>BTCW01000018.1:29178518-39178518 GCA_033239725.1 Echinochloa phyllopogon
CTAGAACAAATATCCTTTCATAATCTGGAAAAATTATTAGCAAATTAAAACGTAAATATATTCGGAATAATATAACCATATATCAGCAAATATGCACCGTATGTCCACGATTTCCCTCTGTAACCTTGCACACAGGTAATGGACATTGATGCCGTGTATCCCACTCCTACAAAAATCATGGTCCTTTTTAACTTAGTTACCGTATGTATTGTTCTAAACCATATGCCCATTGGCGTCATCTCACCTTGGGCCCTCTGCATTAAACACTGACATGATATCTTCACTTATTTTACAGTCGTTGTCATCATCAAACACCGTCGGTCCATGTCTTTTTGCCTCCTGTCGCACACACAAAATGTGTTAATTATCCGACCTAATCAGCCAGAATCCCAATGGCCAACGTGGGTGGCAAAATAGACAAAAACCTTCTGCTCAACGATTCGATTCAGTTCAAGGTGCGCGTGGATTACCGAAAGGAAATGACAGGTCACCTGGTTATAGTCAAGTACTTTCCTGCGTCGTTTTATTAAATTAAGGACAATTAAGGAAATGTATCATAAGGATGTAAATGCCGGATAAGGATACCATAATTGGGGCGTACTTACCTGACATTGTAGATCCGAATCAAAGGTTTATCATCTTCGGTCGTAACATGACCATGTATGATGGCATAATCCCCCCCCCCCCCCCCCCCCCCAATGCAATGAGCTTCAAATTAAATAGTACTGATAATTAATATATCACGTAAATTCTTGTTTCAGAAAATGTTGTTTTTGCACTATAATATTTTTTCCTTCTCTGATATCGTGCGTATAAAATACCCGGGAAGTTGCGGAATGCAGGTAGCGTAGTCGCTCTCCCACGCCCTGGTACAACATGTTGTTTAAAATGGTTAGACTGAGTTTGTAACACCCAAAAATGCTCAATTTAAAATTTTTTGGCATTTAATTAATTATTTAATGCTTTCACCTATTTTATAAAGGCTAAATAATAATTTTCTAAAATTTAAAATCAAATATAAGAGTTAGAAACATTTATTGTTGCATTCATGCTGCTGCATTTATTTTTGTATTGCTTGTGATTCAAACAAGAATTTAAATATATTTAAATTCAAATTTGAATCACTTTGTTTGGAGCTCTAGAAAAGTTGTTAGGCCCATAGTTCACTTTTGGTCCCTGAACTTTTCCCTCGGTCCACTTTTGCTCCCTCTACTTCTTCCTCGGTCCGGCCCAGCCCCCACTCTCCTTTTCTTTTTCCGCGGCCCAAACCAGCGCCTCGGCCCAGCCCGGCAGCCATCCTCCCTTTCTCCTCGCGGCCCAACGCCAGCTGCTCGGCCCAACCGCCGACTCCACCCCCGCCCCGGCCCTGCTACAGCTCTCCCAGCCCAGCTCCCGCTCCATCCGGCCCGGTCTGCCCCGCCTCTGCACGGCCCAGCTGGCTCAGCCCACCGCTCGGCCCAGCTCGCGCGCGGCCCAAGCCGCCGCAGCCGGCTCCCGCTCGCCCCGCGGCAAGCGCGCCACCGCCGCCGTGATCCCCGCCGCCGCGCCAGCGCTTTCCTTGGCGAGCACCGCCCTGCCGACCCCGGCGTCCGCGCCCCTTTAAGCCGAGCCCACCCCGCTGCCCTAGCCTCTCCTTGCCCCTCGCGCAACGCCGCTCCTCCCTGCACTTCAGCGCCGCCGCCGCCGGGAACCGCTCGCGGCCGACGCCATTGCCGGCGGGTCGCTGCCCTGTAAGCCCACCAGGCGAAGCCATGACCGCCACGACGATCTCCTCGTCGCACTGAAGCTTCTCCGCCGCTTCAAGTCGCCGTCCCGGTGCCAGAACTCCTCGCCCACGCGGAGGCCGAGCCGCCGCCGACCATCCTCGAGCGCCGGCGTCACTAGCCCTCCCCGGCCGCCGGTGAGCATCTTCCTGAGATCCCCTCGATCCTATCTCCCTCTTGCGCTACCTCCCTGCCATCCCCTCTGACCGCAGCGCCGGCACCGTCATCCGCAGAGCCGCCGGACGTCCACGGGAGCGCCGCCGCCGGTCTGTTCGTCGCCGATTCGTCGCCTCCGTCCCCGATCCGAGCAAACCAACGCCACCACAGGCTTCCTCGCACCAAGCTGCACCTCTACCACGAGATCTCGCCGCCGGATTGCTGCCGGAGTTTGCCGCCCGCGTGAAGCCGTCGCCGCCGGCTGCCCCTTTCGTCGCCGGCCAAACCCCGACCATCGTTTCCCTCGGTGAGCACCTCCCCATGATCCCTGCGACCCCCTCTACCTCCCGAACTCTTCCCCGCACCCTCCCTCGCACCCATGTCCGCCTCACCGGAGCTCCGCCTCTGCCGGCCGCCGCCGCACCTCACACACACAGCCTCCCCACCGCCGAGACCTCCCTAGGTGAACTCGCCGCACCACCAGCTCTCTCCCCGACCAAGCCCCGTGGCCAACCGAGCTTCCTAGCCCTGGATTGGCTCCGCTCCGGCGAAGCACCGCCGCGAGAGCGGGCGGCGCCGCCCCCCCTGTCTTTCCCCGCCGGCCACCACCGCCCGAGCAGATCTGGGCCATCAGATCGTGATCTAACGGCCCACGATCGACCAAGCCTCAGGTCAAATCTGAGGGTACCGGTCAACTCCGGGCCATTTTACAAAAGAACCCTCCAACTTTTCCCAAATTAACCCGAGGTCCATCCCAATTCAAAAATAATTACAGATAGGTCCTGTTTTTATCGTTTAAGCCCCTGATCTTTTTAAAATTTGAACCCGCGGTCCAGCCTTTGCGTTTTTGCACGTTAGTCCTCCTGTTTTAATACGAAATTACGTACAGGTCCTCGGTTTTTCGCAGTTTAGCCCCTAGAAGTTTCAGAAACTTGCCAGCAAGTCCCTGAACCTTAGAAACGCCATAACTTTCACGTTTTAGCTCTGATTAGTGTGATTTTCGCGCTCACGTGTTCGTAGCAAAGCGTAGATTATTTCTAGCTCCTGTTTTTGTACTGTTTTCACTGTTTGGTGTACTGTTCTAATAGAATTACTTTGTTTGCATGTAATGATTGTTTTGGATGCGTGCGTGATGTTCGTGTCCAGTCGGCGAGCCCGTAGCTTTGGATTTCGAGTACGTTGAGGACGTGCAGGAGCAGGACTCGCAGCAGCAGCCGTACTCCGAGGAAGGCAAGTTATAGCACGGACAATCCTTGCTACCTATCTCACTTTTAATACACTGTTCTTTACATACGCATGTGTCTAATACTGCTTACCATTAAGGTCGTACCTAGCATTTATTTCCCTGTCCTTGTATCCCTATGGGTTTTTGCATATGGGTAGTATTTTGCTAGGCGCAACTACTGTCACTTTTATTTAACTGTTAAACTTGTATTAATGGTCCACTTCAACCTTAATATTAAAACTTGCTTTTTAGCAACTTGGATCAGGGAGCTGGGGCTTGCGTGTTTTGCCTGGCCCTAGTGTCTCTCCCTAAGGACTGGTTCGTAAAAGCGGCAACCTGGGAGCCTGTCGCCGCCACCGGAACTATAATGGCTCTGGTCTTGGTTGAGTAGCTTGTACGTCTCTAGCTTGGCAGTGGTTACCGAGTGGCCTACGGCGTTGTAGGAGGCAAGGCATGGGGTGATTTCGGATTCCACCGAGGATGGTAGCCCCGTCGGCTAGGTCCCGTTAGACCCAGTCCCGTGTTGGGAGCCTCCGTGAGTGCGGGGAGCTCCGCACGTTGCACCATTTACTTTGTTGTTGGCATGATTTGCCGGTGCGTGGATGCCATTGACCCCCTCACGTTGCGCCCTGAGGGTCAGTCAATCTCGGTGCCTAGGTTCTCACCACCTTGTAGTACTCCAGCGGCTACTGTCTTGCTAGGGTGTCTTGTGAAAGCCTCGTAGCGTCCCTATGCAGTCACACCTCGGAAGTGTCGATGTGCGTGGTTGGGTGCAAAGTTCTTCTGAACTTTTACGCGACTGGTGGGAAAAGGGCGAAACCTCTGCAGAGTGTACGATCTATCATGATAGCCCGGCTCAGGGTCACGAGCGGCCTGGATCCTTTTATGATTAGAAGATGATATTTATTACTGCTTATTGTTGACTTACATTAATTAATTTGGGATACAACTGGGATTCATCTAATGTAGTAGTTATGATTAAAATGAACCAACTAAAAGTGCTAATGCAGTTAAGCCAGTGTCAAGCCTCTTTTGCCTCACCACCCGTGCTATACTTGCTAAGTAATTTCCATTACTTACACTTGCTGTATTTACTATTTTTGGGCAAAATCCCGGACGGGTAACAGATTGGAGTCAGGCTGATTATGCTGTGGAGTTTCCAGAGGATTTGTCGTACTTCTGAGTTGGCGTTCTCCCAGTCAGAGTCCCTGTGGGATTGCGGCTACACTTAGAGAGAGTTTATTAGTCTTCCGCTGTCCATGTATTCTATTTATGCAAAACTCTGATGTAATCGCTACTTTACGTTGAGAATAAAGCATTGTACTCTGATTTTTACCATATTTGTTCGCTATATGTGTCTGTGGACTTCCTGGGCACACATATGGCCACATTCGGGTTTTGTGTAAATCCGGGTGTGACAGAGTTTTACTACTCATTAGAATGACACGATGTGGCTCAAAGTACGTGTTTTTATCAGATGCTTATTTGCGCGTACAATACCAGTATACGCAGTTAATAGCTCCAGTGCCATCGTCAATCATAAACTTCGCCTTAACGCCTTCGGCCCTGATATTCATGATGCGCCCAACCATGCTTACCTGCTTGACCGGATTATGCATAAATAAAAGATGCAATGCCAAGTAAAGCCGTTACAAGTTTATTGGCCACGAATAGTGAGCTTTCTTACTGTTGACAACTCTGTCCCATTGACAACCGCCCCAACTCCAGTTTGTCGCTGCACCGCTTTAATAACCTGGTTTGCGGTCACCGGCATAATGCTGCGATTCTAGTTTACACTTTTAATTCCAAGTAAATCAAGCTTAGAACATTTTCACACATACGAAAGTTGCCTTTGCAGAATTTAACAAGTGGGGATAAGTGTCAAAATAAAAAAAGTGGGGGGATGGGGTAGGGGATAGTACAGATCTGGTAGGTGTATTGTTGGCCGGCACATGCATTGGCCAATGCTCCTGGCGCCGCTGGCACCTGTTGTTGGAGCATACAGTCAACTGCCGCGCGCGTGACGTCGCTGCAGTTGTCACCGTATGCGGCCAGCTCCGTGCCCTCAGGTACCTTGTCCTCCATCTCTACTGATAAGAAAGTATGAGTCCAACCGTCTAATGCTTTTTTTGCTACTAGGGTGGGTGCATGTAGCCCAGCTACGGGTGCCCCAGCTGAGTGGGGGAGGGGGTGGCTGGGTTTTCGCGTGCTCCACTGGAGATGTTGGTGCATGTTTGCACATACTCCCTTTGTACAGTGTTTAAGTGACGTTTAGTACAACATTTAGCATACTATAGAGGCATTAATTAGCATATAGTTTTACCTGTTTACCTTTATTAAATTGGAGGGGGGGGGGGGGGTGCAGGTCCTGGTGGTCATCCTCTCGAGCGGCAAGGACGGGGGTCGCAGGTTCGACTATCCGCTTAATTTCTTTTTGGAGTACTATTGTGATTTTTTTTGATATGCGGTGTGCTGGAACGTGCATGGCGCGCTGGCGGTGGATTTTTTTTCCCACTCGCGCTGTAACGTGCATGGCGCCCTGGCTGTTGTTTTTTTTTCACTACACGACGTTTCACGTGGCCCCTGTTTATAAATAGAACAAAGTACCGTTTCACCTGACCGGAGTCAACTGCATGCGAATGTCAAGAGCTATAAACGCACGCCGCGCGTGGAGTCCCCAAGCGAGGGCAGCGAAGTCAAAAAACTTCCCGCGGCGCCCGGACGACAGATAAACAGCAACTCTCTCTTTTTCAAAGAACGTTACTTAAACACATACGGAGGGAGTAGTTGTTCATGCTTTTACGTTTGTTTTCACGTCACTCACACTCGGTCGGCTGTAGTGTATCTTTTTCACCAAGTATTTAGTGTCCTTTTTTGTTACAGCCCGAAATCCATAAATCCTTGAGAGGCCCGGCCCTTTTTTTAGTGGCACCATAGGTGCTTTTTGTGGGGTTATTCACACCATTTTTATTTTGTGTCTCCCATGTATTTGTTCACTACCAATTATAGGAGAAAAGGAGGAATTAGCTAGAAGGTGCCGGTCAACGCTGGTTGTCACATATTTGACAACCAGATCATACAGATAAAACTACTACACTCTTTGGTAGTAGGTTACCCCCGCCGGAAAAATTTTGGACATTGGCGATCCCTGGGAAGGTCTTCCCCCTCCCCCGTCGCTCTTTGGTTGTCGGCAAGGGGCAGGGCTAGCCGCCCAGGAGAGTGCTAGTTAACACTTAGCAGCACTGCTTGTTAGCACACATGTATGTTTCATCATCAATCTAACGTCCAGATTTTTCTTGAACTAACACACGAGCTGTGTCATCAATCTGGACGTATCAACATCAGAAAAATACTGAATCAAGAAGGACACGAAAAATCCAAGATAATAACATTATTACGTATCTGTATGAATATTACAAAAAGAAACTCAAACCTTGACGAACATTCAACTTGGGAGTTCTATTTAACTACAACCGAAATATGCAGAGTAGATACTCCAAAAATTTCGATTGCAACTTAAGGCACTCGAGTCCAATTCATACAGAAGTTCCATTTTTCATTCGAAAATGAACACACAAGAAGTTTTATTCATCATGTGAAATGAACAAAGCTAGGATAATACCAGTGTTAGAAATTTTCTCAAATCTGAGCTTAAACTTACACAACACTAAATATTTGTCTACATTGCATCACTCCACCTCCACCGCCACCGCAACGAGAACAAACACACATACACATATATTACAATTAAGTTCAACTCACGAGCAATATTCGGCACAAAAGAATCAGCACATATGTGCTAAGCTTGCAAATATCTGTTCTCTTCATGGTGCTTGACCATTGCTTTTGGTGAAGGGCATTCCCCATCCAACGACTTAATTACTATCTAAGACCCCACAAAGACAAATCAACTTTTTTAAAACAAATGGCTAATTTGCATTTACGTAAGGCGATAGAAAGTAAAGGTTTTGCAAGCTAAGCAATATTTGACACAATCTATACTGCTATACATGAAGCTATTTAGTGAGAAATCCTTTTGCTATTTCAGTATGGGCTGTACAACACAACTGTGAATATGTAGAACTGTGAAGAGGAAACTAGAGCACATGTACTGTTGTAAAAAAACTCGACCACAAGAGGACACTCCACCCGGGCTTTGTTCTAAGAAGGTGCCATGCTTCGAACCCGGGTCGGAACGGAAGTTTCAACGACTTCCGAAGTTCAACGCTCTAACTGGTCCACAGTGAGAATCTGCAATGGTAACATACTCTATGAATTCCGCCTGAAGAGTATTGATCTTTCAAGTAATCAACTAACTGGAGAAATCCCCAAAGAAATAGGAGCTTTATCTGCAAGATTGTCGACAGATAGATAAGCAAATCCACCAGACATACTGGTGATAGATATAATGCAATAAACAGCAATTTCACAGGATTATGCTTTCAACATAGACATAGTGTAACAGCATGTCTTACCAGACCATTGGGTGATGAGCAAATAGGGGTACAAGCAAAAATGAAATTTCATACACAGTTCAAAGAACAAGATAAGCTGAATACATGCTTGCAGCCCAGAAAAAGACATCTTACGAGCATGTGAAAATAGCAGCATTGCAGATATGGTAAATTAATCCTTTTCCATGAATTAGGGCCACCGAGATATATGCAGTTAAGATCAATCAAAGTTTAGGTTCATCGAATAGTGGTTCTCAATTGGAACTATGCTGCCATCAAGTATTTATGAACAGTTTCATCATAAGTATATATGAACGATAACTGAAGAATATGTCACTCACTGAAAACTGAAGAAAGCATACAGTGTTTTCTATCTTTGTAAACCGTGTAAACTGGAAAAAATTCAGCACATTGATCAAAATAGTACATGTATATAATCAGCAATAGAATATGCCACTTGCTTCCTCTTGACAGGGGTATATGTGA
The DNA here is from genome assembly GCA_033239725.1 of Echinochloa phyllopogon. Lineage (NCBI taxonomy): Eukaryota > Viridiplantae > Streptophyta > Magnoliopsida > Poales > Poaceae > Echinochloa > Echinochloa phyllopogon. Next base: position 29,186,603 of record BTCW01000018.1, read on the forward strand.
ATTGCCAACGTGTGACAACAGAAAGAGAGCATAACAGCAAGCAAGCAAAAAAGAAAGAAAACATACACAATTGTCACATGGACGACTAGATTGTTACATAATTTGGATTTTATAGTACTTTCTGATATATTACATCGACTACATAGATGCTTCTAACCAGTGCCACATGAAAACAGTCTGTACTGACACCAACCATTCAACATTATAATTACTTGAACACAGTAGACTGTGATTGCAAATTCTCAAAAACAACATGTCATCTTCAATTCTATGCAACCACACCCAAGAAATCTACTGATCTATTAACAAATCGATCCCAAGGACTAGCAAGAATGGTAACAACCTTGGCCAACGATATCTGGCGAAATGATCAACGAAGAATTGATCTTGGATGGCCTTAAAGTCAACAAGATCTACAAAAACTATGGATCAGGATAGAGAGTAGAAACCCTAGGCAATAGAAGAGAGAGAGAGAGAGAGAGAGAGAGAGAGAGAGGAGGTGAACTCACAGGAGGAAGATGAGGTGGAGGCGCCGTGATGGATCCGGAGGAGGGACCCGGGATGTCAAGCTTAGGTGCCCTTGAATTTCGACACGACGCATCGGAGGGTTGGCGCTCGAACGAGGCGGCGAAACGGCGGCGAAGGGGCGACGCCTGGGCGGCAACGAGCAGGGGTGTTTGCACGGCGAGGAAGAGCAGTGGCGGCGCGGTGGTGCTGTGCTTGCGACGGCTGCAAGGCTTGCTTCGCGAGCGACGAAGAGGGGGCGGCGGCGAGAGACGAAGAGGCACGGGGTGGCGGCGCCCGGACCCTCGAGGTCGGGAGGCGCTGCCCCGTGAAAAAGGCGAGGGAGGGGGTCGCCTCCACTGTGGATTGGGCTTCCAAATGGCCATAGTTTTTGGCCCGGGCGTCCTTTCCGTGCGGGGGGCCTGCCCAGGGAAAAGCCCGGGAACCAGGCGGGGATTTGGACTTCCAGAGGAGCCCTGAGTGTATTGTATTTCCTCGACGAACTGCTTCGGTATCATGCCTCGGTTGTTGTGCAGGTGCAAAATGTCATACAACAGCTCCTTCTTAGATGACAAGATGTACTGCCCATCCGGCGTGCTTTCGTGGCACACACCATCGTAGGTCCTGCAGAATTGTATGGCTAATACACCCGAATCCAATTTCCTGTACAGTAAAGGAAATTTAAATAATCGTAAGAACACAAAAAATGATGGAATTTATCAGAAAGGCAGCGGGTGTGCATGGCCATACCTCGAAGGGTCCAAGCATTTCATGAACACGAACGTCCATTCATTAAATGATTGGTTCCAACCGGTGAAGAAGGCAGCGCAACATTTTTTAAGCCCCTCCATCATTCGACGAATTATCATATTTTGGCTCCCCCATCTCTCATCTTCCTTTGAAGGATCATACGTTGGGTCAAATGTAGTCAGCTGCTCCCTGACGAAGTCCCACGAGCATGTAATCCATCGACCGTCAGTCTAAACTAGACAAAAAATCTGCAGGAAAACGTGAAAAACTTAAAAAATGCTCCAAATGGGGGTGACAAATGCATAAATAAACGGAATGGAATCTTGAACACACCATCTGACAGCGGGAAAGGTCATGCCTGATGTGTTCACCAGTAAATTGCTGTCTAATTGACACGGAGTTCGTAATGTTCCCGTCTTCTAGTACTTTCTTCTGCACGAGCAAAATGGAAAATATAATTTTGCAACCAAAATATAATTGAAAGGGCTGAACATGCTTAAAGGGTTGCTTTTCTACGCAAGTTTAACAAACGAACCGCGAAATCAGTTTCTAAGAAATGCCGCCACCGGTTGGTAATCCTTTTGTTAACAATTCGTGAGTCGTCTTGTTCAAACTGTTAAATGTAAAGATATATTTTGTATTTATCTCTTTGCTGTTCCTAGACTTATGCGGCTGTGGTGAATCTTCCCAGAATAGATTAGATAGAGTTTGTTGTAACAAACCACGGCCAGTTCTCTACGGATGGAGCCTATGTAAGCCACCGGTGCCAGGCGTTTTGGCAACCATAAGAATTAACACGCAACCGGCCAGGAGCTCCAAGTTTGGGGCCCTACCGTTCCACCACATTGCGCCTCTGAAGCTTTTTTACATGGTAATCAGAGCCTAGGTCACCATGTCGTCAAGTTCAAGCATTCCGCATCCTCTCTTCGGTGTTCCAATCACCGAGAAATTGACAAGGAAGAATCACGCGCCATGGCGCGCACTCGTGCTTGCAGCCGTCCGCGGCGCACGCATGGAAGGTTACCTCAATGGCAAGACTCAAGCTCCTGCGCAAGAGATCGAGGAGAAGAAGGCTGACGGTACAACCGTCAAGGTGCCTAATCCGGCCTATGCAGATTGGTTCGCCGAGGATCAGAAAGTCCTTGGGCTGATCTTGTCTTCGGTCGGGAAGGAAGTGCAGCCACAGGTCGTCGCTGCAGTGACGGCGGCCGAGGCATGGGGAGTGATTGAGAACATGTTCTCCGCTCAAACCCGTGCCAAAACGATGAACGTGCGATTAGCACTTGCTACAACAAGGTAACCAGACAATTGCTGAATACTTTACCAAGATGAAAGGCTATGCAGATGAGATGGCAGCTGCGGGGAAGCCAATGGATGACGAGGAGCTGGCGGCCCATATCTGTAACGGGCTGGACGCTGAATTCAATCCGGTGGTGACATCTGTTACTGCCCGGACTGAACCGCTCTCAATTCATGAGTTGTACTCTCAGCTTCTTAGCTTTGAGACGCGACTCGAGCTTCAAGATGGGTCGGGCTTCTCTGCAAACGTCGCCAATAGGGGCGGCCGATCTGGATCAGGAGGATCTGGGTCGGGCGGCTACAACAATCGCTACTTCAACAACAATCGCGCCCCTGGGCGCGGTGATGGAGGCCGTGGAGGCTCGCGTGGGCGCAGTCCCGCGCGTGGTCGCGGACAACAACGCGGGGGAAGGGCACAGCGCCCCAACCTTGGAGGCGTGGATGAACGTCCTCTTTGTCAAGTGTGCTTAAAAACAGGGCACACTGCGGCAAAGTGTTGGCATCGCTTCGACGAGTCCTATGTCCCTGAAGAACGGCACGTGGCTGCGGCGATGAACTCCTACAACGTCGACACCAACTGGTACACGGACACGGGCGCGACCGACCACGTCACCAGCAAATTGGAGAAGTTGTCCTTCCGTGAGAGGTATCACGGGAATGATCAGATCCACACAGCTAGTGGTGCAGGTATGGAAATTAAGCACATCGGTCATACTACTGTTCCAACCCAGTCCCGTAATCTTCATCTAAACAATGTGCTTCATGTTCCAAAAGCTAGCAAAAATCTTGTTTCTGTTCGTCGCCTTGCTGAAGATAACTCTGTTTTCCTTGAATTTCACCCTGACTATTTTCTTATCAAGGATCAGGCCACGAAGAACACGATTCTTAGAGGACGATGCCACCGAGGGTTGTACCCTCTTCCATCAGATCAGTCAATAAAACAGGCGTTTGGAGTAGTGAAGCCGTCCATGTCTAGATGGCATAGCCGCCTGGGTCATCCAGCTTTTCCAGTTGTTTCCAAAATTATCAGCAGTAATAAGCTCCCATGTTCCTCTGAGAAAAACAATGATTCGGTTTGTGATGCCTGTCAACAGGCAAAGAGTCATCAACTTTCTTATAGTAGATCCTTTAATTCCTCAAAATTTCCTTTAGAACTTGTGCATTCTGATGTCTGGGGTCCTGCTCTAGATTCAGTCGGGAGAAAGAAATATTATGTTAGTTTTGTTGATGATTTTAGCAAGTTCACCTGGATCTACTTTATTAAATACAAGTCTGAAGTGTTTGAGAAATTCCATGATTTTCAGGCCATGGTAGAGAGACAATTTGGTCGCAAAATTCTCACCATGCAAAGTGACTGGGAGGGGAGTACCAAAAATTGCATAATTTCTTTACCAAAAGTGGGATTGTGCATCATGTTTCTTGTCCCCATGCGCATCAACAAAATGGAGTTGTTGAGCGCAAGCATAGACACATTGTCGAAATTGGGCTTTCCCTCCTCGCTCATGCCTCTATGCCACTAAAATTTTGGGATGAGGCTTTTGCAACAGCTGTTTTTCTTATTAACCGTATGCCTAGCGCTACCATCCAGCATGAAACACCTTTAGAACGCTTGTTTAATCAAAAGCCTGAATATTCCTCTCTTCGGGTTTTTGGTTGCGCCTGTTGGCCCAACCTTCGTCCATATAATCAACATAAGCTTGAGTTTCGCTCAAGACGATGCGTTTTTATTGGCTATAGTCCTCTCCATAAAGGGTTCAAGTGTCTAGATGTGTCATCCGGTCGTGTTTTTATCTCTCGGGATGTTATTTTTGATGAGTCTATTTTTCCTTTTTTTGGACTCCACTCCAATGCAGGAGCCCGTCTCCGTGCTGAAATTAATCTATTACCATCAGACCTTGTTCCTTTATCTATTCCTGGGGTGGAACCTGTAGCAGACCGTATGTTTAATTCCGCTAATGCTACTCACCAGAATGGATCTAGTGCATGTGATAACAGCGCCACGGAGACGCTGGTTCGCGCTCCGGCACTGCCTGACCCCGCGTGCACGCCGGGTGCCCCACCTGGTGCTGACGTGCGGCCGAATCAGGGTTCAGGCGAGGGGGAGACAGGAGCTGTGCCTGCGCCTGATTCTGGAGCTGTTCCTGCGCCTGATTCTGACGCTGCGGACGATGTGGCCGAGAGAACAGCGCATGTGCCTGATACTGCAGATGCAGATCTCCTTGTTGATGAATCCTTTGTGCCAGCACCACATCACCCAGCACCACATCACCGGACCCGGCTGAGTGCACGTATTCGTAAGCCAAAAATTTATACTGATGGAACAGTCAGGTATGGTTGTTTTACTGCTTCCGGGGAGCCACAAAATTTAGATGAAGCACTAAATAATAAAGAGTGGAAATCAGCAATGGATGCCGAATATGAGGCTTTAATTAGGAATCAAACTTGGCATTTAGTTCCTCCAAGAAAATGGATTAATATTATTGACTGCAAATGGGTTTATAAGATAAAGCGAAAAGCGGATGGGAGTCTGGATAGGTATAAGGCTCGTCTAGTTGCAAAAGGTTTTAAACAGAGATATGGTGTTGATTATGAGGATACTTTTAGTCCTGTTATTAAGCATGCTACTATCAGAACAATTCTATCTATTGTTGTTTCTAGAGGATGGAGCCTGCGGCAACTTGATGTACAGAATGCTTTTCTTCATGGTTTTTTGGAAGAAGAAGTGTACATGCGTCAGCCACCTGGTTATGAAAGCAAGGCTACTCCAGATTATGTCATTAAGTTAGATAAGGCCCTATATGGTTTGAAACAAGCGCCAAGGGCGTGGTACTCGAGGTTGAGCAAAAAATTGTGTTCTTTAGGCTTCAAGGCTTCGAAGGCTGACACATCTTTGTTCTTCTATCAAAAAGGGCCTGTTACTATATTTATTCTCGTATATGTTGATGATATCATTGTTGCTAGTTCCACACAGGAGGCTACAACTTGTTTGCTGCAGGACTTGAGGAAGGAATTTGCTCTCAAGGATCTTGGAGAGCTGCACTACTTCCTTGGGATAGAGGTAAATAAATTGAGGAATGGTATTCTGTTGACCCAGGAAAAATATGCTAGAGATGTATTGCATCGTGTGGGCATGAAGGATTGTAAACCAGTAAGTACTCCTATGTCTACATCAGAAAAATTGTCAGCACAAGAAGGGACACCTCTTGGACCAAAAGATGCTACAGCATACAGGAGTGTAGTAGGTGCATTACAGTACTTGACTTTGACTCGACCTGATATTTCTTTTGCTGTGAACAAAGTTTGTCAGTATTTACATGCTCCTACGACACTTCATTGGGCGGCAGTAAAGAGGATCTTGAGGTATTTAAAACACACTATGAAGATTGGGCTCCGTATTAGTAAAACCTCCTCTCTTTTGGTGAGTGCCTTTTCAGATGCAGATTGGGCAGGAGATGTAGATGATCGTCGGTCAACTGGAGGATTTGCAGTATTTCTGGGGTCTAAACTGATAGCATGGAGTGCAAGAAAACAGGCCACTGTCTCCAGATCAAGTACAGAAGCTGAATACAAGGCTGTAGCAAATGCCACAGCTGAGATTATGTGGATACAAATTCTGTTATATGAATTGGGAATACAGGCGCCCAGAGCTGCCAAATTATGGTGTGATAATATTGGAGCTAAGTATCTCTCTGCTAATCCAGTTTTTCATGCTAGGACAAAACATATAGAAGTGGATTATCATTTTATGCGAGAAAGGGTAGCAAGAAGATTACTTGACATTGAGTTTATATCTACAAGAGATCAAGTTGCTGATGGCTTCACAAAACCATTGCCGGTAAGACAATTAGAGATGTTTAAGAACAATCTCAACTTGAGAAGTTTAGATTGAGGGGGAGTGTTAAATGTAAAGATATATTTTGTATTTATCTCTTTGCTGTTCCTAGACTTATGCGGCTGTGGTGAATCTTCCCAGAATAGATTAGATAGAGTTTGTTGTAACAAACCACAGCCGGTTCTCTAGGGATGGAGCCTATGTAAGCCACCGGTGCCAGGCGTTTTGGCAACCATAAGAATTAACACGCAACCGGCCAGGAGCTCCAAGTTTGGGGCCCTGCCGTTCCACCACATTGCGCCACTGAAGCTTTTTTACACAAACAACCTAAATAATGCGTCACAAACGTGCGGGCCTAAATCACAGTCCCCTTTGAACTGTGACAAAATATCTGTGCTCCTGATTTCTATCGGCTTCGGAGTATCGTGTGCTACCCAGACACTGTGTACATAAAAAAAAGAACAGGTAAAAGAATGATTGTCAGACTTGTACAAATTGCATTTTCAGATAAAGCGGAAAAGAAGGTGCATTGTCGATTTAACTAACCGGTTGCCTGGGTGCTTGGAATATATGGCTCACTGGGCCTCCGGTTGCACCCCACGGGCACCTGAAATGCAGCCCACCACCAAGATGCCTCTTGCATATCGGTGAATGGCATAGATCAGCCTCCGGTGGTTCGTTGTTGAGGTTGATACTTGTCAATCCAATGGCGTCGCGGGCGAGGTTGAATGACTTTGAGAGGGTGGCAGCTTGATTTAATACTGTCTGTACTCCCTCCTGTCGAGAAGCTTTGGCTGGACAGCTATGATCATCTGTAAGTGTATGTCGTGCATGCTTCTTCACAGAGGCGCGTCCTTGCATGTCTTCTTCATCGAGGCTTGACATGAGGTCGAACGAGGGTGGGGAAAAATCCCATGGAGCTGGCGAGGAACCCTTTTTAGGTGGCACTGCGTAAACAACAGAGAAGCTCAACATTTTTTGTGTTCAAAATCAGGGGGGAAGGTTGTGGGGTGGTTCAACAATGCTGACAAGAAAAGCGTGCTTACAAGGAGTCACCGGGGGTGTCTACAGGGTACTTGGATTAGCGGCACCATCCGGCAGCCCATTGGTGTGGAAAGACGCAACGTTCTTTGAAATCATGGCGATGCCAGCGACGAGGGCGTCGGTCTTGGTTTCGATTTTTTTCCTTGCTTCTGTAAGATGCTTGATACACCTTGCCTTGAACAGGTTAACTGCGACCATTATCTGGACTTCAGAGCTTACTGGCTCATCTCTAGCAGTCTCCTAGGTTTGCATTAGTAGCTCAACAATTGATATAACAATATAGTTTGGTGTTTTGGAATATTATAATTTGAAATCAGGGGGGCGGCCGTACCTGAGTTCGCACGGTGGATATCCCAATATGTATGCTTTGTTCATCCCATCTCGGCTTGCCGCACGCGGTCGCATTACGTGTGCGTGATGGGATTTTGTGATGATCCACACACCTCCTGTACACAACTTCCTCATCGTTTCGAATCTGTATTTAGTACATTTAGTACTGTAACTTGTACAAATAAGGACTACCACAAATATAGAAACGCAAATAAGTGAATGGGGACCGCGGCAGTGGTGATGGTCTCATTACCAGGGCCGTACCAAAGCTCTGGGATGGCGGATATCCAATCAGCCCTGTAGTGTCGGCCATTATCATTTTCGAAATCCGGTCTCCATCGAAATACTTCATCCGAGGTAGGTCAAATCCATGAATATTTTCGCCAGTGACGGCTTTGTTGTCTAGGTAAACTATCTATTCATATGAAGTAGAATGGGTGCCCCCAATGTAAATTTAACAAAATGGTTGCGTGAGTGGTTACTAGCGTGCAAATTAACCAAAAAAATTACATTTTTGGGGTGTAAAGTAGACTTACATGAAGGAAGAGCGTCGGTGCTAGTGCTGGCCTCGATTCTCAGTTTGCTTTCTTAGTGCAACGAGCCTTCAGCCCATGAGGAATAATCTCATCGAAGATGTATTCAGCCCAGTTGAACTGGTTGAATTCCATTTGGATCCTTTAGAGCAGGAACGAAGTTGTTCACTTCATTCGACTGGTCATCTTCCGGCCCAACCATTATAGAGAGCGTATATACTGCAAAGGCTGTTCTGAAGCAGATGTCTTCCTCTTTGGTGAAGCTATCTACCCTATTTCCAACTATGCGAATAGCAGATAAAATGAGTGGTTCGTCGTAGCTGTGTTTTTTTAGCCTTGTCATTATCATCTCTTTTGTGCCCGCAGACTTGTCTATTACACCACGAATTACTGACTTTTACACCACGAATTACTGACTTTCCAATGCATTGTACACCAAAAGCTAGGCCTACTTCAGGTGGCCCTATCACATATGTGTTGTCCTTGTCCACCATGAACTGATTACGGCAGACTAACTTAGCGAATAACCACTCAGTGGATTTTTTGTCGAACCTATAATTGCGTACGGAAGATGCAAAGGACCACAATCCCATCTCTTTGACTACATCTATCTGCACTTTAGAGAGATTGCTTACAATAGATCCAAAATGTTCTAGGAGTTCTGGGTTGCCCAGTGAACACTTGGGCAGCGAGGGGCCTGCACAATTCGCAGTTGGGTGCTCCCTCATCGATCTCTTGCCCCTTGCACTCCACGAAGTCATGAACCGGTCGACTACTGCTTCCATGGGTAAACTGAAAAATACTTGTTACTACAGAGTGCCTGATGCTTCATGAATACCAATTGAGTTCAAATCAACACAAACTTGGATGGATCGCAGGGTGTTACCTTGGAACATCCATGTAGGAGGCGTAGCGGTACGGTTTGCAGCGCGATCTGCAATCAACAAGCAGAGGTCTGGTGAAGTAGGGAGGGTAGAGGAAGGGGGGGTAGGTGATGGATTATGTAGAGTCGAATCCATCGCATGAAAAAAGGAGCGCGCTGGTTCGCCAAAATTCAAATTCAAATTTTCATATGGGTCTTTTTTTCTTACGAGACGCAGGCTCACCACATGGTCCTGTCTGTTCGGTCGTCAGATAGTTGCCATGCTATCCAGGTCGCTGGATCGTGCAACTCAAAATTCAAACTGTGCTTGCTGTTTCTTGATGAGACGATTCCTCACTGCCGCGTCCTCAGATAGGTTGCAGTCCATTGACCCACAGCACGGGGGATGGATATGTCCTTCTGTTGAGTGCTTGCCGCATCGCTAGCAGTACCCCAAACACAAGTGCTGCTGCTTTCACTCTCCCACGCGTCGCGTATGCGTTTTCTTTCACCTCTGTCGTGCACTAACGTTGTATTTGATAATGAAACTACAGCAGGTTCGACCAGCATAGGTCATATGCAATTGCCTATATAATGAGCGTGCTGGACCTTGTAGATACTTCGTCTCACCTAGCCGCTTTTGATCCCACTCCCATCTGCGTACGAACAAAGGTTTTTACCTATGGATCCTATGAGGGTGAACGGCGATGAGCGCGACTGGTCGGAACTGCCAGATGACATTGTCCAGCAGTTCGCAGGCCGCCTTCGTTGCAATGTCGACCGCACGATCATGGCAGTCCAGTGCCAAACATGGCGTGCCATCGTCAGCCAGCTGCGGCCGAGCAGGCAGCTCCCATGGATGCTAGTGCCGTACCGTCGCACATGCTTCCTCCACCATAGCATAATCCGTCGAGCACACTTTTTTTGTTTCCTTAGCTGCCATGCTCACACGCTGCCTATTCCTTCCAATGCTCAAGGTGCACATTTAATTTCTTCCAGCACAGCTCTGGGTATGCTATAGTCAACTTCAAAAGTAATCAAACCATCCCCCTTCCTGAGACTATTGCTTGGGGCGGCGTTCATGGCACTGAGAGGGTTGTGCTTCGAGCGTCAGCTTTTTCTTGTTCCCCTTCCGATCCTTGCAACTGCATTGTTGGTTCCATTGTGTCTACCTTCGAGCGATCTTTCCACTACCGCACTCTAATCGCATTCTACAGGTTGGGGGCATCGGTGCATGGGTGCGTTTCTGATGTCGACTGCGAAGACATCATTTACTATCAGGATTCTTTTCATTGCCTCCCCAAGATAGAGGACATGATTCGGTGCACCACCAGATTCACCCACTCTGACCCTGCCGATTCTTTGACCGTCCAAAAGACATATCTCCACTTTGTCCCTATTGCTCACGATGAAAACCTTTGTATTAAGGGAAGGTACCTAGTTGAGAGCCGTGGCCAGCTGTTAATGGTGGTGAGATACAAGACCCTAACCTTTGGACGGCGAACTGAGCAGAAGCGTGCTAGGCGTCCAATAGTACAACTGCATGTCTCACGGCAGTTTGCACGACCATGGTGACCCGCCGCCTCGCCTGGGGGTTGCACCTTTGGACGGACGAGCACTACCCGGTTTCCAGTCGAAATGTACTGCTGAACCCAATCAGTTTTGATGATACCATCAAGGTCTTCCGCTCGGATGGCTTCCTGTTTCATTGCAATTCTCACCTAACACAAAGGGGAAAGCAAAATCCGTGTTTCAGCCATATATCGGAATTGCACGTTGACTATGAAAATTTCTACCTGGACCATGCGGTGGTTCATGTAGCCATGCGGTGCAAAGGGCCTGATGCGTGCCTCCATGGCAGTCCATACAAAATAAAATGCACAGGTTCCCCGGCAATCCCGGGTGCAGAGGACATGGGTGGCAAAATTCGGTTTGCAGTAGCGTAATGAGTTGCTCATCGCAAAGTAAGGCCGCTGCCATGGATATTGTTATCTTGCTGGGGTAGCACCGCTAAATGGTGTGTTTTGTTCTAGGTGCAGAGATCCAAATCCAGCGCGGGTGGTCACAGGCATATATGATGTGTTATGATCAACTATGTCGAGTATCATAGCACGAAACCACTTTCATGTGCGGTACACATGCTACCTCTGAAATAATCGCGTTAAGGCTTTCGCCCACCCCAGGTCCGCAGCGGTCAAACGGCAGTGAAATCGGGTATAGTGAAGAAATGAACCGTCACTTTGCCAAATTTTCCCTACTTTTTTATTGCGGCGATTTCACTGCAGCCACTCCCCAATAGACAGGATGATGCGGACGGTCAGAACCTGCATCGTCTGCGAAATAATAAGAATGCACAAACCCAGTGCCTTAGTATCAATTCGTTCTCACAAAAATTTGTGGCATGCATACACGCTTGTAAAACATGTGTTTACTGCGGCAGGCTAACGTTTATTTAAAATATGATTTAAGGATGGGAGATAGATAATTGAGATCTAGTTGTTTTACTATACTAACAAAACTATAAAAGACTGCCCCATATCATAGTAAAAATAAGTACTACAGCCATCAACCAAAGCCATCAGGATGGAGCAAAGAGCCACAAAGATGAGATAGAAAATATTTTTTTCAGCACATATGGTGCACCACAAGCTCATGGTTCACCTCAAGAATGAAAGGATAGTGCCAATGAACATTGGCACTGTAAGTACTTTTTAAATTTGGGTACCATGGCGGTACCATCCTCGCATGTCCTGTTGAGTAGCAGTGCCGACAGCCAACAAATAACCTGTGACAGTGCAAGACCTATGTTACTACAAAGTGCATGCGGATCTGACAGGATCCCTAGAAAGGTGGGGGGCGCGAGGTTGTTGCAGAAGGCGCCCTTTTTCGCATCACTTGCGAAGTTAATTACATTGAGCATAAACGTCGATCTTACTCTGAACAAACGACATTCTCTTTTTTAAAAAATTGCGAAGTCACATGGAAGGCCATTTTTTTTACACCCGGACAGATCTGCTCCTGTAGCACACTGCCACCAGACCTGTTCGATAAAATACACCCACACCAACTGTCATTTAATGTTCTCCGGATCGGGATATGGATTGTATCACTTCAATGGTCTACAAATATAGCACCCGAGTGGCAGGCTGTCACATAGTGAGGCCAGAAAAGCCGAAAGCGGTGAAGGAGAATGGCGAGGGCAAACGGTTTGGCTGAGTCTGGGGGTGGTGGTTGGCTTTCAGATGAAAGCGACGGCAGTTTAGCTGAATCCATGGAGGTAATATTATTTAACCGCTAGGTAAAGCATTATTTTTAGTTTTGGTCGGTTGCAAATTCAATTTTAAATGGTCATCTTTTTTAGGAATTCGCAAATGCAACATGGGTGCACGTGGCAAGGAATCAAAACCGAGGTCCATTGATGATTATAGGGATGCAGACCCAAGTAGAAGCAGATGAAGAAGAAGACGCGATTGACATCATCATTAAGATATCAGAACTTCGTTCAGGATTCTATTACATGTACAATTCAACAGGCGTAATTTGCAAGTTAGCCGTGTTCAACAGCGAAGAAGAAGCGGACGAATTCGTTGAATGGGTGCAGCCCACCACAAGGACGATTTCTCAAAGCCATGCGTGATTGTTTTGGTCCAGTATAGGATGAGCGTGGGCCACCAGGTTTTGTGAACCCCAGCACGACGGATGAGATATGGGAAATCATGTGTAAAGTGGTTATTATGTCGATCGAAGCCTAACCACAACTACTGTATCTTATTAAGTGTACTGATTAATTCGCAATAAAATCTTTTTTCTTTATTTTTTGCCTTTTGGGGGTACCCCGGGAAGAGATCCGGGGGGGGGGGGGGGGGGGGGGGGGGGGGGGGCTGAGCGGTACCTATATCTGCCATCGCCCATATAGGTCCGATCGCTGATATTGGCCATCAGCCAATGCAGTGAGACAGTGCATGAGAAAAAAGCTCACGTCAAAATCGTGGAAGACGTAGGGGGGAGCTGAACATTGAATTGTCATTTGGGCATTGTTTAGATCTCAAATTCCACCCCAAAATTTACTATGCAAAAAGAAGATTCTTATCACATCAAAAACTAATTCCACAGTTTTGTTGTACTCTGCGAGATGAACATTTTGACCCTAGTTAAAAAAAATTTGGACTATTTTTCACACACACAAACGAAATGCTACAATGGCGCACGCACCCCAAAATGCCAATACAGTGCGACTTGAGATCTACGTGTTCGACGCAATGTTTGTGTACAAATGGCCTCCTTCGCGCTCCGGTTGCAGCCATCCTCCAACTGATAGTAGGCAAGAAAAGCCATAGATTACAAAAAAAAACCGTCCATCCATGGAGCCGGGAATGAAGGAGCGGGACTGGTCTGGCCTCCCGACCGACCTCGTCCTGAAGTTTACCGGCCACCTGCAGTGCGACTTCGACCGTGCGAGTATGGCGCTGCAGTGCCGGTCTTGGCACCAAGCAATCCGCCTTGTTCCACGTGTCAGGCAGCTTCCATGCATGCTGGTGCCCCACAGGAGAACCAGCAACGTGAATGACATCGTGATCCGCCAAGCTCACTTCTTCTGTTTCCTTAGTGCTCGCGCACACAATATGTCATTCCTTCATTTTGGTATCAGGGCTCGGTTCATTGGTGCAACGGAGGGTGGTTGGGTTTTGTTGGCCTTAGGACAGAACCGTGGTTATTCCCTAGTTAGCTTCCGCACCGGAATTCAAATAGCGATTCCGGACTCTGTCTACACTAGTGTTGCGTCTACTGAGCCTGTCCTTAGACGGGCAGCAGCATTCTCTTGCTCTCCTTGTGATCGCAATTCTTGTGTCGTAGCTTCCATCGTGTCCACCTTTGAGCGACCTTTCCTCTCCCACACACTCGTATGCTTCTCACGTCTCGGGGCATTGGTGCACTCATCTCCACTAGAGATGGACCTCGAGGATGTAATGTACCATCGTGGTTCTTTCTACTGCCTGACAAGGATGGGGACGCTCTGCGATGTACTCCTGAGTTCGATAAATTTGGTCCACCCGAAACATTGTTGGTTCGTGTCTCGTACCTAAATTTCCATACCGATGGCCATGAGACACGTAACTCTCCTATCGGTCGCTACCTGGTGGAGAGTCGGGGTGATCTGATGATGGTGGTTCGTTTCTGTGGCATGGCAAGCGACATGACAAATTTGTTCAGCTTGTTCCGTGCATTTCCTGATCCTACCAGGGGCGACATGCATTTGTGGCAGCGGGTCCCGTCGCTGGATGGACGCATGATCTTCGTTGGTAGGGGCTGCTCCAGGTCATTCTATGTCACTGAATTCCCCGGCAGGCTCTATTTCTTGGACGACGAGACCTTCAACCAGCCATCCATGGTAGCTTTCGCCGTTAATGGAAGGAAGTACCGGTGCTACGACAACGGATGCCGGCCGGGCCCTGAGAAGGAGACCAAGAGGTGGTATGACTGGCGTGTACCATCCATCTACACCCCGCCAATGTGGTTCCTGCCATAGATGTAGTTAACTGTGGGTGTGTTTAGTTCCTTTAAAAGAGGGTGAAAATGGAGTGAAAAAGTCACATCGGACACTGTAGCACACTGTAGCACTGCAGCGACGTTCCCCGCGATGCGTGTTAACTATAATGCGTTTGTGTATGTGTTATTTAGTGTTCTAGTTGGTATCCTTTATGTATTTTTCATGCTTCCACACTTTGTGCGTGTGTGCTGGACGTGTGTTGGTTTTCTTGTAATATTTCCTTCAATGTACCCATGTTTATCTATCATTTCAATTAAAAGGCGTCGCAATGCACCCTAATTCGCTTATTTTTTTTATTGACCAGCAAAACATTAACTTGCGACCCATGTTTTAAGTTTGCACAGTACATATTTTCTTTATTTATGAATACAACGTAAGAAACGTCTGCGCGCCACCCCCCACCCCCTAGATAAAGCAAAAATATAGGTGCTTTTTTCTTGTACTAGGAAACATGAATTTAAACTGCCTTACACAATTCATCCATCTTAAAATAGAAGGCATCTAAGTCATTCAAAAATTATGTTCAAAGACAAGGAATTGTAGGCATCATAGTCGATATCCTTTATTGTTTTCTATCATTATCAGTGCACGTGTCACTGTCATTGACCATGAGAACGAGTTTTTTTTAGGCGCCTGTTTTGCAATATTTATGTGGCGATAATCGAGCTACATGGATGGAACAGTCAATATGTAGGTGGAAGACAAGATGCACCAACAAAAAAGAAGCCCGTGATTCTCAATATAATGTTTGGTTGCCAGTCTTGCAACTATAATAAAATAACCGGTTAAAATTAAAGTGATGGCACCACCGAGCAGGCAACTTAAAAGTTCGTAATTAATGTTTACGCAGTTTTTTTCGTAATTAATGTTTGCGCAGTTTTTTTTATTTGGCTGTGGCCGATCCATACCCCAAAAAAAATTGTAGTCTTTTCGGCATTGGATATCATGCCACGTAGCCCAGTAAAATTAAGTAAATTAAGGATGACTAGAATAAAACCCACACAGTCTAGCTAGAATCATTCCAAACCATGACTCTGCTAGTACAGTAGCAATAATATTTGGATGACAGGACAGCCTATTGGTCAAGTAGTATCCTAATTAGGCATGTACAAGGACTTCCTTCCACAGGTGCTCTTGTAATGTCCTTTCTCTCCACGTACTCCCTCCGTCCCTTTATATTCGTCATCAGACAAAAAACGGTGTATCCAAGGCAGTAACCAAAAGACGCTAACACCCCTATAAAACAGCAACCTGCCATCTGACACATTTTGGAGGAACATGTCATTAATGTTCTCTTTTTGGCTCTGCCGCACACAAACCACACACAGCCTCAAATTTTTTACAGTAAACAAAACAATGGTCACATCAACCTTTTTCACAATTACACATGCCATAGTACATGATTTGAACGTAAACAAATCAAAGAGGCCAGCAAAATGCTTTTTATTTGGCGGCAAAGACACTGCTCAGCGTCAAAACAAATTAAGCCCTCCCCTTTTTACAGGTCTCAAAAGCAATCTGAATTTTCAAACCCCCAGCGCCATTTCTCTGCCTGTGGGAATATAGCCTGTAACCCCCTTTCGTTGCCTTCTCATTCGAGCCATTTCCCTCATCCATCTTCCATGAAAATAGACTTAAATAAAGAACCAGAGGAGGGAGGAGATGAGGTGCCTGCTCCGGAGGAGGGAGGAGATGAGGTGCCTGATCTGAACAAGAGCCCTGCTGAACATGAGGATCACAATGATGAACAACAACAAATGCATCAAGGTAAACACTTTGCTCTCTCTCTCTCTCCCTCCCTCCCTCCCCTGAAGCTCTTGTGAAGCAGGACTAGTTAATATTTTTCTCATAAGCAAATTATTGAGTTACTGCTACTATTTATGTTCTCAGTAGTCCTCTCTCTCTCCCCCTAAAACTGTTGTATAGCAGGATTATTTCTCACAAGCCAACTATTGAGTTACTGGTACTGTATTTTCTCTATAGCCCTATCTCTCTCTCTATATCCTAAATTAGTACTGGTGCTTTAGTTCTTCTCTACTAAAATGACTAGCAACATCTAAAATTTTCAGTCTATCTCTCACCTGAAACTCAGCACAACTCCTTTGTATCCTCTCTGTGCAAAAATTAATATCAACTGGTGGGAGTCTCTCTCATAATATCACAATCAACATTAGATATTCTTTTTTTATGTAAGGCATGCGGCTCATATTCTTTTTTCTTCTAGTTCTAAATTAAATTGGAATGAGGGGAGAATAACTCACATGTGGTAGACAATGCATTCTCATATTCTGTACCAGGTGAAAATGTTGGCCATCGAATAGATTTAAATGATCCACATCAAGAAGACCAAGAAAATCTGCACACAGGTGATTATTTCTCTCATATCGAAGTATATTTTGCAACATTTATAGCAAATAAAATGAAGCAAGACCAATTGTCGAACCTGGAATGTTATGTTGTGAACAACCAGTCAATTGATTTTATCTATACCAAGTAGGCAATCAATGAAGTCACAAGGCAAATGATAGGAGCATGTAAATAGAAATGTTTATAACATGATAACAAGTCCCAATATGTACAGTTTCTGCAGCATTATTCTCAATTTACTGACAATCAACACACCACATGTAGGAGATTAAAACAGTACCTTGCAAGAAAAACAAGATACCTTGGAGGATGTCATACATGAGTTTGGCGTGTACACAAATGATATCGAAGTCATATTTGATGAAGAGGAGTTGTCCGGCTGGGATGATGAAGACAATCTGCAAACCCAACAAGAATCAAATGTGGTCAGGAATTTGACACAAAGAGAAAGGCAAGACATATATGCAGATTTGCTTCAATTAAGCACTAATGGCACATTACAAAGAAACAGTACAACACTTGTTGCTACAAAGTACAATGTTCATGTGCGTACAATACAACGGGTATGGCAGAGAGCACAGAATTGCTTGGCACAAGGTATGCCGGTAGATGTCAGTTCTTTGAGACCTATCAAATGTGGTCGTAAAAAAATTCAAGTGGACCTCACAAGGGTTGTTGATATCCCCTTAAACAAAAGGGGTACCATAAGGTCATTAGCAACTGCTCTTCATGTCAATAAAAGCTCTGTACATAGGCTGTTCAAACAAGGCTTGCTGCGACGACACTCCAACTCACTAAGGCCTTATTTGAAGGAAGAAAACAAACTGGCAAGGCTACGGTGGGTTCTCTCTATGCTAGATCTAACTACACTGCCAAACAATCCAAAGTTCATTGAAATGAAAAATATTATTCACTCAGATGAGAAATGGTTCAATGGGACACACAAGACTAAGACTATGTACATGCTTCCAGATGAAGAAGACCCACATAGGACAGTGCAAAACAAGAATACCATTCGCAAAGTCATGTTTTATGGTGTTGTTGCAGAGCCTAGGTTTGATGATGATGGGCGATGTACTTTTGATGGGAAGATAGGAATATGGGCTTTTGTGCGAAAGGTACAAAATTACTGATCTTTCTCTAACTAATACTTGCAAGCCATTTTATTAAACTGTTTGGTATAACATTCTATATAACTACAGGAACCAGCAAAAAGGAGAAGCGGCAGCAGACCAAGGGGCACACCTATCACAAAGAGCATAAAGGTTGATAGACAAACAATCAGATCGTATATGATCACAAAACTTATACCAGCTATAGAAGCTTGCTGGCCTAGAGAAGCAAGGCATGAGACAATATGGATACAACAGGACAATGCTACTTCTCATCTGCCAGTAGATGATGCAGAGTTTGCTGCAGCCCAGCCCAAACAGGCCTTGATATACGCCTACTTAACCAGCCTGCTAATTCGCCTGATATGAACTGTCTTGACCTTGGTTTCTTTGCTTCTCTTCAGTCGTTAACGGATACAACGACTTCTACAAACATGGATGAGCTCATCCAGAATGTTGAGACGGAATATCGAAACTACAACCCTGTCATTCTGAATAGGGTATTCCTCACGTTACAAGCATGCATGATTGAGGTTATGAAAGATAATGGAGGAAACAAGTACAAGATCCCTCACATGAATAAAGAAAGGCCGGAGGCACAAGGCATGCTCCCTAGAGCTCTAAGTTGTGATAATCAGCTAGTTGAAAGGGCTTATGAGTTGCTGAACAATTAGTGGTTATGTTCCTGTAAACAAGGCTTACGATGCTTTTGTGTTGTTCAGTCAGTACTACTATTGTATATATAAACAATATTATGTTCTTGTAAACATTGGCTATGTTTGGAAGTGATGTCAGCAGCAGCCATACACGCACAATCGAACAACTTTATTGGCTTGTGTTGCTTTTGTGTTGCTTTTGCTCATATTCGTTTTTCGGTTGTCCATGTAAACATAGTTGAAATCATCAAGCGGCTTTTGCAGAAATAGATACGTGTAAGCACCACAAATCAAAAGTACACAAACTGGTTAATATAGAGCATCAGTGCAAT
This sequence comes from Echinochloa phyllopogon, assembly GCA_033239725.1. Lineage (NCBI taxonomy): Eukaryota > Viridiplantae > Streptophyta > Magnoliopsida > Poales > Poaceae > Echinochloa > Echinochloa phyllopogon. Next base: position 29,205,772 of record BTCW01000018.1, read on the forward strand.
ACAAGCAACCAGCAAACCATAAGACCTATCAATACATATGCCCTTCTACATGGCTAAATAACAAAAGTAGGTACATAGCATTTCAGTCTGTTACCTGTTCATTAAAGTCATCATCTTCCACCTGTGAATAGCCTCGTAGGTCCACACCATCATGGAACAAACATGCTTCGTCATCGGTTTCGATATCAGAGAAACTGACGATACGGTCCAGCTCCTCCTTCTCCACCTTGACACGGTCCAGCTCCTCCTTCTCCACCTTGACACTGTCCAGCTCCGCCTTCTCCACCTCGACACTGTCCAGCTTCGCCTTCTCCACCTTGTCACACATCTTCAACTTGTCGCTCTCCATCACCACCTTTGCAGTCTCCTCCACGTCAGAAATAAGCCGGAGCCACTCATGAATCTTATCACTGCACAAAAATTAAAATTAATAGCAGTATGATATGACAACCAAATTGCAAGATAATGTTAAGATGGATGACCCTAAACGCTGACGACCTTGGTTGGCACACGGCCCACTAACTCTGCTCGCCGTAACATCATCTTGCGACTCCGTCTCAGGCACATATTCATCATCACCAGACAATGATGAACCCTTAGCACCTCTTTCTTCATTTGAATCAGGTATTAAAACAAAATCATCTGCGCCCCCTTCTTGTGTATCTTGAGCAAAATCTTGTCCTTCAATGGCAACACAATTCCGCTTCTGGTCCCACCAAGTCCCACGACGCAGATCCCGGCCATGCATCTGCATGGCAGGCCACATACTATGGCTCGGCTGGATCCCCAAGGCACGCTTCATCCGCAAGTGGCGAATGAACCGGCAAGTCCTATGCGCCCCCTTGCCGTCTGTCATCATAAGATCGCCTGCAACACAAGAATGACGGTCTGTAAATAAGAGGCAACATAAGCGACGAGAATGACAATAAGATCTTGTGTGTTATTAAACTTACTGGCTTTGTATGTTATTAAACATCAAAAAATTATTTTATATTGTCATGTTTTTAGTAATGTGGTTCTGACTTCCAGACAGATGAGACAGGGTAGGCGCGTGAGGGGTGGCTCGGTAGGCAGCGACAGATATTAGGGGACGCGTAGCTGTAGCTTGAACGACGAATATAAAAGGACGGAGGGAGTAGATGACACCTTCTCTTGCCGGAACGACTTTCAAAAGGACAAGGTGTCCATGGAGATCCAATGGACGCTTCAGGCCCACCGCCATCTTGGTGGCCATCCTTTCTTGCCATGGCTCTTGTTGCAACACCACCGGACGATGGAGTCTTCCTTTTCCTAGCTCCTGGGCTCTCAATTGGTGACTTCATACGGCTTTGCGCCGGGCGGCCACGCGAACGCACACGGGGTGGTGCTTCGACACGGCGCAGATCATCCTCCACTACTTCAGATTCATCATGCAATACCGGACCGGCAACTGCCGGTGCACTGACAGTCATTGTAGAGATTACACCCTTTGCCTTGTTAACACAGCATAGTGCCACCTCAATCGCCTGTCTTGACATCTGGGCCATGGACACAAGCTCCATTGCAGCGTTGTATATTATGGAGTGCAAAGCCGATGTGTCAAGAGTCGCGCGGCCACCGTCTTCGCTTGCAAGATTCTGCAGTCTACCCTTCGCACGCACCGTCCATCTGTCCAGCACCAAAGATGGCGGGAGCTCACTAGCACCAGAATGGACCAGAACCTGACGTACATTCACCATGTCACCGAATTAAATTAAATATATATTTGGATGCAAAGAAACATTAGCATAAAAATATATATAAATGTTAATCGACAAACTCGCACCTTCACGATATGCCTGCACGGCATGCCAATATGTTCAAACATCTTGCACTCACACACATATGTTCTTTTCTCCAAATCAACAGACATCGTAAATTCAGTACGCCAGTTCACAGGATTATCCGAGTTGTTGATAAAAACAACTCGGAACGACCCATCTATCTGGTCTTGTTGGCAGTTGAACGCCCCTGTTCGGAATAGCTCATGCGAGAAACGAGAAAACATGTTCCTCGTGAAAACAGATGCTGCATGGGCTTCAATAGGTACTCCAAACCGCATTGTTTGTGTAACCTATCACAAAAAAATAATAAATAAATGAAAACCATAAAAAAGGACAACGCTTATAAATGAAACTATCAATTTTAATAACAAAAAAGGCAAAAATTTAGTATGCCACCAACGAATTTAAAAATTAAATAATGAAAAAAGATGAAACCTGTGTAGTAGCATGGTCCTCCCTCCCTTCGTCTGCATCACAGTCCGCTACCAGACGTGTATACTGCCTCACAAAGAGATGCATAGGGGCAGCTCGCGGGGTATATGTCTTCAGCATATGATTGGCGCTCTCGCTCCGTTGAGTACAGGTCATACCAGCACAGAAAGTATCAGCAAAATATGGTTTGGCCCACATGGCCCTGTGCTCATAAGCACGCAGCATGAACTGGTTCCTCTCTAGCCCATACTCAGCCACCAAAGCATCCCAACGGTGCTCAAATTCGTCAATGGTGGTCATATCATCCAATAACTGATGAAACTTCATCTTGAAAGCACCATTCCTTGTGTATATTGGACCCAAAGTTTCCTTCGCCTTCCGAAGAACGTGCCACTTGCACCAACGATGCTTCGTTCCAGGGAGCTCAGAAGATATGGCATTCCTCATAGCCTCGCATTGATCTGTTACATTTTAAAAATGGGTTGAATGCTTAAGAATTGCATAAACTCTGATATATTTCTTATCCAATTTAGCATACACGTAAGGGTATTTTGTGAAAAATCTAACCTGTTAGTATTGTCTGTGGATGCGATCCCATCGCTTCTACAAAAGACCTGAACGCCCACCTGAATGCTTCAGTTGTTTCCTCTGTTAGGAGAACAGCACCAGATACAATGCTCTGGAAGTGGTGGTTAACACCAACGAACAATCCAAATGGTAGGTTGTAAAGATTGGTTCGATTGGTTGTATCAAATGTAACCACGTCGCCAAAGCAAGCGTAGTTTCGCTTGCTATTACCGTGTGACCAGAACAGAGAACGCACCCTACCTAGATCATCCGTATCAACCTTAACAACAAGGTCTGGGTCTGTTGATCTGATTTCCTAAAACATGACAACTGTTTTCTCAATGTCACCTTCTATTGACTCTTGGGCCAGACGACCACATAGGTTCCGCATGGATTGCCTACTGAACGGCACGTACCCAGCTGGGCCATGCATCGAGCGTACTATAGAACAGACTCGACTAATCTGGACATTGTTATTCCTAAGGTGCATAACCAAATCCCTAGACATCTGATCGATACGACTATGAGATTTCCATTTACGACGTTCTCCATCGGATTGTGCCAGCGGATGAGAGTGCTCGCTTACAAAACGGCTTACAGCCCACGATTCGTCTTCTTGGCGGAGTAGACGAATCATTGCCCGGCAACCACATCGAATAGTCCGACCTTCATTCCCGCCACCAATTCCCTGCGAAATATAAATTGGATAGATGAACAACGCTAATGCATGTTCTCATATATACATCGGTGCTAATGTTCATGCATCCCTATTCAATTCTAGCAAACTTTTGGAGGTGTTTTATTGCTCCATAGTTTATCCAGAAAAGTACAAATTCTATGGCACATGTAAGACTACTTTTTTTACCTCGCATGCACACACAATATCTTGCATGGAGCGCCTTCCTGACTTGTTCTCCCTGGAACGACCAAATCGGATTCCAAATCCAATCTCCCAAGAATACATGTTGTAGAACTCGAAAGCCTCTTGCGTCGACTCAAAAACTTTCCCAACCTCTGGGTTGAAAATGTTTTTGTCACCTCGGTTTTCAGAGTTGCGAAGAGCACGCTCAACAGCGCCATAGTTCCAACTACCCGGCAGCCTCACACCGCTGGATTTCAATATAAATTCCATAAGGATTGAATCGTTGCTGAATAAAAGTGCAATGCAGAGTAATTTTGCGCCCCCATACCTAACAGCCATTTCCCCTCGCCGCTGAACCTTGCACAGGAGTAGTTTTTAGTTCTAGCCAAGAAAGAAACAGGCAATAGCTACTTATAGTTGGGAGGGTGTAGTGACGAATACCTGAAATCTTCGCGCGCCACGTTTTGAAAAATTATTTCATTTTTCACTTACCCAAGCGCACACATTCCTCGATCTTCAGACACGACGCGAAAGCTCGTAATGAGATCGATGCAGGGGCATGGAGCGCACGTCGAAAGCTGCCACTCTGAAGGATCTACAAAAGTGCAGCAACACCTCACAGCCTGGGCGGCTGCACATATGCAGATTTTCTTTTTTTTGTACTGACCGCTGCCCGCAAACTCTGATGGGCATGGCATGCAAAAGTGAACAAAATCACCGAAACGACCTCTTTTACGGTCTGTTTTTTAAAAACGACCGTTATACGGCCTTTTTTAAAACTAGCAAGAGATTTATGTTCTACCTATCACGACAATATAAGTTTTCATTCTCGGCATGAAAATGCTCTTTCCGTCGTTTTTTCTTATTTAGCATTAGAAGCAATAAGAATACATGATCTTTATACCGTACGCGTCGTTCTCGTATGCGACGCGAGACACGTGCATTGATAAATAGGCGCGTGAGTGTCACCTGCATTGCTGTGCAGTTGTCTATTATGATAATATTTAGGTTTTGAAAACGTTCTTTCCGTCGTTTTTCAGATTTAGCAATCGAAGCAATATCAATACATGATGTTCATACAGTATGCGCCGTTATCGTATGCGACGCGTGCCACACGGTTCTTATGGCAGATCTTACCGCATGCATTGCTAATTAGGCGCATGAGTGCCGACGATCAACAAATAAGGCTGATACAGCGCATCCATACCCGAAATAGACAATCATAGATACATCTGCACAACACATACTCCGTCTGTCGTGGCCTCTGGCTCCCTCTCTTCGTTGCCAGGTCCTAGCTGTACCACACTCCAGGTCCTAGCTGCGAGGTGGATGGCTCGCTGTTCTCTTCCGTGCGAAGCGAAGATGACAGACAGCCTGATAGGGGCAGTAGAGTCTTTTAGTGTTTGCATTGGTTATCTAATTTGTTGTCTGGCGGAGGGAGTAGGCCTTATTGTTGCTAACGACAGCATACAAAGGGAGAAACAATAGGTAAGCATGACAACAAACGGACCAACGCACACATTTAGACATACAATATCACACTCAAGTACACTGATCCGGCAAAAAGAAGAAGGTACATGGAGCTCTATTTTCAGAGTGATAATATCATTACAAATAGGACGATCAACACAAATAATAAACCCGAGAAGAATATATAATGAGCAAAATGACACAAAGAGCGGTAACAAGCACGCCAGCTTCATGGTAAGACGGAGCAAAGTAAGAAAAATACATGCAATGAAGTCAGTGCCAAAGAGTTGCAGTATTACTAGGACAAAAACAAGCACTGAGTGATTCATGGCTTTGCAGATCGGTTGGTGGCCTTTTTTCATTTTTCCTCTGTAATATAGCCGAAACGAGCACCCTTCCGGCCTATTTATGGGGGCAGGGGGGCGCAGAAGCACAAGAATGAGGTGCATCACAGCAGTCTGCCCCCCCCCCCCCCCCCCCCCCCCCCCACCGGCGAGTGGTCAAAGGGGTACTTTTGCGATCAGGGTTTTGTACCTAATTGAGCCACTTGCTTTGTGATAGCATTCCCAAATTCATGAAATTAAACATGATATCAATGTAATATATATCCGTCTTTTTTGTTTATATCTCATGCAATCCTAATATGTGCGAGGACGAATATTGCTTAACACGCAGCGTACAACAATTTTGAAACAAATAGCTAGAACTTCATTTCTATTACAAACCCAAATCTTACATCCACTAATCTTGATTACAGACCACCAAAGGGTACACATCCTACACATATACAACACAACAACATAAGACACACGAACTAGACACTACATCAATTTTTTAAGCACTAAACAGTTCCTCACACGATTAGGTACTCCTTTACCAAGCATGACTAGGGCAAGAACCACGTGGGAGGCGTGTACAATGATGGAACATGGCAGTCGTACCACCTCTTCATCTCAATTCCAGGGCCCGGCCACCAACCGTTGTCGTGGCACTGGTACTTTCTACCGTCGTTTCCTGGAAAAGCTACCATGGCGGCCTGGTTGAAGGTGTTGTCGTCCAGGAAATACACCCCCTCTAGTACATGTCTCTCGGGGAATTCACTGATCTCGTAAGACCTCGAACAGCCTCTACCAATGAAGATAATGCGCCCATTAAGGGCCAAGCATGGGACTCCCCTTGGTTTACACCTGGAAACGCACGGAACATACCGAACAACGTTGTTTTTTTGCTTGACAGCCCGCTGTACCTAACCACCATAAGGAGGTCTCCACGGCTCTCAACTAGGTAGCGGCCGATAGGGTATAGCCCTGTTGCATGGCGATGACAATAAAAATCTAGGTACGAGATTCTAACTAGCAAGGATTCAGGAGGAGCTAATCTATTGAATTCAGGAGTGCACCGAAGCACATCTTCTAAACCAGTTAGACAGTAGAAACAGCCATTGAAAAGATGACGTCCTCAGCATCCACCTCATAGGAGTTCGAGTGCACCAACGCACCGAGGCGTGAAAAGCATATGAGTGTCCGGGTTTGGAAAGGATGCTCAAATGTAGAGGCAATGGAAGCTACAACACAGGAAGTTGGATCAGACGGAGGGCAAGAGAATGATGCAGCGCGTAGGAGAATCGGTACGGGCTCTGTGAACCGTATGTAAACACAATCGGGAATTGCAATCTCAGTGCCATGGCGGAAGTTAAGTAGGCAGTAGTCCTAAAGCCAACAGCGCCCCCCCTAGTTGTACTCACGAATCGTGCCCTAATCGCAAAGTCTGGAAATGGAACAAATGAGTACTAGCGCTAAGTAAGCAGAAGAATTGCGCTTGGGCAACCATCACGTGACTCAGGTTGCAAGTGCGCCGGCGGGGCACCAGCATCCATGGTAGCTGCTTGCAGCGCGGAACTATGTGCATTGCTTCGCGCCACCCATGACACTGCAGCACCATGACCATGCGGTCGACGTCGCATGTTAACTGTATAGCAATGTTACGGGCAAGGTCGGCGCCCCAGTCCCGAACCACACTCCCTCCCGCCTCCATGGCACGTTTATGAAGTGTGTTGTTTTTTTCTACCCGCACGCGTATGAGTGTGGAGGAGGTATGGTGAGAACGAAGACCGTCTATAGCCATCTTATATAGATAGTGCAGCGCTACACAATATGCACAAATGGGTCCATGCAAATCGGTACGATAAACTTATATATTTACTTGAAAACACTCCACCAGTACGTCCCCTTCCACGGATAGAGTGCTAATCCATATAAGTTATACGCGCGCGTACATATGGTTCCCCAAGCTACAATTTTTTCAATCAAATCCAACATGCCAAAAGGCAGCGCTGCCGTAGAGACATGCTATCTGCGAAACAATAGTTGTTCACCTCCAAACTTTTTTTTTTGACTATGTTGAAGTGACCCAATGTAGCCAACTCACGGTATTTTTTTTCCCAACACCAACTCACGCAACCACTCTTTTTTTGATTATTCATATAACCAAGAGAATGCGTCGTGTTTCGCCTATTTAATAAAATATTGCAATACATCAGAGCTAGCATTTAGTCCCACAAGTCATGCCGAGAGATAAACAGAATCACTCAAAAGACCCTCTCTATTTTCTATCATGCTCAGTCGATTGCTAAGGCCCTCCCACAGTGTGAGCTTGGACTGATGCCTAAAATAAGGCCCTCCCACAGTGTGAGCTTGGACTGATGCCTAAAACAGAGAGAGAAGGTTTAGGCATCGCTCTCTATGTGGCAGCCCAAGGTGCCAACGCCTGAAAAATCAGGAGCGATGCAAGAACAGGCATCGATGTCTTGTTGATTAAATAATTGGAACGGAAGAGAGAAATGATGCATTGTGAGACATCGATGCAAGAAGAGGCATCGATGCATTGCTGATTAAATAATTGGAACGGAAGAGAGATGATGCAATTGTGAGACATCGAGATGGCCGAGATGAGCAGAATCCCTGATGCTGGTGGCAGCTAACGCTGCAACCAAGTAAGAGTGACTCCAGTTTTCACATGTGGGCCCCTCTTTTAAGTGGGGTCTTATCGGACAGCAAGATTTTCCTATGGCTTTTCCAAGCTGCAGTGACTAACGCAGGTAGGCTGGCTGCAAAGGGCGGCTACAGTAATCCATGCTGTGTGCGACCCTAGTAGCTAGGTCTGCAGACACTACCCGTCTCATGACAACGGTTGCGGGCAAGCCCCAGGTCATGAAGTGGAAAGATGGTTCAATTGGCCGGTTCCATCTACCTACACACCACCTGTGTGGAACTGTGGATATTGCATTAGACATGACGCCATGTACTGTATTTGTCTCATCAGCTGGTGGGTTGTACTATATGGGATATCGAATCAGTACACAGATCAGCTCATCATACCGTCACTCCATGGGCTCGGAAGTCAAAGTGTACAGTCGGCGGTATGGCCACAGAATAGGAAAAAGTCACGCTCATGAACAAAGATACGTCATGGCCAGCGATAGAATCAGAATGATGGAATGTTGTCTCGCTGATCAGCAGTGCCGTTAGACAAGAAACAGTGCTACGCGGTACCATCTGGCATGGTACACCTCTTTTTAATTTTGTCAACCTCTTACTCCCTCCGTCCCAGTTTATAAGCATTTCTAGGGTACAAATTTTGTGCCAAAATAAAAGCATTTCTAGAGATAGGAAAAAATTAAATGGGTTGGTAGGGTGGACGGAGAGTTGGTGGATAGTGTAAAATGAGGGGTATAGAGGTCTTTTGGCAGTTCTGTTATTTCTTAAGTTGGAATGCTTAGAATGCTAATATTGTGGGACTGAGGGAGTATTATTTTGTGCAGATATGGAGATGCTACACAAGTACGCTCACGTATTCTGCTATTCCAGTGTTACTGTTGACCTATGCAGATACTACTGTACGCATGCATGAAAAGCATTTGTCAGCAGAGTGTACTGTTGATACAGTGACTGAAGGAAACGTCAGCGCGACGCGCACCAGTAGCTGCTCGAACGCCAGCAACGCGTGGCACTACCCATGTTGACTACAGCAGTCCATTGTTCACTACGTCACTCCTTGCAGCTTGGAAGCCCAAGCGAATCTTGCTGTCCGATCAAATCTGTTTGCAATAGGGGTAGAACAATAACCAAATAGCAAATATTGATAAGACGAAACCATTGCCCACTTCAGTTTCATCGGGACAGAGGGGGGGCACCTATCACGTGGTGCCTCATCTTTTTAGTCATTCAAATCAGAATAACATACAACAAATGTTATATTCTCCTTTTCGTGAATAAGATAAGGTCATCAATAATCATGTGAATCTATTTTTTCGTAACTCATTAATTTACAACTATCTCAAATGCTTGAGGAGACCATAATTTCTTTTAAACGAACCACTCCACACCGTTGGTATTAACTATATGATATTCAGATCAACCTCCATACTGCAGCACGGACTGCACTTTTTTGTGCCTGCCATGCAGGACAATAATTTAAATCAGCAAGCCTGAATCGGTGTAAATGACCCCTCGTTCCCGAATAATCATGCGCGTTCATAACGATCAGAATCATCATGGACTTGAGCAAGCTCACACAAACTTTGTACATTACATTATTGGCAATACAAGAAGATGTCTTATACAACTTTACACACAAAATACATCCACTTCATCACTACAAACGCACTGACCGAATGAAAATAGAGGGCAAGGACACATGGGGAATGGAAAAACTCTCCAGCCGGCAGTAGGGCTGGATGACAAAACGGTGATCATTCAGATCGAGGGGAGGGGATCGATGGCGAAGATATCATCGCTTATGTCGCTGAAGTGGCAGCCGTCCTCGCCAGGCCACATCGGGAGGTCACCGAGCTCGAGCGCGGCGTCATCGTTGAGGTAGTGGAGCCACCGCTCATCGGGGTCGTCGAACTGGATGCACAGGTCCGGATCACCGTATGACGCAACGACGGAGGGGACCAATTCCACATGGAATGGTGGCAATGAGCACACAATGCAGCCAGGCGAGCTGAACACCTGGCACTCGTCGCTGGACTCTTTGGCTGCGTGAATGTCATTGCGCGGTGGCAAGAGGTGGCCAGGCGGCCGTGGAGAGGACGCTGTGAAGTTGGTAGTCGCCAATGCGCCACAGAGGCGGCGGGCCTCGCTGTCGTACTTCCTCGCCGCCTCCTCCGCGGACTTGAACGTGCCCAGCCAAACACGGGACTTCTTTTGCGGGTCGCGGATCTCTGCTGCGAACCTCCCGCACAGACGACGGCGCATGCCCCTGTAGCTCGGCTCGGTCAAAGCCGCTACCGCCTTCCTCGTCTTCTTCTTCACACCGGGACCGGTGCCAACCACCTTGCAACGGATCTCCCTGACGAACTTGCGCGTCGCGGCTTTGTCGCCGGCAGCTGCCCCGTCGGAGGAGTCCGTCGCCTCGCGGACAAGCTTGCAGGTCAGGATGCAAGTGGGTCGTCTTTGGTTGACCCAAACACCGACCCATACTACCCAAATATTTATTAATTGGTTTTGGGTCGATCCAAATTAATTTAACTTATGTAACCAGTGGCACCAGTTTTGACCCAATAGGTCCGAATACACGGTCTTACATCGTTTGCTTTGAGAGCTCAGAAGAGACTAAATTTTCATATATTTTTTTCAGTACATCATAATCGATACAAAGATTAATAAAACATCTTAAAACTATGAGCACTGAGCAGTGCATTGCGCTAGTGCCGCCCCGTGGGCCAGGAGGCAGCGAGAGAAACCTTAAATTTTCCTAGTCTCCACATTTCAAAAGATTAAAAGCCGGACCTTAAAACTAAAACCTCACGTTCACACTATAAAATTTTAGCGAATTTGACTGAATTTTGTTGTAAATGGCTCGATACGATGATATGTTATTTTGTGCAAATTTGTGCGATGAGATCCATATGTGGGTCCCACGTCGAAAGTTGGACCATAAAACTAAAACATCGCGTTCACACTTTGAAATTTCAACGAATTTAACTGAAATTTGTTGCAAATGGCTCAAAACGACGGTCGGCTACTTTGTGCAAAATTATGTGATGAGATTCATATGTGGGCCCCACGTTGAAAGTCGGACCCTAAAACTTAAACATCGCGTTCACACTATAAAATTTTAGCAAATTTGACTAAAATTTATCGGATATGTCTAAGAATAAGAGTTAGTTACTCCGTATAAATTGATTTCAAGCGGCGCGAGGTCGGCAGCGAACAAGACGGTGCCGACGCACCGAGCGGAGCGGGGAGCTGGGATGATGATGCGTAAATGGGTTATCCGAATAACCCAAATTCTTTGATATCGTTTGACACTAAAATTTTGTGGGTTATCTTATTGGGTATTTACACTAAACTTCAATTTTTTGGAACCGGGTCATTGGGTCAACCCAATAAAACCTGCATCCTGACTTGCAGGTCGTCGTCGACTCTGCCACCGCCAGTGACTTGCGGATAACGAATCGGTAGTAGTGGGAAGGAGATGGCGAGTAGAACTAGGGGGCTGGAGGAGGCGAGGAGCCGATACTAGATCCTTGCGTCAGTGAGAGATGTAAGGGACAGACGTTGGGGGAAGGGAAGAGGGAGGGGGGACGCACTGAGATTTTATCGGTAAATTTTAGGATCCACGGTAAAATCTGGCTATGCAGTTTTTCATTACCCTTTTTTCATCAGTTAACAGATGATTTATCATCATTGACTTGTGATGAGTATGCTGGAAATACGGGGGATGGAACATACTTGAATCAGAAAACATAACATCGTCAGGTATTCTGGCAACTATCATTTGTTGAAGCACTCTCCATCTTCTCCACATCAACTGGCCTTTCCATTGGATAGCACAGTTCCCTCCAAATGAAGGCGGCCCATTTCTCAGCTGGCGCCGCACGGTGACAAAACCTTTTTCCGCCATAAATGCTTTCCATCTTTGATATTGAAGGATCGAAGTGGCGACCAGAGAGGGGGGGAGTGAATGTGAGCCGATAAAATTTCTTCTCGAAACTCGGCCTATGTCCCAAAGTCCCTCGCCAAAGATTCCTCACAAGCTAGTCAAGGTAGCGTAGTCACAGCGGACATACCAACCCTAGGAACAAGCTAGAACAAATTAACAAGCGGAAGCACAACTCAAGAACCAAAACGATTCGCAATCTGCCTGGGTCAGCTCGGACCGTCCGCACAGGGGTCGCGGACTGTCCGTGGTCTCGGCGGACCGTCCGTCTAGACAAGGCGGACCGTCCGTAAAATCACCTCAAATCTCCAGTAGCTCCAGGCCCTTTCGCGGACTGTCCGAGCTCCTACCGCGGACCGTCCGCCAGTGTCGCGGACTGTCCGAGGTGGTCACGCGGACCGTCCGTGAAAACACTTAGCCAAATCCAAGACAACACCGTCGAACTCTTCTGCACGGACCGTCCGTCAATCACATGCGGACCATCCGGCAACCTCGCGGACCGTCCGCCAACTCCGCGCGGACCGTTCGAGAAACACGACGGACGAACAGAACGAACAGCTACAGTAACCCGCGGATCTCTCCTTCCAAATCCATCATCGGATCTCCCAAACGGCTAGAGCTCTTGAGACGAAACATTGGGGAGATGATTAGCACCCTAAGGGAAAGCTATTCCATAAAAATCTCGGCCTCTAACTCCCTACAACTCGAGAAATCGCGGGTCACACGGAAGAACACCTTCTCACTAGTTCATCCCAAAAACTACGAATCGAGACCGATTCCCGGCGTTTAAGAGGGCAAGATCACACACAAAGAGGCGCAAGGCACTCACCCATGATCCCCTCAAACAAATCCGGAGCCAAACGGTCTAGAAACGAAGAATCGAGCCAAGAACGAAAATAGCACAAAAAGGAACTCGAGGAGAAACAAAGAGATTCAACTAGCACTTGATTTCATTCCAACAAACAAAGGTCAGATTCTATACAAGGCTAACAACCTCCCAAACATCCTCCCGCTAAGATCGACATGAAGCACGGGCTAGCCTAGAGAAGCAAGAAAGAAATGAACTGGGGTTACAGAGAGATTACTTGCCATCCCCTCCACCTCCTATTTATATTAAGTGTCCTGGTGAAGGGAAGTGACCATACTACCCCTACAACATAACTCTACGATACACGCCCTCAAGGGCAAAACGGTAAAGTTGCAGATAACTCCTCCGGCTGGGCACGCCGTCCATCCGGCCTTGCTTCCCTCCGACGCAAGCTCCCGGATCCCGCCACGCGTCCACCGCTTCGAAGCTTCCCGAACGCGCCCGGATCACCGTCTCCGTCACGTTGGTCCTTCGGGCTCGATTTTGAGGCCCAAACCGAGAAACCCTCCTCCGATGGTTTTGTGGCCCAACCATCAAACCCCGCGTACAAGCTTCGGTCGTTAGCCGCCACCTTGCACCGGCTCCAAGTCCACGACGTCGTCTTGCTCTTCTTGCACCATGTTGACTGCACTTGATCCCGTCTGGCCACCGGGTCCCTCGAACCAAGCCTACTTGTCTTTCCACACCTCGGAGGCCACTCTCTGGCTAAGACCTTTCGCGCCTGTTCTTCACCTGCACCAACGCAAACCAAGTCGCACCAACACCTGCAGTACTAGGCCAAGAGTCAGTCCACACACTGTTGTCAATCACTCATCACACTGAGAAGCGACCATCCACCGGTCCTCGGATACACATGGTCCTCAGATATATATATTTTTAGCTGGCAACTGGGCTATTGTATTTGAGGACGTAATAAAAAACAAACAAGGGCACGTACACCTCGACCCGAGCTGTGTATAGAAAAATCACAATACAAACAAGGGAACGTACATATACCATCCAGGTATCAAAAGGTTTGCAGCCTGCAAACTATCCAGCAAAGGACCAAGACTAAAAACACAACGAGCACCCTAATCTGATCAATCTTTCTCTGAATATGAACTAGAGCGGCAGTAGTAGCATTAGCAAATGGGGGGAAATCTGTGTACAAGCATGTTGCAGCGTAGGCACTTGTGCGCGTTCATCTGCTTCAGACAGAGCGCTGCTAGTAATCTTTGGCAGGCGCCCCAACTCATTTATCCACTTCCAGAATGTACACTGCACACCGAGAAAGAGTAGTATCAAAGATGCATAGCTCGATTAGTTAAATTAACTTAATAAAAGAAGCACGTAATGAACCACTAACCCTTTGCCGCGCACACTTTATGAAAAGCCTCCCTGCATTTTTTTCCGTCCCTGCGATCTAGGCGGCTGAATCGGAGCCGCACTAGCAGCGCTCGCTGCATACGCCTAGGTAGCCACCGCACCCGCTGCTCGCCATCAACGCTGTCGACATATCAAGGCACCCCTTTTGGTTGTATCTATGATCTTCAGATGAAGTCTCTAGTGAAGTAATAATATGAGATCCATAGAGAAGAGATGAGGCTTCTTTAATAGACAAGGGTCATCCAGACCATGGATGTTGGCCAACGGCCAGGGGAGGAAATCTTTTTTTTTTTCCATTTGACCGTTGCCCAACGGCTACAAACAACAAAAAGCCTTCAGTATTGGGCCAACAATCAACAAAAAGTGACAATGTGCACTAACTTTTTACATGTCTGCAACCTGTTACAGGAAAATAGTGGTAGGTACCAAAGACGACTCGATGCGTTTTTGTTGTTTGCGTTTCAGCTGCATGTTGGCCCAATACTTCGGGACAGCTAATTTGGAATTCTGGGCCGTGACCAATACACCAAAACAACACTTTGCTTCCCAGCCCATTTTGTAGCATTACCCGTCAGTGCAACGAGCAAATGCATACACAGAAACCGTACGAAGATGCAGACTGCATTTTAAAATTTTACAACAGAATTGACAGGGAATGAGCGGTGTCCTGTAGCCCCTGGATGTGGCGCCAGTGTTTGTACTGCGACTACAGTTGACAAGACCAAAAATTAACAGAGCATCTCAGCAGCACACAATCACCGCGTACCTGTACAAGATCATATATCCAACGGGGCAAAGACCAGGTGCGTAGCTACCCACCTATACACCCATATATATATATATATATATATATATATTACACACGAAAAATCCTTTCTACATGCGCATGTAGCTACCTTCACTTGTGTATCTCATGTTAGAAGACGTGTATGACCCAACGAAGAGTATGTACATGTAGTATATGATGATACTAGACTGTCTGGATGGTACGTAGGTTGAGTATGTAAGCATATTTTGAGTATGGTATATACAGTATAATGGTATAATGGTATAATCATAATAAATTTTAAAAATATGGTTGCTTCTGATTTTTTTTCGTGTAATTCGCTTTGGAGTATCTTAGAATTAGTATACGAACATTCTCAAACTGATAAATGAGTATGTGAACAATACACACAATAGGATATTGATGGTGATGGTAGCTACAACCGCTTGTAGATAAAACTCGTCATATATATATAGATATATATATATATACACACACACGTTAGAGTAAGACTACGAAAAAGACGTTTTAGATGAGTCATGTATCATCACTAATTATAAACCATTCTCAAACTGATAAATGAGTATGTGAACAATACACGCAATAGGATATTGATGGTGATGGTAGCTACAAGCGCTTGTAGATAAAACTCGTCATATATATATATATATATATATATATATATATATATATATATACACACACACGTTAGAGTAAGACTACGAAAAAGACGTTTTAGATGAGTCATGTATCATCCCTAATTGTAAACTCTTCTCAATAATGATGGTCTTTCATGATTTTTTTTCCGTAAAGATTTTCCACATTAAAATCGTGTTCGTGTTCGATCTTGTTTCGCATTATTTGCTAACACCGGGACTCCTCAGACTACGGTATGTCAGGTGGGAACACTATGCTTCTGGTCTAAAATTCAGCGTAGCCAAGGATTATACACTCACTGAAACTACCGAACAAGGAAAACTTTACAAATTTCAATAAAAATTCCCTCTTGATCGATCGAGGTCATAATTAATTAGTACTAAGTTTGTACTCAGTGATAGCAAAGCAAGTTGCATTTGTATCCATCATTCATATATGATGTGAAACTTCACCTTCTCAGAATTAATAACGAGCAGCACGCGGTGGTTGAGAAGCTGTTGACTGTGTATTCCATCGTGCAACAGAGCGGCGCGAGATCACGGCGAGCTCCATCTTCGTCGGTGAGATCGGTGTCAATGTCAACGACTACTTCTTCGCCCTTATCAACCATCCCGTGGATGTCGTGGCGAGCCTGGTGCCACACATCGTCGGCGCCATCCGCTCTGCGCTGACCGTAAGCAACTCCACTGTCTGTCTGCGTGTCTGTCTATCTCAATCATTGTCGTCCTATCAGTCTATCACCACACATTCATTTGGCCATCCGTCAAATGTACAGGCCGTGGTCTCCACCGGAGCGACGACGGTGGTGGTCACGGGGATGCTACCGCTGGGCTGCGAGCGGCTGCTCGCCCTGTTCCCCGGCGACCACGACCCCGCCACCGGCTGCGTCGCGCGATTCAACGCCCTCGCCCAGCTGCACAATCGCTGGCTGAGGCGGATGCTCCGCGAGCTCCGCCGCGCCCACCCGGGCAGGTCCTTCCTCTACGCCGACGCCTACCGCCCAGTCATTGCCTCGTTGGCGCCGTCGCCTCGCCGGCCAAATACGTCTTCGGCTTCGGCGACGCGCCGCTGGCCGCGTGCGGCGTCGGCCCGTACAACTTGGACTTCACCGCGTTCTGCGGCACGCCAGGGTCGACGGCGTGCGTCGACCCGTCCGAGTTCGTCTCGACGGCGTGCACCGACCCGTCCGAGTTCGTCTCGTGGAACGGCATCCACTTCACCGAGGCCGCTAACAGGTTGATCGCGCGCGCGTGCCATGATAAGCCATATTTCTGGAACATTGAGAACGCGGAACGAAAACGTGGAACGTCATTACGTATAACCATGGTACGAAGAGGTATACCTCTGTACCGTACGTTCCTAACAGAGATAGAACACGTTCTAAGTATGACGGAAACGATGTTCTCGGAACGTTGTTTCGAAACAAGGAACACGGACAGCTTCATCGTGGATTATTCCTACGTGAACTCGCTCTTTGGCCTCAGTGTCCGACCCGAAGCTGCGGACAGCGGGAGCAGATGGCGGCAGGCAGCGAGCTGGCGACGGGGCGGTGGCCGACGCCCTTGAGGTATGCTGATGCCCACGAATTGATCTTGGATCTTCATCAAACCGTCTCTATGTCCCCGACAACGTCGAATCACGTTTCATAGATTTTGGGGACGTCGTTCCCAGCCGTCCCCGTTCCTCATTCCGGAACTGCAGAACATGCCCACGTTCCGCGTTCCTGGCTCCTAAGGCCATGATGAGGGGGAGCTGAGGTGTGCCGCCGAACGCCCCGCCATTGCCGTCGCCGGTGCGCCTTGTGACTGTGCAAGCGCAAGCTTGGTATCTCCTGTTCGGTAGAGCAAGGGAAACGGCAGACGAGCCATCAGAACTTAGAACTTAAATGCATCTGCCGTCTGAGTTATCTGATAAACTCTGCCTAGGCTCAATCACGGCGCAACATTTCCTCCTTTAAGAAATGATAAATAAAAAAGAGTAAATTACATCTACCATACACCAACTTGTAACGATGTATCATTTTAATCTAACAAGTTGTAAAATGCGCAAATAGATACATTAAGTTGTCATGTAATATCATATACGGTCTAAATATAGACTAATTTGGACAAATGGGCAGCATGATGTTATAATTTCGTTCAATTTTATATGCAAATAAGCTATGCATCCGTTTTCTTATTTCATTTGAGCCATTCTCTCATACTTGTGACCGGTTGACCATCACTAACTCCTAAATATACCATCGAATCCATGTTTCTCCTGATGCTCAACACTGCACCGGCCACAAGCCATGTATCAAGACAGGCAGCGGCAGTGTCGCGCCTGCCATATATACCCACCGGCAACGGCGAGGCTTCCTATGATGCTCACCTGCTAGACGTCATCCCCATGGTCTGCAGCTTCATCGATCTTGCTCAGCCAGTGTTATACGAGGCACGGAGGCAGCCCATGCTCAGGAGAAAATTCTAATCAAGGAAGGTTTGCACATTTGTTTACAGATGAAGTGAACTCTCACATGTTTGTCTAAGCGCATTTGTTGACAGATGAAAAGAATCATTAAAAAACTAAACCCTCAAAATGACTGGAGAAGGGAATCAAATGTTATTTGCAAATTAGTGATCAACGTTTTTTGTAAAAGAATGACCACAAAAGTGAGTGCATGTATGACACACTCAACCATCTGGCAATCTGCATCATATATACTACTACCATGGTAAAATACGTTAACATAGTACACCTAAGACCGTATACGCACATAACATACTACTTCTAGCGTTTAATTATACATTTTACAACTTGATAGACTAAAGTGATACAACATTATAAGTTGTTGTATGGTGGGTGCAATTTACTCAATAAAAAAAAGACAAGAGGTACGCTTGTAAGCCCAAAGAAAATTGTAAGCTACGCTCGGGCTCAATTATATGGCCAACTTAGGCCTAGATCGGCCCATAATAAACCTTTTGTGTGTGTCTGCCTTTCTTAAAAAAACAAAACAAAACTCCTGAACTTTAGATTTTTTTTTCGGTGAACTGCCCACTAACATTTTAAGTAATTGACTTAACATGAATGTTCATATTCTTTTATATTTATTTTAAAATTTATTCAACGCTAATTTTCAGTACTAGACTTTTGTAGCAAGTTTCGAAACAGGTTATCTTAAAAATTATCGATAGTTGAATTTTTTAAAGTTTTTCTAGATTTTGATGGTAGTGTCAGTATTTATGACCGGAGTATGTGCTGTTGCGTGTATCGTGCTGCAATGGTTGACTGGTAATTTACCGTAGTATACATTCTTGGACTGATGATATGGTTGGCTTCGCTCACCTCGTGCGTGGATCAGGTCCCACATGGCACACTCAGACTCAGGTTTCACTTTCATAAGTTGCCATGTCTGCCACGTCTCTGTCTGTCATGGATTAAGTACGTCCTCTGGTGTCTCAGGTTTCAAAGTTTGGACCCTAACTGGAATGCATGACTTCTGCAGAAATTCAGCGTTCTAAATGGAGTCTAAGGGTACCGTTTATTACGACGGTTCAGATAACCTCTCGAAAATTTGGAGTTCCTTTTGAAAGTGCATCACAAAAGTGAGTTTGTCCATGATCTTCTTGTGAGGATGATGACCACCGTCCTGTCCCCGTCTTCATTTGGAAAACAAAAACATTAGTACTTTTGTCACCCTTGTATTGCAAAACTTCACATTTGGATATAACATGTTATTTCACAATACTACATAATAACCTATCTCTGAAACAAAAAAATCTATGAAATTATACCATATAGTTACATATTCAAAGAGATGGAACTCTGCATCCCCGGCCGGCCCAAACCTCCTCGTGTAAAATTCAAAGCGATGGCCGCCGACCCGCCGTGTACATCGTCACGAATCCTGACACGTCCCATCTGAGCTCATGGCCATCCTCTGTTTGTGTCCTCGCGGCGCCACTATAAATTGCCTTGCTAGTTGTCACAGAAACCACACGGCAACAGTCATATATAGCTCACCAGTCACCACGAGAGGCGAACAGATATGGCGCCGCTGTCACTCCTCATGCTCTCAGGGCTCGTCTGCTCCGGCGCCGGGGCCGACGGCATCGTCGTCGGTGGCCGCCATGGCCAGCCGCGCTTCGCCCGCATCTTCAGCTTCGGCGACTCGCTCACCGACACTGGGAACGCGCTGCGCATCCTCGGCGGCCGGGCGACCATCAGCCGGCCGCCGTACGGCGAGACCTTCTTCGGCCGCCCCAGCGGCCGCGCGTCCGACGGCCGGATCATGATCGACTTCATCGGTGAGCTAGCTAGCACTGGCCGGCCTCTCCCGGCCAAACCCCAACGTTCTAGTCCATCTATATCCGATCCATACGTGCACGCATTTCTCAGTTGTTGTGGCCGGTGCACGTACGATCGATCACGCAGGTGAGGCGCTGGGGGTACCGCAGCCGACGCCGTACCTCGCCGGGAAGACGGCGGCGGATTTCCGGCGGGGAGTGAACTTTGCGGTCGGTGGAGGGACGGCGCTTGAGCCAGAGTTCTTGGAGGGAAGAGGGCTCAAGCTGTTCGTGCCAGTCTCTCAGGAACCAGACCAGCTGGTTCCAGAATGTTTTGCAGCGTCTTGGCTCGGTTAATGGTTAGTATATGCAATGGCACTGTTGCTCGTTGACACTTGTTTAAAAATCAGTTCGGCATATCATGCTAGTTCCGTTCATCTCTAACTGTGATTTTATCCGTACTTTTTCGACTCTTTTATTTTGCCTCCGCTGAAAGCCAAGATTGTGTTTTTCTCCTATTCCATTTGGAGAATTTAGTGTTGTCAGTTAGTTTTAGCTGTAAAAAACAGCATATACGTCAATATGACATTGCAAACTTTGTGATTTTTACGCCGGCCTGACCCTGTTCCCGTCTCATGCCCTCAGAGCAGAGGAACATCACTGCTACCTCCCTCTTCGTGGTCGGAGAGATTGGGGCTAATGACTACCTCATCGGCCTCACCGGAAATCGCACCCTCGGCGAGCTCAAGACTTTCGTCCCGCAGATCCTCGGCGCCATCCATTCTGCCGTGACCGTAAGTACAGTGTTGGTCTCTCACAGGCCGGCTCACAATGTTCACTGTTTAATAATCGCACGTAAATGCGTAATCCATACACGTTTAAATATAATTGCACACCAATCATTCGTTCGCACAGGACGTGATCGCCGCCGGGGCACGCACGGTGCTGGTCCCGGGGGTCATACCGCTAGGCTGCGAGCCGGAGCTCCTGACGCTCTACCAGGGCCGCGTCGACGACGCCGGCGGCTACGACCCGGAGTCCGGCTGCATCGCGTGGCTCAACGGCCTCGCCGAACTCCACAACTGCGAGCTCCGCCGCATGCTCGCCGGCCTCCGCCGCGCCCACCCCGGGACGGCCATCGTCTACTTCGACCTCTACCGCGCCGTCACCGACCTCGTCGTGTCCCCCGGCAGATACGGTGCGCGCCTCTCCGATCCTTTTCCTGACCGATCGCCTTCGTGACTGATATGTGTGTGCAAACCGTGCATGTGCATTGATTTCATTCCGTGGTGTGCATGTACGTCTCTCGATCGCGCAGGTTTCAGGGATAGGCCGCTGGTCGTGTGCTGCGGCGGCGGCGGCGGCGGCGGCGATTACAACTTCGACGCGGCGGCGTCTTGCGGCGCGGCGGGGACGGCGACGTGCGCGGACCCGTCGGAGTACGTGTCCTGGGACGGCGTGCACTTCACCGAGGCCGGCAACAGGCGCATCGCCTGCGCCGTGCTCCAGCGGTCGTGGTGGGTCATGGCGGCCAGCCTCCATAGGATCGGGTGCGATTAGTTTGTCAATAATTAAGCAGCTTCTGTACTGCGGACTGTGGGACTGCTAACAGCAAGACTGTGTGCGCTAGGTCGAGTTGTGAACTTGTGACATTGCAAAACCCATTTGTGCATTGAACTTTTAATAACGATACAATAAAATTATGAGATTTACTGCACATAGGTTACAAATAATTACGACAGTTGCCTATGTAATGTGCAATGCTCCTATGTACTGCCTCTGTTCAAGATTATGAAAGGTTTGTGACTCGTGCCACAGGCTAGTGCTTCTATAGAAAAATGCTGAGATATAATTTGCGAGCAGCACTTGAGGACTCTGTGGAGATCACCTTGCAGTAACTAGACTTGAGCAGCCTTTCCAATAAGGGGCCTACCATTATTATTGGAGCGTTGTTTTTACTGCGCCAGGTATAAAAACTGACGGCCCCCCGCGTCGCTCCCGTCGAGCGACACGGGCGGCGGCCTCCGCCTCCCTCCCCTCCACCCCACCTCGCCGCCACCGAAGGGGTCACCGAAAGCCCAGCCGAACCCTGAGATGGGGAATATTTAACTATTTATCATATTTACACGAGTCACTCCTTCAAATGGGACCTTTAAAATTGCGCATACAGATTTGCCACTCTTATAAAGCACCAGTCCCATATTCATCATTTTTTCTTATGTGGCACGCCATGTCCGCGCGCCAGCGTGGATGGAGGGTGTGAAACGATCAAAACACCCCTGTGTTTCCATGCGTTAGCCATCCATTCTCCTCTCTCTTGCCACTGACGTGTGGGCCCCGCATGTCGGGACCATCTTCAACCTCCCCCGCGCAGAGGTCCCAGCGACGGCCGTGGACCTCCCGACGCTCTTCCTCCATGGCCGTCGCTCGCCGGACGTCTCGCCCCCACTGCTATGCTCGCTCCCTCACCCAGTCAGCAAGCCCAGCACCACCCTCTCCACCTCCCCAACCTAGTTGCGCCTCCAACCTGGCCAGCAATGCCTCCCATCGGTCACCGCCGCGCCGCCATGGCCGGCTGGTAAAGCTCCACGCCGACAACTGCACCCACAACCCCTCCGTCCAAATCACCGCCCAGCTAGCTTTGCTAGGAGCTCTTGAGGCCTAGTGAGTCCTCGTCGCTGGGCTTTCTTCGTCAAAGTGAAAGGGTGACTCGCGCCGCCGCCGGCCGAGCCGCCTCGTCGGGGGAAAACATGGCAGGGGTGGAGAAGGGAGAAAAGAACTCGCCGCCATGTGTTCTAGGTCTACGTGAAGGTGTTAGGCTAGCATCAAGTCGAGGGAAAGGGAGGAGATGGCCAGCACAGCTCGCCGACGTCATGAACGCCAACGTGAGACGCAGGCAGCGGGAGGAAGAAGGGGGAAGAAGAGAAGGAGGGGCGGCTCATGTGTACTAGGGGGAGGCGAAGGAGGAGGGCTCAAGCCCAGTCGAGGGGAAGAGCTGGAGTGGCCGGCGTGGTGTCGCTGCCACCGCTGTCCCTGTGTGCGCCGAAGCAGCCTCTGGCCACGGTGACGAGGACCAGCCCGGCCAGCGCGAGCAGCGCCGCGACGATGCCGTACCCGAGCGTCGGTACACGCAGCGCCGGCTGTCGAATCCTACGAAAGCCCGCGCATTCGAACGAACGAATCTGATGAGGGGGAAGCAGAAGGAAGAAGAAGCACGCAGGCCAGCTCGGCAAGTGGAAGGAAGAAGAAGCGGGGCAATATAGTCTTTTTGCATAGCTGATCCACGCTGGCTAGTGTATGTGGCATACCAACTCAGCTAAAATGGTAAAAGATTCGTTACTCCATTCTAAAAGTGGCAAATGTGTAAGCAAAATTCTAAAACTGGCATCTCTAGGAGTGGCTTGTGTAAATGTGGCAAATAGTTAAATATCCCCTGGATGGTGGCGGCCGGGGTTGGACCAAAAGCTCGAAACTCGTGAGCTGGCTTGGCTCGTTGTATTTTTTAACGAGACGAGCAACTATTTTTGCTCGTTTCGTTAACGAGCCGGCTCGAGCCAGCTCAGGGTGGGCATTCGGTTTTCGGTTCGGTTTCTCGGTTTTTGACGAAATTTGGTTTTTAAAAAATAGAAACCGATCGATTTTAAAAAAATATAGAAAACGAGGATTTCGGTTTTCGGTTATTTCGGTTCGGTTTCGGTTATAACCGAATTAACCAAAATTTATGAGTGAATTCTAAAACAACCAAAAAAGTATGGAAGTTTTAAGTAAATTTGGACAACACTTACTCTTTTTAGATAATAATAATTGACAGGAAGTAATAGCAATATATTAGCACAAATACATAGCATTTCAAATATGACACACCGCACATAAGTCTTGAAAATACTTTTTTCATGTAATTCGGTTATTTCGGTTAATTCGGTTAACCGACAGTGAAAACCGAATTTTCTTCGGTTATTTCGGTTCCATACTTATTAGAACCGAATAGAGAACCGATTTTTTCGGTTTCGGTTATTTCGGTTTCGGTTTCGGTTTCGGTTATTTCGGTTCTGTTCTCGGTCTTCGGTTATTTATGCCCACCCCAGCCAGCTCACGAGCCAAACGAGCAAGAACGTCTAATAGACTAATGAGTAAATTATTAATTAGTTAAAATATTTGTATACTATTTGTGTGGTTCTATATGATATTATGATTATATTATATTATTATAGTATGATAGAGTAGATTTTAGAAGTATTAAGACCATATAATTAATATAGTTTTTCATTTATATATATTATTATGGTAATTTTAAATTAATCTCTAGCTCGCGAGCTTAACGAGCCGAGCCGAGCTTTTTTTTTCTCGTTTCCTTAACGAGTCGAGCCCAACGAGCCGAGCTGGCCCAGCGTCCACCCCTAGCTGCGTACATCACATAGTCCATCGTATAGTGTCTGAGAGATCGGTCTAATAAAGTGCTCACTGTGCCCAAAACTATTGGCCATGTGGCCAAGGCTTTTCTAAGTTATTTTAGATATTTCTAGAGAGGGAAGATAAATTAGTAAACAAGAATGTTAAAATTTGTGATTGAATAAGACATTGGAATCCCCAAAGCGTCGTGGTATATGGCGTACGAGATTGGAAGATTTAAATTATTTTATATTTTAAAATTGAGTTAGAAATGCTATACTATAAAGTGGGTATATACTGGTCATGCCGTGGATGGCAAAGTGCTTAAGGATATTTCCAACGAGAGTCGGCAGATTTTTGGATAGGGGTCGAAATCCAGCTTTTGAGTTTGATTTGCAGATTTGAGGTGGAAGAAATCTCTAGATGATTTTCCACCTTTTTTATATAATTGGAATGAGATAAGTTTCTCTCAAACTTGAAATTCCTTTGTCATTGGATATTTCACGAACCCGCTAGACATTGTCGGTGTTGGAGCATCCGATAGGGTGCCTTATCATTTCTCGTCCCTTTTTTCTAAAACACACGGCTGAATATGGTACTTAAAGAGGTTCATCCCTCCTATACTTACTTACAGAAAAGTTGAAGAAATATTCAATTCGACGGGGGACGAACTCCCATAGCTTCCGCGGTTTCCTCGTGAACAAATCAAAGCCACCACTGCTTTCCAGCGCAGGAACAACAAACCTCACAGCCCATCACAGACTCTCTGCTTCTCTCCTGGATCACGGGCGTCACTATATATAATTAAGTAGCCCTGCAGTTGTGGAGGAACCACCGATCGATCGATCTCACGAGCCGTGACATCGGGAAAAGCGAACGAAATGCCGCCACTTTCACGCCTGCTCGTGGCCGTGGCGCTTATCCACGCTGCCGCCGCGTCGGACGGCGACGGTGGCCGCCGCCAGATGCGCTACGACCGCGTCTTCAGCTTCGGCGACTCGCTCACCGACACGGGGAACGCGCTGCACCTCTCACCCGCCGGCGGCGGGGGCCCCGCGAGCCGGCCGCCGTACGGCGAGACCTTCTTCCGCCGCCCTACCGGCCGCGCCTCCGACGGCCGGCTCGTCGTCGACTTCATCGGTGAGCACCGCGCCAGACACTTGCTCGTTGACGATTCTAGCTCCATGCGACAGAATGATTCACCATTTCGTGACGTGTCGGCCTTGTGGCGCAGTTGAGGCGTTGGAAGTGCCGCAGCCGACGCCGTACCTCGCCGGGAAGTCGGCGGCGGATTTCCGCCGCGGCGTGAACTTCGCGGTGGGTGGGGCGACGGCGCTCGACCTGCACTTCTTCGAGAGCAGAAGACTGACGCCGTTCGTGGCCGTGTCCCTGAAGAACCAGACGAGCTGGTTCAAGAATGTTTTACAGCTTCTTGGCTCAGTTAAAGGTAAATACGTGACTACAGAACAAGGGATCGTTACGTGCCGGGAAATGTGGAACGCGTACTTGCTAACCTCGTAAACGTCTTGTTCTGGACTCCGCAGAGCAGAGGAAGATCACGTCGACGTCCCTCTTCATCGTCGGGGAGATCGGTGTCAACGACTACTTCATCGCCGCCCTCGGCAGCAACCCCACCGCCGGCGACGTCAAGACCTTCGTGCCGCGCATCGTCGCCGCCGTCCGTTCGGTCGTCACCGTAAGCGTTCGCACGCTGCGTCGTACTCTGCTCAATGTTTTCCTTTCCTTCCAACGTGAAATTAAATTCACCAGTCAGTCACACGGCTGATGAACACATCCACACACACACACACAGGAGGTGATCACCGCCGGAGCACGCACGGTGGTGGTCCCGGGGATGATCCCGCTGGGGTGCGAGCCGCAGCTGCTCGCGCAGTACAAGGGCGGCAGCGCCGGCGCCGGCGGCTACGACCCGGAGTCCGGCTGCATCACCCGCCTCAACGACCTCGCCGAGCTGCACAACCGCGAGCTCCGCCGCATGCTCGCCGGCCTCCGCCGCGCCCACCCCGGCACGGCCATCGTCTACGCCGACCTCTACCGCGCCGTCACCGACCTCGTCGTGTCGCCCGCCAGATACGGTTTCAGGAAGAGGCCGCTGGCCGCGTGCTGCGGCGGCGGCGGCGGCGCGTACAACTTCGACGCGGCGGCGTTCTGCGGCGCGGTGGGGACGGCGGCGTGCGCGGACCCGTCGGAGTACGTGTCCTGGGACGGCGTGCACTTCACGGAGGCCGCCAACAGGCGCATCGCCTGCGCCGTGCTCGAGGGGTCTCGCTCTGACGGCGCCGACGCGCCGACGCTGTCCGACTCATGGGCCACCACGGAGACTTGGCGTAACAGGATCAGCTGCGTCTAGTCCTGTACCTAGATCGACGGCGACAGAGTCGATGGCCGTACAGTACACGTCGGCTGCACGAGTAGCTAGACGCCACACATTCGATTCTGAGGAAAATATATGAGGAGATATATACGGAGTAGTATTTGTATAAAATTACTGACGATGATACATGCATACATAGAGCAGTAGAAACTTTGATCTCAAAATAATAATAATAATAATAATAATAATAATAATAATAATAATAATAATAATAATAATAATAATAATAATAAGATAGAGCAGTAGAGCAGCAGTGGAACTTTGAGCACTAAAATGGAGATTCTACCTTGTTCCACAAACTTCATTATAAGCTGTAACTTTGCAACTTTGATAATTTTTTTTTGAGAGCTGCAACTTTGATAATTGATCATCAGTACACATTCCGCATTTGATTATTACACAGGAAAGCTATATTGTTCTTGAGTATTTTTTAGGCATATCATTTTTTATTTTTTTATCTTCCAATCTTTGGTTCTGCTGCCAAAAGCCGAATGCCAAACAAACACTGCGCTTTTCAGAATTTGGCACATACTATCTCTGTGTAATAGACCAAGGTCAACATACATCAGATTAGCTTTCTTGTAGTAGAATGTATCAACCTAGATTTGAGTCTCCGACTTAATATGAGTGCTCGTGTTTATGGTTAATTACTTTTAAGTCGTAGTCAACATGCCCATTGATAGTAAGGTGAAACACTCATAAGGGTATGTGTGTGTGTGTGTGTATGCTCATATGGGTGAGTGTGCATCTATAAAATGGAAGCAATATAACCCAAATATCATCATTGTGCATCATCTCCTCTTGAATTTTTAGAGCTATATCTTCAATAATTTTTAGAGCTAGAGACTTACAAATAAAGATGGGAATATCCTTATAAAAAGAGAGATGTGAATGTTAAAGGGAGATGTGACATTAGTGGAGGGGACCATTTTGGATTCCATTACTGTATTGACATGTACAATCAATTAACAGAAATGATCCATATTATATTCTAAGTGAGATAAAAGTTATAAATTCATGGTGGATGTGGATAATTTAGATGCAAATTTAGGAGGTTACTTTAGATTATTTTTCTTTCATAACGTCACGGTTGTGGTTACTTAAGATTACTCTTAGTACTGGTGGAGATGCGTACTTTTGATGAAAAATAGGGATTACTTGATTTTATATTGGCATAGGTGGGTAACTTCAATGAAGATCAGGAGGGCGGTAGTTTAGATGTAGATTTAGGGGGTTTCCAAATTTAGGAGGTTACTTTAAATTATTTGTCTTTCATAATAGCATAGATGGGCTACTTTAGATCATTTTTAATAATAATAATGTTGATGGGTAATTTGATTCAAATTCTAGGGTTACTTCATTTTCTAATGGCATAGTTGGATAACTTAGATGAAGATTACTTTTAGTACTGGTGGAAATGGGTAATTTTGATGAAAATTAGAGATTACTTGATTTTATATTGGCATAGGTGGGTAACTTCGATGAAGATTAGGGGGGTAGTTTAGATGTAGGTTTAGGGGGTTTCTAAATTTAGGACGTTACTTTAAATTATTTTTCTTTCATAATAGCATAGATGGGGCTACTTTAGATCATTTTTACTAATGATGGAGGTGGGTAATTTAATTCAAAATCAAGGGTTACTTAATTTTCTAATGGCATAGTTGGATAATTTTAATGAAGATTAGGGATTACTTTAGGTTAGTTTTTATAATGGCATAGGTGAACAATTTACACATAGTTGTTAGAGTATTTTTACAATGGCTAGGGTGGGCATTTTTTTAGAAAAAAAGAAACAAACTAATTACTATTGTTGTCAATGGCAATATGAGCATACCAAATCGATGTTTAGATGTTTTTCGATGTTAATGATAATTTTTAGAATTTGTCTTTTTACTTAGTGCGTCTTGTGAGGATTGATAAAAAGAAGGTAACGTTTTGTATATTTCCAGGTGGCTCTTTAGTAATCGCAAGAACTGGATGCAAAAGTAAAATCAAACAGAGGGGATTTTAGTTGGTTCTTTCGAAATTTCCCAAACTAAAATCTATATAGTAATTTTCACAAAGGAAATGCACGATAAATTGCTGTGACTGAGAAGCATGTAATGATGCTAGCACCTAGACATTGAAAAATCGACCGCCATACAAATATTTTTTTCGAAGTAATGTAGTTATCATTTATTAATAAAGATTCTTTGTTCTTTAAAAAATACCAGGTGGAACAGGTTTTATCGATAGAATTTAAAGGTACATGCTGAAGATTTCACCATGAATTATATAGGATGCCGAATATGAGTCGTATGTCGTCCAGTTCTCATGACTATACTACGTTAAAAAGGTTGGAAAGAAAGATTGTTAAGAAAAAATGTTAGAAAGAACCGCCGGCTGGCAACCAGATCATTTGGCAAATACTGCTCGTGCTGAATACTGCTGATAAGGATCAAAAGTATCATTATCTGTTTCCTCCAAAACAAATTAAAGTACCGCTTTTTCTTAGAGAAAATAAGAAGATGAATGTGCCACAAACGATTGGCCCATGAGGTTGCTTTTTATGCACGCATGCAGCTAGCCTTGGTGGTTGGAAAGTTGTTAGGCAGATCAGGATCTGTAAGCAGCCCCGTGCAGAGGCTCGCTCATTTTAGATTTTAACTCGTGTCTTTGAAAACAAAAATTGTGCTCACTCCATTCTCAGAACTACAGGATTTATTTCATTCGGTTAGTGCAAATATTTCTTTTAGCACATACATTTAAGGGAAAAGTCTGGTTTACACCCTTCAACAATCACAAAAGTCTGATTTTCAACCCTTAATTATAAAATCGGACACTAAGAACCATCCAACTATCAAAGCGGACAAATTTGATCATTTACTTGGTTTCAAAGTGGTTTTCTATTTCATAAAAATTTAAAGAAAAATAGTTTAATTTAAAAATTCATAACTAATTTATTTTAAATCATAAAAATATGAAACCAGTGCCATTATTTTTCTGAAAATATAGCCCCTCTATTGGTGCACTACTTTGAGCCATTTGGTTATTATTTGTTTATGTTTATAGTGCTTTATTAATTTTTGTAAAAACACTAGGAATAGGAAAAATAAGATGTAAATAACTCAAATAAGAGAACCAACATATAGGCTACATTTTTAGAAAAATATGTGTACCAGTTTCATATTTTTTTTGTTTTGAAATGAATTCGCTATGAATATTTTAGATTAAACCACTTTTCTTTAAATGCGTATAAAATGGAAAACCACCTTTGAAACCACTCAAATGGCCAAATTTGTCCGGTTTTGATAGTTGAATGGCCATCGGCGTCCGGTTTCGTAGTTCAAGGTTGAAAATCGTACTTCTACGATAGTTTGATGGAAAAAATTGGACTTTCCCTGAATTTAATGTCATTAGATTTGTATTTGAAATACTTTTAAAGAGTATACTTTTATATCAAATAAATAAATATTAATAGAGCAATTGTTGGTCAAAAACTTGTTCTAGAAGCCAGAGCTCCCTCCATATTTAAAAATTATCTATGTATTTCAAGATTCAAAGTTTAGTCTTTGAAGCAAACAAGCCTATGAATTTGTAAATTTGACATGCAAAGTAGTACTATTAGATGCACCCTACAACGATCTAATTTATTCTATATCATCCACTATGGTGTGTATGAATTGAAATTCATGGTTTGCACATGCAGTTTCTTTTAGATAATTTCAGCTCCTACACGAATATAATGAAAAAAAATGTTCTAAATGGTGCTTTGTCACACCCGGATTTACACAAAACCCGAATGTGGCCATATGTGTGCCCAGGAAGTCCACAGACACATATAGCGAATAAATATGGTAAAAATCAGAGTACAATGCTTTATTCTCATCATAAAGTAGCGATTACATCAGAGTTTTGCGTAAATGAAATACATGGACAGCGGAAGACTAATAAACTCTCTCTAAGTGTAGCCGCAATCCCACAGGGACTCTGACTGGGAGAACGCGAGCTCAGAAGTACGGCAAATCCTCTGGAAACTCTACATCATAATCAGCCTGACTCCAATCTGTTACCCGTCCGGGATTTTGCCCAAAAATAGTAATAACAGCAAGTGTAAGTAATGGGAATTACTTAGCAAGTATAGCACGGGTTATGAAGGCTCAAAAAGGCTAAACACTGGCTTAACTGCATTAGCACTTTTAGTTGGTTCGTTTTAACTTTATCCAAGTTACTACAAGTGAATGAGAACCCAGTTGTAACCCAATTAAATAGTGTATGTGACATTAAGCAATAATAAATACCATATTCTAATAAAAAAGGATCCAGGCCGCTCGTGACCCTGAGCAAGGCTATCATGATAGATCATACACTCTGCAGAGGTTTCGCCCTTTACCCACCAGTCGCGTAAAAGTTCAAGGAACTTTGCACC
Organism: Echinochloa phyllopogon; assembly: GCA_033239725.1. Classification (NCBI taxonomy): domain Eukaryota; kingdom Viridiplantae; phylum Streptophyta; class Magnoliopsida; order Poales; family Poaceae; genus Echinochloa; species Echinochloa phyllopogon. The sequence goes on from BTCW01000018.1 coordinate 29,236,966, forward strand.
CAACCACGCACATCAACACTTCCGAGGTGTGACTGCATAGGGACGCTACGAGGCTTTCACAAGACACCCTAACAAGTCAGTAGCCGCTGGAGTACTATACGGTGGTGAAAACTTAGGCACCGAGATCGACGTACGCCCACGGAGTCACACCGTGAGGGGGTCGATGGCGTCTGGAGCGCGGGTATCGCGCCCATACTGCGCAACGTGCAGAGTTCTCAATCGCTGAGACTCCTACACGGGACTGGGTCTAACGTGACCTAGCCGACGGGGCTACCGTCCTCGGTGGAATCGGAGATCACCCAGCGCCGTACCTCCCACAACGCCGTTGGCCCCTCGGTAACCACTGCCAAGCTAGAGACGTACAAGCTACTTGACCAAGACCAGAGCCATTATAGTTCCGGCGGTGGCGACAGGCTCCTGGGTTGCCGCTTTAAGAACCGGTCCTTATAGGGAGACACTAGAGCAAAGCACACAGCACATGCTCTAGCCCCCTAGTCCAAGTTGCTAAAAAGCAAGTTTTATCATTAATGTTGAAGTGGACCATTAAGTCAATATTAACAATTAAGTAAAGGTGACAGTAGTTGCGCCTAGCAAAATACTACCCATATGCATAAACCCATAGGAGTACAAGGACAGGGAAAGTAAATGCTAGGTACAACCTTAATGGTAAACAATATTAGACACATGCGTATGTAAAGTACAATGAATTAAAGGTGAGATAGGTAGCAAGGATTGTCCGTGCTATAACTTGCCTTAAATCCAATTAATAGCTGCTCAAATTCTTCGGTTGAATCTCTCGAACGACCTTCCTCTACTCGCAACAATCATCGAGCGCAAACATGTAGCTAGACAAGCAAACAAACGAGAACAACTAAGAACAATACACCAATCAATAGAGAAAGCTTTAAAAGAGCGCGCTAAGGGCTTGGTTCTATGGTCACGTGAGCGCGAGAATTGCTGAAAACGGAGCAACGGTTGGAGAGATACAGCTATCGGAGGATTTGTATTTAATGAGAGACTATGTGCTTCATTTATTTTAATTAAATAAAACCATGTATAAATTATGAATACAAATTATATTTTAACCTTTAGAATAGACGAAGTAAACTTAGTCATATTTTAATTACAAGTGTTCGAGTACAAATTATTCAATTTAAAACATTAACTTGAAATAAAGTATGTGAGAGCATCTAATCGATTAGCTTTATGAACCGTGTTGTTTAAATCAATTTTATAATCAAATACATTTATGTTAATAGTGATCAATGTTAACATTTATTTGTGAAATCCGAAGTTTAACTCTAATTTGATTTTAATTTAGAAAGAGCTAGTTAAATAATCATTAATCAAATTAATATCACTTTATAAAAACCGAGATGGAACTTAACTATATTTTATTTAGAAAACTATTTCAATAAATATTAATCATGTTAACATTTATATGAAAACTCGGAGTATAAACCTTAATTAGATTTTATTTAAGAAAACACATTTAGATAACATTTAATCAACTTAATATTAAATAAAAATTCAGAAACAAGTTGCATGTTAAATAACAGTGCTAACGTGTAGTTTAAGTTGACATGAATCTAACGCATCGAAAATGGATTAAATCGGAGTTAAAACGGGGATTTTATGGGCTAAACAAGTTTGTAGGACCTATTCGCGATTAACCAGACTTCGGGGGGGTAGCTAGGAAGTTTCCCGAGACACATCAAATAGTGGCCGTGAAACTCCAGAAGTGTAGGGTTAGATCTGCAAGAGCGCCTCAGGCTGGGTTTAAGTGTGAAGGGGAAAACATACAGGGGGTTATCTGTGAAATTGCCAAGACACAGGCTTAAACCTAATATTTACGCGATTCTCCAGGGGCTAAAACGCAAAACCTTCATCTCCTTCCTTTAAACAGGCAGGGGAGCTTGCCGGCGGCTCTGGTCGTCGGCGTCGCCGGCGCTCCGGCGACGTAGGGCGGCGGGAATCTAGCGCAGGAGGTAGAGGAGATGGAGGGGATCGCGGGGATGTGCTCACCGGCGCGGGGCATCGACGGGGGTGGCCGGAATTTGGCCCACGGCGGGGGCAGTGGCCGGCGGCGGCGGCTTCTCGTGGGAAAGGCGCTCCGGCGGCGTCATGACGACGAGGACCGGTGGCGGAGCTCCGGTGCGGCGCGATGAAGCTCGTGGTGGATTCGGTTTCGCCCGAGGAGGTCCAACGGCGGCGAACCGGCAGCCATGGCGGGCGGCGGCGCTGATTGCTTCACGGCGGCGGCGTTATGCACGGAGGAGATGGCGGCGGCGGTGTTGAGATGGGAATGGGGTGGTGGGGCGGTGCTTAAGTTGGGCCGAGGGAGGTGCGGCGGAGCTCGGTAGCCGATGTGGCGCTAACGCCAAGGTGCCGGGGCACGCACGCCAAAGCTGGCGGCGGCGGCGGCGCAGAGGCGAGCGTGGCTGGGCCGGGAGAGCGGGATGGGCCGGGGCGCGGAGTAGGCCGAGCGAGGAGCTGGGCTGGCTGACGGGCCGAGCGGAGGCGGGAGAGGAGGAATGGGCCGCGGTGGGGAGCTGGGCCTGCGGAGCGAGCTGGGCTTGGCGCAGAGCTGGGCCTGGCTGGTTGTGTTGGGCCGCGCGGAGGAGACCTGGGCCGACTGGGCTGGAGAGGTGGGGATGGGCCGCGCGTTTGGAAAAGAGAGGAGGGAGCGAAAGCGAGTCGGATACAAAGTTTAGGGGGCGAAAATGAACTCAGGCCAAAAGAACTTTTCTAGGGCTCAAACAGAGGCGATTCAAACGCGAATTTAAATTGAATTTAAATTCTTATTTGAACTAGCCACAACAAAAATTCAATGCACCCAGCATGAATGCATCACCACCAAAATTAAACCTATGTTGTTTTATTTTAATTTGAAAAACAAATTTTCCTATACTAAATTCCCTGTAAATTAAATAAGGCTTGAAAATTTTTAGAAAATTGAGAAAAATATTGTATTATTTATGTTGAAAATTCACATCCCCAAAATTCGAAAATTTTGGGGTGTGACATGCTTCAATGTGTGTATGAGTTTTCAAAAAAAAATGTTTGTGCATCCCCTATGATGCTCTTGCCCATATCGGAAAGGATATAACTTTAAACAAAAAGAAAGGACACCACTGGAATGTGATAAGGCAGAAAGTACTCTGCTCAACAGTTTTTTGGCTTCTCGTTGTTGTCCCTGGAATCGAATTGCTCTGTTTCCTCAAGTCCATTCTATCCGATTTCCCTGACGAGTTTAAAAGCACATCATGGACCATGGTACTTGCTCCGGTGCAGATGATGCAGACTGTATATACCGATTCAAACTTGGCTTAACTGGGTAAATTAACCAACATCGTTTCCCCGTGATGCAACACTATCATCACAAAATCGAGTAGCACCCTGTCCTCAAGTGCTTGATTTTATTGACATCACTAACTATCTGCAAGATCCTGGATCCGACAGTCTGTAGATGTAGTTTCACAACTATTTTTAACTGGTCAAGTTTAGAGCGTTTAACAACTGTATAACCGTCAGTAAAAGGAACGAAAGGAATTTCTGCATGCGTGCGCACAACCCCACGCGGAAGTTGACACATGAGGGGAGTTGCAAGCGAAAATGCGATGGGATGGAAAGCCGAAAGGGTTGGTGTGGACTGTGGAGACGGCCGAAAGGGTTCTTGATCTGGGCAGAGCAGATTCATCTCCTTTTATCGTGGCGGCTGATAAAAAGTTGCAGAGTTTGCTCGGCTGCGCGAGTGCGCGCCGCTGATTATTCTTGCTCCACCACAGCGTAGGGATGCCACGCGGCCTATGCGCACGTATGAATGGGCTGCCAGGCGTGCGAAATGGGTTGGCTGGGTTCTATGAATTCCTCCTTCCACCTGTTCCTAATTCCGCTAAAAAAACCCCTGATAATAAAGATACTAAAATCGCTGCCAAATTTGCACGAAAAGTTATCAAAGGTGCTTTGCTTATTACTAACAAAATTCAAACAGAACCAGCTGGTTCTTTAGTTTTTTCCTTCTGTATGAAAAAAGTGGGAAGTTCTTTTTCGTAAGACGACAGAGCGTTTACATGAGAAGCCTCAGGATTATCATGTCTACTCCATCACGTTCGTTCAAAAAAAAATCATGTCTACTCCAGCTTGCTCTGCTACTTGCATGATACCGGATTGCCTACAGCTCTGAAGGTCACCATGGAGGGATCCTTGGATGTTGATGAAAGTGAGCACCACCAAAAATTTTTGCTCCTGCTTGTGACAATAGGCCACAAACTTTTGCCTTCATATGGGCAAGCATTTATCTGTAAGTTTTAGAAAAGTTAATATGCATGACATTAGTTTGAAATTTTGGTCAGAATGGTGACTACAAAGTCTGCAACTCATCTCGTTTATGGATATATTCAGATTTGTGAGACCCAGCACTTAAAAAGGTGAACATCCTATTTCGAAGTGTAATTCAATCATGTATCAAATTTTCTTTTCTGAAGGAAAATGTGTAGTACTTCAGACAATTTCTTTGGTCCATAATTATGCTGGCCAATTATAAGTTAAAAAATTTAATTATATATTAATTCAATTTCAGGAAGTAATTTTTTAGGAGTTCCAGAGCCTTTAAATCTTTTTTCTAAATAGCTACATATCATGAATCATACATACCTAGGATCAGCCATCCTATAAATTATGTTAGATAAAACCGGTACTAGCGTCGAGATCCCGACGGATCGACTAGCACCACTGCAGCGGAAGTAACAAGATCACAAACGCCATCGTCAAGATCAACACGAGAACGACACCGATGAACGATATTTTTTAACGAGGTTCAGCCATGTGCCTACATCCTTGGGGCATGACTACGGGCGCTCCTCCCCATAAACAGCAGCTACACCGGCATCCGGCCACCATCGCGGCCACGCCGCCGCCCACACCAGCCGCCAAGTCGTCTCACCGTTACACGATAATACCCTCGTATTTATGGACCCTAGGGATACAAAGTACGACTCAAACTCTATCCCTAACCTACCAATTACAACTCAAGTCCACGTCGTAACCAAAACATACACATATTCGACACAACTCTAACAAACTCCACCTTGGCGAATATGCTCGCCACACCTTGAAGTTATTGATGCCGAAACTCCGTGTATCGAACTTGAGTTGACTCATTTGGCTGCTCATTCAGAACAACCTGATGAGGTCTCCTCCTCATCATCGGAACTGCACATAGCTACAGTTGCTCTCCCATCCATGACTCCACCTTCAACAACGCTTCCTTTCAGCTTGTACTGGTGTGTAGTTATTGACTTCTCACCAATCATAACAGTCTTGCCACCTTGCATAACCCTCAAGGTCTTCTTATCAAGAGTCGCCTGATATAACAAGCCTTCATTATGCAAAATCCCGAGCGATATTAGATTTGTCCACAGCCCGGGCACATGCTTCACACCCTTGAGCAGTATCTCTTGATCATCATACATCTTGAACTTGATGTCGCCTACACCAATGACCCGATAGCGTGGGTCATCTCCCATGTAAACACATCCACCTTTATCTTGTTCAACGTACGACGAGAACCACTCCTTGGATGTTGACACCATGAGAATCCAATAACCACGCTCCACAAGACCTTTCACTTGACACCGTGAGAACGTCACCATCACTACTATCCGAGTCATCTTTCTTCCTTGAGAACACAACACTAGCAGTTCCTCCCTTCTTCAGATCCGGGCAATCCCTCCTCAGATGTCCATACTCCTTGCATCCATAGCACTGCGGCCCCTTCTTTTTCTTCTTCTTTCTGGTCTCTCCGCCTCGATCACCTCTGACCAGCAAAGCATCTCCAGAAGACCCCTCAGTTGCATTGTTCTTTCTCCTCTCTTCATGTGAAAGTAACGCGGCAACAACATCCTCCACCTTGATGCTCTCCTTGCCATACTTCAATGTGGTGACCAAGTGCTCATACGACCTGGACAAAGAACACAAAAGAATAATAGTCCTGTCTTCATCATCAACCTTTACCTCGACCTTCACAAGATCCATGATAACTTGATTGAAGACATTGATGTGCTCCGCAAGATCCGACCCTTCTTGCATCTTCAAGCCATACAACTTCAGCTTCAGATACACCTTCTGGGTCAACGTCTTGGACATAAACTGATCATCCAACTTTTTCGAAATCTTTCCAGGATCAGACTCCTCCATGATAGTGTATATGATACGATCGCAGGAACATCACCTCGAAATTGGAAGCCATCGACGTCATTTCGACCTGCGATTAGACCAGCTGAATAACCTGGTCAGACCGCAGCACCCTCGCTCGCGTACGCCTCCTCGCCGCAGACCACCGACGAACGCCGCCGAGCCTTGTTGTGCACAACCCGTGCACCACGAAGCTTCTCCCGAGCTCCGCAAACGCAGCCTCCGAGCCTCCCGTCAAACTCCACGCCGTCGCACGTCGACGATGTTGACCCTGCTCGAACGCCGCCCTCTGTCGACCGCCTCAAGCTTCGGTTTACGAACAGCTCGATTGCTTCTGTTTGATGCAATCTCCGTAGACTCTGTTTATTATTATATGGAGATATATCACGTCGGCCACAAGTCCAAAAACTGAATCAAACTCTGTTGCCGCTCCTTGCCTTCTTTTCTGTTGCGTGCAATCTCCTGTGGGCCTACGTCACCTGCGCACTTCTTTTCCTAGTCGAATCGGCCTGCTGCATGCACCGCACCAATCCAAATTCCAGTCGCATGCATCTCCAGGGTCCCACCAAACAATATTAAATCAACATGTCCCAATTGGACTTCCACACGGTGGCCACCCAACATGCACGTGCATGTGGCCTTGAACCCTCATGTACACATGCAGACTCCAATTCTATCACGTCAATAGGATAATTCTTGCGCAACACTCGTCGTCACCCACAATATTGCAATCATGCAACCTCGAAAAAATAAGTCGTCCCCATAAACACCTCGAGTCCATCGTGGCTTTCACCACCGAAGTCGTTGCCGTCGTCCACGACGTCTTGCGGCCGCACCGTCGAACTTGGCCGTCACGTCTGACCGACCCCTATCGAACAACAGCCAAACAACTCAATCAGCCCCGATCTCCACGTCTGGACAAATCCCGCTAATGTCTTGCTTATCGGATGGTTCGAGTCTCCTCCTCGAAGTGTCCGACTCCACTGATCGAATTGTCGATCGCCACCATGCTCCACCTTGCGCCATGTCCCTCCGTGGACATTGTGCGACTCCGACGCGGTGTGGAAACATACTCATCGCACCTCTCCGAAGATCTTCACAGCTCTGGCTCTGGTACCACTTGTTAGATAAAACCGATACTAGCGTCGAGATCCCGACGGATCGACTAGCACCACTGCAGCGGAAGTAACAAGATCACAAACGCCATCGTCAAGATCAACACGAGAACGACACCGATGAACGATATTTTTTAACGAGGTTCAGCCATGTGCCTACATCCTTGGGGCATGACTACGGGCGCTCCTCCCCATAAACAGCAGCTACACCGGCATCCGGGCACCATCGCGGCCACGCCGCTGCCCACACCAGCTGCCAAGTCGTCTCACGGTTACACGGTAGTACCCTCGTATTTATGGGCCCTAGGGATTCAAAGTACGACTCAAACTCTATCCCTAACCTACCAATTACAACTCAAGTTCACGTCGTAACCAAAACATACACATATTCGACACAACTCTAACAAATTCATTGTGCAATGCAATTCTGTTCAAATATGAAATACAGTTTTAAGTGAAGGAAATGCACTAACCGCATCGAGAAAACCTCCAGTTGAGTTTATATATATCGTTGTAAATTTCCTTCCTGTATTTCCACCCACATTGTCTGGTACAATAGCTCTCTGGACAAAGAAATTTTGCTATTATATACCTGCAGGCATATGATTTATTTTTACAAAATTTTCAGTGTATCCCAACTTCCCAAGCAATAGTTATGAATGAATACATGATGACATCCAATTGACATTTTGTAATTATGAGAACTCTCAGAACAAAATATTACAAACTTGATGAAGTGTCTATATTTCAGAAGCTCCAAAAACAGTATAGCATGGGGCATCCTTGAGTTATTTACATAAATGAAAAAGGTGTTGAGATGAAAGAGTGCTTACACGTGTTTCTTGAGGCTTTATAAATAGTCCAACACTTCCATCTCATCATATAAGTCTCTCTGCTTCTTCAAAACCCTTGGTCTGTCATTGACGATTTCTAGAACCTAATATGTAAAAGTCAAATGTCAAACGACAAAATTAAGTTTTCAAATATGCCTTCATTATATAAGGAAGTTAAAAACAAGCTTATTGGATTAACTCGTGTATCCTACCAGTCAGGGAGAATGGAATTTTAGATGAAAAAAAGAGCAAGTCATTTACTAAAAAAATGTCCATTCAATATTTCAGGAATGTGTGTCATGCTCTCTATACAATACACAGGTTACATAGAAAAATAGTACACTGCAGATGATTAACAAATACAGCTCTTGAATTATGTAGCAACATGTCCCAGTGTCAATACAAAAACAAACAGAAATTTTAAGCATAATGAGAACAATATTTTATTAGAAACCATCATGGAATTTCAAATTCAAATGTCTAATGAATCCTATTTTCAAAAATATTTAAGTCTGAGAATACCATACCTCTGGTCTTGAGTAGAGAACACCATATGACATACCCACATCAACGCACCAAACTTTACTGTCACATTTGCTGACAACAGAAGAAAGCCATTCATTAACTTGTATGTCATAAAATTTGGCATTTGTTAAATCTCTTATTGAGAATCCTTTGCATAGAACGGTCTCCAGTTGAGATTTGAGAACGATAGATACCAATTTACCCCACGGGTCTGGGGAGTATGCCCTACCACCATCCCCTTTGCTCCCACAGATTTTAGAGTTTGCTCAGCAACAATGGAAGATAGCTGAAACCAACATTGACATCTGTGTGATCACTCATGAAGTGTGAAACATTTGTTTTTTTCATTGAGATACTTATTTCCCGTAGTGCAAGAGGTAAATGGTTACTGGATTGGATTGTTTTTCTAACCATCAAAGCACGCCGCGTCCTTTCGGCGGGGTCTTGAGAGTACAGTCGGCTCCATACCACACTGTCATAACCTCTAGTAGCTATAAAGGGGATGTCTGTCTCATCGACACTGTCTTCACCTGAACATTTCATCCACAATGACACTTCTCTGTTCATTCGCTCAATCCCGTATTCAACTGCGGACAGAAGAGAACAAATTGAGATAACATGGTTCATTTGATGCAATCCATGTTATCAAAAAGAACATTTATCATTGTAGCTGAAATTTTGTTGGAACACAAGATTCACACTTTTTAAATGCTGCTACTCTAAATCAAAAGCCTCTTCCTGCATTTTGTGTATGCAGTCCTCCTGGCATGCAGGTTATGCTATATGTACGCTGAATCAGATACATATTTTAGACTAAGATCATGTAAGCAACTGCAGGGTAACACTGATACAATGGGAGGGAAGTGGGGGTTCACCATGATGAGGAAGAAGGCCACCATGACAAAATATCCAGTCGTTGATCTTAAGGACAACAGGATGCCGTGCCAATTCACAAGCTAACGGGCCACCTCGCTTGAAGAGCGATGATCTTGCAGCAAACCCTTTCTGCTTTTGTCTCAACATTGAAAGGCAAATATTTCAGAGGCAGAAGCAAAATACATATTACACCATCAGTGCTGATTTAAGATGGTGGACTTTTTTTCTAGTAAGTGGCTAGACTGAATTATATATATTGATAGCAAAAGGGTTTATGCTCACCTTGACAAAGTTCCAAGGAGGCCAATCATCCTTAGGCGAAGCTGTGTATTCTTTCTTCCTCCTTTCAGTGACGTTAACCCAGTTGAGAAAGGCGTCATCCCAGTTACCATCACATTCATCCAGGTACTCAAGGAAGCGTATGCACTCATCAAAGCCTCCTTGATCGACGTATCGGAAATCACCTTCCACATTCATGGTTTCATGGTTGCCGTTAACCTGTACAAAATCAAACTCCAGTTATATCAGAATATGATTAGTATTGGCGAACTAGTGGCTTTATAAAAAGGTAAGGAGTGGTAGAGACCTGAAATACAGCACCGCCTTGAGATTTGGCTTGCGCGTTCAGTGAGCTCAATAGGGACAGTATGGCAATTTCATCTTCACCACGATCAAGGATGTCCCCAACTTGAACAAGTACCTATCACACAAGCACATCATATATGCATACACTTTTCCTTGGAAGATAATCAGACAGGAGTATCAAAAGTGGGTAGATACAGTAGTGAACTTGAGAAATTATCAGTCATGGACCATTATTCATGCCCTGAAACCACGCGATGCTAAAGCACTGAATGAACTAGAAAGATGGAGGGGGTTTACCGTGCGTCCGCCCGTCCACACATGGTTATCTGATTCGGCGCTCAGGACACCGGCCACCACCAGCGCGGCTCTCGTCTGGGAGAGATCGCCGTGGACATCGCCAACTGCAAGCAAGCTTAACGTTTAGTAAATTCACACAGCAAATACGTACAATATTACGTGGTAATTACGGAGAGGAGTAATTTTGACAAAAGATAATTTAGCAAAATGAAATTGGTAAGGGAGCAAAACTTGTTGCTTTTGCCAGACGAAACAATTAAGCATCTTTTCTTTAAATGTTGGTTTGCTCGTAGTATGGTCTGTTATTCATGCGTCCAAGTCTATCTCAGCCTTGTAGTGTGTCCGGTATGGTTGAGAATTGGCTATGGGGTATTGAAAAGGAAATGGAACCGCTAGTTCTGCTAGGAGCGGCTGCTACATGTGGGTCGTTGTGGCTATGCAGAAACGATATAGTCTTCAGAAAAAAATATAACCCTTCTTTGTTGCAGGTTATTTTCTTGATTATACATGTGCTATACTACAGAAGCCATCTTCACAGAACTTGGTTGCGGTTGCTGCAGCATCGCTGCATTTGGCGCAGGTGGCAAAGGATTTTTTTATCCCGGCTGATGGTCTAGTCTACGGATCGATGGCCGGCCATCAGAGTGTTTGGGTTTTGTCTCTCTAATGTGTGTCTTATATAGAGGTCGGGAGTGTTATAAAACATTATATTTACTCGATGTAATGCTCTTGAAATTTGAAATTTAATAAAGCTTCCTTAATTAAAAACCATCGCACGTACGAAATTAAGACCAGACGAATATTGGCAATAGACTGAATCATATCGGCAGAACTGCTGACGTACGTACTGGCGACGATGCGGCGGCCGGGCGCCGACACGACCGTGGGCGGGTCCCCGGCGACGGTGATGGGGTGCGGAGCTCCTCCTCCGGCGCTGCCTACGGCACGGCAGGACGAGGCGAGCCTCCCGCTGCTGGTCCTATGATAAGGCGGAGCCACGAAACCCATCCTGAGCGAAAGGGCGGCCATGGATGGTCCTAGCAAGGTCTTCGTACTCGGCCGTTTCTTGACAAGGGGCTACGAGCAACGAAGGGAGGCGGCAAGCGAGGCGAGAGGCGGGCAGCTGCCGCTGTAAAATCGAGCGGCGAGGGAGTCCATGTAAGTTCTTGGTGAGGAAGGCGCGGTGACCTCTGAGCCAGTCGTTTGCAGATTGAGGTGCCAGTCCCAGCTCGCTGCGCGGAAGGACGGAACACGAAGGCCGAAGCCCACCCGGATGGAAGAGGCAAAGCCCAAGTTGTATCTCGGGCTGGCCCAGATAGGCCGTTCCGATGGGCTAGGCTTAATAAAGTTGGTAAAAGAGATGGAGGATGGGAGATAGTCGTATTGCGTTGATCACCATTACGCCAGCATCCATCTCCTCGTCATCTCATCTGTTTGACTTTTGTTCGCTCTCCCTCTCTTTTTCAAAAGGGAGAATCAATCCCTCCCCCCATCACAACGGATAAAGTTTGTTTTGGAGATTCTAGTGTCACCCGCTAGCACTCCAGGGAGTACATATGGCACGCTCTAAAGTTCTATAATTCGTTCAAGAGCATACTTAGATCCTTTTCAAAAGTTACTCTAGCATTATGCTCCAACCACAGTGAATAACATCTACAATGCACATCATTGGATCTGTTAACAGACAAACTGTACAAGTTTTGACTAATAATTGGTCAAATTCAATGATAATAAACTCCCTCTGTCGAAACTTGCATCCATGGTAAACTCAAGCATATACAATAACATTCTCATCAGATATTTACGAAAGCGTAGTTTGATATATTCACAGCTATCATCTTCTCAGCAATTCAGTATTAACCACAAGTCATTTGTCACCATCTCACATGATGTACTAATATGTTACACCAATAGTAAGCCATTAAAATTTGATACGTCTTGCAGCAAACTATAAGGCTAGTCCTAGTGCTAGTTTCATAGGAGTTTCATGTATATTAAATACAGCGCCACGCCAATTAATCTGGTGGTGTGGCAAAGAATTTAAGATAAGAGAGAAAGAACCAGTTTCATCCAGATGAAACTCTCTTGGCACAGATACCAACTCTAGATGAGTCATGAAATTAATTGTTAAATGCTACTTATGAAACAACATGGAATTGTGCATTGGAGCGGTAATTTCAAACATTATTTTATTTTCTATTTGCTGATGTGTTCACCTTGAAAATATCACTATGAAATCCTCCATTGGGATTAGCCTAAGTAGGAGTTTCATGCACATTAAATGATGTGACATATTAGCAATCACAATGACATGACATGATAATTATGAGAAGAGAGAGGGAAAGAGTTTCATTGGGATGAAACTCGCTTGGCATAGTTACCGACTCTAAACGAGTCACGAAATTAAATGCAACAAGATGTCTATGAAACAACATCATGACACTATTGCATTGGAAGGGTAATTTCAAACATCATTTTTATTGTTTTCTTGTTGATGTGGTTATCTTGAAAATATTAATACGAAATCCTCAGCCTTAAAGCCACTCTCGTTGCACAATCTTTATCGTTCTACTATCAAAACTAGCAAGTTGGTAACTAACTCTGCAAAGTGAGATGGATAAAATTTTAATTTACTATTAAAATGTCCATAAAACATATCTTCCCTACCAAATTGTTGAAATGATATAGAATTTAATCTCCATAAAACACTATTAAAACTAGCTAAGAGTACACTCTTCCCTGCGATGCAAGAGTGAGGTACGAGTACAAACACAAGTTTTAACACGTGCGCACTAACGGGTGGTTCGCCACGATTTGTGTTACTGTCTCAATCCACCGCTACAGCTACAAGAGGTTATCCATGTTCTTTTAAAATAATATTAATAACATGATGCTAGATGCACCCATAATATTGTATAAGATTTAGAGATTCGCCTATTCCCATATCTTAGGCCGTTAGCTTTTTACAGATTTGCCTTTATATGTGCTAATCTTCACTGTCACCAGGTAGGGTATGATAAATCCAATGCATGGTCCACAACTTCCTTGGCTCATCAGTTAGGAGCAAACTCTTGGTTACGTGCGTGGAACGCGGCGTTGCCACCATGCAGGATGCAGGCAAGATTTCCGGGCACTATAGGCAACGACGTACGGGACTTTTTATGGGTCTATCGATCTACTCCTCTATATATATATATATATATATAAGGTTATTTAGCTTCCTGCGTGCTAAATAGTATTTAGCGCCCACGACGGTGTATCGGCCGCGACGCCGGCGAGGCCTTGTCGCTGCAAAATTACTCCGTTTTCATCTCAGAGAGTAAAAGTCAAATCACAGCTATAATAGCATCTATTTTAATGAGCCATCATTACGTTGGTGTCAGTTACTGTAATTCCGTGAGAGGAATGTGTATGCGCCTGCATGCTTTTGATTTAAGTGCTCGGGCGGTGAGGTCTTGTTTACCATAAAATGTCAGTCAGACTTGCAAGACACAATAAAAGTCCGTAAGACCAGTCTGAACGAAAGTTTCATGGACACAATTACCTAGAGTGACACATCATCTAAAAGTGTTTGAAATTAGAATGAAACACCTCCCTGTCAATGCATAGTTTCATCAATTGTTGTTTCCTAGGTCACATGCAAGACACAAGCTGTGTAGGTAACTGTGTATATGGAGTTTCATCACCATAAAATTCATTTCACCTCTCTTTTAATTAATACAGTGACACATCATCAAAAATGCTGATATGACAGTCAATTTATTGAATTGTCTATGAAATTCCCGCGGAGACTGGCCTAATAACCATTCTTTTTTTTCAACTGTCGTTGAGATAAGGATAGGGGGAGAAACCGTACAAATTTCATTTACAAGAGATATAATAGACATGCACAGATGTTTGATTTGCATTACGGTGTGCTATGGCATGTCATTTCAACGTGCAAGGCAACAAAAGCCATGCTCTCCCGCTGTCTCTCCTTGATATTTCTCCAACCGATTCCCTGTGGAGATAAGGATAAGGATTGGAGTTTCTCTCTCCTTGATTTGCTGTGGCAGATTCAATGTGGAGATAAGCATGGAAGGTTCTCACGCTCTCTTTCTACGTTATATAACCTTTTATTTGTGCTGATGGGAGGGGCATGAACTGCGCGCTCCTTTACACGCGCCTGGCAGTCTGGCACATGGTGCTACTTCATGATGTCATATTCAAATTTTTTACTGCGCCTTCGGTGGCGGGTGACTGGTGGCTGGTGCTAATTTATGCTGAGAGAAAAATACTGTTGGCTGGCTGGTGGCTGATACTGGTTTATATAGAGAGAAAAATACTGCTGGCTGGCTGCTGATGACCGAGTACTTTCAATTACTACTGGTTGGAGAAGAGTTGAAAGGCACAAACATGTTCTAATCGTGCACCTAGATCAATTACCTGTGTCTCATGCAATATTGTTGCTTGCACTGGTCGCATGCAATCTGCCTCTCCCAAAAAGTCGTTCATGCATAGTATATTCCTCCACGAAAATCTTGGTCATGCTCCACGGTATGCATGCAAGCATTCAGCGTGCATTGTGATCCATCGCTCACTGCAAATAAAGCTCCCATGCAGGCATATGCACGCTAAAAAAATCATGCGGGCCATGTTTGTATTCAAAATAAAAATTAGGCAACTAAATAATGCTAACCTTCTATACTTGTCTCCGCATGTAATTAGTTGGAACAAATCGAGGATAATGATAGAAGGTATCTTTGTTAATTAAGAGTACTAAAGAGTAATTTTCCAAATCAAGAGTAGTATCTTTGTTAATATCAGAGACACACTTTTTTTATTTACCCAAGTCATGAGGAGTAATTTTTTGAAACAAGAGTAGTAACTTTGCTTATAGCACTACTACACAACATAGTTATTGTAACATACTGTTGTAACACGTTCTTCAATGTGTTACAAAGAAATTTCATAGAAACACAAAACTATGTGTTACAAGTGATGTTTGTAACACCTACATTTGTTTTGTAATTTTGTGTTACAGAGAATAGTTATAGTAACACAAAATTAGTGTTACAACTAAAATGATACAAAGACGATAGTATGTCGTAACACATAATGGAAGGATATAAAACATGTCACTAATATATACTCTATAGTAACACAAAAAGTGATACATCTAAAGTGTTACAAACAAACAAAACATATGTGATTATACTGCATTATAAAATTAATAATATTATAACTAGTGGACAACTTTATATCTTAAGCATGACAATATGAATTATAACATATACAATTCTTACAATTTTACCATTGCTCCTTTAGTATTAGACTCCTGGAACCACTATACTAAATTTGTTTCATTTATGCTACTACTATATAGTATACATACACTACCCTATTTTTTTCAGAAAACTATGTCTATACGTACTCTATCCTCCCCAAAATAAATCAACTTCTAGCAAAAGAATTTTGATAATAAGATAAAAAAGACTATACCAATTAATCTGAGCAGGATCTTCTAGCAAAAGAATTTTGATATAAGATAAAAAACGCTATAATAACCGATTAATAATCTAAAAGGGATCGAACCCTCAACCTTCGTGTTAGAGGACTAATTCACAAACCACCGAGCTACAGAGTTGTTACACGTGTTTACAAAAATAAAATTATATATAATAGTTATGAAACTAGCTGGTGGTCTGCTGCAGTTCAGCTTGTTGGCCAGCCTTCCTTGGATTTGATGAGTTTGGTCCCGAGAGAGACGAGGATACTACGGGCCGAAAACAGAAGAGACGGAAAAAGGAGTTTTTTATTTCTAAAACATAAAAATTATTTAATTCAACTATTATTTCCAAAAATGCAACCGTAGGAATGCTGCAAAAAAGGTATAATCAAAGTCATATTAATTTATTTTTGCAAAATAATTATTTCCTACACAAAATATCCTGATATTAATGTAAATGTTAGAAAAAAAGAAAATAATGAGAAAATAATTGTATTATGTGTGTTACTTGTTCACATCCCATAATAAAAATATTAAGATCATTTTAGACTTTTCATTTAAAAACTAAATGTGTGTATACTTTGGTAACCTAGCTAGGTTACTTATGTACTTTAAGGTTAATGGACATAAATTTTAAATAAAATAGTAGTCTTCTTTGAAAATTGTGAAATTTACCTTGGGCCGAAGTACATACTTATGAGATCTCTGAACATGTTTAACAAAGAAAATAAAAAAACATAGACATATTCTTCATTTTGGTCTCATTTTGGACACCACCTTCCTAATCTTCTCTCCAGTCATCTCCTCCAATGCCAAGTTGTTGTTGCCGACCCGACAACCGGTTGCAAACACCTGATATTGTCATCTGCATCCCTATTCACCGTCGTCATTGCCTTTTGCTAGTCGCAACCCGCTTCATCTCCTCATGGGCTCGTGGCAAGAGTGCCACAAGAAGGGCACAAACTATGAGGAATGGGTGTTCTAGGAGACGACTATGTGATATCTTTGGTATAACACCCATATAACTCGTAAATAAAAATTAAAAATGCACTTTGCAAATTAGAATAGGAAAAATAAGAAAGGTTGACCAAGGGAGAGGTCAAAAGTTGACTTTAAAATCTGTTGCTCAGATGGATGATCAAAGAGCATTGTTGCATACGTCCCGTTGAATTGGATCAGTTTGAGTACTCATACACATTGTTTGGATTTAGAATCACAGAGTTATTAATTTTTTCATGAGATGGGAGTATCGTGTGCTATGTACACGTAACAGTAACCGCACAAAGTAGACCCCCGTCCGTTTCCAATTCACATACGTACGTTCTCCCCTCGGCCGTTCCTATGTTTCTCCTTTTTCCAATACAAGTAATGCTCGTCTCTGCGTAACCTCTATTTCTCTGCGTCTCATGTTCTCTACGCGAGATGGGAGGGATGCGCCTATCGAAAAGGGCAGACACTGCGGGAGAGGAGATCTGGGATAGATCAGAAAAGGGGGACGAGTGTTGCTGCCCTGGTGCCCCTCCTACTGGTGAGTTTTCCCCTCTACCTTTTGGCTGTGCATCCTTGATTTTCCCCTCCGATTTGGTTCTCCATGCTGCCAATTAGACAACGAGAATTAAGGAGAGGGCTGCAGAAGAATCAGCAAATAAACAGATCAAGTGGGAGGAGAGGTAGATGAAGATGTGCTTGATCGTCTTGTTCTTGTTCAAGGCAAAACCCTAGGTAAGGCCTTAACCTTAATCCATGATGGATCTGTAGCACGTGAAATTACATGTCCTAGTCGAAGTACCATGCTAGTTGTCGAGTAGAGGGAAAATCTCAGGAGAGTATGTTTAATTTATCATTTTTCTGGATGGGCAGAGATTTCAGATTAAGCAGTTTCCTAATTCTGTGATTTTGCAATTTTTGTAAACCCTCTAAATTAGGAGCAAATTCATATTATTGCAGAGGACCTGATAATATTTCATTGGGATCAATAGTCATAATTTTAGGTGAAGTAATTTAGGAGATATGGACTGTTTTTTTGTGGCATGTCAATTCTGTCACAATGTTCAGAATAGTGCTTTAGATCTATTCACTATTAGACCATCAAGATCATAATGCCCATTTTCTCTGGGCAATAGTTGTGACAGTTGCAGATAATTCCTTTACCCTTCTTATGGGATCGGAGGTGGAAGAAATTTTTTGGCCGCATTGTTTTGTGGATAGGAAAAGGAATTGTTTCTAACAGTAATCAGGTTTTTGTTGTTTCCTGTACTAGGTTATATTAATTTTTACCATCCTGAACCCTACATCGATTATCTGTACATGTTGGCATCCTCGTTTCTATGTTTCCTGTAACAGTTCAACTATCATTTTCATTTCATATGACAAGTCCTTTGAACGATTGCGCCACGTCCTTTTTCTAAGATAAATTGATGGCTTTAATTTCTGGTGATGAGTATCTGCCAGAATGAAGATATGCAATTTGTTCAGAGTTTGATAATAAATTGTATGATGCACTTTAATCTAGTGAGATCTACTATCCTAGTGCTTTACTTTGAATTATTTCCATGACTCTTGATTACATTTTTATTTTCTTTCATTGAAGATGGATGGGGATGGAGCACAGTTGAAATAATGCTTTCATTATTCGTAACAGGATTTATTTTTTCGTATGTTCCTATAGTATATGCCGAGCAGGTTGTAGTGTGAAATGGATTTCAATGTTGTACTTCTTTGGTGTGTCCTTTTGCATTCTATATTAATCATGGAATTATTATTATCTTACTTTTTCATGTATTATTATCCAACTGACTTTGACTTCATGCATTCTTGTAGACATGCTGCAGCTTGTTGTTCCAGTAAACCAGAAATGGTGCTTAATTTAATCATGAAATTTTGTATTTATTTAATCTTCAGAAGATCGTTGTACGCTACTCCACTTACTTTGCTAAGTTTACCAACTTTTAGTTGTCAGCACATCATTTGATATTGCCCTCACAAGGTGTGTTTACCACTCAATATTTGGTTAGCTTAGCTACTTGCAATTTATAGTTGTATGGTCAAATAAACTTGAATTAGTCGGGTTCAAATACTCATCTAGATTGTTTTGGAGGCACTAGAGTAATACAAATTACAGCAAGCTTTGAAGTCTATATTTTTTATACTTTATCTGATATTTTTAGGATATTACTTTCTCTAATTTAACCTTGTGTCTAGAGAGCCTATTCTTTTGTTGCTTCATGTATGAACAAAATTATCATACTTTGTGCAAGCTCATGATGAATTCTTTTTTTACAGGTTCCACGATGCCAATCTGGTTCACACATCTTTCTTGTTTGCCATGCGAGGGGATCAATTGGAAAAGGATTTCAAGAAATAGATAGAAATAGTTATATATATTTCAAATTCTTGTACTATTAAATAGTATTGTTGTACAAGAAATATGTTTCAATATGCATTGAGTAATAATTATAAATTATGAAGTGTTATGAATCAGTTATTTATTGATGCAATTCGGTTTACAGATGAGCTATTTTTGCTCTCATTGTATGCTTTTTGTTATTGTGTGACATGGGATGCTTCTCAATAATTTATTCAGGAATAAACAATTATTTCTCTAATGATTATATTTATTGAAATGTATTGATGGTTACAACCATTGTGATACTACTGATTAAGATTGTGTTACTAGGAGGTAGTGTAAGCTAGAAAAAGTGTCACTGGCTTACTTTGATCAATGTATTCATGGTGACACATTTTTACACATAGGAACACATTCATAAGTGTTACTGAATAGTTGTAACACATTTGCTTATATACAAGAACACATTAGATGTGTTACTATAACTTGGTTGTAACACATTTTCTTTGGAACAAGAACATATAAATTGTGTTACAATAGACCATATTATAGTAACATTGAAATTCGTAACACTTATAAATTGTGTTACAACTAGTCTCAGTAACACTTTTCTTAATATATAGTAACACATAGTGGTGTTACTAAAGGTCTGTTCTGTAGTAGTGTAGAAGTAGTTTTTTCAATTGTCATTAGGAGTATTTTTTTTAAAATATCAGGAGTATTTTTCAAAATGCAAGGGGTATTTAGTTTACAAGAGTAGTAACTTTGCTTATAGGAGTTTTTTTTCAATTGTCAATAGGAGTATTTTTTCAAATACCAAGAGTAGTATTTTTAAACTGACTTGAGTATCTTTCAATAGTCGATAGGAGTATTTTTTTTTCCAATATCAGGAGTATTTTTAAAAATGCCAGAAGTATTTTTTAATTGACTAGAGTATTATTTTCAGTTGAAAATAGGAGTATCTTTTACAAAATGTCAGGAGTATTTTTCAATTGTCAATGAGGCCTATATTTTCCAACTATCATGAGAATTTTTCAAATTTCAAGAGTATTTCCCATGAGGAGTGTTCTTTTGGAATGTCAAGAGCATTTTCAACTAAGTCAAATATTTATTTTTGAAAGGTCAGAAGTATTTTTGTCAAGTGTTAAGTGACTAGAGTATTTTTCAATTGACAAGAGGAGTATCTAACTGTCATGAGTATTTTGTTAAATGACCGGAGTATTATTCAATTGACAAAAGAGGTACTAATGTATAATAGAAAATAGTATGCTTGAGTACGAGTATAGATGGACAAGATTGTTAGTTGCTTAAAATCTTCACACAAAAGCATACATCTGGAGCCACCGACCACTGATGCGGCTGCTCCTTGTGCAATGTACCTAGCTAGATATTACCGCCCAAAGCTTCCTAGCCTACGTACCCTCCATGGCTCACTCCTGGTTGTCTACGTGCCGCTGGAATAAAAAAAAAATCAAGATCCACTGAAAAAACATTTTTTTGGATCGGAGCACACAAAAATGGATCAAATAAATCACCATTATAAACAAAAGAAGATGAAGTACATGTTGCTGCTCGGCAAATGGGCTACCGTCGAGTTGCCGTGCTGCTCCACTGTCACACCCGGATTTGCTCAAAACCCGAATGTGGCTATATGTGTGCCCAGGAAGTCCACAGACACATATAGCGAACAAATATGGCAAAAATCAGAGTACAATGCTTATTTCTCATCATAAAGTAGCGATTACATCAGAGTTTTGCATAAATGAAATACATGGACAGCGGAAGACTAATACATCTCTCTAAGCGTAGCCGCAATCCCACAGGGACTCTGACTGGGAGAACGCCAACTCAGAAGTACGGCAAGTCCTCTGGAAACTCCACAGCATAGTCAGCCTGACTCCAATCTGTTACCCGTCCGGGATTTTGCCCAAAAATAGTAATAACAGCAAGTGTAAGTAATGGAAATTACTTAGCTAGTATAGCACGGGTTATGAAGGCTCAAAAAGGCTAGACACTGGCTTACTGCATTAGCACTTTTAGTCGGTTCATTTTAACTTTATCCAAGTTACTACAAGTGAATGAGAACCCAGTTGTAACCCAATTAAATAGTGTAAGTGACATTAAGCATGAATAAATACCACATTCTAATCAAAAAGGATCCAGGCCGCTCGTGACCCTGAGCAAGGCTATCATGATAGATCGTACACTCTGCAGAGGTTTCGCCCTTTACCCACCAGTCGCGTAAAAGTTCAAAGGAACTTTGCACCCAACCACGCACATCGACACTTCCGAGGTGTGACTGCATAAGGACGCTACGAGGCTTTCACAAGACACCCTAACAAGTCAGTAGCCGCTGGAGTACTATACGGCGGTGAAAACTTAGGCACCGAGATCGACGTACGCCCACGGAGTCACACCGTGAGGGGGTCGATGGCGCCCGGAGCGCGGGTATCGCACCCATACTGCGCAACGTGCAGAGTTCTCAATCGCTGAGACTCCTACACGGGACTGGGTCTAACGTGACCTAGCCGACGGGGCTACCGTCCTCGGTGGAATCGGAGAACACCCAGCACCGTACCTCCCACAACGCCGTTGGCCCCTCGGTAACTACTGCCAAGCTAGAGACGTACAAGCTACTTGACCAAGACCAGAGCCCATATAGTTCTGGCGGTGGCGACAGGCTCCTGGGTTACCGCTTTAAGAACCGGTCCTTAGAGGGAGACACTAGAGCAAAGCACACAGCACATGCTCTAGCCCCCTAGTCCAAGTTGCTAAAAAGCAAGTTTTATCATTAATGTTGAAGTGGACCATTAAGTCAATATTAACAATTAATAAAAGGTGACAGTAGTTGCGCTTAGCAAAATACTACCCATATGCAAAAACCCATAGGAATACAAGGACAGGGCAATAAATGCTAGGAATAACCTTAATGGTAAACAATATTAGACACATGCGTATGTAATGAACAGTGTATTAAAGTGAGATAGGTAGCAAGGATTGTCCGTGCTATGACTTGCCTTCCTCGGAGTACGGCTGCTGCTGCAAATCCTGCTCCGGCACGTCCTCAACGTACTCGAAGTCCAACGCTACGGGCTCACCGACTGGACACGAACATCACGCACGCATTCCAAAACAATCACCACATGCAAGCAAAAGTAATTCTATTAGAACAGTACACCAAACAGTAAAAACAGTACAAAAACAGGAGCTAGAAATAATCTACGCTTCGCTACGAACACATGAGCGCGAAAATCACGCAAATCGGAGCTAAAACGTGAAAGTTATAGCGTTTCTAAGGTTCGGGGGCTTAAATGAATAAAACGGGATTTTTCTGAATTATTTTTAAACTGGAAAGGACCTCGGAATAATTTCCAGAAAGTCCAGGGGCTCTTTAACAAAAACGCCAGCGCTGACCGGTACGCTGGGTTTGACTTGCGACGTGGCGCGCCGTGGGCCGTCGGATCTGAATCGGGCGGCTGTGATTTAAAACGCGAAGGGGTACGCGGCTGATCTAATCTCGGCCGTTGATCTCGGATCGGACGGCGCTGGGCGACAGCTCGCCGGAGAAGACGATCCCGCGGCGGCGCCGGCTCGGCCGACGGCGAACTTCGCCGGACTTGGCAATATCTCTCGCTACAGGGCTCGGATTACGACGAGATCAAGTCCTACGGCTTCAGGAGAGAAAAGCGAGTGCATCTAGGGGGTTCGCGACGTGGGTTGGCCGGCGAGGTGGTCGGACGGCGGTGCGCGGCGGAGTTCAACTCCGGTGAGCCGCGAGGAGGGTGTTTCGGGTGGCTTTGGGGTCGGGTTTTCGGTGCTGGAGCTGCTGGGGAGTGTCGTGAGTGCAACCGTGGTGAACAAGATGTGCATCGAGTGGTGTGGCGTCCGGACGACGACGACCGGCGGTCGGCCGACGACGGCGAGCGCGGGGAACCCAGCTACGGTGCTCTAACGCTGGAATTGAGGGGAGGGGGAGCTTCAGTACCTCGTGGAGGTGCTCCTGGCGCGAGGAATCGGTCGGAGCTGCACCGGGGAAGGGGGTTCGACGACGGCCGGCGAACTCGGGGCGGCGGCGTCGGTGCTCGGGGAAGGGGGAGGCTGCGGGTGCTGCTGCTCGGCTTGGAGTAGCTCGACGAAATCCTCGTGGCTCGGTGAAGCTCCTCCGAGGCTCGGGCGGGGCGGAGCGGCACCAGGACGTCGGGTCGACGGCGACGGGCGGCGGAGCTCGAAGCTCGGCGGCTCGGGAGCGGCGCGACCCAAGGCGGCGGCGGCGCTAGGGTTGGGGCGAGGGGCTAGATGGGAGCGGGGCGATGGCGCTGACCAGGTTAAGTAGGTGCGGGTGGGGCTGGCCTCGGCGTGCGGGCCACCCGCGGCAGGCGCGCCATTAGCGCTGCCGGGGAAGGAAAGGGCGAGGGGAGGAAGAAGGAAGGTGGCGTCAGCGGTGGCGTCAGCAGCTGACAGGTGGGGCCGGGTCGTCAGCGACACAGGGGATGCGGTGGCGTCAGCGGGCCGGCGCGCGCGCGGACGAGCTGGGCCGGGGCGCGCTGATGGGCCGCGGGAGGAAAAAAAAGAATGGAGAGGGAGAGGTGGGCCGGGGCGATGGGCCGGACCAGAGAAAAGTAGAGGGGGATAAAGTGAACCCGAGAAAAGTTCAGGGGGCTGAAACGAACTATGGGCCTAAAAACTTTTCTAGAGCTCCAAACAAAGTGATTCAAATTTGAATTTAAATATTTTTTAAATTCTCGTTTGAATCACAAGCAATACAAAAATAAATGTAGCAGCATGAATGCAACAATAAATGTTTCTATTACTTATATTTGATTTTAATTTTTAGAAAATTATAATTTAACCTTCAAAAAAAATAGGTGAAAGCATTAAATAATTACTTAAATGCCAAAAATTTTAAATTTGAGTATTTTGGGTGTTACAAACCTACCCCCCTTAAGGTGAATCTCGTCCTCGAGATTCGGATGTAGAAGCGAAGAGCTGTGGGTACTCGGACTTGAGATCTTCTTCCCGCTCCCAAGTCGCTTCATCTGCTGAATGCCGGCTCCACTGCACCTTGCACATCCGAATGGTCTTGTTCCTCAGCACTCTCTCTGACACCTCCAGGATCCTGATCGGATACTCCTCATATGTGAGGTCCTCCTGAACATTCAATTCATCTATCGGGATCTGCTCTTCTGGCACCCGCAAGCACTTCTTCAACTGGGACACATGGAACACATCGTGTACTCCGGCTAGTCTCTCAGGCAGATCTAGCCGATATGCCACTTCGCCCATCCGTTCCTGTATCCTGAACGGTCCGATGTAACGAGGTGCCAACTTGCCCTTGACATTGAACCGTTTTACACCTCTCATGGGTGACACCTTGAGGTACACAAAATCATCAACTCTGAAGCTGAGGTCCCTCCGTCTGACATCGGCGTAACTCTTCTGTCTAGACTGGGCCACCTTCAGGTTCTCTCTGATCACCTGCACCTGCCGCTCTGCATCTCTGAGTATCTCTGGACCAAAGACCTGACTCTCTCCAGTCTGATTCCAGAACAATGGGGTCCGGCACTTCCTGCCATACAATGCCTCGAACGGTGCCATCTGCAGACTCTTCTGGTAGCTGTTGTTGTAGGAGAACTCTGCATACGGCAAACTCTTATCCCAGCTGACTCCATACTGCAATGCACAAGCCCTCAACATGTCCTCTAGTATCTGGTTGGTCCGCTCTGTCTGACCATCTGTCTGCGGGTGATAAGCTGAGCTGAAGTGCAGCTTCGTGTCCATGGACTCATGTAACTTCCGCCAGAAGTGTGAGGTGAACTGAGTACCACGATCTGACACAATCTTCTTCGGCACCCCGTGTAAGCACACAATCCGCTCCATGTACAACTCTGCTAATCTGGCGCCTGTGTAGGTGGTCTTCACTGGCAGAAAGTGGGCCACCTTGGTCAGACGATCAACAATCACCCAAATGGAGTCGAATCCTCGCTGTGTGCGGGGCAAACCAGTGATGAAGTCCATGCCAACTTCTTCCCATTTCCACTCCGGGATCTTCAGCGGCTGTAGCAATCCAGCTGGCCTCTGATGTTCTGCCTTGACTCGCTGACATGTGTCGCACAATGCCACGTGAGTCGCCACATCACGCTTCAGTCCGTACCACCAGAATCTCTCCTTGATGTCCTGGTACATCTTAGTACTGCCTGGGTGGATCGAATAAGCTGAGTCATGTGCCTCTCTCAGAATCATCTCTCTGATATGTGCTATATCTGGCACACATATCCTCTTCCCATGCCACAAAGTTCCCTGATCATCAACTCTGAATCCAGGGGCCTTTCCCAGTGCAACATTCCCCACAATCTCTCGGATCTTCTCATCCTGCAGCTGACCTCTCCGGATCTCCTGCTCGAGTGTGGGCTCCACTGCCATCTCTGTAATGCTGGTGACAAATCCCAGACTCATCCTCTCAAACTCTCGGCTGAGCTCCTCAGGCAAACAGTGTCCAGTGATCCTGTTCACATAACTCCTCCTGCTCAGAGCATCTGCCACCAAGTTGGCCTTCCCTGGGTGGTAATGGATCTCCAGATCATAATCCTTGATCAGCTCTAACCATCTGCGCTGTCTCATGTTCAGATCTGACTGAGTGAAGACATACTTGAGGCTCTTATGATCAGTGTAGATGTCACACCTGTGCCCAATCAAGTAATGTCTCCAGATCTTCAGGGCATGTACAACAGCTGCCAACTCCAAGTCGTGTGTCGGATAGTTCTGCTCATGCTTCCTCAGCTGCCTGGACGCATAAGACACGACTCTGCCCTCCTGCATAAGGACGCAACCCAGTCCTAAACGGGATGCATCGCAGTAGATGGAGAAACTCTTAGCCAAATCTGGCAATACTAGCACTGGGGCTGTAGTCAACCTCTTCTTCAACTCTTCGAAGCTGACCTGGCATGCCTCTGTCCACACAAACGGGGCATTCTTCTCTAGCAAAGCAGTCAGCGGCTTAGCAATCCTGGAGAATCCTTCAATGAACCGTCTGTAATAACCGGCCATCCCAAGGAAACTCCTGATCTCGCTCACATCCCGTGGCGGATTCCAGCTCAACACATCGCTGACTTTCTTCGGATCCACTGCCACTCCTCCATTGGACAACACGTGTCCCAGAAATGCCACTTCCTTCAGCCAGAACTCACACTTGCTCAGCTTTTCATACAACTGATGTTCCCGAAGTCTCTGCAGCACCAACCTCAGATGTTCTTCATGTTCTTCCTCATTCTTGGAGAAGACCAGAATGTCATCAATAAATACCACCACAAACTTGTCCAGATAGTCCATGAACACGCTGTTCATCAGGTACATGAAGTATGCAGGAGCGTTGGTCAATCCAAAAGACATGACCAAGAACTCATACAACCCGTACCGAGTGGTGAAAGCGGTCTTAGGCACATCTGACGGACGGATCCTCATCTGATAGTAGCCCGAACGAAGATCAATCTTGGAGAACACGCAAGCTCCTCTCAACTGATCGAACAGATCATCAATCCTCGGCAGCGGGTACTTGTTCTTGATGGTCACTTCGTTGAGGGCTCGATAGTCCACGCACAACCTCTGAGTACCATCCTTCTTGTCGACGAACAATACGGGTGCTCCCCACGGCGAAGCACTCGGACGAATGTACCCCTTGGCCAACAATTCGTCCAACTCCTTCTTGAGCTGCTCCAGCTCCTTTGCTCCCATCCTATACGGCCTCTTGGCTATAGGTGCAGTGCCAGGTTTTAGTTCAATAATGAATTCAACATCTCGTTCTGGAGGCATACCTGGCAACTCGTCAGGGAACACATCCGGGAACTGGCTCACCACCCTGATATCTTCAGTTGTCGTCTCTTCAGCTTGATTGGCTTGGCCTTGCTCTGAGGAACTGGCTGCCTGGTACTCCACCTTGTCACCGGACTCTGCCGTCAGCTGGATGGTCCTCGTAGCACACCTGATCACTGCATCATATCTAGTCATCCAGCTCATACCCAGGATCAGATCAAATCCAAGGGTCTCCAGAACTATCGGACCTGCCTTGAACTCTACCCCCCTTATTATGATGGGGACATGGGGGCACCGTAGAGTTGCCCGCTGTTCACCTCCTGGTGAGCTTACTAGCATAGTGTTCATCATGGGTTTCAGAGCTAATAAATTCTTCTTTACAAAAGCAGCGGAAATGAAAGCATGCGAAGCTCCGGAATCAAATAAAACAGTGGCGGGGGTCGAATTGACGAGGAACATACCCACGACCACATCTGTAGAGGCCTCTGCTGTCTCTGCACCGGTGTGGTTGAGCTTGCCCGAACCGGAGTCTGCAGTGCACGACCTCCCTGCTGCTGACCCTGCGGCTGCCCAACTCTCTGAGTGCTGCCCTGCTGGTTCTGTCCGGCGGCGTTCTGGATCTTCTTGGGGCAGGCATTGGCAAAGTGTCCCTGCTCGCCACAGTGGTAGCACACTCTCGGACCCACCGGTGTAGTGTTGACTGGACTGATGCGCTGGACTGGACTCGGCTGCACCTGGCTGCGCTGAACTGGACCCATCTGTGGCTGACCCTGAGGACGCTGCTGCTGTGGCGCCCGAGGAAACTGAGGACGCTGCTGCTGGTACTGGCCACGACTGAGCATGCCGGACTGACCCTGGAAGCGCTGCTGGCCTCCCACCTGCTGACTCTGGGGCGGTGCGAAGCGTGGACGACTGCTGCTGCCCACCTGCTGTCCCTGGAGCTTCCTCTTCTTGTCCTCCATCTCACGGCGCTTGTGCTCCAACATCAGGGCGCCGTCCACTAGCTCGTGAAAGGTCGGGAACTTGGTGCACATGAGCTGGTACTGGAGAGCATCCTGCAGACCATCACGGAACCTGGCCTGCTTCTTCTGGTCGGTGGCCACGTCTTCTGGAGCATAACGGCCCAACGCGACGAACTTGTCACGATAAGTCGTGACACTCATCCCTTCCTGCTTCAGAGCCAGGAACTCCTTCTTCTTCAGAACCATCAAAGCCTCCGGCACGTGGTGTGCACGAAAGCTGCTGCAGAACTGCTGCCAGGTGATCTGCGTACCGGCCGGGCGTGAGGACTGGTATGAATCCCACCACTCCAATGCCGGCCCCTGAAGCTGCCCTCCGGCGTACAGTACCTTCTCTCGGTCATCGCACTGGGCGATGTCCAACTGTCTCTCCACTGCCTTGAGCCAGTCATCTGCCTCAAGGGGGTCGCTGGCCTTGCTGAAAGTCGGCGGGCGTCCCTTCAGAAACTCGCCCCTCTTGTCTCTGGGCGGTGCAGCTGCCTGGGGGTGATGCTGGTTCTGCTGGATCAGCCTCATAGTCTCGGCCATCTGCTGCATCATCTGAACTTGAGCATACATCAGCTGCTCAATGGTGGGGATCTGATGGTTCGGATTCAGGTTCGGGGGCGGATTCTGGTGCGGAGGCTGTCCGCCCGCATTGCCCCCGGGGTGAGCCATCTATTATCACAAAGGTTAGACGTCAGAGGGTTAGTACGAGAAAAATATATACATGCCCCTGCTATCTAAACAATAAAGTCCTTAAGCCTTATACCCATATCTAGATGGTAGCAGACAGGTGTCTGCGCCCATCACAATCATTACAAAGAACCAAATCAAACACATGCATAATAACAATAAATACAAGCATGTAAAGACATAAATTCACGCAAGACTCGACTGTTAGATTTTTAAGTTTAAAACATGGAGGTCTCCTAGTAATTTGTCAACCGTACTATCTAGGCTGCGTTCCTACAGTCAACACGACTCTGATACCAATCTGTCACACCCGGATTTGCTCAAAACCCGAATGTGGCCATATGTGTGCCCAGGAAGTCCACAGACACATATAGCGAACAAATATGGCAAAAATCAGAGTACAATGCTTATTTCTCATCATAAAGTAGCGATTACATCAGAGTTTTGCATAAATGAAATACATGGACAGCGAAAGACTAATACATCTCTCTAAGCGTAGCCGCAATCCCACAGGGACTCTGACTGGGAGAACGCCAACTCAGAAGTACGGCAAGTCCTCTAGAAACTCCACAGCATAGTCAGCCTGACTCCAATCTGTTACCCGTCCGGGATTTTGCCCAAAAATAGTAATAACAGCAAGTGTAAGTAATGGAAATTACTTAGCAAGTATAGCACGGGTTATGAAGGCTCAAAAAGGCTAGACACTGGCTTACTGCATTAGCACTTTTAGTCGGTTCATTTTAACTTTATCCAAGTTACTACAAGTGAATGAGAACCCAGTTGTAACCCAATTAAATAGTGTAAGTGACATTAAGCATGAATAAATACCACATTCTAATCAAAAAGGATCCAGGCCGCTCGTGACCCTGAGCAAGGCTATCATGATAGATCGTACACTCCGCAGAGGTTTCGCCCTTTACCCACCAGTCGCGTAAAAGTTCAAAGGAACTTTGCACCCAACCACGCACATCGACACTTCCGAGGTGTGACTGCATAGGGACGCTACGAGGCTTTCACAAGACACCCTAACAAGTCAGTAGCCGCTGGAGTACTATACGGCGGTGAAAACTTAGGCACCGAGATCGACGTACGCCCACGGAGTCACACCGTGAGGGGGTCGATGGCGCCCGGAGCGCGGGTATCGCACCCATACTGCGCAACGTGCAGAGTTCTCAATCGCTGAGACTCCTACACGGGACTG
Organism: Echinochloa phyllopogon; assembly: GCA_033239725.1. Taxonomy (NCBI): domain Eukaryota; kingdom Viridiplantae; phylum Streptophyta; class Magnoliopsida; order Poales; family Poaceae; genus Echinochloa; species Echinochloa phyllopogon. Next base: position 29,266,927 of record BTCW01000018.1, read on the forward strand.
GGTCTAACGTGACCTAGCCGACGGGGCTACCGTCCTCGGTGGAATCGGAGAACACCCAGCACCGTACCTCCCACAACGCCGTTGGCCCCTCGGTAACTACTGCCAAGCTAGAGACGTACAAGCTACTTGACCAAGACCAGAGCCCATATAGTTCCGGCGGTGGCGACAGGCTCCTGGGTTGCTGCTTTAAGAACCGGTCCTTAGAGGGAGACACTAGAGCAAAGCACACAGCACATGCTTTAGCCCCCTAGTCCAAGTTGCTAAAAAGCAAGTTTTATCATTAATGTTGAAGTAGACCATTAAGTCAATATTAACAATTAATAAAAGGTGACAGTAGTTGCGCTTAGCAAAATACTACCCATATGCAAAAACCCATAGGAATACAAGGACAGGGCAATAAATGCTAGGAATAACCTTAATGGTAAACAATATTAGACACATGCGTATGTAATGAACAGTGTATTAAAGTGAGATAGGTAGCAAGGATTGTCCATGCTATGACTTGCCTTCCTCGGAGTACGGCTGCTGCTGCAAATCCTGCTCCGGCACGTCCTCAACGTACTCGAAGTCCAACGCTACGGGCTCACCGACTGGACACGAACATCACGCACGCATTCCAAAACAATCACCACATGCAAGCAAAAGTAATTCTATTAGAACAGTACACCAAACAGTAAAAACAGTACAAAAACAGGAGCTAGAAATAATCTACGCTTCGCTACGAACACATGAGCGCGAAAATCACGCAAATCGGAGCTAAAACGTGAAAGTTATAGCGTTTCTAAGGTTCGGGGGCTTAAATGAATAAAACGGGATTTTTCTGAATTATTTTTAAACTGGAAAGGACCTCGGAATAATTTCCAGAAAGTCCAGGGGCTCTTTAACAAAAACGCCAGCGCTGACCGGTACGCTGGGTTTGACTTGCGACGTGGCGCGCCGTGGGCCGTCGGATCTGAATCGGGCGGCTGTGATTTAAAACGCGAAGGGGTACGCGGCTGATCTAATCTCGGCCGTTGATCTCGGATCGGACGGCGCTGGGCGACAGCTCGCCGGAGAAGACGATCCCGCGGCGGCGCCGGCTCGGCCGACGGCGAACTTCGCCGGACTTGGCAATATCTCTCGCTACAGGGCTCGGATTACGACGAGATCAAGTCCTACGGCTTCAGGAGAGAAAAGCGAGTGCATCTAGGGGGTTCGCGACGTGGGTTGGCCGGCGAGGTGGTCGGACGGCGGTGCGCGGCGGAGTTCAACTCCGGTGAGCCGCGAGGAGGGTGTTTCGGGTGGCTTTGGGGTCGGGTTTTCGGTGCTGGAGCTGCTGGGGAGTGTCGTGAGTGCAACCGTGGTGAACAAGATGTGCATCGAGTGGTGTGGCGTCCGGACGACGACGGCCGGCGGTCGGCCGACGACGGCGAGCGCGGGGAACCCAGCTACGGTGCTCTAACGCTGGAATTGAAGGGAGGGGGAGCTTCAGTACCTCGTGGAGGTGCTCCTGGCGCGAGGAATCGGTCGGAGCTGCACCGGGGAAGGGGGTTCGACGACGGCCGGCGAACTCGGGGCGGCGGCGTCGGTGCTCGGGGAAGGGGGAGGCTGCGGGTGCTGCTGCTCGGCTTGGAGTAGCTCGACGAAATCCTCGTGGCTCGGTGAAGCTCCTCCGAGGCTCGGGCGGGGCGGAGCGGCACCAGGACGTCGGGTCGACGGCGACGGGCGGCGGAGCTCGAAGCTCGGCGGCTCGGGAGCGGCGCGACCCAAGGCGGCGGCGGCGCTAGGGTTGGGGCGAGGGGCTAGATGGGAGCCGGGCGATGGCGCTGACCAGGTTAAGTAGGTGCGGGTGGGGCTGGCCTCGGCGTGCGGGCCACCCGCGGCAGGCGCGCCATTAGCGCTGCCGGGGAAGGAAAGGGCGAGGGGAGGAAGAAGGAAGGTGGCGTCAGCGGTGGCGTCAGCAGCTGACAGGTGGGGCCGGGTCGTCAGCGACACAGGGGATGCGGTGGCGTCAGCGGGCCAGCGCGCGCGCGGACGAGCTGGGCCGGGGCGCGCTGATGGGCCGCGGGAGGAAAAAAAAGAATGGAGAGGGAGAGCTGGGCCGGGGCGATGGGCCGGACCAGAGAAAAGTAGAGGGGGATAAAGTGAACCCGAGAAAAGTTCAGGGGGCTGAAACGAACTATGGGCCTAAAAACTTTTCTAGAGCTCCAAACAAAGTGATTCAAATTTGAATTTAAATATTTTTTAAATTCTCGTTTGAATCACAAGCAATACAAAAATAAATGCAGCAGCATGAATGCAACAATAAATGTTTCTATTACTTATATTTGATTTTAATTTTTAGAAAATTATAATTTAACCTTAAAAAAAATAGGTGAAAGCATTAAATAATTACTTAAATGCCAAAAATTTTAAATTTGAGTATTTTGGGTGTTACATCCACACCACACCGATGGGAAATGCCACTGACTCTCTCCATCACAGGGAGCCACCGTCGTGCATGGGTGAGCGAGGATACCGCTGCTTCTCCCCACCACATGGAGGCGAGGGCGAGGCTGCAGAGGAAACAACGATGATCCACGATGCAGTGCGGGTGGCCGCCTCGCTCGCCGAACATCAAGCGGCACCGCTGCTGTTGCATGTGGCCCCCAAGCAGAAGGCCAATGAAATCCGGCAAAGCTGACGGAGGTGTCGACGAGGCGACAAACATCTTGTCCGTCAGTGGCATGACGTCTTCGGTCCAGGAACAACCAACTAGAATACACTACCTACATGTTTATAGTTATAGGATGACCTGCATGTTTATAGCTATAGGATGACAGGTGAATTTTTTTGGATCAATGCGCGTATGAATGCGGTGTTGATGAGTCAATTAATTGGATCTGAATTAATCCATTCAACTTGACCCAATGCAATTACATGGGAGGGTGCACAAGAGTTAACGTGGGATAAAATTACGGCTGCATGCATGCAAGGAGTAAACTAATATATATGGTGCGCCACGATCAAATAAAAGTATAAAACTATTGTGCCACTTGCCCACTTCACCAAGCGACACAAAACTAATTTACGATATTATTATCAGTTTTGTGGCAAAAGAAGATTCGTTCCGTGGTCGTTGCCTTTTTGTGCATGCATGAAATCGGTCGTGAGTGGCGGCAGCGATCGAGAGGGTTGGTTCCCGCGATCACCGCGCGTCCCAAAGGACAGGTGCTGGGTCAGGAGGAATCAATCAATGTAACACCCCGCCTTCCACGAGCCGCCCCGCACAGCCCTTCCGAGGGGCGCGCACGCGTACACATAGCACCCTGCTTACACTTTCGTCCTCGCTTCGTGTAAAAGGGTTAACCCGAAGGTGCTATGGCTGGAAAACAAAGGCTTATAAGTTGTCTCCACCCTTGCTCAACTAGCAATGTGGCACTAAACATGTGCATCCCGCACTAATGGGCCACTACCGGGCCATACAAACTGGGCCGGGTGTGACAATCAATCAATCAAGGCCTTGTTTAGTTTCCGAAATTGGGAATCAAATTTGGGTCTTTTAGAGTCCGTGCGCTACTGTAGCATTTCGTTTGTACGTGTGAAAAATTGTCCAAAAATCGATTAATTAGGCTCAAAATGTTCATCTCGTAGAGTACAACAAATCTGTGCAATTAGTTTTTGATTTTATCTACATTTAGTACTCCATGCATGCTATGACATTTTGATGTGATGGGAATCTTCTTTTTGCATAGTGAACTTTGGAGGTAGAATTTGGGATCTAAACAAGGCCCAATCCTAGAATATGGTATACGGCCTTGTTTAGTTCCCAAATTTGGTCCCCAAATTCCACTATACAAAAAGAAGATTTCCATCACATCAAAATATTGGCATATATATGGAGTATTAAATATAGATGAAATCAAAAACTAATTGCATGATTTTATTGTACTCTGCGAGACGAACATTTTGAGACTAATTAATCAATTTTTGGACAATTTTTTACCCATACAAATGAAAGGCTATAGTGGCTCTCAAATTTGTAAACTAAACGATGCCTATATCTCTGTTCTTCTTTCCACAAGGTTATTATGCCGTAGGCTCCGCGCAAAATCTTTTCTTTTTTTAGAAAAGAAAGAAGGGGATAAAGTGAAATGTCGGTGGTTGTCTTTTTTTTAGAATAAATATCGGTGGTTGTCGATACCGCCGTGTTGCACGTATTACCAGCATGATGTCAAAGCTTTTTTTTAGATTTTTTTCAGGAACCAACATGTCTGTTGACGTTTTTTTCGGCCAACACACTAGAGCACAAGGTTACGCAGCAAACGAAACGTGAACTCGCCATAGCCTCAGCCCAAACCGGTCGGTTTGGAGATCCGGTCTGACCGGATTCGTCGGGGGCTTCGGGAAAAACCTAAAAACACCATCTCGAGAGGGACCCCATCGAAGATGGCGCGCCTAGGGTTGCTCTGAGATTGGTCAGACCACTCCGAACCTCCTTGAACGCCGTCGAGACAAACAAGGAAAGCAAAAAGGGTTGGAAAAGCTAGGGTTTGGAGATAAAAGTAGAAAAAGTATTTGATAAATTGGATGATAGCTCTCAATCGGCCACGGCCCTTTATGTTTATAGGGTGGGGAGGTCTTGCCCCGCAAGGAATCCTTTTACAACTTGAAAACAACCAGGACTCCTAATTCTACTCCAGCTCGGGGTAAACTGGTCAGACCGGTTAGGCAAACCGGTCAGACCGGTTGTGGTCACTGCCAGGTTGGCTACAGACAAATCGGTCTGACCGACCACCAAAACTGGTCTGACCGGTTTCGCCCAGCCTGACAGGCTGCTGCCAATTTTGGGTACGAACATATGCCCTCCTTTTTTTAGTAAATTTCATGCACTAAAAAATATTCTAAGGTCAATGCCACAGATTTCACTGGCCATTTTTACTCTAAGGGCGACTTTTTACATAAATCGGCCATATGCTACCAAGCACTTTGCCAAACACTTGGATACAATTTGTTCAAGTACCTCCCGTTGAGAGCTCTAGGCAACTGTTGTCCTTGCAAGGGCTCTACCATATAAGAATTTTCTAAACAAACTTTCACAATCTTGAAAGGACCCTCCCAACTTGGAGACCACTTGCCAAACTTATTGCTTTTCGACCCAATAGGCAAAATTGTTTTCCAAAACAAATCACCTACCTGAAAAGATTTGGCCTTTACTCTCTTGTTGTATGCTCTAGCCACTCATCTTTTGTCTTTCTCAATTTCTTCTAAAGCTTCCAAACGCTTGTCGGTTACTTCATCAATATTGTCCATCATCAAAGCATAATATGTATCGACATCAAGATTATTTTGCTTGATCAGGACCTAAACACTTAAGGAGCAAATCATCCATAGTCCGACGATATAATTCACCACCATCTAAAATAAACTTAAGAGCCCATCGTCAGACTTTTCTGTCAACCGTACTGCTAGGATTTTGTAAATAATCAATCAGAGGCTTCCTCCAATCACCGACTTCGTCTTGATCACAATTAACAGCCGAAGCAGATTTTCCACCAGACAATCGGTCAGACTGGTTGTCTGAAGCGGTCAGACCGGTTACACCGGTCAGACCGGTTTGAGGAATCGGTGTGACCGGTGTAACCGGAGCAGCACACTCGGCTTTCAAAAACATCGGTTTTCATTCTTGAAAAATTCTCTTCTGAACATTATAACCATATGCTTGCTGAGCCAGATCATTTGCCCTTGGGTTCTTTTCTCGTGGTACATGATGAATTACAAATTCATCTAAACAAGATATGATATCGAGGCATCTGTCAAGATAAGCATTTAAAAATTCATCTAAGCATTAGCATACCTTAGAATTGTTGTACCACCAGTAGAGAATCACCATAAGCCTCTATATGTTTCACTCCTATGTCATGCAAAATTTCCAATCCAAATAAAAGAGCCTCATATTCGATTTGGTTATTAGTACATTTATGATCTAATCGTTTAAGAGCTTCAAAAATAGCTCCATGTGCAGAAATAATAACAATCCCAACACCACAACCACTTTTGCAAACCGATCCATCAAAATGCAACCTCCATGGAGTAAAAGTAACATAACTGACATTTAAATCAAGTTACTTATCTACTCTATGTTCAACAATAAAATCAGCAACTATTTGCCCTTTCATCGAGGTTAATGGCTCACAATGTAAATCATATTCAACTAAAGCATAAGCCCATTTACCAACTCTACCACTCAAAATTGGTTTATGCAACATATATTTAATTATGTCGGTTTGACATGCTACTACGCAAGTACTTGGTAAAAGATAATGCCTCAACTTGGTACAAATATGATATAATGATAGACACAATTTTTCAATAAAAATGTACCTTGTCTCGGCGTCCAATAATCTCCTGCTCTCATATGCAACAATATATTCCTTTCCTTCAGTTTCTTGAGTCAACACCCCCCCAATGACGTCTTTCTCAGTCTTTATATATAGCTTGAAAGGAATTCATGTCTTGGGTGATTGATGGACGGGTGGCGAAGATAAATAATGCTTGATCTCATCAAATGCCTCTTGTTACTTTGCCCCCCAAGTAAAATCAACATCACTTTTCAACCGAAGTAAAGGAGTAAAGGCATTCACCTTCCCGGACAAATTACAAATAAATCTCCTCAAGTAATTCACTTTGCCTAAGAACTTTTGTAAGTCTTTCTTGCATGTAGGAGCCCTTACATTCTTAATAGCTTCGATCTTTTTAGGATCTATCGCTATGCCTTTCTCATGCACAATAAAGCCTAAAAACTTCCCAACCGATACTCCAAAAGCACATTTGAGTAGATTCATTTTTAATTTATATCGACGCATTCTTTCAAATGTAAGTCTTAAATCAGCTAAATGAGAATCTACTCCAGCCGATTTGACAACAATATCGTCGATATAGACCTCTACTATAATGCCAAGTAAATCATGAAAAATTAAATTCATAGCTCTTTGATAAGTGGCACCAGCATTTTTTAATCCAAAGGTCATGACTATCCACTCAAATAAACCAACAAAACCCGGACATACAAAGGCCATTTTGGATATATCATCTCAGCCATGAATATTTGATTGTAACCAGAATTACCATCAAGAAAACTAAGAATTCTATGTCTGGATGCAGTATTAACAAGAAAATTAGCTCTAGGCATAGGATATTCATCTTTAGGAGTAGCTTTATTTAGATCTCTAAAGTCAATGCAAACACGAAGCTTTTTTGTTCCTTTTTTCTCAACAGGCACAATATTAGAGATCCAATCAGCATATCGACAAGGCCTAATAAATTTAGCATCTAGCAACCGATTGATTTCCTCTTTCACTCGGTCATAAATATTAGGATTAAAGTTCCTACGAGATTGTTTAAAAGGCCTAAAGCCAGGCTTAATAGGTAGACGATGTTCAACCAAATCATGACTTAAACCAGGCATCTGATTGTAACTCCATACAAAACAATCAACATACAAATTTCGGCCTAGGCATAGTACCATCACCAATATCTACCTTCTCTAAAGGATCAGCCGACGTAAACCCTTGTCCTAGCTTGCTCAAATCATCAAAATCTTCAATGGCTTCACACATATTGTTCTTATGCGCCCGATAGTGCTCACGTCTCTGTTGTAACCACTCTAGATTTGAATCCATCAAATTACAAGAGACGGTATAGCCAGATCTCCAATCGTCTTCAAACAGTAGTAGCAAAACCATCTTTAGTGCAACCAATGATCTCACAATCAGATAAATCCAAACCAGATAAGCACTTAAGATTTTCATGATCATTCATGGTGGGACTATCAGCTACTGTAACACAAGCCGACGTATCTCCATGAACAATCTCTACCTCAACATCTATCCATTGAATTAAAAATTGATGCAAGGTAGAAGGTACGCACTGATCTGCATGAATCCAATCACGACCAAGGATTAAACTGAAGTTACCTTGTGTCTCAACGACGAAGAACGCATTAGCCAATGTCTTGCTCCCAATAGTAAGCTCCATGGAAGCAACTCCCCTGGCGCCCATAGGTTCACCTCGTCCAACACCGCTGACGGTCATGTTGGTATTGATCAGCTTCTTATCTGAACCTCCCAGCTTCTTGAACAGAGAATACGGCATCAAGTTGACTATCGCCCCTCCATCCACTAGCATGCGAGAGATAGGCTTCCCATTGATGTGTCCCTTCATATACAACACCTTCAGATGATTATCAGTAGCTTTAGGCTTATGAAAAATAGCTTTTTTTGGCCCAAAGTCAAGATGAGCAATATCTTCTTTCAATAGCATGTAACCATCCATAGACATATGAATTATATTAATATCGAGATTCATGTGCTCAGGGGAAGAACCATAATCAACAAGCTCTTCATCGTCCTCTGAAGCGGGTACCGATGATAGCTTACCATCACAAACCATGGGAACTGAAGAAGAGAAACCGGACGGCGCATTAGGCAAAGCGGTCCGACCGCTTTCAGCAACCGGTCTGACCGGTGACACCGGTCTGACCGACACCCCAACCGGTCTGATCGGTTCTGACTGGGAGTTGGTCTTGACTCTCCACTCTTTTCCCTGTGGAACCATAGGCCTATACTGGTTGAATGCCTCATCTCTTTGTTTCTCCAGCTCTTTCTCTTTTTTCTCCTGGAATCTCAAGCGCTGAAGTTTCCTCCTTTGTGTATGAGTTAAACCAGGAGGACACCACCTTGGCAAGAATTATTTGGAGTCAGAGCCACTTCCACTGGCCTCATGGTCATTAACGGTAACAGATTTCTTTTGGATGGGTATCTCAACCTTATTGCCTATGACAATCGGTCCTTTGCCACCCTTCTCAACGGAAACGTCCATTGACCCAATCTGAATTATATCTTGATTTGTAGTCCTCACTGGATCAATTTTCATTTTCTGCACCACCTCCTTCTATTTTGGCCTATACACTTGCCTCACAGGAGGAGTTACTGTCTGCCTCGGGAAACCGGTCTGGCTGGTTTTAGGAACCGGTTTGACCGGTTGGGTCTGATGACCCGACCAGATTGGTGAGGTGCCAAACAGTCCTGTCTAGGTCTGATTTTCTTAATTTTCTAAAATTTTCCAAGCTTTATATAATTAACAGAGAATTTAGTATAGGAAAATTTTCTTTTCTAAATTAATTAAAACAATATAGGTTATAATATTGAGTGCTTTGCATTCATGCCAGTTCCATTTAGTGGGTTTATGTGTGTAAAGTTTTCAAAAATGCGTTTAGAAGCCTAACGAGAATTTTCTAGATTTTTCTAGAATTTATTTCTAATTTTCTAGAGCTAAATCCAATTTTTGGGAGATTCTAAAATCATTTTCATGAGCTTCAGATATTTTATTTGGGTTCCTCATGTCCGACTCTATCTCTGATATTTTTCCTAGGATTTTTAAAATTTTAAGAATATTTTTATGGTTTTAATATAAATTCTGGACTTATCGGGAATTATTTTATAACCAGGATAATAATTATTTCGAAAATTAAAATCACCCTAAATCTTAGTAGACCAGCCTTGGCCCAAAGTTGACTCAATTTTAGGCCAAATCCATTCCATCACTTTATTGGGCCAAATTTTGAAGCGCATTCGCATTGGAATGGAGCAAACCACATTTAGTCCCATATTGCTAATGAACCTGGAAGTGAGAGGTCTTCTCCCTATATATATGAACCACCTCTCATCGGGAAAAGGCACGCCATCGACTCCTTTACAGGGAGGCCCCTTTGTTTGGGATTCCCTAAGACAGTTCTTCTACCATATCTTCTACTACTGCACATTCTTCATCTCGTCGTCGCGCCGAGCCTTCCGTCATTTTTGGCCTCAAGATTTTCAGTAAGACCCTCAGCGAATCTTGTAATTTTCTATCATATTCTTTTAGTCTATACTCTTTCGTAGGAAAGCCCCTGCCTTTTTGCACGTTAGCCCTCGGGTTCTTATATGAAATTGCGTATAGGTCCTCAGTTTTTCACGAATAGGTCCCTGAAAGTTTTTAAACCTTGCCAGCAAGTCCACGAACCTTAGAAACGCCGTAACTTTCTCGTTTTAGCTCCAATTAGCGTGATTCTTGCGCTCACGTGTTCGTAGCAAAGTGTAGATTAGTTTTAAAACCTTCTTTTGTTCTGTTTCTACTGTTTGGTATACTGTTCTAATGGAATACTTGTTTTACATGTATTGGCTTGTGTGGATGCTTGTGTGGTGATTCGTGTCTAGTCGGTGAGCCGTTTGCGTAGGAGGACTTTCAGGAGCAGGACCACCAGCAGCAACAACACTTTGAGGAAGGAAAGTTATAGCACGGATAATCCTTGCTACCTATCCACCTTGTAATCATTTAATTCATACATGCATGTGTCTAAATTAATGTACCTAGTCTTGATTATCCTGTCTTTTGATTACCTTGGGTTTATGCATATGGGTAGATCTTTGCTATGCGCAGCTACTATCACCAATGTTTAATTGTTAACCTTGACATTATGGTTCACTTTGACATTAATGATAAAACTTGCTTTTTAGCAACTTGGTTTAGGGAGCTAGAGCATGTGCTTCATGCTTTGTTCTAGTGTCTCTCCGTAAGGTTCGGTTCTTAAAGAGGCAACCCAGGAGCCTGTCGCCACCGCTAGAACTATTATGGCTCTGGTCTTGGTCAAGTAGCTTGTACATCTCTAGCTTGTCAGTGGTTACTGACGGGGCCGACGACGTTATGGCAAACATGGGTGAGAGTATGTCTTGATCCACTGAGGACGGGAGATCCGTCGGCTATGCCCCCGTGAGGCACAGTCCCATGCTGGGAGTCCCTGCGATGGGGAACTCCACACGTTGCGCATTGTTGGGTGCGATGCCCGCGCTCTGGACGCCATTGAATCCCCCTATGGTGTGACTCCATAGGCGTACGTCAATCTCGGTGCCTGGGCCATGCTGCCTATGCCGTACCATAATCGGTCAGTCTTGTTAGGGTGTCTTGTGAAAGGCCTGGTAGCGTCCCGATGCAGTCACACCTCGGAAGTGTTGATGTGCGTGGTTGGGTGCAAAGTTCCTTTGAACTTTTACGTGACTGGTGGGTAAAGGGCGAAACCTCTGCAGAGTGTAAATGTATCATGATAGCCTTGCTCAGGGTCACGAGCGGCCTGGATCCTTTTTTATTAGAAGATGATGTTTATTTATGCTTAATGTCACTTATACTTCACTAATTGGGTTGCAACTCGGTTTCATTCACTTGTAGTAACTTGGATAATGTTAAAACGAGCCAACTAAAAGTGCTAATGCAGTTCAGCCGTATCTAGCCTTACTTTGAGCCTTCATACACCCGTGCTATACTTGCTAAGTAAATGTTTTACTTACACTTATCATTTATTCAACAAAATCCCGGATGGGTAACAGATTGGGCTGTGCATGAGTCTGCTGCTGAGTTTCCAGAAGATCTACCATACTACTGAGTTGTGTTCTCCCAGTTAGAGTCCCTGTGGATTGCGACTCCGCTTAGTTGAGAGTTATTAGTCTTCCGTTGTATTGGTTAGTTTATTTATGTTAAACTCTAATGTAAAACTCTATTTATTCAAGCATATGTTCTCTGTTTATCATATTAGTTTGCTATATGTGTACTATGACTTCCTGGGCACACATATGGCCGCATTCGGGTTTCTATATAAATTCGAGTGTGATAGATTTATGTCACACCCGGCCCAGTTTGTATGGCCTAGTAGTGGCCCGTGAGTGCAGGATGCACGTGTTTAGTGCCACATTGCTAGTTTAGCAAGGGTGGAGGAAACTTATAAGCCCTTGTCTTCCAGCCATAGCACCTTCGGATTAATCCTTTTACATGAAGCGAGGACGAAAGTGTAAGTAGGGTGCTATGTGTAAGCGTGCACGCCCCTCGGAAGGGCTGTGCTGGGCGGCTTTGGAGGGTGGGGTGTTACAACCGGATTGTGTCCAAGATGGAGCAAAGATTTGTTTTTGCTGGGATGATTCACCTTTGAACTTCATAGCAGCCCCTGATTTCAAAGATGACCCTTCTTGGTATGAAGGTGACCTCATCCTTTTTTTTAACGGCCGATCACTTGTAACGGCCTTTTGCTTGGAATACTTGTCAAATAGCATGTCAAAAGTGACCTTTGACTTAGGACCACTTCCTTAATTCTTTGCTACATTAAGTTTCCAATTTCCAATCTCCGGACGGCTTGGTTTAATCATTCTTGGGCGACCTTGGGGCGAACCGGTCTGACCGCTTTCCCCTACCGGTCTGACCAGTTTGGCCTGGATAGGCTGTGTCGGTCTTTGATCAGTAGGTGTGGACGGTCCTTGCCCCCCAAGTCCAGAGGCTCTCAAAGTCACCTTGAATGTCTCCCTACCATATGGAGTTTTCTCATAAGCAACTTCTTGTGTCAACTATTTTCCTCTCAAATCGGGCTTGTCTTCACCAATCACAACATTCTACCCTTTGGTTGCTTCGGCTTGATGTGGCCGAACCAGAACCTTGGGCTGCTGTAAATCCATGGTATTGAAAGGAAAAGGTGCTTTGTCCACTTGCATCTCATGAAATGTCAAACGACCTTCGTTTATGGCCGATTGAACCTGTCGACGAAATACATTGCAATCATTAGTAGCATGAGAAAAAGAATTATGGAACTTGCAATATGCACGCCGTTTCAACTCATCAAGTGGATGCAAAGTATGAGATAATTTAATGTTTCCATATTTAAGTAATTCATCAAAAATACGATCACACTTGGAAACATCAAAAGTAAATTTAATTTCTTCTTGCCGACCCTTACTAGCTGGCTTAAGTGATGAACAAGAATAGGTTTTTTCTTTAGAGGGCCAAACAAATTCAGTAGCATAAACTTCCTTATCTCTATCGCTCGAGCTATCGGATTCATAATCAATAATATGAACATCAGAACGACGTGATCTAGAAGTATCTCTATATTTTTCTTCATTCATTCGGTTTTCAACAACTAAAGCTCTAATTTGAACTTGTGCAACCAAAAGAAAATTAGAACCCTCTATTTTATCTCTAATGGACGACCTTAAACCTTTTAAGCAAATATCAGCAAGGTCCATATCAATGATTGACAAATTGAAACGATGATTTTTAGTTTCTTTAAACCTTTTAATGTAAGCAGAAACAATTTCATCTCTTCTCTGTCTAACTGATGTCAAATCTGTCAATTTCAATTGCAAACTCCCACTATAAAAGTGATCATGAAATTTACGCTCTAACATATCCCAAGATATAATAGAACCAGGCGCAAGCGAAGAAAACCAAGCAAAAGCGGTGCCAGTCAAAGATAAAGAAAACAAGCGTACTTTAAGAGCATTATAAGCACCCGCTTCACCCAGTTGAGCTATATATTCACTAATATGTTCCCACGTGGTTCGGTCATCATCCCCACTAAATTTAATTAAATATTGCATACGCCAACCACATGGAAGGGGAAAATTATCAAACTCAACATCATATGGTTTTTGGTACAAATTTGTATTACCTATATCAACACCAAGTTTAGTTTTCACCACATTAGCCAAATCTTCTTTAAATTTATTAAATTCAGCCCAGTTTGGATTATTTGGCTGTGGTGGCTGCAAATTCTCCAAATTCATCTTATTTAAGTAGGGAGCAATCTTAGCTTGAGCTAGACTATATCTTTCAAACACATCATCGGGTATTATATTTCTTTTAGCCGACGTGTTAACTGTCGTACTAAACTGAGGTCCAGCACTACCCAATGTATTAGTGTGAGCATTAGCCATCGAATTAGGCACGACAGAAAGTGGTAAAGGCTGCTCATGCACCAGCTCCAGTGCGTTGGCCAGACCGGTTCTTTGCATCGGTCTGACCGGTTGGACCGTGCTCGGTCCCGTCAGTTGGAACGGCAAAGAATGACCAACAACGAACTTAGGAGGCATACCATACATGAATTTTTCAGTATTAGCATTAGGCAAAGGTGATAAGCTAGGAAAAACTACCCCACTAACATTAATTTTAGGAATACTACTACTAGTTTCATTATTATTAAACAAAGCAGTATCCTTATATTTGTCTTTTTCTTCTAAACATTCTAAGCGAGCAATAAATGAAGCAAATAACTCATCACTCTCCATAGTTGATTGAGGAACTGAAGTAGAAGGAGCTTGTGGTGGTTTACTTATAGTGGTTATTACCTCAACTTGATTGTCGTTTAGCTTGATCGCCGGCAGCTCGAATTCTTTCAATTTTGCCACCTTGCCATGACGATCCTTCTTGACGTCTGCCAGGAATTGTACTCTCATGTACTCTTGTAGTGCCTCGAACTTCTTCTGCTCCTCCGGAGTGAGATCTTCCAGCAAAGCCGTGACGATGCTGTTCATATCAAGATCACACCAAGATCCCATCTTAGCCAGGGTTAGAATGAATGGTTTTTACAACCAGATCTTCTAATTTTTGCCCAGAAGAGTCGCCAAAAGTATGTTGACGCTTTTTTTGGCCAACACACTAGAGCACAAGGTTGCGCAGCAAACAAAACGTGAACTCGCCGTAGCCTCAACCCAAACCTGTCGGACCGGTTTGGAGATCCGGTCCGACCGGATTCATCGGGGGACTTCGGGAAAAACCTAAAAACACCACCTCAGGAGGGACCCCGTCGGAGATGGCGCGCCTAGGGTTGCTCTGAGATCGTTCAGGCCACTCAGAACCTCCTTGAACGCCGTTGAGACAAACAAAGAAAGCAAAAAGGGTTGGAAAAGTTAGGGTTTGGAGATAAAAGTAGAAAAAGTATTTGATCAATTGGATGATAGCTCTCAATTGGCCACTGCCCTTTATATTTATAGGGTGGGGAGGTCTTGCCCCGCAAGGAATCCTTTTACAACTTGAAAACAACCAGGACTTCTAATTCTACTTCAGCTCGGGTTAAACCGGTCAAACCGGTTGTGGTCGCTGCCAGATCGGCTATAGACAAACCGGTCTAACCGACCACCAAAACCGGTCTGACCGGTTTCACCCAGCCTGACAGGCTGCTGCCAACTTTGGGTGCGAACAATGTCAAACTTATCTCCATCAGAAATAAAGGCAAACCAACACTCGTTACTCGTCTGCACTTGAGTGCCACAATGGGCCTGTTTGAACTGCGTCTACGCGCACCATGCCGCAACATCGGCCACGCCTAATGTGCGGCGAACGTTTTGTCTGCTACACCTTAGGCGTCGTGTGGCAAAGAAAATAAACTAAACTGTTGTGGCGTGTTTGTGGTACATCTCACAGTGTCGGCACACGTACAACGTGTCACTAACAGTTGTCTCCTAACACTTTTGATGGGTCCAGCGCAGAAGGCGCACACATGACGGAAGAAGATCCTCTATAGTAATGCACCCTGTAGTTGGGTCACCAATGTAGGGTGGCCCCATGTGTCAGCTAGGAGTGCAGAGGAATCTCGTCCCACGCGACACGGAGTAGTGCAAGCTTGTCCATTGTTTTTCTCTCTCTCGTTATTAGACCGTTGTCGAAGAGTCGCACGCAAGGAGTGGTATTCCTTCTCCAATGATAAACTTTTAGCTAACTCATAAAATATTTTCTTATATTTTAATAGAAGAGACATCATCTCTTGATCAAGAGATAGTCTTGTACACGCCTTCAAGATTATGTGAGAATAATGTTTGGGGTCATTCATATTATGAGCTATGTACTAAGAGCTAGACCATTGGAAGAGTTGTCTCTTAGAGTACTTAGAGCTAGTTACTAGCTCGTACCATTGGAGAACGTCTTATGGGAAGTTTTATGGCATTAAATGTGCTGATGTGACATAAAAAAAACAAAGCAGAGTTTCATGATATGTGAGAGGAGTTCGTTACCATAAAACTCGTTTTGACTTAGTTACCTAGTTCTAAGTAACCGTGTAGTGAAATTGTGCACTGCTGGTAACACGTGTAGACATCTCCACCATGCCCGATAAGCATCTTGTGCTGTGATTCTTGCTAGTTAATTTTATTTTCTAGTTTGACTATGCAGAGTTATAATGCCAGATGTGCTTTCTCCTTTGTGTCATTTTTTCTCCTTTTTTTGAAGAAATTGTTTATCAAAGTGGTGCTGCTTCCTTGCTTTGGAAGGAGTGTCATATTACAAATGAATGAATGAAATAAATAGTGGCAATGAATTACTTGGATGACGATTGCTAATATAGCAGTCCCCGCAGAAGCTTTTAGGGCCTATTTGGTTCATGGGGGGGGGGGGGGGGGGGGGGGGTATAAAACTGTAATGTCTAGAGGTGTCTAAAAAAGGTGTTTAAATTTTAGACACCCCATGTTTGGATGTATTGTCTAGAAATATTTAATGCTCTAACCAAAGATCAAAATACCCCTCATTACTCCAACCCAGGGTTCTGGCGCCAAATTGCTGAAGTGATATCCCGCGTTGCTGATCATGCGCTTGAGGGTGCTCTCCCGCGCTGCCGGGTGCTCCCGCATGGCTGTTTACATTTGAATTATTCATACAGAGTATTTGAATGTTGTTCACAGAATTATTCATCAAGTACACAGAGATGTAGTTTACAAAACATCAAATCTAGGACCTACTAAACAAACCATTAGCAATCCAATCCCAAAATTGATTCATATCTTGGTCATCGTCTCCATGACGATTTCTACTACGAGATCCTGATGCACCTTCATCAACCATGGGAACGTAGTTTTCGTCATGATCACACATATCGAAGTCCACATCGTCCATATCATTCTCTCTAATAAAATTATGAATAACCATGCATGCTACAATTATCATGCTTTGCTTCGTCATCGGATAACTTGGAAAATTTAACAAAATTCTCCACTTATTCTTCAACACACCAAATGAACGCTTGATGACATTGCGAAGTGAAGAGTGCAAGAATGAAGAGCTCTTTTTTACCTCTTGGCGAAGGCCCTTGATGAAACTCTGGTATTGTGCATCCACGAGATGAATCTAACAAACCTAATTAACCAATAATTAGTACATAATTATCATATATTTACTGTAGCATTATATTTTCTAATCATGATGTAATTAGGCTTAATAGATTCGTCTCACAAATTATCCCTCATTTATGTAATTGGTTTTTTAATTAATCTATATTTAATACTTCTAATTAACATCGTTACATCCGATGTGACGGGACTAAACTTTAGTCTGAGGGAACCAAACACCCCCTTCATCTCAAATGTTAGCAACTATGTGTTTGAACAAATTGCTGAACAAGGAAATACCTTGAGTTGGTGTGGAAACTTGTCCCCGTACTTGCCAATTGTATCATTGAAGACCCTCATATCATGAACCGAACCAGGCCATCCCGCAATAACAAATGTAAATCTTATGTCGAAGTCACAAATTGCCAATACATTCAGACTAGTGTAGCCCTTTCTTCCTGTATGATGTATAACCTGATTTGATGGCACTACAATAGGTACGTGTGTACCATCTATTGCTCCTATGCAGTTATTAAAGTATGGAGAAAACCGGGCAGATTGCAACCTAGGATGCACTGTGCTAAATGTAGGATCTGTATGCCTAATGATATCAGGTGCGGAATTACTAGGCTCACTAGTATTTATCCCTCTTTTTCTACCGTCGCTACTCACAGGGCTCCTAAAGGATGCTTCTTCTTCCTCCTCCTGATATTCCGGAGCATGCAAATCTTGCGGTATATATGAACTCCTTCCGTCAACAGTGGTACCATGGAATATCTCATCTAGCAGGTCATAAGCAGGCCACCCCCATTGGCAGGGCCGGCCTTGGGCCAGTGCGGGCGGGGCGACCGCCCCGGGCCCCCAAAAGTCAGGGCCCCCAACTAGAGATACATGCAGTATATACATATACTAAAGCCTGGTCCACTACCTATGCTATCAAGCACAAATACGAAAACAACTCAAGCAGGCCTAAAGGAGGGGATGAAGCCCACTTCACACACCCACAAGGCCACCCAGATTACGTACACGATGACTAGAAGACCAATCGACAATCGTCGTAACATCGTCCAATAGATCGCTTAATCCAATCCCCCCCCGTTCGCCGCCTCCAGGCTCCGGCCGTGGCCCTCCAGGATCACGGATTCACGGTTGTCGTCGGCCGTCGCCCATCGCCTAATCGCCGTTGCTGGACACGCAAGGATCGCACCATTGTTGGATCAAGGTAAATGTTCAAAACCATTCTGCACCCTAATTGAATTTCTTGCGTGTCCAGTCATTGCAGAATTTTAATCACTGAAAGCTTTCTTTTCAATTTGTAAGACTGTTCTCACCCAATCGAACAACATGTCCTCTAGTAGAATGAGAAAGTATGCTTCTGGCAGTGAGAAAAGAAGAAAAAAAAGCAGTGTCAAGATGAGTTGATTGAATCACAGAGAGGTGATATTGACAAATTTTTTAAGAAAGCAGACCCTTCGAGAAACACCCAGGAGTTGGCTTTAGTTCTTGTGGCCAACCAGTTGAGGTGATTTCATAAGAAAATATTGAGGATTCTCCAGAACATGCTGATGCAAATAACAATGTATGTGATCATGAAAATTCACCAGAGCCTGCTTGCGTTGATGGACCTAGGTTCACGCTGGTACTCCTTTCGAAGAAAAATTGTCGTTGGAAAGAGCTTCTTGCATACGATCTCCTCCGGTTGATATTAATGGTATTCGTGATGAACCTCTTTCGGAAGCGAAGGAATCCAAGCCAAGAAAGAACTACCGGCCCTGCTGACTTCATATATTCAGTGCTTGGCGAACGTTGCACACTCCATCACCAATTCCCTTTCATTTCCACAGGCTCCTTCTTTTGGGAGCAACTTTTTGTGTGCAATTAGGTCAAATTTCTCTAACTCTATAACTTGGCAACTGATCAAAAGCTATTCCTCTTAGCCCTAGCTATCTAATGCATACCTTCCAACGGGCCCCGGCCTGGCAAATCACTGGCACATGACTGGAAATTGAGTTAGTTAGAGAGCATTAATTACATCCAAAATTCCACCTAGGGATTCCTATATAAAAAAGATTACTCTACTGAACATCTGCAACACATTCCACAGCTTTAGTGCACTTTGGTCTCAAAACTGTTGACTAGGCATTGTCTCGATGAACTATTGATCGCAGACTACTTGTTGTGAATTCACAATTGAATCGCTTCTAGTATGAGAATTTGGTTTTCTCTCACTTTCCGGTTGTAATAGAAGGTTCATTGGCTCGTATCCTGGTTGAGAAGAAGCTGTTTTCAAGCTTGACTTGATTGGTCAAGAAGACAATAGGTAGGGTTTGAACTCGCTTGTTTCGGAGCCCAAGGATTCTACTCACTCGCTACACGCTTGCTGGTTTCGAACTAATGTCGGATCACTCGTGGTTTTCTTTTTTCGGGTTTATCTCCTCACATGTTGGAGCAACAGGTAGATTTACATATCTGATACCTCTGCTCCTTCCCTTGGGGCTAGTACTCCAACTGAAACTTAAACAGGTGAACTTTCAGCAGCATCTCCTTCAACTGTAGCTCTTCCTGGAACAGCATCCCCAGGGACCGGTTTAACTGCATTTGATCGCTTCAGGCTTGGATATATGGTCTCCAAACCGATCAAAATCGTCATAATGATTTGCATCATCAAAACGAGAAGAGGAAGCTCGGGATTCGCGGTTTTCATACCGCTGGTCACGCCTATCATCACGCCAGAAATCTCGATCTCGGCGGAAGGTTGGCTTGTAGGGAAACGATGGAAGCTACGCTAGCTCACACAAAAACTCGTTCACCCAAAATAGGAACAGCAGCAGTTATAGATCACGGATTGTTACCACTTGACGCGCAGTTGCAGCGGAAGCCGTCTCGATGTAGACGAACGCGTCGAAGTGGCAGTGCAGTGCAGTTGCTTACGTCCGTCTGGTCCTGCACGTGCGGTTCGTCCTTGTGCTCCAAGCGCAGCACCTCCGAGGTATCCACACGTACGAGGATTGAAACGTCGCGCACCGGACTGCTAGGTCCACGAGCACGATGGGGGAGAAAAGCAACTATTGCTTGGAAGTCATATCTTTCTCAGGAGGGGTTTGGTCTCTATTTATTTGGATGAAATTCTTCACACCATGTTCCATTAGCAATATGGGACTAATAAATAAAGCACCCCTTCCCCTGGTAATGGGCTTCACAACATTTGTGGCCCATTAAGACTAGTGGATCGAATCCAGTTGTCTCTTGGGCATATTCCCAACAATCTCCCACTTGCACTAGAGACAATCTCATAAGCAAGTTTTCAGTGTTCCAAACCTCTTAAGTGTGTGACCCTATGGGTTCACGTACACATAGACATGGTTCGAGTACTCCTACTCGTTCCAATAGTTGATAGCGGCCTCTAGCAAGACGTGTCAACTCCCATGAATACGTAAAGATCATATCAGACGAACCACCACAACATCACGTACAAGCTATTCCCTTTGCCTCACGATATTTGGTCTAACTCCAAGTAAGACCTCCCTTTCTCGAAACTGTGAGTCAGATCCTTCAAGAGGTTAACACTTAACCTAGCACGGCCATGCATTTCTTGATCCGATCACTCGAGGGGCCCAGAGATATCTCTCTCGTATAGAGAGGGGCAAATCCCATCTTGATTGACCATGCCTCACAGCATGCTTCCTGACAAACCCGAAAACCACCTTTATAACTACCCAGTTACGGTGCAGCGTTTGGTAGTCCCTAAGTAGGTCAATTCACATCTTGAGTACATACGACAATCTCAGGTCTAAGGACAAAGCATACGCGTTGTGAAGAAGAGATAAACAAGTCTCAAACTGGGTCAGTCCAGCCCCATGTCATACATGTGCCCACATTATTAGTTTGACATCTCCATGTCCATGACTTGTGAAACATAGTCATCAACTAATACATGTGCTAATCAAATTAGGGACAATCCTTTTGAATAACCATACAAGTATTGAGTTTCACAAACAATTCACATAATTGCTAATCATATACAAGTTGCCTTTCATGGATATTCAATAAATAAACAATATATCATAGATACAAAACATTGTCCACTCACACTGGAGCTAATCTAAATGATATCTAATACCCATAGCTCTCGTGTGTGATTCATGTTTAGGCCGTGGAAGAGCCTTTGTCAAAGGATCAGCAATATTCAAATCCGTATGTATTTTGCATATCTTTATCTCACCACGTCTAACGAACTCTCGAATGAGGTGAAACTTCCGCAGTACATGTTTGTTTTTCTGGTGATTCCTTGGCTCCTTAGCCTGTGCAATTGCCCCATTGTTGTCACAGTAGAGTTCCAATGGGCTAGATGCATTGGGAAACACACCAAGCTCAATGAGAAACTTCCTCATCCAAACACCTTCCTTCGCCGCTTCCGAAGCTGCGATGTACTCTGCTTCCGTTGTAGAATCAGCCACAGTATCTTGCTTAGAACTTTTCCAGCTTACAGCACCACCGTTTATTGTGAACACAAATCCTGATTGCGACTTTGAATCGTCTGGATCAGTTTGGAAACTAGCATCAGTGTAACCCTTTACAATGAGCTCTCCCTCACCTCCATAGACTAGGAACACATCTTTAGTCCTTCTAAAGTACTTAAGAATGTTTTTCACCGCTGTCCAGTGACTTTCACCTGGATTAGACTGGTGTCTGCTCGTAACACTTAGAGCATATGAGACATCTGGACGAGTACTTATCATGGCGTACATGATGGATCCAATTGCTGAAGCATAAGGAACCTTACTCATGCGCTCCCGCTCATCAGTCGTCGTAGGACACTGAGTCTTGCTGAGGTGTATGCCATGTGACATAGGCAAGAACCCTTTCTTGGACTGTTCCATGCTGAACCGATTCAGCACCTTGTCAATATAAGTATCTTGACTTAATCCTATAAGCCTCCTTGATCTATCCCTATAGATCCTTATGCCCAGAATGTATGCAGCTTCCCCTAAGTCCTTCATAGAAAAACTATTTTTCAGCGAAGTCTTAACGGATTCTAGCATAGGAATATTATTCCCAATCAACAATATGTCATCCACATACAAGATTAGAAATACAACAGAGCTCCCACTTTCCTTCTTGTAAACACAAGCCTCTTCTTCATTCTGCCGGAAGTCAAACCCTTTGACTACCTCATCAAAACGAAGGTTCCAACTCCGAGATGCTTGCTTTAATCCATAGATTGATTTCTGAAGCTTGCATAATTTTCCAGCATTAGTTGGATCGACAAAACCTTCTGGTTGTATCATGTATACATCCTCCTCTAGGTTCCCATTGAGGAAAGCTGTTTTGACATCCATTTGCCATATCTCATAATCGAAATACGCAGCTATTGCTAGAATGATCCGGATAGATTTAAGCATCGCTACTGGAGAGAATGTCTCGTCGTAGTCAACTCCTTGAACTTGTCGAAAACCTTTTGCAACAAGTCGTGCTTTATAGACGTTAACATTTCCGTCTACATCTCTCTTTCTCTTAAAGATCCATTTGCACTCGATGGGTCTCACACCATCAGGCGGGTCAACTAAGTTCCAAACTTGATTTTGCCCCATGGAATCTATCTCGGATATCATGGCACTTTGCCATTTCTCGGAATCTGGGTCCATCATAGCTTCTGCATAGGTCCTAGGCTCATCGTTGTCTATCAACAATATGTCGCGCTCTCCCGTAACTTGGAGATTCATTTTCCGTGTAGCGCGACGTGGCCTTTCCGACCTTCGTGGTTGTGGCGATTCTTCTCTTACCACAGGTGTCTCAACTTGTTCTGCTACATTAGCATCACTCGTAAAGTCTTGCCTCATAGGCTCATCTCGAATTTCTTCAAGATACACCTTCTGTCTACTTTTCTCGCTGTTGAGAAACTCTTTCTCCAAGAAAACACCGTTCCTAGCGACAAACACTTTGCCCTCTGATCGGTTGTAGAAATAATATCCAATTGTTTCCTTTGGATATCCCACGAATATGCACTTGTCCGATTTTGGTGTAAGCTTGTCCGACTGAAGTCGCTTGACATATGCATCACAACCCCAAATTTTCAGAAAAGACAAACTAGGAGTCTTGCCAGTCCATATCTCATATGGTGTCTTCTCCACGGACTTAGATGGTACCCTATTTAGTGTGAAAGCTGCTGTTTCTAGAGCATAACCCCAAAATGATAACGGTAGATCTGACTGGCTCATCATTGATCGCACCATGTCTAACAAGGTTCGATTACGTCGCTCGGACACACCGTTCCTCTGAGGTGTTCCAGGTGGCGTTAGCTGTGGAACAATTCCGCAACTCTTTAGATGAGTGCTAAACTCGTGGCTCAAATACTCGCCTCCACGATCTGATCGCAAGGCTTTAATTTTCTTACCACGCTGATTTTCAACTTCATTCTGAAACTCTTTGAACTTTTCAAAAGTCTCTGACTTATGCTTCATTAAGTAGACATAGCCATATCTACTAAAATCATCAGTGAAAGTTATGAAGTACTGAAATCCACCCCGAGCTGTCGTGCTCATTGGTCCACATACATCAGTATGTATGAGTTCCAATAAGTCTTGCGCCCTCTCAGGAAAACCTGTGAAAGGTGCCTTGGTCATCTTGCCTAGCAAACAAGCTTCGCACGTCTCGTATGATTCAAAATCAAACGAAGTTAAAAGTCCATCAGAATGGAGCTTCTTCATGCGCTTCTCACTTATATGACCCAAACGACAATGCCACATATAGGTAGGATTCAAATCATTTAGCCGAGGCCTTTTAGCAATTATATTACATATAGGTGAATCATCAAGATTTAAAATAAACAATCCATTCACAATGGATGCAAGAGCCACAAACATGCCATTCTTTGAGATCACACAACCATTGTCTTTACTCGCGAATGTATAACCATCCTTCATCAAACATGAGGGAGATACAATGTTTCGACTCAAACTAGGAACAAAATAACAATTATTCAATTCCATGATAAATCCTGACGGAAGGTGGAGTTGCATCGTCCCGACGGTCAAAGCAGCAACTCTTGCATTATTGCCCACGCGGAAATCAACTTCGCCTCTTCCCACGCTTCTACTTCTTACTAATCCCTGCATCGAATTGCAAATATGAGCAACCGATCCGGTATCAAATACCCAGGAATTAATAGAAGATTCAGCGAGAAAAATGTCTGTAATATTAATGTCATGTGTACCTGATGCGGAAGTACTCTTACTACCGCCATTCTTCAGAAAAGCCAGGTACTTCTTGCAATTCCTCTTCCAGTGACCAATTTCTTTACAATAAAAGCACTCCTTCTTTTCTGCAGCTGGTCCAGACTCAGTCTGGGGCGTAGAGCTTGGCTGAGAGATCATATCTTTAGCCTTGCTCTTTTTCTTCCAAGATTTGCCCTTCCTCTTGAAGTTAGGCCTGTTTTGGATGGCCATCACATGGCTGCTGCTAGCGCTTTTCTTGATATCAACCTCTGCCGTCTTGAGCATGCCACATAACTCATTCAATCCCTTCTCCGCCCCATGCATATGGTAGTTCGAGATGAAGTTCCCAAAGCTAGGCGGAAGTGATGCTAGAATAAAATCGGTGGCTAACTCTGGGCCAAGTGGGAAGCCTAGCTTCTCCAACCTTTGGGAGTAACCAACCATCTTGATCACATGTGGCCCTACAGCTGCGCCTTCTGCTAGCTTTGTTTCCACAAAGGCCTTTGAGACATTGAACCTTTCAGTCCTGGCCTGAGTTTGAAACATATCCTTGAGCGCCTCGATCATATCATGCGCCTCATGGTTTGTCTCAAACTGCATCTGCAGCTCGGGTTCCATGCAAGCAAGCATAAGACAACTCACTTCAAGATTGGCATCACATGCCTTCTTGTAAGCATTTTTCTCAGCAAGAGTTGCGTTATCATCAGGCTCAACTGGTAATGGGGTGTCTAGAACTTCTTCCTTTTTCTCAGCCCTGAGAACAATTCTAAGGTTTCGGATCCAATCCGCATAATTTGTTCCATTCAACTTATCCTTCTCAAGGATCGAACGCAAAGAAAACGGTGTGCTAGGTGCCATTGATCTACAACAGAAAATAATGCAAAATACTAAGACAATGTATCTATGACAGAGTAAAATACATTAAACAATTTAACGGAATTTACTCCCACTAAAATCAATATCCCTCCATTGATATTTTAGTGATTCAGGATCCACAACTAACAAGTCGACTAGTGAGCTTTAGCATCACCGCTAGAAGACATGGTAGATCGGTAAGCAACTCTTGCTAATCATATCTTATATGACTCCTGTTGTTGGTTGACATCTCTATGTCTCGGCGTCCAACCTTTATGTCCCAAGGTCCTTAACCGTTAAGATGACCTTGTTTAAGTTAACCAACTCCTTATGCGAGTAAGTATCCGATACAAACCCATCTAGTCAAGGAAAACTAGTGGCACCCTAATTTCATAGACCCACCACTAATTGTACAAGACATGTGATGGTGCAAGATTTAGTTGGGAGGACATTTAGAACTTAAACAATTTTTGAGGGATCGTTTTTCAAAATTTTAATTTCGCCGGACCGTCCGTTGTTTCCTTGCAGACTGTCCGACCTGCTCTGGCGGACCGTCCGACCCTCTGGAACGCTGGAAAAACGCTTCTGTCAAAATTCCGACTGTATTTGCGGACCGTCCGCCGCTCACTTGCGGACCGTCCGCCGTTCTTGTGCGGACCGTCTGCCGTTCCTGAGCGGACCTACGATTTACCTAAATTCTATCTGACCAATCACATTGGTCTATATCTCACCATGCCTGGGTTTACGTGTATCACTTAACTCCGGTGGCGGAATTCCGACCGGTAGGAGTAATTCGTTACACCACCATCATAGTGAATCCTAGTCAACATCGTCGTATATCGACATGCGACGCGGTCATTGATCTAAGTTCGATTCGACCAATCCAATTGGTCTATATCTCACCATAACTGGGTTTGTGTGTATCACTTAACTCCGGTGGCGGAATTCCGACCGGTAGGAGTAATTCGTTACACTACCATCATAGTGGAGATCACGAACCGATCAGAGACCAATCTACAACCAAGCATATCTCTATATGCATATATCCGAATCTATAACGAAACAGCTACGGCTCTGGTACCACTGTAGGGAAACGATGGAAGCTACGCTAGCTCACACAAAAACTCGTTCACCCAAAATAGGAACAGCAGCAGTTATAGATCACGGATTGTTACCACTTGACGCGCAGTTGCAGCGGAAGCCGTCTCGATGTAGACGAACGCGTCGAAGTGGCAGTGCAGTGCAGTTGCTTACGTCCGTCTGGTCCTGCACGTGCGGTTCGTCCTTGTGCTCCAAGCGCAGCACCTCCGAGGTATCCACACGTACGAGGATTGAAACGTCGCGCACCGGACTGCTAGGTCCACGAGCACGATGGGGGAGAAAAGCAACTATTGCTTGGAAGTCATATCTTTCTCAGGAGGGGTTTGGTCTCTATTTATTTGGATGAAATTCTTCACACCATGTTCCATTAGCAATATGGGACTAATAAATAAAGCACCCCTTCCCCTGGTAATGGGCTTCACAACATTTGTGGCCCATTAAGACTAGTGGATCGAATCCAGTTGTCTCTTGGGCATATTCCCAACATGGCTACGGCTGGCTTGGTCGAGCAGCCATTAAACTAGCTCCCAAAAAGAGAGAAATAGATTCGGATAGGATGATAGTTCTCCCCAAGGAAGAAGACAGCTCAAACACCCCTAGCTTCTGGCTCTTCTAGTACTTCCTCCTTCCCCGAAAGGTATGCATGCGGACTAGAGCAGTTAGGTCAGCTCGCAAGGCTCATAACCTTGGGGTTACGGGTTCGATTCCCGTAAGGGATAGGTACTGATTCCTGCCGGTCTGATTGCTGAGTTCACGCTGTCTATCTGTCTTTGGTCCGTCAGCTTCCTCTCTTGAAGCAAGACGAGATGAGGTCACCACTGATCTAAGTAATGGACTGATTCCTCTCTCTTTCATATTAGTTTCGAGACTAGACTACGAAGTCCGAGAGAAGAGAAGCGAATTCTGACTCTATGACCGCCTGGTTATATCCACATGCTTAACACAGGCAAGTAAGTAGAAAACATTTTGTCACATGACAGCCAATTTCTGTCTGAGTGCGAGTCGGTCGGATTCGGTGTATATCTTCAAACCCTACATGCATGACCGGGTGCGGCTTTGTTTTTCGGTAACTGTATTAGCCTTTCTTTTTCAAAAAGGACCAGACTTGGATTCTCCGTAAGCAAAATGACTCTCTTTTAGGTAGGTTGGGTGGGACACTACGTCTTTCTTGCAGACCAAGGAACTTCTCACCAGTGTTAGCAAAATAGGCCTTAAAGCCCGCGCCGGGAAGTGTATTACACAAACCAGTTTGAGATGTAACGCCAGTTGTCAAAAGGTTTCTCTTTGCCAGTAAGGCGCTTTCTATTGTCTTTGCATCTCTTTCCTCGTCCCGGAAAAAGTCTTTCCTTGAGTCTGGATATGTAGGAGAATCCTTATAGTACTTCTAGGAAAAGGAGGAGGCTCTCCATTTCCTTAGCGAGGGTATTGGGAGAGCTAGTTCTTCAGTAAAGAGAGTTCCTTACTAATATAATAGCATCCGAGTGGAGCCCCTTTTCTTTGTCTACAACAGAAACTGGTAATCGCTACCCAGTACCTTCTCTTCGAAAATAGGCACGAATTAACTCGTACATAACATAACAAGTGATGTTCACTAAGTTAATAGATCGAACGAACTGTTGTGTTGCGAGAGAAAACCAAGAGTTGGGGCTTTTCTAGAGAGGGAAGAAGAGAAGTTGTGTGCTCCCTACAAAGCCCATTAGACCCACTCATGATAGATCACCTTACCTTCGAAGGCAGCCAAACATGCCTTCTTGTTTCACTAAACAGGCCTCTCAATCCATTTTGACGGTGGTACCCATTCTGCTAGTGCGAAAGCTGTTCCCGTTTCTTCGTGATCCGATCCGGTATCAGCGGATACTTGCATTTTACCGGGAAGGGTTTCAACAATGGAATGCAACGCAACAAGAAAACGCGTATGTTAAGTTCTATAGTTGATGTGATGCGGCTCGATTCATCATTGCTCTCACAAAAAATCAATGTTTTCGGTTCCCTTTTGACTCTCAAATTATCATAGAGAAAGATGTTCTGATTCAGTTCTCTCTGAAAAGGAAGACGGGGCCCTTAGGGACACAGTAGTACCATTTCCATTGTGCGAAAGGTCGTGTCCTGGTAGCCTCTCTGCTCTAGTAAGATGAACGGTCTCATTGCATCAAACAGTCAATTCTTCCATTTGCTTAACACATGCATGTCCAAAGAGATGGCGATGGCAGTCTCTCTCTGTCAAATCGAGATTGTGTGGGTGTTCAGTGGATCAATCCCTGTATTAATGGTTCTTGTAGGGCTGTGGGCAGGGGACTGTAAATCCTCTTTCGTTCGCAGGGCCTGGGCCCTTTGGACTCGAAATCCAAACGGAGTGAGTGGTTCGATTCCACTCTAGAACGAGACTAAACGAAAGAAAATGCAAGTGAAACGAGACGAGAATCAAATTGTAGGCTTATTTCCTAAAAGCGGTGGTTCTCGCCTCCCTGTGCCGCGGGGTGGGCGACTGCGGTTCGAGTCTTTTTCGATCGGGTAGATCCATACCATATGTTCCGGGGGGAGACGAGGTGTAGCGCAGTCTGGTCAGCGCATCTGTTTTGGGTACAGAGGGCCATAGGTTCGAATCCTGTCACCTTGATGTGGTATTCACAGGGGCCGAAGTGCAAAGCCCCGTAGCCTATCCGTGGCCGGGAAGGCTGGCGAAAAGCACGCAAAAAAAGAAAGCGAAAATCTTTTTTTTCTTTTCTTCTTTTGAAACCCATTATCAGGCTTTTGCTTTTGATATTCTATATCTATCTAATATTAGAAAGCTATTTCATTGGTTTGATTTACATACCTCAGTCATGTTATTTGTCTAGCCTTCAATCAGAATAGCCTCTCCACCGGTTCCGAAGATTCTTTCGGCATCAATTTGCTTTTGGAATATTCCTATGAAACAAATAACATTCAGGAACTGTTTAGGACAGAACAGGCCTCAGTAGAAAGCGAGCTTTTTCGCGTATAGCCAACCTCGAAGCCCAATTAGCACACGGGCTGCCCCCTCAACTCAACCCTGGCGAGTACGCTAACTTGGTCAGGGAGCATTTAGACGGTGCAGTTAGTATTGACCACTACCGCCAAGTCCATAATTCCTAAATTGATGAAGTACACATAATGGAGCTCAAAAGCCGATTACAAAATCTACTTTTTGAGCATCTTGAAACCGCACATAATAAATATTATGAATGAATCACCTTACAATAACATACGAGAGACTGCTTTCGATTTTTTTGAACAACAAGTCGAACCTAACGAGGTCTGTCTGAAACCCGATCCGTGGGGCTTCAAATCTTCGATTTATCTACTTTTCTGGATATCGATTGGCAATCTTCGGGTAAATGGATTTTCCCAAGGGTTAAAGGCCCGAAATAGGCCATGTTCTAAAGGGCTCTGTATTGCCCGTTCGGATAGGTCTTAAGGTGTTTCTACCTCTAGTAGGAAAACAATCATATCGCCTCGATACATGCGCTTGTTTTTTCTATTGATATTTATGATCCTAGAAACTGGGAAAATCTTGATAACAAAGCAAGGGACATATTAGTGGAGAAAGGACCTATAAGAGAACAAAATTTTGTATTCCCTGTGGATGGCAGATCTAGACATTTTTCATATGCTTATTATGACAAAGTAATGGAGAATGGAGAGGTACATGATAGAAAATGGTTAGTTTATTCTAAGCATGTAGATAAAGTGTTTTGCTTTCGTTGTAAGATTTTCAAGTCTGTTAACATGAAGAGTTCTTTAGCATCTGATGGATTGAGAGATTGGAGACATCTAAGTGAGAGGTTGAAAGAACATGAAAGAAGGGTGGAGCATATGATTAGAATGAACTCTTGGAATGAGTTAAGAAGCAGATCGAGCAAAGATCAAACAATTGATAAAGAAATGCAGAAGCTAATAAAAAAGGATAAAGAACACATGAAGCAAGTTTTATTCAGATTAGTAGCCATTGTGAAGTTTCTTGGTAAGCGGAATTTGGCTTTTAGAGGATCCAGCGAGCAAATTTACAATGAAAAGAATGGTAATTTCTTAGCTTGTGTTGAGATGATTGCAGAATTTGACCCGGTATTACAAGAGCACCTTAGACGCATTCAGAACAGAGAGATTCATTATCATTACCTTAGTCATAAAATTCAGAATGAGTTGATTTCTCTTTTGGGCTCTAGTATTATGAATTCTATCATAGAAATTGTTAAAAAGGCCAAATATTTTTCTATTATCCTTGATTGTACCCCAGATGTGAGTCATCAAGAATAGATGACTTTAATAGTTCGGTGTGTTAATATGTGTGAGAACAAAATAAAGATTGAGGAGTACTTTCTGGCATTCTTGGAAGTGGACGATGCATCTGGTTTGGGGCTTTTTAATGTATTGTTGGAGTCCATGAAGTCTTTTGGTCTTAATATTGCTGATGTAAGGGGCCAAGGTTATGATAATGGATCCAATATGAAAGGAAAACACCAGGAGGTGCAAAGGCGGTTGCTTGATATTAATCGAAGAGCTTTGTATATGCCATGTGCTTGCCATAGCCTTAATCTTACTCTTTGTGATATGGCAAAGTCTAGTCGTAAAGTTGAATTGTTTTTTGGGATTGTGCAACAGATATATGTTTTATTTTCTCGTTCTACTAAAATATGGAAAGTGTTGCTTGACCACGTTCCAAACTTAATTGTGAAGTCAGTGTGCAATACTCGTTGGGAGAGTCGGATCAAAAGTGTTAAAGCAATCAGATTTCAAGCTCCACAGTTAAGGTCAGCTTTGTCTCAATTATGTAAAGCGAGTGATTCCGAGGCCAGTTCAAAGAGCGATGACAAACATTTATTTGATTTGCTTGGTAATTTTGAGTTCATTCTTGGAATGGTTATTTGGTATGACATTTTATTTGTCATGGATAATGTGAGCAAGAAGTTGTAATCACCATCAATGTGCATTGACTGTGCCTTGGAGCAAATCGAAGGTATAATGTAATACTTTCGTAACTACAAAAATGAAGGGTTTCAATCTAGCTTGAAAATTGCAAAATGTCTTGCAACCGAAATGGGTGTTGAGCCATCCTTCCCAGTGAAGCGCAAAGGTACGAGAAAGAAACATTTTGATGAATCTGATTGCAGTGATGAAGTAATATTGCAAGCTGAGAAGGATTTTCAAGTTAATTACTTTTTGTCATGGTTGATATGGCGACGACCTCATTGAAAAATAGAATTTAAGAACTCCAAGTATTTAAAAATATATTTGGATTTTTAATAAGCTCAAAAACCTTGACGTCATTGGATGATGCTGAACTAACAGATTGCTGCAGTAGATTTGCAAAAACTTTCTCTTCAGATGATTCATGTGATATGGACTTAAATGATCTAATATCTGAATTGAAGGTTTTGCAACTAACTTTGCCAGATAGAAAATTGTCTGCTATGGAGATTTTTGAGATTGTTAAAGAAGTGGACAGGTATCCCAATGTATCAATTGCTTATCGAATTTTATTTACTATGCCGGTGACTGTTGCATCAGCTGAAAGGAGTTTCTCAAAGTTAAAGTTATTGAGAAACTATTTGAGATCAGCAATGTCTCAACAAAGGTTAAATGGCTTGGCTACTTTGTGCATTGAGAAGACACTGTTGGATGAGATTGATATTGACTCTATCATCAGTAATTTTGCATCTAGAACTGTTAGAAGAAATTGTTTTAGATGATCTAGAGATAGTTTATTTTTTATATTTTAATTATTATTGCAACATTATTAGGGGCAATGAGTAGGCATGGCAATGAGATTTTGTAATATAGTTAGATAATTAATATACTATATCTTGTTACGTTTATTTTATGGTCAACAGGGCCTTCATTTTTTGTTCCGCCCCAGGCCACCAAAAAGTCAGGGCCGACCCTACCCATTGGAACCTTTTGCACTCGTACCATTTTCCCTGAAGAATTATTTAGAAACATGTTACAACTTGAAAAAGAAATAACAAATAGCAATACTTCCATCTACAACAGGCATGAATACAAATAGCAATATGAATGAATCCAAATGTGTCAACATAAGTACCTCTGTGTTCAGTTTCCACCAAGCATTATCTGCAAGTATACTTCCATCTGCTCTTCTACCCAAGCTTGTTTCACTACTAGCCCAATTTATCCAAGTATACATAGTCTTGCATCCAGTTAATATGTTCTTGAATTGCCTAGGGCTATGGCAAAGTTAAGTCTGTTCCTAAAATTTATCAGCTATGACCCTATAGGCAGTATTTTTCATTTGCCCATTAGGGCAATTGCCTTCTCTAAGTTGTTCAACAACCAGTTCAAGAAATATGTGTATGTTTTCTTCTGTCAAATTGGCCTTGTCATAATCGTTCTAGTAAAGAAAGAAAACTAACTACTACTAACTGAATTCACAACAATCATAACAAAGAAAATGGCTACTACTAACTGAAAGTAAAACAATCATATGGCAGAAAACTAGCTACTACTTCAAAATCATATGGCACAAAAGTAGATACTACTTCAAAATCATATGGCACAAAACTAGCTACTACTTCATATGGCAGGAAATGTTGTAAATGATGACGAATAAACGACAAGAAGTAAAGGAATCAAATCGCAGGAGACACGAGATTTTAACGTGGAAACCCTCCCAATGTAGAAGGGAAAAACCACGGGCGCCAGCCAGCAAAACTTTACTATATGAGGTGTGTGTTTACAACGCCTATTGGCGGCTTACAAGAGGATAATTTATTCATCAAGGGCAAAGCTCTATTATATAGGCAGCTCACGTGACCGAGCTTGGTTGCGTTGCCGATGTGGGACTAAACTGTGCGCTCATGAGAGAAAAACATAGTACCCCTTGCTCCGGCCCAAACCTCTGGTGATGGGCCTCCGCTTCGCTCCGTCTGTGAATTTGGATCATATCACAACAAACTCCACCTTGAGATAAATTCTCTTGCAGCATCTTCACTTCATCCTGAATCATCACGAAGAAAAATACGACTGGCGCCAAATAGCCTCTTGGGCTAATTAACTAAACCAACTAAGCTTGAGCATAGCTCAAACTTAGCAACAGGAACAGGTTTAGTCATCATATCAGCTGGATTATCATGAGTGTTGATCTTGCATACTTTCAGCTTACCTTCCTCAACCACATCTCGTACATAATGATACTTGATGTCAATATGCTTTGTCCTCTCATGGAACATCTGATCTTTGGTAAGGTAAATAGCACTTTGACTGTCACAATATAAATCAATGCAAGAAACAGCCCCAACCAGCTCAGAGTACAATCCGCTCAGCCAAATTAATTCTTTGCACGCCTCAGCAATAGACATATATTCTGCCTCAGTAGTAGACAAAGCCACAACAGACTACAAAGTGGCCTTCCAGCTCACAGCACAACTGCCAACAGTGAACACATAACCTGTGAGCGACCTTCGCCTATCAACATCAGCAGCAAAATCTGAATCAACATAGCCAATAAGTCCCTTCTCAGTTCTGCCAAACTTCAAACAAGAATCTGCAGTGCCTCTGAGGTACCTGAAAATCCACTGAACTGCCTTCCAATGTTCTTTACCAGGATTAGTCATATATCTACTAACCAGACTCATAGCATAAGATAAATCTGGACGAGAACAGACCATGGCATACATCAAAGAACCAACGGCACTAGAATAAGAAACTCTAGACATGTACTCAATATCCTGATCTGTACTAGCACACTGAGAAGCTGACAATTTGAAATGAGCTGCAATAGGAGTACTGACAGGCTTAGCATCATCCATGTTGAAACGTTGAAGAATTTTCTGAATATAATTCTGCTGACTAAGAAATAGCACACCAGATTTTCTATCTCTAGTAATTTCCATGCCCAAAATTTTCTTAGCAGCACCAAGATCTTTCATGTCAAATTCGCTACTCAATAATTTCTTCAACTTAGCAATTTCGACTTTACTCTTGGCAGCAATCAACATATCATCAACATAAATCAGCAAATAAATAGGTGATCCATTAACATGCATGATGTAGACACAGCTATCAAATTTAGACCTCTTAAAGCCGTGCGACAGCATAAATGAATCAAACCTTTTATTCCACTGACGAGGGGACTATTTCAAACCATACAAGGATCTCTTCAACTTGCACACAAAATTCTCCTTGCCTGGCACTATGAACCCTTCTGGCTGGTCCATGTATATATCCTCCTCAAGTTCACCATGCAAAA
Organism: Echinochloa phyllopogon; assembly: GCA_033239725.1. Classification (NCBI taxonomy): domain Eukaryota; kingdom Viridiplantae; phylum Streptophyta; class Magnoliopsida; order Poales; family Poaceae; genus Echinochloa; species Echinochloa phyllopogon. Next base: position 29,301,228 of record BTCW01000018.1, read on the forward strand.
ATGCAGTCTTCACATCTAACTGCTCGAGCTCAAGATCATGTGCAGCAACAATACTAAAGAATGTTCGAATGGAACTATGCTTTACCACAGGAGAGAAAACATCATTATAATCAACACCAGGAATTTGACTGTAGCCTTTCGCTACTAACCTTGCCTTATACCTTGGAGGCTCGCTTGGAGATAAACCCTCCTTTCTCTTAAAGATCCACTTGCAGCGGACTGTCTTCTTCTTCTTTGGCAATGGTACAACATCCCATGTGTGATTCTTCTCAAGTGACTGCATCTCCTCATGCATAGCAGAAATCCACTTCTCTTTATCAGCACAATCAATGGCCTCAACATATGTGGTCGGCTCATGTGAATTCTCCACCTGTTCAGCACAACTCAAAGCATAATGGGTTAGATTACACTCATCAATGAGACGTTTAGGAGGTCCACAATTTCTCTTTGACTTGCGCTGAGCAATAGGTAAATCCTCCTCTAGCTACAAATCAGGTGGTAAGTGCTTAACATCATCATGAGCCTCATCATCAACAGCTTGATTTTCCTGATCATCCACAGGCGGCTCCACCTGCTCGTCTATATCATCATCCACATGCTCCACCTGCACGCTCATATACTGCAGCCCTTTATTAAAATTATCTGGAACATGATCTGAGGACAAACTGTCATTAAACATCACAGATTCATTGAAAACAACACTCCTGCTCATGAAAGTCTTTTCAGTTTCGGGATTCCACAACTTATATCCTTTAACTCCTGAACCATAACCAAGAAAAAGACATTTAATAGCTCTAGGCTCCAATTTTCCATTATCAACATGAGCATAAGCAGTGCAGCCAAAAACTTTCAACTGTGAATAATCAGCGGGTGTGCCAGACCAAACCTCAATAGGTGTTTTCTTATTAAGTGGAATAGAAGGCGACCTGTTTATCAAGTAGCATGCGGTGTTAGCTGCTTCAGCCCAAAAGCGCTTGCTCATCCGTGCATTGGACAACATGCAACGAGCCTTCGAGATGATGGTCCTGTTCATGCGCTCAGCCACACCGTTTTGCTGCGGAGTATACGGTATGGTGTGGTGCCTGACAATGCCTTCCTGCCTGCAATAATTATTAAATGCAGCAGAACAAAATTCTCCACCATTATCAGTACGAATCACCTTCACCTTCCTATCAGTTTGCCTTTCTATCATCACTTTCCAATCTTTAAAAGCAGCAAAAGTATCATCTTTATTTTTCAGAAAATAAGGTCATACTTTTCTAGAGTAGTCATCAATAATAGTAAGCATGTAACGAGCACCACCATAAGAAGGCTTACGAGAAGGACCCCATAAGTCAGCATGTACATAATCAAGAGGACCTTTGGTGGTATGAACAGCAGTGTTGAACTTTACCCTTTTATGCTTCCCGAAAATACAATGCTCACAGAACTTCTTGCTACTCAAAATACAACCATCCAGTAGGTTTCTCTTCATCAATTCTGCCATACCAAGTTCACTCATATGTCCAAGACGCATATGCCAAAGGTTAGTCTTACTAGGTTCAGCATTAGTAACAGCAGCAGCAGAAATAGAACCATATAAAGTACTTCCTCTTAGGACATATAACTTTGCAGAATTCAGATCACCTACTAAACAAACAAGAGAACCTTTTGATACCTTTAAAACTCCGCCTGAACCGGAGTACTTGAATCCTTCTGCATCAAGTGTGCTGAGCGAAATCAGATTTCTGGTCATCCCTGGTATGTATCTCACATTCTGTAGCGTGCATGTCATGCCATCATGAGCCTTGATCTGAACTGAGCCGATCCCCACAATGTCACACGGATTATCGTCTCCCATACGCACAACATCTCCTTTCTGCACAGGCTTAAACGAACTAAACCAATTTCTGTTAGTGCAGATATGAAACGAACATGCAGAATCAAGTATCTATTCATCATGACCAGAAACACAACCAGCAAGAACAATCAGACAATCTCCTGAATCAGAAGTATTCCCAGCACCAGAAACAACAGAGGCATTACCATCCGAATTATTTTTTCTGTTCTCTTTGTTCTTAAGCTTCCAACACTCCTCAATAAAATGTGATTTCTTCTTGCAATACTTACAGAACTTCTTGGGTGGTCTGGACTTAGAACGCCCTCTACTTTCTTGGCTCTTGTAACGATCATTACTTTCATTGGAAGATCTGTGCTCCGGTATGCCTCTCACTGTTGGCGGTCGTTACAGCCCAAATCCGACCACCAATACTCGGGAATAAATGAGGTTTTATGCAACATTCCATGTACTTAGGTTTTATTTCTAATAAAGTTCCATGAGTTTTGGTGAGTGACACTTGTGCAGGTACAACTACGACAAATACGCGCTATTGGGGCCGAAAATGACCGAATCGGCCGAACGACTCCGTTCGGCCGGTTATCCCCCTTAGCCGTGCATGCCACCGGGAGTCGTCCACATCAACAAGCACCAAAGGAACACGACAAACGATACATGGACGACGCCAACTCATCCCGGAGCACCGCCACATCAACCTGGGCCCACACAACACGAAGTACACCACCAGAGGCCGGCCCAGGGAGTCAACAGAGCAGAGGCGGTGCAGGAGGGCGGGCCTGGGCCTCCGGCCCAGTTCGGGCGAACTGGAGGGTTCGGCCGAACCGCCCCCAGCTGCCAAACCGACCCTGGGGCTGCATCCTGGCCCTTGGTGGCCAAGGCGGTGCATCCCTCGGTTCGGGCGAACTGGGTAGTTCGGCCGAACCGAGGAATTCGGCCGAACCGCCTCTTTGCCGCCTCTGGTTGCCTTGGCGGCTACCCTGCCTACAACCGACCTTTGGAGCTATAAATAGAGGGTCGCACTTCACTTGTAAACACACACCAAGCCAAGGAGCTCATTTCCACTTCCATTCTAGTAGAGTTAGGATAGTTTAGTTGGGAGTTAGAGTTGAGTCGAGCTTTGCCTCGGAGGTTCCGGAGTCGTCTTCAGAAGCTCTGGTAATAGCTCTTGTATCTTTTACTTTTCCTTTTGTAAGACATTGAGTGTCAATATAATTATCTTTATCACTTTGCCTTTGTCATTTATATCTTGCTTCTACTTTATCCTAGTTGCAAATATATCTTGTTTAGACTATAGTCAGTTATAGTTCTAGTGCTTGTAGTCTTGTTTAAGTCTTTGTCTTGGCTGGTTCTTCGATCTTGCTTGAGACTGGAGGTGAACTGTCACCAAGAGTATTGACAAGGTTGCTTGCTCTTGCTAGCAGAGTAAGTAGTCGTTTCCTAGTGTAGGAGTGGTTCCTAGACTAGTCAGTGGCCTTAGTTTATTCCCGTCGCAACGGAGGTGGTAGCCGGGAGGTGGTGACAGCCCTTTCAGTCTTCGTAGCCCATTACGTTAGTTCCGGTCCGTAGGATTCCCCAGTTGGGAAATAGTGGCACCCCTTCTCATCCCTTTTTGTGTGTTCACCGGTTCCCTTGTCCCGAAGCTAAGACATTAGAGTTATCCCAGATCTCCTAGTGCTGGCTCTGTAGCCGCTGTATCTCTAAGCTAGAGTGACATAGGTAGATAAAGTATCCAGGAGTCCTCTATCTCTTCTCGTTGTCCTCCCAGCTATCTATCTCTTCTCTCCCTTACCAGAGTATCCCTTGAGCTGTGTGTCCGGTATATCCACTCCTATCCAATACCGTTATCCCCTGTCTTATCTAGTCGTGTACTCTTCTCTGATAGTCTCGAATATCTATTCACTAATAATCTTGCCAAAGCTTCCCTGCGGAAATATAAATTACGATACCTCGGAATACTCCCAGGTGAAGTGCTACAGCGGTGATTCTGTGCGCTTGCAGAATATTTCTCTATTTTACTAAGCCATAAGGAAAACCACTGAAACACTCCTTACCCCAGTACCAGGATTCTCAATTCTGATATTGGATCGTAAGAAGTGCCAACACTCACTTGCAAAGCATCGCTCTTGGACGACGACAATCCGTCAGGCTGCACCATGCCTTTCATCTTTTCCCTTGATTGGAGTGCCTCATAAACTTCCAAAACGGTTAGTTCATCACGGCTAATCAACAAGGTGTCACGGAAATTTGCAAAAGAGTTTGGCAGAGAACATAACAATAGGAGACCTAAGTCCTCATCATCATACTTAACCTCCATCGACGCTAGGTCAGAAACGATCTCCTTGAACACAGATATATGGCTCATCACTGAATCACCCTCCTTCATCTTGAGCGTGAACAACTTCAACTTCATATGCATTTTACTGGTTAGATCCTTCGACATGCAGATCGATTCCAGTTTCAGCCAGAGTGCTGAAGCAGTCTGTTCCTGCAGACATTCTTGCAGAATATCATTAGACAGATAAAGCTGAATTAAAGACAGAGCCTTACGATCCTTGCGCTTTTCCTCATCAGACCATTCGTTGGACGGCTTGCCACCAAACTTATCCAACGCCTCATCGAGATCATGAGTTTGCGCCAGAACAGCCCGCATCTTGACTTGCCACAGCGCGAACCTCATCTTGTAATCCAACAGCGGTAGATCAAACTTCATCGTCGTCGACATCAAGGAAACCGAATCTGAAACCGGCTCTGGTACCACTTGTTGTAAATGATGACGAATAAACGACAAGAAGTAAAGGAATCAAACCGCAGGAGACACGAGATTTTAACGTGGAAACCCTCCCAATGTAGAAGGGAAAAACCACGGGCGCCAGCCAGCAAAACTTTACTATATGAGGTGTGTGTTTACAACGCCTATTGGCGGCTTACAAGAGGATAATTTATTCATCAAGGGCAAAGCTCTATTATATAGGCAGCTCACGTGACCGAGCTTGGTTGCGTTGCCGATGTGGGACTAAACTGTGCGCTCATGAGAGAAAAAACACAGTACCCCTTGCTCCGGCCCAAACCTCTGGTGATGGGCCTCCGCTTCACTCCGTCTGTGAATTTGGATCATATCACAACAGGAAACAATCATATGGCAAAAAACTAGCTACTACTTCAAAATAGGAAAATAGTACAGCAATCATGTTATATACACTGCAACATAAGACTTGGATCGAGAAGAACATATGGAAATCTTACAGGATCGTTGTCTTGGTCACCCAAGTCATCATTGTCACACTTGAAAATTTTAGGATTTTGGGATGTGATTTATTAGCATAATTAATACAATGATTTTCTCAAATTTCTAAAAAAAGTTCAAGCTTTATATAATTTACAGGGAATTTAGTACAGGAAAAACAATTTTCTAAATTAAATTAAAACAATACAGGTTTAATGTTGTTTGTGTTGCATTCATGCTGGCTGCATTGAGTTTCATTTGTGTGTAGTTTAAATTAGAATTTAAATCTAATTTAAATTTGAGTTTGAAGTGCCTTGGTTTGAGCCCTAGAAAAGTTGTTTAGGAAGAAGTTCGCTTCTGGCCCCTGAACTTCTCCTCGGCCTATTTTCCCCCTTCCTACTCCTATCCCCAGCTGGCCCAATGCCTCCGCCAGCCCAGCTCGCCTCTCTCGCCTTTCCTTTCGCGCGGCCCAGCCAGCCACTCAGGCCCAGCGCCTCGGCCCGCTTCCACCCTCCCTTCGTGCCGGCCCAGCTCGCCAGCGCGCGCCCGCTGCCTCCCCCGCTCGGCCCAGCCCCGCGCGCAGGCCCACGACGCGACGCCCCTGCCTTCCCGCGCGCAGTCTGCACCGCCACCGCCGCAATCCTCACCGCACCGCTACGCCTTCCTTTCTCGACGTGCGTGCCAAACAACCTCGGCGAACGAGCCCCAGGACCCCGTCCCGCACCCCTATAAAGCGCAACGCCCTCGGCCCTGCTCCCATCAACCGTCGCCGCCTCCTACACAGCGCTGCCGCCGGGAGCAAACAGCACTGCCGCCTCCGGCCTTGGTCGTTCTGCCGCCCCCACTGCTCGTCGGGTGGATCTGAGGCCGCCACGAGGACCACCGCGCCGAGCCACATCCCCTATGCTCCTCCTCGTCGCTGCCTGGACACCGGATTTGCTTCCACGTCAGAGCACCGAGCCGCCGTCGGCCGTCGCCGAACGCCGACGTCGCTAGCCACCCCCTGCCCCGGTGAGCACTCCAGCGAGTCGCCCTCAATCTCCTCCCCCTCTTGCACGCCTCTCTTGGGCCCTACCCCCACTGGAAACCCGGCGAACAGAGGCGCCCGGGGCCGTCGGCCGCCATGGCCAGAGGAGCTCTGAGCTTTTGCTCAAAGACCCATAAGAAACCCATCTATTACTTGGATCCTTTATGTGTCCCGCGTGTTTTGCAAGAAACCCCCTGTGTAGATCAGATCCTAGCAGTCCAGCCCAAACCGTGGCCCTTTTGCAGATCCAACCCTGAGTTTTTCCTATTTACTAAGCATTGTTAGCAAAGCCTTGCGAGAAGCCCTTGCTAGTCCCTGTCGGCTATGGTTAATTACGACTAGGTCCCTGGAACCTTTAAAAGCCCATAGATTCCACGTTTTAGATCTGATTCAATCCGTTTTCGTGGCATTAGCTTCGTGTAGACTTGAACTACGTGTTAGCAATGATATTTACCATGTTATTTATCTCTGAATTTTATTTAACATTAATGTGATTAAAGGCTATTTTAATGCGTTTTTCTAATTAAAATATAATTAAGGTTTTAACTTGGTTTTCATGCTAAATATTAATTTGATTAATATTATTAAGTCAGTTTTATAAATAAAAGTTGACTAGGTTATATCTCGATTTTCATAAATAATATTAACATGATTAATGTTTATGACAACTAGCTTTTCTAATTAAAAGCAACCTAGAGTTAAACTTCGGCTTTTCATAAATGAGTATTAATGTGGTTAATATCAACATAAATATGTTTCTATCATAATATTGATTAGTTCAACACGATTAATAAAATTATTTGAATAGATGCTCTCACATATTTTATTTTAACTTAATATTTTAACTAGTGTAATTTACACTTGAACATTTGCAGTTAAAATATAACTAAGTTTACCTCGTCTTTTCTAAAGGTTAAAATATAATTTGTATTCAATATATATACATGATTTTGCTTAAATTAAAATAAATGAAGCATATAGTCTTTTATTTTCTTTTATACAATTCAAATCTTCCGATAGTTGTATCTTCTCAACCGTAGCTCCATTTTCAGCGAATCTTGCGTTCACGTGACCATAAAATCAAGCCCTTCCACTTAGCATGCTCTTTTAAAGCTTTTATTCTGATTGATGTACTGTTCTTAGTTGTATATTGTTTGCTTGCTTGTTTAGCGGCACGATGTGCTCGTGTCGTTGATTGCTGCGAGTAGAGGAGCGTCAGCGCGAGATTTCAAGAGAAAAGATTTTAAAGACCCAGAGCAGCTATATGTTGGATAAAGGCAAGTTATAGCACAGACAATCCTTGCTACCTAAACTCACTCTTTACACTTATTTAATTTCATATGCATGTGTCTAAATTGTTGTCCCATTAAGGTTGTACCTAGCTTTGTTTAATCTTGTCCTTGTTTACCTTGGGTTCATGCATATGGGTAGAATCTTTGCTATGCGCAGCTACTGTCACCAATGTTTAACTGCTAATCTTGATCTAATGGTTCACTTTAATGATAAATATAAAACTTGCTTTTTAGCAACATGGTTTGGGGAACTAGGGCATGTGTTGTGTGCTTTGCTCCAGTGTCTCTCCCTAAGGTCCGGTTCTTAAAGCGGCAACCCAGGAGCCTGTCGCCACCGCTAGAACTATTATGGCTCTAGTATTGGTCAAGTAACTTGTACGTCTCTAGCTTGCCAGTGGTTACCGGTGGGGCCGACGGCGTTATGGGAAATAAGGCGCGAGGTGTTTCTTGATTCCACCGAGGACGGTAGCCCCGTCGGCTAGGTCTTGTTAGACCCAGTTCCATGTTGGGAGTCCCTGCAATGGGGAACTCCGCACATTGCGCATTATTGGGTGCGATGCCCGTGCTCTGGATGCCATTAACCCCCTTATGGTGTGACTCCGTAAGCGTAACTCAATCTCGGTGCCTAGAGTCTCACCACCTTATTGTACCTTAGCGGCCACTGTCTTGTTAGGGTGTCTTATGAAAATCCTCGTAGCGTCCCTATGCAGTCACACCTCGGAAGTGTTGATGTGCGTGGTTGTGTGCAAAGTTCTTTTGAACTTTTACGCGACTGGTGGGTAAAGGGCGAAACCTTTGCAGAGTGTAAAATCTATCATGATAGCCTTGCTCAGGGTCATGAGCGGCCTGGATTCTTTTTGATTAGAAGATGATGTTTATTTAAGCTTAATGTCACTTATACTTTATTAATTGGGTTGCAACTGGGTCTCATTCACTGTAGTAACTTGGATAATGTTAAAATGAACCAACTAAAAATGCTAATGCAGTTAAGCCGAGTCTAGCCTTATTTTGAGCCTTCATATACCGTGCTATACTTGCTAAGTAAATGTTTTACTTACACTTATCATTATTCAACAAAATCCCGGATGGGTAACAGATGGAGTAAATGAGTCTGTTGCTACTGAGTTTCTTGAGGATCTTCTATACTTCTGAGTTGTGGTCAACCAGTCGGTGTCCCTGTGGACTTGAGGCTCTACCTGTCGAGAGAGTTAATGCATAGACTTCCGCTGTGTTTTATTTAGGTAAACTCTGATGTAAACTATTTTATTCGAGCATATGTACTCTAATATCCATATTTGTAAGCTGTATGTGTTCTGTGGACATCCTGGGCACACATATGGCAGCATTCGGGTTTCTGTGTAAATCTGGGTGTGACAATCATGCATGTCATCTGACTCTATCGGAGGAGAGTTATTAGCGACAGAAACAGGTGCACGGTTATGGAGGGCCGCCAACCTTGCACGGCCACTGCCGCCCATACCAGGAGTGAAGCAGGAAGTGGATCATTATGGCAGACGGCCGGATCCCCTCCTATGTTGAGATTGCTAGGACGATGACCTCCTCCACATGCAGCATTGGATCCTCCACGGCCGGTTCTACCGCCACTACCGGCCCGACGTGGAACCTGGAACCCACCATGACTGGTAGAGACCACCGTTCGACGCAATAGGGGACGGTCGAGCGTCGCCAGGACCTCCATCTGAAAGTGCATCTAAGCACTTATGTGTTTTGGTGATTTGTATGGCAACATGATTTGCGAACTAACTTGTTTGCTTAAGCATATGAGCAGGGATTTATTCTTATGGATATTCATGTAATATATTTGTTGATAAGAATATGCGCTCTCCATTGGTTCTAAACGACATAAAAGTAAACAAGTGCATGTGATCCCATGATACAAAAGGTGATAAATGACAAGTGAATGGATATGATAAAGGAGACAATAATTTATGCATATTGGTTGGTCTCATTTAGAAGAAGCTTGTCAAAAGATATTGGGACAATTTATTTGAAGAAATTGGGATTTCTTTGGCTTTGGTCCTTAAGCTATGATTTGAAAAGAAAGAGACATATTCTGTGGTTAGCTAGTGGTCTCATATGAATAGAAGCTTATGGACAAGTCATGTGATATAACTGACATAGAGGATTGTAATGGACATATCATCTGTTTTGTTGAAGACATGGATTTCAAAATAGTATTCATGGTGATGCAAAGCAAAGCTAAACTTAATGTGCCAAGATAGGATGAAAGGATCAAGCTCGATGGCTATACGAGGTACTAAGAAAAGAGAAGGGCAAGATAATCTTGTAGTTGATGAACTTTAATAGAGTGAAGAAGCTAGTATTGTGGTTTTATTTCTAGGCATTAATCAAGCCTTATCTAGTGAAGCAATACAATGCATCCAATCATTACTGAATCAAGTATTGAAGTGGCTTATGAATTTGATGGGGACTAGGGTTCCCAATCTTCCAGTTTGGGTCCCCTCATAATGGAGTCACGAAGCTGCTATAAAAAATTGAGCCAAAACGGAGCATCGAGCGAAAAGTTATGCCCGTTTTACTCAAGGTACCTCAAGTTATGGATTTTGGGAGGCACACGATATGGTTCTCTGGAGGCTTAATTCGGCAGGATGCGCGGCAGCGGTTAGGGTATGCAAGATGAACCAAGAAGGGCTGTGTTGCAAGGCAATAAACACATGGCGGCTCGCAACCTATCTAGGGCTTGCACGGTAGGAGTTCACGCAAGGCGGCTAGCGAGGGAAAGTCGAGTTATGGGGTGGCACGACTTGTAATCTGGTCACGATGGAAGGGATAGCGGTGGAAACAAAACAAATCACGCAACGGGCGATTGAACTATGACACGAACACAACTAAAACCAGCAACAAGACTCGACCACGGACACAAACTCAACCAAGCGAATCTGAAATGAAATTGCAAAGGCTAAAAAGGTACTAGGACAGCGGAATACGATGAACAAACCAATTTTTTTGTAGGGCAATTTTCTGGACTATAGGATGAAGACAAAACGATGGATATACCAGATGGTAAACCTGTATCTAGATACCACTTGATGGAGACTAGGGTTACCGATCTTTCATCAGGCGATGGATAACTCGTTTGGGGCGGAACGCAACACACCGATCCGGCTTCAAGTCAGCAACTCGAACCCTGCAATCTTAGCACCGTGACTCCTCTAGTTATCAACCGTGTCACAACCCGATTGACCTCACCCAAAAGGCTAATCCCTGCCTGCGAAACAAAGAACACAAGCAAGAACTCGAAAGAAGCAGCTCTCAAAATGAAGTGACACTGCAGATGTATGATTAAGATCAAAAGTTGGGGTTCTACAAACCGATAACGGCAAAACTGTTCTCGACAGATTAATCTAAGCAAAACACACGTCTAAACAATGGCAGCTACTGAGTTTAAAAGTCTAGGGTTGAGCTAGGGTTGAGGGCACGCCAGGGGGTGTCCACAATATGGGCCGAGAGGCCCAACACGATACAAAGCTTGAAAAGGCCCAAAACAGGTGATGCAACACATTTTCGTGGTCACACAGTATGATCCACGAATCTTCTGGAGCTAGGACTAGAACCAAAAGAAGCGTCTCACCATCATGATTCCAACGCATCCAAGAATGCCTTGTTTAGACATCGTATGAAGGAGAAATTACAGTTGAAGCGTAGACATGTCGACTGAAACCGAACCGAAGATGTTGTCCGACATGGCGACGGCTTGTAACTTGGAGACGAGTCTGGCTCGTCTATGTGCAATGTGTTGATGTTCTCATCATCCTCCCCTTCTTTAATTGGAGTCTTCCTCGACTCCATCGCATCATCAAACTCTTGCAAAAGGTTAACGGTAGGGGACTGCAAAGTACGAGACATAAAATAATTTGTAGCAAGACACAGATTTCGATCTCGACCAAGCATTGTATAACATGGAGCATCTGGGTTATCACATAAAGCAGCAGCAGATGTAGTAGCAATAAAAGCACCTCCTTTTAATTTAATCCCTTTTGGTTTATCATCAGAAGATGCAACACTAGCAGATTTAGCTCTATCTTTTTTAGCAAGCTCTCTAAAATGTTTTCTAATGTCAGCAGGCGATAAAGGAAGCACAGTAATTTTCTTGTTCTTATGCATGAAAATGTATGTATTAGTTCTACCATGGTGTGCAACATCATTATCAAATTCCCATGGTCTACCCAACAAAAGAGATGAAGCTTGCATCGGGACAACATCAAAATTAGCATAATCATGATATGAACCAACAGAAAATTGTATACGTGCCGATCTTGTTACCTTAGCTTGACCACTACTGTTTAGCCATTCTAAGTGGTAGGGATTTGAAATGAGACGTGTTAGCAAGTTAAACTTCTCTACCAAATCAGAACTCACCAAGTTGTTGCAACTCCCACTATCAATTATGGTGAGCACACGACAATTGTTGACGACGAGGAACATGTGGAATAAATTCTTGCGTTGGCTCTTCTTCGCATCCTCACGTTCCACCTGCGAACTCAATGTACGCTGCACAAGAACCAAGCTATGGAATCCCGCTAATGCGCCAACCAAGTCAATTGCCTCACCCTCATCATCCTTTGAATCTGCAACAGCGTTAGTTGCAAGAACTAAATCATCTTCAACATCACTAGCACTTACATATCCAGTACCATCGGGTGTAGTGATGAAAGCACGAACACTTGGGCAATCATTCATGACATGCCCCATGCCCTTGCAGCGGTGGCACACGATGCTGGTAGACTTACTCGATGAGCTCTTGTCAGTAGTAGTCGGTTTCTTGTTTTGTTGGGCCTGCACATTAGACATATTCCGTACCTCAAAAGCTGGTGTTGGCGCTGATGGCGTCGAACGTGTACTCGATGGTGGCGTCGCTCGAGTACTTGCTGTTGGCGTGACAGTCTTGGCTCATCCCTGCAATTCTTTTTCTGCAAGCATAGCAAGCTGGAACAACTGGTTGGTGGTAGTAAATTCTTTATAGTCAACAATATCATGAATTTCACGTCTCAAGTCACCATAAAAATGGCACACTTTATCCTCATGATCCTCTACTACCCCACAACGAACCATGCCCTTTTGTAACTCGGCATAATACTCCTGAACAGACAAATTACCCTGCTCTAAATGTTGCAATTTCTTATGCAAATCACGCTTGTAAGAGGCAAGAACAAATTGATCACGCATGGCAAGTTTAAGTGCATTCCAAGAAGTAGGTTGTATGTTTAAAGAAGCACATTCCTGCCACCAAATTATTGCAAAATCCTTAAATTCACTAGTGGCTTGTCGAACCTTATGCTGATCAGGAACAAGATGGGAAGCAAATTTCTGTTCTACTATCATCTCCCAATCTAAATATTCCTCCGCATCATAACGCCCATAAAAAAATGGTATAGTAAATTTAACTTTGGTGTAAGGATCGTCATTACCTTGATGGCATTGGTTCCTGTTACCTCACATACCTGTTGTATTTTTGTGAAGATGGCGACAACGTAGCTTCTCCGCTTGGGTCTTGATGGGATCAGGCTCGCCATCAGACCCATAGATAACATCATGTAATTGCTTCTCCGCTTCTCCACTTGGGTCTTGATGGGTCCAAAGTACAAGTCACAATTGCTGGCTTAGACGTGTCCTAAACGTAGCATAACCAGTTAGAACAAGAAACGATGAAAAAATCTCACAGAACAAGAAAAACAGCACTCTATATAATTGTTTTGAATCTTCTCAGCAATTTCTCTCCAAAACCTCAGGACTAGTAGGAATCATGAGTTTTTTATTTTTTCAACTATTTTTTATATTTTTCTCCTAACAGGGATACCAAAAGCTCCAAGCACACAAATTTACACCCTTTTTTGAGGTGAGATGCGGCCTAGGAAAATTCAGGACCAAACGCTGAAAACCCTAAAACAACTCGATCAATTTTTTTCTTTATCTTCCTGATTTTTTTTTTGAATTTTTTGACTCAGTCAAACAGGACCTAGCCCAGTTTGGGTCCCCTCCCAATGGAGTCATGAAGTTGTTGTAAACAATTGAGCCAAAACAGAGCATCGAGCGAAAAGTTATGCCCGTTTTACTGAAGGTACCTCAAGTTATGGTTTTCGGGAGGCACACGATATGGTTCTCTGGAAGCTCAATTCGGCAAGATGCGCAGCGGCGGTTAGGGTATGCAAGATGAACCAAGAAGGGCTGTGATGCAAAGCAATAAACACACCACAGCTCGCAACCTATCTAGGGCTTGCACGGTAGGAGTTCACGCAAGGCGGCTAGCGAGGGCAAGTCGAGTTATGGGGTGGCACGACTTGTAATCTGGTCATGATGGAAGGGATAGCGGTGGAAACAAAACAAATCACGCAAAGGGCGATTGAACTACGACACGAACACAACTAAAACCAGCAACAAGACACGACCACGGACACAAACTCAACCGAGCGAATCTGAAATGAAATTACAAAGGCTAAAAAGGTACTAGGACAGCGGAATACGATGAACAAACCAATTTGTTTTGTAGGGCAATTTTCTGGACTATAGGATGAAGGCGAAACGATGGATATACCAGATGGTAAACCTGTCTCTGGATACCACTTGATGGGGACTAGGGTTCCCGATCTTTCATCAGGCGATGGATAACTCGTTTGGGGCGGAACGCAACACACCGATCCGGCTTCAAGTCAGCAACTCGAACCCTGCAATCTTAGCACCATGACTCCTCTAGTTATCAACCGTGTCACAACCCGATTGACCTCGCCCAGAAGGCTAATCGCTGCCTGTGAAACGAAGAACACAAGCAAGAACTCGAAAGAAGCAACTCTCAATATGAAGTGACACTACAGATGTATGATTGATATCAAAAGTTGGGGTTCTACAAACCGATAACGGGGAAACTATTCTCGATAGATTAATCTAAGCAAAACCCATGTCTAAACGATGGCAGCTACTGAATTTAATAGTCTAGGGTCAAGCTAGGGTTGAGGGCATGCCAGGGGGTGTCCACAAGATGGGCCGAGAGGCCCGACACGATACAAAGCCTGAAAAGGCCCAAAACAGGTGATGCAATAACTTTCATGGTCACACAGTATGATCCACGAATCTTCTGGAGCTAGGACCAGAACCAATAGAAGCGTCTCATCTTCATGATTCCAACGCATCCAAGAATGTCTTGTTTAGACATCGTATGAAGGAGAAATTACAGTTGAAGCGTAGGCATGTCGGATGAAACCGAACCGAAGATGATGTCCGACATGGCGACGACTTGTAACTTGGAGATGAGTCTGGCTCGTCTATGGGCAACATGGTGATGTCCTCATCAGAATTGGTAATGGGTTCAACCACCATACACTTGGATATTTTAAGCCATTGGCTCAAGTTGGATTTGCTCAGCAAGGAAATGAAGACGTAGAAGCTCAAGTGGAGATTTTATTTATCATATGTAATCTTGAGTATGGGTATGTCGTACTATGAAGAGGGGTGGAACATTAGTTTTTTGACAACACCAAAAGTGCTCATAGGTCAACCCATGTGAGATAGCCTCATGAGAGAAGTCTTTTGAGACTTAGCATGCTGACTGGTCCAAAACCGGTCTGGAAAGAGATCTGACCGGTTTGGATGCTCAGAAGTGTAACGGCTAGTTGGGTTTAAAAACTGGTGTGACTAGTTTGGGAAACCAGTTTGACCAATTTGCCATTGACCAGTAATGGCTAATTTTTAGAGAGTGGGATATTTATACCACTTGGCCCTCTCCTTTGAGGGTTGCAGGTTCCTTGAGCATTCTTGGGCATTCATCACTTGTTTAACACCAGCAAGCTCTCTCCAAGGTGAGATTGGTTGATATAGATCATATCTTTGGGATTGGGTTGAGAGGGTGATTGTGTGTGAGCTGTAGAAAGCTAGAGCTAGAAAATTCAGTGAAGAGCAGAATCCATAGCTTGAGCACTTACGGTTGAAGTCTAGCACTTGTGAAGCATTTGTTACTCTTGGAAGTGAAGCCTTCTAGAGGGCTAGGCGTTGGGGAAAAGGTCATGAAAGTGCATCTAGACACTTATATGTTTTAGTGATTTGTATGACAACATTATTTGTAATCTAACTTGTTTGCTTGAGTATATGAGCAGGGGTTTATTCTTATGGTTATTCATGTGATGTAATTATTGATAAGAATATGTGCTTTATTTGGTTAATGATATGAGAGCAAACAAGTGAATGTGATCCCATGCGACTAAGGTAGACAATGACAAGTGAATGAAAATGACAAATGAGACAAGGACTTATGCATATTGGTTGGTCTCATCTAGAAGAAGCTTGTCAAAGGTTAGTGGGACAATTTATTTGAAGAAATTGGGATTTCTTTGGACTTTGTCTTTAAGATATGGTTTGAAAAGAAAGAGACATGTTTCTATGGAGTTAGTGGTCTTATATAAAGAGAAGCTTATGGACAAGTCATATGGTATCAATGACATAGAAGATCATATTGTGGACATATCGTCGGCTTTAATTGAAGACATGGATTTCAAATGTGGTATTCATGATTATGCAAAGCAAAGCTAAACTTAAAGTGGCAAGATAGGATGAAAGGATCAAGCTAGATGGGAGTGACGAGGCACCAAGCAAAGAGAAGGGTAAGTTGGTCTTGTAGTCAAGGGACTTTGTTGGGGTGAAAAGTCTAGCATCTTGGTTTGATATCTAGGCATTAATCAAGCCTTATCTAGTGAAACAATACAATGCATCTAATCATTGTTTAATCATATGAAGAAGTGGCTTTAGAATTAGTGATGGATTCTCGATCAAAACACTTGGATATTCTAAGCCACTAGCTCAAGTTGGATTTGCTCAGCAAGAAAAAAATGTTGTGAGCCCTCAAGTTGAATAAGATCAAGTATGGCATCAATGAAGACATAGAATCCCAAAAGGAGATTTTATTTATCATATGTACTCTTGAGTATAGGTATATCGTACTATCAAGAGGGATGCAATATTAGTTGATTGACATTACCAAAAAAGTGCTCATAGGTCAACCCATGTGAGAAAGCCTTGTGAGAGAAGTCCTTTAGGGACTTAGTGTGCTGACTCGACCTAAACCGGTCTGACTGGTTTGGGTGCTCAGGGTGTCTAACGGCTAGTTAGTTTCAAAAACCGGTGTGACCGGTCTGACCGGTTTGCCACTAACAGTAACGGCTAGTTTTTGGGAGTGGGGTATTTATACCCCTTGGCCCTCTCCTTTGAGGGCTGCTGGTTCCTTGGGCTCCTTAGACATCCAGCACCTTGTTTAGCAACCGACAAGCTCTCCCCAAGCATCTCTTTGTAAGATTGGTTGCAATTGTTCATATCTTTGGATTTGGGTTGAGAGAGTGATTGTGTGTGAGCTATAGAGAGCTAGCTAACTCAGTGAAGAGCAAGTCCATAGCATGAGCACTCATGGTTGAAGTCTAGCAACTCTTGTAGCCTTTGTTACTCTTAGAGGTGAAGCCTCCTAGATGGCTAGGTGTCGCCGATGAACTACCGAGTTTGTGGTGAGCCACAGACAGTTTGTACAGGCCGATCTTGCCTCCTTCATGGAAAAAGATCACAAGTTAGTGGAACCGAGGAAAGTGGCTTGGAGTGTTTAAGCCCGCCTTTCGTAGGCCCCTCAACGGAGACGTAGGATTCATTGTGCCTTGGTGGCAACCTGTGTGGCAAGCAGTGGATCTGAACTTCGGGAAACAAATCCTTGCGTCTCTCAATTTGTTTGCCTCACTTGTTCAATTCTAGCATTTATATCCGTTTCTGCTTCGATCTACTTGGTTGTGCTTTGCTTGTGTGCAGAGACTTGGTGAATCTGCTAGAAATCATCTACAGAAGCATCTCACCAAGTTTGGTTTGTGCTAGAACTCTTAGAGGGGGTCAATTCACATCGTTGGGTTTCTATGTCTGAAACCGATCTGACCGGTTTGGGAAACCGGTCTGACCGGTTTGGGTACTGACAGTGCAAAAAAAATTATAATTTGCGGATTCACCTATTCACCCCCCCCTCTAGGTGACATCAATGTCCTTTCAATTGGTATCAGAGCTTGGCCTCACACCCATGCTTAACCGCCGTGAGGAAAGATGTCGACTTCGTGTGAGGTACCCACTGAGCCACTAGCTAGTGCCCAGCTCAAATTATGCCACTTGGTCTGCTCATGTACTTAATGATATTAGGGCCATGGGTCCTACTCTTGAACGAGTTGTAGTTGAAGGAATCCATCATCCCAAAGTTGGTTGGAACAATATGTCCAATCCAACCAAAGCGAGATGGATTGTCTAGAACTCAATGCTCTTGTCGCTAACTACTTGTTTGGTGTTATGAGCAAAGATGTGAAGGAACTCAAGCTACAAGATGAAGCAACTCTAGTTGACGTTCATCACACTTGGGCTCAACTTAAAAAATTATCTGCAAACACCACAAGTGACAAGCAAGAGCTAACAACAGCCAAGTCACATGAGGAGTGCTCTACATCAGCAACAATAAGCACTAAGCCTCATGTGACCACCACAAAGGAGCTACAAGACCAAGACAACTCAGCTGCTCTCTCTCTCTCTCTGCAGAAACCGGTCCAACCGGTTTCCCAAACCGGTCTGACCGGTTTGTCTGACCGGTTTGGGCAGAAGAGCAGCAGCCAACAACAAAAAGGGTGGCCGACGCCGCGCAAGCAAGATCTCTAGCTCAACTACTTTGACACCTTCATGTGAAGAAGTGTCGAGTTGTTCTATGGCCAAAGACGACAAAAACACCAAGAAGGATGAAAATGCAAGAGATGAGACTATTCAAGCTCTCACCAAGGATCTTGAGAAAGTCAAGCTCATAAATGTCTCATTGGTCTGTAAGTGTGAAATTTTGGTTGAAGATTATGCATGTGCCGCTAGCTCGCTTTCATGTGTAGCATCTTTAGAGAAAGAAAATCAAATGCTCAAGCAACAACTTGGTTTGCTAGCTAGTAAGCATGAGATGCTACAAGCAAAGCATGAAGAACTCTTATGTTCTCATGAAGAGGTTGTAGAATCACATGTCTTGCTAGAAATAGCTCATGAGGTTATGATAACGTCGGTAAAATCCTTTGAACCTCAAACTAACACATGCACACGCTCACAAGTAAAAATTTCATTATCTTATGATAACCCATGTTGCTCTGAAGCAACACAATCTTGTGGTGAGCATGTGATTGTAGAATATTGTGACGACCTCATTGCCAAGAAAAATGAAGAACTCATACAAGAGGTTGAAATGTTAAAGAAGGACTTGATCGAGTTGAAAAGCAAGGGTCAAGTGCAATCTTCTCAAGATAATCGTGATCACATGCTGAAGAAGCTTGAGAAAGGACAAACCGTCACTCGCCCAAGTCCTCAACAAGATCAAGTGCACAAGCATAAGATTCCAGCTGGTGAGAAGAAGAGCCTTGATCAAGTCAAGTGTTTCAAGTCCTCAACAATGGGACACTACGCATCCATGTGTCCATGCAAGCTCAATAAGAAGAAGAAGTCTCCTTCAAGAAGAGAGAAGAAACGAGCAAAGTCAAAGGTATGCTTCAGATGCAAGGAAAAGGGTCACTTGATTGCCGAGGGCCCAATTCCTCAAGATGTTGTCTGCCCTGCCAAAACCAGTCAGACCGGTTTGGCAAACCGGTCAGACCGGTTTCAGGCAGCAGCAACCCAATGTCACTTGAAGAGGCATTCTCAAGTTAAGCCATCAAGCAAAAGCCCCAGCAATGATGATAGGCACAAGAAGAAAGTCAAAAGAGGTCCAAGCAAGGTCCAAAGCCGTATTTGCTACACGTGTCGGACCAAGGGACATTTGGGTAAGGATTGTCCAAATGGTAATATGTCCAAATCCAATCTCGTAAACTCTGATTTTCCTAAGCTTAGGAAGACCAAGTAAGGACCACTTGGGTTCCTAAGCAACTTGTGACTAACATTGTTGGACCCAACATGAGTTGGGTACCAAAGAATGCTTGATGAGACAGCAGGGACCAAGAGATACATTGGAAGCTTGGCATGAATGCAATCAATTGTGATCAAATATGCTAGCCAATAAAGATGCTTCTGCTCCGTACTTTGAACCCAATGCCACCTCGGTAACTTTGCGCCTAATGTGATTAAGTTTCAGTCACTTATGCCTTTGATAGGATCAAGTGTTTCTAAGTAAACTCATGTGACACTTGATAGTGACTTAGACTACTTTCATGAATTATTCAACATATGTCATGTGGTGCTTTTAATGGCTCTCTAGTAGAGCAATGTCTTGTCAAATGTAGAAAATTCAATACTCTAATTGTTGGAACTCAAATGTTACTATTAAGCTGTGTACAACCGGAAATTTCCGCTCAACTACCGGATATTTCCGTCGCCCAAGCCGGAAATATCCGTCAATCATCGGAGATTTATGGTGAAGTGGCCCAAGTCTGGTAAAACCGGTCCGAGCAATTTTCAATCATGTGGTAGTAAGTTTTCTTGGCACATTTTCAATATGAGCAATTTATTATGTGCCTTGACCAAATATTGAATTAATCCTCTCATGTCCTTAACAAGACAAAGTGCATATCACATGCAATCCATGCATGATGCACATATCCAAGGGGAGATTACTTCAACATTTGTGTCTTTGAGACTAACATTTCATTTAGTGAACTTGTAGTCTCAATGGTGAGAGATCATTTCTCTCATTTGGAGTTGTCATCCAGATTTGCGATCCAAAGCGGTAAAATCGTATCACTACATACCTTGGATCTTGTTCTAAATATATTTTTTGACAATTCACCATAATATAGTCTAAATTCCTTTATTTGATCTTATTGATTCAAAACTAGTGTATGTGAACCTCTCCTACACATTTCGTCACATATACACTAGAGAAAAGGAATTTGGTCTATATTGTGAGGTTTCATCTTTAATGATTTATTTTCCATCCACATAAAAGGGTCATTGGATATGAAACTAGATGATGTGCAACTTAATGTATTCTCTCTATTTTTTTACAAATGACTTATCTCATGAGAGAACACATATGGATAAAATTGATTATATTGCACAACATGTTTGGCTAGAGGCAAAGGTATGTTTTCTTGTTAACTAGTAATTACCTTGTGCATCTAGGCTCTATATCTTGCTAGTGTGTGCATTTTCATGCAATTATATTGAGTTGTATACCTATTAGATATTTGGTTGACACCTTATTTAAAATTGATTCATAGTCAA
This sequence comes from Echinochloa phyllopogon, assembly GCA_033239725.1. NCBI lineage: Eukaryota > Viridiplantae > Streptophyta > Magnoliopsida > Poales > Poaceae > Echinochloa > Echinochloa phyllopogon. Next base: position 29,321,825 of record BTCW01000018.1, read on the forward strand.
GTGTTTTCCAAATAGAAAGGTGTGAGCCAAATATGCTAACATGGTCCTTAGGTCAATATAAATGCACGTGCGTGTGTGGCATAGGATAGTCTTTGAAAAACCTAACTAGCTTGATAGGTTGTGTGACATTTTTGAAAATATTTGTGTTTTGGTCTTTTGACCTTTGTCGATCTATTTGTGACTATAGTTAATCTTGGTTGTTTGATGGCTAGTCACAAATAGTGAGATTCTCTCTCAAAGTCCATAGAATAGCTTTATCTATCCATCCATCGCTTTCCCATTTCTCTTGGAAGAAACAAGAGAAAAATGGACTTATTGAAATATTACCTCTTCTAAGGAAAATCTTGAGAATTTGGAGACCATATCCATCACATACCTTCTCAGATCAAGTGAACAATCTTTGGAGATCAAAATCCACTTAAATCAATCAAGTTTGAACTACCTAGGAGAAACTGGTCTGAGCGGTTTCCAAAACCGGTCTAACCGGTTTGGCCCAGGGAGTTACCCCACGTGGATAACTTACCCCTTCATCCTTTCTCTCTCCTCTCTCGCATCCATTCACCACGAAAAGTTACCCCCTTCTCTGTTCTCACCGTGAGAGAGAGCCCCATGGCGATTTCTTGATCTCTCCAAGGAAGAGAAGGTTTCTTGTTGGATTGGAGTGCCCCAAGTCGGCCTGATCGGATTCCCCACCGGATTTGGATTCAAATATTCATCCCCTCTCGATTTCAAGGCTCTCAAGGTATTCAAATGTTCCCATCGCCCGATCTACTCACTCGATGAATATCTTTCAAATCCCTTTGGTAGAACATCTTCTGACATGTCTAGGAAGCCATCCCTAAGAGATAAAGTGAATTGGTGGGCTACATTTTGCGGACCAAGGATTTGTGCCTTCACTACACAAACCGGTCTACCGGTTTGGGCAGAGATGGCCCAAGTCCTTGTTTTGCAGCGTGTTGGTCTACATATGGACTAGGGGTAGCATTACACATTGCATTTTTCATCTCAAATCCTGAACATGTAGCTGTCCAAGGTTGATCCCAACTTGTTTTGGCTCAGCTCAGGCAAAAGCGGTCTGACTGGTTTCTGAAACCGGTCTAACTGGTTTGGCACTGAGCTTGAATTTCCTTTCCTCGCCCTTCACCACTAGAAGACCCCCTTCCTCTGACTGACCTTGCAGCAAGTTGTTTCTTTGATCGTTTGCCTCTCCCTTGCTCTCTCATCCCATCATCAGAATCAGTCTCTATCTCAGGAGATGAGCCAAGATTTCTCCCAAAACTCGGTCGAGCTTGCAAGGTTGTCTTCTTCTTCTCAGTATGCTTCATACGACCCATCTAGATAGACAACAAGAAAGGATCGAGAGATGGACCATGAAGAGAAAGTTCAAATTAAAAGTCAGTGCCCTAGGTCTGTCGGATCTTTCGGCTATGCGTCGGATGATCCGAGGCTCAGATCTTCCGGCGCATGGTCGGATGATAAGACAAACTCGAGTATGACCTAGAAATTTGGGGAATCAAACTTCTAGCCCACCAAAAGACATGAGATCATAGGAAAGCATTCTAGGCATGTATATGAAGATATTCACCAAGGGAAATCCACTAGAACCTTCTACATTGAGAGATCGGGCGATGGGGATTTTGAATCAATACCTTTGAGATTTCCCGCGAAAACTCCAGAAGATCCGATGGGGATCGAGTCCTTTGAGGTTTGGGGAATCAAAAGAGGCTTGAAGATCAACAATCTCACGGATGAACTCCAAAATCACCGCACGGAGTGGAGAGAGAGAGAGGGGGAGAGACAGAGGACATCGGTGGAAAGGAAGAGAGAATATGAGACATAACGGTTCAGACCAGGTACTTATAGTCGCGCACAGGCTAGAAGATCTGACACAAGGTCAGAAGTTCTGACCCTGGAGAGGAACAGAAGATGTAGCTCCACAAAGAAGCTACGTCTCCGTTGAGATGCTCACAAAGAGCCGGGTTGTCACACTAGCCCCAAGTCTCCCTCAATCAACCACAAAGGAGGATTGAGTCACTTACTATTGGCTCTCACAAAGAGAGGGGTGATACAAACTTTCCGGTGCTCAAACCACAAAGAATGGGAGCTACTGTCGACGCCTAACCGTCTAGGAGCAAAACTCCAAGAGTAACAAATGCGAATCGACGAATCAAAGTTGCTTCAAATGCTTCTTGAGATGAATGAATGGAAGCTCACAAAGTGCTCTTGTCTCACACCTCAAATCCTCACTCACACTCAAACCCTAGGTGAATCCTTGCAAGAATCAAGCTCGGGAGGGAGTAGAGGAGTGGAATGAATGCACAAGTGGTATGTTAGGTCGTGTGGAACAGCAGCAATGAATGAGGGGGTGAAGGGGTATAAATACCAACCCCCCAAAATATGACCGTTATGTGTTCTGCGAAGGGGTATCGGATCTTCCGACCATGTGTCGGATCTTCCAAAAAATGACAGATCAATGTTAGAAAACCCCAAAAAAGTTCCAAGCATCGGATCTTTCGACGTGATGTCAGATCTTAAGATAAGCGCCGGATCTTAAGATAAGCGCCGGATCTTCTGGCCCGGAATAAACCAAAACTGAGCCAGCCGGAACTTCCGGTCGGATCTTCCGGCCAAGGGTCGGAACATGCATACAGGTACTCACAAGGGCTAAAAATTGGCTAAGTCTCGAAAGATCTGACACAGTGTAGGATCTTCCAATGGAAGTTCCGATGCTAGGACCGGATCTTCCGATGGGAAATAACTCGAGACTGAGCGGGCCGGAACTTCCAGTCGTATCTTTCGGCCTAAGTTCCGGCCCACAAGACAAAACTGAACAATGCAATTTTTGTGTCTCTCATGGGATTTTCATATCAAGCATAGCACTTTGAACAACTAAGATTTATCAAATACGTCCCCTTGATAGTACGGTGGTCCTATACTCAAATTCAAACCGAAAATGAACTTAAAACCTTCATTTGAATCTACCACCATATAAATAGTAATTGGGGACCTTCATTTCACATTTCTCTTCTTTTCTTTTCATTTTATTCCTGCACAACTCATTCAAAGCATCATCTCCAAACTTCTATTGTCATTAATCACCAAAATTGATTAAATGCCTAGATGCACTTTCAGGCCAGTGGGAGGTCCTTGAGGACTAGAAGGCAAAAGAGAGCAATAGAGCAGCATATTTAGGAAGTGGATGAAGTTGAGGCCACTTCTAGTGATGAAGATGATGTTGTTGATGAGGCTTATCGGATTGAGCCTCGTCATGGTAGTCAGGCAGCTCATGATGATGATGACGAGATGGCCGAAGAGTAGGGAGAAGAAGAGGAGGAAGCAGTAGGACAAGATGATGGTGGAGAGCCACCATTTCCCAAGATTAGAGAGCCATCCGCCCCTGCTACTTGGAGATTGGTAAATTACAGGGGGCTAGGGATGACTGATGAGTCTAGGGAACAGAGGAGAGTCAGCCCTATTGGTGTACCAAGGACAACCACTGATTATAGATTTCACACAGCCTTTCAGCAGGATTACTATCAGACGACTGTGATTAAAGGGAGAATTGTCTGCGAGCAGCATTGGATAGACTGGGATTACATGATAAAGGCAGAAAATGTGATATTCAACCAAATCATTGAGACTTGCAAACATAGAAAGATCTATTTCGTCATGGGCTACAAAAAGGATTGGGACACAGAGGTGATAACCCAGTTCTATGCCACTGTCTATTTTGAGGGAGATGAGCTAGAGACCAGGAGGATGCATTGGATGACTGAGGGTGCAGCATACAATGTCACGTATCAAGCCTTTGCAGAGATTCTTGGTTTCAGGCAGGCTGACAGGAGTCGCCATAGGCTACACCTAGATGGGGCCTTTCTAGTAGAAAACATGAAATACATGTATCCTAGCACCGAGACAGAAAACTTTGGGAAAGTGGCCGATCTATATACATACTATCACATTATGAATAGGATGCTCAGGGCAACACTTGCACCCAGGGGTGGCAACACATCAGAAGTGTCCTTGTTTGGGAAGAATTTGCTTGCTAGGATGAGACCCAGAGAGGATAAGTTCTGTGTTGTTGATTACATATGGGAGGAGATCAAACACATTTTAGAAAACCCTTAGAAGCTTTGTGGCTATGCACCTTATCTAATGAGGGTCATAGAGAGGGTCACGGGCATTGCATTTCAATGTGATACTCCTGATGGACGACTACGTGTGCCCATTTCGAAGAAGTACAGATTGCCTTCTCCTCGAGCAGACCCAGCTACAAAGCCAAATGTAGAGGCAGCAGCTAGTGAGCAAGCACAGCATGGGGAGCGGCCGCAGTAGTTTCAGCAGCAACCTGAGCCCCTGGGGGAAACCGATCTGACTGGTTCCACCGGTTTGGCCCTAGGAGCTCCTCTCACTCCGAGCGGCGATCGTCTCCTATCAAGAAGTTGTTCAACCTGCTCACTGGTATGTGCAAGAGTCAGAGGGACATCCAAGTGTATCTTATGCAGCAGCAGATTGATAGCAAGAAGATTCGGGATGAGTTCAAGAAATTGTGTGTCGTATTGAGTCCGAATAACCCTCCATCTCCTATCTCACCACCTCCTGAGTTGCTAGAGATACCCCCGCTTCAGGACATTGTGATAGATCACATGAAGGCGGGTTACTTGGAAAAGTTTCATGACTTATTTGGATATGGGCCGATTGGTTCGAGCTCACAGCCTCCACCACCTCCTCCTTAGTCGTTTGGTGCACCAGGGTTATACACTTTGGAGGGTGACATCTTTGGTTCTTCTTTTGTGTTCGCACCGACTGGAGACCCATCCTTTGCAACTGCCTCGTACCCTTCCTCGTCATATGCATATGCTGGTACATCATCTTCCATGACAGGACTTCAGTACTCTAGTGCACCATCTCCATCTCCCGGAGACTTTGCTTCACAGGCAGCGGCTTCGATCTTTGGACCTTCTACCGCTCCCAGTCATGGTACGTCTAGCACTTCCACCTCCCACCTCATGACTACACTACCAGATTCACTCTATCTTATCACACCTACACATTGGATTGAGTGAAGGATTTCATTGGACTTCATCTTCTTCGTCAGATGATCCGAGCGCGAGTTTCTGATGGGAGCAGGACTACAAGCTTCTCCAGGCCCTTTATGGATGATTTATGACAAAGGGGGAGAAGAATGGATTAAAGCGTCAAGTTTCAGAGCTTTTTGTAGTCTGTCTGGAAAAAGTGGTCTGACCAGTTTGCCAAACAGACTACAAGAAGCTCTGAAACTTGACTGAAACTTGACGCTTTAATCCATTCCTGTAGTTTGTTAATGCTGTGATCTTGCCTCCTTTGGGGAAAAGGTCACAAGTTAGTGGATCGGGGAAAGAGCTCGGCATTTGGGTCACTAGGGGCTTCCTCAACGGAGACGTTGAATTCAATTTGGTGAATCTGAACTTCGGGAAACAACTCTTGGCGTCTTACATTTGGTTTGCTTCACTTGTTAAATTCTAGCATTTATATTTGCTTCCACATCGATCTACTTGGTTGTGCTTTACTTGTGTCTAGGGACTTGGTGAACCTGCTAGAAATCATCTAGATAAGCATCCCACCAAGTTTGGTTTGTGCTAGAACTCGTAGAGGGGTCAATTTACATTGTTGGTTTTCTCTGTGTAAAATCGGTCTGACCGATTTGGGAAACCGGTCTGACCGATTTTGTACTGACAGTGCAAATTAGTTTTAAAATTTGTAGATTCACCTATTCACCCCCTCTAGGTGACATCAAGGTCCTTTCACCATCCGACTGCAGCAACCCCGTGTAGGTGCCCAGATCCGGATATGAATCCGACCAGGAGTTCTTATCTAGGTTCTCCATTTGAGACCTAGGATACAGTGGTGGGAACCCCTCCTCACTATGGGAAGTGTGGGAGTTGTGATCCGGAGAGGAAGAAAAAAAATCATGGTAATCTCCCCTTCCCTCTTCCATGCTAGATTCGATGACGGGAGGAGCGGGGAGATTTGGCAGCGTGAAGAGGAGAGTTGGCGGTGGAAACGAGGGGAGGAGAGTGGGGTGGAGGCGAGGGGAGGAGCGACGGGTGGTGGCGTTGACGGCGGCGGCAGGGAGGAGGAGGAAGAAGAGGAGGGGAAATGTCGCATGAGATTGGGAGAGAGACTAGGAGCGGGAGAGACAAGAATAGACGCGGGAGGGTGGGGGCGAGAGGAGGAGCGTGGGGGTGCCGACGAGGGGAGGAGCAACGAGTGGAGGTGATGGGTGGTGGCGCAGGTGGCGGCGGCGGACGAGGAGGAGGATGAGGAAATGACGCGGGCGAGAGGAGAATGGAGGCGAGAGGGTTCGGGAAGGGTGGGGAGGGCAATAATGACGGGGGCAGCTGAGGGGAAATGACTACTTTAGATGGTTTTAGCACCTCTTTGGCTGTTAGAGGTGCTACAAAGGTTTAGACAGTTCTAGACACTAGTTTAGAAACCATTTTTGGTAATTTAGACTGTAAAGTGTCTAAATATAGTTTAGCACCATGAACCAAACATGATGGGAACTAGGGTTTCCGATCTTCCGTCAGGTGAAGGATAACTCGTTTTGGGCGGAGCACGACACACCGATCCGGCTTCAAGTCAGCAAACTCGAACCCTGCAATCTTAGCACCACGACTCATCTGGTTATCAACCGTGTCACAACCCGGTTGACCTCGCCAAGAAGGCTAATCCCTACCTGCGAAACGAAGAACACAAGCAAGAACTCGAAAGAAGCAGCTCTCAAAGGAAGTGACACTGCAGATTTAAGATTAAGATCAAAAGTTGGGGTTCTACAAACCGATAACGGCGAAACTGTTCTCGACAGATTAATCTAAGCAAAACCCAAACCCTAATGTGGTGGCGGCTACTGATTATATGAGGGTTGGGGAGTGCATAACCCCCTAACCACTTCCATAATGGACCCCAACATGATACACGGGCCACATTTTAGTGGTATTCATCGCTAGAGGAGAACAGCATACGCTCATGGAGAGAAATGACTGAAAGGAGCGCAAGATGTCGAGTTCCTATGCGCCGAGTAATAGTAACCTGTAAATGAGGCAATATCCAAACGATGAATAAAAAGCACTCAAGTGTATACCAAGTCAATACGAATAGAAATAAAACTCCCCTTCCTGATGGCGGCGCAGCACCCTGGCAGATTCTGGACGTCCACTTGTTTCAACGATTTCCGATGACTCAGAAGGAATTTTGAGGTGGGACTGTTGCCATTGGAAAGCTTATCTCCTTAGCTTTCCAAGCATATGTAGAACGTCAAAAACCGAGCCCGTATGCGACCTGGGCGACGAATTTAGTGCGGGCTGCTCCTGGACTCCGAGGCGGACTCGAACTTGAGTTTCTTTGGGCCTCCACCTTGGGGACTCGAATCGGATTAGCCTTGGGCCTTCTTCTTGACCTGGAAAACTATGTTGGTCTCCTTCTTCTCCACCCCATGCACCCCTAATGGACATATATATGGGTGTCATGTCCTCATCAAAACATACCCTTATATAGTGAGCAAGCATGGAGGAGCATGCCTGATGTGGTTCTCAACAGCTAGAAGAGAGTTTTTTTTTTCTAAAAAAGCAAACCTAGACAGCCGTAATACACACACTCATCCTATATAATATTATCTTTGGAAGAACAACTAAAAATAGCATACACTAACTTCTAAAATAAAATCAAAACAAATATGATATGTTCATTCGGGCCTTGTTTAGATCTAAAATAGGGGGTGGAGAATTAGGGGTTTGGGGTCACTTCATAATCATTGCGCACTGTAGCATTTCGTTTGTATGTGTGAAAAATTGTCCAAAAATTGATTAATTAGGCTTAAAATGTTCGTCTCGCAAAGTACAACAAAACTGTTCAGTTAGTTTTTGATTTCATCTATATTTAGTACTCCATGCATGGATCGACATTTTGATGTGATGAGAATCTTTTTTTTTTAGTAAACTTTGGGGTTGATTTTTGGAACTAAACAAGGGCTCAGTTGAGTATTCCAACTAAGATAGATAGCTTTTCATGATATATAAGTAATTTACCGATCTACAATCATGATATAAAACAGAGCATCTCTTGGCTGTTGGCTCGTCTTGCCTGCCACTGCCACACGAAAAGAGGATGAGTTCCCCCATCATCTCCCGTTCACACAATCGCAGCACCTTCCACGGACGAGACTGGGACGGAGGGCGAGCGTGCGCCGTGCGAGGATGGGCACGACGCCGACGCTGCCTCAGCGGTGCCGGTGCCGGAGCGAGAGCGTCCACATCAATCGCGAGCACGCGCATCCCGAGCACAAGCAAGCGAAGCCTGTTGTTTAATGCCCGTTGGCCTATCTCGGTGCGCGAGATGTTTAATGCCCGTTGGCCTATCTCGGTGCGCGAGATGCCTGTGCTACGCGACGGCATCAGTCCTCGGCCTCGGGGGCCTCGCCTCGCCTGCAACGGGAACCACGAGGCCTTCTATGGCATCAAAATATCAACACATATATGGAGTATTAAATATAGATAAAATCAAAAATTAATTACATAATTTTGTTGTATTCAGCGAGACGAATATTTTAAGCCTAATTAATCAATTTTTAGATAATTTTTCACAAATACAAACGAAATGATACATTGACGCAATTATGGTGAAGTGACATCCCTTCCCAATTCCCCACCTCCTAATTTGCATCTAAACAAGGGCTTAGATGCAAAATTGACACCCTCAAAGTTCACTATAAAAAAGAAGATTATCATCCCATCAAAATATCGGCACATGAAGTTACTAAACGTAGATGAAATCAAAAACTAATTGCACAGTTTTGTTGTCCCCTACGAGACAAACAGTTTGAGCCTAATTAATTAATATTTGGATAATTTTCACACGTACAAACGAAATGCTACAGTGACGCAATGATTACAAAACCCAAAGTTGGATCTAAAACAAGGCCTTAGATCCCGCGAAAAGTTAGGTAAAAAAGTCACATCGGACATTGTAGCACTTTTCGTTTGTTTGTGGTAAACATTGTCCTATCATGACCTAACTATGCTCAAAAGATTCGTCTCGTGTACATCAAAACTATGTAATTAGCTTTTTTATTTACTCATATTTAATGTTTCATGTTATTTACTATATTTAGTGTTTCGATGTTACCTTAACGCGACTTTTTCGTCTGTAATTTGGAGGAACTGGACACATCCCGCGCGTGCGCCGATGGCCCCCAAATTCAAAATCTCCACGACTCGCTCTGTCTCTCTTCTGTTGTCACCAGACACTCTATTGGGACTGTCCCTTGCCTTTTAGATTCTAAATTCCACCCTCAAAGTTGATAATAAAAAAAATGTTTACATTACATTAAAATATCGGCACATGTATGGAGTACTAAATGTAGATAAACAAAAACTAATTACACAGTTTTGTTGTACTCTGCGAGACGAACATTTTGAGCCTAATTAATTAATTTTTGGATAATTTTTCACACGTATAAACGAAATGATACAGTGATGCAATGATTACGAAGTGATCCCAGACCCCTAAATCTTTACCCTCCTATTTTGCATCTAAACAAGGCATGTGTGTGGTGTCCTTTATTTCCTTTCCTTTTTCTACTGCAGCTTACTGCTGGGCGGGGTCAGGCGTGGGGGGGCAAGCCGGCCCGGTGACTGGGGGAAAAGTTACGCTGGTCACTGTTGCTCGCCACGCCCTTCCGATTCAAAACCGACCCCATTCATGCAGCACCAGCTTCCGATACAATGCAACGGTAACTTTGGCTGCTCCGGTATACAGTAGTAGTACTACTTACCTGCCTGTTCATATAAATTTGAAAAAATGCACCTAATAAAAAGAGGGTGTTGCCGTCTCAAATGAATCATATACACCCCTCCAACGATGAATGCGAGTTTATACGGCATGACCATGCAAAGAGGCTCATTTTGTTAAATGATCGTCCTTTTACCAGCATTTACAATGGTCTCGACGAGTGACTAGATATTGGACCAGCTAAATATGCGAGCAAGTATATTTGGGTACAAGAAATGTAACTTTCGTCTTACATTCACATGCTATAATTTTCAAGAATTGTAACTTTAGTTTTACATTGTGCTGCTAAATTAAAATAACTAGGTGATACCCCGCGCGATGCTGCTGAAATTTTTTAAATAAATTTTTAAGGTGCAATGTGAAAGTAGGAACATCAAAGTGATTTCATGATAACATTCTTTTGTTAACAACATTATACATGGAAGCATGATAATTTTGTTGAGAGAGAACCATTCTAAATTATTGATCCTATATTTTTCTCTACTACGAGAATTGTGTAGCATGCTACTCACAAAGGCATGATATTAACCATATATAGAAAATCAGTTAAAGACATAAATGTATGATCCGGTGGATGATGATATGACGTATAGTGGATGGTGACATGTCGTATAGTGGATGATGACGTGAAATGTTTGCATGTTGAGAGAAATCTATCCATGACTTATAGTGGGTCTCACCTATATAATTGTTATAGATCCGCTAAGCATTATTCATCAATCAATACTGAAATAACATGCACGTCACCCCTCCGGTTTCACATTAATTCATCATTTAGCCCCAAAACATACACCAATCTATTTAGCGTTTAAACACATTTCAGATGCCCATCAAGATTCGTTTAGGCTAACAATAATATTCATTCCATTTCAGAATAATATACCGGTAATACGAGATACGGAGTAAGCTACACGCTACAAGAGAGCCTAATAATAGCTAAATTTCACATTCATGAAACGATGATTCAATGCTTATTAATTGTATAATCCAAAATGTCTTTTCTTTTTAAAAAAAAATCAAAGAGATGCTCTTCATCTATCGAAAAGCCCAAAACCCTCTCTAAAATAATAAGGATATGACTGATTAAAAGAAAAATGTTATATGGAAACTTAATTAACTCTTGCAAACCTAGAACCACTTTTTAAAAATATTTCAACCCAATAACATTTGCAAAAAATAACAATTTACAAAAAACGGTGTTGCATTATAAACTACTCGTGTAATCAACTTTTAAAAAGATAAAACTGAAGATAGTCTCTATCTTGATCCTCTATATTATTTGTTCTTCTCCGCATAAAAAGCTCGCGTACTATCTACAAATTAGATCCACACAATTGCTCAACAATTATCACCACCGAACTCATTCATAAGCATAACAAAACTTGACCCACAATCTTTAACCAAATACTAAAGGCTTTAAATTCACAAATCCTAAAATGATGCTCCATTACTCACTAATCATGTCTCTTCCACTATAATTTTTCTTATAAAACCCAGAGACATTCTCCACCTTCATCCGCCCACATCTCTCATGCTCATCCGCTGAAAAGCCCCCAAAAAACCTCTCTAAAGCCCCGCACAAGGGCCCTACCTCGCCACAAGCCACAAGTGCCAACCCACGCAGCCGCCATTATCAACACCACAGCTTACCCTCACTCTCACTCTCCCCAACAGTCACGCTCCCCTCTCCAATGGAGCTCACTCTCCCCATCCTTCTCGTCGCAAGCCTCTCGCTTGCCTATTCCAATGCCGACGCCGGCAACGCGACGACCTATATCGTGTTCATGGACCCGGCGCGGATGCCGGCCGTGCACGCGTCCCCGGCGCACTGGCACGCGGCGCACCTCGAGTCCCTGTCCATCGACCCGGAGCGCCACCTGCTCTACTCCTACTCCGCCGCGGCCCATGGATTCGCGGCGGCGCTGCTCCCGGACCACCTCTCCCTGCTCCGTGGCAGCCCCGAGGTGCTCCAGGTCGTGCCGGACGAGGTGTTCCAGCTCCACACCACGCGCTCCCCGGAGTTCCTGGGCCTGCTAACCCCGGCGTACCAGCCGGCCATTGGCAACCTGGAGGCGGCCTCGCACGACGTGGTCATAGGGGTCCTGGACACCGGCGTCTGGCCGGAGTCGCCGAGCTTCGCGGGCGGCAACCTGCCGCCGCCGCCCGTGCGGTGGAAGGGGGTGTGCGAGGCCGGCGTCGATTTCCCACCGAGCGCCTGCGGGAGGAAGCTGGTGGGCGCGCGCAGCTTCTCGCGCGGCCTCCGTGCGGCGAACGGCGGCGCCATTGGCGTGGGGAAGACGACCTTCAGGTCGGCGCGCGATAGGGACGGGCACGGGACGCACACGGCGAGCACGGCGGCGGGCGCGGTGGTGGCGAACGCGAGCCTTCTGGGCTACGCCACGGGGACGGCGCGTGGGATGGCGCCCGGGGCGCGCGTGGCCGCATACAAGGTGTGCTGGCCGGAGGGGTGCCTCGGCTCCGACATCCTTGCCGGCATTGACGCCGCCGTCGCCGACGGGGTGGGCGTGCTGTCGCTGTCCCTCGGCGGCGGCGCGGCGCCCTACTTCCGGGACACCGTGGCGGTCGGCGCCTTCGGTGCCGCGGCGGCTGGCGTGTTCGTCTCCTGCTCCGCCGGGAACTCCGGCCCGTCCGGCGCCACCGTCTCGAACTCCGCGCCGTGGGTCGCCACCGTCGGCGCCGGGACGCTAGACCGCGACTTCCCGGCCTACGTCACCCTCCCTACGGGCGTCCGCCTCGCCGGCGTGTCCCTCTATGCGGGGGCCTCCCCGTCTCCTCGCCCCGCCATGCTCCCCCTCGTCTACGGCGGCGGCGGAGATAACGCGAGCAAGCTCTGCCTCACGGGGACGCTCGACCCGTCCGCGGTGCGCGGCAAGATTGTGCTCTGTGACCGCGGAGTCAACGCGCGCGTGGAGAAGGGCGCCGTCGTCAAGGCCGCCGGCGGCGCCGGGATGGTGCTGGCCAACACGGCGGCCAGCGGCGAGGAGCTCGTGGCGGACAGCCACCTGCTCCCAGCCGTGGCGGTTGGGCGGACGGTCGGCGACAAGATACGGGAGTACGCGGCGCGCGGAGGCAGGCCGATGGCAATGCTGAGCTTCGGCGGCACGGTTCTTGGCGTCCGGCCGTCGCCCGTCGTGGCGGCGTTCAGCTCTCGCGGCCCCAACACTGTGGTGCCGGAGATCCTAAAGCCGGATATGATTGGTCCGGGGGTAAACATCCTGGCCGGGTGGTCCGGCGTCGCTGGCCCGACCGGGGTTGCCAAGGACGGCCGTCGGACGAACTTCAACATCATCTCCGGTGAGCCTCCCACTATCACTATCAGTCTTTTGCATTCCTCAGATTTAAAATTTCCCATTTGTCATGTTGCTATTGTCCCTGTCAGGCTCTCTTGCATTCAGATTAGTTTCACAACTTGTCATGTTGCTACCATCCGTATCAAGCTCTCGCACTTCTCACTGTCAGATTCAAAAATTTCACATCTTGTCATGTTGCTGCCATGTTTGGAATTACTGATTTACTGCTCCTACGCACATGCAATTCAGTCAGTAAAAGAGATAGAGTACTAGGAAACAGGGCCTTTTATCAGATTCAGTCATGCTCAAGCTGTTGCAGAAAGGCCGTTTCATCTCATCTTTCATTTCTGTCGTAAGAAATGGCGTTTGCTTTCACCACCTTTTGTCAGGGACGCACATGTGATGCTCTGCAAGATATGAACTCATAAAAGGCAACAGCAGCTAGGACAATTTACTTTATTACTTTTGTTTCTTTTGATTGCCAATTCAAAAGGCATGAGGCAAGCTGACACTAGTGGTTTGAGTACTCCAACTTATTGACCGGATCCTGTGAAGCTGTGCTGACATTTTCACTACTAGCTGAAAAGAAAGGTGTCGAGTGTCGTGAGTACCAAAATTTGCCACTCACAATCGAAGAATTCTATGAGATCTATATCTAATTGGTTCTTGGTTGCCTGATTAACGTTGGAGTTGTCTTTGATTCTTTCCGGCACTTGGAGTAGATCAGATTCTAACAATGTTTGCTTACTGAGTTACTGCTGAGATATTGATATGTTATTAGGAGCCTGGTTTATTTGTTAGTAGATAACATTATCGCAAAAAACTTGATGCTAGATAAATGTATAAAACTGTTTCCAGTGTAGCCATGGTGTCTGAAGTTATGAGCTTATGTGTATTTCTCGCCATGTAGTGGGCCATTTAGGACGAGAAGAAATCAAGTGGGATTTTATTTTTCTTAGTTGTTTATGTTCGATCCAGGCACAGATTCTTGTATGGGCAGCTATCCTTTCTCATAGGTCGATAATTTGATATTACTTAATGCTGACTACGGCAGTTTGCATGCCACTACATGTTAAACTGAACAATACATTTAACTATTTAGTCTTTCTAACTTATCAGGTGTTTCCATTTGTCTAATGAATCAGTAATTGATTACTTCTTTGATCCCTGCAGGGACATCTATGTCCTGCCCTCACATCAGTGGAGTGGCTGCCTTACTGAAGGCTGCTCACCCTAACTGGAGCCCTGCCGCCATCAAGTCTGCACTGATGACCACTGCATACACCGTCGACAACACAAACTCCTCTCTCCGGGATGCAGCAGATGGGTCACTTGCAAACGCATTTGCTTATGGCGCTGGACATGTAGATCCACAGAAGGCGCTTTCTCCGGGCCTCGTGTACGATATCTCCACCAATGACTATGTTGCCTTCCTCTGCTCCCTGGACTACAGCGCCCCACACATTCAAGTGGTCACCAAGATGACCAACATCTCCTGCCCAAAGAAATTCCGCCCTGGTGATCTCAATTACCCGTCATTCTCAGTTGTGTTCAATAAGAAATCAAAGAGGGTCTTGAGGTTCAGAAGGGAGCTAACCAATGTCGGCCCAGCAATGTCCATTTACAATGTGGAGGTCAGCAGCCCTGAGTCTGTTGGCGTCACGGTGACACCAGCAACATTGACATTCAAGAAAGCCGGGCAGAAGCTGAGATACTATGTCACCTTCGCATCGAAGCCTGGTCATGACCACGCAAAACCGGATTTCGGCTGGATATCCTGGGTGAATGATGAACATGTGGTTCGCAGCCCGGTTGCCTATACATGGAAGATGTGAGGCCGGTAAGTTGAGTCCCTCTGGTGGCCTAATCATGCTCCGGAGCAGATGAAAGATAGATAGTTTGGTTGATGTAGTTTTCTGATAGCTCCACAAAGAGAATCGGCGTGGAGCCCTCGACTGCAAACCTGTATTTGATTCTTCCCTGGGTGGGTCGGTAACTCACCGGACCTCAGTCTCGCCTCTAGTTTTCAGGAGTCCGGCATGTAACTTGTGAAATTAACGTGTGAGGTTTTCTTTATTTCTAGCTTATGTGGTGTAGGCATGCGGCTGGTAATCTGTACTGATTCCATGTTCACTCTTTTACTCCCAAAGCTGCGCGGAATGAAATGATTGGGTTTCTCTTCTACTCTTGTTTTGGACATGTTCGTCAGAACTTCAGATTTGGACTTGTGCGCAACGCTTAACGAACATGTCACAGCTACTTTGCCCTCCACTTGAGCTGACGAAGATTCTTGCCCCAGATCCTCCTACCACAAACGCAGAAACATGAGAATTCAGATCCCAGCATACTGTGCCATTTGCAGGGACGTCTCGGCACTGGACTGGCTCGATGTACATTAGGGATCCGCTTTCTGGGACAAGGAAAAGAAAAGGCTGCGTGCGTGCGTTGTCTCGCACCACGCCGCCTTTTGCCCGGCATGCGTGTGTACGCTCGCAAGGCAAAGCACGCGTGCTCCCCGACCAATCTGCCATCTTCTTCCCGGATTTGTGATCTCCATTACAGATGTTCTGTATTACTACTATTTTTTTCTCTCTCTCCCGCATAGGATGAACGGTGCGCTAATTAGAGTGGTCTGGGCTCTGGAGCGTGTGTTTAGAAGTTGGACCAATTCCTCCTCTACCTTTGCCGGCCCAAAATTGCAATGTGCCTTGGCCGATGTGAGCCCAAATTTGCTTTGCATTCATCCCAAAATCGAACTCGCGAGCTTACGGCTCGTTTTGATTTTAACCTCCATATATGACCATAACTAGGAAAAAAAATATTTGACAGTACCATTAGGAGAGCGTAGAGACTATTGCGCGCGGGGTCGCGCGACTCCTGCGGCCCGCGCATGGCCCCGTACGTATGGATTTTCACAGGTGGGCTGCGCGAGAAATTATGTTGGGCTCAGAAATTTACGGTCATGATAGTGTGAGCGAGGAAGGTTGTGAGTAATGCGATGGCCTGTTAAAGTACCCTAGGAACATTTGATACTAGTTCATTTAAATTTTTAGTCATCATTACTCTTTCATTCAATATTATTTTTTATTCTGTTTACACCACCTAAGTTCTTCAAATTACATCTACCATACAAGATCCATATTACATAAACAAAAGTTAGGTGTTTATCACACTATATAAGTTGATGGCACCATCACTCGACCGCGACAACAAGCAGTCCAGCACGCCTGTTAACAAAATGGCACCCTCGTGTGAAACGATCGGGTATGTTCTCTCCCATAGAAATAACACAATGGCAGAATGAATTGATTCCTCGGACGCAACACATTGGATGCGATTCCTTGGCTACACGTTCGATTGGAGGCGATTCCTCGCCGACGTCCGTGGATGCCAGCGGCATAGATTGATCAACGCAATACGCTAGTGGGTGGTGATGTGGATTGGTCTATTAACGTCCGAGATGCTCATCTATGTTTGTCACACTCATGACATTGATTATTACATAGTCAATATTTTGCGTGTCAACTTGATTACTATCAACTTATATATATTGTGACTATCAATGAACATCAACCTGTGTATTTCCTGCATCAATATATGTATTCTGACTATCAACGTATCTATATTATGCCTATCGATCTACATATATTATGAGTATCAACCTATGTTTTCGTTGAATCAACACGTATATTCTGACTATCAACCTACATATATTAGAATTACAAATCTACATATATCATAAGTATCAATCTACATATATTGTGACTATAAATCTACGTATATTCTGAAGTATCAACCTGTGTATTATTCTTATTTTGTACCAACTCTTTTTGGCTCAAACAATAACCCTTCTATTTTTTCAACGAACAAGAGAATGGGGTAGCATCTCCATAGGGATAGGATGTATAAGAACCATGGAAGACATTACTTTAAAAAGACATATCTGGAATATTAACTTATTTTATGTGGTCTTCGTAGTAAAATGATACTTGTAAAAATGATATACATAGTCTCCGTATAAGTTGATACAAGATGATATGCATAGTCATTATTTAAATTGATATATAGTCTCTATATAATTTTCTTATTTGGTCTTTCTTTATATAAAAAGATGTACATACTCTCTCTTTAAGTTGATACATACTCTCTGCATAAATTAAATGTACTAGGAGATATATAAGTTGCTATAGTAGACATACAATATAATTTATTTTATGTAAAATACAACAAATTTCCATAGAGAAGTATATATGTTGCTACTACGTATTCAATATAAATTGATAGTCATGTTCAGTTTTAAAACATATCAAATATGGATCTAGTTTTGTATATCTTATTACAAGTAACACAACGTTGCAAACGGATTTGAAAACGATGCTTAATTATGGAGTTAGGCTCATTTCAAAAAGTATGTCCATTTTTTAAAGATGACATCAGCAACTTGTAAGGTTTGACCAATTTGCGGTGGGTGCTTCCGCCAATCCAGACAAGTGCATGTAACACTTCCGTGAATTCAGCGCAAACCCCTGATTGGTTGGAAGGAGTGGGTCGCATGATTGGTCGGAGGGGAGGGGGTCGCGCATTCGGTTTTAGCGCAACCCGTTATCATGGCCCTTAGGAGAGCCTTTTGACTTAGGGCATGTACAATAGTTTAGACAGATACTGTCTATTTAACACATACAGACAGTTAAATAGTTAGCTCTACAATACTTTAGACAGCTGCTGTCTATTTAGCTGTCTGTGTGATAATAAATACGCACTCTGGTTTATGATGTTTTGCATGGGAGCACGAGCTAAAGCAGTAGACGAGATAGTAGACAACAACACTCTCTTTCCTCATTAAATGATAGCAACATCAGCTCATTTGATCTATGTGGCAACAAAAAGACAGCTGTTGTCTGTGGGTTGTACATGCCCTTAGTAGTTTGATTATACACTCAATTTATGGAAAAGATGCACACTCGTGAAATATTTGCATAAATTATATATCTCAATGAAAAGATTGGAGAGCAAAAAAAAAGAAGTTAACTTTCGACGATGGACTTAAAACCATTGAATTGGATGAATTCCAAGTAAAAATGGTGCATTGGATAATCCAATTGTAGTCAAATTACACCAAGTACATATTTAAGCTTTTTTTATCAGTCATGACTATGGCACTGGATCATCAGATGGGCTTTCGATGGACATCGGATAAATGATTTGACATTGATCAAGTGCCAAAATTAATCTTTTATAGGTTACTATTCATATCGCCGGATCTTGGTGTGTGCTTGATAAAGCATCGGGTAGAGGTCAGGAGCTTACTCAGAACCATGTCATTCATAATGAAGCTGATCTATTTACACTCGATTATCCGATGACCCCATCGGACAAAGCATCAAACAAATAACATAACCAATTACTTTCCGTCTTCTCAATGTTCAAACTTACATGCAAGACGATCGAATTATATGATGATATTCAAAATAGAGCATCAGATCTATGTTTATTTAGATGAGTGGTTGACAACGGCTAGTCTCGAGCTCTAGCCTATATATACTTTCTCATTTGGTCTCTTGGGCTTGCTCCTTACCACTCTGAATAGCTGACAAGAGCTAAGGAAGGAAGATTTGAGCTTTGCAACTACATCAATTCAAGATTAAGGACATGCTTAATGCATTTTGAGTAGTAAGTGTGCATATTGTTTGTAGTTAAGTTTAATAATGCTCGTCAAGTGATGAATGCTCATGGCCTATTACTCTTGATGGTTGACAACAGCTAGACGATGGTTTTGGTGATAGTGGTATTCTTAGTGAGCTCATTAATTGTGGAAGCCTCAAGATCAAGTTCGTGTATCCGCTCTGAAGCCCGTCATTCCGGAGATGGAAAAAGGGTTATTTTAACGAGCACTTGAATTCTTAGTAGCTCAAGGGAAAGCAAAACTCTTAGTGATTGCTTCAAGTGGACTAGGGGGGGGGGGGGGGGGGGCTGTCATTTCCATGATCCCACGGGAAAAAAAAATCTAGTATCTTCGTGATCACTCCTGATACATTCTCATATTACATATGAGCATTTTACTTCAAATTTAACTTGATAGTGTGCTAGTAGCTGGATTTTCTAGCATTCCTCTTGTTAAAGTTTATTGTTCTATAAATTGAAGAAGTTCCAATTCACCTCCTTTTTGAACCATTAATCCTTTCAGAGGTAATTCATTTTGTGAAACGCTCTGTGCTCTTACACATTACCTGTTCTCCAGAGGCGCTGTGTACACAAATGGTTCTACAGTGCCATCGTCTAGAGTGAGCAAAGACTCCAGGGCCTCTACAACGGCTGACATCTGAGGCCGAGATTTGGGGGTTACATGCAAGCACTTACGAGCTATCGCTGCAGCCTTTTGGGCAGCTCGAGTAGGGTACTGCCCATCCAGCCTCCGGTCCATCACACGGTCAAGCCGGCGTGAATCGTTCAGGCACGGCCGCGCCCATTCCACAAGGCTTTGCTCTCGTGGTGGCCTGTTCTTGTCCACCGCCTTCCGCCCCGTTAGCAGCTCCAGTAGTACGACACCAAAGCTATACACGTCACTCTTTGTCGTTAGATGTCCTAACAAAGAATAAAGAAAAATGAGTTAGTCCCTTTGATCGAGGTGTAACTATATATATATATAGATATCTAATATCTTCAAACTTTTGCTTGCATATATATGAAGGACAAAGCCAAACCAAGAAAAGCAAGCCTGTATATACCAGTCATGATGTACTCGGGTGCGGCGTAGCCCTGTGTGCCCATGACTCGGGTTGAGACATGGGTTTCATCTTCGCCAGGCCCATCCTTTGCTAGCCCGAAATCCGACAGCTTTGCTGTGTAGTCCTGAAGGAAGGGGAAAAAAAGGACCACATGAACTGAATGTTATGTGTGATGAAATACAACACCAAATTAAATTGGAGAGATCTTGTTGACCATCTCAAGCTAGCTATGTCGACACTGAATTATGCAACGTGTACATACCGAGTCCAATAGGATGTTGGAGGTCTTGAAGTCACGGTAGATGACAGGTTTTGCAGCTTCGTGGAGGAAGGCCAAACCTTTGGCAGCTCCAATGGCGATCT
Source organism: Echinochloa phyllopogon (assembly GCA_033239725.1). Taxonomy (NCBI): domain Eukaryota; kingdom Viridiplantae; phylum Streptophyta; class Magnoliopsida; order Poales; family Poaceae; genus Echinochloa; species Echinochloa phyllopogon. Next base: position 29,342,052 of record BTCW01000018.1, read on the forward strand.
TCATTCGTGCCGACCACGGCAGAGAAGCAGAGTATTCTGTAGTATTCACGAATGCATATGTGAGGCCCAACTCGTTAGCGAGATGAGGTAAATGTAAATTGGAAAGGCAGTGAAATATGTTGGAGATTAAATTTCATGTCTATTGTCACCTTTAATTTGCTCGTCATCTTGACAATGGTTTTTTTATCAATTCAATGGTATATTATACTAGCATCTGAGAATGTTGGCTTTATCATTATCAACTTCACAGGTATATTATACTTATGCTGATTAGATGCTTCGAAACATTTTCCCCTTAGTATATATAGAGTTGTAGCTAAGCTTTAGGCCATTTAATAATAACGAATTGCAAAGGATAGCGATTTCAGTGGTTTTATCTAGAGAAAAAAATCCTAATTTAGTGTCGACATAGCGTGATAGGGTCCTAGTTTTAGTTAATTTTATCCAAAAAAAATCCTAACACCAAAAAGAATTCAGTCTATGACTCATGAGTACCTAGTGGTTAGAGCACCTGAGCAGCACCCAACAGACCCAGATTCGACTCCATGTGGGAGCGAATTAATTGAGTTTGGAATAAAAAATAGGTAGGGGCTTCCCTGCTGACTTCGGTCAAAGTCTATTACTCATGATTTTGACCAATTTTGACTGATGAGCTTTGCTAGTCCCCTGATGCAAATTACAATGCTTGGCAATCAATATGATGGCTTGTGTGAATTTTAAGGCTGGTCTCAATGGAGGTTTCATAAGGAGTCTTAATGAGCAAATTTGCTGATGTGGCAGGATCATCACGAGATCATGAGGAGACAAGTGAGAGTTTTACGAGATGAGAGAAAGTTTCATTCCCATCAGGTTCGGTTATCTTATTAGTTTTAATAACTATACAATAAACTATGTATTTAGACTGACCTAATAAGCTAATAAAGTGAAACATGGAGAGTTCAATGACCCTTTTGTCCCACTTCGATTCCATCAACAGATTTTTATCTAACCATTAAAATGTGAACCGGTCTGTATGTATTTACATAGTTGCAATAGGGTTATAGATATAAACTATGAAGGATAAAAAAAGTATAGGAATGAACCACATCGAGGTTGTCAAGACCAGGTCATCAGATGCATGAGGAGGAAGACTGATGTAACATGTCAAAAATATACGTGACAATAGCAGGTCAATAAAAATTTAAAAAGCAGGTACGAATAGTCAATATCTCTCCTATAATTGGACATGAATGCAGACGAAAGCTAAAGGAAAATTGCATGCAGAGATCTGAGGCACTATTGAGTGTCTCCGAGGCTAAAATATAAACAATGTTTATTCACCTTTTTTACGAGCGCACCAAGTGGATTCTCAACAGAAATGTGAAAAAAAAAAGTTTGTAGGATTTTTATCATTAAGAAGATATGAATGTAAATTATATAATCCGCCTTACTTTTGAAGAGATGCTTCTCCAAGCTGCCCCTCGCCATGAACTCGTAGACAAGAAGCCTGTGCTGATCCTGGTAGCAGTAGCCGATCAGTTTGACGAGGTGTGGATGCCTCAATTGCCCAAGAAAAACGACTTCTGCCTGCCCAGACGAAACAAATAAATAATTCATCACAAATGGATACGTGTCAACATACACATCATCGTCTTACTATTTTAAGGAATATTTTGACCATTAACAATTGTGGTTGAATTATTTGACCAAACAATGCAGTGTTGGTTAGGTGGTTGACAAGTTGACTAAGCATCCTGGAAAGGAAATCACGTCTGAAGAGGAGAAAAGGCTTGGCGACTTTCGTCTAGTGTGATCACAGCTAAGCTAGATAGCAACACTACAATTTTCTTTCGAGTAGGGTGCAAATAAGCTTAGCTGGTTCTTCTCGTAAAAAAAACTTAGCTGGTTCTTTGTTAAATAAAGTACTAAAAACGGACAAAAAAAATTCATGTTTGATTATTAATCTGAACCGCGATCACTCATGATAGAAAAAAAACAAAAAAGGTGCAAAAAAGCGTTTGAAGTTGTGAAAAATTTGGAGTTTGTTTAGTTAATCCTATTTCCTGAACGTGCTAACCAACATTTCAGAACACATGACAGTGTCAATGACCAATGAGACTGACTCCTTTAGAATTTTCCAGTTTAATTCTTCAGTTTCAATTTAAAATCAATAAAATGCTTACATATGAAGACAATACCCATGACGTGGTCAACAATTTCAACACCGCGTCCTGGAAAATCGGATTAAGAAGTACCCTATAAGTAGTATATACGTGGTAAATAGGTCCTAGGTCTCAGCTAGCTAATTGTTCTGTATCAGCTCAATTATTCGATAGACACTAATATATAGGGCGTTAATTTGGTTTGATGAATGAACCTCATAGATGGATAAGTTGATTCTAAGAGCTTATTTGATGGGATGACTTAAGCCATATCCGATCCTATGCTTATGTGCATAACGAGGAATGTGATGGTGATGGACTAACCAATTTTATTTCTCAAACCAAACAAAAATACGAGTGAAAAGGTGTTGGTGACCATTTCATTCCTCAAAGCAAACACCGCGTCGTCCCTCGTACCAACTCCAAGACTCTATGCTCAACAACCTCCGCCCAAACCGAACCATTCTGAAGTAAGAAGAGACTATTCGATATGTAGAATTGTAGAAAGTGTTAGGTTTACTTCCAACCACAGAATTCTGCATTGGCGATGAACTCATACCAAATTCCACGGCTGGAAAACGTACTAATTTCTGATGAAAAACATTGCACTAATCCCTATATCCTCTCATCTCCATCTCAAAAAATCTACTGGATAAATGATCTTCAGCAATTAACTAGAAGAAAATTAACTTTAGAAACTGTAGCTTAATTACCAGCCATTCTTTGTGGCCCTGCGAGCCCTCGAGGTCGAGCAGCTTGACGGCGACGGCCTGCGGCTGCCGCAGGCCGGGCCTGACTCGCTCGTCGACGCGGCCCTTGTACACGGGCCCGAACCCGCCCTCGCCCACGAAGTTGCTCGTCGAGAAGTCCCGCGTCGCCACCCGGAGCTCCTCCACCGTGAACACCAGCACGTCGGACCCCGCCAGCGACAGGGACAGGTCTTCCGGCGACGGCAGCGGCGCCGGCGCGGGCGGCCTGGAGCTGGAGGCCACCTTCGCGGCGTTCCTGGAGCCGGAGTCGCCGGAGCGGCTGGCGTGGGAGGAGCTGAAGCAGCCGAGGCTGAATAGCGAGCTCCACGACGTCGTCGTCGACGACGACTTGGGCTTCTCCATGCGCGCGCGTGTGGGCTGCAGTTGATCAGAACGAAGTGGGGAGGGGGATGATTTTGTGTGGAGTCGTTTGTGTTGTGTGCAAGACAGCAAGAGTCGCTGCTATATGGGGTGCGCTGATTTGTAGGAGTAGTTGCTGTCAATCAATCAGTTGTTTGGTTTGGTTGGGAGAGCGGACAGCTACTACTAGTACCCTCGATTTTTCGAATTCTGGATTGTATTAGAAAACATACTAAAACATTTACATTACGTAAAGGATCTTTGTGATGACTAACTAAATTATATTATTTTGCCTCCCAGATTTATATACTCGATCCGTCCTATGGAGGTTGCAAGTCGCAACTTTCGCAATTAAAAAGTCCTGTAAAAAATGTTATCCTAGATATTACGGTAAAATGGGACCCACTTAATTGCCTTGCAAAGCTAATCAATAGAAGGACCTCACCTAATAATACCATTTTACAATAATAGTATGAATCTATCGGAAAAAAGGATTACATCACTCTTATGGGGGGACGGAGTTTGCAAATTGATATACCAGATTAGCATAACTCTATATATTTGGTATAATATATTTCTATAGATATCCCTGAGAAAAGTGGCATTTAAGCCCTTGCTAATATTTTAGAAATAAAACACTATTCTTTCGGTATAAATGCAAGCACCTGTGACGAGTCTAGCCCAGGTGAACAGATGCCACTACACTAAACATAACCATCTAAACTACTCTCAGTTTTCTAGTCAGAATTCTATGCTAGAGTTAGTTTTATGGGGTGTAAATCCAACTCACTTGCCATCGCCCTCTCCGTTTTTACAACTCGAAGTGGCTATTGTGCCTGTCTTTCTTGGAACTAGTTTCAGCCGCTGTTGTGTGTTTATCATTATCTGGAAAAGAGGTTCCGTATAAAGCTACGTCGTCACTGTCTCCGTCTGCCTTGCCTCAGCGCAAATTTTTGGGCTACGTTAGTACACTAAACTTACAGATAATTTTATATTATAGTTGCGCAGTATTCTGCCCGTCATGTAGCTTAGGCACGATCTCCCCATATTCTAATCCTGGGCGCCGGCCTCGGAACAGGATATCTTGCTAACTAATGATAAAAAAAATTGCTAGCAGGCAGAAGCCAGTAGCATTCCACTGACTGTTTATATGACTATTAATGTCTAACTGACGTTAGTTGCATCTGTTCCACTTGGTCAAGAGTCTCTACGTCTTGCTTCAAGAAGGCCATGGTACTTTTCTCATTATCACAATTATTTTTTCGGCATTATCTCTGAAATCTAAAATCATATTGAATCTTAGTCAGACCTGTCATGAAAGTGTGCACTGGGGGCTAAGGACCATTAGACAGTTTCCACGGCAATTTCTGATAGAGAGAGAGAGAGAGATAAACATCACTGAAATATTCCCATTTTAGTTGTATAAAGGGCTTCGAGGCAAAGCCTAATCCATAAATATAATCATAGAGAATGAATCTTAAAGTCTGACAAATTAGTCCTTGCAACAACCTACAAAGAACAGCCTTATAACACAGCCGATGGCTTGACATGGAAGGCATAAGAAATGACTAATAAAATGAACAAGAGGATGAATATCAGCAACAACTGAACCAACAAGGATGGCCATGTTATCACCGACCTATCATTCCTCAAGTTATCTACCAGGGTATCACTACTTTGTACCAAGGTTAGCAAACCTAGGCAATTCATCGTGACAAGTAAGACGATTGAAGGTGCTGCATCAAGAACTGAGCAGAGTGAACATGACGAAGAGATGAGGGCATTTCGATGTTTGATACGTCAACGTCTGGTACTTCCTCTGCTATTTCCTCGGTTGTGAAAGGAATGCTGCAATTGTGGAGATTAGGAAGGATAGCGTAGATGTAAGTTGAAGTGCATGAATCATGCAAATGAGAAAGACAAGCTCATGAACTGAAGCTCCAGGGATAACTAACCTTAAGTCATCATCCACAAGAAATGAATTAGACACAGGATTTTGCATGTCGTTACTCACCATGTCCCTCATTTTGGCAACAACCTGCAAAGAACCTACTGATTTAACTGAGAGCCAGAAACGGGACTACTGCATGTCACAAATTGAGATGATGAAAAATACCTCAGCTGATACACTATGAGTACCATATTTGTCATCCCAGTACATCGTACATATACGATATATCTGTCTCACACTTAATGCCTGGCAGAAATTTGTTAAACAAGATAAGAGTTTTTTTATTAGGACAATTCTATCAGCCTAACTTGTATAAAGAAGCAGCACTGTTGAAATTTGTCTGTACCGGGCAAATATTCTTCTTAATCTGCTCAAGGGTATTTTTGCTTTTATGTGGAATGATCTGCATTCCACATACTTGCATGAGAAAAAAGCATGAAAACAATACCGTAATTTAGCTATAAGAAATGATACTAAGTTTTACCAGAAAGTCAACCGCTTGCCTGATGAACTTCAGCTCATCCCAAGCTGCACCTGCATGCTACAACATAGAAAATAATAGGTGTACCGTTGAATACTGATCAGGATAAAATGAGTGCAAGACCTTCTGCGAACCTCTTCTTCAGCGTCCACAATCCATTTCTCAAGTACACAAAGCCCAGATTTCACATATTCTCCATTTGAAAATGTGCAACATTCTCGTCGTAGGAGCATACTGGACATTAGATAAAAAAGCAAAACTAAACCAAGAGCTTGTTGACCTGAATGCTTTCTGAAATATAGTTGATATGCACAGGCTAACCTATTGAACAACTGTACATTAATGAAGGAGAAAACTTGAGTTACTAGCTTGCGGATGAAAAAAGAAGGCACCTGCAGAATATTTGTTTTCAAGATAAGTAAGAGTGCTTATATCAAGAAGAAAACTAACTACTCCTAGAGTCCTAGATAAGAACAGTGTGTTCCTTATAAAACCAAGAGCAATGGACAGGTGTAAAATAGGCCATTAAGTTCAAACAAAAATTGGACACAAGCATCTTTAGCATTTGCTTCTGTGCAGCAATCAGGCCTTGCTCATGATACGGATTCTTCTTGTACTTCATTTGGTTGTGCAGATAATGCTCTATATCAAATTTTCTGAATTAGATCACACGCTTCATGGGATTATGGAAAGCATTCCTTCGTTTCATTCAACAACTACTAATCAAATGGACCAGCTTTCTTATGAAAATAGGACTACTGAAATGATGACTCGACAACAAACCCTCAAAACAATCAAGCGGAAACAGTCAGATTGGATTCTTTATGTTCCTACAATTATTTTCTCCATTTAGCAATCTTAGGATGCACATTTCTCTCTAAGCATGGAAAGTTGGTTATGGTATATGAGATGTCTCGACTAATTACCATCTATTACATACTTCAAAGGATATGGGCATGTTTGGTTTCCTAACTGCAGGAGCCTGGCTCGCATCTACCAGCCAGGCTGAGCTGGGTCAGGCCCTTGCATGTGCAAGACCTGATTGTTTGGTTCACTGGATCAGCATATCCAGGATGAGCAGACTCATTGTTTGGCTGACTTTATTAGCAAGAAACTGGGAAGCACACAATTCATTTTCTGGGCAGCGCATGCTCGCTCACACCAGCGCGAGCCAGGCCGCCAAGAAAAGGATTCAATTTTCGTTTCTCAGCAGCCAGGTTCAGCGGAGCCTTTTGCATGTGTCAGGCCAGGCCCAGGTCAGGGTCCAGGCAACCAAAACACCCTGATGCATATTTGGTTAAATGCAGCAAACAACACACGCCCTATAGGAATTACAACTGCATGACTATGAAGCTATGATAATAACTGTGCAAACCATGTAATTTTTAGCCGCCTTAAATGGAATTTGTCAATATAGTGTTGCATATTTGGGGTATGTACAGCTAGCATTTGTGTTGAAATACTCACAAAATTTTTATGTAGTCTATCCATCAATGAGTCCAAAAATTTAACAATTCGATCCCAGTGAGTACTTATTGGTTGCTGCATGGCCACGTCAGGTGATCTCGAGCTCCTTCCATTGCCTCCTCGAGCAAGTTTTGGTGCCTTTTTATGAACATAATAGAAGGTTGAATCCAATATGAACTGATAAAGAATGTAAAGCCTCCAGCAAAGAAATTTCATGGAGAAAATATTGTGAGGGTAATCAGCAAGCCACTGGGGCTACAAGATCACATACCTGAATACAAAGGCTTAAAAGAGGTGATATCTCTTTCTTTAGATTGTCACGAATTAAACCAAAAATCTTCTCCAAGGAAGCAGTAAGTTGTTGCTTAAATAGCATGGCTGGGTATTGAGCATCTATGTGTGACATCCCTGGCCGTTGTCCGAAGGCTTTCAAAGGAGACCTGAATGTCTGTAAGAATGTTTAGACGATCAGTTTCAGATAGTATGTGACGTTTACGGCAAGCTAATTAGTTTATTTTGAACTAAGTAGCTTGTCCTAAACATCATATGTTTTAAAAATGGATGGAGTATATCTTATCTGATAACAATATTAATTCAATAAGAAACACTAAAGTTCACTATTGCCTCTGTTGACATGGTCAGAACAGAATTCAGGTTCTAAATATCTAAGAATCACTAATCCCAGCTGCCATGCAAAAATCTAGGTAGTTTTCTTGTATATTCCAGCGAAATATATATTCTCTATATTTTTCTTCAACTTTTCCCATGCTTTTGCATGTTCTACTTTCATCAAGTCTATATTCTTTCAAAGATCACTAAGTAACCTACTATTAGTCAGTACAAATAATACTGTCTAAGACCAATGCAACTTATTACCGCTAGTAACCAGTTGATTCCCAGAGATAAATTGAACCATAAAATCCAAATATGTACAAAGAGAGCTGCAAAGTGCAAGCTGAAAAGTAAATAAGTTGAATAAATGGAACTCACTTCATTTGCCTTTTCACTTAAGTGAGTATCCGAAGACGATCGAGAGGGTGCCATGATGAATCCTTTTGACCTTAAATTTCTTTGTAACATGCATAAAAGGGCGGAAGTATTGGCTAGCCAGTAGGGTAAAATGTCATTCTCATTTTCAGCCTGAAAAGCAAAACGTTGAAACCAATAACCAGAGCATCTCAGTCACATGGTTAAGAATATAGAACAGAATCCTAACCTTCAGCATGGTATTAATTGTGTGAATTATGAAGTCAAATATGGTTGTTCTTTCAGCCTCAAATACTCCCCAATGGAGAAGGCATTTGTAAATGATACAGGCTGCAACTGGTTTTCCCCTCTTGAATCCCATATCATCTTTGATGCACCATTGGAGCACATCATGATAATCCTGAAAGTGTCACTTTTTTTCTTGAGTATGCTAACTTCATATACCCTAGAGATTACTAATATCTAGAAAGAAAATGTGCATAAAAACGGGTGTTCTTTTTTCATATTTAGAGAAAGATATATTCAACCTTGTGTCTATCGGAATTCATCCTTGACCTTCTTACTTCTGTAAGGTTATGTGGGAGAGTTGTAAGTTTTACAGGTGAAGATTCCTGAAGGCAGACAAAATTTCATCGATCAGTAACCTAGATGAATCTACAATGAAAGAGATAATGAGACTACATGTCTTACAAAGAATGGCCTTGGGCTGCATGGTGACGCTCCAATATGATGGCTCTACAAACAAATATAAGAACATTCATTAGAACATAGTAGTTCTTGATCCATAGTTTTCAATTTGAACAGAATACACGTTTATTTATACAGAACACGAGAAAGAAAATGATGTATTTCCAGAATGAATAAGAAAAAGTCCATACAACACGAGAAAGGAATTGATGTATTTCTAGAACGAATAAGAAAAATCAATATACCCCAGTTCGGTTGTGCCTAGGAGATAAGTTCAAGGCCTTCTGTCTCAATAAATGATTCTCATCTTCTAAATTTGAGATCTTATCCTCTAAGCTGTAAAAGAAAAAGCCCAATTATTTAGTTAATAGGGTTTGTCTATGTAATCATAAAAAGATTATTTTTCATATTGCTATATGAGAAATAAGTGTTCCAACAGAAAATACTCATCTTTTAGAAAATACTTGATATTTACATTTAAATACTGGAGATCTATGATATTAGTATGAAAAAAGTTACTTTTTCAAGTTATCCCGGAGATGGACATAGTTCTTTTCCACATCGTGCAGCTTGTCCATATTATCATGGCTACATTTTTGAGCTTTTAATAGCTCTTGTTCCATTTCTGCGTTTTTTCCCTGCATTACAGAAACACCTTTACAACACTGCTTCAATAAATCTATCAGAGGCAAGATAATATACACTGTAATTGTATATGGATCATTCATTACGGAATGCTTAGATTACAACCTTGTTTAGGTTGCAAAAGGCATTTTGAGTAAATGTTTGCAGATTAAGAGAAACCACAAACTAGAATACAACTATATCAGAATATTAAGAGCAAAATGAATCAGTCACGAACATGAACATCACATTGTTGATGGCTAAAAAGGTGAGTGACACATAAGTAAAAATTGGAAAGTGGCATGAAATACTGAATGCAAATAGAACTTGAAGTCATACAGGCTAAATTTAAATTTTATAGTAGGGGAAACACCTTCAGTGAAATATTCTCCCTCTTCACTTCTTCTATTTGAGAGAGACTGTTACGCAGAGTTTCTTGATCCTTGGATGATAACTCTAACTGATGTTGGAGTGAAACAATTTTCTTGCAATTGTTTTTATTTTCTTCATTTGATGCCTCTAACTCCAACTTCACAGAATCCAAGATTTTGAGAAGCTTAGATACCTCCAATGCCTTTGACTCTTCAGCAGCAAGCTGTGTACACAGGATTATATAATTGATGGCTATCTAAAAAACAATCAATATAGTGAAAAGTTATATATTTTTTACAACAAAGATTATAGAGTCCTCAATTTGACAGTTGAGAAACATGAAGAAAACATATAGATTATGTTAAACTACTTTTGATGCTTGGATGCTAATTGTTGTCCACCGAGTCCTTAAAAAGTTAAAGTCCATCAGGTTTCAGCATCTCTGTGGAAGGCATCCTGATATTGTATCTAAAGCACTCACATTTTAACATTAAAAGATCTATATCGCATAGAAGCATACCCTTTGCCTCCTCTCTAAGGTGAATCGCAAAGTAAGATCTTCTAAGCTCTTCTCAAGTTTTCCTTTTGCTTCACGTAAAGCTCCAGTTTCATATGCAGCCTTGAACATGAAGAGATTCAGTACTTGAAACAAATTGAACTAAAAATTAGTACACTACATAATACTGCATGACATTGAATCACCAATAATACAAGATATGTTTAATACAAAAAAGGTAAATGAAATGAACTATGAAAATTTGTAGTGGTGTACCAGTGGAATACATTCAGAATATAAATCATACATAAATTAACTTATTGAGTTCAACTTCTATGGACTAACCATCGTGCCTAAATTCTTTATACATGGAGAAAATTATTTGTTCAAAAGAACTCAAGAAATTTTGGCTCTAATACACAGGGTTCTACCCTTCCTTCATCTTGAATATAATGAACATGCAGCTTCTGCGTATCAAGGAAAAGAAACTGAGTTTCATGCATCAACTAGTCACCCAAAAGCTTAAGATTTTGGGGAAGAGTGTGAAATATACTTTCACAATATTGCACACTGACTTGACTGAATGTTAATAAATGTTTATTACCATGTACCTTGGTATGTAAATATATCCAGGTCATGCAAGAACGAGATAGTCAAAGTGTAGTCACCTGGAATGGAATTTTGTTTTTGGTCTTAAGCATACTGAAACAGGTATCATCATCATATGCAAAATTTCAGCTTCGGATTTCCTGAATGGACTATAAGAATTTCTTTATGTAACTATTTTTGGTTAATAATATGAATTTGATGCAAGAACAGGACATGATGAATACACAAAAGGGTGAAATCGACTGTCACATCTTGTGGACAAGTTATACCCACCCTTTATAGGAAACTTAAGCTTACCTATAGCAGCAACCAAACTATCAATGAGTAAAATTTACGAAGAAATACTTTTATTTAGAAGAAATTTAGGAACGTTAGAAACATTTTAGTTGTTACTTCCAGGGTTCCAATCAGATACTTTATGATACAGCAGACTGCAGGTAGTTGGTATAGTCCATACATGTTTAAGGTTCCGCAATGTCCTTTTAGCAAGCTTCTGTCTCCAACAACACTGGATGAGAACTGTTGCCCGTCGGTATTGCTGATGGAAATTATTGAGCTTCCGCATCCTCCACCAAGCCTATATGTTAATTTGAATGGGTTGGTCAGAATACATCAAACTAGATGAACAAAGGCCAAACTAGAAAAGCATAAGGATACAATAATAATTGAGATTTACAAAGGAAAGTTACATCCTGAATCCAATGAGGGGGAGATATTTATTAAGTGCACCAAAGATATTAACAATCACTTAGAATATCATTTCCCTGCTCCAGTACTCCAGTAGTTAGCCTTATCATGCACAGAAACTTAAAAGCTTGAGAGGAAGGTAGGGGTGGGGGTTTGAGTATCAATGATGGGGTGGGGGTATGAGAATCAAAGATGAGAAAGACCTGTATAACAGTAGACGCTTTAGCATTCTTTAAGTGCAGCAATCTCTGAACTGCTAAGATATAGCGAATGCCAGACTGGATCAAAAGAGCAGCAGAACGAAGATGCAAATATGCACAACGACACAACCATCTTCGAGCATATCTTTCAACCGAAACTGCTGCTGCTATCTGCCTCTTAGCTTCAAGCACATTTCGTGCTAAACACCCTGCAGAGCAACCAAAGGCAATGCCCGTTCGTTTAAGAACGAAAGTGAAATTTGGAGTGTGTCTACCATTAACCCTGTTGGGTCGTTAGAATATTATAGTTTATTCAGCACAGAAGGCAGTAAGAAGTTATAATATGACTCCGCCACAATAAGACTTTGCTAAAATATTGGTCAATAAGATTTCTCCTAGCATGTTTAAAGCAGCTCACCAAATAAACAGAATATGGTACTGCACGTTAGTTGTTACATTAAAGGCACATTCGTGAGAAAAGATGAAGATATGCTCAAGTAAGTTTCATCCTGTTACTGTTACTGAAAAGTAACAGTCTGTGCCTTTTCTTAAAGAACTTGTATGTTTTCTTATAGGCCTTTTGGAACTGCTACGGGTTTATCACAAAGTACAGTAAATAAGCATATGTTATCTTGTAGAAAGAAATGAATAATGAGCACCGCTCTAAATGCAAAGTATGAAAACCACAGAGAGATCCATCATACCTCGGCAATATATTTGGATAGAGATAGATGCTTTCCTCGTCGAAAGAAATTTCTTGCGAGCAATAAAGGTTCGAAAGTGACCCTGCACAATCCTGGAAGCATTGTCCAGATTCTCGCCACGTCTGGAGTCCAACACAGCAATCTGGCCAGCCCGGAGAAAAACTTTTGTTCTGCCAAGCTGAAAAATACAATCAGGCTTACAATAGGTATACATCATTCAAATTTTATTTCCATGAAACTTAGTTCATGATAACATCCCTTTCAAGGGGTGCTTCTGTGCTCCACCCTCACAACAGTAGCACAAATGTTAACACACTTGAACAAATTTAAATGCACTTGAAAGGGCTAGTAGATAGAATCAACCCTTCAGTTTCAACTCAAAATTTAAAGCTCTCAAAGGTCAAACATACAAGCACCTCTCTTCGTATGCAATCTGTGTAACAATTGCCTCTTTGGTTGTTTATCTACTTCTGCTGGTGATCTACATTTTCTCTTAAAACAAGAAAGAGGGTATATACCTATGCTTCTTAAATTTCTTTGATGACTAGTTCCAAGCCCTGAAAGGTAACTTATATCCTTAACATTTTAGCTAGGTAATGCAAAAATAGCTAAAGCAATAAAAAGAAATTGGCAACAACGAAACTTATAGGTGCTAGTGGGATGCTTGAGTGCATTTGAATGTTTTTAGTGTTAAAATAGGCTGAACACAAAAGGGTACTATTTCTATGGTCCAAGGATAGAACAAGGATAACGTGCAAATTGAGCATAGCTCAGTTGGTTATGTTCCTTATGGTGAAACTTGCCTATATGGGTTGTCCCTACTCAGCACAAGTGCTCACATTTTCAGCTCAGTAAGAGGCACGTGCCCATCGATCACGAAGCACCTAGGGCAACTTCGTCAATCTCAAGATCTGTTGCCCAGTAGCTCAGAGGCATTCATAGGGATAGGTTATGTATGCATGCGTGTATGTGAGCATAAAAAGGAAAAAAAATTAGGGTACTGTACTTGAAAGTTCTCAAGGTTTAGTTGCTTTAAGATCCTCTGTGTCAGTGATCTCTCATCAAACCTGCAATAGTGGGAAAAGAAATGCACTGACAATCTTTTATATTGATGTGATGATAAAACTTCCCAAATTGAAACATACCAGAAGTTGACCAATGCAGATATACTATGGAAAGTTGGCATATCCTAAGGGGTTCTGACTTCTGAAGTACTCATAAAAAGTGTTAAAGATTACCTTTCATCCATATGTTCTGGCACAAGAAGTCCAAAGCGGTTAATGAATTCAGAGTATGGTCTCCGTGTGGGATAACCAGCAAGACTTATCCTAATAGCTTCAAGGACACCCTGCAGTGAAATCAATAAATAAAGTAACTAAATTAGTAGCTTCTATGATTCCCAGAATGAAGCATATCAGAACAAAGACGAGTTAAGAAGAATGGATAAAACATGGACATGAATGCTTCAAAAAGCATTGATATGTGCCAGAGGAGAAAATTAATGGTAATAACCCCGCTACGCAGTTGCTGTAGTACACTGCCATTTTCAAACTTCTGCGGACAATTCAGAGAATTTGGCTTTATGCAACGGACGTAATGAGGTTCCGTTGAACTAAGTGTCTCCATTAGCGCTTGGAGTTGTTGCTGTTGGGATTAGATAACTGACCATATCATAAGTATAATCAAATAAAAATGAAATTTAGAATAAGCATGTATTAGTCTTGAGGACTTTAAAAGAACTTAACATTCAATTCACTTGCGTGCACAGCGCATGCGCACACACAGAAAGATTCATGACCATACTCAAACATCTTTCCTTGAATGTAACAATTTAAAATTTATATGTGTAATACTAAATTTGGAATATGTTCTCTCAACAAAAAATATTGGAAATATTTTAGCCTGTTGCTTTCTTATTTCCCTTTATTGTTGGTGTGCAAGCAACACAAATATTTTTGTACCACACAAAAAGGCTGTATATAAATATGTAATACCACACAGGCTTGAGAAACAAAGATAAATAGCTAATAAATAGTAAATAAAGAAAAAAATAGAAATTTATGTCTAGAGGAAATTAAGAAAACAACAGTGTTCAATACTATACCTTAAATCGTGAAGCTACTGAAGAAAACTTATAAGATGATTTTGATGGATCATCTTGGTTTGAAGCAAAGAGGCCAGAAATAAATGAGCATTTTGAAGACGACAAAAGATTCTGGTGCTCCGCAATAACATAGTCTCTGTTCTTCTCAAAAAATAAATCAGTTTGGTAGGTCACCTACAAAAACTAGACCAGTCATTGCCACATGCTTTAACCTAGTCAAGCGCAACATAATGCTAATCATATCTTACAAGAAATGTGGTTCACAGGACATGCCTTTCCAGCAAAATGAAATAGGGCAAAATCTGTCTTTGAGAGCTTTGGTTTTTCTAGTCTCGGGTGTGCTCTTAAATTCTGAAATAACTTCATTGCAAAAGTTTCATGTGTTGATTTTCCAAGCATGCTGTGTAACAAGACTAGAAAGAAGTCAGAACATTGAACTCATTAGTGTTTGATAGCACAACATGAAAAATCTTACCATGCTTCATCCAATAGTGAAACTATGCCTATTGGTTTCTGCAAAACAAAACATAAATATCATAATTATATAAATCCACGCATAAATAAAGTAACATAAAATAGAAGAAAAATTCAGCACTCGATATATGTTTCATGATGCAATCTACTAAGTATGCAACATGTCCTTTTCTGCAAACCTCAAAAGATAGTACAAAATCTTGAGTACAATATGTGAGTTCAGTTAAATATCCACTTAGACACATGCCAGAAAAGATTTCCGAATGTTAAAGACAGTGATTGGAGGTGCGGTTATTTTGGATTATATTTTCCATTCATTCATATAATATGCTAGCGTGAAACATAAATGGAGGAAAGATAGCAACAACGAAAACAACACTACACACTGGTTCTACATTACACTAACAACACATGCAGTGAAATGTATCTTTCTCATAAGTTCAAATATTCAGTTAAATGTACACTGAAAAGCAAAAAGACTATGAACATTCCTAGTTCATAACTGCATCTAGTGCTATATGGATTACTCGTTTTTTAAAAGCAAGGCACACCCAGTTCTAAACGTGACACCCTAAGTTTCTCCCTGATTCAAACTAGAAAGGCTACATGCACATTTGCCTCAGCATTCAACAGCACAATTGTGAAACAGTTATTACAGAGTAATGTTTTGACATGCTACAGCAATGTCACTTCTGTAATGTTGCATGTGTGATTTATCAACTGTTGTCAACTGGAAAATTGTTCATCAAATCAACTCGTATCCTTTCCATATTCAATGGGGAGAACTAAAACCATTAGCTCTGTTTGCATTGCTATTAGATTATTTAGAATTCATTTCAGCATTCTATTCAAGATACATTAAACAATATATTATCTACACAGCTATAGGCTCAATACCACAACCAGAAGGGAGAAAACGAAAAAATTGAAAATTCAGTCAACTCGTTAAGGTAAATCAAATATGACTAGCCCACCATATTCTGTGCAGAAACAATTTATATATAGAGAATGTAACAAACTTCACTGAAACATGCTAAGGTATATCAAGACCATATCAGGTTCATTATGTGTGCATACTGGTATGGCAATTGATAGAAAATGTGAGCGAACAATACAATATTGGCATCTATATCACCTCAGCATATCAGAGGATATTTCAAATGTAACTATAGATTTTCTTAGAAGTTGACCTTTTCGATAAGATCCAATATATCTTCGTTATCAACAAATTCAATGTAGCTCCAATTGATTTCTTCTGTTTTATATTCCTCCTGCTCCACCTTGAAAACATGCTGGATCAAGAAATTATAAGAAAAAAACGAATCAAATATTTATGTGTTACTCCCTAACAAACAATATTTATGTGTGTGAAAGGGAGGATGAGAGGCAGGGTCATAATATACCTTATTAAAATGCTGTTGGAGCTTTTCATTAGCAAAATTGATGCACAACTGCTCAAAGCTAGCAGAAGGGTCATCAGAAATTCAATAACGAAAATAGATTTGAACTAAATAAAAAACTTTCGACGGTATTGACAGTAGAGCTAAAAAATCTGCATAAGACTGCTACTAGAGTGGTTTGGAATTGCATCATACTATAATGTATCTTTTAGTATACTCATTTTCTTTTTTTTTTCTCTTTTCTTTTTATGTGTCTGTGTGCCCAAACTTTACATGCATGTTACAGTTTATCATTGAAAAAATTCAATCAAAGCACATGAATCCAAGGAATGCCAGGGTTTCCTGGAATATTGCGATATTATCAACTAAATGCCAGTGTATCATATAGGGACACTAGATTCAGAACATTGTCTACTGCAATATTTATCAATGGGTACAAACACTAGAAAAGAATAAGGCAAAAGGGTGCAATAAGATAGCTTTTTTCTTCATTGCCATTGATGAGGCTCCATTTGAAGTTCTCGTAAAACTTAGGGCATGTTTGCCAATGGAATCCTTACCCTATACAGAAGTCTTCGCCCCAAGAACATGCTACCAGGGGCGGATCTAGGATAAGACCAAAGGGGGTGCTATGCTTCCTCCAACTGGGATAACTTCATATTTTATTGACTATATAATCATAAGACTAGAAGGCTAATTCTACATGAACATTCATGATCTGATCAGGGGTGCTGCAACACCCCCAGAACGCCCTGCAGATCCATCCCACATGCTACTCAAGAGAAGTCATGGGAACCAAACATGCATATAATTACTGAGTTACAGGCTGGTCATTTGGTAGCCAAATCTGGCACTAGTTTAGTTTGTAGAATATAACAAAAATTAGCACTTCATAAATAATTGCACTGGGTATTATTTTGAGTCATGCAGTTCATTCAAGAATAGCCACCAGCACAAACTTCAAAATTTGGTTAACCCAATTCGTGGTAGGCGAGTATTAAGCCTTTGGTTGCCTGCTTGAAGTTTGTGGAAAATATCATCATCACATAAATACTTGTTAAGGGTAATATTTTTAAATTATTCAATAAAAAATTAAAAAGAGTTCGATAAAAAATTAAAAAGAGTTCGATAAAAAATTATGCAGCTCCTTTAAGAATAGCCACCAACACAAACTTAAATTTTTTGTTATTCTGCTTAATGGCAGGGGAAGTCGGACTTTGCTTGTTAGTTCTGAAAGAAAGACCACAAGGCTGACCTGTTATATTTGAAGCACTCAAAACCATAGATGTCTAAGACCCCAATCTGTAACCTTGACTCCATGTCCTGCCCGATGGACTTATTAATGTTGTCAACAAGCCTGCAGTAGCCACGCTATAAGCACCATATTAAAAAAATTAAAACAATTAACGGAGAGATGTCCATACCAATCAAATAGTCGAGCATAAACAGTCTTTGCAAGAGTATCACGACCGATGATAGCTGCAGAACTGTCAACTGCCTTGATTATGTTTCCTTCAGGAGTTTTAATTGTGCGATAGCACAGAGTTGAAAGCAAAAGGCTTGCATCAACCCTACAAATAAACAAACAAGAACTGTAAAATGGTGCTAGACATAACATGATTTATGAGTAATGTTAGATTGTTAATAAAATTTATTGGTGACGCTCACAAAGAATCATAAGGCATGTGATCATGAGTACTGCTAATATCATATATTGCAAAAAAAAGAATATAGAATGTATAAAGGCGATGTCCACAATTATAAAGCTTTAACCAAATGAGTAAATTCTAGGCATATATTGGTAGATAATCTACTTCCCCAAAATTTACAATTTTCAAATGAAGAATCTGTTTGATGAGCATGACAACTAAAGTTAAGGCCATGAAACATAATAAATCTAGAAGATTTAACAAATTCATTGATGAATAAGGTATCCCTTCACTGTATTTGACGGTTTGATGTTAATCTGGCCGCTAGTAAATAAAACAAAAGACCACAGCACTTGCCATTTTTTCGTGAACAAAATAAGCTTGCTACTTGTATGCAAAAGGCTACCTTTTAGGAAGGAAGGCTGCCTTTTTATGAAGGAGGCATATCCCTTTAACTTTGTGTTACTCTATAGGAGACTCAGAGTTTTGATGCAAAGAGTTCAAGGTGAGGCAACACATGTTAGCTATATATTAAATACTTTATCAAAAGTTGTAAAACAGAATTAACAAGAAAGAACAAACGCAAACACACAAATTGGTCTTACAGCATTAGCATCATGAGCCTACTATGTCAACAGCAAATGTAACATGTTCACTTTGCATTTTTGTGATACGGAGCAGGACCAGATAAGGAGACTAAGGATAATGATTAATAAAATACTCACATAAGCAAATCAGCAGCCGTCTGGAGATGGAATTTGCATTTTTCATCCTTAATAACAGATGAATCAAACTCTTTTCCAGGAGAAAATTCAATATTCCCTAGATGAAGGATAGCAGCGACAGTTCGGAATATAGCTTCCTAAAAGTGCAAGGTAGCATAATGAGAAAAGTTATTTATCAAGAAAAACAAGAATTGAGTGGTTTTTCTTTCCCAGTGTAGGAATGAGGCCAAAGGCGCCGCCTCTCCTCCGGCCCCGGCTGCTGCCACTCTTCCTCCTCCGCTGTCACAGCCTCTGCGCCGGCCGGCGGCGGCGTCTTCTCCTCGACGACGACGCCGCAGCGAGAGCCATGCCGCGGCGGTGGCGCGTCGTCTTCCTCCATGTGAAGGGCCAAGCGGGCTGACCGATGCCCCTGTAGTCCCTTCCACCGCGTCGCCCGCAGGTGGCCACTCCGGCCCCGGCGTCCACCGTCCCGCTGCCCGCTGCCGGTACGCACTAGCCCTCGCCCCTCGCACCCGCCCCTGCCTACTCTGCTGCCAGGACGATGGCTCTGCCTCCTCTGATTGAGCTTGAAGAGGATGGACAGCTTGCGGAGTTGGTCAGCAACTGGAACTTCGAAGAAGGGCTCAAGTTTCAAGCCAACATTCTTCAAAAAACCAATCGATCAGTCCACCATGCTTCTTCTTCCAAGGTTGGATCTTTCTCTTTGCTCGCGGTATTCAGAAGATTCACTTTCAGGCTTACAGAAGCCTCTGTCAGTCTCGCTCTCCATGCTTGTTTGGGAGGCTCTCCTGCTGGCTTCCATGTCACCTTCATCAAGGACAGGCATTTCAAGTTTGAAGTTTCATGCAAAGCGGTGGGCTTCTTGATTTGCGACCTCAAGAGAGTAATCACTGAGCATTTTGATGTCTACTTCCATCTATGGAGAGATGGTGGTGCCCAATGGATCAGAGAGGAAAAAAATGGCTTCGCGAGGAGGAACAAAGCTGGACCAAAGTGTCCCACCAGAAAAAGAAAATAAGGGAGAGGAAAAGCATTGATCATGTTAAGAAGGTCAAGTTCTGTGAGAAAATAGTCCAGGATTCCCCTGTTCGCAAATCATGTCCTCGTGAGCTAGCTTCCTCAGAGTTTAATCAGCCCTTCAAAGTAGGCGATTTCTGGTGCAACCCATGCAGCTCTCAAAGTTCTGACACACCTGAGCAACCACATGAGCAGAGCGAACCAAGCCGGTTGCATCAGATGAGGCGGGAGGTTGAAGATGAAGTTCAAATTTCATGCAAAAAGGTATTTGCAACTCTCAAGGGTGCACTCAACATTAATGACAAGACGCCGTTTAAACCTCTTCGCCTCGGTGACCCCCCTCGCCAAGAACTTACCAAAGACATGATCGGCACCCGTGCATGCATCATTCAATGGGGTGTCTGTTTCAAATGCTTAAGCCCAGGCCACCATGTCAGAGACTGTAGAGGTAATTTTTGTTGCTTGCATTGTTTCAATTATGGTCATCGGGCCCAAAATTGCATCGGAAAAAAAACCAAGATTAAATGGGCACCCAAACACTCTGTGCCCGAGGTGCATGCCTGCGGTGCCCGTAACATTGATGACGTGCATGAGACCGAGAAGCATGCGAGCAAACCCCCTATCAGTGGAGAGGCCCCCTCGAATTCTTTTACGTCTCCCCTGCTCAACTCAGCAAGTCCTGCTACCCCGAGCCAGACTAGCTGGTGCGAATCGCCAAACATCCCAAACTCTTCTCCTCTGATAAACTCCCAGTCAAATAACTCAGCAAGAAGAAATGGCGGCGTTTGACATCGACCCTGAACGTTTCATTCCAACCGGAATGGAACTAGAAGATGGCGGACCAAACAGGAGGGAAAGAGTCACGGTCTGCTTCTCTGGCGCACCGAACAAGCGACATGAAGAAATGGCCGTCGCAACAACTGAAGAGATTCTAAGTCCTGCGCAACGTCTGGCTTTCCTGCATGAGGTACGGCAATACATCACTATTGAGGCAAGGAAGCAAGTCGTCTCATACAGCCCCCACCCCCATGGCATAGGCATTTTCCAATTCCAGTCCACCTGCGATAGAGATACCCTGGTTTTCAATAGTCCCCACTGGATTGGTAACCGTAGTTTCTCTTTTGTCAATCATGATGAGGCCATGAACTGTAGAAGATCTGTCTTTGCTAGAACGGGCTGGGTTATGTTAGTTGCTTACCCTCTAGACTACAAGGAACATCATTTTATTCATCAAGCATGCACACCAATTGGAAAAGTGATCCATTGGCATTCATCTGACAATAGCAAGGCCAGGATTTTAGTCAAAGCACTGATTGACAATATAGCACTAGTTCCTCGGGTAATCAAACTCAAAAGTGGGAGAGCTCTTGATGGAGAAGGGAGATCGTGGCTTGTCAGAGTGTTCATTCTCAACAGTCAATTTGCTGACCCAATAATAGATGAAGATGATGATGACTTCCCCAATAATGGAAACAATGATAAAACAATGATAATGGTGGAAATATAAACGACCAAGAAATCCAGTTTGTGAACAACCTTGCTGATCTCCATCAACAACAAGGCAATGCTCAGCAGAATGGACAGCAACCACATGAGGCAGAAGGATCTAACAACAGCTCAGTTAATCAAGCCCCCTCTGATCAGGAATTTTTCAGTCCAGGTCCTGGACCTACTGAAGAACTTGCTTTGGTGCCCCTTTCTGGATATGGGAAAAAGAAACAGGTGGAGGCAGAGAAACAGATGCAAGAATTGGAAAACAACCAACTCACCAAGAACTTAACCTCAAAGCTGGCACAACTGTTTGCAAGCAGCATGAAGCCACTATTACAGAAGCTGCAAGAAAGTCAGGTCCATGGGATCAAGCAATCTGTAATTTTTGACAGCCCCAAATTCAAACTCAACATGACAGGCAACACCATTGAGTCGATTCAGATCTCACTTGAACCAAGCAGTCACCAAACAGCTAACACTGGCAGTCTTTTAATCAGTGAAAATGCAACTGGTGATGAAGGCAATTTCATGATGAATGAAAATGACTCTAGCACATATGGTTTAGGTGCACCAGAAGAACTTACACCTGTTCACATAGAGTTCACTGATGAGTCTGCAAAAGGATTTGCTCATGGAACTCCTCCAAAGACTGTTGAGAAAGAGACTCCAACCTTTGCTGAAAAGGAGAATGCAACCTTTGCTTTCTCCACCCAGCCCATCAAAAAAGTCTATGTAAGAAAGAGAAAGAAGGTCATGAGTGAGAATAGTCAGGGCAATGCAGGTCGAAATGACCAAAACATCTCCAAGCCACAGTCAGAAAAGATAGCAGAAAAGAATAAAAAAATTGCCATGCAGAAGAAGAGGAGCTTCACTGACATGAATGAGCAAGCCACAGTCCAACCTCCTAGAAGAAGCATCAGGCTGAACAAGAAATATAATGGGTTCAAAAACAGGGCCATCCTTGATTCTGCTGGAAACAAGAGTAACAAACCAAACAAGAAAAGGAAGACAGCCAACTTAAAAGAACTGATCACCCAGCTGACCCTCCCTTCTGTTGTTCCAAAATTAGACTTTCCTGGTCCGACTGACCTTGAGAACAATGAGCCTTTCCCTGAAATAAGCATCAGTGCAATCCAAGCATCAGTGCAATCCAGGAAGTTGCAACTGCAAAATGTGGGATGTCTCCTTCGGATGTCACCCAAGAGCTACTCCTTGCTACAAAAGGAAGTGGCACCTCTGGACTAGAAGTGATCAATGCTTAGCTCCGCTCTATATCTCTTTTGTAGTAGGGTTTGCCCTACCGTTTTGCTGTACTGGTGGGATAACCATGCTATGTGTTTCTGGTTTAATTGTTGGTTGAACATGCTCCTCTTGGATCTCTTTGGATTTGTTAGTTCTCCTACTTGGATTATTTGGCTTAATTGTTTAAGTGCCACCGGTGACCCCAATCACTGCTCTGACTGCAGCCACTTTCGTGAGGATTTGGAAAAAATGATGGTCTATTATGATATGTGTTTTTGCTCATTTTGCTGGACGACAAAAAACATAAGCAACGCGAACAGTCTGAACTCTCCTGGTTCTGCTACCCTTTGGATGGGTAGATATCACTTCCTTTTATTCCAGTTTAAATGGATAGTACAAACAATAAAAGATGTTGGAATATTTTGAACTGGAACATCAGGGGTATTAATTCTGTGGACAAATGCAATGCAATTCGTCAAAAGATTGATGAATGTAATTGTGCAGTATATTGTATTCAGGAAACCAAAAGGGAAACTTTTGATCACTCTTTCATCAGAAGGTTTGCCCCAAAAAGATTTGATAAGTTCATCTTCTGCCCTTCTCTTGGATCTTCTGGAGGCTTAATTTTGGGATGGAATAGTGCAATCTTCACCGGTGAAGTTATCCACAACCTAAGATTTGCTATTACAGTAAAACTCACCTCAAGGCACAATAATGATTCTTGGCTACTCACCAATGTATATGGCCCTTGTCAGGGAACTGAGAGACAAGAATTTATCAATTGGCTCAACAACTTACAAATTGAAGATGATGACAACTGGATGGTATTAGGTGATTTCAATTTCTACAGATCCTTGACTGACAGAAATAGACCAGGGGGTAACATACATGATGTATTCATTTTCAATGAAGTTATCAGTAATCTTGGTTTGCAAGAAATACCACTAAAAGGAAGAAAATACACATGGAGCAACATGCAGCAAGAACCCCTCCTGGAGCAAATTGATTGGTGTTTCACCTCCACCAATTGGATCAGTTGTTACCCCAATACCCTGCTATTGCCAATGGCAAAACCAACCTCTGATCACATCCCTTGTATGGTGCAGATTAACACAGCAATCTCAAAAGCCAATATCTTCAGATTTGAAAATTATTGGGTGGAACAGCCAGATTTCCTTGAAATAGTTCAGAGCACTTGGAATAAAGAAATTAGCAGCTCCAATAGTGCCACAAGGATTGCAGCTAAGTTTAAGAGGCTCAGGAAAGTCCTGAAAAAATGGAGTAAAAGTATCTCAAAAATCAACAATCGAATCACCAAATGCAATGAAGTCCTTGGCGTCCTGGATAAACTTGAAGAACAAAGGACCATGTATGTCCAGGAAAAGTAATTTCAGAAATATTCTCAAAGAACATATCTTGAAGCTCTTGAATTTCAGGAAGGAGTATTGGAAGAAAAGGTACACTGTAAGATGGACGAAGTTTGGTGATGAAAACACAAAATTCTTTCATGCTGCTGCCACAGAGAGATTCAGACAGAACACCATAACCAGCTTAGAAACAGAAGATGGGAGGGTAATCCATGAACACTTACATAAGGCTGCCCTACTTTTTGAAAGCTTCAGAGCTCGAATGGGTCAGACAGATGAGCCTCAAATGCACTACAACCTTGATGACCTTTTCAACACACATGAGGGTCTTGAACTCCTCTCAGCCCCTTTCACTAGAGAGGAAATTGATAATGTGGTGAAACTCATGCCAACTGACAAATCTCCTGGTCCTGATGGTTTTAATGGACTGTTTTTCAAAAAATGTTGGCATATCATAAGGGAGGACATCTACCAGCTCTGCAATGACTTTTTCTCTGGAAGAGTTAGCCTGCAAGCCATAAACAGTTCCTTTATTACACTAGTCCCAAAATGCAACCATCCAGCAACACCAAGTGATTTTAGACCAATATCACTCCTCAACTCCATTCTCAAGTTGATCACAAAGTTAATGGCTGATAGACTACAGGGTGTCATTATATCGCTGATTCACAAGAACCAGTATGGGTTTATCAAAAATAGGACTATACAGGATTGTATTGCTTGGGCCTTTGAATATATTCATCAATGTCAACAATCCAAGAGGGAGTTGATCATTTTGAAATTGGATTTTGAGAAGGCGTTTGAT
This sequence comes from Echinochloa phyllopogon, assembly GCA_033239725.1. Taxonomy (NCBI): domain Eukaryota; kingdom Viridiplantae; phylum Streptophyta; class Magnoliopsida; order Poales; family Poaceae; genus Echinochloa; species Echinochloa phyllopogon. Next base: position 29,366,841 of record BTCW01000018.1, read on the forward strand.
TCTATTGAGCATGTCACCATCCTAGAAATCATGGAGAGAATTGGTTTCAGTGCAACATGGATTGATTGGGTGAAGAAAATTTTTGAAAGTGCCACTACCTCTGTCATGTTAAATGGCATACCGGTACTCAATTCCAATGCAAAAGAGGGGTCAGACAAGGAGACCCCCTCTCACCCCTGCTATTTGTTCTTGCTGCAGACCTTCAATGCATCGTCAATAAAGCTCACGTCCAAGGAACTTTCTCACTCCCTATTGAAGCGGATCCTAGCAACAAATTCCCCATCATACAGCATGCAGACGACACCATCTTGGTCATGAAATCTTCTCAAAGAGAGATCTTTTGTCTAAAAGGAATCCTCCAATCCTTTGCTGAATCAACTGGCCTAAAAGTCAATTTCTCCAAGTCGCAAATGATCCCCCTAAACTTGTCTCAGGAACAAACAAGCATCCTCGCAAGCACCTTTGGATGCCAAATTGGCACCCTCCCCTTCACATATCTTGGATTACCCCTTGGCACAACCAAACCCAGAATTGATGATTATATGCCTCTTATGGACAGAACAGAAAGGAGACTAACCTCTGTATCTTCCTTTCTCACCCAGGCTGGAAGATTACAGTTGGTTAACTCTGTGCTTTCCTCCTTGCCAACTTACACAATGTGTAGCTTGAAGATTCCCATTGCGGTCTTGGAATTTATTGATAGAGCCAGGAAACATTGCCTGTGGAGGGGCTCTGAAATCAATGCAAAAAATAAATCCTTGGTGGCATGGCCCAAAGTGACAAAGCCTAAGAACAAAGGAGGATTAGGGGTGGTGGATCTCAGAAATCAGAATGATGCCTTGCTCATAAAACATCTTGATAAGTTTTACAATAAAAGAGATATCCCCTGGGTTAATATGATCTGGCAAACTTATTATTCTCAAGGACAAGTCCCTCATGCTACTGCAGACAAAGGATCCTTCTGGTGGAGGGACTTACTCCACCTAAGTGACAAATTCAGAGGTGTTGCTGGCTGTGTTGTGGGAAATGGCACATCTGTCTTATTTTGGTTAGATGTATGGAATGGGCATTATCTTCAAGAAAAGCTGCCAAGGCTCTTCTCCTTTGCCAAGAACCAAAAAATTTCAGTGGCTGCATTTCTATCAACCACTGATCTGACCAGCCACTTTCACCTTCCTCTATCCGAGCAAGCACAACAAGAATGTACTGAATTACAGGAAATCATTCAGGGCATCCAATTAAGAGAGGAGGACAAAGATCAGTGGAATTACATTTGGGGTGCAAGAAAATATACACCAAAGAATTACTACAACCATATATACAAAGATTTCCAACCACCAAGACCCTTCCTCTGGATTTGGAGCTCAAGGTGCTGTAACAAACTGAGGGTTTTTTCATGGTTACTGCTAATGGACAGACTCAACACTAGGAATCTACTGAAAAGGAAAAAATTTAAAATTGAAGGGAACAACTACAACTGTGTCCTCTGTGCCTCACACCGAGAAGAAACAGCCATGCACCTCTTCTTCACTTGCCCTTTTGCGATCAGATGTTGGCAAACTGTTGGAATCCAGTGGCAGTATGGTACTCCTTTCTTCCAAATGATGGAAATCGTCAAACGCAATTTCAATAGCACTTTCTTCATGGAAATCTTCATTATTGCAGCATGGCACATTTGGAAGCAAAGAAATGGTTTAATTTTTGAAAATTGTCCAGTTAGCATCAACAGATGGAATAGCAGCTTCGTGGATGAATGCCGAAATCAAGCTCATAGGATGAAAGATTCCCTTAAAACTCCTTTTATAACTTGGATTAACACAGTTGTTTAGACTCTTTACTGTTAGGTTAACTCTCTCCTCTCTCCCTTGTACAGCCTAGCTTTCCCTTGTAAGTACCTCCTGTTTATACCTCTTGTAACTTGTTTTATATCTTTAATAAAATCTATCACAGTGGGGGTCTCCCTCGCTGTGTTTCCGTTTCAAAAAAAATGAGGCCAAGATGAACCTGATCAGAAAAACATATACCAACAATGTCCATTGCTCTCCGCGTTTTTAAATATTGCTCAGCTTCATTGACCCCTTCTAATTCATACAGATGACTTTGATTCATGTAGTTAAAGTTCCTAGGGTGAGCAAGCTTATATTTATCTGCATCCTGGCAATACAAATTTACATACCATAACTCCATAAGGTATCAATTACGAGCTAAATAACTCTTTATTGTGGCACATACAATAGCATTGAGGTTTACATGATTGATAATACAACATACATTATTAAATATTGACCTGCGAGGAGGTTTAACACAACAGAGTCCAAATCTCTCTCGTGATAATGCAATTCATTGGATCGGGTAATTGGCAAAATACTATACTTTCGAAAAAAAATTGAGAACAAAACGATTCCATAAACCAAAAGCATTTGTTTCACAAAACGTAAATGTCCATTTTACTCCCAGGATAACCCCCTAAACCAATTTTCTAGTTCATTTTATATTCTGAAACTAACAGTCACTTCACTCCCTTTATGTTTGAGGTGAACCTTCACTCCTTAGTGACTCACATTATGTTTGATGAAAACCTTCACAGCTTAGTGATATTTGTCTTGTTTCTCTTTATACAAGTCTTATTGTAAGTTGAACTTTTGTGAGATTATAGATGACAACATGTCTATAATACATTACTTCTCATGACTATTTGTACATATTGAGAGCACCTGAAAAAGGTTTAATCCTAGTGAAATGACAATTAGGGCCTTCCCTGGAAAACAATGTAGGTGTTTCCAGATCTAAATTTTACAGCTTCATGTTAAGGGGAACATCACAACTAGTCTTAGGGATAACAACTAATACAATCAATATTAGGTCTATAGACAAACCTGCCCAGATGCACAAAGTTGATAAAAACAGTGGTAATTCCTTTCAGATTCAGATATTTGCACAACACGAGACCGCTCCAGGAGATAAGTTCGAACTGCAGCCCCAGATATTCTACCCGATTTGTCGAACTGAATTTCAACAAATTTCCCAAATCGACTGCAATTAAAGAAAACTAGTGTAAAAATATAGGTATATGCAAGAAAACAGTACATCGGCAAGTAGACTATCATGCTTATCTTCAGCCTTTTTCCACACCTTTGAGCATACATACTGATAAGAGTTTCTAGCTTCATTTCTTTTCATCATGTGGGTTACACCTAAACTGCTATAACGTTTTGCTCAATTATAAACTACAGCACCGTCACTATTCTAAGAATATCAAATGATAGATGTATCTAGTTGCACTGCACAAAAGAATCAAACAAGCTTTCTTTTATGAGAAATAGTGAAACAAGTTGACTGATTAAAAGAAAATTAATGAACAAAGCTCACCTAGAGTTATCATTTCTCACTGTCCGTGCATTACCAAAAGCCTCCAACAGTGGATTTGACTACATTGAAATGAGAGCAGAGTAGATTCAGAGTTGAGAAAACATACAAATAAAACAAACTTAGGGGAGAAAACTGTTGGGAAACATAAAGCCTTTTACAGGACACGCTAATCATGCCCAAAAACATTGATGAAAAAAGTGAAAGTTACCTCTAGAACTTGTTGCTCCACGGAGCGGATATCACCAGTTGCACGTCCCCCAACAAAAGTAAGATATCGCATAATGAGCTTGGTGGTCTCCGTTTTCCCGGCACCACTTTCTCCACTGACTAATATGGACTGGCTGCGGTTCTCGCTAACCATAGCTCTTCAAGAAAGAGAGAAATGTGTATCACATAACACTCCATATTCTAATCTCTACAATGATTTAAGCAGGTTTCCCTGTTCCATACCTGTATGATGCATCTGCAATGGCAAAAACATGTGGACTCAATTCACCGAACTGCAAACCTCTGTACTGCTCCATCATATGCATATCGTACATATGAGGCAGCTTTGCGAAAGGATTTACAGCGATCAAGATGCGCCCTGTGTATGTCTACAGAAACCAACAGAAGAGGTGGAATATCAGATGGCACAAATAACACCATACATCAGCAAGTGACCTAGAAACTCATGTTAAGCATCATGTTCTGATGAAACATAACATTTATTAGCACAGATCCAGAACGGAGCCGCTTCCGTCATTACACATACATTGGATAAAATACAACGGCTAAGGCGCGGCCAGTGGATATTGTGAGATCAAAGAGAGAGCAGAAAGGGTGGGCACACTCACATAGATTTCGTTGAGCGTGTATCGCCGTGAGAGGTTGCAGAGCACCCCAGGCTCGTGGAGGTAGACGAGCTTGGTCATGTCATCAACGCCCCCCAGGTCAGCCTCAGTGTCCCGTGGCAGGACCTTCTTACCGTCCACCGTAGCCTGCTCACGCCACAGCCAAGTTAACAAACCAACCTAACCCAATCCGCCGCCCAGACAGGCAATTCAACAAACACGTAGGCTGCAGCGCGCGCAGCGAGGCATCGAAACAAGGCGACAGGCCGTCGCGCCCTCACCTTGGCGCCGGTGGATAGGACGACCGTGAGCGAGGACGGCGAGGACGGGGAGGCGGGGGAGGAGACGACCTCGGCCTCGGCCCATGTGAGGTCCGGGTGCTCCACCCACACGGCGGTGCCGGGGCGGAAGGTCATCGTGGCGGCGCCGAGGAGGAGGACGGTGGTGGTGGGGGTCGCAGCGGTGGCGCTGCGGTTTGTGGGGGACTCCGAGCGGTGGGAGTGGGATTGGTCATTTCCATTCGGCAGGAGAGGCGATCGGGAAGCGAGAGAGATGGCGGGAGTCGCGCTTGGGCGCCCGCGTGTCAGGTCAAGCGACCGTTGGAAACCGCACGGAGCTCGAGGGGCAGGAGAGAGACGATGGGTGTCGCGAGTTAAATTCTCATTTTATTATCTATATACATAAAACATTTCCCAAAGAAAATTTATTTTATAGAAATATAAACTCTCGTAAAGTTCGATATGCTGTTGGAACGGGAGCTTAATGTGGTGGGAGTAAAACTAGCTGGAATAAAGTGTACATAAAGTTTAAACTATGGAAGGCGAATTAAATACTTTTTAGTATCCATATAAAAGATTTTTTAAAAAATATATATTTTAGAACTATAAACTTTCGTGTATTTAGCACTAATGAAATGAAGGCTCGATGAGTTAGTGGTAAACTAGCTAGAATAAAGTTTACATAAAATTTAAATTAGGGAATTTTAAATATATTTTTTAAATAAGAGTTAGAGGTCGAGGAACAGAAGAAAGACGTGGTACGAATTAAATTATTATTTTATTATTTACATAAACATTTTTCAAAAATATTTTAGAGATATAAACTCTCATGTATTTAAGAATAAAGTTTGCATAAAGTTTATAAAATTTGTAATCTTTTTGTTTTACTTTGTGAATAACACGGAAATACTCACGCGCATGCACACTCACTTCTATTAATACACGCACACAAATCGTACTCTTATGAACACATTTGAGATACGGAGACGACATATCTGATTTTGAAATTCACGAAGACACCACATGTGCCTCGCTGTTCACGGGGACGTTACCTACCACTGAAAGAATAGCCCGGTTAATTTCTAAAATAAATTACAAAGAAGCAACGTACATGTTGAGTCGAGAACTTACCCGAATGGTAGATTCTACCGCAAGGAACATTACGAACTGAAATTTTGTATTGTAGGGAGTTATTTTAACTATGAATTGAATGTTATTTTACATACGGAATAGCTATTGAGAATGGCCTTAGATGAAACGAGACATCTTGCCATCGGTGATGGTTTCAATATATTTCGGTCTTGGTAGTAGTGTACATCTAGTTTTAAGCCTATAAAATCTATCTTTTCTCTCTCTTCATCAATACCTACTTTAATCTATCACTATATTTATTGATATAGCATGTCATTTAAGGGCAAGTACAACGGTGGAGACAGCTGCTGTCTTTTTGACACAAACAGACAACTGAACAGACAGCTTGTACAATAGACTGTCTGTTTGGCTGTCTGCATGATAATTAATTCATCATTTGACACACAAACTCATTGTGATCTAGTACACAATTGATCTTCATAGCTGTTTTTGCCGTATACATTATAGTGCACAGATATGTGGCTGACAAGTGGGGCCGGTACTCCAACCTTATCCTCCCACACCCGACCGGATCCACCAGACGCCGCTCATCTCCTCCTCCTCCCCCTCCTCCTCCTCTCTCTCTCCATCTCCGGTGAGGGCGGCGGGCAAGGCCCCCGCGACGGGGCTACGGCGTGCGGTCGGCGGCCCCTTCCTGCTCTCTTCCTCCCTGCAGATCCAGACGGAGCTTGGGCGGAGCAGGCTGGATCGGCGGCCTTAAGCTGGCCGGCACGGCGGAGCTCGGGCAGAGCAGGCTGGATCAGCGGCCTTCGGCTGGCCGGCACGGCAGAGCTCGCGCGCGGCCGGCGCGGCGGAGCTCGTCTGTGCGACGGTGCCGCGCGGCGCGGTGGAGCTTGTGCGTGCGACGGCGGCGCTCGCCCGGGCACGCGTGGAGGGGGAGAAGATTGGTGGTGAGGCGCGCGCGGCGGCGGATGTGGGGCGCGGCGGCGAGCGGATGTGGGGCGCAACGGCGAGCTGATGCGGGGCGGCGGCGAGCTTCTCGTTTCCCTGGCTTCCTCCACTTCCCGCGCGAACAAGCAGCAGCAGCCGCTGCCGGCCTCTTCCCGCGCGAACCTGGAAGCTCTCCCGCGCAGCAGATCCCACGCCACCGTGGACTCCCTGCAGCGAGCCGTACAACGGCCTTCGTCGCCGCCGAGTCGCCTGGGAGCACGAGTGAGGCTCATAGACGAACGAGACGCCGGCTCGGCTGTCGCTCACGCCGTGCGGGGGGGGGGGGGGGTGGTTCGCAAAACGTGCGCTGCATGTCGACGTCAATCAATGACCGTTGTACGTGCCCTAATAAGAATGAAACTCCCATTATAATGGCATAAGGGTATTACTGGTGGGAGTTTCATATGAGTTTTATGCACGTTAAATAAGGTGACGTATCAGCAATTAGATGATATAACATGTTAATTATGATGAGAGAGAGGGAAAGAGTTTCATCCTAACCCAAACACTATAGTTCTCATATGTAGACACTGTTTATGGACACGTTTGGTTCAGAGGCTCTCCTTGTCTTGTCTTGCCTCGCCTCGTCTAGCTGGCACACGCAACAAGGACATTGCCCAAGCAGGAGAGCCAGTATGACTCTCTCCCATGACCCGCTGTGTTTAGCTCCTCCCAAGTTTTTAAACTCTTCATCACATCAATATCACATCGAAACAGTAAATATAGCAAATAACGCATGCATAGAGCATTAAATATAGGTAAATAAAAAAACTAATTGCATAGTTTTAATGTACACGACGAGACGAATCTTTTGAGTCTAGTTAGGTCATGGTAGGACAACAATTACCACAAACAAACGAAAAGTGCTACAGTGTCCTACAGTATTCGATGCGACCATTTTCACCCCTTTTCACGGATCTAAACACAGCCCAAGATGTCCAAGCAAGAAAACCAAATAACTGCAGTTGATGTACATCCTTGCTCAGCAAGGCTAAACAGTGATGAGCAAAAGAACCAAACGTGCCCTATAGAAACTATCTTCCCAAAGAGGAGTTTCTTCAAAATAAAACATCAGCCAATTCCCTTCCTTTTCTCTCCTTTCATTACCCAATCATCTTCCTTTCTTTCTTGGTTCTCACATAGGTATGGTTTCCAGCATGAGAAACCATTTCCTTCTCCCACATCATTAATTCTCATGCCACATCATCAAACTGCTTACATGACATGTTATTAAATACTATAAAAACTATCCTAGTCATCGGGTTGGGACTGTACTCATGAAACTCTATTAACACAATTATCAAGTGTGGATGAGTCATGGAATTAGATGGCACAGAGTATCTATGAAACAACGATATGAAACCATTACATTCTAAGGGTGATTTCAAACATAATTTTTTTTTCTTCTTACTGGTGTGGTCATCTTGAAAACGTCAATATGAAATCCCCACTGATACCCTTTTTGACTTTACGCATTTTAAGTCCTCCAGAAAACTTATGCATCTTAAAAGAAAAGGATTTATCTACATTTTTGTGACATCATGATTAACTAAGCTTTGCAAATGTATTTCTTTTATTTCGACCTACTTTACTATCAAGATATCCCGCGTTTTGTGAGTACTTGGGCTTGATCATCTTCTTTTGTTTTTTCAAGTTCAACTCGGGGCACACATACATGTTCGCATGGAGTCGTCTAGTACGCGTGGCGCATCCACACGTGATTACGTGAAGGACTATTTCCACCGGAATTTAGTTGTAGAGAAAAACGAGGACCTATCTCAAGTCACAGACCATCACTCTTTATATGAGCTAACAAACTCAAAAGTGTAGATGTCATCATCCAAAATACAATTTACACATTTAATAAACTACTGAAAACACTTGATAAGTTGATAACAATCAAATAATCTTTTTTTCTCTCCTTGCCAATTCCCCTCCAACTCTCCTCTACATTTCCTTTCCCTGAAACAAAACGAAAACTGCAGGCAGTCAGCCGCACAAAAGAGCACCTACACTGAAGACATGCGTCTTCTTGGGAGAAAGAGCTGGAAGGGGGAAGGCGGCGGCAGGTCAGGCAATTCTGTTGGGCAATTGTCTCAGGTCTCCACGTACCCATCAGTCCTGCGACCCGGATTGGAAGATGACGAAGGCCGCGAAGACCCCCACCACGCCGGTGAGCGCCAGCGCCACCGTCGGCAGCGGCGCGGTCAGGCCAACGTTCTGGAGCACCCCTTTGCCGGTGGTCAGCTCCACGGCCACCACCCCGACGAAGCCCAGCATCGCGCCACGGCTCAGCCACACGTCCAGCCCGCCGCCGCCGCCGCCCTTGGATCCCTGTTCGCACCTCACGCTCAGGGCCCTCGGCCTCGCGTTCCTCCTGCTCGCCGTGCACGCTGCGCGTTCGTCGGGTTAATACGATGGAAAAAGACGGGAGATTTCAGGGGGAAAGAAATGGGGGAGAGGGTTTCGGTACCTCGAGGGCGTGCTGGCGACACGGACAGCCGGGGAACGCCATTGCCTGCAGATAGAAGACACGACACGAACAGGGAAGTGAGGAAGGCGGTATCGTTACAAGGTAACAAACCAAGCAAATTGGTGTGCCCAGAAATGAGGAAACGGATACGAAAAACAGCAAGAAAAACACGGCCAGCGATCGAATATCTGCTGCAACAATAATCGAGCGAGATTTGATGGTTACCTGCTGCGGCGGCGAGACGAAAGCGAAGAGAAGCAGAGGAGAGGAGGGGATGAGCCATGGATGGAGGTAGAGCCGAGGGACAGGGGAACCGGAGCGCGCTAGCAGCTTGCGGTTGCTTCTTGATTCTTATCCGCGGGGGGCTGTGGGGACCCACAAGTCAGGTTTCCACCAGTCGCTGAAGGACAATGACATCGGCCTTGCAAGTTTTTTTGTTTTAAAATAAAGCCTTGCAGAGTTGCAGGGTCAGGGGTAGGCCTGCGCCATCGGGTTACCCGATTTTTTTTATAGAGTAAGGCTATTTGCAGCGGCCGCCGGTAAAGCTTCTGGGTCGCTACAATGGCGTTTGTACCCCGAAATACCGTCTGCAGCGGTCACCTGTACAGCCTCCTGTACTGTTCAGGCCCCTGCTCCCTCCCCCAAATTTCCCGGATGCTTCCCCCTCCAAATCTTGCCCCACGCCGCCCTCCTCTGCCCCGCCCGCCCCGCCCCACCCGATGCCGGCCGCCGCTCGGCCCTGACTCCGCTCCGCCCCGACGCCGACGCCGTCCCACCGAACACCGCGGCCGGGATCCGCTCCGGGTCAGCCGCCGCCGCCGCTGCGTCGGAGCCGTACCCGTACGACAGCGAGTACCGGTCCATCAGCTGCGTCCGGGGCGGCGTCGCCGGGCACTCCGGCGACATGGCCGCCAGCGAGGACGGCGAGGAGGATTGGTGGCCGCACAGGGCCCTCTCCGACTCCTCCGCTGCCGGTGGCCATGTCCAGCAGGGGCAGGGGCAACGCCATGTCCTGTGGCTCGCCTTCTCGTGGGCTGACGAGGTCGAGCGCGAGGAACGGGAGCAGGAGCAGGCCGCGATGCAGCAGCAGCCGCCGCCGCGGGAGGCGAGGAAGAAGCAGATCCCGCGGGAGGTGGTGCTGGCCGAGAAGGGCGTCGACTGGCGGGCCCATGACCGCGAGCTCGACATCGGCCCCGCCCCGCAGCGCCGCCTGCGGCCACGGGCGTGCCGTCGTTGCGGCTGCGGCACCCGCGACGCCGCTGGACTGGGAACGCCGCATGCCGCACCGGGGCGGCGGGGGTGCGGGTCGGCGGCGAGGTCGCGGAGCGCGGAGCACGCGCATCCGGCGGTGGGCAGGGACGCGCCGTCGAGGTGGCGGAGCGCTAGCGCCATGACGTCGGCCAGGAGGTCCTCCACGGCCGTCTCCGCGGCGCCGTCCATGGCGGGAGTAGCGGCGGAGCGGGCGGGCTGGATCCAGTGGCGGGGAGATCAGGAGCGTGGGCACTGGCGCCGGCGCCGGAGGAGGACGAGGGCGAGCAGGAGCAGCAGGGCCGCGGCGGCCGCTGCGGATGCGGTGATGGCGGCGAGGAGCACGCGGTGCAGTGCTGCTGGCTGCAGGATGCGTGGGAGGAGAAAATATGTTCATAGGAATATTCTTTTTGGGGTGGAAATTTAGTGGCTGCAGCAAAATGTTATTTGGAGGGTTAAATTTTATAAAGGAGCCTCTAAATATTATTTTTTTGGGGGTGAATTTTAGCAGCAACCGCTGCAAACAGTCTAATTCGAGTAATTCAAAATTCAGTAATGAAAATAGCTACCCGATATTAGGCAGGTACATTGCTACACGTAAGCGGTCTCATAGGTCGTCTCATGCAGTGCTACGTAGGATTTTTGCTTATGTAGATGAAAGAGAGAGCGAGGTGAGAGAAGAAGCCACCTCATGAGCTAAATTTTAGGACTATGAGGGGACTCTTTCACCATTGTACAAGTTTGGTTGCCATGCAACCAATAATATTTGTTTATTTTTTCCATAAATTAAGGGATAGTGTATTACTATGAGACAACTAAAACAACAATCTATTGTATAGGTCGTCTGATAAGTCAACTCAAGATTACGTGACACTGCATGAGACCGCCTATCAGACGGCACCAATGTACTTGCCCTTAGCCTCCAAAAAACATTACCTGAAATTTTGAGTACCCGATAATTCAAGTTTGGGTTCGGGTATACCCGATCTACCCAAATTTAAAAAACAACAAAATACACAAAATTTTAGTAGCAATTTATACATAATTTCACCAACAATTTGTGTAGAATTTCACCAACAATTTATGGGGAATAATATATTATAATCACTTGTTCAAACCGAGAGAATTATATTCTAATAAAGTGATAATTTCAAGTGTTCAACTAACAACACGTGATAAAATACAAAGAGGATGGCAAACTTCGAGTAGTTCGGATAATTCGGGTACCGGAGTCTATTACCCGAATTACCTAAACTAATTTCGGGTAATCAAAATCGCTATCCAAATTTGGGATGGGGTACCTCGAGTTTGGGTAATTCGGGTCCGGGTTCGGATAGTTCGGATACGGGTAATGGATATCGGGTATTTTGCTCGGGCTTAGTCAGGGGAGGAATGGAGGATGGCATTCCGTTATCCGTTGAGTGGAACTCCCATGCCTCATGTGAATTCAAATAAGAACAATGACATTTATTTAATAAAAAGATTGATACATAATGGCTAATACATACACATCAAATGTATTGTAGTTACTCTTAGCTTGTAATTTGATCTATAATAGTATAATGGTCATTTTTCTATTATTATTAGCATTTTGCATAGCTTTTATTTACTCTCTCCTGGTTTTCTTCTTCAGATGTGATGCCCCCATGCTTCCCTCTTCCACCGTCTGTGGTGCCTCCCCATGTCTTTTTTTAAAGGAAATATATTAATATCCCTACTTCTGCATCGATCAATGCATATAGCAGGCAATCATAGGATGAGGGGTGTCAATTAGGTCCACGAGCTCAGAAATTGTATTTTTGGGTCCATAGACTTGTAATTTATGTCATTTAGGTTCACAAACTGTAAAAACTTAGGTCCACAAACTTTTAAAGTGCATTTTTAGGTCCATAAACTTATAATTTATGTCATTTAAGTTCACAAACTTCGTTGGACATACATGAGCCGGCCTCATCTTCAAGCTATAAGTTGTCCTCACGTTGGACAACGTCTTCAGTTCCGATTCAGCCGACATGTCTGCAACTAAACTGTAATATCTCCCTCATACGTCGTCCAATCAAGACGTTCTTGGATGCGTTGGAACCGTAACGACGAGACGCTTTGGTTCTAGCTCCAGAAGACTCGTGGATAATTCAGTGTGACCACGAAAAGGTATTGTGTCACCTATTTTGGGTCTTTTTAGGCTTTGTATCGTGTCGGGCCTTCGGCCCATGTTGTTGGTTGGGACTTCATAAATTCCCCTAGCTCATCCCAAACTTCATAAATTCAGTAGCTGCCGTTGTTGGGACTTGGGTTTTGCTTAGATTAATCTGTTGAGAACAGTTTCGCCATCATCGGCTGGTAGAACCCTAACATTTGTGCTTAATCATTCATCTACATTTTGTCACTTCCTACTGAGCTGCGTTCTTTCGAGTTCTTGCTTGTGTTCTTCATTTCGCAGTCAGGGGTTACCCTTCTTGGCGAGGTCAACAGGGTTGTGACACGGTTGATAACCTGAGAAGTCGTGGTGCTAAGATTGTAGGGTTCGAGTTTGCTGACTTGAAGCCGGATTGATGTGTTGTGCTCCACCCGAAACGAGTTACCCTTCACCTGACAGAAGATTGGGCCACCCTAGTTCCTATCAAGTGCTAATCAGAGACTCAGATATTACCGTCAAGCTTACCCTAGATTAGTTTTGTATCTTCGCCCTATAGTCCAGTAAATTGCCCTACAAAAATATTTGTTTCATTGCATTCCGCTGTCCTAGTACCTCTTTTAGTCTTTGCAAATTCGTTTCAGATTCGCTTTGTTGAGTTTGTGTCCATGATCGAGTCTTGTTGCTGGTTTTAGTTGTGTTCGTGTCGTAGTTCAATCGTCTGTTGCTGTGATTTATTTGTTTCTGCCACTGTCCCATCCACCATAACCATACAACAAGTCAAGCCACCACATTACTTGACTTGCCCTGCTAGCCGTCTTGTGTGAACTCTCGCCACGCCAGCCCTATATAGGTTGCAAGACGCTTTGTTCGCTTATTCACGCTTACTTGCTCCTTGATTCATCATCTGGTGAATACCTATTGCTACATGCTAGGGAGGATTTGTACCCTAGGTTTTAGTTGTTGAGAGGCTTTGCTCAGCCGTGATCGGATAGGGAAAGCTTTTCCCTAGCCGCCGTCGTGTTTCTGTCGAGTTGTGCATTCTGAAAAACATAATTTGAGTTACCTTCTATAAAACAGGCATAACTTTTTGCTCGGAGCTCCGTTTGGGCTCAATCTTTTACAGCAGTTTCGTGACTCCATTCTGAGGTGACCCAAACTGGGCCTCGCCCTGTTTGATTGAGTCAAAAATTTCAAAAAAAATTGGAATATAATAAAAAATTCAGTGAAGTTTTTTGAGGGTTTTCAAAAAGCTTCCTGATTTTCCCTAGACCACATTACATCTTTGTTTGGTCTAAAAATTTATGTGGATCTTTTTCTGGTGTTCCTGGTTGTTAGAAAAATATCAAAAAGGGGAAAAAATAAAATCAAAAACACATGTGATTCCCACTAGTGCATTTTTGACAATCTTAGTACAAAAATTACAGAAGAATCATTTTGATGGTTCCTTGAGCTTTTCCATGGTGCCTTGTTTTACATTGTTGTGCTACGTCTAAGACACGTTTGAGCCAGCAATTGTGACTTGTACTTTGGATACTTATTGAACTTTGTTATTCTGTATTCGTTATTTGCTACTTTTTGCTACATATTTTGCCTTCCTAAAGCTCCACATACTATACTTCAGGTCAGTGCAGCGAAGGACCCTTGCAATCTTGGTACTACCTCCTCACAGGTTTCACGAACCAACCATCGGTTATACCGACCACTGCCTGCATTGCTAAGAACTTGGTAAGATGTGTGTGAGGGTGTGGTTCCACCAAGCGAACTGCATAGTTGTAATGTCTTTTTGATCACTCCCCATGCGAGACTACGTTCCTGTTTTGGCTAGTCACTTGCAGGAGGTAACGAAGGAGCTAAAGGATCTCTTCATTAATAAGTTGAGCAAGCTAACGACGGAAGTTAAGGCTGCCTGTCATACAATTAATGGTGCGGACAAGTGTAACACCCAAAACTAGCCTATTTAAAATTTTTAGTAATTTATTGACTTTTATTTTAATTGTTCATAATTAATATAGGTTAAATGAATTATTTATAAATATAAAAAAATCAAATATAAGTAGTAGAAATATTTTTGTTGCATTCATGCTGGCTGCATTGAGTTTTGTTTGTGTGTAGTTCAAATAAGAATTTAAATCCAATTTAAATTTGCGTTTGAACTGCGTTTGTTTGAGATCTAGAAAAGTTGTTTAGGTAGGAGTTCACTTTTGCTGCATCAAGTCTCGGCCTATCTTCTTTTCGCCCCTCCAACTCTCAACCGGCCCAGCAGCTTCCTTCTTCCCCCGCGGCCCAGCGAGCTGGCCGGCCCAAACACCAGCGCACCCCCCCTTCCCTAGCCAGCAACTCTCCCGGCCCAGCGCGCCCCGCCAGCTCGCCCCTCCCTCACCCACTGCCACCCGGCCCCACTTGCCAGATCTTTCCCCTACCTTCCATCTCCACCGCGCGAATGGCGCCCGGCTGATGGCAAGTACCACTGGCCGAGTCCCCCGCACGCCTGTGGGCCCCTACGAGCCCCGGGAAGCTTTGTCGCCGCCTCCCCTTTCCTTCCCCGCTCCACCTTCCTTCCCCGCGCCGCTCCCCACTTGGAAAGCTTTTCCCCCCATGGAAACTCCACGCCGGCGCTTGATCCTCGGCCGTGGCATGCACGCCTAGGGCGACCCACCCCCGAGCCTATTTAAGCCACCCCACATATGCCCCAACCCACACCCACCCTCCACCGAACCCCCAAGTCCCCCCATCAGCTCCTCGCCCTGCTCAGCGCCGCCGCCGTCGAAACCGAGCGCCCGCCAGCGATTCCTCCGCTCAGGCGCCCCTCCGACCAATTCACCTCCTCCAAGACCCTCGCGCGTTGGTAAGCAAGCCCCCGAGCCTCTCAACGCTCTCTCTCTCTCTCTCTCTCTCTCTCTCTCTCTCTCGCTCTCCTGCTAGCTCGCGACCTCGCCGGAGACCGACGCCCGCCGGCCGTCGTCGTCCGCCGCGTAGGAGCGCTCCCGGCCCCAGCAAAGCCCCTGGTTAAACTCGCCGTAGCCCCAGCTCCCTCCTCACCTAGATCCCGCCGCCAATGGCGCCCTGGAGTGCTGGATTGGCTTCAATCCGACGAAGCGTTGCCGCGCTGGCGCAACGCCGCCGCATCTCTGGTCCCCGCCGGTGACCCCAAACCCCCGATCCAACCACAGCCGCTCAATCAAGATCCAACGGCCGCTAGCTCACCCCTGTTTAAGTCAAACCGACCACGTACCGGTCAGAGCCAGGACTTTTGCTAAAGAGCCCCTGGCTTTGTCCCAAATCAACCCGCGGTCCACCCTCTGTTGAAACTTATTTACAGTTTGATCCTGTTTTACTCGTTTAGCCCCTTAGCTTTTCAAAATTTGAACCCGCCGTCCTATTTAGGTATTTTCATGCGTAGGCCCCTGAGGTTTTATATAAAATTATGTTTTAGTCCCTGGTTTTTCAGAAATAAGCCCCTGGAACTTTTGAAAACTTGTCGGCAGGTCTCTAGAACTTAGAAAACTCATATCTTTTCTGTTTTAGCTCCGATTAGTGTGATTTTTGCACTCATGTATTCGTAGTGAAGTGTAGATTATTTCTAGAACCTTTATTTGTACCTTTTCTATTGTTTGGTGTACTGTTCTAATAGAATACTACTTGTTTGCATGTATTAGTTTGTGTGCATGTTTGCGTGGTGATTCGTGTCCAGTCGGTGAGCCTTTCGCTTTGGGAGTACGAGGAGGACTTCCAGGGACAGGACTCACAGCAGCAGCAGCCGCCGCCTTTTGAGGAAGGCAAGTTATAGCACGGACAATCATTGCTACCTACTCACCTTGTATTAAATTATTTCATAAATGTATGTGTCTAATTTGATGTACCATTAATGTTGTACCTAGATTTGATTACCTTATCCTTGTTTACCTTGGGTTTATGCACATGGGTAGATTTTGCTACACACGGCTACTATCACCATTATTTAACTGTTAATTTTGACTTAATGGTTCACTTCAACATTAATGATAAAACTTGCTTTTTAGCAACTTGGTTTAGGGGACTAGAGCATGTGCTACGTGCTTTGTTCTAGTGTCCCTCCATAAGGTCCGGTTCTTAAAGCGGCAACCCAGGAGCCTGTCGCCACCGCTAGAACTATTATGGCTCTGGTCTTGGTTAAGTAGCTTGTACGTCTCTAGCTTGCCAGTGGTTACCGGTGGGGCCGACGGCGTTATGGGAAGTAAGGCGCGAGGTGTTTCTTGATTCCACCGAGGACGGTAGCCCCGTCGCCTAGGTCTCGTTAGACCCAGTCCCGTGTTGGGAGTCCCTGTGATGGGGAACTCCGCACGTTGCACATTGTTGGGTGCGATGCCCGTGCTCTGGATGCCATTGACACCCTTATGGTGTGACTCCGTAAGCGTAAGTCAATCTCGGTGCCTAGAGTCTCACCACCTTATTGTACCTTAGCGGCCACTGTCTTGTTAGGGTGTCTTGTGAAAAGCCTCGTAGTGTCCATATGCAGTCACACCTCGGAAGTGTTGATGTGTGTGGTTGGGTGCAAAGTTCTTTTGAACTTTTACGCGACTGGTGGGTAAAGGGCGAAACCTCTGCAGAGTGTAAAATCTATCATAATAGCCTTGCTCAGGGTCATGAGCGGTCTGGATCCTTTTTATTAGAAGATGATGTTTATTTATGTTTAATGTCACTTATACTTTATTAATTGGGTTGCAACTGGGTTTCATTCACTGTAGTAACTTGGATAATGTTAAAATGAACCAACTAAAAATGCTAATGCAGTTAAGCCGTGTCTAGCATTATTTTGAGCCTTCATACACGTGCTATACTTGCTAAGTAATTGTTTACTTATACTTGTCATTTATTCAATAAAATCCCGGATGGGTAAACAGATTGGGCTGTGCATGAGTCTGCTGCTTAGTTTCCAGAAGATTTGCCGTACTACTGAGTTGTGATCTCCCAGTCAGAGTCCCTATGGATTGCGGCTCCATTAGTTTGAGAGTTTATTAGTCTTCCGCCGTTATTGGTTAGTTTATTTATGAAGTACTCTGATGTAAAACTTTATTTAATGAAGAATTTATTCAAACATATGTTCTCTGTTTATCATATTTGTTCGCTATATGTGTACTATGACTTCCTGGGCACACATATGGCCACATTCGTATTTTTGTGAAAATCCGGGTGTGACAACAAGCGAGTCTCCACACCGACAACACGGGTTCAATCAAGGTCCTGTTTTGGCTAGTCACTTGCATGAGGTAACGAAGGAGCTAAAGGATCTCTTCATTAATAAGTTGAGCAAGCTAACGATGGAAGTCAAGCCTGCCTGTCATACAATTAAGGGTGTGGGCAAGCGAGTCTCCACATCGACAACACGGGTTCAACAACTCGAGTCCAACCACCCCCAAGCGCAGTGAAGAGGATGCCTATGATGAAGATTACCTAGATGACGATGATGATGTTATCTTTGGGTTTGATGGCGAGCCGGATCTCATCAAGACCAGAGCCGAGAAGTTACATCGTCACCGTCTTCGCAAAAATACAATAGAAATGGGAGGTAATAGGAACAGACGCAATCAAGGTAATGATGATCCTTACACCAAAGTTAAATTACTATATCATCATTTTATTGGCGTTATGATGCAGAGGAATATTTAGATTGGGAGATGACAATAGAATAGAAATTTGCTTCCCATCTTGTTTCGGATCAGCATAAGGTTAGATAAGCCACTAGTGAATTTAAGGATTTGCTATAATCTGGTGGCAAGAATATGCTTCTTTAAACATGCAATCTGCTTCATGGAGTGCTATTAAACTTGCAATGCATGATCGTTTTGTTCTTGCCTCTTATAAGCGTGATTTACGTAAGAAGTTGTAACGTTTAGAGCAGGGAGATATGTCTGTTTAGGAATATTATGCCGAGCTACAAAAGGGTATGGTTCGTTGCGGGGTAGTAGAGGATCCTGACATTAAAGTGTGTCGTTTTTATGGTGGTTTGAGACGTGAAATTCAGGATATTGTTGACTATAAAGAATTTACTACCACCAACCAGGTATTCCAACTTGCTATGCTTGCAGAAAAAGAACTGCAGGGATGGAACAAGCACACCTACACTAAGATCTCCATGCCTCCAGCAAGTACACGATCGATGCCACCATCGAGTACACGTCCGACACCATCAGCGTCGGCACCAACTTCTGAGGTATGCAATATGTCTAATGTGCCGGTCCAACAGAACAAGAAACCGACTCCTACTAAAAAAAGCTTGTCGAGTAAGTCTGCAAGCATCGTGTGCCACCACTGTAAGGGCATGGGACATGTCATGAAGGATTGCCCAAGTACTCATGCTTTCATCGCTACACCCGATGGTACTGGATATGTAAGTGCTAGTGATGTTGAAGATGATTTAGCTATTGCGACTAACGTTGTTGCAAATTTGGAGGACGATGAGGGTGAGCCAATTGACTCGGTTGCCGCATTAGCGGGATTCCATAGTTTGGTTCTTATGCAGCGTACGTTGAGTTCGCAGGTGGAACATGAGGACGCGGAGAAGATCCAACGCAAGAATGTATTCCATATGTTCCTCATCGTCAAGGATTGTCGTGTGCTCACCATAATTGACAGCGGGAGCTGCAACAACTTGGTGAGTTCAAATTTGGTAGAGAGGCTTAATTTGCCAACACGCCTAATTTAAAATCCCTACCACTTAGAATGGTTGATTTTGATGTTGTGCCGATGCAAGCATCATCTCTTTTGTTGGGTAGACCATGAGAATTTGATGATGATGTTGCACACCATGGAAGAACTAATACATATACTTTCATGCATAAGAACAAGAAAATTACTTTGCTTCCTTTATTGCCTGTTGATATTAGGAAACATTTCTAGCGCATGCTGAAAAAGATAAAGCTAAAACTGCTAGTGTTGCATCTCTTGATGATAAAAAAAGGGACTAAATTAAAAGAAGGTGCTTTCATTGCTACTACATCTACTCCTGCTGCATTATGTGATAACCCTGATGCTCCTTGTTATACTATGCTTGGTCGAGATATGTGTCTTGCTACAAATACTTTCTTGTCTCGTACTTTGCATTCCCCTGGTACTAACATTTTGCAGGAGCTTGATGATGGGATGGAGTCGAGGATGACTCCAATTCAAGAAATGGAGGATGATGAGGACATCACCATGTTGGATACACACGAGCCGGCCTCATCTCCAAACTGCAAGTCATCGTCATGTTGGACAACGTCTTCGGTTCGGATTCAGCCGATATGTCTGCAACTAAACTGCAATATCTCCCTCATACGGTGTCCAATCAAGGCGTTCTTGGATGCGTTGGAACCGTGACGATGAGGTGCTTCTTTTGGTTCTAATCCTAGCTCCAGAAGACTCGTGGATCATTTGGTGTGACCACGAAAAGCTGTTGTGTCACCTATTTTGGGCCTTTTTAGGCTTTGTATCGTGTCGGGCCTTCGGCCCATGTTGTGGGCGCCCCCAACCCTAGCTCATCCCAAACTTCATAAATTAAGTAGCCATCATTGTTGGGACTTGTGTTTTTCTTAGATTAATCTATCGAGAACAGTTTTACCGTCATCGGCTTGTAGAACCCCAACATTTGTGCTTAATCATTCATCTGCAATTTGTCACTTCCTATTGAGCTGCATTCTTTCGAGTTCTTGATTGTGTTCTTCGTTTCGCAGGCAGGGAGTAGCCTTCTTGGTGAGGTCAACCGGGTTGTGACACGGTTGATAACCAGAGGAGTCGTGGTGCTAAGATTGAAGGGTTCGAGTTTGCTGACTTGAAGCCAGATCGGTGTGTTGTGCTCCACCCAAAATGAGTTACCCTTTACCTGACAGAAGATCGGGCCACCCTAGTTCCCATCACCATGAACAATTGACCCCTCACTAAGAACGTGACGCTTGGTGCCACCATGCCTGGCCACCACGTCATGATGGCGGGTGCTAGGTATGGTGCAGATGAGGGAGACGACGCCATGGAGGACATAATATCCCTCACCAAGGTATACTTGTTGTTTGAGCTACTCTATGGTCTTCTCCACCTTTCCTAAGCCATAGCTCCTCTCCTTCACCTATATTATGGGCTCCGGTCATACATGGACCTCACCTTCAGAATTATCCAATGGCAGTATGTGACCATCCTTTGAACCCCAATCATGTCAATAACCTCGGGGGGGGGGGGGGGGGGGGGGGGGAGGGTCATCTCCTCTGCCTCCCTATGCCCTTGGAATTGAAATTGGGGGGGGGGGGTCATATTCCACCCTTCTGGGGAAATTCAGGCCACACACGTGCACCATGAAGATTCTATACTCACTCGTCGGAGTATGATAATATCAAATAGAAATTAGAGTTTTAAGATTGGTATGGCATATAGTTTCTCAAATTAAAAAAATATGTGCCCCTAGATATTAGGGGGCGGATGAATAAAAGGAGGGTGTGGCACTAGGATATCTAATTGATCTCATGGCACATAAATACTAAAGAATGTTTTCATGTACAAGGTTATTTCTCCTCTTATGTAAAAAGTTCTAAGTTCTAGGTAAACATCCCTAATAGTTCAATTTTTTCCTTACACTAAACTTTATTATTTATACCTTAGTAATAATAATAGGAACAAAAACATGAAAAATGTATGTCGCATTAAATAGCAGTTCTACAGACCCTAATAATGTTTATATAGATGCAAGTACAACTTGGCATACATTGTTCTGATAGTAAATAACTCATTCTTCATTGCAGATGTATCCATGAAAAGGGAGAACAATATATTACATAGGCCAAGAAACGAAGCCTTTTTCTTTATGTATAAATTAATGCTAGTTGTAAACAGGCTACATCAGTGTAAAGAGAGTTACCCAAGAGAACAAGTATGCGCGACTCTTCATTGAGCCCCAAATAGTTCATCCAGTAGTTCATAAGACAAGTATGGTCCGGTCTCACTCTTAGAGCAGAGCCAAAACATTACACGAAGAGAAAAAAACCCTTTTGCCATTCTTTTGGCCTCACTCTCACTCTTTTCTGCACACTTGACTATAACCAAAAAAAGGGCAATAAAAAGGGAGAAGGGAACATCACAGATGCCGCCTCAGCAAACAGAAACAATTGATTCAATTAGATCAATAAGCGGTGCTAACTCAGCCTTGTCAATCAACTTGAATTCCTGCACAAAGAATGGAACCAATTCAAAAAGGGTGATGACAAGAATTTAAGTGTATGCATTCAATTAAGATTTCCAGCTTACAACAAGAATAATTGTGTAAAAAAAGATGTTACACTCACTGACATAACATAAATAAAGGGCATACATGCCAAACAATATGCATGATGAACTAGCAGGTTCCAAAATTCAATGAATAGAATTTATCTGTAACTTTTTTTCACGAGGTGTAACTTTTCTATATATGCTTATATATCATTTCCAAATTCTTTCATTTTCCTTCAAACAGATGAAAATTCTGAACTTTCTAACTAATCAGAATCTTCACTTAAAATATTCACCATGAGATGGTATACATTAATTTATTAAGGCAGAAGGATGAGGGGGGGGGGGTGGATCAAGAGACAGCATACCCAGGTGAACAATGTAAAATGCTTGAAGCAGGTGTTAAGGTGTGCCTCTTCCTTAAGGCTAACAATCTTCTGAAAATGTGAGTGATAAATATGGGCATAAACACGGAAAAGGCGCTTGAATATCGTCTTCACAACTTCCTTGAAATTTTGTGGAAAAGGGGTTCCTGCGTGCACAGTTAAAGGTCATCAATGCTCATAAATGAAGTACTCCAATTGAATTGACGTACGACTTCTTAACCGGATAGTATCAAATTCAAATGAGTTGTCAAACTACCGAGTTTCTGAGGGAAGATGGATTCGTCATCAAGCTGGGCCTCAATCCAGTCCATCAAGTACTCAACATATTTCGGTGCTGAAACCTCGATCGGTTTCTTGATCTGCACCCCATCAGCCCATCTGTACTCAAACCTGGAAAAAGGATTCATTGCCACCAGCTCAGGCTCTTGTAGACCAATCAGAAGTTTCGTATTTGAGACCACATGCCGGGCATATATCATACTTTGGTCCTGCTGACATTGTTGGGCACGTAGCTGGTGTGCAGAACTCCATCAGAGTGCCGTACAAAATGTTCACCTGGTTGAAGAAATCAACAGCTGTGAAGAAGCAACAGCTGTGTGATCAGCACATGAGACAGTTGCATGGCAACATATAAGAGTAACGCAAAACTTACTATTAACAGCTAGCCATTCATTGAGATCCTCCCCTGGCGGCAACCGAACAGCATCCCTCAAATTTCCGCTTCCTAAGGTTGCATCAATGTGTTTTTTCAGCTGCAAACCCTGTATCAAACACGTACAGCAACAGAAACAGAAGAAGAAATGCCTTTAGCCCTCCACATTCTACTGTCACAAAAGAAATATCTGGCTGCAATTTGCGAGAGCCTGTTGGTAAACTGTTCTCTCGTATAACTTTAATTATCTTACAATTGTTGAGGACTCCAATTGTTTAGATCTCTAATTTGATGTGGCACAACACTTACTTCTTTGAGTTTGTGAATTATGATCACGAATAAGAAAAAGGTCCCATAAAAAACTATGAAAACAAGGAGGTAGATATTATCACAAAATTAAATATCACTGATGACCTTATTTCCAGATGGTGCATTCTTCTTAGGCCTGAATGTCTTCTGATTCCTGCCCATAAATAAAGTACATGCACACAAAGATTGATCAGTACAACTGACCAGGAAAAGTGGATACACAGAAAAACTAATCTTGCATGGATACATGCAGAAACTAATAATCCAAGCATATCTTGAAAACTTTGTCGTACTGCAATTAAAATCCACGAACAAACATTAAAAAAAGTTTATTCAGAAAACTCAAAAATGCAGCGAAGAGAACGTGGAAACATGATTGTTCCCTAGTCAAACCCATTAGTTTGTCCCTCCCTTTTCCTTCTCCGTTTCCTACAGATTCAGAATATCATCAATGCAACCTTCCACACCTACCAGAGACAGATTTTCTCAAAAAAAGCAAGGATTCCAGAGAAAGGATAAACGATCTACAGTGGGGAGCAAATAACGACACAACATGCATGCATATATATATGCCAATTGGCTTGGAATTAATCAACGAAAAGATCAGCCGAAGAACAGAACAAGAAGTAACAAGAGGCCATATCATACTTGCTCCCAAGCCCGAAGAGACTCATCTTAATTCCCCTTCACCACTCGGTCAAAGAACCAGGGCACGGAAACAAGAGAACCGCAGGCAGGGCGCGCAAGAACCGGAGGTGTTCACGCCGATCTCTCCCTCTCCAGCAGGCCGCGAGAGAAATAGGCAGGAAAGGGTCGTCGCGGGGGTTTCTATCTATTCTCTCCTCCGCCCGCGGCTCCGCTCCGCTCCTCTCCTCTCCTTTTGGCTTTTGATATTCTCCCCTTCCCCTCCCCTCGTCGCGCGGCTGTGTTGGGTGCAATGGTGATGGTGGCGGAGGAGGAGGTGTTTATTTTAGCAGATGGAGTTTGGTGGGGTCCTACCTCAATCTCCACTCCTGCTTTGGCCAGCCTGGCATGTGCTCCCTTTTTTCTCCCCATCCGACCCCACCACATATCTCCTCTCGTTTATACTCACTTGGATAGAACAGAGGAGACCATGATTATCCAGATCCCCATTTCCTTTTACTGACGACAAGGGCCCAAAACAGGTGTCCCGAATCTCCCGTTGGCAAGTGCAGATGCTATTAAAAATCCTTCGGAGATCATATATATATATATATATATATATATATATATATATATATATATATATATATATATATATATATATATATATATATATATCGGAAAATTCTTTTCTACATGCATATGTAGCTACCTTCACCTATGTATCTCATGTTAGAAGATGTGTATGACCAAATGAAGAGTATGTACATGTAGTATATGGTATGTAGGTTGAGTATATAAGCGTGCTTTAACTATGTGGACATACTAATTTCTACATACTAGTATAATGATATAATCATAATAAATTTAAAAAATAGCGTTGTTTCTGAATTTTTTTGTACAATTCGTTTTGAAGTATCTTAAAATTAGTATGTGAACATACTCAGACTGATAAATGAGTATGTGAACATACACACAAAGGTATATTGATGGTGATGGTAGCTACAAGCGCTTGTAGATAAAACTCGTCATATATATATAGAGAGAGAGAGAGCCCGATGTGATAGGTGTCATCGGAACAAAAAACAATATTTAAGTTATGGGAGGCCCACTTATGAGATCATTTTACTAATCTATCAAGGAGTGAATTTCACTGTAGGTCCATAAACTTTTTTCAATATCTCATCTAGGTTCGTAAACTTAAAAACGGTCATCTAGGTCCATCAACTTTTTCTGAGGTCTCACCTAGGTCCGCAAACTAAATAAGTGGTCATCTAGGTCCATGAACTTTTCAAGATTTGTTGTCTAGGTCCAAGGCGGTGGCGACGAGCCTGACCTTGACGACCGCTCTTTAAAAGTTCATGGAACAAGATGACCACTTTTAAAAGTTCATGAACCTAGATGACCGCTTATTTAATTTGCGGACCTAGATGAGATCTCGGAAAAAGTTTACGGACCTGAATGACCCTTTTTAAGTTTGCGGACCTAGATGAGATCTCGAAAAAAGTTCATAGACCTACAGTGAAATTCACTCTCTCAATTACAACGACTAAGCATGTTCTAATGTTGTGGTTTGGTCCTACAAATATTTTCTCATCGTACGAGAGCGAACACGATTACATAATAGACTTTTTCATCTAGGATATTAGTCCCAAATTCTATTGGATCTGGAACTATAATGAGCATTAGTCCCGATTCTAAAGGTTATGGGGTGAACGAACCTCCAGTCCATGTTAATAGCTCCAACTAGGACTAAATGTCACATTTTAGTTCCGATTGAAGACACCGTAGGACTAAAGTACCTCATGTATTAGTCCTAGTTGGTAATCCCAGTTGATATTACCAATAATGACTACAAGGGTAGTCTCGGTTGGAGCCACCAACCGGGACTATCCTCAATAGGTTAGTAACAAAAGAAAGCATCACACCTAAGGTTGCATGAGCTATGAAAGGTGTATCCAGTGGAGAGAAGCCCAACAATATGAATTTGTTTCTGTGTTTGATTTGAGTAGGTTTACCAATAATCAAAATTATCACTTTTCCTAATACAAAGAAATTATACCATTGTTTGTTTTTTCTTTGGAAATGTACTACTTTTTGGTTTTAACGTATTCACGGAATCAGGATTTCTCTCCATATGCATGTCCGCTGCTACTTTTGCTAGCATAATATTTCTACCTCAACTCCCGAATGAAATCCAAAACAGTCAGCCATGTCAACGTATGTGCACCTGCATATTGGAGAGGCCGGGGATCCTATTTCAGCGTCGATATAATACTGAGAAGCAAGTTTGCCAAGCTAAAACTTGCTTGCTTTTTCCCCCACGAACGGGGATGTGTTATGTTGAAGTAATCGTAGTGATTATAGCCGTGGATTTTAAATAAAGGACTCTAGATTAACTAAGCACGTGGGCACCAGGAAATCTTCAAGCAAATCCTAGTAGGGATCCTGATCCTGGCACGGGAGCGTGTACGTGCAAATTTGTACATAGTACAAACAGTAAAGAACCAAAGATAGGACAAACGATCTGAGCATCTGCTATCTAAAATACACTATCTAAATCATCATTTGAGTAAAAATTATTTTCTATATCTTTATACTTTCCAACAGCTTTTCTATATATTATGTAGAGTTATCTCGCTCTCTATTTTTGGCTAGCGAGAAATCCGGAATACAGGATATCTATATTTAGATATCCAATTGAGGAGGCTGTTGTAAGGAGTTATTTTTACCAAAATATCTATTTCTATAAGTTAAAAAAATATATAAAAAGTCCCTTAGAGATGCTAACCGCTTTAAGAGCAACTCCAGCAGATCTCTAAATAGGCTCATATCTCATGTTTCCACTCTAGCGGACTCTCTATTTGGCCCTGTATTTTGGAAAAGTCTTCAAATTCATCCGTCCACCCTCTATTTCTATGTCTACAGAGAGCCCTCTATTTATAAGGGTTATTACTGAAGTTGTAGCAAATTTTTTGGTCCTTAAAAAATATAGAAGCATTCCACATTTAGCATTTATAGGGTCTAGTTTAGGGCTATTGCTAGAGTTGATCTAACATATGTGATTTCTCTCTTCTTTGCGAAAACATGTGTTCTCAATAGGCAAACTTTTCCCTTTTTTCTTTTTTCCCAAGTAACCATAGACAAATTTTATATAGCTATGTTTATTTATAATTAGTACCATATTCCTGTATATCGTCTAGAAAAAAATAGACCAGAACAGTATAACAAAAGGACACAGCTACCCCAAATCTAGTAGTGCCACCGCGATCACACCCGCTGTTAGGGATGGATCGAAGGCTCGAAACAGGTGAGCTGGCTCAACTCGGCTTGGCTTGATGGATTTTTTAACAAGCCGAACAACTATTTTGGATTATTTCGTTAACGAGCCAGCTCGCGAGCTACTCGTGAGCCAAACGAGCTGGAAGGTCCGGTTTACTAATAAGTAAACTATTGATTAGATATGGTAATCTCTATACATGATGTTAATTGATGGGTATAATTATGTTCTAATATGGTAGAGTAGATTTTAGAAGTATAAAAACCTTATAATTATTATATTTTTTATGTTTCATATATATTACAATGCTAATTTTAAATTTACTTCTGGCTCATGAGTTTAACAACTTGAACCGTTAAGGAGTCGAGCCAGCTTTTTTTTGCTCGTTTTCTTCACGAGCCGAGCTGAACTGACTCGTTAAACTAACAAGCCGAGCCGAGCGGCTCGACATCCACCCCTACCCCATTGTCCGTAACCACCACGACAAGTTCTTTGTCATGTCTGCCATCACCATCGGGCCAGTGATCTTTCTATCCTTTGCTTTTAGTCTTGATAGCCAAAAATCCCCTCTCCAACCTAAAACCCTAAACCATGATGCAAACCCTAGCATTCATTGTGAACGCCACCGCTATCAACATTTATAGAGGTCCGTTTGGCTAGGGTCCGTTAGCATCGGATGCTAAAGCCGGTCTGCCGTGCCAAAGCATCGACTGAGTTTGGCTGCCCGTGATTTGGTCGGGGCTGGGTGCAAAAATGAACTGCACCTAGGCACGTAGTTCAGAGCGAGGCACGTAGTTCAGAGCGAGCCAAATTAGGGCAGGCATCCAAACTACTATCTCAACCATGGTCAGCAGCCAAATTTTGGCCTGGCAGGTAGCGGCACCCATCCAAACGCGCTCTTACTTCCTTGATCCCATTTCTCATTTCCTTCGCCCTACATTCTTTTTTATTCTTGGCCGACTTTGCAAATTGGGAGTGCTGTTAAGCCTAAAACCAGGAATTTTCCTACTAACAATGGCACCGTTGGACTAAACCGTTGCTCTTGGCGACTACTGTTATTTTCCAAATCTATCATTTTTTTTCTTTGTAAAACAATGCGTCTTTATCGGGGAATCGCCTATGAGTGGGTGCCAGATGGGCGAATCGCTGACGTGTTAAATTCCATCGCCGTCACGAAGGTGCGCATAATTCGCTTAAGCTGTAAAGCAGGAACGAAGGGTAGTTATTTAGTCTATTTCCCCTTCTTTTTTCTTATATCGTTGATGAGTAGCCTTGGTCCAGTCCAACCGATCGGTGGCAACAAATCTCCTTTTCGTGCGAGGCCGATTGCCCGATTTCCAATGATTTGCCCACGGTAATACAATGATTTTCTTCTCTTCAGTCATACGGGTATCCAAATTTCACTCATCAGCAACCAATTCACTTGCCTGCCTGCAGTAGTTTCTTTGCTTAGGAATTTCTTCGCTATTTAGCAAGAAGCGGTAACATTCCGCATCGTCAAGTAGATCATTCAAGTTACTGATGTGCTACCATTACGGATGAGGTCGCAGTCTCGGGAGTATGAACGGCTCTCAACACTACAGCTCGGGGGTCTGTCGCATTTCCCATTCAGCAGAGCCAAGCACGCACCGTGAATCGTGTTTTTACACGACAAGAGACTAAGCAAGCAGTAGTGCAGTACTAACATGATTGGGTCGTGGCATAATCACATACGCTAGCGAACCGGCTGACATTGACACGCTCCCTTCCCCGGGCAGCCAGCCTGGAAATAGCTCATAGCAGAGACATGGCATTCAGTCAAAAGCAGCGAACATTTCCCCTCAAGGCTATCTTTGACTGCCAAATGCTAATCTGCAGCACAAAATGCACAGTGGATAACAAATCCACCCGCCAGGCGGGGAACCAACCTAGGAACTCCTGAGCTCCTCCGCTGCATTGCACTCTGGTAGTATGGTTAGTACAATAAATCAAAGCCACAAGTTAAGCAGCCAGGTAAGATCCAAATACTGATCCAAACATGATTATTAACGCATTTAAACCAGGTACAGATCTGATTGCTCCATTGGTGCACTTACAAGCAATACAAACAAACAAACAAACAAACATGGACAGGTTTTCTTTCTGGGTTTCTCTCCGGGAACAAAACAGATTCAGCTAAAATACTTATATGGTACTATGCCAATCAATATACCGGCAATGCTTAGGTACTATGTACAAGAGCACCACGGAGAGCTATTCCTGACTTGTTTTTATCAAATCCGGACAGGAGTTACTCCTGTCCACCAAGGGGCAAGATATATCGGAGGATTAGTGCATGGATAGCACTCCATTATATGGTTGCAGCCTCTGTTTTAAGAGATGAGGCTGCTCTGGATGCGCTTCAGACTAGGACAAACCACACGGAGCCTGCCAAAATCCAGAGCATTGATCTGTGCACAAACATGGGTTGCTCAGAAGACCAAGTTTAAACACAGCAGATCAGACTAGTGCACAAAATATGTTAGCTTACCTTTGGACAAGAATGTACATTAAGGATCTCCAACGCAATACAAAGGGATATTGCAGATTCTAATTCCTCCTCTTGCAGCATGGTGCATGCCTAGGACAAAGTGACACTACATTAGTTAAGCAGATACAACAATAGCACAGAAAATAACTACTAAATACATTGGGCAAAACCTGAACCATACACATTCATAGTGAAAATTTATCGATTAATAGAAGCAAGAGAAACAAACCAAGGACTTAAACGAAACCAATTGATGGAATTAACTAGTATTAATGTGACAGTGAACACAATGCTGATTGATTCATTCATTTGTGGAAGCTAGTTAATAACTTATGAACAGAATGTTGCATCAAAATAAGTACCAGAAGTTGAAGGTTGGTCAATCTTGGGCAATCAAGCTTCAGAACCTCCAGTGAGCTACAATTGCTGAAACACGAGCATATTGTAAGGGAAATTCATTGGTTACCAGGGGTTATGATGTGCCCATTACAACAACAGAAAATGGCAACCCAGCATGTTAGTGTTTCAAAAAAATTAATAACACACAAAGTTCAGTAAACCTACAAATATTCAATTTCAAATTCATCTTTGATATCGAGATTAAAAAGACAGTGTGGCCGGCACATGATGAATAATGCCGGATTGACATCTAGCATGAATACATTTCATTTTTGGTAATTTATCTAACTTGATGTGCACTACATACATGATTTTTTGGACATTTTTTGCAACAAGCTACATTTGCAAGTTTGAACGCTGGAAACTATAGATACGAAATTATCATTCTTGTTATAAACACAAAATCAATGCAGCATAGATAATGATGGTAAATGCACAAAATGAACATCGATGTTACCTCAAGTTTAAGGAGTAAAGATTGGAGCATGTCAAATCCACTTCCTTCAGGTTCGTTGAAAGATTAAGATTGATTTTGGACAAATGTAGAAAGTTTGCCATTGAAGGAATAACAACTTTCTTAATATTTGGACATCCGGTACAATTGAGAACTTCCAGCAGACGACCAGATTGCTCATTGATCTCTTCATTATTGACTGGTGCAGAATTAGGTGGGCAGAAGTCAACTGGCATATCAACAGAACTGCAATCATCTGACCCGCACACCAATTCTTGCAAGTTTGTACATCCATTCAAGTTCACATTAACCAAATTTGTACAACATGCAAGAAGATCTTCTATTGCAGACTGCCCAATAGATGAGTAGGACAGATCTAGCTCAACAAGCAATGGAAGAGCACCTTGTTTGTAGAGGGCATCTAACGATGAGTCACTGAAATACTTGCAGGCTGAAAGCTTTAACACCTGCAAGGAAAAAAGAACATTAGAACAGACTAAATCAATATTCATTATGTATGTACAACAATGTTATTATATTTAACATTCTAACCGCAAAATTACTCATTTCCATTTAATCTCCTGTAAGAAACCTAAATGCTAGAAAGGAACAGTAATAATATGAACTCCCACAGCTACTGCAATCATGAAGTCGGAAGATCATGTACTCCCTCCGGTATCGTATTAGAAGTCCTTTTAGACAAGGTTTGAGTCAAACACTGGGAATATAAATTATGAATAATATTTAAGTCGTTGAGTTTGGAAATGTGAAAATCATATAAATAGATTGGTCTTGAAAATTACTTTCATAAAAATATACATATATAACTTTTCAAAAAATATTTTTATAGAAAAGTGGAGTTCAAAGTTGTTCTTTGGTGACCGTGTCGCTGTCCTAAAGGACTTCTAATACGATACCGGAGGGAGTACTCATTTTGCGTTGTCACATAATATTACATACAATGAAAACTATACAAAAACATTTTAGCACTACATGCACACATTAACAAAAATTATGCAAGATTACATAGTTGCATAGAATAATAGCTGTCAAATGTACAAAAATGGCACATTCAAAGTTTTCTTTTTTTTGTAACATATTCCAAGATCTGCTACAGAAGTGATCCAAACAGGAATACAATCAAGCCTACCTTCAACTGTGGGCAACTGTCGAAAACAGGCTTCAAGTTGATCAAAAATGTGTAAGACAGGTCAAGCAAGGTCAACTTATGAAGGCAATGCAAGGAAGATAATCCATCAATGCCAATGGATAGGCAAGATGACAGAATAAGATGTTCAATCAGAGGGCAAGCCTCTGCCATACGAGACAGCGAATCATCCACAAGCTGCCTGAACATGTAAAAGACAATGAGTACAGCAACAGGAAATACCAATTAACAATGTAAAGTAAAAAATTTTGGAAGTGTGGTACAACCTGCAGAAAGAGGCATCTAAGGATGTCAAACGAGGGCAATTGATAAAAGCCTCAGAAAGCACACCACAACCCTTCAGCTCCAATATAGACATATTTGGGGCCTCGATTCGTAGAATACTTAGTTTTGGACAAATTCCCAGATTTAGGGATTCAAGGCCAACCTACCAAAAGAAGCCATACAACCAATTTCAGAATGTGCATATATATTGATTGATGTAAGAAATTAAAGAGGCATAGTATTTGCCTCCCATCTATATAAGTACATCCTTTCAATTTTACAATAGAAGACCTAACCACCCTTTTCTTTACCAGATCCATTTGCCCCTTATCTCCACATAAACCAAACAGTTATTAAAACTCACAAGTGCCTCATGAAGGATATGTTCTAAAACAAGATCATGTAGCTCCAAAGACCACCTAAGAAAAATCCAATCCCTAGTTATTCAAAATTAGTTAGCTAGTTTAGCAGGTTTATTCAGGCATAACTTCTATTCCAATCATTCTAGCATCCATTATCAATAATTTATTATTTTTAATAACGTGTATGCATCAAAGCATTACATGCTCTCAAGCATAATATCTTTTGAATTTAAATATTAAATAGAAAAGCTGGTTACGAGTCAGAGTAGAACACACATCATTGTATCATTAAAAGGTCAATGAGGTGATTGAATGAGTAAATGTCACTGTGCTCAACTGCAATCAGAAAAATCAAAGTGCAAGAGCAACACTGAACAACTGGCATCTTCTAATCACATGTGAGAAGATAGTGAAAGGGATGCTATCCAAATTAACAGTAAACCAGGCCACGGTGATCTAGAAATAGGCATCCTTGACATTACAAGTCACTGGAAACTTGGTTACAGCTAATAGAAAAAAGTCGAATATTAGATTTGCTATCAATCAAAGATATGACTGGATCAAATTTGTTAGGGCACAATAAAGCTACTAAGAGCAGTCAGCATCTCCTTATTTTATGCAAGACTATTAATCTATTTCCATTCTCCTTTCCCCTGCCCTTGTGGTGCATTTAACGCTAGTGGCCTAGTCTGTGGCTGTGGCACACTGTTCAATAAGAGACATTACAAGTTCTCTTAATTTCTAGAGGCCAAGAGCTTGCTTAATAAATGCCACAGATCATCGTATTCCTTGCATGTGGTGCAGACAAAGATGTATCTAGTATCAGCTAACAAGTTCACCAATAGTTCAAAATAATATATATTGCACCTCAGAACAAAAACTTATCAGTAGACTTACTGGACAGAACGCTGCACTTTGAAGGTGGTCACAGCCATCAAGATTCACATTCTGCAGATTTGGGCAAGAGAGTCTTAAGAATGTCATCGAGCGGCAACCAGCAAGGGAGAGACTGGCCAAAGAACTACTATTCAGTTCCACAATACTCAAGCTCTGAAAAGAGAAGAAAAAACATAAAAAATCAGTATAATGAAATATATTGGCACTAATATCTTGAAATACAAGAACAATTGAACAAACTGAAAGCAAGAATTATGACAAAATGACACCAATTTAGAACAAGATGGAATAATACCGTAGCTCAGATGCATTTAAATAACAAGATATTTTCTCCAATTTATAGCCAAAGGGTGCATGAGTGTAACATGGCATACCTCACAATTGTCAAGGATCAATGACCTGAGCATCGGGCAACCCCCTCCATCACTAAAGACTTCGCAAATTGCATTTGTCAAGGACTCACAGTCGCTAAGATCCACATCAATCAAGTTGTGGCATTGCAATGACAAGCTAGATAGGCTCTCTTGTTTTTGCAGCACCAATTTCTGCAGACAGACACCATTTAGCACTGAGTAATATTCAGGAGTATTATCCAAATAACTCAATAAATACCATAAAATTTCACATAAACATAGAGATAACCTCCAGCGCAGTTGATGCGATGCTAACACGATGAAGTGCTGAACATCTGGAAACTTTGATGTAAGAAAGCACAGGGCTTCGCAAATTCAAATCAGCAAACCTGAAATGGAAGGGGTGAGGCAGTATATAATCAGCAAGAGCAATTGAAAAGATAAAAAAGAATAAGCAAAATTAATAGACAAATCTATGATGCAAATCCAGTCCCTACTCACTTGCGTAAGTGCACAAGACTTATATTCTTAAGATTTGGCAAATCCAAAGACACTGATGTCAACAGGCTGCAGTTATCAAGTTGTAACGCCTGCAACAAGTGTCAAAGAAGCTCCATTAGTCCTTTCAGCAGAAAGTTTACAATATTGTTCCAAAGAAACTGAATTACTACCTCAAGGAGACGGCTATAAGCTATTGCAGCCATGGAAGCAGATGTAATTCCTTCACAACTTAGCAGTCTCAAGTCTATCAACATAGGAAGCCTCACAGACTTCATATAAGACCCAAAAAACAATGTCAGGTGTGTGTTTTCTGCTGATAGTTGCATGCAGAATTTTAAGATTAACGAGAAACAGAGTACAGAAGAAGGCAAACCTCAAATGAAATGTTGGAGCAGTTAGATGCATCAAGGACAGAAAGATTTGGACATGAGCTAGCTATGTCACGCAGTGTCTCATCAGTAACACATGAGCAAGATGACATATCTAGTTTCGCCAACAATGGGCAAGCTGTAGCAGCTTGACGAATTGCATTGTCAGAGAGCTTATGGCAGGATTGGAAATCCAATTCAAGCAACTGAGGACAGTTGAGTGATACATGAGCCATGCCGGTTCGCCTCAAAGACAATATTTGAAGTTGGGAACATCTGGATGATCGAGAAGTAACATATATTAGACAATTGACATGTGTAACTATACACATACACCACCAGGAAACGAAAGAAAGAAAAAAGAAGTCACCTGACAGATATTCTGAGTGCACGGCACTTTAAAATTTGAAGCTCACACAATCCATCATGATTGACGGTTACTTCTTGGATGCCACTCCCAAGAGAAGCATCAGTTACAGTTAAGGTAGTCAATAATGGGCACTCAGCCAAAGCTTGAAAAAATGCTTCTCCTAGTTGTCCCTTGCCCATTGTTAATGTCTTCAGATGCCTAAAAGATACTCAACATGATAAGTACAATAATAGGACAAGAATGTGCCGGAAATAGAGAAAAAAAATGAGAAGGGGACCTTAAAAACGTTATTGCTTCCAGCACTAGTATTTCTGCATTTATGACGCCGTGCAAATTGAGTTCTGTTACGTTCGGGTAACGACGGCAAATATCAACAACTGTAAGAAGTAAGACAAGATAGCATCACATAATAATCCAATCTGATCACAGAGAATGACAAATAATGACGAGCATGGGTAAATTTTCTTTGAAAGCCATAGCCTTCAAAAACAACAAGATCCTTAGTTTAGACGAAGAGCTCAGTAACATATTAATATTTATTGGTTAAAAACTATAAAGGCCTAAAACTGAAAGGTTTCATCCTAATTGCATCTCTTTTCTTACAAATTGACGGTCAAGTTTGAACAGTGAAGTCGACATACCAGTTATTTGCAAAACTTAAGTGATAGAAAATAAATAAACGCCATTCTGACTAACAAATGTTTGCAAAAGTGACATGGTAGAAAACAAAACCAAGAAACTGACTTACAGTTCTGCAGTGATATCCTAGTGTTCTCAAATTTCAAACACTTCCAAAAATCACCATGCACACTAGCAGAATGCCACTGTCTGCAGGCAACACCTGCTCTGCATAAATCCTTCTGACCCAAGAAAGAGAATATCTGCCATGGAAACCCTAAGAAATTAGTACATTTCAAATCAAGAAGCCATATTTCCATATTAAGAAGCTACAAGGTAAAAGGAACTCAGGTCACACCAGGTGCAGGAGATCGTCAGAGAGATCCATTTTTATTCCAGCATCTTCAGAATTTCTTCCACCTGAGTTTTCTGAGTCATCAACTCGCTCATTATTGGCATCTCTTGGGCTCTCAATACCACCATCATTTGGGAAAAGTGACAGACCAAATTCCAAGTCATGTTCTGGGAAAGGAGACAGCTTGAAATGAACATGATCATCAGAAATGGGCAAAAATGATGATTCAGAGCCAAAGGGAGTGGCACTGGCACCAGAATGCTGTGGGCTTTCTCTGCAAAATAAAAGAACCTCTTAGTATAGCTAAGAATGGATGCATCTACATGTCATCGACACAGTAATCACTAATGAACGCTGATTAGATTAACAGGAGAGGAGAGAAAATTCCTAAAGAAGACATGACTTCTCTTGTACTCCCTACTGGATGACTTAAATCATCAAAAACAGATTGTGTAAAAAGTATAGCTACATGATAACATCCTCACACAGCACAGCAAGACAACAAGCACTATTCATATAAGAACAATTAAAAATCATGTTTACTTTATGACTAAACGCCATAATACCAGTTCACGGCAATTTGAAACAAACCAAAACACACAAAAGGATCCATAGAAAGAAGATATCGAAACCGCAATCCTTGCCTGAACCATAGATAAAGATTAACCCTGAAGTACACATGCATAAAACTATACAGATTGTGTAGGAGACATTATCTAAAAGAATTTTCATACCGCCAAAATTTTTTCATTGCGCAACAGAAGAGACGATACTAAAATGTTAGAAACAGAATTGGGAAACAATGATATAAAAAATCAGAGCCATATACTTAACCTGTAAGGATAAACTGAAAGGCTGGAACACACTAACCAAAATTTTATTTTAACATCGAATGATTCATATAGATAACTACATGATGTCAAGAAGTTCTGATACTATGGTACATGTATTTTCACTTTCTATAGTTCAGTTTTTACAAACACAGGGGAAGGGAAAAACTTTTGTGACAAGAAGAATATGCAAATCATCATACTGCCTTTTGTCGAAGGACTACAAGCACATTACAGCTCTGAGTATGTGAAAACAGAATCCAGTCCTTTCAGCTCTATGAATGCAATCAACTTATCTCAATAATCGCCATGCGGCAGTAAGTAAAGGACGATTAACGAGAACAAGGAGGCAACTAGATTATATGTGCTGCAATAGATTCAAACTAGTCTAGATCTCTACATCTTCTAAGCAATTCAAGTGTCATGCATCAAAGGCCCAGTAAAGTCTTGGTGTCATAGCAGGAAATATATGCTTATACCTAGCATGGCTACAGCAAGCACTTTCTCCACTGATCCATTTTTGGGTTCCTTTTCAAACCAGGGAAAGCAATCACTCCACTGCAGGGTGCAGGCACAGAGAACTACATCACATCTTGGATATCATTGCTAAAATGGGAACTGTATTTCAACATACACGAGCATCCAAAAATGCACTACTCCAATTCACATGCATGAGGACAAAACATATCCTAGGTATCTTCCATGTGCTTGCAAGAAGAACAAGATCTTAGAGCATGTACAGTGCAAAGACGCTCATATATAGATGCTTAAAGAGAGAAAACACATCCTACATCATCAAGCATCTCTACAAGAGTCTCAACCTACAATGGGGATAACCACTAAAAGCTTGCTAAATTAAAGCGCTTGTTTAAGCGTTTCTAGGATCAACCCTCAGATGAGGTCTTCCACTACTTTTTTCCACTTGGAAACAAGCGTTTCTGCATCTCTGTGATGGCTTCCACCGTGGCAAGCAAAAGCAATTGACTCTCGATCAGTAGCGGGCATTGTACGTAGACATAGGTTACAATTCCACATCAACTACGTCATGCTTTAGATACGTTTCAGTTTTCCTAGCCAGGTTTTCCTAAAACTACAATCGACATGATCGAAAAGACAGAAGGCATAAACACTAAA
The DNA here is from genome assembly GCA_033239725.1 of Echinochloa phyllopogon. NCBI lineage: Eukaryota > Viridiplantae > Streptophyta > Magnoliopsida > Poales > Poaceae > Echinochloa > Echinochloa phyllopogon. The sequence goes on from BTCW01000018.1 coordinate 29,404,301, forward strand.
CAGATGCAAAATACTTAAAACGCAGAGCAATCTTCACATCAACTTACTCGCCAAAGCGCCGCACTCTGAGCCGTTTATTCTGCAGGTCTCTATCTTCATCCTCTTCGTCCAGGTTGTCCCACCCAACCTCCACACTGCCGCCTACAGGGGGGCCATCTAGGATGCCCCCCAACATGTCACGGAACCCAAGAGACGGGATAGGTTGTCCGCCCGAGGGCCTTTCCGCCGCCCGCGAGCTCCCGGCGGCGTCGGGGTTCCACTCTGGCAGAACCACCGTCCAGTTGAGGGAGCGTGGCGCGGGCTCCTGCCGCGGCGGGAGGTGCCAGCCTCGCCGCCCCAGCGACAGCGCCAGTTCCAGCTCCTCTCGCACCTCCTCATGCCTATCCTCCTCGTCGCCGGCGGCACCGCCAGCGCCCTCCACGCCCTTCATCCGCCCCCCATCCGCCATGCCTTCAGGCCAAAACACCAAAACCAAACCCTAGAACCACCCCCGGCGCCATTTCCGACCGCCCAGCCTCCGAACCCGCCTCCCCCGCACGGAATCCGACGGAACTCACCCTATTTCGCACCCCGCCACTGCGAATTCCACCGGATTCGGTCGAGTCAGCCCGCCCCGCCCCCCGCACGGCGACCACTGCTGCCGGCGCGAGCGATCCGGGAGCGACTGCCCGGCGAGGTGGGCGGGGGCAGCCTCTCGTCACGTTCGTACACGTGCTCTCGCCTGGGGCCGCGCGAGCCGGGCGGATCTGCGCGCCGCGGAGACGGCGGTGGTGGTGGCTGGCTGGCTCGCGAGCGCGAGCGCTCAGGGAGGGGGGCGAAGAAGGGCGTCGGGTGGGGGGATTGAGAGGGACGGCTCGGACCGATGGAGTGGTGGGGCGCTGCCGTTCTGTAGGGTGCGGTAATGTAGTCTGACGGGTAGGGCTGGCCGTAGTGGGGCCCAGGTGCTAGTGAGGCATAGTTTTCGGATGGGCCGTGTTCTTGCGTGGGCTTTGCGCTTGCTCAGTGCGCCTCGGTTGCACGGGGTTGCTCCGCCCTCGGAGTCGATGACCGGTGGGGTAACGAGTTCGGAGGCGGCTCCAGATGTGGCGAAATGGGAGGTGTTAGGTCACTGACATGTCGGCCATAGTTACCAGTGTGGTGGGCACCGCGTCAGTGTGGACGTGTTCTCCTGTGCAGTTGGTGAGCAGCCATTTATTTCGGCATCCCAATCGATGACATGTGGGGTAGGTAGTGGTGGGACGAAATGTCAGTGAGGATGAATTAGGATACTTGCTTGTTTGGGTATACCTGACTGACGTACGCTTTGACTGCGAATTTGCCCATGAGACAGGGAAGGGACAGGGTGGGCCCAGGATGTCTCTCGCGGGGGTGTGCTACTTGCAGTATGTTTGCGTAATTCTGTACCAAGGTGGCCCCACCTGTCATCCAGCATGTGCCTCCGGTGGTGGTTGCCTGCGACCACGGTCAGCACCCAGCAGTGATCCAAGTTTGACTTCACACCGTTAATGTAGGCACCAAAGCGGGCCAACGGTTGGGACCCACCTGTCATTTTCTACTTCGAATCCGGCACAAACCTAAGCATATGCCCTGTACGTATATGTATGAGGTCTCAACCGTTGTTCAAGTGGTTGTTTGGATCTTCTAAAATATACTTCCTCTATCTTAAAAAGAGTGATGTTCTAGTGTTTAAATAAAAATATAGTATTTTCTATCTTTTTATAAAAACACAGCTACCTAAGAGCATATGGTCCTTTTTATCCACCCCTAATATATCTGAAAACTCTAGAGCATTATTATTTTCGGGATGAAGTATAAATTAGTTTTATAAACATCTTTTATTAGTATTTTTAAGGAAATGGTTTTTAGATTGTTATTTTGTTAGACCTAAGTTAATAGATTGTAATGTTTGGATAGCATAAATAAGAGTTTGGTTTGTGTCGTATTGATGTTAATAACCATGATATTTGTACAGAGTTTCATCAGATCTGCTAAACTGGAATAGAGGCATAGAGCCATGAAAAGCACCAGCAAGAAACATGACCTATTCTCTAATCACGCAAGGCAAAAGAGAAATAAAGAAAAGGTATGTAACCAGGGGCAAAGCTACAACCAAAATGAGTGTGGTGCACCAATTAAGTAGGATATAAAATTTCCTTGTGTTATATAGTAAATATTAGTTAATTACCTAACAAAATTCTTTTGCACCCTGGTGCGTATGCACCACGGTAATATAACGTGGCGTCGCCCCAGTATGTAACACAACGGCTGGAAACATATTTTCTGAAAAAGGCTAAAGTTATTTCTGATAAAAAAACTACCTTTTCAAGATTTAGCCAAAAACCTTTTTTGCTATCTCAGTTTTTATCTCACCAAAAACCTTTTTTGCTATCTCAGTTTTTATCTCACTCGGTGAAAGAGAGTTTTAGTTAGTTAGCTCCAAAATCAACTTTAACCTAGCTCCAAACAATAAGTAATCTAATGTTTACAGGAAATAGAATATGACCCTCCTTATGATACATTTGGAGTCTATATAGTGCGAGTGTTCGATAGTGCTGGCTGCTGCTGCGCTGTGGCTGCAGCGGCCGCTACAGCTTCCGCAGCCACTACAGCTTTCGCCGGTAGCACAAGCAGCCAGCCAACCAGCAAGTATAAAAAAAAGCAGTGAACCAAGGTACAGTAAACTTCTTGGGTTGCAGCCGAACGACGAGCTGAGCAGCAGCAGCAAAAGCGGTTGCAAATAATCACAAACGAACAGGCCCAGTATTGGTTTGATCATCAGTACTTTTTTAATATCCAAATTAACCTTTTTAAAATGGTATGGTTATATTAGTCTTGAATGGTAGTAGTTTTAAAGTATTATAGATTTGCTATATTTTGGATGTGTCTAATACTATCAATTCATGGCCAAAGTAAGGTCTTGATGTTAGCACTGAAACAATAATAATTTAAAGAGTAAATTGCACCTATTATACAACAACTTGGCGAGTGGGTGTAAATTGATCCAACGACTTATAAAATGCTTAATTTAGGACAATAACTTGATAGATGGGTGTAAATTGGTCTAACAACTTGTAAAATGGTTACTTTAATATAAAACTTGGCAAATTGATGCATATCTCTACCCCAAAAAAGCAAAAGTGAGTGGTCCATCAATGGGTGGTCGTCCCTCCAGCCGATCTGGGCCGTCCGATTCACGAACCGTGATCGCAGACCGTAAAATCCTCCCGCGGCCTCCTCCCGCACCCGCACGCCCACACCCGTGCCCCTCCGCCACTGCCTCCCAGTGCCCCGCCCCGCCCCATCGCCTCTCCGGATCCAGATCAAATGCAGTAGCAACTGCAACTGCAACTTAAGCAGTAGCGTGATTTGGACCGTCCATTTTCGTGATGAATGGACCCGATCAGGCACTATAGTGGTAACTGTACAGTTGAGCATGCTACAGTATGTGCCAAACAGTAATGCTACAGTACACGCATAGTGCCTCGCGCTGCTGCTTAGGCCCTGTTTGGAACAGCGGCTGTGAGAAGCGCTTTCTCAGATAAGCTGTATAAATATGGAAATAGCGTTTATTTGAAAAGCTGGTCTGAATCAGCTTCTGCGTTTTAGTATGAATGTGGACGATGGGGAGAAGCGTGGCCAAAAAAAGCTGCAAAAAAACGTGTTGTTTGGCTTATAGTTTCAGCTTACTCCCTCCGTATTCTAATTAGATGACATTTAGGACATGAATACGATTATCAAGGTGTGATGAATGAGGGGTTAGTTTTCCTATCTTTCCCTTATTAAATACAGCTGAGAGTGCTACATGTACGGCAATCTATCGTAGTTCGCTTGGCAATGCGCCACGGCCCGAGGCTGTCGGACCCCTCCATGGATCGAACCCTGGGAGCTGCGTTCGCACGCTGCGTTTTTCTGGTTGTTTTGCATGGCCGCGCATTGCATGCCGCGTTTTTTTTCGTTTGCTGCCGCGCGTTGCATGGCGCCTGCATGCCGCGTTTTTTTTCGTTTGCTGCCGCGCGTTGCATGGCGCCTGCATGGCGCGTTTTTTTTTCTTTGCTGCCGCGCATTGCATGTCGCACCGATGCACTCATTTTTTCCTCTCGCTTTCTTGGTTTCTTCATTCCTTCACCATCTAGTACGTACTCCAGAGACAAATATCTGATTACATTCCAACATTTGATCTCAATGTCCTAGCAACAGAAGATGACAAAGAAGACGTTGGGTTCGATCTCAACGTCCCGGCTACACAAGATGCTGACGACAACGACGTGTTCGACGTTGATGAGCCACAAGATGACAAACGAAGTCCACGTCGACGACAAGCCACAAGATAACCATGGCGGTAATGCATCACTTAGTGACGTCCACATCCACGTTATTTGCAGTTTTTTGTTCAATTCTCATCACTTACGGCTGCCACCGTATCATTATTTTTTTTACAGTCGATTTGAACACACCGCTTGAAGAATTTGGTGCCGTGGATTTCTCTTATACAGAGAACGATGCTTGTAAGATTTTTAGTGATGATGTTTATCTTTGAAAAGAACTTGCCGTTGCTATGAACACTAAGCATTATTTTTTTTAACAGAACCTGTTGAACAGCTCCATCGAAGGAAAGAGACGACAGAACACCTCCACAAACAAGTTTACCAATCTTTGTTGGCTAGAAGCAACAATGGTAAACTAGGCAAGAATGACACTACCATTGTTGCCGAGCAATTAGGGCTTCATATTCAGGCAGTTCAGAGGATATGGAAAAGAGGTAAAACACAACTAGCAAACTCCATTCCGGTTGTTGTTTCAAGTTTAAAAAAGGGTAGAGTAGGCCGCAAGCAAATCTCTGTTGACTTAGAAGCATTGAGAAACATTCCTCTAAAGCAAAGAATGACAATAGATGATGTGTGCAACGCACTACATTTGAGCAAATGGCAGATTCAAAGGTATTTGAAAAAAGGTTAACTTAGGCATCACTCTATTAGCATCAAACCCTATCTAATTGAAGCTAACAAGAGGGCTAGGTTACAGTGGTGTGTTGACATGGTTAACAGGGAGTTGCTTGATAATCCAAAGTTTAAGGAGTTGTATGACTTTGTTTTTATTGATGAGAAATGGTTTTACCTACATCAAAAAAAAATGAAAGATATTATTTGCTACCCGAAGAAGATTTACCCCATCGGACTTGTAAGAACAAAAACTACATCCCTAGGCTCATGTTCTTGTGTGTTTGCGCTCGTCCAAGGTTTAGGGATGGGGTTTGCACTTTTGATGGTAGGATTGGATGTTTCCCACTTGTTCATTATGAACCGGCTATGAGAAGTAATGGGAGGACCGGCCGTGTTCGTGGAGACATGGTTATGAAACCTATTACATCGATCACTAGAGATGTGATTAGGAATTTCATGATCAACCAAGTGTCGCCGGCCATTAGATCCAAATGGTTAAGAGAAGATGTGGGTAGACCAATCTTCATCCAACGAGACAACGCACCCTCTCATTTGAAAGTGGATGATCCGGAATTTTGTGCGGCCGCTAAGCTAGGAGGATTTGACATTCGCCTAATTTGTCAACCACCAAACTCTCCGGATTTCAACATTCTTGACTTGGATTTCTTTTGAGCAATAAAAGCAATTCAATATAAGAAGGATGCAAAATCTATAGAGGCTCTAGTTCCAACCGTCAAAGGGGTAATTTGCAATTCATGGAAGCAATTCAAATTGGTCACACATGTTTCAATGTTTTTTTGAACAACAAATATTCTCATTCATTCATTTGTTGCATAATTATTTTGTAGGCTTTTATGGAGTACTCGCCACACCTTGCAAACCGGATGTTTCTAACACTACAAGGTGTCTTCATGGAAGCATTAGCGTCCTTCGGCAGCAAGCCCTTGTACTGCTCCATGAAAATCTCGCAGTCCACCTTGATTCGGCCGAGCATGGCGTCGATGGAGTAGTCCACGTGGACGAGACCACAGCTAGGGCATGGATAGAACCGCGAGTGTGCACGGTTCCATGCCCTCGTCCGGCTCCTGCGAGTCCAGCGTCACGCTGTCCGCGGCGACCTCCTGCGAATCCGGCACCATGCTGTCTGCCGCGAGCACCACGATGACATCTTCCGGCTCCTGTGAATCCTGCGCGACGGAGAGCAGTGGGTCGGAGTCGTCCACAGACAGCAGCGGGTCGACGATGTCCTCCGCGGTGACCTCCTCCGACTCCGGCCATATGTCCTCCGCGGCGAGCGCCTCCAACTCCGGCCCGACGCCATCCGCGGCGACAGGCACCCGAGTGCCGCCGGTCTCCATAGCGGCGTAGGCGTGCGCGTGAGGGAGATGAAGTAGCTAGTGCGGGTGAGGGAGTCGTGCGAGTCATGCATGCGAATGGGCGGCGCTTCAGTCGAGTCATGCATGCGAACGGGCACCGCTTCAGTCGAGTGTCCGGGGGCAGGCTCCACGTCGTCGGCTGCGCGGGCGTCGGGATCGACAACGTCGACCTCGCCGCGGCCACCGAGCATGGATGCCTCGTCGTCAACGCTCCCACGGCCAGCACCGTGGCCAAGAACATCACCCAGGCTGACGTGTCCCTCAAGGCTGGTGAGCTCGGTGCACCCTCCAGTCGAAAAATGATGCATGTTGTCATTACCTTTGAAATCTGTGACATAAAGCCTTACAAGATCTTACTAATCTCTCTCATGGACTCTAGATCCTAACCGACCACGTAGTATCTTGTAGGCATGTACGGTATATTTGGTTCAGCTGTCAACAATCGTGCAGGCATGTTGAGAAATTTCAGAATATAGGCTGTGTTTAGTTCCTAAACTTTCTCTCTCCAAACTTCACTATTCACCTATCACATCAAATCACATCAAATCTCTCTCCTCATTCATGGAGCACTAAACGTGGGTAAATAAAAAAAATTAGTTGCATGGTTTTGATGTACACGACGAGACGAATCTTTTGAGCCTAGTTAGGTCATGGTAGGACAATGTTTACCACAAACAAACGAAAAGTGCTACCGTGCGCTACCGTATCCGATGTGACTTTTTCACCTCCTTTTCACCCTCTTTTCAAGAAACTAAACACACCCATAGTTGTTTCGAATTGGACGACAATTGACCAAACAATCGATTGACCGATTGATCTAGAACGGATTGATTGACCAGCACTAGAGTCTATGAGGGGCATTCACTGATCCACTAGATTTTTATGAGTTTATCCTTTTGCGGGAATGTCAAGTTGCTTAACCATACTTTCTGCTGAATATTCTTATAAGGCATTCCTATAAAGGTTTAACAAAGTATTTTGTTAGTTCATTGCAACTGATATGCTATTTTATATGCCCTTTCTGTTCAGCTTGACGAGTAGCATGCGCTCTACCAAATTTAGATATTGGATATAAACATAACCTGCTTCTGCTTTTCTGTTGGTTCTTACATTGAATGTTTTGATTCAAGGCAGTCACAAGTGGACATGGGGGCTGTCATCGGCTCATGGTCTACTGGCAATTTTTTTTTTGAACGAACACGAGTGCGTTTCTATTAATATAGCAGAAAAAAATATAAGACTACGACCCTGAAAGGCCGTAGGCAGGAAACAGAGAGGAAAAAAGAAAACAGACAACAACTCGCCCGGTTGGATTGGGGCATCAACACAGGTTACCGCTCGCCTACACTCGCTGGCCGGTTGGATTGGGACATCAACACGGCCACATGTTACTCACAACGACAGAGGGGACAAGCACAACCGCAGCTTCCACCTAGAACCGCTCACCTGCGGGTATCGAAACCTCTTAAGCGATCTAGCGCCGATAAAGGAGCCAGAGGGGCAGACACCACCACACCTAGAGGGTCACCGCTGTGCAGGACCCACCGCCGTCGTGCTGCTGCATCCAAACCAACCGCTCGACGGCATGAAACCACCGAGTCTGAAGCAACTCAACGCGCGGGGGCCTCGCCACTTCCGCCGTCACTCGCGTGCGCGGGACCTCCAACCCGCCACTCAGCACGCCTCGCTCTCGTGCGTGGGGGCCTCAACCCCGCCACACGGCTCCACGCTGTGGAATCGTTTCAAGAATTGCCGTCGAGAAAGCAGGAAGGGGTGCCCCGCCCCCCAGGAACTATCTCAAACCTCTAAACCACCGCCATGGTTCGAATCATCACGTTGCTTTGGCCCTCGCACAAGATACCGCCATCGGGTCGGGAGAGTGAAGATGTCGCCCGTGCTGAACACCCCGCCGCGATCCGCTGTAGACCAAGTCTTCACCGGTTGTCGTTGCCACAAGCGCCGTCCTTCGACGCTATCCCACACCGCACTGGAGATGCCAAGCAACACCAGGCGCCGCTGAACGCTGCAAGCAGCTGAACAACATCCGAATGAAGACTGTCGGCCACCAACCGTAGAGCAGACGTCATGACGTGAGGTAGACAACCCCCATGTTCGCATGTCCTTCGACAGATTTGTCTCCACCGGCCGAAACAGTCGCAGTAGTAGGCCGACCGTGCCGCCGATCGAACGTGTCTCTAGAGACGACGCCTACAAGGAGGTCACGACACCCACAGGCTCCGTCGTCGCTCGTCCAGAAGCTGGACGGGGTTTTCACCCAGAGACTCGTGCAACGGGGTTCTAGCTCCTGAATGACGCTTCCTCCAGAATGAATCTGGCGGAGGCTTTCGCCCGGAGTGTCAAGCCCCGCTACACGCGTTTGCCGTAGCAGGCCGACATAACTGCCACGGTCGTCCCAGTCAGAGGACGCCACTATCGGAGCACCATACCAAGCCGCCGCTGTGCTGTGTCACCATATCGCCGTCTTCACGCCGGCCGCCGCCACCGCGGCCGCGCGCTTAGGGCCTCTCCCGCCGGCCGTAGTTCGCCCTCGCGCCGACGGCAGCAGCGCCCGCGCCGGCCGTCATGGCCCGGCCGGCCGCTGCCTCGCCGGCCCGGCCGGCCGCTGTCCCGCGCACCCCGGCCTCCGGCTGTAGAAACGGCTCCGGGCCGCCCGCGCCAGCTCGCCGCGAAGCCCGCCCGCCGGCCACCTGCCTCGCCGCCGCGTGCATGGCGGACCGCCGCTAGCCGCGCACGCCACCGGCCCCCGCTGCCGAGGAGCACCATGCGCGTGGGGACTTCCCGGATCCGGCCAGGGGCCGCGCAGATCCAGCCAGGGGCCACGCAAATCCGGCCGTGAAGCGCCAAATTCTGAGCTTGTCGGAGACTGACCGCCGCCGACGTAGGTCTTCTCCGCACCACAGGAGGACGAGCTTGGAGGAAGAAGGCCCTGCCGCCGCCATCCTCACGGCTGCGTGGGCTTCCAGTAGCTCGCTCCGGCGGCGGTGAAGTAGTGGGTAGGGAGGAGGAGGGTTGCGGCGGCCGGGTCGGAGTGCCGCCCGTGCCGCCTAACAAAGACGACGCGGGGGCTGTTGGAGATGTCGTCGTCGTCGTCTACTGGCAATATTAACTGAATATATTGGCACCAAGTTGTTGAATGGTGCTTTACTTTGGAGAAGCCTGCTGCATTTTTGTTTCTTCAGTGCAGCTGATAACTGGCACTAAGCTTACTAAATTCTTAATATGTTGCCACTAGAAATTGTTTTCAGTTTGACACAGAGGACCTCATTAAGTAAATGTATATGTAGAAAATGGTCTATTGAGTCATGTCTAAAACTAAAACTCATGTGTCATGTGAACTAAACTCAGAAATTAGGAAGGGTACTGCAGAGATTTTAGGGGAAAAGGCTGTCTATAACATGCCAGTGCTGTCTATAACCAGATGATTAGTTGATCGAATGTTCCCTTTAAAGAAACCCACCTTGTTGTAACGCTTAGATCCTTGTAATTATTCTTTAGCTTTCTTGGTTTGGGATTGGTGACTCTGTAGTACTGAAGGTCATAGAAATTAGTGCGCCCAAGTCATCAGCACCAAATATTTCCATATTGAGATAGTGATATGTTGCTTTGGGTTATTCAGTGAGCTAGGCTTCAGGTGTCAGTAATGTGTGCCTTCACTAATAAATGGAAGACTACCCTTCAGCATGAGCCATGTGTTGGTCAGTTGATTGCTCATTTTTTATGTTAGTGCCTGCTTTCTAATGTTTTCCTTACAAATCCTATTAATTCATGTCATGTGTACTTGTCAGTAGCTGCAATTAGTATCTTAATCATGTACTTGTCAGTACCTGAAAATGGTAATTTTAGTCTGATCGTTTCTTTTCTTTCTAGCAATGTTATGGGGTCATATAGTGCACTAACATACCCCCCACTGATAAACTTACATGTTTTTTTCCCTTGCAGGATGTACGAAATGAACCAGAGATTTGGTATTTCACAATATTTTGTTATGCTTATATTTGACCAGAACAATACATCTGAAATCTGAGCAACTAACTGATTCTCCAGCTCTTCTGAAAAAACTGCTGCTATTCAGTAAGTATAAACTATAACCTTGACATTGTTCGTGAACCATTTCATTGCCTTTTGTAAAGGAAATTAAAGAGGCCTTTCTTTCCTGTGTAGCGATGATTACTATTTTCTCTTTCATCCTGCTTGTCAAGGAGTGTTATGTATATCTTAACAATGGATCAACAGACTTAAAGAGAGCTGCTGGTGGTAATATGCTAGGTCTGAATGAAGTAAAATCTAGAATTATTCAATCTGTACTGCTTGTGGTAATCATATGGAAAAGGTGAAGCTGTAGATAACTTCATTTTCTTGTTGTTGAGATGGTTGTTGGCCCGCTACTGTGGTTCTCTTGAAGGAGATGCTAGCGATCTAATTGTGAGCGGAGGTTCCACATATAGTTGAGACAAGGTCGTGCACATCAACAACATGCATATTATTTAGAATTTTGACAGTCATTTATTTCCATTATTGATATATGTGAATTGCTATTGAAACACTTCTGTTCTTTCGTGTTGCTTTTGTGAATGTGGATCACAGTTTACTGAGTAGGATGTAGTACTGTCAGCAATCTGTGTCAAAATCCCCTCTTAGGTGCTGTTTGGTTGGAGAATGCAAACGTAAACATAATCGGTAATAACTTGCGCTGTAATCTGATACAAATCAAACGATCACTAGCTTTGTTTGGTTCAGACTGGTAACGGAGTCAGGTGGAGGAATCGGATAACACACAAGAGTGAGCGGTAACAGATTTTTATACGCTGGTATCCAATTACAGCGTGACCTGATTATAGAGGGGCCGAAACAAACAAGTTTAATGAAATCAGGTAGCGCCGTTATCAGATAGCGTTACAAAAACCCGAACCAAACACCACCTTAGTTAACATGTATCTGGATCTCCACATTATAGTTGCTCATTTTATACATACTGATATCTGAATATTTGACCTTGTGCTAATGATGCAGGTGACGTGAAGCATGGTGCTGGTGTCTAGATTACAGAGCCAGTTGGTAAAGAAATGCTCATGCCCAGAGACCCCAACGCTAATATTATAATGGTAACCGACATGCTGATGACAGACAAATTTTACACTCATGCCACACGCTTCCAGCTTGTGATTGGTACCGGTATTGTGATTGGTACGAATATTGCTCCTTTCCGCTCATTCATATGGAAGATGTTCTTTGAAAAGCATGACGACTACAAGGTACTCCCAATACCATGGTGTGTTTTTACCGTGGTAGCATCCAATTTTTCATGCCTCCAACTAGACTTCACAGAAAACACTGAACCAAACAATTTGTGAATTCTTGTGTAGTTCAATGGTCCTGCATGCCTCTTCTTGGGAGTTCCAATGAGTAGTTTTTTGCACTACAAGAATGTCAATATATTGATCTCTGCTATTAGCACTTCACAACACAAGGGATGAACATGAGGGTCACAAATGTTAACAGAGCAATGGTAACCAACACATGTTTCTGAAACAAACGTCGATTGAATCGACAATACCATGTAAAGCTTCTGCCCATAAAGAGAAACATGGAGGGCAACGAACTGAGAAGAGCTCCTATTACAGTCATGTGAAATAGTTTTGATGTTATTTGTATAAAGTACTCTTCAAGTATATTTGCTATATGTTCAACAATATAATTACTTATCATTGATCTCTCTTGGTGCGAATGTTAATCTATTTTATTATTTGCTTTGTTTAAATATTTAAATATTTATATGTTATTTGCTATAAATATTTTGTTGCCCGTAGCAACGCACGGGCACAATCCTAGTATAGTCTAAACTTTACATTGTCAATGTACTGAGCAAAGTAGATGGACCTATGAATTTTTGTCCAGTTAATAATTTTTAATTTGTGCCAAGAAAAATTGTTGATTGTGATCAAGACGTTGCTTCTCAATGTGTTCATTCATTCAAATTTTGGAACTACACCATTAGCAAAGACTAAATTACATAAGAGAGACCCTATGATCTTATGTTTGTTCCACGCTTCTGTTCATGTATTCAACAACTTTATACACCAAATGTTTGTTTATGTTCTTTTAGCTCCTTTTTCCTTTCTAAACAACCATCGAAGACTTTCGAAAATATTTTTGCCAAACTCCCCAAAAATATTACCAGTAGATATCAATAAAATTGTTTCAGTGCAGCCGAACAATTTATATAATCAAACATTTAGAAAAAAGCGAGTATGAACTTAATACTATTTAATATAAAATTAAATATTCTTAATCGAAACTAAATAAAATATTTTGAAGAAATAATATTAAGTTGGTAAACACGGAAGGTTCTTATCTTGCCCAAACACATTGTCATCGTGACACAAATATCAATGGCCAAATAATGCGTAATAATTTTGTTTCAATACGAATATACCCTCTATTACAACCCAACGCTAGCAAATAAGTCACTATTGTGAAAGGCCTCTAGCCTAGTTGTTGGATCACCTGAGTAGAGTCTAGCAGGCCTAGGTTCGAATCTCCGTGAGAAAAACTAAAAAGGGCCTGGATTAAATAAAATTTATATAAAAATAGGCAGGTGCCTCTTCTAATGACTTTGTTAGAAAAAATACGCTATTGTTGTAACATTCAGATTATGGATGTATCAGTTTACTAAGTTATTACATCAAATCGAGTATTTTGTAAGTTGTTGGACCAATACGCACCTACCTACCAAGTTATATTGCACTAATTGGAGCACTTTACAAGTTAATGGACCAATCTAAACCCAATTACCAAGTAGTTGTATGGTGAATGCAATTTACTCTTATTTAAATATTGGAGGGAGGGTGTCATCAATTGAAAGTATGTTTCTTCTTGAGAAGAAATTCAGTTCTCAACTTTGCAGTTTCTTTCTTGTCAAACTCGAATTTTTCATGTAGTTCAATCATACATACCGTCACCCAAATATCCAATGTGACAGGTAAATGTGAAATATTGGAACAATGAGGAGAGTAGGGATTGCCATGTATTACTTGTGTAAAGTTTCTTACTACATGAGTAGTGTTGTCTATACGAACACATGCATCAAAGTATGAAATTGCTAAATTGACACACACGCATTGCAAATTGGATGTATGCACGTTATTATTATGTTGTTGGAGTGCGCTGGACACTAAGAATGGGAGAAGACTAATTTTTTTTTATGGATGAATTCTGAGGAGGCAAGCCACATGGGCAGGTATAATAACAGTGTGTGATAGCGGTGGACAAGTAGTAGTAACTCCAGTCTCTGCTTTCAAAAAAAAAAGTCCAGACTCAATGGGGTTTTACGGGGGAGTTTCACGGTCACTAAAATTCTATGCCACATGATCATTATGTGTAGAGAGAGGAAGGAGTTTCACGGGATGAGAAAGAAGTTTTACCTAGTACCCCTCCGTGGTAACTGTGAGACTGGCCTAAGGGGCGGGACAATGTGGAGGGCACCAAAGAAGTTAGGAAAGGGCATGTTGGAGTGACAGCATGCAATAGAGAACGGACTGGTAGGGCGCTGACATATAGCTTTGTCCATTGGGCCGTGGCAGAGGGGCTTTGTCGTCATTGCTAGGAAAAAAAATCTTGAATGATAAATTTATTATGAACTCTTGAAGCTATGGATATTCGTGTATGAGAATATTTTGAGTTGCAGATGTGCCATACAGGCCTGTGTTGCAATGACTTTGAAAGAATATCATTAAAAATAATTGAAGCTTGGTCACCAATGGCTTACATCTCAGCAGACCATCAGTGTTCATTCACAAATATATTGACATACATACCAAATTACGAATATTGTTACAAATACTCTGCTGGTGCACATAGGCGACGGAATTTCCAATAAACCATCAAAAGATTACAACCTAAGCAAAGTGTAAAGATCCATCAAATCAGACTGTAAGAAAGAGCGAAAAAATACTTGTAAACAGTAAACCAGGTGGATCACCTTTTTATTAAGCATCGGTCCTTTTTCTTACATCCCAAACAGTGTAAGTTCGATAATGAAATTAATAGGATAATAAGCGTGTGACCATCGTAATTTCTTGACCTTCAGACTTTGAAAACTCGTACTTAATAATTACCATGAATATGCGACGTTTAGCTCATTTTTTCATGATACTACCCACTGTGCAACATGATTATGGTGAGGACCCTGGTGGTATACATGGATTATTATTAGGATCATGTGTGGAGCATCCATGTGGTGGTCTAGTCATAACTCGCCCCCCATCATGCTCACCTAAAGCTCTCCTTCCTGCCAAAAAGACCATACACCGATCACAAACATCAAAACATATACTGTATACTTGTTTTTTTATTGGATTAAGGAACTATTTGGATTCATCAGTGTTGGCGGTCGTTACAGCCTGATTTCCGACCTCCAACCGAGTATAAAATAAACACAATTGAACAATGCACCATAGTTATAGGGTTTAATTCTAATTATTTCCACAAGTTTTGGTGTTTATTTGATTCCAGGAGGTGAATTAGCAAAGTTGGGGCAAAACTACCCAAAATGATGAGTTCGGCCAAATCCCAAGATTCGACTGAACTCCACCCTCGTGTCCGGTGCGTACAACACCCTAAAAACGTACAAACCACCAAGACCCTGGGCATGGGTGGACAATCATGACCGTCCCCAACACAAAGGAGGTGGATCCAAGGGCAAATGAGCACCCAGACTAGTTCAGCTGAAGTCCCAGGGTTCGACCCAACCATCGTAGGGAAGCAATCTGGACCGAAGGATGCAAGGGTGGTGGGTCAGGTGGTTTGCCCGAACCCCTTGGTTCAGCTGAACTGGCCAGCACCGCCCTATGGTGCCGTGCCTGCTACTCTGCGTTCCACCATCCTTGTCCACTATAAATAGAAGCCTTCTTTCACCTATTTCAGCACACAAGAGAGGAGAAGCTCCCTAGCGAAGCGCTGCCGCTGCCATACTTAGGCCCTGTTTGGCACAGGTCTAACTCCAAAAAATTCATGGAGTTCTTGAAGCTGGGTACGAGGAGCTCCAGAAAATCCTAAAGTTGGAGCTGGGATTACATAAAGAGTATTGAGATGAATCATTTTATTTATAGCTTCTACTAAATATTAATATTTAAAGTATATTAATTTAGCATAGAAAGTGCAAATCTGGATTGGAGTTTGGAGCTGGAGCTATGCCAAATAGGCCCTTAGAAAATAGGAAGAGAGGAGAGGTGAGCATGCCAGAGAGGAGCCGGAGTGGCGGACCCTCTTCCACGTGTACCTCTACGGATGCGGCTCAACTTCGAGTAACATCTGGGTCATGTCTGGTAACTCTATCTCTCTGATTAATTGAGCATCAGTTCTTACTTTTATTTGCTTCCTGGTTCCTCATTCATTGCATAGTTGATTGATATAATTGTATACCGGTTGCTCTGCTTGGGTGGTTACCTTTCTATAGGAGATAAGTATTAACTGACTAGTGTAGGCGTGGTGCCTAAACTTGAAGTTAACTTGGTTTGCACCTGATTCAATGTACGTGTCGTAGCTGATAGGTGGTGACAGCCCTATCGGTCTTTGAAATTCACCACGTTAGTTTCGGTATCGTAGGATCTTTATAGCGGCTATTGGCAATACACCTTCTCATCCCTTTCTGTGTGTTGCTGGTTCCGTGTCCCAACGCAAGCAATTATCTGTATCACCTGGCCTGCCCAGTCAGTCAGAAGGATACTACTGTCAGACTCGTGCCCTCTCTACCCTCCTATCTATTTTCTTTTCTTCTCTTCGTCATCATCCACTCCTCTTATCATCTTTGCATAACTTAGTTTAGAATTAGTTTAGTTCTCGTTCCTCGTATAAATCGATACTCTGAAATACTTCCGGGCGAAAGCTATATCGGTATCCGTGCGCTTGTAGATTTATCTGTAGGCTGTAAGGAGTGCCAATAACCAGCTAATTGCTAGCTAGCTAATTTTAGCTGTGGGACCCAAACAGCACTAATTAATTCTGAGCTAATGTCCTTTTTATTAGCTGCAACTATCCAATTAGTTGGTCCAACCCAGCTAACTAGCTAATTCATTAGCTAGGTGGATCCAAGCATGGCTTAATTTGTTTCTTGCCCAATTAAGCTCAACAGGCTATTTTTTTGTAATATATGCCAATTTAAGTGCTCAAACCAAAAGTCTCTTCAATCGTGCTTCAAGAAATAAAGGTACGGAACCTGCCTCCTCAGAATGTTGTTTAGCGAGTGACTACAATATTTCCAACTAAGATAACAATCGAGCAATTTTCGTGGAAGAAAGTGGGAAGTGGTACGGTGGGATGGAAGGCTGTACCCAAACGTACCTAGCGCACTGACTTCCAGAGAAATTGTGGGCACGATGCAGATCACAAGCACTAGTAGCATAGTCACCAACAGAACAGAGCAAACAGTCATCTTTGCCATGCTCGCCGTCACTCCTTTCCTCACGGCTGTATCACCTTATCCCTTTGGTTGGCTTGCTCGCACTGCTTTTACGGCCTTATATCAACCATCGAAGACGTGCTCTGGATGTACTAGGTGGCACACAAAAATCTTCAACAAGATGCGGTCATGCAGAAACCTCTTGCCAACACTCGTTATTAGGTGGACCCATTGAGGTATGCTTTGAGATGGACTGAAATGTTTACTTGTTAAAAGGCTAACTATGTGTGCTAAGCTAGACTGAATTTTGCCAACATTTCGTGAACTACTATTTCAAAGAAAAGTGTGTATCTGAATATCGCCGTAAAGAACACCGGTTTCACATGATACAATTGTGAACAGTACAACTACAACATCCTTGTAATAACATTCTGAACTTTCCTTCTCCTTATTTTTACCCTCGCAAACATAGCAAATGTGCTGTCAAAACATCATTTTTTTTTGTTCCTGATTCACTAAGGAAGAAGACTAGATCATGTGATGAATATTCTTTAATTCACAAGTTATAAGTTGCATTGTATGTTCAATATGGAAACCTGTAAAAGGTAAGTTAGAAGTCATGAAAACTCTAAAAAAAACTGCATATGTAGGAGAGGTGTGATTATACAGGCACGTGAATTTCACAGCAAACTCAATTCGGTTTGCAAACACGATATTTTTTTATTTTGTATAGCTTTTGTCAATTTGATATCTTACAAGTGAAATTGTGACGACTTGAAATTTTACACTGTATAGTATGGCCTTCCCTATCTGTGAACTTGAAAACGATACACTTTTTTGAAAAGTTTTTTTCACAACTCCATCTAAGGTCTTCATTATGATATTCTGAAACCAACGGATTATAGTTTTTTTCATGAGCTAATATGTTATTGATTATTGATGATTGATCTTTTTTTCATTTTGAGATTATGGAAGGAGCAATTCATATTAATACAAAGATTTGTGCAGATATACTTGTGACCTTCATCATTGCAATTCCCGGAAAGTTAGTACTTACAGACATCTTTTCTATTTAATTTAGTCTATTTTACAAAACATAATTCGGAAGCTATTCAATTACTTGCATCAATGTATAGTGATATACATACACTTACGATCAATACCCGGTCCAAACATGATAAAGACGTAACGGAAGCAAACAGCGCAGCAAACGAGAGATATCCACCATAATTTCGCCAGGATCCCACAAAGGCTCTCTCAGTTCTCATGCCCTTGAATCAAATTACACTTATTGGTACCAAGTACAGCATATGAACCTTAATCTCAAAAGAAAAGTATGGCATATGAAATATTTTTTATGTATTGGAAGGGAAAACCTGAGGCTGGGTGCCCGACCAAACTTGTGCACAGGTTGAGCTTACAGGGCCATAACTGCACACAATGGTTGAATCTGGCATGTATACATAGCATTGCAATACTCAGTAGTAGAATGAATCATTCTTTCTTCGGTGGCAATTGTAACCCAATCAAGTGTTGAGATTCTCGAACAGCTCAGGCAGATGGGCATTCGTGAGCTTGGTCCGTTTTGTGATCTCACGCTGCTTCGTCTTGGGCTTAGCTTTGGGTTTTACCCCGTCGATCTGGGCGGCTGCACGCCGTTTTGCAGTGTTGGTCATGGGCTTGATGCCATTCTTCTGGAGCTCCTTTTCTATGTCCACCATGTCACGTGGTAACTCCATCTCCCGGAAGAGCAGTTTCAGATCATCATCAACCTTGATCTTAGCTTTTGGATCATTAGGATACACAATGTCCTCTTGAGAGTCCATGTTTGACAACAGCCAAACTTCACCTGCTGCCTTCAGAGCCTGTAGTGCAGCAGTAACTCAAGATTAACCATGTGTACTTTTGAATATAAATGAAAGAATATTTAGCTATGCCGCTTGCAGTTCCAGTATGCTAATGAAGTCACCTATACAACAAAACATAAGGCCAAAGCCAACTACATCCACAAACTCATTAAGACAGTGCAATACCTAGGCCATGTTTCTTTGTGTCGGCAAATTTTTTTCCCCGGGGAATCTTGCGTGCATGAAGTATTAAATAAAGTCTATTTGCAAAACCTTTTTTAAGGATGAGTGTAACTTTACGCGACGAATCTAATGAGCCTATTAACCCATGATTTACTACAGTAATGCTGCAGTAATCATCCTCAAATCATACGGTCAGAGGCCTCATTAGATAGGTCTCGCGAATTAACCCGGGGGTTTTGTACGTAGTTTTGTAAACTAACTTTATTTAATACCCTTAATTAGTGGTCAAACGTGTGTGTAAAAATTTTTACCTCAAAGAAACATGGCCCTACTTGGAAAGGAAATACATGGGCTCGCAGACAAATAATCTCAAGTACATGTTGCAGTGCACCTTTGTGGTTAGAGAACCTGTAGAGCTAACTTGGACACACTCCTATAGTATTTTTGTTATTAGCTAGTTAGGTAAATTCACAACAGTGTACGCATCAGGGTATGATCAACAAAACACTAAAGGCTCAAAGTATCAGACAATGAGAATTAGGATCACCTGAAGATCTTCCATTACAGTTGGGTATGCATCCTTGACTTCCACTACAGGAAGACCCTCTGCGAACCTTCTTATCAAAACAAGTAGTTGATCTTTTCCCTTAAGATCATGCTTGGACTGCACATATGACAACAGTGAATTAACATGCAAGACATCAATCAGAATGGTTAAACTGCAACAAAGAAGACTGTTGGACCAAGGACACAACTTTTGCAATTATCTTATCAGGAAATCCTTATCGACTTTTGCCCTTCAGCAGCATTCCCTTGTATTTAATTCATTAATGGTTTGGCCATAAAAGGTTTAGTTTACCCCAGTATGAAGAACCACCACATGATGGAAACTGAAAGTAAACTGAGTCGAGAAGGTCAACGACTGACAAAGAATGAAAATATTTATCACGCATACACTGCCAACTGCAAGTAAACTGAGTTGAGAAGATCAATGACTAACACAAACAATGAAATATGCCATATTATGCATGCTAACATTAGCAATTGAAGTTAACTATGGACAACTAGATAGTACTAATTCCTTCTTTTCTGGAACAAAAGTATTCATTCCATTACCTTGTAGGAGAAACGCCTCCCATCATAGTGTACTTTGGGGTTGTTCCTCAAGCTGTCGAAGACAGCCTTGTTGCCATGAATATCAACATAAGTTGCTTCATTTATTTGCTCTGCTGTAAATGCCTGTCTTGTCTGAAAATGCAGAAGACACACAGCTTTATCCATCCTGGATATTCTGTTTAGAATTGGCTAAACACACAATAAACAGCAAGGTACCAAATCTTGATGGTGAATGGCACATTCTGAATTGCAGGCTAAGGCTTAAACAAGCAGAAAACCCAAAATATAATATCCACTGAGCCAGGGAATCTATAGACTAAGATTGTCCAATGATAATTAATTCCAAATAAAGAATTAGAGTGGTTATTTGCAGAATCAGTTTAAGACTTTGTGACGCCATCAAACAAGGGAAACGTTCCCTGATGAAATTAAACTAGTACTAAAAGGAGAATGGAAGAATGTTGTAGCTTAGTGAGAGTACCTCTTCTTAATACAAAGATGCACAGATGTCCTACGTGTTCAAGATAAAAAAAACTTAGTGAGGAATACCTTGTAAAGCAGTTCGATGACAAGTTTCATTTGTGCTCCAACAGGGGATTTCCTAATCGAATTAACATGTTGCAGCCTTTCAGTGTCATTTGAAAATTTAATAGGTTGTGATGGTCTTGCTGGAACAGATGGAGCATTTATCGGTTGGGCCCTGTGCTTTGGCTTCGAGGTCAAAGCTTGATTTGCAGCTATGCTGGCCAAAGATGACTGGCACCTCTCCTGCTGTTGCTTGAACCTGGAGAGGCTATCCTTGAGATCCATCTAAAAAAAGAACATTCTTGTCAGTGATTGGTACATAGACAAAAGTTTGAAGAGAAACAGCTGAACGACCAGAAAAAGAACTGGAGCAGCAGCATACTATTCGATTCCAAATAAAACCTGCACTGCCAAAAACTAAATGCAATTGTACACATGGAAACAATCAAGTTTATACTTCCTGGAAATAAGATGGATCAGTCAGAATCTGAGACATACGGAGATTGATCTTGTCAAATATCATAGCTACTGTAGAAAAAGTTGTTTCATTACTTCCTAGATGTACAAAATTGATGAGAAGACCCAGGCAGCTGAAATGTTTAACAGTTCTATAGTCTAAATCAAATATAACACTGCGATTCATTTCTGTTGTCAAACATGTTAAACATCTAAGAATCCACAGCTTGGTTCGTCTCAACTCTTAAAAGCAGCAGATAATGCACCCCCAAAAGGCATTCTGTCATGCAAGCATTCATCATCGATATACAAAGGCCTATCTAGTTCATCAAAGAGTCTCCCCATTTCATATCTGAACAGGTGACACTGATATCCACAAAGGCCAATCCGTTCCGTCCCAGGCAAAATCAAGCCCCCCACCATAGAAATTTAGCATTATCTGGCAGTCAGAATGGAGGCGCAAGCCACCATCATCTCTCATCGACATCAAAAGGCATGAGCAATGGCTCAATCGCCCAATCGATTAGGTGGTCAGACCAGATCGGTTCCAAAGGTACAAGGCTAAACGCGTGAGCTCGTGACCCTACAGCCGCCCCCTGTCCCGATCCCCGGCGGGGAGGTCGGAGGGGGGTGATCGGCGTAAAGGTTCGCGGCGGCGCCGGAGGTGGGCGTGAGCCAGCGGGGATGATCGTGCGGCGAGCGGCCCCAAATCTGGATCGATCGGGGCGCCCGATCCCCAACTCCCACCAGATCGCACAGGTAGCCGCGATCGAACTCACCGGATCGCAGCCGGCGCCTCGCCCGACTCCCTCCGGCTTTAGTCCGATCGGAAGGGTGCCCTGCGAGCGCGGCGGATGCGGCACGATCGGGGAAAGGGGAATCGCTAGCAGGGCATGTGGGGGGCTTGAGTTGGGCGGCCTCCGCGGGTATTGAGCGGCGGCTCGCGAGGGGGAAAAGAAGCCGGATGCGAAAGAGCTGTGATGTGGGTCCCAGAAGCTAAGGAGGCACTGGCCCAAACGCGAGCTGCGAATGCTGGATCGCGTCCGAAGCTTATCTAAAAAGGAATAAGCAGATTATACGGCTGTGATTATATATGTACTCCCTTTGTCTAAAAAATACAACTCTTGATTCGTGAGAAGTCAAACTATTTCAATTTTAACTAAATTTGGCCAAAATGATACTACTCCCTCCGTCTCATAATACAAGGCGCGCACGTACTTCAAAATTCAAACTTTAAAAGTTTTCACCTATAGTTAATCTTTCGTAATAAAAACTTTATCTAACAAAAATAATACCATTAGATTTATATTTAAATGTACTTTTATATAACTACGATTTTGTTGCTACAATCATTATAGTATTGGAGATATTAAGAGTCAAATGTTATTATGGGAGACTATGCCAAGTTTGATCACGCCTTATATTTTGAGACGGATGGAGTACCATTTATGTCTCTAAATAGATTTAATATAAAAATATTTCATGAGTAATCTAATAATACTTATTTTATTTAAATCATAAATGTTAGTGACATTTTATATGAATTTAGTCAAACTTAGATTCGTTTGATTGTTCGGAATACGAGAGTTGCGTACTTTTTCGGACGGAGGAAGTAATAAAGATATAGAAAACTTGAGACACCTCCGTAAGAGGCACATAAATCTTGAGTGCTACCACGCTTCATGAATAGACAATGCATCTCATGTCTCGTTCCTAACGTGCATCTACACTTCCGACACATCTCTACTCC
This sequence comes from Echinochloa phyllopogon, assembly GCA_033239725.1. Lineage (NCBI taxonomy): Eukaryota > Viridiplantae > Streptophyta > Magnoliopsida > Poales > Poaceae > Echinochloa > Echinochloa phyllopogon. Next base: position 29,426,911 of record BTCW01000018.1, read on the forward strand.
TAATAATCCCCTACTGGCGAATTGCGACCGCCCTCGGTCCGCCACTCCGCCTCCGTCTGCCATCGTGCGCCTTCGTCCGCCACTCCGCGCCCGCGCTCTGCCTGGCTCCCCTCCGCCTGCGACGTCCGGGCCGTAGAAAAAAAAAGAATGCCTGCGATCGAATCACGCCTCCCGCTCCTCCGCGACGTCCGCGTGACCCCCGCCCCTCCCCCGCAGCGTACCCCGCCGAACCCTATTGTCACCCGCCCCTCTCCGCTGCCACCCGGCTTCCCGCGCTCGCCCGGACACACCTGCGCCGTGCGGAGGAGCCGCCGCCACCGCCTGGCCTCCCCGCGAGGAGGAGTCGCCGCCCGGCCTCCCCGCGAGGAGGAGCCGCCGCCGCGGGCCGGCCTCCCCCAAGAACTCTTGCCCCGTCGCCAGCCCAAGCACATCTCCCCGTCCTCGCGCTCGACCGCTGCCCCTGCTCCTCCGCCGCCGTGAGGCCCACCATCGGGGGTTGGCTGCGAGCCCCTGCTCCTCCGCCGGCGCGAGGCCCGGGGCCGGGGATTGGCCGCGGCGCACCCTGCTCCTCCACCGGTACTCGCCGGGCCTCGAGAGCTCCATCACCACCCTCTCCATCTCCGGGTTTCGCGTTTAAGATTGTCTCCGGCGGCGGGCTGCGGTGGTTAGCGGAGCGGTGCGTGAAGAACAGCAGGGGCGCGTGGGTGATGATGGTGCCAGGGAGGAGGACCTGGGGGAGGCGCTCGAGAGGACGCAGGAGCTCGTGGAGTGCGCCATGTTCGCGGTCGTTGCTGGCCTTGCCTTGCCTACTTCCTCAGCAATTCCCTAGCCATCGAGGTCTGCTTCCTTCCTTCCTGGTAGGAATCCGCGGGTATGATATCATCTGCTGACATATCTTAGCAAGGCGCCTCGGCATGGAGGCGACATGTAGTGTGGAGAATCGACGCCGGGACCTTCCGCCCGTGGCTGCCGTTGGTGATACTGACGTAAGGACCTCTCCGATGGCGTCGGCGCACCCAACTGGATAGGGAATCGAAGATTGCATCGTTGTCAAGCGGAAGCTTCAGGTTTGTACAGTTGCCTCCTCCTCCTTGCACCTGGTTTCCATTTGGAAACAGAATTGTGCCATGTCGTAGGATTTCTGGTGGTGTGTGCTAGATGCAGGGAAGGATTTCTATTTGCTGGTACGTGATGTGTGGGCAGATTGCTATATTATCATAAATGTGTTTTAGTTCGATGGTGTGTAGGGCAAGGAATCTATTTTTTCTCTCCCAGTGAGTATGTGAAATTGTCATTTTTCTCTCCCATTGAGACAATTTTGCGTTTGACACCATTCTGCAATGCAGATTTTTTGTATGAGGCATATGACATGCTACTTTGATGGATGTTGCCTGATTAAAATTGTTTACTCATGCTATATATGAAAGGCAATGATGAAAAATTGACAAGTACATGCCGCATGAAATTTTTGTAGCATCACGGTAACAAACACCAGTAGTTTATTTCTGATGAGTTAATATATATTATCCTATTTTGATGGATCTAATGAATTTCTTGTTTAGTAAAGGAGTAGGATTAGTTCTGAATGTGTGCAGGTGACGAATTTGTCATGTACCTTCTCTTAGTTCCATATTGTATTATTCCAGTTTAATGAAAGCAAAGCTTATTTTGATTTGTGCCCTGAATATTCACATGAGATTTTCATTTGATATTTTTTTCCTTCCTCCTGTATGCTGCTATCAGGTTACCTCTAAGTCAGGTCCAATAGCAAGCTTCTCCATTCGAAATTTCAGCGAGGTAAATAATTATTCCAGTTCAATGAAAGCAAAGCTTATTTTGATTTGTGCCCTGAATATTCACATGAGCTTTTCATTTGATATTTTTTCCTTCTTCCTGTATGCTGGTATCAGGATTCCTCTAAGTCAGGGTCCAATAGCAAGCTTCTCCATTCGAAATCTCATTTAGGTAAATAAATATCACCTGCTGCCATATCTTAGAAATGACTTTTTCATATGATATACAGCTCAAACTGAACAAAATGTTTGCTAAAGAGAGTTCTTTTTTTTGGTTAGCAATGGGCTCCAAACTGATTTCTTTTTTTTCCTTGAACATGACAGGTCTAGATGTGCCTCCTTTCTACTATGTTGCCAAGCCACCTCTTCAGTATATTGTATTTAACATTGCTATTGGTTATTGAATCCGTACTTATTATCTTATCTTCCATAAACCTATTGCTCTTATCCTGGGGCCAACTAATTAGATATTGAGAGCAGTTTATTTTCTTTATGATCACTACCTTGTACTAGAAAGATTTTTTTGTTATGCAGTGAATAATTTCCTTTTCATTCTTGCATAAGCATAGAGCAAGTTTATTGGGGTCACTAGCCACTGATTCAGTAGATTATTTTAATATTTTGTGTTCCTGCAGCTGTAGCAAAATGAAATTATCAACTTCTTTGTGCTGATAATAAATATCACCTCCAAATTCTTTTTGCATTCATTTTGCATAGGCACATCTGATGTTTTTGCTAAAATCGGACCTTAACTTGATACTGAGTCATGTGGTTGGATTTTTAATTTTACAAGATTTCAAGAACTACCATTTTCTTATACTGGTGCATAACTGTTATTATTGCTCTTGGCAACTATGTCCCCTGATAGCATCAGTTGAAAAGTTAGATTAACATTTATGGTTACATCTAAAGTTCTAAACCAACATGTTCAACGGAGGAGAAGAGCTTAGCTGTAAGTCTGTATCTCACCAAATTTGTCAAGATGATGCTGAAGAGGCCTTCAATGTCTTATCAAATGATTGAAAAGGTAAGATATTTACCTTGATCACATAAGAGGTTGAATACTGAATTTTCTTGCCGAATTCTATGCTTTCCTTCTGCTTCAGAATTCAGACTAGGATGAGCAGTCTTTCTTAAGTTGTGAAAGACTATATATCGCATATCTGGCAAGAAAGCCATTGTTAGCAATTTAATTGTACTTATTAACTTAAGCCATGCTTCATAAAAGCTATTGAGCAAATTTGCTCTTTAATGCAGCCATTTTTGCTTGATGATGTGCTCTTACTATGTGGGTCATCTGTTGAAAGCTGGAACTCTTGGGGTGCATGGCTTGAGGTACGCATTCGATCTTATTTTCAACAGATAGTATACAGAATGAATGAAAATCTACAGTTCTCAGAACTTATCTGAACGGCGTAGGTGACAGAAGATGCTGGACGGACATGGAGGAAATATGGTCCTATATTTGTTGAAGGTGAGAAACTTGGAGTGATTTAACGTGTCCCCTACCGGACCACAAATGGGACTATCCATATGCTGCTGAGATCTTACCAAACCATTGGCCGGGTATGCATGGCTGATTCCAGTGATGGAGGATTGACGTGGGGTTATGCGCGCAAGACTGAGCTTCCAAACCCTAATTCTGGTATGCTAAAGTAATTAAATTAGCAGCTCTTTTCTTATGCATCCTTCAGTAGCGGTATTAGGAACATTCAAATGCTCTGTATCCATATTTGAAAAAAATGATATCACTCCTTGGTCATCTGATAAACTCCACAATCGAAGGAATTGATTTTATCAAAATGAAGGATGGGAGAGTGGCGCTTGCCTACAACACTGACTCAAGAGGCACGCTCAAAGTCGCCGTCTCTTCAGATGACGACATCTCATGGGGCAAGGTGTTGAGGCTGGAGAACACCGAAGGGGTGGAGTTCTCGTATCCTGCCATGATCCAGACCATGGATGACCTCATACATGTCACCTACACATACAACCGGACACACGTGTGCTCCTTAGCCATTGCCATTCTTATGGATCATTCTGAACGCTTTTTGTGCTTTTGTAGCATGTGGTTCTTCGGCCCAGTTGAGTAGTGAGAGCCTTGAGCTTGCTGCCGGAGTTGGACTGTTGGAGATTTCATCTGAAGTTCATTAGTGCCGTGAAGGCTTTGCTGCTGCTGCCTGCTGTGCTTGTTCTCTGAATTTTGTATCAACATATAACAAACTTGGAGCTGGATGATTGCACATGTCCCGTTACTTCAGTCTTCATCTTAACGTGGTCATCATCATTGACACCTTCAAGCCAGGTCCTGTCCTTTGTCTTTCCTTTAATTCTCTTGTGGTTTGCAGTACCCATGAGCACGCCAGAAGCGGATGGTGGATTTATTTGCTGCGGTTGCTAGATCGGACATGGCCAGATTAGCAAAGTTGTAGAAAGGTTGGTTTATGGAGGACCTGCACCTGCCAAAAATATTGACAATTGCGATATCAAGTTTGCTATATGGAAGTTTTATTCCACAGGCATGTAACTACTATCCCTTGAATCATAATTTTGAACAAGTATCTGTGTTTTGTAGCTGGTTTTTTTTCATTACAGAGTTGACGTACTGTAGGCTTTGGTTACGAATGTTTGTGTCCAATGTCAGGGAGTGGAATGACATTGGTTGCCAAGATTGTAGATCAATCAACATACATCATGGGCAAAGTAGGAGTTCTGTGACATTCATCATCAGTTAGTTAAAACCTGGTTAATTACCGTTGTTCAAGTGTAACTGAATTGTGAACTTGAATGCATGCTTATGGAGATTACAGCTTCAAGCATATGTAGAGGTGGTGTGCAGCTTAGTGATAGCTCTTTTGTTTGCTATATGAGAACGTGGTGTGTACAGGTTTAATTTTTTTTCAAACTCAAAGTGTGTACAGGTTTATTAACTGCCTTTTAAACTGTCATTGGGGATGCCATGACCATAGTGCCACCAGTTCCGGCTAGAGTGTCGGTTGAGCTCGTGAGCTACTAATGGATGATGAGGCTCGACGATGGGCAAGCATGTAATATCTACCAGCTGAGTGATGATGAAGGGTAAGAACAACTCAATTCTGGTTTCATCACTAGAATTCTAGCAAGAAATACCCAAGGAAGATGAAACAAGCCAACCAAGCCATACGAATGAAATGAATTATGGTACGTTACATGAGTTTTGACAACTGTATAGTTCCATATGAATATATAAGATCAAATTGTTCAGCAGACTCGACACTTGGCCTTGATCTTGGGCAACCACAAGCCAAAATGTTTCCTCTGAAGAATATGTAACAGTATAAAGATCTGAAGTCTCTGAGGAGAAACATGTAAGTGATAATGTTTGAATGAAATATGCAGTAAAACCAAATGTCGTAATGTCACACCTTTGTTTTTACGAAAAACAAAAGTACTCATTTTTATAGACTTTGATGCGATCCTACGGCCATCAAAATTAAATTTTCGTATGCCCGATTTATCTTTCCTCCATGTATCATACCCGCACTTACCTAGTACTGTATTAAAACACTATACTTTTCATTTTAAATTATTATTTATTATTAACTTTTATTTACAAGATTTGACCACCCATCTTATTCAAAAAATGATATAATTATTTTTGACTTACTTTATCATGAAAGCTACTTTAAATCTAAATTATTGTTCATATATTTGTATAATTTTTTTATTATTCAAACATTATTAAAAAAGTTAGTAGTGGGCAGTAATTCGGAACATGAGTCCTATTTTTCTGTCCCTAATCGATTCGTACATTCAAGAGCCGATTGCAAATTTGATGTGATTTAAATCACTCTTGTGTGTTTAATATTTAAAATAATTCTAAAATAATATACATGACGCTAAGATGATGTTTCATTTACTACGTGTTGATTTAGCGTTTTTATTAATGGAATGTATCCGGTTGCAGACATTCTCTATCTATTTATCTATACAATAAGATTCTAGTTCTTTTGAAATCACTTCTCACATAAATAATTCCTACACCCTTTACAGAGGACCCGTATGTCAGGTGTAACGGTAAAAAAAATGCAGAAAGTTTTCACAAACAAGAAAAAAAATGATATTTTTAGAGAATTTTTGCTGTTTTAACATTATTTTTCTCACAATAAATTCTTTTACCCACCCACGTACCCACCAATCAAATAGTCTAAAATAACCCCATAATAAAAGTAGCATGCGTGTGTCGCGTGAGTATATTTACTAGTCTATACTATAATCTATACTAAAAAAGAGAAACATTTGAAAATGATTCACTAAACTATACATCCCCACCTCGGACAAGAGGCCCACAAATCAGCGCGGATTTTTGACAGCCCCCATGGGGGATGGAAGGACCGAAAAAAGAGACGTTTCCGGTGCGTTTTTGCCAATTTCTTTGGTTTTTTTTGTCACCAAACGTGCCAGCCATACCCGCCCATAATTATCGCGGGGTTTCCTTCTAAGAGTCCCTTGATTTGCCGTGGCGTTTCCTTCTACTAATAACCCCTTGATTTGCGACATTCCAGTCGCCCCTATATTCACAATTTCCTTTTAAAGGTGGTACATTGGTGTCATCTAATAGGTGGTCTATACAGTAACACCTAATCTTGAGACAACTTATCAAACAGCCTATATAATATATTGTTGTTTTAGTTGCTCATAGCAATACAAAATCCCTTAATTTACGAGAAAATAGAGAAATATTATTGGTTGCATGGCAACAAAACTCATACAATGGTGGATGAGTTATCTAATAGTCCTAAATTTTAGCTCATAAGGTAGTTGTTTCGTGAAACAACGACCTCCTTCTCCCACCTCGCTCTCTCTCCTTCACATCAACAAAAATCCTACGTGACACTGCAGGAGCCTCTCAACGTTGTGTCATTAAAAAACCCTAGACTCACGGGATTTCCTTTTAATAGATCCTTGATCTGTGCCCCCTAGATTCGTGATTTCGTTCTAATAGATCCTCGATTTGTGCCATCTTAACATCCACCACCTTTTATAAAACACACTAAAATTAAATCCACCCATGCCATACCTATACAACGTCGAGCGGCAGCGGAGCATCGGCGGTGAGTGGCAGCCGGCAGGGAGCCCACGCGGAGGCGCTACGGATCTCAGCTGCCAGGCCACGCGCGATGCTGATCCCGGCCACGCAGGGCGGCAGCTCCCCACCATGCGCGCGCGCTTGTCAACGGTGAACGACGGCGGCAGCGACGGCACAATATCGAGACTGAGCAGCAGCAGTGCGTGGGTGCCGCCGGTGATTTTTTTTTCACGACTGTATCCCAAATTCCACCCCTAAAGTTCACTATGCAAAAAGAAGATTCATATCACATCAAAATGTCATAGTATGTATGGAGTACTAAATGTAGATAAAATCAAAAACTAATTACACAGTTTTGTTGTACTCTACGAGACGAACATTTTGAGCCTAATTAATCAATTTTTAGATAATTTTTCACACATACAAACGAAATGCTACAGTGCGCACGCACCCCAAAAGACCAAAGTTTGGGTCCCAAATTCAGGAACTAAACAAGGCCTTAGCATGTTTTATTAAGAGAAAAGCAACGAAATATAGTTACATCCGGCACCATGCAGAGGATGCACCCGCATAAAAGAGAAATATAAGATTATACACACATCATCAGCGACCAGACCAGCTCGTGTCCACTGTAGCGCGTCCGATAATAGATGGTATTCCGTAAGAATCCACATCCTTCCTTCCTCAACAATGAGGCACATGATTTGTGTGCGTCAATCTCAGATTCGATGCCGTTGCGGCTTGCTCTCCTGCACTGTGATCACGGAGGTGACGCGGAACACCAGCCAGCATCGAGAAGTTCTTCATGGCAATCGAGCTCCTCATCAGGAGAGTGGTGAGACTGCCTTTTATTTTCGTTAGATGCCCCTTTTATTTCTTGATTATTTTCGATAGTGATGTGCGCCCATTAGGCTGTCGATCCTCTCCTTTGCATATACGGCTGATACGGTTTATATAGGGTTCGGCATATACGGCCTCTGAGGTGCTCAAAATAAGAACTGATCTAAAACTGTCTGAACCATAAAAACAGCAGTGGGAGACAAACAAGATACCACTTGCTCGTACCGTTGGAGAAGCATGCTGTCTAGTGTCTTGTGCGATAGAGCCTAGCTACATGCATGCAAACAACGGAAAGAAGGCAGTCTGCTGCTGACGATGTTTCTGACCTGACCATGATAGAGTGCTCATTACTCAGCACTGTTGGGTGTGTTGGGTTGGCTTGTCCATCCCCTGTACTGTAAACAGATGCTTTTGGCTACAGATAGCGAAATCCTCCCTAGAATTGAAAGTCCATTGCTCATATTAATCCATCTAATTTAACTCAAGTCTCCAGTTTGCAAATCAATTGAGCTGTTACATATACATATATAATGCTGTATTGGTGTGGATCGAGCAGCCATGGAGCTCTCCTTCATTTTGCCTGAAGTCGTCCATGTCACAGCACAAAGACTGAAAAGTGTTGCATTCAATTTCCATGCAATGAAAATGCAATGGCTGCTGAAATGGAACACAAGAAAGAAAAAAAAATGCCTCGTTGCATTGGTGCAATGGCATATGCTCTGATCACAGTAACACAAAAGATAAGGACAAGAACACAAGGAATGCAATGGCATTATGCTCTGATCACAGTATCACAAGCACCATCACTTGAGTCACTTCCTTTAGCAGGGGAAGCCGCAACCTTGTCGTGAGCTCCTCTGTCCACCCCTAGACACAGCTGTGTTGCTCTTCTAGACTTCAGCTATCCGTGTCCCTCGGAAGCTCTCTTCTATTTACAAAAACTCTGGTATGCCCACCAGCACAGTTCTTGGACATCGGATAGCCTGCAATCGAAGAACATTCCACGATGACATGGAAGCAACTGCTGCTTAAGCAAATGTTACTTTTCTGAAAGTTCAACTTATACAGGGATATTGCCTGTACAGAATGCCTAGCAGTTTTCCCCTACGGGAAAATAAATGACATGGAGTAAACTGCATTGACTAACTACAATGACTAAACTGCCCTTATTATAATAATTAAATAATCTTTTTTAATCGACGGCTATTTTTTTCCGTAGGCAGGAACCGGGTGGTTCCTCCCAAGCACCATAGAGAGAAAAGGTCAAAAATATATTTTAAATTAAATTACGGTGAGACCTCACTCGGTCGTGCGTTGAAAAGCCATAAGTCATATAATTTTTTCATATGAAATTTATGCATGCCCCGTCCGTAGGATTGGATAGCTTCCCTACCATCTCACCGAAATGCCACATGTAATTGGTTAAGAGAGACTTTTCTTTTAAATTAACCCGTGAAGATCTTTTTAATACCGCCTGTTAACACTAAGGCTATCTGCAGCGGTTGCTGCTAAAGCTTCCTGGTCGCTACAGTACCATTTATTTGTCTCAAATTTCATCTGCAATGGCATCCCCTAAACGCCCCTCTATTGTGCCGGTCTGCCTCTCCTTCCCCCAAATTCCCCGGAGGCGGAGGCCTCCTCCAAATCTCGCCCCCGGCCTGCCCCCACGTGGCGTCCCCGCTGGCGACGGCCGCCCACTCTGTCTTCCATCCGCTTCCCCTCGTCCCCCCCCCCCCCCCCCCCCCACCACATCCTCCGCCGCACCCGCCGTTAAACATCTCGGTGCGCACCTCCATGGTGAACTCGACGCCGTCCTGGCAGCTGTTGAACAGCACCGTGTGTACTGGTCCACGGCCCGGATCTGGGAGCCCTCGGGGACCTTCTACGAGACGCCGGTGGCGCTGACGGCGGTGCGCCCGCCGCGCTGGAAGCCGAACTCCTCGAACAGGATGACGGAGCGCTAGTCGGAGACGATGGACGTCGTCTTGATCTCGGCGTGGGCTGCCGGGAGGACGGCGTCGAGGGAAACAGCGACGGTGAGGGCCACGGAGGCGGCGGCCATGGCGGATCGATCGAGCTGCATTGGTAGTTTTTGGTTTGTGTCACGGCACTCGCCCGTGGCCGTGGGTGGGGAATGCCGGTGCCGCCTACGCTTGGCGTAGATAGAATTGTGGCATGCGCTGGACACGAAGCCACGGACGGGGAGGGAGGGGACACCGTTGATTTGGAGTGTGGAGATACATGACACCGTTGCGATGGAGACTAGATTTGGAGGTGGAATATTTTACAAGACCATTGAAATATTTCTTTGGAGGGTAAAACATAGAAGACACCATTGCAAACAGTCTAACTGATATCAAAATGTACCAAAAGAATATTTTAATACTGGTTGGTGAGTCTCTGGACATTCCGGCCCCCAAAAATATATCAGTCAAACTTGGACTAGATGCTTACCGTGGTGGATGGATGTTGGGTTTTCTGGTAGCAGAAGTGCTAACACAATATCAGCTATATTGTAGCTGGCCCACGACCAAGCCAAATTCAGGCCAGCATTATGCTGGCCCACAGTATATTCCGTGTTGGCTTCTTAGGCCAATCTTATTGTAGAATTTCATTATGTTATTATCAAGATTGAGAACTTGATAATCGAGTCTGATGAGTGGCCTGAGATTAAACTCATCTCTAGTCTTATGAAACTCCCACTCCTATATATCTCCTCATAATAATGACTCTAGATTTTTCAGTAAACTTTATCAACTATATATGCTAAATTTTCTAGGGTTCATGTACTCAACAAACTATATCCTAAATTCCATGATTAACATACACACTAAAGTTTTCTAGATTTTTTTAATACATTTATGGCATATATAAGCACATTTAGTAGTTATAAAAATCCAATAGCATTATTCACCGGAGCACCGGACAAGGCTGAAACCAGCCAATAATGTTTTCCCCTGCTCAACCCTGTGACTAGCTAGCAATGCTCCTCTACCACACATGCTTGCTATTTAGGTGGTGTTTGGATCTAAGTGCTAAAGTTTAGCGTTTTAAATAAGTGATAATTAGATGTATTAAACATAAACTAATTATATAAATCATGTCTATTTCGCAAGACGAACATAACAAGTCTGATTTTGTTATAATTAATACATAATTATCATATGTTTATTGTAGCATTACATTGTCTAATCATGTTGTAATTAGGCTTAATAGATTCGTCAAGTAAATTACTCCTCGTTTATATAATGAGTTTTTAAATTAATCTATATTTAATACTCTTAATTAATATATTAATATTCGATGTGACGTCGTTAAAGTTTAACGCGTGGGAAACAAACAGATCCTTAGCCAAAGCAATAACAGGTGGCAGGTCTCTTTTCCTTTGGCTGGTTCAAAAACCAGAGTTAGGATGTTGCTCGTAGCTCGGCGTTAGCATACAAGTGATGTTAACTCCAATCTCTGTCTCTGTTCGGCCTGCGATTCTTGTTTGCGTGTGGAGGAAATGGAGCATCCAGGATGGACCCGGCCGGGGCCACCAGAGTCTCCTTCTACTGCCAGACGTTGTACCACCTCTGTCATGGCAGGCCGCTCCGGATCTGCCGCTTCCGCTGCTTCTTCTGGCCTTCTTGTACCAGTACACTTCATCGATCGGTCCCTCTGCCTGCTTTCTCCTTTTGCTTTGCGTTGCAGGTTGCGTTCTTCTGCTGGGCGCAGGCGATGGATGAGATCCCAAGAAATAAAGCCAAAGTGCAAAAGGCCGAAGAGGCCCGGTGGCATGCTGCTGCGAACCGTACAACACCCTCGCCATCAACCTCCCCGCTCGAGTCCGATGCATCATCTCTCACGCTCACCGATGGGATCGGCGTGGCCGGCTGTGTTGTGTTGTCCGGCCGAGCCCCCTCCGGCCTCTCTCGTGCCATGCCTTTGCTCTTGCTCTTTACCTCGTGCTTTTGCCCGCCCTGCTCGGCCTCTTTAATTACCTCCAATCCCGAGACTGTGCGCGTGTTCTCGCGATCCCGAGGAGCATCTATCCATCTCGTGCTGTTCCCGTCGTCCCAGAAAACGTTATGCCTCCGGATTCCCGAGCCAAGGAAGGAACGCCGTCTCAGAGCTTCTCTTTACTGGCCGCCCGGCCGGCCGGCACACAACTCACGCTCTGTCATGCATGGCAGAAGAAAAGAATCCAGGGCAGGTTAATCCTGGAAAGGAAAATAATCGACAAGGGCCTTGAAACACAAAACAGAGGAATTAGAGAAAAAAAATCAAGAACCCCTTAAGAACGATCGATATACCGGCAAGCATCAGCATAAATCAAAGCCCAGCGTCGTCGTCTCGATTGAACTTGTTGAATGGCGATTCATTGTGACCGCGTAGCCGGCCTGGCGCATGTTTTACATACTCCTCTCTCGCCCTCGCCTGTCGGCGGCCGTACCCTGTCGGCCGGCGTGCGTGGTTCCCCGAGTGGGCGGCCTCCGCATGATGCTCACCAGTGGAACTCCGGCCATCGGCCACAGCCCACCAGGTGGACGGGGTCCGGGTACCGACCGCACGAACTGCCTCTCAGCCGCCTCACATATCCGGTGGTCACAGCATTATGGGCAGTGGTCACGTCGTTGGCCTTTTACAGGTTTCATTTCGAGCCTCAGGCTACTCGTCATACTTCAAACACATCCCAAAAAGAAATATTATGTCCTGATCATCAAGAATTTTCAGTACAGTTTCAGTTTCGCCGCACTCGTCATACTCTATTTACATCCCATATACCAACTACCAACCCGTGTGGCCCACATTATATAATTTTTTAACTCTCCTCCCTCCCCTCCTCTCTTTCTCTCTCTCCCTCCCTCCCTTCCCTCCCTCCCCCGCCGCATCCCATTCCCCTCCCTCTCCCCACCGGCCCCTCCCCTCCAATCCGCCTCGATGCGGGCCAGGCGCGGCGCGACGCCGGCCGGCCAAGCGGGGCGACAGGCCAGGCAAGGCGGGCGGAGCTGCGGGCCAGGCGCGGCGGCGGCAAGGCGAGCAGAGCTGCGGGCGGCCGAGCGGGGCGGCGGGCCAGGCGGGGCGACGGGCCAGGCGGGGCGCCGGCCAAGCGGGGCGGCCACCCAGGAGGAGCGGAGGCCGGCCGAGCGGGGCAACGAGGTAGGCGGAGCTGCGGGCGGGCCAGGCGGGGTGCCTGCCAGCAGAGCGGGGCGACGGGCCAGGCGCCGGCCAAGCCTGGCGAGCCTCCTCCGAGACCCCTGGCGGCTTCCGAGCGGCGGCGGCGAGCGGCCGCGGGCGGCCTCCGGCCTCCGACTGCACGCGCCCCCCGGTCCGCCAATGCCGCGCCCTCCTGGCTTCCCTCCTCTTCGCGTGGCCCAGCCCCTCTCCGGCCCTCCGTCGCCCCGTATCGTCTCCGAAGAGCGCAGCAAGGAGGCCGCCGGCGACGAAGTTGGGCTCCAGCACGAAGTTAGGCGGCGGGCGGCGGAGCGCGCGCAGCAGTTGGGCGCGCGGGCCCCACGCCAACGTGGCGTGGTTGCGTTCGGCCGCTAGGCACGCTCTATTTGCCGCTCGCCCTCGCCTTGGGGTCCGTTCCCCACCTGTTAGCGTTTGCCGCTGCAGACGATTTTCCCCTCCCGTACTGCGTTATGTACTATAGCGTTCCATTTACAGCTTCCCAATGCGAGCAGTCTCCGTACAGGCACAAATGCCAACGCATGCATAGTCATCTATAAGGACGATCCGCGGACGCAAACTGTTTTTATTAAAATTGTAAATCTTTACAATTCATGCAATTTCATGGCAAGAATCCACGCAAATAGTTAGGATACGGGAACTTCGTAAGAATCCATGCAATTCGTTCAGATTTCTAAGGCCGGTCTCAGAGGTGGTTTCTGATCTAGGTAACCATGCAATAAAACTATGCATTGAGATTGGCCTAGTGAAAATGTACTGCAGGAGGAATTTCATTATGAATCGTCTTTACTACTCTTAAGGGAATTGTAAATCTTATCAATGTAATCCATTTATTATTGAGGCTTGATGGTTTGGATCTCACGCAATCTCTAAGATATGGCATAGTGGTGTTAGTAGTTGAATCCGAACGCGGATGGTATGTATACAGGAGCAGAACAAAGCTAATGGGTTTACTTCAGTTTATAATAATCATTAATTTTGGCGGTGTTGGTGGCCTCGATGGTGCAGTGGCAAGAGCTTGGAATATTGGATATGGGCATATTGCTGCGGAAAGCATTGGCTTGGAGCAATACTTGGCCTCGATCAGGATAATCAACATGGGGGAAATCCATTGCCAAAACTCAAAAGGCAGGGGTGGGCGGCTTCAGTTCAATTCAATACTTCTAGCTTGTACTTAGTAGTTAGTACCCCGTACGTCGCAGTGCGCATGTCTTCAGTTAATGACGAGCGATGACGTGAAGATGATGATTCGACATGCATGAATGATGACCGAACTGGACCAGTTGACACCCTGAATAGTGAAGAGCGGGGCCATTTTTTTTTCCCAATTGTGGAGGCAAAAAATTTTAGATGACGGCAAAGTTCCAGCCTCAGCAATCAGAAGTTGAAAGCTTACAGCCGCGATGGGTACAAAAATGCAGCACTCGGAACGCCAACGTGATAGATATTTGAATCTAGTTTTTTAACAAATTTTTTTAAAGATTAAAATATTACACATATTTTCTACAAATTGAATCTAAATCGTGACACGGAAACCAACGACAACGTATAAAAAGGGACAGAGGGAGTAGATAGAAAACAAAATAGCAAAGGATCTTAGTTCTTAATCTATTCCTGATAGTCCAGCCAAACTTGTTGAAGATCTCCATCACGGTAACCTCTAAACGTTGGCATTTCTCCTTCAAGATGAGTCTATCTTCCTGTTTTTAGATAACAGCGACCAGCATCTGAAGTTCTCTTGAAGATCACATGCACAGAATAGTTATATGGGTGTTTTTCTTGAAAATGACATCATTCCTACTCAACTAGTTGACACAGACGAAAAAAAAAGAACTTGCTCTGACAATATATATATATATATATATATATATATATATATATATATATATATATATATATATATCAGCTAGTTGACCCCAAAGGCTAAGCTAGTGATAATAGAGAAACAGTTCGCTTAAACTTCAATAATTCAGTTCAAAATGGAGCTTAGCATGAGAGCGGATCATGCTTGTCGGACCTAAGCTCAAAGAGTAATGACTGTTGTTCCAAGCTAGGCAGCTCATGAACAACCAACAACCGTACAAACTCCCATACCGTCATACCCTTAGCTTGCAAATGATTACCCTGATCCATCAAATGCGAATGGATCAAGCAGTAAACAAATTAAAAGGGACCCTTAATCCATACTATATGCTGGAGACTCTCAGGACATGGTCTAATTATGTCCTACTTACTAGAGCCCTAACACAAAGCTTGGCGCAATGGCGCGGAACCAAGGATCTCGTGACATTGCACTTTTCTATGTATAACGATCTTGCTTTTCTTTTACGTTATGTGCTCTTGTGATTGTGTATCTATGGACTCCCTTCGCACACACTTGTAAGACATGTTTTGTGGTTTTAAAAAAGTTAAACTTAGTCGGATTCAGTGTTCATTTTGGTGTATAATTAAGGGTTTTGTTGATATGTTTACATTTCGTTTTTACTAAGATGTTTATTTTGTACCGGCCAATTGATAATTATTGTAAAATAAAATCATTAATAATCTTTTTATTACTTTTTCGTTCATGCCAAGATCTGCCAACAGAAGCGGAAGTTTTAGTATGATCGTTGAGTGCTACATTAAGCCACACATGGCACGTACGTAAAAGTAACAAAGGGCACGGATGCGTGCAACATGGTGAATCTTTTTCTCGAGATGCTGCACCATCAAACAATGGCTTTAGCCATGTACTACCATGGAAGAGAGATGGCACATGAGTGAGATGCATGGTTGCTTGATTGCTCCAAAGAAAGCTACGGCAACAAAGACGATCTTTACAAAGAGGCGGGCTATACGAGCGTGCTTGGAATTTCGGGGAAAGGCAAAGGAACCGTCGATTTTTTAAGTGTTCACATCGATATGATTACTCTTGAAAGGGATTTAAAAAGAGCGTTTTGAATTTAAAATCTTTGAGGGTTTTGGTGCCGGGCAAATGTGCTGCTGATTTCGGCCAATGTGTAGTCAATAGTCATCAGATCTTCAAAACCCAACCTAGCACCATAAGTCCATAAGCATAGCCAAAGTACTATCATCTTCATTTTTGGTAATGTTTATCTGGTTTGGCCTTGAGATGGAGTATTTATTCAACTAAAAAATGGTGAACCGCTAGGCACGGCAAGGCAGCAAAACAGTGACAAGGAAGAGGCACGTTCCTGGTGCCGGGCGCCGACAAAGCAAAAGGGAAAGGGGCCAACAGAGGAAAGGAAAGGGAGAGAGGCGGCAGCCGGAAGGAATCGAAGCATCAAAGGACAGAGTACATATAGAGAGGGAGGGTCACCCCAGACAGCAAGATCCCCTCGCCCCGCACGCCCGCACTCCACTCCACTCCCCCGACTCACACGCGCGCCCGCCATTGCTGCCCCCCCCTCCGCCTTCGCTTTCTAGCTACCTCCCCTGTCTCCTCCACCGCTACCTAGCCCGCCTATATCATCATTGCCTCGCACCGCACGCTCCTCTGCTCTGCTTCGCTCGATCGACTGCGCTCCAACTCCAACAATGGAGAGGTGGGCGCCGGCGCCGGCCGCGCGGGAGAGGCCCAGGCGGCGGGCCGGCCAGCCGTCCTTCTCGTCCACGCTGCTCGACGCCATCTGCGACTCCTTGGACGACCAACCCGGCGGGTCAGGGACCACGGTGGAGCGCGCCGCGGCAAGAACGACCGGGAGCGCCACCACCAAGAAGCAGGAAGCGGCCCTGCATTACTACTACTACAAGCCGTCCCTGGCCGCCAGCCACCGGGCGGCGCCGCCGCCCGCGGACGACTGCTCCGGCCGCGGTTACTTCTCGTCGTCCGAGGTCGAGTACTCCCTCCGCCGCCTCCGCCCCATCCGCACCTCCGCCGGCGCCGGGGCGGCCTCGGTGGCTCCGGCGGAGAAGCAGCAGCACCACCAGCAGCCGGCGACGGACAAGCAGGCGAGGGGCGCGAGGAAGCAGCAGCCTTCCGCCACCTCGGCCCGCGGCAGCTGCCGCCGGCCGGCGTCCCCCGGCGCGCGGCTCGCCAGCCTGATCAACGCCATCTTCTCCGGCAAGAGGCATTCCGCCCGGCAGCACCCGGCGCCGGCGGACGAGGAGCCGGCCTGCTCGACGGCGCCGTCGACCGCGCGGCCCTGCCTCGCCAAGACGCCGCCGTCCGCGCGGGCGCAGGCGCGGGCGCGGTCCAGCCGGAGCAGGAGCAGGACCGTGCGGTTCCTGGATATCGACGGTGAGGTCGCCGTGGCCGCGGCCGCCGCTGGCTGCAGGCGGGTCCCGGTGGTGGAAGTGGAGGAGGACAGCGACGGCGGCGGCGAGGAGAGCAGCGACGCCAGCTCCGACTTGTTCGAGCTCGAGAACCTCGCGGCCATTGCTCCGGGGAGCAGTGGCAGGCATTGCAGGCGAGCGTGCGGGGATGAGCTGCCGGTGTACGGGACGACTGGGGCTGGGCTCCGGCGCGACATTGGCCGCCGCCGTCCGTTCGGGTACGGCAGCCATGGTCGTAGTTGTAGTAGGGTTGTTTGATATGGAATACACAGAGGGTGTTAACTGTAAAAGGTAATTTTATATAATTGGTACTTTTCCTTATGGTTGATCCTCTTCTTTTTGAACAAATTCTCACCCTGTGTGTATTTATATTCGCGTTTGAGAGCACCTCCAAAAGGCTATCTAAAATATACTCTCTAAATTATTATTTGAAGAGTCAATAAAATTTATTTTTTATATCTTTATATTTTTCAACAGTTTTTCTATTCTTGTGCGCAGTTTAGAGAGTCATCTCACTCTCCATTTTTTACTAGCGAGAAATTCAGAATAGATTATATCTATATTTGGATATTCAATTGAAGAGACTATTGGAGGGTGTTCTTTCACCAAAATTTCTATTTCTATAAGTTAGAAAAGATATAAAGAGTCTCTTGGAGATGTTTGCGACAAATACCTTTTTCTTCTACACACTATAAATAGAATAACACCATCTTCACTTTGTTAATTTTTTTATAGCCACTATAAAGTTTCCACCATAGAGAAAAATGCCATTGGAAATGCATCACCAAATACTCTAATACAATGATGATATATAAGTCGGAAAATTATTGGAGTGAAATTTACGTGCCTTTTTTGCATATAAAAAAGATGTGCATTTTGACACCGAAATCATTCTAATTCCCTTATGACCATACAAAAGTGCTTTTCTAGCTAATCATATTAAAGTTATTGCAAAACCCTTTCTTCTTAAATTCAAATTTTAATTCTAGAAAAATATGTTCGATTTTAGACGTAACATATTTTGCACGGACAAGGACAATCGGGAATAATACAACATACCCCAATCCATGTATAAATAATAGCAATGCCAGCACAAGCGCCTAGTTTTGTTGAACATTTCACAATCATCAATCAAATGAATCTCTTTTAATTTCAATTTTGCGGACGGGCCTGTGGCCCAGTGACAAGCTCCCACGGACGGAAGCCACCCGGCGGGGGTTCGAGCCCCCCACCGCACCAGGGTTTTTTTCCTCAAATTTATGGAAAAACAAAAAAGACCATTCGTGGTCCACTGACGGCGAGGTCATTTCCCAGGGTCGAGTTTTTTTTTAATTTGAATTTTTCAAGAATGACTGTCATATATGGCCACATCAGAGTAGACAAGACATGGATGAAAAGGATCTTAGAAAATTCAGGTTGCATAGATTTTGCTTATTTTTCTCCATAACTGAAACTCAAGAGTAATTATAATCCGGCATATGTAACACTTCACTATTGTTATTCATATCATCAAGTCTATCCATATTCCAAGTCTATACTATAAAGAGAATTAGATTTGAAAACACTTCTTACCAAGATTAGACCCACCCCCACCTCACAGAGGACCATCTGTCATGAAAAAAGGACTACGAAAGGGGAGGGGGAGACCCATTTTGTCGCCATTCGGAAGAGAATTCCCCCCGAAACCCAGAACTTTTTTCACCTAAATTGGGTCCACCTAAATCTACCCACGCGCCCTTTATGTTGCCATATTTAATATGTATAATCTTAGCAAGTTTTTAAATAGATGGTAGTTGATGATTATGTTTGGATTTAAGTCCAATCTGTTACCATAATTAATATGTATAATTTGAGTATGTTTTTAAACAGACGATAGATTTCCATATTTAATATATATAATCTGAGCAAGTTTTCAGATAGATGGTAGTTGATGATTACGTTTGGATTTAAGTCCAATGTGTTGCCATAGTTAATATGTACAATCTGAGCAAGTTTTCAAACATATGATAGGTTTCCTTAGTTGATGATTGTGTCCGGATTGAAATCTAATAAGTACCATACTAGACTATCCAAATTTAATATATACAATCCGAGGAGGTTTTCAAACATATGATAGGTTTCCTTAATTGATGATTGTGTCCAAATTGAAGTCATAGACTAGCTAGGACTTATATAAATCACGCCAACCAGCCGTCACTTCTCATTATCCCCCCTCGACATGTGGTTGTTCCACAAATCCTCCAGCAGAGACATCCGCCGCTCCGCCATCACCCGCGGTCGTCGGCTCAACACATATGTGCACCTGCACGCCGGAGCGTCTCCAGCGTCGGAGGCCGTACTACAGGGCGTCGTGCATGATGGGTAGAGGCAAGAATGCCCGCGCCGTCGACAGCGATATGACAACATCGGACGAGGAGGACGACGAGGTCAGAACCAGCAGCTTCGCCATGTCCGACATGATGAAGAGCCCTGGGGCGGCGGCGTTGAGCCGGCGCGAGAGGTACTGCCTGGTGGCGTGCAAGCAGATGGTGGGGTTGGTTGCGATGGTATGGGTGAGTCGAAGTTGGTGCCGCACGTCGGCCATGTCAGGTTCTCCTGCGTCGGCCACGGTTTCATGGGATACTAGACTAGATAGTATAATGAACTTGTTGATAGGATGAACTTATTGCGTCGACCGCGGCACATGCAACTATCGAATTGATTTAATTAGTTGTTACATCCGCATGTTTACATGATTTACGGCACTGTTTGGATGTGTTTTTTTTCGGCAGCTCATACTTCATTTCTGAACATATATACAATATGTATGCTGTCATATATACATCATGGTCAAAAGGAATTTGCCAGTATACTTGCAAAACTGGCATATATGATTACGTTTAGATTAAAGTCCAATAATTTTATATTTTGTTTTTATTTTTATAGTGTATAATATGGTAAGTTCTGCTTGCGATGCCGCGCCCTTTATGTTGCCATTTTTAATATGTATAATCGGATCAAGTTTTCAAATAGATGATAGTTGATGATTATGTTCGGATTTAAGTCCAAAAATTTTACATTTCCTTTCCATTTTTGCAGTGTACAATATGGTAAGTTCTGCTTGCAATGCCGCTCCCTTTATGTTGCCATATTTAATATGTATAATCTGAGCAAATTTTTAAATAGATGGTAGTTGATGATTACATTTGTATTTAAGTCTAATAATTTTACATTTTCTTTCCATTTTTGCAGTGTACAATATGGTAAGTTCTGCTTACGATGTCGCGTCCTTTATATTGTCATATTTAATATATATATATATATATATATATAGTCTAAACAAGTTTTCAAATAGATTGTAGTTAATGATTACGTTTGGATTTAAGTCCAATAATTTATATTTTCTGTCTATTTTTGCAGTGTACAATATGGTAAGTTCTGCTTGCGATGCCGCGCCTTTTATGTTGCCATATTTAATATATATAATGAGCAAGTTTTTAAATATATGGTAGTTGATTATTACGTTTAGATTTAAATCCAATAATTTTACATTTCCTTTCTGTTTTTGCAGTGTACAATATGGTAAGTTCTCCTTACAATGCCGCTCCCTTTATGTTGCCATATTTAATATCTATAATCTGAGCAAGTTTTTAAATAGATAATAGTTGATGATTATATTTGGATTGAAGTCCAATAATTTTACATTTTCTTTCCATTTTTGTAGTGTAAAATATGGTAAGTTCTGCTTGCGATGCCGCGCCTTTTATATTACCATATATAATATGTATAATATGAGCAAGTTTTTAAATATATGGTAATTGATGATTACGTTTGGATTTAGTCCAATAATTTTATTTTTTTTTTCATTTTTGCAGTGTAGTGTACAATATGGTAAGTTCAGCTTGCAATGTCGCGCCCTTTATGTTGCCATATTTAATATACATTATCTAAGCAAGTTTTCAAATAGACGGTAGTTGATGATTACGTCCGGATTTAAGTCCAATAATTTTACATTTTCTTTCCATTATTGCAGTATACAATATGGTAAGTTCTGCTTGAGATGCCGCACCATTTACGTTGCCATATTTAATATGTATAATCTGAGCAATTTTTCAAATAGATGGTAATTGATGATTATGTTTGGATTTAACTCCAATAATTTTACATTTTCTTTCCATTTTTGCAGTGTAGAATATGGTAAGTTCTCCTTGTAATGTCGCTCCCTTTATGTTGCCATATTTGATATGTATAATCTGAGCAAGTTTTTAAACAGATAGTATTTGATGATTATATTTGGATTTAAGTCCAATAATTTTATATTTTCTTTCTATTATTGTAGTGTAAAATATGGTAAGTTCTGCTTGCGATGTCGCGCTTTTTATATTACCATATATAATATGTATAATATGAGCAAGTTTTTAAATATATGGTAGTTGATGATTACGTTTGGATTTAGTCTAATAATTTTACTTTTTTCATTTTTGCAGTGTACAATATGGTAAGTTCAGCTTGCAATGTCGCGCCCTTTATGTTGCCATATTTAATATGCATTATCTAACCAAGTTTTCAAATAGACGGTGATTGATGATTACGTCCAGATTTAAGTCCAATAATTTTACATTTCCTTTCCATTATTGCAGTGTACAATATGGTAAGTTCTACTTGCGATGTCGCACCCTTTACGTTGCCATATTTAATATGTATAATCTGAGCAATTTTTCAAATAGATGGTAGTTGATGATTATGTTTGAATTTAACTCTAATAATTTTACATTTCCTTTCCATTTTTGCAGTGTAAAATATGGTAAATTCTGCTTGCAATGCCGTATCCTTAATATTGCCATATTTAGTATATATATAGCCTAATCAAGTTTTCAAATAGATGGTAGTTAATGATTACGTTTGGATTTAAGTCCAATAATTTTACATTTTCTTTCCATTTTTGCAGTGAACACTATGGTAAGTTCTGTAGATATGACTATTTTCACCTGCTTTTAAATAGTTATTTGGATCTTCATCACATAATGGTACCTCCTCCTCCGGAAGTCTATGAGTTAGAGTAGATGGGCCAATTGCACGTTTAGTCTCTATTTTATATTGTCGTTTGGAACATTTTGGTCTCGAATATTTACTTATTTGCCTTTGCAATATTTACTTATATTTATATATTATAGTATACACTTGAGTTCGATATTTTGTCCATTATTCTCTCTTTTCGGTTTCTCTGATTTGACGTAGTGTTGAAACAGTTGATTACTGAGCCACTGAAAGGTGAGCTCCAAGCGAATGTTTGTGAGTTTGTGATTCCAATTTGTGAATTCGTAAAAAGAGAAGAAGTGTTGAGCATAAAGTTTATAGAACTTGTACCGTGTGTCTTGCAAATTAAACATTTTCTTTAAATTACAATCAACTTTCTATTGAATTCAAGATTTTTCCCATGCCCTTTTTAAAACATGTGCCTGTGGCACGTGCATACCAACTAGTTGCAGTAAAAAACAATCCACCAAGATGAATGCAAAATTGCAGAAGAGGTACTGTTGCATTCTTCCGAATAGATTATAGCAATGCCAGCTTAGCCGGTTGTGAACCATGTTTAGACCAACCATACAAATCCACATTTGATATCAAAGAAAGCTAGCATCGCAACATACATTTTAATGGATGGTACTCTAGTCTCCAACAAAACGGCTAGGAAGGTACGGATCAGGATATTTTAAAAAGACGCGAACGATTTTTATTGCCTTACCACCATGCAAAGGTGCCTTCCTGATCAAATTACTGCAACTACAATGCTTTTTGGGCAAACGGTTGGAATTCAGAAAATTCTAGGCGTAACTAGTAGCTGAGTCACCTAGTTTGGTGCTAACAATGGAATCATGTATGGTATGGAGCCGGTGTCATTTTGGTACATACAGAGAGTAAAACAGAGCAGAGAGATCGATTACCCAACTCTTAGAGTACCGATCGATCTGCTACTTGGCAAAGTTTCATTGGCATGATGCTACATGATTACTGCTAGGCTCCCTAGCAAGTATCACCACCGTACCAAAGTAAAAAAGGGGAAGAAAGCAAGCTTAAGCATCAGCTATTTTTATTTGCCTAGACTAGAAAGAAAGGAAGGCGGGGCGAGCTAGAGAGAGATCCAGGGGACGGGGGCTGGCAGGGGGTGCACACACGCCGTGTCCCCTGCACGAGAGCGCCATCATCATGGGGATCGCCAATGGAGCTTTGTCACGCCCAGCCGTGACAGCCGACGACTTGCGAGCCAAGGGAAATGATGCCAATGATCATCATGGTCCCTTTTCGATAGCCTGAACGATTAGTGAGCTGAGCCAAACAGACGTTAGTGATTCCACACTCCAACGTACAATGAAATGGAATTATGTCACACTGTACAGAGAGAGATTGTTGGTAAAGTTGTAAAACCCAAATTCTCCCAGATCAACAACAGGACGTGTTACTTTAGAAACAAAAAGACAGAGAGAGGAAAAACACAGAGTTAGCGTGCACGGCTCAGGTTGCTGAGACCGGGGGAACATTCCAGTGTGTAGCATTGGACGGATCGTGTTCGCTCACGCAACGGTACCGTCGATGTGAAGAGCCATTCCATTTCGGTCGAGGAATGTGCAATTTCGGCATCGATCTCGAGGGCATGAATAACGGAGAAAAGGCCGTGACGCTGTGGCCCGGCACCGGCAGAAGATCGATCGAAAGGCCTGACGTTTCATTCCTCCCATGCTTTAGGCTTTTCATTCTCCCGAGGATGCTTGCTGCCGACCGGTGACCGATCGAGAGCGAGAGATCACGGCGGCGGAGAGGGGCCAGAGGCCGGCGATCCTGTCTGTCTGCCTGCGCCGATCCCCAGGAATATTTGGGGGTTCACGCGCTGCCTTTGGTCGAAGGGTCTCGTGTCACGCATGCTTCCAACCAGGCACCCGTCGCGTCGCGTCGCGCCGCGTGCGAGAAAGGGCGTGCCATCGCCGCGGATTCGTTTCGCAGACCACGAAAGCGCGGCAGGTACATATACAGCCAGCAGCTGGTGGGCATGTCAGCTTGTTGTCAATCCCAATACATCGGCTCGATTACGGCCCAATGTTGTTTAGGTTTAGGTGGGCTGTACCCTTATCAGGCAGGCCGCAGGCCATGTTAGCCCAGATATTGTACAAAAGCGACACGTTTTTGAACAAATTATTACCGTTAAAGCTAAAGCGTGTGGAGTATCGCGCGGCCTGTTATGGCTCGACGCGGAGGTGGGCTGTTGCGGCCCACATATTTTTTATTTGTTTTATCTCTAAAAAATATGATAACTTATCTATCAAGTGATTTTTTCAATTCCGTTTGCACCAATGCGTTCCTGGTGATGAGATCTATAAAATTAGTTCCATAATGTATATATTTGAAAATAGTTTTATGTTCTGACAAATTATATTGAATGTAGAGTAGCTAGTTCTATATTAACTATGTAGCAACTTATATATAAACTTATCAATACAAGTTGATAGCGCAACTTTATTGAGTAATTTGATAATACAACTATATAAAAATTGATGCATTACCTATATATTGATAACGGTATTGATAGTTTCTATATAAGTTTGATACGTATATAAGTTGGTACATAATCTTTATAGTACTAAGAAAATGAATTGATAGAATCATACACTAATAGCACTACCACACATATGAACTTGACAAATATATACATAATATAAGTTGTTACATAATCTAAATTCTCTATAAAGTTGATACATAGACTCTATATAAGTTAAAATACTTAGAAATATAAATTGTTAGTATTGCCACATATAAGATGTTGACAAGGAGACATACAATATAAATTGTTATAAATCTCTATATTAGTTGATACATTGTCTCTGCATAAATAAGTTCATACATAGTTGTAGAAGTTGATTGTACTATATCATATAAATTGATAGAACCACTATATCAGTTGTGACAACGTAAATGTCGTCACGTATTCTATACATATATTGATATTAATAAGTTGATACAAATCTTGTTTAGTATAATATATTATTTAAACTATCATATTGATACATTGTGTCTTCATAGGTTGATAAATTCAGGTTGCCATATAACATCTTCATAAATTAATACATGATCTCTACATAAGATGCTAGGTCACTTTATATAAAGTTGACATTATAAATAAATAACTTCAAAATATATACAATATGAGTCTTGTTTTGTAGATCTCCTCGTAAATAAAATACCGTGCAAACCTAATATAATTTGGACATCATATGTGAGAGATATTGCTATTTAAAGACCTACCTATGTTAAAAAAGTGTTATGATGTCCCTGCTTTTTTCTCTCTACGTGTTCCGTATCTGGTGCGCGATGTCTCTAAAATATAACAATAAAAAAATGATAGTTATACCCTCCGTTGATAGTAAGAAAGAGGGGTCGCGCATTAGCGTGGTCCAATTATTAAAGGGGAAAAGGTAGAATGTTGCTATTTTGAAATTCTCTGCAAAACACAACACATGCATGTTACAGGTAAACACTTAGAATGCACACTAGAGGCTGAGCTAGAAATACCCTCCAACTGGCTAAACCAATGATCAATTACTGTACCGATCAAAATTAGACTAAATACTACTGTTTTAGACTTAATTACGCATAAACTTATGAGGAGCATATTGGTCTAGGCCCGTGCTGCAGCACGGGCAGCACGGGCCCTGGCTCCGCCCCTGCGCACACCCAACCTGCTCATATGAACACGTGGGATAAAATAATCCAACAGATCTTGGAATTGACAGAGCAACTGTAGCCACATCTCATAGTCAAAAACAGAACATGCCGTATCTATACTATAAAGATTCAAAACTTTCGACAGTTAACGGACCCACCAGTCATTGAACCATTATCCCTCCTACGACCCTACCCGTCTGGCTCTTTTTTTCGTCCAACCACGCTTGACGAAACAGTCCGAACCTAGAACTACTCGTCGTTAAAATATACAGGAACCAAATGTGACATCCCTATGAAATATGAACTCAGGACTCATCATCGTCAAAACAACAGTGTCGTGATCGCCGGCATAATGAAGACAGCACACACGTGTCGCACGGACATATTTACTAGTACTGTAAAAAAATCAGATAGATAGGCTTCACTTCACACAATAACTTGATCAGCTACAGTTCAGTTCGCTATAAACCTATCCACCTATTCCCTAGGACAATTTTGCTTCCTGACACGTGAGATCTAGCCACGTTTAAGAAACTCGAGCAGTATCTCACAGGGTGCGAGATAATAATAACAAAGGAACGAAGACTGTCACTTCTATTTTGGCTCCACGCTTCTTCCTCTATAAAAAAATGTAAACACAGGCTACGGATTATATGCACCGAAATGGATATAATATGTAATACGACTATTCGAGAGCGATATGCATTTCTTTAGTGGGGTCGTTTTTCTTTCTGAAAAAGAGCTGTTACAATATTTAAAAGAACTGGAGATGAAAGAAATATGATATATTCGTAAATAAAGAGTAAAGGGAAGGCGTAGGGGAAAAAAAAACAGTACAGTAAGGACCATGGACAGCAACCAAGCACTCATGTGTCTAGCTGGTTGGTACTACGTAGCTAATAGACCCCAAGATACTCTGCCGTGAGAAGCTTGAAGATACGCAGCTCATCGGACTGGAGCGCCGCGGCGAGGCGTGGCCACAAGTCAGCGCCGACAATCCATGAGCCGTTGCCTCCCGGATGCGCGGTGACAACAAAGTTGGCCGAGCAGAGCCCCTCGCTCTCCCACGTCGGCATGGCCAGGGCCGCGTGCCCGAAGCCGAAGTCCGTGTCGAGAGGGAAAGACGCCCACACCCTCTGGCTCAGTGTCGGGCTGCCGAGCCCCACCGTCGCCGCCTCCACCACGTCCTGCGCCTTGTGCTCTTCCACCCAGTCCACCAGCTCCCGGACGCGCTCGTCGTAGTCCACGCCGGCGATGGCGTCGCGCACCATGGCCGCGACCTCGGCCATGGTCTTCCCTCGTATCGCCTCCGCCGCCGCCTCCACCACCACGTAGGGCGTCACGTTGCCCACGTAGTCGCGCATCGCCGCCCGGAGCTCCGGCGACGTCACACGCCACCGCGCGTCCACCCACCACCCCATGCGGCAGGTCGTCTTCGACTTCTTGCTGCTCTCGGGCGGTGCCGGCGCGCGCTTATTGGACAACGCGGCCATCACGACGACCGCCAGGGTCTTCCACAGGTACGCGGACACCGCCTGCACCCGCGACGCGCGCTGCCGGCCGCCGCCGCTCGCCATGGCCTGCAGCCTCGCGATGTCCTCCGCCTCGACGTAGTACAGCCGCTCCACGACGCTGTCCTTCGCCGTCAGGACGTTCACCAGGTGCCGCCCGTGGAACGGCGTGAACATCCCGTCGAGCGCGGCGCCGTACGACGGCGGGTCGCGGGGCGCGGAGCGCCGAGTGGTCGTGGCTCGGCGGCGCTCCCACTCCCACGCCGGCGATGGCTCCGGCCCCGGCCCCGGCACCGGACCGCGCGAGCTCGGACCACGTCCGGACAAGCCTCGTGGCGCTGTTCCCGTCGAGGACCAGGTTGTTGTTGGCCCCCGACACCGAGAAGCCGCCGCAGGTGAACGACACCAGCTGCACCGACAGCGGGACGTCGTCGGCGTACGGCACCAGGATGCTCTTCAAGGTCTCGGCCAGGCTGAAGTCCAGGCTCCGGAGGGGAACCCCGGCCTCTCCGATGACGAGCTCCGCGCCTTGGTTGCGGCAGTGGATCTCCGGGACGCCGGAACGGGGGTTGGTGACGATGCGGCCGGTCAGTGAGAAGAAGAGGTCGAGCAAGGATGGTAGGCCGGCCTCGAAGGCGGCGACCACGGCGTCGAAGTCTCCGGTGAGAGGCTTGGAGTAGATGCACACTACTGAGGCCTGGTATGTGTTTGGGATGAGGTCGAGGTTGGAGACGGTGATCACGTCCGCTCGCGGTTCCTTGGAGTGGTCGTGTGCCTTCACGAGGCGTCGGCTCACGACTCGGACTTGCAACTCA
Source organism: Echinochloa phyllopogon (assembly GCA_033239725.1). NCBI lineage: Eukaryota > Viridiplantae > Streptophyta > Magnoliopsida > Poales > Poaceae > Echinochloa > Echinochloa phyllopogon. The sequence goes on from BTCW01000018.1 coordinate 29,455,082, forward strand.
GGTCTGCTACCAACATTAGGCTCCATTCCTTCCAGTATCCTATCACCTTCCGCTACCCCAATATGGTTTTGATGGCTATTTGGGTGAGTGTTACGCTGCTACTATATGAACCTGATATATAAGGACTACAACCACGCATCCAAATAGTTTAAGGATGGCATGTCCCGCGAGTTGCATTGCATAATAGCCGGATCTTGAGGAAGAGAATTTAGTCAACTGTCCAACGCAAGACATGAAGCATCTTTCGCGCTTCCAAGCAAAGAGTTCTATACAACCTCCGATCCATTCTAAATTATTAAGTATCATTTATTTTATTTATAATTTATTTTAAGTATGGATTATTTTTTTTTGTATATTTAAACAAAATTTTTAAATAAAATGAATGATTACAGAAAAAATTTAACAACGAACGACGCAGGTATAAATGTATGTTACCTTGAGGATCAAAGATACTCGATTGCATTATTAAGTTATATGTATGCAACTCACTCTATTTTAAATTATAGTTTATTTTAACTTTTTTAGATATATAGTTTTTTATATGTAGAACATATCTAAATGCATAGAAAAAGTAACACATCTCAAAAAAGACAAAAGAACTTATAATCTGGGATGGACAGAGTAGTACGAATCGAGTACTTACCATGCTTGCGGGCAGCGAGATGCATTGACACGTAATAACAAGTTCAATCATAAAGGTCCCCTATTATCTCTAAGCCCAAGCCTTGTCACTTAGAGATACTTTACCGAAAACTATCTATACTAAAAGGAACGAGTTTTTTTGAAAACTTTTTGCACCAACGAAAACGCCCCGTACCCCTCACGCCGGACCTACCTGGACCCACATGTCAACGGTTTTAAATTGACAGAGTGAAAAAATACATGTGAGTTCACCCCTTACCCCGTTTTTTTCTCACCAATGTATTTTGTATCCACCCTGTTTTTTTAACCAGACTGATTTTTTTAGCCCAGCCCTGGCTGATTATTTTTTTTTTCAGAAATCGGTACCGGACGTTTTTTGGAAATTGAAGCTCCGTATAGCCCCGTTTTTCAGTCGTACTTGTTTTTAGAAATTGAAGCCCCGAACTGATTTTTTGGATCCCGTACTGTGTTTTAGCTACATGGTTGAGGTATTTTATTCGCATAGGCTACCAGAATATCAAGGAGGAGAAGCAAGCTAAGGTATCATCATCAATTGATAATAAGGAGGAGAAATTGATCGATGATGGTGCTGGCGGATTTGTCCACAACGACGAGGAGTATGGTGGAGGCAGCAGGCCGGATGCCGTCCATGGAGAGGAGCCCAAGATGCTCACGCTCGACAAGATCAAGTACGCAAGGGTAAGCACATCGATCAAATGCCTGCATGTGCCAATACACTTTCTTCGTATGTACATCGTACATATTAGAATATCTTTTATAATTTAGTAATTAAAATTTATTTCCCTGCGTAGATCGTGTATATGTTGTGAGATTATTTTAACAATTTATATCCAACACAAGATTTCTCTATACTCTTCTTTTTGTAAAATCTGTGTGTTCGCCACTTCTGGTTGAATTCGTAACATTGTTACAAAAAAATAAATGTCATCATCGAAATCCAAATCTAGGCCTCCTCCTGAAATTTTTTTGAATTTCTGAATAGGTAATACGAGCATTTGCGCCTGGTGCTTTGGGCCATTGCCAATTAGACACTATATATGCTAAAATTTGATTGTTCATGTGATTTGATAGTGTTCAATCGAGTTTTATACATGGTTAAAAAGAAAAGAATAAATTATATAAGATGAACATGTTGTTGTCATCAAACCTATGGAGACTGTATATGTAGATGTACTATGTTGATGTGGTTTTTATATGCATATGTAAATGTTTTTGAAATAAAAATGCATATGTAAATGTAATGGTGAATAAGATCACGTACTTCGCATGCATCTATATTTAATTTTAGTGTCTTGAAGAAACTAATGTTCTACTCCAGTATAAACTTTTGATCAGACATCTATGGCCGGTTTTGTCCCGGCCAAGGCCGAGTGTGGCCGCCTCTGGCCGGCTATGATCCGGCTACAGCTAGCTGATTACTGGCCATGCCTGGCTGTGGCCGGCCGATCACTTGCCGTTGCGGACTATGGACTGGCTATCCTTTGCGTTAGGGTTTCAGCCACGTTCATCGATTCCGTTAAAGTTTCTATCCTAGCTTCACGTTAAGGTTTATGTCCTAGCCACGTGCTAGGATTTTCTTTCTCCTTTGATGACTTGATTTTGGGACTGAGTTGTGTGCACATCTCTCCAGTTTCTTAAATGCATAACTAGCACGCATAATATCTCCAGTTTCATCAGTGTCAAGCGTCAAGTTCTGAAGTTTGCATCTGGTTTTAGTTGTTACTGATCTTTGATGACAATTGCATCGCACATCCTATTTCATGTAGATCTTTGTCTTTGTTGTGATATGATGTTACTTTGTCAATCTTATCTTTTGAATAGTGATTGTAGTATTGTAGATTGTACTATTGTGAATATATGTTTCCCATGGCTGAATAGTCACTTATGTTGTGTGTAGGCCATTATTGTTGCAAGCACGAGGAAAAATGAAGCTATCTTCAGTGAAATCCAGAGCGAGCTGAAGCACGAAAATGTGGAAGTGGACGTGAAGGTAATAAATTGATTCTGAATCAACTGTGGTAATCAATTACTGCTAGAAGCACAAAAGTTGCAATATCTGTTATTGCTCATTTATTACCACATATTTTATTAATTTCTAACTTTCTAAAAATAAAATGTTACTATTTTTTTACATCTGTGGGCGTGATTTGTTTTATACATGTGCGTGCACACATGTACCTTTGCTAGTTATTATTTAGGGACAACAATAATACTAATATTATCTCTAATATAGCATATCTCGCAATGGGTCACACTTTTAGTTTTAATTACTTTTGTCCTCTTCATACTCCCTCTGCCAAGAGCCCAAGAGCATGTGTAGAGTCCACTTGCATGAGAACCTATTTCTACATTTTTCCTCGTATCTTGCCAGTTTAGAAGTGCCATGTAAAGATGGCTATATTATTAAGACTCCTTTTATGCATGCTCAGTGCATAGTTTCATTACAATGTTATTACGGCTGAGACCTTGATAATTGAGCCTAATGATTGTCATGAAGATAAAACTTCTCTTATCGAGTTAAACACTTCCTTCTCTCTTGATATGGTATGGAATTAAATATCCATAAAACCCCTTATGAAACCCCCGTTGCCCGACCAGAAATCTTGTCCCTATAGATCATTTGAGTAAAAAGGTAAAATATTGTCGGCTCGGATTTGCATTGGGAAACCAAATCTGAAGTAAATATAACTAAGGGCTTCTCCGATGGTTGGCCACATAAATACTATTTTATTTGATGAACGGTGCACGCTAGCTCTTCTATCTGCGCTTAGCTCGCACGGCTCCCAATACCATCCCTTCTCGGGAGTAAAATATTTTCTTATATTTGATGAACAGTGCAGTCAGTAGCTAGATCTAAGCGCTCTGATAGATAACTTTTTCGATTTATATAGCTCTTAGCCTATAGCTGATAGTACGAATGACCTCACACATCATCCTCACGTGATCTCAAAGTACATGCATAAAATTATATCTTGATCAATAGATAAATCTTTCGTCTCTTCTATTAAAATAGAAGAAAATATTTTATGAGCTGGCTAGATATCAACCACCGGAGAATATCTATGCATGTTTCGACAAGCGACCCACTGCATAATCTTTCCTTGGTGTCCACTAGCGGAATCTCCAATGTGTTGGAGACGTCGCCATAAGGTAGGACTAACGCAAGAAACGAAGCATCTTTTGCGATTCCAAGCAAGGAGTTATATATGTACTCCCTCCATATTGGTAAAGAATGATGTTTTGGACAAGATTTTAGTCAAACATTAGGAATATAAATCATAAATAACTTTTAAACCATTGAGTTTGAAAATGTGAAAACTATATGAATATATTTGTCTTAAAAAATACTTTTATAAAAGCATACAAATATTATTTTTTAATAAATATTTTTGTAAGAATAAGAAGTCAAAGTTACATTTTGGAGACCGTGTCGTTGTCCTAAACATCATTCTTTACCAGTATGGAGGGAGTACTCCATATATTTGCCATGTAAAAGCAAGAAGAATACTATACATATATACATAAGAATCCAAAGAAGAATGCTCAAATGCCTCATTAAGTTCACACGTGTCAGTAGTACTTGCGTGCAGCGACATGCATTTCCCAAACAAACGCAAGTTTAATAATAATATAATCCACCATGTATTATCTCTAAACCCATTTTCCTTGCTACCCATTATACTAAGAGAAATGAGTTCTTTTAAAAACTTTTGCTACCAACAAAAACCCTCCATATCCCTCACAATGGACCCACCTGGACCCACGATGTAAAAAAGGAAATATTATGGAAGTTTTTTTATAGAGCGAAAAACCCCATGTGAGTTTACCCCTAGCCCCTTTTTTTTCACCGGTGTTTTTTGTACCCACCTATTTTTTTTGGAAAGGAAACAACCTCCAAACCGAAAACAATTCTTCTACCGTGAAACCTCCTCTAAGAGCATCTCCAAAAGCCTAGCCATTCTCTTAGCTAAATTTGAAGTTTTTTCAACTCCGTAAAAAAATAGAGAGCCTTCTAAATAGTAGGGAAACCAACAGACTCTCTAAAACCAGGCTCTCTATATATTAAATATAAATAGACTCCACGTGTCATACTCCCTCCATATTGGTAAAGAAAGACGTTTAGGACAAGGTTTGAGTCAAACTTTGGAAATATAAATTATGAATAACTTTTAAGTTGTTGAGTTTGAAATTATAAAAGTTATATGAATAGATTTATTTTGAAAAATACTTTCATAAAAGTATACATGTATCGCTTTTCGATAAATATTTTTATAGAAATAAGAAGTCAAAGTTGTGTTTTGAAGACCGTGTCGCTGTCCTAAACGTCTTTCTTTACCAGTACGGAGGGAGTACCCCTTATCTCTTATCTGCTTCTTCTCCCCACCTCCCGTCTCCTCTGACACCGCCCGCTCTAGCGCCGCCGCCCGTGCAGCACGGCGGGCTCCTTCGCCTTCTCCTCCTGCTGCTGCACCGAAGCACATGGACAAGCAAAGCAAGCGATCCATCCATTGCGCCAAACACCCACCATCCGTGCGCGCCCGCCCCTATGCCTACCACCTCTGCGCCGCCCTCCTCCTCCTCCTATGGTTACGGCTACGGCCACGGCCAAGGCAGCTACCCGCCCGCCGCCTACCCCCCTCTGCCGGCGGGGGGATTACGATTCGGTTACGGCCCGGGCCCCGGCCCCATCCCCGTCGCGTTCCCACCGGGAACGCGCCCAAATGTTGAGCGCGCGCCTTCCAGGCCGCCAACCGCAACGGCAGCGGCGCCATTGACGAGCGCAAGCTGCAGGGGGCGCCATCGACGGGAGCTGCAGGAGTGGGAGCTGGAGCGGCAGTACGACTTCGAGCGGGAGATGATGCTGATGGCCACCGCCGTCGCGCCGGGCGCGGGGCTGCAGCCAAAGCCGAAGCCGCAGTGGCGTCATCGGCCTCTCACCGCCGATCTGCTCCAGAACTGTGACCTGCCCCCTCCAACCAAGCTCTTCGGCCCCGTCCCGACTCTACAGGCGTCCACCGGGAGCCGCGCTGCCCCTCCGCCATGGAGCCCGCGCTGCCCTCCACTGTGAGCTCACTCTCCATGAACGGCAGGAGAGGGAGCGTGCGCGGGAGCAGATTCGCTCAGGCGCGAGGGCTGGAGCGTGAGGGGGCGATGGCAGGAGCAGGAGCGCGCGCAGGAGGACGCGGATGGCGAGCGGATTCGCTCGGGAAATATGGCTAGCGGGAGATCGGGGATACCAAGCCGGATAGCTAACCGAGGGAAATGGAGAGTCTGTTGGATCGAGCTTTTTGCTATTTCTTTTCATTTTTACATAACTAAATAGATTTAGCTAGGCTGTTGGAGTTGCTCTAAGCCTTTTTTTAAAGGAATCAACGATACGCATGGCTTCTACAGCCGAAATAAATTTAATTGCTATTACTGGATATTAAAAGAAGGAAAGCACACTGTCGTGGAACCAATAAAAATAAAGTCCATAGCCAAGCAGGAGCAAGAAACAAGCATCAAATTTTCTTTTTGAAATTGTTAATCTGAGGAGACCAGCACAAGTCGCACGAAGCACCAGGAAAAAAATAGAACAATTCTATACGCGGAAGTGTCAAGGACATCAAAACTTCGAAGAGAAAAAAGGGTCCACCTAAATATACCCATATTTATAACCACGTCTATACATAATAATCCCGTATTGCTTATAGACAATAGATCGGATAGTTTTTCTCCATACAAGATCAACTATCTCAAAAATGATGTGCTTATTTGAGAATACCTAAAGCTCTCTATACATGAGAGAGAATATAAATTATTTTTAAAAGCGTTTCGCACGATCGGTCTGTTTACTATGGCCCACTCAAGTGACACGGTTTTAGTACCTACGTGTCATCAATAAACGTGCGTGCCGCACGTGAGTTCTTGCTAGTTATTTAAAAGTATCATCGGTAAAGACAAGAACATTATTTTGTGTTATCTCTATATCAGTAAGGGAGGACCGAAATAAAATCAAGACGTAGCAGAGTTGCATAATAAGGCAATAAAGTGCAATTCAAATTCAAAGACACTTCTAATAAAGCATGTACCGTCGGTTTGAAAGTACGTTCTGCCGTTGATTTAAAAAATGAGGGTATAAATCCTATATACTGTCGGTAAAACAAGATGCAATTAATAATCTACCAAGGCAAAACATAGAAGTGATCTAAACAAAAATGACCTAACGTCTGAGGTTTTGCGTCCAATTGGAACAAGTTAAATTGCAATCCATATACTCCATCTATTTTTAAATATATAATGTTTAGGACAAGTAAATTAGTTCATTTTTAAACTAAATAACTTATCCTAAATGACATATTTGAGAACGGAGGTGGTACATTTTAATATGGCCTTATGGCATTTCTCTTTCCATTTGAATCCATTTTGACAGCCTCCGATTCATTGATCCGTTGGCTCCTCGTCTCTGATGAGATAATGCATCCTTGTTAAGAAATCTGCACAGCAGCGCAAATATTCAACCGAGTTAGTTCCAATCGAAATTACATGTTTGGCCGATAAAAGATCACAAACAATTGATTCAGGCAACAACTACCTAAGCTCTGGCGAATGCTGCGGTAATTTATGGCGATCCACTAATTTGCCGGCCGCCGCTCGCCGCCTGGAGCCTGCGCAGTAGCGCTACACTGGCCGCGATACGTAAGTATCCAGTACGCACGCCACATACGCGGGCATGTGGCTCCACCCGTCGCAGCCCGCGGCCATCGCCCATCGTCGGTGAGACGGTGATCCAGCTCTGCGCCTCCGGCGGATCGCGCCTCTGCCGTCACGGCATCGCGCGTCAGTTCGTGTCTCCCCTAGCAGGCTAGAACGCACCGGCAGCGCCCCGTCCGCGTCATATGGCCGCCGATCCCGGACACAAAGGAGACACCACCAGAGAAACCTCACATCCGCCTCCTTAACAGGCCACGACACATTTTGGACCCGGTGCTAAGGGTACATCAGCACCGGGTCCAACGGTTATGAGCGGGGGCGGCGCACAGGGATGGCAGGGTGAGCACATTAGCACCGGGTCTGCTCACATTAGCTGCACATTAGCACCGGTTGCAGTTGTAGCCAGCAACCGGTGCTAATGTGCCCAAGGCCCTTTAGCACCGGTTGCTGGCTGCAACCGGTGCCAATGTGAGAGCAGTAGCACCGGGTCGTCGCAAGACCCGGTGCTAATGTGCTCGTATATAATTCCTTCCCTCCCCTCGTCCGAGCCAGCATCAACACTTGAAGCTGTGTTCATGTTGTGCTCGGGACAGGGGAGGTGCTGCCAAATTTTTTTTTTCAAAATTTGTGAAGATTTCACTCATCCAAGGGGCACTACAAGGTACATTCTTTCATTCTGTCATGTTCTTTATTAGCTTGTATTGTTTATATGCTTTAGAAATAGAGAAATTTGTGAATCAAAATGGAAAGAGAGCTCGTGTTCATGGTGGAGAGAGAGCTTGTGTTCATGGTGGAGAGAGAGAGCTTGTGTTCATAGTGGAGAGTGAGAGCTTATGTATTGTATTTATTAGTTATTTATTTAAAGTTGGAATAGTTAATTATTTTTTTAATGGAAGTATATTTGATTTTAGAAAATGAATAAATTAATTATAGTTTTAGAAATGTGTTTAGTTTGTATTGTCTTATGTATTAACTTTGTAATCTATTATATGTTAAATTTATATTTAGTTATATATTAAATTTGTATTGTCTTATATATTACTTTTGTATTATATTATATATTAAATTATATAAATAATTGTTATTGGTTACTAATGCAGATGAATAGGCAATGGATGTATAGGAACAATCACGATAAGACGTTTCGTGATGCCCTGAAGGGGTTTCTCGATGTCGCCGAGGCCAACAGGACGCCGTCAGGTTTCATGTTCTGCCCATGCACTAACTGTCAAAATATTCAATCGTACAAACAAAGCGGAGCTCTTCAGGTGCATTTGATGAGGCACGGTTTCATGAGCAATTACTCTGTTTGGACGAAGCATGGTGAAAGAGGAATTCTAATGGATGAAGATGAAGAAGACGAGGTGGATAACGACATTCCGGTATTGGCTGAATACTACGGGGCCTTTGCAGATGCTGCAGTGGGTGATGCCGATCAGGAAGATGCTGCTCAGGAAGATGACCCTAATGATGGACTTAGGCAAATGTTGCGTGATGCTGAGAAAGACTTGGGCAATGATAAGGAACTGAAAAAGATACAACGCATGTTGCGGACCACAAAACTGACTTGTACCCAGATTGCAAAGAGGGGCTTACGAAGTTGGGTAGTACACTTGAATTTCTGCAGTGGAAGGCAGCAAATGGCGTTACTGATAAGGGTTTCGATGAGCTACTAAAACTCGTAAAGAAGATTCTGCCCAAGGGTAACGAATTGCCATCGGCAATGTATGAAGCAAAACAGGTTGTTTGCCCTCTCGGTTTGGAGGTGTAGAAGATACATGCGTGTCCAAATGACTGTATCCTCTATCGCGGTCAATACGAACACTTGGATTGTTGTCCAGTTTGCAGTTGCGCACGATACAAGATAAGACGGGATGACCCTGGTGAGGTTGTGGGGGAGCGTTGTAAGAAAAAAATTGCTGCGAAGGTGATGTAGTATTTTCCTCTGATACCCCGTCTGAAGCGTTTGTTCAGGAACAAAGAGCATGCCAAACTAATGCAATGGCACAAAGAAGAACGTAAGCAGGATGGCATGTTGAGACACCCCGCTGATGGATCCCAGTGGAGGAACATCGACAGAGCATTCCCAGAGTTTGATGCTGATGCGAGGAATGTGAGGCTTGGTTTAAGTACTGATGGCATGAACCCTTTTGGTGAAATGAGCAGTAGTCATAGCACTTGGCCTGTGACTTTATGTATCTACAACCTACCCCCTTGGCTCTGCATGAAGCGAAAGTTCATTACGATGCCAGTGCTTATTCAAGGGCCAAAGCAACCTGGCAACGACATTGATGTCTACCTAAGACCATTGGTTGATGAACTTTTGCAGCTATGTAAGGAAGAAGGTGCTAGCATGTGGGATGAGGACAAGCAGGAGCAGTTTGACATTCGAGCACTGCTTTTCATAAACATCAATGACTGGCCTGCACTAAGTAACCTATCAGGACAATCAAATAAAAGATATAAAGCATGCACTCACTGTTTAGAGGAAACCGAAAGCATGTATTTGAAACATTGTAGGAAGGTTGTTTACATGGGTCATCGTCGATTTCTTCCTACGAAGCATGAGCTACGAAAAAAATGTCCGCATTTTGGCTGGAATGCGGACCACCGTACAAAGCCAAGACACCGGAGTGGACAATATGTATTTGATATGTTAAAGGACCTACAAGTGGTGTTTGGAAAGGGAGACGGAAGCCATCCTGTTCCGACTGGCGAGGATGGTCGTGCCGCGATGTGGAAGAAAAAGTCTATCTTTTGGGAGCTACCTTATTGGCAATATTTAGAGGTCCGTAACGTGATTGATGTGATGCATCTGACGAAGAATCTTTGCGTGAACTTGATAACCTTCCTGGGTACTTATGGGAAGCCAAAAGATACACTGGAAGCACGACAAAAGCTGAAACGATTGAAACAACGGAATGATCTACATCCAGAAAAGAGAGACAACGGACGCCAGTACTTGCGTCCTGCCAGCTTCACTCTCAGCAAAGAAGAGAAGGCAAGCATGTTTGAATGCTTGAACAGTATCAAGGTTCCGTCGGGCTACTCCTCCAATATTAAGGGAATAATAAATATGAAAGATAACAAATTCACAAACCTCAAGTCTCACGACTGTCATGTGTTGATGACGCAGCTGCTTCCCGTCATACTCAGGGGTGTGCTACCCGTTAATGTGCGGAAAGCCATTGTGAAGCTATGTGCATTCCTCAATGCAATTTCTCAGAAGGTGATCAATCCAGACCATTTAGTTCAGCTACAGAACGACGTGGTGCAATGTCTTGTCAGCTTTGAGATGATATTTCCACCATCCTTCTTCAATATTATGACACATCTATTGGTTCACCTCGTCAAAGACATTCGTATACTGGGCCCAGTATTTCTACACAACATGTTCCCGTTTGAAAGGTTCTTCGCTGTGCTAAAGAAGTATGTCCGTAATCGTTCTCGTCCAGAAGGATGCATTGCTAAGGGATACAAAACAGAGGAGGTCATTGAATTCTGTGTTGACTTTGTCAACGATCTTATGCCGATTGGTGTGCCCGAATCACATCATGAGGGGAGACTTGGTGGAAAGGGCACACTAGGGAAAAGATCGATGGTAATCAAGGACATGGAGACATTTCGTAAAGCACACATCACAGTTTTACAACAATCAACCTTAGTTGCTCCGTACATCGAGGAGCACATAAAGATTCTCTGGGACGAAAATCCAACAAAGTATGCAGCCTTTATTCAGCGGATGCACAATACTACTTTCGCCGCTTGGTTGCGAGAGCGTCTGATGGTTGTCGAGGGCATTGATGCGCAGCTAGCTTTTGTAGCTAGGGGTCCATCGACCACGATCTTAAAATTCCAAGGATACAACATCAATGGGTATACATTTTACACAAGAGCCCAGGACAAGAGGAGCACCAACCAAAACAGTGGAGTCCGAATCGACGCGACAGACACCAATGGCAATACTAACTCATACTATGGTGTCATAGAGGAGATATGGGAACTAGAGTATGGACCTTTGAAGACCCACTGTTTAAGTGCCAATGGGTGAAGCTGACTGCAGGAGGTGTTACAGTTGATGAGTATGGAATGACATTAGTGGACCTAAACAAGATTGAGTTTCTAGACGAACCGTTCGTCCTAGCCAAATATGTCACACAAGTTTTTTATGTAAAGGACATGGCTAGCAGACCAAAGAAAGTGGCGGATAAGAAAGGGGTGGTTAAGCAATTGGACCCACCACAAGACGAGCCAAAGCGTCGTATTGTTCTTCCTGGAAAAAAAATCGTAGGAGTTGAGGACAAGACGGATGAAGATTATGATATGCTCGATGGGCTGCCTCCATTCTCGATGGCTCCTGACCCAAGCATCCTGTTAGCGGCGGAGGAGACACCCTATCTACGGCGTGATCACAATCAAGGAACATTCGTAAAGAGAAAGTTTATCAGTGTCCGAGTAAACGATGATGACGTGTAATTTAATTGCACTATGTTCCAGAAACTCATATTTATATATAATTTATAGAAATGTTAATTCCTACGATTTTCTGGAATTTTCTATTATTTTCTAGTAACTCCCACTATTTTCTAGAATTTTCTAATAATTTTCTATTAGCACCGGGTGTTGTATCCACCTGGTGCTAATGTGGTGGCCTTTAGCACCGGGTGAGAGTAAGACCTGGTGCAAATGAGCCTTTAGCACCGGGTCTTACCCTCACCCGGTGCTAAAGGCGCCGCCCCATATAACCGCCCGCGCCCTCTCCCCTCCTCACTTCTCGCATTTCTCGCCCGCCTCCGCCGCTGGTCCCGCTCCCGTGCCCGTCCCCGTCGCTGGTCGCCCTCGCCGCCGTCTCCCGTCGCCCACGCTGCCGTCGCCCGCGTCGCCGCCATTCGCCCGGGCCGCCCCTGGTCCGTAGCCGCCGCGTCCGCGCCCTCGGCCGGTCCCTCGTCCGCGCCGCCCGTGGCCCGTCGCCGCCATTCGCCCGTGCCGCCCGCGCCGTCGTCCGTCGCCCCTCGCCTGAGCCGGCACCCGCCGCCGTCGCCCGCACCCGTCGCCCCTCGGTCGATTTTTACATTTTGTTATTTAATTTTGTTATTTAATTTGGTATATAATTTGGTATATAATTTGTTATATATAATTTGTTATTATTTATACGCTTATATATAATTTTGTATGTAATTTGGTATATATAATTTTGTATGTAATTTGGTATATATAATTTTGTATGTAATTTGGTATATATAATTTTGTATATGTGCATATTTTGTATGTGCAAAACTATCGTGCACCCGAACACCCTCGCGAAACCAAACTCGTCGCCCGAGCTCCTTCGCGAACCCAAACGCGTCGCGTTCCCAAACCTTCCTAGCCCTACCCCTAAACCCCGAAATCCAAACCCTAAACCCCCTAGCCCAAACCCTAAACCCCGAAACCCAAGCCCTAAACCTCCTAGCCCTAACCCTAAACCCCATATCTATATTTATTTATATTTATTGCTTACAAATTATTTTTATTCCTAAAGATGGCGGATAACAACCCTAGTGAACCCTTGCCAGAGGATAATGACCAGTTCTTATTGAATCAAATATTTGGTATCGATGCCGAAGATAACCCGCAACCAAACATGGAAGACGTGCTGGGTATTGCTCAAGGGAGAGAAAATGTGGAATAACGTAATGTGGATGAACGCAGTAATAATGAGCCCACGTCTAGTCAGGTGTGAATATATCTCATTTAATATGTATTGTATATCTCAATATATCTCACTTAATATGTATTGTATCTCAATATATCTCATTTAATATTGTATCGTTAATATGTAATTTATGTAGCCCGCCTCTGCGTCGACAACCGGAACTAGGAAATCCAAACGATCTGCCACTAAGAAGGTGAAGGATGTGAAGTTTCACATCACTCGAGTGGAGGACGATGGGGAGCCAGTTGAGCCCAAACAAGTGGCCAGAAAATTTATATCTCAGTGCGGGGTTGTTCTACGGGAACGCGTGCCCATTAGCATCAGAAAATGGAAATCCACGGACCCTACTGAGCCGCACGTGTTGCCCAATACTGAGAAGGAGATGCTATGGGCGGACTTAAAAGGAATTTTCGAATGACCAAGCAGTCATGAAGAGCAACTGAAGGATTGGACAATGAAAAAGACGGCAATTCTGTTCCAGGATTACAAGAAAAAATTGTACAAGAATTATCTCATTACCGGAGAAGCACCGGATCCAGCGAAGCATCCAACCATCACTCATGATGCTTGGGAATCGTTCTTGGAGTACAAAAACTCCGAAGAAAGGTCAAGTATGACCGCTAGAAATGCTGACAATGCCGGTAATAGGAAGTACACCCATAGAATGGGTTCAGGAGGTTATAAAGGGAGCATTGAGAAATGGGAGAAGATGGAAGAATCTCTATTTGCTAGAGGCATTCGTGCAGCGACAAATGACTGGCCCACACGATCCAAGCATTAGTACTATGGTCATGGAGGCACCCTCAGTCCGATCAACGGCTCGTTAGTTTTTGGCGAGGACCTGCGAGAACTAGCTCAATGTCTCATCAATATCCTTAAGGCATCTGAGAAGGGAGAATTTGTTCCTGATAGAGACAGAGATGAGCTAACCTATGCCTTAGGAAACAAGGAGCATCCTGGACGTACGCGCGACGTAGGCATAGTACCCTGGAAGAAAGGTTTCAAAGAGGACACCGCCTCCTATAGGAGCCATTCGAGGAAGAAGGAGGAATATGAGAAGAGGGTGAGGGACCTAGAGGAAACGGTAGCCGCCCAGGGCTCAAAGATACAGGAAATGGAGGTAGATACGGAGCAACGAATGAAGTTAGCATTGCTGCAGATACAAGCCACAGGAACCGCCAGCACAGAGCATGTACCTCTCCAAGATCCTAATGCGGCCCTTCTTAGCCCTCCACAACATCGAAGCAGCCACGCTTCCACAGAGCATGTACAAGGTCATGAAGACACATTAGCACCTCAGTCTGAACCGGTTCGTTACCCCGTGGATGAAATAACTCAACGGACTGCGCGTGAGCTTGTCGTGAGGCAGAAGAACATATCCGTGGTGGTACGTCTGCGACATTAGTTTGTATATTTCGTAAATATCATCATAAATATTATTCATTTACTAAATTCCTTTCTACTTATTTTATTAGGTCGCATACGGTATGACCAAACCAGTGGAACCAGGTCAAAGATGGCATTGCATGGAGATTCCACATGGTTACGTACCCGTTGATGTGGAGCAAGTCGTTGACCAGTGGAATGACTTGGAACTTGACATCGTCGGAGGTGACGGAGAAACAAAACTCGGGGAGTGTTCTCACGGGATCATTCCATGGAGCAAGCGAGACATCGCCATACCTGGTAGCACCAAGTCTCCTTCAGATCCCCCGTCTCCAAGAGGTCCACCGGATCACGATTCTTTGGGAGCTCATGACGCAAACCCGTCTCCGTCTCCGTCTCCTCCGCGGCGGAAGTCTCCGTCTCCACCGCGACAGAAGCCTGAACCAAAGAAGCGCTCTAAACTGGCTAGCTTGGCCCCTCCACCACAAAAGAAGCCACGGAAGGTCAAGGAGAAGCCTGCACCACCGAAAAAAGCTTACGACCTGACTCAAGAAGAGCTCGATGCCTCTGTAAAAGAAGACGTAAAGAGGCAACTTTTCACGAGAAAACAACCAGAGCCGAAGATTGACCCCACCACAGCAAAATCCTTCCTCCAAAATTTGACTAGGGGACAAAAGAAGAGGGCACAGGTATCAGACTATGACCGATCATTACTGAAATCTCAAGGGAAGAGGAAGGCGGCGGCGTCCAAACCTGTTGCTCAGCTCGGCAACCAATCTCAGGAGTCGTTGCCTCAGTTGGCATCTAAGTACGAGCTGAATTTGCAACGACAAATTGTCGAGACAGGACTCTCGAGAGAGGAAATCACGGAGAAAAAGAAGTCCCTGTGAGCACAGACATCAAGTGGCCATTTAAGCTTGGCGAGCCTTTGGTCGGTCCAGAAATGGAGAGCACGCTACAAACAAAGATGCGTCGTTTCCATCAGTGGTATCTGGAACAATCAAGAAGCAAAAGGCGCATGTTTGGAGTTCGTGTAAAGGACCATGATTTTTTCAATGGCGAGGAAACCATCTGGTTGGAGTTTAAGGATATATATGAGGTCTACCACAAAGACGCCATGGACGTGTCTTTGGTCCCCTGTTGGGTATTGTAAGTGCTTTGTTCTCATTTACATTTGACACTTGAAAAAAACTTTAATCTTTGCTGACGTGCCCTTTATTGCTTAACAATGCAGAATGGAGATTCAAAGATGTCGGAGGGAAGGAATATTTGACATTGGTTACATGGACCCGACAAGGATAAGTGAAAAAATGATTTTGATCAATCCAGAGGAGACATATCAAAATTTATACAAGTATCTCCAAAAACAAAATTATTGCGACTCCATACTATTGCCGTACAACTTCGGGTGAGTACCTATACATGTATCTACTTATAGTGCCTATACAAAATTTTATGGACTCCATACTATTAACGTTCAATTTTATTTCTCATTATAATGTCTACATGTATACAATTTTCACTAGATCTTAATCATATCGTGTTCTGACCGGGGTATCGCCACGTCTTTGATTCGTTGAAAAGGCCAACATATGCTTACCAGAACATCATCTACATGTTTACAAGGTGACATATATTTACCCATTTAACTCAATTCTGCCCTTACAATCACAATGATTTAACACAACTTTTTGGTTCACAGGGCGTGGATTCAATTTCGTCAAGATAACCCTGGTATGATCCATGAAACACTCACATGAAAGACTGACTTTCCGGTAGGAAAGTAATTTGTACGTGTAGGTCTCCGCTAACCTATTATATGAATTTTACTTAACTTTATTTTTTGATCGACAGTGTCGCCAACAGGGGTCGGGAAATAATCTATGTGCATATTATGTTTGTGATAACATGCTCAATTGGTCGACGAAAATGATGACCCACCATGATGTTATGGTATGTAACACATTTTCAGGTTTTAATTTGATATATTTACTATTTTTGTAGAAAAAGCACTTGATTTTGTAATAAATTATATTATTTAGAAATATACGGCTTATTTTATTGATAATGGGATTCATTTATAATAAATAATATTATTATTAAATTTGAATTAATAAGTAAGGCACTTTGTTTTAAAACAAATGATTATTTAGAAATATAGGGCTTCATTTAATAATTACTATGTTTGTATTAATAAGAAAAACACTTTGTTTTATAATAAATGATTATTTAAATATAGACGGACATTTGTATTTGTAAGTAAAGCATTTATTTTATATTAAATGTTTATTAATTGCACATTTGTTGTCTTCAATTCCATGGAATTAATATTTCCAATTATTTGCAAATTATAGATGATGAGGCTGCAAGAAGATAGACTCGATGAAGAGAGAATAGACGCAATTGCAGAACAGCTCATTGGATGGATTTGGGACGAGGTCGTTAATCCCCGTGGAGAATTCCATCTCCCCCTGGAGGATGCGCCGTCAAGTCGTTTCTCTAGTCGGATTTCTTAATTTGTAATATACAATTCAAATATATACAGTTCAAATATATATACAGTTCATATTTGGATTATATGTCTAGCTAATATGAATATATAGTACTACATGCATGGCAGCTGAATACATGTTTGAATACGTATCATAATACATATATAAACATATATAAACGTTCATGCATGGCGGCTGTAGAAAGTAACAAAAAAAATCCAGGCACTTTATCCCCGCTGCGTAGGCAGGGCCTTTAGCACCGGTTGGTGTTTAGAACCGGTGCTAAAGGCCCCCTTTAGCACCGGTTATTCTACCCGGTGCTAAAGGGTACCCCCTTTAGCACCGGAAGTTTAGCACCGGTTGGGAATCCGGTGCTAAAGGCCGTTCCCAACCGGTGCGGATGTGAGGTTCTCTGGTAGTGAGACGTAGAGTAGAGTGCTATGCTGGGCCTTATTTAGATACCAAATTCCACCCCAAAATTTACTATACAAAAAGAAGATTCTTATCACATCAAAATATCGGCATATGCATGGAGTACTAAATATAGATGAAATCAAAAACTAATTGCACAGTTTTGTTGTACTCTACGAGACGAACATTTTGAGCCTAATTAATCATTTTTTGGATAATTTTTCATACATACAAACGAAATGCTACAGTGATACACACACTCCAAAAGGTCAAAATTTGGCTCCCAAATTTGAGAACTAAACAAGAACCTAGTCTCGTTTTATAGTATCTTTTGAAAACTAGAGTTTTACAGTGTCAAATGTGTGACATGATATAGGAAAGAAGAAAAAATTTCATGAGACAAGAGAAGTTATATATCACTATAAAACTCTTTTAGCTCAGTTACTCTAATTTTTAAAGTAGGTAACCATATATTCACCATAGGTGAGGCATGAAAGAGTAGTTTGACCGAAAAATAAATATCACTGGCATATACTCCTAGTAAAAACAACAGTTGTAGCCTCCACATAGTTCACATGTTCTTGGATGTAACACCATGCACTGGTGTGCTAGCACCACGGCTAATGTTTCGGAGTTGGCAGTGTTGAGATTGCGGCTAGGGTTTTTAGCATGGTTGAATGGCTCGTCTCTAATAAGATATGCTATAATTCTATTAGAGAAGTCCCAACCTAGACATTATTCCATAGTTTCTATAGTTTGCATATCATATAGACACTAACTATAGAAACTACACTCTCAAAGGAAAGTTTCTTCAAAATAAAATCAATCATCTTTCTTCTCTCTCTTTTCCCACACAATTCTCTTCCTTCCTTTTTTTGATTCTCGTGCAGACATGATTTCTTGCATAAGAAACCATTTTCTCCTCTCACATCATTAATTCTCCTACCACCATTAAACAACTTACATGGCAGGCTATTAAATGTCATGAAAACTATCCTAGTCAGCGGGTTGGAACTGTCCTTCACTCCCAACCCACAATGTATATGGGTAGTATCTATGATGCCATGTAACAAGAAATTACATTAGAAACTATACTTCTCAACCCATGATTTTTTAGAGTGATCATCAATAAATGCATCATCTCTCTTCTCTACCAATCATATTTGTTCTTCATCTATTATAAAGACACCACCATCTCCCAATGCAAAACTTGATAGGGGTGCATAGATTCTTTTGTCGAAACTAGGTCTTTCATGAAACCTGATTTCTTCCTTTTTCTCTTCTCTCTCATATATAATTCAGCGCTACATAAGCAAATGATCATATGTTAAAGCTCAATTAATTCTATGGAAACTATCCTACATGATGGGTTGGGACTGCCATAATACATGTTGGGCTTTAAACCAATTTATTTATGATTGCCTTGTATATCTCCAACAACTACAACACGATGTGCTCCGACACCGTTAGGGAGTGCTAGTGTGCTACTTCCTTTCTCTTTGTTCTTTTGCACGGTTAGCCTTCCCTAGTCATTCGAGAAAATTATACTCCCTCCGGTTCACTATTAGAAGTTATTTAGGATAGCGACACGGTCACCAAAACACAACTTTGACTTCTTTTTTTATAAAAATATTTTTTGAAAATTTATATATATATATATATATTTATGAAAGTTTCAAGACCAATCTATTTATATGATTTTCACATTTTCAAACTCAACGACTTAAATATTATTCATAATTTATATTCCCAATGTTTGATTCAAATCTTGTCCAAAATGACTTCTAATATGAAACCGAAGGGAGTATATCTTCTTCAAGTCTCTTGTAGAAAAGGTAAATCAAGTTATTAGTAGGAATAATATGCTAGACATTGTGAAAATGTTTCATTTATAAGTCTGCTGATATTATTAGATTTTATTGACAGTATGTATGTTTATTTTTTTAGAAAAGGAAATATATTGATATTTCAGCCTCTGTATCGAAAAGATACATACAACTATCATTATTACACAAAAGAAAAGGCTCCATTCCTAATAGCACACAGGCCTAGGAAAAAGGAGCAGAAAAAAAGCTGCCACCATCATTAGCTCCAAACTACCAACACCAAAAAGACCTGTCCAAACCATACGTCCTGACACGTCTTCTACGACCAAAAGCACATAGCCAACGGTGGTGTTTCATGCACCTAACCCTGAATCCACTCAGAGCTGCCACTAACAAGGCCGTCGTCTTCATCCAGCTCTAATTAACCAGCTTTAAATATCGTTGGCACAATCAACTGGTGTAGAAATGTATCATAGATGAATAAGATCAAGCCTGGTGTCTTGCTGAACGAACACCACCATGTCCAGTATGCTAATCGCTGTGTAACCTTGACCAAGAATGGACCCAGTGGACTCGCCATCCCTTTCCTCACCACAGTGCTTGCAGTCGCCGTAGCTTAACAGAGCATCAAATTCCACAACGACCATGAAGTATGTTCCGGATCCTGTACCGTCATACAAATGAAAATGAGGTAAAGTAGAAGAGACAGAAACAATGAAATTAAAAATTAAAGATATGTCATAATTACATATCTGCCATTCTAAAATTAAAGATATGTCAAAATTACATATCTACCATTCTGTTTTTTTTCTATAATACCCCTATACTACCTATACTACTTACTTCATACTATCTATGCTACTAAATACCGTTATAGTAGTATATAATTAATCCGGTCCGTCCGATCTTTATATACTAGTCGTTTTTAAGGCTAGTATAGTGCACCGTAAAAAAGCACACTTTTAAACCTGACCTTGCCTACCTTCTATATTCCAGTAATATAGTGTACAAAAGAGTCAAAAAAGATAACATATAGAATCAGCTAATCTGAATTGACTTCTTTCTCTTGAATCGTGCATTCCACGCCCATCGTCGACTTGAACTTCGATCTCGCTTAACTCTCGGGGGTTGATCAGAGTGATCTCAATATCACCACGGTTAGAAATTTAGGCATCATTCAGTATATTTTAATTTCAGAAATTAGCAATAAATTCATGACAACAGTGAGTGATCCAGTGATAACATAGTATGTGCGAGTGTTCGAGTTAAATCTCCTAAATAACATAAACAACATGAGAAACCAAAACAAGAACAAAACGATGTTCAGGATGTACCCAGAGGCGGGGCCGGTATCGAAGGCACCGGATGCGCCGTCACCAGCTGGAGGAATAGTGTTCACCATCCTCGACTGGCCTTGCTCGAAGTAGTCGATCTGATTCGCAGTGGAGTCCCTCGAACGGCCATCGGGACGTAGTCGTTCACGTGAGAGAGACGGCCACCAGGAAGTAGTCGTTCGGGTTGATGAAGTTGGCCACCAGGAAGTAGTAGTACAGGTTGACGAAGCC
The DNA here is from genome assembly GCA_033239725.1 of Echinochloa phyllopogon. Taxonomy (NCBI): domain Eukaryota; kingdom Viridiplantae; phylum Streptophyta; class Magnoliopsida; order Poales; family Poaceae; genus Echinochloa; species Echinochloa phyllopogon. The sequence goes on from BTCW01000018.1 coordinate 29,475,813, forward strand.
GGCCACCAGAAAGTACGCAGTGGCGAGCAGGCGCGTACTCGTACGCTCCCCAAAAACCTTATCGCCCGCCTATCCCGAGCAGGATCACTAGGCAGGGAGGCTCGGAGGCAACTGCTCACGCAAGCAGAGTGCACGCAAAGCTTGCGTTGGGAATGCAAGAGAGCAGCAAAAACAGGGAGAAGAGAGAGGTCTCCTGAAAGGAGTACCGGAGAAGGAGAGTCTGCTTGTGTGTGTTTGCCTGGGAGAGACACCTCCTTTTATAGGCGCACAAGGTAGGAGAGGGAGGATGAACCTGGACACTCTTAACCAGCCATAATGCCATTAAGTTGTCAATTACTCTCAGCCATCAAATCGGCAGTTACTATCAGTCATCAAATCGGCAGTTACTGGTAACGGTTAAGACTCAATCAATGTCATTTATGGCAAAAGGTTCATCACACAGCACACGCAGAGCGGCTCGGCTCGGCTCGGCACGTCACGTCCACGTCCACGGCCACGGCCCGGCTCGGCGAGGCGAGCGAGCGCGCGCGCGTGTGGCACGCCCTTCTTCTTTTACCAACTTTACAAGTGGTCCACAGTTGGTCCACCATTTAAGTTGGTTAGGATTCCTGTTGACTCTCCATCCAGGATTTAATTCCCTAGCATTTATTAGTGGATCTTTAGTTCTTTGATTAATTGAGACTTAAATGGGCCAATGCCCAATTAATCTAACAATCCCCACCAAGAATTTCAAGGTACACAAGAAAATACTCTCAACTCAGCTGTTGTTTTGATATACTGACCTCATGGCAGAGATTGTTAAGTTGAACATCCATCTGGGGCAAGAACTACACTTGTTCACAACTGACCAATGGACTATGCCTTGAATTGGTAGTTTTGTGCAAACAAGCTTAATAGAGCCCCTTTGCCAGTACTAGGCTGTTGTAAGCATCCCATCGGGTTGGAGCGTATAAGTCATACTCCATGCCTTTCATGGGTATCTAGGAAACACCCTATCTCATAGATTGTGACTAGCAATCGAACCCATATAGGTGCAATCCTTTGAGATCTTCTGTAGGTCAACATCATTGCCCTCATTGAGCCACTCGGATCACATTAAGGTTTTCACCAACCTACCCTACAGACTTAGAAGAGAAATGCACCTCCATTGGAATGAGCCCTTTTCAAAGGTTCTCTTCTCTCAGTTAAACAGTAGCTTGTTTCACCATCCCAATTCACGGGATCTCCGATCACATAGGACAGGTTACCACTACTAAGTAACACACATGGGTCTCAAGCCTAATTCCCTGGATACATTGTCTATCACGTTACGTGAAAGACCCTTTGTGAATTGATCTGCCAGGTTCTTAGCCGTTTGGATGTAGTCCAAGGCTATCACTCTGGAGTTTCTCATTTTCCTGACAGATTTCAGCTGCCTCTTTACATGTCTAGAGGACTTCATGTTATCCTTTGAACTGTTCACCTTGACAATCACAGTTTGATTATCACAGTTCATGAGGATAGCTAGTATCGGTTTCTCAACTACCGGCAAATCCATAAGGAGATCACGAAGCCATTCGGCCTCAACAGTGGCGGTGTCCAATGCAATGAGTTCTGCCTCCATAGTTGACCTCGTGAAGATGGTCTGCTTGCAAGACTTCTAGGAGACAGCGCCACCTCCAAGTGTGAACACATATCCACCTGTGGCTTTAATCTCATCTGCATCGGATATCCAGTTTGAATCACTGTAACCCTCCAGTACTCTAGGGTACCCGATTTAGTGAATTCCATAGTCCACAGTACCTTTCAGAAAATGCATTACCCATTCAAGAGCTTCCCAATGGGCATCTCCCGGATTTGACACAAACCGGCTCAGTTTGCTCACAGCGAACGTGATATTGGGTCTTGTAGCGCTGGCTAGGTACATCAGTGAACCAATGATCTGGGAGTATCTCAGCTGATCTCTCATTATTCTTTTGTTCTTCCGTAACATTTTACTAGCATCATAAGGTGTTACTAGCCGAAACGACACAAGACCTTATCCACATAGTGGATTGTGTGAGAACAACCCCACCATCACCTTCTCTCACTAGCTTAATATTTAGGATCACATCAGTCTCTCCCAAATCTTTGATCTCAAAACTCTGAGACAAAAACTCTTTGACTTCATTTATCACATTAAGGTTTGTCCTTAATTGATTAATCCCGATGATTTGGGATTTAGAAGAAATTCCTAATGGAGTCAAAAACTCAAAACAGTAGGCCATCATGGGTCTACAATATTAATTGTGACTCCACCGGGAATACAGATCCTAATAGAGTCAAAATAGTAGGCCGTTATGGGTCTATAAGATTAAATGTGACTCTGGAAGGAAAATGTATTACATGTCACAATGAAAGTTTTGTTTTAAAAAGAAAAAAAAGAAACTTAGAATGTCGTAAGTAGAAATTAATTTATAGACTCAAGACGAGTCCCTAGACAGTGATATTTAATAGGTTGATAGATTAATGAGAAATCTTTTGGGTTGTCTTAAAGTGTGAGAGGACAATTGCATTTGTACAAAAGTTATAGAATGGGAAAATTGATTTCCCAATCCTGTAGATGTGGATAACATCTTACTTGCGAGTAGTGATATCATTCCAATGCAGGAGAAGAATAATAGTTTTGTCCTCAAAATTTGATCTTAGTGAAAGCTCATGAAGATAAAAGGAAAAGCGGGTATTAGGAGTATCGCATAAGCATGCTGAAAGGTCTCCAAAGTATGCATGCGAGAAATCGTACGCCTGTTCTTATAGTCAAGGGCAATGGTTTTAGGAACTTTAGTGTTCCAAGAATCAATATGACATAGAGGAAATGAATATGGTACCATATGCTTCAGCCGTTGGAAGCCTAATGAAAGCAAAGTATAATATTACCCTGACGTAGTTTATGTATCCGAGTTGTTTCGGTAATGTCCAATCCAGATATAGATCACTAGAATGGGTAAAGTATATCGGCCTCATGCTATGTTGGAAAGAACAAGTGCTCACAAAAGGTTGTGAACACGAAATTAGAACCTGCGAATCGTATAGAGAAATCCACAATTGTCGCTAACATTCGCGCTTGGAGTTTTTGTGTGGAATGCTCCAAAGAATGAAATAATTATCATCAATGCGATGAAAGACATGACATAGCATGGTACAAGGCTAAGGGACAAGGCTAAGTGTCTGCGGATCCGCTTATTAAAGGCTTACCGCCCAGTGTGTTAAGAGAGCATACAGTCGACATGGGTTCATGGTATGGCCTATGGTTTCCAGACGGTAAAGGGCCCGAAAGAAATGGAATTGGTTTCAAAATGGAGGAGTGTGTTGTAGCTGTTGATTCTATTGGCAATTGACCGTGATGATGAGATGTGCTCTACATACAAATCCGTGATAAAACTAGTACTTTAAAAATTTTATTTCAAAGTACAAAGTTGAAAGTAAAAATTGAGATAAAGGGGGAAAATGTTAGATTGATCTCCACCAATGGGCCCAACGGCCCACTGGACCGTTGACCCATGCCCTGATTGGGGGCGTCCAGCCCAAGTAAGACTGGTGGGCCGCATCACACAATGCACATTAAAGAGGAGGTGGGGTGATGCGAACCCGCTAGGGTCTGTGCCAGATTTTTCGATCAGAGGCACAAGGGATAACTCCAATATTTTTCGATAAGAGGCACACGGGATAACTCGATTAGAGGAGAAGACGTTCACAGCCCAACTACAGCCTTCCAATGGACGTTGTGCCTTAGCAACCGATACACCACCTCCTATGGATGTCACGATCTTATGGAGCGTGCACCCGGCCACTAGGGCATCTGTCCTGCAAGTTATCGAAGAACTAGCAAGAACAAGTATTGAACAAGTACTGAATTTACTAGATAGGAATAAAGTGTTTCAATCTCAACCTCAATCACAAACGAAGTAGGGTTCCGAAGACTCGAAGACGGGCGGGTGGACCCAGCACGCGCGCTTACAAGCAAGTAGCCAAGGCTAAACTTGATCTAAACAAAATCCAAGTGTTATTGGCAACGGCTAAAGGGTATAAGAACGTGGGAGGACAACCACACGGGTGCTGGGTCGTTCTCCAACCCTAGGATGCATCCATAGTGGACTCAATTTGATACACGGCCCGTTGGGCCAAAATAAGATGACGCAATCGTGGGCAGAAAACATCTCGGTACAAAATAGCGTAAAAGCTACTGCGCGCCACGCGCGACCCTGGCGCGGCCTGCTGTGACTTGCAGGAAAAAGGTGGGCTGCTACGGCCCATGAGTATTTTTTATTGTTCCACTACTAAAAAATGTCATAATTTTTATCTGAAGTATCCGTTTTTAATTCTGTTTGTACCGGTACGTTTCTGACACTGAGATCTATAAAACTAGATCCATGGTGCATATATTTTAAAATATTTTTTATATGCTAACAACTTGTGTCGATGTATGTGTTTCCTATGCAACAGCTTATGTGTAAACTTATCGACACAAGTTGATAGTACATCTTCTTTGAGTAAGTTGATAGTACAACTGCATATAAATTGATACATGTTTTTGTCTTAATAATGTATTGACAATTTATACATATGTTTAACAGATATATAAGTTGGTATCTAGTTTTTATAGTACTACAAAATATAAGTTGATATAACCATTATGCACAAGTTGATAGCACCACCATGCATAAGATGTTGAAATACATATACAATATAAGTTGCTTATAATCTAAAACCTCTATATAAATTAATACATATTATCTTAATAAGTCTGTTACATATATAAAGTTGATATATAGTCTCTACATGAGTCCAAATACTAAGAGATATAAACCGGTAGAATCACTATGCATAAGTTGATAGTATTGACACGTATAAGATGTTGACAAGTATGCACATAATATAAGTTGATATATGCTATATAATCTCTACAAAAGTTGATACATTATCTCTACGTAAATTTGATGCATATATAAGTTGTACATAACATATAGAAATTGATAGTACATTATAGAACCACTATATAGGTTGTCACAATGTAAAAGTTTTCGTAGATTTTATAAATATATTGTTATTAATAAGTTGATATAAAATCTTATTTAGTATAATGTATTATTTGAACTATCATATTGATACGTTGTATCTACATAGCTTGTCGTACAATACCTCTATAAATTGATACATGATCTCTATATAAGTTGTTAGGTCACTTCATATAAATTGATATTATAAATAAAATGACTTCAAAACATATACAATATGGAGCTTATTTTGTAGATCTCATCATAAAGAAGATACTGGTGTAAATAGAATAAAATTTGAATATCACATGAGAGAGATATTGATATTTAAATATCGTACATACATAAGAAATCCGTCATGATTGCACCCTTTTCTCTGTCTGTAATTGCACTGCACCTGGTGCGTGGTTCACGTAAATAACGACAAAATTTGCTAGTGATGTGATATGTCCTAATGAATAATTTGATGGGAGAAGGGGTCGCACGCTCGTCTCGGGAGCGACCCGTCGCGCATTAGTGCGGTCCCAAAATAGATGATCGAGGCCTACCCCGAACAGTTATGGATGCGAGGTCAGATCCGTTGGAAAGTAGACTTGATAAGCTTTTCATGAAGTACTTAAACGCCTCAATTCAAGTATGTATGTGACCGTGGCGTCCATCACAAGTCGGTGCTTTTCTACATTCCGAATCCAGCCCGCACGAGTCCTTTTCCTTCTCTGTCCTCTCCTCGATTCCTAAGCAAAACAAGAGTCACGAGTCTTCGCAATCTAAATATGATGAACATGAACTCAGAAGTGAACTCACCATTACGATTAAGTTGTCTAGCATGGGTATGGGTAATAAGACCAACAATGATAGGAGGATATGACATGGATGTATCATTGGCGATGGTGTCCTCATCATGTTAGGGTTACGAGGTTCACTGCACCCGCTGCCGCCACTATCTCTACCGTCCCTACTGATCAAGGGCGCACTGCCAGTGACGGGATGCTCCACCGCCCACCACCGATACCATACAACATCGACGAGAACACCAGTAAACAAAAGAAGAAAGGTACGTCATGAAGCACAAGTTTTCCCAGTTGAATCTATGACTAGATGTTCATGTGTTTCTAACACAATATGCACATCTGGTACCAAAATTAATTATGGGTTTCCCACTTGGTGTAGGATCCTAAACAGAGTGACATCATTGGGAATCTATATATGTCTTTTTCTGAAGGCATTGAAATATATGATTGTGTCACTGTACAAACGAAATGATACTTTTGACTTAGGACAAATCTAGTGTAACTTGTAACTAAAAATGGAGGAAGTATATAACTCCCGAATAGGCTGTACTTTTCTGATAGGCAAGGTCGATTCAACACAATTCCTTTTTATTCATTATTCCTTACCGAGAGTATTTTTCCACACAGTTTTTTTATCACTAGATCCTAAAATGCCACTTCGTAATCATTGTGTCACTGTAGCATTTCGTTTGTACGTGTGAAAAATTATCCAAAAATTGATTAATTATGCTCAAAATGTTCATCTCGCAGAGTACAACAAAACTGTGCAGTTAGTTTTTGATTTCATCTACATTTAGTACTCCATGCATGAACCGACATTTTGATGTGATGAGAATCTTCTTTTTGCATAGTAAACTTTGGGGTTGCTTCTTGGGAACGCGAAGTCTCCACAGTCCCCACGGGGAGCAGCTCAAACAAAAAAGGCCATCTGGCGCCATTTGTACGTGAGAAGACTGACGAAACAGAAAGCCATGGCGCAATGCGATGCTCACTGCTGTGGGAGGCTTCCTGTAGTCCGTTGCAGCGGGACACCAGGTTAGGCTGTGTTTGGATCCTGACTAAAGTTTAGTCCCTCAAATAAGTAACAATTAATAGCACTAAACATAAATTAAATATAAAACTAAATGCATAAGTCATATCTACTCCGCGAGACGAACCTAACAAGCATAATTAACCTATAATTAGTACATAATTATCAAATTATTACTGTAGCATTATATTGTCTAATCATGGACTAATTAGGCTTAATTCGTATCGTAAATTAGTCCTGGCTTATGTAATGCATTTTGTAATTAATCTATATTTAATACTTCTAATTAGCATTTTTCTATTCGATGTGACGGACCTAAGACTTTAGTACGGAACCAAACACCCCTAGGTAGTAGCCAACCGCTGCTGGATAACCCATTGCCGGTCCTACCTGCAACCACCAGCAGGACTCACCGCGACCAAACCCAATCACTGGGATAACATAATGGCTAGATATTCCAGTTAAATCTATACACGTCAGGATGGCCCCACAAGGCCACAAGGCAGGAGAAAAGTTCCTTGCTTGTCCATCAGTACTACCTTTTGTTTTGTTTTTGAAGGAACTTTTTAGAATGTTGCTATCTGATACTATTACTAGTTACTAGTAGTACTAATCCTGATCTGAAATGTGAAATGTGACTTATCATACGTGTTCCCTCGTATGGTTGCCTGCTAATTTCAGTTTAGCACGTCACCTTGGGTGGCTCGTCGCAAAGTGCCAAAGTCATGGCATCCGTTCGTTAGTGTGATATGGCACCTTATGCACCAGCAGACAACTAATCTCTTCTACCCTTGCAATTTTTTTTAACAGAACCGGCCTTGCAGTTTTACTTTGTGATGCTATACACAATTGGCACAAATTCAGGTGTTTTCAGTAAAATTTCATCAAATGCTCATCTCACAGGTACTGACTCTGCAAATAACAACCGCAATTCAGTAGTGTCCATGTTTCTCTTCCTCAGAAGCCAAAGAACATTTCCCTGGAAATATCTCTGGCCTGCTCTCTTTTCTGCAAAAGCTTCAGTGGCCAATGTCGCAAGTGGAGAATCCCACCGCTACCAATAAATGGATGAAGCCTCGCGTATTCGCACAACTAATGAATGAGATGATGAACTAAGAGATTCCAAGCAGTGTAAACAATTCTTTATTTTACATACAAAATTTTTCATCATCGTCGCCGTTCACACAGGGAACCCAACAGAAACCTTGCATCCCAAAATCCCAGCCAACGATCTGAGCAAGATGAACGCATTTGGACATGTACAAGGATCATCCGGTTCGCTGCCATGATGGTGGCTAAGGATACATGCTCGAGCCTAGAGGGAGCCTTCCTTGGCCGAGAGCCGCTTCAAGAACTCGTAGGCGGTGACCATGGTGGCCGCCGACAGCGACATGGACGCCCACCTCGGCCCTAGCCCGCGGTAGCACGCGGCCCACCCTCCCTCCCGCACCAGGTCCCGCGCCGCGGCCGAGAGCGTCGGCACCCGGGCCCCGGGGTCCATCACCTGCAGCCGCGTCTTCACGGTGTCCAGCGGCATGGTAACCAGTGCCGCCGCGCCCCCCGCTGCGGCGGCGCTCGCGCCCTGCACGGCCATCGCGGCGCCGCGGCTGTCGTGGTGCCCGGGGCCGACCGCGCGCCAGAGCAGCCGCTGCGCCGTGGCGTAGGACGCCCACCACGCGGCGCTGGAGGGCGCGTAGGTCAACACCGAGACGCCGAAGCCGCGGTACAGGCCGCGCACGCCGTCCGCGAGCAGGATCTTCCGGAACGCGTCGGCGCCGCCGCGGTAGTGGGCGGCGGCGGCGGCGGGTGCGGTCTGAACCATAAGGCGCTGGCTGACGACGTCGACGGGGGTCCAGACGACTTGCGCCGCCACGGCGGCGGAGACGCCGCCCGCGGCCGAGGCCGCCGCGGAGGCCGCTGGTTCCGCGACGCCGAGGCGGAGCGCGGCCGAACCCACGGCGCTCTTGGTGGCCTCGAGCGCCGCCATGTAGAGCGCGCGGGCGGGCACCGTGCCCGCGAGGGAGGCGCCGAAGCCGCGGTAGAACCCCCGGGGCCCGTCTCGCCGGAGTATCGCCGCCGCGGCCGCCGAGGCCGCGGCCTGCGGCGGCGGCGCAACCTGGAGGTGCGTCTTGAGGACGACGGCCGGGTAGAGCGCCGCGGAAACGCCGGAGAAGAGCGCGGCGCCGAGCACGAAAAACCGCGACTTGTCGAGCATCTCCCAGCTCACCTCCGCCGGCATGCTCCGCGCCTCCTCCTCCACCTCGTCTCCATGCTCCGCAACTCTCGCGGCGCTAAAGCTCATCCCTTTCCTGATTTGCCTCGCGCGCACGCCCACCTACAACTAGCCTTGGCTATCAAGCAGCTCGATCCAATCCAATCCAATCCAACCACTTCCTGCGGTCAGCAACCGAGTAGACGTCGCCGGCGGTGTGCTCTGTCGCCGACGGCAGCATCTCCGGCGAGGCGAAGGCTTCCTTCCTCCTCCCCTCGGTTTCTTTGGATCGAACGGGAGTCCTGTTCCGCAAACGGGAAGATCCAGACGAAATATCTTGGACACGAGGCGTGTAACTGAATATTTATATGATGAGGATTAGAGGCCCGCACGGGGACCGCCACGTGGCGGTCGTTGGTATTTGCTGCTGCGATGAAGACTTATCGGCTGCGCTGACACCGCCCTACGAAAACCAGTAGTGATCTGGACGCAACATGGGCCGGATCGGCCTATTATTATATATATATCGGGCCCATTCTCGAAATTGCCATAAGATGCACATTTTTTTAGACACATGTATGGTGATTCTTAGAGACAAAGATTAAAAAATAATTGTTTATGTCCATTTAGATTTTGGATTAACAAAGAAATTAGTTCAGATCACAATTTTAAAAATATATCATTCAATCACATTCCAATGCATTTTAATACCACAAAAATAATGCTGTTTAGAAATATATAGGGATGAAAATGAAAACAATAATTTCCAGTTACTAGGAATCGTTTTTGAGATTTTACTTAAAATTGAGGCGAAACAAAAAATGGTATCGCTTATTGAAAATACGAAAACAAAGATAATAAAAAACGATAACGAAAACAAAAAACAATTTTGGCATGTTCCGTCCGTTTTTGAAAATTACCGGATTTTATCCGGTATTTTACGGCCGACAATAAATGTGGCCCGTACTCCGGTAATCCAATGGGCCACATAGAAGCATCAGCGATTAAACATGGCAACGTATCAGGCGTAAACTAACCTCTTCATGTAAACTATATAAACTTCAATCTAGACCACACGACGTTGATTTAATAGGCCTCCCACCTTCCCTGTTAGTTTCACGTTGTTTTGCTAATCCCCTCCTACCTTCTGTGTTATTTTAAAAATTCCCCCTCCTACTTCTCTGTATGTCTCCATGCACGTTGGTTTACAAAGTTTACATGAAGGAGTTGTTTATCTAAATACGTTTCATTAAACATTGGCATGGAACAAATGGCTACAACTAGGGCTGGACAAAAAAACTCGTGGCTCGGTAGCTCGCTCGACTCGGCTCGTTAGTGGCTCGACTCGGCTCGGCTCGTTTTAAATTGTTCACGAGTTGAGCCAAGGTTTTAGCTCGGTGTGTTAACGAGTCAGCTCGAGTCAGCTCGTGAGCGGCTTGCGAGCTATAACAAAGCTATAACAAGCCAGAGCCTATAGCACAACATGTATTTTATTTGTGTGATGTCCTGATTCTTAAATGGTGAATGGTGGTGACCATAAATATGCTATATAATTATAGTAATTTGTGTTATCATGTTATTATGTTGTGAACTACTATTGCTTCTATCTGATTTTTGAGTTTGAATATATATATATAACAATTGTTTTTTTATTTCAGTGTGCTATAAATATTTTTTGTACGAGAAATACATGTGTGCTAATGATAAACGAGCTGGCTCGCGAGCTAATCGAGCCAGCTCGAGCTAGCAAACGAGCCAAACCGAGCTGCTTCTCTAGCTCGCTTTGTTAACGAGCCGAGTCGAGCTGGACCGAGCCAGCTCGATATCCAGCCCTAGCTACAACAACTCCAACCGGGCCCCCCACATATCTAGGAGGCCCAGTCCGACCTCTCATCCGAGCGAGAAGAGCAACCGCCGGCCTTCCCGAGCCGCCACGGATTTTTTCTCCCGCCAGGTACGTCGCCTCCCTGCTCGTTTTTCTTCGGATTCGTGTTTTGCACTTTTGCTACCGATCGATCTAGGCCTGGTTTACGGCCTAAATTCCACCTCTAAAGTTTACTAGGTAAAAAAAAGATTTTTATTACATCAAAATATCATAACATGCATGAAGTACTAAATATAGATGAAATCAAAAACTAATTGCACAGTTTTGTTGTACTCTACGATACGAACATTTTGAGCCTAATTAATCATTTTTTTGACAATTTTTCACACATATAAACGAAATACTACAGTGGCACAATGATTACGAAGTGACACTACACTTCCAAATTTGACCTCTCAAATTTAGAATCTGAACAAGACCCTAGAGAGAGGAGTACGAGGTAAAGGACACTGGCTTGCAGGCTTGTGGCCCGTCCTGCGCCACCGTCCCACGCCACGCAACTTCTAGGCCTGTCGCTCCATGCGCTGGCACACGCACGGATCTGCGCGCGGCGCATGATGGAATGAGGAGGGAGGCGCGGTTGCGGGGCAGGGAGCCGCACATCCCTGGACGCCTGCGGGCTGGGGGTAGGAAAGAAGGTCAGGGAGGGGAGGGAGGTCGTTGGCAGCCTGCTTCCCCCAATCTTCTTGCTGTGATCTTGTGACCTGAAATTGGGAGAGAGGGAGAATCTGAGAGGAAGGGATCTGGGGAAACTCAGATAGAGATAGCTCATTCTTCTTTCATAGCTTCAATTCTGGCAGTGATTTTTGCAGCTTGCCGATTCTTCTAGTTTACTTGTGTGGTACAGTTAATTTCTAAGTGATGTGGTCTTGTAAATTTGTTGATATATGCCTATTCTTGGTCCTTTCAATACTGGAAGCAAGATGGAGAGAGTTGGAGAAGTTTGATTGATGCTCTTCCAATTTGATTGATGCATGATGTTTCTTTTTGAACTTAAGATGCATGATGTTTCTGCAGTGCAGGAAGATGGATAGCTGGACGGACCTGTTGAACTCAAATGAAGTGGACAGCAGCAACGAGTTTGAGTGGGATGGCACCCAATATGCAAGCCCACCTGAGGAACAACCGTTTGGACAGGCATAGCCGTTGCAAAAATAATATGATTCATTTATTAAACCATGATCATGGTAGCTACTTTCCATGAATAAAATATGGAATAGTTGGATATAGGAGGAGCAAATATGAGGGGTTTGTTGGAGATCATTGTGAAATATGAGAGACAAACCAGATGAGAGACTCTCGTTTAGGTGAAATAGGGGGCCAAAAGTAGGAGTTGGGTTGGAGATGCTCTAAGGCTGCTCGCACTCGAAAGCTGTAAATGGAACGCTACAGTAGATAGCGCCGTACCGGAGGGAAAAATCGTCTGCAGCGGCAAATGCCAACAGGTGCGGAACGGACCCCAAGGAGAGGGCGAGCGGCAAATAGAGCGTGCCTAGCGGCCGAACGCTACCATGCCACGTTGGCGCGGGGCCCGCGCGCTCTGCCGCCTGCAGCCCGCCTGGCTCGTCGCCCGCCGTTGGCTCGTAGCTCCACTGTCGGGTGCCCGCGGCACTGCGGGCCTGCGGCCTTGTCGGCGCGTCGCCATCCCGGGGCTCCTCCGCCATCGCCGGTCCGTAGCTCCTCCATCGGCTGCGCGCCGCGAGGAGGGGAGGAGGAGGCGCGGAGGTGACCGACGACGGTGACCGTGAAGACGGTGAGGCAGGCGAGCGCGGCGGCCGGCCGAAGGGGAAGATGGGGAGGAGGAGGAGCTCCGCCGGAGGCTGCCGGCCGGTGAGGTGGGCCCACGCCTCTGCGAGGACCACCGCGCGCCGCCCGCGGGCTGGAGGGAGGGGGCGGGGCGAGCCACCGCCGCCGCCGCTTGCCTACCGCGGCCACCCAACGCCGCGCCACGTGCCACCCGCTGCCCGCGCGCCGCCGCTGCCCGCCGCCGCGCCACGCGCTGGGCTCCCCACCGCCGCCGCTCTGCGCTCGGCTCCCCTGTTGCCCGCGCGCAACCCTGGGCCCGCCGCTGCCCGCCCCGCCTGCGGTCTTCTCCGCCGTGGCCGCCCCATTCGCCGTTGCGCCCGCCGTGGACACTGTGCTCCCGCCGGGCTCCTCCTCCTCCTTTGCCATCCCGCCGGCGTCGCTGCTCGCACGGAGTGTTGCTGCCGCCGCCCGCCGCAGGGGGAGCCGGCCGGCGAGGGGTGCCGGTGGGGGAGCCGCCCGGGGAGGGGCGCCGTGGACCTGAGAGAGAGAGAGAGGGGGGGGGGATGACGGCCGGCGGGTGGGAGCAGATGGGAAAGAGAGAGAGGGAGGGAGGAAGGACAGATAATGAGTGGGAAGGATGGGAAAAAAGTAAATAAATATGACATGTGAGACCCGGTAGGTGGTAGGTGGTATAGAGAATGAGATATGAAGTATGACGAGTGCAGAGAAACTGATGCTATACTGGAGAATCTCGATGATTAGGATATAATATTCCCTTTAGGGGATGAGTTTGGAGTACGAAGAGTGCAGATAGCCTAAGGCCTACACCGGCTGCAGGCCTACGTAGAACCAAGCTATGTCGAGCTGCTCATGGGAGCAGCAACGTGATTTGGCCATTTGGGGCCTGCACGGTGCAGGCCCCCGTAGAACCGAGCTATGTAGAGCTGCTCATGGGAGCAGCAACCTGATTTGGCCATTTGGCATAGAATAAAGTCCTATTTTCTCCCTGGACAACGGGCTGATTTTGGGTTTTCACTCTGGACTTGAAAACTGCCCAAGCATACTCTTAGACTCCCAGGATCAGACATTGACCTCCCTTGCTCGAAACCAGTCCGGTTTTATCCCACGTGGCACCAAATTAATTGTCCTATGTGTCGCCACATCGACCTTAAGGAGCTAAAATTAACATTGCATGATAGTCCGAGGGGTCAAATAATTAATCACAAAATATTATTTTTAGAGAAGATATGTAACTAAAATCTAGTTTATGTAACTAAAATCTAGTTTAATCTTAAAAAATTCATTTTAGATCGAAAAATTCGTATCTCGAATGTATTTTTATATTCTATAAATTTGTTTCATATTTTTATATCTAAAACAAAATTTCTAAGATTAAACTAGATTTTCTGATTTTTAATTATATATATTTCTAAAAAAATAATATTTTTTGATAAAGCCTATTTGACCCCTCCAACTATCAAGCAGCCAATCTACCTCCTTCAAGGCCGATGTGGCACCACGTAGGATGGTTAACTTGTTGCAACGTCGGACAAAACCGGACTAGTTTCAGCGAATGAGGTTAGATGTCTGGTTTTAGGAGCTCATGGAGTGTACTCGAACGGTTTTCGAGTCCATGCTGAAAACACAAACTCGGTCCATTGTTCAGGGAGGTAAATATGACTCATTATAGTTTTTTATTTTTATTTTGCTACTAGCTATTTGATGACAATAAAAAATACACCACCTACTTTTGTTTCTTCCCATTCATGTGATAAGTCCTCCATTCCAGATAGGTTAATCACTAGAACTTTTCCCATTAAATATGTGCCGTTATCTGTCATATAAAATGGGCTATGTTAAACATTTAGTGTCTTATTATATAATTTGATGTTTTATCATTTTAAAATATTGATTTATGAGCCGTATATTTTGGATCATATATTTTCATTCCCGATATTGCGAAATATTGACGTTGTACTCATCACCGACGGTATCATATCGATTTCATTTTTGAGAAAAAAATGAAAATAAAGTTATTTGAACCTCATTTGATCATTTTCATCCTAGAAATATAGTACTTTATCCATTGAAACTGTGTCGCGGTCTTGGTAAAGTATTGCGGCCATAGCATCTTAAAGAAAACCATGTGTATATTTACAATATAATAGCTGATAAAAAAAAGCATCCATACATGGTCCGTGCATAAGAGTAACTCCAACGGACCCTTTAAATAGGTCTCTAGCCTAAATTTGGAGGGCTGAACAAAAAAATTACACTCGAGTACACCCTTACTGCCCCCTCCCTCCTATTTTGGCGAGGCCTCCAAATTCATCCTCCACCCTCTATTCTTGAGGGTATCTAGGGAGTCGTTCATTTAAGGGTTATTGATAGAGATAGAAAAGTTCTGAGGCTCTCAAAAAAAAGGTAATCCCCCTTTAATATTTGGAGAACCTTATTTAGGCTATTTCTAGTGAGGATTTCATTTTTGCGTTTCCAAGAATACCACATAAGCAAGTAGACAATTAATTCATAGATGAAATGGTTCACACAATGCATTATTTCATTTTTGATGTTTCATAGGCAATGCATGCAAGACACAAAGTTGTTGGGAACTGTGTATACAGAGTTTTATCTAGATGAAACCCATTTCATCTCTCTCCTCATTAACTCTCCGCCAGTCCCAGTGCAAGGTTTCATAGAGTTTCATGCACATTAAATAGGGTGCCAAATCAGCATTTTAGATGATGTGGCAAAGAGTTAATGAGGAGAGAGATGAAATGGGTTTCATCTAGATGAAACTCTGTATACACAGTTTCCAACAACTTCGAGTCTTGCATGCATTGCCTATGAAACATCAAAATGAAACAATGCATTGTATGAACCATTTCATCTATGAATTAATTGTCTACTTGCTTACGTGGCATTCTTGGAAACACAAAAATGAAATTTCCACCGGGAATAGCCTCTGGGGCTATTGCTAAAATTGCTTTAGCCACCACACACACGCAAACGACATACTTGAAGCCCACGACATCCATTGACATTGCCGAGGTAGTCATTGTCATCGACGAATACGCCTCCTTGAACCTGTAAGCGAGGCACCAGAGAATAAAATGGAAAAACATAATCAAAATTGATCCAAGAAAAATGGTTGAATCAATAATTTCTTTTAAATCAAAATCTATAGAAGAATCAACAATTTTTATTATTTAAAAAGAGAAGATGGTCTCCTCGTGTATGTATTTTTAAACCGAAGTCAGCGGGGAAAGCATCTACCTATTTTTTATATTTTTTATTATAAACCTAGTTAATTCGCTCCCATAGGGAGTCAAACCTGAGTCTGTTTGGTGCTACTCATATGCTCTAACCACCGGACTATGAGATCCTTTCACTTCTCGTGTATGCATTACCAATAAATACTCCCTCCGTATTGGTAAAGAATGATGTTTTGGACAAAATTTTAGTCAAACATTGGGAATATAAATCATGAATAACTTTTAAACCATTGAGTTTGAAAATGTGAAAACCATATGAATAGATTTGTCTTAAAAAATACTTTTATAAAAGCATACATATATTATTTTTTAATAAATATTTTTGTAAGAATAAGAAGTCAAAGTTACGTTTTGAGACCGTATCGTTGTCCTAAACATCATTCTTTACTAGTATGGAGGGAGTACAAGAAGATAGAACTATAGAAGCGAGTGAATCATCAAAAAATAAAAAAACAATCAGTCTGGTCCAACCAAGCTTGGCAGCCGCGTCACGCCATGTTACTTGGATCCGCTGCAGCACATACATGTTGGTGCCTAGTAATCCACAGATATCTCGTAACATTCCAGATTTATCTGGAAAATTAATTATTTAAAAATATAGATTTAAAAAAAAATCGTACAATGTGTGGAAGTTAGTTAGAAAATTTAAGACTCTCATCTTTTGCCTCTCAAAATTCCTAGTAATAAAAATAAATTGAGTTTAATCTTAAATTAAGGACCATAATGTTAGTATAATTTGTTTTTGTTTGCTTTCTTTGAGTGTGGTTTATATTTGAATTCTATAAATCAAAAGCTAAACTTACCCCTAGCTCCTAACCATGCCTAAATCCACTAACTATCTAACCCAGCTAACCGACCCATCCCACTAACTATCTAGCCTAGCTAACCGACCCAGCCCACTAACCATCTAACCCAGCCTGCAGCGCCATCACCCTGCCCCTTTTCCCTTCTCCCACTGACGAGCCGGGCCCGCTCATCAGCTTTCCCCTTCCTCTCACCCGCACGCCGCCTCCCTCTCTGCTAGCCGCGACGTGCTGCCCCTACTCCACGCCAAAGCCCGCCGCACGAGCCCGGATGCGCGCCGCGTGTAAAGGGCGCGCACGCCGAGGATCACCGGCCGTCCGTGCACCTCGCAGCCCAAAACTCTAGCGCCTGCACCCCCATATAAATATCCCCGCGGTCGCCGCCGCCTAACCCTAGCCGTTGCACCCCTTGCGGTTTTCCCCCGGCCATCAGCCGCCGCCGCCCCGTGAAAGCATCTAGGCCCCTAATTTATGTTTTGGTAATTAATGACAATCAAAATGGACTAACAATTTCATTGAGATATGAGAATAGGTTAGTCCTTGGGATTGGATGAGCTCTTGCGGTATGTCATGATCATGATGGGTGTGATAAGGACCGAAAGGAGCTAAAGGCAAATGTATAAGAATGGGTGTGTCAAGCGGTGTTTAGTGGATGAACATTGACCGGATTATAGGCTAGATAGCCGTACTATCAAGAGGGGTGAATGTCCTTGGCTTGACGAGTCCATGATGCCATTTTGCTCAAACAATTGCATTGCATGCATGAGGGCTAACAACGTTTGTGAAAGTGGGATATACAAGAAGCAAAAACTAACCTGTGGAGGGCTCACTGCGTCCTGGCGGACTATCCGCCTAGCCAGTGGCGGACTGTCTGGGGGGTCCGGACAGTCCGCGTCCTGGTGTGGCGGACGGTCCGCAGGCTTTTTCCGTGTGATAATTTTGTCTAAGTATGAAATGTGCTCGGCTGGAAAAATGAGAGGCGGACTGTCCGGCCATGAGTGGCGGACTGTCCGCAGTACAAAAAATGTGAGGCGGACCGTTTTGGCGGACCATCAACACAGAAGCGTTTCCCAGCGTTCTAGAAGACTTTTGTGAGGCGGACGGTCCACAGGCAAACTTGTGCGAGTTTCTCATGACCTGGCGGACGGTCCGCGCCTGTATGGCGGATGGTCCGCAGGTCCGTAACGGCTAGTTCTGACACCATGTGACACACGTTGTAGCCATTGGTTTTGAAGGGCGGACAGTCCGCCAGGTATGAGGCGGACAGTCCGCCAGTGCCATGTTTTGAACGTAACGGCAAGATTTCGAGGGGGTGAGTATATATACTCCACCCCCGGGGTTGGGAAGGCCCTCTTGGCCCATTTGAAAGCTTCCTTGATACATTTGAGCATTCCCCATCCTTTCTCTCACTCACTTGATTTAGTGGTTGCATCTTTGTGAGATTGAGAGGATCCTAGTGCATTGCATCAAGAGTTTGAGCTTTGTGGCACTAGGGAGACTTCAAGCAAGGTCATTGATTTGTTACTCTTGGAGGTTGCCGCCTCCTAGACGGCTTGGAGCTGGTGATTCCATCGAGCACTTCAAGAAGATTGTGAAGTTGCCGTGGAGGTTGGTTGTGAGAGGTCATTGTGCTCACCTCACCGGAGCGGTGAAGAGCAACTCTAGTGGAAACGAGATTTGGAGCGGTTCTTTGGTTCTAACCGGCTCACACATCAAGTGGAGACTTGATAGAGGAGCGGTTGAACATGGAATCCATCTCAACGTGGATTAGGGGAGACCGGCAAGTCATCGATACCATGGGATAAGTTCTTGTGTCACTTGTTCTTATTGCTTGCTTGCTATCTTGATTGTTTACTTGAAACAAATTAATTTCATAGAGATTGATTCTTATCTTGTCATCCTAGGTTGCAAAACCATCAACATAGGGTTAGAGTAGCTAGACATTTAATTCCCCTTGTGGTTCTAATTAAATTTCTCTAGTGTTTTGATTGAAGTTCTCAAAACCGCCTATTCACCCCCCTCTAGTCGGTAATCCTAGATCCTACACCCCGCAAGAAGAGAGAGACGAGGAGGAGGGGGAGGAGTGAGGAGGAGGCACCGGAGAAGAAGAGGAGGAGCCGCAAGCCGTGGTCTCACGGGGAGGAGAAGAGGAAGAGGATGGCCGCCGCCGCCCGCGGAGATGATGCCATTGTCACGCAAGGAGGAGGAGACGCCGCCGTCCCTTAGCACCGCGAGCCCGCGTCCACGCTGTTCCCACGAGTCTTCACCGAGCTTGCCGCGACTCCACCGCCGCCCCGAAGGCGAGTCGCTGCCGCTCGCCTTCCCCTAATGTGAACCTCGGTCATCGCGCCGATGATCAACGCCACCACGCTAGCCCTTTGTGTTGCCGGCCTTCGTGCCGAGCCCGTTTTGTGCAGGACCCCGTTGTCGCCTTCCGTTTCCCGCCGTCGCCTACTCTGCCATGCCATGGCCACCATGGCCGCCGCGCATCGAGACTGCCCGGCTCACACGAGCGTCGACAATGCCGTGTTGCGCGCAAGCCAATGAATTGTGGCGTGCGCATGCCGCCCATAGCGCAAGTGAGGCCGGCCTTGCGGCCGTGAACCCTCACCAAACATTGAGGCTGTGCCAACCCCCAACGAAGCGCTTAGCCACCCGTAGGTGTCCGCTCCGCCGCCGAGGACCAAACCCATTGTCGTTGGAGCCCTTCCCTCTCTGCCCATGGACAAAAGCCTCGCCTTTTCTGTCCTTTTGCGAAACCAACCCAAAGGCCGAGTGTTCTTCCTTCTAGCGTCATGTTTGAGCCACGAACACGCCGTGGCCGCGCGTGAGCGTCGCCCGTGATCAGAACCGTCGCTAGAGCGCCACCTCATCGGCCAAGCTCCGCCCTTTCCTTGCCTTTTTCCCCTCGCGATCCTAAGCCAATCCTCTTTCCCCTCTTCGCGAGCCTAGCCGACCTAGCCCGCGGCCTCGCCGTCGCTAACCGCTGCCATGATGCCATGCGTCGGAGCGTGGCACCGCCGCGCGGCCGTGCGACGTCACGCGCGTGTGCCGAGCCACACGCGCGGCCACACAAAGTCGCCGCAGCGCCGCCGCAGACGATCCCGCCGTGGCCGCACCTGATCCTCTGTGCCCGGTCCATGTGAACCGCAAGCGTGGCGCATGGTGGACCAAGTCCACCGGGCCCTTGGCATACTTGGGCCAGAAGCGAGCGCTTCTTGGGCCGAAGTCCAGCGTTTGGTGGGCCGATCTGGCCACTTTGGGCCTAAGACCGTCCCAACGCTCCCCTTTTCTTTTCCTTTTCGATGAGTGCCGACAAGTGGGTCCCTTATGTCAGCGTCTTGCGCTGATTGACTTATGGGCCCAGCTGACCAGTGGACCATTTTGACTGCTGGCCTTTGACTCGTTGACCCGAGACTATTGACCAAGTCAACACTAACGTCATCAATTCCAGTGGTGACGTCAGCATAGCTGGCCCCACTGATGACGTCAGTAGTCCAACTGCATGACGCGTGGTGTAAATAATCATTCTGGTGTTGCCACGTGTCACTGTTTTCTTTTCCTCTATCGGAATTAATTAAATAATTTCAGGAAATGATTCAAACTTCAAAAATTAATAATAAATTAACTGTAGCTCTGAAAATATAAAACCAGTTTCTATATTTTTCTAAAATGATGCTCTACACGTTAGTGTAGTGTTTGGTGTTCTTTGGTTCTTCTTTGCCTCTTGTTTGGATTTTATTTGCTTGTAGATTATCGTTATTTTTTTATAATTCTGATTATTAGGATCCTCAGATGACTCGGACGACTTTGTCGACCTCGCCTTCGACTACTCTGAAGTAGAAAAAGACTTTGCTCCAGGTTCACGCCCATCCATGCTCTAAACTCCTATTATACATGCTAATAGAAATGCTATGCTTTATTTATTCGCACGAGATGCCTGAAATGATAAACCTTGCATAGCATGTTTAATTACTATTTTCCATGTTATCATACTACTACTATATATACCTTGATGAGAATGCTTTGCTTGCATGCGTGTGAGGAAAATGGGTAATTTGAACTGTTTTCGGCGTGAGTGTGAAAACCGAGGAGATGGAGATTTTGAAAATCTTTTGTCGAAGCGAGCGTACCTTAACCCGATCCTTCGGATCAAGGGCTTGGGGAATACACTCGGGTATTCCCTACGGAGTGCCTGTTGTGGGAACAAGGTGTTGTTATGATTGTTGAGGAGTTGGCGGTACCCATGATGGGTACGGTTGGCAGTCCGCTGCGGTGGACATGCCTTTCGAGAGAAGAGTTCGCTTCGATAGTTTGAGGACCGAGTCAGACTAGTTGCTTCATGGGACTATGTAAACGTGCACACCGTGTGTCCATTATGAGGGTGGGCCCATTCTGAGCCTAGTAAGTATGGTGCCAAGCCTGCAGGATGATAGTTTTTTAGTGTAATGGGGTCTGGTTGCGGCCTTTGCTCCCTGATTTGCTATGGCCCCTGGCTGGCCCCGGGGGAGGGCTTCATAGTTCCGGGTGACCTACTGCGGAAGGTCGCGCCCAAGCTGGAATGCAGGATGGTGCCGTAACTACTTCACCTCCGTTTGGTGTGTTGTTGCCCAGACGACTGCACACCGTCTGGGTGCACCTCGCATGGATTCCAGGTGTACACACTCTGCAGAGTTAAAACTATACGTATAGCTGTGTCCTCAGTCATGGACAATCCCTATGAACTGCTCATTATGATTAGTGTTTTGGTGACTACACTTCTACCTTCCCCTTTTTAAACTAAGGATCCGGCATGGCCGATGATGGGAGGGGCGGGAGCGCTCCCATCGAGTAGAAGTTGGAGACAGGAACCTATCGATGCAGGATTGTCCGTGAAGATGTGAGTTGGTATTGAAAGCTATTTATTAAACTGCTACAGTTTGCATAGGAAACCCTAGCCTGCTCCTTGCATATTTGTATACTAGATTAGTCCACTTTAAAGCTTTCACATATATGAATGGTGATGTGGAACTGTCCCATTCCTTGGGGACAGTTCGTGAGCTTACAGGTTGGACTTGGAGCTCAAGTCCGATCATGGTGAATGCTACGATTGAAGGGTTGCGTCGCTACGCTCAAGGATGCCTGTGGAGAAGAAGTGAAGATTGCAGATGAAGACTTGATGCCCTAGCTACCGCTTCGTAGGGTTTCTACTTGTCGTTTAGACCAGCGGGCTTGTACCAATTCGTAATGCTTATGTAAATACCCTTGTTGCACTCTGATTTTGATGTGTGGAAATGATATTATTCTGAAATGAATTCTGTATGTGATAGTCGAAGTGTCATGTGACTATCACAATGGTATAAATAGTCGGATTAGAAGATAATTTTAACATGAGAAATCAAACTAATTAGAAGTAATATAAATTTAGAAGCACAAAATAATTAAAGAGAGGCGGAAGCAAACACTAGTACATAAACCGATTTTAGTCCCAGGTTTAAAGTGCCTTTAGTCCTAGATTCGTAACTAGAACTATGAATATGAAATTCGTGGCCTTTAGTCCTAGTTGTAGTGCCCAGGACTAAAGGAGTTTTTTAGACCTGATTGATAATGTGAAGCGGGAAATGCACACCTAGGTAGCTAATGCAACCCTCTGTCCTCCGGCTAGTACCCTAATTTTCTTTTTTGAGTAAAATGCACCAGAGATCCATTAACTTATAAGAGAGTATCAGATAGGTTCACAAACTCTGCAAGTGCATTTTTGGGTCCATAAACTTGTAATTTGTGTCACTTAGGTCCACAAACTATGAAAACTTAGTCCACAAACTTCAAAAGTGCATTTTTAGATCCATAAACTTGTAATTTATTGTAACACCCTAAATTAGGCCTATTTAAAATTTTAGTAATTAATATTCTTTTTATTAAAGTTCCCATGCTCAACATAGGGTAAATAAATAATATTTGGCAAAATAAAATCAAATATAAGATTAGAAACATTTTTGTTGCATTCATGCTGTCTGCATTGTGTTTTGGTTGCTTGTGAATTAGATTGGAATTTAAATTCTGTTTAAATTCGAATTTGATTTGCATTGTTTGGAGCTGTAGAAAAGTTGTTTTGGTCATAGTTCGGTTTCCCTCCCTGAACTCTTTTTCTCGGCCGAACTTGCCCTCTCTTCTTTTCTCTCCAGCCGGCCCAGCTCCCTTCTCTTTTTCCCCGCGGCCCAGTCCGGCCTGTCCCGCTCCCGCAGCAGCCCGCGCTTCCCCACTTGCGGCCCAGTCCGGCCCAGCAGCACGGCCTGCAGCACCGCCCGCACTCCCGCCGCTGACACGCGGGACCCGCGTGTCAGACCCCTCCCCTACCTCCCGACCGAGTTCGGCCCGGCCACAGAGTCTGGTACGGCCACGGCACGCACGCCGAGGTCCACCGGGACTCTCCTCGGCCGCCCCATAAAAGCCGCAGCCGCGCCGCCTCCTAACCCCCCCCTCAATCCGCGCCGCCAACCCTATCTGAGCTCGCAGCGCCGCCATAGCCGCCGCCGTCTCCGAGCTTGCCGCCGCCGTCGATCTACCGTCTCGCCGCCGTTCCGTCCAAATTGACCGCCGGGGAAGCTTCGCTAGGAGGTACGCTTGCTCCCGAGCCCATTCTCGTCTTTTCCCGAGCTCTGTAGCGCCGCCCCCGCGCCGAGCTGCCCTCGCCGGAGTCCGCCGCCGCCATTGCTCGTCGACCGCCGCCTCTGCTGCTTCGCCGCCGACGAGATCCACCCCGCTCGACTCGCCATCGTCCCGCGCACCCGTAGCGCCAAGTCCCGTACCGAACCGTGCCCCGTAGCGCTTTTGCGTGTTTCACCGGCGAAGCGCCGCCGCCGCCGCCCAGCGCCGCCGCCAGTCAGCGCCGCCGTCGACACCCCCTCCCCTAGATCTAATCTGGATCGTCGGATCCAAATCCGACGGCCAGATTGAACCCAGCCGAATCAAACCCGAGTCAATACCGGTCAATCCCCGGTCAACCATGGCCGTTTTGCAAAAGAGCCCCTGACCTTTTTCAAAATTAACCTGCGGTCCAGATTTATTCAAAAATAATTAGATTTAAGTCCTAATTTTTACAGAAAACCCCCTGTCTTATTTAAAAATAGCACCCGAGGTCCTGTCTTGGTTAATTTGCGATTAAACCCTCCTGTTTTAATATAAAATTATGTTTTAGCCCCTGAGTTTTTGCAAATAAGTCCCTGGAACTTTTAAAACTTTGCCAGCAAGCCCCTGAACCTTAGAAACGCCATATCTTTCTCGTTTTACTCCAATTTGAGTGATTCTCGCGCTCACGTGTTCGTAGCGAAGCGTAGATTAGTTTTTCAGCCTTCTTTTGTTCTGTTTTTACTGTTTGGTGTACTGTTCTAATAGAATAATATTGTTTGCATGTACTGGCTTGTGTGGATGCTTGTGTGTTGCTTCGTGAGTCCAGTCGGTGAGCCGTACGCGTTTGAGTTCGAGGGTTACGAGGAGCAGGACCAGCAGCAGCAGCAGCATCAGCATCAGCAGTTTGAGGAAGGCAAGTATAGCACGGACAATCCTTGCTACCTAAACACACCTTTATATTACTTACTGCATATGCATGTGTCTAAATTGTTACCCTTTTAAGGTTGTACCTAGTCTGTTTATCCTATACCTTGATTACCTTGGGTTATTGCATTTGGGTAGAACCTTGCTAGGCGCAGCTACTGTCACCTTTGTTTAACTGTTAATCTTGACTTAATGGTTCACTTCAATGTTAATGGTAAAACTTGCTTTTTAGCAACATGGATCAGGGAACTAGGGCATACGCTTCGTGCTTGGCCCTAGTGTCTCTCCGTAAGGACTGGTTCTTAAAGTGGCAACCCAGGAACCTGTCGCCACCGCTGGAACTATAATGGCTCTGGTCTTGGACAAGTAACATGTACGGCTCTAGCTTGACAGTAGTTACTGACGGGCCGACGGCGTTATGGGAAGCATGGGTGAGAGTATGATTTGATCCACCGAGGACGGAGTAACCGTCAGCTATGTCCCCGTGAGGCACAGTTCCGTGTTGGGAGCCACCGTATGGCGGGGGTTCCACACGTTGCGCTATTTATTTTGTTGTTGATATTCTTTACCGCGCTTGGACGCCATTGACCCCCTCGTGTTGCTACATGAGCGTCAGTCAATCTCGGTGCCGTGGGTCATGCTACCTAGGTTGTACCATAACGGCTACTGTTTCGTTAGGGTGTCTCGTGAAAAGCCTCGTAGCGTCCCTATGCAGTCACACCTCGGAAGTGTTGATGTGCGTGGTTGGGTGTAAAGTTCCTTTGAACTTTTACGCGACTGGTGGGTAAAGGGCGAAACCTCTGCAGAGTGTATAATCTATCATGATAGCCTTGCTCAGGGTCACGAGCGGCCTGGATCCTTTTTGATTAGAAGTTGATATTTATTATTGTTTAATGTTCACTTCTACTATATTAATTGGGTTACAATAGGGATTCATGTAAATGTAGTGATTATGATGATGTTAAAATGAAACAACTAAAATTGCTAATGCAGTACAGCCGTGTCAAGCCTTTCTTTTAAGCCTTCATTATCCGTGTTGTATTTGCTAAGTAAGACATTTACTTACACTTGCTATTCAACAAAATCCCGGATGGGTAACAGATGGATTAGATGGTACTGCTGCTGTTGAATTTCCTGAGGATCTGCCATTCTACTAGCTGTGCTCAACCAGTCGGTGTCCCCGTGGGTTATGGTTATCGGCTTCATTTTCGTTTAGAAAGAGTTAATAATGAGACTTCCGCTGTGTTATTCCATTATTTGAGACAAACTCTGATGTAAAACCATTTTATTCGAGCATATGTACTCTGTTTATCATATTTGTTAACTATATGTGTTCTGTGGACTTCCTGGGCACACATATGGTAGCATTCGGGTTTCTGTGAAAATCCGGGTGTGACATTTATGTAACTTAGGTCCACAAACTCCAAAAATGTATTTTTGGGTCCATAAAATTATAATTCGCATAATCTAAAGTTCATACTCTTCCACGTATACCCATAGTGTGCTGCCATGACATGCTGACTGGAGACCTCCTCGGCGGTGATCTCCGAGGACGTCATGCTAAACTTTGAGTAGGCTCTCGTTGTGGTCAAGAAACTCCATAGGCCGTCATGCGGTTATGAACATGCCCACAAAGGTCGATCTTCTTGATTTTCTCTATCCATAAATAGCTAACCCCTCACTGGTAAGCACTCTGGGTTGGCCAGAGTCCAGAACCATCATAAGCTTCTTTGTCGCGATGTTGGGTGCCACCATGCCTGGCCACCTGTGCCATGATGGCGAGTGCTACACATGGTGCACACAAGGGAGATGACGCCATGAAAGACCCAATATCCCTCACCAAGGTACACATGTTATTGATCTACTCTAAGACCTTCTCTACTTTCCCCAAACCATCTCTTCTCTCCTCCATCTAGATTATGGGCTTCGGTCATACGTGGACTTAGCTTCAGAACTCTCCAATGGTAGTCTATGACCCTCCTTTGAACACCCAAACAATGTTAATAATCTCCAAAATAAGTCTCTCATCTCCTCCCCTCTCTCCCTATGCCCTTGGAATCGAAATTGGGGATCGTATTTCATCCTTCTAGGGAAACTCTAGTGGCACGTGTGCACCATGAAGATTCATGCTGGTGCCATATTAGAGCCTCAAGGCTAGGTGCAGGGGTATAGACCTAGGTGATACAACTTACAATTTTATGGACCAAAAAATGCACTTTCAGAGTTTATGGACCCAACTGACACAAATTACAACTTTATGGACCCAGAAATGCACTTTCGGAGTTTATGGACCTAAGTGACACCTGTTTACAAGTTAGTGGACCTCTAGTGCATTTTACTCTTCTTTTTTCCTTTTCTGTTTCCATTCAATTCTTCTTCATTGCAATTATTCTTTTTGGTGTACTAATGTATGTATTGTACGCTGCTGCTATACGTTCATATATGCTTGAGAATATATATATATATATATATATGTATGTATATATATACATATATGAAACCCATTAAGATATGTTCAAAATGGTATAGTTAATAGAAACACAATAAGATACATTAAAAAATGATGCAATTAAGTGAAATTTATATACATATATTATACAAATAGTCTAAAAAATAAAGTCAAAAGTATGATTGCTGTTATGTTTAACATTTTTTTCTCTCACTATATGAGTGTCACACCCGGATTTTCACAAAAACCCGAATGCGGCCATATGTGTGCCCAGGAAGTCATAGTACACATATAGCGAACAAATATGATAAACAGAGAACATATGCTTGAATAAATTCTTCATTAAATAATGTTTTACATCAGAGTGCATCATAAATAAACTAACCAATAACAACGGAAGACTAATAAACTCTCAAACTAATGGAGCCGCAATCCACAGGGACTCTGACAGGGAGATCACAACTTAGTAGTACGGTAAATCTTCTGGAAACTCAGCAGCAGACTCATGCACATCCCAATCTGTTTACCCATCCAGGATTTTGTTGAATAAATGACAAGTGTAAGTAAATAATTACTTAGCAAGTATAGCACGGTATGAAGCCTCAAAATAAGGCTAGACACAGCTTAACTGTATTAGCATTTTGAGTTGGTTCATTTCAACATTAACCAAATTACTACAAGTGGATAAAACCCAGTTGCAACCCAATTAATAAAGTATAAGTGGCATTAAACATAAATAACCATCATCTTCTAATAAAAAAGGATCTAGTCCGCTCGTGACCTTGAGCAAGGCTATCATGATAGATTTTACACTCTGCAGAGGTTTCGCCCTTTACCCACCAGTCGCGTAAAAGTTCAACACTTCTAAGGTGTGACTGCATAGGGACGCTATGAGGTTTTTCACAAGACACCCTAACAAGACAGTAGCCGCTAAGGTATAATAAGGTGGTGAGACTCTAGGCAACGATATTTACTGACCGTCAGGGAAAAACGTGAGGGGGTCAATGACGTCCGTAGCGCGGGCAACTCATGCCAACAACAAAAATAAAGAGCGCAACGTGCGGAGTTCCCGTACCACAGGGACTCCCAACATGGGACTGTGCCTAAGGAGACATAGCCGATGGGGCTACCATCCTCAGTGGAATCAAGAAACACCTCGTGCCTGACTTCCCATAATGCCGTCGGCCCCACCGGTAACCACTGCCGAGCTAGAGCCGTAGAAGTTACTTGACCAAGACCAGAGCCATAATAGTTCTAGCGATGGCGACAGGCTCCTGGGTTGCCGCTTTAAGAACCGGACCTAAGGGAGAGACACTAGAGCAAAGCACACAGCACATGCCCCAGTTCCCTAAACCATGTTGCTAAAAAGCAAGTTTTATCTTTATCATTAAAGTGAACCATTAGATCAAGATTAGCAGTTAAACATTGGTGACAGTAGCTGCGCTTAGCAAAGATTCTACCCATATGCATGAACCCAAGGTAAACAAGGACAAGATTAAACAAAGCTAGGTACAACCTTAATGGGACAACAATTTAGACGCATGCATATGAAATTAAATAAGTGTAAAGCGTGAGTTTAGGTAGCAAGGATTGTCCGTGCTATAACTTGCCTTCCTCAAAAGGTGGCTGCTGCTGCTGCTGTGAGTCCTGCTCCGGAAAGTTCTCCGCGTACTCGTCCTTCAAAGCGTACGTCTCACCGACTGCACACGAATCACCACACAAGCATACACACAAGCCAGTAAATGCTAACAAGAATAATCTATTAGAACAGTACACCAAACAATAGAAACAGTACAAATAAAGCTTTTAGAAATAATCTATGCTTCACTACAAACACATGAGCTTGAAAATCACACTAATCAGAGCTAAAACGGATGAGATATGGCAAATCTAAGATCTAGGGATCTGCTGGTAAGTTTTAAAAGTTTCCAGGGGCCTATTTGCGAAAAACTGAGGACCTAAACATAATAATGCTTAAAACTATGAGGGCTAACGTGTAAAAAGGACAGGACAGGACAGCGGGTTCTAATCTTTAAAAACTCAGGGGGTTTTCCATAAAAACCAGGACCTAACCGTAAATACTTTTCAACAGAGGTGGACGGCGGGTTCTATTTTAAATCTTGCAGGGGCCTGTTTGAAAGAAAGCCACGGTTGACCGGTATGGGACTGATTGACTCAGGGCTGGGGCCACTGTGGGTCGTTGGATCTGCATCGTGCGGTTGGGGGCGTTGGTCGGGGGAATGGTCGGCGGCGGCGTTTAGGGGCGCGGCGGCGCTTCGCCGGAGCTGAGCCAAGCTCGAGCTATAGACTGCCAAAAGTGACGCGGCTTGCACCTACGGGACCGGGGGATGGCGGCGAGCACGACTGGCAGGAGCAAGCCGACCAATTCGTGGCGAGGGCGACTGACGACGGCGAGGGGCGGAGGGGAGCGCCGGTGAGCATATGCGGTGGGTTCCACAGCACGGGAACGAGCGATAAATTACCCCGGGATGATGTTCACCATCATGTGATGCTTCTGGTGCGGTTGAATTGGAGGGAGAAACGCCGGAGAGGGGGGTTCATCGTCGGCGCACAGCGGCAATGCTTGGAGAGGGTGGCGTAGAGCAAAGCGGGGAGAGCTCTGCTGGGGCTGGGGCTCGGCATGGGGTTTGGGGGCTTAAATTAGCGGGTCAGCCTGCACGATTAGGGGCGCCGGCGGCTGCGCTTTCCATGTGGGGCAGCTGCTTACCAGGGGGAGCGCGCGGCAAAAAAGGAAGGGCGGGGCGGAGGAAGCTGCCGGGAAAGTGCGGTGGGGCCACGGACAGCGCGAGGGAGGGGTTCAGGTGCAGGTCTTGGTGCGATCAGCTGTCGAGCTTGGGCTCGGCGTAGGCAACGCGGGAGTCAAGCGCGAAGGCAGCTCGGGCACGCTGGCGGAAGGAGGAAGTTGGGGCCGACAGGTGGGCCCCATTACGCAGTGAGAGAGAGGAGGGGGTAGGCGCTGCAAGTTTGGGCCGGCTTGCGGAGTTGGATGTGGTGCTGGGCCGGGCGCGCGGGGAGAAAAGGGAGTGGCGAGCTGGGCCGGCTTGGGGCATGGAGGCCCAGCGGGGAGAAGGGAGGAGGGGAGGGGTGTTGGGCCGAGGGAGAGTTGAGGGAGAGGGTTGAGGGTTGGGCTAGGAATTGGAGGGGCAAAAGGAAGTTAGGCCGAGACTTGAGGGAGCAAAAGCGAACTCCTACTTAAATAACTTTTCTGGAGCTCAAACAAACGCAGTTTAAACAAAACAAAATAGATTTAACTTCTTATTTGAACTACACACAAACAAAACTTAATGCAGCCAGCATGAATGCAACAAAAATATTTCTACAACTTATATTTGATTTTAATAATCATAAATAATTTATTTAACCTATATTAAATATGAGAAATTCAATAAAAGCACATTAATTACTAAAAATTTTAAAAGGGCTATTTTTGGGTGTTACAAACCTACCCACCTTAAGATGAATCTCGTCCTCGAGATTCGGATGTAGATGCGAAGAGCTGTGGGTACTCGGCCTTGAGGTCTTCTTCTCTTTGCCAAGTTGCTTCATCCTCTGAGTGTCGGTTCCACTGCACCTTGCACATCTGGATGACCTTATTTCTTGTCACCCTTTCTGACTCCTCCAAAATCTTGACTGGATACTCATCATAGGTGAGGTCCTCTTGTACATTCAACTCATCTATCGGGATCTGCTCTTCAGGCACCCGCAAACATTTCTTCAGCTGGGACACATGGAACACATTGTGCACTCCGGCCAGTTTCTCAGGTAGCTCTAGTCGATATGCAACTTCGCCCATTCGTTCCAATACCTTGAAAGGCCTGATGTAACGAAGTGCTAGCTTGCCCTTGACATTGAACCTCTTTACGCCTCTCATCGGTGACACCTTGAGGTACACAAAATCTCCAACTTCAAAACTGAGGTCCCTCCGTCTGACATCAGTATAACTCTTCTGTTTGGACTGTGCCACCTTCAAGTTCTGCCTGATTACTTGCACTTGGCGTTCCGCCTCTCTGAGTATCTCAGGCCCAAAGACTTAACTCTCTCCAGTCTGATTCCAGAACAGTGGTGTTCTGCACTTCCTGCTATACAAAGCCTCGAACGGTGTCATCTGCAGACTCTTCTGGTAGCTGTTGTTGTACGAGAATTCCGCATAGGGTAAACTCTTGTCCCAGCTAACACTATACTGCAGTGCACATGCCCTCAACATATCTTCCAGAATCTGATTGGTCCATTCTGTCTGTCCGTCCGTCTGTGGGTGATAAGCTGAGCTGAAATGCAGCTTAGTGTCCATAGACTCATGTAGCTTCTGCCAGAAGTGTGATGTGAACTGAGTACCTCGATTAGCCACTATCCGCTTCGGCACTCCATGCAAGCATACAATCATGTCCATGTACAGCTCTGCTAATTGGGCGCCTGTATAGGTGGTCTTCACAGGGAGAAAGTGTGCCACTTTGGTCAAGCGATCCACAATCACCTAAATGGAGTCAAATCCTCGCTGAGTGCGGGGTAACCCGTTATGAAATCCATACCAACTTCTTCCCATTTCCAGTCGGGTATCTTCAAGGGCTGGAGTAATCCTGCTGGCCTCTGATGGTCAGCCTTGACCCTCTGACAAGTGTCACATAGTGCCACATAGCTTGCCACATCACGCTTCAATCCGTACCACCATAATCTCTCTTTGATGTCTTGGTACATCTTCGTACTTCCCAGGTGGATCGAATATGCTGAATTATGCACTTCTCTTAGGATCGTGTCCTTCATCTGCGCTATGTCGGGCACACATATCCTCTCTCCGTGCCACAAGGCTCCTTGTGCATCCACTCGGAATCCAGGGGCCTTTCCTAGGGCAACATTCTCCACAATCTCCTTGATCTTTTCATCGTCAAGCTGTCCTTTTCGGATTTCCTGTTCCAGAGTCGGCTCTACTACCATCTCTGTGATGCTGGCCACAAATCCCAGACTCATCCTCTGAAATTCCAGACTTAGCTCTTCCGGCAGACAATGTCCGGTGACCTTGTTCACATAGCTCCGCCTACTCAGACCATCTGCCACCAAGTTAGCCTTCACAGGGTGGTAGCGAATCTCCAGATCAGAGTCCTTGATCAACTCCAACCATCGGCACTGCCTCATATTCAGATCTGACTGAGTAAAGACATACTTGAGACTCTTGTGATCGGTGTAGATGTCACACTTGTGTCCAATCAAGTAGTGCCTCCAAATCTTCAGAGCATGTACTACAACTGCCAACTCTAGGTCGTGCGTCGGGTAGTTTTGCTCATGCTTCCTCAACTGTCTTGATGCATATGCCACGACTATCCCCTCC
Source organism: Echinochloa phyllopogon (assembly GCA_033239725.1). Classification (NCBI taxonomy): domain Eukaryota; kingdom Viridiplantae; phylum Streptophyta; class Magnoliopsida; order Poales; family Poaceae; genus Echinochloa; species Echinochloa phyllopogon. Next base: position 29,507,890 of record BTCW01000018.1, read on the forward strand.
TGCATGAGTACACACCCCAGTCCTAGACGGGATGCATCGCAGTAGATGGAGAAGCTCTTGGCTATGTCGGACAAAATTAGCACAGGTGCTGTTGTCAGCCTCTTCTTCAACTCTTCGAAGCCGGTTTGGCACTCCTCTGTCCAGACAAAATTGGCATTCTTCTCCGATAATGCCATCAGGGGTTTAGCAATCTTGGAGAATCCTTCGATGAACCGTCGATAATATCCGGCCATCCCAAGGAAACTCCTGATCTCGCTGACATCCTGAGGCGGGTTCCAGCTCAACACATCATTAACCTTCTTCGGGTCAACCGCCACTCCTCCATTGGACAGCACGTGTCCAAAGAATGCCACTTCCTTCAACCAGAACTCACACTTGCTTAACTTGGCATATAGCTGATGTTCCCGGAGTCTCTGCATCACCATCCTCAAATGATCTTCATGTTCCTCTTTATTCTTGGAGAAGACCAGAATGTCATCAATGAACACCACCACGAACTTGTCAAGGTAGTCCATGAACACACTATTCATTAGGTACATGAAGTATGCAGGAGCATTGGTTAGTCCAAAGGACATAACCGTGAACTCGTACAACCCGTACCGAGTAGTGAAAGTCGTCTTAGGTATGTCTGACGACCGGATTCTCATCTGATGATAACTCGATCGAAGATCTATCTTGGAGAACACACAAGCTCCCTTCAGCTGATCAAACAGATCATCAATTCTTGGCAGCGAGTACTTGTTCTTGACGGTCACTTCGTTGAGGGCTCGATAGTCCACACACATCCTCTGTGTCACATCCTTCTTGTCCACGAACAACACTGGTGCTCCCCATGGTGAAGCACTAAGACGAATATACCCCTTGGCTAGCAAGGAGCTTAATTCCTCCTTAAGTCTTTCCAGCTCCTTCACTCCCATTCTATATGGCCTTCTAGTTATAGGTGCAGTCCCAGGTTTTAGTTCAATAATGAATTAAACTCGTTCACCACCCTGATGTCCTCAGGAGCTGCACCATCAGCTTGATTAACTTGAGTATGCTCCAAAGGACTGGCTGCCTCATACTCCACCTTATCTCCGGTCTTTGCCATCAGTTGTACAGTCCTCCTGGCGCACTGGATCACTGCATCATATCTGGCTAGCTAGCTCATACCCAGAATCAGGTCGAAACCAATAGACTCCAGGACGATCGGGTGTGCCTCGAAGTCTACCCCCCTTATGGTGACAGTAACACGGGGACAACGTAGAGTGGCGCGTTGTTCCCCTCCTGGTGAGCTAACTAGCATAGCATTCTTCATGGGCAGTAATGCCACTAAGTTCTTTTTCACAAAAGCAGCAGATATGAAAGCATGCAAAGCTCCGGAATCGAATAAAATAGTCGCAGGGGTGGAGTTGACAAGGAACGTACCCACGACCACATCAGTAGCTCCCTCAACGGTCTCCACCCCAGTGTGGTTGAGCTTGCCTCTAGCAGGGTTCTGTGGAGCACAGTTTGCCTGGCCCTACGGCTGATTCTGTGGTAGTCCAGCCCTCTGATTGTTGTTCTGGCCGGCGGCGTTCTGGACTCTGCGGGGACAGGCGTTGGCATAGTGTCTTGGCTCGCCACAATGGAAGCACTTCTGTCCCCCTAGTGCATTGCCGGCTGGGATGGGGCGCTGAATTGGCTGCACCTGGTTGCGCTAAACTGGGGCATTCTGCAGCTAGTTCTGAAAACGCTGCTGCTGTGGCGCCTGGGGGTACTAGGGACGCTGCTAGTACTGACCACGGTGAAGTGGACCGGGCTGACTCTCGAAGCGCTGCTGGCTCCCCATCTGCTGACTTCCCTGAGGAGGAACGAAACGGGGGCGACTACTGCTCCCGATCTGCTGGCCCTGAAACTTCCTCTTCTTCTCCTCCATCTCACGGCGCTTGTGTTCCAGCATCAAAGCATCGTCCACCAGCTCTTGGAAGTTGGGGAACCTGGTGCACATCAGCTGGTACTGCAATGCATCTTGCAAGCTGTCATGAAACCTGGACTACTTCTTCTTGTCGGTGTCCACGTCCTCCGGACCATAGCGGGCGAGCTCGATGAACTTGTCATGATAAGCGGTGACACTCATCCCTTCTTGCCTGAGTGCAGGAACTCCTTCTTCTTCAGAGTTATCAGGGCTTCTGGCACGTGGTGGGAGCGGAAGCTGCTACGGAACTCCTGCCAGGTGATCTGAGTACGGTCGACGTGAGCATACTGGTATGAGTCCCACCAGTCCAATGCTGGTCCTTGGAGCTGTCCTCCGGCGTACAACACATTCTCCCGGTCGTTGCACTGGGCGATGTCGAGCTGTCTCTCCACCGCCTTGAGCCAGTCATCTGCCTGCAGGGGGTCACTGGCCTTACTGAAGGTAGGAGGACGTCCCTTTAGAAATTCACACCTCTTGTCCCGGGGCGGCATGTTGTGCTATGGTGGTGGATTCTGCTGGTTCTGCTGCATCATCGCCATCGTCTGAGTCATCTACTGCATCAGCTGGGTCTGCGTGAGCATCATCTGCTCAATGGTGGGAGGTGGTGGTGGCAGTCCACTAGCACCGGCGTTGCTCCTTGTGTTCACCATTTATCATCAATAAGTAAGTCTCATAAGAACTCCGATGATTATGACTCCAGAGGTTTACTAATTTGTTAGGATGGAGGGTTTGTTTCGAAAAAGATCAAGAGAAATGAATACCCCCCTCTATGTAATCACTAAAGTCCTTAAACCTTAGTCCTGCATCTAGATGGTAGTAGACTTGCGTCTACGCCCATCACAATCATTACAAAAATCCAAATCAAGCATAAGCATAATGACAATCATTTCAAGCACCTAAAGACATGATTCACACAAGACTCGACTGGATTTGAGTTTTGAAAAAGTGAAACTAGACGATAGATAACACATAATCGTGGTGGTCTCCTAAGGTTTAATCAACCATTCTAACTAGGCTGCGATCCTACAGTCAGCACGGCTCTGATACCAATCTGTCACACCCGGATTTTCACAAAACCCGAATGCGGCCATATGTGTGCCTAGGAAGTCATAGTACACATATAGCGAACAAATATGATAAACAGAGAACATATGCTTGAATAAATTCTTCATTAAATAAAGTTTTACATCAGAGTGCATCATAAATAAACTAACCAATAACAGCGGAAGACTAATAAATTCTCCAACTAATGGAGCCGCAATCCACAAGGACTCTGACTGGGAGATCACAACTCAGTAGTACGGTAAATCTTCTGGAAACTCAGCAACAGACTCATGCACAACCCAATCTGTTTAGCATCCGGGATTTTGTTGAATAAATGACAAGTGTAAGTAAACAATTACTTAGCAAGCATAGCACGGTATGAAGGCTCAAAATAAGGCTAGACACGGCTTAACTGCATTAGCATTTTGAGTTGGTTCATTTTAACATTAACCAAATTACTACAAGTGGATAAAACCCAGTTGCAACCCAATTTATAAAGTATAAGTGACATTAAACATAAATAAACATCATCTTCTAATAAAAAAAGATCCAGGCCGCTCGTGACCTTGAGCAAGGCTATCATGATAGATTTTATACTCTGCAGAGGTTTCGCCCTTTACCCACCAGTCGCGTAAAAGTTCAAAAGAACTTTGCACCCAACCACGCACATCAACACTTCCGAGGTGTGACTGCATAGGGACGCTACGAGGTTTTTCACAAGACACCCTAACAAGACAGTAGCCTCTAAGGTACAATAAGGTGGTGAGATTTTAGGCACCGAGATTGACTGACCCTCAGGGCGCAACGTGAGGGGGTCAATGGCGTCCGTAGCGCGGACAACTCATGCCAACAACAAAAATAAAGAACGCAACGTGCGGAGTTCCCGTACCACAGGGACTCCCAACATGGGACTGTGCCTAACGAGACATAGCCGACGGGGCTACCGTCCTCGGTGGAATCAAGAAACACATCGCGCCTTACTTCCCATAATGTCGTCGGCCCCACCGGTAACCACTGCCGAGCTAGAGCCATACAAGTTACTTGACCAAGACCAGAGCCATAATAGTTCTAGCAGTGGCGACAGGCTTCTGGGTTGCCGCTTTAAGAACCGGACCTTAGGGAGAGACATTGGAGCAAAGCACACAGCACATGCCCCAGTTCCCTAAACCATGGTGCTAAAAAGCAAGTTTTATCTTTATCATTAAAGTGAACCATTAGATCAAGATTAGCAGTTAAACATTGGTGACAGTAGCTGCGCTTAGCAAAGATTCTACCGATATGCATGAACCCAAGGTAAACAAGGACAGGATTAAACAAAGCTAGGTACAACCTTAGGGTGTATTTGGTTGGGCTTTTTCTGGCTTTAGCTTTTCAAAAAAGCCAGTAGCCCAACCAAAGGGGTTGGTTGTCAACAAAAGCCAAAGCCAAAAGCAGCTTTTTGCTAGTTCATTTCTGAAAGCAGGTATGGAGGTGCTTTTTTGGCTTTGGCTTTCACAAGTTTGAAGAAATTACCTACATACATATATGTATGTATATATGTGTATATTTACATAATATATATATATATATTATATGATATTTATTTATATATATATATATCTTATATATAGATTTATATGTATACGTGTAAGTATATATATATGTATACATGTATAAGATATATCTTATATATATGTATATATATTATGTGTTTATTTATTTATTTATATCTTATATATATGTTTATATGTATAAGATATATATGTGTATCTTATATATATGTTATATGTAATAAATATATAAATATATATACGTATACATATATACATATTTATTTATATCATATAAATAAATATATAAATATATGTACTATACATATATATTTATCTATTTATTTATATTATAAGATATATGATATAAATAAATAGATAAATATAAAATATATTATACATATAAAATTGTGAACAACTATGTATATATTTAGTTTTATGTATATATAACTATATATATGTACATATATATACACGAAAAGTAGGGTTTGCTAGTAAGTTATCAAAAAGCCACAACTGTTTTACTAAACGGCTTTCAGCTTCCTCACAGCTCATAGCCCACAGCAGCTTTTTGCAAAGCCACAACCCACATCACCTTTTTCGACAGCGACAGCCTAACCAAACACACCCTTAATGGGACAACAATTTAGACACATGCATATGAAATTAAATAAGTGTAAGTGAGTTTAGGTAGCAAGGATTGTTTGTGCTATAACTTGCCTTCCTCAAAAGACGGCTGCTGCTGCTGCTGTGAGTCCTGCTCCGGAAAGTTATCCGCGTACTCGTACTCCAAAGCGTACGGCTCACTGACTGGATGTTGGCGGTCGTTACAGACCGATTTCCGACCTCCAACCAAGTATAAAACAGACACAATGGAGACACACACCATAGCTATAGGGCTTATCACTGACTATTTCCACAAGTTTTGGTGATTGTCCTCTGTGCAGGTACAAAATAGAGAAACATGTGCTATAAGGGTCGGAAATGACCGTTTCGGCCGAACGACATGATTCGGCCGGTTACCCCCCTTAGCCGTATACGAAATCGGGAAGTCATCCACGTCACCGACACTCAAGCAGCGACCGGGATGACACGTAGACGACCGCCACCTCATCCGGGGCCGGTCCAACTCGAAGCCAAGTACCAGGAACTAGCCAGGAGGGCCCACAGGGCAGAGGTTGCACGGGGGAGTGCTGCCAGGCCACAGGGCCCGTTCGGCCGAACGGCCCACTTCGGCCGAACCGCCCCCAGAAGTCCACTGCCTCAGCAAACGCCTCGGCACCAAGGCGGTGCCACGTGCCCGTTCGGCCGAACACATCGGTTTGGCCGAACCAGCCACTTCGGCCGAACGGCCCGGAGCCGCCTTGAGCTGCCTTGGCCGCTGCTCCACTCCTCCACCGACCCGGGCCACTATAAATTGAGACCCCTGGTCACCTGCAAGACACACAACACAAGAGTAGAGTGCAGGCGAAGCACTGTTAGTTCTCCACTTGTATCAGTAGAGATAGGGAGAGAGGAGAGGTGAGCGTCCCGGAGAGGAGCCGAAGTGTCGGCCCCTCTTCCCGCTGTACCTCTACGGATGCGACTTCACTTCGAGTAACATCCGGGTCTTGTCTGGTAACTCTTGTATCTCTCTCTAATTAATTGAGCATTCAGTTCTTACTTTTATATGCTTGCTGGTTCTTCGTTCAATGCTTAGTTGTGTAGTATAATTGTATACTAGCTGCTTAGCTTGAGTGCTTATCTGTCTGCAGTAGATAAGTATTAGTCAACTAGTGTAGGCGTGGTGCCTATACTTGAGGCTAACTTAGTTTCTGCCCGTCGCAACGGAGGTGGTAGCCGTAAGGTGGTGACAGCCCTTTCGGTCTTCGTAACCCATCACGTTAGTTCCGGTGTCTTAGGACCCAAGGTTCAGGGTAACCGGCACCCCTTCTCACCCCTTTCTGTGTGTCGGAGGCTCTGTAGTCCCGAAGCAAGTATCTATCTGTATCCTCTGATCTGCTCAATCAATCGATAGAATACCTTTATCAGACCCGTACCCTCTCTACCCTCTTACCTCTTCTCTTCTCTCCTTGTTGTCGTCATCCATCTCATCCATTCCATTTCATCCACACCATCTACCTAGGACAACTTAGTTTAGGATTAGTACACTTCTCGTTCTCCGTGGAAATCGATACCTTGGAATACTCCCGGGTGAAAGCTACATCGGTATCTGTCCGCTTGCGGATTTATCTGTAGGTCGTAAGGAGTGCCAACAAGCTTTTTGGCGCCGTTGCCGGGGAGCGGTAGCTGTTCTAATTCCGAACCCAAGTTGTCCGTGTATCCCACCACCATCCACCATCCATATGGATCCCACTCTTACCTTACGCCAACACTCGGCTCCAACGGGCGATTGTTTGGAGCCACCACCATCATCACATCCCATATCCACACACGGCTATGAGCTACGTCCCGGCTTCATAGCCATGGTTCGTGAGCTATCGTTCTCAGGAACGAAGGTCGAGAGTCCATACGCGCATTTGCGCGAGTTTGAGCAACTCTGCTCATGCCTGACCATTGCGGGCATGACACAAGAGACACTCAAATGGAAGCTATTCCCGTTTTCACTAGCGGGAGGAGCAAAGAAATGGTACTCTCTGGCTGTCAGTACTATGGACGGGAGCTGGGAAGTTCTCAAGGAAAAATTCTGCCTAAACTTCTTCCCAGTCTCCAAGGTAGCCAGTCTCCGAGCGGAAATCATTAACTTTAAGCAATTAAATGGAGAATTGTTAGGAGCTGCCTGGGCTCGTTTCAAGCAAATACTGGCCTTAGGACCGGACCTAAGCCTACCAGAACCTGTTGTTTTACAACACTTCAGCCTTGGCCTCTGTACCATATGATCTTCCGATCGACGATTACTTGCGGGATGACACGCTCCTTAAGGTCACCACTGGCGATCCGTGGTACGCTAACATAGTAAACTTCATGGTCACGGGGTATGTCCCTCCTGGAGAAAATAAGAAGAGATTAGCTTATGAGAGCCGACTCCATCTCTGGGACGACCCGTACCTCTTCCGGATATGTAGTGACGGACTCCTCAGAAGGTGCATCCCTGCACATGAGGCATATAAAATCCAAGAGAGGTGCCACGCAGCTCCGTACGGAGGACACTATGGTGCATTCCGGACCAATGCTAAAGTCCGGCAGAGTGGATTTTATTGGCCCAGCATGTACGAAGATGCAAGAGCATTCGTCATGCGATGCCCCCGCTGTCAGAAACACGGAAACATTAACACTAGAGACGCGATGCCACTCACTAGCAATCTCCAAGTAGAAATTTTCGATGTTTGGGGAGTGGACTTCATGGGTCCCTTCCCAATTTCCGAGGGTTGCCAGTTCATCCTAGTGGCAGTAGACTATGTCTCTAAGTGGGTGGAAGCTCTACCTTGTGTAGCCGCCGATTCTAGGAACGCGAGACGAATGTTTCATGAGTACATCTTTCCGCGTTTCGGCGTTCCTAGGATAGTCATTAGTGATGGCGGATCCCATTTCATCGATTCAGCCTTCCGTAAGTATCTTTCAAGTCTGGGGGTGCAGCATAATGTTGCTACACCCTATCACCCTCAGACTAGTGGTCAAGTAGAAACATCAAACAAACAAATCAAAAATATTCTGCAGAAGACCGTAAATGAGATGGGTAGGCAATGGAAGGATAAACTCCCGGATGCACTCTGGGCATATCGTACGGCCTATAAGACGCCCATAGGCATGACCCCATATCAGCTAGTATATGGCAAGACCTGCCGCTTACCAGTAGAGATGGAGTTCAAAGCTCACTGGGCCATTAGGAAGTGGGGTATGAACTTTCCAGCTGCCGGCCTCAAGCGGAAGATCCAGTTGGCCGAATTAGATGAAATGAGGGAACGAGCTTACCACAGCTCCCGGCTATATAAGGAACGGACCAAGAGATGGCATGATAAGAGAATCAAGGTCAAGACGTTCAAGCCGGGAGATAAGGTCCTCGTTTTTAACTCCCGTGTCAAACTTTTCGGTCACGGGAAGTTGAGGAGCAAGTGGGACGGCCCATTCACAGTAATCAATGCTGCATCTCATGGGGCCGTCACTTTGCAAAGCGAGGACGGAAACACCTTTAAGGTCAACGGACAGCGGTTGAAGGTTTTCCTAGAACCAGAACCTCCGCCACTCGACAAATTAGATGTCGTCGAGTTCATAGAACTCTGAACCCCGTCCGTCTTTAGATAGAGCACCGTTTAGTTCAGTTTAGTTTGGTGTGTTAGTTAATTGTGTGATTCATTTATTTTCCTTAGATTCATGATTAGGGTGCTCTGAATTTTCCCTTCCAATCATTTGTTCCAAATTTTAGTTCAAAGAATAAATAAAATTAGAGTTGAATGCAAAAAGAATAAAATTGTCGCTCCGGTTGGTGCATTTGAACCAACCAGAGATTGCCCTGTTTAACGAAAAGATACATGAGTACAGGCATGACACAGTGGAGGAACAGGACGAGAACGAGCAGGCCGACCAGCTGACTCAGTACCTTTCAAGGTTGAATCCCTACCAGTGAAGAGTCCAAGCTTGGGGGAGCACCCCCATCAGGTACGTTCCGAATTACTCAACACTTTGGTCATTCAATTGAAAATACTTCCCTTGAATAAAATTAACTCTCAACCATGCATGGAATGAATCATATGCCTCTCACTTTGGAAATGATGAATGGTTGCTCTGTCATTAATTTTGCTAGTACTTTGTTGCAACTAGTTGCTTGACTATGCTTGAGTTATTTGGCATGAGTAGAAATGAACCTGAATATCTTGTGGGAGCATATGCCTTATTCCAAGTCTAGGTTGTTGTGGGGATTGATATAGTGATACTTTGGTTGAATTCTTTTTCTGCTCTTAGTATGGTGAAAATCTCGGATGTTTATGTTTTCAAAACAAAGTTCCTCATTGGTCAAACATTCCTACCAGAGCCATATGATAGGATTAGTTTCAAACTTTCTACTCATATGCTGCTTGTTATCTTAGTGAGCTTCGTCAAATTGTTGTGACCTTTGAGTGAAGCTTTCATATTCTTAGAGATCGAGAACCACGTACACACACCACCTCTCACTTGCAATTCCTACACTGGGAGTTAGCAAACATTTTCCATCATCCATCCACAAAAATAAAATGCTTCATGTTCCATGATTTCCCTCTCCAAATATTCTTGATAGAGACATGGGCTATGCAAAAAGAAAAGCATGCCAAAGAAGCATGGCAAAATAAAAAGAAAAATAAAAGCATAGCAAAAAGAAAGAAAAAAAAGAGAAAAGCATGTCAAGTGGCATGGCAAAAATATGAGAATAAAAGATAGCCCATGTTCTCAAAAATAAATCAAGGAGAGGGAGATTCATCCCAAGGAGCTCCACCATATTCCATTCCACCATATTCCATCCCACCATATTCCACTCCATATATCCCACACACTTGCACTTCTCGATCTTAAGGTATGATTTGTTTCCTCAGAGATCCGGTCTTTGACTTAGCAAAATATAAGATGCTTGTATGCCTTCATTCTTTGTCCCTGGGCCACACAAAAAGCCAAATTAGATGTTAGGATGAAAAGAAGGCAAAGCCTTTGGTAAGGATTCAAATACACTTGAGCGATTGAGTGAGCCAATGAGGAACAATTTATCTTTTCACAAAAGGGTGAAAACTCCGAGATAAGATCCTGAAAAGAGTAGAGTGGAATAAAACTAAGTTAAATTGTTCATCCTTTCAACCGCCCAAGATAAGGAGATTGCTATAAGCCCCATAGGTAAAATGGTGAATTAATACCTTGCTAATAATTCAAGTAAATTTGAGTACTAGTTGTTTATAAAGTTACCTGCAAGAGAAATGACATTATAGCAACTCTAGATCCACCGAGCCTAAGTTTTTATCTTTCCTCGAGGACGAGCAAAGAGCCAAGGTTGGGGGAGCTTGTTGGCGGTCGTTACAACCCAAATTCGACCACCAATACTCGGGAATAAATGAGAGTCTATGCAACATTCCATGTACTTAGGTTTTATTTCTAATGGAGTTCCACGAGTTTTGGTGAGTGTCGCTTGTGCAGGTACAACAACGAGAAATGTGTGCTATAGGGGTCGGAAATGACCGATTCGGCCGAACGACACGATTCGGCCGGTTACCCCCCTTAGCCGTGCAAGCCACCGGGAGTCGTCTACGTCAGCGCCAACTCATCCCGGGCTTCCGCCACATCACCCTGGGCCCAAACTCAACGTGACAAAGACCCCGAAGTCAACCAGAAGGCATCCGGCCCAGCCCAGGGCATGAACCGACCTGCCAACCGACCCCAGGAGCTGGCCCAGCACGTGTGCAAGCTCAAGGTGGTGCAGCACTGAGCCGAGCCCAGTTCGGGCGAACACGTGGGTTCGGCCGAACCAGGGAACCTCCTCCAGGGTGCAATCCTGGCCTTTGGCTGCTGAGGCGGTGCATCCCTCGGTTCGGCCGAACCGGGGAGTTCGGCCGAACCGGGATTTTCGCCCGAACGGCTCGGCACCGACCTCCAGTTGCTTGGCCGCTGCTCCACTTCTCCACCGACCCTGGCCATTATAAATAGAGGCAGGTTTCACCTACACAAGACACACAACACAAGAGTAGAGTGCAGGCGAAGCCCTATCAGTTCTCCACTTGTATCAGTAGAGATAGTGAGAGAGGAGAGGTGAGCGTCCCGGAGAGGAGCCGAAGTGTCGGCCCCTCTTCCCGCTGTACCTCTACGGATGCCACTTCACTTCGAGTAACATCTGGGTCTTGTCTGGTAACTCTTGTATCTCTCTCTGATTAATTGAGCATTCAGTTCTTACTTTTATATGCTTGCTGGTTCTTCGTTCAATGCTTAGTTGTGTAGTATAATTGTATACTAGCTGCTTAGCTTGAGTGCTTATCTGTCTGCAGTAGATAAGTATTAGTCAAATAGTGTAGGCGTGGTGCCTATACTTGAGGCTAACTTAGTTTCTGCCCGTCGCAACGGAGGTGGTAGCCGTAAGGTGGTGACAGCCCTTTCGGTCTTCGTAGCCCATCACGTTAGTTCCGGTGTCTTAGGACCCAAGGTTCAGGGTAACCGGCACCCCTTCTCACCCCTTTTTGTGTGTCGGAGGCTCTGTAGTCCCGAAGCAAGTATCTATCTGTATCCTCTGATCTGCTCAATCAATCGGTAGAATAACTTTATCCGACCCGTACCCTCTCTACCCTCTTACCTCTTCTCTTCTCTCCTTGTTGTCATCATCCATCTCATCCATTCCATTTCATCCACACCATCTACCTAGGACAACTTAGTTTAGGATTAGTACACTTCTCGTTCTCCGTGGAAATCGATACCTTGGAATACTCCCGGGTGAAAGCTACATTGGTATCCGTCCGCTTGCGGATTTATCTGTAGGCCGTAAGGAGTGCCAACAGTGGCCCAGTTGTCGTCGGGCGGCGACCGTGTGAACCTCTGAATAATCTCACTTTGCTTAGCTAAGGATAACGAAGTCATCTGAAAAGATAGAGTCACCCTCCCCTATCATACTAGCCTTTTGGGGCAATTGGGCCTTTTCCCCGAGGGATGCGCCGGAGTGCGGTGCTAAGATTGCCGAGTCAGAACAATAGGCCCTAGGGGCGTTGAAGCCAGATCGGTGTGTCGTATTTTCGGCTGCCGGTGGTAAGATTACGGGGTCAGATCGTGCGTATGTTTTGCTGGATCGGTGTGTCGGGCTTTTCATCTAATCCCACCTGGGCTGGACTCATCATTTCCTATCAGAGTTGGGCCCTTGTAAAAAGGGCAAAACGATGAGGACATCCTCCACTCTTGCTTAGCTAGGGAGAAGGAAGTCACCTTAAAAGGGAGAGCCAGCCTTCCCCTATCAGACTAGTCATTTGGGTCGATTGGGCCTTTTCACCGAGGGGTGCGCCAGAGTGCGGTGCTAAGATTGCCGAGTCACAACAAGAGGCCATAGGGCCGTTGAAGCCGGATCGGTGTGTCATATTTTGGGCTACTGGTGCTAAGATTACGGGGGCCAGATTGTGCGTATTTGTAGCTAGATCGGTGTGTCGGGCTTTTCATCCAGTCCCACCTGTCCGGACTCATCATTTGGTATCAGAGGTGTGCCCTTGTTAAGAAGGAGAGAATACTGAGGAAATTCTCCACTATTACCCGCTGGCAAAGACGCAACAAAAATGGGCCATGTGGCCCAGTTGTCGTCGGACGGCGACTGTGTGAACCTCTGAATAATCTCACATTGCTTAACTAAGGATAAGGAAGCCACCTTAAAAGGGAGAGCCACCCTTCCCCTATCAGAATAGTCTTTTGGGGCGATTAGTCCTTTTCCCCGAGGGGTGCGCCGGAGTGCGGCGCTAAGATTGCCGAGGCACAACAAAAGGCCCTAGGGGCGTTGAAGCTGGATCGGTGTGTCGTATTTTCGGCTGGCAGTGCTAAGCTTACGAGGCATAGATCGTGTGTGTCTGTAGCTGGATCAGTGTCTCGGGCTTTTCATCCAATCCCAGATGGACCGGACTCATCATTTGGTATCAGTGTCTCCGCCTCGGTCGAGACCTCCGCCCCGACACACAATTAATGATGCTCGTCGCCACTGTGCATCCAAAGTCAAAAAGGCAAATCTCTTGCCATGCCGCTCTAACAGCCACGACCCCCTATCGCATCTGCCAACTCTCGTCACTATGCTGCCAACCGAGGCTCTGTGCGGACATGCCAGTGCTGTGCAAACAGAGCACGTCACTCCGAGCTCCTGTGCTACCAACTCCGGCGACCCAAAGCCCTCGATCAGGCAGGAGAGATCCTCGAGCACGTAACAGGATAAGAAGGAAGGACGGCGGAAGCATGGCGGGCCATCCCGAGTACTGTGCGACAATCCCCGGTGCTGTGCTAACACATCGCCACTACGCAAACAGGGCCGGGTCATTCCTACTCCCTGTGCTGCCAACTCCCACAGTAATTTTCCACAGAAAGGGCTGTGCACAGGTATGGGGTCCCTCGAATTGGCGTATGAACAAGACACTACGGCGCGCTGGTCAGCTCAGACCCTCGAAACCATTCTGTGGCGTCACCACTAGTACTAGAATCCATCACAAGGGTGGCAACGCCGCGCAACAGTGGCCAAGGACAAGGAGCCACACCCGGCGCCATGCCAAGGACTATGCAACAACTGTATCTACATGTTGACACACGCCTATAACCCCTCCTCCTTGGTCTATAAAAGAAGAGGGCACGCTCATGCAAAAAACGGGATAATGAACAACCAATCGATCGAACACAGAACAAGACACAACCCACGCACTCCTCACTCCATGATATTGGCACTCTGCCTCAATCATCATCATCCGGGACTTGGAGGCCTAGCCTCTTCTCCCAACCTACTTGTATCCCCTACTACTCGCAGTCCGGTGCAGGATAATACATTGCACGCACTTTCTTTGCTGGACGTACGGTCTTGCGACCGAAACCAGGATAATTTCATGTCATTGCATTACCTTCTGCATCAACCATCAAGGGTGGGAACACAGCGCAATTCTGGTTGGTGTCGGGACCACGATTTCCAAACACCGATAGTGGCGCGCCAGGCTGGCACTATGATCGACCACATCATCCACTATCTCCCTTGATGGCAATCCGTGTCGTACGCGACAATCCCTTTCCGATGGGGACATCGGACCCACTTCCCACCGGATTCGAAATCCGGTTCGGGAGCCTCGAGTTCAGGGCAACTGGCAATGGCTACCACATGCAACGCCTTACGAGGAGCGCCGGTGTGGGCACGCCAGCACCACTCCCATCACCACAACTGCCACGCAGGAAGCGTTCACGTCAACGAGCGCGGTGAACGTGCGCGGAACGACGCAGAGCGGCCCGCGCCGGCTCCCCCGAGCGGGTTGAGGCCGGCACGCCAAACCCTGCGACAGCGGCAAAGAATATCCTGCCAGTGACACTAGGCACAATGTCTCTCTCTACTGGGGTTAGCACGGCCGACCCGTCGCAAGTCCCCGGTGAGATGCGCACCACAACCATGACCAACTCCTCGTTAGTTGGCACAGACATTACTGCGTATGAGGATCTGCCGGGGCACCATATGCTCTCAATTCGCAACCTCATCACAACTTCACCAGACGATGACTACCCCGACTCTGACAGTGAGGTACACGAAAGCGGCCACAGGGTCCTCGAACGGGACTACTCAGGGCTTCGCGATCGTGAGGCCTTTATGTCATTCCAAGCTGCAGCAGACTATTGTCTAACCTGCTTCGACGACTCTAGCAAGGGGGATTACGATCCCTCCAGGGAGTGCTTCGTCATCCTCCCGGGAAAGGGGTGACGAAGATGACGGGGCAAGTGAACCAGTGGGAGCCAAGAATAATGAGCAGGCGCCTGACAACGCTGCATTTGTGCAAGCGCAGCTAGCCCAAGTCCGCGAACTTGAGGCCAACCTCGAGGAAGAGCACCAACAAGTCCAGAAGCTCCGGGCAACGCTTGAGGACAACCGCCCTGTGCGCGGCGTGTGTGCCAGGGTGTCACACCCGGATTTACACAGAAACCCGAATGCTACTATATGTGTGCCCAGGAAGTCCACAGAACCCATATAGTTAACAAATATGATAAACAGAGTACATATGCTCAAATAAAATGGTTTTACATCAGAGTTTGACTCAAATAACTAAATAAAACAGCGGAAGTCTCTTTATTAACTCTCTCTAAACGAAGACGAAGACGAAGCCGATAACCATAACCCACTGGGACACCGACTGGTTGAGCAGAGCTAGTAGAATGGCAGATCTTCAGGAAATTCAACGGCAGCAGTACCATCTAATCCATCTGTTACCCATCCGGGATTTTGTTGAATAGCAAGTGTAAGTAAATGTCTTACTTAGCAAATACAACACGGATAATGAAGGCTTAAAAGAAAGGCTTGACACGGCTGAACTGCATTAGCAATTTTAGTTGTTTCATTTTAGCTTCATCATAATCACTACTTTCACGTGAATCCCAGTTTGTAACCCATTTAATATAGTAGTAGAGAGCATTAAACATTAATAAACGTCAACTTCTAATCAAAAAGGATCCAGGCCGCTCGTGACCATGAGCAAGGCTATCATGATAGATTATACACTCTGCAGAGGTTTCGCCCTTTACCCACCAGTCGCGTAAAAGTTCAAAGGAACTTTGCACCCAACCAC
The DNA here is from genome assembly GCA_033239725.1 of Echinochloa phyllopogon. Taxonomy (NCBI): domain Eukaryota; kingdom Viridiplantae; phylum Streptophyta; class Magnoliopsida; order Poales; family Poaceae; genus Echinochloa; species Echinochloa phyllopogon. The sequence goes on from BTCW01000018.1 coordinate 29,523,603, forward strand.
GCACATCAACACTTCCGAGGTGTGACTGCATAGGGACGCTACGAGGCTTTTCACAAGACACCCTAACGAAACAGTAGCCGTTATGGTACAACCTAGGCAGCATGACCCAAGGCACCGAGATTGACTGACGCTCATGTCGCAACACGAGGGGGGTCAATGGCGTCCAAGCGCGGTAATAAACATCAACAACAAAATAAATAGCGCAACGCGTGGAACCCCCACCATACGGAAGCTCCCAACACGGGACTGTGCCTCATGGGGACATAGCCAACGGATACTCCGTCCTCGGTGGATCAAACCATACTCTCACCCATGCTTCCCATAACGCCGTCGGCCCATCGGTAACTACTGTTAAGCTAGAGCCGTACATGTTACTTGTCCAAGACCAGAGCCATTATAGTTCCAGTGGTGGCGACAGGTTCCTGGGTTGCCGCTTTAAGAACCAGTCCTTATGGAGAGACACTAGGGCCAAGCACGAAGCGTATGCCCTAGCTCCCTGATCCATGTTGCTAAAAAGCAAGTTTTACCATTAACATTGAAGTGAACCATTAAGTCAAGATTAATAGTTAAACAATGGTGACAGTAGCTGCGCCTAGCAAAGTTCTACCCAAATGCATTAACCCAGGGTAATCAAGGTATAGGATAAACAAAACTAGGAATAACCTTAATAGGACAACAATTTAGACACATGCATATGCAGTAGATAATGTAAAGGTGTGTTTAGGTAGCAAGGATTGTCCGTGCTATACTTGCCTTCGTCAAACTGCTGCTGCTGCTGCTGTTGCTGCTGTTGGTCCTGCTCCTCGTAACCCTCAAACTCAAACGCGTACGGCTCACCGACTGGACTCATACATCGACACACAAGCATCCATACAAGCCAGTACATGCAAACAATATTAATCTATTAGAACAGTACACCAAATAATAAAACAGAACAAAAGAAGGCTTAGAAACTAATCTACGCTTCGCTACGAACACGTGAGCGCGAAAATCACTCAAATCGGAGCTAAAACGAGAAAGATACGGCTTTTCTAAGGTTCGGGGGCTTGCTGGCGAAGTTTCAAAAGTTCCAGGGGCTTATTTGCAAAAACTCAGGGGCTCAAACATAATTTTATATAAAAACAGGAGGGTTTATTCGCAAATTAATCAAAACAGGACCTCGAATGCTATTTTTAAATAAGGCAGGGGGTTTTCTGTAAAAATCAGGACCTAATTCTAATTATTTTTGAATTGATCTGGACCGCGGGTTGATTTCGAAAAAGATCAGGGGCTCTTTTGCAAAAGTGGCTCGGCTGACTTGGTTGACCGGTACGGTCAACTTTGACCCGGGGCTGGTTTCGATCTGGGCCGTCGGATTAGAATCGGGCGGCTGAGAATGGATCAAGGGGAGGGGTTTGTCGACGGCGAGAGGAGCTGCGGCGGCGCTGAGCGGCGGTGGCGGCGCTTCGCCGGCGAGGACGCATTCGCACACTACAAGGCTCGGTTTGGGTCGTGGCTGGGTGCTACCGACTCGGGGCGACGCAGCGAGTTCGCCGGGATAGGTCTCGTCGGCGGCGGAGCAGCGGAGGTGGCTCGTGCCGAGCAGTGGCGGCGGTGGCGCTCGGGCATCGATGGCGAGCATGCAACAGAGGGGGAAAAGGAGCAAGGAGGGCTCAGGTGGTTCCTCACCTCCACGCGAAGCTTCCCCGATGGTCAATTGGACCGGAGCGACGGCGCTGCGGCGGATCGTCGGTGGCGGCGAGTTCGGAAGCGGTGGCGGCGATGTGAGCTCGGCTAGAGGCGGCGCTTAGGTTTTCGATGGGGGAAATTGGGACGGCGGCGGCGGCTATTTGAAAGGCGGCCGAAGGCAGCTCGGGTGGGCCTCGGCGTCCGTGCCGTGGCCGGGCCGGACACCATGGCCGAGCGGAGTCGGACTCCGATGCAAGGTAGGGGATGAATCCGACCTGTGGGTCCCGCTCTGTCAGCGGCTGCGGGCGTAGGCGGGCCGGCCTGGCTGCTGGGCTGGATTGGGGGAGGAGGCGGGACGCTGCGCGGCTGGTTGCTGGGCCGCGAGGTGGGCCGAGCGGCTGGCGCGGGAGCGGAGCGGAGCAGGCCACCGAACTGGGCCGAAAGCGGGGAAGGGGGAGGTGGGCTGCTGCTGGGCTGGCTCGAGAGAAAAAGTAGGAGGAGCTAGTTCGTCCGGGGAAAAAGTTAAGGGAGGGAAATCAAACTCGGGCTGCTGAAATTTTTCTAGAGCTCCAAACTTGATGATTCAAATTCGAATTTAAACAGAATTTAAATTCCAATCGAATCACACACAAACAAAACACAATGCAGCCGGCATGAATGCAACAAAAATGTTTCTAACCTTATATTTAATTTTATTTCTCATAAATAATTTATTTTCCTTAGATAAATACGAGCATTAACTTAAATAAATGCAATTTAATTACTAAATTTTAAAATAGGCATTTTTAGGGTGTTACACAGGGAGGCCGGGCGCGTAGCCTAAGCCTGCATCGAGGCTGCTGACGATGTGGACGACCCACTCGCATTAGCCAGGGCGAGCCAAAAGCTCATTGTCGCGGCGACCTTGATCCGGGCCATGACGGAGCCCTTGACGTCTGAAGGCCGAAACCTGGGCCGAGAGGCACAGCTCCTCATCGAGCAAGCAGTTCTGCAGCAAGCCAAAAGCTCAGCTTCCCGCATACGCAAGTGAGCCGGCCTGAAAATCGGTGGAGGTATGCGGGAGCATGAGGGATCGGCACGAACCCCACGAAGGGACGATGTGGCGCCACCCCTGTCATCAAATAAGGGGAAGGCACCCTCGGTGCACGAACGCATCGGGAAGAAGCCTCTCAAGGAGCGAATCCTTGATACACGTGGAGATACGAGCAACGACGATGCCCACAACATCCTCAACAGGAAGAAGCAGGATGGCACATCTCGCGGCTTCCACCCTCACCGTGGAGGCCGCTATGACAGCGACGAAGACAAGAGCCCAACACCGGAACCCCCGGGAACCCAGTTGTTTGGCCGGGAGATTCGCGCGGCCTCGATTTCCGCACGATTCCGGCAACCAACGACCATCACCAAGTACTCAGGGGAAACGGATCCCAAGGTATGGCTCAACGACTACCGCCTCGCCTATCTACTGGGCGGCGCGACCGACGATGCCATGATCATCCGCAACTTGCTGCTCCATTTGGCGGATTCTGCGTGGACATGCCTTGAGCACCTACCCATGAACCAAATTCCGAATGGAACGACCTCGTGATGATGTTCGTTGGTAATTTCCAGGGTACTTACGTGCGCCCTTCGAGGGTGTCGCCAAAGATCCAATGAGTCCCTTCATGATTTCATCCACTGCTTCTCCAAGTGCTGCACCGAGCTCCCAAGCGTGGGTGACTCCGAAGTCATTGTTGGCACTCCTTACGGCCTACAGATAAATCCGCAAGCGGACGGATACCGATGTAGCTTTCACCCGGGAGTATTCCAAGGTATCGATTTCCACGGGGAACGAGAAGTGTACTAATCCTAAACTAAGTTGTCCTAGGTAGATGGAGTGGATGAATGAAATGGATGAGGTGGATGACGACAACAAGGAGAGAAGAGAAGAGGTAGGAGGGTATAGAGGGTACAGGTCTGGTAAGGGTATTCTACCGATTGACTGAGCAGAGCAGAAGATACAAATAGATACTTGCTTCGGGACTACAGAGCCTCCGACACACAGAAAGGGATGAAAAGGGGTGCCGGTTACCCTGAACTTGGGTCCTAGGACACCGGAACTAACGTGATGGACTACGAAGACCGAAAGGGCTGTCACCACCTTATGGCTACCACCTCCGTTGCAACGGGCAGAAACTAAGGTTACTGGCAAGTCTAGGAACCACTCCTACACTAGTCAATAACTACTTATCTCCTATAGCAAGATAAGCACCCAAGCTAAGCAACCAGTATACACTTATACCAATCAACTAAGCATTGAACGAAGAACGAGACACGTATATAGATGTAAGAACTGAATGCTCAATTAATCAGAGAGAGATACAAGAGTTACCAGACATGACCCGGATGTTACATGAAGTGTAGTCGCATCCGTAGAGGTACAGCGGGAAGAGGGGCCGACACTTCGGCTCCTCTCCGGGACGCTCACCTCTCCTCTCTCCCTATCTCTACTGATACAAGTGGAGAACTAACAGTGCTTCGCCTGCACTCTACTCTTGTGTTGTGTGTTGCAGGTGAAGGAGGGCCTCTATTTATAGTGCCCAGGGTCGATTTGAAGAGGAGTAGCAGCCACGCAACCCTGGAACGGTAGGAGGTCGGTTCGGCCGAACTGTAGGATTCGGCCGAACCGGTGGATGCACCGACCAAGGCTCCTACGGCCTTGATTTGCCCCTAGGAGGCGGTTTCCAGGGTCGGTTGCATGGGGACATGCCTTGGGCTGGTTCGGCCGAACCAATCCGTTCGCCCGAACTGGGTTTTTGGCCCAGCAGCGCTCCCCTGCACCGCCTCTCCCTCCTGGACCCTCTGGGCTGCCTTATCTTGGTGTTCTTCGTGCTCTTTTGGCCCAGAGGCGACGTGGCGATGGTCCACGTGTCATGTCCGGTCACTGCTTGGTTGTCGGTGATGTGGACGGCCTCCCGATCGTGCTCCGCGTCGGGTATGGTTAAGGGGGGTAACCGGCCGAATTGTGTCGTTCGGTCGAATCGGTCATTTCTGACCCCTATAGCTCATGTTTCTCCATTTTGTACCTGCACAATGGACAATCACCAAAACTTGTGGAAATTGTTAGTGGTAAGCCCTATAGCTATGGTGTGTGATTCCATTGTGTTCATTTTATACTCGGTTGGAGGTCGGGAATTGGTCTATAACGACCGCCAACAAGCTCCCCCAAGCTTAGACCTTTGCTCGTCCTCGAGCAAAGATAGAAACTTATGCTCGGTGGATCAGGAGTTGCTACAATGTCATTTCTCTTGCAGGTAACTTTATAAACAACTAGTACTCAAATTTTTACTTGAATTACTAGCAAGGTATAATTCACCATTTTACCTATGGGGCTTATAGCAATCTCCTTATCTTGGGCGGTTGAAAGAATGAACAGTTTAACTTAGTTTTATTCCACCCTACTCTTTTCAGGATCCTATCTCGGAGTTTTCACCCTTTTGTGAAAAGATAAACTGTTCCTCATTGGCTCACTCAATCGCTCAAGTGTATTTGAATCCGCACCAAAGGCTTTGCCTTCTTTTCATCCTATCATCTAATTTGGCTTTTGTGTGGCTCAGGGACAAAGGATGAAGGCATACAAGCATCTTATATTTTGCTAAGTCAAGGACCGGACCTTAGGAGAATCAAATCACACTCTTAGATCGAGAAGTGCAAGTGTGTGGAATATGCAGAGTGGAATATGAGTGGAATTTGGTGGAACTTCATGGAATAATTCTTCCTCTCCTTTATTTTTCGAGAGCATGGGCTATCTCTTTTTTTTGCCATGCCTCTTTGGCATGATTTTCGTTTTCTCATATTTTTGCCATGCCACTTGGCATGCTTTTCTTTTTTTTCATAGCCCATGCCTCTACTTCAAAGATATTTGGAGAGGGAATCAGAGAACATGAAGTTTATTTTTGTGGAATGGATGATGGCATGGTTTTGCTAACTCCCAGTGTAGGAATTGCAAGTGAGAGGTGGTGTGTATACGTGGATCTCGATCTCTAAGAATATGAAAGCTTCACTCAAAGGTCACAACAATTTGACAAAGCTCACTAAGATAACAAGCAGCATATGAGTAGAAAGTTTGAAACTAATCCTATCATATGGCTCTGGTAGGAATGTTTGACCAATGAGGAACTTTGTTTTGAAAACATAAACATCCGAGATTTGCACCATACTAAGAATAGAAATAGAGTTCAACCAAAGTCTCACTATATCAATCCCCACAACAACCTAGACTTGGAATAAAGCATGTGCTCCCACAAGGTTTTCAGGTTCATTTTTACTCATGCCAAATAACTCAAGCATAGTCAAGCAACTAGTTGCAACAAAGTACTAGCAAAATTAATGACAGAGCAACCATTCATCATTTCCAATGTGAGAGGCATATGATTCATTCCATGCATGGTTGAGAGTTAATTTTATTCAAGGGAAGTATTTTCAATTGAATGACCAAAGTGCTGAGTAATTCAGAACGTACCTGATGGGGGTCCTCCCCCAAGCTTGGACTCTTCACAGGTAGGGATTCAACCTTGAAAGGTACTGAGTCAGCTGGTTGGCCTGCTCGTTCTCGTCCTGTTCCTCTACTGTGTCATGCCTGTACTCATGTATCTTTTCGTTAAACAGGGCAATCTCCGGTTCGTTCAAATGCACCAACCGGAGCGACAATTTTATTCTTTTTGCATTCAACTCTAATTTTATTTATTCATCAAGCTAAGGTTGTAAACAAAATGTTTGGAAGGGAAATAATTAGAGCACCTCCTAAACAATGATTTGAGCAAAGGGAAATTGAATTGGGAAATAAATTGAAACTAATGGTGCTCTACAGGATACAACCGCATGACATCTGCTCTATAGATGGATCATAAAGGTCTAGATGTTACGTGGCTTTGGCGAGCCTCTCTGATTTGGCTGTGAATGCTTGGTACAGGACATTGTTCTTGTCCATCTGCCAAGGCTTGCCTTCAGTGACCTTCTCATCCTGGTTAGTCAACTTCTGGCATGTTTGTGCCAGTTCTTTTTCAGGCTCTTCAACCATGGGTTTCTCTTCTCCCTCCTCCATGGCTTTCTTCATTGGTGGACTTGTCGTACTCATGGAGAGAGAACCATTCATTAGGTGAGGAAAGGTCTTTGGATAAGGATTGGGTGGTCATGGCGGCTGGGAAATGTGAACACTTGGTCGTGTTCGGGAAAGTGATGGAGGATGGTTTCTGACTTGAGATCGACAAGCAGCTTTCCCAACATTTCCTAGCGACTTCGAGACAAGATGGGATAGAGATAGGATCAAGGGTCAAAAAGGACGCTCAAGGGGCAACCGAGGGGTCCTTTGGTCGAACCAACATGGTTTGGCCGAATTGTCCTAATTTGCCCAAACTAGAGTGGTCTAGTTTGCCCAAAGTGCTTCAGTGAGTCTATCTCTCTAGTGCCTACCCATCTCATTGACGGTCTTTACAGAGTGTTCTTGATCTTCATGCTGGATGTTCAGCTTGACCACTAGCTTGGGGGTGTTAAGGTGTGGCTATAAAATGCGGCTCCCCCAAGCTTAGATATTTCCAGGAGATGGAGTGAATGAGATGGGAGCCTCTACGACTAGCCCAGGACGCCAAAGCAAGGAAAGATGTTTTCATGGGATATTTGCTTAGCGTGCCTGGTGGCTGCGGCTCGATAGGGCTTGGCTTCTACCCAGTTAGAGACGGGATCTATGGCTACCAGAGTAAACTCATAGTTCTCTGAGTTAGGGAAAGGACCCATGGGGTCTATTCCCCTTACATCAAAGATTTCTACTGAATATTACTGGTGAGTGGCTTCGCGTCTCTTTCCCGTGTTTCTGGCAGTGTGGGCATCACTTGCTAAGTTTCTTAGCATCTCCATATTGCCAGACCTTTGTTCTGAACGCTCCATAATTACCTCCATAAGGTGCTGCAAGATATCTCTCCCAAACTTTATGTGCCTTAGGTGCAGGTATGCATCATCTAAGGAGTCAAATCCGGAAGGGACATGGATCATCCCATAGGTGAAGTCTGCTCTCATAAACCAATCTTTTCCTATTTTCACCTGATGGGACGTACCCTTGCACCATGAAGTCAACTATGGTGGCGTACCATGGCTCTAGTGTTGTGATCTCAAGGAGCGTGTGTCTTGGTTTCGCATCCTTTTTGGTCAAAAGATACTTCAGAGCAGTATGGTCGGAATAGACTATGACCTTTGCCCTAACTTGGTAGGACCGGAATTTGTCTATAACAAACACAACTGCTAAGAGTTTCTTTTCCGTGGTTGCGTAATTGAGCTGGGGCCAGTGAGCATAATGCTTCTTGTCCTTGGTTTGGCCCACAACAGCTCCTATGGCATAATTGCTCGCATCACACATGATTTCTAATGGGATGCTCTAGTCGCGAGACCGGATGATGGGAGCAGAATTGAGTGCTTTCTTAGGGTGTGAAAGGAAGCATAGCACTCTTGATTAGAGACGAGAGGGGTTTCCTTGGCCAAGAAATTGGTCAACGACCGGGCTATTTGAGAGAAATTTTCGATGAGACACCTATAAAGCCCGGTGTGGCCAAGGAACTACGAATCCCCTTTACTCGTGGGAGGTGTACGCATAGGGTCGTATTTGGGAGTATGACAGGAGAAGATGATGGCTTTAAGCTTTGAATCTAGTCTTTCCCCGATCAAAGAAGAATCTTCGTGACAATTGTCTTACGACCCCAAGGTAAGATAAGATAGGGATATGATGTGTATGAAGGTTAGGAGTAATCCCTTTGAAATCTTGGATCGAGTGTCCTAAGACTGATCGATCCTCCTCCAGGACAGTGAAAGTCGGTTGGGTTCCAGGGGGTTTGTAACTGATGGGGACTGGAGTTTGTCCGTCCTTAAAGAGGGAAGCACACTTCAATCCAGAGGGAAGAGGCTTAGGTTCGACTGGAGGATGAATCTCTTCTTCCTCCATAAGGAATTGGGCATCTTCTTCTAGGAAATGTTGCTCTAAGTCTATCAAGGATGTTGACATGACCTCCTCTATTGGCTCAGGATCGGGATCTGTCTCTATTGGGTTATTCAAGGAATAAGAATAAGAGACTGGGACAAGTTCTTCTCCGATCCTAAGCTCTAGCTGGATTATTGGTGAATTTTCTAGAATTTTCATGATTGGCCTACCAATAAAGATGGAGTAAGTGGAATTTTCAGGTAGGTTAAAGATATGGAAATCCAAGAAAAGTTCAGGGTCGTTAATCTTAACGGGTGTGACCCGCAAGATCCCTAAACAGTCGAGGATCCTTCCCGATGTGAACCTTAAACGTTTCTGAGATAATGACCATGGTTCATCGGGGAGTTGCGCTCGCACCAAAGAGCTAGAGATTATGTTGATTCCGAGGCTTGGGTCGTACCCGATTTCTCTGTCATTGCCCATAACTTCATAGAATATGCTTCTGATCCTTTTGGGCATTTTGACAACATCGGTCCAGGCTTCGGCCTCATCTAGCCATTCCTGACTCTTGATGGCAGAGAGATGGCCTAAGTACTCTCTTTGATATTCTAGTGCTTCCTTGTCGGGTGGTGGATCCTTTTGCTCTACACATTGTCCCCGTGGGAAACGTATTGCACAGTCGATGTCATCGAATAGGCCATCGTCAAAATCGTAGGGAGTGGTGTAGAGTGGAGGATAGTAGTCCAGGCTAGAGTAAGGTTGTGGTTTGAATTGAGCATCGGGTTCTGATGGAATGGAAGGGCTGATAGATTTGGATTGTTGGTGTACAGGCTCTTCAGGTTTAGGCTGCTTCTCTTCTTCATCAGGGAGTTCGTCATAGACTCTAGTGTAGGGAGTGTCGTCCAGGATGCGCTCCAGGACTATCCTCGCTTCACTAGGAGTCAAATGAAAAAACGACCCTTTTGAAGCAGAGTCCAAGAAAGTTGCGGCTACGGGACAGAGGCCAAGGCTGAAGTGTTGTAAAACAACAGGTTCTGATAGGCTTAGGTCTGGTCCGGATGCCAAGATTTGCTTGAAACGAGCCCAGGCAGCTCCTAACGACTCTCCCTCTAATTGCTTAAAGGTAAGAACTTCGATTCGGAGGCTGGCTACCTTGGAAATTGGGAAGAAATTTAGGCAGAATTTCTCTCTGAGAGTTTCCCAACTCCCTTCCATAGTACCGACAGCCAGAGAGTACCATTTCTTCGCTCCTCCCGTTAATGAGAACGGGAATAGCTTCCATTTGAGTGTCTCTTGTGTCATGCCCGCAATGGTCAGGCACGAGCAGAGTTGCTCAAACTCGCGCAAATGCGCGTATGGACTCTCGGCCTTCGTTCCTGAGAACGATTGCTCACAAACCATGGCTATGAAGCCAGGACGTAGCTCATAGCCGGGTGTGGATATGGGATGTGATGATGGTGGTGGCTCCAAACAAGCGCCCTTTGGAGCCGAGTGTTGGCGTAAGGTAAGAGTGGGATCCATATGGATGGTGGATGGTGGTGGGATACACGGACAACTTGGGTTCGGAATCAGAACAGCTACCGTTCCCCGGCAACGGCGCCAGAAAGCATGTTGGCACTCCTTACGGCCTACAGATAAATCCGCAAGCGTTAGGATACCGATGTAGCTTTCACCCGGGAGTATTCCAAGGTATCGATTTCCACGGGGAACGAGAAGTGTACTAATCCTAAACTAAGTTGTCGTAGGTAGATGGAGTGGATGAATGAAATGGATGAGGTGGATGACGACAACAAGGAGAGAAGAGAAGAGGTAGGAGGGTAGAGAGGGTACAGGTCTGGTAAGGGTATTCTACCGATTGACTGAGCAGAGCAGAAGATACAGATAGATACTTGCTTCGGGACTACAGAGCCTCCGACACACAGAAAGGGATGAGAAGGGGTGCCGGTTACCCTGAACCTTGGGTCCTAGGACTCCGGAACTAACGTGATGGACTACGAAGACCGAAAGGGCTGTCACCACCTTACGGCTACCACCTCCGTTGCGACGGGCAGAAACTAAGGTTACTGGCAAGTCTAGGAACCACTCCTACACTAGTCAATAACTACTTATCTCCTATAGCAAGATAAGCACCCAAGCTAAGCAACCAGTATACAGTTATACCAATCAACTAAGCATTCACCCGAACTGGGTTTTTGGCCCAGCAGCGCTCCCCTGCACCGCCTCTCCCTCCTAGACCCTCTGGGCTGCCTTATCTTGGTGTTCTTCGTGCTCTTTTGGCCCAGAGGCGACGTGGCGATGGTCCATGTGTCATGTCCGGTCACTGCTTGGTTGTCGGTGATGTTGACGGCCTCCCGATCGTGCTCCGCGTCGGGTATGGTTAAGGGGGGTAACCGGCCGAATTGTGTCGTTCGGTCGAATCGGTCATTTCTGACCCCTATAGCTCATGTTTCTCCATTTTGTACCTGCACAATGGACAATCACCAAAACTTGTGGAAATTGTTAGTGGTAAGCCCTATAGCTATGGTGTGTGATTTCATTGTGTTCATTTTATACTCGGTTGGAGGTCGGGAATTGGTCTGTAACGACCGCCAACAGTCATCCATGGCTTCCTCGAGGGCACAACCTGCCGGGGCTTGGTGCGTGAGTTGGGATGAAGCCCTCCTGCCAGCGTCAATGAGTTGTTTGATGTCGCCACCAACTTTGCCTCTGGCGAGGAGGCATGGACGGAAGAAACGCCCGCAGAGGGCAGCAAGTCCAAGGGTTCCGCAAAGAAACAGAAGGAAGGTAAGAAGCCCCAGAAAACCTCACGCCGACAAGAGCGGACCGAGGACCCCGACAAAATCCTCGCAATCGACCCTGCGCCCAAAGCTCCTTGAGGCCCCCCTCGAGGAGGCGGCGTCTTCAATGACATGCTCAAGAAACCTTGCCCTTATCACAATGGTATCGTAACCCACACCCTCGAGCAATGCGGAATGCTAAAGAAATATTTTAATCGCGCCGCTTTGAAGGAAGATGCGGGGAAAAAGGACACGGGCGACGGGGGTGGCCAAGGCTTCCCAGAAGTGGAGAACGTCTTCTTCATTTTTAGGGGGCCAACGGTCAACATGACACCTCGATAGCGCAAGCGCGAGCGCCGAGAGGTGTTCTCCATACATAAGGTCGGGCCATCCTACCTCGACTGGTCTGAGGAGACCATCTCCTTTAGTCGAGAGGATCACCCCAACTACATCCCAAACCCGGCGCAGTACCCGCTCGTCGTTGATCCCATCATCGGCAACACCCGGTTCTCCAAAGGTACTCATGGATGGAGGCAGCAGCCTCATCATCATGTACGTCTCGACCTTGGAGCTCATAGGCATCGGGAGGGACAAGCTATGCCCCAGCAAAGCATCATTCCATGGCGTTGCACCGGAAAAGCGAGTTCAGCCCCTTGGGCAGATCGATCTGCCTGTTTGCTTCGGCACGCCTGACAACTTCCGCAGGGAGACCCTAACCTTCGAAGTGGTGGGATTTCGAGGTGCCTACCACGCCATCCTTAGCCGCCCATGCTACGCCAGGTTCATGGACATCCTGAACTACACGTACCTCAAGCTGAAGATGCCGGGGCCAAAGGGTGTCATCACGGTGGCGCCATCATTCGAGCATGCCTACATATGCGACGTGGAATGCGTCGAGAGCGCCGAGGCGCTTGCCGAGGATGAGGCTCTCATCGCGGACCTGGAGAAGATGGCGAAGGAAACTATCGCCTCCAGTTCGAAGCATGCAGGCAGTTTCGAGCCCGCAGAGCAGACCAGGGCTGTGCCCCTGGACCCCAGCATCCCCAACGACAGGACAGTGAGGGTCAGTTCGACCCTCGACGACAAATAGGAGGTGGTGCTCATCGACTGTGTCCGCGCCAACGCCAACATCTTCGCGTGGAGCCCCTCGGATATGCCAGACATACCGAGGGAGGTCGTCGAGCACTCCCTTGACATCCTGCTCTACTCCAAGCTGGTGGTTCAATGCCTGCGATGCTTCGACGAGCAAAAATGCCGGGCCATTGGTGAAGAGCTGCGCAAGCTCCTCGAGGCTGGATTCATCAAGGAGGTATTTCATCCTAACTGGCTCGCTAATCCTATTTTAGTTGTGAAAAAGAATGGGAAATGGAGGATGTGTATAGATTATACTGGTTTAAATAAAGCATGTCAAAAAGTTCCTTTTCCTTTACCATGTATCGATCAAATTGTGGATTCATCTACGGGATGTGAGCTATTATGTTTCCTTGATGCTTATTCTGGTTTCCACCAAATTAAGACGAAAGTTTCTGACCAGCTCGCGACTTCTTTTATCACGCCTTTTGGCATTTTTTGCTATGTCACGATGCCATTTGGTCTTCGAAACGCCGGAGCCACATACCAACGGTGTATGCTTCGTGTTTTCGGGGATCATATCGGGCGGACCGTAGATGCATACGTTGACGATATCGTTGTAAAATCCAGGAAGGCGGATGACTTGGTAAATGATTTGCGCATTGCGTTTGATTTTCTCCGGGCTAACGGGGTAAAACTAAATCTGGAGAAATGCGTCTTTGGGGTGCCTCGAGGCATGCTCTTGGGTTTCATTATCTCTCAGTGAGGCATAGATCCCAACACTGAAAAGGTCTCTGCCCTCGAGCAGATGGGACTGATCCAAGACCTCAGGGGGTACAAAGGGTATTGGGATGCCTTGCAGCCCTGAGCCGGTTCATCTCGCGTCTCGGCGAGAAAGGCTAGCCCTTGTACCGACTCCTAAAAAAGAACGAGCATTTTTTTTAGACCCCCGAGGCCTAGAAAGCCCTCGACGGGCTAAAAGCATCTCTCGCACGAGCACCAATTTTAACGCCACCAAAGGAGGGCGAGCGCCTCTACCTCTATGTAGCCGCAACGACTAAGTAGTCAGCGGAGTCATTGTCATAGAGGGAATCGAGGAGGGACACACTCTACCTGTCCTAAGGCTGGTGTATTACATCAGTGAAGTATTGACTGAAACCAAGACACGATATCCACAAATCCAGAAGTTGCTCTACACAGTAGTGCTAGCACGGCGCAAGCTACGCCACTATATTGAGGCTCATCCTGTCACCGTGGTCTCATCTTTCCCCCTGGGGGAGATACTCGGCAACCAGGATGTCTCGGGTAGAATAGCCAAATGGTCCGTGGAATTGATGGGTGAAACCCTCACTTATGCCCCTTGAAAGGCAATCAAGTCACAGATCTTGGCAGATTTTGTGGCAGAGTGGACGAACACACAGCTGCCCCCACCCTAGATCCAAGCAAAAGGTTGGATCATGTACTTCGTCTCACACCTCGGAGAACACATAAGACACGTGGTACACTTGCACTTTCCGGCGTCCAACAATATGGCCGAGTACGAGGCTCTGCTCACCGGGCTTCGTATAGCTATAGAGTTGGGTGTCAAACGCCTTGACATCCTGAGAGATTCACAACTGGTTATCGACCAGCTTATGAAGGAGGCAAGCTGCCACGACGAGAAAATGCAAGTGTACTGCAACGCGGTACGCCGGCTCGAGGACAAATTCCATGGCCTCGAGCTCAACCACATTGCGCGAAAATACAATGAGGAAGCCGATGAATTGGCCAAAATCACGTTAGGTCAGATCACCGTTCCACCGAACGTGTTCGCCCGCGACTTAGCAGAGCCGAGCATCAACCTCAAGCCAACTCCCAAAGCTCATGATGCTCCCTCGTAGGTCGAACCCTCGGGGGCTAAAAGCACATGGTCGAGCTCCCTAAACCAAGTTGCTAAAAAGCAAGTTTCATCATTAATGTTGAAGTGAACCATTACATCAATATTAACAGTTAAATAATGGTGATAGTAGCTGCGCATAGCAAAATCTACCCATATGCATAAACCCAAGGTAAACAAGGATAGGATATTCAAAACTAGATACAACCTTAATGGTACATCAAATTAGACACATGCATTTATGAAATAATTTAATAAAGGGTGAGTAGGTAGCAAGGATTGTCGGTGCTATCACTTGCCTTCCTCAAAGGACAGCTGCTACTGCTGCTGTGAGTCCTGTCCCTAGATGTCGAAAAAATGAAAGGCTCATCGACTGAACACGAATCACCACACAAACATGCACGCAAGCCAATACATGCAAAAAAATAATAATCTATTAGAACAGTACACCAAACAATAGAAATAGTACAGATAAGGGTTCTAGAAATAATATAAGCTTTACTACGAACACATGAGCGCGAAAATCATACTAATCGGAGCTAAAACAGAAACGATATGGGTTTTCTAAGTTCTAGGGACCTGCTGGCAAGTTTTAAAAGTTTCTAGGTGCTTATTTGTAAAAAAATAGGGGCTAAAACATAAATACGCGCAAAAGTTACTGACTCAGACCATGGGTTCTAATATTTAAAAGCTCAGGGGTTTTTTCATAAAAGAAAGAACCTATGTGTAATTACTTTTGAACTACGGTGGATTGCGAGTTGATTTGTGGAAAAGGTAGGGGCTCTTTAGCAAAAAGCACCGAGCTGACCGGTACGCTGAGTGTTTGACTTGGGGCAGGGGGTCTATGGGCCGTCGGATCTAGATCCGATGGCGCGGATCCAGCTGGGCGGTGGGGGTCGCCGGCAGGGGGGAGATGCGGCGGCGACGCCGGTTTCCACGGCGGGAACTCACCGGAGCAGGGTGAATCTCGGGCTACGGGGCGCCATTGGCCCTGGAATTTGGACCTAAGGGCTCAGGGGGCCATGGCGAATGCACCTAGGGCCTTGGTGGCGGCCGGAATCGGTCAGGGCGGCCGGGCGTCGGTGAACCGCGGCGGGGCTCGCCGACGAGGGTGGGAATGGGTGCTATAGCGCCTGGTTTTGGGCGTGGCTTGGCTCGGGAGCATTACGGGAGCATGGCAAGCTTACCAGGGTGGTCCAAGGCGCCGGCTGTGCGTCGGAGATGACGGTCGACGACGGCGGCCGGTGAAGCTGCCCGGGCGGCGTCGGAGTGGGGCGTGGGACGTGCTGGGGAGCTCGGGATCGCTGGGGGAGGCTTGAGTGAGGTGTGGAGGTGGGGGAGGGGCACTTTTATAGGCTCGGGGGGGGGGCTACATTGGCGTGCGTGCCAAGGGGATAGGATGACGGTGGCCGGCGATCCCTTTCCATGCGGGGAGGGACTTGCGGTGCATGCGCGGGGCCAGGGATGGAAGGGTGGGTCAGGGAAGGTGCGGGCAAGGTTTCAGGAGGCCCACGGGCGCGAGGAGGGGCTGGAGTGGCCGGCCGGGCGGCGAGATTCACGCCTGGGAGGAAGGGACGCTCGGGCGAGAGGTAGGGGTGGTTCTGAAGAGTGGGGCCCCGGTGGCAGTGAAAGGGGGAGGGGGATTTGCCGGGTGCTGCGCGGGCGGGTGACTGGGCCGGCTCTGCTGGGCGGCCCAGGAGCGGGGCACATGGGTTGGCTCGGGAAAGAGGAAGGAGGGTGCTCGGCCGAGCTGGGATAGAAGTAGGAGGTGCAGAAGTGGTCCAGAGAAACAGCTTAGGGAGCAAAAGTGAACTGAGCTACAATAACTTTTCTAGGATTCAAACAATTGCAAATTAAATTCAAATTTAAACAGAATTTAGATTCCAATTTAACTTACTACCAAACAAAACACAGTGCAGCAGCATGAATGTAACAAAAATGTTTCTACAACTTATATTTAATTTTAATATTCAAAAATAATTCATTTAACCTATATTAATTATGAACAATTTAAATAAAAGCACATAATTTACTAAATTTTTTTGACCGGAAAAGACTGTGGGGGAGTTCCCCACAGCAATTTTATAAATGAAAGAAGGGAGCAATATATACAAGAAAGAGGGAGGGAAGGAGGGGCTGAGGGGGCAATATTTACTAAAAAATTTAAATAGGCTATTTTTGGGTGTTACATATTACAGGGCCTAGATCGTGCGTATCTGTAGTTGGATTAGTGTGTAGGGCTTTTCATCCAATCCCACCTGGGCCGGACTCATCATTTTGTATAAGAGTTGTGCCCTTGTTAACAAAGGGAGAATACTGAGGACATCCTCCACTATTACCCGCTGGCAAAGACACAACAAAAATTGGCCAAGTGGCCCAGTTGTATTCGAGCGGCGACTGTGTGAGCCTCTGAATAATCCCACCTTGCTTGGCTAGGGAGAAGGAAGTCACCTTAAAAGGGAGAGCCACACTTCCCCTATCGGACTAGCCTTTTGGGGTGACTGGGCCTTTTCCCCGAGAGGTGTGCTGGAGTGCGGCGCTAAGATTGCCGAGGCACAGCAAGAGGCACTACGGGCGTTGTAGCTGGATCGGTGTATCGTATTTTCGGTTGCCGGTGCTAAGATTACAGGGTCAGCTCATGCGTATCTGTAGCAGGATCGGTGTGTCGGGCTTTTCATCCAATCCCACCTGGGCCAGACTCATTATTTCGTATCAGTGCTGGGCCCTTGTTAAAATGGGAGAAAGATGACGACATCCTCCACTATTACCCGCTGGCAAAGACGCACCAAAAATGGACCAACTAGCCCAGTTCTAGTCGGCCGGCAACCGTGTGAGCCTCTGAATAATCCCACCTTGCTTAGCTAGGGAGAAGGAAGTCATCTTAAAAGGGAGAGCCACCCTTCCCTATCAGACTAGTCTTTTGGGGCGATTGGGCCTTTTCCCCGAGGGGTGCACCAGAGTGCGGCGCTAAGATTGCCGAGGCACAACAAGAGGCCCTAGGGGCGTTGAAGCCGGATAGGTGTGTCGTATTTTCGGCTGCCTATGCTAATATAACGGGGCCTAGATCATGCGTATCTGTAGCTGGATCGCTGTGTCGAGCTTTTCATCCAATCCCACCTGGGACGGACTTATCATTTGGTATAAGAGTTGTGCCCCTGTTAACAAGGGGAGAATGATGAGGACATCCTCTACCATTACCCACTGGCAAAGATGCAACAAAAATGGTGTAACACCAAAAACTAGCCCATTTAAAATTTTTAGTAATTTATTGGCTTTTATTTTAATTGTTCATAACTAATATAAGTTAAATAAATTATTTATGAATATGATATATCAAATATAAGTGGTAGAAACTTTTTGTTGCATTCTTGCTGCCTGCATTGAGTTTTGATTGTGGGTAGTTCAATTGGAATTTAAATGTAATTTAAATTCAAATTTGAATCACCTTGTTTGGAGCTCTAGAAAAGTTCTTAGGCCCATAGTTCATTTTTTCCCCCTGAAGATTTTTCCACGGCTCGCTTTCCCTCCCCCATCTCTCCCAACCGAGCCGGCCCGCTCCTTCACTCCTTTTCTCCCCCGCAGCCCAGACAGCTTGGCCCACCAGCACCCCCCTCTCCCGCGCTCACTGCCATGTGGGGGCCCACCTACCATGTTCTCTCCCAACCTTCCTTTCTTCTTTGTGCGAATGGAGCCGAGCGCCGGCGAAGGCAAGGCCGTTGCTCCCGTGCCGTAGGCCCTCACCAAGCCAACTCGAAGCTGCGCCGAAGCTGCCCCGAAGCTTCCTCCCCCGCTCCCTTCCTTTACGGCCGCGCCGCGCATGGCAAGTTGCCTCCCCACAAGGAAGGGCGAAATCCGCCGCCGCCGCCAATGATCTTCGTGCACTGCATGCCAGGGCTACCCCCAGGGCCCTATAAAAGCCGGCCGCCGCACACCAAAAGGCCACCAAGCCTCCAGCCGAGCTTCCAAGCCTCGCCAGTGCCCTCCCCACCTCGCTCCTCGCCTAGCGCCGCCGCTCCTCAGCCGCCACCGCCGGAAACCGCCTATGCAGCCCCTCCCCCACTAGGAAACCGTTCCGAAGCTTCTCCTGAACGTGAGGAAGCTCACTGAGCAGCCCCAGCCCCCTTTCCTCCCCTGGAACTACCCCTAATTGCTCACCGTCGTTGAACAGGAGCACCGGAGCCACCCCACCACGTTGTCAGCCAACTCCGTCAACCCACCGCCGCCTTGAGCACCCCAGGTGAACTTGCCGTCCTCCCCTGGTGCCGTAGAGCCCTTCCGTGCATCAATTGGCGCCCTGTAGCTTGAGTTGTGCTCTTCTCCGGCGATGCGCCGCCGTAGCCCGCGCGGCGCCGCCGCCCCCTCCTGTTTCCTGCCGGCCACCAGCCTCAGGTCAATATGGATCGTTAGATCCAGATCTGACAGTCCACGTGCGCCCCTGACCGGGTCAAACCGGCGTGTACCGGTCAACTCGGGCTGATTTGCAGTAAAGCCCCTCCAAGATTTAATTTAGAACCCGACGTCCTTCGCTGTAGAAAATTAATTGCACCTAGGTCCTGTTTTTAAGAAAAACCCCCTGAACTTTTTAATAATAGAACCCGCCATCCTATTTAGCCATTATTTGTTTATGTTTAATTATGTTTTACCCCCTGATTTTTCACAAATAAGCCCCTGGAAACTTTTAAAACTTGTCAGCAGGTCCCTAGATCTTAGATTTGCCATATCTTCTCTGTTTTAACTCCGATTAGTGTGATTTTCGTGCTCATGTGTTCGTAGCAAAGCGTAGAATATTTCTAAAACCTTTATTTATACTGTTTCTACTGTTTGGTGTACTGTTCTAATAGATTATTCTTGTTTGCATGTACTGTCTTGTGTGTATGCTTGTGTGGTGATTCCTGTCCAGTCGGTGAGCCATACGCTTTGGAGTACGAGTACGCGGAGGACTTTCCGGAGCAGGACTCGTAGCAGCAGCAGCCACACTTTGAGGAAGGCAAGTTATAGCACGGACAGTCCTTGCTACCTACCCACTTGTAATAAATTATTTCATACATGCATGTGTCTAAATTGATGTACCTTTAAGGTTGCACCTAGTTTTGATTCTCCTATCCTTGTTTACGTTGGGTTTATGCATATGGGTAGAATGTTTGCTATGCACAACTACTGTCACCTCTGTTTAATTGTTAACTTTGACTTAATGGTTCACTTTAACATAATGATAAAACTTGCTTTTTAGCAACTTGGTATTGGGATCTAGAGCATGTGCTTCGTGCTTTGCTCTAGTGTCTCTCCATAAGGTCCGGTTCTTAAAGCGGCAACCCAGGAGCCTGTCGCCACTACTAGAAGCTTGTACGTCTCTAGCTTGCCAGTGGTTACCGACGAGCTGATGGCGCTATGAGAACCACTCATGAGTGTATGGCTTGATCCACCGAGGACGGGCGATCCATGGGCTATGTCCCCGTGAGGTACAGTCCCGTGTTGGGAGTCTCTGCGATGGGGAACTCCACACGTTGCGCATTATTGGTGTGATGCCCGTGCTTTGGATGCCATCGACCCCCTTATGGTGTGACTCCGTAGGCGTAAGTCGATCTCGGTGCCTTGGGCCATACTCTGGTGCCACTATCTTGTTAGGGTGTCTTGTGAAAAGCTCGTAGCGTCCCTATGCGGTCACACCTCAAAAGTGTGATTTGTGAGGTCTGATCCACCTCCGCTGGTTGGGTTTAAAGTTCGTTTGAGCTTTTACGCGACTGGTGGATAAAGGGCGAAACCTCTACATAGTGTAAATCTATCATGATAGCCTTGCTCAGGGTCACGAGCGGCATGGATCCTTTTTTATGAGAATGTGATATTTATTATGCTTAATGTCACTTATACTGTATTAATTGGGTTACAACTGGGTTTTCGTACACTTGTAGTAATTTAGATAATGTTAAAACGAACCAACTAATAGTGCTAATGCAGTTGAGCCATGTCTAGCCTTACTTTGAGCCTTCATATACCCGTGCTATACTTGCTAAGTAATTGTTTACTTACACTTGTCATTTATTCAACAAAATCCTGGATGGGTAAACAGATTGGGATGTGCATGAGTCTGCAGCTGAGTTTCCAGAAGATTTGCCGTACTACTGAGTTGTGATCTCCCAGTCAGAGTCCCTGTGGATAGCGGCTACACTTAGTTGAGAGTTATTAGTCTTCCGCTGCATTGGTTAGTTTATTTATGATGCACTCTAATGTAAAACTCTATTAATGAGATATTTATTCAGCATTTGTACTCTGTTTATCATATTTGTTTGCTATATGTGTACTATGACTTCCTGGGCACACATATGGCCGCATTCGGGTTTCTGTGTAAATCCGGGTGTGACAAATGGGCCATGTGGCCCACTTGTAGTCGGGCGGCGACCGTGTGAGGCTCTGAATAATCCCACCTTGCTTACCTAGGGAGCAGAAAGTCACCTTAAAAGGGAGAGCAAACCTTTCCCTATCAGACTAGTCTTTTGGGGTGATTGGTCCTTTTCCTCGAGGGGTACGCCGGAGTGAGGCGCTAAGATTGCCGAGGCACAACAAGACGACCTAGGGGCTTTGAAGCCAGATCGGTGTGTCGTATTTTCGGCTGCTGGAGCTAAGATTACGGGACATAGATCATGCATATGTGTAGCTGGATCGGTGTGTCGGGCTTTTCATCCAATCCCTCCTGGGCCAGACTTATCATTTGGTATAAGATTTGTACTCTGTTTATCATATTTGTTTGCTATATGTGTACTATGACTTCCTGGGCACACATATGGCCGCATTCGGGTTTCTTTGTAAATCCGGGTGTGACAAATGGGCCATGTGGCCCACTTGTAGTCGGACGACAACCGTGTGAGCCTCTGAATAATCTTATCTTGCTTAGCTATGGAGCAGAAAGTCACCTTAAAAGGGAGAGCCACCCTTCCCCTATCAGTCTAGTCTTTTGGGGTGATTGGGCCTCTTCTCGAGGGGTGCCCCAGAGTGCTGTGCTAAGATTGCCGAGGCACAACAAGAGGTCCTATAGGCGTTGAAGCCGAATCAGTGTGTCATATTTTTGGCTGCCGTTGCTTAGATTATGGGGGCCAGATCGTGCGTATCTGTAGCTGGATTGGTGTGTCGGGCTTTTCATCCAATCCCACATGGCCAGACTCATCATTTGGTATTAGAGTTGTACACTTGTTATGATGGGGACAACGATGAGGACATCCTCCACTATTACCCGCTAGCAAAGACGCAACAAAAATGGACCAAGTGGCCCAGTTTTAGTCAGGCGGCGACCGGGTGAGCCTCTTAATAATCCCACCTTGCTTAGCTAGGGAGAAGGAAGTCACCTTAAAAGGGAGAGCCACACTTCCCCTATCGGACTAGTCTTTTAGGGTGACTGGGCCTTTTCCACGAGGGGTGCACCGGAGTGCGGCGCTAAGATTGTCGAGGCACAGAAAGAGGCCGTAGGAGAGTTGTAGCCGGATCGGTGTGTCGTATTTTTGGTTCCTAGTGCTAAGATTACGGGGGTCATCTCATGCATATCTATAGCTGGATCGGTGTGTCGGGCTTTTCATTAAATCCCACCTGGGCCGGACTCGTCATTTGGTATTAGAGTTGTGCCCTTGTTAAGAAGGAGAGAATGATCAGGACATCCTCCACTATTACCTGCTGGCAAAGACGCAACAAAAATGGACCAAGTGGCCCAGTTGCAGTCATGCGGCGACTGTGTGAGCCTCTGAATAATCTTACCTTGCTTAGCTAGAGAGGAGAAAGTCACCATAAAATGGAGAGCCACCCTTCCCCTATCAGACTAGTCTATTGGTGCGATTGGGCCTTTTCCCCGAGGTGTGCGCAAAAGTGCGGTGCTAAGATTGTCGAGGAACAACAAGACACCCTAGGGGCGTTAAAGCCGGATCGGTGTGTCGTATATTTGGCTTCCGGTGCTAAGATTACGTGGGCCAGATCGTGCGTATCTATACCTGGATCAATGTGTCGGGCTTTTCATCCAATCCCACCTGGACCGGACTAATCATTTGGTATAAGAGTTGTGCCCTTGTTAACAAAGGGAGAATACTGAGGACATCCTCCACTATAACACGCTGGAAAAGACGCAACAAAAATGGGCCAAGTGGCCCAGTTGTAGTCAGGCGGTGACCGTGTGAGCATCTGAATAATCTTATCTTGCTTAGCTATGGAGCAGAAAGTCACCCTAAAAGGGAGAGCCACCCTTCCCCTATCAGTCTAGTCTTTTGGGGTGATTGGGCCTCTTCTCGAGGGGTGCGCCAGAGTGCCGTGCTAAGATTGCCGAGGCACAACAAGAGGTCCTATAGGCGTTGAAGCCGGATCAGTGTGTCGTATTTTTGGCTGCGGGTGCTAAGATTATGGGGGCCAGATCGTGCGTATCTTTAGCTGGATTGGTGTGTCGGGCTTTTCATCCAATCCCACATGGCCGGACTCATCATTTGGTATCAGAGTTGTGCACTTGTTATGATGCGGAGAACAATGAGGACATCCTCCACTATTACCCGCTAGCAAAGACGCAACAAAAATGGACCAAGTGGCCCAGTTTTAGTCAGGCGGCGACCGGGTGAGCCTCTGAATAGTCCCACCTTGCTTAGCTAGGGAGAAAGAAGTCACCTTAAAAAGGAGAGCCACACTTCCCCTATCGGACTAGTCTTTTAGGGTGACTGGTCCTTTTCCCCGAGGGGTGCACCGGAGTGCGGCGCTAAGATTGCCGAGGCATAGAAAGAGGCCCTAGGAGAGTTGTAGCCGGATCAGTGTGTTGTATTTTTGGTTCCCAGTGCTAAGATTACGGGGGTCATCTCATGCATATCTATAGCTGGATCGGTGTGTCGGGCTTTTCATTAAATCCCACCTGGGCCGGACTCATCATTTGGTATTAGAGTTGTGCCCTTGTTAAGAAGGGGAGAACGATCAGGACATCCTCCACTATTACCTGCTGGCAAAGACGCAACAAAAATGGACCAAGTGGCCCAGTTGCAGTCATGCGACGACTGTGTGAGCCTCTGAATAATCCCACCTTGCTTAGCTAGAGAGGAGAAAGTCACCATAAAATGGAGAGCCACCCTTCCCCTATCAGACTAGTCTATTGGTGCGATTGGGCCTTTCCCCGAGGGGTGCGCCGGAGTGCGGTGCTAAGATAGTCGAGGAACAACAAGACACCCTAGGGGCGTTGAAGCCGGATTGGTGTGTCGTATATTTGGCTTCCAGTGCTAAGATTACGTGGGCCAGATCGTGCGTATCTATACCTGGATCAATGTGTCGGGCTTTTCATCCAATCCCACCTGGGCCGGACTCATCATTTGGTATAAGAGTTGTGCCCTTGTTAACAAAGGGAGAATACTGAGGACATCCTCCACTATTACCCGCTGGCAAAGACGCAACAAAAATTTGCCAAGTGGCCCAGTTGTATTCGGGCGGCGATCGTGTGAGCCTCTGAATAATCCCACCTTGCTTAGCTAGGGAGAACGAACAATGGGAGAATGATGAGGACATCCTCCACTATAACACGCTGGAAAAGACGCAACAAAAATGGGCCAAGTGGCCCAGTTGTAGTCAAGCGGCGACCGTGTGAGCCTCTGAATAATCCCATATTGCTTAGCTAGGGAGCAGAAAGTCACCTTAAAAGGGAGAGCCACCCTTCCCCTATCAGACTAGTCTTTTGGGGTGATTGGTCCTTTTCCTTGAGTGGTGCACCGGAGTGAGGCGCTAAGATTGCCGAGGCACAACAAGAGGACCTAGGGGCTTTGAAGCCGGATCGATGTGTCGTATTTTCGGCTGCCGGTGCTAAGATTACGGGACATAGATCATGCGTATCTATAGCTGGATCGGTGTGTCGGGCTTTTCATCCAATCCCACTTGGGCCAGACTTATCATTTGGTATAAGAGTTGTACTCTGTTTATCATATTTGTTTCCTATATGTGTACTATGACTTCCTGGCACACATATGGCCGCATTCGGGTTTTTGTGTAAATCCGGGTGTGACAAAAGGCCCATGTGGCCCATTTGTAGTCGGACGACGACCGAGTGAGCCTCTGAATAATCTCATCTTGCTTAGCTATGGAGCAGAAAGTCACCTTAAAAGGGAGAGCCACCCTTCCACTATGAGACTAGTCTTTTGGGGTGATTTGTCCTCTTCTCGAGGGATGCGCCACAGTACCGTGCTAAGATTGACGAGGCACAACAAGGGGTCCTATAGGCGTTGAAGCCGGATCAGTGTGTCGTATTTAGCTGCTGTTGCTAAGATTATGGGGGCCAGATCATGCGTATCTGTAGCTGGATTGGTGTGTCGGGCTTTTCATCCAATCCCACATAGCCGGACTCATCATTTGGTATCAGAGTTGTGCACTTGTTGAGATGGGGAGAACGATGAGGACATCCTCCACTATTACTCGCTAGCAAAGATGCAACAAAAATGAACCAAGTGGTCCATTTTTAGTCAGGCGGTGACTGGGTGAGCCTCTGAATAATCCCACCTTGCTTAGCTAGGGAGAAGGAAGTCACCTTAAAAGGGAGAGCCACACTTCCCCTATTGGACTAGTCTTTTAGGGTGACTGGGCATTTTCCATGAGGGGTGCACCGGAGTGCGGCGCAAAGATTGTCGAGGCACAGAAAGAGGTCCTACGAGAGTTGTAGCCAGATTGGTGTGTCGTATTTTTGGTTCTTAGTGCTAAGATTACAGGGATCATCTCATGCATATCTATAGCTGGATCGGTGTGTCGGGCTTTTCATTAAATCCCACCTGGGCCGGACTCATCATTTGGTATCAGAGCTGTGCCCTTGTTAACAAGGGGAGAATACTGAGGACATAGATCGTGCGTATCTATAGCTGGATCGGTGTGTCGGGCTTTTCATCCAATCCCACCTGGGCCACCTGTAACCACCTGCAGCTAAAAATACAACACATCGATCCGGCTACAACGCCCCCAAAAGACTTGTCTGATAGGGGAAGAGTGGCTCTCCCTTTTAAGGTGACTTCCTCCTCCCTAGCTAGGCAATATGGGATTATTCAGAGGCTCACATGCTTGCCGCCCGACTACAACTAGGCCACTTGGCCCATTTTTGTTGCGTCTTTACCAGCGGGTAATAGTGGAGGATGTCCTCACCATTCTCCTGGAGGATGTGAGGAACACTTGGACTTGGTCCCCAATCAACTTCTTTGGTCCTCCATGCCTTCCATTTTTATCTAGCACTCTTTTTTATCCATGTATGTATTTCTGATAATGACAATGAACATACATCATGGCGCAGCATCAATTCACCGAATGTAGCAACAATAATCATGATATAAGATTGATTCACCATTTGTTTACAAGCCATTAATATGATCATATCTAAGCTGGTGATGTCCTCATCAAGAAAGAACTTGACATTCAAGTTCCAGCCTCAAGAAGAACAATGTTATGTGATTAACTCGGATGACGAATGGACTGGGAGTGGGTGAAACCACAACCCCCATCTGCGAGACCAATAACCACACCAAGAAAGAAAAAGAAGAACAAGAAGGTGTGGAATAAGAAAGAGCGAGCAACCCCATCCACTTCTCTAGAGTGGGGTGCTGAATGGAAATAAGCGCCGGAGAAGAGTCCCGTTTGTCGGACTTTAAAGGGTAAGGCCTTCGCCGGAAGGTAAATTCGGTAGTTATCTCATATTTCCCTTTTCAAAATTTGGATTTCTAATCATTTGATTTTTCTCATTGCAGGTTTGAATTTTCCAAACCACCATTTGCATGCTGGAATAATTTCTAGCCTTTTTCCCTTTTTCTAAATTGTTGAAATTGATTTGTGGGATTGAATTTCTTTGAAAATATTTTGATCATTTCTGGAGCAAACTTTGGTCCATGCACCACGGCATGACATCATGTAACCATTAAGGGGGCATTGGGCCAAAGTGGGGCCAGGTGGGCCCGACCGGTGGATCGTCCGAACAAATGGTTCGGCCGAATGTTGGCACTTCTTACGATCCAATATCAGGATTGTGAATCCCGGTACTGGGGTAAGGAGCATTACAGTGGTTTTTCTTATGGCTCACTAAAATATATAAATATTCTGCAAGCGCATAGAATTACCACTGTAGCACTTCACCAGGGAGTAATCCGAGGTATCGTAATTTATATTTCCGCAGGGAAGCTTATGGCGAGAGTACTAGCAAACAGATATTTGAGACTATCAGAGAGGGGTACATGACTAGCAAGACGGGGGATAACAGTATTGGATAGGAGTGGATATACCGTGACACACAGCTCAAGGGAGGCTCAGATAGGAAAGAGAAGGAATAGATAGCTGGGAGGACAACGAGAAGAGATAGAGGATTCCTAGGTGCTTTATCTGTCTATGTCACACGGGGTTAGAGATATAGAGGCTGTAGAACCAGCACTAAGAGGTCAAGGTCAAACCTATGTATTAACTTCGGGACAGTAGAGCCTACGCCACACAGAAAGGGATGAGATGGGGTGGCATCTACCCTACACTGGGGGATCCTACAAGCCGAGACGAACGTGATGGGCTACGAAGGCCGTATAGGGCCATCACCACCTAACAGCTACCACCTCTGTAGACTCAGGGGCAAACTAAGGCCACTGGCTAGCCTAGGAACCACTCCTACACTAGTCAATAACTACATACTCCACTAGCAAGAGCAAGCAACCTTGTCAATACTCTTAGTGACAATTCACCTCCAGTATTGAGCAAGATCGAAGAACCAGCTAAGACAAAGACTTAAACAAGATCTAGAAGCACCAGAACTAGAACCAACTATAGTCTAAGCACGATATAGATGCAACTAGAATAAAGTAGAAGCAAGCTATAAATGACAAAGGCAAAGTGATAAAGATAACTTTATATTGATAACTCAAAGTCTACAAAAGGAAAAAGGAAAAGATACAAGAGCTTATACCAGAGCTTCTGAAGACGACTCCGGAACCTCCGAGGCACAGCTCGACTCAACTGTAACTCCCAACTAAACTATCCTAACTCTACTAGAGAGAAGTGGTAATGAGAGCTCCTTGGCTTGGTCTGTGTTACAAGTGAAGTGGACGTTCTATTTATAGGTTGCAATGATGGTTGAGCTTGGGTAACCGCCAAGGCAACCAGGGGGCATCTCCTCCAGATTTGGCCGAAGATCCTGGTTCGGCCTAACTCCCTAGTTCGGCCGAACCAGTGGATCCACTAACCTTGGCCTCCAAGGGCTGAGATTGCTCCCTGGGGTCGGTATGGGCAGTGGGGGCGGTTCAGCCAAATTGGTGGATTCGGCCGAACTAGGCTGGAGGCCCAGGCCTGTCCCCCTGCACCGCCTTTGCTTCCTAGGCTTCGTGGATGACTTGATCCAGGTGGTCTTCATGTTGGTTTGGCCCAGAATTGATGTGGCGGTGATCCTACGTGGCTCGTACGGTCATCGCTGACATGGACGGCTTTCGGTTGTGCTTTGCGTCGTGTACGGCTAAGGGGGTAACCGGCTGAATGGAGTCGTTCGGCTGAATCAGTCATTTTTGACCCCTATAGCACGTATTTCTCGTTGTTGTACCTGCACAAGTGAAACTCACCAAAACTCATGGAACTTTATTAGAAATAAACCTAAGTACATAGAATGCCACATATATCCTCTTTTATTCCCAAGTATTGGTGGTTGAAAACGTGCCGTAACGACCGCCAACAAGCTCCCCCAAGCATAGACCTTTGCTCGTCCTCGAGCAAAGATAAAATCTTAGGCTCGGTGGATCATGAGCTGCTACAATGTCAATGGCTTATAGGTAACTCTATAAACAACTAGTGCTTAAAGTTTCTCGAATCATTAGCAAAGTATTAAATCACTATTTTACCTATGGGGCTTATAGCAATCTTCTTGTCTTGGGCGGTTGAACGATTGAATAGTTTGATTTAGTTTTATTCCACTCTACTATTTTCAGGATCCCATCTCGAAATTTCCATAATTTGGTGAAAAATGTATGTTGTTCCTCAATTGGCAGACTCAATCACTCAAGTGGTATTTGAATCCTCACAAAAGGCTTGTTCCTTCTTTTCATCCTAAAATCTAATATGGCTTTTGTGTGGCTCAGGGACAATGGATGAAGGCATGCATGTATCTTATGTTTTGCTAAGTCAAAGACCGGACCTTTGGGGAACCAAATCACACCTTTAGATCAAGAAGTGCAAGTGTGTGGAGTATGTGGAGTGGAATGAGGTGGAATATGGTGGAACTCCTTGGGATGATTCTTCCTCTCCTTGATTTATTTTTGAGATGATTCATATTTTTTCCATGCCTTTTGGCATGCTTTTCTTATTTCTTATTTTTGCCATGCTCTTTGGCATGCTTTTCTTTTTCTCTTTCTTTTTGCCTTGCTCTTTGGCATGCTTTTCTTTTTGCTTAGCCCATGTCTCTATTCATGGATATTTGTAGAGGAGATCATAGAACATGGAGCATTTATTTTGTGGATGGATGATGGCAATGTTTGCTAACTCCCAGTGTAGGAATTGCAAGTGAGAAGTGGTGTGTACGTGAATCTCGATCTTAGAAGCATAAAAGTTTTCACCCAAAGGTCAGAACAATTTGATAAAACTCACTAAGATAACAAGCAGCGTATGAGTAGAAGGTTTCAACTAAACTAAACATATGGCTTTGGTAGGAATTTCTGACCAATGAGGAACTTTGTTTTTTTTTGAAAGCACAAAGCATCCGAGATTTTCTCCATACTAAGAGCAAAAGTAGAACTTAACCACAATCTCACTATATCATTCCTTACAACAACTTAGACTTGGAATAAAGCATGTGCTCCCACAAGGTTTTCAGATTCATTTTTACTCATGACAAATGACTCAAGCACTATCAAGCAAATAGTCGAAACAAAGCACTTGCAAGATTAATGACAGCGCAACTATTCATCATTTCCAAAGTGAGAGGCATATGATTCATTCCATGCATAGTTGGGAGTTAATTTTATTCAAAGCAAATATTTTTGGTCTTTTCATTTTTAAAATGGAAATAAAAATGCTGAAGGGAACGTTGAACATACCTGGTGGGGGTCCTCCCCCAAGCTTGGATCTTTCATTGTTCGGGTCGAAACCTTGAAAAATATTCCGCCATTTGGTCTGTCTACCGCTGGACATCGTACCTTATAGATTCCACAACACCACTATTCTCTTGATGGTACAGAGAATGGCGTGCCAGAGTGCCTTCCATATTCCAGGTATGCTCATCGAGGAGGTCGACTCAGTCGGAGATGTAAGAAACTCCCAACCGATATCGTAGCCGCTGGGTGTAGAGAAGTGTGCGGACTGAGAATGGCTAGGGAAGTACGGCTAGGAGGCACTATCGTACCCCCTGCATACCACCCATGGGAGTACTCATAGTCCGTACTCTGGGCGTAGTCCCAGTGGCTCGGGGCGAAGTAGTCCGGGTCCTGGGATTGTCCAGAGCCTCCTGCCCCTGACGTCCCAGCACCACTATATGTGTCGAAGGCCGCTACAAATGCAGACATATGTCGGTGTGGCTGTGTTGGTGAAGTTGCTGGATCCTATGCAGTGAAGAGCTCGGCATCACGCCTGGCTTGTCCCCGGGTGAATGGTCCTTCACCTGCAACACTGTGCCGAGCGGGCTCTCTCCGAGGGGGAGAGTCATCCGACTCGGTGCTCAGCTGAAGAGTTAGTTTCTGGGTGATATACAACCTCAGCTCTGCATAGGGCAGCGGCACTTCGGCTATATAACCGCAATAAATCATCACCAATGTTGCATTGGGCGCTCGTCATATCATGTGGCCTTACACAAAGTGCTCAGCATCCACAACGGAACGCGCTGTCTCTAGGTAAGTGAGCTGGGCACTCTCCATAATACCCAACTGGTTAGCGATGCGAGTGACTAGAGAAGTCACCGCCACGCTACCCACACGAGAGTGATGGGACAGCCAATGGGTAACCATATCCTTAACAGGAGAAACATCAACTTGCTTAACTGTTGGCGGTCGTTACAGACCGATTTCCGACCTCCAATCAAGTATAAAACAAACACAATGGAATCACACACCATAGATATATGGATTATTTCTGATCATTTCCACAAGTTTTGGTGTTTATGTGATTCCAGGAGGCAGGTTGCCAATGTCGGGGTAAAACTACCCAAAATGGTGCGTTCGGACGAGTCTTATGACTCGACCGAACACCACCCTCATTCCCGGAGCATACCAGGACCTAAACACACGTGATTTACCAAGACCCCAGGCATATGTAGACCATCAGGATCAACCTCAGCACAAAGGCGGTGGATCCAAGGGCAGACGGGCACCCGGACCCATTTGGCCGAACTTCCAGGATTCGGCCGAAGCCCAACCAACCCACAACCGACCTGGGGACGAAATCTGGAGCGTTGGAGGCCGATGCGGTGCAAATGGTTGGTTCGGCCGAACTGGGGAGTAAGGAGTGCCAACAAGCTTTCTGGCACCGTTGCCAGGGAACGGTAGCTGTTCTAATTCCAAACCCAAGTTGTCCGTGCATCACACCATCCCATCCACCATATGGATTCCACTCTTACCTTACACCATTATTCGACTCCAAAGGGCGATTGTTTGGAGCCACCACCATCATCACATCCTATCCACACACCCGGCTATGAGCTGCGTCCTGGCTTCATAGCCATGGTTCAAGAGCAAACATTCTCAGGAATGAAAGATGAGAGTCTATACTCGCATTTGTGAGAATATGAGCAGCTCTGTTCATGTCTCGTCATTGCGGGCATGTCACAAGAGACGCTCAAATGGAAGCTATTTCCGTTTTTCTTAGTGGGAGGAGTGAAGCAATGGTACTCTCTATCTGTCGGTAACATGGAGGGGAGTTGGGAACTTCTTAGAGAGAATTTCTGTTTAAATTTCTTCCCAGCTTCCAAGATAGCCAGCCTCCAAATCAAAATTCTCACCTTTAAGCAATTAGAGGGAGAATCGTTAGGAGCTGCCTGGGCTCCTTTCAAGCAAATCTTGGCATCCGGACCAGACCTAAGCTTGCCTGAACCTGTTGTATTGCAACATTTCAGCCTCGGTCTATGTCCTGTAGCCTCCGATTTCTTGAACTCCGCTTCAGGAGGGTCGTTCTCTCACTTGATTCCCAGTGAAGCGAGGGTAATCCTGGATCGTATCCTGGACGATACTCCCTACACTGGAATCTATGATGAACTCCCCGATGAAGAAGAAAAACAGCCTGAACCTGAAGAGCCTACAATCTCACAATCCAAATTCATTAGCTCTCCCATTCCATCAGAACTCGAAGCTCAATTCGAACCACAGCCATATTCTAGCCAAGATTATTATGACTCACTCATTCCCTATGATTTTGATGATGATCTCTTTGAAGACATCAGGAATGCAAAAAGTCTCCCATTGGGATGACGAGTAGAGCATAAGGATCAACAACCCGACAAGGAAGAAGTCGAATACCAAAGGGAGAACCTGGAACATCTCTCTGCAGTCATGAGTCAGGAATGGCTAGAAGAAGCTGAAGCT
This sequence comes from Echinochloa phyllopogon, assembly GCA_033239725.1. Lineage (NCBI taxonomy): Eukaryota > Viridiplantae > Streptophyta > Magnoliopsida > Poales > Poaceae > Echinochloa > Echinochloa phyllopogon. The sequence goes on from BTCW01000018.1 coordinate 29,555,430, forward strand.
TCAACCGAGGTTGTCAAATTGCCCAGGAAAATTTGAAGAATATTCTGTGAAATCCTGGGCAGTGACAGAGAAATTGGGTATGACCCAAGCCTCGGGATCAACATCATCTCTAGCTCTCTAGTTCGAGCCCAACTTCCTGATGAACCATGGTCAACATCTCAAAAACAACTAAGGTTCACCTCAGGAAGAATCCTTGATTGTTTAGGGATCTTACGGGTCACAACCATTAAGGTTAACGACCCTAGACTTTTCTTGGATTTTCATATCTTTGACCTACCCGATGATTCCACCCATTCTATCTTTATCGGTAGGCCAATCATGAACATTCTAGAAAGGGTGTCGAACAATCAGCTAGTAGAACTCAGGGTCGGGAAAGAACTTGTCCCTGTCTCTTATTCTCATTCCTTGAATACTCCAATAGAGGCAGAACCCAATCCTGATCCTATAGAGGAAGTAATGTCAACCTCGTTGACAAACTTAGAGCAACCTATTCCAGAAGAGGATATTCAGTTCTTTGCAGAAGAGGAGGAACCTCATCCTCCGATTGAGCTCGATACATCCAAAACTTCAAAACCATCTCCAATGAGCTTAAACCACTCCCACCTGGATTAAAGTATGCTTTCCTCTTTGGGAACAAACAAACTCCAGTGATCATTAGTGATAAGCTATCGAATGTAGAAACCCAGCAGCTTCTCACTATCCTAGAGAAGAATCGATCGGTCTTAGGATATTCTCCACAAGACCTAAAAGGGATTAGTCCAAATCTTCGCACTCATCGAATCCCGATCGATTCTGAGGCAACACAGTCTCGAGAACCTTAGAGACGGTTGAATAATGCCATGCGAGAGGTCGTTAAAAAGGAAGTTCTCAAACTCCTTCACGCTGGGATCATTTATCCTGTTCCCAATAGTGAATGGGTTAGTCCCGTTCAAGTTGTTCCTAAGAGGGGAGGAATGATGGTTGTGCGCAATGATAAAAATGAGCTTATCCCTCAGCGCACCATCACTGGGTGGCGTATGTGCATTGATTTTCAAAAACTCAATAAAGCCACCAAAAAGGACCATTTCCCCCTTCCGTTCATTGACGAAATGCTTGAACGACTAGCCAAACACTCCTTTTTCTGCTTCCTTGATGGTAACTCTGGATATCATCAAATTACTATCCATCCAGACGACCAGAGTAAAACCACGTTTACATGCCCCTACGGGACGTATGCCTATCGGCGGATGTCCTTTGGGTTATGTAACGCACCCGCATCTTTCCAACGTTGCATGATGTCCATCTTCTCGAATATGATTGAAGAGATTATGGAAGTGTTCATGGACGATTTCTCAGTTTATGGGAAGACCTTCACTAAATGCCTGAAAAATCTAGAAAAGGTCCTCCAAAGGTGCGAGGAGAAACGCCTCGTGCTAAACTAGGAAAAGTGCCATTTTATGGTACGGGACGTTCTAGGACACCGGGTGTCAGAACGAGGGATTGAGGTAGACAGAGTAAAGATAGAACTTATTGAGCAACTTCCACCTCCAACTAACGTTAAGGGGATTCGTAGCTTCCTTGGTCATGCCGGATTCTATAGGCGCTTCATCAAAAACTTTTCCCAAATATCTCGGTCTTCAACCAATCATTTAGCCAAGGATGCCCCCTTCATCTTTGATGAAGAGTGCTATGCTGCCTTTCACACTCTCAAGAAAGCACTCATTTCCGCTCCCATCATCTAGCCTCCCGACTGGAACATCCCTTTTGAAATCATGTGTGATGCGAGTGATTATGCTGTAGGGGCTGTTTTGGGCCAAACCAAGGACAGGAAGCACTATGCTATCTCTTATGCTAGCAAAACGCTCACTGGCCCCCAGCTCAACTATGAACCACGGAAAATAACTTTTAGCAGTTGTATTCGCTATAGACAAATTCCGGTCCTACCTAGTTGGGGCCAAGGTCATAGTCTATTCAGATCATGCTGCTTTAAAGTATCTTTTGACCAAAAAGGATGCGAAACCAAGACTCATCCGCTGGATTCTTCTACTCCAGGAATTTGAGATTGAAATAAGAGATAAGAAAGGAGTAGAGAATTCAGTAGCAGATCATTTGTCTCGGATGGAAGTACCCTCGGATCTCCCTATAGATGATTATCTACGGGATGATATGCTCCTTAAGGTCACGGCTTTAGATCCGTGGTACGCCAATATAGTGAACTATATGGTGTCGGGGTACATCCCACCTGGAGAAAACAAGAAACGATTAGCTTATGAGAGCAGACTCCATCTCTGGGACGACCCGTATCTCTTTCGGATTTGTAGCGATGGACTCCTCAGAAGATGCGTACCCGCACCTGAGGCATACAAAATCCTGGAGAGATGCCACTCAGCACCATATGGAGGTCACTATGGTGCATTCAGAACCAATGCCAAAGTTTGGCAATGTGGTTTCTATTGGCCCGGCATGTACGACGATGCTAAGGCATTTGTTAGGAAATGCCCTCGATGCCAGAAACATGGGAACATCAACACTCGAGACGCAATGCCGCTCACTAGCAATCTCCAAGTAGAAATCTTTGATGTTTGGGGAGTGGACTTCATGGGTCCTTTCCCGAACTCAGAAGGTTGCCAGTTCATTCTAGTGGCGGTAGATTATGTCTCTATGTGTGTGAAAGCTTTGCCTTGTGTGGCTGCCGACTCTAGGAGCGCGAAACAAATGTTCCATGAAGTTATCTTCCCTCGTTTCGGTGTTCCTAGGATAGTCATCAGTGACGGCGGCTCTCACTTTATCGATTCGGCCTTCCGTAGGTATCTCTCAAGTTTGGGGGTGCAGCATAACGTAGCTACACCCTACCATCCCCAAACTAGCGCCACAGGCAGCCTCCAACCATCAAGGGGCTGCCAAGAAATATGGAGTTCTCCGATGAGGAGGAGGAGGAGAAGCCGCCCACACTGGAGAGCCTGCGGGTGGAGCTGGTAGAAGCACGCTAGCGGATAAATCACCTGGAGGAGAAAGTGGCGGAAGTGGAGCTGGCGCGCCTAGAGACGGAGGACAAGATGGAAGTCCTCTGCAAGGGTTTGTGCTCCAAGATCAAGAGGCTTGCCAGAGCCACAGGACACTCGGACCTTTACGACCCACCTGCAGAATAGTGTCCTGCGGTCGTTTCATTTTTAGATAGAGCACCGTTAGATTGGTTTGCTAGTTTGTTTATTTCATTTATTTCCTTTAGAATATTGTTTAGGGTGCTCTGAACTATTTCCCTTCCCAAATATTTTGTTTCCAATCTTAGCTTGATGAATAAATAAAATTAGAGTTGATTGCAAAAAGAATAAAATTATTGCTCCGGTTGGTGCATTTGAGCCAACCGGAGATTGCCCTATTTAACGAAAAAGATACATGAGTACAGGACGACACAGGAGCAACCCGACACGACGGAGCACGCACCGAGCCACTTCGGCCGAACCAGTCGGTTCGGGCGAATTCGGCAATTTGGCCGAACCAGCCCGGCTCGTCCCGCTCGCACACCTACACGCTGGTTTGCACTCTTCCCCCCTGACCATTTTTTCTGTGTTGCCACGTTTTAAATTTTTGATCAATGCATGCCTCACATAAACGAAACGTTCTCGGTTTTTCTTTTATACCATGAACTTGCCTATTGCTTATTTCAAACCTAGTATATTTTTCCTGTGAAATATTTCAAGATAGGACCCCCCGGATCTAGGTTGTTGATGATTGTGATATGTCTCGATAAAACAAACCGCTTGTTCACTCCACCATTCGGGAGAATTTAAATTTTGAAAACATAAAACTATACCCTATCCCTTCATCCTGTCCACTACTTCCAACATACGCATATGCTTGAGAGTTTATTTCTGAGAAACTTGTTATGGCTAGTACAAAGTCTTGTTGAATTTTGATGTCCCCGGAGATAATCATGTTTGCCCAAGGATTATTGCAAGTATACTACCATCAGAGTGTAGTAGAAGTCCTCATGCTTTGGTGATACCCTGAAAAAAAAGAGAGAAAATAAAGGACTCATGAAAGTCCAAATGAAAAAAAGAAAGAGAAAGAAAAGAAAAGAAAAAAACATCCCAAAAAAGGGAAGAGAAAAGAAAGGGGTCACAAAGCTGAGAACCGACATGAACTCTCCATCTTTAACTTGCAATCTGACCAAGGGCGACAATGATAAACTCCGAGAAGCAATCTTCGACTCAACAGAAGTACACGAATTGACAAGGCCACCACCTGAGAGGCAAAGAAAAACACAAAAGAGAGTGAGTGAAAAGGAGTGACTCCAGAGAGCTGAGAGCATCAGGGATGAAGGGACAAGGGTTATTTATTTGCGAAAATCGGAAAAACCCCGAATGTAGGATGAGCAAGAGGATCTTGTTGTAAGAGCCGTTCCGACTATCAACCGCCCAAGATCCAGGGAATAGCCACTACAAACTCACAGGAGAAAAGTTTGGAATATTCAATATGCAATTATTCATGTCATGAAAGAACCCTTACCTTAGTCTTGCTCATATTTCAATTTCTTTACTCGGGACGAGCAAAGATCTATGTTTGGGGGAGCTTGTTGGTCCTTCACCTGCAACACTGTGCCGAGCGGGCTCTCTCCGAGGGGGAGAGTCATCCGACTCAGTACTCAGCTGAAGAGTTAGTTTCTGGGCGATATACAACCTTAGCTCTGCACAGGGCAGTGGCACTTCGGTTGTATAACTGCAATAAATCATCACCAATGTTGCATCAGGCGCCCGTCATATCATGTGGCCTTGCACAAAGTGCTCAGCATCTACAACGGAATGTGCTATCTCTAGGTAAGCGAGCTGGGCACCCTCCAGAACGCCCAACTGGTTAGCAATGCGAGTGACTAGAGAAGTCACCGCCACACTACCCACACGAGAGTGATGGGACAGCCAATGGGTAACCATATCCTTAACCGGAGAAACATCAACTTGCTTAACTGTTGGCGGTCATTACGGACCAATTTCCGACCTCCAACCGAGTATAAAACAAACACAATGGAATTACACACCATAGATATAGGGATTATTTCTAATCATTTCCACAAGTTTTGGTGTTTATGTGATTCCAGGAGGCAGGTTGCCAATGACGGGGTAAAACTACCTAAAATGGGGCGTTCGGCCGAGTCTCATGACTCGACCGAACACCACCCTCATTCCCGGAGCATACTAGGACCTAAACACACGTGATTTACCAAGACCCCGGGCATATGTAGACCATCAGGATCAACCTCAGCACAAAGGCAGTGGAACTTCCAGGACTCGGCCGAAGCCTAACCGACCCACAACCGACCTGGGGATGAAATCTGGAGCATTGGAGGCCGAGGCGGTGCAAATGGGTGGTTCGTCCGAACAGGGGAGTTTGGCCGAACCGACCCCCTTCGGCCGAACCCGGCATCTTCGCCCGAATGGCCCGGAACCGCCCCTGAGGTCCCGTGGCCACTACTCCTTCCACTGCCCTTCCTTGCTATAAAAGGAGGCCTCCAGCACCTGCAAAAGCACACAACACTTGAGATTATGCATTAGCGAAGCTCTGCCACATGTATCAATAGAAGATAGGGAGAGAGGAGAGGTGAGCATCCCGGAGAGGAGCCAGAGTGTCGGCCCCTCTTCCCGCTGTACCTCTACGGATGCGGCTCCGCTTCGAGTGACATCCGGGTCGTGTCTGGTAACTCTTGTATCTCTTTCTGATTAATTGAGCATTCGGTTCGTACTTTTATATGCTTGCTGGTTCTTCGTGCAATGCTTAGTTGATTGGTATAACTGTATACTGGTTGCTTAGCTTGGGTGCTTATCTTTCTATAGGAGATAAGTATTAGTCGATTAGTGTAGGCTCAGTGCCTAGACTTGAGGTTAACTTAGTTTGCCCCCGATTCAATGAACGTGTTGTAGCCATTAGGTGGCGATAGCCCTATACGGCCTTTGTAATCCAGCTCGTTAGTCTCAGCCTATGTGGAGCTGGTGGCACCCCTTCTCATCCCTATCTACGTGTCACTAGTGTCCATTGTCCCGAAGCAAGTATCTATCTGTATCCTCTGATTTGCTCGATCAATCAGTAGAGTACCGCTTAAAGACTCGTACCCTCTCTACCCTCCTAGTGCCCTTCCTATCTCTTTGTTGTTGTCATCCACTCCATCCATTCTGTTCATTCCACTCCATCTACCTAGGACAACTTAGTTTAGAATTAGTTCACTTCTCGTTCCTCGTGGAAATTGATACCCTGAAATACTCCTGGGTGAAAGCTACATCGGTATCCGTCCGCTTGCAGATTTATCTGTAGGTTGTAAGGAGTGCCAACATTAATAATGGCATATAAAAGCCACAACTTGACTGTATTGACGGGACGCAAATTAGAACGTGGAACCATCATAGTCATCCACCGATGCATGAAACGCAAGGTGGGGTTATGAATGTTATTAGTGTGAGGTGCAGAACAATTGGTGCTCCCAGAAATCTTTTCCAAAAACCTGTCCTGACTAAACCTTTTCAAAGCTTTGGCGGGCTCCAAAGAACAATGACTGGCAAAACCAAGAGTCATGCTCAAATCCCTCGAAGAGTAGAAGTACTATTGGTTGAAAAACCGAAAGCGAACACCCTCCCGATTGGATGTAAGAGTCGAAATCAATTCGAGGGTGAGGAGGTACGAACCTTGTTCGTTGACACGTCAGAAGTTGCCCCAGCCAATGGCTTCAAAGACTTCTGGGAATTCTTCATCCATACCCGTTCTTACAAGTAGGTCCTGCTCAAAGACATGGGTATGCTCAATCTCCTTCAAGCGCAACATGTTGAAGACATTCCGCTCCCGGTCCATCCGGATGATGATGTCACTCTCGTTTAGGAGTTGACGGGTTGGGTGCGAGGTAGAGCCTCTCCCAAAGTCGGCTGCCCCTGACTCGTCCACCTCCATCCGGCTTGAACCGTGGGACGGGCTAGGGAGCTCCCAGCATCGTCCGAGTGTTTGCTTAGCCGGGCGGAGCGACAGAACGCGGAGAAGATCTTCGACATGCTACCTGCAAAATGTTAGCGCAATGACTACCCAAAGGACTGAATATATGGGGTTAGCACAAATAAAACAAAATAGTCATTCTTGCGGGGATGAAGAACCACCACAAAAAGTGTGTCGTTCTTGTGGGTGTCGGAAACCACCACAAACACGTTCAAGTTTCAGCACAAGGATAAAAAAAACAAAATATTTTTGTGATTTTTTTTAGCAATGCAAGTGAACCAACTTGAGCAAGAACTAGATAATAACTTGAGCAAGAACTTGAGAGAGAGAGAGAGGGCTTCTAGTAGAAATTGTTTTTTGTGTGATGGTGCAAGGAAGCAAACAAGCATTGCCCAGCATTTATAGGCGAAGTGGGAGCAGCTCTCTGGTTCGGCTAACTTGCCTGGTTTGGCCGAACCAGGCATGTGTGGCCTGAGCACTCCAGGTGAGTGCAGCTCCCACCTTTGCTTTGGTTGCATGCAAAATTTTGTGGCCAGCACTAGAGTATGGTCATGTGAGTGGATTTTAGTGGTAGGTGAGATGCAAACATGACATGACCAAAGTGGAGGTTAGTGGAGTCACCCCCATGCTGTCATGTTTTGTGATAATTGGTGAGTGTGCAGCCATATGGAGTGGGGTAGAAATGTTTTATGCTGGTTTGTGATGACAATAAATAAATAGAGCACTTTGGAGAAGGGTAAAAATAATAAGAGTTACAAAATGTACCCAATTCAAATAAAGTTCAGCATACTCTCCATTTATTCTTTACCATGCTTGCAATTTTTACTCTCTTTCAAATTAATTACACAAGTGGTTCATTTATTTTGGAAAGGGAAACATGCAAATGCAATGATGAAAATTAAAATTTGGAAAGGAAACATGGGATACATACCGATTTTCCTCGCGGCGAGAGCTCGTGTTTAATGTCCGTGAGAGGGACTCCTCCTGTCCTCAGTTGTTTTTGTCATCATCCGATACCGGAGTGCGTGGTTCGGACGATGCAACCTTCTTCCACCACACCTTCTTGATTTTCTTCTGTGTCGGTGGCGGTGGACGTCTCCTTTCATTCCTCTAGTGTTGCTCCATCTGTGGCTTGGGAACAACAACCTTGACCTGCTCCGGGTTAGTGAAATCTTGAATTGGATTAGTACATACCTCGGAGCATTTCTCCACCCTGGCTTGAATGTGAATTTTTCTTCCTTGTCGTTGATGTTCAAGATGATTTCTCCGGCTCCTACTATCGGGGACAGACCCAGGGGGTCCCCTAACCATCGGGGTAATCACCCTCAAAAAACGTTAACCACAGAAGGGCCGAATCACCAGCAGCCCGAGAGGGCCACCAAGGCAACGCGGCCCGCCACAACTTACGGCCCAAATATAGCCGTCCGAGCTCGCCTGAAAAGGGGACCCCAGTGGCGACCTCCGTCTCCACCTCGCTCGAGGGCCGCGTACCCCCTCGAGCAGGCAAGACAGCTCCGCCTCGCTCGAGGGCCGCGTACCCCCTCAAGTAGGCGAACCGACTCCGCCTCGCTCGAGGGCACCCCTCTACTCAACGCGGCACGCCCCGGCGCCCCGCCCGACAACGGCATTTAATGTCCGCCCCATCAGGCGGGCGCCAAAGTCAAAAGGCGATCTCTCCCCACGCCGCGCCGCTGACACCACCGAGCTCGCTGTTCCACCTGCTCCGGTCACTATGCGTCGTCACCGCCGCTGTGCGGACGTATGCGGTACTGCACAAGGCCCTGTGCGGACTTGTAGGCATCATTCCGCACCACTATTCCACCCACTCCCGTCCTTTCCCCCCGGGTGCAGCCCTCGAATGGGCGTGAAGAACCCTCGAACGAATATATGAGCAGAGACCGAGTACGGACTCCGATCAGGCGCGACCCGGTGATGACGAACGCCGGGTCAAGTCCACCAACTCTCGGCCATTCCCCGGTAAGCTGGGCACGCCGCGCACTGTGGTCGACAGCAGCCACCATGCCGACCCCTGTGCCGCCAACTCCCGTCCTTCCCCACCTGCCACGCCCTCGAATCAACCAGCGGCGGGCAGCTGGGCACGGATTACGGCAACGACACCCCTCGAAGCCACTCCAGGACAAGCACAGGGACGCCCATGACGCCCGCAGAAGCCGGAGCTCGCCATAAATCCCCTGCCAGGGTCAAGGACGATCGCACACCCGGCGCCATGCTCTCCAGTGCGTACCCCTGTAGCACACACTATACTTGTACTTGTAAGCCCCTCCCCCCCTCTCTCCTTGACCTATAAAAGGAGGAAGGGAGCCACACGGGCGGGAGGAGGAGGGGAACGAGGACGAACGCACACACACGATCACCGCCTCACGCGATATTGGAACTCGCCTCAATCACTCTCTCACTCATCTTCAGGGACCTGGAGACTCCTTCTCCTCTCCCACCTCGCTTGTAGCCCCCCACTGCAAGCACTCCGGTGCAAGATAGTACAGCGCCCCGAGCGCACTCTGCTGGACGTACGACCTCATGGTCGGAACCAGGATAAACCCTTGTCTCACCATGCTAGCTCTTGCATCAACCGTCAGGGGACGGGACACAGTGCATTCTGTGTGGCGCTGAGGATTGGCCGCCCAATCCCAGCACTGACAGTGGTGCGCCAGGTAGGGGGGTTGCGTTGTGATCAACCCACTTCACCCGATCAGTTCCCTTGACGGCAAGCCACGCCAAGGCCATGTCGCCACGATCCGCCCCGGGGTCCCCCGGCCCGCTTCCGCGCGGATACCAGATCATGTTTGGGAGCCTGGAGTTCGAAGCGACCGGTGAGGGCCTCCTCATGCGGCTCGCCTCCAGGACGCCCGGCATGATAGCTATTACCCTGGCGCCGCCAACGCCACCCAACCTCAGGAGACGTCGAAGACTGCACGAGCTGCAGATTCGCGTGGAACGGCACGTCGCCCCACGCGTCGTCCTCCCTGGTTGGGACGCACACCTGTGGCTCCGGCCCGCTACCGCATTGCAGGGGAGCGCACCCCCACCAGCGGCTCCCGCGGAGGGAGCGCGCTGGGAAAATGTGGCTGGGTCGGCGCCGCTCCCGCACGGAATGAGCATCACGGCCGCGAGCTACTCCACGGCAATCAGCGCCAACCTGAACACGCAAGAGGATTCGCCGGGTCACCAGCTGGGTTCGATCCGCAGCCTCGACATTTCCTCGCCCGGCGGGTCCCAGCCCGAGTCGGACGACGGGGAAAGTGTGAACGGCCAGAAGCACCCAGGCCTGGACTACTCCGGGCTACGCGACCGCGAAGGCCTTACCACCTTCCAGGCCATTGCGGACTTCTGCCTCACCTGTTCTGACGATTCCAGCAAAGGGGAATACGACCCCACGCGGGAATGCTTCGTCCTCGACGGCGAAGTAGAGTCCGTAGGAGAGGATGACGGGGTCGGACACGACGAACCACCGCCAGCGCCCGCCGAGCCATCGCTCAAGCGCAGGCACAGCTCGTGCAGGTGCAGGAGCTGGAAGCCAGGCTCCAACAGGAGCGCCAGTAGGTACAGGAGCTACGCGCAGCTCTGGAAGCCCGGCAGCCCGAGCGTGGCGAACGTGCGCGAGCTGCCGGGCGCATCGTTCAAGCGCGCATCATGGGTGACGGCAACGACGCCAGCCCTGCCATGCCGCCGCGGGCAAGCCAGAAGCTCGTCGCCGCAGTAACCCTGATTCGGGCCATGCCCGAACCATCGACAACAGAGGCGCGCGACATGCGACGCCAGGTGCAGGCCCTTGTCGAAGAAGCGACCGTTCAACAAGCGAAAAGTTCCGCCTCCCGCATGCGCCACCAGGCCAGTTCGAGAGCCGGAGGAAGCAAGCGGGATAAGGAACAATCCATCCATACCCCGCCTAGGGGCGCATGGACGCCTCACCGACCAACGAACGACGGGAAGGCGCTCATGACCGGCGACCGCGAAATGAGGAGGTCCGCGAAGGACCGACTCGTGGACACACGAGGCGCCATCGACGACGGTGACACGCGCAACGTCCTGAACAAGAAGAGGCAGGACGCGGCGCCTCCCCACAGTAGGCACCCCCGACAAGGGGGTCACTACGACAGCGAGGAGGACAAAAGCCCGACGCCGGAACCCCCGAGAACCCCTGTGTTCAGCCGGAAAATCCGTTCGGCCGCCATCCCGCCGCGCTTTTGTCAACCGACCACCATTACCAAGTATTCGGGCGAAACAAAACCCGAGACGTGGCTCAACGACTACCGCCTGGCTTGCCAGTTGGGCGGGGCCACCGACGACGCTATGATCATCCGCAACCTTCCGCTTCATCTCGCGGACTCGGCGTGGACATGGCTCGAACACCTACCCGCGAACCAGATCCACGACTGGGACGACCTGGTCAGGATGTTCGTGGGTAACTTCCAGGGCACGTACGTGCGCCCCGGAAACTCCTGGGACCTGCGCGGGTGCCGGCAGGCGGCCGACGAACCGCTGAGAGACTTCATCCGCCGCTTCTCCAAGCGCTGCACCGAGCTACCGAGCGTGGGTGACTCCGAAATCATCCAAGCCTTCCTCGAAGGCATGACTTGTCAGGAGCTGGTGTGCGAGCTAGGGCGAAACCATCCCACCTGCGTCAACGCGCTGTTCGACATCGCTACCAACTTCGCCTCCGGGGAGGAGGCTATTGGAGCAATTTTCGACGGCAAGACCAAGGGGAAGCGCGCGGAGGAGCTGCCCGCGGAGGGCAGCAAGTCCAAGGGAAAGGCCAAAATGCAGAAACGAGGCGGCAAGGGCAGGAAGCCTTGGTAAGCCGCACAGCAGCAGCAGCAGCAGGGCGACGACTCTGACGAGGCCCTCGTGGTCGAGCGAGGCCGCAAAGGCCCTCGAGGCCCCCCTCAGGGGGGAGGCCTATTCGACGAGATGCTGAAGAAGCCATGCCCGTACCATAAGGGCCCTGTCACCCACACCCTCGAACAGTGTGGGATGATCAAGGGTTACTTCAGGCGCACCTCCGTGAAGGAGGATGGCCCGAAGAAGGGTGCGGGTGATGACGGCAACGACGAGTTCCCCCATGTGGAGAATGTCTTCTTCATCGTAGGGGGGCCCACAGTGAACGCGACGTCCCGGGAGCAAAGACGTGAACGCCGAGAGGTCTTCTCCGTCCACCCCGTGACGCCAACCTACCTCGCCTGGTCGGACGAGACCATCTCCTTCGGCCGCGAGGACCACCCGGACTATGTCCCGAATCCGGGGCGATATCCGCTTGTCGTCGACCCCGTCATCGGCAACACGCGATTCTCCAAGGTGCTGATGGACGGGGGCAGCAGCCTCAACATCCTCTACGTCCGCACCTTAGAGCTCATGGGCATCGGCACGAAGCAGCTGAGGCCAAGCAAGGCGCCGTTCCACGGCATCGCGCCGGGAAAACGGGTCCAACCCCTCGGGCAGATCGACCTACCCGTTTGCTTCGGCACTCCCGACAACTTTCGGAGGGAGACCCTCACCTTCGAGGTGGTGGGATTCCCAGGAGCATACCACGCCATCCTCGGGCGTCCGTGCTACGCCAAGTTCATGGCGGTCCCCAATTACGCCTACCTCAAGATGAAGATGCCGGGGCCAAAGGGCGTCATCATCATGGGATAGTCGTACGAGCATGCTTACGTGTGTGACGTCGAGTGCGTCGAGGGCGCGGAAGCGCTCGCCTACAGCGAGACCCTGGTGGCGGACTTGGAGAAAATGGCGAACGAGGCCGTCGACTCCGCCAAGAGGCACGCTGGCACCTTCGAGGCTGCAGAGCACACCAAGGCGGTGCCCCTCGACCCCAATGCCCCCGAGGGCAAGGCGTTGAGGGTCAGCACCACCCTCGACCCCAAATAGGAAGCAGTGCTCGTCGACTTCCTCCGCGCCAACGCCGACATCTTCACGTGGAGACCCTTGGACATGCCGGGTATTCCGAGGGAGGTCGCCGAGCACAGCCTCGACATCCAGCATCACTCCAAGCCGGTGGTACAGTGACTGCGGCGGTTCGACGAGGAAAAGCGTCGCGCCATCGGGGAGGAGGTGCACAAGCTCCTGCAAGCCGGATTCATCAAAGAGGTATTTCACCCGACCTGGCTTGCTAATCCTGTTCTAGTTAAGAAGAAAAATGGAAAATGGCGTATGTGCGTAGATTATACCGGTTTAAACAAAGCATGCCCTAAAGTTCCGTTCCCTTTACCTCGAATAGATCGGATAGTAGACTCCACCGCTGGGTGCGAATTGCTATGCTTTCTTGATGCTTATTCCGGTTATCATCAGATTAAGATGAAAGAGTCCGACCAGCTCGCGACTTCTTTCATCACCATGTTTGGCATGTTTTGCTACGTCACTATGCCGTTCGGCCTCCGAAATGCTGGAGCTACATACCAGCGATGTATGCAACACGTTTTCGGAAGCCACATCGGGCGGACCGTTGAGGCATATGTTGACGATATCGTTGTGAAAACCAGAAAGGCGGACGATCTGGTAAACGATTTGCAAATCACATTCGGTTGCCTCCGGGCGAACGGGGTAAAATTAAATCCGAAAAAATGCGTATTCGGGGTGCCGCGGGGCATGCTATTGGGTTTCATTGTCTCCCAATGAGGCATCGAACCCAATCCCGAAAAAGTCTCGGCCCTGGAACGAATGGGGCCAATTCGGGGCCTCAAGGGGGTGCAAAGGGTACTGGGCTGCCTCGCAGCTCTCAGCCGTTTCATCTCTCGACTTGGTGAAAAAGGCTTACCTTTGTACTGGCTCCTAAAAAAGCACGAACGCTTTTCATGGACCCCCGAAGCTCAAAAAGCCCTCGACGGGCTAAAAGCGTCGCTCGTACGCGCACCGATCCTCACGCCGCCGCAGAACGGCGAGCCCCTCTACCTATACGTGGCTGCAACAACGCAAGTTGTCAGCGCCGTCATCGTCGTGGAAAGGATAGAGGAGGGTCATGCTCTGCCGGTCCAGAGGCCAGTGTACTACGTCAGTGAGATGCTGACCGAAACCAAGGCGTGGTACCCACGGATCCAGAAGCTAATCTACGCTGTAGTGCTCGCGCGACGAAAGCTGCGACACTACTTCAAGGCCCACCCGGTCACCGTGGTCTCATCTTTCCCTTTGGGGGAGATAGTCCGCAACCCGGACGTCTCGGGTAGAATAGCGAAGTGGTCGATGGAGCTCGTGGGAGAAACTCTCTCCTTCGCGCCGCGAAAAGCAATAAAGTCGCAAACCTTAGCGGATTTCGTCGCTGAGTGGACCGACGTCCAACTCCCACCACCACAGATCCAAGCCGAATGCTGGACCATGTACTTCGACGGGTCGGTGATGAAGGCTGGGCAGGCGCGGGCCTCCTCTTCGTTTCACCCCTCGGGGAGCACATCCGGTACGTGGTTCGCTTGCACTTCCCGGCGTCGAACAACATGGCGGAGTATGAAGCCCTCCTCGCCGGGCTCCGCATCGCCATCGACCTCGGCGTCAAATGCCTCGACGTCCGGGGAGATTCTCAGTTGGTCATCGACCAAGTGATGAAGAACGCAAGCTGCCGCGATGAAAAGATGGAGGCGTATTGCAACGAGGTTCGCCGCCTCGAGGACAAATTCTATGGCCTCGAGCTGAACCATATCGTGCGCAAATACAACGAGGAAGCGGATCAGCTGGCCAAGATCACGTCAGAGCGAATCACCGTTCCTCCGAACGTCTTCGCCCGCGACCTCGACCAACCCTCCGTCAACTTCGAGCAAAGGGCCGGGGCCCTCAAGACGCCCTCGGGGGCCGAGGGGGTCGAGCCCACGGAAGAGGACCCCTCGAAAGAGGGGCTCGAAGCCCTCGACGTCGAAAATTCTTCGGCCGAGGCCATGGAAATCGACGTGGACACACGACCGCAAGACTGGCGCAGCCCATACCTCGCGTGGATCGACCGCGGGGAGCTGCCCTCGGACCAGACCGAGGGGCGCCGCATCGCTAGAAGGGCCAAGAGCTTTGTCTCGGTCGGCGGCGAGCTGTACAAACGCAGCGCCTCAGGGATTCTGCAGCGATGCATTCCCATCCACGAGGGAAAGCAGTTGATCCGCGACATCCACGCTGGGGTGTGCGGACACCACGCGGCGCCGCGTACCCTCGTGGGTAACGCGTTCTGGCAAGGCTTTTACTGGCCTACCGCCGTATCCGACGCGAACGAAGTCGTGCGCACCTACGAAGGGTGCCAATTTTACGCACGAAAGACGCATCTCCTGGCGCACGCCCTACAGACCATCCCTGTAACATGGCCTTTCGCGGTCTGGGGGCTGGATCTCGTGGGGCCTTTCCGCCCAGCGCCCGGGGGCTTCACCCACTTGTTGGTGGCCATCGACAAGTTCTCAAAGTGGATCAAGGTACGGGCCATCACCAGCATCAGATCTGAGCAGGCCGTGTTGTTTTTCACCGACATCATCCTCCGATTCGGGGTACCCAACTCGATCATCACCGACAACGGCACCCAGTTCACCGACAAGAAATTCTTGGAGTTCTGCGACGACCATCACATTCGCGTGGATTGGTCGGCCGTAGCACATCCACAAACGAACGGCCAAGTAGAACGTGCCAACGGCATGATACTACAAGGCCTGAAGCCAAGAATCTTCAACAAGCTAAACAAGTTTGGCCGGAAATGGGTAGCTGAGTTGCCGTCGGTAATTTGGAGTCTCAGGACAACCCTAAGAAGGGCCATAGGCTTCAGCCCGTTCTTCCTCGTCTACGGCGCCGAAGCCGTCCTCCCAACAGACTTGGAGTATGGGTCTCCGAGGCTCAAGGCCTACCAAGAAGAACAAAACTAGCGGAACCGCGAGAATTCGCTGGACCAGGTGGATGAGGCTCGAGACCTAGCGTTGCTCCACTCGGCACGCTACCAGCAATCACTCCGGCAGTATCAAGCTCAGAAGGTGCGGCGTCGAGACCTCCACGAAGGGGACCTGGTGCTGAGGTTGCGCCAGGACAATCGAGAGCGCCACAAGCTCACTCCGCCATGGGAAGGACCATTCATCATCGCCAAGGTCCTCAAGCCTGGCACTTACAAGCTGGCGAACGAGAAGGGCGAGGTCTTCACCAACGCCTGGAACATCCAACAGCTACGTCGCTTCTATCCTTAAAACTCTCAGTATTTCTTGTAAATACTTCATGTTCTTAGCCAACAACGATGAAAAGTTTGCGAAAAACATGGAAACATTGTTACTAACAACAATAAAATAGGGCGACTCGCCTTTACCCTCGAAGCTAATTCGAGGTACAAACGAGCCTCCCTCGGGGGCTACCGGGGGACCGACCCCCCAACCGTTCCAACCCCTTTTTTCCATGCGCTTCTTTTTCAAAAACATGTTGCCAAACCTTTCCTCCTTAAGTCCAGAAAGATGTAAGCAAGGCACGAGTCTACCACGGCTGAGAGCCGGCAGAGTCTACGCCCCCGAAGGCTACGGCATCCCCCTCACCACTCGACGCCAAAGTTACTGGTGTTCCTCTGCCAAAACTGATCTCGAGTTAAGAGGAAGGCACGACACGCCAAACAAACGAAACCTCGGTTGCAAAATCCTAACTAAATCCAAACGTCCTTATTTATCATACTGCTAACCGTGAAAATATGGGACCAAACTCCCGGAATCACTGCAGGAACTCACGGAGACGGACTCGGCATCCCAGAGATCGCGAGAAGGGTCTGATTTTCCTTCGATCGAAACCTAGAAAGCGTTATTAGTCCTTTCCCCTCAAAGATCGAGGAAGACTAAAAGCAAGGCGTGAGTTACTACAGAGGACAGTTGGCCGGGTCGTGCGACTGCTTACGCCCTCGAAAGGCCATGGCATCCCCCTCGTCGCACAACGCTCAAGTCACTCACAAAAACGAACTCCTTGGCAAAAGTCATTCCTAAATCATGAGAAAAGGCACAATTTCGCACAGAAATGTTTCAATACAAATACGAGATCGTGCTAACCCACGAAAAGGTTAGACACAAACAGGATTCTTTCCTTACACGCCACGAACGGCGAGATTACGATAAGAAATTACACTCGGCCATAGGCCGTTTTAAAGATACAAAGACTGGAGCCACCCTAACGGGGCTCTTGTACTACTTCAGCTAGCCGGCCAGCACACTATCACGAGAAGCAGTTTCCACAGCTTTCTCATCGATTTTCCTCTGGCACCCAGCTAACTGAAGAACCTGGTGGTCGGGCGGCTGCGGAACGGAGGACGTTGGACCACTTGACCGCCCAACAGGGCCTGGCTTCGCGCCCTGCCGTCGATGAGTGCCCTCGCAAGGATGACGGCCGGTGAACGTCATCTGCTAGTTTCCTAGCGAACGAAGCGCCCGCCGCAACATCCTTGCAGCGCCTCGCCACCGGCAAGGTCACCGCCTCCCCGATGAGGAGCGCGATGCTCTGCTCCTTTCCCGCAGCATGCCTACCACCTATCGTCGACTTTCTTCTGGCATCAATGGCGCGCGCCAAGGCCGAAACCCCGGACCACTCTACTCCCACTCTCGAACCCATCGGGAGGATGAAGTTCATGACTCTGCATACTTGACAAGCTGCACAAGAACCCGGTGATGATCTTCTCACCCGCCCGGACGCCTGCTTTTATAGGCGCCCAGGGGTCGCGACTGTTACTCCCGTGGGTAGATAATCGCGAGATTCTCGCGCGGATACGAACCGCCAGCCGTATCAAGCGGGCAGCCTTAATCACCTCTTTGACTCAGCCTGCCCACTTTACGGTTCCCGCGCCCAACGACCCACGAGTGAATCAGCCGCGGCCCAGGTGGACGGACCGGGACAAAGGAAGTCACCCGAAAGCACCTAGACAGGGAAGCCAGCTCAACCACTGATAATTGGGCCCGACCGCGTGGAAAACCATCCCAAGGCGGGCAACCACGTTTATCCAGTGTGCGGCAAGGTGAGTCGGCGCGCCAGACGTCCAGATCGTCGCGTCGCCTCAGACCTTACCCATACATGATGCTTCGTCATAAAAGGCACACCCGTTCAACCGCGCCATCAACAGCGGCCTGACCGCCCGGTCCGGGGAACGCACACGTCAAGTACGGCCGTGGACTGAGCCGCTGACACATGGGCCAGGCGCGCGTGGCGCATTGATGACAACCGGGGGCCCCTCCCCTTTTCCCGGGGAACGGCACGCGGGAGCAGCGGCATTTACTGCGGCACGGTAAAACGAAATGACGCGGCAGCGGCGCCTGACCGCCCATCGCCTCGCCTCTCCCCGGCGCACGCCAACTCCGCCTCAAAAGGCGCGCCCACTATGCCCACCTCGCCCACTCCGCACCACGTCAGCCACGACCACACCTGCCAGCGGTCGTGCGCAGGCCCGCAAACCGAAACGTCAAACCACCCTACCGTGGGGTTCCTTCCAAGGTAAGACAACGACGCCCCTCCGCCCCGATGCGCGGGGTGATACTAATCAGGGGCTTGAAGCCCAGGCCTCGAAAGAGTTCGATGGGCGCCCCAGATTAAGTGATGCGAAGGCTACCGGTCACACTCGACCAACCCTCGAGCCCGCGGCTCGAGGGCGACCTGCACCTTTCGCAAGGCCCCACTGATCAGGAGTACGAAGCCTGGCCCGCGAAAGGGTTCGACAGGCGCTCCGGATCAACAGAGTCAGGGACGATTCGGGCGTGTTCAACGGACTTTACCCCAAACGCGAAGTTTGGGACGCCCCTGTTGTGTTCAAGGCCAGACATAGGCAGCTAGATGAGGGATCCCATCGAGGGAGAGCTTCCGCGCCCTCGGCCCCCATCGAAAGGGGCCGAGCCCTACCTAGCAAACCTTTGCAAGCGCTCTTATGGACGAGTCTCCAGACCACGAGCCGACCCCTAGCGAACGGGGCACGGGCGTCCACTTGAACTACCCGCTAACAGCTCACCGAGGCATCCGTGTACGCTGCCCAATTCGAGGGTTGCACGAATGACCTCACCCCTCTCCCCCGCGAAGGGGAAGCGAGGGTCGCAACTCAAAGACAAGAAGCCCCTCCGACCGCCTCCGCTCGGGCCAGGGGCTCGGGGGCTCCTTGCAGCATATCCTCCTCCTCTTATGCGCGAAACGCGTCGAAGCCGTGTAGGGTCCGCCCCCCGAATTCCGTATAAATCGGTATCATCCCCGCAATCCACTACGTCGAACGGGGAGCGACTAACACAACCTTCGGGAATCAAAGCCCTTGCACGAGTGAACTCACTCCTCCAAGGGCTCGGGGGGTACACCCGCGGGTGCGCTCGCGCGCCCCCACGGAAGAACGTGCATAATCAAGAAGGAGTAATCCCCGCAGAATGCCCGGGAACGATCCCGCGAACCATCAGCCTCTGCCCGACTGACCCTTAGTCCGGCAGAGACTCGGGGGCTACTGTCGGGGACAGACCCAGGGGGTCCCCTAACCATCGGGGTAATCACCCTCAAAAAACGTTAACCACAGAAGGGCCGAATCACCAGCAGCCCGAGAGGGCCACCAAGGCAACGCGGCCCGCCACAACTTACGGCCCAAATATAGCCGTCCGAGCTCGCCTGACAAGGGGACCCAAGTGGCGACCTCCGTCTCCGCCTCGCTCGAGGGCCGCGTACCCCCTCGAGCAGGCAAGACAACTCCGCCTCGCTCGAGGGCCGCGTACCCCCTCAAGCAGGCGAACCGACTCCGCCTCGCTCGAGGGCACCCCTCTACTCAACGCGGCACGCCCCGGCGCCCCGCCCGACAACGGTATTTAATGCCCGCCCCATCAGGCGGGCGCCAAAGTCAAAAGGTGATCTCTCCCCACGCCGCACCGCTGACACCACCGAGCTCGCTGTTCCACCTGCTCTGGTCACTATGCGTCCTCACCGCCGCTGTGCGGACGCATGTGGCACTGCGCAAGGCCCTGTGCGGACTTGCAGGCATCATTCCGCACCACTATTCCACCCACTCCCGTCCTTTCCCCCCGGGTGCAGCCCTCGAATGGGCGTGAAGAACCCTCGAACGAATATATGAGCAGCGACCGAGTACGGACTCCGATCAGGCGCGGCCCGGTGATGACGAACGCCGGGTCAAGTCCACCAACTCTCGGCCATTCCCCGGTAAGCCGGGCACGCCGCGCACTGTGGTCGACAGCAACCACCATGCCGACCCCTGTGCCGCCAACTCCCGTCCTTCCCCACCTGCCACGCCCTCGAATCAACCAGCGGCGGGCAGCTGGGCACGGATTACGGCAACGACACCCCTCGAAACCACTCCAGGACAAGCACAGGGACGGCCATGACGCCCGCAGAAGCCGGAGCTCGCCATAAATCCCTTGCAAGGGTCAAGGACGATCGCACGCCTGGCGCCATGCTCTCCAGTGCGTACCCCTGTAGCACACACTATACTTGTACTTGTAAGCCCCTCCCCCCCTCTCTCCTTGACCTAGAAAAGGAGGAAGGGAGCGACATGGGCGGGAGGAGGAGGGGAACGAGGACGAACGCACACACACGATCACCGCCTCACGCGATATTGGCACTCGCCTCAATCACTCTCTCACTCATCTTCAGGGACCTGGAGACTCCTTCTCCTCTCCCACCTCGCTTGTAGCCCCCCACTGCAAGCACTCCGGTGCAAGATAGTACAGCGCCCCGAGCGCACTCTGCTGGACGTACGACCTCACGGTCGGAACCAGGATAAACCCTTGTCTCACCGTGCTAGCTCTTGCATCAACCGTCAGGGGACGGGACACAGCGCATTCTGTGTGGCGCTGAGGATTGGCCGCCCAATCCCAGCACCGACACCTACGTCGATGTTTGCATTGTCAGTACTCAGAAATGGCCTACCAAGAATGAGAGGTGTCTTCGTGTCGACCTCCATATCAAGCACCACGAAGTCCACGGGCACAAAGAATTCCCGGATTTTCACCGGAATATCTTCAGCTATTCCCGCGGGATAGCGAATCGATTGATCCACTAGCTGCAAGTACATAGTTGTAGGGGACAATGAAGTATGGTTTAGTTTATCAAACACTACCTTGGGCATAACGCTGACGCTTGCTCCCAGGTCACATAGGGCATGGTTGAAGTGTTGCTCCCCGATCGAACACGTGATGGTAGGACATCCTGTGTCCTTCTTCTTTTCTGGGAGATCATTTAAAATGGTTGCGCTGCAAGCTTCGGTTAGTTTAATTACCTCGGTGGTCGGCATTGCCCTTTTGTTGTTGAGGATGTCCTTCAAATACTTGGCATATGTGGGAACCTGCATAGAAATGGGATATTGACATATAATTTTCGGATTACCTCAACCAATTTGCTGAATTGTAAATCCACCGTCGGCTTGTGACATCTTCTGGGAAATGGCAACATAGTTGTGTCGTATAACTCGTGAGGGGCCGTCTTTGCTTCCTTCTACGGGCTCGTCATTTGAAGTTCTGTTGCGGCCTCTTCCTTGTTGGCGGTCGTTACAGACCAATTTCCGACCTCCAACCGAGTATAAAATAAACACAATGGAACCACACACCATAGCTATAGGGCGTATTGCTAACCATTTCCACAAGTTTTGGTGATTTTCCAATGTGCAGGCACAAAATGTAGAAATACGGGTTAAAAGGGTTGGAACTGACCGAATCGGCCGAACGACTCCGTTCGACCGATTACCACCCTTAGCCGTACACAACGCGAAGCACAACCGGGAGTCATCCACGTCAATGATGACCAAGCAATGACGATGCCTAACACGTGGGCGACCGCCAAGTCACCTCTGGGCCAAACCAACCCGAAGTACACCAAGACGAAGTAATCCCGGAGGCCCAGGGGGGAGAGGATGCACATGAGTGCTCTTCTTGGCCACGGGCCCCATTCGGGCGAATGCCCCAATTTGGCCAAATGAGCCCAAGAGACGAACCGCCTCTGCATGGCCTTAGCACCAAGGCGGTGCAACATGGCAGTTCGGCCGAATTCCCAGGTTCGGCCGAACCGGGAGATTCGGCCGAACGGCCCGGCACTGCCTCCCAGCTGCCTTGGCGCCTGCTCAAGCTCCACCGACTTGATCCACCTATAAATAGAGGTCCTAGTCACCTGAATTCACACACAACACAAGAGAGAAGTTCCTTAGCGAAGCTCTGCCACTTTCATACATAGAAGATATGGAGCTCTTCTAGCTGTACCTCTACGGATGCGGCTCTACTTCGAGTGACATCCAGGTCATGTCTGGGAACTCTTGTATCTCTTCCTGATTAATTGAGCAGTAGTTGTACTTTTATTTACTTGTTGGTTCTTTGTTCAATGCTTAGTTGATTGGTATAATTGTATACTAGTTGCTTGGCTTGGGTGCTTGTCTTTCTATAGGAGATAAGTATTAACCGACTAGTGTAGGCATGGTGCCTATACTTGAGGTTAACTTAGTTTGTCCCCGAGTCTACGGAGGTGGTAGCCATTAGGTGGTGACAGCCC
Source organism: Echinochloa phyllopogon (assembly GCA_033239725.1). NCBI lineage: Eukaryota > Viridiplantae > Streptophyta > Magnoliopsida > Poales > Poaceae > Echinochloa > Echinochloa phyllopogon. Next base: position 29,577,804 of record BTCW01000018.1, read on the forward strand.
TATACGACCTACGTAGTCCATCATGTTCGTCTCGGCCTGCAGGATCCCAGAGTGTAGGATTGGTGACACCCCTTCTCATCCCTTTCTGCGTGTCATAGGTTCTATTGTCCCGAAGCAAGTATCTATTTGTACCCTCTGATCCGCTCAGTTAATCAGTAGAGTGCCTCTATCAGACTCGTACCCTCTCTACCCTCTCATCGCTTCTCTTCCCTCTTTGTTGTTGTCATCAACTTCATCCATCCCATTCCATAACCCCTGGACAACTTAGTTTAGAATTTGCTCACTTCTCGTTCCCTGTGGAAATCGATACCTTGGAATAGTCCCAGGTGAAAGCTACATCGGTATCCGTCCGCTTGCGGATTTATCTGTATGCCGTAAGGAGTGCCAACAAGCTTTCTGGCGCCGTTGCCAGGGACGGTGGCTGTTCTGATTCCAAACCCAAGTTGTCCGTGTATCCCACCATCCACCACATGGATTCCACTCTTACCTTACGTCAACATTCGGCTCCAAAGGGCGATTATTTGGAGCCTCCACCATCATCACATCCCATCCACACACCCGACTATGAGCTGCGTCACGGCTTCACAGCCATGGTTTGAGAGCAAACGTTCTCAGGAATGAATGCTGAGAGTCCCTATGCGCATTTACGAGAGTTTGAGCACCTCTGCTCTTGCCTCACCATATCAGGCATGACACAAGAGACGCTCAAATGGAAGCTATTCCCGTTTTAATTAACGGGAGGAGCAAAGAAATGGTACTCTCTGTCTGTCGGAAATATGGAAGGGAGCTGGGAAATCCTTAGAGAAAAATTCTACCTAAACTTCTTCCTAGTTTCCAAGGTAGCCAGCCTCCGAATCGAAATCCTTACCTTTAAGAAATTAGAGGGAGAGTCATTAGGAGCTGCTTGGGCTCATTTCAAGCAAATTTTGGCATCCAGTCCAGACCTAGGCTTATCAGAACCTATAATTCTACAACACTTCAGCCTTGGCCTCTGTCCGGTAGCCACCACTTTCTTGAACTCTGCTTCAGGAGGGTCATTCTCTCATTTGATTCCCAGTAAAGCGAGGATAATCTTGGATCGTATCTTGGATGACACTCCCTACACTGGAGTCTATGACGAACTCCCCGATGAAGAAGAGAAGCAGCCCGAACCTGAAGAGCCTACATGTTCTCAATCCAAATCTATCAGCTCTTCCATCCCATCAAAACCTGATGCTTATTTCGAACCACAACCATATTCTACCCTGGACTACTATGAGCCGCTCTACACCACTCCCTATGATTTTGACGATGATCTATTCAAGGAAATCAGGAGTGCAACAAGTTTCCCATTGGAAAACGTGTAGAGTATAAGGATCAACCTCCCAACAAGGAAGAACTGGAATATCAGAGGGAGTACTTAGGACGTCTCTCTACTGTGATGAGTTGGGAATGGCTAGAAGAGGCCGAAGCCTCATCTGAGGTTGTCAAAATGCCCAAGAAGATCAGAAGAAGTTGCTATGAAATTCTGGGTTATGACTAAGAAATTGGGTACGACCCGAGCCTCGGAATTAACATTATCTCTAGCTCGTTGGTATGAACCGAACTCCCAGATGAACCCTCGTCATTGTCTCAAAAACGACTCAGGTTCAATTCAGGAAGAATCCTTGACTATTTAGGGATCTTGTGGGTCATACCCGTCAAGATTAACAACCCTGAGCTGTTCATGGATTTCCACATCTTCGACCTACCCAGTAGCACCACCCATTCCATCTTCATAGATAGGCCAATCATGAAGATTCTGGAGAAAACACCAACGAATCGGATAATAGAACTTAGGGTCGGAAAGGAACTTGTCCCTGTCTCTTATTCTCATTCCCTGAACACTCCAATAGAGGCAGACCCCGATCCTGATCTTGTAGAGGAGGCCATGTCCACCTCCTTGACTGACCTAGAACCACCCATTCCAGAAGAAGATATCCCATTCTTCTCAGAGGAAGAGGAAACCCATCCACCGATCAAGCTCGACACGAACGAAACTCCAAAACCATCTCTATCGAGCTCAAACCTCTTTCCCCTGGACTAAGGTATGCCTTCCTCTTCAAGGACAAACAAACTCCAGTGATCATTAGTGATAAGTTATCCGAAGTAGAAACCCAACAACTCATTACTATCCTGGAGAAGAATCGATCGGTCTTAGGATACTCTTTCCAAGACCTGAAGGGGATCAGCCCAAACCTCTGTACCCACCGTATCCCAATCCATTCTGAGGCAACACCGTCTCGAGAACCTCAACGACGGTTGAATCATGCCATGAGGGAAGTTGTCAAAAAGGAAGTTCTCAAACTCCTTCACGCTGGGATTATCTACCCGGTTCCCGATAGTGAATGGGTTAGCCCCGTTCAAGTTGTTCCTAAGAAGGGAGGAATGACGGTTGTGCGCAATGACAAGAATGATCCCTCAGCGCACCGTCACTGGCTGGCGTATGTGTATCAATTATCATAAACTCAATAAAGCCACCAAGAAAGACCATTTCCCCCTTCCGTTCATAGTTGAGATGCTTGAACGGTTAGCCAAACACTCTTTCTTCTGCTTCCTTGACGGCTACTCTGGATATCACCAAATTCCAATACATCCAGATGACCAAAGTAAAACCACGTTCACATGCCCCTATGGGACGTACGAATATCGGCGGATGTCCTTTGGGTTGTGTAACGCACTTGCCTCTTTTCAACGTTGCATGATGTCCATCATCTCTGATATGATCGAGGAGATTATGGAAGTGTTCATGGACGATTTCTCAGTTTACGGGAAGAGCTCTACCGAATGCCTGAAAAATCTGGACAAGGTCCTCCAGAGGTGTCAAGAGAAACACCTTGTCCTAAACTGGGAAAAGTGTCATTTTATGGTACGAGAAGGGATTGTTCTAGGACATAGGGTGTCAGAACGTGGAATTGAGGTCGACCGAGTGAAGATAGAAGTGATTGAGCAACTTCCACCTCCCACAAACGTTAAGGGGATTCGTAAATTCCTTGGTCATGCCGGATTCTATAGACGATTCATCAAAAACTTTTCCCAGATATCTTGGCCCTTAACCAATCTTCTAGCCAACTCCCTTCATTTTTGATGAGGAGTGTTACGCAGCCTTTCACACCCTCAAGAAAGCTCTCATTTCCACTCCCATCATCCAGCCTCTCGACTGGAATCTACCATTCGAAATCATGTGTGATGCGAGCGACTATGTTGTAGGAGCTGTGTTGGGCTAAACCAAGGACAAGAAGCACTATGCTATCTCATATGCTAGCAAAATGCTTACAGGTCCCCAGCTCAACTATGCAACCACGGAGAAGGAGCTCTTAGCGGTCGTGTTTGCTATAGACAAATTCCTGTCCTACCTAGTCGGGGCCAAGGTCATAGTCTATTCAGACCACGCTGCTTTGAAGTACCTTTTAACCAAAAGGGATGCGAAACTGAGACTCATCCGCTGGATTCTTCTACTCCAAGAATTTGACATCGAGATAAGGGATAAGAAAGGAGTAGAGAACTCAGTGGCTGACCACTTGTCTCGAATGCAAGTCCCATCCGATCTTCCCATCGATGATTTTTTGCGGGACGACACACTCCTTAAGGTCACCACTACCGACCCGTGGTATGCCAACATAGTAAACTAAATGGTAACCGGGTATGTCCCACCTGGAGAAAACAAGAAAAGATTGGCTTACGAGAGCCGACTCCACCTTTGGGACGACCTGTATCTCTTCAGGATATGTATTGACGGACTCCTTAGACGTTGTATACCAGCTCACGAGGCATATAAGATCCTGGAGAGATGCCATGCAGCCCCTTACAGGGGTCACTATGGTCCATTCCGCACGAACGTAAAAGTCTGGCAATGTGGTTTCTACTGGCCCAGCATGTACGAAGATGCTAAGGCATCCGTCATGAGGTGCCCACATTGCCAGAAACACGAGAATATAAACACTAGAGACGCAATGCCACTAACCAGCAATCTCCAAGTAGAAATCTTTGATGTTTGGGGGATTGACTTCATGGGTCCTTTCCCAAACTCAGAGGGCTGCAAATTCATCCTAGTGGCGGTAGACTACGTCTCTAAGTGGGTGGAAGCCTTGCATTGTGTGGCCGCCGATGCTAGGAGCGCAAAACGGATGTTTCATGAGATTATCTTTCCCGGTTTTGGAGTTCCTAGGATGGTCATTAGCAACGGAGGCTCCCACTTTATCGACTCAGCATTCCGTAGGTATCTCTCAAGTTTGGGGGTGCAGCACAACGTAGCTACACCCTATCACCCCCAAACTAGCGGTCAAGCAGAAACTTCAAACAAGCAGATTAAGAACATTCTGCAAAAGACCGTAAATGAGATGGGCAAACACTGGAAGGATAAACTGCCAGATGCACTCTGGGCGTACCGCACGGCCAATAAAACACCCATAGGAATGACCCCATATCAACTAGTCTATGGCAAAACCTGCCACCGACCAGTAGAAATTGAGTTTAAAGCTCACTGGGCCATTAGGAAGTGGGGTATGAACCTTCCAGTAGCTGGCCTTAGACGGCGGATTCAGCTAGATGAGATAGATGAAATGAGGGAATGAGCATACCATAGCTCCCGGCTATAAAAGGAACGTACTAAGAGATGGCACGAGAAGCGAATCAAGATCAAAACATTCACATCGGGAGATAAGGTTCTCGTCTTCAATTCCCGTGTCAAACTTTTCGATCATGGAAAACTTAGAAGCAAATGGGATGGCCGATTCACAGTAATCAACGCTGCATCTCATGGGGCCATCACACTGCAAAGTGAGGACGGAAACACCTTTAAGGTCAATGGACAGCGGCTGAAGATATTCTTAGAACCAGAGCCTCCGCCACTCGAAGACTTAGATGTCATCGAGTTCGTAGAGCCCTGAACCCTGTCCATGAAACTCGGCCCAAATCCATCAAATCCAAACCTTTCTAGGCCCAACACCACCGCAACCTTCACACCCATGACCAAACACATGAGGATCAACCTGGCCCGCACATTAGGAGGCCCAAGGGCAAATTAGGCCGAACCAGAGGGATTCAGGCGAATTGGCCAAATTGCCTAAACCCTACGGTTCGGCCGAATCAACCTCCCTAGCCCCACGTGTGGATATTGACCTCCAGACTCATATACAGTTGATCCTATCCCGAAACTCATGAAGGAAACGTCGGGAAACACGTTTTTCGTTCGGAGGACGCCTCGATAAAAGCTAGGGAGTTTCTATCGATTCCATCATCCCATCTATAGAAACTCCTTGCCCTAGCAACAGCCACCATGGCCTCCTCCTGCTCCAAAGATACATCTTCAACCAAGGGATCTAGCCTCGCCAGCCGGATCAACGAGTCTCCCCGACGTGAGCAAGCGTTCCGCGTTGCTGACGTTGAGCTGTCAAGCGATGGGCAGCGAGGAAGGGCGCATGCCCGCAGCCCTATGAGGCGGTCCAACTCCCCACGCCGCTCTCCGTCAGCGACGTTCAACGCCTTCGCACCGCTGAAGGCGATCAAGAAGCCCCCCTCACTCACCATCGCCAGGGCGCCCCACTACTGGGCAGCTGCGCCCGAAGTCGGCATCCTCCACAAGGGTGCTGGACTTCACGCTCCCTACAGTCAAGGAGGAGGGCACGAAGACGCCGGACTATACACCTGATAGTCCACCCCATTTCAGTATCAAGGGCGAGCGCACCGCCACGGGGTATGGCAAGGTGTTGGTCCCGCCACTGAACTGTGATGAGCTCAGACTGACAGAGTCCACCCAGACCACTCCCCCGCGGCGGAACCCCAGAGTTCAGCGCTACAGGCAGCCGCCGGTTATCAAAGGCCCACCGGGAGAGATGGAGTTCTCCGATGAGGAGGAGGACGAGGAGGAAGAGGAGAAGCCGCCTACACAGGAGAGCCTGCGGGTGGAGCTGGCATAAGCACGCCAGCGGATAAACCACTTGGAGGAGAAAGTGGCGGAAGCGGAGCTGGCGCGCCTAGAGACGGAGGACAAGATGGAAGTCCTCCGCAAGGGCTTGTGCGCCAAGATCAAGAGGCTTGCCAGAGCCACAGGACACTCGGACCTTTATGACCCACCTGCAGAGTAGTGTCCTGCGGTCATCTAGTTCAGTTAGAGCACCGTTAGTTAGTTCATTAGTTTGGCTTCGTTCCTTCCATCATTTATTTTCCCTTAGATTCATGTTTAGGGTGCTCTAGATTGTTTTCCCTTTGAATCATTTTGTTTCCATTTGTTAGCTCATTGAATAAATAAAATTAGAGTTGAATGCAAAAAGAATAAAATTATTGCTCCGATTGGTGCAATTGAGCCAATTGGAGATTGCCCTATTTAACGAAAAATATACATGAGTACAGGACGACACAGGAGCAACCCGACACAACGGAGCACGCACCAAACCACTTCGGCCAAAATGGCTAGTGGTTTGTTCGGGCAAAATGGGCAATTCGGCCGAACCCACTAGTTCGGCCGAACCAGCCCGGTTCGTCCCCTTCGCGCACCTACATGCTGGTTTGCACTCCTTACCCCTGTCCATCTTGTCGTGTTGTCACGTTTCAAATTATGAACTTGCACATCTCATCTAAATGAAATGTTCTCGGTTTCTTTTATACCATGAACTTGTCTATTGCTTGTCTCTAACTGAATATCCCTTGTCTCTAACTGAATAGGACCTCCCCCTGGTCTAGGTTGTTGGTAAATATGATATGTCTCGATAAAATGAACCACTTGTTCACCTTACCATTCAGGAGAATTTAAATTTTTAAAATATAAACTATGTCCTATCCTTTCTTCCTGCCTACTACTTCCAATTACACACATGCCTAAGAATTTATTCCTGAGATATTTGTCATGGCTAGTACAATGTCTTGTCAAATTTTGAGTCCCCAGAGATATACATATTGCCCCAGGTCTATTGCAAGTACATCTATCATCAGAGTGTAATAGAAGTCCTCATGCCTTGGTGATACCCTAAAGAAAAAAAAGAGAAGAGAAGAAAGGACTCGTGAAAGTCCAAATGAAAAAAAGGAGGAAAGAAAATTCCCAAAATGGGAAGAATAAATAAAAGGGGTCATGAGACTGAGGACCGACATGAACTCTCCATCTTTAACTTGCAATTTGGCTAAGGGAGATGATGAGAGCTCCAGAAACCAATCTTTGACTTGACAGAGGTACATGACTTGACAAAAGATCACCACCTGAGAGAAAAATAACATACACAAAAGGGAGTGAGTGAAAAGGAGTGAATTAAGAGAGCTGATAGTATCAGGGATGAAAGGACAATGACCATTTTATTTGTGAAAACCATAAAACCCCGAATGCAGGATGATCAAGAGGACGTTGTTGTAAGAGCCGTTCTGTTCATCAACCGCTCAAGATCCAGGGAGTAGCCACTTCAAACTCACAGGTATGGAGAAAAGTTTGAGATATTCAATAGGCAGTGTTCATGTCATAAAAGAACCCTTGTCTTAGTCTCGCTCTTATTTCAATTTCTTTACTCAGGACGAGCAAAGATCTAAGTCTGGGGGAGCTTGTTGGCGGTCGTTACGGACCGATTTTCGACCTCCAACCGTGTATAAAATAAACACAATGGAACCACACACTATAGCTATAGGGCATATTGCTAACCATTTCCACTAGTTTTGGTGATTGTCCAATGTGCAGGCACAAAATGGAGAAATAAGGGTTAAAAGGGTTGGAATTTACCGAATCGGCCGAACGACTCAGTTCGGCCGATTACCCCCCTTAGCCGTACACAACGCGAAGCCCAACCGGGAGTCATCCACGTCAACGATGACCAAGCAATGACGATGCCTGGCACGTGGGCGACCGCCAAGTCACCTCTGATCCAAACCAACCCGAAGTACACCAAGACGAAGTAGCCCCGGAGGCCCAGGCGGGAGAGGATGCATAGGAGAGCGCTTCTGGGCCATGGGCCCCATTCGAGCGAATGCCCCAATTCGGACGAATGAGGCCAGGAGCCGAACCACCTCTGCACCGCCTTAGCACCAAGGCGGTGCAACGTGGCAGTTTGGCCGAATTCCTAGGTTCGGCCGAACTGGGAGATTCGGCCGAACGGCCCGGCACCGTCTCCTAGCTGCCTTGGCGCCTGCTCAAGCTCCACCGACTTGATCCACCAATAAATAGAGGTCCTAGTCACCTGAATTCACACACAACACAAGAGAGAAGTTCCTTAGTGAAGCTCTGCCATTTTCATACATAGAAGATAGGGAGAGAGGAGAGGTGAGCCTCCGGAGAGGAGCCGGAGTGTCGGCCCCTCTTCCAGCTGTACCTCTACGGATGCGGCTCTGCTTCGAGTGACATCCGGGTCGTGTCTGGTAACTCTTGTATCTCTTCATGATTAATTGAGTAGTCAGTTCTACTTTTATTTACTTGCTGGTTCTTTGTTCAATGCTTAGTTGATTGGTATAATTGTATACTGGTTGCTTGGCTTGGGTGCTTGTCTTTCTATAGGAGACAAGTATTAACCGACTAGTGTAGGCGTGGTGCCTATACTTGAGGTTAACTTAGTTTGTCCCCGAGTCTACGGAAGTGGTAACCGTTAGGTGGTGATAGCCCTATACCGCCTACGTAGTCCATCACATTCGTCACGGCCTGCAGGATCCTAGAGTGTAGGATTGGTGACACCCCTTCTCATCCCTTTATGCGTGTCATAGGTTCTATTGTCCCGAAGCAAGTATCTATCTCTACCCTCTGATCCGCTCAGTTAATCAGTAGAGTGCCTCTATCAGACTCGTACCCTCTCTACCCTCTCATCGCTTCTCTTCCCTCTTTGTTGTTGTCATCTACTTCATCCATCCCATTCCATAACTCTTGGACAACTTAGTTTAGAATTAGCTCACTTCTCATTCCCCATGGAAATTGATACCTTGGAATACTCCCAGGTAAAAGCTACATCGGTATCCGTCCGCTTGCGGATTTATCTGTAGGCCATAAGGAGTACCAACACTCCTCTTCGCTATCACTGGCTGGAGTGGCTGCCTTTTTACCAGCACCACTAGAATATGGCGGGTCCCGAGTGGTCTTACCCCCTCTCGTGGTGACCGCTTTAACCCTTTCACGGGGGCAATTGTCTGGTTTCCCAACAATTTTCCCCGCTACAGATGAATGTAGAGAAGCAGCTGACTGAGCAACTTGGGTTTCAATCAGTTTATTAAAGCTTAGTTGACTTTTTATAGCAGAAGAGAATGATTCCAATCTAGAGTCTATGCTTTCTAGGATTTTATCATTAGTAGCAAGCCTTTTTTTGATATTCTCAGTGATTATACCCTGGCCAAACACTAGATCTCTAAGAGATGGCTGGTTATTGAAATTGCTGGAATTGAAATTGTTACTTGTTGAGGCCTCTCAAATGGGTGGTTTGGGCGCAAATTCCAGCCTTGATTGCAATAATTGTTCAGTCGATACCCGTTGTTGTTGGAGTTGTTGACGTAGTGGGCATCTTCTCGTGTCTCGGGCTAGTCATTCCCCAAATGGCCAGCGTTGCCACAGACCTCGCAAGTCATGCGAGTGTCCATGGCTTGCACAGTTTCTTGAGCAGGGGCCGCCAGCTTCTTCATCAGAAGGTCCATCTTGGCAACGAGCATGTCCAGAGCTCCAACTTGATGTACTCCTCGGGTCCGAGGTTGGGCTCGATTATCGGATCAACCTTGGTTCTTGACCATCTTCTCAATGAGGGACTTTGCATGACTCTCCTCAAGAGAGAAGAAAGAACATCCAACCACAGCATCCAAATACTCACGGGCAGAGCTTCTAAGCCCGTGGTAAAAGGTTTGGATGATGAACCAACTCTGCATACCATGGTGAGGACAAGCAGATATATAGTCCTGGAGGCGATCCCATGCCTCCAGGACTGTTTCATCTTTTAACTGCTGGAAACTAACAATTTTATTCCGGAGGGTGTTGGTTTTCCCAACCGGAAAGAATTTCAGCAAAAATGCGCTTGTGCACTTATCCCAAGTGTCTATGGCTTCGTGGTTAGCATAAAACCATTGTTTTGCCTTGCCTAATAATGATAATAGGAATAAATGAAGGCGAATGGCATCAATGCTTACCCCGCGTATGGTGAAAGTGTTGCAAATCTCCAGAAAATGCTGAAGATGATTGTTGGCATCCTTGTGGCTTGCCGCAGAATGGGTTAGCCTGCACCATGTTGATGACAGCTGGCTTGAGCTCGAAGTTGCCATCTCCGACTAGCGGACCTGGTCCGACACGCACGTTCTCGCTCGATGGAGTGGAGAACTCGCGGATCATCTTTCTTGCAATCCTCGATGAAGCCGTGTCGTCGATGTGAAAGACTGGGCTCGTCGGAATGAGTTGCTTCTGAGGAGGTACAACAAGGGTCGCACTTTCCTCACAAGAGACTCAGGATTTTCTTAGAAGTTTGATGGTGGTTGGAAACTAGTCATGCACTGCTCTGCTTCACAAGACCAACAAAATAGAGCAAGGATAAACCCGCTTGAGTAGCGTTATACTCAACTAAGATAGCTCGAGATAAAAGTTTGAAAGTATCTAGCCAATTGCTTCCTCGGCAACGGCGCCAGAAATGCTTGTCGGCACTTCTTACGATCCAATATCAGGATTGTGAATCCCGGTACCGGGGTAAGGGGTGTTTCAGTGGTTTTCTTATGGCTCAGTAAAATATATAAATATTCTGCAAGCACACAGAATTGCATATGTAGCACTTCACCAGGGAGTAATCTGAGGTATCGTAATGTATATTTCTGCAGAGAAGCTTATGGCAAGAGTACTAGAAAATAGATAATCAAGACTATCAGAGAGGGTACACGACTAGCAAGATGGGGGATAACGGTATTGGATAGGAGTGGATATACCGTGGCACATAGCTCAAGGGAGGCTTAGATAGGAAAGAGAAGGAATAGATAGCTGAGAGGACAACGAGAAGAGATAGAGGATTCCTAGGTACTTTATCTATCTGTGTCACTCGGGGTTAGAGATACAGAGACTGTAGAGCCAGCACTCAGAGGTCAAGGTCAAACCTATTTCTTAACTTTGGGATAGTAGAGCCTACGCCACAAAGAAAGGGATGCAAAGGGGTGGCATCTACCCGACACTAGGGGATCCTACAAGCCAAGACGAACGTGATGGGCTACGAAGGCCGTATAGGGCTGTCACCACCTAACGACTACCTGCTCCGTAGACTCAGGGACAAACTAAGGCAGGAACCACTCCTACACTAGTCAATAACTACTTACTCCACTAGCAAGAGGAAGCAACCTTGTCAATACTCTTAGTGACAATTCACCTCCAGTATTGAGCAAGATCGAAGAACCACCTAAGACAAAGACTTAAAAAAGATATAGAAGCACCAAAACTAGAACCAACTATAGTCTAAACATGATATAGATGCAACTAGAATAAAGTAGAAGCAAGCTATAAATGACAGAGGCAAAGTGATAAAGATAACTATATTGATAACTCAAAGTCTACAAAAGGAAAAGGAAAATATACAAGAGCTTATACTAGAGCTTCTGAAGACGACTCGGGAACCTCCGAGGCACAGCTCGACTCAACTCTAACTCCCAACTAAACTATCCTAACTCTACTAGAGAGAAGTGGAAATGAGAGCTCCTTGGCTTCGTCTGTGTTACAAGTGAAGTGGACGCTTCTATTTATAGGTTGCAATGATGGTTGAGCTTGGGTAACCGCCAAGGCAACCAGGGGGCATCTCCTCCAGATTTGGCCGAAGATCCTGGTTCGGCCTAACTCCCTAGTTCGGCCGAACCAGTGGATCCACCAACATTGGCCTCCAAGGGCTGAGATTGCTCCCTGGGGTCAGTATGGGCAGTAGGGGCGGTTCGGCCGAATTGGTGGATTCGGCCAAACTGGGCTGGAGGCCCAGGCCTGCCCCTGCACCGCCTTTGCTTCCTGGGCTTCATGGATGACTTGATCCAGGTGGTCTTCATGTTGGTTTGGCCCAGAATTGATGTGGCGGTGATCCTACGTGGCTCATATGGTCGTTGCTGACATGGACGTCCTTCGGTTGTGCTTTGCGTCGTGTACGACTAAGGGGGGTAACCGGCCGAACGGAGTCATTTGGCCGAATCGGTCATTTCCGACCCCTATAGAACGTATTTCTCGTTGTTGTACCTGCACAAGTGAAACTCACCAAAACTCATGGAACTTTATTAGAAATAAACCTAAGTACATAGAATGCCACATATATCCTCTTTTATTCCCAAGTATTGGTGGTCGAAAACGTGCCGTAACGACCGCAAACACCGAACCAGCCCAACGGCTGTTGGGGCCCACCTGCCTCCAACGACTAGTATCCATCGAGGGTTGTCTCCCCCAACGGTGCACCGGTCATTTGCTCTATAAATAGAACCCAAGAGGGGGTGATCTTCATCCATTCACACATTTCACTCATTCACTCCCTCTCAACTCTTTGCTCTCAGGTTTCATTGGAGTTTTGCTCAAGTTCTAGTGCAAGAAAGCTCTCTCTCTCTCTCTCTCTTTGCTTCAAGAAAGTGCCAAGTTTTGTGGAGCAACACGGGTACGTACTCCATTCGGTTTCACTAGCTCGTCACAAGTTGCTCGTTGTTCTGTTTGATTGTTGGCAAGCATAAATTCATTCCGCCGAAACGCTGCCGGAGCTCTTAAGAAGGTGATGGGGGCAGGCTTATCCCGTTCATGGGGTAGCGCTGGTTCCTCTCGCCATTCCAAACCAACTACGGAGGCCACAATCATGGATTACGAAGAATAGCATGGCAAAGAGCAAAACCCAAAGTTGTATCCCATGGATATGCCCTTTGTGGAATTGCGTGATGATCATGAGAGGCAAGCCTACGCTCTCCTAAAGGACAAAGGCTGCACCCACACCAAGGACTTCGACTCGGACCTGCTGGAAAGCATAGGCCTCTCTCCATTCTTTGCACTCTTCGGGAGGTTGCCGATGGTATTACGTTCTGGTTCTTTGGGTCGACATACCACCTTTCTTGGAAGGATTTATGATGGGTAGGCATTGCTCAACCTCCTTTCGGAGGAGCGATGATGTCGCCCAGCAGGTGAGTGAGCTTAACATTCGCACCTGCAACCTGGAGGAAGCCGTGCATGAGCACTCGTAGTCTTCCCCGGACTGGCAGCGGATGACCGGTGATTGACTCAACATCATGTATCACGTACATCAGCAGTACCATGAGTACATGATGGCCAACTGGCGCTCTCAGGGGTACAACCCTAGAACACAGCAGTAGCCAGATTCTAGCTTGGGGGAGGACACCAGAGAGAAGCTAACTTGTATCTTTTAATGCTTTCAGAATCTTGCATGATGAAAAAACTTAAAACTTAAAACACCAAAAATATTTACTACTTTCCTATGCGCGGTTAGAATGTTTATCCTTCATGGTTAAAATGATGAATAGTTGCTCTGTTTATTCTTTCCATATGCCTTTATACAACTTAGTATCCTACCGAAGTCTTAAGCTCGTTGGCTTGCTTGATCAAACCTTAGCTTGAAACTTGTGGGTAGCGATAGCCTGATCCATGCCTAGGTTGTTGTGAGGTGTGATATGGTAGAATAGAGCACTATGATCTTGTCTATGTGAAACTTGATATCCGAGGTTTTTTTCAAAAACATAAAATTGCTAAGTTCCTCAATGATGAGAAAGTCCTATCCAAGGCCATATGTTGATCCTATGTTAGAGCCTCCACACATGCTTCATGTTCTCTCATTGAGCCTTGTCAATTCTGTGACCCTTAGCGAGAAGTTTGACATAGTCCCATGATCAAGAATCACATATGCCCACATACACCACATATGCTAAACTTCTATCTGGAAGTTATGCACCCATCCATCCATTTATCCATTCCACCATGTTTCATTAACTCTCTCCACAAAGTACCTTGAAATAAGAGACTTAGGCTATGCAAAAAGAAATAAAATAAAAGATGCATACCCAAAGAAGGTATGCCACATGCCTTAACAAGCATGTCATTCAAAAAAAAGAGATAGCCCAAGTCTCCAAAAAGAAAGAAATAAGGAGAGAGAAAGATCATTCAAAAAGGAGTTCCATATATCCACCATATCCATCCACCATCCACACACTTGCACATTCTTGATCAAAGTGTATGACTTGCTTCTCCAAAGGATCCGATCTTTGACTCAACATCATAAAGCTTATTAGGAGTAGGTTGAGAAAAGAAAGGAAACCTTAAGCCTTGGTGAGGAATCATACACAATTGAGCGATCCGAGAGAATCATTTGAGGAACTTGTTTTTCTTTTCAAAAATTTTCCAAAACCTCCGGATTGATTGTTGATTATGAATGAGTGAATGGTGTTCTATATAACTGTTCCACCTCTCAACTGGCCAAGGCAGGTGTAGCTACATCCCCCACAGAAGTAAAGTGAAGGTGAGATCAATGCCAACTTACTTAATTCTTGGTGGAGTACATTGTTGTAGATTGGGCATACGTTGACGATACAACATCGTAGCAACTCCTAATCGATCATAAACCTAAGTCCAAGTGCTTGCTCGAGACGAGCAAGAGGCTAGCTTGGGGGAGTTGTTGGTGGCTATTAAGTACCAAAATAACCGCCAACATTCTCTACTAAACTAAAGGACTAGCATTTCTAACACACATATTTCCCTTCGAATAATGTAGTTCCACATGTCCTTGGAGAATATTTGGTTGTAGGTGATTTGCTATAGGAAATAAAGGAGAATACACCTCATGGATCCAACTGACAACATTTTGACCAATCAGAAGCCGCCACGCATGCAACACATGGATGGAAGGGCCCACAACTGTCCAAACTGCCTTAATTCGGTGCATAAACATCACAACAACACTCATACCCACCTGTCAGCCACCTGGAGAAAGCACAGGACCAGAGGTGATAGATCGGGTTCGGCCAAACTGTTGGTTCGGCCGAACCGACCTTGGCCCCTATGATCCTGACCTTCCATGTGCCACTCTTTGGTGTGGTCCTGATGGTCAGTTTCCTGTGGATGCTTGGAATATTCCCTTAAGATGCTGCCTCTTGGAGCCTATAAATATGAGGGATGGGGCTCGAAATGAAGGCACACAACTCTTGGGCAATTCACTCTCTTCCTTGGGCTCTAGCCTTAGTGGAGTAGGCTAGAGTAGCTCTATTCAGGTTCCAAGTGTCCTTAGAGCTAGATTAAGGGTATTGTATCTCTTAGTTCTAGGATGAGTTTATTCTACTTTGGATATTTATCTTCTTCATACAATGTTTGTCTTGGTCATGATAAGATTGAGCAATGTTCATGTTCCTGCTATCATGATATGCATGGCTTATATGCTTGTTTAGTCTTATACCCATGCATAGGTAGCATAGAAATGAGTGCCCTTACTCATATTAGACTTTGCTCTAGTTCAATTAGAGTATGGTTACATGTCTTGCATGATCTCCATGATCAATGCCATGGTAAGGGTTCACCGGCTATCCTTATAATAGCGGCATCGATCCAAGCCTCAATAGTCCATAATGGTCGATGTGTTGTGAACAATGCGAGCATGGGCTCGGGTTGGAATCAACGGTAGATTATGAGTGTTCCCGACGGTTCGGCCGAGGTAGGCCGCGGGTGGTGACAACCCCGTTGGTCTCTCTGAAATCCCTGACGTTCGGGTTCACTATACGAGTTCTGAAATGAGTAACAACCTGGTTGTGCGTAAGCAACAAGGGAGGTTATCTCCCCTGTACCTGGGTGCATAGGCTTAGTTCATGCTGATGTATAACTTGTATCTCGAACTTGATCTGTGCAGTGTATGTGAAGTACATTAGAACCTAGATGCTAACTCTTAGTCCTTTCCTTAGCCTAGATGTCCTTGAGGTGATCCCAAGTGTGTGTCACACTATCCTTATCCATTTATCTTACCTCTGTCCTTTGTATATGATTCTATCCACGCTATTGCTATATTCATGACTGCAATAGTATTCTTTAACCTCCTGCCTTCCTTTGGGAAATACAATACCCTTGGGAATACTCGTGGGTGAAGTGCTACAATGGTATATCCATGCGCTTGCGGATTCATTTGAATTTGTTAGATTACCATAATGTTGTTCTAGCGGTACTTCTAGGAAACTAGTAGTGACGTTAAAAAATGCCAACAACTACCTGTTTATAGGCTCACCTCCATGTGAATATTTCTTGATGCTTTGTTGCTTCCCTTATCCATTTTGGTTTGCTCTGGTTTGAATGCATTTCTGGAATACATTTGTAAGCTCTTTAAATTAAGCATGGTGCTTAGGTTAATTAGCTTTCTTTAATCAAAATAGACATGGTGTAAATTTTGATTATTGAACCTTACAACAATACTTTTATAGATATTGGTTGCATGCGTGAACTAACCCCTGCATAAAAATCATCAAATTTGAATAGGAAGTCCCCAAATCTACTTCACACCAGAGATGAAAAAAGGCTATGGATACATTTGAAGCCTAGAATTGAGAAATCATCCCAGGTACAGATATTTTTCAATAAATTACAAATAACCTGGACAGGTCGAAACAACGCCACCCAAGCCAAATTGGTCAACCTTACCACAAGGCAACACTAGGGAACGAACGAAAAAAATTTACCTCCACCTACACCAAGAGAAAAAAACAGTGTGGCAGAAGAAGGAAGTTGCATCTTCTAAATCATCCACTTCTATTTTGGGTGATGACCAGAACAATTGAAGGAAGGAGAATTACCGCTCATGGACTTAAAACATGAGCTCTCGCTGTGGGATATGGGTACCACTGGGCCCACTATCAGAGGAGACTAGTGTCGACCTGGGCCGTCGCCTGACAAGGTTGTGGGCCGACCCCTAGGCGGCCCACAAGGAATCCCCGACTGGATGGACAAGTTCTGTGAAGACACGACAGGCGGCGCGACCAGATATCTTAGGACATCTTGAAGAAACCGACTCGAATATGTTCCATAGTTGTGATTTAGTAGGTTTAGATTCAAACCGACTTGTAAACCCTAGTATGTTACCCTATAGAAGGCAGCCTAGGGCAACCCCACAATGGTAATCAATCTCACACCATCATTGTCAACATAAGCATGCCCTTGCTTCCTAAAGCTTGGTCGAGTTCCAGCAATACAAACCACCACCGACACTAGCTTGACCCCTTGATAGTCAACCCGGTAGTTGATAGTGTTCTCCTGACAAATGTGCTAGTCGATGGGGGCAGCGCCCTCAACATCATCTTCACCAACACCCTCAACAACATGGGGTTCGACTACCGCCGGCTCCGCCAAGCAGACCACCCATTCTACGGCATCGTCCCAGGGAAAGCCTCCTACCCGGTGGGGAGGGTCACCCTTCCGATAACCTTCGGCATGCCTGACAACTATAGGTCCGAGCACCTCCACTTCAAGGTGGCCAACTTCAATAGCTGATAGCATGCCATCTTTGGACGGCCCATGTTGGCTCACTTCATGATGATTCCAAACCACACCTTTCCTGTGATGAAGATGTCGGCTCCCAGAGGGGTCCCCAGCATTAGGGGCAACACCAAGACGTCGTACGAGTGCGATGGCGATGTTGTACGCCTCGTAGAGAACTCCTGCCAGCTCAGCAATAGCGCGCTCCTAGCAGATGAAGCCAGGGCCAACCCACCGGCCAACACACGCGTGCTGGAGCCGACCTCGACCGTGCTCGAGCCTGACACAGCGACCAATATAGTCAGCCTCTCCATCGACGACCCCTCCAAGACGGCACTGATAGGCCTAGGCCTAACTCCTAAATAGGAAGGCGTTCTCACCTCCTTCCTATGGGACAACTGGGACATATTCACGTGGAAACCTTTGAATATGCCTAGTGTACCAAGGGAGAAGGCTGAGCACTACTTGGATTTGGTGAAGACCACCAAGCCAGTCAAGCAGAAGCTTCAACGGTTTGCCCAAGATCGCAAGGAGGCCATTATACTAGAATTGAATAAACTCCTAGCCGCTGGTTTCATTCTCGAGTGCAAGCACCCCAAATGGCTTGCAAATCCTGTACTTGTAAAAAAGAAAACATGTGAATGGAGAATGTGTATCGATTATACTGATCTCAACAGATACTGTCCTAAGGACCCCTTCCCTCTTCCGCGCATCGACCAAGTTGTCGACTCTACGATCGGGTGCTTACTCTTGTCCTTCCATGACTGCTACTCTGGCTACCACCAGATAGCCCTGAATCCGGACAATGAAGACAAGATGACATTCATCATGCCGCATGGCATATACTGCTACAACACCATGACCTTCGGCCTCAAGAATGCTGGGGCCACATATCAGAAAGCAATCCAGAATTGCTTGTCCAGCCAAATTGAGCGAAACACCGAGGCTTACATGAACAATGTCGTGGTCAAGACCTACGACCCAGAAACCTTCATCGCCAAACTCCAGGAGACGTTCAACAACCTACGTCGTTTCAGATGGAAGCTAAACCTGACCAAGTGCGTTTTTGGGGTACCTTTAGGAAAACTTCTGGGTTCCCTAGTCAGCCAGCACGACATCGAGGCAAACCCAACCAAGTGATGAGACCATCTCATCTAACCATGCACTATCCCCTGTAAACCAAGGAAATGATGTAGAAGACATTACCCAAGCAAAGGAACAAGTGAACATTGGACCAATTACACGTAGCCGAGTTATGAAACTACAACAACAGGTGACTTCACTCCTTGCTGAAACTAACTTCTACACAAATAAGAATGTTATACTAACTAAATGTTCTACATTGGTTATGCTTAGGTTCACACATGAAGAGGAGAAGGATTCTACTTTACCTAGAGATGAACCTGACTACAAGGAATGGACTACTAAGAAGCCAAAGTCCTTTTTGGACAGATCAGACCACCACTTCAGACCTGTTCGGACTTGCATATTGAATCAATAATAACTCTTAATTCCCGAAAGCTCTGGAGACCCCCAAGTACTTGATGGAAAGATTATCAAGTCTACTTTCCAATGAAATAAAAAACATGTCAATTGGACTCCCCAATAAAGAGATATGATCGATATAGTGGAGACTGCATTGATGGATCACTTCGGACCACCACTTCAGACCAGTTCGGATCTGCATGAAGAATCAACCATACCTTTTCATTCCTGATAGCCCTGGTGCTCCATGGGTACTTGATGGAGCGGGCATGAAGTCTACTTGCTAATGCGATGAACCACATGCCCATTGGATGCCCCAATAAAAAGATATGATCAATTTAATGGACACTGCACAGAACCCCAACAGCCACGCGAGGCTCCTCGGGATTTCAGTTCGTGGTGACCTTTGAGTTTGCATAACTCCAGAAACTCCAAGGTCCACTCATAGCCAACTAGGAGGGTTGTTCCTAATATAAATAATCCTTGTATTGAAGCTATTTGGAAGACTTTGATAATCGAATATAACCCCCTATTGTTCAGCTATGTGCTAACAAATTCAGAGAGTGATCTCTACCCCTTTGCTGTTGTGATTTCCTTGAGGGATTACAGAAGCGGCCACATCATCGGCTCCCAATTGGTGATCCTAGTCTGTCTGATTCTAGGTTATGTTGGTTGGTTCTTTGAGAGTGTGCTTAGGTGAATCCTCGATTTAGGTTGCTGGTTAAAGACGGCTGTTGGCTTTGAGTTTTATTTGCCAGGTTGCACTAGTTATCACTGCTTGCAGCAAGTTATCTTGGCTGTCCTATAGCTAGCTATCTTGTCCAAGATCCTACATCATGAAGATCGGCACCAAGTCTCATTACCAAATTGCCACCATTCAGAACTTGACATGGACCATGAACAAAAAACAAGTAATGAAGCTCACAGGGATGACGACGACCATCAACCGGTTTATCAGTAAGCTAGGTGAACGAGGTGCCGCCTTCTTCAAGCTCTCAAAGAAGGCCGACAACTTCGAGTGGATGCCAGAGGCCGACCAAGCATTGGCAGACCTCAGGGCATTCCTGGTGTCTCCAGCGGTGCTCACCGAACACAAGACGGAGGAGCCGCTCCTACTATAGATAGCAGCGACAACCTACGTCGTCAGCGTGGTCCTAGTCGTGGAATGAAAAGAAGAAGGCCATGCGTACCCCATGCAGCGCTCAGTCTACTACATCAGCGAAGTGCTCGCTGACTCGAAGATAAGATACCAACACCCACGGAAGCTGCTATATGTGTTCTTGATCTGCTCAAGGAAGTTGCATCATTACTTCCAAGCGCACCCAATCCACGTGGTTTGTAACTTACCTCTCGGTGAAATTCTCCACAACCGCGACATCAATGGCTGAGTCGTCAAGTGGGTCATAGAGCTCAGGGAGTTTGAGATTACCTTCAAGTCAAGGCAATCGATCAAGTCACAAGTGCTAGCCGACTTTGTGGTGGAATGGACAGAAGTCTAGGCGCCAACCCCAACCGAGCCGCCCGAGCACTGGACCCTATACTTTCATGGCGCCCTAAACTTAGAAGGCGCTGGGGAAGGAGTCCTATTCATCTCCCCACAGTGCAAGTACCTGAAATACGTCCTACAGATCCACTACAAGGCAACCAACAACGGCGCTGAGTCCGGGGCGTTGATTCATGGCCTCAGGATAGCCGGGATGCGTGGTCTACTATGGAGATTCGAAGGTCATCATCGAGCACGACAACAAGAATTAGGAATGCACCAAAGACACAATGGACGCCTATTGTGCCGAGATTCGTGAGCTAGAAGCCAATTTCTATGGGCTCGAATTTCACCACGTCGTGCGAGAAGATATTACACCCAGGTTTACACGAAAACCCGAATGCTACCATATGTGTGTCGAGGAAGTCCATAGAACACATACAACTTATAAATATGGAAATTATAATACATATGCTCGAATAAAATAGTTTTACATTAGAGTTTAACGCAATAAATAAATAAACACAGCGGAAGTCTAATTATTAACTCTCTTAATAGGTAGAGCCTCAAGTCCACAGGGACACCGACTAGTTGACCATAGCTTAGAAGTATGGAAATTCTCAGGAAACTCAGTAGTTGTCTCAATCACTGATCCATCTGTTATCCATCGGGGATTTTGTTGAATATTGGCAGGTGTAATTAAATCATTTACTTAGCAAGTATAACATGGTGAATGAAGGCTGGAAGTCAGGCTTGACACGGCTGTACTACATTAGCATTTTTAGTTGGTTCATTTTTACATCATCCAGGTTACTACAGGTTAATAAAAACCCAGTTGCATCCCATTTAATGATGTAGAAGCACATTAAACATAATAAACATCATATTAATCAGGAAACCACTAATAAAAAAGGATCCAGGCCGCTCGTGACCGTGAGCACGGCTATCATGATAGATTTACACTCTGCAGAGGTTTCAACCTCTACCCAGCAGTCGCATAAAACTTCAAAATAACTTTGAACCCAACCATGTTGTGCTGCGCAGGCACGTATCACACTTCCTTTGGTGTGACTTCAAAATAACTAGGAACGCTACTAGCCTTTTCACAAGACACCCTAGCAAGACAGTAGCCGCTATTGTCAACAAGGCGGCATGATCCAAGGCACCGAGATTGACTGATACTTAGACTCGCATCAACGAGGGGTCAGTGGCATCTAGAGCATGGTCATCACACCCAACAATGTGCAATGTGTGGAGTTATCCATCGCTGAGACTCCCGACATGGTACTGTGCCTAATGAGACATAGCCGACGAATCTCCCAACCACGGTGGATCAAACCACGCCCTCTCACCTTGTCTCATGTAGCATCGCCGGCCCATCGGTAACCATTGGCAAGCTAGAGACGTACAAGCTACTTGTCCAAGACCAGAGCCATAATAGTTCCGGCGGTGGCGATAGGCTCCTGGGTTGCCACTTTAAGAACCAAGCCTTACGGAGAGACACTAGGACAAAGCACGAAGCACATGCCCTAGCTCCCTAAACCATGTTGCTAAAAAGCAATTTCTAAACATTAACATTGCAGTGAACCCTAAAGTCAAACATAACATTTAAATAAAAGGTGAGAGTAACTGCGCCTAGCAAAGAACTACCCATATGCATAACCCTGGGGTATCAACGGACAGGATAAACAAAACTTTGTACAACCTTAAGGGGATATCAATTTAGACACATGCATATGTAAATAAATGATTAAAGGGGTGTTTAGTGTTGACACTTCTTATTGTCCACTATCAGGATTGCTAAGCCTAGTAATGGTGCAAGGAATGCTTATTGGTATTCTTACGACACAGATATAAATCCGCAAGCGCACAGATACCGATGTAGCATTTCACTCGGGAGTATTCCAAGCTATCGTATTTATTTCCTCAGGGAAGCATTGGATAAAGTGTATTGACTATTAACAAGGATGTAACTACTAATTAAAGTACCGGCTAACAAGGCGGGGGTAAAAGATATGACAGAAGTGATATGCAGTTGACACACACAAGGAGAAATCCAGGATAGATAGAAGAGCGGCCTATCTAGTGGGAGGACAACGAGACAGGAAATGATTCATATATACTTCCAATAACTTAGAGATATCTCCGGCAAAGGTTACGGCTAGATGAAGAATGGCATCTATGGTTCTTTACCTAGTTCTGTTGTCTTAGCATCGGGATAAGGTGCACGTGACTCCCATAAAGGGATGAGAAGGGGAGCCACTAATAGCCTCTCAGGTTTCTACGAGCTGAGATCGACGTGGCGAATTACGAAGGCCGTATAGGTCACCACCTAACGACTACCACACGTCCGTTTGAATCAGGGGTAAACCAAGACTACTATCTACACTAGGCACCACACCTATGCTAGATAATAACTACTCACTCTCCTAGAAAGAGCATGCAATCCTATCAATACCCAGTGACAATTCACCACAAGTTTTGAGCAGAAAGGAGAAACCAGATAAGACAAAGAATTAGGAGAGAACTTCTAGAACCAGATTACAACAGCTATAACCAAGGCTAGACATTCCACAATTATCCGTAATGTAAATGCAAAATAAATAACTCAAGAAAATGTAGAAGATAATATATTAAATATCCAGAGTCTTGCATAAAGAATAGGAAAAGATACAAGAGCTTTACCAGAACTCCAGAAGACGGCTCCGGAACCCCAAGCGAAGCTCGACCCTGACTCTAACTCGCAGCTAGACAAGGCTAACTCTACATCTTGAAAGAGAGTGATTGGAGACTTGCTCCCAAGTGGTGTGTGTTGAACCGGAGCCTTGGACCTTCAATTTATAGCTAGAGCAAGGCGGTGGAGCTGGAGTAGCATGCAAAGGAGCTCAAGGCGGTGCCCGACCAGTTCGGCCGAATCTAGGGGATTTGGGTGAACTGGTCGGTGGGATGCATCGCCCTTGCTTCCCACGGCCTGGATTCGCTCCTGGGAGGCAGTTTGCAGCTGGGGGCAGTTCGGCCGAACTAGGCTTTCAGCCCAATTCGCCTCTCGTGCACCACCTCTTGCTCCTGGACTTCTTGGATATCTTGGACTTGGTGGACTTCATGTGATTTTAGTCCAGGGATGATGTGGTGGTGGTCTACGTGGCATGCACGGTCCAAAGATCCAGTCTTTGACTTAGCAAAATCTGAGATACAAGTATGTCTTTATCCATTCTTCCTACCTGAGCCACAGAAAAGCTTTAGTAGATTCTAGGATGAAAGAAAGCAAAGGCTTTGGTGAGGATACAAATACCACTTGAGAGATCGAGTGTACCAATTGAGGAACTAAGTTTGATTTTCAAAAATTTGAAATCTCTGAGATGGGATCCTGAAAAGTGTAGGAGTGGAATGAAACTGAGTCAAGCTGTTCAACCTTTCAACCACCCAAGACAAGGAGATTGCTATACGCTCCATAGGTAAGAAGGTAAGTTATAACTTTTGCCAATGATTCAAGTATTATAGAATGCTAGTTGTGCACAAATGTTACCTGCAAGATACTGACATAGTGGCAACTGCTGATCCACGGAGCCTAAGTCTTTGGTTTTGCTCGAGGACGAGCAAAAGTCTAAGCTTGGGGGAGCTTGTTGGCTGTCGTTACGGCACATTTTCGGCCACCAATACTCGGGAATAAAAGAGGTTATATGAAGCATTCCATGCACTTAGGTTTATTTCTAATAAAGTTCCATGAGTTTTGGTGTGTAACCATTGTGCCGGTACAATGTCGACAAACACGTGCTATAGGGGTCAGAATTGACCGATTCGGCCGAACCAGTTGATTCGGCCGGTTACCCCCTTACCCGTATATGAAGTGAAGCATAACTGGGAGGCCATCCACGCTAGCAGAGACAAAGCAATGACCATGCAGGCCTCGTAGACCACCGCCACTTCATCCCTGGACAAAAATCACATGAAGTCCACCAAGTCCAAGATATCCAAGAAGTCTAGGAACAAGAGGCGGTGCACGGGAGGCGAATTGGGCTGAAAGACCAGTTCAGCTGAACTGCCCAGTTCGGCCGAACCGCCCCCAGCTACAAACCACCTCCCAGGAGTGAATCCAGGCCGTGAGAAGCAAGGGCGGTGCATCCCATGGTTCGGCTGAACTAGGGGAGTTCGGCCGAACCGACCTAGTTCGCCCGAATCCCCTGGATTCAGCCAAACTGGCCAGGCACCACCTTGAGCTTCCATGCATGCTGCTCCAGCTCCACTGCCTTGCTGCAGCTATAAATTGAAGGTCCAAGGCCCCGGTTCAACACACACCACTTGGGAGCAAGTCTCCAATTACTCTCTTTCAAGATGTAGAGTTAGCCTAGTCTAGCTGCGAGTTAGAGTCAGGGTCGAGCTTCACTTGGGGTTCCGGAGCCATCTTCTAGAGTTCTGGTAAAGCTCTTATATCTTTTCCTTTTCTTTATGCAAGACTCTAAGTATTTAATATATTATCTTCCACATTTCCTTGAGTTATTTATTCTGCATTTACTTCATGGATAATTGCGGAATGTCTAGCCTTAGTTATAGTTGTTATAGTCTGGTTCTAGAAGTTCTCTCCTGATTCTTTGTCTTAGCTAGTTCCTCATTTCTGCTTAATACTTGTGGTGAATTTTCACCGAGGTATTGACAGGATTGCTTACTCTTTCTAGGAGAGTGAGTAGTTATTGTCTAGCATAGGTGTGGTGCCTAGTCTAGATAGTAACCTTGGTTTACCCCTGATTCAAACGTACGTGTGGTAGTCGTTTGGTGGTGACAGCCCTATACGGCCTTCGTAATCCACCATGTCAGTCTCAGCCCCGTAGGAACCTGAGAGGCTGTTAGTAGCTCTCCTTCTCATCCCTTGATGGGAGTCACGTGCACCTTATCTCGATGCTAAGACAACAGAACTAGGTAAAGAACCATAGATGCCATTCTTCATCTAGTCGTAACCTTTGCCGAAGATATCACTAAGTTATTGGAAGTATATAGGAATCATTTCCTGTATCGTTGTCCTCCCACTAGCTAGGCCGCTCTTCTATCTATCCTGGATTTCTACTTGTGTGTGTCAACTGCATATCACTCCTATCATGTCCTTTACCCCCACCTTGTTAGCCGGTACTTTAATTAGTAGTTACATCCTTGTTAATAGTCAATACACTTTATCCAATGCCTCCCTGCGGAAATAAATACGATATCTTGGAATACTCCTGGGTGAAATGCTACATCGGTATCTGTGTGCTTGCGGATTTATATCTGTGTCATAAGAATACCAATAAGCACTCCTTGCACCATTACTAGGATTGGCAATCCTGATAGTGGAACGTAAGACGTGTCAACAGTCGGCTTGTGGTGTCAATTCGAAGTTGTCAGCCTTCTTCAAGAGCTTGAAAGAAGGGGGCACCTCATTCACCTAGCTTGCTGATGAACCGACTTAAGGCCGCCATCATTCCCATGAGTTTCATCATGTATTTCTTGTTTTTGGGTAACGGCAAATTCTGGATGGCGGCGATCTTGGTTGGGTTTGCCTCGATGCCACGCTGGCTTACCAGGAAACCCAAGAGTTTGCCCGATGGTACCCCGAAAAGACACTTGGTCAGGTTGAGTTTCCATCTGAAGCGCCGCATGTTGTTGAACGTCTCCAGGAGGTCGGCAATCAGTGTTTCTGGGTCATAAGTCTTGACCATGACGTCGTCAATGTATGCCTTAGTGTTTTGCTCGATCTAGCTGGACAATCAACTCTAGATTGCTTTATGATAGGTGGCCCCGGTGTTCTTGAGGTCGAAGGTCATGGTGTTGTAGCAGTATATGCCATGCGGGGTGATGAACGCTGTCTTTTCTTGGTCGGCCGAGTTCAGGGCTATCTGGTGGTAGCCAGATTAGCAATCGAGGAAATAGAGGAGTAGACATCCGGCCGTAGAATCGATGACCCGGTCCATGCACGGAAGAGGGAAGGAGTCCTTAGGGCAATATCTGTTGAGATCTGTATAATCAATGCACATTCTCCATTCGTCGGGTTTCTTCCTTACAAGTACAGGATTTGCAAGCCACTCGGGGTGCTTGCACTCCCGAATGAAACCAGTGGCTAAGAGTTTATTTAATTCTACCCAAATGGCCTCCTCGCGATCTTGGGTGAACCGTCGAAGCTTCTGCTAGACCGGCTTGGCGGTCTTCACCAAATCCAAGGAGTTATCAGCCTTCTCCCTTGGAACACTGAGCATATCCGAGGGTTTCCATGCGAATATGTCCCAGTTGTCGCTCAGGAAGGAGGTGAGCACGCTTTCCTATTTAGGAGTGAGGCCCGGGCCTATCAACACCATCTTGGAGGGGTCGTCGCTAGAGAGGCTGATGGTCTTGGTTGTCGAGTCTGACTCGAGTGCGGTCATGGTCGCCACCTACTCTGGTACGCTTGCGTTAACCGGGGGGTTGGTCTTGGCCTCACTTGCGAGGAGTATGCTGTTCCCGAGCTGGCGGGAGATCTCGGTGAGGCGCACGGCTTCTCCTTCGCACTCATACGACGTCCAGACATCGCCACTAACACTAATGACCCCGTTGGGGGCTGCCATCTTCATCACCAAGTAGGTGTGGTTGGGGGTCGCCCGAAGATGGCGTGGTAGGAGCTGTTGAAGTCGGCCACCTCAAAGTGCAAGTACTCGGCGTGGTAGATTTCGTGCATGCCGAAGGTGACTGGCAGGGTGACCCTCCCCACCGGGTAGGGAGCCTTCCCTGGGATGATGCCGTAGAATGGGTGTTCGGCCTGGCGAAGTCATTCGTAGTCGAAGCCCATGCTGTTGAGGGTGCTAGTGAAGATGATGTTGAGGGCGCTGCCCCCGTCAACCAGCACCTTGGTCAGTAGGACCCTGTCAACAACCGGGTTGACTATTAGGGGGTACGAGCCCGACTCAGGCAGGTAGACCAAGTGGTCACCACTGGAGAAGGTTATCGGCATTTCCGACCAACGCAGGTACACCACCTCCTTCGTGCCAATCAGATGGATCTTGCGGCTATGGAGCTTCTTCTTCCTTCGATCTAGGAAGGCGTCCGGGCCTCCCACGATGACGTTGACCTCTCGGTTTGCGTGCTGGAAGTCACTGTGGGGTTCATTGGATGGCCCCACAGCCGGATCTGGTTGGTTGTTGACGTTGGCGGCGCGTGGCCGGTCATTGCAGCGGTAGCCGCCGTCTCTACGATTGTCGCGACGGTCATTGCGGCCGTCGATGTCTCTCCTATCGTCGTGATTGTTGTTGCACGGTTTCTTCGAAGCTAAGGGAACACCGAGTTCTTTCTTCAGGGTCAAGCAGTCCCGGAATGAGTGCTTCACGTCCTTGTGGAAGGGACACGGCTCGTCCAGGCGCATCAGCTCAGTGGGTAGGAGACTTGACTCCACCCTGCCATCATTTTCAGTGACGGCAACAATGTCGGCCCTGCAGCACCTGTTGCACAACGGCTCGCCCTTTTTGTGCTTGGCGTTTGGCCGGTCGAGGTGGTCGGTCCTTCTGTCCCTGGGTTGGAACTGGGCCATCTCCGCGGCGTCGGCATTGGCTTCCACTTCTACCACCTTCATCGTCTCCCCAACCGTCTTGGGGCACTCTTGAACATAGTGTAGAAGACGTCCATGTCATAGAGGCCATGACAGAAGGCGTCACTGACGTCACTTTCCTCAACGTCCGTAAGCTTGTTACGATTATCGAAAAATTGGTTAGTGTAGTTGTTGGCACTTCTTACGATCCAATATCAGGACTGTGAATCCCGGTACTAGGGTAAGGAGTGTTTAACTGTTTTTTCTTATGGCATAGTAAAATATATAAATATTTTGTAAACGCACAGAATCACCGCTGTAGCACTTCACCAGGGAGTAATTCGAGGTATCGTAATTTATATTTCCGCATGGAAGCTTATGGCAAGAGTGCTAGCAAATAGATATTCGAGACTATCAGAGAAGGATATATGACTAGACAAGACGGGGGATAACGGTATTGGATAGCAGTGGTTATACCATGACACACAGCTTAAGGATACTCAGATAGGCGAGAGAATGAGTAGTTAGCTGGGAGGACAACGAGTAAAGATAATGTACTCCTGGGTACTTTGTCTATCTGGGTTACTCGGGTTTAAAGATACAGAAGTTGAGAGAGAAGTTCTACTGGCTTTAGGATAACTCTATTGCCTTAGCATGGGGAAGTGGTGCCAGGAACATGCAGAGAAGGGGTGTTCACGACAACCACTGGAGGCTCCTGCGGACCGAAATGGACGTGATGGGCTACGAAGACCGTATAGGGCTACCACTACCTAACGGCTACCACCTCCACAGACTCAGGGTCAATCTAAGGCTGAGTCTAGTTTAGGTACTGTACCTACACTATCCAACAACTACTTACTCTGCTAGCAAAGAGCAAGCAACCCCATCAGTACTCCTGTGACAATTCACCTCAACTACTAAGCAGGATCAAAGAACCAGCCAAGACAAGGACTTAAACAAGAATTAGAAGAACTATAACTACAACTCACTATAGTATAAACACGAGATACTTGCAACTAGAATAGAGTAGAGGCAAGGTATAAATAACTTAGACAAGATGATAAAGATAACTATATTGATAACTGAAAGTCTTATAGAAAGTAAAGAAAGAGATACAAGACCTAATACTAGAGCTTCTAAAGATAACTCCAGAACCTCCGAGGCACAGCTCGACTCAACTCTAACTCACAACTAAACTATCCTAACTCAACTAGAACAAGTGGAAAGAGAGCTCCTTGGCTTTTTGTGTGTTTGATACAAGTGAATGACCACTGCATTTATAGGTGATCCAAGGCGGTGGAGAGGAGTTGCGGCCACGGGAACCAAGGGGTACCCCCTGTGGTTTGGGTGAATTGCCCGAGTTCGGCCGAACCAGGTCGGTTCGGTCGAACCACAGGATGCACCTCCTTGGCCTCTGGACATCTGGGATGCACTACTGAAGGCGTTTTCACACCCAAGGTCGGTTTGGCTGAACGGCTGGGGTCGGTCGAACCCTTGATCTTCACTGACTTTAATCATGTGGCTCTGATCAACTTCTAGGGTCGGTTTCCAGTGCTGGCGGCGGTTCGGCCGAACTGGGCCTGTGGCCTAGGCCTGCCCCCTCCACCGCCTCTTACTCCTGGGTCCCCCTGGGCTGCCTTCTCTTGATCAACTTCATGTTGGTTTGGCCCAGAGGTGACATGGCAGTGATGTATGTGGCACGCACGGTCGTCGCTTGGTCACTGCTGATGTGAATAATCTCCCGGTTGTGCTTTGCGTCGTGTACGACTAAGAGGGGGGTAACTGGCCAAATCGTGTTGTTTGCTCGAATCGGTCAATTTTGGCCCCTATAGCACGTATTTCTTGTTGTTGTACCTACACAAGTGAAACACACCAAAGCTCGTGGAACTTTATTAGAATTAAACCTAAGTGCATGGAATGTCACATATAACCTCTTTTATTTCTGAGTATTGGTGGTCAAAACGTGATGTAACGACCGCCAACAAGCTCCCCCAAGCTTAGACTTTTGCTTGTCCTCGAGCAAAGATAGAAACTTAGGCTCGGTGGATCAGTAGTTGCTACAATGTTAGTATATTGCAGGTAATCTTTATAAACAACTAGTACTCCAAAATACTTGACTCATTAGCAAAGTATTAACTCACTATTTTACCTACGGGGCATATAGCAATCTCCTTGACTTGGGCGATTGAAAGGTTGATTAGTTTTAATTTAGTTTTATTCCACTCCTACTCTTTTCAGGATCCCATCTCGGAGTTTTCCATAATTTTTGGAAAATTTAAATTTGTTCCTCAATTGGCACACTCAATCACTCAAGTGGTATTTGAATCCTCACCAAAGGCTTGTGCCTTCTTTCATCCTAAATATCTAACAAAGCTTTTTGTGTGGCTCAGGGACAGAGGATGAAGGCATACTTGCACCTTATATTTTGCTAAGTCAAAGACTGGATCTTTGGGGAACCAAATCACACCTTTAGATCGAGAAGTGTAAGTGTGTGGGATATATGGAGTGGAATATGATGGAACTCCTTGGGATGATTCTTCCTCTCCTTGATTTAATTTCTAGATCATGGGCTAACGTTCTTTTTGCTCATACTTTTGCCATGCCATTTGGCATGCTTTTCTTATTTTGCCATGCTCTCCGGCATGCTTTTCTTTTTCTATTTATTTTTGCCATGCTCCTTGGCATGCTTTTATTTTTGCATAGTCCATGTCTCTATTCAAAGATATTTGGAGAGGGAATCATAGAACATGGAGCATTTATTTTGTGGATGGATGATGGACATATTTGCTAACTCCTAGTGTAGGAATTGCAAGTGAGAGTGGTGTGTGTGTGTGAATCTCAATCTTGAGAGCATGAAAGTTTCACCCAAAGGTCACAATAATTTGACAAAGCTCACTAAGATGACAAGCAGCATATGAGTAAAAATTTTGACTAAGCTTAGCATACGGCTTTGGTAGGGATTTCTAACCAATGAGGAACTTTATTTTTAAAGAAAAAGACATCCGAGATTTTCACCATACTAAGAGTAAAAGCAGGAATGCAACCAAATCTCACTATATCATTCCTCACAACAACTTAGACTCGGAATAAAGCATGTGCTCCCAAAATGTTTTCAGGTTCATTTTTACTCATGCCATTTAACTCAAGTACTCGCAAGATTAATGACAGAGCAACTATTCATCGTTTCCAAGGTGAGAGGCATATGGTTCATTCCATGCATAGTTGGGAGTTATTTTATTCATGGGAAATATTTTTGGTATTTTTTAGTTTTAGATGAAATTGAAATTGAATGGGAAATAGAAAGGGACAATGACAAATGCGAAATCAAAATTCTGATGGGAACGTGAGACATACCTGGTGGGGGTCCTTCCCTAAGCTTGGGTCTTTCCATCACTGGTAGGGTTGAAACCTTGAGATGTAATCCGCCATATGGTACGTCTGCTGCTTAATGTCGTACCTTATGGAATCTTGCACGCCGCTATTCTCTTGGTGGTACTGGGAATGGCGTGCCAGAGTGCTCTCAATGTTGCGGGTACGGTCGTCGAGGACGTCGACTCGGTCGGAGATGTAAGACAGCTCCCGATTGATGTCGTAACCACTTGGGATGGTGAACCGAGCAGACTGGGAGTGCCCAGGGTAGTATGGCTTGTTTGTACTGTCGTACGCCCCTTCATACCAACCCTGGGAATACCCAGAGTCTGAACTCTGAGCATAATCCCAACGGCCCGAGGCAAAGTAATCCTTCTTTTTGGTCATATTTTTTCCATGCCTGTCGGTGCTGGGATTGGTCGGCCAATCCCCAGCGCCACACAGAATGCGCTGTGTCCCGTCCCCTAACGGTTGATGCAAGAGTTAGCACAATGAGGCGAGGATTTATCCTGGTTCCGACCGTGAGGTCGTACGTCCAGCAGGGTGCGCTCGGGGCGCTGCACTATCTTGCACCGGGGTGCTTGCAGTGGGGGGGGGGGTACAAGCAAGGCGGGAGAGGAGGAGGAGTCTCCAAGTCCCTGAAAGCGAGTGTGATTGAGGCGAGTGCCAATATTGCGTGTGGCGGTGTGTGCGATTGTTCTTCCTCCTCTTCTTTCTCCTCCTACCTCCTTTTATAGGTCAAGGAGAGAAAGGAGGGGGAAGGGTTTACAAGTACAAGCGTGACATGTGCTACAGGGATATGTATTGGAGAGCATGGCATCGGGCGTGCCATCGTCCTCACCCCTGGCGGGGGATTTATGGCGAGCTCCGGCTTCTGCGGGTGTCATGGCCGTCCCTGTGCTTGTCCTGGAGCGGTTTCGAGGGGTGTCGTTGCCGTAGCCCGTGTTCTGCTGCCCGTCGCTGGTTGACTTCGAGGGCGGGGCAGGTGACGAAGGACGGGAGTTGGCAGCAAGGGTCGGCATGGTGGTTGCTGTTGACCATAGTGCGCGATGTGCCCGGCTCACTAGGGGATGGCCGAGAGTTGGTGGATTTGACCCGGCGTTCGTCATCGCCAGGTCGCGCCTGATCGGAGTCTGTACTCGGCTGCTATTCATATATTCGTTCGAGGGTTCCCCATGCCCATTCGAGCGGTGTCCCTGGGGGGAAAGGATGGGAGTGAGTGGAATAGTGGTGTGGAATGATGCCTGCCGGCCTGCACAGGGCCTTGCGCAGTGCCCCGTGCGTCCACACAGCGCCGGTGAGGACGCACAGTGACCGGAGCAGGTGGAACAGCGAGCTCTGTTGGTGTCAGCGGCGCGGCGTGGGGAAGGATCGCCTTTTGACTTTGACGCCCACCTGATGGGGCGGGCATTAAAGGCCATTGTCGGGTGGGGCGCCGGAGTGCGCCGCGTTGAGTAGAGAGTTGGCCTCGAGCGAGGCGGAGTCGGCTCGCCCGCTCGAGGGGGTGCGCGGCCCTCGAGCAAGGCGGGGTTTGTGTTGTGCCTACTCAAGGGTGCGCGGCCCTCGAGCGAGGTGGAGACGGGGGTAGCGACTCGGGTCCCCTCGACAGGCGAGCTCGGACGGCCGTTCTTGGGCCGCGATAGGCTGTGACGGGCCGAGCTACCTTGGCGGCCCTTCCGGGCTGTCGGTGATTCGGCCTTTCATGGCATATCGTTTTTTGAGGGTGATTACCCCGATGATTAGGGGACCCCCTGGGTTTGTCCCCGACAATGCCATTTGGCATGATTTTTTTATTTGTCCATGCTCTTCGGCATGCTTTTCTTTTTCTCTTTATTTTTGCCATGCTCTTTGGCATGCTTTTCTTTTTGCATAGCCCATGTCTCTATTCAAAGATATTTGGAGAGGGAATCATAGAATATGGAGCATTTATTTTGTGGATGGATGGTGGAAATATTTGCTAACTCCCTGTCGAAGATTTATCACGACTGCCTCCATCTAGGGGTATCCCAGGGGGTAGATTTGTGGGGATCACCGAACTTGGAACTTGATGGTTAACGCGAAGACACAACACACAAGGATTTAGGCAGGTTTGGGCCGCTAGAGTAGCGTAATACCCTACGTCCTGTATGGGGTTTGTATATTGTACCCCTACCCTCCTTTATATATCCCAGGGACAAGGTTACATGGCAAGTTTCCTAGTCAGTTACAATATGGGAGTCCTAGTAGGAGTACACGAGTAGTTCTACTTGGAGTAGTTCTCCGAGTAGTTCTACTAGGACTTGGTCTTCTATCTTGAGGGTACCCGAGGATGTATATCCCACAAGCCCCCGAGCATCTTGCGCCTTTGTTTCAAGTCTTGAATCCACTTTAACATCTTCAAGGCTTTATCTCTTGATGATTCGAGTAGTTGGAGCTAAGCCCAAGATACTCAAGTCTTCTCTAACGAGTAGTCTTCGTTGGAGTGCAACTTTAGATGCACCTGATGGGTGTAGCCCCCGAGCCTCCGACTACTTTTTAAATAGCCAGCTTTTCAAAAGCAGTCTCCAATCTTCAATTAATATGCTCACCGAAGGTGAAGCATATATGCTTAGCCCTCGAGCTTCGAGTTGATTGAAATAATCAGGTTGAGGGTCTTGAAAGAATCTTCTAGTCTTTATCTTCAAAAAATGTGTATCCATTGGGTATAGCCCCTGAGCCTCGAAGCGAATGGTTTACATTCGGTCTAAGGGTCAAGACCATAATCTTCAAGGTAGCTTCCGTGTTGATATTCAAGTACCAACTGATGCCAGTACTCGGATAGTTGCCGAGTTGTCGTAATATGCAAGCACTGACTAGTTTAAATTACTCGGCTGGCATTGTAGTGCCGCACCATTTGAGTACAGACTAGTTCTGGTACTCATCTTCACGTCTTGGCTTGTGCTATGTAGCCCCCGAGCTTCAAGCGACTAGTTGAAGTACACGCCAAGTGCTCCTGCAAGGTAGACATAAAAACATGTTGTAACTGATATATGTACTGGTTAAGTAAAATTGCTACTGTTAAGTAGTCGTTTGAATTTGCTACTGGTTTAAGTAGTCATTTTCCATTGCCAATTGTTAAGTGGCCATTTAGTTCATTATTTTACTCTTAACCACTTGAGTAACTGCCTGTTACATTTAAACACTTGGTCCCGCTTAACCAGTCCTTTTGGTACGTAGTTGTTGCGAAGGAGCCGAAGTTTCACGAATTAAGGTACATGCTACTGAGTGGTGTTGGTCGTTACATGTCACACCTGGATTTTCACAAAAACACGAATGTTGCCATATGTGTGCCCAGGATGTCCACAGAACACATACAGCTTAAAAATATGGAAATCAGAGTACATAAGCTAGAATAAAATAGTTTATATCAGAGTTTACCTAAATAAAAGACAGCGGAAGTCTAACTCTCTCGACGGGTGGAGCCACAAGTCCACAGGGACACCGACTGGTTGACCACAGCTCAGAAGTATAGAAGATCCTCAAGAAACTAAGTAGCAGCAGACTCATTTACTCCATCTGTTACCCATCCGGGATTTTATTGCATAATGACAAGTGTAAGTAAAACATTTACTTAGCAAGTATAGCACGGGTGTATGAAAGCTCAAAGTATGGCTAGACACGGCTGAACTGCGTTAGCATTTTTAGTTGGTTCATTTTAACATTGTCCAAGTTACTACAAGTGAAAGGAACCCAGTTGCAACCCAATTAGTAAAGTATAAGTGTCATTAAGCATAAATAAACATCATCTTCTAATCAAAAAGGATCCAGGCCGCTCCTGACCCCGAGCAAGGCTATCATGATAGATTTTACACTCTACAGAGGTTTCGCCATTTACCCACCAGTCGCATAAAAGCTCAAACAAACTTTAAACCCAACAACGCGGGGCTGGATCAGACCTCACAAATCACACTTCTGAGGTGTGACCGCATAGGGACGCGATGAGGGTTTTCACAAGACAGTGGCCGCTATGGTACAACATAGGTAGTATGGCCCAAGGCACCGAGATCGACTTACGCCTATGGAGTCACACCATAAGGGGGTCGATGGCGTCCAAAGCGCGGGCATGACACCCAACAATGCGCAACGTGTGGAGTTCCCCATCGCATGGACTCCCACGACGGGACTGTGCCTCATGGGGGATAGCCGACGGATCACCCGTCCTCGGTGGATCAAACCATACACTCACGACTGGTTCTCATAGCGTCGTCGGCCACTCCGGTAACCACTGACAAGCTAGAGACGTACAAGCTACTTGACCAAGACCAGAGCCATAATAGTTCTAGCGGTGGTGACAGGCTCCTAGGTTGCCGCTTTAAGAACCGGACCTTATCAAGGGGAATTAGAACAAAGCACGAAGCACATGCTCTAGCTCCCGAAACCAAGTTGCTAAAAAGCAAGTTTTATCATTAATGTTGAAGTGAACCATTAAGTCAAAATTAACAGTTAAATAATGGTGATAGTAGCTGCGCATAGCAAAGATCTACCCATATGCATAACCCCAAGGTAAACAAGGACAGGATAAACAAGACTAGGTACAGCCTTAATGGTACATCAAATTAGACACATGCATTTATGAAATAATTTAATACAAGTGGGTAGGTAGCAAGGATTGTTCGTGCTATAACTTGCCTTAAATCCAGTATAATCACTCATAGTCTTCAGCTCTTCTCCTCGATAGCACTCGAAACATGTTCCTTCTAGTCGAGCACACAAGTAGCTAAACAAGCAAACAAACAATAATAACTAAGAATAATACACCAATAAAAATAAAAGGCTTTAAAAGAATGCATTAAAGGATAGGGCTTGATCAATTCTAGTCAGCATCTGACATAGTCTGCTTGTTTATTTTATATCTCGAGTTCTATACATCCGATTAACGTGATTCTTATTGGGTTAGCTTCATAATTTGATAATCTATCTTCTGGAAAAATATCACGATTTTAGGAGCTAAATTCTACAAATGATACAAGATTTAGTGGACCTTTCAGAATCTGTTTTTTTAGGGTAAAAATCTCCGCTGCGACTTATTGCTATCCTTCACCTTCCTCTGATAGCTTATATTAGAGGGTTTCGATCCTACAACAAGTTAAATAATACTTCTAATCGTAATTGATGTCGATATGAGTCTATCGCAATGAAAACGAATTAAAACGAATCTAAAACGTGGAAACTATGGACTAAACAAGATTTTCAACGCATAAAACTAGCAGGGGCTTTTCTACGAAAGAGCATAGACTAAATGAATATGGTAGAAAATTACAAGATTCGCTGAGGGTCTTACTGAAAATCTTGAGGCCAAAAATGACGGAAGGCTCGGCGCGTCGACGAGACGAACAATGAGCAGTAGTGGAAGATATGGTGGAAGAAGACTACCTTAGGGAATCCAAACAAGGGGGCCTCCCTATAAATGAGTCGATGGTGTGCATTTTCCAGAACAGAGGTGGTTCGTATATATAGGGAGAAAACCCCTCACTTCTAGGTTCATTAGCAATATGGGACTAAAGGTGGGTTGCCCCATTCCAATGCGAATGAGCTTTGAAATTTGGCCCAATAAAGTGATGGGATGAGTTTGGCCTAAAATTGGGTCAACTTTTGGCCAAGGCTGGTCTACTAAGATTTAGGGTGATTTTAATTTTTGGAATAATTATTTTTCTGGTTATAAAATAATTCCAGATAAGTCCATAATTGATATTAAAACCATGACAATATACTAAAAATTCTAAAAATCCTAGGAAAAATTCCAGAGATAGAGTTGAACATGAGGAACCCAAATAATATATTTGAACCTCACGAAATGGATTTTAGCCTACTCCAAAAATTGGAATTTGCTCTAAGGGAAATAGGTATAAATGCCAAAAAACTCTGGAAAATTCCCATTAGGCTTCTAAACGCATTTTTGAAAACTTTACACACATAAAACCACTAAATGCAACCGGCATGAATGCAAGGCACTCAGTATTATAACCTATGTTATTTTATTTTAAATTATTTTTTTGTACTAAATTCCCTGTTAAATATATAAAGCTTGGAAAATTTTAGAAAATTGAGAAAATTATTGTATTAATTATGTTGACAAATAACATCCCAAAATCCAAAATTTTTGGGGTGTGGCAAACTACCCCCCTTAAACAGAATCTCGTCTCGAGATTCACAAGGACTAGGGACAAGGAGGAGAACGGGACAACAAGATTCTGGAAGGGAGAAAACATGATAACAAAATGTGTCACTGTTGGCGGTCGTTATAGACCGATTTCCGACCTCCAACCAAGTATAAAATGAACACAATGGAATCACACACCATAGCTATAGGACTTATTTCTAACCATTTCCATGAGTTTTGGTGTTTATTCGATTCCAGGAGGCACATGACCAGAGTTGAGGCAAAAAGCATAAGAAAAGATGTGTTCGGCCGAATCCCGTGATTCGACCGAACTCCGTCTATGAACCCAGTGGACCGGAAGACGGGAGAGGCCCAAGTCCATCTCGACCGAAGCCCGTCAGTCCACCAGAAGGCCTCCAGCTCAGCCCAGACCGAGGAATCGACCTACCCACCGACCCAGGAGGTGATCCAACACGTGGGAGGGACGAAGGCGGCGCAGAGGTCGGTTCGGCTGAACTTCCCGGGTTCGGCCGAACCCCCCAGTTCGCTCTAACTGGCTCCACCGCCTCAGAACCGACCTAGAGGAGAGATCAAGGCCGTAGAGGGTTGAGGCGGTGCACGTGGCACTTCGGCCGAACTCCTTGGTTCGCCCGAACCAGGAGATTCGCCCGAACGGCTCGGCACCGCCTCCCAGCTGCCTTGGCTGCCACTCTGCCTCCCACCGTCCTTGGCCACTATAAATTGAGGCCCCTGGTCACCTACAAGACACACAACACAAGAGTAGAGTGCAGGCGAAGCAATGTTAGTTCTCCACTTGTATCAGTAGAGATAGGGAGAGAGGAGAGGTGAGCGTCCTGGAGAGGAGCCGAAGTGTCGGCCCCTCTTCCTGCTGTACCTCTACGGATGCGGCTTCACTTCGAGTAACATCCGGGTCGTGTCTGGTAACTCTTGTATCTCTCTCGGATTAATTGAGCATTCAGTTCTTACTTTTATATGCTTGCTGGTTCTTCGTTCAATGCTTAGTTGATTGGTATAACTGTATACTGGTTGCTTAGCTTGGGTGCTTATCTTTCTATAGGAGATAAGTATTAGTTGACTAGTGTAGGCGTGGTGCCTATACTTGAGACTAACTTAGTTTATTCCCGTCGCAACGGAGGTGGTAGCCGTAAGGTGGTGACAGCCCTTCCGGTCTTTGTAGCCCATCACGTTAGTTCCGGTCCGTAGGATTCCCCAGTTGGGAAATAGTGGCACCCCTTCTCATCCCTTTCTGTGTGTCCACCGGTTCCCTTGTCCCGAAGCTAGTATCTATCTGTATCCTCTGATCTGCTCGATAAATCAGTAGAATACCTCTACCAGACTCGTACCCTCTCTACCCTCCTATCACTCCTCTTCTCTTTGTTGTTGTCACCCACCTCATCCATACCATTCACTCCATTCCATCTACCTAGGACAACTTAGTTTAGAATCAGTCCACTTCTCGTTCTCCGTGGAAATCGATACCTTGGAATACTCCCGGGTGAAAGCTACATCGGTATCCGTCCGCTTGCGGATTTATCTGTAGGCCGTAAGGAGTGCCAACAGTCACTTGATGTAGCTGGTTCCATCTTCTTCGTCTTATTTGTTGATGCGGTTGCGAAGTCTCTACTTCAAATCTTCTTTAGATTCGTTTCCTCATTGCGGGGATTGGCTTCTAGTTTCCTTCTTGATGTTCTTCACTTGATTTACGTGAATAGATAGCAAGAAGAACAAGGATGTGCGGGGAAAACAGAGAGAGCCCAACTACACAATCATTCCAAAGAAGCGAATCAATCAAAAACATAAGAACAAGCATTACAAGCACACTCAACCAAAGTTAAACACAAAGCATAAAAGCGACTCTAAACGTTGTCAATAATGTCAAGGGAATCCTCCTATGCAAGGTTATCTCTTCAGTCTTCTTCACCCTACATCTTCAAACTCGTCTAGTGTGGTGTCCAACTTCTTGGTTGTAGCGGTAGTGAGTGCTACGTCGTCTTGTACTCTGAAGTCGCTCAGGCTTGAACTTCTTGTACTAGACTAGTATCTTCATTCTTTGAGTGACTTGGGAATGCATCAGGACGATATAGACAATCCAAATGTTTTAGGATACAAGAAGAGTGGAAAATACACTTTGGGGTCAAAGGCCAAGGAAAGAATCCAAAGTGACAGAAGAACAAGGAGGAGTGAAATGGAATTACGGTCAAGGAACGACTGAGTAAACAAGGATACTCACAAGAGTAACACAAATCTCAAGGAGGGGATGAATGACCAAGGTAAAGCAATAAGCAAGGAGGAGTTAAATAGACAAGAATTTAAGATCAACAGTTTATCAAACCAAGGTGTAGGTAAATAATCAGAAGTCAATGGTGAGAAGTAATTTATCAAGGAGAGGATAGAACAACCAATGATATAATAACCAAAAGATAAGTCATCAAGGAGAATAATATGCTCAAGGGTAGCACTTTTTATGAAAAAAATCTCAAGGATAGAGAAAGCAAGGGTTGTAAGGCAAAATAACCAATAAAGGATGACCAGTACTATCTAGGCTGCGGCCCTACAGTCAGCACGGCTCTGATACCAATCTGCACACCCGGATTTTCACAGAAACCTGAATGTTGCCATATGTGTGTCCAGGATGTCCACAGAACACATACAGGTTACAAATATGGAAATCAGAGTACATATGCTCGAATAAAATAGTTTGTAGCAGAGTTTACCTAAATAAGACAAAGCGGAAGTCTAACTCTCTCGACGGGTAGAGCCACAAGTCCACAGGGACACCGACTGGTTGACCGCAGCTCAGAAGTATAGAAGATCCTTAAGAAACTCAGTAGCAGCAGACTCATTTACTCCATCTGTTACCCATCCGGGATTTTGTTGAATAATGACAAGTGTAAGTAAAACATTTACTTAGTATGAAGGCTCAAAGTAAGGCTAGACACGGCTGAACTGCGTTAGCATTTTTAGTTGGTTCGTTTTAACATTGTCCAAGTTACTACAAGTAAAAGGAACCCAGTTTCAACCCAATTAGTAAATTACAAGTAGCTAAACAAGCAAACAAACAATAATAACTAAGAACAATACACCAATAAAAAGAAAAGGCTTTAAAAGAATGCACTAAAGGATAGGGTTGTTTGATCAATTCTCGTCACCATTTGACATAGTCTGCTTGTTTATTTTATATCGCGAGTTCTAGACATGCGATTAATGTGATTCTAATAGGGTTAGCTTCATAATTTGATAATCTATCTTACTAAAAATCTTGAGGCCAAAAATGACGGAAGGCTCGGCGCGTCGACGAGACGAAGAATGAGCAGTAGTGGAAGATATGGTGGAAGAAGACTACCTTAGTGAATCCCAAACAAAGGGGGCCTCCCTGTAAAGGAGTCGATGGTGTGCCTTTTCTAGAAGAGAGGTGGTTCGTATATATAGGGAGAAAACCTCTCACTTCCAGGTTCATTAGCAATATGGGACTAAAGGTGGGTTGCCCCATTCCAATGCGAATGGGCTTTAAAATTTGGCCCAATAAAGTGATGGGATGAGTTTGGCCTAAAATTGGGTCAACTTTTGGCCAAGGCTGGTCTAATAAGATTTAGGGTGATTTTAATTTTCGGAATAATTATTTTTCTGGTTTTAAAATAATTCCAAATAAGTCTAGAATTGATATTAAAACCATGAAAAAATTCTAAAAATCCTAGAAAACATTCCAAAGATAGAGTTGAACATGAGGAACCCAAATAATATATTTGAACCTCACGAAATGGATTTTAGCCTACTCCAAAATTTGGAATTTGCTTTAAGGAAAATAGGATTAAATGCTATAAAACTCTAGAAAATTCCCATTAGGCTTCTAAACGCGTTTTTGAAAACTTTACACACATAAAACCACTAAATGCAACCGGCATGAATGCAAGGCACTCAGTATTATAACCTATGTTATTTTATTTTGAATTATTTTTCTGTACTAAATTCCCTGTTAAATATATAAAGCTTGGAAAATTTTAGAAAATTAAGAAAATCATTGTATTAATTATGCTGACAAATCACATCCCAAAATACAAAAATTTTGGGGTGTGACATTACATTTTTCTCCTATAGGAGAGGTCACGCGAGGGATTGTAACCCGTCGGCGAAAAATCTTGAATCCATAAATATAGCCTCCGAGAGCCCTACGAAATTTGATGTACCAAGTTCGTGAGCTGGTGCCCTACGTAACTCGATTTACCAAATACGTGGGATAACGTGGCATGCTTCTATGGTCAGCGATAGTGTAACCCTTGAGAACTTTTGTTGTCGAGTGAAGATCTCTTTTAGAGTAGTCGGCTCATGGCCAAGCATGTTTTTAAACAAATTGATAAAATTAATACAAAGAAAATAATTATTAAATAAGACTTATCTTTATTCATGGGCACTTGTCGGTGAAGCCGTGGCGGTCGATGATGGAGCCGCGACGGTCGTTGTTGAAGTCGACTAGTCAAAGTTCGACTAGTTGCTGATGGCGTGGTAGCCGATCTCGACTAGTTTTAACTAGTCTAGATGAGTAGTCGAAGTAGCCGATCTCGACTAGTTTTAACTAGTTGGGATGAGTAGTCAAAGTAGTCGTACGGCGGGTCGATGTAGCCGATCTCGACTAGTTTTAACTAGTCAAGACGAGTAGTCAAAGTAGTCATACGCTGAGTCGATGCAGCCGGACGTCGATGTAGTCGTACTCGCGTACATCTTCTTGCGTGCGGTAAGCGAAGATCTTGAAGCCTTACGGGTAGCCTTCGGTGTGCATGTAGTAGAACTTCACCAAAAAAAAACTTGAATTGACATTTGCCATCCTAAAGATTTGGGGTGGCAGCTCCCTTTGATTTGTTTATGCCAGCGTCCTTGTCTTGGACGATAACGACTTTATTATGCACCACCGTCTGGCTCTCCAACTTTTTCATCCCAACTTTTGTAGATGGATCTAGCCCATTGCTTCGGACTCGCTTCTGATTCCGATTCGAACAGACGTGTAGCTCTCCTAGTTGAATAAAGAATACTTAATCCAACTTGGAGAAGGGATCAAACATACGCTGATGATCTTGCAGTACTTGTCCATCGATGGTGTCGGCGAGTAGCCCAGTGATTGATTTTGTTGATGAATAGGTCCATCAAGCTCTTCCATTGATCCTGTGATCTTCCCCACGATGGACGCCAAAGTGTCGAAGATTTATGGCGACTGCCTCCATCTAGGGGTATCTCAGAGAGTAGATTTGTGGGGATCGCCGAACCTGGAACTTGATGGTTAACGCGAAGACACAACACACAAGGATTTATACAGGTTCGGGCCGCCAGAGTATCGTAATACCCTACGTCTTGTATGGGGTTTGTATATTGTATTCTTCTCATTGGTTGGTTCTGTAGAACTCTACCGAACTAGGGACCCCTGCCCCTTTATATATCCCAGGGGAAAGGTTACATGGCAAGTTTCCTAGTCGGTTACAATATGGGAGTCCTAGTAGGAGTACACGAGTAGTTCTACTTGGAGTAGGAGTTATCCGAGTAGTTCTACTAGGACTCGGTCTTCTATCTTGAGGGTAACCGAGGATGTATATCCCACAATCCCAGTGTAGGAATTGCAAGTGAGAGTGGTGTGTATGTGAATCTCGATCTTGAGAGCATGAAAGTTTCACCCAAAGGTCACAATAATTTGACAAAGCTCACTAAGATGATAAGCAGCATATGAGTAGAAATTTAGGCTAAGCTTAGCATATGGCTTTGGTAGGGATTTCTAACCAATGAGGAGCTTTATTTTCAAAAGCAAAAGACATCCGAG
Organism: Echinochloa phyllopogon; assembly: GCA_033239725.1. Taxonomy (NCBI): domain Eukaryota; kingdom Viridiplantae; phylum Streptophyta; class Magnoliopsida; order Poales; family Poaceae; genus Echinochloa; species Echinochloa phyllopogon. The sequence goes on from BTCW01000018.1 coordinate 29,620,991, forward strand.
ATTTTCACCCTACTAAGAGTAAAAACAGGAATGCAACCAAATCTCACTATATGATTCCTCACAACAACTTAGACTTGGAATAAACCATGTGCTCCCACAAGGCTTTCAGGTTTATTTTTACTCATGCTTTTTAACTCAAGTACTACAGCGCAACAAGTTGAAAACAAAGTACTCGTAAGATTAGTCACAGAGCAACTATTCATCGTTTCCAAGGTGAGAGACATATGGTTCATTCCATGCATAATTGGGAATTATTTTATTGAAGGGAAATATTTTTGGTATTTTTTATTTTTAGATGAAATTGAAATTGAACGGGAAATAGAAAGGGAAAATGGCAAATGTGAAATCAAAGTGCTGATGGGAACGTGAGACATACCTGGTGGGGGTCCTCCCTCAAACTTGTGTCTTTCCATCACTCGTAGGGTTGAAACCTTGAGAAGTAGTCCGTCATCTGGTCTGTCTGGTTGCTGAATGACATACCTTATGGAATCTAGCACGCCACTATTCTCTTGGTGGTACTGGGAATGGCGTGCCAGAGTGCTCTCAATGTCGCGGGTACGGTCGTCGAGGACGTCGACTCGATCGGAGATGTAAGACAGCTACCGACCGATGTCGTAACTGCTTGGCATTGTGAAGCGTGCAGACTGGGAGTGCCCAGGGTAGTATGGCTGGTTTGTAGTGTCGTACGCCCATTCATACCAACCCTGGGAATACCGAGAGTCCAAACTCTGAGCATAATCCCAACAGCCCGAGGCAAAGTAATCCTTCTTTTTGCTCATATTTTTACCATGCCATTTGGCATGATTTTCTTATTTTGCCATGCTCTTCAGCATGCTTTTCTTTTTCTCTTTATTTTGCCATGCTCTTTGGCATGCTTTTCTTTGTACATGGCCCATGTCTCTATTCAAAGATATTTGGAGAGGGAATCATAGAACATGGAGTATTTATTTTGTGGATGGATGATGGAAATATTTGCTAACTCCTAGTGTAGGAATTGCAAGTGAGAGTGGTGTGTATGTGAATCTTGATCTTGAGAGCATGAAAGTTTCACCCAAAGGTCACAATAATTTGATAAAGCTCACTAAGATGAAAAGCAGAATATGAGTAGAAATTTTGACTTAGCATAGCATATGGCTTTGGTAGGGATTTCTAACCAATGAGGAACTTTATTTTTAAAAGCAACAGACATCCAAGAGTTTCACCATACTAAGAGTAAAAACAGGAATGCAACTAAATCTCACTATATCATTCCTCAAAACAACTTAAACATGGAATAAAGCATGTGCTCCCACAGGGTTTTCAGGTTGATTTTTACTCATGCCATTTAACTCAAGTACTACAGCACCACTAGTTGCAAACAAAGTACTCGCAAGATTAATGACAGAGCAACTATTCATCGTTTCCAAGGTGAGAGGCATATGGTTCATTCCATGCATAGTTGGGAGTTATTTTATTCAAGGGAAATAATTTTGGTATTTTTTTTATTTTTGGATGAAATTGAAATTGAACGGGAAATAGAAAGGGAAAATGGCAAATGTGAAATGAAAGTGCTGATGGGAATGTGAGACATACCTGGTGGGGGTCCTCCCTCAAACTTGTGTCTTTCCATCACTCGTAGGGTTGAAACCTTGAGAAGTAGTCCATCATCTAGTCTGTCTGGCTGCTGAATGTCATACCTTATGGAATCTAGCACGCCACTATTCTCTTGGTGGTACTGGGAATGGCGTGCCAGAGTGCTGTCAATGTCGCGGGTACGGTCGTCGAGGACATCGACTCGATCGGAGATGTAAGACAGCTACCGACCGATGTCGTAACTGCTTGGCATGGTGAAGCGTGCAGACTAGGAGTGCCCAGGGTAGTATGGCTGGTTTGTAGTGTCGTATGCCCATTCATACCAACCCTGGGAATACCGAGAGTCCAAACTCTGAGCATAATCCCAACGGCCCGAGGCAAAGTAATCCTTCTTTTTGCTCATATTTTTACCATGCCATTTGGCATGATTTTCTTATTTTTCCATGCTCTTCACCATGCTTTTCTTTTTCTCTTTATTTTGCCATGCTCTTTGGCATGCTTTTCTTTGTACATAGCCCATGTCTCTATTCAAAGATATTTGGAGAGGGAATCATAGAACATGGAGTATTTATTTTGTGGATGGATGATGGAAATATTTGCTAACTCCCAGTGTAGGAATTGCAAGTGAGAGTGGTGTGTATGTGAATCTTGATCTTGAGAGCATGAAAGTTTCACCCAAAGGTCACAATAATTTGACAAAGCTCACTAAGATGAAAGGCAGAATATGAGTAGAAATTTTGACTTAGCATAGCATATGGCTTTGGTAGGGATTTCTAACCAATGAGGAACTTTATTTTTAAAAGCAACAGACATCCAAGATTTTCACCATACTAAGAGTAAAAACAGGAATGCAACTAAATCTCACTATATCATTCCTCACAACAACTTAGACTTGGAATAAAGCATGTGCTCCCACAGGGTTTTCAGGTTGATTTTTACTCATGCCATTTATTTCAAGTACTACAGCGCCACTAGTTGCAAACAAAGTACTCGCAAGATTAATGACAGAGCAACTATTCATCGTTTCCAAGGTGAGAGGCATATGGTTCATTCCATGCATAGTTGGGAGTTATTTTATTCAAGGGAAATAATTTTGGTATTTTTTTATTTTTAGATGAAATTGAAATTGAACGGGAAATAGAAAGGGAAAATGGCAAATGCGAAATCAAAGTGCTGATGGGAACGTGAGACATACCTGGTGGGGGTCCTCCCTCAAACTTGTGTCTTTCCATCACTCGTAGGGTTGAAACCTTGAGAAGTAGTCCATCATCTGGTCTGTCTGGCTGCTGAATGTCATACCTTATGGAATCTAGCACGCCACTATTCTCTTGGTGGTACTGGGAATGGCGTGCCAGAGTGCTCTCAATGTTGCGGGTACGGTCGTCGAGGACGTCGACTCGATCGGAGATGTAAGACAGCTACCGACCGATGTCGTAACTGCTTGGCATGGTGAAGCGTGCAGACTAGGAGTGCCCAGGGTAGTATGGCTGGTTTGTAGTGTCGTACGCCCATTCATACCAACCCTGGGAATACCGAGAGTCCAAACTCTGAGCATAATCCCAACGGCCCGAGGCAAAGTAATCCTTCTTTTTGCTCATATTTTTACCATGCCATTTGGCATGATTTTCTTATTTTTCCATGCTCTTCAGCATGCTTTTCTTTTTCTCTTTATTTTGCCATGCTCTTTGGCATGCTTTTCTTTGTACATAGCCCATGTCTCTATTCAAAGATATTTGGAGAGGGAATCATAGAACATGGAGTATTTATTTTGTGGATGGATGATGGAAATATTTGCTAACTCCCAGTGTAGGAATTGCAAGTGAGAGTGGTGTGTATGTGAATCTTGATCTTGAGAGCATGAAAGTTTCACCCAAAGGTCACAATAATTTGACAAAGCTCACTAAGATGAAAAGCAGAATATGAGTAGAAATTTTGACTTAGCATAGCATATGGCTTTGGTAGGGATTTCTAACCAATGAGGAACTTTATTTTTAAAAGCAACAGACATCCAAGATTTTCACCATACTAAGAGTAAAAACAGGAATGCAACTAAATCTCACTATATCATTCCTCACAACAACTTAGACTTGGAATAAAGCATGTGCTCCCACAGGGTTTTCAGGTTGATTTTTACTCATGCCATTTATTTCAAGTACTACAGCGCCACTAGTTGCAAACAAAGTACTCGCAAGATTAATGACAGAGCAACTATTCATCGTTTCCAAGGTGAGAGGCATATGGTTCATTCCATGCATAGTTGGGAGTTATTTTATTCAAGGGAAATAATTTTGGTATTTTTTTATTTTTAGATGAAATTGAAATTGAACGGGAAATAGAAAGGGAAAATGGCAAATGTGAAATCAAAGTGTTGATGGGAACGTGAGACATACCTGGTGGGGGTCCTCCCTCAAACTTGTGTCTTTCCATCACTCGTAGGGTTGAAACCTTGAGAAGTAGTCTGTCATCTGGTCTGTCTGGCTGCTGAATGTCATACCTTATGGAATCTAGCACGCCACAATTCTCTTGGTGGTACTAGGAATGGCGTGCCAGAGTGCTCTCAATGCGGCGGGTACGGTCGTCGAGGACGTCGACTCGGTCGGAGATGTAAGACAACTCCCGACCGATGTCGCAACCGCTTGGCATGGTGAAGCATGCAGACTGGGAGTGCCCATGGTAGTATGGCTGGTTTGTATGGTCGTACGCACCTTCATACCCACCATGGGAATACCCAAAGTCCGAACTTTGAGCATAATCCCAACGGCCCGAGGCAAAGTAATCCGGATCCTGGGGGTGTCTAGAGCCTCCTGCTCCAGACGTCCCAGCATCGTTATACTCCTCGTATGCTGCCTCAAAAATATACGTATGTCGGTGCGGCTATGATTGTGATCTTGCTGGCTCCTAGGAGGTAGCGTGCCCAGCATCTCGCCTGGCTCATCCTCGGGTAACTGGCCCTGTGCCTGCAACACTGTGTTGGGCTGGCTGTCTCTGAGGAGGAGAGTCATCCACACCGGTACTCAATTGAAGGGTCAATTTCTGGGCAGCATACAACCTAAGTTCTGCACAAGGCAGGGGGACTTCGGTTGTACAGCTGCGATAAATCATGACTAAGTTCCCATCGAATGCATGTCGTATCATATGACCTTGCACAAAGTGCTCGGCATCTACAACAGGGCGTGCTGTCTCGATGTAATTCAGTCGTGCGCCCTCGAGAATGCCCAATCGAGTAGCGAGGTGAGTGGCTAGAAAAGTCACCGCCACACTACCTATACGAGAGGGATAAGACAACCAATGGGAAACCATGTCTTGGATAGGTGAAACAACAACTTTTTTTACCATAGCATAGAGCAAACGCAACTCAACTGTATGGACCGGAAGGAAGTCAGATCGTGGGAACACTGTCATAGCCAGCCACCGATGCATGAAACGCAATGTGGGGTTATGGATGTTGTTGGTATGGGGAGTCGTACAGCTAGTGTTCCCAGAATCATTTTCCAAAAACTATCTCAACTGAAACTCCTCAAAGCTTTGGCGGGCTCTAAATGACATCAGCGATCAAAACCCAGAGCCACGCTCAAATCCCTCCAAGAGTAAAAATACTCTTGGTTCAAAAACCGAAAGCGAATACCCTCACTTTCAAATGAAAGCGTTGTGAGAAACTCGAGGGTGAGGAGATACGAACTTGGTTCGTCGACATGCCAGAAGTTGCTCCAGCCGGCGGCTTTGAACACTTCTTGAAATTCTTCATCCATACCCGTTCTCATGAGCAGGTCCTGCTCGTCGACACGGGTGAGCTCGAACTCCTTCAGCCACAGCATGTTGAAGGCTTCATGATCCCGGTCTGTCCGGAGGACTATGTCATCCTCGCTTAGGAGCTGCCGAACCGGGGCCGAGGCAGGACCTCTGTCCAAACTAGCCGCTCCTGTCTCATCCACCTCCATCCGGCTTGAACCATTGGACGGTGTTGGGGAGCTCCCAGTACCATCCTCGCCAAGCGCTTGCTCAGTCGGGCAGAGCATCCGAATGCGGAGAGGAACTTTGACATGCTTCCTGCAAAAGGTTAGCAAAACGACTACCCGAAGGACTGGAAAATTGGGGTTAGCACAAGTAAATCAAGTCAGTTGTTCGAGGGTCAATCGTTCTTGCGGGGATGAAAAACCTCCACAAAAGGTTAGTTGTTCTTTTGGGTGTCGGCGACCACCACAAACACGTTCGAGTAGCAGCACAAAGATCAAACGAATGAAAATATCTTTGTGTTTTTTTTCTTAATGCAAGCGAACCAAACTTGAGCAAGAACAAGGGAAGAACTTCGACACGCACTTGAGCAAGAATTTGAGAGAGGGAGAGAGCTCTAGAAAAAAAATTCAGAGTGGAATGGTGCAAGGAGAGAGCAAGCAAGTGCCCGCATTTATAGGCGAGGAGGGAGGCAAGGGCTGGTTCGGCCGAACTGGCCTGGTTCGGCCCAACCAGGCCTGTTTGCTTGAATGCCCCATGTGGGTGCACTCCCTCCTGCCTCCTACCAGCAGTAAAATTTGGTGTAGGTCCAACACTAGGGCATGGGCAGTTTGGTGGTTTTTGGTAGGTAAGATGCAAATTTGACATGACCAAAGTGGATTTTAGTGGATTCACTCCCATGTTGCCATGTTTTGTGGTGATTGATGAGTGTGCAGCCATGTGAAGTGGGGTGGACATGTTTTGTGTAGGTTGGTGATGACAAGGAGTAAATGGAGCACTTTGGGAAAGGGTAAATTTGAGGGATTACAAAATGTACCCAATTCAAATAAAATTTCAGCATGCTCTCCATTTATTTTTATCATGCTTGCTATTTTCTACTCTCTTGCAAATTAATTGCACAAGTGGTTCATTTATTTTGGAAAGGGAAACATGCAATTGCAATGATGGAAAATAAAATTTGGAAGGGAAACATGAGATACAAACCGGTTTTCCTCACGGCGAGAGCTCGTGTTTAAAGTCCGTGAGCAGGACTTCTCCTGTCTTCAATGTATTTTGTCATCGTCCGCTCCCAGAGTAGGTGCTTCGGACGTTGCAACCTTCTTCCGCCACACCTTCTTGATTTTCTTCGGTGGCAGTGACAGTGGAATCGGCTCCTCTAGTGAATTCCAGAGGGCTTGTTCCTCCCCGTATCTTTTGATGAGGATATCCATTTCTTCTTCGCTCATTGGTCATGTCAGCTTGTCCCATTCGAACTGCTCCCCGCCGAGTATTTCCAGCTCTCCACTGAGTAGTGCTTTTAGGAAATACTTAGTGCTTTCCTGCTCCAGGGTGAGAGATTTTGTTTTCTGGTCCTCCCGAGGTCGGAACTTTGTTGGCGGTCGTTACGGCACATTTTCGACCACCAATACTCGGGAATAAAACAGGATATATGTGACATTCTATGCACTTAGGTTTATTTCTAATAAAGTTCCACGAGTTTTGGTGAGTTTCACTTGCGCAGGTACATTAACAACAAATACGTGCTATAGGGGTCAGAATTGACCGATTCGGCCGAATGACACGATTCGGCCGGTTACCCCCCTTAGCCATACACGACGCAAAGCACAACCGGAGGCCTCATGCACAAACTCCACCTTGACAATGACAGAGCGGTGACGAAGCAAGCTAAGTGGGTCGATGATGTCACCGATCCGGGGAAACAAACACACCCCAGCCAAGTGGAGCCAATCCAGACCATCCAGAGGCAATGACGGTGCATCGGATGGCAGCGGGGCCTCGGGCCCAATTCGGCCGAAGCATACAGTTTGGCCGAAGCATGGAGACATGCACAACCGCCTCAGCAACTGACCCAGGGGAGAGATCAGGGCCGTAGGCACCAAGGCGGTGCCACATGCCCGTTCGGCCGAATTGGGTGGTTCGGCCGAATCCATCTATTCGGTCGAACCAGTCAGGCACCGCCTCAAGGTGCCTTGGCCGGTGCTCTTCCTCGACCGCCTCATGTCCACTATAAAAGCAGGGGTCCTCTCACTTGTAAACACACACCAAGCCAAGGAGCTCTCATTTCCACTTCTCCCTAGTAGAGTTAGGATAGTTTAGTTGGGAGTTAGAGTTTAGTCGAGCTGTGCCTCGGAGGTTCCGGAGTCATCTTCAGAAGCTCTGGTATAAGCTCTTGTATCTTTTCCTTTTCCTTTTGTAGACTTTGAGTTATCAATATAGTTATATTTATCACTTTGCCTTTGTGATTTATAGCTTGCTTCTACTTTATTCTAGTTGCATCTATATCGTGTTTAGACTATAGTTTGTTCTAGTTCTGGTGCTTCCACTACAAGGTTTCTTGGTTATTGCCACGCTACACATGTGCAATGCCACTATTTTGGTTGCCATAGGGGGGTCATATCACAACTTTTATACAAAATGGTAGCAATACGGTCCTATAATGCAACAAACTAAAAGTGTTGCCTTAGGTGTGACTTTTGGTTGCAATAGGGGTATGTTATTGCAACTATATTGAGCTTTGGTTGCAATTATTTGGAGTTATTGCTATGACACTTTGGAGTTGCAATAGCACTATTTTTCGTTGCAATAATAAGATATTATTGCAACTATATTTGAAATGGTTGCTTTTGATTGGTGTTTTTACAATGATTTTTTCATGTTGCGATAAATGACAGTGGTGTTGCGATTGATAGATGGTTATTGCAACAGAAACTCTAATGCAGATGCAATAGGTTGTGTCTATTGCAACAACTTTTTAGAGTTGCAAAAACTTTCTTTGGTGTTGCAATTGTGTTTTTTTTATTGCAACGAGAAACCTAAATGGATGCAATATGATTTCCCTGTTACAACGGTGTTTTGGGTTGCTACAAATGTGTCAATGGATTCACATGTAATGTGAGACTAAATATAGAATGTATCCAAGTTTGAGGAATCAATGAGCAAGAAAGTATAACTTCAAATAAAATTGTGACTTTAAGTTATATAAAACAATTTGAAAATATATTAATTTCATAACAATATTTAGTTTGTCTTTACAAAAACCATTTGTAAATCTTGTGGACCCAAATTATGCTATCAAGTCAAGTTCCAAATTTTTCTAACCAAATTTATAGATATAATTGTAATTTGGGGAATGAAGTTTGAATTGGTGGACAAATGACCCGTTAGTGATAAAAAAAGTGTAAAAAACAAATAAAAGGCATCATATGAAGGGATTGACTTAAGAACATCATGATTGCACTAATGCATGACTTACCACTACACCACTACTTTGTTAGTGTTGGGTAGCATCATTCAAACGTTTGTATGTTCTTATGCCACATCGCTCTCGCTTTCCATCTCACATATGTGTAGATTCTTGATTAGTGGCCAGCACATCAAAATCATGTGTACATACAAGTGGTAGCTATCAATTTACCAAAATTTATGTCGGCCGGCAGAAAAGAAAAGACAAATAGACAAATTTACCAAAAATTATGTCGCAAAAACATTTTGACACCCATGAGAATCAAACTCCTCACCTCGTTCAGGTAAACCTGATGCCTTATCACTAGGCTGCTGCAGCATGTGTGATTCGTGGTTGCATTCTACTGTTTTGGACGATGCAAAATTACAAAAAATTAAGTCGCAAAAACATTAGGCTCGGAGGGAGTCAAACTCCTCACCTTGCTAAAATCAAACAGTTGCCTTACCACCAGGCTGCTGCACCCCTCGTAAAGAACAATAGCATCTTACTTTTTTATAGTTTTTGAGTGATGAAATTAAATCAGCAAAAAATATGCCGCTAGAGGGAGTCGAGCACCAAATCTGGCAAAGAAAAAAAAGATGCCTTACCATTGTGCTAACACATCAGTTCTGATAGAACTAGTGTTTTAATTATTTATAAGCCATTTACTGTTTTAAATTGACGGGAAAGAAAATGAGGCGCGCAAAGGTCTCGAACCCAGGACCTTGGGCTAGAGAAAAAGGCACCGTACCACTGCACCACATAGTGGTTATGGTCTTCTTTGGCATAGAAACGAGCTCTTATAGATTGTGAGCTTCTGAATATCTTACCACATGGCAGCGAGCTATTGGCTTTCCAGCTTGGCAGCGGATCTGTGGGGGGGGGGGGGGGGGGGGGGGGGGGGGCACGTGGCGGTGCCTGCTTGGTTCCTCATGACGTTGCACATGAACATTCATCTTTTTAATTTGGAATTAAATTTTGTATATGGTATTTGTCACTCATTTGAACTCCAAATTTGATGATTATTTTATCTGATTTTTTTTCTAAAATCATGATCTTTCATATAATGGTGTTTGTTTCTATGTTAATTTCTATTTCTTAGACCTGTTACATATAGCTTATTTTCATCTATCGAGTAAAAAAATAGAAAAACATGTTTTTGTATGAGATTTGGTAATGTAACTTCATATTTGATAATGTTATAGTCAACACAAGGTTGTGTCCAAATTTAAGGTGCATACAAATTCAAAAATGTAACGAGGTATTGAAATCTCAAAGTTTGAGTTGAGTTATAAGTAACTATACGAGAGATGTATTCCATTATGAACAATATATGGTTTTACTTTACTAAAACTATCTAAATTTTTTATGTCAAGCTTATAAACCAAAAATATGTAGTCATATTAATTTGTAGAATTGTTTGATCAAATTGGAATTTGTTTTACTAATGAAAAGTATGTTTGTAGTTCTCAAAATTTGAAATTCAAAATTTTCAAATGACCTCAGATGAAGAAACAGTGAACATAAGAGTTGTAGATCGCAATAAGTTATGAAACTTTGTAGTTGACAACCTTTTCATTTGAAATCATCTACAATGAAAACTAAGTTTGAATGTTCTCAAATTTGAAATTCAAATTTTTATAAATGACCTCGACCGGAGAAACTACCAAAATAAAACTTGTAAATTTCAAAAAGTTATGAAACTTTGTAGTTGACAACTTTTCAATTTGAAATCGTTTAGGGCATCAAACAAGTAATTTACACTCGGTTTAGTATAATATGATAGGAATCGGAATGGAGTCTAGACACAAGTGAGAGTGTGGTGTAGTGGTTAGAGGAGGTCGTGTGTGAGAGAGAGGTTGGAGGTTTAAATCCATGGTGATTGTGTAATCGTGAAAAATGGTCATGACTTGAGTTATTTTAATTTTTTTCTTAAAATAATTTTTTTGATATTTATTTTGATTTTTTCGGTGCGCAAGAAAACAAACTTTGTCGTGGGTCAGATCTGTCACTCAGCAAAGGTTTGTCGTGTGCCTGTTTGCCATGTGTGGCACACGACAAAGGCTTTACCGTGTGCATTATGGCCGCAAACTAGGAAAATCCGGTAGTGTGTACGTTCATAGGCATGCAATACTTGTCATTAAATATCTTCAAAACATAAAAGACTTTAACAAACAACTAGTAGAGCTGTATGAAAAGGTCCAATACAAGTTAACTTGTGACACACAAAAATTGTGCTGCATCATAACCATTGATCGAGATGAAAGGCCAAAGTAATCAAAACATACATAATAAAAGAAAATATTTGATATAATATAAAATATTTCTTAACTCTAACATGAGTGACTAACCCACATCGATAACTTCTAGCTTTCTCTTATAAAAAACATGAAAAAGTGGTTTTTACAAAATCTTTGTTCAAATCTAATGATAACAAATATTTAGTTGGTTTGAAAAATAAAAGGACAACATTTTAGCTCCGCCTCTTGAAGTCTCGAATTGCGTTGTGTGGTGCTTCTCCTTCCCCCGCCGGAGTTTGACGTCACCGATACCTGCCACCGGTTCGAAGTTGCACGCTAGACCGAAGTCGAGCCCCTTTTGTCGTCGAAGCCCGCCACCGGTTCGAAGTTAGACAAAAAGAGCGGTGCTTGTGGCCCTTGGTGTTGACCAATGACAACATTGGCACCCTTCCAAGACACGTTCCTCCAACAAGCCGTATCATTCTTGTCCTATGTTGTCTCCTTTATCGCACTCCTAAGATAATTTGATTGATTTTAAGATAAAAAGGGACGATTTGAGGCAGGTTAATTTCTGCCATGCCTTTAAATTTCTAACATCCCAGACATCAAATATTGCGAATTTGGTGCAATATTTGTTCCGGCCAAGAGGAGCTCCATACATCATGGCTAAACTTCTCTTTGCCATCCTTGGACTCTATTAGCACATTAATTTTTTTACTGTGGTGAAGAACCAAATAACTGATGAAAGATATAATAAGAACAAGCAGTTTCATGTGCATAGAAACTACAGTAAATAATTTTTTTTAAAAAATAGAATTTTTTCTCCATCAAATAAAGATAAAAAATTAAAATTGACCAGAAATAATATTGTTTGATACAAAAACTAACCTCTTCACCTAGTAGCTGCGGCACGTGTTAAAAAATAATTATATTTACAAAATACAAACTTTATCTATAGAGGGTAAGCACATACATATACACATCCTTGTCTAGTCTGCTTAGTTGGCATTGCTTGCTTTTTGGCTTGGGTCCATATAATGCTGACGGGTGCCACAGCTGCATAAGAGAATCTGCTATTTTATTTATCACCTCTGATCTGCTTCTCGCCACCAGAATTTTCTTGCTCACAAAGAAAACAGGAAAAATTCAATACTCCTATTTGGTGACTTGGGATCTCACCATACATAACATCCTCATGTAATTTAGGTGCTATTTGGTAAGTGGAGTGGTAACGTAAACTTTAATGGAAACAGATCACCGGGAATCAGTTACGAAATGCAGGGTACTCTTCATTGTTTGGTTTCATCGTGTAACGCTATGTTACCGTCAACAAAAATCAATATGAACCGATCCTCTCGAGACAGAGTTGTAGGACTAACAAATTCCAGGCAAGCAGCGTTACTCTATCGTGAGATTGGAGAGAAAGATGGGCAAATGAAACGCGGGGGGGGGGGGGGGGGGGGGGGGGGGGACAGAGCGTGCAGGGGGCAATGGTCATCTTCGCGAGCGTCCTTTTTTTTCTTTTACGGAGAAGTCATAGCTTTATCCGTTTACGGTGGAAGGGGAGGTGTTTTGAGATTGGATACGAATACTGAGGAAACAGATTATAGAGCATACAAAACAAACAAATTTAACGGGATCCAATAGCGCCGTGATCTGTTTACGCCCAAAAATCATCAAACCAAACAACACCCTATATGTTGTTAGTTCCAGATGTGACAAGTAGCATGCTATTTAATCGTCAGTTCTGTACATTTCAAAGGTAACGGTGTACATTTACAGTGATGTGAAAAGGTGAATAAACTGTTTAGGGGAACTTATAGGCACCTTTTCGTCAAAAAGGGAAAAAATATCCCTTGAATTAAAAAGCGAGATCAGTTCAACCACACCCTAATATTTCTTCCAGACTAATCAATGATACAATGTAGATGCTCTTTTCCATGTTCTGACCAGACAAAATGCAATACAATAGAGTGAAGTTGAGAAGAACAAAATTGAGGGAAATCTAGGCTAACACCTCCTTCCTAGGAGTGCATAATTTAGGAACACTACTTGGCATGCATAGACAGATATTAAAAATAAATAACAGGGTAAAGACTTAAACCAAGGTTATCTCCAAGTTTTCTGAAGCTCTATAAAGTTATGTCCCATTAAGAAGTCATATCTATTCACCTAGAAAATAATTGGTATATATTATCATCCAAAAGAACATTAGAAAAAGGGTAGTATTCCACTCAGATATGCATTTTCACCAAAATTTAAATGGACTAACTGAATCATACACTTGCTTGGTAGCTAAATAAGTTATCTTTATTTCTTTAACACTATTGTTATATCACAGAATTTGCATCACATGCTGACATTTTTTATGTTACCCTTAAAGCAAAAAAGAAATGAAGCAACCTACATTAAGTAAAATAGTTTATGGCAGTTCATAGTGCAAGAAACCAAACAAAACCCCTAGCTAAGTTAAAATATCAATGCCAATGATAGGGAACCTGAAGAGCAGAGGAAAATGTTAACTAAATCAGTGGTGGTTTCTGATAACCAATTCTGGGAGCAACATTACAAGTCATCATAAAATATATTCGTGTGAAAAAAATATAATTTGAACTACTTATATATATAAATATATCTCAAGAAATGTTTACTTCAGATGAGTCATCAACACAGAGATTTAGAGAATCCTCAAAAAGTGTTTATAAAGGAACATGGATAAAAACATTTCAACCACTACGATTTTTGCTTATCTGCTAACTATAACATATGCACCACATTGCCTTTTTTCGCCTTGGAAATGCCAGTGAAAATCATGAGTTGTATGCATAATGGATACAACAGCTTACAAAAAAGGCAATTTTTTGTAAGCTGTTGTAATCATGAGTTGTATGTAATTTCACTTATGCTGGTTTGGGAGCCTGTGCAGTATCTGAAAATTATATATGTGCTCAAACGTGCATACTTTCACAATCTGAAATAAAGTTGCCTTTTATCAAAATTCCCTTCACATCATTGTTCACTGGTCACCATACATTCAGGATTAGCATGGCAATTTCTGGAGGTGCACAAGGATGACAGAAGGAATAATATAGCAGATTTCAGGATTTGAGGATATCAGTTATATAGGCTTTGGTTATAGTACTCACACGACAAATAGACAAAATGAGGAAGGGAATCTCCTACAGAACCGATGCAGTATGGCAATGCAATTCAGACCCAGATTTCTTACCAAAACTAATGCAGCATGGACATTACTTACTTAATGAGCATTGACTGTTGAGATATAGCTCTGTAACCCAGGAACTGAAGGTCGAGTTGCTCATTAGAAATATGCTCATTAGCTCTTTAAGCCCTCTTCTCCCAGCACGTCAACCATCATGTTCTGCAGGCCCTCCTAAGCCCAGGTACAATCACTGAAACATGATGTAGAGAAATATGCTGATGTTAGCTGCAAAACAACCAATGTATAGCTTATGATTGATGAAACATTAGTAGACATCTAATAATAAAAGGGCCCTGCAAAGCAGACTTGCTTACCAAACTGATTTATTCAGAAAACCTAGACCAATTTTCTCTTTCATATGATAGATATAGCTATGCTACATTAGGATAGTAAAATATGCAAACAAATGTGATCATGCTTATTGCCCAGTGTACAAACCATTACAAAGTGCCCAAACCATATGTTCAAATAATCACATGAGAAATAATCAGAGGTTAACGCTGGTTGGTTTATACCTAGTACAATGTTCAAGTCAAATTGGACAAAATCTGCAGCGATCAGCCATTTAAAATTCAGGAACCATGTGGCTATATGCATGGCCATATAGATCAAGAACCATGAGGCTTGTTGTGATATGATCCAAATTCACAGACGGAGCGAAGCGGAGGCCCATCACCAGAGGTTTGGGCCGGAGCGAAGGGGTACTGTGTTTTCCTCTCATGAGTACACAGTTTAGTCCCACATCGGCAACGCAACCAAGCACGATCACGTGAGCTGCCTATATAATAGAGCTTTGCCCTTGATGAAAAATCATCCTCTTGTAAGCCGCCAATAGGCGTTGTAAACACACACCTCATATAATAAAGTTTTGCTGGCTGGCGCCCGTGGTTTTTTCCCTTCTACATTGAGAGGGTTTCCACGTTAAAATCTCGTGTCTCCTGCGGTTTGATTCCTTTACTTCTTGTCGTTTATTCGTCATCATTTACAACAAGGCTATCTCATGCACTCGTAGATCAAGAACAGATGACACTTATTCAAGTAAAATTGATCTGACAGGAAAATATTCTCAAAACTAAATGCTACCTTGATACACATGAACCATTCAAATATTCCACTTCTACATTACCAACTACTCCCTCCGTCCCAAAAAAGAAGGCACTCTAGGATTCAAAATTTGTTCCAAAAATAAGTCATTCTACTATATTTAGTAAGTATATGTGCATGCAACAACTAATTAGTATCAAATATGTCTAATAATTAGGGACAATCAAGGTCATTTTACTTTCTCCTTAATATGTACTAAAATTTCTAAAATGTCTTCTTTTTTGGGACGGAGTGAGTATATCTTAAAAAAGTGCATTGTGTACCCAATCTGATAGAACACCCTCTCCAGGGAGTGAATCAGTTCAGAGAACTGAACTTTGAAATATTTACAATGATATGCAAATTGAGAACAGAATACCAAGGTTTTAGCTAGGCAATATTTTGCAGTATTAAATATATGGGATACGTATGATCCCAATATTTCAAATCCATTGCAGAGTCTCATTTGTGCAACCTCAAGGACTATGCAGAATTACCAAAAGACAAGGTCAGAGATTTTCTATACAAAATAATATATCACATACTGGATTGATGGGCCAAAATTTTACAAGACAAAGTTCTACCACATCTTTCAACAAGCATTCCCCTCCAAGTTCTACCGCATTGTAATACTTAATTTGAAGCTTAAATGCACAAAAGGAACAAGGCAGGTAGACCAGAAGGATGTTCCTGAAGATGAGAAACCATCATCCAAATTCTTTACTACAGCTTACTTCTTTTACCTTTCAACTTGAGATGTCCCATTGGCAAGTTACAGATTCTATAATTACATCTGCAAGTTTTAAATTCTACATTATAGCCATCCGTAGGCAAATATTAGAATTCCAAATTGACCACTCAAACAGGCCAATATAAGCCACACCACACAGATCATATAATCTTTGACCCGCATCTACTAAATCAGAGCTACTTTGGCATGACAAAAAAAATATCTTCAATATATTACTTTAGCATGACAAAAATTGACCAAACAAATAGACTTTGTTTTATGCATGTCAGGCTATGTCTAGGGTGTTCTACCTGTTCCAATTGGTACATGCCAAATTGCTCATCGGTTGATGTGAGGGCTCACTGGCAAGATTATGCTCATCCATTGCAGCTTTCATTAGAAGCTTAGAACACTGAAATGTGATACAACCTTGTTGGCAAAAATGCAGAAGAATGAGAACAGAAAAATTTTGACAAAGGCATGCCTATCAAATACGTGACAGGTGAATAATGATGGTCTATAAAGGAATGTCGTGTTGCTGCATATGTTTGCTATATGACCATTGCAAAAAAGAAACATAATATTGAAAGACCTGAACATGAAAGTACCTTCTGAATTCAGCCCTGATGTCCATTACATTCTGGAGTTTAATGCATTGTTGCCTCCTCTTGGACCTATTCCATAACCATGATATAGTCACTACAACAAATGACCATAGGGAGCCATGTTATAAAAAACACGTCCCATCAAAGGATTAACCAATTAGAAAATTCTGATATTGCAAATAATACTTCTCATGAACACCCGATGCTCTCTTTTTCATGTATTAAGCTGACTGTGTCTGAACTGTCACAGCAGAAGTAAATGGTATTAGAAAGATATTTGGAAAAAAAAAACATGATCAAACATTTCAAAGATATAATAGAAACTTTGATGCCCCAATGGGTCCCCAACCAACCTAGATAACAGACAATACGTTTGATAAAGAAAATATGAATTGGAGTTACCTTTTCCTTATATTGTTATTTCAACAATTATTTCTGAAATTGACATAATATTTTCGTTGTACTTAATTATATCACACTATCAGTGGAATTACTGCTTCCTGATAAAGTTTTTTCAACAATAATTTGTCGAATGATTTAGACATATTTTTTCCTTGGTAGTTATTACATCATGCCATCAGTTTAATTATCAGAGTGGCATAGAAAACTTACACAAGAACATTGAACTTTCCAATGGTTGGAATCGGCTAAAACTAATGATTCAAGGGAGATAAAAAAATTGTAAGCAGCAAAGCAGGTGAGAGATGAAAGCTTAGATGCATTTGGTGGTGAACAAACAGTATATCCACACCAAAAACCTAGGGTTTCATAATCCCTAACCAATCAAGAAAAAATAAACAGTTCTTGTGATTCTTTGATGAACAAGCCAAGAATTGAGAGGGAAAATGAAACGATCCAAGAAATCCTGCGATTCTTTGGGGAATCAGCAAAAATTGAGAGGGAGGGATGGGGCGCACGTGGATCAGGACCTGTAAGAGCTCATGGACATCCACAGCTGGATCGTGAGAAGGGGCACCAGGTGGGTGGACGAGCGCTGCCTCCTCTTGGTCCCATGGGCTGCCGCCGCCACCGATAGGTCGGGGCCCCATGGATCCGGGGGGCGAAGGGCGGCCACCGCTGCCCGCCGTGGCTCCTCCGGGCTGCCGCTGCTGCCCACCGTGTCTCCGCCGGGCCACCACCCGTTGTGTCTCCTCTGGGTGGCCGCCGTCTCCCGCTCGCTGCAGGTTTCGATGGGGACAATTCCCCGCGTCTGCTTCGGTAGTGGAAAAAGAGCGGAGCGGGGCGGTAGAGAACGAAACGGTGGGGAGGGTGGAGGGCTGGACTGGAGGCGTCATCGACGGGAGAATGAGTGGGTACGCGCGGGCGGGTATGGTCCGGCCGCGGTGACGAAAACTATACATTTTTCGGATTCACTCCCTAACATATTTTCATCGTCCCGTCGCCTAAAAACCTGGAAATCTTCTGTCAGTTGGCCCGATGTGAGAGGCGGGTAGATGTTTTTTAGATAAAAAATATTTCAAATGTTTAGGATCTTTATAGCGTAGATATAATTATAAGAAGTGATACACACATTGTAGGCGTTCGAATGGGCACGCCAGGACTAGAGGTAGTTGTGCCCCGTGTAGTTTGCTAATTTCAATATGCCAATCATGCGATTTGTACTGTCAATTGTTGCTCACCATCTTCCTAATCCTCACCAATCATTTTATTCTTATGATCGGACATCACTCCCGTGCCACTAAACATTGAGCCCAAAGCATAGCGGCCATGTCTACTAGCATTATACACTAGGATTAGCATAATGATAATCAGTCCCAAACATGACAAATAACAAGTACAGATATGAATATGAAAATAATTTTTCTCATGCTTACAAATAAAATGAAGTTCGTACACATATAATAATATCTTTATCAATATATACTTCAACAATATGAAATATTTCAACAAATGAAAAATTATCCATTGATTAGAAATAACATGAAAATTAGAAGTTTGGAATCATACTTTTTGCGGCATGCTTTCATAAATCATAAAAATTTACTTGCCCCCAAATTTCAGTTATTATCGCTTTTATTTGCTGCCTAATCACCCACGCAGCAAAACAGTTATTTTTTACAAAAAAATCAGACTAAAGCTGACGCAAGCTGCTAAGTACGTTCCTTCTAATTTTAAAGTGGTGCAGTTGGACTTTTGACTGAGCACAAAATCGTGCAGCATAACCTCCCTCCCCGAAGCTCCTCGTCTCCTACCCCGCGACTGCCGCCGCCGCACCCTTCATGGGCGGATCCCACCCCGTAGTTGCTGCCCTCTCCGTGGGTGCGATGCTGGGATCCCACCACGCCGCCGGCGCCTTTCTTCCGTGAGTGAGACACCAGGACCCGTCCATGCAGCGACGGCGAGCGCGAGCAGGTTATACCCCAGCTCCTCTCATCGCAAGGCAGATCCCCTCTGCTCCAGCGACGGTGGGCCCCTAGGATCCTCGCCGCACGGGCCACAAATCCTGAGATCCACGCGCATGTAGGCCAAGGCGACGTGGATCCATGGTGCACTGGCCACGGCCTCCTGCCTCTCTTTCTATTTCATGGATCTGTCTAATTGGTGAGCGGTTTTACTGAATTATGCACTCATATTTATGATTTACATCTTGTCTAAGTTGGATTTTGCTACAATTCATAATTCTAAAATTATTTTGACTATTTGTTCATACAAATGGGGTTAGCATTGATATAATTTTGTAGCTACAATTGTTTAATCCTCATAATCCTAGTGAAGTCAGATAACATGGAATTTAGGAAAACCTAGTTATAGATTTTAGCATTGTACAGGTATTTAGTATGGAACTTTGTGCTCTGCCTAGTCTATGTTTTCTGACGGCCCCAAAAAGAATTAGCATTACAGAAAGATATGTTTTCTGACAGCAATCTACCTTGTTTTAGGTTTTGGATGCTTGTACATGCTGGTAGAGAACAGGAATCCATGGGAAGAGTACCAAGTATTCAACATCACCTGTAACGAGTTTCATCCCCTCTTTTGAGATAATTCTTTGAGCTGAAGTGTTATGATATCCTCAGGTGGCACATGTCACTTCCTGGTGATTGATTTAACTTGTATGAAAACTTCTATTTTGAAAGGACTTCAAATATTACCTGTCTTGTACGCAAACCTTATGTATTCAAATTTTTCCATCATTATTCTTTAAGTTAGTTACTGCAGGATGGTTCTATAAATCTTTTTCTTATTTTTCATGAAGCATAGCTGTAAGTCAGTAAGGATAGATAGTTTAATCCCCATGTGATTGTTTCAGTTACCACATGTTGCCATCAGAAGAGGCTTTCGCAGCAGCAATTTCTGCGCTGGGTATAAAAAACCAGGACAAAGTTATTGTTTGTGATGGAAAGGGGTTCTTCAGTGCTATTTGCTATTAAAATTGATTTGTTCTAGTACACTAACCCTCCCACTATTTGCTAAAATGCATCTGCTTCTGTGAATATTGATCTGTCCATTAGTTGTAGCTGCCCGACTGCTTGTTTGTTGCTGGTTTGTCCCCAATTAAATTAAGTAGTATCGGTTTGCAATAGTTGTCTGCCAAACAATGAAGGATATAATAGGCAGTAACTCAAGATGGCGTATTGTGAGAGAACTCAATATGTTTGTGGCAGGTTAGATAGATATGTCCTGCATTTATCTTTTCGTCCAGGAGACACTACATTACTAGCTATATGCAGTTTGCTTTGAATGTTTAACTTGGCTTAAATTCTATTAATTCTGTTGTCTATCCATCAAACCTCTTTTAACCTGTGTAATTTTGTTCCAAATCTTATGTAGGTGAATGTTCCTAAGACCAAGAAGACCTACTGCAGCCAATCGTCTTGTGTATCTAACTAATCTGTTGCATCGGTAAGCTTACTAAGAATACTAATCTGTTGTCTATGGAGTTAGCTTCCTAAGACCAAGAAGACCTGTGTAACTTCTATTCAGCTTAAGCCTATGTGTTTAGATGATAAAAATTTCCAGTAATCTTTAAAGTTTCTGTTGATGTTTCAAAATTAATTGCTTCCTCACTTCCTGTTGCTGTTTTGGCTGCAGGTTGCTGCTTTCAAAACATGGTTGATGGTGGAGGGCTTCAGTCATTGACCTGCATATGTTATTTTTCACCTAGTGATAATATTTGAGTTGATATAACCATGATGCTTGTATTGTGACAATGTAACTTGAAATGCATGGTGTGATGAAATGAAATGCTTTTGGCTTGAAATGTGTGAATTTTGGTGGGCCATATGCACTATCGTGGCATAAGCATGGCGTTGCAATTATATGCTATAGCAACAAAAAAAACCCGTATGTAAAGAAACATAAGGCGTGGCAATAGGGTTTCTAAATTATAGCAATGCAACGGTAAGCGTGGCAACATGTTCAAGTACAGCAACCACATGCATTGGTCGTGGCAATAGAGGGACACCCTATAGCAACAATAATATTTAGTGTTTCGGTAGGGAAGAAGCCTGTAGTAACCAAGTTGAATGTTCATCTATGACAACCAAAATGTTTAATGTATGACAACCAAAATGTTTAATGTAGCGTGGTAATAGAGAGTTCATCTATGACAACCAAAATGTTTAATGTTGCAATAAAGGGTCCCTCCAATAGCAACCATAAGAGTAATGTTGCAATAGGGCATATATTTTGCAATGCTACAAACACGTAGCAATAGGGTCTGCTACAACACCTAGTATCGTTGCCACTTCCACTATTGCTACATTTTCTTTATGTGGTAATAGATAGCTCTTCCAATGCCTGGTTCGTTGCAATAGTAACGATTGCAACACCCACGATGGTTGCTGATAAGGAGACTTACAACGCTACTTTTGGGTTGCAAAAAGATTCTTGGTGTTGCAATAGGGGGAACACAATGGCAACACCAAAAATAAACTGTGGTGCAAATTTTGGGCTACGTTTGCATTGGCAACGCTAAAATTTCGTTGCCATTATGTCTATTGCAACCATTTTGGGCATTTTGCAACACTTTTTCGGCGTTTCGTTATACACAAAAACTTGTAGTGTTCTAGATCTTGTTTAAGTATTTATCTTAGCCGGTTCTTCGATCTATCTCGATACTTGAGGTGAATTGTCACTAAGAGTATTGACAAGGTTGCTTGCTCTTGCTAGTGGAGTAAGTAGTTGTTGACTAGTGTAGGAGTGGTTCCTAGGCTAGCCAGTAACCTTAGTTTGCCCCTGAGTCTGCGGAGGTGGTAGTCGTTAGGTGGTGACAGCCCTATACGGCCTTTGTAGCCCATCACGTTCGTCTCGACATGTAGGATCCCCCTACGCAGGGTAGATGCCACCCCTTCTCATCCCTTTTCTGTGTGGCATAGGCTCTGCTGTCCCGAAGTTAAGACATAGGTTTAACCTTGACCTTGGAGTGCTGGCTCTACAGCCTCTGTACCTCTAACCCCGAGTGACATAGACAGATAAAGTACCTAGGAATCCTCTATCTCTTATCGTTGTCCTCCCAGCTATCTATTCTTTCTCTTTCCTATCTGAGCCTCCCTTGAGCTGTGTGTCACGGTATATCCACTCCTATCCAATACCGTTATCCCCCGTCTTGTTAGTCGTGTACCCCTCTCTGATAATCTTGAATATCTGTTTGCTAGTACTCTTGCCATAAGCTTCCATGTGGAAATATAAATTACGATACCTCGGAATACACCCTGGTGAAGTGCTACAGTAGTAATTCTGTGCGCTTGCAGAATATTTATGTATTTTACTGAGCCATAAGAAAAACCACTAAAACACTCCTTACCCCAGTGCCGGGATTCACAATCCTGATATTGGATCTTAAGAAGTCCTAACAAGCATTTCTGGCGCCATTGCCGGGGAAGCAATTGGCTAGATACTTTGAAACTTTTATCTCGAGCTATCTTAGTTGAGTATACCGCTACTCAAGCGGGTTTATCCTTGCTCTATTTCGTTTGTCTTGTGAAGCAGAGCAGTGCATGACTGGTTTCCAACTACCGTCAAACTTCCAAGAAAATCCTGAGTCTCTTGTGAGGAAAGTGCGACCCCGTGTTGTACCTCCTCAGAAGCAACTCATTCAGACGAGCCCAGTCTTTCCCATCGTCGACACGGCTTCATCGAGGATGGCGAGCAAGACGATCCGTGAGTTCTCCGCTCCATCGAGCGAGAATGTGCGTGTCGGACCAGCTCCACCAGTCGGAGATGGCAACTTCGAGCTCAACCCAGCCCTCATCAACATGGTGCGGGCTAGCCCGTTCTGCGGCAAGCCACACGAGGATGCCAACGCTCATCTTCAGCATTTTCTGAAGATTTACAACACTTTCCCCATGCGCGGGGTAAGCATCGATGCCATTCGCTTTCGTTTATTCCCATTCTCATTATTAGGCAGGGCAAAACAATGGTTTTATGCTAACCGCGAAGCCATAGACACTTGGGATGCAGTGTCGGTTCATCATCCAAACCTTTTACCACGGGCTTAGAAGCTCTGCCCGTGAGTATTTGGATGTTGCTGCTGGAGGTTCTTTCTTCTCTCTTGAGGAGAGTCGTATAAAGGCCCTCATCGAGAAGATGGTCGAGAACCAAGGTTGGTCCGATGATCGAACCCAACCTCGGACCCGAGGAGTACATCAAGTTGAAGCTCTGGACATGCTCGCTGCCAAGATGGACCTTCTGATGAAGAAAATGGAGGCCCTGCTCAAGAATCGGTGCAAGCCATGGACGCTCGCATGACTTGCGAGGTCTGTGGCAACATTGGCCATTCGGGGAATGACTGCCCCTAAACACGAGAAGATGCCCACTAGCCAACAACTCCAACAACAACAGGTATCGATCGAACAACTATGACAATCAAGGCTGGAATTCGCGCCCAAACCTCCCATTTGAGAGGCCTCAACAAGGTAACAATTTCAATTCCAGCAATTTCAATAATCAACCATCTCTTAGAGATCTAGTGTTTGGCCAGGGTAAATCACTGAAAATATCAATAAAAAGCTTGCTGCTAATGATAAAATCCTGGAAAGCATAGACTCTAGATTGGAATCATTCTCTTCTGCCGTGAAAAGTCAATTGAGCTTTAATAAAATGATCAAAACCCAAATTGCTCAGTTAGTTGCAGCCGTTCCTGTTACCGAGTCGGGGAAGATTCCGGGGCAACCCGAACCTTCCATTGAAACAGTAAATGCGGTTACTACGAGACGAGGTAAGGCGTCTCGTAGAAAATATTGTGCTTGTCACACAGGTGTAGTCTCACGAGTCCAAGTAGAAATACCACTAGGGGCACACCTGCCAAGAGCTGCTGTTAAAGCCATCACGAGGACACCTCCGAAAAAGAAGGAAGATCCCGGAGTGCCAATCATTCAATGCATGATCAGGAATCGTCGCGTTGATGACGCACTCTATGATCTGGGAGCTAGCGTCAACATCATGTCCAATGTATTATTTAAAAAGTTACGCTATTCTACTTTGTGTCCTACAAATGCCCAGGTACAACTGGCAGATTCATCGATCCGCTACCCCAAGGGAGTGGTCGAGAATGTGTGGGTCCGAGTCTTGGGACATTACACCTCTACGGACTGCGTTGTCCTTGACACGGGGAGAGATTATTCGTTTCCCCTTATGTTGGGGCAGCCATTTTTGAACACTACCCGGGCCAGGATTGTCACACCCGGATTTACACAGAAACCCGAATGCTACTATATGTGTGCCCAGGAAGTCCACAGAACACATATAGTTAACAAATATGATAAACAGAGTACATATGCTCGAATAAAAATAATTTAACATCAGAGTTACCTAAAACACAACGGAAGACTAACACTCTCGACAGGTAGAGCCTCAAGTCCACAGGGACACCGACTGGTTGACCACAGCTCAGTAGTACGGAAGATCCTCAAGAAACTTCATCTGTTACCCGTCCGGGATTTTGTTGAATAATAGCAAGCGTAAATAAATGTCTTACTTAGCAAGTATAGCACGGGTGTATGAAGGCTCAAAAAGGCTAGACACGGCTTAACTGCATTAGCACTTTTAGTTGGTTCGTTTTAATATTGTCCAAGTTACTACAAGTGAATGAAATCCCAGTTGTAACCCAATTAATAAAGTATAAGTGAATTAAGCATAAATAAACATCATCTTCTAATCAAAAAGGATCCAGGCCGCTCGTGACCCTGAGCAAGGCTATCATGATAGATTTACACTCTGCAGAGGTTTCGCCCTTTACCCACCAGTCGTGTAAAAGTTCAAAGGAACTTTGCACCCAACCACGCGGAGGTGGATCAGACCTCACAAACCACACTTCCGAGGTGTGATCACATAGGGACGCTACGAGGCTTTTCACAAGACACCCTAACAAAACAGTAGCCGTTATGGTACAACACAGGCAGCATGATCCAAGGCACCAAGATCAACTGACTCCCAGGGCGCAGCGATAGGAGGGTCAATGGCGTCCAGAGCGCGGCAACACATGCCAACAACAAAATAAAAAGCGCAACGTGCGGAGCTCCCGCACTCACGGTGGCTCCCAACACGGGACTGTGCCTAACGAGGCATAGCCAACGGTACCCCCGTCCTTGGTGGATCAAACCATACTCTCACGAGTGCTTCCCATAACGCCGTCGGCCCGTCGGTAACCACTGTCAAGCTAGAGCCGTACAAGCTACTTGTCCAAGACCAGAGCCATTATAGTTCTGGCGGTGGCGACAGGCTCCTGGGTTGCCGCTTTAAGAACCAGTCCTTAGGGAGAGACACTAGAACAAAGCACGAAGCACATGCTCTAGCTCCCTGATCCATGTGTTGCTAAAAATAAAGTTTTATCATCATGTTGAAGTTAACCATTAAGTCAAAATTAATCAATTAAATGGTAGTGATAGTAGCTGCGCCTAGCAAAGATCTACCCATATGCAATAAACCCAAGGTAATCAAGGGACAGGATAAACAAGGCTAGGTACAACCTTAAAGGTAAATCAAATTAGACACATGCATGTATGAAAAAAAATGTATTATAAGTGAGTAGGTAGCAAGGATTGTCCGTGCTATAACTTGCCTCAAATCCATTATACAGCTGCTCAGACTCTTCAATTCTTGATCTTGAATCTCTCGAACGACCTTCCTCTACTCGCAACAATCATCGAGCACAACATGTAGCTAAACAAGCAAACAAACAAACTAAGAACAATACACCAATCAAAGAAAAGCTTTTAAAAGAGCGCACTAAAAGATAGGGCTTGGTTCGATGGTCACGTGAGCGCAAGAATCGCTGAAAACGGAGTTACGGTTGAAAAGATACAGCTATCGGAAGATTTGAATTATTAAATGGCACAACTATATGCTTGATTGATTTTAACTGAAGAAAATCATAAGGAGAGATTATTTCAAATAATTCTATTTAAATTTGTAAAACCGAGATAGGTCTTAATCACATTTTATTTATAATTATTTATGTATAAATTATACCAATTTAAATATTAATTTGAAATAAAATATGTGAGAGCATCTCATCGATTAACTTTGTGAACCGTGTTGAACTAATAAGTATTATGATTGAAACACATTTATGTTGATATAAATCAATGTTGACATTTATTTATGAAAAGCCGGAGTTTAACTCTAAATTGCTTTTAATTAGAAAAAGCTAGTTAGGTAAACATTAATCAAATTAATATTTATTTATGAAAAATCGAAGTGAAACTTAATTATATTTTATTCAGAAAACTAATTAAATAGATATTAATCATGTAAACATTAATTTGAAAAACCGGAGTATAAACCTTAATTAGATTTTAATTAAGAAAAGACATTTAGATAACATTTAATCAACTTAATATTAAATAAAAATTCAGAAACAAGTTGCATGTTAAATAACAGTGCTAACATGTGGTTTAAGTTGATATGAATCTAACGCAACGAAAACGGTTTAAATCGGAGCTAAAACGTGGATTTTATGGGCTAAACAAGATTACAGGGACCTATTTGTAAATAACCGTAGATGACAGGGGTTAACTCAGAAGATTCGCAAGGTACACTGAGCAGTGTTCGCGAATCTGGTAAAAGCCGGGGTTGGATCTGCAAAAAGAGGCTCGGCTGGGTTTATCTGTAGGAAGGGAATTTCTGTAGGGGGTTTTCTGAAAGATCACCAAGACACAGGAAACATGCTAAATGTTATAGGATTCTTCAGGGGCCTAAATGAAAAACTTGCATCTTCTTCCTTTAAACAGGCAGGGGAGCTTGCCGGCGGCTCTGGTCGTCGGCGTCGCCGGCGTTTGGGTGGGGCTAAGGCTCCGGCGATGGGCGCAAACTAGAGAGGAGGGGAAGGGGATCACGTGGATGCACTCACCGACGACGGAGACATGGGGAGGCGCCGGGATTTTGGCCCGCGGTGGACGGGATGGCCAGCGGCGCTCGGTTTCGCGCGGGGGAAGCGCTCCGGCGGTGAAGAGGCGACGAGGTCGGACGGATGGCGTGCGGCTCGTCGAGAGGAAGCTTGTGGTGGTCTCAGCTTCGCCTGAGGACACTCGACGGCGTAGAATCGAGCGGAGACCGTGGCCGGCGGCGACACCATCGCGTGGGTGGAGGTGCTTCGGCGGCGCAGCGGCGACGAGAACCGGCGGTAAAGCTTCGGCTCGTCGCGGGGAAGCTCATGGTGGTGATGGCTTCCCCCGGCGTGCGGCGAGCGCGGCGAATTGCCGGCAATGGCGGTGGCGGCGCTCGGCACAGAGGAGAGGGCGGTGGTGGTTGGGGTGGTGGTGCTGAGAGGCGCGGGGGCGGCAGCTTAAGTAGGCCGAGGAAGGCACAGGCGGAGCTCGGGTGGCGAGGCAGCGCAAAGCCAGCGCGCACGCCGAGAATGGCCTGGCAGCGGCGCTGCGTCTGGCGAGGAGAGGAGATGGGCCGCGGTGCTGGGCCGACAGGAACGGCAGGCTGGCGAGCTGGGCCTGCGGAGAAAAATGGGCCGGGGGAGATTGGACGCGCACGCGGGGGACGTAGTGGGCCGGGGGGCTGGGCCGGATCGGAGGCAGGAGTGGGACGACTGGTGTTGGCCCAGGTGGAGGAGCGCTGGAGAAGAGTGAAGGGAGCGGAAACGAGCCGGGGAAAGAGTTCGAGGGGCGAAAACGAACTATGGGCCAAACAACTTTTCTAGAGCTAAGAACAAAGCGATTCAAACTCGAATTTAAACTAGTTTTAAATTCTTATTTGAACCACATACAAGAAAAACTCAATGCAGCGGCATGCATGCAACATTCAAAGCAATTTATTTATATTTTGCAAATATTTTCTTTTTTTTCATCATAAATTCCCTGTAAATTGAACAAAGCTTGGAAAATTTTAGAAAATTGAGAAAATCATTATATTAATTACATTAAAAATTCACATCCCAAAATCCAAAAATTTTGGGGTGTGACAAGTTTTGACATGGATACAAGAGAAATCCTGTTCCATATCAACCGGACGCCGATCTCCTTCTCGTTCCGTCCTCGGGAAGAGAAGAATACAAAGCCCCGTACACCGGAGCAGAAAAGCGCTGAATGCTTCCTAAAAGCACTCCTCAGTGGAGAGCTGGAAATACTCGGTAGAAAGCAATTCGAATGGGATGAGCTGACAGGACCAATGAGCGCAGAGGAAATGGACCTCCTCGTAAAGAGATACGAGGAAGATTAGGCCCTCTGGAATTCTCTAGAGGAGCCGATCCCACCGCCACCGACACAGAAGAACAAGAAGGTGTGGCGGAAGAAGGTTGCATCATCCAAACCACCCACTCCGGGATCGAACAATGACAAGATCAACTGAAGACAAGAGGAGTCCCACTCGCGGACTTTAAACACGAGCTCTCGCCGCGAGGAAAACCAGTATGTATCCCATGTTTCCCTTCCAAATTTTAATTTCCATCATTGCATTTGCATGTTTCCCTTTCCAAAATAAATGAATCACTTGTGCAATTAATTTGAAAGAGAGTAAAAAAATTGCAAGCATGGTAAAAATAAATGGACAGCATGCTAAAATTTATTTGAATTGGATAATATTTTATAATTCTCATCATTTTACCCTTTTCCAAAGTGCTCCATTTATTTCCCATCAGCACCAACCAACACAAAACATGTCTACCCCACTCCATATGGCTGCACACTCACCAATTATCACAAAACATGGCAGCATGGGGGTGACTCCACTAACTTTCACTTTGGTCATGTCAAGTTTGCATCTCCCCTACCACTAAAATCCACTCACATGACCATACTCTAGTGCTAGCCACAAAATTTTGCGTGCAACCAAAGCAAAGGTGGGAGCTGCACTCACCTGGAGTGCTTAGGCCACACATGCCTGGTTCGACCGAACTAGGCCATTTAGCCGAATGAGCCCCTGCCCTCCTCCTTGCCTATAAATACCACCCATTGCTTGCTTGCTTCCTTGCACCATCGCACACTAAAAAATTTCTGCTAGAAGCTCTCTCTCTCTCTCTCAAGTTCTTCTCTAGTTCTTGCTCAAGTTGGTTCACTTGCATTGCTGAAAAATCATAAAAGTATTTTGCTTTTGTTTGATCCTTGTGCTGAAACTTGAACGTGTTTGTGGTGGTTTTTGACACCCACAAGAACGACTAACTTTTTGTGGTGGTTCTTCATCCCCGCCAGAACGACTAACCCTCTTGAACGACTGATTTGTTTTACTTGTGCTAACCCCATATATTCAGTCCTTCGGGTAGTCGTTGCGCTAACATTTTGTAGGTAGCATGTCGAAGATCTTCTCTGCATTCCGTCGCTCTGCCCGGCTGAGCAAATGCTCGGACGATGCTGGGAGTTCCCTAGACCCGTCCCACTGTTCAAGCTGGATGGAGGTGGACGAGTCAGGGGCAGCTGACTTTGGGAGAGGCTCTACCTCGCACCCAACCCGGTAGCTCCTGAATGAGGGTGACATCATCCTCTAGACGGACCGGGAGTGGAATGTCGTCAACATGCTGCGCTTGAAGGAGTTTGAGCATACTCGTGTCTTCAAGCAGGGCTTGCTTATAAGAACGGGTATGGATGAAGAATTCCTAGAAATCTTCGAAGCCGTCGGCTGGGGCAACTTCTGGCGTGTCAATGAACAAGGTTCGTACCTTCTCACCCTCGAATTTCTTTCGACTCTTTCATCTGAATGGGAGGGTGTTCGCTTTCGATTTTTCAACCAAGAGTACTTCTACTCTTGGAGGGATTTGAGCATGGCTCTTGGTTTTGCTAGTCATTGTTCTTTGGAGCCTGCCAAAGGTTTGAGAAGGTTTAGTCAGGACGGGTTTTGGAAAAAGATTTCCGGAAGCACCAATTGTTCTGCTCTATGCACTAATAACATTCATAACCCCACCTTGTGCTTCATGCATCGGTGGATGGCTACGACGGTGTTTCCGCGTTCGGATTTGCGTCCCGTTAATACAGTCGAGTTGCGGCTTCTTTATGCCATGGTCAAGCGAGTTGCTCTTTCTTCAGTTAAGGGTATGGTTACCCATTGGATGTCCCATCACTCTCGTGTGGGTAGTGTGGTAATGACTTCTCTAGTCACTCGCCTCGCTAACCAATTGGGCGTTCTGGAGAATGCCCATCTCACGTACATAGAGACAGTGCGTTCCGTTGTGGATGCCGAGCACTTTGTGCAAGGCCACATGATACGATGGGCGCCCGATGCAACACTGGTGATGATTTACCGCGGTTATACAACTGAAGTGCCGCTGCCCTGTGCCGAGCTGAGGCTGTATACCGCTCAGAAACTAACTCTTCAGCTAAGTACCAAGTCAGATGATTCTCCCCCTCGGAGAGAGCCCGCTCGGCATAGTGTTGCAGGCAAAGGACCATTCACCCGCAGATGAGCTAGGTGTGATGCCGGGCTCTTCACCGCACAGGAACCGACAACTTCACCAACACAGCCACATCGACATACGTCTGCGTTCGAGGCGGCCTTCGATGAGTACACCGGTACTCGGACGTCAGGAGCAGGAGACTCTGGACAATCCCAGGACCCGGACTACTTCGCCTCGAGCCACTGGGACTATGCCTAGAGTACGGACTCTGAGTACTCCCAGGGGTGGTATGCAGGGGGGTACGATAGTGCCTCCCAGCCGTACTTCCCTAGGCACTCTCAGTCCGCACGCTTCTCCACACCCGCAGCTACGACATCGCTCGGGAGTTATCTTACATCTCCGACCGAGTCAACCTCCTCGATGACCGTACCGGGAACATGGAAGGCACTCTGGCACGCCATTCTCAGTATCACCAAGAGAATAGCAGCGTGATGGACTCCCTATGGTACGGCGTCAAGCAGCAGACGGATCAGATGGTAGAATATTTTTTAAGGTTTCGACCCTATCAATGAAAGATCCAAGCTTGGGGGAGGACCCCCACCAGGTATGTTCTATGTCCCTTCAGCACTTTGATTCTGCACCTGCCATTTCCCTATTCTATTTTATCTCCATCTTAAAATAAAAACACCAAAAATATTTCCCTTGAATAAAATAACTCCCAACTATGCATGGAATGAACCATATGCCTCTCACCTTGGAAATGATGAATAGTTGCTTTGTCATTAATTTTTGCAAATGCTTTGTTTCGACTAGTTGCTTGATAGTACTTTAGTTAATTGGCATGAGTAAAAATGAATCTAAAAACCTTGTGGGAGCACATGCTTTATTCCAAGTATAAGTTGTTGTAAGGAATGATATAGTGAGATTGTGGTTAAGTTTTACTTTTGCTCTAAGTATGGTGAAAATCTTGGATGCTTTGTGCTTTCAAAAATAAAACAAGTTCCTCATTGGTCAGAAATTCCTACCAAAGCCATATGTTTAGTTTAGTTGAAACCTTCTACTCATATGCCGCTTGTTGTCTTAGTGAGTTTTGTCAAATTGTTGTGATCTTTGGGTGAAACTTTCATGCTTTTAAGATCGAGATTCACGTACACACCACCTCTCACTTGCAATTCCTACACTGGGAGTTAGCAAACATTGCCATCATCCATCCACAAAACAAATGCTCTATGTTCTATGATCTCCTCTCCAAATATCCTTGAATAGAGACATGGGCTATGCAAAAAGAAAAGCATGCCAAAGAGCATGGCAAATAGAAAGAGAAAAAGAAAAGCATGCCAAAGAGCATGGCAAAAATAAGAAATAAGAAAAGTATGTCAAATGGCATGGCAAAAGTATGAGCAAAAAGAGATAGCCCATGTTCTCGAAAATAAGTCAAGGAGAGGAAGAATCATCCAAGGAGTTCCACCATATTCCTCTGCATTCCACTCCACACACTTGCACTTCTTGATCTAAAGGTGTGATTTGGTTCCCCAAAGGTCCGGTCTTTGACTTAGCAAAATATAAGATACATGCATGCCTCCATCCATTGTCCCTAAGCCACACAAAAGCCATATTAGATTTTAGGATGAAAAGAAGGCACAAGCCTTTGGTGAGGATTCAAATACCACTTGAGTGATTGGGTGTGCCAATTGAGGAACAACTTACATTTTTCACAAAATTATGGAAACCCCGAGATAGGATCCTGAAAAGAGTAGAGTGGAATAAAACTAAATCAAACTGTTCAACCTGTCAAGTGCCCAAAACAAGGAGATTGCTATAAGCCCCATAGGTAAAATGGTGATTTAATACTTTGCTAATGATTCGAGTAATTTTGAGCACTAGTTGTTTATAAAGATTACCTACAAGATATTGACATTTTAGCAACTCCTGATCCACCGAGCCTAAGTTTTTATCTTTGTTCGAGGAAGAGAAAAGGTCTAAGCTTGGGGGAGCTTGTTGGCGGTCGTTACAACACGTTTTCGACCACCAATACTCGGGAATAAAAGAGGATATATGTGACATTCTATGCACTTAGGTTTATTTCAAATAAAGTTCCATGAGTTTTGGTGAGTTTCACTTCAGCAAGTACATTAACAACAAATACGTGCTATAGGGGTCGGAATTGACCGATTCGGCCGAACGACACGATTTGGCCGGTTACCCCCGTTAGCCATACACGACGCAAAGCACAATCGGAGGCCTCATGCACGAACTCCATCTTGACGATGACAGAGCGGTGATGAAGCAAGCCAAGTGGGCTGATGACGTCACCGATCTGGGGAAACAAACACACCCCAGCCATGTGGAGCCAATCCAGACCATCCAGAGGCAATGACGGTGCATCGGAGGGCAGCTGGGCCTCAGGCCCAATTCGGTCAAAGCCTACAGTTCGGCCGAAGCAAGGAGACATGCACAACCGCCTCAGCAACTGACCCAGGGGAGAGATCAGGGCCGTAGGCACCAAGGTGGTTGCACGTGCCCGTTCGGCCGAATTGGGTGGTTCGGCCGAATCCATCCATTCGGTCGAACCAATCGGGCACCGCCTCAAGGTGCCTTGGCCGGTGCTCTTCCTCCACCGCCTCATGTCCACTATAAAAGCAGGGGTCCTCTCACATGTAAACACACACCAAGCCAAGGAGCTCTCATTTCAACTTCTCTCTAGTAGAGTTAGGATAGTTTAGTTGGGAGTTAGAGTTGAGTCGAGCTGTGCCTTGGAGGTTCCAGAGTCGTCTTCAGAAGCTCTGGTATAAGCTCTTGTATCTTTTCCTTTCCTTTTGTAGACTTTGAGTTATCAATATAGTTATCTTTATCACTTTGCCTTTGTCATTTATAGCTTGCTTCTACTTTATTCTAGTTACGTCTATATCGTGTTTAGACTATAGTTGGTTCTAATTCGGGTGCTTGTAGATCTTGTTTAAGTCTTTGTCTTAGCCGGTTCTTTGATCTTGCTCGATACTTGAGGTGAATTGTCACTAAGAGTATTGACAAGGTTGCTTGCTCTTGCTAGTGGAGTAATTAGTTGTTGACTAGTGTAGGATTGGTTCCTAGGCTAGCTAGTAACCTTAGTTTGCCCCTGAGTCTGCGGAGGTGGTAGTCGTTAGGTGGTGACAGCCTTATACGGCCTTTGTAGCCCATCACATTCGTCTCGGCTTGTAGGATCCCCCAGCGCTGGGTAGATGCCACCCCTTCTCATCCCTTTCTGTGTGGCGTAGGCTCTGCTGTCCCGAAGTTAAGACATAGGTTTAACCTTGACATCAGAGTGCTGGCTCTATAGCCTCTGTACCTCTAACCCCGAGTGACATAGACAGATAAAGTACCTAGGAATCCTCTATCTCTTCTCGTTGTCCTCCCAGCTATCTATTCCTTCTCTTTCCTATCTGAGCCTCCCTTGAGCTGTGTGTCATGGTATATCCACTCCTATCCAATACCGTTATCCCTCGTCTTGTTAGTTGTGTACCCCTCTCTGATAATCTCGAATATCTATTTGTTAGTACTCTTGCCATAAGCTTCCCTACGGAAATATAAATTACGATACCTCGGAATACTCCCTGGTGATGTGCTACAACGGTAATTCTATGCGCTTGCAGAATATTTATGTAATTTACTGAGCCATAAGAAAAACCACTAAAACACTCCTTACCCCAGTACCAGGATTCACAATCCTGATATTGGATCATAAGAAGTACACAAGATCTCTAATTGACGGCTGATTATTGAAATTGCTGGAATTAAAATTATTACCTTGTTGAGGCCTCTCAAATGTGAGGTTTGGGCGCGAATTCCAACCTTGATTATCGTAGTTGTTTTGTCGATACCCGTTGTTGGAGTTGTTGATGTAGTGGGCGTCTTCTCGCGACTCGGGCAGTCATTCCCCGAATGGCCAACATTGCCACAAACCTCGCAAGTCATGTGAGCATCCATGGTTTGCACCATTTCTTGAGCAGGGGCCTCCAGCTTCTTCATGAGGAGGTCCATCTTGGCAGCGAGCATGTCTAAAACTTCAACTTGGTGAACTCCTCGGGTCTGTGGTTGGGCACGGTCGTTGGTCCAACCTTGGTTCTCGACCATCTTCTCGATGAGGGCCTTTGCATGGCTCTCCTCAAGAGAGAAGAACGAGCCTCCAGCAATTGCGTCCAAATACTCACGGGCAGAGCTTTTAAGCCCGTCGTAGAAAATTTGGATGATGAACCAACTCTGCATACCATGGTGAGGACAAGCAGGTATATAGTCCTAGAGGCGTTCCCATGCCTCCGGGACTGTTTCATCTTTTAACTGCTGGAAACTAGTAATTTTGTTTTGGAGGGCGTTGGTTTTCCCAACCAGAAAGAATTTTAGCAAAAATGCGCTAGTGCACTTATCCCATGAGTCTATGGCTTCACAGGCAGCATAAAACCATTGTTTTGCCTTGCCCAATATTGAGAATGGGAATAAACAAAGGCGAAGGGCATCGATACTTACCCCGCGTATGGTGAAGATCATGCAGATCTCGAGGAAATGCTGAAGATGTGCATTGGCATCCTCGTGTGGCTTGCCGCAAAATGGGCTAGCCTGCACCATGTTGATGAGGGCTGGTTTGAGCTCGAAGTTGCCATCTCCGATGGACGAAGCTGGTCCGACACGCACGTTCTCGCTCAATGGAGCCGAGAACTCATGGATCGTCTTGCTGGCCATCCTCAAAGAAGACGAGTCAATGATGGCAGGGACTGTGTTCGTCGGAATGAGCTGATTTTGAGGAGGTACAACATGAGGTCGTACTTTCCTGACAATGTCTTCCCCGACAATGACGCCAAAAATGCTTGTTGGCACTTCTTATGATCCAATATTAGGATTGTGAATCCTGGTACTGGGGTGAGGAGTGTTTCAGTAGTTTTTCTTTTGGCTCAGTAAAATATATAAATATTCTGCAAGCGCACATAATCACCGATGTTGCACTTCACCAGGGAGTAATCCGAGGTAACATAATTTATATTTCCGCACGGAAGCTTATGGCAAGAGTACTAGCAAACATATATTCGAGACTATCAGAGAAGGATATACGACTAGACAAGATGGGGGAAAATTTTATTGGATAGGAGTGGTTATACCATGACACACAGCTCAAGGATACTCAGATAGGTGAGAGAAGGAGTAGTTAGCTGGGAGGACAACGAGTAGAGATAGAGGACTCCTGGGTACTTTGTCTACCTGGGTTACTCGGATTTAGAGATACAGAAGTTGAGAGAGAAGTTCTACTGGCTTTAGGATAACTCTATTGCCTTAGCATGGGGAAGTGGTGCCACCAACACGTGGAAAAGGGAAGAGAAGGGGTGTTGACAACAACCATTGGAGGCTCCTACAGATCGAGACGAACATGATGGGCTATGAAGACCATATAGGGCTGTCACTACCTAACGGCTACCACCTCCACAAACTTGAGGTCAATCTAAGGCTGAGTCTAGTCTATGTACCACTGGCAACAACTACTTACTCTGCTGGCAAAGAGCAAGCAACCCCGTTAGTACTCCTGGTGACAATTCACCTCAAGTACTAAGTAGGATCGAAGAACCAGCCAAGACAAGGACTTAAACAAGAACTAGAAGAACTATAACTACAATTCACTATAGTCTAGACACGAAATACTTGCAACTAGAATAAAGTAGAGGCAAGATATAAATAACTCAGACAAGATGAAAAAGATAACTATATTGAGAATTGAAAGTCTTACAGAGAGTAAAGAAAATGATACAAGAGTTAATACAGAGCTTCTGAAGACGGCTCCGGAACCTTCGAGACACAACTCGACTTAACTCTAACTCCCAACTAAACTATCCTAACTCTACTAGAACAAGTGGAAAGAGAGCTCCTTGGCTTTTTGTGTGTTTGATACAAGTGAATGACCACTACATTTATAGGTGATCCAAGGCAGTGGAGAGGAGTGGCGGCCAAGGGAACAAGGGGGGTACCCCCTGCGATTCGGGTGAATTCCTCGGGTTCGGCCGAACTAGGTCGGTTCGGCTAGACCACAGGATGCAGTACTGGAGCCAGTTTTGCGCCCAAGGTCGATTCGGCCGAACGGCTGGGGTTCGGCCGAACCCTTGATCTTCACCGACTTTGATCTTTTGGCTCTGATCAACTTCTAGGGTCGGTTTCCAGTGCTAGGGGTGGTTCGGCCGAAGGCTGTGGGTTCGCCTCTTGGCTCTTGCTCCTGGGTCCCCTTGGGCTG
The DNA here is from genome assembly GCA_033239725.1 of Echinochloa phyllopogon. Classification (NCBI taxonomy): domain Eukaryota; kingdom Viridiplantae; phylum Streptophyta; class Magnoliopsida; order Poales; family Poaceae; genus Echinochloa; species Echinochloa phyllopogon. Next base: position 29,657,594 of record BTCW01000018.1, read on the forward strand.
CCTTCTCTTGATGAACTTCGGGTTGGTTTGGCCTAGAGGTGACGTGGCATTAGTGTAAGTGGGACGTGCGGTCGTCGCTTGGTCACTGCTGACGTGGACAGTCTCCCGTTTGTGCTTTGCATTGTGTATGGCTAAGGGGGGGGGGAGGGTAACCGGCTTAATCGTGTCATTCGGCCGAATCGGTTAATTCTGACCCCTAGAGCACGTATTTCTTGTTGTTGTACCTGCACAAGTGAAACACACAAAAACTCATGGAACTTTATTAGAATTAAACCTAATTGCTTGGAATGTTACATATAACCTCTTTTATTCCCGAGTATTGGTGGTCGAAAACGTGATGTAACGACCGCCAATAGTAGTACCGAAGACTTTCGCCTCTGGACTGCCGTATTAGATCCAAGTCGAATCTGGTACCCGGCTGAGTGTTGGTGGCCTTCTGCATAAAGTCTTTGCAGAGGCCGACCCATGTGTCGATAGAGTTCTTCGGCAGGCCTGAGAGCCAAAGGAGTGCCGCCTTCCAGCGCATGACCGGGAAATATGCGGCCGCCTGGTCGATCGAGCCACGCGCTGCTTTGACCGCCGTGATGTGAGTCTGGATCTAGACCTAGGGGTCGGAGCGTCCGTCGAACTTGTCGACCATGGTCGGTTTGATGCTGTCCGGCCATAGGACAGCTCAGAGTCACGGGGAGAAAGCATGGAAGCCTTCGAACTCGAAATCGTCGTCGTCGAAGTCATCATTTCTATCCCTGTTGTCGCGGTGGCGCCCATGGGCGCGAGGTGATCTGTAGCGGCAATCATAGTGATCATGTTCGTCGAGTTCCAACATCATCATTGGAGTACTCAGACCGGTCGCCGTGCTTGTCGGCTCTGCCGTACTCACGGTCGTACCGCTCGCGGCGTTCCAGCTCAGCGGCATCACGCTCTCTGTGGTGGTTGTCGAGGCTCCTCCGCATATCATGGTCCGGCCTGCGGATGCGGCCGCGGAGGTCGCCATCTGGTCGGTGATCTTCTTGTCATCTGTCGCGGTTGCCCCTTGCGCGGTTGCGAGGGTGTCTGCCTTCAGATTCATCTGGGCGATGGTCGTCCATATGCTCCTAGTCGACTTCCTCGTTGATGACCTCAAGGGGTGGTGGACGTGGTCGGCGCTGGTCCTGATCAGATCTGGTAATACCTGGACCTGTGGGAGTGAGATCTGCTCGAGTACGACCTTCCAGATCTTGATCTGGCCTGTCTATTTTCTTCTTCCAGCTCTTGGGCCACCATGAGGCGAGCTCTGATGCACGCCGCCTCGGCGGTGGCATCCATGTGCTCCAGCTCGGCGAAGGCTGCTGCCCTTAAAGAGGATGGGATGCGGAACACCGCCTTTGCCCTATCAAACTCGCGTTGTAGGTTGCACGGTCCCAAGGGGTCGTCGTTGTCTTGGTCCCTGTCCGCCACGGAGTCGTCTCTGGCTTCTGTGGCACGTCGTCAGGCTCAGTCTTCGTTTGCCTCCACACGGCGCTGTCGCTGAGACTAGGTCTCTCCGTTCTGAGAACGCTGATCCTCAGATAAGAACACCTCGTAGTCAGGCGGCGTGGTGTAACTTGCATCAGCCGAGTTCTCGGCGGATGGAAGGATGGTGGTGGTGACCTGGAACTCGCCGCAGTCTAGAAACTGGGTGGGGTCGGGTGGGCCCGCAGATCGGATCTGAGTTGTGTGTTGCAGGCCTCGACCGGAGTGATCGACGGTCGCGTTCTTGAGCCAGACGGGGAACTTGTTCCCCGAGCGATATAGTGCCTCCTTGGACATGGCCATGCATTCAGCGAGCATGTCGCTGATGTGATCCAGCCCGGTGATGATCTCGTCGGGTGGTGGGACTCGGCGTTGGGGAAGCAGATCTGGGATCCGATCCCGGATGCTGAGCTGCTCAACCTGCTGAAGGAGCGGGCCGGCGACATCGGGGGGTAGCCCCCGAGCTTGGTGAAGCAGAACCTGCCGGCGACGGGTCGAGACTGGTGGAACTGGAGCTCCTTGAGTTGGCGAAGAAGCTGATGCCTGGGAGGTGCTTGGGGCTGTCCTTCATGCTCACCGGAAAGGTCATGCTAGATTGATCTGCCATAAAGCTAGCTGGGTTTTTTAATTAAAAAAGCTCAACAATTTCCCCTACCTGGCTCGCCAACTGTCGGACCTTAGGGCCGGCAATCCACCTGGGCGTACCCGAGTGGTTGGTTTGTAGCTTGATGGTACACAAGATGCACTGATTTAGACAGGTTCGAGCTACCCGAAGGTGTAATACCCTACGTATTGTGTCGGTGGTTGTGTTTGTATTGCTAGAACTCGGCCAAGCTTCAGGAAGCAAGGACGAGCAAAGGGTTACAGGATGAGATGTGTGATCATCCCTCATGGGGTTGCCCTAGGCTGCCTTATATAGGGTGACGGACTAGGGTTTACAAGTCGGTTTCAATCTAAACCTACTAGATTATAACTAAGGAACATATCCAAGTCGGTTACAACAGGATATCTCGAGATATCTGGACACGCCGCCGGCCGTATCTTCATCAAGTTTGAGGTTCCTTGTGGGCCGTATAGGGGTCGGCCCACAACCTTGTCATGCATGGGCCCAGGTCGGTGTAGTCTCCTCTCACAGTGGGCCCAGTGGTACCCATATCCCACAATAGTGTGACACATTAACCCTACCGTAGTATTATAAATATTGGGGGTAATAGCCAGATCCATTTACTTGTGCTTGTAAGCTAAATTCTCGAGCTTTTCTCCCAGCCCCCATGCTTGCGTAGCTGCCCAGCTAATCAGTATCCCCCAAGCCTTCCGTAGCCTCTGAGCCTACACATTCACCCCTTAGTAGTGAATGCACGAGAAATCCAAAGTCCTCACCTGCTCAGCAGCCATGGGTCAGAAGAAGAGCGCCACGAAGAAAACCGGTGATGAGCAGCCACCAAAAACCGTGGAGAAGAAGGTTGTGAGGAAAAATAAGTCCCTTGTTGATCTAAACACGAAGCTCAACACAAAGAATACACCATCCCCAGGCTATTCTTGGATAGATTGTACTACTACTGTTGAAGATCTGCAAAACCTGGTAACCCAAGGCCTTCTTCTTTCCGCAGATACTTTGCAATGAAGATCTTGCAAGAATTTGCAATTTCCTACTGAGGACACCCACGAGATTCTTTTATTCATCTCATTCTGTGATAGTGGGGTTAGTGTTCCCATTTCTTGTTTCTTTCGCTCTCTCCTTGATTTCTATAACTTTAGCTGCACCACCTTAATCCCAATGGGAATATGCATGTGGTGGTGTTTGTTCATGCCCGTGAGGCATTTTTAGGCATTGAGCCTAGTCTTCCTCTCTTCCATACTCTTTACCACATCCAGCCACAACCCAGCTCTACTCGAATAGAAGTAGTCGGTGGAGCAGGCATTCAATTTCATTAACGGATGAAGGACCAGTGGTTTGATATGCCAATGAAAGGATTCTTGCGGAACTTGGAAGTCCGACTGGTTCATTATTGGTTAGTACCTTGCAGTTTCATAATGAGTGCTTTGCATTACCAGTTTGACCAATATAACTATAATTTGCTACAATAGGAAATCATGTTGAGAGTTGTCCGCCAAAAGATAATTAGTATCCAAGGGATCATTCAACTTGGAACATGAAGCCAATTGCTGAAGAGGCTGAAGAATTAGCCGCTTTGCTAAAGCGGGTAAAATCTTTGAAGAATAAAGGATTATCTGGAGTCAGAATCGCCATTAGCTTTTTAAAGTGAAGGGTGCAACCACTCTAGAGGCGAGAAGTACTCGGTTACGGGTACACTGGAAACTCAGATCCTTTTAGGATGGCGCCAGAGGAGATATCTGATGCGACAGTGCTGATGCACTTGTCTCATTTCTTCACTGGAGTTGCGGAGAAGCCAATAATTATTAGAGGATGCTCGATGTCACACCCAGATTTACACAGAAACCCGAAATGCGGCCATATGTGTTCCCAGGAAGTCATTACACATATAGCGAACAAATATGATAACAGAATACAATGCTCGAATAAAATAAATGGTTTTACATCAGAGTTTGACTCAAATAAATGAATAAAACAGCGGAAGTCTCATTATTAATTCTCTCTAAACGAAAACGAAGCCGATAACCCACGGGGACACCGACTGGTTGAGCACAGCTAGTAGAACGGCAGATCCTCAGGAAATTCAACAGCAGCAGTACCATCTAATCCATCTATTACCCATCCGGGATTTTGTTGAATAGCAAGTGTAAGTAAATGTCTTACTTAGCAAGTACAACACGGATAATGAAGGCTTAAAAGAAAGGCTTGACACGGCTGTACTGCATTAGCAATTTTAGTTGTTTCATTTTAACATCATCATAATCACTACGTTTACATGAATCCCAATTGTAACCCAATTAATATAGTAGAAGTGAACATTAAATGTTAATAAATAACAACATCTTCTAATCATAAAGGATCCAGGCCGCTCGTGACCCTGAGCAAGGCTATCATGATAGATTATACACTCTGCAGAGGTTTCGCCCTTTTCCCACCAGTCGCGTAAAAGTTCATAGAACTTTAAACCCAGTCATGCCGAGGTGGCCAAACCTCTTAAACCACACTTCCGAGGTGTGATCGCATAGGGACGCTACGAGGCTTTTCACAAGACACCCTAAAATAACAGTAGACGTTATGGTACAACCTAGGCAGCATGACCCAAGGCACCGAGATTGACTGACTCCCAGGGCGCTCCGAATAGGAGGGTCAATGGTGTCCGGAGCGCGGTACGAAGGCCAGCAACAAAAATAAATAGCGCAACGTGCGGAGCACGAGACTTTGCCTGATGAGACATAACCGACGGAAAACCCGTCCTCGGTGGATCAAACCATACTCTCACCCATGCTTCCCATAACGCTGTCGGCCTGTCGGTAACTACTGTTAAGATAGAGCCGTACATGCTACTTGTCCAAGACCAGAGCCATTATAGTTCAAGCGGTGGCGACTGGCTCCTGGGTGGCCGCTTTAAGAACCGGTACTTACGGAGAGACACTAGGGCCAGGCACGAAGCTTACGCCCTAGTTCCCTGATCCATATTGCTAAAAAGCAAGTTTTAATCATCAAGTTGGACTGAACCATTATGTCAAAGTTAACATTTGCATAATAGTGACAGTAGCTGCGCCTAGCAAGGATCTACCCAAATGCATAAACCCAGGATATTCAAGGTACAGGATAAACAGAGCTAGGTACAACCTTAATAGGAACAATTTAGACACATGCATATGCAGTAAATAATGTAAAGGTGTGTTTAGGTAGCAAGGATTGTTCGTGCTATACTTGCCTTCCTCAAACTGCTGCTACTGCTGCTGCTGCTGGTCCTGCTCCTCGTAACCCTCGAACTCAAGCGCGTACGACTCACCGACTGGACTCACGAAGCAACACACAAGCATCCACACAAGCCAGTACATGCAAACAATATTATTCTATTAGAACAGTACACCAAACAGTAAAAACAGAACAAAAGAAGGCTTAGAAACTAATCTACGCTTCGCTACGAACACGTGAGCGCGAAAATCACTCAAATCGGAGCTAAAACGGAGAAGTTATGGCGTTTCTACGGTTCGGGGGCTTGCTGGCAAAGTTTTAAAAGTTCCAGGGGCTTATTTGCAAAAACTCAGGGGCTAAAACATAATTTTATATTAAAATAGGAGGGTTTAATCACAAATTAACCAAGACAGGACCTCGGGTGCTATTTTTAAAAAGGACAGGGGGTTTTCTGTAAAAATCAGGACCTAACTGTAAATACTTTTGAATAGATCTGGACCCCGGTTTAACTTTGAAATAGTGGAGGGGCTCTTTAGCAAAAAGGCAGGGCTGACCCGGGGGTTGACCGGTATGAGTCAGAGTTGACTCGGCTGGGTTCAATCTGGGCCGTGGAAAACGGATCGAGCGGCTCAGATTCGATCTGGGGTTTGGGTCGACGGCGACGAGGTGACTGCGGCGGCGGCGCCCGCGGGCGCGGCGGAGGGTCGCCGGCGTGAGCTCGAAAACGAGCTAGGATGCTCGGTTTGGGACGCGGCCTGGTGCTACAGATGCGCAGGACGACGGCGAGTACAGCTGCGGGGTTGTGGACGAGCGGAGAGCGGCGGATCGAGCTTGCGACGAGCTATGGCGGCGGCGGCGCTCGGGCCATGTCGGCGACGGAGCTACGGCGCGCGAAACAGAGCGAAACCAGGCTTGGGAGCGAGCTTACCACCTGGCGAAGCTTTCCCGGCGGTCGGATTGGACGGAGCGGCGGCGAGACGGCGGATCAGCGGCGGCAGCTCCGAGCTCGAAACGCGGCGGCGGTGCTGCGAGCTGGCGGCTAGGGTTAGGTTTGCGGTGCGGGTGGTTAGGGTTTGAGGGCGGCGGGGTTGGCCACTTAAATAGAGGCGACGCGGGGTGGCCCCGGTGGACCTTGTCGTCCGCGCCAGTGGGCCCCGGGTCGGAGTCGGGGGCGCGTCGGACTCGGGCGGGAAGTTGGGGACGGCCCTGGCACGCGGGCACCGCGTGTCAGCGGCTGGAGGCGGGGCGCACGGCAGGCTGGCTGCTGGGCCGGACTGGGCCGCGAGCGGGCGAGGCGGCCTAGCGCGGGAGCGGGAGAGGAAACAGGCCGCGGGCTGGGCCGCAAGCGGGGGAGAGCGGGGAGCTGGGCCGCTCGGGGAAAAGAAGAGAGGGGGAAGGGCGGGCCGAGAAGAAAGTTTGAGGGGCAAAAATGGACCAGGGCCGAAACAACTTTTCTAGAGCTCCAAACAATGCGAATCAAATTCGAATTTAAAGAGGATTTAAATTCCAATCTAATTCACCAGCAACCAAAACACAATGCAGCAACATGGATGCAACAAAAATGTTTCTAAACTTATATTTGATTTTATTTTGCCAAAAATTATTTATTTACCCTATGTTGAGCATGGGAACTTTAATAAAAAGCACATTAATTACTAAAATTTTAAATAGGCCTAATTTAGGGTGTTACACTCGAAGATCAATCCACCAAGCCCGGTAAGTAGTCGTTCGTATGGTTTATCCTTTGTTTGCTTTCATTTTTCCTGATTTGAGGTACTGAAGATGACAACGAGGAAGTTGGCGGGCTTGCGCCACAAGTCTGGGAAGAACTAGAACATAGTTCCCCAGAAAAATCTGTTGAAGGCGATGCGGATCCAGATGCAGCCACTGAAGCTGACACCGGGACTGAGGCAGAGACTGGAGAAGATGCTGGTAAAGCAGATGAACCCAAAGGTAGACTTGTTTCTACTAGCTTCAATTGGACTTTATAATTACAATAATATAACACTTCTGGTCATAACTTGTGTAACCGGAAACCTTAGTCGAGCTGCCGGTGGTGCCCGTGGGATCCAAGTGAAAGAGATCCGTATGAAAGAAGGCAGAAATAACAATTGTGGATCGCATCTTTGATTGCGGGCAAACTCCATCGATCATATTGTCAAAAGAGATCACAGCTCCCCAAGGATCATCTACGAGTCACTGGTAGTACGACTAGTTCAATGAGGGGAGACTTGAAGCTGATGAAGTTTACCTTCAAGCCTAAGCCTCGGCTTTTGCCAAAGTAAGAATATCTAGTCGTGGATTCGATCTTTCACTTGCAATTAAATGTAACTAATCTTGTCACTCTTGATATGACAAAGCACCTACATAAGCCTTTATCGAAGCTATAAAATATTTGGAGGCGAAGAAATAAACCATGGAGGCTGAGAAGCAATGTGCTAGTGCCATGGCGATAGAAAAGCTGAAGGAGCCCCTCGCTAATGCAGAGGAGACTAGAGCTGAAGGAGAGTCGGTCGCTGCTATGGAGGTGGATGCGGAGAAAACTACGGAGACAACAGATGATTTGGACCTAAACCAACCACTTGGAGTAGTTCCAGTAGATCTGCCACAATAGACGCACAACGCAACACCTCCATCCATTGTTGAAGAAGAAGAAGTAGTAGTCGTCCGAGTAGAGGAGGCAACTAAAGAGGTATGTCCAATTGCAAAGTATATTAGATGTGGCCTACCGATTCATATTTGTTGGCTCTTATTTGTAAATGCCATGATGTTGGATCTGCAGAAGCCACAAACTGGAAGGACAGAGGAGGAGAGGGTAGCCGAAATAGGGGATTATGAAACCACTCCACCCCAAACACAAGAACCAACCACTGTATTTAAAATGATGCCATGCTAATGTCATGCAGGTCATGTTGAAGGAGAAAGCCAAGGCTCCAAGGCCGCTCAGCTAAAGAAGCATCTCGAAGCCACGCTGGTAACCAACATAACTTATGTAATCAAATTGATAACAAAGTACTCTGTAGGTAACTGACCATGATTGATTAGGCTCTTGCAAATGAAGTGGGTGAAATCAACAATGCTGGTCTTGAAGCTCGAGTGAAGGAACTTGAAGAAGACCTAAGGGCTGCATTTGAGGCCCATGAAACCACTCGAGTGGAACATCAGCAGATGGTTGACAATCTTCACAAGAAGATAGAAGTCTAGGCGATGAAAGATCCCAGCTAGATGGCCGAAACCGCTCCTTGAGGGATCAAGTAATGAGTGAGTAATCATATCTAATGATAGAGTTGTTTCCGCCATGTTTGATTTTGTAGTGTAATAACACCTTTTCCTGTATACAAAGTTGAAGAAAGAACTCATTGATGAAAAGAGTACCGCCACGTCCTGGTACAATGCCTTCCAAAAGAAATATGAAGAATGCGAGCGCCTTGATGAGTTGGCGATGAACAATGCCATGGAATGGGATAAAGAGCATCATAACCGCGTAGATGTGGAGAAGGAATTGGTTCAAGCCTTGAAGAAACAGCAAACCAAACAATAAGAAGTAGAAGACATGCAGGCTAAAAAGAAAGCGCTTGAAGATACCGTGCTGCCACTCCTAGAGATGGTAACTCCTGAAGATACAAACGCAACCAACCAGTCAATCCTAGAGCACCTGAGCGTATTGCCATAGCAGATTACAAGTTTATGCAAAGGTACAATGAAGGATTGCGTCAATCGTGTGATTGCCATGGTGAAGGCGCATAACCTTGCAGCTGAACTAGAAATAGTTGAGCTGTCGAAAGAAGTCTCCTTAGAGCAGTATGAAGCCTTAGTCGTGGGGACTGAGCCCATAGCGAAGAAGTTCGTCAACTCATTAAAGGAGTGATGTAATGAAACAATTTGAACAAGTCTTGTAATAAAACTATTGGTTTAGTTTTCTTGTTTGTTTTAATATTATTGAGTACTTTAGCTATTGCATGAATACTTTTATGAAGCATCTGATGACGCGAAACTAGTCGAGGGTTGGTCTGTTTAAGACAAATTAGGCTGTTAGCCTAGAATACTACAATTTGTAGTTTTAAAGTATGCGTTTACGCCAAAAAGGCAGTACAAACGTACTCGCAGACACATCTAGGATAAAAGTCCATTGAGTTCCTATAGTGTATAAATCGAGAAGACTGGTGTAAGCTCGTGATCGAGTACATACAACAAGAAATCCCATGGCTTTCTAAGGAAAGCGGAGCGACAAGGGAATAGAGACTTGCACCTACAACCATGTATGGGCAGGGGCAGCTCAACCAAGACTTCTCAGGCTTAGTGCCACTCTCATAAAAGGTAGTCTTGGATCCTTTGCACAAAATAGTAACTACCCTAGGCTTGTGTCCCGACCAATGTCTGTTGACAAACAAGCTTACATAGGGCCCCTCTAATGAAGGTTCGTTTAATGGCGATTAGTAGAAGACATGTTGCAACTGTAGTTGGCGAGGAGAGATCATCTTTATTAATCATTAATCATGAAGTATACATTGGATAATTTACATAATACCTAGTTTATTGTTAGAATTTCCGCAGATGTTCAATATTCCATACATTTGGCAATCTTCGCCCTCTTCACTTTGTAGGCGATAAGTTCTAGCCCCAATAACTTGTTTGACAATGAACGGTCCTTCCCAGTGTGACATAAGCTTGTGCATGCCATCACTTTTCCGGATGCGCCGAAGTACCAAGTCTCCTATGACGAAGGAACGAGGCTGGACAGAATGTTGATGATAACGCCACATGCCTTGGAGATAGCGCGTATTCTGAATAAGAGCTACAACTCGTGCCTCTTCAACGCCATCAACATCTTGAAACCTTTCTTGCTGGGCGAGTTGTTCATCGTAATTTTCTAATCGTGAAGCCTTCGAAAGAAGATCGGCGCGTAGACCAGAAAGTATGACGACTGCCCAGTTGCACGACTGTTGACACTTCTTATGATCTACTATCAGGATTGCCAATCCCGGTAATGGTGCAAGGAGTGTTTACTAGTATTCTTATGACACAGATATAAATCCGCAAGTGCACAGATACCGATGTAGCATTTCACTCAGGAGTATTCCAAGGTCTCATATTTATTTCCTCAGGGAAGCAATGGATAAAGAGTATTGACTATTAACAAGGATGTAGCTACTAATTAAAGTACTAGCTAACAAGGCGGGGGTAAAGGATGTGATAGGAGTGATATGCATTTGACACACACAAGGAGAAGTCTAGGATAAATGATATAGATAGAAGAGTGGTCTAGCTAGTGGGAGGACAGCGAGACAGGAAAGGATTCCTATATACTTCCATTGGCCTTGAGATATCTCCAGCAGAGATTATGGCTAGCATGAAGAATGACATCTATGGTTCTCTTCCTAGTTCTATTACCTCAGCTTCGGGACAATAGAACCTATGACACACAGAAAGGGATGAGAAGGGGTGCCACCAATCCTACACTCTGGGATCCTGCAGGCCGAGACGAACGTGATGGACTACGTAGGCCGTATCGGGCTATCCCCACCTAATAGCTACCACCTCCGTAGACTCGAGGACAAACCAAGGCCACTGGTTAGTCTGCGCACCACGCCTACACAAGACAATAACTACTTACTATACTAGAAAGAGCAAGCAACCCTGTCAATACCCCAGTGACAATTCACCGCAAGCATTGAGCAGAATCAAAGAACCAGCTGAGATAAAGAACTAGAGAGAGAACTTCTAGAGCCAGACTATTGCAGCTTATAACCAAGGCTAGACATTTCACAATTATCCCAGAATAAATGCAGAACAAATAACGCAAGTAAATGCAGAAGATAATATATTGAATGCTGAGAGTCTTGCATGAAGAAAAGGAAAAGATACAAGAGCTTTACCAGAACTCCAGAAGACGACTCCTGAACCCCGAGCGAAGCTAGACCCTGACACTAACTCCCAACTAGCCTAACTCTACATCTTGAAGGAGATGAATGGAGACTTGCTCCCAAGTGGTGTGTGTTAAAAGTGAAGTGGACACATATATTTACAGTGATCAAGAGGCGGTGGAGCTTGAGTAGCACGCAAGGGACCCTGGGGTCGGTTCCGGCCAATTCGGCCAAACTTCCTGGGTTCGAGCGAATTGGGTAGTTCGGCCGAAATAGGTTGGTTCAGCCGAACCCCAGGATCCACCGCTTTGGATGCTGGATGGCTCAGATGTGCTCCCTTGGTTGGTTCTGGTGCTGGGGGCAGTTCGACCGAAGGCTGGAATTCGGCCGAACTAGGCCTGGCCCGTGGTCGGCCTCCCCAGCACCGCCTCTGGTCTTGGACCTCCTTGGGCTGGCTTCTAGTGATGTACTTCATGTTGTAATGGCCCAAGGATGAGGTGGCGGTCGCCCACATGTCGTGTGTCATCATCGTTTGGTCATCGTTGATGTGGACGACTCCCGGTTGTCGTGTACGGCTAAGGGGGGTAACCGGCTGAATCGTGTCGTTCGGCTGAATCGGTCAATTCAGACCCCTATACCCCGTATTTCTCATTAGTGTACCTGCACAAGTGGAACACACCAAAACTCGTGGAACTTTATTAGGAATATACCTAGGTGCATGGAATGTTGCATATATCCTCTTTTATTCCCGAGTATTGGTGGTTGAATACGTGCCGTAACGACTGCCAACAAGCTCCCCCGAGCTTAGACCTTTGCTCGTCCTCGAGCAAAAACTTAGGATTGGTGGATCAGGAGTTTCTACAATGTCAATTGCTTGCAGGTAACTTTGTAAACAACTAGTACTCGAAAATACTCGAATCATTGGCAAAGTTTTAACTCACCATTTTACCTATGGGGCTTATAGCAATCTCCTTGTCTTGGGCGGTTGAAAGGTTGAATAGTTTAACTTAGTTTTTATTCCACTCCTACTCTTTTCAGGCTCCCATCTCGGAGTTTCTCAATTGGTACACTCAATCGCTCAAGTGGTGTTTGTTTCCTCACCAAAGGCATGTGCCTTCTTTCATCCTAAAATCTAACAAAGCTTTTTGTGTAGCTCAGGGACAAAGGATGAAGGCCTACTTGCATCTTATATTTTGCTAAGTCAAAGACCGGATCTTTGGGGAACCAAATCACACCTTTAGATCGAGAAGTGCAAGTGTATGGAATATGTGGAGTGGAATGTAGTGGAACTCCTTCGGATGATTCTTCCTCTCCTTGACTTATTTTTGAGAACATGGGCTATCTCTTTTTTTGCTCATATTCTTGCCATGCCACTTGGCATGCTTTTTCTTATTTCTTATTTTTGCCATGCTCTTTGGCATGCTTTTCTTTTTGCATAGCCTATCTCTCTATTCAAGGATATTTGGAGAGGAGCTCATAGAATATGGAGCATTTATTTTGTGGATGGATGATGGAAATATTTGCTAACTCCCAGTGTAGGAATTGCAAGTGACTGTGGTGTGTACGTGAATCTCGATCTTAGAAGCATGAAAGTTTCACCCAAAGGTCACAAACAATTTGACAAAGCTCACTAAGACAACAAGCAGCATATGTGTAGAAGTTTTTGACTAAGCTTACCATATGGCTTTGGTAGGTATTTTGACCAATGAGGAACTTTATTTTATTTTTGAAAGCAAAAGATATCCGAGATTTTCACTGTACTAAGAGCAAAAGCAAGAGCTCAACCAAATCTCACTATATCATTCCTCACAACAACATAGACTTGGAATAAAACATGTGCTCCCACAAGGTTTTCAGGTTCATTTTTACTCAAGCCAATTAACTCAAGTACTATAGAGCAACAAGTTGAAAACAAAGCACTTGCAAAATTAATGACAGGACAACTATTCATCATTTCCAATGTGAGAGGCATATGGTTCATTCCATGCATAGTTGGGAATTATTTATTCGAAAGCAAATATTTTTTTGGTATTTTAATTATTCAAACTAAAATGAAAGCAAAAGCAGGTCAAAGATGCAGCTTGCAATGATACGGTTGGGACTTACCTCGTGGGGGTTCTCTCCCCCAAGCTTGGCTTGGAACATCGGTGTCAATGATCTCTGACTTGGCCTTCATCGGTGTCGAGACATGTGATAAGGTAGGGGAGTTGTCCCTAACCTCACCAATGCTTGAATACCGAATGTGCTTGATCGTCCTTAGGAATAGAGACCACGAGATGATGCCTGCAAAATGTTAGAACGACAATACTCGAAGGATCATGGAATCATAAGATGAACGTTTAGTTGTTCGGGGTTTGTCGTTCTTGCAGGGATTTAACCTCCACAAACCGTTTTCAAGAAGCAGCATAATGATCAAGATAAAGTAAATATTTTTGTTGTTTTTATCTTTTTAATCATGCAAGTGAATCAAACACTGCATAGAATTGAGAGCGAAATGTACTCAAGGGATGTGCAAGTGCAAACATGAATGGAGTAGGCTTCCTCCATGCATCCAGAGTGTAACCCACAGGCAAGTGAGAGGAGGGACTCGGCTGGACACCATGGTTCGACCGAACCAACCATGGGGGTGTTCAGCCTATTGACCTCCACTTGCCAGCTTTGGAGCTTTGTCCAGCACTAAAGCATGGAAACTTTGGTGGATTTTGTGGACAGGATAGCTCGACCAAAGGATCAAGTGATCACACCACTCTTATGATGCCATGATTGTGATGGAATGAAGTGTGCAGCAATGTGGAGTGGTGGAGGCCATGCTTTTGTGCTGGTTGGGCAAATTTCGTGGTAGAAGGTGAAGGTTAGGATCGGTCAAGGGTGAGACCCTCGATCGAACTGACCAAGTATGGGGTTTGCACGAAATTTTGCTTTGATGGATGGGTGTGTATGCTCTGAGTGCTTGTGGAAGGATGTTGCATGGAGTATTTGGCAAGGATGAAAAGGATTTGGAAGTGAATGTTATACCTGGCCGACTGTACACTTTTGGCCTTTCCTTGACATAACCCTGCAGGTTAATGCACATTTGGGCATAGGAGTAGGTTCGGCCGAACTTGAGATATCGGCTGAATGACCCACTGCCCCGAAATTTTTTTCCTTTTTTGTTTGCTCTTGATTCTAATGCAAAGGTGATTCACATTTGGAAAGGGAAATATGCAAATACAGTGATGGAAATAAAATTTTGGAATGGGAAACATGTGATACATACAGTTTTACCTCGCGGCGAGAACTCATGTTTTTAGTCCGTGAGCAAGACTTCTCCTTCCCTTGATTGTTCTTGTCATCGTCCAATCTGGAGAGGGTGCTTTGCACGATGCAACTTCCTGTTCCAGGTTATTCGTAATTGTACTAAGACGTGTGCATACCTGAGAACGTTATTCCACCCTGGGCTTCAAATGTATCCATGGTCGTGGCTCATATCTAGTGTGAAGTAGATTTGGGGACTTCCCATTCAAATTTGATGATTTTTTCTGCATGGGTTAGTCCATATGTGCAACCAATATCTATAAAAGTATTGCTCTAGAGGTTCATTAGTCAAATTTGACACCATGTATAATTTGATTAAAGCAAGCTAATTAACCTAAGCACCATGCTTAATTTAAAGAGCTTATGAATGTAATTGCGCGATCACATTCAGACCAAAGCAAAACAAAAACAGATAAAGGAAGCTGGTGGACCTTGCTTTAATTTAGGTAAAAAGTGAAAACCTTTTCATGTACCTGGGTGTGCTTACCGTTGGCATCTGATGATGAAGACTTTCAGAACTGATGCAACGGTAATGGCACTACGCCGACGTGACTGCACGTAGTTGGCTGAGTCCTCCTTCATGTTGGTGTTGTCGTGCAAGGATGTACTGTCGTGGGAGTGGCAAAAGGGTTCGACACTCAAATATGCCAACTCGTGGAATGCCGCGGAACCAGCTTGTGTGAGAGGATTGAAACAGTGGGTCCAAAAACAAGCAAGTGGAGCAGCAAAGGAGCGGAGGCGTAGAGCACGTCTCCTCTCTTGCGCAGAGCGCAAAGAACGAGTGAAAACTGGCCAGGCTAGGTGAAATTTGGCCACCAGCCTTGAATCAAGGTTTGCAGACATACACACACCTTGGCCTAAAACTAGTAGTCGCTGGATATTTAAATTTTTTATTCATTTTAGTTTTTTTTGTTTTTCAGTGCAAAACGATGATGTGGCGGATAAATGCAAATGCAAGAATGGAAAAAATGCAGTGGGTTTGAGAAAAAAATGGGATGATGGAGTGCATGAATTTAAATTGAGTGATTCAAAGCAAATATGCAGTGGAATAATGCAAAAATTGAAAGGTAATGCATAGGCTACCTCCTAGCAGGTACTCAAAATTTAAAGTCTATGAGTGGGACTATCTCACATACCTTGATTTTTCTTCGCCATTACCGACAATTTGAGATGGAATTGCGGTGATGCAACGTCTTTCGTCCATCACATTTGATTTCCTTTTTTCATTCTTGACGATGATCTTTCTTCAATTCTACACATGGTTATGATACAATATATATGTATATGTATGAACACATACCTGTGAGAATTTTCCTTTTTTTTCAAAAATTGAGCGCTCATCCAGCAACGGCGCTAGAAATGCTTGTTGACACTTATTACGATCCACTATCAGGATTGCCAATCCCGGTAATGGTGCAAGGAGTGTTTACTGGTATTTTTACGACACATATATAAATCTGCAAGCACACAGATACCGATGTAGCATTTCAACCGGGAGTATTCCAAGGTATCGTATTTATTTCCTCAGGGAAGCAATGGATAAAGAGTATTGACTATTAACAAGGATGTAGCTACTAATTAAAGTACCAGCTAACAAGGCGGGGGTAAAGGATGTGATAGGAGGGATATGCATTTGACACACACAAGCAGAAGTCTAGGATAAATGAAATAGATAAAAGAGCGGTCAAGCTAGTGGGAGGACAACGAGACAGGAAAGGATTCCTATATACTTCCATTGGCCTTGAGATATCTCCAGCAGAGATTACAGCTAGCATGAAGAATGACATATATGGTTCTCTTCCTAGTTCTATTACCTCAGCTTCGGGACAATAGAACCAATAACACGCAGAAAGGGATGAGAAGGGGTGCCACCAATCCTACACTCTGGGATCCTGCAGGCCGAGACGAACGTGATGGACTACGTAGGCCGTATAGGGCTGTCGCCACGTAACGGCTACCACCTCCATAGACTGGGGGACAAACTAAGGCCACTGGCTAGTCTGCGCACCACACCTACACTAGACAATAACTACTTACTCTACTAGAAAGAGCAAGCAACCCTGTCAATACCGCAGTGACAATTCACCGCAAGCATTGAGCAGAATCAAAGAACCAGCTGAGATAAAGAACTAGAGAGAGAACTTCTAGAGCCAGACTATAGAAGCTTATAACCAAGGCTAGACATTTCAAAATTATCCCGGAATAAATGCAAAACAAATAACTCAAGTAAATGCGGAAGATAATATATTGAATGCTCAGAGTCTTGCATGAAAAAAGGAAAAGATACAAGAGCTTTACCAGAACTCCAGAAGACGACTCTGGAACCCCGAGCGAAGCTCGACCCTGACTCTAACTCCCAACTAGCCTAACTCTACATCTTGAAAGAGATGAATGGAGACTTGCTCCCAAGTGGTGTCTGCTACAAGTGAAGTGGACACCTCTATTTATAGTGATCAAGAGGCGGTGGAGCTTGAGTAGCATGCAAGGGACCTTGGGGTTTGGTTCCGGCCAATTCGGCCGAACATCCTGGGTTCGGGTGAATTGGGTAGTTCAGCCGAACCAGGTCGGTTCGGCCGAACCCAGGATTCACCGCCTTGGATGCTGGATGGCTCAGATGTGCTCCCTTGGTCGGTTCTGGTACTGGGGGCGGTTCGGCCGAAGGCCTGGAATTCGGCCGAACTGGGCCTGGCCCGTGGCCAGCCTCCCCAGCACCGCCTCTGGTCTTGGACCTCCTTGGGCTGGCTTCTGGTGATGTACTTCGTGTTGTAATGGCCCAAGGATGAGGTGGCGGTCGCCCACGTGTCGTATTTCATCATCGTTTGGTCATTGTTGATGTGGATGACTCCCGGTTGTCGTGTACGGCTAAGGGGGGTAACTGGCCGAATCGTGTCATTCGGCTGAATCGGTCAATTCCGACCCCTATAGCCCGTATTTCTCATTAGTGTACCTGCACAAGTGGAACACACCAAAACTCATGGAACTTTATTAGAAATAAACCTAGGTGCATGGAATGTTGCATATATCCTCTTTTATTCTCGAGTATTGGTGGTCGAAAACGAGGCGTAACGACCGCCAACAACGACTAGGCTGAGTGCGTAGCCCCCAGAGTACCGCGTGTAGTTCTTTGGCCCACTTGCCACTATATTTCTTCAAAGGTTTGTAGAGCTGGAGCTTTAGCCCTTGGAGTAGCAGACCATTGGCCTTTTCAACTTTTCCATTGGTGCATGGATGAGCCACCGAAGCATAGTGGATCTCGATCGAGTACTTGTTACAATATTCATGGAACTCATCACTAGTGAAGACTAATCCCAGGTCAGTGATGATGTTGTTTGGGATGCCGAATCTCTGAACAACACCGTCAAAGAACTTGATTATGTTTGCCGCAGTTGCTTTGACTAACGGCTAGACCTCAATCCACTTGGAGAACTTGTCCACGGCTACAATAAGCCACTCGAAACCACCAGGAGCTTTTGTTAATGGACCCATAAGGCCGAGGCCCCAACTAGCAAAGGGCCAGGACAATGGTATGGTGTTGTGTTCATGTGCTGGAACATGAGCTTGATGAGTGAAGAATTGATAACCTTGGCACTTCTTGACAATGTCTTCTACATCCGCCTTGGTGGACGAAAAGAAAAATCCAGCCTTGTAGGCCTTCCCAACTAGTGTACGTGAAGCAGCATGATTGCCACATACGCCTCCGTGAATATCCGATAGCAATGCTCGCCCTTGATTAGATGTAATACACTTCATCAAGACGTTGACCGAAGCCCCATGTCGATAAAGTGTTTTGGCTACCACAACATAGTTTGTTGCTCTACGCGCAATGCGTGCTCTTTCATTTTTATCCTCTGGAACCTTCTGGTGCTTTAGGTAGTCAATGAAAGCAGTCAATCAATCGGTGTCGATAACCATGATCTGTTGGTCTGGCTGAGGTTTGTTAGATGTACTTGTTTCAGTCACCTGGAAATAATGCCTTAGCTTTAGACAGGTGATGAAGACTGCATAGAGTAGCTTCTGGACTTGAGGGTAACGAATATTGGATTCTGAGAGTACTTCACTGATGCAGTAGACCGGTCTCTGTACTAGAAATACATGGCCTTCTTCTTGTCGTTCACCCGCGATTACTGTGTTGACCACGTGTGTAGTGGCTCCAATGTACAGGAATAGGTGATTGCCTTTAGTTGGTCTTATGAGTAATGGGTGAGTAGTCAAGTAAGCTTTGAGTTGTTCTAAAGCTTGGTTTGGTTCATCAGTCCAAACGAACTGATCTTGCTTCTTGAGTAGTTTGAAGAATGGTAGGCATTTTTCTCCAAGTCTTTATATGAATATGTTGAGTGCTGCAATGTAGCCCGTGAGCTTTTGCACGTCTTTAATGTTATTTGGGGCTTCCATGTTAAGGACAACCGTAATCTTGGATGGATTTTCCTTGATTCCTCTGTGACTGACCACGAGTCCCAACAGCTTCCCTGAAGGTACGTCGAAGACGCACTTAGTCGGTTTCAATTTCCACTGGAATTTTTTGAGGTTGTTGAAGGTTTCTGTCAGATCATCGATCAGGTTTTCTGGCTTCTTTGACTTGACAACCACATCATCAACATATGCCTCTACATTAATGCCTAGTTGTGTGGTTAGGAACTTCTGTATGGCTCATTGATACGTAGCTCCTGCGTTCTTCAATCCAAAGGACATTATCATGTAGCAATAAGCTCTAAAGGGTGTGATGAAGGCTGTGTTGAACTGATCCTCTTTCTTCAAGGCTATCTGGTGATAACCTGAGTAGCAGTCGAGGAAACAGAGTAGTGCACAGCTAGCACCTGAGTCGACGACTTGATCAATGCGTCGAAAACCCATGGTGTCTTTTGGGCAATACTTGTTGAGGTCCGTGTAGTCGACACACATCCTCCATTCATTGCTGTTCTTCTTTCTGACCAGTACTAGGTTGGCCAACCACTCAGGGTGAAAGACTTCTTTGATGAAGCCAGCCGCGAGTAGTTTTGCGATCTTTGCTGTTGGCGGTCGTTAGAGACCGATTTCCGACCTCCAACCAAGTATAAAACAGACACAATGGAGACACGCACCATAGCTATAGGGCTTATCACTGACTATTTCCACAAGTTTCGGTGATTGTCCTCTGTGCAGGTACAAAATAGAGAAACACGTGCTATAAGGGTCGGAAATGACCGTTTCGGCCGAACGACATGATTCGGCCGGTTACCCCCCTTAGCCGCATACGAAATCGGGAAGCCATCCACGTCACCGACACTCAAGCAGCAACCGGGATGACACGTAGACGACCGCCACCTCATCCGGGGCCGGTCCAACTCGAAGCCAAGTACCAGGAACTAGCCAGGAGGGCCCACAGGGCAGAGGTTGCACGGGGGAGCGCTGCCAGGCCACAGGGCCCGTTCGGCCGAACGGCCCACTTCGGCCGAACGGCCCCCAGAAGTCCACCGCCTCAGCAACCGCCTCGGCACCAAGGCGGTGCCACGTGCCCGTTCGGCCGAACACATCGGTTCGGCCGAACCAGCCACTTCGGCCGAACGGCCCGGAGCCGCCTTGAGCTGCCTTGGCCGCTGCTCCACTCCTCCACCGACCCGGGCCACTATAAATTGAGACCCCTGGTCACCTGCAAGACAGACAACACAAGAGTAGAGTGCAGGCGAAGCACTGTTAGTTCTCCACTTGTATCAGTAGAGATAGGGAGAGAGGAGAGGTGAGCGTCCCGGAGAGGAGCCGAAGTGTCGGCCCCTCTTCCCGCTGTACCTCTACGGATGCGACTTCACTTCGAGTAACATCCGGGTCTTGTCTGGTAACTCTTGTATCTCTCTCTGATCAATTGAGCATTCAGTTCTTACTTTTATATGCTTGCTGGTTCTTCGTTCAATGCTTAGTTGTGTAGTATAATTGTATACTAGCTGCTTAGCTTGAGTGCTTATCTGTCTGTAGTAGATAAGTATTAGTCAACTAGTGTAGGCGTGGTGCCTATACTTGAGGCTAACTTAGTTTCTGCCCGTCGCAACGAGGTGGTAGCCGTAAGGTGGTGACAGCCCTTTCGGTCTTCGTAGCCCATCACGTTAGTTCCGGTGTCTTAGGACCCAAGGTTCAGGGTAACCGGCACCCCTTCTCACCCCTTTCTGTGTGTCGGAGGCTCTGTAGTCCCGAAGCAAGTATCTATCTGTATCCTCTGATCTGCTCAATCAATCGGTAGAGTACCTTTATCAGACCCGTACCCTCTCTACCCTCTTACCTCTTCTCTTCTCTCCTTGTTGTCGTCATCCATCTCATCCATTCCATTTCATCCACACCATCTACCTAGGACAACTTAGTTTAGGATTAGTACACTTCTCGTTCTCCGTGGAAATCGATACCTTGGAATACTCCCGGGTGAAAGCTACATCGGTATCCGTCCGCTTGCGGATTTATCTGTAGGCCGTAAGGAGTGCCAACAAGCTTTCTGGCGCCGTTGCCGGGGAACGGTAGCTGTTCTGATTCCGAACCCAAGTTGTCCGTGTATCCCACCACCATCCACCATACATATGGATCCCACTCTTACCTTACGTCAACACTCGGCTCCAACGGGAGATTGTTTGGAGCCACCACCATCATCACATCCCATATCCACACCCGGCTATGAGCTACGTCCCGGCTTCATAGCCATGGTTTGTGAGCAATCATTCTCAGGAACGAAGGTCGAGAGTCCATACGCGCATTTGCGCGAGTTTGAGCAACTCTGCTCATGCCTGACCATTGCGGGCATGACACAAGAGACACTCAAATGGAAGCTATTCCCATTTTCACTTGCGGGAGGAGCAAAGAAATGGTACTCTCTGGCTGTCAGTACTATGGACGGGAACTAGGAAGTTCTCAAGGAAAAATTCTGCCTAAACTTCTTCCCAGTCTCCAAGGTAGCCAGTCTCCGAGCGGAAATCATTAACTTTAAGCAATTAAAGGGAGAATCGTTAGGAGCTGCCTGGGCTCGTTTCAAGCAAATACTGGCCTCAGGACCGGACCTAAGCCTACCAGAACCTGTTGTTTTACAACACTTCAGCCTTGACCTCTGTCCCGTAGCCACCACTTTCTTGGACTCTGCTTCTGGAGGGTCGTTCTTTCATTTGGTCCCTAGTGAAGCGAGGGTAGTCCTGGACCGTATCCTAGACAACACCCCCTACACTGGAATCTATGATGAACTCCCCGATGAAGAAGAGAAGCAGCCTGAACCTGAACCTAAAAAGCCAATACCAGTCCAATCCAAATCCATTAGCTCGTCCAGTCCATCAGAACCTGAAGCTCATTTCAAACCACAACCATATCCTAGCCCAGACTACTATGATTCACTCTACACCACTCCCTATGATTTTGACGATGATCTATTCGATGACATCGGGAGTGTAACGAGTTTCCCTCGAGAACACCGTGTAGAGCCCATAGATCAAGCCCCCGACAAGGAAGAACTCGAATACTTGAGAGAATACCTTGGACGTCTCTCTGCTATCATGAGTCGGGAGTGGCTAGTAGAGGCCGAAGCCTCAACCGAGGTCATCAAGATGCCCAGAAATATTCAAAGGATATACTGTGAGGTCCTGGGCAAAGACAAAGAAATTGGGTATGACCCGAGCCTCGGGATCAACATAATCTCTAGCTCATTGGTGCACGACCAACTCCCTGGTGTACCTTGGTCATTTTCTCAAAAACGACTAAAATTCACTTCAGGAAGAATCCTGGATTGTTTGGGGATCTTGCGGGTCACACCCGTTAAGATTAACGACCCTGAACTCTTCATGGATTTCCATATCTTTGACCTACCCAGTGACACCACACATCCCATCTTCATAGGTAGACCAATCCAAAAGATATTTGGAAAGGCACCAACAAATCAGCTAGTAGAGCTCAGGATCGGCAAAGAACTCATCCCTGTCTCCTATTCTCAATCCTTGAACACCCCATTAGAGGCAGACCCCGATCCTGACCCATTAGAGGAAGTTAGGTCAGCTCACCTATTAGACCTAGAGCAGCCTATTCCAGAAGAAGATCTCCCATTTTTCTCGGAAGAAGAGGAAACACATCCTCCGATTGAGCTTGACACAAACGAAACTCCAAAACCATCCCCAATCGAGCTCAAACCACTTCCACCTGGACTTAGGTATGCTTTCCTCTTTGGAGATAAGCAAACTCCAGTGATCATCAGTGATAAGCTCTCCGAACTAGAAACCCAACAACTCATCACTGTCCTGGAGAAGAATCGATCGGTCTTAGGATATTCTCTCCAAGACCTGAAAGGGATTAGCCCAAATCTCTGTACTCATCGCATCCCGGTCGATTCTGAAGCAATGCCGTCTCGGGAACCTCAAAGACGGCTGAACAATGCCATGAGAGAGGTCGTGAAAAAGGAAGTTCTCAAGCTCCTTCATGCTGGGATCATCTACCCAGTTCCCAATAGCGAGTGGGTTAGTCCCGTCCAAGTCGTTCCAAAGAAGGGAGGAATGACGGTAGTGCGCAATGACAAGAATGAGCTCATTCCTCAGCGCACTGTTACCGGGTGGCGTATGTGCATAGATTATCGTAAACTCAACAAAGCCACCAAGAAAGACCATTTCCCTCTTCCGTTCATAGACGAGATGCTTGAACGGCTAGCCAAACACTCCTTCTTCTGTTTCCTTGATGGTTACTCTGGATATCACCAAATCCCAATCCATCCTGAAGACCAGAGTAAAACCACGTTCACATGCCCTTATGGGACGTATGCCTATCGGCGTATGTCCTTTGGGTTGTGTAACGCACCTGCCTCTTTCCAACGTTGCATGATGTCCATCTTCTCTGACATGATTGAGGAGATTATGGAAGTGTTCATGGACGATTTCTCAGTTTATGGAAGGACCTTCACCGAGTGTCTGAAAAATCTGGACAAGGTCCTCCAGAGGTGTAGAGAGAAGCACCTCATTTTGAACTGGGAAAAGTGCCATTTTATGGTGCGAGAGGGTATTGTCTTAGGACATCGGGTGTCGGAACGTGGAATCGAGGTAGACAAGGCAAAAATAGAAGTGATTGAGCAACTTCCACCTCCCACAAACGTTAAGGGAATCCGAAGCTTCCTTGGTCATGCCAGATTCTATAGGCGCTTCATCAAAAACTTTTCCTAGATATCTCGGCCCTTGACCAATCTTTTAGCCAAAGATGCCCCTTCATTTTCAATGAGGAGTGTTACGCCGCTTTTCACACCCTCAAGAAGGCACTCATTTCCGCTCCCATTATCCAGCCTCCCGACTGGAGCATCCCATTTGAAATCATGTGTGATGCGAGCGACTATGCCGTAGGAGCTGTGCTGGGCCAAACTAAGGACAGGAAGCACTATGCTATCTCATACGCTAGCAAAACGCTCACCGGTCCTCAGCTCAACTACGCGACCACGGAAAAGGAACTCTTAGCGGTCGTATTTGCTATAGAAAAATTTTGGTCCTACCTAGTCGGGGCCAAGGTCATAGTCTATTCAGATCACGCTGCTCTGAAGTACCTTCTGACCAAGAAGGATGCAAAGCCGAGACTCATCCGCTGGGTTCTGCTACTCCAGGAGTTCGACATCGAGATAAGAGATAAGAAGGGAGTAGAGAACTCAGTGGCTGACCACCTGTCCCGAATGGAAGTACCATATGATCTTCCGATCGACGATTACTTGCGGGATGACACGCTCCTTAAGGTCACCACTTGCGATCCGTGGTACGCTAACATAGTAAACTTCCTGGTCACGGGGTATGTCCCTCCTGGAGAAAATAAGAAGAGATTAGCTTATGAGAGCCGACTCCATCTCTGGGACGACCCGTACCTCTTCCGGATATGTAGTGACGGACTCCTCAGAAGGTGCATCCCTGCACATGAGGCATATAAAATCCTAGAGAGGTGCCACGCAGCTCCGTACGGAGGACACTACGGTGCATTCCGGACCAATGCTAAAGTCTGGCAGAGCGGATTTAATTGGCCCAGCATGTACGAAGATGCAAGAGCATTCATCATGCGATGCCCCCGCTGTCAGAAACACGGAAACATTTACACTAGAGACGCGATGTCACTCACTAGCAATCTCCAAGTAGAAATTTTCGATGTTTGGGGAGTGGACTTCATGGTCCCTTCCCAATTTCCGAGGGTTGCCAGTTCATCCTAGTGGCAGTAGACTATGTCTCTAAGTGGGTGGAAGCTCTACCTTGTGTAGCCGCCGATTCTAGGAACGCGAGATGAATGTTTCATGAGTACATCTTTCCGCGTTTCGGCGTTCCTAGGATAGTCATTAGTGATGGCGGATCCCATTTCATCGATTCAGCCTTCCATAAGTATCTTTCAAGTCTGGGGGTGCAGCATAATGTTGCTACACCCTATCACCCCCAGACTAGCGGTCAAGCAGAAACATCAAACAAACAAATCAAAAATATTCTGCAGAAGACCGTAAATGAGATGGGTAGGCAATGGAAGGATAAACTCCCGGATGCACTCTGGGCATATCGTACGGCCTATAAGACGCCCATAGGCATGACCCCATATCAGCTAGTATATGGCAAGACCTACCACTTACCAGTAGAGATGGAGTTCAAAGCTCACTGGGCCATTAGGAAGTGGGGTATGAACCTTCCAGCTGCCGGCCTCAAGCGGAAGATCCAATTGGCCGAATTAGATGAAATGAGGGAACGAGCTTACCACAGCTCCCGGCTATATAAGGAACGGACCAAGAGATGGCATGATAAGAGAATCAAGGTCAAGACGTTCAAGCCAGGAGATAAGGTCCTCGTTTTCAACTCCCGTGTCAAACTTTTCGGTCACGGGAAGTTGAGGAGCAAGTGGGACGGCCCATTCACAGTAATCAATGCTGCATCTCATGGGGCCGTCACTTTGCAAAACGAGGACGGAAACACCTTTAAGGTCAACGGACAACGGTTGAAGGTTATCCTAGAACCAGAACCTCCGCCACTCGATGAATTAGATGTCGTCGAGTTCATAGAACTCTAAACCCCGTCCGTCTTTAGATAGAGCACCGTTTAGTTCAGTTTAGTTTGGTGTGTTAGTTAATTGTGTGATTCATTTATTTTCCTTAGATTCATGATTAGGGTGCTCTGAATTTTCCCTTCCAATCATTTGTTCCAAATTTTAGTTCGAAGAATAAATAAAATTAGAGTTGAATGCAAAAAGAATAAAATTGTCGCTCCGGTTGGTGCATTTGAACCAACCGGAGATTGTCCTGTTTAACGAAAAGATACATGAGTACAGACATGACACAGTGGAGGAACAGGACGAGAATGAGCAGGCCGACCAGCTGGCTCAGTACCTTTCAAGGTTGAATCCCTACCAGTGAAGAGTCCAAGCTTGGGGGAGCACCCCCATCAGGTACGTTCCGAATTACTCAGCACTTTGGTCATTCAATTGAAAATACTTCCCTTGAATAAAATTAACTCTCAACCAGGCATGGAATGAATTATATGCCTCTCACTTTGGAAATGATGAATGGTTGCTTTGTCATTAATTTTGCTAGTACTTTGTTGCAACTAGTTGCTTGACTATGCTTGAGTTATTTGGCATGAGTAGAAATGAACCTGAAAACCTTGTGGGAGCATATGCCTTATTCCAAGTCTAGGTTATTGTGGGGATTGATATTGTGATACTTTGGTTGAATTCTATTTCTGCTCTTAGTATGGTGAAAATCTCGGATGTTTATGTTTTCAAAACAAAGTTCCTCATTGGTCAAACATTCCTACCAGAGCCATATGATAGGATTAGTTTCAAACTTTCTACTCATATGCTGCTTGTTATATTAGTGAGCTTTGTCAAATTGTTGTGACCTTTGAGTGAAGCTTTCATATTCTTAGAGATCGAGATCCACGTACACACACCACCTCTCACTTGCAATTCCTACACTGGGAGTTAGCAAACATTTTCCATCATCCATCCACAAAAATAAAATGCTTCATGTTCCATGATTTCCCTCTCCAAATATTCTTGATAGAGACATGGGCTATGCAAAAAGAAAAGCATAGCAAAAAGAAAGGAAAAAAAAGAGAAAAGCATGTCAAGTGGCATGGCAAAAATATGAGAATAAAAGATAGCCCATGTTCTCGAAAATAAATCAAGGAGAGGGAGATTCATCCCAAGGAGCTCCACCATATTCCATTCCACCATATTCCATCCCACCATATTCCACTCCATATATCCCACACACTTGCACTTCTCGATATTAAGGTATGATTTGTTTCCTCAGAGATCCGGTCTTTGACTTAGCAAAATATAAGATGCTTGTATGCCTTCATTCTTTGTCCCTAAGCCACACAAAAAGCCAAATTAGATGTTAGGATGAAAAGAAGGCAAAACCTTTGGTAAGGATTCAAATACACTTGAGCGATTGAGTGAGCCAATGAGGAACAATTTATCTTTTCACAAAAGGGTGAAAAAAACGCCGAGATAGGATCCTGAAAAGAGTAGAGTGGAATAAACCTAAGTTAACCTGTTCATCCTTTCAACCACCCAAGATAAGGAAATTGCTATAAGCCCCATAGGTAAAATGGTGAATTATACCTTGCTAGTAATTCAAGTAAAAATTTGAGTACTAGTTGTTTATAAAGTTACCTGCAAGAGAAATGACATTGTAGCAACTCCTGATCCACCGAGCCTAAGTTTTTATCTTTGCTCGAGGACGAGCAAAGAGCTAAGCTTGGGGGAGCTTGTTGGCGGTCATTACAGACCAATTTCCGACCTCCAACCAAGTATAAAACAGACACAATGGAGACACGCACCATAGCTATAGGGCTTATCACTGACTATTTCCACAAGTTTTCGTGATTGTCCTCTGTGCAGGTACAAAATGGAGAAACATGTGCTATAAGGGTCGGAAATGACCGTTTTGGCTAAACGACACGATTTGGCCGGTTACCCCCCTTAGCCGTATACGAAATCGGGAAGCCATCTGTTGGCGGTCATTACAGCCCAAATCCGACCACCAATACTCGGGAATAAATGAGGTTATGTGCAACATTCCATGCACTTAGGTTTTATTTCTAATAAAGTTCCACGAGTTTTGGTGAGTGTCACTTGTTCAGGTACAACTACGACAAATATGTGCTATTGGGGCCGAAAATGAGCTAATCGGCCGAACGACTCTGTTCGGCCGGTTACCCCCCCTAGCCATACAAGCTGCCGGGAGCCGTCCACATCACCGATGACCAAGCGGACACAACGTACGACACGTGGACGACCGCCAACTCATTCCGGACCCACGCCACGTCATCCTGGGCCCACACAACAAGTTCCACATCAGCAGAAGGCGGCCCAGGACAGCCAGGACATAGAGGCGGTGCTGGGGGGGCTGGCCTTGGGCCAGGCCCGTTCGGCCGAACCGACCCCAGGCCAGCACCGCCTCCCCAAGGCTAATCCCAGGCGTCCAAGCTAAGGCGGTGGAGATCAAGGGTTCGGCCGAACCCCCTGGTTCGGCCGAACCGACCCTGGCGCCCGAATTGCTAGGGGGTACCCCCCTGGTCCCTTGGCGGCTACTCCAGCCCCAACCTTCCTATGCAACTATAAATAGGACCCTATACCCCCTCTTGTAACACACACCAAGCCAAGGAGCTCATTTCCACTTTCATTCTAGTAGAGTTAGGATAGTCTAGTTGGGAGTTAGAGTTGAGTCGAGCTTTGCCTCGGAGGTTCCGGAGTCGTCTTCAGAAGCTCTGGTATAAGCTCTTGTATCTTTTACCTTTTCCTTTTGCAAGACTTTGAGTATCAATATAGTTATCTTTATCACTTTGCCTTTGTCATTTATATCTTGCTTCTACTTTATCCTAGTTGCAGAATATATCTTGTTTAGACTATAGTCAGTTATAGTTCTAGTGCTTGTAGTCTTGTTTAAGTCTTTGTCTTGGCTGGTTCTTCGATCTTGCTTGATACTGGAGGTGAATTGTCACCAAGAGTATTGACAAGGTTGCTTTCTCTTGCTAGCACAGTAAGTAGTCGTTGCCTAGTGTAGGAGTGGTTCCTAGACTAGTCGGTGGCCTTAGTTTATTCCCGTCGCAACGGAGGTGGTAGCCGGGAGGTGGTGACAGCCCTTTCGGTCTTCGTAGCCCATCATGTTAGTTCCGGTCCGTAGGATCCCCTAGTTGGGAAATAGTGGCACCCCTTCTCATCCCTTTCTGTGTGTTCACCGGTTCCCTTGTCCCGACGCTAAGACATTAGAGTTATCCCAGATCTCCTAGTGCTGGCTCTGTAGCCGCTGTATCTCTAAGCTAGAGTGACATAGGTAGATAAAGTATTCAGGAGTCCTCTATCTCTTCTCGTTGTCCTCCCAGCTATCTATCTCTTCTCTCCCTTACCTGAGTATCCCTTGAGTTGTGTGTCCGGTATATCCACTCATATCCAATACCGTTATCCCCTGTCTTGTCTAGTCGTGTACCCTCCTCTGATAGTCTCGAATATCTGTTCACTAGTAATCTTGCCAAAGCTTCCCTGCGGAAATATAAATTACGATACCTCGGAATACTCCCAGGTGAAGTGCTACAGCAGTGATTCTGTGCGCTTGCAGAATATTTCTATATTTTACTAAGCCATAAGGAAAACCACTGAAACACTCCTTACCCCAGTACTAGGATTCTCAATTCTGATATTGGATCGTAAGAAGTGCCAACAAGCATTTCTAGTTGTGATCTTTGTGCTGAAATTCTTGACGATTTTGTGGTGGTCACCGACACCCACAAGAACGACTAACCTTTTGTGGTGATTTTCATACCCGCAAGAACGACTAACTATCTTGAACGACTGACTTCGCTCCGTCGTTCCGCCCGGCTAGGCCGACGATCGGACGATGCTGGGAGTTCCCCAGCTCCGTCTCGAGGCTCGAGCCGGATGGACACAGACGAGGACGGAGCAGCCGGCTCGGGATGGGGCCATGCCACACCCCCGGCCAGGCAGCTCCTGAGCGAGAGTGACATCAACCTTAGAGCAGAAAGGGAGCGGAACACCTTCAACGTGCTTCGGCTGAAGGAGTTCGAGCACACCCGTGTGTTTGAGCAAGATTTGCTCAGGGACACGGGGATGGACGTAGAGTTCACGGAAATTTTCCAGGCCATTGGCTGGGAGAATTTCTGGCACATCGACGAAGAAGGTTCGTACCTGCTCACCCTTGAATTCCTCTCGACTTTGGTTTCTGAAACTGGGGGGATTCGTTTTCGGTTCTTCAACCAAGAGTTCTTCTGCTCTTGGAGGGATTTTAGTTCGGGTCTCGGATTTTCAAGTCGTTGTTCATTAGACCTGAACAAAGCGCTTAAAAGATTTGACCGGGTGGCATTTTGGAAAAAGATTTCGGGGGATACCAACTGTCATGCGCCACGCACGAACAGCATACATAACCCCACTTTGCGTTTCATGCATCGTTGGGTGTCTATGACGGTATTCCCCCGGGCAGATTTGCGCCCTGTCAACACCATCGAGTTGCGGGTTCTTTTTGCCATGGTCAAGCAGATTCCCTATTCACCTGTGAAAGACATGGTTGGTCACTGGCTGTCTCATATTTCTCGTGCGGGTAGCATGGCAATGACTTCTCTAGTCACTCGCCTCGCTAACCACCTGGGCGTCCTCCAAGGCGCCCGGCTCACGTACATCGAGACAGCGTGTTCCGTCGTGGATGCCGAGCACTTCATGCAGGCCCACATGATACGGCGGACTCCCGACGCAACGCTGGCAATGATTTACCATGGCTATACAACTGAAGTGCCTTTGCCCTGTGCAGCACTAAGGTTGTATACCACGCCGAAACTAACTCTTCAGTTAAGGACCGAGTCGGACGATTCTCCACCTTGGAGAGAGCCGACTCGGCACAGCATTGCAGGTGACGGACCCGTCACGAGGGGACGAGCCAGGCGTGATGCTGGGCTCGCCACCTCACAGGAGCCGGAAGATGCACCACAAATGCCGCACCGACATACTTCCGCTTTTGAGGCCACCTACGACATGTACACCGACGCTGGGACGTCCGGAGCAAGAGGCTCCGGGCAGCATCAGGAGCCGAACTACTTCACCTCAGGACGCTGGGACTACGGCCAGGACACGGACTCTGAGTGGTCCGGGAGTCGGTATGGAGGGGGATACGATAGTGCCTCCCAGCCATATTACCCCGGATACTCACAGTCTGCACGCTTCGACTATGGTCGGGAGTTATCCTCCATCTCCGACCGAGTCGAGCTCATCGACGACCGTACCCGAGAGATTCAAGACACGCTAGCCCGCCATTCTCAGTACCATCAAGAGAATAGTGGGATGGTGGCGTCTATCCAGCACGACGTCCATGAACAAGCGGAACAGCTGAGCCAGTACCTTTCAAGGCTCAACCCCTACCAATGAAGAGTCCAAGCTTGGGGGAGGACCCCCACCAGGTATGTCCCGATTTATCCAGCACTTTGATCATTTAATTTCCCTTTCATTTCCCTTCATGATAGTTTGCATTTAAAAAAATGAAAATACCAAAAATATTTCCCTTAAACAATATTTCCTTGAATAAAATAACTCCCAACTATGCATGGAATGAATCATATGCCTCTCACCTTGAAAATGATGAATAGTTGCTCTGTCATTAATTTTGCAAGTACTTTGTTTCAACTAGTTGCTAGATTGTGCTTGAGTTATTTGGCATGAGTAAAAATGTCCTGAAAACCTTGTGGGAGCACATGCTTTATTCCAAGTCTAAGTTGTTGTGGAGATTGATATAGTGAGAATTTGGTTAAATTCTATTATGCTTTTAGTACGGGGAAAATCTCGGAAATTTATGCTTTCAAAATGAAACATGTTCCTCATTGGTCAAAATACCTACCAGAGCCATATGATAAGATTAGTTGAAAATTTCTACTCGTATGCTGCTTGTTATCTTAGTGAGCTTTGTCAAATTGTTGTGACCTTTGAGTGAAGCTTTCATATTCTTAAAGATCGAGACCCACGTACACACATCACCTCTCACTTGCAATTCCTACACTGGGAGTTAGCAACATTTTACATCATCCATCCACAAAAATAAATGCTCCATGTTCTATGATCTCCCTCTCCAAATATTCTTGATAGAGACATGGGCTATGCAAAAAGAAAAGCATGCCAAAGAAACATGGAAAAAATAAGAGAAAAAGAAAAGCATGCCAAAGGGCATGGCAAAAAGGAAGAGAAAAAGAAAAGCATGCCAAGTGGCATGGCAAAAATATGAGAATAAAAAAATAGCCCATGTTCTCAAAAATAAATCAAGGAGAGGGAAATTCATCCAAGGAGTTCCACCATATGCCATTCCACCATTCCACCATATTCCATTCCATCATTCCACCATATTCCACTCCACTCATATCCACACACTTGCACGTCTCGATCTTAAGATGTGATTTGTCTCCTCAGAGATCCGGTCTTTGACTTAGCAAAATATAAGATGCATGCATGCCTTCATCCTTTGTCCCTGAGCCACACAAAAAGCCATATTAGATGTTAGGATGAAAAGAAGGCACAAGCCTTTGGTGAGGATTCAAATACACTTGAGTGATTGAGTGTGCCAATGAGGAACAATTTGTAGTTTTCAAAACTTATGAAAAAACTCCGAGATGGGATCCTGAAAAGAGTAGAGTGGAATAAAACTGAATTTAAACTGTTCATCCCTTCAACCGCCCAAGATAAGTAGATTGCTATAAGCCCCATAGGT
Source organism: Echinochloa phyllopogon (assembly GCA_033239725.1). Classification (NCBI taxonomy): domain Eukaryota; kingdom Viridiplantae; phylum Streptophyta; class Magnoliopsida; order Poales; family Poaceae; genus Echinochloa; species Echinochloa phyllopogon. Next base: position 29,689,746 of record BTCW01000018.1, read on the forward strand.
AAAAAGGTGATTTGAAACTTTGCCTATGATTCAAGTATTTTTGAAGACTAGTTGTTTATAAAGTTACCTGCAAAAGAAATGACATTGTAGCAACTCCTGATCCACCGAGCCTAAGTGTATATCTTTGCTCGAGGACGAGCAAAGAGCTAAGCTTGGGGGAGCTTGTTGGCGGTCGTTACAGCCCAAATCCGACCACCAATACTCGGGAATAAATGAGGTTATGTGCAACATTCCATGCACTTAGGTTTTATTTCTAATAAAGTTCCACGAGTTTTGGTGAGTGTCACTTCTGCAGGTACAACTACGACAAATATGTGCTATTGGGGCCGAAAATGAGCTAATCGGCCGAACGACTCTGTTCGGCCGGTTACCCCCCCTTAGCCATACAAGCTGCCGGGAGCTGTCCACATCACCGATGACCAAGCGGACACAACGTACGACACGTGGATGACCGCCAACTCATTCCGGACCCACGCCACGTCATCCTGGGCCCACACAACAAGTTCCACATCAGCAGAAGGCGGCCCAGGACAGCCAGGACACAGAGGCGGTGCTGGGGAGGGCTGGCCTTGGGCCAGGCCCGTTCGGCCGAATAGGCCCGTTCGGCCGAACCGACCCCAGGCCAGCACCGCCTCCACAATGCTAATCCCAGGCGTCCAAGCTAAGGCGGTGGAGATTAAGGGTTTGGCCGAACCCCCTGGTTCGGCCGAACCGACCCTAGCGCCCGAATTGCTAGGGGGTACCCCCCTGGTCCCTTGGCGGCTACTCCAGCCCCAACCGTCCTATGCAACTATAAATAGGACCCCATACCCCCTCTTGTAACACACACCAAGCCAAGGAGCTCATTTCCACTTTCATTCTAGTAGAGTTAGGATAGTCTAGTTGGGAGTTAGAGTTGAGTCGAGCTTTGCCTCGGAGGTTCCGGAGTCGTCTTCAGAAGCTCTGGTATAAGCTCTTGTATCTTTTACCTTTTCCTTTTGCAAGACTTTGAGTATCAATATAGTTATCTTTATCACTTTGCCTTTGTCATTTATATCTTGCTTCTACTTTATCCTAGTTGCAGAATATATCTTGTTTAGACTATAGTCAGTTATAGTTCTAGTGCTTGTAGTCTTGTTTAAGTCTTTGTCTTGGCTGGTTCTTCGATCTTGCTTGATACTGGAGGTGAATTGTCACCAAGAGTATTGACAAGGTTGCTTGCTCTTGCTAGCAGAGTAAGTAGTCGTTGCCTAGTGTAGGAGTGGTTCCTAGACTAGTCGGTGGCCTTAGTTTATTCCCGTCGCAACGGAGGTGGTAGCCGGGAGGTGGTGACAGCCCTTTCGGTCTTCGTAGCCCATCACGTTAGTTTCGGTCCGTAGGATCCCCCAGTTGGGAAATAGTGGCACCCCTTCTCATCCCTTTCTGTGTGTTCACCGGTTCCCTTGTCCCGACGCTAAGACATTAGAGTTATCCCAGATCTCCTAGTGCTGGCTCTGTAGCCGCTGTATCTCTAAGCTAGAGTGACATAGGTAGATAAAGTATCCAGGAGTCATCTATCTCTTCTCGTTGTCCTCCCAGCTATCTATCTCTTCTCTCCCTTACCTGAGTATCCCTTGAGCTGTGTGTCCGGTATATCCACTCCTATCCAATACCGTTATCCCCTGTCTTGTCTAGTCATGTACCCTCCTCTGATAGTCTCGAATATCTGTTCACTAGTAATCTTGCCAAAGCTTCCCTGCGGAAATATAAATTACGATACCTCGGAATACTCCCAGGTGAAGTGCTACAGCGGTGATTCTGTGTGCTTGCAGAATATTTCTATATTTTACTAAGCCATAAGGAAAACCACTGAAACACTCCTTACCCCAGTACTAGGATTCTCAATTCTGATATTGGATCGTAAGAAGTGCCAACACCATCCACGTCACCGACACTCAAGCAGCGACCGGGATGACACGTAGATGACCGCCACCTCATCCGGGGCCGGTACAACTCGAAGCCAAGTACCAGGAACTAGCCAGGAGGGCCCACAGGGCAGAGGTTGCACGGGGGAGCGCTGCCAGGCCACAGGGCCCGTTCGGCCGAACGGCCCACTTCGGCCGAACCGCCCCCAGAAGTCCACCGCCTCAGCAACCGCCTCGGCACCAAGGCGGTGCCACGTGCCCGTTCGGCCGAACACATCGGTTCGGCCGAACCAGCCACTTCGGCCGAATGGCCCGGAGCCGCCTTGAGCTGCCTTGGCCGCTGCTCCACTCCTCCACCGACCCGGGCCACTATAAATTGAGACCCCTGGTCACCTGCAAGACAGACAACACAAGAGTAGAGTGCAGGCGAAGCACTGTTAGTTCTCCACTTGTATCAGTAGAGATAGGGAGAGAGGAGAGGTGAGCGTCCCGGAGAGGAGCCGAAGTGTCGGCCCCTCTTCCCGCTGTACCTCTACGGATGCGACTTCACTTCGAGTAACATCCGGGTCTTGTCTGGTAACTCTTGTATCTCTCTCTGATTAATTGAGCATTCAGTTCTTACTTTTATATGCTTGCTGGTTCTTCGTTCAATGCTTAGTTGTGTAGTATAATTGTATACTAGCTGCTTAGCTTGAGTGCTTATCTGTCTGCAGTAGATAAGTATTAGTCAACTAGTGTAGGCGTGGTGCCTATACTTGAGGCTAACTTAGTTTCTGCCCATCGCAACGGAGGTGGTAGCCATAAGGTGGTGACAGCCCTTTCGGTCTTCGTAGCCCATCACGTTAGTTCCGGTGTCTTAGGACCCAAGGTTCAGGGTAACCGGCACCCCTTCTCACCCCTTTCTGTGTGTCGGAGGCTCTGTAGTCCCGAAGCAAGTATCTATCTGTATCCTCTGATCTGCTCAATCAATCGGTAGAATACCTTTATCAGACCCGTACCCTCTCTACCCTCTTACCTCTTCTCTTCTCTCCTTGTTGTCGTCATCCATCTCATCCATTCCATTTCATCCACACCATCTACCTAGGACAACTTAGTTTAGGATTAGTACACTTCTCATTCTCTGTGGAAATCGATACCTTGGAATACTCCCGGGTGAAAGCTACATCGGTATCCGTCCGCTTGCGGATTTATCTGTAGGCCGTAAGGAGTGACAACATCTGCCTTGATGGCGTCGCATCAGTCTTGAGCAAAGCGTCTTAATCACTGCCTTTTGGGTTTGGCATTTTTATGAACTTTAAGTTGGTGCTCGACAAGTTCCCTCGGCACACCAAGCATGTCAGATGTTTTCCATGCAAATATATCTTTACTATCACGGAGGAACTTAATGAGCGCGTTTTCTATTTACAATCTAAATCTACCCCTATAAGAGCAGGTTTAGATGAATCACCCATCTGAAGATTGATACTCTTAATCTGTACGTCTTCAGAGGGCTTGAAGTTGGTACTAGAAGCCTTCTTGCTTAGGATCTCCAAGTCTTCCTCTTTCGACTCCTTTGCCAAAGCGAGTACTTCTAGCATCTAAATTGGGACTTATAATGTAGCCACGTACTCGACAGCTTCCAAGTCACAATCATGAGAAATTTTCAGGTCTCACCTTAGGGAAAGGACTCCTTTAGGAGCGGGCATCTTAAGGATGAGGCACACGTAGTGTGGGATCGCCATGAATTTGGTGAGGGCTGGTCGCCCAAGGATCGCATGGTACGAAGTCTCAAAGTCTGCCACCTCGAACTTGATGTACTTGGTCCTGAAGTTGGCTTCTGTCCCGAATGTGGCTGGGAGCATGACTTGGCCCAGGGGTATCGCTGCGTTGCATAGTACGATGCCGTAGAATGGAGATTATGTAGGCTTCAGGTAATTGGTGATGTCAAGCCCCATCTTCTTGAATGTCTTCGCAAAGATGACGCTGAGCCCGCTGCCGCCATCGATGAGTACCTTGGTCAGTCTGGCTTGCGCCACGACTGGATCCAAGACTAGTGGGTATCTTCCTGGGTTGGCAAAGTTAGTCCATTGATCCATTCCGGAGAACGTGATTGGGACTTCAGACCACTTTATGTATGTAGGAGTGACTGGTTCGATCGCCATGATATCACGGAGAGTTAACTTCTTGGCCTGCTTCGACTGGTTCAATGATTCTCCACTGAACAAGACTGCTACGACATTCTTGACTTGTGGGTAACTGTTGCCAGGTTCCTTGTCATCTGTGTCGTCCTTCTTCTTGTCGGTGTTGTAGTCACAGGCAGGGCTGAGTTTGTGAAACTCGCACTTGAGGTGGAGCACTGAGCCATCGTGTGCTTGCCATGGGGGTGGTATGGGCAGGGACCGTCCATGACTGTTGCCACTGGATGGTTCCTGCATTGAGGACGATCGACCGTTGCAACGGTGTTGTCAGGCTTGCACTTCTTGTTGTCAGGATTGAAGTCGCGATTATTGGAGCGATTGTTGCGTCGGTCGTTGTTGTCCCTATTGTTGTTGTTGTTGTCATGGTGTCTGTCGAAGCGCTGGCATTAGCGGTCGTCTTGGTCGGCCCATTCATATGCTATCCTTCTGAGGGAGACAACATCATGATGGCCTCTTGTAACACCCTAAAAATGCTTTTTTTTAAATTTAGTAATTAAATCGCTTTTATTTAATTTATGCTCATATGTATCTAAGGAAAACAAATTATTTATGAGAAATAAAATCAAAGATAAGGCTAGAAACATTTTTGATGCATTCATGCTGGTTGCATTGAGATTCGTTTGTTTGAAGTTCAAATCGGATTTTAAAATCCAATTCAAATTTCGCTTTAGGCTTTGCCTTCTATTTTCTTTTCTGGCGCCGAGCCGTTTCCTTCCTAGACCCTCGACTTCGACTAGGACTCTGTCTCGAGACCGACTCCGACGCTACCGCCGTCGCCGAATCCTTCCTTGACACGAACGCCAAGACTTGGACCTGAGGCCGGTCTTTGTTCTATTTATAGTCATCGTCTTGATCTTCCTTTCAATCTTTCCAATCGAGCCACAACCCTAGTTGCCGTTCTCGCCGAGAAGTTCCGCCTCGCTCGAGACCGTTCTCGTCGGAAGAAGTTCCGCCTCGCTCGAGACCCACCCTCGATCTTCGCCGTCGGAGCTTCGCACTCGTCGGAAAGCACTCCAGGAGGTTCGCCTTGAAACCCGAAGCTCTCCATAGCGTTCTTGCTCCGATTCTTGCCGTGCTCTGCGCTAATTTTGATCTGCCGTCGACCCAGTAGTTCTCCGCCGCTGTGTTCGAGCGTCGCTAGCGTCAAGCCTCGAAGCCGGCATACCCCTCGAAAAGCCGTTTTGTTTTGAACCATTAGATCTAGATCCAATGCCGCCGCGTCAGTTCGAGGCCCTGCTCGAACCGGAGGATGCCTTCGAAGCTGACTGTTTTGCAAAAGAAGCCTTCACGTTTTCAAAATCAACCCGCAGTCCAACCTAGTTCAAAAGTATTTTCGAATGAATCCTTTTTCTTTTGTTTTAAACCCTGCAAGCTTCTAAAAGTTGCGCCCGAGGCCCAGTTTTGTCTTTTAACAGGAAAACCCTCGAATCTTCAAATAAAATTTTGTTTTGACCCTCGAAACTTTGACAGTTTAGCCTCGAACCGTAGAGACGCCATAGCTTCCCCGTCTTAGCCTCGATTTGAGTGATTTTCGCGTTCTGGTGTTCGTAGCGAAGCGTAGAATAGTTTCGAAGCTTTCTTTTGTTCTTTATTGTTTGGTGTACTGTTCTAATAGATTAATATTGTTTGCATGTACTGGCTTGTTCGGTTGCTTGTGTGTTTCTTCGAGAGTCCAGTTGGTGAGCAGTGCGCGTTCGAGTTCGAGGGGTACCAGGACCAGCAGTATCAGGAACAGCAGCAGCAGCAGCACTTTGTAGTAGGCAAGTACAGCACAGACAATCCTTGCTACCTAAACACACCATTACATTATTTACTGCATATGCATGTGTCTAAATTGTTATCCTATTAAGGTTGTTCCTAGTTTTGTTTACCCTATACCTTGATTACCTTGGGTTATTGCATTTGGGTAGAACTTTGCTAGGCGCAGCTACTGTCACCTTTGCTTAACTGTTAATCTTGACTTAATGATTCACTTCAATGTTAATGGTAAAACTTGCTTTTTAGCAACATGGATCAGGGAGCTAGGGCGTACGCTTTGTGCTTGGCCCTAGTGTCTCTCCATAAGGACCTGTTCTTAAAGCGGCAACCCAGGAGCCTGTCGCCACCGCCGGAACTATAATGGCTCTGGTCTTGGACAAGTAACTTGTACGGCTCTAATTCAACAGTGGTTACCGGTGGGCCACCGGCGTTATGGGAAACATGGGTGAGAGTATGGTTTGATCCACCGAGGACGGAATAGCCGTTGGCTATGCCCTCGTGAGGCACAGTCCCGTGTTGGGAGCTTCCGTTTGGCGGAGGTTCCACACGTTGCGCTATTTTATTCTGCTATTGTTGTTATTTTTCCGCGCTTGGACGCCATTGACCCTCCTATTCGGAGCGCCCTGGGAGTCAGTCAATCTCGGTGCCTTGGGTCATGCTGCCTAGGTTGTACCATAACGGCTACTGTTTTGTTAAAGTGTCTTGTGAAAAGCCTCGTAGCGTCCCTATGCGGTCACACCTCGGAAGTGTGATTTGTGAGGTCTGATCCACCTCCGCGTGGTTGGGTGCAAAGTTCTTTGAACTTTTACGCGACTGGTGGGTAAAGGGCGAAACCTCTGCAGAGTGTACAATCTATCATGATAGTCTTGCTCAGGGTCACGAGCGGCCTGGATCCTTTTTGATTAGAAGATGATGTTTATTATTACTGTTCAATGCCTACTTCTACTTTATTAATTGGGGAAATTCAACCGGGATTCACATAAATGTTGTATCCTCGAGATACCCTCGAATACCTTCGAGACTCCCTCGAATACCCTCGAGAGACCCTCGAATCAAACTAAAATCAGCCAACTAAAAATGCTAATGCAGTTCAGCCGAGTCAAGCCTTACTTTTTAGCCTTCATAATCTGTGTTGTATTTGCTAAGTAACTCTGTTACTTACACTTGCTGTTGTTATTATTTTTGGGCAAAATCCCGGATGGGTAACAGATGGATTAGAAGGTACTGCTGCCGTCGAATTTCCTGAAGATCTGCCTTTCTACTAGCTGTGCTCAACCAGTCAGTGTCCCTGTGGATTATGGACTTCGGCTTCATTTAGATTAGAGAGAGATTAGTCTTTGAGTCTTCCGCTGTAAATTTTCATTAAATTTGAGTCAAACTCTGATGTAAAACCTTTTATATTATTCGAGCATTGTGTTCTATTATCATATTTGTTTGCTATATGTGTAATGACTTCCTGGGAACACATATGGCCGCATCTCGGGTTTCTGTGTAAATCCGGGTGTGACAGATTGGTATCAGAGCCGTGCTGACTGTAGGAACGCAGCCTAGTTAGAACGGTTGATAAATCGTTAGGAGACCACCATGATTTTGTTTTAGATCATTTAGCTACGTTTTTCAAAACCAGTGCTGTCGAGTCTTGTGTGAATCATGTCTTTGGGTGCTTGATTTTGCTGTTATTATGCTTATGTTTGAATTGGATCTTTGTAATGATTGTGATGGTCATAGACACAAGTCTATCTCCATCTAGATATAGGACTAAGGTTTAAGGAGTACTAGTGAATAAATAGTTGGGTTACCTTTCTCCTCTGCACTTCCTCTGTCTTACTCTTTATCTTATCTTTCCAAGAATTGCTATCTTCCCATACACCATCTGCAAGCATGGGATATCTATTACCGAGGGACAAGAATACTGATGGGAGATGTTTTGCTATGATAGATGGTTAACACCAGAGGCAACCCCGGAGGCAGTGGAAGCAACCAGAACCAGAACCCACCACCTCCACCACCGCCACTTACCATGGAGCAGATGATGCAGATGCAACTTCAGCTGACTCAGCAGATGGCGCAAACCATAGCACTGATGCAGCAGAATCAGCAGAACCCGCCCCAACAGCACTACGTGCAACCCCGAGATAAAAGGGGCGAGTTTATGAAGGGACGCCCTCCTACCTTCAACAAGTCTAGCGACCCAATGCAAGCAGAGGACTGGCTCAAGGCAGTGGAACGACAGCTGGACATCGCACAGTGCAACGACCGGGAGAAGGTGTTGTATGGAAGTGGACAGCTCCAGGGAGCAGCTTTGGATTGGTGGGATGCGTACCAGTATGCTCACCCCAATCGTGATCAGATCACTTGGCAGGAGTTCCGCGACAGCTTCCGTTCTCACCACGTGCCGGAAGCGCTGATGACCTTGAAGAAGAAGGAGTTCCTGGCTTTGAAGCAGGAAGGTATGAGTGTCACCGCTTATCGTGACAAATTCATTGAGTTGGCCCGTTATGCTCCAGAGGACGTGAATACTGATAGGAAGAAGCAGACCCGGTTCCGAGATGGCCTGCATGATACACTCCAGTACCAGCTCCTGTGTTCCAAGTTCGCCACTTTCCAAGAACTGGTGGATAGCGCACTACTGTTGGAGCACAAGCGCCGTGAGATGGAAGATAAGAAGAGGAAGCTTCAAGGCACACTGTCAGGAAGCTATGTTCGACCCCGCTTCAATCCTCAGCCAGGAAATCAACAGATGGTGACCCCGCAGCGTTTCCAGGGACAGCCGGGACTGATGAATCGCAGCCAGTATCAGCAGCGTCCCCAGTACCTACCAGCACCCCCTCAGCAGCGACCCTCGAACCAGCCACCGAATGGTCCTGCTCAACGCCCCAATCCGGCCAGCAATACGCCTACAGCACCAAGGTGTTTCGGATGTGGTGATCTGGGACACTATGCCAGCGCCTGCCCTCGAAAGGCTCAGAACACCGTCGAACAGAACAGTAATTCGAGGGTTGGACAACCCCCGAATCAGAATGGGAATCAGCAGCAGAATCCAGCGAGGGGCAAGGTCAACCACATGGGAGCTGAGACCCTCGAAGGAGCCACAGATGTCGTTGTGGGTACGTTCCCTATCAACTCGACCCTCGCAACTGTTTTATTCGATACTGGAGCTTCGCATGCTTTCATATCTACTGCTTTCGTGAAAAAGAATATGATGATGTTGCAACCTATGGGGAACCCCATGGTAGTTAGTTCACCTGGGGGAGAACAGCGTGCCACTCTACGTTGCCCTCGAGCCACAATCACAATAAGGGGGGTAGATTTCGTGGTGAACCCAATAGTTCTAGAAACACTTGGGTTTGACTTGATTCTGGGTATGAGCTGGTTAGCCAGATATGATGGAGTGATTCAATGCTCCAAAAGGACAGTGCAACTGACAGCAAAGACTGGTGAGAAAGTGGAGTATCAAGCAGCTAGTCCCACGGGACACAATCAGATCTACCAAGCCGGGGAAGTAGCACTGGAAAACATCAGAGTGGTGTGCGAGTTCCCAGATGTGTTCCCAGATGAGTTACCAGGTATGCCCCCAGACCGCGAAGTTGAATTTGTTATTGATCTTAAGCCTGGTACTGCACCTATAGCTAAGAGGCCATATAGGATGGGAGTAAAAGAATTAGAGAAACTTAAGGAGGAATTAAGGGCGTTGTTAGCAAAAGGGTATATTCGTCCTAGTTCGTCTCCTTGGGGAGCACCAGTTTTGTTTGTGGATAAGAAAGATGGGACCCAGAGATTGTGTGTGGATTATCGAGCTTTGAATGAAGTGACCATCAAGAACAAGTACCCGTTGCCAAGGATTGATGATCTCTTCGACCAGTTGAAAGGAGCATGTGTGTTCTCTAAGATCGATCTCCGATCCGGTTACCATCAGATGAGGATACGAGTGACTGACATCTCCAAAACAGCCTTCACAACCCGATATGGTCTATATGAGTTCACAGTCATGTCTTTTGGTTTGACAAATGCACCGGCATACTTCATGTATCTGATGAATAGTGTGTTCATGGACTATCTTGACAAGTTTGTGGTTGTGTTCATTGACGACATTCTGGTTTTCTCCAAGAATGAGGAAGAGCATGAAGAACATCTGAGGTTGGTGATGCAGAGACTTCGTGAGCATCAGTTGTATGCCAAGCTGAGCAAGTGTGAGTTTTGGTTAAAGGAAGTAGCATTCTTGGGTCACGTACTGTCCAATGGTGGAGTGGCAGTTGATCCGAAGAAGGTTAGTGATGTATTGAGTTGGAATCCGCCTAAGGATGTGAGTGAAATCAGAAGTTTCCTTGGAATGGCTGGATACTATCGGAGGTTCATAGAAGGATTCTCCAAGATTTCTAAACCCTTGACGGCGTTATTGGAGAAAAATGCCAAGTTTGTCTGGACTGAAGAGTGCCAAGTCAGCTTTGAGGAATTGAAGAAGAGGTTGACAACGGCACCTGTGCTAGTGTTGCCGGATATAACCAAGAGCTTCTCTATCTACTGCGATGCATCTCGTCTAGGATTGGGATGTGTACTCATGCAGGAAGGCAGAGTAGTAGCTTATGCATCGAGGCAGTTGAGGAAACATGAGCAGAATTACCCGACACATGATCTGGAATTAGCAGCTGTGGTGCATGCTTTGAAGATTTGGAGGCATTACTTGATTGGACATAAGTGTGATATTTACACAGACCACAAGAGTCTCAAGTATGTGTTTACACAGTCAGATCTGAATATGAGGCAACGTCGATGGTTAGAGTTGATCAAGGACTACGATCTGGAGATTCATTATCATCCAGGAAAGGCCAATCTGGTGGCCGATGCCCTTAGTAGAAGGAGTTACGTGAATAAGATCACAGGACATTGCTTATCGGAGGAACTCAGTTCAGAGTTCGAAAGGATGAGTCTGGGATTTGTGACCAGCGTCACCGAGATAGCAGTAGAACCGACCTTGGAACAAGAGATCCGAAAAGGACAGCTCACAGATGAGAAGATCAAGGAGATCGTGGAACTAGTGGCATTAGGAAAAGCCCCTGGTTTTCGAGTGGATGACCAAGGAACATTGTGGTATGAGAAGAGGATCTGTGTGCCAGATGTAGTGCAGATCAGGGATACAATTCTCAGGGAAGCCCATGAGTCGGCGTATTCGATACACCCAGGTAGTACCAAGATGTACCAAGATATCAAAGAGAGATTTTGGTGGTACGGATTGAAGAGAGATGTGGCCACATACGTAGCTCTCTGTGACACATGTCAGAGAGTTAAGGCTGAACATCAAAGGCCAGCAGGTTTGCTCCAGCCCATGAAGGTACCTGAATGGAAGTGGGAAGAAGTCGGTATGGATTTCATCACAGGCTTACCCCGCACTCAGAGAGGATTTGACTCAATCTGGGTAATCGTGGATCGCCTGACCAAGGTGGCGCATTTCTTACCAGTAAAGACCACCTACTCAGGAGCCAAACTAGCAGAGTTGTATATGGAGAGGATTGTGTGTTTGCATGGGGTACCGAAAAGAATAGTGTCAGATCGAGGTACCCAGTTCACATCGCATTTTTGGCGACAATTGCATGAGTCCATGGACACTAGGCTACAGTTCAGTTCAGCTTACCATCCGCAGACAGATGGGCAGACAGAACGGACAAATCAGATATTAGAGGATATGTTGAGAGCATGTGCTCTACAATACGGTGCCAGTTGGGACAAGAGTTTACCATACGCGGAATTCTCGTACAACAACAGTTATCAGAAGAGTTTGCAGATGGCGCCATTCGAGGCTCTGTATGGCAGAAAGTGTAGGACACCACTGTTCTGGAATCAGACTGGAGAAAGTCAGGTGTTTGGACCTGAGGTACTAAGAGAGGCCGAACGGCAAGTGCAGATAATCAGGCAGAATTTGAAAGTGGCACAATCCAGACAGAAGAGTTATGCAGATAACCGGCGAAGGGACCTCAATTTCGAGGTGGGAGACTTCGTGTATCTTAAGGTGTCACCAATGAGAGGTGTAAAGAGGTTCAACGTCAAGGGCAAGTTAGCACCTCGATATATTGGACCGTTCGAGGTACTTGGCCGGAAAGGAGAGGTGGCATATCAGTTAGAGCTACCAGAGAAGTTAGCAGGAGTACACGATGTGTTCCATGTATCTCAATTGAAAAAGTGCTTGCGAGTACCTGAGGAACAAATTCCGATTGATGAGCTGAATGTAGAGGAAGATCTTACCTATACTGAGCATCCTGTCAGAATTTTGGAAGAATCAGAGAGAGTCACCAGAAACAAGGTGATCAAGATGTGCAAGGTTCAGTGGAGTCGTCATTCAGAGGATGAAGCAACTTGGGAAAGAGAGGAAGACCTTAGAGCAGAGTATCCACAGTTATTCCCGTCCGCTCCCGAATCTCGAGGGCGAGATTCATCTTAAGGGGGGTAGGTTTGTAACACCCTAAAAATGCTTTTTTTTAATTTAGTAATTAAATCGCTTTTATTTAATTTATGCTCATATGTATCTAAGGAAAACAAATTATTTATGAGAAATAAAATCAAAGATAAGGCTAGAAACATTTTTGATGCATTCATGCTGGCTGCATTGAGATTCGTTTGTTTGAAGTTCAAATCGGATTTTAAAATCCAATTCAAATTTCGCTTTTAGGCTTTGCCTTCTATTTTCTTTTCTGGCGCCGAGCCGTTTCCTTCCTAGACCCTCGACTTCGACTAGGACTCTGTCTCGAGACCGACTCCGACGCTACCGCCGTCGCCGAATCCTTCCTTGACACGAACGCCAAGACTTGGACCTGAGGCCGGTCTTTGTTCTATTTATAGTCGCCGTCTTGATCTTCCTTTCAATCTTTCCAATCGAGCCACAACCCTAGTTGCCGTTCTCGCCGAGAAGTTCCGCCTCGCTCGAGACCGTTCTCGTCGGAAGAAGTTCCGCCTCGCTCGAGACCCACCCTCGATCTTCGCCGTCGGAGCTTCGCACTCGTCGGAAAGCACTCCAGGAGGTTCGCCTTGAAAACCCGAAGCTCTCCATAGCGTTCTTGCTCCGATTCTTGCCGTGCTCTGCGCTAATTTTGATCTGCCGTCGACCCAGTAGTTCTCCGCCGCTGTGTTCGAGCGTCGCTAGCGTCAAGCCTCGAAGCCGGCATACCCCTCGAAAAACCGTTTTGTTTTGAACCATTAGATCTAGATCCAATGCCGCCGCGTCAGTTCGAGGCCCTACTCGAACCGGAGGATGCCTTCGAAGCTGACTGTTTTGCAAAAGAAGCCTTCACGTTTTCAAAATCAACCCGCAGTCCAACCTAGTTCAAAAGTATTTTCGAATGAATCCTTTTTCTTTTGTTTTAAACCCTGCAAGCTTCTAAAAGTTGCGCCCGAGGCCCAGTTTTGTCTTTTAACAGGAAAACCCTCGAATCTTCAAATAAAATTTTGTTTTGACCCTCGAAACTTTCGCAGTTTAGCCTCGAACCGTAGAGACGCCATAGCTTCCCCGTCTTAGCCTCGATTTGAGTGATTTTCGCGTTCTGGTGTTCGTAGCGAAGCGTAGAATAGTTCCGAAGCTTTCTTTTGTTCTTTATTGTTTGGTGTACTGTTCTAATAGATTAATATTGTTTGCATGTACTGGCTTGTTCGGTTGCTTGTGTGTTTCTTCGAGAGTCCAGTTGGTGAGCAGTGCGCGTTCGAGTTCGAGGGGTACCAGGACCAGCAGTATCAGGAACAGCAGCAGCAGCAGCACTTTGTAGTAGGCAAGTACAGCACAGACAATCCTTGCTACCTAAACACACCATTACATTATTTACTGCATATGCATGTGTCTAAATTGTTATCCTATTAAGGTTGTTCCTAGTTTTGTTTACCCTATACCTTGATTACCTTGGGTTATTGCATTTGGGTAGAACTTTGCTAGGCGCAGCTACTGTCACCTTTGCTTAACTGTTAATCTTGACTTAATGATTCACTTCAATGTTAATGGTAAAACTTGCTTTTTAGCAACATGGATCAGGGAGCTAGGGCGTACGCTTTGTGCTTGGCCCTAGTGTCTCTCCATAAGGACCTGTTCTTAAAGCGGCAACCCAGGAGCCTGTCGCCACCGCCGGAACTATAATGGCTCTGGTCTTGGACAAGTAACTTGTACGGCTCTAATTCAACAGTGGTTACCGGTGGGCCACCGGCGTTATGGGAAACATGGGTGAGAGTATGGTTTGATCCACAGAGGACGGAATAGCCGTTGGCTATGCCCTCGTGAGGCACAGTCCCGTGTTGGGAGCTTCCGTTTGGCGGAGGTTCCACACATTGCGCTATTTTATTCTGCTATTGTTGTTATTTTTCCGCGCTTGGACGCCATTGACCCTCCTATTCGGAGCGCCCTGGGAGTCAGTCAATCTCGGTGCCTTGGGTCATGCTGCCTAGGTTGTACCATAACGGCTACTGTTTTGTTAAAGTGTCTTGTGAAAAGCCTCGTAGCGTCCCTATGCGGTCACACCTCGGAAGTGTGATTTGTGAGGTCTGATCCACCTCCGCGTGGTTGGGTGCAAAGTTCTTTGAACTTTTACGCGACTGGTGGGTAAAGGGCGAAACCTCTGCAGAGTGTACAATCTATCATGATAGTCTTGCTCAGGGTCACGAGCGGCCTGGATCCTTTTTGATTAGAAGATGATGTTTATTATTACTGTTCAATGCCTACTTCTACTTTATTAATTGGGGAAATTCAACCGGGATTCACATAAATGTTGTATCCTCGAGATACCCTCGAATACCTTCGAGACTCCCTCGAATACCCTCGAGAGACCCTCGAATCAAACTAAAATCAGCCAACTAAAAATGCTAATGCAGTTCAGCTGAGTCAAGCCTTACTTTTTAGCCTTCATAATCTGTGTTGTATTTGCTAAGTAACTCTGTTACTTACACTTGCTGTTGTTATTATTTTTGGGCAAAATCCCGGATGGGTAACAGATGGATTAGAAGGTACTGCTGCCGTCGAATTTCCTGAAGATCTGCCTTTCTACTAGCTGTGCTCAACCAGTCAGTGTCCCTGTGGATTATGGACTTCAGCTTCATTTAGATTAGAGAGAGATTAGTCTTTGAGTCTTCCGCTGTAAATTTTCATTAAATTTGAGTCAAACTCTGATGTAAAACCTTTTATATTATTCGAGCATTGTGTTCTATTATCATATTTGTTTGCTATATGTGTAATGACTTCCTGGGAACACATATGGCCGCATCTCGGGTTTCTGTGTAAATCCGGGTGTGACACCTCTCCTTCCGAACATCGCGGTGTAGCTCTCTAGTGTACAATCCATCTTGAAAGTAGTCGATGACTTCACGTTCTGAGATGTCCACTATCGTGGCTCTTTTGTCGAAGAATTTCTGAATGTACTTGCGAAGTGTTGATCCCTTTTCTTCCTTGTAGGCAGCCAACTCGTACCGGGTTCTGGGCTATGTCCAGGTTCCCTAGAAGTTGTCTGTGAATTTCCAAGTGAGCTGATCCCAGAAGTCGATGGATCCAAGGTGGAGCCCCTCGAGCCATGTGAGCGGCATGGTGTCTAGCATGACTGGGAAGTAGCTGACTTTGATGTCATTCGAGCCTCCCACCATCTGAACTGCAGTCGAGTAGATTCTCAGCCATTGCTATGGGTCTTGCGTTCCCGTGAACTTCTCGATTCTAGTTGGCATGAACATGGAAGGACACTAGATGTTCTTGATGAAATTTGAGAAAGTTGGGAACCCATCGTACTTGTCCCTCTACAGCTCCTTGTAGTAGTAGTAGTCACACCAGTTATACGCATCATTGTAGTTGCAGTATGGAGCGTGATAACGCTCGCGGTTCCCTTTGTTGTGGCATGGAGGGTCATCGTGGCGGGGTGGAGGACCATAATGACGATCATAGTCCTTGCGCCGGCATACTTTTGATTCAACTCAATGATGCCTACTTGACTGGATCGTAGAACGAGCATCATGGTTGGCATTGATTGTGTTGTAGAGGTCTTGTGAACGCCCTACTTCATTGCTTTGCCTGCCTCCATCTTGTTCTCGTTGTCGTTCTATGTCTTGGTCACATCCATGGCCTCTGTCTTGATCAGGGCCATGGCCACCATCTTGATCACACCCACGGCCTCCGTCTTGATCACGGCCTCAATTTCCAACTGCGCTCGGTGGTGGTTGCTGTACAATAAGGTCACCTGGAGCAGCTAGAGTTGTTGTGTCCCCTTGTATGCGTTTGCTTCCTACTGGGCGTCTTGATGCCACACTTCCTCCCGCTCGGTTGTTGCTTGGTTTAGGGTCCAGAGTGTTCCGAACTGTTTGGAATAATGTGAGGGCCTGCCTGGTGGATGGAGTGCTGGGTAGAGTTTTGATGATCTCTGCTACTACGGTGATGTTAAGCGGCACGTCTTGTAGGACTGGTTGATCTTCCACCACGTTGAAGTCTATATTGAGGTTGCGAACTGCATTCATGCGTAAAGCTACGCAGATGTGCCACCCTTTGCGTTTTGCATTTCTCGAGCGTCGCCTAGTCTTTTGATCGTCAGTTTCACCGTTGATGGTGGGCTCTTCATCGGATATATCAGCTAGTAAGTCCGTATCATACTAGGTGCCTGCTCCTGCTGCACCGGCCATGAATACTTATTGGCTGGGGTCAGTGATTCTGGAAATGGGCGCAATCTGAGTGTAGGAGAAATTGTCACCTGAGCTTTCTGTCGTAGGGGTGAGTGAAGTTGTCCTGCCATCTTGGTAGGGTAGATCTTCGAGGATGACTGCGGTGTGTCATGACTCATCGTCCCAGAAGGAGTTGGGGGAATCAAACCAGGCTAGTGAACAACGAGTCCTCCTGGTGTTCTGGTAATGACTAGTCCTGACGGGAGGCGAACGAGAGGCTCCTCATGCTCGAAGTTGGTGTTGAATTGGGTGCAGCAATGCTGGTATGTCGCGCCAGAGTTGTTATCACCTTGTAGGTATGTGGAGTCGTTTGTGCCGTCGTCCTTTGATGGCTTGTGAGCCGGCTCAAAGTCCTTGCAATGATCCATGATCTGGATGAGGTCTTGGCTTGTTATCTTGCTAATCTCCATGGTGTACATCTGTTGATATACAGACGCGGAGTTGGAGAGTCTGAATGGGAATCGGTCCAAGTGGTTACCCGATGGCGTAGCCGGCTCAGAGTCCCCTGCTCCTTCCATGATTGGAAGAGAGTTGTACCTGGACTCGACTTGATGAGTCCTAGTCAAAGTTGGAGTCAGAGTCGAAGTCGAAGTCGAGGTCGAAGTAGTCGTCGAGAGTTGATTCTCGACGAGATCGCGTAGCGGCTTTGGAGGGGTGTTGGCAGTCGTTACGACCTGATTTCTGACCTCCAACTGAGCATAAAGTGAATGCAATGGAACAATGCACCATAGCTATAGGGTTTATTTCTAATCATTTCCACAAGTTCTGGTGTTTATTTGATTCCAAGAGGCAGGTTACCAAAGTTGGGGTAAAACCACCCAAAATGGTGGGTTCGGCCGAGTCCCATGGTTCGACCGAACTCCACCCTCATACCAGGACTTGAACACATGTTATTTACCAAGACCCCAGGCATAGGTCGACCATCTTGACCATCCCCGACAGAAAGGCGGTGCATCCAAGGGCAGAAAGGCACCGGGGCCAGTTCGGCCGAATTCTCAGGTTCGACCAAAGCCGTTCGCTCGAACCGACCTACAACTGACCTGGGGTGAAATCCTGAGCATTGGGGGCCGAGGCAGTGGAAATGGGTCGTTCGGACGAACTGCCCGGAACCGCCCCTGAGGTCCCGTGGCTGCTACTCCTTCTTCCACCGCCCTTGTTTGTTATAAAAAGAGGTCTCCAGCACCTGCAAAAACACAACACAATAGAGGAGAAGCATTAGTAAGTGCTACCACTTCGATACTTAGAAGATAGGGAGAGAGGAGAATTGAACGTGCCGGAGAGGAGCCGGAGTGTCGGCCCCTCTTCCACCTATACCTCTACGGATGCGGCTTTGCTTCGAGTGACATCCGGGTCGTGTCTGGTAACTCTTGTATCACTCTCTGATTAATTGAGCATTCAGTTATTACTTTTATTTGTTTGCTGGTTCCTCGTTCAAGAGCCTTCTGCGGCTCGTTCCGTAGGAGCCTTCTGCGGTTCTTCACCAACACTCTTCTCACCCCTTTCTGAGTGATAGATGCTCCATTTCCCGACGTAAGCAAGTACTTGTAGCAGCTGTCTTGCTTAGTTAGTCAGAAGAACCTCATTACCAGACTCGTATCTTCTCTACCCTCCTATCGCTTTTTTTCCTTTTCTTTGTTATTATCCACTTCATCCTATCACCTTTGGACAACTTAGTTTAGATTCGGTTCACTTCTCATTCCCCGTGGAAATCGATACCTTGTAATACTCTCAGGTGAAAGCGACATCGGTATCCGTTCGCTTGCGGATTTATCTGTAGGCCGTAAGGAGTGCCAACAAGGGGCCATCGCATCGAGTACGGGCCCGGGCGATCTGCAAGGTAGCTTGCAAATTTTCCCTTGCCTAAGGTGACGTAGGTCCAAGCGCCGAAGACAAGAATCGCGCCCTCTTCGATGTCACGGGTGATGATGATCGATCCCATCGTGCCTAAAGGTGAGCTTGCGGTGAGCTAGCCCACAGTGGGCGCCAAGTGTCGAAGATTTATCTTCAACATATCTTTCTAGGGGTATCTCAGATAGTAGTATTGTGGGTCTCACTGAGTTCTAGGAATGATGGTCCACACACAAGACAAAGATTTAGACAGGTTCGGGCAGCAAATTGCGTAATACCCTTCCGTCCTGTATGCTTGATTGCTTTGTGTGTGAGTTGAGTTGTTTTGGAGGGGTTCCTACTCCACCTTATATGTACGGGGAGCAGTGTTACAAGTTGGTTACATGATCCTTGTCGCATACAACAAGGAGTACTAGAATAGAGTACTTTGGGGAGTCTCCTAACTGTACACAACTAGTTCTCTGAGTCGACTACGCCGTCTTGCACCATAGCCGACTGCTTCATGGAGTACTCGGGCTAGACTCCTCTACCGAGTAGTTGAGTCCCATAGGTGAGTGGCCCTAGGGTTCCTGGTCCCACAGTATCATATTTATTTTCTCAGGTAAGCATTGGATAAAGGGTATTGACTATTAACAAGGATGTAACTACTAATTAAAGTACTAGCTTACAAGGCGGGAGTAAAGGATATGATAGGAGCGATATGCATTTGACACACACAGGAAGAAGTCTAGGATAAATGATACAGATAGAAGAGTGGTCTAGCTAGTGGGAGGACAACGAAACACGAAAGGATTCCTATGTACTTCCAATGACTTTTTGTCATCCCAAGCTGTCACACCCAGATTTACACAAAAACCCAATTGCGGTCATATGTGTGCCCAGGAAGTCGTAGTACACATATAGCAAACAAATATGATAAACAGAGAACATATGCTTGAATAAATAGAGTTTTACGTCAGAGTTTAACATAAATAAACCAACCAATACAGTGGAAGACTAATAACTCTCAACTAAGCGAAGCCGCAATCCACATGGATTCTAACTGGGAGAATGCAACTTAGTAGTATGGTAGATCCTCTGGAAACTCAGCATCAGACTCATGCACAGCCCAATCTATTACCCATCTGGGATTTTGTTGAATAATAGCAAGTGTAAGTAAAATATTTACTTAGCAAGTATAGCATAGGTGTATGAAGGCTCAAAGTAAGGCTAGACACGGCTGAACTGCATTAGCATTTTTACTTGGTTCATTTTATCATTAACCAAGTCACTAAAGTGAATGAAATCTCAATTGCAACCCAATTAATGAAGTGTAAGTGACATTAAGCAGTAATAATCAAGTTCTAACAAAAAAGGATGAGGCAAGGGCAGCGGCTAGGGCTTGAATGGCTCGGGGCGGCCTCGGGTCACGCGTGCTTTGTAGGGCGCGGATGCCGGGGCGGCTGTGGCACGCATGTCGAGGAAGGAGCGATAGCGCGGCGAGGATTACGACGGCGGTGATGTGGACTGCGCGCGGGAGGCCGGCGGCGTCGTGGGCCGTGTGCGGGAGAGGCATGCTAGCGTGGTTTGGCTGGGCCGGGGAAGCAGAGCGGGCTGCGCGAGGAGGAGGGAGAGAGGTGGGCTGGCGTGCGCGGGAGTGTGGTTGGGCCAAGGCGCGCTGGGCCAGAGTGGCGGGGGAGAGGGAAGTGGGCCGGTGCGGCTGGGCCGGGAGACTTGGCCGGTGCAGGAGAAAGGCTGGGCCGGAAGAAAGGAGGGGGAGAAAATAGGCCGGGGGAAAGAGTTCAGGGAGCAAAAGCGGACTCGACCGGATTGAGCCAGGCTAGGCCCAACAGCGGAGAGAGAGGAGGGGGGTTTGGGTTAGGTTGGGTTTGGTGTTGGGCTAGAACCAGCCTAGTAGTAGTTTAGGGTTTTCTTTCTTTTACTTTTGGAATAATAATTTTGTATGTAAAGATCAACCCAGAAAATTCTTGATAAATCATTTAACCCACGAAAAATGCTCCGAAAACTCCAAAAATCTCGGGAAAAATCCCACAGAATAAGTTGGACATGAGGAACCAAAATAAAATATTGGGAGCTCATGAAAATATTTTAGCACATCCCAAAAATTGGAATATGCTCTACGAAATTAGGAATAAATTTCAAAAAAATCCGGAAAAATTCCCATTAGGCTTCTAGACGCATTTTTGAAAACTTAACACACATAAAGCCATTAAATGCAAGCTGGGATGAATGCAAGGCACTCAACATTAAACCTACATTGTTATAATGTAATTTAAAAACATAATTTTCCTGTACTAATTTCCCTGCTAATTATATAAAGCTTGAATTGTTTTTTAGAAAATTGAGAAAATCATTGTATTAATTATGCTAACAAATCACATCCCAAAATCCAAAAATTTTGGGTGTGACAAACTACCCCCCTTAAACAGAATCTCGTCCCGAGATTCGCAAGGACTAGGGACAAGGAGGAGAACGGGACAACAAGATTCTAGAATGGAGAAAACATGATATCAAAATGTGTCACTTGATGTAGCTAGTTACATCTTCGTATTCTTTGTTGATGCAGTTGCGAAGTCTCTACTTCAAATCTTCTGTAGCTTCGTTTCCTCATTGCGGGGATTGGCTTTTGGTTTCCTTCTTGATGTCCTTCACTTGATTTACGTGAATAGATAGCAGGAAGAATAAGGATGTGCAGGGAAAACAAAGAGAGCTCGACTACACAATCATTTCAAAGAAGCAAATCAATCAAAAGCATAAGAACTGGCATTACAAGCACACTCAACCAAAGTTAAACACACAGGCACAAGAGAGATTCTAAACGTTGTCAATAATGTCAAGGGAATCCTCCTATGCAAGGTTATCTCTTCAGTCTTCTTCACCCTAACATCTTCAAACTCGTCTAGTGTGGTGTCCAACTTATTGTCTATAGCGGCAGTGAGTGTGACGTCATCTTGTACTCTAAAGTCGCTCAAGCTTGAACTTTGTGATGTAGACTAGTATCTTCATTCTTCAAGTGACTTGGGCATGCATCAGCATGATACAGACAATCTATGTGTTTTAGAATAAAGGAAATGTAGAAAGACACTTCATAATTAGAAGTCAAGGACAAGGATGTCAAGTGGCATTACTGATATATGAGGGGTGAGAGCAAAAAGAGTGTATTTAGAATAAGGTCAAGGTGGTGTCGAGTGAACAATGATACTCGCAGTAGTAATACAAATTTCAAGGAGCGGGTTAAGCAATCAAGGTAAAGCAATAATCAAGGAGGAGTTAAATAGGCAGGAATTGAAGACCAACCAAGATGGAGGTAATTAATCGGATGTCAATGGTGACAAGCAAATTATCAAGGGGAGGATAAAACATTCAAGGATATAATGAGCAAAAGATAAATTATCAAGGAGAAAAAATGCTCAAGGATAGCACTGTACAGTAACAGAATTACCAAGGCTAGGGAAAACAACCATTATAGGGCAAAATGAACCTTAATGGATGACCAATACTATCTAGGCTGCGGTCCTACAGTCAGCACGGCTCTGATACCAATCTGTCACACCCGGATTTACACAGAAACCCAAATGCGGCCATATGTGTGCCTAGGAAGTCATAGTACACATATAGTAAACAAATATGATAAACAAAGAACATATGCTTGAATAAATAAAGTTTTACGTCAGAGTTTAACATAAATAAACTAACCAATACAGCGGAAGACTAATAACTCTCAACTAAGCAAAGCCGCAATCCACAGGGACTCTAACTGGGAGAACACAACTCAGTAGTACGGTAGATCCTCTGGAAACTCCGTAGCAGACTCATGCACAACCCAATCTGTTACCCATCCGGGATTTTGTTGACTAATAGCAAGTGTAAGTAAAATAATTACTTAGCAAGTATAGCACGGGTGTATGAAGGCTCAAAGTAAGGCTAGACACGGTTGAACTGCATTAGCATTTTTAGTTGGTTCATTTTATCATTAACCAAGTTACTACAAGTGAATGAAATCTCAGTTGCAACCCAATTAATGAAGTGTAAGTGACATTAAGCATCAATAATCATCAAGTTCTAATAAAAAAGGATCCAGGGCGCTCGTGACCCTGAGCAAGGCTATCATGATAGATTTAGACTCTGCAGAGGTTTCGCCCTTTACCCACCGGTCGCGTAAAAGTTCAAAAGAACTTTGCACCCAACCACGCACATCAACACTTCCAAGGTGTGACTGCATAGGGGACGCTACGAGGCTTTTCACGAGACACCCTAACAAGACAGTGGCCGCTAAGGTACAACAAGGTGTTGAGACTCTAGGCACCGAGATTGACTGACCCTCAGGGCGTAACGTGAGGGGGTCAATGTCGTCTGGAGCGCGGGCAACACAAGCCAACCAATGCGCAACGTGTGGAGTTCCAATGTGAGGACTCCCAACATGGGAGTGGGTCTAATGAGACCTAGCCGATGAGGCTACCGTCCTTGGTGGAATCAAGAAACACCCTATGCCTTGCTTCCCATAACGCCGTCGGCCCCATCGGTAACCACTTGCAAGCTAGAGATGTACAAGTTACTTAACCAAGACCAGAGCCATAATAGTTCTAGCAGTGGCGACAGGATCCTGGCTTTATGAACCGGACCTTACGGAGAGACACTAGAGCAAAGCACGAAGCACATGCTCTAGCTCCCCAAACCAAGTTGCTAAAAAGCAAGTTTTATCATTAATGTTGAAGTGAACCATTAAGTCAAAATTAACAATTAAACAATGGTGATGGTAGCTGCGCATAGCAAAGATTCTACCCATATGCATAAACCCAAGGTAATCAACGGACATGAAATCAATACTGTACAACCTTAAAGGTACATCAATTTAGACACATGCATGTATGAAATAAATGATTACAAGGTGGATATGTAGCAAGGATTGTCCATGCTATAACTTCCCTTAAATCCATTATAATTACTCAAGGTCTTCAACTCTTGATCTTCAAACTCTTCTCCTTCATGGTAATCGATGTGTGTTCCTTCTAGTCGTAGCAATCAACCACACAAGCATACAGGTAGACAAACAAGCACAAATAAGAGCAATACACCAATCAAAGGAAAAGCTTTAAAAGAGCGTGCTAATGGATAGGGCTTGGTTTTAGGATCATGAGAGCGCAAGAATCGCTGAAAACGGAGCTACGGTTGAAAAGATACAACTATCGGAAGATTTGGATTATAAAATAAAATAAAAGACTATATGCTTGATTAATTTTAACTAAAAAAATAATATAAAACATATTTCAGAGAAACATCTGATGTTGGAATTAATTCAATTCAATTTGGAATTTGTAAAATGGGATAAAACTTAATCAAGTTCTACTCACATTTGTTTATATAAAAATTAATATCAATTAAACATTTATCTGAAATAAAGCATGTGAGATCATCTAACCGTATAACTTTATATCCTGAGTTGAACTAGTCATTTTATTATTCAAAACACATTTTTATTGGTATTAATCAAATTAACATATATTTAATAAATCTCAAAGTTTAACTCAAATTTGATTTTAAATCAAAAATCAATTTGGTTAATTATTAAGCAAATTAGTTTATTTTAAACCGAGGCATAACCTAGTTGATTTTTATTAATAAAACTAATTGGATAAATATTAATCAAATTTATATCAACATTTAAAAGCCGAGTATAAACCTTAATTTGATTTTAATTACAAAAAGACATTTAAATAATCTTTAGTCAAATTACATTTAAATAGCATGGCATGGTATACGTGAGTGCTAACGCGTAGTGTGAGTTTATACGAAACTAACACAACTTGAACGGGTTGAATCGGAGCTAAAACACGCAACCTCTGGGTTAAAACGGGATTTTTGGAACCTATACGTGATTAACTATAGCCGGTAGGGGCTAGCTCGCGAGATTTGCAAGACTCAGGGAATAGTCCATGCGAAAAGGGAGGAGCTCATGGTTAGATTCAAAAAAAGACCATGGCTTGGACTGGATCGCTTGGTGGGGGATACTTCCAGGGGTTTTCTGTAAAAGCTCGGGGGAGCTCTCGGCCATGGCGGCCGGCGGTCCTGGCGGTGGTGCTCGCCAGCGTTGGAGTGGCTAGGGGCCCTAGGCGAGGAGTGGGACAGGGGGAGGAGGTTGAGGAGAGTGTGTTGGTGTGCTCACCACCGGGGAAGATGGCCGGGGTTCAGCCCGCGGCGGAGACAGTGCCGCCGGTGGCGTGCTCTCGCAGGGAGGCTCGTCCGGTGGAGGAATGACGACGAAGACAGGCGGGGAAGGTGCAGCTCGGTGAGGAGGGGCTCGTGGTGGCCTCAATTCCACCTGGTGACCAGCGAAGGCGGCGGATGGCGATAACGGCGGCGCTATGCTTTCGGCGGAGACGCCTAGCGGCGATGCTATGCAGGCGAGATGGATGAGGCGAGGGTAGCGGCTGGGGCTTGAATAGCTCGGGGCGGCCTCAGGTTGCGCACACTTTGTAGTGCGTGGATGTCGGGGTGGCTGTGGCACGCACGTCGAGGAAGGGAGCGACGACACGACAGGGATTGCGGCGGCGGCGACGCGGACTGCGCGCGGGAGGCCGGCGGCATTGTGGGCCACGCGGGGGAGAGGCGTGCTGGCGTGGTTAGGCTAGGCCGGGGAAGCAAAGCGGGCCGTGCGAGGAGGAGGGAGAGAGGTGGGCTGGCGCGCGCGGGAGTGTGGGCTGGGCCAAGGCGCGCTGGGCCATAGTTGCGGGGGAGTGGGAAGTGGGCCAGTGCGGCTGGGCCAGGAGAAATGCTGGGCCGGCGCTGAAAGAAGAAAGGAGGGAGACAAAACAGGCCCGGTGAAAGAGTTTAGGCAGCAAAAGCGGACTCGACCGGATTGATCTAGGCTGGGCCCAACAGCGGAGAGAGAGGAGGGGGGTTTGGGTTAGGTTTGGTTTGGTGTTGGGCTAGATCCAGCCTAGTAGTAGTTTAGGGTTTTCTTTCAATTATTTTCGGAATAATAATTTCGTATGCAAAGATAAACCCAGAAAATTCTGGATAAATCATTTAAGCCACGAAAAATGCTCCGAAAACTCCAAAAATCTCGTGAAAAATCGTAGAGAATATGTTTGACATGAGGAACCCAAATAAAATATTGTGAGCTCTTGAAAAAGATTTTAGCACATCCCAAAAACTGGAATATGCTCTATGAAATTAGGAATAAATTCTAGAAAAATCTGAAAAAAATTCTCATTAGGCTTCTAGACGCATTTTTGAAAACTTAACACACATAAAGCCATTAAATGCAAGCTGACATGGATGCAAGGCACTCAACAATAAACCTACATTGTTATAATTTAATTTAAAAATAGAATTTTTCTGTACTAAATTCCCTGTTAATTGTATAAAGCTTGAAAATTTTTGGAAAATTGAGAAAATCATTGTATTAATTATGCTAACAAATCCCATCCCAAAATCCAAAAATTTTGGGGTGTGACACCAGCAAAGACTACAGCTAGCATGAAGAAAGGCATCTATGGTTCTTTTTCTATTTCTATTATCTCAGTGTCGGGACACGGAACCAGCAACACACAGAAAGGGGTGAGAAGGGGTGTTGCCAATGCCCGCTCTAAGGATCCTACGGTTCCGAGACTGACATGGTGGGCTACGTAGGCCGTATAGGGTTGTCACCACCTAACAGAACAAGCAATCCTGTCAATACCCCAGTGACAATTCACCGCATGTGTTGAGCAGGATCGAGGTACCAGCTAAGATAAAGTACTAGGAGAGAACTTCTAGAGCCAGACTACATCAACCATAATCAAGGCTAGACATTCCACACTTATCCGCGAAATAAATGCGGCACAATAACTCAAGTACATACGGAAGATAATATATTGAATACTCACAGTCTTGCATAAAGAAAAGGAAAAGATACCAGAGCTTTACCAGAACTCCAGAAGACGACTCCGGAACCCCGAGCTCGACCCTGACTCTTACTCCCAACTAGACTAGCCTAACTCTACATCTTGAAAGAGAGTGATTGGAGACTTGCTCCCAAGTGTTGTGTCTTCAAATGGTGGGAGAACACCTCTATTTATAGGTGGGAATGATGGTCGGAGGTAGAGCAGTGGCCAAGGCACCGTAGGCGTCGCCCTGCCACTTTGGCCGAATTGGGGGGGGGTGGTTCAGCAGATTGCTTATGGGAGGTGGTTCCTTAGTTTGGCTGAACTGGCCCCTTTGGCCGAACTGGGCATGTGCCCGGTTGCCCTCTGATGCATCGTTTATGTGTTGTGGACATCCCGGATTGCCTCCCACCGGCTGGGTTTGGTCGGTTTGTGCTTCTTTGCCCCAGATTGATGACGTTAGCAATCTGTGTGACCTCCAAGTGTGTTTTCCGATGTGGTGATGTGTCGCATATGAACAAGCCAAGGGGGGTGGTTCAGCCAAACCAGGTGGTTTGATCGGATTTACCAATTTTACCCCTGTTTAGTCCATGTTTGCTCAATTGTGTACCTGCATATCACATATTCACCAAAACTCGTGGAACTTTATTAGAATATAATCCTAAGTGCATGGAATAATATGTATAACTACTTTTATTCCCGAGCATTGGTGGTCGAAAACGTGCCGTAACGACTCCCAACAAGCTACAGAAAAAGCTTCAGAAGATTTTAGGATGAAAAGAACGCAAAGCCTTTGGTGAGGATACAAATACCACTTGAGCAATCGAGTGTGCAAATTGAGGAACTCTGTTTTGATTTTCAAAAAGTTTGGAAAACTCCGAGAGTTGGAGTGGAATGACACTAAGTTAAGTTGTTCAACCTTTCAACCATCCAAGACAAGGAGATTGCTATACGCCACATAGGTAAGAATGTAAGTTATCACTTTGCCAATAACTCAAGTTACTATCGAGTGCTAGTTGTGCACATAGACTACCTGCAAGATACTAACATTGTAGCTACTTCTGATCGACCAAGCATAAGTCTTTGGCTTTGCTCAAGGACAAGCAAAAGTCTAAGCCTGGGGGAGCTTGTTGACAGTCGCTACGGCACGATTTCGACCACCAATTCTCAGAAATAAATGAGATTATATGATTCAATTGATGAATTTAGGTTTAAGTTCTAATAAAGTTCCACAAGTTTTGGTGCATATGAGATGTGCAAGTGCATGATTGAACAAATATGAACTACTGGAGGCAAAAAGGGCAATTCGGCCGAACCACCCCCTTAGCCCATCCATATGTTGCACACCACCACACGGTCAAACACACATGAAGAAGGTCAAGTCCATGGATTCCACATGAAGAGTGGCTGGGTGAAGTCACCCGGATCGCTGACGTCATCAATCCGGGGCAATGAAACACAATCTGACCAACTCCCGCCATATGGAATCAATCTTGGATGTCCCCAAGAGAGAGGCGGTGCATCGGAGGGCAACCACGCACTGGACCCAGTTCGGCCAAACAAATCCATTCGGCCGACGTTGCCCACATGAAACTGACCTGCAACCGCCACCAGGAGGCAATCTGGAGCATCGGTGTTGAAGCGGTGCAAAGTGGAAGGTTCGGCTAAACTGGGCTAGTTCGACCGATCCCCCACAGTTCGGCCGAACCCCCCGAGTTCGGCCGAAGTGGGGGGCACCGCCTTATGGTGTCGTGCATGCTGCTCCACCTTCCACCGCCTTGATCCACCTATAAATGGAGGGGTTCACCTCCCATTTCAACACACACCACTTGGGAGCAAGTCTTCATTCTCCTCTTTCAAGATGTAGAGCCACGTCCAGCTTCGCTCGAGGTTCCGAAGTCATTTTCTGGAGTTCTGGTAAAGTTGTTGTATCTTTTCCTTTTTTTTATGTAAGACTCTGAGTATTCAATATATTATCTTCCATATTTACTTGAGTTATTGTTCTGCATTTATTTCCAGGATAAGTGTGGAATGCCTAGCATAGGTCATAGCTGTTGTAGTTTGGCTCTAGAAGTTGTCCCCTAGTTCTTTATTTCAGCTGGTTCCTCGTTCTTCGTGGAGTGGATGAGTATTATTGTGTACTTTTTGCTCTACTGGGTGCTTGTCTATCTATAGGAAGCAAGTATTAACTGACTAGTGTAGTCAAGGTGTCTAGGCTTGGTGTTAACTTGGTTTGCATCCGATTCAACAGACGTGTGGTAGTCGTTAGGTAGTGACAGCCCTATACAGCCTACGTAGCCCACCACGTATCCTTAGAGCGGTTATTGACAATACCCCTTCTCATCCATTTCTGTGTGTTGCTGGTTCCATGTCCCGATGCTGAGATAATAGAAGTTGAAAAGAACCATAGATGCCATTCTTCTTGTCAGCTGTAATCTTTATTGGAGATGACTCGAAGTCATTGGAAGTATATAGGAATCCCTTCCTATCTTGTTGTCCTCCCACTAGCTAGACCGCTCCTCTATCTATATCATTTATCCTGGATTTCTCTCCCGGATTTGTTAGTTGGTACTTAAAATGCATATCACTCCTATGATATCCTTTACCCTGCCATTGTTAGTCGGTACTTAAAATAGTAGTTACATCGTTGTTAATACTCAATACTCTTTATCCGTTGCTTCCCTAAGGAAATAAATATGATACCTTGGAATACTCCCAGGTGAAATGCTACTATGGTATTTATACGCTTGCGGAATTATATCTGTGCCACAACAAATACCAATAGTAAGATTTTCCCAAACTTCACACAACCCCCAAATAAGAAGACCCAACCCTAACCCTAGAGTTGGGTGTTTACCCATGTTTAGGTGGTTGGTTGCGCGTGGCATGAGACAACGTCGCGCGTGATATCCGCGGACCTCTTCACCATGAGCCGCGTGCTAGAAATACGCCCTAGAGGTAATCATAGAGATGATCATATTTCATTGTATATTTGTTACATTATGTGTTAGTTGAATTTTCATGAAAGGCCACCTGTACTATTTGACAATTATTTGAATTGTTTGTGAAACTCTTTTACTTGTATGATTATTCTAAAATTGTCCCTGCTCAGAGATGGAGATGTCAAACTAATAATGTGGGCGCATGTACGACATGAGGCTGGACTGACCCAACATCAGAAATAGTAATATAGTTCTCTCTTTTTTTACAATGTGTACACTTTGTTCTTAGACCAAAGATTGCCGTATGCACTAAATATGTTAATTGACCTACTTAGGGACTATGAAACGCTACTTCGTAACTGGGAAGTCATAAAGGTGGTTTTCAGGTTTGTCGAAAAGTGTCGGTGTTCGGAACGGTCGCCCGACAATAACTAGAACAAATGCGTTGCGTCCACTCATAGTTGGTGTAAAGGCTAACACAATGGCACGACGTTTATCCTGGTCCCGGTCACGGGGCTGTACGTCCAGCAAGGGGTGTGCACGCACTGTATTACTTCGCACCGGGGTGCCTGTAGTAGGGATTTACATGCAAGGTGGGAGAGGAGGAGAAACCACCAAGTCCCAAGCGTCTCATATGGTTGTGTTGTTTGGATTGGTGTTGTTGCTTGCCTATCACCGGCCCCTGGCCGGGGGTCTACCTCCTTTTATTGTTCAAGGAGGGGGTAGAGATACACATGTTGTGTAGTTAAATCTACTGTCATCAGACACAGGAGCACATGGCGCTGGGTGTGACAATCGTCCTTGCAGATCCTTCTACTCGGTGCAAATTGATGAGCGTCTGCCAGCTCCAGTACACGGCGTGGTGGTTTCTGTAGGAAGTACGTGTCCCTGTGCTTGTCCCGGGGCGTCCTTGAGGGGTCGTGCTGACCGACATTCATGCCAAGTTGCCGTTCGTACACCCATTCGAGGGTTCTCTGATGCTTTATCGAGGGCTTCGTCAGGGGGTCAGTACGGGAGTTGGCAACACAGGAGCGCCGGAGTTGGTAGCACAGGGTTGCAGAGGGTCTCGCAGGTCGGCATAGTGACATGAGTTGGCCGTATAGTGACCGGAGTCATGCACAACATCGAGGATGGCCACATAGTGACCAGAGTTGGCGGGCGCGGCTCATGTCATATCGCCTGTGCGGCATGGCTCGCGATCAACCTTTTGACTTTGGATAACCCCAAACTCAGAACCCACCACGGCACCACCTATAAATACACACGTACTTATACAACAGTCTCCACTCAACAAGCTGGAAGGGAATATTCAGAGCACCCTAATCATGAATCTAAGCAAAATAAATGAATCACACAATTAACTAACACACCAAACTAAACTGAACTAAACGGTGTTCTATCTAAAGACGGACGGGGTTCAGAGTTCTATGAACTCGACGACATCTAATTCGTCGAGTGGCGGAGGTTCTGGTTCTAGGAAAACCTTCAACCGCTGTCCGTTGACCTTAAAGGTGTTTCCGTCCTCGCTTTGCAAAGTGACGGCCCCATGAGATGCAGCATTGATTACTGTGAATGGGCCGTCCCACTTGCTCCTCAACTTCCCGTGACCAAAAAGTTTGACACGGGAGTTGAAAACGAGGACCTTATCTCCCGGCTTGAACGTCTTGACCTTGATTCTCTTATCATGCCATCTCTTGGTCCGTTCCTTATATAGCCGGGAGCTGTGGTAAGCTCGTTCCCTCATTTCATCTAATTCGGCCAATTGGATCTTCCGCTTGAGGCCGGCGGCTGGAAGGTTCATACCCCACTTCCTAATGGCCCAGTGAGCTTTGAACTCCATCTCTACTGGTAAGTGGTAGGTCTTGCCATATACTAGCTGATATGGGGTCATGCCTATGGGCGTCTTATAAGCCGTACGATATGCCCAGAGTGCATCCGGGATGGTTTTGGAGTTTCGTTTGTGTCAAGCTCAATCGGAGGATGTGTTTCCTCTTCTTCCGAGAAAAACGGGAGATCTTCTTCTGGAATAGGCTGCTCTAGGTCTAATAGGTGAGCTGACCTAACTTCCTCTAATGGGTCAGGATCGGGGTCTGCCTCTAATGGGGTGTTCAAGGATTGAGAATAGGAGACAGGGATGAGTTCTTTGCCGATCCTGAGCTCTACTAGCTGATTTGTTGGTGCCTTTTCCAATATCTTCTGGATTGGTCTACCTATGAAGATGGGATGTGTGGTGTCGCTGGGTAGGTCAAAGATATGGAAATCCATGAAGAGTTCAGGGTCGTTAATCTTAACGGGTGTGACCCGCAAGATCCCCAAACAATCCAGGATTCTTCCTGAAGTGAATTTTAGTCGTTTTTGAGAAAATGACCAAGGTACACCAGGGAGTTGGTCGTGCACCAACGAGCTAGAGATTATGTTGATCCCGAGGCTCGGGTCATACCCAATTTCTTTGTCTTTGCCCAGGACCTCACAGTATATCCTTTGAATCTTTCTGGGCATCTTGACGACCTCGGTTGAGGCTTCGGCCTCTTCTAGCCACTCCCGACTCATGATAGCAGAGAGATGTCCAAGGTATTCTCTCTGGTATTCGAGTTCTTCCTTGTCGGGGGCCTGATCCTTTTGCTCTACATGGTGTTCTTGAGGGAAACTCGTTACACTCCCGATGTCATCGAATAGATCATCGTCAAAATCATAGGGAGTGGTGTAGAGTGAATCATAGTAGTCTGGGCTAGGATATGGTTGTGGTTCGAAATGAGCTTCAGGTTCTGATGGACTGGACGAGCTAATGGATTTGGATTGGACTGGTATTGGCTTTTTAGGTTCAGGTTCAGGCTGCTTCTCTTCTTCATCGGGGAGTTCATCATAGATTCCCGTGTAGGGGGTGTTGTCTAGGATACGGTCCAGGACTACCCTCGCTTCACTAGGGATCAAATGAAAGAACGACCCTCCAGAAGCAGAGTCCAAGAAAGTGGTGGCTACGGAATAGAGGCCAAGGCTGAAGTGTTATAAAACAACAGGTTCTGGTAGGCTTAGGTCCGGTCCTGAGGCCAGTATTTACTTGAAACGAGCCCAGGCAGCTCCTAATGATTCTCCCTTTAATTGCTTAAAGTTAATGATTTCCGCTCGGAGACGGGCTACCTTGGAGACTGGGAAGAAGTTTAGGCATAATTTTTCCTTGAAAACTTCCCAGTTCCCATCCATAGTACTGACAGCCAGAGAGTACCATTTCTTTGCTCCTCCCGCTAGTGAAAATGGGAATAGCTTCCATTTGAGTGTCTCTTGTGTCATGCCCGCAATGGTCAGGCATGAGCAGAGTTGCTCAAACTCGCGCAAATGCGCGTATGGACTCTCGACCTTCGTTCCTGAGAACGATTGCTCACGAACCATGGCTATGAAGCCAGGACGTAGCTCATAGCCGGGTGTGGATATGGGATGTGATGATGGTGGTGGCTCCAAACAATCGCCCGTTGGAGCCGAGTGTTGGCGTAAGGTGAGGGTGGAATTCATATGGTGG
Organism: Echinochloa phyllopogon; assembly: GCA_033239725.1. Classification (NCBI taxonomy): domain Eukaryota; kingdom Viridiplantae; phylum Streptophyta; class Magnoliopsida; order Poales; family Poaceae; genus Echinochloa; species Echinochloa phyllopogon. The sequence continues at coordinate 29,722,392 of BTCW01000018.1, forward strand.
ATGGTGGTGGGATACACGGACAACTTAGGTTCGGAATCAGAACAGCTACCGATCCCCGGCAACGGCGCCAGAAAGCTTGTTGGCACTCCTTACGGCCTATAGATAAATCCGCAAGCGGATGGATACCGATGTAGCTTTCACCCGGGAGTATTCCAAGGTATCGATTTCCACGGAGAACGAGAAGTGGACTGATTCTAAACTAAGTTGTCCTAGGTAGATGGAATGGAGTGAATGGTATGGATGAGGTGGATGACAACAACAAAGAGAGAAGAGGAGTGATAGGAGGGTAGAGAGGGTACGGGTCTGATAAAGGTATTCTACCGATTGATTGAGCAGATCAGAGGATACAGATAGGTACTTTCTTCGGGACTACAGAGCCTCCGACACATAGAAAGGGGTGAGAAGGGGTGCCGGTTACCATGAACCTTGGGTCCTAAGACACCAGAACTAACGTGATGGGCTACGAAGACCGAAAGGGCTGTCACCAACTTACGGCTACCACCTCCGTTGCGACGGGCAGAAACTAAGTTAGCCTCAAGTATAGGCACCACGCCTACACTAGTTGACTAATACTTATCTACTGCAGACAGATAAGCACTCAAGCTAAGCAGCTAGTATACAATTATACTACACAACTAAGCATTGAACGAAGAACCAGCAAGCATATAAAAGTAAGAACTGAATGCTCAATTAATCAGAGAGAGATACAAGAGTTACCAGACAAGACCCGGATGTTACTCGAAGTGAAGTCGCATCCGTAGAGGTACAGCGGGAAGAGGGGCCGACACTTCGGCTCCTCTCCGGGATGCTCACCTCTCCTCTCTCCCTATCTCTACTGATACAAGTGGAGAACTAACAGTGCTTCACCTGCACTCTACTCTTGTGTTGTCTGTCTTGTAGGTGACCTGGGGTCTCAATTTATAGTGGCCCGGGTCGGTGGAGGAGTGGAGCAGCGGCCAAGGCAGCTCAAGGCGGCTCCGGGCCGTTCGGCCGAAGTGGCTGGTTCAGCCGAACCGATGTGTTCGGCCGAACAGGCACGTGGCACCGCCTTGGTGCCGTGGCGGTTGCTGAGGCGGTGGACTTCTGGGGGCGGTTCGGCCAAAGTGGGCCGTTCGGCCGAACGGGCCCTGTGGCCTGGCAGCGCTCCCCCGTGCAACCTCTGCCCTATGGGCCCTCCTGGCTAGTTCCTAGTACTTGGCTTCGAGTTGGACCGGCCCCGGATGAGGTGGCGGTCGTCTACATGTTATCCCGGTCACTGCTTGAGTGTTAGTGACATGGATGGCTTCCCGATTTCGTATACGGCTAAGGGGGGTAACCGGCCGAATCGTGTCGTTCGGCCGAAACAGTCATTTCCGACCCTTATAGCACGTGTTTCTCCATTTTGTACCTACGCAGAGGACAATCACCAAAACTTGTGGAAATAGTCAGTGATAAGCCCTATAGCTATGGTGCGTGTCTCCATTGTGTCTGTTTTATACTTGGTTGGAGGTCGGAAATCGGTCTGTAACGACCGCCAACAAGGCTATCTCGCGCTACGGGCTACCAGGCGGCTAGGCGGGGCGCAGGGCGGGCTGGCCTGGCTCACGCGAGCTGGACTGGCGCGAGTGGGCTGGGCTGGCTCGAGTTGCGGGCCAGCTCGGGGAAAGAAGAAAGAGAGGGAGAAATAGACCAAGGGAGAAAGTTCAAGGGGCGAAATCGAACCCTTTCCTAAACAACTTTTCTAAGGCTAAAACAAATGCAATTCAAACTCGAATTTAACTTGGATTTAAATTCTCATGTGAACTACACACAACCAAAACTTAATGCAGCTGCATGAATGCATCAGAGGTGTTTTACCTCCTTATATTTGTTTATAATTATCTAAATATTTTATTTTTCCTATATTAAATATGGGCATAAATAATAAAATTAAATTAAAAATTTTAAATGGGCATTTTTAGGGTGTTATAATGTACTCATCATTCTCCCCTTCTTAACAAGGGAACAACTTTAATACCAAATTATTAGTCCGGCCCACGTGGGATGTCACACCCGTATTTTCACCAAAACCTGAATGCGGCCATATGTGTGCCCAGGAAGTCATAGTACACATATAGCGAACAAATATGATAAACAGATAACATATGCTTGAATAAATTCTTGAATAAATAAAGTCTTACATCAGAGTGCTTCATAAATAAACTAACCAAATACAACGGAAGACTAATAACGCTCAAACTAATGGAGCCGCAATCCACAGGGACTCTGACTGGGAGATCATGGCCAATTAGGTGACGGCAAAGGCGGCCTTTGCTGAGTGCTTTTTATCGGGCACTCAGCAAAGTCATTGCCGAGTGCCAGATCAGACACTCGGCAAAATAAACCACTAACAGACGGCCGCGGACGGCGCGACGGCGTCCGTGGCCGTCTGCTAGTTTTCTACGGAGCCTTTGCCGAGTGTCAGGGTCCCACACTCGGCAAATCATGGCTTTGCCGAGTGTCAGAGGCCCACACTCGGCAAACAAGTGGGTTTGCTACGGGCTTCCCACTTGTTTGCCGAGTGCTTTGGCTTGAACACTCGACAAAGCCTCATGTTTGCCGAGTGTTAAGGCAAAAACACTCGGTAAACAGTTCACACTTGGCAAAGGCTGTTCTAGAAATGCCAGAAACTGCCTTTTTGCCGAGTGTTAATGCCAAAACACTCGGCAAACAGGCTCTTTGCCGAGTGTAACACTCGGCAAAGCGGCCAATCTACCCCTATTTTTATTCATTTTTCGCGTTAAAAGGACCCCCTCAAAACAAATATTACAGGCAGTTCATATATATTATAATAAACATCACAGGCAGTTCATATATATATATATATAACATTCCACAACCATAAATCCACAGTAAACATCACAGGCAGTTCGACAAACATTTATAAGTCACTAAACAATCCAAACGTTCGCAGGTACACCATTTGTAACAACACAAAACCACCAATATTCACAAATGTTCACAAATGGCACCAACTCACTGAGGAGGGGGTCCGAACAGCGATCTAACCGCACGCACCGCAATGTCTTCATCTTGAGGGCCGTCATTTGACGCCGCCGCCCAAAAGAGATTTTCCATTTGTGATACAAGATTTACGATAGGAATGAGTTGTGAAATGAAATTATAAAGTTCTCAAGTGACTCACGGGAGAAATGGGAACACGTGGTGGAGGCGGGGCTGGCATCACCGGTGGCGGACCTCCACCCACCCGCGCACCAATGGTCTGCATGTAGGCATACATCTGCTACTGCCACTGCTCCATCTCCTCAATCTTCCTCTATTTCTCAGCCTCTACCTCCTGCATCCACTACACCTGCAACTCCAGGTGCTCCCTTCTTTGCCTCTCTTCATCCAACCGAGTCTGCAATATTCAATTAGAATGTTACAATACATTACAAACGTAAGTAAACTGCACGTATGATGAACAAAATAGAAATGACCTGTAGTGCTTGCATCCCGAAGTGTGAACCGGGAAGAGGTTGGCGGATGGCCGGGGAAGAGCCCGTGCTCCTGGCTCGAATCTGCGAGAGTGTGGGGGTAAAGGCCGTGTCGATGGTGTTGTCGCCGATCAAGTACCACCCATGCTTCTTGCCTCCTCCCGCCCTCATGACCACTTCTCCATCAATGTCATGGGCGGTCGGATCGAAGTCTTGCCCATGGACCTCCATCGCCACCTCTGTGTAAGCAGTGAGGCGACTGTGGACGCTGGCGTTGCTGTATGCCGAGGGCGGGTCATCCGGGTTGTACTGGACGTCGGAGGTCGCCTTGCCCTTGTGGGCCAAAGCAAACGCCATGAACTGGTTGCAAGGCGCACCACCATGTGATGACGACTGGGAAAATAAACAATAAGAGTAAAGTTAGTAATTATACAGAATTGAGTGAGCAAATTTAGAAATGACTCGACGTACCCATTTTGCCCGATACTCATCGAGGCTAAGGCTGCCCTGATGGTGTGGTGCACCTGGCATCAGCAAACGCCGCTCCCGGCAAAGAGTGTGCTGCTCCTCCCACTCAGGGCTGACCCACTTGTCCACTATCACCTCCCAACACCAGGGATGCATGGCACACCACCACGGAATCGCCTACAAGACATCAAGTGTACGACATATAACAAGATTGAATTCAAGATTGTATCGACATATAACAAGATTTAATTCAAAGTACTTAAAATATAATCGATTGTCATACTGCCATGTATTGCTCCCAGGTCAACCTCATTACGCCAGAACCGCTGAAGAAATTCCCTGTATGAACGAGAAACAGGAGTGTTGGATGCAGAATAGTGATTAGGTACTCGAGAACAAGTTTGTTGTGAAATTACCACATGTACGGCTCAACTTCGGATAGGTTGGTGAGCACATATAGCATGACAGCCCACCACTCTGCATTTGTCAAGTTTTTGTTGGTGCCTTCACTTGCACTTCCCAGTTGCCCTCGGAAAAGGCTGAGGTTCGATTCAACTTCACCAACATTGTAACGATGCGGTGGATTGTGCACGCTAGGAAGGTTGTCAGCATAGTATTTTGTTGTGAAGTTTGACACCTCCTCTAGAATGTATGCCTCTGCAATAGAAGCTTCAATTTTGCATTTATTTTTGCATTTAGTTCGAAGAACCTTTTGACATCTCTCAATTGGATAGCACCAACGGTTCTGCATAGGCCCCCCCCCCATTCGTGCCTCCTACGGAAGGTGCAAAATCATATGCTGCGTCGGGTTCAAAAAACCCAGTGGAAATATCTTCCCCAACTTGCATAGCAACACGGGTGCAAGCTTTTCCATTTCTGCAATCACAGTCTTGGAGACCTCCTTAGCACAAAGCTGGCGGAAGAAATTGCTCAACTCTGCCAGCACTAGCCAGATATGCTCGGGGACATAGCCTCAAACCATGACCGGAAGAAGCCGCTCAAGCCATATGTGGTAGTCATGACTCTTGAGCCCGTTAATTCGCAGAGTAGATAAGTTCACCCCCCTCTTCAAATTCGCTGCGTACCCATCAAGGAACTTTAACTTTTCGAACCAACGTAACACTTCCTTCCTTTGGTCCCTCCTGAGGACGAAATCAGCCTTAGGTTTTTTCCATGTTTTGCCGTCCCTGGGAGGCGGTATCTCTAGCTTCGGTCGATTGCATATCCACTTCTGATCCACTCTAGCCTCGACATTGTCTTTGGTTTTATCAGGAATTTCCATGATTGTACCCCAAAGTGCCTCAGCAAGATTTTTTTCGGTGTGCATTACATCAATGTTGTGTGGAAGCAAGAGATCTTGCATGTACGGGAGCTTCCACAAGCCCAACTTATGAGTCCAGGCATGTTGCTCACCATATCCCACAAAAGCACCATCCTCCCCGACCTCAAGAGCGTCTAACTATGCACGAACCTCCGCACCTGTCATCAGCTCTGGTGCAGGGTCTTCAACCCTCACACCTTTCGTGAAGTTCTTGATATCTCGTCTGAATGAGTGGTCAAGAGGGAGAAATTGACGATGTTTGTCGAAGCATGAATATTTGCCACCCTTCGTCAACCAGATAAACTTCAGAGATGCCTTACATATTGGACATGGGAACTTCCCGTGAACACACCAGCCGCAGAATATCCCATACGCTGGCATGTCGTGCAGGGAGTACTGGTAAAGACATGCATTTTCAAGTTTGTTTTTGTAGCTCAGTCATATGTCCATACACCTTCCTTCCAAGCATGGTCCAAATCTTCAATGAGAGGCTCCATATACACACTCATCTTTTTCCCCGGGTAATTACGAATAATTAAAGACAAAAATATGTTCTGCCGTTGAAAGAGGACGCCGGGGGGGAGATTGAGAGGGATCACGAACATGGGCCAACAAGAGTATGGGGCAGCCGTCATTCCATAAGGATTGAACCCATCTGTTGCCAATGCAACACGTACATTGCGAGGCTCTAGAGCCATGTCACGATGAATCGCATCAAAGTGTTCCCATGCTTCACCATCGGATGGATGTACGAGCTTATCAGGATTGTATCGACGTCCACTCTTGTGCCATGTCATCTGTTTCACGGAGTCCTCGGTCATGTAAAGACGTTGGATCCTCGGTATAGGTGGAAGGTACCGTAGGATATTCACGGGGATTGTACTTTGGTTCTTTTTCCCATCACCACCGACTACCTCCACGAATCTAGACACCTCGCACTTTGGACAGTGCTTTGCTTCCGCATATTCTTTCCTAAATAAGAGAATGTGTAGACGGGTTAGTTTCCATGCTCTACTCGTATCTAAGATAGAATTTCGGCAGAACCTCCCCGTTGTTCTCCAAATACATGTCCAATTACGGAGATTGTGTATTTAGAGAACAATAGGGAGATTATGCCAAAACTCAGCCTCAGATACAAGTAGAGCATAGAAACTACCCATCTACACATCCTTGAGCTGTCCAAAAAACGTGGACAATTCGAAACAGATATGGTTAGACATATGCAAAGATTCGCATATTCACAACTGTATCTCTTTCGAACGGGAGACGCCTAACTAGGTTACGTGATCTACGAACACGATATGAAAAGATCTTTGACGTGCTCACCTACGGGCTCGACGACGGGCGAGTCGGTGACGCTCGTGTCGGTGTAGGCGACGGAGAACGGCGTGCGGCAGATCTACAAGCCGAAGGAGGTGCTGCACTCTCCCTGAAATAAAAACAAAATTTTGTCAAATAAAAATTTTGGCAGCACCTCCCGTGCACGGGGAGGTTACTGAAACCCCATCCTGCAAAAAACAATGGCACGAAGGCCGACAACCACATGCATTGTCCAAATTTTTTACCAAGATAAAAAATATGCTAGCATTCCTTGATAAATCAAAATTCAATAATCCATTCCTATATATATAAGCATCAGTGCATTCAGCGCTACAAGCAGGAGGGGGAGCGGGACGTGACGGACCTGCTGGCGGACGACGTCGGTGGGAAGACGTCGTCGGGGCTAGAGGGTGACCGGTGCGGAGGCCGGCGTTGGCGTCGGGCTCGTTGGCGTCGGCATAGGGGGCAAACAGATCTAACGGTTCAGAACTCGTTTGCTGAGTGCCGGATCCAAGGCACTCGGCAAACAAGAGGGAATGGGCGCGGCCATACCCCCTCTTTGCCGAGTGCCTGGCTGTAGGCACTCGGCAAACAGGCCCTTTGCCGAGTGTTTTTATTGAGACACTCGGCAAAGAGGCCCTTTGCCGAGTGTAGCACTCGGCAAAAAATTTCCACACCCATAATTTTATGTAAATTTTTTTAAATTTGTTCAAATACAAATCAAAGTATCTTATGAAATACATTCAGCAATGCACATTTTATGCTTCTATGAATTGTTTTCATTATTTCATGCATATATAGCTCATTGTTCCTTCGGATCTTTCATTATTTCATGCAGAGATAGTCACAAAAAATAATTAAAAATTATCAAATGGGTCCAAAAATTATGATAACTTCACATGAAGTAATCTATGTTGTCTACTGCCTATGAAAAAAGTTATGAGCTCAAACTCAAGTTCAACTTTCACTTCGACTCGAAAGCCAGCCGTATCCTTCTCAACTCTATGAAACTTCTTCGAATATGTTCTGATTTGTAAGGGCCGTACATGAAAATCTTTTCGTAAACGTCTCAACTTTTTATCACAGCCTCCACATAAGATATTATGAGGTTTTGCCAAATCTTATGGAGAGAAAAAAAATTTTGGAGACCAAAATCTGTTTGCGAAAAGAAACAGTCTAGGCTTTGCCGAGTGTTTCCAGGAAAACACTCGGCAAAGTGGTGCTGTGCGGAGTGTATCCGTAGAAACACTCGACAAAGCTTGTGTTTGCTAAGTGCTAGGGCCAAGCACTCGACAAAGCCACCAGCCAAAAACTCTCAAACTCAGAATTTTTAAATGTTTTGAGTACAAATTACAAGTTTTTCCAAAGTTTGTTCAAATTTTCAAAATTTTTGCCGAGTGCCACAGTGATACACTCAGCAAAGAGGCATGTGTCAAACGGCCGCCAACGGCCGTGGCACGTGTTGGGCACGTGCCACCTCTTTGCCGAGTGTTTGGTGTTAGACACTCGGCAAAGAGCTAACGTCCCTAACGGCTTCGACCTGCCATGGCACGTGTAGCACTCGTGCATGGGCTTTGCCGAGTGTCTTGGTCCAGACACTCGGCAAAACCGTGCATGTGCCGAGTGTTTCCTCTTTACCGAGTGGATTCATCTGTCACACTCGGCAGACACTTGGAGTAGCCGAGTGTCTTATGTTTGCCGAGTGTCTCTTCCCTGACACTCGGCAAAGCTTGTCTTTGCCGAGTGCCCGATGGATTGCACTCGGCAAAGACTTTGACACTCGGCATATACGGGGTTTCCCGTAGTGCTACCTTTACTACCAACAATTCTATATTTGTCGTTCATCTTTTCAATGTTGTGCTTAGTTGTTTTATGCATTTGCAAAATAAATTCAGCACGTTCCTTGGCATCATTATGAATCCTTTCACTAGTAGGCAAAGGCAAAATATCAATAGGAGCACGAGGGTTGAAACCATACACTACCTGAAAAGGACTTACCTTGGTGGTAGAATGTGTTGCTCGATTATATGCAAACTCGACATGAGGCAAACATTCTTCCCACATCCTCAAATTTTTCTTCAAAATAGCTCTCAACATAGTACCCAAAGTACGGTTCACGACCTCCGTTTGTCCATCGGTTTGTGGATGACAAGTAGTAGAAAACAACAATTTTGTACCCAACTTGTTCCACAGAGTCCGCCAAAAATGACTCAAGAATTTAGCATCGCGATCTAAAACAATAGTAGATGGCATACCATGCAAACGAATAATCTCTTTGAAAAAGAGGTCAGCAAGATGTATAGCATCATCACTCTTATGACATGGTATAATGTGTGCCATCTTAGAAAAATGATCCACCACAACAAATATGCTATCACTCCCCCTCTTAGTCCTAGGCAATCCCAAAACAAAGTCCATAGAAATATCTGCCCAAGGAATAGAAGGAACTGGAAGAGGCATGTATAACCCATGTGGATTCAGGCGAGACTTAGCTTTTTGACATGTGGAGCAGCGAGAAACAAACCTCTCAACATCTCTCTTCATATGAGGCCAAAAAAATGCGAGGCCAAAACATCCACGGTCTTCTTAGCACCAAAATGGCCCATCAACACTCCTCCATGCGCTTCCTGTAACAACAAAAGATGAACGGAACCAATTGGAATGCATAGGCGGTTAGCTCTAAACAAGAACCCATCATTAACCACAAATTTGTTCCATGCACGTCCCTCTCTAAAATTCAGCAACACATCTTTAAAATCAAGGTCAAGCGCATATTGTTCTTTTATCGATTCAAGTCCAAAAATCTGACAATCAAGTTGGGACAGCAAAGTATATGGTCTAGACAAAGCATCAGCAATCACATTACCCTTCCCCTTCTTGTGTTTGACAACATAAGGGAAAGTTTCAATAAATTTAACCCACTTAGCATGTCTACGATTCAGATTATTTTGAGAGCGAAGATACTTCAGCGATTCATGATCAGAATGAACAACAAATTCTCTAGGCCACAAATAATGACACCACGTTTCTAAAGAACGTACAAGTGCATACAATTCCTTATCATACGTAGAATAATTCAGAACCGGACCATGCAACTTTTCACTAAAATATGCAACGGGTTTACCATCTTGCATCAAACACCTCCAATGCCAACTCCACTAGCATCACATTCTAACTCAAAAGTCTTACCAAAGTTTGGAAGTTGCAGCAATCGCGCGTGCGTAAGCTTCTACTTTAATGTTGCAAAGGACTCCTCTTGTGCTTTTCTCCAATGAAACACCACACCTTTCTTCGTCAACTCGTGCAACGGGGCAGCAATGGTGCTGAAATCTTTGATGAAGCGGCGATAGAAACCTGCAAGACCAAGAAAACTCCATACCTGTGTGATGGTTTGGGGCAACGGCCAGCTCGCAATGGCCTCAATTTTCATCTCATCCACCTCAATTCCCTGTGGAGTAACAACATAGCCAAGGAAAGAAACTCTATCGGTGCAAAAGATGCACTTATCAAGATTAGCAAACAAACGTGCATCTCTCAAAGCATCAAAAACAGCACGTAAGTGTTCCATATGTTCATCCAAAGACTTCCTGAAAATTAATATATCATCAAAGTAAACCACCACAAATCGCCCAATAAAAGCCCGCAAAACCTCATTCATCAATCGCATGAAAGTACTAGGTGCATTGGTTAAACCAAAAGGCATAACTAACCACTCATATAACCCAAATTTGGTTTTAAAATGTGTTTTCCATTCATCTCCAAGTTTCATTCTTATTTGGTGGTAACCACTACGCAAGTCTATCTTTGTGAAAGTTATAGCACCACACAACTCATCAAGCATGTCATCTAGCCTAGGAATAGGATGACGATATCGAATTGTAATATTATTGATAGCTCGACAATCAACACACATACGGCAAGTACCATCTTTCTTGGGAACCAAATGCATAGGAATAGCACAAGGACTAAGGCTTTCACGGACATACCCACGGTCCAACAGTTCTTGGACTTGTCGCTGAATCTCCTTAGTCTCCTCGGGATTGATGCGATAAGCAGCACGGTTCGGCAATGTAGCTCCGGAAATCAAATCAATTTGATGCTCTATCCCTCTCAAAGGTGGAAGGTAACTCAGCTGGAAAAATGTCCTCATACTCCTGCAAAATGTTAGTGACAACAGGAGGCAAAGAGCTAGCAATATTATCAAGCGAAAACAAAGCTCGTTTGAATACCAAAGCATAGCACATATCATCATCAGAAAGTTCAACAAGTTCAGATTTCATTGCGAGCATAACTCCCCCCTTTAATTTAATTCCCTCGACCTCAGAAGTTGGTGCAGACTTATCCTTTTTAGGTGGGTAAATAGATTTAGCAACTTGCTAATTTTCAGATTCCTTATCATGCAAACTAGCAGCTCGGTTTTTATCAGCTTGTACAATTTCAGCAGGTGTCATAGGTAGCAAAGTAATTTTCTGTCCTTTATGTGTGAAAGTGTATTTATTACTTTTGCCATGGTGTATAGCATCATTATCAAATTCCCAAGGACGTCCCAATAAAAGACAACAAGCATCCATAGGTACGACATCACAGTCAACAGAATCAGCATAGGCACCAATGGAAAAAAAAACTCTACAGGTTTGTGTTACCTTAGCTTTCCCCGCATCACTAAACCACTGAATACCATATGGATGGGGATGAGGGCGTGTGGCCAATCCAAGCTTCTTGACCAAATCAGAACTCACCAAATTATTGCAACTACCTCCATCAATGATGACACGTGAGCGACGGTTGTTGATGACGAAAAAAATTAGGAACAAGTTATGGCGTTGGATCTTCTCAGGTTGCTGTACTTGTGCGCTGAGTACTCACTGCACAATGATATTTCTAAAGGCCGTCGTGTCCTCACTACCAAATGCAATGCCACAATCCTCATCAATATCATTTGCCTCATCATCTTCAACGTCGGAGGTGCTTATGTATCCATCTTCTGTAGCAATGTATGCCCGCTGACTAGGGCAATCCTTCTGCACGTGGCCAAGCCCATGGCAACGGTGGCACTGAATGTTGGAAGTGCGTGGTGTCAAGGTGGTACTCCTGCTGCCCTCCTGCAAATAATTTTTACCTGAATCCGAAGAACGTGCAGAAGATGGTGGTGGCGGTGATGGTGCAGCAGCTGTTGAAGGTGTGGATCGCTTGCTCGCTGGTGGGGGTGCTCGAAAAGAAGTTGGCTTGGGCAGCCCCGAAGATGGCATTGTACGTGGTGTGTAGAAGGTGCTTCCCACCTTGTTTTTGCCCTGCTGTTCAGGCCCCTGAATCTCCTTTTCTGCAAGCATAGCATATCGAAACAACTGGTCGACAGTGTTAAAGTCCTTATAATCAACTATGTCCTGAATATCATGCCTCAACCCTGAATAGAAATGACAGATAGAATCCTCGGGCCCTTCTACAATACCACAACGCATTATGCCTTTTTGCAAAGAACCATAGTAATCCTGCACAGAAGTTTCTCCTTGTTCTAAACGCTGCAATTTCTTACACAAATCTCTATGATATGAAGGAGGAACAAAACGATCATGCATAGCCACCTTAAGCTCATTCCAAGACGTAGATGCTCTACCATCGCCAACTAGACCAGTCCACCAAATAATAGCAAAGTCCTTAAACTCACTAGTGGCTTGTCTAACTTGATGTTCTTCTGGTACAAGGTGGGAAGAAAATTTTTGTTCTACTGTCATCTCCCAATCAAGGTAACCCTCAGCATCATAATGACCCGAAAAAGATGGAATGGTAAACTTAATCTTAGCATAAGGGTCATCACGATTGTTATTACCTTGGTGAGCGCCACCCATACCTACCCTGTTACGGCGAAGGCGACGTTGTAGTCGTGTGTTTCTGGTAGCTGCTTCATCATAATTACCATTGTCATCAAACACCGCGTCATCTGGAAAACGTGGAGGTGGTGGTTGTTTTGGCTGTGGCTGTGGCCGTGGACGTGCCTCCACTACAGCAACTCTGTCGGCAAGCTCGGACACCCGTCGGTCCACCCTCTCTAACATGGTGCCAAGCTTCATAGCGATGAGCGCGTCAGTGACAGCCTTGTTGATTGTTTCTTCCATCTTGTCATGAGAAGCTTCTAGCTCTTCTCGACTAACACAATCACTGAAATCTGCGGGAGCCTTCGGTGCATCATCTCCTGCCATCGAAAAGCACCAAAAACAAGAACACACAGTGAAGGTTATCCATAATAATCTGACTACGTGCTCTCAACACAGCAAAGGAAGCGTCTTACCAAGCTCTTGCAAGGTTCTTACCAACAAGCAAGACAAAGGATACCTGGAAGGCATGTAGTCCGCGATTGCAAGGGTCAAAAACCAGTGCCGTCCAGAAGGTGTATGTGGAGCTTTGGGAAGGCACATATGTAGCAAGGAGTAGCAAATAACAAATGCAGAATAGCAAAGTTCAATAAGTATCCAAAGTACAAGTCACAATTGTTGGCTTAGACGTGTTCTAGATGTAGCACAACAAGTTAGAACAAGAAACGATGGAAAAATCTCACAGGACAAGCAAAACAGCACTCTATGCAATCGTTTTTAATCTTTTTAGAATTTCCCTCCAAAACCTCCGGGCTAGTAGGAATCACGAGTTTTTTTATTTTTTGAACTATTTTTTTGATACCAAAAGCTCCAAGCACACAAATTTGCACCCTTTTTTGAGGTGAGATGCGGCCTAGGGAAATTCAGGAACAAACGCTGAAAACCCTAAAACAGCTTGAACAATTTTTTTCTTTATCTTCCTGATTTTCGTTGAATTTTTTGAGTCGGGCAAACAGGGCGAAGCCGAGTTTGGGTCCCCTCACAATGGAGTCACGAAGCTGCTGTAAAAAAATGAGCCAAAACGGAGCACCGAGCGAAAAGTTATGCCCGTTTTACTGAATGTACCTCAAGTTATGGTTTTTGGGAGGCCCACGATGCGGTTCTCTGGAGGCTCAATTCGGCAGGATGCGCGGCGGCGGTTAGGGTATGTGATGAACCAAGAAGGGTTGCGATGCAAGGCGATGGACACACGGCGGCTCGCAACCTATCTAGGGCTTGCACGACAGGAGTTCACGCAAGGCGGCTAGCGAGGGCATGTCAAGTTATGGGGTGGCACGACTTGTAATCTGGTAATGGTGGATGGGATAGCGGCGGAAACAAACAATGCAAAGCAACAGGCGATTGAACTACGACGACGAACATGACCTAATACCAGCAACAAGACTCGACCACGGACACAAACTCAACAAAGCGAATCTGAAACGAAAATGCAAAGGCTAAATGGGTACTAGGACAGCTGAAATTTTTTTAGGGCTATTTTCTGGACTATAGGACAAAGGCGAAAGGGCGAACCTGATGGTAAACCTGGCTCTAATACCACTTGATGGGAACTAAGGTTTCCCGATCTTCCGAAAGGTTCTGATAACTCTCGATTTGGTGGAGTCGTGACTCAAATCAATCCGGCTTCCAAACCACACGTTCCGAACCCCGCAATCGTAGCACCACGTCTCCTCAGGTTATCAACCGGCGTTGCACGGTTGACCTCGCCCAGAAGGCTAATCCTTGCCTGTGAAATGAAGAACACAAGCAAGAACGAGAAAGATTGCAACACAATTGCAGATATATGATTAAACTCACGAAGTTGGGGTCTCACAAACCGACGAGCGGCGACACTATTCTTGACAGAATTGATCTAAGAAAAACCCAAACCCTAACTTGTGTGGTGGCTACTGTTTTAAAGAGTCTAGGGTCGTGGTCGACCCCCCTGGACGTGTCCCTATTGGGCTCAACACGATACACGGCCCACAGACCAAAATACGACGACGCAGCGCCGAAACAGATTCTGGACATCAACTTGTTTCATCGATTCCCGATGACTCCAGACGAATTTTGATATGAGACTAGTGACATTGCAAAGATTATCTTCTTAGCTTTCCATGCATATAATGAACGTCCAAATCCGAGCCTGTATGCGACCTGGGCGTCTGATTTAGCGCTGACTGCTCCTGGACTCCGAGGTGGACTCGAAGTCGAATTGATTTGGGCCTCTACCTTGACTTGCACGCCCTTGCTGGTCCTCTCCACCTTGAAGCCCTTCTCCAACTATCCTCTGGTGCTCTCAATGGTTCCTAATTACAATATAATCATTAGGTAGCAATCTATTCTCATAATCACATAGAGAAGTACTTAGGAACGAGCTCACCTCTAAATTCAATTGTCGCGCACGAGCTCTAGTGATTGCACCTTGAACAATCAATGGAGGATTGTTGTGAGTATCCATAGGAGTGATGTCCTTATCACAAAACATAGTGCAACAACATGAATGCAACAAAAATGTTTCTACAACTTATATTTGATTTTAATATTCATAAATAATTTATATAACCTATATTAATTGTGAACAACTAAAATAAAAGACAATAAATTACTAAAAATTTTAAATAGGCTATTTTTGGGTGTTACATGGGATTGGATGAAAAGCCCGACACACCAATCCAGCTACAGATACGCACAATTTGGCCCTCATAATCTTAGCACCAGCAGCCGAAAATATCACACACCGGTCTGCTTCAACGCCCCTAGGGCCTCTTCTTGTGCCTCGGCAATCTTAGCACCGTGCTCCAGCACACCCCTCGGGGAAAAGGCCCAATCACCCCAAAAGACTAGTTTGATAGGATAATGGTGGCTCTCCCTTTTAAGGTGACTTTCTACTCACTAGCTAAGCAAGTTGGGATTATTCAAAGGCTCACACGGTCACCGCCACCTAGAACTGGGCCACTTGGCCCATTTTTTGTGTCTTTGCAGCGGGTAATAGTGGAGGATGTCCTCATCATTTTCCCCTTCTGAACAAGGGAACAACTCTTATACCAAATGATGAGTCTCTCCCATGTGGGATTGGATGAAAAGCCCGACACACTGATCCAGCTACAGATACGCATGATCTAGGCCCTGTAATCTTAGCACTGGAAGCCGAAAATACAACACACCGATCAAGCTTCAACGCCCTTAGGCCCTCTTGTTGTGCCGCGACAATCTTAGAGCCGCACTCCGGCGCACCCTTCGGGGAAAAGGCCCAATCTCCCCCAAAAGACTAGTCTGATAGGGGAAGGGTGGCTCTCTCTTTTAAGGTGACTTTCTCCTCCCTAGCTAAGCAAGGTGGGATTATTCAGAGGCTCACACGGTCGCCGCCCGACTACAATTGGGCAAATTGGCCTATTTTTGTTGCATCTTTGCCAGCGGATAATAGTGTAGGATGTCCTCATCATTTTCCTCTTCTTAACAAGGGCACAACTCTGAAACCAAACAATGACTCCGGCCTAGGTGGGATTGGATGAAAAGCCCGACACACCAATCTAGCTACAGATATGCACGATCTGGCCCCCATAATCGTAGCACCGGTAGGAAAAAATATGACACACCGATCCGGCTTCAACGCCCCTAGGGCCTCTTCTTGTGCTTACAGGGCTTGTCCTTCGAGTATTCCCCAATGAGGACAGGCTTCCCTAATATACCAGTGAAGATACGAGACAGTTGCATTAGCACTGTCTCATCTGTAATTTCTTCTAGTACCATTCTTGAGCGATCTGAGCTTCCCTCTTAGTCGTACCCTAGGTTCACACGCTCTTGAAGTGGTTGCACCCTTCACTTTAAAAAGCTGAATGCAATCCCTACTCCAGTGAGGCCCTTTTTCTTCAACGCATGTACTCGCTTTAACAAAGCGGGTACATCCTTGGCTTCTTCGGCGCTGGGCTTGGTGTTCCAGTTGCTTAAGTCTTTTGGGTACCACCCATCTTTCACTGGACAACTCTCGCCAAGGTTTCCTGCTGTATTAAAAATACAAAGGAGAAGATTAGTGTATACACGAGTAATTCCTAACAGGAATAAAAATAGTTGATTTAGACAACTTACCGATGATAAACCAATCGGACTTTCAGTCTCCGCGTGAATCCTTAATCGACATATCAAACCATTGATCTTTCATTTCTGACGGAACTGAATACCAGCTCCACCAACTACTTCTTTCCTTTGGAAGTTGGGTTGGGGTTTGATATGGTACAGAGTGCGGAACAGAGCCAGATTTGGTTTAATTCCAATAAACGCCTTGCATTGGGATTAAGATGGTGGAGTTGGAGCTTATAGAAATCGAGAAGTTCTCGAAAGAATGAAGAAATAGGTAAACCAACCCCACGCTCGCAAAACGAGAGAAATAAGGGTATTTCATCAGTGTTTTTAGTGGGAAACTGAAGATTTAGGCAACATTTCCATTCTAGAGTTTGTTGTGACAGGAGCAAACCTTGAGCCACTAGGCCATTAAGATCATCCTCTGAGGCAGTGCAGAACTTCCAAGCATTAGCAGGTGAAGGATGAGTCTTGGAGTGGGCTTTGTGTTTGGATCTACCAATGATGGCTTCTTCCTTGCGGTCTTCCTCTCCGACGGCTTGGTAGATCCAGCGTCTTCAGTGTTCTTCATGGCACCTTTCTTCTGGCCCATGGCAGCTAAGCGTGTCACTACCTTGGATTTTTCTTGCATTAATCGATTGGGAAGTGGTGGTGCGACACACTAAGGTTGCGTAAGCTTGGGGGCTACAAGCTCGGGGGCTATCAGCTCTGAGCTCAGGAAGAACATCGATTATGGTGCACTACGGAGATGGAAATGAGAAAGGTGGAACCTCAAGATTTATAATAAACGGCTAGGGTTACTGTACGCAATAGTGCTATGGCGCATCACATTCCGCCATTAGGGCCGGTTTTTTTAGGTATAACCTTTCTAACTAACCAACAATGACAAAATCTTCGGATGATTCAAGATTTGTGCAGATTTTTAAAGATTTCCTTGATCATTAAACCAAAGATAATTGCTTTAAAGCTCGTGGGCTGCTAGCGGGTAATCCTGGATTTGATTTTTCTGAGATTTAAGGCATAAGTCACACGGTGACCTTTGACTGGTTTTAACAAAACTACTCGAAGCTCGGGGGCTATACCCAATGGGTGCACCTACTCGGTGCACACCATTGCAACTACTCAAGTTAAAGACTGAAGATTGCTTTTGAACCTCCAACTATTTAAAAGTAGTCGAAGACTCGGGGGCTACACCCATTGGGTACATCAAAGATGCACTCCAATGGAAACTACTCGACTTAAAAAAGGAGCATCTTGGGCTTAGTTCCAACTACTCGAATCATCAAGAGATGAGTCCTTGAAGATGTTAAAGCAGATTCAAGACTTGAAGCAAAGGCACAAGATGCTCGGGGGCTTGTGGGACCAGGATCCCTAGGGTCACTCATTTACGGGAATAAACTACTCGGATACAGGAAGTTTAACCCAAATACTCCAAACCAGTCGGCTACAGTACAATCTGGCGTAGTTAATTGGGAGAACTAGTCGTGTACTCTTAGGAGACTCCCCAAAGTACCCTATTGTAGTACTCCTTGTTGTATACGACTAGATCATGTAACCGACTTGTAACTCTGCTCCCCGGATATATAAGGCGGTGCAGGGACCCCTTCAAAAAAAAACTCAACCCTCATACACAATACAATCAGGCATACAGGACGTAGGGTATTACACAATTTGTGGCCCGAATCTGTCTAAATCTTTGTGTCATGTGTGCACCATCGTTCCTAGAACTCGGCGAGACCCATGAAATCTACTCTCTAAGGTACCCTAGAATGGTACTCGGTAGTTAAACACCAATAGTCTTAAAATCAACTTCCATAAAAGTGAGATTTCTTGCTTTGGACAAGCAAAACAACAAGAGTCAACATACTCAACGTTGTCTAGCTGTAGGTTAGGTTCATATCCTTTCCGTTACCTTGGCATCAAGATGCACTTCAGAAAACTTAGTAGGAGACTAGATTAGACAAGGATCTCCATCGATTGGTATTGTTTCCATAAACCCTAGGAATCCTTGCCTATATATATTTGTACTTGTGCTTTGCACCCTAATCAATCTATTATTTTCCCCGAGCCATTCTAGCTTTCAGGTGCTAATTAACTTTGTGTTGTCTATCTTACCTATGTTCATGTTCTCTTTTTTTGAGGTCCCGAGGGGAGTCCTAAAATAATAAAGTATTACCGATCAAGATTTTTTGGTAAAATGAACAACACAACAAGAAATATAGACTAGTTAAGTGGGTATTGATGTGCCAACCGAAGGAGCAAGGTGGGCTAGGAATACAAAATCTAGACATAAAAAGTAAGTGTTTACTAAGAAAATGGCTTTTCAAACTTTGTAATGAGGATGGTATTTGGCAAGAGTTGTTGAGAAATAAATATTTAAAGAATATAACTTTAGGCCAGGTTAGCAAAAGACAAGGAGATTCATACTTTTGGATGAGTCTCATGGGGGTGAAGGATAAATTTCTTAGCTTAGAAAATTTTATTCTTCAAGATGGTACACACACAAGGTTCTGGGAAGACATATGGCTGGGAAACTAGACGTTGAAATCCCAATACCCATCCCTGTTTAACATAGTTCATCAAAGACATGCTACGGTAGCAGATGTGCTTAGTTCTACACCGCTAAAAATCTCTTTCAGGAGAGCTCTGGTGGGGGAAAAATTACATGACTGGTACCATTTGGTAGCTAGAATCTCGAATATCCATTTACAGGAGGGTTGAGATATTTTTAGATGGTCACTGCAAACTAATGGATTATTTACGGTTCACTTGATGTACAAACATCTTGTCAATTCAGGTGTAAAAGTCACACAGGAAATCAGTCGTGCAAAGTTACCATTAAAGACTAAAATCTTTATGTGGTACTTAAAAAAGGGTGTGGAACTTACAAAAGATAACCTAGTTTTTGTAAAGATAAACTAGAACGGAAGTATAACTTGTAGTTTTTGTAACCGGGAAGATTCTATCCAACTCCTTTTTTTCAACTGTGTTTATGCTAGATTTCTTTGGCGTGCTATGCATGTAGTTTTTGGAATCGCACCACCAACAAGCATTGATGATTTGTTTAATCAATGGGTAAAACAAGGGGGGTGTAAGCCAAATCTAGACTTATTGACAGGGATATCAGTTATGTGTTGGGTCATTTGGCTCACAAGGAATGATGTGGTTTTTGATAAATGCCAACCAAAAACACTAATGCATGTTCTATTCAGGGGAACACACTAGCTTCGACACTGGGCACAGTTGCAGCGCAGTGAAGACCAAAAAGAGAACATGATCCAGGCATGCCGTTTGCTGGAAACGTCGGCCCTACGTTTCTTCGCGTCCCATGGATTGTGGATTGGTTTTTAATAATAATGTGCATGCTCTAAACTTTGTGAAGTGTTTACCTTTCATATATAATAATTTTGGTCTGATTCCCCCTCTACGAGGGGGTTCAAGCCAGATTTTTCCATTATCTAGAAAAAAGTGAGTGAAGAGGTACATGGAGAATTAGGCATACACTGACTAGATGTAGATAGTTATTTTTGCATTTTAATTAAGTTGCCAATCTCCATTGTTGAGACCATACTATTAGCTTGCAATCTCCATTGTCAAAAAGGGCGAAAGAAGGAAATGGCAGAGGAGTAAGTACTGATACCCGTTTGTTCCTTTTTGCATGCTCCACCCTACTGAAGTTCAGTGGCAATCTGTTCATTGAGATATAGAACTGTTAGCATTTTCATGATCCAGTATTCAGTGAAGATCTGGTAGAATTTTACAAGGTTAAAATTAAACAACAGTTTGTGTTTTCATATGATAATGTGCAAAGTGTGATGACATGAGCACTGATTGCTATTTATTTATGAGTTGAGTTGGTGCCATGTGGGAGTGACATGCATACCAGCATACAGTTGACTTCTGATTAGCAACTTTAGAGATGGGAGCAATATTTTATTATAATTTTTAGATATGTTTTCCCAGTTAAACTAGAGCAATGATTTCTTATATTTCATCATTAATAAACAATTTAGCAATTTGTTTCATACTGTTTGTTTGATAAAAAATGCACAAATGTACTGTTCTCAATATGAGTACCAATATGTTATTATTGATTTTTGGCGATTGCAGAAGTCTTAGGGAAGCTACAATTCTCAGGTATGTCTGGATTTTCTTGCAGAAGTCTTAGGATTTGCATGCCATCTGTTGCTCAATAGGCTGCAGCTGAAGTTACGATTTTCAGTAGTTACTTGAAAGTAAAATATGTGAACCATAGGTATAAGATCAATTTTGACACCATCTGCTTGGCCTTGTTGTCCTAGACCATCTGCATTTGAAAATAATAGATGTAAAATAATAGCAGTGTAGTTGCTACTGTGTCATCTAATCACGCGTATATCACTGTTGAAACAACATCTGAATGAATTCAGAAAGAATTTTTCATTTTTGTCATGTGAGGCTGTTATTTTGCATTATTTCATTTTAACTACCCTGGCTTCTTTATTTTTGTCATGTGAGGTTCTACTGATCTCAGATTCTCAGAAGTATGCTTGCTCCTTACAGACATGACAATATGACATTTTCAACGTATGCAGAGGAGTGGAGATTAGCACCAAAAATAGAGCTTGAATGGAAGAGGCATTTACAATTTCAAACTATATATGCTGGCGCAGAGGGTGCTTTTTTATACTGGCAGTAGTTAAATATTTGAAATTTTGTTGTGTCCATATTTGAATTGAAGTTGCTCTTCCCTCCAAATATTAAAAGTTTGAAACTATGAACAATATGTAAACTTTGTGTGATGAACTGCTGTTAGTTCTGTACCATCTATAGTTCTGTACTTTTGTTGCAAGCTGAAAAATATGTGCAATGATATGATGGATGTACAACATCCATCCATGCAGCCGGAGAGACCGGCAGACATAACATCTGACGATTGTATCTACCACGGGTTTTCGTCACCCCTGTTCTCCAAATAGTTAGGAATTAGCTACCCCTAGTGGGAATCGCACCCAGGCAAAGCAACTGACAGAAAAAACCCGCCGCAGGCTGCCTTCCCTTGGTTAGTTGCCCCTGTCTTCTCAAATGAGCCCTATCTGTTACAACGGCAAAGCACATGGCAGATTGGATACAGACCTGCTGGAAATGCTTGCACATCGTCGGATATGCAGCGGAAAGGATCCAATTAACCAACTTCTTAGCATATAATACACACAAAAACGTCTGGGTTTAATTGACATACCATAACATCACAGTTTACTCGCACTCAGCACAAGGACCATGACAAGAATGCCAGAGTAACAATCTACTACCCAATTGAGCTACAAATATATCTAGCACAAAAAATTGCTACATTAAATACATCTCCGTCCGTTCCAAACATTGGGGCGGCACAGCCAACTGAAACACAGTAGCTTCAATGCGTCGAGGTGGGGTTGTAACGAAGATGCTGCTCATAGTATTCTATAAGCTGCAAATGAGAAAGATAATTGTTGTGATAATTCATTTTTCCTTCATCAAGTGAAATGAGAAGACAATAAGGCCATACCACTAAGGGCTCCTTAGCTTTCAACTGCTTGTCATCTACGAGTACTTCTTTTCCATCAGACCTGTCCATCACGTTGGTGAGCAGAAATATTCAGCAAAGTGTATAGGAGACACACATGTATGTAAATGATAAGATGATGGCACTCAAGCAAACAGAAGTTGTGCTAGTACACAGAACCAGAAGCCACATGGCAACAAGACTGCAGGATAAAAACTTCATCATGCCATAACAACTAGATAGGATGATTGCTGCTGCATGATGACAGCTAGACAATGTATCTTCGTCCAGTTGTACATAATGAATTAAATGAAAGAGCTGACCCATAACTACATCACATTTAGATGCTTGATTGATACGCTACTTCAAAAACCATGCAACATCTACTTTGACTAGAGACCATGGATTGCAAATTTATTTCAAAGACATTTCCAAAGCTGACTGCAACAATGTACAAATAGACTCGAATAATTAAAACAATATAAGCCAAGGGACATGGATGAACTCGATATCAATACTTTGTAGTAACCCACGACATAACCATATTTTATAATTTGGACCAATTTGTCCATATTTTATAATTTGGAATATGTCACGATTTGTTACTTATATTCAAATTTTGGTTCCATGCTTGAATACAGAGTAGGTTTTCATACCAATGTGTACTAAACAAATAGCGAGTTCATTCCAAAATTCAGGAACATAATAACATTTCTAAAACTAACTTTCCAGTATTCATCAGATAAAAGGCATACTTTAGACCTGAGTCAAGCCAGGTAATTCTCGTACCATGGAAGTTCCAATCCACAGGACAATAAATAAATAATAATAAAGTCAACATTTGATAATATACAGTATACAAAGTTGCTACAGTCCATACCCAATTATCATCTATACTATTTGATGATACAGATGTAGTTTTACAAACAAATGATCACAAATAAAAGTATGTAATCCCCAAAATTGGGGTGCAACAAGATCTCGAATGCACATTTAAAGCCCCTGAAAGACCTCTTCCAATTATCTTTACAATATTTGCCTAACTATATTATCCAATCCATTCCATAGGAAACTCAAGATATCAAATATTACAAGAAATAAAATAAAAATGAATGTTTTTTAGGAAAACAAATTAGGCTGTGTTTGGATCCCGGTTGGTTGTGGAAGCTAGATTGTAAAATCTGGATAGTTCAAAGTTGGACTGTGAAAGTTGTGATAGATGTCCTGTTTGGATCTCAAGATTGTAAGGTAGATGGTGTGTTGTTTTGTCCTGTCAAATGTCTATTTTGCCCTTACAATTTTTGGTTAAAAAGGGCAAGGGCAAAGTTGTCTTTTACAGTCCAAAAGCTAGGAGAAGCTGGGTTTGCTCAGCTTGTGGAATTCCAGAATCTGCTAGTGGTTGATATGTAAAATCTGGATAAGAATCTGGTCTGTTTGGATCCATTAGTTGCTTCTAGAAGCTAGATTCTAGAATTTTATGGGATCCAAAAAGGGCCTTAACCTTAAGACAATTTAGCCATACCCAGGATTAACAGAACAAGAAAGTGACCTATTAGAAAAACCAGTGTACAAGAAATTTTAAATTAACACCTTCCTCTCATGTCTGACCTAGCTTCAACTTCCACATTAAAATTCACTAAAAAATTCAAATAATTTACAAATGGATATGATAAATGCATGGACATAGAGCTTCATAGGTACACCAGTAGAGAGATAAACTATTTGATTTTTAAATTAATTCACATATTGGCTTGGTGCAGCGGTAGAGCCTACCGTCTGTAACCGGAAGGTCCCGGGTTCAAGCCCCAGCCTCTGCATATTTATGCGGGTAAGGTTTGGGCCCTATTACAACCCTTCCCCAGACCCCGCACGGTGCGGGAAGCCTACGGCACTGGGTACGCCCTTTTCACATATTGCACTATCAGCTTAAGGCCTTAGGATAATGCATTGAGGGCAATATAAAAAATTTGGATCAAATATACCTATGAAACAGATGATTTAGATAACTTCCACTAAGGACAGTAAACCAAGCATTCTAGTCTGAGAACTGGTGTTTTTTTAATGTTGCATAAAGTATGGCTTCTTGTGGACTCATGATATTGCTCTAATTAGACAGGGAGCAACAGAAACATACAACCATCATCAGTAAATAAAAATTAAACTTGGTAGAGATTCAGCAGCTAAGACCAGAAGACTAAGGAAGAAGGTACATCATTAGTCACCTGAGTGCCTTGAAAGTTATTGCCACCTGCTGCACACCATCCATAATGGTGGAAAAATAGCGCACTGGCTTGATAATCTTGACGATCTTAGGATTATGAATATGGCTACCGGAGTCCTCCCCCTTGTTCTTATCACCAGTTTCTCCTTCTGTGGAATCAACATACTCATTGCCTGGCTTGTCACTTGTGCGATCACGAATCTCTCCTTGCTCTTGTGGAGTTGCTTCATCCTGCTTGAACCTCCTAACACATCCAGACTTGCGCTTCTTTGCACCAGTTATCTGGCCACACTTAGATGGGGGTGCTCGTACCAAAGTTTCCACCTTTAATGAACCATTCACAAGGTGATTGTCATCTTGTTGGTCAGTCAAGCTAACAGACAGAGGAGGCCCTTGTGATGGAAACCCAACAGAAACCACCCCGGAACTGCCCTCCTGTACTACTCTTTGCCCAAGCACATTCACTGACGCGTCAAGTCCACAAAATGAGGTCTTGTTACCATTATTACTGGCTCTCCTACTACTTGTCCTGCATGGCAGTTTCTTGAGGTCTGCAGCATGAGGGCCTGTCATGGACCGGGCCTCCGACCTAGGTGGGCGACCCCGTTTGCCACGAGAAGGGTTAGGATCGGATGTTGGAGTAGTAGCAGTCTTACGCTTTCGCTTCCTAGAAGACCTTGGCGAGCGTGACCTGCATTCAAGAACCACCAGCACAATATACAGTGTTATCTTCTGCAATTGTGGCAGTTATTCTGAAGAGAGAAGTGCTTAACATTCATACCGCTTGTCAAAAGCATCAACAATGTCAGAGCAGGCCTTCAGGTTCTCGAGGGGTTCCCATGTATTAGCACTCTCCGGCCAGCCACGCCTTATAAATCACATCTGATTGTTAGGGATATAGAATAAGCAGCAACAATTGCAGCAAACATGCATATACAATTAACTTTGACTCCGTAGTCAACAAGCAAGGAAAGAAAGAGCAATAAGGCATTACACAATGAATCTATTGAATGAAGCAAACATGAGGATAGAGGAAGACATGGCTCAATGCCTACCAAATCTGACCACCAAAATGCAAATACAGCAACATGCGCTCTATTTAACAAGGGAACGGAAGCGAATAAAAGAAATTCAGTAGAACATTACCAAACAGCCATTGTTCAGTGCGGAGTTCAGAATTTAGCGTCGACACGGTGATAGGAACTTCCTAAGATCCCACAAGGGTAGATCCCATGCTGACATTCTAATGTAAAATACCAACAGCAGATTCAAATCATAGAACAGACAAGGAAACGCATTCCATGAAACAATAAAACAACGAAAATTTCCAGAGGAATTATACGCAAACCCGCTTCTCGTTCCCTATCAAGCACAAACAAATGTATAGAACATTTAAACACCAAAGCATGCCCAAAAGCTACGAACGGAGGGAGAATCCGCACTACTGATTATCTAAGAAACGCGACCCAATCCAAGCAACAATTAGAAGCAGCGCTACGAGTCTACGGGAGTTCCGTTCCGAATAGATTGGGAGAAGAAGCGGCGTGACCAACCACTTGACGAGGTACTGGAGCTGGCCCTTGCGAAGGCGGCGGCGGCGGATGGCCTCGATCTCGAAGTACCCCTCGGCCAGCTTCGGTGGTTCCAGGGCGTCCTGCGCGGGCGTCTCCCCCTCGGCCTCATCCTCCTCAACTTCCCCCTCCGTCTGCTCCTCTTCCTCCTCGCCCTCAGTCTGTTCCTCCGCCTCTTCTTCGTCCTCCTCTAGAGAATCCGCCGGATCGCCAGAATCCTTCCTGCTCCGCACCATGGCAAATCTTGCTTCCACTAGCCACGCCGGCCTCACGTTCCCCTGGTGCTCCCCAAATCGATGGCGGATCTTGTGCAGATTTTGCTGATGAGCGCTCTGGTTATTGGAGCCGCCTTTTCTTTGAGGGATTTGGGAGGAACAGGGCATGGGCAGAGCAGGGCAGGGCACGGCTCCGTACGGCGTGACGTTTCTGTAGCAGCGGCCCTGGAGCATCGCTTTTTTTTGTTTCCGCTTTTACCCCTATATGGCGTGTGTCATGGCCCTGATCGGCGTGAGCGTCGCGTGGGCCTCGGGTAGCATCTTTACATTCTTACAGGTCAGTACCGTATTTACATTGGACCAGGGCATCTCAAATAGCATGACAATACTCCTATACTTCCTCCGACATTAAATATACGACCTTTTTTAACAAGCGAGTTTGTTCATTTTTAAACTAAATAGTTTGTTATAAACGACATATATTTAAGAATGGAGGTAGTACTTACCGTTGAGTTTCATCAAAATTGATGAGTGTAGCTCTTATCAAACTATCTCAATCAATCAACCAATATATTTGATACGGGTATTTGTGTAGTGTTCACATCAAGTAGATAATGTTGGGGACGACCGTAAGGGTCCCCTAATCTAAAGGATAATCACCCTTAAAAAACATAAACAAACCTCTATCAAATCTCCACAAACTAGAAAAGGTCTAAGCGCACAAAGCCTACGGCCCATCACGGGCTAACGGCCCACTAGAGGCCCTTCGAAAATGCCCCGATACGCGCACTCTATCTCCGCCTCGATCAAGGATGCCGACCCCCCTCGAGCGAACGGCAAACTCCGCCTCGATCGAGGCCTCCGCGGTCGAGCCCCGCGTGATCCTCGACTCCAGAAACTTCGCCTCGCTCTGCTGACAGGCGCATTCAATGCCTCGCGTTGCCATAGGATGCCAAAGTCAAAAGGCAAATCATGAGCCATCCCGCACGCATGATGTGACCTGGATCATATCAGCCAACTCCGGTCATTGTGCGGCCATCCCCCAACATTGTGCATGACTGCAAGGCCCTGTGCGGCCAACTCCAGCCACTGTACGACCAACTCCTGTCACTGTGCCGGCCTGTGAGGCCCTGTGTATACCTGTGCTGCCAACTCCGGCAATCCTGTGCTGCCAACCCCGGTACTAACCACATGACGAAGCCCTCGATAAGGCATGGGAAGACCCTCGAATGGATGTACGGGCGACGACTGGGCACAAACGCCGGTCAGCGCGACCCCTTGAAGACGCCCCGGGACAAGCACAGGGACACGTACTTTCTACAAAAACCGCCACGCCGCTCACTGGAGCTGGTAGACGCTCACCGATTTGCGCCGGACGGAAGGATCCACAAGGACGACAGCCACGCCCAACGCCATGCTCTCCAGTGCCCGATAACTGTAGACTCCACTGTGTAACATGTGTATCTCTGCCCCTCCTTGAACTATAAAAGGAGGTAGACTCCCGGCCATAGGTAGAGGCCGACGATCAGGACGCACCAGACGCAACCAAAACCATGACAACGCAATGCATCTGCATCCTCTGATATTGGCACTCGCCTCAATCAACCTAGATGCTTGGGACTCGGAGGCATCTCCTCCTCTCCCACCTTGCTTGTAAACCCCTACTACAAGCACTCCGGTGCAACATAATACAATGCGCGCACACCCCTTGCTGGACGTACGGCCCCGTGGCCGGAACCAGGATAAACCTTGTGTCATTGTGTTAGCTTTTGCACCAACCATCGAGAGACAAGACACAGCACACTCATTCTAGTTAGTGTCGGGCGACCAATCCGAACACCGACAGATAAGTAATAAAAAAATATCTTTTTTATAACAAGAGTTTATTTCATCGAATTAATGTTAGTATCATGGCTGTAACAAACAAGTTTGCATCAGACAGAATTCTTACAAATTTTGCCATATCGAAGACTAGATCTCCACCATAGCACACTAACACGTTGTAGCACAAAAGTTGATAACAAAAGTGAAGATAGTGCAAAATAAAATCTTAAATGCCTAGCCTATTGTTAAATCTCCAACCATGCATGGCGAAGATATCCATGGACAGAGTCTCCAATTGGTGGCACGTCATTCTTATGGAATTTCTTTCTTCCTACTTTTGGAGAATCGCCCATGATGTGACCTAATGAGTTTATGTGAAAAGCACCCACAATGAAGAACACATGTTTGTAATGTTAAAAATGAGTAAAATGCACTAGAGGTCCATCAACTTGTAAGGGAGTATCAATTAGGTCCACAAACTCTAAAAGTGTATTTTTTTGGTCCATAAACTTGAAATTTGTGTCACTTATGTCCACAAAGCTATGAAAACTTAGGTTCACAAACTTCAAAAGTGTATTTTTAGATAATAAACTTGTAATTTGTGTCACTTAGGTCCACAAACTCCAAAAATATGTTTTAGGTCTATAAAAATATAATTTGCATAATCTAAGTTCATACTCTTTCACGTATACCTATAGTGCTGGCATGGCATGCTAACTGGAGACCTCCTCGGTGGTGCTCTTCGAGCCCCTTGTGCTAAACTTTGAGTAGGCTCTCATTGTGGTTGAGAAACTCCGTAAGTTCCTTACTTGCTTTGTCCACGAACTGTCGTGCGGCCATGGGCATGCCCACAAAGGCTGATCATCTTGATTTTCGCTGTCCATAAATAGCTCACCCCTCACTAATAACCACTCAGGGTTGACCAGAGTCCAACACCATCATGAACTCTGGTGGTACGTGATGAGGGCATGACACCCATGCATAACTCCATGAGTGGTGCATGGGTAGAGAAGAAGAAGAAGACCAATAAGGTTTTCCAAGTTAAGAAGAAGCCACGAGGCTAATCCTATTTGAGTCCCCAAGGTGGAGGCCCAAAGAAACTTAAGTTCGAGTCCACTTCGGAGTCTAGGAGAAACTGTGGGACCAGGATCCCTAGGGCCACTCATCCACAGGATTAAACTACTCTATAGGGAAGGTTTGACCCGACTACTTTAAACCAGTCGTCTATGGTGCAAGACGGCGTAGTTGAGTGGAAAGACTAGTCGTGTACTGTTGGGAGACTCCCCAAAGTACCCTATTATAGTATTCCTTCTTGTATACGACTAGGATCATGTAACCGACTTGTAACTCTGCTCCCCGGATATATAAGACATGAGCAGGGACCCCCTCAAAACAACTCAACTCACGTGCAATACAATTAAGCATACAAGACGTAGGGTATAACGCTACTCGCGGCCCGAACCTGTCTAAATCTTTGTGTTGTTCGTGCACTATCATTCCTAGAACTCGGCAAGACCCACGAATCTACTCTCTGGGGTACCCCCAGGCAGAGTGCTCGACATAAATCGTCGACACTTGGCACCCACCATGGGGCCCGCTCACTGAAGCTCACCATTAGGCGTGATGGGATCAACCTTCAAAGCCCGCGGCATCGAGGAGGGTGCAACCTTCGTTATCAGCGCATGGACCTTCATCGCCGAATGCAAGGGTGGTTTCGCAAGTTTCCTTGCTGATCGTCCGGGCCCGTACCCGATGATGGCGTCTCCACTGGAGCCGCTCCGCGATCTCGTGGAGACGCAAGTTTCGATGACTACTTCGGCAACGATTTTGACCTCGACTCTGACACGTCGCACAACTTCGAGCTCGACTTCGACCCCGACTTCGACTCTGATCGGGACTCCTCAAGACGAAACCAAATACAACTCACTTCCAATTATGGAAGGAGCCGGGAACTCCGAGCTGGCTACACCATCGGACAACCCCCCCAAATCGATTCTCGCTCGGATTCACCAAAGCCATGGCTACATATCAACAGATCTACACCGCGGAGGACAACAAGCCCACACCTAAAGTCAACAGTCCAACTGTGGAACATTGCAAGGACTCTGAGCCGGCCTCTAAGCCATTAGAAGACAACAAAGACGATGATTTCACGGTTCCACTGAGCGACAGCCCCGACAACATCGCTCGCTTAACTTGTCGTGCCCACTTCAAGACCGACTTCGATCTCGAAGAACCACTCGACTATCTCCCATCAGGACTAGTCGTGACCAGCACACCAGGAGAACTGGTTGTTCACTGGCCTAGCGCGATACCTACTGACACCTGTCGGGACAATGAGTCAAGATTAGCCGCAACGATCCTGGAAGAACTACCCTACCAGGACGGCAAGACGACTTCCATCACCACCTCCTCCAACAACACAGGAGACAACTTCTCCAACGCTCCGACCTCCTCCGACCCCGGCAGACAAGTCTTCATGGCCGGCTCTGGCGACCAAGGCACCCAGTACGATCGCGAGCTGGTCGGCGACATCTCCGAGGAGGAACGCACCGCCAATAGAGAAACTCAGGAACAGAGAACCTCAAGACAAGCAAGGAATGCCAAGCGCAAGCAAAGGCGCATCAACGCAGCCATACGCGCAAACGCAACCCGAAACCTTACACGGGACTTTGCGATGGTTGGTGACCAGCCGGTACTCTGGAATGCTCCAATGAACATCTCTGTTGCAGCGGAGATCGTCAGGTCTAAGCCTGAAACACTACAAATCAAGCAGGTCCTGACTCTCCTAGAGACAGCTCGTGAGAACATCGACACCGGTCCTGCATCAAGCCACCATGCTTCAAGCGGTAGACGTCCTGGAGACAGGCGCTCGCATGTTGAACCAGCAGCATCTGCCCACCCGAGTCGTGCTTCTCGAGAGCCATCGGCTGGAGCAGCTGGAAGACAAGCTAACGAGCAAGTCCCCAACGCCAGACAACAAGATAGCAATAGGCCACGTGACGGGGCTCACCGCGATGGCGATCTTCACGCCCACATCAACGCCAATCTAGATGCTCATTTTGTAATCCAGTCGAGCAGAGCGAACCACATCAACTCAAAGCTTTGTCGGCGTGAAGAATTCGACCGTCGCTACGGACCACTACCGCGTAACTGTTGGCACTCCTTACGGCCTACAGATAAATCTGCAAGCGGACGGATACCGATGTAGCTTTCACCCGGGAGTATTCCAAGGTATCGATTTCCACGGGGAACGAGAAGTGAGCTAATTCTAAACTAAGTTGTCCAAAGGTTATGGAATGAGATGGATGAAGTGGATGACAACAACAAAGAGGGAAGAGAAGTGATGAGAGGGTAGAGAGGGTACGAGTCTGATAGAGGCACTCTATTGATTAACTGAGTAGATCAGAGGGTACAAATAGATACTTGCTTCAGGATAATAGAACCTATGACACACAGAAAGGGAGGAGAAGGGGTGTCACCAATCCTACACTCTGGGATCCTGCAGGCCGAGACGAACGTGATGGACTACGTAGGCGTATAGGGCTGTCACCACCTAACGACTACCACCTCCGGAGACTCGGGGACAAACTAAGTTAACCTCAAGTATAGGCACCACGCCTACACTAGTCGGTTAATACTTATCTCCTATAGAAAGACAAGCACCAAGCCAAGCAACTAGTATACAATTATACCAATCAACTAAGCATTGAACGAAGAACCAGCAAGTAAATAAAAGTAGAACTGACTGCTCAATTAATCAGGAAGAGATACAATAGTTACCAGACATGACCTGGATGTCACTCGAAGCAGAGCCGCATCCATAAAGGTACAGCTGGAAGAGGGGCCGACACTCCGGCTCCTCTTCGGACGCTCACCTCTCCTCTCTCCCTATCTTCTAAGTATGAAACTGGCAGAGCTTCTCTAAGGAACATCTCTCTTGTGTTGTGTGTGAATTCAGGCAACCAGGACCTCTATTTATAGGTGGATCAAGGCAGTTGGGTGTTGGCGGTCGTTACAACCCAAATTCGACCACCAATACGCGGGAATAAATGAGAGACTATGCAACATTCCATGTACTTAGGTTTTATTTCTAATGGAGTTCCACAAGTTTTGGTGAGTGTCGCTTGTGCAGGTACAACATTGCGAAATACGTGCTATAGGGGTCGGAAATGACTGAATCGGCCGAACGACCCGTTCGGCCGGTTACCCCCCTTAGCCGTACAGGCCGCCGGGAGCCGTCCACGTCTACAACAACCAAGCAATGACTGTGCAAGCCACGTAGGACACCCGCCAACTCATTTCGGAGCACCGACACATCAGCCTGGGTCCATACTACACAAGTCCAAGCAGCCAGGCCGGCCCAGGAGGGACCCAAAGGGTAGAGGCGGTGCAGAGGAGTGGGCCTGGACCCTGAGGCCTGTTCGGCCGAACAGAGGCCTTCGGCCGAACCGACTCCCCTGCAGAAACCACCTCCAGAAGCAAATCTGAGCCATTGGGAGCCAAGGCGGCAAGATGGACGGTTCGGCCGAACAGGTCGGTTCGGCCGAACCGACCTTCTTCGCCCGAATCAAGGGGGGATATTCCCTGGATGCCTTGACGGTTACTCCACTTCAACCGACCATTGAGTGCTATAAATAGAGGGCCAAGCTGCTCATTTGAGCATACAACACAAGAGTAGAGTGCAGGCGAAGCATTGTTAGTTCTCCACTTGTATTAGTAGAGATAGGGAGAGAGGAGAGGTGAGCGTCCCGGAGAGGAGCCGAAGTGTCGGCCCCTCTTCCCGCTGTACCTCTACGGATGCGGCTTCACTTCGAGTAACATTCGGGTCGTGTCTGGTAACTCTTGTATCTCTCTCTGATTAATTGAGCATTCAGTTCTTACTTTTATATGCTTGCTGGTTCTTCGTTCAATGCTTAGTTGATTGGTATAATTGTATACTGGTGTCACACCCGGATTTACACAGAAACCCGAATGCTTCTATATGTGTGCCCAGGAAGTCCACAGAACACATATAGATAACAAATACGATAAACAGAGTACATATGCTCGAATAAAATGGTTTTACATCAGAGTTTGACTAAAATAACTAAATAACACAGCGGAAGACTATTTATTAACTCTCTCTAAACGAAGACGAAGACGAAGACGAAGACGAAATCCATAATCCACAGGGACTCTGACTGGTTGAGCACAGCTAGTAGAATGGTAGATCTTCAGGAAATTCAATAGCAGCAGTACCATCTAATCCATCTGTTACCCATCCGGGATTTTGTTGAATGGCAAGTGTAAGTAATTGT
This sequence comes from Echinochloa phyllopogon, assembly GCA_033239725.1. Classification (NCBI taxonomy): domain Eukaryota; kingdom Viridiplantae; phylum Streptophyta; class Magnoliopsida; order Poales; family Poaceae; genus Echinochloa; species Echinochloa phyllopogon. The sequence goes on from BTCW01000018.1 coordinate 29,755,540, forward strand.
CTTACTTAGCAAATACAACACGGGTAATGAGGGCTTAAAAGAAAGGCTTGACACGGCTGTATTGCATTAGCAATTTTAGTTGGTTCATTTTAACATAAACCAAGATTACTACATTTAAGTGAATCCCAGTAGCAATTCCCAATTAATGAAGTAGAGGTGAACATTAATCAATAATAAACATCAACTTCTAATCAAAAAGGATCCAGGCCGCTCTTGACCCTGAGCAAGGCTATCATGATAGATCGTACACTCTGCAGAGGTTTCGCCCTTTTCCCACCAGTCGCGTAAAAGTTCAGAAGAACTTTGCACCCAACCACGCACATCAACACTTCCGAGGTGTGACTGCATAGGGACGCTACGAGGCTTTTCACAAGACACCCTAACAAAACAGTAGCCGTTATGGTACAACCTAGGCGGCATGACCCAAGGCACCGAGATCGACTGACGCTCATGTCGCAACACGAGGGGGTCAATGGCGTCCAAGCGCGGTATTAAACATCAACAACAAAATAAATAGCGCAACGTGTGGAACCCCCGCCATACGGAAGCTCCCAACACGGGACTGTGCCTCACGGGGACATAGCCAACGGATACTCCGTCCTCGGTGGATCAAACCATACTCTCACCCATGCTTCCCATAACGCCGTCGGCCCGTCGGTAACTACTGTCAAGCTAGAGCCGTACATGCTACTCGTCCAAGACCAGAGCCATTATAGTTCCAGTGGTGGCGACAGGTTCCTGGGTTGCCGCTTTAAGAACCAGTCCTTACGGAGAGACACTAGGACCGAGCATGAAGCATACGCCCTAGCTCCCTGTTCCATGTTGCTAAAAAGCAAGTTTTACCATTAACATTGAAGTGAACCATTAAGTCAAGATTAACAGTTAAACTTTGGTGACAGTAGCTGCGCTTAGCAAAGGTCTACCCAAATGCAATAACCCAGGGCAATCAAGGAATAGGATAAACAAAGCTAGGAATAACCTTAATAGGAACAATTTAGACACATGCATATGCAATAATTATTGTAAAGGGGTGTTTAGGTAGCAAGGATTGTCCGTGCTGTACTTGCCTTCGTCCAACTGCTGCTGTTGCTCTTGCTGCTGCTGTTGGTCCTGCTCCTCGTAACCCTCGAACTCAAACGCGTACGGCTCACCGACTGGACTCATACATCAACACACAAGCATCCATACAAGCCAGTACATGCAAACAATATTAATCTATTAGAACAGTACACCAAACAATAAAAACAGAACAAAAGAAGGCTTAGAAACTAATCTACGCTTCGCTACGAACACGTGAGCGCGAAAATCACTCAAATCGGAGCTAAAACGAAGAAGTTATGGCTTTTCTAAGGTTCAGGGACTTGCTGGCAAAGTTTTAAAAGTTCCAGGGGTTTATTTGCAAAAATTCAGGGGGCTAAAACATAATTTTATATGAAAACAGGAGGGTTTATGTGCAAATTAACCAAAGCAGGACCTCGGGCACTATTTTTAAATAAGACAGGGGGTTTTCTGTAAAAATCAGGACTTAACTGTAAATATTTTTGAATAAATTTGGACTGCGGGTTAATTTTGAAAAAGGGCAGGGGTTCTTTTGCAAAATGTCCGAGGCTGACTGGGTTGACCGTTACGGTCAGCTTTGACCCGGGCTGAATTCGACCTTGGACCGTCGGATCGAACACAGACGGCTGAGATTGGATCTAGGGGAGGGAATCGGCGACGGCGGCGCGGCGAGCGGCGGTGCTGGACCGGCAGCGGCGGTGCTTCGCCGGCGAAGGGTGGAGCTCGGGCTACGGAGCACGGTTTGGGGCGCGGAGGGCAGCTACGGCTTCGGGGCGACGCTGCGAACTCGACTGAGTGGATCTCGTCGGCGGGGTCGCGGCAGCGGCGGCCGGCGACGACGAACAGAAGCGGCGGACGGCGATGCGCGGCGGTGGCTCAAGTCAGAGAGGGATGAAGGGCAAGGAGGGGCTCGGGAGCACGCTTACCACCACGCGAAGCTGTTCCGGCGATCAATTTGGACGGGGCGGCGTTGCACTGACGGATCGACGGCGGCGGGTTTGGAAGCGGCGGCGGCGAGCACGAGCTCGAGCGGCGGAGGATTGGGCAGCGCGAGGAGTTTCGATAGGGATTGGGAGGCGGCGGCGGGGCTTAAGTAGGGCGGACGAGGGGGTCCTGGTGGTTCTCGACGACGTGCCGTGGCCGGCCGGGACTCCGGCGCCGGGGTCGAGCCGGACTCGGCTGGAGGAGGGAGACGGGGCTGACCCGTGGGTCCCGCCTGGCAGTCGGCGGCAGAGGGGGAGCACGGCTGTGCTGCAGTGGCCTGGCCTGTTGGGCCGCTAGGTGGGCCGCGAGCGAGGGGAGGCGGCCGGGGGAAGCGAAGCAGAGCGGGCCGCGGCTGGCTGGCGGGCTGGGCCGGAAGCGACGCGCGAAAGCTGGGGCGCGCAGGCCGGCTGGCCGGGCGGAACAGGCCGGCAACGGGCCAAGAGCGGAGCAGGCCGCTGGGCCGAAAGTGAGAAAGGGGAAAGCTGGGCCGCTGCGAAATTGGAAAGAAGAGGGAGCAATTTTGGCCGAAAGAAAAGTTTAGGGTGGAAAAACAGACTCGGGCCGCAGAAACTTTTCTAGAGCTCCAAACTCCGCGATTCAAATTTGAATTTAAACAGAATTTAAATTCCAATTGAACCACACACAAACAAAACTCAATGCAGCCAGCATGAATGCAACAAAAATGTTTCTAACCTTATAATTAATTTTATTTATCATAAATAATTTATTTTCCTTAGGTTAATATGAGCATAAAATTAAATAAAAACAATTTAATTACTAAATTTTCAAAATAGGCATTTTTAGGGTGTTACAAACCTACCCCCTTAAGATGAATCTCGTCCTCGAGATTCGGACGTGGATGGGAATAACTGTGGATATTCAGCTCTGATACCAATCTGTCACACCCGGATTTACACAGAAACCCGAATGCTTCTATATGTGTGCCCAGGAAGTCCACAGAACACATATAGATAACAAATATGATAAACAGAGTACATATGCTCGAATAAAATGGTTTTACATCAGAGTTTGACTCAAATAACTAAATAACACAGCGGAAGACTAATTATTAACTCTCTCTCTAAACGAAGACGAAGACGAAGCCGAAATCCATAAACCACAGGGACACCGACTGGTTGAGCACAGCTAGTAGAAAGGCAGATCTTCAGGAAATTCAATAGCAGCAGTACCATCTAATCCATCTGTTACCCATCCTATATGGCCTCTTAGCTATAGGTGCAGTACCAGGCTTAAGTTCAATAACAAATTCAACTTCGCGGTCTGGGGGCATACCTGGTAACTCATCTGGAAACACGTCTGGGAATTCGCACACCACTCTGATGTCTTCCAGTGCTACACCTTCGGCTTGGTAGATCTGATTGTGTCCCACGGGGCTAGCTGCTTGGTATTCCACTTTCTCACCAGTCTTTGCTGTCAGCTTCACTGTTCTTTTGGAGCATTGAATCACCCCATCGTATCTGGCTAACCAGCTCATACCCAGAATCAAGTCAAACCCAAGAGTTTCTAGGACTATTGGATTCACCACAAAGTCTACCCCCCTTATTGTGATGGTGATACAGGGGCAACGTAAAGTGGCACGCTGTTCTCCCCCAGGTGAACTAACTACCATGGGGTTTCCCATAGGTTGCAAGATCATCATGTTCTTTTTCACGAAAGCAGCAGATATGAAAGCATGCGAAGCTCCAGTATCAAACAAAACAGTTGCGAGAGACGAGTTGACAGGGAACGTACCCACAACGACATCCGTTGCTCCTTCTGCGGTTTCCGCACCCATGTGGTTGACCTTTCCTCTCGCTGGGTTCTGCTGCTGGTTCCCGTTCTGGTTCTGCGGTTGTCCAATCCTCTGATTGTTGTTCTGACCAACGGCGTTCTGAGCCTTGCGAGGACAAGCGCTGGCATAGTGTCCCAGCTCACCACAACCAAAACACCTCGGAGCCGTAGGTGCATTGTTGGTTGGATTGGGGCGTTGGACAGGACCATTCTGTGGCTGGTTCTGAGGACGCTGCTGAGGTAGTGCTGAGGGGTACTGGGGACGTGGCTGGTACTGGGGACGTTGCTGATACTGGTTGCGGTTCATCAAACCGGACTGTCCCTGGAAACGCTGTGGAGTCACCATCTGCTGGTTTCCTTGCTGAGGATTGAAGCGAGGGCGAACATTGCTTCCTGACGGAGTGCCTTGAAGCTTCCTCTTCTTTTCCTCCATCTCACGGCGCTTGTGCTCCAGCAGTAGTGCGCTATCCACCAGTTCTTGAAAAGTGGCGAACCTAGAGCACAGGAGCTGGTACTGGAGTGTATCATGCAGGCCATCTCGGAATCGGGTCTGCTTCTTCCTATCCGTATTCACGTCCTCTGGAGCATAACGGGCCAACTCAATGAACTTGTCACGATAAGCGGTGACACTCATACCTTCTTGTTTCAATGCCAGGAACTCCTTCTTCTTCAAGGTCATCAGCGCTTCCGGCACGTGGTGAGAACGGAAGCTGTCGCGGAACTCCTGCCAAGTGATCTGATCAGGATTGGGGTGAGCATATTGGTACGCATCCCACCAATCCAAAGCTGCTCCCTGGAGCTGTCCACTTCCATACAACACCTTCTCCCGGTCATTACACTGTGCGATGTCCAGCTGTCGTTCCACTGCCTTGAGCCAGTCCTCTGCTTGCATTGGATCGCTAGACTTGTTGAAGGTAGGAGGGCGTCCCTTCATAAACTCGCCCCTTTTGTCTCGGGGTTGCATGTAGTGCTGTTGGGGCGGGTTCTGCTGATTCTGCTGCATCAGTGCTATGGTTTGCGCCATCTGCTGTGTCAGCTGAAGTTGCATCTGCATCATCTGCTCCATGGTGAGTGGCGGTGGTGGAGGTGGTGGGTTCTGGTTCTGGATGCTTCCACTGCCTCCGGGGTTGCTTCTGGTGTTAACCATCTACCATATCAAGAGATCTCCCATCAGTATTACCGCCAACTGGTATTAGATAACCCATGCTTGCAGATGGTGTATGAGAAGATAGCAGTACTTGGAAAGATATGATAGAGAGTAAGACAGAGGGAGTGCAAGGGAATAGATAACCCAACTATTTATTCACTAATATTCCTTAAACCTTAGTCCTATATCTAGATGGAGATAGACCTGCGTCTATGACCATCACATTCATTACAAAGATCCAAATCAAACATAAGCATAATAACAGCAAAATCAAACACCCAAAGACATGATTCACAGAAGACTCGACAGCACTGGTTTTGAAAAAACGTAACTAAATGATCTGAAACAAAAGTCATGGTGGTCTCCTAGTGATTTATCAACCGTTCTAACTAGGCTGCGTTCCTACAGTCAGCACGGCTCTGATACCAATCTGTCACACCCGGATTTACACAGAAACCCGAATGCTTCTATATGTGTGCCCAGGAAGTCCACAGAACACATATAGATAACAAATACGATAAACAGAGTACATATGCTCGAATAAAATGGTTTTACATCAGAGTTTGACTAAAATAACTAAATAACACAGCGGAAGACTATTTATTAACTCTCTCTAAACGAAGACGAAGACGAAGACGAAATCCATAATCCAGAGGGACTCTGACTGGTTGAGCACAGCTAGTAGAATGGTAGATCTTCAGGAAATTCAATAGCAGCAGTACCATCTAATCCATCTGTTACCCATCCGGGATTTTGTTGAATGGCAAGTGTAAGTAATTGTCTTACTTAGCAAATACAACACGGGTAATGAGGGCTTAAAAGAAAGGCTTGACACGGCTGTATTGCATTAGCAATTTTAGTTGGTTCATTTTAACATAAACCAAGATTACTACATTTAAGTGAATCCCAGTAGCAATTCCCAATTAATGAAGTAGAGGTGAACATTAATCAATAATAAACATCAACTTCTAATCAAAAAGGATCCAGGCCGCTCTTGACCCTGAGCAAGGCTATCATGATAGATCGTACACTCTGCAGAGGTTTCGCCCTTTTCCCACCAGTCGCGTAAAAGTTCAGAAGAACTTTGCACCCAACCACGCACATCAACACTTCCGAGGTGTGACTGCATAGGGACGCTACGAGGCTTTTCACAAGACACCCTAACAAAACAGTAGCCGTTATGGTACAACCTAGGCGGCATGACCCAAGGCACCGAGATCGACTGACGCTCATGTCGCAACACGAGGGGGTCAATGGCGTCCAAGCGCGGTATTAAACATCAACAACAAAATAAATAGCGCAACGTGTGGAACCCCCGCCATACGGAAGCTCCCAACACGGGACTGTGCCTCACGGGGACATAGCCAACGGATACTCCGTCCTCGGTGGATCAAACCATACTCTCACCCATGCTTCCCATAACGCCGTCGGCCCGTCGGTAACTACTGTCAAGCTAGAGCCGTACATGCTACTCGTCCAAGACCAGAGCCATTATAGTTCCAGTGGTGGCGACAGGTTCCTGGGTTGCCGCTTTAAGAACCAGTCCTTACGGAGAGACACTAGGACCGAGCATGAAGCATACGCCCTAGCTCCCTGTTCCATGTTGCTAAAAAGCAAGTTTTACCATTAACATTGAAGTGAACCATTAAGTCAAGATTAACAGTTAAACTTTGGTGACAGTAGCTGCGCTTAGCAAAGGTCTACCCAAATGCAATAACCCAGGGCAATCAAGGAATAGGATAAACAAAGCTAGGAATAACCTTAATAGGAACAATTTAGACACATGCATATGCAATAATTATTGTAAAGGGGTGTTTAGGTAGCAAGGATTGTCCGTGCTGTACTTGCCTTCGTCCAACTGCTGCTGTTGCTCTTGCTGCTGCTGTTGGTCCTGCTCCTCGTAACCCTCGAACTCAAACGCGTACGGCTCACCGACTGGACTCATACATCAACACACAAGCATCCATACAAGCCAGTACATGCAAACAATATTAATCTATTAGAACAGTACACCAAACAATAAAAACAGAACAAAAGAAGGCTTAGAAACTAATCTACGCTTCGCTACGAACACGTGAGCGCGAAAATCACTCAAATCGGAGCTAAAACGAAGAAGTTATGGCTTTTCTAAGGTTCAGGGACTTGCTGGCAAAGTTTTAAAAGTTCCAGGGGTTTATTTGCAAAAATTCAGGGGGCTAAAACATAATTTTATATGAAAACAGGAGGGTTTATGTGCAAATTAACCAAAGCAGGACCTCGGGCACTATTTTTAAATAAGACAGGGGGTTTTCTGTAAAAATCAGGACTTAACTGTAAATATTTTTGAATAAATTTGGACTGCGGGTTAATTTTGAAAAAGGGCAGGGGTTCTTTTGCAAAATGTCCGAGGCTGACTGGGTTGACCGTTACGGTCAGCTTTGACCCGGGCTGAATTCGATCTTGGACCGTCGGATCGAACACAGACGACTGAGATTGGATCTAGGGGAGGGAATCGGCGACGGCGGCGCGGCGAGCGGCGGTGCTGGACCGGCAGCGGCGGTGCTTCGCCGGCGAAGGGTGGAGCTCGGGCTACGGAGCACGGTTTGGGGCGCGGAGGGCAGCTACGGCTTCGGGGCAACGCTGCGAACTCGACTGAGTGGATCTCGTCGGCGGGGTCGCGGCAGCGGCGGCCGGCGACGACGAACAGAAGCGGCGGACGGCGATGCGCGGCGGTGGCTCAAGTCAGAGAGGGATGAAGGGCAAGGAGGGGCTCGGGAGCACGCTTACCACCACGCGAAGCTGTTCCGGCGATCAATTTGGACGGGGCGGCGTTGCACTGACGGATCGACGGCGGCGGGTTTGGAAGCGGCGGCGGCGAGCACGAGCTCGAGCGGCGGAGGATTGGGCAGCGCGAGGAGTTTCGATAGGGATTGGGAGGCGGCGGCGGGGCTTAAGTAGGGCGGACGAGGGGGTCCTGGTGGTTCTCGACGACGTGCCGTGGCCGGCCGGGACTCCGGCGCCGGGGTCGAGCCGGACTCGGCTGGAGGAGGGAGACGGGGCTGACCCGTGGGTCCCGCCTGGCAGTCGGCGGCAGAGGGGGAGCGCGGCTGTGCTGCAGTGGCCTGGCCTGTTGGGCCGCTAGGTGGGCCGCGAGCGAGGGGAGGCGGCCGGGGGAAGCGAAGCAGAGCGGGCCGCGGCTGGCTGGCGGGCTGGGCCGGAAGCGACGCGCGAAAGCTGGGGCGCGCAGGCCGGCTGGCCGGGCGGAACAGGCCGGCAACGGGCCAAGAGCGGAGCAGGCCGCTGGGCCGAAAGTGAGAAAGGGGAAAGCTGGGCCGCTGCGAAATTGGAAAGAAGAGGGAGCAATTTTGGCCGAAAGAAAAGTTTAGGGTGGAAAAACAGACTCGGGCCGCAGAAACTTTTCTAGAGCTCCAAACTCCGCGATTCAAATTTGAATTTAAACAGAATTTAAATTCCAATTGAACCACACACAAACAAAACTCAATGCAGCCAGCATGAATGCAACAAAAATGTTTCTAACCTTATAATTAATTTTATTTATCATAAATAATTTATTTTCCTTAGGTTAATATGAGCATAAAATTAAATAAAAACAATTTAATTACTAAATTTTCAAAATAGGCATTTTTAGGGTGTTACAACTGGTTGCTTAGCTTGGGTGCTTATCTTTCTATAGGAGATAAGTATTAGTTGACTAGTGTAGGCGTGGTGCCTATACTTGAGACTAACTTAGTTTATTCCCGTCGCAACGGAGGTGGTAGCCGTAAGGTGGTGACAGCCCTTCCGGTCTTTGTAGCCCATCACGTTAGTTCCGGTCCGTAGGATTCCCCAGTTGGGAAATAGTGGCACCCCTTCTCATCCCTTTCTGTGTGTCCACTGGTTCCCTTGTCCCGAAGCAAGTATCTATCTGTATCCTCTGATCTGCTCGATCAATCAGTAGAATACCTCTACCAGACTCGTACCCTCTCTACCCTCCTATCACTCCTCTTCTCTCTTTGTTGTTGTCATTCACCTCATCCATACCATTCACTCCATTCCATCTACCTAGGACAATTTAGTTTAGAATCAGTCCACTTCTCGTTCTCCGTGGAAATCGATACCTTGGAATACTCCCGGGTGAAAGCTACATCGGTATCCGTCCGCTTGCGGATTTATCTGTAGGCCGTAAGGAGTGCCAACAAGCTTTCTGGCGCCGTTGCCGGGGAACAGTAGCTGTTCTGATTCCGAACCCAAGTTGTCCGTGTACCCCACCATCATCCATCATATGGATTCCACCCTTACCTTACGTCAACACTCGGCTCCAAAGGGCGATTGTTTGGAGCCATCACCTTCATCACACCCCATATCCACACCCGGCTATGAGCTACGTCCCGGCTTCATAGCCATGGTTCGTGAGCAATCGTTCTCAGGAACGAAGGCCGAGAGTCCATACGCGCATTTATGCGAGTTTGAGCAACTCTGCTCGTGCCTGACCATTGCGGGCATGACACAAGAGACACTCAAATGGAAGCTATTCCCGTTCTCATTAACGGGAGGAGCGAAGAAATGGTACTCTCTGGCTGTCAGTACTACGGAAGGGAGTTGGGAGACTCTTAGAGAAAAATTCTGTCTAAATTTCTTCCCAATCTCCAAGGTAGCAAGCCTCCGAATCGAAGTTCTTACCTTTAAGCAATTAGAGGGAGAGTCGTTAGGAGCTGCCTGGGCTCGTTTCAAGCAAATCTTGGCATCCGGACCAGACCTAGGCCTATCTGAACCTATCATTCTCCAACATTTCAGCCTTGGCCTCTGTTCCGTAGCCACCACTTTCTTGGACTCTGCTTCAAAAGGGTCGTTTTTTCATGTGACTCCCAGTGAAGCGAGGATAGTCCTGGAGCGTATCCTGGACGACACTCCCTACACTGGAGTCTATGACAAACTCCCCGATGAAGAAGAGAAGCAGCCTAAACCTGAAGAGCCTGTACACCAACAATCCAAATCTATCAGCTCTTCCATTCCATCAGAACCCGATGCTCAATTCGAACCACAACCTTACTCTAGCCTGGACTACCATCATCCACTCTACAACACTCCCTACGATTTTGACGATGATCTATTCGATGACATCGACTGTGCCATAAGTTTCCCACGGGAACGATGTGTAGAGCAAAAAGATCCACCCCCCGACAAGGAAGCATTAGAATATCAAAGAGAGTACTTAGGCTGTCTCTCTGCCATCAAGAGTCGGGAATGGCTAGACGAGGCGGAAGCCTCGACCGAGGTAGTTAGAATGCCCAAGAGAATCCGAACAATCTTTTGTGAAGTTATGGGCATGGACAAAGAAATCGGGTATGACCCGAACCTCGGAATCAACATAATCTCTAGCTCCTTGGTGCGAGCCCAACTTCCCGATGAACCATGGTCATCATCTCAGAAACATCTAAGGTTCATATCAGGAAGGGTCCTCGACTGTTTAGGGATCTTGCGGGTCATACCCGTTAAGATTAACGACCCTGAACTTTTCCTGGATTTCCATATCTTTGACCTACCTGAAAATTCCACTTATTCCATCTTTATTGGTAGGCCAATCATGAAAATCCTAGAAAATTCACAAATAATCCAACTAGAGCTTAGGATCGGAGAAGAACTTGTCCCAGTCTCTTATTCCTACTCCTTGAACACACATATAGAGGTGGGCCCCGATCCTGATCCTATAGAGGAGGTCATGTCAACATCTTTGATAGACTTAGAGCAACCTTTCCTAGAAGAAGATGCCCAATTCCTTATGAAGGAAGAAGACATTCATCCTCCAATCGAACCTAAGCCTCTTGCCTCTGGATTGAAGTGTTCTTCCCTCTTTAAGGACGAACACACTCCAGTGACCATCAGTGACGAACCCTCTAACGTTGAAACCCAGCAAATTTTCACTGTCCTGGAGGAATATCAATCAGTCTTTGGACACTCGATCCAAGATTTCAAAGGGATTACTCCTAACCTTCATGCACATCATATCCCTGTCTCATCTTATCTTGGGGTCGCTAGGAAATTGTCACGGAGATTCGTCTTTGATCGGGGAAAAACTAGACGCCATCATCTTCCCCAGTCATACTCCCTAATATGACCCTATGCGTACGCCTCCTGCGAGTAAAGGGGATTCGTAGTTCCTTGGCCACTCCGGGCTTTACAGGTGTCTCATTGAAAGTTTCTCTCTAATAGCCCGGTCGCTGACCAATCTTCTAGCCAAGGAAACCCCTCTCGTCTCTGATCAAGAGTGCTATGCTTCCTTTCAAACCCTCAAGAAAGCACTCAGTTTCGCTCCCATCATCTAGTCCCACGACTAGAGCATTCCACTAGAAATCAGGTGTGATGTGAGCAATTTTGCCGTAGGAGCTGCTGTGGGCCAAACCAAGGACAAAAAGCATTATGCTCACTGTCCCCAGCTCAACTATGCAACCACGGAAAAGGAACTCTTAGCAGTTGTGTTTGTTATAGACAAATTCCGGTCCTACCTAGTTGGGGCAAAGGTCATAGTCTATTCAGACCATGCTATTTTGAAGTACCTTTTTGACCAAAAAGGATGCGAACCCGAGACTCATCCGTTGGGTTTGTCTTGGGTACAAGTCCCGTTTGATCTTCCCATCAGCGATTTTCTTAGGGGGTGATACGCTCCTCAAGGCCACAACACTAGAGCCGTGGTACGCCACCATAGTTGACTTCATGGTGTTAGGGTACGTCCCATCAGGTGAAAATAGGAAAAGATTGGTTTATGAGAGCAGACATCACCTATGGGATAACTCGTATCTCTTCTGGATGCAAGATGGACTCAGACGAGGCATACCCGCACCTGAGGCACATAAAACCTGGGAGAGATATCATGCAGCACCTTATGAAGGTCACTATAGAGCGTTCAAAATAAAGGTCTGGCAAAATGGAGATGCTAAGAAATTTAGCAAGAGATGCCCACACTGCCAGAAACACAGGAATATAAGAGACGCATAGCCGCTTACCAGTAGTCTTCAAGTAGAAACCTTTGATGTATGGGGAATAGACCCCATGGGTCATTTCCCTAACTCAGAGAACTACGAGTTTACTCTGGTAGCCATAGATCCCGTCTCTAACTAGGTAGAAGCCAAGCCCTATCGAGCCGCAGCCACCAGGCACGCTAAGCAAATATCCCATGAAAACATCTTTCCTTGCTTTGGCGTCCTGGGCTAGTCGTAGAGGCTCCCATCTCATTGACTCCATCTCCCGGAAATATCTAAGCTTGGGGGAGCCGCATTTTATAGCCACACCTTCTCACCCCCAAACTAATGGTCAAGCAGAACATCAGCACTCACATCAAGAACATTCTGCAAAATCGTCAATGAGATGGGTGTGCAGTAGAGAGATAGGCTCACTGATGCACTCTGGGCATACTAGACCACTCTAGTTGGGCAAACTAGGACAATTCGGCCGAACCATGCTGGTTCGACCGAAGGACCCCTGTTTTGCCCCTTGAGCATCCATTTGGACCCTAGATCCTATCTCTATCCCATCTTGTATCAGAGTCGCTAGGAAAATGTTGGGAAAGTTGCTTGTCAATCTCGAGTCAGAAACCATCCTCCATCACTTTCCCGAACACGACCAAGTGTTCACATTTCCCAGCCACCATCCTTGTCCAAAGACCTTTCCTCACCCAAGGGCTCCCTCTCCATAAGTATGACAAGTCCACTAACGAAGAAAGCCATGGAGGAGGGAGAAGAGAAACCCATGGTTGAAGAGCCTGAAAAAGAACTGGCACAAACCAGCCAGAAGTTGAGCAACCGGGATGAGAAGGTCACTGAAGGCGAGCCTTGGCAGATGGACAAGAACAATGTCCTCTTCCAAGCATTCACAACCAAATTCAAGAGGCTCGCCAAAGCCACATGACATCTAGACCTTTATGATCCATCTATAGAGCAGATGTCATGTGGTTGTATCCTGTAGAGCACCATTAGTTTCAATTTATTTCCCAGTTCAATTTCCCTTTGCTCAAATCATTGTTTAGGAGGTGCTCTAATTATTTCCCTTCCAAACATTTTGTTTACAACCTTAGCTTGATGAATAAATAAAATTAGAGTTGAATGCAAAAAGAATAAAATTGTCGCTCCGGTTGGTGCATTTGAACCAACCGGAGATTGCCCTGTTTAACGAAAAGATACATGAGTACAGGCATGACACAGTGGAGGAACAGGACGAGAACGAGTAGGCCGACCAGCTGACTCAGTACCTTTCAAGGTTGAATCCCTACCAGTGAAGAGTCCAAGCTTGGGGGAGCACCACCATCAGGTACGTTCCGAATTACACTTTGGTCATTCAATCGAAAATACTTCCCTTGAATAAAATTAACTCTCAACCATGCATGGAATGAATCATATGCCTCTCACTTTGGAAATGATGAATGGTTGCTCTGTCATTAATTTTGCTAGTACTTTGTTGCAACTAGTTGCTTGACTATGCTTGAGTTATTTGGCATGAGTAGAAATGAACCTAAAAACCTTGTGGGAGCATATGCCTTATTCCAAGTCTAGGTTGTTGTGGGGATTGATATAGTGATACTTTGGTTGAATTCTATTTCTGCTCTTAGTATGGTGAAAATCTCGGTTGTTTATGCTTTCAAAATTAAAACAAAGTTCCTCATTGGTCATAATACCTACCAGAGCCATATGATTGGATTAGTTCTAAACTTTGTACCATATGCTGCTTGTCATCTTAGTGAGCTTTGTCAAATTGTTGTGACCTTAGTGAGGAGTCTTTCATGCTTCTAAGATCGAGATGCACATACACTCCACCTCTCACTTGCAATTCCTACTTGGGAGTTAGCAAAACCATACCATCATCCATTCCATAAATAAAATTTCATGTTCTTTGATTCCCTCTCCAAATATCTTTAAAGTAGAGGCATGGGCTATGCAAAAAGAAAAAGAAAAGCATGCCAATTGGCATGGCAAAAAAAATCAGAAAAAGAAAAGCATGCCAAAAGGCATGGCAAAAATATGAATAAAAGATAGCCCATGCTCTCGAAAAATAAATCAAGGAGAGGAAGAATCATTCAATGAAATTCCGCCAAATTTCACTCCACATATTCCACACACTTGCACTTCTCGATCTAGAGTGTGATTTGATTCTCCTAAGATCCGGTCTTTGACTTAGCAATATATAAGATGCTTGTATGCCTTCATCCTTTGTCCCCGAGCCACACAAAAGCTAAATTAGATGTTAGGATGAAAAGAAGGCAAAGCCTTTGGTGAGGATTCAAATACACTTGAGCGATTGAGTGAGCCAATGAGGAACAATTTATCTTTTCACAAATGGGTGAAAACTCCGAGATAGGATCCTGAAAAGAGTAGGGTGGAATAAAACTAAGTTAAACTGTTCATTCTTTCAACCGCCCAAGATAAGGAGATTGCTATAAGCCCCATAGGTAAAATGGTGAATTAATACCTTGCTAGTGATTCAAGTATTTGTTTGAGTACTAGTTGTTTATGAAGTTACCTGCAAGAAAAATGACATTGTAGCAACTCCTGATCCACCGAGCCTAAGTTTTATCTTTGCTCGAGGACGAGCAAAGAGCCAAGCTTGGGGGAGCTTGTTGGCGGTCGTTACAACCCAAATTCGACCACCAATTACGCGGGAATAAATGAGAGACTATGCAACATTCCATGTACTTAGGTTTTATTTCTAATGGAGTTCCACGAGTTTTGGTGAGTGTCGCTTGTGCAGGTACAACATTGCGAAATACGTGCTATAGAGGTCGGAAATGACTGAATCGGCCGAACGACCCGTTCGGCCGGTTACCCCCCTTAGCCGTACAGGCCGCCGGGAGCCGTCCACGTATACAACAACCAAGCAACGACTGTGCAAGCCACGTAGGACGCCCGCCAACTCATTTCGGAGCACCGACACATCAGCCTGGGTCCATACTACACAAGTCCAAGCAGCCAGGCCGGCCCAGGAGGGACCCAAAGGGCAGAGGCGGTGCAGAGAAGTGGGCTTGGACCCTGAGGCCTGTTCGGCCGAACAGAGGCCTTCGGCCGAACCGACTCCCCTGCAGAAACCGCATCCAGAAGCAAATCTGAGCCATTGGGAGCCAAGGCGGCAAGATGGACGGTTCGGCCGAACAGGTCGGTTCGGCCGAACCGACCTTCTTCGCCCGAATCAAGGGGGGATATTCCCTGGATGCCTTGACGGTTACTCCACTTCAACAGACCATTGAGTGCTATAAATAGAGGGCCAAGCTGCTCATTTGAGCATACAACACAAGAGTAGAGTGCAGGCGAAGCATTGTTAGTTCTCCACTTGTATCAGTAGAGATAGGGAGAGAGGAGAGGTGAGCGTCCCGGAGAGGAGCCGAAGTGTCGGCCCCTCTTCCCGCTGTACCTCTACGGATGCGGCTTCACTTCGTGTAACATTCGGGTCGTGTCTGGTAACTCTTGTATCTCTCTCTGATTAATTGAGCATTCAGTTCTTACTTTTATATGCTTGCTGGTTCTTCGTTCAATGCTTAGTTGATTGGTATAACTGTATACTGGTTGCTTAGCTTGGGTGCTTATCTTTCTATAGGAGATAAGTATTAGTTGACTAGTGTAGGCGTGGTGCCTATACTTGAGACTAACTTAGTTTATTCCCGTCGCAACGGAGGTGGTAGCCGTAAGGTGGTGACAGCCCTTCCGGTCTTTGTAGCCCATCACGTTAGTTCCGGTCCGTAGGATTCCCCAGTTGGGAAATAGTGGCACCCCTTCTCATCCCTTTCTGTGTGTCCACCGGTTCCCTTGTCCCGAAGCAAGTATCTATCTGTATCCTCTGATCTGCTCGATCAATCAGTAGAATACCTCTACCAGACTCATACCCTCTCTACCCTCCTATCACTCCTCTTCTCTCTTTGTTGTTGTCATCCACCTCATCCATACCATTCACTCCATTCCATCTACCTAGGACAACTTAGTTTAGAATCAGTCCACTTCTCGTTCTCCGTGGAAATCGATACCTTGGAATACTCCCGGGTGAAAGCTACATCGGTATCCGCCCGCTTGCGGATTTATCTGTAGGCCGTAAGGAGTGCCAACACTGGGAAGCGGTGCCGGGCCGTTCGGCCGAATCTCCCGGTTCGGCCAAACCGAACTGCCACGTTGCATCGCCGAATGGGGCCCGTGGCCCAGAAGCGCTCTCATGTGCATCCTCTCCCCCTGGGCTTCCGGGACTACTTCGTTTTGGTGTACTTCGGGTTGGTTTGGCCTAGAGGTGACTTGGCGGTCGCCCACGTGTCAGGCATCGTCATTGCTTGGTCATCGTTGACGTGGATGATTCCTGGTTGTGCTTCGCGTTGTGTACGGCTAAGGGGGGTAATCGGCCGAACGGAGTCATTCAGCCGATTTGGTCAATTCCAACCTTTTTAACCCATATTTCTCCATTTTGTGCCTGCGCATTGGACAATCACCAAAACTTGTGGAAATGGTTAGCAATACACCCTATAGCTATGTTGTGTGGTTCCATTGTGTTTATTTTATACTCAGTTGGAGGTCGAAAATTGGTTCGTAACGACCGCCAACGAGCTCCCCCAAACTTAGATCTTTGCTCGTCGCGAGAAAAGAAATTGAAATAAGAGCAAGACTAAAATAAGGGTTCTTTTATGACATGAACACTGCCTATTGAATATCTCAAACTTTTCTCCATACCTGTGAGTTTGAAGTAGCTACTCCCTGGATCTTGAGCGGTTGATGAACAGAACGGCTCTTACAGCAAGATCCTCTTGATCATCCTGCATTCGGGGTTTTATGGTTTTCACAAATAAATGCTCCTTGTCCTTTCATCCCTGATACTCTTAGCTCTCTTGATTCACTCCTTTTTCACTCACTCCCTTTTGTGTATGTTCTTTTTCTCTCAGGTGGTGATCTTTTGTCAAGTCATGTACCTCTGTCAAGTCAAAGATTGGTTCCCGAAGCTCTCATCATCGCCCTTAGCCAAATTGCAAGTTAAAGATGGAGAGTTCATGTCGGTCCTCAGTCTCGTGACCCCTTTTCTTTATTCTTCCCTTTTTGGTAATTTTCTTTTCTGTTTTTTTCATTTGGACTTTCATGAGTCCTTTGCTTCTTTTTTTTCAGGGTATCACCAAAGCATGAGGACTTCTATTACACTCTGATGATAGATGTACTTGCAATAGACCTGGGGCAATATGATCATCTCTGGGGACTCAAAATTTGACAAGACATTGTACTAGCCATGACAAATATCTCAGGAATAAATTCTTAAGCATGTGTGTAATTGGAAGTAGTAGGCAGGATGAAAGGATAGGACATAGTTTATATTTTCAAAATTTAAATTCTCCCGAATGGTAAGGTGAACAAGTGGTTCGTTTTATCGAGACATATCATATTTATTAACAACCTAGACCAGGGGGTCCTATCATGAAGGGTTTCACAGGCAAGGGAAACTCAGTTAGAGACAAGCAATAGACAAGTTCATGGTATAAAAGAAAAACTGAGAACGTTTTGTTTAGATGAGATGTGCAAGTTCATAATTCGAAACGTGACAACATGAGAAGATGGACAGGGGTAAGGAGTGCAAACCAGCGTGTAGGTGCGCGAAGGGACGAACTGGGCTGGTTCAGTCGAAGTGGCTCGGTGCGTGCTCAGTCGTGTCAGGTTGCTCCTGCGTCGTCCTGTACTCATGTATCTTTTTTTGTTAAATAGGGCAATCTCCGATTGGCTCAAATGCACCAACCAGAGCTATAATTGTATTCTTTTTGCATTCAACTCTAATTTTATTTATTCAACGAGCTTACAAATGGAAACAAAATGATTCAAAGGGAAAACAATCTAGAGCACCCTAAACATGAATCTAAGGGGAAATAAATGAAGGAAGGAACGAAGCCAAACTAATGAACTAACTAACGGTGCTCTAACTGAACTAGATGACTACAGGACACTACTCTGCAGGTGGGTCATAAAGGTCCGAGTGTCCTGTGGCTCTGGCAAGCCTCTTGATCTTGGCGCACAAGCCCTTGCGGAGGACTTCCATCTTGTCCTCCGTCTCTAGGCGCGCCAGCTCTGCTTCCGCCACTTTCTCCTCCAGGTGGTTTATCCGCTGGCGTGCTTGTGCCAGCTCCACGTGCAGGCTCTCCAGTGTAGGTGGCTTGTCCTCTTCCTCCATGTCCTCCTCCTCGTCGGAGAACTCCATCTCTCCCGGCGGCCCTTTGATAACCTGTGGCTGCCTGTAGCGCTGAACTCTGGGTTCCGCGTGCGGGGGAGTGGACTGGGAGGACTCCGTCAGTCCGAGCTCGTCCCAGTTCAGTGGCGGGACCAACACCTTGCCATACCCCATGGCGGTGCGCTCGCCCTTTATGCTGAAACAGGGCGGACTATTACATGTATAGTCCGGCGTCTTCGTGCCCTCCAGTCATACCCGGATTTTCACAAAAACCCGAATGCGGCCATATGTGTGCCCAGGAAGTCATATTACACATATAGTGAACAAATATGATAAACAGAGAACATATGCTTGAATAAATTCTTCATTAAATAAAGTTTTACATCAGAGTGCTTCATAAATAAACTAACCAACAACAGCGGAAGACTAATAAACTCTCAAACTAATGGAGCCGCAATCCACATGGACTCTGACTGGGAGACCACATCTCAGTAGTACGGTAAATCTTCGGGAAACTCAGCAGCAGACTCATGCATAGCCCAATCTGTTTACCCATCCGGGATTTTGTTGAATAAATGGCAAGTGTAAGTAAACAATTACTTAGCAAGTATAGCATGGTATATGAAGGCTCAAAATAAGCTAGACACGGCTTAACTGCATTAGCATTTTTAGTTGGTTCATTTTAACATTAACTAAATTACTACAAGTGAATGAAACCCAGTTGCAACCCAATTAATAAAATGTAAGTGACATTAATCATAAATAAACATCATCTTCTAATCCAAAAGGATCCAGGCCGCTCGTGACCCTGAGCAAGGCTATCATGATAGATTTTACACTCCACAGAGGTTTCGCCCTTTACCCACCAGTTGCGTAAAAGCTCAAAGGAACTTTAAACCCAACCACGCGGAGGTGGATCAGACCTCACAAATCACACTTCCGAGGTGTGACCGCATAGGGACGCTACAATGTTTTTCACAAGACACCCTTACAAGACAGTGGCTGATTATGGTACAGCACAGGCAGCATGGCCCAGGCATCGAGATTGACGTACACCTACGGAGTCACACCATAGGGGGCTCAATTGCGTCCAGAGCACGGGCATCACACCCAACAATGCGCAATGTGTGAGTTCTCCATCGCAGGGACTCCCAGCACGGGACTGTGCCTCATGGGGTCATAGCCGACGGATCACCCGTCCTTGGTGGATCAAGACATACTCTCACCCATGTTTCCCATAATGCCGACGGCCACTCCGGTAACCACTGGCAAGCTAGAGACGTATAAGTTACTTGACTAAGACTAGAGCCATAATAGTTCTAGCTGTGGCGACAGGCTCCTGGGTTGCCGCTTTAAGAACCGGACCTTAGGGAGAGACACTGGAGCAAAGCACATAGCACATGCCCCAGTTCCCTAAACCATGTTGCTAAAAAGCAAGTTTTATCATTAATGTTGTAGTGAACCATTAAGTCAAAATTAACAGTTAAATAAAGGTGATAGTAGCTGCGCATAGCAAACATTCTACCCATATGCAAAAACCCAAGGTAAACAAGGATAGGATAAACAAGACTAGGTACTGCCTTAATGGTACATCAAATTAGACACATGCATGTATAAAATAATTTAATATAAGTGAGTAGGTAGCAAGGATTGTCCGTGCTATAACTTGCCTTCCTCAAAAGGCTACTGCTACTGCTGCGAGTCCTGCTCGGAAAGTCCTCCACGTACTCGAAGTCCAAAGCGAAAGGCTCCCCGACTGGACATGAATCACCACGCAAACATGCACGCAAACCAATACATGCAAACAATTAATATTCTATTAGAACAGTACACCAAACAATAGAAACAATACAAATAAAGCTTTTAGAATTATTCTACGCTTCACTACGAACACATGAGCATAAAAATCATCCTAATCGGAGCTAAAACGGAAAAGATATGACAAAACTAAGTTCTAGGGACCTACTGGCAAGTTTCTAAAAGTTCAAGGGGCTTATTTGAAGAAAATCGAGGACCTATACGTAGTTACGCGTTAAAACCCGAGAGCTAACGCATAAAAGGGGCTTGGCTGGACCGTGGGTTCTATTTTAAAAAGGACAGGGGGTTTTCTGTTAAATTTAGGACCTAAATGCAATTTCTTTTCAACAGGGATGGACCGCGTGTTGATTTCAAATCTTGGAGGGGCTTCTTTGCAAAAGGTGCTCGGGCGGATTAGGATCGTCCGATCTTGATTGGATGGTCTAGATTGGCTTGGGGGGGGGGGGGAAACAGTGCTGGCGGGAACAGGGGGCGGCGGCGCCGCCTCACCATGCGGCGGAGGCTCGCTGGAGCAGCGCTAAATCGCGCTACAAGGTTTGGTTTTGCGTGCGGATTAGACCTACGGCTGTGGGACGGCAAGGCGAACGCGGCTGGGGTGAACAAGTCCGCGGCAAGGCGGCTGTTGCGTCGTACGGTGAAGAACAGCGGCGGCGGAACTCCGGCGAAGCGACAGACGAGCTACGGAACGAGGAATCGAGCAAGCGGTGGCTTAGGAGGTTCTTTACCTCGGCGTGGAGCTACTTCCGTGGCCATTTTGAGCGTGGCGCAGCCACAGACGTGGATCGACGGCGAGCTCGGCAGGACGGCGGTGGGCGAGCTCGGGAGGATGGCGTAGGCGAGCTCAGGCGAGCAGGGGTGGGTAAGGGGGGCTCGGTGTGGGTTGAGAGCCCGGATGGGGGGTTTTATAGCTCGGGGGAGGGCCATATTGGCATCCGTGCCACAATTCCCGGCGGCGGCGGCGGTGATCTCCTTCCATGCGAGGGGAAGACCTTCCTTGTTGTGGGCGTGGCGGGGATGGAAGGTGGGGGTGAGAGAAGGAAGGTGGAGGCGCTAGGAAGCTTCGGCGAAAGCGCTGCGAGGCCCGCTGCGAGGCCCACGGGTGCGGAGATGGCAGGCGGCGCTCGGCCGGCGTCGGGCTCGGAGGGAAGTGGCACGAGGAAGGGGGAGAAGGAGGAGCTGACGGGCGGGCCCCGCCTGTCGGTGAGAGGGAGAGAGGAAAGGGGGAGGCGCGCTACGGGCTGGGCCAAGCGGAGCTCTTGGGCCGGCCCGGGAAAAGGCCCAGGCGGGGGAAGGAATGGGAGTGGGGGCTGGGCCGCGCGCGAGGAGGGGACCCAGGTGGAGGGAAGCATGGGCCGGTTTGGGGAGTAGAGAGAAGGGGGCTAAAGCGGACCAAGGTGAGAGTTTGAGGAGCAAAAGTAGACTCGGTTGAAATAACTTTTCTAGGATTCCAAACAAGGTGATTCAAATTTGAATTTAAATAAATTAAAAGTCTCATTTGAATCACAAGAAATACAAAAAAGTAAATGCAGCAGCATGAATGCAACAAAAATATTTCTACAACTTATATTTGATTTTAATATTCATAAATAATTCATTTATCCTATATTAAATATGAACAATTAAAATAAAAGCCAATAAAATACTAAAAATTGTAAATAGGTTTCGGTGTTACAAACCTTCCCCCCTTAAGATGAATCTCGTCCTCGAGATTCGGATGTAGATGCGAAGAGCTGTGGGTACTCGGTCTTGAGATCTTCTTCCCTTTCCCAAGTTGCTTCATCCTCCGAGTAATGGCTCCACTGTAGCTTGCACATCCGGATGACCTTGTTTCTTGTCACCCTCTCAGACACCTCCAAAATTTTGACTGGATACTCCTCATAGGTGAGGTCATCTTGCACATTCAGCTCATCTATCGGGATCTGCTCTTCGGGCACCCGCAAACATTTCTTCAGCTCAGACACATGGAACACATCATGCACTCCGGCCAGTCTCTCAGGTAGTCCCAACAGATATGCCACTTCACCTTTCCTTTCAAGTATCTGGAAAGGTCTGATGTATCGAGGTGCTAGCTTGCCCTTAACATTGAACCTCTTAACTCCCCTCATTGGAGACACCTTGAGGTACACAAAATCTCCAACCTCAAAACTGAGATCCCTCCGTCTGACATCAGCATAACTCTTCTGCCTGATCACTTGCACTTGGCGTTCTGCATCTCTGAGTATTTCAGGCCCAAAGACTTGACTCTCTCCAGTTTGATTCCAGAACAGTGGTGTTCTGCACTTCCTGGCATACAAATCCTTGAACGGTGCCATCTACACACTCTTCTGATAGCTGTTGTTCTATGAGAATTCCGCATAGGGTAAACTCTTGTTCCAGCTAACACCATACTGTAGTGCACATGCCCTCAACATGTCCTCTAGAATCTGATTAGTCCGCTCAGTCTGTCGATCTGTCTGGGGTGGTAAGCTGAACTAAACTGCAGCTTAGTGTCCATAGACTCATGCAGCTTCTGCCAGAAGTGTGAAGTGAACTGAGTACCACAGTCAGACACTATCCGCTTTGGCACTCCATGCAAGCACACAATCCTCTCCATGTATAACTCTGCCAGTCTGGCTCCGGTGTTGGTGGTCTTCACTGGAAGAAAGTGTGCCACTTTGGTCAAACGATCCACGATCACCCAGATAGAGTCAAATCCTCGCTGTGTGCGGGGTAGACCCGTTATGAAGTCCATACCAACTTCCGGTATCTTCAAGGGATGGAGTAATCCGGCTGGCCTCTGATGTTCAGCCTTAACTCTCTAACAAGTGTCACATAGTGCCACATGTGTCGCCACATCACGCTTCAATCCGTACCACCAGAATCTTTCTTTCATGTCTTGGTAAATCTTGGTGCTTCCTAGGTGGATCGAGTATGCCGAATCATGCGCTTCTCTTAGGATCGTGTCCTTGATCTGCGCTATATAAGGCACACAAATCCTCTTCCCGTGCCACAAGGTTCCCTGTTCATCCACTCGGAATCCAGGGGCCTTTCCTAGGGCAACATTCTCCACAATCTCCTTGATCTTTTCATCACTAAGCTGCCCTTTCCGGATTTCGTGTTCCAGGGTCGGTTCTACCGTCATCTCTGTGATGCTAGTCACGAACCCCAGACTCATCTTCTCAAATTCCCGGCTGAGTTCTTCAGGCAGACAATGGCCGGTGATCTTGTTCACATAGCTTCTCCTACTCAGAGCATCTGCCACCAAGTTAGCCTTCCCCGGGTGGTAGTGGATCTCCAGATCATAGCCCTTGATAAACTCCAACCATCGGCGTTGGCTCATATTCAGCTCTGACTAAGTGAAGACGTATTTTAGGCTCTTATGATCGGTGTAGATGTCACACTTGTGCCCAATCAAGTAATGCCTCCAAATCTTCAGAGCATGCACCACAGTTGCCAACTCCACATCATGTGTCAGATAGTTCTGCTCATGCTTCCGCAACTGTCTTGATGCATATGCCACGACTCTCCCTTCCTGCATGAGTACACACCCCAGTCCTAGACGGGGTGCATTGCAGTAGATGGAGAAGCTCTTGGCTATGTCGGGCAATACCAGCACAGGTGTTGTTGTCAGCCTCTTCTTTAACTCTTCAAAGCTGGTTTGGCACTCCTCTGTCCAGACAAACTTGGCATTTTTCCTCCAATAACACCGTCATGGGTTTAGCAATCTTGGAGAATCTTTCGATGAACCGCCGATAATATCCGGCCATCCCAAGGAAACTCCTGATCTCGCTGACATCCCGAGGCGGGTTCCAGCTCAACACATCATTAACCTTCTTCGGGTCAACTGCCACTCCTCCATTGGACAGCACATGTCCCAAGAATGCCACCTCCTTTAACCAGAACTCGCACTTGCTCAACTTGGCATATAGCTGATGTTCCTGGAGTCTCTGCATCACAATCCTCAAATGATCTTCATGTTCCTCTTCATTCTTGGAGAAGATCAGAATGTCATCAATGAACACCACCAAGAACTTGTCAAGGTAGTCCATGAACACACTATTCATCAAGTACATGAAGTATGCAGGAGCATTGGTTAGTCCAAAGGACATAACCATGAACTCGTACAACCCGTACCGAGTAGTGAAAGCCGTCTTGGGTATGTCCGACAACCGGATTCTCATCTGATGATAACCCGATCGAAGGTCTAACTTGGAGAACACACACGCTCCCTTCAGCTGATCAAACAAATCATCAATCCTTGGCAGCGGGTACTTGTTCTTGACGGTCACTTCGTTGAGGGTTCGATAGTCCACACACATCCTCTGTGTCCCATCCTTCTTGTCCACGAACAGCACTGGTGCTCCCCATGGTGAAGCACTAGGACGAATATACCCCTTGGATAGCAAGGAGCTTAATTCCTCCTCAAGTTTCTCCAGCTCCTTCACTCCCATTCTATATGGCCTTTTAGCTATAGGTGCAGTACATGTTTTAGTTCAATAATGAACTCAACTTCATGTTCCGGGGGCATACCTGGCAATTCCTCGGGGAACACATTCGGGAACTCGCTCACCCTGATGTCGGCGGGAGCTGCACCCTCGGCTTGGTTGGCTTGGCACTGATGTGAAGACTGGACTGCCCGGTACTCCACTTTGTCGCTGCCTTTTGCCACCAGTTGCACTGCCTTCTTGGAGGACTGGATCACAGCATTATACTTGGCTAGCCAACTCATTCCCAGGATTAGATCAAATCTAAGGATGCGTTTGGTTGCTAGGACAAGCTGGAATGGAACGGCTCCGTCCTAATTTCTGTAGTGTTTGGTTCATGTACGTGAGGGGCAAGGGCATCCCAAGCTGAGAATATTCTCCCAATATGCTGCATCACCTCATTCTCATTTTCTGGTGGAATGCAGCCATCCCTTTGCTATGGCGTCAAACGTTGTTTACTCCTTTCGTCCCTGCGCAGGCGCTCTCTCTCTCTCGTCTCTCTCGCATGCGTGTGAACTAACAGCAGATGCAGCGACAAGTGGCCAGTGGCGCCCAACGCGAGCGGATCCATGTGGCCGATCCCCTCCGCCACCGTGGGGTCTTACGGCGCGAGCCTGCAGCAGCGGTGCAAGTGAGCATTCGCGACAAGGAGTGGTACACACATGCAAGTACGGTGGCGCGAGCCTGCAGCGGCAGAATCGGGTTCGGGATGGCAAGAGGGAGGAAAGGAAGCTCAATTTGGTTGCCTTTCGGCAGCTTAGCCACCTCAGATGCACCGTGGCTGAATTGTTGGGAGCTCTTGGGCCGATGTCGGATTGGGGTTGGGGATGATAAATGGAGGAAGAAGATGAACAGTCCGACTGACGGGTCCTGTGCAGTAATGATGGTAATAGATCTACAGGATGATTCCATACTCATCCTTTCAACCAAACAAAAAATAGAACCACTCTGTCCCTATAACCAAACATAAAGATGGAACCATTCCATCCTAAAATCTAGAAGAGAACCATTCTATCCTATCTCGTTCTACAACCAAACGTACCCTAAGAGAATTCAGGACTATGGGGTATACTTCAAAATCTACCCCCTTATTGTAATGATAACCTTGGAGCAACGTAGACTGGCTCGTTGTTCTCCCCCAGGTGAACTAACTAACATAGGATTCCCCATGGGTTGCAGGGTCATCATACTCTTGTGTACAAATGCAGCAGAGATGAATGCATGCGAAGCTCCAGAATCGAATAAAACAGTTGTGGGGGTCGAGTTGACAAGGAACGTACCCACAACCACGTCAGTAGCTCCCTCTGCGGTTTCTGCGTTCATGTGGTTGACCTTGCCTCTAGCGGGGTTTTGGGGTCCCCGGTTGGCCTGCTAGTTGGCGTTCTGGGTCTTCTTGGGGCAGACATTGGCAAAGTGCCCGTGCTCTCCATAGTGATAACACACTCTGGGACCCACTGGCGTGTTGTTGATGGGGTTGGGGCGCTGAACGGGGCCCTGCTGCACCGGGTTGCGCTGAGCTAGAGCATTCTGGGTCTCCGTTCATGTGGTTGACCTTGCCTCTAGTGGGGTTTTGGGGTCCCCGGTTGGCCTGCTGGTTGGCGTTCTAGGTCTTCTTGGGGCAGACATTGGCAAAGTGCCCGTGCTCTCCATAGTGATAACACACTCTGGGACCCACTGGCGTGTTGTTGACGGGTTGGGGCGCTGAACGGGGCCCTGCTGCACCGGGTTGCGCTGAGCTAGAGCATTCTGCAAGAGTCGCTACTGCTGTGGCGCCTGGGGTACTGGGGCGCTGCTGGTACTGGCCACGGTTGAACGAGCCGGGCTGACTCTGGAAGCGCTGCTGGCTCCCCATCTACTGACTGCCCTGAGGAGGAACGAAACGGGGGCGACTGCTGCTCCCGATCTGCTGCCCCTGGAACTTCCTCTTCTTCTCCTCCATCTCACAGCGCTTGTGTTCCAGCATCAAAGCACCGTCCACCAGTTCTTGGAAGTTGTGGAACCTGGTGCACATCACCTGGTACTGCAGTGCATCCTATAAGTCGTCACGAAACCTGGACTGCTTCTTCTTGTCGGTGTCCACGTCCTTCGGAGCATAGCGGACCAACTCGATGTACTTCTCACGATAGGCAGTGACACTCATCCCTTCCTGCTTCAATGCCAGGAACTCCTTCTTCTTCAGGGTCATCAGGGCTTTTGGCACGTGGTGGGAGCGGAAGCTGCTGCGGAACTCCGGCCAGGTGATCTGAGCACGGTCGACGTGAGCGTACTGGTATGAGTCCCAGCAATCCAATGCCAGTCCCTGGAGCTGTCCTCCAGCGTACAACACCTTCTCCCGGTCGTTGCACTGCGCGATGTCGAGCTGTCTCTCAACCGCCTTGAGCCAGTCATCTGCCTGCAGGGGGTCGGTGGCCTTGCTGAAGGTGGGAGGACGTCCCTTCAGAATATCACCCCTCTTGTCACGGGGCGGCATGTTGTGCTACGGCGGATTCTGCTTGTTCTATTGCATCATCGCCATCGTCTGAGCCATCTGCTGCATCTGCTGGGTCTGCGTGAGCATCATCTGCTCATTGGTGGGAGGTGGTGGCGGCAGTCCGCTGGCACCGGCATTGCTCCTTGTGTTCACCATGTATCATTTTTTTGAAAGAAAACACCCCAAGGGAGACCCCTGAAGTTTAATGTGCCTCACCCAAGATTTGAACCCTGGGTGGGAGCCTTCTAGCTAGTAGCCTTTGCCACTACACCATGAGCTCCTTGGCTTCACCATCTATCATCAGTAAATAAATTTCATAAAAATTCCGTTGGTGTCTTCAGAGGATTACTAGCTGGTTATGAGGGAGGGCTTAATAGAAAAAGAGCAAGAGAAATGAATACCCCCTTCTATTTAATCACTAAAGTCCTTAAACCTTAGTCCTGCAATTAGATGGTAGTAGACTTGCGTCTACGCCCATCACAATCATTACAAAAATCTAAATCAATCAGAAGCATAATGACAATCATTTCAAGCACCTAAAGACACGATTCACACAAGACTTGACTAGATTTAAGTTTTGAAAAAGTGAAGCTAGACGGCATATAGCACAAAATCATGGTGGTCTCCTAAGGTTTATTCAACCGTTCTAGCTAGGCTGCGATCCTACAGTCAGCACGGCTCTGATACCAATCTGTCACACCCGGATTTTCACAAAAACCCGAATACGGCCATATGTGTGTCCAGGAAGTCATAGTACACATATAGCGAACAAATATGATAAACATAGAACATATGCTTGAATAAATTCTCCATTAAATAAAGTTTTACATCAGAGTGCTTCAAAAATAAACTAACCAATAACAGCGGAAGACTAATAAACTCTCATACTAATGGAGCCGCAATCCACAAGGACTCTGACTGGGAGACCACAGCTCAGTAGTATGGTAAATCATCGGGAAACTCAGCAGTAGACTCATGCACAGCCCAATCTATTTACCCATCCAGGATTTTGTTGAATAAATGGCAAGTGTAAGTAAACAATTACTTAGCAAGTATAGCACGGTATATGAAGGTTCAAAATAAGATAGACACGGCTTAACTGCATTAGCATTTTTAGTTGGTTCATTTTAACATTAACCAAATTACTACAAGTGAATGAAACCCTGTTGCAACCCAATTAATAAAGTGTAAGTGACATTAATCATAAATAAACATCAGGACCTATACGTAAATACGCTTTAAAACCCGAGGGTTGACGCGTGAAAAAGCCTAAACAGGACTGCGGGTTCTAATTTCTAAAAGCTCAGGGGGTTATTTGTTAGAAACAGGACCTATTGGTAAATATAAATACATAGGGGTGGACTGCATAGGGACGCTACGAGGTTTTTCACAAGACACCCTAACAAGACAGTGACCGATTATGGTACAGCACAGGCAGCATGGCCTAGGCACCGAGATTGATGTACGCCTATGGAGTAACACAATAGGAGGGTCAATGGCGTCCAGAGCGCGGGCATCACTCCCAACAATGCGCAATGTGTGGAGTTCCCCGTCGCAGGGACTCCCAGCACGGGACTGTGCCTCACGGGGGCATAGCCGACGGATCACCCGTCCTTAGTGGTCAAGACATACTCTCACCCATGTTTCCCATAATGCCGACGGCCACTCCCGTAACCATTGGCAAGCTAGAGACGTACAAGTTACTTGACCAAGACCAGTGCCATAATAGTTCTAGCGGTGACGACAGGCTCCTGGGTTGCCGCTTTAAGAATCGGACCTTAGGGAGAGACAATGGAGCAAAACACATAGCACATGCCCAGTTCCCTAAACCATGTTGCTAAAAAGCAAGTTTTATCATTAATGTTGTAGTGAACCATTAAGTCAAAATTAGCAGTTAAATAATGGTGATAGTAGCTGCGCATAGCAAAGATTCTACCCATATGCAAAAACCCAAGGTAAACAAGGATAGGATAAACAAGACTAGGTACAGCCTTAATGGTACATCAAATTAGACACATGCATGTATGAAATTATTTAATACAAGTGAGTAGGTAGCAAGGATTGTTTGTGCTATAACTTGCCTTCCTCAAAAGGCTGCTACTGCTGCTGCGAGTCCTGCTCCAGAAATTCCTCTACATACTCGAAGTCCAAAGCGAAAGGCTCACCGACTGGACATGAATCACCACGCAAACATGCACGCAAACCAATACATGCAAACAAATAATATTCTATTAGAACAGTACACCAAACAATAGAAACAGTACAAATAAAGCTTTTAGAATTATTCTATGCTTCACTACGAACACATGAGCGTGAAAATCACCCTAATCGGAGCTAAAACGGAAAAGATATGGCAAAACTAAGTTCTAGAGACCTACTGGCAAGTTTCTAAAAGCTCCAGGGGCTTATTTGAAGAAAATTGAGGACCTATAAGTAATTACGCGTTAAAGCCCGAGGGCTAACGCGTAAAAGGGGCTTGGTTGGACCGCGGGTTCTATTTTTAAAAAGGGCAGGGAGTTTCCTGTTAAATTCAGGACCTAAATGCAATTTCTTTTCAACAGGGGTGGACCGCGGGTTGATTTCAAATCTTGGAGGGGCTTCTTTGCAAAAGGGACTGGGTTGACCGGTATGGCGTGGCTTGACTCGAAGGCTCGGGCGGATTAGGATTGTCCGATCTAGATCAGACGGTCCAGATCGGCTTCAGGGGGGGAACAGGGCAGGCGGGAACAGGGGGCGGCGCCGCCGCCTCGCCATGCGGCGGAGGCTCGCCGGAGCAGCGCTAAATCACGCTACAAGGCTTGGTTTCATGCACGGATTAGACCTACGGCTGTGGGACGGCAAGGCGAATGCTGTTGGGGTGAACAAGTCCATGGCAAGGCGGCTGTTGCGGCGTACGGCGAAGAACAGCGGCGGTGGAACTCCGGTGAAGCGACAGACGAGCTACGGAGCGAGGAACCGAGCAAGGGGTGGCTTAGGAGGTTCTTTACCTCGGTGCGGAGCTACTTCCGTGGCCAATTTGAGCGTGGCGCAGCCACAGACGTGGATCGACGGCGAGCTCGGGAGGACGGCGGCGGGCAAGCTCGGGAGGATGGCGCAAGCGAGCTCAGGTGAGCAGGGGTGCGTAAGGGGGGCTTAGTGTGGGTTGAGAGCCCGGATGGGGGTTTTATAGCTCAGGGAAGGGCCATATTGGCATCCGTGCCACAATTCCCGGCAGCGGCGGGCGATGATCTCCTTCCGTGCGAGGGGAAGACCTTCCTTGTTGTGGGCGTGGCGGGGATGGAAGGTGGGGTTGAGAGAAGGAAGGTGGAGGTGCTAGGAAGCTTTGGTGAAAGCGTTGCGAGGCCCACGGGTGCGGAGATGGCGGGCGGCGCCCAGCCGGCGTCAGGCTTGGAGGGAGGTGGCGCGAGGAAGGGTGAGTAGGAGGAGCTGACGGGCGGGCCCCGCCTGTCGGTGAGAGGGAGAGAGGGAAGGGGGAGGCGCACTGCGGGCTGGGCCAAGCGGAGCTATTGGGCCAGCCCGGGAAAAGGCCCAGGCGGGGAAAGGAAGGGGAGTAGGGGCTGGGCCACGCGCGGGGAGGGGGCCCATGTGGAGGGAAGCGTGGGCCGGTTCGGGGAGTAGAGAGAAGGGGGCTAAAGCGGACCAAGGTGAGAGTTTGAGGAGCAAAAGTAGACTCGGTTGAAATAACTTTTCTAGGATTCCAAACAAGGTGATTCAAATTTTTATTTAAATAAATTTAAACTCTCGTTTGAATCACAAGCAATACAAAAAAATAAATGCAGCAGCATGAATACAACAAAAATATTTCTACAACTTATATATGATTTTAATATTCATAAATAATTCTTTAACCTATATTAAATATAAACAATTAAAATAAAAGCCAATAAATTACGAAAAAATTTAAATAGGCTATTTTTGGGTGTTACACCTCCTCCTTGACTGCAGGGAGCATGAAGTCCAGCATCATTGTGGAGGATGCCGACTTCGGGCGCAGCTGGCTAGTAGTGGGGTGCCACGGTGATGGTGAGCGAGGGGGCTTCTTGATCGCCTTCAGTGGTGCGAAGGCGTTGAACGTTGCTGACGGAGAGCGGCGTGGGGAGTTGGACCGCCTCATAGGGCTGCGGGCATGTGCCCTTCCTCGCTGCCCATCGCCTGACAGCTCAACGTCAGCAACGCGGAACGCTTGCTCACGTCGGGGAGACTGGCCGATCTGGCTGGCGAGGCTATATCCCTTTGTTGAAGATGTATCTTTGGAGCAGGAGGAGGCCATGGTGGCTGTTGCTAGGGGCGAGGAGTTTCTGTAGATGGGATGATGGAATCGACAGAAAACTCTCGGGCTTTTATCAAGGCGTCCTCCGAACGAAAAACGCGTTTCCCGACGTTTCCTTCGCGTGTTTCGGGATTGGATCATCTGTAGATGGGTCTAGAGGTCAATATCCGCACGTGGGGCTAGGGAGGTTGATTCGGCAATTTGCCCGAATCCCTCTGGTTCGGCCTAATTGGCCCCTAGGCCTCCTGATGTGCGGGCTAGGTTGATCCTCGCGTGTTTGGTTATGGGTGTGAAGGTTGCGGTGGTGTTGGGCCCAGAAAGGTTTGGATTTGAAGGATTTGGGCCGAGTTCCATGGACAGGGTTCCGGGCTCTATGAACTCGATGACATCTAAGTCTTCGAGTGGTGGAGGCTCTGGTTGTAAGAATATATTCAGCCGCTGTCCATTGACCATAAAGGTGTTTACGTCCTCACTTTGCAGTGTGATGGCCCCATGAGATGCAGTGTTGATTACTGTGAATGGGCGATCCCATTTTCTTCTAAGTTTTCCATGACCGAAAAGTTTGACACGGGAATTGAAGACGAGAACGCTATCTCCCGGTGTGAACGTTTTGATCTTGATTCGCTTGTCGTGCCATCTCTTAGTACGTTCCTTGTATAGCTGGGAGCTATGGTATGCTCGTTCCCTCATTTCATCTATCTCAGCAAGCTGAATCCGCCGTCTAAGGCCAGCTGCTGGAAGGTTTATACCCCACTTCCTAATGGCCTAGTGAGCTTTAAACTCCATTTCTACTGGTAGGTGGCAGGTTTTGCCATAGACTAGTTGATATGGGGTCATTCCTATAGGTGTTTTATAGGCCGTGCGGTACGTCTAGAGTGCATCTGGCAGTTTATCCTTCCAGTGTTTGCCCATCTCATTTACGGTCTTTTGCAGAATGTTCTTAATCTGCTTGTTTGAAGTTTCTGCTTAACCGCTAGTTTGGGGGTGATAGGGTGTAGCTACGTTGTGCTGCACCGCCAAAGTTGAGAGATACCTACGGAATGCTGAGTCGATAAAGTGGGAGCCTCCGTCGCTAATGACCATCCTAGGAACTCCAAAACGGGGAAAGATAATCTCATGAAACATCCGTTTTGCGCTCCTAGCATCGGCGGCCACACAAGGCAAGGCTTCCACCCACTTAGAGACGTAGTCTACTGCCACTAGGATGAATTTGCAGCCCTCTGAGTTCGGGAAAGGACCCATGAAGTCAATCCCCCAAACATCAAAGATTTCTACTTGGAGATTGCTAGTTAGTGGCATTGCGTCTCAAGTGTTTATATTCCCGTGTTTCTGGCAACGTGGTCACCTCATGATGAATGCCTTAGCATCTTCGTACATGCTGGGCCAGTAGAAACCACATTGCCAGACTTTTGCGTTTGTGCGGAATGCACCATAGTGACCCCCGTATGGGGTGTTGGCACTCCTTACGGCCTACAGATAAATCCGCAAGCGGACAAACACCGATGTAGCTTTCACCCGGGAGTATTCCAAGGTATTGATTTCCACGGAGAACGGGAAGCGGACTAATCCTAAACTAAGTTGTCCTAGGTAGATGGAGTGGATGAATGAAATGGATGAGGTGGATGACGACAACAAGGAGAGAAGAGAAAAGGTAGGAGGGTAGAGAGGGTACAGGTATGGTAAGGGTATTCTACCGATTGACTGAGCAGAGCAGAAGATACAGATAGATACTTGCTTCGGGACTACAGAGCCTCCGACACACAGAAAGGGATGAGAAGGGGTGCCGGTTACCCTGAACCTTGGGTCCTAGGACACCGGAACTAATGTGATGGACTACGAAGACCGAAAGGGCTGTCACCACCTTACGGCTACCACCTCCGTTGCGACGGGCAGAAACTAAGGTTACTGGCAAGTCTAGGAACCACTCCTACACTAGTCAATAACTACTTATCTCCTATAGCAAGATAAGCACCCAAGCTAAGCAACCAGTATACAATTATACCAATCAACTAAGCATTGAACAAAGAACGAGACAAGTATATAAATGTAAGAACTGAATGCTCAATTAATCAGAGAGAGATACAAGAGTTACCAGACATGACCCGGATGTCAGTCGAAGCAGAGCCGCATCCGTAGAGGTACAGCGGGAAGAGGGGCCGACACTCCGGCTCCTCTCCGGGACGCTCACCTCTCCTCTCTCCCTATTTCTACTGAGTGGCAGAACCTAGCGACGCCTACTCTTCTTCTTCTCTTGTGTTGTGTTTGATACAAGGTGTATGCCACTGCTTATATAGGTGTCCTAAGGCGGTTTGGAGTGGAGTAACTGCCAAGGGATCCAGGGGATATTCCCTGTTGATTCGGGCGAAGAGACCGGGTTCGGCCGAACAGGTCGGTTCGGCGAAACCCCTGGATCCACCGCCTTGGCTCTGGACGGCATGGATGCACTCCTGGAGGCGGTTGGTGCATTGGGGGCGGTTCGGCCGAACTGGTGGGTTCGGCCGAACTGGGCTTTCAGCCCAGAACGCCCCCCGTGCACCGCCTCTTGCTCCAGGACCCCTTGGGCTGGCCTGTGGTGCTTGGGTTTGAGTTGATTCGGCCCAGGATGACGTGTCGGTGCTCCGGGATGTGTTGGCGGTCGTCCACGTGTCGTGTGTTGTCGTTTGGTTGACGTGGACGGCTCCCGCTGGCCTGTACGGCTAAGGGGGGTAACCGGCCGAACGTGTCGTTCGGCCGAATTGGTCATTTTCGACCCCTATAGCACGTATTTGTAGATATTGTACCTGCATAAGCAACACTCACCAAAACTCGTGGAACTTTATTAGAACTAAAACCTAAGTACATGGAATGTTACATAAAGCCTCTTTTATTCCCGAGTATTGGTGGTCGAAGTTGGGTTGTAACGACCGCCAACAAGCTCCCCCAAGCTTAGCTCTTTGCTCGTCCTCGAGCAAAGATAAAAACTTAGGCTCGGTGGATCAGGAGTTGCTACAATGTCATTTCTCTTGCAGGTAACTTTATAAACAACTAGTACTCAAATTTTACTTGAATCACTTAGCAAAGTATTAATTCACCATTTTACCTATGGGGCTTATAGCAAACTCCTTATCTTGGGCGGTTGAAAGGATGAACAGTTTAACTTAGTTTTATTCCACTCTACTCTTTTCAGGATCCTATCTCGGCGTTTTTCACCCTTTTTGTGAAAAGATAAGTTGTTCCTCATTGGTTCACTCAATCGCTCAAGTGTATTTGAATCCTCACCAAAGGCTTTGCCTTCTTTTTATCCTAACATCTAATTTGGCTTTTTGCGTGGCTCAGGGACAAAGAATGAAGGCATACAAGCATCTTATATTTTGCTAAGTCAAAGACCGGATCTCTGAGGAAACAAATCATACCTTAAGATCGAGAAGTGCAAGTGTGTGGGATATATGGAGTGGAATATGGTGGGATGGAATATGGTGGAATGGAATATGGTGGAGCTCCTTGGGATGAATCTCCCTCTCCTTGATTTATTTTCGAGAACATGGGCTATCTTTTATTCTCATATTTTTGCCATGCCACTTGACATGCTTTTCTCTTTTTTTCTCTTTCTTTTTTGCTATGCTTTTCTTTTTCTTTTTATTTTTGCCATGCTTCTTTGGCATGCTTTTCTTTTTGCATAGCCCATGTCTCTATCAAAAATATTTGGAGAGGTAAATCATAGAACATGAAGCATTTTATTTTTGTGGATGGATGATGGAAAATGTTTGCTAACTCCCAGTGTAGGAATTGCAAGTGAGAGGTGGAGTGTTTGTGAATCTCGATCTTGAAAGCATGAAAGATCCCTCAAAGGTTACAACAATTTGACAAGGCTCACTAAGATGACAAGCAGCAAATGGTAGAAAGTTTAGAACTAATCCTATCATATGGCTCTGGTAGGAATTTTTGACCAATGAGGAACTTTTTTATTTTTGAAAACATAAACATCCGAGATTTTCACCATACTAAGGCCGAAATAGAATTCAACTGAAGTCTCACTATATTAATCCCCACAACAACCGAGACTTGGAATAAGGCATATGCTCCCACAAGGTTTTCAGGTTCATTTCTACTCATGCCAAATAACTCAAGCATAGTCAAGCAACTATTCATCATTTCCAAAGTGAGAGGCATATGTTTCATTCTATACATGGTTGGGAGTTAATTGGTATTTTCAATTGAATGACCAAAGTGCTGAGTAATTCGGAACATACCTGATGGGGGTCCTCCCCCAAGCTTGGACTCTTCACTGGTAGGGATTCAACCTTGAAAGGTACTGAGTCAGCTGGTCAGCCTGCTCGCGGATGTCGTGCAAGGCATTATACAACGTGCGTGCGTGCGAAGTGGTTGAGTCTGGCTGGTTTGCCTGAACCAACAAGGTCGCCTAGACAAGCCAATTCGTCCAAACCAAATGGTTCAGCCGAACGGGTGTGTCATGCCTGTACTCATGTATCTTTCTGCTAGACAGGGCAATCTCCGGTTGGCTCAAATGCACCAACCGGAGCGACAATTTTATTCTTTCTGCATTCAACTCTGATTTTATTTATTCATCAAGCTAAGGTTGGAAACAAAATGTGTTGGAAGGGAAATAATTAGAGCACCTCCTAAACAATGATTTAAGCAAAGGGAAATTGAATTGGAAAATAAATTGAAACTAATGGTGCTCTAAAAGATACAGCTACATGACATCTACTCTATAGATGGATTGTAAAGGTCTAGATGTCATGTGGCTTTGGCGAGCCTCTTGAATTTGGTTGTGAATGCTTGGAAGAGGACATTGTTCTTGTCCATCTGCCAAGGCTCGCCTTCAGTGACCTTCTCATCCCGGTTGCTCAACTTCTGGCTGGTTTGTGCCAGTTCTTTTTCAGGCTCTTCAACCATGGGTTTCTCTTCTCCCTCCTCCATGGCTTTCTTCGTTGGTGGACTTGTCATACTCATGGAGAGGGAACCCTTGGGTGAGGAAAGGTCTTTGGACAAGGATTGGGGGGTCATGGCGGCTGGGAAATGTGAACACTTGGTCGTGTTCGGGAAAGTGATGGAGGATGGTTTCTGACTTGAGATCGACAAGCAGCTTTCCCAACATTTTCCTAGCGACTTCGAGACAAGATGGGATAGAGATAGGATCAAGGGTCAAAAAGGACGCTCAAGGGGCAACCGAGGGGTCCTTCGGTCGAACCAACATGTTTTGGCCGAATTGTCCTAATTTGCCCAAACTAGAGTGGTCTAGTTTGCCCAAAGTGCTTCAGTGAGTCTATCTCTCTAGTGCCTACCCATCTCATTGACGGTCTTTACATAGTGTTCTTGATCTTCATGCTGGATGTTCAGCTTGACCACTAGCTTGGGGGTGTTAAGGTGTGGCTATAAAATGCGGCTCCCCCAAACTTAGATATTTCCGCGAGATGGAGTCAATGAGATAGGAGCCCCTATGACTAGCCCAAGGACGCCAAAGCGAGGAAAGATGTTTCATGGGACATTTGCTCAGCGTGCCTAGTGGCTGCGGATCGATAGGGCTTGGCTTCTACCCAGTTAGAGACGCTATCTACGGCTAGCAGAATAAACTCGTAGTTCTCTAAGTTAGGGAAAGGACCCATGGGGTCTATTCCCCTTACATCAAAGATTTCTACTGAATATTACTGGTGAGTGGCTTCACGTCTCTTTCCCGTGTTTCTGGCAGTGTGGGCATCTCTTGCTAAGTTTCTTAGCTTCTCCATATTGCCAGACCTTTATTCTAAACACTCCATAATGTCCTTCAGAAGGTGCTCCATGATATCTCCCCCAGGTTTTATGTGCCTTAGGTGCAGGTATTCATCGTCTGAGTCCATCTTGTATCCAGAAGAGATACAGATCGTCCCATAGGTGAAGTCTGCTCTCATAAACCAATCTTTTCCTATTTTCACCTGGTAGGACGCACCCTGACACCTTGATGTTGACTATGCTGGCATACCATGGATCTAATGTTGTGACCTTGAGGAGTGTATCACCTCGTAAAAAAATCGCTGATGAGAAGATCAAACGGGACTTGTACCCGAGACAGACCCAACGGATGAGTCTTGGGTTCGCATCCTTTTTGGTCAAAAGGTACTTCAAAGCAGCATGGTCTGAATAGACTATGACCTTTGCCCCAACTAGGTAGGACCGGAATTTGTCTATAACAAACAAAATTGCTAAGAGTTCCTTTCCCGTGGTTGCGTAGTTGAGCTGGGGCCAGTGAGCATAATGCTTCTTGTCCTTGGTTTGGCCCACAACAGCTCCAACAGCATAATTGCTCGCATCACACATGATTTCTAATGGGATGCTCTAGTCGCGAGACCGGATGATGGGAGCAGAATTGAGTGCTTTCTTAGGGTGTGAAATGAAGCATAACACTCTTGATTAGAGACGAGAGGGGTTTCCTTGGCTAAGAGATTGGTCAACGACCGGGCTATTTGAGAGAAATTTTCGATGAAACACCTATAAAGCCCGGTGTGGCCAAAGGAACTACGAATCCCCTTTACACGTAGGAGGTGTAGGCATAGGGTCGTATTAGAGGGTATGACAAGGGAAGATGATGGCTCCAGGCTTTGATTCTATTCTTTCCCCGATCAAAGACGAATCTCCGTGACATTTGCCTTACAACCCCAAGATAAGATGAGATAGGGATATGATGAGTATGAAGGTTAGGAGTAATCCCTTTTAAGTCTTGGACCGAATATCCATAGACTGATCGATCTTCCTCCAGGGCAGTGAAAGTCGGTTGGGTTCCAGGGGGTTTGTCATTGATGGTCACTGGAGTTTGTCCGTCCTTAAAGAGGGAAGCACACTTCAATCCAGAGGGAAGAGGCATAGGCTCGATTGGAGGATGAATTTCTTCTTCCTCCATAAGGAATTGGACATCTTCTTCTAGGAAAGGTTGCTCTAAGTCTATCAAGGATGTTGACATGACCTCCTCTTTAGGATCAGGATCGGGATCTGTCTCTATTGGGATATTCAAGGAATAGGAATAAGAGACTGGGATGAGTTCTTCTCCGATCCTAAGCTCTAGCTGGATTATTGGTGATTTCTCTAGGATTTTCATGATTGGCCTACCAATAAAGATGGAATGTGTGGAATCGTTGGGTAGGTCAAAGATATGGAAATCTAGGAAGAGTTCAGGGTCGTTAATCTTAACGGGTATGAGCCGCAAGATCCCTAAACAGTTGAGGACCCTTCCTGATCTGAACCTTAGATGTTTCTGAGATGATGACCATGGTTCATCGGGAAGTTGGGCTCGCACCAAGGAGCTAGAGATTATGTTGATTCCAAGGTTTGGGTCATACCCGATTTCTTTGTCCATGGCCATAACTTCACAAAAGATTGTTCGGATTCTCTTGGGCATTTTAACTACCTCGGTCGAGGCTTCCGCCTCGTCCAGCCACTCCTGACTCATGATAGCAGAGAGACGTCCCAGGTACTCCCGCT
The DNA here is from genome assembly GCA_033239725.1 of Echinochloa phyllopogon. Classification (NCBI taxonomy): domain Eukaryota; kingdom Viridiplantae; phylum Streptophyta; class Magnoliopsida; order Poales; family Poaceae; genus Echinochloa; species Echinochloa phyllopogon. The sequence continues at coordinate 29,794,131 of BTCW01000018.1, forward strand.
GGTATTCCAATTCTTCTTTGTCGGGGGCCTGATCCTTGTGCTCTACACATCGTTCTCGTGGGAAACTTGTTGCACTCCCGATGTCTTCGAATAGATCATTGTCAAAATCATAAAGAGTGGTGTAGAGTGAATCATAATGGTCTGGGCTAGAATATGGTTGTGGTTCGAAATGAGCTTCAGGTTCTGATGGACTGGAAGAGCTAATGGATTTGGATTGGACTGGTATTGGCTCTTTAGGTTCAGGTTCAGGCTGCTTCTCTTCTTCATCGGGGAGTTCATCATAGATTCCAGTGTAGGGGGTGTTGTCTAGGATACGGTCCAGGACTACCCTCACTTCACTAGGAACCAAATGAAAGAACGACCCTCCAGAAGCCAAGAAAGTGGTGGCTACGGGACAGAGGCCAAGGCTGAAGTGTTGTAAAACAACAGGTTCTGGTAGGCTTAGGTCCGGTCCTGAGGTTAGTATTTGCTTGAAACGAGCCCAGGCAGCTCCTAACGATTCTCCCTATAATTGCTTAAAGTTAATGATTTCCGCTCGGAGACTGGCTACCTTGGAGACTGGGAAGAAGTTTAGGCAGAATTTTTCCTTGAGAACTTCCCAGCTCCCATCCATAGTACTGACAGCAAGAGAGTACCATTTCTTTGCTCCTCCCGCTAGTGAAAACGGGAATAGTTTCCATTTGAGTGTCTCTTGTGTCATGCCCGCAATGGTCAGGCATGAGCAGAGTTGCTCAAACTCGCGCAAATGCGCGTATGGACTCTCGGCCTTCGTTCCTGAGAACGATTGCTCACGAACCATGGCTATGAAGCCGGGACGTAGCTCATAGCCGGGTGTGGATATGGGATGTGATGATGGTGGTGGCTCCAAACAAGCGCCCTTTGGAGCCGAGTGTTGGCGTAAGGTAAGAGTTGAATCCATATGGATGGTGGTGGGATACACGGACAACTTGGGTTCGGAATCAGAACAGCTACCGTTCCCCGGCAACGGCGCCAGAAAGCTTGTTGGCACTCCTTACGGCCTACAGATAAATCCGCAAGCGGACGGATACCGATGTAGCTTTCACCCGGGAGTATTCCAAGGTATCGATTTCCATGGAGAACGGGAAGCGGACTAATCCTAAACTAAGTTGTCCTAGGTAGATGGAGTGGATGAATGAAATGGATGAGGTGGATGACGACAACAAGGAGAGAAGAGAAGAGGTAGGAGGGTAGAGAGGGTACAGGTCTGGTAAGGGTATTCTACCGATTGACTGAGCAGAGCAGAAGATACAGATAGATACTTGCTTCGGGACTACAGAGCCTCCGACACACAGAAAGGGATGAGAAGGGGTGCCGGTTACCCTGAACCTTGGGTCCTAGGACACCGAAACTAACGTGATGGACTACGAAGACCGAAAGGGCTGTCACCACCTTACAGCTACCACCTCCGTTGCGACGGGCAGAAACTAAGGTTACTGGCAAGTCTAGGAACCACTCCTACACTAGTCAATAACTACTTATCTCCTATAGCAAGATAAGCACCCAAGCTAAGCAACCAGTATACAGTTATACCAATCAACTAAGCATTGAACGAAGAACGAGACAAGTATATAAATGTAAGAACTGAATGCTCAATTAATCAGAGAGAGATACAAGAGTTACCAGACATGACCCGGATGTCACTCGAAGCAGAGCCGCATCCGTAGAGGTACAGCGGGAAGAGGGGCCGACACTCCGGCTCCTCTCCGGGACGCTCACCTCTCCTCTCTCCCTATTTCTACTGAGTGGCAGAACCTAGCAACGCCTACTCTTCTTCTTCTCTTGTGTTGTGTTTGATACAAGGTGTATGCCATTGCTTATATAGGTGTCCTAAGGCGGTTTGGAGTGGAGTAACCGCCAAGGGATCCAGGGATATTCCCTGTTGATTCGGGCGAAGAGACCGGGTTCGGCCGAACAGGTCGGTTCGGCCGAACCCCTGGGTCCACCGTCTTGGCTCTGGACGGCATGGATGCACTCCTGGAGGCGGTTGGTGCATTGGGGGCAGTTCGGCCGAACTGGTGGGTTCGGCCGAACTGGGCTTTCAGCCTAGAACGCCCCCCGTGCACCGCATCTTGCTCCTAGACCCCTTGGGCTGGCCTCTGGTGCTTGGGTTTGAGTTGATTCGGCCCAGGATGACGTGTCGGTGCTCTGGGATGTGTTGGCGGTCGTCCACGTGTCGTGTGTTGTCGTTTGGTTGACGTGGACGGCTCCCGCTGGCCTGTACAGCTAAGGGGGGTAACCGGCCGAACGTGTCGTTCGGCCGAATTGGTCATTTCCGACCCCTATAGCACGTATTTGTAGATATTGTACCTGCATAAGCAACACTCACCAAAACTCGTGGAACTTTATTAGAACTAAAACCTAAGTACATGGAATGTTACATAAAGCCTCTTTTATTCCCGAGTATTGGTGGTCGAAGTTGGGTTGTAACGACCGCCAACAAGGGGCTGCATGGCATCTCTCCGGGATCTTATATGCCTCGTGCGCTGGTATACAGCGTTTAAGGAGTCCGTCACTACATATCCTGAAGAGATACGGGTCGTCCCAAAGGTGGAGTCGGCTCTCGTAAGCCAATCTTTTCTTGTTTTCTCCAGGTGAGACATACCCGGTTACCATGTAGTTTACAATGTTGGCATACCACGGGTTGGTAGTGGTGACCTTAAGGAGCGTGTCGTCTCGCAAAAAATCATCGATCGGAAGATCGGACGGGACTTGCATTCAAGATAAGTGGTCAGCCACTGAGTTCTCTACTCCTTTCTTATCCCTTATCTCGATGTCAAATTCTTGGAGTAGAAGAATCCAGCGGATGAGTCTCGGTTTCGCATCCTTTTTGGTTAAAAGGTACTTCAAAGCAGCATGGTCTGAATAGACTATGACCTTGGCCCCGACTAGGTAGGACCGAAATTTGTGTATAGCAAACACGACCGCTAAGAGCTCCTTCTCCGTGGTTGCGTAGTTGAGCTGGGGACCTGTAAGCGTTTTGCTAGCATATGAGATAGCATAGTGCTTCTTGTCCTTGGTTTGGCCCAACACAGCTCCTAAAGCATAGTCGCTCGCATCACACATGATTTCGAATGGTAGATTCCAGTTGGGAGGCTAGATGATGGGAGTGGAAATGAGAGCTTTCTTGAGGGTGTGAAAGGCTGCGTAACACTCCTCATCGAAAATGAAGGGAGCTTCCTTGGTTAGAAGATTGGTTAATGGCCGAGATATCTAGGAAAAGTTTTTGATGAATCGTCTATAGAATCCGGCATGGCCAAGGAAACTACGAATCCCCTTAACGTTTGTGGGAGGTGGAAGTTGCTCAATCACTTCTATCTTCGCTCGGTCGACCTCAATTCCACATTCTGACACCCTATGTCCTAGAACAATCCCTTCTCGTACCATAAAATGACACTTTCCCAGTTTAGGACAAGGTGTTTCTCCTGACACCTCTGGAGGACCTTGTCCAGATTTTTGAGGCATTCGGTAAAGGTCTTCCCGTAAATTGAGAAATCGTCCATGAACACTTCCATAATCTCCTCAATCATATCAGAGAAGATGGACATCATGCAATGTTGAAAAGAGGCAGGTGCGTTACACAACCCGAAGGACATCCACCGATAGGTGTACGTCCCATAGGGGCATGTGAATGTGGTTTTACTTTGGTCATCTGGATGGATTGGTGATATCCAGGGTAACCATCAAGGAAGCAAAAGAAAGAGTGTTTGGCTAACCGTTCAAGCATCTCGTCTATGAACGGAAGGGGGAAATGGTCTTTCTTGGTGGCTTTATTGAGTTTACGATAATCGCTACACATACGCTAGCCAGTGACGGTGTGCTGAGGGATGAGTTCATTCTTGTCATTGCGCACAACCATCATTCCTCCCTTCATAGGAACAACTTGAACGGGGCTAACCCATTCACTATTGGGAACCGGGTAGATAATCCCAGCGTGAAGGAGTTTGAGGACTTACTTTTTCACAACTTCCCTCATGGCATTGTTCAACCGTCATTGAGGTTCTCGAGACGGTGTTGCCTCAGAATTGATTGGGATACGGTGGGTATAGAGGTTTGGGCTGATCCCCTTTAGGTCTTGGAGAGAGTATCCTAAGACCGATCGATTCTTCTCCAGGATAGTGATGAGTTGTTGGGTTTCTACTTCAGATAACTTATCACTAATGATCACTGGAGTTTGTTTGTCCTCAAAGAGGAAGGCGTACCTTAGTCCAGGGGGAAGAGGTTTGATCTCGATAGGAGATGGTTTTGGAGTTTTGTTCGTGTCGAGCTTGATCGATGGATGGGTTTCCTCTTCCTCTGAGAAGAATGGGATATCTTCTTCTGGAATGGATGGTTATAGGTCGGTCAATGAGGTGGACATGGCCTCCTCTATGGGATCAGGATCGGGGTCTGCCTCTATTGGAGTGTTCAGGGAATGAGAATAAGAGTCAGGGACAAGTTCATTTTCGACCCTAAGTTCTATTCTCTGGTTCGTTGGTGTTTTCTCCAGAATCTTCATGATTGGCCTACCTATGAAGATGGAATGGGTGGTGCTACTAGGTAGGTCGAAGATGTGGAAATCCATGAATAGCTCAGGGTTGTTAATCTTGACGGGTATGACCCGCAAGATCCCTAAATAGTCAAGGATTCTTCCTAAAGTGAACCTGAGTCATTTTTGAGACAATGACCAGGGTTCATCAGGGAGTTCGGTTCGTACCAATGAGCTAGAGATAATGTTAATTCCGAGGCTCGGGTCGTACCCGATTTCTTGGTCGTAACCTAGAATTTCACAGAAAATTCTTCTGAACTTCTTGGGCATTCGGACCACCTCAGATGAGGCTTCGACCTCTTCTAGCCATTCCCGACTCATCACAGCAGAGAGACATCCTAAGTACTTCCTCTGATGTTCCAGTTCATAGTAGTCTAGGCTAGAATATGGTTGTGGTTCGAAATGAGCGTCAGGTTCTGATGGGATGGAAGAGCTGATAGATTTGGATTGAGAACATGTAGGCTCTTCAGGTTCGGGCTGCTTCTCTTCATCATCGGGGAGTTCGTCATAGACTCCAGTGTAGGGAGTGTCATCTAGTATATGATCCAAGATTATCATCGCTTCACTGGGAGTCAAATGAGAGAATGACCCTCCTAAAGCGGAGTTCAAGAAAGTGGTGGCTACGGGACAGAGGCCAAGGCTGAAGTGTTGTAGAATTATAGGATCTGATAAGCCTAGGTCTGGACCGGATGCCAAAATTTTCTTGAAACGAGCCCAGGCAGCTCCTAACGACTCTACCTCTAATTACTTAAAGGTAAGGATTTCGATTCGGAGGCTAGTTACCTTGGAAACTGGGAAGAAGTTTAGGCAGAAATTTTCGCTAAGGATTTCCCATCTCCCTTCCAGATTTCCGACAGACAGAGAGTACAATTTCTTTGCTCCTCCCGTTAATGAAAACGAGAATAGCTTCCATTTGACCATCTCTTGTGTCATGCCTGATATGGTGAGGCAAGAACAGAGTTGCTCAAACTTTCGTAAATGTGCATAGGGACTCTCAGCATTCGTTCCTGAGAACGTTTGCTCTCGAACCATGGCTTTGAAGCCGGGACGCAGCTCATAGCCGGGTGTGTGGATGGGATGGGATGATGGTGGAGGCTCCAAACAATCGCCCTTTGGAGCCGATTGTTGATGTAAGGTAAGAGTGGAATCCATGTGGTGGACGGTGGGATACTGGGACAACTTGGGTTCAGAATCAGAACAGCTACCATTCCCCGGCAACGGCGCCAGAAAGCTTGTTGGCACTCCTTACGGCCTACAGATAAATCCGCAAGCAGACGGATACCGATGTAGCTTTCACCAAGGAGTATTCCAAGGTATCGATTTCCACGGGGAACGAGAAGTGAGCAAATTCTAAACTAAGTTGTCCAAGGGTTATGGAATGGGATGGATGAAGTGGATGACAACAACAAAGAGGGAAGAGAAGCGATGAGAGGGTAGAGAGGGTATGAGTCTGATAGAGGCACTCTACTGATTAACTAAGCGGATCAGAAGGTATAGATAGATACTTGTTTCGGGACAATAGAACCTATGACATGCAGAAAGGGATGAGAAAGGGTGTCACCAATCCTACACTCTAGGATCCTGCAGGCCGAGACGAACGTGATGGACTACGTAGGCGTATAGGGCTGTCACCACCTAACGACTACCACCTCCATAGACTCGGGGACAAACTAAGTTAACCTCAAGTATAGGCACCATGCCTACACTAGTCGGTTAATACTTATCTCCTATAAAAAGACAAGCACCCAAGCCAAGCAACTAGTATACAATTATACCAATCAACTAAGCATTGAACGAAGAACCAGCAAGTAAATAAAAGTAGAACTAACTGCTCAATTAATCAGGAAGGGTTACAAGAGTTACCAGACACGACCCGGATGTCACTCAAAGCAGAGCCGCATCTGTAGAGGTACAGCTGGAAGAGTGGCCGACACTTTGGCTCCTCTCCGGACGCTCACCTCTCCTCTCTCCCTATCTTCTAAGTATGAAAGTGGCAGAGCTTCGCTAAGGAACTTCTATCTTGTGTTGTGTGTAAATTCAGGCGACCAGGACCTCTATTTATAGGTGGATCAAGTCGGTGGAGCTTGAGAAGGCGCCAAGGCAGCTGGGAGGCGGTGCCAGGCCGTTCGGCTGAATCTCCCGGTTCGGCCGAACCTGGGAATTCGGCCGAACTGCAACGTTGCACCGCCTTGGTGCTAAGGTGGTGCAGAGGCGGTTCGGCTCCTGGGCTCATTCTTCGCCCAAATGGGGCCCGTGGCCCAGAAGCGCTCTCCTGTGCATCCTCTCCCCTCTAGGCCTCCGGGGCTACTTCATCTTGGTGTACTTCCGGTTGGTTTGGCCTAGAGGTGACTTAGTGGTCGCCCATGTGTCAGACATCATCATTGGTTGGTCATCGTTGACGTGGACGACTCGCGGTTGTGCTTCATGTTGTGTACGGCTAAGGGTGGTCTTCGGCCGAACGGAGTCGTTCGGCCGATTCGGTCAATTCCAACCCTTTTAACCCATATTTCTCCATTTTGTGCCTACACATTGGACAATCACCAAAACTTGTGGAAATGGTTAGCAATACGCCCTATAGCTGTGGTGTGTGATTCCATTGTGTTCTTTTATACACAGTTGGAGGTCGGAAATCGGTCCATAACGACCACCAACAGTGACCAAGATCATCCACCACGGGACAACGATCCTCCCCGCGACAACAACCACGACCGTGACCGCCCTCCACGCGGACGCGACCGCGACCACCTACGCGATGAAGATCATCAACGACGCAACAACGATCCTCCCGGCAACAACAACTGCGATGGTGATCGTCCTCCATGTGGACGCGATCGCGACAAAGACCGTGACCACAACCATGGATGGCCAGGACCTGACAACTCACCAAGCCACAGCTCAGGCAATCGTGGCCACCACTACGACTCCGACCACAGCGATGGCCGCCCCGGACGTAACCGTTCACCAGCAGACAAGTATGACGGCTTTTCAGCCTCCTCTAGCCACATCAAGAAGATCAAGCTGCCAAGCAAGTTTAAGACAACCGACATCGAGAAGTTCACGGGCAAACAAGACCCTGTACAGTGGCTAAGAGTCTACTTGACTGTAATCCAGATGGCCGGAGGATCCAATGATGTAAAAGTCAGCTACCTCCCCATCATGATGGATACTACCCCGCTTACATGGCTCGAGGGCCTCCGCCCGGGTCCATAGACTCCTGGGAAGATCTCACCAAAAAGTTCACCGCCAACTTCCAGGGAACCTGGGCTCATCCCGGAACCCGGTTTGAATTGGCAGCCTGTGAACAAGATAAAAGTGAAACCCTGCGCAAGTTCATCAAGAGATTCTTTAAAAAAAGAGCCACAGTTGTGGATATATCTGACCATAAGGTCATTGATTGCTTCTACGATGGACTCTACGCCAGAGAGCTACATCGCAAGTTCGACAGAAGACGCCCAACAACCATCCCCGAGCTAAGGCATATGGCGGCCGAGTGGGCCGATCAAGACAACCGCAAGCGTGAGCGCTTTGACAGGCGTCGTGACAACAGCAACAACGACAATAACTACAACAAAGACGGTAAAGATCACCGCAACAACAACAACCGTGACTTCAACCACGACAATAAAAAATGCAAGCCAGACAACACTGTCGTGGCACTCGAGCGCCCTGCGCAAAAAAAGAACGCGGTCTCCTTTAACAAAGTGATGAACGGACCCTGCCCATATCATCTGAACGGCCGGCACAAGATGGCCGACTGCTTTCACCTTAAACAGGAATTTGACAAGCAAGGACCAGGAAAGGCAGGCAAAGAGGATGACAAGAAGGACGACAAGGATGATAAAGACCATGAAAATGGCTATCCCCAAGTCAAGAATGTCATAGCAGTCCTGTTCAGCGGTGAGTCCTTAAACCAGTCAAAGCGAGCAAAGAAACTATCGCTCCGTGAAAACATGGCAATCCAACCAGCCACCCCAACGTACCTCAAGTGGTCTGAGGTCCCCATCACCTTCTCCAGGAAAGATCAGTGGACCAACTTCGCCAACGGAGGCAGATATCTGCTAGTCTTGGACCCAGTCATGACACAAGCCAGACTGACCAAAGTACTCATCGACGGAGGCAGTAGGCTCAACGTCATCTTCACGAAGACCTTTACCAAAATGGGACTTGACATCACCAAGTACCTATGGTCCATGGAATCCCCATTCTATGGCATCGTACCTGGCAATGCGGCAATCCCCCTAGGACAAGTCACGCTCCCAGTAAACTTTGGGACAGAAGCCAACTTTAGGACAGAGTACATCAAGTTTGAAGTGGCAGATTTTGAGACCTCGTATCATGCGATCCTTGGGCATCCAGCCCTCACCAAATTCATGGCAATCCAGCACTACGCGTACCTTGTTCTCAAGATACCCGCTCCTAAAGGATTCCTTTCCCTAAAAGGTGACATGAAGATCGCTTATGACTGCAACGTGGAAGCAGTGGAGTTTGCCGTCACCTCGCAAGTCCCCATCAGATGCTGGAAGTACTCGCCCTGGCTAAGAAGTCGAAGGAAGAAGACCTGGAGGTCCCCAGCAAGAAGCCCGCAAGCACAAGTTTCAAGCCCTCTGAAGAAGTACAGCTTAAAACCATAGACCTTGAGATGGGCGACCCGTCCAAAACCTCTCTTATAGGGGCCGATTTAGATTGTAAATAGGAAGACACACTCATCAAGTTCCTTCATGATAATAAAGATATATTTGCATGGAAACCATCTGATATGGCTGGTGTTCCTAGTGAGCTTGCCAAGCACAATTTAAAGGTTGACGAGAAAGCGAAGCCTAAAAGACAACGCCTACGCCGTTTTGCTCAAGACAGATGCGATGCGATCAAGGCAGAGATCGCCAAACTACTCGCGGCCGGCTTAATCAAAGAAGTCTTTCATCCAGAGTGATTGGCCAATCCAGTCCTGGTCAAAAAGAAAAACAACAATGAGTGGCGGTTGTGTGTTGATTACACAGATCTCAACAAGCATTGCCCTCCAGACCTCATGGGTCTCTCGCGCATTGCTCAAGTCGTGGACTCTACGGCCGGATGTGCGCTACTCTGCTTCCTCGATTGCTACTCGGGATATCATCAAATAGCCCTGAAGAAGGAGGATCAGATCAAGACTTTGTTCATCACACCCTTTGGCGCCTACTACTACACGACAATGTCGTTTGAATTGAAGAATGCCGGAGCCACGTACCAACGAGCCATACAGAAGTGCTTGTCATCCCAGATTGGCATCAATTTAGAGGCGTATGTTGATGACGTGGTTGTAAAAACAAGAGAACCACAAAACCTCATCGCTGACTTACAGGAAACGTTTGATAACCTTAGAACGTTCCGCTGGAAATTAAACCTGACTAAGTGTGTCTTCGGTGTTCCCTCAGGGAAACTACTCGGGTTCATTGTCAGTCATAGAGGCATCGAGGCTAACCCCTCCAAAATCACAGCTATCCTTAACATGAAAGCCCCGAGAAGCATCAAGGAAGTACAAAAACTCACGGGCTGCATAGCAGCCCTCAATAGATTCATCTCAAGTCTTGGAGAGAAGGGCCTCCCTTTCTTCAAGCTGCTCAAGAAGCGAGACCAATTCAACTAGACAGAAGAAGCAAGTCAAGCCTTTGAACAACTCAAAGCCTACCTGTCTACCCCCCAGTGCTTGTTGCTCCTGCCAAAGATGACTATCTCTATTTATATATTGCGGCCACAACACATGTGGTCAGCACAGTCATCGTGGTCGAGCACAAAAAGGAAGGCCATGTATTCTAGTACGGCGGTCAGTATACTACATCAGCGAAGTACTCTCCAACTTCAAGATACACTACCCTCAAGTACAGAAGTTACTTTACGCGATCTTTATCACCTCAAGGAAGCTAAGGCATTACTTTCAGGCCTTCCACATAACTGTGGTGACTAAGTTTCCCTTAGGCGAAATCCTTAATAATCCTAATGCGACTGGACGGATATGCAAATGGAAGGCAGAGGTAGCTGCGTACAACCTCAACTTCGCTCCCCAGACAGCTATCAAGTCACAGACCCTTGTAGACTTCACGGTTGAGTGGATGGAGCTCTAGTATTCCAGGGCAACTACTCGCCCGGAGCATTGAATCATGTATTTTGATGGATCGCTGAAGCTAGAAGGTGGAGGACCGGGTGTGTTACTAATATCTCCCAAAGGTGACCAACTCTAGTATGTTTTGTAGATTTGTTTCAAAGTTACCAACAACGAAGGACTGCACGGGCTCCGCCTAGCCACATCTCTTGGTATCAAACGTCTATGCGTATATGTAGATTCCACTGTCGCTATCAACCAAGTCAACAAGGACTGGGACTGCTCCAAAGAAACAATGGATGCCTATGTCAAAGAATTCCGTAAACTCGAGCGCCACTTCTATGGCCTGGAGTTTCATCACGTTGTCCGTGACTATAATGTTGCTGCTGACGCTTTATCCAAGCTAGGCTCGAAATGCGCGGATGTTCCAGTGGAGATCATCGTTCATGAACTACATCGGCCATCCATTAAGGAGCCGACACCTGAGGAGGTCACTTTAGCTCACTCACAGCCAGACCTATAGGGACGACTCTGTTTATTGAGTATCTAAGGGATCATAAACTTCCAGACGATGAGAAAGCACAAGTACGAATCAGACATAGAGCCGCGAACTATGTAGTAGTGGACAACACGCTTTATTGACGTGGGGCCTCAGTCAACGTTTTGATGAAGTGCATCATGGCTGATCGTGGAAGAGCACTGCTAGAAGAAATTCATGGAGGCGTTTGTAGTAACCACACAGCTTCTCGCATTCTGGTTGGGAAGGCCTACAGAGCTGGTTTCTTCTGGCCATCAGCCAAGGCCGATGCAGAAGAGATTGTCAAAATGTGCCAAGGTTGCCAATTCTTTGCCCGACAAGCCCATGTCCTGGCTCATGAACTCAACACGATCCCGTTATCCTGGCCCTTTGTGTGTTGGGGTCTCGATCTCATGGGCCCTCTAGCTAAAGCTCCGGGTGGTTTCAAGTGGCTTATTGTATCCATCAACAAGTTCACCAAATGGATCGAAACTCAGCCTTTGGTAAACGCGTGGGTAGATAAGCTGATTAAGTTCTTCGATGGAATTGCCCAGAGATTTGGCGTACCTCACGAGATCATAACAGACTTGGGATCAGTTTACACAAGTGAAGAATTCCAAAACTATTGTGGGAAGTACTCGATTGAGACACACCATGCTTTGGTCACTCATCCATGTGCCAATGGATAAGTCAAGAATGCCAATGGCTTGTTGCTACAGGGGCTAAAGCCCAGACTCTACGATCCCCTGAAGAAATACGGCGGCAAATGGGCCAAGGAGTTGCCAGTAGTACTTTGGGGTCTACGCACACAGCTAAGCTGCGCAACTGGGCAGTAACCATATTTCCTGGTCTACGGGTCTGAAGCAGTCTTACCTACTGATCTCCTGTGGGAAGCCCCACGACTAGAAAACTATGATGAACAAGTTGCTCAACAGGAATGGTTCCAAGATGTCGATGGTGTCGAAGAAGCTCGAGTGGCGGCTCTTATCCAGAACACTTGCTATCTTGAAGGCTTACGACGCTACCACCAACGCTCCGTCCAGTCTCGTTCCTTCATCGTAGGAGACTTGGTATTGCGACGCATACAGAAGACTGACGGCCTACACAAGCTTATGTCACGTTGGGAGGGCCGTTCCTCGTCAAGCAAGTTATTGGGGCTGGAACATATCGCCTCCAGACTCAAGAAGGCGAAGACTTACCAAATATGTGGAACGTTGAGCATCTGAGGAAATTCTACCCATAAAATGGGTTTATGTAACAACTCCAATATATTCTTGATTATTACAATATCAATAAAGTTATGGTTTCCCTGTCAATTAAAAATTGCAGTATACCTTTTCCTTTTAACTATACTCTGATTAGAGAGACCCTGTGTATAGCTTGCCGCTTAAAAATCCCAGGCCCATGGTAGTTTTTACTCTATTCGCAGAAGCCAAGACTGCTTTTATTAAAAAAAAGAGAAGTTGTGCTAAGCCTCAGATGTCTTGGTAGAGCTACCCCAACTAATACACGGTTGTAGGCGCTAGTCTCGTTTCTTTGATATCCTACCTTCAATGGAATGTTAAGGTTTTGTTCAGCTCTGTGTCATTTGTCGACTACATTAGACCCCTTATTTATGCATTACAAGAACTCATGAGAGTCTTACCTTGGATATGCATAGCGTACATTAGTATTGCTCTTTTGTGCAAATAAGCACAAAACTACTCTAAGTCATGCCATAGATCTGCACTAGCAACCAATCATGTCTTAACAAGACTAACATAGACAAAATCTGTTACAACAAATAATGCTTTATAAAGTACACAGTACAAAAGTACTCTCGCATGACACCCACAAAATCATAAACTACTGAAGTAGTATTGTGGACTTGCCCTAGCAGTCTACCGAGTCTCACCGAGTTCACACCTGGATTTTCACAAAAACCTGAATGCGGTCATGTGTGTGCCCAGGAAGTCATAGTACATATATAGCGAACAAAAATGATAAACAGAGAACATATGCTGGAATAAATTCATCATTAAACAAAATGTTTACATCAGAGTGCTTCATAAATGAACTAAGCAATAATGGCGGAAGACTAATAAAACTCTCAACTAATGGAGCCGCAATCCACAGGGACTCTGACTGGGAGATCACAACTCAGTAGTACGGTATATCTTCAGGAAACTCAGTAGCAGACTCATGCCTAGCCCAATCTGTTTACCCATCTAGGATTTTGTTGAATAAATGGCAAGTGTAAGTAAACAATTACTTAGCAAGTATAGCACGGTATATGAAGGCTCAAAATAAGATAGACATGGGTTAACTGCATTAGCATTTTTAGTTGGTTCATTTTAACATTAACCAAATTACTACAAGTGAATGAAACCCTGTTGCAACCCAATTAATAAAGTGTAACTGACATTAATCATAAATAAACATCAGGACCTATACATAAATACGCTTTAAAACCCGAGGGCTGACGCGTGAAAAAGCCTAAACGGGACTGCGGGTTCTAATTTCTAAAAGCTCAAGGGGTTATTTGTTAAAAACAGGACCTATTGGTAAATATAAATACACAGGGGTGGACCGCGGGTTGATTCACAGAAACCTGAGGGGCTCTTTAGCAAAAAGGGCCCGAGTTGACCGGTATGGGAGATTTGACTCGGGGGCGGGGACGTTCTGTGGCCGTTGGATGCAGATCCGAGGGCTGGGATGGGTTCGGGGAAGGAGGGTCACCGACGGGGGTCATCAGACGGCGGCCCCGCCACTTGGCGCGGTGGAGCTCGCCGGAGAAGAGGCGCTCTAGCGCTATAGGGACCCATTTGCGACGTGGATTGGACGGGGAGGGAGCTGGGAGCATGGCGAGTTCACCCCGGGGGCTCAAGTCGTGGATTTCGCGGTGGAGTAGGCGGACGACTGTGACCGGCGGTCGGGCGACTCCGGTGGACGGGGGAACGCGCAGCTAGGGGCGTGAATTAGGCAATTAACAGAGCGGGGGGGGGGGGGGGGGTTCCTCACCTTGCTACGAGACCACCTGAGGCGGCGAGGGGCTCTTAGCGGCACTGGAGGGGCAGGTCCGACGATGGCGGCCGGCGGAGCCTACTGGCAGCGGCGGCGCAAGGCCTTCCATGCGAGGGTAGCCGTCCTTCGTTGCGTGGCATGGCTAAGGAGGGAAACGCAGCGGGGAAGCTTCGTGGGGGCTCCAGGGTGGTCCACGGGGCGCAGGGCGGGCCAAGTCGGCTGGGCGGTGCGGCGTGGTACGCGCCGGGGGAAAGAGGGGAGGAGCGCGGCGAGAGGAAGGGGGAGAGCCCAACAGGTGGGGGCCCCCTGTCGGTGGGAGGAGAGAGAGATGGAGGGGGGTGGGTGCTGGTGCGCATAGATGGGCCAGGGGAGGGAGTGGGTCGGAGGGAACTGGACCGAGCGAGTTAACTGGGCTGCGGGGAGAAAGAAGTGGAGGGGGGGCTGGGCTATTCTCGGGAAAGAGTAGAGGGAGGGAAAGTGAGCCGAGGAAGGGAGTTGGAGGTGCAAAACCGGACTCGGGTGAAAAGAACTTTTCTAGGGATTCAAACAAAGTGATTCAAATTCGAATTTAAATAAATTTAAATTCTCGTTTGAATCACAAGCAATATAAAAAAAATGCAGCAACATGAATACAACAAAAATATTTCTACAACTTATATTTGATTTTAATTTTCATAAATAGTTCATTTAACCTATATTAATTATGAACAAATTAAATAAATACCAATTAATTACTAAATATTTTAAATAGACAATTTTTGGGTGTTACAAACCTATCCCTTAAGATGAATCTCGACCTCGAGATTCGGATGTAGATGCGAAGAGCTGCGGGTACTCGGTCTTGAGATCTTCCTCCTATTCCCAAGTGGCTTCATCCTCCGAGTGTCGGCTCCACTGTACCTTGCACATCCGGATGACTTTGTTCCTTGTCACCCTCTCAGACACCTCTAGAATTCTGACCGGATACTCCTCGTAAGTGAGGTCCTCTTGCACATTCAGCTCATCTATCGGGAAAGGTCTGATGTATCGAGGTGCTAGCTTGCCCTTGACATTGAACCTCTTCACGCCCATCATCGGAGACACCTTCAGATACACAAAATCTCCAACTGCAAAACTGAGATCCCTCCATCTGACATCAGCATAGCTCTTCTGCCTGGACTGTGCCACCTTCAAGTTCCGCCTGATCACTTGCACTTGGCGTTCTACATCTCTGAGTATCTCAGGCCCAAAGATTTGACTATCTCCAGTCTGATTCCAAAACAGTGGTGTTCTGCACTTCCTGCCATACAAAGCCTCGAACGGTGCCATATGCAGACTCTTCTGGTAGCTATTGTTGTACGAGAATTCCGCATAGGGTAAGCTCTTGTCCTAGCTAACACCATACTACAGTGCACATGCCCTCAACATGTCCTCCAGGATCTGATTAGTCCGGTCTGTCTGTCCATCTGTCTGGGGGTGGTAAGCTGAACTGAACTGCAACTTAGTATCCATTGACTCATGCAGCTTCTGCTAGAAGTGTGAAGTGAACTGAGTACCACGATCAGACACTATCCGCTTGGGCACTCCATGCAAGCACACAATCCTCTCCATGTATAGCTCTACCAGTCTAGCTCCGGTGTAGGTGGTCTTCACTGGAAGAAAGTGTGCCACTTTGGTCAAGCGGTCCACAATCACCCAAATGGAGTCAAATCATCGCTGTGTGCGTGGTAGACTAGTGATGAAGTTCATGCCAACTTCTTCCCATTTCCATTCCGGTATCTTCAAGGGCTGGAGTAATCCGGCTGGTCTCTGATGTTCAGCCTTAACTATTTGACAAGTGTCACATAGTGCCACATGTGTCACCACATCACGCTTCAATCCGTACCACCAGAATCTTTCCTTGATGTCTTGGTACATCTTGGTGCTTCTTGGATGGATCGAGTATGCCGAATCATGCGCTTCTCTTAGGATCGTGTCCTTGATCTGCGCTATATCGGGCACACATATCCTCTTCCCGTGCCACAAGGTTTCTTGTTCATCCACTTGGAAACCAGGGGCCTTTCCTAGGGCAACATTCTCCACAATCTCCTTGATCTTTTCATCTCCAAGCTGTCATTTCCGGATCTCCTGTTCAAGAGTCGGTTCTACCGTCATCTCTGTGATGCTGGTCATGAACCCCAGACTCATCTTCTCAAATTCCCGGCTGAGTTCTTCAGGCAGACAATAGCCAGTGATCCTGTTCACATAGCTTCTCCTACTCAGAGCATCTGCCACCAAGTTACCCTTGCCAGGGTGGTAATCGATCTCCAGATCATAGTCCTTGATCAGCTCCAACCATCGGTGTTGCCTCATATTCAGCTCTGACTGAGTGAAGACATACTTCAGGCTCATCGGTGTAGATGTCACACTTGTGCCCAATCAGGTAATGCCTCCAAATCTTTAGAGCATGCACTACAGCTGCCAACTCCAAATCAAGTGTCGGATAGTTCTGCCCATGCTTCCGCAACTGTCTTGATGCATATGTCATGACTCTCCCTTCCTGCATAAGTACACATCCCAGTCCTAGACGGGATGCATCGCAGTAGATGGAGAAGCTCTTGGCTATGTTGGGCAATACCAGTACAGGTGCTGTTGTCAGCCTCTTCTTCAACTCTTCGAAGCTGGTTTGGCACTCCTCTGTCCAGATGAACTTGGCATTTTTCTCCAATAACGCCGTCATGGGTTTAGCAATCTTGGATAATCCTTCAATGAACCGCCGATAATATCCGGCCATTCCAAGGAAACTCCTGATCTCGCTCACATCCTGAGGCGGGTTCCAGCTTAACACATCATTAACCTTCTTCAGGTCAACTGCTACTCGTCCATTGGACAACAAGTGTCCCAAGAATGCCACTTCCTTCAACCAGAACTCACACTTGCTCAACTTGGCATATAGCTGATGTTCCTGGAGTCTCTGCTTCACCATCCTCAAATGATCTTCATGTTCCTCTTCATTCTTGGAGAAGACTAGTATGTCATCAATGAACACCACCACGAACTTATCAAGGTAGTCCATGAAGACACTATTCATCAAGTACATGAAGTATGCAGAAGCATTGGTCAGTCCAAAGGACATAACCGTGAACTCGTACAACCCGTACCGAGTAGTGAAAGCCGTCTTGGGTATGTCCGATGACCGGATCCTCATATGATGATAACCCGATCGAAGGTCTATCTTGGAGAACACACAAGCTCCCTTCAGCTGATCAAATAGATCATCAATCCTTGGCAGCAAGTACTTGTTCTTGACGGTCACTTCGTTGAGGGCTCGATAGTTCACACACATCCTCTGTGTCCCATCCTTCTTGTCCACGAACAATACTGGTGCTCCCCATGGTGAAGCACTAGGAAGAATATACCCCTTGGCTAGCAAGGAGCTTAATTCCTCCTTGAGTTTTTTCCAGCTCCTTCACTCCCATTCTATATGGCCTTTTAGCTATAGGTGCAGTGCCAGGTTTAGTTCAATAATGAATTCAACTTCACGTTCCGGGGGCATACCTGGCAATTCCTCGAGGAACACATCCGGGAACTCGCTCACCACCCCGATGTCGGCGGGAGCTGCACCCTCAGCCTGGTTGCCTTGGCACTGGTCTGAAGACTGGACTGCCCGGTACTCCACCTTACCTCCACCTTTTGCCACCAGTTGCACTGCCCTCTCGGAGCACTGGATCACAACATTATACTTGGCGAGCCAACTCATTCCCAGGATTAGATCAAATCCAAGAGAATTCAGGACTATGGGGTATACTTCAAAATCTACCCCCCTTATTGTAATGATAACCTTGGAGCAGCGTAGACTGGCTCATTGTTCTCCCCCAGGTGAACTAACTAACATAGGATTCCCCATGGGTTGTAGGGTCATCATACTCTTGTGGACAAATGCAGCAGAGATGAAAGCATGCGAGGCTCCAAAATCGAATAAAACAGTTGCTGGGGTCGAGTTGACAAGGAACGTACCCACAACCACGTCAGTAGCTCCCTCTGCAGTTTCTGCACCCATGTGGTTGACCTTGCCTCTGGCGGGGTTCTGGGGTCCCCGGTTGGCCTGCTGCTGTCCGGCCTGCTTGTTGGCGTTCTGAGTCTTCTTGGGGCAGACATTGGCATAGTGCCCCTGCTCTCCACAGTGATAACACACTCTGGGACCCACTGGCGTGTTGTTGACGGGGTTGGGGCACTGAACGGGGCCTTGCTGCACTGGGTTGCGCTGAGTTGGAGCACTCTGCAGCTGGTTCCGAGGACGCTGCTGCTGTGGCCCCTGATGGTATTGGGGGCGCTGCTGGTGCTGGCCACGGTTGAACGGGCCCTGCTGACTCTGGAAGCATTGCTGGCTCCCAATCTGCTGACTGCCCTGTGGAGGAATGAAACGGGGGCGACTGCTGCTCCCGATCTACTGGCCCTGGAACTTCCTCTTCTTCTCCTCCATCTCACGGCGCTTGTGTTCCAGCATCAAAGCACCATCCACCAGTTCCTGGAAGTTGGGGAACCTAGTGCACATTAGCTGGTACTGCAGTACATCCTGCAAGCCATCACGGAACCTGGACTGCTTCTTCTTGTCGATGTCCACGTCTTCCGGAGCATAGCTGGCCAACTCGATGAACTTGTCACGGTAGCGGTGACACTCATCCCTTCCTGCTTCAGTGCCAGGAACTCCTTCTTCTTCAGGGTCATCAGAGCTTCTGGCACATGGTGGGAGCGGAAGCTGCTATGGAACTCCTGCCAGGTGATCTGAGCACGGTCGATGTGAGCGTACTAGTACGAGTTCCACCAGTCCAATGCCGGTCCCTGGAGCTGTCCTCCGGCGTACAACACCTTCTCCCGGTCGTTGCACTGTGCGATGTCAAGATGTCTCTCCACCGCCTTGATCCAATCATCAGCCTGAAGGGGGTCGGTGGCCTTACTGAAGGTAGGAGGATGTCCCTTCAGGAATTCACCCCTCTTGTCACGGGGCGGTGTTGGCGGTCGTTACAACCCAACTTTGACCACAAATACTCGGGAATAAAAGAGGCTTTATGTAACATTCCATGTACTTAGGTTTTAGTTCTAATAAAGTTCCACGAGTTTTGGTGAGTGTTGCTTATGCAGGTACAATATCTACAAATACGTGCTATAGGGGTCGAAAATGACCAATTCGGCCGAACGACACGTTCGGCCGGTTACCCCCCTAGCCGTACAGGCCAGCGGGAGCCGTCCACGTCAACCAAACGACAACACACGACACGTGGACGACCGCCAACACATCCCGGAGCACCGACATGTCATCCTGGGCCGAATCAACTCAAACCCAAGCACCAGAGGCCAGCCCAAGGGGTCCACGAGCAAGAGGCGGTGCACGGGGGGCGTTCTGGGCTGAAAGCCCAGTTCGGCCGAACCCACCAGTTCGGCCGAACCGCCCCCAATGCACCAACCGCCTCCAGGAGTGCATCCATGTTGTCCAGAGCCAAGGCGGTGGATCCAGGGGTTCGGCCGAACCGACCTGTTCGGCGAACCCGGTCTGTTCGCCCGAATCAACAGGGAATATCCCCTGGATCCCTTGGCGGTTACTCCACTCCAAACCGCCTTAGGACACCTATATAAGCAGTGGCATACACCTTGTATCAAACACAACACAAGAGAAGAAGAAGAGTAGGCATCGCTAGGTTCTGCCACTTAGTAGAAATAGGGAGAGAGGAGAGGTGAGCATCCCGGAGAGGAGCCGGAGTGTCGGCCCCTCTTCCCACTGTACCTCTACGGATGCGGCTCTGCTTCGAGTGACATCCGGGTCATGTTTGGTAACTCTTGTATCTCTCTCTGATTAATTGAGCATTCAGTTCTTACATTTATATACTTGTCTCGTTCTTCGTTCAATGCTTAGTTGATTGGTATAACTGTATACTGGTTGCTTAGCTTGGGTGCTTATCTTGCTATAGGAGATAAGTAGTTATTGACTAGTGTAGGAGTGGTTCCTATACTTGCCAATAACCTTAGTTTCTGCCCGTCGCAACGGAGGTGGTAGCCGTAAGGTGGTGACAGCCCTTTCGGTCTTCGTAGTCCATCACGTTAGTTCCGGTGTCCTAGGACCCAAGGTTCAGGGTAACCGGCACCCCTTCTCATCCCTTTCTGTGTGTCGGAGGCTCTGTAGTCCCGAAGCAAGTATCTATCTGTATCTTCTGCTCTGCTCAGTCAATCGGTAGAATACCCTTACCAGACCTGTACCCTCTCTACCCTCCTACCTCTTCTCTTCTCTCCTTGTTGTTGTCATTCACCTCATCCATTTCATTCATCCACTCCATCTACCTAGGACAACTTAGTTTAGGATTAGTACACTTCTCGTTCCCCGTGGAAATCGATACCTTAGAATACTCCCGGGTGAAAGCTACATCGGTATCCGTCCACTTGCGGATTTATCTGTAGGCCGTAAGGAGTGCCAACAAGCTTTCTGGCGCTGTTGCCGGGGAACGGTAGCTGTTCTGATTCCGAACCCAAGTTGTCCGTGTATCCCACCACCATCCACCATCCATATGGATCCCACTCTTACCTTACGCCAACACTCGGCTCCAAAGGGCGCTTGTTTGGAGCCACCACCATCATCACATCCCATATCCACACCCGGCTATGAGCTATGTCCTGGCTTCATAGCCATGGTTCGTGAGCAATCGTTCTCAGGAACGAAGGCCGAGAGTCCATACGCGCATTTGCGTGAGTTTGAGCAACTCTGCTCGTGCCTGACCATTGCGGGCATGACACAAGAGACACTCAAATGGAAGCTATTCCCGTTCTCATTAACAGGAGGAGCGAAGAAATGGTACTCTCTGGCTGTCGGTACTATGGAAGGAAGTTGGGAAACTCTTAGAGAGAAATTCTACCTAAATTTCTTCCCAATTTCCAAGGTAGCCAGCCTCCGAATCGAAGTTCTTACCTTTAAGCAATTAGAGGGAGAGTCGTTAGGAGCTGCTTGGGCTTGTTTCAAGCAAATCTTGGCATCCGGACCAGGCCTAAGCCTACCAGAACCTGTTGTTTTACAACACTTCAGCCTTGGCCTCTGTTCCGTGGCCGCAACTTTCTTGGACTCTGCTTCAAAAGGGTCGTTTTTCATTTGACTCCTAGTGAAGCGAGGATAGTCCTGGAGCTCATCCTGGACGACACTCCCTACACTGGAGTCTATGACGAACTCCCTGATGAAGAAGAGAAGCAGCCTAAACCTGAAGAGCCTGTACACCAACAATCCAAATCTATCAGCCCTTCCATTCCATCAGAACCCGATGCTCAATTCGAACCACAACCTTACTCTAGCCTGGACTACTATCCTCCACTCTACACCACTCCCTACGATTTTGACGATGGTCTATTCGATGACATCGACTGCGCCATACGTTTCCCATGGGGACAATGTGTAGAGCAAAAGGATCCACTACCCGACAAGGAAGCACTAGAATATCAAAGAGAGTACTTAGGCCGTCTCTCTACCATCAAAAGTCGGGAATGGCTAGACGAGGCCGAAGCCTCGACCGAGGTTGTCAAAATGCCCAAAAGGATCAGAAGCATATTCTATGAAGTTATGGGCAATGACAGAGAAATCGGGTACGACCCAAGCCTCGGAATCAACATAATCTCTAGCTCTTTGGTGCGAGCGCAACTCCCCGATGAACCATGGTCATCATCTCAGAAACGTTTAAGGTTCACATCGGGGAGGATCCTCGACTGTTTAGGGATCTTGCGGGTCACACCTGTTAAGATTAACGACCCTGAACTTTTCTTGGATTTCCATATCTTTGACCTACCCACAAACTTCACTCATTCCATCTTTATTGGTAGGCCAATCATGAAAATCCTAGAAAATTCACCAATAAACCAGCTAGAGCTTAGGATCAGAAAAGAATTTGTCCCAGTCTCTTATTCCTATTCCTTGAGTACCCCAATAGAGACAGACCCCGATCCTGACCCAATAGAGGAAGTCATGTCAACAACTCTGGAAGACTTAGAGCAACCTTTCCTAGAAGAAGATGCCCAATTCCTTATGGAGGAAGAAGACAGTCATCCTCCAATCGAGCTTAAGCCTCTTCCCTCTGGATTGAAGTGTGCTTCCCTCTTTAAGGATGAACACACTCCAGTGACCATCAGTGACCAGCTCTCTGACATTGAAACCCAACAGACTTTCACGGTCCTGGAGGAAGATCGGTCAGTCTTTAGACACTCAATCCAAGACTTCAAAGCGATTACTCCTAACCTCCATACTCACCATATCCCTATCTCATCTTACCTTGGGGTCGCTAGGAAAGTGTCACGGAGATTCGTCTTTGATCGGGGAAAGACTAGAATCAAAGCCTGGAGCCATCATCTTCCCCTGTCATACCCCCTAATACGACCCTATGTGTACACCTCCCACCAGTAAAGGGGATTCGTAGTTCCTTTGGCCACACCGGGCTTTATAGGTGTTTCATCGAAAATTTCTCTCTAATAGCCCGGTCATTGACCAATCTCCTAGCCAAGGAAACCCCTCTCGTCTCTAATCAAGAGTGCTATGCTTCCTTTCAAACCCTTAAGAAAGCACTCAGCTTCGCTCCCATCATCCAGCCTCCCGACTAGAGCATTTCACTAGAAATCATGTGTGATGCGAGCAATTTTTTGCTGTAGGAGCTGTTGTGGGCCAAACCAAGGACAAGAAGCATTATGCTCACTGGCCCCAGCTCAACTACGCAACCACGGAAAAGAAACTCCTAGCAGTTGTGTTTGTTATAGACAAATTCTGGTCCTACCTAGTTGGGGCAACGGTCATAGTCTATTCAGACCATGCTGCTTTGAAGTACCTTTTGACCAAAAAGGATGCGAACCCAAGACTCATCCGTTGGGCCTGTCTCGGGTACAAGCCCCGTTTGATCTTCCCATCAGCGATTTTCTTACGGGGTGATACGCTCCTCAAAGTCACAACACTAGAGCCGTGGTACGCCACCATAGTTGACTTCATGGTGTTAGGGTACGTCCCATCAGGTGAAAATAGGAAAAGATTGGTTTATGAGAGCAGACATCACCTATGAGACAACCCGTATCTCTTCTGGATACAAAATGGACTCAGACGATGCATGCCTGCACCTGAGGCACATAAAACCTGGGAGAGATATCATGGAGCACCTTCTGAAGGACATTATGGAGTGTTCAGAATAAAGGTCTGGCAATATGGAGAAGCTAAGAAACTTAGCAAGAGGCACACTGCCAGAAACACGGGAAAGAGACGCGAAGCCACTCACCAGTAATATTCAGTAGAAATCTTTGATGTAAGGGGAATAGACCCCATGGGTCCTAACCCTAACTCAGAGAACTACGAGTTTATTCTGCTAGCCGTAGATAGCGTCTCTAACTGGGTAGAAGCCAAGCCCTATCGATCCGCAGCCACTAGGCACGCTGAGCAAATGACCCATGAAAACATCTTTCCTCGCTTTGGCGTCCCTGGGCTAGTCATAGGGGCTCCCATCTCATTGACTCCCGAAAATATCTAAGCTTGGGGGAGCTGCATTTTATAGCCACACCTTAACACCCCCAAGCTAGTGGTCAAGTTGAACATCCAGCATGAAGATCAAGAACACTCTATAAAGACCGTCAATGAGATGGGTAGGCTCTAGAGAGATAGACTCACTGAAGCACTTTGGGCAAACTAGACCACTCTAGTTTGGGCAAATTAGGACAATTCGGCCAAACCATGTTGGTTCGACCGAAGGACCCCTCGATTGCCCCTTGAGCGTCCTTTTTGACCCTTGATCCTATCTCTATCCCATCTTGTCTCGAAGTCGCTAGGAAATGTTGGGAAAGCTGCTTGTTGATCTCAAGTCAGAAACCATCCTCCATCACTTTCCCGAACACGACCAAGTGTTCACATTTCCCAGCCGCCATGACCACCCAATCCTTATCCAAAGACCTTTCCTCACCCGATGGTTCTCTCTCCATGAGTACGACAAGTCCACCAATGAAGAAAGCCATGGAGGAGGGAGAAGAGAAACCCATGGTTAAAGAGCCTGAAAAAGAACTGGCACAAACATGCCAGAAGTTGAGCAATGTAACACCCTAAAAAATGCTTATTTTAAAATTTAGTGATTAAATTTCTTTTATTTAATTTAATGCTCATATTTATCTAAGGAAAATAAATTATTTATGAGAAATAAAATTAAATATAAGGTTAGAAACATTTTTGTTGCATTCATGCCGGCTGCATTGTGTTTTGTTTGTGTGCGATTCAATTGGAATTTAAATTCGGTTTAAATCCGAATTTGAATCGTTGTGTTTGGAGCTCTAGAAAAGTTGCAGCGGCCCGAGTCCACGTTTTCCCCCTGAACTATTTCCCTCGGCCGAACTTGGCCCTCTTTCTTTCCTTCCCCCGCAGCGGCCCAGCTCCCCCCTCGCCACTTTCGGCCCAGCCCGGCCAGCTCCGCGCCAGCCGCCCGGCCCACCTCGCGGCCCAGTCCCGCCGGCCTGCCACTCGCTCTCTCGCTCCGCCTCGCCCGCTCGCGGCCCAACTCAGCCCACCAGCACGGCCCGTAGCGCCCCTCCACACCGACTGCCGGGCGGGACCCGCCCGTCAGCCCCGTCCCACACCTCCCGTCGGTGTCCGACCCGGACACGCGCCGGAGTCCGGCCCGGCCATGGCACGGACGCCGAGGGCCACCCGAGCCACTCTCGTCCGCCCTACTTAAGCCGCCGCCCCCTAATCCCCACCCCAATTTGCGCCGCCAACCCCGCTCGAGCTCGCATCGCCATCGCCGCCGCCGTTCCAAACCGCCGCCGTTGATCTGTCGCGTCGCCGCCGCTCCGGCCAAATTGACCGCCGGGGAAGCTTCCCTAGAAGGTAAGGAGCCTCCCGAGCCCCTCCTTGCTCCCTCTCACCCTCTGTCGCGTGCCGCCGTCGCTCATCATCGTCCGCCGCCTCTGCTCGTCGTCGCCGGCCGCCGCTGCTGCGTCTCCGTCGTCGAGAACCCCCCTGTCGAGTTTGCGCGGTCACGCCACGTCCGTAGCGCCCAAAACCCGCGGCAGTCTTGCACCGTAGCGCCGCCGCCGCATTGCACCGCCGCAGCCGAGCGCCGCCGCCGCCATAGTTCGTCGCGCGCCGCCGCTGCTGCTCCGCCGCCGACGAGACCTACCCCGGTCGACTCGCCGCGTCGCCCCGATCACTTAGCGCCAATTCCCGTCCCGATCCGTGCCCCGTAGCTCGAGTTCCCCTCCCCGCCGGCGATGCGCCGCCGCAGCCGAACCAGCGCCGCCGCTCGTAGCGCCGCCGCCGCCGATCCCCTCCCCTGGATCTGATCCCAGCCGTTCGTGCTCGATCCGACGGCCCAGATCGAAACCAGCCCCGGGTCAAAGTTGACCGTAACGGTCAACCCAGTCAGCCGAGCCACTTTTGCAAAAGAGCCCCTCCACTATGTCGAAATCAACCCGTAGTCCAGATCAATTCAAAAATAATTAGAATTAGGTCCTGATTTTTACAGAAAACCCCCTGCCTTATTTAAAAATAGCACCCGAGGTCCTGTCCTGGTTAATTTGCAAATAAACCCTCCTGTTTTAATATAAAATTATGTTTTAGACCCTGAGTTTTTGCAAATAAGCCCCTGGAACTTTTAAAACCTTGCCAGCAAGCCCCTGAACCTTAGAAAAGCCATATCTTTCTCGTTTTAGCTCTGATTTGAGTGATTTTCGCGCTCACATGTTCGTAGCGAAGCGTAGATTAGTTTTTCAACCTTCTTTTGTTCTGTTGCTACTGTTTGGTGTACTGTTCTAATAGATTAATATTGTTTGCATGTACTGGCTTGTATGGATGCTTGTGTGATGATGTATGAGTCCAGTCGGTGAGCCGTACGCGTTTGAGTTCGAGGGTTACGAGGAGCAGGACCAACAGCAACAGCAGCAGCAGCAGCAGCAGTTGGACGAAGGCAAGTATAGCACGGACAATCCTTGCTGCCTAAACACACCTTTACAATATTTACTGCATACGCATGTGTCTAAATTGTTACCCTTTTAAGGTTGTACCTAGCTTTGATTATCCTATACCTTGATTACCTTGGGTCTTTGCATTTGGGTAGAACTTTGCTAGGCGCAGCTACTGTCACCTTTGCTCAACTGTTAATCTTGACTTAATGGTTCACTTCAATGTTAATGGTAAAACTTGCTTTTTAGCAACATGGAACAGGGAGCTAGGGCGTATGCTTCATGCTTGGCCCTAGTGTCTCTCCGTAAGGACTGGTTCTTGAAGCGGCAACCCAGGAACCTGTCGCCACTGCTGGAACTATAATGGCTCTGGTCTTGGACAAGTAGCATGTACAGCTCTAGCTCGACAGTAGTTACCGACGGGCCGACGGCGTTATGGGAAGCATGGGTGAGAGTATGGTTGGATCCACCGAGGACGGAGTATCCGTTGGCTATGTCCCCATGAGGCACAGTCCCGTGTTGGGAGCCACCGTATGGCGGGGGTTCCGCACGTTGCGCTATTTATTTTGTTGTTGTTATTCTTTACCGCGCTTGGACGCCATTGACCCCCTCGTGTTGCGACATGAGCGTCAGTCAATCTCGGTGCCTTGGGTCATGCTGCCTAGGTTGTACCATAACGGCTACTGTTTTGTTAGGGTGTCGTGTGAAAAGCCTCGTAGCGTCCCTATGCAGTCACACCTCGGAAGTGTTGATGTGCGTGGTTGGGTGCAAAGTTCCTTTGAACATTTACGCGACTGGTGGGTAAAGGGCGAAACCTCTGCAGAGTGTATGATCTATCATGATAGCCTTGCTCAGGGTCACGAGCGGCCTGGATCCTTTTTGATTAGAAGATGATGCTTATTACGGTTTAATGTTCACCTCTACTTTATTAACTGGGTTACAACTGGGAATCATGTAAATGTAGTGATTATGATGATGTTAAAACGAAACAACTAAAATTGCTAATGCAGTACAGCCGTGTCAAGCCTTTCTTTTAAGCCTTCATTATTCGTGTTGTATTTGCTAAGTAAGACATTTACTTACACTTGCCATTCAACAAAATCCCGGATGGGTAACACATGGATTAGATGGTACTGCTGCTGTTGAATTTCCTGAGGATCTGCCATTCTACTAGCTGTCCTCAACCAGTCGGTGTCCCAGTGGGTTGTCGTTACCGGTTTCGTCTTCATCTTCATTTAGAGAGAGTTAACAAAGAGACTTCCGCTGTTTTATTTAGTTATTTGAGTCAAACTCTGATGTAAAACCATTTTATTCGAGCATATGTACTTTGTTTATCATATTTGTTAACTATATGTGTTCTGTGGACTTCCTGGGCACACATATAGTAGCATTCGGGTTTCTGTGTAAATCCGGGTGTGACAGATTGGTATCAGAGCCGTGCTGACTGTAGGAACGCAGCCTAGTTAGAACGGTTGATAAACCATTAGGAGACCACCATGATTTTGTTTCAGATCATTTAGTTACATTTCTTTCCAAACCAGTGCTGTCGAGTCTTGTGTGAATCATGTCTCTGGGTGCTTGATTTTGTTGTTATTATGCTTATGTTTGATTTGGATTTTTGTAATGATTGTGATGGTCAAAGACGTGAGTCTATCTCCATCTAGATATAGGACTAAGGTTTAAGGAATATTAGTGAATAAATAGTTGGGTTATCTATCCCCTTTGCACTTCCTCTATCTTACTCCCTATGTCTCCGAATCATATCCCTCCAAGTACTGCTATCTTCTTATGCACCATCTGCAAGCGTGGGATATCTACTACCGATTGACAGGAATACTGATGGGAGATATCTTGCTATGATAGATGGTTAACACCAGAGGCAACCCCGGTGGCAGTGGAAGCAACCAGAACCCACCACCTCCACCACCGCCACTCACCATGGAGCAGATGATGCAGATGCAACTCCAGCTGACACAGCAGATGGCGCAAACCATAGCACTGATGCAACAGAATCAGCAGAACCCGCTTCAACAGCACCACGTGCAGCCCAGAGATAAAAGGGGCGAGTTTATGAAGGGACGCCCTCCTACTTTCAGCAAGTCTAGCGACCCAATGCAAGCAGAGGACTGGCTCAAGGCAGTGGAAAGGCAGCTGGACATAGCATAGTGCAATGACAGGGAGAAGGTGTTATATGGAAGTGGACAGCTCCAGGGAGCAGCTTTGGATTGGTGGGATGCGTACCAATATGCTCACCCCAATCGTGATCAGATCACTTGGCAGGAGTTCCGTGACAGCTTCCACTCTCACCACGTGCCGGAAGCGCTGATGACCTTGCAGAAGAAGGAGTTCCTGGCATTGAAGCAGGAAGGTATGAGTGTCACCGTTTACCGTGACAAGTTCATTGAGTTGGCCCGTTATGCTCTAGAGGACGTGAATACTGATAAGAAGAAGCAGACCCGATTCCGAGATGGCCTGCATGATACACTCCAGTACCAGCTCCTATGCTCTAGGTTCGCCACTTTTCAAGAACTGGTGGATAGCGCACTACTGCTGGAGCACAAGCGCCGTGAGATGGAGGAAAAGAAGAGAAAGCTTCAAGGCACACCGTCATGAAGCAATGTTCGCCCTCGCTTCAATCCTCAGCAAGGAAACCAGCAGATGGTGACTCCACAGCGTTTCCAGGGACAGTCCGGTCCGATGAACCGCAACCAGTATCAGCAACATCCCCAGTACCCCCCAGCACTACCTCAGCAGCGTCCTCAGCACCAGCCACAGAATGGTCGTGTCCAACGCCCCAATCCGACCAACAATGCACCTACGGCTCCGAGGTGTTTTGGTTGTGGTGAGCTGGGACACTATGCCAGTGCTTGTCCTCGCAAGGCTCAGAACGCCGTTGGTCAGAACAACAATCAGAGGGTTGGGCAACCGCAGAACCAGAATGGGAATCAGCAGCAGAACCCAGCGAGAGGCAAGGTCAACCACATGGGTGCGGAAACCACAGAAGGAGCAACGGATGTCGTTGTGGGTACATTCCCTGTCAACTCGACTCTCGCAACTGTTTTGTTTGATACTGGAGCTTCGCATGCTTTCATATCTGCTGCTTTCGTGAAAAAGAACATGATGATCTTGCAACCTATGGGGAACCCCATGGTAGTTAGTTCACCCGGGGGAGAATAGCGTGCCACTTTACGTTGCCCCTGTATCACCATCACAATAAGGGGGGGTAGACTTTGTGGTGAACCCAGTAGTCCTAGAAACCCTTGGGTTTGACTTGATTCTGGGTATGAGCTGGTTAGCCATATATGATGTGGTGATTCAATGTTCCAAGAGGACAGTGCAGCTGACAGCAAAGACTGGTGAGAAAGTGGAGTATCAAGCAGCTAGTCCCTTGGGGCACAACCAGATCTACCAAGCCGAGGGTGTAGCACTGGAAGACATCAGAGTGGTGTGCGAATTCCCAGATGTGTTTCCAGATGAGTTACCAGGTATGCCCCTAGACCGCGAAGTTGAATTTGTTATTGATCTTAAGCCTGTTACTGCACCTATAGCTAAGAGGCCATATAGAATGGGAGTAAAAGAACTAGAGAAACTTAAGGAGGAATTAAGGGCGTTGTTAGTAAAAGGGTATATTTGTCCTAGTTCATCCCCTTGGGGAGCACCAGTTTTGTTTGTGGATAAGAAAGATGGGACCCAGAGAATGTGTGTGGATTATCGAGCTTTGAATGAAGTGACCATCAAGAACAAGTATCCGCTGCCGAGGATTGATGATCTCTTCGACCAGTTGAAAGGAGCATGTGTGTTCTCTAAGAGCGATCTCCGATCCGGTTACCATCAGATGAGGATACGAGTGACTGACATCCCCAAAACAGCCTTCACAACCCGATATGGTCTATATGAGTTCACTGTCATGTCTTTTGGTTTGACAGATGCACCGGCATACTTCATGTATTTGATGAACAGTGTGTTCATGGACTATCTAGACAAATTCGTAGTGGTGTTCATTGACGATATTCTGGTTTTCTCCAAGAATGAGGAAGAGCATGAACAACATCTGAGGTTGGTGATGCAGAGACTTCGTGAGCATTAGTTGTATGCCAAGCTGAGCAAGTGTGAGTTTTGGTTGAAGGAAGTAGCATTCTTGGGTCACGTGTTGTCCAAAGGTGGAGTGGCAGTTGATCCGAAGAAGGTTAGTGACGTGTTGAGTTGGAATCCGCCAAAGGATGTGAGTGAAATCAGAAGTTTCCTTGGAATGGCTGGATATTATCGGAGGTTCATTGAAGGATTTTCACAGATTATTAAACCCCTTTCGGCGTTACTGGAGAAAAATGCCAAGTTTGTCTGGACCGAGGAGTGTCAGGCTAGGTTTGAGGAATTGAAGAAGAGGTTGACAACGGCACCCGTACTAGTGTTGCCGGATATAGCCAAAAGTTTCTCTATCTACTGTGATGCATCTCGTCTAGGACTGGGGTGTGTACTCATGCAGGAAGGCAGAGTAGTAGCTTATGCATCGAGGCAGTTGAGGAAACATGAGCAGAACTACCCGACACACGATCTGGAATTAGCGGCTGTGGTGCATGCTTTGAAGATTTGGAGGCATTACTTGATTGGTCATAAGTGTGATATTTACACTGACCACAAGAGTCTCAAGTATGTGTTCACACAGTCAGATCTGAATATGAGGCAATGTCGTTGGTTAGAGTTGATCAAGGACTACGACCTGGAGATTCATTATCATCCAGGGAAGGCCAACCTGGTGGCAGATGCTCTGAGTAGAAGGAGCTACGTGAATAAGATCCCGGGACATTGCTTACCGGAGGAACTCCGTTCAAAGTTTGAGAGGATGAGTCTGGGATTTGTGACCAGCGTCACCGAGATGACAGTAGAACCGACCTTGGAACAAGAGATCCGAAAAGGACAGCTCGCAGATGAGAAGATCAAGGAGATCATGGAACTGGTGGCATTAGGAAAAGCCCATGGTTTTCGAGTGGATGACCAAGGGACATTGTGGTATGAAAAGAGGATCTGTGTACCAGATGTAGTGCAGATCAGGGATGCAATTCTCAGGGAAGCCCATGAATCGGCATATTCGATACACCCAGGTAGTACCAAGATGTACCAAGATATCAAAGAGAGATTTTGGTGGTACGGATTGAAGAGGGATGTGACCACATACGTAGCTCTATGTGACACATGTCAGAGAGTCAAGGCTGAACATCAGAGGCCAGCAGGATTGCTCCAGCCCCTGAAGGTACCTGAATGGAAGTGGGAAGAAGTCGGTATGGATTTCATCACCGGCTTACCTCGCACTCAGAGGGGATTTGACTCAATCTGGGTAATCGTGGATCGTCTGACCAAGGTGGCACATTTCCTTCCAGTAAAGACCACCTACACGGGAGCCAGACTAGCAGAGTTGTATATGGAGAGGATTGTGTGTTTGCATGGGGTACCAAAAAGAATAGTGTCAGATCGAGGTACCCAGTTCACATCACACTTTTGGCGACAATTGCATGAGTCTATGGACACTAAGCTACAGTTCAGTTCAGCTTACCATCCACAGACAGATGGGCAGACAGAGCGGACAAATCAGATATTGGAAGATATATTGAGAGCGTGTGCTCTACAATATGGTGCCAGTTGGGACAAGAGTTTACCGTACGCGGAATTCTCGTACAACAACAGCTATCAGAAAAGTTTGCAGATGGCACCATTCGAGGCTCTGTATGGCAGAAAGTGTAGGACACCACTATTCTGGAATCAGACGGGAGAAAGTCAGGTATTTGGACCTGAGATACTAAGAGAGGCAGAGCGACAAGTGCAGATAATCAGACAGAATTTGAAAGTGGCACAATCCAGACAGAAGAGCTATGCAGATAATAGACGGAGGGATCTCAGCTTTGAAATTGGAGACTTCGTGTATCTCAAGGTGTCACCCATGAGAGGCGTGAAGAGGTTCAACGTCAAGGGCAAGTTAGCACCTCGATACATTGGACCGTTCAAGGTACTTGGTCGGAAAGGTGAGGTGGCATATCAGTTAGAACTACCAGAGAAGTTAGCAGGAGTACATGATGTGTTCCATGTGTCTCAGTTGAAAAAGTGCTTGAGGGTGCCTGAGGAACAGATTCCGATTGATGAGCTGAATGTGGAGGAAGATCTTACCTACGCTGAGCACCCTGTCAGAATTTTGGAAGAGTCAGAAAGAGTCACCAGAAATAAAGTGATCCGGATGTGCAAGGTTCAGTGGAGCCGTCATTTAGTGGATGAAGCGACTTGGGAAAGAGAAGAAGACCTCAGAGCTGAATATCCACAGTTATTCCCATCCGCATCCGAATCTCGAGGGCGAGATTCATCTTAAGGGGGGTAGGTTTGTAACACCCTAAAAAAATGCTTATTTTAAAAATTTAGTGATTAAATTTCTTTTATTTAATTTAATCCTCATATTTATCTAAGGAAAATAAATTATTTATGAGAAATAAAATTAAATATAAGGTTAGAAACATTTTTGTTGCATTCATGCCGGCTGCATTGTGTTTTGTTTGTGTTCGATTCAATTGGAATTTAAATTCGGTTTAAATTCGAATTTGAATCGTTGTGTTTGGAGCTCTAGAAAAGTTGCAGCGGCCCGAGTCCACTTTTTCCCCTGAACTATTTCCCTCGGCCGAACTTGGCCCTCTTTCTTTCCTTCCCCCGCAGCGGCCCAGCTCCCCCCTCGCCACTTTCGGCCCAGCCCGGCCAGCTCCGCGCCAGCCGCCCGGCCCACCTCGCGGCCCAGTCCCGCCGGCCTGCCACTCGCTCTCCCGCTCCGCCTCGCCCGCTCGCGGCCCAACTCAGCCCACCAGCACGGCCCGCAGCGCCCCTCCACACCGACTGCCGGACGGGACCTGCCCGTCAGCCCCGTCCCCCACCTCCCGACGGTGTCCGACCCGGACACGCGCCGGAGTCCGGCCCAGCCACGGCACGGACGCCGAGGGCCACCCGAGCCGCTCTCGTCCGCCCTACTTAAGCCGCCGCCCCCTAATCCCCACCCCAATTTGCGCCGCCAACTCCGCTCGAGCCCGCATCGCCATCGCCGCCGCCGTTCCAAACCGCCGCCGTTGATCTGTCGCGTCGCCGCCGCTCCGGCCAAATTGACCGCCGGGGAAGCTTCCCTAGCAGGTAAGGAGCCTCCCGAGCCCATCCTTGCTCCCTCTCACCCTCTGTCGCGTGCCGCCGTCGCTCATCATCGTCCGCCGCCTCTGCTCGTCGTCGCCGGCCGCCGCTGCTGCGTCTCCGTCGTCGAGAACCCCCCTGTCGAGTTCGCGCGGTCACGCCGCGTCCGTAGCGCCCAAAACCCGCGGCAGTCTTGCACCGTAGCGCCGCCGCCGCGTTGCACCGCCGCAGCCGAGCGCCGCCGCCGCCATAGTTCGTCGCGCGCCGCGGCTGCTGCTCCGCCGCCGACTTGACCTACCCCGGTCGACTCGCCGCGTCGCCCCGATCACGTAGCGCCAATTCCCGTCCCGATCCGTGCCCCGTAGCTCGTGTTCCCCTCCCCGCCGGCGATGCGCCGCCGCAGCCGACCCAGCGCCGCCGCTCGTAGCGCCGCCGCCGCCGATCCCCTCCCCTGGATCTGATCCCAGCCGTTCGTGCTCGATCCGACGGCCCAGATCGAAACCAGCCCCGGGTCAAAGTTGACCGTATCGGTCAACCCAGTCAGCCGAGCCACTTTTGCAAAAGAGCCCCTCCACTATGTCAAAATCAACCCGCAGTCCAGATCAATTCAAAAATAATTAGAATTAGGTCCTGATTTTTACAGAAAACCCCCTGCCTTATTTAAAAATAGCACCCGAGGTCCTGTCCTGGTTAATTTGCAAATAAACCCTCCTGTTTTAATATAAAATTATGTTTTAGCCCCTGAGTTTTTGCAAATAAGCCCCTGGAACTTTTAAAACTTTGCCAGCAAGCCCCTGAACCTTAGAAAAGCCATATCTTTCTCGTTTTAGCTCCGATTTGAGTGATTTTCGCGCTCACGTGTTCGTAGCGAAGCGTAGATTAGTTTTTCAACCTTCTTTTGTTCTGTTGCTACTGTTTGGTGTACTGTTCTAATAGATTAATATTGTTTGCATGTACTGGCTTGTATGGATGCTTGTGTGATGATGTATGAGTCCAGTCGGTGAGCCGTACGCGTTTGAGTTTGAGGGTTACGAGGAGCAGGACCAACAGCAACAGCAACAGCAGCAGCAGCAGTTGGACGAAGGCAAGTATATCACGGACAATCCTTGCTACCTAAACACACCTTTACAATATTTACTGCATACGCATGTGTCTAAATTGTTACCCTTTTAAGGTTGTACCTAGCTTTGATTATCCTATACCTTGATTACCTTGGGTCTTTGCATTTGGGTAGAACTTTGCTAGGCGCAGCTACTGTCACCTTTGCTCAACTGTTAATCTTGACTTAATGGTTCACTTCAATGTTAATGGTAAAACTTGCTTTTTAGCAACATGGAACAGGGAGCTAGGGCGTATGCTTCATGCTTGGCCCTGGTGTCTCTCCGTAAGGACTGGTTCTTAAAGCGGCAACCCAGGAACCTGTCGCCACCGCTAGAACTATAATGGCTCTGGTCTTGGACAAGTAGCATGTACGGCTTTAGCTTGACAGTAGTTACCGACGGGCCGACGGCGTTATGGGAAGCATGGGTGAGAGTATGGTTTGATCCACCGAGGACGGAGTATCCGTTCGCTATGTCCCCGTGAGGCACAGTCCCGTGTTGGGAGCCACCGTATGGCGGGGGTTCCGCACGTTGCGCTATTTATTTTGTTGTTGTTATTCTTTACCGCGCTTGGACACCATTGACCCCCTCGTGTTGCGACATGAGCGTCAGTCAATCTCGGTGCCTTGGGTCATGCTGCCTAGGTTGTACCATAACGGCTACTGTTTTGTTAGGGTGTCTTGTGAAAAGCCTCGTAGCGTCCCTATGCATTCACACCTCGGAAGTGTTGATGTGCGTGGTTGGGTGCAAAGTTCCTTTGAACTTTTACGTGACTGGTGGGTAAAGGGCGAAACCTCTGCAGAGTGTATGATCTATCATGATTGCCTTGCTTAGGGTCACGAGCGGCCTGGATCCTTTTTGATTAGAAGATGATGCTTATTACGGTTTAATGTTCACCTCTACTTTATTAACTGGGTTACAACTGGGAATCATGTAAATGTAGTGATTATGATGATGTTAAAACGAAATAACTAAAATTGCTAATGCAGTACAGCCGTGTCAAGCCTTTCTTTTAAGCCTTCATTATCCGTGTTGTATTTGCTAAGTAAGACATTTACTTACACTTGCCATTCAACAAAATCCCGGATGGGTAACAGATGGATTAGATGGTACTGCTGCTATTGAATTTCCTGAGGATCTGCCATTCTACTAGCTGTGCTCAACCAGTCGGTGTCCCAGTGGGTTGTCGTTACCAGTTTCGTCTTCGTCTTCGTTTAGAGAGAGTTAATAAAGAGACTTCCGCTGTTTTATTTAGTTATTTGAGTCAAACTCTGTTGTAAAACCATTTTATTCGAGCATATGTACTCTGTTTATCATATTTGTTAACTATATGTGTTTTGTGGACTTGGGCACACATATAGTAGCATTCGGGTTTCTGTGTAAATCCTGGTGTGACAAGCAACCAAGATGAGAAGGTCACTGAAGGCGAGCCTTGGTAGATGGATGTTGGCACTTCTTACGATCCAATATCAGAATTGAGAATCCTGGTACTGGGGTAAGGAGTGTTTCAGTGGTTTTCCTTATGGCTTAGTAAAATATAGAAATATTCTGCAAGCGCACAGAA
Organism: Echinochloa phyllopogon; assembly: GCA_033239725.1. Taxonomy (NCBI): domain Eukaryota; kingdom Viridiplantae; phylum Streptophyta; class Magnoliopsida; order Poales; family Poaceae; genus Echinochloa; species Echinochloa phyllopogon. The sequence continues at coordinate 29,829,984 of BTCW01000018.1, forward strand.
TCACCGCTGTAGCACTTCACCTGGGAGTATTCCGAGGTATCGTAATTTATATTTCCGCAAGGAAGCTTTGGCAAGATTACTAGTGAACAGATATTCGAGACTATCAGAGGAGGGTACACGACTAGACAAGATAGGGGATAACGGTATTGGATAGGAGTGGATATACCGGACACACAGCTCAAGGGATACTCAGGTAAGGGAGAGAAGAGATAGATAGCTGGGAGGACAACGAGAAGAGATAGAGGACTCCTGGATACTTTATCTACCTATGTCACTCTAGCTTAGAGATACAGCGGCTACAGAGCCAGCACTAGGAGATCTGGGATAACTCTAATGTCTTAGCATCGGGACAGGGAACCGGTGAACACACAGAAAGGGATGAGAAGGGGTGCCATTATTTCCCAACTGGGGGATCCTACGGACTGGAACTAACGTGATGGGCTACGAAGACCGAAAGGGCTGTCACCACCTCCCGGCTACCACCTCCGTTGCGACGGGAATAAACTAAGGCCACCGACTAGTCTAGGAACCACTCCTACACTAGGCAATGACTACTTACTCTGCTAGCAAGAGCAAGCAACCTTGTCAATACTCTTGGTGACAATTCACCTCCAGTATCAAGCAAGATCGAAGAACCAGCCAAGACAAAGATTTAAACAAGACTACAAGCACTAGAACTATAACTGACTATAGTCTAAACAAGATATAAGCTGCAACTAGGATAAAGTAGAAGCAAGATATAAATGACAAAGGCAAAGTGATAAAGATAACTATATTGATACTCAATGTCTTGCAAAAGGAAAAGTAAAAGATACAAGAGCTATTACCAGAGCTTCTGAAGACGACTCCGGAACCTCCGAGGCAAAGCTCGACTCAACTGTAACTCCCAACTAAACTATCCTAACTCTACTAGAATGAAAGTGGAAATGAGCTCCTTGGCTTGGTGTGTGTTACAAGAGGGGGTATGGGGTCCTATTTATAGTTGCATAGGACGGTTGGGGCTGGAGTAGCCGCCAAGGGACCAGGGGGGTACCCCCTAGCAATTCAGGCGCCAGGGTCGGTTCGGCCGAACCAGGGGGTTCGGCCGAACCCTTGATCTCCACCGCCTTAGCTTGGACGCCTGGGATTAGCCTTGGGGAGGCGGTGCTGGCCTGGGGTCGGTTCGGCCGAACGGGCCTGTTCGGCCGAACGGGCCTGGCCCAAGGCTAGCCCTCCCCAGCACCGCCTCTGTGTCCTGGCTGTCCTGGGCCGCCTTCTGCTGATGTGGAACTTGTTGTGTGGGCCCAGGATGACATGGCGTGGGTCCGGAATGAGTTGGCGGTTGTCCACGTGTCGTACGTTGTGTCCGTTTGGTCATCGGTGATGTGGACGGCTCCCGGCAGCTTGTATGGCTAAGGGGGGTAACCGGCCGAACAGAGTCGTTCGGCCGATTAGCTCATTTTCGGCCCCAATAACACATATTTGTCGTAGTTGTACCTGCACAAGTGACACTCACCAAAACTCGTGGAACTTTATTAGAAATAAAACCTAAGTGCATGGAATGTTGCATATAACCTCATTTATTCCCGAGTTTTGGTGGTCGGATTTGGGCTGTAACGACCGCCAACAAGCTCCCCCAAGCTTAGCTCTTTGCTCATCCTCGAGCAAAGATATACACTTAGGCTCGGTGGATCAGGAGTTGCTACAATGTCATTTCATTTGCAGGTAACTTTATAAACAACTAGTCTTAAAAAATACTTGAATCATAGGCAAAGTTTCAAATCACCTTTTTACCTATGGGGCTTATAGCAATCTCCTTATCTTGGGCGGTTGAAGGGATGAACAGTTTAAATTCAGTTTTATTCCACTCTACTCTTTTCAGGATCCCATCTCGGAGTTTTTTCATAAGTTTTGAAAACTACAAATTGTTCCTCATTGGCACACTCAATCACTCAAGTGTATTTGAATCCTCACCAAAGGCTTGTGCCTTCTTTTCATCCTAACATCTAATATGGCTTTTTGTGTGGCTCAGGGACAAAGGATGAAGGCATGCATGCATCTTATAATTTGCTAAGTCAAAGACCGGATCTCTGAGGAGACAAATCACATCTTAAGATCGAGACGTGCAAGTGTGTGGATATGAGTGGAGTGGAATATGGTGGAATGGTGGAATGGCATATGGTGGAACTCCTTGGATGAATTTCCCTCTCCTTGATTTATTTTCGAGAACATGGGCTATCTTTTATTCTTATATTTTTGCCATGCCACTTGGCATGCTTTTCTTTTTCTCCTTCTCTTTGCCATGCTCTTTGGCATGCTTTTCTTTTTCTCTTATTTTTGCCATGCTTCTTTGGCATGCTTTTCTTTTTGCATAGCCTATGTCTCTATCAAGAATATTTGTAGAGGGAAATCATAGAACATGGAGCATTTATTTTTGTGGATGGATGATGGAAAATGTCTGCTAACTCCCAGTGTAGGAATTGCAAGTGAGAGGTGGTGTGTGTACGTGGGTCTCGATCTTTAAGAATATGAAAGCTTCACTCAAAGGTCACAACAATTTGACAAAGCTCACTAAGATAACAAGCAGCATATGAGTAGAAATTTTCAACTAAGCTTATCATATGGCTCTGGTAGGTATTTTGACCAATGAGGAACTTGTTTCATTTTGAAAGCATAAATTTCCGAGATTTTCCCCGTACTAAAAGCAGAATAGAATTTAACCAAATTCTCACTATATCAATCCCCACAACAACTTAGACTTGGAATAAAGCATGCGCTCCCACAAGGTTTTCAGGATCATTTTTACTCATGCCAAATAACTCAAGCACAATCTAGCAACTAGTTGAAACAAAGTACTTGCAAAATTAATGACAGAGCAACTATTCATCATTTCCAAGGTGAGAGGCATATGATTCATTCCATGCATAGTTGGGAGTTATTTTATTCAAGGGAAATATTGTTTAAGTGAAATATTTTTGGTATTTTCATTTTTTTTAAATGCAAACTATCATGAAGGGAAATGAAAGGGAAATTAAATGATCAAAGTGCTAGATAAATCGGGACATACCTGTGGGGGTCCTCCCCCAAGCTTGGACTCTTCACTGGTAGGGGTTGAGCCTTGAAAGGTACTGGCTCAGCTGTTCCGCTTGTTCGTGGACGTCGTGCTGGATAGACGCCACCATCCCGCTATTCTCTTGATGGTACTGAGAATGGTGGGCTAGTGTGTCCTGGATCCCACAAAAGGTTAGTCGTTCTTGTGGGTGTCGGTGACCACCACAAAATCGTCAAGAATTTCAGCACAAAGATCACAACAAGAGCAAAATATTTTTGGGATTTTCTAGTGATGCAAGTGAACCAAAACTTGAGCAAGAACTTGGGGAAGAACTTGAGCAAGCACTTGAGCAAAGAGGTGAGAGAGAGAGAGAGAGCTTCCTAGCAGAATTTTCAGAATGTATGAGTGTGTGAATGGTGCAAGGAAGCAAGGAAGCTTGGCCAGCAATTTATAGGCCGAGGGGAGGGCCTTGGCCAGTTCGCCCGAAGGCTCTGGTTCGCCCAAAGGCTCTGGTTCGCCCGAACTAGGCCTGGTGGCCAGTCTACTCCTCCCTAAGTGGAGCACCTCCCCTTGCTTTGATTCCACGAAATTTTGTGTGGCCAACAATTCCCCAGGTCATGTGAGTGGTTTTTAGTGGTAGGTAAGATGGAAATGTGACATGACCAAAGTGGAACTTAGTGGAGTGACCCCCATGCTGCCATGTTTGTGATAATTGGTGAGTTTGCAGCCATTTTAGTGGGGTAGACATGTTTGTTGCTGGTTGGTGGTGATGGTAAATAATTGGAGATGTTCTAGAAGGGATGAAAATGATAAAAGTTACCAATTACATCCACCCTAGGTAAAATTTCAGCATGTGTCCAATTATTTCTAACCAAGCTTGCAAAATTTTCTACTCTCTCTCAAATTAATTACTCAAGTGGTTCATTTATTTTGGAAAGGGAAACATGCATATGCAATTGGAAATTTAAAAATTGGAAGGGAAATATGGGATACATATCGGTTTTCCTCGCGGCGAGAGCTCAGCTTTTAAGTTCGCGAGCGGGACTTCTCCTGTCTTCAGTTGTTCTTGTCATCGTCCGGTCCCAGAGTGGATGACTCAGACGATGCAACCTTCTTCCGCCACATTTTCTTGTTCTTCTTCTTCGGTGTCGATGGCGGTGGGATCGGCGTCTCTGGAGAATTCCAGAGGGCTTGTTCTTCCTCGTATTTCTTTACGAGGAAATCCATTTCTTCTGCACCCATCAGCTTTGGTGGCTCGTTCCACTTGAGCTGCTCACCACCGAGTATTTCTAGCTCTCCATTAATGAGAGCATTAAGGAAACACTCGGCGCTTCTCTGCTCCGGTGTGAGTGGCTCTGTCTTCTTTTCTTCCCGGGGTTGAAACTTGAAGTAAGTCAACCTTTCGTCGATACGGAACGAGATTTCTCTCGCATCCATATCGATCCTAGCCCGGGTGGTGTTCAAGAATGGTCGGCCCAACACAAGGGGAAACGAATGCTCGTTCCACGTGTCGAGGACGACAAAGTCCACAGGGACATATCGTCCCCAGATCCGGACCGGTACATTCTCGATCACCCCCTCGGGGTAGCGGATGGTTGAGTCCACAAGCTATACCTGGGTAGTAGTAGGTGACAAAGTAGGGTAGTGTAATTTCTTAAATAATACCTTAGATATGATGTTGACGCTTGCCCCCAGATCACAGAGTGCATCATCAATGCGACGATTCCAGATCGTGCACTGAATGATGGGCACTCCGGGATCTTCCTTCCTGTCCGGAGAGGTCTTGATGATCGCCCTTTTTGCAGCTCTCGGCAGGTAGGTCCATCTTGGTGTCAGCACTTGGATGCGTGCGACCTTCCCTGCGTGGTTAGTTCGGAAGACACTACGAGACATCTTACCATGCCTGGTAGTGATGGAATTCACTGTCTCGATGGAAGGCTCGGGTTGCCCCGGAATCTTCCCCGATTCAGTGATAGGAACCGCAGCAGCTAACTGAGCGACTTGAGTTTCTATCATTTTATTGAAGCTCAGTTGATTTTTCATAGCAGAAGAAAATGATTCCATCCTAGAGTCTATGCTTTCCAGTGTTTTATCATTAGCAGCAAGCTTTTTATTAATGTTTTCAGTTATTTTCATCTGGCCAAACACAAGATCTCTAAGAGACGGCTGATTATTGAAATTGCTGGAATTGAAATTGTTACCTTGTTGAGGCCTCTCAAAAGGGAGGTTTGGGCGCGGATTCCAGCCTTGGTTGCCGTAGTTGTTCGGTCGGTACCCGTTGTTGTTGGAGTTGTTGACGTAGTGGGCATCTTCTCGCGTTTCGGGGCAGTCATTCCCCGAATGGCCAGTGTTGCCACAGACTTCGCAGGTCATGCGAGCGTCCATGGCTTGCACCATTTCTTGAGCAGGGGCCTCCAGTTTCTTCATCATGAGGTCCATCTTGGCAGCGAGCATGTCCAGAGCTTCAACTTGGTGAACTCCTCGGGTCTTTGGTTGAGTCCGGTCATCGGACCAACCTTGGTTCTCGACCATCTTCTCTATGAGGGCCTTCGCACGACTCTCCTCAAGAGAGAAGAACGAGCTTCCAGCAGCAGCATCCAGGTACTCACGGGCAGAATTTCTCATCCCGTGATAGAAAGTTTGGATTATGAACCAACTCTGCATACCATGGTGAGGACAAGCAAAAATATAGTCCTGGAGGCGATCCCATGCCTCCGGGACTGTTTCATCTTTTAGCTGCTGGAAACTAGCTATTTTATTCCGGAGGGCGTTGGTTTTCCCAACCGGAAAGAATTTTAGCAAGAAAGCACTAGTGCATTTATCCCAGGTATCTATTGCTTCGCGGTTAGCATAAAACCATTGTTTCGCCTTGCCTAATAATGAGAATGGAAATAAACGAAGGCGAATGGCATCGATACTTACTCCGCGGATGGTGAAGGTGTTGCAAATCTCCAGGAAATGCTGGAGATGAGCATTGGCATCTTCGTGTGGCTTGCCGCAGAATGGGCTAGCCTGTACCATGTTGATGAGGGCTGGCTTCAGCTCGAAGCTACCATCTCCGACTGGCGGAGCTGGTCCGACACGTACATTCTCGCTTGATGGAGCGGAGAACTCACAGATCGTCTTGGTTGCCATCCTCGATGTAGCCTGGTCAACAACGGGAAGGGCTGGGTTCGTCGGAAGGAGTTGCTTCTGAGGAGGTACAACACGAGGTCGTACTTTCTTCACAAATGACTCCGGATTTTCTTGGAAGTTTGACGGTAGTTGGAAACCAGTCATGCACTGCTCTGCTCCACAAGGACCAACGAACAGAGCAAGGATAAACCCGCGTGAGTAGCGGTACTCAACTAAGATAGCTCAAGATAAAAATTCAAAAGTAATCTAGCCAAAGACTTCCCCGGCAACGGCGCCAGAAATGCTTGTTGGCACTTCTTACGATCCAATATCAGAATTGAGAATCCTGGTACTGGTGTAAGGAGTGTTTCAGTGGTTTTCCTTATGGCTTAGTAAAATATAGAAATATTCTGCAAGCGCACAGAATCACCGCTGTAGCACTTCCTAGGAGTGGATATACCGGACACACAGCTCAAGGGATACTCAGGTAAGGGAGAGAAGAGATAGATAGCTGGGAGGACAACGAGAAGAGATAGAGGACTCCTGGATACTTTATCTACCTATGTCACTCTAGCTTAGAGCTACAGCGGCTACAGAGCCAGCACTAGGAGATCTGGGATAACTCTAATGTCTTAGCATCGGGACAAGAGAACCGGTGAACACACAGAAAGGGATGAGAAGGGGTGCCACTATTTCCCAACTGGGGGATCCTATGGACCGGAACTAACGTGATGGGCTACGAAGACCGAAAGGGCTGTCACCACCTCCCGGCTACCACCTCCGTTGCGACGGGAATATACTAAGGCCACCGACTAGTCTAGGAACCACTCCTACACTAGGCAACGACTACTTACTCTGCTAGCAAGAGCAAGCAACCTTGTCAATACTCTTGGTGACAATTCACCTCCAGTATCAAGGAAGATCGAAGAACCAGCCAAGACAAAGAATTAAACAAGACTACAAGCACTAGAACTATAACTGACTATAGTCTAAACAAGATATAAGCTGCAACTAGGATAAAGTAGAAGCAAGATATAAATGACAAAGGCAAAGTGATAAAGATAACTATATTGATACTCAATGTCTTGCAAAAGGAAAAGTAAAAGATACAAGAGCTATTACCAGAGCTTCTGAAGATGACTCCGGAACCTCCGAGGCAAAGCTCGACTCAACTCTAACTCCCAACTAAACTATCCTAACTCTACTAGAATGAAAGTGGAAATGAGCTCCTTGGCTTGGTGTGTGTTACAAGAGGGGGTATGGGGTCCTATTTATAGTTGCATAGGACGGTTGGGGCTGGAGTAGCCGCCAAGGGACCAGGGGGTACCCCCTAGCAATTCGGGCGCCAGGGTCGGTTCGGCCGAACCAGGGGGTTCGGCTGAACCCTTGATCTCCACCGCCTTAGCTTGGACGCCTGGTATTAGCCTTGGGGAGGCGGTGCTGGCCTGGGGTCGGTTCGGCCGAACGGGCCTGTTCGGCCGAACAGGCCTGGCCCAAGGCCAACCCTCCCCAGCACCGCCTCTGTGTCCTGGCTGTCCTGGGCCGCCTTTTGCTGATGTGGAACTTGTTGTGTGGGCCCAGGATGACGTGGCGTGGGTCCGGAATGAGTTGGCGGTCGTCCACATGTCGTACGTTGTGTCCGCTTGGTCATCGGTGATGTGGACGGCTCCCGGCAGCTTGTATGGCTAAGGGGGGGTAACCGGCCAAACAGAGTCGTTCGGCCGATTAGCTCATTTTTGGCCCCAATAGCACATATTTGTCATAGTTGTACCTGCACAAGTGACACTCACCAAAACTCGTGGAACTTTATTAGAAATAAAACCTAAGTGCATGGAATGTTGCATATAACCTCATTTATTCCCGAGTATTGGTGGTCGGATTTGGGCTGTAATGACCGCCAACAATGGACAAGAACAATGTCCTGTACCAAGCATTCACAGCCAAATCAGAGAGGCTTGCCAAAGCCACATGACATCTAGACCTTTACAATCCATCTATAGAGTAGATGTCGTGTAGCTGTATCTTTTAGAGCACCATTAGTTTCAATTTATTTTCCAATTCAATTTCCCTTTGCTTAAATCATTGTTTAGGAGGTGCTCTAATTATTTCCCTTCCAACACATTTTGTTTCCAACCTTAGCTTGATGAATAAATAAAATCAGAGTTGAATGCAGAAAGAATAAAATTGTCGCTCCGGTTGGTGCATTTGAGCCAACCGGAGATTGCCCTGTCTAGCAGAAAGATACATGAGTACAGGCATGACACACCCGTTCGGCTGAACCATTTGGTTTGGACGAATTGGCTTGTTTAGGCGACCTTGTTGGTTCAGGCAAACCAGCCAGACTCAACCACTTCGCACGCACGCACGTTGTATAATGCCTTGCACGACATCCGCGAGCAGGCTGACCAGCTGACTCAGTACCTTTCAAGGTTGAATCCCTACCAGTGAAGAGTCCAAGCTTGGGGGAGGACCCCATCAGGTATGTTCCGAATTACTCAGCACTTTGGTCATTCAATTGAAAATACCAATTAACTCCCAACCATGTATAGAATGAAACATATGCCTCTCACTTTGGAAATGATGAATAGTTGCTTGACTATGCTTGAGTTATTTGGCATGAGTAGAAATGAACCTGAAAACCTTGTGGGAGCATATGCCTTATTCCAAGTCTCGGTTGTTGTGGGGATTAATATAGTGAGACTTTAGTTGAATTCTATTTCGGCCTTAGTATGGTGAAAATCTCGGATGTTTATGTTTTCAAAAATAAAAAAGTTCCTCATTGGTCAAAAATTCCTACCAGAGCCATATGATAGGATTAGTTCTAAACTTTCTACCATTTGCTGCTTGTCATCTTAGTGAGCCTTGTCAAATTGTTGTAACCTTTGAGGGATCTTTCATGCTTTCAAGATTGAGATTCACAAACACTCAACCTCTCACTTGCAATTCCTACACTGGGAGTTAGCAAAACCATGCCATCATCCATTCCACAAAAATAAACTTCATGTTCTCTGATTCCCTCTCCAAATATCTTTGAAGTAGAGGCATAGGCTATGCAAAAAGAAAAAGAAAAGCATGCCAAGTGGCATGGCAAAAATATGAGAAAAAGAAAAGCATGGCAAAAAGGCATGGCAAAAAAAAGGGAATAAAAGATAGCCCATGCTCTCGAAAAATAAATAAAGGAGAGGAAGAATCATTCCATGAAGTTCCACCAAATTCCACTCCACATATTTCACTCCGCATATTTCACACACTTGCACTTCTCGATCTAAGAGTGTGATTTGATTCTCCTAAGGTCCGGTCTTTGATTTAGCAAAATATAAGATGCTTGTATGCCTTCATCCTTTGTCCCTGAGCCACACAAAAAGCCAAATTAGATGTTAGGATAAAAAGAAGGCAAAGCCTTTGGTGAGGATTCAAATACACTTGAGCGATTGAGTGAACCAATGAGGAACAACTTATCTTTTCACAAAAGGGGTGAAAACTCTGAGATAGGATCCTGAAAAGAGTAGAGTGGAATAAAACTAAGTTAAACTGTCCATCCTTTCAACCGCCCAAGATAAGGAGTTTGCTATAAGCCCCATAGGTAAAATGGTGAATTAATACTTTGCTAAGTGATTCAAGTAAAATTTGAGTACTAGTTGTTTATAAAGATACCTGTAAGAGAAATGACATTGTAGCAACTCCTGATCCACCGAGCCTAAGTTTTTATCTTTCCTCGAGGATGAGCAAAGAGCTAAGCTTGGGGGAGCTTGTTGGCGGTCGTTACAACCCAACTTCGACCACCAATACTCGGGAATAAAAGAGGCTTTATGTAACATTCCATGTACTTAGGTTTTAGTTCTAATAAAGTTCCACGAGTTTTGGTGAGTGTTGCTTATGCAGGTACAATATCTACAAATACGTGCTATAGGGGTCAGAAATGACCAATTCGGCCGAACGACACGTTCGGCCGGTTACCCCCCTTAGCCGTACAGGCCAGCGGGAGCCTTCCACGTCAACCAAACGACAACACACGACACGTGGACGACCGCCAACACATCCCGGAGCACCGACACGTCATCCTGGGCCGAATCAACTCAAACCCAAGCACCAGAGGCCAGCCTAAGGGGTCCAGGAGCAAGAGGCGGTGCACGGGGGGCGTTCTGGGCTGAAAGCCCAGTTCGGCCGAACCCACCAGTTCGGCCCTTCGCCCGAATCAACAGGGAATATCCCCTGTATCCCTTGGCGGTTACTCCACTCCAAACCGCCTTAGGACACCTATATAAGCAGTGGCATACACCTTGTATCAAACACAACACAAGAGAAGAAGAAGAGTTGGCGTCGCTAGGTTCTGCCACTCAGTAGAAATAGGGAGAGAGGAGAGGTGAGCGTCCCGGAGAGGAGCCGGAGTGTCGGCCCCTCTTCCCGCTGTACCTCTACGGATGCGGCTCTGCTTCGAGTGACATCCGGGTCATGTCTGGTAACTCTTGTATCTCTCTCTGATTAATTGAGCATTCAGTTCTTACATTTATATACTTGTCTCGTTCTTCGTTCAATGCTTAGTTGATTGGTATAACTGTATACTGGTTGCTTAGCTTGGGTGCTTATCTTGCTATAGGAGATAAGTAGTTATTGACTAGTGTAGGAGTGGTTACTAGACTTGCCAATAACCTTAGTTTCTGCCCGTCGCAACGGAGGTGGTAGCCGTAAGGTGGTGACAGCCCTTTCGGTCTTCGTAGTCCATCACGTTAGTTCCGGTGTCCTAGGACCCAAGGTTCAGGGTAACCGACACCCCTTCTCATCCCTTTCTGTGTGTCGGAGGCTCTGTAGTCCCGAAGCAAGTATCTATCTGTATCTTCTGCTCTGCTCAGTCAATCGGTAGAATACCCTTACCAGACCTGTACCCTCTCTACCCTCCTACCTCTTCTCTTCTCTCCTTGTTGTCGTCATCCACCTCATCCATTTCATTCGTCCACTCCATCTACCTAGGACAACTTAGTTTAGGATTAGTACACTTCTCGTTCCCCGTGGAAATCGATACCTTGGAATACTCCCGGGTGAAAGCTACATCGGTATCCGTCCGCTTGCAGATTTATCTGTAGGCCGTAAGGAGTGCCAACAGGCGGTATGTTGTGCTGCGGCGGATTCTGCTGGTTCTGCTGCATCATCGCCATCATCTGAGCCATTTGCTGCATCAGCTGGGTCTACGTGAGCATCATCTGCTCAATGGTGGGAGGTGGTGGCGGCAGTCCGCTGGCACCGAGGTTGCTCCTTGTGTTCACCATCTATCATCAATAAATAATTCTCATAAAAACTCCGATGGTTATGGCTTCAGCGGTTTACCAATTTGTTATGATGGAGGGCTTAAATAGAAAAAGAGCAAGAGAAACTAATATCCCCCTCTATTTAATCACTAAAGTCCTTAAACCTTAGTCTTACATCTAGATGGTAATAGACTTGCGTCTACGCCCATCACAATCATTACAAAAATCCAAATGAGGCATAAGAATAATGACAATCATTTCAAGCACCTAAAGACATGATTCACACAAGACTCGACTAGATTTAAGTTTTGAAAAACTGGAACTAGACGACATAAAACATAATCATGGTGGTCTCCTAAGGTTTAATTCAACCGTTCTAGCTAGGCTACGATCCTACAGTCAGCACGACTCTGATACCAATCTGTCACACTCGGATTTTCACAAAAACCTGAATGCGGCCATGTGTGTACCCAGGAAGTCATAGTACACATATAGCGAACAAATATGATAAAAAGAGAACATATGCTGGAATGAATTCTTCATTAAACAAAATGTTTACATCAGAGTGCTTCATAAATGAACTAAGCAATAACAGTGGAAGACTAATAAAACTCTCAACTAATGGAGCCACAATCCACAGGGACTCTGACTGGGAGATCACAACTCAGTAGTACGATATATCTTTAAGAAATTCAGAAGCAGACTCATGCCCTGCCCAATCTGTTTACCCATCCGGGATTTTGTTGAATAAAATAACAAGTGTAAGTAAACAATTACTTAGCAAGTATAGCACGGGTATGAAGGCTCAAAATAGGCTAGACACGGCTTAACTGCATTAGCATTTTTAGTTGGTTTATTTTAACATTAACCAGATTACTACAAGTGAATAAAACCCGGTTGGAATCCAATTAATAAAGTATAAGTGACATTAAACATAAATAAACATCATCTTCTAATAACAAAGGATCCAGGCCGCTCGTGACCCTGAGCAAGGCTATCATGATAGATTATACACTCTGCAGAGGTTTCGCCCTTTACCCACCAGTTGCGTAAAAGCTCAAACGAACTTTAAACCCAACCACGCGGAGGTGGATCGTACCTCACAAATCACACTACCGAGGTGTGACCGCATAGGGATGCTACGAGGTTTTTCACAAGACACCCTAACAAGACAGTGGCCGATTATGGTACAACACAGGCAGCATGGCCTAGGCACCGAGATTGACGTACGCCTACGGAGTCACAACATAGGGGGGTCAATGGCGTCCAGAGAGCGGGCATCTCACCCAATAATGCGCAATGTGTGGAGTTCCCCGTCGTAGGGACTCCCAGCACGGGACTGTGCCTCATGGGGGCATAGCCGACGGATCACCCGTCCTCGGTGGATCAAGACATACTCTCACCCATGTTTCCCATAACGCCGACGGCCACTTCGGTAACCACTGGCAAGCTAGAGACGTACAAGTTACTTGACCAAGACCAGAGCCATAATAGTTCTAGCGGTGGCGACAGGCTCTTGGGTTGCCGCATTAAGAACCGAACCTTACGGAGAGACACTAGAGCAAAGCACGAAGCACATGCTCTAGCTCCCTAAACCAAGTTGCTAAAAAGCATGTTTTATCATAAATGTTAAAGTGAACCATTAAGTCAAGATTAAAAATTAAATAATAATGACAGTAGCTGCGCATAGCAAAGATTCTACCCATATGCAATAACCCAAGGTAAACAAAGGATAGGAGTAAACAAACTAGGTACAACCTTAATAGGAAAACAATTTAGACACATGCATATAAAAGTAAATGTATATAAATAGTGTGTATAGGTAGTGAGGATTATCCGTGCTATAACTTGCCTTCCTCGAAGGGCGGCTGCTGCTGCTGTGGGTCCTGCTCCGGAAAGTCCCCCATGTACTCGAAGTCCAATGCGAAAGGCTCACCGACTGGACACGAATCACCATACAAGCGAGCACGCACACCAATACATGCAAACAAATAATAATCTATTAGAAAAGTACACCAAACAGTAGAAACCATAGAAATAAAGCTTTTAGAAATATTCTACACTTCACTACGAACACATGAGCGTGAAAATCACACTATCTGGATCTAAAACGAAAAAGATATGGCTAATCTAAGTTCTAGGGACCTGCTGGCAATTTTTAAAAGGTTCCAGGGGCTTATTTGAAGTAAACCGAGGACCTATACATAAATACGCTTTAAAACCCGAGGGCTGACGCGTGAAAAAGCCTAAACAGGACTGCGGGTTCTAATTTCTAAAAGCTCAGGGTGTTATTTGTTAAAAACAGGACCTATTGGTAAATATAAATACACAGGGGTGGACCGCGGGTTGATTCACAGAAACCCGAGGGGCTCTTTAGCAAAAAGGGCCCGAGTTGACCGGTATGGTAGATTTGACTTGGGGGCGGGGACGTTCTGTGACCGTTGGATGCAGATCCGACGGCTGGGATGGGTTCGGGGAAGGAGGGTCGCCGACGGGGGTCATCAGACGGCGGCGCCGCCACTTGGCGCGGTGGAGCTCGCCGGAGAAGAGGCGCTCTAGCGTTACAGGTCCCCATTTTCGACGTGGATTGGACGGGGAGGGAGATGGGAGCATGGCGAGTTCACCCCGGGGGCTCAAGTCTGGGATTTCGCGGCGGAGTAGGCGGACGACGGCGACCGGCGGTCGGGCGACTCCGGTGGATGGGGGAACGCGCAGCTAGGGGCGTGAATTAGGCAATTAACGGAGCGGGGGAGGAGGGTTCCTCACCTTGCTACAAGACCACCCGAGGCGGCGAGGGGCTCTGAGCGGCATTGGAGGGGCAGGTCCGACGATGGCGGTCGGCGGAGCCTACTGGCAGTGGCAGTGCAAGGCGTGGGGCACTAGGTGCTTGGGATTGGTGGGGGAAAGGTTTGGTGAGGGCTGGGGGCTCGGCGGGGTGGCTTAAATAGCTCATGGGGGGGTCTCGCGGCGGGGTGATAGCCTTCCATGCGAGGGAAGCCGCCCTTCCTTGTGTGGCACGGCTAAGGAGGGAAACGCGTGGCGGGGAAGCTTCGTGGGGGCTCCAGGGTGGTCCGCGGGGCGCAGGGCAGGCCTAGTCGGCCGGGCGGGACGGCGTGGTTCGCGCCGGGGGAAAGAGGGGTGGAGCGCGGCGAGAGGAAGGGGGAGATCCCGACAGGTGGGGGCCCCTGTCGGTGGGAGGAGAGAGAGAGATGGAGGGGGGTGGGTGCTGGCGCACATAGATGGGCCGGGGGAGGGAGTGGGCCGGAGGGAACCGGGCCGAGCGAGTTGACTGGGCTGTGGGGAGAAAGAAGTGGAGGGGGGCTGGGCTGTTCTCGGGAAAGAGTAGAGGGAGGGAAAGTGAGCCGAGGAAGGGAGTTGGAGGTGCAAAACCGGACTCGGGTGAAAAGAACTTTTCTAGGGATTCAAACAAAGTGATTCAAATTCGAATTTAAATAAATTTAAATTCTCGTTTGAATCACAAGCAATACAAAAATATTTCTACAACTTATATTTGATTTCTACAACTTATATTTGATTTTAATTTTCATAAATAGTTCATTTAACCTATATTAATTATGAACAAATTAAATAAATGCCAATTATTTACTAAAAATTTTAAATAGGCAATTTTTGGGTGTTACACCGAGGCTAGTTGAACACTATCACGACCACAAGCAGTAGTACTACAAGTACTCGATACAAAGTATCTTATGCTTTCATAAAACATACTACTACTTTTTGGGTAATAAAACTACTTAAAAAGTAGTGCTTCAACAGTGACTGCTTAAATAGCGGCATTAAAATAATGACTACTTAATAGTAGCAAAAATCATCGACTACTTTCACGGTAGCACAATTTACACACTACTTAAATTATCAAATTACAGGCACTACGGTTGGTTTTCTATTACTGCTCTAAAGAGGTGATAAACTCATTAGCCATAGGCTCTGTCTCGGCAACTAGTGCTTCATATTGTTCTTTCGTTGCATCAGGAGGCAGATACCTTATCTCTAGCTTGGCATCAGGATTATGCGCCCTTACCAAAGCTAACAGTCTATTGGTACATTCCTTCAGAGTTGATTTGCAAAACTCTGATACTTGTTCTGGCCCCTGATGTAGCCACTCCAAGAGCGTTTGGTTGTTTGCCTCTGCGCCTTCCGGAGTTAACATCCCCAGGATTGGTTCAATGGCTTCTTCCATATTTTTCTTTTCAGCCAGCAAGGTATCAATTTCTTCCTGCTTGGACTGCGCAAGCTTCACAGCTTGCCCAACTTGACTTTCCCAATCCTGGCGGATCTTGTGCTCTTCGGTGAAGTCCTTATCATTTTCCTCTATGGTGCGCTTGAGCTGAGTAATTTCATCCGCCTGGGATTGTGAGACTTTGCACCACGAAGCAGCGTTATCCTTCTCTTCCTTCAAATCATTTTTTAGTCCTGCTCCATATGCAGTGTTGCCAAACACAATAACTTAACCAGTGACTACTCAAGGAACACGGATAAAACTAGAAAAGAGTACTTACTAGTGTTTTCCTTCACCAAGCTACTGCAGCGGGCATCTAGCCTTGATTGATCTTCGCCAAGGGCTTGGAGTTGCGCATGAAGGTTGTCGACTACTTTTTGGTGCCCTAGTTGCATCTCCACGCATTGCTCGAACAAACTGGCTAGATCCGCCTCAAGCTCCTTAATCCGCGCTGCCAATTTAGCATCGCCTAGTTTTTCAACCATGTCTACCAGAGGCTGCAATTAAGGCACACTTATTATTTAATGCTTTAGGCAATTCCCTAACACATTTCAGGTTACGAGTCCTTACTAGGGCAATTTGCAGGTGGTTCCTGAGTTGTGCAGCTTCATCTACTGGCTCCATTGTTGCAACCTCAACCTATAACATGATTATGTAGTTATTAACAAAACTACTTTTTTCTTGCAAGTAAATTTATATGCTTTTATAGAGACTACTTACATTGTGGGAAGTTCCTTCACCAGCTAACAAGACGTTTATGCCAACATTGTTATTAGCTGCCTCGACATCCTCTGTTCCGCCAGAATGTGAATTTTGCAGGTTGCAGGTTATGATTGTAGAAAAACATTAAATGGAATTCAATTAAGGATGATTCGATTCGGTGAACCCTACTATCTGGCATACCTTTGCAGTAGAAGGTATGATCACCTCTGTGGTTGAGGGTGGCGCGACGGTCATGGGCCCTTCAGCTATGCATAACGGATCTTCTTCGATGTTCCTGTCAACTTCCATGGGTACAACTGATTTGTGAGCCTCTGTTACAACAGTCGGCTCCTCAGTACCCTTCGTACTTGCTTTGGCTTCAGGCTTTCTGCCAGCTTCAAGATACACTACCCTCAAGTACATAAGTCACTTTACGTGATCTTTATCACCTCAAGGAAGCTAAGGCATTACTTTCAGGCCTTCCACATAACTGTGGTGACTAAGTTTCCCTTAGTCGAAATATTTAATAATCCTGATGCGACTGGACGGATATGCAAATCGAAGGCGGAGGTAGCTGCGTACAACCTCAACTTCGCTCCCCAGACAGCTATCAAGTCACAGACCCTTGCAGACTTCACGGTTGAGTGGATGGAGCTCCAGTATTCCAGGGCAACTACTCGCCCGGAGCATTGGATCATGTATTTCGATGGATCGCTGAAGCTAGAAGGTGGAGGAGCGGGTGTGTTACTAATATCTCCCAAAGGTGACCAACTCTAGTATGTTTTGCAGATTCGTTTCAAAGTTACCAACAACGAAGCATAATACCAAGCCATGCTGCACGGGCTCCGCCTAGCCACATCTCTTGGTATAAAACGTCTATGTGTATATGGAGATTCCACTGTCGCTATCAACCAAGTCAACAAGGACTGGGACTGCTCTAAAGAAACAATGGATGCCTATGTCAAAGAAGTCCGTAAACTCGAGCGCCACTTCTATGGCCTGGAGTTTCATCATGTTGTTCGTGACTATAATGTTGCTGCTGACGCTTTATCCAAGCTAGGCTCAGAATGCGCGGATGTTCCAGTGGAGATCATCGTTCATGAACTAGATCGGCCATCCATTAAGGAGCCGACACCCGAGGAGGTCACTCTAGCTCACCCACAGCCAGACCTACAGGGACGACTCTGTTTATCGAGTATCTAAGGGATCATAAACTTCCAGACGATGAGAAAGCACAAGTACGAATCAGACGCAGAGCCGCGAACTATGTAGTAGTGCACAATACGCTTTATTGACGTGGGGCCTCGGTCAACGTTCTGATGAAGTGCATCATGGCTGATCGTGGAAGAGCACCGCTGGAAGAAATTCATGGAGGCGTTTGCGGTAACCACACAGCTTCTCGCATTCTGGTTGGAAAGGCCTACAGAGCTGGTTTCTTCTGGCCATCAGCCAAGGTCGATGCAGAAGACATTGTCAAAATGTGCCAAGGTTGCCAATTCTTTGCCCGACAAGCCCATGTCATGGCTCATGAACTCAACATGATCCCGTTATCCTAGCCCTTTGTGTGTTGGGGTCTCGATCTCGTGGGCCCTCTAGCTAAAGCTCCGGGTGGTTTCAAGTGGCTTATTGTAGCCATCAACAAGTTCACCAAATCAATCGAAACTCAGCCTTTGGTAAACGCGTGGGCAGATAAGCTGATTAAGTTCTTCGATGGAATTGCCCAGAGATTTGGCGTACCTCACGAGATCATAACAGACTTGGGATCAGTTTTCACAAGTGAAGAATTCCAAAACTATTGTGGGAAGTACTCGATTGAGACACACTATGCTTTGGTTGCTCATCCACGCGCCAATGGATAAGTCAAGAAGGCCAATGGCTTGTTGCTACGGGGGCTAAAGCCCAGACTCTATGATCCCCTGAAGAAATACGGCGGCAAGTGGGCCAAGGAGTTGCGAGTAGTACTTTGGGGTCTACGCACACAGCCAAGCTGCGCAACTAGGCAGTAACCATATTTCCTGGTCGACGGGTCTGAAGGAGTGTTACCTGCTGATCTCCTTTGGGAAGCCCCACGACTAGAAAACTATGATGAACAAGTTGCTCAACAGGAAAGGTTCCAAGATGTCGATGGTGTTGAAGAAGCTCGAGTGGCGGCTCTTATCCAGAACACTCGCTATCTTGAAGGCTTATGACGCTACCACCAATGCTCCGTCCATCCTCGTTCCTTCATCATAGGAGACTTGGAATTGCAACACATACAGAAGACTGACGGCCTACACAAGCTTATGTCACGTTGGGAGGGCCGTTCCTCATCAAGCAAGTTATTGGGGCTGGAACATATCGCCTCCAGACTCAAGAAGGCGAAGACTTACCAAATCTGTGGAACGTTGAGCATCTGAGGAAATTCTACCCATAAAACGGGTTTATGTAACAACTCCAATATATTCTTGATTATTACAATATCAATAAAGTTATGGTTTCCCTGTCAATTAAAAATTGCAGTATACCTTTTCCTTTTAACTATACTCTGATTAGAGAGACCCTGTGTATAGCTTGCCGCTTAAAAATCCCAGGCGCAGGGTAGTTTTTACTCTATTCGCAGAAGCCAAGACAACTTTTATTAAAAAAAAGAGAAGTTGCGCTAAGCCTCAGACATCTTGGTAGAGCTACCCCAACTAATACACGATTGTAGGCGCTAGTCTCGTTTCTTTGATATCCTACCTTCAATGGAATGTTAAGGTTTTGTTCAGCTCTGTGTCATTTATCGACTACATCAGACCCCTTATTTATGCATTACAAGAACTCATGGGAGTCTTACCTTGGATATGCATAGCATACATTAGTATTGCTCTTTTGTGCAAATAAGCACAAAACTACTCTAAGTCATGCCATGGCTCTGCACTAGCAACCAATCATGTCTTAACAAGACTAACATAGACAAATCTGTTACAACAGATAATGCTTTATAAAGTACATAGTACAAAAGTACTCTCGCAGGACACCCACAAAATCATAAACTACTGAAGTAGTATTGTGGACTTGCCCTAGCAATCTACCGAGTCTCACCGAGGCTAGTTGAACACTATCACGACCACAAGCAGTAGTACTACAAGTACTCGACTCAAAGTGTCTGATGCTTTCATAAAACATACCACTACTTTTTGGGTAATAAAACTACTTAAAAAGTAGTGCTTCAAAAGTGACTGCTTAAATAACGGCATTAAAATAATGACTACTTAATAGTAGCAAAAATCATCGACTACTTTCACGGTAGCACAATTTACAGACTACTTAAATGTAGCAAATTACAAGCACTACAATTGGTTTTCTATTACTGCTCTAAAGAGCTGATAAACTCATTAGCCATAGGCTCTGTCTCGGCAACTAGTGCTTTATATTGTTCTTTCGTTGCATCAGGAGGCAGATACCTTATCTCTAGCTTGCCATCAGGATTATGCGCCCTTACCAAAGCTAACAGTCTATTGGTACATTCCTTCAGAGTTGATTTGAAAAACTCTGATACTTGTTCCGGCACCTGATGTAGCCACTCCAAGAGCGTTTGGTTGTTTGCCTCTGCGCCTTCCAGAGTTAACATCCCCAGGATTGGTTCAATGGCTTCTTCCATATTTTTCTTTTCAGCCAGCAAGGTATCAATTTCTTCCTTCTTGGACTACGCAAAGCTTCACAGCTTGCCCGGTTTGACTTTCCCAATCCTGGCGGATCTTGTGCTCTTCGGTGAAGTCCTTATCATTTTCCTCTATGGTGCGCTTGAGCTGAGTAATTTCATCCACCTAGGATTATGAGAGCTTGCACCACGAAGCAGCGTTATCCTTCTCTTCCTTCAAATCCTTTTTAGTCCTGCTCCATATGCAGTGTTGTTAAACACAACAACTTATCCAGTGACTACTCAAGGAACACGGATGAAACTAGAAAAGAGTACTTCCTAGTGTTTTCCTTCGCCAAGCTACTGCAGCGGGCATCTAACCTTGATCGATCTTCGCCAAGGGCTTGGAGTTGCGCATGAAGGTTGTCGACTACTTTTTGGTGCTCTAGTTGCATCTCCACGCGTTGCTCGAACAAACCGGCCAGATCCGCCTCAAGCTCCTCAATCCGCGCTGCCAATTTAGCATCGCCTAGTTTTTCAACCATGTCTACCAGAGGCTGCAATTAAGGCACACTTATTATTTAATGCTTTAGGTAATTCCCTAACACATTTCAGGTTACGAGTCCTTACTAGGGCAATTTGCAGGTGGTTCCTGAGTTGCGTAGCTTCATCTACTGGCTCCATTGTTGCAACCTCAACCTATAACATGATTATGTAGTTATTAACAAAACTACTTTTTTCTTGCAAGTAAATTTATATGCTTCTATAGAGACTACTTACATTGTGGGAAGCTCCTTCACCAGCTAACAAGATGTTTATGCCAACATTGTTATTAGCTACCTCGACATCCTCTGTTCTGCCAAAATGCGAATTTTACAGGGTGCAGGTTATGATTGTAGAAAAATACTAAATGGAATTTAATTAAGGATGATTCGATTCGGTGAACCCTACTATCTGGCATACCTTTGCAGCAGAAGGTGTGATCACCTCTGTGGTTGAGGGTGGCGCGATGGTCATGGGCTCTTCAGCTATGCTTAACGGATCTTCTTCGATGTTCCTGTCAACTTCCATGGGTACAACTGATTTGCGAGCCTCTGTTACAACAGTCGGCTCCTGAGTACCCTTCGTACTTGCTTTTGCTTCAGGCTTTCTGCTAGCTTCATCAGCACTAACTTCAAATGTTAGAGTGGCCTTGGTGGTTTCTTCAACCCTAGCCACCACTGATTGATCTCTGGCAGTCTCCTTCACTAAAGTCGATTGTTTTTCTACATCATCGGCTTGTATGGCCTTTATGAAGGCCTTGGTTGGAGATCTGTTGAAAGACAAGAACAAAATTATATTTTGACCACTCAACAACAACACAACTACTCAACAAAGACTAGCGTTATTTCTCTACTTACTCTACGGGAGGTGTCGGGGTAGTCAGAGGATGGAAACTGAACTTCTTTAGGATAGGTAGGTTCCGCTTTGAACTCGTGGTGCTTCCAGTCGTTCCGCTTGTCATTGCACTGGTTGTGGACGAGCCTTGCGGTATGACGGCGCACTTGGGCATTCTACCTTTTTCAGCAGAATCCGCTTCAGGAGGAGCAGAATCTGAGATTGGTTTTGAGTGGCTTACAAATGAGTAGCTCGATCGCTTCCTCTTGGCACTTGCAGGAACTGTCAAGGGCTCCCTCGAACTCTCTAGTTTGAAATTCCTCCATAGGATTTTTCACTCCTATGTTATGATAATCATCAATAAACAAAGGGCCAGGCACAAGGGACTTACCCTTGAGATCTCCTTGTTTTGGATCTGTGGCTGCCGTGTCGGCATCCAAGTCCGCTACTCCTTCTTCTTCGGCCATGGTGCCAGTCTCAGGATTGTTTCCAGCACTTAGAGTCTTTTCTGAAGAAGTCTTACTGATATCCTTCCATGCCTCTTCGGTTAATTCATCCCCAAGCATCGGAGCCTACGATGTTAAAAATAACTCGGATTAATGTTGACATTAGCTTTTGAATCAAAGTCTACAATTACTTACAGGGTTCGGAGGACTAGTCTTCGAGCACTCTCCCATGATGACTGGTTTTTCCGTGACACCAGTAAACAAGCGATCCAGTCGCATAAGCACTATCTCGTCAGAGAGTTCTTCAGGTACCATGCGTGAAGGATCCGCGTTTCCTTCGTACTCGTCACTGAGATGGCATCGCTCCTGAAGTGGTTGAATCCTTCGCTTTAAAAAGCTGAAGGCAATCCCTTTAACAAAGCGGGTACATCTTTGACTTCTTCAGAACTAAGACGTAGGTTCCAGTTAGAGAGATCCCGCGGGTGCCACCCGTCTTTCTTTGGGCAACTTTTACTGTGATTTCCTACTGTATTAAAATGACATAAGAGATGCTTAGTAAATCACATATGACATTTCATCGATGGAAAGTATAGATAATATCGACTCACCAATGGTAAACCATTTGGCTTTCCAGTCTCCACAGGAGTCCACGATGGGCATGTTAAACCACTTAGCCTGCATGTTTTGGCAAAATTGAATTCTGGCTCCTCCGACTACTTATGTGCGCTGAAAGTTGGGCTGAGGTTTGATATGATACAATGCGCAGAACAAAGCTAGGCTTGGTTTGATACCCAGGAATGCCTCACAGGCGTGGACAAAGACAGAGATATAGAGAATTCTGTTTGGGTTGAGGTGGTGAAGTTGCAGTTTATAAAAGCGAAAGTGGCAACTCTACTCCTCGCTCACATAAAGAAAGAAAGAGGGGAATCTCTTCATTATTCTCCGTTGGGAAGGGTTGCTTCCAGCACGATTTCCACTCCAAAGTCTCTTGAGAATGGAGCAAACCTTGTTCCACCAGATTGTTGAGATCGTCGGTGGAGGTTGTACATTGCTTCCAAGTGTTAGCAAGACAAGGAGGATCTTTTAAGTTGACCCTGGTATTAGGATCTATCAAAGACACCCTTTTCCTTGTAGATTTCTTCTCCGACGGCTGGGCCGATCCAGCGTCATCGGTTTTCTTCATTGCTCCTTGCTTCTTGCCCATGGTGATGCTGCGAGAAAAAAGGGTGCCGAAGTGTACTAGGGTTGTGAAAGCTCGGGTGCTAAAGCTTGGGGGCTTGAGATCAAGCTCTAAGAGGTTGATGGCGGCTGCAAGGCTTACTAATGTGGAATGAAACAAGGCCTATCATTTCAAGATTTACAACCGTGGCTAGGGTTACTATATGTTACAGTACTATGACATATCACATTCTGTTACATGGGCCGGTTCTTTAGGGATAACCTTCCTAACTAACCACCAGTGGCGGAATACTCGGAGATTCCAGATTTTGACAGATTTTTGAAGATTTTCTTGATCTTTAAACCAAAGATATTTGCTTTAAAGCTCGGGGGCTATTATCGGAATATCCAGGATTTTATTTTTCCGAAATTTCTGGTTTAATTCAAAATGAAGACCTTCAACTAGTTTTAATCAAACTACTTGAAGCTCGGGGGCTATACCCAATGGGTGCACCTACTCGGTGCACGCCATTGAACTACTCAAGATGAAGATAGAAGACTGCTTTTGAACCTCCTACTACTAAAAAGTACTCGAAGTCTTGGGGGCTACACCTAGTGGGTGCATCTAAAAGATGCACTCCAATGAAACTACTCGTTAGAAAAGATTTGAGCGTCTTGGACTCAGTTTGAACTACTCGAAGATGATAAGGCAGATTTAAGACTTGAAGCAAAGGCGCAAGATGCTCGTGGGCTTGGGGGACCAGGATCCCTAGGGCCACTCATCCACGAGATCAAACTACTCTATAGGGAGGGTTTGACCCGACTACTTTAAACCAGTCGGCTATGGTGCAAGATGACATAGTTGATTGGAAAGACTAGTCGTGTACTGTTAGGAGACTCCCCAAAGTACCATGTTTTAGTATTCCTTCTTATATACGACTAGGATCATGTAACCGACTTATAACTCTGCTCTCCGGATATATAGGGCGGAGCAGGGACCCCCTCAAAACAACTCAACTAACGCGCAATACAATCAAGCACACATGACGTAGGGTATTATGCTACTCGCGGCCCGAACATGTCTAAATCTTTGTGTTGTTCTTGCACTATCATTCCTAGAACTTGGCGAGACCCACGAATCTACTCTCTGGGGTACCCCCAGGCAGACGTGCTTGACATAAATCATCAACAACAAACCATAGTAAATTGGACGCTCAGGTCGCATATGGAGGATGGTTGCGACGTTCTTTATATGGATGGAAAGATAATTTCAAGGAGCTTCCAATGGTACTGGTCCCACCTCAAAATTCCTTCTGAATTCTCGAGAATCGTTGAAACTAGTGGACATCCAGATTCTACCAAGGTGCTGCATCACCAATTTGTTGGGCCTTATTAAGCCCAAGTTGTGGGCGCTCCACCCCAGTCTCTCCCAACCCTAGGACGCCCCTCCTCTCATAAACTCAGTAGCCACCGCCTTAGAAATTTGGGTTTTGCTTAGATTAATCTGTCAAGAATAGTTTCGCCATCATCGTTTGTAGAACCCTAACTTTTGTGCTTAATCATTCATCTGCAGTTGGTTACTTCCTATTGAGAGCTGCTTCTTTCGAGTTCTTGCTTGTGTTCTTTTGAGTAGCAGCCTCAACACGTGAGGAAAACCAGTATGTATCTCATGTTTCCCTTCCAAATTTTAAATTTCCATCATTGCATTTGTATGTTTCCCTTCCAAAAAATGTGAACCACTTGTGCAATTAATTTGAAAGAGAGTAGAAAAATACAACCTTGGTAAAAATAAATGGAGAGCATGCTGAATTTTAATTGAATTGGGTACATCTTGCAATTCCTATGATATTTACCCCTTTTCAAAGTACTCTATTTATTTCTTTTCACCACCAACTAGTACAAAACTTGTCCACCCCACTTCACATGGCTGCACACTCATTTTTAGCACAAAACATGGCAGCATGGAATTGACTCCACTAATTGTTCCACTTTGGTCATGTCAAATTTGCATCATACCTACCAAAAACCATCAAAATGCCCATGCCCTAGTGTTGGACCTAGGCCAATTATATGTGCTGGTCGGAGGCAACGACACTGCACCCACAAGAGGTGCTTCGGCCGAACCAGGCCAGTTCGACCGAAGCCCCCTTGCATCCACTCACCTATAAATGCTGCCCTGGTGTGTGTTCAAGCCTTGCACCATTCGGTTGTGTGATATTCCATGCTGAAACACTCTCTCCCTCTCATGTTCTTGCTCAAGTTATTTCTTTAATGCTTGTTCAAGTTTGGTTCACTTGCACTGAGAAAAACATAAAAATATTTCTCTTTTGACTGATCTTTGTGCTGCTACTTGAACGTGATTGTGGTGGTTTCTAGCCCCCACAAGAATGACTAACCTTTTGTGCAAGTTTTCATCCCCGCAAGAACGACTGACCCTCAAACGACTAACTTGTTTTACTAGTGCTAACCCCATATATTCAGTCCTTCGGGTAGTTGTTGCACTAACCTTTTCAAGGAAGCATGTCGAGGTTCTTCTCGTTCCGACATTCCGCCCGGCTGAACAAGCGTTCGAGCGAGGATGATTCCGAGAGCTCCTCAACACCATCCCGTGGCTCTAACCGGATGGAGGTGGATGAGCCAAGAGCAGCCAACATGGGCAGAGGCTAAGCCTCTAACCCGGTTCGGCAGCTCCTGAGCGAGGACGACATCGTCCTCCAAACGGAGCGGGAACATGAAGCCTTCAACCTGCTGCACGTGAAGGAGTTCGAGCATACCCGTGTTTATGACCACAACTTGCTCATAAGGACGGGGATGGATGAGGAGTTCCCAGAAGTGTTCCAAGCCATTCACTGGGATGACTTCTGGTAGGTCATTGAGCCAGGTTCGCATCTCCCGATGTGAACCCGCTAGGGTTTATGCCCGATATTTTGATGAGAGGTGTGGGGGATAACTCGATTAGAGGAGACGACATTGACGGCCCGACTACAGCCTTCCAAAGACCGCGCCTTAGCAACCGATACACCACCTCCTATGGATGCCGTGATCTTGTGGAAGCACGTCACCCAGTCCTGTCCAGCAAGCAATTGAAGAACTAGCAAGAAAAAGTATCGAACAAGTACTGAAATTACTAGATGGGAATGAAGTTTTCAATCTCAAACTCAATCACAAACGAAGTGGGGTTCTGAAGACTCGAAGACGGGCGGCTGGACCAACACGCACACTTACAAGCAAGTAGCAATGGCTAAACTTGATCTAAACAAAACCCGAGTGTTCTTGGCAGCAGCTAAGGGGTATAAGACAAGGGATGATGACCATAGGGGTGCTGGGGTCGTGCTCCAACCCTAGGACGCGTCTATAATGGACTCTACATGATACACGGGCCATTGGGCCAAAATAAGATGATGCAGCATCATGGGTACAAAACATCTCGGAGCAAATAGCCGATTCTGTACGACTCCAAATATATATGGACGTGCGGTTGGATCCGTTGGAAAGTAGACTTGATAAGCTTTCCGTGAAGTACTTGAATGCCCAATCCGAGTCCGTATGCGACCGTAGCATCACAAGTTGAAGTTTTTCTGCAGTCCGAATCCAGCCCACGTGAATCATTTTCGTTCTTGATCCTCTCCATGATTCATAAGCAAAACAAGAGTGCACGGGTCTCCACAGTCTAAATATGATGAACATGAACTCAGGAGTGAACTCACCAGATGATTAAGTTGCCTAGCACGAGCACGGGTAATAGGACCGGCAATGATAGGAGAAGATGGCGTGGTTGTATCATTGGTGGTGATGTCCTCATCATCCTCCCCTTCTTGCATTTGAGTCGTCCTCGACTCAAGCTCATCTTCCTCTCCCAAATATGGCTTCAAATCTGCAATGTTAAATGTGGGACTAACCCCAAAATCTACAGGCAACTCGAGCTTGTATGCATTATCATTAATCTTCTCTAATACTTTAAAGGGACCATCCGCTCTAGTCAACAACTTAGATTTTCGTAATTCAGGAAAACGATCCTTCCTCAAATGCAACCAAACTAAATCTCCAGGTTCAAATTTTAATTCCTTTCTACCTTCATCACTAGCAAGCTTGTATTTAGCATTCATGCGCTCTATGTTTTCTTTAGTTGTTTTATGCATTTTAAACATCAATTCGGCACATGTAGTAGCATCAAAATCCAATTTTTCAGATGATGGCAAAGGCATTAAATCAATAGGAGCATGAGGCAAGAAACCATACACAATCTGAAATGGGCACATCTTTGTGGTAGAATGCATCGAACGATTATATGCAAAATCAATATGGGGCAAACAATCTTCCCACATCTTAATGTTTTTCTTTAAAACAGCCCTTAACATAGTAGACAAAGTTCTATTCACAACCTCAGTTTGACAATCAGTTTGGGGATGACATGTAGTAGAAAACAAAAGCTTAGTCCCCAATTTAGCCCACAATGTCTTCCAAAAATAACTAAGAAATTTAGCATCACGATCAGACACAATAGTATTAGGCACACCATGTAAACGAACAATTTCCCGAAAGAACAAATCAGCAACATGAGAAGCATCATCAGTCTTATGACATGATATAAAGTGTGCCATCTTAGAAAATCTATCAACAACCACAAACACACTATCACGACCTTCCTAGTCCTCGGCAAACCCATCACAAAATCCATAGAAATATCTTCCCAAGGAGCACTAGGAACGGGTAAAGGCAAATACAAACCGTGTGGATTTAATCTTGACTTAGCCTTTTGACATATAGTGCAACAAGCAACGAATCTCTCCACATCTCTTCTCATCTTTGGCCAAAATAAATGACCAGCAAGTATATCTTCCGTCTTATTGGCTCCAAAATGCCCCATCACCTCCATGCGCTTCCTGCAACAACAACAAGCGAACGGAGCTAGCTGGAATGCATAGCTTGTTAGCTCTAAACACAAACCCATCACTAACGATGAATTTGTTCCATCCCTTCCCATCTTTACAATGAAGCAACACCTCTTTAAAATCAGAATCATTAGAATATAGGTCTTTAATTGTTTCTAATCCAAAGATTTTGTAATCAAGTTGGTTCAGCAATGTATATCTCCTAGACAAGGCACCAGCAATAACATTTTCTTTCCCTTTCTTGTGCTTAATAACATAAGGAAAAGATTCAACAAATACAACTCACTTAGCATGCCTACAGCTCAGTTTTCCTTGACTACGAATATGTTTCAATGATTCATGATCAGAATGAATAACAAACTCTTTGGGCCACAAATAATGCTGCCAAGTTTCCAATGTTTGAACAAGAGCATACAATTCTTTGTCATAAGTGGAATAATTCAGAATAGGCCCGCTCAATTTTTCACTAAAATATGCAACTGGTTTTCCCTCTTGCAACAAAACACCACCCAATCCAATTCCACTAGCATGTGTCAACTTATCTTTCAGCATATTGAAAGCATTCTCTTGCTCTTTGTCCCAACGAAAAGGCACTCCCTTCTTCATAAGTTCATTCAATGGTGCAGCAATGGTGCTGAAATTCTGCACAAAGCGGCGATAGAAACCAACAAGTCCTAGAAAACTCCGCACCTGTGTAATAATCTTTGGTATAGGTCATCCCTGTATAGCTTCAACCTTGGCTTGATCAACCTCAATTCCCTATGGACTGACAACATAGCCAAAAAAAGACACTCGATCGGTGCAAAATGTGCACTTCTCAAGATTACCAAACAAACGTGCATCTCGTAACGCATTAAAAACAGCACGCAAGTGATCAAGATGTTCAACCATGGATTTGTTGTAGATCAAAATATCATCAAAGTATACTACAACAAATTTCCCAATGAAAGCACGCAAAACCTCGTTCATTAATCTCATGAAACTACTAGGTGCATTAGTTAACCCAAAAGGCATGACTAACCACTCATATAGACCGAACTTAGTTTTGAAAGTAGTTTTCCATTCATCTCCCAATTTCATACGAATCTGGTGGTACCCACTACGCAAATCAACTTTAGAAAACACAACAGCACCACTCAACTCATCAAGCATATCATCTAAACGTGGAATAGGGTGTCAATATCGAATGGTGATATTATTAATAGCTCTACAATCAACACACATACGTCATGTTCCATCTTCCTTAGGCACCAAAATAACCGGAACAGCACAAGGACTAAGAGACTCACGCACATAACCTTTGTCGAGTAGCTCTTGCACTTGCCACTGAATTTCTTTTGTTTCCTCAGGATTTGTTCTGTATGGTGCACGGTTAGGCAAAGATGCACTAGGAATCAGATCAATTTGGTGCTCAATCCTCGCATTGGTTGCAGCCCCGCTGGTATCTCACTTGGAAACACATCCGAATACTCCTACAAAATGTTAGCAACAGCAGGGGGCAAAGATTGCTGCATATTGTGAAGTGAAATCAAAGCATCCTTGCACACAAAAGAATAGGGAACAGAAGTAGAAGCAACCAATTCATTTATATCAGATTTAGTAGCAAGCATGCAATGCCCTTTTAATCTTATCTCATCTTTCTTACTTTCAGCAGATTTGACAATTTTAGTGTTCTCAGTTTTATCTTTTGCAGCTTTAGCAATGTCATCACGCACAATAGCCTTAGGAGACATGGGAAGCAAAACAAGTTTCTTATCATGGTGTATGAGAGAATATTGATTTGATCTACCATGATGTCTACAATCTGTATCAAATTGCCATGGCCTACCTAGCAGAATATGACAAACTTCCATAGGCACAACATCACATTCAACAACATCATGATATGAACCAATAGCAAAACTAATTCGAACTAGCTTGGTTACCTTTACCTTACCGCTGTTGTTCAGCCATCGAATGTAGTATGGATGTGGATGTGGTTTTGTTGTTAGTGAAAGTCTCTCCACCATGTCGCTGCTAGCCAAGTTGTTGCAGCTGCCTCCATCAATGATCAAGCGGCAAGAACGCTCTTTAATTACACACTTAGTTTGGAACAATGTATGCCGCTAATTTTGCTCCGCCTTCTCCATTTGTGCACTAAGCACACGCTGCACAATGAGGCTCTCATAATGCTCCGCATCTTCCGCACCAATCTGTTCAACTAGTGGCTCCTCACTACCTGCATCATCAGCCGCAAGCAAAGCAAGTGTCTGTTCATCGAAATAACTAGCGGATGAATACCCACCATCATTGTTTACCACCAAAACTCGCTTGTTTGGGCAATCACGCTGCACATGACCAAAGCCCTTACACCGGTGACACTGGACATCTCTTGTTCTTCTTGTGGAGGCAATTGAGGAAGTACTACCGGCTGGTTTTAGAGCAGATTTTGTTGCTGAATTTTTGGGAACAACACGTGTCTTGTCGCTAGAGGAATGTGGCGGTGCTGAACGACTCAACGATGGAGTAGGAGGAGGTGCACACCCGGTCAAGGAAGTAGTCGTACGCTGCTGCCATGGTGCTGATTTTCCTGCAGAAACATTAGACCTTGCACCTGCACGTCGTCCCTGCACTTCTCTCTCAGCTTTACAAGCAATATGAAAACACTTTGTTATGCTGTTATAATCTTTATATTCAATGATGTCCCAAATTTCTCTATTCAGCCCTCCCACAAATCTAGCAATAGCAGGTTCCTCACCCTCCTCTATTTGACAACGCAACATACCCATTTGTAATTCTTGATAATATTCTTCTACACTTTTAGCACCCTGTCTCAATTGCTACAACTTATGTAATAGATCACGTGCATAATAGGAAGGAACAAATCTAGCCCGCATGACCCGTTTCAAAGCATTCCAAGTTTGTGGCATGATATTAGGATGTTTCTTGCCGTGTTCTATCCACCAAACAGAAGCAAAATATGTAAACTCATTAGTAGCAGCCCTAACACGTGTAGCTTCAGGAAATTCATGGCATGCAAATTTCCCAAGTAATATAAGCATCAGGATCATATTTACAATCAAAAGGAGGTATCTTAAATTTAATCTTGCTAAAAGCATCATCATTACCATGTACCTCGCGTCGACGATGACCACCCATACCTCGGCGATTATGACGTAGCCGGCAGCGAGCAGGATCTTGGTCATCGACTTCAGTATCCGCAATGTATGCATTGTCATCAAAACTTTCTTCCTTTTTATCAGTCTTGTTGCCGTCCTTCTTGTCATCTCCATCACGCCCGCTAGTGGTTTTAGCATGCATCTCATCGAATCGCCTCAAAAGTGCAGCAAGACTCTTATCCATATGAGCCACTGACGCCTCCATCTTTGTAAGCTTGTTATTGGTCGCGATCTGTGAGGCCTCCAATTGTCCCATCTTCTCATTTGTCACCAGCAAGTCATTATCAATCCCCTCGTTGTGCTTCTTCACCAACCTTTCAAAATGTTGTATTATGCCCTTGGTGCGAGGAGACTATGGGATCTTGTTACAGGGAGACCCATCACCATCACCTTCTGATCGTGTCATGGTTAAACAAACCGAGGCAACAAGAGAAACATGTGAAGAAATAAAAGCCCTACAGCTAATAGGATGTAGCTATTTGTAAGGCGCTCACTCTCAACCTGTGATACAAGCTCTTACCAATTCTTACCTTGCTCGACAAGAGGGCACGTCTACCAACAAGTTTGCAAACCTAGAATGAAGTGTATCGGTGCCGCAGCAACAAGACCTGTAAAGCTGTAGTCGGATATGTGGAGCTATAGGTGGGCTGAAAACAAGGAATAGCTAGCACCACGTTAGTTAAAACAAAGCAAGCTGAATAATCATTCAACGGCGGTACTGTGTTGGTCCTAGCCTAGACCGTGCTAGAGACGCGAGCCTGGACACAAAGGAAGTCACAACGCACCACCGAAAAGCAATCACAATGATCAGCCCCTTTCTTTCTTCTTTTTCTTTTGCTTCTTTTTTTCTATTTTTTTCTTTTTTCTTTTTTTCAGGGGTCCTCAAAACTGAATATATGAACAAAGAGGATACCAAACAACCCATCACCCAAGCTCAACCTCCATCAGTTGCTATAAAAGGAGGTGTCCAATGCCTGGTTTCACACACACACACTCAATCTAACACTAGGGCTTGAGTGTGTGTGCAACCGGGCATTGGACAACTCTATTTATAGCTTGAGATGGCGGTTGAGCTTGGGTAACCACCAAGGAAGCCAGGGGGATCCTTGGCTGATTCGGCCGTATTGGATGGGTTCGGTCGAACCAGGTCGGTTCGGCCGAACCCTTGATCTTGCACCGCCTTTGCCTGGATGCCTTGGGATCAACTTTGGGAGGTGGTGCTGTGCTCGGGGCAGTTCAGCCAAACTGCCACAGTTTGGCCGAACTAGGCTTCTGGCCCAGCAGCGCTCTCTGCACCGTCTCTCCCTCCTGGACCCCTTGAGCTGCTCTTCCTTGGTGTATTTTATGTGATTTTGGCCCAGGGATGAGGTGGCACTGGTCTAGGTGGCTTGCACGGTCGTCGCTTGGTCATTGTTGATGTGGACGACCACCTAGTTGTGCTTTGCTTCGTGTACGTGCCTAGCTTAGGGGGGTAGTTAGGCCGAATGGAGTCGTTCAGCCGAATCGGTCAATTTCGACCCTCGTAGCATGTATTTGTCGATATTGTACCTGCACAAGGGATACACACCAGAACTCGTGGAACTTTATTAGAAATAAACCTAAGTGCATGGAATGTCAAATATAACCTCTTTTATTCCCGAGAATTGGTGGTAAAAAACGGGATGTAACGATCACCAACAAGCTCCCCCAAGCTTAGACCTTTGGCTGTCCTCAAGCAAATATAAAAACTTAGGCTCAGTGGATCAGGAGTTACTACAATGTCAGTATCTTCTAGGTAACATTTATTCACAACTAAAATTGTATAATACTAGAATCATTGGCAAAGTTTATTACTCACCGTATAGAAATATCTTTATCTTGGGCGGTTGAAAGGTTGAACAGTCTAACTCAGTTTTATTCCACTCATACTCTTTTTTAGGATCCCATCTCGGAGTTTTTCACAATTTTTGAAAATTTAATTTTAGTTCTTCAATTGGCGCACTCAATCACTCAAGTGATATTTGTATCCTCACCAAAGGCTTGTGCCTTCTTTCATCTAAATTCTACTAAAGCTTTTGTGTGGCTCAGGTAGGAAAATTGATGAAGGCATACTTGCATCTTATATTTTGCTAAGTCAAAGACCGGACCTTAGGAGGATCAAATCATACCTTTAGATCGAGAAGTGCTAGTGTGTGGAATATGTGAAGTGGAATGTGGTGGAACTCCTTGCGATGATTCTTCCTCTCCCTGATTTATTTTGAGATCATGGGCTATCTTTCTTTTTGCCATGCTCTTGGCATGCTTTTTTTCTTGTTTCTTTTTGCCATGCTCTTTGGCATGCTTTTCTTTTTCTCATTTTTGCATAGCCCATGTCTCTTTTCAAGGATAACTAGGAGAGGGAATCATGGAGCATTTATTTTGTGGATGGATGATGGAAAATATTTGCTAACTCCCAGTGTAGGAATTTGAAAGTGAGATTGATGTGTATGTGAATCTCGATCCTGAAAGCATGAAATGTTCCTCACAATGGACACAACAATTTGACAAAGCTCACTAAGATAACAAGCAATATATGAGTAGAAGGTTTTCAACTAAGCATATCATATGGCATTGGTAGGTATTTTTGACCAATGAGGAACTTTATTTTATTTTTGAAAACATAAAGCATCCGAGATTTTCACCGTACTAAGAGCAAAAGTATGAATTCAATCAAATCTCACTATATCATTCCTCACAACAATAAGACTTGGAATAAAGCATGTGCTCCCATAGGTTTTCAGGTTTATTTTTACTCATGCCAATTAACTCAAATACTACAGAGCAACTAGTTGAAACAAGGCACTTGCAAGATTAATGACAGAGTAATAATTCATCATTTCCAAGAGTGAGACACATATGGTTTGCTCCATGCATAGTTGGGTGTTAATTTTATTCAAAGCAAATCTTTTTGATATTTTTGTTGTTTAAGCTGAAATTGAAATGAAGGGAAATAGAAAGAAAGGAATCAAAGTGCTACGAAAAAACGTACCTGTAGGGGGTCCTCCCCCAAGCTTGCTTGACGACATCACTGATATGGCTTGAACCGTGAGAAATACTCGGCCATTTTGTCCATCTGCTGTTGAGTGTGGTACCTTAAGGAGTCCAGCATAGAGTTGTTCTCCTGATGGTACTAGGAATGGTAAGCCAGGGTACAATCGATGTTGCGGGTATGGTCGTCGGTGAAGTCGACCCGGTCGGAGATGTAGGACAACTCCCGACCGATGTGATATCCGCTTGGCGTGGTGTAGCATGCGGACTAGGAGTATCGTGGGTGGTACAGTTGATACGTACTATCGTACGATCCATCGTATCCGTACCCCTAGGAATACCCATAGTTTGAACTCTACGCGTAGTCCCATTGGCCTGAGGCAAAGTACTCCGGCCCCTGGGGGTGTCCAGGGCCTCCTGCTCCAAATGTCCCATCGTCGGTGTACTGCTCATAGGCCTCTTCAAAGGCCGACGTGTGTCGGTGCGGTTGCGGCAGTGATCCTGCTGGCTCCTATGAGGTGGCGAGACCAGCGTCTCTTCTTGTTCGCCCCGAGGTTATTGGCCCTGTACCTGAAACACTATGTCGGGCTGGTTCTCTTTGTGGGGGAGAATCATCCAAACCAGCACACAAACGAAGGGTCAGTTTCCGGGCAGTATACAACCCAAGCTCTACGCAAGGCAGCGGGACTTTGGTTGTATGACCGCGATAAATCATGACAAGGTTCCCATCGAACGTCCTTCGCATCATGTGGCCTTGCACAATGTGTTCAGCATCCACGATAGGATGTTCTGTCTCGACGTATGTTAGCTGGGCGTTCCCAAGGACACATAGACAAGTAGCAAGGCAAGTGACTAGAGAAGTCATCGCAACACTACCAACACGATAGGGCATAGAAGACCAGTGGGCAACCAAGTATCACAGCTAAACAGTATTGACTGGACGCAAATCCGACCGAGGGAACACGGTCATAGCCAGCCACCAATGCATGAAACACAAGGTGGGGTTATGAACCTCGTTTGTACGGGGAGCCGTACATCTCGTGTCCCCAGAAATCTTGTGCCAAAAGTCATCTCGATTAATTTTTCTCAGAACCTTGGTGTGCTCTAAAGAACAACAACGATCAAAACCCAGAGCCACACTCAAGTCACTCCAAGAGCAAGAATGCTCTTGCTATTGGTTGAAAAATCAAAACCGAATCCTCTCTTTGCCCAAAGAAAGTGTAGAAAGAAATTCAAGGGTGAGGAGACGCGGACCTGGTTCGGTGACTTGCCAAAAGCTTTCCCTTTCAATGGCAAGAAACACCTCGGTGAAATCGCTGATCATCACCGTCTTCACGAGCAGGTCATGCTCGTAAACACGGGTATGTTTGAAGTCCTTGACACGCAGCATGTTGAAGGCTTGGCATTCGAGGTCCGAGCGGAGGATGATGTCGTCCTCGCTCAGGAGTTGCCGAGCTGGGTTAGAGACAGAGCCTCTGCCCATATCAGTAACTCCTGGCTCATCCACCTCCATCCGGCTCAAGACACGGGATGGTACTGGGGAGCTCCGAGCATCATCCTCGTTCGAGCACTTGTTCAGCCTGCTGGAGCGCCAGAAAGGGAACCACTTCGATATGATGCCTGCAAAAGGTTAGCGCAACAACTACCCGAATGACTGAATATATGAGGTTAGCACAAGCAAAACAAGTCAGTCGTTAGAGAGTTAGTCGTTCTTGCAGGATGCTAAAGTCCTCCACAAACACGTTCAAGTGGCAACACAAAGATCAAATGAAAGGGAAATATTTTTGTGTTTTTTCTCAATGCAAGTGAATCAAACTTGAGCAAAAACTACAGAAAAACTTGATCAAGCACTTGGGTAAGAACTTGAGAGAGAGAGAGAGTGTGTGCTTTGAGAGTGGGATTTCAGAACTGAATGGTACAACAAGCAAGGAGGCAAAGGGTGGCATTTATAGGCCAAGGGGGAGCACCAGGCTGGTTTAGCCGAATAGGCCTGGTTAGGCCAAAGTGCCCATGTGGATGCTGCCCACTTTGCCTCCCACCAGCACAAAAAAAATGGTCTAGGTCCAACACTAGGGTATGGTCACTTTGGTGGATTTTAGTGGGTAAGATGCTCAATTGACATGACCAAAGTGGAATAATGGTGGAGTCACTTCATGCTGCCATGTTTTGTGGGAAAGATGAGTGTGCATCCATGTGAAGTGTTGTGGACATGTTTGTGCTGGTTGGTGGTGAAAAGAAATAAATGGAGCACTTTGGAAAAAGGGTAAATATGATAGGATTTCAAAATGTACCCAATTCAAATAAAATTCAGCATGCTCTCCATTTATTTTTATCATGCTTGCAATTTTCTACTCTCTTTCAAATTAATTGCTCAAGTGATTCACATTTTTAAGAAGGGAAACATGCAAATGCAATGATGGCAATTAAAAATTTGGAAGAGAAACATGAGATACATACCGGTTTTCCTCACGGCGAGAGCTCGTGTTTAAAGTCCATGAGCGGGACTCCTCATTTCTTCAGTGAATTTTGTCATCGTTCGATCCCGGAGTGGGTGGTTCACACGATGCAACCTTCTTCCGCCACACCTTCTTGATTTTCTTTGGTGTCCGCGGTGGCAGAATCAGCTCCTCTGGTACATTCCAAATGGCCCGATCCTTCACATATTTCTTATTGAGGAGGTCCATCTCTTCCTGGCTCATTGGTTCTGTTAGCTTGTCGCATTCGAATTGCTCCCCACCGAGTATTTTCAGCTCTCCACTAGGGAGTGCTTTTAAGAAACACCCGGCACTTCTTTGCTCCGGAGTGAGCGGCTTCGTCTTCTGCTCCTCCCATGGTTGGAACTTGAAGAAGATCCGCTTCCCATCGATACGGAATGAGATTTCTCTCGTATCCATATCAATCCTAGCCCGGACAGTGTTTAGAAACGGCTGGCCCAACAAGGGGAAACGAATAATCGCTCCCCATGTCAAGGACAACGAAGTCCATAGGGACATAATATCCCTAGATTCGAACTGGCACAATCTTAACCACCACCACGGGGTAGCGGATTGTCGAATCCGCAAGTTGTACCTGGGCATTTGTAGGAGACAAAGTGGAATAGCATAGCTTCTTAAATAATACCTTAGAAATGATGTTAACGCTGGCTCCCAGATCACAGAGTGCATCCTCAATGCGATGATTCAAAATCACGCACTGAATGATGGGTACTCTAGGATCGTCTTTCCTTTCCAGAGGAGTCTTCGTGATCGCTTTCTTGGCAGCTTTTGGCAGATAAGTCCCTCTTCGTACTTGTATTTCGACGTATGAGATTTGACCTGCATGCTTAACACGGAACATACTATGAGACATCTTACCCCATCTTGTAGTGACGACCTTAACTATTTCAATGGAAGGTTCGGGTTGCCCCGGAATCTTCCCTGATTCAGCAACAGGAACAGCGGCAGCTAATTGAGCAACTTCAGTTTCAATCATTTTATTAAAGCTCAGTTGACTTTTTATAGCAGAAGAAAACGATTCCAATTTAGAATCTATGCTTTCCAGGATTTTATCATTAGCAGCAAACTTTTTACTAATATTCTCATTGATTTTAACCTAGCTTAGCACAAGATCCTTGATTGATGGCTGATCATTGAAATTGCTGGAATTGAAATTGTTACATGGTTGAGGTTTCTCAAATGAGAGATTTAGGCGCGAATTCTAGCCTTGATTGCCGTAGTTATTCGGACGGTACCCGTTGTTGTTGAAGTTGTTGATGTAGTGGGCATCTTCTCGCGTTTCGGGGCAATTATTCCCCGAATGGCCAGCATTGCCATAGACCTCGCACGTCATGCGAGCGTCCATGGCTTTCACCATTTCTTGAGCAGGGGTCTCCAGCTTCTTCATCAGGAGGTCCATTTTGGCAGCGAGCATGTGCAATGCTGAACTTGGTAGACTCCTCGGGTCCGTGGTTGGGCACGGTCGTCGCTCCAACCTTTGTTTTCCACCACCTTCTCGATGGGGGCCTTCGCTCGGCTCTTCTCAAGCGAGAAGAAGGCTCCTCCAGCTGCAGCATCCAAATACTCACGGGCGGACCTCTTGAGCCCGTGATAGAAGATTTGGACTAGGAACCAACTCTACGTACCATGGTGAGGACAAGCAGATATATTGTCCTAGAGGCGTTCCCATGCCTCTGAGACAGATTCATGTTTTAACTGCTGGAAGCTAGCAATTTTATTCCGGAGGGCATTGGTTTTCCCAACCAGAAAGAATTTTAGCAAAAATGCGCTAGTGCATTTATCCCATGAATCTATGGCTTTGAGGGTAGCATAAAACCACTGCTTTGCCTTACCCAATAATGAGAAAGGAAATAAATGAAAGCGAATAGCATCGATACTTACTCCTCGCATGGTGAAGGTGTTGCAGATCTCCACAAAGTGCTGGAGATGTGCATTTGCATCCTCGTGAGGCTTGCTATAGAATGGACCGTCCTGAACCATGTTGATAAGGGCTGGCTTGAGCTTGAAGTTGCCATCTCCGACTAGTGGAGTTGGTCCGACATGCATATTCTCACTCGATGGAGCGAAGACCTCACAGATCGTCTTGCTTGCCATCCTCGATGTTGAAGCTGTGTCGACGACGAGAATGACTAGGCTCATTAGAACAAGTTGCTTCTGAGGAGGTACGACATGGGGTCGAACTTTCCTCACAAGTGACTCAGGATTATCTTGATAATTTGACGGTACTTGGAAACTAGTCATGCACTGCTCTGATTCACACAAGACCAATGAAGAGAGCAAGGATAAACCCGCTTGAGCAGCGGTATACTCAACTAAGATAGCTCGAGATAAATGTTTAAAAGTAATCTAGCCAATTGCTTCCCCGGCAACGGCGCGAGAAATGCTTGTTGGCAGTCCTTACGGTCCACTATCAGGATTGTGAATCCCGGTACTAGTGCAAGGAGTGTTTCAGTGGTTTTTCTTATGGCTCAGTAAAATAAATGAATATTCTGCAAGCGCACAGAATTACCGCTGTAGCACTTCACCAGGGAGTAATCTGAGGTATCGTAATTTATATTTTAGCAGGGAAGCTTATGGAAAGAGTACTAGCAAACAAGTATTCGGGACTATCAAAGAGGGGTACACTACTAACAAGACAGGGGATAATGGTACTGGATAAGAGTAGATATACCATGACACACAACTCAAGGATACTCAGATAGGAAAGAGAAGGAATAGCTAGCTGGGAGGACAACGAGAAGAGATAGAGGATTTCTGGGTACTTGATCTATCTAGGCTATTCGGGTCAAGGGGATACAACAGCTGAGAGCTAGTTCTACAGGTCAACGATAACTCTATTGTCTTAGCATTGAGACATAGAATTCATGGCACACGGAAAGGGATGAGAAGGGGTGCCACTAGTGCTGCACTTGGGTGTCCTACGGGCTGAGCTAGGCGTGATGGACTACGTAGGTCGTATAGGGTTCTCACCACCAAACGACTACCACCTACCTAGTGTAGGTACTGCACCTACACTAGTTAATGACTTACTTACTCCGCCCGCTGAGCAAACAATCCTGTCAATACCCCGGTGAAAATTCACTGCAAGTATTGAGCAAAAACGAAGGACTCACTAAGACAAAGACTTAAACAAGAACTGAAGGAACTAGGATCACAACAACTATAGTCTAAACTCGAAATACTTGAAACTAGACCAAAGTAGAAGCAAGGTATAAAATAACTCAGATAAGATAACAAGATAAACTATATTGATAACTCAGAGTCAACAAAAGAAAAGGAAAAGATACAAGAGCTAATACCAAAGCTTCTGAAGACGACCCCGGAACCTCCGAGGTACAGCTTGACTCAACTCTAACTCCCAACTATACTATCGTAACTCTACTAGAACATGTGGAAAATGAGATCCTTGGCTTCAGTGTGTGTGAAACCGAGCATTGGACAACTTTATTTATAGCTTGATATGGCGGTTGAGCTTGGGTAACCGCCAAGGAAGCCAGGGGGATCCCTAGCTGATTCGGCTGAATTGGATGGGTTCGGCCAAACCAGGTCGGTTCGGTCGAACATTTGATCTTGCACCGCCTTTGCCTGTACGCATTGGATCAACTCTGGGAGGCGGTGCTGTGCTGGGGGGCAGTTTGGCCAAACTGCCACAGTTTGGCTAAACTAGGCTTCTGGCCCAGTAGCGCTCCCTGCACCGCCTCTCCCTCCTGGACCCCTTGGGCTGCTCTTCCTTGGTGTATTTCGTGTGATTTTGGCAGGAATGAGGTGGCACTAGATTAGGTGGCTTGCACGGTTGTCGCTTGGTCACTGCTAACGTGGACGGCCTCCCAGTTGTGCTTCACTTCATGTACGTGCCTAGCTTAGGGAGGTTGTCCGGCCGAACGGAGTCATTCAGCCGAACCGGTCAATTTCGACCCCTGTAGCACCTATTTGTCGATATTGTACCTACACAAGGGATACACACCAAAAGTTGTGGAACTTTATTAGAAATAAACCTTAGTGCATGGAATGCCACATATAAACTCTTTTATTCCCGAGAATTGGTGGTTGAAAACGGGATGTAACGACCGCCACAGCAAGTCACACGAATCGATGATGTCACCAATCTGGGGCAAACTAACAGAACCCCGGCCAAGTGGAGGCAATCCAGGATGTCCAAGTGCAGAGGCGGTGCATCAGAGGGTTGCTGGGCTCCGGGCACAGTTCGGCTAAACTCCCTAGTTCGGTCGAGCAGCCCACATGAACAAATAGGCTCACAACCGCCTCAGACCCAACCCCAAGGATGAATCCAAGTCATAGGAGCAAAGGTGGTGCCAGGTGGCAGTTTGGCCAAAGCACCAGGCTTTGGGCGAACTAGAACTAGGGGGTTCGACTGAACAAGCCGGGGCACCGCCTCTCGGTGGCTTGGCCCCTGCTCAACCTCCATCGCCTTCAAGCCCCTATAGATTGGTTTGCATCCGATTCAACGGATGTGTGCTAGCCTTTAGGTGGTGATAGCCTATTGACACTTCTTACGGTCCACTATCAGGATTGGTAACCCCGATAATGGTGCAATGAGTGTTTATTAGTATTCTTACCGCACAGATCAAAATCCTCAAACGCACAAAACTGTTGTAGCATCTCACCCGAGAGTATTTCAAAGTATTGTATTTATTTCCTCAGGGAAGCATTGGATAAAGAGTAGCAGGCATGACACCTAGGGGCGGTGCCGGCCAGTTCGGCCGAACCATGGGGGTTCAGGCGAACTGGTGGGGTTCAGCCGAACACGTAGAGTTTGCCCGAACTGCCTCATGCACCACCTCTTGCCTCACACGTGTTGGGTCACTTCTTGAGGCGGTTTGCACGTCGGTGGAGAGTTCAGGAGAATTGTGGGCTAGGCCTAGGCCTCTGCTGCCTTCCGGTCCACTATTTTCATGTTGATGGCCATGATGCCCCATCCAAACCTAGGGTTCTGGTGGATTGCATGCCTTCTTGTTGTGATGCACTACGGGTTCAGGGATGGAGTTCGGTTGAATCTCGAGATTCGTCCAAACCCATCATTCTGGTTGGCTTTTGCCTCAACTTTAGTCATTTGCCTCCTCGAATCAAATAAACACCAAAACTTGTGGAAATGATTAGAACTAGGCCCTAAATCTAAGGTGCATTGTTCCATTATGTTCATTTTATACTTGGTTGGAGGTCGGAAATTGGGACATAACGATCGCCAATAGCTGGGCGCCTGAATTTTATTTGGCGTGTCCATGAGACCCTAGCATCCCTCACGCTCGAGGGCTGGGCGCCTAAATTTTACTCGGCGTGTCCATGAGACCATGCCATCCCGCACGCTCGGGGCTGGGCGCCTAAATTTTGCTCGACGTGCCCATGAGACCCTGCCATCCCTCATGCTCGGGGGCTGGGCGCATAAATTTTACACGGCATGTCCATGAGACTCGCTACCGATCACACTCGGGGGCTGGGCGCTTGAATTTTACTTGGCGTGTCCATGAGACTTTTGAAGATTTATCTCGAGTACGTCTGTCTAGGGGTATCCTAGAAAGTAGATTTGTGGGGATCGCCGGACCTGGACTTGATGGTTAACGCGAAGACATAACACACAAGGATTTAGACAGGTTCGGGCCGCCAGTGTAGCGTAATACCCTACGTCCTGAATAGGGAATTGTATGTTGTATTCTTCTCATTGGGCGGTTTTAGGCCTTGATCTACCGAGCTAGGGACCCAACCAAATGAAGGCCCAACCAAGATGCCACGCGGCGTGCCTCGACGCGAACCAGAATCTCCGCTTCGCTCAAGGAGACCGACCCCTCGAGCGAATCGGAGAACTCCGCTTTGGTCGAGGCCTGGGGACCGAGCCTCGAGCAACCCATGGAATAGGGAAAGCTCTGCCTCGGTCGAGACCCTCGCTCCAACGGACAATTAATGGTGCCCACTGCCACCGTGCGTCCAAAGTCAAAAGGCAGATCTCTCGCCATACTGCCCTGACAGCCGCGACCCCTCCCATCGCATTCGCCAACTCCCATCACTATGCTGCCAACCGAGGCTCTGTGCGGGCAGGCCGGCACTATGCGAACAGAGTCCGTCACTCCGAGCTCCTGTACTGCAAACTCCAATGACTCGAAGACCTCCGTCGGACGGGAGAGACCCTCGAGCACACAGCAGGAGAAGAGAACAGGACGGCGGAGGTATGGCGGGCCATTCCGAGCGCTATGCGACCAACCTCGGCGCTGTGCGGACATGTCGCCGCCGTGCGAACAGGGCCGGGTCACTCTAACTCCCTGTGCCACCAACTCCCACAGCGATTTTCCACAGAATGAGCTGTGCGTAGGCATGGGAGACCCTTGAGGTGGTGTACGGACGAGCCATTATCGCACAAAGGACGCATCAGATCCTCAAGACCATTCCTCGACGTCATCACCAGTGTAAAAATCGACTACAGCAAACAAGGACACAGAAGCACGCCCAATGCCACTCCTACTCCTGTGCGACATCTATAGCAACATGCTCCTATAACCCCTCCTCCTTGGCCTATAAAAGGAGGGGGTGATCGAACAAAAGGGAAGAGGACGGAAAAAAGACGAAGAATCCGCATACACTCGGAAAATCCACGATATTGGCACCTTGCCTCAATCATCCGGGACTCGGAGGTCTAGCCTCTCGTCCCAACCTGCTTGTACCCCCTACTACTTGCAGTCCGGTGCAGAATAATAAATCGCACATACCGCCTTGGTGGAAGTATGGTCTTCTGACCGGAACCAAGATAAACCCATGTCTCGTGTTATCTTCTGCTTCAACCATCAGGGGAGGGAACACAGCGCATTTCTGGTTGGTGTTGGGACCATGATTTCTAAACACCGACAGTGGCGCTCTAGGTACGTGTCTCGCGCTGTGATCGATTGTTTCATCCACCATCTCCCTTGATGGCAACCCAAGTCGTACGCGACAACCTGTTTTCGATGCCAGCATCGGATCAGCTCCCTGCCGGATTCGAAATCCGGTTCGGGAGTCTTGACTTCAGGGCGACTGGCGATGGCTACAACATGTAGCTCATGACGAGGAACGCCAGCATGAGCGTGCCACCGTCACTCCCATCACCATCACCGCGATGCAAAAGGCGTTCGCGTCAACGCGCGCGGCGAACGCGCGCGGAGCGACGCGGAATAGCCCACGCCGGCTCCCCCGAACGGGTTGAGCCCGGCACGACAAGGGCAACAACCGCCACCACCTCGGTACAACCAGCCGGGGATAGCACGGTCGACACGTGGCGAAACCCGCAACCATGACCAACTCTTCATCAGTTGACACGGACATGACGGCGTATGA
This sequence comes from Echinochloa phyllopogon, assembly GCA_033239725.1. Classification (NCBI taxonomy): domain Eukaryota; kingdom Viridiplantae; phylum Streptophyta; class Magnoliopsida; order Poales; family Poaceae; genus Echinochloa; species Echinochloa phyllopogon. The sequence goes on from BTCW01000018.1 coordinate 29,873,764, forward strand.
GGATTTGCCGGGCCACCACCTGATCTCGATCAGCAACCTCATAGCAACGTCGCCGGACGACAACTACCCTGAGTCTGGCAGCGAGGCATCCGAGAGCGGCCGGAGGATCCCCGAATGGGATTACTCAGGGCTTCATGATCAAGAGGCCCTCTTATCATTCCAGGCTGCGGCAGATTATTGCCTAACCTGCTCCGACAACCCCAGCGAGGAGGATTACGATCCCACCAGGGAATGCTTCGTCGTCCTTCCGGGAAAGGATGGCGGAGATGACGGGGCAGGAGAGCCAGCGCATGTCAGAGATCACAAACAGGCGCACAACAACGTTGCTCTCGCACAAGCACAACTGGCCCAAGTCTGCAAACTTGAAGCCAAGCTTGAAGAACGCCAATAGGTCCGAGCGCTTCGGGCAATGCTTGAGGACAATCGTCCTATGCGCGGCGTGCGTGCCAGGGAAGCCGGGCGCATAGCATGAGCCCGCATCGAGGCTGATGATGATGTGGACGACCCACTTGTGTTAGTCAGGGCAAGCCAGAAGCTCATCGCCGCAGCAACTCTGATCCGAGCCATGCCCGAGCCATCAACATCCGATGGCCAAAACCTGCGCCAAGAGGCGCAGCTCCTAATCGAGCAAGCGGCTGTGCAGCAAGCCGAAAGCTCAGCCTCTCGCATCCGTAGTTCCGCCGGCCCAAAAACTGGTGGAGCAACTAACCGCGCGAAGGGACAATCTAATGCCACCCCCGCCCTCGAATAAGGGAAAGGCAGCTTCGGTGCACGAATGCATCGGGAGGAAGCCTCTCAAGGAGCGAATCCTTGACACACGTGGTGACATCAGCGACGACGACGCTCGCAACACCCTCAACAGAAAGAGGTGGGATGGCGCATCTTGCGGTTTCCACCCCCACCGTGGAGGCTGCTACGACAGCGACGAAGACAAGAGCCCAACGCCAGAACCCCTGGGAACCCGGGTATTTGGCCGGGAGATTCGTGTGGCCCCGATTCCCGCACGATTCAGGCAGCCAACAACCATCACCAAGTACTCGGGGGAGACGGACCCGAGGGTGTGGCTCAACAACTATCGCCTCGCCTGTTTATTGGGCGGCGCGACCGACGACGCCATGATCATCCGCAACTTGCCGCTTCATTTGGCGGATTCTGCGCGGACATGGCTACAGCACCTACCCGCGAACCAGATTCATGACTGGAACGACCTCGTGAGGACGTTCGTGGGTAACTTTTAGGGCACCTACCTACGCCCTAGAAACTCATGGGACCTTCGAGGGTGTCGCCAAACATCCAACGAGTCCCTTCGTGATTTCATCCGCCGCTTCTCCAAGCATTGCACCGAGCTCCCGAGTGTGGGTGACTCCGAAGTCATCCATGCTTTCCTCGAAGGCACAACCTACCGGGACTTGGTACGCGAGCTAGGACGCAGTCCTCCTACTAGCATAAACGAACTGTTCGACGTGGCCACCAATTTTGCCTCCGGCGAGGAGGCGGTCGGAGCCATCTTTGATAGTGGAAGGGGAAAGCGGACGGAGGAAACGCCCGCGGAGGGCAGCAAGTCCAAAGGATCCGCCAAGAAAGAAAGGCAAGGCAAGAAGGGGAAGAAGCCCCAAAAAGCCTCGCGCCGACAAGAGCGGACCGAGGACCCTGACGAAATACTCGCAGTCGATCCTGCTGCGCCCAAACCTCCTCGAGGCCCCCCTCGAGGAGGCGGCATCTTCGATGATATGGTCAAGAAACCATGCCCTTATCACAAGGGCATCGTAACCCACACCGTCGAGCAGTGCGGAATGCTAAAGAAAAACTTCAACCATGCCGCTTCGAAGGACGAAGGGGGAAAAAGAGACACGGGCGACGGGAGTGGCCAAGGCTTCCCGGAGGTGGAGAACGTCTTCTTCATTTTTCGTGGGCCAACCGCGAACATGACCCCTCAGCAGCGCAAGCGCGAGCGCCGAGAGGTATTCTCCATACACAAGGCGGGGCCGTTGTACCTCGACTGGTCAGAGAAGACCATCTCCTTCAGTCGAGACGACCACCCCAACTACATCCCGAACCCGGGGCAATACCCGCTTGTCGTTGATCCTATCATCGGCAATACCCGGTTCTCCAAGGTACTCATGGATGGAGGAAGCAGCCTCAATATCATGTACGCTTCATCCTTGGAGCTCTTGGGCATCGGCAGGGACACGTTGCGCCCTAGCAAGGCGCCGTTCTATGGCGTTGCGCCGGGAAAGCGAGTTCAGCCCCTCGGGCAGATCAATCTGCCAGTTTGCTTCGGTACCCCTGACAACTTCCGCAGGGAGACTTTGACCTTCGAACTGGTTGGATTTCGAGGTGCGTACCACGCCATCCTCGGCCGCCCATGCTACGCCAAGTTTATGGCGATCCTGAACTATACCTACCTCATGTTGAAGATGCTGGGACCAAACAGCGTCATCACCGTGGCCCCATCATTCGAACATGCCTACATATGCGATATGGAATGCGTCGAGAGCGCCGAGGCGCTTGCTGAGGACGAGGCTCTCGTCGCAGACCTGGAGAAGATGGCGAACGAAACCATCCCCTCCACTTTGAAGCATGCAGGCAGTTTCGAACAGGCAGAGCACACCAAGGCTGTGCCGCTCGACCCAGGTGTTCCCAGCGACAAGACGGTGCGGATCAGCTCGACCCTCGACAGCAAATAGGAGGTGGTGCTCGTCGACTTCCTCCACGCCAATGCCGACATCTTCGCGTGGAGCCCCTCGGATATGCCAGGCATACCGAGGGAGGTCGCCGAGCACTCCCTTGACAACCTGCCCCAATCCAAGCCGGTGGTTCAACGATTGCGACGCTTAGACGAGCACAAGCGTAGGGCCATTGGTGAGGAGCTGCGCAAGCTCCTCGAGGCCGAATTCATCAAGGAGGTATTTCACCCTAACTGGCTTGTCAATCCTATTTTAGTTAAGAAAAAGAATGGGAAGTGGAGGATGTCCATAGATTATACCGGTTTAAATAAAGCATGTCCAAAAGTCCCTTTTCCTCTACCACGTATCGATCAGATCGTAGATTCAAACGCGGGATGCGAGCTATTATGTTTCCTTGATGCTTATTCTGATTTCCACCAAATTAAGATGAAAATTTCTGACCAACTGGCAACCTTCTTTATTACACCTTTTGGTATTTTCTGCTATGTCACGATGCCGTTTGGACTTCGAAAAGCCGGAGCTACATACCAGCGATGTATGCTTCGTGTTTTCGGATATCATATCGGGCGAACCGTAGAAGCATACATTGACGATATTGTAGTAAAGACCAGGAAGGCGGATGACCTGGTAAACGATTTGCGCATTGCGTTTGATTGTCTCTGGGCCAACGGGGTAAAACTGAATCCGGAAAAATGCGTTTTTGGGGTACCTCGAGGTATGCTCTTGGGTTTCATAGTCTCTCAACGAGGCATTGAGCCCAACCCTGAAAAAGTCTTGGCCCTCGAACAAATGGGACCGATCCAAGACCTAAAGGGGGTACAAAGGGTATTGGGATGCTTAGCAGCCCTAAGGCGGTTCATCTCGCGTCTCGGCGAAAGAGGCTTACCCCTGTACCGACTCCTAAAAAAGAGCGAACATTTTTCTTGTACCCCCGAGGCTCAAAAAGCCCTCGACGGCGGCACTCCTTCTCGTACGCCGCCTTCCGCAGGTGATTCCTCTCTTTCTTCTACTTCGCCGCATCCTTCCGCGCCTTCTGCCTTTCGGTAGAAAGGCGGTTGGCAGCGCGAACCTCGCGAAGAGGAGGAGCAGAGTGATACCCTTTTTGAGACAAACCCTGAAGAAAGAATCCAAGATTAAGCGATCAGATAATCTCGAGGGTAGAAAGCAAAATTGAATCTAAATCAAACTTAAAGCAGAACTTACAAATTGTAAAAACCCCGCTTCGGTGCGCATCTTGACGGCGAAAAGGGCCTCCTCTTTGCAATCAAGCTTGGAGACCTCCACGGCCCACCGTGCTCGATGGATGCAGTACTCGAGGACGAGGGTCCCCTCCTTCATCTTCGAGCCCTGCCAGGGCCAATCCGCCCTGAGCTGGTCAAGCCGCAGCGTCCTCTCCATCAGCGGCAGTACATACCGCTGATTGAAGTTTCCAATCACTCCCGCCGCGGTCAAACCCGCCCTCGAAAGCGCGGTGAAGGCGTTGGTGAAGACCCGGAGTCGCTCCTGACGGTCGGCGGGGGAAATTCTGTAGCTCCACGCCTCCGGCCACTCTCGCAGCACTTTGCCGGTGTAGTCCGGTAGCTTGTTGTCGACGTTGCAGAGGTAGAACCACCCCTTGCCCCCTACTCTGCTGCCCCCGAACTTGCAGGGTAAGGCCCCCGGCACGGACCGCCCGGCAGAACCCCCGAGACTCACCTATGGCAGTATGGAGCTCACCGCGGAAAAGGTGAACCGATAGGTCCCAATGAGCCTCGATCCCCAAGTACCCCTCACAGACGGTGACGAAGACCGCCGCTTGCGAGATGACATTGGGGGCGAAGTTGTGGAGCTCCACACCGTAGTGGAGGCACAACCCACGGAAGAATGGCGATGCGGGGATTCTGAACCCCCGCTCGTGAAGTCTCGCCAGGCTCACCACGAAGCCCTCCGGCGGAGAAGGCTCGTGGTGATTGGAGGGCGGCGCGATCCACATCGGCTCGTCTGGGTTGCTGTTCGCCGGCAGCACCCCGGCCTCCACCAGCCCGGCGAGATAGGCGTCGGTGGCGATGGAGGGGCTCCACGGAGCAGGATCGATGATGGTCACCATGGCGAATGGCGGCGGCGAAAAGGGCGAAGTCTTGTGCGTGGAAAGGTGAAAGGCGAAGAGCGGCGGCGCTTGAAAGTAGCAGATGCAATCGGAAAGCAAGGGCTGGGTAAGCCAATCCTTTCCCCTTGTCCCTCTATTTATAGTGTCATGCGGAGCGCAACCGGCACCCCGGCCGCGTGAAAAACGCATTCAATACGATTGGCACCACAGCCACTGACGGCCGGGCCCCATGGGTTGGGATAACCACTACGCGCGAGAATCTAGGCGGCACGTCGCATCGTAACTGCCCACGTCTCTTCCGCTCCGCCTAAAAGGCGCGCCCACTTCCCATACTAAGCGCCACGTCGCCCACGACTACGGAAATAAACGCTCGAGGCCAGCCGAAAGGCTTCTGAGGTAAGTTACCTCTCCTCGAGGCCCTACTGATCAGGGGTTCGAAGTCTTGGCCCCTTGAGGGTTCGACAGGCACCTCAGATTTAATGGAGTCAGAAAGACTATTGTGATAGATACTCCATCGAGATACATTATGCTTCAGTTGCTCATCCTCGTGCCAATGGACAGGTGGAAAAAGCGAATGGTTTGTTACTGCATGGGTTAAAACCCAGATGGTATGAGCCTTTGAAGAAATACGGCGGTAAATGGGCAACGGAATTGCCCGCGGTGCTTTGGGGGCTACGCACTCAACCCAACAGGGCTACCGGCCAATCACCATATTTCTTGGTTTACGGCTCCGAAGCAGTTTTGCCTGCTGATCTATTATGGGAAGCTCCATGTTTGGAGAATTACGATGAACAACTCACTCATCAGGAAAGGTCCCAGAATGTTGATGGCGTCGAGGAAGCTCGAGTAGCAGCTCTTATCCAGAACACGCGTTATCTTCAAGGATTGCGTCGCTTTCATCAACGCTCTGTTCAACCTCGATCCTTTACTATAGAAGACTCGGTACTACGCCGAATCCAAAAGCCTGAAGGGCTGAACAAGCTTATGTCTCGATGGGAAGGTCCCTTTCTTGTAAAACAAGTCATTGGACCTGGTACGTACCGGCTGCAAACCCCGGAGGGAGAGGAATTGCCAAATGTGTGGAACATAGAGCATCTCCACAAATTATACCCGTAACACGGGAGATTGCATATGAGTCATTGTAAACAACCCTTGATCACAAATTAATAAAGTTATATTTTTCTGCCATCTACAAGTTATGGCATCTTTTATCTCATTAGATAAAACTCTACCATGCGCATATCGACGCTAGTCATCGCACGGCATTCGGGTAGTTTTCTACTCCCATTCAAAAGAAGCCAAGATTCCATTTTAAAATGAGGTATAAAACACCGAAAAATCTTGGATGAGTTACCCTCACCTATACATGGTCGAAGGCGATAATCTCCTTTCTTTTGATTATTTGTCTTTCTCGGTGAAAGCTCCAGGAATTAGTGTTGTACCAACTGCACTCATTCTCCTAAAAATGTCACCTAAAGGTGCTCAAAGTACTAACAAGTACAGAATACTTATGCTTATATGCATAAATTTTCACCTTGCATTAGCAAAATTGCTAGACCTTAACAAGGCTTGATTCAACTATTTCTAGTTGTGAACCTTACACGACCACTGGACTACGTAAAGAGTAGTCATTCATCAAGTATATTACCCACAGTACTTTGCATGCGCACAAACTACTCGAAAGATAATACTTGCATAGTAGTATTTCATAACGACTACTTTAAACAAGTAGTAAACGTTATATACATGACAAGCATTTATATTGGCTCCAAAACAGAGTGTTCGAACGAGTATTTCAAGTTACAATGCAGAACTATTCTAATGAATCAATGAAAGTATCTGCGACTGGTTCTGTTTCTTTCACCAAAGCTTCGAATCCTTCGATCTCCATTCCTTCTGGAAGCTCTACGACTTCAAGTTTGGCGTTTGGATTGTGCGCTTTCACCATTGCTAGCAGCTGATTGATGCATTCCTTCATGGTACTATTCCAAAAATCGGTAATCTGCCCAGGTACCGCGCTGATCAGCTCCAAGATCGACTGGTTAGCCGTAGCAACACTTTCGGGTGTTACCATCTCAATGATGGGGAGCATCGCTTCTTCTATGGCCTTTTTCTCGGCCCGGAGATCTTCCACTTCTTGTTGTTTAGCTTGTTGTCCAGCCAAGGCCCTGGAACAAGATTGCTCCATGTCTACATGGATCTGATGCTCCTTGGCAAATTTTTCACTAAGATCTTCGAGCTCTTTCTCCAAGCGGGCACAGTCTTCGGTTTTGGATTGCGCCAGGTTGTACCATGATGTGCTGTTGCTCTGCTCTTCAACCAGTTCTTTCTTCAATCCTGCAGAAACAAGACAAGTCTATGATTAAACTTCATATGACTAAACTAATGATTAAGTGTACAACACTTGCTTCACTTACTATTGTTGTCTCGGATCAATGCCCGGTTACGAGTGTCCAGTCGAGATTTATCATCTCCCATTCCTTCGAGTTGTTTATGTAATCGAGAAACCAAGTCTTGATTATCAACTCGAGCTTTTTCCCACGCCTCATAGGCAGCCGCAAGATCTTCTTCGATTTCTTTTATTCGGGACTCTAGACTTGCATCTCTGTTTTTCTCCAATTTATCTACCAATGCCTGCATTTGACGTTAGTTAATAATTACTCTATGAACTACTTTCTACTAAGCTTTTCTCTTACCAGAGCGGCTTCAAAGTGTTGTTTCAGCTTCATTGCTTCATTATCAGAAGTCTTCCCTTGTGGTGGTGGAGTACTTTCTTTAATAACAGTGTTGGCGACTTCTTCGATCTCCATATAAACCTTCATGATTTCACAAGCATTATTCATATAGAATTCTAGGAAAAATTCAGAGCAAATGCTATATAATTTACCTCCACAATTGATGGCGGCCCATTGGTACCTCCCTGGTTTGTGGTTTCCACTGGGTTTGCTTTTGAAGCCAGATTGGTATCAGATGACTTCTACTCTGGCGATTGGCTCAATTTTGAAACCCCGCCATCTTCGTCAACAGCAACGGGGACGACTTCTCCTTCAACATACTCTGTTTCTTCAGCTTTCTTCAATTGTTGTTCTTGATGCGCTTGCAGCGCGCTCACAAGTGCGCTAGATGGTGCTCTTCACAAAGGAAGCAAGATTCAACAACTGAATGACAACACAATTGAAATTATATTCGATTTAACATACTTACTTTATCAGTGCGGTGGTTTTTGGCTTAAAGTTGAACTTCTTTAACTTCGGAACACCCACTTTGGAGCTGGTTGTGCTCCCTGTGGTACCACTCGCCATGGCACTTGTAGTCAATGAGCTTTGAACGGCGGTAATAAATTTGGAGAGCTTGATTCGTTGACCTTCTTCTGCTCCAGGCACGTAAGCTCCTGATGGGGTCTCTGATCGAGATCAAGTAGTTCTCTTCCGCTTTACCCCTGCAGGAACAGTTGGTACTATTTCCGTATCCTCTGTTTTTCAGAAATAGTGTGAGAAAATGAAATGGCGGAACGGATAAATTACTCGGATTTTATTATGAGGAATTCTCTTACCTTGAAGATTAACTTGGTTGTCATCCGGGGCAGCTGTTTTTTCTTCGGATATTGCTTCGAGTTCTTCTACACTATCAGCAATCGCCTCGACTTTTTCATTGGATGGCTCTGACTTGTCCGAAGAACTCTTTCCGAACTTCTCCCATTCTTGCGGAGAAAGGCCACCAACTGGTCCATCAGAATCAGTGGCCGACTACACCAGAAGAATTAGCATCAAGATGCATGTTCATAATAACTCAAATTTAAAGGCGGCGAGTACTTACAGAACTAGGAGATTGGCCTTTACAGAATTCCTTGGCGATGTATGGTTTCTTGTTGTTCACATTACCAAACATGTGCGATAGGTGCCTTGGATACCATCCATCTTTGACAGGACAGCTCTTTCCATGATTCCCTGCTGTATTACAATTACACAAGAATATGATTAGTGTATAACAAAGTACATTGATCGTAAATACTACAGAAAGAGTACTCATTTTTTGACTACTCACCGATTATGAACCACTCAGACTTCCAATCTCCACACGACTCCTTAAGGGGCATGGAGAACCACTGTTCTTTCATCCTTTGGTGGAATTGAATTCCCGCTCCTCCAACCACTTCCATCCTTTGGAAATTTGGATGGGGCTTTATATGATAAAGAGTGCGGAATAGAGCAAGATTCAGATTGATGCCAAGAAATGTTTCACAAGCATGTACAAAAACAGTAATGTTCAGAATCCCATTAGGATTCAGATGGAGTTGGAGTTTGTAAAAATCAAGGAGCTCATGGAAAAAGGAAGAGATTGGAAGGCCAACTTCGCGTTCACAGAAAGACACGAATAAAGGAATTTCATTTGTGTTTTCAGTGGGAAATTGCGCATTGAAGCAAGCTCTCCACTCAAGAGTTTCCTGGGACAAAAGCAAACCTTGCTCCACCAGGTCATGGAGATCTCCTTCCTTCGCGGTGCAATACTTCCAAGCATCGGCGGGAGAAGGATGGGTTTTGCAATATGGCTTTGTGTTTGGATCTAACAAGGAAACCCTTGGTGCTTTCTTCTCCGCAGGCTTAGCAGCAGTGGCTTTCTCTGTGTTTTTGGCATCAGCTTTGTTTTCGCCCATGGTTGCAGATCGAGTTAAGACTTTGCTTTTTTCTCACATTCACAAGGGATGGAAACAGAGAAAGTTCTAAATGCTCAGGAAGCTACGATAAAGAGACAAAAGGCAATGGTGCTGCGCTCAAAGTTATGAAACAAATGAAGGTCTCACTTTAGATTTATAACCTTCAGTTAGGGTTACTGTTTGGAACAGTATCTCCCGGCGTATCGCATTTTGTTACAAGGAAAGGTTTGGTATTCCTAAGTTAGTTTTTCCCGGCGAAAATATTGGGTTCAATGACAACAGACTCCTGGTGATTGTTCAGATCTTCAAATCAAAGATATTCTTTGATTCAAAGCTCGGGGGCTGCTAGCGGATAATCCGGGATTTGATGGCTTCTGGGATTTAAGGAGGAAAGCCGTGGAAAAAGTTCTTCAACTGGTTTTAACAAAACCACTCGTAGATACAAAATTATAGTTGATCAATTCTTACATTTGGAAACAAATCGAAAGTTGTTGTGCTTATGCGGTTGTTCGAAAAAAAAATACGCACATTCTGGAGGAGACAATTATCGAGTATGTATTAGCATTCATTACTCAGAGTAAATAAGAGGAGCAGTACTCAATCCAACGACTACTTAAAAGTACTCGTGGATTCAGGGTCGTATTTGAAAGATACAATTTCGTTTAAGCCTATTATGCTTTATTCAAGACCTTTGACTAGTTTTAACAAAACTACTCGAAGCTCAATGGTTGCATCTACTTGGTGCGCACCATTAGACTACTCAGGTGAAATTCAAGATTAGTTTTTTGAACCTTCGACTGTTTAACGAGTACTGGGAGGCTCGGGGGCTACGCCTATTGGATGCATCAAAAGATGCGCTCTAAAGAAACTACTCGTCAGAAGAGATTTGAGCATCTTGGGCTTAGCTCTAACTACTCGAAGATGTTAAAAAGATTCAAGAGTTGAAGTAAAGGCGCAAAATGCTCGGGGGCTTGTGGGGCCAGGATCCCTAGGGTCACTCATCTAAGGAATTAAACTACTCGATATGGAGTGTTATGATCCGATTGCTTTGGACTAGCCAGATAAGGTATATGACGATGTAGTCAAATAGTAAAACTACTCATATTCGAATAGTATACATGATAGATTACCGTATTGTAACCATCTAGGTCGGATACGAGTAGCCTGTGTAATCGATTTGTAACTCTGCTCCCCGGGTATATAAGGAGGAGCAGGGACCCCCTCAAAACAACTCAACTCACGTGCAATACAATCAAGCACACAAGACGTAGGGTCTTACGCTATTCGCGGCCCGAACCTGTCTAAATCTTTGTGTTGTTCGTGCACTGTTGTTCCTAGAACTCGGCGACACCCACCAATCTACTCTCTGGGGTACCCCCATACAGACGCGCTCGATATAAATCATCGACACCTGCCTTTTTGCCAAACATCCTGGTGCTGCACTCGCTCATCATCTTCTTTGCCACTCACAAGTTTTCTTCTAACATCAGTAGCACAAGATCTTGTCTCCCTCATTCCCTGGATTACCACTAAATAAGCACTCTTCCGGTGGATGAGTATTGAAACACCGCATTTTTGGTGGATAAAGAATGTTGTTTGTTTGGTATACTGAACACTAATGCCTATTTAGAGGCTTGATGAGCTGGATATTGTTGGCTCATGACTACAGACCTGATTAGGTCTGGATAAGAACAAGCTTGTCACTTTCTTGGCACGAGTTTACTATGTGTGACTGACATTTTAGGCCACTGACGCGTGTTGTTGGCTCTATCTGCGCACAATATTTGCGGTAAATTTGACCTATACCAAGCAATACCACCATTTTCTTGGCAACTTGTTGTCCGTGTTCATTTTTTGAGCCTTGGCCTGGTTATTCTAATCAACCCAACGCTTAGGGGCTACCCTGGTGATTGGTTGACTCCTCGCTCGAACACGGTGGTAAATTGGAAGTACATCTTTTTTGGAGCATCGCTCACCCTTGTGGTGAAACATGTGTGGAAGCTTTTTCATCCGACTTCTTTTGGCTTCGATTCTTCATCAACAGTTTACCACACACCTAAACGTTGCTTGAGGGCTTGTCGGATACTAATACTACTGGACCCACGTCTGACAGGGTTGTGGGCCGACCTAGAGATGGCCTACAAGGAATCCCCGACTTGGTGGCCAAGTTTGATGAAGGCGTAGCAAGGCTTGGTTCCGGATATCCAGGGATATATGTAGAAATCTACTTGGATACAATTTCCGGTTGTAATCTAGTAGGTTTAGATTGAAACTGAATTGTAAACCCTAGACCATCGCCCTACATAAGGCGGTCTAAGTCAACCCCTCGGGGGGAGGGGGGGCTGTGGGGGTTCTGATACATTGAAACCACAAAGCTCACCATTGCTTCTTGAATCTTTGTCAAGCACGACCAATACAAACACCACCCGACATAGGACGTAGGGTATTATACCTCTGAGTAGCCCAAAACTGTCTAAATTTTGTCTCCAGTGTCACCTTCAAGCTAGTCAACTCGACGATGCACATCCTACAAATCTACTACTCGAGTACTCCCTAGTGGATTGCTGGGTCTTAGATTTGACAGTTGTTTCGAGACATACTCCCTCCATCCTAAAATACAAGGCATCCTGGCTTTTCTAGATACACTGCAGAAGCTCTGTACCTGGACATAGTTGTCTTGTATTTCAGGATGGATGGAGTGTTGACACTTCTTACGGTCCACTATCAGGATTGATAATCCCGGTACTGGTGCAAGGAGTGTTTATTGGTATTCTTACGACATAGATATAAATCCACAAGCACACGGATACTGATGTAGCATTTCACCCAAGAGTATTCCAAGGTATCGTATTTATTTCTGCAGGGAAGCAATGTGTAAAGAGTATTGACTATTAACAAGAATGCAACTACTAATTAAAGTACCAGCTAACAAGGCGGGGATAAAAGGATATGATAGGAGTGATATGCATTTGACAAACACAAAGAGAAATCCATGATAAATAATATAGATAGAAGCGCGGTCTAGCTAGTGGGAGGACAACGAGACATGAAAGGATTCCTATACACTTCCAATGACTTAGAGATATCTCAAGCAAAGATTAAAGCTAGCATGAGGAAATGCATCCATGGTTCTCTTCCTATTTCTATTATCTCAGCATCTGGACACGGAACCAACCGCACACAGAAAGGGATGAGAAGGTGCGATGCCAATACCTACTGTAAGGATCCTACGGTTCCGAGCCGGATGTGGTGGACTGCATAGGCCGTATAGAGCTGTCACTACCTAACGGCTACCACACAACCGTGGACTCGGATGCAAACCAAGGTTAGTATTTAGTTTAGGCACCAAGCCTAAACTAGCTAATAATTACTTACTCTACTAGAAAGAGCAAGCAACCCTGTCCATACCCCAGTGACAATTCACCGGATGTATTGAGCAGAATCAAAGTATCAGCTGAGAAAAATAACTAGTAGAGAACTTCTAGAGCCAGACTGCAACAACTATAACCAAGGCTAGACATTCCACACTTATCCGTGAAATAAATGCAGAATAGTAAATCAAGTAAATGCGGAAGATAATATATTGAATACTCAGAGTCTTACATAAAGAAAAGGAAAAGATACAAGAGCTTTACCAGAACTCCAGAAGATGACTCTGGAACCCCGAGCGAAGCACGACCCTGACTCTAACTCCCAGCTAGACTAGCCTAACTCTACATCTTGAAAAAGAGTGATTGGATACTTGCTCCCAAGTGGTGTGTGTTAGAAGTGAGGAGGACACTTCTATTTATAGGTGGGACAGACGGTTGAGGTGGAGCACTGGCCAAGGCAACGAGGGGGGTGCCCGGCCAGTTCGGCCGAACCGTCGAGATGCACTACCTTCACTTCCTATGCTCAAAATTGCTTCTGAGAGGTGGTTTCCTAGTTCTACCGAATTGGGCCCTTTGGCCCAACTGGGCCCAGTGCCCGATTGTCCTCCAATGCACCGCCTATGCCTTGGGGACATCTAGGATTGCTACCAACCAGCTATGTATTGTCAGAATGTGTTTCTTTGCCCCCAGATTGATGATGTCAACAATTGGTGTGCCCTCTAAGTGTGTTTTCCATGTTTTGGTGTGTCGCATATGAATAGGCTAAGGGGTGTAACTCGGCCGAACCAATTTGTTCGGCCGAATTGGCCAATTATATCCCCTTTAGCACATATTTGTCAATTATGTACCTGCACATTAGAGATTGACCAGAATTCATGGAACTTTATTAGAAGATAAACCTGAGTGTATGAAATGATGCATATAACCTCATTTATTCCCGAGAATTGTTGGTCGAAATCATGTCGTAACGACCGCCAACAAGCTCCCCTAAGCTTAGAACTTTGCTTGTCCTCGAGCAAAGCCAAAGATTTAGGCTCGGTAGATCAAGAGTTGCTGTAATGTCAGTATCTTGCAGGTAGTCTATGTCCACAGCTAGCACTCTATAATAACTTGAATTTTTGGCAAAGTGATAACTTACCTTCTTACCTATGGGGCATAAAGAAATCTCATTGTCTTGGGCGGTTGAAAGGTTGAACAGCTTGACTTAGTGTCATTCCACTCCTACCCTTTTCAGGATCCTATCTCGGAGGCTTCCAAACTTTTTGAAAATTAAAACAAAGATCATCAATTGGTAGTCTTGATCGCTCAAGTGGTATTTGTATCCTCACCAAATGCTTTGCCTTCTTTTCATCCTAAAATTTACTAAAGCTTTTTGTGTAGCTCATGTAGGGGAAGATGGAGGAACGCATACCTGTAGCTTAGATTTTGCAAAGTCAAAGACCGGATCCTAGTAGGATCAAATCATACCTTTAGATCGAGAAGTGCGAATATATGGATATTTGGAGTAGAAAGTGGAATTTGGTAGAAACTCCTTGGCATAATTCTTTCTCCTTGACATTATTTTTGAGAGCATGGGCTATCTTTCTTTTTATTTTTTCCATGGATTTGGCATGCTTTTCTTTTTCTCATTCTTTTTGCCAAGCTTTTTAGCATGCTTTTCTCTTTATTTTCTTTTTGCATAACCTATGTCTCTTTTCAAAGATAACTTTGAGAGGGAATCATGAAACATGGAGTATTTATTTTTGTGGATGGATGGTGGTAACTCCCTGTGTAGGATTTTGCAAGTGAGAGTGGTCTGTATGTGAATCTCGATCTTGAAAGCATGAAATGTTCCTCAGAAAGGTCACAACAATTTGACAAAGTTCACTAAGATAACAAGCAGCATATGGGTAGAAAGTTTTCAACTAAACTTATCATATGGCTCTGGTAGGTGTTTTGAACCAATGAGGAACTTTCATTTTATTTTTGACAGCAAAAGACATCCTAGATTTTCACCATGCTAAGTGCAAAAGCAAGAACTCAACCGAAGTCTCACTATATGATTCCTCACAACAATTTAGACTTGGAATAAAGCATGTGCTCCCACAAGGTTTTTAGGTTAATTTTTCACTCATGCAAAACAAAACTCAAGCACCAATAGAGTAACAAGTTGTGAACAAGGTACTTGTAAGATACAAGACATAACAACTATTCGTCATTTCCAAGGAGAGAGGCATATGATTCATTACATTCATAGTTGGGAGTTATTTATTCCAAAGCAAATATTTTTTTGGTATTGTTAATATTCAAACTCAAATGAAAACAAAAATAGATCAAAGATGCAGCTTGCAATGATACGGTTGGGACATAACTCGTGGGGACCTCTCCCCCAAGCTTGGCTTGGAACGTCACTGTCAGTGGTCCTTTTCTTGGCCTCCTTTAGTGCCGAGACATGTGAAGAGGTAGGGGAGTTGTCCCTAGCCTCACCACCGCTCGTATACCGAATGTGCTTGATCGTTCTTAGGAATAGAGACCATGAGATGCTGCATGCGAAATGTTAGAATGACAATACCCGAAGTACTATGGGATCAAAGTTAGCATAAGATAAATGATTAGTCGTTCGGGGTTAGTCGTTCTTGCGTGGATTTAACCTCCACAGAATGTTAGTCATTCTTATGGGGTGTTTGGGACCTCCACAAACCGTTTTCAAGAAGTAGCACAATGATCAAGACAAAGGAAATATTTTTGTTGCTTTTATGTTATTTTGTCTCATGCAAGTGAATCAAACTTTGTAAAGAAATAAAACATAAAGGTACTCAAGGAATGAACAAGTGCTAACCTGATTGGAGCCAGCTTCCTTCACGCATCCAGAGTGTTACCCATAGGCAAGTGAGAGGAGGAGGAACTTGGCGGAACACCATGGTTCGACCGAACCACCCCTATGACGTTAAGCCTGTTGGCCTCCACTTACGAGCTATGAAGCTTTGTCCAGCACAAAAGCATGATAACTTTGGTGGATTTTGTGGATAGGATGATATGACCAAAGAATCAAGAAGGATCACACCACTTCGATGCTGCCATGTTTGTCATGGAATGAAGTGTGTGGCCGTGTGGAGTGGTGGACACCATGCTCTTGTGCTGGTTGGGCAAATTTCGTGGTAGATGGTGTAGGTAAGGATAGGTCAAGGGTGAGACCCCCCGGCCGAACTGACCAAGTATGGGGTTTGCATGAAATTTTGCTCTGGATGGATGGGTGTGAATGCTTTGAGTGCTGGGTGAAGGGATGTTGCAAATGGAGTATTTGGCACAGGATGAATGGATTTGAAAGTGAATGATATACTTGGCTGATTGTACTCCTCTGGCCTTTCCCTGTAGGTCAGTGCACATTTGGGCACAGGGATAGGTTCGGCCGAACTACAGAGTTCGCTGAAACACCCACTGCCCGAAAAATATTCTTTTTGCTCTCTTAATTCTAATGCAAGGGTGATTCAAGTTTGAAAAGGGAAACATGCAAATGTAGTGATGGAATCAAAATTTTGGAAAGGGAAATATGCGATACATACCGATTTAAGTCACAACGAGAGCTCTTGTTTTAAGTCCGTGAGCGGGACTTCTCCTTCCTTTGACTGTTCTTGTCACCGTCCGATCCGGAGAGTATGCTACAGACGATGCAACTTTTGTTTTTTCCCTCCTTCTACCACATCTTTTTTATTTACCTTGTTGTATGTGGCAGTGACTTTTCCATTTGTTCGCCCAGTGTTGCCTTATGGTGACGATGAGGTTGACCATCTTTGGCTCTGGTGAAGCTGCTTCGACCTGTTCCAATATAATTTACTGAAAATTGTCCATACCTGGGATGATTTCTGCACCCTAGGCTTCAAATGTATCTATAGCCTTGGTTCATCTCCAGTGTGAAGTGGATTTGGGGACTTCACATTCAAAATTGATGATTTTTTTCTGCAGGGGTTAGTCCACACGTGCAACCAAGATCTATAAAAGTATTGATCCAAAGTTTCATTAGTCAAACATTGACACCATGTCTAATTTGATTAAAGAATGCTTAATTAACCTAAGCACCATGCTTAATTTAAATAGCTTATGACTGCATGTAGTTGGCTGATGTGACTGCACGTAGTTGGCTGAGTCCTCCTTCGTGTAGATATTGTCGTGTAAGGATACACGATCGTGGGTGTGGCAAAGGGGGTCGGCACTCAAGTATGCCAACTAGTGGAATGCCACAGAACCAGCTCATGTGCGAGTGTTGAAACAATGATTCCCAAAACAAGCTAGTGGAGCGGCAAAGGAGCAGAGGCATATCATCTGATCTCTTGCGCAGCACCGCAAAGATGAGCGAAAACTGGCCAAGCCAAGTGAAGTTTGACCACTAGCCTTGAATCAAAGCTTGCAGACATACGCACACCTTGGCCTAAAACCAGTGGTCGCTAGATTTTTTATTTTTTTCAATGCAAAACGATGATGGGGCGACTGAATGCAAATGCAAGAATGGGAAACATACAGTGGGTTTGAAAAAAAAAGTGGGGTGATGGAATGCATGAATTTCTAAGCCTGGCGTTTCTCAGGGCACAAACTGATCATCCATTGGAAAAGGCGTGGTCGGAGTTGGTCCCATTTAACCATATAGATGGTGAACCAACCACACTTGGAAATCACCGACACAAAATAGGGGCTGCCATGAGTTGGACTATGAACATCGAATAAACATGCGACAAAAAGATTTCACTACCTATCTAGACCAGGCACTGTGCCCGAATACAGTTCAAAGCCGAGGAGCCACTCTTTCAAAAAGAAGGCATAGAAATTGAATGATTCAAAGAAAACATGCTAGGTTACCTCCTAGCAGGTACTCAAAATTTAAAGTCTAAGAGCTGGACTCTCTCACATACATTGATTTTTCTTCGCCATTGCCGATAATTGAGATGGAATCGCGGTGATGCCGCGTCTTTCGTACGTCACATTTGATTTCTTTTTTCTTCCTTGATGACGATCTTCCTTCCATTTTGTAGATGGTTATGATAATATATATATTTTTTGTATAAACACATATATACCTGTGAGAATTTTTCCTTTCGAAACTTGTGTACACATCGCAGTAGACGGGGGCAAACGTTGATAAATCCTACATGATCGGGCACGCTGGGCTCTTGTAACACCCCGTCCTCCAAAGCCGCTCCGCATAGCCCTTCCGAGGGGCGTGCACGTATACACATAGCACCCTGCTTACACTTTCGTCCTCACTTTGTGTAAAAGGGTTAACCCGAAGGTGCAATGGCTGAAAGACAATGGCTTATAAGTTGCCTCCACCCTTGCTAATCTATCAAGGTGGCACTAACCACGTGCATCCCACACTCATGGGCCACTGCTGGGCCATACGAACTTGGCCAGGTGTGACATACACCCCCCCTCAAAGAACCTGACGTCCTCGTCAGCATAACTCACCCACACGGGCAAATGTCCAGGAACGTTCCCTCTTAGCACACGACCGTACGTGAAACGAACCAGATTTTCATAAAAGAGAATCCGACTCCCTATACCATTGTGATAGTCCAGGACACATCGGCTATCACGTACAATACTCATTTCAGAATAATATCAATTCATACAGTGAAAACAGAGTACAATAGGGAATAATTACATATGAAATACTGACTGATACATGCCCTTTGGGCTAAACGATAAGTAGAACACCTGCGCAACGATAGTCAGGGCTTCAAGTATTGATCTCCGGTCTTGACTTCTTCTCCACAGGCATCCTTGAGCGAAGCGACGCAACCCTCCAATCCAATGATTCGATGCGATTGCAAAAGTAAACCTGAAAGCTCAAGAACTGTCCCTAAGGAATGGGACAAGTCCACGTCACCATCTGAATATGTCCAAAGCTTTAAAGGTGGCCTATTCTAGTATATAAAATAGTACAAGGAATTAGGCTGGGGTTTCCTATGCAATAGCAGCAGTTTATAAAAGATTTTCAATCCCAGACTATCTCTCAACACAACAGAATAATCCGAGCAGTCTGGGGTCCCGTTCCAACCTCACCACCTCCACCTCTCGAGTCGATGGACAGCTCCCGACCTTTCCATCTCAACGGCCAACGTCAGATCCTAATCTTCAACAAAAGCTCTCCACCGGTTTTTAAAAAGGAGTAGGTAGAATATCCCAAAACTCTAATCAGTGCAACAGAACATAGGGGTGTCCATGACCGAGGACGCGGCTATACGTATAGTTTTAACTCTGCAGAGTGTGTACACCTGGAATCCACTCGGGCTGCGAGATAGTGTGCACCTATCTCGAGACACAACCCACAACCATGACTCTCTAACCAAAACGGTACCATCCTATATCCCCGGGCTTGGGAATCATCCAGCAAGCCGAATGACCCGAGGCAGTGAATCTCTAGCCTGGCAAACTGGTGTCGAGAGTCTCGGAAACAAGGGCTGAAAGCAGCCGAGCTCCGCACACCTTCGCGTAACGGCAAGCCCAATCCTATCACACTACTTTGATAGTCTGGTACCGCCTAGCTAGGGAATGGCTGGAACCCCTCCCATAGAGGTAAGTGTTGTGCACGTTTGACAAATTCCCACGAAACATAGTTCCACCGATATATCCTAGACTAGAGCAAGCAAGTCTCCAACTGCGTATCCACCACAGTGGTCCGCCATCAACACCCATCATAGGTGTCGCCCAACTCCTCAACTCCACCAATCTCAAGTATTCCATAAAATGTACCCGCCACAGGTACTCCGTAGGAAGTGCCCAAGTGCACTTCCCAAGCCCCGACAATCAGATAAGGCTATGCAGGGCTTAGTGATATCATCCGAGCAATAAAATAAAGCACTAGCATTTCTAATTGCATATGCCTAATAGGAATTCAAAGCAGAATAGGCGTGAACATGGAGCAAAGTAATCCTCTTCTTCAGCGTAGTCGAGGTCGACAAAGTCGTCCGAGGATCCTAATAATCGGATTTACAAATAAATAACGACATTCTAAGGAAATGAACTCCAAATAAGAAGCAAAGAAGAACCAAAGAACACCAAACGCTACACTAACGAGTAGTTCACATTTTAGTAAAATAATGAAACGGGTTTCATATTTTTCTAAAGTATGGTCAATTTATTATGAATTTTCAAATATCAAAAGATCTCTTGGATTTAATTAATTTGAAAAATAAATCAACAAGGACACATGGCAGCAAAAGAGCATGTCACTTGTCGATTCTAGGTTAGCTACGCTGGCGTCAGCAGTGGGCACTACTGATGTCAGTGTTGACTGCAGGACAGTCAACAACTCGTTAGCGATAAAAGTCAGAGGACCCAACATGTCGTCATGTGGGACCTAGAGGTTAGTGAGCCCTAAATGTCATCAAGTTAGTGCGCACAGGGCTTCTGCAAGGCCTGTGGCCAAGGTTGGCCAGCTGTGGCCAAGCATGGCCAGCTCTGGCTAGGCAGTAGCTGCCTGTGGCCGGCTGTGGCCGGCTGCAGCTTGGCTGCTGCTGGCCGCGGCCAGGCTGAGGCCGGCTGGGTGTAGCAACAGGCGGCCAGAGGTGGCTAGGATGCAGCTGCTGCTGTCCAATGGTGGGCACGATGAGCTGAGGCAAGGAAGAAGGCATCCGAGGCTTGACTGGGTCAGGTCCATGGTTGAGGGTTGGCTGGGGAGGAAGGCACACAAAGTGTTCGATCAAATGCCAGAGAGGCATTTACCTCACTGTTGCGTGTGGCGCGACGGCAAGGGAGGTTACTTGGCTTTTTATGGCTTCCTTGGTGGACGCTACGAGGGCTCGTGGCATCCCATGGCTGCGACGCGTCCACGACGTGCGTGCAGGGCCCCGACATCTCGAGTCTGCGACACACCGTGGCATGGCGGGGAATGGCAACGCAGCAAGGCGACGACAGGGTTGTAGGCTCCTAGGTGGCCGCAGCAAGGCAGGGTGAAGGCGAGGCGAAGGGCTAGCGCACACGCGGGCACACGGGGTTCCATGGCCGCAACGTGTCCGGTGATGGCGTGCTGGCACTCGGCATCCTGAGGCCATAGCTCGTACGCACAGCAGCGCGATAGGGTTTGTGCATGTGCGGGCACGTGGTCTTCCACGGCCGTGACACGGTCGCTCGGCCCGCAAGGCCCCGGCGTCCCAGGCTCGCGGCGATGAGACAACTACTGGGACGGCGTCGGCATGGCAAGAGCCAACACAACGAGGCGACGGCGGCAAAGGCAGCGGCACCTACAAACGAGGGGCACGGCTCGAAGGCCGGCACACAAGCGACGGCGGGCAGCGCTGTGGCAAGCAAACGGCGCACGGGCACAAGCGGCTCGAAGACCGGTCATGAGAGGTTCCATCGGCACATGGCCGGACAGCAAGGGGTTTGGAGAAGGTCGGGCAGTACGGCTCACCTAGGGTCAGCTGAACATACCACCGAACAGCTTGGGGGCCACCAGAACAGCAGCTTGCGGTACTGCTTGGGCTTTTTCATCGAACATGTTGTAGGCGAGGTGGACCATGGACGAAGGCAGCAGGTCGAGGTTCAGCTTGAGATGGTTGTCGTCGTACTCATCCTCGCACCAGCATTGGCGGCATCTTCGTGTCCATCCCGTGGTCACCGGGGGCGACGGCGTCCTCGGTTTGCAACAGATGGCGACGCGCGCGGCGCCGGTCGACGTTGGGCTCGCGGTCGTAGGCGACGAGGACGGCGAGGGTGGCGTCGATGTCGAGGTTCTGGGCGCCGGGCTTGCGGTTCGTCTTGCACTGATGACGGCGGGGTCGTCGTGGTACTGCTTCTTCGGCTCGGCCTCCTGGTCTTCCTCTTACGTGAATCAGAAGAAGAGAACAGAGAGGCAGCGGCATGGAGGAAGGCTAGCAGCGCTGCTGCTCTCCTCTGGTTTGCTCGGTGGTGAGGATAGGGCTGGGTAGATGCGTACTGCTGCTGTTCTTGCTTGCTCGGTGGAGGAATTCAGAGGGAGACAGGAAAATCTGAGAGAGGGAGCTGCTGGTTTGCTTCGGATGGGAGAGAGAGAGTAATTAGGGAGAGGTCAGAGGCGGCTGCAGCTGCGTTGATTGCTTTGGTGGAGAGGAAATTAGAGAGGAGAGAGATCGAGTAGAGAGAGCAGTGGAGTGGGAAGCTGAGCGATAGCTTCTTGCGAGAGAAGAAATAGCAGAGGGGGATCTCGGGTGAAGAGACAGGCAAGCAGCTTGACTGTTCTTGAGGTGGAAGAAAGAAAGAACAGGAAGCAAGACATGAGGCAGGCTGCGGCGGCGGCTTGGGAAGAAATGAGAGGAGGAAGGGGTGAGAGAGGGTATTCATTGTAGATGGTTAAGGTTAGGGCCAGGTTAGTTAATGGGCTCATAAATGGGCCTCAAGGGACCAAATATTATTAGCCCACGAAATAAATTGATAACGATTTATTTTGTAAACTGAATACAAATGAATTAGACTAATTTTTCGGGAACAAATTAGTTAGCAAATAATTAATTCGAGAAGCTGGAAAATAGCACCGTAATTCAAATGAAGCCCATAGAAATTTAATACTAATGATTTAGATCATTTTTTGAAATCAAATCAATTAACATGGAATCGATTCGAAGAGTCACAAAATAATATCGTATATTCACGTATGAAATTTCCAGAGCGGTCGAGATTACGCAGGTCGGGAAAGTTAGCAGGTTAACGGACTGGTTCAAGTTAGCAGGCCGGTCCAAGTTAGCGGGTTGATCGGGGTTAGATTGGACAGTTAGTTGTTAGAGCCTAGGTTAGTATTAGGAAAAATTAGTAGTTAGCTTTAGATTTATATTTGAATTGGAAATTCAAAATATAAATCACACACAAAAAAACAAATAAAACAGATTAAACCCAAATCACACTAGCATCAATTATTCTAAATTTAAAATTAAAGCTCACAAATTTTTATTACTAGGAATTTTTAGAAGGGACGAGAAGACAGCCTTAGGTTTTCTAGCTAGTTATCAAGCAATGCACGAAAATTTTTGAAACCCACATTTTTAACATTCCAGAAAAATCTGGGATGTTACAGTACGTCCGGCGCCGACGCCATATGCCATGTTGTGTGCCCTACTTGGGGCACACA
The DNA here is from genome assembly GCA_033239725.1 of Echinochloa phyllopogon. Taxonomy (NCBI): domain Eukaryota; kingdom Viridiplantae; phylum Streptophyta; class Magnoliopsida; order Poales; family Poaceae; genus Echinochloa; species Echinochloa phyllopogon. The sequence continues at coordinate 29,896,634 of BTCW01000018.1, forward strand.
CGCCATGCGCCTTATGTCGGCACACTGGCCCGTATGTGCAACCGAGAGGGTTGGCTCCGATACCATTTGTTACACCCCGCCCTCCAAAGCTGCTCTGCATAGCCATTACGAGGCGCGTGCACACGTACATATAGCACACTGCTTACACTTTTATCCTCGCTTCATGTAAAAGGGTTAACCCGAAGGTGCTATGGCCAAAAGACAAGGGCTTATAACTTGCCTCCACCCTTGCTAAACTAGCAAGGTGGCAATAACCACGTGCATCCCGCACTCATGGGCCACTACTGGGCCATACAAACTGGATCGGGTGTGACATACACCCTCCTCCAAGAACACGACGTCCTCGTCGGCACACACGGGAAATGTCCAGGAACGTTCCCTCTTCGCGCACGACCGTACGTCCAATGCCGACACCATGTGCCATGTCGTGTGCCCTACTCGGGCCACACACGCCATACGCCCTATGCCCGCGCACTGACCCGTATGCGCAACCGCGAGGGTCGGCTCTGATACCATTTGTAACACCCCGCCCTCCAAAGCCGCTCCGCATAGCCCTTATGATGGGCATGCACGCATACACATAGCACACTGCTTACACTTTCGTCCTCGCTTCATGTAAAAGGGTTAACTTGAAGGGGCTGTGGCTGAAAGACAAGGGCTTATAAGTTGCCTCCACCCTTGCTAAACTAGCAAGGTGGCACTAACCATGTGCATCCCGCACTCGTGGGCCACTACTGGGCCATACAAACTGGTCCGGGTGTGACATACTTCTGTCACACCCGATTTTATAAAGACAAAACTGAATGCTAACCACATGTATGCCAAGATCAGTTTATTCATACATGCGGCGACATCATCAGTGTATCATTACAATGTCATACATAAACATAACTTTAATACAAAATGACCCTTGCGTCGAAATAAATGACACACCGTATAATACTAGCGGAGCGGGTCTTCCACCAATCCACATGCAGTTGTCCGGGGCCACAGCAGCCTACTCCAAAGCTTCGTCTTCCTAGTTCTCTAGTTCTTCTCTATCTGAGCAACAACAGGTGGACACAGCAGGGGCTGAAAGGGAAAACGGTGAGTACATCTAGATGTATTCCGCAAGTGTAGGAAAAATACGACATGAGGCCAAAACAAGTAAAGGCTTACTCTGGTTATAAAGCATCTAAGCAACTCATCCTAAACCTTAATTACCTTAGCACCTATTTACTATATGTGATTACCATCAAACCATAAAGATCATCTCCTCGGATTCCATCCGATCATCCATTAGATTCCATCGGATTATCACCAGCCACTGGATTCCATCCAATTGTCCAAACCACACCAGGGTACCAACACTTGGCAACCAAACAAATCATCCATCTCCCCTACTAATCACGAAGAAGTCCAAGCCGCTCTATTGCCACATAGGCCATGGCAACAACAAAAAATATGTTGCAATTGATAGGTGTTATTGCCACCATTTTGTCATTCCATTGCAAAAGATTGATGTTGTCGCCACCCATTGAAAAATGCTTGCGAGTCGCTGAAAAAATTGCCACAGTTGTTTTATGTTGTTATACAACTTCTTTTCATTGCAATATGCAAGGATTATTGCCACTAAATTCAAAATGGTTCCATGTCGTAAACAATATTGCCACAAATTTGGTGTGTTGCCTTAATACGTACAAGCGTTGCAATACGTTTGTGTATATAGCAACAAAAAATAAAGTGGTTGCATTAAAGAAGATGATATTGCTACTAATTACTTTTGTTGATACATGGTAGATTATCTTATTACAATAGCTCAAGGTTTTTCCACAATATTTTTCGGTGGGCCTTGCATTTGTGGACCCACTACGTTTAGGCCTATCAAAAATTGAGTAGGGCAAACTGTATGAATGACGTTATCATTGAACCATATGAACGTCATCGAAACTAAGAAGCGCATGAGCAAAAATATGTACATATCTCTAGGAGGCCCATTAATTAATCACCTGGCCCATGTACGTGCCTGTCTCCAGTAAGCCTCTCTTCATGTACGTGTGTATCTCTAGGTTGCCTGGAGAAAGGTCTGGTACGGAGGGAGGGTGAGTGGGGCAGTTGCCCTGGGCACCCAGTTCCTACATCCAGGCCGCAACCCAGCTATGGCCGCTTACAGCCGGCCACAGCCAGCCATGGCCGCTTTCAGCTGGCCCTAGCCAGGTCGCAGCCAGTCCTAGCCGCTCCTAGCCGGCCCCAGCTAGTCCTTGCCGCTCCCAGCCCCCCTTGTGCCACTCAATCTACCAACAATGTAAACCAGTGGGACAACTGTTAACTCGGCCAGGTCTAGAGCGATATGGACCTCATGGCTGCGTTGTTAAGCTAGGTTACATGCTTCTTGAACCGGTCCTTCAAATCCTGAACAGGCACTAGCACCAACCCACGTGTCAAATGACACAAACCAAATCAAAACAGAACCATCCATCTGTTCCGTCCATCCTGCTCAGATTCATCAATTACCACCTTGCTCCAAAAGATCACCAACATGTTGTATAAATAATTGATCAAGTTTAATATTATAGGCCCAACCATCCCAACCATGACAGCAAGCTAAGCATAAGTTGATGCAAACCTGCTAGGGTTTGCGCCCGATCTTTTGATGAGAGGCATGGGGATAACTCGATTAGAGGAGACGACATTCACAGCCCAACTACAGCTTTCCAGCGGACGCTGTGCCTTAGCAACCGATACACCACCTCCTATGGATGCCTCAATCTTGTGGAAGCGCGTCACCCAGCCACTAGGGCACCTGTCCTGCAAGGAATCGAAGAACTAGCAAGAACAAGTATGGAACAAGTACTGAATTTACTAGATGCGAATGAAGTGTTTCGAAGTGGGGTTCCGAAGACTCGAAGACGGGCGGCTGGACCAGCACGCGAGCTTACAAGCAAGTAGCAAAGGCTAAACTTGATCTAAACAAAACCCAAGTCTTCTCAGTGGCGGCTAAGGGGTATAAGACAAGGGAGGATGATCACAGGGGTGTTGGGGTCATGCTCCAACCCTAGGACATGTCCATAATGGACTAAACTTGATACACTACCTATTGGGGCAAAATAAGATGACATAGCATCTGAGTCAGAAAACATCTCGGAACAAAACAGACGATTGTGGCTGACTCCAAGTGAATATGGATGCGAAGTGATATCCTTTGGAAAGTAGACTTGATAAGCTTTCCATGAAGTACTTGAACGCCCCAATCTGAGTCTGTATGCTACCATGGCGTCCATCACGAGTCGATGCTTTTCTGCAGTCCGAATCCAGCCCGCGCGAATCCGTTTCCTTCTCGGTCCACTCCATGGTTCCTAAGCAAAACAAGAGTGCACGGGTTTCCACAATCTAAATATGATGAACATGAACTCAGGTGTGGACTCACCGGACGATTAAGCTGTCTAGCATGAGCATGGATAATCGGACCAGCAATGAAAGGAGGAGATGGCGTGGCTGTATCGTTGGTGGTGATGTCCTCATCATCCTCTCCTTGCATTTGAGTCGTCCTCGACTCAAGCTCATCTTCCTCTCCCAAATATGGCTTCAAATCTGCAATGTTAAATGTTGTACTAACCCCAAAATCTGTAGGCAACTCGAGCTTATATGCATTATCATTAATCTTCTCTAATATTTTAAATGGACCATCCGCTCGAGGCAACAACTTAGATTTTCTCAATTCAGGAAACTGGTCCTTCCTCAAATGTAACCAAACTAAATCTCCAGGTTCAAACTTTAATTCCTTTCTACCTTTATCACCAGCAAGTTTATATTTACATTCATGCACTCTATGTTTTCTTTAGTTGTTTCATGCAGTTTTAACATCAATTCAGCACGTGTATTAGCATTAAAATTCGATTTTTCAGATGATGGAAAATGCATTAAATAAATAGGAGCACGAGGCAAAAAACCATACACAATCTGAAATTGGCACATCTTTGTGGTAGAATACATCGAACGATTATAAGCAAACTCAATATGAGACAAACCATCTTCCCACATCTCAATGTTTTACTTTAAAACAGCCCTTAACATAGTAGACAAAGTTCTATTCACAACTTTAGTTTGACCATCAGTTTGGGGATGACATGTAGTAGAAAACAAAAGCTTAGTGCCCATATTAGCCCATAATGTCTTCAAAAAATAGCTAAAAAATTTAGCATCACGATCAGACACAATAGTATTGGGCACACCATGCAAACGAACAATTTGCTGAAAGAACAAATCATCAATATGTCTAGCATCATCAATCTTATGACATGGTATAAAGTGTGCCATCTTTGAAAATCTATCAACAACCACAAACACACTATCACGGCCCTTCTTAGTTCTTGGCAAACCCAATACAAAATCCATAGAAATATCTTCCCAAGGAGCACTAGGAACGGGTAAAGGCAAATACAAACCATGTGGATTTAACCTTGACTTAGCCTTTTGACGTACAGTGCAACGAGCAACGTCTCTCCACATCCCTTCTCATCTTTGGCCAAAAGAAATGACCAGTAAGTATATCCTCCATCTTTTTGGCTCCAAAATGCCCCATCAAGCCACCTCCATGCGCTTTCTGTAACAACAACAAGCGAACGGAGCTAGCTAGAATGCATAGCTTGTTAGCTCTAAACACAAACCCATCACTAACGATGAATTTGTTCTAGCCTTTACCATCTTTACAACGGAGCAACACCTCTTTAAGATCATCATCATTAGCATATAGGTCTGTTATTGTTTCTAATCCAAAGATCTTGTAATCAAGTTTATTAAGCAATGTATATCTATGGTTCTCTTCCTATTTCTATTGTCTCAGCATCGGGACACGAAACCTACTGCACATAGAAAGGGATGAGAATGTGTGATGCCAATACCCGCTGTAAGGATCCTACGGTTTCAAGCTGGATGTGGTGGACTACGTAGGTCGTATAGGGCTGTCACCACCTAAGAGCTACCACACAACCGTGGACTCCGATGCAAACCAAGGTTACTATCTAGTCTAGGCACCACGCCTAAACTAGCTAATAAGTACTTACTCTACTAGAAAGAGCAAGCAACCCTGTCAATAACTCAGTGACAATTCACCGCAAGTATTGAGCAGAATCGAAGTACCAGCTGAGATAAAGAACTAGGAGAGAACTTCTAGAGCCGGACTACAACAACTATAACCAATGCTAGACATTCCACACTTATCCACGAAATAAATGCAGAACAATAACTCAAGTAAATGCGGAAGATAATATATTGAATACTCAGAGTCTTACATAAAGAAAAGAAAAAGATACAAGAGCTTTACCAGAACTCCAGAAGACGACTCGAGAACCTCGAGCGAAGCTCGACCCTGACTCTAACTCCCAGCTAGACTAGCCTAACAATAAATCTTGAAAGAGAGTGATTGGAGACTTGCTCCCAAGTGGTATGTGTTACAAGTGAGGAGAACACTTCTATTTATAGGTGGGAGAGGCGGTTGAGGTGGAGCACCGACCAAGGCATTGAGGGCGTTGCCCCGACCAATTCGGCCGAACCATCTAGATGCACCGCTTTCACTTTTCTACACTTAGGATTGCTTTTGGGAGGCAGTTTTGAGGCAGTTTCCTAGTTCGGCCAAACTGGGCCCTTCAGCCGAACTGGGCACAGTGCCCGGTTGTCCTCCGATTCACCACCATTGCCTTGCGGACGTCTAGGATTGCTTCCACTCGACTGGGTTTGGTCAGAATGTTTGTCTTTGCCCTGGATTGATGATGTCAGCGATCCGTGTGCCCTCTAAGGCGGCAAGGTGGGAGGATGGTTTTCTATGTAGAACCAATCTGACCTCCAGAACTTGTTGGTGTAATTTAGCTCAAGATTGAAGTACTTCCTAGCAACCCCGGCCATATGTGCAAACCCGGCACCACCAACTACCCGAGTGTGCCCTTTGGACCCATCGACCCATAGTTGACCGAGCTTTGCAGCTTCGTCTCTATAACCCGTGACTTGGTCCAGAACTGCTCCTAATCGGGCACCATCTTCTCGACGGCGGGCTCGAATCCCGCCAAGGCTCGAGTGTGCAGCATGTGGAAGGTTGGGTAGATGAATGTGGGAGTCTTGATGTGTATCCAAGGAGTTACCATGGATCGCGACGAGGTCGAGTGGCGATGCTTGTGGCATGGTGATGTTAGAGTGACAACACTGAGAAAGCTGGAAGGCTGGATCCAACAAATGCCAATGAGGAAGATGATGGTAGCGGCGAGCAACGCTTCACCCTTTATTAAACCATTGCGGTTTGACCTAACATCATCGTAACTTACGGACATAATTTGCGGCCCCATGATTTTTGGATAATTGGATGATGATTGGCGTACTAGATAAGCTTGCTTCAAATTCACTCGACATGTCCCTTTGAACCTACCTACTCTCATGCTCGGGGGTTCAGCGCTTAGTTTTCACTCGACGTGTCCCTATGACTCTGCCAGCCCTCACACTCGGGGGCAGGACGCTTAGTTTTCACTTGGCGTGTCCCTGTGACCCTGCCAGCCCTCACGCTCTGAGGCTAGGCACTCAGTCTTCACTCGGCGTGTCCCTGTGACCCTACCAGTGCTCAAGCTTGGGGGCTAGGCAATTAGTTTTCACTCGGCTTGTTCCTGTGACTCTGCCAGTCCTCACGCTCGGGGGTTAGGCGCTCAGTTTTCACTTGACCTGTCCTTGTGACCCTGCCAGCCCTCACGCTTGGGGCTGGGCCCTCAGTTTCACTCGGTGTGTCCCTTTAACCCTGCCAACCCTCATGCTCGGGGGTTGGGCACCTAGTTTTCACTCGGGGGCTGGGCCCTGCCAACCCTGCCAACCCTATGACCCAGTCAGTTCTCATGCTTGGGGGCTGGGCGCTAGTTTTCACTTGGCGTGTCCCCATGACCCTACCAGCCTTTACGCTCGGGTGCTGGGTGCTCAGTTCTCACTCAGCTTGTCCCTGTGACCCTGGTAGCTCTCATGCTCGCAGGCTGGGAGCTCCATTTTCACTTGGTATGTCCCTGAGACTTTGGTATGATTCATATATGATGATTATATAAGCATGGTGAAATACATTCGACTTTGTGTCATTTACAAGAACAAAGGTATAAACTGCCTTTATTACAGTTCAGAGGTATCACCAGTATGATACTAGCTACAAAATTAGCAAGTTTGGTCCACATGGGCTCCTTGTAAGCTTTCTTCAAGCATCATATCAAATGATGATACTTACACGGCTGAAGCGGATGTGAGGAGCAGCTTTCAGGTTTCCCTTGGCAGCAGAACATGATTCTTTTTACCTTGCTTAGCCTCAGCTGTGAAGCTTTGATTGGGATCGTGGCATGGAAGTTTTTCCTCAACTACTTCGCTTCTCGCAAGTTTTCTTCTACCATCAGTGGCACAAGATCTTGTGTTCCTCTCATTGGAAAAGGAAATGCATGTGTTCTCAGTACACTGAGTACTGGTTCTATTCATAGATGTTTTTGGCAGATCTGATCGTTCGTGACAACCGGGCAATTATATGGGGCGTGATTCCTTTTTTGAGATGGGTCCAACAGGCCTCTGTGAATACCGGTTGGCACGATGTGGTGTGTCAAGGACACGAGATTACTATTTTTGGAATGATATATCGATTCTGGCTATTTTCTTTGGAAAGAGGTGTGTGACGTGTTCACAGGTGCACTATTATGGATAGAAGGTGACTCAGCTCTCTTGGTTCTTTGGCAGCCTATTATTAGGAAATATTTTTTTGACCCTTGCACTGGTTATTCTAATCAACCCAAGGCTAGAGGGCTACTCCATATGGAGTGTTCCTTGCGGTGCTCTCCATATTATCATCTTGTATGATTAACCTTTGTCTCATTGGCACTACGGGAATTTTAATGGTATTATTTTTATCCTTGGCCTACTTATTCTAATCAACCCAAGGCTCGGGGGCTACTCCATATAGAGCTAGTCTCCCACGGCGGCACACCCTATTTCTTATTAAGCTAGAAATAAATGTGTACATTATCTATAGCTAAAGTTTTCATATTCATAAATTTTGATGATTAGAGTATTTATGTCATATATCCTTACATACCATTTTTACAAGACATTCCTAGAATTATTTGTGGTAGCTGTAGTTCGATTTTGAATTATTGGAGAATAAGTGTTTATAAATTTATTTGATGCCTAGAAAATAGGAAATCACCTAAGAAAGATCCAAAATTTGTCTGGGGCAAGTTATATGCAGTCTAAGTGATGTGAAGAATCATTCCATTTACGAGTATAAATAATGGCCTAGTGTGTGAAAATTTCAAATTCTCATGAGTTATATGAAACAGTTTGCAAGATGTATGGGTTTGTAAACAATGTAGATTCTAATTTTCTCATAATGTGTGGAATCTTTTATAACAAGATTATAAACCTAAAAAAATGACTGATACAAATTTCCAGAATTTTTGCACCACTTTTAGCAATTATTATTTTTCAGTTAATCTAGAAACAAAACTAGAATTTCAAGGATATAAAGATAAAATAGGTTTGTATGAAAGTGTTTTTGAGATATATAGACTTGTAGGCTATGAACTACAAAGTTGTAGAATTCGTAGAGTACTACATGTTTGATGCTGACTTTGTTTGCATTAAGATCATTTAATGAGTGAGATATTGGGTAAAATATTTGGACATCTAAACTAATTCAAATGAAAAAGTTTGCCACTATTAGTCGAGCTCTACAATTATGATATAAAGTTTGTCTTCAACTGACTTTAAATACAAAATTATAAATTTTATATTGTCAGGCTTATCAATTTCGGTTTCAGATACAAGCCGGCACTGAAAATGCGTTTCAGTTTGGTTTGTGGTTAAAACCGGCAGTGAAAACCCTCCCTATTTTCATTGCTGAGTTTAGCCACAAACCAGTACTGAAGCCCATTTTCAATGCAGGCTGCAATGGTTGCAGCGTACACCTACCTACAACCCAGCACTGAAAGTGGGTGTAAAAAAAAAGAGTATGTGTAGTAGTGACAGGCTACCAGTAAATGACAATTTTAAAAAATACAATGCCCTTGAACTCAAGTGAACTTCAGACGTTTGTCTTGTTCCATCGTGAAGAGTTTTCTAAAAAGATGCAATTCCAACATAAGTGAGATTCTCTTAAAAAATGATGGAAACACTCATCTTATCAAGTCCCTCAAACATATACTAGATTATTTTCAACCTAATCTACTCATATATGAGAGTCGAAGGATCATGTGGAGCTTGGTAGGTAAAAACAATTATAGCAATACCTTATATTCAAAATATTGTCAAACTAAGAGAGCAATATTTTTTAATTACTGATCCTTATAAAAAAATATGAAGTAAATGTTCGAAAGATAGAGAGCGACGAAGATATATATTTAGATAGGTGGACATGTGGTAAATGGGTGATAGATGCCGAGACAGAAATGAAGCCTGAGCGCAGCTGCCTGGCTGATTACTGCATCCAAACAGACCCCATGTGGTTTCGCCTTACGTAGGTTAAGGTTAAGGGCGTGTTTGGTTCCTCCGGGTAAAAATTAACCCGGAGGAATCTTACATGCATCAAGTACTAAATAAAATCTACTTACAAAACCTTTTTACAGATGAGCGTAACTTTGCACGACGAATCTGATGAGCCTAATTAGTCTGTAATTTACTACAGTAATACTACAATAATGCTATTCTAATCGTGCAGTCAAAGGCCTCGTTAGATTTGTTTCGTGAATTAGCCCAAGGGTTGTGGAGGTAGTTTTGTAAATTATCTTTTTTAAATACTAACAATAACACACGTGCACCACAAATGTTTATTGATGACATATAGATACTAAAACAGTGTTACTTGAGTGGACCATGGTAAATAGACCAGTCGTGTGGAGCGCTTTTAAAAATATTCCCTCCGTTTCAAAATGTAGGTCATTTGACTTTTTTAAGTCCAAGTTCGACCACTCGTCTTATTCAAAATTTTGTGCAAATTATCATATTTGTTATGGTGACTTACTTTATTAATATATAATCTAAAAAATGCCTTAAATTTGACTATATTTTCATAAATTTTTTGAATAAGACGAGCGGTCAAACTTGGGGTCAAAAAAGTCAAATGACCTACATTTTGAAACGGAGAGAGTACTTTATATTCGCTATCTCGTGTATATAGAGCTTTAGTATTCTCGTTCTCAAATCTCAAATATAGAGGCACATCATTTACGAGATAGTTGACATTTATTTATATCCAGAAAAACTTTCTAATTTATTATCTATTAGCAATACAGGATAATTGTACGACACGCACGTTTATTGATGACATGTAGGCACTAAAATAGTGTCACTTGAGTGGGCCATGGTAACCAGACTAGCCGTGAGAAGCGCTTTTAAAAATACTTTATATTCGCTCTCTCATGTATAGATAGTTTTTTGTATTCTCAAATCTCAAATCTAGAGGCACATCATTTTTAAGACAGTTGGCATTTATTTATATGGAGAAAAACTGTCCAATTTATTGTCTATTAGAAATACGAGATAATTGTGTATAGACGTGGGTACAAATGTGGATATATTTAGGTGGGCCCTTTTTAGGTGAAAAAAGTCTCTAACGTCCAAAAAATGGCCCTCCCCCTCTTCTGTCAAACTTTTGACATGACAAGTGGGTCCTCTGTGAGGTGAGAGATGGGCCAAATACCGGTAACAATTGTTTTCAAATGTAATTCTCTGTGTAGTATAAAGATATCTCTAATCAGCGGTCAATGGGTGGGAAAAAATTTAGGCCACCCCAACTAAACATGCCCTAAATTAAATAATTCTGGCAGTTGGGACTCCGTCGGTAGGCACTAGCTTTTCTAGATGCTCTTGGTCACACAGTAGCTGGTCCAAAATAGGCTGAGGAAAAAGAAAATATAGATAAAAAAGAAAGTGCGTGGCCCAGTTAGTCACGTTTATTTTCTTTTGTTCTATTTAGCCGATTTGATCTAAAATTTTCCACTTGATATTTATTTATAAAGTTCTACAAAGATTACCAAAATAAGAAGGAATGCCCATGAACCTATCTTTAAATTAATCATAATTCTTTCCAAAATAAAAAAGGCCTAACGTTCAAATAAATTTCATCGACAAGGTTGCCAAGGTCTACATAGAACATATTGATCTTGAATTTGATATTGGACCATTAGGAAGGTATAAAGCAATTTATTGATGAGCAGTTTAACTTTATATTTATCACTAGCAAGAACGCATGTGCGGCACACACGTTTATTGACGACATGTAGGCACTAAAACAATGTCACTTGAGCGTGGGCCATGGTAAACAGACCAGTCGTGTGAAGTTTTTTTAAAAAATACTTTATATCCGCTCTCTCATGTACAGAGAGTTTTATGTATTTTCATTCTTAAATCTCAAATCTAGAGGCACATCATTTTCGAGATAGTTGGCATTTATTTATATGGAGAAAAACTATCCAATTTATTGTCTATTAGCAATACGGGATAACTGTGTATAGACGTTGGTACAAATGTGGATATATTTAGGTGGGCCCTTTTTTGGGTGAAAAAAGTATTAAGTTTGGGAGAAAATCCTTTGTCTAACGTCGAAAAAATGTCCATCATCCCTCTTCTGTCAAACTTTTGGCATGACAAGTGGGTCTGTGTGAAGTGGGGGTGGGCCAAATACCGGTAACAATTGTTTTTAAATCTAATTCTCTTATAGGATAGATTATAGTTTTAGTATGAATTTAAACAACGAAAATCAACTACGAAATGACAGATCTCAAATGCAGACGACGTAACTATGTTCATGCATGGACGTAGTAGTTTCCATGCACCGTATACAAGCCTATAAATATCCTGACTAAGCTTCGTCCACTCGTTTCACAAGACCGTCTCTCTGTGTTTTACCACTTCTGTCGCTAAGTACTACCGATTCAAATTAACAGATAGACCACTCTTCACCACTCACTAACACCGCGCTTATGGCTATATATTGGCTTCTCCTCTCACAAATCATATCGTCACCGGTAGCTGAGAGGAAAAACACAAGATGAGGATTCTCGTGGAGAAGCTTGTGCTCTCATTGTTGTTGGTAGCTCTGTTTCAAGATTAGTTTGTTGAGCCGGCTGTCATTCATATTTGCGTGAAATATGCTTCCTAATGCCAGAAGAATTGGTATTTTACCTCTTGTTTTGATTGTACATTTTCTGCGGCAACCTGCTGATTGTATGTCTTTTTTGTGTTGTAGGGTGCACGGTGCTGTCTGTAGAATATGATCACACGGCAAGCATCGAGGCAAGTTGTGTTGTTTGTGTGATACATCCATGTATATATTTGTTTACGGCTTACCCCATTATGACTTCTATCCATCCCAACAATTACAAAACTTTCAAGGGCATCTACATGAATATATAACTTTTTTCCATTAAGTTAAATGCTGAACATCAAATAAATTATACATTGTAAATTCGAGAAATATTGAAGAAGATATTTTTCAATTAAACTTGTGCATAATTTTAGATAATCTCTTGTGAGTAATTTAGAAATGAGAATATGTAATCAATCAGGCTTCGAAAAGTTTTATTTGAGCAGGTTCACAATCCTATTATTTTCTATAAAAGATTTGAACAGCTCAGATCCTGTTCAATCGGGCAAAGTATAAACATAAAAATCCGTCTCTTATCCTGTTCTATATATGGCTCCAAAGAAGATTGGCAAAAAAACATCTGAAGAATAATTTGTCTCAATTCATGTTCTAGATTATTCAAATATATATGGTCTAATCAGGGGCGGGCAATGTTTAATATCCAGCAAAACCATTTTGTCCTCGAATCTGACTTCAAATGTTTTTTTTTCTACTGTCTATGATTTGCGTTCGTTATTATGTTTACTTTGATTTTTTTACATGTCTGCTAATAAGTCCACGAGAAAAGAAAAAGAAAGGATGATCCATATGTTTTTCTCGAATCGATGCAAATATGCTTTATTCTTAGCTTATTTTTGTGGCAAAAAAAAAAATCTCCAGTGCCTCCGTGATCCAATGAAGCCCTTGTACAACGGCGGCGTCATCCAGAACAGCGAGTTCAACAGCGGACTGTTGGGCTGGTCGACGTACCGGAACATGCAGGCCGCCGTGAGCCGCTCGCCAACTGGAAACAAGTTAGCGGTGGTGCATGGAGCCGTCAGCTACCTGTCCAGCAGCGGCAAGTTGCTGCCGGCCCACAGCGTCTACCAGAGAGTCCAGATGCAGGGCGACATGCACTACTCGCTGTCAGCATGGCTGCAGGTGTCCAACGGCACGGCCCATGTGAAGGCGGTCGTCAAGGCCCCCAACGGCGAGCGCGTCATCACCGGCGCCGTCGTTGCCCACTCCGGGTGCTGGAGCATGCTCAAGGGAGGCATGACAGCCTACTCTTCCGGGCCCGGAGAGATCTATTTTGAGGTACAATGCTGATCGATATCTGTGAATAATAATGCATATATATATGTTCGCCGCTGATCTTCTTCGATTACGCATGACGCAAGTCTCTCTCTCTCTATATATATATATGGTATGACCCTGCAGAGCGACGGCCCCGTGGACATCTGGGTGGACAGCGTCTCGCTGCAGCCCTTCACCTTCGACGAGTGGGACGCCCACGCCCGCCGCTCCGCCAATGCGACGCGGCGGAGCACGGTCCGGCTGGTCGCCAAGGGCGCCGACGACAAGCCGATGGCAAATGCCAACGTGAGCATCGAGCTCCTCCGGCTGGGGTTCCCGTTCGGCAACGCCATCACCCATGAGGTCCTTGACCTCCCTGCCTACGAGAAGTGGTTCACGTCGCGCTTCACCGTGGCCACCTTCGAGAACGAGATGAAATGGTACGGCACGGAGTGGACCCAGAACCAGGAGGACTACCGCGTGGCGGACGCCATGCTGAAGCTTGTGCAGAAGTACGGCATCAAGGTGCACGGGCACAACGTGTTCTGGGACGACCAGAACTCGCAGATGAAGTGGGTGACGCCCCTGGCGCTCCCGCAGCTCAAGGCGGCCATGTAGAAGCGCCTCAAGTCCGTGGTGTCGCGCTACGCCGGCAAGGTGATCCACTGGGACGTGGTGAACGAGAACTTACACTTCAGCTTCTTCGAGAACAAGCTCGGCCCCGACGCGTCGGCGCAGATCTACAACCAGGTCGGCAGATCGACAAGACCGCCGTCCTGTTCATGAACGAGTTCAACACGGTAGAGCAGCCCGGAGACCCGAACCCTGTGCCCAGCAAGTACGTGGCGAAGATGAACCAGATCCGCAGCTACCCCGGCAACGCCGCGCTCAAGCTCGGCATCGGCCTGGAGAGCCACTTCACCACGCCCAACATCCCCTACATGAGGAGCGCGCTGGACACGCTGGCCAAGCTCAAGATGCCCATGTGGCTCACCGAGGTGGATGTGGCCAAGGCACCGAACCAGGTGAAGTTCCTGGAGCAGGTGCTCAGAGAAGGGTTCTCACACCCCAACGTGGACGGCATCGTCATGTGGGCGGCGTGGCACGCCAAGGGATGCTATGTCATGTGCCTCACGAACAATAACTTCAAGAACCTCCCCGTGGGTGACCTCGTCGACAAGCTCATCGCCGAGTGGAAGACGCACTGCGCGTCTGCCACCACTGACGGCAATGGGGCAGTGGAGCTCGACCTCCCCCATGGCAAGTACAAGTTCACCGTGAGCCACCCGTCGCTCAAGGGCGCCGCCGTCCACATGATGACCGTCGACACCTCGTCGTCGGTGTCGGAGCACACCATCAAGGTCAAGTTGTAGGCAGTACGTGTGGCGCGGCAGCTAGCTCTTTGCTTCATAATATATTTTTGGTTGTTGTGAATAATCGGAGAGGAGATCGACCGGACCGGCCAGATCGAGATGTGGTTGGATGGCTCCAAGTACAATTCACAACAGTTGACGTATTGAGGCTGTTCGGCTTGTCTAGACTTCGCTTGTTTCGGCTTATTTTCTTTTACATAATACTATATATTCTACTGGCCGAGCATTATTCATTCTACCAGCCGAGCAGGATCATTAGCAACTTCTTAAGAGGCGATCGATTTTTTGTAAACTGATGATATTGTGCCAGCTTTAAGGCAGTGACAAGGTGATGAAGTATTAATAAGCAGCCTAAGCAGTTTTGTGAGCAATGATTTTGTCTGCTTACTGTCGTGCGCGAACGGGGCCGGGTGTTGCACTATCAGGTTATAGCGCTAATCTCATACCTAATTTGGCAGCCCTCATTATTTGACGGGTTCAGTTTTTTTAATAGGAATAATGTACCCCTTTCATACTCTTAAGATAGGATAGTTAATTCATTTCCCCAATTGGTAGCATTATCCAAAAATTAAAGCACCCTCACAGTAACAACATTCTTCATTGGATCCGTGTACATCAAATTTTGCAGTCTGACTTGAATATATGGAACTAAGCTAACTATTGTTTTCCAATCCACAAACACATACACCCCGTGACGTAAACAACACTTGACAGCCAAAAATGCACCTCTATAGCTAGTTTTCATTATCGTTGACAAAACGGCATGTTCTATATTGAGAAACGAGGTTGGCATTTAGAATTCTGATGAATACACCTATGGTAGTAATGACAGCAGCTATATATAAGCCATTACGTGCACCATATATATTTGTTATTCTTTTGTTATACCCATTCTTTATACTGGGTACCTGCTCACTTAGCTCCGGTGAGATTTGAATTTGACATGGCGATAAACTAAGCCAAGATTGGATAGGTTCAGATTTATTTATTGGATCCGGATCCTGTACTCCAACTACATCTCTTCCAAGGGAAGGCAAACGACCTGTTCTTCAAATGGAGATCACACCGCGGTGCGCCATCTCCTTCCCAACAAGTTGAAGAAACTGTAAGTGGAAGCTATAAGAGCTCAGCGGCAGGTAACAAAACTAGACATCGTTGCTCTCAACTCCAGGAAACCTCCAAACATAGCTAAGACGAGTTCCGTACCACTGCATCATGGAGCTAAGCACAATCTTTCTCCTCTCCTTGCTCCTCATCCCCCAACTAATCCTAGCATCATCAAGGGGCCAGAGATCCGCAGAGAGGTCGAGAAAGAGGTGGTCTCCTGGTCCATGATGCCTCCCCTTCCTCGGAAGCATCCACCAACTGCTCACCTCTCGGCCGCATGCCGCTCTCGGCGATCTGGCAGACAAGTACGGCCCCGTGATGTACCTGCGGCTGGGGCAGATCGACGCGAGGTGCTCCAGACCAAGGACCTGAGCTTCGCGTCGCGGCCGAGCATGCTCGTCACGGAGATCCTCTGCTACAACAACCTCGACTACGGCGCCTACTGGCGCGTGCTGCGCAGGCTCTGCACGGTGGAGCTTCTCAGCGCGCGCAAGGTGAGGCGGTTCGCTCCGATTCGGGACAGGGAGACCATGTCTCTCCTCAGGGAGATCGGCGCCGCCGCTGCCGCCGGCCAGGCAGTGAACCTCACCAGGCTGATCATGTTGTGTGCGAACAACATCACTGGCATGGCAACTTTTTGCGATCGCTGCAGCAACGAGCGTAAGGAGCAGTTCCTGTCGGGCCCTGGCTGTGATGATACAGTACGGCGAGGGTTTCTGCGTCTCGGACCTGTTCCCGTCACTCCGGTTCGTGGAAAATTTTCTCGGCGAAAAAAAACCGAGAAAATCCATAAACGTGTTTCTCGTCGGGGTCCGTTTTTTTTCTTATCGGTCAAAATTTTCGGTCATTTTAAATTCTTGTCCAGCCCGATCGAAAACAGCTCACCCTGCCTCCACCTAACCCTAAACGTTATCATTCTATTTCCTATTTCCTTCAACCCTAAACACATTTAGATTGCTTGTCAACATTGTAGCTTACTTTCTGTAAAAATTGATGATTTTTTTCATAAATTTTATCCGAAAGAAAAAAACGTTAAATCCGATAAACATGTTTATCGGTGACCTCCGATTTTTTTCTCTTACCGGTAAAAAGACCTTGGTCAGGCGCCCGATACAGAGGGCGCACCGGGAGGTCGATGAATTGTTAGACAAAATCATCGACGAGTGCGAGGCGCGGCTGAAGGAGTGGAGAGTGGGGAACAATTCTGGGGCAGAAGATGACCTTCTGACCGTCATGCACAAACATCCGGGACGAGAGGGAACTTGAATTCCCCATCAACATCACAAACATCAAAGCAGTTATAATGGTAAGTGTTGCTCCCTTCGCCTCAAGGAATGATTCGTACCAACAGAACTCCAAACATCAATTTGGCAACATATATATGGTTGTATGCCTACTTTGTATTTTCCTAGAAGTTGTAACTGGCAGAAGTAGAGCATTTTCAAATAGTCGTATTGCATCCTAACCTTTCTTCGGGTTGTTTCTGCCAATTTCTTGTAGGATTTGTTCATGGCAGGGACCGAAACAACTTCGACAGCCACTGACTGGGTCATGTCAGAGCTCATGAAAAAACCCAAGGTTATGGCAAAGGCGCAAGCAGAGGTGCGGCAAGCATTCAACAGCACAAGTTCACATGAACATGAGTTCCACATGGATAAGCTACTTTACACAAGGATGGTGATCAAGGAAACTATGAGGCTTCACCCGCCCGTCCCACTTCTGATTCCCCATCTTTACCGGGAAACATGTCAGGTCGGTGGTTTTGAGCTTGCTGAAGGAACCAGGGTGATTATCAATGCATGGGCGATGCAAAGAAGCCCAAAGTTTTGGGAGGATGCAGATAAATTTAAGCCAGAAAGATTTGAAAATAGTATGATAGACTATAAAGGTGTGCTTTTTGAGTACATGCCATTTGGCAGCGGGAGAAGAATCTGCCCTGGTTCAGGATTTGGGCTCACCACAATAGAGTTTATTGTGGCACGACTTCTCTACTACTTTGATTGGAGTCTTCCTTCAGGTATGCAACCGGAAGAGCTTGACATGGACATGGCAATAGGTTCAACTGCAAGGAAGAAAAACCAGCTGCACCTCGTGGCATCACCTTACGAGGTTTCAATGAATATTTAGGATTGATTATTTCATTCTATTTGTGGGGTTATTGTGGTATTCAGTGTATGCATCAAATTCGTATATCTAATAATAGTCTTTGGAAGTGCGTATTTGTGTTTTATTTTCCCTATGTATAAGAAACGTGTAGTTGTTTAGTTCATGTAAAATAGTTTCTCTGAGAAAAAATAAGTCTCTCACATCTCTCACTATTTGCTGGACTCTTCCAGTGAATGAATATCAAACGATTTTTATTTAAACCTCTCCAATCACTTTACAGTTTGTGGTAAAAGACCTCTCAACTGTTACTGGCTCATGAGCTTGTTTAAGTGCACTATAGTTGCTGCAAAGTTCATGGGGGAGGACATTTCTCACATTAGGTTGTCACAACACAACTATAAAGTAACACACTATGAAGGATTCGATTAAATGGAAAATACCACATCCCTCGCATCTTCAGATCTGCGACTCCATCACACCGTAGATTATGTGTTTCAAGATTACGCACAATACAGTGCAATATAAAGATTGCTTTTTTATAGATAGTGGAAATGTGTCACACCCTAACATTTTCGAATTTTAGGATGTGAAGAATAAACATGGTTAATACAATTATTTTCTTCAATTTCTAAATTTTTTCCATGCTCTATATAATTACCAGGGAATTTAGTATAGGAAAATTTGGTTTTCTAAATTAAATTAAAATAATATAGGTAATAATGTTGTTTACCTTGCATTCATGCCTGTTGTGTTTAGTAGCTTTATATGTGCAAAGTTTTCAAATATACATTTAGAAGCTAAATGGGAATTTTCTAGATATTATTCTTAATTTTCTAGAGCATATTTCAATTTTCAGAAGGTGATGTGCCTGCGCAGCACATTATGGTTGGGTTCAAAGTTCTTTTGAACTTTTACGTGACCGGTGAGTAAAGTGTGAAATCTCTGCAGAGTGTAAATCTATCATGATAGCCGTACTCACGGTCACGAGTGGCCTGGATCTTTTTTGATTAGTGGTTTGGTGATTAATATGATATTTATTATGATTAATATGCTTCTACTCCATTAATTAGATTGCAACTGGGTATCATTCACCTGCAGTAACTTTGATGATATTAAAATAAACCAACTAAAAATGCTAATGCAGTACAGCCATGTCAAGCCTTACTTTTGAGCCTTCATTTATTGTGTTATACTTGCTAAGTAAGTGATTACTTACACTTGACAATATTCAATAAAATCCCGGATGGGTAACAGATGGATCAGTGATTGAGACAGCTACTGAGTTTTCTGAGGATTTCCATACTTCTGAGTTGTGGTCAACCAGTCGGCATCCCAGTGGACTTGAGGCTCTACCTGTCAAGAGAGTTAATAACTAGACTTTCGTTGTGTTTATTTATCTATTGCATTAAACTCTAATGTAAAACAATTTTATTTGAGCATATGTACTCTGATTTCTATATTTGTAAGCTGTATGTGTTCTGTGGACATCCTGGACACACATATGGCAGCATCCGGGTTTCTGTGTAAACCTGGGTGTGACAATAAGCTCACTTCTGTGGGCTCAAATTCCACCACGTGGTTCGGGGCGATAATGTTGCCATCAATGTCTTATCTAAACTTGGACCAAGCGATCCCAGGAACCAGCAGGAGTATTCATAAAGGACATTCGAAAACCCTCCATCAAGCTGCTAGAGGGTGAAGACACGAGAAAGGAGCCAGGCACCGAAGTCGCTACCATCGAAGGAGGTCCGACTGGCGCAAGCCGTTGATCGCATTCATCAAAGATGAAGTGGTGACCACTACTGACAAGCTTGAAGATGACAAATTCACAGTGGAAAGATTAACCTGGTGTATGGCAAACTACGTTGTGATCGGCTCACAACTATACAAGAAAGCGGCGTCAACTGGTGTACTCATGAAGTGCATCCTACGGAGCGAAGGGTTGAAGCTGCTTCATGAAATTCACTCGCGTAGCTGCAGCAATCACACGACAGCCAAGAGACTCGTAGGCAAGGCCTACAGGTCTAGATTCTTCTGGACCACGGTGGTCAGCGACGCAAAGGAACTCGTCAAGTGCTGCACCGGGTTCCAATTCTTCCAAAAGCAAAAGCACCTCCCAGCTCAGACACTCAGAACCATCCCGCCATCCTAGCCCTTCGTGGTGTGGGGCCTGGACAATGTAGGACCATTCAAGCCAGCCCCCGGCGGCTTCAAGTACATTCTAGTGGCGGTGGACAAGTTCACCAATTGGATCGAGTACAAGGTGGTTACCGACACCAAGTCAGCCACGGCGGTAGCCTTCATCAAGGAGCT
This sequence comes from Echinochloa phyllopogon, assembly GCA_033239725.1. Taxonomy (NCBI): domain Eukaryota; kingdom Viridiplantae; phylum Streptophyta; class Magnoliopsida; order Poales; family Poaceae; genus Echinochloa; species Echinochloa phyllopogon. The sequence continues at coordinate 29,916,926 of BTCW01000018.1, forward strand.
CACGCACCGTTTCAGCATTCTCAACCGGATTATAACCGACCTAGGTCCATAGTTAACGGGCCACAAATTTTGGGATTTTAGTCAAGATAGCAACATCGACGTCTACTACTCATCCTCTGCATATCCCAGGTGCAACGGGCAGGTCGAAAGAGTCAATGGCATAGTCCTGGATGCTCTCAAGAAAGACTTATACGACGCTTTCAACCCTCGAGCCGGCCAGTGGGCCAAGGAAGTACCACACATGGTATGGGGGCTGTGAACGCAAAAGAGCCAAGCAACAGGATACACGCCTTTCTTCATGGTCTATGGATCGGAGGCAGTCCTCCCGGCCGACCTCACGTATGGTGCCCCGTGCATATGGTTCTACAAGGAAGTAGAAGCCGAATCAAGTCGGCACACAGACATCGAAGCTCTAGAAGAGCACAAGCTTAGCACCTTGATTCAACATGCATGCCATGAGTAGCAGCTTCTACCAATTGGATCGAGTACAAGGTGGTTACTGACACCAAGTCAGCCACAGCGGTAGCCTTCATCAAGGAGCTCACGCACCGTTTCAGCATTCTCAACCGGATTATAACCGACCTAGGTACACAGTTAACGGGCCACAAATTTTGGGATTTTAGTCAAGATAGCAACATCGACGTCTTCTACTCATCATCTGCATATCTCAGGTGCAAGGGAAGGTCGAAAGAGCCAATGGCATAGTCCTGGATGCTCTCAAGAAAGATTTATACGACGCTTTCAACCCGCGAGCCAGCCAGTCGGCCAAGGAAGTACCACACATGGTATGGGGGCTAGGAACGCAAAAGAGCCAAGCAACAGGATACACACCTTTCTTCATGGTCTATGGATCGGAGGCAGTCTTCCCGGGCGACCTCACGTATGGTGCCCCGCGCATATGGTTCTACAAGGAAGTAGAAGCTGAATCAAGTCGGCACACAGACATCAAAGCTCTAGAAGAGCACATGCTTAGCACCTTGATTTAACATGCACGCCATGAGCAGCAGCTTCGCCGCTACCATGATAGAAACATCATGGAATGGTCCCTCATTGTGGGTGACCTCGCTCTCCGAAGAGTCATGTCTACAAAGGAGCAACATAGGTTGTCGGCACCTTGGGAGGGTCCTTTCATCTACATGAACCTACCGCCTAGAATGGGCTAATGGTGACCTAGTGCCCAACGTCTGGAACATTCAGCACCTTACTATGTTATACCCTTAGTCCAAAATCTAGCTATGTACCATTACTCCATTGATTATGTTCAATAATAGCACCGTGTCACGCCAATTTTTGACTCTTCTCTCCATATAAATTACTAAGTTTTTTCTCCGTAAGCCAACCATGCGTTCGCTCGGCTAAAAGACCACACCCAAGTCAACCAGTCCGATCCACAAGTCTGCCATCTAAATATGCGCAAAAGTACTCAGCCTGACACCTTTCCTATGACTAAGCCTCCATGAGAGCATCATTGCATTCAAGAGCGCCGCTCTCCATGAGAGCTCTAACCACTTCAAACCGAGTACCTAGCGCTATCATGATCACAAGCGACGCGATGAGGGTTGTTTGATCACACTCAGACAAGAAAACTTAAAATCAATAACGAAACCAGAGTGTACATACTAGAAACAAGTTTCTTCGACCTCTACAAACTATCGTCTCTCTCCATCTATTTTTTATAGCCGATACCCTCGACCACTTTGAGAGCCAAGCCGGCGAAGGTCTCAGCCAGAGCCTCGTACTCGTCCTCCGGAAAGTTGGCTGCAATACCTTCGCCTACACAGTCCAAGATGATGTCAGGAAAGTGTGTCTTCACGATCGCCAGCAAATTCTTTGCCACACTAATGGCTTTGTACTTCACCAGAGCTATGGCTTTTCTTGGGTTCGCCTGAAGCCGGTCCTCCAGAGCTAGAGCGGGCGCGCCGGCTTTTACAGGGTCGATGACGTCGCAAGCATACCGCACAACATCCTGCAAAGCTCACATTTTCTCGGTAAACAATGGCATACGGAAGATAGTGACAAGGGTTAACAGAAACCCCTTCAATGCCAAGATGGGGCAAAAACCAGGGAAGAGAAAGAAAGCTTATGCTTCATGGCAGCCTCGTGTGCGCCCTACGCCTAGCTGTGCGCCTGGCCGATCTGCTCCACCTCCTGTTGCACAAGAGTGAGTTTCTCTTCATATGTCTTCTTCTCGCGGGCATGACCTGCGCATAATGACAAACTGCAGTTAGATTGCCAGAAAAATCTGCCTACTACAAGGTGAACATGGGGATGCACGAGCAGAATTCTAAGCTTACATTGTTTGGTCGGCAGCCTCCTGGTTATGTGCGGCGTCCAGCCTCTTCACCTCCACCTCCACCCGGTCCTCCAAGACTTTCTTCTCCTTCTCAGCATCTGCAAACATGAAAACATGTTTTTGCAGAAGTATAATATAGCAAGTGCTCAAGTCAGTACAAGTAGCAAACTTACTAGTGCTAAGCTGCTCCAGGTCGGCCATGAGCTACTGATTCAGCCAAGCGGTCTTCTCTATGTCCACCTCCTTCTACATGGCGACCTCCTTGGTCTCTGTTGCTACACTGCGTACATGCTGGCGAAGCTCCAGAAGCTCATTGCGCTCCTCTTCAGCAACTCTTACCATCCTAGTGCGCTCCTAGGCATTTGCCAGTAGAACCTGCAATGCCAAACATAACCATGCGTCAGATCCAAAAATCAAAAGCACATCACTCGGCAGCAAACAAAGCTTACCTGAAGACATCCCAAGACCACATCACCGACATCATGCATCTTGTCGATGGCCGCTCGATCCTCCTCATAGAAATACTCGAATAGCTCGGTGGCACTTCTTACCCTCTCTTCCCCACCGGCCTGCCTGGGCTCTGGATCCGGTGCGTCTGCGCCAATCATGGCATTGTGCTTGAGGTCGGGCATCTCATCGTCGCCGCAACCTGGAGCTTGGTCCCGCTAATTTCCAAAGTTAACTATGGCAGCAACACTAGCGGAAGGAGGGCCGGTGGTGCTTGGCGCCCTAGGAAAAACACTCAGCGGAGGAACAACATCGGCCGTAGGCATCGGGGCTGGTCCTGAGCTGATAACAATAGGAGGATTCTCCGGGGTCACCACAACATGATGTGGCGGCAAGTCAATGGTGCCGGTACCCGGTGTCGTTCCGGCCTGGTGTGGCGAGTCCTCTTCGGAATGAGACTTCGAGGAGTCGGACTATAATGCCCCAGAGTTCTTGCTTGACGGTCTGTGATTGACAATGACCTTTGGATTGTAAATGGAATATCACGTCATTCACAAAAGAAATCATCACAACTATTACCTGCTGCTTTTGAGTGGACTCCTGAAGTTTAATCCCAGCAGTTTCGCTGGTCGGGACTGGAGGGGCACGATGGCTTTTGGCGTAGCTGATGTGGGTGTCCTCTCTCGGGAGCCTTGCTGGGGCATATCTCCCCCAATGGCGCTTACCGAGGAGTCGACACCTTCGCTACCGGCTGGGGAAGCCCCTTGGTGCAGTCTCTTTGCGGCTCCAACAGGCGAACTCCGCGATTGGTCGTCTGCCGACCTTTTCCGGGTCTGTCACACCCCAAAATTTTTGATTTTGGGATGTGAATAATAAGCTTAATTAATATAATATTTTTATCAAATTTATAAGAATTTGGTACAGGAAAACCATTTTTCTAAATTAAATTAAAAAAATATAGGTTATAATATTCCTTGCCCTGCATTCATGCCAGCTGCATTTAGTGGTTTTATGTGTGCAAAGTTTTATAAAATGCGTTTAGAAGCTCAATGGAATTTTGTTGGATTTTTCTTGAAATTATTCCCAATTTCCTAGAGCATACTTTTCATGAGCTCCAAATACTTTATTTGGGTTTCTCATGTCCAATTCTATCTCAGGGCTTTTTACCAAGATGTTTGGAATTTTTGGAATATTTTTTGAAGCTTAAATGATTTCTCTAGAATTTTCTAGATTTTTCTTTGCATGGAAAACAATTTCTGACAATAAAAAGGAACCCTAAATACCTAAAAGGCCCGAACCGAGCTAAATCTAGCCCAATCCTGAACTCAGCTCGCCCTGCCAGCCCGCTTTTCCCCCTCGCCTCCACGAGCCCACCAGGTGGCCCAGCCTGCCCCTCAGCCACTCCGGCCCAGCTCGCGCAGCCCTTCGCTCAGCTCAGCCCAGCCCGCCTCCATTTCCCTTCCCCGCACACACCAGCCCACGTCCCTCCCTTTCCCCTCACCGTGGCCCATCATCGCGGAGCCGGCCCATCCTCGCCGCGCACCCCGCCTTCGTGCCTAGGTCAAACGCCGGCCCAGCACATTCCCCCGCGCCCCACCTAGGCCGTTAGCCCGCTGTCTCCCACCGGCCCAACTCTCCCACGCTAGTAGCACTGGCCCGCTTTACCCCCTCTCCCTCTCGTTGGCCTGCGGGACCTGTCGGTCAGTTCCATTTCCGACCTCTGACCGAGCCGCTCAGATTCGAGTTCGACCCGGGGCCCATAGGCGCGCATACTGAGGACCCTCAAGGCCACCATCCGCGCGTTTACTTAAGCCGATCGACCCCCTTGAGAGCCTCCTTCCCCTCAACGCCGCCACAAACCCTAGCTCGAGTTTGTGCCGCCGCCGTCAACCGGCCATTTCCGTGCAGCTCCACCTCTCCCGACCTCCGGAGTAGCACCACATAGTGGTAAGCATCACGTTGCAACTCTTTCGGCCCCTCCGTCGCTCTCTGCCCTCCACGCGACCTCGTCATCAATGCGCGCTCGACCGCCGTCGTTGACCTCCACCGTCGCCGCATGGCCATCGTTGGGATCTGCCGCATTAGTCTCGCCGCACCACCCGCTCCCTCCCCAGATAGTCAACGTCACCCATGGACGACCTGAATGCTGGATTGGCTCTGCTCCGGCGAGCCGCCGCCGCGAGCGTGAGTAGCGCCGCCACCTCCACTTTCGCCGACGAATGCCCCTCCTGTGTGGATCCAATACCAGCCATCCTAACGCGATCCAGCAGCCCAGAACTAAACCGCTAGAGTAAACCTCACCGCCATATAGGTCAGCGCCTGCGCTTTTGCTAAAGAGTCCCCAGGGTTTTTGAAAATCAACCCGCCGTCCACTGCTTTTCAAATTATTTACAAACAGGTCCCCGGTTTTGTGAAAAAGCCCCTAAACTTCCTTGTTTTGGCACCCCAAAGCCCTAGCTTGACCGTTTTACCTATAGGCCCCTAAGTTTTTATAAAATTATGTTTTAGCCCCTAGTTTTTTCACAAATAAGCCCCTAGATGTTTCTGAAAATTACCAGCATGCCCCTGAACCTTAGTTTGGCCATATCTTTCTCGTTTTAGGTCCGATTAGAGTGATTCTCGTGCTCACATGTTCATAGAGAAAGCATAGATTAGTTGTAAAGCCTTCTTTTGCTCTTTCGCTACTATTTGGTGTACTGTTCGAATAGAGTAACTTGTTTGCATGTACTAGAATGTGTGGATGCTTGTGTGGTGCTTCTTGAGTCCAGTCAGTGAGCCATTCGAGTTTAGTTTCGAGCAAGGTTAGGAGGATCCAGACCAGTAGTAGCAGCAAGAACAACTCTTTGAGGAAGGCAAGTATAGCATGGACAATCCTTGCTTCCGAAACACCCATTAAACATTTATTTTCATATGCATGTGTCTAAATTTCATATCCCTTTAAGGTTGTACCTAGATTTCTTTATCCTGTCCATTGATACCCCAGGGTCATGCATATGGATAGTTCTTTGCTGGGCGCAGCAATTGTCACCAATTATTTAACTGTTAACTTTTACTTAATGGTTCACTTCAATTATATTGTTAAAACTTGCTTTTTAGCAACATGATTCAGGGAGCTAGAGCATGTGCTTCATACTTTGTTCTAGTGTCCCTCCGTAAGGCCTAGTTTTTAAAGCGGCAACCCAGGAGCCTGTCGCCACCGCTAGAACTATTATGGCTTGGGTCTTGGACAAGTAGCTTGTATTTCTCTAGCTTGCCAGTGGTTACCGACGGGCCGGTGACGCTCTACAATGAACAAGGTGCGAGGTATGGTTTTGATCCAACGAGGACGGGAGATCTGTTGGCTATGCCTCGTTAGGTACAGTCCCATGTTGGGAGTCTCTTCGACGGAGAACTCCACGCGTTACGCACTGTTGGGTGCAACGCCCGCACTCTGGATGCTATTGACCCCCTCATTGTTGCGACTCTGAGCGTCAGTCAATCTCGGTGCCTTGGGTCATGCCGCCTTGTTGTACCTAAGCGGCCACTGTCTTGTTATGGTGTCTAGCGAAAAGCCTAATAGTGTCCCTATGCAGTCACACCAAATGAAGTGTGGATATGCATGGTTGGGTGCAAAGTTCCTTTGACCTTTTACTCGACTGGTGGGTAAAGGGTGAAACCTCTGTAGAATGTAAATCTATCATGGTAGTCGTGCTCATGGTCATGAGCGGCCTGGATCCTTTTTGATTAGTGGTTCTTTAATTAAGATGTTGTTACTACTATTTAATTCTACTTATACTTTATTAATTTGGTTGCAACTGTGTTTCACTTACTAGTAGTAAATTGGTTAATGATAAAATAAATCAATTAAAACTGCTAAAGCAGTTGATCCATGTCAAGCCTTGCTTTTGATCCTTCATTCACCCGTGTTATACTTGCTAAGTAAATGATTTACTTACACTGGCCATTATCAACAAAATCCCAGATGGGTAACAGATGGATTAGGGACTAAGGAAGCTATTGAGTTTCCAGAGGATCTACCTAACTACTGAGTTGTGGTCAACCAGTCGATGTCCCTGTGGATTGGGCTTCATTTTAGAGTTAAAAATTAGACTCCCGTTGTGTTTATTCACTTATTATGTTAAACTCTGATGTAAAACTATATTAGTCAAGCATTGTGTACTATGAGATTCCATATTTGAAAGCTATATGTGTGTTTAGACTTCCTGGGTTCACATATAGTAGCATTCGGGTTTTTGTGTAAACCTGGGTGTGACGGGGTCTCCTGCTCTGTGTTAGCTCAGGATTCTAACACCTTTTGTGTGGCAACCCGGGTCCTGCCCACCAGGCCACGCCGGTGGCTTGACCTAGCGTCTCCATAGCACCCCCAGCACTCGGAGGAGTGCTAAATTTTTTCGACTCCCATAGATCGTCCTCAATCTGGATCTGGTCCGCCCTAGCTTGCTCCACTATCATCACCTTCTGGCCGCGATTGGGGTCAGCCGGAAGTGGTGCCGAGCTAAAGTACTTAATTACCTCCAGCAACAACAAAGCTGGATTACAAGATTATCTTAGGTCGGCAATTCTCAAGAAATCCACAAATGCACAGGGTATGTGACGGTCCAGCACGTACCAGATTGGGAGAATTCCTCAGGGAAAATGGCCTGGACACCCCAAGGTTGTCGACATCGCCCTTCACAATATTCTGCACTCACCGAGTACTTCATTGTGATCAGTTTCCCGGTCATGCTCCCAGGTTGGATCCATGCGCCTAGAGAACTCTTAGGCGGGATGCATGTGGGGCCAGGATCCCTATGGCCACTCATCTAAGGAATTAAACTACTCGATATGGAGAGTTATGACCCAACGGCTTTGTACTATCCAAATAAGGCATAGGACGTTGTAGTCAAGTTGTAGAACTACTCGTATTCAAGATAGACTACCTTAATGTGACCTTCCAGGTCGGATACGAGTAGTATTTATATTCAGTTTGTAACTCTGCTCCCCGAGTATATAAGGAGGAGTAGGGACCCCCTCAAAACAACTCAACTCACATACAATACAATCAAGCTCTGACTACTCTACGATGTTAAGAAGATTCAAGAGTTGAAGCAAAGGCACAAGATGCTCGGGGGCTTGTGGGGCCAGGATCCCTAGGGCCACTCATCTAAGGAATTAAACTACTCGATATGGTGAGTTATGACCCGACTGCTTTGTACTATCCAGATAAGGCATAGGACGTTGTAGTCAAGTTGTAGAACTACTCGTATTCATGATAGACTACCTTAATGTGACCTTCCAGGTCGGATACGAGTAGTATTTATATTCAGTTTGTAACTCTGCTCCCCGAGTATATAAGGAGGAGCAGGGACCCCCTCAAAACAACTCAACTCACATACAATACAATCAAGCACACAGGACGTAGGGTATTACGCTACTCGCGGCCCGAACCTGTCTAAATCTTTGTGTTGTTTGTGCACTGTCGTTCCTAGAACTCGGCGAGACCCACTAATCTACTCCTTGGGATACCCCCAGATAGACATGCTCGACATAAATTGTCGACAATGTATCTGGTCCTTGATCGGCTGATTTGACCGAGCAACAAAAGAGATTATAACCGCCGACGCTATCAATTTAGCGGCCTTCAAAACTTTGTTCTTGGCCAGCAGCTCCTCCACTTCTACTAGCTCATCTTTGGTGGGCATCTCCCTCTAGGACTTGCGCTCTTTAGGAGGGAACCCTGTCCTCTTCGGCTGCATCGATGGCTGGTCTCTCATGTAGAACCAGTCCGGACATCAATTCTGGTTGGTATCATTCAGCTCTAGGTTGAAGTACCTTTTCATCAATCCAACCCGAAGACTGAACCCTGCTCCTCCAGTTACCCGAATCGGGCCATCACAGTTCCTCCCACTGCCAATGGCTTTCACCCAGTACAGACGCCTCCATAGATTAAAATGGTGCGCAATCCCCAAGAAAGCCTCACACAAATGAATAAAAAAGGCGACATCCAAAATGGAGCTTGGATTCAAATGAGAAAGCTGCAGCCCATAGTAATGGAGAAGTCCACGGAAGAAATACCTAGATGGAATCCCAAACCCACGCTCAACAAAATGTGCAAACACGGCAATCCCACCAGTGTTCTCGTAGGGGCGCTTCTCCGCCTCTAGAGCTCTCCAGCCACTGGCACCCTTTGGCGGTAGCACACCACGCCTCTCCTTGACCTCGTGCTTCATCTCTGTCATCCGTGACTTCCCCCAATGGGGTTCCTGCTCCTGCATCTACTGTGTAGTGTTGCTGGAGGAGGTGGCCATGAGTCGAGCTTGCCGATGCCGGAATGCGGGGTGAATGTACGCGGGGGTCCTCAAGCGCACCCAAGAGGGATGCACCAGGTGGCTAACGGAAGAAGCGGAGCTGCGCTAGTGTGCAATGGCGAAGTAGCGTGGCTGCTAATATGCCAGAAGACGAAGTGCGGCACGTTGGAGAAGATGACGACCATGATGGTAGATGTGATGTATTTATAAGGCACAACGATCTTACCTAACGACACCGAAACAAATGGACAGAATCCGCTGGATTGCTGATTTGAAATGCGTCAGATCCAAAATCAGCGGATAGGATAAGCTTGCTTGAAATACAAACGGTGCATTCAAAGAACCCTATCACACCTCGCATGCTCAGGGGATGAGCACCGAATTTTGTAGTCGGCACGTTCAAGGAACCCTGCCACACCTCGCATGCTCAAGGGCTGGGTATCGGATTTTGTAGTCGATGCGTTCAAGGAACCCTGCCACACCTAGCATCCTTGGGGGCTGGGCGCCGAATTTTGTAGTCGGCGTGTTCAAGGAACACTGCCACACCTCGCATGCTCGGGGGCTGGGCGCCGGAATTTGTAGTCGGCGCATTCAAGGAACCCTGTCACACCTTGCATGCTTGGGGGCCGGGCGCCGGATATTGTAGTTGGCGCGTTCAAGAAACCCTGCTACATATCGCATGCTCGTTGGCTGGGTGCCGAATTTTGTAGTTGGCGCATTCAAGGAACCCTGGCACACCTCACATGCTCGGGGGCTAGGCGCCGGATTTTGTAGTTAGCGCGTTCAAGCAACCCTGCCAAACCTCGCATGATAGGGGGCTGGGCGCAACCGTAGTACTTGGAGTAATCAAAGAACAGTCAAGGCATACACTTATCATGATAAGTTTATAACAACAAAGAGTAGCGACCAAGGGCCGTTTACAAGAACAAATGTATAAACTGCCTATTAGGAAGTTCACAGGTATCCACAACATAGCACAAGCTAGAAGACTAATAAGTTAGAGCCACCTGGGGTCCTCTCAAATTTTCTTCTAGAAACATATCGGGTGGGGATACTTACACGGCTGCAGTGCTAGAGAGGATCAGCATTCAGGTTTCCCTCAGCACTAAAACTTGACCCTAGTCGGAGTGAGACGCTTCTGTCCTGCTGAGGTGGATTTCCATCTCTGCCTTTGGTCAAAAAACCTTGACACTACTAGCACCCAACATCTTCTTTGACGTTCACAAATCTTATTCTAGCATTGGTGATGTGTGTCATGGAGCTCCTCCACTTTACTGTTGCATATGCTCCCCTTAGGGGGTCATATTTGGGGTACCACATGCTTGTGCTTCTCTGTGTTGTGGAGTCCCTTGGTATGCCAGGTGGATACATCTATTTGTAGGCACGACAGACTGATTACTATTGGCCCGTGACTCGTCCTTGGCTTGGGTGCGGATAAGCATGTCGTGCATCTGTTGGCGGTCGTTACATCCCATTTTCGACTGCCAATACTCGGGAATAAAAGAGATTTTATGTGACATTGCATGCACTTAGGTTTTATTTCTAATAAAGTTCCATGAGTTTTGATGTATATCCATTGTGCAGGTACAATATTAACAAATACGTGCTACATGGGTCGGAATTGACTGATTCGGCCGAACGACTCAGTTTGGCCGAACTACCCTCCCTTAGCGAGACACGTAGATGAAGCAAAGCACAACCGGAAGTCCATCCACATCAGTGATGATGAAGCAGTGACAGTGCAAGCCACATGGACCAATGCCACCTCATCTCTGGGCCACAGCAACGGAAATCCAACAAGTCCAAGTCATCTAGGATAGCCAGGACTAGAGGCGGTGTAGGGGGGCATCACTGGGCTGAAAGCCCAGTTTGGCCGAACCGCCCCCATTGCACGAAACCACCATCAGGGGCAGGAACAAGGTCATGGTGCACGAGGTGGTGCATCCCACGGTCCCTTGGCGGTTACTCCTTTCAAACTGACCTCAAGCACCTATAAATGCAGTATCCAAAGCCCTGGATGAACACACACTAAAGCCAAGGAGCTCATTTTCCACTTCTTTCTAGTAGAGTTAGGATAGTTTAGTCTGGGAGTTATAGTTGAGTCAAACTGTGCCTCAGAGGTTCCAGAGTCATCTTTAGAAGCTCTGGTATTAGCTCTTGTATCTTTTTCTTTTCTTTCTGTAAGACTTTCAGTTATCAATATAGTATATCCTTATCATATTGTCTATGTTATTGATACCTTGCCTCTACTTTATTCTAGTTGCAAGTATTTATAGATCAATATAGTTGCTCTGATTCTTCTAGATCTTGTTTAAGTCTTTGTATTAGTTGGTTCTTCGATACCGCTCAATACTTCTTGTGAATTGTCATTGGTGGTATTGACGAGGGTGCTTGCTCTTGCTAGCAGAGTAATTAGTTGTTGACTAGTGTAGGAGTGGTATCTAGACTAGACAGTAACCTTGGTTTTGCCCCATTGCAATGGAGGTGGTAGCCGTTAGGTGGTGACAGCCCTATACGGTCTTCATAGCCAATCACATTAGTCCCGGCCTGTAGGAGACCCCTCTATGTTGTTGGCAGTTCCCCTTTGTTGGCGGTCGTTACAACCCAAATTCGACCACCAATACTCGGGAATAAATGAGAGTCTATGCAACATTCGACCACCAAGCTCAAGGCGGTGCAGCACTGGGCCGAGCCCAGTTCGGGCGAACACGTGGGTTCGGCCGAACCAGGGAACTGCCTCCATGGTGCAATCCTGGCCTTTGGCTGCTGAGGCAGTGCATCCCTCGGTTCGGCCGAACCGGGGAGTTCGGCCGAACCGGGATTTTCGCCCGAACGGCTCGGCACCGACCTCCAGTTGCTTGGCCGCTGCTCCACTTCTCCACCGACCCTGGCCATTATAAATAGAGGCCGGTTTCACCTGCACAAGACACACAACACAAGAGTAGAGTGTAGGCGAAGCACTGTCAGTTCTCCACTTGTATCAGTAGAGATAGGGAGAGAGGAGAGGTGAGCGTCCCGGAGAGGAGCCGAAGTGTCGGCCCCTCTTCCCGCTGTACCTCTACGGATGCGACTTCACTTCGAGTAACATTCGGGTCTTGTCTGGTAACTCTTGTATCTCTCTCTGATTAATTGAGCATTCAGTTCTTACTTTTATATGCTTGCTGGTTCTTCGTTCAATGCTTAGTTGTGTAGTATAATTGTATACTAGCTGCTTAGCTTGAGTGCTTATCTGTCTCCAGTAGATAAGTATTAGTCAACTAGTGTAGGCGTGGTGCCCATACTTGAGGCTAACTTAGTTTCTGCCCGTCGCAACGGAGGTGGTAGCCGTAAGGTGGTGACAGCCCTTTTGGTCTTCGTAGCCCATCATGTTAGTTCCGGTGTCTTAGGACCCAAGGTTCAGGGTAACCAGCACCCCTTCTCACCCCTTTCTATGTGTCGGAGGCTCTGTAGTCCCGAAGCAAGTATCTATCTGTATCCTCTGATCTGCTCAATCAATTGGTAGAATACCTTTATCAGACCCGTACCCTCTCTACCCTCTTACCTCTTCTCTTCTCTCCTTGTTGTCGTCATCCATCTCATCCATTCCATTTCATCCACACCATCTACCTAGGACAACTTAGTTTAGGATTAGTACACTTCTCGTTCTCCGTGGAAATCGATACCTTGGAATACTGCCGGGTGAAAGCTACATCGGTATCCGTCCGCTTGCGGATATATCTTTAGGCCGTAAGGAGTGCCAACAAGCTTTTTGGCGCCGTTGCTGGGGAACGGTAGCTGTTCTGATTCCGAACCCAAGTTGTCCGTGTATCCCACCACCATCCACCATCCATATGGATCCCACTCTTACCTTACGCCAACACTCGGCTCCAACGGGCGATTGTTTGTAGCCACCACCATCATCACATCCCATATCCACACCCGGCTATGAGCTACGTCCCGGCTTCATAGCCATGGTTCGTGAGCAATCGTTCTCACGATCGAAGGTCGAGAGTCCATACACGCATTTGCGCGAGTTTGAGCAACTCTGCTCATGCCTGACCATTGCGGGCATGACACAAGAGACACTCAAATGGAAGCTATTCCCATTTTCACTAGCGGGAGGAGCAAAGAAATGGTACTCTCTGGCTTTTAGTACTATGGACGGGAACTGGGAAGTTCTCAAGGAAAAATTCTGCCTAAACTTCTTCCCAGTCTCCAAGGTAGCCAGTCTCCAAGCGGAAATCATTAACTTTAAGCAATTAAAGGGAGAATCGTTAGGAGCTGCCTGGGCTCGTTTCAAGCAAATACTTGCCTCAGGACCGGACCTAAGCCTACCAGAACCTGTTGTCTTACAACACTTCAGCCTTGGCCTCTGTCCCGTAGCCACCACTTTCTTGGACTCTGCTTCTGGAGGGTCGTTCCTTCATTTGGTCCCTAGTGAAGCGAGGGTAGTCCTGGACCGTATCCTAGACAACACCCCCTACACTGGAATCTATGATGAACTCCCCGATGAAGAAGAGAAGCAGCCTGAACCTGAACCTAAAAAGCCAATACCAGTCCAATCCAAATCCATTAGCTCGTCCAGTCCATCAGAACCTGAAGCTCATTTCAAACCACAACCATATCCTAGCCCAGACTACTATGATTCACTCTACACCACTTCCTATGATTTTGACGATGATCTATTCGATGAAATCGGGAGTGTAACGAGTTTCCCTCGAGAACACCGTGTAGAGCCCATAGATCAAGCCCCCGACAAGGAAGAACTCGAATACCAGAGAGAATACCTTGGACGTCTCTCTGCTATCATGAGTCGGGAGTTGCTAGAAGAGGCCGAAGCCTCAACCGAGGTCGTCAAGATGCCCAGAAAGATTCAAAGGATATACTGTGAGGTCCTGGGCAAAGACAAAGAAATTGGGTATGACCCGAGCCTCGGGATCAACATAATCTCTAGCTCGTTGGTGCACGACCAACTCCCTGGTGTACCTTGGTCATTTTCTCAAAAACGACTAAAATTCACTTCAGGAAGAATCCTGAATTGTTTGGGGATCTTGCGGGTCACACCCGTTAAGATTAACGACCCTGAACTCTTCATGGATTTCCATATCTTTGACCTACCCAGCGACACCACACATCCCATCTTCATAGGTAGACCAATCCAGAAGATATTGGAAAAGGCACCAACAAATCAGCTAGTAGAGCTCAGGATCAGCAAAGAACTCATCCCTGTCTCCTATTCTCAATCCTTGAACACCCCATTAGAGGCAGACCCCGATCCTGACCCATTAGAGGAAGTTAGTTCAGCTCACCTATTAGACCTAGAGTAGCCTATTCCAGAAGAAGATCTCCCGTTTTTCTCGGAAGAAGAGGAAACACATCCTCCGATTGAGCTTGACACAAACGAAACTCCAAAACCATCCCCAATCGAGCTCAAACCACTTCCACCTGGACTTAGGTATGCTTTCCTCTTTGGAGATAAGCAAACTCCAGTGATCATCAGTGATAAGCTCTCCGAACTAGAAACCCAACAACTCATCACTGTCCTGGAGAAGAATCGATCGGTCTTAGGATATTCTCTCCAAGACCTGAAAGGGATTAGCCCAAATCTCTATACTCATCGCATCCCGATCGATTCTCAAGCAATGCCGTCTCGGGAACCTCAAAGACGGTTGAACAATGCCATGAGAGAGGTCGTGAAAAAGGAAGTTCTCAAGCTCCTTCATGCTGGGATCATCTACCCAGTTCCCAATAGCGAGTGGGTTAGTCCCGTCCAAGTCGTTCCAAAGAAGGGAGGAATGACGGTAGTGCACAATGACAAGAATGAGCTCATTCCTCAGCGCACTGTTACCGGGTGGCGTATGTGCATAGATTATCGTAAACTCAACAAAGCCACCAAGAAAGACCATTTCCCTCTTCCGTTCATAGACGAGATGCTTGAACGGCTAGCCAAACACTCCTTCTTCTGTTTCCTTGATGGTTACTCTGGATATCACCAAATCCCTATCCATCCTGAAGACCAGAGTAAAACCACGTTCACATGCCCTTATGGGACGTATGCCTATCGGCGTATGTCCTTTGGGTTGTGTAACGCACCTGCCTCTTTCCAACGTTGCATGATTTTCATCTTCTCTGACATGATTGAGGAGATTATGGAAGTGTTCATGGACGATTTCTCAGTTTATGGAAGGACCTTCACCGAGTGTCTGAAAAATCTGGACAAGGTCCTCCAGAGGTGTAGAGAGAAGCACCTCATTTTGAACTGGAAAAAGTGCCATTTTATGGTGCGAGAGGGTATTGTCTTAGGACATCGGGTGTCGGAACGTGGAATCGAGGTAGACAGGGCAAAAATAGAAGTGATTGAGAAACTTCCACCTCCCACAAACGTTAAGGGAATCCGAAGCTTCCTTGGTCATGCTGGATTCTATAGGCGCTTCATCAAAAACTTTTCCCAGATATCTCGGCCCTTGACCAATCTTTTAGCCAAAGATGCCCCCTTCATTTTCAATGAGGAGTGTTACGCCGCTTTCCACACCCTCAAGAAGGCACTCATTTCCGCTCCCATTATCCAGCCTCCCGACTGGAGCATCCCATTTGAAATCATGTGTGATGCGAGCGACTATGCCGTAGGAGCTGTGCTGGGTCAAACTAAGGACATGAAGCACTATGCTATCTCATACGCTAGCAAAACGCTCACCGGCCCTCAGCTCAACTACGCGACCACGGAAAAGGAACTCTTAGCGGTCGTATTTGCTATAGACAAATTCCGGTCCTACCTAGTCGGGGCCAAGGTCATAGTCTATTCAGATCACGCTGCTCTGAAGTACCTTTTGACCAAGAAGGATGCAAAGCCGAGACTCATCCGCTGGGTTCTGCTACTCCAGGAGTTTGACATCAAGATAAGAGATAAGAAGGGAGTAGAGAACTCAGTGGCTGACCACCTGTCCCGAATGGAAGTACCATCTGATCTTCCGATCGACGATTACTTGCGGGATGACACGCTCCTTAAGGTCACCACTGGCGATCCGTGGTACGCTAACATAGTAAACTTCATGGTCACGGGGTATGTCCCTCCTGGAGAAAATAAGAAGAGATTAGCTTATGAGAGCCGACTCCATCTCTGGGATGACCCGTACCTCTTCCGGATATGTAGTGACGGACTCCTCAGAAGGTGCATCCCTGCACATGAGGCATATAAAATCCTAGAGAGGTGCCACGCAGCTCCGTACGGAGGACACTACGGTGCATTCCGGACCAATGCTAAAGTCTGGCAGAGCGGATTTTATTGGCCCAGCATGTACGAAGATGCAAGAGCATTCGTCATGCGATGCCCCCGCTGTCAGAAACACGGAAACATTAACACTAGAGACGCGATGCCACTCACTAGCAATTTCCAAGTAGAAATTTTCGATGTTTGAGGAGTGGACTTCATGGGTCCCTTCCCAATTTTCGAGGGTTGTCAGTTCATCCTAGTGGCAGTAGACTATGTCTCTAAGTGGGTGGAAGCTCTACCTTGTGTAGCCGCCGATTCTAGGAACGCGAGACGAATGTTTCATGAGTACATCTTTCCGCGTTTCGGCGTTCCTAGGATAGTCATAAGTGATGGCGGATCCCATTTCATCGATTCAGCCTTCCGTAAGTATCTTTCAAGTCTGGGGGTGCAGCATAATGTTGCTACACCCTATCACCCTCAGACTAGCTGTCAAGCAGAAACATCAAACAAACAAATCAAAAATATTCTGCAGAAGACCGTAAATGAGATGGGTAGGCAATAGAAGGATAAACTTCCGGATGCACTCTAGGCATATCGTACGGCCTATAAGACGCCCATAGGCATGACCCCATATCAGCTAGTATATGGCAAGACCTGCCACTTACCAGTAGAGATGGAGTTCAAAGCTCACTAGGCCATTAGGAAGTGGGGTATGAACCTTCCAGCTGCCGGCCTCAAGCGGAAGATCCAGTTGGCCGAATTAGATGAAATGAGGGAACGAGCTTACCACAGCTCCCGGCTATATAAGGAACGGACCAAGAGATGGCATGATAAGAGAATCAAGGTCACGACATTCAAGCCGGGAGATAAGGTCCTCGTTTTCAACTCCCGTGTCAAACTTTTCGGTCACAGGAAGTTGAGGAGCAAGTGGGACGTCCCATTCACAGTAATCAATGCTGCATCTCATGGGGCCGTCACTTTGCAAAGCGAGGACGGAAACACCTTTAAGGTCAACGGACAGTGGTTGAAGGTTTTCCTAGAACCAGAACCTCCGCCACTCGACGAATTAGATGTCGTCGAGTTCATAGAACTCTGAACCCCGTCCGTCTTTAGATAGAGCGCCGTTTAGTTCAGTTTAGTTTGGTGTGTTAGTTAATTGTGTGATTCATTTATTTTCCTTAGATTCATGATTAGGGTGCTCTGAATTTTCCCTTCCAATCATTTGTTCCAAATTTTAGTTCGAAGAATAAATAAAATTAGAGTTGAATGCAAAAAGAATAAAATTGTCGCTCCGGTTGGTGCATTTGAACCAACCGGAGATTGCCCTGTTTAACGAAAAGATACATGAGTACAGGCATGACACAGTGGAGGAACAGGACGAGAACGAGCAGGCCGACCAGCTGACTCAGTACCTTTCAAGGTTGAATCCCTACCAGTGAAGAGTCCAAGCTTGGGGGAGCACCCCCATCAGGTACGTTCCGAATTACTCAGCACTTTGGTCATTCAATTGAAAATACTTCCCTTGAATAAAATTAACTCTCAACCATGCATGGAATGAATCATATGCCTCTCACTTTGGAAATGATAAATGGTTGCTCTGTCATTAATTTTGCTAGTACTTTGTTGCAACTAGTTGCTTGACTATGCTTGAGTTATTTGGCATGAGTAGAAATGAACCTGAAAACCTTGTGGGAGCATATGCCTTATTCCAATTCTAGGTTGTTGTGGGGATTGATATAGTGATACTTTGGTTGAATTCTATTTCTGCTCTTAGTATGGTGAAAATCTCGGACGTTTATGTTTTCAAAACAAAGTTCCTCATTGGTCAAACATTCCTACCAGAGCCATATGATAGGATTAGTTTCAAACTTTCTACTCATATGCTGCTTGTTATCTTAGTGAGCTTTGTCAAATTGTTGTGACCTTTGAGTGAAGCTTTCATATTCTTAGAGATCAAGATCCACAAAAATAAAATGCTTCATGTTCCATGATGTCCCTCTCCAAATATTCTTGATAGAGACATGGGCTATGCAAAAAGAAAAGCATGCCAAAGAAGCATGGCAAAAATAAAAAGAAAAAGAAAAACATAGCAAAAAGAAAGAAAAAAAAAGAGAAAAGCATGTCAAGTCGCATGGCAAAAATATGAGAATAAAAGATAGCCCATGTTCTCGAAAATAAATCAAGGAGAGGGAGATTCATCCCAAGGAGCTCCACCATATTCCATCCCACCATATTCCACTCCATATATCCCACACACTTGCACTTCTCGATCTTAAGGTATGATTTGTTTCCTCAGAGATCCGGTCTTTGACTTAGCAAAATATAAGATGCTTGTATGCCTTCATTCTTTGTCCCTGAGCCACACAAAAAGCCAAATTAGATGTTAAGATGAAAAGAAGGCAAAGCCTTTGGTAAGGATTCAAATACACTTGAGCGATTGAGTAAGCCAATGAGGAACAATTTATCTTTTCACAAAAGGGTGAAAACTCCGAGATAGGATCCTGAAAAGAGTAGAGTGGAATAAAACTAAGTTAAATTGTTCATCCTTTCAACCGCCCAAGATAAGGAGATTGCTATAAGCCCCATAGGTAAAATGGTGAATTAATACCTTGCTAATAATTCAAGTAAATTTGAGTACTAGTTGTTTATAAAGTTACCTGCAAGAGAAATGACATTATAGCAACTCCAGATCCACCGAGCCTAAGTTTTTATCTTTCCTCGAGGACGAGCAAAGAGCCAAGCTTGGGGGAGCTTGTTGGCGGTCGTTACAACCCAAATTCGACCACCAATACTCGGGAATAAATGAGAATCTATGCAACAATCCATGTACTTTGGTTTTATTTCTAATGGAGTTCCACGAGTTTTGGTGAGTGTCGCTTGTGCAGGTACAACAACGAGAAATGTGTGCTATAGGGGTCGGAAATGACCGATTCGGCCGAATGACACGATTCGGCCGGTTCCCCCCTAGCCGTGCAAGCCACCGGGAATCGTCTACGTCAGCGCCAACTCATCCCGGGCTTCCGCCACATCACCCTGGGCCCAAACTCAACCTGACAAAGACCCCGAAGTCAACCAGAAGGCCTCCGGCCCAGCCCAGGGCGTGAACCGACTTGCCAACCGACCCCAGGAGCTGGCCCAGCACGTGTGCAAGCTCAAGGCGGTGCAGCACTGGGCCGAGCCCAGTTCGGGCGAACACGTGGGTTCGGCCGAACCAGGGAACCGCCTCCAGGGTGCAATCCTGGCCTTTGGCTGCTGAGGCGGTGCATCCCTCGGTTCAGCCGAACCGGGGAGTTCGGCTGAACCGGGATTTTCGCCCGAACGGCTCGGCACCGACCTCCAGTTGCTTGGCCGCTGCTCCACTTCTCCACCGACCCTGGCCATTATAAATAGAGGCCGGTTTCACCTGCACAAGACACACAACACAAGAGTAGAGTGCAGGCAAAGCACTGTCAGTTCTCCACTTGTATCAGTAGAGATAGGGAGAGAGGAGAGGTGAGCGTCTCGGAGAGGAGCCGAAGTGTCAGCCCCTCTTCCCGCTGTACCTCTACGGATGCGACTTCACTTCGAGTAACATCTGGGTCTTGTCTGGTAACTCTTGTATCTCTCTCTGATTAATTGAGCATTCAGTTCTTACTTTTATATGCTTGCTGGTTCTTCGTTCAATGCTTAGTTGTGTAGTATAATTGTATACTAGCTGCTTAGCTTGAGTGCTTATCTGTCTGTAGTAGATAAGTATTAGTCAACTAGTGTAGGCGTGGTGCCTATACTTGAGGCTAACTTAGTTTCTGCCCGTCGCAACAGAGGTTGTAGCCGTAAGGTGGTGACAGCCCTTTCGGTCTTCGTAGCCCATCATGTTAGTTTCGGTGTCTTAGGAGCCAAGGTTCAAGGTAACCGGCACCCCTTCTCACCCCTTTCTGTGTGTCGGAGGCTCTGTAGTCCAGAAGCAAGTATCTATCTGTATCCTCTGATCTGCTCAATCAATCGGTAGAATACCTTTATCAGACACGTACCCTCTCTACCCTCTTACGTCTTCTCTTCTCTGCTTGTTGTCGTCATCCATCTCATCCATTCCATTTCATCCACACCATCTACCTAGGACAACTTAGTTTAGGATTAGTACACTTCTCGTTCTCCGTGGAAATCGATACCTTGGAATACTCCCGGGTGAAAGCTACATCGGTATCCGTCCGCTTGCGGATTTATCTGTAGGCCGTAAGGAGTGCCAACACCCTTCTCATCCCTTTCCATGAGCTATTGGTGCCTTTCTCGATACTAAGGCAATAGTTATTCTTGACCTCTAAGTACTGGTTCTTCGACCACTGTATCTCTCAACCCAAGTGACTCAGTTACATAAAGTACCTAGGAATCCTCCTTCTCTTCTCGTTGTCGTCCCATCTAGCTAGTCCTTCCCTTCCTTACCTGAGCTATCCTTGAGCTGTTTGTCATGGTAAATCCACTATTATCCAATACCATTATACCCTATCTTGTTAGTAGTATACCCTTCTCTGATAGTCTCGAATATATGTTTACTAGTACTCTTGCCATAAGCTTCCCTGCGGAAATATAAATTAGGATGCCTTGGATTACTCCCTAGTGAAGTACTACAATGGTAATTCTGTGTGCTTGCAGAATATTCATTATTTTACTAAGCTATAAGAAAAACCACTGAAACACTCCTTACCCCAGTACCGGGATTCACAATCTTGATACGGGATCGTAAGAAGTGCCAAAAGCGTCTTCTTCTGTGCTTCACTTTATTGCTTTTGACCAGGCATGCCTGTCAATCCACTCTTGTCCTTGTTATTAGTAGCCTATGTATTCACGGGTGTACAATATTTCAACTTCTTTGGTGGTAGCATGCTTTCACCCCTTTTTCTGGCAACATGTTGTCCAACATTCTTTATGAGCCTTGGCCTGCTTATACTAAACAACCCAACGCTCAGGGGCTACTCCATACGGAGTGCTCCTTGCGTCGCCATCCATACAGATCCTCACGAGGACTAGTTGTTGCCTTCGTGGTACTCAGCGTTGTGTTGGGAATTTTTCTTTTGGAGCACTGCCCACCCTTGTGGTGAGACATGTGTTGAAAAATCTTCAGCCGACTACTTTGGCCTCATTCCTTCATTAACAGTCCACCACGGGCCTGCACGCTGCTCGGGGTCTTTGTCACACCCGGATTTACATAGAAACCCGAATGCTTCTATATGTGTGCCCAGGAAGTCCACAGAACACATATAGATAACAAATATGATAAACAGAGTACATATGCTCGAATAAAATGGTTTTACATCAGAGTTTGACTAAAATAACTAAATAACACAGTGGAAGACTATATATTAACTCTCTCTAAACGAAGACGAAGACGAAGCCGAAATCCATAATCCACAGGGACACCGACTGGTTGAGCACAGCTAGTAGAATGGTAGATCTTCAGGAAACTCAATAGCAGCAGTACCATCTAATCCATCTGTTACCCATCCGGGATTTTGTTGAATGGCAAGTGTAAGTAATTGTCTTACTTAGCAAATACAACACGGGTAATGAAGGCTTAAAAGAAAGGCTTGACACGGCTGTACTGCATTAGCAATTTTAGTGATTCATTTTATCATAAACCATGATTACTACAATTAGGTGAATCCCAGTTGCAAACCCAATTAATAAAGTAGAGGTGAACATTTAAACAATAATAAATATCAATTTCTAATCAAAAAGGATCCAGGCCGCTCTTGACCCTGAGCAAGGCTATCATGATAGATTGTACACTCTGCAGAGGTTTCGCCCTTTTCCCACCAGTCGCGTAAAAGTTCAAAGGAACTTTGCACCCAACCACGCACATCAACACTTCCGAGGTGTGACTGCATAGGGACGCTACGAGGCTTTTCACATGACACCCTAACAAAACAGTAGCCGTTATGGTACAACCTAGGCAGCATGACCCAAGGCACCGAGATTGACTGACGCCCATGTCGCAACACGAGGGGGTCAATGGCGTCCAAGCGCGGAAAAGAATAACAACAACAAAATAAATAGCGCAACGTGTGGAACCCCCGCCATACGGAAGCTCCCAACACGGGACTGTGCCTCACGGGGACATAGCCAATGGTTACTCCGTCCTCGGTGGATCAAACCATACTCTCACCCATGCTTCCCATAACGCCGTCGGCCCGTCGGTAACTACTGTCAAGCTAGAGACGTACATGTTACTTGTCCAAGACCAGAGCCATTATAGTTCCGGCGGTGGCGACAGGTTCCTGGGTTGCCTCTTTAAGAACCAGTCCTTACGGAGAGACACTAGCATGAAACATACGCTCTAGCTCCCTGATCCATGTTGCTAAAAAGCAAGTTTTAACGTTAAAGTTGAAGTGGACCATTAATACAAGTTTAACAGTTAAATAAAGGTGACAGTAGCTGTGCCTAGCAAAGTTCTACCCATATGCAATAAACCCGAGGTAAACAAGGACAGGGTAAACAAGACTAGGTACAACCTTAATAGGTACATCAAATTAGACAAATGCATGTATGAAATAATTTAATACAGGTGAGTAGGTATAACTTGCCTCAAATCCAGTATAATTAGTCATAGTCTTCAGCTCTTGATCTTCAGACTCTTCTCCTTAACATCTCTTGATGGCACTCTACTCGCAGCAATCACAAGCAAACAAACAAGAATAACTAAGAACAATGCACCAAGCAGTAGAAACAGAACAAAAGAAGGCTTTAAAACTAATCAACGCTTCGCTACGAATACGTGAGTGCGAGAATCACTCTAATCGGAGCTAAAACGAGAAAGATATGGCTTTTCTAAGATTCAGGGACTTGCTGGCAAGTTTAAGAAACTTACAGGGGCTTATTTATGAAAAACTCAGGGACCTAAATGTAATTTTGTAATAGAACAGGAGGATTTATATGCAAAAAGGCAAGGCTGGACCTCGGGGTGTAAAAACAGGAGAGATCAGGGGCTAAAGAGTAAACTAGGGGCATATCGGTAATTATTTTTGAAAAGGGCTGGACGGCGGGTTTATTTTGCGAAAACTCGGGGTCTCTTTTGCAAAACCGCCAAGGCTGACCGGTCACTGCTGGGTTGACTTGGGCAGGAACTGAATCCGGGCCGTTGGATGCTGATCCGATGGCCCATAACAGATCAGGGGGAGGGAGTCGCCGGCGGCGGACGGGGGTGCGGCGGCGCCGCTCGGGCTGTGGCGGAGCATCGTCGTCGTAGTAGCGAAAACGCGCTACAAGCCTCGGATTTTGGCGCGGTTGGGTCCTACAGCTGCGGGTCGTCGAGGCGAACACGGCTGCGGGGTTCTCGTCGCCGATTTCGCGATGGAAGTAGCGAGCAGCGGCGAGAGGCGAGCGGTGGAGCTCTGGCGGAGGCGGCCTACGACGGTGGTGATGCTATGTGACGCGATTCGCGACAGAAGTTGGCGGGAGAGAGAGCTCAGGACACGTAGAGACCACCTAGGGGTTTCTCAACGAGGAAAAGATGACGCAGCGGTCGGACGACGTGGATCGGCGGCCGCCCGTCGACGGCGAGGTGGGGCGCGGGCTACGGGATGAAAGAGAGGGCGGGAAGGGGCTCGGAAGTTTCCTCACCACGCGGGGAAGATCTTGGCGTAGTCGAACAGGACGGAGCGGCGCCGGAGGAGGAGGTCGACGGCGGCGCGTGGAGCTCGGGAGGCGGCGGCGGCGGAGCGAGGAGTGAGCGCTGCGGACTTGGGTGCTCGGAGGGAAGGGAGGGATGAGGATTGGGGGTCTCGGTGGCGGCTTTTATAGCCCCGGTGAGGCTTCTTGGCGTGCGGGCCAAGGGAAACAGCGGCGGCCGGCGGCGATCCTCTTCCATGCCGGGGCGAGCTTTCCTTGCGGGGAGCGAGGCACAGAAGGAAGGAGGGCCGAGCGGAACCTTCGGGGAAGGTTCGCGTGAGCGCGGGGCCGAGCTGGGGATGGGCCAGGGAGGCCGGGCGGGGTCGGGCGCGTCCGGTGTGGCATCGAGCCGGACTTGGGCGCGGGCGGGAGGAGGAAGACGGGCCTGGCGGGCAGGGTCCATGCACCAGAGGGAGGAAGGAGGGGTGTGGCGGTTGGGCCGAGTGGAGCTGTGGGATGGCGCGGTTGGGCTGAGCCAGCTGGGCCGTGCAGAGGCGGGGCAGGCCAGGCCGGATGGAGTGGGAGCTGGGCTGGGAGAGCTGCAGCAGGGCCGGGGTGGGAGTGGGCCGACTGGTATTGGCCCAGGTGAAGGAGCAGGGCTGGCCGAGCGCTGGAGAAGAGTGAAGGGAGCGGAAGCTAGCCGGGGAAAGAGTTGGAGGGGCGAAAACGAACTCAGGCCGAAAGTACTCTTCCAAGGCTCAAACGAATGCAATTTAAACGCGAATTTAAATTGGATTTAAATTCTTATTTGATCCACGCACAACCAAAACTCAATGCAGCCAGCATGAATGCAAGCACTCAAAATTTAAACCTATGTTGCTTTAATTTAATTTAGAAAACAATTTTTCCTATATTAAATTCCCTATAAATTTTATAAAGCTTGAAAAATTTTAGAAAATTGAAAAAATATTGTATTAATTACGTTAAAAATTCACATCCCAAAATTCGAAAATTTTGGGGTGTGACACAAGGAATCCTCGGCTTGATGGACAAGTTTGGTGAAGGGGCGGCGAATTGCAGTCCGGGTATCTCGGGGTACTTTCGGAGACTTACTCGGATATGATTTCTTGTTGTTATCCGGGAGGTTTAGATTCAAACCAACTTGTAAACCCTAGCCCGTCACCCTATATAAGTCAGTCTAGGGCAACCTCATGAAGGTGATCCATCCATTGTAACCATATGCTCACCCTTGCTTCCTGAAGCTTGGTCGAGTTCCAACAATACAAACCACCACCGACACAGGATTTAGGGTATTATACTTCCGGGTAGCCTGAACCTATCTAAATCATGTTTCCAGTGTCACCTTCAAGCTACTCAACTCGGCTATCCCCTCCTATAAATCTATCAGTCGGGTAATCTCTAGTGGATTGCTGGGTCTTAGATCCGACACTAGAAGAACTACTCGTGTACTCCTACTAGGACTCCCACATTGTCACCGACTAGGAAACTAGCCATGTAACCTAGCCCCCTGGGATATATAAATGAGGGTAGCGGTCCCTAGTTCGGTAGACTAAGAAGAGACTAAGTAGAAGAAAAGACCAGGCTACACAACTCAACTCATGCACAAAGCAATACAATATACAAGACGTAGGGTATTACGCACATTGTGGCCCGAACCTGTCTAAATCTTTGCCTTGTGTGCACCATCGTTCCTATATACTACTGAGTTACCCTAGGTAGGTACTCGGTCGTTAAACACCCCCCCGGAAACATGAATCTTTTAGATCCATTCTTTCAGTCTTGACAATCTTTCAGAAAACCCCCTATAAATATTAGATCCAGCACTTAAGCCCAACTGAGTTCCTTTTGCAGCTAACCCTAAGTTTTATCCTTTTCACGCCCATTGTTTAGTGTGCCTTGCGGAAATTCACTGCTAACCCTCGGAGGCAACGATTATTCGTGATTAGGTCCCTAGAACCCTGTTTAACCCATAGATTCCATGTTTGAACTCCGTTTCAATCCATTTTTGTTGTGTTAGTTTATATCAAAATAAACTATGTGTTAGCACTGATATTTACCGTGTTATTTATTTCTAAATTTTATTTAATATTAATTTTACTAGAGATTATTTAGATATGTTTTCTAATTAAAATCTAATTAAGGTTTATACTCGGTTTTTCATGTTAATATTAACTTGATTAATATTTATTCAGTGAGTTTTATAAGTAAAAGTTAACTAGGTTATATCTCAGTTTTTAATAAACTAATGTTAATATGCTTAATGATTAATTAAATCAAATTCCTAAATAAAAGAAAATTAGAGTTAAACTTCAAATTTTTATAAATAAATGTTAATTTGATTAATGTCAACATAAATATGTTTTTAATCATAATGTTGCCCATGTTCAATGTTTCTTCTACTTTCGTGACCATAGAGTCTTGCACTATTGTCAGCATAATACAATGATTTTCTCAGTTTTCTAAATTTTTTCAAGCTTTATATAATTAACAGGGAATTTAGTATAGGGAAAATCTTGTTCTAAATTAAATTAAAACAATATAGGTTTAATGTTGATTGCCTTGCATTCATACTGGCTGCATTGGGTTTCGTTTGTGTGTAGTTCAAATAAGAATTTAAATCTAAATTCGAGTTTGAACTGCATTGGTTTGAGCCCTAGAGAAGTTGTTTGGCCCAGAGCACCTTTTTCGCCCCTCCAACTTTTCCCCTAGTTTTGTTTCCCTCCTTCCTTTCTTCCTCCCGAGCCGGCCCACGCCCTTTCTTCCTTCCTTTCCCGCGTCGGCCCAGCTCTCCCGGCCCAGCTAGCCCCGCGCCCCTACGGCCCACCCAGCCTCCGCTCGGCTCAGCCGAAGCCATGTGGCCCAACTCGCCCCAACGCTCGCCCTCTGGCCCACCAGCCCGGTGTTGACACTTCTTACGGTCCACTATTAGGATTGCCAATCCCAATAATGGTGCAAGTAGTGTTCATTGGTATTCTTATGATACAGATATAAATCCGCAAGCACACGAATACCGATGTAGCATTTCACCTGGGAGTATTCCTAGGTATCGTATTTATATTTCCGAAGGGAAGCATTGGATAAAGAGTATCGACTATTGACAAGGATGTAACTACTAATTAAAGTAACGGCTAACAAGGCGGGGGTAAAGGATAGGATAGGAGTGATATTCAGTTGACACACACAAGGAGAAGTTCAGGATAGAGATAGAAGAGCGGTCTAGCTAGTGGGAGAACAACGAGAAAGGAAAGGATTCCTATATACTTCCACTGGCCTTGAGCTACCTCTGGCAAGGGTTACGGCTAGCATGAAGAATGGCATCTATGGTTCTCTTCCTAGTTCTATTATCTCAACATCGGGGACGGAGCCCGTGACACACAGAAAGGGATGAGAAGGGGTGCCACAAACTTCGTGCTCTTACGGGGTGCCTGCAGACCGAAACTAACGTGATGGTCTACGAAGACCGAAAGGGCTGTCACCACCTCACGGCTACCACCTCCGTTGCGACGGGGACAAACCATCTAGACTAGGTACCACACCTACGCTAGGCAGTAAATACTCACTCTTCTAGAAAGAGCAAGCAATCCTGTCAATACCCCAGTGACAATTCACCGCAAGTATTGAGCAGAAACGAGGAACGAGCTAAGACAAAGGACTAAGAGAGAACTTATAGAACCAGACTACAATAGCTTAAAACCAAGGCTAGACATTCCACAATTACTCGCGAAATAAATGCAGAAAAAATAGCTCAAGTAAATGCAGAGAAAATATATTGATTACTCAGAGTCGAACATAAAGAAAAGGAAAAGATACAAGAGCTTTACCAGAACTCCAGAAGATGACTCCGGAACCACGAACGAAGCTCGACCCTGACTCTAACTCCCAACAGGACTAGCCTACTCTACATCTTTAAAGTGGAGAATGGAGACTTGCTCCCAAGTGGTGTGTGTTTACAAGTGAAGTGTGACCCTCTATTTATAGCTCCAAAGGTCAGTTGTAGGCAGGGTAACCGCCAAGGCAGCTGGAGGCGGCAGGGAGGCGGTTCGGCCGAAGATCTCGGTTCGGCCGAACTCCCCGGTTCGGCCGAACCGAGGGATGCACCGACCTGGCCACCAAGGGCCAGGATTTCGCCCGTGGAGGCGGTTTGGGCAGGGGAGTCGGTTCGGCCGAACCGACCTGTTCGGCTGAACGGGCCTGGCCCGTGGCCGGCCCTCCCCTGCGTCGCCTTTGCTCTGTGGGCCTTCTGGGCTGCCTCTTGGTGATTGGCTTCGTGTGTTTATGGCCCAGAGGTGATGTGGTCGTGGCCCGGGAAGAGATGGCTGCCGTCCTCATGTCATTTGTCGTGTTCGCTTGATATTCATTGGACGACTCCCGGTGACGTGCACGACTAAGGGGGGTAACCGGCCGAACGGAGTCGTTCGACCGATTCGGTCATTTTCGGCCCCAATAGCGCGTATTTGTCGTAGTTGTACCTGCACAGGTGTCACTCACCAAAACTCGTGGAACTTTATTAGAAATAAAACCTAAGTACATGGAATGTTGCATATAACCTTGTTTATTCCCGAGTATTGGTGGTCGGATTTGGGCTGTAACGACCGCCAACAAGCTCCCCCAAGCTTAGCTCTTTGCTCGTCCTCGAGCAAAGATATAAACTTAGGCTCGGTGGATCAGGAGTTGCTACAATGTCATTTCTTTTGCAGGTAACTTATAAACAACTAGTCTTCAAAAATACTTGAATCATAGGCAAAGTTTCAAATCACCTTTTTACCTATGGGGCTTATAGCAATCTCCTTATCTTGGGCGGTTGAAAGGACGAACAGTTTAAACTCAGTTTTATTCCACTCTACTCTTTTCAGGATCCCATCTCGGAATTTTTTCACAAGTTTTGAAAACTACAAATTGTTCCTCATTGGCACACTCAATCACTCAAGTGTATTTGAATCCTCACCAAAGGCTTGTGCCTTCTTTTCATTCTAACATCTAATATGGCTTTTTGTGTGGCTCAGGGACAAAGGATGAAGGCATGCATGCATCTTATATTTTGCTAAGTCAAAGACCAGATCTCTGAGGAGACAAATCACATCTTAAGATCGAGACGTGCAAGTGTGTGGATATGAATGGAGTGGAATATGGTGGAATGGTGGAATGGAATATGGTGGAACTCCTTGGATGAAAACTCCCTCTCCTTGATTTATTTTCGAGAACATGGGCTATCTTTCATTCTCATATTTTTGCCATGCCACTTGGCATGCTCTTTTTTTTCTCTTTCTTTTTGCCATGCTCTTTGGCATGCTTTTCTTTTTCTCTTATTTTTTCCATGCTTCTTTGGCATGCTTTTCTTTTTGCATAGCCCATGTCCCTATCAAGAATGTTTGGAGAGGGAACTCATAGAACATGGAGCATTTATTTTTGTGGATGGATGATGGAAAAATGTTTGCTAACTCCCAGTGTAGGAATTGCAAGTGAGAGGTGGTGTGTGTACGTGGGTCTCGATCTTTAAGAATATGAAAGCTTCACTCAAAGGTCACAACAATTTGACAAAGCTTACTAAGATAACAAGCAGCATATGAGTAGAAATTTTCAACTAAGCTTATCATATGGCTCTGGTAGGTATTTTGACCAATGAGGAACTTGTTTCATTTTGAAAGCATAAATTTCCGAGATTTTCCCCGTACTAAAAGCAGAATGGAACTTAACCAAATTCTCACTATATCAATCCCCACAACAACTTAGACTTGGAATAAAGCATGTGCTCCCACAAGGTTTTCAGGATCATTTTTACTCATGCCAAATAACTCAAGCACAATCTAGCAACTAGTTGAAACAAAGTACTTGCAGAATTAATGACAGAGCAACTATTCATCATTTCCAAGGTGAGAAGCATATGATTCATTCCATGCATAGTTGGGAGTTATTTTTATTCAAGGGAAATATTGTTTAAGGGAAATATTTTTGGTATTTTCATGTTTTTTAAATGCAAATTATCATGAAGGAAAATGAACGGGAAATTAAAAGATCAAAGTGCTGGATAAATCGGGACATACCTGGTGGGGGTCCTCCCCCAAGCTTGGACTTTCACTGGTAGGGGTTGAGCCTTGAAAGGTACTGGCTCAGCTGATCTGCTTGCTCGTGGACGTCATGCTGGATGGACGCCACCATCCCGCTATTCTCTTGATGGTACTGAGAATGGCGGGCTAGCGTGTCTTGAATCTCTCGGGTACGGTCGTCGATGAGCTCGAATCGGTCGGAGATGTAGGGCAACTCCCGGCCGTAGTTGAAGCGTGCGGACTGTGAGTATCCGAGGTAATATGGCTGGGAGGCACTGTCGTACCCCTCTCCATACCGGCTCCCGGACCACTCAGAGTCCGTGTCCTGGCCGTAGTCCCAGCGTCCTGAGGTGAAGTAGTTCGGCTCCTGGTGTTGCCCGGAGCCTCCTGCTCCAGACGTCCCAGCACCGGTGTACATGTCGTAGGTGGCCTCAAAAGCGGAAGTGTGTCGGTGCGGCATTTGTGGTGCATCTTCCGGCTCCTGTGAGGTGGCGAGCCCAGCATCACGCCTGGCTCGTCCCCTCATGACGGGTCCGTCACCTGCAACGCTGTGCCGAGCGGGCTCTCTCCAAGGTGGAGAATCGTCCGAC
The DNA here is from genome assembly GCA_033239725.1 of Echinochloa phyllopogon. Classification (NCBI taxonomy): domain Eukaryota; kingdom Viridiplantae; phylum Streptophyta; class Magnoliopsida; order Poales; family Poaceae; genus Echinochloa; species Echinochloa phyllopogon. Next base: position 29,947,378 of record BTCW01000018.1, read on the forward strand.
TCGGTCCTCAACTGAAGAGTTAGTTTCGACGTGGTATACAACCTTAGTGCTGCACAAGGCAAAGGCACTTCAGTTGTATATCCATGGTAAATCATTGCCAGCGTTGCGTCAGGCGTCCGCCGTATCATGTGGGCTTGCACGAAGTGCTTGGCATCCATGACGGAACGCGCTGTCTCGATGTACGTGAACCGGGCGCCTTGGAGGACGCCCAGATGGTTAGCGAGGCGAGTGACTAGAGAAGTCATCGCCATGCTACCCGCACGAGAAATATGAGACAGCCAGTGACCAACCATGTCTTTCACTGGTGAAGAGGGAATCTGCTTGACCATGGCAAAAAGAACCCGCAACTCGATGGTGTTGACAGGGCACAAATCTGCCCAGGGGAATATCGTCATAGACACCCAACGATGCATGAAACGCAAAGTGGGGTTATGTATGCTGTTCGTGCGCGGCGCATGACAGTTGGTATTCCCCGAAATCTTTTTCCAAAATGCCACCCGGTCAAATCTTTTAAGCGCTTTGTTTGGGTCTAAGGAACAACGGCTTGAAAATCCGAGACCCGAACTAAAATCCCTCCAAGAGCAGAAAAACTCTTGGTTGAAAAATCGGAAACGAACCCCCCCAGTTTCAGAAACCAAAGTCGAGAGGAATTCAAGGGTGAGCAGGTACGAACCTTCTTCGTTGATGTGCCAGAAATTCTCCCAGCCAACGGCTTGGAAGATTTCTGTGAACTCTACGTCCATCCCCGTGTCCCTGAGCAAGTATTGCTCAAACACACGGGTGTGCTCGAACTCCTTCAGCCGAAGCTCGTTGAAGGTGTTCTGCTCCCGTTCTGTCCTGAGATTGATGTCACTCTCGCTCAGGAGCTGCCTGGCCGGGGGCGTGGCATGGCCCCATCCCGAGCCGGCTGCTCCGTACTCATCCGTGTCCATCCGGCTCGAGCCTCGGGACGGAGCTGGGGAACTCCCAGCATCGTCCGATCGTCGGCCTAGCCGGGCGGAACGATGGAGCGACGTGAAGAACTTCGACATGATTCATGCAAAAGGTTAGTGCAACAACAACTACCCGAAGGACTGAATATATATGGTTAGCACAAGAAAATCAAGTCAGTCGTTCGAGATAGTTAGTCGTTCTTGTGGGGATAAAAACCACCACAAAAGGTTAGTCGTTCTTGTGGGTGTCGGTGACCACCACAAAATCGTCCAGAATTTCAGCACAAAGATCGCAACAAAAGCAAAATATTTTTGGGATTTTCTAGTGATGCAAGTGAACCAAAACTTGAGCAAGAACTTTGGGAAGGACTTGAGCACAAGCTAGAGCAAGAAATGAGAGAGGGAGAGCTTCTAACAGAAATTTTTCAGAGTGTATGAGTGTGTGAGAGCATGCAAGCAACGCACCAGCATTTATAGGCCGAGGGGAGGCAGGTCCCTGGTTCAGCCGAACTGGGTGGTTCGGGCGAACCAGGCCCTGGTGGCCAGGCCACTCCTCCCTGAGTGGAGCACCTCCCCTTATTTTGATTCCACGAAATTTTGTGTGGCCAACAATTCCCAAGGTCATGTGAGTGGTTTTTAGTGGTAGGTAAGATGCCAACTTGACATGACCAAAGTTGGTTTTAGTGGAGTCACCCCCATGCTGCCATGTTTGTGATAATTGGTGAGTATGCAGCCATTTTAGTGGGGTAGACATGTTTGGTGCTGGTTGGTGATGATGGTAAATAATTGGAGATGTTCTAGAAGGGGTGAAATTGAAGAAAGTTACAAATTACACCCTCTCTAATTAAATTTCAGCATGTGTCCAATTATTTCTAACCAAGCTTGCAAAATTTTCTACTCTCTCTCAAATTAATTACTCAAGTGGTTCATTTATTTTGGAAAGGGAAACATGCAAATGCAATGAAGGAAATAAAATTGGAAGGGAAATATGGGATACATACCGGTTTTCCTCGCGGCAAGAGCTCAGCTTTTAAGTCCGCGAGCGGGACTTCTCCTGGCTTCAATTGTTCTTGTCACCGTCCGATCTGGAGAGAATGTCTCGGACGATGCAACTTCCTGTTCCAGGTTACTTATAATTTACTGCAATATGTGCATACTGGAATGATTGTCCACCCTAGGCTTCAACTGTATCCATAGCCTTCATATCCGGTGTGAAGTATATTTTGGGACTCCCCCTTCTCTCTTTTTTTTTGATTTTTTTTGATTTTTTTTTTCTGTAGGGGTTAGTCCACACATACAACCAATATCCGTAGAAGTACTGCTTTAAAGGTTCATTAATCAAACTTGACACCATGTCTAGTTCCATTAAAGCAAGCTAATTAACCTAAGCACCATGCTTAATTTAAAGAGCTTATGAATATATTCTAGCTGGCAACACATTCAAACTCGAGCAAACGGCAATAGATGAAGGGGGCATGGAAACACCTTGAAATATTCACATGGAGATAAGCATATGGCCATTGGTGAACTTTGCTTTTAATTCAGGTAAAAAAGCAAAAACCGTTTCACGTACCTGAGCGTGCCTACCGTTGGCATCTGATGAAGAATACTTTCAGAACTGATGCAGCGGTGATGATACAACGCCAACGTTACTGCACGAAGTTGGCTGAGTCCTTCTCCGCGTTGATGTTTCCGTGTACGGATACACGATTATGGATGTGGCAAAGGGGATCGGCACTCAAATATACCAACTAGTGGAATGCCGCGGAACTAGCTTGTACGCGAATGTTGAAACAATGGGTCCCAAAAACAAGCAAGTGGAGCGGCAAAGGAGTGGAGGCGTAGAGTTTGCCTCCTCTCTCGCGCGAAGCGCAAAGGACAAGCGAAAACTGGCTAGGCCAGGTTATGTTTGGCCACTAGCCTTGGATTAAGGCTTGCAGACATACAGACACCTTGGCCTAACACTAGTGGTCGCTGGATATTTATTTTATTTTTCTTTTAGTGTTTTTTTATGCAAAACAGTGATGGGGCGAATGAATGCAAATGCAAGAATGGGAAATATGCAGTGAATTGGGAAAAAAATGGGGTAATAGTATGCATGAATTCCTAAATTAAGTGATTCAATGCAATCATGCAGTGGATAATGCAACAATTTAAAGGATAAAGCTCAAAATTTAAAGTCTAAGAGCTGGACTATCTCACATACCTTGATTTTTCTCGCCATTACCAACAATTTGAGACGGAATTGCGGTGATGCAGTGTCATTCGTCCGTCACATTTGATTTCCTTTTTCTTCCTTGACGACAATCTTTCTTCCATTCTGCACGTGGTTATGATAAAATATGTATATGTATGAACACATACCTGTGCAAATTTTCTTCAGAAGCTTCCGTACGGTACTCATTGCAGTTGACAGGGGCATACATTGATAAATCCTGCATGATCGGGCACCCTGGGCTCTCTGCTTTCCTCCTGTTTGAAACCAACTCAAGCAAACAGGGGTGATCCGCTAATGCTAGCGGTAGATTAAATTAGTAGACACCAATGTCAATCATCAATATCTTTCGCCAATTGCTTCCCCGGCAACGGCGCCAGAAATGCTTGTTGACACTTCTTACGGTCCACTATTAGGATTGCCAATCCCAGTAATGGTGCAAGTAGTGTTCATTGGTATTCTTACGATACAGATATAAATCCGCAAGCGCACGGATACCGATGTAGCATTTCACCCGGGAGTATTCCTAGGTATCGTATTTATATTTCCACAGGGAAGCATTGGATAAAGAGTATCGACTATTGACAAGGATGTAACTACTAATTAATGTACCGGCTAACAAGGCGGGGGTAAAGGATAGGATAGGAGTGATATTCAGTTGACACACACAAGGAGAAGTTCAGGATAGAGATAGAAGAGCGGTATAGCTTGTGGGAGAACAACGAGACAGGAAAGGATTCCTATATACTTCCACTGGCCTTGAGCTACCTCTAGCAAGGGTTACGGCTAGCATGAAGAATGGCATCTATGGTTCTCTTCCTAGTTCTATTATCTCAACATCGGGGACGAAGCCCGTGACACACAGAAAGGGATGAGAAAGGGTGCCACAAACTCCGTGCTCTTATGGGGTGCCTGCAGACCGGAACTAACGTGATGGACTACGAAGACCGAAAGGGCTGTCACCACCTCACGGCTACCACCTCCGTTGCGACGGGGACAAACCAAGGTTACCATCTAGACTAGGTACGACACCTACGCTAGGCAGTAACTACTCACTCTTCTAGAAAGAGCAAGCAATCCTGTCAATACCCCAGTGACAATAAACCGCAAGTATTGAGCAGGAACGAGGAACCAGCTAAGACAAAGGACTAAGAGAGAACTTATAGAACCAGACTACAACAGCTTAAAACCAAGGCTAGACATTCCACAATTAATCGCGAAATAAATGCAGAACAAATAGCTCAAGTAAATGCAGAGGAAATATATTGATTACTCAGAGTCGAACAAAAAGAAAAGGAAAAGATACAAGAGCTTTACCAGAACTCCAGAAGATGACTCCGGAACCCCGAACGAAGCTCGACCCTGACAATAACTCCCAACAGGACTAGCCTACTCTACATCTTGAAAGTGGAGAATGGAGACTTGCTCCCAAGTGGTGTGTGTTTACAAGTGAAGTGTGACCCTCTATTCATAGCTCCAAAGGTTGGTTGTAGGCAGGGTAACCGCCAAGGCAGCTGGAGGCGGCAGGGAGGTGGTTCGGCCGAAGATCTCGGTTCGGCCGAACTCCCCGGTTCGGCCGAACCGAGGGATGCACCGACCTGGCCACCAAGGGCCAGGATTTCGCCCCTGGAGGCGGTTTGGGCAGGGGAGTCAGTTCGGCCGAACCGACCTGTTCGGCCGAACGGGCCTGGCCCGTGGCCGGCCCTTCCCTGCGTCGCCTTTGCTCTGTGGGCCTTCTGGGCTGCCTCCTAGTGATTGGCTTCATGTGTTTATGGCCCAGAGGTGATGTGGTCGTGGCCCGGGAAGAGATGGCTGCCGTCCTCATGTCATTTGTCGTGTTCGCTTGATATTCGTTGGACGACTCCCGGTGACGTGCACGGCTAAGGGGGGTAACCGGCCGAACGGAGTCGTTCGGCCGATTCTGTCATTTTCGGCCCCAATAGCGCATATTTGTCGTAGTTGTACCTGCACAGGTGTCACTCACCAAAGCTCGTGGAACTTTATTAGAAATAAAACCTAAGTACATGGAATGTTGCATATAACCTCGTTTATTCCCGAGTATTGGTGGTCGGATTTGGGCTGTAACGACCGGCAACACCCAGCTCGCCCTCCTGACCCAGTCCATCGGCGCCCCCACTCCTGGCCCAGCAGGCCCATCAAGCCACTGCCGCCACGCCTGCCTTCACCGTGCCGCAAGGCAAGCGCCACCGTCGCCGCTAGTTTTCTCGGCGTGCGTGCCACACTAGGTGCGGGCCCGCATTCCTATTATAGCCGCCGCCCCGGGCCTCGTGCCCTATCTATAGCTCCCCGCCGCCCTCGCCCTGCCCCCTGCGCTGCGCAGGACCGCCGCCGCGCGAGCTCGCCGTGGAGCCAAGCCACTAGCCGTCGTGGCGTCGATTCACCGCAATCGTCGTTGGTCGGGCCAGGAAGACGCCACCAGAAGCTCCCCCTCGCCGAGATGAGTCCACCTCGCCAGTCATCATTTCCATCTCGTCATTGGAGGAGCAACCTCCACGCGGAGCTGCGAGCCGCCGCCGTCTTCCCCAAAATTCTGGCCGTCTCGATGACTGGTGGGCCAAGCCATGGTCACCACGAGCTTCCCCGAGTCGGGCCACATCTCCGCCGCCGATCGCCATCGACGTCTCACCGCCGGAGCGCCTCGCCCGCGTGAGCACCCCGCCACCACCCAACTCGTTCGCCGCAAGCCAAATCTCGGCCACCAGCGCCTGCCATCCGCCGTGGTGAGCACATCCCCATGACCTCCTCGCCCTCCTCCACCTCCCGTGCTTGATCCCTGTGGCCCTAGTCCACCAAATAGCCGGCGAGTGGGACACCCAGACCCGCAGTCGGCCAAGAGCAAAGCTCTCAAGGTTTTATGATTAGGTCCCTAGAGAATCCTGTAATCTTCACTTTAATTCTTGTGTGTAGGCCATCTTTCAGAAAACCCCCTCAAAGAATTCCCCTTCCGCACTTAAGCCCCACCCGAGCTCTTTTACAGATCTAACCCTATACTTTGCCAATTTTGCTGGCAATGTTCAGTGTGTCTTGCAAATCTTACCAGCTAACCCTTAGAGTCTACGGTTAATTATGACTAGGTCCCTAGAACCTTTAAAAGCCCATAGTTTTCACGTTTTAGATCCGATTCAATCAGTTTTCGTTGCGATAGATTCATGACGAGATGAGCTACGTTTTAGAACTGTTATCTAACATATAAAATATTTCTAAATTTTATTTGTATTAAATGGATTAAATGTTATTTAATATGTTTCTCTAATTAAAAGCTGTTGACAGTCAAAATTGGCTCTGGCCCGGCCAAACCGGTCTGACCGGTTTGCCAAACCGGTCAGACCGGTTTGGTTCTGTAATTCGAGTAGGATTAGGATTCTGAGTTTAATCCCATATTGTAACCTATTCGAAAGGGGTAAGACTTCCCCGACCTATAAATATAAAGGCTAAGGCCGATTGAGATGTATTCCAATCGAATCAAACACGTTTATCCTTTACTTTTTTATCTCTCAAACCCTAATCTTTTCCAACCTCTATATTCTGTTCTTTGCTCGTCTCTACGGCGTTCAAAGGCGTTCTAGGTGGCCTGCCGACCCTAGAGCAACCCTAGCTTGCTTGAGCTCCGACGGGGTCCCTCCCGAGCTCGAGTTTCTAGGTCTTCACGAGTTCCTGCCTGAAAGCGGTCAGACCAGTTTCAGGAACCGGTCAGACCGGTTTGCCCGAGGAGCTCAGGAGTTGGCCGTTGTGACGGCTGTGCTGCGCGTTTGATCGGCTTCGAGTTTGTTGGCGCGTTTTCGTGTCAACATACTTTTTGGCGACTCCGCTGGGGAAAGATTAATCTGGTTTCAAGACCGATTCAATCTACTCCAATGATGTCTGGATCAACGTGCGACCTTGACAAAGACAACATCATCACCGCGACGATGGAAGAGCTCACGGACGAGGAGCGGAAGCAATACCTGATCGCCGAGGAGCACTTCAAGGCGCAATTCTTGAAGGGCTTCAAAAAGGATCGCGGTGGTCTTGTCAAGAGAGTGGAGGAATTCGTCATGCCGGCTTTCAAGCTGGCGAATGACCAAGTTGAAGAACTTCCAAAGGTAACTGGCGAATCCTCTGATTTAATGCAGCAAATTACTCGTATGGTTGATGATAAATTGATTGCTGCACAAACTGTTACTAGTGAGTTGATTGCTAGTATGTCGGGTAATTCTGATAAAGGTAAAAATAACGTAGAATCTAATGAATTACCTAACCCAAATCCTAGCTCATCAGGCGTGCCAGAACATGTTTTAGATCCTTATTTAGGCATACCGATGAATTTCTATGCGGGACAACCACCTTACCCTAGTTCGGTCCACGAACCGGTCAGACCGGTTTTCACAACTGGTCAGACCGGTTTGGCCTCCTCTGGCGGTCAGACCGGTTCCATGGGTGCAGGGGCACCAGGTGCGATGGTTTTATCTAGTACAGTTGCTTCTGGTCCTGTTTACACTACTCCACGCACTACGGTTGTGGGAAGTATACACCACAGATCTGGCGCGTCTCACGGGCCGATTCCGAATACTTCTCAAAGTGCAATGTATAATGTTCCCCGTTTTCCACAAAATAGAGGTGACGGGAACTATCAAGCTGAGTTAGCTAAGTTTAAAGAAGATATAGCTAATACACTTAGAACAAGACTCGGGCTTGATTTGGGTAATTCACGCTTGTATCAAAAACCGTATCCGCCTGAATTTGATTTAGTTGCTTATCCTAATGGTTGGCGTGTTCCTGATTTTATTAAATTCAGTGGCGAAGATAATAGAACTCCTTGGGAACATATTAGTCAATATGTTTTGCAATTAGGAGAAGCATCATATTATGAACCATTGCGTGTATGGTTGTTCTCATTATCTTTAACTGGAACTGCTTTTTCATGGTTTTCTTCGCTTGCTCCTAATTCTATTCAAAATTGGACTCAATTGGAGCGCAAATTTCATGATCATTTCTTTAGCGGAGAAAACAAGGCTAAATTGTCTGATTTAACATCGGTTAGGCAAAGCCGAGAGGAATCGGTTCTTGATTACTTCAAAAGATTTAAAGATGTTAAGAACCGATGTTTTAACATAACTATTTCTGAAAAAGAATTAGCAGATTTAGCTTTTGCGGGCTTACGGTCTCATTTCAAGGAAAAGCTAAAGGGTTCTGATTTCCTTACTATTAATCACTTGCAAATGAAGGCTATGAGTCTAGAGCTTAAGTTTAAAAATTCAAAAGAATCTGCTAAATCTCATCGTTCGAATGTGCATATTGTTGATAATGATTCTGATAGTTCGGATGATGATAAAGAAATTTATGCTGCTGAATTTGTTTGGTCATCAAAGAGTAAACCTGGTTCTTGTCCCTCGTTGAAGCCGATTCAGAAAAATCGGCAAGAGGAAATTAAGTTTACTTTTGATGTAGCCAAATGTGATCGTGTTTTTTATGAATTGCTTAAGAATGGCTTTATTAAACTTTCTCATGCAATTCCACCAGCCGATCAATTGAAAGATTGTGCGTATTGTAAGTGGCATAATTCTTTTTCTCATGCGACCAACGATTGCAATGTTTTTCGACGACAGGTACAATCGGCCCTTAATGAAGGTCGATTAGTGCTAGCTGAAATGCAAGTTGATAAGGCTCCTTTCCCTGTTCATACCTTGGATTTGAATACTAAGGTGTTGATTCGGCCGTCACAAGCCGATGGAGCTAAGGGAAAGAACGTGGTGATTGGAGACCCAAGGCCGGAAAGAGTTAATGACAAAGTTCCGGTCAGAACAGTGATGATTGGGAGAACTCTTGATGGTGAAGAGTCTCTGAAGATTACAATTAACACATCAAGGCCTAGGGGGCAAGGAAGTTCCTTGGAAGAGAATCGGTTCGCTAGTCAGGCGAAACCGGTCAGACCGGTTTGTCTCCAGACCGTCCAAGGACTTTCAAGCCCAAGCGTCCGGAAGTGGGTACTTGGAAGAGAATCGGTCCGGAAGGGTTCTGAAGCAAGGCCCTACTTTCTCTCAGCTCATGGACAAGTATACAAAGGCCGTTCAAGTTGATCGGCCAACAAAAAAGAGACAGAGGTCACCGCAGTGTTGGATCAATTCTACAGCTTATAAGCGTCGTGGTGATGTTACTGGGACTTCGGTACATGACCGATTGGGCTCATACCAATCAGGTTGTTCGGCTGCTTCCAAAAGTGGTCAGACCGGTTTTGTGAACCGGTCAGACCGGTTTCGGTCTAAGCAGAGGTTCCAAGCTCCTTCTAAGCAAGAATATCATGTCAAGGAGAAAAAGGAGGACTTGCAAGCCAAAGCCAGTGGGATTGTAACAATTGGCAATATTCCAGTGGCTATGCAAGATTTGGGTAGAAAGCCGATAGTCATTGGAGATTCGGCTCCTGTTCCAGTCAAAAAGCCGGTCATGGCTAATGATCATGAGGCTAGCAGTAGCAAGGGTGTAAAGAAGGTCTTCCAACCAAGGTAGAAGCGGAAGTTATAATGCCTGCGGAACAAAGAAAAAAGGGAACAGGAAGCCGAGAAGCTGAGGGATGAATACTTCAACAATTACAGACCTATGATCCCTCAGACCAAGATCTGGCAAGCTAAGCCCATTGTGCAATCAGCAGCACAACCGGTCAGACTGGTTTCTAAGTCCGGTCAGACCGGTTTGGATCAGCCCACCGCTGCAGAAGCGGTCAGACCGGTTTCTGGAACCGGTCAGACCGGTTTGACGACAGAAGCGGGAGCTGAGATTACTTCAACCATCGATACTACTCCGCCAATTCCTCCAGTGGTTGAAGATGAAGAATTGGTTGATTTTAAGCCTTCTCCAGAGCATGACAACATGGAAATCAATGTTGTATATTTGTCTTCTGATTATTATGTGGTACCGGAAGAGGAGATCTCTCATCTTCAACTTGGACCTCGAGATGCCATTTTTCAGAAGCCTAGTGAATCAGAGAATCATCTCAAGGCTTTATATATGAGAGGGCACATCAACGGGAAGCCAATTTCTCGTATGTTGGTTGATGGTGGAGCTATTGTAAATCTTATGCCATACTCTCTCTACAAGAAGATTGGCGGAAAAGACGAAGAATTGATCAAGACGAACATGACGGTCAGTGGAGTTGGTGGAGGTGATCCCATTGGTGCCAAGGGGGTGGCTTCTATGGAGTTGACCGTCGGAAGCAAGACTATTTCTACGGCTTTCTTCGTCTCCGAGGTGCAAGGTAACTTCAGTTTAATCCTTGGTCGAGATTGGATTCATGCAAATAAATGTATTCCATCTACCTTGCATCAATATCTTATTCAGTGGATCGGCGATGAAGTTGAAGTTGTCCATGGTGACACTTCTTCCTTTGTTGCAATGGTCGATTCCGATTCTCTTAGTGCAAATGAGAAGGTCAAATGTGTGTCGGGCATGGATTTGACCGACTATGAGCTGATCAGTTGCACCAAGGATGGTTTTGTTCCTGCTACATTAAAGCCGATGAAAAATCGGTTGAATTACTTCCTGTAATTGATGGAGCAAACAAATCAACAAAGACAAACCGGTCAGACCGCTTCTGGAAACCGGTCAGACCGGTTTAGACCTGAACAGCGCCGATCAAGCCAAACCGGTCAGACCGCTTCTGGGAACCGGTCAGACCGGTTTAAGTCTGGACAGTGGCTTCAAGACCGAATTGATCATCATCGAGCACATTCGGCCGGTATGTTTGAAGCTATTGAAGATCTCGGTGATATGGATAAGTTGGGTCAGGGTTTCACGTCAGCCGACCCTTTAGAACAAATAGATATTGGTGACGGTACTATTCCTACGCCGACTTTTGTAAACAAAAATTTATCGGCAGAGTTTAAAGCCGAATTAATAAATTTGTTGAAGGAGTATGTCGATTGTTTTGCTTGGGAGTACCGTGAGATGCCCGGTTTGAGTCGTGATTTCGTTGAGCATCGTTTACCGATAAAAGCCGGTTTTAGACCTTTTAAACAATCGGCTAGACGTTTTAATCCCACTATTTATGACCGAATAAAAGAAGAAGTTAATCGTTTGCTAGATGCTGGTTTTATTCGGACTTGTCGTTATGCGGAGTGGATTTCTAATATTGTTCCCGTTGAAAAGAAAGATTCGGGAAAACTTAGAGTTTGCATTGATTTTAGAGATCTTAATAAAGCCACTCCAAAAGATTCATATCCTATGCCTATAGCCGATGTCTTAATCAATGAAGCTTCTGGCATCGTGTTGTTAGTTTCCTTGATGGTAATGCTGGATATAATCAAATCTTCATGGCCGAAGAGGATATGCACAAAACGGCCTTTCAATATCCAGGATTTATTGGTTTGTTTGAGTGGGTGGTTATGACTTTTGGATTAAAGAATGTCGGTGCAACTTATCAAAGGGCTATGAATTTAATCTTTCATGATTTGCTTGGAGTTATCGTGGAAGTATATATTGATGATATTGTGGTTAAATCAGATGGTTTAATTCCTCATCTAGCCGATTTAAAACTTGCTCTTGAAAGGATGCGACGATATGGATTGAAAATGAATCCACTCAAATGTGCTTTTGGTGTTTCGGCTCGGAAGTTTCTTGGGTTTGTTATTCATGAGAATGGCATAGAAGTTGATCCCAAGAGAATTGAAGCTATGAAGAAAGTCGAAGCTCCTACTTGCAAGAAAGATTTGCAAAAGTTTCTAGGCAAGGTAAATTTCTTGAGAAGATTTATAATTAACTTGTCTGGAAAGGTTGATGCTTTTACTCCTTTACTTCGGTTAAAGAATGAAGCCGATTTTACTTGGGGGGCAAAATAGCAAGAAGCTTTTGAGGAAATCAAAGAGTATTTGTCTTCACCACCGGTGCTTAGGGCACCTAAGCGAGGAGTACCATTTAGACTTTATGTGGCGGCTGAAGATAGAACTATTGGGGCTGTTTTGACTCAAGAAATCAGCAACAAGGAGTATGTGATTGCTTATGTAAGCCGACGGCTCATCGATGCAGAAACAAGGTATACTTTCATTGAGAAGTTGTGTTTATCATTGTACCATGCTTGTACTCAATTGAGGCATTATTTATTATCTAGCGCTTGCATCGTGTTGTGTCAAACCGATGTAATTACACATATGTTGCAAAAGCCGATTTCTAGTGGAAGAGTCGGTAAATGGGCTTATGCTTTAGTTGAGTATGATTTGGCTTGTGAACCTTTAAAATCTATGAAAGGCCAAATTGTAGCTGATTTTATTGTTGAGCATCGAATTGATGATACTTGTGAATTCAACGTCGGCTATGTTGCTTGTACACCGTGGAAGTTATACTTTGATGGATCGGTTTGCAATGATGGGCAAGGAATTGGTGCTGTTTTGATCTCTCCAAGTGGTGCCGTCTTTGAGTTTTCAAACCGATTGGAAGAAAAGCGAACTAATAATCAAGTTGAATATGAAGCTCTTCTATTTGGCTTGGAATTTTTGCAAGACATGGGAATAAAGCATGTTGAGGCTTTTGGTGATTCACTCCTGGTGGTACAACAAGTGTCAAAGGTATGCCAATGTTATAATGGTTCATTAAATGCATATCTTGATAGATGTCTTGATATCATTGCTTCTTTTGATGAATTTACTATCAAACATATTCCAAGAGAAGAGAATGACAAGGCAAATACTCTGGCTTAGAAAGCATCTGGTTGTATGGTTGCAAAGAAGTATTTCTATCTCCAAAAACCGATGCAAACGAAAGCCGAGGTTCTGGTTCTGGACGAACCGGTCACACCGGTTTCAGAAACCGATCAGACCGGTCTGACTGCCAGAACCGGTCTGACCGGTTCTGAAACCGGTCTGACCGCTTCGTCCCCTGATAGAAGCAAAAATCCTTTGGATGATGCTAATCAATCCAAAGTTGAAGATCAGGATTGGAGGGTGCCTATTATTACTTATTTGAGAGATCCTGGTCGTGGTGCAGAAAGAAATATTCGGCGAATATCGTTTAAATATGTTTTGCTTGACGATGAACTCTATCGTCGAAACGCCGAAGATTTGCTGTTGAAATGTCTTAATTCGGATCAGGCCAAAGTTACCATGGGTGAGGTCCATGAAGGTATTTGTGGTACACATCAATCGGCTCCAAAGATGAAGTAGTTACTTAGACGAGCCGGTTTCTATTGTCCTACTATGATGGCAGATTGTTTCAAATATTACAAAGGATGTGAGGAATGTCAAAAGTTTGGAAATTTGCAACTTGTTCCTGCTGCATTGATGCATCCTATTATTAAGCCATGGCCGATCCGAGGTTAGGGATTGGATTTTATTGGACAAATTAATCCTCCATCATCAAAAGGACATCGTTTTGTGTTAGTTGCTACAGATTATTTCACTAAGTGGACCGAAGCGATTCCCTTGAAGAATATGACGCATCGAGAGGTAATTGAACTTGTTACGCAAAATATTATTCATAGATTCGGTATTCCTCAGACTTTGACAACGGATCAAGGTACTTCGTTTATGTCTAAAGAGGTACGTGAATTCGCCGAATCCTATAGAATTAAGTTGCTCAATTCATCTCCATATTACGCTCAGGCTAATGGACAAGCCGAGTCAAGTAATAAAATTTTGATCAAATTAATCAAGAAAAAGATAGAAGAAAGTCCTAAGAGATGGCATGAAGTTTTATCCGAAGCATTATGGGCTCATCGTATATCTAGACATGGTGCTACTAAAGTTACTCCTTTTGAGCTTGTGTATGGTCAAGAGGCTGTTTTACCCCTTGAGGTAAATCTGGACGCTTATAGATTGGCTAAACAAAATGACCTTGATGCTGTTGATTACCACAATTTGATGTTGGACAATATTGATGAGGTAACCGACAAACGAGTGAAAGCTTTGAAGGAGATTGAGAAAGATAAGCTTCGGGTTGCTAAAGCTTACAACAAGAAAGTACGAGGAAAATATTTTCAGATTGGTGAGCTTGTTTGGAAGACGATCTTGCCTATTGGGACGAAAAGCAACAAGTTTGGTAAATGGTCACCAAGTTGGGAAGGACCCTATAGAGTTGTCAAAGTCATTTTTGGGAATTCTTACATGCTAGAGACGCTGAAGGGAGATCATTTGCCTAAAGCTATCAACGGAAGATATTTGAAGAAATTCTATCCAAGTGTTTGGCAAGACGCATGAAGACCAATGGCCGATATATTGTTGATATCGCCCTTAGCATAAATTTTAGCTCCTGAATTGTAATTACTTGCTTTTTAGTTCTCAAGTTCACTAAAAACGCAGGGGGGCATGTGTTGACAGTCAAAATTGGCTCTGGCCCGGCCTATAAATATAAAGGCTAAGGCCGATTGAGATGTATTCCAATCGAATCAAACACGTTTATCCTTTACTTTTTTATCTCTCAAACCCTAATCTTTTCCAACCTCCATATTCTGTTCTTTGCTCGTCTCTACGGCGTTCAAAGGCGTTCTAGGTGGCCTGCCGACCCTAGAGCAACCATAGCTTGCTTGAGCTCCGACGGGGTCCCTCCCGAGCTCGAGTTTCTAGGTCTTCACGAGTTCCTGCCTGAAAGCGGTCAGACCGGTTTCAGGAACCGGTCAGACTGGTTTGCCCGAGGAGCTCAGGAGTTGGCCGTTGTGACGGCTGTGCTGCGCGTTTGATCGGCTTCGAGTTTGTTGGCGCGTTTTCGTGTCAACAAAAGCTATGTAAGGTTTATACTCGGCTTTTCTTATTAAATGTTAAATTGATTAATAAATTATTAAATTTATAAAATATAATTAAGTTATATCTCGGTTTTTTCATAAAGTGTGCTAAATTGGTTAATGCTTAATTAAAGCTACCTTTCTGGTTAAAAGCCACTTAGAGTCAAACACCGAACTTTCATAAATAAATGATAATTTGATTAACACTAACATAAATGTGTTCGGTAAATAAAGTTTGTTAGCCCAACATAACATATGATCTATATGTTTCAACTAGATGTTCTCCATGTTTTATTTCAGGTTAATCTTTAATTCTGTGTAGTTTATACATAAACATCTATAAATAAAATATGATTAAGTTTTACCTCAGTTTTACAAGTCAAATAGAATTGAATTAATTCCAACATAAGATGTTTTTCTGAAGTATCTTTTATATTATTTTATCTCATTAAAATTTATCAAGCATATAGTCTTTTACTTTCTTTTATAAATCCAAATCTTCCGATAGTTGTATCTTTTCAACCGTAGCTCTGTTTTTAGCGATTCTTGCGCTCACGTGACCATAGAACCAAGCCCTATCATTTAACGTGCTCTTTTAAAGCTTTTCCTTTGATTGGTGTACTGTTTTTAGCTGTATATGGTTTGTTGCTTCTTTTGTTGCATGTTTGTGCTCGATGATTGCTGCAATGAGAGGAACGTCATCAAGAGATTTCAAGAAGAAGGAACCTAGTTCGAGTGATCTGAAGATTAAAAGAGCAAGAGTTGAAGACTCTGAGTAGTGGTATCTCTGTTGGATAAAGGCAAGTTATAGCATGGACAATCCTTGCTACCTACCCACTTTGTATTAAATTATTTCATAAATGCATGTGTCTAAATTGATGTACCATTAAGGCTGTACCTAGACTTGATTATCCTATCCTTGTTTACGTTGGGATTTTGCATATGGGTAGAATCTTTGCTATGCACAGCTACTATCACCACTGTTTAATTGTTAATCTTGACTTAATGGTTCACTTTAACGTTAATGATAAAGCTTGTTTTTTAGCAACATGGTTTAGGGAACTAGAGCATGTGCTTCGTGCTTTGTTCTAGTGTCCGGTTCTTAAAGCGGCAACCCAGGATCCTGTCGCCACCGCTAGAACTATTATGGCTCTGGTCTTGGTCAAGTAGCATGTATGTCTCTAGCTTGTCAGTGGTTACCGGAGTGGCCGACGACGTTATGGGAAACATGGGTGAGAGTATGTCTTGATCCACCGAGGATGGGTGATCCGTCGGCTATGCACCCGTGAGGCACAGTCCCGTGCTGGGAGTCCCTGCGATGGGGAACTCCACACATTGCGCATTGTTGGGTGTGATGCCCGCGCTCTGGACACCATTGACCCCCCTATGGTGTGACTCCGTAGGCGTACGTCAATCTCAGTGCCTGGGCCATGCTACCTGTGTTGTACCATAATCGACCACTATCTTATTAGGGTGTCTTGTGAAAAGCCTCGTAGCGTCCCTATGTGGTCACACCTCGGAAGTGTGATTTGTGAGGTCTGATCCACCTCCGCGTGGTTAGGTTTAAAGTTCTTTTGAGCTTTTACGTGACTGGTGGGTAAAGGGTGAAACCTCTGCAGAGTGTAAATCTATCATGATAGCCTTGCTTAGGGTCACGAGTGGCCTGGATCCTTTTTTATTAGAAGATGATGTTTATTTATGCTTAATGTGACTTATACTTCATTAATTGGGTTGCAACTGGGTTTTATTCACTTGTAGTAATTTGGATAATGCTAAAATGAACCAACTAAAAGTGCTAATGCAGTTAAGCCGTGTCTAGCCTTATTTTGAGCCTTTATACACCCGTGCTATACTTGCTAAGTAAATGTTTTACTGACACTTTCTATTATTCAACAAAATCCCGAATGGGTAAACAGATTGGGTTGTGCACGAGTCTGCTGCTGAGTTTCCAGAAGATCTACTGTGCTACTGAGTTGCGATCTCCCAGTCAGAGTCCCTGTGGATTGCGGCTCCGCTTAGTTTGAGAGTTATTAGTCTTCCGCTGTATTGGTTAGTTTATTTATGATGCACTCTGATGTAAAACTCTATTTAGTCAAGTATTTATTCAAGCATATGTTCTCTGTTTATCATATTTGTTTGCTATATGTGTATTATGACTTCCTGGGCACACATATGGCCGCATTGGGGTTTCTGTGTAAATCTGGGTGTGGCAACTATCCTTTAGTGCGTTCTTTTAAACCCTTTTCTTTTTTATTGGTGTATTATTCTTAGTTTTATATTGTTTGTTTGTTTGTTTAGCTACATGTTTGTGCTCGATGATTGTTGCGAGTAGAGGAACGTCGTCGAGAGAATTCAAGATCAAGAACGGAAGACTCCGAGCAGCTATCATTTGGATAAATGCAAGTGTATTATGTCCATGCAATGCTGATAAGGACATCACTCATATGGATACTCTCAACAATCGTCCATTGATCGTTCAAGATCCAATCACTAGAGCTCGTGCGCGACAATTGAATTTAGAGGTGAGCTCGTTCCTATGTACTTCTCTTTGTGATTATGAGAATAGATTGCTACCTAATGATTATATTGTAATTAGGAACCATGGAGAGGACCAGAGGATAGTTGGAGAAGGGCTTCAAGGTGGAGAGGACCAGCAAGGGCGTGCAAGTCAAGATAGAGGTCCAAATCAACTCGACTTCGAGTACACCTCGGAGTCCAGGAGCAGTCAGCGCTAAATCTGACGCCCAGGTCGCATACGAGATCGGATTTGGATGTTCTTTATATGCTTGGAAAGCTAAGAAGATAATCTTTGCAATGGCATTGATCTCATCAAAATTTGTCCTGAGTCATCGGGAATAAACGAAACAAGTTGATATCCAGAATCTGTTTCGGTGTTGCGTCATCGTATTTTGGCCTTTGGGCCGTGTATCGTGTTGAGCCCATTAGGGGCGCATCCAGGGGGGTCGACCACGACCCTAGACTCCTTAAAACAGTAACCGCCGCCCAAGTTAGGCTTTGGGTTTTGCTTAGATCAATTCTGTCAAGAACAGTGTCGCCGCTCGTCGGTTTGTGAGACCCCAACTTCGTGAGTTTAATCATACATCTGCAATTGTGTTGCAATCTTTCTCGTTCTTGCTTGTGTTCTTCGATTCACAGGCAATGATTAGCCTTCTGGGTGAGGTCAACCGTGCAACGCCGGTTGATAACCTGAGGAGACGTGGTGCTGCGATTGCGGGGTTCGGAACATGTGGTTCGGAAGCCGGATCGATTTGAGTCACGACTCCACCAAATCGAGACTTATCAGAACCTTTCGGAAGATCAAGTGGTATCCAGAGACAGGTTTACCGTCAGGTTCACCCTTTTGCCTTTGTCCTATAGTCTAGAAAATAGCCCTAAAAAAATTTCCGCTGTCCTAGTACCCTTTTAGCCTTTGCAATTTCGTTTCAGATTCGCTTGGTTGAGTTTGTGTCCGCGGTCGAGTCTTGTTGCTGGTTTTAGTCGTGTTCGTGTCATAGTTCAATCGCCCATTGCATGATTTGTTTTGTTTCTGCCGCTATCCCTTCCACCGTGACCAGATTATAAGTCGTGCCACCCCATAACTCGACTTGCCCTCGCTAGCTGCCTTGTGTGAACTCCTGCCGTGCAAGCCCTAGATAGGTTGCAAGCCGTCGTGTGTCCACCGCCTTGCATCACAGCCCTTCTTGGTTCATCTTGCATACCCTAACTGCCGCCGCGCATCCTGCCAAATTGAGCCTCCAGAGAACCACATCGTGGGCCTCCCGAAAACCATAACTTAAGGTACCTTCACTAAAACGGGCATAACTTTTCGCTCGGTGCTCCGTTTTGGCTCAATTTTTTACAGCAGCTTCGTGACTCCATTGTACCCGTTTGCCCGACTCAAAAAATTCAAAAAAAACCAGGAAGATAAAGAAAAAAATTGTTCAAGTTGTTTTAGGGTTTTCAACGTTTGTTCCTGAATTTCCCTAGGCCGCATCTCACCTCAAAAAAGGGTGCAATTTTTTGTGCTTGGAGCTTTTAGTATCCCTGTTAAGAGAAAAATATAAAAAAATAGTTCAAAAAATAAAAAAACTCGTGATTCCTACTAGTCCGGAGGTTTTGGAGGGAAATTCTGAAAAGATTAAAAACGATTGCATAGAGTGTTGTTTTGCTTGTCCTTTGAGATTTTTCCATCGTTTCTTGTTCCAACTTGTTGTGCTATGTCTACGACACGTCTAAGCCAGCAATTGTGACTTGTACTTTGGATACTTATTGAACTTTGCTATTCTGCATTCGTTATTTGCTACTCCTTGCTACATATTGTGCCTTCCCAAAGCTCCACATACACCTTCTAGACGACACTGGTTTTTGACCCTTGCAAACATGGACTACACGCCTTCCAGGTATCCTTTGCCTTGCTTGTTGGTAAGAACCTTGCAAGAGCTTGGTAAGACGCTTCCTTTGCTGTGTTGAGAGCACGTAGTCGGATTATTAGGGTTAACTTTCACTGTGTGTTTCTTTTTTGGTGCTTTTCGATGGCAGGAGATGATGCACCGAAGGCTCCCACAGATTTTAGTGAATGTGTTAGTCGAGAAGAGCTAGAAGCTTCTCGTGACAAGATGGAAGAAACAATCAACAAGGCTGTCACTGACGCGCTCATCGCTATGAAGCTTGGCACCATGTTAGAGAGGGTGGACCGACGGGTGTCCGAGCTTGCCGACAGAGTTGCTGTAGTGGAGGCACGTCCACAGCCACAACAACCACCACCTCCATGTTTTCCAGATGACGCGGTGCTTGATGACAATGATAATTATGATGAAGCAGCTACCAAAAACACATGACTACAACGTCACCTTCGCCATAACAGGGTAGGTATGGGTGGCGCTCACCAAGGTAATAGCAATCGTGATGACCCTTATGCTAAGATTAAGTTTACCATTCCATCTTTTTCGGGTCATTATGATGCTGAGGGTTACCCATATTGTAGAAGGGCCTGAGGATTCTATCTGTCATTTTTATTCAGGCTTGAGGCGTGATATTCAGGACATAGTTGATTATAAGGACTTTAACACTGTCGACCAGTTGTTTCAATATGCTATGCTTGCAGAAAATGAGATTCAGGGGCGTGAACAGCAGGGCAAGAACAAGGTGGGAAGCACCTCCTACACGGTACGTACAACGCCATCTTTGGGGCTGCCCAAGCCAACTTCTTTTCGAGCACCCCCACCAGCGAGCAAGAGATCCACACCTTCAACAGTTGCTGCACCATCACCGTTACCACCATCTTTTGCACATTCTTCAGATTCAGGTAAAAATTCTTTGCAGGAGGGCAGCAAGAGTACCACCTCGACACCACGCACTTCCAACATTCAGTGCCACCGTTGCCATGGGCTTGGCCACGTGCAGAAGGATTGCCCTAGTCAGCGAGCATACATTGCTACAGAAGATGGATACATAAGCACCTCCGACATTGAAGATGATGAGGCAAATGATATTGATGATGATCGTGGCATTGCATTTGGTAGTGAGGACACGACGGCCTTCAGGAACATCATTGTGCAGCGAGTACTCAGCGCACAAGTACAACAACCTGAGAAGATCCAACGCCATAACTTGTTCCAAATTTTTTCATCATCAACAACCGTCGCGCTCGTGTCATCATTGATGGAGGTAGTTGCAATAATTTGGTGAGTTTTGATTTGGTCAAGAAGCTTGGATTGACCACACGCCCTCATCCTCATCCATATGGTATTCAGTGGTTTAGTGATGCGGGAAAAGCTAAGGTAACACAAACATGTAGAGTTTCTTTTTCCATTGGCACCTATGCTGATTCTGTTGACTGTGATGTCGTACCTATGGATGCTTGTTCTCTTTTATTGGAACATCCTTGGGAATTTTATAATGATGCTATACACCATGAAAAAAGTAATAAATACACTTTCATACATAAAGGACAGAAAATTACTTTGCTACCTATGACACCTACTGAAATTGTACAAGCTGATAAAGTCCGAGCTGCTAGTTTGCATGATAAGGAATCTGAAAAATAGCAAGTTGCTAAATCTATTTACCCACCTAAAAAGGATAAGTTTGCACCAGCTTCTGAGGTCGAGGGAATTAAATTAAAGAGGGGAGTTATGCTCGCAATGAAATCTGAACTTTCTGATGAAGATATGTGCTATGCTTTGGTATGCAAACGAGCTTTGTTTTCGCTTGATGATATTGCTAGCTCTTTGCCTCCTGTTGTCACTAACATTTTGCAGGAGTATAAGGACTTTTTCCTGCTGAGTTACCACCGGGTCATCGTATTTTGGCCTTTGGGCCGTGTATCGTGTTGAGCCCATTCGGGGCGCATCCAGGGGGGTCGACCATGACCCTAGACTCCTTAAAACAGTAGTCGCCGCCCAAATTAGGCTTTGGGTTTTGCTTAGATCAATTCTGTCAAGAACAGTGTCGCCGCTCATCGGTTTGTGAGACCCCAACTTCGTGAGTTTAATCATACATCTGCAATTGTGTTGCAATCTTTCTCGTTCTTGCTTGTGTTCTTCGATTCACAGGCAAGGATTAGCCTTCTGGGCGAGGTCAACTGTGCAACGCCGGTTGATAACCTGAGGAGACGTGGTGCTGCGATTTCGGCGTTCGGAACGTGTGGTTCGGAAGCCGGATCGATTTGAGTCACGACTCCACCAAATCGAGACTTATCAGAACCTTTTGGAAGATCGGGAAACCCTAGTTCCCATCACATGCTTGTGTCCTAATTTGATGGGACCTAATTAAGGATATGCCTAGCAACCATAATGATCATCCCTGAAACCTGGGTTTTTATTTTCTTGTTGGGTATCTATGCTTAGTTACTTTACATGGTTATATGTTGGGAAATTATGTTAACTATGTTAATGATGAACTTTGTTATACATGAATATACTTATCTTAATTACAAGATAACTTGCATTAATTGGAACATGGAGAACCACCCAGGAAAACAGTGCAACCATGAGAATCATATGGCTCTCATCTTAGTTGATTAATTAGAAGATTTTAGTATTGTGTTACTACTGTATGTTGGACGGTGCTGGGACGGAAGCGGTGTCTTCCTATTATCGGTACGTACCATGTAAGCGGTGCAGGGAAGGAAGTGGTCTACCTTCAAATTACCTGCAAGGAAGGGGATGAACACATACTGAATGATTCTTTGTAAAGGCTTCATAGCATCCCTATGTAGTCACACCTCGGTAGTGTGATTTAAGAGGTTTGACCACCTCGGCATGGTTGGGTTTAAAGTTCTTTTAAACTTTTACGCGACTTGTGGTGAAAGTGTACAACTTCTGCAGAGTGTAGAACTGATATATCAGTCGTGTTCACGGTCAAGAGCGCCCTGGACCCTTACATGATTAATTTATCTGAATATGATCTAAAATGTGGTTACCTAAATATGGTTATGGGTTTATTTTATTCAATTAATTGTGGTTTGGTATATACTAACACTTGCTAGTAATTAGGTGCTACTAACATTTGACCATCTTAAAAATGCTAACCCTTTTGCCTTAGCCTTGCATATCATATTACCCTTTCAAACTATTTTGTTCCATATCAATAATGTTGCTCAGAAGAGGAAGGCGTTGTGAAGTTGGTGCTGAAGTCTAGGCATACGCAACCCCCAGTCGACTGCCTGTGAAGTTTGGAGCCTTCGTTTCTTGGTTATGTTGTATACTCTGATAGACTCATAAGTCATATATATCGTATATTTACATGATATTGTATCTGTTATTCACTACTGACTTACTGTATGTGTGAAATATGATCCTAGCACACATACAGGGAACATTTGGTTGGTTTTTCTATAACCGGGTGTGAAAAAATGGTTCGGGCTTCAAACCTCTCAAGAGAAAGGTATCACTCCACAATTATTATAAACACACTCAAAATTCAAACTTATCCGTGCTTAACATTAACCAATACGCAGAATGAAAGGCCATCCATGGGATGCAAAGAACTGCACTGCACTCAACTCTAGAAGTTGACATGCCTCAACTAGCCGCTATCTTTGGTCGTCAATATGCTGCAACCGAGCCCAAAACCGAAGCCAATGTGTTCCCCTGAAAGGAACATGCAAAAAGAGCAAATTATTAAAAAAGTAATGACCCGTTCCATTTTTTGCCCTCAAAAAAATTTTGTTCCTTGTTTGACACCGACTTTAATATTTCTTCCCAAAATGACACTGCCATCAATTCTGGGTACTAACACTGTTAAGTAGCGCTTAAAAAGACATTTTTACCCCTCATTCATACGATAACTATTTTTACCACATTTGAGGCAAGTACAATAGCTACGCATAACTTTTGCATCATTTATCACGTTTTTAATATATTGATCAAATTTTTTGTTTTTTTACTTTCGGCAATTAATTTTTTTGACAGAATTTATAATTAAATTTGTTCATGACAAATGAACACAAATACAACTGCATGAGGTTCACACATACATTCATAAGTAATGTTCGCAAATAAAGTTCACACATGTGACAAAATATTCACATAATCAAATCAGGGGCAAAAATGTCTTTTCAAGTGCCACTTAACGGTGTTACCACTCAAAATTCACGACAGTGTCATTTTGGGAACAAAAGTTAAAGTCAGTGTCAAACAAGGAACAAAACTTTTCGAGTGCCAAAAAAAGAACAGGTCATTGTTTTGGTTCAAATAAGGAATTTACTCATTATTAAACACAATATTATTTCTTGTGAGTCAGATTTCCCAACAAATAGCTGTAGCTCCTGTCAATAATAATAAATTGTGCTTGTGTCCCCCTTGCTTTGCCCATATTGAACAAGTGTTCTCTATTTTCTGGAGGTGGTCTTCCTAATACAGTGTACATTGCATGTCATAAAAATCTTGCATAATGACATTCAAAGAATAATTGTTGGATTGTTTCTACTTTGCAACAAAAACTACGACATTTACTCCCATTCCAATTCCTTCTAGATAAATTGTATTTCGTAAGAATCACATTCCTTTTGATATACCACATAAATATTTTTATTTTTTGAGGAATATTCATATGCCAAATTTCTTGTGTAGCTCTAATACCATTATTGACTAGGTGCCTATACATTGAATTAACTGAGAATACGCTATCCTTTTGTAGATTCCATACAAATGAATCCATTTCCTCATTTAGATTAATATGTACTAGTCTCACAACAAGGCTATACTACTCAGTTAACTTCTCTCCAACTAGGGCTCTTCTAAAAGAGAAATTAAGTGGATTCGAACTGAGTACCTCTAACTGAGTACCTCGTACTATATTAATCAAATTCAAAAATTTCTCTTTCAGCTTATGAGTGGCTAACCATTTGTCTTCCCAAAATCTGATTTAGTTAGCGCTAACTAGCTTGAACCTTCCTAGGTTTAGGAATTGGTCTTTTATCCCCAGCTAAACCAAAAATCTGAATCCCCTACTTTTCTACTTGTTTGACTTTAAGTTTTTTGCTTGAGGTATTTGTTTCTAAGCAATTCTTGCCATAGACCCTCTTCATTACACAATTTATAAAGCCATTTTCTCAGAAGGCATTTGTTCTATAAGTTTAAATCTTGTTTCCCTAATCCCCCTTGTTCTTTTGGTCGGCAGAGAATGTTCCATTTGACCAGTCTATATTTCTTTTTGTGTCGGTCATTCTGCGAGAATATCCTTGACCTATAGTATTCAATTTTTTGGGGACTCCCCTTGAGACCTCAAAAAAATAGCATGAACATGGGTAAACTAATTTATTAGGACTAAACGCCCCCTAATGGATAGGAATTTTCCAATTCTGTCCGCTTAATCTTTTTTCTATTCTATCCTCTACTGTCTTCCAATCCTTGTTTGATAATTTTCTATAGTGCATTGGGATCTCCAAATAGAGAAAATAATAAGAAACTACTTTGCATTTGGATAACTGCGAATATTGGGTTTCATGGTCCCTCGCATCCCCAAAGCAGAATATTTCACTTTTGTGAAAAATAATTTTAAGATAGGATAATTGTTCAAAAGCACAGAGGAGATCCATAAAATAATTAAGTCATATGCATATTGGAGGATAGGCAAACCACCATCAACTAAATTTGGTACTATCCCCTTCACTTGACAATCCCCTTTGGCTCTAGCCATGATTATTGCCAACGTATCAACAACGATATTGAAAAGTATCTGAGATAGTGGATCACCCTGCCTAAGGTCCTTCTTGGTTTGGAAGTATGGTACCACCTGATCGTTCACCTTTATTCCCACATTACCTCCTTGTACAAATGATTTAACCAACTCACACAACTTTGGGTCAAGTGAAGTTACACTTTGAGACAATGATACATAAATAATTCTTAGCTGTACACTTTGAGATAGGTGAAGTTAAACTTAATGTCATTAGGAATATCATGATATCTTTAAGAGCATCTTCCCATGCAGGACAAAGAAGTCATAGCTCATCATATGGGGCACCTACTAGTTCTAGCTCATTACTAGTAGGCACCTCATATGCTAGGATCTGGAACCAGGCTGACTTAAGTATAGCTTAGGAGATGAAATGAGGCCATATTTAGTTAGTTGGCTTGCCTTGCCTGGCCCTATATGAGTTTGTTTTCTTGGATTATTGTTTTGTGTGAAATATCCACCTCTACTCCAAGGTGTGCTTAGCACCCACCCCCTCCACCCAGTCCCACCCTACCCTCCTCTCATGTTTCGTTGGCACTAACCCAATCATGATCCACCAAGCTTCGGTTCGACCCTCTCGTATTCTGCCAAAGTCTTCATCCTCCTCCTTGATGCTCCACTAGCATCAGGCTTTGCCACCAACCTTTCTTCGCCGGCTTGACAAGACGGTTTCCACCAGTAGCACATCGAGCTCTCTCTAAGGTTCTTCCCCAAGGTGAGCTTACAGTCCTCATGAATCCTTCTTCTCGACCAATTCATCTTCCTTGTCTCCATTTACATCTCCTTCAGTGCGTCTCTATTTGACCACCTCATGGCCAACTTCCACTATCCTTGATCAAGCCATGGGAGCTCTATGGAGTGCTACCATGATAGGAAAACAAGCATATGCCTTGTGAGAGGCAGCATAGGCCTCCAATTTTGACTCAAGAAACAAGCACGAAGACATAATTGGGCAACGCAAGGCAACATTCTAAGAGTTGGACTTGAGTAGGCGCGGAGGTGGACTCGAGCAACACAAGGGTATAGGAGGAAATGATGACATGTCCTGTGTAGACACTGAGACTAAGGTATATAGGCAACGAGAATGTGAGGATATTTCGACGGAGTGCCTATGCATGTTTGGCATCACTTATAAGAGGGCTCACTACATTTCCATGGAGCCAGGCCATATGAGCCCACTTGCATTTTTGGGCCTACCAAAAGGGCCAATATAGATAACCAAACATGGGTTGAGTGGCTTATATAGGCAATGGTTAGGGGTTATACATGCAACCAAACATACTCAGACTATACTAGCTGGTGGAGTCAAATCAAATTGGGCGCTGATCATCGACTAATAAGAGTTGCCTTTCATTTTTCATAGTTTGCTTCATTGTTTTGTTTCCTTTCATGAGAGACAACTCATGCTGGTACCTTTCATGGATAAGCCAAAAGAATAAATCCTTATTTGGCACCTCAATTCTTTGTATTGTTGAAGTTTATCATCCAAGTTCAAGGTCATCTACCGTCTAGTTTTCGTGTCTGAGCCCAATCAAAGCGGTTTAGGACTAATGTGGCGGTGAAATTTAGTTTTGATGAAAAAATATTTAAATCAGAGGGAAAATACTCTAACACCTTCAAAAATTCCAGAGAACAGTCCTAGACACAATTAGGGACACAAGGACTCATACGAAGATATAACTAGAGGTTGTGAATCGAGTTATACAATATTCAAATAAAAGATTTATTTCATAAATCGTTGAATCTTTCGCTAGTACACAAACTATTTGTGGCGACACCTCACTTTTTTTGTGCTGGCGAACATCATTAGTGACCGCCAACACAAATGCATTCTATTTCTGCTGGCGGTCGACATAAGTGACCGCCACCACAAATCGATTTGTGCTAATGGCTTATAAGTTATCATCCCGCACAAATATGGGGCAAAATCACATTTATTTCAAATAAATTAGATTATATGCCACAAATAATTGCTTATATCCATACTCATAGCTTTTTTGTTGCTAATAACTTGTTGGTTAATAAGAGTTAATACTACCAACTTTTTATATAAGCACAATTAATTACATCTATATCATTTTGATAGTGTTTGGTTGCCGGTCCGGTAATGGCAATGGGACTCTAAATGTATTGCGGAGGCATTCAAACTGGTATCATTGTTAATAGGCTTTTTTTTGGATAAAGTAACGGTGTTACATACCAGTACATGTGTTTGGTAGCCATCTTAGGTATCTGATTATAGACTTCACTTTTGAATAAAAAATGAATCTAAACATGCCATACTCCTAGGAAAAATATATTACAGGTTCAGAAAAAACACACGGACTATTATATCAAAAGAAAGCATGCATATGCAGTGCCTTTTGTAGATTTGCTAATCATACCTTCATTAAGTTACAGGTTCAACCAAAAAAGAAATATGCCATACCAAGAAAATCTATTACATAACAAAGCAAGTATCTATCTATACCCTCTGATCTGCTCAGTTAATCAGTAGAGTGCCTCTATCAGACTCGTACCCTCTCTACCCTCTCATCGCTTCTCTTCCCTCTTTGTTGTTGTCGTCCACTTCATCCATCCCATTCCATAACCCTTGGACAACTTAGTTTAGAATTAGCTCAATTCTTGTTCCCCGTGGAAATCGATACCTTGGAATACTCCCGGGTGAAAGCTACATCGGTATCCGTCCGCTTGCAGATTTATCTGTAGGCCGTAAGGAGTGCCAATAATGCACCTTATCCCGATGCAAGTTTATAACTGTAGTATTTGGTTCAATCATTTAGTCAGTAGGTTATAGTTATCAAATTCATGCCCTCTCTATACTCCGGGTGCTTTTCTTCCCTCCTCTTCGTCGTCATCCATTCCATAACACTAACCTTGGACAACTAGTTTAGAATTAGTTCACTTCTCGTTCCTTGTGGAAATCGATATCTTGGAATACTCCCAGGTGAAAGCTACATCGGTATCCGTTCGCTTGCGGATTTATCTGTAGGCCGTAAGGAGTGCCAACAGCATGGAAGGGAGCTGAGGCGGTGGCCCGGCCAATTCGGCCGAACCAATCCTTTTGCACCGATCTTATATCCACGGTCTGGATTTGCTCAGGCATGGCGGTTTGCAGCTGGAGGCGGTTCGGCCGAACTGGGCTTTTAGCCCAGTCACGCTCCCCTGCACCGTCTTAGGTCCTGGGCTGCCTTGGTTCGCCTCTCCTTGGTGAATTTCTGATGTTTGTGGCCTAGATATGATGTGGCGATGGTGCAAGTGTCATGCACTGTCACCGCTTGTTCATCGTTGATGTGGTCTTCATGTAGGCGGTCTCCGATTGTGCTTCGCTTCGTGTATGGCTAAGGAGGGTAACCAGCCGAATCAAGTCGTTCGGTCGAATCGTACCCTATAGCACGTGTTTGTCTATATTGTACCTGTACAAGTCCTACACACCAAAACTTGTAGAAATGATTAGAAATAAATCCTATAGCTATGGTGCATTGTTCCATTGTGCTCATTGTATACTCGATTGGAGGTCAGAAATTAGGCCATAACGACTGCCAACAAGCTCCCCCAAACTTCGATCTTTGCTCGTCCCGAGTAAAGAATTAAAATAAGAGCAAAACTAAGGTAAGGGATCTTTCATGAAATGAATAAATGCACATTGGTTATTCCAAACCTTTCTCCGTACCTATTGATTTCAAGTGGCTACTCCCTGGATCTTGGGTGGTTGATGAAAGGAACGGCTCTTACAACAAGGTCCATCTTGGTCATCCTGTACTCGGGGTCTTCTAATGTGTTTACAAATAAATGACCCTTGTCGTTTCATCCTCGATACTCTTATGCTCTTTAGAGTCACTCTCTCTTTTCACTCACTCTCTTTTGTATGTCTTCTTTTGTCTCTCAGGTGCTGGTCTTGTCAAGAAACATATTTCTATCAAGTCGAAGATTGGTTCATGGAGATTATGTCCATCACCCTTGATCAAATTGCAACGTTGGAATGAAGAGCTCATTGTTGGTCCTCAGCCGCATGACCCCCCTTTTTTTCTTCCCGTTTGGGAACTCTCTCTCTTTTTTTTCTTCTTTTGCACACTTGGACTTTCATGAGTCCTTTATTTTTCTCATCATCATTTTTTATGGTATCACTCTAACACCCAAAACTAGCCTATTTAAAATTTTTAGTAATTTATTGGCTTTTATTTAATTGTTCATATTTAATATAGGTTAAATAAATTATTTATAAAAATTAAATCAAATATAAGGCCTAGAAACATTTTTGTTGCATACATGCTGCTGCATTAAGTTTTGGTTGCTAGTGATTCAAATAGGAATTTAAATCTGCTTTAAATTAAAATTTGAATCACCTTATTTGAAGCTCTAGAAAAGTTGCAAAGCCCATAGTTCACTTATGCCCCTCCATCTTCTTCCCCGGCCTGCAACCCCTCCCTTCTCTCTTTTCCCAAGCGTAGCCCAACCCCTCCTCTTTCATCTTCCCCTCTTTTCACCCCCTTCCTCCCTTCCCCACCGCGGCCCAACAGCAACTCCTTTCGGCCCAAGCCACGGCCCCTCTTCCTCCCCTCTTTTCTCTCGCTGGCGGGCGGGCCCCGCCCGTCACCCCCAACCTCCCACCGCGCCGAGTCGGAGCCGGCGCTCCCGACCTTGGGTCCACGGGGCCACCTCCAGCGCTGCCCGCGGGCCATGGGGACCTTCCCCGAAGCTTCGGCCGCCAAACTTTCCTTCTTGCGCAGCCTCCCCACATGGAAACCCCGGCCGCTGGCGCCCAAATCACGGGCGTGGCACACACACCAAGGCTTCCCTTCCCCAGCTATAAGAGCAGCGCCGCCGCACCCCCAAGGCTCCACTAAGCCGCCTCCCGAGCCTCCCTAGCCCGCGACGCCCCTCCCCCGTCTCTGAGCCACCTCCGCCGTCGATTCTCCCCCTCCGCCACCGCTCCGCCGCTCTCGACCCCTCGGTAAGGAACATCCTGTGCCGCCTTCCCCCTCCTCTCACGTCCGGAAGTGCCCCTGCCACCTCACCGTCGATGGGCGCCCGCTGTTCGCCGTCGACCGCCGCCGTAGCCGCCCGATCGACGACTTGAGCACCCTAACCACACTCGCCATAGCCCCCTGGTCCCATAGGTTCAAGCCACATCGCAAATGGCGGCCGGGAGCTCGAGATTGCCTCGGCTCCAGCGATGCGCCGCCGCACGGGAGATCGGCGCTGCCGCTTCCCCTGTTCCCGCCGGCCGCCCCTCCCCTGATCCGATCCAGACCGTTGGATCCCGATCCAATGGTCGCCAGCAACCCCCCTGCCCGAGTCAAAGCTTCTCCAATAACGGTCAGCGCGGCGATTTTGCACAAGAGCCCCTCCTATTTTCAAGCAATCAACTCGCCGTCCATTGCCCTTGAAAACTATTTACAACTTGGTCCTGATTTTATCAAACAGCCCCCTGAACTTTTTAATAATAGAACCCACCGTCCTATTTAGCCTTTTTCTCGGTTAGGTCCATGAAGTTATATGTTTAATTATGTTTTAGCCCCTGGTTTTTCACAAATAAACCCCTAGAAACTTTTAAAACTTGCCAGCAAGTCCCTAGATCTTAGATTTGCCATATCTTCTTCGTTTTAACTCTGATTAGTGTGATTTTTGCGCTCATGTGTTCGTAGCGAAGCATAGAATATTTCTAAAACCTTTATTTGTACTATTTCTACTATTTGCTATACTGTTCTCATAGATTATTCTTTTTTGCATGTACTGGCTTGTGTGTATGCTTGTGTGGTGATTCCTGTCCAGTCGGTGAGCCGTACGCTTTGGAGTACGAGTACGCGGAGGACTTTCCGGAGCAGGAATCGCAGCAATAGCAGCAGCCGCACTTTGAGGAAGGCAAATTATAGCACGGACAATCCTTGCTACCTACCCACCTTGTAACCATTTAATTCATACATGCATGTGTTTAAATTGATGTACCTTTAATGTTTTGCCTATATTTTGATTATCATGTCCTTGTTTACCTTGGGTTTATGCATATGGGTAGATCTTTGCTATGCGCGGCTATTATCACCATCATTTAACTGTTAACTTTGACTTAATGGTTCACTTCAACATTAATGATAAAACTTGCTTTTTAGCAACTTGGTTTAGGGAGCTCGAGCATGTGCTTCGTGCTTTGCTCTAGTGTCTCTCCATAAGGTCCGGTTCTTAAAGTGGCAACCAGGAGCCTGTCGCCACCGCTAGAACTATTATGGCTGTGGTCTTGGTCAAGTAGCTTGTACGTCTCTAGCTTGTCAGTGGTTACTGGAGTGTCCAATAGCGCTATGAGAACCACTCGTGAGTGTATGGTTTGATCCACCGAGGACGGGTGATCCGTCGGCTATGCCCCCATGAGGCATAGTCCCGTGCTGGGAGTCCCTGCGATGGGGAACTCCACACGTTGCGCATTGTTGGATGTGATGCCTACGCTTTGGACGCCATCGACCCCCTTATGGTGTGACTCCGTAGGCATAAGTCGATCTCGGTGCCTTGGGCCATACTACTTGTGTTTTACCATAGTGGCCACTGTCTTGTAGGGTGTCTTGTGAAAAGCCTCGTAGCGTCCCTATGCGGTCACAACACAAAAGTGCGATTTGTGAGGTCTGATCCACCTCCGCGTGGTTGGGTTTAAAGTTCATTTGACATTTTACGCGACTGGTGGAAAAAGGGCGAAACCTCTGCAGATTATAAAATCTATCATGATAGCCTTGCTCAGGGTCACGAGCGGCCTGGATCCTTTTTGATTATAATATGATGTTTTTATTATGCTTAATGTCACTTATACTGTATTCATTGGGTTGCAACTGGGTTTTCGTACACTTGTAGTAATTTGGATAATGTTAAAACGAACCAACTAAAAGTGCTAATGCAGTTGCGCCGTGTCTAGCCTTAATTTGAGCCTTCATATACTTGTGCTATACTTACTAAGTAATTGTTTACTTACACTTGTCATTTATTCAACAAAATCCTGGATGGGTAAACAGATTGGGCTGTGCATGAGTCTGCTGCTGAGTTTCCAGAAGATTTGCCATACTACTGAGTTGTGCTCTCTCAGTCAGAGTCCCTGTGGATTGCGGCTGATGGAAACTAGGGTTTCCCGATCTTCCGAAAGGTTCTGATAACTCTCGATTTGGTGGAGTCGTGACTCAAATCGATCCGGCTTCCGAACCACATGTTTCGAACCCCGCAATTGCAGCACCACGTCTCCTCAGGTTATCAACCGGCGTTGCACGGTTGACCTCGCCCAGAAGGCTAATCATTGCATGTGAATCGAAGAACACAAGCAAGAAGGAGAAAGATTGCAACACAATTGCCGATGTATGATTAAACTCACGAAGTTGGGGTCTCACAAACTGACGAGCGGCGACACTGTTCTTGACAGAATTGATCTAAGCAAAACCCAAACCCTAACTTGGGTGGCGGCTACTGTTTTAAAGAGTCTAGGGTCGTGGTCGACCCCCCTAGACGTGCCCGTATTGGGCTCAACACGATACACGGCCCAAAGACCAAAATACGACGACGCAGCGCCGAAACAGATTCTGGAAGTCATGTTGTTTCGTCAATTCCTGATGGCTCCGGACGAACTTTGATATGAGACCAGTGCCATTGCAAATATTATCTTCTTAGCTTTCCAAACATATAAATAACGTCCAAATCCGAGCCCGTATGCGACCTGGGCGTCTGATTTAGCGCTGACTGCTCCTGGACTCCGAGGTGGACTCGAAGTCGAATTGATTTGGACCTCTATCTTGACTTGCATGCCCTTGCTGGTCCTCTCCACCTTGCATTAAGTAGCAATCTATTCTCATAATCACATAGAGAAGTACTTAGGAACGAGCTCACCTCTAAATTCAATTGTCGCACACGAGCTCTAGTGATTGGACCTAGAACGATCAATGGAGGATTGTTGTGAGTATCCATAGGAGTGATGTCCTCATCATCCTCCCCCTCTTGAATTGGAGTCGTCCTCGACTCAAGCTCATCCTCTTCTCCCAAGTATGGCCTCAAATCTGAAACGTTAAAGGTGGGACTAACCCCAAACTCGGGAGGCAACTCAAGTTTATATGCATAATCATTAATCTTTTCAAGTATTTTAAATGGGCCATCAGCTCTTGGCATCAACTTCGACTTTCTCAAATCTGGAAATCTTTCTTTTCTCAAGTGCAACCATACTAAATCACCCGGTTCAAGCTTTACTTCTTTCCTACCTTTACTACCAGCAATTCTATACTTGTCGTTCATCTTTTCAATGTTGTGCTTAGTTGATTCATGCATTTGCAACATAAATTCAGCACGTTCCTTGGCATCATTATGAATCCTTTCACTAGTAGGAAAAGGCAAAATATCAATAGGAGCACGAGGGTTGAAACCATACACTACCTGAAAAGGACTTACCTTGGTGGTAGAATGTGTTGCTCGATTATATGCAAACTCGACATGAGGCAAACATTCTTCCCACATCCTCAAATTTTTCTTCAAAATAGCTCTCAACATAGTACCCAAAGTACGGTTCATGACCTCTGTTTGTCCATCAGTTTGTGGATGACAAGTAGTAGAAAACAACAATTTTGTACCCAACTTGTTCCACAGAGTCCGCCAAAAATGACTCAAAAATTTAGCATTGCGATCTGAAACAATAGTAGACGGCATACCATGCAAACAAATAATCTCTTTGAAAAAGAGGTCTGCAATATGTATAGCATCATCACTCTTATGACATGGTATAAAGTGTGCCATCTTAGAAAAACAATCCACCACAACAAATATGCTATCACTCCCCCTCTTAGTCCTAGGCAATCCCAAAACAAAGTCCATAGAAATATCTGCCCAAGGAATAGAAGGAACTGGAAGAGACATGTATAACCCATGTGGATTCAGGCGAGACTTAGCTTTTTGACATGTGGAGCAGCGAGAAACAAACCTCTCAACATCTCTCATCATATGAGGCCAAAAAAAATGCGAGGCCAAAACATCCGCGGTCTTCTTAGCACCAAAATGGCCCATCAACCCTTCTTCATGCGCTTCATGTAACAACAAAAGATGAACGGAACCAACTGGAATGCATAGGCGGTTAGCTCTAAACAAGAACCCATCATTAACCACAAACTTGTTCCATGCACGTCCCTCTCTAAAATTCAGCAACACATCTTTAAAATCAGGGTCAAGCGCATATTGTTCTTTTATCGAATCAAGTCCAAAAATCCGACAATCAAGTTGGGACAGCAAAGTATATCATCTAGACAAAGCATCAGCAATCACATTGTCCTTCCCCTTCTTGTGTTTTACAACATAAGGGAAAGTTTCAATAAATTCAACCCACTTAGCATGTCTACGATTCAGATTATTTTGAGAGCGAAGATACTTCAGCGATTCATGATCAGAATGAACAACAAATTCTCTCGGCCACAAATAATGATGCTATGTTTCTAAAGAACGTACAAGTGCATACCATTCCTTATCATACGTAGAATAATTCAGAACCAGACCATGCAACTTTTCACTAAAATATGCAACGGGTTTACCATCTTGCATCAAAACACCTCCAATGCTAACTCCACTAGCATCACATTCTAACTCAAAAGTCTTACCAAAGTTTGGAAGTTGCAGCAATGGCGTGTGCGTAAGCTTGTACTTCAATGTTGCAAAGGACTTCTCTTGTGCTTTTCCCCAATGAAACACCACACCTTTCTTCGTCAACTCGTGCAACGGTGCAGCAATGGTGCTGAAATCTTTGACGAAGCGGCGATAGAAACCTGCAAGACCAAGAAAACTCCGTACCTGTGTGATGGTTTGGGGCAACGGCCAGCTCGCAGTGGCCTCAATTTTCATCTCATCCACCTCAATTCCCTGTGGAGTAACAACATAGCCAAGGAAAGAAACTCTATCGGTGCAAAAGATGCACTTATCAAGATTAGGAAACAAACGTGCATCTCTCAAAGCATCAAAAACAACACGTAAGTGTTCCATATGTTCATCCATATGTTAAACCAAAAGGCATAACTAACCACTCATATAACTCAAATTTGGTTTTAAAAGCTGTTTTCCATTCATCGCCAAGTTTCATTCTTATTTGGTGGTAACCACTACGCAAGTCTATTGATAGCTCGACAATCAACACACATACGCCACGTACCATCTTTCTTGGGAACCAAAAGCACAGGAACATCACAAGGACTAAGGCTTTCATGGACATACCCACGGTCCAACAGTTCTTGGACTTGTCGCTGAATCTCCTTAGTCTCCTCGGGATTGGTGCGATAAGCAGCACGGTTTGGCAATGTGGCTCCGGGAATCAAATCAATTTGATGCTCTACCCCTCTCAAAGGTGGAAGGCTCGGTGGTAACTCAGCTGGAAAAATGTCCTCATACTCCTGCAAAATGTTAGTGACAACAGGAGGCAAAGAGCTAGCAATATTATCAAGCGAAAACAAAGCTCGTTTGCATACCAAAGCATAGCACATATCATCATTAGAAAGTTCAGCAAGTTCAGATTTCATTGCGAGCATAACTCCCCCCTTTAATTTAATTCCCTCGACCTCAGAAGTTGGTGCAGACTTATCCTTTTTATGTGGGTAAATAGATTTAGCAACTTGCTAATTTTTAGATTCCTTATCATGCAAACTAGCAGCTTGGTCTTTATCAGCTTGTACAATTTCAGCAGGTGTCATAGGTAGCAAAGTAATTTTCTGTCCTTTATGTGTGAAAGTGTATTTATTACTTTTGCCATGGTGTATAGCATCATTATCAAATTCTCAAGGACGTCCCAATAAAAGACAACAAGCATCCATAGCATCACAGTCAACAGAATCAGCATATGTACTAATGGAAAAAGAAACTCTACAGGTTTGTGTTACCTTAGCTTTCCCCGCATCACTAAACCACTGAATACCATATGGATGGGGATGAGGGTGTGTGGCCAATCCAAGCTTCTTGACCAAATCAGAACTCACCAAATTATTGCAACTACCTCCATCAATGATGACATGTGCGCGACGGTTTTAGATGACGAAAAAAATTTGGAACAAGTTATGGCGTTGGATCTTCTCAGGTTGCTGTACTTGTGCGCTGAGTACTCGCTGCACAATGATATTTCTAAAGGCCGTCGTGTTCTCACTACCAAATGCAATTCCACGATCCTCATCAATATCATTTGCCTCATCATCTTCAACGTTGGAGGTGCTTATGTATCCATCTTCTGTAGCAATGTATGCCCGCTGACTAAGGCAATCCTTCTGCACGTGGCCAAGCCCATGGCAACGGTGGCACTGAATGTTGGAAGTGCGTGGTGTCGAGGAGGTACTCCTGCTGCCCTCCTGCAAAGAATTTTTACCTGAATCTGAAGAACGTGCAGAAGATGGTGGTGGCGGTGATGGTGCAGCAGCTGTTGAAGGTGTGGATCGCTTGCTCGCTGGTGGGGGTGCTCGAAAAGAAGTTGGCTTGGGCAGCCCTGAAGATGGCGTTGTACGTGGCGTGTAGAAGGTGCTTCCCACCTTGTTCTTGCCCTGCTGTTCACGCCCCTGAATCTCCTTTTCTGCAAGCATAGCATATCGAAACAACTGGTCGACAGTGTTAAAGTCCTTATAATCAACTATGTCCTAAATATCACGCCTCAACCCTGGATAAAAACGACAGATAGAATCTTCGGGCCCTTCTACAATACCACAACGCATTATGCCTTTTTGCAAAGAATCGTAGTAATCCTGCATAGCGATGAGCGCATTAGTGACAGCCTTGTTGATTGTTTCTTCCATCTTGTCATGAGAAGCTTGTAGCTCTTCTCGACTAACACATTCACTGAAATCTACGGTGCATCATCTCCTGCCATCGAAAAGCACCAAAACAAGAACACACAGTGAAGGTTATCCCTAATAATCCGACTACGTGCTCTCAACACAGCAAAGGAAGCGTCTTACCAAGCTCTTGCAAGGTTCTTACCAACAAGCAAGGCAAAGGATACCTGGAAGGCGTGTAGTCTGCGATTGCAAGGGTCGAAAAACCAGTGCCGTCCAGAAGGTGTATGTGGAGCTTTGGGAAGGACAATATGTAGCAAGGAGTAGCAAATAACGAATGCAGAATAGCAAAGTTCAATAAGTATCCAAAGTACAAGTCACAATTGCTGGCTTAGACGTGTCCTAGACGTAGCACAACAATTTGGAACAAGAAATGATGGAAAAATCTCACAGGACAAGCAAAACAACACTCTATGCAATCATTTTTAATCTTTTCAGAATTTCCCTCCAAAACCTCCGGGCTAGTAGGAATCACGAGTTTTTATTTTTGAACTATTTTTTTTATATTTTTCTTTTAACAAGGATACCAAAAGCTCCAAGAACACAAATTTGCACCCTTTTTTGGGGTGAGATGCGGCCTAGGGAAATTCAGGAACAAACGCTGAAAACCCTAAAACAGCTTGATCAATTTTTTTCTTTATCTTCCTGATTTTTTTTGAATTTTCTGAGTTTGGGTCCCCTCACAATGGAGTCACGAAGCTGCTGTAAAAATTTGAGCCAAAACGGAGCACCGAGCGAAAAGTTATGCCCGTTTTACTGAACGTACCTCAAGTTATGGTTTTCGGGAGGCCCACGATGCAGTTCTCTAGAGGCTCAATTTGGCAGGATGCGCGGCGGCAGTTAGGGTATGCAAGATGAACCAAGAAGGGCTGCGATGCAAGGCGATGAACACACGGCGGGCATGGCAGGAGTTCACGCAAGTCGAGTTATGGGGTGGCACGACTTGTAATCTGGTAATGGTGGATGGGATAGCGGCGGAAACAAACAATACACAGCAACGGGCGATTGAACTACGATGACGAACATGACCTAATACCAGCAACAAGGCTCGACCATGGACACAAACTCAACAAAGCGAATCTGAGACGAAATTGCAAAGGCTAAAAGGGTACTAGGACAGCGGAAATTTTTTTTAGGGCTATTTTCTGGACTATAGGACAAAGGCGAAAGGACGAACCTGACGGTAAACCTGTCTCTGAATACCACTTGATGGAAACTAGGGTTTCCCGATCTTCCGAAAGGTTCTGATAACTCTCGATTTGGTGGAGTCGTGACTCAAATCGATCCAGCTTCCGAACCACACGTTCCGAACCCCGCAATCGCATCACCATGTCTCCTCAGGTTATCAACCGGCGTTGCACGGTTGACCTCGCCCAGAAGGCTAATCCTTGCCTGTGAATCGAAGAACACAAGCAAGAACGAGAAAGATTGCAACACAATTGCCGATGTATGATTAAACCAACGAGCGGCGACACTGTTCTTGACAGAATTGATCTAAGCAAAACCCAAACCCTAACTTGGGCGGCGGCTACTGATTTAAAGAGTCTAGGTTCGTGGTCGACCACCCTGGACGTGCCCCTATTGGGCTCAACATGATACACTGCCCAAAGACCAAAATATGACGACGAAGCGTCGAAACAGATTCTGGACGTCAACTTGTTTCGTCGATTCCTGATGGCTCCGGATGAATTTTGATATGCGACCAGTGCCATTGCAAAGATTATCTTCTTAGCTTTCGAACCATATAAAGAACATCCAAATCCGAGCCCGTATGCGACCTGGGTGTCTGATTTAGTGCTGACTGCTCCTGGACTCCGAGGTGGACTCGAAGTCGAATTGATTTGGGCCTCTATCTTGACTTGCATGCCCTTGCTGGTCCTCTCCACCTTGAAGCCCTTCTCCAACTATCCTCTGGTCCTCTCCATGGTTCCTAATTACAATATAATCATTAGGTAGCAATCTATTCTCATAATCACATAGAGAAGTACTTAGGAACGAGCACACCTCTAAATTCAATTGTCGCGCACGAGCTCTAGTGATTGGACCTGGAACGATCAATGGAGGATTGTTGTGAGTATCCATAGGAGGGATGTCCTCATCAGCGGCTACACTTAGTTGAGAGTTATTAGTCTTCTGCTGTATTGGTTAGTTTATTTATGTTGCACTCTGATGTAAAACTTTATTAATGAGATATTTATTCAGCATTTGTACTCTGTTTATCATATTTGTTTGCTATATGTGTACTATGACTTCCTGGGCACACATATGGCCGCATTCGGGTTTCTGTGTAAATCCGGGTGTTACAATCACCAAAGCATGATGACTTCTGATGTAGCTCCAATGATAATATTTTTGCAATAGATCTGGGGCAACATGACTATCTCGAGGGACTCAAAATTCGACAAGACATTATACTAGTCATGACAAGTTTTTCATAACTGATCTCTCAAGCAAATAAGTCAAGTGGATGTAGAGGTATATGGGAAGGATGAAAGGATAGGGTATGATTTTATATTTTCAAAATAAATTCACGTGAACACTTGAATGAACAAGAGGTTTGTTTTATCAAGTCAT
The DNA here is from genome assembly GCA_033239725.1 of Echinochloa phyllopogon. Taxonomy (NCBI): domain Eukaryota; kingdom Viridiplantae; phylum Streptophyta; class Magnoliopsida; order Poales; family Poaceae; genus Echinochloa; species Echinochloa phyllopogon. Next base: position 29,986,780 of record BTCW01000018.1, read on the forward strand.
GTCAAATTCATCAACAACTCAGACCAGGGGGTCCTAACATGAAAGATTTCATAGGCGTGTGGATACTTAGTTTGAGATAAACAATAGGCACAATTCATGCCATGAAAGATAACTGAGAATGTTTCATTTAAATGGTTTGTCTATGGTTCAAACATTGAAACGTGGTAACAAAGAGAAACCAAAATTAAACAGGATTAAGGAGTGCAAACTAGCATCCGTTTGTGCGAAGTTGTTGAGCGTGGATCTTTCAGCTGAACCAACCAGTTCTGCCGAACGGGTCATACTACCTGTTCTCGTCTTGTTCCTCCACTATGTCATCCCTGTACTCATGTAACATCTGTTAAATTGGGCATTCTCTAACTGGCTCAACCGCACTAGTCAGAGCATTATTTTGGATAGTTCAAACTAAGATCTTTTATTTTATTCATCAAGCTAAATTTGGGAAAACAGATATTGGAAAGGAGATAAAGAGAGCACCTCCTAAACAATGATATAAACAAAAAGGGAAATTGAATTGGGAAATAAATTTAAACTAATGGTGCTCTAAAAGATACGACCACAGGACATCTACTCTCAGAGTGGATCGTAAAGGTCTAGATGTCCTGTGGCTTTGGCGAGCCTCTTGAATTTGGCTGTGAAAGCTTGGTGGAGGACATTGATGTTGATATCTGTGTCAATCCGCCATAGCTTGCCTTCAGTGACCTTCTCATCCAGGTTGTTCCATTTCTTGCGTGTTTGCGCCAGTTCTTCTTTCAGGCTCATCAACTATGGGTTCCTCTTCTTTTTCCTCCTTGGAACATTTCATCACATGGCTTACTCCGTTGGTGGGGTTTTGAGAATTTTGCTTGTGATACTCTTGAAGAGGGAACCCTTGGGTGAGGAATGATATTTGGATGAGGATTAGGTGGTCATGGTGGCTAGGAAATGTATGCACTAGGTCGTGCTCGGGAAAGTGATGGAGGAGGACGATGGTCTCCGATCGAGAAGCAATTTTCCCGACATTTTCCCTAGCGACTCTGGGATAAGATGGGATAGAGATAGGAACTAAGATTTAAATGGATGCATGTGGGACAAAAGGGGGTCCTTCGGCCGAACCAACATGATTTGGCCGAACTGACCCAGTTTGCCCGAACAAATGTGGTTCGGTATACCCAGAGTGCATCTAGGAGGTTATCTTGTTGATGGTCTTTTGTAGAATGTTCTTGATCTTTTGATTGGATGTTTCTGCTTGACCACTAGTTTGGGGGTGATAAGGTGTGGTTATAATATGCTGCTCCCCCAAACTTGGATATTTTTGGAAAGTGGAGTCAATGAAATGGGAGCCTCTATTGCTAATGGTTAGCACATGGACGCCAAGCGAGGAAAGATGTTTCATGGGACAGTCGCTTAGCATGTCTGGTGTTTGTGGCTCAACAGGGCATGGCTTCTACCCAATATAGAGACGTAATCTACGGCTACCAGAATAAACTCGTAGTTCTCTGAGTTAGGGAGGACCCATGGAGTCAATTCCCCAAAGATCAAAGATTTCTACTTGAAGATTACTAATGAGCGGCATCGTGTCTCTAGTGCTTCTATTCCCGTGCTTCTGGCAACGTGGGCATCTCCTACTAAATCCCTTAGCATCCTCGTACATTCTAGGCTAACAAAACCCACATTGCCAGACCTTGGCATTTGTTCAGAATACTCCATAGTGACCTCTATATGGTGTTGCATGACATCTCTCCAAGATTCTATGTGCCTCAGGTGTAGGTATGCATCGTCTGAGGAGTCCATCACTACATATCTGGAAGAGATGCAGGACGCCCCAGAGGTGAGGTATTCTCTCATAAACCAATCTTTTCCTATTTTCATGTGGTGGAACGTACCCTGACACCATGGAGTTGACAATGTTGGCGTACAATGGGTCAGAGGCTATGACTTTAAGGAGCGGGACTTCCCGTATATAATCATCAATCGAAAGTTCAGACGGGACTTCCATTCGAGACAAATGGTCAGCCACTGAGTTCTCTACTCCTTTTCGTATCCCTTATCTCAATGTCAAACTCTTGGAGTAGGAGAACCCAGCGAATGAGTCTTGGTTTAGCGTCCTTTTTGGTTAAAAGGTACTTCAGGGCAGCATGGTCTGAATAGACTATCACCTTGGCCCCAACTATGTAGGATTGGAATTTGTCAATAATAAACATAATGAAACAATCCATAATAGCTATAGGGTTTATTTTTAATCATTTGCACAAGTTTTGGTGTTTCTCTAATGTGCAGGCACATAATTGACAAACATGGACTAAAGGGAACAAATTTGGCAAATTCAGCTGAACCACTTGGTTCGGCTGAGTTTGCCTCCTTAGCCTATACACATGCGGCACAATCTAGGAAGCAAAGCACAGCCAGGGGAGGTCCAGTGCACAAATGCCACATCAGCCATGTCCGAGCAATGATGAGGCGAGTCACACGGATCGATGACATCACTGATCCAGGGAAAAGTAACACAACCCCAGCCAAACGGAGGCGATCCATGACATCCCAAGGCAGAGGTGGTGCATCGGAGGGCTCTGGGCGCTGGACCCAGTTCGGCCGAACCAGCCCAAAGCATGTCCCCATGCAACCGACCCTAGGAACCGACTCCAGGGGGTGAAACCAGGTAGTAGGTGTTGCCGGTCATTACCGCACGTTTTCGACCACCAATACTCGGGAATAAAAGAGGTTATATGTGACATTCCTTGCATCTAGGTTTATATCTAATAAAGTTCCATGAGTTTTGGTGTGTTTCACTTGTGCAAGTAGAGTAACAAGAAATGCATGCTATAGGGGTCGAAAATGACCGATTCAGCCGAAAGACTCCGTTTGGCCGGTTACCCCCCCTAGCCGTACACGACGCAATGCGCAACCGAGGGTCATCCACATCAGCAACAACCGTGCAAGCCATGTAGGATCGCTGCCACGTCATATCTGGGCCAAACTAACATGAAAACCACCTGGATCATGTCATCCACGAAGCCCAGGAAGCAAAGGCGGTGCAGGGGGCAGGCCTGGGCTGCCCAGTTCGGCCGAATCCATCCATTCGGCCGAACTGCCCCCACTGCACAAACTAACCCACAACCGACTCCACAAGCAAATCAGGGCCGTGGGAAGTAAGGCAGTGCAAAATCAATGGTTCGGTTGAACTGGGAGATTCGGCCGAACTGACCAGATCACACGAACCCCCCGGTTCGGTCGAACTGGCCGGGAGCGCCGCCTTGCGGTGCCTTGGCCCCTGCTCTTTCTCCACCGCCTTCAAGTCCCTATAAATGCTGGCCTTCGCCCCTGGTTCAGGACACACACCACTTGGGAGCAAGTCTCCATTCCTCTCTTTCAAGATGTAGAGTTAGGCTAGTCCATTTGGGAGTTAGAGTCAGTGTCGAGCTTCGCTTGGGATTCCGAAGTCGTCTTCTGGAGTTATAGTAAAGCTCTTGTATCTTTTCCTTTTCTTTATGCAAGACTTTGAGTATTCAATATATTATCTTCCACATTTACTTGAGTTATTTGTTCCGCATCTATTCCCGGGATAATTGTGGAATGTCTAGCCTTGATTATAAGCTGTTGTAGTCTAGCTCTAGAAGTTCTCTCTCTAGTTCTTTATCTCAGTTGGTTCTTCGATTCTGCTCAATGCTTGCGGTGAATTGTCACTGGGGTATTGACAGGGTTGCTTGCTCCTTCTAGGAGAGTAAGTAGTTATTGTCTAGTGTAGGCGTGGTGCCCAGACAAGCCAGTGGCCTTAGTTTGTCCCCGAGTCTACGGAGGTGGTAGCCGTTAGGTGGTGACAGCCCTATACGGCCTACGTAGTCCATCATGTTCGTCTCGGCCTAATGGATCCCAGAGTGTAGGATTGGTGGCACCCCTTCTCATCCCTTTCTGCGTGTCATAGGTTCTATTGTCCCGAAGCTGAGGTAATCCAACTAGGAAAAGAACCATAGATGTCATTCTTCATGCTAGCTGTAATCTCTATTGGAGATATCTCAAGGCCAATGGAATTATATAGGAATCCTTTCTTGTCTCATTGTCCTCCCACTAGCTAGACCGCTCTTCTATCTATATCATTTATCCTAGACTTCTCCTTGTGTGTGTCAAATGCATATCACTCCTATTATATCCTTTACCCCCGCCTCGTTAGCTGGTACTTTAATTAGTAGTTAAATCATTGTTAATAATCAATACTCTTTATCCAATGCTTTCCTGAGGAAATAAATACAATACCTAGGAATACTCCCAGGTGAAATGCTACATCGGTATCCGTGTGCTTGCGGATTTACATCTGTGTCGTAATAATACCAATAAACACTCCTTGCACCATTACTGGAATTGGCAATCCTGATAGTGGACCATAAGAAGTGTCAACAGTAGGCACTGAGGCCGTGCCACGTGCCAATTCGTCCAAACTCCACAGTTCGGCCGAACCAGCATCTTCAGCCGAACAAGCCGGGCACTGCCTCTTGGTGCCTTGGCCGCTGCTTCACCTCCAACCGCCCTTGTCCGCTATAAATTGGAGCCCCCTAGCACCTATTTCAACACACAACACAAGAGGAGAGTCCTTATGTGAAGCTCTACCACTTTCATACTTAGAAGATAGGGAGAGAGAAGAGGTGAGCGTCCCGGAGAGAAGCCGGAGTGTCGGCCCCTCTTCTCACTGTACCTCTACGGATGCGGCTTAGCTTCGAGTTACATCCAGGTCATGTCTGGTAACTCTTGTATCTCTCTCTGATTAATTGTGCATTCAGTTCTTACTTTTATATGCTTGTTGATTCTTCATTTAATGCTTATTTGATTGGTATAACTGTATAATGGTTGCTTGGCTTGGGTGCTTGTCTTTCTATAGGAGATAAGTATTAGTTGACTAGTGTAGGCGCGGTGCCTAGACTTGAGGCTAACTTAGTTTGCCCCTGAGTCCACGAAGGTGGTAGTCGTTCGGTGGTGACAACCCTATACGGCCTTTGTAGCCCATCATGTTTGTCTCGGCATGTAGGATCCCCCAGTGCAGGATAGATCACACCCCTTTCTTATCCCTTTATGTGTGTGGTAGGTTCTGCTATCCTGAAGTAAGTATCTAGCTGTACCTTCTGACCCGCTCAGTTAATCAGTAGAATGCTTCTACCAGGCTCGTGCCCTCTCTACCCTCTTATCGCTTCTCTTCCCTCTTTGTTGTTGTCATCCATTTCATCCACTCCATCCCATTACCCTTGGACAACATAGTTTAGAATTAGTTCACTTCTCGTTCTCCGTGGAAATCGATACCTTGGAATACTCCCGGGTGAAAGCTACATCGGTATCCGTCCGCTTGCGGATTTATCTGTAGGTCGCAAGGAGTACCAATAAGCTTTCTGGCACCGTTACCGGGGAACGGTAGCTGTTCTGATTCCGAACCCAAGTTGTCGGTGTATCCCTATCATCCACCATCCATATGGATTCCACTCTTACCTTATGTCAACATTCGGCTCCAAAGGGCGATTGTTTGGAGACACCACCATCATCACATCCCATCCACACACCCAGCTATGAGCTGTGTCCTGGCTTCATTGCCATGGTTCGAGAGCAAACATTCTTAGGAATGAATGCTGAGAGTCCATACGTGCATTTGCGTGAGTTTGAGCATCTCTGTTCATGTCTCGTCATTGCGGGCATGACACAAGAGATGATTAAATGGAGCTATTCCTGTTCTCATTGACGGGAGGAGCAAAGAAATGGTACTCTCTAGCTGTCGGAAATATGGAAGGGAGTTGGGAAACCCTTAGAGAGAAATTCTGCCTAAATTTCTTCCCAGCTTCCAAGGTAGCCAGCCTCCAAATCAAAATTCTTACCTTTAAACAATTAGAGGGAGAATCATTAGGAGCTACGTGGGCTCGTTTCAAGCAAATTCTGGCCTCAGGACCAGACCTGAGCCTTCCAAAACCAGTTGTTCAACAACACTTCAATCTTGGCCTCTGTCCCATAGCCACCACTTTCTTGAACTCCACTTGAGGAGGGTCGTTCTCTCATCTGATTCCTAGTGAAGCGAAGGTAATCCTGGACGACACTCCCTCCACTGGAATCTATGATGAACTCCCCGATGAAGAGAAGCAGCCTTAGCCTGAACCTGAAGAGCCTATACACCCACAATCTAAATCAATCAGCTCTTCCATTCCATTACAACCCAAAGCTCATTTCAAACCACAATGATACTCTAGCCAAGACCATTATAATCCACTCTACACCACTTCCTGTGATTTTGATGATGATCTATTCAATGACATCGGGAGTGCAGTAAGTTTCTCATTGAAACAACGTGTAGAGCAAAAAGATCAACCTCCCGATAAGGAAGAACTCGAATATCAGAGAGAGTACTTAGGACGTCTCTCTGCTATCATGAGTTGGGAATGGCTAGAAGAGACTAGAGCTTCGACCGAGGTCGTTAAAATGCCCAAAAGGATTCGAAGGATATTTTGCAAAGTCATGGGCATAGACAAGGAAATCGGGTACGACCCGAGCCTCAAAATCAACATAATCACTAGCTCTTTGGTGCAATCTCAATTCCCCGATGAACCATGGTCATCATCTCAGAAACGCCTAAGGTTCACATCGGGAAGAATCCTTGACTGTTTGGGGATCTTGTGGGTCACGCCCGTTAAGATTAGCGACCCTAAACTGTTCCTGGATTTCCATGTATTTGACCTACCCGAAAATTCCACTCATTCTATCTTTATCAGGAGGCCAGTTTTGAAAATACTGGAAAAAGCACCAATGAACCAGCTAGTAGAGCTTAGGATCAGAGAAGAACTTGTCCCAGTTTCTTATTCCAATTCCTTGAACACACCTATAGAGGTGGACCCCGGTCCTGATCCTATAGAGAAGGTCATGTCAACATATTTGACAGACTTAGAGCAACCTATCCTAGAAGAAGAAGCCCAATTCTTTATGGAAGAAGAAGAAATTCATCCTCCAATCGAACTCAAGCCTCTTCCCCCTGGACCAAAGGATGCCATCCTCTTTAAGGACAAACAAACTCCAGTCATCATCAGTGATAAGCTCTCTAACGTTGAAATTCAACATATTCTCACTGTCCTGGAGAAAGATCAACCTATCTTAGTGTCGATGATTTATGTTGAGCACGTCTGCTAGGGGGTACCCCAGGAAGTAGATTCGTGGGTCTCACCGAGTTATAGGAACGATAGTGCACGAACAACACAAAGATTTAGACAGGTTTGGGCTGCGAATAGCGTAATACCCTACGTCATGTGTGCTTGATTGTATTGCACATGAGTTGAGTTGTTTTGGGGAGGGTCCCTACTCCGCCTTATATATCCGGGGTGCAGAGTTACAAGTCGGTTACATGATCCTAGTCGTATACAATAGGGAGTACTACAACAGGGTACTTTGAGGAGTCTCCTAATAGTACATGACTAATCTTTCTAATTAACTATGCCGTCTTGCGCCATAGCCGACTGGTTTAAACTAGTCGGGTTAAACCTTCCCTATCGAGTTGTTTAATCCCGTGGATGAGTGGCCCAAGGGATCATGGTCCCACAAGCCCCCGAGCATCTTGCGCCTTTGCTTAAAGTCTTGAATCTGCCTTAACATCTTCAAGGCATCATCTCTAGACAATTCGAGTAGTTGGAGCTAAGCCGAAGATGCTCAAGTCTTCCCTGTAGAGTAGTTTACATTGGAGTGCATCTTTAGATGCACCCAATGTGTGTAGACCCCGAGACTCTGACTACTTTTTAAGTAATCGGAGGTTCAAAAGCAGTCTTCTATCTTCATCTCGAGTAGTTCAACGGCGTGCACCGAGTAGGTGCACCCATTGGGTATAGCATCCGAGCTTTGAATAGTTTTGTTAAAACTAGCCGAAGGTCTTCGTTTGAATTAACCCGAAAATTTTGGAAAATAAAATTCCGGATATTTCGGTAGCAGCCCCCGAGCTTTAAAACAAATATCTTTGGTTTAAAGATCAACGAAATCTTTTTAAAAACCTGCCAAAATCCAGAATCTCCGAATATTCCGCCACTCGTGACTTAGTTAGGAAGGTTATCCCTAAAAAACCGGCCCAAATAACAGAATATGAGACGCCACAGTACTGTGTTAAACAGTAACCCTAGCAATTGTTATAAATTTTGAAGCGATAAGCCTTGTTTCATTATACTTCATTAAGCTTTGCAGTCGCCGTCAACCTCGCAGAGCTTGATATTGAGCCCCCAATCTTCAGTCCTTGAACTTTAGCCCCCATGCTTTTCACAACCCTAGTGCATCTCATCGCCAATTTGTCTCCCAAAATCAGCATGGGTAGGAAGCAAGGAGCAGTGCCGGCGATGCTGGATCTACTCAGCCGCTAGAGAAGAAATCCACAAGGAAAAAAGTGTCATTGGTTGATCCAACTGCCAGGGTTGAATTCAAAGATCCTCCGTGTTCAGCTAATGGTTGGAAACAATGTACAACCTCCTCCGACGATCTTAATAATCTGGTGGAACAAGGTTTGCTCCTTTCCCAAGCAACTTTGGAGTTGAAATCATGCTGGAAACAGCCCTCCCAATGGAAAATAATGAAGAAGTTCCTCTCTTTCTTTCCTTCTGCGAGTGAGGGGTAGGATTGCCACTTTCACCATTTATGAGAGAATTTCTTTGTTTTTACAAACTTCAACTCCACCACCTTAATCCAAATGGAGTTCTCTATATCTTTGTTTTTGTCCACGCTTGTGAGGCATTCCTTGATATAAAACCAAGCCTAGTTTTGTTTCGTAGATTGTACCACATCAAACCACATCCCAACTTTCAACGCACAGTAGTAGTCGGAGGAGCCGGGATTCAATTTCACCAAAATATGCGGGCTAAGTGGTTTGACATGCCCATCATGGACTCCTGCGGAGATTGGAAAGACAAATGGTTTACCATTGGTGAGTCGATATTATTGCATATACCTTGTATCAATAACATTGCATATTATTGTTTTTCTTAGCATCTCCTGTATCATTTTAATGTAGCAGGTAATCATAGCAAGAGCTGTCCAGAGAAAGATGGGTGGTATCTACGAGATCTGTCCAACTGGAATCTACATCTGAGTCCTGAAGAAGCCAAAGATGTACTTGCTTTGTTAAAGCGAGTACAAGCGCTAAAGGAGAGAGGCTTGACTGGTGTTGGAATTGCATTCAGCTTTTTAAAGCGAAGGATTCAACCACTTATGGAGCGATGCAATCTTGGATATGAATACGAAGGAAGCGCAGATCCGTCGCGCATGGTACTTGAAGAACTCCCTGACGAGATAGTACTTATGCGACTGGATCGCCTGTTTACTGGTGTCACAGAAAAACCAGTCATCGTCGAAGAGTACTCAAAGGCTAGCCCTCCAGACCCTGTAAGTAATTGTAATATTTGCTTCAGAAGCTAATGTTTGAGATAATATTCATCCGAGTTGTTTTTAACAACATAAGCTCCAGTTCTTGTGGATGAATTAACCGAAGAAGCTTGGAAGGACATCAACAAGACTTCTTCGGAAAGGACATCAAGCACTGGGGACATGCCTGACACTACCACCATGGCTGAAGAAGAATGCGTAGCAGATTCAGATGCGGTTACGGTGGCGACAGATCCGAAACAGGGAGATGTCAAGGGTAAGTCCCTTGTACCTGGTCCTCTATTCATTGATGATCATCATAACATTGGAATGGCAAATTCTGATAACTCACCACCGCTTCCAAAAATCTTATCGGGGAATTTCAAACCAGAAAGTTCAAGGGAACCCCTGATAATCCCTGTGGGTGCCAAAAGGAAGCGATCAAGCTACTCCTTTGTAAGTCGCTCAAAGCCAATCTCCGAATCTACTTCTACTAAAGCGGATCTTGCCAAACAAAGCAAAGTGTCCAAGCACGTCATCATGCCGCAAGGTTCGTCCACAACTAGTGCTATGACAAGTGGAACAACTGGAAGCACTACGAGTTCAAAAAAGCATCTACCCCTTCTGAAAAAAGTTCAGTTTCTAGCCCTTGATTGCTCTGACACCTCCCATGGAGTAAGTAGATAAAACATACCAGTTGTTGTTGAGTAGTTTTGTTGATATATAGTTGTCAACTTCTGACCTTGTCTGTATTTTTTTAAATAGATCTCCAATGAAGACCTTCATAAAGGCGATACAGGCCGATAAAGTAGTAAAACAATCAATTGTAGTAGAGGAGATTGCCAAAGATCCATCAATAGTAGATATAGTCGAAGAAACTACTCATGTTGCTCCAACCATTGAAATCAACACTGACGAAGCTGGCGAAAGGGTCGAAGCCGAGGCAAGTGTAAAGGATACTGAGGAGCCAAATGTTGTAACAAAGGCTCAAGAATCTGTTGTGGCCATGGAGGTTGACGAGAGCATAAAAAATCCTTCAAGCATGGTTGAAGGACCTAAGACCATCGCGCCACCCTCAACCATGGAAGTGATCACTTCTTCTGGTGCTAAGGTACTTCTCACATTGGAGATTATCAAATTGAATTATCCATATGTGAAATTCATTTGATGTTATTTTATAATTATAATCTATAACCTGCTAAATGTCAACAGTCTGGCAAAACAGAGGAAGTCGAGATGGTTAACAAAAATCTTAATGTAAATGTCTCAGTAACTGGTGAAAGAGTTTTGAGAAATGTAAGTAGTCTCTAGAGAAACATATAATTTGCAAAGGAAAGTAGTTTGATTAATAACCACATAATCATGTGATAGGTTGAAGATGCGTAATGGAACCAGTGGATGAAGCTGCGCAACTCAGGAACCATCTTCAGATTGCTCTGGTAGGGACCCTTAACCTAAATCGTGTTAGGCAATTGTGGGATATGCATCCCTGGTACCCTTAAGACAGAAGATTGAGTCCTAGTAGAACTACTCGTGTACTCCTACTAGAACTAACATATTGTAACCGACTAGGAACCTACCATGTAACCTTGCCCCCCTGGGATATATAAAGGAGGGCAGGGGTCCCTAGCTTGGTAGACCATAAAAGTCAAACTCAACTCACGTGCAATACAATCAAGCACACAGGACGTAGGGTATTACGCTACTCGCGGCCCGAACCTGTCTAAATCTTTGTGTTGTTCGTGCACTATCATTCCTAGAACTCGGCGAGACCCACAAATCTATTTCCTGGGGTACCCCCTAGCAGACGTGCTTGACATAAATCGTCAACAGCAATGGAGCGTAGCATCCGATAACAAAAATGCCATAATTGCAAGCTTTTGTAGACATGGTTGAGAAACCAGGTGATGCGAAACTGGTAGCACAAATTGAAGAGCTAGAGGCAGATCTGGCCAGTGTTTTCGAGCTTCAAGTGGAAATGCAACTGAGGCATCAAAAAGCAATTGATAACCTTCATGTGCAACTCCAAGCTCTTGGTGATGAAAGATCCAGGCTAGACGGCCGTTGCAGCAATTTGGTGATGGAAGACACTAGTAAGTACGCTTTTCTAGTGTAGTCCATGTCCCTTAAGTAGCACTGATTGAGTTGATGTCTGTAACAACATTTCATATGGAGCAGGATTAAAGAAGAGTTTAAAGGAAGAGAAAGACAATGTCGCTTCGTGGTTCAAGCTCTCACAGTCCCAGGCGGATGAAATTTCTCAGCTCAAGCGCACCATAGAAGAAAATGAGAAGAACTTCGCGGAAGAACAAAAGATCCACCAAGATTGGAAGAGTAAAGCCGTGGAAGCTGTGAAACTTACACAGTCCAAGCAGAAAGAAGTAGATACATTGCTGGCTGAACAGAAACTTATGGAAGAAGCCGTTGAACCAATCCTGGGGATGTTAACTCCGGAAGGTACAGAGACAAACAACCAAACACGTTTTCAGCGGCTATATCAGGTACCAGAACAAGTGTCAGAATTTTGTAAATCGACTCTGAAAGAATGCACCAATAGGCTCTTAGCCTTGGTAAAAGCGCATAACCCTGATGCCAAGCTGGAGATAAGGTATTTGCTTCCTGGCGCAACGAAAGAACAATATGAAGCACTGGTGGCCGAAACCGAGCCTATGGCCAACGAGTTCATCACTTCTTTGGAACAGTAGTGAAAGATCCATCGCGGTGCCTATAAATTGCTACAATTAAGTAGTCTGTAAATTATCATACTATGAAAGTAATCAATGATTTGGGCTACTGTTAAGTAGTCATTTTGAATGCTATTATTGAATGATCATTTGTTGATATACTACTTGGAAAGTAGTTTTATGAACCGCAAAGTATGTTTGCGGAAAACATCAAACATCTTGTGTAGAGTAATTGTAGCATAACTGCTTGTGGTCGTGATAGTGTCCAACTAGTCTCTATGAGACTAGGTAGACTACTAGGGCAAACCTAGAATACTACGGTAGTAGTTTATGATATGATGTGTGCCATGCTAGAGTACTTGTATACCAAGAATTTTTTAAAGCAATATCTAGTGGTAAAGATTTTGCCTGTGTTAGTCTTGTTAAGACATAATTGGTTGCTAGCGCAAAGCCATGGCATGATTTAGAGTAGTTTTATGCTTCATTGTATAAAAGAGTAGTACTAATGTATGCTATGCATATCAAGGCAAAACTCTTATGAGTTCTTGTAATGCATAAATAAGAAGTCTGATGTAGTCAACAAAGGACACAGAGCAGAACAAAACCGTAGCCTTCCATCGAAGGTAGGGCATCGAGAAAACGAAACTAGCGCCTACAGCCGTGTATTAGTTGGGGTAGCTCTGCCGAGACTCTTGAGGCTTAGCGTCACTTCTGCTTTGTATTTTTTTAAAAAAGAGGAGCAGTCTTGGCTTTCTGCGTATAAAATGAAAACTACTCTGAGTCCAGGCTTTTTAAGCAACAGGTTATACGCAAAGTCTCTATAATGAGTGTATAGTTAAAAGGTAAAAGATGAACCGCAATATTTAATTGACGGGGAGACCACCATTTTATTGGTATCGTGATCATCGGAGGATACATTGAAGTTGTTACATAAACCCTTTTTATGGGTAGAATTTCCTCAAATGCTCGATGTTCCACACATTTGGTAGATCTTCTCCTTTTTGAGTCTGGAGGCAATATGTTCCAACCCCAATGACTTGCTTGATGAGGAAGGGCCCCTCCCATCATGACATAAGCTTGTGTAGGCCGTCAGTCTTCTGCATGTGCCGCAAGACCAAGTCTCCTATGATGAAAGAACGAGTTTGAACAGAGCGTTGGTGGTAACGTCGTAAGCCTTCGAGATAACAAGTGTTCTGGATAAGAGCTGCCACTCGAGCTTCTTCAACACCATCACCATCTTGGAACCTTTCCTGCTGGGAAATTTGTTCATCGTAATTTTCTAGTCGTGGTGCATCCCAAAGGAGATCAGCAAGTATAACTGCTTTAGACCCGTAGACCAGAAAATATGGCGACTGTCTAGTTGCGCGACTGGGCTGTGTGCGTAAACCACAGAGTATTGCGGGTAGCTCCATAGCCCATTTGCCGCCGTATTTTTTCAGGGGATCATAGAGTCTGGGCTTTATCCCTTGTAGCAATAAGCCATTAGCCTTTTCAACTTGTCTATTGGCACGTGGTTGAGCAACCGAAGCATAGTGTGTCTCGATCGAGTACTTTTCACAATATTTTTCAAATTCTTCACTTGTGAAAACTGATCCCAAGTCTGTTATGATTTCGTGAGGTACTCCAAATATTTGAACGATTCCATCAAAAAACATGATCAGGTTTTCTGCCCACGTATTTACCAAGGGCTGAGCTTTGATCCATTTGGTAAATTTGTCGATAGCTACAATACGCCACTCGAAACCACCGGGAGCTTTAGCTAGAGGGCCCATGAGATCGAGACCCCAACACGCAAAGGGCCAAGATAACGGGATTGTGTTTAGTTCATGAGCCGGGACATGGGCTTGTCTGGCGAAGAATTGGCAGCCTTGGCACTTTCTGATGATGTCCTCAGCATCAGCCTTGGCTGATGGCCAGAAGAAACCAGCTCTGTATGCCTTTCATACCAAAGTGCGAGAGGCTACGTGGTTACCACAAACACCTCCATAAATTTCTTCTAGCAGTGCTTTTCCACGGTCAGTCGTGATGCACTTCATCAGAACGTTGACTGAGGCCCCACGTCAATAGAGTGTGTTGTCCACCACTACATAATCCGCAGGTCTGCGTGTGATACGTATTTGTGCTTTCTTATCATCTGGAAGTTTATGATCCCTCAGATATTCAATAAATGGAGTCATCCAATCGGAGTCAATAACCATGACCTGTAGTTCTGGTTGTACGTGAACTAGAGTGACCTCTTCAATTGTTGGGTCCTTAATAGATGGCTGATGTGATTCATGAACGAAGATCTCTGCTGGAACATTCGCACGTTTTGAACCTAGCATGGATAAAGCATCAACAATAACATTGTAGTCACGGACGACATGAGGAAACTCCAAGCCATAGAAGTGGCGGTCGAGTTTACGAACTTCTTTGACGTAGGCATCCATTATCTCTTTAGAGCAATCCCAATCCTTGTTGACTTGATTGATAGCAACGACGGAGTCTCCATATACACATAGACGTTTGATACCAAGAGATGCAGCCAAACAGAGCCCGTGTAACATTGCTTCATATTCTGCTTCATTGTTGGTAACTTTAAAGAGTATCTGCAAAACGTACTTGAGTTGGTCACCTTTAGAAGATATTAATAGGACACCCACTCCACCACCTTCCAGCTTCAGCGATCCATCGAAACACATGATCCAATGTTCCGGGTGAGTGGTTGCCCTGGAGTACTGGAGCTCCATCCACTCGACTATGAAGTCTGCAAGGGTTTGTGACTTGATAGCCGTTTGAAGGCGAAGTTGAGGTTGTACGCCGCTATCTCTGCCTTGTGGTAATAAAGGTCGCGTAGAGTAACTTCTGTACTTAAGGGTAGCATATTTTGGAATCAGAGAGTACTTCGCTGATGTAGTATACTGGCCGTTGTACTAGAAAAACATGGCATTCCTATTTGCGCTCAACCACAATGACCGTTGTAACACCCAAAACTAGCCTATTTAAATTTTTTAGTAATTTATTTGCTTGTTCATGATTAATATAGGTTAAATAAATTATTTGTGAATATTAAAATCAAATATAAGTTGTAGAAACATTTTGGTTGCATTCATGCTACTGCATAAAGTTTTGGTTGCTAGTAGTTCAAACAAGAATTTAAATCTAATTTAAATACACATTTGAACCACTTTTGTTTGGCCCTAGAAAAGTTCTTCTCTCCCGAGTTCGTTTTTTCTCCTTAGACTTCTCCCCGGGCCGCTTCTGCTCCCTCTACTTCTCTTCCAAACCAACCCAGCCCAGGCTCTCCCCTCAGCGTGGCCCAGTATTTCCCTCGGCCCAGCACGCCACTCTCCCCTTCCCCCGCCTAGCCGGCCCAGCACGCGCCCTCTTCCCCCTTCCCCCCTCCTGGACCGCACACCACGCCGGCTCAGAACCTCGCCTGCGCCCACCCTCCACCTGGGCCGCCCGCTCGCCAAGCCAGCCCAAGCTTGCTGCTCCCCTCCCTCTCTTCCCTCTCACTGGCCGGTGGGGCCTAGTCGACAGACCCTTCTCCCACCTCCCGCCCCAGCCGAGCCAAGCGCGAGCTCGACACCGGCGCCTCGGCCCAAGGCCTAAGCCGCCATCCGCGCTGCTGCGGACCCCCGGGAGCTTCGGGGAAGCTTCTGCGCCACCACTTACCTTAGATAGATGCCTCCCCGTAAGGAAATTGATCCCCGCGATTTGGAAGGATTGCGCCGCCGCTCACCGCCGCAATCCGTGGCGCCCACGCTAATGCAGCCCCTCCCCCGGCTATAAAAGCCACACCACCGCACCCTCAACCCTCACCAAGCTCTCCCCTCACCCTCTAGCCCCCTGCAGCGCCCTCCCCTTCTCGCACAACGCCGCTGCCTCCTTGGCCTCGACCGCCGCCGTTGACCGCCCGCTCCGGCGCCGTTCCACCTAATTCAACCCGCCTCGGAGCTTCCAGAGGAGGTAAGGAACCCCCCAAGCAATCCACGAGCTCCTTTTTACCTCGAGCAGCACCTATTGCTCACCGCCATTTTCACAGGCTCACCAGCGCCGCCCCTCACCATTGATCCGATGCCTCGACGATGCTCTGAGCCGTCCGATCGATTAGGGAGCTTCGCACCGAGGTAACGGAGCTCTTGAACCACCCCTTGTTCAGCCCCATCCTCACTAGGCCTGCATGCACACTCGCCGGAGCTTGTGCTCCGCTGCTCGCCGTCAACCACCACCTCCCCCTCGAGTCCCTTGACGTGAAGCCCGTGGATGAACTCGCTGCATCGCCCCGCACCCATAGGACCAAGCCACGTCGAAAACCGAGCCCCCTAGCTTGACTTCGAGCTTCTCCGGCGAAGCGCCGCCGCCTCCCGAGCAGCGTCGCCGTGCTCCCTGTCACCGCCAGCCACCCCCCCCTGAACCGGTCTAGACCATCGGATCTAGATCAGACAGCCCTGATCCGCCCAAGCCCCAGGTAAATCCAGTTGCATAACGGTCAGCGCTATGTGTTTTTGCAAAAGAGCCCCCCTGTTTTAAAGAAACCAACCCGCCATCCATCGTAGTTGAAAACTATTCACAAGTAGGTCCTGTTGTTTACGGAAAACCCCCTGCACTTTTAAAGAAATGAACCCGTAGCCATGCCCTGCCCTTTTTATGCACTAGCCCTCGAAGTTTTAAGCATAATTACGTTTAGCTCCCCGGTGTTCTTCAGATAAGCCCTTGGAAACTTTTAAAACTTGCCAGTAGGTCCCTAGAACTTAGATTTGCCATATCTTTTCCGTCTTAGCTCCGATTAGTGTGATTTTCACGCTCACGTGTTCGTAGCGAAGCGTAGAATACTTCGAAAACCTTCTTTTGTACTGTTTCTACTGTTTGGTGTACTGTTCTAATAGAATTATATTTGTTTGCATGTATTGGTTTGCGTGAATGCTTGTGTGGTGATTCGTGTCCAGTCGGTGAGCCGTTTGCTTTGGAGTTCGAGTATGCGGAGGACTTTCCAGAGCAGGACTCACAGCACCAGCAGCAGCCACACTTTGAGGAAGGCAAGTTATAGCACGGACAATCCTTGCTACCTAAACTCACTCTTTACACTTATTTAATTTCATATGCATGTGTCTGAATTGTTGTCCCATTAAGGTTGTACCTAGCTTTGTTTAATCCTATCCTTGTTTACCTTGGGTTCATGCCTATGGGTAGAATCTTTGCTATGCGCAGCTACTGTCACCAATGTTTAACTGCTAATCTTGATCTAATGGTTCACATTAATGATAAAGATAAAACTTGCTTTTTAGCAACATGGTTTAGGTAACTGGGGCACTGTTGTGTGCTTTGCTCCAGTGTCTCTCCCTAAGGTGCGGTTCTTAAAGTGGCAACCCAGGAGCCTGTCACCACCGCTAGAACTATTATGGCTCTGGTCTTGGTTAAGTAACTTGTATGTCTCTAGCTTGCTAGTGGTTACCGGTGGGGCCGACGGTGTTATGGGAAGCAAGGCGCGAGGTGTTTCTAGATTCCACCGAGGACGATAGCCCCGTCGGCTAGGTCTCGTTAGACCCAATCCAGTATTGGGAGTCCCTGCGATGGGGAACTCCACACATTGCGCATTGTTGGGTGCGATGCTCGCGCTCTGGATGCCATTGACCCCTTATGGCGTAAGTCAATCTCGGTGCCTAGAGTCTCACCACCTTGTTGTACCTTAGCGGCTACTGTCTTGTTAGGGTGTCTTCTGAAAAGCCTCGTAGTGTCCCTATGCAACCACACCTTGGAAGTGTTGATATGCGTGGTTGGGTGCAAAGTTCTTTTGAACTTTTACGCGACTAGTGGGTAAAGGGCGAAACCTCTGCAGAGTGTAAAATCTATCATGATAGCCTTGCTCAAGGTCACGAGTGGCCTGGATCCTTTTTGATTAGAAGATGATGTTTATTTATGTTTAAGGTCACTTATACTTTATTAATTGGGTTGCAACTGGGTTTTATCAACTTATAGTAAGTTGGTTAATGTTAAATTGAACCAACTAAAAGTGCTAATGCAGTTAAGCCATGTCTAACCTTATTTTGAGCCTTCATACCCGTGTTATACTTGCTAAGTAAATGTTTACTTACACTTGTCATTTATTCAACAAAATCCTGGATGGGTGAACAGATTGGGTTGTGCATGAGTCTGCTGCTGAGTTTCCAGAAGATTTGTCGTACTACTGAATTGTGATCTCCAGTCAGAGTCCCTGTGGATTGCGGCTCCATTAGTTTGAGAGTTATTAGTCTTCCGCTGTATTTGGTTAGTTTATTTATGATGCACTCTGATGTAAAACTTTATTTAATTAAGAATTTATTCAAGCATATGTTCTCTGTTTATCAAATTGTTTCACTATATGTGTACTATGACTTCCAGGGCACACATATGGCCACATTCGAGTTTTTGTGAAAATCCGGGTGTGACAACCGTGCTGACCACGTGTGTTGTGGCCGCAATATAAAAATAGAGGTGGTCATCTTTGGCAGGAGCCATGAGCATCGGAGGTGTATACAGGTAGGCTTTGAGTTGTTCAAAGGCCTGATGTGCTTCTTCTGTCCAATTGAATTGGTCTCGGTTCTTGAGTAGTTTGAAGAAAGGAAGTCCCTTCTCTCCGAGTCTTGAGATGAATCTGTTCAGGGATGCTATGCAGCCTGTGAGTTTTTGTACATCCTCGATGCTTCTTGGAGCTTCCATGTTAAGGATAGCTATGATTTTGGAGGGGTTAGCCTTGATGCCTCTGTGACTGACAATGAACCCGAGTAGTTTCCCTGAGGGAACACCGAAGACACACTTGGTCGGGTTTAACTTCCAGCGGAACGTTCTGAGGTTATCAAATGTTTCTTGTAAGTAAGCGATCAGGTTGTGTGGTTCTTTTGTTTTTACAACCACATCATCGACGTATGCCTCTACATTGATGGCAGTCTCGGATGACAAGCATTTTTGTATGGCTCGTTGGTATGTGGCACCGGCGTTCTTTAATCCAAATGACATTGTCATGTAGCTGTAAGCACAGAAGGGTGTGCTGAACGAAGTCTTGATCTGATCCTCTTTTTTTAGGGCTATCTAATGATATCCTAAGTAGCAATCGAGGAAGCAGAGGAGCGCACATCCAGCCGTGGAGTCCACGACTTGATCAATGCGCGGGAGACCCATGGGGTCTGGAGGGCAATGCTTGTTGAGATCTGTATAGTCGACACACATCGGCCACTCATTGTTGTTTTTCTTTTTGACCAAGACTGGATTGGCCAACCACTCTGGATGGAAAACTTCTTTGATGAATCTGCTGCGAGTAGTTTGGCGATTTCTGCCTTGATTGCATCACGTCTGTCTTGAGCAAAACGTCGTAGGCGTTGCCTTTTAGGCTTCGCCTTTTCATCAACTTTTAAATTGTGATCAGCAAGCTCCCTAGGAACACCAGATATATCAGATGGTTTCCATGCAAATATATCTTTATTATCAAGAAGGAACTTGACGAGCGTATCTTCTTATTTACAATCTAAGTCAGCCCCTATAAGGGCTGTTTTGGACGAGTCACCCATCTCAAGATCTATAGTTTTAAGCTGTACTTCTTCAGAAGGCTTGAAACTTGTGCTTGCGAGCTTCTTGATTGGAACCTCCAGGTCTTCTTCTTTCGACTTCTTGGCTAGCGAGTACTTCCAGCATCTGGATGGGAACTTGTGAGGTAGCGGCGAACTCTACTACTTCCACGTCACAATCGTAGGCGATCTTCAAATCACCTTTTAAGGAAAGGACTCTTTTAGGAGCTGGCATTTTGAGAACAAGGTATACATAGTGCGGAATCACCATGAACCTGGCGAGGGTGGACGCCCAAGGATCGCATGATACGAGGTCTCAAAGTCTTCTACTTCGAACTTGATGTACTCTGTCCTGAAGTTGGCTTCTGTCTCGGAGGTCACTTAGAGTGTAACTTGTCCCAGGGGAATTGCCACATTGTTTGGTACAATACCATAGAATGAAGATTCTGTGGGATTTAGATGTTTGGTGATATCAAGTCCCATTTTGGTCGCAAAGATGACATTGAGCCCACTGCCTCCATCAATGAAGACTTTGGTTAGTCTGGATTGTGCCACGACTGGATCCAAAACTAAAGGATATCTGCCTGGGTTGGCGAAGTTGGTCCACTGATCTTTTCTGGAGAAAGTGATGGGGACTTCAGACCACTTGAGATACGTCGGGGTGGTTGGTTGTATTGCCATAATTTCGCGGAGCGATAGTTTCTTTGCCAGCTTTGACTGGTTTAAGGACTCGCCGCTGAACAAGACTGCTACAATGTTCTGGACTTGGGGAAAACCATTATCATGATTTTTGTCATCCTTGTCATCCTTCTTGTCATCCTCTTTGTTTGCCTTTTCTGGTCCTTTCTTATCGAATTCTTGTTTAAGGTGAAAGCAGTCGGCCATCTTGTGTCATCTGTTCGGATGATATGGGCAGGGTCCATTCATCACTTTGTCGATAGAGACCGTGCTCTTCTTCCGTGCGCGGCACTCATCTGTCGCGATAGTGTTGTCTGGCTTGCGCTTTTTATTGTCGCGGTTGAAGTCACGGTTGTTATTGTTACGATGATCTTTACCGCCTCTGTGGTAGTTATTGTCATTGTTGCTGTTGTCGCGATGCCTGTCAAAGCGTTCGTGCTCACGATCGTCTTGATCAGCCCACTCGGCTGCCATGCGCCGTAACTCTGGAATAGTTGTTGGGCGTCGTCTGCCGAATACACGATGTAGCTCTCTAGCGTACAGTCCGTCATGGAAGCAGTCAATGACCTCATGGTCAGATATGTCCACAATTGTTGCTCTTTTTTCAAAGAATCTCTTGACGAATTTGTATAGGGTTTCGCTTTTATCTTGTTTACAGGATGCCGGTTCAAATCGGGTTCCGTGCCGAGACCATGTTCCCTAGAAATTGGTAGTGAACTTCTTGGTGAGGTCTTCCCAGGAGTCGATGGACCCAGGGCGGAGGCCCTCGAGCCATGTGAGCAGAGTAGTATCCATCATGATGGGGAAGTAGCTGACTTTTACGTCATTGGATCCACCCGCCATCTGGATTGCAATCGAGTAGACTCTTAGCCATTGTTCAGGGTCTTGTTTGCCCGTGAACTTCTCGATGCCGGTTGTCTTGAACTTACTAGGTAGCTTGATCCTTTTGATGCGGCTGGAGAAAGCTGGGAAGCCATCATACTTGTCTGTTGGCGAACAGTTACGTCCGCGGTGACCATCATTGCGGTCAGAGTTATAGTGGTAGCCACGACTGTCCGAGTTGTGGCTTGGTGAGTTGTCAGGTCTCAGCAGTCCACGATTGTGGTCACGGTCCTTGTCATGGTCTCGTCCGCGTAGAGGGCGATCATTGTCGCGATTGTTATCGCGGGAAGGATCGTTGTTGCGTGGTTGACGATCTTCTTCACGCCGGTGGAGCTCTGAGTTGATATGGTTCGATCTACTCGACTGTATTACAGAGCGAGCATCTCGGTTGGCGTTGATGTGGGAATGAAGATCGCCATCGCGGTTAGGCCCGTCATGTGGCCTGTTGCCATCTTAAGGTCTGGCGTTGAGGACTTGCGCGTTAGCTTGTCTTCCAGCTTGTCACACCCAGATTTTCACAAAAAATCGAATGCGACCATATGTGTGCCCAGGAAGTCATAGTACACATATAGCGAACAAATATGATAAACAGAGAACATATGCTTGAATAAATTCATCATTAAATAAAGTTTTACATCATAGTGCTTCATAAATAAACTAACCAATAACAGCGGAAGACTAATAAACTCTCAAACTAATGGAGCCGCAATCCACAGGGACCCTGACTGGGAGATCACAACTCAGTAGTACGGCAAATCTTCTGGGAACTCAGCAGCAGACTCATGCACAGCCCAATCTGTTTACCCGTCCGGTATTATGTTGAATAAATGACAAGTGTAAGTTAACATTTTACTTAGCAAGTATAGCACGGTATATGAAGGCTCATAATAAGGCTAGACTCGGTTGAACTGCGTTAGCATTTTTAGTTGATTCGTTTTATCATTAACCAAGTTACTATAGTGAATGAAACCCAGTTGCAACCCAATTAATAAAGTATAAGTGACTTTAAACGTAAATGGACATCATCTTCTAATCTAAAAGGATCTAGGCCGCTCGTGACCCTGAGCAAGGCTATCACGATAGATTTTACACTCTACAGAGGTTTCGCCCTTTACCCACCAGTCGCGTAAAAGTTCAAAAGAACTTTGCACCCAACCACGCACATCAACACTTCCGATGTGTGATTGCATAGGGACACTACGAGGTTTTTCACAAGACAGTAGCCGCTAAGGTACAATAAGGTGGTGAGACTCTAGGCACCGAGATTGACTGACCCTCAGGGCGCAACGTGAGGGGGTCATTGGCGTCCGAAGCGCGGGCAAATCATGCCAACAACAAAAATAAAGAGCGCAACGTGCGGCGTTCCCATACCACAAGGACTCACAACACGAGACTATGCCTAACGAGACATAGCCGATGGGGCTACCGTCCTCGGTGGAATCAAGTAACACCTCGTGCCTTGCTTCCCATAACGTCGTCGGCCCCACCGGTAACCACTAGCAAGCTAGAGACGTACAAGCTACTTAACCAAGACCAGAGCCATAATAGTTCTAGTGGTGGCGACAGGCTCCTAGGTTGCCGCTTTAAGAACCGGACCTTATGGAGGGACACTAGAACAAAGCACGAAGCACATGCTCTAGTTCCCTAAACCAAGTTGCTAAAAAGCAAGTTTTATCATTAATGTTGAAGTGCACTATTAAGTCAATATTAACAGTTAACTAGGTACAACCTTAATGGTACATCAAATTAGACACATGCATTTATGAAATAATTTAATACAAGGTGAGTAGGTAGCAAGGATTGTTTGTGCTATAACTTGCCTTCCTCAAAAGGCGGCTGCTGCTGCTGCTGTGAGTCCTGTCCCTGGAAGTCCTCCTGATACTCGAAGTCCAATGCGAAAGGCTCACCGACTGGACACGAATCACCACACGCAAAGCCAATACATGCAAACAAATAATATTCTATTAGAACAGTACACCAAACAGTAGAAACGGTACAAATAAAGGTTCTAGAAATATTCTATGCTTTACTACGAACACATGAGCGCGAAAATCACATTAATCGGAGCTAAACGGAAAAGATATGGGTTTTCTAAGTTACAGGGACCTACTGGTAAGTTTTAAAAGCTTCTAGGGGCTTATTTGAAGGAAATCAGGGACCTAAACATAATTACGTGTTAAAACATGAGGGCCTACGCGTAAAACAACAGATCTGGACCGCAAGTTCTAATATTTAAAAGCTCAGGGGGTTTTTCATAAAAGAAAAGGGCCTATTCGCAATTACTTTCTATGGGCAGTGGATGGCGGGTTCTATTTTAAATCTTGCATGGGCCTTTTTAGAAAATGGTCCAAGCTGACCGGTGGCGTCGAGTTTGACTTCGACTGGGGCGGTCCTGGGGAGGGAGCTGGGGCCATGGTCCGAAAGGGGACGGGGCGGCCAGGCGGCGGTGAACCATGGCGGAGCTCGCCGGCGAGGGTGGTGCACGGCCTACGGTGCAAGAGAGTGAGGCTGGAGTGGCTCGGGGGGTTCCTTACCAAAGCGCGAAAGTGTTCTGGGGGTTGAGGGCGGCCGAGTTACGCCGGTGCTGACGGTCGACAGTGGCGGCGCTCGGCTCAGGGGACGGCGGCGTGGGGTGCTCGGGTGGGCGGCGCTGCGGTGGCTCAAGGGCTCGGGGAGGGTCGGGTGAGTTGTGGAGGCTCGGTGGGGCGGCTTATATCGCCCGGGGAGGGCCTAGCCGTGTGGGCCATGCCGGGATTCGAGCGTCGGTGGCGCCTGGAGTTTCAAAGCGGGGGCAGGGTGTTTCCATTGGGGGATCGGCGCGGGGAAGAAAGGGACCGTGGCGAGGAAGGCCCGGGGAAGCTTCGTGGAGGGCCCACGGCGCGGGGGAGGGGCCAAGGCGACCGAGCGGATTGGCGAGATGTGCGCCGGGAAAGGGGGTGGCTCGGGCGCGAGGAAGGGGAAGGACCTGACGCATGGGGCCCTAGCGTCGGTGAGAGGAGGGGGGTACGGGCTTGCTGGGCCAGGGAGGGGAACTGGGCCGAGCGGGGAAAAGAGTGAGCAAGTGGACTCAGCTGAATTTAACTTTTCTAGGGTTCAAACAAATGCAAATTAAATTCGAATTTAAAAAGAATTTAAATTCCAATTTAACTTACTATCAAACAAAACATTGTGCAGCAGTTTGAATGCAACAATAATATTTCTACAACTTATATTTGATTTTAATATTCATAAATAATTCATTTAACCTATATGAATTATGAGCAATTAAAATAAAAGCCAATAAATTACTAAAAATTTTAAATAGGCTAGTTTTGGGTGTTACACAGCTGCCCCACCCCATGGCTCCCGGGGAGCATGACTCGGGTCGGCCGATGTTGCGGGTTCAGCGTGCGAGCGCCTTCCTCCAGGACGTCTGCCACTTGAGGCATGGTGGTTTAATGCAGGACCAGTGCTGATGTTCTTGTGAGCTATCTCTAGGAGAGTCAGGACCTGCCTAATTTGTGGTGTTTCAGGCACGGACCAGATGATCTCCGCTGCAACGGAGATGTTCATTGGAGCGTCCTGGAGCACCGGTTGGTCACCAACCATCACGAAATCCCGTCTAAGGTTTCGTGTTGCGTTGGCATGTATGGCTGCGTTGATGCGCCTTTGATTGCGCTTGGCGTTCCTTGTTTGTCTTGAGGTTCTCTGCTCCTGAGTTTCTCCGTTAGCTGTGTGTCGCCGACCAGCTCACGATCATATTTGATGCCTCGGTCACCAGAGCCGGTCATGAAGACTTGTCTGCCGGGGTCGGAAGAAGTCTGTAGCAGTAAAGTTGGAGCGTTGGAGAAGTTGTCTCCTGTGCTGTTGGAGGAGGAGCTGATGAAGCCGTCTGGCCGTCCTGGTAAGGTAGTTCTTCCAAGATCGTTGCGGCTACCCTTGACTCGTTCTCTCGACAGGCTTCAGTAGGTATCGCGCCAGGCCAGTGAACAACAAGTCCCCCTGGTGTGCTGGTCGCTACAAGCCCTGACAGAAGGTAGACGTGTGGTTCTTCAAGATCAAAGTCGGTCTTTGTGGGGCCACGATCCCTAGGGCCACTCATCTAAGGAATTAAACTACTGAATATGGAGAGTTATGACCCGACTGTGTTGGACTAGCCGGATAGGGTATATGACAATGTAGTCAAATAGTAGAACTTCCAAGCCGGATACGAGTAGTCTTTGTAATCAATTTGTAACTCTGCTCCCCGAGTATGTAAGGAGGAGCAGGGACCCCCTCAAAACAACTCAACTCACATACAATACAATCAAACACACAAGACGTAGGGTGTTACGCTACTCGCGGCCCGAACCTGTCTAAATCTTTGTGTTGTCCGTGCACTGTCGTTCCTAGAACTCGGCAAGACCCACTAATCTACTCCCTGGGATACCCCCAGATAGACGTGCTCGACATAATTCATCGACACTTGGCGCCCACCGTGGGGCCTTACGCCGAAAGTTCACTGCCAGGGACGATGGGATTCACCCTCTTCAAGATCGCCAACGTCGAAGAAGGAGCCACCTTCGTTTTCGGCGCATGGACCTTCGTCGCCAAAAGCGATGGTAGGTTCGCAAGCTACCTCGCGAACAACTCCGGCTCCTGCTCAGCGTCTACTTCCAACTCGATCTCGGCTCCAATTCCGAGTTTGATCTTAACGACAAGTTCGATCAGGATTCACCGGGCCGAGTCCGGGTACAACTCAATCCCAGTTATGGAAAGAGCAGGGAACTCCGAGCTGGCCACGCCATCGGACAACCCCCCATCTCGGCCCCAAACGAATTCTCCAACGCAACAAATTCGCATAAACAGAGTCTTACCACAAAAGCAGAGGCAAGGACGACCCGACAGTCCCACTCAAAGCCAAGTCACCCCAAAGACCTCGAGCCGGCATCATCGCCATCGATGGACAACGACGATGACTTCACCATCCTGCCAAGTGATGCTCCCGACAACGTCGCGCACCTACATCATCACGCTCACTTCAACACCAAGTTCGTGTTAGAATAACCACTCGTTCACCTCCCGTCCGGCCTAGTCATGACCAGAACACCGGGAGGACTCGCCGTTCACTGGCCCGGAGTGATTCTGGCCGACACCTCCCAGGACAATGACTCAAGATTTGCTGCCGTCATACTGGAAGAACTCCCCTTCCAAGACGGCAAGACTGCACCGCTCACCACCCCAACCGAAAGCTCAAGCGATAACTTTTCAACCACTCAGATCGTCCTCAGCGATCAAGACCCAAGCCGTCAGGTGTTCATGGCTGGCAACGAAGACCAAGGCACTCAGTATGATCGCGAGTTGATCACCGACGTTTCTGAAGAGGAACGCACTGCTGACGGAGAAACAGAGGAGCAAAAGACCGCGCGACAAACAAGGAACGCCAAGCGCAAGCAGAGGCGCCTTAACGCCGCGCTACGCGCCAATGCCATGCGAAACCTTACACAGGATTTCGGCATGGTCAGCGATCAGTTAGTATCCCAAAACGCGCCATTAAACATCTCCGTCGCAGCAGAACTCGTCAGGGCCATGCTCGACACCCCTGCGGTCAGACAAGTGCTCTCACTCCTCGACACGGCTCAAAAGGCTACGAACCAGGCGAATCCTAGCCACCACACTCTAGACACCAGACGCCCAGACGCTCAGAGACCACCACCACATGAAGCTTCAATCGCGACCACAGGAGGACACCGACATGGCCAAGATGCTGATCGCAACCACCAGCAGGGAAGAGGACGCAGCAACAACCGAGACGCGGCAAGGCCACAAGATCGAGACCTTCGCAACGTCATTAATGACAACCGCGATGCTCGCTCTGTCGCCGTGCAGACTACGACCGTAACTACGGGCCTTCTCCCCACCACAATTACAGAAACCGACCACGCGATCAAGAACGCCATTACAACCGTCATGAAGAACGCTGCAACGATCACCGGGGAGAGGACCGTAACGATCGTCACCGACATCAAGAGTCCTCAAATTACAGCGATCACGACCGTGGACGAAAATACGACTCCAACCATAGCACCTCTAGTTTCCGGAGTGACCGATCACCAGGCGACAAATATGACGGCTTTCCAGCCTTTTCCAGGTGCATAAAAGATATCCAATGGCCAAGCAAGTTCAAACCTACAGGACTCGAGAAGTTCACGGGCAAACAAGACCTCAAACAATGGCTCCGAATCTACTCTACAGCCATCCAGATGGCTGGAGGATCCAACGATATCAAAGTCAGTTACTTGTCACCGAATGGGCAGATCAAGACGATCACGAGCGGGAGCGTTTTGACAGACATCGCGATAACAATAACAACAATCACAACAATGACAACGGCGACCGATGTAACAATTGCCCAAACAATCGGGACTTCAATCGCGATAACAGAAAGCGCAAGCCAGACAATACAGTCACGGCGGTCCAGCGCCCTAGTCGTCAGACTCGTTCAACGGCAGACGTCATGAACGGTCCTTGCCCTTACCACCCCAATGGCAAGCACACAATGGCGAAGTGCTTTCACCTAAAGCAGGAATTCGACAAGCAAACACCAGATGCTCCCAAAACCGACAAGAAAAAGGAAGACAAAGATGACAAAGACACAGGCAATAACTTCCCAAATGTCGAGAACGTCGTAGAAGTACTATTCAGTGGGGAAACCCTGAACCGGTCGAAGCGCGCCAAGAAGCTCACTCTGCGAGAGATCATGGCGATAGAACCTGCCACCCCAACATACTTAAAGTGGTCAGAAGTGCCCATCACATTCTCCAGAATGGACCAATGGACAAACTTTGCAAATCCGGGCAGATACCCTCTGGTCTTAAACCCAGTCGTGGTGCAAGCCAGACTAACTAAAGTACTCATTGATGGAGGTAGTGGACTCAATGTTATCTTCGCAAACACGTTCAAGAAGATGGGCCTAGACATTACAAAATACCTCAAGCCTACAGACGCCCCATTCTATGGCATTGTCCCAGGCAACGCAGCAACCCCCTGGGCTAGGTCACATTACCAGTTACCTTTGGACAGAAGCAAACTTCAGAACCGAGTACATCAAGTTCGAGGTTGCTGACTTCGAGACCTCATACCATGCGATCCTTGGGCGACCAGCCCTCGCCAAATTTATGGCGATCCCGCATTACGTATACTTGGTTCCCAAGATGCCTGCTCCTAAAGGAGTACTTTCCCTAAAAGGAGACTTAAAGGTATCATATGATTGCGATGTCGAGGCAGTAGAATTCGCCGCCACTTTGCATATCCCTACTCAGATGCTGGAAGTACTCGCCCTGGCCAAGAAATCGAAGGAAGATGACTTAGAAGTACCCAGCAAGAAGTCAACAAGTGCCAACTTCAAGCCCTCCGAGGAAGTACAGCTCAAAACTGTAAATCTTGGGATGGGCTATCCATCCAAAACTGCCCTTATAGGGGCAGATTTAAACTGTAAATAGGAAGACGCGCTCGTCAAGTTCCTCCGAGATAATAAAGATATTTTTGCTTGGAAA
This sequence comes from Echinochloa phyllopogon, assembly GCA_033239725.1. NCBI lineage: Eukaryota > Viridiplantae > Streptophyta > Magnoliopsida > Poales > Poaceae > Echinochloa > Echinochloa phyllopogon. The sequence continues at coordinate 30,015,388 of BTCW01000018.1, forward strand.
CCATCTGATATGCCTGGTGTTCCTAGAGAACTTGTCGAGCACAACCTAAACGTTGACAAAAACACAAAACCCAAAAAACAGCGCCTCCGATGATTTGCACAATATAGACGTGAGGCAATAAAAGAAGAACTTGCCAAACTACTCGCTGCCGTCTTCATCAAATAAGTCTTCCACCCCGAGTGGTTGGCTATTCCAGTGTTGGTTCAGAAGAAAAACAACAACGAGTGGCAGATGTGTGTCAACTACACAGACTTGAACAAGCATTGTCCAAAAGATCCCATGGGACTCCCCCGCATTGATCAAGTCGTCGATTCCACGGCCGGATGCGCATTTCTCTGTTTTCTGGACTGCTATTCAGGATACCATCAGATAGCTCTAAAGAAAGAAGATCGGATCAAAACATCTTTCATCACTCCCTTTGGCGCTTACTGCTACACGACCATGTCTTTCGGATTGAAGAACACCAGCGCTACATATCAGTGAGCCATACAAACGTGCCTATCTAAACAAATTGGGCGCAATATAGAGGCATATGTTGATGATGTAGTCATCAGAACAAGGCAGCCAGATCATCTCATCAGCGACCTTCAAGAAACGTTCGACAACCTTAGAACATTTCGCTGGAGACATAACCCAACCAAATGTGTCTTTGGTGTTCCGTCAGGAAAACTTTTGGGGTTTATGGTCAGTAACAGGGGCATCGAAGCCAACCCGGCAAAGATCTCAGCAATCCTCACCATGGGAGTACCGAAGAACATAAAAGACATCCAGAAGCTGACAGGATGCATCGCGGCCTTAAACAGGTTCATCTCAAGATTAGGAGAAAAAGGCCTCCCTTTCTTCAAATTGCTTAAAAAGCAGGATAAGTTTTCTTGGACAAATGAAGCAGACACGGCATTCGAAGAACTCAAAACATATCTATCTACTCCGCCAGTACTCACAGCGCCTCTAAAAGATGATCATCTATATCTATACATTGCAGCAACAACCCACGTGGTCAGCACTGTAATAGTAGTTGAAAGACAAGAGGACGGCCATGGATTCCCAGTATAGTGGCCAATTTATTACATCAGCGAAGTACTCTCCGAGGCCAAGATTCACTATCCTCAAGTCCAAAAACTACTATATGCCGTCTTCATCACATCATGCAAGCTACGACAATACTTCCAAGCTTTCCACATCACGGTCGTAACTAAATTCCTGCTAGGCGAAATTCTCAATAACCCAGACGCAACAGGTCGCATCAGCAAATGGAAGGCTGAAATCGGAGCATATCACCTTGACTTCACATCTCAAACAGCCGTCAAGTCCCAGGCTCTTGCTGACTTCACAGTCGAATGGACAAAAATTCAAAATTCTACGTCAACTACTCGACCTGAGCACTGGGTCATGTATTTTGATGGATCACTCAAACTTGAAGGAGGAGGCATAGGCGTACTTCATATATCTCCTAATGGAGATCAACTTAAATACGTTCTTCAAATCCTCTTTCAGGTCACCAATAATGAAGCAGAATACGAGGCTATGCTGCACGGGCTCCGTCTGGCTGCATCTCTCGGCATCAAGCGACTTGTTGTTTATGGCGATTCGGCGGTGGCCATCAACCAAGTTAATAAAGACTGGGACGCTTCCAAAGAGACAATGGGTGCCTACGTTCATGAAGTTCGTAAACTAGAAAGAAACTTTCTAGGCCTCGAATTCCACCATGTCATTCGTGATTACAACGTCGCTGCAGATGCCCTGTCAAAGCTAGGATCTCGGCGAGCCGATGTCCCAGCAGAAATATTCGTCCAAGAACTACTCCAGCCATCTATGGTCCAACACGAGCTGAGACCACGCAACCCCAGTCCCAACTAGAAACTCAGATCATGGTAATCGACACTGATTGGATGGTCCCTTTCATCAAGTACTTGAAAAAGCACAAATTCCCATAGCAGAAGACAGAGCAAATACGCATTCAACGACGAGCCGCTAACTATGTAGTAGTGGATAATGTACTCTATAGGCGTCGGACTTCGGCCAACGTCTTAATGAAGTGCATCACAACTGACCAGGGAAAGGCTCTACTACAAGAAATTCATAGCGGCGTGTGTGGCAATCATGCTGCTTCACGAACATTGGTTGGCAAAGCGTACAGAACAGGATTCTTCTGACCAACAGCCAAGCACGATGCAGCGGATATCGTCAAAAGATGTCAAGGATGTCAATTCTTTGCACGACAAGCTCACGTTGCAGCACACGACCTCGATACTATACCACTATCATGGCCTTTCGCTTGTTGGGGTCTTGACCTCGTTGGTCCCCTCACCAAAGCTCCAGGCGGATTCGAGTGGCTCGTCGTGGCCATTGATAAATTTTCTAAATGGATCGAAGCAAAGCCTTTAGTAAACGCTGAAGCTGCTAATCTGATCAAATTCTTTGATGGCATTGCCCAGAGATTTGGAGTTCCTCACAACATTATCACAGACCTCGGTTCTGTATTTACCAGCGAAGAATTTCAAGACTACAGTGACAGATATTCCATTGAGATACATTATGCTTCAGTCGCCCATCCTCATGCCAACGGACAGGTGGAAAAAGCAAATGGTTTGCTACTGCAAGGGTTAAAACCCAGATTGTATGAACCTCTAAAGAAATATGGTGGGAAATGGGCTAAAGAGTTACCCGCGGTGCTCTGGGGGCTACGCACCCAACCTAGCAGAGCCATTGGCCAATCACCATATTTCTTGGTCTACGGTTCTGAAGCAGTCCTACCGGCTGATCTTCTATGGGAAGCCCCGCGTTTGGAGAACTATGATGAAAAACTCGCTCATCAAGAAAGATCTCAAGATATTGATGGCGGCGAAGAAGTTCGAGTAGCAGCCCTCATCCAGAACATGCGCTATCTTCAAGGATTGTGTCGCTTTCATCAACGCTCTGTTCAACCTCGTTCTTTTACTATAGGAGACTTGATACTACGGCGAATCCAAAAGACTGAAGGGTTACACAAACTTATGTCTAGATGGGAAGGTCCTTTCCTTGTAAAACAAGTCATTGGACCTGGTACATACAGGCTGCAAACATTAGAAGGAGAGGAATTACCAAATGTATGGAACATAGAACATCTCTGCAAATTTTACTCGTAACACGGGACATTATATTAGAGACGTTGTAAAACAACCCTTGTTCTCAAATTAATAAAGTTATGTTTCCTTGTCATCTACAAAGTCATGACATCCTTTATCTCATTAGATAAAATTATATCATGTTCATTACGGCGATAGCCGTCGTGTGGTATCCGAGTAGTTTTCTACTCCCGCTCAAAAGAAACCAGGATTTCCCTTTAAAGGAGGTGTCAAACCACCCAAAAATCTTGGATGAATTACCCTCACCTATACATGGTTGAAGGCGGTAATCTCATTTCTTTTGACTTCGTGGCTTTTTTTTCAACAAAAGCTTCAAGAATCAGTGTTATACCACACTCATTCTTCATAAAAATCACCTAACGGTGCTCTAAAGTACTAAAAAGTACAGCATATGCCTATGCGCATAACTTCTCGCCCTTCATTAGCAAGGTTATTAATCCTTAACAAGGCTCGATTCAACTCCTCCTAGTTGCAAACCTCATACGACCACTGGATTACTCAAACTATAGTTATTCATCAAATATACTACCCAAAATACTTCGCATACGCACGAACTACTGGATATTACTTACACAGTGAAATTCCCAAGTGGATTACTTTAAACAAGTATCAGACGACAACTATCCATACTGGATCAAAAACAGAGTATTTGAAATGAGTAGTTCAAATTACAGTGCAGATCTACTCTAATGAATCAATAAAAGTATCTGCGACTGGCTCTGTTTCTTTCCCCAATTCCTCGAACCCTTTGATTTCCATCCCCTCTGGAAGCTCCACAACTTCAAGTTTGGCGTCCGGATTGAGCGCCTTCACCATTGCTAGCAACTGATTCACACACTCTTTCATGGTATTCTTACAGAAATCAGTTATCTGTCCAGGCACTGCGCTGATCCGCTCCAATAATGACTGGTTGATAGTAGTAACACACTCCGGTGTTACCATGTCAATAATGGGGAGCACCGCTTCCTCTATGGCCTTCTTCTCAGCTTGGAGATCCTCCACTTCTTGTTGTTTGGCTTGTTGTCCTGCCAAGGCCCTGGCGCAAGCTTGTTCCATGTCAACACAGATCTCGTGCTCCTTGGCATATTTTCCTTTCAGGTCTTCAACCTCTTTTTCCAAGCGGTCGCAATCTTCGGTTTTAGATTGAGCCAAGTTATACCACAAAGTGCTGGTGCTCTGTTCTTCAACCAATTCTTTTTTCAATCCTGCAAAGGCGGTCTATGATTACACTTCATACGACTAAGTTAATAATTACATATATGGGATTTGCTCTGCTTACTATTGTTGTCTCGGATCAACGCCCGATTGCGAGTATCAATTCGAGATTTTTCATCTCCCACTCCCTCGAGTTGTTTGTGTAGTCGAGAGACCAATTCTTGATTATCAACTCGAGCTTTTTTGCGCGCCTCATAGGAAGCCGCAAGATCTTCTTCGAGTTCTTTTATTCGAGATTCCAGACTGGCATTCTGTTCTTCTCCATTTGATCTACCAAAGCCTGCTTGGATGATAGTTAGTAAGTAATGTATTAACTATTTTCTATTAAGTTTTCCTCTTACCAGAGCGTCTGCCAGGTGTTGCTTCAGTTGCGCAGCTTCATTGTCCATAGTCCTTTCTTGTGGCGGTGGAGTACATTGTCTGATAATAATGTTGGCGACTTCTCCAGCCTCCAAACCTACCTTCACGGTTTTACAAGCATTTAAATTCTGGTGAATATATAGAGCAAAGGCTATATGATGTACCTCCATAGTTGACGGCGGCCTTTCAGCGTCTCCCTGGTTTACAGTTTCTACGGGGTTTGACTCTGAAGCCAAATGAACATCAGATTGCTCTTTCTCTGGAGACTGGTTTAGACCCACAACTTGGCCGCTTTCTTTGACAGCGCCAGGGAGGATTTCTTCTTCATTACGCTCTGTCTCTTCAGCTTTTTTCGATTGTTCTTGTGGCACAAGTGCACCAGATGAAATCCTTCACAAAAAACGCAAGATTCAATAGCTGAATTATCGCTCAATTGAAAGGATATCTTGATTCAACAAAATTACTTTGTTGGCGTGGTGGTTTTTGGCTTAAAATTGAACTTCTTCAACTTTAGCACACCCACTTTGGAGCTAGTTGTACTCCCTGTGGTACCGCTTTCCATGGCACTTGTAGTTGAAGAGCTTTGATCAGCAGTGATAAATTTGGAAATCTTGATGCGCTGACCTTCCTCTGCTCTAGGCACGTATGATCCCGCAGGGACATCTAACCGACCGAGTGGTTCTTTTTCGTTTCACCCCTGTGGGAACTCTCGGTACTATGTCTATATCCTCTGTTTTTCAAAAAACAGTACATCCAAATTAGACGGAGGAACGTACAAGGTACTCGAATTAAATCATGAAGACTTCTCTTACCTTGAAGATTAACTTGCTAGACATCTGAGTCAGTTGCCTTCTCGGGGGATATCACTTCAAGTTCTTCTATAACGTCGGCGATTGCCTCTATTTTCTCATTCGACAACTCTGACTTTTCTGAAGAACTCTTTCCAAATTTCTCCCAATCTTGCGGAGAAAGGCCACCAACTGGCCCGTCCGAATCAGTGGCCGACTACATGAGAGGAATCATCATTGAGATGCATGTTAATAATGACTACAATTCAAAGGTTTCGAGTACTTACAGAACTGGGAGATTGACCTTTACAGAATTCTTTTGCAATGTATGTCTTCTTATTGTTCACATTGCTGAACATGCACGATAAGCACATTAGCGCGGTCTCATCTGCGAGTTCTTCTGGCACCATGCGAGAAGGATCTGTATTCCCCTCATACTTGTATCCAAGATTGACACGCTCTTGGAGTAGTTGAATTCTTCTCTTGAGAAAACTGAAGGCTATCCCGACTCCAGTTAAACCCTTGTTCTTCAGCGTCTGAACTCGCTTTAGCAGGGCAGGCACATCCTTGGCTTCTTCAGTGGTTGGCTTCGTGTTCCAATTGGATAGATCCCTGGGATATCATCCATCTTTGACAGGACAGCTTTTTCCATGGTTCCCTGTTGTATTACAATGACACGGGAACAATATTAGTGTATAACAATGTGCACTGACTGTAAAGACTATAGGAAGAGTACTCATTTTTGACTACTCACCGATTATGAACCACTCAGACTTCCAGTCTCCACATGATTCCTTCAGGGGCATGGAGAACCATTGCTCTTTCATCCTTTGGCGGAACTGAATTCCCGCACCTCCAACCACTTCCATCCTCTGGAAATTCGGATGGGGCTTTACATGATACAGAGTATGGAATAAGGCAAGATTTGGATCGATGCCAAGGAATGTTTCGCAAGCATGCACAAATACAGTGATATTTAAAATCCCATTAGGATTCAGATGATGGAGTTGGAGTTTCTAAAAATCAAGGAGTTCGCGGAAAAAGGAGGAGATCGGAAGACCTACTCCGCGCTCGCAAAACGACACAAACAAAGGGATTTCATTTGTGTTCTCCGTGGGAAATTGTTCATTGAAGCAAGCCCTCCACTCTAGAGTCTCGTGGGATAAGAGCAAACCTTGCTCTACCAAGCCATGCAGGTCTCCTTTCTTCGCGGTGCAATACTTCCAAGCATCAGTAGGGGAAGGATGAGTCTTGCAATCTGGCTTCGTGTTTGGATCTACCAAAGGAACCCTCTTCCTTGATGCCTTCTTCTCCACAGGCTTAGCAGAAGAGGCCTCTGCTTTCTTCGAGCTCATTGTTGTAGATCAGGTTACGACTTTGCTTTTCTCACACATTCACTAGAGAAGCGAGCACGAAAGGTTCAGAGTGACAAGGAATGTTTGACGAGGAGGCCAAGGCTATAGCTCTGGGCTAGAGGTTAAGGAAGCAATGAAAGGTTTCACTCCAGATTTATAACTTTTGGTTAGGGTTACTATTTTGAACAGTATCAACGGCGTATCGCATTCAGTTACAGGGGATTGCTCGATTAGTTTTTCCCGGCGTAAATTTCGGATGACATTACAACAGAATCCTGGTGGTTAATTAGATCTTCAAATCATAAATATTCTTTTGATTCAAAGCTCGGGGGCTGCTAACGGATAATCTGGGATTTGATTTCCTTCCGAGATTTAAGGCGGAAAACAGTAGAAAAAGATCTTTGACTGGTTTTAACAAAACCACTCGTAATTACGGAATTACGTTTGATCAATTCTTACATTTGAAGACAACTCGAAAGTTGTTATACTTGCATGGATGCTCGAGAAAGCATGCTGATTCTTATAACAATAATTGTCAAGTATGTATTGGGATTCATGGCTCGGAGTAAATAAGGGGAGCAGTACTCGATCCAACGACTACTTAAAAGTACTCGTGGATTCGGGAGCTGCATTTGAAGGATATAATTTCTCTTAAAACTATTATGCTTTATCTAAGATCTTTGAATAGTTTTAACAAAACTACTCAAAAGCTCGATAGTATCACGTTATCCAAGACCTTTGACTAGTTTTAACAAAACTACTCGAAGCACGGTGGATGCATCTACTCGGTGCGCACTGTTGGACTGCTCAGGTGAAATTCAAGATTAGTTTCTTGAACCTGTGACTGCTTAAACGAGCATTCGGAGGCTCGGGGGCTACATTTATTGGGTACATCAAAAGATGTACTTTAGCGAAACTACTCGTCAGAAGAGATTTGAGCGTCTTGGGCTTAGCTCTAACTACTCGAAGATATTGAAAAGATTCAAGAGTTGAAGCAAAGACGTAAGATGCTCGGGGGCTTGTGGGGCCAGGATCCCTAGGGCCACTCATCTAAGGAATTAAACTACTCGATATGGAGAGTTATGACCCGACTGCGTTGGACTAGCCGGATAGGGTATAGGACAATGTAGTCAAATAGTAGAACTACTCGTATTCGTGATAGATTACCTTAATGTAGCCTTCCAGGCCGGATACGAGTAGTATTTGTAATCAATTTGTAACTCTGCTCCCCGAGTATGTAAGGAGGAGCAGGGACCCCTCAAAACAACTCAACTCACATACAATACAACCAAACACACAGGACGTAGGGTATTACGCTACTCGCGGCCCGAACCTGTCTAAATCTTTGTGTTGTTCGTGCACTGTCGTTTCTAGAACTCGGCAAGGCCCACTAATCTACTCCCTGGGATACCCCTAGATAGACGTGCTCGACATAATTCGTCGACAGTCTTGAAGTGGGCACAGCAGGTTAAGCGTGTGACGTTGTTGGGGCTGTCGCTCAGTAGAACCGTGAAATCATCATCTTCGTTCTCCTTTGATGGCTTAGACGCCGGCTCAGGGTCCTTGCTACTTTCCACGGTTGGACTGTCGACCTTGAGTATGTGTTCATTCTTCTCCGTGGTGTAGATCTGTTGATATGTAGCCACAGCTTTGGGAACTCCGAGTGGGAATCGATTCAGGGGTTGTCCAATGGCGTAGCCATCTCGGAGTTCTCGACTCCTTCCATATTTGGAAGCGACATGTCAGAGTTGAGATCGAAATCATTGCCGGAGTGGTTGTTGAGAGTTGTCTTTCACGGAGCGGCTCCACTGGAGACGCCATCATCGAGTACGGGCCTGGGCGATCTGCAAGGAAACTTGCGAAGTCACCCTTGCCATCAGCGACAAAGGTCCATGCGCCGATGACGAAAGTTGCACCCTCCTCAATGTCGTAGGTGTTGAAGCTTGATCCCATCACGCCTAATTTTGAGGTTATGGTGAGCCACCCCACATTGAGCGCCAAGTGTCGATGATTTATGTCGAGCATGTCTGCTAGGGGGTACCCCAGGAAGTAGATTTGTGGGTCTCACTGAGTTCTAGGAAAGATAGTGCACGAACAACCCAAAGATTTAGATAGGTTCGAGCCGCGAATATCGTAATACCCTACGTCCTGTGTGCTTGATTGTATTGCACGTGAGTTGAGTTGTTTTGAGGGGGTCCCTGCTCCGCCTTATATATCCGGGGAGCAGAGTTACAAGTCGGTTACATGATCCTAGTCGTATACAACGTGGAGTACTACAACAGGGTACTTTGGGGAGTCTCCTAATAGTACACGACTAGTCTTTCTAATCAACTACGCCGTCTTGCGCCATAGCCGACTGGTTTAAAGTAGTCGGGTTAAACCTTCCCTATCGAGTACTTTAATCATGTGGATGACTGGCCCTAGGGATCCTGGTCCCACACTTAGGACACTCTGTTCAAGACTTAGAAGGGATTACTCCTAACGTCCATACACATCACATCCCTATCTCATCTTATCATGGGGTCGCAAGGAAAGTGTCACGGAGATTCATCTTTGATCGGGGAATCAAACTCAAAAACCATCATCTTCCCCTATCACACTCCTCAACACGAGCCTATGCCTACACCTCCCACCAACGTAAAGGGGATTCATAGTTTCCTTGGCCACGCCGGGTTCTATAGGCATTCCATTGAAAATTTTTCTCTAACAGCCCGGCCGTTAACCAATCTCCTTGCCAAGGAAACCCCATTCGTCTTTGATAAAGAGTGCTACACTTCCTTTCACACTCTCGAGAAAGCACTCATTTTCGCTCCCACCATCCAGCCTCCCGATTGGAGCATCCCATTCGAAAATCATGTGTGGTGTGAGCGACCTTGCCGTAGGAGCTGTTTTGGGCCGAACCAAGGACAAGAAGCATTATGGTAGCTCATATGCTAGCATAACGCTCACTGGCCCCAGCTCAACTATGGAACCACGGAGAAGGAAATCTTAGTAGTTTTGTTTGCTATAGACAAATTCCAGTCCCATCTAGTTCGGGCAAAGGTCATAGTTTATTCAGACCATGCTGTTCTGAAGTATCCTTAGACCAAAAGGATGCTCGACTCATCTGCTGGGTCCTCCTACTAAAAAATTTGACATTGAGGTAAGAGAGGAGTAGAGAATTCTGTAGCAGACCACCTGTCCTCGATGCAAGTCCCGTTGATCTTACCATCGGGATGATATGCTCCTTAAGGTCATAATATCAGATCCGTGGTATGCCAACATAGTCAACATCAAGGTGTTAGGGTACGTCCCATCGGGTGCAAATAGGAAAAGATTGGTTTATGAGAGAAGGCTTCACCTCTGGGATGACCCATATCTCTTCCGGATATGAGTGACGGACCCCTCAGAAAATGCATATCTGCACCTGAGGCATATAAAATCTTGGAGAGATGTCATGCAACACCTTATGGAGGTAACTATGGAGCATTTAGAACAAATGCTAAGGTCTGGCAATATGGGTTTCACGGGTCTAGCACGTACGAGGATGCTAAGGAATTTATCAGGAGATACCCACACTACCAGAAGCACGAGAATATAAGCACTAGAGACACAATGCCACTCACTAGTAATTTTCAAGTAGAAATCTTTGATGCATGGGGGATTGACTCCATGAGTCCTTTCCTTAACTCAGAGAACTACGAGGTTATTCTGGTAGCCATAGATTACATCTCTAAAATGGTAGAAGCCCTGCCTTGTCGAGCCGCAGACTCTAGGCACGCTAACAGAATGTTTCATGAAGACATCTTTCCTCGCTTTGGTGTCCCTAGGCTAGTCATTAGCAACAGAGGTTCCCATTTTTTTGACTCCACTTTCCAGAAACATCCAAGTTTGGGGGAGCAGCACATTATAGCCAACCCTTATCACCCCCAAACTAGTGGTCAAGCAGAACATCCAACACGTAGATCAAGAACATTATGCAAAAGATCATCAATGAGATGGGTAGGCACAAGAGAAATAGGCTCTTTGGTGCACTCTGGGCATACCAAACCACATTGGTTTGGGCATACCAACCCTTTTGCCCCATGTGCATCCGTTTGAATCTTAGATCTTATCTCTATCCCATCTTATCCCGGAGTTGCTAGGAAAACATCAGGAAAATTGTTTTTCCATCGGAGACCATCATTTTCCTCTATCACTTTCCGGAGCACGAACTAGTGCTTACATTTCCTAGCCACCATGACCACCCAATCCTTGCCCAAAGACCTTTTCTCACTAAAGGGTTCCCTCTCCAAGTGTATCACACAAAAAATTCTCAAAACTCCACCAACGGAGAAAGCCATGTGATGGAAAATCCCAAGGAGGAGGAAGAAGAGGAGCCCACGGTTGAAGAGCTTGAAGGAAGAACTGGTGCAAAAACACCAAAAATTGAACTACTTGGATGAGAAGGTCACCGAAGGCGAGCCTTGCCAGATAGACAATGAATGACAAGATCAATGTCCTATCCCAAGAATTCACAGCCAAATTCAAGAGGCTCGCCAAAGCGACATGACATCTAGACCTTTACAATCCACCTATAGTGTAGATGTCATGTGGTTGTATCTTTCAAAGCACCATTAGTTTAGATTTATTTACCATTTCATTTTCCCTTTTTGCTCAGATCATGTTTAGTAGGTGCTATCTTTATTTCCCTTCCAATATTTGTTTTTCCCAAAAATTAGCTTGATGAATAAAATAAAAAAAAACTTAGTTTGAATTGTCCAAAATAATGCTCTGACTGGTGCCATTGAGCCAGTTAGAGAATGCCTAGTTTAATAGATGTTGAATGAGTACAGGGACGACATAGTGGAGGAACAAGACGAGAACACGAAGGACGACCCGTTCACCTGAACCATTTGGTTCTAGCGAACTGACCTGTTTGGGTGAGCTGATTGGTTCAGCCAAACCAGCCCGACTCAACCACTTCGTGCAGACGCATGCCGGTTTGCACTCCTGACTCCTATTCAATTCTTGATTTTCCTGTGTTGCCACGTTTCAATACTTGAGCCTTGCACAAATCATCTAAAAGAAACGTTCTCGGTTTTCTTTTATGCCATGAATTGTGCCTATTGTTCATTTCAAACTAAGTAACCACATGCCTGTGAAATATTTCATGTTAGGATCCCCTAGTCTAAGTTGTTGATGAATGCGATATGACTTGATAAAACAAACTTCTTGTTTATTCTAGTATTCAGGTGAATTTATTTTGAAAAAAATCATATCCTATCCTCTCATCCTATCCATATACCTCTACATCCACTTTACATATTTGCTTGAGTGATTTGTTGAATTTTGAGTCCCCAGAGATAGTCAGGTTGCCCCAGGTCAGTTGCAAAAATATTTATCACTAGAGCCACATTGAGAAGTCCTCATGCCTTGGTGACACCCTAAAAAAAAATAAAAAAATAAAGGACTCATGAATGTCCAAGTACACAAAAAAAGAGATGAAAAAAAAGAGAGATGAAAAATAAATCCCAAAAATGGAAAGAAAGGTGTAATAAGGTTAAGGACCAACAATGAGCTCCGCATCTCAAGTAGCGATTTGATCAAAGGGGCGACCGACACAATCTCCTTGAACCAATCTTCGACTCCGCATCTCAAGAGTCTTGACAAGATCACCACCTGAGAGATCAAAGAAGACATACAAAAAAAGAGTGGGTGAAAGGAAAGAGTGTGTAACACCCAAAAAAATTGCCTATTTAAAACTTTAGTAATTATCTGGCTCTTATTTAATTTGTTCATATTTAATATAGGTTAAATGAATTATTTATGAATATTAAAATCAAATATAAGTTGTAGAAATATTTTTATTGCATTCATGCTGTTGCATTTAATTTTTGTATTGATTGTGATTCAAACAAGAGTTTAAATTTATTTAAATTCGAATTTGAATCACCCTGTTTGGAGTCCTAGAAAAGTTATTTGAGCCCGAGTTCACTTTTGCCCCCTCTATTCTTTCCCGTGCGCAACTTAACTCCCTCCACTTTTCCCCTGTCCAGCCCAACCCCCTTTCTTTTCCCTCCTCGGCCCAGCTCTTCCCCCCCCCCGCCCCCCACCACCGCAGCTCGGCGCGCAAACGGCCTAGTGGCGGCCCAAACTTCCCCCGTGCGCCCCACTCTCCCTCACTGCCATACCGGCCCCACATGTCAGAACCCCCTTCCCCTTCCTCTTCGCGCGAATAACGCCGAGCGTCGGCGAAGGCAAGGCCGCGATCCCCGCGCGCGTGTGGGCCCCCTGCAAGCCCCGGGAAGCTTACCCACCACCTCCCCTTTCCTTCCCCGCTCCTCTTCCCTTCCGTAGCGCGCTCCCCGCAGGGAAACCTCCCTGCCCGTTTAAAAAGATCGCCGCCTGCGCGTGATCCCCGGCCGAGGTGCGCATGCCTAGGGCAGCCCCCCCGGGACTATAAAAGCCGCCTCCCCGGAGCCCCAATGCCACGCCAAGCCCCTCCACCGAGCTCCTGAGCCGCCCTGCGCCCCGAGCTCGCTAGCGCTGCCGCCATAGCCCGGAGCTCCGCCGGCCATCGTCGACTCGCCGACTCGCCGCCGCTCCGACCCTCCTGATGCCCCTGCCAGCTCCGCGCTGCGGTAAGGAACCCCCCAGGCCATTCCCCACACCCTCTCTTGCCTCGTAGCAGCGCGCGCGCACTCACCGAAATTCCACGCCTCGGCTCGCCGTCGTCCGCCCGCAACGCCGCTCCTCGGTCAACTTACTCACCCTGGTAGACTCGCCATAACCCGCTGAGTCCGTAGGGCCAAACCCGGTCGCAAATGGAGGTCCCTAGCCCCTGCTTCGCCCAACTCCGGCGAAGGACCGCCGCGACCATAGGCGGCGCCGCCGTCCCCCTGTTTCCCCTCCGGCCGCTTCGCCTCGACCCAATCAGGAGCGTCGGATCCCGATCCGACGGCCCCGATTCGCCCCGGCCTTTGGGTCAAAGTTGACCATACTGGTCAACCCAGGACATTTTGTAGAAAGGCCCCTCTATTATTTAAATTAGAACCCGCCGTCCTTTAGCTTTAGAAAAATAATTACGGATTGGTCCTTTTCTTTTCGGAAAACCCCCTGAGCTTTGTAGATTTTGAACCCGCAGTCCTGTTTAAACATTTTCACGCGTAGGCCCTCGGGTTTTTCAGCGTATTTATGTATAGGTCCCTAGTCTCTTCAGATTAAGCCCCTGGAAACTTTTAAAACTTGCCAGCAGGTCCCTAGAATTTAGAAAAGCCATATCTTTTTCATTCTAACTCCGATTAGTGTGATTTTTACGCTCATGTGTTCATAGTGAAGCATAGAATATTTCTAAAAGCTTTATTTGTACTGTTTCAACTATTTGGTGTACTATTCTAATACATTATTATTTGTTTGCATGTATTGGTTTGCGTGCTCGCTTGTATGGTGATTCGTGTCCAGTCGGTGAGCCTTTCGCGTTGGACTTCGAGTACGTGGGAGACTTTCTGGAGCAGGACCCACAACAGCACCAGCAGCCGCCCTTCGAGGAAGGCAAGTTATAGCACGGACAATCCTTGCTACCTAAACACACTATTTATATACATTTACTTTCATATGCATGTGTCTAAATTGTTGTCCTATTAAGGTTGTACCTAGTTTGTTTACTCCTGTCCTTTGATTACCTTGGGTTATTGCATATGGGTAGAATCTTTGCTATGCCCAGCTATTGTCATTATTATTTAATTATTAATCTTGACTTAATGGTTCACTTTAACATTTATGATGAAACATGCTTTTTAGCAACTTGGTTTAGGGAGCTAGAGCATGTGCTTCGTGCTTTGTTCTAGTGTCTCTCTGTAAGGTCTGGTTCTTAAAGCGGCAACCTAGGAGCCTGTGGCCACCAGTAGAACTATTATGGCTCTGGTCTTGGTCAACTAACTTGTACGTCTCTAGCTTGCCAGTGGTTACAGGAGTGGTCGTCGGCGTTATGGGAAACATGGGTTAGAGTATGTCTTGATCCACCGAGGACGGTTGATCCATCGGCTATGCCCCCGTGAGGCACAGTCCCGTGTTGGGAGTCCCTGCGACGGGGAACTCCACACGTTGCGCATTGTTGGGTGAGATGCCTGCGCTCTGGACGCCATTGACCCCCCTATGGTGTGACTCCGTAGGCGTACGTCAATCTTGGTGCCTGAGCCATGCTGCCTGTGCTGTACCATAATCGGCTACTGTCTTGTTAGGGTGCCTTGTGAAAAACCTCATAGCGTCCCTATGCGGTCACACCTCAGTAGTGTGATTTGTGAGGTCTGATCCACCTCAACGTGGTTGGGTTTAAAGTCCGTTTGAGCTTTTACGTGACTGGTGGGTAAAGGGCGAAACCTCTACAGAGTGTAAATCTATCATGATAGCCTTGCTCAGGGTCACGAGCGGCCTGGATCCTTTTTTATTAGAAGATGATGTCTATTTATGTTTAATGTCACTTATACTTTATTAATTGCGCTACAACTGGGTTTCATTCACTTGTAGTAATTTGGTTAATGTTAAAATGAACCAACTAAAAATGCTATTGCAGTTAAGCCGTGTCTAGCCTATTTTGAGCCTTCATACCCGTGCTATACTTGCTAAGCAATTGTTTTCTTACACTTGTCATTTTATTCAACAAAATCCCGGATGGGTAAACAGACTATTGAGTTTCTAGAAGATTTACCGGACTACTGAGTTGTGATCCCCCAGTCAGAGTCTCTGTGGATTGCGGCTCCATTAGTTGAGAGTTTTATTAGTCTTCAACTGTTATTATTTAGATCATTTATGAAGCACTCTATTGTAAACATTTTATTTAATGAAGAATTTATTCCAGCATATGTTCTCTGTTTATCATATTTGTTCGCTATATGTGTACTATGACTTCCTGGGCACACATATGGCCGTATTCGGGTTTTTGTGAAAATCCGGGTGTGACAGAGTGACTCTAAAGAGCATGAGAGTATCAAGGATGAAAGGACAAGGGTCATTTATTTTTGAAAATTAGAAAACCCTGAATACAGGATGACCAAGATGAGCTTTGTTGTAAGAGCCGTTCCGTTCAACCATCCAAGATCCAGGGAGTAGCCACTTCAAATCCACAGGTATGGAGAAAGGTTTGGAATAATCAATGTGCATTTATTCATTTCATGAAGGAACCCTTATCTTAGTCTTGCTATTATTGCAATTCTTTGGTCGGGACGAGCAAAGATCTAAGTTTGGGGGAGCTTGTTGGCGGTCATTACGGCCTGATTTTCGACCTCCAATCGAGTATAAAATAAACATAATGAAACAATGCACCATAGCTATAGGGTTTATTCCTAATCATTTCCACAAGTTTTGGTGTTTCTCTAATGTGCGGGCACTTAATTGACAAACATGGAATAAAGGGGACAATTTTGGCTAATTCAGACGAACCACTTGGTTCGGCCGTGTTACCCCCCTTAGCCTATACACATGCGGCACAATCCAGGAAGCAAAGCACAGCCAGGGGAGGTCCAGTGCACAAATGCCACATTAGCCATGACCGAGCAATGACGAGGCAAAGTAACACAACCCCAGCCAAACGGAGGCGATCCATGACATTCCAAGTGTAACACCCAAAAATAGCCTATTAAAATTTTTAGTAATTTATTTGCTTGTATTTAAGTTGTTCGTGATTAATATAGGTTAATTAAATTATTTATGAATATTAAAATCAAATATAAGTTGTAGAAACATTTTTGTTGCATTCATGCTGCTGCATTGAGTTTTGTTTGGTAGTAAGTTCAATTGGAATTTAAATTCTGTTTAAATTCAAATTTAATTTGCATTTGTTTGATCCCTAGAAAAGTTATTTTAGCTGAGTTCATTTTTGCTCCCTAGATTCTTCCTCCGGTCCACTTCTGCTCCCCCTACTCTCTTCCCAGATCAGCCCAGCACCCTCCCCTTCCGTTTTTCCCGAGCCGGCCCAGCGCTCCTTCACCGAACGGCCCGCTCGCACTCTCCCTTCCCCGGCCCAGCACTGGCCCATGCCGCACCAGCCAGTGCCGAGCGCTTTCCCCCTCCCTCTTTCACTGGCCAGCGGACCCCGCATGTCAGCACCTCCTCCTACCTCTCGCCCGCGCCTCCTCCTCCCTGGCGCGATCAGCGTCACCTCGGCCGGCCGCTCTGGCCCCGCCCCGCGCCCGTGGACCACTCCAGGAGCTCCCCTGCCCCTTTCCCCACGATCCCCTTCCTTCCCTAGCCCCGCGCACCCACAGCAAGTAGCCTCCCCCAATGGAAACCCCGATCCAATCGCCGTCGCCGCCGGGAATTGTGGCACGGACGCCAATGCCACTACCCACTAGCTATAAAAGCCGTCCACCCGAGCCCCATCCTCACACCGAGCCCTCCATCGAGCCCAAAGCCGATAGAAGCAACCCCCTCCTCGCAGCGCCAAGAACGAGCGCCACCGCCGGCAGCTACCCTGCTCCGATGTCGCTCTCTCCGAATTTGACCCCCCAGTGTCTTCATGCGGTGGTGAGCAACATCTTGAGCCATTTCTCGCTTCCTCCCTCGCTCTCCGGCTCATGTGCAACCTCACCGTCGTTGGCCGCCCGCCGGTCCTCGTCGTCCGCTGCCTCTGGGACGGAATCGACAACTTGAGCACCACAGTTGTGTTCGCCATCTCGCCCCCAAGCTGTAGGATTCGTCCGCGTTGAAAACCGTAGCCCCTAGCCATTTTTTGTGCAGCTCCGGCAAGCTGCCGCCGCCACCCGAGCCGCACCGCCGTCGTTTCCTCCCCCGCCTGCAGCCCACACCCTCCCGTTCCCCCTTAGCCCTCAGATCCGGATCTGACAGCGCAGATCGCGTCCGTCGCCCAGGGTCAAAACCTAGGGTAACGGTCAACTGTGGCGATCTTGCAGAAAAGCCCCTCCACTTTTTAAATTAGAACCCGTGGTCCACCTCTTTTAAAAAGTATTTGCAGATAGGTCCTGATTTTTATGGATAACCCCCTGAGCTTTTAAATTATAGAACCCGCCATCCTATTTAACCTTTTAACGTGTAGGCCCTTGGGTTTTTATACGAAACTATGTTTTAGCCCCTGGTTTTTCACAATTAAGCCCGTGGAAACTTTTAAAACCTGCTAGCAGGTCCCTAGATCTTAGATTTGCCATATCTTTTCTGTTTTAGCTTTGATTAGGGTGATTTTCAAGCTCATGTGTTCGTAGTAATGCGTAGATTATTTCTAGAACCTTTATTTGTATTGTTTCTATTGTTTGGTGTACTGTTCTAATAGAATATTATTTGTTTGCATGTATTGGCTTGCGTGCATGTTTGTGTGGTGATTCGTGTCCAGTCGGTGAGCCTTTCGCGTTGGAATTCGAGTACGGGGAGGACATCTCGGGACAGGACTCACAGCAGCAGCAGCCGCCTTTTGAGGAAGGCAAGTTATAGCACGGACCATCCTTGCTACCTACTCACTTTGTATTAAATTATTTCATAGATGCATGTGTCTAATTTGATGTACCATTAAGGTTGTACCTAGTTTTGAATATCTTATCCTTGTTTACCTTGGGTTTATGCATATGGGTAGATTTTTGCTATGTGCAACTACTATCACCACTATTTAACTGTTAATATTGACTTAATGGACCACTTCAACATTAATGATAAAACTTGCTTTTTAGCTACTTGGTTTAGGGAGCTAGAGCATGTGCTTCGTACTTTGCTCAAGAGTCTCTCCATAAGGTCCGGTTCTTAAAGCGGCAACCCAGGAGCCTGTCGCCACCGCTATAACTATTATGGCTTTGGTTTTGGTTAAGTAGCTTGTACGTCTCTAGCTTGCCAGTGGTTACCAGAGTAGCCAACGATGTTATGGGAAGCAGGGCACGGGGTGTTACTTGATTCCACCGAGGACGGTAGCCCCGTTGGCTATGTCTCGTTAGGCAAAGTCCCTTGTTGGGAGTCCCTGTGGTACGGGAACTCCGCACGCTGCGCTCTTTATTTTTGTTCTTGGCATGAGTTGCCCGCGCTTCAGACGCCATTGACCCCATCACGTTGCGCCCTGAGGGTCAGTCAATCTCGGTGCCTAGAGTCTCACCACCTTGTTGTACCTTAGTGGCTACTGTCTTGTTAGGGTGTCTTGTGAAAAACCTCGTAGCGTCCCTATGCTGTCACACCTCGGAAGTGTTGATGTGCGTGGTTGGGTGCAAAGTTCTTTTGAACTTTTACGTGACTGGTGAGTAAAGGGCGAAACCTCTCCAGAGTGTAAAATTTATCATTCCTTGCTCAGGGTCACGAGCGGCCTGGATCCTTTTTGATTAGAAGATTATGTTTATTTATATTTAATGTCTCTTCTACTTCATTAATTGGGTTGCAACTAGGTTTCATTCACTTGTAGTAACTTGGTTAATGATAAAAAGAACCAACTAAAAATGCTAATGCAGTTCAGCCATGTCTAGCCTTATTTTGAGCCTTCATATACCCGTGCTATACTTGCTAAGTAAATGTTTACTTATACTTTTCATTTATTCAACAAAATCCCGGATGGGTAAACAGATTGGGCTATGCATGAGTCTGCTGTTGAGTTCCCAGAAGATTTGCCGTACTACTGAGTTGTGATGTCCCAGGCAGAGTCCCTGTGGATTGCGTCTCCATTTAGTTTGAGAGTTATAGTCTTCCGTTGTATTTGGTTAGTTTGTTTATGATACACTCTGATGTAAAACTTTATTTAATCAAGAATTTATTCAAGCATATGTTCTCTTTTTATCATATTTGTTCGCTATATGTGTACTTTGACTTTCTGGGCACACATATGGCCACAATCGGGTTTTTGTGTAAATCTGGGTGTGACATCAAGGCAGAGGCGGTGCATCGGAGGGCTGCTAGGCGCTCGAACTAGTTCGGCCGAACCAGCCCAAAGAATGTCCCCATGCAACCGACCCTGGAACCGACTCCAGGGGGTGAATCTAGGCCGTAGGCACTGAGGCGGTGCCACGTGCCAATTCGGCTGAACTCCACAGTTCGGCCGAACCGGCATCTTCGGCTGAACAAGCCGGGCACCGCCTCTCGGTGCCTTGGCCGCTGCTCCACCTCCAACCGCCCTTGTCCACTATAAATTGGAGCCCCTAGCACCTGTTTCAACACACAACACAAGAGGAGAGTCCCTTAGCGAAGCTCTACCACTTTCATACTTAGAAGATAGGGAGAGAGGAGAGGTGAGCGTCCCGGAGAGAAGCCAGAGTGTCAGCCCATCTTCTCGTTATACCTCTATGGATGCGGCTCAGCTTTGAGTGAAATCTGGATCGTGTCTGGTAACTCTTGTATCTCTCTTTGATTAATTGAGCATTAAGTTCTTACTTTTATATGCTTGCTGGTTCTTCTTTCCATGCTTAGTTGATTTGTATAACTGTATACAGGTTGCTTGGCTTGGGTGCTTGTCTTTCTATAGGAGATAAGTATTAGTTGACTAGTGTAGGCACGGTGCCTAGACTTGAGGCTAGCTTAGTTTGCCCCTGAGTCGCGGAGGTGGTAGTCGTTAGGTGGTGACAGCCCTATACGACCTTTGTAGCCCATCACGTTCGTCTCGGCTTGTGGGATCCCCCAGTGCAGGATAGATCACACCCCTTTCTCATGCCTTTCTGTGTGTGGTAGGTTCTGCTGTCCTGAAGCAAGTATCTAGCTGTACCTTCTGGCCCGCTCAGATAATTAGTAGAGTGCTTCTACCAGGCTCGTGCCCTTTCTACCATCTTATCGCTTCTCTTCCCTCATTGTTGTTGTCATCCACTTCATCAATTTCATCCACTCCATCCCATTACCCTTGGACAATGTAGTTTAGAATTAGTTCACTTCTAGTTCTTCGTGGAAATCGATACATTGGAATACTCCTGGGTGAAAGCTACATCGGTATCCGTCCCCTTGCGGATTTATCTGTAGGCCGTAAGGAGTACTATCGACGATTTATGTCGAGCACGTCTGCCTGGGGGTACCCCAGGGAGTAGATTTGTGGGTCTCACCGAGTTCTAGGAACGATAGTACAAGAACAACACAAAGATTTAGACAGGTTCTGGTCGCGAGTAGCGTAATACCCTACGTCCCGTGTGCTTGATTGTATTGCACGCAGGTTGAGTTGTTTTGAGGGGGTCCCTGCTCCTCCTTATATATCCGGGGAGCAGAGTTACAAGTCGGTTACACAAACTACTCATATACAGCAAGGATTATTACAATAAGGTAACCTATTATGTATCATGTTCGAATACGAGTAGTTTCATTAATCAACTACACCGTCTTATACCCTAACCGGCTAGTCTGGAGTAGTCGGATCAAAACTCTCTATATCGAGTAGTCTAATCCCTTGGATGAGTGGCCCTAGGGATCCTGACCCCACAAGCCCCCGAGCATCTTGCGCCTTTGCTTCAAATCTTGAATCTTTTTTAACATCTTCGAGTAGTTGGAGCTAAGCCCAAGACGCTCAAATCTTCTCTAATGAGTAGTTTTATTGGAGTGCATCTTTTAGATGCACCCAATGAGTATAGCACCCGAGCCTACGAGTACTTTTAAGTAGTCGTTGGGTCGAACACTGCTCTCTTTATTTATTCTAAGCAATGAACGCTAATATATACTCAATGATTGTAGCCCCCAGAGTGCGTATACTTTTTAAGCAAACGCATAATCGTAACAATCTCCGAGTTGTTTCCAAATGTATAAATTGATCAGCTATAGTTTTGTGTCTGCGAGTGGTTTTGGTAAACCCGGTCGAAGATCTTTTTTCACAGCCTGTATCCTCAAATTTTGGAGGAAAACAAATCCCGGATTATCCGCTAATAGCCCCCGAGCTTTGAATCAAAAAATATCTTTGATTTAAAGATCTAAATAATCTCCAGGAATCCATTGTCATTGAATCCGCGATTTTCGCCGGCAAAAACTAACTTAGGACTGTTATTGCGAACAAACCATTCCTTTTAACAGAATGCGATACGCCGGGGATACTGTTCCAAACAGTAACCCTAACCGGAGGTTATAAATCTAGAGTGCGACCGTCATTCGTTTCATAGCTTTGAGCACAGCACCATCGCCTTTCTTCTACACATCGTAGCTTCCTGAGCGTTTTAGGGTTCCCTCTGTTCCCATCTCTTGTGAATGCGAGAAAAAAAGCAAAGTCTTAACCAGCTCTGCAACCATGGGCCAAAAGAAAGCTGCCGCAAAAAACACTAAGAAGACCACCTCTGACAAGCCTGCGGAGAAGAAAACACCAAGGAAAAGGGTTTCCTTGGTGGATCCAAACACAAAGCCAAATTGCAGGACCAATCCTTCTCCAGCCGATGCTTGGAAATATTGTACCGTGAAAGAGGGAGATCTCCATAACCTGGTAGCGTAAGGTTTGTTGTTATCCCAAGAAACTCTTGAGTGGAAAGCTTGCTTTGATTTGCAATTTCCTACTGAAAACACAAATGAGCTTCCTTTGTGCATGTCTTTCTGTGAACGTGGAGTTGGTCTTCCAATTTCCTCATTTTTTCGCGAGCTCCTTGACTTTTATAAGCTCCAACTGCATCATCTGAATCCCAACGGGATTTTGAACATCGTTGTTTTTGTTCATGCTTGCAAAACATTCCTTGGAATCAAACCCAATCTTTCTCTATTCCGCACCCTCTACCATATAAAGCCACACCCAAATTTCCAAAGGATGGAGGTGGTCGGTGGAGTGGGAATCCAATTCCGCCAGAGGATGAAGGTGCAGTGGTTTTCCATGCCGCTCAAGGAATCATGTGGAGATTGGAAGTCCGAGTGGTTCATAATCGGTGAGTAGTCGAAAATTAGTACTTCTTCTTTTATAATCAATGTACTTTGTTATACACTAATCTTGTTCCTGTGTAATTGTAATACAGCAGGAAATCATGGAAAAAGCTGCCCTGTGAAAGATGGATGGTATCCCAGGGATATATCGAACTGGAATACGGAGCCAACTGCTGAAGAAGCTAAGAATGTACCTGCTTTGTTAAAGCGAGTACAATCCTTGAAGAATAAAGGCTTGACTGTAGTAGGGATAGCATTCAGCTTCTTCAAGCGGATAATCCAACCACTCCAAGAGCGCATCAACCTCGGGTACAAGTACGAGGGGAATGCAGATCCCTCTCGGATGGTGCTTGAACAGCTGTCGGATGACACCGTTCTGATGCGCCTATTGCACTTGTTCTCTGGTGTGAACAACAAGAAGCCATTCATCGCCAAGGGGTTCTGCAAAGGTCAATCTCCTAGTTCTATAAGTACTTGCAGCCTTTGTAATTTAAATTTGAGTTGTTATAAACATGCATCTTGATGTTGACTCTTCTGATATAGTCGGCTACGGATTTTGATGGGCCGATTGGTGGCCTTTCCCCACAAGATTGGGAAAATTTCGGAAAGAGTTCTTCAGAAAAGTCAGAGCCATCCAATGAAGACATCAAAGCAGTCGCTGACAGTATAGAAGAACTCGTAGCAGAATCAGAAAGAAACATAGCTGCCCCAAATGACAGTCAAGTGAATCCTATAGGTAAGAGAATTCATTTAGTGATCTTCATAATAGAATCCGAGTACTTTTTCCCTTCCGCCATTTGATTTTCTTGTACTATTTCTGAAAAATAGAGGGTACGGAAATAGTACCAGCTGTTCCTGCGGGGGTAAAGCAGAAGAGAACTGCTCGATCTCGATTAGAAACCCCATCAAGAGCGTATGTGCCTGGAGTAGAGGAGGGTGAGCGAATCAAACTCTCCAAATTCATTACCGTCGTGCAAAGCTCATCGACCACAAGTGCTATGGCGAGTGGTACCACAGGGAGCACAATCAGCTCCAAGTTGGGTGTTCTGAAGTTGAAGAAGTTCAACTTCAAGCCGAAAACCACCGCGCTTATAAAGTAAGCATATTGAATCAAATATTATTCCATTTGCACTGTCATTCAGATACTTAGATTGCTTCCTTTGTGAAGAGCACCATCCAACGCACTTATGGACTCTGCAAGTGTACCAAGAGCAACAATTGAAGAGGGCGGAAGAAACAGAGCACGTCGAAGAGGATGTAACCCCTGTTGCCGCTGATGAAGGTGCCGGAGTTCCAGAGTTGAACCAATTGCCAGAAAAGAACTCGACTGACACTAATCTGGCTCCAGAAGCAAGCCCAGCGGAAACCACAAATCAAGGAGGCACTGACAAGCCGCCGACAATTGTGGAGGTAGGTCATATTGCACTTGCTTTGAATTTGTTGTCCTTTAATTGTATATGAATAACACTTGTGCAAATCTTGAAGGATATGGCGACTGAAGAAGTCGCCAACATTATTATTGAAGAAAGTACTCCGCAACCACAGGGAGAAGCTTCCGCACTAGTAAGTAATACCTAGAAAGAACTTTTCCTTTTGAGTAGTATCCATGCCATATGAATCTGTTAATGATTATAGTACTAAATGCAGGATCAACTATCAGCAGAAGAACCTGATAATGAAGCAATGCTATTGAAACAACACTTGGAAGCTGCTCTAGTAAGAGAAAAGCTTAGTAGCGAGTAGTTAATAGAGTAATTATTAACTGAAGTCAAATGCAGGTGCTGGCACATAAGTTGGAAAAGACCAAAGATGCAAGCCTAGAGTCCCGGATAAAGGAACTCGAAGAAGACCTTGTAGCTGCTTATGAGGCGCGGGAGAAAGCCCGAGTTGATGGTCAGAACCTGATTTCTCACTTACACAAACAACTCAAAGGAATATGAGATGAGAAATCTCGGTTAGACACTCGTAACCGAGCATTGATTCGAGACAATAACAGTAAGTTAAGCCAATGTTGTGCACTTGGACCATTAAATTAGTCGCATGAAGTATAATTATAGACTTGTCTTGTTTCTGTAGGGTTGAAGAAGGAATTGGTGGAAGAGCAGAGCAACAGTACATCGGGGTACAACCTGGCGCAATCAAAGACCGAAGACTGTGCCCGCTTGGAGAAAGAACTCGAAAAGCTTAGCGAGAAATTTACCAAGGAGCATCAAATCCGTGTCGATATGGAGCGGTCCTGCGCCAAGGCTTTGGCTGGCCAACAAGCGAAACAGCAAGAAGTGGAGGATCTCCAGGCTGAGAAAAAAGCCATAGAAGAAGCAGTCCTTCCCATCATTGAGATGGTAACACCTGAAGGTTCTTCCGCTGCGAACCAGTCAATCCTGGAGCGGATCAGCGCGGTACCTGGGTAGATCACCGACTTTTGCAAGAGTACCATGAAGGAGTGCATCAATCAGCTGCTGGCAATGGTGAAGGCGCACAATCCAAACGCCAAGCTCGAAGTCGTGGAGCTACCAGAAGGAGTAGACATCGAGGAGTTCGAGGCTCTGGTGAAGGAAACAGAGCCAGTAGGTGATACTTTTATCGATTCATTAGAGTAGTTTTGAGTTGTAATTTTAAGTACTCATTTGAACACTCTACTTTGTAAGCCATATTGAATGCTTGTCCTGTATATAACCTTTGCTAGTTGTTAAGTAGTATCTTTCGAGTGGTTTATACAAACTTAAGGTACTATGGGTAGTAGTCTATCTGATAAACTTCCTTCTTCGTGGTTGCGTGGTTGAGCTGGTGGCCAGTGAGCATTTTGCTAGCATATGAGATATCATAGTGCTTCCTGTCCTTGGTTTGCCCCTAAATAGCTCCTACAACATAGTCACTTGCATCACACATGATTTCAAATGGGATGTTTCAGTCGGGAGGCTGGATGATGGGAGCGGAGATGAGTGCTTTCTCGAGAGTGTGAAAGGCAGTGTAACACTCTTCATCAAAGACGAAAAGGGGCTTCCTTAGCTAGGAGATTGATTAACGACCGGGCTATTAGAGAGAAATTTTCAATGAAACGCCTATAGAGCCCAGCGTGGCCAAGGAAACTATGAATCCCCTTTACATTGGTGGGAAGTGTGGACATAAGGTCGTGTTCAGGAGTATGATAAGGGAAGATGATGGCTTCTGACTTTGAATCTAGTCGAAACGCCTATAGAGCCCAGCGTGGCCAAGGAAACTATGAATCCCCTTTACATTGGTGGGAAGTGTGGACATAAGGTCGTGTTCAGGAGTATGATAAGGGAAGATGATGGCTTCTGACTTTGAATCTAGTATTTTCCTGATCAAAGACGAATATTCGTGACACTTTCCTTGTGATCCCATGATAAGATGAGATAGGGATATGATGTGTATGAAGGTTAGGAGTAATCCCTTTGAAGTCTTGGACCAAGTGTCCAAAGACTGATTGATCTTTCTCCAGGACAGTGAGCATATGTTGAGTTTCGATGTCAGAGAGCTGGTCACTGATGATCACTAGAGTTTGTTTGTCCTTAAAGAGGAAGGGGAAGAGGCTTAAGCTCGATTGGAGGTTGAATTTCTTCTTCCTCCATAAATATTTGGGATCAGGTTGCTCTAAGTCTGTCAAAACTGTTGACATGACCTCCTCTATAGGATCAGGATCGGGGTCTGCCTCTATTAGCGTGTTCGAGGAATAGGAATAAGAGACTGGGACTAGTTCTTCTCCGATCCTAAGCTCTACTAGCTGGTTTATTGGTGAATTTTTTAGGATTTTCATGATTGGCCTACCAATAAAGATGGAATGAGTGGAATCAATGGGTAGGTCAAAGATATGGAAATCCAGGAAAAGTTCAGGCTCATTAATCTTAACGGGTGTGACCCACAAGATCCCTAAACAATCGAGGATCCTTCCCGATGTGAACATTTGATGTTTTGGAGATGATGACCATGGTTCATCGTGGAGTTGAGCTCGCACCAAAGATCTAGAGATTATGTTCATTCCGAGGCCCGGGTCGTACTAGATTTCCTTGTCTATGCCCATAACTTCACAAAAGATGGTTCGGTGTCTCTTGGGCATCTTACCGACCTCGGTGGAGGCTTCAGCCTCGTCTAACCATTCCCGACTCATGGTAGCAGAGAGACATCCTAAGTACTCTCTCTGATATTCTAGTTCTTCCTTGTTAGGAGGTTGATCCTTTTGCTCTACGCGTTGTTCCAATGGTCAACTTGCTACACTCCCTACATTATCGAATTGATTGTCATCAAAATTATAGGGAGTGGTGTAGAGTGGATGATAATAATGCAGGCTAGAATAAGGTTGTGGTTCAAAATGAGCTTCGGGTTCTGATAGAACGGAAGAGCTGATAGATTTGGATTGTAAACATATAGGTTATTCAGGTTTAGGCTGTTTCTCATCTTCATCGGCGAGTTCGTCATAGACTCAATGTAGGGAGTGTCATCTAGGATATGATCCAGGATTACCCTCGCTTCACTGTGGATCAAATGAGAGAATGACCCTCCTGAAGCAAAGTTCAAGAAATTGGCGTCTATGGGACAAAGGCCAAGGCTGAAATGTTGTAAAACAACAGGTTTTGGTAGGCTTAGGTCTGGTCCGGATGCCCGGATTTGCTTCAAATAAGCCCAGGCAGTTCCTAATGACTCTCCCTCTAATTGCTTAAAGGTAAGAATTTTGATTCGGAGGCTAGCTACCTTGAAAACTGGGAAGAACTTTAGGTAGAATTTCTCTCTAAGGATTTCCCTGCTCCCTTCCATATTACCGACAGCTAGAGAGTACCATTTCTTTGCTCTTCCCGTGAATGAAAACGGGAATAGCTTCTATTTGAGCATCTCTTGTGTCATGCTCGCAACGACGAGGCAAGAACAGAGTTGCTCAAACTCACGTAAATGCGCTTAGGGATTCTCAGCATTCGTTCCTGAGAACGTTTGCTCTCGAACCATGGCTATGAAGTCGGGATGCAGCTCATAGTCGGGTCTATGGATAGGATGTTAGGAGGGTGGTGGCTCCAAACAATCGCCCTTTGGAGCCGAATGTTGACGTAAGGTAAGAGTGGAATCCATATGGTGGATGGTGGTGTGATACACGAACAACTTAAGTTCAGAATCAGAACATCTACCGTTCCCCAGCAACGACGCTAGAAAGCTTGTTGGCACTCCTTACGGCCTACAGATAAATCCGCAAGCAGACGAATACCGATGTAGCTTTCACCCGGGAGTATTTCAAGGTATTGATTTCCACGAGGTACGAGAAGTGAACTAATTCTAAACTAAGTTGTCCAAGGATAGTGGAATGGAGTGGATGAAGTGGATGACAACAGAGAAAAGGGAAGAAAAGTGATAAGAGGGTAGAGAAGGTATGAATCTAGTAGGTGCACTCTAATGACTGATCGAGCAGATCAGAAGGTACAGCTAGATACTTGCGTTGGGAAACGGAACCAACAACACGCAAAAGGGATGAGAAGGCGTGTTGTCAATAACCATTTGGAGGCTCCTGCGGTCTAGGACTAACATGATGGACTACGAAGACCGTATAGGGCTGTCACCACCTAACGGCTACCACCTGTGTTACAACAGGGGTAAACTAAGTTAACCTCAAGTCTAGGCACCACGCCTATAATAGTCAGTTAATACTTATCTCCTATAGAAAGATAAGCACCCAAGCCAAGCAACCAATATACAATTATACCAATCAACTAAGCATTGAACAAAGAACCATCAAGTAAATAGAAGTAAGAACTGAATGCTCAATTAATCAGAAAGAGATACAAGAGTTACCAGACATGACCCAGATGTCACTTGAAGCAGAGCCGCATCCATAGAGGTACAACTGGAAGAGGGGCCGACACTCTAGCTCCTCTCCGGGACACTCACCTCTCCTCTCTCTCTCTCCATATCTTCTAAGGATTCTAGTAGCAGCTCTTCGCTAATGCTTTGCTCTCTTGTGTTGTGTTTGATACAGGGGCTGGAGGTCTCCTTTTATAGCTAGATGAAGGCGGTGGAGATGGAGTATCATGCAAGGGAGCTGAGGCAGTGGCTCGGTGAGTTCGGCCGAACCGTCCCTTTTGCACCAACCTTATCTCCATGGTCTGGATTTGCTTAGGCATGGCGGTTTGCAGTTGGGGGCGGTTCGACCGAACTGGCATGGTTCGGCCGAACTGGGCTTTCAGACCAGTCATGCTCCCCTGCAACGCCTTAGGTCCTCGGCTGCCTTGGTTCGCCTCTCGTTGGTGGATTTTTGATGCTTGTGGCCTAGAGATGATGTGGCGATGGTCCACGTGTCATGCACTATCACCGGTTGTTCATCGTTGATGTGGCCTTCATGTAGGCGGTCTCTGGTTGTGCTTTGCTTCATGTACGACTAAGGAGGCTATCCGGCCGAATCAAGTCGTTCGGCCGAATCGGTCAATTCCGCCCCTTGTAGCGCATGTTTGTCTATGTTGTACCTGCACAAGTTCTACACACCAAAACTTGTGGAAATGATTAGAAGTAAATCCTATAGCTATGGTGCATTGTTCCATTGTGCTCATTTTATACTCGGTTGGAGGTCGAAAATCAGGCCGTAACGACCGCCATCACTCGCCGACTCAAAGATAAGGTACCAACACCGCAAAAGCTGCTACATGCACTCCTGATCTGTTCAAGGAAGTCGCACCACTACTTTCAAGCACACCCGATTCAGGTGGTGTCCAACTTTCGCCTCGGAGAAATTCCTCACAGCTGTGACATCAACGGCCGAGTCGTCAAGTGGGCCATAGAACTCGGGGAGTTCCAGATTACCTCCAAGTCAAGGCAATCGATCATGTCACAAGTACTAGCCGACTTTGTAGAGGAATGGATAGAGGTCCAGGCGCCGACCCCAACCTACCCGCCCGAGCACTAGACCCTATACTTTGACGACATCCTAAACTTAGAAGGGGCGGGGCAGGAGTCTTATTCATCTCCCCAAAGGGCAAGTACTTGAAATACGTTCTACAAATCCACTACAAGGCAACCAACAATGGCATCGAGTACGAGGCATTAATACACGGCCTCATGATAGCCATGACGCTCAAAATCAAACGCCTGGTCCGCTATGGAGACTCGAAGGTCGTCATCGAGCAAGTGAACAAAAATTGGGGCTGCACCAAAGACACGATGGACACCTACTACACCGAGGTCCGCAAGTTAGAAGCCCACTTCTATGGGCTTGAGTTCCACCACGTCGTGTGGGACGAGAACGTGGCAGCCGACGTCCTTTCCAAACTTGGATCCAACCGATCCCAAGTACCAGCCGGGGTGTTCGTTCAAGACATCCATAAGCCATCCATCAAATGGCTGGATGAAGCCAATCCTGAAGTGGTGGCCGACCGAGTTGTCGCAACCATCTAAAGACCCTCAGAGGATGACTGGCGTGAGCCACTTATTGCATTCATCAAGGAAGATAAGATGGCCATAATAAACAAACTCAAGGATGACAAGGTCGCCCTCAAGCAACTTAGCCGACAAACCACGAACTACGTGGTCATCAGCTCTGAGCTGTACAGAAAAGCAGCATCCTCTAGCATCCTCATAAAGTGCATACTGTGAAGCGAGGGCCTGGCAGATCCACTCAGGCAGTTGCAGCAATCACGCTGCAGCCAAGACGCTGGTCAGCAAGGCATACATATCCGGTTTCTTTTGGCCCACGACGGTCAGCGATGCCAAAGAGCTCATCCAACATTGCACTGGGTGCTAATTCTTCAAAAAACAGAAACACCTACCGGCCCAAGCACTCTGAACCATCCCGCCATCTTGTCCCTTTGCAGTATGGGGCCTATATAACTTGGGACCCTTCAAGCCGACCCCAGGTGGCTTGAAGCACATCCTGGTCGCGGTGGACAAGTTCACCAAATGGATCGAGTACAAGGTGGTCACTGTCGATGATTTATATCGAGCACGTCTTCCTAGGGGTACCCCAGAGAGTAGATTGGTGGGTCTCGCCGAGTTCTAGGAATGACAGTACACAAATAACACAAAGATTTAGACAGGTTCGGGCTGCGACTAGCGTAATACCCTGCGTCCTGTGTGTTTGATTGTATTGTACGCGTGGTTGAGTTGTATGATCTTGCCTGTAGGCTTCTGCCGAGCTAGGGACCCCTGCCCTCCTTTATATATCCCAGGGGGCAAGGTTACATGGCAAGTATCCTAGTCGGTTACAATATGGGACTCCTAGTAGGAATACATGAGTAGTTCTACTTGGAATAGGAGTTCATCGAGTAGTTCTACTAGGACTCGGTCTTCTATCTTGAGGGTAACAGGGGATGTATATCCGACAAGCCCCCGAGCATCTTGCACCTTTGCTTTAAGTCTTGAATCTGCTTTAACATCTTCGAGTAGTTGGAGCTAAGTCCAAGACGCTCAAGCCTTCTCTGTAGTGTAGTTTACATTGGAGTGCATCTTTAGATGCACCCAATGGGTGTAGCCCCCGAGCCTCCGACTACTTTTTAAGTAATCGGAGGTTCAAAAGTAGTCTTCTATCTTCATCTTGAGTAGTTCAATGGCGTGCATCGAGTAGGTGCACCTATTGGGTGTAGCCCCCGAGCTTCGAGTAGTTCTGTTGAAACTAGTCGAAGATATTGAATGGATCAACAATAGGCACAAAAAATGTGTACCCTATGAGCGTAGCCCCCGAGCCTTGAAGCGAATGGTTTACATTCGGTCCAAGGGTCAAGAACATAGTTTTCGAGTTGTTGTAACATGCAAGCACCGACTAGTTTAAAGTACTCGGTTGGCATTAGAAGGCCGCGCCGTTTGAGTACCGACTAGCTCCAGTACTTGTCTTCATGTCTTGGCTTGTACTGTGTAGCCCCCGAGCTTCAAGCAACTAGTTGAAGTACTCAACATGTGAGCAACGACTAGTATAAGTACTCGAGCGGCTCCGTGGTGTCATGAAGAGGCGAGTTGGTGCCAACTCTCACTAGTGTGAGTACTCAGCTATGAACCCTACAATTTAAATACATAGGATGAGTAGTATCCAATCAAGAAATATCCACGAAGGATAATAATAGCATTTGTAATGCATGTTTTAAACTTGTTGCTCGTTGCTCTTGTTAGACTCGTAACCACTCGAGTAGTAGTAGCCCTGTTATGTTTAAACACTTGGTCCCGCTTAACCAGTCCTTTAGGTACGTAGGTGTTGCAAAGAAGTCGAAGTTTCACGAATTAAGATGCATGCTACCGAGTGGCTTCTGGTTGTTAAGAGTGTAGAGAAATGATAAATTAGTCGGTTAGGACTTTTCTCCTGTACGAGAGGTAGCGCGAGGGAGTGTAACCCGTCGGTGAGAGGCTATGCGAGGGTGTAGCCCTTGAGAATTATTGTTTGTTGAGGGATGTACTCTGTTAGAGTACTCGGCTCATGGCCAAGCATGTTTTTAAATGAGCTGATTAAATTATTATAAAGAAAATAATTATTAAATAAGACTTAGCTTTATTCAAGGACGATCGTCGACAAAACCGTGGCGGTTGGCGATGGAGCCGCGACGGCTGTCGTTGAAGTCGACTAGTCAAGATCGGTCTTGACTAGTTGTTGAAGACGCGACAGCCGATCTTTAACTAGTCGAGACGAGTATTCGAGGTAATTGACGGTGAGTTGGCATTTGTCAATCGTCTATATAGTTGCACTCGAGTAGTTGAAGTAGTCGACGACGAGTTGGCGCAGCCGATCTCGACTAGTTTTAACAGGTCGTAATCGAAGTAGTCATACGACGAGTCGATGCAGCCGATCTCGACTAGTTTTAACTAGCCATAGTCGAAGTAGTCGAGACGAGTAGTCGAAGTAGTCGAGACGAGTAGTCGAAGTAGTCGCACGATGAGTCGATGCAGCCGATCTCGACTAGTTTTAACTAGTCGAGACGAGTAGTCGAAGTAGTTGTACGACGCGATGAAGTTCTTGTCGATGAAGCCGACTAGTCAGGGACTAGTTGTCGATGGCGCAGTAGCCGATCCCGACTAGTTTTCTAGTCGAGATGAGTGGTCTAAGTAGTTGTGCAAAGAGTCGATGCAGTCGTACTCGAGTAGTCGAAGTAGTCATTGCACGCGATGAAGTAGTCGTTGGTGAAGCTGACTAGTCGGGGCATGCCCCTGACTAGTTCCTGAGTTTGAAAGACTCGTCTCCGAGTGTATTTGGGTCAAGCCGAGTAGTCGAGGCTGTCGTTCAAGATGTACCCGGACTCAACTTGATGAACCCGAATCAGAGTCGAAGTTGAAGTCGGAGTAGAAGTCGAAGAGGTCGTCGAGAGTTGGTTCTCGACGAGATCGCGGAGCGCCTCTGGTGGAGTCGCCGTCATCAAGTATGGGCCCGGGCGATCCGCAAGGTGGCTTGCAGACTTGCCATTGCCTAAGGCGATGAAAATCTAGGCGCCGAAGACGATGGTCGCGCCCTCCTCGATGCCGCAGGTGTTGAAGCTTGATCCCATCGCACCTAATGGCGAACTTGCGGCAAGTAGCCCCACGGTGGGTGCCAAGTGTCAATGATTTATATCGAGCACGTCTGCCTGGGGGTACCCCAGAGAGTAGATTGGTGGGTCTCGCCGAGTTCTAGGAACGACAAGTATCCTAGTCGGAGGCTCTAATGAGTCAATGAAAGTATCTGCGACTGGTTCTATTTCTTTCACCAAAGCTTCGAATCCTTCAATCTCCATTCCTTCTGGAAGCTCTACGACTTCAAGTTTGGCATTTGGATTGTGTGCCTTCACCATTGCTAGCAGCTGATTGATGCATTCCTTCATGGTATTCTTGCAAAAATCAGTAATTTGCCCAGGTACTGCGCTGATCCGCTCCAATAACGACTGGTTAGTCGTAGCAACACCCTCGGGTGTTACCATGTCAATGATGGGGAGCACGCCTCTTCTATGGCCTTCTTCTCGGCCTGGAGATCCTCCACTTCTTGTTGTTTGGCTTGTTGTCCCGCCAAGGCCCTGGCGCAAGATTGTTCCATGTCAACACGGATCTGATGCTCCTTGGCAAATTTTCTATTCAGATCTTCGAGCTCTTTCTCCAAGCGGGCACAGTCTTCGGTTTTGGATTGCGCCAAGTTATACCACGATGTGCTGTTGCTCTATTCTTCAACCAATTCTTTTTTCAATCCTGCAGAAACAAGACAAGTTTATGATTACACTTCATACGACTAAATTAATGATTAAGTGTACAAAATTTACTTTACTTACTATTGTTGTCTCGGATCAATGCCCGGTTACGAGTGTCCATTCGAGATTTCTCATCTCCCATTTCCTTGAGTTGTTTGTGTAATCGAGAAACCAAGTCTTGGTTATCAACTCGAGCTTTTTCCCGCGCCTCATAGGCAGCCGCAAGATCTTCGAGTTCTTTTATTCGAGATTCTAGACTTGCATCTTTGTTCTTCTCCAATTTATCTACCAATGTCTGCATTTGATGTTAGTTAATAACTACTATATTAACTATTTTGTATTAAGCTTTCCTCTTACCAGAGCGGCTTCCAAGTGTTGTTTCAGCTGCATTGCTTCATTGTCAGTAGCCTTCCCTTGTGGTGGTGGAGTACTTTGTTTGATAACAATATTGGTGACTTCCTCAGTCTCCAAACCAACCTTCATGATTTCACAAGCATTGTTCATATAAAATTCTGGGAAATATACAGAGCAAAGGCTATATGATTTACCTCCACAATTGAAGGCGGCCCTTTGGTATCTCCCTGGTTTATGGTTTCTATGGGGTTTGTCTCTAAAGCCAGATTGGTATCACATGCCTTCTGTTCTGGTGATTGGCACAATTTCGAAACCCCGCCACTCTCATCGACAGCACCAAGGATGATTTCTTCTTCATCATGCTCTGTTTCTTCAGCTTTCTTCAATTGTTCTTGCTGCGCATGCAGCGCGCTTGCAAGTGCGCCGGATGGTACTCTTCACAAAGATTGCAAGATTCAATAACTGAATGATGGCTCAATTGAAATGATATTCGGTTTAACAAACTTACTTTATCAGTGAGGTGGTTTTTGGCTTAAAATTGAACTTCTTCAACTTCGGCACACCCACTTTGGAGGTGGTACCACTCGCCATGACACTTGTGGTCGATGAGCTTTGAACGG
The DNA here is from genome assembly GCA_033239725.1 of Echinochloa phyllopogon. Classification (NCBI taxonomy): domain Eukaryota; kingdom Viridiplantae; phylum Streptophyta; class Magnoliopsida; order Poales; family Poaceae; genus Echinochloa; species Echinochloa phyllopogon. The sequence continues at coordinate 30,050,063 of BTCW01000018.1, forward strand.
CGGTGATAAATTTGGAGAGCTTGATACGTTGACCTTCCTCTGCCCCAGGCACGTATGCTTCTGATGGGGTATCCGATCGAGATCGAGTAGTTCTCTTCCGCTTTACCCCTGTGGGAACAGCTGGTACTATTTCTGTATCCTCTGTTTTTCGGAAATAGTGCATCAAAATTAAATGGCGGAACGGATAAAGTACTCGAATTTTATTATGAAGACTTCTCTTACCTTGAAGATTAACTTGCTTGTCATCCGAGGCAGCTGCCTTCTCTTTGGATATTGCTTCGAGTTCTTCTACACTGTCAGCAATCGCCTCAACTTTCTCATTGGATGGCTCTGACTTGTCCGAAGAACTCTTTCCGAACTTCTCCCAATCTTGTGGAGACAGGCCACCAACTGGCCCATCAAAATTAGTGGCCGACTACACCAGAAGAATCAGCATTAAGATGCATGTTCAGAATAATTGAAATTTAAAGGCTGCGAGTACTTACAGAACTTGGAGATTGTCCTTTACAGAATTCCTGGGCAATGTATGGTTTCTTGTTGTTCACATTGCTAAACATGCGCGACAAACGCATTAGCACGGTTTCATCTGAGAGTTCTTCTGGCACCATCCGGGAAGGATCTGTATTTCCCTCATATTTGTATCCAGGGTTGATACGCTCTTGGAGTGAATGGATTCTTCTCTTGAGGAAACTGAATGCTATCCCCACCCTAGTCAAGCCTTTATTCTTCAAGGATTGAACTCGCTTTAGCAAAGCGGGCACATCCTTAGCTTCTTCAGTGGTTGGCTTTGTGTTCCAATTGGATAGATCCCTTGGATACCATCCATCTTTGACAGGACAACTTTTTCCATGATTCCCTGCTGTATTACAATTACACAGAAACATATTAGTGTATAACAAAGTACATTGATCGTAAAAACTATAGAAAGAGTACTCATTTTTTGACACCTCACCGATTATGAACCACTCGGACTTCCAATCTCCATAAGATTCCTTAAGGGGCATGGAGAACCACTGTTCTTTCATCTTTTGGCGGAATTGAATTCCCACTCCTCCAACCACTTCCATCCTTTGGAAATTTGGATGGGGCTTTACATGATACAAAGTGCAGAATAGAGCAAGATTCCGGTTGATGCCAAAGAATGTTTCACAAGCGTGCACAAAGACAGCAATATTCAGAATCCCATTAGGATTTAGATGATGGAGTTGGAGTTTGTAAAAGTCAAGGAGCTCACGAAAAAAAGACGAGATTGGAAGGCCAACTCCGCGCTCACAAAAAGACACGAATAAAGGAATTTCATTACAAACTCCCAAGTCGGCAAGAGCGGCCACCTTCATCACAGAACTCACGCACCGCTTTGGTGTGCCAAACCGCATCGTCACTAACCTCAGCCCACAGTTCACTGGCCATGAATTCTGTGACTTCTACCAAGACAGCAACATCGACATCTACTACTCCTCATCTACCCACCCTCCATGCAATGGGCAGGTCAAACGAGCCAATGGCATGGTCCTGGATGCTCTAAAAAAGGACATATACGACGCACTAAACCCATGCGCAGGACGCTGGGCAAAAGAGGTACCAAACTAGGTATGGGGTCTATAAACCCAGAAGAGCCGAGCCATAGGGGACACCCCTTTCTTCTTGGTCTACGGATCAGAAGCTATTCTACCGGCCGATTTGGCCCATGGTGCCATGCGCATCAAGTTCTATGAAGAACACGAGGCCGAGTTAAGTCGGTGTTGGCGGTCGTTACGGTACGTTTTCGACCACCAATACAAGGGAATAAAAGAGGATATATGTGACATTCCATGCACTTTAGGTTTATTTCTATTAAAGATCCGCGAGTATTTCTGAGTTTCACTTGTGCAGGTACATTAGCTACAAATGCGTGCTATAGGGGTCAGAATTGACTGATTTGGCCGAACGACACGGTTTGGTCGGTTACCCCCCTTAGCCGTACACGACACTGGAGATGTCCACGGCAACGATGACCAAGCGATGATGACACTTGACACGTGGGCGACCGACACGTCACTCCTGGGCCAAACCAACACGAAGACCACCTGGATCATGTCATCCACGAAGACCAGGAAGCAAAGGCGGTGCAGGGGTAGGCCTGGGCTTCCAGCCTAGTTTGGCCGAATCCACCAATTCGGCCGAACCGTCCCCACTGCCCAAACCGCCTCCAGGAGCTAATCAGGGCCGTGGGATGGACGGTTCGGCCAAATAGGTCAATTCAGCCAAATTGGGAGCAAGTCTCCATTCTCCACTTTCAAGATGTAGAGTTAAGCTAGTCCTGTTGCGAGTTAGGGTCAGGGTCAAGCTTCGCTTGGGGTTCCGGAGTCATCTTTTGGAGTTTTGGTAAAGCTCTTGTATCTTTCCCTTTTCTTTACACAAGACTCTAAGTATTTAATATATTATCTTCCACATTTACTTGAGTTATTTATTCTGCATTTATTTCCGGGATAACTGTGGAATGTGTAGCCTTGGTTATAAGCTGTTGTAGTCTGGCTCTGTAAGTTCTCTCCTTAGTTCTTTGTCTCAGCTGGTTCCACGATTCTGATCAATGCTTGCGGTGAATTGTCACTAGGGTATTGACACGGTTGCTTGCTCTTTCTAGTAGAGTAAGTAGTTACTGTCTAGTATAGGCGTGGTGCCCAGACTAGATGGTAACCTTGGTTTGCCCTTGAGTCTGCGGAGGTGGTGACAGCCCTATACGGCCTATGTAGCCCATCACTGTAACACCCAAAAATTTGCCTATTTAAAATTTTTAGTAATTAATTGGCATTTATATAATTTGTTCATATTTAATATAGGTTAAATGAATTATTTATGAATATGAAAAACAAATATAAGTTGTTGAAACATTTTTGTTGCATTCATGCTGCTGCATTTATTTTTGTATTGCTTGTGATTCAAACGAGAGTTTAAATTTATTTAAATTCAAATTTGAATCACCTTGTTTGGAGTCTTAGAAAAGTTATTTCTAGCCGAGTCCAATTCTGCACCCTGAACTTTTTCCCCGGTCACTCCTGCTCCCTCTACTTTCCTCCCAAGCCGGCCCACGCCCCCCTCCACCCGGGCCTCCTCCCCGCACGCGGCCCAGCCCCCACTCTCCTTCCTTCCCCCGCTTGGGCCTCGCCAACTCGCCGAGCCAGCCCAACCGCGCGCCGCCCCGGCCACCCCGCCCCTTCTCCCGATGACGCCCCGGCCCCACGCGCCAGGTCTTCCCCTTCCTCGCCCCAACAGCCCCCTCCCTCCCCGGCGCATTCACCGCCGCGCTCGCCGGCCGTCTTGGCCCCGCTCCTCGGCCGTGGGCCCTCTGCGCGGCTTCCACGAAGTTTCCCACGCCATCCCTTCCTTTCTTGCTCCACGCCCCGCTCGGAAAGCTTCTTCCTCGCTTGGAAGGTCCGCCGCCGGCGCTTGAACCTCGGCCATGGCCCACGCGCCTAGGGCGACCCTCCCCCGAGCATTTATAAGCCGCCCCTCGCACCCTGGCACCTCACCATCCCTCTCCCGCGCCTCCCGAGCTCCCCCATCGCCATCTCCGCACAACACCGCCGCCCCCTTCCCCGTCCGAGCTCCGCCACCGTCGACGGCATGCCACGGCACCGCTCCGGCCAAATCAACCCCACCAGGAGCTCCACGCAGTGGCAAGCTTCACCCCCAACCGCTCCTAGCTCTCTCTCCCGCTCCGTAGCACGCGCACGACCTCGCCATGGTTGGCCACCCGCTGCTCACCGCCATCCACTGCCTCCGGTGAGGAAATCGATGAATTGGACGCCCCATCATGCTCACCACTTCCCCATGAAGCTGTAGGTCCAACCCCCGTCCCAATCCGAGGTCTGTAGCGTCGAAAAGGCCCTACTCCGGTGAGCTCCACCACGCCAAGTGGCGGCGCCGCCGTTTGACGACCCCCGTTGGCGACCCTCCTCCCCCGAACCCATCCCAGCCCTCGGATCTGCATCCAACGGCCACAGAACATCCCCGCCCCCGAGTCAAATCTCCCATACTAGTCAGCTCGGGGCCTTTTTGCTAAAGAACCCCTCGGGTTTCTGTGAATCAACCCGCGGTCCACCCCTGTGTATTTATATTTTCCAATAGGTCCTGTTTTTACCAAATAACCCCCCTGAGCTTTTAGATATCAGAACCCGCAGTCCTAGCTAGGTTTTTTGCGCGTTAGCCCTCGGGTTTTATATGAAATTATGTTTTAGTCCTAGCTAGAAACTTTTAAAACTTGCCAGCAAGTCCCTAGATCTTAGAAAAGCCATATCTTTTTCGTTTTAGCTCCGATTAGTGTGATTTTCACGCTCATGTGTTCGTAGTAAAGCGTAGATTAATCCTAAAACCTTTTTATGTACTGTTTCTACTGTTTGGTGTACTGTTCTAATAGGTTAGTATTTGTTTGCATGTATTGGTTTGCGTGCTCGCTTGTATGGTGATTCGTGTCCAGTCGGTGAGCCTTTCGCGTTGGACTTCGAGTACGTGGGGGACTTTCTGGAGCAGGACCCACAGCAACAGCAGCCGCCCTTCGAGGAAGGCAAGTTATAGCACGAACAATTCTTGCTACCTAAACACCCTCTTTATATATATTTACTTTCATATGCATGTGTCTAAATTGTTGTCCTATTAAGATTGTACCTAGTTTGTTTACCCTATCCTTTGATTACCTTGGGTTATTGCATATGGGTAGTATCTTTGCTATGCGCAGCTACTGCCATTATTATTTAATTATTAATCTTGACTTAATGGTTCACTTTAACATTTATGATAAAACATGCTTTTTAGCAACTTGGTTTAGAGAGCTAGAGCATGTGCTTCGTGCTCTGTTCTAGTGTCTCTCCGTAAGGTCCGGTTCTTAAAGCGGCAACCCAGGAGCCTGTCGCCACCGCTAGAACTATTATGGCTCTGGTCTTGGTCAAGTAACTTGTACGTCTCTAGCTTGCTAGTGGTTACCGGAGTTGATGGGAACTAGGGTTTCCTGATCTTCCGAAAGGTTCTGATAACTCTCGATTTGGTGGAGTCGTGACTCAAATCGATCCGGCTTCCGAACCACACGTTCCGAACCCCGCAATCGCAGCACCACGTCTCCTCAGGTTATCAACCGGTGTTGCACGGTTGACCTCACCCAGAAGGCTAATCCTTGCCTGCAAATCGAAGAACACAAGCAAGAACGAGAAACATTGCAACACAATTGCAGATGTATGATTAAACTCACGAAGTTGGGGTCTCACAAACCGACGAGCGGCGACACTGTTCTTGACAGAATTGATCTAAGCAAAACTCAAACCCTAACTTGGGTGGCTACTACTATTTTAAAGAGTCTAGGGTCGTGGTCGACCCCCTTGGACGTGCCCCTATTGGGCTCAACACGATACACGGCCCAAAGACCAAAATACGACGACGCAGCGCCGAAACAGATTCTGAACGTCAACTTGTTTTGTCGATTCCTGATGACTCTGGACGTACTTTGGTATGAGACCAGTGTCATTGCAAAGATTTTCTTCTTAGCTTTCCAAGCATATAAAGAACATCCAAATCCGAGCCTGTATTTAGCGCTGACTGCTCCTGGACTCTGAGGTGGACTCGAAGTCGAATTGATTTGGGCCTCTATCTTGACTTGCACGCCCTTGCTGGTCCTCTCCACCATGAAGCCCTTCTCCAACTATCCTCTAGTCCTCTCTCTGGTTCCTAATTACAATATAATCATTAGGTAGCAATCTATTCTCATAATCACATAGAGAAGTACTTAGGAACGAGCTCACCTCTAAATTCAATTGTCGCGCACGAGCTCTAGTGATTGGACCTTGAATGATCAATGGAGGATTGTTGTGAGTATCCATAGGAGTGATGTCCTCATCAGGAGTGGCCGTCGGCGTTATGGGAAACATGGGTGAGAGTATGTCTTGATCCACCGAGGACGGGTGATCCGTCGGCTATGCCCCCGTGAGGCGCAGTCCCGTGCTGGGAGTCCCTACGATGGGGAACTCTACACGCTGCGCATTGTTGGGTGAGATGCCCGCGCTCTGGACGCCATTGACCCCCCCTATGGTGTGACTCCGTAGGCGTACGTCAATCTCGGTGCCTGGGCCATGCTGCCTGTGTTGTACCATAATCGGTCACTGTCTTGTTAGGGTGTCTTGTGAAAAACCTTGTAGCGTCCCTATGCGGTCACACCTCAGTAGTGTGATTTGTGAGGTCTGATCCACCTCCGCGTGGTTGGGTTTAAAGTTCGTTTGAGCTTTTACACGACTGGTGGGTAAAGGGCGAAACCTCTGCAGAGTGTAAAAATCTATCATTATAGCCTTGCTCAGGGACACGAGCGGCCTGGATCCTTTTTGATTAGAAGATGATATTTATTTATGTTTAATGTCACTTATACTTTATTAATTGGGTTGCAACTGGGTTTCATTCACTTATAGTAATTTGGTTAATGTTAAAATGAACCAACTAAAAATGTTAATGCAGTTAAGCCGTGTCTAGCCTATTTTGAGCCTTCATACCCGTGCTATACTTGCTAAGTAATTGTTTACTTACACTTGCTATTTTTTCAACAAAATTCCGGATGGGTAAACAGATTGGGCTGGGCATGAGTCTGCTGCTGAGTTTCCAGAAGATTTACCGTACTACTGAGTTGTGATCTCCCAGTCAGAGTCCCTGTGGATTGCGGCTCCATTAGTTGAGAGTTTTATTAGTCTTCCGCTGTTATTGTTTAGATCATTTATGAAGTACTCTGATGTAAACACTTTATTTAATAGAATTTATTCCAGTATATGTTCTATGTTTATCATATTTGTTCGCTATATGTGTACTATGACTTCCTGGGCACACATATGGCTGCATTCGGGTTTTTGTGAAAATCCAGGTGTGACAATCACGTTCGTCTCAGCTTGTAGGATCCACTAGTGCAGGGTAGATGCCACCCCTTCTCATCCCTTTCTGTGTGTCGTAGGGTCTGCTGTCTCGAAGCTGGGGTAATAGAACTATGAAAAGAACCATAGATGCAATTCCTCATGCTAGTTATAATCTTTGTTGGAGATATCTCAAGGCCAATAGAAGTATATAGGAATCCTTTTCTGTCTCGTTGTCCTCCCACTAGCTAGACCGCTCTTCTATCTAAATCATGTATCCTAGATTTCTCCTTGTGTGTGTCATTTGCATATCACTCCTACCCTATCCTTTATCCATGCCTTGTAAGCCGGTACTTTAATTAGTAGTTACATCCTTGTTAATAGTCAATAGTCTTTATCCATTGCTTCCCTGAGGAAATAAATACGATACCTAGGAATACTCCCGGGTGAAATGCTACATCGGTATTCGTGCACTTGCAGATTTATATCTGCGTCGTAAGAATACCAATAAACACTCCTAGCACCATTACCGAGATTGACAATCCTGATAATGGATCATACGAAGTGTCAACAAGCATTTCTGGTGCCGTTGTCGGGGAAGGAATTGGTGAAAGATATTGATGATTGACATTGGTGTCTACTAATTTAATTTACCGCTAGCATTAGCGGTATCACCCCTGTTTGCTTGAGTATGTTTCAAACAGGAGGAATGCAGAGAGCCCAGGTTGCCCAATCGTGCAGGATCCTTCAATTTCTGCCCCTGTCTACTGCGATGTGTACCGTATGGAAGCTTCAGAAGAAATTCTCACATGTATGTATTTATATATGAAAAAAAATATTTGTCATAACCATGTGCAGAATGGAAGAAAGATCATCAAGGAAGAAAAAAAAATCAAATATGACGGACGAACGATGCTGCATCACCGCAATTCCATCTCAAATTGTTGGTAATGGCGAAGAAAAATCAAGGTATGTGAGATAGTCCTACTCATAGACTTTAAATTTTGAGTACCTGCTAGGAGGTAGCCTATGCATTATCCCTTTAATTTTTGTATTATCCACTGCATGTTTGCTTTGAATCATTCAATTTCTATGCCTTCTTTTTGAATGGGTGGCTCCTCGACTTTGAACTGTATTCGGGCAACTGTGCCTAGTCTAGATAGGTAGTGAAGTATTTTTGCTGCCTGTTTATTCGATGTTCTTAGTCCAAATTATGGCAGCCCCTATTTTTTGTCGGTGATTCCCAAGCGTGGTTGGTTCACCGTCTATAGGGTTAAATGGGATTGTCTCCGACCATGCCTTAGAAATGGATGATCAGTTTGTGCCACGAGAAACGCCAGGCTTACAAATTCATGCATTCTATCACCCCTTTTTTTCAAACCCACTACATGTTCTCCATTCTTGCATCTGCATTCATTCACCACATCACCATTTCTCATTGAAATCAAAACTAAAAAAACAAAATAAATATCCAGACCACTGGTTTTAGGCCAAGATGTATGTATGTCAGCAAGCTTTAATTCAAGGCTAGTGGCCAAATATCACTTGGCCTGGCCAGTTTTTGCTCGTTCTTTGCGCTTCGCGCAAGAGAGAAGACGTACTCTATGCCTCCGCTCCACTAGCTTGTTTCTGGGACCAATTATTTCACCACATTCGCGCACAAGCTAGTTCCGTGGCACCCCACTAGTTGGTGTATTTGAGTGCCGATCCCCTTTGCCACACCCACGACCGTGTATCCTTACACGACAACATCAACACGGAGAAGGGTTCAGCCAACTATGTGCTGTCACGTCGGCGTAGTGCGATCACCGTTGCATCAGCTCTGAAGGTCTTCATCATCAGATGCCAACAGTAGGCAGACTCACGTACGTAATAAGGTTTTTGCTTTTTACCTAAATTAAAGCAAGGTCCATCAGCTTCCATATGCTTCTCCATGTGAATATTTCTTGATGATATTTTCATGCTCCCTTTATCTATTTAGGTTTGCTCTGGTTTGAATGTGACCACTAGCTAGGGTATATTCATAAGCTCTTTAAATTAAGCATGGTGCGGTCGTTACGGTACATTTTCGACCACCAACACTCGGGAATAAAAGAGGATATATATGACATTCTATGCACTTAGGTTTATTTCTAATAAAGTTCCACGAGTTTCGGTGACTTTCACATGTGTAGGTACATTAACAACAAATACGTGCTATAGGGGTCAGAATTGACTGATTCGGCAGAACGACACGATTCGGCCGGTTACCCCCCTTAACCATACACGACGCAAAGCACAACCGGAGGCCTTATGCACAAACTCCACCTTGATGATGACAGAGCGGTGACGAAGCAAGCCAAGTGGGCCGATGACATCACCGATCCGGGGAAACAAAAACCCCCTAGCCAAGTGGAGCCAATCCAAACAATCAGAGGCAATGACGGTGCATCGAAGGGCAGCTGGGCCTCGGGCCCAATTCGACCGAAGCCTACAGTTCGGCCGAAGCATGGAGACATGCACAACCACCTCAGCAACCGACCCATGGGAGAGATCAAGGCTGTAGGCACCAAGGCGGTGCCACGTGCCCATTCGGCCGAATTGGGTGGTTCGGCCGAACCAGCCGGGCACCGCCTCAAAGTGCCTTGGCCAGTGCTCTTCCTCCACCGCCTCATGTCCACTATAAAAGCAGGGGTCCTCTCACTTGTAAACACACACCAAGCCAAGGAGCTCTCATTTCCACTTCTCTCTAGTAGAGTTGGGATAGTTTAGTTGGGAGTTAGAGTTAAGTTGAGCTGTGCCTCGGAGGTTCCGGAGTCGTCTTCAGAAGGTCTAGTATAAGCTCTTGTATCAATATAAAGTTATCTTTATCGCTTTTCCTTTGTTATTTATAGCTTGCTTTTACTTTATTCTAGTTGCATCTATATCGTGTTTAGACTATAGTTGGTTCTAGTTCTGGTGCTTCCAGATCTTGTTTAAGTCTTTGTCTTAGCCGGTTCTTCAATCTTGCTCGATACTTGAGGTGAATTGTCACTAAGAGTATTGACAAGGTTGCTTGCTCTTGCTAGTGGACTAAGTAGTTGCTGACTAGTGTAGGAGTGGTTCCTAGGCTAGCCAGTAACCTTAGTTTGCCCCTCAGTCTGCGGAGGTGGTAGTCATTAGGTGGTGACAGCCCTATACGGCCTTTGTACCCCATCACGTTCGTCTCGGCTTGTAGGATCCCCCAGCGCAGGGTAGATGCCACCCCTTCTCATCCATTTCTCTGTGGCGTAGGCTCTGCTGTTCCGAAGTTAAGACATAGGTTTAACCTTGACCTCTGAGTGTTGGCTCTACAGCCTCTGTACCTCTAACCCCGAGTGACATAGACAGATAAAGTACCTAGAAATCCTCTATCTCTTCTCGTTGTCCTCCCAGCTATCTATTCCTTCTCTTTCCTATCTGAGCCTCCCTTGAGTTGTGTGTCACGGTATACCCACTCCTATCCAATACCGTTATCCCCCGTCTTGTTAGTCGTGTATCCCTCTCTGATTGTCTCGAATATCTGTTTGCTAGTACTCTTGCCATAAGCTTCGTATAGGTCCAGATATCTCGAATATATGTTTGCTAGTCCTTTGACATCACAACTAGGTGAGTCCTATGCCGACTGAAGTTACACACCCTTACACGTCGTATAGGTCCACATCTGGTTCAAGTGGCCATGTGGCACACTCAAGAGTGAGGTTGCAACTAAAGGGATGTCGATGGCTAGATCTAGATGGCAGTGAGCAAGCTAAGCTATGGTGAACCGAGCTGAGTGAGCTAATGAGCCACCGGAATTTGGTCCTGCCCTACGTAATACACTTGTTTAATTAGCTCTTGTATGTCAATTAAAAAAAGAGAAAAAATAAGCATGATGTTTATACAATGACGTACATAAATTAGTTAGTGCATACAATTGTGTTAATAATCACTAGCTTGTGTCACTAAATCATAGGCTTATGAGAGAATTTCTACAACCATATCTACGTCCACGAATGATATAGGGAAAAAAATAACCTATGCATTCTTAATTTTCCATATAACGTGCCATATAGTCCCGGCCACCGTACCAATGCTACCATGAAAAGTCCCTCCAAATATAGTCGAAAGTAACTCAGCCACGTAGCTGATAAGCTGAACAAGTCAAACCGTAACTGCTCTCTCCGCTCGACCTCCACCTATTCAGGAGACTACAAACTGATGAACTCCATCCTTCCCGTCCTCTTCTAGATCTTGTACCTTCCTACATCCGCTCCGCGCACAGGCCTTGGTAGCGCGGTTGCCGGCGTATTGATCTGGCCCTCGACACCAATCTTCCGACAAATATCTCAGCCACCAATGCGCCAGCGCTAAGCCGCTGACGCGTGCGATCTATCCCCCGCTGTTTCTCCTGGTGGGATGAGGCTTCGATCGGTTTGCTGCACCACGGCATCTTGACGTCCGTCCTCTCGACCAGAGCTCACAATCAACACTTTGATTCTGCATCTATGAAATATCAGAGGTCCTATCTATGTCCCTGTGTATCCATTTTTATACTTTATTCTTCTCGTATCCTTGAAACTAATTAACTCTGCAATTCTTCTCATGACAATATTTAGGTTTCACAGGATGTATTTATTCCAGATGCAACGGCAGGACATGAAAGCAGCCTTTTGAAATTCGGATTTGGTGCGATTCTACACATATCCCATTTTTTTTAAGAATGCTACCATTTCAGTGATGAACCGTTCACATTGGTAATGACCATTAGTTTCCTTTTGCTTGGCACTTAATTTATTGTTTTTAAGAAAGGTGAACTGCCTACATAATTAAAAGACCCTCCCTAAGTTCTGAGGGCTGTTTAGTTCTGCTATGGTTTCAACATTAATTTTATTTGTGACTGCCTAGGTATATCGATCTGTACACTCTTTTTAAATCATGTTGTTCACTTTCAGACAAAATATTCACTATGCTCATGAAAACGTGTACCTTGTTATCCACAGCCCCTAGTCGTTGTTTGGTCACCACATCAATTTGTACACAAGGATTATTATCCCAAGTGCCTATCATTCTCGTCTGGCTTGTGCTACATTCATATGGAATTTTTTTTAATGATAGTATTTCAGCCCATCAGGTTTCAGAAGCAGAGCAGGCATACAGCAGAAAGTTCATACTATTTGTCAATATGCTTTACTGATTTACTGATAAAACAAGGTAGCTCATCCTATATGCTTTCATGTTCAGTTGAGCATTACGGGAGTCAATATGCTTTACTGATTTTCCAAAAAAAAATGATGATAATATGACCGTAATTCTTTTGACATACTAAACACTCACAGCGAGATAATTGACATGTGACTGCTTTTTCTGAATCCGTTTCTGATTTTATTAGCTATCAGTTGCCATCCTTCATAATATTTGTCAGTAGGTTATAAAAGATGAAAGGAACTAAACTTTTTGCCGTCCAGTTTTCCCATGATAAATCACAAAATTCAAGGTGGAATATATTACAAACAGCATAAAGCTGCATGATAAATAAAATGCAATTTAATTATAACTTGAATACTGTAGATACTCTTCACGAGTCTATGTTTTGTTTGATACTAACAAATTGTTCATGAAATTTTCATATCTAATATCTCAGTTGTGAGCTATATATTGTAGACTCCCACCTATTAGTGAAAGAAATTTAAAACAATAGTTTTGGGCCAACGATTGTAGAACTATCAAATAAATGTAATGGTAGCTTCCCACATACTAATCGTATTTTGGAGGAGAAGTTTTGGGCCAACGATTGTAGAACTATCAAATAAATGTAATGGTAGCTTCCCACATACTAATGAAATAAATCTCTATACATATACCGTGCTTTCACTTCAGTTATTTCAGTCACTAATTGAGATTTTTTTTTCAGGTATTTAGAGAACCTGGAGATTGAGAAGTTCAAACAGTGATGAGTGGAAAAGGGAAGATGGGGCAAAGAGTAATATGTAATGGGCAATAATTAATGGGTGAATTTGTATATTTTGGAGGAGTGTAACAATGATCAAGAAGCAATGGATTTCAAGAATACTATATATTTATATTTATGTTCCATTTTCAATAGTGCATATTGTACTCTCTAGTCTCTACTTCTATATATACCAACTCTACTGTCATGTGAACACAAGTAATACATTTGTTTCCTTCCTACAATAAATGTAACTTCATGTGATTATTGAAATTTATTTGTGTTTTGTGTGATTCTGCAATGTGCAATGATCCCTCAGAAAATTCCATGTCAACATTATATACATATACAAGCGCATATAATAATATTTTTTTAAAAAATTTGAATGTGTTACAGTAGGTAAAACTATGTGTTTCAAAACATATGTTACTACAATTCAGAATATATTCTCACGGGGTGTTACTATCATAATGTGGAAGTGTTGCTAGAGCCAAAAAAAATGTTACACTGCGCAATCGTTGTAACATTTAACAAGTATGACAATAGATCAAAAATTGTGTTCCAAAGTAGTAACACTTTTAAAGATGTAAAAGAACACATGTTTTGTGTTCCAATAGATGAAGCTATAGTAACATTGGACCTAGGAACACTAGTAAGATGTGTTACAAGGAGGCCTAGTAACACTTCAATTGACCTACAGTAACATATGTTGGTGTTACTACATCCATGTTCTTTAGTAGTGTTTGGCCGAATGAGCCCCTGCCCTCCTCCTTGCCTATAGATACCACCCATTGCTTGCTTCCTTCCTTCCACCATCTCACACTGAAAAAATTCTGCTAGAAGCTCTCTCTCTCTCTCTCAAGTTCTTCTCTAGTTCTTGCTCAAGTTGGTTCACTTGCATTGCTGAAAAATCACAAAAATATTTTGCTTTTGTTTGATCCTTGTGCTGAAACATGAACGTGTTTGTGGTGGCTTCCGACACCCACAAGAACGACTAACTTTTTGTGGTGGCTCTTTATCCCCGCAAGAACGACTAACCCTCTCGAATGACCGATTTGTTTTACTTGTGCTAACCCCATATACAGTCCTTCGGGTAGTTGTTGCACTAACATTTTGCAGGTAGCATGTCGAAGATCTTCTCCGCATTCCGTCGCTCCGCCCGGCTGAGCAAACGCTCGGACGATGCTGGGAGTTCCCCAGCCCCGTCCCGCGGTTCAAGCCGGATGGAGGTGGACGAGTCAGGGGCAGCTGACTTTGGGAGAGGCTCTACCTCGCACCCAACCCAGCAGCTCCTAAACGAGGGTGACATCATCCTCCGGACAGACCAGGAGCGGAACGTCTTCAACATGCCGCGCTTGAAGGAGTTTGAGCATACCTGTGTCTTCAAGCTGGACTTGCTTGTAGGAACGGATATGGATGAAGAATTCCTAGAAGTCTTCGAAGCCGTCGGCTGGGGCAAATTCTGGCGTGTCAACGAACAAGGTTTGTACCTCCTCACCCTCGAATTTCTTTCGACTCTTTCATCTGAACGGGAGGATGTTCGCTTTCGATTTTTGAACCAAGAGTACTTCTACTCTTGGAGGGATTTGAGCATGACTCTTGGTTTTGCTAATCATTGTTCTTTGGAGCCTACCAAAGCTTTGAGAAGGTTTAGTCGGGACGGGTTTTGGAAAAAGATTTCCAGAAGCACCAATTGTTCTGCTCCGCGCACCAATAACATTCATAACCACACCTTACGTTTCATGCATCGGTGGATGCCTATGACGTTGTTTCCGCGTTCTGATTTGCGTCCCGTTAATACAGTCGAGTTGCGGCTTCTTTATGCCATGGTCAAGCGAGTTGCTATTTCTCCGGTTAAGGATATGGTTACCCATTGGCTGTCCCATCACTCTCGCGTGGGTAACATGGCAGTGACTTCTCTAGTCACTTGCCTTGCTAATCATTTGGGCATTCTGGAGGGCACCCATCTCGCATACATAGAGACAACACGTTCCATTGTGGAAGCCGAGCACTTTGTGCAAGGCCACATGATACGACGGGCGCCCAATGCAACACTGGTGATGATTTATCGCGGTTATACAACCGAAGTACTGTTGCCCTGTGTAGAACTGAGGTTGTATACCGCTCAGAAACCAACTCTTCAACTAAGTACCGAGTCGAATGATTCTCCCCCTCGGAGAGAGCCCGCTCGGCACAGTGTTGCAGGCGAAGGACCATTCACCCGGGGACGAGCCAGGCGTGATGCCGGGCTCTTCACCGCACAGGAGCCAGCAATTTCACCAACACAGCCACACCGACATACGTCTGCATTCGAGGTGGCCTTCGATGAGTACACCAGTACTGGGACGTCAAGAGGAGGAGGTTCTGAACAATCCCAGGACCCGGACTACTTCGCCCCGAGCCAGTGGGACTACGCCCAGAGTACAGACTCTAAGTACTCCCAGGGGTGGTATGCAGGGGGGTACAATAGTGCCACCCAGCCGTACATCCCTGGGCACTCTCAGTCCACACGCTTCTCCACACCCAGCGGCTACAACATTGGTCGGGAGTTATCTTACATCTCCGACCGAGTTGACCTCCTCGATGACCGTACCCGAAACATGGAAGGCACTCTGGCACACCATTCTCAATACAACCAAGAGAATAGCAGTGTGCTAGACTCCCTACGGTACGACGTCCAGTAGCAGACGGATCAGATGGCATAATATTTTTCAAGGTTTCGACCCTATCAATGAAAGATCCAAGCTCGGGGGAGGACCCCCACCAGGTATGTTCTATGTCCCTTCAGCACTTTGATTATGCACTTGCCATTTCCCTTTTCTATTTTATCTCCATCTTAAAATAAAAACACCAAAAATATTTCCCTTGAATAAAATAACTCGCAACTATGCATGGATTGAACCATATGCCTCTCACCTTGTAAATGATGAATAGTTGCTCTGTCATTAATTTTTGCAAGTGCTTTGTTTCGACTAGTTGCTTGATAGTACTTGAGTTAATTGGCATGAGTAAAAATGAACCTGAAAACCTTGTGGGAGCACATCCTTTATTCCAAGTCTAAGTTGTTGTAAGGAATGATATAGTGAGATTGTGCTTAAGTTTTACTTTTGCTCTTAGTATGGTGAAAATCTTGGATGCTTTGTGCTTTCAAAAAATAAAACAAGTTCCTCATTGGTCAGAAATTCCTACCAAAGCCATATGTTTAGTTTAGTTGAAACCTTCTACTCGTATGCTGCTTGTTGTCTTAGTGAGTTTTGTCAAATTGTTGTGACCTTTGGGTGAAACTTTCATGCTTTTAAGATCGAGATTCACGTACACACCACCTATCACTTGCAATTCCTACACTGGGAGTTAGCAAACATTGCCTTCATCTATCCACAAACCAAATGCTCCATGTTCTATGATCTCCTCTCCAAATATCCTTGAATAGAGACATGGGCTATGCAAAAAGAAAAGCATGCCAAATAGCATGGCAAAAAGAAATAGGAAAAGAAAAGCATACCAAAAGCATGGCAAAAATAAAGAAATAAGAAAAGCATGCCAAATGACATGGGAAAAATGCGAGCAAAAAGAGATAGCCAATGTTCTCGAAAATAAGTCAAGGAGAGGAAGAATCATCCCAAGGAGTTCCACCATATACCACTCCACACACTTGCACTTCTTGATCTAAAGGTGTGATTTGGTTCCCCAAAGGTCCGGTCTTTGACTTAACAAAATATAAGATACATGCATGCCTCCATCCATTGTCCCTGAGCCACGCAAAAGTCATATTAGATTTTAGGATGAAAAGAAGGCACAAGCCTTTGGTGAGGATTCAAATACCACTTGAGTGATTGAGTGTTCCAATTGAGGAACAACTTACATTTTTCACAAAATTATGAAAACTCCGCGATAGGATCCTGAAAAGAGTAGAGTGTAATAAAACTAAATCAAACTGTTCACCCTTTCAACCGCCCAAGACAAGGAGATTGCTATAAGCGCCATAGGTAAAATGGTGATTTAATACTTTGCTAATGTTTCGAGTAATTTTGAGCACTAGTTGTTTATAAAGATTACCTTCAAGATATTAACATTGTAGCAACTCCTGATCCACTGAGCCTAAGTTTTTATCTTTGTTCGAGGACGAGCAAAGGTCTAAGCTTGGGGGAGCTTGTTGGTAGTCATTACGGCACGTTTTCGACCACCAATACTTGGGAATAAAAGAGGATATATGTGACATTCTATGCACTTAGGTTTATTTCTAATAAAGTTCCACGAGTTTTGGTGAGTTTCACTTGTGCATGTACATTAACAATAAATACGTGCTATAGGGGTCGGAATTGACCGATTCGGCCGAATGACACGATTCGACCGGTTACCCCCTTAGCCATACACGACGCAAAGCACAACCAGAGGCCTCATGCACAAACTCCACCTTGACGATAACAGAGCGGTGACGAAGCAGGCCAAGTGGGTCGTTGAAGTCACCGATCTGGGGAAACAAACACACCCCAGCCAAGTGGAGCCAATCCAGACCATCCAGAGGCAATGACGGTGCATCGGAGGGCAGCTGGGCCTCGGGCCCAATTCGGCCGAAGCCTACAGTTCGGCCGAAGCATGGAGACATGCACAACCGCCTCAGCAACCGACCTAGGGGAGAGATCAGGGCCGTAGGCAACAAGGCGGTGCCACGTGCCCGTTCGGCCGAATCCATCCATTCGGTCGAACCAGCCGGGGCACCGCCTCAAGGTGCCTTGGCCGGTGCTCTTCCTCCACCGCCTCATGTCCACTATAAAAGCAGGGGTCCTCTCACTTGTAAACACATACCAAGCCAAGGAGCTCTCATTTCCACTTCTCTCTAGTAGAGTTAGGATGGTTTAGTTGGGAGTTAGAGTTGAGTCGAGTTGTGCCTCATAGGTTCCGGAGTCGTCTTCAGAAGCTCTGTTATATGCTCTTGTATCTTTTCCTTTCCTTTTGTAGACTTTGAGTTATCAATATAAAGTTATCTTTTTCACTTTGCCTTTGTCATTTATAGCTTGCTTCTACTTTAGTCTAGTTGCATCTATATCATGTTTAGACTATAGTTGGTTCTAGTTCTGGTGCTTCCAAATCTTGTTTAAGTCTTTGTCTTAGCCGGTTGTTTGATCTTGCTCGATACTTGAAGTGAATTGTCACTAAGAGTATTGACAAGGTTGCTTGCTCTTACTAGTGGAGTAAGTAGTTGTTGACTAGTGTAGAAGTGGTTCCTAGGCTAGCCAGTAACCTTTGTTTGCCCCTGGGTCTGCGGAGGTTGTAGTCGTTAGGTGGTGACAGCCCGATACGGTCTTTGTACCCCCATCACGTTCGTCTCGGCTTGTAGGATTCCCTAGCGTAGGGTAGATGCCACCCCTTCTCATCCCTTTCTGTGTGGCGTAGGCTCTGCTGTCCCGAAGTTAAGACATAGGTTTAACCTTGACCTCTGAGTGCTGGCTCTACAGCCTCTGTACCTCTAACCCCGAGTGACATAGACAGATAAAGTACCTAGGAATCCTCTATCTCTTTCTGTTGTCCTCCCAGCTATCTATTCCTTCTCTTTCCTATCTGAGCCTCCCTTGAGCTGTGTGTCATTGTATATCTACTCCTATCCAATATCGTTATCCCCCGTCTTGTTAGTCGTGTATCCCTCTCTGATAGTCTCGAATATCTGTTTTCTAGTACTCTTGCCATAAGCTTCCCAACGGAAATATAAATTACGATACCTCGAAATACTCCCTGGTGAAATGCTACAGCGGTAATTCTGTGTGCTTGCATAATATTTATATATTTTACTGAGCCATAAGAAAAACCATTGAAACACTCCTTACTCCAGTACAGTTAGCTTACTTTAATCAACCATGGTGTTCAACCGAGTCCCTCCTCTCACTTGCCTATGGGTGACACTCTGTATGCATGGAGGAAGCTTACTCCATTCAGGTTTGCACTTGCACATCCCTTGAGTACATTTCTCTTTCAATTCTATACAATGTTTGATTCACTTGCATGATTAAAAACATGAAAACAACAAAAATATATCCGTTGTCCTGATCATTATGCTGCTCTTGAAAATGGTTTGTGGATGTCTTAACTTACCCCTGAAGAAGGATTAACATTTTGTGGAGGTTAAATCCCTGCAAAAACAACAAACCCCGAACAACTAAACGTTCAACTTATGACCCCATGATCTTTCAGGTATTGTCGTTCTAACATTTTGCAGGCATCATCTCGTGGTCTCTATTTCTATGGACGATCAAGCACATTCGGTACTCGAGCATTGGTGAGGCTAGGGACAACTCCTCTACCACATCACATGTCTCGGCACCGATCAAGGCCAAGTCAGTGATCACTGACACTGATGTTCCAAGTAAAGCTTGGGGGAGAGGACCCCCACGAGGTAAGTCCCAACCATATCATTGCAAGCTACATCTTTGATCTGCTTTTGCTTTCATTTTAGTTTGAATAATAAAAATACCAAGAATATTTTGTTTTGAATAAAATAACTCCCAACTATGCATGGAATGAATCATATGCGTCTCACTTTGGAAATGATGAATAGTTGCTCTGTCATATATCTTGCAAGTACCTTGTTCACAACTTGTTACTCTATTGGTGCTTGAGTTATTTGGCATGGGTGAAATATGAACCTAAAAACCTTGTGGGAGCACATGCTTTATTACAAGTCTAGGTTGTTGTGATGAATGATATAGTGAGACTATGGTTGAGTTCTTGCTCTTGCTCTTAGTATGGTGAAAATCTCCGATGAATTTATTAAAAAAAATCATGAAGTTCCTCATTGGTTGAAATTCCTACCAAAGCCATATGATAAGCTTAGTTGAAAACTTTCCACCCATATGCTGCTTGTTATTTTAGTGAGCTTTGTCAAATTGTTGTGACCATTATGAGGAACATTTCATGCTTTAGAGATCAAGATTCACGTACATGCCACTCTTACTTGCAAATTCCTACACTGTGAGTTAGCAAATGTATTTCCATCATCCATCCACAAAATAAAGGCTCCATGTTTTATGATTCCCTCTCCTTAGTTATCCCTGAAAAAGAGGCATGGGCTATGCAAAAAGAAAAAGAAAGAAAAGCATGCTAAAAAGCATGGCAAAAAAAGAAGTAAGAAAAAAAGAGAAAAAGAAAGAAAAGCATGCTAAAAAGCATGGCAAAAAAAGAAGTAAGAAAAAAAGAGAAAAAGAGAAGCATGCCACAGGCATGGCAAAAATATGAAAAAAAAGATAGCATATGTTCTCGCAAATAAATTTATGGAGAGGAAGAATCATCACAAGGAGTTTCCACCACATTCCACTGTCCACTCCATATCCATACACTTGCACTTCTTGATCTAAAGGTATGATTTGATTATCCGAAGGTCCGGTCTTTGACTTAGCGAAATATAAGATGCAAGCATGCATTTATCCATCTTTCCTACCTGAGCCCCACAAAAGCTTTAGTAGAATCTAGCATGAAAGAAGGAAAAAGCCTTTGGTGAGGATTCAAATACCACTTGAGCGATTGAGTGTGCCAATTGAGGGACTAAATTTTAATTTTCTAAAAGTTTGAAAACTTCCAAGATAAGATCCTGAAAAGTGTAAGAGTGGAATGACACTAAATCAAACTGTTCAACCTTTCAACCGCCCAAGACAAGGAAATTGCTATAAGCCCCATAGGTAAAATGGTGATTTAATACTTTACTAAATGATTCGAGTAATTTTGAGCACTAACTGTTGATAAAGATTACTTGCAAGACTCTGACATTGTAGCAACTCCCGATCCACCAAGCCTAAATTTTTATCTTTGCTCGAGGACGAGCAAAGGTCTAAGCTTGGGAGAGCTTGTTGGCGGTCGTTACGACACATTTTTGACCACCAATACTCGGGAATAAAAGAGGATATATGTGACATTCCATGCACTTACATTTATTTCTAGTAAAGTTCCACGAGTTTTGGTGAGTTTCACTTGTGCAGGAACATCAACTACAAATACGTGCTATATGGGTCGGAATTGACCGATTCGGCCGAACGACATGATTCGACCGGTTACCCCCCTTAGTCGTACGAGACACCGAGAGACGTCTAAGTCAACGATGACCAAGCGATGACGACACACGACACGTGGGCAACCGACACGTCACTCCTGGACCAAACCAACACGAAGACCACCTAGATCAAGTCATCCAGGAAGCCCAGGAAGCAAAGGCGGTGTAGATGGGCTGGCATGGGCTTCCAGCCTAGTTCGGCCAAATCCACCAATTTGGCCGAACTGCCCCCATGTCACACCCGGTTTTAGAAGGAAAACCAGATGCATTTCATATGTGCGCCAGGATAAAAAATTCACACATATGATAGACGTCATAAGTGAAATACCATAAGACAGTGCATAATCGAATAAAAAAGTTATTGTATCATTATTACACTCCAAGACATAAGTCTTTAACGAAAAGTAAAACGAGTAGCTAGCGGCGGATAATCCATCAACTTCACAGGCCGTTGACTGGTGAACACATACGTCTAGAACTCTTGGAAATCCTTTGGAAACTCTTCCAAATCACCTTGGTCTGAACAGCGTTGCGTAAAGCAAGGATGAGTACACTTATGGTTGGTACTCAGCAAGTGTAGAGTAAATAAATGACATGCAAGGCTAAACAAAGATAAAGCCGACATGGTTTGACTGCAATAAGCTTTTAGTTGGTCAACATTTTAACATTAATTAACAAGTGCAAGTTTATACCATCCCACATTAAACATTATACAATCACATGTTCAAGAATAAAGAACAATAATTTGATGTCATCTTTGGATAATTAATCATGCGAGGGTCCATGCTGCTCATGACCGTGAGCACGACTGTTATAACAGTTTCACACTCTGCAGAGGTTGTACACTTTCACCACAAGTTGTGTTTTCCCACCCATGCCTGAGGGAGCCAACCTCATAAAAACACAAAAGTGTGTGGCTTGGGATACACTACGAGGCCTTTACAAAGATTCCCTAATAAGTGCAGCCCACTAAGGTTTCAAAATCCAAGCAAAGCATAACCCTCCCTAATGAGATCTATCTCTTAGCTAAGCCCACAGCTCAAGAGGACCGGGCTATACCTCATCGAAGTCTCCCCCACTTGCCCTTTCAGTAAGACATGCACAAATTAGAGTTTCTAATTAGTCAGCCAAGATTAGAACCAGTTGATCTTATGGTTGTACTATTTTCCTGGGTGGTCACTCCACGTTCCATTTAACATATGATCATGAGTTAACAGGGTATGAACATGAAGTGAATCCAGTTTAATAATTAAACCCAAAGTTTACCATGCCCGAGTTTAGCAACTAAGCAATAATCTATCCAACATAAGCAAAGCATCCCAGGTACATCAAGGACAGTGGTAAAAGACTAGGAACAACCTTAACATAGGACCCATCAAATTAATGCAATGCGGAAAAGTAAAGTGTATCTTTATTTGGTGAATAATAGGACCGCAAAGAGATGATCAAAAATACACTTGCCTCCAACAAAGCCTTGCTGCTCAAAGTCGTCCATGAACTGCTCTTTGAATCCCTCGAACGGCATGGCTTCTAAACGCATCACACAAGCACATACAAGAGAACAAAACAAAACAATAAGAAACAGTACACCAAACAGTAGCAATAGAACAAAACAAGGCTATAAAACTAATCTACACGTTACAAGGATCACATGAGCGAAAGAAGCACTAAAATCGGATTTAAAACGTGAAAGATATGGGTAAAACAAGTTTCAGGGGCTTATTTGAAGAAAACCAGGGACTAAAACATAATTACGCTTAAATCTACAAGTGCTAACATGTAAAATTACCTTACCAGGATGGCGCGCACTATTATTAAAAAGCTCAGGGGCTAAATCGAAGAAAAAGGACTGATCTGTAATAGGCCGTAAGATTTAGATCGGACGACAGTTGTTCAATGGGCAGACTTCGGTCGCCGGCGGCATCACTGGGACGGCGGCGCTGGGCGACCACGGCGGAACCTCACCGGAGTAAAGCAAAACTCGTGCTACGGTGCTCGAAACGCGATGGTATCAAGCTCTACAGAACCAGGAGCGAACGACGAGCTCACCAAGAGTGGTGTCGATGACGATTAGACGACGAGGCGCATGGACGGCGAGGAGGGGCGGTGCCGGCGATACTGTGAAGGAACGACGGCGAATTAAGCTCGATTCAAGGCTCAATCACACACGGGGTCGATTCGACAAGCTTCGTTACCCTCCCGCGGAGCTCCTAGACTTGATCTCGTCGAGAGATTGGCAGTAGCGGCAAAGATCGACGAGCGCGGGCCAATGGCGACGGTGTGGGCTGTGTGGGGTGCTACGACTCTTGGAGATCGAGGAGAGGGCTTGGTGAGGACCTAGGAGGGGCGGCGGCTTGGTTTTATAGTCCCCCGAGGGCCTTCATGGCATAGAAGCTAAGGACCACAGATTGGCGCCGGCGGCCGTCACCTAACTTGCGGGCGAGCACTTTCCTAAAGGAGAGGCATCGAGTTAAGGAATGGAATCTCCCCTCAGGAAGTCCGGGAGGGGTTCTGCTGCGCCAAAACGGGAAAGGGATCAAGCTTGCGCACGGATCAGAGCTGCAGCCGCGAATCGGGTCGGACTCGGCTCAGCTTGGCGCGATCGGGAGGAAAGGGACGACCCAGACAGGTGGGGTCCTGCTGTCGGCGGGGGGGGGGGGGGGGGGTGAGGTAGCCGGGCTGCGGAGAGCTGCTGGGCCGGGGAAAGGGCTTTGCCCAAGAAGAAGTTAAGCGACCGCTGAAAAGAACGAGGGCTAGAAGCGAATTGTGCTGAGAGTTGAGGGGGCAAAAATGAACTATTGCTAAAACAATCAAAACTAAAGACATTCAGTTAAATTTCAAACCAAAGACAAGCAACAAAACAAAAGTGCACCAGCATGTAATGCAACAATCACTTATTTTACTATAATTTATTTAAATGATATTAAATATTTTAGAGCCTAGAATAAATTCCAAATAATCATAGAAATTTTAATTGACCCTTAAATAAATCCTAGAAAATTCGAATAATTTAATGTGATGAAAATTAGGGTGCTACAAACCTACCCCCTTAAAGAGAATCTCGTCCTCGAGATTTGTATGAATTTGCAAAGAGCTAGGAAATTCTGCCATCAGTTCATCCTCTCTTTCCCAGGTAGCCTCATCCTCTTCGTGGTGACTCCATTGCACTTTGCACATTTTAACAACTTTACTCCTGGTGACCCTCTCTACCGTTTCCAATATTTTTAACAATATTTTTATCAGTTGGCCTCTCTCCAGTCTCGTTCCAAAACAATGGGGTCCTGCATTTTCTTCCGTACAGGGCTTCAAAGGGCGCCATCTGGAGACTCGCTTGGTAACTGTTGTTATAAGAGAACTCCGCGTATGGCAAACTCTTATCCCAACTTCTCCCATACTTTAGTGCACAGGCTCTCAGCATATCCTCTAGTATTTGATTTGTCCTTTCCGTCTGACCATCTGTTTGAGGGTGATAAGCAGAGCTAAAATTCAACCTTGTATCCATGGACTCATGCAGTTGTTGCCAAATCCTTGATGTGAACTGGGTACCCCTATCAGAAACAATCCTTTTTGGCACTCCATGGTAGCATACAATTCTAGCAAAATACAACTCTGCAAGTCTAGCTCCCGTGTAGGTGGTCATTACAGGAATGAAATGAGCTAGTTTAGTTAGTCGATCCACTATCACCCAGATGGAATCATAACCATCTCGAGTACACGGCAAACCGACTATAAAGTCCATACTAATCTCTTCCCACTTCCACTCACAGATTTTCAAAGGCTGGAGTAATCCTGCTGGCCTTTGATGTTCAGCCTTGACCCTCTGACAGGTGTCACACACGGCGACATGACTGGCCACGTCACGCTTCATCCTGTACCACCAATATCTCTCTTTTAAATCTTGATACATCTTGGTACTCCCGGGGTGGATCGAATATGCGGAGTCATGGGCCTCCCTAAGTACGAGCTATCTTTGTGACTCCACATCAGGCACACAAATCCTATCCTTCAGCCATAGTGTTCCCTGATCGTCTAATCTGAAATCGGGTGCCTTACCATTCTTCATGAGTTGCTTGATTTCCTCGATTTTCTTGTCTCCCAACAGGCCCTTCCGTATCTCTGCCTCTAGAGTGGGTTCTACCTCCATGGTTATCCCTCCGGCTTGGGTGACCATCCCTAGGTTCAGCCTCTCGAACTCCTTGTGCAACTCCGGGGGTAGTTGGTCGGCTAAGACCATATTAGCTTGGCCCTTCCGACTTAAGGCATCCGCTACTACATTGGCTTTCCCTGGATGATAATGTATCTCCAGGTTGTAGTCCTTGATCAGCTCCAGCCAACGACGCTGTCTCAAGTTAAGGTCCTTCTGCATGAAGATGTACTTCAAGCTTTTGTGGTCGGTGTAAATCTGACACTTGTTTCCCACAAGGTAGTGCCTCCATATCTTCAATGCATGCACCACAGCTGCTAATTCCATATCATGGGTGGGGTAGTTCTGTTCATGTTTCCCCAATTGTCGGGATGCATATGCTACAACGCGTCCCCCTTGCATGAGCACACAACCAAGACCCCTCTTCGAAGCATCACAATATATGTCAAAACTATTGTGAATGTCTGGCATCACTAACACAGGAGCTGATGTCAACCTCCTTCTCAGTTCCTCAAACCTGGCTTGACAAGCATCTGTCCACTTGAAGTCTTTATCCTTCTCCAATAAAGATGTAAGGGGTTTCACAATATTCGAGAATCCCTCAATGAACCTGCGGTAGTAACCGGCCAATTCAAGAAAGCTTCTGATCTCAGACACACTCTTAGGGGGTTCCCATTCCAACACTTCGCTAACCTTGCTCGGATCGATTGTAACTCCCCCATCTTTGATGACATGCCCAAGAAATGCCACTTCCTTTAGCCAGAACTCACACTTACTCAGCTTAGCATACAACTGATTCACTCTGAGTTTCTTCAACACTAGCCTCAGGTGTACCTCATGCTCACCTTCATTCTTGAAGAAAACCAGGATGTTGTCGATGAAAACCACCATAGACTTGTCCAAGTACTCCATGAACACCTTGTTCATCAAATACATGAAGTAGGCAGGGGCGTTAGTCAAGCCAAAGGACATGACAGTATACTCATAAAGAACATATCTGGTTGTGAAGGCTGTCTTGGGGATATGTGAGGATTGTATTGGTGATATCCTGATCGCAGATCGATCTTGGAGAACACTTTGGCTCCTTTCACCTGGTCAAAGAGATCTTCAATACGGGGCAGTGGATACTTGTTCTTGATGATCACCTCGTTGAGAGATCGGTAATCTACACACATCCTTTGCGTACCATCCTTCTTGCCCACAAAGATGACTGGTGCTCCCCAAGGTGAAGAACTAGGGCGAATAAAACCCTTTTCCAATAATTCACTAAGTTGTTTCTTAAGCTCTTCTAACTCATTAGCAGCCATTCTGTAAGGTCTCTTAGAGATAGGTGCAGTACTAGGTAAAAGCTCAATAATAAACTCAATGTCTCGGTCTGGTGGCATACCTGGCAAATCGTCGGGAAACTCGCATACCACTCGGATATCTTCTAGTGGGGCTCCATCCAGCTGATTCACTATGCCATCAGCCGTAGATGGTATAGTAGTCATGAATTCAATCCTTTCTCCTTGTGGACTTGTCAACAACACATACCTCTTGGCACATTGGATCACAGCATCATGCATGGTCAACCAATTCATCCCGAGTATAATATCGATCCCACTTGATTCCAAGACAATGAGTCTGGCATCAAAGTCCTTCCCTAGAATCTTAAGACTAACTCCCGGACACAAGAACCGTGCTTTCATGTCCCCTCCAGGTGAACTAACTAACATTTGAGTTCTCAAGGGTACCATGGTTATGTTTTGCTTAGCTACATATTGGGCAGTAATAAAATAATGGGATGCTCCAGTATCAAACAAAACTGACGCAGGAACTGAGTTGACAAGGAACATACCGAGCACTACATCTTGAGCTTCCTGGGCAGTTTCTTTGACCACGTGGTTCACCTTGCCACGCACAAAATTTTGCTACCCTTTGTTGCCCTGCGGCATCTGATTTCCATTCTGTGCTTGCTGCATCTGAGGGATGGGTCTGGGGGTGTTAGCATTCTGACCTTGGGCGCTTGTGGTGTTCCTCTTGGGATGGTTGTTGGCATAGTGCCCCGTCTCCCCACACTTGAAACATCCGGGACCAGCGGGGGTGTTAGGTGCAGAGGGCTTCACTAGGGTGCTCATTGGGGTGTTCTGACAGTTCTGCTGGAAATTAGGGCTTGGAGTAGACTGGTTCTGACACTGGAACTGAGTCTGCCCAAAGTTCCCACCTTGAGTTACAGGACAGAAATGGGCCCCCTGAGGCGGAGTAAAACGAGGATGGACGTTGCTGCTGCCTTGTCCCGATGAGTTGAACTTCCTCTTCATCTCCCCCATCTCACGACGGACGTGCTCCACACTAATGGCCTTGTCCACCAGGCCCTAGAACGTGGGAAACACATGCACCATCAGCTGATACTTGATAGGGGCATTCAGACCTTCCAGGAAATGCTCCTGCTTCTTCTCATCATCTGACACCTCTACCGGTGCATAACGGGCCAACTGAAAGAACTTGTCCCTATACTCACTCATAGACATGCTGCCCTGCTTCAGTGCGAGGAACTCCTTTTTGATCTTCAGATTGGTGCAACCTAAAGTTGGTTGTGAATTCCAGCCAAGTGATAACAGTAGGGGTGGCATGAGCGGCTTTGAAAGCATCCCACCAATTTGAAGCTGATCCCGTCAGTCACCCTGCCGCATATAGTACCTTCTCCGTGTCATTGCATTGGGTGATCTCCAGCTTCTTTTCAATTGTCTTCAGCCAATCATCAGCATCGAGCGGGTCTGATGAGTGAGAGAAAGTTGGGGGTTGGTGACTCATGAAATCCCTGTGCTTGTCCCAAGGTGGTTGGTTTTTGTTGTTCATTTGAGTCTGCATGGCCGTCATGGTGGCGGTGATGTTCTGCAGGATCTGAGTCTGAGCGGTGAGGATTTGATCCATCCCTACTGGTGGTGTTGGTCCTGCATGAGAGTTGGGGTTGGTGTTGTTGCGTCTTGGACGTATTACTGGTGACCGATCAACTCCACCACCGGACCTGGTGTTCACCATCTGATGGTTAGAGATATGAGACTCAGATGATTGCTGGGGAAACAAACAATCACAAACAAGTGGAGAAAAATGATAAAGATGTTGGGCATATCCAAAAGATCCAACTACAACACTTGTCACCTTCAGACTGCATCCAAACAGATTCTGAGTGTCTTAAAGAAACGAGTATAGCACACAATCTGAAGCTCTAAAAATTATGAAACTTGGTTAGAACGACGCTCGTTAAGTTTTGAAACCAACCCAACTTGAATTACCATAATCGGATTTCTAAATCTTGAGATATTAAATAGACAAGCTTGCTGTGTCAGGCATCTCGAGTCAGGTTCCCAGGGTCACACTAATATGTGCACAACTCCATATCAGACATTCTAAAATTCTGAATAATTCCTGAAATATATAATATGAAGTTATGAATCTATCCCAACTTGAATTTCTTCAATTGGATTTCCGTAGCTCAAGATATAAAATTAACAAGCTTGTGGTGTCAGGTCGGTTCTCCTCGGGCAGGTTCTGAGTAATTTACTAAGAAATGTGTAACTCTTAATTTGCTGATCCAAAAAGTCCCAAACATTTCCATAAGGTAGTTTACGGAGTTAGGAATCCATCCCAACTAGAATCATGTCATTTGGACCTCTGTAACTCCAGAAACAATTCGAACAGTACGGACATGTCAGGGAACTCGCGAACAGATTCCAACATAGCGTGAAACGCAAGACAAATTGAGGCGAATTGATTGGAGAACATAATAGGAGTAACCGAGATAATTATATAACCCAAACCAAACTAACTTTATTGATTTAAGATATCTAATGCCTTGTGGTCATCACTCCACAAAACACCGCACTCACAGCAAAGATCCCACTCAAAACAAGCACTCATCAAGCAAGCACACCTAAACAAAAGCTAACACACCGACCTCAATGATGACTCAAACTAAACGATTACAAAAGAGGGTTGACTGCCTAACTCCTAGAGTACTTGTGTCACTGCACCAGCTTCTCCATAATCCAGTATGTCCCGCTCCAGTGACTCTACTCGCAAGACTTCTTCATTAGGATCTTCTCCCCATGGCTTAGGCACTGGGTCTCCATTCAGCTGGGCTGCCAGAATGTCCCTCTCCCTTTTTATCTGAAGCAATGAGTACCTAATCCAGCACAGCTCACTTTGTACGGTGTCCAGATCCGTGTTGAGAGCAGCAACAAGGTTTGTCAGCACTTCCTTTTCCATATCAACTTGGACGCGAGGAAGGACGGTCTGAGGGGTTCCACTAGCATGGCGTGGAATGACCCTGTAGTGTAGTTTCTCCACTTCTTCCTTGTGCTTCTCACAAAGTGCATATGGAGCGCGTCTAGCTGCTTCACTGATCCCTGCTTGTGGACTGCACCGCGGAGTATCATCATTGGAGATAGCAACCACCTTCTTCAATCCCGTTGCAGGATCATCCACCCTGATGTGCACAGACATTGTCCAGTAGGATGGGTACCAGGTGCTCTTGTGCTCCACACAGCAATACTCCTGCCTCCGGGTGTACCCTAACTGGCTCATCACAAGCCTGAGCAAGATAGGCAAACAAGCGGTGCCTCCATCATCTTGGTACTCTTCTATGCTCCTCTTCTCAGGTGCTCCTCCATCAGCAGCTTCAACTTCTGGATTGACTTCCACAAGATCTTCATCTTCCACTTGCATCTCTTCTTCAGTTGCGGCCTGCTGCTGCATCTCCTGAGGTTCTGGCTGCTCCTGCTACATTTCCTCATCCTCCATGAGTTCTTCAGCTGGAGTGGCCCTCTTGCGCTGAGTCCTCTTGGTACGTGCCATCTACTAAGAGAGAAGACGATTGGAATTAGAACAAGTCTAAGGAATCACTTAAAGCAAAGATAGCATAACCAAGATGAGAATAAAAGCGTTAAGGACCAAGATGAGGGTAAAACAAAAATAGAGAGGTAAAAAGCATAGAAGCATGAATAATAGAGCAATAGACCTTAAATACGACCATTTTGTATCTAGGCTTGCATCCTACAGTCAACACGGCCCTGATACCACTTCTGTCACACCTGATTTTAGAAGGAAAACCAGATGCATTTCATATGTGCGCCAGGATAAAAAATTCACACATATGATAGACGTCATAAGTGAAATACCATAAGACAGTGCATAATCGAATAAAAGAGTTACTGTATCATTATTCCACTCCAAGACATTAGACTTTAACGAAAAGTAAAGCGAGTAGCTAGCAGCGGATAATCCATCAACTCCACAGGTAGTTGACTGGTGAACACATACGTCTAGAACTCCTGGAAATCCTTTGGAAACTCTTCCAAATCACCTTGTTCTGAACAGCGTTGCATAAAGCAAGGATGAGTACACTTATGGTTTGTACTCAGCAAGTGTAGAGTAAATAAATGACATGCAAGGCTAAACAAGGATAAAGCCGACATGGTTTGACTGCATTAAGCTTTTAGTTGGTCAACATTTTAACATTAATTAACAAGTGCAAGTTTATACCATCCCACATTAAACATTATACAATCACATGTTCAAGAATAAAGAACAACAATTTGATGTCATCTTTGGATAATTAATCATGCGAGGGTCCATGCTGCTCATGACCATGAGCACGACTGTTATAACAGTTTCACACTCTGCAGAGGTTGTATACTTTCACCACAAGTTTTGTTTTCCCACCCATGCCTGAGGGAGCCAACCTCATAAAAACACAAAAGTGCATCGCTTGGGATACACTACGAGGCCTTTACAAAGATTCCCTAATAAGTGCAGCCAACTAAGGTTTCAAAATCCAAGCAAAGCATAACCCTCCCTAATGAGATCTGTCTCTTAGCAAAGCCCACAGCTCAAGAGGACCGGGCTATACCTCATCGAAGTCTCCCCCACTTGCCCTTTCAGTAAGACATGCACAAATTAGAGTTTCTAATTAGTCAGCCAAGATTAGAACCAGTTGATCTTATGGTTGTACTATTTTCTTGGGTGGTCACTCCACGTTCCATTTAACATATGATCATGAGTTAATAGGGTATGAACATGAAGTGAATCCAGTTTAATAATTGAACCCAAAGTTTACCATGCCCGAGTTTAGCAACTAAGCAATAATCTATCCAACATAAGCAAAGCATCCCAGGTACATCAAGGACAGTGGTAAAAGACTAGGAACAACCTTAACATAGGACCCATCAAATTAATGCAATGCGGAAAAGTAAAGTGTATCTTTATTTGGTGAATAATAGGACCACAAAGAGATGATCAAAAATACACTTGCCTCCTCCAAAGCCTTGCTGCTCAAAGTCGTCCTCGAACTGCTCTTCGAATCCCTCGAACGGCATGGCTTCTAAACGCATCACACAAGCACAAACAAGAGAACAAAACAAAACAGGTTTCAAGGGCTTATTTGAAGAAAACCAGGGACTAAAACATAATTACGCTTAAATCTACAAAGGCTAACATGTAAAATTACATTACCAGGATGGCGCGCACTATTATTAAAAAGCTCAGGGGCTAAATCTAAGAAAAAGGACTGATCTGTAATTATTTTTATAACTATGTTGGACTGCGGGTTGATTTAGAAAAAGTGGAGGGGCTCTCCGGTATGTGATTCGGTCAGATCGAACCTGGACCGTAGGATTTAGATCGGACGACAGTGGTTCAATGGGCAGACTTCGGTCGTCGGCGGCATCACTGGGACGGCGGCGCTGGGCGACCACGGCGGAACCTCGACGGAGTAAAGCAAAACTCGAGCTACGGTGCACAAAACGCGATGGGATCAAGCTCTACAGAACCAGGGGCGAACGAAGAGCTCACCAAGAGTGGTGTCGACGACGATCGGGCGACGAGGCACACAGATGACGAGGAGGGGCGGCGCCGGCGATACTGTGTAGGAACGACGACAAATTAAGCTCGATTCAAGGCTCAATCACGCACGGGATCGATTCGACAAGCTTCGTTACCTTCCTGCGGAGCTCCTAGACTTGATCTCGTCGAGAGATTGGCGGTGGCGGCGAAGATCGACGAGCACAGGCCAATGGCGACGACGTGGGCTGTGTGAGGCGCTAGGGCTCTGGGAGATCGAGGAGAGGGCTTGGTGAGGACCTAGGAGGGGCGGCGGCTTGGTTTTATAGTCCCCCGAGGGCTTTCGTGGCGTAGAAGCCAAGGACCGCGGATTGGCACAGGCGGCCATCACCTTCCTTGCACGCGAGCACTTTCCTAAAGGAGTGGCAGCGAGTTAAGGAAGGGACTCTCCCATCAGGAAGTCCGGGAGGGGTTCTGCTGCACAAAAACAGGAAAGGGATCAAGCTTGCATGCGAATCGGAGCTGCAGCCGCGAATCGGGTCAGATTCGGCTCGGCTTGGCGTGATCGGGAGGAAAGGGACGACCTCGACAGGTGGGGTCCTCCTGTCGGTGAAACGACGCGGGGGGGGGGGGAAGCTAGCCGGGCTGTGGAGAGCTACTGAGCCGGGGAGGGCTCGGCCCAAGAAGAAGTTAAGCGTCCGATGAAAAGAAGGAGGGCTAGAAGCGAACTGGGCTGAGAATTGAGGGGGGCAAAAACAAACTCTTGGTAAAACAATCAAAACTAAAGACATTCAGTTTGAATTTAAATGAAATTTAAATTCAAACCAAAGACAAGAAACAAAACAAAAGTGCACTAGCATGTAATGCAACAATCACTTATTTTACTATAATTTATTTAAATGATATTAAATATTTTAGAGCCTAGAATAAATTCCAATTAATCATAGAAATTTTAATTGACCCTTAAATAAATACTAGAAGATTCTAATAATTTAATGTGATGAAAATTAGGGTGTTACACCCCACTGCCCAAACCGCCTCCAGGAGCTGATCAGGGTTGTGGGATGAAGGCGGTGCAGGATGGACGGTTCGGCCGAACCAATCCATTCGGCCGAATTGGCTGGGGGCACCGCGTGAGTCCCTTGGCCGGGGGCACCGCGTCGGTCCCTTGGCCGGTACTCATCCTTAACCGCCACTCCAATCTATAAATAGAGGTGTCCATTTCCTTGTATCACACACATCACTTGGGAGCAAGTCTCCATTGTCCACTTTCAAGATGTAGAGTTAAGCTAGTCCTATTGGGAGTTAGAGTCAGGGTTGAGCTTCGCTCAGGGTTTCAGAGTCATCTTCTGGAGTTCTGGTAAAGCTCTTGTATCTTTCCCTTTTCTTTATGCAAGACTCTAAGTATTTAATATATTATCATCTGATTTACTTGAGTTATTTTTTCTGCATTTATTTCTAGGATAATTGTGGAATGTCTAGCCTTGGTTACAAGTTGTTGTAGTCTAGCTCTATAAGTTCTCTCTTTAGTTCTTTGTCTCAGCTGGTTCCTCGATTCTGCTCAATGCTTGCGATGAATTATCACTGGGGTATTGACAGGGTTGCTTGCTCTTTCTAGTAGAGTAAGTAGTTACTGTCTGGTATAGGCGTGGTGCCCAGACTAGATGGTAACCTTTGTTTGCCCTTGAGTCTGCGGAGGTGGTAGCCGTTAGGTGGTGGCAGCCCTATACGGCCTACATAGCCCATCACGTTCGTCTCGGCTTGTAGGATCCCCTAGTGTAGGGTAGACGTCACCCCTTCTCATCCCTTTCTGTGTGTCGTAGGCTCTGCTGTCCCGAAGCTCAGGTAATAGAACTAGGAAAAGAACCATAGACGCCATTCTTAATGCTAGTTGTAATCTTTGCTGGAGATATCTCAAGGCCAGTAGAAGTGTATAGGAATCCTTTTCTGTCTCGTTGTCCTCCCACTAGCTAGACCGCTCTTCTATCTAAATCACTTATCCTAGATTTCTCTTTGTGTGTGTCATTTGCATATCACTCATATCCTATCCTTTATCCCGCCTTGTTAGCCGGTACTTTAATTAGTAGTTACATCCTTGTTAATAGTCAATACTCTTTATTCATTGTTTCCCTGAGGAAATAAATATGATACCTAGGAATACTCTTGGGTGAAATGCCAATAAACACTTGCCAATAAACACTTGGGTGGAATACCAAGGAATACTCATCGGTATCCGTGCGCTTGCGGATTTATATCTGTGTCATAAGAATATACCAATAAACACTCCTTGTAGTGTCAACAGTCAGCAAGTGGAGATCGATGCTCTAGAAGAGCATAGGCTCTGTGCCTTGACCCACCATGCGCGCCATTTGCAGCAGATTCACCGATACCATGACAGGGACGCCAGGGAATGCTCCCTCAACGTGGGTGACCTCGCACTCCACTGAGTCATGACCGCAAAGGACCAGCACAAGTTGTCACCGCCTTGGGAAGGATCCTTCATCGTCAAAAGAAGTCATCTCCCCAGGAACATGCCAGATGGAGTGGGCCAACGGTGACCCGGTTCCAAACGTTTGGAACATCCAGCACCTCACCAAGTTCTACCCTTAATCCAGATACTAGCTGAGGACCATGTGTGTTTGAGACACCGAGTGGATGGTGGCTTACTAGTGATCAATGATTGACAACGTTGTGTGGACTGACATTTGCCTTGGCTCAAGTATTGCAGATGTAGATTGTGGCTTGGTTTGCATTGGTGCAATTGAAGAACAAGCATGAATGGTCTTTGCCGGAGCGGCCTCTCAGGAGTGGAGAGTCAAGTAGGCTTGGTTTGAGGGATCCGATGGTCGATGGGATCAAGTGTGGTTCACATGGTGCAAGAACAAGCAAGGCAACATGGATGAACATGATCTAAGCCGGTACATTGGGATCATGGAACGAGGCAAGACCGAGTAAACAGTCCTGGCGCCGGAGGTGAAAGGCTTGGCGTGCTCGAAGCTTGGAGTGGAGGCTGGACTAAGTACGCGGGGTTTCTTGGTTTGGCCACAAATCTAGCGGAGGAGGGTTTCTTGGTTTGGGCCTCAAAACAAAGCCGGTCTGACCGGTTTCTGGAATCCGGTCTGACCGGTTTCTGAAACCGGTCTGATCGGTTTTAGTCTGTGCGTCGGGAAGCTTCGAAGCGGAGAACACGCGGCGTGATCGTGGAGGTTACGTCGGAGGGAAGCAACTCGAGATGGATGCGTGCCCAGCTGGAGGAGAAATATCTACAACTTCCAGTTTTGCCCTTGAGGGCATGTATCATCTAATTAAGTTGTAGGGGTAGTTTCATCTTTCGTTGGCAGCCATATATACTCACCTTGTGGGAGATGGCAGCCATCTCTTGGAACCGTAGTTCATTTTCTCTTTGTTTTCCTAGGCTAGCCATGAGCTTCATGTTGTGAGGAAGAGAGGAAAGGAATTCTCCACTTCGATTTTCCTCCACTTTCATGTGGGTTGGATGAAGGGAGGACGTTAGCCTTTGTAAAGAAGTTGTCCTCATTATGTGAAGAGAATTCTTGGTGGTGAATCCTTGTGTTCTTGCGTCTCTCACGTTTTTCCTTTTTGTGGATTTTTGGGTGATTTTTGGGGAGATTTTTGTTCATCAGATTTGAGGTCGTTTCCTTGTGGGATTTTGTTGGGGATTCACTCATGGGTCTTTGTTGATCCTTCTCTAGTGATTTGACCCCCTCAATCCTCGGGAAAAGCCTTCAATTTGGTGGATTTTGGTTGAACCCAAGAAAAGGGAGTTCATGCCTTTGATTCTCGATTCCTTTTGATTTGGTGTATTTTAGGAGTTGATTTTGGATCCATGACTAGTTCATGAGGTATCCCACCTATCCCTAAAGTCTCACTAGAATCCGTGGAGCAAATCGGGAGATCGGTTGAGGATAAGATTGAGTTTTCCTCACGGACAGTTTTCTCGTGTCTGCCTGGGGAAACCGGTCTGACCGGTTTGTCAAACCAGTTTCACCGCTTTTGGGGCTGAAGCTGTCACATGTTATTTTTCTTCCTTCTAGCCATGTTTTGGTGATGGCCTGGCTGTTATTTTGGAGTGCTTAGATCTTGTTTGTTCAGGCTGCAGCTCTGAGTTTGGGTTCTTGGATAAAACCGGTGTGACCGCTTTTGGTCTGTGTGCTGCTTCAAGCTTTGAGTGTTGGTTTCCGCTGTGTATTGATGGTTGAGTTGCTTGAAGACTTTTTGCTAGGTCTAGAAGTACTTTAGTGACTTCGTGGATTTGGCAAGAAAGTGAGTTGGTCGCCGTCGGAAGTTATTTTGGGACATAGGCCGAGTTTATTGTTGGCGGTCGTTACGACACGTTTTCGACCACCAATACTCGGGAATAAAAGAGGATATATGTGACATTCTATGCACTCAGTTTTATTTCTAATAAAGTTCCATGAGTTTTGGTGAGTTTCACTTGTGCAGGTACATTAACAACAAATACGTGCTATAGGAGTCGGAATTGACCGATTCGACCGAACGACACGATTCGGCCGGTTACCTCCCTTAGCCATACACAACGCAAAGCACAACTGGAGGCCTCATGCACAACCTCCACCTTGACGATGACAAAGTGGTGATGAAGCAAGCCAAGTGGGCCGGTGAGGTCACCGATCCAGGGAAACAAACACACCCTAGCCAAGTGGAGCCAATCCAGACCTACTAGAGGCAATGAAGGTGCATCAGAGGGCAGCTGGGCCTCGGGCCCAATTCGGCCAAAGCCTACAGTTCGGCCGAATCATGGAGACATGCACAACCGCCTCAGCAACCGACCCAGGGGAGAGATCAGGGCTGTAGGCACCAAGGCGGTGCCACGTGCCCGTTCAGCCGAATTGGATGGTTCGGCCGAATCCATCCATTCGGCCGAACCAGCCGGGCACCGCCTCAAGGTGCCTTGGCCGGTGCTCTTCCTCCACCACCTCATGTCCACTATAAAAGCAGGGGTCCTCTCAATTGTAAACACACACCAAGCCAAGGAGCTCTCATTTCCACTTCTCTCTAGTAGAGTTAGGATAATTTAGTTGGGAGTTAGAGTTGAGTCGAGTTGTGCCTCAGAGGTTCCGGAGTTGTCTTCAGAAGCTCTGGTATAAGCTCTTGTATCTTTTCCTTTCCTTTTGTAGACTTTGAGTTATCAATATAGTTATCTTTATCACTTTGTCTTTGTCATTTATAGCTTGCTTCTACTTTGTTCTAGTTGCATCTATATCATGTTTAGACTATAGTTGGTTCTAGTTCTGGTGCTTCTAGATCTTGTTTAAGTTTTTGTCTTAGCTGGTTCTTCGATCTTGCTCGATACTTGTGGTGAATTGTCATTAACAGTATTGACAAGGTTGCTTGCTCTTGCTAGTGGAGTAAGTAGTTGTTGACTAGTGTAGGAGTGGTTCCTAGGCTAGCCAGTAACCTTAGTTTGCCCCTGAGTCTGCGGAGGTGGTAGTCGTTAGGTGGTGACGGCCCTATACGGCCTTTGTACCCCCATCACGTTCGTCTCGGCTTGTAGGATCCCCCAGTGCAGGGTAGATGCCACCCCTTCTCATCCCTTTCTGTGTGGCGAAGGCTCCGCTGTCCCGAAGTTAAGACATAGGTTTAACCTTGACCTCTGAGTGCTGGCTCTACAGCCTCTGTACCTC
Source organism: Echinochloa phyllopogon (assembly GCA_033239725.1). NCBI lineage: Eukaryota > Viridiplantae > Streptophyta > Magnoliopsida > Poales > Poaceae > Echinochloa > Echinochloa phyllopogon. The sequence goes on from BTCW01000018.1 coordinate 30,087,507, forward strand.
TAACCCCGAGTGACATAGACAGATAAAGTACCTAGGAATCCTCTATCTCTTCTCGTTGTCCTCTCAGCTATCTATTCCTTCTCTTTCCTATCTGAGCCTCCCTTGAGATGTGTGTCACGGTATATCCACTCCTATCCAATATCGTTATCCCCTGTCTTGCTAGTCGTGTACTGCTCTCTGATAGTCTCGAATATTTGTTTGCTAGTACTCTTGGCATAAGCTTCCCTACTGAAATATAAATTACGCTACCTCGGAATACTCCCTGGTGATGTGCTACAGCGGTAATTCTGTGCGCTTCCAGAACATTTATATATTTTACTGAGCCATAAGAAAACCACTGAAACACTCCTTACCCCAGTACCGAGATTCACAATCCTGATATTGGATCGTAAGAAGTGCCAACAAGCATTTCTGGCGCCGTTGCTGGGGAAGCAATTGGCTAGATACTTTCAAACTTCTATCTTGAGCTTTCTTAGTTGAGTATACCGCTACACAAGCAGGTTTATCCTTGCTCTGTTTCCTTGGTCTTTGTGAAGCAGTGCAGTGCATGACTGGTTTCCAACTATCATCAAACTTCCAAGAAAATCCTGAGTCTTGTGAGGAAAGTGCGACCCCGTGTTGTACCTCCTCCGAAGCAACTCATTCCGATGAGCCCAGTCTTTCCCGTCGTCGACACGGCTTCATCGAGGATGGCAAGCAAGACGATCCGCGAGTTCTCTGCTCCATCGAGCAAGAACGTGCGTGTCGGACCAGCTCCGCCAGTCGGAGAAGGCAAATTCGAGCTCAAGCCAGCCCTCATCAACATGGTGCAGGCTAGCCCGTTCTGCGGCAAGCCACATGAGGATGTGAACGCTCATCTTTAGCATTTTCTGGAGATTTGCAACACTTTCACCATACGCGGGTCCTGGAGGCATGGGATCGCCTCCGGGACTATATATCTGCTTGTCCTCACCATGGTATGTAGAGTTGGTTCATCATCCAAACCTTTTACCATGAGCTAAGAAGCTCTGCCCATGAGTACTTGGATGCTGCTGCTGGAGGTTCTTTCTTCTCTCTTGAGGAGAATCGTGCAAAGGCCCTCATCGAGAAGATGGTCGAGAACCAAGGTTGGTCCGATGATCGAGCCCAACCTTGGACCCGAGGAGTACATCAAGTTGAAGCTCTAGACATGCTCACTGCCAAGATGGACCTTCTGATGAAGAAAATGGAGGCCCCTGTTCAAGAAACGATGCAAGCCATGGACACTCGCATGACTTGCGAGGTCTGTGGCAAATGCTGGCCATTTGGGGAATGACTGCCCCGAAATGCGAGAAGATGCCCAGTATGTCAACAACTCCAACAACAATGGGTATTGACCGAACAACTACGATAATCAAGGCTGGAATTCGCGCCCAAACCTCCCATTTGAGAGGCCTTAACAAGGTAAAAATTTCAATTCCAGCAACTTCAATAATCAGCCATCTCTTAGAGATCTAGTGTTTGGCCAGGGTAAAATCACTGAAAATATCAATAAAAAGCTTGCTGCTAATGATAAAATCCTGGAAAGCATAGACTCTAGATTGTATTCATTCTCTTCTGCCATGAAAAGTCAATTGAGCTTTAATAAAATGATCAAAACCTAAATTGCTCAGTTAGCTGCAGTCGTTCCTGTTACCGAGTCAGGGAAGATTTTGGGGCAAGCTGAACCTTCCATTGAAACAATAAATGCAGTTACTACAAGATGAGGTAATGCGTCTCATAGAACATATTGTGCTTGTCACGCAGGTGTAGTTTCACGAGTCCAAGTAGAAATACCACAAGGGGCACACCTGCCAAGAGCTGCTGTTAAAGCCATCACGAGGACACCTCCGGAAAAGAAGGAAGATCCTGGAGTGCCAATCAGTCAATGTGCGATCTGGAATCATCACATCGATGATGCACTCTGTGATCTGGGAGCCAGTGTCAACATCATGTCCAAGGTATTATTTAAAAAGTTACGCTATTCCACTTGGTCTCCTACAAATGCCCAGGTACAACTGGCAGATTCATCGATCTGCTACCCCGAGGGAGTGATCGAGAATGTACCGTTCCGAGTCTGGGGACATTACGTCTCTATGGACTTCATTGTCCTTGACACGGGGAGCGATTATTCATTTCCCCTTATGCTGGGCCGGCCATTTTGAACACTACCCAGGCCAGGATTGACATGGATACAAGAGAAATCATGTTCCATATCAACCAGATGTTGTTCTCCTTCCCGTTCCGACCTCGGGAAGAGAAGAAGACAAAGCCTCGTACACCGGAGCAGAGAAGCGCCGAATGTTTCCTAAAAGCACTCCTTAGTGGAGAGCTGGAAATACTCGGTGGAGAGTAGTTTGAATGGGATGAGCTGATAGGGCCAATGAGCGAAGAAGAAATGGACCTCCTCGTGAAGAGATACGAAGAAGATCAGGCCCTCTGGAATTCTCCAGAGGAGCCGATCCCACCGCCACCAACACAGAAGAAGAAGAAGGCATGGCGGAAGAAGGTTGCATCGTCCGAACCACCCATTCTGGGATCAGACAATGACAAGATCAACTGAAGATAGGAGGAGTCCCGCTCGCGGACTTTAAACACGAGCTCTCGCCGCGAGGAAAACCGGTATGTATCCCATGTTTCCCTTCCAAATTTTAATTTCCATCATTGCATTTGCATGTTTCCCTTTCCAAAATAAATGAACCACTTGTGCAATTAATTTGAAAGCGAGTAGAAAAATTGCAAGCATGGTAAAAATAAATGGACAACATGCTAAATTTAATAATTCTCATGATTTTAATCTTTTCCAAAGTGCTCCATTTATTTCCCATCATCACCAACCAGCACAAAACATGGCAGCATGGGGGTGACTCCACTAACTTTCACTTTGGTCATGTCAAGTTTGCATCTCACCTACCACTAAAATCCACTCACATGACCATACTCTAGTGCTGGTCACAAAATTTTGAGTTCAACCAAAGCAAAGGTGGGAGCTGCACTCACCTAGAGTGCTCAGGCCACACATGCCTGGTTCGGCCGAACCAGGCAATTCGGCCAAACCAGGCCATTCAGCCGAATGAGCCCCTGTCCTCCTCCTTGCCTATAAATACCACGCATTGCTTGCTTGCTTCCTTGCAACATCTCACACTGAAAGATTTCTTCTAGAAGCTCTCTCTTCCTCTCTCAAGTTCTTCTCTATTTCTTGCTCAAGTTGGTTCACTTGCATCGCTGAAAAATCACAAAAATATTTTGCTTTTGTTTGATCCTTGTGCTGAAACTTGAACGTGTTTGTGGTGGTTTCTGACACCCACAAGAATGACTAACTTTTTGTGGTGGTTCTTCATCCCCGGAAGAACGACTAACCCTCTCAAACGACTGATTTGTTTTACTTGTGCTAACCCCATATATTCAGTCCTTCGGGTAGTTGTTGCCCTAACATTTTGCAGGTAGCATGTCGAAGATCTTCTCCGCGTTCCGTCACTCCGCCCAGCTGAGCAAATGCTTGGACGATGCTGGGAGCTCCCCAGCCCCGTCCCGCGGTTCAAGCCAAATGGAGGTGGTCGAGTCAGGGGCAGCTGACTTTGGGAGAGGCTCTGCCTCGCACCCAACCCGGCAGCTCCTGAACTAGGGTGACATCATCCTCCGGACGGACCGGGAGCGGGACATCTTCAACATGCTGCGCTTGAAGGAGTTTGAGTATACTCGTGTCTTCGAGCAGGACTTTCTCGTAAGAACGGTTATGGATGAAGAATTCCCAGAAGTCTTCGAAGCTGTTGGCTGGGGCAACTTCTGGCGTGTCAACAAACAAGGTTTGTACCTCCTCACCCTCGAATTTTGTTTGACTCTTTCATCTGAACGGGTGGGTGTTCGCTTTCAATTTTTCAACCAAGAGTACTTCTACTCTTGGAGGGATTTGAGCATGGCTCTTGGTTTTGCTAGTCATTGTTCTTTGGAGCCTGCCAAAGCTTCGAGAAGGTTTAGTCGGGATGGGTTTTGGAAAAAGATTTTCGGAAGCACCAATTGTTCTCCTCCACGCAACAATAACATTCATAACCCCCACTTTGCATTTCATGCATCGGTGGATGGCTATGACGGTGTTTCCGTGTTCGGATTTGCATCCCGTTAATACAGTCGAGTTGCGGCTCCTTTATGCCATGGTCAAGCGAGTTGGTATTTCTCCGGTTAAGAATATCGTTACCCATTGGCTGTCCCATCATTCTCGCGTGGGTAGCGTGGCAGTGACTTCTCTAGTCACTCGCCTTGCCAACCAGTTGGTCGTTCTGGAGGGCGCCCATCTCGCGTACATAGAGACAGCGCATTCCGTTGTGGATGCTGAGCACTTTGTGCAAGGCCACATGATATGACGGGCGCCCAATGCAACACTGGTGATGATTTACCATGATTATACAACCGATGTGCCACTGCCCTCTGTAGAGCTGAGGTTGTATACCATTGAGAAACTAACTCTTCAGCTAAGTACCGAGTCGGATGATTCTCCCCCTTGGAGAGAGCCCGCTCGGCACAGTGTTGCAGGCGAAGGACCATTCACCCGAGGACGAGCCAGGCGTGATGTCGGGCTCTTCACCTCACAGGAACCAACAACTTCACCAACACAGCCACACCAACATACGTCTGCGTTCGAGGCGGCCTTCAATGAGTACACCGGTACTGGGACGTCAGGAGCAGGAGGCTCTGGACAATCCCAGGACTAGGACAACTTCGCCTTGAGCCACTGGGACTATGCCCAGAGTACAGACTCTGAGTACTCTCAGGGGTGGTATGCAGGGGGGTACGATAGTGCCTCCCAGCCGTACTTCCCTTGGCACTCTCAGTCTGCACGCTTCTCCACACCCAGCGGCTACGATGAAGGCATCTTGGCCCCTAATTGAGTTTTGGTAATTAATGACAACCCCTGTGGAGTAACAATTTCATTTGACATAATGAGAATAGGTTAGTCCTGAGAGTTGGAATGAGCTTCAAGAGGTGATGTGTCAATAGCATGTGTGTGCTATGGATCATGGGAAGCTCAAGGCAAAGGTATATGATAGGGCTTTTAAATTTGACCGGTATTGAGGTGATTAGAGGATGAAATATGATCGGGTTATAGGCTAGATAGCCGTACTATCAAGAGGGATCAACTTCATTGGTTTGATGGATTCTTAGTGCCACATTGGTCCTTGAATTGCATATAGTGCATTTAGATTTTGTGGTGACTAACTTGGGTTTGGGCACGTTAAAAGTCTACTGGATAACCTGTGATGTCGTGGCTGGCAGACTGTCTGAGCCCTTCGGGAGGACAGTCCGCAAAATAGAAATATATTTTATTTTATAAAATCTATGGAAAATCTGTTCGGAACTGTCCGAATTGACCACGGACAGTCTGCGGGCTGTGGCCGGACTGTCTGCAGTGGATGCTGACTTGTGGGCCCACGTGCGTTGACTTGAGCTGGTGCTAAGTGTTCACGTGGACAGTCCACGGGTGTTGCCTGGACCGTCTGTAAATTAGCCTAAGTTTACACAAAGAGCGTTTTCACGGTTCCAGGGGGTCTAACCGTCCGACCGAGGCTTGGCAGACCATCCGAGGGTAGCTCGGACAGTCCGCGGGTGTCGGGCGGACAGTCCGCGGGTGTCGGGCGGACAGTCCGACCATCCCAACGGTCATCTCATACACACGTTTGACTGTGATTTATAGCCGTTGAGATTTGAACGCGGACGGTCCGCGACTGTCGGGCGGACAGTCCGCGGTGCATGTTTCTGAACTAAGTTTGCACATAACGTCTAGTTTTGAGGAGAGGGCTATAAATACTCACACCCTACAGGCTTGTGAGGTCTCTTGGCACATTGGAAAGCTTGATACACATTCTAGAGCCCTTGTTCTCCTCTCTCTCACTCACTTGCTTTGAGATTGCATTTCTTGGTGAGATTGAGAGTTCTAGTGCATTGCATCAAGGATTTGATCATTGTGGCACTAGGATTTCATTGAGCTCGTGGTTGATTTGTTACTCTTGGAGGTTGCCGCCTCCTAGACGGCTTTCAGCTCATGATTCCACCGAGCACTTCAAGAAGATTGTGAAGTTGCCGTGGAAATTGGTTGTGAAAGGTCTTTGTGCTCACCTCGCCAGAGTGGTGAAGAGCAACTCTAGTGAAATCGAGATTCGGAGCGGTTCTTTTGTTCTAACCGGCTTAGAGATCAAGCGGAGTCTTGATAGAGAAGCGGTTGAACATTGAATCCATCTCAACATGGACTAAGGGTGACCGACAAGTCATCGATACCACGGGATAAATTTGTGTCTCATACTCGTGGTTTGATCTTGTTCTTGTCTTGAGCAATTTACATTGAGCAAGTTATTTACATAGAACTTGAATTGTATCTGGTCATCCTAGGTTGCAAACCCCTCAACATAGGCTTAGAATAGCTAGAGAATTATTTCACCTTGTGGTTCTAATTAAATTTCACTAGTGTTGTGTTTGAAGTTTGAAACCGCCTATTCACCCCCCTCTATTCGGTAATCCTAGATCTTACAAGTGGCATCAGAGCTAAGTACTGCTTAATTGAGGGATTTAACCATCTTGGAGTGGGATTAAATGGCTAGAGACAACAAAATGAAGCAAAGGAAGACACCTTACTTTGATGGGGAAAACTATGATTATTGGAAAACTAGAATGACAACCTATTTAAAAAACAGCCAGGAGAAAGATTTTGAATCTTGTCGAACATGGTTTTGTCATTCTAAACAAGAATATCAAAACACCAACCGATCTAGAAAATGAAGATCTCAATGAGGAAGCTTTGTGCATCTTATATGAGGGCTTATCACTTGATCAATTCAACCGTGTCAAGGGTCTCACCATTGCCAAGGATGTGTGGTACAAGCTTGCGGAAATATATGAAGGAACATCCTCGGTCAAGGAAGCAAAGCTCTATGTGTTCAAGGGCAAATTCAACGAGTTCACAATGAAGAAGGATGAAGACATTTCAACCATGTTCAACCGGTTGAATGGTATTGTGAATGAGCTCAAGTGTCTTGATTTTGATGTGCCGGATCAAGACTTTTCTCACAAATTTCTTAGATGTCTTCTAAAGAAATATGAGACAATAGTCACATTTCTTGTGAGAGAAGACTTGAAGACCTTGACTCCCATGGAGGTGCTTGGTGAAGTGCTCACACATGACATATTCAAGCAATCTCAAAAAGAAGCTCATAATCAATCAACATGTGAAGAAAAGAAGAATATTGCTCTCAAGGCCAAAGCCACTAAAGAAGAGGACAATCGTGAAGAATTTGATGAAGACTCGGATGAGGAGATGGCTCTTATTGTTAGAGGGCTCATGAAGGTCCTTGAGAAAAAGAAGTTTGGGAAGAAAAATCAATTTTCAAAGAAGAATCCATTTGAAGGAAAAGAATGCTTCACTTGTGGAGAGATTGGACATATATCAATAAATTGTCCAAACAAGAAAGAAGGCAAATTTAGCAAGAACAAGAACAAGAAAAAGAAGTACTAGAAGAGGGGGAAGAATGGGCAAGCCTACTTTGTTGAATGGGATTTCGATGCAAGTTTCGATGAGGACGAAGATGAAGTCAAGCCCTCAAAGAGTCTTGCCGGAGTTGCAATCAAGGAAGCTCCATCGCTCTTCTCCAAGCCATATTGCCTCATGGCCAAGGGTACTTCGAAGGTGATAATTGATGAAGAAGAAAGTGATGATGATGATGATGTTTGTGATGATAATGCAGTTTCTTATATGGATCTTGCAAACTTGCTTATAAAATCCGATGACAAATTGCGCAAGGAAAAGGCAAAGTTGAAGGATTCTGAGTTGAAAAACATTTCAATCTAAAAATCCTATGAGGAGCTAAAGTCTTCTCATGCCAACCTAAAGGAATCACATGACACTCTCAACACGTCGTGGGGGATCCTCAAAGGAAAGCATGAGGAGCTTAAGGAAGCTCACAACTTACTCCTTGCGCAAGAGGCCAAAGGAAAAGCTATTATTGAGAATGTTAAATGCAAAACTTGTATGTCATGTTCAACTAATCTCTCTTGTAGCACAAGCACAAGCTCTTGCATTAGTGAAGAAAATTCTAGTGATGTGTCCTTCTTATTATTGGAAAATGAATCTTTGAAGAAAGAAGTGGATTGCTTGTCCAAGGATCTTGCCAAGTGGTTTGGAAGTCATGTCAAGTTCAATCATTGTTGGACAAGTAAAAAATTCACATTAAACAAGAATGGCATTGATTATGTGCCCAAGCAAGGGAAAACGACCTTCATTCCCAACAAGACAACATTTGTGAAATCGAATGTGACGTTGGAAGAAGAAGCCAAAGTCAAGATGTGTCACATTTGCAAGACAAAAGTACATGTGAATCACAAATGCAAGAGCAAGAAGACCATATCCTTTGATCCATCTTATATTCTTAAGAAAGATTCAAAGGGTGTTGTGTGTGCTAAATTCGTTGGTCGCTCTATGGCTAGCACTAGATTATAATCTATTTGGGTGCCTAAGGTTTTGATCACTAACATTGAAGGACCCAAGAAAAGTTGGGTACCTAAAAGGAAGTGATTTTCTTGTGTAGGTGAATTACAAAGCTGGAGGAAGACATTGGGTAATTGATAGTGGTTGCACAAACCACATGATCGGTGAAAAGAAGATATTCTCATGTCTTGATGAAGATATCTTCGACTTTGATAATATCACTTTTGGAGATGATAGCAAGGGTGGTGTTAAAGGCATTGGTGATGTATCTATCTCTCATGATTATAAGCTATCCAATGTATTGCTAGTTGATTCATTGAATTTCAACCTATTATCCATTGCTCAACTTTGTGATAATGTATATAGATGCTCCTTCACGAGCAATGAATTTGTAGTAACCTCTCTTGATGAAAAAGAAACAATTTTCAAGGGATTTCGATATGATAGCTTATATCTAGTGGATTTCTCATCTAAAGAGGCGAATCTTTCCACTTGCTTATTCTCTAAAGTGTCTATGGGTTGAAAGATGTTAAATTTGAAAAGGATAAATTGTGTAGTGTTGTCAAGCCGGTAAACAAGTAGTCAACTCTCATCCAACCAAGAGTGTTATGTCCACCACAAGATCTTTTGAATTATTGCACATGGACTTATTTGGGCCCACAACATATAGAAGTATTGGTGGCAATAGTTATTATCTTGTGATTGTGGATGACTTCTCAAGATTCACATGGGTATTCTTTCTTCATGATAACGCTGATGTATATGATATATTTAAGAACTTTGTCACTAGAGGGGAAATGAATTTGAGCAAAAATTAAAGAAAGTTAGAAGTGACAATGGCAGTGAATTCAAGAATACTCGTGTGGAAGAGTTTTGCAATGAAAAGGGAATCAAACATGAATTCTCGACCACATATACACCGGAGCAAAATGGATTGGTTGAGAGAAAGAATAGGACATTGATTGAAATGGCTAGATCAATGCTAGCCGAATATAATGTGTCAGATTCTTTTGGGGTTGAAGCTATCAACACCGCTTGTCATTCTTCAAATAGATTATATTGTCATGGGCTCTTCAGCAAGACCCCGTATGAATTGCTTGTTGGAAGAAAGCCAAATATCTCATATTTTCGGGTGTTTGGGTGTAAATATTATATCTTGAGAAAATGTTCTCGATTATCCAAATTCCAAAGCAAGTGTGATGAAGGGTTCTTCCTTGGGTATTCATCTTATATAAATGCCTATAGAGTTTTCAATAAATCCAAGCGATTTGTTGAAGAAGCTTAAGATGTTCAATTTGAAGAAACAAATGGCTCTCAAGATGAAAATGATAACTTGGATGATGTGAGAGGTGATGGTCTAAAGGAAGCCATGAAGAATATGGATATTGGTGATATTCGACCAAGAGAAGAAGAAGAAGATGTTGATGAAGAACAAATTATCTCAACTCAAGTAAATGTATCATCACCTCAAGATCAAGAAAATGGTGATTCAAACATTAATGATTCTCCTCAAGACAATGAGAAATTCATGTCTACTACATCGCCATCCACATCTTCTCAAGACCAAATTGTTCAACCAAGAATTCATGGTCAAGTCGCCAAAGATCACCCCATTGATCAAATTGTGGGTGACATGAGTAAGGGTGTTCAAACTCACTCTCGTATTGCTTCATTCCATCAACATTATTCTTTTGTATCCTCTCTTGAACCTAAACGTGTAGATGAAGCTCTTGATGATCCGGATTGGGTGATGGCCATGCAAAAAGAATCAAATAACTTCACCCGGAACAAAGTTTGGGAATTGGTCGAGAGGCCCAAGAACAATAATGTCATTGGTACTAAATATGTCTTTTGCAACAAACAAAATGAAGATGGTATTGTGGTAAGAAACAAGGCAAGGTTGGTTGCTCAAGGCTACACTCAAGTTGAAGGTTTGGATTTTGATGAAACATTTCCTCCCGTAGCTAGACTTGAGGCAATTAGAATTTTACTTGCATATGCTTGTTCCCACAATATAAAACTCTATCAAATGGATGTCAAAAGTGCTTTCTTAAATGGTAAAATTAGTGAACTAGTGTATGTTTAGCAACCTCCCAGTTTTGAAGATCATAAGTTGCCAAATCATGTTTATAAATTCTCTAAAGCTCTTTATGGATTGAAGCAAGCACCTCGTGCTTGGTATGAAAGGCTTAGAAATTTTCTTATATCAAAGGGATTCAAAATTGGAAAGGTTGACACTACTCTATTCACTAAGAAAATTGGAAATGACATCTTTATTTGTCAAATCTATGTTGATGATATCATTTTTGGATCCACTAATGAATCTTTTTGTGAAGAATTTGGTGAAATGATGTCAAAAGAATTTGAGATCTATGATTGGTGAATTGAGTTTCTTTCTTGGCCTTCAAATCAAGCAACTTAAGGAAGGCACATTTGTTTGCCAATCTAAATATGTGAAGGATATATTGAAGAAATTTGGTATGGAAGACTCAAAACCAATCAAGATACCTATGGCTACAAATGGACATCTTGATCTTGATGAGGGAGGTAAACCGGTTGATGTTAGGCTTTATAGATCCATGATAGGTAGTTTGCTTTATCTTACCGCATCTAGGCCCGATATCATGTTTAGTGTATGCATGTGTGCTAGATTTCAAGCCGCACCAAAAGAATGTCATTTGACCGCCGTGAAAAGAATCATGAGATATTTGAAATTCACTGCAAATATTGGTCTCTGGTATCCAAAAGGTGCTCAATTTGAATTGGTTGGATATTCAGATTCGGACTATGCCGGTTGCAAAGTTGATAGGAAGAGTGTTGATGATTTATATCGAGCACATCTATCTGGGGGTATCCCAGGGAGTAGATTGGTGGGTCTCGCCGAGTTCTAGGAACGACAGTGCACGAACAACACAAAGATTTAGACAGGTTCGGGCCGTGAGTAGCGTAGTACCCTACGTCCTGTGTGCTTGATTGTATTGCACGTGAGTTGAGTTATATGGTTTTGCCTGTAGGCTTCAGCCTTTAGGCCTGATCTACCGAGCTAAGGACCCCTGCCCTCCTTTATATATCCCAGGGGGCAAGGTTACATGGCAAGTATCCTAGTCGGTTACAATATGGGAGTCCTAGTAGGAATACATGAGTAGTTCTACTTGGAATAGGAGTTCTCCGAGTAGTTCTACTAGGACTCGGTCTTCTATCTTGAGGGTACCCGGGGATGTATATCCGACAAGCCCCCGAGCATCTTGCACCTTTGCTTCAAGTCTTGAATCTGCTTTAACATCTTCGAGTAGTTGGAGCTAAGTCCAAGACGCTCAAGCCTTCTCTGTAGAGTAGTTTACATTGGAGTGCATCCTTAGATGCACCCAATGGGTGTAGCCCCCGAGCCTCCGACTACTTTTTAAGTAATCGGAGGTTCAAAAGCAGTCTTCTATCTTCATTTTGAGTAGTTCAATGGCGTGCACCGAGTAGGTGCACCCATTGCGTGTAGCCCCCGAGCTTTGAGTAGTTCTATTAAAACTAGTCGAAGATCTCGAGTGGATCAACATTAGGCACAAAAAATATGTACCCCTTGAGTGTAGCCCCCGAGCCTTGAAGCGAATGGTTTACATTCGGTCCAAGGATCAAGAACATAGTCTTCGAGTTGTTGTAATATGCAAGCACCGACTAGTTTAAAGTACTCGGCTGGCATTGTAAGGTCGCGCCGTTTGAGTACCGACTAGCCCCAGTACTTGTCTTCATGTCTTGGCTTTTACCGTACCCCCGAGCTTCAAGCGACTAGTTGAAGTACTCAGCATGTGAGCACCGACTAGTAAAAGTACTCAAGTGGCTCCGTGGTCGTGTTATGAATATTCAACTGGTAACCCTGCAATTTAAATATATAGGATGAGTAGTATCCGATCAAGAAATATCCACGAAGGATAATAATAGCATTTGTAATGCATGTTTTAAACTTGTTGCTCGTTACTCTTGTTAAACTCGTAACCACTCGAATAGTAGCCCTGTTATGTTTAAACACTTGGTCCCGCTTAACCAGTCCTTTAAGGTGCATAGGTGTTGCGAATTGCCGAAGTTTCACGGATTAAGGTGCATGCTATCGAGCGACATTGGTCATTAAGAGTGCAAATAAATAATAAAGTAGTCAGTTAGGACTTTTCTCCTGTACGATAGGTCGCGCGAGGGATTGTAACCCGTCAGCGAGAGGCTATGGGAGGGTGTAGCCCTCGAGAATTATTGTTGTTGAGGGATGTACTCTATTAGAGTACTCGGCTCATGGCCAAGCATGTTTTTAAACAAGCTGGTTAAATTATTATAAAGAAAATAATTATTAAATAAGACTTAGCTTGATTCGCGGACAACTTGTCGACGAAGACGTGGCGGTCGTTGTTGAAGTCGATTAGTTGGAGTCGGATCCAACTAGTTGCTGATGGCGCGGTAGCCATTCTCGACTAGTTGAGTAGTCGAAGTAGTCGTCATGCGCGAGTCAATGCGGCCGATCTCGACTAGTTGACAAGCGGTCGAAGTAGTCGCATGGCGAGTCGATGCAGCCGATCTCGACTAGTTTTTAACTAGTTTTAACTAGTCGAGACGAGTAGTCGAAGTAGTCGTACGACGCGATGAAGTTCTTGTCGATGAAGTTCTTGTCGATGAAGCCGACTAGTCAGGGACTAGTTGTTGATGGCGCAGTAGCTGATCCCGACTAGTTTTCTAGTTGAGATGAGTGGTCTAAGTAGTTGCGCGATGAGTCGATGCAGTCGTACTCGAGTAGTCGAAGCAGTCGACAGTGATTTGGCGTTGCCGATCGTCGATGTAGTTGTACTCGAGTAGTTGAAGTAGTCATTGCGCATGATGAAGTAGTTGTTGATGAAGCTGACTAGTCGGGGCATGCCCCTGACTAGTTCCTGAGCTTGAAAGACTCGTCTCCGAGTGGTTTTGGGTCGAGCCGAGTAGTCGAGGGTGTCAGAGTCGAAGTCGAAGCCGAAGTGGTCGTCGAGAGTTGGTTCTCGACGAGATCGCGGAGCGGCTCCGGTGGAGTCGCCGTCATCATGTATGAGCCCAGGCGATCCGCAAGGTGGCTTGAGACTTGTTGTTGCCTAAGGCGATGAAGATCCAGGCCCCGAAGACGATGGTCGCATCCTCCTCGATGCCGTAGGTGTTGAAGCTTGATCCCATCGCACCTAATGGCGAACTTGCGGCGAGCAGCCCCACGGTGGGCACCAAGTGTCGATGATTTATATCGAGCACGTCTATCTGGGGGTATCCCAGGGAGTAGATTGGTGGGTCTCGCCGAGTTCTAGGAACGACAGTGCACGAACAACACAAAGATTTAGGCAGGTTCGGGCCGCGAGTAGCGTAATACCCTACGTCCTGTGTGCTTGATTGTATTGCACGTGAGTTGAGTTGTATGGTTTTGCCTGTAGGCTTCTGCCTTTAGGCCTCTGCCTTTAGGCCTGATCTACCGAGCTAAGGACCCCTGCCCTCCTTTATATATCCCAGGGGGCAAGGTTACATGGCAAGTATCCTAGTCGCTTACAATATGGCAGTCCTAGTAGGAATACATGAGTAGTTCTACTTGGAATAGGAGTTCTCCGAGTAGTTCTACTAGGACTCGATCTTCTATCTTGAGGGTACCCGAGGATGTATATCCGACAAGAGCACTTCTGGTGGTTGTCAACTTCTTGGGTGTTCACTTGTGTCATGGTGTTCAAAGAAGCAAAATTTGGTTGCTCTCTCAATCGCCGAAGTGGAATATATCTAGGCGGGAAGTTGTTGTGCTCAATTGCTATGGATGAAGCAAACACTTCTTGATTATGGTGTAAAATTCAATGGAATTCATCTCTTGTGTGACAATGAAAGTGCTATCAAAATTGCAAACAATCCGGTTCAACATTCTAGAACCAAACACATCGATATCCGGCATCATTTTCTTAGGGATCATGTGAGCAAGGGTGATATCAAGATTGATGGAGTAAGCACGGATGATCAATTGGCTGATATATTCACAAAACCTTTGGATGAATATCAGTTTTGCAAGTTGAGAAATGAATTGAATGTCATTGACTTCTCTAATGTGGCTTAAGCTCTAGCATATATGTGTGTGCATATCTCTTTTTGATTGCATCCATATAATTTCAGTTATTTGTTCAATGCTTGGCTTATCATTTTTTGTTACACTTGTGAAAATGTGCATCATCTTGTCAAGAAATGAACCCCATGGATCCATCACAACAAGTGACAAAGAGAATGCGACTCGGGCTAAATAATTCGTAGAGGCCGGACTGTCCGTCAGTGGACCGAGGACCGTCCGAGGGGAGCAGACTGTCCGCCAGTGGTCCGCGGACTGTCCGTAATTTCTCGAGTTTACACAGTGGCTACGAGACTTCTTTTTCTAGAGGGTCGGACTGTCCACCATGATACCGCGGACTGTCTACGATGCGCGTGAGCGCATGGGTCCACCCCCCGACGGGATCTAAAAGGTTTGGGGTGCACCCTTCTTCATATGCTCTCGACCAAGAAAAGGTGGTCTCTCTCGATCTCTTGATTAGAGCACTTCCCGGACGGTCTGAAGGCATCTACGGACTCTCTACAGGATTCTCTATCATGTCATCTGGGTACTTTTGTTGATTCACTTCTTATTTTGGTTGAATCTGAGGATGAACATGGTTAGGGTTTGATGTCCTGATCTGAAATCTGGCCATGAAGTCTGGGATTTGTCTTGGGGAATATGTTGGTTATGATCTTGTGATGACATGGCAAAATTTTGGTTGAAGATTATTAGATATATATTGAGATATGAGGATCTAAAATTTTGGGATCACTGTTCATGTTCGTCGTCGCTATAGTGCTCTGCGGACTGTCCGCAGGGGCAGCGCAGACTGTCCAACCATACATGTCAGACTGTCCGTGGTACCCTTCCGGACAGTCCGCTGGGCACTGACAGTGATGAACTTGGGCCCTAGGCCGCTATGGTACAACAAAGGTAGTATGGCCCTAGGCACCGAGATCGACGTACGCCTACGGAGTCACGCCATAAGGGGGTCGATGGCCTCCAGAGCGCGGGCATCACACCCAACAATGCGCAATGTGCGGAGTTCCCCATCGCAGGGACTCCCAACACGGGACTGTGCCTCACGGGGGCATAGCCGACGGATCACTCGTCCTCGGTGGATCAAACCATATACTCACGAGTGGTTCCATAGCGCCGTCGGCCACTCCGGTAACCACTGACAAGCTAGAGACGTACAAGTTACTTGACCAAGACCAGAGCCATAATAATTCTAGAAGTGGCGACAGGCTCCTGGGTTGCTGCTTTAAGAACTGGACCTTACGGAGAGACACTAGAGCAAAGCACGAAGCACATGCTCTAGCTCCCTAAACCAAGTTGCTAAAAAGCAAGTTTTATCATTATGTTAAAGTGAACCATTAAGTCAAGATTAACAATTAAATAGTAGTGACAGTAGCTGCGCATAGCAATGATTCTGCCCATATGCAAAAATCCCAAGGTAACAAGGACAGGAGTAAACAAACTAGGTACAACCTTAATAGGACATCAAATTAGACACATGCATATGAAAGTAAATGTATGTAAAAAGTGTGTTTAAGTAGCAAGGATTATCCATGCTATAACTTGCCTTCCTCGAAGGGCGGATGCTGCTGCTGCTGTGGGTCCTGCTCCGGAAAGTCCTCACCGAACTCAAAGTCCAAAGCCTACGACTCACCGACTAGACACGAATCACCATACAAGTGAGCACGCAAACCAATACATGCAAACAAATAATAATATATTAGAACAGTACACCAAACAGTAGAAATAGTACATAAAAAGGTTCTAGAAATATTCTACGCTTCACTACGAACACAATGAGTGTGAAAATCACACTAATCGGAGCTAAAACGAAAAAGATATGGGTTTTCTAAGTTCTAGGGTCTTGCTGGCAAGTTTTAAAAGTTTCCAGGGGCTTATTTGCAAAAAACCGAGGGCCTAAACATAATTTCATATAAAAACAGAAGGGCCTACGCGTGAAATTAACCTAAAAGGACGGCAGGTTCTATTTTCTAAAAATTTAGGGGGTTTTCCATAAGAAACAGGACCTAACTGTAATTTATTTTGAATAGGAATGGACCGCGGGTTGATTTCTAAACTTGTAGGGGCTCTTTAACAAAAGAACCATCGCGGACCGGAGTTGACCGGTACATGGCCCTCGGATCGGATTTGGACGGCTTGGATTTAAAACGTGAAGGGGTATCGGGGGATCTAATCTGAGTGGTTGGAGGCGGATCCGATGGCTCTGGTGGATGGGAGGGAGTATGGTCGCCGGCGGGGAGGAAGAAACAGTGGCACCGCCCGTGGTCGCGGCAGAGCTTCGCCGGCGCGAGCTCAGATTCGAGCTAGGGGCCCTCATTAGCCACGAGACTTGGTCGGGGAGCATCGTGGGGGTGTGGGGAGCTCGGACTGGGGGTTATCGACGGGGATTAGGCGGCGGTGAGGGCTCCCGATGACGAATGGCGTCGGGCGGCTCGGGTGGAGGGTAAACAAGGCGACGAGGGTGCTATTTGATCAATTAAAGGGGTGGGGAGCTTCCTCACCTTGCGGCAGCCGAGAGGGGAGAACGACGGCAGCCGAAGCTCGGCGGCGATGATGGGGTGGCGGCGCTGCACGGGGAGGGCTACTGGAGCCGTGGGAGCTCGGGAGTGGTGTTTGGTGAGGGAATGGGGTGCACGGGGTCGCATAAATAGGCTCGGGAGGGTGTTTCTATGGTAAGCAGGCCGGAGATTGGGCGGCGGTGGTGGCCGGCGATCAGTTTCCAAGCGGGGGAGCTCCTTCCAAGCGGGGGAACACGGCGCAAAAGGAAAGGGAGGCGTGGGAAACTTTGGGGCAACGTCGTCGATGGCCCACGAATGAAGGGGAGGGCATCTAGGGCGCGACCGAGGCGGCGAGAAGGGCGCCGAGGAAGGAGGGAGTGTTGGGCGGGAGGTAGGGGGAGGAACTGTCGTGCGGGTCCGGGCGGCCAGTGAGAGGGAGAGGGGGTGGAGCTGAGCGGGCCGGGGTAGGGGGAGGAAGGGGAGTGGGCCGAGCGGGGGAAGTGTGCTGGTGGGCCGGGGCAAGGAAGAAGGAGGATGGGCTGGCTGGGGAGGAAGTTGAGGGAGCGCAAGCGAGCCACAGAAAGAGTTGAAGGGGGAAAAGCGGACTCGGCTGAATTAAACTTTTCTAGGACTCCAAACAAGGTGATTCAAATTTGAATTTAAATAAATTTAAATTCTCGTTTGAAGCACAAGCAATACAAAAATTAAATGCAGCAGCATGAATGCAACAAAAATGTTTCTACAGTTACATTAAATATTAATATTCATAAATAATTCATTTAACCTATATTAAATATGAACAATTAAAATAAAAGCCAATAAATTACTAAAAATTTTAAATAGGCTATTTTTGGGTGTTACAAACCTACCCCCCTTAAGATGAATCTCGTCCTCGAGATTCGGATGTGGATGCGAAGAGCTGCGGGTACTCGGTCTTGAGATCTTCCTCCCATTCCCAAGTGGCTTCAGCCTCCGAGTGTCGGCTCCACTGTACCTTGCACATCCGGATGACTTTGTTCCTTGTCACCCTCTCAGACACCTCTAGAATCCTGACTGGATACTCCTCATAAGTGAGGTCCTCTTGCACATTCAGCTCATCTATCGGGATCTGCTCTTCGAGCACCCACAAACATTTCGTCAGCTGTGACAAATGGAACACATCGTGCACTCCAGCCAATCTCTCGGGTAGTCCCAACTGATATGCCACTTCACCTTTCCTTTCAAGTATCTAAAAAGGTCTGATGTATCGAGGTGTTAGCTTGCCCATGACGTTGAACCTCTTTACGCCCCTCATTGGTGACACCTTGAGGTACACAAAATCTCCAACGGCAAAACTGAGATCCCTCCGGCTGACATTAGCATAACTCTTCTGCCTGGACTGTTCCACCTTCAAATTCTGCCTGATTACTTGCACTTGGTGTTCTGCATCTCTGAGTATCTCAGGCCCAAAGACTTGACTCTCTCCAGTCTGATTCCAGAACAGTGGTGTTCTTCACTTCCTGCCATACAAAGCCTCGAACAGTGCCATCTGCAGACTCTTCTAATAGCTGTTGTTGTACGAGAATTCCGCATAGGGTAGACTCTTGTCCCAGCTAACACCATACTGCAGTGCACATGCCCTCGACATGTCCTCCAGAATCTGATTAGTCCGCTCAGTCTGCCCATCTGTCTAGGGGTGGTATGCTGAACTAAACTGCAACTTGGTGTCCATAGACTCATGCAGCTTCTGCCAGAAGTGTGAAGTGAACTGAGTACCACGATCAGACACTATCCGCTTGCGCACTCCATGCAAGCACACAATCCTCTCCATGTATAGCTCTGCTAGTCTGGCTCCAGTGTAGGTGGTCTTCACCGGAAGAAAGTGGGCCACTTTGGTTAATCGATCCACAATCACCCAAATGGAGTCAAATCCTTGTTGTGTGCGGGGTAGACCCGTTATGAAGTCCATACCAACTTCTTCCCACTTCCATTCTGGTATCTTCAAGGGCTGGAGTAATCCGGCTGGCCTCTGATGTTCAGCATTAACTCTCTGACAAGTGTCACATAGTGCCACATGTGTCGCCACATCACGCATCAATCCGTACCACCAGAATCTTTCCTTGATATCTTGGTACATCTTGGTGCTTCCTGGATGGATCGAGTATGCCGAATCATGCGCTTCTCTTAGGATCGTGTCCTTGATCTGCGCTATATCGGGCACACATATCCTCTTCCCATGCCACAAGGTTCCTTGTTTATCCACTTGGAAACCAGGGGCCTTTCCTAGAGCAACATTCTCCACAATTTTCTTGATCTTTTCATCACCAAGCTGCCATTTCCGGATCTCCTGCTCAAGAGTCGGTTCTACTGTCATCTCTGTGATGGTAGTCACGAACCCCAGACTCATCTTCTCAAATTCTCGGCTGAGTTCTTCAGGCAAACAATGGCCAGTGGTCTTGTTCGCATAGCTTCTCCTACTCAGAGCATCTGCCACCAGGTTCGCCTTTCCTGGGTGGTAGTGGATCTCCAGATCATAGTCCTTGATCAACTCCAACCATCAGCATTGCCTCATATTCCGCTCTGACTGAGTGAAGACATACTTCAGGCTCTTATGATCGGTGTAGATGTCACACTTGTGCCCGATTAAGTAATGCCTCCAAATCTTCAGGGCATGCACTACAGCTGCCAACTCCAGGTCATGTGTCAGATAATTCTGCTCATGCTTCCACAACTCTCTTGATGCATATGCCACGACTCTCCCTTCCTGCATGAGTACAAACCCCAGTCCTAGACGGGATGCATCGCAGTAGATGGAGAAGCTCTTGGCTATGTCGGGCAATATCAGCACAGGTGCTGTTGTTAGCCTCTTCTTCAACTCTTCGAAGCTGGTTTGGCACTCCTCTGTCCAGATGAACTTGGCATTTTTCTCCAATAACGCCGTCATGAGTATAGCAATCTTGGAGAATCCTTCAATGAATCACTGATAATATCTGGCCATCCCAAGGAAACTCCTGATCTCGCTGACATCCCGAGGCGGGTTCCAGCTCAACACATCATTAACCTTCTTCGGGTCAACTGCCACTCCTCCATTGGACAGCACGTGTCCCAAGAATGTCACTTCCTTCAACCAGAACTCGCACTTGCTCAACTTGGCATATAGCTGATGTTCCCAGAGTCTCTGCATCACCATCCTCAAATGATCTTCATGTTCCTCTTCATTCTTGGAGAAGACCAGTATGTCATCAATGAACACCACCACGAACTTGTCAAGGTAGTCCATGAACACACTATTCATCAAATACATGAAGTATGCAGGAGCATTGGTCAGTCCAAAGGACATAACCGTGAACTCGTACAACCCGTACCGAGTAGTGAAAGCCTTCTTGGGTATATCCGACGACCGGATCCTCATCTGATGATAACCCGATCGAAGGTCTATCTTGGAGAACACACAAGCTCGCTTCAGCTGATCAAACAGATCATCAATTCTTGGTAGCGGGTACTTGTTCTTAACGGTCACTTCGTTGAGGGCTCGGTAGTCGACACACATCCTCTGTGTCCTATCCTTCCTGTCCATGAACAATACTGGTGCTCTCCATGGTGAAGCACTAGAACGAATATACCCCTTGGCTAGGAAGGAGCTTAATTCCTCCTTCAATTTCTCCAGCTCCTTCACTCCCATTCTATATGGCCTTTTAGCTATAGGTGCAGTGCCAGGTTTAAGTTCAATAATGAATTCAACTTCACGTTCTGGGGGCATACCTGGCAATTCCTCGGGTATCACATCCGGGAACTCGCTCAGCACCCTGATGTCAGCGGGAGCTACACACTCAGCTTGGTTGACTTGGCACTGCTCTGAGGGAGTGGCCGCCTGGTACACCACCTTATCACCGGACTTCGCTGTCAGCTGTACGGCCCTCTTGGCGCATTGGATTACTGCTCCATCTCTGGCTAACCAGCCCATTCCCAGAATTAAGTCGAACCCAATAGAATTCAGGACTATGGGATATACTGCAAAGTCTACCCCCCTTATTGCAATGACAGCTCTGGAGTAGCGTAAGCAGGCTCACTGTTCCCCTCCTGGGGAGCTAACTAACATAGGGTTCCCCATTGGTCGTAGAGTCATCATATTCTTGTGTACAAATGCAGCAGAGATGAAAGCATGCGAAGCTCCAGAATCAAATAAAACAGTTGCGGGGGTCGAGTTGACAAGGAACGTACCCACAACCACGTCAGTAGCTCCCTCTGCAGTTTCTGCACCCATGTGGTTGACCTTGCCTCTGGCGGGGTTCTGGGGTCCCTGGTTGGCCTGCTGCTGTCCGGCCTACTGGTTAGCGTTCTGGGTCTTCTTGGGGCAGACATTGGCATAGTGCCCCTGCTCTCCACAGTGATAACATGCTCTGGGACCCACTGGCGTGTTGTTGACGGGGTTGGGGCGCTGAACGGGGCCGTGCTGCACCGGGTTGCGCTGAGCTGGGACATTCTGCAGCTGGTTCTGGGGACGCTGCTGCTGAGGCACCTGAGGGTACTGGGGGCGCTGCTGGTGCTGGCCACGGTTGAATGGGCCCTGCTAACTCTGGAAGCGCTGCTGGCTCCCAATATGCTGACTGCCCTGAGGAGGAATGAAATGGGGGCGACTGCTATTCCCGATCTGCTGGCTCTGGAACTTCCTCTTCTTCTCCTCCATCTCACGGCGCTTGTGTCCCAGCATCAAAGCACCGTCCACCAGTTCCTGGAAGTTGGGGAACCTGGTGCACATCAGCTGGTACTGCAGTGCATCCTGCAAGCCGTCACGGAACCTGGACTGCTTCTTTTTATCGGTGTCCACGTATTCCGGAGCATAGCGGGCCAACTCGATGAACTTGTCATGGTAGGCGGTGACACTCATCCCTTCCTGCTTCAGTGCCAAGAACTCCTTCTTCTTCACGGTCATCAGAGCTTCTGTCACATGGTGGGAGTGAAAGCTGCTGCGGAACTCCTGTCAGGTGATCTGAGTACGGTCGACATGAGCGTACTGATACGAGTCCCACCAGTCCAAGGCTGGTCCTTGAGGTTGTCCTCCCGCGTACAACACCTTATCCGGGTCATTGCACTGGGCGATGTCGAGCTATCTCTCCACCGCCTTGAGCAATCATCAGCCATTAGGGGGTCGGTGGCCTTGCTGAAGGTAGGAGGACGTCCCTTCGGGAATTCACCCCTCTTGTCATGGGGCGGCATGTTGTGCTGCGGCAGATTCTGCTGGTTCTGCTGCATCATCGCCATCGTCTGAGCCATCTGCTGCATCAGCTGGGTCTGTGTGAGCATCATCTGCTCAATGGTGGGAGCTGGTGGCGGCAGTCCGCTGGCACCGGGGTTGCTCCTTGTGTTCACCATCTATAATCAATAAATAATTCTCATAAAAACTCCGATGGTTATGGCTTCAGAGGCTTACCAATTTGTTATGATGGAGGGCTTAAATAGAAAAAAGAGCAAGAGAAATGAATACCCCCCTCTATTTAATCATTAAAGTCCTTAAACCTTAGTCCTGCATCTAGATGGTAGTAGACTTGCGTTTACGCCCATCACAATCATTACAAAAATCCAAATCAAGCATAAGCATAATGACAATCATTTCAAGCACCTAAAGACATGATTCACATGAGACTCGACTGGATTTAAGTTTTGAAAAAGGTTTAACTAGACGACATATAACACATAATCATGGTGGTCTCCTAAGATTTGTCAACCGTTCTAGCTAGGCCGCGATCCTACAGTCAGCACGGCTCTGATACCAATCTGTCACACCCGGATTTTCACAAAAACCTGAATGCGGCAATATGTGTGCCCAGGAAGTCATAGTACATATATAGTGAACAAATATGATAAACAGAGAACATATGCTTGAATAAATTCTTCATTAAATAAATGTTTATATCAGAGTGCTTCATAAATAATCTAAGCAATAACAGCGGAAGACTAGTAAACTCTCAACTAATGGAGCCGCAATCCACATGGACTCTAACTGGGAGACCACAGCTCAGTAGTACGGTAAATCTTCGGGAAACTCAGCAGCAGACTCATGCCCAGCCCAATCTGTTTACCCATCTGGGATTTTGTTGCATAAAATAACAAGTGTAAGTAAACAATTACTTATCAAGTATAGCACGGGTATGAAGGCTCAAAATAGGCTAGACACAACTTAACTGCATTAGCATTTTTAGTTGGTTCATTTTAACATTAACCAAATTACTACAAGTAAATAAAACCCGGTTGTAACCCAATTAACAAAGTATAAGTGACATTAAACATAAATAAACATCATCTTCTAATCAAAAAGGATCCAGGCCACTCGTGGCCCTGAGCAAGGCTATCATGATAGATTTACACTCTGCAGAGGTTTCGCCCTTTACCCACCAGTCGCGTAAAAGCTCAAACGAACTTTAAACCCAACCACGCGGAGGTGGACCAGACCTCACAAATCACACTACCGAGGTGTGACCGCATAGGGACGCTACGAGGTTTTTCACAAGACACCCTAACAAGACAGTGGCCGCTATGGTACAACACAGGTAGTATGGCCCTAGGCACCGAGATCGACGTACGCCTACGGAGTCACGCCATAAGGGGGTCGATGGCGTCCATAGCGCGGGCATCACACCCAACAATGCGCAATGTGCAGAGTTCCCCATCGCAGGGACTCCCAACACGGGACTGTGCCTCACGGGGGCATAGCCGATGGATCACCCGTCCGCGGTGGATCAAACCATACACTCACGAGTGGTTCCCATAGCGCCGTTAGCCACTCCAGTAACCACTGACAAGCTAGAGACATACAAGCTACTTGACCAAGACCAGAGCCATAATAGTTCTAGTGGTGGCGACAGGCTCCTGGGTTGCCGCTTTAAGAACTGGACGTTACGGAGAGACACTAGAGCAAAGCACGAAGCACATGCTCTAGCTCCCTAAACCAAGTTGCTAAAAAGCAAGTTTTATCATTATGTTAAAGTGAACCATTAAGTCAAGATTAACAATTAAATAGTAGTGACAGTAGCTGCACATAGCAATGATTCTACCCATATGCAAAAATCCCAAGGTAACAAGGATAGGAGTAAACAAACTAGGTACAACCTTAATAGGAAATCAAATTAGACACATGCATATGAAAGTAAATGTATGTACAAAGTGTGTTTAGGTAGCAAGGATTGTCCGTGCTATAACTTGCCTTCCTTGAAGGGCGGCTGCTGCTGCTGCTGCTGTGGGTCCTGCTCCGGAAAGTCCTCACCGAACTCGAAGTCCAAAGCGTACGGCTCACCGACTGGACACGAATCACCATACAAGCGAGCACGCAAACCAATACATGCAAACAAATAATAATCTATTAGAACAGTACACCAAATAGTAGAAACAGTACATAAAAAGGTTCTAGAAATATTCTACGCTTCACTACGAACACATGAGCGCAAAAATCACACTAATCGGAGCTAAAACGAAAAAGATATGGGTTTTCTAAGTTCTAGGACCTACTGGCAAGTTTTAAAAGTTTCCAGGGTCTTATTTGTGAAAAACCGAGGGCCTAAACATAATTTCATATAAAAACAGAAGGGCCTACGAGTGAAATTAACCTAAAAGGATGACGGGTTCTATTTTCTAAAAACTCAGGGGGTTTTCCATAAGAAACAAGACCTAACTATAATTTAGTTTGAATAGGAATGGACCGCGGGTTGATTTCTAAACTTGCAGGGGCTCTTTAACAAAAGAACCATCGCGGACCGGAGTTGACCGGTACGTGGCCCTCAGATCGGATCTGGACGGCTTGGATTTAAAACGCGAAGGGGTATTGGGGGATCTAATCTGGGCGGTTGGAGGCGGATCCGATGGCTCTGGTGGATGAGAGGGAGTATGGTCGCCGGCGGGGAGGAAGAAACAGTGGCGCCGCCCATGGTCGCGGCGGAGCTTCGCCGGAGCGAGCTCGGATTCGAGCTAGGGGCCCTCATTTGCCACGAGACTTGGTCGGGGAGCATCGTGGGGGTGTGGGGAGCTCGGACCGGGGGTTATCGACGGGGAACGGCGGCGGGTGGCTCGGGTCGACGGTAAACAAGGCGACGAGGGTGCTATTTGATCAATTAAAGGGGCGGGGAGCTTCCCCACCTTGCTGCAAGGTCGCCCGGAGTGTCGAGGGGCTCGGAGCGGCAGCCGAGAGGGGAGAACGACGGCGGCCGGAGCTCGGCGGCGATGATGGGGTGGCGGCGCTGCGCGGGGAGGGCTACTGGAGGCGTGGGAGCTCGGGAGGGGTGTTTGGTGAGGGAATGGGGTGTGTGGGGTCGCTTAAATAGGCTCGGGAGGGTGTTTCTATGGTAAGCAGGCCAGAGATCGGGCGGCGGTGGTGGCCGGCGGTCGGTTTCCAAGCGGGGGAGCTCCTTCCAAGCGGCGGAACGCGGCGCAAAAGGAAAGGGAGGCACGGGAAACTTCGGGGCAACATCGTCGAGGGCCCACGGACGTAGGGGAGGGCGTCTAGGGCGCGGCCGAGGCGGCGAGAAGGGCACCGGGGAATGAGGGAGTGTCGGGCGGGAGGTAGGGGGAGGAATTGTCGTGCGGGTCCGGGCGGCCAGTCAGAGGGAGAGGGGGGAGGAGCTGAGCAGGCCGGGGTAGGGGAAGGAAGGGGAGTGGGCCGAGCGGGGGAAGTGTGCTGGTGGGCCGGGGCAAGGGGGAAGGAGGCTGGGCCGGCTGGGGAGGAAGTTGAGGGAGCGCAAGCGAGCCACAAAAAGAGTTGAAGGGGGAAAAGCGGACTCGGCTGAATTAAACATTTGTAGGACTCCAAACAAGGTGATTCAAATTTGAATTTAAATAAATTTAAATTCTCGTTTGAATCACAAGCAATACAAAAATTAAATGCAGCAGCATGAATGCAACAAAAATGTTTCTACACTTATATTAAATTTTAATATTCATAAATAATTCATTTAACCTATATTAAATATGTACAATTAAAATAAATGCCAATAAATTACTAAAATTTTTAAATAGGCTATTTTTGGGTGTTACAAAAAGTGGGGTCAAGCGAAAAGGAGACGATGAGTCATCCAAGCGACGTTGAGTCAATGATAGCTCAAGCAGTGATGACTCCAATGACAGTGATTATGTGGCAGACACTGAGGTTGAGTCATCTATGGGGCAACAATCGGATTTTGTAGTTCATGAGGATGCGGGATTGCATCAAGGGGGAGCTGGCTTTCATGTGGATCTCCTTGATATTCACTCTCACACAGCTCCAAAGAAAGTCTGGTCACAAAGAGAGTATGCCAGGGTAATGAATGTCAATGCCTTTACTCAACGTCGTGACACAAATAATCTATTTTTTCACACCCTAGCACAAGAAGATGCCTTCTTTGGTCACTTGCTTAGCTGCACAGTCATGGCACATAAGGGAATTGACTTTGGTTATCTTGCAAACAAAAATGTGTTAACTGATGTGGCTATCATGCTTGAAAGGCTTAGACTTAGGGAGTTCATGGAACATGGGTGTGATTGGAATGAAATTCTCATTAGACAATTCTATGCCACCTATGAGCTTGATGTTGAGGCACAAAGTCTAGAGTGGATGACAGGACAAAGGAGGTACACTGCCACCTTTGAGGAGTTTGTTGCAGCTAATCATCTAGACTATGCTTATTTTTATGATGATGCTAGTCTCAGTGTTTGCCAAGAAAATATTCATGAAAATTCTCAAACCTTCTATGAGCCTGTAAATCTTGGTATTCCAATCAAATATGGTACACCTACAGGACTTAGGCATCATCCAGCTGCTATCAACAAAATCATAAGATGCACCTTCATTCCTAAGAGTGGAAACAATGACAAAATCAGAGATTATTATTGGAATGTGATTCACTATATTATGACAGGTACTAGATTCAATGTGATTAAAATGATAATTGAGCAAATGGATGAAAAGAAGTTGTCCTTGGCCGGGAACATGTACTTTGCTCCATACATCATGTCCTTGATCAAAGCCAAGAGTGGATATGACGGTCCTTGTGAGATTCTCCATGGGTGGTTTCAGCCATTTGTAAATGCAAAAGAGTTTCTCAACAGGCCATTAACCCCATATGAGAACATTGGTGGTGATATGGGTGCTCATGATGCTGGGACAGCAGCAGATGCAGATGTTGATATGGGTCTTCCTGAGATGCCTCCACCACCTCCTCCTCCTCCTATGCAGCCATAGGGCTATTGGGTTCCTCCACATGGATATTTCACTCCATATTTTGATGGCATGGCTCAGTCCTTTGGGGCACAGATGGCTACTGGTTTGGAGACTATGCAGCAGGGTCTCCAGCAGCGATTTGATTATAGGTTCAGTGCATATGAGCAGAAGATGAACACTCAGTATCTTCAGCCTATCATGACCCAGCTTCAGGGCATGCAGTAGAGTTACCAAAATGACATAAATGACTTGACTGCTAGATTTAATGGATTGGCCACTTTCGAGCAGTACCAGCAGGTTGTTGATCATCAGACTCAGCTCGAGGACTCCTTTGCTACGTTCAACACGGCATTCACCGACTTCAGTGGCCACTTCTACAGTGTCTATCCTCGGCCACCTCCTCCACCACCACAGGACGAGTAGTCCTTTCTTGGTATTTGATGCCAAAGGGGGAGAGACTTGGAGTGATGTGATCTCCACGGGGAGCATTTGCATAGCATGAAAACTTGAACTTTGCATTGCATGTTTATCTTTATGTTATTTGTGAGATGAACTTTGTGTGGATGTAATAAGCTTGAACTTGTGTGCTTTATTTTTCGCTTGTGTGATGATCTATTTGCGATTTTCTATCTTATGGTGGACTTGTTCTAGTGTTTCTATGGTTTTTGAGGCTAACACATGGTGTGATTGAATTTATATATATATATATATATATATGCGTGCATGTTGTTGCCTTGATCTTCATGTTGTAGGGAATACTTTGCCAAATCCTATAATATCCAAGTATGTGTGATGATTGACATATGTGATCCATGCACACATGTAGGGGGAGTTACTCTCTATTATTGAAATTTGAAATCTCTTGCTCTATCTCTTATTTGGAATTTATTGAAAAAGAGTAAGTGACTTCAAGTTTTAACCTCAACTCTATCACTCCTTTGATATGGTTGCCATCAATTACCAAAAAGGGGGAGATTGAAGGCATATTGGCCCCTAATTGAGTTTTGGTAATTAATGACAACCCCTGTGGACTAACAATTTCATTTGAGATAATGAGAATAGGTTAGTCCTGAGAGTTGGAATGAGCTTCAAGAGGTGATGTGTCAATAGCATGTGTGTGCTTTGGATCATGGGAAGCTAAAGGCAAAGGTATATGATAGGGCTTTTAAATTTGACCGGTCATGAGGTGATTAGAGGATGAAATATGACTGGGTTGATAGGCTAGATAGCCGTACTATCAAGAGGGATCAACTTCATTGGTTTGATGGATTCTTAATGCCACATTGGTCCTTGAATTGCATGTAGTGCATTTAGATTTTGTGGTGACTAAATTGGGTTTGGGCACGTTGAAAATCTGTTGGATAACCTGCCATGTCGTGGCTGGCGGACTGTCCAAGCCCTTCGGGCGAACAGTCCGCAATATAGAAATATATTTCATTTTATAAAATCTGTGTAAAATCCGTTCGGAGCTGTCCGAACTGACCACGGACAGTCTGCAGGTTGTGACCGGACTGTCCGCGGTGGATGCTGACTTGTCGACCCACGTGCGTTGACTTGAGCTGGTGCTAAGTGTTCACGTGGACAGTCCGCGGGTGTTGCCCGGACCGTCCGTAAATTAGCCTAAGTTTACATAGAGAGCATTTTCACGGTTCCAGGGGGTCAAACCGAGGCTTGGCAGACCGTCCGAGGGTAGCTCGGACAGTCCGCGAGTGTCGGGCGGACAGTCCGACTATCCCAACGGTCATCTCCGACACATGTTTGATGGCGCGTCATAGCCGTTGAGATTTGAATGCGGACGGTCCGTGACTGTCGGGCGGACAGTCCGCGGTGCACGTTTTGGAACTGAGTTTGCACATAACGGCTAGTTTTGAGGAGAGGGCTATAAATACTCACACCCCGCGGGCTTGTGAGGTCTCTTGGCACATTGGAAAGCTTGATACACATTCTAGAGCCCTTTTTCTCCTCTCTCTCTCTCACTCATTTGCTTTGAGATTGCATTTCTTGGTGAGATTGAGAGCTTCTAGTGCATTGCATCAAGGATTTGATCATTGTGGCACTAGGATTTCATTGAGCTCATGGTTGATTTGTTACTCTTGGAGGTTGCCGCCTCCTAGACGGCTTGGAGCTCGTGATTCCACCGAGCACTTCAAGAAGATTGTGAAGTTGCCGTGGAAATTGGTTGTGAAAGGTCTTTGTGCTCACCTCGCCGGAGTGGTGAAGAGCAACTCTAGTGAAATCGAGATTTGGAGCGGTTCTTTGGTTCTAACCGGCTTAGAGATCAAGCGGAGTCTTGATAGAGAAGCAGTTGAACATTGAATCCATCTCAACGTGGACTAGGGGTGACCGACAAGTCATCGATACCACGGGATAAATTTGTGTCTCATACTTGTGGTTTGATCTTGTTCTTGTCTTGAGCAATTTACATTGAGCAAGTTATTTACATAGAACTTGAATTGTATCTTGTCATCCTAGGTTGCAAACCCCTCAACATAGGCTTAGAATAGCTAGAGAATTATTTCACCTTGTGGTTCTAATTAAATTTCTCTAGTGTTGTGTTTGAAGTTTGAATCCGCCTATTCACCCCCCCCCTCTATTCGGTAATCCTAGATCTTACATACGACATCGGTCGGGAGATATCTTATATCTCTGACCAAGTTGACCTCCTCGATGACCGTACCCGGAACATGGAAGGCACTCCCTACGGTACGACGTCCAACAGCAGACGGATCAGATGGCAGAATATTTTTCAAGGTTTCGACCCTATCAATGAAAGATCCAAGCTTGGGGGAGGACCCCCACCAGGTATGTTCAATGTCCCTTCAGCACTTTGATCCTGCATTTGCCATTTACCTTTTCTATTTTATCTCCATCTTAAAACAAAAACACCAAAAATATTTCCCTTGAATAAAATAACTCCCAACTATGCATGGAATGAACCATATGCCTCTCACCTTGGAAATGATGAATAGTTGCTCTGTCATTAATTTTTGCAAGTGCTTTGTTTTGACTAGTTGCTTGATAGTACTTGAGTTGATTGGCATGAGTAAAAATGAACCTGAAAACCTTGTGGGAGCACATGCTTTATTCCAAGTCTAAGTTGTTGCAAGGAATGATATAGTGAGATTGTGATTAGGTTTTACTTTTGCTCTTAGTATGGTGAAAATCTCGGATGCTTTCTGCTTTCAAAAATAAAACAAGTTCCTCGTTGGTTAGAAATTCCTACCAAAGCCATATGTTTACTTTAGTTGAAACCTTCTACTCATATGTTGCTTGTTGTCTTAGTGAGTTTTGTCAAATTGTTGTGACCTTTGGGTGAAACTTTCATGTTTGTAAGATCGAGATTCACGTAAACACCACCTCTCACTTGCAATTCCTACACTAGGAGTTAGCAAATATGGCCATCATCCATCCACAAAACAAAATGCTCCATGTTCTATGATCTCCTCACCAAATATCCTTGAATAGAGATATGGGCTATGCAAAAAGAAAAGCATGCCAAAGAGCATGGCAAAAATAAACAGAAAAAGAAAAACATGCCAAAGAGCATGGCGAAAATAAGGAATAAGAAAAGCATGTCAAATGGCATGGAAAAAATATGAGCACAAAGAGATAGCATAGTTATCAAAAATAAGTCAAGGAGAGGAAGAATCATCCCAAGTAGTTCCACCATATTCCACTCCATTCCACTCCACATATTCCACACACTTGCACTTCTTGATCTAAAGGTGTGATTTGGTTCCCCAAAGATCCGGTCTTTGACTTAGCAAAATATAAGATACATGCATGCCTCCATCCATTGTCCCTGAGCCACACAAAAGCCATATTAGATTTTAGGATAAAAAGAAGGCATAAGCCTTCGGTGATGATTCAAATACCACTTGAGTGATTGAATGTGCCAATTGAGGAACAACTTACATTTTTACAAAATTATTTAAACTCCGAGATGGGATCCTGAAAAGAGTAGAGTGGAATAAAACTAAATCAAACTGTTCAACCTTTCAACCTCCCAAGACAAGGAGATTGCGAGAAGCTCCATAGGTAAAATGGTGATTTAAGACTTTGCTAATGATTTGAGTAATTTTGAGGACTAGTTGTTTTTATCTTTGCTCGAGGACGAGCAAAGGTCTAAGCTTGGGGGAGCTTGTTGGCGGTCGTTACGGCACGTTTTCGACCACCAATACTCGAGAATAAAACATGATATATGTGACGTTCTATGCACTTAGGTTTATTTCTAATAAAATTCCACGAGTATTGGTGAGTTTCACTTGTGCAGGTACATTAACTATAAATACGTGCAATAGGGGTCGGAATTGATCGATTCGGCCGAACGATACGATTCGGCCGGTTACCCCCGTTAGCCATACACGACGCAAAGCACAACCAGAGGCCTCATGAACAAAGTCCACCTTGAAGATGACAGAATGGTGACGAAGCAAGCCAAGTGGGTCGATGACGTCACCGATCCGGGGAAACAAACACACCCCTGCCAAGTGGAGCCAATCCATACCATCCAGAGGCAATGACGGTGCATCGGAGGGCAGCTGGGCCTCGGGCCCAATTCGGCCGAAGCCTATAGTTTGGCCGAAGCATGGATACATGTACAACCGCCTCAGCAACCGACCCAGGGGAGAGATTAGGGCTGTAGGCACCAAGGCGGTGCCACGTGCCCGTTCTGCTAAATTGGGTGGTTCAGTCGAATCCATCCATTCGGCCGAACCAGCCGGGCACCGCCTCAAGGTGCCTTAGCCAGTGCTCTTCCTCCACCGCCTCATGTCCACTATAAAAGCAGGGGTCCTCTCACTTGTAAACACACAGCAAGCCAAGGAGCTCTCATTTCCACTTCTCTCTAGTAGAGTTAGGATAGTAGAGTTGGGAGTTAGAGTTGAGTCGAGCTGTGCCTCTGAGGTTCCGGAGTCGTCTTCAGAAGCTCTGGTATAAGCTCTTGTATCTTTTTCTTTCCTTTTGTAGAATTTGAGTTATCAATATATTTATCTTTATCACTTTGCCTTTGTCATTTATAGCTAGCTTCTACTTTGTTCTAGTTGCATCTATATCGTGTTTAGACTATAGTTGGTTCTAGTTCTGGTGCTTCTAGATCTTGTTTAAGTCTTTGTCTTAGTCGGTTCTTCGATCTTGCTCGATACTTGAGGTGAATTGTCCATTAAGCGTATTGACAAGGTTTCTTGCTCTTGCTAGTGGAGTAAGTAGTTGTTAACTAGTGTAGGAGTGGTTCCTAGGCTAGCCAGTAACCTTAGTTTGCCCCTGAGTCTATAGAGGTGGTAGTCGTTAGGTGGTGACAGCCTTATACGGCCTTTGTAGCCCATCACGTTCGTCTCGGCTTGTAGGATCCCCCAGCGCAGGGTAGATGCCACCCCTTCTCATCCTTTTCTATGTGGCGTAGGCTCTGCTGTCCCGAAGTTAAGACTTAGGTTTGACCTTGACCTCTCAGTGTTGGCTCTACAGCCTCTGTATCTCTAACCCCGTGTGACATATACAGATAAAGTACCTAGGAATCCTCTATCTCTTCTCGTTGTCCTCCCAGCTATCTATTCCTTCTCTTTCCTATCTGAGCCTCCCTTGAGCTGTCTATCACGGTATATCCACTCCTATCCAATACCGTTATCCCCCATCTTGCTAGTCGTGTACCCCTCTCTGATAGTCTCGAATATCTGTTTGCTAGTACTCTTGCCATAAGCTTCCCTACGGAAATATAAATTACGATACCTCGGAATACTCCCTGGTGAAGTGCTACAGCGGTAATTTTGTGCGCTTGTAGGATATTTATATATTTTACTGAGCCATAAGAAAAACCACTGAAACACTCCTTACCCCAGTATTGGGATTTACAATCCTAATATTGGATCGTAAGAAGTGCCAACATTCATCTCTATGGAGAATAATTTTTTATCTGCTCCCATTAACTCCCTTTCTCCGGTCACCATTTTGATCCATCAATTGGTATCAGAGCAGGTTACGAATCTTCGTGATTCTAACCAGTCTTAAGATCGAAAGATAGCGTATGGTGAAAGGGGTTTGGGTCCTTCTCACTTTGATGGTAAGAATTACCAGATGTGGGCTGTTCGCATGGGCGCTTTCCTCCGAGGCACGGGACAATTGCTATGGGATGTCACTATTGACACTACCTATACCATCCCTGCAATCAGAGTGCTTCAGGAGGCTAATGAAAAGTTTGAGGCTAATGCAAAAGCCGTGGATTACTTGTTTCGATCGCTTGCCGAGCATGAGTTCAATTGTGTCCTCAGTGAACCTCTTGCCTGTCAGATTTGGCAAAAGTTGGAGGTTGCCCACGGAGGTGATGCTTCGATTAAGGCTAGGCTCTTTTTGACTTACCGGATGGAGTATGAGAATTTCACTCATCTACCCGTGAATCAATTGATGCCATGTTTCAGAGGATTACGGTGATTGTGAACAATATGCAAGCCAATATCACCAACCTTCCATACACAGATCACGATAGAGCTTTGAAGCTCTTGCATTGATTGGATAGATCTGTGTGGGGTGCCAAGGTTGAGGCAATTATGGAGTCAGATGGCTATGAGACGCTCACAGTTAATGGCCTGTTCTCCAAGCTCAAGTCTTCAAAGGTCGATAAGATGGCTAGGGCCAAGCTTGAGAACCCGACTGATCCCCATATCTGGCTCTTATGAGTGGCTCTGGTTCTAGGTCGCTTATTAACTCCTCACGACAGTTTGCGTTGTCTATGCTTGTGTCTTTACCAGGTGAGGTGTTTGAGGTGCTGAGCGATGATGATCTCGCATTGCTAAGCAGGAGGTTTGGGCACATGAACGAGAACCGCAAGGGTACAAGGCGCGTCGGGAGTACATGCTACAAGTGCGGCAAGATGGGGCACTTCATCGCCAAGTGTCTGAAGCTGGCGGAGCCCAAGCACGGGCACAAGCACCACTCGAGGGATGACCACAAGACCATTCCAGGAAGCATAAGAGCAAGTACAAGTACAAGAAGAAGCACGGTGGCCATAAGCACAAGTACAAGCCACGAGCCATGGTTGCCGATGCGAGCGACGTTGACACAAGTTTCAGCTACACCTCGTCAAGTTCAAGCAGCGAGGGACAAGATCAAGGTCGACGCTGGAGGCACAAGGACAAGAACATCAACGGGCTGGCGTGCATGGCTTCCCATGGCTTCTGTACCATGGCACATAGCTCCGACAGCAAGAAGAGTGCAAGAGAAGATTTAGAGTTAGATTTTGAGGATGAGGTAAATCGTGATCCCGACTTCTTATTAGAGGAGAATGCTAGGTTGAATGATTTGCTTGATAATCTTGATGATTTGCTTACAAAGACCAACAAGGAGAAGATGGAGTTTAGGTCTTTGCTTGGTGAGTCAAAGGAGAAGGTTGCTGAGCTTGAATCTTTGCTTGTTGGGTCCAAAGATCGAGTTGCTGAACTAGAGTTGTTGCTGGCTAATACTAGATCTGAGGTTGACGCTTTGAATGTTGCTCTTGTTGTCTCTGATGAGTTTGTATGCACTAATTATGATGCTATTATGAATGAATTGGTTGAGTTCAAGAAAGAGCACATGACTAGAGTTAAGGAGTTTGATTTGCTTAAGGTTGAGCTTGATGAGTTGAGGTTCTACTTTGTTAGGAGCTTGTACTTCTTGCCCTGTTTTGCATGCTAAACTAGATAATGCTCATGCTAAGATTAAATGCCTTGAAAGTTCTTTGGTATCTCCTGTTAAACATGCTTGTTCTAGTTGTGATGTAACTCCTTTGAAGAATGTTAAACTTGAGCATGCAGTTAACCGTTTGTAGGATGAGAATGATGAGTTGCGTAAGTGTTTGGGTTCGTTGTCAGGTCGTGAGCCACAGCTTGGTATGATGATAGCTTGGTTTAGGCAAGCTGATAGTCGTGGTCTTGGCTCGGAGAAGGTGTGTGAGAGTGAGGGGTTGAAGTTTGGGGATATACCAGCACCGCCACAAATTACCCCAGCCAAGAACACCTTTGATCCTAAGCCCAATCACTTGAAGAACAAACTTGACACTACTCCCGATCTTCCAGCGTTTCCACAACAAACCAACAATTTCCAAAAGGGAGTGAGAAGCCTCAGCCGAGAGAAGCTCCAAAGCCAAAACTAGTATGCTACCACTGTGAGTTTTGTGGTAGGGATGGTCACCATCAAGAGTTCTGCTATAGCAAGAAGAGATAAGTGAGGTGTGAGAATGAAATGGGTAACCAAGATAGGTACTGCTCGTCTCATAGCGTACGTGAGCCTCGTGCACATTTTCCTAGGGTTGAGGGAGTTGTGCATTTGAGTCCTAGAGAGGGTGCTCGTGGTTTTGCTAGTCGTGCAGGTGCTTCTTAGAGAGGTGGTGATAGGCGCTTTGGGTTTGGACGTGCTGAGTTTGGTAGGTGTCCTCCTCCTCGTGGTCAGTACGAGTTTGGAAGGAATGGCCATAGCTTTGGGTTTCGGAGGGAGTATAGGCCATGTTTTCCGCCGCGCGGTGTTCCTCTGGTTAGGCGTGATAGAGTTCCGCTTGTGAGACGTGAGAGGGTTCCACAGTTTGCTAGGAATGGTAGAGTGGATTTTGCTAACCCTTCTTTTGAGCAAATGGCTCAGCACTAGTTTGACTCTTTTTGTTCTAACCCCAGTGTTGAGTTGTTTGCTCACTCTCGTTCTCGTTTTGATTTTGCAGGTGGGAGGCTTGAGGAGTGTGTGGTTGATTGATTCTGGTTGCTCTCGATACATGACCGGAGATCAAAGGTGGTTCTCAAGCCTCACCCTGGTGGTTCTCAAGCCTCAAAGGTAGAGTGCTTTTAGAGGGTGATATTCAGGTGAGCGAGAAGTTTGTGTTGGAGCATGTTGCTCTTGTCAAGTCACTTGGCTTTAATTTGCTTTCGGTTTCTTAGTTGCTTTGTGAGTGGTGCTTCTCGGATTCTTGATTCTCGAGGTGACCTTGTTTGTATGATCATTCCCGAGGGTCAAGTCTTTCACACTGATTTCTTGAGGTCTTTTGGTCCCGCTCGTTGTCTTGTGGCTGGTTCCTCTTCTGAGCTCTGGAGGTGGCATAGGAGGTTGGGCCATTTGAGTTTTGATCTGCTCTCTCGTTTGAGCAGTCTTGACCTTATCCGAGGATTGCCCAAGCTTTGATATGACTAGGATTTGGTGTGTGCACCTTGTAGGCATGGGAAAATGGTTGCTACTTCCCACCCACCTTTGACTTAGGTGATGACTGAGCGTTCAGGGGAGCTTTTACATATGGATTTGGTTGGTCTAGCTCGCGTTCGCTCGGTCGATGGGAAGTGGTATGTCCTCGTTGTTGTGGACGACTATTCTCTCTATACTTGGGTGTTTTTCTTGGCGACTAAGGATGAAGCTTTTGGTTTTGTTCGAGATTTGATCTTGAGGTTGAAAAATGAGCGTAATGGAGATGCTATACGAGCTATACATTGTGACAATGGCATGGAGTTTAAGAACACTCATTTTGAGGCCTTTTGTAGTGATCTCGGTCTTGAGCATCAGTTTTCCTCGCCCTATGTCGCTTGTTAGAATGGTGTTGTGGAAAGGAAAAATCGGACCATTTGTGAGATGGCCAGGACGATGCTTGATGAGCACAGGACTCCTAGGATGTTTTGGGCCAAGGCGGTGAGCACCGCATGCTATGTTTCGAACCGGATTTTCCTTCGTGCGTTCAAGAAGAAGACTTGCTACGAGCTCTTTCATGGGAGACCTCCCAAGGTTAGTCACTTTCGAGTTTTTGGTTGCAAGTGCTTTATTCTCAAGAAGGGTAATCTGGATAAGTTTGAGTCTTTGTCTCTTGATAGTATTTTCCTTAGTTATGCTAATAACTCTAGAGCATATCGTGTGCTCAATCTTGTTACTAACCAAATCATGGAGACTTGCCTAGTAACATTCAACGAGAGGATTCCGTGTAGCTCTGCTGTCTTTGAGTGTGCAGGTGATGAAGAGATGGGATATACAATCGTTGATGACGAGGATGCGGATGGTGAAGATGATGATGGAGATGGTGTTCCTTCTACAACGCTTGTACCTACTACTTCCACTACGATGACTATGGTTGATGATGGTCCGTCCCCCACTTCGACGTCAATACAAGTACATGGAGATCGAGTGGAAGCGGGTGCTGAGGGGGAGGTGATTTCGAGGCGCGAGGCACCAAGACATGTTCAGGCTGTTCATCCACCCCCAGGGACCATAGGAGACATCAATGAACGTACTTCAAGGTCAAGGTCTAGGAATAACTCTCAATTTGCACATTCTACTTTTGTTGCCTCTTTTGAGCCCAAAGATATTTGACATGCTTTATCTGATGCGAACTGGGTCAATGTCATGTACGAAGAGCTAGAGAACTTTGAGAGCAATGAAGTGTGGGAACTTGTTGAGCCTCCACCAATTTTCCATCCTATAGGTACAAAATGGCTTTGGAAGAACAAACAGGGTAAGGATGGAGAGGTTGTGAGAAACAAGGCTAGGTTGGTTGCTGAGGGCTATTCACAAAAGGAGGGGATAGACTATGAGGAGACATTTGCTCCTGTAGCCCGTTTGGAGGCAATTCGAATCCTTCTAGCATTTGTTGTTGCTAAAGAGTTCAAGTTGCACCAAATGGATGTGAAGAGTGCCTTCTTGAATGGGGTGATAGAAGAAGAAGTGTATGTGAGGCAACCACCTGGGTTTGAGAGTGAGAAGTACCCACACCGAGTGTACAAACTCCACCGAGCATTATATGGCCTAAAGCAAGCACCTAGGGCATGGTATGGTAGGTTGAGAGGGTTCTTGCTGAGTAAGGGGTTTGTGATGGTGTCACACCCTAAAATTTTTGGATTTTAGGATCTGATTTTGAAGATTAATTAAATAAAGAATTTCTCATAATTTTAATTTTTTTCTCAACTTTATTTAATTTACAGGGAATTTAGTACAGGAAAAACAATTTTTCTAAATTAAAATAAAACAATACATGTAACATCCCGGATTTTTCCGGAATGTTAATTGTTTGGAAAATGTGGATTTCAAAATTTTTCGTGTATTGATTGTCTACTAGTTAGAAAACCTTAAGATTGTCATCTTTTGCCCTCTAAAAATAACAAGTAATATAAAATTTGTGGGCTTGGAGCTCCTTTGCTTTTATTTGTTTCTTTTGCGTTAGTGTGAGTTGGAGCTCCTTTGCTTTTATTTGTTTCTTTGTGTGTGAGTTTATATTTGAATCCCCAATTCAAATATAAACCTAAAGCTAATTACTAACTAAACCTAGTCCAACCTAACTAGACTAACCGACCCGCTAACTACCCAGCTAACATCTAACTATCCTATCTAACTTTGATCAACCCGTTAACCGGCCTGCTAACTAGTACCGGTCCATAACCTACTAACACAGGTGAACCGCTAACTTCCCCAACCGCTCTAGAAGTTTCATATGTGAATTACGATATTATTTTTTGACTCTTTGAATCAGTTCCATGTTAATTGATTTGATTTTGGAAAATAGTCTAATTCATTTGTATTAAATTTATGTGGACTTCATTTGAATTATGGCCCTATTTTCTGGCGTCATGAATTAATTAATTGCTAACTAACCTTTACTAACTTGGACGTGAGCAATCTTAGCCAAGACCAACACACACATGCACGTGTCTCTCTCTATTCTATTCTGTTCACATGAACCCCCCCACTGTCAAGGCATCACCAAATCTTTTCCTCTTTCTTGGTTAATCACCGGTGCTCCCATCCTCCTTTTATTTCCTCATCACTTGAGCTTTGTACAGAATTTCCTACAGCAGCCCAGCCCCTTTAGACCCACTTCTTACTTCCTGCACGAGAAGGCCGTTGAGCAAATCACCTCAGCCCAGCCTTCTCGCAATGTAGCCCAGCAAACCTGATCCTTCCACCGCTGATGCATGTGCAGCACTCTCCTCTCTCCCTCTGTTTCACTCGCTGGCAGGTGGGGACAACAGCAACAGCTGCGTCTTCTCCACGCGAAGCCTGCCCGCACTCTTTTTCTCGCCTTTTTCGCTCTGCGCCGCTCTCTCTCACCAGCGCTAGCCAACAAAACAGCACAACCGCCGCCGCCGCTGCTCGCTGGCTCACGCGCACCGCCTGCCGCGACCGCACCTCAGATGCCCTAGCGCCGTGCCGTTGGATGCTCTCCACGTGCCCCAGCCCACGGCCCGAGAATCGTCGCCGTCCAACAGGAACCCAAGGCCACCAGCCCTAGCCTCCGGGCTATAAAACACTCGAGCGCCACCTCCCTGCCTAGCCGCTGCCCCATGGGGTTCTCCGCATCCCCAACCAGTGCCGCCGCTGC
Organism: Echinochloa phyllopogon; assembly: GCA_033239725.1. NCBI lineage: Eukaryota > Viridiplantae > Streptophyta > Magnoliopsida > Poales > Poaceae > Echinochloa > Echinochloa phyllopogon. Next base: position 30,127,020 of record BTCW01000018.1, read on the forward strand.
TCCGAGAGAGTGTGAGGAAGAGGAGGAATCGAAGGAGGTGGTGGAGTAGGACGAGAGAAGGAATGGGAGAAGAAGAGCAGACCCGAACCAGAGCCGGAGCTGGAAGACGATGCTGTCGCCGTGCGCAGGGAAGAGGAGGAGGACGACGCCACAAGGAGCTGCGGACCCACACCGCCGCAGCCGTCCTCACTGCGCTCGTGAAGGAGAAGGCCGCCGCCGTCCCCGACCTCAAGCTGAACCGCGAGCCCGGCGCCGCCCGCATCGTCACTGTCGCCAAGCCCTGCAAGCCCGTGACCGCGCCGATCTGCGAGCCTTCACCGGTCCGGCGACGACTACACTGTCGACCCCCGGTGAGTCGCCGCTACTCCGCCTTCCCTTGCCCTTGAGCCCGTCCGTTGAACCGTCGCCACCGCCATGGTGCTTTGAAGAACCGGCCTTCACGCCGAGCCGCCGTAGAAGCTTTGTGTGACCGGCTTTTGAGCCGCGTATGCAGGTACCGCCGCCATAGCACCCTCACTGCCTGCCGTCGTCGCTTCGCTATCCCATGGCCGCCATGGCGCCGCCATGCACCGGACCGCCCGGCTAGCGCGCGCACGCATTGGCCGCGGCGCGGACAAGCCTGAAGCTTGCCCCGTGCTCACGAATGCTCCAAACCACGCCAAGGTCTGACCTTGCGGCCGTGAGCCCTCGCGCGAGCCAAGCCGAGCCACCGTGTCGCGCGATGATGCGTGCGTTCGTGTACCAGGCCGCACAGCCTTGCTGCCGCCTCGCCGCCACAGAGCTAAACCGTGAGTCTTCGCTATCGCACCCCGTGGACCGAACCCTGTCGCCGTCCTCACCGCCGTTCTATTTTCCCACAGCCTCGACACCTCGGTGGCCCCACGACGTCGTGCCCGCTCGCGTGCCAAGCCTCACCGCCTTGCTATCGCCGCCATGGGCCGAGCCCCGCCGTCACGGCCGTCCAGCCCGGCCGCTTCCCGCTCGTCGAGTCGAGTCTCGTCTCGCCACTGCTTTTGCCCAGCCAACCGTCCTAGCTCTGCCGCGGCCGAGGAAAGTATCGAGCCGTGCACGCCGCCGAGCCGTAGCGCCGCCGTAGGGCGCGAACACCGTCGCCCCGCGCGCGACGTGGTGCACCCCAGTCCGAACGTCCGAAGCCACAAGGAGGGCCACAGCAAGCCTAGCCCAGCCGAGCCGCAGAGGATCCCGGCCTTACCACATCTAATCCTGTGAACCCAGCTCACGTGAGCCACATGCTCAGCTCACCAAGGACTGCGCCCACGCCACCAACCCCTCCCCAGCTTGCGTCACCGCTGACGCATGCGCTGATGTCATGACTGACGCCAGCGGCCGGAAGAGTCCCAAGGTCGTCCATGGACCGAAAGCCCAAAAACCGTTCGGCCCAGCTCACCCCTTCAGCCCGCCTTGCAAGCCGACCTGGCCTGTCGAGCTTAACAGGCCGGTCCACCTAAGCCCGACCCAAACCGGCCCGTCTAGCTTTTTCCCTTTTCTTTTAAAACCGAGCTGACCCGTGGGCCCCATTCGTCAGCGACCTTAGCTGACCGACAGGTGGGCCCAGTTAACCGCGGACCCCGCTGACCTTTGACCCGTTGACCAGGTCAACCCTAGCATTGACCAAGTCAATGCTGACGTCGTCAATTTCGGTGATGATGTCAGAATAGACGGAGCCCGCCGGCGACGTCATGCTGACGTCGGCTGGCTGACTGTGCGACGCGTGGTGCACTCTGGTGCTGCCACGTGTCACTGTTTTTATTTTTCTTTTTCGTATTTAATTAAATAGTTTTAGAAATGATTTAAACTTCAAAAATTAATAATAAATTAACTACAGCTCAGAAAAATATGAAACTAATTTCATTATTTTTCTAAAATCATGATCTACGTGTTAGATTAGAGTTTGGTGTTGTTTGGTTCTTCCTTGGTTCTGTTTTGGTGTTTATTTGTAAGTAGGTCCTCGGTATTTATTATATTTACGTCTCTAGGATCTACCGAACCAGACAAACCAAGCTACTACTACGAGGTGGAGGAAGAGCAATCTCCAGGTTCACACCCATCCGAATCTTGAACTCCTATTAGACATTGCAACTAGTTTGCTAGCGCTTTACTTATTCCGCATGATTGTGATGATATGCCCTGCGTAGCCTTATTTTATGCCTGATATTCCTTGCTACCTTGTTTTACTCTACTATATACTTATGCTACGTGATGCTTGCATTGTGCGATAAAATGATTTCGAAATCTCTTGGCGTGAGTGGGTAAAACCGGGTGGAAGGAGAAGGTGGTTTTGAAAACTATTTTTGCAGAAGCGAGCAAACAACATCCCAATCTTCGGATTGGGGAATGCTGGGGAGTTGCACTTGGGCATCTCCTAAGGAGTACCTATTGCGGGTAAATTTTGTGGATTACTTGAGATTGATGGAGATGAGGAGTTTGGGCGGCAAGACCTATAATGGGTGCTGATGGCGGACCGTTGCGGCGGATACGCATTTCTAGAAGAAGCTCGCTTTGGCAGTTTGAGGACCGATTCAGATTTAACCGCTTCATGGGACTATGTAAACGTGCACACCGCTTACCCATTCTTTCCCAATGGGTTCCAGCAAGCCTACTCGGTGTGGTACCCAGACTGTAGGAGATCAGAGAATAGGATAGTGTGGGGGGAGTCTGGTCTTTACTATTCGTCCCCTGACGGACCACAGACCCCCGATTGATCCTGTGGGGAGGTCGTCACAGTTCCCGGGGTGATGGCCCCTTGTTTTAGCCATTGTTCCCAAGCCCGGGGAAAACAGGAAGGTACCGCTACTGTTTAGGGTCTTGGCTGTGGGATGTGTCTCAAGTTGGCGGCCACCTGCTGCATCCCGAGTGGTTACAGGTGTACACACTGTGCAGTGTTAAAACTATACGTACAGCCGCGTCCTCGGTCATGGACACCCCTGTGAACTGAGTTTTCTGACTAGACTTTCCTGGTGATTTCTATCTCCCCCTTTTTAAAAAGTTTTGAGAGAGGTGAGCACGGCTTAGGCCGATTAGACTTGGAAGGGAGGGAGCTTTCCTCGTTGAAGAATTGAGAGTGGAGATGGAGTTGGTGTTGAGACGGGAACCTGTGATGACAGGATTGCCCGTTGTTTTTCAAAGGTGTTGAGTTGAGGATATTACTTTACCTTGTTGCTGCTTCACATAGGAAGACATACCCCATTCCTTGCTATATTTTCTATACTAGAATAGGCCACTTTAAAGCTTGCGCATATACGGATGGTGACGTGGAACTGTTCCATTCCTTGGGAACAGTGTCTGGACTTGCAGGTCACGAGTCGGACTTCGACAACAACCGAGATGGATGGTATGATTCAGGGTTGTTGTGCTACGCTCAAGTTGATGCCTGTGGGAGAGTCCAAAGATGAAGATGGAGTCCTAAAGCCTAGCTATCGCTGCGTAGTTGTTTCTTATTGTCGATTTAGCCCGAGGTGGCTTGTAATAGATCATATGTTATGTAATACTTGATTTTGAGTCTTGTTATTGTTGTACGGATATGATATTATGCTGAAATGAGTTCTGTACGTGATGGCTGATGTGTCCTAGGACTATCACAATGGTACAAGGAGTCGGATTCTCTTTTACGAAAATCTAGTTCGTTTCAAGTGGTATCAGAGCCGTACTTGACCGTAGTGCGTAACCCTAGAATGGAAAACTAGGACAGAAGCTCTAACTGAGTCCACAATTTTATATAAACTCCTTGAAACTATTCATAAAGATGCCTTGAACTATTTTATTTTTTCTCATCTTTACCTTGCTAATTCTACTAACTTACTAACGACCCTACTAACTGTCTGGCAGATGGAAGACATCAGTAGCAGAGAGGTCCTCGGCAACGGGGCTGAGTGTGGTGGTTTGGCTGTGCTACTTTGGAAGCTGTTGAAGGAGCTAGGGATCGACACTACGTACATCCTCTACAAGGGGTACATCTATGGACCAGCTAAGGGGGTACTGACCAGACTTCAGATGGTTGTTCCACGAGTACCAGGGATACCAAGGACAAGAGAGATTCGAGCAGCAGCCTGTGAGGGCACCTACACCCGGGCAGTTCAGATGGTGTCCATGAGGATCCTCAGGCAGGTCATGGCAGTCTACGGACCCAGACTTCAGAGCACTCAGTACCGCTACTTACCGCGAGCGCTCCTTGACTCGGAGACAGGACTGCGGTCAACCAGCTTGCTCAGACCGTGGACCATGAGAAGAGTGAGACCTTGAAGGCCTCCGTCCACTGCTCGATAGAGCGGGTGTACCTGTTGAATGGTATGGAGGAGAAGGTGTAGACTTTGAGAAACAAGGTCAGGAAGAGAGAAGACAGGCTGATTGAGAAGGACCGACGTATCTCACTGTTGGAGAAGCGTCTGGAGGAGCAGGCTGAGAAGATACTGAGACTTGAGCGAGAGGTTGCCAACCGCCGATAGCTCCAGGTCCTAACTCGAGCTACCCACCAGGCTCGTATCACCAGGTTGGAGGATCAGATAGCTATCAAGGACCAGGTGATTGCCGAGAAGGATGAGATCTTGGAGGAGCGCTCAGAGGAGATCGACTACATGGATGAGCGAATCATTGACTTGGATGAGGAGATTGCAAGGCTCAAGTCGATGGGAGAAAAAACTACCAGAACATGAAATTCTTGGCAGAACAACAAATTCAGTCTAAGGATGAGGCGAAGAGGACCTTCAGGAGTTGGTTTAGGTCGGACCGCCAGCGAGAGGCCGAGCTGATTGCACTTAACCTTAAGCTGACGACTGATCAGAGAGTGGAGGTTAGACAGGAGCGCTACCAGGTACCGCCTACTCAGATAGAGCCGATACCGCACCCGAGTACCAAAGCCTTGACACTGAAGATGGTATGACTGGCACAGGAGCTCGTTCTGATGTACGAAGGAGCATCGGACTTCTTCACAGGCACAGTGGCCCGTCCAAGTGACTTGGGAGGGTTTTACAGAGTCGACTGAGCAGTACTGGCAGACAGTGATGGAGTAATAATGTAGGGATCGATTCTTGTACTCTCCACCATGCTGTAGTAGAGGTAGTTGTAGATCATGCCCACCCATGGATCAGCCACGTTGTACCAGATCGAGTAGATGTGTTAAACTCCAAGGTTCCAGGAGTTGGCCTAGGGATAACACCGATGTCTAAGGTGTAATGCTATGTACGAATGAATGGTTCTTATGGTTGTTCTCGCAGTTTTTATCGCTTGTTCCTCCTGATTGTAATCTAGTGTACAAGTCTTTTCATGTGTGCAACTCCTACACTTAGATTTCCGCTACCTTTAACCCTACCTGACCGCCACTCTATCTGCCTCACGCAATTTTAGTGCTATGTCATTCCGAAGGTCCAACCGCCTACTGGCACGCCTTGAGGAAGCTGCCCAAGAGGAAGAAGCTACCCATGAAGCAGTAATCCAGAACCAGCAGAACTATGGAGGTAGCTACTATGCCCCACATGAAGATGACTTCTCAAGGAAGGTCGAGAGCTTCATACGCCTGAAAGCTCCTACTTTCAGCTACTCTGATGAACCCCTTGATGCTGATGATTGGTTGAAAGTGATTGAGACCAAGCTAGACTTGACTGATTACACCGATGAAGAATGTGTCGCGTTAGCCGCACATCAGCTAGAAGGACCTTCCAAGTCTTGGTGGGATGGATACTGTGATTCTCACCCAAAATCAACCGGTATCACATGGCTAGAGTTCTGTGAAGCTTTCCGCGAACAACATGTGCCGAGGCAAGTGTTTATCCAGAAAGCCCAAGAGTTTTGTACCATGACCTAGGGATCAATGAAAGTGGAACAGTATGAAAGACACTTTATGAAGATGATGAGGAATGCTCCAGAAGACACGAACACTGATGAAAAGAAGCAATTCTGGTTCCAACGTGGTTTACACTATGGAATTCACCAAATCATGGCAGGAAGTGACCACAAGTCCCTTCGACACCTAGTGAACCGAGCTATCGCGGTTGAGAAAGAAAGATTTGACCATGAGGACCGAATGAGAAACAGAAAGAGAAGGACAGTGGTGCTCTCCAACTACGTGCCATCCCAAAGGCACGTGACTGGAAAAAGTAGCTCAATGGTACACAACTACCATATCAGACCAAGCCAGTCCAACAGAGACCGCGAAGAACGAGTCAGTCAGTACTCAGGAGAAAAGGACCCCATCAGGCTACCCCAAGAGGAAGAATCAAAGAAGCCAAAGTCAGCCCAGAAGGTTAACCGAGGAGGCATACAATGCACCTGTTTCCTTTGTGGCCAATTGGGACACAAGTCATTTGAGTGCCCGGACAAGGAGGATGCCAGGACCTCATATATTAGAACACCAAAGCCAGTAGGAAGGTCCCCAGGAATGCAAGAAAAGACTCATCAGTCTGTGACTCGTGAGAAGATGAACCAGATGGTGGAAAAAGGAGCACAAGGAGTCACAGAAGTCATGACAGGTTCATATCACTAACTTGAAGAGTATCGTAAACTGAGTGACAGTGAGAAGCTTTTACCCTATTAAACCCTAGGTATCCCTTAATATCGGGGACGGGATTCTTGTGAGGGGGGAGCCTGTAACATCCCGGATTTTTTCCAGAATGTTAATTGTTTGGAAAATGTGGATTTCAAAATTTTTCATGCATTGATTGTCTACTAGTTAGAAAACCTTAAGATTGTCATCTTTTGCCCACTAAATATTCCTAGTAATATAAAATTTGTGGGCTTTACTTTAAAATTAAGGACCATTAATGTTAGTGTGAGTTGGAGCTCCGTTGCTTTTATTTGTTTCTTTGTGTGTGAGTTTATATTTGAATCCCCAATGCAAATATAAACCTAAAGCTAATTACTAACTAAACCTAGTCCAACCTAACCAGACTAGCCGACCCGCTAACTACCCAGCTAACATCTAACTATCCTATCTAACTTCGATCAACCCGTTAACCGGCCTGCTAACTTGTACCGGTCCGTTAACCTACTAACACAGGTGAACCGCTAACTTCCCCAACTGCTCTAGAAGTTTCATAAGTGAATTTTGATATTATTTTTTGACTCTTCGAATCGGTTCCATGTTAATTGATTTGATTTCGGAAAATAGTCTAATTCATTTGTATTAAATTTATGTGGACTTCATTTGAATTACGGCCCTATTTTCCGGCGTCATGAATTAATTAATTGCTAACTAACCTTTACTAACTTGGACGTGACCAATCTTAGCCAAGACCAACACACACATGCACGTGTCTCTCTCTAATCTATTCTGTTCACATGAACCCCTCCACTGTCAAGGCATCACCAAATCTTTTCCTCTTTCTTGGTTAATCACCGGTGCTCCCATCCTCCTTTTATTTCCTCATCACTTGAGCTTTGTACAGAATTTCCTACAGCAGCCCAGCCCCTTTAGACCCACTTATTACTTCCTGCACGACAAGGTCATTGAGCAAATCACCTCGGCCCAGCCTTCTCGCAATGTAGCCCAGCAAACCTGATCCTTCCACCGCTGATGCATGCGCAGCACTCTCCTCTCTCCCTCTGTTTCACTCGCTGGCAGGTGGGGACAACAGCAACAGCTGCGTCTTCTCCACGCGAAGCCTGCCCACACTCTTTTTCTCGCCTTTTCGCTCTGCGCCGCTATCTCTCACCAGTGCTAGCCAACAAAACAGCACAACGGCCGCCGCCGCTGCTCGCTGGCTCACGCGCACCGCCTGCCGCGACCGTACCTCGGATACCCTAGCGCCGTGCCGGTCGATGCTCTCCACGTGCCCCAGCCCGCGGCCCGAGAATCGTCGCCGTCCAATAGGAACCCAAGGCCACCAGCCCTAGCCTCCGGGCTATAAAACACCCGAGCGCCGCCTCCCTGCCTAGCCACTGCCCCTTGGGGTTCTCTGCATCCCCAACCAGCGCCACCGCTGCTCTGAGAGAGTGTGAGGAAGAGTGAGGAATCGAAGGAGGTGGTGGAGTGGGAGGAGAGAAGGAAAGGAAGAAGAAGAGCAGACCCGAACCGGAGCCAGAGCTGGAAGAGGACGTCGTCGCCGTGCGCAGGGAAGAGGAGGAGGACGACGCCACAAGGAGCTGTGGACACACACCGCCGCAGCCATCCTCACCACGCTCGTGAAGGAGAAGGCCACCGCAGTCCCCGACCTCAAGCTGAACCGCGAGCCCGGCGCCGCCTGCGTCATCGCCGTCGCTAAGCGCTGCAAGCCCGTGACCGCGCCGATCCGCGAGCCTTCACCAGACCGGCGACGACTACACCGTCGACCCCCGGTGAGTCGCCGCTACTCCGCCTTCCGTTGCCATTGAGCCCGGCCATTGAACTGTCGCCGCCGCCGTGGCGCTTTGAAAAACCGGCCTTCACGCCCAGCCGTCGTAGAAGCTTTGTGTGACCGGCTTCGAGCCGCGTATGCAGGTACCCCAGCCATAGTGCCCTCGCTGCCTGCCGTCGTCGCTTCGCTATCCCATGGCCGCCATGGCGCCGCCATGCACCGGGACCGCCTGGCCAGCGCGCGCACGCCATGGCCGCGGCGCGGACAAGCCCGAAGCTTGCCCCATGCTCGCGAACGCTCCGAACCAAGCCAAGGTCCGACCTTGTGACCGTGAGCCTATGGGGTCAGGATCCCTAGGGCCACTCATCTAAAGGAATTAAACTACTCGATATGGAGACTTATGATCCGACTGCTTTGGACTAGCCAGATAAGGTATAGGACAATGTAGTCAAGTAGTAAAACTACTCGTATTCGAATAGTATACATGATAGATTACCTTGATGTAACCCTTCAGGTCGGATATGAGTAGTCTTTGTAATAGGTTTGTAACTCTGCTCCCCATGTATATAAGGAGGAGCAGGGACCCCCTCGAAATAACTCAACTCACATACAATACAATCAAGCACACAGGACGTAGGGTATTACGCTACTCGCGGTCCGAACCTATCTAAATCTTTGTGTTGTTCGTGCACTGTCGTTCCTAGAACTCGGCGAGACCCACTAATCTACTCCCTGGGATACCACAGATAGACGTGCTCGACATAAATCATCGACACTTGGCGCCCACCGTGGGGCCTCCCGCTGAAAGCTCACCATCAGGGACGATGGGATTGACCACCTTCAAGATCGCCGACGTCGAAGAAGGAGCCACCTTCGTTTTCGGTGCATGGACCTTTGTCGCTGAAAGCGATGGTAGGTTCGCAAGGTACCTTGCGAACAACCCCGGCTCCTGCTCGGCGACTAATTCCAATTCGATCTCGGCTCCAATTCCGAGTTCGATCTTAACTCCAAGTTCGCTCGGGATTCTCCAGGCCGAGTCCGGGTACAACTCGATCCCAGTTATAGAAAGAGCAGGGAACTCCGAGCTGGCCACGCCATCAGACAACCCCCTAGATCGGCTCCCAATCGAACTCTCCAACGAAGTGCATTCGCATAAACAGAGGCGTACCACAAAAGCAGAGGCAAGGATGACCCAGGAGCCCCACTCAAAGCCAAGTCACCCCGATGACCTCGAGCTGGCATCAATGCCATCGAGGGACAATGACGATGACTTCACCATCCTGCTAAGTGATGCTCCTGATAACGTCGCGCGCCTACACCGTCACGCTCACTTCGACACCAAATTCGTGTTGGAGGAACCACTCGTTCACCTCCCGGCCGGACTAGTCGTGACCAGAACACCAGGAGGACTCGCCGTTCACTGGCCCGGAGCGATTCCGGCCGACACCTCCTGGGACAACGATTCAAGACTTGCTGCCGTTATACTGGAAGAACTCCCCTTTCAAGACGGCAAGACTGCCTCGCTCACCACCCCAACTGAAAGCTCGAGCGACAACTTTTCAACCACTCAGATCGTCCTCAGCGAACAAGACCCAAGTCGTCTGGTGTTCATGGCTGGCAATGAAGACCAAGGCACTCAATACGACTGCGAGCTAATCACCGACATTTCAGAAGAAGAACACACTGCTGACGGAGAAACAGAGGAGCAAAATACCGCGCATCAAGCAAGGAATGCCAAGCGCAAGCAGAGGCATCTTAACGCCGCGATACACGCCAATGCCATGCGAAACCTTACACGGGATTTCGATATGGTCAGAGACCAGTTCGTATCCCAAAACACGCCACTAAACATCTCCGTCGTAGCAGAACTCGTCAGGGCCATGCCCGACACCCCTGCCGTCAGACAAGTACTCTCACTCCTCGACACAACTCAGAAGGCTACGAACCAAGCGAATCCTAGCCACCACACACCAGATACCAGAAGCCCAGACGCTGAGAGGCCTCCCCCACATGAAGCTACAATCGCCACCACAGGAGGACATCGACATGGCCAAGACGCTGATCGCAATCACCAGCAGGGGAGAGGGCGCAGTAACAACCAAGACGATACAAAGCCACGAGATCGAGACCTTCGCAATGTCATTAATGACAACCGTGATGCTCGCTCTGTCATTCAGTCGAGTCAACAACAGCTCGTGGAATCCAAACTCCATCGCCGCGCAGACTACGACCGCAACTACGGGCCTCCACCCCATCACAATTACAGAAACTGACCACGCGATCAAGAACGCCATTACGACCGTCACGAAGAACTTCGCAACGATCGCCGAGGAGAGCACCGTAACGATCGCCACCGACATCAAGAGTCCTCAAATTATAGCGATGGACCTCCCCAAAACCACAATCGTGGATGACAATACAACTCTGACCACAGCACCTCTAGCTTCCGGAGTGATCGATCACCAAGCGATAAATATGACGACTTCCCAGCTTTTTCCAGGCGCATAAAAGAAATCCAATGGCCAAGCAAGTTCAAACCTACAGGAATTGAGAAGTTCACGGGCAAGCAATACCCTGAACAGTGGCTCCAAATTTACTCTACAACCATCTAGATGGCCGGGGGATCCAACGACATCAAAGTCAGCTACTTCCCCGGTATGCTAGATACCATGCCCCTAACATGGCTCGAGGGCCTCCGCCCCGGGTCCATCAACTCCTAGGACGATCTCACCAGGAAATTCACCACCAACTTCCAGGGAACTTGGGCTCGGCCCGGAACCCGTTATGAACTGGCAGCTTGGAAGCAAGGAAAAGGAGAAACCTTGCGAAAATACATCAAGAGATTCTTCGATAAAAGAGCAACAATCATGGATATCTCTGACCGAGAAGTAATCGACTGCTTTCATGATGGTCTCCACACCCGAGAATTACACCGTGAGTTCGACCGACATCGTCCAGAAAACATCAGCGAGCTACAACACATTGTCGCCGAATGGGCAGACCAAGACGATCGCGAGAGGGAGCGCTTTGACAGACATCGCGATAACAGTACCAACAATCACAACAAAGACAACGGCGACCGACGCAATGATCGCCCAAACAATCGGGACTTCGATCGCGATAACAGGTAGCGCAAGCCAGACAACACAGTCGCGGCAGTCCAGCGCCCTAGTCGTAAGACTCGTTCAGCGGCAGACGTCATGAACGGTCCTTGCCCTTACCACCCCAATGGAAAGCACACAATGGCAAAGTATTTCCACCTAAAGCAGGAGTTCGACAAGCAAACACCGGATGCTCCCAAAACCGACAAGAAAAAGGAAGACAAAGACGACAAAGACCCTGGCAATAACTTCCCAAATGTCAAGAACGTCGTAGCTGTACTATTCAGTGGAGAAACCCTGAACCGGTCGAAGCGCGCCAAGAAGCTCACCCTGCGACAGATCATGGCGATAGAGCTTGCCACCCCAACATACTTAAAGTGGTCAGAAGTGCCTATCACATTCTCCAGAACAGATCAATGGACAAACTTTGCAAATCCTGGGAGATATCCTCTGGTCTTAAACCAGGTCGTGGCGCAAGCCAGACTGACTAAATTACTCATTGATGGAGGCAGCGGGCTCAATGTCATCTTCGCAAACACGTTCAAGAGGATGGGCCTAGACATTACAAAATACCTCAAGCCTACAGACGCTCCATTCTATGGCATTGTCCCAGGCAATGCAGCAATCCCCCTGGGTCAGGTCACACTACTAGTTACCTTCGGGATGGAAGCAAACTTCAGAACCAAATACATCAAGTTTGAGGTTGCAGACTTCGAGACCTCATACCACGCGATTCTTGGGCGACCAGCCCTCGCCAAATTTATGGCGATCCCGCATTATGTATACTTGGTTCTCAAGATGCCTGCTCCTAAAGGAGTACTTTCCCTAAAAGGAGTCTTAAAGGTACCGTATGATTGCGACATCGAGGCAGTAGAATTCGTCGCCACTTCGCATGTCCCTACCCAGATGCTGGAAGTACTCACCTTGGCCAAGAAGTCGAAGGAAGACGACCTAGAAGTACCCAGCAAGAAGTCGACAAGTACCAACTTCAAGCCCTCCGAAGAAGTATAGCTCAAAACTATAAATCTTGGGACGGGCGATCCGTCCAAAACTGCCCTTATAGGGGCAGATTTAGACTGTAAATATGACGACGCGCTCGTCAAGTTCCTCCGAGATAATAAAGATATTTTTGCTTGGAAACCATCTGATATGTCTGGTGTTCCTAGAGAACTTGTCGAGCACAAACTAAACGTTGACAAGAACGCAAAAACCAAAAAACAACGCATCCGACGATTTGCACAAGATAAACGTGAGGCAATAAAAGAAGAACTCGCCAAACTACTCCCCGCAGGCTTCATCAAAGAAATCTTCCATCCCGAGTGGTTGGCTAATCCAGTGTTAGTTCGGAAGAAAAATAAAAACGAGTGGTGGATGTGTGTCGACTACACAGATTTGAACAAGCATTGCCCGAAAGATCCCATGGGACTCCCACGCATTGATCAAGTCGTCGACTCCATGGCAGGATGCGCACTGCTCTACTTTCTGGACTGCTATTCAGGATCCCATCAGATAGCTCTAAAGAAAGAAGATCAGATCAAAATATCTTTCATCACCCCCTTTGGTGCTTATTTCTATACAACTATGCCTTTGGATTGAAGAATGTCGGCGCCACATATCAGCGAGCCATACAAACGTGCCTATCCAAACAAATTGGGCGCAATGTAGAGGCATATGTTGATGATGTGGTCGTCAAAACAAGGCAGTCAGAATATCTCATCAATGACCTTCAAGAAACATTCGACAACCTTAGAACATTCCGTTGGAAACTTAACCCAACCAAATGTGTCTTCGGTGTTCCGTCAAGGAAACTTTTGGGGTTCATGGTCAGTAACAGGGGCATTGAAGCCAATCCGGCAAAGATTTCAGCAATCCTTACCATGCGAGTACCGAAGAACGTAAAAGATGTCCAGAAGCTGACAGGATGCGTCGCAGCCTTAAACAGGTTCATCTCAAGATTAGGAGAAAAAGGCCTCCCTTTCTTCAAATTACTTAAAAAGCAGGATAAGTTTTCATGGACGAATGAAGCACATACGGCATTCGAAGAACTCAAAACATATCTATCCACTCCGCCAGTACTCACAGCACATTTGAAGGGTGATCATCTATATCTATACATTGCAGCGACAACCCATCTGGTCAGCACTGTAATAGTAGTTGAAAGACAAGAGGACGGCCATGTATTCCCAGTACAGCGGCCAATTTATTACATCAGTGAAGTACTCTCCGAGTCCAAGATTCGTTATCCTCAAGTCCAAAAACTACTCTACGCCGTCTTCATCACATCACGGAAGCTACGACATTATTTCCAAGCTTTCCACATCACAGTCGTAACTAAATTCCCGCTAGACGAAATCCTTAATAATCCAGACGCAATAGGTCGAATCTGCAAATGGAAGGCCGAAATTGGAGGGCCGAAATCCTCAATAACTACCACCTTGACTTCACATCTCAAACAACCGTCAAGTCCCAGGCTCTTGCTGACTTCACAGTTGAATGGACAGAAATTCAAAATTCTACGACAACCACTCGACCTGAGCGCTGGGTCATGTAGTTTGATGGATCACTCAAACTTGAAGGAGGAGGCGCAGGCGTACTTCTTATATCTCCTAAAGGAGATCAACTCAAATACGTTCTACAAATCATGTTTCAGGTCACCAATAATAAAGCAGAGTATGAGGCTATGCTGCACGGACTCCGCCTAGCTGCATCACTCGGTATCAAGCGACTTGTTGTTTATGGCGATTTGGCTGTGGCCATCAACCAAGTTAATAAAGACTGGGATGCTTCTAAAAAGACAATGGATGCCTACATTCCCGAGGTTCGTAAACTAGAACGAAACTTTCTAGGCCTGGAGTTTCACCACGTTGTTCGTGACTACAACGTCGCTGTAGATGCCCTGTCAAAGCTAGGATCTCGGCGAGCCGACGTCCCTGCAGAAATATTCGTCCAAGAACTACTCCAGCCATCCATTAAGGGACCAGCATGAGCTGAGACCACGCAATCCCAGTCCCACGTCCCAGCAGAAATATTCGTCCAAGAACTACTCCAGCCATCCATTAAGGTACTAGCACGAGCTGAGACCACGCAATCCCAGTCCCAGCCAGAAACTCAGATCATGGTAATCGACACTGACTGGATGACTCCTTTCATTGAGTACTTGAAAGACCACAAATTGCCAAAGCAGAAGCCAGAGCAAATACGTATTCAACGATGAGCTGCTAATTACGTAGTAGTGGACAATTTACTCTATAGGCGTGGGGCTTCGGCCAACGTCTTAATGAAATGCATCACAATTGACCAAGGAAAAGCCCTACTACAAGAAATTCATAGCGGCGTGTGTGGTAATCATGCTGCTTCACGAACCTTGGTCGGCAAAGCTTACAGAGCAGGTTTTTTCTGGCCAACAGCCAAGCACGATGCAGTGGACATCGTCAAAAAATGTCGAGGATGTCAATTCTTCGCACGACAAGCTCATGTTCCAGCACACGACCTCAACACCATACCACTATCATGGCCTTTCGATAGTTGGGGTCTTGATGTCGTTAGCCCCCTTACCAAAGCTCCAGGCAGATTCGAGTGGCTCGTCGTAGCCATCGATAAATTTTCCAAGTGGGTCGAAGCAATGCCCTTAGTAAACGCTAAAGCCGGTAATTTGATCAAATTCTTTGATGGTATTGTACAGAGATTTGGAGTTCCTCACAACATCATCACAGACCTAGGCTCTGTATTCACCAGTGAAGAATTCCAAGACTATTGTGATAGATATTCCATTGAGATACATTTTTCTTCAGTTGCTCATCCTTGTGCCAATGGACAGGTGGAAAAGCGAATGGTTTTTTACTGCAAGGGTTAAAACCCAGATTATATGAGCCTCTAAAGAAATATGGTGGAAAATGGGCAAAAGAGTTGCCCGCGGTGCTTTGGGGGCTACGCACCCAACCCAGCACGGCTACCGGCCAATCACCATATTTCCTGGTTTACGGCTCCGAAGCAGTGCTACCTGCCGATCTTTTATGGGAAGCCCCGCGTCTGGAGAATTACGATGAACAACTCGCTCATCAAGAAAGGTCTCAGGATGTTGATGGCGTCAAGGAAGCTCGAGTAGCAGCTCTTATTCAGAACACGCGTTATCTTCAAGGATTACGTCGCTTTCATCAACGCTCTGTTCAACCTCGATACTTTACTATAGGAGACATGGTACTACGCCGAATCCAAAAGACTGAAGGGTTGCACAAGCTTATGTCTCGATGGGAAGGTCCTTTTCTTGTAAAACAAGTCATTGGACCTGGTACGCACAGGCTGCAAACCTCGAAGGGAGAGGAATTGCCAAATGTATGGAACATAGAGCATCTCCGCAAATTTTACCCGTAACACGGGACATTGTAATCAAGTCATTGTAAAACAACCCTTGTTCACAAATTAATAAAGTTATATTTCTCTATCATCTACAAGTTATGACATCCTTTATCTCATTAGATAAAACTATACCACTTACATACTGGCGCTAGTTGTCGTGTTGTATATGAGTAGTTTTCTACTCTCACTCAAAAGAAAACAGGATTCCCTTTTAAAAGGAGGTATCAAAACACCTAAAATCCTGGATGAAGTTACCCTCACCTATACATGGTTGAAGGCAATAATCTCTTTTCTTCTGATTCTATGGCTCTCTCAGCGAAAGCTTCAAGAATTAGTGTTATACCAACTACACTCATTCTTCACCCCCTATAACAGTCACCTAAATGTGCTCTAAAGTACTAAGAAGTACAGTATACTTATGCTTATGCACATAACTTTTTGCCCTGCATTAGCAAAATTGCTAAACCTTAACAAGGCTTGGTTTAACTCCTTCTAATTGTGAACCTTGCACGACCACTGGAGTACTTAAACTATAGTCACTCATTAATTATACCACCCATAGTACTTTGCATACGCACAAACTATTGGATATTACTTACACAGTAGTATTTCCAAACGATTACTTTAAACAAGTATCAAACATTATATACATGGACAAGTATTCATATCGGATGCAAAACAGAGTATTTCAATGAGTACTTCAAGTTACAACGCAGATCTACTCTAACGAGTCAATGAAAGTATCTGCGACTGGCTCTGTTTCTTTCACCAAATCTTCGAATCCTTCAATGTCCATTCCTTCTGGAAGCTCTATGACTTCAAGTTTGGCATCTGGATTGTGTGCCTTCACCATCTCTAACAGTTGATTGACGCACTCCTTCATGGTATTTTTGTAAAAATCAGTAATTTGTCCAGGCACTGCGCTGATTCGCTCCAATAATGACTGGTTAGTCGTAGCTACACCTTCTGGTGTTACCATGTCAATGATTGGGAGCACCGCCTCTTCTATGGCCTTCTTCTCAGCCTGGAGATCCTCCACTTCTTGTTGTTTGGCTTGTTGTCCCGCCAAGGCCCTGGCGCAAGCCTGTTCCATGTCAACACGGATCTGATGCTCCTTGGCATATTTTCCATTCAGATCCTCGACCTCTTTTTCCAAGTGGGCACAATCATCGGTTTTGGATTGTGCCAAGTTATACCACGATGTGCTGGTGCTCTGTTCTTCAACCGATTCTTTTTTCAATCCTGCAGAGACAAGACAAGTCTATGATTACACTTCATACGACTAAATTAATGATTAAATGTGCAAAAGTCGGTTTCCTTACTATTGTTGTCTCGGATCAATGCTCGGTTACGAGTATCCATTCGAGATTTTTCATCTCCCATTCCCTCGAGTTGTTTGTGTCATCGAGAAACTAAGTCTTGATTATCAACTCGAGCTTTTTCCCGCGCCTCATAGGCAGCCGCAAGATCTTCTTTGAGTTCTTTTATTCGAGATTCCAGACTTGCATCTTTGTTCTTCTCCAATTTATCTACCAAAGCCTCCATTTGATGTTACTTAATAACTACTATATTAACTATTTTCTATTAAGCTTTCCTCTTACCAGAGCGACTTCCAGGTGTTGCTTCAGCTGCATTGCTTCATTGTCAGTAGCCCTCCCTTGTGGCAGTGGAGTACTTTGTTTGATAACAATATTGGCGACTTCCTCAACCTCCAAACCAACCTTCATGATTTTACAAGCATTGTACATATAAAATTCCGGGAAATATACAGAGCAAAGGCTATATGATTTACCTCCACAATTGACGGCGGCCTTTCGGCATATCCCTGGTTTGTAGTTTCTACGGGGTTTGCCTTTGAAGCTAGATTGACATCAGATGCCTCTTTCTCTGGAGATTGGTTCAGTCTTTTCAATTGTTCTTGTTGCGCATGCAGCGCGCTTGCAAGTGCGCCAGATGGAACCCTTCACAAAGAACGCAAGATTCAACAACTGAATTATGGCTCAATTGAAAGGATATTTTGATTTAACAAACTTACTTTGTCAGCGCGGTGGTTTTTGGCTTAAAGTTGAACTTCTTCAACTTCAGCATGCCCACTTTGGAGCTGGTTGTGCTCCCTGTGGTACCACTTGCCATGGCACTTGTGGTTGAGGAGCTTTGAACAGCGGTGATAAATTTGGAAATCTTGATACGCTGACCTTCTTCTGCTCTAGGCACATATGCTCCTGAAGGTGTATCTAATCGAGACCGAGTAGTTCTCTTCCGTTTTACCCCTGCAGGAAATTTTGGTGCTATTTCTATATCCTCTGTTTTTCGGAAACAGTACATCCAAATTAAATGGCGGAATGGATAAAGTACTCGAATTTTATTATGAAGACTTCTCTTACCTTGAAGATTAACTTGCTTATCATCCGAGTCAGCTGCCTTCTCTTCGGATATTACTTTAGGTTCTTCTACACTATCAGCAATCGCCTCTATTTTCTCATTAGATGGCTCTGACTTTTCTGAAGAACTCTTTCCAAACTTCTCCCAATCTTGCGGAGAAAGGCCACCAACTGGCCCGTCAGAATCAGTGGCCGACTACACGTGAAGAATCAGTATTCAGACGCATGTTTAGAATAACAGAAATTTAAAGGTTGCGAGTACTTACAGAACTTGGAGATTGGCCTTTACAGAATTCCTTGGCGACGTATGGCTTCTTGTTGTTCACATTGCTAAACATGCGCGACAAGCGCATTAGCACGGTCTCATCTAAGAGCTCTTTTGACACCATGCGGGAAGGATCTGTATTTCCCTCATACTTGTATCCAAGATTGATACGCTCTTGGAGTGGTTGAATTCTTCTCTTGAGAAAACTGAAGGCTATCCCCACTCTAGTTAAGCCTTTATTCTTCAAAGATTGAACTCGCTTTAGCAAAGCGGGCACATCCTTGGCCTCTTCAGTGGTTGGCTTGGTATTCCAATTGGATAGATCCCTGGGATACCATGCATCTTTGACGGGACAGCTTTTTCCATGATTCCCTACTGTATTACAATTACACAGGGACAAGATTAGTGTATAACAAAGTGCATTGATCGTAAATAATATAGAAAGAGTACTCATTTTTTGACTACTCACCAATTATGAACCACTCAGATTTCCAGTCTCCACACGATTCCTTAAGGGGCATGGAGAACCACTGTTCTTTCATCCTTTGGTGGAATTGAATTCCCGCTCCTCCAACCACTTCCATCCTTTGGAAATTTGGATGGGGCTGTACATGATACAAAGTGCGAAATAAAGCGAGATTCGGATTGATGCCAAGGAATGTTTCACAAGCATGCACAAAGACAACAATATTCATAATCACATTAGGATTCAGATGATGGAGTTGGAGTTTGTAAAAGTCAAGGAGCTCATGGAAAAAACGATGAGATTGGAAGGCCTACTCCGCGCTCACAAAAAGACACGAACAAAGGAATTTCATTTGTGTTTTCAGTGGGAAATTGTGCATTGAAGCAAGCCCTGCACTCAAGAGTTTCCTGGGATAAGAGCAAACCTTGCTCCACCAGGTCATGGAGATCTCCTTCCTTTGCAGTGCAATACTTCCAAGCATCAGCGGGAGAAGGATGAGTTTTGCAATCCAGCTTTGTGTTTGGATCTACCAAGGGAACCCTCTTCCTTGGTGCCTTTTTCTCTGCAGGCTTAGAAGCAGCGGCTTTCTCTATGTTTTTGGCATCTGCTTTCTTTTGGCTCATGGTTGCAGATCGAGTTAAGACTTTACTTTTCTCTCGCAGTCACAAGAGAAACAAGCACAGAAAGTTCTAAATGACAAGGAATCTACAATGAGGAGACAAAAGGCTATAGCGTTGCGCTCAAGGTTAACGAAACAAATGAAGGTCTCACTTCAGATTTATAACTTTCGGTTAGGGTTACTGTTTTGAACAGTATCTACGGCGTATCGCATTTCGTTACAGGGAAAGACTTGGTTTTTCGTAAGTTAGTTTTTCCCGGCGTAAATTTCGGATTCCATTACAGCAGAATCCTGGTGATTAATCAGATCTTCAAATCAAAGATATTCTTTTGATTCAAAGCTCGGGGGCTGTTAACGGATAATCTGGGATTTGATTTCCTTCCTAGATTTAAGGCAGAAAACAGTAAAAAAAGATCTTTGACTGGTTTTAACAAACCACTCGTAGATACGGAATTACAGTTGATCAATTCTTACATTTGAAGACAACTCGAAAGTTGTTATACTTACATGGATGCTCGAAAAAGCACGCGGATTCTTATGAAAATAATTATCAAGTATGTATTGGGATTCATGGCTTGGAGTAAATAAAGGGACCAGAGCTTGATCCAAGGACTACTTAAAAGTACTCGTGGATTCAGAAGTTGCATTTGAAAGATAAGATTTCTTTTAGGTCTATTATCCTTTATTCAAGATTTTTGACTAGTTTTAACAAAACTACTCGAAAGACCGATGGTCTTACTTTATTCAAAGCTTTTGACTAGTTTTAACAAAACTACTCAAAATTCGATGGATGCGTCTACTCGAAGTGCACCATTAGACTGCTCAAATGAAATTCAAGATTAATTTTTTACCTTCAATTACTTAATGAGTACTTGGAGGCTTGGGGGCTACGCCTATTCGGTGTTTCAAAAAGAGGCGCTTTAAAGAAACTGTTCGTTAGGAGAGATTTGAGCGTCTTGGGCTTAGCTCTAACTACTCGAAGATGCTCGGGGGCTTGTGGGGCCAGGATCCCTAGGGCCACTCATCTAAAGGAATTAAACTACTCGATATGGAGAGTTATGATCCGACTGCTTTGGACTAGCCAGATAAGGTATAGGACAATGTAGTCAAGTAGTAAAACTACTCGTATTCAAATAGTATACGTGATAGATTACCTTGATGTAACCCTTCAGGTCGGATACGAGTAGTCTTTGTAATAGGTTTGTAACTCTGCTCCCCAAGTATATAAGGAGGAGCAGGGACCCCTCGAAACAACTCAACTCACATACAATACAATCAAGCACACATGACGTAGGGTATTACGCTACTCGCGGCCCGAACCTGTCTAAATCTTTGTGTTGTTCGTGCACTATCGTTCCTAGATTCGGCGAGACCCACTAATCTACTCCCTGCGATACCCCCAGATAGACATGCTCTACATAAATCGTCGACAGAGCCCTCGCGCGAGCCAAGCCGAGCCACCGTGTCGCGCGATGATGCGCGTGTTCGTGTACCAGGCCGCACAGCCTTGCTGCCGCCTCGCCGCCACGGAGCTAAACCGCGAGTCTTCGCTGTCGCACCCCATGGACCGAACCCTGTCGCCGTCCTCACCGCCGTTCTATTTTCCCGCACCCCGACACCTCGGCTGCCCCACGATGCCGTGCCCGTTCGCGTGCCAAGCCTCGCCGCCTAGCTATCGCCGCCATGGGCCGAGCCCCACCGTCACGGCCGTCCAGCCCGGCCGCTTCCCGCTCGCCGAGTCGAGTCCCGTCTCACCGCCGCTTTTGCCCAGCCAATCGTCCTAGCTCCGCCGCGGCCGAGGCAAGCATTGAGCTGCGCACGCCGCTAAGCCGTAGCGCCGCCATAGGGCGTGAACACCGTCGCCTCGCATGCGACGTGGTGCGCTCCAGTCTGACCGACCAAAGCCACAAGGAGGGCCACAGCAAGCCTAGCCCAGCCGAGCCGCAGAGGATCCCGGCCTTACCACATCTAATCTTGTGAACCCAGCTCACGTGAGCCACAGGCTCAGCTCACCATGGACTGCGCCCATGCCACCAGCTCCTCCCCGGCTTGCATCACCGCTGACGCAGGCGCTGACGTCATGACTGACGCCAGCGGCCGGAAGAGTCCCAAGGTCGTCTGTGGGCTGAAAGCCCAGAAACCGTTCGGCCCAGCTCACCCCTTCGGCCCTCCTTGCAAGCCGACCTGGCCTGTCGAGCTTAACAGGCCGTTCCACCTAAGCCCGACCCAAACCGGCCCGTCTAGCTTTTTCCCTTTTCTTTTAAAACCGAGCTGACCCTTGGGCCCCATTCGTCAGCGACCTTAGCTGACCGACAGGTGCGCCCAAATAACCGTGAACCCCGCTGAACTTTGACCCATTGACCAGGTCAACCCCAGCGTTGACCAAGTCAACGCTGACGTCGTCAATTTCGATGATGACGTCAGCATAGCCGGACCCCGCTGGCGACGTCATGCTGACGCCAGCGGGCTAACTGTGCGACGCGTGGCACACTCTGGTGCTACCACGTGTCACTGTTTTTCTTTTTGGAATTAATTAAATAATTTTAGAAAAAATTTAAACTTCAAAAATTAATAATAAATTAACCGCAGCTCAGAAAAATATGAAACTAATTTTATTATTTTTCTAAAATCATGATCTTCGTGTTAGATTAGAGTTTGGTGTTGTTTGGTTCTTCCTTGGTTCTGTTTTGGTGTTTATTTGTAAGTAGGTCCTCGGTATTTATTATATTTACGTCTCTAGGATCTACCGAACCAGACGAACCAAGCTACTACTACGAGGTGGAGGAAGAGCAATCTCCAGGTTCACGCCCATCCGAATCTTGAACTCCTATTAGACATTGAACTAGTTTGCTAGCGCTTTACTTATTCCGCATGATGGTGATGATATGCCCTGCATAGCCTTATTTTATGCCTGATATTCCTTGCTACCCTGTTTTACTCTACTATATACTTATGCTACGTGATGCTTGCATTGTGCGATAAAATGATTTCGAACTCTCTTGGTGGAAGGAGAAGATGATTTTGAAAACTATTTTTGCGTAAGCGAGCAAACAACAACCCAATCTTCGGATTGGGGAATGCTGGGGAGTCGCACTTGGGCATCTTCTAAGGAGTACCTGTTGCGGGTACATTTTGTGGATTACATGAGATTGATGGAGATGAGGAGTTTGGGCGGCAAGACCTGTAATGGGTGCCGATGGCGGACCGTTGTGGCGGATACGCATTTCTGGAAGAAGCTCGCTTCGGCAGTTTGAGGACCGATTCAGATTTAACCGCTTCATGGGACTATGTAAACGTGCACACCGCTTACCCATTCTTTCCCAATGGGTTCCAGCAAGCCTACTCAGTGCGGTACCCGAACTGTAGGATATCAGAGAATAGGATAGTGTGGGGGGAGTCTGGTGTTTACCATTCATCCCCTGACGGACCACAGACCCTCGATTGATCCCGTGGGGAGGTCGTCACAGTTCCCAGGGTGATGGCACCATGTTTTAGCCATTGTTCCCAAGCCCGGGGAAAATAGGAAGGTACCACTACTGTTTAGGGTCTTGGCTGTGGGATGTGTCTCAAGTTGGCGGCCACCAACTGCATCCCGAGTGGTTACAGGTGTACACACTCTGCAGAGTTAAAACTATATGTATAGCCGCGTCCTCGGTCAGGGACACCCCTATGAACTGAGTTTTCTGACTAGACTTTCCTGGTGATTTCTATCTCTCCCTTTTTAAACTATTTTGAGAGAGGTGAGCATGGCTTAGGCCGATTAGACTTCGAAGGGAGGGAGCTTTCCTCGTCGCAGAATTGAGAGTGGAGATGGAGTTGGTGTTGAGACGAGAACCTGTGATGACAGGATTGCCCGTTGTTTTTCAAAGGTGTTGAGTTGAGGATATTACTTTACCTTGCTGCTGCTTCGCATAGGAAGACATGCCCCATTCCTTGCTATATTTTCTATATTAGAATAGGCCACTTTAAAGCTTGCGCATATACGGATGGTGACGTGGAACTGTTCCATTCCTTAGGAACAGTGTCTGGATTTGCAGGTCACGAGTCGGACTTCGACAACAACCGAGATGGATGGTATGATTGAGGGTTGTTGTGCTACGCTCAAGTTGATGCCTGTGGGAGAGTCCAAACATGAAGATGGAGCCCTAAAGCCTAGCTATCGCTGCGTAGTTGTTTCTTATTGTCGATTTAGCCCAAGGTGGCTTGTAACATATCATATGTTATGTAATGCTTGATTTTGAGTCTTGTTATCATTGTATGGATATGATATTATGCTGAAATGAGTTCTATACGTGATGGCTGATGTGTCCTGGGACTATCACAGTGGCACAGGGAGTCGGATTCTCTTTTACGAAAATCCGGTTCGTTTCAATATAGGTCATAATATTCCTTGTTGCATTTAGTGGCCTTTTGTGTGCAAAATTTTCTAAAATGTGTTTAGCAGCCTAACGAGAATTTTCCAGATTTTTCTGGGATTTATTCCTATTTTTCTATAGCTAATTCTAATTTTTGGAACATGTTAAAATCCTTTTCATGAGCTCCAAATACTTTATTTGGTTTCCTCATATCCAACTCTATCTCTGGGATTTTTCCTAAGATTTTTAGAATTTTTCGAATATTTTTCATGGTTTTAATATGAATTCTGGACTTATCTGGAATTAGTTTATAACCAGGAAATTAATTATTCCGAGAATAAAAATCATTCTAAACCTTAGTAGACAAGCCTTGGCCCAAATTCAACCCAGTTTTAGCTTAACTCCATTCCACCACTTTATTGGGCCAAATTTCAAAGCCCATTAGTGTTTTGGGATATCTCTAAAGCCCATTAGCATTAAAAGGGGTAATCTATCGATTAGTCCCATATTGCTAATGGACATGGAAATGAGGAGTTTTTCTCCCTATATATCTGAGCCATCTCTCCTCTGGAAAAGGCACACCGTAGACTCCTTTACAGGGAGGCCCATTTGTTTGGGATTACCTAAGGTAGTCTTTTCCCCCTATCTTCTGCTAGTGCCCATTCTTCGTCTCGTCATCGCACTGGGCCTTTCATCATTTTTTGCCTCAAGCTTTTTTAGTAAGACCCTCAACGAATCTTATAATTTTCTACCATATCCTTTTAGTACTCTTTTACATAAAACCCCGATGCTAGTTTTAAATATTGGAAATCTTGTGTAGTCCATAGTCTTCACGTTTTGACTCTGATTTAATTCGTTCTTGTTGCGTTAGCTTCATATCAACTTAAACAACTCCTTAGCACTATTAATTGACATATAAACTATTTCTGAATTTTATTTGTATTAAATGGATTAAATGTTACTCAATCATGTTTTCTTAATTAAATGCAAATTAAGGTTTATACTCATGTTTTTCATATTGACGTTAATATGATTAATATCTATTCAATTAGTTCTCTAAATAATCTTGATAGGTTTTATCTCGGTTTTCATAAACTAACATGAATATGATTAATGTTTATGATAACTAGCTTTTCTAATTAAAAGCAAACTAGAGTTATGCATCGGGTTTTCATAATTTATGTTAATATAATAAATGCAAATGTAAATGTGTTTTCTTAAAATTGAGCTTAGTTCAACACGGTTCATAAAATTATTCGATTAGATGCTCTCATATGTTTAATTTTAAGTTAATGTTTAATTCGGAATAATCTATACAGAAACAATCATAAATAAAATATGATTAAGTTTTACCTCGTTTTACAAATTCAAATAGAATTGAATTGATTCCAACATAAGATGTTTCTCTGAAATATCTTTTATATTTTTTGATTAAAATTAATCAAGCATATAGTCTTTTATTTTCTTTTCTAATACAAATCTTCTGATAGTGTTACCTTTCCAACCGTAGCTTCGTTTACAGCACTTACGCTTGCGTGACCATAACATTGAGCCATATCCTTTAGTGCGCTCTTTTAAAGCTTTTTGTTTTGATTGGTGTACTGTTCTTAGTTGTACATTGTTTGTTTGCTTGTTTAGCTTCATGTTGTGCTCAATGATTGCTACGAGTAGAGGAACATCAACAAGATATTTCAAGAAGAAGATTTTGAAGACTCTAAGCAGCTATATTTTGGATAAAGGCAATTATAGCATGGACAATCCTTGCTACCTAAACACCCTTAAATCATTCATTACATATGCATGTGTATAATATGATGTACCCTAAGGTTATACCTAGTTTTGTTTACCCTATTCCGTTGATACCCTGGGTTTATGCATTTGGGTAGAACTTTGCTAGGCGCAGCTACTGTCACTTGTGTATAACTGTTAATCTTGACTTAATGGTTCACTTCAATGATGACTGTAAAACTTGTTTTTAGCAACATGGTTCAGGGAGCTAGAGCATGTGCTTCGTGCTTTGTTCTAGTGTCTCTCTGTAAGGCCTGGTTCTTAAAGCGGCGACCCAGGAGCATGTACTTTTATGGCTCTGGTCTTGGACAAGTAGCTTGTACGTCTCTACTTGCCAGTGGTTACCGAAAGGCATTATGTGAAACATGGGTGAGAATATGTCTTGATCCACCGAGGATGAGAGATCCGTCGGCTATGTCTCGGTAGGCACAGTCCCGTGCTAGGAGTCCCTGCGATGGGGAACTCCACACATTGCGCATTGTTGGGTGCGATGCCCACGCTCTAGATGCCATTGATCCCCTTATGGTGTGACTCTGTAAGCGTCAGTTAATCTCAGTGCATGGGCCATGCTGTCTGTGTGGTACCGTAAGTGGCTACTGTCTTGTTAGGGTGTCTTGCGAAAAGCCTCGTAGCGTCCCTATGCAGTCACACCAAAGGAAGTGCAGATGTGCATGGTTGGGTGAAAAGTTCCTTTGAACTTTTACGTGACCGGTGGGTAAAGGGTGAAACCTATGCAGAGTGTACAACCTATCATGATAGCCTTGCTCAGGGTGACGAGCGGCCTGGATTCTTTTTGATTAGTGGTTCCCTGATTAATATGATGTTTATTATGCTTAATTTACTTCTACTTTTATTAATCACGTTGCAACTGGGATTCATTTATTGTAGTAACTTGGATAATGTTAAAATGAATCAACTAAAAATGCTAATGCAGTACAGCCGTGTCAAGCCTTACTTTTGAGCCTTCATTACCCATGTTATACTTGCTAAGTAAATGGTTTACTTACACTTGCCAATATTCAAAAAAATCTCGGATGGGTAACAGATGGATCAGTGATTGAGACAGTTGCTGATTTTCCTGAGGATTTCGATACTTCTAAGTTGTGGTCAACCAGTCGGTGTCCCTGTGGACCTGAGGCTCTACCTGTTGAGACAGTTAATAACTAGACTTCCGCTGTGTTTATTTATTTTATTGCATTAAACTCTGATTTAAAACCATTTATTTGTGCATATGTACTCTGATTTCCATATTTGTAAATTGTATGTGTTCTGTGGACATCCTGGGCACATATATGGTAGCATTAGGGTTTATGTGTAAACCTGGGTGTGATAGATTGATATTAGAGCCGTGCTGATTGTAGGGCCGCAACCTAGATAGTATTGATCATCCGTTAAGGTTCATTTTGCCACACAACCCTTGCTTTCTCTATCCTTGAGATTTTATTCATAAAAAAATGCAATCCTTGAGCATTTTCCCCTCCTTAATGATTTATCTTTTGCTCGTTATATCCTTGAATATTTTATCCTCACCTTGATAATTTACTTCTCACCATTGACTTCTGATTATTTACCTCCACCTTGTTTTGATATATTGCTGATCTCCAAGTATTGTCAATTTGACCCTTCCTTGTTCATTGCTTTACCTTGAACATTCATTTTCTCACCTTGACATTTGCTATTACTGTTGTGAGTATCCTTGTTTACTGATTCATTCCTTGACACTATTTCCATCTCACTCCTCCTTGTTCCTCAAGTATTATCACTTTGGATTCTTTCATTGACTTTTGATCTCAAAGTGTCTTTTCTACTCTTCCTTTATTCTAAATCATTTAGATCGCTATATTGCCCCAAAGCATGTCCAATTCATCTAGAAGAATGAAGCTACGAGTTCGCTGCCAGGAGTCAAACCTGAGCAACTGGGGACTATGTCAAGCTGACCATCACCATAACCAAGATCAAAGTCAAGCTAAAAGGATGTCTCTGCCAAAGAAAGTTGAAGATATGTCCCTACCTAGGAGGATTCCCTAAACCTTTACTAACCACGCTTAGTATCATGTTGTGCTTGTGTGGTTAACCTTGGTTGAGTGTGCTTGTAATGTTTGTTCTTATGTCTTTGATTGATTTGTTTCTTTGCAATGATTGCGTAGTTGGGCTCTCTATGTTTTTCCCATATACCCTTGTTCTTCTTGCTATCCATTCGCGTAAATCTGATGAAGAACGTGCGGAAAGCTGAAGCAAATCCCCACGATGAAGAAAGAGAGCTAAAGAAGGTTTGAAGTGGAGATTTCACAACTACATCAACCCAGGAGATGAAGAAGCCTGAGGATACAACTTCTAAAGATAAAGAAAAGAAGAAACCCTCTCCATTGCAATTAATTATAGCTTGTTATCTTGGTTTATGTCCTTTATTTCAGAATCTTGTTGACACGTTCTCCTCGTTGCTCCAAGTCTCTACGAATCTCGGGATGAGATTCCTGTTAAGGGGGGTAGTTTGTCACACCCTAAAATTTTTGGTTTTCAGGATGTGATTTTGAAGATTCATTAAATAAAGAATTTCTCATAATTTTAAAATTTTTGTCAACTTTATTTAATTTACAGGGAATTTAGTACAGGAAAAACATTTTTTCTAAATTAAAATAAAATAATATAGGTCATAATATTCCTTTCCTTGTATTCATGCAAGTTGCATTTAGAGGCCTTTTGTGTGCAAAATTTTCTAAAATGCGTTTAGAAGCCTAACGAGAATTTTCCAGATTTTTCTGAGATTTATTCCTATTTTTCTATAGCTAATTCCAATTTTTGGAACATGCTAAAATCCTTTTCATGAGCTCCAAATACTTTATTTTGGTTCCTCATATCCAACTCTATCTCTGAGATTTTTTTCTAGGATTTTTAGAACTTTTAGAATATTTTTCTTGGTTTTAATATGAATTCTGGACTTATCTGGAATTAGTTTATAACCAGGAAATTAATTATTCTGAGAATAAAAATCATTCTAAACCTTAGTAGACCAGCCCTGGCCCAAATTCAATCCAATTTTAGCCTAACTCCATTCCACCACATTACTGGCCCAAATCCCATTAGTGTTGTGGGATATCTCTAAAGCCCACTAGCATTAAAAAGGGTAATCTATCGATTAGTCCCATATTGCTAATGGACATGGAGATGAGGAGTTTTTCTCCCTATATATATGAGCCACCTCTCCTCTCGAAAAGGTACACTATAAACCCCTTTACAGGGAGGCCCCTTCGTTTGGATTCCCTAAGGTAGTCTTTTCCTCGTATCTTCTGCTGCTGCACATTCTTCGTCTTGTCATCGCACCGGGCCTTTCATCGTTTTTCATCTCAAGCTTTTTCAGTAAGACCCTCAACGAATCTTGTAATTTTCAACCATATCCTTTTATTACTCTTTTGTCACACCCGGATTTTCACAAAAACCCGAATGCGGCCATATGTGTGCCCACGAAGTCATAGTACACATATAGCGAACAAATATGATAAACAGAGAACATATGCTGGAATAAATTCTTCATTAAATAAAATGTTTACATCAGAGTGCTTCATAAATGATCTAAACAATAACAGCGGAAGACTAATAAAACTCTCAACTCATGGAGCCGCAATCCACAGGGACTCTGACTGGGAGATCACAACTCAGTAGTACGGTAAATCTTCTGGAAACTCAGCAACAGACTCATGCCCAACCCAATCTGTTTACCCATCCGGGATTTTGTTGAATAAAATGACAAGTGTAAGTAAACAATTACTTAGCAAGTATAGCACGGGTATGAAGGCTCAAAATAGGCTAGACACGGCTTAACTGCATTAGCATTTTTAGTTGGTTCATTTTAGCATTAACCAAATTACTACAAGTGAATGATACCCGGTTGTAACCCAATTAATAAAGTATAAGTGATATTAAACATAAATAAACATCATCTTCTAATCAAAAAGGATCCAGGCTGCTCGTGACCCTGAGCAAGGCTATCATGATAGATTTTCACTCTGCAGAGGTTTCGCCCTTTACCCACCAGTCGCGTAAAAGCTCATACGAACTTTAAACCCAACCACGCGGAGGTGGATCACGCCTCACAAATCACACTACCGAGGTGTGACTGCATAGGGATGCTACAAAGTTTTTCACAAGACACCCTAACAAGACAGTGGCCGCTATGGTACAACACAGGTAGTATGGCCCTAGGCACCGAGATCGACGTACGCCTACGGAGTCACACCATAAGGGGGTCGATGGCGTCCAGAGCGCGGGTATCACACCCAACAATGTGCAACGTGCGGAGTTCCCCATCACAGGGACTCCCAACATGGGACTATGCCTCACGGGGGCATAGCCGACGGATCACCCGTCCTCGGTGGATCAAACCATACACTCACGAGTGGTTCTTATAGCGCCGTCGGCCACTCCGGTAACCACTGACAAGCTAGAGACGTACAAGCTACTTGACCAAGACCAGAGCCATAATATTTCTAGCGGTGGTGACAGGCTCCTGGGTTGCCGCTTTAAGAACCGGACCATACGGAGAGACACTAGAGCAAAGCACGAAGCACATGCTCTAGCTCCCTAAACCAAGTTGCTAAAAAGCAAGTTTTATCATTATGTTAAAGTGAACCATTAAGTCAAGATTAACATTTAAGTAATAGTGACAGTAGCTGCGCGTAGCAATGATTCTACCCCAAATGCAATAACCCAAGGTAAACAAGGATAGGATAAACAAAACTAGGTACAACCTTAATGGTACATCAAATTTAGACACGTGCAAGTATGAAATAATCTAATACAAGTGAGTAGGTAGCAAGGATTGTCCGTGCTATAACTTGCCTTCCTCGAAGGGAGGCTGCTGCTGCTGCTGCTGTGGGTCCTGCTCTGGATAGTCCTCCACGTACTCGAACTTCAAAGCGTATGGCTCACCGACTGGACACGAATCACCATACAAGCGAGCACGCAAACCAATACATGCAAACAAATAATAATCTATTAGAACAGTACACCAAATAGTAGAAACAGTACAAATAAAGGTTCTAAAAATATTCTACGCTTCACTATGAACACATGAGCAAGAAAATCACACTAATCGGAGCTAAAACAAAAAAGATATGGGTTTTCTAAGTTCTAGGGACCTGATGGTAATTTTTAAAAGTTTCCAGGGGCTTATTTGATGAAAACCGAGGACCTATACGTAAATACGGGTTAAAACCCGAGGGCTAACACATAAAACGGGCTATGCTGGACCGCGGGTTCTATAATTAGAAAGGTCAGGGGGTTTTCTGCGAAAAACAAGACCTAAATGTAATTATTTTTGAGCTGGAGGTGGACTGCGGGTTAATTCCTAATCTTGCAGGGGCTCTTTAGCAAAATCAGTCGGGCTGACCGTTTTCTTGAGGTTTGACTCGGGGAAGGGGGTGCACAGGGACCGTCGGATCAGGATCCGAGGGTCCAGATCGGTCGGCAGGGGGGTCGTCAGCGCCGAGAAGATAGTGGCGACGCTTCGCCGGAGTAGAGCCTTTCCGGCGCTACAGACCTCGGATTGCGACGGGGGTTGGACCTACGGCTTCAGGGGGGAGTGGCGAGCACGATGGGGGGGGGTCCAAGTCGATGGTTGAACGGCGGAGGCGGCTAACGGCGGTGAACCGCGGCGAAGCTACTTTGGCGAGGTCATGCGCGCGTGTCGAGGCAAGAGAGAGATAGAGAGAGAGAGAGAGGAGGCTCAGGAGAGTGCTCACCAATGCGCGAAGGTGCCCTGGGGGTCGAGAGCGGCCGGGATGCGCCGGGGCAGGCGGTCGACGGCGGCCGGCACTCGGGCGGGAGGTAATGGCGGCGGCGTTGCGTGGAGGGGGGCGCCGAGGGGGTTAGGGCTCGAATTGGAGGCGGTGTGGTGATCAGGGGGTCATGGGGGCGCTTTTATAGGCCGGAGGCGGTCACAATTGGTAGGGGAGCGCGGAGATTGGCGGCGGCGGCCGGTGATCGAGAGTTTCCATCGGGGGAGTGGGCTTCCTTGTGGGGACCGGCGCGGGGAAGGAAAGGCGACGAGATGGAAGGTTCGGCGAAGCTTCGCTCGGGTCGGGCGGTCCACGGCGTGCAGGAGGTGGCCCGTGTGCGGGGCCAAGATGGCCGGCGGGGAATGCGCCGGGGAGAGAGGAGTGTCGGGCGAGAGGAGAGGGAAAGGTCCGATGCGTGGGGCCGGGAAGGCAGTGGGAGAGAGGGGAGGGGGAAGCGCAAGCTTGGGCCGCAATTGGGCCGAAAGCGGAAACGCGCGGGGAAAAGGAGAAAAAAGTTGGGCCAGGCGGAGAGGAGGGGAGGCGGAGCTGGGCTGTGCTCGGGAGGAAAGTTAGAGGTGCAAGAGTGGACGGGGGACAAAGCCTAGGGAGCTAAAACAGACTCGGCTGAAATAACTTTTCTAGGACTCCAAACAAGGGATTCAAATTTGAATTTAAATAAATTTAAATTCTCGTTTGAATCACAAGCAATACAAAAATTAAATGCAGCACCATGAATGCAACAAAAATATTTCTAGAACTTATTCTTAATTTTAATTTTCATAAATAATTCATTTAGACTATATTAATTATGAACAAATTAAATAAATGCCAATTAATTTCTAAAAATTTTAAATAGGCAATTGTTGGGTGTTACATCTTTTACATAAAACCTCATGCTAGTTTTAAATATCGGAAATCTTGTTTAGTCCATAGTTTTCACGTTTTAACTCCGATTTAATTCGTTCTTGTTGCGTTAGCTTCATAGCAACTTAAACTATACACTAGCACTATTAATTGACATATAAATTATTTCTGAATTTTTTTGTATTAATTGGATTAAATGTTACTCAATCATGTTTTCTTAATTAAATGCAAATTAAGGTTTATACTCATGTTTTTCATATTGATGTTAATATGATTAATATCTATTCAATTAGTTCTCTAAATAAACTTGATAGGTTATATCACGGTTTTCATAAACTGACATGAATATGATTAATTTTTATGATAACTAGCTTTTCTAATTAAAAGCAAACTAGAGTTACGCATCGGGTTTTCATAATTTATGTTAATATAATAAATGCAAATGTAAATGTGTTTCCATAAAATTGAGCTTAGTTCAACACGGTTCATAAAATTATTCGATTAGATGCTCTCATATGTTTAATTTCAAGTTAATGTTTAATTTGGAATAATCAATACAGAAATAATCATAAATAAAATATGATTAAGTTTTACCTCGTTTTACAAATTCAAATAGAATTGAATTGATTCCAACATTAGACGTTCTCTGAAATATCTTTTATATTATTTAATTAAAATTAATCAAGTATATAGTCTTTTATTTTCTTTTCTAATACAAATCTTCTGATAGCGGTATCTTTCCAACCGTAGCTCCGTTTTCAGCAATTCTTACGCTTGCGTGACCAGAACATCGAGCCATATCCTTTAGTGCGCTCTTTTAAAGCTTTTTGTTTTGATTGGTGTACTGTTCTTAGTTGTGGGCCGACCCCTAGGCGGCCCACAAGAAATCCATATCCATAACATCGAGCCATATCCATAGTCAGAGGAGACTAGAGGAGACTAGCGCTGACATAGGCCCATGCCTGACAGAGATGTGGGTCGACCCCTAGGTGGCCCACAAGAAATCCCGACTTGATGAACAAGCTTGATGAAGACGCGGCAAGCAGCGCGCCCAGATATCTCGGGAGATCTTGAAGAAACCAACTCGGATATATTCCTTAGTCGTAATCCACTAGGTCTAGATTTAAACCGACTTGTAAACCCTAGTCCGCCACCCTATATAAGGCGGCCTAGGGCAACCCCACGAGGGAGCCCATTGAAAAACCATTGTAACCATACACTCGACCTTGCTTCCTGAAGCTTGGTTGAGTTCCAGCAATACAAACACAGACCCCTGAGATAGGACGTAGAGTATTATACTTCCGGGTAGCCCGAACCTATCTAAATCGATGCCTAATGTGCCACCATCAAGCTACTCACTCGACGATCCCTTGCATACAAATCAACCACTCGGGTACCCCTAGGTGGATTGTCGGTCCTAAGGTCCGACAACGGAGGCACGACGCGTTTAGCATAACCAGGATAGGGCTAGGCGTCGTGCAACAGAAGATAGGAATCTCGCTCTAGGAGGTGGCAATATGGAGGCCAACAACCCACCGGACCCGGCCGATCCCCTACGTCCATGCATTCTGGACATGGAGTTTGATCGAGCTCACGTGGCATTCCGTACGCCCCAAGCCAACATCACTGCGGCTCTTGCTGAGCTGGACCATTTGTCGGAAACCCCTGAGGTGGCATGCATCAAGGCATGCCTTGTCGTGGCCCAGGAGCAAGATGAGCGTAACCGATAATCCAGGTCAAGATCTGAAATGGCAAGCTCTGGCAGATCCGTCTCACGAAGGTCTACTCATAGCAGATCTGATCCTGACTATCGCAGGCCACGGGCCCTAGTCTTGGAAGTCATAAATGAAGAAGTTGATCAAGATCACATGGGTGACTATCGCCCAGATCAGTCAGAGGGCCGGAACCCCCGCAACTACGGCAGGCGACGAGGCGAGCGCCGCACCAAGCCCGATCTCCGTGACCACCTGCGGAGGAGGGACTACGACGTAAGTAGTGACCTCGACAACTGCCATAGAGAGCGCTACGCGGCCGAGCTAGAGCACCGCGAGCATTATAACCGCGAGTATGGCCGACACGACAAGAGGGGCACTGTGGGATATACATCCCCAGGTACCCTCACGAAAGAAGACCGAGTCCTAGTAGAACTACTCAGAGAACTAATCGTGTAATCCTACTAGGACTCCCCCATTACAACCGACTAGGAGACTACCCATGTAACCTTACCTCCTAGTATATATAAAGGAGAGCAGGGGTCCCTAGTTCGGTAGAGACCACCCAACAAGAGGAAGACAATATACAACCCCCCATACTGGACGTAGGGTATTACGCTACACTAGCAGCCCGAACCTATCTAAATCCTTGTGTGTTGCGTTCTCGCATTAACCATCAAGTTCCAGGTCCAGCGATGCCCACAAATCTCTGCTCTGGGATACCCCTAGGCAGGTACACCGATAGTAAAAGAGTCGACATTGGCGCCCACCATGGGGCAGATTACAACAATCAATGGGTGAGCTTGATGGACCAGATCGTCTACAACTCCAACATTGCATATAAGATGGCGTGATGCAACCAGTCGTCGAAAGTTTATCGATGTTTTCTATGACTACAATCATAAAGATCAAATTACCCAGCAGTGCACGTTTCGACCAATCAATAGACCGAGCTCTCATTGTGTAACACCCGCGTTTTTATCTCTAGTTAAATAGCTAAATAAATCACTCGGTAAAAACTCATTTTCAAAATCTTTTACCTCCTGAGCTCCAGTTATCTAGACCCAAATTTTTCCTTCCTTGTTTTCCCGCCCCGCCATCCCATCCCTAATCACCAACTCTCGGGTCGACCGCCGCACCCGACAACCGCCGCGAATCTCGCTTTCTTTCCATTTCTTTTTCCTCTCCTCATTTTCCTTCCCCCTTCTTTCTTTTCTTCTTTTCTTTTCCCCCTTCTCATCCTTTCCTTCCACCTCCCCGGCACCGTGCATACCCCACTCCCCGCCACGGGCCACACTTCTCACCGTACCCGCCATTGCTGTCAACTGCGCGAACCTCCGCCGGCCCCACCACGTGCCCACCGCACTGCGCGCATGCCAGCGGGCCACCCTCGCAGACACGCCCATTGCTGCGCCGCCGGCCATGCCCCACGCGCTCTCACTCCACATGCATGCGCCCCCACCCAAGCCGAGCACTACGCCACTGCGCTGCTACACTGCTCGCCGCTGTGCTGCTCCCACGCGCCACCGCCCCACGTGCACGCCCGCGCCAAACTGCTGCTGAGCACCGCGCACGCGTGAGCCGCTCCCACGCGACGACCGCGTCACGCCAAGGCCGCCTGGCCCACTGCTCCGCTATGTACCCGCTGGCCCCGCCTTGACGCCGCATCGCCCGCCGTCGGGTCACCTAAGCCTCGTCGCGGCCTCGCCGCCCGTGCCTTGACCGGCCGCCATCCCCGCCGGCCGCCATTAAGGCCGCTCCCCTATGCCAACCGTGAGCCCCTCATCGGCCTGCTCCCACACCCACCCATCCGGCCTATAAACTGGGCACCATAGCCCCTCCTCTGCATTCCTCTCCGCACGAGCAACTCACCTGCCGCCTCGGCTCGCCACCCCGATCGCCTCCACGCCGCCCCTACCTCTTTTGACGCCGCCACCGCCGGCTCCCGTGGGCAACCCTCCACGCTCCACCTCCTCCTGAGGTAAGCACGGGGATGAACTCCCCTCGCACTCCTCCCTATTTTCCCCTTGCCCCCGGCCGCTATCGCCGCTCTAACCGCCGGTGAGGCCAGCATCGCCGCCGACCGCCGGCCCACTCCCCTGTTTCTCCCCTCTCTTTGTGTTATGTCATGAGAGAGATGACCAACTTACAAATAACCCCCTACCCTTCTCCCTTTTCAAACCCGTCGTCCAAGCCTTCCCCCCTCTAGTCCTTTCGCAAAAGAGCCCCTCTCTTTCTATTTTCAACAAATAAGCCCTAGGTCTTATTTAAAATCTCCTTTCATCCTATTTGTTTTTACCACATAAACCCCCGATCCTTTTATACTTACAAGTAGGTCCGTTTAGAACCCTATAATCATCAAAAATATATCCCTGAACCTTTCCAATAAGCCCCTAGACTTTTCACGAAGTTTCTGAACGAGTCCTTTCTGTCATTAAACGCCCTCCCGTCCGTGAACGATGCGTCACTTTAATCCGGATCGACCCCAAACTTCACCACACACCTTCCCACTATATTTCTGCCAAGCTATTTAGTGCATCCCCAAAAATGATCCTTCCTTCACTGTTTTCCTTCACTCTCTATTTTCCCTCTCTTTGCTCAGCAGAAAAACTTTGTTCTCTTTTATTTATTGTGTGCTTGCTTGTGTATGCCGTAGATCACGTTGTGAAGGAGGAAGGACTCAAGGAGCAGCAGTTTTACGAGCAGGAGCCCGAAGGCCTGTACCCCGGGCAGGAACTCCCCAAGGGCTTTGAGAACGGCAAGTTCAATCCCATCCTTTGATGCATATTTTTGTCCTAGTTTTATAAACACAACCTATTAGCCTGTATAATAAAACTTGCATGATTTATTGCTAAACCCTGATTGGATAGCCACCCTTGATTGATATGACTGTTTCCATGTTGACCTAGATTAATATTTAAATATGACGTAGCTCTGTTTGAATGATTAATCCCTGCTAGCAATGCTTAGGATTTTGTTCTAGTATACTCTCTATCAAAATCACTTTGTGTTTACAAAAGCAACTATGTGTGTGTTTTAAAAGGAAATATGGATTTTGGTGAATAAAATGATAGCAGTGTGGGTTTAGACGGACGGTGTTTCTTGTGTAAAATACTGAGGTGAGCTCGAACCTGTGTGGTTGAGCATGGTGGGAGATGTACGTCGTGTCAAGTTTTGGGATGATGTGGTTGTGCCATCTTGCCTAACCTAGTTTATAGTACCACCACTCGACCGTTGTATGTGGCAACGGCTTAGCATAAATCCCACTAGTTAAGCTACTAGTTGTCAGGTGTGTTGGTGAGCAGCGGAAAGCCATGAAGACGGGGATACGATCTATGTGATGTTATGCCCTTAGGTAGAACCTCGTTGGCAGGTTTCTGACCCCCTGGTTGTTCTGTGGTGGCTAGTCAGTTTAGCTATGGTGGGCAATGGCTTTGATGGATCTGCACTGGCACTAAGGTGTTCGTGTTGCGGTATCCTACTTGTGGTTGTGTACACCTCTGCAGAGTTAAAACCTATCCGGATAGCTGTGTCCATGGTATTGGGCGAGTTATGACTTGGTCACTTCACTACTCACCCTTGCTTAATTTGTCAAAGTGGAAGACCCAGACTTCGTGCCTGAAGACATTGAGTATGGGTTCGTTCTGCACCAGCCTTGCCTGTGCGTTAGGGGGCACCTGCTTGAAGACTGCATGGCGCAACTCTCTGATGACAAATTAGTTTGCTTCATTGTTTGGCTTATAGCCTTGTTTCTAGCCTTAGTGATAGTGGTGCTCGAGTTCCCACTACCGCGATGGTTTGTACGGTAATGAACTATTTGTTGTAATAAATGTGTATCAGCCTCCTGGGACTAATAATTTGTGGCACATTTAGTCTTCTCTTTCAAGGGGACGCTTCACATTGGTTGGACAAACCCAAGACGGAGTACAAAACAAATTTGGATTCTCGTGTTACAACTTGAAGACATGTCGAAATTAACCACGTAGTTGAGTCTATGTCGAGATTGGTTTGGAATCCGTGGCGTTGTGTCTCGCCTCTCTCAATGTTCGACTACAAATACATCATCAACATGGGTACTACGAGGCCCACTGCTAGAAGGGATAACAGTCGACCTGGGTCCATGCCTGACAAGGTTGTGGGCCAACCCTGGGGTGGCCCACAAGGGATCCCCGACTTGCCGAGCAAGTCCGATGAAGGCACATCAAGTTATACTCTAGATATCTTGGAGGATCCGTGCGAATCCCCTCGGATACAAAATAATGTTGTAAATCCAGTAGGTTTATATTGAAACTGACTTCTAAACCCTAGACCATCGGCCTATATAAGGCGGTCTAAGTCAACCCCCCGAGGGTATATATTCCATACGTTGTAACAAAAAAAACTCACAATTGCTTCCTGAAGCTTTGTCGAGTATTAGCAATACAACCATCCACTAACACAGGACGTAGAGTATTATACTTCTGGGTAGCCCGAACCTGTTTAAATCGTGTTTCCTGTGTCACCCTCAAATCTACCACTCGGATACTCCCTAGTGGATTGCCGGGTCTTAGATCCAACAATTTGTGTACTAGTATTTATTTGACTAATGTAGCACTAATTAACTATTTTTGTGAGATTCGTTCTGTCCTAAAATATCTTCAAAATTTTATTTCTAATTTTTTTGATGTATTTTGAGCATGCCCCCCCTTTAGATATTTCTCTCATTTTAACTAAAAAAATGGTAGCACATCAGCCCTAAACACCAAGACAGTCTTGGTGATTCGAGAACGTTATTGGTGAGATCTAAGATTGTTGTACCACGCAAAGAAAAGGATTTGTATATATATATGGTTTAAAGGCCACTACATATTTTAGAAATGGAGAAGAGCATTCTTAGTGACAACTTTTGTTTTGGTAACTCAGGGAGCAAAACTCTTAGCGTGTGCTTGATAACCCTTTGAGGTGGGGTTGCTATCTGCTTAATATTTTGAGAGACATCAATGTCTTCGTGGCCTTTCTTTATTTTGAGCATTTACTTTTTTGGAAGTTTGTTTTTGCTCTTGTTTGTGTGCTTAATGCCTTGTTCACGACTTGCTCTCTAGAACTCTATCATTATAAGTTGTTGACTAGCATGAGAGGATAGAGTCTTGTTTGAACTACAATTCTCCAAGTTTCAATTTGAATTTGTACCCATTCACTTTTTTTTCTTGGGTAAAGGGATGCTTTAAAAATTAGTAGATATCATGTATTTCGTGGTTTTTAGAGTGGGCCGGAGTTGAAAAACGTGAAGTGGAGCCATGTCAAACAGGTCCTCTTCTGATTATTGCTTGAGTATACATCATTAAGTGACGTGTTAACTGTTCAAACGAGGATTGTAAAGTGGTCTGTGATTGAAGCATAGAGAGTTTCCTCGCATGTCATCCAAGCACAAATCAAGTTCACCACGAACACAACGAGCCATGTAAAATACAAGCAAGCTCTTAGCACGCGATGCTCCCTTCAGCAATGCTTGGCAGGGCTGGCCTCCACTGCCTGTGCCGAGCGAGGCCGAACCGGCCACCGAGCATTATGAGTGCCGAACTGAAGTCCAGCTCTGCATCCGACGGGTGGTGGTCATTCATGGTCCGATCGGGTGGACCGGACGTGGCCTCCTGATCGAGGCGGGCCTGAAATGAAAGCAAAATTATTAGTTAGAAATAGAAATAGACATATCATCGGAATGATAATATGGATCAATTCTATCATGATGAATCTTTAGGGTTTTTTGAGATAATTATATCAGACTAAAATTAGACATGGAGATCTTTTCAGTCATCTCGAAAGTAGTCAATTTCATTGATTTGATGGAATTTACTTATTTTGAAATTCTATACATCGCCACTCTCATCTCTTGTACTAACCTTACCAGATGAAACACAACTCTATTGTGTTGTATATGTAAGGTACTCCCTCATATTTTAAATATATGATGTTTAGGATAATATTGTTACTCCCTCCGTTTCAAATTATAAATCGTTTGACTTTTTTACCACAAGTTTAACCGCTCGTCTTATTCAAAATTTTGAACAAACTATCATATTTTTTGTGGTGGATTGCTTTATTAATAAAGATTCTTCAAAATGACATAAATTTGACTATATTTACATAAATTTTTTAAATAAGACAAGCGGTCAAACTTGTGATAAAAAAGTCAAACAACATATAATTTGGAACGTAGGTAGTAGTTTAATTTTAGCTAATTAAATTATTCTAGCGTTATATATTTATAAAACCAGAGGAGTAGTATGTTCGTCATGTCTAACCATGTTAATGAACTACATGTTTCTGCACAGAGCACTGTGTGATAGGCAATGGCAGGGTACTGTAGACCTTGAAAGAGTGCTTGCCTTGTTTGCCATAGTCTGCAAACTCGCCCCCCTGTTTGCTGTTCAAGTGATCCATCTCCGTTCTGTGTCGGCGGTGGAGAATGGCGCGTCTACCTACTAAACCTACAGGACGTTTGGGTTTCGCTGTCTCTTCCGCTCGAGAAGCTCTTCCTCCTATTTAATCAGTGAGAAAAGTGAAGCTTCGATTATCTTGATAAGTACCAACCGCTATGTGTATCAAGCCGGAAACTTTGTTGTTGCATGTAATATCTTTATGCAAAGGGCCTTTTTAACTACTAATTTGGTCATTGAATTGGACACTCCTAAAGTATGAGTGATC
Source organism: Echinochloa phyllopogon (assembly GCA_033239725.1). Classification (NCBI taxonomy): domain Eukaryota; kingdom Viridiplantae; phylum Streptophyta; class Magnoliopsida; order Poales; family Poaceae; genus Echinochloa; species Echinochloa phyllopogon. Next base: position 30,167,670 of record BTCW01000018.1, read on the forward strand.
CTTTTTTTTTCTCTTGTAGCACAATGATCTAGCTAGTCCCTGTTGGAATTGATCTTGGCGGTTAACAAACAAAATAAATGGCTAAGATCAAAACCATTAAGCCTCTAATGGTTTTTGCTTGTGATCAGTGGGCAACAACGGACATGTTGGTGTCGGTTCCCCTATGTACACTAGTATAATTAGAGGAAGAGAAACAAGATTCAAACTATGACTCTAATCTCTATCCTCAATCCATTCTCTGATCAAGATCACTACTGCAAGCACCAGGAAGTGCTAGACACACCATCTACACATCTAGATGGCTTCTTCATCTAATGATGGTACGCCTAAATGCATCTCCTATTGTTTTTCATGTTATCCATGAGGATCTAGTCGATCCATCACGTTTAACACTCCCTACTGGTGTGCAACTATGTCGTTGCAACTGAATTAGGAGCAGTATATCTAATACTTGTAAGAACTGAAACTGATTTCTTCCTGCAGCAATAATCCAACGGCAATATTCCCTTCGTGCTTCAGAATTGACGTATACGAACACTTGGTGCAGATCAATCAATGTAATGTGCCGTCAACGTGAAAATTAAAGGAAAAAAATAGGACACGCTCACGTTGCCAACAACTCGCAATCAACACGCATGGTCGCAGTGGAAGTCGCCCACCCTAGTTTGGTTTGACAGGTGAAATCCATCCATCAGCACAGTCATGGCGACAGCCACACACGTACCTGCTGTTTGGCAAGCGAGCCGTCCGCCTCCGACTCCGGCCGGTGAGCATCGTCTGCGATGGTGGCGACGACCACGCGGCTCATCAGTGTGGCGGCGTGCCGTTTGGACACGAACTCCCTCAGCACCTCTGCGATCGAATGGTCGTCGTCGCCAATGCAGGAACCGAAATCAATCTCTGTTTTTTCTTCACCAGCTAATTATAAGGAGCACGCGGCCGATTTGCCGACGGCGTGTACGTGCACGGGCATACGTACCCTCGATGCTGACGAGGTGGTAGACGCCGCCGAGCGCGACCGTGTCGTCGGGCCGGAGCAGCTTCAGCCGCCGCTGCTTCTTCGCCGGTGCCGGTGCCGCAGCATGAGCGGGGACGACAGCTGCGACGTAGTGGCCGGGGTTGGCGGCCATGACGGCGGCTGCCGAGAGGGCGCCGTGCGCGCGCTCGACGCGGCCGCCGGGCGAGTGGTGGATGATCACGGCGGCCGCCTCAGCCGTCTGGCAATTGCCCATGCCCGGCCCGCCGGCGACGTCGACGTCACGGCCGGTGTGTGGTTTCGTCTTCGCTTTGGGTGGGAGGTGGTGGTGGATGACCGGGGGAGGGTGGTTGGCGTCCGATTTGCTCGGGGGCTCACGAATGGAACAAACAGTGATTTTTATATGCAATGTGAGGTTGAGGCCGGGCTTCGGTACCTCGGGCCGGCCCCGGCCGGTGACGAAGAACGGAAGAAGCGCTCAGCGATGCTGGAGTGGACAGAGTTGTACGTGGCGCGGCGGAGGGGGGGGGGGGGGGGTCCACGGTAGGTCGACGACGACAGCCGACGTAGCCTGGCACGTGGTACAATGCAGGATAGGTCTCGTTTGGTACGTGGGCTGCTCATCGTCATCTGCAAGCTCGATCTAGAGCTTCACGGCAAGATTAATGACGGCCATCGCATCTTGTCGGGGACCGGAAATTCTAAACCGACGGACGGGATCGACCTGACCGACAAAGGCCTCAATCTGGGCCATCGGCATCACTACATATGATCCCGCCACGACAGTGCGCACTGCACGTTGAAGACAACCCACATTTTTTATCACCTCGCTCGAGCACACACACATAGGTGAGTCATCTGCATTCTCCACGCGTTAGCTGCGTCATTGCTATCACTTCAGGTGGATGCGCTGCGGCAGTTGGGTTCCACTGTTGAATCAATCGGGCGGCCTTTGCTTGCATAGAGACGCTAAATAATGGTCGTTGCTGCCTACTAGACACTTCCTCCGATCCGATCATCCCTCGATATGTAATGTAGATAAGGTCCGATGGATATGCGATCGATATCCACCCGGTCCATGAATTTGATCCGTCGATGGATATGGCGCAACGCTCTCGATCGGCAGGCCTACACACTTCTGTCTGTTGGTTTTCTGTTGTCACTTGCCAGAAAGAAAATCTCTAGGCCCTGTTTGGCAGAGCTCCCAGAGTTGATTCTCTGGTGAATCCAGGAGGAGTTCTGCCAAACAGTTTTTCAGCGACAAGTAATTCTCTGTTGATTCTGAGAAGTGATTCTCTGAAATGAACTAAATGGCTGGGAGCTGAAAAAAATAATTTCTCCTGATTCTGTGAAATGATTCTCCATCCTGATTTTAATATTTTATGCTCGGAAATTAAAGAGAATCATTTTCAGCCACAGAATCACTTCTCTCAGAAAATAAGCTCGCACAGAGAATCAGAATCAGATGGAACAAACAGGCCCAATCTCCGCTCAGATTCTATTTTCCTACGTACTAGTATGAGCAGACCCAAGTAATTAAATTTGCATTGTAAAATTAAAGTTTGTCATATAAGTTTTTTTCTCGAGATTAAATTGAACTTTGCAATTGAAATGTGTTCATCTTTTCTTTTTCAAGTTCAGTGTTAAATAACTATGTGTCCACACTCCCCAACAATTTTGAGCCTAAAGTGGATAATTAGGATGCTCAGAGTTACAATTGGTTAAACCGAGAAAGCCATAGGAGCAGGCGAAACAAAGCTGCCTTCCTAGAGATAATGTCTTGAAAACGACGACAGCAGGTAAGGGAAGATATTGATTTGGTTCATAACATTATTCGATAGTGGGCATATCATACAACTTTCCAAGAACTGGACATCATGTTCAAGTACACATCTCGAAATCAATCATCCTTCACCAAAAATATCTTCTTTAGTCCACATAAAAGATCTCGAGAGTCCTGATTAATGCAAGAGCGACATAATCTCGTATTCTTATCTTAATTGAAAAGGGGTAAATATATGACATATCATAAGGTGCCTAGAAGATAGAACTACACCTTATAAAATGTAACAATGCTCCATAGAGAGATAATCATGCTGGATTTCTCCTCATTCATAGTTTTCCATAATCTACATCTGTCAAAGTTGTCAGAAAGTATTTACTAGAACACACTATTAGAGAAAGCTACATCCGCACCGATTGGGAACGGGCTTAACCTTCCGCACCGGGTTAAATAACTGGTGCTAAAGTGCACATTCGTCAAAAAATATGTGCGTTGCTGCAGGGATTCGAACTCAGGACCTCTTGACTCACGCGTACCCACCTAACCATCTCACCTACGCAGCGCATGTGATAAGATAGAAGATGCGCTTCTTTTGAAGTAGCATGCGACACCCCCTTTAGCACCGGGTCGTATTTACCAAGCGGTGCTAAAAGGCCTTTAGCACCGGGTCAAGGGTCATCCTTTAGCACCACCCCCTTTAGCACCGGGTGGTGTTACGACCCGGTGCTAAAGGTGACTTTTAGCACCGGTCCAACCGATGTTAAAGGGTCCCCGGGGGCACCCTAATTTTACGCCTGACGCTAATGTTGCATTAGCACCGGATCTTGAGTGCACCAAGGCATATACACTACAACACATGTGGGGTTTTATAACATTTCATTTATGTCTTAGAAAGTAAAAATTATGTCACCTTTTATAATTTGTGACACTCACGTGACGAAAATTCATTCGTCGCCTATACCCCGTAATAAAAGGTATTCAACGATGAATATGCATTTTTTCGTCATAAATTTTGTGACGATTCTTACGTCGTCACTAAATTATGACGCCGGCTTTTCGTTATTAAATACATGCAAAATGTCACTAAATCTTGTGTGCGGATGATGTGGCATGTGACTAGAGCTGACATGGCATCGTCTTTGTGACGATTCGGTTCGTCAAAAACATTTGATGGCCCAAAAAGGCCCATGCAATGAGCAGTCATTTGTGGGGCGTGCCCAATTGTAGGCCTTTTTATTTTATGGTAACAATTATTTTCAAGCCTATTATTTTATTTTGCACAAAGCCGACTCCAATTTTAGCCCAAATATTTTTACAGGCCCTATTTTCAACATTTCAGCCCAAAATTATTTAGAGAGCGTAAAACAAATTCTGGCCCACCACAATTCACACATTTCAGACCAAAAGCATTTCATTCCAGAGCTCACTAACTCAAAACATAATATACAATATAGCTCAGGCAAAATGCTACAAACTAAACATAATCAAGTTGCCGGAATCACAGGACAAGACTATCTGATCCTAGCTCTCCAATATGGTGCTGCTGTTACCAGAGCAACAACAAAAGCATGGACACCAGTCCCAGTAAGAAGCTCCACTCATGATGAGATTGCCCTATTGCCGCGCTCGCATCGCCTGATATTGCTCCACTGCTGTCGGCCATGGGTGCCTTGAGTAGTGACGGCGGTGGCGGCGGTCGTATCAAGCAGGTCCCAAACATCGAATTGGCTTGCATTTCATATTTGTACTGCTGGTGTTGAGAGACAAATCAGAAAAGAAATTAAACGGCCACCAAACAGAAACATCTTACCTTGCAATACGTCATGTTGTCACATTCGCATACCATATGGCCATTTGCCACATCCGTAGCTAGGGGAGCTCCTCAGCCATCGCCCTCTGCACTAAATGATAAGGGTCAGTAGTGGTGAACAAAAAAATATTTGTTAACCGGTGCAATTGAAATGTATGTTTTTAAAAAAAACATTCACCACGGGAATCTAGTTTTAAGTCACTATGATCCTCAGTAGAAAATTAGCCAACATATATTCACAGAAATAGGGAACATGAATAACAGCAACATCATCTCAACATGTTAATGCGCAAGCAACAAGATTCCAAAGACGATCACTAGAAAACTAATGTGATTGGCGTATGCTACACTCATTTGCTTACTTGATGATTGAACACTGAGCGGAGTTTATGTCGACGATGGTCGGTTCCCCTCGGATGTACCCATAGCTGCACAGAAAAAAAGCAAACAAGGCAGACCTTCACGATGGCAAAAAAAAAAAACAATGCGAAAGAAAATGATCAGCTGGTGGCCTAGTTTGTATTTAGAATATCCTACTCCATGACACAACTACAGTACAACCTAATACCTGCACAAATCAGAAACACGGAAGGCTATATCCTCAATAGTACAACCAATGCATTTTTGTTTGCACAAAATAGAATAAATATCTAAAATCAGATTAGCATGGAGTAACGTAATAGGTTACTAAATTTCATATATGTCACCTTAATTAAGACCTGTACATGCTATCACCCAAAATAATTCAGAGATATGAACAGGTTTCAACCTATGCTATCAACCAAAGCTTGCTCAAGTCATGTGCAAGAAATGCAACAGATCAAGCAAAGCTAGCAGCACACATATACAAGCTCAAGCTAACAGATCAAGCACACTAATCAGAGCCCCTTATATCCATATAAGCACCACTTGTAGTTATATGGAGATACATCACAGAAGAGAAGGAACCATTCTACTTTTTATTTTAAAGAATCAAGCTGCTGTGCCTCCCACTTTGCAACCTGTGTACTGAGATAAAATTTATTTAGATGAGCAAGCTAGTAATCCAAGGCCAAGACAGTTTGAGAAAAATGAAAAGAGAATATAAAAAACAAAAGCAGTAAATACACTAACAGGAGACACCATTTCTAAAATAGTGTAGATAGAAAACAATCTTCTTGGTGTTCTTGGCCTGATAATAGAAAACAATTTCTCATGTTACAAATAGTTTAAGCAACTGATCACTGAGTAGATTAACACATCCAAGTTTATAGAATTGCAGAATAACAGGAAATAGACAATTAAACAAGGCACTGATCACTGAGTACATTAACACATCCTAGGTAAAACTGCAATTAAGGAAGTATACAGATCATATAGGCTACATGAAGCAACTATATATGTTAAATTGGTTTTGTTATCCAGTCTATTGGTTATACTCTTTAATACTAGATAGTTTCACAGGATTACACAAGGTGCAGTCCAAATTGGGGAAACAAATTACACTAAAAATTAATTTCACCCCAAGTGGATCACTACGTGAATCACAACAAACTATCCAACAGACCCAATTGTGCCAACCGAAGGAATGTAACCGCCAAAAGCAATCAAGACGCACAGATACATGGAAGTTGAAAATGCATGGAAATAATACAATTATACAAATTTTCATGTTCCAGATAACATTATACTTTGAAAGCAATGTCAAGTGAGGCAGTAACATTTGAATTAGAACACTACCAGAATCCTTCACATCCACCCGCCTCCTCCGCCTCGGCCATTTTTGGACCCGGTGCTGATGGGGCTTCAGCACCGGATCCAACGGCTAGGAGCGGGGGCGGCGCGGAGGTGTGTCAGGGCGGACACATTAGCACCGGGTCGTGGCAAGACCCGGTGCTAATGTTCACCCTTTAGCACCGGGTGCAGCCACGACCCGGTGCTAATGTGCCCGAGGCCTTTAGCACCGGGTCGTGGCTGCACCCGGTGCTAAAGGGTGAACATTAGCACCGGGTCTTGCCACGACCCGGTGCTAATCTGTTTGAATATAGGGGCTTCCTCCTCCCCCGCCCGAGCCAGCTGAACACTTAGGCGCTGTGTTCATGCTGCTCGGCCGTGGGAGGGGAGGTGCTGCCCAAATTTTTTTCAAAATTTGTGAAGATTCTACTCATCTAAGGAGCACTACAAGGTACACTCTTTCATTCTCTAATGTTTTATTTAGCTTGTAATCCTTCTATGATTTAGAAATAGAGGGATTTGTGAATCAAAGTAAAGCTAGCTAGAGAGAGCTTGTGTTCTTGGAGGAGAGAGAGGAGAGAGCTTGAGTTCACGGTGGAGAGAGTGTTCATGTTGTGTTTTAAATGGAGAGAGAAGGCAAGCTAGTTAGTATTTTGTTTTGTATGACTTGTGAATAGTTATAAGGCTTATAGTAATGTAGTTTTAGAAATTACTAGAAAATCAATATAAAATGCTAGAAAATCTTATAAATTACTAGAAAATCAATATAAAATGCTAGAAAATGTTATAAATTAATAGAAAATCTTATAAATCTTATAAATCTTATAAGGCTTATAGTAATGTTATATTTAATGAATATAGTAATGTAGTTTTAGAAATTTATTTATATAATGGAATATATATTATAATTTGTATTTATTTATATATTAAATTTTTTATCTTTAAATTGTATTGTATATTTGTTATTGGTTAATAATGCAGATGAATAGACAATGGATGTACGGGGACCCCCACGCTCAGGCGTTCCGTGATGGCCTTAGGACGTTTCTCGATGCCGCCGAGGCTAACAGGACGCCGTCCGGTTTCATGTTCTGCCCATGCACCCATTGTAAAAATATACAATCGTACAAACAAAGAGGTTGTCTTCAGGTGCATTTGATGATGCACGGTTTCATGAGGAATTATTTTGTTTGGACGAAGCACGGTGAAAGAGGAATTCTAATGGATGAAGATGAAGAAGATGAGGCCGATGACGACATTCCGTTATTGGCTCAATACTACGGTTCCTTTGCATATGCTGCAATGGGTGATGCCGATGAGGAAGATGTTGCTCGGGAAGGCGATGCTCAGGAAGATGTTGCTCAGGAAAATGAACCTACTGATGGACTCGGGCAAATGTTGCGTGATGCCGAGAAAGACTGCGGCAATGATAAGGAACTGAAAAAGATACAGCGCATGTTGCAGGACCACAAGACTGACCTGTACCTAGATTGCAAAGAGGGGCTAAAGAAGTTGGGTAGCACACTTAAACTTCTGCAGTGGAAGGCAGCAAATGGTGTTACTGATAAGGGTTTCGAGGAGCTACCGAAACTCGTAAAGAAGATTCTTCCAAAGGGTAACACATTGTCATCGACGACGTATCAAGCAAAACGTGTTGTTTGCCCTCTCGGTTTGGAGGTGCAGAAGATACATGCGTGTCCTAATGACTGTATCCTCTATCGCGGACAGTACGAACACTTGGATCGTTGTCCGGTTTGCACCTGCGCACGATACAAGATCAGGCGGGACGACCCTGGTGATGTTGGGGGAGAGCGTTCTAAGAAAAAAATCCCTGCGAAGGTGATGTGGTATTTCCCTCTGATACCCCGTCTGAAGCGTTTGTTCAGGAACAAAGACCATGCCAAACTGATGCATTGGCACAAAGAAGAACGTAAGCAGGATGGCATGTTGAGACACCCCGCCGATGGATCCCAGTGGAGGAACATCGACAGAGCATTCCCAGAGTTTGATGCTGATGCGAGGAATGTTAGGCTTGGTTTAAGTACCGATGGCATGAACCCTTTTGGTGAAATGAGCAGTAGTCATAGCACTTGGCCCGTGACTGTTTGTATCTACAACCTACCCCCCTGGCTCTGCATGAAGCGGAAGTTCATTATGATGCCAGTGCTCATCGAAGGCCCAAAGCAACCTGGCAACGACATTGATGTGTACCTAAGACCATTGGTTGACGAACTTTTGCAGCTGTGGAAGAATGAAGGTGTTAGCATGTGGGATGAGGACAAACAGGAGCAGTTTGACCTTCGAGCACTGCTTTTCATAAGCATCAACGACTGGCCTGCACTAAGTAACCTATCAGGACAATCAAACAAAGGATATAAAGCATGCACTCACTGTTTAGAGGAAACTGAAAGCATGTATTTGAAACATTGTCGTAAAGTTGTGTACATGGGTCACCGTCGATTCCTTCCGGCGAAGCATGAGCTACGAAAGAAATGTGCGCATTTTGGCGGGAATGCTGATCACCGTACAAAGCCGAGACACCGGAGTGGAGAAGAGCTATTTGATATGGTGAAGGACCTACACGTGGTGTTTGGCAAGGGAGACGGAAGCCAGGCTGCTCCGACGGGCGAGGATGGTCGTGCCGCGATGTGGAAGAAGAAGTCTATCTTTTGGGAGCTACCTTATTGGCAACGTTTAGAGGTCCGTAACGCGATTGATGTGATGCATCTGACGAAGAATCTTTGCGTGAACTTGATAAGCTTCCTGGGTACTTATGGGAAGCCAAAAGATACACTGGAAGCACGTCAGGATCTGAAACGATTGAACCAACGGACTGATCTACATCCAGAAAAGAGAGACAAAGGACGCCAGTACTTGCGTCCTGCCAGCTTCACTCTCAGCAAAGAAGAGAAGGCAAGCATGTTTGAATGCTTGAACAGTATCAAGGTTCCGTCTGGCTACTCCTCCAATATTAAGGGAATAATAAATATGAAAGAGAAGAAGTTCACAAACCTGAAGTCTCACGACTGCCATGTGTTGATGACACAGCTGCTTCCCGTCATACTCAGGGGTGTGCTACCAGTTAACGTGCGGAAAGCCATTGTGAAGCTATGTGCATTCCTCAATGCAATTTCTCAGAAGGTGATCAATCCAGACCACTTAGATCAGCTACAGAACGACGTGGTGCAATGTCTTGTCAGCTTTGAGATGATATTTCCACCATCCTTCTTCAATATCATGACACAACTATTGGTTCACCTCGTCAAAGAGATTCGTATATTGGGCCCAGTATTTCTACACAACATGTTCCCATTTGAGAGGTTCTTCGCTGTCCTAAAGAAGTATGTCCGTAATCGTTCTCGTCCAGAAGGATGCATTGCTAAGGGATACGAAACGGAGGAGGTCATTGAATTCTGTGTTGACTTTGTCGATGATCTTATGCCGATTGGTGTGCCCGAATCCCATCACGAGGGGAGACTTGGTGGAAAGGGCACACTAGGGAGAACATCGATGGTGATCAAGGACGTTGAGACATTTCGTAAAGCGCACCTCACAGTTTTGCAACAATCAACCTTAGTTGCTCCGTACATCGAGGAGCACATGCAGATTCTCAGGGATGAAAACTCAACAAAGTCTGCGGCCTTCATTCAGCGTCTGCACAATAGTACTTTCTCCGATTGGTTGCGAAGACGTCTTATGGGTGTCGAGGGCATTGATGCGCAGCTAGCTTTTGTAGCTAGAGGTCCATCGAGCACGATCTTGACATTCCAAGGATACGACATCAATGGGTATACATTTTACACAAGAGCCTAGGACAAGAAAAGCACCAACCAAAACAGTGGTGTCCGGATCGACGCGACAGACACCAATGGCAATACAAACTCATACTATGGAATCATAGAGGAGATATGGGAACTAGAGTACGGACCTTTGAAGATCCCACTGTTCAAGTGCCAATGGGTGAAGCTGACTGGAGGAGGTGTTAAAGTTGAAGCGGACTATGGAATGACGTTAGTGGACCTAAACAAGATTGGCTTTCTAGACGAACCGTTCGTCCTGGGCAAAGCTGTCACACAAGTTTTTTATGTGAAGGACATGGCTAGCAGACCAAAGAAAGGGGCGGATAAGAAAGGTGGGGGTAAGCAATTGGACCCATCACAAGACGAGCCAAAGCGTCATATAGTTCTTCCTGGAAAGAGAAAAATCGTAGGAGTTGAGGACAAGACGGATGAAGATTATGATATGCTCGATGGCCGGCCTCCATTCTCAGTGGCTGATGACCCAAGCATCCTGTTAGCGGCGGAGGAGACACCGTATCTACAGCGTGATCACAATCAAGGAACATTTGTAAAGAGGAAGTTTATTAGTGTCCGAGTAAACGATGATGCCATGTAATTTAATTGCACTATGTTCCACCCAATTTGTAATAACTATATTTGCATTTATGTTCCACCTATGTTCTAAGATTTTCTATTGATTTATAAGATTGTTTTTATTAATTCTAGCATTTTATATTGATTTTCTAGTAATTTATAAGATTTTCTAGTAATTTATAAGATTTTCTAGTAATTTATAATATTTTCTAGTAATTTATAAGATTTTCTAGTAATTTATAATATTTTCTAGTAATTTATAAGATTTTCTAGCATTTTATATTGATTTTCTAGTAATTTATAAGATTTTCTAGTAATTTATAAGATTTTCTATTAATTTATAAGATTTTCTAGTAATTTATAAGATTTTCTAGTAATTTATAAGATTTTCAAGTAATTTATAAGATTTTCTAGCACAGGGACTTTAGCACCGGGTCGTGGCTGCACCCGGTGCTAAAGGGCCTTTAGCACCGGGTCGTGGCTGCACCCGGTGCTAAAGGCCACGACCGGGCCGCGGACCGGCCTGGCCACGTCACCGGGCGCACACGAGCCACGTCACTAGATGAACAAGAACAATTTTTCTTTTTAATCTCTGTATAAAAGTTGTAACTAGTCGTTCTCCCTCGTACAAACTTCAAAAAAGATCATTTTTCTTCCTGAAAATTCCTAAAATCATACTCTATCAAGTTATGAAACTTATTAATGTTATTATTTTGAAAAATCTTCTCGTGTTTGAACAATCCAAATTTTGAATTAAAAATGACAACTACAACCAAGGTTTTTTTCACACTAGGTGATGTCAAATGAAAAAGTGATGAATACCAAAGTTTCATATTTCATCATGATCTACAATCTTTATTTAGGTCATTTTGTCATTTTCAAAATGGGTAATAACATGTAGTACAAATTTGACAAGTCTCTAACAAAGTTTTAGAAACTATGCGAGTGAATCTAGGATTAATGAACAATGTATACTACCACTTTCTCAAATGCAAAAATGACTTAAATAAAGATTGTAGATCTTGATGAGATATGAAATTTTGGTATTCATGACTTTTTCATCTGAGACCATTTAATGTTCCAAAATCTTTCATTTAGTTATCAATTTTTGTAATTTATAAGATTTTCTAGTAATTTATAAGATTTTCTAGTAATTTATAAGATTTTCTAGTAAGTTATAAGATTTTCAGGTAATTTATAAGATTTTCTATTAATTTATAAGATTTTCTAGTAATTTATAAGATTTTCTATTAATTTATAAGATTTTCTATTAATTTATAAGATTTTCTAGACTTTTATATTGATTTTCTAGTAATTTATAAGATTTTCTTATGTAATATATATTTTTAATAGGTATTAATAACTGAATTAAAACAAGTATTAATAACTATATATTAAAAACTATATTTATAAGATTCCCAAATAGTAGCCCCCGGTGCTAAAGGCCGGTTTGGAAACTGGGCGCCAAACGAAAATTTGGGGCCTTTAGCACCGGGTTGATCTAAAATCCGGTGCTAAAGGCCACCAATTTTCGTTTGGCGCCAGTTACGGCTTTTAGCACCGGGTCGTGGCTGCACCCGGTGCTAAAGGCCTTCGTCTGGCGCACAGTTACCCCCTTTAGCACCGGGTGTAGAAGACCCGGTGCTAAAAGGCCTTTCGCACCGGGTGGTGGGAAGACCCGGTGCTAAAGGGGGGGCCTTTAGCACCGGGTGTTGTACAGACCCGGTGCGAAAGGCCCTTTAGCACCGGGTCGTGGCTGCACCCGGTGCTAAATGCCCCGGACCTATATAGGCCGGGGACTTCTCTCCCCTCCCTCACTTCGCCCTCATTCCTCCCAGATCGAAACCGCCGCCGGTGCCCCCTCGTCTCCTCAGCCACCGCCGCCCGTCACCGTCACCCGTCGCCGTCGCCGCCCGTGGTCCCCGCGCCCACGCCGCCGCCGCGTGTCGTCCCCACGCCGACGCCGCGCCGCCGGCCCCGCGCCCGTCGGTCGTCCCCGCCGCCGTCGTCCCCGCGCCGGCGCCCCTCGTCCCCGCGCCGCCCGTCGTCCCCGCGCCGGTACTGTGGTGAGAATGCTTCCTATCCTTTTTGCTGCTGCTGCTACCACCATGACGAGAATGCTTCTTGTCCCTTTTACTGCCACCGGTGCTGCGGCTGCTGCTGCTACATGTTAATAAACCAAATTTGATCGGTGCTGCGGCTGCTGCTGCTGATACAATATGAAACTTATGGTATATTGGAAATGTATATTGGAAATGTATATTGGAAATGTATATTGAAAATGTTATATGTTTGAAATGTATATTGGAAAATGCTTCATTTAAATGTATTGGAGATATTTACATTGAAATGTATAATGGAAAATGCTCCATTTAAATGTATTGGAGATATTTACATTGAAATGTATATTGGAAATGTTATATGTTTGAAATGTATATTGGAAAATGCTTCATTTAAATGTATATTGGAAATTCTATGTATATTAGAAATATATGTGCTTCATTTAAATGTATATATTTCTTATCAATTATTTTTAATTCTATGTATATTAGAAATATATGTGCTTCATTTAAATGTATATTGGAAATTCTATGTACCCGAACCCACCGCGCACCCGAACCGCTTAGCGAATCCGTTTTTTCGCGCACCGACCCCCCTTAGCGAACCCTTAGCGAACCCTTAGCGAATCATATTGGGAATATGTATGCTTTGTATATATTTTTTATCAATTATTTTTAATTCTATAGATGGCGGACAACAACAACCCCGTCCCACCCATGCAAGAGGACAACAACAACCCCGTACCACCCATGCAAGAGGACAACAACACCCCTGTCCCACCCATTCAAGAGGACAATGACACGTTCTTAGCGAATCAACTTTTCAATATGGTAACCCAACCAATGTCCATGGATGATGTGTTGGGGATCATTGGAAGGGCCGAAAATGTTGAAGGGGCCGCCAATGTCCAGGCCGAAAATGTTGAAGGGGCCGGTAACGAGCCCTCGTCTAGTCAGGTGTGTATATAGATAACATAAATTTGTACTGTACATGTCAATTATGTATACCATCTCTATATCATCTCGTATATATGTAATTTGTGTAGGCCGCCTCTGCTTCTACAAGTCGAGCTAAGAAATCAAAACGATTGACCACGAAGAAGCTGAAGGATGTCAAGTTACACATCACCCGAGGGGAGGATGACGGGGAGCCAGTTGAGCCCCCAAAAGTGGCCAAGAAATTTGTATCTCAGTGCGGGGTAATTGTACGGGACAATGTGCCCATTAGTATCAGAAAATGGAAGTCCACGGACCCCACTGAGGAGTACGTGCTCCCCGATACGGAGAAGGAGATGCTATGGAGGGAATTAAAGGCAATATTCGACTGGCCTAGCACTCATGAAGCAGAACTGAGGGATTGGACAATGAAGAAGATGGCAGTTCCGTTTCAGGATTTCAAGAAGAAGTTGTACTCGCAATTTCTCAAAACCGGAGAGGCCCCGGATCCTGAGAAGTATAAGAAGATCACCAATGACGAGTGGGAAGCATTCATTGAGTACAAAACCTCCGAAGATGGTGCAACGGCTAGCGCTAGAAACGCTGGAAACGCCACAAATAAGAAGTACTCTCATAAGATGGGTTCGGGAGGTTACAAGGCAAGCATCGCTAAATGGGAGAAGATGGAAGAAGATCTATATGCTAGAGGCATCACTCCAGCGACACATGACTGGCCCACAAGGACCAAGCATTGGTACTATGGTCATGGAGGCACCCTAAGCCCAATCGACGGCTCCTTAGTTTTTCCCGAGGACTTGCGAGAACTAGCTCAGCGTCTCATCGATATCCTCAGGGCATCTGAGAGGGGAGAATTTGTTGCTGATAGAGACAGAGATGAGCTAACCTATGCCTTAGGGAACAAGGAGCATCCTGGACGGACGCGCGGCGTAGGCACAAGCATCTCATGGAAGAAAGGTTTCCAAGAGCACGCCGCCACCTATAGGAGCCGTTCGAGGAAGAAGGCCGAATATGAGCAGAGGGTGAGGGACCTAGAGCAAACGGTTGCCACCCAGGGCTCAAAGCTCCAAGAGATGGAGTCAGAGATGGAGCGACGGATGAAGGTAGCATGGCTGCAGATACAACAAGCCACAGGCGGGACCGGTTCCACAGAGCATGCACCAGGCGGGACCGGTTCGACAGAGCATGCACCTCTCCAAGATGCGGCCCTTATTAGCCCTCCACAACAATATCAAAGCAGTCACGCTTCCACACAGGCCGCCGAAGTGGTCCGTTACACCGTGGATGAAATAACTCAACGGACCGCGTGCGAGCTTGTCGTCAGGCAGAAGAACTTAGCTGTGGTGGTACGTATGCGACCTTAGTTCATACTGCATACATTTCACCGTAAATACCCTTCATTTACTAACTTTCTTTGTGACTACTAACTTATCAGGTCGCATACGGTATGACCAAACGTGTGGAAGAAGGGCAAAAATGGCACTGCATTGACATTCCACATGGTTACGTACCTGTTGAGGTGGAGCAAGTCGTCACCAGCTGGGAAGACTTGGAACTTGACATCCCCGGAGGTGACGGAGAAACAAAACTCAGTCAGTGTTCTCACTGCATCATTCTATGGAGCAAGGCAGACGTCGTCATACCCGGTACACCTGCGGCTACCAACAAGCCCCCGTCACCTCCAAGAGATCCACAGGATCATGACGATTCTCCGGGAGCTCCTGATGCAAGCCCGTCTCCTCCGCCAAAGAGGTCTCCGTCTCCTCCACCGAAGAGGTCTCCGTCTCCTCCGCCGAAGAGGTCTCCGTCTCCTCCGCCGAAGAGGTCTCCGTCTCCTCCGCCGAAGAGGTCTCCGTCTCCTCCGCCGCGGAGGTCTCCGCCCCCTCCGCAAAAGAGGGGACGCCGCACTAAAGCCTCTGCCCCCACTCCACCAGCGAAGAAGGCGCGGAAAACCAAAGAGAAGCCCGCACCAGAGAAAAGAGCGGGTGAGAAGACTCTAGAGGAGCTCGAAGCCTCGGTCAAAGCAGACACAAAGAGGCAAATGGCCGAGTGGAGGAAAAAACCTGAGCCGGAGCCAAAGCTTGATCCCACCGTCGTCAAGTCATTCCTTGGTAATTTGAGCAAGGGTCAACAGAAGGAAGTAATAGTAACAGACTATGACCGCTCATTACTGAAATCTCACCGGAAGCGGAAGGCTGCAGATAAGGAGGCGGGCCCATCCAAAAAGGTTCCTCAGCTCGGCCAGCAACCTCAGCGGCTCTTGGGTCCATTGCCATCTCTGGACGAGCTTAACGTGCAACGAGTAATGGCCGAGACTGGACTAACCAGAGCGCAAGTCCTGGGGGAAGAAGAGGTGCCTGTAAACACAACGCTGAGGTGGCCGTTTAATCTTGGCGAGCCTATGGTCCCTCCTGAAATGGAGAGGAAGCTACAGACGAAGATGCGCCGATTCCATGAGTGGTACTTGGAAGAATCAAGAAGGAATAAACGGCGCATGATCAAAGTAGGCGTGAAGGACCATGATTTCTACAATGGTGACGAGGATTGGGTGTGGCTGAGGTTTAAGGATATATATGAGCTGTACCACCGCGACGCCATGGACGTGGATTTGATCACCTGTTGGACACTGTAAGTACTTTGTTGTTGCTTATAATTCACAGTTTGAAAACAATAATTCCAATCTATGCTGACGCGGGCTTTATTTATTGCTTAACATATGCAGAATGGAGATTCAAAAATGTCGGAGATCCGGGATATATGACGTTGGTTTCGTGGATCCTCGAAGGATAAGTGAAGAAATGATATTGATGAATCCTGAGGAAACATATGGAAACCTATACAAGTATATTAAGAAACAAAATTAGTGTGACTCCATACTAATCCCGTACAACATCGAGTGAGTACATACACAGGCTTCTTCTTATATTGTCTGTGTACTAATTCGTTTCTGATTATAATGTATACATGTGCACAGATTCCACTGGTTTCTAATAATATTGTGTCCTGACCGGGGTGTCGTGAACGTCTTTGATTCGTTGCACACTCCAAAATAAAAACTACAGAACATCGTGGACATGATGACAAGGTGATGTATATTTTCCCCTACTTAATTCACCCCTTACACTCGCAATGACTTAACTCAATTTTTTTGTTCGCAGGGCCTGGATTCAATTTCGTCAAGAACACCCGGGAATTCAACATGAAACACTAAAATGGAACATTGGCTTTCCGGTAAGCAAGTAATTTGTACATGTAGGCCTCGGCTAATATATTATATGAATTTTACTTAATATCTTTTGGTCGACAGTGTGCCAAACAGGGGCCGGGAAATAATTTATGTGCATACTATGTTTGCGATTTCATGTGGAATTGGGGACATAAAAAGCTTACACAACAGGATATTATGGTACGTAATAATAAACACATTTCCATTATTATTAAGTGCACAATTATTGTCTCCAACTCGGCGGATTAAATATCTTTCAATTATTTGTAAATTACAGATGTTCAACCTGAAGGAAGAGTCCCTAGAGCTAGAAAGAATTGACGCAATTGCAGAACAGCTCGTCGGATGGATCTGGGACGAGGTCGTCAATCCCCGAGGAGAATACTACTCGCCAGTACTGGAGGACATGCCGGACAGTCCAACAAGCTAGTCGTCAATCTTAATTAAGTAGAAAATACAATTTAAATATATATAACTCGAGTTGACATGCATGAATATCTACTTTTGTAATATATATGTCTTCTATTTTGATGAAATGTCAGCTAGTATGAATATAGAGTCGGCCGAATACGCATTAGAATACACGTATTAGAATATATACGTATATAGACGTGCACGCATGGCTACTGAAAAAAGCAAAAAAAAAAAAAGAAATCCGGGGCCTTTAGCACCGGTTGCAGACAGCAACCGGTGCTAAAGGCAGGCCCTTTAGCACCGGGTGCAGCCACGACCCGGTGCTAAAGGCCCTGCTAACGGCGCTGCGGGGCAGGCCCTTTAGCACCGGGTCGTGGCTGCACCCGGTGCTAAAGGGCCCCTTTAGCACCGGTTATTCAACCCGGTGCTAAAGGGGTACCCCTTTAGCCTCGGATTAGTTGCACCGGGTGGGAAACCCGGTGCTAAAGGGCTTTCCCACCCGGTGCAGATGTCGATCATTCTGGTAGTGGAATTCTCCAAATTAAACACTAGCTCTACGTATCCAATACTAGGTCTACAATCTCAAGCACACGGCTATCCCTAATCCAGATATGATAGAATAAGCGGGGAGGACGGGAGAGATGCCCCATGCGAGAAAGGGCCAGCTACCTGCTGTGGCGGTAGAACCCTAGGGTTCAGGGGACGGCCGAATTGCTGCCGGACCTCGTGACGCCGCGTACACTGCCCCTCGATGCCGCGGCGGTCGGCCTTGCCCTCGATGACAAGCCGCGACGGAGTCACGGAGCTTGGAGGTCGATGCGGTGCCACTGCGAGGGGTCCTCCAGCGTAGCGCGGCACTGGGAGTGGCACGTCTGGGCGGGGCCCGTGAGGGTCTCGATGTGGTCGAGCTTACGGAGGACGGCCCCGACCGTGTCCTGCGGCAGCGACGCCTAGTCCCTCGCCTCGTGGCCCTCACGCGGCACCGTGAGGGGCAAGAGGGCGGCGGGGTCAGGGGACGAGCGTGGGGCTCCGGTGGGGTAGGATTTGGGGGAGGTTGGCGGGTGGTGGGCGAGAGGCCGCCGGGCCTGGGAGGAGAGGCGGTGAGGAGGGAGGAGCGCGGGAGGGGAGGAGCGGCAGCGGCTCAACAGGAGAGCGGTGGAGAGAGGGGAAAGAAGATAGAGAACTAGGGTTTGTAGTGATTTTATACATGGAGGTGCAATCACAGACGTTAGATTAAAGATGAACGGCCAGAATGTATTGGACCATTTGGGCTGAAACAGACCTTGATCTATTCCTTTTGCTTAACGTTTTTTTTCTTTTTTCTTTTTATTACACCATTGTAAAGTAACACATAAAAATAATTATCTTGTATACACCAATTACATTTTTTAAATGTAATAGACTGCATATATATTGTCTTGTAGAAGTTTAATTTTTTTGAACGTGATTAGTATTTTTTGTAGTTTAAATGAACTTCTATGTGCTTATCAAAATTAATTCCAAATTGAACTATTCATATGTCAAATAAAATTAAAAAAAATAAATAAAAATTATATTTAGGCTTATATGTTGTATTATAGCACATATCTTGGGTCAAACTAATCTACAACTTGACGTGACAACATATCTTGGGTTAATAAGCTTGTTATAAAAAAATTGGAAGGTTTTGATAATGTAAGACTATGCATTGTTCACAAATGGGTGCATCTCTTACGTAGTTTTTTATAACTCAACTCAAACTTTAAGATTTGAACAC
Source organism: Echinochloa phyllopogon (assembly GCA_033239725.1). Taxonomy (NCBI): domain Eukaryota; kingdom Viridiplantae; phylum Streptophyta; class Magnoliopsida; order Poales; family Poaceae; genus Echinochloa; species Echinochloa phyllopogon. Next base: position 30,186,735 of record BTCW01000018.1, read on the forward strand.
CTTATACCATTTTCAAACTCGTACGCACCTAAAATTCGGACACAACCTTATGTTGACCATAACATTGAAAAATATAAAGTTACATTAGCAATTGTTATACAAAAAGAATATTTTTTATTCTCTACTTAAGTGGAAGAAAACAAGTTATATGATAAAGATCCGAAAAATAGCATTATCATACAAAAAGATTGATATTAAATGAAAGACAGTGATTTTAGAAAAAATAAAAAAACGATCAAATTTGGATTACGTATGTCGAAGAAATACCAAATACAAATTTAGAATCCAGATTAAAAAAACGTCAGTTGTTCTTGTGTTCTTCGTGGCAAATTGAGATATGGAAAATTGAGACATGATACATTATATGCACAAACATGTAACCAACATTGATGTGGTGCAGTGGTTTGTTGCGCTCGGTTGTTCGCCGAGGTCACGGGTTCGATTCCCTTTGGCTGTGACCAATTTTTGTTGTTTTGTTGAATAAAACAGTAGTAGAACATTAAAAAAAAGCCCAATGCCAAGCTCCTTTACAAATGGTGCCTCGTTCACAAGTGTTGTTATATCTTAATGGTAAGCCTCGAACTTCTTGGCCCCTGGGTCGTGGGTTCGAGCCCTATGTCTGCTTTTTTATCTGATTTTTTGCATTTTAACTCTCACGCCAGGCCGCGACTTTTTTTGCATTTTAACTCTCACGCCAGGCCGCGACGCACTAAATAGATGCAATAACTCCGCGATGCACTAAATAGATACAATAACTTCCATTGCCCTGACTAATACGGTTGCATAATCTAGTGGTAAGGCACGGGATTAGTTTCCCTCCCACCGGGGTTCGATTTCCCTAAGCACCACTTTTTTTGAGAATTTGCCTTTTTTTTTGTTGTACCAATGCGATTTATCATCTAAAGCAAATTTGTTCTACATCAAACATAACCCGTGTCGTATGCAAGCTTTCTATCCATGTGGTTATGGGTTCAAGCCCTTGGTTTGAAACTTTTTGTAACGTGATTTTTTTCTGTTTTCCATTTTAAGCCCATAATTATCTGATTTAAAGTAATATAATTTTTTATATATAATATACTACATATATGTTGTAAGTTAGAAGTTTCAAAAAAAATAATAGATTTGGTATTTTTCTTGTACAAGTGATAGTGGGATCCACCCTAGTCCTGTTTTTTCTTTTGGAAATTTATGACGTTTAACAGTTTTGATTAATGACAAAACAAATTCGTTACGATTTTGGCTCTGTAATAGTTTGTGATGATTCTTAGTTACTCTTCATGACAGACACCTCATTTTTGTCGCTAAGTTGTGTGGCATGATATAGAACGTCACAAAACCAAACATGATAACGACGAATAGGTCGAATGTCATCAGGTATTTATCACAAAAGATCATATTTCTTGTAGTGATGAGGGGCAGATGTGAAGATCTCTGGTAGTGACATATATTTAGCCGCGACATGTTCGCATTCTGATGTATCAGTATTTTGGTACTAAGAAATATAGTTAAATCTGTAATAGCCCCACACTGCTCCATTTGTCTCATACATGTTGAGGTTCGAGAGTCGGGCTACGGTGCACCTAGATATTTTATGCCCTATCTCAAACTCAAAATTTTCCACTCATGGATAAAAAAATCCAATGGTTCCCTATCTTATTCTAACTGAAGTCTTTATCTTTCTTTTATATTTTTTGTAACCAACACCAAGCCAGATGGTTCTGTACTGGATCTGTTGTTACTGTTCCTCCCTGCCACCACACTGCACTAACATTTGCGAGTTTCGCCCCCCACCCCCTAAGGGTTATTTAATTAATTTTCACTCAAAACAGTCTCTTCTCTCCTGAAGGGTTACTACCAGAGAAGCTCACGTCCGCCCTATTTATAGACCGTGGCACCATTTGGATCCAGTGCTAATGATGCATTAGCATCGGGTCCAGCAGCTAGGAGGGGTGTGGTGCGCATGAGTGGCAGGGGGAGCACATTAGCACCGGGTTGTAGCAAGACCCGGTGCTCCACATTAGCACCATTTTTAATCTAAACCTACTGGATTACGACTAAGGAATATATCCGAGTCGGTTTCTTCAAGATCTCCCGAGATATCCGGGCGCGCCGCCTGCCGCATCTTCAACAAGCTTGTTCATCAAGTCGGGGATTTCTTGTGGGTCGCCTAGGGGTCGGCCCACAACCTTGTCAGGCGTGGGCCCAGGTTGGCGCTAGTCTCCTCTGACTATGGGCCCAGTAGTACCCATATACCACAATCCCCCGAGCAACATGCAGGTGCGTGTTGAACTGTTGATGAAGAAACGAGGCCAATGTAGTCGGCTAAAGGTGCTTCAACACATGGTCGGCACAAGGGTGGGCGGTGCTCCAAAAGAAAGAGTACCCCAACACGACGCCGAGTACCTTCGAGGTGGTCGACCAATTCTCATGAGGACTAGATGCAGGGTGACGATCAGGAGCACTGCATATGCAGTAGCCCCCGAGCGTTGAGTTGGTTAGTATAAGCGGGCCAAGGCTCCTAAAAGCAGTCGGACAACTTGTTGACACAAAAATGTCAAAAGCATGTTCCCTTCATGGAAATAAAAAGCCAAAATTCAAAAGTAAGCCGGACAACATATTGTCAGAAAAAAGTAGGTGAAAGCATGCTGCCACCACAAAAATAGCCAAAGCCATTAGCACCCGTGAATGAACAGGCACCAGACAACGATGCGAAAAAGCCGCTACCAGGCATGCCCAGTCAAAGATCAATCAATGAATGCACATAAAAGGTCGGAGCGCATGCACATCTACACTTTAGCTGGTAGTTAGTCATGGGTCAACAGTAATCGTCCCCTTGCACCTACAAATAGACGCCTCTATCTGTTTCCCCATAACAACAGAGTTCAAAATCACCATCATGTGGTACTCCAATTTTTGTCCTCCTAAAGTTTGCTTGAGTAGTAGCAAAGCCAAGAGAGCAATGCGCAAATGTATGTGCTACTGATGCTAGAAGAAAACTAGCAAACAACAAAGTAGATGTTTAGCAAGAGCATCGGAGAGTCAAGTTCCTCGTCGATGAGATGGGGGTCGACTTCACGAGGCCGGAAGTGTCTCACGACAATCAAGGACGAGCCTCTTCTTCGAAGGAAATCTCAAGGCTACCCCGCTCATCCAATTTTGCCATGTAAGTGTCTTCAGTTGGTATGATGGCAGAAGAAAACTAGCGATGAGTCCGTGAAGACTAGTCTGAAGTCTCCTGGGCTGAATATCATGCTGAGGATACCTCTGAACTGTCGAATAAGTAGTTTATATCTTCGTACAATGAAACGGCCCATGGCCGACTATAATTTATGGTTGTAAATCCGCCGATTTTCATAGTTAAGGAACATGTTCGTTTACTGGGAGCAAGGTTCAATCAATACCGAGTCCAATCAAGATGCCGAGCCCTCGAGCATGCGAAGGGTCTGACTTGGTCATTTGAACGAACCGGGTTCGTGGCGAGCGCAAAGCCCCCGAGCATTGTTGGCACTCCTTACGGCCTACAGATAAATCCGCAAGCGGACGGATACCGATGTAGATTTCACCCGGGAGTATTCCAAGGTATCGATTTCCATGGGGAACGAGAAGTGAACTAATTCTAAACTAAGTTGTCCAGGGGTTATGGAATGGGATGGATGAAGTGGATGACAACAACAAAGAGGGAAGAGAAGCGATGAGAGTGTAGAGAGGGTACGAGTCTGATACAGGCACTCTACTGATTAACTAAGCGGATCAGAGGGTACAAATAGATACTTGCTTCGAGACAATAGAATCTATGACACGCAAAAAGGGATGAGAAGGGGTGTCACCAATCCTACACTCTGGGATCCTGCAGACCGAGACGAACGTGATGGACTACGTAGGCCGTATAGGGCTGTCACCACCTAACGGCTACCACCTCCGTAGACTAGGAGACAAACTAAGTTAACCTCAAGTATAGGCACCACGCCTACACTAGTCGGTTAATACTTATGTCCTATAGAAAGACAAGCACCCAAGCCAAGCAACCAGTATACAATTATACCAATCAACTAAGCATTGAACGAAGAACTAGCAAGTAAATAAAAGTAGAACTGACTGCTCAATTAATCAGGAAGAGATAAAGAGTTACCAGACACGACCCGGATGTTACTCGAAGCAGAGCCGCATTCGTAGAGGTACAGCTGGAAGAGGGGCCGACACTCCGGCTCCTCTCCGGACGCTCACCTCTCCTCTCTCCCTATCTTCAAGTATGAAAGTGGCAGAGCTTCGCTAAGGAACTCCTCTCTTGTGTTGTGTCTCTTTCATGTGAAGGAGGGCCTCTATTTATAGCAAGGAAGGGCGGTGGAGGATGGAGCAACGGCCAAGCAACCATAGGGCGGTGCCCGGCTGATTCGGCCGAACAAGCCGGTTCGGGCGAACCGAGCAATTCGTCCGCACTGCCATGTTGCACCGCCTTGGTGCTGAGGTGACGCAGGGTCAGTGCATCACCTGGGGGCGGTTCAGCCGAATTGGGGGATTCGGCCCAATTCGGCCAAACTGGGCTTTTGGCCCAGTAGCGCTCCCCTGCACTGCCTCTCCCTCCTGGACCTTCTAGGCTGCTTGTATGTGGTGGTCTTTGTGCTGGTTCGGCCCTGAAGTGACGTGTCAATGGTCCAAGTGTCTTGCATGGTCGTCGCTCTGTCATTGCTGATGTGGACGACCTTCCGGTTGTGCTTCGCGTCGTATACGACTAAGGGGGGTAACCGGCCGAATTGTGTCATTCGGCCAAATCAGTTAGTTCTGACCCCAATAGCACATATTTGTCGTTAATGTATCTGCACAAGTGAAACACACCAAAACTCATGGAACTTTATTAGAAATAAACCTAAGTGCATGGAATGTTGCATAAAACCTCTTTTACTCCCGAGTATTGGTGGTCGAAAACGAGCCGTAACGACCGCCAACAAGCTCCCCCAAGCTTAGACCTTTGCTCGTCCTCGAGTAAAGATAAAAACTCAGGCTCGGTGGATCAGGAGTTGCTACTATGTCAGTGTCTTGCAGGTCACTTTATGAACAACTAGTATTCAAAAGTACTTGAATCATCGGCAAAGTATTATCTCACCATTTTACGTATGGGGCTTATAGCAATCTCCTTGTCTTGGGCGGTTGAAAGGTTGAACAGTCTTGATTTATTTTTATTCCACTCTACTCTTTTCAGGATCCCATATTGGTGTTTCCACACATATTTTTTTTTGAAATTTAAATTTGTTCCTCAATTGGCACACTCAATCACTCAAGTGGTATTTGAATCCTCACCAAAGGCTTATGCCTTCTTTCATCCTAAAATCTAACAAAGCTTTATGTGTGGCTCAGGGACAAAGGATGAAGGCCTACATGCATCTTATATTTTCCTAAGTCAAAGATCGGATCTTTGGGGAACAAAATCACACCTTTAGATCGAGAAGTGCAAGTGTGTGGAATATGTGGAGTGGAATGTGGTGGAACTCCTCGGGATGATTCTTCTTCTCCTTGACTTATTTTCGAGAACATGGGCTATCTCTTTCTGCTCATATTTTTGCCATGCCACTTGGCATGCTTTTCTTATTTCTTATTTTTGCCATGCTCTTTGGCATGCTCTTTTTTTCTTTCTTTTTGCCATGCTCTTTGGCATGCTTTTCTTTTTGCATAGCCCATGTCTCTATTCAAGGATATTTGGAGAGGAGATTATAGAACATGGAGCATTTATTTTGTGTATGGATGATGGCAATATTTGCTAACTCCCAGTGTAGAAATTGCAGGTGAGTGTGGTGTGTATGTGAATCTCGATCTTGAAAGCATGAAAGATTCCTCACAATGGTCACAACAAATTGACAAAGCTCACTAAGATAAAAAGCAGCACATGCGTAGAAGGTTTTCAACTATGCTTAACATATTGCTTTGGTAGGAATTCTAAACCAATGAGGAACTTTATTTTATTTTTGAAAGCATAAAACATCCGAGATTTTCACCATACTAAGAGCAGAAGTAGAACTTAACCACAATCTCACTATATCATTCCTCACAACAACTTAGACTTGGAATAAAGCATGTGCTCCCACAAGGTTCAGGTTCATTTTTACTTAAGCCAATTAACTCAAGTAGTATCGGGCAACTAGTTGATAACAAAGCACTTGCAAGATTAATGACAGAGCAACCATTCACCATTTCTAAGGTGAGAGGCATATGGTTCATTCCATGCATAGTTGGGGGTTATTTTATTCAAGGGAAATATTTTTGGTATTTTTATTTTAAGATGGAAATAAAATAGGAAGAGAAATGGAAAATGCGAAATCAAAGTGCTCAAAGGAACACAGAACATACCTGGTGGGGGTCCTCCCCCAAGCTTGGATCTTTCATTGGTAGGGTCGAAACCTTGAGAAGTACTACGTCATCTGGTTCGTCTGCTGCTGGACATCATACCTTATAGAGTCCAACACGCCGCTATTCTCTTGATGATATTGAGAATGGCGTGCCCGTGTTCCTTCAATGTTCCTGGTACGGTCGTCGAGGCGGTCGACTCGGTCGGAGATATAGGACGACTCCCGACCGATGTCATAGCTACTAGGTGTAGAGAAGCGTGCGGACTGAGAGTGCCCAGGGAAGTAAGGTTGGGAGGCACTGTCGTACCCCCTCCATACCATCCCTGGGAATACTCAGAGTCCATACTCAGCGTGCGTGTGCGCGAAGTGGTTGAGTCGGGCTGGTTCGGCTGAACCAACCAGCACACCCAAACAAGCCAGTTCGCCAGAACCAAATGGTTTAGCTGAACGGATCGTCCTGCGCGTTCTCGTCCTGTTCTTCCACTGTGTCGTCCCTGTACTCATGCAACATATGTTAAATTGGGCATTCTCTGTCTGGCTCAACAGCACCAGTCAGAGCATTATTTTGGACAGTTGAAACTAAGATTTTTATTTATTTTATTTTATTCATCATGCTAAATTTGGGAAAACAAAAATTGGAAGGGAAATAAAGAGAGTACCTCCTAAACAATGATCTGAGCAAAAGGGAAATTGAAATGGGAAATAAATTTAAACTAATGGTGCTCTACAAGATGCAACCACATGACATCTAATCTATAGGTGGATCGTAAAGGTCTAGATGTCATGTGGCTTTGGCGAGCTTCTTGAATTTGGTTGTGAATGCTTGGCAGAGGACATTGATCTTGTCATTCCTTGTCTATCTGCCAAGGCTCGCCTTCAGTGACCTTCTCATCCAGGTTGTTCAATTTCCAGCGTGTTTGTGCTAGCTTTTCTTTCAGGTTCTACAACCGTGGGCTCCTTTTCTTCCTCCTCCTCAGAATGTTCCATCACATGGCTCTCTGTTGGTGGGTTTAGAGAATTTTGCTTGTGATACTCTTGGAGAGGGAACCCTTGGGTGAGGAAAGGTCTTTGGGTGGCCATGGTGGCTAGGTATGCTGGCTCTATGTTCGGGAAGGTGACGGAGGAGGACGACGGTCTCTAGAATAAATCGAGAAAACTAGATCAAAAGACAACTTTCCCAATGTTTTCCTCACGACTCCGGGATAGGATGGGATAGAGATAGGATCTAAGATTCGAATGGATGCGCATGGGCCAAGGGTTGCCTTCGGCTGAACAATGGTTTGGCCGAAGTGGCCCAGTTTACCCGAACCAAAGTGGGTTGGTATGCCCAGAGTGCACGAAAGAGCCTAGTTCTCTAGTGCCTACCCATCTCATTGACGATCTTTTGCAGAATGTTCTTGATCTGCGTGTTGGATGTTCTGCTTGACCACAAGTTTGGGGGTGATAAGGTGTGGCTATAAAAATGTGGCTCCCCCAAACTTGAATATTACCGGAGCAGATATGGGTCGTCCCATAGGTGAAGTCTGCTCTCGTAAACCAATCTTTTTCTATTTTCACCTGATGGGACGTACCCAGACACCATGAAGTTGACTATGTTGGCGTACCACAGCTTTAGTATTGTGACCTTGAGGAGCATATCATCCCGTAAGAAATCATCAATGAGGTGATCTAACAGGACTTGTATCCGAGACAGACCCAATGGATGAGTCTCAGTTTCGCATCCTATTTGGTCAAAAGATACTTCAGAGCAGCATGGTTTGAATAGACTATGACCTTTGACCCAACTTGGTAGGACCAGAATTTGTCTATAACAAACACAACTGCTAAGAGTTCTTTTCCATGGTTGTGTAGTTGAGCTGGGGCCAGTGAGCGTTATTCTAGCGTGTGAGATAGCATAAAGCTTATTGTCCTTGGTTTGGCCCACAACAGCTCCTACGACATAATCGCTCACATCACACATGATTTCTAGTGGGATGCTCCAGGCGGGAGGCTGGATGATGGGAGCGAAATGGAGTGCTTTCTTGAGGGTGTGAAAGGAAGCATAGCACTCTTTATCAAAGATGAGAGGGGTTTCCTTGGCTAGGAGATTAGTTAACGACTAGGCTATTAGAGAAATTTTTGATGAAACACCTATAAAGCCCGGCGCGGCCAATGAGACTACGAATCCCCTTTCTGTTGGTGGGAAGTGTAGGCATAAGGTCATGTTTAGGAGTAGGATAGGGGAAGATGATTGCTTCTGACTTTGAATCTAATCTTTTCTCGGTCAAAGATGAATCTTCGTGACACTTTCCTTGCGACCCCAAGATAAGATGAGATAGGGATATGATGTGTATGATGATTACTAGTAATCCCTTCTAAATCTTAGACAGAGTGATCTTTCTCCAGGACAGTGAGAATATGTTGAGTTTCAACATCAGAGGGCATGTCACTAATGGTCACTGGAGTTTGTTTGTCCCTAAAGAGGAAGGCATCCTTCTGTCTAGAGGGAAGAGGCTTAGGCTCGATTGGAGGATGAATTTCTTCTACCTCCATAAAGAATTGGGCATCTTCTTCTAGGATAGGTTGCTCTAAGTCTGCCAGAGTTGTTGACATTACTTCCTCTACAGGGTCAGGATCGGGGTCCGTCACTATTTGTGGGTTCAAGGAATAGGAATAAGAGACTGGGACAGGTTCTTCTCCGATCCTAAGTTCTACTAGCTGGTTTGTTGGTGAGTTTTCCAGGATTTTCATGATTGGCCTACCAATAAAGATGGAATGTGTGGAATTATTGGGCAGGTCAAAGATATGGAAATCCAGGAAAAGTTTAGGGTCATTAATCTTAACGGGTGTGACCCGCAAGATCCCTAAACAATCAAGGATCCTTCCCGATGTGAACCTTAGACGTTTTTGAGATGATGACCATGGTTCATCGGGGAGTTGAGCTCGCACCAAAGAGCTAGAGATTATGTTGATTTCGAGGCTCGGGTCATACCCGATTTCCTTGTCTATGCCCATAACTTCACAAAAGATTGTTCGGATTCTCTTGGGCATCTTAACGACCTCGATTGAGGCTTTAGCCTCGTCTAGCCATTTCTGACTCATGATGGCAGAGAGACGTCCTAAGTACTCTCTCTGATATTCTAGTGCTTCCTTGTCGGCTAGTGGATCCTTTTGCTCTACACATTGTTCCAATGGGAAACTTGTTGCACTCCCTAAGTTATCGAATAGATCATCGTCAAAATCGTAGGGAGTGGTGGAGTGGATGATAGTAGTCCAGGCTAGAATATAGTGGTGGTTCAAAATGAACATCGGGTTTTGATGGAACGGAAGAGCTGATAGATTTGGATTGTAAATGTATAGGCTCTTTAGGTTTAGGCTGTTTCTCTTCTTCGTCGGGGTGTTCGTCAAAGACTCCAGTGTAGGGAGTGTCATTCAGGATACGATCCAGGATTATCCTCGCTTCACTGGGAACCAAATGAGAAAACGACCATCCTGAAGCCGAGTTCAAGAAAGTGGTGGCTACGAGGCAGCGGCCAAGGCTGAAATGTTGTAGAATGATAATAAGCCTAGGTCGGGTCCAGATGCCGAAATTTCCTTGAAACGAGCCCAGGCAGCTCCTAATGACCCTCCCTCTAATTGCTTAAAGGTAAGGATTTCGATTCGGAGGCTGGCTACCTTGGAAACTGGGAAGAAATTTAGGCAAAATTTTTCTCTAAGCATTTCCCAACTCCCTTCCATATTTCCGACAGACAGAGAGTACCATTTCTTTGCTTCTCCCGTTAATGAAAACGGGAATAACTTCCATTTGATCGTCTCTTGTGTCATGCCTGATATGGTGAGGCAAGAGCAGAGTAGCTCAAACTCTCATAAATGCACATAGGGACTCTCAGCATTCGTTCCCGAGAATGTTTGCTCTCGAACAATGGCTATAAAGCCGGGACGCAGCTCATAGTCGGGTGTGTAGATGGGATGAGACGATGGTGGTGGCTCCAAACAATCGCCCTTTGGGGCCAAATGTTGATGTAAGGTAAGAGTGGAATCCATGTGGTGGATGGTGGATAATGGGGATACACGAAAAACTTGGGTTCGGAATCAGAACAGCTACCATTCCCCGGCAACGGCGCCAGAAAGCTTGTTGGCACTCCTTACGGCCTACAGATAAATCCGCAAGCGGACGGATACCGATGTAGATTTCACCCGGGAGTATTCCAAGGTATCGATTTCCACGGGGAACGAGAAGTGAACTAATTCTAAACTAAGTTGTCCAAGGGTTATGGAATGGGATGGATGAAGTGGATGACAACAACAAGGAGGGAAGAGAAGCGATGAGAGTGTAGAGAGGGTACGAGTCTGATACAGGCACTCTACTGATTAACTGAGCGGATCAGAGGGTACAAATAGATACTTGCTTCGGGACAATAGAACCTATGACACGCAAAAAGGGATGAGAAGGGGTGTCACCAATCCTACACTCTGGGATCCTGCAGGCCGAGACGAACGTGATGGACTACGTAGGCCGTATAGGGCTGTCACCACCTAATGGCTACCACCTCCGTAGACTCAGGGACAAACTAAGTTAACCTCAAGTATAGTCACCACGCCTACACTAGTCGGTTAATACTTATCTCCTATAGAAAGACAAGCACCCAAGCCAAGCAACCAATATACAATTATACCAATCAACTAAGCATTGAACGAAGAACCAGCAAGTAAATAAAAGTAGAACTGACTGCTCAATTAATCAGGAAGAGATACAAGAGTTACCAGACATGACCCGGATGTTACTCGAAGCAGAGCCGCATCCGTAGAGGTACAAATGGAAGAGCGGCCGACACTCGGGCTCCTCTCCGGACGCTCACCTCTCCTCTCTCCCTATCTTCTAAGTATGAAAGTGGCAGAGCTTCGCTAAGGAACTCCTCTCTTGTGTTGTGTCTCTTTAAGGTGAAGGAGGGCCTCTAATTATAGCAAGGAAGGGTGGTGGAGGATGGAGCAGCGGCCAAGAAACCATAGGGCGGTGCCTAGCTGATTCGGCCGAACAAGCTGGTTCGGGCGAACGGAGCAATTCGGCCGAATTGCCATGTGGCACCACCTTGGTGATGAGGTGGCGCAGGGTCGGTGCATCACCTGGGGGCGGTTCGGCCGAATTGGGGGATTCGGCCGAATTGGGAGATTCGACCAAACTAGGCTTTTGGCCTAGTAGTGCTCCCCTGCACTGCCTCTCCCTCCTGGACCTTCTGTGCTGCTTGTATGTGGTGGTCTTTGTGCTGGTTCAGCCCTGAAGTGACGTGTCGATGGTCCAAGTGTCTTGCATGGTCGTCACTTGGTCATTGCTGATGTGGACGGCCTTCCGGTTGTGCTTCGCGTCGTATACGACTAAGGGGGGTAACCGGCCGAATCGTGTCGTTCGGCCGATTTGGTTAGTTCCGACCCCAATAGCACATATTTGCCGTTAATGTACCTGCACAAGTGAAACACACAAAACTCGTGGAACTTTATTAGAAATAAACCTAAGTGCATGGAATGTTGCATAAAGCCTCTTTTACTCCCGAGTATTGGTGGTCGAAAACGAGCCGTAACGACCGCTAACAAGCATGCGAAGGGCCTAGCTTGGTCCATGTGGACCTGCCAAATCTGTGTCGAACGCTCAACCCCCGAGCATGCGAGGTGTCTGGCTTGGTCCCTTTGAGCGCACCGAGTACGTGTCAAGCGCCCAGCCCCCGAGCATGCGAGGTGTCTGCCCTAGCCCCTTTGGACGCGCTGAGTATGTGTCAAGCGCCCAGCCCGCGGGCATGCAAGGTGTCTGGCTTGGCCCCTTTGGATGCACCGAGTACGTGTCAAGCGCACAGCCCCCGAGCATGCGAGGTGTCTGCCCTAGCCCCTTTGGACGCAGCGAGTACATGTCAAGCGCCCAGGCCTCAGCATACGAGGTGTCTGGCTGAAGCGTACCCTCGAATGAGTAGACTAAATGTGCTACCAAACATCAGTCCCAGGAGGCTGATACACATTTATTACAACAGATGGTTCGTTACCGTACAAATCGTCGCGGTAGAGGGCACTCGAGCACCAGTATCACTAAGGCCAGAAATAAAGCTATAAGCCAAACAACGAAGCAAACTAGTTCGTCATCAGAGAGTTGCACCATACGGGTCTTCAAGCGAGTGGCCCTAACACACAGGCAAGGCTGGGTGCAGAACGAAACCCTACTCAACGTCTTCAGGCACAAAGTCTGGGTCTTCCACTGAGGGGATATAAGCAGGGGTGAGTACAAACGTACTCAGCAGGGTCAACCGCATCCACGGAGGAGATATAAACATATACATGCACAAGATATAATAAAGGACAGGTTTCGGCTCTTTTGTAGAAAAGCTAAACTTTACACATGCAAGGTTTCATTTTACAAAGGAGTTTTCGTAAACATTTCTTTTGGTTGCAATTTCCTAAGCATACTTGGTTGGCTCACTTGGAGTCCAAGATTTTAATGCTACCAGACTTTCCATCCATTTAGCCACTCTTAGAGTCTTTCCAAAATAACCCACACCACCAAACATTTCTAAAACAAAGGACTAGTGGAGTGACCATGCAATAACTCGCCCAAAACCGTGGACACGACTATCCGGATAGATTTTAACTTTGCAGAGGTGTACAAAACCACAAGTAGGGTACCGCAACACGAACACCTTAGTGCCGGTGCAGATCCATCATAGCCATTACCCACCATAGCTAAATTGACTAGCCACCACAGAACAACCAGGGGGTCAGCAACCTGCCAATGAGGTTCTACCCAGGGGCATAACTTCACATAGATTGTATCCCCGTCTCCATGGCTTTCCGCTGCTCACCAGCACACCTGACAACTAACAACTTAACTAGTGGGATTTATGCTAAGCCGTTGCCACATACAAAGCTGGAGTGGTGGTACTGTAAATGGGTTAGGCAAGATGACACATCAACATCATCCAAAACCTTGACTCGACGAACATCTCCCACCATGCTCAACCACACAGGTTTGAGCTCACCTCGGCATTTCACACAAGAAACACCGTCCGTCCCATCTACATTGATATTCTTTTTATTCACCAAAACCCACTTTTCCTTTTTAAAGCACACACACCATTGTTTTTGTACACACAAAGTAATTGTAGTGGAGAATATAATGGTAACCAAGTCCTAAGCATTTCTAGCAGTGATTAACATTCAAATAGAGCTACGTCATATTTAAATATTAATCTAGGTCGTCAAGGAAACAGTCATAACAATCAAGGAATGGCTATCCAACCGGGGTTTAGCAATAAATCATGCAAGTTTTATAAATTAGGCCAATATGTTGTGTTTATAAAACTGGGACAAAAATATGCATCAAAGGATGGGATTGAACTTGCCATTCTCAAAACCCTCGGGGGGTTCCTGCCCGGGGTACTGGCCTTCGGGCTCCTGCTCATAACACTGCTCCTCCTCGAGTCCTTCCTCATTGACAGCGTGATCTACGACACACACCAACAAGCATACAAATAAATAGAAGAACAATAAAGTTTTTCACTGAGCTCAGAGAATAAGGGAACAGGAAGCGAATGGAAAACGAATGAGGGATGATTATTTTTGGGAGTATTTTGATTGGCTTATCGGAGATGGCATGGGAAGGCATGTGGTGAAATTTGGGGTCGATCCGGATTAAAATGATGCATAAAATGTCGCGTCGTTTAAGGATGGGAGAGCGTTTAAAAGGGGTAGGGCTGGATTATAATGTTTACTAAATTCCTAGGGGTTTAATTAGAAAGGTACTAGGGTCTGGTTGTGAGGATTTTAGCGTATAAAAGGGGCCTAGTTGTGAATTTCGAAAATTGGTATGGTTTAGATGTGAAATAACATTTACCAGGGGGTTTAAACAGGGCCTAATGTCTTATCTGTAAAAAGGAAAGGAAGGGGGCTTATTTGCGAAAGCACCAAAGAGAGAGAGAGAGGGCGGCTTGGACTGCGGGTTTGAAAGGAGGAAATGGCAAGGGCTATTGGTAAAATGGTCATCTTCCCTTTGCGAACAGAACAGAGGGAATGGGAGGGGATCAGCCGGTGGTGGCGACGCTGGCCTCGCCGGCGCTATGGGCGGTGCTAGCGACCGGAAGCAGGGGGAATAGAGAGAGGGAGGCGAGAGGAGTCCACCCATGCTCTCACCTCAGGCGAAGGTGGCGTGTGGAGGCGGCCTCGCGGGAGCGGCGCGGCGGCGGCAATGGCGAGCAAGGTGGCGGCGTTGCAGCGAGCGGGAGGGGGAGCTGGGGGGCCGGCGAGTGCGGGGAGGCGAAGGAGAGGCTGGTGGTCTCTTTATAGGCGTAGGGTTAGGCCGGGGAAGCGGGTCGATGAAAGGGGTTCTTGGGTGGAGATGGAGGCTGGTGAGCGGCGATTTATGGCTGCCGGCGGAAGGGGGGCTAGCGGCGCACAGGGCCGGGCGCGAGCGGCGAGGCGGCGCTGTGCGAGGCGTGAGCGTGCACACGGCAGAGCAGCGGGCCGGGCGGCGCGGATGGCCTCGTGGGGCGGTGGCGCGGAAGCTGGAGAGGGGCGCCGTGCAGCACGTCAGCGAGGGCACATCGACGTGCGGCGCGGGTGAACACGTGGGGCGGTGGCGCGGGCAGCACGACAGCAAGGTACTGCGGCGGGCCGGGCGACGTGGAGTGCAGCGAGCGTGTGCGCGCGGCGCGGGCACATAGTGGTGGGGCCAGGCAGGGGTGCAACAGCTCGTCGGTGGAGCAGCGGCAGCGAGCGCGGCAGCAGCACTGTGGCGGGGTGCACGCGGCGCGCGTGCCTCTGTTGGGCGGTGGCGGTGCGGCGTCTGCGCCGGCGAGGCGGCGATGGCGTAGTGGCAGCAACGCGAGCAGCCAGTGGTGGGGCCAGTCAATGTGATAGCGTTGGGGAGGAGTGGGTGGCCGGTGGAGCAATGGCAGCGCCGGAGCGCGTGCAGGAAAAAGACCGTGAGCGTGCAGCCGGGAAGGGAGGAAGAAAGAAGGAAGAGAAAGGAAAAGAAGGGGGAAGAAAACAAAGAAGAGAGAGAGAGCGGGATTCGCGGCGGAAAGCCGACGAGCGGTTGACGGCGGTGAAAAGAGGAGGGTTAGGCACGATGGAGTTTGAGCCGGGTCGGCGGAAAAACGGGGAGGGAATATTTGGGTCCAAATTTCGGGAGCTCAGCGGTAAAAAGTTTTGAAAAGATTTTTACCGGGTGTGTTAAAAGATGATTTACCAGAGGATAAAATGCGGGCGTTACAAACCTAACCCACTTAAAAGGAATCTCGTCCTCGAGATTCGGCTGCTTCCTAAAAAGATGGGGAAACTCCTTTCTTAGAGCATCTTCACGTTCCCATGTAGCTTCTTCAACTCCGTGTCTGCTCCACTGCACTCTGCAAATCTGTACTTCTGAGCTTCTCATCCTTTTTGTGACAGTGTCCAAAATTTTGACGGGCACTTCCTGGTACCACAGGTCTGTTTGCAGGTCTATCTCCTCCACTGGTACCTGCTCCGTCTCAGGCACTCTCAAGCACCTCCTCAGCTGGGACACATGAAACACTGGGTGTATGTCCGACATTGTTTCAGGTAGCTCCAATTGCTAGGCCACCTTTCCAACCTTCTTCAGGATTTGATACAGTCCAATGTACCGAGGGGCTAATTTACCGTGAACTTGAAACCTGCTGGTCCCTCGAATGGGTGAAACCTTGAGATAAACGAAATCTCCTAGATTGAAGTTTATTTCCCGTCTCTTCTTGTCTGCGTAGCTCTTCTGTCTGAACTGAGCTGCTTTCAGCTTCTCCCTTATCTCGGCTACTTTTTCTTCGGCTTCCTTTATGAGGGCGGGTCCCACTAGAGTATGCTCTCCTACTTTTGACCATATCAGAGGGGTTCTGCACTTTCTTCCGTAAAGTGTTTCAAACGGCGACATGCCTAAACTTGCCTGATAACCATTGTTATATGAGAACTCTGCATAAGGTAGACTTTGTTCTCAATCCTTACCGTAGGTAAGGACACAAGATCTCAACATATCTTCCATAATCTGATTTACTCTATGTGTTTGACCATTGGTCTCTGGGTGATAAGCGAAGCTAAAATCTAACTTGGTGCCCATGGTTGTGTGTAGACTTTTCCAAAACCTTGATGTGAACTATTGTCACACCCGGATTTACATAGAAACCTGAATGCGGCCATATGTGTGCCCAGGAAGTCATAGTACACATATAACAAACAAATATGATAAACAGAGTACAAATGCTGAATAAATATCTCATTGATAAAGTTTTACATCAGAGTGCATCATAAATAAACTAACCAATACAGCGGAAGACTAATAACTCTGAACTAAGTGTAGCCACAATCCACACAGACTCTGACTCGGAGAAGGCAACTCAGTAGTAAGGTAAATCTTTTGGAAACTCAGCAGCAGACTCATGCACAGCCCAATCTGTTACCCATCCGGGATTTTGTTGAATAAATGTCAAGTGTAAGTAAAACAATTACTTAGCAAGTATAGCACGGGTATATGAAGGCTCAAAATAAGGCTAGACACGGCTGAACTGCATTAGCATTTTTAGTTGGTTCATTTTATCAATAACCAAGTTACTACAAGTGAATGAAACCCAGTTGCAACCAATTAATAAAGTATAAGTGGCATTAAACATAAATAAACATCATTTTCTAATTAAAAAGAATCCAGGCCGCTCGTGACCCTGAGCAAGGCTATCATGATAGATTTTACACTCTACAGAGGTTTCGCCCTTTACCCACCAGTCGCGTAAAAGTTCAAAGGAACTTTGCACCCAACCACGCACATCAACACTTCTGAGGTGTGACTGCATAGGGACGCTACGAGGTTTTTCACAAGACACCCTAACAAGATGGTAGCCGCTATGGTACAACACAGGCAGCATGACCCTAGGCACCGAGATCGACGTACGCCTACGGAGTCACACCATAGGGGGGTCAATGGCGTCCGGAGGGCGGGCATCACACCCAACAATGCGCAACGTGTGGAGTTCTCCATCGCAGAGACTCCCAGCACGGGACTGTGTTTCACGGGGACATAGCCGACGGATCACCCGTCCTTGGTGGATCAAATCATACTCTCACGAGCGCTTCCCATATCGTCGTCGGCCCCGTCGGTAACTATTGTCAAGCTAGAGCCGTACAAGTTACTTAACCAAGACCAGAGCCATAATAGTTCTAGCGGTGACGACAGGCTCCTGGGTTGCCGCTTTAAGAACTGGGCCTTATGGAAAGACAATAGAGCAAAGCACACAGCACATGCTCTAGTTCCCTAAACCAAGTTGCTAAAAAGCATGTTTTATTTGTAAATGTTAAAGTGAACCATTAAATCAAGATTAACAATTAAATAATAGTGACAGTAGCTGCACATAGCAATGATTCTACGCATATGCACAAACCCAAGGTAAACAAGCACAGGATAATCAAACTAGGTACAACCTTAATGGTACATCAATTTAGACACATGCATGTATGAAATAATGTAGTACACAGTGGGTAGGTAGCAATGATTGTCCGTGCTATAACTTGCCTTCCTCAAAAGGCAGCCGCTGCTGCTGCTGCGAGTCCTACACCTGGAAGTCCTCCGCGCACTCGAACTCCAAAGCGTACGGCTCACCGACTGGACACGAATCACCACACAAGCATCCACACAAGCCAGTACATGCAAACAAGAATAATCTATTAGAAACAGTATACCAAACAGTAGAAGCAGTACATAAAAAGGTTTTAAAACTATTCTACACTTCGCTACGAACACGTGAGCGCGAGAATCACACTAATCAGAGTTAAAACAGAGAAGTTATGAGGTTTCTAAGGTTCGGGGACTTGCTGGCAAGGTTTTAAAAGTTTCAGGGACTTATTTTGAAGAAACCGGGTACTAAAACATAATTTCGTATAAATACTCGAGGGCTAACACGTAAAAACTCCATAACAGGATGGTGGGTTCTAATATTTGGAAACTCAGGGGCCTAAATGAATAAAACAGGACCTTTTCGAAATTAGTTTTCTACAGCCAGGGACCGCGGGTTGATTACTAGGAAGTGCGAGGGCTCTTTAACAAAATTTCCTGGCGCTGATCGGTATCCTCGATTTGACTTGGGAGCGAGGGCGACTCAGGGCCGTTGGATCGTGATCCCTCAGCTCAGATTGGATCGAGGGAAGGGGTGACCGACGGGGAACAGAGGAGTGGCGGCGCTACTCATGCGCACGGTGGCGCTTGGCCGGAGCAGCGCGGAACACGAGTTCCCGGGCACCATTCTCGATGATACTTGGTCGGGGAGTGAGCTGAGGCGAAGGGGAGTTCAACAGGAGGGTCCTCGATGGCGGGGAGGTGGTGTGGACGACTGCCCATGACGAACCGAGGAGCGGAATGCCGGCGAGTGTGGGGCGCGAGCTACGGAGCGAGGGAGAGCGCGGGAAGTAACTTGGGAGGAATCTTACCACAGTGTGAAGCTTGTCCCGCGGTCCAATTGGAGGGAGCTCGCCCCTAGTCGCGGATCGACGGGCGGCGGCGGAGCTCCAAGGAAGAAGTGCGGCGGCGCTCGGCGGGAGGGGCGCTTGGGGCTCGGGAGCTCGGATGGGAGGGGTGGTGAGGTGTTGGGGGACTCGGAGGCCTTCCTTATATAGTGCACAGGGGGTGCATTGGCGTGCGGCCCTGCCAATTGGGGCGGTGGTGGCCGGCGATCACTTTCCATCGTGGGGAGCGAGTTTCCAAGCAGGGAGCCTGCCAAGAAAGGAAGGGGGGCGGGGAAGCTGCAGCGAAGGTTCCTGGGTGATCCACGGCAACGCGGGGAGGCGGGCCCAGCAAGACTTGCCATTGGGGGGGGTGCCAGCGTTCTGTCGTGCGGGGGGGGGGAGATGGAAGGTGAGGTGGAAGATGATGCTGACTGGTGGGAGCGGGATGGCAGAGGGAGGGAGAGTGGAGAGTGGAGGCGAGCTTGGGCCGAAGTTGGGCCAAAAACGGGGCGCGGGGGGGGGGGGGGGGGGGTTGGGGAACGAACTGGAGGGAAAACTCGGGGAGGGAAAGTGAGCTGGCCGAGTGGAAACAGCTGGGCCGGCACGGGCGCGCGCTGGTGCTGGTGCGTTGGGATGGGCCGAGTGGGGGAAGAGGGGTGGGATGCGGGGAAAAGAAGAAAGAGCAGAGTTTGACCGAGGAAATGATTAGGGAGCAAAAACGGACTCGGCTTGAATTAACTTTTCTAGGATTCAAACAAATGCAAATTAAACTCAAATTTAAACAGAATTTAAATTCCAACTTAATTTACTACCAAACAAAACACAGTGCAACAGCATGAATGCAACAAAAATATTTCTACAACTTGTATTTGATTTTCATTTTCATAAATAAATCATTTAACCTATATTAATATTGAACAATTTAATAAAAATCAAATAAATTACTAAAATTTTTAAATAGGCTAGTTTTGGGTGTTACAAACCTACCCCCCTTAAGACGAATCTCGTCCTCGAGATTCGGATGTAGATGCGAAGAGCTGTGGGTACTCGGCCTTGAGGTCTTCTTCTCTCTCCCAAGTCGCTTCATCTTCTGAGTGTTGGTTCCACTGCACCTTGCATATTCGAATAACCTTGTTTCTTGTCACCCTTTCTGACTCCTCCAAAATCTTGACTGGATACTCATCATAGGTGAGATCTTCCTGCACATTCAGCTCATCTATCGGGATCTGCTCTTCAGGCACCCACAAACACTTCTTCAGCTGGGACACATGGAACACATTGTGCACTCCGGCTAACTTCTCAGGTAACTCTAGCCGATATGCCAATTCGCCTATCTGTTCCAATATATTGAAGGGTCCGATGTAGCGAGGTGCTAGCTTGCCCCTGACATTGAACCTCTTCACGCCCCTCATCGGTGACACCTTGAGATACACAAAGTCGTCGACTTCGAATGTGAGATCCCTCCGTCTGACATCAGCATAGCTCTTCTGCCTGGACTGTGCCACCTTCAAGTTCTGCCTGATCACTTGCACTTGGCGTTCTGCCTCTCTGAGTATCTCGGGCCCAAAAACTTGATTTTCTCCCGTCTGATTCCAGAACAGTGGTGTTCTGCACTTCCTACCATACAAAGCCTCGAATGGTGCCATCTGCAGACTCTTCTGGTAGATGTTGTTGTATGAGAATTCCACATAGGGCAAACTCTTGTCCCAGCTAACACCATACTGCAGTGCACATGCCCTCAACATGTCTTCCAGAATCCAAATGGAGTCGAATCCTCGCTGTGTGCGGGGTAGACCAGTAATGAAGTCCATACCAACTTCTTCCCATTTCCATTCGGGTATCTTCAAGGGCTGGAGCAATCCAACTGGCCTCTGATGTTCAGCCTTGACTCTCTGATAAGTGTCACATAGTGCCACATATGTCGCGACATCACGCTTCATTCTGTACCACCAAAATCTCTCCTTCATGTCTTGGTACATCTTGGTACTTCCCGGATGGATCGAGTAAGCCGAATCATGTGCTTCTATCAGGATCGTGTCCTTGATCTATGCCATGTCGGGTACACATATCCTCCTTCCGTACCACAAGGTTCCTTGATCATCCACTCGGAAACCAGGGGCCTTGCCTAGAGCAACATGCTCCACAGTCTCCTTGATCTTCTCATCTTCGAGTTGTCCCTTCCGGATCTCCTGTTCAAGAGTCGGTTCTACCGTCATCTCTGTGATGCTAGTCACGAACCCCAGACTCATCTTCTCAAATTCCAGGCTGAGTTCTTCAGGCAGACAATGGCCGGTAGTCTTGTTCACATAGCTTCTCCTGCTTAGAGCATCTGCCACCAAGTTAGCCTTTCCTGGGTGGTAGTGGATCTCCAGATCATAGTCCTTGATCAACTCCAACCATCGGCGTTGCCTCATGTTCAGCTCTGACTGAGTGAAGACATACTTTAGGCTCCTATGATCGGTGTAGATGTCACACTTGTGCCCAATCAAGTAATGCCTTCAAATCTTCAGAGCATGCACCACAACAACCAACTCCAGATCATGTGTCAGATAGTTATGCTCATGCTTCCGCAGGTGCCTTGATGCATAAGATACAACTCTTCCTTCCTGCATAAGCACACACCCCAGTCCTAGACGTGATGCATCGCAGTAGATGGAGAAGCTCTTGGCTATGTCAGGCAGCACTAGCACGGGTGCGGTTGTTAGCCTCTTCTTCAACTCCTCGAAGCTGGCTTGACACTCTTCTGACCAGACAAACTTAGCATTCTTCTCCAATAACGCCGTCAGGGGCTTAGCAATCTTGGAGAACCCTTCGATGAACCGTCGATAATATTCGGCCATCCCTAGGAAACACTTGATTTCGCTCACGTCCCGAGGTGGATTCCAGCTCAACACATTGCTGACCTTCTTCGGATTGACTGCCACTCCTCCATTGGACAACACATAACCCAAGAATGCCACTTCCTTCAACCAGAACACGCACTTGCTCAACTTGGCGTATAACTGATGTTCCCGGAGTCTCTGCAGCACTAATCTCAAATGTTCCTCGTGTGCTTCCTCATTCTTGGAGAAGATCAGGATGTCATCAATGAATACCACCACGAACTTGTCGAGGTAGTCCATGAACACGCTGTTCATCAGGTACATGATTTATGTAGGAGTATTGGTTAGTCCAAAGGACATAACCGTGAACTCGTACAAACCGTACCAAGTGGTGAAAGCTTTCTTGGGTATGTCTGACGGCCGGATCCTCATCTGATGATAACCCGATTGAAGATCAATATTGGAGAACACACAAGCTCCCTTCAGTTGATCAAAAAAGTCATCAATTCTTGGCAGCGGGTACTTGTTCTTGACGGTCACTTCATTGAGGGCTCGATAGTCCACACACATCCTCTGTGTCCCATCCTTCTTGTCCATGAACAGCACTGGTGCTCCCCATGGTGAAGCACTAGGATGAATATAACCCTTGGCTAGCAAAGAGTTTAATTCTTCCTCGAGTTTCTCTAGCTCCTTTACTCCCATTCTATATGGCCTCTTAGCTATAGGTGCAATGCCAGGTTTTAGTTCAATAATGAATTCAACTTCACGTTCTGGGGGCATACCTGGCAATTCATCTAGGAAAACATTCGGAAACTCGCACACCACTCGGATGTCCTCTAGGATTGCACCCTCAGCTTGGTTGACTTAATTGTGCTCTGACGGACTGACTGCTTGATATTCCACCTTCTCACCGGACTTCGCTGTCAGTTGCACGGCTCTCTTGGCACACTGGATCAGTGCATCGTATCTGGCTAACCAGCTCATTCCAAAAATAAGATCGAATCCAATGGATTCCAGGACTATTGGATATACCTCAAAGTCTACCCCCCTTATGGTGATTGAGACATGGGGACAACGTAATGTGGCCCGCTGTTCCCCACCTGTAGAGCTAACTAGCATGGTGTTTGACATAGGTCTTAGAGCCATTATGTTCTTTTTCACAAATGCAGCAGATATAAAAGCATGTGAAGCTCCGGAATCGAACAATACAGTCGCATGAGTCGAGTTGACAGGGAACGTACCCACGACCACGTCAGTAGCCCCCTCTGCGGTCTCAACACCCATGTGGTTGACCTTGCCTCTAGCGGGGATCTGTGGTCCTTGGCCTGCCTGTGCCTGCTGCTGTCCGGCCGGCTAATTCTATCCTATGACGTTCTGGGCCTTCTTAGGACAGACATTGGCAAAGTGCCCCTGCTCTCCACAGTGGTAGCATGTCCTTGGACCCACTGGTACATTGTTGGCGGTGTTGGGGCGTTCGATAGGGCCTTGTTGCACCTGGTTGCGCTGAGCTATGACATTCTGTAGCTGGTTCTGAAGACGCTGCTGCTGTGGCGCCTGAGGGTACTGGGGGCGCTGCTGATACTGGCCACGACTCATCAAGATGGGTTGACCCTGGAAGCGCTGCTGACTTCCCATTTGCTGATTCCCCTTGGGAGGAGCGAAGCGAGGACGAGAGCTGCTCCCAATCTGCTCGCCCTGGAACTTCCTCTTCTTCTCCTCCATCTCACGGCGCTTGTGTTCCAGCATCAAAGCGCCATCCACCAGTTCTTGAAAGTTGAGGAACTTGGTGCACATCAGCTGGTACTGCAGGGCATCCTGCAAGCCATCGCGGAACCGGGACTGCTTCTTCTTGTCAGTGTTCACGTCTTCTGGAGCATAGCGGGCGAGCTCGATGAACTTGTCATGATAAGCTGTGACAGTCATCCCTTCCTGCTTCAGTGCCAGGAACTCCTTCTTCAAGGTCATCAGGGCTTCGGGCACATGGTGTGAGCGGAAGCTATCGGAGAAGTCCTGCCATGTGATCTGAGTTTGGTCAGGGTGAGCGTACTGATAGGAATCCCACCAGTCCAAGGCTGGTCCTTGCAACTGTCCTCCTACATACAACATCTTCTCTCGGTCGTTGCACTGAGTGATGTCGAGCTGTCGCTCCACTGCCTTGAGCCAATCCACTGCATGCAAGGGATCGATAGCTTTGTTGAAGGTGGGAGGGCGTCCCTTCAGAAACTCGCCCCTCTTGTCCCTGGGCGGCATGTGACGCTCATGGGGCGGGTTCTGCTGTTGCTGTTGCATCAATGCCATGGTCTGGGCCATCTGCTGCATCAGCTGGGTATGCGTGAGCATCATCTGCTCGATGGTGGGCGGCAGAGGTGGCTGGTTCTGGTTGGCTCCATTGCCACCAACGTTGCTCCTTGTGTTCACCATCTATTATCAGCGATAATTCCTGTCAGGATGGAGGGTTTGATCGATATAGAGGAAGAGAAATAAACAACCCCCTCTATGTAAGCATTAATGTCCTTAAACCTTAGCCTAAATTTTAGATGGTGGTAGACTTGCGTCTACGCCCATCACAATCATTACAAAAATCCAAATCAAGCATATGCATAATAACAACCAAAACAAGCACCTAGAGACAAGATTCACACAAGACTTGACGGGTTTTGAAAAGTTATACGATTTACATAACAGAATCATGGTGGTCTCCTAGGATTTGTCAACCATTCTAACTAAGCTGCGATCCTACAGTCAGCACAGCTCTGATTCTAATCTGTCCCACCCGGATTTACACAGAAACTCAAATGCGGCCATATGTGTGCCCAGGAAGTCATAGTACACATATAACAAACAAATATGATAAACATGGTACAAATGCTGAATAAATATCTCATTAATAAAGTTTTACATCAGAGTGCATCATAAATAAACTAACCAATACAGCGGAAGACTAATAACTCTGAAGAAAGTGTAGCCGCAATCCACAGGGACTCTGACTGGGAGAACACAACTCAGTAGTAAGGTAAATCTTCTGGAAACTCAGCAGCAAACTCATGCACAGCCCAATCTGTTACCCATCCGAGATTTTGTTGAATAAATGACAAGTGTAAGTAAAACAATTACTTAGCAAGTATAGCATGGGTATATGAAGGCTAAAAATATGGCTAGACACGGCTGAACTACATTAGCATTTTTAGTTGGTTCATTTTATCATTAACCAAGTTACTACAAGTGAATGAAACCCTGTTGCAACCCAATTAATAAAGTATAAGTGGCATTAAACATAAATAAACATCATCTTCTAATAAAAAAGGATCCAGGCCGCTCGTGACCCTGAGCAAGCCTATCATGATAGATTTTACACTCTGCAGAGGTTTCACCCTTTACCCACAAGTCACGTAAAAGTTCAAAGGAACTTTGCACCCAACCATGCACATCAACACTTCCGAGGTGTGACTGCATAGGGACGCTACAAGGTTTTTCACAAGACACCCTAACAAGATAGTAGCCACTATGGTACAACATAGGCAGCATGACCCTAGGCACCGAGATTGACGTACGCCTACGGAGTCGCACCATAGGGGGGTCAATGGCGTCCGAAGTGCAGAGACTCCCAGCACGGAACTCTATCTTACGGGGACATAGCCGACGGATCACCCGTCCTCGGTGGATCAAACCATACTCTCACGAGCGCTTCCCATAGCGCCGTCGGCCCCGTCGGTAACTACTGTCAAGCTAGAGCCGTACAAGTTACTTGACCAAGACCAGAGCCATAATAGTTCTAGCGGTAAAGACAGGCTCCTGGGTTGCCGCTTTAAGAACTGGGCCTTATGGAGAGACACTAGAGCAAAGCACACAGCACATGCTCTAGTTCCCTAAACCAAGTTGCTAAAAAGCATGTTTTATTCGTAAGTGTTAAAGTGAACCATTAAGTCAAGATTAACAATTAAATAATAGTGACAGTAGGTATGCATAGCAATGATTCTACCCATATGCAAAAACCCAAGGTAAACAAGGACAGGATAATCAAACTAGGTACAACCTTAATGGTACATCAATTTAGACACATGCATGTATGAAATAATGTAGTACACAGTGGGTAGGTAGCAAGGATTGTCCATGCTATAACTTGCCTTCCTCAAAAGGCGGCTGCTGCTGCTGCGAGTCCTGCTCCTGGAAGTCCTCCATGCACTCAAACTCCAAAGCGTACGGCTCACCGACTGGACACGAATCACCACACAAGCATCCACACAAGCCAGTACATACAAACAAGAATAATCTATTAGAAACAGTACACCAAACAGTAGAAGCAGTACATAAAAAGGTTTTAAAACTATTCTAAGCTTCGCTACGAACACGTGAGTACGAGAATCACACTAATCGGAGATAAAACGGAGAAGTTATGAGGTTTCTAAGGTTCAGGGACTTGCTGGCAAGGTTTTAAAAGTTCCAGGGACTTATTTTCAAGAAACCAGGGACTAAAACATAATTTCATATAAAAACTCGAGGGCTAACACGTAAAAAATCCCTAACAGGATGGCGGGTTCTAATATTTGAAAACTCAGGGGCCTAAATGAATAAAATAGGACCTCTTCGAAATTAGTTTTGTACAGCCAGGGACCGCAGGTTGATTACTAAGAAGTGCGTGGGCTCTTTAACAAAATTTCCTGGCGCTGACCGGTATCCTCGTTTTGACTTGGGAGCGAGGGCGAATCAGGGCCGTTGGATCGTGATCCCTCGGCTCAGATTGGATCGGGGGAAGGGGCGACCAGTGGGGAACAGAGGAGCGGAGGCGGTGCTCATGCGCACGGCGGCGCTTGGCCGGAGCAGCGCGGAAATCGAGTTCGCGGGCACCATTCTCGACGAGACTTGGTCGGGGAGTGAGCTGAGGCGAAGGGGAGTTCAACAGGAGGGTCGTCGACGGCAGGAAGGTGGTGTGGACGACTGCCCATGGCGAACCGAGGAGCGGAACGCCGGCGAGTGTGGGGCGCGAGCTACGGAGCGAGGGAGAGCTCGGGAAGTAACTTGAGAGGAAGCTTACCACAGCGCGAAGCTTGTCCCATGGTCCAATTGGAGGGAGCTCGCCCCTAGTCGCGGATCGACGGGCGGCGGCGGAGCTCCGAGGAAGAAGTAAGGCGGCGCTCGGCGGGAGGGGCGCTTGGGGCTCGAGAGCTTGGATGGGAGGGTGGTGAGGTGTTGGGGGACTCTGAGGCCTTGCTTATATAGTGCGTAGGGGGTGCATTGGCGTGCGGCTCTGCCAATTGGGGCAGCGGAGGCCGGCGATCACTTTCCATCGCGGGGAGCGAGTTTCCAAGCAGGTAGCGTACCAAGAAAGGAAGGGAGGCAGGGAAGCTGCAGCGAAGGTTCCTGGGTGATGCACGACAGTGCGGGGAGGCGGGCCCGGCCAGACTTGCCATGGGGGGGGGGGGTGGGCGGGCGCCGGCGTTCTATCGCGCGGGGGGGGGGAGATGGATGGTGAGGTGGAAGATGATGCTGACTGGTGGGACCGGGGTGGCAGAGAGAGGGAGAGGGGAGAGTGGAGGCGCCAGCTGACTGGTGAGGTGGAAGATGATGCTGACCGGTCTGGGCGCCGGCGTTCTATCGCGCGGGGGGGGAGATGGATGGTGAGGTGGAAGATGATGTTGACTGGTGGGACCGGGCCAGAAGCGGGGCGCGCGGGGGGGGGGGGGGGGGAGGGACGAACCGGAGGGAAAGCTCGGGGAGGGAAAGTGAGCTGGCCGAGCGGAAATAGCTGGGCTGGCTCGGGCGCGTGCTGGTGCTGGTGCGGTGGGCTGGGCTGAGCGGGGGAAGAGGGGTGGGCTGCGCTCGGGAAAAAGAAGAAAGGGCAGAGTTGGAATGAGGAAATGATTAGGGAGCAAAAACAGATTCGGCTTGAATTAACTTTTCTAGGATTCTTACAAATGCAAATTGAACTCGAATTTAAACAGAATTTAAATTCCAACTTAATTTACTACTAAACAAAACACAGTGCAGCAGCATGAATGCAACAAAAATATTTCTACAACTTATATTTGATTTTAATTTTCATAAATAAATCATTTAGCCTATAGTAATCATGAACAATTTAATAAAAATCAAATAAATCACTAAAAATTTTAAATAGGCTAGTTTTGGGTGTTACAACTATGTCCCCCGATCTGAAACAATTCTACTGGGCACTTTACTATGTTGTCCACATAAAGCTTGGCTAGCTTTTGTCCGCCTTAGTTGGTTTGCACGGGTAAGAAGTGAGTGACTTTAGTGAGTCGGCCCACTATTACCCATATGGAGTCGTGTCCCTTCTGTGTCTTGGGTAATCCTACTACAAAGTCCATTCCTATCTCATCCCACTTCCAAATGGGGATTAATAATTCCGTTGGTTTCTAGTGTTCGGCCTTAATTCTTTTGCAGGTATCACAATGAGCGACAAACTGGGTAATGTCTGCCTTCATTCCACTCCACCAATACTTTTGCTTTAAGTCCAAATACATTTTGGTGGATCCTGGGTGGATAGAATAAGGCGTGTTGTGAGCCTCATCCATGATTATCCGTCGAAATTCACCTTCCTTAGGCACACAAATCCAATTTTTATACCATAGAGCCCCCTTAGTGTCGACTCTGAAATCTGGTGCTTTGTTCTCTCCTGTGTGCTTGCGGATTGTCATTAAATCCTTGTCCGAATCTTGGGCTTTTCTGATTCTGTCTTCCAGGGTGGGTTGAACACTCAACTCGCGGCCAGCATTCCAAGGAATGATATGCACATTTAATCATACAATTTCCTCTAGCAGGTGGGCATTCTTGGGTCTGTAAGACTTTCGGCTCAGGGCATCTGCTACTACATTAGCTTTGCCAGGATGGTAATGGATCTCCACATTGTAGTCCTTAACCACCTCCTCTGTCTAAGATTTAGGTCTGACTGGGTGAAGATATATTTCAAGCTCTTGTGATCCGTGTATATCTCAAATTTGTTTCCAATGAGGTAATGCCTCCAGATTTTGAGGGCATGCACTACGGCTGTAAATTCTAGATCGTGAGTTGGGTAGTTTTGTTCGTGAGGTCTAAGTTGTCAGGAAGCATATGCCACCACCTTCCCATCTTGCATGAGAACACACCCTAACCCTTGACGAGATGCGTCGCAATAAACGACAAAATCCCGATGGATATCCGGTAGGGTTAAAACTGGGGTGGATGTCAGCCTCTTCTTTAACTCTTGGAAACTTCTTTCACATGATTCCGTCCAAACAAATTTCTTTTCCTTCTTGAGCAGCTCCATCATGGGTTTGGCTAACTTGGAGAATCCTTCGATAAATCCTGATAATATCTGGCTAGTCAAAGAAAGCTTCTAATCTCACTGACATTGGTGGGTTGTTGCCAGTTGGAGACTTCTTCAACCTTCTCAGGATCCACTGCTACTCCTTCTGCGGTCAGGATGTGACCAAGGAAAGCCACTTCTTCTAGCTAGAATTCACACTTGCTGAACTTGGCATAGAGCTTATGCACTCTCAACTTCTCCAACACCACCCGTAGATGCTGCTCATGCTCTCGGATGCTTTTGGAGTAAATAAGTATGTCATCAATGAAGACTACGACAAACTTATCCAACTCATCCATAAACACCTTGTTCATGAGGTTCATGAAATATGCAGGTGCGTTAGTGAGTCCAAATGACATCACTGTGAACTCAAAATGTCCATAATGGGTGACTGTAACACCCAAAAATCCTCTATTTAAAAAAATTCCTAGTAATTAAATAAATAATATTATTTATGCTCATGTCTACTGTAAGGTAAATAAATTATTTTTGAATATTAAAAGCAAATATAAGGTGTAGAAACAATGTTGATGAATTCATGCCGGCTGCATTGTGTTTTGTTTGAGAGTGGTTCAAAATAGAATTTAAATCTAAGCCAAATTCATTTTTCAACCAGTTTGATCTGAGCTCTAGAAAAGTTGCAAAGCCCAGAGTTCACTTTTGCACCTCCAACTTTCCTCCCGGGCCGCATCTGCTCCTTTTTCTTTCCTGCCCGAGCCGGCCCGACAATTCCCTCTTCCCCTCCCTCAGCCCACCGGTTCCTCCCCACCCCGCGCGCCTCCCCCGCTTTTGGCCCAGCACGCCCCAAACTCTTCCCCCCTACCCCCAACCCCCTCCGCGCCCCCACTCCCCATTCCCTCTCTCACTCCCAACCCGGCCCACTCATCGGATCTGTCCCCTTCCTCCCCCCCCCCCCCCCCCCCGCGCGATTGTCGCCCGGCCGAAGGAAAGCGCCGCCGGCCAAGCCCTCTCCGCGCCCGTGGGCCCTCGCCAGGCCACCTCGAAGCTTCGCCGAAGCTTCCTGCCTCCCCTCCCTTCCCTATTCGCGCTGCTTCGCGTATGGAAGTTCCTCCCCACATGGAAAGTGCGGGATCGCCGCCGATCACAGCCGATCTTAGTGGGCCGCATGCCCAGGACCCCTGAGCGCTATAAAAGCAGCGCCCCCGAGCCCCAAACCTCACCCCACCTCCAATCCGAGCTCCCAGCCCTCCAGTGCCCCTCGCCTACCTTGCTCCGCACCGCCGCCACCCGAAGCTCTCCGGCCGCCGTCAAACTTGCTCCTCTAGCGCTGCTCCGCATCAATTGACCCCACCAGAAGCTTCGCCAGGAGGTGAGCAATGTCCCGGACTAACTCCCTCCCTCTCTGATGCTCCCTAGCGCCCTTGCCCAACCTGACCGGAGCTCTGCTCCGCCGGCCGCCGTCGTGCGCCGCCCCGCAGCCTCCCTCCTCGACTTGAGCCACCCAGGTGAGCTCGCCATGCGCTCCTAAGCCCGTAGGGCCAAGCGCCGCAGCAAAGGGAGCTCCCTAGCTCTGGGAAGCCCCTGCTCCGATGAAG
Organism: Echinochloa phyllopogon; assembly: GCA_033239725.1. Lineage (NCBI taxonomy): Eukaryota > Viridiplantae > Streptophyta > Magnoliopsida > Poales > Poaceae > Echinochloa > Echinochloa phyllopogon. Next base: position 30,217,201 of record BTCW01000018.1, read on the forward strand.
CGCCACCGCCTGTGCGCAGCACCGCCGTCTCACTGCTCGCCGCCGACGACCAATCGTTCCCTAGGGCACCTGAGCCGTCCAGATCAGATGTGATGGCCCTCGTCGCTCCCCGCACCGAGTCAAATGGCCAAGTACCGGTCAACCGTGGCTCTCTTTCAGAAAAGCCCCTGCAAGAATTAAAATAGAACCCGCCATCCACCTCAGTTGAAAAGTAATTACAGTTAGGTCCATTTCTTTTCAGAAAAACCCCTACGCTTTTGTAAAATGGAACCCACGGTCCAGAGTTGAATTATTTGCGTGTAGGCCCCTGAGTTTTAACGCATAAATATGTTTTAGTCCTCGGTTTTTCACAAATAAGCCCTGGAAACTTTGAAAATCTCGCCAGCAAGTCCCTGGACCTTAGAAACACCATATCTCTCGTTTTAGCTCCGATTAGCTTGATTCTTGCGCTCATATGTTCATAGTGAAGCGTAGATTAGTTTTAAAACCTTTTTATGTGCTGTTTCTACTATTTGGTGTACTGTTCTAATAGAATTATATTTTTTACATGTATTGGTATGCGTGCATGCTTGTGTGGTGCTTCGTGTCCAGTCGGTGAGCCATTAGCTTTAGGGTTCGAGTTTGCGGAGGACTTTCCGGAGCAGGACTCGCAGCAGCAGCAGCACTTCGAGGAAGGCAAGTTATAGCACGGACCATCCTTGCTACCTAACCACACCTTTCAATTATTTACTTTCATATGCATGAGTCTAATTTGATACCCCATTAAGGTTGTACCTAGTTTTGTTTATCCTATTCCGTTGATATCCCAGTTTATGCATATGGGTAGAATCTTTGCTATGCGCAGCTACTGTCACCACTATTTATTTGTTAATTATAACTTAATGGTTCACTTCAATGTTAATGATAAAACATGCTTTTTAGCAACATGGTTTAGGGAACTAGAGCATGTGTTGTGTGCTTTGCTCTAGTGTCTCTCCCTAAGGTCCGATTCTTAAAGCGGCAACCCAGGAGCCTGTCGCCACTGCTAGAACTATTATGGCTCTGGTCTTGGTCAAGTAACTTGTACGTCTCTAGCTTGCCAGTGGTTACCATCGGGGCCAAAGGCGTTAGTGGACACAAGGTGAAAGGGTGTTTCTTGATTCCACCAGGGACGGGTGACCTGTCGGCTATGCCCCTGTGAGGCACAGTCCCGTGCTGGGAGTCCCTGCGATTGGGAACTCCACACGTTGCGCATGGATGGGTGTGATGCCCGCGCGTTGGATGCCATTGACCCCCTCATGGTGTGACTCCGTGAGCGTACGTCAATCTCGGTGCCTAGGGTCTCACCGCCTTGTTAAACTAGTGGCTACTATCTTGTTAGGGTGTCTTGTGAAAAACCTCGTAGCGTCCCTATGCCGTCACACCTCGGAAGTGTTGATGTGCGTGGTTGGGTGCAAAGTTCCTTTGAACTTTTACGTGACTGGTGGGTAAAGGGCGAAACCTCTACAGAGTGTACAATCTATCATGATAGCCTTGCTCAGGGTCACGAGCGGCCTGGATCCTTTTTTATTAGAACATGATGTCTCTTTGTGCTTAATGTCACTTCTACTTTATTTAATTGGGTTGCAACTGGGTTTCACATACATGTAGTAACTTGGATCATGCTAAAATGAATCAACTAAAAGTGATAATGCAGTTAAGCCGTGTCTAGCCTTATTTTAAGCCTTCATGTACCTGTGCTATAATTGTTAAGTAATTGTTTTACTTACACTTGCCATTATTCAACAAAATCCCGGATGGGTAATAGATTGGGCTGTGCATGAGACTGCTGCTGAGTTCCCTAAGGACCTGCCGTACTTCTGAGTTGCGCTCTCCCAGTCAGAGTCCCTGTGGAGTACGGCTCCGCTCTAGTTGAGAGTTATAGACTTCCGTTGTAATAATCATTTATGTTGTACTCTGATGTAAACTATTTTATTTCGAGCATTTGTTCGATGTATGTGTTCTGTGGACTTCCTGGGCACACATAAGGCCGCATTCGGGTTTTGTGAAAATCCGGGTGTGACAGTGACAAAGGCTGTCTTCGGGATGTCACGTTCCTTAATCCTCAATTTATGGTAACCAGATCTCAAGTCAATCTTAGAGAAATACTTGGCTCCTTTCAGCTGGTCAAAAAGGTCATCTATTCTAGGGAGAGGGTATTTGTTCTTAATAGTGACCTCATTAAGTGCGTGGTAGTCAAGACACATCCTCATACATCCATCTTTCTTTTTAACAAAAAGTATTGGGGCTCCCCACGAGGATGAGCTAGGCCGGATGAAGCCACTCCGCTATAATTCCTCTAGTTGCTTCTTTAATTCCGCTAGCTTAGAGGCTGCCATCCTATAGGGTCTTTTGGCCATAGGGGAGGTTCCTAGGACAAGTTCAATGGCAAACTCTATGTCCTGATCCGGTGGCATTCCGGGTAGTTCCTCAGGGAAAACATCTGGGTACTCATTGACTATCAGAACTTCCTCTAGGGATTTCACCTCTATGTTAAAGACCATAGGGTCTGGTCCACTCCCCTTGGTGTGGCAGGTCACTTGAATCCCATCTGTGTTGGTTAGGTGCACTACCTTATCAGCACAACCTATAAGACCATTGTGTTGACTCAAGCAGTCCATTCCGAGGATCACATCTATTCCTTTGCACATAAGTACTACTAGGTCCGCTAAGAATTCTACCACACTTAAAATGATCCGTACCCGAGAGCAGCCTAGTTGATACTGAATGTCACCCCCAGGCGTTCGGGTTAACAGGGGTGCTTTTAGTAGTACTGTAGGTATATTATTGTTCTCCACAAAACTCGATGATATAAATAAATGTGATGCTCCAGAATCAAATAAGACTGTTGCCAAAACTGAACTGACTAGGAACTCACCGAGTACTACTCCTTGAGCTCCCTCAGCCTCCTGCGCGTCGATGTGGTTGACGCAGGCTCGTCCATAAGATTGCTGGTTGTTGTTGCCGGTGTTGTTGTTGCGGACTGGTACACGATTGGCTCAAGACACCGGTGGCTTAGGCCCATTCACAGAGTAGGCTGATGCATCAGGCTTATTCTTTGCATAGGGACAATTGGTTATGTAGTGCCCTGTCTCGTGGCAGTTGAAAGATGCTCTTGCATTACTGTTGTTGGCCGTGACTTGGCTGGCATTACTATGTGGAGGCCTCATGGTGTTCTAACTCTTGAACTGGGTGTTAGGGGCTTGGGAGCCTGTAGCTTGGGACTGGGTCCTATATACTGCATAGGAGTTTGGGATTTGGGTGCAAGATAGTTGGAGTTTCTTGGCTTCTGGAAGCGGTCCTGCTGGCGAGCCTTGCTTTCCAAAAACTTTCGTTTGTTCTCCCTACATTCATCTGCTTTGGCCCTTTCCGTGAGGATGGCCATGTTCATCAGAGTGTTGAAGTCCGGGTAGATCTGGGGGGTAAGCAGGGTCCGGAGTTCTAATTCAGACCTTTCTTGAACATGTCCTGCTTCTTCTCATCCCTGTTGACTTCTTCTGGAGCATAGCGAGCTAGCTCCATGAACTAGTGGCTGTACTCCTCCACTATCTTGTTCCCTTGTTGTAGTTCACGGAACTCATCCACCTTGCGCTTCATGGTAGTTGTGGGAATATGGTAGCGGCAGAACTCATCCACAAATTCCTTCCAGGTGATGATAGATGCATCCTAGATGGCAGCACAACAATTCTCCCACCAGGCTAAGGCAGTCCCTGTAAGCTGGTGGGTAGCCAAGAGCACCTTGTCACGATCTTCACATCCGAATGGCTCGAGCTTCATCTGGATGACTCGCAGCCAGACATCGGCTTCCAAGGGGTTGCTAGATCCCCCAAATGTTGGTGGCCTGGTCCTCAGGAAGAGGGTTAGTTTGTCATTCTGGTTCTGCTTATGGGGCTTCTGGCGTTGGAGAGTTTCATCTATGGTCTGCATGAATCGAGTCTGATTGTATATTGCTTGTGCCACGTCCAAGACTAGGGGTGGAATGTGCTGCTCCTCATCCTGGCTTCCTATCCTGGACTGGTTCACTTCCTGCTTCGGGTCTTGTCCTGGCCCAACTGGCTGCTTGTCCCCACTGGGAGCGGTGTTCACGCGGCTCTGAGAGGGTCTAGCACGCATGTTAACCATCTGCAGGATTAGTGGGACTTCTGTGAGATTGGGTTATGGTGATGTTTTAAGTTATTTAACTCGCAATTCTCAAAAAATAGAATCCACCTTCTGCCGGCAAGCAAGCAAACTAACAAATAATAGGCACGAACGGTCTTAAATAAACAGTCGAAGAGGGGTACAACACTTAGGTGGGTCCAAAACAGAACACGCATTACAAGGCGGGGGTACAGGGCATGATAAGGATGATACTGCTAGGGGTACAAGGGCTCTTCTAACTCAGACCACAGAGACTTCATTCCCATTCGTCGCTTGATGCTGGGCCTACTCGCGGGGCGAGCCTTCTTCTTGGGCGCAGTGCTCCTCCAACGGCATGAGCAGCTCACGCTCTTCACCTCCTAGGGTTCCATTTTCCGGGGTTGCCCGACAGCTTCTCCTTCTGCAACTGCGGCTGTTCTTGCGGAGTGGTCCTAACAAGTTCTCCCCATGCTAAGATAGGTGTTCCAAGTAAGACATGGCCTTCTCCAACTGCCGGGACGGGTGTTCCACTCCTGGTCTACTCTTGTATACGCTGGTCCCGAGTCTGCCTGAGACTCTCTTAGGCTATGGCTTCGCTGCTGATGGCGGCAGCGGTCCTTGCTTCAGCTTGAGTAGCTTGGATTTGGTGCATCCGTACTGCGAGTTCAGCTTGCTCGGCGTGATTAACTTGCTCAGCAAGGAAACTAGCTTGCTCATCAAAGAGTTGGTCCAGGGAGTTGAGATAGGTGACCACTTGGTACAAGGGGTCCTATTCTTGACAGCGCCATTCCAAGTTTCTTATGCGGGCCTGCCACACTGGGGTCTTGACGAGCGGGGGAAAGAACCTCATTGGTGTGGGGACGAGGTGTTCTTCAAAGACGCGGCACATGTAGTGGAGTGCTTTCCTGACAGCTAAGGAATAGGTATCTTGGTACCTAAACCCTTACACGCCACGGCCCGATTGCGGGGTAGCGGTCGCTTTTGGTGATGGAAATGACCACTCTGCAGCGAAGAGTACCATGTTGTTCGTACTCCCTAATGTAGTACCTTCGGCATTCTGGGATACCGAGGCTTTCCAAGGATCCAATCAAAAGGCTGGGGAAACCGGGTGCTTCCTGGCAAACATCCTGGGGCCATCCTTCCTCAGTCATATGAAACAAGATAGGGAAAACAAATTTGGCATGAATATAAACTGAAATGCATTCTTTATTTCATGATAGAGTCGGGTACATGGTGCATGGATACATTGACACTAAGATAACGGCTCTAGACTGGGTACAATGACATGGGAGAGGAGACTCTAATCTAGGGTACGACACGCTACTCATGGGGAGTCTCCCTCAACCCAGACGTGATGCTTCTTCTACGGAAGGCAGTGCTCCAGTACTACTCCCTTAGTCTGGGTACCTGCATCTTGATGGGTTTCTTCAGGTTCTCCTTCCATTAACCCGGCCTCCCTTCTATGGTTTTCCATTATCTCCATTTCTTGGGTATAGGTATGCCACTTGGTTTGGAGGGTGGCTAGGGAGCTTATGGCTTGTCCGGCTCTTATCTGCTATTTCTCAATTTCCTGCTCCACCTTTTTTGCCCTGCGGTTCTGGTGCCTCAGTTGTGCCGCCTGCTCATGGTACAATCGGTCCAATCCGTTGAGGTAGATAGCCAAATGGGAAACAGTGTCCTCCAGTTCCTCATCATTTCCTAGGCTTCTCATCCGGGTGATCCATGCGAGTCCTCTTCCTCTAGTGGGTGGGAAAAACCCCATAGGTGTCCCCGGGTGGTGCTGCATGTAGAGTTCGCGTAGGCATATTAGGGCCATTCTGGCGGCCTTCTGGTAGGTATCCGGGACATAGAAGCCGGTGGTGGAGACGAACCAAGGTGCCACTTCCAGGTAGAGTGTGCTTTTTCCCACAAAGGTTATCATCTCACACCGATTGGTGCCCCGATGGTCGTACTCTCGGTAGGTGTACTCGGGTGTGTACGTGATTCCGATGCGTTCCAGGCTAAGTAGCAACAACTTGGGGAGGCCCGGCTCTGCGGGGTAGATTTCGTCACTCCATCCTTCATTAGCCACCTGGAACAGGGTAAGAGTAAAAGTGAGTGTTTGTGTGGGAAAAAAATTTTAGGCAAGGAAGGATCTAAGTAATAGGCTCATGAGAAGGTCTCAATCCTAGGGGTTACGTCCTACGGCCAACCTAACGGCTTTGATACCACCTGAAGCATCCCCTCGAATGAGAAGACTAAATGTGCTACCAAACATCAGTCCCAGGAGGCTGATACACATTTATTACAATAGATAGTTCGTTACCGTACAAACCGTCGCGGTAGCGGGAACTCGAGCTATAAGCCAAACAACGAAGCAAACTAGTTTGTCATCAGAGAGTTGCGCCATACGGGTCTTCAAGCGAGTGGCCCTAACACATAGGCAAGGCTGGGTGCAGAACGAAACCCTACTCAACATCTTCAGGCACAAAGTCTGGGTCTTCCACCGTAACAATAATAAGCAAGGGTGAGTACGAACGTACTCAGCAAGCTCAACCGCATCCACGGAGGGGATATAAACATATGCATGCACAAGATATAATAAAGGACAGGTTTCGGCTCTTTTGCAGAAAAGCTAAACTATACACATGCAATGTTTCATTTTATAAAGGACTTTTCGTAAACATATCTTTTGGTCGCAATTTCCTAAGCATACTTGGTTGGCTCACGTTGGAGTCCAAGATTTTAACGTTACCAGACTTCCCATCCATCGTATCCACTGTTAGAGTCTTTCCAAAATAACCCATACCACCAAACATTTCTAAAACAAAGGACTAGTGGAGTGACCATGCCGTAACTCGCCCAAAACCGTGGACACGGTTATCCGGATAGATTTTAACTCTGCAGAGGTGTACAAAACCACAAGTAGGGTACCGTAACACGAACACCTTAGTGCCGGTGCAGATCCATCAAAGCCATTACCCACCATAGCTAAACTGACTAGCCACCACAGAACAACCAGGGGGTCAGCAACCTGCCAACGAGGTTCTACCCAGGGGCATAACTTCACATAGATCGTATCCCCGTCTCCATGGCTTTTTGCTGCTCACCAGCACACCTGACAACTAACAGCTTAACTAGTGGGATTTATGCTAAGCCGTTGCCACATACAACGCTCGAGTGGTGGTACTGTAAATGGGTTAGGCAAGATGACACATCAACATCATCCAAAACCTTGACTCGACGAACATCTCCCACCATGCTCAACCACACAGATTTGACCTCACCTCGGTGTTTCACACAAGAAACATCATCCGTCCCATCTACACTGATATTCTTTTTATTCACAAAAACCCAGTTTTCCTTTTTAAAGCACACACACCATTGTTTTTGTACACACAAAGTAATTGTAGTGGAGAATATAATGGTAACCAAGTCCTAAGCATTTCTAGCAGTGATTAACATTCAAATAGAGCTACTGTGGGATATACATCCACGGGTACTCTCAAGATAGAAGACCGAGTCCTAGTAGAACTACTCGTGTAATCCAACTAGGACTCACGTATTGTAATTGACTAAGAAACTCACCATGTAAACCTGCCCCCTGGGATATATAAAGGAGGACAGGGGTCCCTAGCTCGACAGAGACCATAGAACTCAACTCACGTGCAATACAATCAAGCACATAGGATGTAGGGTATTACGCTACTCGCGGCCCGAACGTGTCTAAATCTTTGTGTTGTTCATGCACTATCTTTCCTAGAACTCAGCGAGACATAGGTGCTTGACATAAATCGTTGACACTTGGCACCCACCGTGGGGCCTACTCACCGATGCTCGACATTAGGCGCGATGGGATCAAACTTCAATATCAGCGGCCGATCACAGGATCAATGCGAGAGCTTGATGGACCTATCGTCGATAACATCATCGTCATTGTTGTTTGTGTGCTTCGATCGTGTTCACCGCATCGCCAAGACTAGGTGCGGAGTTGGTGTATTCGATGTTCACAGCCACGCCTGATCAGTTTTGAAGTTGACAAGCTTGATCGACCTCTCTTTGTTTTGAGGTTGTCCGGATTCGTGAAGAAGTTCAAGTCCGGAGATCCAGTTCCTTGACCCCGAGGCAAACAAGTTGGCGATTCTATCCGTCAAGTAGATTCTATTTGCGGAGAAGCTCCTCGCCAGCAAAAACAAATCGATGCTACGTAGGTGGTACAGCAAAATAGGATTGTCCGTGGATCAAGGCGGGGGTACACTGTCCTGCGCGAGAATTAAATTCCATCCACATGCACATGCATACAAGAAAGTTTTGTTCATACATGTATTGACAAAAAAAGAGGAGACAACAATCTGAAGCATCAAACAAGAGCCGCCGATGTTCCCTCCTAACAAATCAATTTGGTGGAATTATCCTATGCGCACATGGGAAGCTACCAGAGGGCTACAAGTTCCATCGCCGACCGCCACGGCTTCGTCGATAATCGTCCGCGAATCAAGCTAAGTCTTATTTAATAATTATTTTCTTTATATTAATTTTATCAGCTTGTTTAAAAACATACTTGGACATGAGCCGACTATTCTAAAAGAATACCTCGCTTGACATCCCGCCAACGTGTTACAAACCCTTGCGCGGTCTCTCCTACAGGAGAAAAGTCCTAACCGACTGCTTTATTATTTCTCTGCACTCTTAATGACCAAACCGATCAGTAGTATGCACCTTAATTCGTGAAACTTCAGTTCCTTCGTAACACCTATGCAGCTTAAAAGGACTGGTTAAGCGAGACCAAGTGTTTAAACGTAATAGGGCTACTACTCGAGTGGTTACGAGTCTAACAAGAGCAATGAGCTTAAACAGTTTAAACATGCATTACCACATGCTTTATATGCTATTCTAATAATTTTATGAGCTTATTAAAAAAATATGCTTTACATGCATTACCACATGCAACAAGTTTAAACATGCATTACAAATGTTATTATTTACTTTTTCTAGATCGGATACTACTCATCCTATATATTGAAATTGCAGGGTTACCAGTTGAATATTCATAACACGACCATGGAGCCACTTGAGTACTTTTACTAGTCGGTGCTCACATGCTGAGTACTTCATCCAGTCGCTTGAAGCTTGGGGGTACACAATACAAGCCAATACATGAAGACAAGTACTAGAGCTAGTCGGTACTCAAACGGCGCGGCATTACAATGCCAGCCGAGTACTTTAAACTAGTCGGTGCTTGTATATTACAACAACTCGAAGACTATGTTCTTGACCCTTGGACCGAATGTAAACCATTTGCTTCAAGGCTCGGGGGTTACACTCAAGGGGTACACATTTTTTGTACCTATTGTTGATCCATTCAAGATCTTCGACTAGTTTTAACAAAACCACTAGAAGTTTAGGGGCTATACCCAATGGGTGCACCTACTTGGTGCACGCCATTGAACTACTCGAGATGAAGATAGAAGACTTCTTTTGAACCTCTCATTACTTAAAAAGTAGTCGGAGGCTCGGGGGCTACATCCATTGGGTGCATCTAAAGATGCACTCCAATGTAAACTACTCTACAGAGAAGGCTTGAGTGTCTTGGACTTAGCTCCAACTACTCGAAGATGTTAAAGCAGATTCAAGACTTGAAGCAAAGGCGCAAGATGCTCAGGGGCTTGTGGGATATACATCCCCGGGTGCCCTCAAGATAGAAGACCGAGTCCTAATAGAACTACTCGTGTAATCCAACTAGGACTCACATATTGTAACCGACTAGGAAACTCACCATGTAATCCTGCCCCCTAGGATATATAAAGGAGGGCAGGGGTCCCTAGCTCGGCAGAGACCATACAACTCAACTCACGTGCAACACAATCAAGCACACAGGATGTAGGGTATTACGCTACTTGCGGCCCGAACCTGTCTAAATCTTTGTGTTGTTCGTGGACTATCGTTCCTAGAACTCGGTGAGACCCACAAATCTACTCCCTGGGGTACCCCCTAGGAGACGTGCTCGACATAAATCATTGACAGCTATGTCATATTTAAATATTAATCTAGGTCGTCAAGGAAACAGTCATAACAATCAAGGAATGGCTATCCAACCGGGGTTTAGCAATAAATCATGCAAGTTTTATAAATCAGGCCAATAGGTTGTGTTTATAAAACTGGGACAAAAATGTGCATCAAATGATGGGATTGAACTGGCCGTTCTCAAAACCCTCGGGGAGTTCCTGCCCGGGGTACTGGCCTTCGGGCTCCTGCTCGTAACACTGCTCCTCCTTGAGTCCTTCCTCGTTCACAGTGTGATCTACGGCACACACCAACAAGCATACAAATAAATAGAAGAACAATAATGTTTTTCACTGAGCTTAGAGAATAAGGGAACAGGGAGCGAACAGAAAACAAAGGAGGGATGATTATTTTTTGGAATATATTGATTGGCTTATCAGAGATAGCATGGGAAGGCATGTGGTGAAATTTGGGGTCAATCCAGATTAAAACGATGCATAAAATGACGCGTCGTTTAAGGTTGGGAGAGCGTTTAAAAGGGGTAGGGCTGGTTTATAATGTTTACTAAATTCCTAGGTGTTTAATTGGAAAGGTACCAGGCTCTGGTTGTGAGGGTTTTAGAGTATAAAAGGGACCTAGTTGTGAATTTCAAAAATTGGTAGGGTTTAGATGTGAAATAACATTCACCAGGGGGTTTAAATAGGGCCTAATGTCTTATATGTAAAAAGGACAGGAGGGGGGCTTCTTTGTGAAAGCACCAAAGAGAGAGAGAGGGCGGCTTGGACCGCGGGTTTGAAAGGAGGAAATGGCAAGGGCTATTGGTAAAATGGTCATCTTCCCTTTGCAAACAGAACAATGGGAAGGGGAGGGGATCGGCCGGTGGCGGCGGCGCTGGCCTCGCCGGCGCTACGGGCAGTGCTAGCGGCCGGAAGCAGGGGGAATAGAGAGAGGGAGGCAAGAGGAGTCCACCCGTGCCCTCGCCTCGGGCGAAGGTGGCATGTGGAGGTGGCCTCACGGGAGCGGCGCGGCGGTGGCAATGGCGAGTGAGGTGGCGGCGTTGCAGCGAGCGGGAAGGGTAGCTAGGGGGCCAGCGAGTACGGGGACGTGAAGGAGATGCTGGTGGTCTATTTATAGGCGCAGGGTTAGGCCGGGGAAGCGGGTCAACAAGAGGGGTTCTTGGGCGGCGATGGAGGCCAGTGAGCGGTGATTTATGGCGGCCGACGGAACAGTTCGATAGGGGGGCTAGCGGCGCACAGGGCCGAGCGGGAGCGGCGAGGCGGCGGTGTGCGGTACGTGAGTGTGCGCACGGCAGAGCAGCGGGGCCGGGCGGCCTTGGCATGGTGGCTCATCGACGGGCGGCGCGGATGGCCTCGTGGGGCGGTGGCGCGGAGGCTGGAGCGGGGCGCCGTGCAGCATGTCAGCGAGGGCACATCGACGTGCGGCGCGGGCGAACACGTGGGGCAGTGGCGCGGGCAGCACAACAGCGAGGTGTTGCGGCGGGCTGGGCGACGGGGAGTGCAGTGAGCATGCGCGCGTGGCGCGGGCATGATGGGGACTAGGGTTTCCCGATCTTCCGAAAGGTTCTGATAACTCTCGATTTGGTGGAGTCGTGACTCAAATCGGTCCGGCTTCCGAACCACACGTTCCGAACCCCGCAATCGCAGCACCACGTCTCCTCAGGTTATCAACCGGCGTTGCACGGTTGACCTCGCCGAGAAGGCTAATCCTTGCCTGCGAATCGAAGAACACAAGGAAGAACGAGAAAGATTGCAACACAATTGCAGGTGTATGATTAAACTCACGAAGTTGGGGTCTCAGAAACCGACGAGCGGCAACACTGTTCTTGACGGAATTGATCTAAGCAAAACCCAAACCCTAACTTGGGCAGCGGCTACTGTTTTAAAGAGTCTAGGGCTGTGGTCGACCCCCCTGGATGTGCCCCTATTGGGCTCAACACGATACACGACCCAAAGACCAAAATACGACGATGCAGCGCCAATAAAGATTCTGAACGTCACGTTGTTTCGTCGATGCAGTGCCATTGCAAAGATTATCTTCTTAGCTTTCCAAGCATATAAAGAAAATCCAAATCCAAGCCCGTATGTGACCTGGGCGTTTGATTTTGCGCTGACTGCTCCTGGGCTCCGAGGTGGACTCGAAGTTGAATTGATTTGGGCCTCTATCTTGACTTGCACGCCCTTGCTGGTCCTCTCCACCTTGAAGCCCTTCTCCAACTATCCTCTGGTCCTCTCCATGGTTCCTAATTACAATATAATCATTAGGTAGCAATATATTCTCATAATCACATAGAGAGGTACTTAAGAACGAGCTCACCTCTAAATTCAATTGTCGCGCACGAGCTCAAGTGATTGGACCTTGAACGATCAATGGAGGATTGTTGTGAATATCCATAGGAGTGATGTCATCATCATCCTCCCCCTCTTGAATTGGAGTCGTCCTCGACTAAAGCTCATCCTCTTCTCCCAAATATGGCCTCAAATCTGAAACGTTAAAGGTAGGACTAACCCCAAACTCGGGAGGCACCTCAAGTTTATATGCATTATCATTAATCTTTTCAAGTATTTTAAATGGGCCATCAGCTCTTGGCATCAACTTAGACTTTCTCAATTCTGGAAATCTTTCTTTTCTCAAGTGCAACCATACTAAATCACCCGGTTCAAGCTTTACTTCTTTCCTACCTTTACTACCAGGAATTCTATACTTGTCGTTCATCTTTTCAATGTTGTGCTTAGTTGTTTCATGCATTTGCAAAATAAATTCAGCACGTTCCTTGGCATCATTATGAATCCTTTCACTAGTAGGCGAAGGCAAAATATCAATAGGAGCACGAGGGTTGAAACCATATACTACCTGAAAAGGACTTACCTTGGTGGTAGAATGTGTTGCTCGATTATATGCAAACTCGACATGAGGCAAACATTCTTCCCACATCCTCAAATTTTTCTTCAAAATAGCTCTCAACATAGTACCCAAAGTACGGTTCATGACCTCCGTTTGTCCATCAGTTTATGGATGACAAGTAGTAGAAAACAACAATTTTGTACCCAACTTGTTCCACAGAGTCCGCCAAAAATGACTCAAGAATTTAGCATCACGATCTGAAACAATAGTAGACGGCATACCATGCAAACGAATAATCTCTTTGAAAAAGAGGTCAGCAATATGTATAGCATCATCACTCTTATGACATGGTATAAAGTGTGCCATCTTAGAAAAACGATCCACCACAACAAATATGCTATCACTCCCCCTCTTAGTCCTAGGCAATCCCAAAACAAAGTCCATAGAAATATCTGCCCAAGGAATAGAAGGAACTGGAAGAGGCATGTATAACCCATGTGGATTCATGTGAGACTTAGCTTTTTGACATGTGGAGCAGCGAGAAACAAACCTCTCAACATCTCTCTTCATATGAGGCCAAAAAAATGCGAGGCCAAAACATCCTCGGTCTTCTTAGCACCAAAATGGCTCATCAACCCTCCTCCACGCGCTTCCTGTAACAACAAAAGACGAACCGAACCAACTGGAATGCATAGGCGGTTAGCTCTAAACAAGAACCCATCATTAACCATAAATTTGTTCCATGCACGTCCCTCTCTAAAATTCAGCAACACATCTTTAAAATCAGGGTCAAGCGCATATTGTTCTTTTATCGATTCAAGTCCAAAAATCCGACAATCAAGTTGGGACAGCAAAGTATATCATCTAGACAAAGCATCAGCAATCACATTATCCTTCCACTTCTTCTGTTTGACAACATAAGGGAAAGTTTCAATAAATTCAACCCACTTAGCATGTCTACGATTCAGATTATTTTGATAGCGAAGATACTTCAGCGATTCATGATCAGAATGAACAACAAATTCTCTAGGCCACAAATAATGATGCCACGTTTCTAAAGAATGTACAAGTGCATACAATTCCTTATCATACGTAGAATAATTCAGAACCGGACCATGCAACTTTTCACTAAAATATGCAACGGGTTTACCATCTTGCATCAAAACACCTCCAATGCCAACTCAAAAGTCTTACCAAAGTTTGGAAGTTGCAGCAATGGCGCGTGCGTAAGCTTCTACTTCAATGTTGCAAAGGACTCCTCTTGTGCTTTTCTCCAATGAAACACCACACCTTTCTTCGTCAACTCGTGCAACGGGGCAGCAATGGTGCTGAAATCTTTGACGAAGCGGCGATAGAAACCTGCAAGACCAAGAAAACTCCGTACCTGTGTGATGGTTTGGGGTAACGGCCAGCTCGCAATGGCCTCAATTTTCATCTCATCCACCTCAATTCCCTGTGGAGTAACAATATAGCCAAGGAAAGAAACTCTATCGGTGCAAAAGACGCACTTATCAAGATTAGGAAACAAACGTGCATCTCTCAAAGCATCAAAAATAGCACATAAGTGTTCCATATGTTCATCCAAAGACTTGCTGAAAATTAATATATCATCAAAGTAAACCACCACAAATCGCCCAATAAAAGCCCGCAAAACCTCATTCATCAATCGCATGAAAGTACTAGGTGCATTGGTTAAACCAAAAGGCATAACTAACCACTCATATAACCCGAATTTGGTTTTAAAAGCTATTTTCCATTCATCTCCAAGTTTCATTGTTATTTGGTGGTAACCACTACGCAAGTCTATCTTTGTGAAAATTATAGCACCACACAACTCATCAAGCATGTCATCTAGCCTAGGAATAGGATGACGATATCGAATTGTAATATTATTGATAGCTCGACAATCAACACACATACGCCAAGTACCATCTTTCTTGGGAACCAAAAGCACAGGAACAACACAAGGACTAAGGCTTTCACGGACATACCCACGGTCCAACAGTTCTTGGACTTGTCGCTGAATCTCCGTTGTCTCCTCGGGATTGGTGCAATAAGCAGCACGGTTCGACAATGTGGCTCCGGGAATCAAATCAATTTGATGCTCTATCCCTCTCAAAGGCGGAAGGCCCGGTGGTAACTCAGCTAGAAAAATGTCCTCATACTCCTGCGAAATGTTAGTGACAACAGGAGGCAAAGAGCTAGCAATATATCAAGCGAAAACAAAGCTCGTTTGCATACCAAAGCATAGCACATATCATCATCAGAAAGTTCAGCAAGTTCAGATTTCATTGCGAGCATAGCTCCGCCCTTTAATTTAATTCCCTTGACCTCAGAAGTTGGTGTAGACTTATCCTTTTTAGGTGGGTAAATAGATTTAGCAACTTGCTGATTTTCATATTCCTTATCATGCAAACTAGGAGCTCGTTCTTTATCAGCTTGTACAATTTCAGCAGGTGTCATAGGTAGCAAAGTAATTTTCTGTCATTTATGTGTGAAAGTGTATTTATTACTTTTGCCATGGTGTATAGCATCATTATCAAATTCCCAAGGACGTCCGAATAAAAGAGAACAAGCATCCATAGGTACAACATCACAGTCAACAGAATCATCATAGGTACCAATGGAAAAAGAAACTCTACAGGTTTGTGTTACCTTAGCTTTCCCCGCATCACTAAACCACTGAATACCATATGGATGGGGATGAGGGCGTGTGGCCAATCCAAGCTTCTTGACCAAATCAGAACTCACCAAATTATTGCAACTACCTCCATCAATGATGACACGTGCACGACGGTTGTGGATGACGAAAAAAATTTAGAACAAGTTATGGCGTTGGATCTTCTCAGGTTGCTGTACTTGTGCACTGAGTACTCACTGCACAATGATGTTTCTAAAGGCCGTCGTGTCCTCACTACCAAATGCAACGTCACGATCCTCATCAATATCATTTGCCTCATCATCTTCAACGTCGGAGGTGCTTATGTATCCATCTTCTGTAGCAATGTATGCCCGCTGACTAGGGCAATCCTTCTGCACATGGCCAAGCCCATGGCAACGGTGGCACTGAATGTTGGAAGTGCGTGGTGTCGAGGTGGTACTCCTGCTGCCCTCCTGCAAAGAATTTTTACCTGAATCCGAAGAACGTGCAAAAGATGGTGGTGGCGGTTGTTGGCACTCCTTACGGCCTACAGATAAATCCGCAAGCGGACGGATACCGATGTAGCTTTCACCCGGGAGTATTCCAAGGTATCGATTTCCACGGAGAACGAGAAGTGGACTGATTCTAAACTAAGTTGTCCTAGGTAGATGGAATGGAGTGAATGGTATGGATGAGGTGGATGACAACAACAAAGAGAAGAGGAGTGATAGGAGGGTAGAGAGGGTACGAGTCTGGTAGAGGTATTCTACTGATTGATCGAGCAGATCAGAGGATACAGATAGATACTTGCTTCGGGACAAGGGAACCGGTGGACACACAGAAAGGGATGAGAAGGGGTGCCACTATTTCCCAACTGGGTAATCCTACGGACCGGAACTAACGTGATGGGCTACAAAGACCGGAAGGGCTGTCACCACCTTACGGCTACCACCTCCGTTGCGACTTGAATAAACTAAGTTAGTCTCAAGTATAGGCACCACGCCTACACTAGTCAACTAATACTTATCTCCTATAGAAAGATAAGCACCCAAGCTAAGCAACCAGTATACAGTTATACCAATCAACTAAGCATTGAACGAAGAACCAGCAAGCATAGAAAAGTAAGAACTGAATGCTCAATTAATCAGAGAGAGATACAAGAGTTACCAGACATGACCCGGATGTTACAAGAAGTGAAGCCGCATCCGTAGAGGTACAGCGGGAAGAGGGGCCGACACTTCGGCTCCTCTCCGGGACGCTCACCTCTCCTCTCTCCTCTCTCCCTAACAGTGCTTCGCCTGCACTCTACTCTTGTGTTGTGTATCTTGTAGGTGACCAGGGGCCTCAATTTATAGTGGCCAAGGACGGTGGGAGGCAGAGTGGCAGCCAAGGCAGCTGGGAGGCGGTGCCGAGCTGTTCGGGCGAATCTCCTGGTTCGGGCGAACCAAGGAGTTCGGCCGAAGTGCCACGTGCACCGCCTCAACCCTCTACGGCCTTGATCTCTCCTCCAGGTCGGTTCTGAGGCGGTGAAGCCAGTTCGGGCGAACCGGGGGGTTCGGCCGAACCCGGGAAGTAGCCCACCTCCCCCTTCCCCGCTTTCGGCCCAGTCCGGCGGCCGGCTCCGCTCCGCTCCCGCGCCAGCCGCTCGGCCCACCTCGCGGCCCAGCAACCAGCCGCGCAGCGTCCCGCCTCCTCCCCCAACCCGGCCCAGCAGCCAGGCCGGCCCGCCTACGCCCGCAGCCGCTGACAGAGCGGGACCCACAGGTCGGATTCATCCCCTACCTTACGTCGGAGTCCGACTCCGCTCCGGCCATGGTGTCCGGCCCGGCCACGGCACGGACGCCGAGGCCCACCCGAGCCGCCTTCGGCCGCCCTTCAACCGCCGCCGCCGTCCCAATTTCCCTCATCGAAAACCTAAGCGCCGCCTCTAGCCGAGCTCGCATCGCCGCCGCCGCTTCCGCCTCCTCTGTTGCATGCTCGCCGTCGATGCCCGAGCGCCGCCGCCACTGCTCGGCGCGAGCCACCTCCGCTGCTCTGCCGCCGACGAGACCTATCCCGGCGAACTCGCTGCGTCGCCCCGAGTCGGTAGCACCCAGCCACGACCCAAACCGAGCCTTGTAGTGTGCGAATGCGTCCTCGCCGGCGAAGCGCCGCCACCGCCGCTCAGCGCCGCCGCGGCTCCTCTCGCCGTCGACAACCCCCTCCCCTTGATCCAATCTCAGCCGCCCGATTGTAATCCGACGGCCCAGATCGAAACCAGCCCCGGGTCAAAGTTGACCGTACCGGTCAACCAAGTCAGCCGAGCCACTTTTGCAAAAGAGCCCCTGATCTTTTTCGAAATCAACCCGCGGTCCAGATCAATTCAAAAATAATTAGAATTAGGTCCTGATTTTTACAGAAAACCCCCTGCCTTATTTAAAAATAGCATTCGAGGTCCTGTTTTGATTAATTTGCGAATAAACCCTCCTATTTTTATATAAAATTATGTTTTAGCCCCTGAGTTTTTGCAAATAAGCCCCTGGATCTTTTGAAACTTCGCCAGCAAGTCCCCGAACCTTAGAAAAGCCGTATCTTTCTTGTTTTAGCTCCGATTTGAGTGATTTTCGCGCTCACGTGTTCGTAGCGAAGCGTAGATTAGTTTCTAAGCCTTCTTTTGTTCTGTTTTATTGTTTGGTGTACTGTTCTAATAGATTAATATTGTTTGCATGTACTGGCTTGTATGGATGCTTGTGTGTCGATGTATGAGTCCAGTCGGTGAGCCGTACGCGTTTGAGTTCGAGGGTTACGAGGAGCAGGACCAACTGCAGCAACAGCAGCAGCAGCAGCAGTTTGACGAAGGCAAGTATAGCACGGACAATCCTTGCTACCTAAACACACCTTTACATTATCTACTGCATATGCATGTGTCTAAATTGTTGTCCTATTAAGGTTATTCCTAGTTTTGTTTATCCTATACCTTGATTACCCTGGGTTAATGCATTTGGGTAGAACTTTGCTAGGCGCAGCTACTGTCACCAATGTTTAACCATTAATCTTGACTTAATGGTTCACTTCAATGACAATGGTAAAACTTGCTTTTTAGCAACATGGATCAGGGAGCTAGGGCGTACGCTTCGTGCTTGGCCCTAGTGTCTCTCCGTAAGGACTGGTTCTTAAAGCGGCAACCCAGGAACCTGTCGCCACCACTGGAACTATAATGGCTCTGGTCTTGGACAAGTAACATGTACGGCTCTAGCTTAACAGTAGTTACCGACGGGCCGACGGCGTTATGGGAAGCATGGGTGAGAGTATGGTTTGATCCACCGAGGACGGAGTATCCGTTGGCTATGTCCCCATGAGGCACAGTCCCGTGTTGGGAGCTTCCGTATGGCGGGGGTTCCACGCGTTGCGCTATTTATTTTGTTGTTGATGTTTATTACCGCGCTTGGACGCCATTGACCCCCCTCGTGTTGCGACATGAGCGTCAGTCAATCTCGGTGCCTTGGGTCATGCTGCCTAGGTTGTACCATAACGGCTACTGTTTCGTTAGGGTGTCTTGTGAAAAGCCTCGTAGCGTCCCTATGCAGTCACACCTCGGAAGTGTTGATGTGCGTGGTTGGGTGCAAAGTTCCTTTGAACTTTTACGCGACTGGTGGGTAAAGGGCGAAACCTCTGCAGAGTGTATAATCTATCATGATAGCCTTGCTCATGGTCACGAGCGGCCTGGATCCTTTTTGATTAGAAGTTGACGTTTATTAATGTTTAATGCTCTCTACTACTATATTAAATGGGTTACAAACTGGGATTCACGTGAAAGTAGTGATTATGATGAAGCTAAAATGAAACAACTAAAATTGCTAATGCAGTTCAGCCGTGTCAAGCCTTTCTTTTAAGCCTTCATTATCCGTGTTGTATTTGCTAAGTAAGACATTTACTTACACTTGCTATTCAACAAAAT
This sequence comes from Echinochloa phyllopogon, assembly GCA_033239725.1. Taxonomy (NCBI): domain Eukaryota; kingdom Viridiplantae; phylum Streptophyta; class Magnoliopsida; order Poales; family Poaceae; genus Echinochloa; species Echinochloa phyllopogon. Next base: position 30,236,760 of record BTCW01000018.1, read on the forward strand.
CCCGGATGGGTAACAGATGGATTAGATGGTACTGCTGCTGTTGAATTTCCTGAAGATCTGCCATTCTACTAGCTGTGCTCAACCAGTCGGTGTCCCAGTGGGTTATGGTTATCGGCTTCGTCTTCGTCTTCGTTTAGAGAGAGTTAATAAAGAGACTTCCGCTGTTTTATTTAGTTATTTGAGTCAAACTCTGATGTAAAACCATTTTATTCGAGCATATGTACTCTGTTTATCATATTTGTTAACTATATGTGTTATGTGGACTTCCTGGGCACACATATAGTAGCATTCGGGTTTCTGTGTAAATCCGGGTGTGACAACCGAGCGAAAAGTTATGCCCGTTTTACTGAAGGTACCTCAAGTTATGGTTTTCGGGAGGCCCACGATGCGGTTCTCTGGAGGCTCAATTCGGCAGGATGCGCGGCGGCAGTTAGGGTATGCAAGATGAACCAAGAAGGGCTGTGATGCAAGGCGATGGACACACGGCAGCTCGCAACCTATCTAGGGCTTGCACGACAGGAGTTCACGCAAGGCGGCTAGCGAGGGCAAGTCGAGTTATGGGGTGGTACGACTTGTAATCTGGTAATGGTGGATGGGATAGCGGCGGAAACAAACAATGCACAGCAACGGGCGATTGAACTACGACGACGAACATGACCTAATACCAGCAACAAGACTCGACCACGGACACAAACTCAACAAAACGAATCTGAAACGAAACTGCAAAGGCTAAATGGGTACTAGGACAGCAGAAATTTTTTTAGGGCTATTTTCTGGACTATAGGACAAAGGCGAAAAGGCGAACCTGAAGGTAAACCTGTCTCTGGATACCACTTGATGGGAACTAGGGTTTCTCGATCTTCCGAAAGGTTCTGATAACTCTTGATTTGGTTGATTCGTGACTCAAATTGATCCGGCTTCCGAACCACACGTTCCAAACCCCGCAATCGCAGCACCACGTGTCCTCAAGTTATCAACCGGCGTTGCACGGTTGACCTTGCCTAGAAGGCTAATCCTTGCCTGTGAATCGAAGAACACAAGCAAGAACGAGAAAGATTGCAACACAATTGCAGATGTATGATTAAACTCACGAAGTTGGGGTCTCACAAACCGACGAGCGGTGACACTGTTCTTGACAGAATTGATCTAAGCAAAACCCAAACCGTAACTTGGGTAGTGGCTACTGTTTTAAAGAGTCTAGGGTCGTGGTCGACCCCCCTGGACGTGCCCCTATTGGGCTCAACACGATACACGGCCCAAAGACCAAAATACGACGATGCAGCGCCGAAACAGATTCTGAACGTCAACTTGTTTCGTCGATTCCTGTTGACTCCGGACGAATTTTGATATAAGACCAGTGCCATTGCAAAGATTATCTTCTTAGCTTTCCAAGCATATAAAGAACGTCCAAATCCGAGCTGGTATGCGACCTGGGCATCTGATTTAGCGCTGACTGCTCCTGGGCTCCGAGGTGGACTCGAAGTCGAATTGATTTGGGCCTCTATCTTGACTTGCACGCCCTTGCTGGTCCTCTCCACCTTGAAGCCCTTCTCCAACTATCCTATGGTCCTCTCTATGGTTCCTAATTACAATATAATCATTAGGTAGCAATATATTCTCATAATCACATAGAGAGGTACTTAAGAACGAACTCACCTCTAAATTCAATTGTCGCGCACGAGCTCAAGTGATTGGACCTTGAACGATCAATGGAGGATTGTTGTGAGTATCCATAGGAGTGATGTCCTCATCAGGGCACACACGTGGTGGGGCCAGGCAGGGGTGCAGCAGGTCGTCGGTGGAGCAGCGGCAGCGAGTGCGGCAACAGCGCTGTGGCGGGGTGCACGCGGCACGCGTGCCTGCGTTGGGCGGTTGCGGTGCGGTGTCTGCGCCGGCGAGGCAGCGATGGCATAGTGGCAGCAATGCGAGCAGCCAGCGGTGGGGCCAGTCGATGTGATGGCATTGGGGAGGAGTGTGTGGCCGGTGGAGCAACGACAGCGCCGGAGCGCGTGCAGGAAAAAGGCCGGGAGCGTGCAGCCGGGAAGGGAGTAAGAAAGAAGGAAGAGAAAGGAAAAGAAGTGGGCAGAAAAGAAAGAAGAGAGAGAGCGGGATTCGCGGCGGAAAGCCGACGAGCTGTCGACAGCGGTGGAAAGAGGACGGTTAGGGACGATGGGGTTTGAGCTGGGTCGGCGGAAAAAAGGGGAGGGAATATTTGGGTTTGGATTTCGGGAGCTCAGCTGTAAAAAGTTTTGAAAAGATTTTTATCTGGTGTGTTAAAAGATGATTTACCAGAGGGTAAAATGCGGGCGTTACACTGGCCTGGCTCCTTTAGAAGCGCCGAGTATGTGTCAAGCGCCCAGCCCCAGAGCATGCGAGGTGTCCGGCCTGGTACATGTGGACGCGCCGAGTACGTGTCAAGCGCCCAACCCTCGAGCATGCGACGTGTCTGGCCTGGTCCATCTGGATTCACCGAGTTCGTGTCGAACGCACTGTACCCGAGCATGCGAGGTGTCTGGCTTGGCCCCTTTGGATGTACCGAGTACGTGTCAAGTGCCCAATCCCCGAGCATGCGAGGTGTCTGGCCTGGTCCATGTGGACGCGCTGAGTCCGTGTCGAACACCCAACCCCCGAGCTTGCGAGGTGTCTGACTTGGCCCCTTTGGACGCGTCAAGTACGTGTCAAGCGCCTAGCCCCGAGCATGCGAGGTGTCTAGCCTGGCCCCTTTGGACGCGCCGAGTACGTGTCAAGCGCCCAGCTCCCGAGCATGCGAGGTGTCTGGCCTGGTCCATGTGGATGCGCCAAGTCCGTATCGAACTCCCAGCCCCCAAGCATGCGAGGTGTCTGGCTTGGCCGCTTTGGACGCGTCGAGTACTTTAAAAGAGGAAGCTTATCTCGTCCGCCGATTTCGGATACGGCGGATTGTGGATTGCCGATCCCGTAGATTCTGTCCGTTTGTTTCGAGGCATTAGGGTAGGCCGTTGTCGCGTTATAAATACACTATGCCCTGCGCCATCACTATCGTCTTCCACATCGCGTCGCACCCTTCGTATTCCACAGAGTAGCCATTGCGCCGCTTCCACCATTGCGCCTAAGAGAGCTTCTCGTCGTTCTGTTAGGCACGGTGACCGGTCCTCGCTGGTGCGCCTGCACACTCCAGCCTACATCCTCCTGTCCTATCACCGCCGCCAAGCCCGACTCATGGCCGAAGCTTCTACCGACGCGCTGTCCCAGACGCCAGGGCAAGAGTCAAGTTGGGGGAAGTCGCATATGACCAAGCCCAGGCATGCCTGCGAGGACGCTGGAGGAAATGCTCCGGTCAGCTCCTGGCTGAGCCCAGGCTGCGATGAAGATCGGGGCCACAATAGTGGCAAAAGATTTGCTGGCCATCGTGAAGACATATTACCCTAATGTCCAGTTGGACTGCGCTGGTGAGGGCTTTGCCGCCGACTGCAGCGAAGAGTAGTTTGAAGCACTATCCGCATCTTTTGCTATCCTGGCTGGGGAGATTGTCGAGTTGGTCTTTCTAGATAATTAGAAATAGTCAGTGGTGTTGGGGAAAAACAATATCTGGACTAATTGTAATAAGAAGTCTTGAGTTCATGCTTCATGGTTTATGTGAGTTGATTTATCAACCCTCAACACTTTACCATGGTCATGACAGCGCTTAGGTACTCGGCCAGGAAAATGGCTGGAGCTCACGGGGAGGCAGCGTGCCTACAGTCTATGATGCTCTCATGGAGGCTTAGTCCTAGGTAGGGTGCCAGGTCGAGTACTTTCACGTGTGTTTAGACTTAGGTTTTGGTGAGTCAGACTGGCTGTGTTTGTTACATTAACATTATAAGGGCAAATGCATGGCTGACATTCTTTAAGTGGGGTAATAACATTGCGGACAGGAGAAATAAATAAAAACTGGGCGAGACAGTAGCCACTTTCTTTAAGTATTGACGGGAGGGAAAAAGGTACATAGCTGGTATCTGGATTAAGGGTAGAACTTGGTGAGGTGTTGGATGTTCTAGACGTTTGGAACCGAGTTGCCGTTGGCCCACTCTAGGCGTTATGTTCCTAGGGAGATGACTTCTCTGATGATAAAGGGTCCTTCCCAAGGCACTGACAACTTGTGCTGGTCCTTTGCGGTCATGACTCGGTGGAGTGCGAGGTCGCCCACGTTGAGGGAGAGTTCCCTGACGTTCCTATCGTGATATCAGTGAATCTGCTGCTCATGGCGTGCATGCTGGGTCAAGGCACAGAGCCTATGCTCTTCTAGAGAGTCGACGTCCACTTGCCGACTTAACTCGGTCTCACCTTCTTCGTAGAACTGGATGCGCGGGGCACCATGGGCCAAATCGGGCGGTAGGATGGCTTCTGATCCGAAGACCAGGAAGAAAGGCGTGTACCCTGTGGCTCGGCTCTTCTGGGTTTGCAGACCCCATACCACGTGTCGTACCTCTTTTTCCCAACGTCCTGTCTGGGGGTTTAGCGCGTGGTATATGTCCTTTTTTAGAGCATCCAGGACCATGCCATTGGCTCGTTTGACCTGCCCATTGCAGCGAGGGTGGGTGGATGAGGAGTAGTAGATGTTGATGTTGCTGTCTTAGCAGAAATCTAGAATTCATGGCCAGTGAACCGTGGGCAGAGGTCGGTGATGATGCGGTTTGGCACACCGAGGTGGTGCGTGAGCTCCTTGATGAAGGCGGCCATTGTTGCCGACTTGGTGTCGGTGACCACCTTGTACTCGATTCATCTAGTGAACTTGTCCAACATGACCAAGAATTGGCACCGAGCGCAACGTTGGATGAGGTCTTTGGCGTTTCTGACCGCCGTGGGCCAAAAGAACCTGGATCTATATGCCTTCCCGACCAGCATCTTGGCTGTCGCGTGATTGCTGCAACTGCCTGAGTGGATCTCATGCAGCAATGCCAGGCCCTCGCTTCGCAGTATGCACTTCATGAGTATGCCATAGGATGTTACTTTTCTCTATAGTTCAGAGCTGATGACCACGTAGTTCGTGGTTCACCGACTAAGTTGCTCGAGGGCGAACTTGTCATCCTTGAGTTTATTTGTTATGGCCATCTTATCATCCTTGATGAATGCAATGAGTGGCTCACACCAGTCATCCTCCGGGGGTCCTTCGATGGTTGCGACAACTTGGTCGGCCACCACTTCAGGATTGGTTTTGTCCAGCAATTTGATGGATGGCTTGCGGATGTCCTGAATGAACACCCCAGCTGGTACTTGGGATCCCTTGGATCCAAGTAAGGAAAGGACATCGGCCGCCATGTTCTCGTCCCACATGACTTGGTGGAACTCGAGCTCATAGAATTGGGCTTCTAACTTGCGGACCTCGGCGCAGTAGGCGTCCATCGTGTCTTTGGTGTGGTCCCAATTTTTGTAGACTTGCTCGATGATGACCTTCGACTCTCCATAGCAGACCAGACGTTTGATTCCGAGTGTCATGGCTATCCTGAGGCCGTGTATCAGTGCCTCATACTCGGCGCCATTGTTGGTTGCCTTGTAGTGGATTTGTAGAACGTATTTCAGGTACTTGCCCTGTGGAGAGATGAATAAGACTCCTGCCCTAGCCCCTTCTTAGTTTAGGGCACCATCGAAGTAAAGGGTCTAGTGCTCGGGCGGTTCAGTTGGGGTCGGTGCCTGGACTTCCGTCCATTCCTCTACGAAATCGGCCAGTACTTTTAACTTGATCGATTGCCTTGGATTGAAGGTAATCTGGAACTCCTCGATTCTATGACCCACTTGACGACTTAGCTATTGATGTCGCGGTTGTGAATAATTTCTCCAAGGGGAAAGTTGGACACCACTGGATCGGGTGTGCCTAAAAGTAGTGGCGCAGCTTCCTTGAATAGATCAGGAGCGCATATAGAAGCTTCTGCGGGTGTTGCTATCTTCTCTTTGAGTCGGCGAGCACTTCGCTAACGTAGTAGACTGGGCATTGCACAAGGTACCCGTGGTCTTCTTCTTTTCGTTCAACGACTTTGACCACGCTGACGACATAGGTGGTCGCTGCTATATATAGCAAGAGAGTTTCATCCGCTTTAGGTCCGGTGAGCACTGGGGAGATACAATTAATTCTTCGAGGTCGGCCAACGCTTGGTCGGCTTCCGGCGTCCATTTGAAGTTGTCGGCTTTCTTCAAGAGCTTGAAGAAAGGAGCGCCTTGTTCACCTAGCTTACTGATGAACCGGCTAAGGGCCACCATCATCCCCGTGAGCTTCATCACCTCCTTCTTGTTGGTGGGTCATGGAAGATTCTGAATGGCGGTGACTAGTAGATTTCCTGATGGCACCCCAAAAATGCATTTAGTCGGGTTGAGTTTCCGTTTGAAGCATTCTAGGTTGTTGAACGTCTCCTGAAGGTCGGCGATCATGGTTTCTGGGTCATAGGTCTTGACCACGATGTCGTCCACGTATGCCTCGGCATTTCGCCCAATTTGGCTGGATAGGCAATTCTGGGTTGCCTTTTGGTATGTGGCCCCGGCATTCTTGAGGTCAAAGGTCATGGTGTTGTAGCAGTATATGCCATGTGGCGTGATGAATGTTGTCTTTTCTTGGTCGGCCGGATTCAGGGCTGTCTGGTGCTAGCCAGAGTAGTGGTCGAGGAACGATAGGATTAGACACCCGGCCGTGGAATCGACGACTTGGTCGATGCACGAAAGAGGGAAAGAGTCCTTAGGGCAGTGCCTGTTGAGATCAGTATAATCGATACACATTCTCCATTCACCGGTTTTCTTTATTACAAGTACGGGATTTGTGAGCCATTCGGGGTGCTTGCACTCATGAATGAAACCAGTAGCTAGGAGTTGTCATTGTAGCGCGGCTTATTCGGAGCCGGGGGCACTCTGAGCTCGTTTCTTAGGGTCCAATAGTCTCGGAATGTGTGCTTCACGTCCTTGTGGAGAGGGCATGGTTCGTCTAGTCATGCCAGCTCATCGGGTAGCAGTCTTAACTCTAACATTCCACCGCTCTCGGTGACAACAACAATGTTGTCATTCCTATTGCACCTGTTGCGCGATGGCTACCCCTGCTTGTAGTCGGTGCTTGGCCGGTCGCGGTGGTCGACCTTCCTGTCCCTGGGTCGAAACTAGGCTATCTCGGCGTCGTCGGTCCTAGCTTCGATTTCGACCACTTTCATCATCTCTGCAACCGTCTTGGGGTCACTTTTGAACATGGTGCAGAAGATGATCGGGTCATAGAGGCCGCGTCGGAAGGCATCGATGACGTCTCGTTCCTCAATGCCTGCAAGCTTGTTGCGGTTGTCGAAGAAGCGGTTGGTGTAGTCCCAGAGACTTTCACCCTTGGACTATTTTACCATATCTAGATCGAATCTGGAACCCGGCCAAGTGTAGGTGGCCTGGTAGTTATGCGTGAAGGCTTTGCAGAGGTCAGCCCATGTATTGATGAAGTCCTTTGGAAGTCCTGAGAGCCATGCGCGGCTTTGACAACCGTGATGTAGGTCTGGATCCAGAGCTTGGGGTCGGAGTACGATAGCTGGCTGGAACATTTCTGGCCGTTGGATGGCACGGAGCCGTGGCATGAAAGCTTCAAAGCCCTTGAATTAAAGGTCTTTACTGGCGAAGTCATCGGCCCTGTGTTCATCGTCGCGGCGTCGCTCTTGGTTGTGAGGAGAACTGTAGCGAGGATCGTAGAGATCGCACTCATCGAGCTCGCGACGTGCGTGGTGATCGTCTTCATCATTGGTGTACTCAGACCAATCACCGCGCCTGTCAGGTCGGCCGTAGTCGCGCTCATACAGCTCGCGATGTTCCACTTCGGCTGCGTAGCGTTCTCTATGGCGATTGTTGAGGTCTCCCCGTACATCGCAATCAGGCCTCTAGAGGCGTTCACGAAAATCTTTGTCCGGTCGGCGGTCATCCTGCCGCCTGCTGTAGTTGTCTCTTCTACAGTTACGAGGGTGTCGGCCCTCTAATTCTTCTCGGCGGTGGTCACCCATGTGTTCCTGGTTGACCTCCTCGTTGATGACCCCGAGTGGCGCCGCGCGTGGGCTACACCGATCACGATCAGATCTACTGTACTGGGACATGCGCAAGTGAGATCTGTCGGAGTTTGATCTTCCAGATCTTGATCTGTCATACCGGTTGCACTCCTTCAGCTCTTGGGCGACCCTTAGACGTGCCATTACCCGTGCTAACCCGGGGGTGGCCTCCAAGTGATCCAGCTTGGCCAATGCTGCTGCGACGTTGGCTTGGGGCGTGTGGAACGTGGCACGAGCCCTTTCAAACTCGTGGTCAAGGTTACGCGGATCTAAGGGTCCGATCAGGTCTCCTAGGCTAGACGACCGGTCTTCGACTCTAGGCTCTTTTGCTGCTTGGCGCCGAGTGCGATCTTGGTTCCGCTCCTCCCGACGTTGTTGCTCAGACCGAGTCTCGTTTTCCTGAGGAGGCTGGTCCTCGGATATGAACACCTCACGGTCAGCGGCGTGGTGTAGCTTGCTTCTGCGTCTGCCGAGTTCTCGGCTGACGAGAGGATGGTCGTGGTGACCTAGAACTCGCCGCAGTTTGGAAACTAGGTGGGTTCTTAGATCGGATTTGAGTTGCGCATCACAGGCTCCAACTAGAGTAGACAGAGGCTGCGTTCTTGAGCCCAAAGGGGAACTTGTTCCCTGAGTGGTCCAGCGCCTGCTCGGACATGGTGACGCACTACGTGAGCGTGTTGTTGATGCAATCCAACCTAACGATGATCTCATCAGGCAGTGGGACTCGGCCTCGAGTAAATAGATCTGGGATCCTTTCCTGGAGGCTGAGCTGCTCGACCCGCAGCAGGAACGGGCTGACAACGTTGAGGGAAGCCCCCGGGCTTGGTGAAGCAGATCCTACCGACGTCGAGTCGGCGCTGGCAGAACTAGAGCTGCTTGAGCCGGCGAAGAAGGTGATGCCTGGGAGATGCTTGGGGCTATCCTCGAAGCTCGCCAGGAACTTGATGCTAGATCGATCGGCCATCAAGCTAGCTAGATTGAAAAATGCTCGACAATCTCCCCTACCTAGCGTGCCAACTATCGGACCTTAGGACCGGCAATCCACCTGGGGGTACCTGAGTGGTTGATTTGTAGGCAAGGGATCGTCGGGCGAGTAGCTTGATGGTGACACAAGAGGTGTTGATTTAGACAGGTTCGGGCTACCAGTAGGTATAATACCCTACGTCCTGTGTCGGGGGGTTTGTGTTTGTATTGCTGGAATTCGGCCAAGCTTCAGGAAGTAAGGTCGAGCGTATGGTTACAATGGTTGTTCATTCGATCCCCTCGTGGGGTTGCCCTAGGCCACCTTATATAAGGTGGCGTACTAGGGTTTACAAGTCGATTTTAATCTAAAACTACTAGTTATGATTAAGGAATATATCTGAGTCAGTTTCTTCATGATCTCTCAAAATATTCGGGCATGCCACCTACCGCGTCTTCATCAAGCTTGTTCATCAAGTCGGGGATTTCTTGTGGGCTGCCTAGGGGTCGGCCCACAACCTTGTCAGGCGTGGGCCCAGGTCAGCACTAGTCTCCTTTGACTATGGGCCCAGTAGTACCCATATCCCACACATCTTGTACACACGATCTTGATAATCAAGGTTAAGCTTTCACAAGATTAGTGTGTGGTAATATTATTCCTCTCTCTGTTTTACATCTTGCATGTCTGGTTTTGTTTCTTAGATTAAATCCTTGTTTCAACATTTATGATTGATCTAATTCATTCCGAATAATGCAAAGACATTAAGAAATAGGTCTAAAAAGTTTGGTTGCTTAATTCCGTATGTTTTTTGTTTAATCACGAATTTAGGGCATGATCAATTCTCGTCACAATCTGACATAGTCTACTTGTTTATTTTATATCTCGAGTTCTAGACATCCGATTAACGTGATGCCAATTGGGTTAGCTTCATAATTTGATAATCTATTTTTTGGCAAAAGATCACGATTTTAGGATCTACTGACTAGAAACGACACATGTGTGAATGAACCTTTCAGAATCTGTTTTTGAGGGTGCAATCTCTGCTGTGACTTATTGCTATCATTCACGCCCCTCCTCTAATAGCTTATATTAGAGGGCTTTGATCCTGCAAGTGGTATCAGAGCTAGTATTATTTTCTAATTGATCTTAATGGGTTATTAGAAGTATTGGCAATGGATAGGTATCCCACAAAACCATGTGTTTTCGATGGTGTCAATTTTTAGTTCTGGAAAGCAAGATGGAGGCTTATATTCAAGCACAGGGTTCGCTGATCTGGGAGAAGGTGTCCACTCCTTTTGATGTTCCTAATGCAATCAATGATGCTAATTGAGCAGATGTGGAGAACAATAGCAAGGCAAGAAACTTAATCATCCAGGGACTAGGAAGGAGCGACTTTGATCGTGTTATTCATCAGAAGTCGGCATATGAGGTATGGAAAGCACTTTGTGATTATCATGAAGGTGCAAATTCAGTAAAGGAGGTGCACCAAGATATGTTTAAGAAAGAATATATGCGCTTTCAGATGAAACCTGGTGAATCTGTTGATTAGTTATTTGCATATTTTAATAGAATCCGTAGTAATTTACGTGCTATTAGAGTTACTTACATAGATCCTGCTAATGCTAGACAAATTCTTTGTGCTTTAGACATGTCTGTGTGGGAGATGAAAGTTACATATGTTCAAGAATCAACTGTCATGAGTACACTTACATTATATGTGCTTTATTCTAAATTAAAAACTCATGAATTAGATGTTCTTGCTAGAAAACATGGAAATAAATCAATAGCTTTGGTCTCTCAACCTAATGTGCACAATAATGCTTCTCCATCAAATTTTGCATTGTCTTCTTTATCTTCACTAACTGATGAACAGCTAGAGCAATTCCCATAGGAAGATTTGGCACTACTTTCTAATCGTCTTTCAAAGGTGTTATACAATGTGAGATCAAGAAAAAGATTTGGTTGTGGTCCTCAAAGGTGCTATGAGTGTTGTGATTTAAATCACATTCGTCCCAATTGTCCAAAGCTTGCTGCCAGAACATCAAAGGATGAGAAAGAGAAAGAGAGGAACAACTGGATGGATATGAAGTTTTTTCAAAAAGATGGAAGGAAGAAGTATGTGAGTGCCAAAACAATGCATCGTGTTCTTTCAACTCCTCAACAAGTTGATTTGAGTGATGTGGACTCAGAAAGCGGCGAGGATGAAGTGAAACCAAGCAAGCATGAATTGACAAGCCTATGCTTCGTGGCAAGTTCTAAGGACAACTCCACAGAAGATGAACAAGACAACAACTTCAATGAGGTAGAACCTACATATGATGATTTAGCTATTGTTGTTGCTCGTCTTGGTAAATTGCTTGATAAACGTAATAAGAAAGTTCATAAACATGAGTTTGTTGTTGAATCTTTGAATTCTAAAATTGGTACACTTGAATCCTTGATTTCGGATCATGATGCTTGCAAATCATGTGACTTAATGTTTGCTAAACTTACAACTCTTAGAGATGAACATTGTACTTTGATAGAGCAATTTAAAGATGAAAAAGAAAAAATGGAACCATGTTTGTGTAACCGATGAACCAACATATTGTGATAAATGCAATGTCCTTGAATTGAAGTTGAAAGATGCTTATGCTAGAGTTGATCAGCTACAAAATGATTTTTCTATACATGAGGTTCTTTCTTGCTTGAATTGTCGTAATCAAAAGAGAACCATGTCTAATACTTGTGATAATTGTTCCACCCTTTTGAAGCGTATTGAATATTTGCAAAATAAGATGGGAACTAAGAGTTTGAATCAAATTTTGGAACAAAAGACTAGCTCTCAAAAATTTAAAACTGGTTTAGGCTTTGATCCTTATGCTCACTCCAAGAGTAATGCACCCACTATTGTTAAATCTCTTGGTAGTGGAAAGTTTCAGATTCATGAGGAGCCTAAAAAGATGATATTTAAATCTGCTGGAATTATGTCATCTACAAGCACAAAGAATGAAAATTTAGCTTCTACTTCTCAAGTTAAAGATAAAGTTAAGTACAATTGCACTCATTGTGGTAGAGATGGACATATAGTAGAGTTTTGCTTTAGACTAGCTAAACAATAAAGAAAAGAAAGGGCTAAGACTAGATCTAATTTCATAATTGCACAGTCTGTTCCTCATGAGAATATGTCACATCATTTTGTGTATAGGGTGAAGAAAACACCTTTTGCTGCTAGAAACATGACTAATAATAATTCAATTTTTTATCATGCAAATACTTGTGTTATGCCTACTGGTTTTCGTCGTGTGTCTCAGTACTGGATTCCTAAATGTTATGTTTCTAACACCAGTACCGAGGCCTCGACATCTCCTATCTCTATGTAGGCTTCTTGCATGAGGAAGGGGAACATATGGCTAGTGGATTCCGGATGCTCACGCCACATGTCCGGTGACAAGAATTGGTTCTCCTCGCTCACATGTGCATCACATGCTAAAAGTGTTACTTTTGGAGAGGCTTCTACTTCCATTGTTGTGGCAAAAGGTATAGTGATGGTAAGTGACAATATTATGTTCAAGGATGTGGCGTTAGTTAAGGACTTGAAATATAACTTGCTTTCTGTCTCACAAATGATTGGTGAAGATTTTGAAGTGTGTTTTAAGAAAAATGAATGCAAAGTGTTACATGCTTCAGCATAACTTGTCTTTAAGATTTTACATTTTAGAAGAGTATTTAAAGATGATTTTGATGCATCGCCTTATTCTAAGCATAGATGTCTAGTTGCTAATGATTCTATAGATTTATTTTTTGTCATCGTATACTTGGTCATGTAGGTTTTGATCATTTATCTCGTGTAAGTGGTTTAGACCTTATATGTGGCTTGCCCAAACTTAAGGGTGATAGCGATCTAGTATGCTCTTCTTGTAGACATGGTAAGATGCATGCAGGTTCACATCCACCTCATCCTATGGTTATGACAAAAGCACGAGGACAACTTTTACATCTTGACATGGTTTGACCATCATGTGTTCGATCTTTTGGAGGTAAATGGTATATACTTGTCATTGTTGATGACTTCTCTAGGTATTCTTAGGTTTTCTTTATGGCATCTAAAGATGAGGCTTTTAGTCATTTTAGAAGCCTTGTTCTTAGATTATCTATTGATCTACCGGGAGCACTTAGAGCAACTAGAAGTGATAATGGAACTGATTTTAAAAATTCTTTATTTGATCACTTTTGTGCTCAAAAAGGTCTTGAGCATCAATTTTCATCACAACCGAATGGTGTAGTTGAAAGAAAAAATAGAAACTTGTTGAGATAGCTAGTGCAAGATGAATTTTCTACTCCTAGAAAGTTTTGGCCTGAAGCTATATCTATTGCATGCGATGTTTCAAATCGTATGTTTTTTAGATAAAAGCTTCGTAAAACTCCTTATGAGCTGCGGTTTGAACATAGGCCTACTGTTTCTCACTTTCGTGTGTTTGGTTGCAAATGCTTTGTGTTGAAATCTGGAAACTTAGATAAGTTTGAAGCTAGATCATCTAATGCTATTTTTCTTGGATATCCTGCTCACTCACGTTCTAATGTTGGAAACTAACAAAATAATTGAAACGTGTGAAGTTACTTTTGATAAGGCTAGTCCAGGCACTAGTCCAAGTGTTGTAGGTATAGGTGCAGATTTTTAGGGGGAGAGCATTTTTATTAATGAAGATGATGAGGATGATGAAGATGAAGTATTGCCTTCTCCTACACAACCAGTCATAGAACCAACCGCTCCTACTACTACATCATCTACGATTCGGCATCCCCAAGCTTTAGCATCATCTGTGCATATTGAAAATCAAGGCACAGTTGATGTTTCTGAAGCTACAGCACCTTTGCACATACAGAGAAATCATCCACCCCAACAAATGATTGGAAATCTACATGAGAGAGTCACACGGTCCCGGTTTAATGATTCTAACTGACATGCTCATTCTGCTTTTGTTGCTTCTTTTGAACCCAAAGATGTATTACAAGCATTAACTAACGAATCTTGGATCAATACCATGCATGAAGAATTAGAGAATTTTGAACCTATTTAAGTTTGGAAACTTGTTTCACCACCTCCTGGTCACTCTATAACCGGAACTAAATGGGTTTTTAAAAACAAACAAAGTGGGGATGGTGTTGTTCTTAGGAACAAAGCACGGTTGGTTGCTCAAGGTTTTACACAAATAGAAGGCTTAGATTTTGATGAAACCTTTGCTCCTGTTGGTAGATTGGAAGCCATTAGAATTTTGTTGGCCTTTGCTGCATCTAAAGGTTTTAGACTTTATCAAATGGATGTTAAAAGTGCTTTCCTAAATGGTTTTATTGACGAGGAAGTTTATGTTAAGCAACCACCAGGTTTTGAAAATCCTAAGTTTCCAGATCATGTTTATAAGTTGTCAAAAGCTTTGTATGGTTTAAACCAAGCCCCTAGAGCATGGTATGATAGGTTGAAAAACTTTTTATTAGAGAAGGGGTTGACAAAACTCTTTTCGTTCTTAAGCAAGGCAATGATCAATTATTCATCTAGATTTATGCGGATGATAATATCTTTGGTTGTTCCTCTCATGCTTTGGTGTCCCAGTTTTCCGAAAGTATGAGCAAAGAATTTGCGATGAGCATGATGGGAGAGTTGACATATTTTTTGGGATTACAAGTCAAGCAAACAAAAGATGGTATATTTGTACATCAAAGTAAGTACAGAAAAGATCTTCTATGTCATTCTGGAATGGAAAATTGCAAACCTATTATGACACCAATGGGAGCTACATCAACACTTGATCCTAATGAGGACGGTGAGCCAGTTGATAAAAAAGAGTACAGGAGCATGATTGGTTCACTTTTGTATCTCACTGCATTGAGACTGGATATACAATTTGTTGTGTGTTTATGTGCTCGGTTTCAAGCTTCACCATGAGCTTCACATCAGCAAGCGATCAAAAGGATTCTTAGGTATATTCATGGCACTAAAGATTTTGGTATATGGCTTTCTGCTTCCTCATGCATTAGCTTAAGAGCATTTTCTGATGCTGATTTTGGAGGTTGTAGAATTGATAGGAAAAGTACTTCTTGTGCATGTTTTTTCTTGGGTGATTCACTTATTGCCTGGTCATCTAGAAAACAATCTTCTGTTGCACAATCAACTGCTGAATCTGAATATGTGGCTGCTGCTAGTTGTTCTCAAATCCTTTGGATAGTTGCTACACTGAAAGATTATGGGGTTTCTTCGGAGCATGTTCCACTTTTCTGTGACAACACTAGTGCTATTTGTATTGCAAAGAACCCTGTGCAACATTCTAGAACAAAACATATTGATATTAGATTTCACTTCCTTAGTGACCATGTTGAAAAAGGAAATGTGGTACTTCACCATGTGGATACTGAACATCAATTGGCAGACATTTTCACAAAACCTTTGGATTCTTCTCATTTTGCTTATCTTCGGGGAGAACTTGGTGTTATTCACCCAATGGGGTTGTCTTGAAAGGGAATTTGAGCGTTTTTGTAACATAATTTTTTTTTGTGTTTCTATCTTGAAAAACAAAAAAATCAAAAAACTATTTTTATTTCGAGCATTTGTACTATGTTTATCATATTTGTTTGTTGTATGTGTTCTGTGGACTTCCTGGGCACACATATGGCCGCATTCGGGTTTTGTGAAAATTCGGGTGTGACAGATTGGTATCAGAGCCGTGCTAACTGTAGGATCGCAACCTAGATAGAACGGTCAGTCATAGTCAAGTCCAGTCTTCCCTATTTCACTTATAAAAGTGTTGAGTTTTGCAAAACAGTGTTCAGTGTCTCCTCTACCCCAGTCCTTTGCAAAGTTTTTTTTCTAAAACTTTTCTTTGTCTTCTCTCTGTAGTAGATGGCTCGCACGAAGCTCACCGCCCGCAAGTCCACCTGTGGCTACCTTCCGCCCCGTGTTCCGGAGATGGACTTTGGCGCCCCCTACCAGGATGCTTTCTAGGAGTGGGAAGAGATGCAAGAGGAGGAGCGCCTGAGGCAAGAAGAAGAAGAGGTGGAGCAGCAACAGGGAGAGCCCGAAGAAGAGGACCCTGAGGAGATAGAGCCCGAGGATGAGGATATGGAGCCCGTTGATGAGCCAGAGGAGCAGCCTGTGCCAGATGAGCGAGGTGGTGGAAATCCTGCCGGAGACCCAGATGGTGATGATAGTGATGATGATGATGAAGACGGTGGTGATGATCCGTCAGATCGCGAGGGTGATGATCCTGAGGAGCCCCCAGCACCCCAGCCGCCTGCACCAGCACCGGCAGCACTGAGGTGGACCATGGAGGACTTCGTCAGAGACGCAGGAGACAACTTCTACCACTGGCGCCTGAGGTAGATACTCCGCTCCCACTACGGCACAGGCAACATGGGCATGGAGTACCATTGTGAGAGGTGGACGCAGCCCCGCTTCCCCACCTTCTGGAGTACTACACTACGGATCCGTACAGCTGACCACGGAGCCAGAGCTGCCAGGATGAGGTCGCTCCACTACGCCTCCAGTGAGAGATCCACCCAGGAGGCAGGGATAGCAGATGTTGCTCGTCGTGCCTACTACTACTACTACAGAGATAGGTTCTGGCAAAGATCTAGGATGGGCCAGAGAGGTGGTACCCCCGCAGGAGGAGTGGAGAGACAGCTTACACCATCGCCCCCATCGGAGACATCGCCGACCCCAGCTCGCTGCTACTGTGACACTTGTGGCTACCCTCAACACTGATCTGGAGGCAGCTACTGATGAGATCGCCGCCCTGAGGGAGCAGCTGAGAGGGACCCAACAAGAGTTGGAGCAGCTTGACCAGATGATGGGAGCGCCACCGCCACGCATCCCAGACTACCGTGCAGAGTCACCGCCTCGCAAGAGGCACTGCTTCGGATCTGCCACCGCCCGCACCACCATCCAGCAGGATCCTTAGGAGTTTACCATGAGTCTGTAATAAGATCGAGTAGTCATCATTTCTTTTCGAGTCAAGTCAAAAACCAGTGAGTCGCGTCAGTGTGAACCTTGTCTTTTAATGTTTTGTTTGATTATCATTATGCTTATGTATGAGTTGGTTATTTGTAATGATTGTGATGGACGTAGATGCAAGTCTACCACCATCTAGATTTTGGATTAAGGCATAAGGATACTATTGAATACATAGAAGGGGTTATTTGCTTCACTTGCTCTTTATCTATCTTATGCTCTATCTTAACTAGTTCAATAAATATTCTCAAGTTACTTCTGCTCCAAGCCTGAGTTACTTGGTTATGTCCAATGAAGTTGATGAGAATCTCTTGCTGATGATAGATGGTGAACACAAGGAGCAACGTCGGTGGCAACAACCAGAACCAGCCACCGCCACCACCTCCACCCCCTACCATTGAACAGATGATGCTCACCCAGACTCAGCTAATGCAACAGATGGCTCAGACCATGGCACTGATGCAGCCGCAACAGCAGAACCTACCCCAACAACCTCACATTCCACCCAGGGACAAGAGGGGCGAGTTTATGAAGGGACGCCCTCCCACCTTCTTAAAAGCTACTGATCCTCTGCATGCAGTGGATTGGCTCAAGGCAGTGGATTGACAGCTCGACATCACTCAGTGCAACGACCAGGAGAAGGTGTTGTACGCAGGGGGACAGCTACAAGGACCAGCCTATGACTGGTGGGACTCCTATCAGTACGCTCACCCTGATCGTACTCAGATCACATGGCAGGAGTTCCATGATAGCTTCCGCTCACACCATGTGCCTCAAGCCCTGATGACTTTGAAGAAGAAGGATTTCCTGGCACTAAAGCAGGAAGGGATGAGTGTCACAGCTTATCATGACAAGTTCATCGAGCTCGCCCGCTATGCTCCAGAAGACGTGAACACGGACAAGACGAGGTAGTCCTGGTTCCGCGATGGCTTGCAGGATGCCCTGCAGTACCAGCTGATGTGCACCAAGTTCCCAAACTTTCAGGAACTGGTGGACGGCACCCTGATGCTAGAACACAAGCGTCGTGAGATGGAGGAGAAGAAGCGGAAGTTCCAGGGCCAGCAGACTGGGAGAAACAATCGTCCCCGCTTCACTTCACCCTAGGGGAATCAGCAGATGGTGAGCCAGCAACGCTTCTAGAGTCAGCCCAGCTCACTGAACCATTGCAAATACCATCAGCGCCCCAGTACTCTCAGGCACCACAACAACAGCGTTTCTAGAACCAGCTGTAGAATGCCCCAGCTCAGCGCAACTAGGTGCAGCAAGGGCCTGTCCAGCGCCCCAACCCCGTCAACAACGCACCAGTGGGGCCGAGAGCGTGCTTCCAATGTGGTGAGCCAGGGCACTATGCCAATGCCTATCCCCGCAGAGTTCAGAATGCTACATGCCAGAACAACAACCAGAGGGTTGGATAGCAGCAAGGGCAGAATGGGAACCAGTAGCAAGCACAAGCAGGCCGAGGGCCACAGAACCCAGTCAGGGGCAAGGTCAACCACATGGGTGCTGAGACCGCAGAAGGGGCTACTGACGTGGTCGTGGGTACGTTCCCTGTCAACTTGACTTCTGTGACTGTTTTGTTTGATTCTGGAGCTTCACATGCTTTTATATCTGCTGCATTTGTGAAAAAGAACATAATGGCTCTAAGACCCATGTCAAACACAATGCTAGTTAGCTCACCAGGTGGGGAACAAAGAGCCACTTTACGTTGTCCCCATGTCACTATCACCATAAGGGGGGTAGACTTTCACGTATATCCGTTAGTCCTGGAATCCATCGGATTCGATCTGATTTTGGGAATGAGCTGGTTAGCCAGATACGATGCACTGATCCAATGTGCCAAGAGAGCCGTGCAACTGACAACGAAGTCCGGTGAGAAGGTGGAGTATCAAGCAGCCAATCCTTCAGAGCACAATCAAATCAACCAAGCCGAGGGTGCAATACCAGAGGTCATCCGAGTGGTGTGCGAGTTTCTGGATGTGTTCCCAGATGAACTACCAGGTATGCCCCCGAAACGCAAAGTTGAATTCGTTATTGAACTAAAACCTAGCACTTCACCTATAGCTAAAAATCCATATAGGATGGGAGTGAAGGAACTGGAGAAACTTAAGGAAGAATTAAGCTCTTTGCTAGAAAAAGGGTATCTTCGTCCTAGTTCTTCACCATGGGGAGCACCAGTGTTGTTCGTGGACAAGAAGGATGGTACGCAGAGGATGTGCGTGGACTATCGAGCCCTCAATGAGGTGACTATCAAGAACAAGTATCCATTGCCAAGGATTGATGACCTGTTCGATCAATTGAAGGGAGCTTGTGTGTTCTCCAAGATAGATCTTCGATCGGGCTACCACCAGATGAGGACCGACCATCCGACATACCCAAGACGGCCTTCACCACTCGGTATGGGCTATATGAGTTCACAGTCATGTCCTTTGGACTAACCAACGCTCCAGCATACTTCATGGACCTGATGAATACCATCTTCATGGACTATCTGGACAAGTTTGTGGTGGTGTTCATTGATGACATTATGGTCTTCTCCGAGAATGAGGAAGAGCATGAGAAGCACTTGCGGATGGCAATGCAGCGACTCAGAGAGCATCAGCTATATGCTAAGCTGAGCAAGTGCAAGTTCTGGCTGAAGGAAGTGGCATTCTTGGGTCATATGTTGTCCAATGGAGGAGTAGCCGTGGGTCTGAAGAAGGTTCAAGATGTGCTCAGCTGGAATCCACCCAAGGATGTGAGTGAGATTAGGAGTTTCCTCGATATGGCTGGATACTACAGACGGTTCATCGAAGGTTTCTCCAAGATTGCTAAGCCAATGACGGCCCTACTGGAGAAGAATGCCAAGTTCGTCTGGACGGCAGAATGTCAAGTCAGCTTTGAGGAGTTGAAAAAGAGGTTGACTACAACACCTGTGCTAGTGTTTCCTGAAATAGCCAAGAGCTGCTCGATCTACTGTGATGCATCCCGTCTAGGATTGGGATGTGTGCTCATGCAAGAAGGCAGAGTAGTGTCTTATGCATCAAGGCAACTGAGGAAACATGAGCAGAACTACCCAACACATGACCTAGAGTTGGCAGTTGTGGTTCATGCCCTGAAGATTTGGAGACACTACCTGATCGGGCACAAGTGTGACATCTACACCGATCACAAGAGTCTCAAGTATGTCTTCACCCAGTCGGAATTGAATATGAGGCAATGCTGATCGTTGGAGTTGATCACGGACTATGATCTGGAGATCCACTACCACCCTGGCAAGGCTAACTTGGTGGCAGATGCTTTGAGTAGGAGAAGCTATGTGAACAAGATCACCGGCCGTTGTCTGCCTGAAGAACTCAGCCGGGAATTTCTGAAGATTAGTCTGGGATTCGTGACCAGCATCACAGAGATGACGGTAGAACCGACTCTTGAACAGGAGATCTGGAAAGGGCAACTTGGTGATGAAAAGATCAAGGAGATTGCGGAGAATGTTGCCCCAGGAAAGGCCCTTGGATTCCAAGTGGATGAACAAGGAACCATGTGGCACGAGAAGAGGATATGTGTGCCCGATATAGCACAGGTCAAGGACACGATCCTAAGAGAAGCGCATGATTCGGCATACTCGATCCACCCAGGAAGTACCAAGACATCAAGGAGAGATTCTGGTAGTATGAGTTGAAGCGTGATGTGGCAACCTATGTGGCCATGTGTGACACATGTCAGAGAGTCAAGGCGGAACATCAGAGGTCAGACGGATTACTCCAGCCTTTGAAAGTGCCTGAATAGAAATGGGAAGAAGTCGGTATGGACTTGATAACCGGACTACCCCGCACTCAGAGAGGATTTGACTCCATTTGGGTGATCGTGGACCAGTTGACCAAGGTGGCACACTTTATCCCAGTAAAGACCACCTACACGGGAGCCAGACTAGCAGAGTTAGATATGGAAAGGATTGTGTGCTTGCATGGAGTGCCAAAATGGATAGTGTCTAACCGAGGTACTCAGTTCATGTCACACTTCTGGCAGAAGCTACATGAGTCTATGGACACTAAGCTGCATTTTAGCTCAGCTTATCACCCACAGACGGATGGACAGACCGAGCGAACCAACCAGGTTTTGGAAGACATGTTGAGAGCATGTGCTCTGCATTATGGTGTCAGTTGGGACAAAAGTTTGCCCTATGCGGAATTCTTGTACAACAACAGCTACCAGAAGAGTCTGCAGATGGCACCATTCGAAGCTTTGTATGGCAGGAAGTGTAGGACTCCACTATTCTGGAACCAGACTAGAGAAAGTCAAGTTTTCGGGCCTGAGATACTAAGTGAGGCAGAGCGACAAGTGCAAGTGTTCCAGCAAAACTGGAATGTGGCACAGTCACGACAGAAAAGCTATGCCGACGTCAGAAGAAGGGATCTCACCTTCGAAGTCGACGACTTTGTGTATCTCAAGGTGTCACCGATGCGAGGCATGAAAAGGTTCAATGTCAAAGGCAAGCTAGCACCTCGGTACATTGGGCCATTCAAGGTACTGGAACAGATGGGCAAAGTGGCTTACCGGCTAGAACTACCTGAGAAACTGGCCGGAGTGCACGATGTGATCCATGTGACTCAGTTGAAGAAATGTTTGCGGGTACCTAAGGAGCAGATCCCAATGGATGAGCTAAATGTGCAGGAAGATGTCACCTATGATGAGTATCCAATCAAGATTTTGGAAAGGTCGGAGAGAGTGACAAGAAACAAGGTCATCCGAATGTGCAAGGTGCAATGGAACCAACACTCGGAGAACGAAGCAACCTGGGAAAGAGAAGAAGATCTCCAGGCCGAGTACCCACAACTCTTCGCATCCACATCCGAATCTCGAGGACAAGATTCATCTTAAGGGGGGTAGGTTTGTAGCACCCAAAAATCCTCTATTTAAAAATTTCTAGTAATTAAGTAAATATTATTATTTATGCTCATATTTACTATAAGGCAATTAAAATATTTTTTGAATATTAAAATCAAATATAAGTGGTAGAAACATTTATGTTGCATTCATGCTGGTTGCATTGAGTTTTCTTTGTGTGTAGTTCAAATAAGAATTTAAATCTAATTTAAACTCGCGTTTGAACTGCGTTTGTTTGAGCCCTCTAAAAGTTCCTCTTGTCTTGGTTCACTTTTGCCCCCTGGATTTCCCCCCCCCCCTCCCCGGACGGCCTCCATCCCTCAACTACCGCTCGGCCCAGCCACTCACCCACCCCCGCCTGGGCCATCCCTCCCCGAGCTGGCCCATCCTTCTTCCCCCCCGGCCCAACACATCCTCTCCTTCCTGCGCGCCGTCGCTTTCGGCCCACCTCCGGCCCAGGCTTGCGCCGCTCCCTCCCTACCTCTCTCCCACCGACAGGCGGGGCCCCCCAGTCGGAATCATCTTCTCCCCTTCCTTTCTCTCCCCCTCCCGCGTCCGACGCCGTCGATGGCAAGCGGTGCGCCTGAGCCACCTCTCCCGCATCGTGGGTCCTCGCGCAGCTTCGTAGCACTTACCTCGCCGCTCCACCTTCCTTCTCTGCCCTCACCTTCCTTCCCCGCGATGCTCCCCACATGGAAGCTCCTCCCCCATTTGGAAAGCACCGATCCGCCGGCCGCCACACAATTGGCAAGGCGCGCACGCAAATGCCCGCCTAGGCACTATATAAGCATGGCCACAGTGCCCCAACTCTCATCCCCAGCCTCCCATAAGAGCCCCTCGGTTTTTGTTGAATCAATCCGCAGTCCATCCCCAGTTCAAAAATATTTACGAGTAGGTCCTGTTCTCTTCGTTTAGCCCCCTGAGTTTTTAAATCATAGAACCCACCATCCTTTTAGGTTAATTTTACATGTAGGCCCTTCTGTTTTTATATGAAATTATGTTTTAGCCCTCGGTTTTTTGCAAATAAGCCCCTGGAACTTTTGAAAACTTGCCAGCACGTCCCTAGATCTTAGAAAACCCATATCTTTTTCGTTCTAGCTCCGATTTAAGTGATTTTCACGCTCATGTCTTCGTAGTGAAGCGTAGATTAGTTTTAAAACTTTTTTATGTACTATTTCTACTAATTGGTGTACTGTTCTAATAGAATTATATTTGTTTGCATGTATTGGTATGCTTG
The DNA here is from genome assembly GCA_033239725.1 of Echinochloa phyllopogon. Lineage (NCBI taxonomy): Eukaryota > Viridiplantae > Streptophyta > Magnoliopsida > Poales > Poaceae > Echinochloa > Echinochloa phyllopogon. The sequence continues at coordinate 30,259,805 of BTCW01000018.1, forward strand.
TGTGGTGCTTCGTGTCCAGTCGGTGAGCCATTGGCTTTGGAGTTCGAGTTCAGTGAGGACTTTCCGGAGCAAGACTCACAGCAGCAGCACTTCGAGGAAGGCAAGTTATAGCACGAACAATCCTTGCTACCTATACTGACCTTTTTACATTATTTACTTTCATATGCATATGTCTAAATTGATGTCCCATTAAGGTTGTACCTAGTTTTGTGTATCTTGTCCTTGTTAACCTTGGGTTTATGTATATGGGTAGAGTCTTTGCTATGCATAGCTACTTTTATCATTGTTATATTGTTAATCATGACTTAATGGTTCACTTTATCTTAATGATAAAACTTGCTTTTTTGCAACATGGTTTAGGGAACTGGGCACGTGCTGTGTGCTTTGCTCTAGTGTCTCTCCCTAAGGTCCGGTTCTTAAAGCAGCAACCCAGGAGCCTGTCGCCACCGCTAGAACTATTATGGCTCTGGTCTTGGTCAAGGAACTTGTACGGCTCTAGCTTGACAGTAGTTACCGATGGGGCCGACGGCGCTATGGGAAGCACTCGTGAGAGTATGGTTTGATCCACCGAGGACGGGGGTACCATCGGCTATGTCTTGTCAGGCACAGTCACGTGTTGGGAGTCCCTGTGGTATGGGAACTCTACACGTCACGCTCTTTTACTTGTTGGCATCCGTGCCCGCGCTCTGGACGCCATTGACCCTCTTATCGCTGCGCCCTGAGAGTGAGTCAATCTCAGTGCCTTGGATCATGCTGCCTGTGTTGTACCATAGTGGCTACTATTTTGTTAGGGTGTCTTGTGAAAAACCTCGTAGCATCCCTATGCAGTCACACCTCGGAAGTGTTGATGTGCGTGGTTGGATGCAAAGTTCCTTTGAACTTTTACGCGACTGGTGGGTAAAGGGTGAAACCTCCGCAGAGTGTAAAATCTATCATGATAGCCTTGCTCAGGGTCACGAGTGGCCTGGATCCTTTTTTATCAGAAGATGGAATTTATTTACTTATGCTTAATGTCACTTATACCTTCGTTAATTTGGGTTGCAACTGGGATTCACTTGTAGTAACTTGGATCATGCTAAAATGAATCAACTAAAAGTGCTAATGCAGTTAAGCCATGTCTAGCCTTATTTTGAGCCTTCATATACCCGTGCTATAATTGCTAAGTAATTCTTTTACTTACACTTGCTATTATTCAACAAAAATCCCGGATGGGTATCAGATTGGGTTGTGCATGAGTCTGCTGCTGAGTTCCCTGAGGACCTACCGTACTTCTGAGTTGCGCTCTCCCAGTCAGAGTCCCTGTGGACTATGGCTCCGCTCTAGTTGAGAGTTATAGACTTCTGCTGTAATAATCATTTATGATATACTCTGATGTAAACTATTTTTATTTCAAGCATTTGTAGTCTTTTATCATATTTGTTCGTTGTATGTGTTCTGTGGACTTCTTGGGCACACATATGGCCGCATTCGGGTTTTGTGAAAATCCGGGTGTGACACCCTCGCGGTTGATGCCGCTCGCAAAGGGCCCTCGAGGCCCTCCTCGAGGAGGAGGCGTGTTCGACGACTTGCTCAAGAAGCCGTGCCCTTACCACCAAGGTGCGGTCACCCATACCCTCGAGCAGCGCGAGATGCTCAAGAAGTACTACAAGCGCGTCGCCTTGAAGGACGACAACGCGAAGAAAGACGCAGATGAAGGGGGCAAGGACGGCTTCCCGATGTGGAAAACGTGTTCTTCATCTTTGGGGGGCCAACGACGAACGTGACGCCCCGACAGAGCAAGCGTGAACGTCGAGAAGTCTTCTCTGTTCAAAGGGTCATGCCAACCTACCTCGACTCCGACCATCTCCTTCAACCGTGAAGATCACCCTGATCACGTCCCGAACCCGGGGCAGTACCCGCTCGTCGTCGACCCCATCATCGGCGACACACGGTTCTCCAAGGTGCTCATGGATGCGGGCACCAGCCTCAACATCATGTTCTCCTCCACCTTGGAGCTCATGGCGATCGGCCAGGACAAGCTACGCCCCAGCAAGTCACCATTTCATGGCGTTGCACCGGGGAAGCGAGTCCACCCACTCGGGCAGATCGACCTACCTGTCTGCTTCGGCACACCGGACAACTTCTGCAAGGAAATCCTCACCTTCGAGGTGGTGGGGTTTTGGCGAGCATATCACGCCATCCTTGGGCGTCTGTGCTACACCAAGTTCATGGCGATCCCGAACTACACCTACCTCAAGATGAAGATGTCGCGGCCGAAGGGCGTCATCACGGTGGGGCCATCGTTCGAGCACGCCTACGAATGCGACGTAGAGTGCGTTGAGCGCGCCGAAGCACTCGCAGACGATGAGGCCCTTGTCGCGGATCTAGAGAAGATGGCGAACGAAGCCGTCGACTCCGCCCACAAGCACGCGGGCAGCTTCGAGCCCGCCGAACATACCAAGGTGGTACCCCTCGACCCTAATGCCTCCAATGGCTAGACGTTGAGGGTCAGTTCCACCCTCGACAGCAAATAGGAAATGGCGCTAGTTGACTTTCTCCGTGCCCACATCGACATCTTCGCGTGGAGCCCCTTGGACATGCCCGGCATACCGAGGGAGGTCATCGAGCACTCCCTTGACATCCTGCCCCACTCCAAGCTGGTGAAGCAACGCCTGCGACGCTTTGACGAGCAGAAGCGACGGGCGATCGGCGAGGAGGTACACAAGCTCTTAGAGGCCGGATTCATCAAGGAGGTTTTCCATCCTGACTGGCTAGCTAATCCTATATTAGTTAAGAAAAAGAATGGGAAGTGGAGGATGTGTGTAGATTATACTGGTTTAAATAAAGCAGGTACCAAAGTTCCTTTTCCTTTGCCATGTATCGATCAAATAGTAGATTCAACCGCGGGATATGAAGTTTTATGTTTCCTTGATGCATATTCTGGTTACCACCAAATAAAGATGAAAGAGTCCGACCAACTTGCGACTTCTTTTATCACTCCCTTCGGCATATTTTGCTATGTCATGATGCCTTTTCGGCTCCAGAATGCTGGAGCCACATAACAGCGGTGCATGCTCCACGTTTTTGGGGACCATATCGGGCGAACCGTAAAAGCTTATGTCGATGACATCGTTGTAAAATCCAGGAAGGCGGACGACCTAGTAAATGATTTACGAGCTGCGTTCTATTGCCTTCGGGCTAACGGGATAAAACTAAACACGGAGAAGTGGGTCTTTGGGGTGCCTCGAGGCATGCTCTTGGGTTTCATCGTCTCTCAGCGAGGCATTGAGCCGAACCCTGAGAAAGTCTCGGCCCTCGAATGAATGGGACCGATCTGAGACCTAAAGGGGGTACAGAAGGTATTGGGTTGACTAGCGGCCCTAAGCCGTTTCATCTCATGACTTGGTGAGAAAGGCTTGCCTTTGTATCGACTCCTAAAGAAGCAAGAAATCTTTTCTTGGACCCCCGAGGCTCAAGAAGCCCTCGACAGGCTAAAGGCATGGCTCGCTCATGCACCAATCTTGACACCGCCAAAGGACGGCGAGCCCCGCTATCTCTACGTGGCCGCAATGACCCAGGTGGTCAGCGTGGTCATCGTCGTAGAAAGCACGGAGGAGAGCCACGCTCTGCTAGTCCAGAGTCTAGTGTACTACATCAGCGAAGTGTTGTTCGAGACCAGGATGCGGTATCCACACATCTAGAAGCTACTCTACGCAGTAGTGCTGGCGCAGCGCAAGCTGCGTCACTACTTCGAGGCTCATCCTGTCACCGTGGTCTCATCTTTCCCCCTGGGTGAGATAGCCCACAACCAGGATGCCATGGGTAGAATAGCGAAATGGTCTGTGGAGTTGATGGGTGAGACTCTCACCTACGCGCCTCGAAAGGCGATAAAATCACAAAACCTGGCAGACTTCATCATTGAGTGGACAGACACTCAGCTGCCCCCACCTCAGATCCAAGCCGAATGCTGGACCATGTACTTTGATGGGTCGTCTCACCCCTCGGAGAGCACATATGCTACATGGTGCACCTACACTTCCCGGCATCTAACAATATGGCGGAGTACGAGGCCCTCCTCAGTGGGCTCCGTATCGCCATCGAGCTTGGCATCAAGCGCCTCGACGTCCGGGGAGATTGTTGGTCATTGACCAAGTGATGAAGGACTCAAGCTGTCACAACAAGAAGATGGAGGCGTACTGCAACGCTGTGCGATGGCTTGAGGACAAATTCCATGGCCTGGAGCTCAACCACATCGCGCGAAAGTACAACGAGGAAGCGGACGAGCTAGCCAAGATCACTGTTGGCACTTCTTACGATCCAATATCAAGATTGTGAATCCAGGTACTGGGGTAAGGAGTGTTTCAGTGGCTTTTCTTATGGCTTAGTAAAATATATAAATATTCTGCAAGCGCATAGAATTACCATTGTAGCACTTCACTAGGGAGTAATCCGAGGTATCGTAATTTATATTTCTGTAGGGAAGCTTTGGCAAGATTACTAGCAAACAGATATTCGAGACTATCAGAGAAGGGTACACTACTAGCCAGAATGGGGATAACTGGTATTGGATAGGAGTGGTTATATCGTGACACACAGCTCAAGGGTGGCTCGGATAGGAAAGAGAAGGAATAGATAGTTGGGAGGACAACGAGAAGAGACAGAGGAATCCTGGGTACTTTATCCACCTATGTCAATCAAGCTTAGAGATACAGTGGCTGAAGAGCCAGTACTCAGAGATCAGAGTTAACTCTAATGCCTTAGCTTCGGGACAATAGAACCTATGACATGCTGAAAGGGATGAGAAGGGGTTCCACCAATCCTACACTCTGGGATCCTATATGCCACGATGAACGTAATGCACTACGTAGGCTGTATAGGGCTGTCACCACCTAACGGCTACCACCTCTGTAGACGTGGGGACAAACTATGGCCACTGGCTAGTCTGGGAACCACTCCCACACTAGTAAACAACTACTTACCCTGCTAGCAAGAGCAAGCAACCTTGTCAATACCCTAGTGACAATTCACCACTAGTATCGAGCAAGATCAAAGAACCAGCTAAGACAAAGACTTAATCAAGATCTAGAAGCACTAAAACTACAACTAACTATAGTCTAAACACGATATAGATGCAACTAGAATAAAGTAGAAGCAAGCTATAAATGACAAGGGCAAAGTGATAAAGATAACTATATTGATAACTCAAAGTCTTACAAAAGGAAAAGGAAAAGATACAAGAGCTTATACCAAAGCTTCTAAAGACAACTCCGGAACCTCCGAGGCACAGCTTGACTCAACTCTAACTCCCAACTAAACTATCCTAACTCTACTAGAAATGAGTGGAATGAGAGCTCCTTGGCTTGAGTTTGTGTTCAACCAGGCATGGGGCACCTCCATTTATAGTGGCTTGATGGCGGTTTGGATGGAGTAACCGCCAAGGGAGCCAGGGAAGCCCCCCGGCTGATTCGGGCAAATCCAGGGGTTCGGCTGAACTCCTAGGTTCGGCCGAACTGTGGGATGCACCGCCTTGTGCTCCCACGGCCTGGATTCTGCCCTGGGGTCGGTTCCTAGTGCTGGGGGTGGTTCGGCCGAATGTGGGAATTCGGCCGAATTGGGCCTGGCCCGTGGCCGGCCTCCCTAGCACCGCCTTTGGTCTTGGACCCCCTGGGTTGTCTTCTAGTGATGGTCTTCGTGTTGATTTAGCCCAGGATGAGGTGGCGGCCACCCACGTGTCACACATCGTCATCTGCTTGGTCAGTGTTGACGTGGACGACTCCCGATGTTGTGTATGGCTAAGGGGGGGTAACCGGCCGAATCGGTCAATTCCGACCCCTATAGCTCGTATTTCTCATTAGTCTACCTGCACAAGTGTAACTCACCAAAACTCGTGGAACTCTGTTAGAAATAAACCTAAGTACATGGAATGTCACATATATCCTCTTTTATTCCCGAGTATTGGTGGTCGAAAATGTGTCGTAACGACCGCCAACAAGCTCCCCCAAGCTTAGACCTTTGCTCGTCCTCGAGCAAAGATAAAGACTTAGGTTCGGTGGATCAGGAGTTGCTACAATGTCAATTTTCTTGCAGGTAACTTTATAAACAACTAGTACTCAAAAATACTCGAATCATTGGCAAAGTTTAACTCACCATTTTACCTATGGGGCTTATAGCAATCTCCTTGTCTTAGGTGGTTGAAAGGTTGAACAGCTTAACTCAGTTTTTTATTTCACTCCTACTCTTTTCGGGGTCCCATCTCAGAGTTTCCACAATTTTCGAAAATTTAAATTTGTTCCTTAATTGGTACACTCGATCGCTCAAGTGGTGTTTGTATCCTCACCAAAGGCTTGTGCCTTCTTTCATCCTAAAATCTAACAAAGATTTTTGTGTGGCTCAGGGACAAAGGATGAAGGCCTACTTGCATCTTATATTTTGCTAAGTCAAAGACCGGATCTTTGGGGAACCAAATCATACCTTTAGATCGAGAAGTGCAAGTGTGTGGAATATGTGGAGTGGAATGTGGAATGTGGTGGAACTCCTTGGGATGATTCTTCCTCCCCGTGACTTATTTTCGAGAACAGGGGCTATCTATTTTTTTTTGCTCATATTTTTTGCCATGCCACTTGGCATGCTTTTTTATTTCTTATTTTTTTCCATGCTCTTTGGCATGCTCTTTCTTTTTCTCTTTCTTTTTGCCAAGCTCTTTCTATATTCAAGGATATTTGCAGAGGAGATCATAGAACATGGAATATTTATTTTGTGGATGGATGATGGCAATATTTGCTAACTCCCAGTGTAGGAATTGCAAGTGAGAGTGGTGTGTACGTGAATCTCGATCTTAGAAGCATGAAGGGTTCATCCAAAGGTCACAACAATTTGACAAAGCTCACTAAGACAACAAGCAGCATATGAGTAGAAATTTTTGACTAAGCTTAGCATATGGCTTTGGTAGGTACTTTGACCAATGAGGAACTTTATTTTATTTTTGAAAGTAAAAGACATCCGAGATATACAATCCTTTCCATATATAGCTCTGCTAGTTTGGCTCCCGTGTAGGTAGTCTTTACTGGAAGAAAGTGTGCCACTTTGGTCAAGCGGTCCACAATCACCCAAATGGAGTCAAATACTCACTGTGTGTGGGGCAGACCGGTTATGAAGTCCATACCAACTTCTTCCCATTTCCATTCCGGTATCTTCAAGGGCTAGAGTAATCCGACTGGTCTCTGATGTTCAGCCTTAACTCTTTGACAAGTGTCACATAGTGCCACATGTGTCGCCACATCATGCTTCAATCCGTACCACCAGAATCTTTCCTTGATATCTTGGTACATCTTGGTGCTTCCTGGGTGGATCGAGTACGCCGAATCATGCGCTTCTCTTAGGATCGTGTCCTTGATCTGCGCTATATCGGGCACACATATCCTCTTCCCATGCCACAAGGTTCCCTGTTCATCAACTTGGAATCCAGGTACCTTTGCTAGGGCAACATTCTCCACAATTTCCTTGATCTTTTCATCACCAAACTGTCCTTTCCGGATCTCTTGTTCAAGAGTCGGTTCTACCGTCATCTCGGTGATGCTGGTCACGAACCCCAGACTCATCTTCTCAAATTCTCGGCTGAGTTCTTCAGGCAGACAATGACCGGTGATCTTGTTCACATAGCTTCTCCTGCTCAGAGCATCTGCCACCAAGTTAGCCTTGCTAGGGGTGGTAATGGATCTCCAGATCATAGTCCTTGATCAACTCCAACCATCGACGTTGCCTCATATTCAGCTCTGACTGAGTGAAGACATACTTCAGGCTCTTATGATCGGTGTAGATGTCACACTTGTTCCCAATCAAGTAATGCCTCCAAATCTTCAGAGCATGCACTACAGCTGCCAACTCTAGATGATGTGTCGGATAGTTCTGCTCATGCTTCCACAACTGTCTTGATGCATATGCCATGACTCTCCCTTCCTGCATAAGTACACACCCCAGTCCTATACGGGATGCATCACAGTAGATGGAGAAGCTCTTGGCTATGTCGGGCAATACCAGTACAAGTGCTATTGTCAGCCTCTTCTTCAACTCTTCGAAGCTGGTTTGGCACTCCTCTGTCCAGATGAACTTGGCATTTTTCTCTAATAACGCCGTCATGGGCTTAGCAATCTTGGAGAATCCTTCGATGAAACGCCGATAATATCCGGCCATTCCAAGGAAACTCCTGATCTCGCTGACATCTTGAGGCGGGTTCCAGCTCAACACATCATTGTCCTTCTTTGGGTCGACTGCTACTCCTCCATTGGACAACACGTGTCCCTAGAATGCCACTTCCTTCAGCCAGAACTCACACTTGCTCAACTTGGCATATAGCTGATGTTCCCGGAGTCTCTGCATCACCATCCTCAAATGATCTTCATGTTCCTCTTCATTCTTGGAGAAGACCAAAATGTCATCAATGAACACCACCACGAACTTGTCCAGGTAGTCCATGAAGACGCTATTCATCAGGTACATAAAGTATGCTGGAGCATTGGTTAGTCCAAAGGACATGACGGTGAACTCATATAGCCCATACCGAGTGGTAAAGGCCGTCTTGGGTATGTCGGACGGTCGGATCCTCATCTGGTGGTAGCCCGATCGAAGATCTATCTTGGAGAACACACAAGCTCCCTTCAATTGATCGAACAGATCATCAATCCTTGGCAGCGGGTACTTGTTCTTGATGGTTACTTCGTTGAGGGCTCGATAGTCCACACACATCCTTTGCGTACCATCCTTCTTGTCCACAAACAACACTGGTGCTCCCCATGGTGAAGAACTAGGACGAATATACCCTTTTTCTAACAAAGAGCTTAATTCTTCCTTAAGTTTCTCTAGTTCTTTCACCCCCATCCTATATGGCCTTTTAGCTATAGGTGCAGTGCCAGGTTTTAGTTCAATAACGAATTCAACTTCGCGTTCCGGGGGCATACCTCGCAATTCATCTGGGAACACATCCGAAAACTCGCACACCACATGGATGTCCTCCGGGACTGCACCCTCAGCTTGGTTGGCTTGATTGTGTTCTGAAGGACTGGTTGCTTGATACTCCACCTTCTCACCGGACTTCGCTGTCAGTTGCACGGCTCTCTTGGCACACTGGATCAGTGCATCGTATCTGGCTAACTAGCTCATTCCCAAAATCAGGTCGAATCCGATGGACTCCAAGACTATTGGATATACCTCAAAGTCTACCCCCCCTTATGGTGATAGTGACATAGGGACAACGTAAGGTGGCTCGTTGTTCCCCACCTGGTGAGCTAACTAGCATGGTGTTTGACATGGGTCTTAGAGCCATTATGTTCTTTTTCACAAATGCAGTAGATATAAAAGCATGCGAAGCTCCAGAATCAAACAAAACAGTCACAGGAGTTGAGTTGACAGGGAACATACCCACGACCACGTCAGTGGCACCTTCTGCGGTCTCGGCACCCATGTGGTTGACCTTGCCCCTGACTGGGTTCTGTGGCCCTCGACCTGCTTGAGCTTGCTGCTGGTTCCCATTCTACCCTTGCTGCTATCCAACCCTCTTGTTGTTGTTCTGGCCTGCAGCATTCTGGACTCTGCGGGGATAGGCATCGGCATAGTGCCCTGGCTCACCACATTGGAAGCATGCCCTCGGGCCCACCGGTACATTGTTGACATTGTTGGGACGCTGGGCCGGTCCTTGCTGCACCTGGTTGCGCTCAGCCGGGGCATTCTGTAGCTAGTTCTGGAAGCGCTGTTGCTGCGGTGCTTGAGGGTACTGGGGGCGCTGCTGGTTCTGGCCACGGATGAATGAGCCGGGCTGACCCTGGAAGCGTTGCTGGCTCACCATCTGTTGGCCTTGGGGAGCAGTGAAGCGGGGGGCGGTTGTTGCTCCCAGACTGCTGGCCCTGGAACTTCCGCTTCTTCTCCTCCATTTCACGGCACTTGTGCTCTAGCATCAGGGCGCCGTCCACCAGTTCCTGAAAGTTGGGGAACTTGGCGCACATCAACTGGTACTGCAGGGCATCCTGCAAGCCATCGCCGAACCGGGACTGCTTCTTCCTGTCTGTGTCCACGTCCTCTGGAGCATAGCGGGCAAGCGCAATGAACTTGTCACGGTAAGCTGTGACGCTCATCCCTTCCTGCTTCAGTGACAGGAACTCCTTCTTCTTCAACGTCATCAGGGCTTCAGGCACATGGTGCGAGCGGAAGCTGTCATGGAACTCCTGCCATGTGATCTGAGTACGATCGGGGTGAGCGTACTGGTACGAGTCCCACTAGTCCAAGGTTGGTCCTTGAAGCTGTCCTCCTGCATACAACACCTTCTCCTGGTCGTTGCACCGAGCGATGTCGAGTTGTCGCTCCACTACCTTGAGCCAATCCACTACATGCAGGGGATCGGTTGCCTTGCTGAAGGTGGGCGGGCGTCCCTTCAGAAATTTGCCCCTCCTGTCATGGGGCGGCATGTTGTGCTGCTGCGGATTGTGCTGGTTCTGTTTCATCATGGCCATCGTCTGAGCCATCTGTTGCATCAGCTGGGTTTGTGTGAGCATCATCTGCTCAATGGTGGGGGGTTGTGGTGGCAGTCCACTGGCACCAGCGTTGCTCCTTGTGTTCACCATCTATCATCAGCAAGAGATTCCCATAAGTTTTATTGGACAAAACCAAGTAACTCAGGTTTGGAACATAAGTACTTGAGAATATTGATTGAACTGGTTAAGATAGAGCACAAGATTGATAAAGAGCAAGTGAAGCAATTAATCCCTTCTATGTATTCAATAATATCCTTATTCCTTAATCCAAAATCTAGATGGTGGTAGACTTGCGTCCACACCCATCACAATCATTACAAAAATCCAACTCATACATAAGCATAATGATAATCAAACCAAATATCGAAAGACAAGGTTCACACTGACTCGACTCACTGGTTTTTGACTTGACTGGAAAGAAAAGCGATGACTAATCGATCTTATTACAAACTCATGGTAAACTCCTAAGGACCCTGCTGGATGGTGATGCTGGCGGAGGCAGATCCGAAGCGGTGCCTCTTGCGAGGCGGTGACTCTGCACGGTAGTCTGGGCTGCGTGGCGGTGGTGCTCCCATCATCTGGTCCAGCTGCTCCAACTCCTGCTGAGTACCTCTCAGCTGCTCCCTCAGAGCGGCGATCTCGTCAGTAGCTACCTCCAGGTCAGTGTTGAGGGTAGCCACAAGTGCCACAGTAGCAGCGAGCCGGGGGTCATCGATGTCTCCGATGGGGGGCGATGGTGCAAGCTATCTCCCCACTCCTCCTGCGGGGGTACCACCTCTCTAGCCCGTCCTGGATCTCTGCCCAGAACCTGTCCCTGTAGTAGTAGAGGGCATGGCGAGCAACATCTGCAATCCCTGCCTCCTGGGTGGATCTCTCACGGAGGCGTAGTGGATCGATCTCGTCCTGGCAGCTCTAGCTTCGTGGTCAGCTGTACAGATCCTCAGGGTAGTACTCCAGAAGGTGGTGAAGCGGGGGTGCGTCCACCTCTCACTGTGGTACTCCATGCCCACGTTGCCTGTGCCGTAGTGGTAGCAGAGTATCTGCCTCAGGCGCCAGTGGTAGAAGTTGTCTCCAGCGTCTCTGACAAAGTCCTCCACGGTCCACCTTTGTGCTGGTGCAGGCGGCTGGGGTGCTGGGGGCTCCTCAGGGTCATCACCCTCGCCATCTGACGGATCATCACCACCGTCTTCATCACCATCATCACCATCGCTGTCATCACCATCTAGGTCTCCGACAGCATTCCCACCACCTGGCTGAACTGGCTCGGGCTGCTCCTCTGGCTCTTCAGCGGGCTCCATCTCCTCGTCCTCGGGCTCTCCCTGCTGCTGCTCCGCCTCTTCTTCTTCCTGCCTCAGGCACTCCTCCTCTTGCATCTCTTCCCACTGCTGGAAAGCATCCTGGTAGGGGGCGCCAAAGTCCATCTCCGGAGCACGGGGCGGGAGGTAGCCACAGGTGGACTTGCGGGCGGTCAGCTTCGTGCGAGCCATCTACTGCAGAAAGAAGACAGAAAAATTTTAGAAAAACTTTGCAAAGAACTGAGGTAGAGGAGACACTGAACACTATTTTGCAAAACTCAACACTTTTATAGGTAAAATAGTGAAGAATGAAATTGGCTAATACCGACCGTTCTATCTAGGCTGCGATCCTACAGTCAGCACGGCTCTGATACCAATCTGTCACACCCGGATTTTCACAAAACCCGAATGCGGCCATATGTGTGCCCAGGAAGTACACAAAACACATACAGCGAACAAATATGATAAACAGAGTACAAATGCTCGAAATAAAATAGTTTACATCAGAGTATATCATAAATATTTATTACAGCGGAAGTCTATAACTCTCAGCTAGAGCGGAGCCGTAGTCCACAGGGACTCTGACTGGGAGAGCGCAACTCAGAAGCACGGCAGGTCCTCAGGGAACTCAGCAGCAGTCTCCTGATCAGCCCAATCTATTTACCCATCCGGGATTTTGTTGAATATTGACAAGTGTAAGTAAACAAATACTTAGCAAGTATAGCACAGGTATGAAGGCTCAAAAAAGGCTAGACACGGCTTAACTGCATTAGCATTTTTAGTTGGTTCATTTTAACATTTACAAGTTACTACAAGTGAATGAAGCCTGGTTGTAACCCAATTAAATAAGTATAAGTGGCAATAATCATAAATGAACATCATCTTCTAATAAAAAAGGATCCCGGCCGCTCGTGACCCTGAGCAAGGCTATCATGATAGATTATACACTCCGCGGAGGTTTCGCCCTTTACCCACCAGTCGCGTAAAAGTTCAAGGAACTTTGCACCCAACCACGCACATCAACACTTCCGAGGTGTGACTCCATAGGGACGCTACGAGGTTTTTCACAAGACACCCTAACAAAACAGTAGCCACTATGGTACAACACAGGCAGCATGATCCAAGGAACCGAGATTGACTGACTCTCAGGGCGCAGCGATAAGAGGGTCAATGACGTCCAGAGCGCGAGCACGCATGCCAACCTGTAAAAGAGCGTGACGTGCGGAGTTCCCATACCACAGGGACTCCCGACACGGGACTATGCCTGACAAGACATAGCCGACGGTACCCCCGTCCTCGGTGGATCAAACCATACTCTCACGAGTGATTCCCATAGCGCCATCGGCCCCGTCGGTAACTACTGTCAAGCTAGAGCCGTACAAGTTACTTGACCAAGACCAGAGCCATAATAGTTCTAGCGGTGGTGACAGGCTCCTGGGTTGCCACTTTAAGAACCGGACCTTACGGAGAGACACTAGAGCAAAGCACACAGCACATGCTCTAGCTCCCTAAACCAAGTTGCTAAAAAGCAGGTTTTATCATTAATGTTGAAGTGAACCTTTAAGTCGAAATTTACAATTAAATAATGGTGACAGTAGCTGTGCATAGCAAAAATCTACCCACATGCATAAACCCAAGGTTATCAAAGGAACAGGATAAACAACACTAGGTACAACCTTAAATGGGACAGTAAATTAGACACATGCATATGAAATTAAATAACTGTAAAGGGTGTGGTTATGTAGCAAGGATTGTCCGTGCTATAACTTGCCTTCCTCGAAGTGCTGCTGCTGCTGCTGCGAGTCCTGCTCCGGAAAGTACTCACCGAGCTTGAACTCCAAAGCTAACGGCTCACCGACTGAGCGGTCCAATTCAACGGCGGAGCGACGGAGGCGATGGTCGACGAAGGCAGCCGGCATAGCTCGAGAGCGGCGGCGCTGCGAGGCTGGGAGGAAGGCGCTGGGCTCTGGTGGAGCTCGGGGAGAGTTGGTGAGGCTTAGGGGGTGCAGAGGGTCGGCTTTTATAGGGCCGAGGGGGTAGCTCGTCAGGTGAATCACGAGGCCGATGATGGTGGCCGGTGATCCGCGCTTTCCAAGTTTGGAGAAGCCGGGAAAGGAAAGGAGCGGGGGAGGAAGGTGCGGGGAAGGTGCCTAGGTGGGTCCAGGAGCGCGAGGAGCGGGGGGACGGCCGGCCGGGCAGCGAGATTGGTGGCGGTGAAGAGGGGCGCGCCGGGCGCGAGGAGGAAGAAGGGGGGGAAACCTAACGCGCGGGCCCGGGTTGTCAGGGAGAGAGAAGGAGGAAGGGGGAAGCGCGCGAGCTGGGCCGGCTCGGGGGAAGAAGAGGGGGAGGGGGATTGGGCCGCGCGGGAGAGGAGCTGGGCTGTGTTTAGGGAGAAGTAGAGGGAGGGAAAGTGAGCCGAGGGAAAAGTTCAGGGAGGAAAAGTGAACTTGACTTGAATTAACTTTTCTAGGGCTCAAACAAATGCAAATTAAATTCGAATTTAAACAGAATTTAAATTCCAACTTAATTTGCCAACAACCAAAACACAGTGCAGCAGCATGAATGCAATAAAAATGTTTCTACAACTTATATTTGATTTTAATATTCATAAATAATTCATTTAACCTATATTAAATATGAACAATTAAAATAAAAGCCAATTAATTATTAAAAATTTTAAACGGGCCATTTTTGGGTGTTACACGTGGCCACATCGGGTTTTATAGGTGCTTTATCAAAAACTTCTCCCAGATATCCCGGCCGTTAACCAATCTCTTAACCAAGGATGCCCCTTTCGTGTTTGATGAAGAGTGCTATGCAGCCTTTCACACCCTCAAGAAAGCACTCATTTCCGCTCCCATCATCCAGCCTCCCGACTGGAGCATCCTATTTGAAATCATGTGTGATGCGAGTGACTATGCCGTAGCAGCTATTTTGGGCCAAACCAAGGACAAGAAGTAGTATGCTATCTCATATGCTAGTAAAACACTCACTGGCCCCCAACTCAACTACGCAACCATGGAGAAGGAACTCTTAGCCGTTTTGTTTGCTATAGACAAATTCTGGTCCTACCTAGTTGGGGAAAGGTCATAGTCTATTCAGACCATGCTGCTCTGAAGTACCTTCTGACTAGAAAGGATGCACAACCAAGACTCATCCACTGGGTTCTTCTACTCCAAGAATTCAATATTGAGATCAGAGATAAGAAAGGAGTAGAGAACTCAGTAGCCGACCATTTGTCGCGGATGCAAGTCCCGTCTGACCTTCCAATCGATGATTATCTACGGGACGACACGCTCCTTAAGGTTACCACCTCTGATTCGTGGTACGCCAATATAGTGAACTACAAGGTGTTAGAGTGCGTTCCACCGGGAGAAAATAGGAAAACATTGGCTTATGAGAGCAGACTCAACCTGTGGGACAACCCATATCTCTTCAGGATATGTAGTGATGGACTCCTCAGACAGTGTGTACCTGCACATTGGCACACCCGGTTTTACTCAGAAGCTCAAATGCGGCCATATGTGTGCCTAGGAAGTCATAGTACACATATAGCAAACAAATATGATAAATAGAGAACATAAGCTTGAATAAATAGAGTTTTACATCAGAGTTTAACATAAATAAACTAACCAATACAGCGGAAGACTAATAACTCTCAACTAAGCGAAACTGCAATCCACAGGGACTCTGACTGGGAGAACACAACTCAGTAGTACGGTAGATCTTCTGGAAACTTAGCAGCAGACTCATGCACAGCCCAATCTGTTACCCATCCGTGATTTTGTTGAATAAATGACAAGTGTAAGTAAAACATTCACTTAGCAAGTATAACACGGGTGTATGAAGGCTCAAAGTAATGCTAGACACGGCTAAACTGCATTAGCATTTTTAGTTGGTTCATTATAACATTATCCAAGTTACTACAAGTGAATAGAACCCAGTTGCAACCCAATTAATAAAGTATAAGTGACATTAAGCATAAATAAACATCATCTTCTAATCAAAAAGGATCTAGACCGCTCGTGACCCTGAGCAAGGCTATCATGACAGATTTACACTCTGCAGAGGTTTCGCCCTTTACCCACCAGTCGCATAAAAGCTCAAAAGAACTTTAAACCCAACCATGCGGAGGTGGATCAGACCCCACAAATCACACTTCCGAGGTGTGACCGCATAGGGACGCTACAAGGCTTTTCACAAGACACCCTAACAAGACAGTAGCCGCTAAGGTACAACAAGGTGGTGAGACCCAAGGCACTGAGATTGACTGACGCTTACGGAGTCACACCATAAGGGGGTCAATGGCATCCAGAGTGCGGGCATCACACCCCAACATTGCGCAATGTGTGGAGTTCCCCATCCCAGGGACTCCCAACACGAGACTGTGCCTAACGAGACATAGCCAACGGATCACCCGTCCTCAGTGAAATCAGGAAACATCCCATGCCTTGATTCCCAGAACGTCGTAAGCTTGTCGGTAACTACTGGCAAGCTAGAGACGTACAAGCTACTTAACCAAGACTAGAGCCATAATAGTTCTAGTGGTGGCGACAGGCTCCTGGGTTGCTGCTTTAAGAACTGGACCTTATGGAGAGACACTAGAACAAAGCACGAAGCACCTGCTCTAGTTCCCTAAACCAAGTTGCTAAAAAGCAAGTTTTATCATCACGTTTGAAGTGAACCATTAAGTCAAAATTAACAGTTAAACAATGGTGATAGTAGCTGTGCATAGCAAAGATTCTACACAAATGCATAAACCCAAGGTACTCAAAGGACAGGATAATCAATACTAGGTACAACCTTAAAGGTACATCAATTTAGACACATGCATGTATGAAATAAATGATTACAAGGTGGATAGGTAGCAAGGATTGTCCGTACTATAACTTGCCTTCCTCAAAGTGTTGCTGCTGGTCCTCCTCCTGAAATTCCTCCTCATACTTGAACTCCAATGCAAACGGCTCACCGACTGGACACGAATCATCACACAAGCATCCACATAAGCCAATACATGCAACCAAATATTATTCTATTAGAAAAGTACACCAAACAGTAGAAACAGAACAAAAGAAGGTTTTAAATCTAATCTACGCTTCGCTACGAACACGTGAGCGTAAGAATCACACTAATCGGAGCTAAAACGAAAAAGTTATGGCGTTTCTAAGGTTCGGGGACTTGCTGGCAAGTTTTAAAAACTTCCACTAACCTATTTGTGAAAAACCAAGGACCTATACGCAATTTCATATAAGAACCTAAGGGCTAACGCGCAAAAAGGTAGGGGCTTTTCTACGAAAGAGTATAGACGAAACGAATATGGTAGAAAATTACAAGATTCGCTGAGGGTCTTACTGAAAATCTTGAGGCCAAAAACGACGGAAGGCTCAGTGCGACGACGAGATGAAGAATGGCCAGTAGTGGAAAATATGGTGGAAGAAGACTACCTTAGGGAATCCCAAACAAAGGGACCTCCCTGTAAAGGAGGCGATGGTGTGCCTTTTCCAGAGGAGAGGTGGCTCATATACTCATATATATAGGGAGAAAACCTCTCACTTCCAGGTTCATTAGTAATATGGGACTAAAGGTGGTTTGCCCCATTCCAATGCGAATGAGTTTTGAAATTTGGCCCGATAAAGTGATGGGATGGATTTGGCCTAAAATTGGGTCAACTTTGGCCCAAAGCTGGTCTACTAAGATTTAGGGTGATTTTAATTTTTGAAATAATTATTTTCTTGGTTATAAAAGAATTTCAGATAAGTCCAGAATTGATATTAAAACCATGAAAAATATTCTAAAAATCCTAGCAAAAATTCCAGAGATAGAGTTGGATATGAGGAACCCAAATAAAATATTTGGAGCTCACGAAAAAGATTTTAGCGCATCCCAAAAATTGGA
This sequence comes from Echinochloa phyllopogon, assembly GCA_033239725.1. Lineage (NCBI taxonomy): Eukaryota > Viridiplantae > Streptophyta > Magnoliopsida > Poales > Poaceae > Echinochloa > Echinochloa phyllopogon. The sequence goes on from BTCW01000018.1 coordinate 30,277,494, forward strand.
ATATGCTCTAGGAAATTAGGAATAAATTCCAGAAAAATCCGGAAAAATTCCCATTAGGCTTCTAGACGCATTTTTGAAAACTTAACACACATAAAGCCTTTAAATAAAAGCTAGCATGAATGCAAGGCACTCAACATTAAACCTACATTGTTATAATTTAATTTAAAAACAATATTTTCCTGTACTAAATTCCCTATTAATTATATAAAGCTTGAAAAATTTTAGAAAATTGAGAAAATCATTGTATTAATTATGCTAACAAATCACATCCCAAAATCCAAAAATTTTGGGGTGTGACAAACTACCCCCCTTAACAGGAACCTCGTCCCGAGATTCTAAGAGAGGAGAAGCAAGGAGGAGAAACAAAACAAGACTGTCATTGCAATGCAAGTAGATATTCATCTTTTTTTGTTGAACAGTGTAGATTCCTTGATGGGAGAGGAGCAGATGGGAGAATAGCAAGCAGTACAGTGGCAAAGAAGCTTGAGTAGGTACCTCGTTACTTCGACTTGCTTTATGTGTTGATGGTTGTACATGCTTATCGTTGATGTTGGTGTTGCCTTCAACTTCCTCTTCTGAGATGCTCCATTTGATTAGGAAGAAAGACAGAAAGATGGCAAGGAGGTGGAAGGCACAAAAGAAGAAACCCAGCTAAGCAACTGATGTCATTGTGAGTAGAAGGCCCACAATACACCAACAATCATCATGAAGGACCAAATCAATCAAAGGCATAAGGACAGGCATTACAAGCACACTCAACCAAAGTTAACCACTTAAGCATAAAACGATACTAAACGTGGTTAGTAAGGGTTTAGGGAATCCTCCTAGGAATAGACAAATCTTCAACGTTCTTGATATAGGCATCCTTCAGCTTGATCCCAACTTCTTAGTTGTAGTGGCAATGAGTTTGGAATGTCGTCTCGTAGTCTTCTTTTGCACAGGCTTGGCTTCTTATAGTATACCCATATCTTCATTCTTCAAGGTTACTTGGACATGCATTAGGGAAATTCAGGCAATCTAAGTGTCTGAGAGTAAAGATGGAGAGTAGAAGAGACACTTTGAAATATAAAACCAAGGAATAAATCCAAAGTGACAATACCAGAGGGCAGGGAGGGGTGAAATAAGGCAAGTAGACTAATTTGAAAATAATGTCAAGGTAGGGATAAGTAAACAAGGATACTCACAATAGTAATAGCAAATTTCAAGGTGAGAAATAAATTATTCAAGGTTAAGCAAGCACCAAGGAGTTAGAATAGGAGAGGATTGAAGATCAGCAATATATCAAACAAGGTAGAGGTAAATGTCAGAAGTCAACGATAAGAGGTAATTATCAAGAAGAGGATAAAACTTTCAAGGATATATTGATCGAGAGATAAATTTATCAAGGAGAGGAGAATGCTCAAGGGTAGCATTTATTTGGCGATGAAATTTCAAGGATAGCGAAAGCAAGGGTTATATGGCAAAATGAACCTTAATGGATGACCAGTACTATCTAGGCTGCGGCCCTACAATCAGCACGGCTCTGATACCAATCTGTCACACCCGGATTTACACAGAAACCCGAATGCGGCCATATGTGTGCCCAAGAAGTCATAGTACACATATAGCAAACAAATATGATAAAAGAACATATGCTTGAATAAATTCTTGAATAAATAGAGTTTTACATCAGAGTGCATCATAAATAAACTAACCAATACAGCGGAAGACTAATAACTCTCAAACTAAGCGGAGCCGCAATCAATAGGGACTCTGACTGGGAGAACGCAACTCAAAAGTATGGTAGATCTTCTGGAAACTCAGTAGGAGACTCATGCATAGCCCAATCTGTTTATCCATCTGGGATTTTGTTGAATAAATGACAAGTGTAAGTAAAACATTTACTTAGCATGTATAGCACAGGTGTATGAAGGCTAAAAGTAAGGCTAGACACGGCTGAACTACATTAGCATTTTTAGTTGGTTCATTTTAACATTATCCAAGTTCCTACAAGTGAATGATTCCCGGTTGCAACCCTATTAATAAACTATAAGTGACATTAAACATAAATAAAAAACATCTTCTAATCAAAAAGGATCCAGGCGGCTCATGACCCTGAGCAAGGCTATCATGATAGATTTTACACTCTGCAGAGGTTTCACCCTTTACCCACCAGTTGCGTAAAAGCTCAAAAGAACTTTAAACCCAACCATGCACATCAACACTTCCGACGTGTGACTGCATAGGGATGCTACGAGGTTTTCACAAGACACCCTAACAAGACAGTGGCCGATTATGGTACAGCATAGGCAGCATGGCCCAGGCACCGAGATTGACGTACGCCTACGGAGTCACACCATAGGGGGGTCAATGGCGTCCAGAGCGCGGGCATCAAACCCAACAATGCGCAATGTGTGCAGTTCCCCATCGCAGGGACTCCCAGCACGGGACTGTGCCTCACGGGGGCATAGCCGACGGATATCCCGTCCTCGGTGGATCAAGACATACTCTCACCCATGTTTCCCATAACGCTGTCGACCCCATCGGTAACCACTGGCAAGCTAGAGACGTACATGCTACTTGACCAGAGCCATAATAGTTCTAGCGGTGGCGACAGGCTCCTAGGTTGCCGCTTTAAGAACCGGACCTTACAGAGAGACACTAGAACAAAGCACAAAGCACATGCTCTAGTTCCCTAAACCAAGTTGCTAAAAAGCAAGTTTTATCATCACGTTTGAAGTGAACCATTAAGTCAAAATTAACAGTTAAACAATGGTGATAGTAGCTGTGCATAGCAAAGATTCTACACAAATGCATAAACCCAAGGTACTCAAAGGACAGGATAATCAATACTAGGTACAACCTTAAAGGTACATCAATTTAGACACATGCATGTATGAAATAAATGATTACAAGGTGGATAGGTAGCAAGGATTGTCCGTACTATAACTTGCCTTCCTCAAAGTGTTGCTGCTGGTCCTCCTCCTGAAATTCCTCCTCATACTTGAACTCCAATGCAAACGGCTCACCGACTGGACACGAATCATCACACAAGCATCCACATAAGCCAATACATGCAACCAAATATTATTCTATTAGAAAAGTACACCAAACAGTAGAAACAGAACAAAAGAAGGTTTTAAACTAATCTACGCTTTGCTACGAAGACTTGAGCGCAAGAATCACACTAGTCAGCTAAAACGAGAAAGTAACGGCGTTTCTAAAGTTCGGGGACTTGCTGGCAAGTTTTAAAAACTTCCAGGGACCTATTTGTGAAAAACCGATATCATATAAGAACCCGAGGGCTAACGTGCAAAAAGGCAGGGGCTTTTCTACGAAAGAGTATAGACTAAATGAATATGGTAGAAAATTACAAGATTCGCTAAGGGTCTTACTGAAAATCTTGAGGCCAAAAATGACAAAAGGCTCGGCGCGACGATGAGATGAAGAATGGGCAGCAGTGGAAGATATGGTGGAAGAAGACTACCTTAGGGCCTCCCTGTAAAGGACTCGATGATGTGCCTTTTCCGGAGGAGAGGTGGCTCATATATATAGGGAGAAAACCTCTCACTTCCAGGTCCATTAGCAATATGGGACTAAAGATGGTTTGCCCCATTCCAATGCGAATGGGCTTTGAAATTTGGCTCAATAAGGTGATGGGATGGATTTGGCCTAAAATTGGGTCAACTTTAGGCCAAGGCTGGTCTACTAAGATTTAGGGTGATTTTAATTTTTGTAATAATTATTTTCTTGGTTATAAAATAATTCCAGATAAGTCCAGAATTGATATTAAAACCATGAAAAATATTCTAAAAATTCTAAAAATCCTTGAAAAATTCTAGAGATAGAGTTGGATATGAGGAACCCAAATAAAATATTTGGAGCTCATGAAAAATACTTTAGCACATCCCAAAAATTGGAATATGCTCTAGGAAATTAGGAATAAATTCCAGAAAAATTCGGAAAAATTCCCATTAGGCTTCTAGGTGCATTTTTGAAAACTTAACACACATAAAGCCATTAAATGCAAGCTGGCATGAATGCAAGGCACTCAACATTAAACCTACATTTTTATAATTTAATTTAAAATAATATTTTCTACTAAATTCCCTGTTAATTAAATAAAGCATGAAAAATTTTAGAAAATTGAGAAAATCATTGTATTAATTATGCTAACAAATCACATCCCAAAATCCAAAAATTTTGGGGTGTGACAGAGCAGCGGTCACCCCCGCTTCACCCCTCCACAGGGGAATCAACAGATGGTGAATCAGCTGCGCTTCCAGGGTCAGTCCAGCTTGCTGAGCCACGGCCAGTACCAGCAGCGCCCTCGGTACCTCCTGGTGCCACAGCAGCAGCGTTCCTAGAATCGGCTGCAGAATGGCTCAGTTCAGCTCAACCAGGTGCAGAATGGTCCTGTTCAGCACCCCAACCCAGCTAACAATGCACCAGTAGGTCATAGGGCATGCTTCCACTATGGTGAGTCGGGACATTATGCTCACTACTGCCCCCACAAGGCTCAGAATGTCGCAGGCCAAAACAACAACCAGAGGGCTGGTCAACAACAGGCGCCGACTGGAAATTAGCAGCAAGCGCAGGCAAACCATGGTCAGCAGAACCCCGCTAGAGGCAAGCTCAACCACACGGGTGCAGAGACTGTAGTGGGAGCTACTGACATGGTCGTGGGTATGTTCCCTATCAACTTAACTCCTACAACTGTTTTGTTCGATTCCGGAGCTTCGTATGCTTTCATATCTGCTGCTTTTGTGAAAAAGAACTTAGTGGCCTTGCTGTCCATGAAGAGTATTATGTTAGTTAGCTCACCAGGGGGGAACAGCGAGCCACTTTACGTTGCCCCCATATCACAATCACAATAAGGGGTGTAGACTTCGAGGTGCATCCGATAGTCCTGGAATCTATTGGGTTTGACCTAATTCTAGGAATGAGATGGTTAGCCAGATATGGCGCGGTGATCCAGTGCGCCAAAAGAACGATACAACTGACAGCAAAGTCTGGAGATAAGGTGGAGTACCAGGCAGCAAGTTCCTTGGAGCATGATCAGGTCAACCAAGCGGAAGGTGCAGCTCATGAGGACATTAGAGTGGTGAGCGAGTTCCCGGATGTGTGTTCCCGATGAATTGCCAGGTATGCCCCCGGAACGCGAAGTTGAATTTGTTATTGAACTTAAACTTGGCACAACACCAATAGCTAAAAGACCATATAGGATGGGAGTAAAGAAACTAGAGAAACTTGAGGAGGAATTAAGCTCATTGCTAGCCAAAGGGTATATTCATCCTAGTTCTTCACCATGGGGAGCACTGGTGTTGTTCGTGGATAAGAAGCATGCGGCACAGAGGTTGTGTGTGGACTATCGAGCCCTCAATGAGGTTATAATCAAGAATAAGTACCTACTACCGAGGATCGATGACCTCTTTGATCAGTTGAAGGGAGCTTGTGTGTTCTCCAAGATAGATCATCAATCAGGTTACCATCAGATGATGATCCGAGCGGCTGACATCCCTAAGACAACCTTCACAACCCGGTATGGTGTATATGAGTTCACAGTCATGTCTTTTTGATTAACCAATGCACTGGCGTACTTCATGTACCTGATGAATAGCGTGTTCATGGATTACCTTGACAAGTATCTGGTGGTGTTCATTGATGACATTATGGTTTTCTCTAAGATTGAGGAAAACGCGAGGAACACTTGAGATTGGTGATGCAGAGACTCCGAGAACATCAGTTGTATGTTAAGTTGAGCAAGTGTGAGTTTTGGTTGAAGGAAGTATCATTCTTGGGGCATGTGTTGTCCATTGGTGGAATGGCAGTCGATCCGAAGAAGGTTAGTGATGTGTTGAGCTGGAAACCGCCTCAGGATGTGAGTGAAATTAGGAGTTTCCTTGGGATGGCAGGATATTATCGAAGGTTCATCGAAGGATTCTCCAAGATTGCTAAGCCCATGACGGCATTATTGGAGAAAAATGCTAAGTTTGTCTGGATAGAAGAGTGCCAAGCCAGCTTTGAAGAGTTGAAGAAGAGGTTAACAACGACACATGTGCTTGTATTGCCTGACATAACTAAGAGCTTCTATCTACTGCGATGCATCTAGTCTAGGATTGGGATGTGTGCTCATGCAGGAGGGTAGAGTTGTGGCTTATGCATCGAGGCAGTTGATGAAGCATGAGCAGAACTACCCGACACATGATCTAGAGTTGGCAGCTGTGATACATGCCCTGAAGATTTGGAGGCATTACCTAATTGGGAACAAGTGCGACATCTATACTGATCATAAGAGTCTCAAGTACATCTTCACCCAGTCGGATCTGAATATGAGGTAACGCCGATGGTTTGAATTGATCAAGGATTATGATATAGAGATTCACTATCACCCAGGGAAGGCTAACTTGGTGGCAGATGCCCTGAGCAGGAGGAGTTATGTGAACAAGATCACGGGACACTGCCTACCAGAAGAGTTCAGCCTGGAGTTTGAGAGGATGAGTCTGGGATTCGTGGCTAGCATCATAGAGATAACAGTAGAACCGACTCTGGAACAGGAGATCCGAAAAGGTCAGCTCGAGGATGAGAAAATCAAGGAGATTGTGGAGCAAGTTGCTCTAGGAACGCCCCCGGTTTTCAAGTGGATGACCAGGGAACCCTGTGGCACGGTAAGAGACTATGTGTACCTGACATGGCACAGATCAAGGATGCAATCTTGAGAGAAGCGCATGATTCAGCTTACTCGATCTACCCGAGAAGTACCAAGATGTACCGGGATATCAAAGAGAGGTTCTGGTGGTACGGATTAAAGCGTGATGTGGCAACATATGTAGCTCTATGTGACATGTGTCGGAGAGTCAAGGCTGAGCATCAGAGGCCAGCAGGATTGCTCCAGCCCTTCAAGATACCCGAACGGAAATGGGAGGAAGTCGGTATGGATTTCATAACAGGTCTACCTCACGCTCAAAGGGAATTTGATTCCATTTGGGTAATCGTGGATCACTTGACCAAAGTGGAACATTTTCTTCTAGTGAAGACCACCTACATAGGAGCCAGATTAGTAGAGCTATATATGGAAAGGATTGTGTGTTTGCATAGAGTACCAAAATGGATAGTGTCTGATCGAGGTACTCAGTTCACATCGCACTTCTGGCAGAAGCTACATGAGTCTATGGACACTAAGCTGCATTTTAGTTCAGCTTACCACCCACAGACAGATGGACAAACAGAGCGAACCAATCAAATTTTGGAAGACGTGTTGAGGGCATGTGCTCTGCAGTATGGTGTCAGTTGGGACAAGAGTTTGCCCTATGTGGAATTCTCGTACAACAATAGCTACCAAAAAAGTATGCAGATAGCACCATTCGAGGCTCTGTATGGCAGAAATTGTAGGACACCACTATTCTGGAATCAGACTGGAGAGAATCAAGTTTTTGGGCCTGAAATACTAAGAGAGGCAGAGCGAGAAGTGCAAGTAATCAGGCAGAATTTGAAGGTGGCACAGTCCCAGTAGAAGAGTTATGCTGATGTCAGACGGAGGGATCTCAGCTTCGAAGTCAGTGATTTTGTGTATCTCAAGGTGTCACCGATGAGGGGCGTAAAAATGTTTAATGTCAAGGGCAAACTAGCGCCTCGTTACATCGGACCCTTCAAGATATTGGAACGGATGGGTGAAGTGGCTTATCGGCTAGAACTGCCTGAGAAACTGTCCGGAGTACACGATGTGTTCCATGTGTCTCAATTAAAGAAGTGTTTGTGGGTACATGAGGAGCAGATCCCGATAGATGAGCTAAATGTGCAGGAAGATCTTACTTATGATGAGTATCCGATCAAGATCTTGGAAGAGTCCGAGAGGGTCACGAGGAACAAGGTGATCCGGATGTGTACGGTCTAGTGGAACCAACACTCAAAGGAAGAGGCGACTTGGGAAAGAGAAGAGGACCTCAAGGCCGAGTATCCGCAACTATTCGCATCCACATCCGAATCTCGAGGACGAGATTCATCTTAAGGGGGGTAGGTTTGTAACACCCTAAAATAGCCCTACTTTAAATTTTAGTAATTAATTCAAATTTTATTAATTATGCTCACAATAAATATAGGATAAATGAATTATTTATGAGAATTAAAATCAAATATAAGGTTAGTAACATTTTTGTTGCATCCATGCTGGTTGCATTGAGTTTTGTTTGCTAGTAGTTCAAATGAGAATTTAAATCTAATTTAAATTTGAGTTTGAATTGCTTTGTTTTGAGCCATAGAATAGTTCTTTAGGCTGGAGTTCGCTTTTGCCCCCTGAACTTTCTGCCTCGTCCGCTCTTCCCCTTTCCCCGCTCTTCTCTCGACCGGCCCAACCTGCTCTGCCGGCCTAGCCCTTCAACTATCCCTGCGCTAGCTCCGCGGGCCAGCTCCCCGCGCCGGCCCAAGCTTGCAGCGTCGCCCCCAGCCACCGACACTCGAGCCCCGCCCGTCATCCCCTACCTCTCGGCCAAACCGAGCCCGGCTCGAGCTGGATTCGCGCCAGCGCCTCGGCCCAGTGCCTGAGCCCTCCTCCCTCTCATCTCCCGCGCCTGTGGACCCCTCTTGGAGCTTCGAGGAAGCTTCCATCGCCGCCATTTCCTTTCACGCAGCACTCCCCGCAAGGAAGGCGCGGCCTTCCCATCGAAGGTGGAGCCGTCGGCCGCCTCCTCTCGATTCGGGGCCCGCACACCAAGATGGCCTCCCTCGGGGCTATTAAAGTAGGGCCGTCGAAGCCCCAAGGCACTCACCAAACCCTCGCCTCGAGCTCCCAAGCCCCCCAGCGCTTCCGCATGCCTCACGCCACCGCCATTGGCCACGATCGTCGATCTCCGCTTCCGCCTCCCATTGCTCGACGATAACCCACCCAGGAGATCCTCCTGGAGGTAAAGAAGCTAACCGTGCAACCCCATCCTCCTTGATCTCCTTGAATTGAGTCTAATCGCTAGCCGTCTTCTCCTCATGCCCGCCGAGTCGCTGTCACTCGTCGGCCGTCGTCTCCGCCGCTCCTTCGTCGTCGCGAACCACCCAGGTGAACTCATCGTCCTCCCTTGGTTCCGTAGGACCAAGCCCCGCAGCTTTTGGTGTCCCCTAGGTCTAGAACAATCTTGCTCTAGCAAGGAACCACCGCAAGAACCGGCGGCGCCGTCGTTCCCCACTGCCGCCGGCCGGCAGCCCTCCCCGATCCGATCTGAGCCCTCCGATCCAAACCCAACGGCCCAGATCTAACCCCACCCCAAGTCAACCTCTGCTTACTAGTCAGCGAGCGCCATTTTGCTAAAGAGCCCCTGCACTTTCTAGAAATCAACCCGCCGTCCAGGCCAGTTCAAAATAATTACGAATAGGTCCCTATTTTTATTAAAACCCCATGACCTTTTTAGATTTAGCGTCTGAGGTCCTGTTTTGGTGTATTTATTGGTTAGCCCTTCGGTTTTTATATAAAATTATGTTAGGTCCTCGCTTTTTCACAAATAAGCCCCTAGAAGTTTTTAAATCTAGCCAGCAAGCCCTTGAACCTTAGAAAAAACATATCTTTTCCGTTTTAGCTCCGATTAGAGTGATTTTTGCGCTCTCGTGGTCATAGCGAAGCGTAGATTAGTTTTATAACCTTATTTTGTTATGTTTCTACTATTTGGTGTACTGTTCTAATAGAGTAATCTTGTTTGCATGTATTGGCTTGTATGGTTGCTTGTAAGGTGATTCATGGGTCCAGCCGGTGAGCCGTTCGAGTTCGAGTTCGAGTTCGGGTTCGAGCAGGACTATCAAGAGTAGGACCAGTAGCACTTTGATGAAGGCAAGTATAGCACAGACAATCCTTGCTTCGTACACACCCTTTAATCATTTATTTCATTTATGCATGTGTCTAAATTGATAAACCTTAAGGTTGTACCTAGTTTTTTTATCCTGTCCTTTGATATCCCCCGGTTTCTTGCATTTGGGTAGAACTATTCTAGGCGCCGCTACTATCACCAATGTTTAAATTTTAATTTTGACTTAATGGTTCACTTCGAACTTAATGATTAAAACTTGCTTTTTAGCAACTTGGTTTAGGGAACTAGAGCATGTGCTTCGTGCTTTTCTCTAGTGTCTCTCTGTAAGGTCTGGTTCTTAAAGCGGCAACCCAGGAGGCTGTCACGACCGCTAGAATTATAATGGCTCTGGTCTTGGTCAAGTAGCTTGTACGTCTCTAGCTTGCCAGTGGTTACTGACGGCGCTATGGGAAGCAAGGCACAGGGTGTTTCTTGATTCCACCAAGGACGGGTGATCTGTCGGCTATGTCCCGTTAGACATAGTCGCGTATTGGGAGTCTTCGCATTGGAACTCCACACGTTGCACATTGGTTGGCTCACGTAGCCCACGCTCCGGACGCCATTGACCCACTTACATTGCGCCCTAAGGGTCAGTCAATCTCGGTGCCTAGAGTCTCACCACCTTGTTGTACCTTAGCGGCCACTGTCTTGTTAGGGTGTCTTGTGAAAAGCCTCGTAACGTCCCTATGCTGTCACACCAAAGGAAGTGTGGATGTGCGTGGTTGGGTGCAAAGTTCCTTTGAACTTTTACGCGACTGGTGGGTAAAGGGCGAAACCGCTACAGAGTGTAAATCTATCATGATAGCCTTGCTCAAGGTCACGAGCGGCCTGGATCCTTTTTTATTAGAAACTGAGGTTATTTATGCTTAAATGTCACTTATACTTTATTAATCGGGTTTGCAACTGGGTTTCATCCACTTGTAGTAACTTGGATAATGTTAAAATGAATCAACTAAAAGCGCTAATGCAGTTCAGTCGTGTCTAGCCTTATTTTAAGCCTTCATATAACGTGTTATACTTCCTAAGTAAATATTTTACTTACACTTGTCATTCATTCAACAAAATCCCGGATGGGTAACAAATTGGTCTGTGAGTGAGTCTGCTGCTGAGTTTTTAGAAGATCTGCCATATTACTGAGCTGTGGTCACCCAGTCAGAATCCCTGTGGATTGCGGCTTCGCTTAGTTGAGAGTTATTAGTCCACAGGGACTCTGACTGGGAGAACTCACAACTCAGAAGTACGGCAGGTCCTCAGGGAACTCAGCAGCAGTCTCCTGATTAGCCCAATCTGATTACCCATCTTGGATTTTGTTGAATAATGACAAGTGTAAGTAAATGAATACTTAGCAAGTATAGCACGGGTATGAAGGCTCAAAAATAGGCTAGACACGGCTTAACTGTATTAGCATTTTTAGTTGGTTCATTTTAACATTTAACAATTACCACAAGTGAATGAAACCCGTTTGTAACCCAATTTTATAAGTATAAGTGACAATAATCATAAATGAACATCATCTTCTAATAAAAAAGGATCCAGGCTGCTCGTGACCTTGAGCAAGGCTATCATGATAGATTTTACACTCTGCAGAGGTTTCGCCCTTTACCCACCAGTCGCGTAAAAGTTCAAAGGAACTTTGCACCCAACCACGCACATCAACACTTCCGAGGTGTGACGGCATAGGGACGCTATGAGGTTTTTCACAAGACACCCTAACAAAACAGTAGCCACTATGGTACAACACAGGTAGCATGATCCAAATCACAGAGATTGACTGACTCTCAGGGCGCAGTGATAAGAGGGTCAATGGCGTCCAGAGCGCGGGCACGCATGCCAACAAGTACAAGAGTGCGACGTGCGGAGTTCCCATACCATAGGGACTCCCGACACGGGACTGTGCCTGACAAGACATAGCCGACGGTACCCCCGTCCTCGGTGGATCAAACCATACTCTCACGAGTGCTTCCCATAGCGCTGTCGGCCCCGTCGGTAACTACTGTCAAGCTAGAGCCGTACAAGTTACTTGACCAAGACCAGAGCCATAATAGTTCTAGCGGTGGCGACAGGCTCCTGGGTTGCCGCTTTAAGAACCGGACCTTACGGAGAGACACTAGAGCAAAGCACGAAGCACATGCTCTAGTTCCCTAAACCAAGTTGCTAAAAAGCATGTTTTATCATAAATGTTAAAGTGAACCATTAAGTCAAGAAAAACAATTAGATAGTAATGACAGTAGCTGCGCATAGCAAAGATTCTAACCATATGCAATAACCCAATGTAATCAAAGGATAGGAGTAAACAAACTAGGTACAACCTTAATAGGACAACAGTTTAGACACATGCATATGAAAGTAGATGCATGTAAACGGTGTGTATAGGTAGCAAGGATTGTCCGTGCTATAACTTACCTTCCTCAAAGTGCTGCTACTGCTGCTGTGAGTCCTGCTCCGGAAAGTCCTCACCGAGCTCGAACTCCAAAGCTAACGACTCACCGACTGCACACGAAGCACCATACAAGCATACACGCATTCCAATACATGCAAACAAATAATATTCTATTAGAACAGTACACCAAACAGTAGAAACAGTACATAAAAAGGTTTTAGAAATATTCTACATTTTACTACGAACACATGAGCGCGAAAATCACACTAATCGGAGCTAAAACGAGAAAGATATGGCTTTTCTAAGTTCTAGGGACGTGCTGGCAATTTTTAAAAGTTTCCAGGGGCTCGAGCTCGAGGGCGGCAGTGGCTCGGAGCAGGGTAGGGAGTTGCTGGAGGGCTCGGGGATGCTTGCTGGCAGGTTGGTGCGGAATGTGGGGTGTGAGGGGGTGCTTAAATAGCCCCGGGGGGGGGGGCGGCATTGGCGTCCGTGCCATCAATCCCGGCGGAGGCGGCGATCGAAGCGCGAGTTTCCATCGGGGGCCATCTTTCCAAGCGAGGGGCGGCGCTAGAATGGAAGGGAATCGGCGGGGAAGGTTTCGGGGAAGCTTCCAGAGGGCCCACGAGAGCAGGGAGGGTGCGGGGCGGCCGGCCGGGCGGCGGAGATTGCGCCGGAGGAGGGAGAAGGCGTCGGGCGGAAGGAAGGGGGAGGTCCCGACATGTGGACCCGGGCGGTCAGTGAGAGGGAGAGGAGGGAAAGGAGAGTGGGGCTGGCCGCGGCAATGGGTCGGCTTCCTAGTTCGGCCCAGGAGGGGGAGGGGGAAGAGTTGGGCCGGGAAAGGGGGAAAGGGGGGTGGGGCTGAGCTCGGGAGGAGAGTTGGGGGAGGGAAAGGGAACCGAGGGAAAAGTCCAAGGAGGAAAAGTGAACTCGACTTGAATTAACTTTTCTAGGGCTCAAACAAATGCAGATTAAATTCGAATTTAAACAGAATTTAAATTCCAATTTAATTTGCCAACAACCAAAACACAATGCGGCAGCATGAATGCAACAAAAATGTTTCTACAACCTATATTTGATTTTAATATTCATAAAAAATTCATTTAACCTATATTAAATATGAACAAATAAAATAAAAGCCAAGTAATTACTAAAAATTTTAAATGGGCCATTTTTGGGTGTTACAAACCTACCCCCCTTAAGATGAATCTCGTCCTCGAGATTCGGAAGTAGATGCGAAGAGCTGTGGGTACTCGGTCTTGAGATCTTCTTCCCGTTCCCAAGTGGCCTCATCTTCCGAGTGTCGGCTCCACTGTACCTTGCACATCCGGATAACCTTGTTTCTTGTCACCCTCTCAGACACCTCCAGAATTCTAACCGGATACTCCTCATAAGTGAAGTCCTCTTGCACATTCAGCTCATCTATCGGGATCTGCTCCTCAGGCACCCGCAAACATTTCTTCAGCTGTGACACGTGGAACACATCGTGCACTCTGGCCAATCTCTCGGGTAGTCCCAACTGATATGCCACTTCACCTTTCCTTTCAAGTATCTAGAAAGGTTCGATGTATTGAGGTGCTAGCTTGCCCTTGACATTGAACCTCTTCACACCCCTCATCGGTGACACCTTGAGGTACACAAAATCTCCAACTGTAAAACTGAGATCCCTCCGTCTGACATCAGCATAACTCTTCTGCCTGGACTGTGCCACTTTTAAGTTCTGTCTGATCACTTGTACTTGGCGTTCTGCATCCCTGAGTATCTCGGGACCGAAAACTTGACCTTCTCTGGTCTAATTTCAGAATAGTGGGGTCCTACACTTCCTGCCATACAAAGCCTCGAACGGTGCCATTTGCAGACTCTTCTGATAGCTGTTGTTGTATGAGAACTCCGCATAGGGCAAACCATTGTCCCAACTGACACCGTACTGCAGATCACATGCTCTCAACATGTCTTCCAGAATCTGGTTGGTTCGCTCTGTCTGTCCATCCATCTGTGGGTGATAAGCTGAGCTGAAATGCAGTTTAGTATCCATGGACTCATGTAGCTTCTGCCAGAAGTGTGACGTGAACTGAGTACCTCGGTCAGACACTATCCATTTTGGCACTCCATGCAGGCACACAATCCTTTCCATATATAGCTCTGCTAGTCTGGCTCCCGTGTAGTTGGTCTTTACTGGAAGAAAGTGTGCCACTTTGGTCAAGCGGTCCACAATCACCCAAATGGAGTCAAATCCTCGCTGGGTGCGGGGTTGACCCGTTATGAAGTCCATACCAACTTATTCCCATTTCCATTCCGGTATCTTCAAGGGCTGGAGTAATCCGGCTGGCCTCTGATGTTCAGCCTTAACTCTCTAACAAGTGTCACACAGCGCCACATGTGTCGCCACATCACGCTTCAATCCCTACCACCAGAATCTTTCCTTGATATCTTGGTACATCTTTGTGCTTCCTGGGTGAATCGAGTATGCCGAATCAAGCGCTTCTCTTAGGATCGTGTCCTTGATGTGCGCTATATCGGGCACACATATTCTCTTCCCGTGCCACAAGGTTCCCTGTTCATCCACTTGGAATCCAGGTGCCTTTCCTAGGGCAACATTCTCCACAATTTCCTTAATCTTTTCATCACCAAGCTGTCCCTTCTGGATCTCTTGTTCAAGAGTCGGTTCTACCGTCATCTCTGTGATGCTGGTCACGAACCCCAGACTCATCTTCTCAAATTCCCGGCTAAGTTCTTCAGGCAAACAATGGCCGGTGATCTTGTTCACATAGCTTCTCCTACTCAGAGCATCTGCCACCAAGTTAGCCTTGCCAGGGTGGTAATGGATCTCCAGATCATAGTCCTTGATCAACTCCAACCATCGGCGTTTCCTCATATTCAGCTCTGACTGAGTGAAGACATACTTCAGGCTCTTGTGATCAGTGTAGATGTCACACTTGTGCCCGATCATGTAATGCCTCCAAATCTTCAAAGCATGCACCACAGCTGCCAACTCCAGATCATGTGTCGGATAATTCTGCTCATGCTTCCGCAACTGTCTGGATGCATATGCCACTACTCTCCCTTCCTGCATAAGTACACACCCCAGTCCTAGACGAGATGCGTCACAGTAGATGGAGAAGCTCTTGGCTATGTTAGGCAATATCAGTACAGGTGCTGTTGTCAGCCTCTTCTTCAACTCTTCGAAGATGGTTTGGCACTCCTCTGTCCAGATGAACTTGGCATTTTTCTCCAATAATGCCGTCATGGGTTTGGCAATCTTGGATAATCCTTCAATGAAACGCCGATAGTACCCGGCCATTCCAAGGAAACTCCTGATCTTGCTGACATCCCGAGGCGGATTCCAGCTCAACACATCATTAACCTTCTTCGGATCAACTGCTACTCCTCCATTGGACAGTACGTGTCCCAAGAATGCCACTTCCTTCAGCCAGAACTCACACTTGCTCAACTTGGCATACAACTGATGTTCCTGAAGTCTCTGCATCACCATCCGCAAATGATTTCCATGTTCCTCTTCATTCTTGGAGAAGACCAGTATATCATCAATGAACACCACCACGAACTTGTCCAGGTAGTCCATGAAGACGCTATTCATCAGGTACATGAAGTATGCCGGAGCATTGGTTAGTCCAAAGGACATGACTGTGAACTCAAATAGCCCATACCGAGTAGTGAAGGCCGTCTTGGGTATGTCGGAGGGTCAGATCCTCATCTGGTGGTAGCCCGATCGAAGATCTATCTTGGAGAACACACAAGCTCCCTTCAATTGATCGAACAGATCATCAATCCTTTGCAGGGGATACTTGTTCTTGACCGTCTTCATTGAGTGCTCGATAGTCCACGCACATCCTTTGCGAACCATCCATCTTGTCCACGAACAACACTGGTGCTCCCCATGGTGAAGAACTAGGTCGAATATACCCTTTTTCTAGCAAAGAGCTTAATTCTTCCTTAAGTTTCTCCAGTTCCTTCACTCCCATCCTATATGGTCTTTTAGCTATAGGTGCAGTGCCAGGTTTTAGTTCAATAACGAATTCAACTTCGCGTTCCGGGGGCATACCTGGCAGTTCATCTAGGAACACATCCGGAAACTCGCACACCACTCGGATGTCCTCTGGGATTGCACCCTCAGCTTGGTTGGCTTGATTGTGCTCTGAAGGGCTGGTTGCTTGATACTCCACCTTCTCATCGAACTTCGCTGTCAGTTGCACGGCTCTCTTGGCACACTGAATCAGTGCATCATATCTGGCTAACCAGCTCATTCCCAAAATCAGATCGAATCCGATGGATTCCAGGACTATTGGGTATACCTCAAAGTCTACCCCCCTTATAGTGATAGTGACATGGGTACAACGTAAGGTGGCTCGCTGTTCCCCTCCTGGTGAGCTAACTAGCATGGTGTTTGACATGGGTCTTAGAGCCATTATATTCTTTTTCACAAATGCAGCAGATATAAAAGCATGTGAAGCTCCAGAATCAAACAAAACAGTCGCAGGAGTCGAGTTGACAGGGAACATACCCACGACCACGTCAGTGGCCCCTTCTGCGGTCTTGGCACCCATGTGGTTGACCTTGCCCCTGACTGGGTTCTGTGGCCCTCGGCCTGCTTGAGCTGGCTACTGGTTCCCATTCTGCCCTTGCTGCTGTCCAACCCTTTGGTTGTTGTTCTGGCCTGCAGCATTCTGGACTCTATGGGGACAGGCATTGGCATAGTGACCTGGCTCACCACATTGGAAGCACGCCCTCGGGCCCACCGGTACATTGTTGGCGTTGTTGGGACGCTGGGCCGGCCCTTGCTACACCTGGTTGCGCTAAGCTGGGGCGTTCTGCAGCTGGTTCTGGTAGCACTGTTGTTGCAGTGCTTGAGGGTACTGGGGACGCTGCTGGTTCTGGCCACGGTTGGACGAGCCGGGTTGGCCCTGGAAGCGCTGTTGGCTCATCATCTGTTGGCCTTGGGGAGCACTGAAGCGAGGACGGTTGTTGCTCCCAGACTGCTGACCCTGGAACTTCCGCTTCTTCTCCTCCATTTCACGGCGCTTGTGCTCTAGCATCAGGGCACCGTCCACCAGTTCCTGGAAGTTGGGGAACCTGGTGCACATCAGCTGGTACTGCAGTGCATCCTGCAAGCCATCACGGAACCTGGACTGCTTCTTCTTGTCGGTGTCCACGTCTTCCGGAGCGTAGCGGGCAAGCTCAATGAACTTGTCACGATAAGCTGTGACGCTCATTCCTTCCTGCTTTAGTGATAGGAACTCCTTCTTCTTCAACGTCATCAGGGCTGCAGGCACATGGTGCGAGCGGAAGCTGTCATGGAACCCCTGCCATGTGATCTGAGTACGATCAGGGTGAGCGTACTGGTACGACTACCACCAGTCCATGGCTGGTCCTTGAAGCTGTCCTCCTGCGTACAACACCTACTCCCGATCGTTGCACTGAGCGATGTCGAGTTGTCGCTCCACTGCCTTGAGCCCATCCAATGCATGCAGGGGATCAGTTGCTTTGTTGAAGGTGGGCGGGCGTCCTTTCAGAAATTCGCCCCTCCTGTCACGGGGCGGCATGTTGTGCTGTGGCGGATTCTGCTGGTTCTGCTGGATCATGGCCATAGTCTGAGCCATCTGTTGCATCAGCTGGGTCTGTGTGAGCATCATCTGCTCAATGGTGGGAGGTGGTGGTGGCAGTCCACTGGCACCGGCGTTGCTCCTTGTGTTCACCATCTATTATCAACAAGAGATCCCCATGAATTTTAAGACCAAGTAACTTAGGAACAGAAGTACTTGAGAACATTGAACTGGTTATGATAGAGATAAAGAGCAAGTGAAGTAAATAACCCCTTCTATGTATTCAATAATATCCTTATGCCTTAATCCAAAATCTAGATGGTAGTAGACTTACGTCCACGCTCATCACAATCATTACAAAAATCCAACTCAAACATAAGCATAATGATAATCAAACCAAACATTGGAAGACAAGGTTCACACTGACTCGACTCACTGGTTTTTGACTCGACTGGAAAGAAAAGCGATAACTAATCGATCTTATTACAGACTCATGGTAAACTCCTAAGGACCCTGTTGGATGGTGGTGCTGGCGGCGGCAGATCCGAAGCGGTGCCTCTTGCGAGGCGGTGACTCTGCACGGTGTTGGCACTCCTTACGGCCTACAGATAAATCCGCAAGCGGACGGATACCAATGTAGCTTTCACCCGGGAGTATTCCAAGGTATCGATTTCCACGGAGAACGAGAAGTGTACTAATCCTAAACTAAGTTGTCCTAGGTAGATGGTGTGGATGAAATGGAATGGATCAGATGGATGACGACAACAAGGAGAGAAGAGAAGAGGTAAGAGGGTAGAGAGGGTACGGGTCTGATAAAGGTATTCTACCGATTGATTGAGCAGATCAGAGGATATAGATAGATACTTGCTTCGGGACTACAGAGCCTCTGACACACAGAAAGGGGTGAGAAGGGGTGCCGGTTACCCTGAACCTTGGGTCCTAAGACACCGGAATTAACATGATGGGCTACGAAGACCGAAAGGGCTGTCACCACCTTACGGCTACCACCTCCGTTGCGACGGGCAGAAACTAAGTTAGCCTCAAGTATAGGCACCACGCCTACACTAGTTGACTAATACTTATCTACTGCAGACAGATAAGCACTCAAGCTAAGCAGCTAGTATACAATTATACTACACAACTAAGCATTGAACGAAGAACCAGCAAGCATATAAAAGTAAGAACTGAATGCTCAATTAATCAAAGAGAGATACAAGAGTTACCAGACAAGACCCAGATGTTACTCGAAGTGAAGTCGCATCCGTAGAGGTACAGCGGGAAGAGGGGCCGACACTTCGGCTCCTCTCCGGGACGCTCACCTCTCCTCTCTCCCTATCTCTACTGATACACTTGGAGAACTAACAGTGCTTCGCCTGCACTCTACTCTTGTGTTGTGTGTCTTGCAGGTGACCAGAGGTCTCAATTTATAGTGGCCCGGGTCGGTGGAGGAGTGGAGCAGCGGCCAAGGCAGCTCAAGGCGGCTCCGGGCCGTTCGGCGGAAGTGGCTGGTTCGACCGAACCGATGTGTTCGGCCGAACGGGCACGTGGCACCGCCTTGGTGCCGAGGCGGTTGCTGAGGCGGTGGACTTGTGGGGGCGGTTCGGCCGAAGTGGGCCGTTCGGCCGAACGGGCCCTGTGGCCTGGCAGCGCTCGCCCGTGCAACCTCTGCCCTGTGGGCCCTCCTGGCTAGTTCCTGGTACTTGGCTTCGAGTTGGACCAGCCCCGGATGAGGTGGCGGTCATCTACGTGTCATCCCGGTCGCTGCTTGAGTGTCGGTGACGTGGATGGCTTCCCGATTTCGTATACGGCTAAGGGGGGTAACTGGCCGAATCGTGTCGTTCGGCCGAAACGGTCATTTCCGACCCTTATAGCACGTGTTTCTCCATTTTGTACCTGCACAGAGGACAATCACCAAAACTTGTGGAAATAGTCAGTGATAAGCCCTATAGCTATGGTGCGTGTCTCCATTGTCTCTGTTTTATACTTGGTTGGAGGTCGGAAATTGGTCTGTAACGACCGCCAACAAGCTCCCCCAAGCTTAGCTCTTTGCTCGTCCTCGAGCAAAGATAAAAACTTAGGCTCGGTGGATCAGGAGTTGCTACAATGTCATTTCTCTTGCAGGTAACTTTATAAACAACTAGTACTCAAATTTTTACTTGAATTACTAGCAAGGTATTAATTCACCATTTTACCTATGGGGCTTATAGCAATCTCCTTATCTTGGGCGGTTGAAAGGATGAACAATTTAACTTAGTTTTATTCCACTCTACTCTTTTCAGGATCCTATCTCGGAGTTTTCACCCTTTTGTGAAAAGATAAATTGTTCCTCATTGGCTCACTCAATCGCTCAAGTGTATTTGAATCCTTACCAAAGGCTTTGCCTTCTTTTCATCCTAACATCTAATTTGGCTTTTTGTGTGGCTCAGGGACAAAGAATGAAGGCATACAAGCATCTTATATTTTGCTAAGTCAAAGACCGGATCTTTGAGGAAACAAATCATACCTTAAGATCGATTAGTGCAAGTGTGTGGGATATATGGAGTGGAATATGGTGGGATGGAATATGGTGTAATGGAATATGGTGGAGCTCCTTGGGATGAATCTCCCTCTCCTTGATTTATTTTCGAGAACATGGGCTATCTTTTATTCTCATATTTTTGCCATGCCACTTGACATGCTTTTCTCTTTTTTTTTCCTTTCTTTTTGCTATGCTTTTCTTTTTCTTTTTATTTTTGCCATGCTTCTTTGGCATGCTTTTCTTTTTGCATAGCCCATGTCTCTATCAAGAATATTTGGAGAGGGAAATCATGGAACATGAAGCATTTTATTTTTGTGGATGGATGATGGAAAATGTTTGCTAACTCCCAGTGTAGGAATTGCAAGTGAGAGGTGGTGTGTGTACGTGGATCTCGATCTCTAAGAATATGAAAGCTTCACTCAAAGGTCACAACAATTTGACAAAACTCACTAAGATAACAAGCACCATATGAGTAGAAAGTTTGAAACTAATCCTATCATATGGCTCTGGTAGGAATGTTTGACCAATGAGGAACTTTGTTTTGAAAACATAAACATCCGAGATTTTCACCATACTAAGAGCAGAAATAGAATTCAACCAAAGTATCACTATATCAATCCCCACAACAACCTAGACTTGGAATAAGGCATATGCTCCCACAAGGTTTTCAGGTTCATTTCTACTCATGCCAAATAACTCAAGCATAGTTAAGCAACTAGTTGCAACAAAGTACTAGCAAAATTAATGACAGAGCAAGAGCAACCATTCATCATTTCCAAAGTGAGAGGCATATGATTCATTCCATGCATGGTTGAGAGTTAATTTTATTCAAGGGAAGTATTTTCAATTGAATGACCAAAGTGCTGAGTAATTCGGAACGTACCTGATGGGGGTGCTCCCCCAAGCTTGGACTCTTCACTGGTAGGGATTCAACCTTGAAAGGTACTGAGTCAGCTGGTCGGCCTGCTCGTTCTCGTCCTGTTCCTCCACTGTGTCATGCCTGTACTCATGTATCTTTTCGTTAAACAGGGAAATCTCCGGTTGGTTCAAATGCACCAACCGGAGCGACAATTTTATTCTTTTTGCATTCAACTCTAATTTTATTTATTCTTCGCACTAAAATTTGGAACAAATGATTGGAAGGGAAAATTCAGAGCACCCTAATCATGAATCTAAGGAAAATAAATGAATCACACAATTAACTAACACACCAAACTAAATTGAACTAAACGGCGCTCTATCTAAAGACGGACGGGGTTCAGAGTTCTATGAACTCGACGACATCTAATTCGTCGAGTGGCGGAGGTTCTGGTTCTAGGAAAACCTTCAACCGCTGTCCGTTGACCTTAAAGGTGTTTCCGTCCTCGCTTTGCAAAGTGACGGCCCCATGAGATGCAGCATTGATTACTGTGAATGGGCCGTCCCACTTGCTCCTCAACTTCTCGTGACCGAAAAGTTTGACACGGGAGTTGAAAACGAGGACCTTATCTCCCGGCTTGAACGTCTTGACCTTGATTCTCTTATCATGTCATCTCTTGGTCCGTTCCTTATATAGCCGGGAGCTGTGGTAAGCTCGTTCCCTCATTTCATCTAATTCAGCCAATTGGATCTTCCGCTTGAGGCCGGCAGCTGGAAGGTTCATACCCCACTTCCTAATGGTCCAGTGAGCTTTGAACTCCATCTCTACTGGTAAGTGGCAGGTCTTGCCATATACTAGCTGATACGGGGTCATGCCTATGGGCGTCTTATAGGCCGTATGATATGCCCAGAGTGCATCCGGGAGTTTATCCTTCCATTGCCTACCCATCTCATTTACGGTCTTCTGCAGAATATTTTTGATTTGTTTGTTTAATGTTTCTGGTTGACCGCTAGTCTGAGGGTGATAGGGTGTAGCAACATTATGCTGCACCCCCAGACTTGAAAGATACTTACGGAAGGCTGAATCGATGAAATGGGATCCGCCATCACTAGTGACTATCCTAGGAACGCCGAAACGCGGAAAGATGTACTCATGAAACATTCGTCTCGCGTTCCTAGAATCGGCGGCTACACAAGGTAGAGCTTCCACCCACTTAAATACATAGTCTACTGCCACTAGGATGAACTGGCAACCCTCGGAAATTGGGAAGGGACCCATGAAGTCCACTCCCCAAACATCAAAAATTTCTACTTGGAGATTGCTAGTGAGTGGCATCGCGTCTCTAGTGTTAATGTTTCCGTGTTTCTGACAGCGGGGGCATCGCATGACAAATGATCTTGCATCTTCGTACATGCTGGGCCAATAAAATCCGCTCTGCCAGACTTTAGCATTGGTCCGGAATGCACCGTAGTGTCCTCCGTACGGAGCTGCGTGGCACCTCTCTAGGATTTTATATGCCTCATGTGCAGGGATGCACCTTCTGAGGAGTCCGTCACTACATATCTGGAAGAGGTACGGGTCGTCCCAGAGATGGAGTCGGCTCTCATAAGCTAATCTCTTCTTATTTTCTCCATGAGGGACATACCCCGTGACCATGAAGTTTACTATGTTAGCGTACCACGGATCGCCAGTGGTGACCTTAAGGAGCGTGTCATCCCGCAAGTAATCGTCGATCGGAAGATCAGATGGTACTTCCATTCGGGACAGGTGGTCAGCCACTGAGTTCTCTACTCCCTTCTTATCTCTTATCTCGATGTCGAACTCCTGGAGTAGCAGAACCTAGCGGATGTGTCTCGGCTTTGCATCCTTCTTGGTCAGAAGGTACTTCAGAGCAGCGTGATCTGAATAGACTATGACCTTGGCCCCGACTAGGTAGGACCGGAATTTGTCTATAGCAAATACGACCACTAAGAGTTCCTTTTCCGTGGTCGCGTAGTTGAGCTGAGGGCCGGTGAGCATTTTGCTAGCGTATGAGATAGCATAGTGCTTCTTGTCCTTAGTTTGGCCCAGCACAGCTCCTACGGCATAGTCGCTCGCATCACACATGATTTCAAATGGGATGCTCCAGTCGGGAGGCTGAATAATGGGAGCAGAAATGAGTGCCTTCTTGAGGGTGTGAAAAGCGGCGTAACACTCCTCATTGAAAATGAAGGGGGCATCTTTGGCTAAAAGATTGGTCAAGGGCCGAGATATCTGGGAAAAGTTTTTGATGAAGCGCCTATAGAATCCGTCATGACCAAGGAAGCTTCGGATTCCCTTAACGTTTGTGGGAGGTGGAAGTTGCTCAATCACTTCTATTTTTGCCCTGTCTACCTCGATTCCACGTTCCGACACCCGATGTCCTAAGACAATACCCTCTCGCACCATAAAATGGCACTTTTCCCAATTCAAAATGAGGTGCTTCTCTCTACAACTCTGGAGGACCTTGTCCAGATTTTTCAGACACTCGGTGAAGGTCCTTCCATAAACTCAGAAATCGTCCATGAACACTTCCATAATCTCCTCAATCATGTCAGAGAAGATGGACATCATGCATCGTTGGAAAGAGGCAGGTGCGTTACACAACCCAAAGGACATACGCCGATAGGCATACGTCCCATAAGGGCATGTGAACGTGGTTTTACTCTAGTCTTCAGGATGGATTGGGATTTGGTGATATCCAGAGTAACCATCAAGGAAACAGAAGGAGTGTTTGGCTAGCCGTTCAAGCATCTCGTCTATGAACAGAAGAGGGAAATGGTCTTTCTTGGTGGCTTTGTTGAGTTTACGATAATCTATGCACATACGCCACCCGGTAATAGTGCGCTGAGGAATGAGCTCATTCTTGTCATTGCGCACTACCGTCATTCCTTCCTTCTTTGGAACGACTTGGACGGGACTAACCCACTCGCTATTGGGAACTGGGTAGATGATCCCAGCATGAAGGAGCTTGAGAACTTCCTTTTTCACGACCTCTCTCATGGCATTGTTCAGCCGTCTTTGAGGTTCCCGAGACGGCATTGCTTGAGAATCGATCGGGATGCGATGAGTACAGAGATTTGGGCTAATCCCTTTCAGGTCTTGGAGAGAATATCCTAAGACCCATCGATTCTTCTCCAGGACAGTGATGAGTTGTTGGGTTTCTAGTTCGGAGAGCTTATCACTGATGATCACTGGAGTTTGCTTATCTCCAAAGAGGAAAGCATACCTAAGTCCAGGTGGAAGTGGTTTGAGCTCGATTGGGGATGGTTTTGGAGTTTCGTTTGTGTCAAGCTCAATCGGAGGATGTGTTTCCTCTTCTTCCGAGAAAAACGGGAGATCTTCTTCTGGAATAGGCTGCTCTAGGTCTAATAGGAGAGCTGACCTAACTTCCTCTAATGGGTCAGGATCGGGGTCTGCCTCTAATGGGGTGTTCAAGGATTGAGAATAGGAGACAGGGATGACTTCTTTGCCGATCCTGAGCTCTACTAGCTGATTTGTCGGTGCCTTTTCCAATATCTTCTGGATTGGTCTACCTATGAAGATGGGATGTGTGGTGTCGCTGGGTAGGTCAAAGATATGGAAATCCATGAAGAGTTCAGGGTCGTTAATCTTAACGGGTGTGACCCGCAAGATCCCCAAACAATCCAGGATTCTTCCTGAAGTGAATTTTAGTCGTTTTTGAGAAAATGACCAAGGTACACCAGGGAGTTGGTCGTGCACCAATGAGCTAGAGATTATGTTGATCCCGAGGCTCGGGTCATACCCAATTTCTTTGTCTTTGCCCAGGACCTCACAGTATATCCTTTGAATCTTTCTGGGCATCTTGACGACCTCGGTTGAGGCTTTGGCCTCTTCTAGCCACTCCCGACTCATGATAGCAGAGAGACGTCCAAGGTATTCTCTCTGGTATTCGAGTTCTTCCTTGTCAGGGGCTTGATCTATGGGCTCTACACGGTGTTCTCGAGGGAAACTCGTTACACTCCCGATGTCATCGAATAGATCATCGTCAAAATCATAGGGAGTGGTGTAGAGTGAATCATAGTAGTCTGGGCTAGGATATGGTTGTGGTTCGAAATGAGCTTCAGGTTCTGATGGACTGGATGAGCTAATGGATTTGGATTGGACTGGTATTGGCTTTTTAGGTTCAGGTTCAGGCTGCTTCTCTTCTTCATCGGGGAGTTCATCATAGATTCCAGTGTAGGGGGTGTTGTCTAGGATACGGTCTAGGACTACCCTCGCTTCACTAGGGACCAAATGAAAGAACGACCCTCCAGAAGCAGAGTCCAAGAAAGTGGTGGCTACGGGACAGAGGCCAAGGCTGAAGTGTTGTAAAACAACAGGTTCTGGTAGGCTTAGGTCCGGTCCTGAGGCCAGTATTTGCTTGAAACGAGCCAGGCAGCTCCTAACGATTCTCCCTTTAATTGCTTAAAGTCAATGATTTCTGCTCGGAGACTGGCTACCATGGAAACTGGGAAGAAGTTTAGGCAGAATTTTTCCTTGAGAACTTCCCAGCTCCCGTCCATAGTACTGACAGCCAGAGAGTACCATTTCTTTGCTCCTCCCGCTAGTGAAAACGGGAATAGCTTCCATTTGAGTGTCTCTTGTGTCATGCCCGCAATGGTCAGGCATGAGCAGAGTTGCTCAAACTCGCGCAAATGCGCGTATGGACTCTCGACCTTCGTTCCTGAGAACGATTGCTCACGAACCATGGCTATGAAGCCGGGACGTAGCTCATAGCCGGTTGTGGATATGGGATGTGATGATGGTGGTGGCTCCAAACAATCGCCCGTTGGAGGCGAGTGCTGGCGTAAGGTGAGGGTGGAATTCATATGGTGGATGGTGGTGGGATACACGGACAACTTGGGTTCGGAATCAGAACAGCTACCGTTCCCCGGCAACGACGCCAGAAAGCTTGTTGGCACTCCTTACGGCCTACAGATAAATCCGCAAGCGGACGGATACCGATGTAGCTTTCACCCGGGAGTATTCCAAGGTATCGATTTCCACAGAGAACGAGAAGTGTACTAATACTAAACTAAGTTGTCCTAGGTAGATGGTGTGGATGAAATGGAATGGATGAGATGGATGACGACAACAAAGAGAGAAGAGAAGAGGTAAGAGGGTAGAGAGGGAACGGGTCTGATAAAGGTATTCTACCGATTGATTGAGCAGATCAGAGGATACAGATAGATACTTGCTTCGGCACTACAGAGCCTCCGACACACAGAAAGGGGTGAGAAGGGGTGCCGGTTACCCTGAACCTTGGGTCCTAAGACACCGGAACTATCATGATGGGCTACGAAGACCGAAAGGGCTGTCACCACCTTACGGCTACCACCTCCGTTGCGACGGGCAGAAACTAAGTTAGCCTCAAGTATAGGCACCACGCCTACACTAGTTGACTAATACTTATCTACTGCAGACAGATAAGCACTCAAGCTAAGCAGCTAGTATACAATTATACTACACAACTAAGCATTGAACGAAGAACCAGCAAGCATATAAAAGTAAGAACTGAATGCTCAATTAATCAGAGAGAGATACAAGAGTTACCAGACAAGACCCGGATGTTACTCGAAGTGAAGTCGCATCCGTAGAGGTACAGCGGGAAGAGGGGCCGACACTTCGGCTCCTCTCCGGGACGCTCACCTCTCCTCTCTCCCTATCTCTACTGATACAAGTGGAAAACTAACAGTGCTTCGCCTGCACTCTACTCTTGTGTTGTGTGTCTTGCAGGTGACCAGGGCTCTCAATTTATAGTGGCCCAGGTCGGTGGAGGAGTGGACAGCGGCCAAGGCAGCTCAAGGCGGCTCCGGGCCATTCGGCCGAAGTGGCTGGTTCGACCGAACCGATGTGTTCAGCCGAACGGGCACGTGGCACCGCCTTGGTGGCGAGGCGGTTGCTGAGGCGGTGGACTTCTGGGGACGGTTTGGCCGAAGTGGGCCGTTCGGCCGAACGGGCCCTGTGGCCTGGCAGCGCTCCCCCGTGCAACCTCTGCCCTGTGGGCCCTCCTGGCTAGTTCCTGGTACTTGGCTTTGAGTTGGACCGGCCCCGGATGAGGTGGCGGTCGTCTACATGTCATCCCGGTCGCTGCTTGAGTGTCGGTGACGTGGATGGCTACCCGATTTCGTATACGGCTAAGGGGGGTAACCGGCCAAATCGTGTCGTTCTGCCGAAACGGTCATTTCCGACCTTTATAGCACGTGTTTCACCATTTTGTACCTGCACAGAGGACAATCACCAAAACTTGTGGAAATAGTCAGTGATAAGCCCTATAGCTATGGTGCGTGTCTCCATTGTGTCTGTTTTATACTTGGTTGGAGGTCGGAAATCGGTCTGTAATGACCGCCAACACACGGTAGTCTAGGCTGAGTGCCGGTGGTGCTACCAACATCTAGTCCAGCTGCTCCATCTCCTGCCGAGTCCCTCTCAGCTCCTCCCTCAGAGCGGCGATCTCATCAGTAGCTGCCTCCAGGTCAGTGTTGAGGGTGGCCACCAGTGCCACGGTAGCAGCAAGCCGGGGGTTGTCGATGTCTCCGATGGGGGCGATGGTGCAAGCTGTCTCCCCACTCCTCCTGCGGGGGTACCACCTATCTGGCCCGTCCTGGATCTCTGCCCAGAACCTATCTCTGTAGTAGTAGTGGGCACGGCGAGCAACGTCTGCTATCCCTGCCTCCTGGGTGGATCTCTCACTGGAGGCGTAGTGGATCGACCTCGTCCTGGCAGCTCTGGCCTCGTGGTCAGCTGTACGGATCCTCAGGGAGGTGCTCCAGAAGGTGGGGAAGCGGGGGTGCGTCCACCTCTCAGTATGGTACTCCATGCCCACGTTGCCTGTGCCGTAGTGGTAGCGGAGTATCTGCCTCAGGCGCCAGTGGTAGAAGTTGTCTCCAGCATCTCTGACAAAGTCCTCCACGGTCCACCTATCTGCTGGTGCAGGTGGCTGGGGTGCTGGGGGCTCCTCGGGGTCTTCATCCTCGCCATATGACGGATCATCACCACCATCTTCATCATCATCATCATCATCACCGCTGTCATCACCATCTGGGTCTCCGGCAGCATTCCCGCCACCTGGCTGAACTGGCACGGGCTGCTCCTCTGGCTCTTCAGTGGGCTCCATTTCCTCGTCCTCGGGCTCTCCCTGCTGCTCCGCCTCTTCTTCTTCCTGCCTCAGGCGCTCCTCCTCTTGCATCTCTTCCCACTCCTGGAAAGCATCCTGGTAGGGGGCGCCAAAGTCTATCTCTGGAACACGGGGCGGAAGGTAGCCACAGGTGGACTTGCGGGCGGTCAGCTTCGTGCGAGCCATCTACTGCAGAGAGAAGACAAAGAAAAATTTTAGAAAAACTTTGCAAAGGACTGAGGTAGAGGAGACACTGAACACTATTTTGCAAAACTCAACACTTTTATATGTAAAATAGTGAAGACTGAACTTGGCTAAAACTGACCGTTCTATCTAGGCCGCGATCCTACAGTCAGCATGGCTCTGATACCAATCTGTCACACCCGGATTTTCACAAAACCCGAATGTGGCCATCTGTGTACCCAGGAGGTCCACAGAACACATACAGCGAACAAATATGATAAATAGAGTACAAATGCTCGAAATAAAATAGTTTACATTAGAGTATAACAATAATATTTCTTACAGCGGAAGTCTATAACTCTCAACTAGCGGAGCCGCAGTCCACAGGGACTCTGACTGGGTGAGCGCAACTTAGAAGTACGGCAGGTCCTCAGGGAACTCAGCAGCAGTCTCCTGATCAGCCCAATATGATTACCCATCCGGGATTTTGTTGAATAATGATAAGTGTAAGTAAACGAATACTTAGCAAGTATAGCACGGGTATGAAGGCTCAAAAATAGGCTAGACACGGCTTAATTGCATTAGCATTTTTAGTTGGTTCCTTTTAACATTTAACAATTACTACAAGTGAATGAAACCCGGTTGTAACCCAATTTTATAAGTATAAGTGACAATAATCATAAATGAACATCATCTTCTAGTCAAAAAGGATCCAGACCGCTCGTGACCTTGAGCAAGGCTATCATGATAGATTTTACACTCTGCAGAGGTTTCGCCCTTTACCCACCAGTCACGTAAAAGTTCAAAGGAACTTTGCACCCAACCACGCACATCAACACTTCCGAGGTGTGACGGCATAGGGACGCTACGAGGTTTTTCACAAGACACCCTAACAAAACAGTAGCCACTATGGTACAACACAGACAGCATGATCCAAGGCACCGAGATTGACTGACTCTCAGGGCGCAGCGATAAGAGGGTCAATGGCGTCCAGAGCGCGGGCACGCATGCCAACAAGTACAAGAGCGCGACGTGCGGAGTTCCCATACCACTGGGACTCCCGACACGGGACTGTGCCTGACAAGACATAGCCGACGGTACCCCCGTCCTCGGTGGATCAAACCATACTCTCACGAGTGCTTCCCATAGCGCCGTCGGCCCCGTCGGTAACTACTGTCAAGCTAGAGCCGTACAAGTTACTTGACCAAGACCAGAGCCATAATAGTTCTAGTGGTGGCGACAGGCTCCTGGGTTGCCGCTTTAAGAACCGGACCTTACGGAGAGACACTAGAGCAAAGCACAAAGCACATGCTCTAGTTCCCTAAACCAAGTTGCTAAAAAGCATGTTTTATCATAAATGTTAAAGTGAACCATTAAGTCAAGATTAACAATTAGATAGTAATGACAGTAGCTGCGCGTAGCAAAGATTCTACCCATATGCAATAACCCAAGGTAATCAAAGGATAGGAGTAAACAAACTAGGTACAACCTTAATAGGACAACAGTTTAGACACATGCATATGAAAGTAGATGTATGTAAACAGTGTGTATAGGTAGCAAGGATTGTCCGTGCTATAACTTACCTTCCTCGAAGTGCTGCTGCTGCTGCGAGTCCTGCTCCGGAAAGTCCTCACCGAGCTCGAACTCCAAAGCTAACGGCTCACCGACTGGACACGAAGCACCATACAAGCATACATGCATTCCAATACATGCAAACAAATAATATTCTATTAGAACAGTACAACAAACAGTAGAAACAGTACATAAAAAGGTTTTAGAAATATTCTACATTTTACTACGAACACATGAGCGCGAAAATCACACTAATCGGAGCTAAAACGAGAAAGATATGGCTTTTCTAAGTTCTAGGGACCTGCTGGCAATTTTTAAAAGTTTCCAGGGGCTTATTTATGAAAAATCAGGGACCTATACGTAATTTCATGTAAAAACAGAAGGGCCTATGCGTGAAATTAACCAAAAAGGATGGCGGGTACTATTTTTAAAAAGGACAGGGGGTTTTAAGAATAAAACAGGACCTATTTGTAAATACTTTCAACAGAGGGTGGACCGCAGGTTCTATTTCTAATAGTGGAGGGGCTCTTTTGCAAAAATACCGGTGATGACCGGTATCCTCGGTTTGACTGGGGCTCAAGATGCGCTGGGGAGCGTTGGATCTGGATCCAACGATCCAGATCAGCTCGGGTGGAAAGGGTGACCGGTGGGGGAGAGTTTCGCGGCGGCGCCGCTCGGGTGCGGCGGAGGGCTCGCCGGCGAGGCTCGAAAATGAGCTGCGGGGCTCGGCTTGCTGCGGGGATTGGCCGAGGATGGAGCTAAGAGCATGGCAAGTTCAATGGGCCGGTCCTTGACGATGGTGGCGCGGCGGAGACGGCTCGGGACGGCGAGCAGTGGCGGCGGAACTCCGGTGAGGCAGAGCGTGCGCGTTGGAGCGAGAGAGGAAGCAGGGCGGGGCTCTGGAGGACCCTTACCATGGCGCGAAGCTCCTGCAGGGGCCAATTGAAGCGAAGAGGCGCCGGAGAGGGGCGGTCGTCGGCGGCGCTCGAGCTCGAGGGCGGCGGTGGCTCGGAGCAGGGTAGGGAGTTGCTGGAGGGCTCGGGGATGCTTGCTAGCGGGTTGGTGGGGAATGGGGGTGTGAGGGGGTGCTTAAATAGCCCCGGGGAGGCGGCATTGGCGTCCGTGCCATCAATCCCGGCGGAGGCGGCGATCGAAGCGCGAGTTTCCATCGGGGGCCATCTTTCCAAGTGAGGGGCGGCGCTAGAATGGAAGGGAATCGGCGGGGAAGGTTTCGAGGAAGCTTCCAAAGGGCCCACGAGAGCAGGGAGGGTGCGGGGCGGCCGGCCGCGCGGCGGAGATTGCGCCGGAGGAGGGGGAAGGCGTCGGGCGGAAGGAAGGGGGAGGTCCCGACATGTGGACCCGGGCGGTCAGTGAGAGGGATAGGAGGGAAAGGAGAGTGGGGCTGGCCGCGGCAATGGGCCGGCTTCCAAGTTTGGCCCAGGAGGGGGAGGGGGAAGAGTTGGGCCGGGAAAGGGGGAAAGGGGGGTGGGGCTGAGCTCGGGAGGGGAGTTGGGGGGAGGGAAAGTGAACCGAGGGAAAAGTCCAGGGAGGAAAAGTGAACTCGACTTGAATTAACTTTTCTAGGGCTCAAACAAATGCAGATTAAATTCGAATTTAAACAGAATTTAAATTCCAATTTAATTTGCCAACAACCAAAACACAATGCGGCAGCATGAATGCAACAAAAATGTTTCTACAGCCTATATTTGATTTTAATATTCATAAATAATTCATTTAACCTATATTAAATATGAACAAATAAAATAAAAGCCAAGTAATTACTAAAAATTTTAAATGGGCCATTTTTGGGTGTTACACCAACCACCGTCTTTAACTGGCAACCAGAATCGAGGATTCGCCCAACCACACTCTCAAAGAACCAACCAACATAACCTGGAATCAAACGGACCAGGAGCACCAATTGGAAGCCGATGATGCGGCCATTTCTGTAATCCCTCAAGGAAATCACAAGAGCAAAGGGTTAGATATCTCTCTCTGAAATTGTTAGCACACAGCTGAACAATATGGGGGTTCTATTTCATTATCAAAGTTTTACAAATAGCTTATGTACATGGATTATATATAGTAGAGACAACCCTCCTAGTTGGGTGTGAGTGGAGCTTGGAGTTTCTGGAGTTATGCAAACTCAAAAGTTACCACGAACTGAAATCCCGAGGAGCCTCGCGTGGCTGTTGGGATTCTGTGCAGTCTCCACTAATTCAGTCATATCACTTTATTGGGGAGTCCAAACGACATGCGGTTTGTTGCATTGAAAAGTAGACTTGATAAGCTTTCCATCAATTACTTGGAAGCCTCCAGAGCCTTCAGGAATTAAGAGTTATGGTCAATTCAATATGTAGGTCCGAACTGGTCCGAAGTGGTGGTCCGAAGTGATCCATCAGTGATCCTTGATTTGAACCGGGAATCCTTGGTCCGAACTAGTCCAAAGTGGTCCGGTCCTTCTCTAGGTAAATTAGAATCCTTCTCCTCTTCATAAATGAACATTAATAAAGTATAGGTGACATTAAACATAAATAAACATCATCTTCTAATCAAAAAGGATCCAGACCACTCGTGACCCTGAGCAAGGCTATCATGATAGTTTTTACACTCTGCAGAGGTTTCGCCCTTTACCCACCAGTCACGTAAAAGTTCAAAAGAACTTTGCACCCAACCACGCACATCAACACTTTCGAGGTGTGACTGCATCGGGACACTACGAGGCTTTTCACAAGACACCCTAACAAGACAATAGCCGCTAAGGTACAATAAGGTGGTGAGACTCTAGGCACCGAGATTGACTTACGCTTACGGAGTCACACCATAAGGGGGTCAATGGCATCCAGAGCACGGGCATCGCACCCAATATTGTGCAACGTGTGGAGTTCCCCATCGCAGGGACTCTAACACGGGACTGGGTCTAACGAGACCTAGCCGATGGAGCTACCGTCCTCGGTGGAATCAAGAAACACCTCGCGCCTTACTTCCCCTAACGCCGTCAGCCCCAACAGTAACCACTAGCAAGCTAGAGACGTACAAGTTACTTGACCAAGACTAGAGCCATAATAGTTCTAGCGGTAGTGATAGGCTCCTGGGTTGCCTCTTTAAGAACCGGACCTTAGGGAGAGACACTGGAGCAAAGCACACAGCACATGCCCCAGTTCCCTAAACCATGTTGCTAAAAAGCAAGTTTTATCATTAATATTGAAGTGGACCATTAAGTCAATATTAACAGTTAAATAATGGTGACAGTAGCTGCACTTAGCAAAGATTCTACCCATATGCATGAACCCAAGGAAAACAAGGACAGGATATACAAACTAGGTACAACCTTAATAAGACATCAATTTAGACACATGCTTATAAAAGTAAATGAATATAAAAGGTGTGTTTAGGTAGCAAGGATTGTCCGTGCTATAACTTGCCTTCCTCAAAAGGCTGCAGCTGTTGTGAGTCCTGCTCCGGAAAGTCCTCCGCTTACTCGAAGTCCAAAGCGAACCGCTCACCGACTGGACACGAATCACCACGCAAACATGCTCGCAAACCAATACATGCAAACAAATAATAATTGATTAGAACAGTACACCAAACAATAGAAACAGTACAAATAAAGGTTTTAGAAATATTCTACGCTTCACTACGAACACATGAGCGCAAAAATCACACTAATCGGAGCTAAAACGAAAAAGATATGGGTTTTCTAAGATCTAGGGACCTGCTGGCAAGTTTTAAAAGTTTCTAGGGGCTTATTTGTGAAAAACCAGGGGCTAAAACATAATTATACTTAAACTATAGGGGCCTATGCGTAAAAACACCTAGCTAGGACTGCGGGTTCTATTTTTAAAAAGGTCAGGGGGTTATTCGTGAAGAAATGACCCAGATGCAATTATTTTTACTACTCGAGTGGACCGCGGGTTGATTTTGGAAAAATAGAAGGGCTCTTTAGCAAAATGGCCAGGCTGACCGGTACGCCGTCGGTTTGACTTGGACGCTGGCGGTCCTGGGCCGTTGGATCGGGATTCATCGGCCTGGATCGGGTCAGGGTAGGGGTGGCCGGCGGGAACAGGGGAAGCGGCGGCGCCGTTCTCCCGCGCGGCGGCGCATCGCCGGAGCCGAGGCAATCTCGAGCTCCTGGCCACCATTTGCGACGCGGCTTGGACCTACGGGACTAGGGGGCTATGGTGAGTGCGGTTAGGGTGCCCAAGTCGTTGATCGGGCGGCTACAGCGGCAATCGACGGCGAACAGCGGAACGAGCGACGGCGAGCAGAGGAGACCGGGCTATGGGACGGGAAGGCGAGCAAGGAGAGTCGCGGGAGCTTTGTTACCTCGACGCGAAGCTTCCTGCATGGCTAGACGAGATAGAGAGGCGACGACGCGGCGGGTCGACGATGCGGTGGTGCTCGGAGAGGGACGGCGGCGCTTAGCGAGAGGAGGAGGCGCTTTGGGGCTCGAGGGGGAAGCTTGGGGCGGTGGTGAGGGCTTAGGGGGCGGAGGCCTCCTTTTATAGCCCTGGGGAGGGCTACTTCGGCAGGCGCACCGAGGATCGGGCGGCGGCTGACGATCCGCACCTTTCCAAGCAGGGGGAGGGGTTTCCTTGAGGGGAAGCGACAGGAAAGGAAAGGGGAGCGGCGCGAGAAAGGAAGGAAAGTGAGGGGGGAGCTTCGAAGAAGCTTCGCAGGGCCCACTAGCGCGCGGGGGTTCGGCCTTGCCTTCGCTGGCGGTCGGCGCCATTCGCACGAAGAGGAAAGGGAAGGAGGAAGGGGGGTTCTGACGCATGGGGCCGGTCGGCAGTGAGAGAAGGGGGGAGGGGAATGCGGACTCGCTAGGCCGGGGAGGGGAACTGGGCCGAGCTGGGGAAATGAGGGAGCGAGTGGGCCGGGCGAGAGGAGAGTGTTGTGCCGGCTCGGGAAGGGAGTATAGGGAGCTAAAGCGAGCTGAAGAGAAAGTTTGAGGAGCTAAAATGGACTCGGGCTAAAATAACTTCACTATGGATTCAAACAAATGCAAATTAAATTCGAATTTAAACCGAATTTAAATTCCAACTTAACTTGCTAGCAAACAAAACATAGTGCAGCAGCATGAATGCAACAAAAATATTTCTACAACTTATATTTGATTTTAATATTCATATATAATTCAATTAACCTATATTAATTATGAACAATTAAAATAAAAGCCAATAAATTACTAAAAATTTTAAATGGGCTAGTTTTGGGTGTTACATCAACCCTCACTTCGGAGCCCTTTTGCAAATGTTCAGCTAGGATTTGCTGAGGTGTCATTGGTTTTAGTACCAAGTTCTGTCCCTTCCACTTGATGGTGTATTGATTTGTGCGATCACAATGTAGGGATGATCGATCATATTGCCAAGGCCTTCCCAATAGCATATGACACACTGTCATGGGTGCCACATCACACTCCATGGTATCAACATATTCACCAACTTTGAATGGAACTTTCACCTTATATCCAATTTTGATATCTCCAGCATCATTTAACCATTGTATATGATATGGATGAGGGTGTCACAGCAACTTCAAGCCAAGTTTATCAACCATCTCACGGCTAGCAAGATTATGACAACTTCCACCATCAATGATTACCTTGCATACCTTGCCTTCAACTTTGTCTCTTGTTTGGAATAAATTATGCTGCTGTCGATTCTCAGCTTCCTTCATTTGCACACTCAAAATTTGAGTTACAACAAGAGCAGCTCCTCTCTCAAATTCACATGAGGAATGATCTTCATTTTCAATAGCATCCTCAAATTTCCCTTCATCAATAGCTTCTTGCTCTTCCTCACTAGTAGTTTCATACTCTCCTTGGTCATTAACAAGGATGGTGTGATTGTTTGGGCACTCCCTTATAACATGACCACGACCTCCACACTTGAAACATTGGATTCCACTACTTTTTGCCGTAGAAGCCAATGATGTAGATGATGATGTTGCAGGTTTGCTCTTTCCACTTTGAGCAGCCAACTCTTTCCCACTTGAAGTACCAAAATTACTAGAGCGTAAACCACCACTAGACTTGGTGATTGCACCTTGATTTACAATTGGTCTTGGTGTAAATTTGCTTCCACTAGAAGTACCCTTTGTACTGAAAGAAACTCCTCTATTGCTATTCATATCTTGCTGCAATTGACGCTCAGCTTTGCTTGTTTGATGTACCAACTCAATAAGATTGCGGTATGGTTCAAATTCAACAATGCGCTGAATATTGCGATGCAAACCAGCCATGAATCTTGCAATTGTTTGCTCTTCATCTTCAAATACATTGGCCCTGATCATTGATTTCTCCATCTCCTTGTAATACTCATCAACAAAGAGACTTCATTGCTTCAAATTCTACAGTTTGTCAAAAAGATCACGACGATATTGCTTAGGTACAAATCTTGCTCTCATTTCTCTCTTCATTTCAGCCCATGTATGAACAACACCTTGCCCAGCCTCTTCTCTATCATTAAGGACTTGCTCCCACCAGATTAGAGCATAATCATCAAACTCAAGTGCGGCCATTGCCATCTTCTTCTCTTCGGAGTAATTGTGCAAACGAAAAATTTTATCAACCTTCAACTCCCATGTTATATAAGTTTCAGGATCAGGTCCTCCATCAAACTTGGGAATGGTAAATTTTAACTTGCCAAATCTCTCCTCATTGTGCTGGTTACGTTCATGATTGCCTCGGTAATGTCGGCCATAATTTTGGGGTTGTTCCACCTCTTCTTCTTCGTACTCATCTTCATATTCATCATAGTTATTACCTCCACATCCAAAACCTCCTCCTCTACCACGACCACCTCCATTTCCACACCCTGGACCAGCAGGTCTTCTTGTGTCGGCAGCAGCTTGCTCTCTACAATCTTGTCGTTCTCTTTCAATTTGGGCAGCAGCTTCTTCATCGGTTTCATCAACTTCATCTCCTTGAGCGTTAGCACTTCAGGAGCTTGAGGTAGGCGTTGTAGCCTAGCCATAATTGCTTCAAGATCTTGGGCTAATCTATCTTGTTTCTCCTCCATGCTTTGCCTCATCTCATTAAATTGTTGCATGGTAACACAATCCTCAAGGTCCATCTTCATGTATGGTTAGTGACAATAAAACGACAAATATATGTGGTAGGAAAATTATTGGATCTCACAACCTTACCTTCTCTTACCAACCAAAGCTCTTATGAATTCCATGCAGATTATAGAAGTAATGCGTGTGGTGGTAAAAGAGTGATGGTTAAGCGAATACACGATCGGCGTTCAGTTTACAGTGGCTTCTTTGTGGAGCTTGGTAGGGGACAAAACACAAGGAGCAATCTGAATTCTAGTTATTGTAAAGCTAAGTAGCAATCCAAACTAGAGATTCAATGCCTAGTGTTGATCACAAGATATAGAATGATGTAACCAAAGCAACACACATACAAAAGAAAATTCAGATTTGATGCAAACAAGGATTATGCTAGGGATGATTGATTTAACGAGAATCACCTAGCAAAAATTGCACCAAAAGAAAGATAGCCAACTGGTTACACAACTTGATATGAAGGTTCAACACTTGTGCATACCAACAATCTGATCCTTCTCCTTTCTTTCTAACACTTTCTTTTTTTAATGACTTTCTCAACAATTTTTTTCAGCGTTCTTTCTTCTTCTTCTTCTTTTCAGCACAATACTAAATAAGATCAGATATAACACTTACAGAATAAAGATGATAGAACCAACTATAACCAGCAGCTTTCTTGATAGGACAAAAGTTCACGCAAAGGATAGAATTGGTTACTTCTTTTTGTGAGGATTTTCAGATATATAAGAAAAGGCACAAAAGGACACGCCAAGGATAATATGATCAGCAACTAAACAAAGACTCTAATGGACTGAAACTTAACCAAACTCACTAGATAAACAGATTGAAACAAAGGCTAAAACAGAATTTTTTTTGGCTTTTTGGTGGATAGGACAAAGGCACAAATATTTGTAGCTAAAGGTAAATAATCCTACCGTGGCAACGTAGGCTCTTGATACCAAATGATGAGACTCGGTCCCGATCTTCACGACGTAGGATCTTGGACAAGATAACTAGCTGTAGGACAGCCAAGATAACTTGCTGCAAGCAGCGATAAGTAGTGCAACCTGGCAAATAAAACTCGAAGCCAACCACCTTCTTTAACCGGCAACCTGAATCGAGGATTCACCCAACCACACTCTCAAAGAACCAACCAACACAACTTGGAATCAAACAGACCAGGAGCACCAAAAATTGGGAGCCGATGACGCGGCTGCTTCTGTAATCCCTCAACGAAATCACAAGAGCAAAGGGGTAGACATCTCTCTCTAAAATTGTTAGCACACAGCTGAACAATATGGGGATTCTATTTCATTATCAAAGTCTTACAAATAGCGTATGTGTCACACCCGGCCCAGTTTGTATGGCCCGGTAGTGGCCCATTAGTGCGGGATGCACATGTTTAGTGCCACATTGCTAGTTGAGCAAGGGTGGAGGCAACTTATAAGCCTTTGTCTTCCAGCCATAGCACCTTCGGGTTAACCCTTTTACACGAAGCGAGGACGAAAGTGTAAGCAGGGTGCTATGTGTACGCGTGCACGCCCCTCGGAAGGGCTGTGCGGTGCGGCTTTGGAGGGCGGGGTGTTACAGGTGGTATCAGAGCCGACCCTCGCGGTTGCGCGTACGGGCGCAGTGTGCGGGCATAGGGCGCATGGCGCGTATGGCCCGGGTAGGGCATACGGCATGGACTATGGCGCCGGCACTGGACGTACGGTCGTGCGCCAAGGGGGAACGTTCCTGGACATTTGCCCGTGTGGGTGAGTTGCGCCGACGAGGACCCTCGCGGTTGCGCGTACGGGCGCAGTGTGCGGGCATAGGGCGCATGACGCGTATGGCCCGGGTAGGGCATACGGCATGGACTATGGCGCCGGCACTGGACGTACGGTCGTGCGCCGACGAGGACGTCGGGTTCTTTGAGGGGGGGTGTATGTCACACCCGGCCCAGTTTGTATGGCCCGGTAGTGGCCCATTAGTGCGGGATGCACATGTTTAGTGCCACATTGCTAGTTGAGCAAGGGTGGAGGCAACTTATAAGCCTTTGTCTTCCAGCCATAGCACCTTCGGGTTAACCCTTTTACACGAAGCGAGGACGAAAGTGTAAGCAGGGTGCTATGTGTACGCGTGCACGCCCCTCGGAAGGGCTGTGCGGTGCGGCTTTGGAGGGCGGGGTGTTACAGTATGTCCATGGATTATTTATAGTAGAGACAACCCTCCTAGTTGGGTGTGAGTGGAGCTTGGAGTTTCTGGAGTTATGCAAACTCAAATGTTACCACGAACTGAAATCTCGAGGAGCCTCGCGTGGCTGTTGGGATTCTGTGCAGTCTACACAAATTCGGTCATATCTCTTTATTGGGGAGTCCAAACGACATGCAGTTTATTGCATTGAAAAGTAAACTTGATAAGCTTTCCATCGAGTACTTGGAGGCCTCCAGAGCCTTCGCGAATTAAGAGTTATGATCGATTCAATATGTAGGTCTGAACTGGTCCGAAGTGGTGGTCCGAAGTGATCCATCAGTGATCCTTGATTTGAACTGGGAATCCTTGGTCCGAACTGGTCCGAAGTGGTCAGGTCCTTCTCTAGGTAAAGTAGAATGCTTCTCCTCTTTATGTGTGAACCTAAGCATAACCAATGTAGAACATTTATGTAGTATAACATTCTCATTTGTGTAGAAGTTAGTTTTAGCAAGGAGTGAAGTCACCTGTTGTTGTAGTTTCTTAGCTTGGCTACGTGTACTTGGTCTGATATTCACTTGTTGCTTTGCTTGGGTGATATCTTCTACATCTTTTCCTTGGTTTACATCGGATGGTGCATGGTTGGTTGAGATGGTCTCATCAAAAGCTTATGGTGCGTATAATTCCTGGCAATTTATTTTGTTGCAATCAATGAGTGAATCTGTTTTCAAGAATCAATGAAGTGCACAAAAAAATTCAATATTTTCAAGTATTGAAGTATTTGAGAAAGGGAGATAATGTCATGTCATAAATTGCTAATTGCACTTGATTCTAGATCTGCGCTAAAATTGTATTGTATATGTATGGGTGTGAGAGTGCAACTATTTTCTAGCATGGCTTGGACGGATATTTGCCATATATATCAATGATTTATGATGCCCATTATACAAACAAGAAATCTAAAAATAATAAAAATATTTTCTCTTCTCTTTTGTGTTATTGATGAATCCATTGTCAAAGGGGGAGAATTTTCCACAGTGCACACACATTGCACATTCTTCTTCTCTGTTTCTCTCGGGGGAGATTTTTCACTTTGTGTTTGTTTTTAAAAAACTCTTGTGAAATAAAATGCCAACGTTCATTCTTTATTGGTGTTGCCAATGTTTTCATCAAGGGGGAGATTGTGAGATCATGTGTGATGAAAAATTGGTTTATATTGAAATTGGCATTGCAAGGTTATAAATTAGCATAATGGCATAGGTGATGTGCATGTGTGCCAATGTCATTTAGATGTAACATGCTCATGTGAGTATGTTGCATGGACTGATCTTGAGTCAAGTCGTGGACTTGTGCTCGTATACAATTGTGTGTTTGTTCATGTGCAGGTGTTGCTTGAGGCAGAACGTTGTCGGTGACGGACTGGAACTAGGTTCAGGAGGAATTGAGGTTTCAGGACTAAATTCATGGAGGAACTGAGGTCCTATCGGTCAAGGATGTCATGCGGGATGTTCGGCTAGAGAACAGTGCACATGAAGATTGTTGATGTGCAGGTTTGAGACTAAGTGTCGATGGAT
The DNA here is from genome assembly GCA_033239725.1 of Echinochloa phyllopogon. Lineage (NCBI taxonomy): Eukaryota > Viridiplantae > Streptophyta > Magnoliopsida > Poales > Poaceae > Echinochloa > Echinochloa phyllopogon. The sequence goes on from BTCW01000018.1 coordinate 30,318,304, forward strand.
ATTGGTCTTACTGCGACTGTCAGCAGTTTGATAGGATGACGTCACGAGGAAGCGTGGCATGGAGATGTGTGTGCTATGCATGCGAGTGCAGCACTGAGATAGCATGCATGTTTGCATGCGTGTGCATGGCCAGGTTTGTCCCATGCATGTGTTGATGCATGAGGCTGAGGTGCATGCGCATGCCTGTGCATGAGCTGGACTATTTTGTTTGGGTCGCATGTGTGAGTTTCATGGGACAGCATACTGCTGCGTGGGTGGCTTGGTTACGTGTCCTGGATGGACACGGTTATGTAGGGGATTAGGAAAAGAAGTGGGCCCAGGCTGCTGGTGTTTGCATCTGCCTGTTGGCAAATAAAAGGACGAGGCCGGTTGGTTTTAGTCTCTGATTTTTCCTGCACGACAGATAGACGGCCGGCAGCTGTTGTTTTCTCTAGAGTTCATCTAGGGTTTTGTGATTTCATGGAGAAATCTTTCAGGTGTCTTTGGTGGACATATTGTACACACGATCTTGATAATAAAGTTTAAGCTTTCACAAGATTAGTGTCTCTCTGTTTTTGTAACACCCAAAATACTCAAATTTAAAATTTTTGGCATTTAATAATTATTTAGAGCTTGCTCATATTTATTATAGCCTAAATAATAATTTTCTAAAATTTAAAATCAAATATAAGTGATAGAAACATTTATTGTTGCATTCATGCTGCTGCATTTATTTTTGTATTGCTTGTGATTCAAACAAAAATTTGAATATATTTAAATTCAAATTTGAATCACTTTGTTTGGAGCTCTAGAATAGTTGTTAGGCCCATAGTTCGGTTTTGCTCCCTAAACTCTTCCCTGGTCCACTTTGACCCCCTTTTCTTTCTCTCCGGTCCGGCCCAGCCCCTCCTCTTCTTCTTCTTTCCCCCGGCCCAGCTTCTCCCCGCGGCCCAGTTCGGCCCAGCCAGCCGCGCCCACCTCTTTCCCCTTTCTCTCACTGACCACCGGGACCCGCTCGTCAGTCTGCTGACGCCAGTGCCGACGTCACCTTCCCTTCTTCCTCCTCCTCCCTTTCCTTTCCCGGACGCCGGGGATGGCGCTCGCCGGATTCGCTGCGCGCCGAGGTTTCCCTTTCCCCCACGCGCCTACTTAACTTGGCCTGAGCCCCGCCCGAGTCCCCTCAACCCCTCACCCGCAACCCTAGCCACGCCGCCGCCCTTTCACCAGCTTCGCCCGAGCCGCCGAGCCGCGCTCCACTGGTCGCCGTCGACCCGACGCCCTGGTGCCGCTCCGCCCCGCCCGAGCCTCGGAGAAGCTTCACTGAGTCACGAGGAGCGCGCCGAGCTACTCCACGCCCGCCCTCGCGCTCCGGAGCACCATCGCCGGTGAGCACCGACGCCACCGACCGCCGCTCGCCGTCGACCCGCCGCTCCACCACCTCTCCGACCGATTCTTCGCGCCAGGAGCATCCTTGGGAGGTAACCCGGCTCCCCAGCCCTTCAATTTCGGCGTTAGAGCACCGCAGCAACTCCCCCACGACCCTCGCCGTCGGCCGACCGCCGGTCATCGCCGACAGGCCACTGCACCCCGAGTTTCACCCCTAAACCACCGCCATTTCATTCCCGGTCGTGCTCTGTTGCTTCAGAGCCTAAAACCCGAGCCCCAAACCCCCCAAAACCCCTACCCCACGGTTCACCGGAGTTCGCCTCCGCCGCGCGCCGTCGTCCGGCCGCCTCGCCGACCAATCCACGACTAGAACCCCCTAGATGCACTCGCCATCTCCTCCTGAAGCCGTAGGACCAAACCTCGTTCAAATCCGAGCATCCTAGCCCGAGATACGGCCAACTCCGGCGAAGTTCGCCGTCGGCCGAGCAGCGCCGCCGCACTGTCGTCTTCCCCGGCGAGCCGATCACCGTGGGCCGTCCGATCTCAGATCGATGGTCCAGATTAGAACCCAGGATACCCCTTCGCGTTTTAAATCCCATCCGCCCGATCTAGATCCGACGGCCGTGATGCGGGTCAAACCCCCGAGTACCGGTCAGCGCTGGCGGTTTTGCTAAAGAGCCCCTGAGTTTTATCGAATTTAACCCGCGGTCCAGGCCAGTTCAAAAATAATTACAAATAGGTCATGTTTTATTCGTTTAAGCCCCTGCCCTTTTTAAAAATTGAACCCACGGTCCAACCCTTGTGTTTTTGCATGTTAGCCCTCCTGTTTTAATACGAAATTACGTATAGGCCCTCGGTTTTCCACAAATAAGCCCCTGGAAGTTTCAGAAACTTGCCAGCAAGTCCCTAAACCTTAGAAACGCTATAACTTTCACGTTTTAGCTCCGATTTGTGTGATTCTCGCGCTCACGTGTTCGTAGCGAAGCGTAGATTATTTCTAGCTCCTGTTTTTGTACTGTTTTTACTGTTGGTGTACTGTTTCTAATAGAATTAATTTGTTTGCATGTAATGATTGCTTTGGAATGCTTGCGTGATGATCGTGTCCAGTCGGCGAGCCCGTAGCTTTGGACTTCGAGTACGTTGAGGACGTGCCGGAGCAGGACTCGCAGCAGCAGCCGTACTCCAAGGAAGGCAAGTTATAGCGCGGACAATCCTTGCTACCTACTCACTCTTTTAATACACTGTTCATTACATACGCATGTGTCTAATACTGTTTACCTTTAAGGTTGTACCTAGCATTTCTTTCCCTGTCCTTGTATTTCCTATGGGTTTTTGCATGTGGGTAGAACTTTGCTATGCGCAGCTACTGTCACCTTTATTTAACTGTTAAACTTGTGTTAATGGTCCACTTCAATCTTAATGTTAAAACTTGCTTTTTAGCAACTTGGATCCGGGAGCTGGGGCTTGTGTGTTTTGCCTGGCCCCAGTGTCTCTCCCTAAGGACTGGTTCGTAAAAGCGGCAACCTGGGAGCCTGTCGCCGCCGCCAGAACTATAATGGCTCTGGTCTTGGTTGAGTAGCTTGTACGTCTCTAGCTTGGCAGTGGTTACCGAGTGGCCTACGGCGTTGTAGGAGGCAAGGCGCGAGGTGTTTTCGGATTCCACCGAGGACGGTAGCCCCGTCGGCTAGGTCCCGTTAGACCCAGTCCCGTGTTGGGAGCCCCCGTGAGTGCGGGAGCTCCGCACGTTGCGCCATTTACTGGTTGGCATGATTTGCCGGCGCGTGGACGCCATTGACCCCCTCACGTTGCGCCCTGAGGGTCAGTCAATCTCGGTGCCTAGGTTCTCACCACCTTGTAGTACTCCAGCGGCTACTGTCTTGCTAGGGTGTCTTGTGAAAGCCTCGTAGTGTCCCTATGCAGTCACACCTCGGAAGTGTCGATGTGCGTGGTTGGGTGCAAAGTTCTTCTGAACTTTTACGCGACTGGTGGGAAAAGGGCGAAACCTCTGCAGAGTGTACGATCTATCATGATAGCCCGGCTCAGGGTCACGAGCGGCCTGGATCCTTTTATGATTAGAAGATGATATTTATTACTGCTTAATGATGACTTACATTAATTAATTTGGGATACAACTGGGATTCATCTAATGTAGGAGTTATGATTAAAATGAACCAACTAAAAGTGCTAATGCAGTTAAGCCAGTGTCAAGCCTCTTTTGCCTCATCACCCGTGGTATACTTGCTAAGTAAATCTGTTACTTACACTTGTTGTTATTATTATTTTTGGGCAAAATCCCGGACGGGTAACAGATTGGAGTCAGGCTGATTATGCTGTGGAGTTTCCAGAGGACTTGCCTTACTTCTGAGCTCGCGTTCTCCCAGTCAGAGTCCCGGTGGGATTGCGGCTATGCTAGAGAGATGTATTAGTCTTCCGCTTTCCATGATTGTTTTTTTTTGAAGCACTCTGATGTAAACGCTACGCTATGCTGAGATTAATAAAGCATTGTACTCTGATTTTTACCATATTTGTTCGCTATATGTGTCTGTGGACTTCCTGGGCACACATATGGCCGCATTCGGGTTTTGTGTAAATCCGGGTGTGACAGATTGGTATCAGAGCCGTGCTGACTGTAGGAACGCAGCCTAGATAGTACGGTTGACAAATTACTAGGAGACCCCCATGTTTAAATTTAAAAACCTAACAGTCGAGTCTTGTGTGAGATTATGTCTTTAAATGCTTGTACTTATTGTTATTATGCATATGTTTGATTCGGTTCTTTGTAATGATTGTGATGGGCGTAGACACCTGTCTGCAACCATCTAGATGTTGGAATAAGGCTTAAGGACTTTATTGTTTAGATAGCAGGGAGTTATATATATTTTTCTCGTACTAATCCACTGACATCTGACCTTTGTGATTATAGATGGCTAACCCCGGGGGCAATGCGGGCGGTCAGCCTCCGTACCAGAACCCGCCCCCGAACCTAAATCCGAATCATCAGATCCCCACCATTGAGCAGCTGATGTATGCTCAAGTTCAGATGATGCAGCAGATGGCTGAGACTATGAGGCTGATCCAGCAGAACCAACATCATCCCCAGGCAGCTGCTCCGCCCAGAGACAAGCGGGGCGAATTTCTGAAGGGACGCCCGCCGACCTTCAGCAAGGCCAGCGACCCCCTTGAGGCAGATGACTGGCTCAAGGCAGTGGAGAGACAGTTGGACATCGCCCAGTGCGATGACAGAGAGAAGGTGCTATACGCCGGAGGGCAGCTTCAGGGGCCGGCGTTGGATTGGTGGGATTCATACCAGTCTTCACGCCCGGCCGGTACTCGGATCACTTGGCAGCAGTTCTGCAGCAGCTTTCGTGCACACCACGTGCCGGAGGCTTTGATGGTTCTGAAGAAGAAGGAGTTCCTCGCTCTGAAGCAGGAAGGGATGAGTGTCACGGCTTATCGTGACAAGTTCGTCGCGTTGGCCCGTTATGCTCCAGAAGACGTGGCCACCGACCAGAAGAAGCAGGCCAGGTTCCGTGATGGTCTGCAGGATGCTCTCCAGTACCAGCTCATGTGCACCAAGTTCCCGACCTTTCACGAGCTGGTGGACGGCGCTCTGATGTTGGAGCACAAGCGCCGTGAGATGGAGGACAAGAAGAGGAAGCTCCAGGGACAGCAGGTGGGCAGCAGCAGTCGTCCACGCTTCGCACCTCCACAGAGTCAGCAGGTGGGAGGCCAGCAGCGCTTCCAGGGCCAGTCCGGCTTGCTCAGTCGTGGCCAGTACCAGCAGCAGCGTCCTCAGTTTCCTCGGGCGCCACAGCAGCAGCGTCCTCAGGGTCAGCCACAGATGGGTCCAGTTCAGCGCAGTCAAGTGCCACCCAGACCAGTTCAGCGTCCGGGTCCAGTCAGCCCCGCAGTGACAGGACAGAGGTGCTACCACTATGACGAGCCCGGGCACTATGCCAATGCTTGTCCTCGCAGAGTTCAGGGTGTCACCGGTCAGGGCAGCACTCAGAGAGTTGGGCAGCCGCAGGGTCAGCAGCAGGGAGGTCGTGCTCCGCAGACTCCTGTTCAGGGCAAGCTCAACCACACCGGAGCAGAGACAGCAGAGGCAGCTACTGATGTCGTCGTGGGTACGTTCCTCGTCAATTCGACCCCCGCCACTGTTTTATTTGATTTCGGAGCTTCACATGCTTTCATTTCTGCTGCTTTTGTGAAGAAGAATTTATTAGCCCTGAAACCCATGAAGAACACTATGCTAGTAAGCTCACCAGGGGGTGAGCAATGGGCCACTCTACGGTGCCCCCATGTTCCCATCATAATAAGGGGGGTAGAATTCAAGGCAGGTCCGATAGTCCTGGAGACCCTTGGATTTGATATGATCCTGGGTATGAGCTGGATGACCAGGTATGATGCAGTGATCAGGTGTGCTACGAGGACCATCCAGCTGACAGCAGAGTCCGGTGACAAGGTGGAGTATCAGGCAGCCAGTTCCTCAGAGCAAGGCCAAGCCAAACAAGCTAAAGGGACGACAACCGAAGATATCAGGGTGGTGAGCCAGTTCCCGGATGTGTTCCCTGACGAGTTGCCAGGTATGCCTCCGGAACGAGATGTTGAATTCATTATTGATCTAAAACCTGGCACTGCACCTATAGCCAAGAGGCCGTATAGGATGGGAGCGAAGGAGCTGGAGAAGCTCAAGAAGGAGTTGGACGAGTTGTTGGCCAAGGGGTACATTCGTCCGAGTGTTTCGCCGTGGGGAGCACCGGTATTGTTCGTCGACAAGAAGGATGGTACGCAGAGGTTGTGTGTGGACTATCGAGCCCTCAACGAAGTGACCATCAAGAACAAGTACCCGCTACCAAGGATTGATGATCTGTTCTATCAGTTGAGGGGAGCTTGTGTGTTCTCCAAGATAGATCTTCGTTCGGGCTATTATCAGATGAGGATCCGCCCGTCAGACATACCCAAGACCGCTTTCACTACTCGGTACGAGTTGTATGAGTTCTTGGTCATGTCTTTTGGATTGACCAACGCTCCTGCATACTTCATGTACTTGATGAACAGCGTGTTCATGGATTACCTTGATAAGTTTGTGGTGGTATTCATTGATGACATTCTGGTCTTCTCCAAGAATGAGGAAGAACATGAAGAACATCTGAGGTTGGTGCTGCAGAGACTTCGGGAACATCAGTTGTATGCCAAGCTGAGCAAGTGTGAGTTCTGGCTGAAGGAGGTGGCATTTCTGGGACACGTGTTGTCCAATGGAGGAGTGGCAGTTGATCCGAAGAAGGTCAGCGATGTGTTGAGCTGGAATCCACCACGGGATGCGAGCGAGATCAGGAGTTTCCTTGGGATGGCCGGTTACTACAGACGGTTCATTGAAGGATTCTCCAAGATTGCTAAGCCATTGACTGCTCTGCTTGAGAAGAATGCCGTGTTTGTGTGGACAGAGGCGTGCCAGGTCAGTTTCGAAGAGTTGAAGAAGAGGTTGACTACAGCCCCAGTGCTAGTATTGCCAGATTTGGCTAAGAGTTTCTCCATCTACTGCGATGCATCCCGTCTAGGACTGGGTTGCGTCCTTATGCAGGAGGGCAGAGTCATGTCTTATGCGTCCAGGCAGCTGAGGAAGCATGAGCAGAACTATCCGACGCACGACTTAGAGTTGGCAGCTGTGGTACATGCCTTAAAGATCTGGAGACATTACTTGATTGGGCACAGGTGTGACATCTACACTGATCATAAGAGCCTCAAGTACGTCTTCACTCAGACAGATCTGAACATGAGACAGCGCAGATGGTTAGAACTGATCAAGGATTATGATCTGGAGATCCACTATCACCCAGGGAAGGCCAACTTGGTGGCAGATGCTCTGAGCAGGAGGAGTTATGTGAACAGGATCACTAGTCATTGTTTGCCTGAAGAACTAAGCCGAGAGCTTGAGAAGATGAGTCTGGGATTCATCACCAGCATCACAGAGATGGCAGTGGAGCCCACACTTGAGCAGGAGATCCGGAGAGGTCAGCTGTAGGATGAGAAGATCAGAGAGATCGTGGGGAATGTTGCACTGGGAAAGGCCCCTAGATTCTGAGTTGATGATCAGGGAACTCTATGGCATGGAAAGAGGATATGTGTGCCAGACATAGCGCAGATCAGAGAGATGATTCTGAGAGAGGCACATGACTCAGCTTATTCGATCCACCCAGGCAGCACTAAGATGTATCAGGACATCAAGGAGAGATTCTGGTGGTACGGATTGAAGCGTGATGTGGCGACTCACGTGGCATTATGTGACACATGTCAGCGGGTCAAGGCAGAACATCAGAGGCCAGCTGGATTGCTTCAGCCGTTGAAGATCCCGGAGTGGAAATAGGAAGAAGTTGGCATGGACTTCATTACTGGTCTGCCCCGCACTCAGAGAGGTTTTGACTCTATTTGGGTGATTGTTGATCGTCTGACCAAGGTGGCCCACTTTCTACCAGTGAAGACCACCTACACAGGCGCCAGACTAGCAGAGTTGTACATGGAGCGGATTGTGTGCTTACACGGGGTGCCGAAGAAGATTGTGTCAGATCGTGGTACTCAGTTCACCTCACACTTCTGGCGGAAATTGCATGAGTCTATGGACACGAAGCTGCACTTCAGCTCAGCTTATCACCCGCAGACAGATGGTCAGACAGAGCGGACCAATCAGATATTGGAGGATATGTTGAGGGCTTGTGCATTGCTGTACGGTATCAGCTGGGATAAGAGTTTGCCGTATGCAGAGTTCTCCTACAATAACAGCTACCAGAAGAGTCTGCAGATGGCACCGTTCGAGGCATTGTATGGCAGGAAGTGCCGGACCCCATTGTTCTGGAATCAGACTGGAGAGAGTCAGGTCTTTGGTCCGGAAATACTCAGAGATGCAGAGCGGCAGGTGCAGGTGATCAGAGAGAATCTGAAGGTGGCCCAGTCCCGACAGAAGAGTTATGCCGATGTCAGACGGAGGGACCTCAGCTTCAAGGTTGAAGATTTTGTGTACCTCAAGGTGTCACCCATCAGAGGTGTAAAACGGTTCAATGTCAAAGGCAAGTTGGCGCCTCGTTACATCGGACCGTTCAGGATACAGGAACGGATGGGCGAAGTGGCATATCGGCTAGACCTACCTGAGAGACTAGCCGGAGTACACGATGTGTTCCATGTGTCACAGTTGAAGAAGTGCTTGCGGGTGCCAGAAGAGCAGATCCCGATTGATGAGCTGAATGTTCAGGAGGACCTCACATATGAAGAATATCCGATCAGGGTCCTGGAGGTGTCAGAGAGAGTGCTGAGAAACAAGACCATTCGGATGTGCAAGGTGCAGTGGAGCCGGCATTTAGCAGATGAAGCGACTTGGGAGCGGGAAGAAGATCTCAAGTCCGAGTACCCACAGCTCTTCGCTTCTACATCCGAATCTCGAGGACGAGATTCACCTTAAGGGGGGTAGGTTTGTAACACCCAAAATACTCAAATTTAAAATTTTTGGCATTTAATAATTATTTAGAGCTTGCTCATATTTATTATAGCCTAAATAATAATTTTCTAAAATTTAAAATCAAATATAAGTGATAGAAACATTTATTGTTGCATTCATGCTGCTGCATTTATTTTTGTATTGCTTGTGATTCAAACAAGAATTTGAATATATTTAAATTCAAATTTGAATCACTTTGTTTGGAGCTCTAGAATAGTTGTTAGGCCCATAGTTCAGTTTTGCTCCCTAAACTCTTCCCTGGTCCACTTTGACCCCCTTTTCTTTCTCTCCGGTCCGGCCCAGCCCCTCCTCTTCTTCTTCTTTCCCCCGGCCCAGCTTCTCCCCGCGGCCCAGTTTGGCCCAGCCAGCCGCGCCCTCCTCTTTCCCCTTTCTCTCACTGACCACCGGGACCCGCTCGTCAGTCTGCTGACGCCAGTGCCGACGTCACCTTCCCTTCTTCCTCCTCCTCCCTTTCCTTTCCCGGACGCCGGGGATGGCGCTCGCCGGATTCGCTGCGCGCCGAGGTTTCCCTTTCCCCCACGCGCCTACTTAACTTGGCCTGAGCCCCGCCCGAGTCCCCTCAACCCCTCACCCGCAACCCTAGCCACGCCGCCGCCCTTTCACCAGCTTCGCCCGAGCCGCCGAGCCGCGCTCCGCTGGTCACCGTCGACCCGACGCCCTGGTGCCGCTCCGCCCCGCTCGAGCCTCGGAGAAGCTTCACCGAGTCACGAGGAGCGCGCCGAGCTACTCCACGCCCGCCCTCGCGCTCCGGAGCACCATCGCCGGTGAGCACCGACGCCACCGACCGCCGCTCGCCGTCGACCCGCCGCTCCACCACATCTCCGACCGATTCTTCGCGCCAGGAGCATCCTTGGGAGGTAACCCGGCTCCCCAGCCCTTCAATTTCGGCGTTAGAGCACCGTAGCAACTCCCCCACGACCCTCGCCGTCGGCCGACCGCCGGTCATCGCCGACAGGCCACTGCACCCCGAGTTTCACCCCTAGACCACCGCCATTTCATTCCCGGTCGTGCTCTGTTGCTTCAGAGCCTAAAACCCGAGCCCCAAACCCCCCAAAACCCCTACCCCGCGGTAGAACCCCCTAGATGCACTCGCCATCTCCTCCTGATGCCGTAGGACCAAACCCCGTTCAAATCCGAGCATCCTAGCCCGAGATACGGCCAACTCCGGCGAAGTTCGCCGTCGGCCGAGCAGCGCCGCCGCACTGTCGTCTTCCCCGGCGAGCCGATCACCGTGGGCCGTCCGATCTCAGATCGATGGTCCAGATTAGAACCCAGGATACCCCTTCGCGTTTTAAATCCCATCCGCCCGATCTAGATCCGACGGCCGTGATGCGGGTCAAACCCCCGAGTACCGGTCAGCGCTGGCGGTTTTGCTAAAGAGCCCCTGAGTTTTATCGAATTTAACCCGCGGTCCAGGCCAGTTCAAAAATAATTACAAATAGGTCATATTTTATTCGTTTAAGCCCCTGCCCTTTTTAAAAATTGAACCCGCGGTCCAACCCTTGTGTTTTTGCACGTTAGCCCTCCTGTTTTAATACGAAATTACGTATAGGCCCTCGGTTTTCCACAAATAAGCCCCTGGAAGTTTCAGAAACTTGCCAGCAAGTCCCTGAACCTTAGAAACGCTACAACTTTCACATTTTAGCTCCGATTTGTGTGATTCTCGCGCTCACGTGTTCGTAGCGAAGCGTAGATTATTTCTAGCTCCTGTTTTTGTACTGTTTTTACTGTTGGTGTACTGTTTCTAATAGAATTAATTTGTTTGCATGTAATGATTGCTTTGGAATGCTTGCGTGATGATCGTGTCCAGTCGGCGAGCCCGTAGCTTTGGACTTCGAGTACGTTGAGGACGTGCCGGAGCAGGACTCGCAGCAGCAGCCGTACTCCAAGGAAGGCAAGTTATAGCGCGGACAATCCTTGCTACCTACTCACTCTTTTAATACACTGTTCATTACATACGCATGTGTCTAATACTGTTTACCTTTAAGGTTGTACCTAGCATTTCTTTCCCTGTCCTTGTATTTCCTATGGGTTTTTGCATGTGGGTAGAACTTTGCTATGCGCAGCTACTGTCACCTTTATTTAACTGTTAAACTTGTGTTAATGGTCCACTTCAATCTTAATGTTAAAACTTGCTTTTTAGCAACTTGGATCAGGGAGCTGGGGCTTGTGTGTTTTGCCTGGCCCCAGTGTCTCTCCCTAAGGACTGGTTCGTAAAAGCGGCAACCTGGGAGCCTGTCGCCGCCGCCAGAACTATAATGGCTCTGGTCTTGGTTGAGTAGCTTGTACGTCTCTAGCTTGGCAGTGGTTACCGAGTGGCCTACGGCGTTGTAGGAGGCAAGGCGCGAGGTGTTTTCGGATTCCACCGAGGACGGTAGCCCCGTCGGCTAGGTCCCGTTAGACCCAGTCCCGTGTTGGGAGCCCCCGTGAGTGCGGGAGCTCCGCACGTTGCGCCATTTACTGGTTGGCATGATTTGCCGGCGCGTGGACGCCATTGACCCCCTCACGTTGCGCCCTGAGGGTCAGTCAATCTCGGTGCCTAGGTTCTCACCACCTTATAGTACTCCAGCGGCTACTGTCTTGCTAGGGTGTCTTGTGAAAGCCTCGTAGCGTCCCTATGCAGTCACACCTCGGAAGTGTCGATGTGCGTGGTTGGGTGCAAAGTTCTTCTGAACTTTTACGCGACTGGTGGGAAAAGGGCGAAACCTCTGCAGAGTGTACGATCTATCATGATAGCCCGGCTCAGGGTCACGAGCGGCCTGGATCCTTTTATGATTAGAAGATGATATTTATTACTGCTTAATGATGACTTACATTAATTAATTTGGGATACAACTGGGATTCATCTAATGTAGGAGTTATGATTAAAATGAACCAACTAAAAGTGCTAATGCAGTTAAGCCAGTGTCAAGCCTATTTTGCCTCATCACCCGTGCTATACTTGCTAAGTAAATCTGTTACTTACACTTGTTGTTATTATTATTTTTGGGCAAAATCCCGGACGGGTAACAGATTGGAGTCAGGCTGATTATGCTGTGGAGTTTTCAGAGGACTTGCCTTACTTCTGAGCTCGCGTTCTCCCAGTCAGAGTCCCGGTGGGATTGCGGCTACGCTAGAGAGATGTATTAGTCTTCCGCTGTCCATGATTGTTTTTTTTTTGAAGCACTCTGATGTAAACGCTACGCTATGCTGAGATTAATAAAGCATTGTACTCTGATTTTTACCATATTTGTTCGCTATATGTGTCTGTGGACTTCCTGGGCACACATATGGCCGCATTCGGGTTTTGTGTAAATCCGGGTGTGACAGTTTTACATCTTGCATGTCTAGTTTTGTTTCTTAGATTGGATCCTTATTTCAACATTTAGGGTTGATCTAATTCATCCAAAATATTGCTAAGACATCAAGAAATAGGTCTGAAAAGTTTGGTTACTTAATTCCATACGTATTTTGTTTAATCATGAATTTAGGGCTTGATCAATTCTCGTCACCATCTGATATAGTCTGCTTGTTTATTTCATATCTTGAGTTCTACACATCTGATTAATGTGATTCCAATTGGGTTAAGTTTGTAATTTCATAATCTATTTTCTGGCAAATATCACTATTTTAGGATCTACTGACTAGATACTACACATGTGTGAGTAAACCTTTCAGAATCTGTTTTTAGGGTGAAAATCTCCGCTGTGACTTATTACTATCATTCACCCCCCCCCTCCTGATAGCTTATATTAGATGGCTTCAATCCTACAAGTGGTATCAGAGCTAGTATTATTTTCTAATTGATCTTAACGGGTTATTAGAAGTATTGGCAATGGATAGGTATCCACAAAACCATCTGTTTTTTATGGTGTCGATTTTCAGTTCTAGAAAGTGAAGATGGAGGCTTATATTCAACTGCAGGGCTCGCTGATCTGGGAGAAGGTGTCCACACCTTTTGCTATTCCTAATGCAATCAAAGACGCTAATCGAGCAGATGTGCAGAACAATAGCAAGGCAAGAAACTTAATCATCCAGGGACTAGGAAGGAGCGACTTTGATCGTGTTATTCATCACAAGTCGGCATATGAGGTATGGAAAGCACTTTGCGATTATCATGAAGGTGCAAATTCAGTAAAGGAGGTGTGCCAAGATATGTTTAAGAAAGAATATATGCGCTTTGAGATGAAACCTGGTGAATCTGTTGATGAGTAGGGCCATTGGTTTGGGTAGAAATCCTCATACTGGATGTATTGTGGCAGATAATGATTGATGGGAAAGGCAAAATACGGTGAGTGACTTTTAGTACAACATCAGTTTGTTTTACTGCTCACGACATTTTGTTCTGACATATATGTTCTCTCAATTTTTCAGGCTATGCCAGGTTGTATAATGTTCATAGATGCACCTCTTGAGAATGAAGATCTCCGAATAATGTTTGATTCAATTATATGCTCTCATTTGTACCCACTGGGGATGCTCAATATGATAATGTAGGTGAAGGTAAGGGTGGCATCACAGATCAAGATATCGTTCATGTTGTGGATGATGAAGCCAATGGTACCCCAAGACCTCAACCATGGGTTAGAAGCGTGCACAACAAACAAGACTACCTATCATTTTCCCAAGGGAAAGAAGATGAATATTTTTTGAAAGATCAATTAATGAAATGATTGGTTGAAGCATATGAGTTGAAGGCTCAAAGTAACTCTGGTACTTCTCCTATGGTTTATCCTGTTAGAGATGGGATTGGTAAAATGTTGGATTTGGTCATTCGGGATGGGGCAGATGAGTTGAGTGATGAACACTTTTATGCCACATAACTTCTTTCGTAAAAAGGAGAATCGTGATGTCTTTGTCACTTTCAAGACTTCAAATGGTAGACTGAACTAGCTTTGGAGAGCATGGCAGGAGAGGAAGCATTAGCGTTATTTTCGTTCACTGTTGTAGACTACTGTTAGAGACATATTCATGTAATAATGTGAACCAACCCCATTGTGTGGCCTTTACATACTAAGAATATTGTGTTTTATTTATGCTATGAGACTCATTTGTTTCTGTATTGGTACTTATTTTGTTGTGATGATGTATGCAAATGACCTCTTCTAGTGAAACTGATAACTCAAGTTATGATGACTTTAGGAATTAAACAAATGTTAACCCTACTATCGATGACTATGAAGATGCATTATATGACCTCCCATGGAGGCTCAGGTATGGTGAAGGAGCCCAGGAAAGTATCATTTATGACTAGAATTTAATGGATACATAAGCAGCTTTAAAATAATAATGATTGTTATGACATGTTTAGAATGAGAAGGATATTATTTCGCCGACTTTATGATAGATTGGTAAATGAGTATGGCTTGGAATCAAGTAGAGGAATTTATAGTATGGAAGCCTTAGAAATGTTTTTATGGACATGTGGTGCGCCACAATCTTTTAGACAAGTTAAGAACAAGTTTGGACACTCATTGGAAACTGTTAGCGGGAAGTTTACTGAGGTACTAGCTAGTATCAATTGCATGGCTCTTGATCTTATAAAATAAAAAGATCCTCATTTTACAACTGTTCACTCTAGGATTAGAGACAACTCTAGGTTTTGGCCCTATTTTAAGGATTGTATTGGTACAATTGATGGCACACACATACCTGTTACTATTCCATTAAGTGAGCAACCTAAATACTTTGGGCACCATGGCTATGCTTCACAAAATGTAATGGCAGTTTGTGACTTCAATATGAGTTTCACATTTGTTGTCACTGGTTGGCCTGGTTTCGTGCATGATACTCGTGTATTGATGGACACATTGGAAACATACAACCAACAATTTCTACTTGCCCCAGAAGGAGATAATTATCTTATCGATTCAGGTTATCCAAACAAAAAGAGATTTCTAGCTCCTTACAAGGGTCAAAGGTACCATGTATCTGAATGGCAACATGGCCAACAACCAGTGGGTTTCATGGAGATGTTTAACTACGCACATTCATCCCTTTGGAATGTGATCGAGCATTCTTTTGGGGTTTTGAAAATGAAGTGCCGCATCCTCCTAAACTTGCCTAGCTATTTAATGCAAAAACAATCTGAATTTATCACTACGTAATGGCCCTTCACAATTCCATAAGAAACAATGCCATTGAAGATGCCGATTTTGAGAACTATATTGATGGTAGTGGTGGTCATGATAGCATGAGTGCTATGAATGATGGGACACTTTCTTAGATGATAGTGATATGAATGTTGTGCGGGATTCCATGGCTATTGCTTTGGTAGCATGATTGGTAGTGTAGTTTTTTATTATTTCTGAGAGGGAGTAATTGCAAATTATGATTTTATTTAAAGTATCGGCATGTAATGTGAGTGGACTTGGAATGTATTATTAGTTATTTATCAAAATTTATGTTTACAATCTTCAAAATATTGTCAAAATGGCATGCTGCCCATTCTCATGAAGCAAATGAGCTATCATTAACCTCAAGGACATATATGTCATTTTACGCCAGGACAGAAAATCAACAACAAATAATCAGGGTTTCCAAACTCACAACTTACATAGCCAGCATATTCTCTTGACAACATATTCTTAGCAAATCCAGATTCTAGGAATATCGATTCTTGAAACAGCTAAAACAAACAGGGAACTTGGATCTTAGACCAGGCTTGGGGGTGGGCCAGCACGGCTTGGTTTAGGGCATACAATCAAATCAATATAGTCAGAAAATTTCAATGGCAATGAGTACACTTTTCAATAGCCAAGCTGGAACACATAAACACGTATAATGGCTATTTATGTGTTGTGTTACTCTTTCGAAAAAATCTTTTCTTCAGACATAGGTGTTTTCTCATACCAGGAGGGCTCTCATGTTTAAGAATTTTTTCTCTAAAGGGTTATCTATTATATTAATACAATAGTGTTAAAAAAGCCACCACGTTCACCGAGAGGGCGTATAAATTCTCCCATTAATCAAAAAAAGAGAACAATATGTACCGTCTAATGGTCTAGATTATTCCAAAAAGTATATATCAAATATAAACAAAATAATATAAATCATTGGATTTTATGAAGATATATTGACATAGATTAATACAATGAGTATATATTAAATAAAAATAAAAGGATATAAACTGTTAGATGTTTTGAAATATAATGGGTTGATTCAATACTATAAGGATCCTAGAGAATTGAAAACACTTCCCATAAAAAAATCCCACACCCACCCCTCACAGAGGACCCGCCTGTTAGATTTTTTGGGAAGTATATTAGGTAGGACGTGGGAAAATGTGGGAAGACGTGGGAAAAAAACTTGACGTTCCAGCCACTTCTCGTTATTTTGCCGCTTCTTTTTTCACCGGGAAATTTTCATACCCGCCCGCGCATACCCACCCGACCCGTCCCCGTCAATCTCGTCTCTCTGACATCTCATTCCTTCCATGGCCACTCTCCTCTCCTCGCCTCTCTGCAATCCCTCTCCCTCTGCTCGGTTTGGGCCGCCATCTCCGCTAGGGTATGGGCGCCTCCATCGACGCACAAGCCGATCAGGACCTCCTCCCTCTGCTCCTCCATGCCGCGTGAGTCACGGCCACAGTCATTGTCTGCCTCACGCTCTGCACAAGCACCCCCCCCCCCTCCCCCTTGGCTCCTCGGTGAAGGCAACCACGGGATAAGCATGCGACGACGAGGAGGCTAAATCTGGTTTGGTTCCTGCTTCCTCCCATTTCTCCATAGCCATCCCGCAACACTGTGCGCTCCTCCTCCAAACCCTAGCTCTATCGCTCACTGGCACTGGAGGGGCTGAACAAGAAGGTCGAGCCAGGGCTCCCCGAGGGTGAGCGGAGATGGGAGATGCCGCCGCACGGCAATGGCATGGCTGCGACCTGGGGAGTCTATTTCCGTTTCACGGCGGTAGGACCCTACAAACTAGTGCCTCATCTGGAGCCACCAGCCGGCGATGGGTCGAATCCCCGCAGCAGAGGGATACAAACCTGGTATGCACTGCCATGATCACTGAAAATGGATCCCTGTCATTCTTTTCAACCACTATCCGCCCCTAAAATTCATCTTGATTTATAGGGCGACTCACTCTATGAGTGCACATCAAATTAACGGGCAGGCAGACGTGGAGCCAAGGAATTGAATTTTTTTGTTGTGGATCCGACGCGCACCATATCGATTATGCTCCTTTCATGTTCTCTCATCTTATCCCATTTCTCCCGACCTCTCTCCCTTATCTCTTCCCTCACACACCAAAACCCCCTCTCTTCTATCGGTCGATGCATGTGTGCAGGTGGCGGGTTGGCAACCTGCGCAGCCGGAATGTGGTGCCCAAGTAGTGTGGCCACCCTGCGGGGCATATGCGGCACTGTGGCTCGCTATGCCATGTGGCAACAACCGGAGCACAGACGGCTTGTAGGGCGCGTGTGGTGTGGTGCTGCCACGGTGGCTCGGCGAAGCGCGAGCATGGGCTTGGGCGGCGTGACCACGACTCGGTTGATGGCACGTGCAGAGCATTGGTGGCAGTCGCGGGGAGTGGTGTTGGGCAGAGCCTGGTCGGCGGCAGTGGGCGTTCTTGGCAGCGCGAGCAATGGAGACGGTAGAAGATTTGGTGTAGAACATAGTGCGTGTAATCATTTGGCTTTAACCTCTCTCCTCCTTGTTGGTTTGTTGCCATTTTGTACGCCTGCATAATATTATTATTGTTTTGACCTCTTGTCAAATTGACCAATAGAATCGGTTAAAGGTGGCACCATTTCCCTCGCCATAGTTTCCTTATATAAAAAAATGAAATTAAGTGCTAATTTTGTTGGTATATGTTTAGTCGTAGATGATATGAGAAATAAAGAGTTGTAAATCTTATTATTTGTTTATTCATTTTCTTTTCTATATTTCATGTGTAAGAAAACACAATAAATATTAACCCAGGACACAACAAAAAAGAAGTGATCTGTTAAAAGAAAAAGGCTCCACTTCTCTATAACCTCCTATATTTTTCAATTCTTCTGCCATCGCCGTTTTAATCGGAGCTATAAAATTGATAGAATGCCTTCTTATAAAAGACCTCTTTTTTGTTCGACTAAATGTAAATGTAATAACGATGAATATTAACCCATGTTCGACTAAATGTGATCAATGATAACTTTAATTTGTCCAACCCTCAGAGCTAATTATGCTGCTCATTGTTCTAGTCTCCACAACAATTGCTTTTTTATCTGCTAGAAAATTAGCTTACGCAAAGAACATCAAAATATAGAGATTATGGAAGCTTAATTAGAATACTCATTTTGATTAGTTGATCAATCCGACAAGTTAATTACCCAAAACTCCCCCACCAGATTTGATCAAAGGGCTATGACCATTTTGAGAACCATTTCAATGGGGTTATTGCATGCCTCATACTTCATTGCAAACTCAGATCATACACAAGTCATTCCACAAAGTTCAGTTCAGTTTATCTAAGTGTTAAAAATCAAATCATATATTTAGAATTCATGCCAAGGAGGAATATATTAAAATTTCAAGTTTCCTCAATGCAAACTGAGTTCCTTGTACACCTCCTATCAAGAAAATTGGGAACCCCAAGATCACCAGCTAAAAAGAAATCAAGAATGCCAAAGCTAGCTATCATACACGTTGATAAGAAAAGAAATCAAGACATCTCACGATAGTTCATTCACATGCCAAAGTTGTTACATCATACTTCCATACATATAGATCACGGAGACAACAAAAACTCAGGTAGCCCCAAGGCAGCGCACTACGTAGTTATATAGTTCAGAAATTTATACAAAAATATCAATTAACCTTGGCACAAAATCACCTCTACGAATACGAGCAAATGTCATTTATAAATAATACATAACTTTTTTTCATGACATTCTAAATCACATGATAATGGTAGAAATCACCAACTAATACATCTTGAGTTCCATACTTCTTATTGATACATGAAGAAACAATCAAACTGCTATCATAGACCTGTACCCAGGATTTGATCTGTGAGAAAATAGTTGCACAGTTCTACAGTGCCTAGATAAGAAACAAAAGAGCAACAACTTTTGAAAATAAAGAAACCTTGAGTTCGGTAAGACCACTTCGTTCACACGTGAACAAGCTTCGAAAGGGACCGGCTCCTAATGGTTACATGCATGCACTCAATTAAGTCGTCGAGATCTGCAGGCAAGAACAAATCAAAACCTTTGCATTCCTTACAGAGGCAGAGGAAGAAGGGACCGGACGGCGACATTTTTACAGGAAGGCGAGCAGCGGGCAGTGGCTTACAGAGGAGCAGGGAGCTGAGAAAGAAACTAAGCAGAAACTCACTATTCTGGATTATAGAACCTATTCAAACTGATTTTTCAACGTCTTGGCCCACCAGCACAGCATCCATATGCCATAACATCCTTGCCGAGTTGTTTGATAAAAATTAACAGAAAACCATGACCTGTTTTTCTGCTAATGTTTGGCACCCAGTATACGTTGTATAGAAAATCAGTAATTAATTTCCCTTTTTCCAAGAAACACAAGAGCTCATGCAGGAGCTAAACAGCTAGAAAGTGTATTTAAAAATGTTGCAAGTAACAGACTTAAGATATATTTCCTACTTTGCCTAGAAATACGATTTGAAAAGATGGAGAGCTAAACTGAATGCGTAAAAGTGTTTCAATTTAGCTTAAGATGTATTTTTTTGAAGTTCTTACAGCATGAGCGTGTACATTTATCAAAAAGATTAAACCAACTACCGCCTCTCGAGGAAAATCTTACATGTGTGTTTCCAATAAAAGCTTTTAAATAAATTCCTGGCATTTACATGTGAAGGTCTGCACTTCATCACTCTTGATTCATATAAGCAACATTGAAAAGCTTATACTAATATACAGAACACAGTTATCTGCCTTTAGACAATTTTCAAACAAAACCAGACCAATCTGATTCTATCTGGATTGCTTGTACACTACAGGTAGTACAATCATGCCGCTCCCAGATCAATCTGATTGTATCTGGATTCCTTAGCTAAAATCACTGAATCCTACATGCCTCCAGCGGCTCAACTGAACACATCAATCATGCTAAACAAGCACGAGCAAGGGGCAGAGGAATGGGGAATGCTTAGCTTTACCTCCTCTTGCGGGCTGCAGTGGTGGCCACTGCATCCTCGTTCGTCTCCTTCCAGATCTTCTTCCGCTGCTTCCACTCTTGCTTCAGTCCTTCTTCCTTTACTTTTTTTGAGGCTCTAAAATTTGCAAATAGTCTTCACAATTCAGAGCTACGACAATCTCCAAATTCCATTAGGATGACAATTCAACCTATGAGTAGGGCGGGAAAGATCCTCACAAATTAAACACCATAAAAAGTAAACAATATATTCAGATAATTGAACATTTGATTGAACAAACTAAAAAAAATCATGTATCACAGAATGTAGCAAGGTTGTATTGAAACATTATTCAGTAAATTCTAAGACATTGCAGCCATGCTTTGACCTCGAGTTAAAAGTTATGTAGTGACATATTCAAATGTAGTGAGAAGGATAGGATTATACATCTTTATGATGTAGAAAATGGTGTATACTTTCTAGCTCTTTACACTCACAATTCAGCTGACAATTAAAATGTGTTATTATTATCAACATTTTAGAATTCAATCTTCACCACAGTGAATTACCTCCTTTTCTGGTGATGGGAAAACTTGAAATAGGGCCAGCAGCATTTTTTAGTCCTTTAAATCTCCAAATGATGCCAATGGCGAAGCATGTCAAAACTGAAGTAGCAGCGTACCTCTTTCTACCTAATCGAACAACCAAAATTGAAGTATTGAAGTTTATATCTCTCTTTGATGCTCTTGTTTTGGTATTGAATTGAACAAGCAGAGACAACGACAAGACATTGCAGGCTGCAAAAAAGGGGGAAATTGAACCGACAGTCGAATCGATAGGAACTACCACATCTAAAAGCAAAAAATAAAACTTCTAAGGTACCTGTTCACCGGTTCCTACAGTGGCAAGAAGGCTTGTGCCAAACATCATTTCTACAATGTTAGAATCCCCCAAGATCTAAAAAACACAAAGGTTCAACTACATTGACTTGCTTTCAACTGCACAAGCCTGAACAACTCAACTGTATCATAATAGCATACCTGCCTTCAAAGAACAGGCATCTTCTGTAAGCTTGCTTTGTACTGCTCAACAGCTCAAGCTTGAACACACGGCACTAAAGTGTGTCAAACTCTCCCCAACCAACACCTGAAACAAGGAGAAGATGACTCAATTATTTTCGTAGCTCAAATGAATACTCCACTGTTCCTCGGAAAAAAATGAATACTCCACTGTTAATTACAATTTCAGTAGGATGAAGAAATGTGTCGTGTGGGCGGTCGATTCATAGCTAGCAGTGCACAGTGACCACTAAAAAAATCTATTAATTAGTAATCTGACTTTAAAAAATCATGCCAACAAAATCATATAGCCCAACGGATGCAAAATACGTAATCTGTAACTAAGCAATACTGTCAGAAAAGTTAAGCGCCATGTGGCATTTCTGTATTCAAAATATAAACTTGGCAGCTGATGCTACTCTTTAGATTACCAAGTGTGAATTCTGAAGTTCTCAAAATATGAATTTGGCAGCTCTAAAGCCACAACTTTGAAGTTCAGATCAAAATCCCCTATCTTACACCAATGGATCAAATCAATCATAGATTAATGTGAGGAATACAAACATAAAAGAGAATAAAACATACTCTTGTTGGCCTGCATCCCTCTAGATTACATGATCGGCTAGAACATGCCCTTTACTCACTCATCACAGACAAAATCAAACCTGATAGCAAATGGGAAAGCAAAAGAGTAACCTTCCTTCTCCACACGTCTCACTAAAATCCCACACATTACATTCTCACATCAAACCTTCTAACATTACAGCAAAAATTGCAAGTAGCCACTTTCCCGTTCAAAATCCTGAATAAATATAATGATAATATATTATTTTTGGAGGATAGAAAATAGCCTGATCCGTGATCCGGCCAATGTGACGTTTCTGAACATTGGAATGAGTTAATGAAAATTTTCAGGTAATACATGGATTGAGAAAAGACCACAAAAAATTAACGGAGAATTACTGCAAATAAATATTATAAGCTTTCAAAACTTACCTCTCAAATTTTCCATCAGCAACAGTTGTCAGCCTGCAAGTGTACAGTTTCATGAGCAGCATTCCTGTATAATTCCACCATGCAAAAAGATAACAATAAACTCTTTGGTACCAACCTCTAAGGAAGATAATAATCATGAACTGATATTACTGCTACATAAAGATTGTGAAAAAAACAAGCACCACACTACCTTTGGTTAATGTAACTGGATGTTTATGTCGGATCTCATTTGGCTTTATGCTAAAAAGGTGAACATTCTTAATTGAGCCAGAAGGTCAGTCTTCTCCTTTCCCATCATCGGAGTCGCTAGCAACAATACTCGTGCGGCACACGCATACTATAAGTTGATATGATAATAATTAAAATTTTAATATAATAGAATATCTCTTTTATACTCTGGAAATATACAAAATCAATAACACTATACTCAAAAAAATAGCTAACGTGCATATAAATTCCAGCAAAATCAGATATGCAGTATCTTAATTTTACTATTTGTTGAGATCAAAAGAAAAATAATATCTGTACTGGCAGCTCCTGAGTTCCGATGTAGTCAAATAACAAAGAAAGCTTAGTCAATGTGACACCATCATAGTTCAAATAAGATAAACATTGTGCTATACTCTGTTGTTGTTTTTTCCTACATTCTCACTACATAAAACCTTTAGATCCATAATATTAAGGTCATATGTATCAAAGGGGAAACCAACTACACATCTTAGAGAAATCACACTTTATAGCATATAAAATACTTTTTTTTGAAAAAGGAAAGTCTCCGGCCTCTGCAGACGCACGCAGCCCAGTTTTACAGTATCCTCAGCTTATAAGCTGACCTCATTCACGAATAACATAAAGGTATACTCAAATAAAAGAGAGAAATCAAATGCAGAGCCTATTATTGTTTCTCCATCCATTCCTAGCAAAAATAATATACACACCCAAAACAATTTATTTAAAAACAACAACACTTTATATAGCATACAGAATACAGAAAATCTTTAGCTCAGGCAATGCTCTCTCGTCTGTATCACAAATGGATTTGAGACGGCTTAAATGAAACAAAATATTGGTTAGGGAACTAACACAGCAGGTGCACCACATTAAATAGAAGGCAACACAATATATAATTGTTTCAGAAAAAAGAAACTAACATAATACATTTCAGAAAAAATAAATGTCAGGTCTTGATCTACCAATAAGCAAAAGAAAAAAAATCAAATGGTGTATTTGTTTTCACCGGTAAGAGTGCTTGTGGTTAGATAATTACCGGTGGAAGCAAAAGGCAAGTGCCATATACAGTAAATTAACCAATGCATGAACAACAGAACCCCTCACAAATTGAAAGTCAAAAGAAAAATCAAACCAGAAATTCAGCCCCAATTCAAATCAAGTTTGTGCCTGTTTGTAAAATTCTGTAAGCTATGTAGGTTAGCTACATTTAGGAGAAGTTGCTAGTAGCACAAGCAGTAGCAATTGAGTAACTCCATCTTACTTCCTTGAGACCTAGCATGCTACTGAATAATTGAGGGCACCTGTTGGCATTCAGAGCATATATTATATGTATGCTACATTGCAGGAGACAATTTAGCTGGAAGAACTTATTGCAAGGATACCTGATGAAAAGTTATAGCATTTTTCCTCTCTTGGAGTCCATTGATGCTTCCAAGAAAAATACCATTCCTTGAAAAGTACGATGAAAGATAGAACAATAGTACTGATCTCTGCAAAAGAAAGCAATGCCTCTTTAATTTACTCTAAAAAAAGGCACTGAGATGCTTTAGAACTATGTAAGGTTACAGCTTATACTTAGTGTTCACAAGAGTTGGAGATTTAGTTGCTCGTACTTAAGACATGCTTGTATTGTTCTGGTCAAATATGTCCATAGCAAAATATATTGCAATTCAGTTTCCACAAGAAAAATACCAAATCTCTGGTTCAGCTCATATACCATGCAAGGAAAAAAGAAACCATGTAAGTTAAACAGAGGGGGATATGTTGGTGCACAATGATCCAATACCGTTGATAGAAAGAAAAGAAACATCAATCCTAAAATAAATTATGGTAAATTAGGATAGGATGTTGTAACACCCCAGAACGAGCAGCAACATTCCAGAGCATTACCACCCTACGCTACAACTGCTAGAAGCAATACAAGAGAGAAAACACGACAGAGTATGCGGAAGCAACAAAAACAATCTAGATAAAACAAGAGACAAGACTCCATGTCTAAGAAATTCTTTTTTTACAAAGTATTTATCCAAAACATTTACAGAGAGAAGTGTGTGCACACGTGCTGCTAGTCTCATCCAACGATGCACCAACGAAACTATAGAACCTGCGGAGGGGGAAAAGCGTATGAGGTTTATGAAAAAAAACTCAGCAAGCAATATATAACTCAACGAGACGGCATATCATACTTGATTAAGCATCAATTTAATAATAGTCATGAAAAAGTCAACAAGCTCAAATAATATATAACTTCAAGTAGTAAAATAAATGACAAATACTTCATATCAATGCTTCATAACTGCTGATGTAATAGTGCAATACAATGCACGACTTCACTTCTACCCACACATCCCAAGGATGGAAGTGAGGGCTGTAACCACATTGCTATATCTCAACGTATGTTGTTGTACCGGTACTTACCGCACCAATTCGGCTATGGTTTCTTCATATGCATATACAACATGATGATGCAAATGCAAGATTTCAATGCATGAACTCCATATACTTCAATAATCAAAACCTTTTGGAGTAAAACCACAAGTGCATCATATAATACTTCAATATCAAAATCAAATTCAGATCATATGACTCATGTGAGCTACTAAAATTAGGTGGAGGCAATTCAAACAACACGGTTAAAGCATGTAAACCACAACGCCACGCTTACTTGCCTTCTCCGGTGGTAAGAAACATAAGCTAAGCATGATCTGAAGGTGCACCATATGTTTACAAATATATCTCAGCACAAAAACAAGCATACAAGCATATACTAATTTAATTTGAAGCGTTCCTACGCATGAACCCACGTCCTGACATAAACACACCAAAAATAGACATAACAGCAACACTGTTGTTTCTCTTTTTTGTATTATTTAATTCTGATGGCCAAAAATTCCGAACTTTAGCCAAAAGAAAAGTTAACTTCATGACCTACAACGTTCTAGTTATCTCAAACCAGAGTAAAATTCATCATAGCCTAATCTTGAGATCAACCTTAATCTGACAATCTGATAGAAATTGCAGAACATCTCCACCAAAATGAATATAATTGGAGATCCAAAATTCATATGAAGATGAACTTTACCAATATTGGAAAGCTTACAAAATTTACTACAACTTTTATGAATATCAGAAAGGCCGATTCTGATGTTAGATTTGTGTAAACCTCAAGTGAACAGATTATGTACTGAATTACGAGACTGAAAAACTATCAGAATTAATCTTCCATTACTCCCTGTCCTTAAGTCCGATTGAGTTGTTCTTTATGTCCGTGGAAATATCTCAAAGTCCTCTACAACTTGTATAAAGGTTTAATATTCTTTTAGGCCAAAAAGACCATGAAAAACTGACATGAATGATGACTGCACAGATTGACCACATGCTGAAAACAGCGACGAGGGCAAAACCTTAACCCTAGCCTTAACGGTGACGAACTCCACTACACGCATGATCTAAACATCAAGAAAAAGGGAAAAACACTTTCTATAGATGGGGCATGCCTCACCTAGGGTTCCCACTTGGAAACGACAAGGGCAATGGTGAAGACGACGTTCCCGACGACGAATCCCGCCGCCAACGAGACGGCATCCCCGTTGATTGCCTTCAACTACACCACACACATGGAGCACCACGATGAACAGCAAGGAAGATTACAATTGAGGGAGAAACAGAGACGGGAGACAAAGCCCAACCAATTTTTGGGGAGGAACGGCGGCGATCGACGACGACAAGCCCTAATCTCCTCTCTCTTTTCTCCCCCTTTTTTTTCTTCGGTGTATGGCAGGAGGAGTGGCGGCACAGGGGGGAGAAACATCGTGGGGAAGGGTTTGGTGAGGGTACTGTAGCACCGTGGTATTGTAGCTCCGCCCAAAGGAAACAACCCCACCGCACGAAATTTCGCAATCCAAACTCCAAAAAAAAGTATGTGAGTAGTAAAACGAGATGTACTCGACGAGCTCTAAGTCAATTTTTAATTATCAATTTTACGTCGTCCAACATACAAAGTGCATTTGGTTGTTTTATGCATACTGGGTGTCACAGATGTACTGCTCGCTATACTACTCTACATAACTTTGTGTAGTTTTTTCTTCTTCTATACTGTTCCTTTTCACCAATGCTCTTACTCACCTGAGTCCTTGCTGATTTTTTCCATCCTGCATGTGCACCATACTACTTCGCATGTCTTTGCTTACAAAATTGGCTGCTCCTACAAACTAGATCTAAGATGGGATTGTGCAATAAAAATTTCTTATAAGCACCAGGTAAGTGTCACTAAAGGTATGATAGCTAAGGTTGTATAGGAAAGAAATACCATAAATGGCAATTTTGATTGGCAATGTAATATCAGCCCTTGCAATCGTAAAATTTCTTATAAGCACCAGGTAAGTGTCACTAAAGTTATGATAGAAAATATTGTATAGGAAAGGTAAATTTTGATAGACGATGGTAATATCAACCCTTGCAATGGTAGTACCTACCAAGACAGTGAATCACCAATCATGTGCATCACCAATGACATGCTACTGGTCTTCCTTGAATGGACATTAATAAATAGAATTAGAGCTCAACCTAGCACATATATTTTCATCCTTGATGCTTGTAAACTCTAAACTGATAAGATGCAAGGTGTATACGTGTGGATGGCAGAAACCATCAATTTGACACCTCTCATATTCAAAGGATAACCTGAATCGCCAATATGGATGGGTATCAAAATTGGTATCCATGTTACTGAATCTTGCTAACTATTCAGGCAAGTTCATAAATATTCATGATACCCTTTGGTTTCAACAAAGGGCAGTATTATTTGTAAATAAATACCTTGCTGTGATAATAAATGTAATTATGCACTGAAAATTATCGACGAATTGTTGTAACAGATAATGTTCCTCTTTTTCTTATCAGTCAATTGAGCTATATCACTTGGCTATGTAGAAGAACTCTATACACATTCAGAAAGCTTTTTCATAGTTGTCATCAAAATTAATCGAAGGGGGAGGCTCTAGCGTTATGTTGTAAAGGAAATATGTCAAAAACAAAATAAATTAGTAAACTATCAAATCAGCATATACAGAATTGGCATCCTTGGTCAGAAAGAAAGAAACACACTCAAGACAAAGAAAAAGATTATGCAGGTTTATATACCTTGGTCAGAATCCCGTGATAGTGACCTCTGAGCTAGATTGACTGCGACTTGGACCTGATCATTTCTTACTGTGCTGTATGTCCATCTTGAACAGATACTTCCAGTGATTCAAAGATAAAGTACACCATCTGGGTGTATGATCAGTTGTGTATGAGCACTTAGAAAATATGTGAAGGACAGCTATAATATGTAAATTTATAGGTACCTTATACTTCCTGATTACTAAATCAAGTGTCAGAACCCCAAATAAGATGTTCAAACCAAGATGCCCCAAAACGCTACTGGAAACGTAATAAATTAGAGCATGCCAGTAAAGAAAGAGTAGGCTACTTCCAACCAATTTCTATATACATGAACAAGGGAGTGTTCGTGACTATAGATAAGTCTAGTGAAAAGCATTTTCTTTTATTTAATAATCTCTAGGAATGTTTGGGATCTTGGATCAATGCTCTAAGATTGGGAAAGGTCTAATAAGCTATCATTTTCTCATTCAAATTCCAACAAAATTTATGGGATTCATAAAAAAAAATCAGCTCAACAATATAGTTTTTTAACTATTGCTAATTTCTACCTAATATTCACAATTCTGACAACACCATATCATTGGTTGAAACAATATAACAAAACAAGAAGCAAGAATACAAACAGTGAAGATAAATTAATATTTTAAAGAATCAAGATTTGAATGGAAAGAATTGTTGCAGGCAAATTTACAAGCAAAGTAAAAGTCCACCCATGTAACTCATATTGATTGCTTTGCAAGTACATGAAATTGGTGCTAATTCACTAACTCTACCACTTCAGTAGAATAATATGCAAAATCAAGAACGGCTACTATCGTCATGCTACTATTGCCTTTTCCCTATGCAGATTAAGGCAGGCATCAAGGGAACTTTGTTACCTTCATAGCGAGCACGAACTCACGGCAGTGCGCATCGGCAGTGCGCATCGGCAGTGCGCATCGACTGGATCTATCTAACGGTATATACATATTAAAAATACAACCAACACCATGTTTATTCCACAAACACATTTGTCAGTTTTGTTTTTCCTGACTCGAATCAATGCAGAAGCCCGAAGGTGGGCAATGGAGGCATGTTAATTAGAGAACTAAGAAATTAGATCTAGATCTCATAAATAACATATTGGCATTGGCATTGGCATTGTAGTAGATTGTTGGGAAACATTCTTCAAATAAAACAGATTATGGTGGTTTTTAAAAATCAAGCAGCAAGAATAAAAGGGTTATTAGTATTTAGTACCTACATTGCAGCCTCGCACGCCTGTAGGCTATGCCGTTGCCTCATAACACAAGGGAATTTTATCAATTATACTACAAGACAAAATCAGAAAGCAATGATCACAAAGAATGAGTAAGGATGAACCTATGCCTGCAAGACAATTTTCCCTGCTGCTCACCCTCGGGAGCCTATGCGTGCTGCGAACCAGAATGGATCAGCAGGGGAGCCAATGGAGTGAGTAGGGATTTTGTGCATTCGGAATAAGAAAAGATAGATTAAGCTTACTAGAACATCTTGGCAGCCTGATCTGCCATAGGGGCAAACCTCTTAGGGAGCGGAAGCATGAAAGAGAGAGCAGAGCATAAACAGATAGTAGGTTTAAAACAATATAGAAGTATAAATGTATGAGACCATGGAGAGTGGAGCACAAACAAAAAAAATACTAAAGATTTAATACACTAAATTACTCTATAGATCTTTCTCCAAAGATCTAAACAATATTTATCATACATAATAACTAAAAGCTTATGTATGATGTCAAAAAGTTTTATGAAAACATATTCATGTCAAGAAGTATATAGATTTTACATTCATTTTTAAAACAAGTTTTTATTTAAGGTATTCCTTTTTCCGCCGAATCCAAAAAATATAGGACATGTCTCCCCATCAGTCAACGGAAATATAACCTATTTGTTAGTCACCGGTCCTAGTCATTGGATCTCCAACCAACCGTTGTGTCTTACCGGACCTGTCTCCCCATCAGTCGACTGAAATATAACCTATTTGTCAGACACCGGTCCTAGCCATTGGATCTCCAACCAACTGTTGTGGTTGCTTTTCCCTGTCCGTTCTTTTGTTCTATGTGTGTTGGGTCTGAATTCTTGTTGTTGCACACCCGTTATATATTTCCAACCCATGTATCCAGTTTGGGCTGTTGTGGACTGATTTGCAGCCACGTGTAGCGAATTTTGGGCTATGTGACATTACAAGTCTAATGTTAAATATTTGGGACGGCCATATCCCTGTCTGTTCAAATTCTATACCCATTTCACACGTTTAAGCATGCAACAAATATAATAGACAAACTATTCTTAGGCATATCTTACATTTTGCAGTAAAGACTAGACAAGGTTGTACAATATTTTAGGCATCTCTTTGAATGACGGTTTTTAATTTTGCAGAAAACAATATGAGTAGCGTCCTCTTGAACTCGATGGCACAAAAAAAGAAGGAATGCCCAAAAATAAGGCCACCTGTTCCATCAGGAAAAAAATCAGCAGTCGGCAATAATCTATCACAATTTTTGACACTAGATAAGCATGTTTCTGCTTCAAAATTACATTTATGTTGCACATATGCCACAAATAATTTTGAATATACTTTAAAACAAATGGAACTAGCTGACACGAATATAAATTATAAAAATATGACAAATTCAACATTTGTTGATGACAACCGGATCAAAGGAGACACATATACTATGGGACAATCAAAATGTGCACCTTTGCACCAGGGTCAGGAATTTCCTTGGGAATATCATCATAACCCTGATAAAAGAACAATCGAAGTCAGACACCAAGATTGGCAAAGATATTCTGAAAAAAAGTGTTTGTAATACCCTGGTGCAAAGGTGCACATTTTGATTGTCCCATAGTATATGCATCTCCTTTGATCTGGTTGTCATCAACAAATGTTGAATTTGTCATATCTTTATAGTTTAGATTCATGTCAACTAGTTCCATTTATTTTAAAGTATATTCAAAATTATTTGTGGCATATGTGCAACATAAATGTAATTTTGAAGCAGAAGCATGCTTATCTAGTGTCAAAAATTGTGATAGATTATTGCCGACTGCTGATTTTTTTTCTGATGGGGTGGTCTTATTTTTGGGCATGCCTTCTTTTTTTGTGCCATCCAGTTCAAGAGGACGCTACTCATATTGTTTTCTACAAAATTAAAGACCATCATTAACAGAGATACCTAAAATACTATACAGCCTTGTCTAGTCCTTACTGCAAAATGTAAGATATGTCTAAAAATAGTTTGTCTATTATATTTGTTGCATGCTTGAACGTGTGAAATGGGTATAGAATTTGAACAGACAGTGATATGGCCGTCCCAAATATGTAACAATAGACTTGTAATGTCACATAGCTCAAAATTTGCTACATGCCGTGGCTGCAAATCAGTCCACAAGAGCCCAAACTGGATAGACGGGTTGAAAATATATAACGGGTGTGCAACAACGAGAATTCAGACCCAACACACATACAACAAAAGAACGGATAGGGAAAGCAATCACAGCGGTTGGTTGGAGATCGAATGGCTAGGACCGGTGACTGAGAAATAGGTTATATTTCGGTCGATTGGTGGGGAGACAGGCCCTTATTAAACATTGATAAAAAAAATAGGTACCCGCGGCTTGGGTTGGGCCATACAATGTTTCTTCCAAGAAGAGTAAGAAGAGGGGAGAGGTGGGAAGGCCCGCAGCCTCTGAAGCGAGCTCATTGCGTTGCCGGAGCAGGCCCCCAACGGCCCAACCCCCATCTGATGCCCAACCACACACCACCCCACCTGGCACGGCGGCCGGCACACCAATTCGAGCCGCCACTACTTTGGGCTGCTCGTCGCCAGACGGCGTGCACACTTCCGCACGGAGAAAGCGTCTCCTCGACCGCGATGCTCCGCCGCAGCCGCCGGTTCCTCCCCGCCAGGCCACCCCGCCGCCGCCACCCGAAACCCCCTGGGAAGGCCGACCCTTCTCCCCCGGCGGCGCCAACCTACACCCGCGACGTCGTGCGCCGCGCCAACGCCATCCTCCGCGACCACCCCTGGTCGGCGGCGCGCCCGCTCCTCCTCTCCCTCCCGGGCCTCGCCTGGGACTCCCACACCGTGGCGCGCGTGCTCAAGACACACCCGCCGCTCCAGAAGGCCTTCCTCTTCTTCCGCATCGCGGCCGCCGCGTCTCCCACCTTCCGCCACGACCGCTTCACCTACACCTCCATGATCCACCTCCTCGGCGAGGCCGGCCGCGTGCCGGCCATGCTCCGACTCCTCGCCGAGATGCTCCGCGCTGGGGTGGCGCCGGACGCCGCCACTTTCACGACCGTCATGCACTGGCTCGCGCGGGCCGGGGACGTGGATGGAGCCATGCGGGTGTGGGCGGAGATGAAGGCGAGGAGCAGGCCCACCGTCGTCAGCTATACGGCGTGTGTCAAGATCCTGTTCGACGCCGGTCGGGCGGAGGAGGCGCGGAGGGTGTTTGGGGAGATGGTGGGCGAGAGGCTGCGCCCGACCTGCAAGACGTACACAGTGCTCATTGAGCATCTCGCCGATGCAGGTGATGTGCTCGACCCAATGATTGTGCTGTGCTGTGCTGTGCTATGTTATCTGTATATCATGCTTAGCTACTGGGTTGTGGATGCGAGCTGCTCGGTCTCTGTTTATTGATTTGCCGGAAAGGAGGGATCCCCTTGGTGGCTATGTTAAAGGAGCCATGGTGGGTTGTGTCAGGATTGTGCGATGAAATGCTTGGTGGTTGCAGGTTATCTTCTGTTGTTTGTCTTGGAATGTGGGTGATAGGATTGGAAAACTGTATCCTGATACTGATACTTGGTTTTATCAAATGGAGTGTATGTGTCATTAGTAGTGCAACAGCTGAATCAGAAAATTGGCCATATTATCACACTAGATATGTAGTAACTGCAACCATTCCGTTCTACTGCCTTGCTGATGTACCTACTGTCCCACATTGTTGAAGAATCATATTCAGCATTTAACCATCAATCTGGCATTCTGGATTCAATTGAGTAGCCATCCAAGTCAGATTCATGTATTGTTGAAAATATCACCTTGCACGACTCCATTACTCTTATGGAAATGTGGAAAGCTCAATTTTAGCATTCTTGAATACTACCTCCATTCCAAATTACAATTCTTTTTGGCTTCCATTCTAAACATAGTATATATCTAGATGCATAGCAAAATCTATGTATCTAGAAATGCTAAAATCAATTGTAATAATGTAATTTGGAATGGAGGGAGTACACTGTAAGCAAGAACTACAAATCTGAAGTCAGAGAAGATGTTCTGTCAGTCAAAAGTCTCAAGCCTGTCTTCATTTTACTAATGTTAGTTGTACTATGCGCTAGCTGCCTGAAGGGTTTTGTGTGTGCCATTAAAGTGTGTCTCAAATTGCTCGATGGAAGTACTTTATCTGGTGTTGTTTCCCAATTTCAGGCATTAATCTTACTGATGATGTTCAATTTAACCGAAGTGTAGATGAGTTGCTCTTTAAACAATATGTCAGTTTAAATCCAAACCCAAAATGCCATTGGCTGACATATATCATCAATATGTATATAGTTACATAATAAGTATTTGTACCACATATATTAAGTATTAACATGAATCTAACTGAATCCAGGAAAATTTGAAGCTACTCTTGAGGTTATGGACAAGATGAAAGAAGCATGCATAGAACCAGACAAAGCACTTTGCAATATTCTAGTCCAGAAATGCTCCAGGGCTGGTGAGACATCAGTTATGACTTGCATTCTTCAGTACATGAAGGAGCGTTTCATTGTTCTTCGCCGGCCTGTTTTTTTGGAAGCACTAGAAGCTCTAAAAGCTAGTGGTGATAGCTATGAACTTCTTCAGGAAGTAAACCCTCATCTTTCATATGAAGGCATTGAATGTGACCCAATATTGTCTGATAAAGGCTACATTACTGATAGAAGTACTATTCTCTACCTTTTGTCTGCAAAAAAATGGTCTGCTGTAGAACAAATGATTAACAAAATGGTCTCAAAGAATGTGAAAATGGAAGCCAATATCTTGTCTGATGTTATTGAGGCCAGCTGTACAGACCGTAGACTGTCTTGTGGGCTCACAGTTATGCGTTATAGTTTAAGAGTAGGCTGTGAACTTGGTAGGTCTGCATATTGTTCTCTTCTTGGTCAATACATGAGAAGTGGTTCATTTCATTTAGTCGTAGAGATTGTTGAAGGATTGATTAAATCTGGTTGCAATCTTGGGACATATCTATCATCTATTTTAATACTCAGATTGGGCTATGCTGGGCAGTCTGCATACGCAGCTCATATTTTTAGATTGTTGACTGCAGACAAGAATGTAGTTTCCTACACAGCCCTTATCAGTGCCTATTTTCAAGCTGGCAAAACCAATGGTGCACTTGATCTATTCACACAAATGAGAACTAATGGAATATCTGCTTGCTCGGGTACATATGAAGTGCTGATACATGGCTTACAAAAGGCTAGGCGGAAACAGGAATCAGAACACTACCGAAGAGAAAGAATGAATATGCAATGGCATCTTCAGTATCGTGATCAGTGCTCATCTGAAGATAGCTTATGCAACTATCTGTTTTGTGGTCTTCATGGGTGATTTTTGAAGATGGTTTCATATACACTTTTCTAATTATTAGCTCAATTGTTTCAGCTCCATTCTGCCTCAGCTTGAAGGTATTCGCACACATGTATCCCTTCGTATTTGCTTTGATATGAAATAGAAAATAATGGGTTTGCCTGTAAATTTTAAAATCAGAGCTCCATGTTGTCCAAAACTATAGTGTTATGGACTCCTTTGGGAAGAAGTTTCAGCACAGAAGCAAGATGCCGGCATCCACTAGTGGCTAGTTTTTTTATTAGTTTTGGTTTTAGCTTTAGATAGAGTTTGTTAGCTAGAATTCAGGAGTTTGGTTTGGCCGGGAGACTATATGTATCCAGTTCTGCAGTTTTGATTGCAAGCAGAAATATTATCTCTAATCTCAGAGCCTCCCAAGGGGAGGACGAGTTAGTTGTGATCTTCTACTGCTAATCCGCCATCTGAATAAAACAGGCCGTATCAACTCTGGTATCGGCTTGGTCCTTCCTGCACCATTGCGAGCAGATCGATCTCGCACACCCGCCGCCCACATCCCTCGCTTCCCCTGCGCGCCGCTAAACCCACCGCTCCACAGAAATCATGGGCGACACTCCAATCACCCAATGGCATCGAAGCTAGTGCAAAACTACAATAATCTAGCATTCAAACTGTTCATGTTAGCTTATTGGCTTCGTTGAAGAAAATCTGTTGCGTTTAAGCGTGAAACCTGAAATTGTATTATTGGATTTCATATGGAGATTAGGAACAGCTTTTGGTCTTTGCCTTGCTAGGTTCCTATGAAAATCTTCGTTTCAATGTGGTCACAGACCAGATGTAGCCATGTAGGTCTGCATATCCATCTCACTGAAATTTGCCATCTCAACATCCAACTCATTCCTGGGTGCCCCAATTGTCCAGTTTCAACGTGAAAGGCATAACTGTATATTTTGTTTTATTGGCTATGTACCCTGATATATTTATCACATGGGGACGCATTTTGTGTCAAAACTGATTCCATGTTAGTGCCACATCAAAGAAAAACCTCCTTTGGATGGGATCAAAGGGGTAATCTGTCCAATTTCAATAAGTGAGGGTTGTCGAATGTCTGGTTTATGACTTCAGAATAATATTGGACTTTGGCAATAGTTCAAGGGTGTAAAATATATTTTACGCTAAAGTTTAAGACAAACTTGAAAGCCTTTTTTTTCAAGAAAAGTGAAAACAAGATACCAGTGGTAAGGCATTTTCTTTTTTTTTCTTTTGTCAACTTTCATTTCCTCAATCTTTTTTCAATTTACATTAGATCTTAAAATATACACATCTATGAACTGCTTCTTCTTCATTGTCTTCTAACAAGTATTTCCAGTTAGTTTGATAAATGACTGGATTACAATACCTATAGTGAATTATCTAAGCATCCTTCAAGTAGTTGCAAGATTATTTCACAATGTTAAATGGAACTGGAGTTAATCAAGACAAATGTGATGATTTGCAGGTACTTGTAGGAAACACCTAGTTTGCAGCTAATTGTGGGTAAGTACCCAGTGTCAAGTCTGGAACAACAGATAAAGGGTAAGTATTACTCCAATCACCTACTCCGTATAAAACTATACCTTGCTTTATCCAACAACAATAAACTTCTTTTTTTAACGATAAATGGGCAGGGGTACTGCTCGTATATTATTTAACTTCTTTATAATTTAATGAAATATGGAAGAGTGCACATATGCCATGTGTACAAACTCTGTGAAGGAAAAAGGCTATGCATGATCATTTCAATTGTAGGTCCAAATGCTAAATATCTGGAGCTATGTAACTTGAAAAGTTGCTAAGCTAATTGAAAGCAGCTTATGCTTTATCCTTACGATGAATCGTGGGCAAATCACTTACGGAGGAATTCTTACCATTCAAGCTTTGCATGCTAGACAGACATTTCTGTTTTCTTCAGATTATGAAAAGGCTTTGCATTAGCACTGGTTACTCTCGAACAGGAAACCAGTTGGCATGCTCTAATGTTAGGTGCTTGGATCATCTAATCGCGATTTTCATATTCCTTTGAATGATCCCCATTTAATCCTTGTGAAGTTTGTTGTCTCACAGGACTAATGAGTGCCTTTTGTTTGGCTGCATAGAAATTGGGGGATACATTTTCTACTGCCATTTCGTATATGTTCTTCTCGAGTGAATCTCTGGTGCTTGATTTCTATATTGATGCAAACCACATCTCACCTTCCAAAAGCACTCAAGTGTGAGTACTAGGCTGCTACCAAAGTTGCCCACTTTGTCTATTGCATTCATATGCTGATGTCCTTGATCTGCAGACCACTTCAAAAGGTGTGCATGATGAAGATTGGTGATGTCACTTTTATCAAACTATAACTCAGCAGTCCCTCCACATTCCACAAAGCTCACTATACTGCACTTGGCTCGTACACTTCAGGACACCATACAAAAGCTATCATTGGGTAATTAACTGGCACTCTAACCACCATATTCAGCATTCCTGATCAGTTCTACATGCAATTTACTGGGCCAAACATGGATAAAGACATTGGTAAACATCCAAAGGATAACAAAAGAACATGTTTTAAACTTGTCATTTCAATCCACATCCAGTCAGCAGGAAAGAACTGAGCTAGAGGTTGAAACATCTTTAGACAGAATACTGCATATAAACATCAGATGAGGCTAACATAGTCTAGTTGTGCATTAACCTAGCCACCTGAATCTAAGCAACTTCATGCATATATATTACATAGCATGGCGACATCCATCAAACATGCTGCATCCTATCTTCAATCTGTTAGTTGAAGTTCATGCCTTGCTGTCAGGCCACTTTCATAGTGGTCTTCAGCCTCTTTGCAGCTTGCACAAAACCGATGATGACCTGCAATTCATCCAATTGCTTCAGCGTGGGCAAAAGCAAATTGGAGTTCACAAGCAAATTAGATCATGTCAGAATCGTACATCATAATGGTGCAAGTTGCTGATACAGAAGTCAGAACTGTATTTGTTTATGAACCTGGGACATGAAGTGCCTTTGTACAGCATCAACCAACTGCTCCCTGGATGGATTAGGACTTGCATCCTGTTCAGCCAATGCAGTTAGAACAATAACATAATTGGACATTCGCAGTTGGTAGCGGGCCTTAATCTGGGAATGGAAGCTGTACTTACGAGATTGAAGTGGCGCCAATATCTCCACAGTGCAGTCAGTTCTAGCTTGCTCAGGTCAACTTTCTGCAGAGTTAAAAATCAACAGTTCAGCCAGAATGCAAAGATATAAGCTGCAGAAGACATAGTTGAGCAATGACTTATTAAAACTACATTGAGACATTGACATAGATTACTGCAGAGTGATTGTTGGATTCCTTTCAAAAAATCTCAAGCGCACAACCCAAGGAAGCAAAAGTCGCACCGTGTGAGCTCTTGAGGACGATGAAACAGACGTCTTGGAGTGAGAGTCACATGACATTGAGCGGCTGAGAGATTTTCTGTGGAATCCCCTATGCTGCCTGCTCCTTGACCGCTGTGCTTTTGGTGATTGTGCATCGTCGGATGCTGCAAGAAAGGAGATTAAAGAAGGTGATGTTAAAGACGCATGCAGCCAAGTTGTGGGACATGGTTAGGTATCAAGAAAACTGTGCTTAAGTTAAATAGATCGGTGACCCTAACGGCATGTGGCTAATTTCTTTATGTTATTTAATCAAATGCAATGCTGGTTCATAGGAGGAACATTATTTGTCTCATGTCGCTTTTTCATCTCGACTTGGATAGATCTGAGTGAATTTTGGATACTTTTGACCACACTTCAGAACCAAACTCACTCAAATGTATGGCCAGCAAGCATATTAGACTAAAACTAGCATAGGGCGAGTAATAGGACTCATGGTCGCCACAAATTGGATATTGCTATTAATAAAACCAGAAGCATCTACACGAACTCAAAATAAAGTACATCAGGGAATCAAGCATGCAACAAAGATTTATATCTTACCCATATCTGAACTATTCCACTGTATGTTTTCACAGTCGAATTTATCATCATCCTCATTGCCAGTCGGAGGTTCAATCACACTTAAGGCATTCCTTTGCAGCTTTACCTCTATGCCATTAGTAAGAACCTGGAATTTGACAGCAGACAAAAAATCACATTTTGTTTGGCATCGAGTGCCGATTGAAGGCAAAATGTCAACTGATGCAAATCGAGCCTTTTACCATGACAAGTTTGTCTGAAATCAAATGTTCGCACAAAATATCCTATTATTATCTCATTCAAGTTACATGTTTATTTACATTAGAAAGTATCTAGTGTCAAGAATGCCAGACAGAAAAGGATCCGATGAACATGTGGTGATGCGATAGATCAGGAACACAGGAGCAGAATGCCAAATGAGACCAAACTATCACATTGGTGATGAGTCTAAATCAATGCATCATCTTCGTTGCCAATGAATATGATGGAGACATACTAGCAGTTTTTATATTGGAAATTGGAACTAGAATCGGACATATCACAGGAAATCAGCAAACCATGATCTCATCTACCGACTTGCAATATACAAAGAAAATGTCTACATAAATACACAATATTGTGAATTACCAAAAATTACTTGGCAGTAAATATTTCAGAGGGCTATGGCTGCAGGTCATGATGGCTGCTTGAATGAGTAAATGGGATTAGCTTTGTGCATCCATTAGAAATGCCTATCTGTAACAAAAATATAAATCTATTTTCCATAATGAAAACAAAAAGGATAAATCTACAGTCGATTTAAGACAAAGCCGATCTATCGTGTTAACACAATGCAAGGAACAGTGAAGTAGTGACAGCACGCATAGAACCTGCAGATATTCCTAAGAATATGCTCCCAACTTCCTTGTTTCAGGGCTCAAATCCAGAAGCATACATGAACAAATAATTCAAGAGCTGCCTCTAGAAATTCCATAGAACGCAGCTCAATTCAAACTCCCTATGATCCAGCACTGACTGCAACCAGACTCCAGTGTAGATAGCCAAAGATATCCAACCCAACAAGCAATAGTGGTCCACGACCACGAGTTTCACAATTGATGCTGACAGCCCAATTCAAAAACAGATCAAACAACGTAAAACTCTCCAGAGCAACAAGAACCACAAACAAAAAGCGATGCCAATGAGGAACCAGGATCTAAGTATCCTTCTGAATTACTGAAGACAGCCGGAGAAACTTTCAATTACAAAACTGAGTTTAGACCATCTTCTGAATAAAATTAATTGCAACATTGCAGCCTAGATGGGGAGCAAGATCCAGAGCAATTAGGAATACTCCATTACTAAATCAAGCTATAAAACCGCAAGCAACAAAAGTGCACATCAATAACAAAACTTAAACAAAAAGGTAAAGAAAACAAGATCAATCCAGAGTGCAATAAACTAATCCAGATTAGCAATCCAAGCTAAATTATGCTAAAATCCTCCCAACGCGGACCTGATCGGAAACGCTGGAGCAACTAAAACCAAAAAGTAACCAGTAGAAAAGCAATTCACATTGCAGCAAAACAAGATCTGGGAATTGAAAAGAGCTTCGCAATTGCGAGTAGAACAGCGAATTACCAGCCAATGCCATCCTCCGAGGCCGACGGCCTTCTTGACGACTCCATGCAAGCCCACGAGCACGGACTTGGTGCGGTTGTTGCCGGTGACCACTACCTTGGTGTGCCGCGGCAGCACGGACATCTCATCTTCGCCCCAGCCTGCCGGCACCCTGCTCACAGCCGCAATCATCTCGCCACCGGATTAGCGCCCCCCCCCCCCCCCCCCCCCCCCTCCGCGAATCCTCCCCGATTGACACCCAATTCCCCAGTTCTGGCACGGCGAGATGGCTGGGGAATCCCCAAAATTCGCGCCGGGATCAAGCTAATCCCGCGAATGCACTTCCTGGGGACTCGAGATCAAGCATCGGGGATGCAGAAAATTGGCCCCAAATTGGACCTCGCTGCAGAACCAATTGAATCTTGATCAGAACATGCCCCCAAAATGCCTTCAGAACCAAACCAATCAGCAAAAGATTTTTGCTCCAAGAACGAGATCAAGCACTCACGATCCGCAATTCCCGCGAAATTCTTCAATTAAACCTCCCCCTGCATCAACAAGACCACCAATTCACGATCAGGAAAATGCAGCCAAAACCCCGGCAAAACCAGCCCAATCTGGGCAGCAAGATTACCTGAAATTCAGGGATCACGCGACGCCGAGCCCGAATCCGCGCGAAATTGGAGGGACAAACCGGTGGTCCTCACGGAATTGGGAAGAGCGCGCGCTGGTCTGTGCGAAGCAGAGTGTGGATGCGTGTGTGTGACTTTCTTGCTTTTCTGTTTCCCTGTGCTGCTGGCCTGCTGCTAGTACCCTTCACCTCTGCCTGCTCTGGATCCCGGGGCGCAGGCGCAGGCCAATGGGAGTGCGGCGCGTGGCTGACGTCCGCCGTCCGGGCGAGGCGGGGTGAGGCGCGAAATGACGGGAGTGCCCACGGGGGGTACGTGGGTGGTTTAGTTTATTCGGGCCGTGGTTTCGAATGGTTTTGAATTTTGCAGCCGGGGAAAAGGAGGGAGTGGGTGGCAGGTTGGCTGGGATCGTGGACCGGGTCTTGCTAGACCGGGTGCTAGTGGGCCCATTGGATCAATGAATCTTTTATATTCTGTATATAAATGGAATGATGGCGAATATTACGTACGTACGTACGTTACGTCTTCGCAGATTTTCATATCCCAATAAATCAAACATTAAGTAGTAATCTAACACTAAGTAGCCTCCATTTCAAAAGATTAGAGAAAATTATCACTCAATGTTTGAATATCCATAGAGTAGTAATTTGGATTTTTTTCTATTTTTTATAGCACATGCTTGAACTATTTTTATATATTAAATTTATCAATACCATTTTCATTTTATTTTAACTACATACTGCTAGATTGAATGGTAAAAGTGAAAAGTGGCAATTATTTGCAAACATAATTAGTTACGGAGTAGAATTGAATTACTTGACCTATATGTTTGAATAATCAAGGTCATTGCTATTTTCGTGTGACCTTATGTCAATATGTCACACAAGCAGCAAGGGCACGTTGTCAGCAAACGCATGGACCAAAAGATGTTCCATATCTTTTGATTTCCTCATTACATGGTAAAAAAATGTTAATCCTTTTCTAACATTCAAAAAAAATTTCCTCTTAAACCATAAATCATTTTGAATATTTTATTATTTAGAAATAATACAACAAAATGGGATCTAATATGGATTTTTTATTTTTAGACATTGGGAATTTTTCTCTCGTGGCTAGAATATCTTTCTCATGAAACTAACATTTCTGGAACATTTTTCTCTTGAAATTGAAACATTTTTGTTACTAGCATTTATTTCTGTAAAGTCGAAACAATTTCTTCTAAACATGGAATCTTTAGTTCAGCTTTAGAAACAATGTTCTAGTTTTATACAAATACTCTCTTGAAATGTTCGACAAGAATGTTGGTACAATCGGAATTTAACTTGGGTACTCTATTGCAAAATATGGCTTTTTAGTTTCAATTTTTTATGTATATGCTTTCTTAACTTGAATACTCGGCATTTTATCTTGCTTGGTTGTAGTAGCAGCATGGCTTGTGCCATGCTAAAGCTAGCATGTTAGAGTTCACCAAATTGCTTCAATATGCATCGATGCATTGTGTTTGTTGAAGTCTAGGACATGGGGGACTATGAGATGAGTGTGGCGGCGGCCAGCAAACCCATGCCAAACAAGATACTCCGTAGGATCTATTGAGGCAAAGGTTGCAATAGATATAAGCATAACCCGACTATGGTCATATGTGTGCCCAGGAAGTCGTAGTACACATATAGCGAACAAATATGATAAACAGAGAACATATGCTTGAATAAATAGAGTTTTACATCAGAGTGCATCATAAATAAACTAACCAAATACAGCGGAAGACTAATAACTCTCAAACTAAGCGGAGCCGCAATCCACAGGGACTATGACTGGGAAATCACAACTCAGTAGTACGGCAGATCATCTGGAAACTCAGCAGCAGACTCATGCACAGCCCAAACTGTTTACTCATCCGGAATTTTGTTGAATAAATAACAAGTGTAAGTAAACATTTACTTAGCAAGTATAGCACGGGTGTATGAAGGCTCAAAAGTAAGGCTAGACACGGCTTAACTGCATTAGCACTTTTATTTGATTCGTTTTAACATTATCCAAGTTACTACAAATGAATGAAACCCAGTTGCAACCCAATTAAATAAAGTATAAGTGACATTAAGCATAAATAAACATCATCTTCTAATAAAAAAGGATCAAGGCCGCTCGTGACCCTGAGCAAGGCTATCATGATAGATTTACACTCTGCAGAGGTTTTTTCCTTTACCCACCAGTCGCGTAAAAGCTCAAAAGAACATTAAACCGAACCCCGCGAAGGTGGATCAGACCTCACAAATCACACTTCCAAGGTGTGACCGCATAGGGACGCTACGAGGCTTTTCACAAGACACCCTAACAAGACAGTGGCCGCTATGGTACAACACAGGTAGTATGGCCCAAGGCACCGAGATCGACTTACGCCTACGGAGTCACGCCATAAGGGGGTCGATGGCGTCCAAAGCGCGGGCATCACACCCAATAATGTGCAACGTGTGGAGTTCCCCATCGCAGGGACTTCCAACACGGGATTGTGCCTCACGGGGACATAGCCGACGGATCGCCCGTCCTCGGTGGATCAAACCATACACTCACGAGTGGTTCTCATAGCGTCGTCGGCCACTCCGGTAACCACTGACAAGCTAGAGACGTACAAGTTACTTGACCAAGACCAGAGCTATAATAGTTCTAGCGGTGGCGACAGGCTCCTGGGTTGCCGCTTTAAGAACCGAACCTTACGGAGATACACTAGAGAAAAGCACGAAGCACATGCTCTAGCTCCCTAAACCAAGTTGCTAAAAAGCAAGTTTTATCATTATGTTAAAGTGAACCATTAAGTCAAAGTTAATAATTAAACAGAGGTAACAGTAGTTGCGCATAGCAAGGATTCTACCCATATGCATAAACCCAAGGTAAATAAGGACAGGAGAAACAAAACTAGGTACAACCTTAAATGTACATCAATTTAGACACATGCATGTATGAAATAATTTATTACAAGTGGGTAGGTAGCAAGGATTATCCGTGCTATAACTTGCCTTTATCCAACATATAAGCTGCTCTGAGTCTTCAAAATCTTCTTTCTTGAAACCTCTTGCTGACGTTCCTCTACTCGCAGCAATTAGCGACACGAGCACAACATGCAGCTAAACAATCAAGCAAACAATATCCAACTAAGAACAGTACACCAATTAAAATAAAAGCTTTAAAAAGAGCGCATTAAAGGACATGGCTCGATTCTAGGATCACGAGAGCGCAAGAATTACTGAAAATGGAGCTACGGTTGGAAAGATACAACTATCGAAAGATTAGGATTATAAAAGAAAATAAAAGACTATATGTTTGGTTAATTTTAATTAAATAAATGATATAAAAGATATTTCAGAGAAACATCTTATGTTGGAATTAATTTAATCCTATTTAAATTTGTAATAGCCGGGATAAAACTAATCGTATTTATTTATAATTGTTTACGTAGAATTTATACAATTAAACATTTAACTTTAGTAATAAAAATATGTGAGAGCATCTAATCGAATAATAAGATATTTCATGTTGAACTAGTCAATGTTATAATCAAAACATAATTGCTTTTAATTTAGAAAAGATATTTAAATAATCTTTAGTCAAATTAATACTAAATAAAATTCAGGAACAAATAACATGGTACATATGAGTGCTAACACGTAGTTCACGTTTATACGAAGCTAACGCCACAAAAACGGATTGAGTCGGATCTAAAGCGTGAAAACTATGGGCTTTTAAAGGTTCCAGGGACCTAGTCGTAATTAACCGTAGACTCTAAGGGTTAGCTGGTAAGATTTGCAAAACACTGAATAGTGCCCGCAAAGTTGGCAAAGTCAAGGGTTAGATCTTCAAAAGGAGCTCGGGCTGGGTTTATGTGTAGGAAGGGAATTCCTGCAGCGGGTTTTCTGTAAAATCTCCAAGACACAAGAATGGATCTAGGGTTTACAGGGTTCTATAGGGGCCAAAACACAAAAACATCATCTTCTTCCCCGAGGCAGCACAGGGGGCGCTCGCCGGTGCTCCTGGGCGCCGTTCTTACCAGGGATTCGGTGGCCTAGGGCTTAGGCGAAGGTGGGGAATATAGAGTGGAGATCAAGGGGATCGCGGAGGTATGCTCACCGACGGCACTGGTGGCTGGACTT
Organism: Echinochloa phyllopogon; assembly: GCA_033239725.1. Taxonomy (NCBI): domain Eukaryota; kingdom Viridiplantae; phylum Streptophyta; class Magnoliopsida; order Poales; family Poaceae; genus Echinochloa; species Echinochloa phyllopogon. The sequence goes on from BTCW01000018.1 coordinate 30,362,656, forward strand.
GCGCCCACGGCGGAGACAGGAGGCCGGCGACGGGGTGCTCACGTGGGTAGGATGCTCCAGCGGCGAGATAGTGACGGCGACCGGTGGCGAAGTTTCGGCTCGACGGGGATATCCTCGTGGCGGTGTTCACTTCGTCCGGCGGTCCAAGGAGGCGGCGAAACGGCCAGCAATGGCGGGCGGCGGTGCTCTGCTCGACTCAGCGGCGGCGAACGGTGCAGCACGGGATGTGGTGGCGGGAAGGAAGGAGGGGCGTGGCAGGAGGCGAGGTGCATGCAGAGGCCGAGGGCGGCGGGTTTTATAGGGGCGCGGACGCCCAGGCAGCCGTGGCACGCACATCGAGGGAGGAAAGAGCGTCGGCGCGGCGGGGATTGCGGCAGCGGTGACGCGGACTGCGCGCGGGAGGTCGGCGGCGTCGCGTTGTGGGCCGCGCGTGGGGCTGGGTCGAGCGGGGGAGGCAGCGGGCGCGGTGTTGGGCCGGGGGGAGTTGGGCTGCTCGCGGCTGACAGGCCGACGGGGGAGGGCGGCCCAGGCGGGAAGGGGATAGGCGGGTTGGGTTGGAAGTTTGGGCTAGGTTTCGGCCCGAGAGGGATTTAGGTTTTTCGTTTTCCTTTTTATTTTTGGAATAACAATTTTGTATGCAAAGATAAATCCAGAAAATTTTGAATAAATTATTTAAGCCACGAAAAATGCTTCGAAAACTCCAAACATCTCGGGAAAAATCCAAGAGAATAAGTTGGATATGAGGAACCCAAATAAAATATTTGGAGCTCATGAAAAAGATTATAGCACCTTTTAAAAATTGGAATTAGCTATAGAAAAATAGGAATAAAGCCCAGAAAACTCTGGAAAATTCCCATTAGGCTTCTAAACGATTTTTAGAAAACTTGCACAAATAAAACCACTAAATGCAAATGAGCATGAATGCAAGGCACACAACATTAAACCTACACTACTTTAATTTAATTTAGAAAATTGTTTTTCCCTATACTAAATTCCCTGTAAATTAAATAAAGTTGAGAAAATTTTTAAAATTTTGAGGAATTCTTTATTTAATTATTAATTCTTTATTTTGTTATTCTTTAAAATCACATCCTGAAATCCAAAAATTTCAGGGTGCGACAAACTACCCCGCTTAACAGCAATCCTGTCCCGAGATTCACGGAGACTAGGAGCAAGGAGGAGAACGGGACAACAAGATTCTTTAAACAAGAAACAGAACCCAAGGTGACGAGCTATAGGATATTGCAATGGAGAGAGTTTCATCTCCGAAGTAAAATCACCGGGCTTCTTCATCTTCTTTGTTGATGCAGATGCGGCGCTTCTACTTCAATAGCTTTGTTTCTTCGTTGCGGAAATGGCCTTCTGGTTTTCATCCTTGATGTTCTTCATTTAATTTACGTGAATAAGATAGCAAGGAAAACAAGGATATCCGGGGAAAACAGAGAGATCCCAACTACACAATCATTACAAAAATCCAAATCACGCATAAACATAATGGCAACCATATCAAGCACCTAAGGACATGATTCATACAAGACTTGACAACACAGGTTTTTAAAAGTGTAACTAATCGGTTCATATCTCATAGTCATGGTGGTCTCCTAAGGTTTAATCAACCATCCTAACTAGGCGGCGATCCTACAGTCAGCATGGCTCTAATACCAATCTGTCACACCCGAATTTTCACAAAAACCCAATTGTAGCCATATGTGTGCCCAGTAAGTCTTAGTACACATATAGCGAACAAATATGATAAACAGAGAACATATGCTTGAATAAATAGAGTTTTACATCAGAGTGCATCATAAATAAACTAACCAAATGCAGCGGAAGACTAATAACTCTCAAACTAAGTGGAGCCGCAATCCACAGGGACTCTGACTGGGAGATCACAACTAAGTAGTACGGCAGATCTTCTGGAAACTCAACAATAGACTCATGCACAACCCAAACTGTTTATCCATCTGGGATTTTGTTGAATAAATGGCAAGTGTAAGTAAACATTTACTTAGCAAGTATAGCACGGGTGTACGAAGGCTCAAAAGTAAGGCTAGACACGGCTTAACTGCATTAGCACTTTTAGTTGATTCGTTTTAACATTATCCAAGTTACTACAAGTGAATAAAACCCGGTTGCAACCTAATTAAAAAAAGTATAAGTGACATTAAACATAAATAAACATCATCTTCTAATAAAAAGAATCCAGGCCGCTCGTGACCCTGAGCAAGGCTATCATGATAGATTCACTCTGCAGAGGTTTCTCCCTTTACCCACCAGTCGCGTAAAAGCTCAAAGAACCGAACCTGGGTGGCCGCTTTAAGAACCGAACCTTACAGAGACACACTAGAGCAAAGCACGAAGCACATGCTCTATCTCCCTAAACCAAGTTGCTAAAAAGTAAGTTTTTCATTATGTTAAAGTGAACCATTAAGTCAAAGTTAACAATTAAACAGAGGTGACAGTAGCTGCGCATAGCAAAGATTCTACCCATATGCATAAACCCAAGGTAAACAAGGACAGGAGAAACAAAACCAGATACAACCTTAAAGGTACATCAATTTAGACACATGCATGTATGAAATAATTTATTACAAGTGGGTAGGTAGCAAGGATTGTCCGTGCTATAACTTGCCTTTATCTAACATACAGCTGCTCTGAGTCTTCAAAATCTTCTTTCTTGAAACCTCTTGCTGACGTTCCTCTACTCGCAGCAATCAACGACACGAGCACAACATGCAGCTAAACAATCAAGCAAACAATATACAACTAAGAACAGTACACGAATTAAAATAAAAGCTTTAAAAAGAGCGCACTAAAGGATAAGGCTCAATTCTAGGATCACGAGAGCGCAAGAATCACTGAAAACGGAGCTACGGTTGGAAAGATACAACTATCGAAAGATTAGGATTATAAAAGAAAATAAAAGACTATATGCTTGGTTAATTTTAATTAAATATCTTATGTTGTAATTAATTTAATCCTATTTAAATTTGTAAAAGCCGGGATAAAACTAATCATATTTATTTATAATTGTTTATGTAGAATTTATACAATTAAGCATTTAACTTTTAGTAATAAAAATATGTGAGAGCATCTAATCGAATAATAAGATATTTCATGTTGAACTAGTCAATGTTATAATCAAAACATATTCATGTTGATATTAAGCAGTGTTATCATTTGTTTATAAAAACTCGAAGTGTAGCTCTAATTGGCTTTTAAATTAGAAAAGCTAGTTATCATGTACATTAAGCATATTAATATTAGTTTATGAAAACTGAGATATAACCTAGTCAACTTTTATTTATAAATCTAATTGAATAGATATTAATCAAATTAATGTTAACATGAAAACTGAGTTTAAACCTTAAATTGCTTTTAATTTAGAAAGGACATTTAAATAATCTTTAGTGAAATTAATACTATATAAAATTAAGGAACAAATAAGATAGTACATATGAGTGCTAACACGTAGTTCACGTTTATACGAAGCTAACACCACAAAAACGGATTGAATCGGATCTAAAACGTGAAAACTATGGGCTTTTAAAGGTTCGAGCGACCTAGTCGTAATTAACTGTAGACTCTATGGGTTAGCCGGTAAGATTTGCAAATCACACTGAACAGTACCCACAATATTGGCAAAATCTAGGGTTAGATATGCAAAAGGAGCTCGGGCTAGGTTTATGTGTAGGAAGGGAATTCCTACAGGGGGTTTTCCGTAAAATCTCCAAGACACAGGAATGGATCTAGGATTTACAGGGTTCTACAGGGGCCAAAACACAAAAACATCTTCTTCCCCGAGGCAGCACAAGGGGGCTCGCCGACGCTCCTGGGCGCCGTTCTTACCTGGGATTCGGTGGCCTAGGGCTCAGGCGAAAGTGGGAAATAGAGAGAGGAGATCAAGGGGATCGCGGAGGTATGCTCACCGAAGGCGCTGGTAGCCGGACTTGCGCCTGCGGCGGAGACAGGAGGCCGTCGACGAGGTGCTCACGTGGGCAGGGCGCTCCGGTGGCGAGATAGTGACGGCGACCGGCGGTGAAGCTTTGGCTCGATGGGGATATCCTCGTGGCGGTGTCCACTTCGTCCGGCGGTCCAAGGAGGCGGAGAAACGGCCAGCAATGGCGGGCGGCGGTGCTCTGCTCGGCTCGGCGGCGGCAGACGGTTCAGTACGGGATGTGGCGGCGGGAGGGAAGGAGGGGCGCGGCAGGAGGCGGGGTGCATGCAGAGGCCGAGGGCGGCGGGTTTTATAGGGGCGCGGACGCCCAGGCAGCCGTGGCACGCACATCGAGGGAGGAAAGAGCGTCAGCGCGGTAGGGATTACGGCGGCGGCGACGCGGACTGCGCGCGGGAGGTCGGCAGCGTCGCGTCGTGGGCCACGCGTGGTGATGGGCCGAGCGGGGGAGGCAGCGGGCGCGGTGCTGGGCCGGGATGGGGGGAGTTGAGCCGCGCGCGGCTGACAGGCCGACGTGGGAGGGCGGCCCAGGCGGGAAGGGTATAGGGGGGTTGGGTTGGAAGTTTGGGCTGGGTTTCGGCCCGAGCGGAATTTAGGTTTTGTGTTTTCCTTTTTATTTTTGGAATAACAATTTAGTATGCAAAGATAAATCCAGAAAATTTTGGATAAATCATTTAAGCCACAAAAAATGCTCCGAAAACTCCAAAATTGTCGGAAAAAATCCCAGAGAATAAGTTGGACATGAGGAACCCAAATAAAATATTTGGAGCTCATGAAAAAGATTATAGCACCTTCTAAAATTGGAATTAGTTATAGAAAAATAGGAATAAATCCCAGAAAACTCTAGAAAATTTCCATTAGGGTTCTAAATGAATTTTAGAAAACTTGCACAGATAAAACCACTAAATGCAAACCAGCATGAATGCAAGGCACACAACATTAAACCTACACTGCTTTAATTTAATTTAGAAAATTGCTTTTCCCTATACTAAATTCCCTGTAAATTAAATAAAGTTGAGAAAAATTTTAAAAGTACGAGGAATTCTTTATTTAATTATTAATTCTTTATTTAGTTATTCTTTAAAATCACATCCTGAAATCCAAAAATTTCATGGTGTGACATGACCGATTTGAGGCGGTGATCACCTCGCATCATTACAACTGAATGAGGACAATAACTTTTAGATCTGATTGAGTTTGTTTGAAACCAACCGGATTTAGCTAGGATATGAGGTTAATAGCATCCATAGGCGGTGGTGCCATGGCGGTCGAAAAACAAAGATCTAAAAAAACTTCGTGATGGAGAGAGAGAAAAAGAGAAGTGACTGATGATGGACTGAGCAGAAAGTTACGGTGCGCCCTTCCATTGTTAGGGTGTAACTATTTTTCTAGGATTAACATTGACTTGTCCCCATATATCACCTAACTAGTGATTTGCGCGCGCCCTTGCGCGCATATGCAGGAGCACATCGCTTCAAGCTGAATTCTTGTATAGTTTTCATATCTATATTATGAAATGGACACACATTAGTAACTGGATTTTAGGTTCCATACAGTATAACAAGGTTAAGGCTCCATTTGGTCCTCATCATTATGTTGGCATCGTTTCAATTAGTAATTTTCTATAGAAAAAAGTTATAAGTCATAATGGAAAGAAGGGGATAGAACAATGATAGCCATAAGCATCAAAACGGTAAATTCGTGTCAACTATTATCTTCTTCCTCGTGAAAAACCAGGATACTTGTAGTCGCAATGGCATTGCTGAGTTGGTAATCCTTATCAGATTGTATGTTAAAATTTTTGCAACAGATCACTTTAGCATGTCATTGGATATAACTATAGGCACACTGGATATGAATAACTATTTGTAGACTAAGTGGTTATTCATGTCCAATGTGCCTGTAGTTATCTGTTCAATCCCCACCATATGACATACTAAAGAGCATCAGGCACATTAGTATGCCATTGTTTTACTTTTCAATCCCCACCATATCTCAGAACAAAAGGAGGCCTGATGCTCACTACCTTGTAAATATGCTATGACCAGTTTTAAACAGAGAGATGGAAAAACAATGTTGGAAATAGTAGCTGAAGTAAGCATTATGACTCAGATTAAGCAATGTAATAGAAATTACTTTCGCTTACTAATTAAATTTGAAAAAAGAACACGCATTAGGTATCCCGTGGTCTATTTGTTTATACAAAAGAAAAAACACACACCAGGTATCCCAAGTGCATGGCCTGTGAACACCTTTTCCTAATCATACATTGAACTAAATAAGAGGGAGTAAAAAGATACTCATTACCTTATTTGATTTAGTATCAAAATAGAAATGGTTTTAGGACATCGAAGCAAACCCAATATATAAAACCGTTGGAAAACTTGAAATGTTGACAGCAATTTAACTTATCAACCTATGCAGAGGTAAACTGTTTCTGAGAAGCCATAGCTGCCTGAAATAGTTTAGTAGATTGTGGTATGTTAGGAAGCATTAAACAAGATCAAACTTTTTCTAAATGCAATATCTGAAATGAGTCAATGAACCAGACGCAACTGATCAAATTATGCAAGAAGCTATCATAGTTTACTTAATCAAGCTAGCACTTGGAAACCTATGGCAAACTAAAAAAATAGATTAAATCCCTGGACCATCATTCTCTTGATCTTTTGAATGTTTCTTGTAGTCTGCAATACCATTATTACTTCCTAACTCAGTCTACACATTAAGGCACATTTGGTTTCATACTTTCATATAAAAATTTAGATTGGGTATGGCTACCTATGCTTGTTTTAGATAGGATGACCTTTATTGGTTGGATTAGTTGGATCAGACAATTTCTCGTTTGGTTTATAGTATCAACGATGGGATGATCCAGTAATTTTTTTAGGATGCCAAAGACGTGGATTGATGGAAAACCAGAATGTGATGATGTCCAAAAATTTGTGATATTTATTTTATAGAAAGTTAGTATTTTGATAATATGGTCACAAATACAGAACCAACCTCAAAACCCACTAGATTTTCTAAGTTGTTAGGCCCAGCATATATAAAATGCTTATTTCGAAAGGGAAAAGAATACCGTAATGGCAATGCAAATACCGTAATAATCCAACCAATATCGATATGCAGCTTCTCTAGTCAGGAGCTCCTATAAGGCAGATGAAACACCTTATCAATGGAGAACATCACTTTGCTAAGCCAAACATAAGTAATCCAAGCACAATCCTGTTGCAAATGGACCTGAAGGCACCGGAGAGATAGCCTATCTAGCATAAAGAAAAACAATCTTATAAAAGCTTGGACCAACTTATAACAAAATATTATCAACTGAGAAACAACATTATTCTTAAAAGTTCAGTCTAGTAAAGTGCATAGTTTAGATTAAAACATGGAAATCAAGCTTTCTCATGGAACTGATAGTCTAATGTTATAATTTTTTAATAGAACCATGGAAAAGCCATACAAAATAACCTGTGTTCTTATTGTAACAACACATGGTAAACAAAATTAGGGTGCCTACATTGACCAAACCTGAAAAAATAATTTCGCTCCTAATCCATGTGGAGCATTGCATTTCTTTTTTTCTGGCGTTCCCATTTCATGAAGCCATAACAGATACAGAAATTATAACTTATCAAATAAGAACTACCCATGATCAATCACAGTCACCACGCCATTGCAATGGCATGAACTAATCAGTGCCTCATCAGTCACAATAGTAGGAAGTCCAATCTAGCAAGCACAGCGTCTCACAGTCAGTTTATGAAGGGGAATCAGATGCAAGGAAATCATCCATGGGGAGGAGGCAACTGGAAAAATAAGAAGGGAAGATAAACACAGTACGACAGTAAGCATACCAAAATGCAGCAGATATAAACTTGAGAACATCGATCCCCTATTCTCCTCCCACTTGCAAGCAGGCATCAAATGTCCATAGCCTGCACAAACAGAGGCAACGAAGCAACATTAGTTGGGGACATGAAGAATAAACAACTGATAAATTCCATCCAATCGCAGGGAGCACCAATCAATGTTCGAAATCCAGCACAAATAGCAAAAAAAAATCAAGATTTATGTAATCTAATCTCTTATCGCAATGAACAAAAATCACAGAGAAGTAATCTCGTCTTCACCACCACTAACCCGAAACCAGCATCATCACGGGAATTTGAATCAGAGGGGGCTACGCGACGAGCTTGTTGTCAAGAACGGCCACACGGCGTGAGGGGATGAGCGCGACATAGGTGGCACAGGCCTCACAGTGCGCGGCGACGACGTAGGCAAGAACGGCAACGTAGAAGGGCGTGGTGGCGCCGATGGCCTGGTCGAAGGAGACGGGGAGGTAGTGGAGGGAGACTTTTCCGGCGACGATGGAGGCGCAGAAGACGGACCCGGACGCGGCGGCGGGGATGGGAGGAATGCCGGTGGCCTGGCTTGCTGCAGATGCCCGCATTTGGGTCCCACCCTCTGCCCACTCGACGATCTGCCCCAATCCATCGCATTGCCTGTGGATAAGGCAAGTCTGCAGAGCTGCTAACGCCGCCGCCGCCCTCGCTGCCCTACGCTGCGCTGAACTTCCATCCACGATACTGCATCACTGCCGTGGCCGCCCCTCCTCGCACGGCGGCACCGGGAGGTGGTGAAGGAAAAAGAGGAGCTCTTGGGAACGGGCATAGCATGGACAGCGAAGGGTCAAGCAGCAGAGGCGACTCTGGCGGTGCGGAGGAGCGAGGAAGACGATGGGACGAGCAGCATCGACGCTCTTCGATAGTAGATATATTTTCACAAGGCAACTAATAAAATATAGGCAGCTGTTCAGATTCGGGAGAGTTCCGGTCAATAACAAAGCGACGCGTATCTACTGTGGGTAACGAATTGACGAGCTGAGTAACGGAGCATCGGAGAGAAGCCGATTCTGGAGAGTTTAGTCAAATCTGAGGCTGAAGACACGATGAGAACCGATGGATTTAGATCGAACAAACCGTAAATATTTTCGCTGACATGGACAGCCTAACCGACCGCCGGAGCCGCCCGGTTGAGTAAGGGTTATAAGATCCCAACATTCCAATTAAATGAGATCTAAAGAATTTTACATCCATTTATGGCGAGACGAAGATTTTGAGCCTAATTAATCAATATTTGAACAATTATTCATAAATACAAATGAAATGCTACAATGTAGCATTTATAACGTTTTCTAAAGTTTGGGTGTTAGAAACTAAACAAGGGCAACCGATATAAAATTAATGCAAGATGTCCTTGTACAACTAAACAGACGATCAGCGAAGCACCGGCAAATATAAGCAATAAAAAAACTAAAACATGACACGGAGGCTGGCGTGCCGCGCTTGATAGGCCTGCTAATGGGTCGGATCTCGGTGGGTTTTATGGGTTGGGTTTTGATATGAATTGTATTTGGATGGGTCAAAATGGGTTGTATCAACGAGTGGGACGGGGTGGGGCGGATCTACTCTAAACGTGGGTTGGTGCGGGTTAGAATGGGTTAAAATGGGTCGTATCCTCAATTGAGTTTACATATACTTTAGGGCCGGACCTATAAGTGGGTCCCACGTTATGAGTCGAACCTTAGAATTAAAACTTCACATTCACACTATAAAATTTTAGTAAATTTGACTGAAATTTATTGGAGATGGCTCGGTATGATAAGCAGCAACTTTGTGCAAAGTAGCGTGACTAGACCAACAGGTGGGCCCCACGTCAATAGTCGGACCCTAAAATTAAAACCTCGCGTTCACATTATAAAATTTTAGCAAAATTGACTGAAATTTTTTGGAGATGACTCGGTATGGTAAGCAGCAACTTTGTGTAAAGTAGAGTGATTAGACCTACAGGTGGGCCCCACGTCAAAAGTCGGACCCTAAAATTAAAACATCACGTTCACACTATAAAATTTTAGTAAAATTGACTAAAAGTTGTTGGCGATACTCGATATAATAAGTAGCAACTTTGTGCAAAGTAACGTGATTAGACCTATAGGTGGGCCCCACGTCAAGAGTCGGTCCCTAAAATTAAAACATCGCGTTCACACTATAAAATTTTAGCAAAATTGACTGAAATTTGTTGGAGATACTCGATATGATAAGCAGAAACTTTGTGCAAAGTTTTCACATTATAAAATTTTAGCAAAATTGACTGAAATATGTTGGAGATACTCAGTATGATAAGCCGCAACTTTGTGCAAAATAGCGTGACTAGACTTAGTCAAGAGTAAGACCCTCAGACTAAGACCCATGATATTCTATGGGTGTTGATATTAAGGTGTAAATACATCTAATGAGGTGGGGTGAGACGGGTTTATTAGCTAGTTTTTTTTGGATAAGGTTGGATTGACATAGGCAACCAGCTAAACTGGTCCTGGCCCAGCTACGCAGAACCGCTGTCAGGAGGGCCCATCGCTGCCGGGGGCACGGGCGTAAACTCCTTCGCACGTCCCCTGCTAACGCCGTGAGCGTCGCGGCGGGCGCCCCTCACGGGACGGGGCGCGCCCACGCGGCTCGGTGTGACGTCACGCCCGTCAATATCAATGCAGGCAGGGGCCGTCTTATCCGAACCCAGGCTACCGTCACGCCACTCCCGCATCTACCCAGTCGATGACAGGACGGGACCCACTCTTCTGGGCCCCAATTTCTCACTGGGGTTGAATTCTACGCATGGTGATGGTGTGGTGGCGATGGGCAGGTGCGCCCTGCTCCTCCCCGCCGCGCGTCGATCCACCCGGGCCGGAAATATCTGCACGCCGTCGGCCCCACGCGACGGCCGACGGCCTTCCCGCCACTCCGGCTGAATCTGCGCCGTCCGTCGGCACGGATTCTCTGACTTCATCAAGAGAAGTCACGGCACTTTACCCCTCTCTGATGTCGTTCATCCTTCATCCTACGGTAGCCGGATCTCTCCGTTTTTCAGTCAGCCCAAGAGTCCGTAGACAGAGGATAAAACACCGGTGCTCTGGTCCACTTAGCTTTGATGCACGAACAGCTGTGAGAGAGGCCGTTAGAACTGGAGAAGCTTCACGGCTTCCCGTCCCATGATGCACTGGACCATATGCCGTTTTTTTCTTTCTATCTATATAAGTTGTTTCTATGATTTTTAAACATTGACATCATCGATGGGAAATATGCACTTCAATTGTCTTAACAAAATTCAAATATTTTGTGTTAATTAAAATTAACAAGTAAACTATACTTTTATCCCAATTTCACTAGTGGAATATATATGATATATTCGACCATTTTAGCCGTGACAATGTTTAATATGCCCATTCCAATCTTGATTGCTTGTTTTGGTGGATTTTAAAAAGTAATGGAAGTACAAATTAATAAAAACTGTCATGTGCAATTATCAATGTATATAATTGTGAATGGTTGAACACCACTACCCCCTCATCATGACTTAGGAGAAAAAGATCGCTTTCCATATTGGCCCATTTGAATTCAACTTGCACTTGCACACAAACATCTCTAGTTGATGCTATGATATGCAAAGCTTATGAATGCCTAAATATAGTGTTGGTATCATATATGGTTGGTATATGTTTCGGTTCCGTAACACTTTATGTCTGTTTTTTAGAAACATAGTACAGACGCAGACGCTCACAAACACGCACGCACACTTACCTCTATGAACACATACGCAACCCTACCCCTATGAGCACCTCCGAGAGACTGAACTGACAGATCTTGACATTGACGAAGTCACCATAGACGTCTCGCTGTCGACGGGAACGTCGCCTACCACTAAAAGAATAGCGCCGGTTAAATCCTGTAATAAATTTAAGAAAATACGACACCAGTGCTGAGTCGAAGACTCGAACCCTGATGGGCATGTTCCACCACAAGGGACCTTATCGATTGATCTATGATCAATTCACACACTTTCTGTCTGTTTATCGGCTCAGTCCCGAGGTGAGCTCATTTCCAATCAAAACTGGGCTTTTATTTGGGCCAAAACTTCACCTGGGCTAACTGTTGTGTGGGGGAAGCTGAGGGATCCAGGAGCCGCAGGATGAAGGATGGACGCCATCGGAGAGGGGTAAAGTAAGCGGTGACTTTCCTTGAGAAAGTAAGAGAATCCGCGCCGGCCGTACGTATGCCACAGCGTGCCACTTGAACCGCTCGATGGCGCGGGAGCAGACAGGGGCATTGGAGCGTAGTCGCGTAGGGACTAGGGAGTGATGCAGGAGGTTTTGCACGAAAAGAAAAAGGCGATGCAGGGGTTTCTACAAGGCGAGTGTATGTAGTGTTGGCTTCTTTCTTGCAAGTTTAGAGCAACTCCAACGTCTCGGTAAATAGCCTGGCCTCAGTAAAAAAAATAAAAAACGTCGATGTTGCCCGTTCCAACAGCGTCGCCATCTTCCCCCGCTTACTAACTCGATCGCCGTCTCGGCCGTGTTTTTCTGCGGTCGAAATTTTTTCCACCCGTTTCACCAATAATTAAGGGTATTAAATAAAGTCAGTTTACACAACTATCTTCACAACCCTAGGTTAATTCACGAGACAAATCTAACGAGGCCTCTGACCGCACGATTAGAGGATGGTTAATATAGCATTGCTGTAGCAAATCATGGACTAATTAGGCCAATCCCAACCCAAATGTCCATAAGTGGTGTCTATGTTGCCATATCATTAAGACATCAGATTTAGAAACTATAGTACCCAACCCATAGTGTCTTCTCGTGGGTCCTTGATTAATTTTCTAGTCCATTCACTCTCCTTCAACTGTTTGGAACACATGTCTGAATATTTTTACTGGCTTCCCTCCCTTGAAATGCGTGACGACCTGATTTTCTGCATGTGACCCGATTTCCATGTTTTTTCTTCTCTCATCCTTAACGCTTCTGCCACGTATGATTTCTACTTACTTGGCAGCCTAATTAATTCTATGGACACTAGCTGACTAGGAGGATCGGGGATGGCCTTAGGCTCATTAAATTCATCGCGTAAAGTTACACTCATCCCTAAAACGATTTTATAAATAGACTTCATTTAATAGATTCTATTTGAAAAAAATTTCCGGGAAGCAACTAAACACAGCCCTCGTTGCGCTCGCTGGGCAAATTTGCCGAGGCCATCACCCTCGCCATCCGCCTCCTCCCGCGCTCCCTGCGCCCTCCCCTCCTCTTTCCCGCACTTTGCCGCGCTTCGCTTCGGCGCGTTCTCTTTCTCTCGCACCCTCACCGCCCCGTTTCCCTTCTCCGTCGCGCCCTCACGCTGGCATTGCTCCTTTGCTCTATCCCGGCTGCACCACTCCTCTGCTCCCTCGCGCTCGCGCTGCTCCTCTCCTCCCACGCGCTCCCGCGCCCCTGGTCAACGGTGGCTCGACAAACGGGCATGTGGGATCCGCCGCCGGGACTCTTCCCTTTCCTCATTTTGCGCCAGGAAAGATAGATCCGGGGGCACATCAGCCAGAGGGAGAGACAGAGCAATCCGGTGTTAGATTGACTCGCCGTGGGGTGGTTCCTGATGGCCGGATGGCGGAAGATGTGCTCAATGCTGAGCAGTTCGACGAGGAGGACGCCTGCACTGGTGAGATGCTACTTCTTGGTGTACTGTTGCCAACAAAAAATAGGAATCATTTGATTGGAACAAGTGTTAGCTGCAGTAGTGCTAATTTCTGAATCTAATGTCCACATGTACCATTGGATAATTTGGATAGACTAGATTCATGGTTACTTGTGCATTGATGGACAGCTTCTGAATCACACCATTGAGTATTTGAAAAATGTTAATGAGGGCCACTCTGGTGGATGCCGTATGAATTTATCCCCACTCAACTCACATCTATCTACCGACTTCACATGAGAGTTTACATGATTTCACATGAAGATGAGTTAGTTGAACTCGGTAGTAGGTATATCTGTGATTTTTTTTAACACTTCTTTCCTATGTTAATTATGCATTGATATGTGGCACGATCTATGATCTGCATTTTACTATAGACTGTACATTCGCATCTTTTTCTCCAGCATTGATACCAGATTACATAATCTCCAATTTTTCTGAAGTTGCAAATGCTTCTCTGGTAATTAGCACTCAGTAAAACCTCTTGAGATGTATGATAATTGTCATTACTTTCATCTTTGTTTCCACCTGTGCTCTGGATTCTTGCAGGCCGCATCATATGACGAGAGGATACTAGAAGAGGCCCTCCATGGCATAATTCCTATGGGACAACCGCTACATTGTAATTCTTGGGCAGGCCTACCCCATCTCGCATTTGCCATGGAAGCCACCTCCGGCCCCTTCAAGGGCCGCTAGCATGTGTCTATAGTCTCCGCCAGCTGCACTCCAATGCTCAGCGGCTCCTCAGCTATCATCGCCTTCTCCGTTGCCAAGGGACCCGCCACTGTTCCCTTCACCTCGGCAGCTGTTACCGTCCCCAGAACCACCGGTTAAAAAACGGAAGCAACAACCACAATCCAAACGTGGATCCACAATGAAATAGCCGCCAAAGAAGCCAGCGAAGAAACATGCAAAGGAGCCACCTAAAAAACCCTACGACCTTACTTACGAAGAATGCAAGGAACAGAGTTTCAGGAAGAGGGAGCCTGAGAAGAAGACACCGATAGATTCGAAGGCATCAGAATTATTTCGGTGCATAGGGTCAAAAAGTCATTTGAAAAGATGAAGCACATTGGGTTCACTAGCACGGTTCCTTATCTCGAAACACAACAGAAACAATCGATTCTACCCCTTATAGTACTTTCAGCAGAGAAACAATGGATCATTAACTTATGTGAAGAAATGAGACTCACACCGGCTCAGATCCGAGGGGAGAACCCTGCAAAAGGAAAACAACCTGCATCAGACTTGATACATGCATGACAGTTCATACTTGAACAACTTCTAGTTAGACCCGAATTAGTCGATGAGTTGCCAACACAAATGTACATGTTACATAAATGGTACATGACATAGCCAACAACTGATAGAGAAATGTTCCATTGGAAAGTTGTCGCACCGGGTTTTAGAAATAAAACTAGATGCATCACATATGTGCGCCAGGATCAAGTTTACACACGTATGGTAGACGTCACAAGTGAATATCCATAACCATGCATATGAAAGAGTATTAAAGTATATTTATTACAATATCAGAATTGACACAAATGTCATAGCGGAAGACTTAAATAAATGTTTAACTAAACGAAACGAAATAACTCCATCTCCACAGGCAGTTGACTGGAGGACACGCCTAGAACTCCTCAAAATCAATAGTATAGTCCTCAAAATTCTCCCAATCTGAGCAGCAGTCCGAGTGTGGTCGATGCAATATAAATAAACAAGCGTGAGCACATGTCGTACTCAGCAAAGTATGAAAATAAATGACATGCTAGACTTTATAAAGTGGAAGGCTCAAAGGATAGCTGCATTAAGCACTTTTAGTTGGTCAAATTTTATTAAGCATCTATTTACTAGCAAATATAAATATATACCAACTACAATTAAATTAATGACATAAACCCATCAATTTCAGGTAACCACAATTTAGATCACATTCAGATAGATTAATCATGTGAGGGTCGAGGCCGCTTATGACCGTGAGCACGGCTGTTATAACAGTTTTACACTCTGCAGAGGTTGTACACATTCGCCATAAGCTGTCGTTCCCAGTGCCCGAAAGCATGTACCCTTCCCACACTATGTGGACCGAATACTGGGTTTCACTACGTGACCTTTACAAAGATACTCTAATAAGTGATAGTTCGCTAAGGTTTCCGGTTCAGGAGCAAAGCATAACCCTCCCTAGTGAGTCGCGTATCTTAGCAAAGCCTACCGCTCAAGAGGACCGGGCTATACCTTGTCAACCGCCGCACCTCTTGCCCCTTTCAGGTAAACTATCCCAAACTAGAATACCTAATTAGTCAGTCAAAGCCAGAGCCACATAGCTCTTATGGTTGCACTGTTTTCCTGGGTGGTCGCTCCATGTTCCAATTAAAAGATGTGATCTTGTCATTATTTAATTAAAAGATAATAGTGGAACATAGAGTAGGGGTTTCATTAGACCAATCCCAGTTGAGCAACTAAGCATCATCTACCAGTCAAATTAATTTAATGACCCAGCTGCAAGGTATGGTAAAACAGACTAGGAAATCCTTAATGGGACCTAGCAATATTAATGCAAGCGATAAATAAATGATGTAATTAAAATGCATGTCATTTTGGTACAAACGGGCATGATCAAGTAATACTTGCTTTCTTCCCAACCCTGCTGCTGCTCAAACTCTTCAACAGCTGGTTCTTCAAACACTTCCTCGAACGTCACGTTTCCTATACGCATCACACGAACACATACAAGAAAACACTACAATAAATAAGAAACAGTACACCAAACAATTCCAACAGAAGAAAACAACAGCACAAAACTATTCTACGCGTTACCACAGACACGTGAGCGTGAGAATCGCTAAAATCGGAGTTAGAACGAGAAAGATATGGCTTTTTTATGGTTAAAGGACTTGCTGGCGAAGTTTTAAAAGTTTCAGGGTCTTAACTGCGAGAAAATAAGGGCTAAAACATAATTTTATATAAAAATACGAGGGTTTACATGTAAAAAGACCAAACTTGGGCCTCGCGGTGCTATTCTAAAACTTGCAGGGGCTAAAATGAAGAAAAGAACCGAGTTGTAAATAATTTTTCCATTAAGTAGGACCGCGGGTTGAATTAATGAAAGGCCAGGGGCTATTTTGCAAAATTGCCAAGTTGACCGGTAAATGGCTGGGATTGACTTGGGCTCGGGGCTCTGTGGGCCGTAGGATCCCCATCGGACGGCCAAGAATCAATCAAGAAGCAGGGGTCGCCGACGGCGGCGGCGTGCGCACGCGGCGACGCTTCGACGGAGCAACATCGGGAACGAGCTAGAGGCCACCAAACTCGACGCGGACTACACGGGGAGCAAGAGAAGGACACGACGAGCTTACCCCGGGGCTCCTTGGCGGCGAGGAGTCTCGACGGCGACCGACGACAAGAATCGGCGGGCGGCGGCGCTGTGAGAACAACGGTGAGCGAAAATTAGACAGGGGCGCGGCCAAAACTCGAAGCAAAGCACAAGGGGAGCTTCACTACCTCCTTGCGAACCTCCCGGAGTAGATCTTGGTGAGAGAGGGGCATCGACAAGCGAGATCACCAGCGGCGGCCGTGAGCTCGGAGAATGGCGGCGCGGCGAGTCGGCGTTGCTGCGCTAGGGTTTGCGAGCGCGCTGCGAGGTGAGACAAAGGTCAAAGGGCGACGCGCGTGCAGGGTTAAAGGGTTGGGCCCGCTCTTGGCGTCCGTGCCCGACACCGGACGCGGCTCGAGTCAGACTCGAGTTCGAGTCCGTCGCGGAGAAGACTGTCCCGACAGGCGGGACCCGTCTGTCAGCGACTGTCGAGAGGGAGAGAAAGAGAACGGGCCGGCGAGCGGGAGCTGGGCCGCGCGGGGGAGAATGCTGGGCCGGCTCGGGGAGACCTGGGCCTGCTCGGGAGAGACAAGAAGAAGATGGGCCGGCTGAAGAGAGAAGAAGAAAGGCAGCAAAAACGAAACAAGCGAAAAAGTTCAGGGAGCCAAGTTGAACCCGACAGAACTGAACTTTTCTAAAACTTAAACAAAAGCAAATTAAATTTAAATTTAAACAGAATTTAAATTCCAATCTAATTTAACAGCAACCAAAATAAATGCAACAACATGAATGCATCACCAATTTATTTTTGACTAAAATTATTTAATATGCTATTTAAATTGATTAAAAGGCTATAAATTCCAATTAAATCCTAGAAAATTTATTTAGGCCTTATTAAATCCTAGAAAAAATTCAGAAAGTTGCTAGATGGTTTATGTGATGAAATTTTTAAATCCTAGAAAAAATTCAGAAAGTTGCTAGATGGTTTATGTGATGAAATTTAGGGTGTTACAAACCTACCCCCCTTAAAGAGAATCTCGTCCTCGAGATTCAGATGGATTAGAGAAAATTTGGGGAAACTCTGCCATTAACCCATCCTCTCTTTCTCAAGTTGCCTCGCTTTCTCCATGATGACTCCATTGAACTTTACACATCTTAATCACTTTATTCCTAGTAACTCTCTCAGCAATTTCCAAAATCTTAGCTGGATATTCCATATAAGTCAGATCATCTTGCACATTCAACTCACCCAAAGGTAATTCTTCCTCAGGCACTCGAAGGCACTTCTTCAACTGAGAGATATGGAAAACATCATGAACATCTGACAATCTAGATGGTAGTTCCAATTGGTAAGCAACCTCACCTTTCCTATCAACAATCTTGAAAGGTCCAATAAAACGAGGAGATAGTTTGCCTTTTACCTTAAACCTTCTCAAACCTCGATTAGGAGAAACTTTCAAATACACATAATCGCCTACCTCAAAGGTTAATTCCCTTCGTCTGGTGTCTGCATAACTCTTCTACCTGGACTGAGCTGTTCTCAAGTTCTTTCTAATGATCTGAACTTGTCTCTCAGCTTCCTGTAGAATCTCTGGCCCGAACACTTGACTTTCACTTGTTTCACTCCAATACAAAGGTGTTCTGCATTTTCTACCATAAAGGGTTTCGAAAGGAGCCATTTCCAGACTTGCCTGATAACTGATTTTATATGAGAACTCTGCATATGGAAGACTCTTATCCCAACTGCCTCCATGTTTCAAGGCACAAGCTCTCAACATATCCTCCAAAATCTGGTTAGTCCTCTCTGTCTGACCATATGTCTGTGGATGATAAGCAGAACTGAAATTTAACTTTGTATCCATGGACTCATGCAACTTTTGCCAGAATCTAGATGTAAACTGAGTACCTCTGTCAGAAACTATCTTCTTAGGCACACCATGCAGACAAACAATTCTGGACATATACAACTCTGCAAGGCTGGCACTAGAATGAGTAGTCTTCACTGGAATAAAATGAGCCACCTTGGTCAATCGATCCACTATGACCCATATAGAGTCATACCCAGCACTAGTACGAGGTAAACCAACTATAAAGTCCATACTAATCTCTTCCCACTTCCACTCAGGTACCTTGAGGGGTTGAAGCAAACCTGCCGGTCTGTGATGTTCAGTCTTAACCCTCTGACAGACATCACACAATGCTACATGAGCAGCCACATCCCGTTTCAATCCATACCACCAGTACCTTTCCTTCAGATCCTGGTACATCTTAGTGCTTCCAGGATGGATTGAATATGCATAATCATGAGCCTCTCTCAATATTTTCTCCCTAAGAGACTCAATATTGGGTACACATATCCGTTTTCGGAACCAGATCGTACATTGCTCATCTTCGGTGAAATCTGGAGCTTTTCCTGCTAACATAGTTTCCTTGATTTCCTTTATCTTCTCATCCGAAAGCTGACCCTTTCAAATCTCCTGCTCAAGTGTAGACTCAATCTCCATAGTTACACTTTCTGCCTGATTAAGAATTCCCAAGTTCAGCCTTTCCATCTCGGCACACAACTCTTCGGGCAACGGACGACCAAGCACTAGATTAGCTTGCGACTTCCTGCTCAACGCATCTGCAACCACATTTGCCTTGCCTGGATGATAGTTGATTCCCAGATCATAATCCTTGATCAATTCCAACCATCTTTTCTGCCTCAAATTCAGATCCTTCTGAGTGAATATGTACTTCAGACTTTTGTGATCAGTATACAGCTCACATCCGTTACCCAAGATATAGTGTGTCCAGATCTTCAAGGCATGAACAATAGCTGCTAGTTCCAAGTCATGAGTAGGATAATTTAGCTCATGTTTTCTCAACTGCCTTGATGCATAAGCTATAACTCTGCCTTCCTGCATAAGAACACAACCAAGTCCTTTTTGAGAAGCATCACAATATATGTCAAAATTCTTGTGAATATCTGGCATAGCAAGTACTGGGGCTGTAGTCAACTTCCTTCTCAATTCCTCAAAGCTGGCCTGACAAGCTTCTGACCAAACAAATTCCTTGCCTTTCTCTAATAGTGATGTAAGAGGTTTCACTATTTTAGAAAAACCTTCGATGAATCTCCCGTAATATCCAGCCAATCCCAGGAAGCTTCTGATCTCGGACACAGAAGTCGGAGGTTCCCAATCCAACACATCCTTGATTTTGCTAGGATCCACTGCAATACCTCCACCAGTAACAACGTGGCCAAGAAAGGATACTTGATTCTACCAAAATTCACATATACTAAACTTGGCATACAACTGGTTCTCCCTGAGAGTCTGCAATACGAACCTCAAATGTTCCTCATGTTCCTCCTCATTCTTAGAGTAAACCAGAATATCATCAATGAATACCACCACAAATTTATCCAAAAACTCCATAAACACCTTATTCATCAGATACATAAAGTAGGCAGGTGCATTTGTCAATCCAAAAGACATCACTGTATATTCATATAATCCATACCTAGTGGTAAATGTTGTTTTAGGAATATCTGAGCGCCTGATCCTCAACTGATGGTAGCCAGATCACAAATCAATCTTGGAGAAAACCTTAGCCCCTCGCAACTGATCAAATAAATCCTCAATTCTGGGCAAATGATACTTGTTCTTGATTGTTACCTCATTTAAAGAACGATAATCCACACACAACCTCTGAGTGTCATCCTTCTTACCAACAAAAATAACAAGTGCTCCCCAAGGTGAAGAACTATGATGAATATAACCCTTATCCAATAATTCTTTAAGTTGTTTCTTAAGTTCTTCTAGTTCATTAACAACCATTCTATAGGGTCTTTTAGAAATAGGAGCAGTACCAGGTAAAAGCTCAATAAGAAACTCAATGTCTCGGTCTGGTGGCATACCTGGCAAATCATCTGGGAAGACATCTGGAAAATCACAAACCACTCTGATGTCCTCAAGCGGTGCTCCCTGCAGCTGATTAACTGTACCATCTGCCGCTGCGGGTACTGTAGCAACAAATTCAATCTTTTCTCCTTGAGGGCTTGTTAACAACACTGACCTCTTGGCACACTGAATTATCCCATCAAAGGCAGCCAACCATCCCATTCCAACTATGACATCAATCCCCTCAGATTTTAGGACTATCAGATCAGCAGGAAAATCTACCCCTACTATTTTCAAATTAACACGAGGGCAGATAAAAGTGGCTTTCAGGATTCCTTCAGGGGAGCTGACTATCATATCATGCTTCATGGGGTGCATGGGTATGTTATGGCTAGCTACATACTAAGCAGTAATGAAAGAATGGGATGCTCCAGAATCAAATAAAACTGATGCAGGGGCTAAGTTGACAAGGAACATACCAAGTACCATGTCCTGAGCCTCCTGCGCGGTCTCTAGGGCAACGTGGTTCACCCTACCACGTATCTGGTTCTGCTGGCCTCTGTTGCTCTAGGGTGTCTGGTTTCCATTCCGGTTGTGCTGCTGAGGAGGATTCTACCTAGGTGCATTGCTACCCTGGCGCTGAGGAGTCTGAGCATTCCTCTCAGGACAGTTGTTGGCAAAGTGACCCGGATCTCCACATATGTAGCAAGCACGAGGGATAGTAGCACTGCCTGGTGCAGGGGTCTTCACTGGAGTCTGAGCTGGGGTGGTCTGGCAGTTTTGCTGAAAAACTGGGCGCTGGGGTGGAGGTGCTGAGCGCTAACCCTGACTCTGCCCAAAGTTACCCCCTTGCCCACCGAAGCGAACGGGCACGCCCTGCTGAGGCTGCTGGAAACGAGGGCGAGTGTTACTGCTTGACTATCCTGAGGCCAGAAACTTCCTCTTCTATTCCCCCAACTCACAACGCTTGTGCTCCAAGCCAATAGCCTTGTCCACCAACTTCTTTAATGATGGAAAGGTGTGAGCCATGAGCTGATACTAGAGCGGTGAAATCAATCCCTCCAAGAACAGCTCCTGCTTATGCTCATCCTCCTTCACCTCATCTGGGGCGTAGCGAGACAACAGAATGAACTTGTCCCTGTACTCGCTGACTGACATCCCCCCTTGCTTGAGAGAGAGGAACTCCTTCTTCTTTAGCTTCATGACACCAGCGGGATATGATGACTCCTAAAGCTGTCCTTGAATTCCTGCCAGGTGATAGCATTAGGGGTGACATGAGCAGCATGGTAAGCATCCCACCAATCTGAAGCTGATCCCTCCAAGCGGCTTGAAGCATACAAGACCTTCTCCCTGTCATTACACTGAGCCATATCTAGCTTCTTCTCAACGGTCTTCAACCAATCATCAGCGTCAAGAGGATCTGAAGAATGGGAGTAGGTAGGGGGTTTGTGGCTCATGAACTCCCGATCCTTGTCCCTTAGCTGATTGTTGTTGTTGTTGTTGCTGTTGTTGTTGTTGTTGTTGTTGTTGTTGGTGTTGTTGTTGTTGTTGTTGTTGTTGTTGTTGTTGCTGTTGTTGTTCAGCTGAGCTTGAATGCCTGCCATAGCAGTAGCCAAGTTCTGGAGGATCTGGGTCTGGTTGGCAAGGATCTGATCCATTGCGGCGGGTGGTGCTTGATTCGGCGGGGGATTGCAATTGGGGTTGGCATGTCCCTGGCGAATCACAGCTGGTCGATCCACTCCACTCCCAAACTTGGTGTTCACCATCTGATGGTTAGAAACATGAGATTCAGACGGTTGTAGATAAAAGCATACAGAGAAAGATTCAACACAGATAAGAATTTCTGATTTCAAAGGCAGATTCAGTGCATCACAATGAAACAGGCATAACTCTTAGTCTGAACATGCAAATATAATGATCATTTGTCAGATTGTAGATTACCAAATTCTGAAACTAACCCAACTTGAATCAACTCAATCGGACTTCTGTAACTTGAGATATTGAATAATTAAGACAACCACGTCAGAACTCGAGATAGATTCTGAACACTCCAATGAAATACCTGTATCTTCCTGTCAGAATGTCCAAAAATCACGAAAATTTCTCAGAACATAGCTTATCCAGTCCTTAATCCAACCCAATGGGTTCATGTCAATCGGAGTTCGGTAGCTTCAGAATTAAATCAAACAGTACCAGGATATCGAGTAGCGACGAGAACAGATTGGAGCATGATATGATTTATATGAGAGATAAAATAAAATTGATAATGAAATAAGTAAATAATGAAAATAGGGACCGAGATATAACCCAAACTAACTAAATCTATTGATTTAATAATACTTAATTGTGGTCATCACTCCACAAATTAAGTGCAGTCATTACAAAGAACCAAATCACGCACTTGGCACAAAACAAGCATCTCTAACACACTTAGAACAAGACTCGCCACACGCTACGCACGAGTCTCAACGATTCTAAACGTACCAAGCTAATAAAGGGAAGGATAACCTAATCTATTGGGTATAGGTGGTGCAACTAGGGGATCCAAACGGATTCAAAAGTGGGGTGTAGAGTGAGCCGCTCGATCTTCATCGATTTCATCTAAAGGTGGGGGTGCTTCTCCCCTGAGTTCAGCTCTAAGCCTCTTGTTCTTCCTTCGTTCAGCAGTAAGTTCTTCACGCACCCTCTGTAGCTCTCTGGCAGTGCAATCCATGTGCGAGTTCAGCATCTCAGTGAAGGCCACTTGGCTGATAAGCGTGGAACTCAGCACTCCGGGGACTTGTGGCACCACGCCCTCTAGAGTGCCTGGCTGTCTCTTAGGAAGATATGCCCAAGAGGTGTGATCCACCACCGCAGCCTCCTCAAAGCAAAGCGCGGAGAGTGCCTGTCTAGCTGTATCCTCAATTCCAACTTCAAAAGTTGCTCTAGTGGCGATGGCATGGTGCACTCCAATCTCATTGGTTCCTCCATTTTCATAGTCAGCCTCACGGATGTGCACTGACACATCCCACTCCTCTGGGTACTCCTAATGGGTTCTTCTTCTTCCACGGTAATCTATCTCCACATGATAGTGAAGACTAGCGAACATCGTCCGAAGTAGCATCAAAAAGTGAGCATAGCCTCTAGTGTGGTAGTGAACCGACGCAGTCCACCTAGCTGGTGGTGGAGGGGGTCCAACACTTCCCTCTGCTGATGCTACTGAAGCGTGCTCCTCCTGATTCACTTCCTGCTCCACCTCTCCAGCATCTTCTTCTTCGTGCACTAACGGGGGTGGAAGAGGGGAAGGAGTTCTAGCCATTCTACGAGCACATTGTCTAGTCAAAACCATCTATGGGTTAGAAAGAAAGAGGGGGTTAGAACAAATCTATAGACATCAAGACAAGGTAAGATAATAAATTAAAGGTGATAGAAATAAAATAAAATGCAAGGAGGAGATAAATTATCAAAGAGCAAGAATATAGTAAAATGAGAGCAAGGGTAATTAAAACAAAACCGATTAAGCAAATTAATCCTTAAAGAATGACCATTGCTATCTAGGTTTTCGTCCTATAGTCAACATAGCTCTGGTACCACTTCTATCACTCCCGGTTTTAGGAATAAAACTAGATGCATCTCATATGTGCGCCAGGATCAAGTTTACACACATATGGTAGACGTCACAAGTGAATATCCATAACCATGCATACGAAAGAGTATTAAAGTATATTTATTACAATCTCAAAGTTGACACAAATGTCATAGCGGAAGACTTAAATAAACGTTTAACTAAACGAAACGAAATAACTCCATCTCCACAGGCAGTTGACTGGAGGACACGCCTAGAACTCCTCAAAATCAATAGTATAGTCCTCAAAATTCTCCCAATCTGAGCAGCAGTCCGAGTGTGGTCGATGCAATATAAATAAACAAGCGTGAGCACATGTCGTACTCAGCAAAGTATGAAAATAAATGACATGCTAGACTTTATAAAGTGGAAGGCTCAAAGGATAGCTGCATTAAGCACTTTTAGTTGGTCAAATTTTATTAAGCATCTATTTACTAGCAAATATAAATATATACCAACTACAATTAAATTAATGACATAAACCCATCAATTTCAGGTAACCACAATTTAGATCACATTCAGATAGATTAATCATGTGAGGGTCGAGGCCGCTTATGACCGTGAGCACGGCTGTTATAACAGTTTTACACTCTGTAGAGGTTGTACACATTCGCCATAAGCTGTCGTTCCCAGTGCCCGAAAGCATGTACCCTTCCCACACTATGTGGACCGAATACTGGGTTTCACTACGTGACCTTTACAAAGATACTCTAATAAGTGATAGTTCGCTAAGGTTTCCGGTTCAGGAGCAAAGCATAACCCTCCCTAGTGAGTCGCGTATCTTAGCAAAGCCTACCGCTCAAGAGGACCGGGCTATACCTTGTCAACCGCCGCACCTCTTGCCCCTTTCGGGTAAACTATCCCAAACTAGAATACCTAATTAGTCAGTCAAAGCCAGAGCCACATAGCTCTTATGGTTGCACTGTTTTCCTGGGTGGTCGCTCCATGTTCCAATTAAAAGATGTGATCTTGTCATTATTTAATTAAAATATAATAGTGGAACATAGAGTAGGGGTTTCATTAGACCAATCCCAGTTGAGCAACTAAGCATCATCTACCAGTCAAATTAATTTAATGACCCAGCTGCAAGGTATGGTAAAACAGACTAGGAAATCCTTAATGGGACCCAGCAATATTAAAGGACTTGCTGGCGAAGTTTTAAAAGTTTCA
Organism: Echinochloa phyllopogon; assembly: GCA_033239725.1. Classification (NCBI taxonomy): domain Eukaryota; kingdom Viridiplantae; phylum Streptophyta; class Magnoliopsida; order Poales; family Poaceae; genus Echinochloa; species Echinochloa phyllopogon. Next base: position 30,388,163 of record BTCW01000018.1, read on the forward strand.
GGGGCTTAACTGCGAGAAAATAAGGGCTAAAACATAATTTTATATAAAAATACAAGGTTTTACATGTAAAAAGACCAAACTTGGGCCTCAGGGTGCTATTCTAAAACTTGCAGGGGCTAAAATGAAGAAAAAGAACCGAGTTGTAAATAATTTTTCCATTAAGTAGGACCGCGGGTTGAATCAATGAAAGGCCAGGGGCTATTTTGCAAAATTGCCAAGTTGACCGGTAAGTGGCTGGGATTGACTTGGGCTCGGGGCTCTATGGGCCGTAGGATCCCCATCGGACGGCCAAGAATTGATCAAGAGGCAGGGGTCGCCGGCGGCGGCAGCAGTCGACGGCGGCGCTACGCTGGAGCAACACCGGGAACAAGCTAGAGGCCACCAAACTCGACGCGGACTACACGGGGAGCAAGAGAAGGACACGGTGAGCTTACCCCGGGGCTCCTTGGCGGCGGAGGAGTCTCGACGACGACCAACGACGAGAATCGGCGGGCGGCGGCGCTGTGAGATCGACTGCGAGTGGAAATTAAACAGGGGCGCGACCAAAACTCGAAGCAAAGCACAAGGGGAGCTTCACTACCTCCTTGCAAACCTCTCGGAGTAGATCTTGGCGAGAGAGGGGCATCGACAAGCAAGATCACCGGCGGCGGCCGTGAGCTCGGAGAATGGCGGCGCGGCGAGTCGGCGGCGCTGCGCTAGGGTTTGCGAGCGCGCTGCGAGGTGAGACAAAGGTCAAAGGGTGGCGCGCGTGCGGGGTTAAAGGGCTGGGCCCGCTCTTGGCGTCCGTGCCCGACACCGGACGCGGCTCGAGTCAGACTCGAGTTCGAGTCCGTGGCGGAGAAGATGGTCCCGACAGGCGGGACCCGCGTGTCAGCGACTGACGAGAGGGAGAGAAAGGGAACGGGCCGGCGAGTGGGAGCTGGGCCGCGCGGGGGAGAATGCTGGGCCGGCTCGGGAGACCTGGGCCTGCTCGGGAGAGAAAAGAAGAAGACGGGCCGGCTGAAGAGAGAAGAAGAAAGGAAGCAAAAACGAAACAAGCGAAAAAGTTCAGGGAGCCAAGTTGAACCCGACAGAACTGAACTTTTCTAAAACTCAAACAAAAGCAAATTAAATTCGAATTTAAACAGAATTTAAATTCCAATCTAATTTAAAGCAACCAAAATAAATGCAACAACATGAATGCATCACCAACTTATTTTGACTAAAATTATTTAATATGCTATTTAAATTGATTAAAAGGCTATAAATTCCAATTAAATCCTAGAAAATTTATTTAGGCTTTATTAAATCCTAGAAAAAATTCAGAAAGTTGCTAGATGGTTTATGTGATGAAATTTAGGGTGTTACAAAAGTTAGAGATGATGATTACTATCGAGGGAGAGGACTTGAGATGGTTGTAATTCAAAGAATTATTCCAATTGTACAATCAAGACTCACTTGACATCTCTATTCGGTAAGTATTATCTATCATGTATACAAGTTCTTTTGTAACGATAATTTCTTTCGTATCGTGTAGAATGGAGAAGGAAGAATGCAAAAAAGGGATATTATCACTTATGCTTCATGGATCCAATGGTTGTCAACACAAAAACTATACGTCAATATCACAAGCAGACGTTTGACAACTTATTCAAGTTCTAAACTGAAGACCATTATAAATCAATGATAATATTGCCTTACATCTTCAGGTGATTGCTTTATTACAAGCACCCATATAATGACCATCCATGTTTTTAATTTGGACTAACTAGTTGTACATTTCGTATCAACGTACAAGACCACTGGATACTATTCGTCATAATTCCTGATAAGAGCTTAGCTGTAGTATTGGACTTATTGAAGAAACCTAGAGAAGACTATCAAGACCTCATTGACGCGCTCAATGAGGCATGGTCAAAGTGGCACATGCTAAAAGGGGCGAGTACAAGGAAAAACTTGAAATCAAGACAGACTTTTCGGTATGTCACCGGATATCAATTTTGATTTGATGATTTCGCATGTATAGATTTGATGGCCTACCATGCATAGATTTAATGATATATTTTTCCTAAAGTGTTTGAGGCAGGCACAGGGCAATAGCCTATGCGGATACTATATATGTGAGTTCATACATAGCCTTGTAGGTGACAGGCTCACAATTAGTCAATAGTCAATAGTAAAATAAAGTACGTATATAACAAATATATTTTAGTTTCCTATTATTTTTATATTGTTCATACATTCATATATTCTAGAAAAATAAGTAATATTATTATTTATTTTTTCTATCTATTTACTATACACTTTCAATATGTAACCAATAAAAATAGTTTTTATGCTCTAATATTCACCATATTTTCCTATAATGTGTGTCTTCGTTAATGGGCATGGGCAACCCGTGGGTACCCATTAACCTAACGGACATGGATTTAGGTAAAATATCAAACCCGTGATGGGTCGTGGGTTTTTTAACGGGCGAGTTTTATGTTCGCAAGCATGGATTTGGGATAGCAAAACCCAGCGGGTTTGTGCCCGTTGCCATCCACAGACATAAAGAAGGGGTCAAATGAATTAGGAAACATAATTACGGGGTTACTTAAAGAAATAACAAACATCTCCACCTCATATGCCAATGTGCCACTTGAAAGAGCCTCGTGAGCGTATTTAGACCGTATATAATCGTAGGCGACAACTTCTGCATATGATTACTAATTTATAACTTGATGGACTAAACTGATACAACGTTACAACCGTTATATGATGAGTGCAAATTACTCTTTACACATATAATATTACAACTGTATTATTTAGCTAGCATTTACTCCGTCCATCTTTCATTTACGCTTTCCGTATTTATGATGTATCTGTACATTATTTACATATATATCTTGCGGTTTATATATGTCTGCCTACAGCCAGATTTGCTCTACATAATTTCTCTCAAACTAATTGTTTAGACTGTTTCCATATATTGTTTGTCCTTTTCCTAATTGCCATGATGACCTTGCCTCACCTCGAAAGGAAAAGACCATTACAAACTACTATTTACTAGGTGGTACCTGGCGCGTTGCGGTGGGAATTTATACAAAATTTGAAGATGCAATTTGAAAGTAGAAACACTAAAATGATTGCATTGCAATTTTTTTTAAACAACAATGTAGAGGAAAACACATTCATTTTATCGAGAGAGAACTACTTAGAAATTTGTAGCATGGTACTCGCAAAGACTAACACAATGCATAGCCGCAGAAAATCGGTAGAAGACATAAATTCATAATTCTAGTGGATGGTGATGTGGACAGCTTGCATGTTGAGAGAAGATCTAGTGGATGGTGACGCGGACATCTTGCATGTGGAGAGAAATATGAGTGTGACTTTTAGTGGTTACCAATTATATAGTTGTTATAGATTTGTGATGATATATTTAATATAGTTTTACTCTTCCATTTAAAACAAAACAAGTTATTTTAGGATTCAATTCTTTTTTTAAAAATATTTTATTTCATTTGATATAGGGATGTGCATGCAAATTAATTATCCTAGGTATGTCTCAAGATTATTTTACTTTTTATTTTACTTTCAGGTTAATCTGTTTTAGAATTTTTACAATTACTTATTTTTTTAGGACGAAGAGTATGTAAGATTTCTTATCAGCAAACTAGTTGCAATGTGTCAATACCTCGATATAGTGTTTCGATATTTTCTTATGCGTAATAAAATGCGATTGCGGCCAGATTCCTTGCTAGTAAACTACACACCGGCGTTGACTTAGAAAAGAAATATTTTCCTATGCTTACCAAAATATGAATAATTGAGCAATTGAGGTTACCTAGCCATATTTGTAAATATCTGTGGCAAATATGGACAACTTTAGTAACCATGCTTTTGAATATTCACGGAGGGAGGAAAATATAGAAGACCCACATGGAGTCCCTGTCGGTTGTTGCCCTACTGCCGTTCGGTTTCTCTCTCCGTAGAGTCACGCGCTTAGGATATTTAACTATTTACCACATTTACGGATGGTGCTCTTTGAGATGACAGCTTTAAAATTTTACCTACAGATTTATCACTTTTTAAAAGACGCAACAAAGCTTTTACCATTTTATCCTACATGGCTGCCAAATGCGCTGGTCAGTGTGGATCAAAGACTATACTGTCCCTAATTGCTTGTTCTTTGTTCTCTTCTTCGCTGGCGATCCGATCCAGGCGAGGATGCCGAGGCGCATGTGGGGGGACCGCATGTGGGTCGCCACCACATGGGCATCGCGAGGCGCATACGGGCGCTCTGAGTGGTGGGGTGCCGGGCCACGCCATCGCCTGTGCACGGCACATCAGGGCAGCGCTCGCGTACATCTGCCCCTGCTCTGTCCGCCGCCGCCGCCCGCTCTGTCCGACGCCGCGAGGACCCGTCCGCACACCGCCGCGAGGACCCGCCACCGCCTCGAGGACTGGCCTGCTGCACTGCCGCCGTCGCTCCGGGCTGAAGAGGGAGCTGCAGGCGTGTGCGCCGCGCCAGCCGCTCGCGGTCGTGGGGCGCCGTCCACCGCTGCCCTCCGCCGCGGTGAGCCGCTCGGCCTTCTTCTTCGCGCCGCCAGACGCCGGCGCCGGCTACATCTCCCCGGCTCCTGTGCACCTCCCCGGTTCCAGGTACACCCGCCGCCTGTGCACCGCCCTGGCATGTACGGGTGCGCCAGGCGGTGGCGCGCGGGGTTGCCACCACCGCCCAGTCGCGTGGGGCCCCTCCGCCTGGGCACCGGTGAGGCGCATGAGGGCGCTCCGGGCGGCAGCGTTCTGGGCCATGCCGCCGCTTGCGCACGGCTCAGGCGCTAGCTGCTCCTCCTGTACCCTTCTTGAGGCTGGCCGCTGCAAGCCGTCTCTCCCGTCCAGTGCTTGGCGCGCCTACTGCATAAGGCCACCACCACGGAGAGAACACAACGAGCTAATATGCTGTCCTCATGTCCAGTCGGTGGGAGCTCTTGCCCGTACGTGCGAGCAACCATCATGGAGCTCTACCTACACCAAAGATTGATAAGTGAAACTAGCTGCTGGTATTCCTTTGTTTTGTTGGTGGCAATGAATCACCGATGGGGACGAGGCGCTTGGATACTGGAGCATGCAGTGTTGGAGAAACAACGGAAAAGGGTGAAGAAGAAGGAAGAAGAAGCAATCAGGGGTAGTCTACTGGCCAGCATACGTAGGACAAAATACTAAAAGCTCTGCTGCGCCATTCTAAAAATGGCGAATCTGTAGTGAAATCCTAAAGCTGACATCTCAAGGAGCGCCATTTGTAAATGTGGCAAATAGTTTTTTTAGATAATAGAAAAAATCCAGCCTTGACCGAAATGGCTACGACCAAAGTTTACAAAACTGCAGCACTTCCGTCTGCAACCTCACAATTTAACCAAAATAAGCAACACCATAAAGTTTGACGAAAGGATTATACTGCTGTAACACCCTAAAAATGTCTTTTTGAAAATTTAGTAATTAATATGTTTTTATTAAAGTGCTTATATTTAATAGAAGGAAAATAAACTATTTCTAAAAATTAAAATCAAATATAAGGCTCAGAAACATTTTTGTTTGCACTCATGCTGGCCGCATTACTTTTTGTTTGTGTGTAGTTCCAACTAGAATTTAAATCTAATTTAAATTCGAGTTTGAATTGCATTTGTTCGAGCTCTAGAAAAGTTGTTTAGCTTGGAGTTCAGCTTTGCCCCTTCAACTCTTTCCCTTGGCCCGTTTTTCCCCTTCCTCTTTTCCTCTCCGAGCCGGCCCAACCCTTTTTCCTCTCGCGGGCCAACTCCCAGCCCAGCGCAGCGCCCCCGTCCCAGCTCCATCCCAGGCCCAGCGCGCGTAACCAAGCTCCGGTCGGCCCAGCTTCCGTGCGTGCGCCCCGCTTCCCTCCCCCGTCGCTGACCGGTGGACCTCGCCTGTCGGGGTCGTCTTCCCCAACGGCCATGTGAGATACGCGCGCCGCCGCGCCGGCTCCAACTCGAACTCAGGCTCGAGTCCGACCTGGGGCGCGCACGCCGAGGCCACAAGCCCCTCCCCTAGTCCTATTTAAGCCACCGCCCTGCCGCCTCTCGGCCTCACCCTCGCACGCCGCAAACTCTAGCCGCCCGAGCTCGCTCGCGCCGCTGCCTTCTTCGAGCTCGCCCGCCGCCGTTGAACCGCCGCTCCGCCCCTCTCGACCCCCGGAGCAGCTTCGCGTGGAGGTAAGGATGCTCCCGAGCTCTTTCTCGATTGCTTCCACGCCTCGAAACCCCGCCGCCTCTGCTCGCCGTCGCATGCTTCCACCGCTCGCCGTCGCCCGCTCCCGCCATCGCGTAATCGTCGACGTGAACCCCCGGGTCGCATTCGGCGCGTCGTCCCGTGCCCGCAGAGCCAAACCCCATCCCAAACCGTGACCCGTGGCTCATTTTCGAGCAACGCCGGTGAGCTCCGCCGCCGCGCATGCGCAGCGCTGCCGCATCCCCGCGTCACCGCCGCCGACCCCGGCCCAGATCCAATTTAAGCCGTCCGATCGAGATCTAACCACCCACGTCCGCCCTAGCCCGAGTCAAGGTTGACTCATACCGATCAACTCCGGTCAGCCACGCCACTTTTGCAAAAGTGTCCCTGCCCTTTTTAGAAATCAACCCGCCGTTCATCTTTATTCAAAAATAATTACGAATAGGTCCCTGGTTTTATGAAAAACCCCCTGAACTTCCCTGATTTCATAGCCCTAAGCCCAGCCTTACCTTTTTACATGTAAAACCTTCTGTTTTTATATAAAATTATGTTTAGGTCCCTGGTTTTTCGCATTTAAGCTCCTGAAACTTTTTAAATCTTGCCAGCAAGTCCCTGAAACTTAGAAAAACCATATCTTTTCTGTTTTAGCTCTGATTAGTGTGATTCTCACGCTCACGTGTTCGTAGCGAAGCATAAAATAGTTTTATAGCCTGATTTTGTTCTGTTTTTACTGTTTGGTGTACTATTCTAATAGAGTAATCTTGTTTGCATGTCCTGGCTTATGTGGATGCTTGTGTGGTGATTCATGGGTCCAGTCGGTGAGCCGTTTGAGTTCGAGTTCGAGCAAGGTTACGAGGAATAGGACCAGCAGCAACAGCACTTTGAGGAAGGCAAGTATAGAACAGACAATCCTTGCTACCTACACATCCCATTTAATAATATACTTCATATGCATGTGTCTAATTTGATGTACCCTAAGGTTGTACCTAGTTTGTTTACCCTATTCCATTGATTCCCCGGGTTTATGCATATGGGTAGATCCTTGCTAGGCGCAGCTACTGTCACTATTATGCAAATGTTGATCTTGACTTAATGGTTCACTTCAATATGGATGATAAAATTTGCTTTTTAGCAACATGGATCAGGGAGCTAGAGTAGGTGCTTCGTGCTTTGCTCTAGTGTCTCCCCGTAAGGACTGGTTCTTAAAGCGGCAACCCGGGAGCCTGTCGCCATCGCTAGAACTATTATGGCTCTGGTCTTGGACAAGTAGCACGTATGGCTCTAGCTTGATAGTAGTTACCGACGGGCCGCCGGCGCTATGGGAAGCACTCGTGAGAGTATGGTTTGATCCACCGAGGACGGGAGATCCGTCGGCTATGTCTCGTCAAGCACAGTCCTGTGTTGGGAGTCCCTATGGTATGGGAACTCCACACGTTGCGCTCTTCATTTTAATAGTTGGCATGCGTTGCCCATGCTTTGGATGCCATTGACCCTCTTATCGCTGCGCCCTGAGAGCCAGTAAATCTCGGTGCCTTAGATCATGTTGCCTGTGTTGTACCATAACAACTACTATTTTGTTAGGGTGTCTTGTGAAAAGCCTCGTAGCGTCCCTATGCGGTCACACCTCGGAAGTGTGATTTGTGAGGTCTGATCCACCTCTGCATGGTTGGGTTCAAAGTTCTTTCGAGCTTTTACGCGACTGGTGGGTGAAGGGAGAAACCTCTGCAGAGTGTACAACCTATCATGATAGCCTTGTTTAGGGTCACGAGCGGCCTAGATCCTTTTTTATTAGAAGATGATGTTTATTTACTGCTTAATGTTACTTATACTTTATTAATGGGTTTACAAACTGGGTTTCATTTAAATGTAGTAAATTGGAGCATGTTAAAATGAAACAACTAAAAGTGCTAATGCAGTTCAGCCATGTCTAGCCTACTTTGAGCCTTCATTCACCGTGTTATACTGTTGGCGGTCGTTACGACACATTTTCGACCACCGATACTCAGGAATAAAAGAGGTTATATGTGACATTCCTTGCATCTAGGTTTATTTCTAAGAAAGTTTCTTGAGTTTTGGCGTGTTTCACTTGTGCAGGTACAATAACAAGAAATACGTGCTATAGGGGTCGGAAATGACCGATTCGGCCGAACGACTCCGTTCGGCCGGTTACCCCCCTTAGCCGTACACGACGCGAAGCACAACCGGAGGCCATCCATGTCAGCGATGACCATATGGGCCACGTAGGATCACTGCCACATCATTTATGGGCTACACTAACATGAAGACCACCTGGATCAAGTCACCCATGAAGCCCAGGAAACAACGGCGGTGCAGGGGGCAGGCCTGGGCCTCGAGCCCGGATTCGGCCAAACTGTGGAATTCGGCCGAACCGCCCCCAAGCCAGCACTGCCTCCCAGGGATGCATCCTGGCCATGGGAGCCAAGGCAGTGCAGATCCATGGTTCGGCCGAACTGGAGGATTCGGCCGAATCGGGAGATTCGCCCGAATCAGCCGGCACCGCCTCCCAAGGCTCCTTGCATGCTACTCCACCTCAACCGCCATCAGTCACTATAAATAGAGGTGTCCATTCACATTTAAGACACATCACTTGGGAGCAAGTCTCCATTCTCCACTTTCAAGATGTAGTGTTAGGCTAGTCTAGTTGGGAGTTAGAGTCAGGGTCAAGCTTCGCTCGGGGTTCGGGAGTCGTCCTCGGGAGTTCTGGTAAAGCTCCTGTATCTTTTCCTTTTCTTTATGCAAGACTCTGAGTATTAAATATATTATCTTTCGCATTTCCTTGAGTTATTTATTCTACATTTATTTTGCGGATAATTGTGGAATGTCTAGCCTAGATTATAGCTGTTGTAGTCTAGCTCTAGAAGTTCTAGCCTAGTTCTTTATCTTAGCTGGTACTTCGATCTTGCTCAATACTTGCGGTGAATTATCACTGGGGTATTGACCGGGTTGCTTGCTCTTTCTAGGAGAGTAAGTAGTTATTGTCTAGCGTAGGTGTGGTGCCTAGTCTAGATAGTAACATTGGTTTGCATCTAAGTTGGCACAGAGGTGGTAGCCGTTAGGTGGTGACAGCCCTATATGGCCTACGTAGTCCATCACGCCCGGCTCGACCCGTAGGAGCCTCCTATGGTTGTTCATCAACACCCCTTCTCATCCCTTTCTGAGCGTTGGGTGCTCCGCTTCCTGATGCTGAGATAATAGAAATAGGTAGAGAACCATAGATGCCATTCTTCTTGCTAGCCGTAACCTTTGCTAGAGATATCTCAAGACCATTGGAAGTATATAGGAATCCTTTCCTGTCTCATTGTCCTCCCACTAGCTAGACTGCTCTTCTATCTCTATCATTTATCCTGGATTTCTCCTTGTGTGTGTCAACTGCATATCACTCCTATTATATCTTACCCCCGCCTTGTTAGCCGGTACTTTAATTAGTAGTCATCCTTGTTAATATTCAATACTCTTTATCCAATGCTTCCCTGAGGAAATAAATACGATACCTTGGAATACTCCCGGGTGAAATGCTACATTGGTATCCGTGCGCTTGTGGATATATATCTGTGTCGTAAGAATACCAACGAACACTCCTTGCACCATTACTGGGATTGACAACCCTCATAGTGGACCGTAAGAAGTGTCAACATATATTTGCTAAGTAATTAAGTTACTTACACTTGTCACTATTCAACAAAATCCCGGATGGGTAATAGATGGAGTAAATGTGTCTACTGCTACTAAGTTTCCTGAGGATCCGCCTTTCTTCTAAGTTGTGGTCAACTAGTCGGTGTCCCTATGGATTACGGCTCAGCCTTAGTTTGAGAGTTAATAAAAAGACTTCCACTGTTTTATTTATTTATTTATATTGAACTCTGATGTAAAACTATTTTATTCGAGCATATGTACTCTGATTTTCCATATTTGTAAGCTGTATGTATTCTGTGGACATCCTGGACACACATATGGCAGCATTCAGGTTTCAGCGTAAACCTGGGTGTGACAGATTGGTATCAGAGCCGTGCTGACTGTAGGATCGCAGCCTAGCTAGAACGGTTGATTAGATTTTGTTCATTTCTTGTTCTTTTGCTTTTACTTATAAAATTTGTTGAGTTTTACATAATGGTGATCTGTGTTCCCTCCACCCTGATCTATTGTAAAGTTTTCCAAAACCTTTGTTTATTCTTTTTGTCTCTTTGGCTTTGTCTCCTTTAAGCAGTAGATGGCTTGCACGAAACTGACCGCTCGCAAGACAACCTGTGGCTACCTTCCACCTCGTGTCCCAGAGCAAACTTTGGGCACCCGTTACCAGGACGCCTACTAGGAATGGGAAGACAGGCGCGAGGATGAGCGCCTGAGGCAGCTGCAGGAGCAGGAATGCCAGCAGGAGGAGTCTGAAGAGGAAGAGGACCCTGACGAGTTGGAGCTCTCCGACTCCGATCATGAGGCCGAAGAGCTAGAAGAGTGCCAGCAGCACGAGCCAGTTCAACTAGCTGCAGGTGGAGACCCCGCCGGTGATCTTGATGATGATGGAGACGATGAGGGTGATGACGGGGATGATGATAAAGCTGGAGATCCATCTGATGATGAAGATGATGACCCTGAGGATGAGCCTTCAGCACTTGAGGTTCCAGTAGCACCAGAAGCTCCCAGGTGGACTGTGTATGACTATGTCAGGGATGGAGGCGACAACTTCTACCATTGGCGCCTCATGCAGATGCTTCGTGCCCACTACGGCTTTGGCAACGTGGCCACCGAGTACCACAATGAGATGTGGGTACACCCCCGCTTTCTCAGATTTTGGAGGACAACGCTACAATTCCGTACGCCTGATCATGGGGCGAGAGCTACTAGGACAAGGTCGATCCACTATGCTACCAGTGAGAGAGACTCCCAGGAGGCAGGGATAGCAGATGTAGCTCGTCAGGCCTACTACTGCTACAGAGACAGGTTCTGAGCAGAGGTGCAAAATAGTACAGAGAGGTGGTACCCCCGTCAGAGGAGTGGAGAGACAGCCTGCACCATAGCTCCCATAGGAGGCATCGCCGATCCTCAGTTTGCTTCTACGGTGTCACTTGTGGCCACCCTCAACACAGACTTGGATGCAGCTTCAGATGAGATCGCTAGGTTGAGGGAGCAGCTGAGAGGGACACAGAAGTTTGTGGAGAAGCTTGAGCACCGGTTGGGAGCACTAGCACTGCACAGTCCAGACTACCGTGCAGAGTCACCGCAGCTCAAGAGGCCTCGCTACGGATCTGCCGCCGCTAGCACCACCGTCCAGCGTGATCCTTAGGAGTCTACCATTAGTCTGTAATAGGGATCGAGTAGTTCACGCTTTCTTTTTTTCCTTGAGTCGAGTCAAAACCCGGTGGTATTGAGTCTGGTGTGAACTTTGTTCTTAGGTGTTTGATTTGGTTGTTATTATGCTTACGAATGATTTGAATTTTTGTAATGAGTGTGATGGGCATAGACGCAAGTCTACCACCATCTAGTATTGGATTAAGGTTTAAGGCGTTAATGAATAAAAATTTGGGTTATTTATCTCCCTTGTTTTTCATCTATCAAGTTCCCCAATGTCTCTGGTTTATATCATATCAGTTCAGTAATCTTCTCAAGTTTCTACTGCGCAAGTCTGAGTTATTCGTTTCTGACTAATGAAGTACTTATGGGAATTATTTGTTGATGATAGATGGTTTGAACAAGGAGCAGCGCAGGTGGTAGTGGAGGCAACCAGAACCAGCCACCACCCACCATGGAGCAGTTGATGGCCATGCAGACCCAGCTGATGCAGCAGGTGGCCCAGTCCATGGCTATGATGCAACAAAACCAGCAGAACCCACCCCAGCATCTTTACATGCTACCCCGGGACAAGAGGGGTGAATTTATGAAGGGACGCCCTCCCACCTTCAATAAAGAAAGCGACCCTCTGCAAGCAGATGATTGGCTTAAGGTGGTGGAGAGACAACTTGACATCACGCAGTGCAACGACAGAGAGAAGGTGTTGTACGGAGGAGGAGAGCTCCAAGGAGCAGCATTGGACAGGTGAGATGTATACCAGTATGCTCACCCTGATCGTATTCAGATCACTTGGTAGGAGTTTCATGACAACTTCTGCTCTCACCATGTGCCGGAGGCACTGATGACCTTGAAGAAGGAGTTCCTGGCACTGAAGCAGGAAGGGATGAGTGTCACTGCTTACCGTGACAAGTTCATCGAACTAGCCCGCTATGCTCCAGAAGATGTGTCGACTGACAAGAAGAAGAAGACCAGGTTCCGTGATGGCTTACAGGATGCACTGCAGTACCAGCTGATGTGTACCACCATCCTTACTTTTCATGAGCTAGTAGATGGCGCCCTGATACTGGAACATAAGCGTCGGGAAATAGAGGACAAGAAGAGGAAGTTTCAAGGCCAGTAGTAAGGAAACAACATCCGCCCCCGTTTCAATCCTCAGCCAGGGAATTAGTAGGTTGTGAACCCGCAGCGCTTCTAGGGACAGTCTAGTCTGTCGAATCGCAACCAGCACCAACAACGCCCCCAATATCAGCAACATGAAGGGAAACAAGGAGGCTACGCTAGCACATACAAAAATTCGTTTACCCTAAAACAGGAACAACAACAGTTATAGATCACGGATCATTACCACTAGATGCGCAGATGCGGCGGAAGCCGTCTCGATGTAGACGAACGCGTCGAAGTGGCAGTGCCGTGTAGTTGCTCACGTCCGTCAGGTCTTGCATGTGCGGTTCGTCCTTGTGCTCCATGCGCAGCACCTCCAAGGTATCCACACGTACGAGGATGGAACGCCAAACGTAGGTGTACTAGTACCTCACGAATGACCGCGATCTGCAGGATATAGATGGAGGAGGGGTACTGTTCACCGTGTGTATTGTTCACGCGCACTGTAGCGACGGTACTGTAGCGGCGCTTAGGGTTTTCCCCTTCCTCCACCTCTGTATTTATAGCAGTCATTAATGGACCTTTCAACATTTGTGGCCCATCAAGACTCTAGTACCCTAATGGAACAAATCCATCAAAACCCATTAGCGGATCCAATCCGATTGGCTCTAGGGTATATATCCAACAGTCTCCCACTTACACTAGAGAAAATCACCCAGGCAAGATTTTCAATATTCCAACCCCTTAAGTGTGTGAACCTATGGGATCACTCACACATAGACATGTCCCGAGTACTCCTACTCAGTCCAATAGTTAACCACCTCTAGCAAGACATGTCAACTCCCATGCGTGCGTAAAGATGATATCAGACGAACCACCACAACATCACGTACAAGCTATTCCCTTTGCCTCACGATATTTGGTCTAACTTCAAGTCGACCTCTCTTTCCCGAACCTGTGAGTCGTATCCTTCAAGAGGTTAACACTTAACCTAGCATGGTCATGCATTTCTTGATCCGATCACTCGAGGGGCCCAGAGATATCTCTCTCGTATAGAGAGGGGCACATCCCATCTTGATTGACCATGCCTCACAACATGCTTCATGACAAACCCGAAAACTACCTTTATGACTACCCAGTTACGGAGTAGCGTTTGATAGTCCCTAAGTAGGTCAATTCACATCTTGAGTACATGCGACAATCTCAGGTCTTAGGACAAAGCATACGCGTTGTGTAAAGAGAGAACTATATAACAAAATCTCATGTTGGGTCAGTCCAGCCCCATGTCATACATGTGCCCACATTATTAGTTTGACATCTCCATGTCCATGACTTGTGAAACATAGTCATCATCCAATACATATGCTAATCAGATTAGGGACAATCATTAGAATAATCAAACAAGTAAAGAGTCTCACAAACAATTCACATAATTACCAATCATATACAAGTTGCCTTTTATGGATATTCAATAAATAAACGATATGTCATAGATACAATACAATCATCCACTCACACTAGAGCTAATCTAGATGATATCTAATACCCATAGCTCTCATGTGGGACTCATGCTGTGGAAGTGTCACACCCGGATTTACACAGAAACCCGAATGCTGCCGTATGTGTGCCCAGGATGTCCACAGAACACATACATCTTACAAATATGGAAATCAGAGTACATATGCTCGAATAAAATAGTTTACATCAGAGTTATCTAAATAAAACACAGCGGAAGTCTAACTCTCTCGACGGGTAGAGCCTCAAGTCCACAGGGACACCGACTGGTTGACCACAACTCAGAAGTATTGGAATCACAAAAAACTCAGTAGTTGTCTCAATCACTGATCCATCTGTTACCCATCCGGGATTTTGTTGAATAATGGCAAGTGTAAGTAAAACATTTACTTAGCAAGTATAACACGGGTATATGAAGGCTCAAAATAAGGCTAGACGACGAGACGAAGAATGGGCAACAGTGGAAGATTTGGTGAAAGAAGACTACCTTAGGGAATCCCAAACAAAGGGGCCTCCCTGTAAAGGAGTCGATGGTGTGCCTTCTCCAGAGGAGAGGTGGTTCATATATATAGGGACAAAACCTCTCACTTCCAGGTTCATTAGCAATATGGGACTAAAGGTGGTTTGCCCCATTCCAATGCGAATGAGCTTTGAAATTGGGCCCAATAAAGTGATGGGATGGGGTTGGCCTAAAATTGGGTCAACTTTGGGCCAAGGCTGGTCTACTAAGATTTAGGGTGATTTTAATTTTCGGAATAATTATTTTTCTAGTTATAAAATAATTCCAGATAAGTCCATAATTGATATTAAAACCATGAAAAATATTCTAAAAATTCTAAAAATCCTAGGAAAAAATTCCAAAGGTAGAGTTGGACATGAGGAACCCAAATAAAATATTTGGAGCTCATGAAAAATATTTTAGCACCTTCCATAAATTGTAATTAGCTATAGAAAAATAGGAATAAATCCCAGAAAGTTCAGGAAAATTCCCATTAGGCTTCTAAAGGTGTTTTTGAAAACTTTATACACATTAAGACATTAAATGCAACCGGCATGAATGCATGGCACTCAGTATTAAACCTATGTTGCTTTGTTTTTCCTTTAGAAAATGATTATTTCCATGTACTAAATTACCTGTTAATTTATATGAACCTCGGAAAATTTTAGAAAATTGAGAAAATTTTTGTATTATTTTTTGCTAACAAATCACATCCCAAAATCCAAAAATTTTGGTGTGTGACAAACTACCCCCCTTAAACTGAATCTCGTCCCGAGATTCGCAAGGACTAGGGACAAGGAGGAGAATGGGACAATAAGATTCTAGAAGGGAGAAAACATGATATTAAAATGTGTCACTTAATGTAGTTGGTTCCATCTTCTTCATATTCTTTGTTGATGCAGCTGCGAAGTCTCTACTTCAAATCTTCTTTAGCTTCATTTCCTCATTACGGGGATTGGCTTCTGGTTTCCTTCTTTATGTTCTTCACTTGATTTACGTGAATAGATAGCAAGAAGAACAAGGATGTGCGGGGAAAACAGAGAGAGAGAGCCCAACTACACAATCATTTCAAAGAAGCAAATCAATCAAAAGCATAAGAACAGACATTACAAGCACACTCAACCAAAGTTAAACACAAGCATAAAAGCGACTCTAAACGTTGTCAATAATGTTAAGGGAATCCTCCTATGCAAGGTTATCTCTTAAGTCTTCTTCACCCTAACACCTTCAAACTCATCTAGTGTGGTGTCCAACTTCTTGTCTGTAGTGGCAGTGAGTGTGACGTCGTCTTGTACTCTGAAGTCGCTCAAGCTTGAACTTCGTGATGTAGACTAGTATCTTCATTCTTCAAGTGACTTGGGCATGCATCGGCACTGATGGGGACTAGGGTTCCCAATCTTCCGTCAGGTGAATGATAACTCGTTTTCGGCGGAGCACGACACACCGATCCGGCTTCAAGTCAGCAAACTCGAACCCTGCAATCTTAGCACCACGACTCCTCTGGTTATCAACCGTGTCACAACCCAGTTGACCTCGCCAAGAAGGCTAAATCCCTGCCTGCGAAACGAAGAACACAAGCAAGAACTCGAAGGAACGCAACACTCAACAGGAAGTGACAAACTGCAGATGTATGATTAAGCACGATAGTTGGGGTTCTACAAACCGATGACGGCGAAACTGTTCTCGACAGATTAATCTAAGCAAAACCCGAGTCTAAACGACAGCGGCTACTGAATTTAATAGTCTAGGGTCGAGCTAGGGTTGAGGGCCCGCTAGGGGGGTGTTCACAACATGGGTCGAGAGGCCCGACACGATACAAAGCCTGAAAGGGCCCAAAACCGGTGATGCAACACCTTTTCGTGGTCACACAGTATGATCCACAAATCCTCTAGAGCTAGGACCAGAACCAAAAGAAGCGTCTCGTCGTCACGATTCCAACGCATCCAAGAACGCCTTGTTTGGACGTCGTATGAAGGAGAAATTATAGTTGAAGCGCAGACATGTCGGCTGAAACCGAACCGAAGATGATGTCTAACATGACGATGACTTGTAACTTGGAGACGAGTCCGGCTCATGTATGTGCAACGTGGTGATGTCCTCATCAGGTACGATACAGACAATCTATGTGTTTTAGAATAAAGGAAAAGTAGAAAGACACTTCATAATTCGAAGTCAAGGACAAGGATCTGAAGTCGCATTACTGATATATGAGGGGTGAGAGCAAAAGGAGTGCATTTAGAATAAGGTCAAGGTGGAGTCGAGTTAACAAGGATACTTGCAGCAGTAATACAAATTTCAAGGAGCGGGGTAAGCGATCAAGGTAAAGCAATAATCAAGGAGGAGTTAAATAGGTAAGAATTGAAGATCAACCAAGGTGGAGGTAACTAATTGAAGGTCAATGGTGAGAAGCAAATTATCAAGGGGAGGATAAAACATTTAAGGATATAATGAGCAAAAGATAAATCATCAATGTGGGAAAATGCTCAAGGATAACACTTTTTAGAAACAAAATCTCAAGGAAAGAGGAAACAAGGATTATAGGGCAAAATGGACCTTAATGATGACCAATACTATCTACGCTGCGGCCCTACAGTCAGCACGGCTCTGATACCAATCTGTCACACCCGGTTTTACACAGAAACCTGAATGCTGCCATATGTGTGTCCAGGATGTCCACAGAACACATACAACTTACAAATATGGAAATCAAAGTACATATGCTCGAATAAAATAGTTTACATCAGAGTTATCTAAATAAAACACAGCGGAAGTCTAACTCTCTCGACGGGTAGAGCCTCAAGTCCACAGGGACACCGACTGATTGACCAAAGCTCAGAAGTATTGGATTCATAGAAAACTCAATAGTTGTCTCAATCACTGATTCATCTATTACCCATCCGAGATTTTGTTGAATAATGGCAAGTGTAAGTAAAACATTTACTTAGCAAGTATAGCACGGGTATATGAAGGCTCAAAATAAGGCTAGACACGGCTGAACTGCATTAGCACTTTTAGTTTGTTCTTTTTAACATTATCCAAGTTACTACAAGTAAATGAAACCCAGATGCAACCCAATTAATAAAGTATAAGTGACATGAAGCATAAATAAACATCATCTTCTAATCAAAAAGGATCCAGGCCGCTTGTGACCCTGAGCAAGGCTATCATGATAGATTTTACACTCTGCAGAGGTTTCATCCTTTACCCACCAGTCGCGTAAAAGTTCAAAAGAACTTTGCACCCAACCACGCACATCAACACTTCCGAGGTGTGATTGCATAGGGACGCTACAAGGTTTTTCACAAGACACCCTAACAAGACAGTGGCCGCTAAGGTACAATAAGGTGGTGAGACTCTAGGCACTGAGATTGACTGACCATCAGGGCGCAACGTGAGGGGGTCAATGGCGTCCGAAGCACGGGCAACTCATGCCAACAACAAAAATAAAGAGCGCAACGTGCGGAGCTCCCGTACCACAGGGGCTCCCAACACGGGACTGTGCCTAATGAGACATAGCCGACGGGGCTACCGTCCTCGGTGGAATCAAGAAACACTCTGTGCCTTACTTCCCATAACGCCACCGGGGCTACCGTGCTACTTGACCAAGACCAGAGCCATAATAGTTCTAGCGATGGCGACAGGCTCCTGGGTTGCCGTTTTAAGAACCGAACCTTACGGAGAGACACTAGAACAAAGCACACAGCACATGCTCCAGTTCCCTGAACCATGTTGCTAAAAAGCAAGTTTTATCATTAATGTTGAAGTGGACTATTATGTCAGAATTAACAATTAAATAATAGTGATAGTAGCTGCGCATAGCAAAGATTCTACCCAAATGCAATAATCCCAAGGTAACAAGGACAAGATAATCAAAGGCTAGGTACAACCTTAATGGTTCATGAAATTAGACACATGCAAGTATGAAATAATTTAATACATAGTGGGTAGGTAGCAAGGATTGTCCATGCTATAACCTGCCTTTATCCAACAAAGATACCGCTACTCAGAGTCTTCAATCTTGTTCTTGCAATCTCTTGATGACGTTCCTCTATCCGCAACAATCAACGCACGAGCACAACATGCAGCTAAACAAGAAAGCAAACAATATACAACTAAGAACAGTACACCAATCAAAATAAAAGATTTAAAAGAGCGTGCTAAGCGGAAGGGTCGGGACTAAGTTCTGGAGGAACGGAGGTCCTATTGGTCAAGGATGTCTCGCTGGTTGTTTGGGCTAGAGAACGGTGCACGTGAAGATTGTTGATGTGAAGGTTTGAGACTCGCTGTCGATGGATGTGTTGGTCTAATTCATCCAAAATATTACTAAGACATCAAGAACTAGGTCTAAAAACTTTGGTTGCTTAATTCCATACGTACTTTGTTTAATCACAAAATTAGGGCTTGATCAATTCTCGTCACCATCTGACATAGTCTGCTTGTTTATTTTATATCTCGAGTTCTAGACATCCGATTAACATGATTCCAATTGGGTTAGCTTCATAATTTTATATCTATGTTCTGAAAAAATATCACGATTTTTGGAGCTACTGTCTAGAAATGACACAAGATTTAGTGCACCTTTCAGAATCTGTTTTTGAGGGCGAAAATCACCGCTGCGACTTATTGCTATCCTTCACCTCCCTCTGATAGCTTATATTAGAGGGTTTTGATCCTACAACAAGTTAAATAATACTTCTAATTGTAATTCATGTCGATATGAGTCTATCGCAACGAAAACGGATTAAAACGAATCTAAAACGTTGAAACTATGGACTAAACAAGATTTTCGACACTTAAAACTAGGCGTGGCTTTTCTATGAAAGAGTATAGGCTAAACGAATATGGTAGAAAATTACAATATTCACTGAGGGTCTTACTGAAAATCTTGAGGCCAAAAATGACGGAAGACTCGGTGCGACGACGAGACGAAGAATGGGCAGAAGAAGACTACCTTAGGGAATCCCAAACAAAGGGGCCTCCCTGTAAAGGAGTCGATGGTGTGCCTTTTTCAGAGGAGAGGTGGTTTGTATATATAGGGAGAAAACCTCTCACTTCTAGGTTCATTAGCAATATGGGACTAAAGGTGGTTTGCCCAATTCCAATGCGAATGGGCTTTGAAATTTGGCCCAATAAAGTGATGGGATGGGTTTGGCCTAAAATTGGGTCAACTTTGGGCCAAGGCTGGTCTACTAATATTTAGGGTGATTTTAATTTTTGGAATAATTATTTTTCTGGTTATAAAATTATTCCAGATGAGTCCATAATTGATATTAAAACCATGAAAAATATTCTGAAAATTCTAAAAATCCTAGGAAAAATTCCAGAGGCATAGTTGGACATGAGGAACCCAAATAAAATATTTGGAGCTCATGAAAAAGATTTTAGCACCTTCCATAAATTGGAATTAGCTATAGAAAAATAGGAATAAATCCGAGAAAGTTCTGGAAAATTCCCATTAGGCTTCTAAACGTGTTTTTGAAAACTTTACGCACATTAAGCCATTAAATGCAACCGGCATGAATGCATGGCACTCAGTATTAAACCTATGTTGCTTTATGTTTCCTTTAGAAAATAATTATTTCCATGTACTAAATTACCTGTTAATTTATATGAACCTCGGAAAATTTTAGAAAATTGAGAAAATTTTTGTATTATTTTTGCTAACAAATCACATCCCAAAATCCAAAATTTTTAGGGTGTGACAGGAAGAGCCTTTGTCAAGGGATCAGCAACATTCAAATCGATGTGTATTTTTCATATCTTTATCTCACCCCGTTTAACGAACTCTCGAATGAGGTGAAACTTCTGCAGTACGTATTTGTTTTTTTGGTGATTCCTAGGCTCCTTAGCCTGCGCAATTGTCCCATTGTTGTCATAGTAGAGTTCCAATGGACTAGATGCATTAGGAAACACAGCAAGCTCAGTGAGGAACTTTCTCATCCAAACACCTTCCTTCGCCGCTTAAGAAGCTGCGATGTACTCGGCTTCCATCGTAGAATCAGCCACCGTATCCTGCTTAGAAATTTTTCAGCTAACAACACCACCATTTATCGTGAACGCAAATCCTGATTGTGACTTTCAATCGTATGGATCAGTTTGGAAACTAGCATCAATGTAACCAGTTACAATGAGCTCCTCACCTGCATAGACTAGGAACACATCATTAGTCCTTCTAAAGTACTTAAGAATGCTTTTCACCATTGTCCAGTGACCTTCACCTAGATCAGACTAGTGTATGCTCGTAACACTTAGAGCATATGAGGCATCTGGACGAGTAATTATCATGGCGTACATGATAGACCCAATTGCGATGCTCGTAACTTTTTCAGCTAACAACACCACCATTTATCGTGAACACAAATCCTGATTGTGACTTTCAATCGTATGGATCAGTTTGGAAACTAGCATCAATGTAACCAGTTACAATGAGCTCCTCACCTGCATAGACTAGGAACACATCTTTAGTCCTTCTAAAGTACTTAAGAATGCTTTTCACCGTTGTCCAGTGACCTTCACCTAGATCAGACTGGTGTCTGCTCGTAACACTTAGAGCATATGAGACATCTGGATGAGTAATTATCATGGCGTACATGATAGACCCAATTGCCGAAGCATAGGGGATCTTACTCATGTGCTCCTGCTCATCAGCCATCGAAGGACACTCAGTCTTGCTGAGGTTTACGCCATGTGACATAGGCAAGAACCCTTTGTTTGACTATTCCATGTTGAACCGTTTCAACACCTTGTCAATGTAAGTATCCTGACTTAATCCTATAAGCCTCCATGATCTATCTCTATAGATCCTTATGCCCAAAATGTATGCAGCTTCCCCTAAGTCCTTCATAGAAAAACTATTTTTCAGTGAAGTCTTAACGGATTCTAGCATAGGAATATCATTCCCAATCAACAATATGTCATCCACATACAAGATTTGGAATGCAACAGAGCTCCCACTTTCCTTCTTGTAAACACAAGCCTCTTCCTCATTCTGACGGAAGGCAAATCCTTTGACTACCTCATCAAAATGAAGGTTCCAACTCCGAGATGCTTGCTTTAACCCATTTATGGATTTCTGAACCTTGCATATTTTTCCAGCATTAGTTGGATCGACAA
Organism: Echinochloa phyllopogon; assembly: GCA_033239725.1. Classification (NCBI taxonomy): domain Eukaryota; kingdom Viridiplantae; phylum Streptophyta; class Magnoliopsida; order Poales; family Poaceae; genus Echinochloa; species Echinochloa phyllopogon. The sequence goes on from BTCW01000018.1 coordinate 30,409,905, forward strand.
AACCTTCGGACTGTATCATGTATACATCCTCATCCATGTTCCCATTTAGGAGAGCTGTTTTGACATCCATGTGCCATATCTCATAATCGAAATATGCAACTATTACTAGAATGATCTGAATAGATTTAAGCATCGCTACTGTCAAGAATGTCACGTCGTAGTCAACTCCTTGAACTGGTCGAAAACTACTATTTCTAGAGCGTAACCCCTTGACTTAGACGATATCGTATTTAGTGTGAAAGCTGCTATTTCTAGAGCGTAACCCCAAAACGATAACGGTAGGTCTGACTGGCTCATCATTGATCGTACCATGTCCAACAAGGTTCGATTACGTCGCTCGTGGCGTAAGCTGTGGAACTTCTTGTAAGCATTTTTACAGCAGCAGTTGCATCTTCAACAGGCTCTGGTGGTAATGGGGTGTCTAGAACTTCTTCCTTTTTCTCAGCCCTGAGAACAATTCTCAGGTTGTGGATCCAATCCGCATAGTTTGTTCCATTCAACTTATCCTTCTCAAGGACCGAACGCAAAGAAAACGGTGTGGTGCTAGGTGCCATTGATCTACAACAGAAAATAATACAAAATACTAAGACAAGATATCTATGACAGAGTAAAATACATTAAACAATTTAATAGAATCTACTCAAGATCGCAGCCATTCGTGAGGTGCTAGTACACCTATGTTCGGTGTTCCATCCTCGTACGTGTGGATACCTCGGAGGTGCTGCACTTGGAGCACAAGGACGGACCACACGTGCAGGACTAGACGGACGTGAGCAACTGCATGGCACTTCCAGTTCGACGCGTTCGTCTACATCAAAACGGCTTCCGCTGCATCTGTGCGTCTAGTGGTAACGATCCGTGATCTATAACCGATGTTGTTCCTGTTTTGGGGTAAATGAGTTTTTGTATGTGCTAGCGTAGCCTCCTCGTTTCCCTTCAGTGGTATCAGGGCCATAGCTATCTCGTTATAGGTTCGGATGTGTGCATATGGAGATATGCTTGGCTGTAGATGAATCTCTGATCGGTTTGTGATCTTGCTATGATGGTCGTGTAACAAATTGCTCCTACCGGTCGGAATTCCGCCATCGGAGCTAAGTAATACATGTAAACCCAGTCATGGTGAGATGGAGATCAATTGGATTGGTAGAATCGAACTTAGGTCAATGGCTAAGCGCATGGTGATGCGTGGCGGTGTAGATTGGATCTGCTACCGGGCCGGGTTTTACGCGAAAAATAGGTTGTTCGTAAAATAACCATAACTTTTGCATACGACCTCGGATTGAGACGATTTGTATATGAAAAATCATCTACAGAAAATTTTACACATGATTTCGGCTGCCAACGGTAGTTTCGTTAAATTTAGATTTACGAATTAAGACCGGGAAGATGGAGTTTTCGGTGATTTAAGTTTGGATGTCGGAATCGGCTAACTTGTTTTTGCAGATTCATGTGATCGGTATGGCCCTATGTGTATGTGATGCATGTATATAATTAATCATGACCTGCGTGTCATGAGTAGGGCAATACAGCTGGAGCCATATGTATTGTCAATTTGATGTAATGGCCTGCGTGCCAACTTGTGATGATCTAATGCGCGGTTGTGTAATTTATTTTACTAGCATGAGTTAGATAGTTCTTGAAGGACTCATCACTGGAGGATGGCATACATGGATCATGGAGATGGGGATCATCATGATGGACAGTACAATGGAGATAGAGATCGCCATGTGTTAATGGGCCATACCGTTTCATTAATATGTGAATGTCATTCTTATTGTTTTACTTCTACATATGCGACGATAATGGTTATTTTTCTGCATGCGACGATAGAAGTAAAACGATCCCTCAACAATGTTTAAGTCTTGAATGCCCTCCCAACTAAACCTTGCACCATCACATGTCTTGTACAATTAGTGGTGGGTCTATAAAATTAGGGTGCCACTAGTTTTCCTTGACTAGATGGGTTCATATCGGATACTTACTCGTATAAAGGGTTGGTCAACTTAGACGAGGTCATCTTAACGGTTAAGGACCTTAGGACATAAAGGTTGGGCACCGAGACATAGAGATGTCACCCAACAATAGGAGTCATATGTGATATGATTAGCAAAGGGTTGCTTACTGATCTACCATGTCTTCTAGCGGTGATGCTAAAGCTCACTAGTGGACTTGTTCGTTGTGGGTCCTGAATCACTAAGTATCAATGGAGGGATATTGATTTTAGTGGGAGTAGATTCTGTTAAATTGTTTAATGTATTTTACTCTGTCGTAGATATGCTATCTTAGTATTTTGTATTATTTTCTATTGTAGATTAATGGCACCTAGCACCACACCGTTTTCTTTGCGTTCGGTCATTGAGAAGGATAAAGTTCAATGGAACAAACTATGCGGATTGGATCCGCAACCTGAGAATTGTTCTCAGGGCTGAGAAAAAGGAAGAAGTTCTGGACACCCCATTACCACCAGAGCCTACTGAAGATGCAACTGCTACTGGAAGCAATGCTTACAAGAAAGCATGTGATGCCAACCTTGAAGTGAGTTGCCTTATGCTTGCTTGCATGGAACCCGAGCTGTAGATGCAGTTTGCGACAAACCATGAGGTGCACGATATGATCGAGGCGCTTAAGGATATGTTCAAAACTCAATCCAGGACTGAACGGTTCAATGTCTCGAAGGCCTTTGTGGAGACCAAGCTAGCAGAAGGCGCAGCGGTAGGACCGCACGTAATCAAGTTGGTTGGTTACACCCAGAGGTTGGAGAAGCTAGGTTTCCCACTTGGCCAAGAGTTGGCCACTGATTTTATTCTAGCATCACTTCCGCCTAGCTTTGGGAACTTCATCTCGAACTACCATATGCATGGGGCGGAGAATGACTTGAATGAGTTGTGTGGCATGCTTAAGACAACAGAGGCTGACATTAAGAAAAGTGCTGGAAGCAGCCATGTTATGGCGATCCAAAACAGGCCTAACTTTAAGAAGAAGGGCAAATCTTGGAAGAAGAAGGGCAAGGCTAAAGATGTGATCTCCCGGCCAAACCAAACAGCCCAGGCTAAACCTGGACCAGCTGCAGATGAAGAGTGCTTCTTCTGTAAGTATCATGGTCACTGGAAGAGGAATTGCAAGCTGTACCTAGCTTCTTTGAAGAAAGGCGGTAGTAAGAGTACTTCCGCATCAGGTACACTTGTCATTCATGTTACAGACATTTTCCTCACTGATTCTTGTTTTAATTCTTGGGTATTTGATTTCGGATCGGTTGCTCATATTTGCAATACGATGTAGGGACTAATAAGAAGTAGAAGCGTGGGAAGAGAAGTTGATTTCTATGTGGGCAATAATGCAAGAGTTGCTGCGTTGACCGTCGGGACAATGCAACTTCACCTCCCGTCAGGATTTATTATGGAGTTGAATAATTGTTATTTTGTTCCTAGTTTGAGTCGAAACATTGTATCTCCTTCAAGTTTGATGAAGGATGGTTATTCATTTATGAGTGAAAACATTGGTTGTGTGATATCTAAGAATGGCATGTTTGTGGCTCTTGCATCCATTGTGAATATGTTATTTATTTTAAATATTGATGATTCAGCTATCTGTAATATAAGTGCTAAAAGGCCTCGGCTAGATGATTTGAATCATACCTATATGTGGCATTGTCGTTTGGGTCATATTAGTGAGAAGCACATGAAGAAGCTCCATTCTGATGGACTTTTAACTTCGTTTGATTTTTAATCATACGAGAGATGCGAAGCTTGCTTGCTAGGCAAGATGACTAAGGTGCCCTTCACAGGTTTTCCTGAGGGGGCGCAAGACTTGTTGAACTCATACATACGGATGTGTGTGGACCAATGAGCATGATAGCTAGAGGTGGATTTCAGTACTTCATAACTTTCAGTGATGATTTTAGTAGATATGGCTATGTCTACTTAATGAAGCATAAGTCAGAAACTTTTGAAAAGTTCAAGGAGTTTTAGCATGAAGTTGAAAATCAACGTGGCAAGAAAATTAAGGTCTTGCGATCTGATCGTGGAGGCGAGTATTTGAGCCACGAGTTTAGCACTCATCTAAAGAGTTGCGGAATTGTTCCACAGCTTACGCCACCTGGAACACCTCAAAGGAACGGTGTGTCCAAGCGATGGAATCGAACCTTGTTGGACATGGTACGATCAATGATGAGCTAGTCAGACCTACCGTTATCGTATTGGGGTTACGCTCTAGAAACAACAGCTTTCACACTAAATAGGGTACCGTCTAAGTCTGTGGATAAGACACCATATGAGATATGGACTGGCAAGACTCCCAGTTTGTCTTTTCTAAAAATTTCGGGCTGTGAAGTATATGTCAAGTGACTTCAGTCTGATAAGCTTACACCCAAGTCGAATAAGTGCATATTCGTGGGATATCCAAAGGAAACAATTGGGTATTATCTCTACAACCGATCAGAGGGCAAAGTGTTTGTCACTAGGAACAGTGTTTTCTTGGAGAAAGAGTTTCTCAAAAGCAAGAAAAGTGTACAGAAGGTGTATCTTGAAGAAGTTCGAGATGAGCCTATGATGCAAGACTTTACGAGTGATGCTAATGTAGCAGAACAAGTTGAGGCACATGTGGCAAGAGAAGAACCGCTGTTGGCGGTCGTTACAGCCCAAATCCGACCACCAATTCTCGGGAATAAATGAGGTTATATGCAACATTCCATGCACTTAGGTTTTATTTCTAATAAAGTTCCACGAGTTTTGGTGAGTGTCACTTGTGCAGGTACAACTACGACAAATATGTGCTATTGGGGCCGGAAATGACCAAATCGGTCGAACGACTCCGTTCGGCCGGTTACCCCCCTTAGCCAAGCAGACCACCGGGAGTCGTCCACGTCAACAATGGCCAAGCGAACACATCACATGACACGTGGGCGGCCGCCAACTCACCCCGAAGGATAAACACGTCACCCTGGGCCAGAACAACGCGAAGCCAACCACCAGGAGGCAGCCCAGAAGGCCCACAGAGCAGAGGCGGTGCTGGGGAGGCCGGCCACGGGCCAGGCCCAGTTCGGCCGAACTGGGGCCTTCGGCCGAACCGCCCCCAGCTGGAAACCGACACCAGGGAGCCAATCCTGACCGTGGGAAGCAAGGTCGGCAGATCCTCTGGTTCGGGCGAACTAGGGAGTTCAGCCGAACCGACCTGTTCGGCCGAACCGCCTCCCCTCGCCCGAAATCCCAGGGGGTACCCCCCTGGCTTCCTTGGCCGCTACCCTACCTCAACCGCCTTGGACTCCTATAAATAGAGGGTCACTTTCACTTGTAAACACACACCACTTGGGAGCAAGTCTCCATTCTCCACTTTCAAGATGTAGAGTTAGGCTAGTCCAGTTGGGAGTTAGAGTCAGGGTCGAGCTTCGCTCGGGGTTCCGGAGTCGTCTTCTGGAGTTCTGGTAAAGCTCTTGTATCTTTTCCTTTTATTTATGTTCGACTCTGAGTAATCAATATATTTCCTCTGCATTTACTTGAGCTATTTGTTCTGCATTTATTTCGCGAGTAATTGTGGAATGTCTAGCCTTGGTTATAAGCTATTGTAGTCTGGTTCTATAAGTTCTCTCTTAGTCCTTTGTCTTAGCTGGTTCCTCGTTTCTGCTCAATACTTGCGGTGAATTGTCACTGGGGTATTGACAGGATTGCTTGCTCTTTCTAGAAGAGTGAGTAGTTACTGCCTAGCGTAGGTGTGGTACCTAGTCTAGATGGTAACCTTGGTTTGTCCCCGTCGCAACGGAGGTGGTAGCCGTGAGGTGGTGACAGCCCTTTCGGTCTTCGTAGTCCATCACGTTAGTTCCGGTCTGCAGGCACCCCGTAAGAGCATGGAGTTTGTGGCACCCCTTCTCATCCCTTTCTGTGTGTCACGGTCTCCGTCCCCGATGTTGAGATAATAGAACTAGGAAGAGAACCATAGATGTCATTCTTCATGCTAGCCGTAACCCTTGCCAGAGGTATCTCAAGGCCAGTGGAAGTATATAGGAATCCTTTCCTGTCTCGTTGTTCTCCCACTAGCTAGACCGCTCTTCTATCCCTATCCTGAACTTCTCCTTGTGTGTGTCAACTGAATATCACTCCTATCCTATCCTTTACCCCCGCCTTGTTAGCCGGTACTTTAATTAGTAGTTACATCCTTGTCAATAGTCGATACTCTTTATCCAATGCTTCCCTGTGGAAATATAAATACGATACCTAGGAATACTCCCGGGTGAAATGCTACATCTGTATCCGTGCGCTTGCGGATTTATATCTGTATCGTAAGAATACCAATGAACACTACTTGCACCATTACTGGGATTGGCAATCCTAATAGTGGACCGTAAGAAGTGTCAACAAGCATTTCTGGCGCCGTTGCCGGGGAAGCAATTGGCGAAAGATATTGATGATTGACATTGGTGTCTACTAATTTAATCTACCGCTAGCATTAGCGGATCACCCCTGTTTGCTTGAGTTTGTTTCAAACAGGAGGAAAGCAGAGAGCCCAGGGTGCCCGATCATGCAGGATTTATCAATGTATGCGCCTGTCTACTGCAATGAGTACCGTACGGAAGCTTCTGAAGAAAATTTGCACAGGTATGTGTTCATACATATACATATTTTATCATAACCACGTGCAGAATGGAAGAAAGATCGTCGTCAAGGAAGAAAAAGGAAATCAAATGTGACGAACGAATGACGCTGCATCACCGCAATTCCGTCTCAAATTGTTGGTAATGGCGAGAAAAATCAAGGTATGTGAGATAGTCCAGCTCTTAGACTTTAAATTTTGAGCTTTATCCTTTAAATTGTTGCATTATCCACTGCATGATTGCATTGAATCACTTAATTTAGGAAATCATGCATACTATTACCCCATTTTTTTCCCCAATTCACTGCATATTTCCCATTCTTGCATTTGCATTCATTCGCCCCATCACTGTTTTGCAAAAAAAAACACTAAAAGAAAAATAAAATAAATATCCAGTGACCACTAGTGTTAGGCCAAGGTGTCTGTATGTCTGCAAGCCTTAATCCAAGGCTAGTGGCCAAACATAACCTGGCCTGGCCAATTTTCGCTTGTCCTTTGCGCTTCGCGCGAGAGAGGAGGCAAACTCTACGCCTCCACTCCTTTGCCACTCCACTTGCTTGTTTTTGGGACCCATTGTTTCAACATTCACATACAAGCTAGTTCCGCGGCATTCCACTAGTCGGTATATTTGAGTGCCGATCCCCTTTGCCACATCCATAACCGTGTATCCGTACACGGAAACATCAACGCGGAGGAGGACTCAGCCAACTGGTGCAGTCACGTTGGCGTTGTAGCATCACCGCTGCATCAATTCTGAAACTATTCATCATCAGATGCCAACGGTAGGCACGCTCAGGTACGTGAAACGGTTTTTGCTTTTTACCTGAATTAAAAGCAAAGTTCACCAATGGCCATATGCTTATCTCCATGTGAATATTTCAAGGTGTTTCCATGCCCCCTTCATCTATTGCGGTTTGCTCGGGTTTGAATGTGTTGCTAGCTAGAATATATTCATAAGCTCTTTAAATTAAGCATGGTGCTTAGGTTAATTAGTTTGCTTTAATCGAACTAGACATGGTGTCAAGTTTGATTAGTGAACCTTTAAAGCAGTACTTCTATGGATATTGGTTGTATGTGTGGACTAACCCTTATAGAAAAAAAAATCAAAAAAGAGAGAGAAGGGGGAGTCCCAAAATATACTTCACACCGGATATGAAGGCTATGGATACAGTTGAAGCCCAGGGTGGACAATCATTCCAGGTATGCACATATTGCAGTAAATTATAAGTAACCTGGAACAGGAAGTTGCATCGTCCGAGACATTCTCTCCAGATCGGACGGTGACAAGAACAATTGAAGACAGGAGAAGTCCCGCTCGCGGACTTAAAACCTGAGCTCTCGCCGCGAGGAAAACCGGTATGTATCCCATATTTCCCTTCCAATTTTATTTCCTTCATTGCATTTGCATGTTTCCCTTTCCAAAATAAATGAACCACTTGAGTAATTAATTTGAGAGAGAGTAGAAAATTTTGCAAGCTTGGTTAGAAATAATTGGACACATGCTGAAATTTAATTAGAGAGGGTGTAATTTGTAACTTTCTTCAATTTCACCCCTTCTAGAACATCTCCAATTATTTACCATCATCACCAACCAGCACCAAACATGTCTACCCCACTAAAATGGCTGCATACTCACCAATTATCACAAACATGGCAGCATGGGGGTGACTCCACTAAAACCAACTTTGGTCATGTCAAGTTTGCATCTTACCTACCACTAAAAACCACTCACATGACCTTGGGAATTGTTGGCCACACAAAATTTCGTGGAATCAAAATAAGGGGAGGTGCTCCACTCAGGGAGGAGTGGCCTGGCCACCAGGGCCTGGTTCGCCCGAACCACCCAGTTCGGCCGAACCAGGACCTGCCTCCCCTCGGCCTATAAATGCTGGTGCATTGCTTGCTTGCTCTCACACACTCATACACTCTGAAAAATTTCAGTTAGAAGCTCTCCCTCTCTCATTTCTTGCTCTAGCTTGTGCTCAAGTCCTTCCCAAAGTTCTTGCTCAAGTTTTAGTTCACTTGCATCACTAGAAAATCCCAAAAATATTTTGCTTTTGTTGCGATCTTTGTGCTGAAATTCTGGACGATTTTGTGGTGGTCACCGACACCCACAAGAACGACTAACCTTTTGTGGTGGTTTTTATCCCCGCAAGAACAACTAACTATCTCGAACGACTGACTTGATTTTCTTGTGCTAACCATATATATTCAGTCCTTTGGGTAGTTGTTGTTGCACTAACCTTTTGCAGGAATCATGTCGAAGTTATTCACGTCGCTCCGTCGTTCCGCCCGGCTAGGCCGAAGATCGGACGATGCTGGGAGTTCCCCAGCTCCGTCCCGAGGCTCGAGCCGGATGGACACGGACGAGTATGGAGCAGCCGGCTCGGGATGAGGCCATGCCACGCCCCCGGCCAGGCAGCTCCTGAGCGAGAGTGACATCAATCTCAGGACAGAACGGGAGCAGAACACCTTCAACGAGCTTCGGCTTAAGGAGTTCGAGCACACCCGTGTGTTTGAGCAAGACTTGCTCAGGGACACGGGGATGGACGTAGAGTTCACGGAAATCTTCCAAGCCGTTGGCTGGGAGAATTTCTGGCACATCAACGAAGAAGGTTCGAAGGTTCGTACCTGCTCACCCTTGAATTCCTCTCGACTTTGGTTTCTGAAACTGGGGGGATTCGTTTCCGATTTTTCAACCAAGAGTTTTTCTGCTCTTGGAGGGATTTTAGTTCAGGTCTCGGATTTTCAAGCCGTTGTTCCTTAGACCCGAACAAAGCGCTTAAAAGATTTGGCCGGGTGGCATTTTGGAAAAGATTTCGGGGAATACCAACTGTCATGCGCCGTGCACGAACAGCATACATAACCCCACTTTGCGTTTCATGCATCGTTGGGTGTCTATGACGATATTCCCCCGGGCAGATTTGTGCCCTGTCAACACCATCGAGTTGCGGGTTCTTTTTGCCATGGTCAAGCAGATTCCCTATTCACCAGTGAAAGACATGGTTGGTCACTGGCTGTCTCATATTTCTCGTGCGGGTAGCATGGCGATGACTTCTCTAGTCACTCGCCTCGCTAACCATCTGGGCGTCCTCCAAGGCGCCCGGTTCACGTACATCGAGACAGCGCGTTCCGTCGTGGATGCCAAGCACTTCGTGCAAGCCCACATGATACGGCGGACGCCTGACGCAACGCTGGCAATGATTTACCGTGGATATACAACTGGAGTGCCTTTGCCTTGTGCAGCACTAAGGTTGTATACCACGTCGAAACTAACTCTTCAGTTGAGGACCGAGTCGGACGATTCTCCACCTTGGAGAGAGCCCGCTCGGCACAGCGTTGCAGGTGACGGACCCGTCATGAGGGGACGAGCCAGGCGTGATGCTGGGCTCGCCACCTCACAGGAGCCGGAAGATGCACCACAAATGCCGCACCGACACACTTCCGCTTTTGAGGCCACCTACGACATGTACACCGGTGCTGGGACGTCTGGAGCAGGAGGCTCTGGGCAACACCAGGAGCCGAACTACTTCACCTCAGGATGCTGGGACTACGACCAGTACACGGACTCTGAGTGGTCCGAGAGCCGGTATGGAGGGGGGTACGACAGTGCCTCCCAGCCATATTACCCCGGATACTCACAGTCCGCACGCTTCGACTACGACCGGGAGTTTCCCTACATCTCCGACCGAGTCGAGCTCATCGACGACCGTACCCGAGAGATTCAAGACACGCTAGCCCGCCATTCTCAGTACCATCAAGAGAATAGCGGGATGGTGGCGTCCACCCAGCATGACGTCCACGAGCAAGCAGAACAGCTGAGCCAGTACCTTTCAAGGCTCAACCCCTACCAGTGAAGGTCCAAGCTTGGGGGAGGACCCCACCAGGTATGTCCCGATTTATCCAGCACTTTGATCTTTTAATTTCCCGTTCATTTTCCTTCATGATAATTTGCATTTAAAAAAAATGAAAATACCAAAAATATTTCCCTTAAACAATATTTCCCTTGAATAAAAATAACTCCCAACTATGCATGGAATGAATCATATGCCTCTCACGTTGGAAATGATGAATAGTTGCTCTGTCATTAATTCTGCAAGTACTTTGTTTCAACTAGTTGCTAGATTGTGCTTGAGTTATTTGGCATGAGTAAAAATGATCCTGAACACCTTGTGGGAGCACATGCTTTATTCCAAGTCTAAGTTGTTGTGGGGGTTGATATAGTGAGAATTTGGTTAAATTCTATTCTGCTTTTAGTACGGGGAAAATCTCGGAAATTTATGCTTTCAAAATGAAACAAGTTATCTTAGTGAGCTTTGTCAAATTGTTGTGACCTTTGAGTGAAGCTTTCATATTCTTAAAGATCGAGACCCACGTACACACACCACCTTTCACTTGCAATTCCTACACTGGGAGTTAGCAAACATTTTCCATCATCCATCCACAAAAATAAATGCTCCATGTTCTATGAGTTCCCTCTCCAAATATTCTTGATAGAGACATGGGCTATGCAAAAAGAAAAGCATGCCAAAGAAGCATGGCAAAAATAAGAGAAAAAGAAAAGCATGCCAAAGAGCATGGCAAAAAGAAAGAAAAAAAAAAGAAAAGCATGCCAAGTGGCATGGCAAAAATATAAGAATAAAAGATAGCCCATGTTCTCGAAAATAAATCAAGCAGAGGGAAATTCATCCAAGGAGTTCCACCATATTCCACTCCACCATTCCACCATATTCCATTCCACCACTCCACCATATTCCACTCCATCCACACACTTGCACGTCTCGATCTTGAGATGTGATTTGTCTCCTCTGAGATCCGGTCTTTGACTTAGCAAAATATAAGATGCATGCATGCCTTCATCCTTTGTCCCTGATCCACACAAAAAGCCATATTAGATGTTAGGATGAAAAGAAGGCACAAGCCTTTGGTGAGGATTCAAATACACTTGAGTGATTGAGTGTGCCAATGAGGAACAATTTGTAGTTTTCAAAACTTATGAAAAACTCCGAGATGGGATCCCGAAAAGAGTAGAGTGGAATAAAACTGAGTTTAAACTATTCGTCCTTTCAACCGCCCAAGATAAGGAGATTGCTATAAGCCCCATAGGTAAAAAGGTGATTTGAAACTTTGCCTATGATTCAAGTATTTTTGAGCACTAGTTGTTTATAAAGTTACCTGCAAAAGAAATGACATTGTAGCAACTCCTGATCCACCGAGCCTAAGTTTATATCTTTGCTCGAGGACGAGCAAAGAGCTAAGCTTGGGGGAGCTTGTTGGCGGTCGTTACAGCCCAAATCCGACCACCAATACTCGGGAATAAATGAGGTTATATGCAACATTCCATGCACTTAGGTTTTATTTCTAATAAAGTTCCACGAGTTTTGGTGAGTGTCACTTGTGCAGGTACAACTATGACAAATATCTGCTATTGGGGCCGGAAATGACCAAATCGGCCGAACGACTCCGTTCGGCCGGTTACCCCCCTTAGCCAAGCATACCACCGGGAGTCGTCCACGTCAACAATGACCAAGCGAACACATCACATGACACGTGGGCGACCGCCAACTCACCCCGAAGGATCAACACGTCACCCTGGGCCAGAACAACGTGAAGCCAACCACCAGGAGGCAGCCCCGAAGGCCCACAGAGCAGAGGCGGTGCTGGGGAGGCCGGCCACGGGCCAGGCCTAGTTCGGCCGAACTGGGGCCTTCGGCCGAACCGCCCCCAGCTGGAAACCGACACTAGGGAGCCAATCCTGACCGTGGGAAGCAAGGTCGGCAGATCCTCTAGTTCGGGCGAACTAGGGAGTTCGGCCGAACCGACCTGTTCGGCCGAACCGCCTCCCCTCGCCCGAAATCCCAGGGGGTACCCCCCTGGCTTCCTTGGCCGCTACGCTACCTCAACCGCCTTGGACTCCTATAAATAGAGGGTCACTTTCACTTGTAAACACACACCACTTGGGAGCAAGTCTCCATTCTCCACTTTCAAGATGTAGAATTAGGCTAGTCCAGTTGGGAGTTAGAGTCAGGGTCGAGCTTCGCTCGGGGTTCCGGAGTCGTCTTCTGGAGTTCTGGTAAAGCTCTTGTATCTTTTCCTTTTATTTATGTTCGACTCTGAGTAATCAATATATTTCCTCTGCATTTACTTGAGCTATTTGTTCTGCATTTATTTCGCGAGTAATTGTGGAATGTCTAGCCTTGGTTATAAGCTGTTGTAGTCTGGTTCTATAAGTTCTCTCTTAGTCCTTTGTCTTAGCTGGTTCCTCGTTTCTGCTCAATACTTGCAGTGAATTGTCACTGGGGTATTGACAGGATTGCTTGCTCTTTCTAGAAGAGTGAGTAGTTACTGCCTAGCGTAGGTGTGGTACCTAGTCTAGATGGTAACCTTGGTTTGTCCCCGTCGCAACGGAGGTGGTAGCCGTGAGGTGGTGACAGCCCTTTCGGTCTTCGTAGTCCATCACGTTAGTTCCGGTCTGCAGGCACCCCGTAAGAGCACGGAGTTTGTGGCACCCCTTCTCATCCCTTTCTGTGTGTCACGGGCTCCGTCCCCGATGTTGAGATAATAGAACTAGGAAGAGAACCATAGATGTCATTCTTCATGCTAGCCGTAACCCTTGCCAGAGGTATCTCAAGGCCAGTGGAAGTATATAGGAATCCTTTCCTGTCTCGTTGTTCTCCCACTAGCTAGACCGCTCTTCTATCCCTATCCTGAACTTCTCCTTGTTTGTGTCAACTGAATATCACTCCTATCCTATCCTTTACCCCCGCCTTGTTAGCCGGTACTTTAATTAGTAGTTACATCCTTGTCAATAGTCGATACTCTTTATCCAATGCTTCCCTGTGGAAATATAAATACGATACCTAGGAATACTCCCAGGTGAAATGCTACATCGGTATCCGTGCGCTTGCGGATTTATATCTGTATCGTAAGAATACCAATGAACACTACTTGCACCATTACTGGGATTGGCAATCCTAATAGTGGACCGTAAGAAGTGTCAACAACCGCCACAACCACAAAGGTCGGAAAGGCCATGTCGCACAACTAATAGAATGAATCTCCTAGTTACGGGAGAGCGCGACATATTGTTGATGGACAACGATGAGCCTAGGACCTATGCGGAAGCAATGATGGACCCAGATTCTGAGAAATGGCAAAGTGCCATGAGATCCGAGATAGATTCCATGGGACACAATCAAGTTTGGAACTTGGTTGACCCGCCTGATGGTGTGAGACCCATCGAGTGCAAATGGATCTTTAAGAGAAAGAGAGATGTGGACAAAAATGTTCACGTCCACAAAGCACGACTTGTTGCAAAAGGTTTTCGACAAGTTCAAGGAGTTGACTACGACGAGACATTCTCACGCAGTAGCGATGCTTAAATCTATTCGGATCATTCTAGCAATAGCTGCATATTTCGATTATGAGAAATGACAGATGGATGTCAAAACAGCTTTCATAAATGGGAACCTAGATGAGGATGTATATATGATACAATCCAAAGGTTTTGTCGATCCAACTAATGCTGGAAAAATATGCAAGCTTCAGAAATTCATATATGGGTTAAAGCAAGCATCGCGGAGTTGGAACCTTCATTTTGATGAGGTAGTCAAAGGATTTGGCTTCCGTCAGAATGATGAAGAGGCTTGTGTTTACAACAAGGAAAGTGGGAGCTCTGTTACATTTCTAATCTTGTATGTGGATGACATATTGTTGATTGGGAATGATATTCCTATGCTGGAATCCATTAAGACTTCACTAAAAAATAGTTTTTCTATGAAGGACTTTGGGAAGATGCATATATTCTGGGCATAAGGATCTATAGAGTTAGATCAAGGAGGCTTATAGGATTAAGTTAGGATACTTACATTGACAAGTTGTTGAAACGGTTCAACATGGAACAGTCCAAGAAAGGGTTCTTGCCTATGTCACATGGCGTACACCTCAGCAAGACTCAGTGTCCTTCGACGGCTGATGAGCGGGAGTGCATGAGTAAGATCTCCTATGCTTCGGCAATTGGGTCTATCATGTACGCCATGATAACTACTTGCCCAGATTTCTCATATGCTCTAAGCGTTACGAGCAGACACCAGTCTAATCCAGGTGAAAGTCACTGGACTATGGTAAAAAGGATTCTTAAGTACTTTAGAAGAACTAAAGATGTGTTCCTACTCTATGGAGGTGAGGAGGAGCTCATTGTAACGGGTTACACTGATGCTAGTTTCCAAACTGATCCAGATGATTCAAAGTCGCAATCAGGATTCGTGTTCACGATAAACGGTGGTGCTGTAAGCTGGAAAAGTTTTAAGCAAGATACTGTGGCTGATTCTACAACGGAAGCTGAGTACATCGCACCTTTTGAAGCGGCGAAGGAAGGTGTTTGGATGAGGAAGTTCCTCATTGAGCTTGCTGTGTTTCCCAATGCATCTAGCCTGTTGGAACTCTACTGTGACAACAATGGGGCAATTGCACAGGCTAAGGAGACTAGGAATCACCAGAAGAACAAACATGGACTGCGGAAGTTTCACCTCATTCGAGAGTTCGTTAGACGGGGTGAGATAAAGATATGCAAAATACATACAGATTTGAATGTTGCTGATCCTTTGACAAAGGCTCTTCCACAGTCTAAGCATGAGTCACACATGAAAGCTATGGGTATTAGATATCATCTAGATTAGCTCTAGTGTGAGTGGATGATTGTATTATATCTATGACATATCGTTTATTTATTGAATATCCATGAAAGGCAACTTGTATATGATTGTGAAACCCTTTACTTTTATGGTTATTCTAAAATTATCCCTAATCTGATTAGCACATGTATTAGTTGATGACTATGTTTCACAAGTCATGGACATGGAGATGTCAAACTAATAATGTGGGCACAGGTATGACATGGGGCTGGACTGACCAACTTGAGATCTTATTGTATGTTTATCTCTTTTCACAATGCGTATGTTTTGTCTTAAGACCTGAGATTGTTGCACGTACTTAAGATGTGAATTGACCTACTTAGGGACTACCAAACTCTACTCCGTAACTGGGTAGTCATAAAGGTGGTTTTCGGGTTTGTCAGGAAGCATGCTGTGAGGCGTGGTCAATCAAGATGGGATTTGCCCCTCTCTATACGAGAGAGATATCTCTGGCCCCCTCGAGTGATCGGATCAAGAAATGCATGGCCATGCTAGGTTGAGTGTTAACCTCTTGAAGGATCCGACTCACAGGTTCGAGAAAGAGAGGTCAACTTGGAGTTAGACCAAATATCGTGAGGCAAAGGGAATAGCATGTACGTGATGTTGTGGCGGTTCGTCTGATATGATCTTTACGTGCACATGGGAGTTGACAAGTCTTGCTAGAGACCGCTAACTACTATTGGACCGAGTATGAGTACTTGGGACATGTCTATGTGTGCGTGAACCCATAGGGTCACACACTTAAGAGGTTTGGAACACTGAAAGCTTGCCTATGTGATTGTCTCTAGTGCAAGTGGGAGACTATTGGATATATGCCCAAGAGCCAATCAGATTGGGCTTGATTATGGGCTTGATCCACGAGTGATTAGGTTAACTGATAGGGCCTATGAGATGGCAGCCCATTAGTACAGCCTATATATATGCATGAGGGGCTAGGGGTGCAAGGACCACTCGTCGACGCCCCAAATCCTAATAGCACCCGGTGCCATTCATGTAGTCATTCGTGGGGTGCTAGTAAACCTACGTTCGGCGTTCCATCCTTGTACGTGTGGATACCTCAGAGGTGCTACACTTGTAGCACAAGGACGGACCGCACGTGCAGGACCAGATAGACGTGAGCAACTGCACGACACTGCCACTTCGACGTGTTCGTCTACATCGAGACGGCTTCCACTGCATCTGCGCATCTAGTGGTAATGATCCGTGATCTATAACTGCTGTTGTTTCTGTTTTGGGGTAAACGAGTTTTTGTATGTGCTAGCGTAGCCTCATCGTTTCCCTTCATTTTCCCCTTCCTCCACCTCTGTATTTATAGCGGTCATTAATGGGCCTTTCAACATTTGTTGCCCATCAAGACTCTAGTACCCTAATGGAACAAATCCATCAAAACCCATTAGCGGATCCAATCCGATTGGCTCTAGGGTATATATATCCAACACAACGTTCCCAGCACCTCCAGGCGCCACAGCAACAGCAACAACGCTTCCAGAACCAGGTGCAGAATGGTCCTGTTCAGCACCCCAACCCAGCTAACAATGCACCAGTGGGATAGAGGTGCTTCCACTGTGGTGAGCCAGGACACTATGCCAACGCCTGTCCCTATAGGGCCCAGAACGCTGCTGGCCAGAACAACAACCAGAGGGCTGGACAACCGCAGAACTAGAATGGAAATCAACAACAGGGCCAGGCAAATCGTGGATAGCAGAACCCTGCTAGGGGCAAGGTCAACCACATAGGTGCAGAGACCGAAGAGGGAGCTACTAACGTGGTCGTGGGTACGTTCCCTGTCAACTCAACTCCTGCGACTGTTTTGTTTGATTCTGGATCTTCGCATGCTTTCATAGCTACTGCTTTGTGAAAAAGAACATGATGACCCTACGACCCATGTTGAATAGCATGTTAGTTAGTTCACCAGGGGGAACAGCGAGCCACTTTACGTTGCCCCCATGTCACCATCACAATAAGGGGGTAGACTTTGAGGTGTATCCGATAGTCTTAGAAACTATTTGGTTCGACCTAATCCTGGGAATGAGCTGGTTAGCCAGATATGATGCGGTGATCCAATGTTCCAAGAGAACCGTACAACTGACAGCAAGGACCGATGAAAAGGTGGAATATCAAGCATCGAGTCCCTCGGAGCACAATCAGGTCAACCAAGCTGAGGGTGCAGCACTGGAAGATATCAGAGTGGTGAATGCATTCACAGATGTGTTCCCAGAGGAGTTGCCAGGTATGCCCCTGGAACGCGAAGTTGAATTTGTTATTGAACTTAAACCTGGCACCACACCTATAGCTAAAATACCATATAGGATGAGAGTAAAGGAGTTGGAAAAACTTAAGGAGGAAATAGGGGCATTACTAGCCAAGGGGTATATCCATCCTAGTTCTTCACCATGGGGAGCACTGGTGTTGTTCGTGGATAAAAAGGATGGTACCCAGAGAATGTGTGTGGATTATAGAGCGCTCAATGAGGTTACCATCACGAACAAGTACACATAGACCCTTGATGATCTGTTTGACCAGCTGAAGGGAGCTTGTGTGTTCTCTAAGATAGATCTTCGATCAGGCTATCACCAGATGAGGATTCGACCATCGGACATACCCAAGACAACCTTTACTACTCGGTATGGGTTATATGAGTTCACAGTCATGTCTTTTGGATTGACCAACGCTCTGGCATACTTCATGTACATGATGAATAGTGTCTTCATGGATTATCTTGACAAGTTTGTGGTAGTGTTCATTGATGATATCCTAGTTTTCTCGAAGAATGAGGAGGAACATGAGGAACACTTGAGATTGGTAATGCAACGACTCGGGGAGCACAAGTTGTATGCTAAGTTGAGTAAGTGTGAGTTTTGGTTGAAAAAGGTAGCATTCTTGGGGCACGTGTTGTCCAATGGTGGAGTGGCTGTGGATCCGAAGAAGGTCCAAGATGTGCTCAGTTGGAACCCACCGCAGGATGTGAGCGAGATTAGAAGTTTCCTTGGAATGGCTGGATACTACAGATGGTTCATTGAGGGGTTTTCCAAGATTGCTAAACTCATGACAGCCCTACTGGAAAAGAATGCTAAGTTCATTTGGACAACGGAGTTACAGGCCAGCTTCGACGAGTTGAAGAAGAGGTTAATTACGACACCTGTGCTAGTACTACCAGATATCACCAAGGGCTTCTCTATCTATTGTGATGCATCTTGCCAAGTATTGGGATGTGTGCTCATGCAAGAGGGCGGAGTGGTAGCGTATGCCTCGAGGCAACTGAGGAAACATGAGCAGAACTACCCAACACATGACTTGGAATTGGCAGCTGTCGTACACGCCTTGAATATTTGGAGACATTATCTAATTGGGAATAAGTGTGACATCTATACTGACCACAAGAGTCTCAAATACGTCTTCACCCAGTCGGATCTGAATATGAGGCAACGGCGGTGGTTGGAGTTAATCAAGGATTATGACCTGGAGATTCATTATCACCCAGGGAAGGCTAATTTGGTGGCAGATGCTTTAAGTAGGAGTTATGTGAATAAGATCACTGGACATTGTCTGCTAGAGGAGCTTAGTCTAGAGTTTGAGAGGATGAGTCTGGGATTGGTGGCCAGTGTCACGGAACTGGCAGTGGAACCAACTCTGGATCAGGAGATCCGAAAAGGTTAGCTTGAGGATGAGAAAATTAAGGAGATTGTGGAACAGGTTGCCCTTGGGAAGGCCCCCGGTTTTCGGGTGGACGACCAAAGGACTTTGTGGTACGGGAAGAGAATATGCGTACCCGGCCTATCACAGATCAAGGATATAATCTTGAGTGAAGCGCATGATTCAGCTTACTCAATCCACCCGGAAGTACCAAGATGTACCATGATATCAAAGAGAGATTTCGGTGGTACAGATTGAAGCGTGATGTTGCAACTTATGTAGCCTTGTGTGACACGTGTCGGTGAGTCAAGCCTGAGCATCAGAGACCAGCAGGATTGCTCCAGCCTTTGAAGATACCCGAATGGAAGTGGGAAGAAGCTGGTATGGACTTTATCATCGGTCTGCCGTGCACTCAGAGAGGGTTTGACTCCATATGGGTAATCGTAGACCGCCTGACCAAGGTAGCACATTTTATTCCGGTAAAGACCACATACACGGGGGCCAGATTAGCAGAACTATATATATGGAAAGGATTGTATGCTCTCATGAGGCACCAAAAAAGATAGTGTCCGATCGAGATACTCAGTTCACATCACACTTTTGGTAGAAGCTACACGAGTCTATGTATACTAAACTGCACTTCAGTTCAGCTTATCACCCATAGACAGATGGACAGACAAAGCGGACAAACCAGATATTGGAAGATATGTTGAGGGCATGTGCTCTACAGTATGGAACAAGTTAGGAAAAGAGTTTACCTTTCGCAGAATTCTCATACAACAACAGCTATCACAAGAGTCTGCAGAAGGCAGCATTCGAGGCTCTATATGGCAGAAAGTGTAGGACTCCGCTGTTCTAGAATCAAACTAGAGAAAGTCAGGTATTTGGACCTAAGATACTAAGAGAGGTAGAGCGGCAAGTACAGGTAATCAGACAGAATTTAAGGGTGGCACAATCCAGACAGAAGACTTATGCAGACGTCAGATGGAGGGATCTTAGTTTCGAGATCGGTGACTTTGTGTATCTCAAGGTATTACCAATGAGAGGCGTGAAAAAGTTTAATGTCAAGGGAAAACTAGCGCCTCGTTACATTGGGCCCTTCAAGATATTGGAACGGAAAGGCGAGGTAGCTTACCAGCTGGAACTACCCGAGAGGTTGGTAGGAGTACACGATGTATTCCACGTGTCTCAGTTGAAGAAGTGTTTGTGGGTACCTGAGGAGTATCCGGTAAAAATATTGGAGGAATTTGAAAGAGTCTCTAGAAATAAAGTGATTCGGATGTGCAAGGTTCAATGGAGCCGTCACTCCGAGGATGAAGCGACCTGGGAAAGAGAAGAGGATCTTAGGGCCGACTAGCCACAGCTCTTCTCATCCGCATTCAAATATCAAGGACGAGATTCATCTTAAGGGGGGTAGGTTTGTAACACCCTAAAAATGTCTTTTTGAAAATTCAGTAATTAATATGTTTTTTGTTAAAGTGCTCATATTTAATTTAAGGAAAATAAACTATTTCTGAAAATTAAAATCAAATATAAGGCTTAGAAACATTTTTGTTTGCGTTTTGTTTGTGTGTAGTTCCAACTAGAATTTAAATCTAATTTAAATT
This sequence comes from Echinochloa phyllopogon, assembly GCA_033239725.1. Taxonomy (NCBI): domain Eukaryota; kingdom Viridiplantae; phylum Streptophyta; class Magnoliopsida; order Poales; family Poaceae; genus Echinochloa; species Echinochloa phyllopogon. Next base: position 30,430,420 of record BTCW01000018.1, read on the forward strand.
CGACTTTGAATTGCATTTGTTCTAGCTCGAGAAAAGTTGTTTAGCTTGGAGTTCAGCTTTGCCTCTTCAACTCTTTCCCTTGGCCTGTTTTCCCCTTCCTCTTTTCCACTCCGAGCCGGCCCAACCCTTTTTCCTCTCCCGGCCCAACTCCCAGTCCAGCGCAGTGCCCCCGGCCCAGCTCCACCCCGTAGGCCCAGCGCGCGTAACCTAGCTCCGCTCGGCCCATCTCGCAGCTCGGCCCAGCTTCCGTGCGTGTGCCCCGCTTTCCTCCCCCATCGCTGACCGGTGGACTCCGCCTGTCAGGGTCGTCTTCCCCAACGGCCACGTGAGATACGCGCGCCGCCGCGCCGGCTCCAACTCAAACTCGGGCTCGAGTCCGACCCGGGGGCGCACGCCGAGGCCACGAGCCCCTCCCCCAGTCATATTTATGCCGCTGCCCTGCCGCCTCTTGGCCTCACCCTCGCACGCCGCAAACCCTAGCCGCCCGAGCTCGCTCTCGCCGCCGCCTTCTTCGAGCTCGCCCGCCGCCGTCGAACCGCCACTCCGGTGCCGCTCCGCCCCTCTCGACCGTCGGAGCAGCTTCGCGTGGAGGTAAGGATGCTCCCAAGCTCCTTCTCGATCGTTTTCACACCTCAAAACCCCGCCATTGCATGCTTCCGCCGCTTGCCATCGCCCGCTTCCGCCATCGCATAATCGTCAACGTGAACCCCCGGGTCACGTTCGCCACGTCATCCCGTGCCCGCAGAGCCAAACCCCATCCCCAACCATGACCCATGGCTCATTTTAGAGCAACGCCGGTGAGCTTCGCCACCGCGCAAGCGTAGCGCTGCCGCATCCGCGCGTCACCGCCGATGACCGTGGCCCAGATCCAATTTAAGCCGTCTGATCAAGATCCAACCGCCCACGTTCGCCCTAGCCCGAGTCAAGTTTGACTCCTGCCGGTCAACTCCGGTCAGCCACGCCACTTTTGCAAAAGAGTCCCTTCCTTTTTTAGAAATCAACCTGCCATCCATCTTTATTAAAAACTATTTATGAATAGGTCCCTAGTTTTATGAAAAACACCCTGAACTTCCCTAATTTCATAGCCCGAAGCCCAGCCTTGCCTTTTTACATGTAAACCCTTCTATTTTATATAAAATTATGTTTAGGTCCCTAGTTTTTGATGAGGACATCACTCCTATGGATACTCACAACAATCATCTATTGATCGTTCAAGGTCCAATCACTAGAGCTCCTGCGCGACAATTGAATTTAGAGGTGAGCTCGTTCCTAAGTACTTCTCTATGTGATTACGAGAATAGATTGCTACCTAATGATTATATTGTAATTAGGAACCATGGAGAGGACCAGAGGATAGTTGGAGAAGGGCTTCAAGGTGGGGAGGACCAGCAAGGGCGTGCAAGTCAAGATAGAGGCCCAAATCAACTCGACTTCGAGTCCACCTCGGAGTCCAGGAGCAGTCAGCGCTAAATCGGATGCCCAGGTCGCATACGGGCTCGGATTTGGACGTTCTTTATATGCTTCGAAAAGCTAAGAAGATAAACTTTGCAATGACACTGGTATCATGTCAAAATTCGTCCGGAGTCATCAAGAATAGATGAAACAATTTGACATCCAGAATCTGTTTTGGTGTTGCGTCGTCGTATTTTGGCCTTTGGGCCGTGTATCGTGTTGAGCCCAATAGGGGTGCATCCACGGGGGTCGACCAGGACCCTAGAGTCCTTAAAACAGTAGCCACCGCCCAAGTTAGGGTTTGGTTTTTGCTTAGATCAATTCTGTCAAGAACAGTGTCGCCGCTCGTCGGTTTGTGAGACCCCAACTTCATGAGTTTAATCATATATGTGCAATTGTGTTGCAATCTTTCTCATTCTTGTTTGTGTTCTTCATTTCACAGGCAAGGATTAGCCTTCTGGGCGAGGTCAACCGTGCAACACCGGTTGATAACCTAAGGAGACGTGGTGCTGCGATTGCGGGGTTAGGAACGTGTTGTTCGGAAGCCGGATCAATTGGAGTCCTGACTCCACCAAATCGAGAGTTATCAGAACCTTTCGGAAGATTGAGAAACCCTAGTTCCCATCAAGTGGTATTCAGAGATAGGTTTACCGTCAGGTTCATCCTTTCGCCTTTGTCGTATAGTCCAGAAAATAGCCCTAAAAAAATCCGCTGTCCTAGTACCCTTTTAGCCTTTGCAATTTCATTTCAGATTCGTTTTGTTGAGTTTGTGTCCATGGTCGAGTCTTGTTACTGGTATTAGGTCGTGTTCGTCGTCGTAGTTCAATCACCCGTTGCTGTGCGTTGTTTGTTTCCACTGCTATCCCATCCACCATTACCGGATTACAAGTTGTGCCACCCCATAACTCGACTTGCCCTTGCTAGCCGCCTTGTATGAACTCTTGCCGTGCAAGCCCTAGATAGGTTGCGAGCCGCCGTGTGTTCATTGTCTTGTATCGCAGCCCTTCTTGGTTCATCTTGCATACCCTAACCGTTGCCGCACTTTCTGCCGATTTGTGCCTCTCTCAAAAACCATAACTTGAGGTACCCTCCATAAAACAGGCGTAACTTTTCGCTCGGTGCTCCATTTGAGCTCAATTTTTTACAGCAGATTTGTGATTCCATTCGGAGGTGTCCTGTTTGGTCGAGTCAAAAAATATAAAAAAATCAGGAAGATAAAGAAAAAATTGATCAAGTTGTTTTCAGCTTTTCAGGAAACATTACTGATTTTCTGTAGACCGCATCCTAGATCCAAAAAAGTTGCAAATTTGTATGGTTGGAGCTTTTGATATCCTTGCTCAGAGAAAAATATAAAAAATAGTTGAAAAAAATAAAAAATTCGTGATTCTTACTAGTCTGGAGGAAATTGCTGAAAAGATTAAAAACAATTGCATAGAGTGATGTTTTGCTTGTTCTGTGAGCTTTATCCATCGTTTCTTGTTCCGACATGTTGTGCTACACCTAGGACACGTCTGAGCCAGTAATTGTGACTTGCACTTTGGATACTTATTGAACTTTGCTATTCTGGATTCTTTACTTGCTACTCCTTGCTACATATTGTGCCTTCCCAAAGCTCCACATACACCTTCTAGACGGCACTGGTTTTTGATCCTTGCAATCACGGACTACACGCCTTACAGGTATCCTTTGCCTTGCTTGTTGGTAAGAACCTTGCAAGAGCTTGATAAGACACTTCCTTTGCTGTGTTGAGAGCACGTAGTTGGATTATTAGGGATAAGCTTCACTATATGTTCTTGTTTTGGTGCTTTTCGATGGTAGGAGATGATGCACCGAAGGCTCCCGCAGATTTCAGTGAATGTATTAGTCGAGAAGAGCTAGAAGTTGCTCGTTACAAGATGGAAAAAACAATCAACAAGGCTGTCACTGACGCGCTCATCGTTATGAAGCTTGGCACCATGTTAGAGAGGGTGGACCGATGGGTGTCTGAGCTTGCCGACAGAGTTGCTGTAGTCGAGGCGCGTCCACAGCCACAGCCACAACAGCCACCACCTCCACATTTTCTAGATGATGCGGTGTTTGATGACAATGGTAATTATGATGAAGCAGCTACCAAAAACGCACGGCTACAACGTCGCCTTCACCATAACAGGGTAGGTATGGGTGGCGCTCACCAAGGTAATAACAATCGTGATGACCCTTATGCTAAGATTAAGTTTACCATTCCATCTTTTTCGGGTCATTATGATGCTGAGGGTTACCTTGATTGGGAGATGACAGTAGAACAAAAATTTTCTGCCCACCTTGTACAAGAAGAACATCAAGTTAGACAAGCCACTAGTGAGTATAAGGACTTTGCTATTATTTGGTGGACTGGTCTAGTTGGCGATGGTAGAGAACCTACGTCTTGGAATGAGCTTAAGGTGGCTATGCATGATCATTTTGTTCCTCCTTCATATGATAGAGATTTGCGTAAGAAATTGCAGCGTTTAGAACAAGAAGAAACTTATGTGCAGGATTACTATGGTTCTTTGCAAAAAGGCATAATGCGTTGTGGTATTGTAGAAGGGCTTGAGGATTCTATCTGTTGTTTTTATTCAGGCTTGAGGCATGATATTCAGGACATAGTTGATTATAAGGACTTTAACACTATCGACCAGTTGTTTCGATATGCTATGCTTGCAGAAAAGGAGATTCAGGGGCGTGAACAGCAGGGCAAGAACAAGGTGGGAAGCACCTCCTACATGCCACGTACAACGCCATCTTCGGGGCTGCCCAAGCCAACTTCTTTTCGAGCACCCCCAACAGCGAGCAAGCGATCCACACCTTCAACAGCTGATGCACCATCACCGCCACCACCATCTTCTGCACGTTCTTCGGATTCAGGTAAAAATTCTTTGCAGGAGGGCAGCAAGAGTACCACCTCGACACCACACACTTCCAACATTCAGTGCCACCGTTGCCATGGGCTTGGCCACGTGCAGAAGGATTGCACTAGTCAGCGGGCATACATTGCTACAGAAGGTGGATACATAAGCACCTCCGACGTTGAAGATGATGAGGCAAATTATATTGATGAGGATCGTGGTGTTGCATTTGGTAGTGAGGACACGACGGCCTTTAGAAACATCATTGTGCAGCGAGTACTCAGCACACACACGTATAGCAACCTGAGAAGATCCAATGCCATAAGTTGTTCCAAATTTTTTCGTCATCAACAACCGTCGCGCACGTGTCATCATTGATGGAGGTAGTTACAATAATTTGGTGAGTTCTGATTTGGTCAAGAAGCTTGGATTGGCCACACGCCCTCATCCCCATCCATATGGTATTCAGTGGTTTAGTGATGCAGGGAATGCTAAGGTAACACAAACCTGTAGAGTTTCTTTTTCCATTGGTACATATGCTGATTCTGTTGACTGTGATGTCGTACCTATGGACGCTTGTTCTCTTTTATAGGGATGTCCTTGGGAATTTGATAATGATGCTATACACCATGGAAAAAGTAATAAATACACTTTCATACATAAAGGACAGAAAATAACGTTGCTACCTATGACACCTGCTGAAATTGTACAAGCTGATAAAGACCGATCTGCTAGTTTGCATGATAAGTAATCTGAAAATCAGCAAGTTGCTAAATCTATTTACCCACCTAAAAAGGATAAGTCTGCACCAACTTCTAAGGTCGAGGGAAGTAAATTAAAGGGGGGAGTTATGCTTGCAATGAAATCTGAACTTGGTGAACTTTCTGGTGATGATATGTGCTATGCTTTGGTATGCAAACGAGCTTTGTTTTCGGTTGATGATATTGCTAGCTCTTTGCCTCCTGTTGTCACTAACATTTTGCAGGAGTATGAGGACGTTTTTCCAGCTGGGTTACCACGGGGCCTTCCACCTTTGAGAGGGATAGAGCATCAAATTGATTTGATTCTCGGAGCCACATTGCCGAACCGTGCTGCTTATCGCACCAATCCCGAGGAGACTAAGGTGATTCAGCGACAAGTCCAAGAACTGTTGGACCGTGGGTATGTACGTAAAATCCTTAGTCCTTGTGTTATTCCTATGCTTTTGGTTCCCAAGAAAGATGGTACTTGGCGTATGTGTGTTGATTGTCGAGCTATCAATAATATTACCATTTGATATCGTCATCCTATTCCTAGGCTAGATGACATGCTTGATGAGTTGTGTGGTGCTATAATTTTCACAAAGGTAGACTTGCGTAGTGGTTACCACCAAATAAGAATGAAACTTGGAGATGAATGGAAAGCAGCTTTTAAAACCAAATTCAGGTTATATGAGTGGTTAGTTATGCCTTTTGGTTTAACCAATGAACCTAGTACTTTCATGCGATTGATGAATGAGGTTTTGAGGGCTTTTATTGGGCGATTTGTGGTGGTTTACTTTGATGGTATATTAATTTTCAGTAAGTCTTTGGATGAACATATGAAACACTTACGTGCTGTTTTTGATGCTTTGAGAGATGCACGTTTGTTTGCTAATCTTGATAAGTGCATCTTTTGCACCGATAGAGTTTCTTTTCTTGGTTATGTTGTTACTCCAAAGGGAATTGAGGTGGATGCGATGAAAATTGAGGCCATTGAGAGCTAGCCATTGCCCCAAACCATCACACAAGTACGAAGTTTTCTTGGTCTTGCAGGTTTCTATCGCCGCTTCGTCAAAGATTTCAGCACCATTGCTGCACTGTTGCACGAGTTGACGAAGAAAGGTGTGGTGTTTCATTGGGGAAAAGGACAAGAGGAGTCATTTTCAACTTTGAAGTACAAGCTTACGCACGCGCCATTGCTGCAACTTCCAAACTTTGGTAAGATTTTTGAGTTAGAATGTGATGCTAGTGGAGTTGGCATTGGAGGTGTTTTGATGCAAGATGGTAAACCCGTTGCATATTTTGGTGAAAAGTTGCATGGTCCAGTTCTTAATTATTCTACGTATGATAAGGAATTGTATGCACCTGTACGTTCTTTAGAAACATGGCGTCAGTATTTGTGGCCTAGTGAATTTGTTGTTCATTCTGATCATGAATCGCTAAAGTATCTTTGCTCTCAAAATAACATGGGTTGAATTTATTGAATCTTTCCCCTATATTGTCAAACACAAGAAGGGGAAGGATAATGTGATTGCTGATGCTTTGTCTAGACGATATACTTTGTTGTCCCAACTTGATTGTCAGATTTTTGGACTTGAATCGATAAAAGAACAATATGCGCTTGACCCTGATTTTAAAGATGTGTGGCTGAATTTTAGAGAGTGACATGCATGGAACAAATTTGTGGTTAATGATGGGTTCTTGTTTTGAGCTAACCGCCTATGCATTCCAGTTGGTTCCGTTCGTCTTTTGTTGTTACAAGAAGCGCATGGATGAGGGTTGATGGGACATTTGGTGCTAAGAAGACTGCGGATGTTTTGGCCTCGCATTTTTTGGCCTCATATGAAGAGAGATATTGAGAGGTTTGTTTCTCGCTGCTCCACATGTCAAAAACCTAAGTCTCGCTTGAATCCACATGGGTTATACATGCCTCTTCCAGATCCTTCTATTCCTTGGGCAGATATTTCTATGGACTTTGTTTTGGGATTGCCTAGGACTAAGAGGGGGAGTGATAGCATATTTGTTGTGGTGGATCGTTTTTCTAAGATGGCACACTTTATACCATGTCATAAGAGTGATGATGCTATACATATTGCTGACCTCTTTTTCAAAGAGATTATTCGTTTGCATGGTATGCCGTCTACTATTGTTTCAGATCGCGATGCTAAATGCTTGAGTCATTTTTGGCGGACTCTGTGGAACAAGTTGGGTACAAAATTGTTGTTTTCTACTACTTGTCATCCACAAACTGATGGACAAATGAAGGTCGTGAACCGTACTTTGGGTACTATGTTGAGAGCTATTTTGAAGAAAAATATGAGGATGTGGGAAGAATGTTTGCCTCATGTCGAGTTTGCATATAATCGAGCAACACATTCTACCACCAAGGTAAGTCCTTTTCAGGTAGTGTATGGTTTCAACCCTCATGCTCCTATTGATATTTTGCCTTTGCCTACTAGTGAAAGAATTCATAATGATGCCAAGGAACGTGCTGAATTTATTTTGCAAATGCATGAAACAACTAAGCACGACATTGAAAGATGAACGACAAGTATAGAATTGCTGGTAGTAAAGGTAATAAAGAAATAAAGCTTGAACCGGGTGATTTAGTATGGTTGCACTTGAGAAAAGAAAGATTTCCAGATTTGAGAAAATCTAAGTTGATGCCAAGAGCTGATGGCCCATTTAAAATACTTGAAAAGATTAATGATAATGCATATAAACTTGAGTTGCCTCCCGAGTTTGGGGTTAGTCCCACATTTAACGTTTCAGATTTGAGGCCATATTTGGGAAAAGAGGATGAGCTTGAGTCGAGGACAACTTCAATTCAAGAGGGAGAGGACGATGAGGACATCACTCCTATGGATACTCACAACAATCCTCCATTGATCGTTCAAGGTCCAATCACTAGAGCTCGTGCGCGACAATTGAATTTAGATGCGAGCTTGTTCCTAAGTACTTCTCTATGTGATTATGAGAATAGATTGTGACCTAATGATTATATTATAATTAGGAACCATGGAGAGGACCAGAGGATAGTTGGAGAAGGGCTTCAAGGTGGGGAGGACCAGCAACGGCGTGAAAGTCAAGATAGAGGCCCAAATCAACTCTACTTCGAGTCCACCTTGGAGTCTAGGAGCAGTCAGCACTAAATCGGATGCCCAGGTCACATACGGTCTCGGATATGGACGTTCTTTATATTTTTGGAAATCTTAGAAGATAAACTTTGCAATGGCACTGGTCCCATGTCAAAATTCATCCGGAGTCATCGGGAATCGATGAAACAATTTGACATCCAAAATTTGTTTTGGTGCTGCGTCATCGTATTTTGGCCTTTGGGCCGTGTATCGTGTTTAGCCCAATAGGGGCGCATCCACGGGGGTCGACCATGACCCTAGACTCCTTAAAATAGTAGCCGCCACCCAAGTTAGGGTTTGGGTTTTGCTTAGATCAATTCTGTCAAGAACAATGTCACCGCTTATCAGTTTGTGAGACCCCAACTTCGTGAGTTTAATCATACATGTGCAATTGTGTTGTAATCTTTCTTGTTCTTCTTGTGTTCTTCGATTCGCAGGCAAGGATTAGCCTTCTGGGCGACATCAACCGCGCAACACCGGTTGATAACTTGAGGATACGTGGTGCTGCGATTGCGGGGTTCGGAACGTGTTGTTCGGAAGCCGGATCGATTTGAGTCGCGACTCCACAAAATCGAGAGTTATCAGAACCTTTCGGAAGATCGGGAAACCCTAGTTCCCATCAGTTTTTCGCAATTAAGCCCCTAGTACTTAGAAAAGCCATATCTTTTCTGTCTTAGCACCGATTAGTGTGATTCTCGCGCTCACGTGTTCGTAGCGAAGCATAGAATAGTTTTATAGCTTCTTTTTGTTCTGTTTTTACTGTTTGGTGTATTGTTCTAATAGAGTAATCTTGTTTGCATGTACTGGCTTGTGTGGATGCTTGTGTGGTGATTCGTGGGTCCAGTCGATGAGCCGTTCAAGTTCAAGTTCGAGCAAGGTTACGAGGAACGGGACCAGCAGCAGAAACACTTTGAGGAAGGAAAGTATAGCACAGACAATCCTTGCTACCTACACATCCCTGCATGTGTCTAATTTGATGTACCCTAAGGTTGTACCTAGTTTGTTTACCCTATTCCGTTGATTCCCCGAGTTTACGCATATGGGTAGATCCTTGCTAGGTGTAGCTACTGTCACTATTATGCAAATGTTAATATTGACTTAATGGTTCACTTCAATATGGATGATAAAATTTGCTTTTTAGCAACATGGATCACGGAGCTAGAGCAGGTGCTTCGTGCTTTGCTCTAGTGTCTCTCCGTAAGGACTGGTTCTTAAAGAGGCAACCCAGGAGCTTGTCGCCACCGCTAGAACTATTATGGCTCTAGTCTTGGACAAGTAGCACGTACGGCTCTAGCTTGACAGTAGTTACCGACAGGCTGACGACGCTATGAGAAGCACTCGTGAGAGTATGGTTTGATCCACTGAGGACGGGAGATCCGTCGACTATGTCTCGTCAGGCACAGTCCCGTGTTGGGAGTCCCTGTGGTATGGTAACTCCAGATGTTGCGCTCTTCATTTTAATTGTTGGCATGTGTTGCCCGCGCTCTAGACGCCATTGACCCTCTTATCGCTGCGCCCTGAGAGTCAGTCAATCTTGGTGCCTTGGATCATGTTGCCTGTGTTGTACCATAACAGCTACTGTTTTGTTAGGGTGTCTTGTGAAAAGCCTTGTAGCATCCTTATGTGGTCACACCTCGGAAGTGTGATTTGTGAGGTCTGATCCACCTCCGCATGGTTGGGTTCAAAGTTCTTTCGAGCTTTTACGCGACTAGTGGATAAAGGGCGAAACCTCTGCAGAGTGTACAACCTATCATGATAGCCTTGCTCAGGGTCACGAGCGGCCTGAATCCTTTTTGATTAGAAGATGATGTTTATGTACTGCTTAATGTTACTTATACTTTCTTAATGGGGTTACAAACTGGGTTTCATTTAAATGTAGTAACTTGGAGCATGTTAAAATGAAACAACTAAAAGTGCTAATGCAGTTCAGCCATGTCTAGCCTACTTTGAGATTTATTCACCGTGTTATACTTGCTAAGTAATTAAGTTACTTACACTTGTCACTATTCAACAAAATCCCGGATGGATAACAAATGAAGTAAATGAATCTGCTGCTACCGAGTTTCCTGAGGATCCGCCTTTCTTCTAAGTTGTGGTCAACCAGTCGGTGTCCCTGTGGATTACGGCTCAGCCTTAGTTTGAGAGTTAATAAAAGACTTCTGCTGTTTTATTTATTTATTTATTTATTTATTTATGTTGACCTCTGACGTAAAACTATTTTATTCGAGCATATGTACTCTGATTTTCCATATTTGTAAGTTGTATGTGTTCTGTCGACATACTGGGCACACATATGGCAACATTCAAGTTTCAGTGTAAACCTGGGTGTGACAACTGCAATCCTATTTCTAAACCTCCATCCATGGTGAGCAAAGAATCGCATGGCCAAAACCTCTAAAGTTTGGCATGCATTTTTTATTACTTGTCTATCCTGATCACGCCGTTGTAGCTGCGCCCAAAAACGAAGCCAGTGAGTCCCTCTGAACAGTACCTGCAAGTAAGTTTTTATAGGAGATTTTTCAAAAACCACATCATTCCTGCTGAGCCATAATGCCCAGCATAAAGCAGAGGCACCAGCTAACAGTTGACTCTTTAACTTTCCATCCAACCCTACAAGCCACGTATAAAACAAGTAATTAAAGCTATTGTTTGTAAGTTGAAAGCAAACTGTACAGCTCTCCAAAAGAATTTGGCCATATGTCAATCAAAAAAGAGGTGCTGAATTGTTTCTTCAGTAGAACAGAAAGCACAAAGTTTACCCCCATTCTAATTTCTCTTAGCTAACTTATCCTTTGTAAGGACCACCCTTTTTTTAAATACCACGTGAAAATCTTAATCTTTAATGGGATTTTCAACCTCCATATATGAGTATTGCGTTGTATATTACCATTGCTTAAAAGAGCCATATACATTGACTTAACATAAAACAATCTAGATTGGGTAAGGTTCCATTGAAAGGTATTGCTACTGTAATTCAATTGTACATGGCTAATATGGCCCACAAGATTATGCCATAAGTTTAAATCCGGTCCTACTAATGATCTTCTAAAAGACACATTAAGAGGAATCCTAAAAAAAGCATAGCTACTGTATCATGTTTCTTTCTAGCAATCTGGTACAAGGATGGGTATTGTGGTTTCAAGGTGAAGTTACCCAACTATTTGTCTTTCCAAAACTTGACTTGTTTTTCGTCATTTAAATGGAAAGTACCAAAATTAGTAAAGGTTTGTTTCACTTTCATCAGACCCAACCAGAAATGAGAATCACCTGGTTTTCTCTCTACTTGTGTAATAGTTTGAGACCATAAATATTTATTCTTTAATAGTTGCTGCCATAGACCATCCTCATTGATAAGCTTAAACAACCATTTACTCAACAAACATTGGTTATGCACCTCCATATTTGTAATTCCTAACCCTCCAGTTTCTTTAGGTTGGCAAAGGATGTTCCATTTGACTAATCTATATTTCCTCTTATGTTCATCATATTGCCAAAAGAATCTCGATCTATAGTAGTCTAACTTTTCCAGGACCCCTTTTGGTACCTCAAAAAAAGGGAGCATAAACACCGGTAAGCTGGTTAAGACTGAGTTAATTAACACTACTCTCCCGACTACTGACAAATGCCTTCCTTTCCAACTACACAATTTCTTTTCAAAATTTTCCTCTATCACCTTCCAATCTGAATTACTAAGCTTCCTATAATGCATCAGAATGCCAAGATATCTAAAAGGATAAGACCCAGATTGGCACCTGAATAATTCAGCATATTGTTGTTCACACTCCATAGCCCGACCAAAACAAAATAGCTCACTCTTATGGAAATTGATTTTAAGACCAGATAATTTTTCAAAAGCACACAACAACAGCTTCCTATTTGTGGCTTTTACCAATCATGATCCATAAAAAGAATTGTGTCACCCGCATATTGTAGAATGGAAAGACCATCAACTAAATGCGGTATAACCCCTGAGATTTTTCCTTCCTCTTTTGCTCTATTAATGATACTGGCTAACATATCTACAACAATGTTAAAGAGGATAGCTGACAGAGGATCCCCTGCCTGAGACCTTTCTAGGTTTGGAAATTCTGACCCACTTGATCATTTATTTTAATACCCACATGACCTTGTTGAGTAAAGGCCTGAATCCATTGGCCCCACTTTTGTGAAAAGCCCTTCATCCTCAAAGTTTGTTGGACAAAAGGCCATCTCACCTTGTCACATGATTTCTCAAAGTCAATCTTAAAAATTACCAAGCTTTGATTCTTCCTATGGAGTTCATGAATTGTTTCATGTAATACTACCACTCCCTCCATGATATTCCTCCCAGGCAGGAAGGCTGTTTGTGTCGATCTAATAACCTTTTGAGCCACATGTGAGATTCTATTTGTTGCCACCTTTGTGAAAATCTTAAAACACACATTTAGAAAACGTATCAGTATGTATTGTTGGATTTTGATTGATTCCTTGAATTTTGGTAATAAAATGATTGTACCAAAATTTAAACTATATAAAGGCAAATTTCCATCATGGAATTCCTGAAACAGGAGCATCAAGTCTCCTTTTATAAAGTCCCAGAAGGCCTGATAGAATTCAATTGGGAAACCATGAGGCCCTGGAGCTTTGTTATGTTCCATTTGGAAAATTGCCTCCTTCACTTCCTGTTCGGAGAACATAGATACAAGAATCTCATTTTCGAGCGCAGAAACATGGGGAATATCATCTATTCGAGTCTCGTCTAGCCGGAAATTATTTTCTTCTGGTGGACCAAATAAACCTTGATAATACGTAGTAATGTAATTTTTTAAATCATCATCACCACATATTATTCAATCCCCATCCTGCAATTGATATATTCTTCTCTTTCTATGTCTACCATTTGCTACAAGCTGAAAATACTTGGTATTAGAATCTCCCTGTAGTATGTCCTTCACCTTGGCCCGTTGGTACCACTTAATTTCTTCCTCTTGCAACAATTCTGCTAATCTATTATGAAGGCAATGTTTTAAATCAATCTCCTGTGGTGACAAGAGACGAGATTCCGCCTTTTTGTCTAAGCGATCAAGTTTATCTAATATATGCTTCTTCTCTTTTTTATATATGCCAATTGTGTTTTTTGCCCATCCTCGTAGATGTTGGCGCACCCTTTGGATTTTCGATTGCCAACGTTCCATGGGTGAGTTTCCGTTATTTTCATTAATCCATATATCATTTACCATATCCATGAAACCATCACGGAGCAACCAGCCTAACTCGAATTTAAAAGCAGGCTGATTACTAACCGAAGCTGATTCGCCAGTATTCAGAAGTAAAGGAGTATGGTCAGAAATGTCACGGGTGAGCGCCATAACCATGGAAAGTGGAAACTTTTGTTCCCACTCTGTGGCCATTAAAACACGGTCCAATTTTTCAAAAGTAGGGTTCTGATGTGAATTAGCCCAAGTGTAACGTCTGCCCGACATCTCTAATTCTCTCAAATGTAGACCATAAATTACGGCATTAAATAAAAACGGCCAACGATGATCAAAATTATCATTATTTTTATCATTGGGGCTATGTAAGATATTAAAATCGCCTTCTATGAGAACGGGTAGATTCTCATGATTACACATATAAGCTAACTCAGTCAAAATACTCTCCTTAAATTCGTTCTATGCAGGGCCATAAACTACTACTAATGCCCACTTGAAGCTATCATTTTTGTTGCATAAATGAAATTTCACATAGTAGTCGCCCTCATCTATTGCTCCAATGTGGAAAACATCTAAGTCAATCCCTAACAGAATGCCACCGGAACGTCCTTTTGGTTCTTTGCAATGCCAAATATAGTTCTTACCACCACACAGATTTCTCAAGAAAGGATCGGAAAAATTCCTCCTCCCTGTTTCCGAAATGGCAATAAAACTAAGATTTTGTTCGTTAGTTAAATCCGATAGCAACCTATGTTTCTTCGGATCCCTGTACCCATTACTATTCCAAAAAACGCCCTTCATTTAGATTTCCTTTTTAATTTTTGTTTCGGTGTGGAGATTTTTTTGTTCTTCTTTGACGTTGGTAATTTTTTGATTTGGTAACACAGTGGTACGATCAAATAAATCACCACTGGAATCCATCACCTCATCCAGTATTTCTCCACACAAATGACTTAGAATAAAAGTATCAACTTCGTGCTCCTCTACTAAACATATTTCTTCTTTATCAAAAATATCAGTTAGTTTGTCCCTAGTCGGTGATCTGCTAATCTCTTTTCTTCTATAGTTTTAATAACAACAACTGATTCCCTAACACTAGAAGCATCAACACCCAAAGTGATTCCTAGGCTATCAAAGCTAGAAACTATAGAAGCGTATGCAAACTGTAAGAAGGAAGGGCAATTTTGTTCACCTTTGGAATGCAGACCCATAGCAGACGTCACAGCCTTGCGCTTCATGGCCAGGTCCATCGAGTCCTCGCTGTTGGACCCAGCCCGACGTTTACTACGCCTAAGGTTGGAGTCCTGCGCCTCTGGAATGGCTGCCAGGGCCATTTCGCCCTCGCCTAAAGCCCCCAGACCAGCCTCCTTCCGTTCATTCTGCTGTAACACATCTAATGTCACCCCGACTTGCTGCAACACTGGTGATAGCATCTCCTGAACACCAACTGCCATCACTCCCTACGGCGTCTCCGGCTCCAGCACAGCAGTGACACGCATACTGCCAAGAGACTCCGGAAGCACTCCCCGATAGGCTCAGGATCACTGTCATCAATATTGTCTTCCACCATGAATTGTAGACCATACAAGCACTCCCCGATAGCTACATCCACATATTGTGGAATAATGTTAGGGTCAAGGACTGAAACCTTGACCCGACACTGGTCATATTTCCTTGTGAAGCTCATGTCTACCTCCCTCGTCACACCAAAGATGGAGCCAACCGCCCATATAACCTCATACTCCCTGTGCTCATCCGACAATCTAGTGAACAGGACCCAAATCTTAGGCAGGACAAATTTTACCTCACTGCCTCCAAGCTCCTCAATCTTCAATGTCGTGTTGGGGAACTTCGTATGCAAAACACCCCACTCCATCATCCTCTGTAATTCAACCCTAGTGGGAAACACAACCTTGAATGTAGTAGGAGTTACTTCCTGAACCACCCATTTCCATTATCCAGGGATCAGACGTTCAAGCTCTAATGTAACATTTGCCACTATAAGTGAGCCCCCATTGACTCGAATCACTCCAGTCTTTGATTCCACCTTGAGCTTGCGGTTACTCGGTACCGGGATGTAGTAGAAGCCCAACCCATCAACAGCATACCCACACGCAACAACAAAAGGTTTATCCGCTCTGTACCAAGGACAACGGGCCTTCGAGTGGTCATTTTTGTCACATATCTCACAAAACAATTTAGAAGTGCAGTCTGCCATTGCATGGCCTTTTGTATAGCACCGATAGCAATACGGTTGCTTACCCGTTGCCTTGGTAGCCCCCATGGCCGATGATTCTGGCATCTCCAGATTACCTGGTAGCTTTATGGGTACAGGGACCTTCTCCACCTTGGATGCCCCAGTAGCCACCGGCAGAGTTATCTGATCTTTGCCTTTGGCTTCCCTTGCCGCACCGCCTTGCATGACAGCGAATGCCTGCTGCAGCAGTCTGGCCATTTGTGACGCCTGATCCGAAGTGGATGAGGCGAACATCTATAGGAGCACCGTGACTGCTTGTGCCGCCTGATCAGGTACAGCCGGCGCACCGACCCGCTCCAAAGCCGGCACTTCGTGTCTAGCCAGACCATTGGTCTGCAAATGTCCACCCGGCCATTCCTTCCACCATACGGCCTACGCCCACCAGTGAACCGGCCGCCAAAACGGCCACAGTTGTTGCGACCACCACCAATGTAGCGTCTGTTGACACTTCTTACGATCCAATATCAAGATTGTGAATCCCGATACTGGGGTATGGAGCATTTTAGTGGTTTTTCTTATGGCTCAGTAAAATATATAAATATTCTGCAAGCGCACAGAAATACCGTTGTAGCACTTCACCAGGGAGTAATCCAAGGTATCGTAATTTATATTTCTGAAGGGAAGCTTATGGCAAGAGTACTAGCAAACAAGTATTCGAGACTATCAGAGAGGGGTGCATTACTAGCAAGACAGGGGATAACGGTATTGGATAGGAATGGATATACCGTGACACACAGCTCAAGGTAGGCTCAGATAGGAAAGAGAAGGAGTAGATAGCTGGGAGGACAACGAGAAGAGATAGAGGATTCCTAGGTACTTTATCTATCTATGTCACTCGGGTTTAAAGATACAATGGCTGAAGAACCAGTACTCAGAGATCAGGGTTAACTCTAATGTCTTAGCTTCGGGACAATAGAACCTATGACACGTAGAAAGAGATGAGAAGGGGTGCCACCAATCCTACAGGCCGAGACGAACGTGATGGACTACGTAGGCCATATAGGGCAGTCACCACCTAATGACTACCACCTCCGTAGACTCAGGGGCAAACTAAGGTTATTGTCTAGTCTAGGAACCACTCTCACACTAGTCAACAACTACTTACTCCGCTAGCAAGAGCAAGCAACCTTGTCAATACTCCAGTGACAATTCACCACAAGTATTGAGCAAGATCGAAGAACCAGCTAAGACAAAGACTTAAACAAGATCAAGAAGCACTAGAGCTACAACTGACTATAGTCTAAACATGAAATAGAACTACTAGAATAAAGTAGAAGCAACTATAAATGATAAGACAAGATGATAAAGATAACATTAGATTGATAACTCAAAGTCTACAAAAGGAAAGGAAAAGATACAAGAGCTTATACCAGACCTTCTGAAGCTGACCCGGAACCTCCGAGGCACAGCTCGACTCAACTCTAACTCCTAGACTAACTATCCTAACTCTACTAGAAAGAAGTGGAAAATGAGCTCCTTAGCTTGAGTGTGTGTTACAAGTGAAGTGGACACCTCTATTTATAGCTTGTAGTGGCGGTTGAGGAGGAGTACTGGCCAAGGGAGCTTGGAGGTGGTTCCTGGCAGTTTGGCCGAATCTAGGGGATTCGGACAAACCGCCATGGTTCGTCCGAACTCCCCCAGTTCGGCCGTACCGTGGGATCCACCGCCTTGTCACACCCGGCCCAGTTTGTATGGCCCAGTAGTGGCCCATGAGTGCGGGATGCACGTGTTTAGTGCCACCTTGCTAGTTTAGCAAGGGTGGAGGCAATTTATAAGCCCTTGTCTTCCAGCCATAGCACCTTCGGGTTAACCCTTTTACACGAAGCGAGGACGAAAGTGTAAGCAGGGTGCTATGTGTACGCGTGCGCGCCCCTCGGAAGGGCTGTGCGGGGCGGCTCGTGGAGGGCGGGGTGTTACAAATGGTATCAGAGCCGACCCTCACGGTTGCGCGTACGGGTCAGTGTGCGGGCATAGGGCGCATGGCGCATACGGCATGGACTATGGCGCCGGCACTGGACGTACGGTCGTGCGCTAAGGGGGAACGGTCCAGGACATTTGCCCGTGTGGGTGAGTTGTGCCGACGAGGACGTCGGGTTCTTTGAGAGGGGGTGTATGTCACACCCGGCCCAGTTTGTATGGCCCAGTAGTGGCCCATGAGTGCGGGATGGACGTGTTTAGTGCCACCTTGCTAGTTTAGCAAGGGTGGAGGCAACTTATAAGCCCTTGTCTTCCAGCCATAGCACCTTCGGGTTAACCCTTTTACACGAAGCGAGGACGAAAGTGTAAGCAGGGTGCTATGTGTACGCGTGCGCGCCCCTCGGAAGGGCTGTGCGGGGCGGCTCGTGGAGGGCGGGGTGTTACACGCCTTGCACTCCTACGGCCTTGATCCTGCCCTGGGGTCGGTTTCCCGTGCTGGGGGCGGTTCGGCCGAAGGCTAGGGGTTCAGCCAAACTGTGCTTTCAGCCCAGGCCTGCCCCCTGCACCGCCTCTTGCTTCTGGACCCCCTGGGCTGATTTGTGTTGATGTACTTCGTATTGTTTTGGCCGGTGACATGGCGATGGTCCAAGTGTCCTGCACGGTCATCGCTCGGTCATTGCTGATGTGGATGGCTTCCGGTTGTGCTTTGCGTCATTTACGACTAAGGAGGGTAACCGGCCGAATCGTGTCGTTCGGCCGAATCGATCAATTCTGACCCCAATAGTACGTATTTCTCGTTACTGTACCTGCACAAGTGAAACACACCAAAACTCATGGAACTTTATTAGAAATAAACCTAAGTACATGGAATGTCACATATAGCATTATTTATTCCTGAGTATTGGTGGTCGAAAACGTGCCGTAACGACCGCCAACAACCTCCCCCAAGCTTAGACATTTGCTCGTCCTCGAGCAAAGATAGAAACTTAGGCTCGGTAGATCAGGAGTTGCTATGATGTCAATGTCTTGCATGTAATCTTTATAAACAACTAGTACTAAAAATACTTAAATCATCGGCAAAGTATTAACTCACCATTTTTCCTATGGGGCTTATAGCAATCTCCTTGTATTGGGCAGTTGAAAGGTTGAACAGTTTGATTCGGTTTTATTCCACTCTACTCTTTTTAGGATCCCATCTCGGAGTTTTCATAATTTTTGAAAATTTAAATTTGTTCCTCAATTGGCACACTCAATCACTCAAGTGGTATTTGAATCCTCACCAAAGGTTTGTGCCTTCTTTTTATCCTAAAATCTAACAAAGCTTTTTGTGTGGCTCAGGGACAATGGATGAAGGCATGCATGCATCTTATAATTTGCTAAGTCAAAAACTAGACCTTAGGAGGATCAAATCATACCTTTAGATCGAGAAGTGTCAGTGTGTGGAATATGTGGAGTGGAATATGGTGGAACTCCTTGGGATGATTCTTCCTCTCCTTGATTTACTTTCGAGAACATGGCTATCTTCTTTTTCTTTCTCCCATATTTTTGCCATGCCTTTTGGCATGCTTTTCTTTCTTTTTTTCTTTTTGCCATGCTACTTAGCATGATTTTTCTTTCTTTTTCTTTTTGCATAGCCCATGTCTCTATTCAAGGATATTTGGAGAGGGAATCATAAAACATGGAGCATTTATTTTGTGGATGGATGATGGCAAAATTTTGCTAACTCCCAGTGTAGGAATTTGTAAGTGAGAGGTGGTGTGTATGTGAATCTCGATCGTGAAAGCATGAAAGGTTCCTCACAATGGTCACAACAATTTGACAAAGCTCACTAAGATAACAAGCAGCATATGTGTAGAAGGTTTTCAACTAGGCTTATCATATGGCTTTGGAAGGAATTCTGAGCCAATGAGGAACTTTATTTTATTTTTGAAAGCATAAAGCATCCGAGATTTTCACCATACTAAGAGCAAAAGTAGAACTTAACCACAATCTCACTATATCATTCCTCACAACAACCTACACTTGGAATAAAGTATGTGCTCCCACAAGGTTTTTAGGTTCATTTTTACTCATGCCAATTAACTCAAGCACTATCAAGCAACTAGTTGAAATAAAGCACTTGCAAAATTAATGACAGAGCAACTATTCATCATTTCCCAAGTGACAGGCATATGGTTCATTCCATGCATAGTTGTGAGTTAATTTTATTCAAAGCAAATATTTTTTGTCTTTACATTTTTTAGATGGAATTTAAAATTGGAAGGGAAATAGAAAAGGAAATGCAATTGCAAAATCTAAGTGCCGAAGGGAACATCGAACATACCTGGTGGGGATCCTCCCCCAATCTTGGATCTGTCATTGGTAGCGTTGAAACCTTGAGAAGTATTCTACCATCTGATCTGTCTGCTGCTGGACATCGTACCTTATAGAGTCCAGCACGCCTCTATTCTCTTGATGATATTGAGAATGGCGTGCCAATGTTCCTTCGATGTTCCTGGTACGGTCGTCGAGGAGGTCGACTCGGTCGGAGATGTAGGACAACTCCTGATCGATATCGTAGCCACTGGGTGTAGAGAAGCGTGTAGACTAAGAGTGCCCAGGGAACTAAGGTTGGGAGGCACTATCGTACCCCCTTCCATACCATCCCTGGGAATACTCAGAGTCCGTACTTTGACCGTAATCCCAGTGGCTCGGGGCGAAGTAATCCGGGTCCTAAGATTGTCTAGAGCCTCCTGCTCCGGACGTCCCAGCACCAGTGTACTCATCATAAGCCGCCTCGAATGCAGACATGCGTCGGTGTGACTGCTGTAGTGAACTTGCCGGCTCCTGTGAGGTGGCGAGTCCAGCATCTCGCCTGGTTCATCCTCAGGTGACTGGCCCTGTGCCTGCAACACTGTGCCAAGCTGGCTCTCTCCGAGGAGGAGAGTCATCCGACTCGGTGCTCAACCGAAGGATCAGTTTTTGGGCGGTATACAACCTCAACTCTGCACAAGGCAGGGGCACTTCGGTTGTATAGCCGCGATATATCATGATCAAGTTCCCATCGAACGCCTGGTGTATCATATGGCCTTGCACAAAGTGCTCGAAATCCACAACGGGGCGTGGTGTCTCTATGTAAATCAGCTGGGCGCACTCAAGAGCGCCTAACTGGGTAGCGAGGCGAGTGACTAGATAAGTCACCGCCACGCTACCTACACGAGAGGGATAAGTTGACCAATGAGTAACCATGTCCCGAACAGGAGAAACAACAACTTGTTTAACCATGGCATACAAAAGTCGCAACTCAACCACATTAACTGGACGCAAATCAGAACGTGGGAACACAGTCATAGCCATCCACCGATGCATGAAGCGTAAGGTGGGGTTATGAATGTTGTTGGTGCGAGGCGTCGAACAACTAGTGCTCCCAGAAATCTTTTTCTAAAACCCGTCCCGACTGAACTTCTTCAAAGCTTTTGTGGGCTCTAAAGAACAATGACGATCAAAACCAAGAGCCATGCTCAAATCCCTCCAAGAGTAGTAGTACTCTTGGTTAAAGAACTGAAAACGAACACCCTCCCATTCAGATGCAAGAGTCAAAAGAAACTCAAGGGTGAGGAGGTACCAACCTAGTTCATTGATATGCCAAAAGTTGCTCCAGCCAACAGCCTCGAACACCTCCAGAAATTCTTCATTCATACCCGTTCTTACGAGCAAGTCTTGCTCAAAGACGCGGGTAAGCTCGAACTCTTTCAGGCACAGCAGGTTGAAGACCTCCCGCTCCCGGTCCGTCCGGAGCACGATGTCGCTCTCGTCCAGGAGCTGCCGAACTGGGTGTGAGGCAGAGCCTCTGCCCAAGCTGGCCGCTCCTGGCTCATCCACCTCCATCTGGCTCGAACCACGGGACGGTGTTGGGGAGCTCCCAGCATCGTCCTTCCCCGAGTGCTTGTTCAGCCGGGCAGAGCGACGGAACGCAGATAAGAGCTTCGACATGTTACCTGCAAAACATTAGCGCAACGACTACCTGAAGGACTGAATATATGAGGTTAGCACAAGCAAAACAAGTCAGTCATTCGAGAGGGTTAGTCGTTCTTGCGGGGATGAAGAACCACCACAAAAAGTTAGTCGTTCTTGTGGGTGTCGAAAACCACCACAAATACGATCAAGTTTCAGCACAAAGATTAAACAAAGCAAAATATTTTTGTGATTTTTTAACAATGCAAGTGAACCAAACTTGAACAAGAACGAAAGAAGAACTTGAGAGAGAGAGAGAGCTTTTGGTGGAAATTTTTCAGAATGGGATGGTGCAAGAAGCAAGCAAGCAATGGCCAGCATTTATAGGCAAGGGGGAGGGCACCCCCTGGTTTGGCCGAACTAGCCTGGTTCGGCCGAACCAAGCTAGTTTGCCCGAACCAGGCATGTGGGTGCCGCCTACTTTGCCTCCCACCAGCACAAAAATTTGGCCTAGGTCCAACACTAGGGCATGGGCACTTAGGTGATTTTTGGTAGGTAAGATGCAAAATTGACATGACCAAAGTTGAAGTTAGTGGAGTCACTTCCATGCTGGAATGTTTTGTGATAATTGATGAGTGTGCAGCCATGTGGAGTTGGTGGACATGTTTTGTGCTGGTTGGTGATGACAAGACATAAATGGAGTACTTTGGAAAAGGGTAAAAATGATGGGAGTTGTTGGCGGTCGTTACAACCCAAATTCGACCACCAATACTCGGGAATAAATGAGAGTCTATGCAACATTCCATGTACTTAGGTTTTATTTCTAATGGAGTTCCACGAGTTTTGGTGAGTGTCACTTGTGCAGGTACAACAACGAGAAATGTGTGCTATAGGGGTCGGAAATGACCGATTCGGCCGAACGACACGATTCGGCCGGTTACCCCCCCTTAGCCGTGCAAGCCACCGGGAGTCGTCTACGTCAGCGCCAACTCATCCCGGGCTTCCGCCACATCACCCTGGGCCCAAACTCAACCTGAAAAGACCCCGAAGTCAACTAGAAGGCCTCCGGCCCAGCCCAGGGCGTGAACCGACCTGCCAACCGACCCCAGGAGCTGGCCCAGCACGTGTGCAAGCTCAAGGCGGTGCAGCACTGGGCCGAGCCCAGTTCGGGCGAACACGTGGGTTCGGCCGAACCAGGGAACCGCCTCCAGGGTGCAATCCTGGCCTTTGGCTGCTGAGGCGGTGCATCCCTCGGTTCGGCCGAACTGGGGAGTTCGGCCGAACCGGGATTTTCGCCCGAACGGCTCGGCACCGACCTCCAGTTGCTTGGCCGCTGCTCCACTTCTCCACCGACCCTGGCCATTATAAATAGAGGCCGGTTTCACCTGCACAAGACACACAACACAACAGTAGAGTGCAGGCGAAGCACTGTTAGTTCTCCACTTGTATCAGTAGAGATAGGGAGAGAGGAGAGGTGAGCGTCCCAGAGAGGAGCCGAAGTGTCGGCCCCTGTTCCCGTTGTACCTCTACGGATGCGACTTCACTTCGAGTAACATCCGGGTCTTGTCTGGTAACTCTTGTATCTCTCTCTGATTAATTGAGCATTCAGTTCTTACTTTTATATGCTTGCTGGTTCTTCGTTCAATGCTTAGTTGTGTAGTATAATTGTATACTAGCTGCTTAGCTTGAGTGCTTATCTGTCTGCAGTAGATAAGTATTAGTCAACTAGTGTAGGCGTGGTGCCTATACTTGAGGCTAACTTAGTTTCTGCCCGTCGCAATGGAGGTGGTAGCCGTAAGGTGGTAACAGCCCTTTCGGTCTTCGTAGCCCATCACGTTAGTTCCGGTCTCTTAGGACCCAAGGTTTAGGGTAACCGGCACCCCTTCTCACCCCTTTCTGTGTGTCGGAGGCTCTGTAGTCCCGAAGCAAGTATCTATCTGTATCCTCTGATCTGCTCAATCAATCGGTAGAATACCTTTATCAGACCCGTACCCTCTCTACCCTCTTACCTCTTCTCTTCTCTCCTTGTTGTCGTCATCCATCTCATCCATTCCATTTCATCCACACCATCTACCTAAGACAACTTAGTTTAGGATTAGTACACTTCTCGTTCTCCGTGGAAATCGATACCTTGGAATACTCCCGGGTGAAAGCTACATCGGTATCCGTCCGCTTGCAGATTTATCTGTAGGCCGTAAGGAGTGCCAACAAGCTTTCTGGCGCCGTTGCCGGGGAACGGTAGCTGTTCTGATTCTGAACCCAAGTTGTTCGTGTATCCCACCACCATCCACCATCCATATGGATCCCACTCTCACCTTACGCCAACACTCGGCTCCAACGGGCGATTGTTTGGAGCCACCACCATCATCACATCCCATATCCACACCCGGCTATGAGCTACGTCCCGGCTTCATAGCCATGGTTCGTGAGCAATCATTCTCAGGAACGAAGGTCCAGAGTCCATACGCGCATTTGCACGAGTTTGAGCAACTCTGCTCATGTCTGACCATTGCGGGCATGACACAAGAGACACTCAAATGGAAGCTATTCCCGTTTTCACTAGCGGGAGGAGCAAAGAAATGGTACTCTCTGGCTGTCAGTACTATGGACGGGAGCTGGGAAGTTCTCAAGGAAAAATTCTGCCTAAACTTCTTCCCAGTCTCCAAGGTAGCCAGTCTCCGAGCGGAAATCATTAACTTTAAGCAATTAAAGGGAGAATCGTTAGGAGCTGCCTGGGCTCGTTTCAAGCAAATACTGGCCTCAGGACCGGACCTAAGCCTACTAGAACCTGTTGTTTTACAACACTTCAGCCTTGGCCTCTGTCCCGTAGCCACCACTTTCTTGGACTCTGCTTCTGGAGGGTCGTTCTTTCATTTGGTCCCTAGTGAAGCGAGGGTAGTCCTGGACCGTATCCTAGACAACACCCCCTACACTAGAATCTATGATGCACTCCCCGATGAAGAAGAGAAGCAGCCTGAACCTGAACCTAAAAAGCCAATACCAGTCCAATCCAAATCCATTAGCTCGTCCAGTCCATCAGAACCTGAAGCTCATTTCGAACCACAACCATATCCTAGCCCAGACTACTATGATTCACTCTACACCACTCCCTATGATTTTGACGATGATCTATTCGATGACATCGGGAGTGTAACGAGTTTCCCTCGAGAACACCGTGTAGAGCCCATAGATCAAGCCCCCGACAAGGAAGAACTCAAATACCGGAGAGAATACCTTGGACGTCTCTCTGCTATCATGAGTCGGGAGTGGCTAGAAGAGGCCGAAGCCTCAACCGAGGTCGTCAAGATGCCCAGAAAGATTCAAAGGATATACTGTGAGGTCCTGGGCAAAGACAAAGAAATTGGGTATGACCCGAGCCTCGGGATCAACATAATCTCTAGCTCGTTGGTGCACGACCAACTCCCTGGTGTACCTTGGTCATTTTCTCAAAAATGACTAAAATTCACTTCAGGAAGAATCCTGGATTGTTTGGGGATCTTGCGGGTCACACCCGTTAAGATTAACGACCCTGAACTCTTCATGGATTTCCATATCTTTGACCTACCCAGCGACACCACACATCCCATCTTCATAGGTAGACCAATCCAGAAGATATTGGAAAAGGCACCAACAAATCAGCTAGTAGAGCTCAGGATCGGCAAAGAACTCATCCCTGTCTCCTATTCTCAATCCTTGAACACCCCATTAGAGGCAGACCCCGATCCTGACCCATTAGAGGAAGTTAGGTCAGCTCACCTATTAGACCTAGAGCAGCCTATTCTAGAAGAAGATCTTCCGTTTTTCTCAGAAGAAGAGGAAACACATCCTCCGATCGAGCTTGACACAAACAAAACTCCAAAACCATCCCCAATCGAGCTCAAACCACTTCCATCTGGACTTAGGTATGCTTTCCTCTTTGGAGATAAGCAAACTCTAGTGATCATCAGTGATAAGCTCTCCGAACTAGAAACCCAACAACTCATCACTGTCCTGGAGAAGAATCGATCGGTCTTAGTATATTCTCTCCAAGACCTGAAAGGGATTAGCCCAAATCTCTGTACTCATCGCATCCCGATCGATTCTGAAGCAATGCCGTCTCGGGAACCTCAAAGACGGCTGAACAATGCCATGAGAGAGGTCATGAAAAAGGAAGTTCTCAAGCTCCTTCATGCTGGGATCATCTACCCAGTTCCCAATAGCGAGTGGGTTAGTCCCGTCCAAGTCGTTCCAAAGAAGGGAGGAATGACGGTAGTGCGCAATGACAAGAATGAGCTCATTCCTCAGCGCACTGTTACCGGGTGGCGTATGTGCATAGATTATCGTAAACTCAACAAAGCCACCAAGAAAGACCATTTCCCTCTTCCGTTCATAGACGAGATGCTTGAACGGCTAGCCAAACACTCCTTCTTCTGTTTCCTTGATGGTTACTCTGGATATCACCAAATCCCAATCCATCCTGAAGACCAGAGTAAAACCACATTCACATGCCCTTATGGGACGTATGCCTATCGGCGTATGTCCTTTGGGTTGTGTAACGCACCTGCCTCTTTCCAACGTTGCATGATGTCCATCTTCTCTGACATGATTGAGGAGATTATGGAAGTGTTCATGGACGATTTCTCAGTTTATGGAAGGACCTTCACCGAGTGTCTGAAAAATCTGGACAAGGTCCTCCAGAGGTGTAGAGAGAAGCACCTCATTTTGAACTGGGAAAAGTGCCATTTTATGGTGCGAGAGGGTATTGTCTTAGGACATCGGGTGTCGGAACATGGAATCGAGGTAGACAGGGCAAAAATAGAAGTGATTGAGCAACTTCCACCTCCACAAACGTTAAGGGAATCCGAAGCTTCCTTGGTCATGCCGGATTCTATAGGCGCTTCATCAAAAACTTTTCCCAGATATCTCGGCCCTTGACCAATCTTTTAGCCAAAGATGCCCCCTTCATTTTCAATGAGGAGTGTTACGCCGCTTTTCACACCCTCAAGAAGGCACTCATTTCCGCTCCCACTATCCAGCCTCCCGACTGGAGCATCCCATTTGAAATCATGTGTGATGCGAGCGACTATGCCGTAGGAGCTGTGCTGGGCCAAACTAAGGACAGGAAGCACTATGCTATCTCATACGCTAGCAAAACGCTCACCGGCCCTCAGCTCAACTACGCGACCACGGAAAAGGAACTCTTAGCGGTCGTATTTGCTATAGACAAATTCCGATCCTACCTAGTCGGGGCCAAGGTCATAGTCTATTCAGATCACGCTGCTCTGAAGTACCTTCTGACCAAGAAGGATGCAAAGCCGAGACTCATCCGCTGGGTTCTGCTACTCCATGAGTTCGACATCGAGATAATAGATAAGAAGGGAGTAGAGAACTCAGTGGCTGACCACCTGTCCCGAATGGAAGTACCATCTGATCTTCCGATCGACGATTACTTGCGGGATGACACGCTCCTTAAGGTCACCACTGGCGATCCGTGGTACGCTAACATAGTAAACTTCATGGTCACGGGGTATGTCCCTCCTGGAGAAAATAAGAAGAGATTAGCTTATGAGAGCCGACTCCATCTCTGGGACGACCCGTACCTCTTCCGGATATGTAGTGACGAACTCCTCAGAAGGTGCATCCCTGCACATGAGACATATAAAATCCTAGAGAGGTGTCACGCAGCTTCGTACGGAGGACACTACGGTGCATTCCGGACCAATGCTAAAGTCTGGCAGAGCGGATTTTATTGGCCCAACATGTACGAAGATGCAAGAGCATTTGTCATGTGATGCCCCCGCTGTCAGAAACACGGAAACATTAACACTAGAGACGCGATGCCACTCACTAGCAATCTCCAAGTAGAAATTTTCGATGTTTGGGCAGTGGACTTCATGGGTCCCTTCCCAATTTCCGAGGGTTGCCAGTTCATCCTAGTGGCAGTAGACTATGTCTCTAAGTGGGTGGAAGCTCTACCTTGTGTAGCCGCCGATTCTAGGAACGCGAGACGAATGTTTCATGAGTACATCTTTCCGCGTTTCGGCGTTCCTAGGATAGTCATTAGTGATGGCGGATCACATTTCATCGATTCAGCCTTCTGTAAGTATCTTTCAAGTCTAGGGGTGCAGCATAATGTTGCTACACTCTATCACCCTCAGACTAGCGGTCAAGCAGAAACATCAAACAAACAAATCAAAAATATTCGGCAGAAGACCGTAAATGAGATGGGTAGGCAATGGAAGGATAAACTCCCGGATGCACTCTGGGCATATCGTACGGCCTATAAGACGCCCATAGGCATGACCCCATATCAACTAGTATATGGCAAGACCTGCCACTTACCAGTAGAGATGGAGTTCAAAGCTCACTGGGCCATTAGGAAGTGGGGTATGAACCTTCCAGCTGCTGGCCTCAAGCGGAAGATCCAATTGGCCGAATTAGATGGAATGAGGGAATGAGCTTACCACAGCTCCCGGCTATATAAGGAATGGACCAAGAGATGGCATGATAAGAGAATCAAGGTCAAGACGTTCAAGCCGGGAGATAAGGTCCTCGTTTTCAACTCCCGTGTCAAACTTTTCGGTCACGGGAAGTTGAGGAGCAAGTGGGACGGCCCATTCACAGTAATCAATGCTGCATCTCATGGGGCCGTCACTTTGCAAAGCGAGGACGGAAACACCTTTAAGGTCAACGGACAGCGGTTGAAGGTTTTCCTAGAACCAGAACCTCCGCCACTCGATGAATTAGATGTCGTCGAGTTCATAGAACTCTGAACCTCGTCCGTCTTTAGATAGAGCACCGTTTAGTTCAGTTTAGTTTGGTGTGTTAGTTAATTGTGTGATTCATTTATTTTGCTTAGATTCATGATTAGGGTGCTCTGAATTTTCCCTTCCAATCATTTGTTCCAAATTTTAGTTCGAAGAATAAATAAAATTAGAGTTGAATGCAAAAAGAATAAAATTGTCGCTCCGGTTGGTGCATTTGAACCAACCGGAGATTGCCCTGTTTAACGAAAAAATACATGAGTACAGGCATGACACAGTGGAGGAACAGGACGAGAACGAGCAGGTTGACCAGCTGACTCTGTACCTTTCAAGGTTGAATCCCTACCAGTGAAGAGTCCAAGCTTGGGGGAGCACCCCCATCAGGTACGTTCCGAATTACTCAGCACTTTGGTCATTCAATTGAAAATACTTCCCTTGAATAAAATTAACTCTCAACCATGCATGGAATGAATCAAATGTCTCTCACTTTGGAAATGATGAATGGTTGCTCTGTCATTAATTTTGCTAGTACTTTGTTGCAACTAGTTGCTTGACTATGCTTGAGTTATTTGGCATGAGTAGAAATGAACCTGAAAACCTTGTGGGAGCATATGCCTTATTCCAAGTCTAGGTTGTTGTGGGGACTGATATAGTGATACTTTGGTTGAATTCTATTTCTGCTCTTAGTATGGTGAAAATCTCGGATGTTTATGTTTTCAAAACAAAGTTCCTCATTGGTCAAACATTCCTACCAGAGCCATATGATAGGATTAGTTTCAAACTTTCTACTCATATGCTGCTTGTTATCTTAGTGAGCTTTGTCAAATTGTTGTGACCTTTGAGTGAAGCTTTCATATTCTTAGAGATCGAGATCCACGTACACACACCACCTCTCACTTGCAATTCCTACACTGGGAGTTAGCAAAAATTTTCCATCATCCATCCACAAAAATAAAATGCTTCATGTTCCATGATTTCCCTCTCCAAATATTCTTGATAGAGACATGGGCTATGCAAAAAGAAAAGCATGCCAAAGAAGCATGGCAAAAATAAAAAGAAAAAGAAAAGCATAGCAAAAAGAAAGGAAAAAAAAAGAGAAAAGCATGTCAAGTGGCATGGCAAAAATATGAGAATAAAAGATAGCCCATGTTCTCGAAAATAAATCAAGGAGAGGGAGATTCATCCCAAGGAGCTCCACCATATTCCATTCCACCATATTCCATCCCACCATATTCCACTCCATATATCTCACACACTTGCACTTCTCGATCTTAAGGTATGATTTGTTTTCTCAGAGATCCGGTCTTTGACTTAGCAAAATATAAGATGCTTGTATGCCTTCATTCTTTGTCCCTGAGCCACACAAAAAGCCAAATTAGATGTTAGGATGAAAAGAAGGCAAAGCCTTTGGTAAGGATTCAAATACACTTGAGCGATTGAGTGAGCCAATGAGGAACAATTTATCTTTTCACAAAAGGGTGAAAACTCCGAGATAGGATCCTGAAAAGAGTAGAGTGGAATAAAACTAAGTTAAATTGTTCATCCTTTCAACCGCCCAAGATAAGGAGATTGCTATAAGCCCCATAGGTAAAATGGTGAATTAATACCTTGCTAATAATTCAAGTAAATTTGAGTACTAGTTGTTTATAAAGTTACCTGCAAGAGAAATGACATTATAGCAACTCCAGATCCACCGAGCCTAAGTGTTTATCTTTCCTTGAGGACGAGCAAAGAGCCAAGCTTGGGGGAGCTTGTTGGCGGTCGTTACAACCCAAATTCGACCACCAATACTCGGGAATAAATGAGAGTCTATGCAACATTCCATGTACTTAGGTTTTATTTCTAATTGAGTTCCACGAGTTTTGGTGAGTGTCGCTTGTGCAGGTACAACAACGAGAAATGTGTGCTATAGGGGTCGGAAATGACCGATTCGGCCGAACGACACGATTCGGCCGGTTACCCCCCTTAGCCGTGCAAGCCACCGGGAGTCGTCTACGTCAGCGCCAACTCATCCCGGGCTTCCGCCACATCACCCTGGGCCCAAACTCAACCTGACAAAGACCCCGAAGTCAACCAGAAGGCCTCCGGCCCAGCCCAGGGCGTGAACCGACCTGCCAACCGACCCCAGGAGCTGGCCCAGCACGTGTGCAAGCTCAAGGCGGTGCAGCACTGGGCCGAGCCCAGTTCGGGCGAACATGTGGGTTCGGCCGAACCAGGGAACCGCCTCCAGGGTGCAATCCTGGCCTTTGGCTGCTGAGGCGGTGCATCCCTCGGTTCGGCCGAACCGGGATTTTCGCCCGAACAGCTCGGCACCGACCTCCAGTTGCTTGGCCGCTGCTCCACTTCTCCACCGACCCTGGCCATTATAAATAGAGGCCGGTTTCACCTGCACAAGACACACAACACAAGAGTAGAGTGCAGGCGAAGCACTGTTAGTTCTCCACTTGTATCAGTAGAGATAGGGAGAGAGGAGAGGTGAGCGTCCCGGAGAGGAGCCGAAGTGTCGGCCCCTCTTCCCGCTGTACCTCTACGGATGCGACTTCACTTCGAGTAACATCCGGGTCTTGTCTGGTAACTCTTGTATCTCTCTCTGATTAATTGAGCATTCAGTTCTTATTTTTATATGCTTGCTGGTTCTTCGTTCAATGCTTAGTTGTGTAGTATAATTGTATACTAGCTGCTTAGCTTGAGTGCTTATCTGTCTGCAGTAGATAAGTATTAGTCAACTAGTGTAGGCGTGGTGCCTATACTTGAGGCTAACTTAGTTTCTGCCCGTCGCAACGGAGGTGGTAGCCGTAAGGTGGTGACAGCCCTTTCGGTCTTCGTAGCCCATCACGTTAGTTCCGGTGTCTTAGGACCCAAGGTTCAGGGTAACCGGCACCCCTTCTCACCCCTTTCTGTGTGTCGGAGGCTCTGTAGTCCCGAAGCAAGTATCTATCTGTATCCTCTGATCTTCTCAATCAATCGGTAGAATACCTTTATCAGACCCGTACCCTCCCTACCCTCTTACATCTTCTCTTCTCTCCTTGTCGTCGTCATCCATCTCATCCATTCCATTTCATCCACACCATCTACCTAGGACAACTTAGTTTAGGATTAGTACACTTCTCGTTCTCCGTGGAAATCGATACCTTGGAATACTCCCGGGTGAAAGCTACATCGGTATCCGTCCGCTTGCGGATTTATCTGTAGGCCGTAAGGAGTGCCAACAGGAGTTACAAAATATACTCAATTCAAATAAAATTCAGCATGATCTCCATTTATTTTTACCATGCTTGTAATTTTCTACTCTCTTTCAAATTAATTGCACAAGTGGTTCATTTATTTTGGAAAGGGAAACATGCAAATGCAATGATGGAAAATAAAATTTTGAAAGGAAACATGAGATACATATCGATTTTTCCTCGCGGCGAGAGCTCGTGTTTAAGGTCTGTGAGCGGTACTCCTCGTGTCTTCAAATGATTTTGTTATCGTCCGATCCCGGAGTGGGTGGTTCGGACGATGCAACCTTCTTTCGCCACACCTTCTTGGTCTTCTTCTATGTCGGTGGCGGCGAACGTTTTCGTTCGTTCTCCTAGCGTTCCTTCATGGTAGCAATGAGACTATCCATCTGTGGGTTGGGTGCAACCACTGCGACTTGCTTCAGGTTATTCGAATTTTGAATTGGAAATGCACATACCTGAGAGCATTGTTCCACCCTGGGTTTGAACGCAAATTTTTCTTCCTTGCCATTGATGTTCAAGTTGATCTCTCCGGCTCCTACGTCGATGTTTGCATTGGCGGTACATAGAAATGGCCTCTCAAGGATGAGAGGTGTCTTCGTGTCAACCTCCATATCGAGCACCACAAAGTCCACGGGCATGAAGAAATCCCGGATTCTCACCGGAATATCTTCAGCTATTCCCGCGGGATAGCGGATCGATTGATCCGCTAGCTGCAAATACATAGTAGTAGGGGACAAAGAAGTATGGTTCAATTTATCAAACACTACCTAGGGCATGACGCTGACGCTTGCTCCAAGGTCGCACAGGGTGTGGTTGAAGTGGTGCTCCCCGATGGAGCATGCGATGGTGGGACATCCTGGGTCCTTCTTCTTTTCTGGGACATCATTTAGAATGGTTGCGCTGCAGGCTTCGGTTAGTTTAATTAACTTGGTGGTCGGCATTGCCATTTTGTTGTTGAGGATGTCCTTCAGATACTTGGCATATGTGGGAACCTGCATAGCTTCAAGTAACGGAATATTGACATATAGTTTTCGAATTACCTCAACAAATTTACTGAACTGTTCATCCACCGTTGGCTTGTGACATCTTTTGGGAATGGCAACACGGTCGTGTCGTAGAACTCGTGAGGGGGCGTTTTTACCTCCTTCTAAGGACTTGTTTTCTGGGGTTCATCTGCGGCCTCCTCCTCTTTACTATCACTGACTGGAGTTGCTGCCTTTTTACCTGCACCGTTAGGATATGGCGGGTCCCGAATGGTCTTACCCCCTCTCATGGTGACCACTTTAACCTTTTCACGAGGACAATTGTCTGATTGCCCAGCAATTTTCCCCGCTACAGATGAAGGTAAAGAAGCAGCTAACTGAGCAACTTGGGTTTCGATCATTTTATTAAAGCTTAGTTGACTTTTCATGGCAGAAGAGAACGATTCTAATCTAGAGTCTATGCTTTCCAGGATTTTAACATTAGCAGCAAGCTTTTTATTGATATTTTCGGTGATTTTACCCTGGCCAAACACTAGATCTGTAAGAGATGTCTTATTATTAAAATTGCTGGAATTAAAGTTGTTACCTTGTTGAGGCCTCTCAAATGGGAGGTTTGGGCGCAAATTCCAGCCTTGATTGCCGTAGTTGTTTGGTCGATGCCCGTTGTTGTTGGAGTTGTTGACGTAGTGGGCATCTTCTCGTGTTTCGGGGCAGTCGTTCTCCGAATGGCCCATATTGCCACAGACCTCATAAGTCATGCAAGCGTCTATGGCTTGTACCGTTTCTTGAGCAGGGGCATCCAGTTTCTTCATCAGGAGGTCGATCTTAGCAGCGAGCATGTCCAGAGCTTCCACCTAGTGAACTCCTCGGGTCCGAGATTGGGATCGATCGTCGGACCAACCTTGGTTCTCGACCATCTTCTCGATGAGGGCCTTTGCACGGCTCTCCTCAAGAGAGAAGAAAGAACCTCCAGCAGCAGCATCCAGATACTCACGGGTAGAGCTTCTAAGCCTGTGGTAAAAGGTTTCGATGATAAACCAACTCCACATACCATGGTGAGGACAAGCAGATATATAGTCCTGGAGGCGATCCCATACCTCCGTGACTGTTTCATCTTTTTGCTGCTGGAAACTAGCAATTTTATTCCGGAGGGCGTTGGTTTTCCCAACCGGAAAGAATTTCAGCAAAAATGAGCTAGTGCATTTATCCCAGGTGTCTATGGCTTCGCAGTTAGCATAAAACCATTATTTTGCCCTGCCTAGTAATGAGAAAGGGAATAAATGAAGGTGAATGGCATCAATGCTTACCACGCATATGGTGAAGGTGTTGCAGATCTCCAGAAAATGCTGAAGATGAGCATTGGCATCCTCGTGCGGCTTGCCACAGAACGAGCCTGCACCATGTTAATGAGGGCTGGCTTGAACTCGAAGTTGCCATCTCCGACTAACGGAGCTGGTCCGACACGCACGCTCTCGCTCGATGGAGCAGAGAACTCACGGATCGCCTTGCTTACCGTCCACGATGAAGCCAGGTCAACGACGGGAAAGACTGGGCTCGTCGGAATGAGCTGCTTCTGAGGAGGTACAACACAGGGTCACACTTTCCTCACAAAAGACTCGGGATTTTCTTGGAAATTCGACGGCAGTTGGAAACCAATCATGCACTGCTCTGCTTCTCAAGACCAACGAAACAGAGCAAGGATAAACCCGCTTGAGTAGCGGTTATACTCAACTAAGATAGCTCGAGATAAAAGTTTGAAAGTATCTAGCCAATTGCTTCCCCAGCAACGGCGCCAGAAATGCTTGTTGACACTTCTTACGATCCAATATCAGGATTGTGAATCCCGGTACTGGGGTAAGGAGCGTTTCAGTGGTTTTTCTTATGGCTTAGTAAAAATATATAAATATTTTGCAAGCGCACAGAATTACCGTTGTAGCACTTCACCAGGGAGTAATCCGAGGTATCGTAATTTATATTTCCGCAGGGAACCTTATGGCAAGAGTACTAGCAAACAAGTATTCGAGACTAGCAGAGAGGGGTACACGACTAGCAAGACAGGGGATAATGGTATTGGATAGGAATGGATATACCGTGACACACAGCTCAAGGTAGGCTCAGATAGGAAAGTGAAGGAGTTGATAGCTGGGAGGACAACGAGAAGAGATAGAGGATTCCTAGGTACTTTATCTGTCTATGTTACTCGGGTTTAGAGATACCGTGGCTGAAGAACCAATACTCAGAGATCAGGGTTAACTCTAATGTCTTAGCTTCGGGACAATAGAACCTATGACACGCAAAAAGGGATGAGAAGGGGTGCCACCAATCCTACACTCTGGAATCCTAAAGGCCGAGATGAACGTGGACTACGTAAGCCGTATATGGCTATTACCACCTAACGACTACCACCTCTGTAGACTCAGGGGCAAACTAAGGTTACTGTCTAGTCTAGGAACCACTCCCACACTAATCAACAACTACTTACTCCGCTAGCAAGAGCAAGCAACCTTGTCAATACCCTAGTGACAATTCACCACAAGTATTGAGCAAGATCGAAGAACCAGCTAAGACAAAGACTTAAACAAGATCAAGAAGCACTAGAGCTACAACTGACTATAGTCTAAACATGAAATAGAGCAACTAGAATAAAGTAGAAGCAACTTTAAATGACAAGACAAGATGATAAAGATAACTTTATATTGATAACTCAAAGTCTACAAAAGGAAAGGAAAAGATACAAGAGCTTATACCAGAGCTTCTGAAGACGACTCTGAAACCTCCGAGGCACAGCTCGACTCAACTCTAACTCCTAGACTAACTATCCTAACTCTACTAGAAAGAATCAGAAATGAGCTCCTTGGCTTGAGTGTGTGTTACAAGTGAAGTGGACACCTCTATTTATAGCTTGGAGTTGCGGTTGAGGAGGAGTATCGGCCAAGGGAGCTAGGAGGCGGTTCCTGGCAGTTCGGCTGAATCCAGGGGATTCGGGCGAACCGCCATGGTTTGGCCGAACTCCTCCAGTTTGGGCGAACCGTGGGATCCACCGCCTTGAGCTCCTAAGGCCTTGATCCTTCCCTAGGGTCGGCTTCTCGTGCTGGGGGCGGTTCGGCCAAAGGCTAGGGGTTCGGCCAAACTGGGCTTTCAGCCCAGGCCTGCCCCCCTACACCGCCTCTTGCTTCTGGACCTCGTGGGCTGCCTTGTGTTGATGTACTTCATGTTGTTTTGCCCCAGAGGTGACGTGGAGATGGTCCAAGTGTCCTACATGGTCGTTGCTCAGTCATTGCTGACGTGGATGGCTTCCGATTGTGCTTTGCGTCATTTACGGCTAAGGGGGGTAACAGGCCGAATCGTGTCGTTCGGCCGAATCGGTCAATTCCGACCCCAATAGCATGTATTTCTCGTTATTGTAGCTGCACAAGTGAAACACACCAAAACTTGTGGAGCTTTATTAGAAATAAACCTAAGTGCATGGAATGTCACATATAGCCTTATTTATTCCCGAGTATTGGTGATCGAAAACGTGCCATAACAACCGCCAATAGTGTCCACCTCCGCGTCCCCCATAGCCACCGCCATGGCCGGAGTGAAAGTTTCCTTGGAAACCTCCACGGCCAAACAACCCGCTCTGACCATTAGCATGACCTCCACCCCTGTTCGGAGCTCCGCCACGCCCCCCGTTCTCCATCGGTTGCCTCACTACGTCCGCGTAGGATCGCCTGTAGGAATTCACGGCGGATGAGTGAAGAGCTCTAGGGTTTTGAGATCGCGTGCTCGTTCTTGGAAAGAAGGATAGAAGCCCCGGGGTAGGCCGATATGGCACCGCCGGGCTGAGCCAAATTCGTTTCGGGCCAGCACTCATTCGTGGGTTTTCGTTGTAAGTCGGCCCATTCTGCGGGACTCGATTTTGAAATTTTTAACCTGCCAGCTCCCCCGAATCCCGCCCGAGAAGACCGCTCGGATCCAATCTCGTGCTTCTCGTCACCTGCTCCGGCACTGTACAGGACCTCACCGGAGAGGAAGACTGGGACGGTGCAGCCGAATCCCGCCCGAGAAGACCGCTCGGATCCAATCTCGTGCTTCTCGTCACCTGCTCCGGCAATGTACAGGACCTCACCGGAGAGGAAGACTGGGACGGTGCAGCCGAATCACCGAGACTAGAATGGAAAAACGACTGAGAACGATTTGTTACCTTAGCTCCGGCCAGCGCATCACCCAAGGTCAGTGGCGGCGACACTCGCGGCGATGGAAAAGGCCCCCACCATGTTTTGCTAGCTGATCGGCGCTGTACTAACGCGTCCACGATCTTCAACGCCAAAGCTAATTCCCCAGGTTTCCTGCTGCTTGGGCTGATGCCCAACTCCTCCGCCAACTGGATTTGGGTATCGAGAACCCTGCTTGTTGAGCCTTCATTAGCAACTCTGGTGTGTCAATAGACTCGATGGATTCTGGAGTCCCAACTTGCTCATCGTCTCCAGCCTCCGATTCTGATTCGTCCTCTCCAATCGCCCAAAACCGAGACCCTTTGAGGTCTTCGACGCCATGGACAACCTTCTTTGCCCTCGCCGAGGACGCCAAGACCAACTTCGCCTCCCGATGCAAGTGCTCCCCCGCCAAGATGCACTCCGCCTCCGAGCAAAGCTCAGAAACATTGGCCTCTTCGGACTCTGGCCGAGCCGCCGCACCCGTGGTCGCCCTCTCGTCCGAGGGGCATCTCTCCTTCCAAACATCCTATTATATCTGCATAATGAAAAGTTGGCTGATGCTTTTCGTGGCAAATAGTTAAATATCTCCAAGTAAACAGTCTCACACCAGCACACTACAAAGTACAGACACGACTTCAATGGCCGTGTTTCTTTGGGGATGAAAATTTTTTCACACACATTTGACCACTAATTGAGGGTATTAAATAAAGTCAGTTTACAAAACTACGTTCAGAACCCCGGATTAATTCGCGAGACGTATCTAATGAGGCCTTTGACCGTATGATTAGAGTATGGTTATTGTAGCATTACTGTAATAAATTATGGGTTAATTAGGCTCGTTAGATTCGTCGCGTAAAGTTACACTCATCTTTAAAAACGTTTTATCAATAAACTTTATTTAATACTTCACGCATGCAAGATTTTTGGGGGAATTTCGGGGAACAACAAACACGGCCATTCTCTCTAGTTGCTTGCCCATCTCCAAACAGAAACAGCTAGCTATCCACGAGGACTCCTCCAGCTTCTCATGCGTACAAGCCATCCACCTCCACATCACCGGCTCCCTCCCGGTTCCTGCCGTGCCGCACCTCTGTCTACACACCCTCCGCTTCCACTCCAAGCACTCTGCTCCCACCTAAAGTCACACGCCTGCTGTTCACAAATCCAGTACAGAGTTCTTGATTTCTCCTTTTGATTGCTCCGCGCAAGGATTCTCCCCGATCTTGAATCTTGATTCGGCGATAATGGGGAACCGCCGTAGCGGCGGCATTGCGAGACCGCGGCGGACCGGCTCTACAATTTTAGGGGCCGCAGAGCGAACGGGATATTAGGCCCCTTTATATAAATATTATTTTATTTGTAAGATAAGAAAATGGTAGTGATTAATAATGTCTATTTACTGCTTAAAAATATTGATGCTACAATATTAATGCTACTTCAGTCTTTCTAAAAAAACATCTGTGTATTTTCTTGATGCTACTGTCGTTGCCGCCGGTACAATTAAAACAATCCAATATAAAATTATAAAGAAAAATAAACATTCAATTGAGAAGTTTAAAACACTGCAAATCTAACATCATAATCTAAATTAATTTAGTAATAAATTATAGTATGAGTATTTCGCATATAATTGGTAACACGCCGAACCGATCAAAGTAAAGCCATGAGCACTGGTCGGTGGGGAATGGACGATGGTCGATGGCTAATGGGATAAGGATTGGCGATTTGTTTCGAACTTCTGGACGGCGTGGACTCGCGACCTTTAAGGCATCAATTCAGTTTCAGAATGAACTTGGTGGGGGTGCGGAACAGATGGACTCGAGACGTAAGGATGCGATAGACCGTATTGACTGCTGGGGCTCAAATACAAAGTATACTGCATACCGCATGTGTATTTGTATGTATAGGGTTACGGGCCCTCTAGGCCGTGGGCCCCCGGCCGTTGCCCCTGTCGCCTGGGCCTAGAGCCGGCCAGTGGGCAGCGCCAACGCGGCCGCGGCGGAGGTGGAGGAGAAGGAGAAAGAGAAGGAGAAGGAGAAGGCGGCGTGCTCCGCGGACCCGGAGCTGCGGACCTTCGACGCGCTGCTGCGCCGTCGCGCGAGCCGCGCCATCTCGGCTGTGGCGTCGGGGGTGGAGGTGCGGTCGCTGTCGCTGGGCTCCCTCTGCGAGGTCACCGGCTGCCTTCTCGACATGAACCAGGAGGTCGTCGGCGTCGTGATCGCCAGTTGCGCGACGTGCGGCGAAGCCCCGACCTGTTCGACCTCGTCGAGGGCTACTTCGACGGCAGCCTGCACACGCTCGACTTCCTCGCCGCGCTCGACGCCTCGCTCCGCCGCGCCCGGGACTCCCAGCTCCTCCTCCACCTCGCGCTTCAGCGCCTCCACGAACGCGAAAGCGATGTCCAGGAGCCCGGCGCCGCGGCCGCGGCGGACCGGTACGCGCGCGCGCTGGGCGAGCTGCGGCGGTTCAAGGCGGCCAGCGACCCGTTCGCACCCGAGTTCTTCGCCGCGTTCCAGGCCGTGTACCGGGAGCACCTGGCCATGCTGGCCAAGCTCCGGCAGCGGAAGCGCCGGCTGGACGGGCGGATCCGCTCGGTCCGCGCGTGGCGCCGCGTGTCCGGCGTCGTGTTCATGACCACGTTCGCCGCGCCTGCTGGTCTGCTCGGTGGTGGCCGCGGCCATCGCCGCGCCGCCCGTCGCGGCGGCGTTGGCCGCAGCGGCCTCCCTGCCGGTGGGCTCCGCGAGGAAGTGGGTGGACTCGCTGCTGGAGCAGTACCAAGACGCGCTCCGCGGCCACAACGAGGTGGTGCGCGCAATGCAGGTCGGCACCTTCATCGCCATCGAGGACTTGGACGCCATCCGTGTGCTCGTCGACCGGTTGGAGGTTCAGGTCAGTTCCATGGTCGGTTGCATAGATCTCGTGGAGCGCGGCGAGGAGGCGGTGAGGCTCGTCATTGAGGAGGTCAACAAGAAGCTGGAGGTGTTCATGAAGGGCGTGGATGACTTGGGGGAGCAAGCTGACCGGTGCAGCCAGGACATCCGGCGCGCCAGGACCGTCGTGTTGCAGAGGATCATCAATCCTCCAAATTGACATCAAGGATAAAACTTGGTAGATTGCAAAGTATATGGGTTTCCAAAGATAGTTGTGCTATCACTTGTGTTGTGAATTTGCGATGTGTTGGACAATTGGACATATGAGATGATCTATATGGAAAATTTTGGAGCACATGAAACTGGTATCAACTAACAACTATTACTTCATTCATTGGTCCAAATTATGTTTAGTGTTATGATGGAATTTGCTCCACGGTCCATTGGTCATTCTAATTTTTTTAAAATAAATGATTCCTGAAGTTCCAAGCCTAATTCAAGATGTATATGATCTAGGAAGGGAATCAGCTGTCCTACTAGAATTTGATACGACTTCCAAACCAATGGTGCATTAGTGACCTGAATCCATGATGATTTGGCAATCCATCTCCTCTTTGTTTTGATCTTACTGAAAGTTTGTCAGTTTGCTTTGCTTTTGTTTTTGCGAAATGGTTTGCTCAGCTCCGTTAATTTGGTCCATGAGTAACAAAGGCTTTGCTGAATGCTCCGTTAATTTGAAATGGTAAAAAATATGCTTTGCTTTTGTTTTAGTAACATTTCTAAATTTAGTTATATTTGGTCGTAGAAACAGTTGCCAATTACTACTAGTTAAATAGGTGCGGGAAAGAGCGACCACACTTTGAATGGGTCCGCAGGAACTGATATGTTCAAAAAGTGGGGTGCATCAGATTTTGTGTAGAAAAGACTGAAGCGTGTTTCAGGATTTTTTTTTCATGACTGCAGATTAAGAGGGTCTCTGTAGTGTGTGACCTAAAATATAATTTAGTGGAAATCCAAAATTTTCTTCTCCATTACATCCTTCCAATTACTTGTTTTCTTTTAGGCTTTACTTCAGTTTACGTCACCTTCAAAGAGAGAAGGAATGTTTGAGATATCTTTTATTAGAACAGGGAGAAATTGCACAAGATCTTTAAATCGGGATTCTGAATAATTGTTTTTTGTTGCAAAT
Organism: Echinochloa phyllopogon; assembly: GCA_033239725.1. NCBI lineage: Eukaryota > Viridiplantae > Streptophyta > Magnoliopsida > Poales > Poaceae > Echinochloa > Echinochloa phyllopogon. Next base: position 30,471,120 of record BTCW01000018.1, read on the forward strand.
AATAGGACCCCAACCCTAAAATCAGTTTTTGGCAACAACACACGCTTACTTGCACTGAATAATTGTTTTTTTGTTGCAAATGTACAATATATTGATAGGACCCCGATCCTAATTTTTTTTACACGTCTGACTTTAGTTCCACGTAACTTATTAGGCAACAACTATTCCACAACAAGGTGCAAAATGATATGCAGCAATGCACTGGTATAGCAATGTGCACATATGATAAGCTGTAGATTATAATTTCAAGGACATACAAACTTGGATTTAGCAGGTGCTGGCTGCCAGAAGCCAGAATTAGGTGTATATCGATATTCAAGACCTGATTAAACAGATTCAGAGTCAAGGGCCAACATTTCTGCAACTCAGTCTGGGACTAGCAATTTTCAATGTCAAACAGGCTGCACCGTGAATTGAAACATAATTTACACTACATAAATCATATAAACTAGATTTCATTAGCAAAAGGTTCAAGAAAACATTTGTTGATTAGTGTTATTTGCTAAAAGGGGATATTGTATCAAACAAATGGAAATGTAGATATTTACAGAAGATAAGCTAACAACAATCTCCCCTGGAAATACAAAAAGAATATGCTACCCTTTTAACAGCACTAAAATAAGAATCAACCAAAGACCTATTGATCAAAATGATATCATTTCACTTCTGTGAGTCTTAAAAGAACCATCAGCCCAAGGTATTCACCCCATTATCAGTATATGAACAAAAATCAGAAAACTATACACAGCTGGTATCGTGTTGTTCCATGTACCTTCAAACTAGCTACAATCTAGTTTACTCAATTTCACACATATGGCAACTACTTGTTGCATCAATCAGCAAATGTCACTATACCAATTTGCGTAGTATCATGTGCCTGATGATGGAAGAGGAAAAACTGAACCTTCCTATGTCTCATTCTGTACAAAAAATAGAGCACACTGGACTATAACGATCCGAAGCAGCAGAACTTCTTTCCTATCTTTCCAAATTTACTGGTAGACTGATTTTTCAGAGAATTTATGCTGCTCTGTGAGTTACTTGAACTGCTGGAATGGCTTCGCTTCACATGATTGCTTGGGAAACAGGAAGACGTATAAGGACTCTGCTGCTGAAACCCCTGGCTTGAATGTTGACCTCTATCACCTTCTGGCACTGGCTTCTGCCGTGAAGTTCCAGGCACCATGCCGTTGTTATCATGGATCTGAACTAGCCCTACAAGAAAGAAGAAAGAAGAATACGCCTATAAGAAAACTAATGAAACTGTCTAAACTAGAGTAACCAATCCCACATTTACACTCCACTGTTAATTTAAAATCATGTGGTTGCCGAACTCCAAAAATTAAAATCAAAGAAAGGATATTTAGCAACATCTTAAACTACACTACTACAGCTGACAGAAAGGACATGTTACCTTGTTCTGAAGGGGTGAGGACCACACTAGCTGATTTAGTAGGTGCAGCTATGCTAAACTTTCGGTCTTCATTTTGTCCATCAGTTGTGTTACCGCCTTTCAAAATCTCACCCAGGAATGCATCACTATCAAAATACTCCTCAGAAATCATAGATCGCTTGCTTGAGTTTTCTGAAGTTGATGCAGAGGCTTCTGAGCCTAGCAGGTCATTCAGCTCTATGTAGTCACCGGTAGCAATAACATCAATACCATCTACAGCACTCAGAGGTTTTTGCTCAAACTGTTCTTTCCTAGAAGAAACTTCCTGCTCATTTGCATCTGCGGTCACCTGTATGTATGTAGATTGTAGATTCACCAAGCTTAGTACATCTCCCATATTGTCACAACATTAATGTTTACAGTGTAGGATAAACATGTAAGCATTGAGAACAATGGACTGAGAAATTACATTCTTTTGTATTCTTTTCAAAGTTGTTCAAGAATCTGGAATAATGAATAGTTCAAATAAAAGGTAAATGACTACACCAGCTAAGTCAGGAACAAGTGGGACTATTTCATAATTTAAAATGATAGATCAGATAGGCTCCAGTGTTTCACAACAACATACACTGAAATAGGATGAAACAAATGTAATGAGCAGCTGAAAATTAACCTTTGACTCTTCTAGTTTGGCAAGATACTGCAGGTAAGATTCCAAGCTATCATTTGGAGCATCTACATTCAGAGAATTTTGTTGACCTTCCGCATTTAGATTTCTGTCACTCTGAAAGAATACTCTACACAAAGACTTGTAATCCTGTCAGAAATGCAAAAGGTATCATTATCAATCGTCATACCTGGACAAAAGTTTACAGACCATGCACGAAATGACTTGCAGAAACCATTGGATACCTGTGGTAGATTAGATTCATCATTCTCTTCTACTTGATATTCATGCATCACCCACCCAGTTTTCGTGCCACATGATGCTTGACCGTCATAAAACTCCAAAATAATTTTCATGCCCATGATACCTGTACTTGTTGGTATTCTGGATGAGTTCACAGGTTTCCAGTATCCATTTTTTGCCTTTCTGATATCATTTTCAGCACTGTAATGGAGCTCTTGATCATCTGACCAGCTCAAGTACCACATGTCTACTACAAGATGAGTAATTTTTGTCAGAAAAGTTGCTACATATCTATTAGTATAATTCCAGCTCGATTGTAGGGTCATTGTGACCGTAGGGTACAACCACAGAAGTGATGTTATTTGTGGTCAAATAGTGAAACCCATACTTCTAGCTCCTCAACTCCAAACAATTTGCAACAAAACCCTTAAATTACATGCTACCAAGTGGGAATCCCTGTAATGAATAATAATATGCGAGAAAACGATTACAATGTGAGTAAAGTAGACATTATTTTACTACACCCCCAAGTTCCAGTTAAACCACTGTTTTGGGGATTGATTGCAAGTGATGGCATAAATTGATTGGACCATTACGACGGTGCAACTTCATCGGCAAGTACCATATGTGCATAGTCATTTGGAATTAAGACATTTTTTTCTGAGAAAGCTATACAGCGGGGGAAGCCGGAATTAAGACATTTAGAATTTGGATGACAAGACTCCAAAAATTTCCATCCAAGTAAGAGAACAATGCATTTAGTCAGCTGTTTAACCACAAAGATGGTAGTTGAACTCTCTCAGTAGAGGAGGTAACCAATTGATGTATTTGCAAAGAGAGTTGCTATACTTTCAATAATTGCAAATGATTTCGCATATGCCTATATTTCTTCAGTTTCCGTAACAATCAGCTGTGCATAAACGCTATACACAAACCCTTTGTGCTTTCTTCAAAGGCCCAAAGCCTTTTCGAAAGGTTTACCATGCGCAATTATCAGTTCTATCTATTCATAAATTTTTTCATCAACAAGTGGTCAGATCTGATTTCTGAATTATAAATCTTTGTGCATTGCAGATTTATATGGTACAATATTTAAAATGTGCAGTCATACAGAAATGGGCAGATCAGACTGATGATAGTTACAACTTCCATTTCCCAATTATAGCAGGGAAGACGTTCGTGTAACTTGGAAGAAACTTTGGGAAACTTTTTTAATCAATGCAAAGGATTTGCCATGACATCCGGATGTAATGTGAAGGCATTCAATAAAACCATCTGTTTAAGCTTAACAATTGTTGGTTCTATGCGGCTGCAGCCTTAATCTCTTTCATGGAATGGGATGAATGAAATATTTACACCATGGAGGTTTTGTGGCATTATATTCATACTGTGCAAGCATTCATTACATCACACTAAAATAACAGTTTAAAGTGGACAGATTAGAACAATCTTTTAATGACAACTGAACTACAAACTATATCAGAGTTACATCATTGTATTTGTGTTTGCAGAAAGACGCAATGATTTTTTTGTGGAAGATGGTGTTACAACACAAAAGACATAATGGGATTTATATCTTGGGCACAGACTGGATACTCACCAGTGAAGCTCCGTGGATCAACGAGGGAGAAGTCCAGACCCGCAAGGACGTCATGAGGAAGGGGGTCCTTGGCTTTCCTCTCCGCCAAGAATCTCACAAGTTCCTCATCACTCCAGGAATTCCTGATACTGATGTCAAGTGCTGCCAGTTTCAGCACAGGATCTGGGGAATACATGGTTGTCCTGTAGCAAGAGACACAAGGCATTTTTGGTAAACATTCAGAACTACATATACGCAATATATATAAATCTACAGTACCATTCCCTATTGAGCGCTGTGCATGCATATCTTCTATTCCTAATTGGCTAACAAAGATTCTCACCACTGTTATTAGCAAGGTTCCTGCCTCAGATATTCTTGTTTTGACATAAAGAGAAAAAAGGCCTTGCAGCCCAAGATACAGACGCACACGAGACATCACCGAAACAGTGAAAGTAGTGGCGATCACAGAACTCGAATACGAACACAAACACAAACACAAGCGAATTTGTTTCTGTTTGAAGAAAGACAGAACAAACAGAGAGAATCACAACTAATCATCCCCCCCCCCCGGGAATAATGCAACGAAATCCAAGCTCCCGTGAGAAATCACACACAAATCGGAAAGCCATCCAAGAACACGCGCGGAGCCCAAAACCTCCCGTACAAGTCAGAAGCGACGGAGGCCAATTTGGCAAGAACTCTGGAGCCACGCATCCAATTTGGCAGTAGCAGAGACCGAAACAGAACAAGGTGTGAGTTATTAAAGGAAGCACCAGATAAACCCAAGAAAAAACATTCAAGTGAGAAGATCCAATCAATTCGTGAGGCGACTAAAGCAAACCCCCGATTCCCGGAAGAACGACAGCGAACCCAAAAGTTCCCGCGAGAAATCACAGCGCAAATCGAAGGCCGCCCAGCCCAAGAAGCAAGAAGACGAGCCAATCAAAGAGGAGGTCGGTCGCCCGGCCCCCGCGTAAAACAAACTCCCAGAAACAGCGGATGCAGCAACCAAAAACCCCATGATTCCACCGCTCGAATCGCACCGCATCAGGAACCGAGTTCCCCACCATTCCCCCGTCATCCCGGCGACTGGAGACCCAAGTCCGATCGCCCGAGCGCCACCGACCAGAAGAACGAATCGGAGGAGGGAAAGCAGGGGATGATACGATTGGCGCACCAGGGAGCCCGGGGGGCGAGCGAGCCGCGGTCGGCTCGTGCGTCGCGGCGGTGGCGAAGCGAGACTGCCGAGGCAGAGCAGGTGCACGGCAGAACGGGGCGGGTGGTGTGGCCGTCGAGGCGCGAGCGAGTGGGCGACGCGTGCGTGCGCGAGAGGGCGGGGCGCCCATTTATAAGCACGCTGGTTCCAGGCAGGCAGCGCGCAGGCTGGGGCCGCTACTTCGCTGACCGGTGGGTCCATATCGCCGGCCCCTCGCTTCGTGTCGTGGCAGCAATGGTGGATGGGTGGGCCTAAGTGGGACGCTGAACGGCAGACTGGGCTCCGCGGTCACTTGGAGCAACTCGAGTGGGCTGATTAAAAATGAGACTCTATGTTTCATTGTAAGGGTCAGTTTTAAAAATTTAGAGGGCCAAATGAGAGGTACGCTCCAGCCCAACTGATTAAATATGCCTCTATCCATCTAACCAGTGGGCCACGTCTCTGTCCCGGATCTCCCGACGCCCTCCCGTCTCTCCCGACGCGCTCGCTCGCCGCCGCCCCGACGCCCCCGCGCTGCCGACCCTCCTCCCCAGCACGGGCGTCGTGACGTCACCGCCGTGCAGCTCGCCGCGAACGCCACCGACGGCAAGAGCCCGCTGTCCTTCCCCGTGTTCAGGGCCTGCGCGCGCGGCGCACTCCTGGCGCCGCTCCCCTCGGCCGCCGCCGGCGTCGCGGGTCTCTCGAGGCTGCCCCTGTCCCTGCCGTCCCAGGTCGCGTCCGTGCTCAAGGTGCCGAAGCAGTTCGTCCTGTGCGTCCCCACCAACGGCGCCAGGAGCTTGCTGCTTGCTGCTTGCTGTTCGTACGAATTTGCTGCTTGCTGTTCGTCCTGCTTGCTGTTTACGAACACAGGTTCGTCCTCAGGTTCGTCCTGTGCCTCCTCTTCGTTTCTCCATTTCAAGCTTACACGCAGCATTTGCTTCTAGTCTCTAGCTAGTACTCCCCCCAAGAACTAGTTTTTTTTTCGGTTCTGGTGCAGCAGCTAGCAGATTTTGCCATTAGCAGCAGCTAATTAACCAGATTGCCTTTAGCTAGCTAGGACACGACCTCTTTCCTTTTCGAATGTACATATAGGACGGTTGATCGATTCATGACTATGAGAAGTTATATGAAATTGTACTCACTGCAGTTCATGAATATGGGAAATTGTATGAAACTTGCATTGACAAATTTTTTTGTTATGCCAGATGTCGCGGTCTCAGAGGCTTCAGTGGTTGAGGGATGAAGAGAAGGAGGATTCCGACGACGACGACATGTTCTTCGTTGGTGCTGTTCTTGCCGGGTTGAAGACGAAAAAGAACAAGAAGAAATTCCGTGGATCTTTGCCGGGCCGCCAAAGCGTGCCAAGAGATGTCCTAGGAGGTCATGAGCACATTTACTGGGACTACTTCACTGACAACTCTGTTTACAATGCCAAGCACTTCAGAAGGAGATATCGAATGTCCAAGGCACTTTTCTTGCGGATAGTAGGTGCGGTGGAGGCTCACGACGAGTACTTCCGTCAGAAGCCTGATGCACTTGGTCGTCTGGGTGCTTCTGCTATTCAGAAGGTTGTTGCCGCCTTTCGTATGCTTGCACATGGTGTTTCGGCTGATTTCCTAGATGATTCTGTGAGAATGGGTGAGAGCACCATTATTGAGTCTTTCAAGAACTTTGTCAAATGGGTTGTTGACATCTTCAGCAAAGAGTACCTGAGGGCCCCCAATGCCCAGGACACTCCGAGGTTGCTAGCCATTAACACCGCAAGAGGATTCCCAGGTATGTTGGGTTCAATAGATTGCATGCATTGGAAGTGGGACAAGTGTCCAACAGCTTGGAAAGGGGCTTACATAGGGCACAAGAGTGGTCCAACTTTGATCTTGGAAGCTGTTGCATCTCAAGATCTGTGGATTTGGCATGCATTCTTTGGACTTCCTAGTTCCCTCAATGATATCAATGTCTTGCGACGATCTCCATTATTCGATAGACTTACTTCTGGGATAGCACCAAAAGTGGAATATATGGTCAACGGAAACAAATACAACATGGGGTATTATCTTGCAGACGGCATATACCCCACATGGGCAACATTTGTCAAAGCTTTCCGAAGTCCACAAGGTAACAAGAAGCTTCACTTCAAAAAGGTACAAGAATCTACGACGAAAGATGTAGAAAGAGCGTTCGGAGTACTCCAGTCTCGCTTCGCTATGGTTCGAGGTCCTGCTAGATGGTGGAGCAAAGAACAACTCTGGTATATCATGATGTGTTCTGTTATCTTACACAACATGATAATAGAGGACGAGCGAGACGAGGAGGATGTGGATTACAACTACTACCAGGATGAGAGCGGCATCCCGGAGTTGTCACCAGAGGACTATCAAACTCCTGATTCAGTTCTGATAGATGAGTTCCTAAAGATCCATAAAGAAATTGAGGATAAAACTTCATATGAGCAACTACGAAATGATTTTTGTGAGCACCTTTGGGCGATTCATAGCTCTAGATAGTATGGATATGGATATTCAAATAATATGTAACTTTGTGTAATTTATTCAATGTAAGGTGCATTACTGTTAGTGTCAAGTTTTTTTTTCTCAAATACTCTTGAGCTTCATGTGGAGATTAATGTTTTTATGTGTTTTGAATATATATCTGAATGTTGATCCTGATATGGTGCTGATCTTGTTGGATTTTTGTGAGCTGGCCATGATTGTGCTGCTTGTGTTCTTTTTTTTGGGTCTGACTAACTTGGGCAACTATGATATTCAGAAAGTAAGTTTTTTTTTCTCGTGTTCTGCTTTGGTTTCTTTTTGGTGCCATGAAAGATTTAAAGTTCTGAAACCAAGGGCGCATCTGTAAATCATCAGGTTATTTTGAGCTTCATACATGTTTCACTTGTCCTGACAGCCTGCATGTCCTTCGGCCAATTTCACTTGCTTTCTGAAGATGTTAGTTTCAGTGGCAGTTCATGAGTGTAGGCATGATTGATTGTTGCCTCTGTATCTGGCATTTTGTTTGTTGCAGCACTCATGGGCTTGGGATAGTTGCAAGTTTCACAATTAAAAGTGTATATGACAATATCCACTTGGCACAAAGCTTGGTAGAGATTCAGATAACAAACATGAGGAGCTCTGCCCCAATCCAGCCACACTGTGCCTTGCACCTAAAATAACTAAATAGCCCCACCAAGCTTGACAATACTTCCACAAAATAAAAATAGTAGCACACCTCTTTTTTCAGGAAAACATTGTGCTAGGGAGCAAAGGTATACAGATAGGCATGCTTACATTTCAACAACATGCCTCTCGTTTAAGATCATCAGGTAGATTGTCTGTTGAAAGAAGAGTCTGAAGTTCGGCTTTAAGTTTCTCATCTTTGATGCCTAACCATGTGCTGGGATGTAAAGCCAGCAGAAGAACAGTTAGAACATCTGTGCTTGATGGATATTTGATGACATTGTTCTTCAAGTCTGGGTTGCACGAACTAGCACCAGGTGAAGACATTGGTAAAAGCATATCAACACCATGTTCATTGCCTTCAGATACTACAGAGGCTGAAATAACAGTCTTAAGCCCATCGCCGTTCTTTTCACACATTTTAAACATGTTTCTCTGCAGCAGAAACTAACACTTTGTTTGGTTTCTGGTACGAAACCGTGCATGTACCGGTTCGTCCAGGATCTGATATGGTCACCGTGTTTGGTCGGTGGAACTGAACCAATCCATACAGCACGAGCTTGTACAGATTCTGAGTATATTCTATCTAGATCCTGAACCAGCCCATGCGGCAAAAATCGACGAACCACATGGTTCAGGACGTCGGGAGCCCGTTTCCTCACCACCCAAGCCTCCAGATCGACATCGCGATGCCCCCGGCGAAGACAAAGCCAAGTACGCCCAGCCGTTCTTTCCCTCCCCATTTTCTTCCCTTAATCTTGATTAGAAACGTCGTTATCAAGGAAATTTTTCTCTTTTGGTAGGAAAGCGGATTCTCCTTGATTTGATTCTTTCCCTCCCTCGAGTAAGTTAATAACACCATTAACTATTAATAATTACTTGGCCCTTTAGTTAATAACACCATTAACTATTAATAATTAGTAAATTGGTCACTGATTGGAAGATGATCAGATCTGGACTCATTCATCCAACCAAACATGATCTCGTACCATCCCATATCATTCTATACAGGCAACCAAACAAAACTATGTACCAACTCATACAAGCAACCAAACACTCTATTTCTATCATCTCATTCAGGATCATTCCATCTAGATGAACCATTCCATACATGACCAATTTGGTTCAAGTAACCAAACACTACGTAACATCTTATGGCAATTATAGAAAGAAATCATCAGGTTATTTTGTTACAAGGAAATGGAACAGCATCCTGTCAGATAGCTCTAGACAATATGAAAGGAACAGAACGTTCTGCTGAACCTGAACATAATAGTGTGAAACTGCTTCCAGAAAAATCCTGGCATTTTTTTTGAACTGAAACTGTGGGGGAGTTCCCCACAGCAATGTATTAAAAAGGAGAAAGGAACCAACTTACAGAGAATGTACAGAAGGGGCGACAAGATCAGGGAAAAACTAAAAGCTAGGCAAGAGACTATACAAAAGCAGAACGAAACAAACAGAAATTACAAAAGATCCAGCCAGGTGGTGATGGTAGCCCTATGATCTTCACGAAAACGAATTAGCTGTAGAAGTACTTGATCTTTAAAGTTTGAACACCATTGTTGGATGGAGGGACGAGCACCATCAAAAATGGTCCTGTTTCGCATCTTCCAGATCTCCCACGTGGCAATGATGAATATAACCATGAAAAATTCATGTGGAGCTGCCTGACGTGCCACATTAATTCTTTCGTGAATGTCCAGTGACAAATTCCAGTAAATATGTAACTTGTTCCAACAACTGCTGGCAAAAGGACAGTCGAAAAACAAATGATCTCTATTTTCTTCGACATTTGCTTGACATAATGCACAATTTGGACCTGTCTGGATTTGCATGTGCCTTCTTCGCATAATCTCCTTTGTGTTTAGACGATCCACCAATAATAGCCAAGCGAAAAATTTAACTCTAGGAATACATTCTATTTTCCATATCCAGCCGAAGGTCTGCTCTGCTGGGATTCCTGAGAGTACATAGTTATAGAATCTGCCTGAACTGTAGCTAGCATTGCCCCAAATAAAGGACCAATGATCCTTTTCATGTGGGTTGTAGGGAATCTGTTCAAGATACACTTGAAGCTCTTGTAATTCCTGATATGCTTCTTGGGATAATGGCAAGGCGAATAGAGAATCTAGGTCCACAGCTTGGATCACCTTTTTAACTGAGACAAATCTGTTAGAGGCATAGGAGAAAAGTCTTGGAAATAGGTCAGCTAATATGTTAGGCCCCCACAGGTCTTCCCAAAAAAGCACAATTGTACCATCCCCTAGAGAACATCTTGCAACTCCCCTGTAAAGATTGTTTAATCTCAAAATATCCTTCCACCAAAAAGAGCCCATTTCTTTGGTTCCATGAGGCACTTTGTCCATGTAATATGTGGACCATATGAGATTGACCCAGGGGATGTCCAGCTTACCATAGAATTTATGTAATTGCTTAAGCAACAGAGCTTCATTCTGTAGCCTTAAATTCAGGGCACCTAGGCCACCTTTCATTTTTGGCAGAGCCACCATAGACCAAGCTGCTAAATTCCCTCCTTTTTTTGAGAAATCATTCCCTCTCCAAAGGCACTGTTTCCTTGCACGATCAATGTTATCTATTACTCCTTTATGCAGCTTGAGTGTACACATAGCATACACACAAGTAGGGGTGATCACTGAGTTGACTAATTGCAGACGGCCTGAATATGATAGGAGTGAGGAACATGATGTGAGACGTCTTTCAATTCTATCCATTAAGGGGTGAAATCTTCTATACGGGGCTTCGTTGTACCCATCGGCAGGCCCAAGTATGTGAAAGGCATTGAGCCTACTAGACAACCAAAACTTTGAGCCAAATTTGCTACATTGTCCTCAGAGACATTGATAGGAATCATGGATGATTTATGATAATTGATTTTCAATCCTGTGGACGCTGAGAATTCTTGCAAGATGTTTTTGAGATGCTGTAGTTGTGGCTGACTAGCTTGCATGATTAAGATCGTATCATCGGCATATGGTACTATAGGAAAATCACTATTACCTTTAGGTAAGGGTTCAAGCATTAGTCCTTCGTGATAAGCTTTGTTGATCACTACTTGCAACAATTCAGCTGCCAACACAAAAAGAAGAGGGGATAGCGGATCTCCTTGACGAACTCCTCTTTTACATTTAAATTGTTTCCCAGGCACTCCATTGAGTAGGACTGAAGACTGTGCTGAAGAGAACAACATGTTTATCCATTGTAACCATCTATCTGGAAAACCCATATGCCTCATAATATCTAGCATAGCACAGTGTTCAATTGTGTCAAAAGCTTTAGCAAAATCAAGTTTCAGAATGATAATCTCCCTTTTGGACTGGTGGCACTGGTGGATATACTCATAACACCACGCAAGACAGTCTTGGATTGACCTGGACCGTAGAAAACCATATTGATTGACATGAAGGAGCTGAAGAATGATCAACTGTAATCTCTCGGCAAGGATTTTAGTTAAAATTTTGATGCTGCAATTGAGCAGCGAGGTGGGCCTAAAATCATTGATCGTTTCGGGGTTGTTCACCTTTGGAATCAGAGTTATGAATGAGTTGTTAATGGCCTCAAGATCAATGTTTCCATCATAGAAATCTTGGCATAGCTTGTAGAAATCCTCCTTAATAATGTCCCAACATCTTTTCATGAACTTGCCATTGAAACCATCCGGTCCTGGCGCCTTGTCCAATGGCATAGTTTGAATAATTCTGTCTATTTCGTCTTTTGTGAACGGCTGAACAAGTGCACTGAGGTCTTTTTCTTGCTGAAAGAGTTCTTGTAGATTAAATGTCATGGTTGGTTGCTCAAACATACCCATTCTATTTCTGAAAGAAGCATAAATCAGAGCAGCTTTCCCTTCATGGTCAGAAATTTCCTGACCCAAGTCATCTTTGAGCTGTGATATCATATTTCTTCTGTAGGATATTGTAGCCATGGCATGGAAAAACTTGGTACATTCATCCCCATATTTTATTTTAGTAGCCGTGTACCTCTTCCTCCAATATATGTTCTTGTATTTCAATAAACTCAGCAAGTGATCCTTCATAATTTCCCTGAAATTCCACTCCACATCATATAAAGGTCTACACTCCTCAAGACAGTCCAAGAAAAAGATGACCTTGTTGGAAAGATCTATGAGCCCTTGCAGATTAGACAGTTTTTTGCTCCATGCCTTAAGATTTTGTCTTAGTTTTTTCAATTTGGCTGCTAGCATGGATGGAGAGCTATGTCTGGGTCTATAATTTCCTTCCCATGAGGACTTTACCACTTCCAAAAAACCATTGACGTCAGGCCAGAAATTTTCAAATCTAAAGATATTGGATTTGGGAATGGTAGTACTGATTGAGACCTTGCAGGGTGTATGATCAGAGATAGGTTTAGCTAAAGGCAGCACCATGGAGTTTGGAAATTGATAGGTCCAATGAACTAATGTGAAGAACCAATCAAGCTGTTCTAAAAGTGGGTCTTGCTGCATATTACTCCAGGTAAAAGCTCTCCCTTTGATTGGTAACTCTATTAAGCCCAACTGTCCAATGGCATCATTGAAAATGAAAGTATCATTTATATTTCCTCCAGGTCTATTTCGATCCTCCAAGGATCTATAAAAATTAAAGTCTCCCATGAAAATCCAACTCTCTGTCGATTGGATGTGTTGTTCTCTGAACCATTGTATAAAAACAGATCGGGTTGGTTCTTGGCATGGACCATAAACCCCAGTCATCTTCCAACTGCTCTTGTTACAAGTGGAGGTGAATTCCATTGTAATAGCAAAACTATGCTTTTCCCGAGCAACACCATAAAAAAGACTACTGTTCCAAATTACTATAATTCCTCCTGAAGCCCCGCAAGAAGGTATGTATTCAAATTTGTCAAACCTTTTTGGGGCGAACTTTCTGATATAACTAGAGTCAAAACTTTCTCTCTTAGTTTCCTGCAAACAGATCACAGAGCAAGCACTTTCCTCAATTTTATCTCTCAAAGCATCCCATTTCCCTTCACTGTTGAAGCCCCTGATATTCCAACACAAAATGTTCCAGGATCTATTCATTAAAACAAAGATTGGAGGGTGCAACAGCCACTATAACTAGTACAATGGGGAATAACAAACAAAGAGGTATCATCATCAGCCCAGAAAAGTTTTTCGACACCAAATATTGCAGGATCAGAACAAGGCAACCACCATAAAGAGCAATAGCAAAAGAGTGACAGAATCTCATTATCCACCCGAAATCCAAAATGCTAATGGAGATCCAGAGCACAATAGGCACCCATGACCTTAAATAGTCTAGTTTGGAAAGAGCATGGATCACAGCCAGCATTATAACAGAGTTCACTAAAAACGGAGATAAAGAATTGGTAGAAGAAAGACAGCTATTACAAGGATCACCATGATCCTCCAGACTTGCCACCCCTCCCAGATCACTGATAGTTGTGAAAATCATTAATTCTTCTTCTTCTTGGGGCGGCTCTTGGACAGAGCCTCTTCTGTCAGCTCCTCAGGAGAGACATTGCAGTCAATTCCCCATCCTTGCAGGATTTCTACTGGGATCTTTGCTGGGACTACTCCATCACTTGGTTTTGGAGGGTTGGAGAGCAGCTTTGGACCATCTTCCTTCCTGATGGGAATCTCAGCCCACACCTTCTGCTTTTTACGGGGATTATCTTCTAGTTGGTAGTGCTGGAAGCCATCTTTATCATGGTTCAATCTGTTGCTTCTACGGACAGAAGATTCCTCCAAGGGGACAAAAGGATTGGCAATCGAGGTAATAGTAGGTAGCCTGAGAAACCTTCTTTCTTCAGGTGAAAACACCTGACTGTTAGTAGAGATCTCCATCCCACTATCTTCCTGTGAAAGATCTGAATGTAGCAAATCCTTGGAAGACTGTGCGTTAGCCCAAACCTTGATCATGATGGCATGAAGTGAAGGTTTGTATGGTATCATGGCCAAAATCTCATCAGAGGGATTGCTATCATTCATCTGATAAAGCTCCTGAGAGAAAACTGTCTTGTCCACCAGAATAGTCTTGTAGGCGCTAAAATTAACTTTTTCATGTGTCATTGCAGGGATTAGTGTTGCTCTGATATTCTCCCTTGTGAGAATCTTGAAAGCATGCAACTCTATCATCTGGAGACAAACTGGCATCTTACTCTGGGCATCACTTTCAGTGGAGGAGTCATCACTGCTTACTGTCGAATTTGACTGTGTCTTCTTGTGCAATACTTCCTCAATGTTCAGAACAAAATCTGCCCCATGAGCCCTGAAATACTGAGCAGTGGAGCCTGAAGAATCAAAAGAAATTGTATCTCGAGGGACTTCTGGGTGTTGGGGGATCACTTGCTCCTGGGGGACATTTTCAGCCATGTTGACCTCTGGTGGCCATTCAGGCTAGCCTTGCTCTCCTTCTACATTGTTCTGTTCTGGTTCTTGTATTTCTTCCCCTTCCTGCTGTATCAGTCCTGCATTCTGCCCTACCTCTGCTTGAACTGCTTGGTCAGCCCCAGCCACATCATGGAGCCAGTGAGGTGGAGCATTGAGATTCCCATAATTCACATTGCCATGGATAGGATGGGGATTTCCATCTACCGGCACAGGGTCCTCTTCACCAGGGAAAGCATCAGGAAAATTACCCCCCAAAATGAAAACTGGAACAGACCATGATCTCCCATTTCCACCAAGCATGGTTCCTTGCGACACAACTACACTCCTGGGGATCCTTGCTGGGGTTAATACCAAACATCGTGTGAGCACCCGAGACTTGTTTGGTCCTTCAAACCACTAAATGAGTCTCCCAAATGGTGCAACAGCTGCTCGGATAAAATCAACTGTCTGATAATCTAAGGGGAAAGCTAGAAACATAATCCAACAATCTCTAGTGTAGACACAGCTACGCAAATTGAGGGCCTCATCATGCTTACGAACTCTAAGTGAACCATGACCAAACTGAATGGGCGAAGCTACTATCAGATTGTTTCGCTGCACAGGATTCTCGAACTGAAACAAACCCAGGCCAAGAGGGGACGGAAAAGCTGAAACAACTCTCACCGGGAAGAGATCCTCAAGATGTTCTGAAACATCATGCAGCAGGTCAATGACTTGATCTTGCAGGGGCTCAGGTTCCAGCTCGATGATTGCATACTGCTCGTGTCGACGCAATGGCTCCCCTCTGAGAGCAACGCGAGATCTTGCTGGACGAATCCAACCATGCTCCACGTGATGCCCAGCCGGGACATGAAGCATCGGGTTGCACGGGAAGTTTGCCATCTCGCTATCGCTTTCCGATGAGTCCTCTGCCTGAGAAGAGGGCGAGGACTGCAAAGAATGCGAAGTGTTTGATGCTTCTGTAGCTTTCTTTGGCGTGTTGGGGAGCGAGGAGTCAGAGAAGGCTGGGGAAGTCTCTTTGTATTCACACGCCTGGGTGCAACTCTTTGTATTCTTGGGGGCCCAGTGTATCTTGGGCTTGGACCTAGTAAAGCATTGTCGGGCCTTGTGGCCATAATTGAAACATCGTTTGCAGCGAAAAGGTAAATGACAGACAGCAGCCCGATGACCCGGAGCCAAACATTTCCCACACGGCAAAAACGGCCCGTAGGCAGGATATTGTCGATTTGCATTAACTGTGCACTGGTTCTTGAGCACCTCCGGGATCTCGGGTGTAAACCCTGTGTTTCCAGCAGCCCGAGAGATCAACGCTTCATCTAATTTAAGAAAATCCCGCTTCAGATTTCGAAACACTGAAGAAACTGTAATTTCGTGGACAGCAGCACTTTGAGCTAGATTACCAAAAGAGAGTCTAGAAAAACTTTGAGAGACAGATGGAATTTGGACTTCAAAATCACCAAAACGAATAGAGCATGAAGGAGGATTTTTTGCCAAAGGCGGACTTTGGATTAGCTTCTCAGCAAAACGCACACGCTTCTGCCGAGCATCAGATTGCTTCTGCTTTTCTTGGCGTTTCTGTCTTTTTGACATGCATTTGATCCATTCCTTTTCTTGCTCAAGTTCCCACTGATGTTTCTCTCTTTCCCAATGGGGAACACCATTGTTCCAGAGATGGAAGTAAACATCGAAAGAATTCCCAATCAAACGACGAAGCTTGTAAACATAGAAACCCACTTTCTTGCAAGAGACTGTAAACTTGAAATGACGATTACTCAAAAACTCCACATGAAAACCTGGTGGCGAGCCACCCAAGCAGGAAGCCAGAGCAAAGCTGACGGAAGCCTCTGAAAGACGAAAGGTGAAACGTCGAAACGTAGCGAGCATGATGAAAGCGCCATCCGGACAAGAACTTGGATGGTGAACCGAAGCTCCAAAGAGGTCTAACACCTCTCTTTGGAACTTCTTCCCATGAGAGAAATCAAGCTTGGAGACGAGATTGTCCGGGAGATCCATCCCGAGAGGAGACGAAGCAGGAGAAACCAAAACACCAGGAGAGCCGAAGCAGATTATTACCCACTACTAGTATCACATCTTTGCCATGAGACTTCACCTTTCGGATCGGAGCTTTCTCTACTAGATGTTGCCTTGTTGCTTGCTGCTGGGAGTAGGCGGCGGCTTGCCTGCCTCTCCTCAGCTCCTACTCCACTCCAGTCCAGCAATAGGCCAGGCTGAAAAAAAAAATCATGACATTATAGGTGCAGTTGGATAGATCAAGAAAGAGACTGTTATAAATTCTGACATTATAGGTGTTGTTGGTATGACTTAAATTACATTACATAAATTACTTGGTCCATGACACAAGACACATAAAAACAGGTAGCTCCAACATCCTGCTCACCCTTCACCTACACACTGTCATGTTCACTTGTACAACTTGTAGCAGCTCCTCCCGATGACTTGACTGAGGCCACCTTTGCCCTTGCGATTTCTTCTCTCATGGCCAACACATATGCTTTTTGGCTTTCATCCATAATGGAGACGTCGCAAAACATGATCTTCTGCTCCTGTTCCCATTGTAGACGACGTTCCTCAATTGACAGCTTCCGCTCCTCGAGCTCCTTGTCTAACTTCCATCTTTCTTCCCTCTTCTTCTGTTCCTCGGTGTTCATTTGCACAAAGCTGCCCAACACCTCGACATACTCATCTTCTCCTTCTTTCTTCTTTAGTTTCTGCTTCGCTTGTTTTCGACCCGGTGGTCGCTCGGCAGCAGGCACGGAAGAATTAGTTGCTGGTTCATCTTCTTGTGATGTTGTTGCATACTTGCTTCGCCTTTTCCCTTGGGCTTGCTTCATTGTATCATGTACTGACAAAAATTTCTCAGAGTGTCGGACCTCCATCCAACAATGAATGAAGAGACAACCTTTCGCTCCACCATAAGTTTTCTGCGCTAATTGGATCTGCAACAAAGAATCAAAAGATAAGTGCAATGATAAGTACAATGGTACGACACAAACTTTGAAACGTACATGTTCTGTGAAGGGAACACCACTTGGACGTAGATGTTCTATTTCCTCAAAGGAAAAAGTCTACTTCACCCCCTAACCTATGAGGGGTGGAACACATCACCCCCTAACCTATGAAAGTGGATTTTTTACCCCCTGAACTTTC
The DNA here is from genome assembly GCA_033239725.1 of Echinochloa phyllopogon. NCBI lineage: Eukaryota > Viridiplantae > Streptophyta > Magnoliopsida > Poales > Poaceae > Echinochloa > Echinochloa phyllopogon. The sequence goes on from BTCW01000018.1 coordinate 30,488,932, forward strand.
TAAAACCGGACAAATCACCCCCTAAAGCAGTTTTGAAAAATCATAATAAATCACAGAAAAATTATAAAATGAAAAATCAAATTGTGTTGGACTCCAAATGAGTAGATCTACACAGTGAACATATAATATGGTATGTACATTTTTTACAGCTATGAAGAAAAGCATAGATCTAAAGTTATAGAAAAAATGTACTAAAGCATTCTGTATTATATGTTCACTGCGTAGAACTACTAATTTGAAGTCCAACACAATTTGATTTTTTATTTTATAATTTTTTTGTGATTTATTATGATTTTTCAAAACTGCTTTAGAGGGTGATTTGTCCGGTTTTAGAAAGGTCAGGGGGTAAAAAAATCTATTTTCATATGTTGCGGGGTGATGTGTTCCACCCCTCATAGATTGGGGGGTGAAGTAGACTTTTTCCTTTCCTCAAAACATCCTTGAAACTTTAAGCACTCCTTTTGGATGATTCCTCATCTTTTTTCAAGAGAAGTAGCATTCCTCTCGGAGTCAAAAGTCTTGTTCTCATGGTAGTGTTCTGCTATCCGGTTCCAGTAAGTTGTGCGTGGTTGCTCATTCCCAGTTCTTGCATTGTAGGTTATATTCATCCAAGACCAGCACAACTGGATGTCCTCGTCACGATTGTAATTTCCTCCCCGCCCTTTGCCACTTTCTTGTGTGAGCACATCCAAAGGAGTTTCAGATTCTTGTGTCAACATGTCCATAAAGGAACTAGACATTGCATCCTACAAAAGTCAAAATGTTAAATTAAAATATTCATTAGTTGGATAACTATTTTATTGGGACTCAGCAACTAGTACTAAAAATGCCATATCTGTCAGTAAGAAAGATGAGAAATTTTCAGGCAATTTTCAGGAAAGGTGATGCAATTATGCTAAAGAGTACTGGTCAGGAAAGGACAACATCTAATTCCTGCTGCTCCTAGCATCTAATTCGTTTGAGGCTTTGAGAAAACTCTGAAAATCTACAGCCCCTAAGCAGACAGCATTACTTCGTCATGTACCAAGACCACATTGGTGAAAACTGAAAACATGCCCTCTGAATCTGAAGATTGAGAATGAGGCTAAAAATACTGATATTTGAACATCTAATTCCTGCTACTGATATTTGAAGGTGATGCAATCCGCTATTATACTAGAAAACCAAACCAACAACCATCGTTGCTACTGCCCGCAAAAACTCAACTATTTTAAAGCACTGCTACTGATCATATGGTAAAGAGTTAAATAATAGTGTAACTGAAGAATCTTTGGATGAAGTTAGAATGCACTGGTCTGTAGAAAAAAAACAGGAAAAAAATATAGATATGCACAGGTCAACAGAATGTTTTGTCTGGCTCATTGTTTATTTTCCTACTTTATGAGCTCTAGTTTTCTCTTACATTATTCTTGCCTCAATCGAGCTGCTACTATTGTAAGTACCCTGGCAAGTTGTTAGGGGTGGCTAAACTACACTAGTTTTTATTCATGAGCTTTTGCCCAGGTATGCACTGCAATAAAAAAATAATTAAAAAAAAACTAAAACTAGAGTTGCTGCCACTCACCTACTTCTCATGTCATGCAGAGACAAAGAAAAAGGGTATCAGAAAAAGATGCAGAGACAACATCCATCTTTTGTTCTTGGTTTGGTTTTCTAGTATAATAGCCCCATTTTTCATTTTACAATATCTTGATTGGCACATATAACTAAAAATGGCTTCACAGATAATCATACTTGGCACAGACAACTAATAATCCAATGCAAGGTTCTTATTCATTTTAGAAGATCTCAAAACAGGAACTTTCGAGGGTAGACAATCAGATATAGCTGGTTCTGATGAATGGAGTATCATTTAAATTATTGGCAAGGCATAAACAAGTAAAGAAGTAGAGTATGTGAAAAATGAATTGGAAGAACAATCTTTACATTGAGGTTGAGCTCCTGGTCGGGCGTCCAATCGAAGTGCGGCATCCTGGTCGGGCTCAAGACTTCATTGGCGTCCTGCTCGTTTAGTGTTGGCATTGAGGTTGAGCTTCGAGTGTCCCAAGTGACGACATTGCCAAATGGAGGCTCACTGAAGGTTGACACTCGACCGGGTGCACTGGTGGCGGCGGCGGAATGGTCCAAAGGCGACATGTCGGCGTTGTAGTGCAACGGTGCCGACAAACCGACGTTGTAGAGCGACGGCGACATGAAGTAGGGTGGAGTGGATACTGGTGGACGCAGGGCGCTGCTGCCGCCGGGCGCGACCTCTGCGCTGGGGAACTGTCGAGGACGTACGCCGCGGGGAGGAACCGGTGCCACGAAGGACGGCCGCCGCTTCTTGGGGTTAGGTGTAGGGCGGCGCTTGAGTGGAGCTTCGCTGGAGGCCATGCGCGGCGTAGGCGCTGGCCTTGGCACCTGGAAGCTCGGCCTACCGGAGGCATCGCGCCGCGCCTGCTGGAAGACTGCCCCGCCGGAGAAGTCGTGCCGCGCCTGCTGGAAGCCCGCCGTCCCGCCATCGTGTCGAAGCCCCTGCTGGAAGCCCGCCCCGCCATCATGCCTCCTTGGCTGGCCCCGCCAGCCTGGAAGGTCGAATCCGGCGGGCGTTCCTCTAGCGGCCTGGATCTACCGGCGGGGGGAGGTATTCCGGCGTCGGCGGGCGGCGCGACCAACTCCGGCGGGGGGATGGGCGGGGCCATCGGTGGTCAGCGGCGGCGGCGGCGTCGGGGGCGCCAGAGCGTCGGGACTCGGGCGATGAACAAAAAAGAAAGGAAAAAGTGGACCCAGGAGAGAGGATAGAGGGACCCTAGATTTGTGGGCTTTGCCCCAAAATTTAGTGGGCTACCAAATTTAGTCGCTTGGATAGTCACCCAATTGGAGGGTGTTTTTTTGTCCAGAGTGACTAAAAGAAGGAATAGAGGCCCATTTAGTCACCCGGCTCGAGATGCTCTGACAGGTGAGACGGGTGACTAGTGGGTCCCAGATGTGAGATGCCATGCGGCGCAGGTAGGGGTGGATGGAACCAGAGACAAGACGACGTGCCGCGGGGCGTAAACCCAACCGCGGTTAGAGTAGATAAGGGGGTGTTTTAATAAGGTCGCTAAACTTTAACGCTTTAAATAAGTGATAATTAAATATATTAAACATAAATTAATTATAAAACTAATTATATAAGTTATGTCTATTTCACGAGACGAACCTAACAAGCCTAATTTCGCTATAATTAATACATAATTATCATATATTTACTGTAGCATTATATTGTCTAATCATGGTGTAATTAGACTTAATAGATTCATCTGATAAATTACTCCTCGTTTATGTAATAGGTTTTTAAATTAATCTATATTTAATACTCCTAATTAATATATTTATATCCGATGTGACGGCGCTAAAGTTTAGCGTGTGGGAAAAAAACAGGGCCTAATAACACATACAAGTTATTCTCTACTAGTACAGTGCACGCACGACACGCATGTGTATTAGAAAAACATAGTAAAGAAGAATTTTACGCGCCACCCTGTACGTCGTCGTGTCGGCCACGCTGCCCAAGAAGCTGTTGTATAGGAGCCGGAACACGACGTGTGAGCTTTTAGATTTCTGATTAAAAATGCATGAACGAATTGTATGGTGTCGTCTGAAAAAAGACAACATACTACATTTCATCCACCTCAAAAGGATCCACTCATGTAAATGCCGCACGTTACCAATCGAAATTTTACAACACATATGCAAATAAGTGATTAAAAATTATTAGGAAACATATCAGATACACTTGCCTTTTATCTAAATGATAGTTGCTCAGATAATCTTTGGTTCTTGATCTTCAAATCTCTTGAATGACGTTCTGTCTACTCGCAACAATCAACAACAAGCATCCAAGACAATCATACAAGCAAGCAAAAAGAATAAATAAGAAACAGTACACCAATCATATCATGAACTGAACAAGAGAAGCGCTATAGATCATTGCACATGTTTGTACGATTGCAAGAGCACAAGAATAGATAAAAAATGAAATTAAAACTATTAAGATATGAATTTTCAAAGGCAAAAGGTAATTAGAATCATCATCATGTAACACAGTGACGGAAATTAAAGGCCAAGTTGTAGTAGGTGGCACTTGAGACTTTGGATATTATGATGCCATGGTGTTATGCACATACATGCATGCACATCGTTGCTTGTTTTCTGTAATCTTTACATGCTTCAGAATGCGTACGTGGTCTCTTTCTCTAGCTCGTTGTCGTCTTGCTCACACGGATAACCTTATACATCAGACCACGACACTGATCGATCGAGAGACATGAGAAGCACGTGTGAGCGGTTAAACGGAGCAGTAAGGATAAGGTGGGAACATGATAGGGTGCTCACCCGCGACGAACGATGATAGAAACGGCGACGAGGGGAGACCGGACTTGACGAAGACGGGTACAGGACCTTTGTAACGGCGTAGCTCCGGCGGTAGATCGACGACGATATACGGCATACGGGCTTCCTTTGCAAAGCCTAAGTATTGTTGGTGACCAAGAAATAATCGAAACCTTCATCAGAGAAGAAAGTGGAGCCCGTTGTTATCCCCCAATGGAAGTTAAAAATTACTACCAATAATATTAATCAATTTGGGATCCATGCAACATACCCGACTATGTCAATATCAGGGGGCACAAAGTTTGCAACTCCTGTGTAGCATGTGTAACCTGAATAAGTGGCTTCTGAATACCCGAATAGTTTCTTCCTCACCTATTCAATGAAGGATTTGCTCGAAAAAAATCCAATTAATAAGAAAACACCAGGCAAATTGCTTTTATGTGGTTGTTTCTAACCAAAAGGGGAAGAGAAAATTCCCTATGTAGCTGGATTAAAAGAACCCACGTGAGAAAATAAAATTGTATAACAGATAGGTGATGGAATGTTTTTTGTTTTGAACAATCCAAGGCACGCCAATGCATCCCAGATTGCTGCTATTGGCAACCTTGGCCTCCTTGCACCAGCTGAGCACCGCCGCCGCCGTCAACGCCACCACCACAGACTCTGACTGTCCGCCGGTGACATGCGGCAAACTGACCATCGCCTACCCGTTTTAACTGGCTGGCCGGGGTACGTCCTCCTGCAGCTCGCCAGCGTTCCAGCTCACGTGCAACAACTCCGCCATGTCTGACATGTTCCTGGGCCGCAGCTCCTGCATCTAGGTCCTCGACATCGACTACGACGGCCGCTCCCTCATCGTCGTCCATATAATCGTCGCCGGCGACCCCCCCCCCCCCCCCCCCCCCCCCGCACCTCCATCCTCAACTTGTCCGCCCTCGGGATCGCAGACACGTTCACCATCAGCGCTAGCAACCGGGAGATCTACGCCATGACCCAGTGCGCCAACGTAACTCTGACGCCGCCGGGTGCCGTCCCCATGACCATCTGCAACAGCAACGGCAGCCGCACGTTCACGTACCTTGGTGCAGGCTATGGCACGGGCGCTGCGAGCTCGGCATAATCCTGGTGCTCGGGTCAGCGGCGGAAGGGGATATGGATACGAACAGGTATTTAGCTTGTACGTATGTACATATGCATGCATGGAGCCTTCCTCAATTATCTGCATGCACATATATCTATCTATCTTCTATACACCTTGGTGCGGCAGCGAGGAGTTAAAAAAGGAAATGATCAGACCTTGGAGTTTGAGGACATGATCAGACCTTGGCGATTGCCGTGATTGTGATGGTCCGGCAGCAAGGAATTAAAAAGGGAAATGATCATAGACCTTGCCGTGATGGTGCATCAGAAATTTTATGGTAACAACGGATACACAAGGGTGGGTATATGCAAGCGAGGTAACAAAAAAGTTAAAAAAAACGGCAGAATCATTCTCTAACGCTGACTTTTCTTGGTTCCTCGCCCCTAGGCCCACTATTAAGTTATGACAGAAGGGGCCGGCGTGAGGGGTAAAGAAGTTGATTTGCAGGTAACAAATGTTTCAATTTAACTGGATCTACGTGCGGCACGCACGTTTATTAATGACACATATGTACTAAAACAGTGTCACTTGAGTGGACCATGGAGCATTTTTATTTAAAAATATTTTATATTTGCTCTCTCATGTATAGAGAGCTTTAGGTATTCTGAAATCTAGAGGCACATCATTTCGAGATAGTTGGCCTTTATTTATATGGAGAAAAACTCTCAAATCTAATGTCTATTAGCAATAGGGATAATTGCGTATAGACGTGGTTACAAATGTGGGTATATTTAGGTGGGCCCTTTTTCTCTTCGAAATTTGATGTACTTGACACTTCCGCGTAGAATTGTTCCTTTTTTCCTGGTGCTTCGTGCAACTTGTGGTGGTCTCCTCAAATTAGCAATTTTGAAGAGAAAATTTGGTGCTTGCTTCTTACTCCTACTTGGCTGAGGATTTTATTTTTATTGGTGTCATAATCGTGTGCTTTTCTTTTTTTAATATCCAGTAATAGCAATTAAATTTGTTTCAGCTATAGGAGCCATGCATATCGGTTGATTCCTTAAAAAAAAGCTGGAGGAGATAAGCCTTCAATATAATAAAATTCATAGCCCACGGTGCCTATAACTGTGAGACTTTTTCATATGCTTAATCAGTCGTCGAGCCATTAATTTGGTCTTTTTGTGGTTCACAAGTAAATCCCATGAGCAACTTTTGCAAGCGAATCGACGTACGTAAGTAGCTAGTCACTGCACCGCAATTTCCAATTTCCAATTGTATGTACAGTAGCTTCCAACCACTACGTGACACCTTTCATCACAAGTTTGTTCCTTTGGGGAGTTAAAAAACATGTAGGACTTGTATGTTACTACGTTAGTTTGAGCAGACTATTTCTGCCGACGTGTTCAGGATTGATTTTCTCAGTAGATGCTAGATATATACGTATATCATGTATATGCTAAATTTCCTTAATGTGCATGAACTTCGTCACATGATTTTTGTTGGAGCTGCTAGGGCCGCGCTAGAGTCGGACGCTTCATAGCCCGTTCGATCATAGGATCATAGCAGCGTCAGCCATTTGATCGAAACCCAGAAAAATCCTGCTGCAACCACACGAGCTCAAGCACGACACATCCGATCCCGCCGATGAATTCCTCGCCATATTTATTAATTCCGTGCACATCATTGCTATGAGGTTGTTTCCTTTCCAAAAAAAAATAAGTGGGTAAAAAAACACGGTGAAAAAAAAGAGGGCTAGAGGTGAACTCACATGGGATTTTTCGCTCTACCAAAAAAACTTCCGCAATATTTTCTTTTTTTCCTTGCATCGTGGGTCCAGGTGGGTCCATTGTGAGGGGTATGTGGGGTTTTCGTTGGTAACAAAAGTTTTCAAAAGAAGTCGATCCTTTTAGTATAGATTAGACAAGATATATAAGAATTAAGTTATATAATAGTAGTCTATTACTTATCTATACATTATTATTTTTTGTTATTTATTACTTTCTCTTTTCTATTCACTATCTTCTCTCATTTGGCTCCATGGCTCGTTGCTTGTATGAGAGCTAAACCCTCTTTGTGGGACTAGGATCCCTAGGCCATTCATCCACGAGATTAAACTATTTGATAGGGAAGGTTTAACCCGACTGCTTTAAACCAGTCGGCTATGGTGCAAGACGGCGTAGTTGATTGGAAAGAATAGTCGTGTACTATTAGGAGACTCCCCAAAGTACCCTGTTGTAGTACTCCCTATTGTATACGACTAGGATCATGTAACCGACTTGTAACTCTGCTCCCCGGATATATAAGGTGGAGCAGGGACCCCTCAAAACAACTCAACTCACGTGCAATACAATCAAGCACACAGGACGTAGGGTATTACGCTACTCGCGGCCTGAACCTGTCTAAATCTTTGTGTTGTTCATGCACTATCCTTCCTAGAACTCGGCGAGACCCACAAATCTACTTCCTGGGGTACCCCTAGCAGACGTGCTCGACATAAATCATCGACACTCTTCTCTCTCCTTTTTTTGTTTTGTTCCATATCAGTAAAAGTGCTGACTAGCTTGGCTATAAATCTGTTATTATACTGCTCTTAGCGCGAGCCCGCCCACAACTAGCGGCCTCACCGTGGTTGGACATGTCTGCCCCTGCAGGTTGGCCGTTATTTGCAGCCGCTTGCCACTGCATGGTGGCGTGCCCTCGCCGTCCGCCGCCGAGGTCACCGTCACGCACGTCGACGTCGGCACCTCTAGCTCTAGGCGGATGGTTTCGATTTTGCTCGCGGCTTCGCGGGAGCAGATGCCACTTGAGCAAGGGAGCTCATACGACTTGTCCATGCAACTCGTCAGCGTAAATTTTGCTGAAGCTTCCTCTAATGCTTAACTTTTAGCTATCTTATACGGAGTAGAATATTTTTTTAGATTTTAATAAAAGAAATTATGTGAGAATGATATATGAGGTCATTTTTGTTACGTGCTAAGAGCTAAATTATTGAATGGATTATTTTTTAGAATTTTTAGAGGTGGGTACTGTACCGTCGGAGAAGGTCTAAGTTGCAGCCTTCGCCCTCGCAGGGCTGCAGCAGCATGCTTCACCTGCGGCTGCTTGACTCAATAGTCAACTCCACATGTAAGGCACAAAATGGGCCCGATCTCTGCAATCCAACAAAATACACCGGCCCACAGGCCACGGGAGTACAATTATGAATGGATGGAGGGCATACAACATACGCTTCGATAAATCTAAACAAATCCTGGGGTAGAAAAAAAAGGAGAAATGTTGTGGTGAATTCAAAATTGAAAATGTAAACTTAACTTTACTTAAGATGAAGGAACCGAGTGCCGAATTGGCTAATACATTTTCCCAAGAAATATAAAAAGCGGTTGAGAAGAGTGACGGTCCAGTTCCCTGCCGGGCTTTTTCCCTTCTCGACTAGACCAAGGAGATATTCATTCCATTCAGGCAGGTGAGGAAGGGCGGCGTTGGCTTGACCCTTTCTTCTGTCTTGGTCGGGTCGGAGGCTAAGTTTCTCACTCAGTGGTGAGGTGTTCATAGAAAGCAAGGCCTCGCCCAACGAGTGGTGGCTTTGGTTTGGGTGGGGTCTTGTCTCGCTTGGACGCTGGGGAGATCCATAGATCTGGATAGAGTCTTTCTCGCTAAGTAAAGAAGAGTACGCGCGCTACAGCTTACACAGTGGATCTTCGGGCAACCAACCTGGCACATCCAATTCCAATCAACAACTTGGAGGTATGGCTGAGTGGCTTAAGGCATTGGTTTGCTAAATCGACGTACAAGAAGATTGTATCATGGGTTCGAATCCCATTTCCTCCGGCACGGAAGTTGAACGGGCGGACGAAATTAACGTTCGCTAATTAGTACGGCGTCTTCAATTGTAACCCTCCCAGGGCATATAAGCTACTAAAATGTTTTTTTTCCTAAAGCAAGTTCCCCACCAACTGTAGCTACCCATTCGACGCGTCGGGGGTACTCAACCACCGGGAGATAGGGATTTAGTGACTTACCAACCAACCGGACATAAAGGGCAAGACATACCATACAAATCACGGCTTCGGCTGCTGTAGTCCTCTAGACGAGCACGACAGGGTTATCTATAACTCCTTATTCTGGCCTTCATTCTTCTCTTATTTCAACTCTCCCACGAAGGCCTGTCCCTGATGAGGACATCACCATGTTGCACATACACGATCCGGACTCGCCTCCAAGTTACAAGTCGTCGTTATCTTGGACATCATCTTCGGTTCGGTTTCAGCCGACATGTCTGCGCTTCAACTGTAATTTCTCCTTCATACGACGTCCAAACAAGGCGTTCTTGGATGCATTGGAATCGTGACGATGAGGCGCTTCTTTTGGTTCTAGTCCAAGCTCCAGAGGATTCGTGGATCATAATGTGTGACCACGAAAAGGTGTTGTGTCACCTGTTTTGGGCCTTTCCAGGCTTTGTATCATGTCGGGCCTCTCAGCCCATGTTGTGGACGCCCCCCTGGCGCGCCCTCAACCCTAGCTCGACCCTAGACTATTAAATTCAGTAGCCGCCATCATTTAGACTCAGGTTTTGCTTAGATTAATCTGTCGAGAATAGTTTCACCGTTATCGGTTTGTAGAACCCCAACTTTTGATCTTAATCATACATCTGTAGTGTCACTTCATATTGAGAGCTGCTTCTTTCGAGTTCTTGCTTGTGTTCTTCGTTTCGCAGGCAGGGATTAGCCTTCTTGGCGAGGTCAACCAGGTTGTGACACGGTTGATAACCACAGGAGTCGTGGTGCTAAGATTGCAGGATTCGAGTTTGCTGACTTGAAGCTGGATCGGTGTGTTGCGCTTCGCCCAAAACGAGTTATCCTTCACCTGATGGAAGATCGGGAACCCTAGTCCCCATCAAGTGGTATCCAGAGACAGGTTTACCGTCAGGTATATCCACCCTTTCGCCTTTGTCCTATAGTCCAGAAAATTGCCCTACAAAAAAAATTGGTTTGTTCATCGTATTCTGCTGTCCTAGTACCTTTTTAGCCTTTGCAATTTCGTTTCAGATTTGCTTGGTTGAGTTTGTGTCTGTGGTCGAGTCTTGTTGCTGGTTTTAGTCGTGTTCGTGTCGTAGTTCAATCGCCTGTTGCGTGATTTGTTTTGTTTCCACCGCTATCCCTTCTACCGTGACCAGATTACAAGTCGTGCCACCCCATAACTCGACTTGCCCTCGCTAGCCGCCTTGTGTGAACTCCTGCCGTGCAAGCCCTAGATAGGTTGCGAGCCGCCGTATGTCCATCGCCTTGCATCGCAGCCCTTCTTGGTTCATCTTGCATACCCTAACCGCCGCCGCGCATCCTGCCGAATTGAGCCTCAGAGAACGAGCCTCCCGAAAACCATAACTTGAGGTACCTTCAGTAAAACGGGCATGACTTTTCGCTCGGTGCTCCGTTTTGGCTCAATTTTTTACAGCAGCTTCGTGACTCCATTTTGAGGGGACCCCAATTGGGCTATGCCCTGTTTCCCGAGTCAAAAAATTCAAAAAAAATCAGGAAGATAAAGAAAAAAATTGATCAAGTTGTTTTAGGGTTTTCAGCGTTTGTTCCTGAATTTCCCTAGGCCGCATCTCACCTAAAAAAGGGTGCAAATTTGTGTGCTTGGAGCTTTTGTTATCCCTTTTAAGAGAAAAATATAAAAATAGTTGAAAAAATAAAAAAATCGTGATTCCTACTAGTCCGGAGGTTTTGGAGTGGAATTGCTGAAAAGAATAAAAACAATTGCATAGGGTGTTGTTTTGCTTGTTCTGTGAGATTTTTCCATCGTTTCTTGTTCCAACTTGTTGTGCTACATCTAGGACACGTCTAAGCTAGCAATTGTGACTTGTACTTTGGATACTTATTGAACTTTGCTATTCTGCATTCGTTATTTGCTACTCCTTGCTACATATTGTGCCTTCCCAAAGCTCCAGACACACTACTTCAGGTCAGTCCAGCGAAGAGCCTTTGCAATCTTGGTACTACTTCCTCACAGGTATCACGAACCAACCACCAGTTGTACCATCCACTGCCTGCATTGGTAAGAACTTGGCAAGAACTTGGTAAGACGTGACGTGTGTGAGGGTGTGGTTCCACCAAGCAAACCGCATAGTTCCTAGGGCATTTGTTGATCACTAACCATGCCAGATGACGTTCCTGTTTTGTCTAGTCAGTTGGTGCAGATAACGAACGAGCTGAAGGAGCTCTTCATGAAGGAGTTGAGCAAGCTAACGACGGAGGTCAAGACTACCAGTCACATAATTGAGGGTGTGGACAAGCTGAAAGTGCATCTAGGCATTTAATCAATTTTGGTGATTAATGATAATAGAAATTTGGATATAATGTGTTCAATAAGATGTTCATGTATAAATCAAAAATGAAAGAAAAAGAAATGAGAAAGGAAGGTGCCCAATTCTTATCTCTTGATGGTAGATGCTATTGAAGATTTTAAATATTCTTTTTGGTTTGAATTTGAGTATAGAATCACCGTACTATCAAGAGGGATAAGTAATCACAAAATCATGTGAGTTTGATGCTCAATCTTTATCCACAAACCTATCCCCGAAGCCATTACACTCCAAAACTTACAATTTCATTTTGTGCTGTTGTGCACCGGAACAGCTGTTCACTGGAAATTTCCGGTGACCACCGTAGATATCAGCTGTTGAGCGCCCGTTGACTTTTCACTGTAAATTTCCGGTGTCTGGCGGAAATATCCGACATATGCGACGAAAATTTTCGGTGATCTTATCGGAAATTTCCGGTATAACTCGCCCCAACGGTCACATTTATGAGAGAGCTATATATACCCACTCCCACTCTTCATTACTGCTCCCTGGGCTCATTTGACGAACCCTAACCTCTCCCAAGCTTCCAAGATCTCTCCTAACATTCATTTCTTTGATTTCCAAGTGTGTAGTAGTGTGTTGGTTGAGGGACTTGAGCTTAGTGATTCAAATTTCGTTCTCCATTCTCTTGAGCATCAAGTTGGTGACTCTTCGGTAACTTTGTTTGTTACTCTTGGGGATTTATCCCCTAGACGGTTAGGCATTGCCGAGAGCATCCAAGCAAGCTTGTGGATTCGCCTCGGAAGTTTGTATCACCCATCCTTCGTGGATTGACTAGTAAGTGAACTTAGCTCCTTTGTGGTGGCTAAGTGGAGGAAAGTGGCTTGGAGTTGATAAGCCCGCCTTTTGTAGGCCCTCAACGGAGACGTAGCTTCCTTTGTGGAAGTGAACTTTGGGTTAAATCTTGTGTCTTCGTTGTGATCATTGTTCTTCGTGTTCATCTAGTTCATCGTGTTCTTGCTAGCTATTTCACTCGTTTGTCTCGATCTATACATTGGTGAAGTTCTAGCTGCTAGTAAAGGTTCTAGAGGGTAACTTACTTCCATAACAACATATTGATTCATATAGATTTGTTGTTGTTGCTCTTATTCATCTTGTGATTTAGTTCACGAGTATTCACCGGACATTTCCGATAGTAGGCAGAAATTTCCGGTAATTTAGCGGAAATTTTCGGTGGCTACCGGAAATTACGGTTCATCTGACATTTCGCGAAGTTATTTTTGATAATTTTCAGTTGTGCCTATTCACCCCCCCTCTAGGCCAGTGTTGATCCTTTCAATTGGTATCAGAGCCTAATCCCTTGATTAAGGCTTAACCGCTAAGGGAAAAACACTATGGCTACTTCGGGGGAGAACTCCGGTGTCGGTGCTTCCGCCCTCACGGAAGATCCTCCGTTGATCGTTTACACAAGCTCAAGCGATGATGATCTTGCGATAAGCGACATCGATGAAAGCTTGAATGAAGAAGAAAAGAAGAAGAAGAGAAGAGAGAAGATTAAGAAGAAGATTCAAGAGAAAGCCGAGAAGAAGGCTCAAAAACTTCTCAAGAAGAAGTTGAAAGAAAGAGACGTTCTCGAAGGACTCCACTCCGTGTCTCACACATATGAGACTACATCTTCTAACAAATCTCTTGATCCTACTAGTCTTAATTTCTCATCGGTTCATATGGGCAAAGTACCCAAATTCAATGGGGTTGACTATGCCCGTTGGAGCGAAGACATGAAAATGTATTTGTATGGTCTTCACCCTTCTCTTTGGACCATTGTGAATATAGGTGTTGACAAGAATGCCAAGCCAAGTCGTGAACAAGAACATGACTTCTTCCGCAATGCTCAAGCCGTGATGGTGCTTAGAAGTGCTCTAAGTCCCTATGAGTACAACAAGATTAGAGGAATTGAGGTTGCAAAGGACCTATGGGACACTCTTCAATTGTCTCATGAAGGGACGGAAGTGGTCAAGGAAGGCAAGATTGATCTACTCCAAGGAGAACTTGAAGCCTTTGTCATGAAGAAGCTTCTTGTATGATTGGTTGAAACTTCTTGTCACGGAGATTCGCATGCTTGGTAGCAAGGATTGGGATGAGCACAAAGTGACCAAGAAGATGCTTAGAGCCTATGCTCCGAAGAACCCAATGCTTGCCACCATGATTAGAGACAAGAGCAAGTTCAAGAAAATGCTACCTATGGAGTTGTTCAACAAGTTGCAATATCATGAGATGAACAACTTGGACGTAGCCAAGTCAATGGAGTCAAATAAAGTCAAGACCATAGCCCTCAAGGCCGAACCAAGCAAGAAGATTGAGACAAATGAAAAGCCTTCTCAATCCAAGAAGAAGGAAGACTCAAGTGAAAATGATAGCACCGATGAAGAAACCGCTATGATGGTGAAGAACTTCAAGAGGTTCATGAAGACCAAGGGTGACAAGAGGTCATTCTCTCAAAGAAGATGCTATGAGTGTGGGGAGAAAGGGCATTACATTGCCGATTGTCCTCGCAAGAAGAATGACAAAGAAGACAAGAAGTCAAAAGACAAGAACTTTGATAAGGAGAAGAGGTACAAGGAGAAGAGTCAAGAGTACAAGAAGTTTGGAAGTGCTCATGTTGGTCAAGGATGGGATTCCTCTAGTGATAACTCCGGTGATGAAGAAGTGGCAACCCTTGCCATTCAAGTCTCTACATCAACACCTATACTCTTCAACAACTATCAAGATAGTGATGATGAAGCTCCCATGTACCTCATGGCCCAAGGGACAAAGGTACTAAACTTCACTCCATCCATCTCATCCACCATCTTGACATCTAGGAACATAAAAAATGACCTAGATGAAGAGGAAGCCGAACATGAAAAGAACATGATAAAGAAGTTTGGCAAAGAAGGCTACAAACAAATTAAAAAATTAGTAGAGAAATTGGAGAAAAGGAAAGAGATTCTTGATAGGCAAGAAGAATTGCTCATCCTTGAAAAGGAGAGAAACCTTGCTCTTGAAGAAACTCTAGTTGAGGAAAATATCAAGGTTGAGAAATTGACAAGTGACTTGTCGCTTGCCAATGACTGACTTGAGAAGATGTCTAAGGATTTGTCCTTGGCAAATGACTCTCTAGCCAACCTAAAGAATGCTCAAAGTGAACTTCAAGAAAGACATTCAAGCCTAGAGGTCAAATATAAAGACCTAGAAGCTAACTTTGGTACTCTTTGGGAAAGCACCAAGGTTGACTCTAAGACAACTCTTGATTCCAATGTCTCTACTAGTGAAGGTTGCTCAAGATGCTATAAATTTGATGTAAATGCTTGTGCTACTAACCTTTCCAAGCTAGAAGACAGAGTCAAAGCTAAAGATGCTAAGATTCTAGAATTGACCAAGGCAATTGGCAAAGACAAGGCTAATGGTAAGAGTGAATTTGAGACCCATCCGGCATATAAAGCCGGAAGATATCCTAGTATCAAGGATGGGCTCGGATTCACTAGAGGAGAAAAGGCAAATGACACTACGATGTTGAGAGGTCATGAAGTGCCAAGGTTCACCAAGGGTGCAAACCTTGGAGACTTGATGAACATTGCTCATGGTGTGATGGTAAACACCATCGAAGGTGGCGAGAGCTCAACCAAGATCAAGAAAGAAGAAAAGATCATTGAGCATAAGCCATCTCCCAACTATACCATTGACTACACGGTTGTGTGGGGTCACAATGGGAAGATGGTGGTGAAGTATGTGGGTGCTCATGCAAAGAAAATGATGAGAAGTGTTTGGGTGCCTAAGATTTCTAAAGCTAACACTCAAGGACCCAATCTCTTTTGGGTACCTAAGTCCAAAGCTTAAACTTGTTTTGTAGGCATATTCCTCCAATGGACCCTCATGATTGCTTGATAGTGGATGTTCAAATCATATGACCGGAGAGAAGAATATGTTTGCAAAGTTGAAGGAATATGACTCACCTATTGAAAAGATCACCTTCGGTGACAATAATCATGGTGATGTGATTGGTCAAGGTGAAGTTTCTATCTCACAAGACTCATCTCTTTCCAATGTTTATCTAGTTGATTCTTTGGGATACAATTTGTTGTCGGTATCACAACTTTGTGAAAAAATCTACAATTGTCTCTTTACTAATGAGGGTGTGAGCGTCCTTAGAAGGGAGGATTCCTCTATTGCTTTTACGGGTCAACTTAAGGGAAAGCTTTATTTAGTTGATTTCACAACAAATAAAGTGGAACCGAAAACTTGTTTAGTGGCAAAATCTAGCTTGGGTTGGCTTTGGCATCGCCGGCTAGCTCATGTTGGGATGAGGAACTTGGCCAAACTTTAAAAGGATGAACACATTCTAGGACTAACAAATGTTGTCTTTGAGAAAGATAGGTTGTGTAGTGCTTGTCAAGCTGGAAAGCAAGTTGGAGCTCCTCATCCTCCCACAAACATATTGACTAGCTCAAGACTTTTGAAATTGCTCCACATGGATTTATTTGGGCCAATTGCTTATATAAGCATTGGTGGAAACAAGTATGAACTTGTCATTGTAGATGATTTTTCTCGGTTTACGTGGGTTTTCTTTCTACAAGACAAGAGTGAAGCTCAAGGGTTATCAAGAAATTCATTAGAAGAGCTCAAAACGAGTTTGAGTTGAAGGTCAAAAGAAAAATAAGTGACAACGGGACGGAGTTCAAGAATCTCAATGTTGAGGAATTTCTTGATGAAGAAGGCATCAAGCATGAGCTCTCCGCTCCATACACACCTCAACAAAATGGCATTGTTGAGTGAAAGAACCGGACCTTAATTGAAATGGCAAGAACAATGCTTGATGAATACAAGACACCGGATATTTTTTGGGCCGAGGCGATTAACACGGCTTGCCATGCTACCAATCGCCTCTATCTTCAAAAGTACTTGGGCAAGACTCTGTACGAGATTCTCACCGGTAACAAACCTAAGGTGCATTACTTTCGAGTCTTTGGGTGCAAATGTTACATTCTTAACAAGAGGACCAAAAGCTCAAAGTTTGCACCAAAGGTTGATGAAGGTTTTTTTCTTGGTTATGGTACTAACGAACACGCCTATCGTGTCTTTAACAAAACCACCGGTTGTGTTGAGGTCATGGTAGATGTGAAATTTGATGAATCAAATGGCTCTCAAGTAGAGCAAGTTGAAAATGACCTTGTAAATGATGAAGAACCTCCTAGCCAATCCATCATGAGAATGGGACTAGGAGAAGTGAGGCCTCATGAAGTTCAAGTTGAAGATCAAGAGTTAGCTCAAGCTCCAGAAATCAGTGTCAATGGTGGTCCATCATCATCGACAAGAGTTGAACCACCAAGCTCCCTTCAAGATCAAGTTCAAGCTCATGGTGACGATCATGATCATGGCAATGATCAAGGGGGAGTTCTAGGTGATGAATCTCATAATGAAGAGGATGAAGATGGACCAATTCAATGTCCATCAATATTTTCACACCTAAGAGTTCATCAAAGTGTTCAACAGGATCATCCCGTTGATAACATTCTAGGGAGCATCCAAAGAGGGGTAACTACTCGTTCTTGTCTAGCAAATTTTTGTGGATGTTACTCATTTGTTTCCTCTTTTGAACCTCTTAAGGTAGAAGAAGCTCTTGGTGATGCGGATTGGGTCATTGCAATGCAAGAAGAGTTGAACAACTTCACAAGAAATTAAGTTTGGGAATTGGTCCCAAGACCCAAGCAAAATGTGATTGGCACCAAGTGGATTTTCCGGAACAAACAAGATGAAAATGGGGTTGTCACAAGAAACAAGGCTAGATTGGTTGCTCAAGGATTCACTCAAATTGAAGGTCTTGATTTTGGTGAAACTTATGCCCCCGTGGCAAGGCTTGAATCCATTCACATTCTATTAGCTTATGCCTCACATCACAACTTCAAGCTTTATCAAATAGATGTAAAGAGTGCCTTCTTAAATGGCCCTCTATCCGAGTTGGTGTATGTGGATCAACCACTGGGCTTTGAAGATCCCAAGCACCCCAACTACGTCTACAAGCTCCATAAGGCGCTCTATGGGCTGAAGAAAGCCCCCAGAGCATGGTATGAATGCGTTAAGGAATTTCTTCTCAAGAATGGCTTTGTAATGGGCAAAGCGGATTCTACACTCTTCACTAGAAAAATAGACAAGGATTTGTTTGTTTGTCAAATTTATGTTGATGATATTATCTTTGGTTCTACTAGTGAAAAGTTTTGTGAAGAATATAGTAGGATTATGACCAAGAGATTTGAAATGTCAATGATGGGGGAATTGAAATTCTTTATTGGCTTTCAAATCAAGCAAATGAAGCATGGGACTTTCATATGTCAAACAAAGTACACAAATGATATGCTCAAGAAGTTTGACATGGCTAATGCCAAGCCTATCAAGACACCAATGCCCGTGAATGGTCATCTTGATCTCAATGAGGAAGGGAAATCGGTCGATCAAAAGGTATATCGCTCCATGATTGACTCTTTGCTTTATCTTTGTGCATCTAGGCCCGATATAATGCTTAGTGTGTGCATGTGTGCAAGATTTCAAGTCAATCCAAAGGAATGTCATTTAATGGCTGTTAAAAGAATCTTTAGATATCTAGTGCATACTCCGAACCTTGGCTTGTGGTATCCCAAGGGCTCCATTTTTTATTTACTTGGCTATTCCGATTCGGACTATGCCGGTTGCAAGGTAGATCGAAAGAGTACAACGGGGACTTGCCAATTTCTTGGTCCGTATTTGGTGTCTTGGAGCTCTAAGAAAAAAAATTCCGTTGTGCTATCCACTGCCGAGGCCGAGTATGTTGCAGCCGGTGCTTGTTTTGCTCAACTACTTTGGATGAGACAAACCTTGAATGATTTTGGTTGTGAGTACAAAAAGATTCCACTTCTATGTGACAATGAGAGTGCCATTAAACTTGCAAATAACCCTGTCCAAAACTCTAGAACCAAGCACATTGACATAAGACATCATTTTCTTAGAGATCATGAAGCCAAAGGAGATATCGCTCTAAGCCATGTTGGAACCGATAAACAATTAGCCGATATCTTCACCAAACCCCTTGATGAGCAAAGGTTTTGTTCATTGAGGAGTGAGCTAAATATCTTAGATTCTCGTAACTTGGTTTGACATGTTGCACATGGTTGAGTGATTGTAGTATAGGTCTTTGAAATAAAAGTTTTTTAAAATTGGATGTGTTTTTGGTATTTAAAAAGATTTGGATTTTGATCCTTTGATCCCGTCTACTCAAGTGTGACCATTGTTCTTCATGCTTGTTTGTGGCTGGTCACACTCTGAGGAGATACCTAGTTTAGTGGCACACATATCTATCTCTACCTTGTGGCTAAATCTCTCAAATCTCTCAAAATTCGCTTCTGCTGGGGTTTATCATAAATCTCCGATGAATGGCGGAAATTTCCGGTAAATGTGACGGAAATTTCTGGTGTTCATCAGAAATTTACGACAGACCGCGTTCACTTTAATCTCCATCGGAAATTTTCGGTGATTCAGCGGAAATTTCCGGTAATTTGGCGGAAATTTCCGGTGAATTGGCAGAAAATTCCGGTGGCTCACAGGACATAACTCTCACTTAAACCTAGTCTCGAGCCCATCTCTCTCATATCTCATCTCTCACGCCGCCGACGCCTCTCTCTCTCTCAACTCCACTCCCTTGGCGATTTGGCTCTCCCTCCACTGAAAACCTCCAATCGTTGGTGTTTTGCTTTGTCAAGGACTCATCCGAATCGAGGGAATCCTTCTTCATCATCCTCCTTTGCTTGTTATTCAAGTTTGAAGGTTTTTGAAGGTATTCAATCATGGTTCTCAAGCTCAAACCCTAGAGTTCCTCAATAAATGTTCATGCTCATGTTCCTCAAGTCATTCTTG
Source organism: Echinochloa phyllopogon (assembly GCA_033239725.1). Lineage (NCBI taxonomy): Eukaryota > Viridiplantae > Streptophyta > Magnoliopsida > Poales > Poaceae > Echinochloa > Echinochloa phyllopogon. The sequence continues at coordinate 30,508,587 of BTCW01000018.1, forward strand.
ATGCCTCTCTATGGATGAAGTGATTTGGATAGAAAGTTTTTGTGAGTTTATCATGAACTATGTCACCAAAAACTAGGGTAGCCCGATCTCCTTTTCTAGGTCTTTGTAGATGATTTTCCTGTGCAAAACTTATTCTATCCTACCTACATTGCCTAGATCTTCAATCACACCAGTTATCATCGCGTATTTGCTAAGCTATGAGAATCGAAGATTCAATTTCCGCCTGTCGGAAATTTCCGGTGAATTTAGCGGAAATTTCCGACAAACAGAAATTAAATCCTCGTTTCTCATAACTTATTGAATGCTACATCCTTTTCTTGTGGTCATATATGTCACACACTGTCATTTGCTCATCTACAAGCTTTTGTCATGGATCCAAGTGACCCAAATGCTACGAAGAAGATTGTGACAGACATTGTGCTTCAAAGGAGGAAAAAACCTCGAATTGATTCCACTGCCTCCAATGCATCCACCACCTCATCTCCACCATCTAAAGATGATGACACTCCTGCAAATCCACCCGAATCTATTCCAATGATGACCACCCCAAGAGGTTGAGTCAAAGCAGGGGCACACAAAGTAGCTGGTAGGGCTCAACCTCCTCGTGCCGCCCGCACTCCACAAGCTCCTCAAATTGCAAATGTGACACGTGGTGGGGAACTTCCTCCTCGCCGCAGCAAGGCACAACCCATTCGTGGAAAGGGGAAGGGTAAACAAGGTGGCAGCTCCTCTCGGTCACAACCAAATGTTGAGATAGAAGAAGAAGAGGATGATGGACTGACCGAGGCTCAAGTTCGTGCAGCTGCCTCGAGAGGCTTTGATGATCCCAATCGACAGAAGCTTGATTGTCCTCACACTCCTCCAAGGATTGCAATCAACAATGGTGGATACACTCAAGTAAGTTTGATGCCCAAGAAGCGTCCTCCTTTGACCGGAATTGGTGGTGTAACTCCAAGGTTACCCATCAATTACCGCAAACAAGTAGTTGATTGTCGCAAAATGAGACGTGAGGAGTGCCCACTCATTTTTGTTAAGGATGCCTCTCTTGACTATCGATTCCACACTCAGTTTCATGCCGACTTCTACTTCTTAGTGCTTCTTTCTCGCTCCGAGCCACTAGTTGACATGCAATGGATTGATTCGGAATATATGAAGAATAGTCATCATCCGACTTGGGATCTAGTGATTGATATTTGCAAAGAAAAGGGAGTGTATGACTTGATGGGTTTTCAATATGATTGGAATGAGGAGATTGTCCTTCAGTTTTATGCCACTCTCTATCACCATTCAAACAAGAAGACAATCTATTGGATGACGGAAGGAACTTGGTATGAGGCCGCTTTCAAGGATTTTGCACACCTTCTTGGTTTTGAACATGCTGATTGGGAGAAGCCCTCCGTGTTCAATGCTCGTACTTTGTACAATGATGAGATTCAGTTCATGTATGAAGAAGGAACCGAAGCCGATGGATACATCACTAACTTGCAGCCTTTCTTTCACTACATGAACAAGATTCTTCGGGCTACTCTCACTATCAAGAAAGGAGATGGTTCGTCCGTTCTTGGCCACACAAGAAATCTTCTTGCTCGTCTTTGTCCCGATGGTGATGACTTTAGCATCTCAGACTTCATATGGAATGAGATCATCGAGGGCGCTTCGGACTCCGAGCGTTGTCTTCCATATGCTCCCTATGTGATGTACCTCATTGAGACCACCACCAAGACAAATTTCCCCAAGGATCACTCTCATAAGCTTCTTCGGGTCATGAAAAAGAGAGGGACAGCTCCACCTCCCCCTCCTAGGACTACAAGAAGATCCAAAAATCATCCACATGCTGAATCTTCTAGAGCTGCTGCAACTAGGACGGCGGGTGCTTCTCGTGCCACTCACGCTCCACCTCCTCCTCGCCCCAAGAAGAACAAGGTGATGAGAGCTTTCCGAGCCCTTTTTTCAGCTTTGCAAGCATAATGCTATTGAGATTAACAAGAATCAAAAGGGAATCAAAGAGCTCCAAGCTCATGTCGGTCTTCCTCACTCACCCATTCGTGAGCTCCCCGTGTTTGAAGACCCATGGTCAAATTTTGAACGAGATGAAGAGGGTCCTTCTAGTCCTCCCGCTGCTGCTGCTCCATCTCGTCGCTCTCATCGTGCTTCCACTCGCTATGTTGACGACGTTGAGACCGAAGAAGAAGATGAGACCTATAGGGGAGATGGAGTCTACATCGACGAGGATGATGACGGTGCTGATGATGATGATGAGGCCACTCCATGATGTTGTTGATCTGCTCCGACATGTTCTTCTTCTTTTCCTTTTTGGTGGTTGATGCCAAAGGGGGAGAATGAATTCATCACATCGTCTTGTATCTTAAATTTCCATGCTTGTGTGCTACTGAACTATGTGTACGTGTGTTGTGTGTGAACCTTATGAACTCTTAAAACTGCTATTTATCTATTATGGTTGTGCTAGAACTTGATAAAATAGGCTGTGGTGACTTGTTTTTTTTCTGCCTCCAGTCTTATCGGAAATTTTCGGTAACTGGCGGAAATTTCTGGCAACTGCGATGGAAATTTCCGGCAACTGCGATGGAAATTTCTGCTAGTCCCATCGGAAATTTCCGGTAATGGTGTTGTGTACCTTATTTTGTTATTTGTGCTATATCATGCCATATGCATCTTGTTATTCCTTTCTTTCTAAGCCATTGTATGCAGTTTTCTTGAGGAGTTCTTGCAAAATATGTGCATAAGCATTTGACGCTTCTAAAAGTTGAACATGCACATATTTAGGAGGAGCATCTTGAAATTTATTGGATACAATACTTGATGATTATTGATATCTTGTGAGACCAAATTTGTATTGTCATCAATCACCAAAAAGGGGGAGATTGAAAGTCCATCTAGGCATTTAATCAATTTTGGTGATTAATGATAATAGAAATTTGGATATAATGCGTTCAATAAGATGTGCAGGTATAAATCAAAAAGGAAAGAGAAAGAAATGAGAAAGGAAGGTGCCCAATTCTTATATCTTGATGGTAGATGCTATTGAAGATTTTAAATATTCTTTTTGGTTTGAATTTGAGTATAGGATCACCATACTATTAAGAGGGACAAGTAATCGCAAAATCATGTGACTTTGATGCTCAATCTTTATCCACAAACCTATCCCCGAAGCCATTACACTCCAAAACTTATAATTTCATTTTGTGTTGTTGTGCACCGGAAATTTCCGGTAGCGCCCGTTGACTTTTCAGTGTAAATTTCCGGTGTCTGGCGGAAATATCCGACATATGCGACGAAAATTTCCGGTGATCTTGTCGGAAATTTCCGGTATAACTCGCCCCAATGGTCACATTTATGAGAGAGCTATATATACCCACTCTCACTCTTCATTACTGCTCCCTGGGCTCATTTGACGAACCCTAACCTCTCCCAAGCTTCCAAGAGCTCTCCCAACACTCCTTTCTTTGATTTCCAAGTGTGTAGTAGTGTGTTGGTTGAGGGACTTGAGCTTAGTGATTCAAGTTTCGTTCTCCATTCTCTTGAGCATCAAGTTGGTGACTCTTCGGTAACTTTGTTTGTTACTCTTGGGGATTTATCCCCTAGACGGTTAGGCATTGCCGAGAGCATCCAAGCAAGCTTGTGGATTCGCCTCGGAAGTTTGTATCACCCATCCTTCGTGGATTGACTAGTAAGTGAACTTAGCTCCTTTGTGGTGGCTAAGTGGAGGAAAGTGGCTTGGAGTTGATAAGCTCGCCTTTCGAAGGCCCTCAACGGAGACGTAGCTTCCTTTGTGGAAGTGAACTTTGGGTTAAATCTTGTGTCTTCGTTGTGATCATTTTTCTTCGTGTTCATCTAGTTCATCGTGTTCTTGCTAGCTATTTCACTCGTTTGTCTCGATCTATACATTGGTGAAGTTCTAGCTGCTAGTAAAGGTTCTAGAGGGTAACTTACTTCCATAACAACATATTGATTCATATAGATTTGTTGTTGTTGCTCTTATTCATCTTGTGATTTAGTTCACGAGTATTCACCGGACATTTCCAGTAGTAGGCGGAAATTTCCGGTAATTTAGCGGAAATTTCCGGTGGCTACCGAAAATTACGGTTCATCTGACATTTCGCGAAGTTATTTTTGATAATTTTCAGTTGCACCTATTCACCCCCCCTCTAGGCCTAGTGTTGATACTTTCACAAGCGAGTCTCCACGCTGACAACAATGGTTCAACAACTCGAGTCCAACCCCTCAAGCCCAAAGAAGAGGAACCCTATGACGAGGATGACGATGATGATGTTATCTATGGGTCTGATGGCGATCTTGATCCCATGAAGACCCAAGCGGAGAAGCTACGTCGTCGCCGTCTTTGCAAAAATACAACAGGTATGGGAGGTAACAGGAACCGACGCCATCAAGGCAATGATGATCCTTACGCCAAAATTAAATTTACTATACCATCTTTTTATGGGTGTTATGATGCAGAGGAATATTTAGATTGGGAGATGACAGTAGAACAAAAATTTGCTTCCCATCTTGTTCCTGATCAGCATAAGGTTCGGCAAGCCACTAGTGAATTTAAGGATTTTGCAATAATCTGGTGGCAGGAATGTGCTTCTTTAAACATACAACCTACTTCTTGGAATGCGCTTAAACTTGCCATTGAAGGTCCTTGTTTGGTTTTGGTAATTGAGTGACAACTTAGGTGGACTAATATGTGTTTAAGTGAAATACACAGGTGATTAGTCCATAGTTAATTATGTGATGAAGGCGCTCATTGCATATGAGATATGACATGGAGTCATGTGACTAAGAGGAGAAGATAAGACAAGACTTGGTTTGATGGACCGGTTACAAGTGTGAAGGGCAAGTCACAGGCTAAGCGCTGGACCGCGTGGCGGGGTGCTTGAGCAATGACTTGGCGCCGATGGACCGATGCAACGGTGAAGAGCAAGTGAAGTCAAGATCGATGAACCAATAGGCATTTCATTTAACCGGTCATAGGTGAGTAGAGAAGTTTATGACCGGGTTTAGGATAGATAGTCGTACTATCAAGAGGGGCAAACTTGTTTGCATATCGGTCATCTAGTGCCACTTGATCAATAACTTGCATGGTTTGCATTTAGATGAGTGGCGACTAACCTTGGGAATGTGCGTTGTTGAAAATCATGAGGAACTCTATTCTGACAGAAAGATCGGACAGTCCGTGGTGGCATGGTAAAAAGAGTGGAAAACCCTTTGAGAAATGTTTGTGAAAATGCTAACTCACTCACACATAAGGTGGTACACTTAAGGGGTTGGCACATTTGCAAAGGGTTGAAGGTTTGGATGATGGTTATGGCTCGATGTGATATTGGTTTACAATTCTGCTTTGATCCAAAGTGTTTTGGGTCAATATTTTAGTTGGGTTGGATAGCCCTCTGAATGGGCTTTCCATAGAGTCCAAGATCACCTAATTTGGACATCGGAGCTAAAAGTTATGGCCGTTTTACCGAGCTTCGGTTGTGCTGAAAAAGGGTCTGCCTATCTGGTGGCGGACCGTCCAGGGGATCCAGACTATCCGCGACCAGGTGGGCGGACAGTCCGCAGTTATTTTTCAATGTGAAGAATTTTGTGAGGCAGACTGTCAGGCGTGATGTGGCGGACGGTCCGCAGGCAAAATTTTGTGAGAACCGTTTTCGCAGACTGTTTACACAGAGGCATTTCCGAGCGTTTGAGAGGACTTTTGTGAGGCGGACGGTCCGCGGGCAAAAGTTCGAGTTTGGCCGGTTGATTTTAGTGTGGGGCGGATGGTCTGCGCCTGATGGGCAGACGGTCCGCCAGAGCTCTAACGGTCATCTCTGACACATTTTATAGCCGCTGAGATCTGAGGCGAACGGTCCGCCAGTTGCGCTGTTTGAGCATAACAGCTAGTTTTCTCCCTCCCTCTATAAATAGGAGGGTGCCCGGGGCTTGGAGTAGGTTGAGCACCTTGGGAATGTGTTTCCCATGGTAGTGCTTGCCTTGGGAGTCCACTAACTCACTTGTTCATGCTAGATTGCGAATCTATTGCGAGTGAGTGTGAGTCTAGTGCATTGCTTTGTGAGATTGCATCGAGTGGCACTAGGTGTTCGTATTGCAAGTCGGTTTGCTTGTTACTCTTGGAGGTTGCCACCTCCTAGACGGCTTGGTGGATTGAGGCTCCGTTGAAGCACGTAAGGAGATTGTGCGGTGCTCCGGAGAAGGATTTGTGAGGGGGATTGTGCTCACCCCGCGGGGATCGCGAAGAGAAACTCTAGTGGAGCGTGTCATTGAGTTACCTCACTTGCGAGTGGTGTCTTGGAGTGCCCGGAGTGGCCAGCGGCTTGAGAGCTTTGCCCAAGAACCATCGAGGTGTTGGTCGACACAACGAGGATTCGCTTGGTGGCAAACAAGTGAACCTCGGGATAAAAATCACCGTATCAACATTGTCTACTGTTCTCGGTGGTTTGCACTTCTTGATCACAAGCATTGTATTTACTTCCTTTTATGCATATCTTGTGCTTGTGAGTTTGCTCTCATAATTAGTTGGCTTGTGTAGCTTGCTAGTTGTCTTCTTGCTTGTGTAGCTAGAAGTAGTGATCTTGTGACTAATTAGCTTGTGTAGCTTAATTAGTCTATTTGCTTAGTTTGTGTAGCTAAGTAAATTGAGCCTTTGGATTAGACTTGTGTAGTCTTGTCCATTGAGCATTGCTAGTGGGCTTAGGGGCTTTGTGCTTTTGCTTACTAGTTGTGTAGGAGCTCCCCGATGTGTGAAGTACTAGTGGCATAGGTTTGTGTGACCTTGCTCCTAGAATTATTTAGGTGAGCTCGTGCTAGCCCGGCACCTTAGTTGCTTGTTTAGGAACTTTTATAAGGTGCTATTAAACATAGATAGAGGGGTGAAGTCTTGGCTAGACCGATAGTTTTAATTCCGCATTTATTTCGGTTAGCCGGTGCTTTAAGTTTTAGAAAGGACTATTCACCCCCCCTCTAGTCCGCCATCTCGACCCTACAGCCATGCGTGATTGATTTGTTCCTGCCTCTTATAAGCTTGATTTGCGTAAGAAATTGCAACATTTAGAGCAGGGTAATTTGTCTGTTCAGGAGTATTATGCTGAGTTACAAAAGGGCATGGTTCGTTGTGGGGTAGTAGAGGATCCTGATGATAAAGTGTTTCGTTTTTATGGTGGCTTGAGACGTGAATTTCAGGATATTGTTGACTATAAAGAATTTACTACCACCAACCAGTTGTTCTAGCTTGCAGAAAAAGAATTGCAGGGACGACCCCATACCGTCACGCCAACAGCAAGTACTCGAGCGACGCCACCATCGAGTACACGTTCGACGCCATCAGCGCCGACACGTGCTTCTAAGGTACGGAATATGTCTAATGTGCAGGCCCAACAGAACAAGAAACCGAATACTACTGACAAGAGTTCATCGAGTAAGTCTGCCAGCATCGTGTGCCATCGCTGCAAGGGCATGGGACGTGTCACGAAGGATTGCCCAAGTGTTCGTGCTTTCATCGCTACACCCGATGGTACTGGATATGTAAGTGCTAGTGATGTTGAAGACGATTTAGTTTTTGCGACTAACGTTGTTGCAGATTCGGAGGACGATGAGGGTGAGGCAATTGACTCGGTTGCCACATCAGCGGGATTCCATAGCTTGGTTCTTGTGCAGCGTACATTGAGTTCGCAGGTGGAACGTGAGGACGCAGAGAAGATCCAACGCAAGAATTTATTCCACATGTTCCTCGTCGTCAACGATTGTCGTGTGCTCACCATAATTGATAGTGGGAGTTGCAACAACTTGGTGAGTTTAGATTTGGTAGAGAAGCTTAACTTGCCAACACATCTCATTTCAAATCCCTACCACTTAGAATGGCTGAACAGTAGTGGTCAAGCTAAGGTAACAAGATCGGCACGTATACAATTTTCGGTTGGTTCTTATCATGATTATGCTGATTTTGATGTTGTCCCAATGCAAGCCTCATCTCTTTTGTTGGGTAGACCATGGGAATTTGATAATGATGTTGCACACCATGGTAGAACTAATACATACACTTTCATGCATAAGAATAAGAAAATTACTTTGCTTCCTTTATCGCCTGCTGATATTAGGAAATATTTTAGAGAGCTTGCTGAAAAAGATAGAGCTAAATCTGCTAGTGTTGCATCTTCTGATGATAAACCAAAAGGGATTAAATTAAAAGGAGGTGCTTTTATTACTACTACATCTGCTGCTGCTGCTTTATGTGATAACCCTAATGCTCCATGTTATATAATGCTTGGTCGATATCGAAATCTGTGTCTCGCTACAGATTATTTTATGTCTCGTACTTTGCAGTCCCCTGCCGCTAACCTTTTGCAGGAGTTTGATGATGCGATGGAGTCGAGGACGACTCCAATTCAAGAAGGGGAGGATGATGAGGACATCACCATGTTGCACATACATGAGCGGGACTCGTCTCCAAGTTACAGGTCGTCGTCATGTTGGACATTATCTTCGGTTCGGTTTCAGCCGACATGTCTGCGCTTTAACTGTAATTTCTCCTTCATACGACTTCCAAACAAGGCATTCTTGGATGCGTTGGAATCGTGACGACGAGACGCTTCTTTTGGTTCTAGTCCTAGCTCCAGAGGATTCATGGATCATATTGTGTGACCACAAAAAGGTGTTGCGTCACCTGTTTTGGGCCTTTTCAGGCTTTGTATCGTGTCGGGCCTCTCGGCGCATGTTGTGGATGCCCCCCTGGCACGCCCTCAACCCTAGCCCGACCCTAGACTATTAAATTTGTTAGCCGCCATCATTTAGACTCAGGTTTTGCTTAGATTAATCCGTCGAGAACAGTTTCGCCGTTATCGGTTTGTAGAACCCCAACTTTTGATCTTAATCATACATCTGCAGTGTCACTTCATATTGAGAGCTGCTTTTTTCGAGTTCTTGCTTGTGTTATTCATTTCGCGGGCAGGGATTAGCCTTCTTGGCGAGGTCAACCGGGTTGTGACACGGTTGATAACCAGAGGAGTCGTGGTGCTAAGATTGCAGGATTCGAGTTTGCTAACTTGAAGCCGGATCGGTGTGTTGCGCTCCACCCAAAACGAGTTATCCTTCACCTGATGGAAGATCAGGAACCCTAGTTCCCATCAGTCCCTATCGACTAGAAAGGTAGTAAGCCCTCCGGGTGAGTTTGAGAGCTGTGTTTTTTCCAACATTAATAGCATTCAACAAGTTCACCAGTTAGCTTTCCCGCATGCTTGCCAACTAAAGTAAGGACAGCAAGCCTGTAACGAGAATAAGCTCTTCGTCTTAGTTTCCGCTTTTAGACAAGTACAACGTCCACTTTTCTCATATTTGAAAATAGCAGATCTTAAGAGGATGTTGGTGAGTAGGATTCGACAATGGGCCTGAGTCAGTGATTCAAAAACTAAATTTACTCCCTTTCCCCAATCTCAATCTGGGCAGGATGGGAGTGAATTAAGGTCGATGGAGCTGGAAAGAGTTTGTTATTCGCTATTGGCTTAGTACGACCTATACATAATAGGGCCATAATGGTTTTGGCAAGGCCTCAAGAAAAGGTAGAAATATGGAAACTTCTCTGCCATTTAGATCGGAGAATTTATAGAGGAAATTGGGTTTTAAATTTCCAGAAACCACACGATTATATAGCCAAAGGGAATACGCCGCGCCTCTAGTCTAAGAGACTGATCACGCCTGATCATTTGCAGATCCAAGCGCATTCCTTGCCTTTTGTTGATCTTCCCATTGGAAGATTAGTTGCGCATGTTGGAATTATGCTCTTTCGAGCCTTGCTTATGCAAGTTCCATTTGTTTATACAATCATTCTCTTTCCGCCTCTATCCACGTCCTTTTCGCGCTTTGGGCTTCCAGGAAATCACGGTTGTGCCCAACTAGTTCCGCAAAAAAACCGGATCCTCCCTCATTCTCCCGCAGATCCTGATAAGCTGCCAGGAGAATGGAGAAATTCTCGGTCCCACAAATATGATCTAAATAGGAACGAAGCGCCCCCTCCAAAAGGTAGGGCTCGACGGGAAGTACAGCTTCGTTCCTCGCGTATTGTGATAAAAATTCATTTATTAGATCCAGTCTCAAACTGGATGTCCTTTCTTCCATTAGGAAGAGTCTCAGCCGCCCAGGTATGTCCTGCGGAGGGGTGTTGTGATTGACGTCGCTGTACGGGTCTGTTCACATGAAATTACACCCCATGTCATTTGAATTTTGAGTTTTCCTACGAATCATTTTGGTGCAAAAAGTCGACTCCTACTCTATTTTGAAAAACAACCCAGAAAATAACTGATATAAGCACTATAAAAAGGTTTTTTCATATTCCATATCTAAACACACACCTTATATCCCAATCCTAAAATTCAAACAAGGAAAAAGTGTAAACGTACCCACCACCACACCTCATTTTCCTAGCCCACCTCCTATTTCCAACAATCCAAACACCATCCAAACGAATTGGAATCCTAAAGAATCCTACTTGTGTCCACACCAGTAAACAAATGGCATTGACTTGACTGCTACGCCCAAATGGTTGGTATCAAAGTGCGTTAGAACTGGAGACATCAGGGTTTGCTCCTGCCTGTTGAATTGACTAGTCTACGGCTTGCCCTCATCGACCTGGGATAAAGAAACCATCAGGATACCAATACACACGTTTAAATTAGTATACCAAGTATTGTACACAGGTTTGGCATGCACTCGTGTGGATGGATATATATACTAAACGACGAGTTCAATCATACATGTCTTGGTAATTAATTCCCGAGTTCTTCCTAAGCACCCTAAACTGTAACGGCTTCATTTGTAGTCATATATTTATTTGAAGACATTTCTGTTCGCTTCTACTTATTTTGGCTTACTACTTTAAGCCGAAAGAAGCAGAAGTGAACAAAACCCCTACTTATTTTGGCTTGTTTAAGCCAAAAGAAGTAGAAGCGAACGTGCCTATTTCTCCAATCATGTACTATGTTCAGTTACCTGCGGCGTCCTAGAAATCTTGGATCTCTTTGTGCCTCGACTTTTCAACCTTCCAAAAGTTAAAAAAAGGTCTCAGAACCCAAAAGTCAGAAGCTCCTCAAAACATGCTTTTGGGCTTTTAGCTTCCGAGAGTTTTTTGGCTTTTAAAAGGTTGAAAAGCCGAGGTCCAAAAGCAGAAACAAACGTGCCCTTAGCGTGCGATGCTTCCTCCGTTTCAAACTGATGGATGAGACTATCTCAATAATACATTTTAATCATTATTTATATACTCCTTTTGTTTTTAAATACAAATTATGTTTCTAAGCCAATTAGTTTATCTTAAACATCCTATATTTAAAATGGAGAGACTATATTACAAAAGAAAATGAAAAACCTGACAATCTAAATTTAGCAGTACAAGCTGGCTCCTGTACGCTAGAAATTTGGTGTATATGAATATTCACTCATAATTCATAAACTCATTTTTTTCAAAACTACCAGTCCTTTGTACTGTTGACAAGCACCAAACAAAAATACAAAATTATTCTGAAAAAGTGGATCATCTTCATGGTGGAAAACGTTTCCACATACATATAAGTTTTAACAACTCAGTTGGCAACAGTTATCATTCTATTTCCAATCAGCCTGGACTAGAGATACTTACCGGAGAGAAGCTTTTTCCGACAAGTTGCATAATCTGATTTGAATCATGTAATGTCATCAGCAAAAGGTACAATGAAAGATTTGTCAATTGATGTTACATACTAAAAGGTTAAATTGTGTCATACAAACTGCACTGGAGATATTTTTCTAAGAGAAGCTGCTACAACTATCCTTTTACTGCTAGAAATGAGAATTAATCAGAAAACTATAGATTCAGAATGACATTAGGTAGCCCGTCTCAGTTTCAAAGAATTATCAGCCAAGAAATTCTCCACATTGTCATCACATGAACGAAAGATGGATAATATTAGGGAGTGTTTGGATTTAAGAGACTAAAGTTTAGTCCATTAAATAAATAATAATTAGAAGTACTAAACATAAACTAATTATAAGTCATGTCTGACTTAATTAGGCTTAATAGATTCATCTCACAAATTAGCTCTCAGTTATGTAACGGGTTTTTTAATTAATCTATATTTAATACTTCTAATTAACATCCTTACATCCGATATGACGAGACTAAACTTTAGCAGTGGAGAACCAAACACCCCCTTACACAACTTGTATTGTTGTTCCCTGTCACTTCTGAAAGTGGATTACAAAACAATGATCACCGAGATCATTGGACGAATACAGGTATACGTGGCCTTTACCTATGAGACTCCTAGTCCAGTCTAATGTCACTATGTCAGGACACAATGTCCTACACAAGTACGTCTGACAACTTCAAACTAGATATCAGTTTCTTGAGCTCATGTGTTGCGTCAATCTGCCAGTGTCGCAAGACACTGCATTGGTAGTATAATTGTCATTACATGATATGACGAGGAAAACTGGACCTCCGTATGTTGTATCTTCCATTCTGTACAAAAATAGAGAGCAAAAGCTATTCACCCAATTACAATGATCTGAAGCAGGAGTATTTCTTCATAATCTTTTCAAATTTACTGGAGGACTGCTCTGTCCTATGCTTCTTGGTGCTATGTGAACTGTTGGAGCGGCTTGGGAAACAAGGAAATTTAGGAGGACTTTGCTGCTTAAACACACTGCTTGAATGTTCATCTCTGTCACCTCGTGGCAATGGCTCTTTTTGCAAATTTCCAGCCATGACATTGTCATCATGGATCTTAGCAAGCCCTGTAAGCATCGAGTATAAAGACTATTAGCAAACTAATGAAATTGCCTCCAGAGTTAAAAATCCTGCACCAACACCCAACAATTAGACTAAATGATATAGTTTGGCAGTGTTCAAACCAAAAGGAGGATCTTCAGATTTTACGAATTGTTAAATTCAAAACAACCAGCAGGACTCTGTTACCTTGTTCCGAGGGACGGATGACCACACTAGCCAAATTTGTAGGTGCGACTATGCTAAACTTTTGGTCATTATTTTCTCCTTCAGTTAAGTTACTGTCTTTCAAAATTTCCCTCAGGAGTGCATCAGAATCAAAGCACTCTTCAGAAAACATAGACCTCTTGCTTGAGTTAGCTGAAGTCGATGCTGAGGTTTCTGGGGTTAGAAGATCATCCAGGTCCTCAAGAGTATCATGAATAGCAAAAGACTGCTTGCTTGATTTTGTTGAAGTTGGCGCAGAGGCTTGTAGAAGGTCATCCAGGTCTTCAAGAGTAAGAGCATCATTCCGAACAGCATCATCATCATACAGTAGGTCATTCAACTCTATGTAGTCCTCAGTAGCAAGAACATCAATACCATCTGCAGCACACTGAGTGTTTTGCTCATTCTGTTCTTGGCTAGAAGAGATATCCTGATCATCAGCATCTACAGTTTGCTGCATGTAGGTTTAAGAATGAAGATTTGTATAAAGACTACAAGTACAACTCCCATAGTGCATGATAAACTAGTAAACAGTGAAAGAAAAACAGATAGAAGCATGCACTGAGAATTTACATTCTTTTGTATGGTTTTCAAATGAGTTCAAACATCTGGGAAAAATTGTTCAAGACAAAGGTACATGGCTACACCAATTGTATTTCCTAATTCAAGTTTCAGCGGTTTCACAAAGACAATATTCCCTAAAATGTTGCTAAATAAATGATGAGATAAAAGAAAACAGTTAGCTAACCTTTGGCTCTTCTATTTTGGCGAGATATTGAAGGTAAGCTTCGAAGCTATCCTTAGGAAAATATGCATTAACAGTATTTTGTTGACTCTCATCACTAATCTTTTTCTCACCCTTCAGGAATACTTTACACAGAGACGTGTAGTCCTGTCACAAATGGGAAAGGCATCAATCATCAACGCTGGAGAAAACCTTACAGGTCATGCACAAAATGAGTAAATGACTAGGAGAAACCATGGTGTACCTGTGGTAGATTAGCTTCATCATTATGTTCTACTTGATATTCATGCATCATCCACCCTGTTCTTCTACCACATAGTGCTTGACCTTCATAAAACTCCAAAATTATTTTGATACCAATGATAGCTGTACTTGTTGGTATTCTGGAAGAATCCACAGACTTCCAGTATCCATTTTTTGCCTTTCTTGTGCTACTGTCTTCAGAACTATCATAGGACTGTTGATCATCTGACCACTTCATGTACCACACATCTCCTACAAAGATGAGTTATACAGTATTTGTCAAGTAATTTCCTAGAATTTTACTTGCACGGTTTGAAGAAGTTATAATCCTGTCAGGTAAAGAATGCAGTTAGCCAACTCGACGGTAGGCATCCTGACTGAAAACTTCAGCCAACCACACAACTGATAGTTATCATACAGGATCCTTTCTAGTTGAATAGGGAAAATCATCAGTCCAGTTCCTTGATATCCAAAACTTTTGTTTCAATAAAAACAATTAAACTACATTCTACAAACTGAACCCCTATGCTAAATAAAGTTATGCGAGAAAGCTACTCCAATATGGTAAAAACAGATTTATTGTTGTACGGTGCATCCAAGTTCCAGTAGTATAGAACTATCAGATTAGAACAAAAATACAGTTCACATTTAATGTATTAAAATGAATTCAAATGGTCGATCATAACACGTGGTATGACTATGTAATACCACGTTTTAAGGTATTGATTGCAGTATACAAGATTTTCAGACCATTGTGACCTGTATAACTTAACAGATAATCACCAATTTTGTGCACCTACAAAAGTTATTATGATTCAAGCAAAAAACTATGACATTTGAAATTTAGATAGGAATACTTCAAATATTACAGTCAGTAATGCAACAAAAAATTATAAGGTTTGGTGGCAATTGCAATAAATGGTCACCCCAAAAGGCACACATGCAGCTGCTGTAACCTGCAGATACACATAAGAGTTTCAGTAAATGCAAAGGATTTCAATTAACATCCTGCATATGAAGGCACTATACTGCTGCAGTATGTGCAACAATCGTTTGTGTACAAGTGGCAAAGCTCTTGCCAGTTGCCTTAAAAGTTTCATTCAGACTTTCACCACTGCAAATTTGTGTGCCACTATATTCATACTGTGCTATCATAGTGTTACCTAGACACCCATGTCCTATTTTTTTTGCTTAGTCAGAGTTCCCGCACATGTGTCGGATTCCAAGAGGCATTTGGCATGTCCCAAACTCCTAACAAACATAACATCTCAAAATGGAAAAATCAGAGGAATCCTCAGGGTTTGTGATAACTGAAGAGAAATCATATCACAGGCACAACAAAGTACCACCAAAAACATAATGAAATTTGCGTCCTCAGCATAGTCAGTGCAGTATACTAACCAGTAGTGAAGTCTCGTGGATCAACAAGAGAAAAGTCGAGACCGACAAGTATGTTCTGTGGAAGGGGGTCCTCCGCTTTCCTCTCAGCTAGGAATCTCACGAGTTCTTCATCACTCCAGGAATCTCTGATACTGATGTCAAGTGCAGCCAGTGCTAACACAGGATCTGAAAGGCACATGATTGTCCTGGAACAAGATACACATGACATTTTTTCTTATTAAACAACAGAAGTCATATATGAAGGACACTACATTGTTGTGCATAAATAGTTCCCAATCAACAGATGAACTCAAGAGCTTACAAAGAGCTCACTAAAATTATACTAGTAGCAAGGT
This sequence comes from Echinochloa phyllopogon, assembly GCA_033239725.1. Taxonomy (NCBI): domain Eukaryota; kingdom Viridiplantae; phylum Streptophyta; class Magnoliopsida; order Poales; family Poaceae; genus Echinochloa; species Echinochloa phyllopogon. The sequence continues at coordinate 30,524,287 of BTCW01000018.1, forward strand.
TCTTGTGTTAGGCATTCTTGGATCGCTACTTAACAGAATTAGCATGGCCAACTCGTTGAGGAACGTTGCACAAAAGAAAAACGGGTTAGCTATGTTGCTACTAAATTAACTTAGCTCAGGAACCATTGCAATCTGGAGTACTCATTTACCAATAATAGAATAAACAAAGAGAATCACTTATTATTGTCCATCGGTAAGCTAAAGCATTCGCACCAAAGGTAACCTAGTGACATAACTCTAAAAGGCAATCTAGTGACTGAATGAAGAGTCTCCAAGATCGAAACGACCCCTGGATGCTGTTTCAGAAAAAAAAACTAATAAAAAAAGAAAAAGAAACGCCCCCTGGACCCTGGCCCTCGCAAGAACCTGAATTGGGAAATAAAAAAGCGTGTGACACTGACACACCAAAATAAACTCAACAAGTGAAACCAAAATTGAGCAGGAACACGGGAGCGATCCAATTCGTCGAACAGAGACGAAAACAGAAGAGTCAGTAAGCACGCAGGCAGCAAGTGCAAATCAAGAGCACCCGAGAAACAGTGGAGTGGAAAACCAACTCACTCGTAGAGGAGCGGAACCGAAAACCCCGATCCTGGCAAGAATGACAGGAAACCCAAGTGAAAGATCGCAGCACGAACGGAAAGGCACGCGCCGAAGAATCCAGAACACGCGTGAATTCAAAGAAGAGATCGGCTCCTCACAAAATCCGGGTCGAAGCTCCACTGAGAGAAGCGACGAGACGCCCGGGATTTCGCACCCACTTCTGCTCCCCGAATCGCATCGCATCAGGGGATCGGGTCCCCCCGACCTCCCCGTCACCCTGATCCCGCACCCAAAACCAATCGCCCGACCAAAGGGGAAGACAAAATCGGAAGGGAAGGAGAGTTTGGAAGAGGAGATTCACGCACCAGAGTCGTCGGAGCAGGCCGCAGAGAGCGAGCGGGCAAGCGGCGCGACGACCCAGCGATGCGTGCCGAGCCGAGACGAGCGCGCGCTGGTGGTGTGGTGGGGGAGTGGCCTCGCCGCGTGTGCTTTGGGGGCCGGCCATTTATTTTATGCGCTCCCTCGAGCGAGCTGGGCGGACCCTGAGCGGGGAGGACGGTAACTGACAGGTGGGGATGGAGATTGGTGGGGCCCAAGTGTCATGCAGCCGCTGCGAGAAACCAAGGTTTTAGCCCAAACCCGCCCACAATTAGCGGCTTAACCGCGGTTGGGCATGTCTGCCCTTGCAGGTTGGGCGCTATTTACAGCCGCCTGCCCCGGCCAAGCACTGAGGTCAGCCGCGTCCACGTCGGCTCCTCGCGGGGAGCACGGGAGAGGCCGAGCCACTTGGTTGCACGAGTTTTGGCATACGCCGAGATTGTTGTTCGGCGCGTCCACGGGACGGGCGAGGCTATCCGCACTCGTCGTACTCCAAACATATCATCTAAAAGGAATATTTCGTCCTAGTCATTGAGATGTTACCGTACAGTTTTAGTTTCTCCGCACTCATCGTACTCTATTTACATCTCCTATACCAACAACCAATCCATGGACCCCACGTTATATAATTTTTTTCCTCGCTTTCCTCCTCTCTCTCCCTCCCCTTCTTCCTTGCACGGCAGAGCGCGCTCGGTCCGGCGTCGTTCGTGGCGGTCGACGTAGATGAGCTCCTCTCCGACGGCGCCCCGCCGAAGCTGAGCTCGCGCGCGCTGGACGTGCTGCTCAACGTCACGGCGTGCCGCCCGGGCCATGGAGGTGGGCGAGGTCCGCGTGCTGGTGGAGCTCCTCCTCGACGCCGACCGCCGAGCGCACGCTCCTCCTCCTCAAGCGGCTGTGCAAGTGCCTCGAGGGCCGGCTGGCCTTCGCCGAGCACTCACTGGCGGTGCCCGCCGTGGGGCGGGCGGTGCTGGTGCTGGTGCTGGACGACATGGTGATGAGCGGCGCCGTGGCGAAGCTGCTGGCGCTGCCCCACCGCGCCGCCCATCCCCTCCGACGGCCTCGGTGCTTCGTCCATGGAGCTCCAGCTACCGACGTCGTCCATGGCGTCTCCTACTCTCCCTCTCTGTCGCCCACCGCGACTCCTCATCCCTGTCGAGCCAAGGCCGGCGATGGCTTCGCGCGGTGAGCTTCTCACGGCGCCGGGGAGCAGCTCCGCATCGGCCACGGTGGCCGGCAGCAGAGCGGCGCGGGAGGAGGCGGGGAGCAACGGCTGGAAGGCGGACCCCACGCCACGTCAGCCGATGGCGTTCGTGCGCCATCACGCTTCATTTGCCGCTCGGTGTTGCCTCGGCGAGCGTGCCGTTGGCTTTTCCGTCTGCTGCTGTAGCCTCATTTTCTCTCGACGTACACGCTAAACACTGTAGTGTTCGACGTACAAGTCCCTACTACGAGCAGCCTAATGGAAAAGGCCAGCCAAGCATCAAAGGATGTTCATACTATGTGTCTGCAGTCCACCCGTAACTTTAGATTACGCAGCCCCGTTCGTTTGGGCTTATCAACCGCCGGCAGGCAGTATTTTTCTCTCAGAATGAATCAGCACCAGCCACCGGCCACCAACCAACCGGCAGTATTTTTCTCTCAGCACAAATCAGCACCGGCCACCGGCCCCTAGCCAGCCAGCAGTATTTTTCTCTCAGCACAAATCAGCACCAGCCACCAGCCACCAGCCAGCCGAACAGGGACGGGTGCCAGTAAAAATAACTTTCCAATTTTATTTAGTCTTTTCGATTCAAACCTCTTACATTATATATAGTGTCTGTTTGTTTCCGCTTATAATTGTCTTATATAGGTATAAAAATAAACTATAATCCCACGTAAACGATAATTGTCTCGCATAATTTTAAATTATAGAGGTTATCAATTTTTGTAATGTTAATGGTCGATATGTTCGTACGAAATCGTTATTAATTGTAATGTTTGTCCGGTCTCTACGATATTTCTAGGTCCACCACTATTATAAATATAATAATTTTTATAAATATAGACAAACTAAGAAACAAATACTCCCTCCATTCTGAAAAAACTGACGTTTAGGACAGCGACACGGTCCCTAAAACATAACTTTGGCCTCTTGTTATTGTAAAAATATTTATCAAAGAGTGATATATGTATACTTTTATGAAAGTATTTTTCAAGACAAATCTATTCATATAGTTTTCACATTTGCAAACTCAACGACTTAAAAGTTATTGATGATTTATATTCCCAATGTTTGACCCAAACCTTGTCCTAAACGTCAATTTTTTTAGAATGGAGTAGAAAGTCTATTCTATTCCTCATTAAACAAGTATAACACTTTTAATTGTCTTAATTGCAGTCTGATTTTAGTTTTTTTCCATAGCATTAATAGTGCTTATATTAGAGCAGTCCCAACCTAAGACACTAGTAGTAGTGTCCATAGTCTACACATCATTAGAAATTGGTACTAGACACTAGTCTCCCAAAGCAAACACTGATGTTCTGTACTCAAATTAAATGACACTCTCCTCTCATCTTGACACCTCATATTTCATCCCACGTGGCATCCTTTTTAATGCTATGGAAAATATCTTAGTCACTGGGTTGCGAATGGCCATATGGGCAGTCCCAACCCTCCACGTAGGATAGTTTCTATAGCATTAATTGAGCTGCCACATAGGACTAGTTGCTTATGTGGCACTGTATTAAATATGAGAGAGAAGGAAAAGATGAAGAAACTGGGTCTCATGCAAGACCCAGTTTTCAATACGAGAAATGTTGGTGATCATTTTAGCATAAAAAAACCTACCAGGCAAAGATTGGGAAAGGTCTCGCACCATCTCTTTCGAGTCAAAAAGAGCAAGGTCAATGATGTTTACTGAGTTAGACAAAGGTTGTCCAAACTTGTTTAAGTTGATGCAGGTCTAAGATGTATTTGATAAACGTCACGCTCTCCGGAAAGGGTAAGCAGCGCTAAGGCACGCGGAGCGCCAACGCCTTCGTTTCAAGCAAGCGCCCCGAGAAGAGGTGGCTACAAAGAGAAGGTGGAGGTCGGCCGCAGCAGATGGAGTGCGTCCAAGAAGAGGTCAACACTTGAGGTACAAGGCAGGCGGACAACCTCCAAGAAAGGTCACCGCGCGTTAAAGAGGGTGCTCGACTTGAAGAGAAGAGTCACGATGATTAGACAAGGTGCTAGGTGGCATGTGTTGCGTGAGTGGCGTTGCGTAGCCAAATTGGTTTTGTCCTCTTGTACGAAATACCCTCAATACCCCTGGCTGTTATCTAATAGAGGTAAACGTGGGAGGTGTGAGTTGGGGATATTGAGGATAATTTGGCAGCCGAAGCGTCACTATAAAAGGTGACTCCTGTACACAATTTGGGATATGAGAAAAAATAGCAAAAGTTCTCTTGATTAACCTGTTCGGTGTTTGCTAGCAATTTTAACACCAACAGTTTGGCGCCCGCTATTTGTGCGTGTATGTGAGAAAGTCCACATGGCTCCCAGGACCAAGAATTTCGACATTGCGCGGGAAAGGAGGGTGTCAGACAAGATGAGAATGGTGAAGCCTCTCGAGTAGATCCCTCAAAGAGTGGTGTTACCTCTGATAAGGATAATAGCAAAGAGGTTGAAGCAGACAAACAAGCAGTGTCAAGGCAAGAGGCGGCAAAGGCTGATAAGAGGAAAGCCGAGGTTGAAGCCGCGTCAACAAAAAGAAAGAAGATCGAAGTGTTCAGGCAAGACGCTACGACAACCGCTCAAGAGCAGAGAGATCGGGAAGAGCTCGAGAAGGCCAAATATGAATTAGAAAAGTTGGAAAAGGTAAAAGAGAAAATGAGAGCCGAAACTCTTGCAAAGCAACGCACGATGTCCATTAAGCAAGAGCTCACCAACGCGCGTGCAAAAATTCAAGAGCTTCAGGCAGAGTTCGAAACAATGAATCCTTATGAGGAATTGGAAGAAGAATTTACCGTCCGCTATGACAACGGACCTTTCACCAAAACGCCTATTTCAAATCAGTACGCAAGTGCGAGTGGTGATGCACCTGGACTCCAGAGGCATGGTGCCTGCAACAGAAGCATCAACACAGTTGATCCTTTGTCACCATGTCTCCAGTTAGCACCATGGCCGCAATCCTACAGAAGCATGTCTATTCCAAAGTTCGATGGCACTGGTGACGTGAGGCAATTTTTGATGGCTTACGAAGCAGCAGTCGCATCAGCCGAGGGAGATGATACTGTTCTAGATAAGTCGTTTGTTATTGCTTGCGAAGGGGCAACACTAAACTGGTACTCGTTGCTTAAACCCATGTCGGTAGTCTCATGGCAAGATTTGAAGGAAAGGTTCATTGCCAATTTCAAAGGTTTTCGCCGCAACTCTCTCACAGCCAGTGACCTGTTCAGTTGCGTCCAAGGAGAAAAGGAACCTCTGCAGACCTATTTCCACATGTTCATTCAAATGAGGGCCCAAGCGCCTAACGTGTCAGATGAGGTCGCGATTGAAGCTGTAGTAAAAGGGTTGAAAATAGGCCCATGTGCAAACTATTTAGCCCTTGAGCCACCCTCCACAATTGCTGAGCTATACACTACCTTCAAAAAATGGTGCAAAGCAGATAACGATCACCGCAGAAGAATCGAAGAAAGCCGGCATAGCAAGCAAAGCTTTCAAGTTGGCACTTTTCAGCAAGGTCATCAACACCAAAACAGCCAACGACCCGGGCAGCTGTTTAACTCATCCCAGTTGATATGTCATGTAGAGGCCACTCCAAACGGAGAAAATGCAAATTTCATTACAACAAGCCAAGATAGCGACCATGTGCCACCTTTTCCAAGGGAGCATAATAGTAACAGCTCAAGGGGAGGAAGAACAGGAAGAGGTCGCGGAAGAGGTAGAGGAAGGTATAACCAAGACGGTGAAAGAGTGTACTATTGTGTGTTTCACGGTGAAAATACTAATCACGGAACAAAATATTGCCCCGAGAGCAAAAAGATCCTCGAAAGGATGGCCAGCAAAAAAGCTAAATCAGAAGCACCTAAGGCAGTAAATTGCACTTCAAACCAATCGTGGAATCCACCATGTCCAGTGTCTTATCCCGCAAGACGGTGAAAGAGTGCCCCGAGAGCAAAAAGATCCTCGAAAGGATGGCCAGCAAAAAAGCTAAATCAGAAGCACCTAAGGCAGTAAATTGCACTTCAAACCAATCGTGGAATCCACCATGTCCAGTGTCTTATCCCGCAACAAGTCAACAGTCTATGCATTATCCTTACCATGCTTTACCTTTCCATCAACACCAGGCCTTTGGTTTTCTTCAACCAAACAATGCTCAAGCTCATCAACAAGCCTTTTCTTTTCAACAAGCTAACAGCATGTCGGTTCAACAGCCAGCTAAGACCCATGTGCTAATAGAGGAGAAGGTGACGGAAAGGTAGCCAAAGCAAGAGGCACAGAATACACAAGGTAACGCGTTGCCGGCTGTAGGCATGATATTGCCAATCTGGGGGGGGGTGGGGGTTCCTCCTTGACCTTTGAAAACAAGAGGCAAAGAAGAGATTATTTCCGTTGCGTGAACAACATTGCAGTCGAAGGACCAGTGCAAAGGTCACAATGGTCTCACATGCCCATCACCTTCTCAGAAGAGGATCTCAAATTAAAAAACTTCCCACATAATGATGCAATGGCCATTGAAGCAAATATCGCAAGGTGGATCATTGGCAGAATCCTGGTGGACAACGGAAGCTCGGCAAACATTATCTTTGCAAGCACTTTCGACCAGATGAAAATGGAGCGAACTTCTCTGCAACCCGCAGACAACCCCTTATGCGGTTTTGGAGGAAAAAGGGTATCCGTCTTGGGAAAAATTGACTTGCCGGTGTCATTCGGTGACCTTGACAATGCTCGAACTGAGTACATCACCTTCGATGTTGTGGACATGTACTTTCCGTACTTTGCAATCTTTGGAAGAGGTTTTTTGAACAAGTTCAAGGCAATCATCCACCAACCCTACTGTGCTTGAAGATGCCTTCTTTAAAAGGTGTCATCACTGTCTTTGGAGACCAACAAATGGCGAGGAACATTGAGAAAGGTGAGACCCCAGGTCATAGAAATGTCCACCTGTTACACAGTGCAAAGGCTAGCTAGGTAATGTTCACCAAGTCTGACGACCTATAGAAGCTAATGGATAAAGAGGAGGTTGCGATCGCCCCAAATGAGGAAACAAAAAAGGTGTTGCTTGATCTGCATATCAAGGACAGGCATGTCATCATCGGTTCTGAGCTAACCAAAGGAGAGGAGAGCAACATTTTGGCTTTCTTACGCAGCAACAGGGATGTTTTCGCCCGGTCATCTAAAGATTTACAAGGTGTGAGTAGAGATATAATCGAACACAATCTCAACATCAGTGACAAGGTTAAACCCAAGAAACAAGAGCTGCGGAAAATGTTAGATGAAAAGATCGCAGCGATGAAAGCAGAGGTCCAGCGGTTGTTAGATGCACGTGTAATCAGGGAGGTAAAATAGCCTACCTGGTTGGCAAATACTATCTTGGTCAAAAAGAAGAATGGTAAATGGAGGATGTGTATAGATTTCACAGACCTCAACAAAGCGTGTCCCAAAGATGATTTCCCGCTGCCAGGAATAGACCGAGTCGTCGACGAAGCCACAAGTGCCACAATCTTATCTTTGCTCGACTGTTTCTCAAGATACCACCAAGTGTGGATGAAGAAGTTAGATGAAGAATGCACCAGTTTTATTACACCATTCGACACCTATTGTTTTGTCAGGATGCCAGAGGGGCTCAAGAATGCAGGGCCCACATTTGCAAGAATGTCCAAGGTGGTGTTCAAGGATGAGGTTTCAAGAAATTTGTTGGCCTACGTCGATGATTTGGTTGTAAAAAGTAAAGAAAGGTCAAGTCATGTTGAAGACCTTGCGGAAACCTTCGCTAATATGAGAGCAGCGGGGCTAAAGCTTAACCCGGAGAAATGTGTTTTTGGAGTCTAGAAGGGAAAGGTCCTCGGATGCCCAGTATCCGTTAAGGGCATTGAGGCAAACAATGATAAGGTCATGGCCTTGGCAAGAATGGAAGAGCCCAAATGTAGGAGAGATGTTCAAAAGCTCACAGGCCGAATAGCAGCTTTAAGCAGATGCATTTCAAAATTGGCCGAAAGAAGCTTACCTTTCTTTGACGTTCTCAAAAAGATGGACAAGTTCAAGTGGGGACAAGAGAAAAAACAAGCGTTTGCTGAGCTGAAGAATTATTTACAGCATCTGGCCACTTTATCCCCACCAGAGCTAGGCGCGACCTTGCTATTGTACATAGCAGCGTCGCAAACTGCAGTAAGCGCAGCGATAGTGCAGGAGTGATAGCGGGATGGTTCGAAGGAACAAATGCCATTTTACTATGTATCAAAGGCCCTCGATAAGACAAAGAGGAATTACTCAGAGATAGAGAAGATTATTTATGCAATGGTGATGAGTTCAAGGAAGTTCAAGCACTACTTTGAAGCGCACAAGGTAATAATATTAACAGACCAACCAGTAAAAGAAATTGTAAGCAACAAAGAGGCACCGCCTCACATCAGGAAGTGGGCTGCCGAGCTATCCGGTCTTTCCATCACATTTGAGAGTAGAGCCTCCATCAAATCTCATTTCTTAGCAGATTTCATTGTAGACTGGACTTCTCCAGCCACAGACAATGCCCCTAAGGTGCAAGAGCCTGAGTGGCTGATAAGGTGCAACGGCGCATGGGGTAGCAAAGGTGCCGGAGCAGCAGCAACAATCACCACCCCATCCGGGGAAAAGCTGTGATACGCAGTGAGGCTGGAATTTAACAGCAAAGGTGATGCAAGCACAAACAATGTTGCCGAGTATGAAGCTTTGATACTGGGGCTAAGAAAGGCTAAGGTTTTGGGCGCAAAGCACCTCATTATCAAAACCGACTCCAAGTTGGTTTCTGTGCAGGTAGAGAAAGAATACACAGCCAGAAACCTCGAGCTCATCAAATACCTAGATGCGGTAAGGCGAATGGAAAAACATTTTAAAGGTTATACAGTCGAGCACGTTGGAAGAGAAAAAATGGAGAGGTAGACGCTTTGGCTAAAGCGGTGGCTAGAAAAGAAGAGTTGCCACCTGATGTGTTTTACGAGATCTTAACCACGCCAAGTGTAAGAGAAGTTGACGCAAAGCTGGTTTCCATAGTTTGGAGGGAAGATTGGAGAGCTTCACTCATTGCTTTCCTCAAAGGACAGTTTGAAGCAAGCAACTCAGTTGAGCACATGAGAATGACCCAACGGGCAAGAAGCTACAAGCTCATCGGCAAAAACATTTACAAAAGCGGGGTCACAGAACCTTGGTTGAAATGCATAAGCTACCAGGAAGGTCTTGACCTCTTAAAAGAAATTCACGAAGGTTCCTGCGGCGCACATATTGGCGCGAGGTCCTTCGTCGGTAAAGCATTTAGGCAAGGATTCTACTGGCCCACCACTATCAGGGACGCACAACAACAGGTGAAAACATACGAACCTTGTTAGATGTTCGCACATCAGCAAAAGGCACTGGGAGCACCTTCTCAGCTCATCCCTCCCGCTTGGCCTCTACAGAGGTGGGGCATGGATATAGTGGGGCCTCTACCTACAGCTCAAGGAAACTACATATTTGTTGCAGTCGTGGTTGAATACTTCACAAAGTGGATAGAGTCAAAGCCTCTAGTCAACATCACTTTGTAGGTTTGGTGTCCCATACGAGCTAACAGTAGACAATTGCAAATAATTCGACGGCCAGCTGTTCAGAGAATTTTGCCACAGTATCGGCACCTTAGTAAAGTTTGCTTCAGTATACCATCCTCAGTCTAACGGAGCTGTTGAAAGAGCCAATGCAATCATTTTACAAAGCATCAAGAAAAGGCTTTATGACCAGAAAAAGAAAGGTAAGTGGATCGAGGAATTACCAAACGTGATCTGGTCTGACAACACCACAAAGTCCAGAGCGACGCAGTTCACCCCTTTCAAGTTGCTATACGGGGAGGAAGCCGTAAGCCCAGAAGAGCTGAAGTACAAAAGCCTGCAGACTACCTAGGTGCCTAACCTGTCATCCGAGGTGGTCGACAAGGACCTGGTTGAAGGGGAAAGGCTCCAAGCTGTGGAAAATCTGGAGAGGTATCAATCTGAGAATAAAAAGTGGAGAGACAAAAAGGTGCTCAAGAAAGAAATAGGTCCAGGAGACCTTGTACTGAGAAGGAAGCCAGGGGCTAACCTAGGAAAGATGAACGAAAAATGGGAAGGACCTTTTCGGGTTTCATCAAGCAATAGGCCAGGATTGTTCTGTTTGATGGACGAATCTGGGAACGAGCTGCCCCACACTTGGAATATCGACAGCTTGAAGAAGTTCTTTGTTTGAAGAGCAGCCAGGAGCTGCAACATATCGCTTTCTTTTCATTTTAGTTAACCTTTTTCAATTTCTAAATTATGTAACCTTTTCAATTTTCATTTTTCAAAAGACCGTACTCTTTTCCTCACGGGGAAAGCCCTATCCTGAGGTGTGAGGTTTTTAACAAGGTGGATCTTTCTTGTAAGTTGCTATTTATATATGAAGCAATCATTTCCCTAGAATGCATGCCAGTGTCGACGAAAAAGCATTAGGTGATGCAGATTTCAGTACCTTTGTTCTTTTTTCTGATTAGCTCTTCAAAAGTAACCCCTCTTTAAAAAGAGGTTACTTTCTTCAGACTAATATGATACCTTTCGAGTTGTTCAAGAAAGAGGTGCCTTGCTCAAAAAATAGACAAGGTGCACTCACTCAAACAATAAGTGAAAAGGTCTGAAAGGCCTCTTTTACAAAGACAGGCGAAATGCCTGCACTAAAAGGCAACATTTCAAGTTGCTCAAGAAAGAGGTGCCTTCCTCAAAAAAGAGACACGGTGCACTCACTCAAACAATAAGAGAAAAGGTCCGAAAGGCCTCTCTTACAAAGACGGGCGAAATGCCTGCACTAAAAAGCAACCTTTTAAGTTGCCCAGCAAAGAGGCGCCCGGCCAAAAAAAAAGATCCCAAGGGCTGCCTCGTCCAAGAAAGAGGCAAGGTCCAGAAGTTTTAAAATAAACAAAAGGAAAACTAAGATGGAAGACTCGACCCTGAAAACACCAAGGGGGGATGTGACACTTTCATAACACTCGGCCTCTTCGGGGGCTCGCCTCTTTCGTATACATTGACGTACGAAGCAATTTTAAACAAGGTCTCGTACCCTACAACAAGAGATATCCAAAACAAAGTAGCCGCTTTGCGCCTTACAAATAAGAACCGAGGACTGGATTACGACCTCAACCCCAAAACGTTAAGGGGAGGAGGTGACGCTCAAGAAAATCGTGCTTTACCATTTTGGGGTTTTGCAGCGTTATAAAAGTGTCCCGGGGAAATTTGAAAATCATGAAGTCACGCTTCAAAAACAAGGGGCTGCAACATTTTACTAAAATCATGAAGTAATTCTCACAAAGATTAGGTGAAGGCCAGCATTCGTTCTATTAAAAAAATGAATCTTAGCATACACATATGAAAACTTACCTCAATATGCATGCAATTGAGCGAAATCCCAAAACTCATCAAAGCTCACTTCGGGGTGACGCATGTGAAACTCGAACCATGACTGACCTAAGATGCAAAGGTCACCACACACTATCTTGATGTTTACACCAGCTCGCGCAGGTTCTACATATGGGACCTACGCGGGATAAAATAAGTTTACAAACATAGCAGAGGTTTTGACTTGAAATGGTTACAAAGCCTTAAGGGGCTGGCTCTTGCGGGGTATAGTCATACTCTACCCTATCATGCCGTTGGTCAAGTGGTACAAAAGGCGCTTGCAACAACTGTTCTTGGGGGCTGTTGTCGTGCTTAGCCACCTCCTGAACCAAATTAAGTTGTTGTCTTCCAGGTCCCTCTGGGGCATCACGTGGAGGAGTAGTTTTGCCATGGTGCTCAGTCAATTCTTGCTTCGCCTGCATAAAATCACGCTGTCAAGAGTATGTCAAAATCAAAAATGAATGTTAAGGTAAAGACATCGAAGTAGAAGAAAGGGGCAACAGAGCAAGGGTTAACCTTGTTCAAGCGGTCATAGGCAGTCTTCTGAGCCATGGCACGATCACTAGATCTCCAGAACTTTATCACAAACCTCTTGACCTTCTCCTTGACTTTGCGACTAACGTGGTCCGGTTCCTCTGTGGCCGGATATTGGAACGACCTTCTCTTGAACATCTTGGCGTGAGCACACTTCTCTTTCTTGAGCATAGCCAGTATATTAGAGCTGCAAACGGAGGCAGCATAATCACTGACTGTTTCGCAGAAAGAAGGGATGAATTTAACCTCTTCGTCTAGCTAGTCGACGAAGCGGGTCTCCCCGCTTGCCTCAGGAAAGGTCAAGGGCTCCCCTCCAAAACAACGCAAAGCCACCTTGTACGAATGATAAAGCCTGGACCCCCTTTCCCATACCATGGAATGAGAGTGGTCGATCGCAGCCTTTAGGTCTTTAATCTCATCTTTAAAGCTGTTACTCTCCTGCACTGTCACACCCGGATTTTCACAAAAACCCGGATGCGGCCATATGTGTGCCCAGGAAGTCAAAGTACACATATAGCGAACAAATATGATAAATAGAGAACATATGCTTGAATAAATTCTTCATTAAATAAAGTTTTACATCAGAGTGCTTCATAAATAAACTAGCCAGTAACAGCGGAAGACTAATAAACTCTCAAACTAATGGAGCCGCAATCCACAGGGACTCTAACTGGCCGCTAAGGTACAATAAGGTGGTGAGACTCTAGGCACCGAGATTGACTGACCCTCAGGGCGCAATGTGAGGGGGTCAATGGTGTCCAAGCGCGGGCAACTCATGCCAACAACAAAAATAAAGAGCACAACGTGCGGAGTTCCCGTACCTCAGGGGCTCCCAACACGGGACTGGGTCTAACGAGACCTAGCCGACGGGGCTACCGTCCTCGGTGGAATCAAGAAACACCCTGTGCCTTACTTCCCATAACGCCATAAGCCACTCCTCTAACCACTGGCAAACTAGAGACATACAAGTTACTTGACCAAGACCAGAGCCATCATAGTTCTAGCGGTGGCGACAGGCTCCTGGGTTGCCGCTTTAAGAACCGGACCTTAAGGAGAGACACTAGAGCAAAGCACACAGCACATGCTCTAGTTCCGTAAACCATGTTGCTAAAAACCAAGTTTTATCATTAATATTGAAGTGAACCATTATGTCATAATTAATAATTAAAAAATAGTGACAGTAGCTGTGCATAGCAAGATTCTACCCATATGCAATAATCCCAAGGTAACAAGGACAGGAGTATACAAACTAGGTACAACCTTAATAAGACATCAATTTAGACACATGCATATGAAAGTAATTGTATGTAAAAAGTGTGTTTAGGTAGCAAGGATTGTCCGTGCTATAACTTGCCTTCCTCAAAAGGAGGCGGCTGCTGCTGCTGCTGCTGCTGCTGCGAGTCCTGCTCTGGAAAGTCCTCCGCATACTCAAAGTCCAAAGCGAAGGCTCACCGACTGGACACGAACCACCACACAAACATGCACACAAACCAATACATGCAAACAAATAATAATCTATTAGAACAGTACACCAAACAATAGAAACAACACAAATAAAGGTTCTAGAAATATTCTACGCTTCACTACAAACACATGAGCGTGAAAATCATACTAATCGGAGCTAAAACAGAAAAGATATGGGTTTTCTAAGTTCTAGGGACCTACTGGCATGATTTTAAAAGTTCCAGGGGCTTGTTTGAAGAAAACCGAGGACCTATACGTAATTATGCGTTAAAACCCGAGGGCTAACATACAAATAAGTCAACCCTAGACCGCGGGTTCTATTTTTTGAAAACTCAGGAGCCTAAACGCGAAAAAGGACCTAAAGATAATTTCTTTTTGAACTCGGCCGGACCACGGGTTGAATACCAGAAAGTTGGGGGGCTCTTTAGCAAAAATGCACCCACTGACCGGTACACCCTGCTTTGACTCGGGGTGGAGACGCACAGGGGCCGTTGGATTTCGATCCTACGGCCCAGATCGGCCAGGCGAGGGGGAGGTGGAGACGCACAGGGGCCGTTGGATTTTGATCCTACGACCCAGATCGGCCGAGCGAGGGGGAAGACTCGCTGGTGGCGTCAGGGACGGCGGCGCCGCTCGTCCGGCGGCGGAGCCTCGCCGGACTTGAGCCTAACTCGGGCTAGGGAGCTCCAAATGCCATGGGGGTTGGCCCTACGGCATTGGGGAAGGACGGCGAGTGTTCCTAGGGGGTTCAAGTTGACAGGTGTGCGGCGGGGACGGCCAGCAACGGCGGACGGCGGTCGGTGGCTCGGGTGGAAGGGAAACCGTGTGGTGGGGCGCTACATTGGCCAATTGGTGGGGGGGAGGTCCCTCACCTTCGTGCAGTGCTCCTAGGGGTGTAGACTTGGGCGGAGCGGCACCGGAGGCGGAGTTGCGACGGCAGCGGCGCTCGGCGGAGCTTCTGGCGGCGGTGTTGCGTGGGGAAGGCGATGGGGGGCTGGGGAGGTGTGGGAGAAGGATGGTGAGGGCTCGAGGGTGCGCGGGGGTGCTTAAATAGGCCGGAGGTGTGGCACATTAGGCAGGTGGCACGGGGATCGTGCGACGGCGGCCGGCGATCGGGGAACTTCCAATCGGGGCGATGCGCGCAGGGAAAAGGGCTTGTTTCCTTGTGGGGAGCGGCGGGGTCTTCGGGGAAGCTTCCAGTGGAGCCCACAGGTGCGGAGCGGGCGGGGATGGCCGGTGGGGGCGGCGTTAATCGCGTCGGGGAAGGGGGAAGGTGCTGGCGAGAGTTAGGGGGAGCGCCTGACAGGCGGGCCCCGTCTGTCGGTGGGAGGAAAGGGAGGGGGGAGGGGCTGGCACTGCGGGCCGCTAGGAGGGGTGTTGCTGGGCCGGTGTGGGAGCTGTGGGCCGAGCTGGGGGGGAAGCTGGGCCGGGGGGGGGGGAAAGGGAAGGGGCTGGGCTGAGCTCGGGAAGGAAGTAGGAGGTGCAAAGATGGACCAGGGAAAAGCTTAGGGAGCAAAAGCGAACTCGACTGAAATTAGCTTTTCCAGGCCTCCAAACAAGGTGATTCAAATTTGAATTTAAATAAATTTAAACTCTCATTTGAATCACAAGCAATATAAAATTAAATGCAGCAGCATGAATGCAAGAAAAATATTTCTACAACTTATATTTGATTTTAATATTCATAAATAATTCATTTAACCTATATTAAATATGAAAAATTAAATTAAAAGCCAATAAATTACTAAAAATTTTAAATAGGCCATTTTTGGGTGTTACAAACCTACCCCTTTAAGATGAATCTCGTCCTCGAGATTCGGATGTAGATGCGAAGAGCTGCGGGTACTCGGTCTTGAGATACTCTTCCCGTTCCTAAGTTGCTTCATCCTCCGAGTGTCGGCTCCACTGTACCTTGCACATCCGGATGACCTTGTTTCTTGTCACCCTCTCAGATACCTCCAGAATCCTGACTGGATACTCCTCGTAAGTGAGATCCTCTTGCACATTCAACTCATCTATAGGGATCTGCTCTTCGGGCACCCACAGACATTTCTTCAGCTGAGACACATGAAACACATCGTGCACTTCGGCCAATCTCTCGGGTAGTCCCAACTGATATGCCACTTCACCTTTCCTTTCAAGTATCTGGAAAGGTCCGATGTATCGAGGTGCCAGTTTACCCTTGACATTAAACCTCTTGACGCCTCTCATCGGAGACACCTTGAGGTACACAAAATCTCCAACCTTGAAACTGAAATCCCTCCGTCTGACATTAGCATAACTCTTCTGCCTGGACTGTGCCACCTTTGAGTTCTGCCTGATCACTTGCACTTGGCACTCTGCCCCTCTGAGTATCTCAGGCCCAAAGACTTGACTCTCTCCAGTCTGATTCCAGAACAGTGGTGTTCTGCACTTTCTGCCATACAAAGCCTCGAATGGTGCCATCTGCAGACTCTTCTGAAAGCTGTTGTTGTACGAGAATTCCGCATAGGGTAAACTCTTGTCCCAGCTAACACCATATTGCAGTGCACATGCCCTCAACATGTCCTCCAGAATCTGATTAGTCCGCTCTGTCTGTCCATCTATCTGGGGGTGGTAAGCCGAACTAAACTGCAGCTTAGTGTCCATAGACTCATGCAGCTTCTGCCAGAAGTGTGAACTGAACTGAGTACCACGGTCATACACTATCCGCTTTGGCACTCCATGCAAGCGCACAATCCTCTCTATTGGCGGTCGTTACGGCTCGTTTTCGACCACCAATACTCGGGAGTAAAAGAGGCTTTATGCAACATTCCATGCACTTAGGTTTATTTCTAATAAAGTTCCACGAGTTTTGGTGTGTTTCACTTGTGCAGGTACATTAACGACAAATATGTGCTATTGGGGTCGGAACTAACCGATTCGGCCGGTTACCCCCTTAGCCGTATACGATGCGAAGAACAACCGGAAGGCCGTCCACATCAGCAATGATCGAGCGATGACCACGCAAGACACTTGGACCATCGACACGTCACTTCTGGGCTGAACCAACACAAAGACCACCACATACAAGCAGCCCAGAATGTCCAGGAGGGAGAGGCAGCACAGGAGAGCGCTACTGGGCCAAAAGCCCAGTTTGGCCGAATCTCCCAATTCGGCCGAATCCCCCAATTCGGCCGAACCGCCCCCAGGTGATGCACCGACCCTGCACCGCCTCAGCACCAAGGTGGTGCCACATGGCAATTCGGCCGAATTGCTCGGTTCCCCCGAACCGGCTTGTTCGGCCGAATCAGCCGGGCACCGCCCTATGGTTGCTTGGCCGCTGCTCCATCCTCCACCACCCTTCCTTGCTATAAATAGAGGCCCTGCTTCACCTGAAAGAGACACGACACAAGAGAAGAGCTCTCTAGTGAAGCACTGCCACTTTCATCTTTAGAAGATAGGGAGAAAGGAGAGGCGAGCGTCCAGGGAGGAGCTGGAGTGTCGGCCCCTCGTCCTGTTGTACCTCTATGGATGCGGCTCTGCTTTGAGTAACATCCGGGTCGTGTCTGGTAACTCTTGTATCACTTTTTGATTAATTGAGCATTCAGTTCTTACTTCTATTTACTTGCTGGTTCTTCGTTCAATGCTTAGTTGATTGGTATAATTGTATACTTGTTGCTTGGCTTGGGTGCTTGTCTTTCCATGGGAGATAAGTATTAACTGACTAGTGTAGGCGTGGTGCCTAGACTTGAGGTTAACTTTGTTTGTCCCCGAGTCTATGGAGGTGGTAGCCGTTAGGTGGTGACTGCCTATACGGCCTACGTAGTCCATCACGTTCGTCTCGGCCTGCAGGATCCCAGAGTGTAAGATTGGTGACTCCCCTTCTCATCCCTTTCTGCGTGTCATATGTTCTATTGTCCCGAAGCAAGTATCTATCTGTACCCTCTGATCCACTCAGTTAATCAGTAGAGTGCCTCTATCAGACTCGTACCCTCTCTACCCTCTCATCGCTTATCTTCCCTATTTGTTGTTGTCATCCACTTCATCCATCCCATTCCATAACCCTTGGACAACTTAGTTTAGAATTAGTTCACTTCTCGTTCCCCATGGAAATCGATACCTTGGAATACTCCCAGGTGAAAGCTACATCGGTATCCGTCTGCTTGCAGATTTATCTGTAGGCTGTAAGGAGTGCCAACACTCTCCATGTATAGCTCTGCCAGTCTGGCTCCGGTGTAAGTGGTCTTCACTGGAAGAAAGTGGGCCACTTTGGTCAAGCGATCCACAATCACCCAAATGGAGTCAAATCGTCGCTGTGTGCGGGGCAGACCAGTGATGAAGTCCATACCAACTTCTTCCCATTTCCATTTCGGTATCTTCAAGGGCTGGAGTAATCCTACTGGCCTCTGATGTTCAGCCTTAACTCTCTGACAAGTGTCACATAGTGCCACATATGTCGCCACATCACGCTTCAGTCCATACCACCAGAATCTTTCCTTGATGTCTTGGTACATCTTGATGCTTCCTGGATGGATCGAGTATGCCGAATCATGCGCCTCTCTTAGGATCGTGTCCTTGATCTGTGCTATATCGGGCACACATATCCTCTTCCCGTGCCACAAGGTTCCCTTTTCATCAACTCGGAATCCAGGGGCCTTTCCTAGGGCAACATTCTCCATAATCTCCTTGATCTTTTCATCACCAAGCTGACCCTTCCGGATCTCCTGTTCAAGAGTCGGTTCTACCGTCATCTCTGTGATGCTAGTCACGAACCCCAGACTCATCTTCTCAAACTCCCGGCTGAGTTCTTCAGGCAGACAATGTCCGGTGACCTTGTTCACATAGCTTCTCCTGCTCAGAGCATCCGCCACCAAGTTAGCCTTCCCTGGATGGTAGTGGATCTACAGATCATAGTCCTTGATCAACTCCAACCATCGGTGCTGCCTCATATTCAGCTCTGACTGAGTGCAGACATACTTCAGGCTATTGTGATCGGTGTAGATGTCACACTCAATCAAGTAATGCCTCCAAATCTTCAGAGCATGCACCACAGCTGCCAACTCCAGATCATGTGTCGGATAGTTCTGCTCATGCTTCCGCAACTGTCTTGATGCATATGCCACGACTCTCCCTTCCTGCATGAGTACACACCCCAGTCCTAGACGGGATGCATCGCAGTAGATGGAGAAGCTCTTGGCTATGTCTTGCAATATCAGCACAGGTGTTGTGGTCAGCCTCTTCTTCAACTCTTCGAAGATGGTTTGGCACTCCTCTATCCAAATGAACTTGGCATTTTTCTCCAATAACGCCGTCATGGGTTTAGCAATCTTGGAGAATCCTTCGATGAACCAATGATTATATCCGGTCATCCCAAGGAAACTCCTGATCTCGCTGACATCCCGAGGCGGGTTCCAGCTCAACACATCGTTAACCTTCTTCAGGTCAACTGCCACTCCTCCATTGGATCGTACGTGTCCCAAGAATGCCACTTCCTTCAACCAGAACTCACACTTGCTCAACTTGGCATATAGCTGATGTTCCCGGAGTCTCCACATCACCATCCTCAAATGATCTTCATGTTCCTCTTGAGTCTTGGAGAAGACCAGAATGTCATCAATGAACACCACCACGAACTTGTCAAGGTAGTCCATGAACACACTATTCATCAAGTACATGAAGTATGCATGAGCATTGGTCAGTCCAAAGGACAAAATCGTGAACTCATACAACCCGTACCGAGTAGTGAAAGCCGTCTTGGGTATGTCCGACGATCGGATTCTCATCTGATGATAACCCGATCGAAGGTCTATCTTGGAGAAGACACAACCTCCATTCAGCTGATCGAACAAATCATCAATCCTTGGTAGCGGGTACTTGTTCTTGACGGTCACTTCATTGAGGGCTCGATAGTCCACACACATCCTCTGCGTCCCATCCTTCTTGTCCACGAACAACACTGGTGCTCCCCATGGTGAAGCACTAGGACAAATATATCCCTTGGCTAGCAAGGAGCTTAATTCCTCCTTCAGTTTCTCCAGCTCCTTCACTCCCATTCTATATGGCCTTTTAGCTATAGGTGTAGTGCCAGGTTTTAATTCAATAACAAATTCAACTTCGCGTTCCGGGGGCATACCTGGCAATTCCTTGGGGAACACATTTGGGAACTCGCTCACCACCCTGATGTCGGCGGGAGCTGCACCATCAGCTTGATTGACCTGAGTATGCTCTAATGGACTGGCTGCCTGGTACTCCACCTTATCTCCAGACGCTGCCATCAGTTGTACAGTCCTCCTGGCGCACTGGATCACTGCATCATATCTGGCTAGACAACTCATACCGAGAATCAGGTCGAAACCAATAGACTCCAGGACTATCGGGCGTGCCTCGAAGTCTACCCCCCTTATGGTGACAGTAACACGGGGACAGCGTAAAGTGACACGTTGTTCCCTTCCTGATGAGCTAACTAGCATAGCATTCTCCATGGGCAGTAATGCCACTAAGTTCTTTTTCACAAATGCAGTAGATATGAAAGCATGCGAAGCTCCAGAATCGAACAAAATAGTTGTAGGGGTGGAGTTGACAGGGAACGTACCCACTACCACATCAGTAGCTCCCTCAATGGTCTCCACCCCAGTGTGGTTGAGCTTTCCTCTGGTGGGGTTCTGTGGAGCACGGTTGGCCTGGCCCCGCTGCTGATTCTGCGGGAGACCAGCCCTCTGGTTGTTGTTCTGGCCGGCGGCGTTCTAGATTCTGCGGGGGCAGGCTTTGGCATAGTGTCCTGGCCCGCCACAATGGAAGCACTTCTGCCCCCTGGTGCATTGTCGGCTGGGCCGGGGCACTGAACTGGCTGCACCTAGTTGCGCTGAGCCGGGGCATTCTACAGCTGGTTATGGAAACGCTGCTGTTGTGGCGCCTGGGGGTACTGGGGGCGCTGCTGGTACTGGCCACGGTTGAGCGGGCCGGGCTGGCCCTGGCAGCGCTGCTGGCTCCCCATTTGCTGACTGCCCTGAGGAGGAACGGAATGGGGTCGGCTGCTGCTCCCGATCTGCTGGCCCTGGAACTTCCTCTTCTTCTCCTCCATCTCACGGCGCTTGTGTTCCAGCATCAAAGCACCGTCCACCAGTTCCTGGAAGTTATGGAACCTGGCACACATCAGCTGGTACTGCAGTGCATCCTGCAAGCCGTCACGGAACCTGGACTGCTTCTTCTTGTCGGTGTCCACGTCCTCCGGAGCATAGCGTGCCAACTCGATGAACTTGTTACGGTAAGCGGTGACACTCATCCCTTCCTGCTTCAGTGCTAGGAACTCCTTCTTCTTCAGGGTCATTAGAGCTTCTGGCACGTGGTGGGAGCGGAAGCTGCTGTGAAACTCCTGCCAGGTGATCTGAGTACAGTCGACGTGATCGTACTGGTACGAGTCCCACCAGTACAATGCCGGTCCCTGGAGCTGTCCTCCGGCGTACAACACCTTCTCCCGGTCGTTGCACTATGCGATGTCGAGCTGTCTCTCCACCACCTTGAGCCAATCATCAGCCTGCAGGGGGTCAGTGGCCTTGCTGAAGGTAGGAGGATGTCCCTTCAGGAATTCACCCCTCTTGTCACGGGGCGACATGTTGTGCTCCGGCGGATTCTGCTGGTTGTGCTGTATCATCACCATCATCTGATCCATCTGCTGCATCAGCTGGGTCTGCGTGAGCATCATCTGCTCAATGGTGGGAGGTGGTGGCGGCAGTCCTCTGGCACCGGCGTTGCTCCTTGTGTTCACCATCTATCATCAATAAATAAGTTTTATAAAAATTCCATTGGTGACTTCAGAGGATTACTAGCTGGCTATGATGGAGGGCTTAATAGAAAAAGAGCAAGAGAAAAGAGTACCCCCTCTATTTAATCACTAAAGTCCTTAAACCTTAGTCCAACATCTAGATGGTAGTAGACTTGAGTCTACGCCCATCACAATCATTACAAAAATCCAAATCAAGCATAAGCATAATGACAATCATTTCAAGCACCTAAAGACATGATTCACACTAGACTCGACTGGATTTTAAGTTTTGAAAAGTGAAACTAGACGACATATAACACATAATCATGGTGGTCTCCTAAGGTTTAATTCAATCGTTCTAACTAGGTTGCGATCCTACAGTCAGCACAGCTCTGATACCAATCTGTCACACCCGGATTTTCACAAAAACCTGGACGCGGCCATATGTGTGCCCAGGAAGTCAAAGTACACATATAGTGAACAAATATGATAAACAGAGAACATATGCTTGAATAAATTCTTCATTAAATAAAGTTTTACATCAGAGTGCTTCATAAATAAACTAGCCAGTAACAGTGGCAGACTAATAAACTCTCAAACTAATGGAGCCGCAATCCACAGGGACTCTGACTGGGAGACCATAGCTCAGTAGTACGGTAAATCTTTGGGAAACTCAGCAGCAGACTCATGCCCAGCCCAATCTGTTTACCCATCCAGGATTTTGTTGAATAAAAATGACAAGTGTAAGTAAACAATTACTTAGCAAGTATAGCACGGGTATGAAGGCTAAAAATAGGCTAGACACGGCTTAACTGCATTAGCATTTTTAGTTGGTTCATTTTAACATTAACCAAATTACTACAAGTGAATGAAACCCAGTTGCAACCCAAATAATAAAGTATAAGTGTCATTAAGCATAAATAAACATCATCTTCTAATAAAAAAGGATCCAGGCCGCTCGTGACCCTGAGCAAGGCTATCATGATAGATTATACACTCTGAAGAGGTTTCGCCCTTTACCCACCAGTCGCGTAAAAGTTCAAAAGAACTTTGCACCCAACGACGCACATCAACACTTCCGAGGTGTGATTGCATAGGGACGCTACGAGGTTTTTCACAAAACACCCTAACAAGACAGTGGCCGCTAAGGTACAATAAGGTGGTGAGACTCTAGGCACCGAGATTGACTGACCCTCAGGGCGCAACGTGAGGGGGTCAATGGCGTCCAAGCGCGGGCAACTCATGCCAACAACAAAAATAAAGAGCGCAACGTGCGGAGCTCCCGTACCTCAGGGGCTCCCAACATGGGGCTGGGTCTAATGAGACCTAGCCGACGGGGCTACCGTCCTCGATGGAATCAAGAAACACCCCGTGCCTTACTTCCCATAACGCCGTCGGCCACTCCGATAACCACTGGCAAGCTAGAGACGTACAAGTTTCTTGACCAAGACCAGAGCCATAATAGTTCCAGCGGTGGCGATAGGCTCCTAGGTTGCCGCTTGAAGAACCGGACCTTAAGGAGAGACACTAGAGCAAAGCACACAACACATGCTCTAGTTCCCTAAACCATATTGCTAAAAAGCAAGTTTTATCATTAATATTGAAGTGAACCATTATGTCATAATTAACAATTAAATAATAGTGACAGTAGCTGCCATATGCAATAATCCCAAGGTAACAAGGACAGAAGTATACAAACTAGGTACAACCTTAATAGGACATCAATTTAGACACATGCATATGAAAGTAAATGTATGTAAAAAGTGTGTTTAGGTAGCAAGGATTGTCTGTGCTATAACTTGCCTTCCTCAAAAGGCTACTACTTCTGCTGCAAGTCCTGCTCCGGAAACTCCTCCGTGTACTCGAAGTCCAAAGCGAAAAGGCTCACCGACTGGACACGAATCACCACGCAAACATGCACACAAAGCAATACATACAAACAAATAATAATCTATTAGAACAGTACACCAAACAATAGAAACGGCACAAATAAAGGTTCTAGAAATATTCTACATTTCACTACGAACACGTGAGCGTGAAAATCACACTAATCGGAGCTAAAACGGAAAAGATATGGGTTTTCTAAGTTCTAGGGACCTACTGGCAAGGTTTTAAAAGTTCCAGGGGCTTGTTTGAAGAAAATCGAGGACCTATACGTAATTATGCGGTAAAACCCAAGGGCTAACATGCAAATAAGTCAACCCTGGACCGCGGGTTCTATTTTTTGAAAACTCAGGGGCCTAAACGTGAAGAAAGGACCTAAAGGTAATTTCTTTTTGAACTCGGCCGGACCGCGGGTTGAATACCAGAAAGTTGGGGGGGGCTCTTTAGCAAAAACGCACCCACTGACCGGTACGCCCTGCTTTGACTCGGGGTGGAGACACACAGGGGCCGTTGGATTTCGATCCTACGACCCAGATCGGCCGGGCGAGGGGGGAGAATCGCCGGCGGCGTCAGGGACGGCGGTGCCGCTCGTCCGACGGCGGAGGCTCGCCGGACTTGAGCCTAACTCAGGCTAGGGAGCTCCAAATGCCATGGGGCTTGGCCCTACGGCATCGAGGAAGGACGGTGAGTGTTCCTAGGGGGTTCAATTCGACAGGTGTGCGGCGGAGACGGCCAGCGACGGCGGACGGCGGTCGGCGGCTCGGGTGGAAGGGAAACAACGTGATGGGGTGCTACATTGGCCAATTGGTGGGTGGGGGGGGAAGGTCCCTCACCTTCGTGCAGTGCTCCCAGGGGTGTAGACTTGGGCGGAGCAGCACCGGAGGCGGAGTTGCGACGGCGGTGGCGCTTGGCGGAGCTTCTGGCGGCGGTCTTGCGCGGGGAAGGCGATGGGGGGCTGGGGAGATGTGGGAGAAGGATGGTGAGGGCTCGGGGTTGCGCGGGGGTGCTTAAATAGGCCGGAGGGGTAGCACATTGGGCAGGTGGCGCGGGGATCGGGCGGCGGTGGCCGGCGATCGGGGAACTTCTAATTAGGGCGATTCACGCGGGGAAAAGGGCTGGTTTCCTTGTGGGGAGCGGCGGGGATCTTCGGGGAAGCTTCCAGTGGAGCCCATAGGTGCGGAGCGGGGCGGGGATGGCCGGTGGGGGCGGCGTTAATCGCGCCGGGGAAGGGGGAAGGTGCTGGCGAGAGGTAGGGGGAGCGCCTGACAGGCTCGCCCCGTCTGTCGGTGGGAGGAAAGGGAGGGGGAAGGGGCTGGCACTGCGGGCCGCGAGGAGGGGTGCTGCTGGGCCGGCGTGGGAGTTGTGGGCCAAGCTGGGGGGGAAGCTGGACCGGGGGGGGAGGAGGGAAGGGGGCTGGGCTGAGCTCGGGGAGGAAGTAGGAGGTGCAGAGATGGACCAGGGAAAAGCTTAGGGAGCAAAAGGCAACTCGGCTGAAATTAACTTTTCTAGGACTCCAAACAAAGTGATTTAAATTTCAATTTAAATAAATTTAAACTCTCGTTTGAATCACAAGCAATACAAAAATTAAATGCAGCAGCATGAATGCAACAAAAATATTTCTACAACTTATATTTGATTTAAATATTCATAAATAATTCATTTAACCTATATTAAATATGAATAATTAAATTAAAAGCCAATAAATTACTAAAAATTTTAAATAGGCCATTTTTGGGTGTTACACGCACTTTTTCATCAGCCAAGTGTTTGGCTTGATCGCGCTCAAGCTTCATGTTGGCCACGACCTCTGCACCGTGTGCTAAGGTTTGGCGGTGCCTTTCCAGTTCTTCTTTTTTCTCCTCGTTAAGGCAAGCAAGGTCGATCTTCTCGACAACAAGTGCATCTTTGCTCTTTTCTAATTCTGAGCACTTGATTTTTAGAGCATCATGCTCCCGAGTAAGCCACTCAATAACCTCTTTGGCGTCACCGAGCTGGGACAGCTGGTGTGAAAGATTATCTTTCTCTTGGAGCAATGACATGTTCTCCTTGGGAAGTAACGTCTGGCTGTTCTTGATTCACCAATTCAAGGTGCAGATGGTTACCCTGCCACTCCACCTTCTTAGCCCACAGTTTCTCCAGCTTAGTAAAGGTCTCTCTTTCCTTAACCTTCTTCTTGTTATACCTTCGAAAAAAAGCTCGGCTGGCAATAGTGGCTTGGAAGAGCACAAGTCAAAAAGATTTCAAAAAAAGGGGAGAGAAAAGGGGCGAGCGCTTACCTTAATAGATTGAGCTGATATAATGCCGGTAAGGTTGTCAAAGTCCACCTTATCCATTTGATGCTCATAATCTAGCAAAATCGGTAAAACAGGTGAAGAGGTAGGTTGCAACCCAGCGTACATCCAATCTAAAAAGTCACAGTCTTCAAAATCACCTTCGGGATTATGCTCTTCCATTACTTCACCAACCTTTGAGCCTTTAGGGAGCTTCTTCTCACCTGTGCCAGGTAAGAAAGGTTTAGCGTGAGGCTTATCGTTACGTGAATATGAGGCCAACCTGGAGCTAGTAGAGCTACCTGATGAGCTGGTTATGTCAACAATAGACGAGATTCGTTGGGGGGCCTTTCCTTTCTGCTCTGGCGCAACCAAGGTCTGGGGCTGACCGAGTGGTAGAACGGATGTCACCTCTCCAACTTGAGTATCTTTCTTACTCGAAGTCAAGACCGGCGAGCGACCAAAGTCAGCAGGAATAGGCATTCTGTAGGGGCTCCTAGAGATAGAATCATCGCCAAAATCGAAAGGACCTTTCACATGAATTCCCCCTTGGGTCGCCGGTTTCAAGAACATCAAGCTCAGATCAGGGGAAGAAGTCCCAGCTTTTTCTGGCAGTGCCTTGGGGCTGGTACTAACCCCATCTAAGATGGACGCTACGCGATCTTGTGCAAAACGAGCAGGAGATTTTGCCTTTTCCCCACGGGAAATCGCCGAAGACACCTCATGTGTGGCATCTTGATTTGAAAACCGAGGTGAAGAAATAGACACTCTCTCCAGAGGGGGGGTAGTGGTTGGACCAGAGGATTCGGGCAAGGCTTCATGAGGATGATCTCCAATTAACAAGGTACCCGAGTCCCCATGGGTCAGAGCAGCGCTAGCGACTAGGCTCTCCATCACCTTTTCCAGAATAACAACCACTGGAAACAGCGACCTGGCGTTTTTTCTTCTTTTCAAGAGCAACAGTTAGGGGCCTTTTCGCCGCTAAGACCATAGATCTACCTTGCTTCGAGTCATGTTTTGACTTGGCAGTTTCCGCGACATTGCCCGAGGTATTCCGGCCACGACGCCCGGCGCCAGGCCTTGGGTGGGGAGCATAAGGCAACTTCATCTCTTCAAATACCCGTTTCAAGCAACCTTGATGCACTAAGGTCGCTTCACACTCCAAATACTCCTTCACCGAAAAAGGACCCTAAATATCCACCGCCCGACGCTCAGTGTCATAATAAAAGGCGGCATCGGTAACATTGGAGGGCTTGACGGCTTCAAACTCGGGGTACAAAACCTCAAAATCACTCGAAAGCTTTTTCTTCAGAATTCTCTTGGGCTTCTAATTAGACAAAGGTGAAATGCCGGATGCAAGGCACTCTTCATACATGTCACAGTCACTGCTCACCAAGGTGCCTTGCATAAATGCGCTTAAGCAACGCTAATACTAGCGATTATCATCAAACGAGGGGCCACACTCATGATCCATATAGGTAACCTCCGCGTGCAGAGGATTGACAAGCTGAATAGAGTTTGACGAGCTCGCAACACTAGGAACCTTAGCATAAAACCAGTAGCAATGCCAATTATCATCCCACTTTTTTCTTTTGAGCGGCCACAAGCTTAAGCCTATTGTGACCTTTCTTCTTTCCGCGGGGGCGAAAGGTAAGACAGCCATAATGAGCATCATAGGTCATGCCATCAAAGGTAACCTTCTTTGGTTGATGATGAAGCTCGTAGAGTCGGCAAAACGTGTTCACATCTGGCTCTTGACCTTGGCATATGACGGTGAATATAAATTTGATCAGATGAGTGATAGAATTTGGAGTAAGCTGATGCAAATAGCACTTAAACCACTTCAAGACCTCGACAAAAAATTGATCGCAAGTAAGGTGGAAACCAACAGTATAAAAATCCTGAAACACAACGACCTCGTCCGCTTGAGGCAAAGGTGTTTCCTCATCACCAGGGGCCCTAGCCTCCCCTAGTTCAAAGTAACCGCAATTGATGTAAAATTTAATAAGCTTCGGAGTGACGGTGGATTGCCCAAACTTAATTGTAGCTTGCAAAGCGACCTTCGCCTTTGACCTCTTCTTTATTGACACTAGGTCCTCAAGATTAGCTTCAACAAGGCTAAGGTCGTCACCTTCACTCCTACCAGCTGCCGAGCTTTCAAAGTCACTACCATCATTGTTAGAATCGCCTTCTTCCTCAGCAACGTGAGCAATTTCACCCTCTTCCAAAAGGTCACTTGGTGAAAGTACTTTCTAAAAGGCTAGAGCGCCACTCGCATCGCTGGCGTGCTGGCCACCTTCGGTAGTCATCGGGGCGCCGGCACCTCCGCTAAATTGACCAACTTCAGGTGCCAAGACTATACTGGGACCTGGGGCGGTTTGTCTCTCATCCATCAGCCTCACTATCTGTTTTATACGCGCCAATGCTCACATGAATCTTAAAGCAGTGACGTGGAGTGAAAAACCGTGGTTGTTTAAGTCGATGCAGGTCTAAGATGTATTTGATAAACGCCGCGCTCTCTGGAGAGGGTAAGCAGCGCCTAAGGCACGCGGAGCGCCAACGCCTTCATTTCAAGCGAGCACGCCCCGAGAAGAGGTGGCTACAAAGAGAAGGTGGAGGTCGGCCGCAACATATGGAGTGCGTCCAAGAAGAGGTCAACACCTGAGGTACAAGGCAGGTGGATAACCTCCAAGAAAGGTCATTGCGTGTTAAAGAAGGTGCTCGACTTGAAGAGAAGAGTCACGAGGATTAGACAAGGTGCTAAGCGGCATGGGTTGCGTGAGTGGATTAGACAAGGTGCCAAATTGGTTTTGTTCTCTTGTATGAAATACCCTCAATACCCCTGGCCATTATCTAATAGAGGTAAACGTGGGAGGTGTGAGTTGGGGATATTGAGGGTAATTTGGCAGCCAAAGCGTCACTACAAAAGGCGACTCCTGTACACAATTTGGGATATGAGAAAAAAATAGCAAAAGTTCTCTTGATTTACCTGTTCGGTGTTTGCTAGCGATTTTAACACCAACAAGAACCTATTCACTAGACACTACCAAGTTTGAAGTTTTGCATTGGGGAGATGGCGGCGTCTTCGTAATAGATGAACAACAAATATGATTGGTAGAGAAGAGAGATGATGCATTTATTGATGACTCACTCTAAGAAATTATGGGTTGGGAAGTATAGTTTCTAACATAGTGTAATGTTAACATGGCATCGTAAACACTACTCATAGACACTATGAGTTGGAACTGCCCTAACTACATAGAGCCCAACATGTGCAATTATTGTTGCTAGTGAGCAGTTGAGTTTGGAGAAAAATAAAAACCCTAGAATCCGTTGAGGCCTGGTTAGACGGCTACTATAGTCAATCCGTTGAGGTGAATCATGGTCAAAACGCTTAAACCCGCCCACAATTAGCCACCAAACCATGGTCCATCTGACGACCCATGTGTCTATCTCTATTTGTTCGGCGACGGGATCCACTACGTGAAAACCAGAGATTTGTAACGGGCGTGGATGGCCATCGATAACGGGCATATGGCCCATTACCCTTTTTAGGTTACTAATAATGATGAAAGGTAACGGGTGGATTGCCTGTTACTCATAACACGAACTTGTAACCTGCATTTAACACGTTAGCAATAGCAGCAGCCAGTAACCTATAATTGTTGTTTTTGTGGGCCCACAGAGAGATTTCATAACGCGTATAGATAAAAGACCGTTACAAAAACTCAACATTTGTAACGGGTGTTACTTTAAAAACCGTTACGGTTGTGCATTGACCAGTATCCATCTAGACCCACTGGTCAGAGCTTGTAACGGGCATTCCTCGATATTGTCATATACGTAACGATTATTCCTCGATGCCCGATACAAAGAGGCATTACCAATAGCCTAAATATCTCTTTTGGGGCCCACTATTCAGAGAATGTAACGGTTCTTAACTAAAGTGTAACACCCTAAAAATGCCTATTTTAAAATTTAGTAATTAAATTTGCTTTTATTTAATTTTATGCTCATATTTATCTAGAAAAAAAATAAATTATTTATGAGAAATAAAATTAAATATAAGGTTAGAAACATTTTTTGTTGCATTCATGCCGACTGCATTGAGTTTTGTTTGTGTGTGGTTCAGTTGGAATTTAAATTCTGTTTAAATTCAAATTTGAATCATCAAGTTTGGAGCTCTAGAAAAGTTGCAGCGGCCCGAGTTTGATTTCCCTCCCTGAACTTTTTCCCCGGCCGATTTTGCTCCTCCTACTTTTCTTTCCGCAGCGGCCCACCCCCCCATGCTCCGCTTGCGGCCCGGCCCAGCGGCCTGCTCCGCCCCGCGCCGGCCTGCTCGCCCTCCCGCTCCCGCAGCAGCCCGCGCTCCCCTCTTGCGGCCCAGTCCGGCCCAGCAGCGCGGCCTGCAGCCAGCCTGCGCGGCGCCCGCTTCCCTCTCCCAGCGCGGCCCAGCAGCCGGCCCGCCTCATGCCGCCTCCCGCCACTGACACGAGGGGCCTGCGAGTCAGGGCCACCCCCTACCTCGCGACGGAGTCCGACTCCGCCACGGCCCCGGCCATGGTGTTCGGCCCGGCCACGGCACGGACGCCGAGGCCCACCCGAGCCGCCTTCGGCCGCCCTTCAAATAGCCGCCGCCCCCTCAATCCCAATCCCCACCCTCACGCCGCCAATTTTTTCGCCGCCCGAGCTCGCATCGCCGCCGCCGCTTCCGAGCTCGCCGCCGCTGTCAATCTCGCCGTTCCGACACCCCTCCTCCCCGGCCGACTCACGAAGCAGCACCGCCAGGCCGTCAGGAGCACGCCAAGCCCCCGCACGATCCCTCCCGCGCCCCAGAACACCATCACCGGCACACCCCGACGCCCGCTGTCCGCCGGTCGCCGTCGATCCGACGTCTCGCCGTCGCTCTGGTGCAATTAGCTGTCGGAGAAGCTTCGAGAGGAGGTAAGGATCCTCCCGAGCCTCTCTTTGCTCCTTTTCCCCCTCTGTTGCAGGCTCGCCGTCGATGCCCGAGCGCCGCCGCCACTGCCCCAGCGCCGCCGCTCGTCGCGCCGCCGCCGACGACCTCCTCCCCCGGATCTGATCCCTGCCATCCAAACTAGATCCGACGGCCTAGATCGAATCCAGCCCCGGGTCAAAGTTGACCGTAACGGTCAACCCGAGTCAGCCAGGGCCGTTTTTCAAAAGAGCCCTCGCCCTTTTTCGAAATCAACCCGCGGTCCCGATCAATTCAAAAATAATTAGAATTAGGTCCTGATTTTTACAGAAAACCCCCTGACTTATTTAAAAATAGAACCCGAGATCCTGTTTTAGTTAATTTACAAATAAACCCTCCTGTTTTTATATAAAATTATGTTTTAGCCCCTGAGTTTTTGCAAATAAGCCACTGGAACTTTTAAAACTTTGCCAGCAAGTCCCCGAACCTTGAAAAAGCCATATCTTTCTCGTTTTAGCTCCGATTTGAGTGATTTTCGCGCTCACGTGTTCGTAGCGAAGCGTAGATTAGTTTCTAAGCCTTCTTTTGTTCGGATTTTATTGTTTGGTGTACTGTTCTAATAGATTAATATTGTTTGCATGTACTGGCTTGTGTGGATGCTTGTGTGATGATGTATGAGTCCAGTCGGTGAGCCGTACGCGTTTGAGTTCGAGGGTTACGAGGAGCAGGACCAACACCCGCAGCAGGAGCAACAGCAGCAGCAGCAACAGTTGGACGAAGGCAAGTAGAGCACGGACAATCCTTGCTACCTAAACACACCTTTACATTATTTACTGCATTCGCATGTGTCTAAATTGTTATCCCTATTAAGGTTATTCCTAGCTTTGCTTACCCTATACCTTGATTACCTTGGGTTACTGCATTTGGGTAGAACTTTGCTAGGCGCAGCTGCTGTCACCAATGTTTAACTGTTAATCTTGACTTAACGGTTCACTTCAATGTTAATGGTAAAACTTCCTTTTTAGCAACATGAAACAGGGAGCTAGGGCGTATGCTTCATGCTTGGCCCTAGTGTCTCTCCGTAAGGGCTGGTTCTTAAAGCGGCAACCCAGGAACCTGTCACCACCGCTGGAACTATAATGGCTCTGGTCTTGGACAAGTAGCATGTACGGCTCTAGCTTGACAGTAGTTACCGACGGGCCGACGGCGTTATGGGAAGCATGGGTGAGAGTATGGTTTGATCCACCGAGGACGGAGTATCCGTTGGCTATGTCCCCGTGAGGCACAGTCCCGTGTTGGGAGCCACCGTATGGCGGGGGTTCCACACGTTACGCTATTTATTTTGTTGTTGTTATTCTTTTCCGCGCTTGGACGCCATTGACCCCCTCGTGTTGCGACATGGGCGTTAGTCAATCTCGGTGCCTTGGGTCATGCTGCCTAGGTTGTACCATAACGACTACTGTTCTATTAGGGTGTCTTGTGAAAAGCCTCATAGCGTCCCTATGCAGTCACACCTCGGAAGTGTTGATGTGCGTGGTTGGGTGCAAAGTTCCTTTGAACTTTTACGCGACTGGTGGGTAAAGGGCGAAACCTCTGCAGAGTGTACAATCTATCATGATAGCCTTGCTCAGGGTCAAGAGCGGTCTGGATCCTTTTTGATTAGAAGTTGATGCTTATTACTGTTTAATGCTCATCTCTACTTTATTAATTGGGTTGTAACTGGGATTCATGCAAAAGTAGTGTTTAAGATGATGATAAAATGAAACAACTAAAATTGCTAATGCAGTACAGCCGTGTCAAGCCTTTCTTTTAAGCCTTCATTATCCGTGTTGTATTTGCTAAGTAAGACATTTACTTACACTTGCTATTCAACAAAATCCCGGATGGGTAACAGATGGATTAGATGGTACTGCTGCTGTTGAATTTCCTGAGGATCTGCCATTCTACTAGCTGTGCTTAACCAGTCAGTGTCCCTGTGGTTATCGTTATCGGCTTCGTCTTCGTTTTCGTTAGAGAGAGTTAATAAAGAGACTTCCGCTGTTTTATTTAGTTATTTAAGTCAAACTCTGATGTAAAACCATTTTATTCGAGCATATGTACTCTGTTTATCATATTTGTTAACTATATGTGTTCTGTGGACTTCCTGGGCACACATATAGTAGCATTCGGGTTTCTGTGTAAATCCGGGTGTGACAATTTGGTATCAGAGCCGTGCTGACTGTAGGATCGCAGCCTAGTTAGAACGGTTGACAAATCATTAGGGGACCACAATGATTTTGTTTCAGATCATTTAGTTACGTTTTTCAAAACCAGTGCTGTCGAGTCTTGTGTGAATCATGTCTTTGGGTGCTTGATTTTGCTGTTATTATGCTTATGTTTGATTTGGATTTTTGTAATGATTGTGATGGTCATAGACGCGAGTCTATCTCCATCTAGATATAGGACTAAGGTTTAAGGAATATTAGTGAATAAATAGTTTGGGTTATCTATCTCCTTTGCATTTCCTTTGTCTTACTCTCTATGTCTCCGAATCATATCCCTCCAAGTACTGCTATCTTCTTATGCACCATCTACAAGCATTGGTTATCTATTACCAGTTGACGGGAATACTGATGGGAGATCTCTTGCTATGGTAGATGGTTAACACCAGAGGCAACCCCGGAGGCAGTGGAAGCAACCAGAACCAGAACCCACCACCTCCACCACCGCCACTCACCATGGAGCAGATGATGCAGATGCAACTCCAGCTGACACAGCAGATGGCGCAAACCATAGCACTGATGCAGCAGAATCAGCAGAACCCGCTTCAACAGCACCCCGTGCAGCCCAGAGATAAAAGGGGCGAGTTTATGAAGGGACGCCCTCCTACCTTCAACAAGTCTAGCGACCCAATGCAAGCAGAGGACTGGCTCAAGGCAGTGGAACGACAGCTGGACATCGCACAGTGCAACGACCGGGAGAAGGTGTTGTATGGAAGTGGACAGCTCCAGGGAGCAGCTTTGGATTGGTGGGATGCGTACCAATATGCTCACCCCAATCGTGATCAGATCACTTGGCAGGAGTTCCGCGACAGCTTTCGCTCTCACCACGTGCCGGAAGCGCTGATGACCTTGAAGAAGAAGGAGTTCATGGCTTTGAAGCAGGAAGGTATGAGTGTCACCGCTTATCGTGACAAGTTCATTGACTTGGCCCGTTATGCTCCAGAGGACGTGAATACGGATAGGAAGAAGCAGACCCGATTCCATGATGGCCTGCATGATGCCCTCCAGTACCAGCTCCTGTGCTCTAGGTTCGCCACTTTTCAAGAACTGGTGGATAGCGCACTATTGCTGGAGCACAAGCGCCGCGAGATGGAAGAAAAGAAGAGGAAGCTTCAAGGCACACCGTCAGGAAGCAATGTTCGCCCTCGCTTCAATCCTCAGCAAGGAAACCAGCAGATGGTGACTCCACAGCATTTCCAGGGACAGTCCGGTCCGATGAACCGCAACCAGTATCAGCAACGACCTCAGAACCAGCCACAGAATGGTCCTATCCAACGCCCCAATCCGACCAACAATGCACCTACGGCTCCGAGGTGTTTTGGTTGTGGTGAGCTGGGACACTATGCCAGCGCTTGTCCTCGCAAGGCTCAGAACGCCGTTGGTCAGAACAACAATCAGAGGGTTGGACAACCGCAGAACCAGAATGGGAATCAACAGCAGAACCCAGCGAGAGGCAAGGTCAACCACATGGGTGCGGAAACCGCAGAAGGAGCAACGGATGTCATTGTGGGTACGTTCCCTGTCAACTCGACTCTCGCAACTGTTTTGTTTGATACTGGAGCTTCGCATGCTTTCATATCTGCTGCTTTCGTGAAAAAGAACATGATGATCTTGCAACCTATGGGAGACCCCATGGTAGTTAGTTCACCCGGGGGAGAACAGCGTGCCACTTTACGTTGCCCCTGTATCACCATCACAATAAGGGGGGTAGACTTTGTGGTGAACCCAATAGTCCTAGAAACCCTTGGGTTTGACTTGATTCTGGGTATGAGCTGGTTAGCCAGATATGATGGGGTGATTCAATGTTCCAAAAGAACAGTGCAACTGACAGCAAAGACTGGTGAGAAAGTGGAGTATCAAGCAGCTAGTCCCTTGGGGTACAACCAGATCTACCAAGCCGAGGGTGTGGCACTGGAAGACATCAGAGTGGTGTGCGATTTCCCAGATATATTTCCAGATGAGTTACCAGGTATGCCCCCAGACCGCGAAGTTGAATTTGTTATTGATCTTAAGCCTGGTACTGCACCTGTAGCTAAGAGGCCATATAGAATGGGAGTAAAAGAACTAGAGAAACTTAAGGAGGAATTAAGGGCATTGTTAGCAAAAGGGTATATTTGTCCTAGTTCTTCCCCTGTGGGAGCACCAGTTTTGTTTGTGGATAAGAAAGATGGGACCCAGAGATTGTGTGTGGATTATCGAGCTTTGAATGAAGTGACCATCAAGAACAAGTACCCGTTGCCGAGGATTGATGATCTCTTCGACCAGTTGAAAGGAGCATGTGTCTTCTCTAAGATCGATCTCCGATCCGGTTACCATCAGATGAGGATACGAGTGACTGACATCCCCAAAACAGCCTTCACAACCCGATATGGTCTATATGAGTTCACTGTCATGTCTTTTGGATTGACAAATGCGCCGGCATACTTCATGTATTTGATGAACAATGTGTTCATGGACTATCTTGACAAATTCGTAGTGGTGTTCATTGACGATATTCTAGTTTTCTCCAAGAATGAGGAAGAGCATGAAGAACATCTGAGGTTGGTGATGCAGAGACTTCGTGAGCATCAGTTGTATGCCAAGCTGAGGAAGTGTGAGTTTTGGTTGAAGGAAGTAGCATTCTTGGGTCATGTGTTGTCCAATGGTGGAGTGGCCGTTGATCCGAAGAAGGTTAGTGATGTGTTGAGTTGGAATCCGCCTAAGGATGTGAGTGAAGTCAGAAGTTTCCTTGGAATGGTTGGATACTATCGGAGGTTCATTGAAGGATTCTCCAAGATTGCTAAACCCTTGACGATGTTATTGGAGAAAAATGCCAAGTTTGTCTGGACTGAAGAGTGTCAAGTCAGCTTTGAGGAATTGAAGAAGAGGTTGACAACGGCACCTGTGCTAGTGTTGCCAGATATAACCAAGAGTTTCTCTATCTACTACGATGCATCCCGTCTAGGACTGGGGTGTGTACTCATGCAGGAAGGCATAGTAGTAGCATATGCATCGAGGCAGTTGAGGAAACATGAGCAGAATTACCCGACACACGATCTGGAATTAGCAGCTGTGGTGCATGCTTTGAAGATTTGGAGGCATTACTTGATTGGTCATAAGTGTGATATTTACACTGACCACAAGAGTCTCAAGTATGTGTTCACACAATCAGATCTGAATATGAGGCAACGTCGTTGGTTAGAGTTGATCAAGGACTACGACCTGGAGATTCATTATCATCCAGGGAAGGCCAACCTGGTGGCAGATGCTCTGAGTAGAAGGAGCTACGTGAATAAGATCACGGGACATTTCTTACCGGAGGAACTCAGTTCAGAGTTTGAGAGGATGAGTCTGGGATTTGTGACCAGCGTCACCGAGATGGCAGTAGAACCGACCTTGGAACAAGAGATCCGAAAAGGACAGCTCACAGATGAGAAGATCAAGGAGATCGTGGAACTGGTGGCATTAGGAAAAGCCCCTGGTTTTCGAGTGGATGACCAAGGAACATTGTGGTATGAGAAGCGGATCTGTGTACTAGATATAGTGCAGATCAGGGATGCAATTCTCAGGGAAGCCCATGAATCGGCATATTCGATACACCCAGGTAGTACCAAGATGTATCAAGATATCAAAGAGAGATTTTGGTGGTACGGATTGAAGAGAGATGTGGCCTCATACGTATCTCTATGTGACATGTGTCAGAGAGTCAAGGCTGAACATCAGAGGCCAGCAGGTTTGCTCCAACCCCTGAAGGTACCTGAATGGAAGTGGGAAGAAGTCGGTATGGATTTCATCACTGGCTTACCTCGCACTCAGAGGGGATTTGACTCAATCTGGGTAATCGTGGATCGTCTGACCAAGGTGGCGCATTTCCTACCAGTAAAGACCACCTACTCGGGAGCCAGACTAGCGGAGTTGTATATGGAGAGGATTGTGTGTTTGCATGGGGTACCGAAAAGAATAGTGTCAGATCGAGGTACCCAGTTCACATCACACTTTTGGCGACAATTGCATGAGTCTATGGACACTAAGCTACAGTTCAGTTCAGCTTACCATCCACAGACAGATGGGCAGACAGAACGGACAAATCAGATATTGGAGGATATGTTGAGAGCATGTGCTCTACAATATGGTGCTAGTTGGGACAGGAGTTTACCGTACGCGGAATTCTCGTACAACAACAGCTATCAGAAGAGTTTGCAGATGGCACCATTCGAGGCTCTGTATGGCAGAAAGTGTAGGACACCACTATTCTGGAATCAGACGGGAGAAAGTCAGGTATTTGGACCTGAAATACTAAGAGAGGTAGAGCGACAAGTGTAGATAATCAGACAGAATCTGAAAGTGGCACAATCCAGACAGAAGAGCTATGCAGATAACCGACGGAGGGATCTCAGCTTCGAAATTGGAGACTTTGTGTATCTCAAGGTTTCACCCATGAGAGGCATGAAGAGGTTCAACGTCAAGGGCAAGTTAGCACCTCGATACATTGGACCGTTCAAGGTACTTGGTCGGAAAGGTGAGGTGGCATATCAGTTAGAGCTACCAGAGAAGTTAGCGGGAGTACATGATGTGTTCCATGTGTCTCAGTTGAAAAAGTGCTTGCGAGTACCTGAGGAACAGATTCCGATTGATGAGCTGAATGTGGAGGAAGATCTTACCTATACTGAGCATCCTATCAAGATTTTGGAGGAGTCAGAAAGAGTCACCAGAAATAAAGTGATCCGGATGTGTAAGGTTCAGTGGAGCCGCCATTCAGTGGATGAAGCGACTTGGGAAAGAGAGGAAGACCTGAGAGCTGAATATCCACAGTTATTCCCGTCCAAATCCGAATCTCGAGGACGAGATTCATCTTAAGGGGGGTAGGTTTGTAACACCCTAAAAATGCCTATTTTAAAATTTAGTAATTAAATTTGCTTTTATTTAATTTTATGCTCATATTTATCTAGAAAAAAATAAATTATTTATGAGAAATAAAATTAAATATAAGGTTAGAAACATTTTTTGTTGCATTCATGCCGACTGCATTGAGTTTTGTTTGTGTGTGGTTCAGTTGGAATTTAAATTCTGTTTAAATTCGAATTTGAATCATCAAGTTTGGAGCTCTAGAAAAGTTGTAGCGGCCCGAGTTTGATTTCCCTCCCTGAACTTTTTCCCCGGCCGATTTTGCTCCTCCTACTTTTCTTTCCGCAGCGGCCCACCCCCCTGCTCCGCTTGCGGCCCGGCCCAGCGGCCTGCTCCGCCCTGCGCCGGCCTACTCGCCCTCCCGCTCCCGCAGCAGCCCGCGCTCCCCTCTTGCGGCCCAGTCCGGCCCAGCAGCGCGGCCTGCAGCCAGCCTGCGCGGCGCCCGCTTCCCTCTCCCAGCGCGGCCCAGCAGCCGGCCCGCCTCACGCCGCCTCCCGCCACTGACACGCGGGGCCCGCGAGTCAGGGCCCCTCCCCTACCTCGCGACGGAGTCCGACTCCGCCACGGCCCCGGCCATGGTGTTCGGCCCGGCCACGGCACGGACGCCGAGGCCCACCCGAGCCGCCTTCGGCCGCCCTTCAAATAACCGCCGCCCCCTCAATCCCAATCCCCACCCTCGCGCCGCCAATTTTTTCGCCACCCGAGCTCGCATCGCCGCCGCCACTTCCTAGCTCGCCGCCGCTGTCAATCTCGCCGTTCCGACACCCCTCCTCCCCGGCTGACTCATGAAGCAGCACCGCCAGGCCGTCAGGAGCACGCCAAGCCCCCGCACGATCCCTCCCGCGCCCCGGAACACCATCGCCGGCACACCCCGACGCCCGCTGTCCGCCGGTCGCCGTCGATCCGACGTCTCGCCGTCGCTCCGGTCCAATTAGCTGTCGGAGAAGCTTCACGAGGAGGTAAGGATCCTCCCGAGCCTCTCTTTGCTCCTTTTCCCCCTCTGTTGCAGGCTCGCCGTCGATGCCCGAGCGCCGCCGCCACTGCCCCAGCGCCGCCGCTCGTCGCGCCGCCGCCGACGACCTCCTCTCCCGGATCTGATCCCTGCCATCCAAACTAGATCCAACGGCCCAGATCTAATCCAGCCCCGGGTCAAAGTTGACCGTAACGGTCAACCCGAGTCAGCCAGGGCCGTTTTTCAAAAGAGCCCTCGCCCTTTTTCGAAATCAACCCACAGTCCCGATCAATTCAAAAATAATTAGAATTAGGTCCTGATTTTTACAGAAAACCGCCTGACTTATTTAAAAATAGCACCCGAGGTCCTGTTTTAGTTAATTTACAAATAAACCCTCCTGTTTTTATATAAAATTATGTTTTAGCCCCTGAGTTTTTGCAAATAAGCCACTGGAACTTTTAAAACTTTGCCAGCAAGTCCCCGAACCTTGAAAAAGCCATATCTTTCTCGTTTTAGCTCCGATTTGAGTGATTTTCACGCTCACGTGTTCGTAGCGAAGCGTAGATTAGTTTCTAAGCCTTCTTTTCTTCTGTTTTTATTGTTTGGTGTACTGTTCTAATAGATTAATATTGTTTGCATGTACTGGCTTGTGTGGATACTTGTGTGATGATGTATGAGTCCAGTCGGTGAGCCGTACGCGTTTGAGTTCGAGGGTTACGAGGAGCAGGACCAACACCCGCAGCAGGAGCAACAGCAGCAACAGTTGGACGAAGGCAAGTACAGCACGGACAATCCTTACTACCTAAACACACCTTTACATTATTTACTGCATTCGCATGTGTCTAAATTGTTATCCCTATTAAGGTTATTCCTAGCTTTGCTTACCCTGTACCTTGATTACCTTGGGTTACTGCATTTGGGTAGAACTTTGCTAGGCGCAGCTGCTGTCACCAATGTTTAACTGTTAATCTTGACTTAACGGTTCACTTCAATGTTAATGGTAAAACTTGCTTTTTAGCAACATGAAACAGGGACCTAGGGCGTATGCTTCATGCTTGGCCCTAGTGTCTCTCTGTAAGGACTGGTTCTTAAAGCGGCAACCTAGGAACCTGTCGCCACTGCTGGAACTATAATGGCTCTGGTCTTGGACAAGTAGCATGTACGGCTCTAGCTTGACAGTAGTTACCGACGGGCCGATGGCGTTATGGGAAGCATGGGTGAGAGTATGGTTTGATCCACCGAGGACGGAGTATCCGTTGGCTATGTCCCCATGAGGCACAGTCCCGTGTTGGGAGCCACCGTATGGCGGGGGTTCCACACGTTACGCTATTTATTTTGTTGTTGTTATTCTTTTCCGCGCTTGGACGCCATTGACCCCCTCGTGTTGCGACATGGGCGTTAGTTAATCTCGGTGCCTTGGGTCATGCTACCTAGGTTGTACCATAACGACTACTGTTCTGTTAGGGTGTCTTGTGAAAAGCCTCGTAGCGTCCCTATGCAGTCACACCTCGGAAGTGTTGATGTGCGTGGTTGGGTGCAAAGTTCCTTTGAACTTTTACGCGACTGGTGGGTAAAGGGCGAAACCTCTGCAGAGTGTACAATCTATCATGATAGCCTTGCTCAGGGTCAAGAGCGGCCTGGATCCTTTTTGATTAGAAGTTGATGCTTATTACTGTTTAATGCTCATCTCTACCTTATTAATTGGGTTGTAACTGGGATTCATGCAAAAGTAGTGTTTAAGATGATGATAAAATGAAACAACTAAAATTGGTAATGCAGTACAGCCGTGTCAAGCCTTTCTTTTAAGCCTTCATTATCCGTGTTGTATTTGCTAAGTAAGACATTTACTTACACTTGCTATTCAACAAAATCCCGGATGGGTAACAGATGGATTAGATGGTACTGCTGCTGTTGAATTTCCTGAGGATCTGTCATTCTACTAGCTGTGCTCAACCAGTCAGTGTCCCTGTGGTTATCGTTATCGGCTTCATCTTCGTTTTCGTTAGAGAGAGTTAATAAAGAGACTTCCGCTGTTTTATTTAGTTATTTAAGTCAAACTCTGATGTAAAACCATTTTATTCGAGCATATGTACTCTGTTTATCATATTTGTTAACTATATGTGTTCTGTGGACTTCCTGGGCACACATATAGTAGCATTCGGGTTTCTGTGTAAATCCGGGTGTCTTTAATTAATATGCTCACCGAAGGTGAAGCATATATGCTTAGCCCCCGAGCCTCAAGTTGATTAGAATAATAAGGTCGAGGGTCTTTGAAAAAAATCTTTGAGTCTTTGTCTTCAAATGATCAACAATAGGCACAAAAAATGTGTACCCCTTAGGTATAGCCCCTGAGCCTCAAAGCGAACAGACTTCCATTCAGTCCGAGGGTCAATAACGTAATCTTCAAAGTAGCTTTCGTGCAGATATCCAAGTACCGACTAGTGCCGGTACTCGATTAGTCGTCGAATCTTCGAATAAATACAATCACCGACTAGTTAAAGTACTCGGCTGGCATTGTAGGGCCGCGCCATTTGAGTATTGACTAGTTCTAGTACTCGTCTTCATCTCTCGGCTTGTGCTGTGTAGCCCCCGAGCTTCAAACGACTAGTTGGAGTACTCGATTGGTATTCGTGGAGCCGCATCATGTGAGTACCGACTAGTGTAAGTACTCGGGAGGCTTTGTGACACCATGGAGAGCAGAGGTGGTGCTAGGTCCCGACTGATGTGAGTACTTAGCTGACCACCCTACAATTGAAATATATTAGATGAGTAGTATCCGATCAAAAAATAATAACAATAATAATATATTATAATGCAAGCTTTCTCCTCATTGCTCTTGTTAGACTCGTAACCACTCGAGTAGTAGCCCTGTTACGTTTAAACACTTGGTCTCGCTTAATCAGTCCTTTTAAGGTGCATAGGTTTTGCAAAGGAACCAAAGTTTCACAAATTAAGGTGCATCCTACTGAGCGGTTTGTTCATTCAGAGTGCAGAGAAATAATAAAGTAGTCAGTTAGGACTTTTCTCCTGTAGGAGAGGTCGCGCGAGGGTTTGTAACCCGTTGATGAAGAATCTTGAATCTGTAGATATAGCCTCCGAGAGCCCTATATAGTTCGATGCACCAAGTCTACGGGCTTGCCCTGCGTAACTCGATTTACCAAATACATGGGCTAACATGGCATGCTCCATAGTCGGCGATAGTATGACCCTCGAGAACTTTTTTTGTCGAGTGATGTACTCTTTTAGAGTAGTAGGCTCGTGGCCAAGCATGTGTAAAACAAGCTGAGAAAATAAAACAATTATTAAATATGACTTAGCTTGATGCGCGGATGATTGACGAAGCCGTGGCGGTCAGCGATGGAGCCATGATGGTTGTTGAAGTCGACTAGTCGAGGTTGATCCCGACTAGTTGTTGATGGTGTTGGTAGGCGATCTCAACTAGTTTTCTAGTCAAGATGAGTAGTCGAAGTAGTTGTACGATGAGTCGATGCAGTCGTTGTCAACAAAACCGATTAGTCGGAATGTATCCCTGACCAGTTTATGTCGTGAGTACTAATTGCCGACTAGCATATCGTTCTGATGTTCAAATAGTCGAAGTAGTCATGGGCCGGTAGCAATGATTTGGTTCCTGTCCGACTTGCTTAGTGATGACGCATGCATATAAACATGCAGGCCTTGACGAAGCCTCCAATAACTTGCTTGTTTCTCGTAGTAGAGCACATGCATATATTTCCAATTTGCTTGACGTACGCATGTATCTTCTCTTTTTATATTAATTTCTGGCTATCTTGTAGCGCAATACTTCTTTTGCCTTGATCCACGCGCAATAGCAATGAATTTTCCACGGGTTACAGCTTGAACCAGCAGCTCCGATCCTACTCGATTTTGGAAATCGAGTAGAATTATAATTCCGCGCATGTAGCAACAACTAATTTTCTTTGCCTCTGGAGTTGCCCACCGAGCCGATGAGCCACCAAAGTAGGTGAAACACTTCCTTCTCCTACCTGAACTACTCCGACTCGATTCTAGTTGAATAGAATTACGTAGTTGAATCGTCGTCTTTGAAGCCTGCTTGTAGATGGACTTGTCTTCGACTTTCGACGAGTTGTTGTGTCACGCCTTTTATGTACGCGACACTGAAGATGATTAGGTCCATCAAGCTCACCCATTGATCCTGCGATCTGCCCCACAGTGCGCGTCAAAGTGTCAAAGATTTATCTCGAGTACGTCTGTCTAGGGGTATCCCAGAGAGTAGATTTGTGGGGATCGTCGGACCTGGAACTTGACGGTTAGCGCGAAGACACAACACACCAGGATTTAGACAGGTTCGGGCCGCGAGTAGCGTAATACACTACGTCTTATATGGGTTTTTTTTATATTGTATTCTTCTCGTTGGGTGGTTTTTGGCCTACCAAGCTAGGGACGCCCTCCTTTATATATCCTAGGGGGTAAGGTTACATGGCAAGTATCCTAGTCGGTTACTATGGGAGTCCTTGTAGGAGGACACAAGTAGTTCTACTAGAACTCAGTCTTCTGTCGTGAGGGTACCCAGGGATGTATATCCCACACACAGCATCCACTGGACCATCCTTAGTGATGTTTCATCTAATTTCGTGTTGGGAAGTCTATAATCCTGCATAATACAATTTTTATGGGAATACAAGTAAAAATCACTTTCTAAATTAAATGGAGAATATGAGCAAAGACAAGGCTGAGCAGTATACTTATAGAAGCCTTTTAAATAAGATTATTCCCTCTCGTGCCATTATAATTTTTGAAAATTAGAAAAATGCCACTGTCAGTGACTGAGGTAGCCCCCACCTGTCAGTGACACACCGATGGTATATTTCCAAACTGTAAAAATTGTAATGGCATGGATCTAACTAGACCTTTTAAATATGATTATGTCAGAGAGTAGGTCCATCATGTGCACTACAACATAGAATCCACACAAGTAGCTCCCCAATGGCTGTTGGGGGCATTGAATGAATGTACCAAAATGATAGAAGTTAAGGTAGTATCAAATATGTATGAAATGAATAAGAAAAAACAACCTCACTCTTACCAGAAAATCTATCTTGTGCGTGAGTTTAGGTTTGCTTTTTGAAATTTTTTCGCTTTTGTTGCCATGTGTTCTAAATAGGCCCTACTTGATTAGCAATATCGATTAGAAACATGACGAGATTGAATTTTTTTGAACAAAACCTACAATATACTTACCAGTTAACAACTTGTACGACATCCTTAAACTTCCGCCTTGGCCAAACTTGAGCAAAATCTAAATACCAAACAATATTCCACTTCATCACAATGATCACCAGTACCCAGTGGCCACCGGTGTTGTAGGCACCCAACACAAAGTCGTGCTTCATAGCCTTTCTAATTGTTTCT
This sequence comes from Echinochloa phyllopogon, assembly GCA_033239725.1. Taxonomy (NCBI): domain Eukaryota; kingdom Viridiplantae; phylum Streptophyta; class Magnoliopsida; order Poales; family Poaceae; genus Echinochloa; species Echinochloa phyllopogon. The sequence continues at coordinate 30,568,094 of BTCW01000018.1, forward strand.
GTTACAGTTTTAGTGTGGAATTGAATCGTTGTGGACGAGAATAACTGTGGGTCCAAAAACCCAACATTGTAGTTCATCTCTACTTTTTTCTTCATTCTCCTACAATTTGTTAGCATAAAATTTGTTAGCATGAAATTTGTGGTAAAAAATAAAGAATATCTATTGTGGTGTGAAGGGACTTACAATGTCCAGCACCTCAACAAACTAATGTCCAGACTTCCCAAGTTGAAAAGGTCATACAGGTCATTGAATTCAACCGTGAAGCCTAATTCACAATCACTTTCGAAGTAGGATGCAGGCAACTTTGTAGGAATGCCATTAGCACTATTGGCACTTTGATTCATGAAGTAAGCATGCAAGCCTTCACAACTTGGCTCAGAAGCTTTTAAAGCCTTTTCTGACAACATAGGCTCACCAGGCTTGTATTTTGGATTAGCCGTGATCCAAACAGTGGCAACGTCTGATTTTTTTGGGTGAGCTGCTCCTGCGGTGGCTGCTGCTGCTTCTATTGTTGTTGTGTATGCTGCTAGTGTTGTTGCTGCTGCTGCTGCTGCTCTGTCTGCTACTGTTGTGTCTGCTGCAACTCTGTCTGTTGTTGTGTTTGCTCCTGCTGAGGTGTAGGTCGGATTATCTGCTGCTGCTGTTATTGAGGCAGAGGTTGGCTGATCAGCTGTTGCTGAGGCTGATGTTGTACCAATTGTTTTTTAAACTATTGGTTGTTCTCTGCCTGATGGGCTTCCTGCAGTAGCAGTTTATTTTTAGGCTGATGAGTCCCAGTAGCTCCATCTAAAGCTGTACTAGATGATGTGGCTGCAGAGGTGTGAGCTCTCGACCTGGGTGGTATGAGGATCCTCAGCCTTGGCCACTATATCCGTTGCAAGAGAGAAATACCTAGGGTTGTGATCTCATCCCCTACTGTGATAGGCAGACAAATGTGCCTCGCATTGGGCCACACGTAAGTAGGTTGCACCATAGCATACCCATACTCTACCGGTACTGTATGGCAAATCTCTTGATCTGGATAGACAGTTGCCAATGCGAACTCCATTTGGTAATCGCTGCCATCCACAAGACTATAATTGGTTGGCTCTGTCAGCAGATCTATTGTGTTTGGCTCAGGTGATGGACCCTGGTTGTAATCCTCATTGATAGGCGCTTCTTCCTCACAGTTACTACTCTTGTGTCCTGCTTGGGGGATACACAAACCATCCGGTATGTGCACTCCTACAACTCTTAGCAGCTCCACAACTCTAGTGATTGCTTCACCAACTATTTCTTCCTTGTCCGCATCAGACCTCCTCCTCCTCTTCTTCTTGTACATTCCAACAAACTCTTTGCCAAGCCCTTTACCCCAGCCAAGTGAACTAGACACGCCTTAGATCCGACCTCGATGCTCTGTATTCTCAAGTGCCTTGGTCAAAATATCATCCTCCCTACCCCAGTGTGAGAACCATCGCTAGCTTGAGCTGCAATTCTTTTCACCTTATCTGCTACATCCGCCGCCAGAGGGGAATTGAATGTTATGTCCCCCCTCCCCCGCTTTCACTAGTGTTATTCCTCGATGTCCTTGCCCGCAGATATGGCCTCGTACGGCTAGGAAATTGGTCCCAAGGGTTCTCCTTTCCTTTTTGCAGCTAGCTTTTCATCCTCCTTCTGCCACTCTTTCATTTTACCAACATAACCTTTTCTGTCCGTCCTGTGCGGCTTATTGTGCTTTGGTCTTTTTTCTTTCATCTCCTGGCTCACCATTTCAAAAAATGGAGATTTGGATGTCTCCACAAACTACTGCCAGTATTCTAGCTTCAAAAAGGGATGCTTCTCAAAGGGAAGCTCGTCTTGGTTCACAAAATCTTCTCTTAAATGGGACTTGAATCGCCGGTGCAAACTGCCAATCTCTTTCAAAGCTGACTTAATTGCCTTATCCCGATCAGCTATGGACATATTGGCTGGGTACTCTAGCTTTTCCTCTAAAATAGGGAACATGTCTTTCTTCTGCTCCAGTGTGAGATCCTCAAGCTTTATGTTGATTGACACCCTCTCCCGACCGATGAGGCCACAAACCAATATGAATCTTTCCCTCACAGCATCCGGGGTAGGCCACCCTTGGTCATCAAGTCTAGTTGCAGTCACCTTGTCTTATGGCCATTTGGTTTGTGACCTTGACTTGCATGCTCGATTACTACTCCCAGCACTTTGTGTTGATTGAGCCTATGAAGCAGGTGCACTGTTGTCTTGTGCAGCATGTGCATCATTGTCACTAGAGGAGCTTGTTGATGAGTGAGCCAACATACACCACATTAGACTAGAAATCAATACAACTCCTAGATAAAATTGGCATGGACAATAAATAGACATAGAATTGATATTTTACTTAGCTTACTGGTTGGGAATATAGGTACTAACCATTTATACAGGGTGAAGGAATGCTTATATATCCCCGCAGAAACTAAGTTCCTTCAACTGCTTCCTTGTGCGGTGCTTGTCCTTTCCTTCTCAACCGCGGCAGTAACAACGGAGTGCACATTATATTCGACGTGTACATGCAACAAGAGGATAAAGCAATCAGTTAGTATGATTATCACAGAAAAAAACTATACAATCTAAATTAGCTACAAACAATGGTAGGTGCTAAGCTTGCATGCATCGAGGGGGCCACCAAACCGAGTGTTACAGGGTATACACCACAATACCACATGCCGCTCAGTTGGATTTCCTTCAGCCCGAAATAAAGACTTATGCAGCCTAGAACACACTACATGAGTAAAGAATTGAATAACAACAATGCAACAAGAGTATGAATCAATCAGTTAGAGAAATACTAAGTAATCTAGCTTATATTTTAGTTTGAGATAATACTTGTACCCAATTGAAAGGAGAAGAAAAAAATGCAAAAGCTCTGTGTCCATGCCATATAAAATTACTACTGTAGCCATTCCAGATAAAATTACTACTGTATCAAGGTGAACTGAGCCTAAATAATAGCAAAGTAACATGAAGATTGGGGGAACCAGCGTAGTAGGCACAACAGCATCAGATGAAGCAGCAGCCACAACAATATGGTTGCTGCTGTGGCCGGGGATTGGAGGAGCACTGACCTCTGCCGTAGATGAAGCAGTTGTGCTCACCGTCTCGTTGCTAGAGGGGGTGGATCCACGTCGCCGCGTTGCTTGAGGTGGCCGGGTCGTCGTCGCAGCGCCGCGTTGCTTGAGGTGGTCGGGTCACCTTCGCAACGCCGGATTTGCATCGCCACGTTCCTTGAGGTGGCCGGGTCGCCATCGTAGACCTAGATCCATGCGCGGCGGGGTTGTCCTCTCCGTCATTGGGGTGGCCGCCGCACCGCCGGGGTCGATGCCATCGGGGTGGATGCCGCCGCACCGTCGTTGATGGTGGATGCCACCGCACCGCCGCTAGGGTTTGGTAGTTGGTGGGGGAAATGATGCGGGGTCGGGCGATGAGACGCCTTATCTTCATGGGCTCGTTCCCGTCATCGGCATTATCTCCGCCATCTTTGATCATCTTGTACCGACTGTACCCACACTTAGGGCAATTGTCAAGGTCCTCATAATCTCCCCGAAACAACACACAAATGTTCTTACATGCATGTATTTTTTTCAACCTTTAAACCCAAAGGACATATTATCTTTTTGGCCTCATAGACAGACTCAACCATTTGGTTTCCCTCTGGTAGCATGTCTTTCAGAAGATCCAGTAGTTGTTTGAAACTTTTGTCGGTCCAACCATGGTCTGCCTTAAGCTGTAGAACTTTGAGATCACCAAAAAGGCGAGAGTACTTCTGACAACCAGGGTAGAGGGGTTTGTTTGAATCTTCGATGAATTGTTTTAGCGTCACTAATTCAGAACTTGTGTACATGCCTTGAAACTCAACGTCTCTCAGCATTCGATCAACATTGTTTACATGAGGCAGCACAGAATCATCATTGAAGCCCGTAACTTCCCGGTCAGTCATATCCTTAGGCCGCATCATAATAGGTGGGAATGCTTCATCTTCCTCAAAGATATATCCACATTCTTCTTCCCCTACAATAATGAGAAATCAATGTGTTAAGACATTTCGCTTTACCCTGTAACAACAAAAAATCAATGAGTTAAGTCATTATGTACTCGTTTCCCCTTCATTTAGACCTTGAGCATGGCGTCGCGCTTCACCTTAAGTAAGACATCCTTCTTCGCCTTCATTAAGGCCTTCCTCACCATGCTTGTTCCAACACGTGTAATTCTGTGTGAATCCATGTGTGACTAGATGATGGAAAATGTTGTCCGGTTGTCCGAACTTTTATTGGTTGACACAATCAAAACATGGGCAACACATTGAAGGCACACGCACCAGTATCTCAGGCCTGCCTCTGCTTGATCAAGAAAACTATTGACCCCTCTTATGAACGTCTCCTAATCTCGGGGTTGTCTGTACATCAAAGCCTGATCAACGGCCATCATCAACACAACTTCGATCAATAGAAGCTTTTTAAGAATTATATCACATCAAAATCTATAGTACGTGGAGAAGGGCTAATGAGCTGGTCGGAAGTACGAAGGAGGAGGTGCAAAATCCATACCGCGGGAGGAGGAGAGGAGGACGGGGAAGGCGGTGGCGGCGGGCTGGCAGCGCGCCGACAATAATCCCGGCGTCGCGGAGCTAGTAGTGTGCGGCCGGCGCGCGGCCGCGGCCGCGGCGACGACACGGCAGAGAACGAGAAGGACGCGGCAGTGCGGCACTGGCCAGGTGGATGATGGCACGGAGGAAGGGGCCGGCCGGATGGCGGTGGAACGGACGGCGCCCGCTGGCTGCTGCTCTGCACCGACAGCAGCAGCCGCGGGTGGTGACAACGACACTATAGCTACCTAGTGTAGCTTATGTAATTAATTATTGAGCACCGACTCTAGTAATGGATGGTAAATGGCCAAAGTTAATACTGTTACCACTAGTAAAAGAAGATAACGGTCTTTAAATGGCCAACATAACACCCGTTACTACTAGTCCCTGCCCGTAACAGACATGAAACGACCGTTATGAATAGTTGTCTTATTGGTAACGGTCATATTTAACGTCTGTTATGACAACAACTAGTAACGGTCATGAGCAACGCCCGTTACTAGAAGTCATATTCGGTAACGGGCTCGGTTGTGCAGATGTTGGGCCCGAGCCTGCCAGGCTTATCGTTAACGGTTGTTGTTTGGCGCCCGTTACTGGTGATGTACCTTGTAACAAGCTTTATGCGCCCGTTACCAATGCCGCATTACCTATTTGAGGTTTTCACGTAGTGATCCTCGGTTCTCGCCATTGACGTCCAACTGTCCTAGCTTTCTGACGCGGAGAGGATCAGATTTGGCACGTGCCAAGGATTTGGGCTGACGTGCACACGTAGAGAGATACGGCATCTTGTATACCATGGAAAAGAATACTTGTGTGTTGCTGATTAGATTGCTTGGTAGCACACAAAGTATCTAACTTTTTTCTCATTACAAAGGATTATATGATAGAGCTGGAATTTAGGGTGGTGTGCTATTGAAGGGAACTTCGAAGCACGACATTTTAAAATGGTCTTAAACATGATATCACATAAATTTTTGTTATGGTGTCGGCATGGCACAAACGCGAGGGTTAGGCTGGGAGAATGGCCATAAGCACTAACGCGGACTGTTGTTAATATATTCTTTGTCCATCTAGCATTTTCATACATTATCTAGTTATATCTACTAGCATGCAAGAAAATCGTAAAAATCTACCATTCATATATGGAATCATGACAACAATTATTCATAAAATAATAAAATTAAATGTATTTCATATGGCATTAGGAAATTCTAATGTTCACCAATAATATCTGTATATTAAGATTTGTTTCCTCGCATAGTCACGAAAATTCTTTTAGTACTATATGAAGTAAAAGTATTAGAGCATCTCCAAGAGACTAGCTATAATCCTAGCTAAATTTAAAGATTAAGAATCTAGCTAAAAAATAAAAAGCTTGCCAAGGTAAACCAACAGACACTCTAAAATGGACTCTCTCTATATTAAATATCAGAATGCCCCACATGTCATACACCTTATCTTCTTCCTTCTCCCCATCTCCCGTCTCCTTCGACACCACCGTAGGCCTGCCCCGTGCGGCTCCGCCGCAGCCTCGCCACCCCGCCGCCGATGCTGTCTTGCGCTCCGCCTCAGTCTCGCCACCCCGCTGTCGATGCAGCCTCGTGCTCCGCCGCAAGCGCTCGTCCCGCCACATCGCCTCAGGGCTCTTCGCGTGGGACTCCGACGCCGCGGCCGGGCAGCTCACGGTGCTTAAGAGGCAGCGGAGCATGGGCAGGTCAGCGGACTGGAGGGCGAGGCGGCCTCCACACGGAAGGGCCAAGCCCGACGCGGTGGGTCCTCCCATGGGAGGGCGCAACTAGTTGTGGAGGAGCGATGGGGTCAGGCTGAAGGTGGATCGAGGAAGGAAGGGAGAGCGGGAAGAAGGGGAGCGGGCGCGGCCGAGCGCAGACGGTGAGGTCTCCCGCTCGGCAAAGATACTGAATGAATGGGAGGAGATAGCGAGCGTGGAAAGATAGCGATCCAATTGTCCAGTCTGTTGGATGCGATTTCTCTCTCTTTTCTCTTTCTTAGCTAGCCAACGAGATATACAAGAGCTCTTGAAGATGCTCTTAAGCATGCCAAGCATATGTATTTCAAAGACCGTGCTTAGGCTCACACGACGCGAATATGGACCATTGTGCCAATGGACCATGGTTCGATCTAGAAGAAGGTTTGTTGTGTTGTACCAGCATGGTCCAATGTGTTTAAGGAGGTGTTTGTAAATCTTGCTGCAGCTTGCTTTGGCGGGCTAGGCAAGGGAAAACACGTTTTCTTTCCTTGCCGCACTGCCTGGGGCTTGAGCTGCAGCGAGCTAGCCAAATCGGCTCTTCGCGGCGAACAAGGCAAGCCTGGCCTGTCAAAGAGAGGTGAGGCTAGGCTAGCTCGACAACCGAACACGCCCTAAAAGTCTAGGTATGAAGTGGCGTATGGCATATTGGCTAGTACGGCCCAAGTCCCACGTCTACAGTGGAACCAACCCAAATGTAGTAGCATTTAGCTTGTATTTAGGGGGAACTAGCTAGGTGACACGGTGGGGAATGTAACCCATGGTAGGATTTGGCTAAATGTCAAACCTACATTATATGTGCAGCTTGGTATCACAAGATTCATGAGTGTGTTTGGTTGAGAGTCACAGTAGGGCAGGACAGAATGATCTCATCTAGTGTTTGCTTGAACGGATGGAATGATGCTCATTTTCTTGTTTGGTTCGAGGGACGAGGGATGGCTGGATGGATATTGTTTGTTTTCTGTCGGCCATGAATAGTAGGGGGACCCACTTGTCATCCTCTCAAAACACAACATGTTCATTGGGCGGCCTGCCTGCCCATGCGCTCACCGCCACGCCCACCCGCCCGCGCGGCTGCGCTGCCGCGTGGCCGTCCTCCCTCGCTGGCCCACTCGCGCCGCTCCCCGGCCGCCACGCTCATCGCCTCACTCACCAGCCTGCTTGCTCGTCCGCTCGCACAGTTGCCCGGCCACCACGCTCTCAGCCACACTTGTCTGCGCACCTGTGGCCGTGGTCGCTCACCTACCCGTTCGCGTTCTTATAGCTGGCATAAGGCCAGTCTTAGTGTACAGTTTCACTACACGGTTGTTGGGGGCGATTATTAGGGGTACCCAAACCTATGGGATAATCACCCTTGTTAAAACACTAACTATTGCCAAACTCACACACATATCAGGAAAGAGGAAAGCAAATAAGGCCCATGGCCCAACAAGAGTCAATGGCCCAGTCGAGGCACCTCTCTGGGGGCCTCGACGCGCGCCTCATTCTCCGCTTCACTCGAGGGAAGCGATCCCTTGAGCGAATCGCAAAACTCTGTCTCGGTCGAAGCTTGAGGGTCGAGCCTCGAGCAACCCACGAAATGGGAAAAGCTCCGCCTTGGTCGAGACCTCTACCCCAACAAACAATTAATGCCGCTTATCACCACCGTGCATAAAAGTCAAAAGGCAAATCTCTCACCACGCCGCTCTGATAGGCACGATCCCCGTCGCATCTGCCAACTCCCATCACTATGCTGCCAACCGAAGCTCTGTGCGGACATGTTGACACTGTGCGGACAGAGCACGTCACTCTGAGCTCTTGTGCTACCAACTCCTGTGACCCGAAGCCCTCGATCGGGCAGGAGAGACCCTCGACCGGGTAACAGGATAAGGAGGAAGGACGGTGGAAGCATGGCAGGCCATCCCGAGTACTATGCGACCATCCCCGGCGCTGTGCGAACACGCCGTCACTACGGGAATAGGACCGCGTCATTCCAACTCCCTATGCTGCCAACTCGCACAGTAACTTCCCACGGAAAGGGCTGTGCGCGGGCATGGGGAACCCTCAAATTAGTGCACAGACGAGTCACGATGGTCGGCTGAGACCCTCGAAACCACTCCATGGCAACACCACCAGCATAGGAACTCACCGCAGGAACGACAACGCCGCACAACAGTGGCCAAGGACAAGAGGACAAGGAACCACGCCCAGCGCCACGCCTACAACTATAACTGTACCTACACATTGATACATGCCTGTGACCCCTCCTCCTTGATCTATAAAAGGAGAGGCGCATGCTCATGCAAGGGCGATCGAACAAGAGACAACTAACGCACTCCACACTCCATCGATATTGGCACTCTGCCTCAATCATCATCACCATCATCTGGGACTTGGGGCCTCGCCTCTTCTCCCAACCTGCTTGTATCCCCTATTACTCGCAGTCCGGTGCAGGATAATATATTGCACACATCTTCTTTGCTGGACGTACGGTCTTGTGACCGGAACTAGGATAATCTTGTGTCTTTGCATTATCTTCTGCATCAATCATCAGGGGTGGGAACACAACGCATTTCTGGTTGTTGTCGGGGCCACGATTTCCAAACACTGACAGTGGCGCGCCAGGTAGGGGTACACGCTGTGATCGACCACATCATCCACTATCTCCCTTGATGGTAATCCGTGTCGTACGCAACAATCCCTTTCTTATGGGGACTTCGGACCCACTTCCTGCTGGATACGAAATCCGGTTTGGGAGCCTCGAGTTCAGGGCGACTGGCAATGGATACCACATGCAGCTCCTTACGAGGAGCACCGGCGTGGGCACACCAACGCCACTCCCACTACCACCACCGCCACGCAGGAAGCGTTCGGGCCAGCGCGCGGCGAGCGCGCGCGGAGCGACGCAGAGCGGCTCGCGCCGGCTCCTCCGAGCGGGTTGGGGCCGGCACATCGAACCCTGCGGCAGCGGCAAGGAATACCCAGTCATTGACATCAGGCACAACATCGCATGTTGCCGGGGATAGCACGGCCGACCCGTCGTAGGTCCCCAGCGAAATGCACACCACAACCCTAACCAATTCCTCGTCAGTTGGCACGGACATGACGGCGTATGAGGATCTGCCAGGGCACCATCTGCTCTCAATTCGCAACCTCATCGCAACTTCGCCAGACGATGACTATCTTGACTCTGACAGCGAGGCACAAGAGAGCGGCCACAGGGTCCCCGAACGGGACTACTCAGGGCTTCACGATTGTGAGGCCTTTATGTCGTTCCAAGCTGCAGCAAACTACTTCCTTACCTGCTCTGATGACTCTAGCGAGGGGGACTACGATCCCTCTAGGGAGTGCTTCGTCGTCCTCCCGGGAAGGGGCGATGAAGATGACGGGGCAGGTGATCCAGTGGGAGCCAGAAATAACGAGCAGGCACCTGACAACGCTGCACTCGCACAAGCGCCGCTAGCCCAATTCCGTGAACTTGAGGCCAAGCTCGAGGAAGAGCGCCAACAAGTCTAGAAGCTCCGAGCAACGCTTGAAAGTTCTAGGTCGGTCGATCGGTTTGAGAAACCGGTCTGACCGGTTTCGTCTGATCAGTGGACCGAGTCTCAATTGATGAACTTTCTTGCCCCCCCGGGCCTTGATGTGTTAATTGTAATCTTCAGAGATTCTTTACCATCCAGAGTCTTTCCAAACATCACTTTCCTGACCGGAATTTGATCATCAATTTTTCCCGGCCTTGGCTCTCCGACTACCACATTCTTCCCCTTAGCTCCTTCGGCTTGTTCTAGCCGAATCAGCACCTTGGTATTCAAATCAAGTGTATGCACAGGGAAGGGAGTCTTGTCAACTTGCATCTCAGCTAGCACCAATCGACCTTCATTAATAGCCGATTGTATCTGTCGTCGGAAAGCATTGCAATCATTAGTAGCACGTGAAAAAGAATTATGCCACTTACAATAAGCATGATTTTTCAATTGATCGGCTGGTGGAATTGCATGAGAAAGTTTAATGAAACCATTCTTAAGCAATTCATCAAAAACACGATCACACTTGGCAACATCAAAAGTAAATTTAATCTCTTCTCGCCGATTTTTCTGAACTGGCTTCAACGAAGGACAAGGACAAGGCTTAGCTTTTGATGGCCAAACAAATTCAGCAGCATAAACTTCATTATCCTCATCACCCGAGCTATCAGAATCATTATCAAGCAAATGAACATTGGAACGATGAGGCTTAGTATTTTCTTTAACATGTTTTAATTTTAATTCGAGACTCATGACCTTCATTTGCAAGTGATTAATAGAAAGAAAATCAAAACCTTCTAATTTCTCTTTCAAATAAGATCGCAAGCCTGCAAAAGCTAAATCTGCTAAATCTTTTTCAGAAATTGACAAATTAAAACATCTATTCTTTGTATCCCTAAATCTTTTGAAATAATCTATAACCGATTCTTCTCGACTTTGCCTAATAGATGTTAAATCAGTTAATTTAGTTTCATTTTCTCCGTTAAAGAAGTGCTCATGAAATTTACGCTCCAATTGAGACCAACTTTGAATAGAATTAGGAGCAAGCAAAGAAAACCAAGAGAAAGCAGTTCCAGTCAAAGTTAATGAAAACAAACTAACACGCAATGGCTCATAAAAGGCTGCTTCTCCTAGCTGCAAAATATTTTGACTAACATGCTCCCAAGTAGTACGATTATCTTCACCATTGAATTTAACAAACTCAGGAACACGCCAACCATTAGGATTTGTAACTAGATCAAACTCAGGAGGATATGGTTTTTGATATAGACGTGAGCTACTCATATCTATCCCAAGCTTTGTTCTAATTGTATTAGCCAGATCCTCTTTGTACTTAGAGAAATCGGCTTGATAATTTGCACTAGTTGTATTCTGAAAACGAGGAGCACCATACATAGTATTATGAATAGTATTTGGAATCGGTCCAAAAGAGACACTAGATCCCATAGGTGCACTTCCTACAACAGTAGCGTGAGGGGGTGTAAAAACAGGACCAGAAGTAACTGTATTGGATAAAACCATTGCATCCGTTGCACCTACACCCATAGAACCGGTTTGTCCAACTGAATTGGGCAAACCGGTCTGACCGGTTTGGAAAACCGGTCTGACCGGTTCTTGGACCGAACTAGGATGAGGTGGCTGGCCTTGATAAAAATTCAGTGGCATACCCAAATTATGATCTACAATATTTTCTGGTACACCTGATGTACTGGCATTAATTTTAGGGCATGCATTAGGATCTTCTAAAGTATTCTTACCCTTATTAAACGCCTCAAAATTACTAGCCATGTTAACAATTAACTCACTTGTAACAGTTTGTGCAGCATGCAACTTTTCATCCATCATGCGAGTTATTTGTTGCATTAAATCAGAGGGTTCACCGGTTACCTTAGGAAGCTCCTCAACTTGATCGTTAGCCAACTTAAAAGCTGGCATGACGAACTCTTCAACTCTCTTGACGAAGCCTCCACGATCCTTCTTGAAGCCCTTCAAGAATTGCGCCTTGAAGTGTTCCTCAGCAATCAGGTACCGCTTCCGCTCCTCGTCCGTGAGTTCTTCCATCGTAGCGGTGATGATGTTGTTCTTGTCAAGCTCACTGGTTGCACCCGACATCTTCGAGGTAGATTAGATCGGTCTTGGAACCGGATTAATCTTCCCCAGCGGAGTCGCCAAAAAGTATGTTGACATGAAGATGCGACAACACACTTGAGATCGCAGCACGGCCGTCCCACAGCCAACACCCGGCCTCCCTCGGGCAAACCGGTCAGACCGATTGCTAGAACCGGTCAGACCGCTTTCTGGCAGGAGGTCGTGAAGACCTAGAAACTCGAGCTCAGGAGGGACCCCGTCGGAGCTCAAGCAATCTAGGGTTGCTCTAGGGTCGGCAGGCCACCTAGAACGCCTTAGTACGTCGCGGAGACGAGCAAACGACAGCAATTAGGGTTTGGAAGAGATTAGGGTTTGAGAGATAAAAAGTAAAGGACAAATATGTTGATTCGATTGGAATTACTCTCAATCGGCCTTAGCCTTCATATATATAGGCCGGGGAAGTCTTACCCCTCATGAGTCGGTTACAATATGGGATCAAACTCGGAATCCTAAACCTACTCGAATTACAGACTCAAACCGGTCTGACCGGTTTGACAAACCGGTCAGACCGGTTTATCCGGGTGACTGCCAATTTTGGCTGTCAACAGGGGGGGTAGCTCCCGCCGTCGAGGGCGCTGAGCTGCTCGGGGCCCCCTTCCCCGCGACGACGCCGAGGTCTCCTGGCTATGCCCCCTCGGGGGCGCGGCCACTTGCGCCGGTGCAGGTGGCGGGATCTCCTCGTGGCCGTCGGAGGAGGATTCCTCCTGGCTACTCTCCGGAGTCGAGAGGGGGGAGAGGCCCTCCCTCTCCCGCCGGCGGTTCTCTCTCTCATGCGCCACCTTTGCGCCAGCGTGCTTTCTCCTTCTTCTTCTTCGCCGCGTCCTTTCGTGCTTTCTGCCTCTCGGCGGAGAGGCGATTCGCCTCGCGGACTTCGGGAAGACGGGGTGTGGAGCAGTACCCCTTTTGGGATAACCCCTGAGGAAAAATTGCAGATTAGCAATGGATAACCCTCGAGGATAAAAACCAAATTGAATATAAATCAAGTCAAAACTTACAAATTTTAGGTGCCCCGCGTCGGGGCGCATCTTGACGGCCAACAGGGCCGCCTCCTTGTAGTCGAGCTTCAACACTTCCACCGCTCACCGCGCCTGGTGGATGCAATGCTCGACGAGGAGGCTCCCCTCCTTCATATTCGAGCCCTCCCAGCGCTCTTCTGCCTTCAGCTGGTCGAGGCAAAATGCCCTCTCCATCAGCGGCAGGACGTGCCGCTGATTGAAGTTGGCAATAATGCCCGCCGCGGTCAGCCCCTCCCGCGAAAGCGTGGTGAAAGCGTCGGTGAAGACCTTCAACCACTCCTGGCGGACGGCGGGGGAGACCCCGTAGCTCCAGGCCTCTGGCCGCTCCCGCAGCACCTTGACGGTGTACACCGGGAGCTTGTTGTCGACGTTGCGCAGGTAAAACCAACCCTTGTCCCAGTCGGCGTTGTAGGACGTCAAGGTGGCCGGGATATAAAGCCCACTGCGCTGCCCCCGGACTTGGAGAGTAAGGCCCCCGGCGCGCACCGCCCGGCGGATCCCTCGAGACTCACCGGCAGCCGTATGGAGCTGACCCCGAAAGAGGTGGATCCATAGGTCCCAGTGGGCTGTTGGTGGTCGTTACGGACCAATTTCTGACCTCCAACCGAGTATAAAATAAGTACAATGGAACCAAAGACCATAGCTATAGGGTTTATCACTGACTATTTCCACAAGTTTTGGTGATTGTCCATTTTGCAGGTATACAATGGAGAAATACGTGCTAAAGGGGTCGCAATTGACCGATTCGGCCGAACGACATGATTCGGCCGGTTACCCCCTTAGTCGTGCATGACACCGGGGACCGTCCACGTCAACGATGACCGAGCAGTGACACCACATGACACGTGGGTGACTGCCACCTCATCCTGGGCCAGCACAACACGAAGGCCAAGCACCAGAAGTCAGCCCAAGGAGTCCACCACGCAGAGGCAGTGCTGGGGAGGCCGGCCAGAGGCCAGGCCCAGTTCGGCCGAACTGCGGCCTTCGGCCGAACCGCCCCCAGTCAGGAACCGCCTCCATAGGTGCAATCCTGGCCCTTGGAGCAGAAGGCGGTGCATCCACCGGTTCGGTCGGACCGGAGGATTCGGCAGAACCAGATTTTCGGCCGGACCGGAGGATTCGGCAGAACCAGGACCTCCCAGCTTGCTTGGCCGGTGCTCCACCTCAAACCGACCCTGACCACTATAAATTGAGGCCCCTGGTCACCTGCAAGACACACAACACTTGATATTAGGCATTAGAGAAACTCTGTGACTTGTATCAATAGAAGATAGGGAGAGAGGAGAGGTGAGCGTCCCGGAGAGGAGCCGGAGTGTCGGCCCCTCTTCCCGCTGTACCTCTACGGATGCGGCTCCGCTTCGAGTGACATCCGGGTCGTGTCTGGTAACTCTTGTATCTCTTTCTGATTAATTGAGCATTCAATTCTTACTTTTATAAGCTTGCTGGTTCTTCGTTCAATGCTTAGTTGATTGGTATAACTGTATACTGGTTGCTTAGCTTGGGTGCTTATCTTTCTATAGGAGATAAGTATTAGTCGACTAGTGTAGGCGCGGTGCCTAGACTTGAGGTTAACTTAGTTTGCCCCCGATTCAACGAACGTGTGGTAGCCGTTAGGTGGTGACAGCACTATACGGCCTTTGTAATCCATCTCGTTAGTCTCGGCCTATAGGATCCCCCAATGTGGAGCTGGTGGCACACCTTCTCATGTCACTGTGTCCATTGTCCTGAAGCAAGTATCCATCTGTATCCTCTGATCTCCTTAATTAATCAGTAGAGTACCACTTTCAGACTCGTACCCTCTCTACCCTCCTAGTGCCCTTCCTATCTCTTTGTTGTTGTCATCCACTCCATCCATTCCGTTCATTCCACTCCATCTACCTAGGACAACTTAGTTTAGAATTAGTTCACTTCTCGTTCCTCGTGGAAATTGATACCCTGGAATACTCCTGGGTGAAAGCTACATCGGTATCTGTCCACTTGCGGATTTATCTGTATGTCGTAAGGAGTGCCAACAAGCTTTCTGGCGTCGTTGCCGGGGAACGGTAACTGTTCTAATTCCGAACCCAAGTTGTCTGTGTATCCCCATTATCCACCATCCACCACATGGATTCCACTTTTACCTTACGCCATTATTCGGGCGATTGTTTGGAGCCACCACCATCATCACATCCTATCCACACACCCGGCTATGAGCTGCGTCCTGGCTTCATAGCCATGGTTCGAGAGCAAACGTTCTCAGGAGAGTCCATACTCGCATTTGCGAGAATTTAAGCAGCTCTGTTCATGTCTCGTCATTGCGAGCATGTGTTGGCACTCCTTGCGGCCTACAGATAAATCCGCAAGCGGACGGATACCGATGTAGCTTTCACCCGGGAGTATTACAAGGTATCGATTTCCACGGAGAACGAGAAGTGGACTGATTCTAAACTAAGTTGTCCTAGGTAGATGGAATGGGGTGAATGGTATGGATGTGGTGGATGACAATAACAAAGAGAGAAGAGGAGTGATAGGAGGGTAGAGAGGGTAAGAGTCTGGTAGAGGTATTCTAGTGATTGACCGAGCAGATCAGAGGATACACATAGATACTTGCTTCGGGACAAGGGAACCGGTGGACACACAGAAAGGGATGAGAAGGGGTGCCACTATTTCCCAACTGGGAATCCTACGGACCGGAACTAACGTGATGGGCTACAAAGACCGGAAGGGCTGTCACCACCTTACGGCTACCACCTCCGTTGCGACGGGAATAAACTATGTTAGTCTTAAGTATAGGCCCCACGCCTACACTAGTCAACTAATACTTATCTCCTATAGAAAGATAAGCACCCAAGCTAAGCAACCAGTATATAGTTATACCAATCAACTAAGCATTGAACGAAGAACCAGCAAGCATATAAAAGTAAGAACTGAATGCTCAATTAATCAGAGAGAGATACAAGAGTTACCAGACACGACCCGGATGTTACTCGAAGTGAAGCCGCATCCGTAGAGGTACAGCGGGAAGAGGGGCCGACACTTCGGCTCCTCTCCGGGACGCTCACCTCTCCTCTCTCCCTATCTCTACTGATACAAGTGGAGAACTAACAGTGCTTCGCCTGCACTCTACTCTTGTGTTGTGTTTGATACAAGGTGTATGCCACTGCTTATATAGGTGTCCTAAGGCGGTTTGGAGTGGAGTAACCGCCAAGGGATCCAGGGGATATTCCCTGTTGATTCGGGCGAAGAGACCGGGTTCGGCCGAACAGGTCGGTTCGGCCGAACCCCTGGATCCACCGCCTTGGCTCTGGACGGCATGGATGCGCTCCTAGAGGCGGTTGGTGCATTGGGGGCGGTTCGGCCGAACTAGTGGGTTCGGCCAAACTGGGCTTTCAGCCCAGAACGCCCCCCTTGCACCGCCTCTTGCTCCTGGACCCCTTGGGCTGGCCTCTGGTGCTTGGGTTTGAGTTGATTCGGCCCAGGATGACGTGTCGGTGCTCCGGGATGTGTTGGCGGTCGTCCACGTGTCGTGTGTTGTCGTTTGGTTGACGTGGACGGCTCCCGCTGGCCTGTACGGCTAAGGGGGGTAACCGGCCGAACGTGTCGTTCGGCCGAATTGGTCATTTCCGACCCCTATAGCACGTATTTGTAGATATTGTACATGCATAAGCAACACTCACCAAAACTCGTGGAACTCCATTAGAAATAAAACCTAAGTACATGGAATGTTGCATAGTCTCTCATTTATTCCCGCGTATTGGTGGTCGAATTTGGGTTGTAACGACCGCCAACAAGCTCCCCCAAGCTTGGCTCTTTGCTCGACCTCGAGCAAAGATAAAACTTAGGCTCGGTGGATCAGGAGTTGCTACAATGTCATTTTTCTTGCAGGTAACTTCATAAACAACTAGTACTCAAACAAATACTTGAATCACTAGCAAGGTATTAATTCACCATTTTACCTATGGGGCTTATAGCAATCTCCTTATCTTGGGCGGTTGAAAGAATGAACAGTTTAACTTAGTTTTATTCCACCCTACTCTTTTCAGGATCCTATCTCGGAGTTTTCACCCTTTTGTGAAAAGATAAATTGTTCCTCATTGGCTCACTCAATCGCTCAAGTGTATTCGAATCCTCACCAAAGGCTTTGCCTTCTTTTCATCCTAACATCTAATTTGGCTTTTGTGTGGCTCAGGGACAAAGGATGAAGGCATACAAGCATCTTATATATTGCTAAGTCAAAGACCGGATCTTAGGAGAATCAAATCACACTCTAGATCGAGAAGTGCAAGTGTGTGGAATATGTGGAGTAGAATATGTGGAGTGGAATTTGGCGGAATTTCATGGAATGATTCTTCCTCTCCTTGATTTATTTTTCGAGAGCATGGGCTATCTTTTATTCATATTTTTGCATGCCTTTTGGCATGCTTTTCTTTTTCTCATTTTTTTGCCATGCCAATTGGCATGCTTTTCTTTTTCTTTTTGCATAGCCCATGCCTCTACTTTAAAGATATTTGGAGAGGGAATCAAAGAACATGAAATTTTATTTATGGAATGGATGATGGTATGGTTTTGCTAACTCCCAAGTAGGAATTGCAAGTGAGAGGTGGAGTGTATGTGCATCTCGATCTCAGAAGCATGAAAGATTCCTCACTAAGGTCACAACAATTTGACAAAGCTCACTAAGATGACAAGCAACATATGGTAGAAAGTTTAGAACTAATCCTATCATATGGCTCTGGTAGGTATTATGACCAATGAGGAACTTTGTTTTAATTTTGAAAGCATAAACAACCAAGATTTTCACCATACTAAGAGCAGAAATAGAATTCAACCAAAGTCTCACTATATCAATTCCCACAACAACCTAGACTTGGAATAAGGCATATGCTCCCACAAGGTTTTTAGGTTCATTTCTACTTATGCCAAATAACTCAAGCATAGTCAAGCAACTAGTTGCAACAAAGTACTAGCAAAATTAATGACAGAGCAACTATTCATCATTTCCAAAGTGAGAGGCATATGTTTCATTCCATGCATGGTTGGGAGTTTATTCAAAGGAAGTATTTTCAATTGAATGACCAAAGTGCTGAGTAATTCAGATCGTACCTGATGGGGGTCCTCCCCCAAGCTTGGACTCTTCACTGGTAGGGATTCAACCTTGAAAGGTACTGAGTTAGCTGGTCGGCCTGCTCGTCCTCATCCTGCTCCTCCACTGTGTCATGCCTGTACTCATGTATCTTTCTGTTAAACAGGGCAATCTCAGGTTGGCTCAAATGCACCAACCGGAGCGACAATTTTATTCTTTTTGCATTCAACTCTAATTTTATTTATTCATCAAGCTAAGGTTGGAAACAAAATGTGTTGGAAGGGAAATAATTAGAGAATCTCCTAAACAATGATTTGAGCAAAGGGAAATTGAATTGGGAAATAAATAGAAACTAATGGTGCTCTAAAAGATACAACCACACGACTTCTACTCTATAGATGGATTGTAAAGGTCTAGATGTCATGTGGCTTTGGCGAGCCTCTTGAATTTGGTTGTGAATGCTTGGAAGAGGACATTGTTCTTGTCCATCTGCCAAGGCTCGCCTTCGATGACCTTCTCACCGAGATTGTTAAATTTCTGGTGTGTTTGCACCAGATCTCTAATCAGGCTCTTCATCCATGGGCTCCTCTTCTTCCTCCTCCTCGGGATGTTCAATCAGAAGGCTTTAGGGGTTTTGACAGTTTTGCTCGTGATACTATTGGAGAGGGAACCCCAGGGTGAGGAAAGGTCTTTGGATAAGGATTGGGTGGTCATGGCGGCTGGAAAATGTGAACACTTGGTCGTGTTCGGGAAAGTGATGGAGGATGGTTTCTGACTTGAGATCGAAAAGCAGCTTTCCCAACATTTCCTAGCAACTTCGAGACAAGATGGGATAGAGATAGGATCAAGGGTCAAAAAGGACGCTCAAGGGGCAACCGAGGGGTCCTTCGGTCGAACCAACATGGTTTGGCCGAATTGTCCTAATTTGCCCAAACTAGAGTGGTCTAGTTTGCCCAAAGTGCTTCAGTGAGTCTATCTCTCTAGTGCCTACCCATCTCATTGACGGTCTTTACAGAGTGTTCTTGATCTTCATGCTAGATGTTCAGCTTGACCACTAGCTTGGGGGTGTTAAGGTGTGGCTATAAAATGTGGCTCCCCCAAGCTTAGATATTTTCGGGAGTCAATGAGATTGGAGCCCCTATGACTAGCCCAGGGACGCCAAAGCGAGGAAAGATGTTTTCATGGGTCATTTGCTCAGCGTGCCTAGTGGCTGCAGATCGATAGGGCTTGGCTTCTACCCAGTTAGAGACGCTATCTACGGCTAGCAGAATAAACTCGTAGTTCTCTGAGTTAGGGAAAGGACCCATGGGGTCTATTCCCCTTACATCAAAGATTTCTACTGAATATTACTGGTGAGTGACTTCGCGTCTCTTTCCCGTGTTTCTGGCAGTGTGGGCATCTCTTGCTAAGTTTCTTAGCTTCTCCATATTGCCAGACCTTTATTCTGAACACTCCATAATGTCCTTCAGAAGGTGCTCCATGATATCTCTCCCAGGTTTTATATGCCTCAGGTGCAGGCATGCATCGTCTGAGTCCATTTTGTATCCAGAAGAGATACGGGTTGTCTCATAGGTGATGTCCGCTCTCATAAACCAATCTTTTCCTATTTTCACCTGATGGGACGTACCCTAACACCATGAAGTCAACTATGGTGGCGTACCACGGCTCTAGTGTTGTGGCTTTGAGGAGCGTATCACCCCGTAAGAAAATCACTGATGGAAAGATCAAACGGGACTTATACCCGAGACAGACCCAACGAATGAGTCTTGGGTTCGCATCCTTTTTGGCCAAGAAATACTTCAGAGCAGTATGGTCAGAATAGACTATGACCTTTGCCCTAACTTGGTAGGACCAGAATTTGTCTATAACAAACATAGTTGCTAAGAGTTCCTTTTCCGTGGTTGCGTAGTTGAGCTGGGGCCAGTGAGCATAATGCTTCTTGTCCTTGGTTTGGCCCACAACAGCTCCAACAGCATAATTGCTCGCATCACACATGATTTCTAATGGGATGCTCTAGTCGCGAGACTGGATGATGGGAGCAGAATTGAGTTCTTTCTTAGGGTGTGAAAGGAAGCATAACACTATTGATTAGAGACGAGAGGGGTTTCCTTGGCCAAGAGATTGGTCAACGACCGGGCTATTTGAGAGAAATTTTCGATGAGACACCTATAAAGCCCGGTGTGGCCAAGGAACTATGAATCCCCTTTACTCGTGGGAGGTGTACCCATAGGGTCGTATTTGGGAGTATGACAGGAGAAGATGATGGCTTTAGGCTTTGAATCTAGTCTTTCCCCGATCAAAGACGAATCTTCGTGACAATTGTCTTACGACCCCAAGGTAAGATAAGATAGGGATATGATGTGTATGAAGGCTAGGAGTAATCCCTTTGAAATCTTGGATCGAGTGTCCTAAGACTGATCGATCCTCCTCCAGGACAGTGAAAGTCGGTTGGGTTCCAGGGGGTTTGTCACTGATGGTCACTGGAGTTTGTCCATCCTTAAAGAGGGAAGCACACTTCAATCCAGAGGGAAAAGGCTTAGGTTCGACTGGAGGATGAATCTCTTCTTCCTCCATAAGGAATTGGGCATCTTCTTCTAGGAAATGTTGCTCTAAGTCTATCAAGGATGTTGACATGACCTCCTCTATTGGCTCAGGATCGGGATCTATCTCTATTGGGGTATTCAATGAATAAGAATAAGAGACTGGGACGAGTTCTTCTCTGATCCTAAGCTCTAGCTAGATTATTGGTGAATTTTCTAGGATTTTCATGATTGGCCTACCAATAAAGATGGAGTAAGTGGAATTTTCAGGTAGGTCAAAGATATGGAAATCCAAGAAAAGTTCAGGGTCGTTAATCTTAACGGGTGTGACCCGCAAGATCCCTAAACAGTCGAGGATCCTTCCCGATGTGAACCTTAAACGTTTCTGAGATAATGACCATGGTTCATCGGGGAGTTGCGCTCGCACCAAAGAGCTAGAGATTATGTTGGTTCCGAGGCTTGGGTCGTACCCGATTTCTCTGTCATTGCCCATAACTTCATAGAATATGCTTCTGATCCTTTTGGGCATTTTGACAACCTCGGTCAAGGCTTCGGCCTCGTCTAGCCATTCCCGACTCTTGATGGCAGAGAGATGGCCTAAGTACTCTCTTTGATATTCTAGTGCTTCCTTGTCGGGTGGTGGATCCTTTTGCTCTACACATTGTCCCCATGGGAAACGTATGGCACAGTCGATGTCATCGAATAGACCATCGTCAAAATCGTAGGGAGTGGTGTAGAGTGGAGGATAGTAGTCCAGGCTAGAGTAAGGTTGTGGTTCGAATTGAGCATCGGGTTCTGATGGAATGGAAGGGCTGATAGATTTGGATCGTTGGTGTACAGGCTCTTCAGGTTTAGGCTGCTTCTCTTCTTCATCAGGGAGTTCGTCATAGACTCCAGTGTAGGGAGTGTCGTCCAGGATGCGCTCCAGGACTATCCTCACTTCACTAGGAGTCAAATGAAAAAATGACCCTTTTGAAGCAGAGTCCAAGAAAGTTGCGGCTACGGGACATAGGCCAAGGCTGAAGTGTTGTAAAACAACAAGTTCTGGTAGGCTTAGGTCCGGTCCTGAGGCCAGTATTTGCTTGAAACGAGCCCAGGCAGCTCCTAACAATTCTCCCTTTAATTGCTTAAAGTTAATGATTTCCGCTCGGAGACTGGCTACCTTGGAGACTGGGAAGAAGTTTAGGCAGAATTTTTCCTTGAGAACGTCCCAGCTCCCGTCCATAGTACTGACAGCCAGAGAGTACCATTTCTTTGCTCCTCCCGCTAGTGAGAACGGGAATACCTTCCATTTAAGTGTCTCTTGTGTCATGCCCGCAATGGTCAGGCACGAGCAGAGTTGCTCAAACTCGCGCAAATGCGCGTATGGACTCTCGGCCTTCGTTCCTGAGAAGGATTGCTCACGAACCATGGCTATGAAGCCGGGATGTAGCTCATAGCCGGGTGTGGATATGGGATGTGATGATGGTAGTGGCTCCAAACAAGCGCCCTTTGGAGCCGAGTGTTGGCGTAAGGTAAGAGTGGAATCCATATGGATGGTGGATGGTGGTGGGATACACAGACAACTTGGGTTCGGAATCAGAACAGCTACCGTTCCCCGGCAACGGCGCCAAAAAGCTTGTTGGCACTCCTTACGGCCTACAGATAAATCCGCAAGCGGACGGATACCGATGTAGCTTTCACCCGGGAGTATTCCAAGGTATCGATTTCCACGAAGAACAAGAAGTGGACTGATTCTAAACTAAGTTGTCCTAGGTAGATGGAATGGGGTGAATGGTATGGATGTGGTGGATGGCAACAACAAAGAGAGAAGAGGAGTGATAGGAGGGTAGAGAGGGTACGAGTCTGGTAGAGGTATTCTACTGATTGACCGAGCAGATCAGAGGATAAAGATAGATACTTGCTTCGGGACAAGGGAACCGGTGGACACACAGAAAGGGATGAGAAGGGGTGCCACTATTTTCCAACTGGGGAATCCTACGGACCGGAACTAACGTGATGGGCTACCAAGACCGGAAGGGCTGTCACCACCTTACGGCTACCACCTCCGTTGCGACGGGAATAAACTAAGTTAGTCTCAAGTATAGGCACCACGCCTACACTAGTCAACTAATACTTATCTCCTATAGAAAGATAAGCACCCAAGCTAAGCAACCAGTATATAGTTATACCAATCAACTAAGCATTGAACGAAGAACCAGCAAGCATATAAAAGTAAGAACTGAATGCTCAATTAATCAGAGAGAGATACAAGAGTTACCAGACACGACCCGGATGTTACTCGAAGTGAAGCCGCATCCATAGAGGTACAGCGGGAAGAGGGGCCGACACTTCGGCTCCTCTCCGGGACGCTCACCTCTCCTCTCTCCCTATCTCTACTGATACAAGTGGAGAACTAACAGTGCTTCGCCTGCACTCTACTCTTGTGTTGTGTTTGATACAAGGTGTATGCCACTGCTTATATAGGTGTCCTAAGGCGGTTTGGAGTGGAGTAACCGCCAAGGGATCCAGGGGATATTCCCTGTTGATTCGGGCGAAGAGACCGGGTTCGGCCGAACCCCTGGATCCACCGCCTTGGCTCTGGACAGCATGGATGCGCTCCTAGAGGCGGTTGGTGCATTGGGGGCGGTTCGGCCGAACTAGTGGGTTCGGCCAAACTGGGCTTTCAGCCCAGAACGCCCCCCTTGCACCGCCTCTTGCTCCTGGACCCCTTGGGCTAGCCTCTGGTGCTTGGGTTTGAGTTGATTCGGCCCAGGATGACATGTCGGTGCTCCGGGATGTGTTGGCGGTCGTCCACGTGTCGTGTGTTGTCGTTTGGTTGACGTGGACGGCTCCCGCTGGCCTGTACGGCTAAGGGGGGGTAACCGGCCGAACGTGTCGTTCGGTTGAATTGGTCATTTCCGACCCCTATAGCACGTATTTGTAGATATTGTACCTGTATAAGCAACACTCACCAAAACTCGTGGAACTCCATTATAAATAAAACCTAAGTACATGGAATGTTGCATAGTCTCTCATTTATTCCCGCGTATTGGTGGTCGAATTTGGGTTGTAACGACCGCCAACAGCATGTCACAAGAAGACGCTCAAATGGAAGCTATTTTTGTTTTCCTTAACGGGAGGAGCGAAGAAATGGTACTCTCTATCTGTCGGTAACATGGAGGGGAGTTGGGAACTTCTTAGAGAGAAATTCTGTTTAAAGTTCTTCCCAGCTTCCAAGGTAGCCAGCCTCCGAATCGAAGTTCTTACCTTTAAGCAATTATAGGGAGAATCGTTAGGAGCTGCGTGGGCTCGTTTCAAGCAAATTTTGGCCTCAGGACCAGACCTAAGCCTGCCAGAACCAGTTGTTTAACAACATTTTAGCCTTGGCCTCTATCCTGTAGCCACCACTTTCTTGAACTCCACTTCAAGAGGGTCGTTCTCTCACTTGATTCCCAGTGAAGTGAGGGTAATCCTGGATCGTATCCTGGACGATACTCCCTACACTGGAATCTATGATGATTAGAGACGAGAGGGGTTTCCTTGGCCAAGAGATTGGTCAACGACCGGGCTATTTGAGAGAAATTTTCGATGAGACACCTATAAAGCCCGGTATGGCCAAGGAACTACGAATCCCCTTTACTCATGGGAGGTGTACGCATAGGGTCGTATTTGGGAGTATGACAGAAGAAGATGATGGCTTTAGTCTTTGAATCTAGTCTTTCCCCGATCAAAGACGAATCTTCGTGACAATTGTCTTACGACCCCAAGGTAAGATAAGATAGAGATATGATGTGTATGAAGGTTAGGAGTAATCCCTTTGAAATCTTGGATCGAGTGTCCTAAGACTGATCGATCCTCCTCCAGGACAATGAAAGTCGATTGGGTTCCAGGGGGTTTGTCACTGATGGTCACTGGAGTTTGTCCGTCCTTAAAGAGGGAAGCACACTTCAATCCAGAGGGAAAAGGCTTAGGTTTCACTGGAGGATGAATCTCTTCTTCCTCCATAAGGAATTGGGCATCTTCTTCTAGGAAATGTTGCTCTAAGTCTATCAAGGATGTTGACATGACCTCCTCTATTGGCTCAGGATCGGGATCTGTCTCTATTGGGGTATTCAAGGAATAAGAATAAGAGACTGGGACGAGTTCTTCTCCGATCCTAAGCTCTAGCTGGATTATTGGTGAATTTTCTAGGATTTTCATGATTGGCCTACCAATAAAGATGGAGTAAGTGGAATTTTCAGGTAGGTCAAAGATATGGAAATCCAAGAAAAGTTCAGGGTCGTTAATCTTAACGGGTGTGACCCGCAAGATCCCTAAACAGTCGAGGATCCTTCCCGATGTGAACCTTAAACGTTTCTGAGATAATGACCATGGTTCATCGGGGAGTTGCGCTCGCACCAAAGAGCTAGAGATTATGTTGATTCCGAGGCTTGGGTCGTACCCGATTTCTCTGTCATTGCCCATAACTTCATAGAATATGCTTCTGATCCTTTTGGGCATTTTGACAACCTCGGTCAAGGCTTCGGCCTCGTCTAGCCATTCCCGACTCTTGATGGCAGAGAGACGGCCTAAGTACTCTCTTTGATATTCTAGTGCTTCCTTGTCGGGTGGTGGATCCTTTTGCTCTACACATTGTCCCCGTGGGAAACGTATGGCACAGTCGATGTCATCGAATAGACCATCGTCAAAATCGTAGGGAGTGGTGTAGAGTGGAGGATAGTAGTCCAGGCTAGAGTAAGGTTGTGGTTCGAATTGAGCATCGGGTTCTGATGGAATGGAAGGGCTGATAGATTTGGATCGTTGGTGTACAGGCTCTTCAGGTTTAGGCTGCTTCTCTTCTTCATTAGGGAGTTCGTCATAGACTCCAGTGTAGGGAGTGTCGTCCAGGATGCGCTCCAGGACTATCCTCGCTTCACTAGGAGTCAAATGAAAAAATGACCCTTTTGAAGCAGAGTCCAAGAAAGTTGCGGCTACGGAACAGAGGCCAAGGCTGAAGTGTTGTAAAACAACAGGTTCTGGTAGGCTTAGGTCCGGTCCTGAGGCCAGTATTTGCTTGAAATGAGCCCAGGCAGCTCCTAACGATTCTCCCTTTAATTGCTTAAAGTTAATGATTTCCGCTCGGAGACTGGCTACCTTGGAGACTTGGAAGAAGTTTAGGCAGAATTTTTCCTTGAGAACGTCCCAGCTCCCATCCATAGTACTGATAGCCAGAGAGTACCATTTCTTTGCTCCTCCCGCTAGTGAGAACGGGAATAGCTTCCATTTGAGTGTCTCTTGTGTCATGCCCACAATGGTCAGGCACGAGCAGAGTTGCTCAAACTCGCGCAAATGCGCGTATGGACTCTCGGCCTTCGTTCCTGAGAAGGATTGCTCACGAACCATGGCTATGAAGCCAAGACGTAGCTCATAGCCGGGTGTGGATATGGGATGTGATGATGGTAGTGGCTCCAAACAAGCGCCCTTTGGAGCCGAGTGTTGGCGTAAGGTAAGAGTGGAATCCATATGGAAGGTGGATGGTGGTGGGATACAAAGACAACTTGGGTTCGGAATCAGAACAGCTACCGTTCCCCGGCAACGGCGCCAGAAAGCTTGTTGGCACTCCTTACGGCCTACAGATAAATCCGCAAGCGGACGGATACCGATGTAGCTTTCACCCGGGAGTATTCCAAGGTATCGATTTCCACGGAGAACGAGAAGTGGACTGATTCTAAACTAAGTTGTCCTAGGTAGATGGAATGGGGTGAATGGTATGGATGTGGTGGATGACAACAACAAAGAGAGAAGAGGAGTGATAGGAGGGTAGAGAGGGTACGAGTCTGGTAGAGGTATTCTACTGATTGATCGAGCAGATCAGAGGATACAGATTGATACTTGCTTCGGGACAAGGGAACCGGTGGACACACAGAAAGGGATGAGAAGGGGTGCCACTATTTCCCAACTGGGGAATCCTACGGACCGGAACTAACGTGATGGGCTACAAAGACCGGAAGGGCTGTCACCACCTTACGGCTACCACCTCCGTTGCGATGGGAATAAACTAAGTTAGTCTCAAGTATAGGCACCACGCCTACACTAGTCAACTAATACTTATCTCCTTCAGAAAGATAAGCACCCAAGCTAAGCAACCAGTATATAGTTATACCAATCAACTAAGCATTGAACAAAGAACCAGCAAGCATATAAAAGTAAGAACTGAATGCTCAATTAATCAGAGAGAGATACAAGAGTTACCAGACATGACACGGATGTTACTCGAAGTGAAGCCGCATCCGTAGAGGTACAGCGGGAAGAGGGGCCGACACTTCGGCTCCTCTCCGGGACGCTCACCTCTCCTCTCTCCCTATCTCTACTGATACAAGTGGAGAACTAACAGTGCTTCGCCTGCACTCTACTCTTGTGTTGTGTTTGATACAAGGTGTATGCCACTGCTTATATAGGTGTCCTAAGGCGGTTTGGAGTGGAGTAACCGCCAAGGGATCCAGGGGATATTCCCTGTTGATTCGGGCGAAGAGACCGGGTTCGGCCGAACCCCTGGATCCACCGCCGTGGCTCTAGATGGCATGGATGCACTCTTGGAGGCGGTTGGTGCATTGGGGGCGGTTCGGCCGAACTGGGCTTTCAGCCCAGAACGCCGCCCATGCACCACCTCTTGCTCCTGGACCCCTTGGGCTGGCCTCTGGTGCTTGGGTTTGAGTTGATTCGGCCCAGGATGACGTGTCGGTGCTCCGGGATGTGTTGGCGGTCGTCCACGTGTCGTGTGTTGTCGTTTGGTTGACGTGGACGGCTCCCGCTGGCCTGTACGACTAAGGGGGGTAACCGGCCGAACGTGTCGTTCGGCCGAATTGGTCATTTCCGACCCCTATAGCACGTATTTGTAGATATTGTACCTGCATAAGCAACACTCACCAAAACTCGTGGAACTCCATTATAAATAAAACCTAAGTACATGGAATGTTGCATAGTCTCTCATTTATTCCCGCGTATTGGTGGTCGAATTTGGGTTGTAACGACCGCCAACAGCATGTCGCAAGAAGACGCTCAAATGGAAGCTATTTTTGTTTTCCTTAACGGGAGGAGCGAAGAAATGGTACTCTCTATCTGTCGGTAACATGGAGGGGAGTTGGGAACTTCTTAGAGAGAAATTCTGTTTAAAGTTCTTCCCAGCTTCCAAGGTAGCCAGCCTCCGAATCGAAGTTCTTACCTTTAAGCAATTATAGGGAGAATCGTTAGGAGCTGTGTGGGCTCGTTTCATGCAAATTTTGGCCTCAGGACCAGACCTAAGCCTGCCAGAACCAGTTGTTTAACAACATTTTAGCCTTGGCCTCTGTCCTGTAGCCACCACTTTCTTGAACTCCACTTCAAGAGGGTCGTTCTCTCACTTGATTCCCAGTGAAGCGAGGGTAATCCTGGATCGTATCCTGGACGATACTCCCTACACTGGAATCTATGATGAACTCCCCGATGAAGAAGAGAAACAGCCTGAACCTGAAGAGCATACAATCTCACAATCCAAATTGATTAGCTCTCCCATTCCATTGGAACCCAAAGCTCAATTCAAACCACAGTCATACTCTAGCCAAGATTATTATGACTCACTCAGTCCCTATGATTTCGATGATGATCTCTTCGAAGACATCGGGAATGCAAAAAGTCTCCCATTGGGACGACGAGTAGAGCATAAGGATCAACCACCCGACAAGGAAGAACTCGAATACCAAAGGGAGAACCTGGAACGTCTCTCTGCGGTCATGAGTCGGGAATGGCTAGAAGAAGCTGAAGCTTCAACCGAGGTTGTTAAATTGCCCAGGAAAATTCGAAGAATATTCTGTGAAATCTTGGGCAGTGACAGAGAAATTGGGTATGACCCAAGCCTCGGGATCAACATCATCTCTAGCTCTCTAGTTCGAGCCCAACTTCCTGATGAACCATGGTCAACATCTCAAAAAACAACTAAGGTTCACCTCAGGAAAAATCCTTGATTGTACCCATTAAGGTTAACGACCCTAGACTTTTCTTGGATTTCCATATCTTTGACCTACCCGATGATTCTACCCATTCTATCTTTATCGGTAGGCCAATCATGAACATTCTGGAAAGGGTGTCGAACAATCAGCTAGTAGAACTCAAGGTCGGGAAAGAACTTGTCACTGTCCCTTATTATCATTCCTTGAATACTCCAATAGAGGCAGAACCCGATCCTGATCCTATAGAGGAAGTCATGTCAACCTCGTTGACAGACTTAGAGCAACCTATTCCAGAAGAGGATATTCAGTTCTTTGCTGAAGAGGAGGAACCTCATCCTCCGATTGAGCTCGATACATCCAAAACTCCAAAACCATCTCCAATCGAGCTTAAACCACTCCCTCCTGGATTAAAGTATGCTTTACTCTTTGGAAACAAACAAACTCCAATGATCATTAGTGATAAGCTATCAGATGTAGAAACCCAGCAACTTCTCACTATCCTGGAGAAGAATCGATCGGTCTTAGGATATTCTCTCCAAGACCTAAAAGGGATTAGTCCAAATCTTTGCACTCATCGAATCCCGATCAATTCTGAGGCAACACCATCTCGAGAACCTTAGAGATGGTTGAATAATGCCATGCGAGAGGTCGTTAAAAAGGAAGTTCTCAAACTCCTTCACGCTGGGATCATTTATACAGTTCCCAATAGTGAATGGGTTAGTCCCGTTCAAGTTGTTCCTAAGAAGAGAGGAATGACGGTTGTGTGCAACGATAAAAATGA
Source organism: Echinochloa phyllopogon (assembly GCA_033239725.1). Taxonomy (NCBI): domain Eukaryota; kingdom Viridiplantae; phylum Streptophyta; class Magnoliopsida; order Poales; family Poaceae; genus Echinochloa; species Echinochloa phyllopogon. The sequence goes on from BTCW01000018.1 coordinate 30,597,467, forward strand.
GCTTATCCCTCAGCGCACCATCACTGGGTGGCGTATGTGCATCGATTATCAAAAACTCAATAAAGCCACCAAAAAGGACCATTTCCCCCTTCTGTTCATTGACGAAATGCTTGAACGGCTAGCCAAACACTCCTTTTTCTGCTTCCTTGATGGTTACTCTAGATATCATCAAATTCCTATCCATCCAGACGACCAGAGTAAAACCACGTTTACATGCCCCTACGGGACATATGCCTATCGGTGGATGTCCTTTGGGTTATGTAACGCACCCGCATCTTTCCAACGTTGCATGATGTCCATATTCTCGGATATGATTGAAGAGATTATGGAAGTGTTCATGGACAATTTCTAAGTTTATGGGAAGACCTTCACTGAATGCCTGAAAAATCTAGACAAGGTCCTCCAAAGGTGCGAGGAGAAAAACCTCATGCTAAACTGGGAAAAGTGCCATTTTATGGTACGGGAATGAATTGTTCAAGGACACCGGGTGTCAGAACGAGGGATTGAGGTAGACAAAGCAAAGATAGAAGTGATTGAGCAACTTTCGCCTCCAACTAACGTTAAGGCGATTCGTAGCTTCCTTGGTCATGTCGGATTCTATAGGCGCTTCATCAAAAACTTTTCCCAGATATCCCGGCCTTTAACCAATCTTTTAGCCAAGGATGCCCCCTTCGTCTTTGATGAAGAGTGCTACGCTTCCTTTCACACTCTCAAGAAAGCACTCATTTCTGCTCCCATCATCCAGCCTCCTGACTGGAACATCCCTTTTGAAATCATGTGTGATGCGAGCGATTATGCTGTAGGGGCTGTTTTGGGCCAAACCAAGGACAGGAAGCATTATGCTATCTCTTATGCTAGCAAAATGCTCACTGGCCCCTAGCTCAACTACGCAACCATGAAAAAAGAACTTTTAGCACTTGTATTCGCTATAGACAAATTCCGGTCCTACCTAGTTGGGGCCAAGGTCATAGTCTATTCAGATCACGCTGCTTTAAAGCATCTTTTGACCAAAAAGGATGCGAAACCAAGACTCATCTGCTGGGTTCTTCTACTCCAGGAATTTGACATTGAAATAAGAGATAAGAAAGGAGTAGAAAATTCAGTAGCAGACCATTTGTCTCGGATAGAAGTACCCTCGGATCTCCCTATAGATGATTATCTACGGGATGATACGCTCCTTAAGGTCATGGCTTTAGATCCGTGGTACGCCAATATAGTGAACTATATGGTGTCGGGGTACATCCCACCTGGAGAAAACAAGAAACGATTAGCTTATGAGAGCAGACTCCATCTCTGGGATGACCCGTATCTCTTCCGGATTTGTAGCGATGGACTCCTCAGAAGATGCGTACCCGCACCTGAGGCATACAAAATCCTGGAGAGATGCCACCCAGCACCATATGGAGGTCACTATGGTGCGTTCAAAACCAATGCCAAAGTTTGGCAATGTGGTTTCTATTGGCCCGGCATGTACGACGATGCTAAGGCATTTGTCAGGAGATGCCCTCGATGCCAGAAACACGGGAACATCAACACTAGAGACGCAATGCCGCTCACTAGCAATCTCCAAGTAGAAATCTTTGATGTTTGGGGACTGGACATCATGGGTCCTTTCCCGGACTCAGAAGGTTGCCAGTTCATTCTAGTGGCGGTAGATTATGTCTCTAAGTGGGAGGAAGCTTTGCCTTGTGTGGCTGCCGACTCTAGGAGCGCGAAACGAATGTTCCATGAAGTTATCTTCCCTCGTTTCGGCGTTCCTAAGATAGTCATCAGCGACAACGGCTCTCACTTTATCGATTCGGCCTTCCGTAGGTATCTCTCAAGTTGGGGGTGCAGCATAACGTAGCTACACCCTATCATCCCCAAACTAGCGGTCAAGCAGAAACTTCAAACAAACAAATCAAAAACATTCTGCAAAAGACAGTAAATGAGATGGGCAAGCAATGGAAGTATAAACTCCCAGATGCACTCTGGGCATACCGCACGGCCTATAAAACACCCATAGGAATGACTCCATATCAATTAGTCTATGGCAAAACCTGCCACTTACCAGTAGAGATGGAGTTTAGAGCTCATTGGGCCATTAGGAAGTGGGGTATGAACCTTCCAGCAGCTGGCCTCAAACGGAAAATCCAGCTGGCCGAATTAGATGAAATGAGGGAACGAGCATACCACAGCTCCCGGCTATACAAAGAACGGACCAAGAGATGGCATGACAAAAGGATTAAGGTCAAAGCGTTCAAGCCGGGAGACAAGGTCCTCATCTTCAATTCCCGTGTCAGACTTTTCGGTCATGGGAAACTAAGAAGCAAATGGGACAACCCATTCACTGTGATCAACGCCGGATCCCATGGGGCCGTCACATTGCAAAGTGAGGATGGGAATACCTTCAAGGTTAACGGGCAACGGTTGAAGATCTTTCTGGAACCAGAACCTCCGCCACTCGACGATTTAGATGTTGTCGAGTTCATGGAGCTCTGAAACCCGTCCGTCAAAATCCGGCCCAAGTCCTTCAATTCCAAACCTTTCTGGGCCAAAACCCCCTAAAACGTCAAAACCCCTGACCAAAGGCATGAGACTCGACCTGGCCCGCACACATGGAGACCCAGGGGCCAGTTCAGCCGAAGTAGACCAATTCAGGCGAATTGGCCAGTTCGCCCGAAGGCTAGGGTTCGGCCGAATAAGGCCGTGGAGCCACAGGACACTCGGACCTTTACGACCCACCTGCAGAATAGTGTCATGCAATCGTTTCGTTTTTAGATAGAGCACCGTTAGATTGGTTTGCTAGTTTGTTTATTTAATTTAGTTCCTTTAGATCCATGTTTAGGGTGCTCTGAACTTATTTCCCTTTCCAATCATTTGTTTCCAACACTTAGCTTGATGAATAAATAAAATTAGAATTGTTTGCAAAAAGAATAAAATTGACGCTCCGGCTGGTGCATTTGAGCCACCCGGAGTATACCATGTTTAACAGAGAGATACCTTAGTACAGGAACGACACGGGAACAAAGAGGACCGAGGGAGTGCACGGTGGCCAGTTCGGCCGAACCAGGTGGTTCGGCCGAACTGGGCAGTTCGGCCGAACCCACCTGTTCGGCCGAACCAGCCCGGCTTCCCCTGCTCGCGCACCTGCACGCTGGTTTGCACACGTAGCCTCTGTCCTTTCTTTTCTATGATGACACGTTTCAAAAATTTAATATGCATATCATTTAATTGAAACGAACTCGGTTTTTCTTTTATGCCATGAACTTGCATGTTGCTTGTTTCGAACCTAGTACATGTTGCATGTGAAAATCTCTCATGATAGGACCCCCCCTGATCTAGGTTGTTGATGATTGTGATATGTCTCGATAAAACAAACCACTTGTTCACTCCACCATTCGGGAGAATTTAAATTTTGAAAACATAAAACTATACCCTATCCCTTCATCCTGTCCACTACTTCCAACATACACATATGCTTGAGAGTTTATTCCTGAGAAACTTGTTATGGCTAGTACAAAGTCTTGTTGAATTTTGATGTCCCCGAAGATAATCATGTTTGCCCAAGGTTTATTGCAAGTATACTATCATCAGAGTGTAGTAGAAGTCCTCATGCTTTGGTGATACCCTGAAAAAAAAGAGAGAAAATAAAGGACTCATGAAAGTCCAAATGAAAAAAAGAGAAAGAAAGAAAAGAAAAGAAAAAAAATCCCCAAAAAGGGAAGAGAAAAGAAAGGGGTCACAAAGCTGAGGACCGACATGAACTCTTCATCTTTAACTTGCAATCTGACCAAGGGCGACGATGAGAAACTCTGGGAAGCAATCTTCGACTCGGCAGAAGTACATGACTTGACAAGGCCACCACTTGAGAGACAAAGAAAAACACAAAAGAGAGTGAGTGAAAAGGAGTGACTCCAGAAAGCTGAGAGCATCAGGGATGAAGGGACAAGGGTTATTTATTTGCGAAAATCAGAAAAACCCCGAATGCAGGATGAGCAAGAGGATCTTGTTGTAAGAGCCGTTCCGACTATCAACTGCCCAAGATCCAGGGAATAGCCACTACAAACTCACAGGTATGGAGAAAAGTTTGGAATATTCAATATGCAATTATTCATGTCATGAAAGAACCCTTACCTTAGTCTTGCTCATATTTCAATTTCTTTACTCGGGACGAGCAAAGATCTAAGTTTGGGGGAGCTTGTTGGCGGTCGTTACAGACCGATTTCCGACCTCCAACCGAGTATAAAATAAGTACAATGGAACCAAAGACCATAGCTATAGGATTTATCACTGACTATTTCCACAAGTTTTGGTGATTGTCCATTGTGCAGGTATACAATGGAGAAATACGTTGTAACACCCTAAAAATGCCTATTTTAAAATTTAGTAATTAAATTGCTTTTATTTAATTTAATGCTCATATTTATCTAAGGAAAATAAATTATTTCTGAGAAAATAAAATTAAATATAAGGTTAGAAAAATTTTTGTTGCATTCATGCTTTCTGCATTGTGTTTTGTTGTGTGCGGTTCAATTGGAATTTAAATTCTATTTAAATTCAAATTTGATTCGCATTGTTTGGAGCCCTAGAAAAGTTGCAGCAGCCCGAGTTTGATTTCCCTCCCTGAACTCTTTTTCCCGGCCGAGCTTGCCCCTCTTTCTTTTCTCCCCGCAGCGGCCTAGTTCTCCCTTCCCCACTTGCGGCCCAGCCCGCGGCCTGCTCCGCTCTCGCAGCCCAGCTCCTCGCTCTCCCACTCCCACGCCAGCCCGTCCCGCCCGCCAGTGGCCCAACGCGGCCCAGCAGCGCGGCCTGCAGCCCAGCTCAGCCCCGCAGTCACTGCCGCGCGGGACCCGCAGGTCGGACCCGTCCCCGACCTCCAGCCGGAGTTCGACTCGGCCACGGAGTCCGGCCGAGGCCCGGCACGCACGCCGAGGACCACCGGGACTCTCCTCGGCCGCTCCATAAAAGCCGCAGCCGCGCTGCCCCCGAAGCCCGACCACCTGTCCGCTAATCCTAGCCCTAGCCGCCGAATTGCAGCGCCGCCGCCATAGCCGCCACCACCGAGCTCCACGCCGTCGTCGATTCGCCGCGTCGTCGCCGCTCCGCCGCCGCCGACCCTTCCAGGAGCTTCGCGAGAAGGTAACGAACCTTCCCGGCCCCTCCTTGCTCCCTCTCTCCCTCTGTCGTGTGCTCGCCGCCATCGCCCGAGCGCCGCCGCCGCCATTGCTCGTCGCGCGCCACCTCCGTCGCGCCGTCGCCGTCGTGAACCCCTCCTGTGAACTCGCCATCGTCCCGCGCACCCGTAGCGCCAAGCCCCGCCCCAAATCGAGCACTCTAGCTCGTTTCCGAGACTCGCCGGCGAAGCGCCACCGCCGCCGTCCAGCGCCGCCGCCAGCCAGCGCCGCCGCCGGCGACTTTCCCCTCCCCGATCTAATCCCCACCGTCTGATCCAAATCCGACGGCCCGGATTCAACCGAGCCCGAGTCAACCACCCGAGTCAACCGAGTCTATACCGGTCAACCATGGCCTTTTTTGCAAAAGAGCCCCTCCACTATTTCGAAATCAACCCGCGGTCCAGATCTATTCAAAAATAATTAGAATTAGGTCCTGATTTTTACAGAAAACCCCCTGTCTTATTTAAAAATAGCACCCGAGGTCCTGTCTTGGCTAATTTGCGATTAAACCCTCCTGTTTTAATATAAAATTATGTTTTAGCCCCTGAGTTTTTGCAAATAAGCCCCTGGAACTTTTAAAACTTTGCCAGCAAGCCCCCGAACCGTAGAAACGCCATAACTTCTCCGTTTTAGCTCCGATTTGAGTGATTTTCGCGCTCACGTGTTCGTAGCGAAGCGTAGATTAGTTTCTAAGCCTTCTTTTGTTCAGTTTTTACTGTTTGGTGTACTGTTCTAATAGATTAATATTGTTTGCATGTACTGGCTTGTGTGGATGCTTGTGTGTTGATATATGAGTCCAGTCGGTGAGCCGTACGCGCTTGAGTTCAAGGGTTACGAGGAGCAGGACCAACAGGAGCAGCAGCAGCAGCAACAGTTTGACGAAGGCAAGTATAGCACGGACAATCCTTGCTACCTAAACACACCTTTACATTATTTACTACATATGCATGTGTCTAAATTGTTCCTATTAAGGTTGTACCTAGTTTTGTTTATCCTATACCTTGATTACCTTGGGTTATTGCATTTGGGTAGACCTTTGCTAGGCACAGCTACTGTCACCTTTGCTTAACTGTTAATCTTGACTTAATGGTTCACATCAACGTTAATGGTCAAACTTGCTTTTTAGCAACATGGATCAGTGAGCTAGGACGTACGCTTCGTGCCTGGCCCTAGTGTCTCTCCGTAAGGACTGGTTCTTAAAGCGGTAACCCAGGAACCTGTCGCCACCGCTGGAACTATAATGGCTCTGGTCTTGGACAAGTAACATGTACGGCTCTAGCTTGACAGTAGTTACCGACGGGCCGACGGCGTTATGGGAAGCATGGGTGAGAGTATGGTTTGATCCACCGAGGACGGGGTATCCATCGGCTATGTCCCCGTGAGGCACGGTCCCGTGTTGGGAGCCACCGTATGGCGGGGGTTCCACACGTTGCGCTATTTATTTTTGTTATTGATATTCATTACTGCGCTTGGACGCCATTGACCCCCTCGCGTTGCTACATGAGCGTCAGTCAATCTCGGTGCCTTGGGTCATGCTGCCTAGGTTGTACCATAACGGCTACTGTTTTGTTAGGGTGTCTTGTGAAAAGCCTCGTAGCGTCCCAATGCAGTCACACCTCGGAAGTGTTGATGTGCATGGTTGGGTGCAAAGTTCCTTTGAACTTTTACGCGACTGGTGGGTAAAGGGCGAAACCTCTGCAGAGTGTATAATCTATCATGATAGCCTTGCTCAGGGTCACGAGCGGCCTGGATCCTTTTTGATTAGAAGTTGATATTTATTATCGTTTAATGTTCACCTCTACTATATTAATTGGGTTACAATTGGGATTCATGTAAATGTAGTAATTATGAATATGTTAAAATGAAACAACTAAAATTGCTAATGCAGTACAGCCGTGTCAAGCCTTTCTTTTAAGCCTTCATTATCTGTGTTGTACTTGCTAAGTAAGACATTTACTTACACTTGCTATTCAACAAAATCCCAGATGGGTAATAGATGGATTAGATGGTACTGCTGCTGTTGAATTTCCTGAGGATCTGCCATTCTACTAGCTGTGCTCAACCAGTCGGTGTCCCCGTGGGTTATGGTTATCGGCTTCGTTTTCGTTTAGAGAGAGTTAATAATGAGACTTCCGTTGTTTTATATAGTTATTTGAGTCAAACTCTGATGTAAAACCATTTTATTCGAGCATATGTACTCTGTTTATCATATTTGTTAACTATATGTGTTCTGTGGACTTCCTGGGCACACATATAGTAGCATTCGGGTTTCTGTGCAAATCCGGGTGTGACAGGTTGGTATCAGAGCCGTGCTGACTGTAGGATCGCAGCCTAGTTAGAACGGTTGATAAATCATTAGGAGACCACCATGATTTGGTTTTAGATCATTTAGTTACGTTTTTCAAAACCAGTGCTGTCGAGTCTTGTGTGAATCATGTCTCTGGGTGCTTGATTTTGTTGTTATTATGCTTATGTTTGATTTGGATTTTTGTAATGATTGTGATGGTCATAGACGCAAGTCTATCTCCATCTAGATATAGGACTAAGGTTTAAGGAATATTAATGAATAAATAGTTGGGTTATCTATCCCCTTTGCACTTCCTCTGTCTTACTCTCTATATCTCTGAATCATATCCTTCCAAGTACTGCTATCTTCTCATACACCATCTGCAAGCATGGGATATCTACTACCGATTGACAGGAATACTGATGGGAGATATCTTGCTATGGTAGATGGTTAACACCAGAGGCAACCCCGGAGGCAGTGGAAGCAACCAGAATCAGAACCCACCACCTCCACCACCGCCACTTACCATGGAGCAGATGATGCAGATGCAACTCCAGCTGACACAGCAGATGGCGCAAACCATAGCACTGATGCAGCAGAATCAGCAGAACCCGCCTCAACAGCACCACGTGCAGCCCAGAGATAAAAGGGGCGAGTTTACGAAGGGACGCCCTCCTACCTTCAACAAGTCTAGCGACCCAATGTAGGCAAAGGACTGGCTCAAGGCATTGGAAAGGCAGCTGGACATTGCACAATGCAATGACAGGGAGAAGGTGTTATATGGAAGTGGACAGCTCCAGGGAGCAGCTTGGATGGGTGGGATGCGTACCAATATGCTCACCCCAATCGTGATCAGATCACTTGGCAGGAGTTCCGCGACAGCTTCCGTTCTCACCACGTGTCGGAAGCGCTGATGACCTTGAAGAAGAAGGAGTTCCTGGCATTGAAGCAGGAAGGTATGAGTGTCACCGCTTATCGTGACAAGTTCATCGAGTTGGCCTGTTATGCTCCAGAGGACGTGAATACTGATAGGAAGAAGCAGACCCGATTCCGAGATGGCCTGCATGATACACTCCAGTACCAGCTCCTGTGCTCCAAGTTTGCCACCTTTCAAGAACTGGTGGATAGCGCACTACTGCTGGAGCACAAGCGCCGCGAGATGGAGGAAAAGAAGAGGAAGCTTCAAGGCCCACCGTCAGGAAGCAATGTTCGCCCCCGCTTCAATCCTCAGCAAGGAAACCAGCAGATGGTGACTCCACAGCGCTTCCAGGGACAGTCCGGTTCGATGAACCGCAACCAGTATCAGCAACGTCCCCAGTACCAGCAGTGTCCCCAGTACCTCCCGGCACCACCTCAGCAGCGTCTTCAGAACCAGCCACAGAATGGTCCTGTCCAACGTCCCAACCCGGCCAACAATGCACCTACGGCTCCGAGGTGTTTTGGTTGTGGTGAGCTGGGACACTATGCCAGCGCTAGTCCTCGCAAGGCTCAGAACGCCGTTGGTCAGAACAACAATCAGAGGGTTGGGCAACCGCAGAACCAGAATGGGAATCAGCAGCAGAACCCAGCGAGAGGCAAAGTCAACCACATGGGTGCGGAAACCGCAGAAGGAGCAACGGATGTCGTTGTGGGTACGTTCCCTGTCAACTCGACTCTCGCAACTGTTTTGTTTGATACTGGAGCTTCGCATGCTTTCATATCTGCTGCTTTCGTGAAAAAGAACATGATGATCTTGCAACCTATGGGGAACCCCATGGTAGTTAGTTCACCCGGGGGAGAACAGCGTGCCACTTTACGTTGCCCCTGTATCACCATCACAATAAGGGGGGTAGACTTTGTGGTGAACCCAATAGTCCTAGAAACCCTTGGGTTTGACTTGATTCTGGGTATGAGCTGGTTAGCCAGATATGATGGGGTGATTCAATGTTCCAAAAGAGCAGTGCAGCTGACAGCAAAGACTGGTGAGAAAGTGGAGTATCAAGCAACTAGTCCCTTGGAGCACAACCAGATCTACCAAGCCGAGGGTGTAGCACTGGAAGACATCAGAGTGGTGTGCGATTTCCCAGATGTGTTTCCAGATGAGTTACCAGGTATGCCCCCAGACCGCGAAGTTGATTTTGTTATTGATCTTAAGCCTGGTATTGCACCTATAGTTAAGAGGCCATATAGAATGGGAGTAAAAGAACTAGAGAAACTTAAGGAGGAATTAAGGGCGTTGTTAGCAAAAGGGTATATTCGTCCTAGTTCTTCCCCTTGGGGAGCACCGGTTTTGTTTGTGGATAAGAAAGATGGGACCCAGAGAATGTGTGTGGATTATCGAGCTTTGAATGAAGTGACCATCAAGAACAAGTATCCACTGCAGAGGATTGATGATCTCTTCGACCATTTGAAAGGAGCGTGTGTGTTCTCTAAGATCGATCTCCGATCCGGTTACCATCAGATGAGGATACGAGTGACTGACATCCCCAAAACAGCCTTCACAACCCGATATGGTCTATATGAGTTCACTGTCATGTCTTTTGGATTGACAAATGCACCGGCATACTTCATGTATTTGATGAACAGTGTGTTCATGGACTATCTTGACAAATTCGTAGTGGTGTTCATTGACGATATTCTGGTTTTCTCCAAGAATGAGGAAGAGCATGAAGAACATTTGAGGTTGGTGATGCAGAGACTTCGTGAGCATCAGTTGTATGCCAAGCTGAGCAAGTGTGAGTTCTGGTTGAAGGAAGTGGCATTCTTGGGCCACGTGTTGTCCAATGGTGGAGTGGCAGTTGATCCGAAGAAGGTTAGTGATGTGTTGAGTTGGAATCCGCCTAAGGATGTGAGTGAAATCAGAAGTTTCCTTGGAATGGCTGGATATTATCAGAGGTTCATCGAAGGATTCTCCAAGATTGCTAGACCCCTGACGGCGTTATTGGAGAAAAATGCCAAGTTTGTCTGGACTGAGGAGTGTCAAGTCAGCTTTGAGGAGTTGAAGAAGAGACTAACAACAGCCCCAGTGCTGGTTCTGCCCGACATAGCCAAGAGTTTCTCTATCTACTGTGATGCATCTCGTCAAGGCTTGGGATGCGTACTCATGCAGGAAGGCAGAGTAGTAGCGTATGCATCGAGGCATTTTAGGAAACATGAGCAGAACTACCCGACACCCGATCTGGAGTTAGCAGCTGTGGTGCATGCTTTGAAGATTTGGAGGCATTACTTGATTGGTCATAAGTGTGATATTTACACTGACCACAAGAGTCTCAAGTATGTGTTCACACAATCAGATCTGAATATGAGGCAACGTCATTGGTTAGAGTTGATCAAGGACTACGACCTGGAGATTCATTATCATCCAGGGAAGGCCAACCTGGTGGCAGATGCTCTGAGTAGAAGAAGTTACATGAATAAGATCAAGGGACATTGCTTACCGGAGGAACTCAGTTCAGAGTTTGAGAAGATGAGTCTGGGATTTGTGACCAGCGTCACCGAGATGGCAGTAGAACCGACCTTGGAACAAGAGATCCGAAAAGGACAGCTCGCAGATGAGAAGATCAAGGAGATTATGGAACTGGTGGCATTAGGAAAAGCCCCTGGTTTTCGAGTGGATGACCAAGGGATATTGTGGTATGAAAAGAGGATATGTGTACCAGATATAGTGCAAATCAGGGATGCAATTCTCAGGGAAGCCCATGAATCGGCGTATTCGATACACCCGGGTAGTACCAAGATGTACCAAGATATCAAAGAGAGATTTTGGTGGTATGGATTGAAGAGGGATGTGGCCACATACGTAGCCCTGTGTGATACATGTCAGAGAGTCAAGGCTGAACATCAGAGGCTAGCAGGTTTGCTCCAGCCCCTGAAGGTACCTGAATGGAAGTGGGAAGAAGTCGGTATGGATTTCAACACTAGCTTACCTCGCACTCAGAGGGGATTTGACTCAATTTGGGTAATCGTGGATCGTCTGACCAAGGTGGCGCATTTCCTTCCAGTAAAGACCACCTACACGGGAGCCAGACTAGCGGAGTTGTATATGGAGAGGATTGTGTGTTTGCATGGAGTACCGAAAAGAATAGTATCAGATCGAGGTACCCAGTTCACATCACACTTTTGGCGATGATTGCATGAGTCTATGGACACTAAGCTACAGTTCAGTTCAGCTTACCATCCGCAGACAGATGGGCAGACAGAACGGACAAATCAGATATTGGAGGATATGTTGAGAGCATGTGCTCTACAATATGGTGCCAGTTGGGACAGGAGTTTACCGTACGCGGAATTCTCGTACAACAACAGCTATCAGAAGAGTTTGCAGATGGCACCATTCGAGGCTCTGTATGGCAGAAAGTGTAGGACACCACTATTCTGGAATCAGACAGGAGAAAGTCAGGTATTTGGACCTGAGATACTAAGAGAGGCGGAGAGACAAGTGCAGATAATCAGACAAAATTTGAAAGTGGCACAATCCAGACAGAAGAGCTATGCAGATATCAGACGGAGGGATCTCAGTTTCGAAGTTGGAGACTTTGTGTATCTCAAGGTGTCACCAATGAGAGGCGTGAAGAGGTTCAACGTCAAGGGCAAGTTAGCACCTCGATACATTGGACCGTTCAAGGTACTTGGTCGGAAAGGTGAGGTAGCATATCAGTTGGAGCTACCTGAGAAGTTGGCAGGAGTGCATGATGTGTTCCATGTGTCTCAGTTGAAAAAGTGCTTGCGAGTACCTGAGGAACAGATTCCGATTGATGAGCTGAATATGGAGGAAGATCTCACCTACGCTGAGCACCCCGTCAGAATTTTGGAAGAGTCAGAAAGAGTCACCAGAAATAAAGTGATCCGGATGTGCAAGGTTCAGTGGAGCCGCCATTCAGTGGATGAAGCGACTTGGGAAAGAGAAGAAGATCTCAGAGCAGAGTATCCACAGTTATTCCCATCCACATCCGAATCTCGAGGGCGAGATTCATCTTAAGGGGGGTAGGTTTGTAACACCCTAAAAATGCCTATTTTAAAATTTAGTAATTAAATTGCTTTTATTTAATTTAATGCTCATATTTATCTAAGGAAAATAAATTATTTCTAAGAAAATAAAATTAAATATAAGGTTAGAAACATTTTTGTTGCATTCATGCTTTCTGCATTGTGTTTTGTTGTGTGCGGTTCAATTGGAATTTAAATTCTATTTAAATTCGAATTTGATTCGCATTGTTTGGAGCCCTAGAAAAGTTGCAGCAGCCCGAGTTAACTCTTTTTCCCGGCCGAGCTTGCCCCTCTTTCTTTTCTCCCCGCAACGGCCCAGTTCTCCCTTCCCCACTTGCGGCCCAGCCCGCGGCCTGCTCCGCTCTCGCAGCCCAGCTCCTCGCTCTCCCACTCCCGCGCTAGCCCGTCCCGCCCGCCAGTGGCCAACGCGGCCCAGCAGCGCGGCCTGCAGCCCAGCTCTGCCCCGCAGTCGCTGCCGCGCGGGACCCGCAGGTCGGACCCGTCCCCGACCTCCAGCCGGAGTTCGACTCGGCCACGGAGTCCGGCCGAGGCCCGGCACGCACGCCGAGGACCACCGGGACTCTCCTCGGCCGCTCCATAAAAGCCGCAGCCGCACCGCCCCCGAAGCCCGACCACCTGTCCGCTAATCCTAGCCCTAGCCGCCGAATTGCAGCGCCGCCGCCATAGCCGCGTCGTCGCCGCTCCGCCGCCGCTGACCCTTCCAGGAGCTTCGCGAGAAGGTAACGAACCTTCCCGGCCCCTCCTTGCTCCCTCTCTCCCTCTGTCGTGTGCTCGCCGCCATCGCCCGAGCGCCGCCGCCGCCATTGCTCGTCGCGCGCCACCTCTGTCGCGCCGTCGCCGTCGTGAACCCCTCCTGTGAACTCGCCGTCGTCCCGCGCACCCGTAGCGCCAAGCCCCGCCCCAAATCGAGCACTCTAGCTCGTTTCCGAGCCTCGCCGGTGAAGCGCCACCGCCGCCGTCCAGCACCGCCGCCAGCTAGCGCCGCCGCCGGCGACTTTCCCCTCCCCGATCTAATCCCCACCGTCTGATCCAAATCCGACGGCCCGGATTCAACCGAGCCCGAGTCAACCACCCGAGTCAACCGAGTCTATACCGGTCAACCATGGCCTTTTTGTGCAAAAGAGCCCCTCCACTATTTCGAAATCAACCCGCGGTCCAGATCTATTCAAAAATAATTAGAATTAGGTCCTATTTTTTACAGAAAACCCCCTGTCTTATTTAAAAATAGCACCCGAGGTCCTGTCTTGGCTAATTTGCGATTAAACCCTCCTGTTTTAATATAAAATTATGTTTTAGCCCCTGAGTTTTTGCAAATAAGCCCCTGGAACTCTTAAAACTTTGCCAGCAAGCCCCCGAACCGTAGAAACGCCATAACTTCTCCGTTTTAGGTCCGATTTGAGTGATTTTCACGCTCACGTGTTCGTAGCGAAGCGTAGATTAGTTTCTAAGCCTTCTTTTGTTCTGCTTTTACTATTTGGTGTACTGTTCTAATAAATTAATATTGTTTGCATGTACTGGCTTGTGTGGATGCTTGTGTGTTGATATATGAGTCCAGTCGGTGAGCCGTACGCGCTTGAGTTCGAGGGTTACGAGGAGCAGGACCAGCAGGAGCAGCAGCAGCAACAACAGTTTGACGAAGGCAAGTATAGCACGGACAATCCTTGCTACCTAAACACACATTTACATTATTTACTGCATATGCATGTGTCTAAATTGTTCCTATTAAGGTTGTACCTAGTTTTGTTTATCCTATACCTTGATTACCTTGGGTTATTGCATTTGGGTAGACCTTTGCTAGGCGCAGCTACTGTCACCTTTGCTTAACTGTTAATCTTGACTTAATGGTTCACATCAACGTTAATGGTAAAACTTGCTTTTTAGCAACATGGATCAGGGAGCTAGGGCGTACGCTTCGTGCCTGGCCCTAGTGTCTCTCCGTAAGGACTGGTTCTTAAAGCGGTAACCCAGGAACCTGTCGCCACCGCTGGAACTATAATGGCTCTGGTCTTGGACAAGTAACATGTACGGCTCTAGCTTGATAGTAGTTACCGACGGGCCGACGGCGTTATGGGAAGCATGGGTGAGAGTATGGTTTGATCCACCGAGGATGGGGTATCCGTCGGCTATGTCCCCGTGAGGCACGGTCCCGTGTTGGGAGCCACCGTATGGCGGGGGTTCCACACGTTGCGCTATTTATTTTTGTTGTTGATATTCATTACTGCGCTTGGACGCCATTGACCCCCTCGTGTTGCTACATGAGCGTCAGTCTATCTCGGTGCCTTGGGTCATGCTGCCTAGGTTGTACCATAATGGCTACTGTTTTGTTAGGGTGTCTTGTGAAAAGCCTCGTAGCGTCCCAATGCAGTCACACCTCAGAAGTGTTGATGTGCGTGGTTGGGTGCAAAGTTCCTTTGAACTTTTACGCGACTGGTGGGTAAAGGGCGAAACCTCTGCAGAGTGTATAATCTATCATGATAGCCTTGCTCAGGGTCATGAGCGGCCTGGATCCTTTTTGATTAGAAGTTGATATTTATTATCGTTTAATGTTCACCTCTACTATATTAATTGGGTTACAATTGGGATTCATGTAAATGTAGTGATTATGAATATGTTAAAATGAAACAACTAAAATTGCTAATGCAGTACAGCCGTGTCAAGCCTTTTAAGCCTTCATTATCTGTGTTGTACTTGCTAAGTAAGACATTTACTTACACTTGCTATTCAACAAAATCCCAGATGGGTAACAGATGGATTAGATGGTACTGCTGCTGTTGAATTTCCTGAGGATCTACCATTCTACTAGTTGTGCTCAACCAGTCGGTGTCCCCGTGGGTTATGGTTATCGGCTTCGTTTTCGTTTAGAGAGAGTTAATAATGAGACTTCCGTTGTTTTATTTAGTTATTTGAGTCAAACTCTGATGTAAAACCATTTTATTCGAGCATATGTACTCTGTTTATCATATTTGTTAACTATATGTGTTCTGTGGACTTCCTGGGTACACATATAGTAGCATTCGGGTTTCTGTGCAAATCCGGGTGTGACATACGTGCTAAAGGGGTCGCAATTGACCGATTCAGCCGAACGACATGATTTGGCCGGTTACCCCCTTAGCCGTGCATGACACCGCGGACCGTCCACGTCAACGATGACCGAGCAGTGACACCACATGACATGTGGGCGACCGCCACCTCATCCTGGGCCAGCACAACACGAAGGCCCAGCACCAGAAGTCAGCCCAAGGGGTCCACCAGGCAGAGGCGGTGCTGGGGAGGCCGGCCAGAGGCCAGGCCCTGTTCGACCGAACTGCGGCCTTCGGCCGAACCGCCCCCAGCCAGCAACTGCCTTCACAGGTGCAATCCTGGCCCTTGGAGCAGAAGGCGGTGCATCCACCGGTTCGGCTGAACCGGAGGATTCGGCCGAACCAGGATTTTCGGCCGAAGGCCCGGCACCGACCTCCCAGCTTGCTTGGCCGGTGCTCCACATCAAATCAACCCTGTCCACTATAAATTGAGGCCCCTGGTCACCTGCAAGACACACAACACTTGAGATTAGGCATTAGCGAAGCTCTGCCACTTGTATCAATAGAAGATAGGGAGAGAGGAGAGGTGAGCGTCCCGGAGAGGAGCCGGAGTGTCGGCCCCTCTTCCCGCTGTACCTCTACGGATGCGGCTCCGCTTCGAGTGACATCCGGGCCGTGTCTGGTAACTCTTGTATCTCTTTCTGATTAATTGAGCATTCGGTTCTTACTTTTATATGCTTGCTGGTTCTTCGTTCAATGCTTAGTTGATAGGTATAACTGTATACTGGTTGCTTAGCTTGGGTGCTTATATTTCTATAGTAGATAAGTATTAGTCGACTAGTGTAGGCGCGGTGCCTAGACTTGAGGTTAACATAGTTTGCCCCCCGATTCAACGAACGTGTGGTAGCCGCTAGGTGGTGACAGCCCTATACGGCCTTTGTAATCCATCTCGTTAGTCTCGGCCTGTAGGATCCCCCAGTGTGGAGCTGGTGGCACCCCTTCTCATCCCTGTCTGCGTGTCACTGGTGTCCATTGTCCCGAAGCAAGTATCTATCTGTATCCTCTGATCTGCTCGATCAATCAGTAGAGTACCGCTTTTAGACTCGTACCCTCTCTACCCTCCTAGTGCCATTCCTATCTCTTTGTTGTTGTCATCCACTCCATCCATTCCGTTCATTCCACTCCATCTACCTAGGATAACTTAGTTTAGAATTAGTTCACTTCTCGTTCCTCGTGGAAATCGATACCCTGAAAGCTACATCGGTATCCGTCCGCTTGCGGATTTATCTGTATGTCGTAAGGAGTGCCAACATGGGCCTCGATGCCCAGGAACCCCTCGCAAACGGCGACGAAGACCGCCGCTTGCGAGATGGCGTTGGGGGCGAAGTTGTGGAGCTCCACACCGTAGTGGAGGCACAACTCGCGGAAGAACGGCGAAGGGGGGATCCCGAACCCCCGCTCATGCAGCCTCGCCAGGCTGACGACGAAGCCCTCCGGTGGAGCGGGCTCATGGTAGGACGACGACGATTCGCCGGGTCGCTGTTCGCCGGCAGAACCCCTGCTCTTATGTGACGTGTCTCCGGACCACGAGCCGACCTCTATCGAACGAGGCACGGACGCCCAATTGAATCACCCTCTAACAGCTCACAGAAGCATCCATGACTCGCAACCCGCTCGAGGGAAGCATGGATTGCATCACCCCTCCTCCCCACGAATGGGGCGATGAGGGTCGTAACTTGAAGTCGAGGATCGCCCCTGATCGACCTTGCTAGGGCCAGGGCTCGGGGGCTCCTCGCGCCACATTATCAAGTTCCTTGGAGACGAAATATGTTGTAACTCACGAGGGCGAGAAACGCTTACAGCCCTTGCAGGAGTATATCCACTCCTCCAATGTCTCGGGGGCTACACCCGCGGGTGCGCTAGCGTGCACCCAGCGGAACTCTTCAAGGAAACCCTGATCGGAATCACCAACGACGCAAGCCTTTGCCAGATTAAACCTACTCCAACAAAGGCTCGGGGGCTACTGTTGGGGGCGATCATTAGGGGTACCCAAACCTATGGGATAATCACCCTTGTTAAAACACTAACTATTACCAAACTCACACACATATCAGGAAAGAGGAAAGCAAATAAGGCACACGGCCCAACAAGAGTCAATGGCCCAGTCGAGGCACCTCGCTGGGGGCCTCGACGCGCGCCTCATTCTCCGCTTCGCTCGAGGGAAGCGATCCCTCGAGCGAATCGCAAAACTCCGTCTCGGACGAGGCTTGAGGGTCGAGCCTCGAGCAACCCACGAAATGGGAAAAGCTCCGCCTCGGTCGAGACCTCTACCCCAACAAACAATTAATGCCGCTTATCGCTGCCGTGCATCCAAAGTTAAAAGGCAAATCTCTCGCCACGCCGCTCTGACAGGCACGATCCTCGTCGCCTCTGCCAACTCCCGTCACTATGCTGCCAACCGAAGCTCTGTGCGGACATGTTGACACTATGCGAACAGAGCACGTCACTCCGAGCTCCAGTGCTACCAACTCCTATGACCTGAAGCCCTCGATCGGGCAGGAGAGACCCTCGAGCGGGTAACAGGATAAAGAGGAAGGACGGCGGAAGCATGGCAGGCCATCCTGAGTACTATGCGACCATCCCCCGCGCTATGCGAACACACCGCCACTACGCGAACAGGACCGCGTCATTCCAACTCCCTGTGCTGCCAACTCCCACAGTAACTTCCCACGGAAAGGATTGTGCGCAGGCATGGGGAACCCTCGAATTGGTGCACAGACGAGTCACGTTGGTCGGCTCAGACCCTCGAAACCACTCTGTGGCGTCACCACGGCATAGGAACTCACGGCAGGAACAGCAACGCCGCACAAAAGTGGCCAAGGACAAGAGAACAAGGAACCACGCCCGGCGCCACGCCTACAACTATGCTACAACTGTACCTACACATTGATACATGCATGTAACCCCTCCTCCTTGATCTATAAAAAGAGAGGCGCACGCTCATGCAAGGGCGATCGAACAAGAGACAACTAACGCACTCCACACTCCATCGATATTGGCACTCTGCCTCAATCATCATCACCATCATCTGGGACTTGGGGGCCTGGCCTCTTCTCTCAACCTGTTTGTATCCCCTACTACTCGCAGTCCGGTGCAGGATAATACATTGCACACATCTTCTTTGCTGGACGTACGGTCTTGTGACCGGAACCAGGATAATCTTGTGTCTTTGCATTACCTTCTGCATCAACCATCAGGGGTGGAAACATAGCGCATTTCTGGTTGGTGTCGGGGCCACGATTTCCAAACACCGACAAGGGTTATCTAGACCAGAAACTAAATAACTGACGCAAAAGAATTTCATGGTGATAAAATACCTCTCACGTATCATGAACTCTTCCTTATATCTTTTGTATCACATCGACGTATTTAATGCAATGAAATTCCCTATGAAACCTCCATTGAGGCGGACGTATTTCGTTACCAACAGGTAAACAAAAAGGGTTGACTTGACTGATAGATAGTTCGCCCGTATTTTTCTCTCTCCGGCTCCTGTCTTTCTTTTTGTTTCTATAAATAAATATTAACATTTAATTTCTCTGTAACTGTATGTCTGTACGTATCTCTGCATCACAAATCCTATGGTACAAGGAGCCACATGAGTACGTATGACGTATGCATTATACATGATCGTGGATAAATTTGTCCACTAGAACTCGAGAAGCTTCCTCCCTGGTTCGATATGATAAGCTGGATCCATGAATGCATCGACCTCGAACCCACCACCGGGCACCGGAGACCGGGTGCATGGCCACTGTACCGTACAGCTGCCCCTTGTGAGCGCGTACGTCACGCTCAGGCCCTTGGATTCACCTGTCTACGGTCACTGCTACGAGTATAGACAAACAAATTAACGCTGTGTTAGGATCTGGTCCCTCAAATAAGTGATAATTAGTAGCACTAAATATAAATTAATTATAAAACTAATTATATAAGTCATATATACTCCGCGAGACGAACCTAACAAGCCTAATTAACCTATAATTAGTACATAATTATCAAATTATTACTGTAGCATTATATTGTCTAATCATGGACTAATTAGGCTTAATAGATTCGTATCGTAAATTAGTCCTGGCTTATATAATGCATTTTATAATTAATCTATATTTAATACTTCTAATTAGCATTCTTCCATTCGATGTGACGGGACTAAAAGTTTAAAGTTTAGTCAGGGGAACCAAACACCCACACCGATGGATCACCGGTTCACCGCGTGTCTAAACTCACGTGTTCTTATATATCAATCCAACTATATTTTACTACATCGCCGTTTCAAATTAC
This sequence comes from Echinochloa phyllopogon, assembly GCA_033239725.1. Lineage (NCBI taxonomy): Eukaryota > Viridiplantae > Streptophyta > Magnoliopsida > Poales > Poaceae > Echinochloa > Echinochloa phyllopogon. The sequence continues at coordinate 30,617,260 of BTCW01000018.1, forward strand.
AATTTATTTCTAACATCATAGTGTTTAGATATATATTAAAAACTATGTATTTAAAAAATAAAATAAATTATAATTTAGAACCGAAAGAGCATCAATTGATATGATCAAGCGAAGGTGGATGCCTTTTTCACAGCCAAGTTCAACCAATGATCAAGCGAACGCACGCTTGCGCTATTGTTCAGTGTATCTTACGTTTTATGAAAAAAAATGAAGGGTTAAATATATATTTAATACATAAACTTTGGATCGCTAATTTTTTACCAAGTGGCCAAGGAGCGTTTTCTCCTAGTACTTAAGGGATCTATTTGTTTAAATCGTAGCGTTTAAACTTTTGGTTGAAAAATTAGCTTTTTGGCTTTCTAGTTTTTTGGTTGCTAGACTTGTTGCTATTGGCTTTCGTAATACATTTTTATTTTTTTTGGCACACCAAAAGCCAGAAAAACTTCTCTTACTCTATTTTTCAGCTTTTAGTTTATTTTCTCCTAGGTTAGGTTTTCAGTTTTTCGAAAGCCGGTTGAACGATTTGTTTAAACTTTTGGGCTTCTTGCTGTCAAAAGCCCATGAAAAACTAAAATAAACATGCCAAATCGCCATCTAGTCTAAGAATTGATAGTTTAACATCGTGTTTATCTTTATTTATATATCACATATTTATAGATTCTGTGCTCTCTAGCTAGGGAGAGGCTAAGAGTGATTTCGGGATGATTGTATCACTTGAATATCGATATAAAAGTTCATTTATGGAAAAAATAATAAAAAAAGTCATGCGCAGAGAAGAAACATATATGGGCTGAGTGGATCACCTTGCATTAAAACCCCTTTCTGATATAAAATGGCCCACGAGACTTCTCCCTTCGGACAGAGTATCTGACAATTCTTACATATACTCCGTACGTACATACCTAATAACAAAACTGATCCATCCTGATGTGAAGCCCTATTTTGGTCATGACTCTTCTTGGCTTCTCCATTCAAGTCAACCTTTGCCTATATCTATTCTCAGTGCTGGATTTATACTTTATTTTTTAAATGTGCATACATCCGTAAGCAACTATTATTATTAACCGAGATGATGTTCAGCAGATTTTAGACAATTTTGTAAAGAGTGTCCAACACTTTAAGCGAATCAACTTACCACTATATGACATTTCACCACATTACTTTCACTTCCGAACAAGACGATTGATACGACCAGACATGTTATACGTGCGTGCAGGAGTGTACTTTCCTCACCGTTTGAACCGTGAACAGTTAGTTCAACTTTCTATCCTCGTGTGAATCTTGCTATCCGTCCTGAGTGGCAAATACTGCCATACAAAACACAGATACATACATGAGGGGTGAGGTATCATATGACTGATGCCCATTATTAGTGCCATCAGGTCACGGTTGCGTCTTGGCGTTGCCGTCGGCCGCGGTCTTTGAAACCTGCATCTCCACCGCCGGCACCTCGCTGCGGCGCCGCGCGCACCATCCGTGGCTGAACACCTCTTCGATCTCCTCCAGCGGCCGGCCCTGCGTCTCGGGGCAGAGGAAGTAGAAGAACACGGCGGCCAGCACGGACAGCCCCGCGAACAGGAAGAAGGCGCCGCCGATGGTCATCGCCTTGTACAGCGACACGAACGTCATGGACACGGTGGCGTTTATCAGGCGGTTGATGGCCACGCCGACGCTGGTGCCCTGCGCGCGCAGCCGGAGCGGGAACACCTCCGAGCTGTACGTCCATGTCACGGGGCCCACGCCAATGGAGAACGACGCCACGAAGGTGAACACCGTCGTGATGGCCAGCACCACCGCCCACTGCGCCGCGTGGTGGGGCGCCGAGTGCTCGACGACGGTGAGCCCGAAGCCGAGGCAGGCCAGCGAGGCGATGATGCCCGCCACGCTGGTGAGGTACAGCCGTCGCCGCCCGATGCGGTCCACGAGCACGATGGCGACCAGGATGAACACCGTCTTGGTCACGCCCACGCCGACGGTCGCCGCGAGCACCTCGTTGCGGGTCGCGATGCCGGCGGCCTTGAAGATGCGCGGGCTGTAGAGCAGCACGGCCTCGATGCCCGTCAGGTGGTTGAAGAAATGCACGCCGAGGGCCGCCACGAGGATGCGCCGGACCGGTGGCGTCGGGTGCAGGAACAGCTCCTTCCAGACGCCCTTGCCGCTGCTTTTCGGCGCCGGCACGCCGGGCGCGGAGTCAACGGCGAGCCCGGCCGCGGCCTTGATCTCCGCGAGCCGCACCTCGGCCTCGTCTTCGCTGCCGCACTCGCGCCGGAGCACGGCGAGAGCCTCCTCTGATCGTCCCTGCATGACGAGCCACCGAGGCGACTCGGGCATCGCGAACACGCCGATGGCGAGCGCAGCGCTCGGGAGCGCGCCAAGCCCGAGCATGGCACGCCAGCCGTAGACCAGGGGCAACTTGGCGAGCAGGTAGTTGGCGACGTAACCGAGGAGGATGCCGAGGCTGATGCAGATGTCGGGGAGGGAGCTGAGCGCGCCGCGGGACTCCGGGGAGGCGATCTCGGCCGCGTAGACGGGCGCGATCATGAGCGCGTAGCCGACGCCGACGCCCGCGACGCAGCGGCCGACTAGGAGCGTGGCGAAGTTGGGCGCCAGGCCCATGAGGACGGAACCAACGAAGAAGATGGAAGCTGCAAAGGAGATGGTGCGGCGGCGGCCGGCCCAATCGGAGACGCGGCCGGCGGTGAGAGAACCGACGAGGGCGCAGATGTTGAGGATGCCGGCGAGGACCTGCACCTGCGTGTCGTTCGTTTTGAGGTCGTCCTTGATGAACAGCATCGCGCCGCTCATGACACCGGTGTCTGCATATTCCGATCCACTCGGCTGTTATTTCACTTGCACATGAACTGAAAATCTTCATTTTTCCAAAATTGCTATAAATCTTCATTAATATGTGGAGGTGTCAATTTGTAAAATTGAAAACACTTGCTGGCATGTTGAACTTTGCAGGCATATCCTATAAGCTACCACAAAGGAAGGCCGCGAACTGATCCTCAGTTTCTTTTTTTCTTGCGTGGAACTTGCCCATCTATCTTGTTTAATAGGTGTAATATTCATATTTTAAAAATTTATTAGAGAAGCAAACTGAGTTAGGATCAGTTCATTGATAGCGAGACATATGCTATATATGACCTTATGGATCTCAAGATTCTTGAAGGTTTTTATAGGGTATGATGTGAGTAACTGAGTATGTACTACATTCACAGAGATGAGAGTGGGTGGATTATGTACTAGATAGAGCGGCGCGCCTCGCTGTGCCCGTAGGTGGTCGCCCATATTTTATCAACCAATTGCAATTAGAATGGTGGCGCACTAGTGTTTGTTTGGACCATGATGCCCACAGCAAGGAAGGCCCAATAGAAGTCTAAGATGGAAAAGCCCAGTTCTTGAACAGTGAAGCTAAACAAAACAACGGTAAAAAAAAATATACGGAACACGCGTCAAACGCGGATATGTTGTAACCGGAGAGTTGCTGCCGTTGCGTGGAACCCTTAGAGCATAAGAGATTAGATTATTATGTGTGTCCGTATTGCATATAAAAACAAACCCACAAAAAATAAATGGTATCACAAATAATAAAATTAAGGGCAAGTAGTCAACAGCACTTGGACCGTCCACATGATCAAGATTCAAGAAAATAATGCACATGGTCCGGACCAAGTTGTGGACCTTTGGTAATAATTAATACTTATATGTTCCAAAATGTAGGTCGTTTTACTTTTTTTACCACAAGTTGATCGCTCGTCTTATTAAAAAAATTTATAAAAATATAGTCAAATTTAAGGTATTTATAAAGATTTTTTATTAATAAAGTAAGTCATCATAAAAAATATGATAATTTTTACAAAGTTTTGAATAAGACGAGCGGTCAAACTTAGAGTTGAAAAAGTCAAACAGCCTATATTTTAGAACGGATGGAGTACTACGTACAACGTTACGAGGCCTTTCATGTCTAATCAGGTGGTTTAGTCTTATGAATATTAAAGTAACAACTCTGTTTCAGATAGTAATCAAGTTTCAGACGCCAACTTTCGTAATTCGTGAACAATCCTCATTGATATGATGATGTTATGTTATGATGCCATGCAAAATTTAAGGCTAGGCTCAACCTCATTTGAGAGATAAAAGATGACAAAATTTGGATACATACATACATATACTCCCTCCGTCTCAAAATATAAGGCGCGGTCAAACTTGTCACAGTCTCCCATACTAATGTTTGACTCTTAATATCTCTAATACTATAATGATTATAGCAACAAAATCATAGTTATATAAAAGTACATTTAATACAAATCTAATGTTAGATAAAAATTTTATTATGAAAGATTAACTATAGGTCAAAACTTTTAAAGTTTGAATCTTGAAGTACGTGCGCGCCTTATATCGTGAGACGGATGGAGTATATATATATATATATATATATATATATATATATATATATATATATATATATATATATATATATATATATATATATATATAAGTTCATAACATAGCCGACATATAGATAAGGAAGTTCTAACACTTAGCAGTTTCCGTCATATATACTTGCCCCCACATAAAATTGGGTTTACTCTCCTCCAAGATGAACTCAAAGTGGTTTCTGCTCTGGAGAGAGAGAGAGAGAGAGAGAGAGAGAGAGAGAGAGAGAGAGAGAGAGTACCGTAGCCCATGAGGATGGAGATGATGGAGCCAACAATGGAGCACGCTACGGCATACTTGCGTTTCCTCCCCTCCTTCCTTCCATTGCTATTCCTTTGCTCCTCTTCTCCCATGGCTTCTTCTTCTTCTTCCAGCTACCTAGCTTGTCCAGGCCACTCTCTCTCACGCATACACAACACAGTTTATAGTCGGCAAGTCAAGCGACGACCTCTCTGCTGTCCTTATAGCCAGTCGCGTGTGTGATGTGTCAGCTTTCAGTAGGTAGCCGAAAAAATGATATCACACGTAGCTAGCAAAGGTCAAAGTCAAATGTGAAAGCTCGCTTTTTTTATTACCAGCATGCCGTTTTCTATTCGCCGGTTCGTCCCCTCTCGAAGGTACCGAAACGATATATGCAATGTACGTATCAAATCGATGCATACATTTCAAACGTGGGTTACAATAATGTGAATGTCTACGACCGTGTACAGCATTCGTCGGGTTCAAGGTGGGTGGTCCCACAGGCTTCCAACCATTTAATAAAAGGTTAATTGATTATATATGTCATTACAACTTTCACGGTCTTAAAAAAATACTATTACAATTTATCTATTTAGATTCATGTCATTAAAATTTTATGTTTGCTCGATATATATGCCACTACTTACCCCTTCAACGTATTTATCAAAAACTTTAAACCAAAATACCCCCTACCTTTTTCCTTCTCCCGGTATTCTCTCTCTCCGATCTATCATCGCTAATCATGTTATGAGCCCGATTGCGTGCCCTTCGCTGCACACCTTCATGCGTACCCACCTCATGTATAAAGCATCATTCTCTGCATGAGAGCATACACGACCTCTACGAGAAGCTTCGAAGCTACTCGCCCTGCGCGTCGGCGGGTGGTTGATAACTCGTACTGATTTATTTTGAGAGAAAAATACCGCTGACTAATGGCTGATTTGTTCTGAGAAAAAAATATTGCTGCGTGTAGTGGCGGAGCTAATACTGAGTCAAGGGGGGCCAATTTCATCCTCATATGTCATATCAATAGCTAAGAGTGATGTATTATGTAAAGCTAAATAGATTAGCTATTTTAAAATAGTATAACTAGCGTGAGAAGTCATCAAATATGCCAAGATGTCTAAGACAATCAACGAAAGAATTGCAGCTAAGCATACTAGCAGTCTAACTATGGTATTAATTAGATAGCACGGTGAGAGGAAGCGTCGACGTCATGCAGTGTATACACGCATGCATGCAGATTTACAACAGCACACTCACAGGCATGCAGTAGTAGCTAGCGGGCTGGCTATTCACTTCTAAATTTTTATGGAGCAAGGGGGGCCATGGCCCAGGTTGGCCTCAACATAGCTCCGCTAGTGGCTGATAAGCCAAAAGAACAGGGCGGCAACAAACACGACTAAAAAAATCATGGTCAGGGAACCCCTGTTAGTACAGGTCTGACCTGTACGAGCTGATCGGCACACCGGACGCTGCGCCTGGTACTAAAAGCGGCGTTTAGTACCGGCTGATAATCTCAGTCGGTATTAAACTGCGGCCCGCACAGGAGCGCAAGGCACAGTTCAGTACCGGCCGGGTTACAAGTCGGTACTAACATGTTTTGTTTTCTTTTTTGTGTTTCTTTTATTTTTCATTTTGGTTTTAATGCTTATACTATTCCTACGCGTATATATATTATATATATATGCGTATGCTGGTGATATTATATATATATGTATATACACACAATTTATCACACATATAGAATATATACATTTGAATTATTACAAGTACTTCAAAATATTCGAGATATTACAAATTAAGTGTCCTCATCAAATAACTCCCCCTATTAGGATCCAGTGTAGCCACGGTTACACGAAGATCAGCATTAAATTCCCCGTTGGGATTTATGACTTTATCGAACAGGAATCCACATAGTTGTTCTTCAATTGCCCTGACTTGTTCCGATTGGATGAGATCTTCTTTCATGCACCATTTCTGCATATTTTAATGAAATCAAAGCTTTAGCATAATGAAAAAAATAATGACTTAAAAAAGAACGAGTAGAACTGATTTTTGCTTACGTACCTTGAATGTTTGTAGCGTCATTTGCCCCCGTGGACCGACAAAAGTGTTGATAAAATCGCACACATAGTAACCACATAGGTTTGTCCCTTGCACCTGTCTCATGCACTTTATATATATAGCAAAAATTACTAGAAAATATTAGGAATTACTAAAAAATCATAGAAAATAGTACGAATTACTAGAAATGACACTAGATCAAAGTTACCGGAAAGTTAGTATTAATATAAAGATCGTCGCCGTTCTCGGATACTCCTATGTACTTTTTCAGGAAGCGAGCCCATGCTTTCTTAAGCAGGTCTATGAGGTATTGGTACTTTGATATTGGCTTCCTCAAGGAGTCAAACACCGTGACCTGGGCTTGATCAACCTGGATAGAAAGCAGTATCCAATAGAATCTGTACGTACATATACATACAAAGAGGCAATGTTGATTATTTTTTAGTATTTATTATTAACCTGAAAGGATTAAAAAAGTCAAATAATTCACTTAAAGTTATAAGACAAAATAATGAATGGACAGGTATTCTGCCGGTCCAAGGCGGTGTATAGACTTTTCGTAACATCTTTTGGTTCTTCCTTTACGGTCCTCTCGTGTACAATATTGGGGTCGATGAAGCCAATGTTGTCATATCCCTTTTCCCTACACTGTTGGACCTTCATCCTACGAGCCATAAATCAAAAGACATCATGAGACAGCACAATAGTATATGTAGTGGAGATTAAATAAGAAAACACCACGACAGGAGACACTTACATAACCCATACACAGATGAGAGAATTGTCAAGGGCATCTTGATGGAATAAATCATAAAGTGCATGAAACTCGATTCAAACATCATCTAGCCCTCGCTTGAGATTATCATCTGTAATCTGAGTTGCGAACATCATCTGGCCGGACCGGGATTTCTTTAGGTACCATGTATGCAACTCGTGCATTCTCGTTGGTAGGAACCTCACCAACTCTTCCCAAATAAGCGGTTCACCCGGCACGAACTTTTTCCTGCCCCGGGTTGCTAGTAAGTTTGCTTCTAACTCCCCAAGCAGTTGACCTTTTGTAAGGTTTGTATCCGCTATCATTTGGGCCATGACCGCATTATTATCTTGCGCTGCATGTACCACCAACGGCTGGACTGTTTGGTTGGATTGCTCTCCGAGCTGGGGAATGGATTTTGTTCATTTACTACTACTAATGATCCGGTTATCGGGGTTGCTGTAAGACTTTCTAATTGACCGGTCGTAGTCCGATTCCCGCTCTTTCACCATTGGTTTCATCATTTTTCCTAAAGAACGCCACTCTAGACGGATCTATTGGTTTCGGCGGATCAGGCTTTTTCGGATGAAAGTGGTCATGGACAGTTTGAGCCACGCGAGCCTTTAATTCTTCCGGGGTCATATCACATCCACGCTTCAGAGGTGGAGGCTTTTCTTTCTTCTTCCTCTACTGCTTCGAAGCTGGAGGTGGCAGGGCCGATCGTGCCTTTGTTGACTTCCTTTATTGCTTAGGAGGTGGCGTTGGGTCCCGTGTTGGAGGTGGCGTTGGGTCACGTGCTGGAGATGGCGTTAGGTCACGTGCTAGAGGTGATGGTGCGTCCCGTGCTGGAGGTGACGAATGTGGGTCAGGCCAAATCTCACAAGCTGCCGGTTGGTCTACCGGTGGATGTGGACCCATGCTAGTTGCGGAATTTGTGGTTGCTTGCTGCTTCAATCTTATGTAGTGTTTCGGCCAACAGATCCATTGGTGGACTACTTGTAGTAGTTTTGTTTCACCGTCACCTCCAGGAATCTCGAGGTCCAGGTCTTCCCATCCATCCTCCACTCGGTCAACGAAGACCTTAGCGTATCCCTCGGGAATCGGCACGCAATGAATTGTCGCGCCATCGACCGGAGCCTCAAGGTATCCCTCAGCACATAATTTCAGCTTCTTCCTGTGCAGATACAGAAGATCACAATTGGTCCTTTCAGTTATGTCATCCACGGGGTGTCGTTGGGCCTCATTCCCTGGTTGGGCCTCATTCCCTGCTTGGCTCTCTCCGACGCTGCTACGACGCTGAGAGGCAGGGCTGACCTCCAAATTAGCAGTCGACTGTTCTTGGCGTTGGCTAAGCACTCTATCATGTCTATCCCCTCTAGCTTCAACCATCACTAGGCTTTCTTCCAAGGCACGGAACTTCTCTTCCATAACTTCCTTGTTTCTGCATCGGCTTCTGTATGCGTCGAGATCTCTAGTGAAGTCGCGGTTCCATGGGACTACGCCCATGCCTCGGCTCCGCCCATTGTGTTCTGGGTTGCCAAGAGCGTAAGTTAGCTCGTCTTTCTCTCTGTTAGGCTTGAAAGTTCCTTCTTGTGCAAACCTCATTGCATCTTCGAGCCTATCAGTTGCTGCTCTGATTGCGACGCTAGTCACGAACGACCCATCTTCCATGTTAATTGTTCCTCCATGGGCATAGAAGTACCACTTTGCTCTCTGCGGCCAATTCAAAGGCTGCGGTACAATTCCCCTAGCAATCAGGTCTGCTTCCATCTTTTCCCATTTCGGAATCACCACCGCATAGCCTCCTGGCCCATGTTTGTGAAACGACATCTTTTTTGCCGCATTGATTTTTTCTGACTAGATCGGGCCTTATAAGCGTTGTATGACAACTTGTACCCCACGAAATCACTCCAGAACTGGCGTTGGTATTTGAATTTCTTGTCAAAGTTTGGTGAGAGGCCCTTGCTAACATATTCATTCGTCAGCTTCTTCTTGAACGATTGAAACTGAATGGCCATCTTCTTGAACGCCCATTCCTTGACTCTTGGTTCCGTGCCTTTAGGGAATACGAAGTGTAGGAGCACTTCTTTCCACAACAACTCTTTCTCACTGTCAGGAACGATATCTGCTGGATTATGATTGGTTTTTTTATTTTTCTTCCATAGCTTGTAGCTTATGGTGATCCTTTCCCTAACAAGATAACCACATTGATTTACAAAAATTGTCTTAACATCTTTAGGCCCCGGTTCATCATCTTCGGCCACTTCTCTGACAATGGTAGTTCCATCCATCTTCCTCTTGTGGCCTCTTTTCCGTTTTGGTCTCCTCAATTCGGATGCCTAACAAAATATATATCAGGGCATGCTATCGATAATTTTATATAATTCAAATGATATATACACGAAAGAATTTCTTATACCTCGGGTGCATCATCTTCCTCTGGGGCAGCCTCTTCCTCGGGTGCAACTTCCTCAACATGGAAGTTTAGATACTGGGTTCCATCATCAGGTGCATCAAGCACGTCATCATAACCACGAATTATGGTGGCGACAAGTAGCTCATCATCAGGATTCAAAGGAGGATTATTCATAGCTTCTTTCTTTACACTACAACACCGTTAATAAACAAACATATAAGCAAATATAATTTTTTGAGGATTTCTAGTAATTTCTAATATTTTCTAGGATTTTCTAGTAAGTTCTACTATTTTCTAGGATTTTTTAGTAATTTCTGCAATTTTCTAGTAAGTTTTCTAGGATTTTCTAGTAACTTATGCTATTTTCCACCAACTTTATAGTAAAACATATATATAATATCTACTATTTTCTAGTGCCTAACAAAATATTTTCTAGTAATTTCTGCTATTTTCTAGTAAGTTCTAATATTTTCTAGGGAATTAACAAGTAAAAAAATGCTGACGTCAGCACAACACTGTGCTGACATCAGCAAGGGCTTACGCGCGGGCGACGGCCGGCACGCGCGCGGATCAGGGGACGACGAGGGCGGGGGCGCGACAGGGAGGAGGTGCGGTAGCTTGGGGTCGACGATGGGTGGCGGCCGGCGACGGGCGCGTGCGCGGTGGGTGTAGGCGGCGGTCTTGGCTGGGGTCGATGATGGGCGGCGACCGGCGGCCAGCGGCCGGCGTCAGGGATGGGCCGGGGCGTCGATCGGCGGTGGGCGGGCATCGATGGGCGACGAGGGCGGCGGCCGGCGGCCGGCGACGTGCGGGGGACGCGAAGGGTGGCGGCGGGCGTCGACGAGCGGGGGATGCGACGGCCGGCGACGGGCGGCGCGCGGTTTTCTCGATCTCGCTAAGTGTTGCGGGAGGAAGAGGAAGAGGAGCCAGTGCATATATATTTCGTGTCAGTTTAGTATCGGCTGGTATTACCGGCTGGTACTAAAGTGCCCCCAAGCACTTTAGTAGCGGTACCGGATGGTGTCACCAGCTGGTACTAAAGTGCCACCACTGGGCCACAGTGGTGTGCACTTTAGTACCGGGCTTTTTCCTGGCCCGGTATTAAAGTGCACGCCAAATTTTGGGCTCCCACCCAAATGCATTTTCTTTTTCTTTTTTGGTTTCTCTTTCTTTTCAACAATTGGTTAATAAATAAAAACATGTTGTAAAAATTACTATCTAAATGTTTTTAGTATATTATTAATTATATCTATACACCTAAAATTTTAATCAAACTAAATTAAATAATATAATACTATTGCTATTTTCTCTATATAATTTGGTATTAGTGTGTTTATGTTTCTATTAATTCATAATAAATCGAAAAAATTACTTTTTCATTCATGCAAAATTTACAAAAATGTTATCCTTAGGAACATACACTATGTTTTGGTTAAATCATATATTACTTTCATAGTTTTGTCTAATTTAACGTTTCATTGATTTTATTAACGTCCAAATTAATGAAGTACTTATATTTTTAACATGCAGTATTATAATATTATATTTTGATGCAGTTAATTCATGATATTTTGTCCAAATTACACAAACAGTATCATTAATTCAGAGAAATACGACAGAATGCATTATATTACATCACTTAACGTAAAATACAACATATAATAGCCATTATTTAATGTCAAGTACACCATAATGGTTCTAGAAACTACTCATTATTTAATGTGACATTGATAACCTTCCTTCTCACAAAAGTGTCGTGGTCATGATCGCGGCGTAAGTAAGGTGTATCTTCTTTGGATAACAAGATGCTAGGGTCAACATCAACTGAGAATGGAGGAAGATCATCAATCTGATCATAATCTTCTGACTTGTCTGTAATGTCCTCAACTCCAACGATTTTCTTTTTCCTAGAAGGACAATATGGCGTTTAGGCTCATCATTTGACTTGTTTTGCAACTCATTTATCTTTTTCTTTGGCCCACTTGACATGTCCTTCACATAGAACACTTGTGTCACATCCTTGGCTAGGACGAATGGTTCATCTCTATATCCAATCTTTTGGAGGTCCACTAATGACATCCCAAACTGGTCTTTTGTTACACCTACAGAGTTGTTCACCCATTGACAATGAAACAGAGGGACGATAATGGGTCCATAGTCAAGCTCCCAGGTCTCCTCTATGACACCATAATAGGTGTCCTTTTTTCCATTGCTGTCTAGTGCATCTATACGAACACCGTTGTGTTGATTAGTGCTTTTTTTGTCTTGGACTCTTGTGTAAAATGTATATCCATTGATTTCATAGCCTTGGTATTGCTGGACCGTGATCGATGGTCCACTAGCCAACCATTAAAGCTGTTCATCAATAGTGCTGTCGCCCAAGAATTTTCGTCTGAGCCAAATGGCAAAGGTATCCATGTGCTTGAGTACAATCCATGCCTCAGACTTCCCCAGGTTTTCTCACCACAAAATATTTGGTGCTCTTCCTTGTATGGAGCCACCAAGGATGAATTCTGTAGAATAGTGAAGTTTGCTTTGCGGATTTCACTGTCATAGATGTTGACATTAGATTTCTTTCCTAGTGTGCCCTTTCCGTTCAGTCGCCCCTCATGGCGTGACGTAGGAAGCCCAATCGGACTAAGATCCTCAATAAAGTCAACACAAAACTCAATGACCTCCTCTGTTCCGTAGCCCTTAGCGATGCATCCTTCTAGCCGAGAACGATTTCGAACATATTTCTTTAGGACCGCCATGAACCTCTCAAAAGGGAACATATTGTGTAACAAAACTGATCCGAGAATAGTTACCTCTTTGACAATATAAACTAGAAGATGTGTCATAATATTAAAAAAGGAAGGTGGGAAGACCATCTCAAATCTGACAAGACATTGGACAATGTCCTTCTATAGCTTTATTAGCTATCTCGGATGAATTGCCTTTTGTGAGATTTCATTCATGAATGCACAAAGCTTAATAATTGCTAATCTTACATTTTCTGGTAATATACCCCTTAATGCAACCAGAAATAACTGTGTCATCAAGACGTTGCAATCATGGGACTTCAAGTTTGTGAATTTCTTCTCTTTCATGTTTATTATGTTCTGTATATTAGAGGAGTACCCTGTCGGGACCTTAATATTGTTCAAACAATCAAACATGCTTCGCTTCTCCTCTTTGCTGAGTGTGTAGCTGGCAGGACGTAAATAGTGTTGTCCTTTCTCTTTTTTTGGGATGTAGGTCTTTTCGCTCTGCCAATAGTTGCAGGTCACGTCTTGCTTCAATTGTATCTTTTGGCACCCCATAAACTCCAAGGAAGCCTAGTAGGTTCACACGAAGATTTTTTTCGACAGGTGCATCATGTCAATTGCGTTTCGAACCTCTAAGACTTACTAATAAGGTAGCTCCCACAATATAGACTTCTTCTTCCACATTGGTGCATGCCCGTCATCGTCCTTGGCAACAGACTGGCTACCACGGCCCTTTCCAAATACTACATGCACATCCTTTATCATCGAGAACACACGCTTTCCATTACGGAATAGAGGCCTAGCACGAAGTTCAGGCTCCCCTTTAAAGTGCTTCCCTTTCTCTCTTAGAGGGTGATTGGCAGGTAGAAATCGACGGTGGCCCAGATACACGCACTTCCAACAGTTTTTCAAATAAATGCTATCAGTTTCATCTAGGCAGCGGGTGCATGCTATGTATCGTTTGTTCGACTATCCTAACAGGTTAGCAAGTGCAAGCAAATCATTGATGGTTACAAAAAGGAAAGCTCGAAGGTCGAACGATTCCTATTTGTACTCATCATCCCCCACACACATGCCTTCTTCCTTCCAGAGCGATAAAGTTCATCAACCAATGGTCTTAGATATACGTCAATGTTGTTGCCAGGTTGCTTTGGTCTTTGTAAAAGCACCGGCATCATGATGAACTTCCACGTCATGCACAACCAAGGAGGAAGGTTTAAGATACATAGGGTCACAAGCCATGTACTGTGACCACTACTAAACTCACCGAACGGATTCATACCGTCCGTACTTAGACCAAACCTTATGTTCCTGGCGTCCCTGTCAAAATTACGAAATTCTCGTTCAACGTTTCTCCACTGGGACCCATCTACAGGGTGTCTCATCATCTCATCTTGCTTACGTTCTTCTTTGTGCCACCGCATCAACTTTGCATTCACCTTGTTTCTGAACAAGCGCTTCAAACGTGGTATTACAGGGAAATACCACGTCACCTTTGTGGGAACTCTCTTCTTGGCTGGCTGCCCATCAACGTCACCAGGATCGTCTTACTTGATCTTATGCCGCAATGCGTCGCAAACAGGGCAGGCATCCAAGTTCTCATATTCAGGGCCACGATACAGGATACAGTCGTTCGGACATGCATGTATCTTCTGTACATCCAATCCAAGACGGCAAACAACCTTTTTCGCTTCGTATGTTGACGAGGGTAGTTCGTTGCCCTCGGGAAGCATGTTCTTTATGATTTTCATTAGCTCCCTGAATCCGTTATCGGTGACACCATTTTTTGCTTTCCATTGCAACATCTCCAGCGTGCTGCCCAAATTTTTGTGCCCCTGTTTGCATCCTGGGTATAACAACTTTTTATGATCCTCCAACATCTTCTCAAACTTCTTTGACTCCGCTATTGTTTTGCTGTCTTTTTGTGCATCTAGCAACACTTGACCTAGTTCATCAGGTGGCTGCTCTTCTTCACCACTCTATTCAGCCTCATCCATTGTCTCATCTTCCAAGGCACCTGAGCCCAATCTAGAATGTCGTTTTCATCGCCTCCTTCTCCTTCATCGTCTTCCATCACAACTCCAGGTTCACCATGCTTTGTCCAAAGGGTGTAGTTCGATATGAACCCGCTTTTATATATGTGGGACATTAGAGTGCTTCTTCTCTTCCTGTGCTTAACATTTCAGCAATGTACGCATGGACAACACATGAGACCCTCTCGTGACTTGTTGGCCTCTGCCGCATCGAGAAATTCTTGTACGCCAAGAACCCATTCCCTGGTGCTGCATTTGCCGGCGTACATCCATTGCCGGTTCATCTGTAATTGAATTAAAAACATTAACAATTGGAATTACATAAAAAATTTATAGTAATACCTAGTAATTTTTACTATAATTAATGTCTAAATAAAAAAATTGTGCTTATAATTTTTGTAGAATTTTTAGTGTTTTATACCAAGCAAACAAATATATAATCAATAATGAATATTTAAGTGTTTACTATTTTTCTACAATTTTCTAAAAATTTGATTGTAATACCTATAATTAAAGTCAAAAATGTATCTATAATATTGATTGAAAAATTCACCCTAACAATTTGCCACATGCAAGCAAAAAAATAATTGTTGTTCTTAATTAAATTCATCAAGTTTACATATCTCAAACTAATGTCTAAATAAAAAAACTCGTGCTCATTCTCCCTAGCTTCCTCAAAAACTACAAAATCTCTAAGTATAATGGATGAAACAAAGCGCAAACAACATGAAATAGAAGTAGATGAAGTTGCTAACCTTTGGTGTGCTTAGACGAGTGAAATACCCACAATTTTTGGAAAAAATGGGCAGCACCTCCCTTCTAAGACGCCATGGACGAAGTGGAGAGCTCGAGCAAGTTCTGTGTGCTCGAGCTCGAGGAGGAAGAGGCAGTCTTCATATATGAGGACATTTAGTACCGGCTGAAGGCTCCAGCCGGTACTAAAGTTTCCCGAGGTGCACGTTAGTACCGGCTGGGATGCCCAGCAGGTACTAATGTGCTCACTAGCCGTTGCGCGCGCCGACACGTGGCGCGTTGGCACGTGCGTGAGCAGTTTAGTACCAGTTGCAGGTTCCAGCCGGTACTAAATTGCCAAAGCCCGATTTTTATTTGCCATTAAAAAAATGATGTTGGCTATGCATTATGTAATTAGTTTAAATCACTGCCATGTAAATCTTAAAACAAGCATTTTCACATTTTGAATACTTTTAGTTCGGCGAGTATGCACATCCATTTTGATTACATCAGGAAGAGAAAAAGATGACACGAAAAAACATACCAGGCAAGAGTTACCTGGATTTTTTTTCTTAAGGACAAACAAATAACTAGAAGTGAAAAAATAAAAAATCAGCTCAGTTTCTCTTTTATCATGTGATAGTTAGATTAAAGTGGTGACCCATGATGCCACACAGAGCATTTCTTCATTGCTGGTATAATTCAACATCATTTATTAATTATAGAAATACCAAACCATAAAAAACATGAATACATTATTAGTGTCTTACAATATCATTCCAATAACACACACATTGTTAAGGTCTTACAATATCATTCCGATAACACACATGATCAAATTGGTACTAAGGATCTACATTATGAAGCCTAACAAGGTAGATAGAATAATTAATATCCAAAATGTCAACCCCTAGATATTTGTCCACATAGTCTAGTGCCAATGTTAATGCACTATCCTTTGCCTGGTACAATGCATCTAAAGTCTCACCGTATATTGGCAACGGGCCTTGACTTGACATCAAGGATACTGATGACTGAAAACCACCTTGTACTCGACGTGAATATGGCGGCACAAATGAGTATCCCAAAGGCGGCAGAATCTAGCGCGACACTTCTCCCAAACCATACTTTGTGTGTAGGAATCCACAATTTAGAGTGTCCATATACACGAGATAGATGTACAAACAAGTAAGAGTACAATTGATAAGAGAGCATATGTAGAAACAAAGAAGAGTATGTAAAAAATCAAAGGTATAGTAACTTACGTATTCCGATTCATAAGGAGGGGAAATCCTTTTTGGAATGTGTGTGACGTCTGGCTCATTGAGCTCAACAGCCTTCATCTTCAAGAAACTATAGTCTGGGATAACATGCCACATATGAATTTCCATCCGTTCAAGTGCCTTCCTCACGGCATCACGTGCAACAACATATTCTTGCTCGTATGGGCCTGATTGGACGTGGAAAATAACTGTATCACCGGGATTCGGGTCGCGCACGGCACGTTCTTGGAGTGCAATAGAAACCACATAACTCTCATTGTATAAGCCGTTGTTCTGTCTCACCACCAAAGGACGGGAGCCATGGATATTGTATATTATATCTTTGAACCATTGCATTGCATCAATAGCTTGTTTTACATATAAATTAAGAATATATCATCATTATGACAAAATAATCAATATATGATTGTAGTCTTACAAGTATTAAATACAGGATCTCGTACCCGATTCTGACGGTTGTTAGCCTTGACAGGAATGTGGCTGCATTTGTCGAATATCGGCCCAGGATGGTGTGGTGGCGGTGGAAGGTCCGGTAATACATTGTGCGCGGAGTGTCCACCACGACTAGCTCTCTGGCGTTGTCTCGGCATTATTTTTCTAATAAATTATGTAAATTGCAATATTTTCATATCAACTATACCATTTACTATCTAAACAACAGTTAACTATTTCTCTAGAAATAATAAACAACTCCAAAAAAACATATGATGCAGGACTCCAAAAAATATCTTGGCTCTAACGTGTCATAAGGATGTCGATACGACAAGGACAACAAGTAACCATCCGATCGAAGCGATTGAGGTTCATGATCAGATGGTTACTGTTGTCCCTGTACTATCGATATCCTTGGTGAAGCCCTGCCGTTTGGACTCATCAGGTAACTTGGTGACATCATTCCTTCATGATAGGGTGTCCCAGAGATGGGTGAACGTGTTGGTGTCATGCCAAGTCCAAACCTTGCACATAACTTGGACTTTGGCATGACACCGGTCCGGACTTCGGCATGACACCAGCATGTTCAGCCACCTCACAATCATATACAGCTGGCTCTCCCACTTACAGTCCTACATTATTAATCAAGTGTTTCCTATTAATTAATGTATAAATAAAAAAATGTGCTCATAATTTTCTAAGATTTTTTAGTGTTTTATAATCAATAATGTGAAGATCAAAGTTTTCTAGTGATATCTATTATGAACCCTAAATTAATGACTAAATAAAGAAAATGTGCTCATTCTCCCTTCCCTAAAAAACTACAAAATCTCTAAGTATAATGGATGAAACAAAGCACAAATAGAATGAAAGATAAGAGGATGAAGTTGCTAACCTTAGATGAGTGAAATTCCCACAATTTTTGGAAAAAATGGGCAGCACCCCCGTCTAACCCGCCATGGACGAAGAGGAGAGCTCGAGCAAATGTGTGTGCTTGAGCTCTCGGGGAGGAAGATACGGTGGATTTATATGGGTAAACATTTAGTACCGGCTTGGGGCCTAGCCGGCACTATTTGTAGCAGTTTAGTACCGGCTGGTAACCCCAGCCGGTAATAAATTTCCCAGGGGCAGTTTAGTACCGGCTAGGGTTACCAGCCGGTACTAAACTGCCAACTAGCCGTTGGCGGCGTCGGCGCGACGTCGGTGTGGGACCAGTTTAGTACCGGCTGGGGGCTCCAGCCGGTACTAAACTGCCCCTAGGGGCACTGTGCTGTAGAATCGGTACTAACCGCGTGCGTTAGTACCGGTTCTTCAACGGCCGGTACTAATTGACAACGACCAATGTGAGTTTTTGTAGTAGTGGATGCCAACCCGACATGGAATGGACGCTCGTGTTCATGGTCGGCGCGACGGCCCACAGCGGCGGCGGCCGAAGCCTGTTGGGCAGATCCATCGATATTAATTGTTGTCTACCACTGTCCGGTCTCTTGTGGCAATAGTTGCCTCGGCCATGTCTGCTTGTTCGGCGCCACTGTCGCACCATCCGCCGAATGAGGCCGTGCTCCTGCATGTCCACCTCGACAAGCCAACCTTCTTCTTCCCTGCGCGTGGCGGTGAGGTGGCGTCCTACGCGTCGCCGTCATCCCCATTCACCTCCGTCATCGCCGGTTCTTCCCCAATCAAGCCCTGTCCGTCCCAACGACAACCAAGCCAAGCCAGCATGGCTGGCTATAGATGAACATGAGAGACTGAGGTGGGGAGGAAGAAGAAAAAAGGGGCATTTATGTCCAATGTTTTTGATAAACATGCTGAAAGGGTAAGTAGTGGCATATATTATATAAGTGTGAAGTTGTCATGGCATAAATCTAAATAGGTGAATTGTAATGGTATTTCTCAAAACCGTGAAAGTTATAATTGCACATATCCAATTAACCCTTGAAGTTATAAGGTCTCTTCCAATAGTTAGAGTCAACAGCTAGCTCATATATTATGAGATAGTATAAAAGACATGCCTTTCATCAGTTAAGAGTCGACGTTAACTCTTATATTGAGTGGACACTAACTCTTACAACCAATTACTGTTTGCTTACGTTGTTCAGGTCACGCTGTTTTCTTCATTCTAAATCATGTCTTTTATACTATCTCATAACTGATTTATACACTAACTCTTACATGATTTAGAATTACGTACATGAGACTATATCTTGAACAAGAAATATCTCTTCTTTCTCTCTCTTCCATATAGATAAAAAGCTGATGTGGCACAACTATGAACTAGCTGAGTCTATCATTAGAGGAGGCCTAATAGTGAGTAACCTCGTAAGTTAATGACACAATTCTGCAAGTTTTGTAGAGTTTTAATCTCATTTCATGACATGTCACATAGTAAGGAAAAATAGTGACTTGAGACATAGAATTATGATAAGGGAGAAGAGTTGAGTTTCAACGGAATAAAACTTGGTGTGTGACCAAGATGAGTTCTGGTCCCTACGAACATTTTTTCACTCTAAGAGACCAAATTTTCCTTCCCAATTGAAACAATCTTAACAATCTAGAGCCGGTGCATTCCGGCTCGTTTGGTTGGACCACGTTAGCAAAGTAATTCTTAGCCATATGATTAGAAATGAACGGTGATAACGTCAGGTGCAAAGTAAATAGCCATGCTGCTCACTGGACTTGGCTTTTCGTTTTGCGCAACAACCTGTCTAGGAAAAAACCAGATGGTCCATATCGAGAGACCAAACGGCCGCATGATGATACAGAAAAGTCCAGAAAGTCCATATCGAGAGACCCGCCGAGAACAAAAATATAAAAATAATACAAGGAGATCGAGAGACGAAACGGCACCCCGGAACAAAGTATAAAATGATACAAAGCAACCAAAGGACTATTCTGTTCCAACACACAAAAGCAATCCCACAAAAGCGCTTGTAACTTTTCCTCAGAGATCTTGATCGGGCTTGTGATTGGTAAGTTTCCATTGCTTTTCCTTTTACAAATCAGAGCACACACAGTTCATCCCACTATTCATAATCTTGCCAAGCCACGGTCCTTGTCTTTGTAACATCCTCCTCTTTTAGTTTTATATCAATCAACATGGAGGACCGGTCGCTACCACTATGAACAACCCTACCTCATTCTCTATTTTTTTCCATCTGAAATTCTTCCATCTATAAGCGCTTGTAACTTTTCCTCAGAGATCTTGATCGAGCTTGTGATTGGTAAGTTTCCATTACTTTTCCTTTTACAAATCAGAGCACACACAGAAAAAAATATCCTTTAGTCCTATGTACTTGAGTAACCCTAAGCTCTCCACCTGATAAGCCCCAACCATCCACAGTACCATTATTTCTTCAAAACAATTTTTTCCCTTCTATAGTCGCTAATATTATTTTTTCATTGGGTATATGCAGGCAAAGAGCATAATATCAATTTCACAGAAGACAAAGCATTTTAGCGCCTGAAAGGTAACAGATATTAACTTACTAGATGCATTGTCAATTCCATATTAGCACATAGTTTTGTCTCAGATATCTAAGTACCCTACTATCCTTCTCTCTTATTTAAACATACTAACATTTTATGTTATCTTCTACTAGCAATATGGCAAGAACTAGAAAGCGAAAAATAGTTGATATTAATCGAAATAGTACATTAGAAGAAGGAATAATTAATCGAAATAAAAGACGTAGTCTAAACATACAGAAAAAGACAACGTACTTATCAATCCCTACCAATAACATATATTTTTCTCCAGAACATATAGAATACCTAAAAGAATCATATCCTGGACGATCATACTATGGCATAGCTAATCATGAATGTCAATATTGTGGTGCAATATTCTGGTATGAAGAAAGAATTAAATCTAATCATGGAACTATTACTTATAATCTATGTTGCAAAGAAGGTAAAATTCGCATTCCTCCATTTAAAAAACCTCCCAAGTTTCTTGCAAAGCTACTTGATTACAATGGTGATAGTCGATCTAAACATTTCATCCAAAAAATAAGGCAATATAATAGCATGTTTGCTTTTACATCTATGGGAGGAAATATAGATAAATCTATAAATCAAGGAGATGGACCTTACATTTTTCGCATTAATGGACAAATACATCATCGTATAGGATCATTATTGCCTAAACCTAACAATATTCCTAAATTTGCTGAATTATACATATTTGATACTGAAAATGAAATTTCAAATAGAATACGTGCTTTGCAAAATGAAGAAATAGAAACAACAGATATCGATCCAAGTATAGTAAAAGGTCTAACGGACATGCTAGATCAATATAATCCTTTGGTGAAAAAATTCCGTTTTGCACGTGATCTACTGAAAGACTATAATGGCATTGATGTTAGTATCTGTATCATTGGTGCAGATAAAAATGATCCAGTACAATTTGAAATGCCAGATAGTGATGAATTAGCCATGTTAATAGTTGGTGATCTATCATTGGAAAATTATAAACGAGACATCATAGTACAGAGTGGAGATCAAGGTTTGCATGAGATATCAATTCTACATCCTGCATTTATGGCTTTGCAATATCCATTGCTATTTCCATATGGTGAAAGAGGATACCAATTAGGCATTTATTATCATTACGATAGTGGTAAACAAACTAATCGCAAGCGAAATAAGGTAACAATGCATGCTTATTTTAAATACCAAATACACTACAGAAAAAACCAACCAAATCCATATATTTGTTATGGAAGATTATCAAAACAAATAATTGTTGATGCTCGTGCATGTGAGGATGAAGATCGACTACAATATATTGCCAAAAACCAGGATAAATTAAGGGTAGAATATCTACAAGGTATAGCAGATGCCGTAGAAAGAGGAGCCCTAAAAGGTGACCAAATTGGGAAAAAAACGCTAATACCATCTAGCCATACAGGATGTAGAAGATATATGATACAAAATTACCATGATGGTATTGCAACATGCCGTGTATATGGTCCACCAGACTTATTTATAACCTTTACATGTAATCCAAGATGGCCAGAAATTATTGGAATGTTATCTGAAGGTCAACAACCTAATGACAGACCAGATATAATAGTGCGTGTTTTTCATATGAAACTGCAAGAATTACTTCAAGATATACGTTCCGGCATAGTTTTTGGTCCCATTAATGCAATCTTATATTCAATTGAATTTCAAAAAAGAGGTCTACCACATGTACATATATTAGTCTGGCTAGCAAATAATAAATCTGAGATTATTATTGAAATGATAGACCATTTTATTTCAGCTGAGATACCTGACCCAAATATCGATCCATTAGGATACATACTTATTGCAGAACACATGATGCATGGACCATGTGGTGATAAAAACATGAATTGTCCCTGTATGAAAAAAGGAAAATGTTCAAAGTTCTATCCAAAAGAATTCCAAGGTGAAACTATATTTGACGAAAACGGTTTCACAATATACAGAAGGCACGATACAAACATATGCATACGTAAAAATAACCACATCCTAGATAACAGATGGGTTGTACCGCATAATTTATTTCTTCTAAAAAATATCAAGCACATATAAATGTTGAATACTGCAGTAAGAGTAGAATATTGAAATACTTATGCAAATATGTTAATAAAGGCCCTGATCAAGCAAAAATCTTTTTCGAACTATTAAAGAAAAGACAAGAAAATAACACTCCAGTTGATGAAATAAAGGAATATCTTGATTGTAGATATATTTGTGAACAAGATGCACTTTGGAGACTATTTGGTTATGAAATTCATCATCACTCACCAGCAGTAGAACGACTACCAGTTCACTTACCATACATGAATATTGTAGCCTTTAGGAATAATGAAAAACTAAAAAAACTTATAGAAAATCCTGACCTACAAAAAACTATGTTAACAGAATGGTTCACAGCAAAGCAGAGATATGACAAAGCACATGAATTAACATACTGCGACTTTCCTACAAAGTGGACTTGGGATCAAAAAAATCGACAATGGAATGATAGAAAACATGGAGGAAAAATAGGCCGCCTATATTATGTTAATCCAACTGAAGGAGAACGATTCTACTTACGAATGTTATTAATGGTTGTAAAAGGCGCAAAAAACTATGAGGATGTTAGGACATATAATGGAACCATATATACCACATTTAAAGAAGCATGCATGTCTCGTGGATTACTAAACAATGATGAGGAATGGTACTGGGCATTTAAAGAGGCTGCAACATGGGCATCATCATCACAATTAAGACAGTTATTTGTAACTATGGTGCTATTTTGTGGAATACAAAATGAAAGAGAATTTTTTGAGAAAAATTGGCTCTACATGGTAGATGATTTTAAAAACGCTGCACAACAACAACTGCACCCAATTAAGTACACTCAACCTGATAGTGAACTAATGGATTTATTACTAGATGATTTGCAATATATTTTCTCTAGGAATGGAGTACAGATACATAACTTTAACCTTCCTCATAAAAGCAAAGAATATAAAAATTACCTTATGAATCGCTTAATCGAAGAAGAATTGAGTTATGATATTGACAAATTAGAGGAACAAGCCAACATATTGTATGCATACCTAAATACCGAACAAAGAAATGCTTTTCACACAGTTATAAAAAATGTTTAGACCATACAGCAGGTTTCTATTTAGTATCAGGATATGGTGGTACAGGTAAAACTTATTTATGGAATGCAATTGTTTCATACCTAAGAGCACGTAAAAAAATTGTATTAACAGTAGCATCATCTGGTGTAGCATCTTTATTATTACCAAATGGCAGAACAGCACATTCACGATTTAAAATCCCATTGGATATAGATGAAACTTCAATGTGTGATATTAAGCGTGGAAGCATGCTGGCTGAACTAATAATTGAGACCTCTCTGATAATATGGGATGAAGCATTAATGACAAATAGACGATGCTTTGAAGCATTAGATAGATCACTACGTGACATTATGAACCAAATAAACTCTAAAACAAAAGAAACCCCATTTGGAGGTAAAGTTGTAGTATTAGGAGGAGATGTACGGCAGATCCTACCAGTAATAGAAAATGGAACAAGAACACAAATAATAGATGCATCAATAATAAAATCGTATCTTTGGAAACATGTGCATGTATTAAAATTGACAGAAAACATGCGATTAAAAAATACCAGTATGTGTAGCACATCATATAATGACCTCCGATCATTTAATCAATGGTTATTACAGCTAGGTGAAGGACTACTACCAACAAATAAACATGATGGAGATACTGAACCTACATGGATAGAAATACCACACGAATTTCTCATTTATACTGATGGGCCAAAAATTCCAGCATTAGTGAACTATGTTTATCCACAGTTTGAGCAAAACTATTTCAACCCAGAATATTTAAAAGAAAGAGCAATTTTAACACCAACTAATGAAGTAGTAGATGATATTAATACCCACATGTTAACTCTTGTGCCACAAGAAGGAAAGGAATATCTAAGTGCTGATTCTATTTCAAAGTGTTTAGATACATGCAACGATGTTGATGTTCTTTATCCTGTTGAATACTTGAATACTCTAAATGCTAATAATTTTCCTCAGCGCAGATTAGTACTCAAAATTGGTGTGCCGATTATACTATTATGAAATTTGAATCAAAGCATAGGACTATGCAATGGTACACGGTTAATTATAACAAATTTGGGTGACAATATTATAGAAGCCATTATTATAACTGGTTCCAATATTGGAGAAAAGGTTTACATTCCACGTATAAATCTTACAACGAGAGGTTGTAAGTGGCCATTTATATTAAATAGACGACAATTTCCTGTAAAAGTATGCTATGCCATGACTATAAATAAGAGTCAAGGACAAACATTAACAAATGTAGGTGTATATCTCAAAAAGCCTGTATTCACACATGGTCAATTATATGTAGCAATTTCAAGAGTAACATCCAAATCTGGCCTCAAAATACTTATAGAAAATGAAGATGGAACTTGTGGAAATCAAACTCGAAACATTGTATATCGTGAAATATTCAATTATATCTAACAATTTTCTTGCAGATGGCGACTAATATGCTTTCAGAGCTAAATCCTCATGGACTGAATTGGAACATACGCCTTTGCATCTCAAGAATGTGGGAATTCTATAGAAAAGATGGACAACTCAAACATCTGGACTTAGTGATCATAGATGAAAAGGTATGCTTCATAGTTATAAGCTCACCATTTAACTTCCCTTTGTAATGTTAATCTCCTTTTAATTATCTATTCTATAGTACTGATTATTTCCGTCACAGAACAATGCCATGTATGTTGAAATACCACCAGAAGATATTCCATACCTAAAAGCTCATCTGCAAGAAGGAAAAATAGTAGACATAAAAAGGTTTTTAGTCCAGAGAGCAAAAAACATATACAAAGTGGTGGATGGTCCTTATATGATAAAGTTAAGTCAGAGATCAATCATCACTCCAGTGCTTCTAGAACCACAAAATTTCCCAAAATATCTTTACAACTTGATTCCATTCTCAGAGGTACAACGACACGCCAATCTTAATAATCAATTCCTAGGTAACATATTCTTACTCGATATGTACATTTTATGTTTTCACTACTAATACATTATAAAAACCAAATGTGTGACTAAAATTACATATGTATCCTATGCAGATGTTATTGGCTATGTGGCAGCTGTATCAAATGTTGCAAAAGTCCAATATGGCTACAACAAGTTAGAAACAAAAAGGATTGTTATTCTTAAAGACGACAAGTAAATTAGTCTTGTGCTCATTTTTTCCCTGGTAATGACAATTATTAACTCAACAATAATAATACATTACTTTTGTCATATAAATTCATGGCAGGGGAAACTCAATTGAAATATCACTATGGGGTCAAAGAGCAACTGAATTTGATGCGGACACAGTTTATATGAATGGACAAGAGACTGTAGTAATTGTTATCTTTGTTGGAACATTAGCAAAGACTATAAAAGGTGACAAATTAATTCTAACCGGAAGTTCTGCTTGTCGTTGGTACATCAATGAAGACATTCCAGCAATCAATGAATTTTATTCAAAGTAAGAATATTTATTGTACTGACTAATATATATATATATATGTGTGTGTGTGTGTGTGCGCGCGCGCGCGCATAAAAGTGGCCTAACATAATATTTGCTACTTCAGGCTTTTGCAAATAGAAGATCAGATTGAACCAGTACAGGAACTGCACCTACAAGGCGATGATGAAAACGCACAACAGATTGAAAAGAAAACCCAGTTGCAACTCAAGAAAGAAGTTGATCCAGTTGATCATAAGGTAATATCACTTACATTTTGTATAAACACACTACATACCTTTAATAAGAACTTTAGCACTAGCAGTACACCTTATCTATCAGTATGTTACTTAAGGCTGAATTTTGTATCATTGTATCATACCTTTAATAAGAACTCTAGCACTAGCAGTACAGCTTATCCATCAGTATATTACTTAACGCTGAAATTTGTATCATTGTATCCTACTTTTTCCAGAATAAAAAATTTGAATCCACAATCACAATTACAAGACTAGCTCCAAACCAAGGGTGGTGGTATCGTGCATGTAAATCATGCCACTCGAAGACTTTTCTTCAGGGTAGCACTTACAAATGCACAAATGACAACTGTGCCTGCACTGAATCGATACCTAGGTACATATATTATTGTCATCCTTCTCCATTTTTAAAGCTTTAAATTTTAAACTCTTTCATAACCAATTCACATTTCAGTTCTAAATTATTCTTAATGCAAAACATAGGTACAAACTTTGTATTATGGGCAGCGATAATACCTATGAACTTGAATTTGTCCTTTTCGACAAAAAGGCAGACCAACTGATTGGAAAACCAGTAGAGAAGATATCCAATATGTATGGCAAAAGTGATATCCCATCTCAAATCACAGCCTTGATTGGACAAAAGTACACGTTCGTCGTGAAGATTTCATCAAAAAAGAGTTTTACTAGCAAAGATCCATCATTTGAAGTCCTCTATATCACTCATCAATTTGGAAAACAAACAAATATTCTGAGTTTCGAGAAACAAGAACAAAGCAGCACAAGTACTACACCACTTCCAACTCCAAGGCAGATGCCACCACTGGTTCCAATCAAATACAAAACTGACACGAAACAGGTACACAAACAAGTAATCCTTTTCATTATGTTTTTTACAATTTTTTGAACATGGACTTCCTTATAATATATTTCATACTAACATATAGGATAAATTTCCATTGCTACAAAAGTCTCACACAGATATTGACCTGATGGAGATAGAACCTACCGAGTATGTATTCCTTCTAATAATTGTATAAAGAAAATTATATTATTATGTATGCACCTAATAGCACTAGCTTCCTTTTAAATAATCATAGAAATCCCAGCGAACAAGATACCCAGAGGAACAAAAGGGATCAACCAAGCGATAATGATAATAATAGCGACGAGGACTACAAAGCTACCAGAAGTTACTTTACAAGGGAAAAGAAAGCAAAACAGTAAGTTAAACTCTTCCATTACTTTTTACCACTGTTTCTCAAAAACTGCAGTATTAAATTCTTTCCAAAAGAAATCATGAGCACACTACTTGAACCAGCAAATAAAATATGCAAATCTTGGTTTCAGAGTTATGCATTATCTATTTATGCGTAAGGTACGTTGAAGAGAAATTGGAGCATTAAATATGCAATATCACAATATAATAGCATGTATTATAAAATAACTTAAAATATGAAATTGCTTCCTCCATTGCATACAGGTAGCCGTGGAAAGAGGACAAGCAATGGATCTTTTGCAAAATAGCTGCCCTGATTTCTGGTAGAGCAGGCTTTTGTAAGCTTTAATGGACAATATTGTTCTTTTGGAGAAGAACCCTATCAACCGCCGCTCTTTAGGGTATTTTGATACAGCAGATTTAGCACATCTTCTATCACTATGAAGACAACAATTAATTTTGTGACTAAATCTGCACTACATCTTTTGCAAAATGACATAAAACAATTCTCTCATGGTTTAGTCATGTATGCAGCTAAATGAACATCATATATGTAATTATTAATGTTCCTATTTCATCCATACTCATTCAAGCAGAAGACCATACCCACTTTGCAGTGTAAAGTTTCCAATTTATAACCAATCGTACTACATCTGCCTAAAGCAAAAGCACAGTTACTGAGTCGCTTCTTCTGAGCACCAACTCTGAATATGAGGACAAACAAACTTCAGCAAACTTCCCAAATGCATATCGCCATAAAAAAATATAAAAAATAGAACAAGCAGGATCTCAACATTACCTACTACTGTGTAGCTCATAGTTCTTACAAGAAATTCCAGCATATATTTTAAGGAAAAAATCATTTAACAAATTAAATCTGTGCCACCAAAACTATAGAGCGTTGGATTACTCAATCTTCAAAAACGAAACAACAAATCCATATAAAAAATCGCTTTCTCCTTCACATAACCTATCAAGCTCATGCACCATCGACTCTAACGAAGAACGAGGGAAATTGATTTTACCTGAAGTTTTCCTTAGAGAATAGCAACAGACAGATCCAATCTTGCGCTCCTCTCCTTCCTCTCTTCATTCGTTCTTCTCCCTTAATTTTCCTTTATAACAAAGAACAGGGGAAATTGATTTTACCTGAAGTTTTCCTTGGAGAATAGCAACAGACAGATCCAATCTTTCGCTCCTCTCCTTCCTCTCTTCATTCGTTCTTCTCCCTTAATTTTTCTTTATTTTCCTGGTGCATTAGGAGCACCGACGCTGTCCCAGCGGCGTAGATTTGTGCCTGTAGTATTTCTGCAGCAAGGGAAAGGAAACAACAAGCAACGGCTGCGTGGTTGGGTGATTGAACAGAGAGGATAAAGTCACAGAGCCAGCGACAAAGAAATAAAGGAGCAGCCAAGGAGCTCCACGTACTAAACTCAATATACACGTGCCACTCAAATCCTGCTTTGGACCCTCCTACCAAAGCAATATGACAAACAGCTGTCATCTGATTATTTAATCTTATTTTCCCATATTGGAACAGAGGGTGAGACAGAGACATCGTCCTCCTCTTTTTCTACTATCATATTCTTTGCATTTTCCCCTCTTCTGTATTCTTATTCAACAGGCTACAGGGAAAAGAAACAGGGGACAGACAAACAGCACCAAGAATATTTCGTAATCCATGCCACATGATCTGCCAAAGAATTTGCTTCGTGAATGCTAAAAATCCTCTGCTCCGGAAATCCAATTCCTTCTGTCATTACCACCGGCTTCAATGCCGCCCACCAATTTAATTAATTAACAATTGATTAGCTAATGATCATGACTGACCAATAATATAATGATCACGGGTCCTAGGGGGCGCCAAAGGCGCGCCAAAATTCTAGTTTCTTTCTAATGTTCCATAAGAGAAAAACATGGTTCCACAGAGGAAGGTCAAAAAATGTTGCATCAGAAGAAAAATAATATTCTTGGACCAGTTGAGAAATAAATTTGTTGAGTAAAAGATAAAGGAATATTATTCCATCAAAAGAGAAATATGTTTGAAGGTATACAACAACATCACTTCTAGTCACATGTGTGAAAAATATGTTCAGAGGTATACGACAACGTGACTTCTAGTCATGTGTGCGACATATACCTTTTCCTTGTGTGTTCCATATTTTTTGTGCATCGTTCTTGTTACAAATAATATAGTTTAGTATATTAGTGATCAATTGTATTAGCGAAAGGGCCTCTCCAAATGGTATGTCCCTTCGGGTGACAATTCATGCCCGGCTTTGTGCCCTTGGGCTCGTATAAATATGTAACGGTACCCTCCGTCAAATCAATTTTTTCATCCATTCCATTTCATTCCATTCTCTTGTTCACATTACATCTAACAAGTTATCAGCACTGTAGTCTCTACATTGAGTGCAGACAGACGGCAAGTAGGACGAGTCGTCGGCCTCCATCGCAGCTGCACTCTCGACCCTGCTCCTCTATGCGCGGCCACTACGGAATTTTTCGGTGACCACGCATCAACACCAACCGTCCGCAAGAAGGCCTCATGAACAGCAATATGCGATTCATCAGCAAAAAGATACAGGAATTGAAGCCGTGAACAAGAACAGATAAAGAAGATTAAGAACCAGACCCTCGAGTTCAATTTATCTCCACACTATTTTAGTATCTGCTTCTTCTTCCATCGCTAATCTTGACACATGCAGAAATAGAATCCCTGAACGAGAATACCATTCTGATCCTTTCTTCTTACTAAACGAATTGCAAATTAAGTGCTTGCAGTTGCACTACAGCAACACATAGAACGAGAAGAAAAAATATTAGCCAATCGGCTCCAACAATTGTAAGTCGTAGGCATACATTTCAATTAGATAATCTCACCATGGCTGGGGTTACTGCGTGACTGCATCACTACATCCTAGTTTCATCGTCGGTACGCGGGCTGCGCGTCGTGGCGCTCCGCCGTTCTTCACCGACGTGGGCTCCTCGGGCTCGGCGGCATCACCGCCGGTAGTGGCCAATACAGCCGCGGAGCTCTCGGCGTCCGCACCAACGCTGGCCTCCACACCAACCGAGGCGATGGCGCCCGCTCCATCGACCGACGCCACACCAACGGCGACGGCGAGCAACTGCTCGCGGAGACGGCCCTAGATGACGCAAGGTGGAGGCGGCACGCGGTGCAAGCGGCCGCGGGGCTCCGGCAGCGCCAGCGGCACCTCCACGCGGCATCCTCACGGGACGCATCAAGGCGACAGCGTGCAACCGCCCGGCGGCGGCGGCATGGGGAGGCCAACGGGTTAGGGAATCCCTAACCGTCTCCCCGTCGCCCCTTTATACGGGCCCGTGGCCCTTAACGGGCTGGTACGACCTACTGGGCTGAGCGTCCGCAGGCGCCCTCGTGGTGGGCCGGCACCACTCGCTGGCCCTGATGGGCCATCTTCCCAGGCCGCGCGCCTTCAGGCGCTCGCGGGACGCCTCCGCACAGATGGGCCTCGCCCGGTGGGCCGCGGCATCGCCACGCTGGGCCGCGCTCCGCGCCAGTGGCTGGGCCACGCCCACGTTTTGGGCCACGCGCTAGTGCCTGGGCCGCGCATTTGCACACGCTGGGCCTCACCAAGTGTCGTGGGCTGCACAGAGAAAAGAAAAAAAATTCTTTTATGATTTCATTTAGAAGTTCCCCAAACTTCTAATTACCTACCTATTTAGAATTTTTTTCCTGTTCTGAATATTCAGTATATTGATTTATTCTGTACATATTTGTGTGTGTCCTCGTATAATATCCTTAGATATTGGAACCAATATATTATTAATGCTATGATTACCATAGTAATTTGGCAATATTTGATCATCCGATCTTGCATTGGTTTGACACATTCTATTTTCAGAATAATATTTTACTCATGCCATTATTTTATTTGTATATTTTTGGCATTAACTCTACGAGTTCATTCATGCAAAATTTAAATTAAGGAACATCAAATATAATATTTGGAACAACACAAGGTGATGCGCCCTAGGCACTGGCTGTGATAAGTTCTTTTGAACTTATTTGGCCTGAGATTAAGGCTTTTAGGCAGCAATTTATTTGCTCATCACTGCGATGTCTACATCTTTTGATGACTACCTTCATCGTGTATATTCAAAATTCATATAAACGGACATATGACTATCCAGTCACATGTTCCATCAGGAATTAAAATAATATTTTAAGCAGTTATATTACATATTCCTTTACCTTAATTATTACCGTAAGAAATATCTTACATTTAATATTTTGCATGCATACAAAAAAACTTAATTTACATCAGTAAATTAATTCCAAACAACATATCTCATGTAGGAAAATTACTAATTTAGTCAAGAAAGATTTCACTTAACTTGTAGCAGATTTAATTCTCTAAGTTATATTTGTGAAACCTTGTGTTTTATTATAAATATTATTGTCATAAGTATCGTAAGACATATGATACTTCAAATATAGTATGTGTATTTATATATATAATCTAATGAGTCAAATTCTTCAGATATTTGATTTACTCATTTTAGATTATAATACGGGAACAATCCAAATAGGAAAAGGAAATTTGTTTAGTGGCAACTTGTTTCACTAATACAATACTCAGGGAAATTAAATATTTCCAAACTCTTACCAAGAGTAAAGGAAACGTCACATCTATCGTTGGTCGTGATTCTTTGATGGTGGGTTCTGATCGAACCACATGGTCCTCCCTATGGGTACTAAACTGGAACTTGAGGATACACTCATGTATCCTAATTCAACTCATACCCTATTGAGTTATAAATATATCCGTCGTAATGGTTTTCATATTGAAACTCATAATGACAACAATAATAAATATCTATTCATTACCCAAGATAAAGGATATAGCAAGCAACGTGTTGAGAAAATTCCTTCATCATCCTCTGGATTGTATTACATATACATCAAACCCATACGACATGTTGCATATAAGATAATTTTTCAGAATCTTGATATATTCAAGACTTGGCATGATCGTCCAGATCATCCTAGAGTTGGGATGATACGAAAAATTATAGGCAATTCAATTGGTCATCATCAAAATTTCTCCAACCTTCAGATTTTGTTTGCACCGCACGTGCAACTGGGAAATTCATCTTAAGACCCTCTTATCTTAAGATCAACGCTGAACCACTACATTTTCTTGAACACATTCAAGGTAATATTTGTGGTCTATTCATCCATTAACTGGACCATTCAGGTACTTCTTGGTACCCATTGATGCATCTACTAGATGGTCCCATGTGTATTTATTGTCCACAAGAAACCATGCTTTTGTAAGGATTATTGCTCAAGTTATCAAAATAAGAGCAAATTATCCAGAAAATCTAATAAAATCCATCAGGATTGACAATGCCGCTGAGTTTTCCTCAAAAGCCTTCAAATTTCTATTGCATGGCTTTAGGCATTAATGTGGAACATTTTGTACCTTATGTACATACACAAAATGGATTAGCCGAATCTCTTATCAAGAGAATCAAATTAATTGCTAGACCATTATTGCAGAATTGCAAATTTCCAACATCATGTTGGAGGTCATGCGGTCTTACACGCCATTGATCTAATTCAAATCACACATACTGCATATCATACGGCTTCCCCGTTGCAGTTAGTAAGTGGAAATCAACCAAGTATTTCCCATCTGCGAAAATTCGGTTGTATTGTATACGTACCAATTTCACCACCGCGGCGTACATCCATGGGCCCCATAGAAAAATGGGGATATATGTGGGGTATAAATCACCGTCAATCATAAAATATCGAGCCTCCTACAGGAGACTTATATACTGCCCGGTACGCTGATTACATCATCAATGTGGACGATTTCCCGACATTAGGGGAAGACAATATGTACCAAATAAAATGCCAGGAAATAAATTGGAATGCCATAGGTATTCAGTCCTATAATCCACATACTATAGAATCTGAACATGAAGTTCAGAAGATTATATATTTGCAAAGCATTGCAAATAATCTGCTAGAGGTATTTACTGACTATAAAGGTGTCACTAATCCTATTGTTAAATGTACTAGAAAGAGTAGCAACTCTTACTCAATAACTCCCAAATCAAAATAAGAGGGGGAGAGGTACAATTGCAAAGGATATCCGCGGAAAACATGGAAGCTCACTTCCAAAGCACTAATGTGGGTTGTACATGCCCTTAGCATGTGAAAATATGAGTACAATCTTTTATAGATTCTCTGCTCGGATGTTCTGGTTTATTAATGTTTGAAAGAATATCCACCTGAAGTTAGAACCATATAGTAGTATCGATCACATGACAGCCCGGGTGATTTCAAGGTGCCCGTGCTAACTACTGGCTGGCCGGTGGTGGATCCACTTCCCCGCTGACTGCGAAGGTGATGATTTCCCGAAAAATCATGGAGGTCTGGGTCTGCGATATGCAGCAAACCGCGTGTGCCAATGTGGCATGATGACCGCCGCCGCCGCAGTCCTATAGTTCTGCACAGTCAATGTTTAACTCTTTGGCTATGTTTAGGCCTTATTTAGATCCCAAATTTTATCCCTAAAGTTTATTAGATAAAAAGAAGATTACCGTCACATCAAAATGGCATAGCATATATGGAGTACTAAGGGCCTATTTGGTTGGAGGGACTAAAGTTTTAGTCCGGTCCCATCGAATGGAAGAATGCTAATTAGAAGTATTAAATATAGATTAATTAAAAATGCATTATATAATCTAGGACTAATTTATGATACGAATCTATTAAGCCTAATTAGTCCATAATTAGACAATATAACTCTACAATAATAATTTGATAATTATGTACTAATTATATATTAATTAGGCTTGTTAGGTTCGTCTCGTGGAGTAGATATGACTTATGTAATTAGTTTTATAATTAATTTATGTTTAATGCAAAATTATTACTTATTTGAGAGACTAAACTTTAGTCCCTAGGATCCAAACACACCCTAAATATAGATGGAATAAAAAACTAATTTCACAGTTTTGTTGTACTCTGCGAGACGAACATTTTGAGCCTAATTAATCAATTTTTAGATAATTTTTCACACATACAAACGCAATGCTACAGTGCGTATTTAATGCGCAGAGTAGCGTAAATCGGGAGCTCCCAATTCGGGAACTAAACGAGGCTTTAGTTTCTCCCAACTTTACATACTTTCCATCACATCGAAATATTAATATAACAAATAACGTATATATGGAGCATTAAATATAGGTAAATAAAAAACTAATTGCATAGTTTTGATGTACACGACGAGACGAATTTTTTGAGCCTAGTTAGGTCATAGTAGGACAATAATTACCACAAACAAACAAAAATATTACAGTGCACTACAGTGGTGACTCTTTTCACCCATTTTCATGGATCTAAATACAACCTTTATTGCTGCAGCCTCTCTTTAATAGTTGCCGTTGGAATCTTTGACAATTTAGACTTCCAAATTCTTATCCATCCGGAGGTCAATTTCAGTACACAGTTTTACTACACAGTTTATCTACACTAAAAATAGAGAATCGTGTCCGAGGAGCTTTATGGTGACAAAATAACTCTTACATGCCATGAAACTCTTCATTCTCTCTGCTCTACCACATCAACAAATTTAATGCTATAAAACTCTTATCAAACCCGCTAAAACTGGTCTAATGAATTAAATTGGTCCTGAACTAGGCTAATATAATTGTATTTCATTCTAATACTACCTCCGTTTCAAATTACTATTCATTGTTGACCTTTTCTCATGATCTTTGATCATTCGTCTTATTAAAAATTTTGTCTAAATATATAAACCAATAAATTATACTTGAAGTATATACGATGATAAAACAAGTCACATGTAAAATAAATGATACTTGTAAATTTTTTTGAATAAGACGAATGGTCAAACGTTAAACGAAAAAGTCAATGATGAATAGTAATTTGAAATGGAGGTAGTATTATTTGTCTGTCACGCGTAGCATGCATGGGAAAAAATGCTAAACAGTTTTAGTTTCACATTCACGTTCGGACGCCTTAGCGGCAGTTGCGGTATTCAGTATGTTGTTCTTCATCTGCCGCCGATGCCAGCGTGCAGTACGTCAAAGCAGCGGTTGCACTTTCCTCTTTAATTTTAATGAAACAGGAGTGGTTAGAATGAACAAAAACAAGACGAGTACAAGTCTGAAAGAAAAGAAATAAGAAAAAGAAGTTTATAACAAATTGTCAAGACTATGGTAAAAAATAGCTTGTACTTCCTCCGTTTCAAAATATAGGTCGTTTAACTTTTTTTACCTCAAGTTTGACCACTCGTCTTATTCAATTTTTTGTGCAAATTATCATATTTTTTGTGGTGGTTTGCTTTATTAATATAAAATCTTTATAAATGTCTTAAATCTGACTATATTTTTACAAATTTTTTGAATAAGACGAGTGGTCAAACTTGAGGCTAAAAAAGTCAAACGACTTATATTTTGAAACGGAGGGAGTAATATATATGTTTATGACAGGTAAGTTGATCTATGTTTGAATTAAATAGATTATCCCAAATAATATATTTTTAAAAATAAAAAGTTATATAATACTATCTCTGTCGTTAAATATACGATGTTTAAGTTATCCTAAACATAATATTTGCGAAAACGGAGGGAGTATGCACGAGTAGAGAAATGACTTTTCATCCAGCCGCTTTAGTCCCGGTTAAATTTTGATCCGAGACAATAAACTTTTAGTCCCGGTTGGAGCCTCCAACCGAGACTAAAAGGTCTCAACCTTTAGTCCCGGGACTAACATGGTGACTTTTAGTACCCGGTTGGTAGCTCTAACCGGACCTTTAGTCCCGGGTGAAGATGTTTCACGGGTTACAATAAAGAGAAATCATCCCACCTTCCATCACATGTACTGCGTAGGTGGAGTGGCTAGGTAACTGTGTATGACACCATGCAAGAGGGTGTGTGTTTGAATCTCACTGGATGCAAATATTTTTTTAGCATGAGAGAGTTTTAGTCCCGGACTAGCCTTGTTAGAGAAAAAAAACGTTTCCAACAGACTATATAAATGACTCTCTAAATTTAGTGGCTCTCTATCCTACCTCATTCGCTGGCCATTTTTAACTAACCTACCACACTAGCCATGTTTACCGAATCTGTTGGTCAGTCAAATCTATGTTTGAGAGGAGATCACTAAATTTGAAATCTTTTTTACCTAATCTCCTCTGAGAACTACCACACCGACGCGCCGCCCATGTTCCCGTACTCGGCGAGCACCTCCCGAGGCGGCCCCTCGTCGTCTCCCTCCGCCGCGTCATCGGCTCCGACGACCACCGCCGACGCGCCGTCCGCGACGAAGGCCTGCATGCCGAGGCTGTTCGCGGGGTGTGCCTCTGCCTCGTCGTCGGCGCCGCGGAAGGCGATGACGGAGACCTCGAGGCAGACGGCGAGCACGCGGGCGCCGGCGTTGTTCTCGGCGAGGTCCTTGGCCAGGTGCAGCGCAGACGCGCCGGCGGTGCAGACCTGGTGGTAGACGCCGAGGCAGCGGACGGCGGGGGAGAGGCCTAGGAGCCTGGCGATGTGGTAGTCGGCGCCGGGCCGGTCGCCGCCGCCGCTGTTGCTGCCGACGATGAGGTGGGTGATGGCCTCGGCTGGCCTCCCCGGTCGATTTGAAATTGTTTGCCGCCGATTCGTTGACCTCCGCTCCGATTCGAGGCCGCCGGAGGCCGAATCGACGATCTTTGCCTGAGCGCTACGAACGGGGGCGGCGGATCGAGAGAGATACGAGAGAGCGGATGCGGCGGAGAGGAGGAGAAGAAAAGAAACATGATTTTGCAAAAGGACACCCGAAAAGACATGTAATTTTTGTTGGATTTTATGTGTCTAGCCTTTTTTTACGGATAACACCTTAAAATATCAGATATCACCAGCTAGTTTTAGGTATCTAGATTTTAGGTATGCCGTTGGAGATGAGCATAAAATCTATACATAAACTTTCTCTCTTATACCTAAAATAATTTTTAGGTTTTCAAATTTAACAATGCTGCTGGAGATGCTCTAAAAGGGGTGGAGGACGGGGACTAAAGTCCGGTTCTCTAATAGTGATTTCAACTATATATTGCTCATCATTAGAACCATATATAAAAAGTAGTATGGGAGTGTAAGTTGTGTCCCTCTCTTGGGAATATTCTCCCCACATGGAGAAATATTTGATATATAAACATATATGTACCTAAGTTATGGGCGATGCACATTTATTGGTATCTCGCATCACTGCCGCGCTTTACCGTTGGTGGTGTTGCAAACCGGAAGCTCCACCGCCGCCGTCGGTGAGCGAAACCGTGCGCGCCACCCGCGGCTGAACACCTCCTCGATCTCCTCTAGCGGCCGGCCCTGCGTCTCGGGGCAGAGGAAGTAGAAGAACACGGCGGCCAGCACGGCCAGCCCCGCGAACAGGAAGAAGGCGCCGCCGATGGTCACGGCCTTGTACAGCGACACGAACGTCATGGACACGCCGGCGTTCATGACGCGGTTGATGGCCACCCCTACGCTGGCGCCCTGCGCACGCAGCCTGAGCGGGTACACCTCCGAGCTGTACGCCCACGTGATGGGCCCGACGCCGACGGAGAAGGACGCTATGAAGGTGAACACCGTGGCGGTGGACAGCACCACCGCCCACGCCGGGGAGTGGTGCGGCGCCGACCGCTCCACGACGGTGAGCCCGAGGCCAAGGCATGCGAGCGAGGCGATGATCCCCGCCAGGCTGGAGAGGTAGAGCGGCCGCCGTCCGATGCGGTCCACGAGCAGGATGGCCGTCAGGATGAACGCCGTCTTGGTCACGCCCACGCCGATGGTCGCCGCGAGGATCTCGCTGCGGGTAGCGATGCCGGCGGCCTTGAAGATGCGCGGGCTGTAGAGCACCACGGCCTCGATGCCGGTGAGGTGCTGGAAGAAGTGGACGCCGAAGGCCGCGACGAGGATGCGCCGGACGGGCGGCGTCGGGTGCAGGAACATCTCCCTCCAGACGCCCTTGCCGACGCTGCTCGGCTTGTCTGGTGCACTCGCGGCGGCGGCGGCGGCGTCATCGTCTGCAAGCCCTGCCGCCGTTTTGATCTCCGCGAGGCGCACGTCGGCCTCGGCCGCGGTGTCGGAGACCCGCCGGAGCACGGCGAGGGCCTGCTCGACGCGGCCCTGCATGACGAGCCACCGGGGCGACTCCGGCATCGCGAGCACGGCGACAGCAAGCACGGCGCTCGGGAGCGCGCCGAGCCCCAGCATGGTGCGCCAGCCGTAGACCAGGGGCAGCTTGGCGAGCAGGTAGTTGGCGACGTACCCGACGAGGATGCCGAAGCTGATGCAGATCTCGGGCAGCGAGGTGACCGAGCCGCGGATCGCCGCGGAGGAGATCTCGGCCGCGTAGACGGGCGCGATCATGAGCGCGTAGCCGACGCCGACGCCCGCGACGCAGCGGCCGGCAAGGAGCGTGCCGAAGTTTGGCGCGAGGCCCATGAGGACCGAGCCGGCGAGGAAGATGCAGGCCGCGAGAGAGATGGTGCGGCGGCGGCCGATCCAGTCCGAGACGCGGCCGGCGGTGAGGGAGCCGACGAGGGCGAAAAGGTTGAGAATGCCGGCGAGGAAGATGCAGGCCGCGAGAGAGATGGTGCGGCGGCGGCCGATCCAGTCCGAGACGCGGCCGGCGGTGAGGGAGCCGACGAGGGCGAAAAGGTTGAGAATGCCGGCGAGGACCTGCACCTGCGTGTCGTTGGTGTTGAGGTCCTCCTTGATGAACAGCATCGCCCCACTCATCACGCCCGTGTCTGCAATGCGCGGATTGCTGAATAACGATCGAGTTCAAGTTCGCGAAAAGAGAGTTATTATGGATGCATGCATGTTAAGCACAGTACCGTATCCCATGAGGATGGAGATGATGGAGCCGATAATGGAGCAGGCCACGGCGTACTTGTTCTTCCCCCGGTGACCATCTGTTTGCTTCTCTTCTCCCATGGCTCCTCCGATCCTCTTGTGTTTCTTCTGTCTCTAACACAGCACACACACTGCAGCTCTGTACCGAGTCAAGCGGCAAGCACTCCCCGGTCCTCTTATAGCCAGTCCCTGCAGCTTGAATTGCCTGTGCCTGCAGGCAGGTTGTAACCAAGGAAACATCACACATGTACACTACTTGTGTAGGTCAAACAAAGGAGCGAACCAAATGGTTACAACAACCGATCCATCTCGCTGATTGCGCACTACGGTGTCCTTTGTTTTCTTCTACACACTTATTCACTTCAGTGCAGTCGTGGTAGGCACACGCGCACCGCTATAAGTACGGAACAAAGAGAAGTTTAACTAATTCAAACAGCACCTCCTCCTTAAAAATAACCAATTTAATCCAGAGGAACTAGCTAGACTATTGACATGTGCCCAAAGCTGATCAAAATGAAAATCTGGACCCACATGCTACTGAAAAACTGATCCATGGCATGGTTATTTCGTTAGCTCAAATTCTTATTATGCCCCTTATAACAAGGTTGAGCCACTTAAATTATATCCCTAGAGATAGAGAAGGCTGAAAATATCTCCTACTCTGACCAGTGACAAACAAGATATTAGTACAAGGTACAGTTGAGTAGAGTAGCATACTATACCGAATTCTTCTCTCAATGCAACAACAGTGACAGCCATATATACCACACCGAGAAACGCATGTATATATGGCCGCCGTACGCATTTTATTTGGCTGTGCCCATTCTGCCATGGAGTCCTACAAGGTGACAACTCACGCGTGCGATGGTTTTTGTACGCTTCTTTGGCAGGTAGTCGAGTGCTTATCCACGCTGAGTCCAAACTTCGAAGTCAGACATGACAGCTCGGTTTCCTTTCATGCATGCAGTTTTCCTGTTCCTTTTATACAGTAGTTAAGATCCAAAACGATAGCGAAATAAACTATCTATCAGATGTGAAGTGTTTTGATATGAAAATTGGTGAGACAAGTAACGTTTGTACGCGGGTGTATATGGAGACATAAATCGGTGAAACGTATACTTTTAAGCGTTCTCTCTTATAGTTATTAAAGCATCTTTGACTCTTTATATCTTTTGTAATTTAAAGAAATAGAGATTTTGATGAAAAAACATCCTCCAATAGCCTCTTCAATTGGATATTCAAATATAAAATACAGATATCTTCTATTCCGGATTTCTCGCTAGCTAAAGATAGAGAGCCAAATGACTCTCTAGACTACGCACAAGATATAGAAAAGCTGTTGAAAAGTATAAAGATGTAGAAAATTATTTGTACTTAAATGACTCTCCAAATGATAATTTAGAGAGTATATTTTAAATAGGTCTTGGAGATGCTCATCTCCAAGAGACTCTTTATATCTTTAATAACCTACACAAATAGAGATTTTGGTGAAAAAACACCTTCCAACAACCTCTTCAATTGGATATTCAAATATAGATATCATCTATTCCGGAATTCT
Organism: Echinochloa phyllopogon; assembly: GCA_033239725.1. NCBI lineage: Eukaryota > Viridiplantae > Streptophyta > Magnoliopsida > Poales > Poaceae > Echinochloa > Echinochloa phyllopogon. The sequence continues at coordinate 30,658,413 of BTCW01000018.1, forward strand.
CGCTAGCGAATGATAGAGAGTGAGATGGCTCTCTAGACCGTGCACAAGATATAGAAAAGTTGTTGGAAAGTATAAAGATATATAAAATTATTTTACTCAAACGACTCAACAAATGATGATTTAGAGAGTATATTTTAGATAGGTCTTGAAAAATGCTCATCCCTAAGAGACTCTTTATATCTTTTCTAACTTACAGAAATAGAGATTTTGGTTAAAAACACCCTCCAACAACCTCTTCAATTGGATATCCAAATATAGATATCCTCTATTCCGGATTTCTCACTAGCCAACGATGGAGATCGAGATGGCTCTCTAGACTGCGCACAAGATATAGAAAAGCTGTTGGAAAGTATAAAGATATAGAAAATTATTTTTACTCAAATTACTCTCCAAATGCTGATTTAGCGAGTATATTTTAGATGGGTTTTGGAGATGCTCATCTCCAAGAGGCTCTTTATATCTTTTCTAACTTATAGAAATAGAGATTTTGGTGAAAAAACACCCCCAACAACCTCTTCAATTGGATATCCAAATATAGATATCCTCTATTTCATATTTCTCGCTAGCCAACAATGGAGAGCGAGATGGCTCTCTAGACTGCGCACAAGATATAGAAAAGTTGTTAGGAAGTATATAGATATAGAAAATAATTTTTACTTAAATGACTCCAAATGATGATTTAGAGAGCCACCTCGCTCTCCATCGTTAAAAACCATCTAGAGAGCCACTTAGAGCATCTCTTAGGATCGATAATTAAATTGCTCATATTTTCGATTCGATGGTTCATATTGATCTAAGTTGTCGAACTACCGGTTAAAAGCCATCTAAATATATTGAAGTTTAGTGCATAACACAAGCAACAAAATAACTTAGGCAAAATTTGCTCTGGGACACCGTTATTTTGCGAAATTGGCTGAAACACACCGCAATCACCCTAATTTGCCAGGTACCATTACAAAAGCGCACATATTTGTCAGAACACACCACAACCATTAAAATAAGCCTTTCACAGATAGGGGAGAGAAAGAGGATGGGAAATGTCCACTTTACCCTCTCTATCTTCTTCAACCTCTCTCCACCTCCTCTGCTCTCATCGGCGCTCCTCCACACCGACGCTCTGGCCCTCCCGTGTTGTCTCGTACGCGCTGTCCTCAGCCTCCATGAGCCGCCTGGCCCGCACCACCCCTAACCTCTCCTGGCTTGGACACATGAAGCAAGTCAGAGAGCAGTGGTGGGCTCCTCCTGCGTATGGCCGTCGCCGTTGGAGAGAGATGGGGAGAGAGAGGGAGAGCAGGGGAGGGGGCGATAGGGGAGCCGCGCGCCATGGAGGTTTGCCAGCGCCGAGAGGAGGTGCCGCTGCGCACGCACCTCCACGTCGCAACCCGGCCCTCCACGCAACCTAGCTCGATCCCGGGGCCTCCGCCGCGCCCTCCGCCCTGGCCGGCGTGGGAGCGCTCGAGCCCCTCCGCTCCTTTGACCCGCGGTACCGAGCTCCTCCGCCCCCGTGTGCGCTCACCGAGGCCCTAACGCACCCGTCGAGGCCATCGGAGGCTCGCCTCGCCGCCGCCCTGGACGGAGCCAGCCCGGCCGGAGTGTGTCGCCGCAGCCTCGCCTCGCCTCGCTGCTGCCCTGGCGTCGTCCGGCCCCACCCTGGAGCAGGGGGCTGCGCGGGTAGAAGATGGGCTAGGGGTAGAGGAGAGGAAGGGAGGAGAGGGAGGGAAAGAGGAGCGGCGGGGCGGTGGAGGGTTGGTGCGGGAGGCGTCGGCGGCGGAGGGGAGGCGCGGCGAAGGGGTGGTGCGGGTCGGCGGCGGTGGGGCCTAAGAGGCGGGAGAAGAACCTGAAGTGTGGGCCCCATTTTAATAGAGGGTAAAATGTGATGGGAACTAGGATTTCTCGATCTTCCGAAAGGTTCTGATAACTCTCGATTTGTTGGAGTCGCGACTCAAATCGATCCGGCTTCCAAACAACACGTTCCGAACCCCGCAATCACAGCACCATGTCTTCTTAGGTTATCAACGGGCGTTACACAGTTGACCTCGCCCAGAAGGCTAATCCTTGCCTGTGAATCGAATAAGACAAGCAAGAATGAGAAATATTGCAACACAATTGCCGATGGATGATTAAACTCACGAAGTTGGGGTCTCACAAACCGACGAGTGGCGACACTGTTCTTGACAGAATTGATCTAAGCAAAACCCAAACCCTAATGTGGTGGCAACTACTGATTATATGAGGGTTGGGGCATGCATAACCCCCTAACCACGTCCATAATGGACACCAACACGATACACGGGCCAACAGCCCAAAAGATGGCGGCGCAGCACATTGGCAGATTCTGAATATTTACTTGTTTCGACGATTCCCGATGACTCAGATGGAATTTTGAGGTGGGACTAGAGCCATTGGAAAGCTTATCTCCTTAGCTTTCTAAGCATATATAGAACATAAAAAACCGAGCTCGTATGCGACCTGGGGCGATGAATTTAGTGTGGGCTGCTCCTGGAGTCCGAGGTGGACTCGAACTTGAGTTTCTTTGGGCCTCCACCTTGGGGACTCGAATCGGATTAGCCTCGGGCCTTCTTCTTGACTTGGAAAACCTTGTTGGTCCCCTTCTTCTCCACCCCATGCACCACTCATAGAAATATATTTGGGTGTCATGTCCTCATCAAAATGGACATTTCTTATCCATTCTCTCTCCCGGTATCAAAGAAATGCTTATTTTAATGGCTGCAGTGTGTTCTGGCAAATGGATTCGCTTTTGTAATGGTATTGGGTAAATTAACCCGATCGTGGTGTGTTCCCGCCAATTTCACAAAATAACGGTGTCCCACGGCAAATTGTGCCAATAACTTAATGGTATAGTCTCAAAAGCGATCCCAAAAGGACAACGAAATAAACTATCTTTCAGATAAAGGGACGATGGAATTCAAATAGGATACATATGCATTTTTTACCATATTTTTTAGTTTGAATACGAATACAAATACAAAATGGACGTTTGGAATATGAATATATATTCAAATATTTAATCTTGTATGAAAATATCACTTATCAGTTTGTTCATTGATGGTCTTAGAATAGTAAAATCAATATCCAAGTATGAATTAAAGTATGATTTCACAACCCATGTCGATAGAAAAAATTCTATAAGTAGTTACTCTACCAAAAATTTTTATAATAAATACTTCAGTAATTAAATATATGAAATTGGAATAGAAAGTATTAAATATTTAATAATATTAAATAGTTACCAAGAAATAAAAAATTAAGTATATAACATAATTTCACCAATACATAAATCAAAGTATTTAAAATTGTAGATCAGATATTATAAAATTAATGTAGCAAGCTATATTGATATAAACCAAACTTAATCTTTACGAATAAGACTACTATCATTGTTTGTTAGTTAACTAGCAAACATGCTCGTCTCATGCTATAGGTGAAAGAGAGATATAATTGAAAGGCATGTGTATAGTCTCCCAATATAATTGAAAGCCGTGCTCAGTGATCTTCAGCGACATCAAGCCTGATGCAACTGCAACTTAGCGCTTGCATTGATGGATCATCAACGGGTTTGGGTGGATTAACGTGGCAGTGCCACGTCTATTTTCGAACAACGTCAAGGTGTGTACAGAGGATTCTGCTACTAATTCTCTATGACAATGGGAACAACTATGTCAACTTACGCAACAACGTTGGATGATTTGAAGTGGGCGGCAGCGGCAAGACAAGCACGCCCGAAATGGGAGGGCTTAGGATCAGAGTCCGTGTAGCACGCTCGCCAAGGATCATGTTGGAAGAGAACACGAATTATGGTCTTCTTCGGTTTCTCTTTTTTATTTTTTTTGGACGCATGAGGGTCCACCTGTTAGTGTCTCATGACAGATCAAAAGTGTAACCACCGCAGAAACCGTCCTCGTTTTAGATATAGGAGAGAAAAGTTTTAAATACTTTTAATGAATACATTATTAGTAATATTAAAAATAATATCATTAGTCATTAGTCAAAAAGATAATTTTTGAATAATTTCAATAATATATTGCCATTAGTAATATTACAATTAATATCATTTGCCATTATTTATAAAGATAGCATCAAGGTACTTTAATCTAAACGAATATGGATATTGTTGAATACAAATTTGGAATCGGATAGAGAAAATCAACGAAAATGAATTTGGATGTATCCATTTTTCCACCATATTAGAAATTGGATACGAATATGGATATCTGTATTTACATTTTAAGTGGTTACGGATTCCATTTTCAAATTCCATCCTTAATCACACGTGGAGTGTTTTGATGTGAAAATTGGTGAGACAAATAACCGTTTATGTGTGGATGTATGGATATAAACTGGCGAAACGTATTTTTATGAGTTCTCTCATAGTTATTAGGACCATACTGGTAATTAAACCACTCATGTCTTTGGTTCAATGGTTCATTGATCTATCTAGTTGAACCGCGCCAGTTCAAAGCGGTCTAAATATATTGAGGTTTTAATGCATAACACAAGCAACAAAATAACCTAATAATATGTTTGCTTCCTGGGAAGCTTACAATCAGCGCACCATGCCTCCCCTTGGTTTTCTCGCATAGTTTTTCCTGTTCCGCACCGCGCTGTTTTCAAGACAAAACCGTTGTTTGACCAGTTTAATTATGAGAACCATGATTCTTCCTGTTTCCAACAATCTAGTTGTTGTATAGTAGATGATACTCCATTCAGTTCAGTATTAGAAGTCGTTTAGGACAATGATACGGTCACCAAATTAGCACAACTTTAACTTCTCTTTTTTATAAAAATATTTTATAAAAAATTATATATGTATATTTTTATAAAAGTAATTTTTAAGATCAATCTATTTATATAATTTTTATATTTCTAAACTCACCACTTAAATATTATTCATAATTTATATTTCTAATGTTTGACTTAAATCTTATTTAAAACGAATTCTAGTACTAACCGGAGGGAGGACCGAACCTCCGAGCCCGTCAGCTTTCGGTCAGATCAGCAGTTCTGTTGGGTCATAATAACTGTGCTCTCTCTTTCAGTATATATTGGTGTACTTCATTTTTACGCTGTCGTCGATGTTCTCTTTTTTTTTGAGTTTCTCAGCAGGATTTATAGCTTCAGAAGCGTGCATATACGAAGGACAAGTGAGATTGTGCACACACGCAATCGTCTAATCGTCATATATAGTCGTCAATTCTGATTAACCAGTAACCACTACTGCCCCGTGACTCATTCCGGTGACGCGTTTAATTATTACGTGAACTCTGTCCCGATCAGAGCATGAGCAATTTGTGCTTGTTGATTGACTTCCGTTCTTTAGGTGCTGACCATATATATTAGTCATATACTATATATATGGCGCATTTTATTTTTCTAGTTCGTTTTCAAGATACCACAAATCTGCACCAAAAAGAAAAGAAAAAAAAAGAGGCAATTAAGGGAAGCGATAGTGGACGTCTCTGTTCGTTGCGTAGGGAGTCGCCGGGTAGGATCGTGACCTAACGAGCGACATCGTCGTGTGGATCATCACCACTCTTCTCAGCTCGCCGCTGGCTTGCCGTCCATTTCTTCGTACTCGGAGATTCGCGTACGCCTACGCCTCGATCTCGCGCCGCCGTAGGTCGCGCGTGCACGCCCAAGAAGAAGGCGGCGTCCCTGGACCGCGCATGTTTGTTCAGCCCACCACCCAACACCGATATGATGTGATTGCCGGCCAGTGGCACCACCAGCGCCGCCGGGATCGGACCAGCCTGCAGATTTCCTCGCCTCTCCCCTAGTGGAGAAAAGCCGGTCGCCACCAGGGAAGAAATTATAAAGACCATTGGCCGCGGAGAATCGATCGAGAGAATCAGGCGAATATTCTCCTAATTATCCACTGATTTCGATCATCACCAGATTTTTGCAGAAATCGTGCACGGCGATCGTGATCTATCCGCGAATCGACGCGAAAATAAGTATGAAATATCAGGAACATACGAGAAAGAACGGGTGTCGTCGTACCTCCTTATTCCTTACCGACAGCTAGCAGAACTTGAACCGCCGCCTGCCCGTGTCGCGCATCTCGACCACCGCCGCGCTGGGACGCGGCGATCGATCGCTCTGACGAATGACGAATTCCCCAGCCTCCGCCGCCGCCGAGAGGAAGAAGACGAAATGCTGATGATCTCGATCGCCGGGCCAGACACAACGTAGTTGGAGGGAGCATCGATCTGGGTTCTCCGCTTTCCCTTTGTAGCGCGCAGGCAGCTGCCTCAGTCTGCCAATTATGTAAGTTATTGAGTGTGTACGTATTGATCCCCTCTCGCGATCTGATCCTATCCTATCCATTCCACGTACGTAGGCTTTGCAGATCCCTCGCTCTGTGTCCATACGAAACAATCCAGTGCCACGCGCGCGGCTGACTCGCTCGTCAAACGACTTTATAACTGTTTGTACAGATCCGGGCTAAGAGATGACCTACTTAAAAATCAAAATATAACAAGATCACAATAAATTATGCATCAGTTGAACGTACTATATTCATATTCTGCACTAGTATTGCATGCGCATATGTTTTTTTGCTTAAGAGATGACCTGGTGGTGTCGCTACACATGATGACTACTGGGTGTGTTTAGATCCACGAAAAGTTTGATGAAAAAGTCATATCGAACACTGTAGCGTATTGTAGCATTTTTCGTTTGTCTGTGGTAATCGTTGTCCTATTATGACCTAACTAGGCTCAAAAGATCCGTCTCGTCGTGTACATCAAAACTACGCAATTCGTTTTTTATTTACTCACGTTTAGTGTTCTATGCATGCGTCATTTATTATATTTAATGTTTCGATGTGATGTTGATGCATTGTCCATGGGATAAAAAGTTTGGAATTTAGGGGAACTAAACACGCTCTCCGAAGAAAACGGCTGTCCTCTCCTGTTGGTGAGCAGAGGCCAGCACCCGAAGCTCAAAGGGGCCCACTCCACCTGCCATGTCGGCACCTTTCATGCTGCACAGCTTCTGGGCGTCGTTGCTGAAGGACGGTTCAAACAGGTCGGCTTTCTTATCTCGAAAACCACTTCACCGTCAGCCTGTACACAAAATCATCGATCGTCTTCCAGATGAAATTAATTTTTTTATCTCTACGAAATGCTAGCTGGAATAAGACGGTGCTGATCCCCACCGTACCTGTGAAGCCTCGTACATTTCGATCTCGAAGTGTTTCCCAGCCTTGACAACCTTGTCGACTAGAGTGGTCGGCTTCCCTCTGAGGCTCTCGACCTCCTCGACGTACGGGCCACTGCACCCAGCTGCTTCCCGCCGGCGTCGAGCCAGACCTTGCGCGGGATCACTGGATCCCCGCCCCAGTGGCGGACCTTGACCATGAAATCAGGGGGGGCTAATCTATGTAGCTGAGTGTTGTATAGAAGTGTGTAGTAGCAAAAACACTATTCATTTAGTGGAAAAATGCATGAAGGAGGGGGGCCGGTGCCCAGTTTGGCCCCAACGGTGGTCCGCCACTGCCCCGCCCATCCCTTGGCCGCGTCGTCGGCGGCTGTGTCGGACTCGTTGACCCACCCCCACAGCACCCTACGCTTCCTCGCCGGGTCGTAGAAAGTACGTCTTGGACGCGTAGAACGTCCCGTAGTCGTACCGCGCCCGGTTGTAGTCGACGGAGGGGTCGTCGTACGTGCCGATGGTGTAGTAGTCGATCCACAGGAAAGGAAGGCTGCTCATGAGGATCGGACGTGCTTCTCCGACAAGTCCAGCCCGTCACCACCGGGAAGAAGACCGGGCACTCCCACATGGCCGTCGCCACCGAGTGCAGGGCTCCTCGGCGCGCTCCCAGGTTTTCAGGTCCCAGCTCCGGTACATGAGCGCGCGGCGCCCTCCGGGCCCTGCTCGTTGCCGACGAGGAGACGTACGCCAGCGCCCGTCGGGGCCCTGCCACGCCGTGGTTGGGTCGCGGAACTGCGTCGTGTTCAGGCTGGCCTCCGGCGAGACGACGGTGTTGTAGGCCGGCTGAGGGGAAACGAGGAGGGTATGTTACCATACAAAAACTCGTTTATTTCAAAACAGAAACAAAAGCAGTTATAAATCACGGATCGTTACCACTAGATGCGTAGATGTAGTGGAAGCCGTCTCGATTTAGACGAACGCGTCGAAGTGGCAGTGCCGTGCAGTTGCTTACTTCCGTCTGGTCTTGCGCATGCGGTTCGTCCTTGTGCTCCAAGCACAGCACCTCCCAGGTATCCACACGTACGAGGATGGATCGCCAAACATAGGTGTACCAGCACCTCACGAATGACCGCGATCTGCAGGATATAGATGGAGGAGGGGTACTGTTCACCGTGCGTACTGTTCACGCGGGTACTGTCGCGGCGGCGGCGGCACTGTAGCACCTCTTAGGGTTTTCACCTTCCTCCACCTCTGTATTTATAGCGGTCACTAATGGGTCTTTCAACATTTGTGGTCCACCAAGACTCCAGTACCCTAATGGAACAAATCCATCAAAACCCATTAGCGAATCCAATCCGATTGGCTCTAGGGTATATATCCAACAGTCTCCCACTTGCACTAGAGACAATCACGCAGACAAGCTTTTCAATATTCCAACCCCTTAGTGTATGACCCTATGGGTTCACGCACACATAGACATGTCCCGAGTACTCCTACTCGGTCCAATAGTTAACAGCGGCCTCTGGCAAGACATGTCAACTCCCATGCGCACGTAAAGTTCATATCAGACGAGCCACCACAACATCACGTACAAACTATTCCCTTTGCCTCACGATATTTGGTCTAACTCCAAGTCGACCTCTCTTTCTCGAACCTGTGAGTCGGATCCTTCAAGAGGTTAACACTTAACCTAGCACGGCCATGCATTTCTTGATCGGATCACTCGAGGGGCCCAGAGATATCTCTCTCTTATAGCGAGGGGCAAATCTCATCTTGATTGACCATGCCTCACAGCATGCTTCATGACAAACCTGAAAACTACCTTTATGACTACCCAGTTACGGAGTAGCGCTTGGTAATCCCTAAGTAGGTCAATTCACATCTTGAGTACATGCGACAATCTCAGGTCTTAGGACAAATTATACGCGTTGTGTAAAGAGAGAACTATATAACAAAATTTCATGTTGGGTCAGTCCAGCCCCATGTCATACATGTGCCCACATTATTAGTTTGACATCTACATGTCCATGACTTGTGAAACATAGTCATCATCTAATACATGTGCTAATCAGATTATGGACAATCAATAGAATAACCATACAAGTAAAGAGTTTCACAAACAATTCACATAATTGTCAATCATATACAAGTTACCTTTTGTGGATATTCAATAAATAAGCGATAGGTCATAGATATAATACAATCATCCACTCACATTAGAGCTAATCTAGATGATATCTAATACCCATAGCTCTCATGTGAGACTCATGCTTAGGCTGTGGAAGAGCCTTTGTCAAGGGATCAACAACATTCAAATCTGTGTGTATTTTGCATATCTTATCTCACCCCGTTTAACGAACTCTCGAATGAGGTGAAACTTCTGCAGTACGTGTTTGTTTTTCTGGTGATTCCTAGGCTCCTTAGCCTGCGCAATTGCCCCATTGTTATCACAATAGAGTTCCAATGGGTTATATGCATTAGGAAACACATCAAGCTCAATGAGGAACTTTCTCATCCAAACACCTTCCTTCACCGCTTCAGAAGCTGCGATGTACTCGGCATCCGTCGTAGAATCAGCCACCGTATCCTGCTTAAAACTTTTCCAGCTAACAGCACCACCGTTTATCATGAACACAAATCTTGATTGTGACTTCGAATCGTCTGGATCAGTTTGGAAACTAGCATCAGTGTAACCTGTTACAATGAGCTCATCCTCACCTCCATAGACTAGGAACACATCTTTAGTCTTTCTAAAGTACTTAAGAATGCTTTTCAGCGTTGTCCAGTGATCTTCACCTGGATCAGACTGGTGTCTGCTCGTAAGACTTAGAGAATATGAGACATTTGGACGAGTACTTATCATGACGTACATGATAGACCCAATTGTCGAAGCATAGGGGATCTTACTCATGCGCTTCCGCTCATCAGCCGTCGAAGGACATTGAATCTTGCTGAGGTGTATGCCATGTGACATAGGCAAGAACCCTTTCTTGGACTGTTCCATGTTGAACCGTTTCAACACCTTGTCAATGTAAGTATCCTGACTTAATCCTATAAGCCTCCTTGATCTATCTCTATAGATCCTTATGCCCAAAATGTATGCAACTTCCCCTAAGTCCTTCATAGAAAAACTATTTTTCAGTGAAGTCTTAACGGATTCCAGCATAGGAATATCATTTCCAATCAACAATATGTCATCCACATACAAGATTAGAAATGCAACAGAGCTTCCACTTTCCTTCTTGTAAACACAAGCCTCTTCCTCATTCTGACGGAAGCTAAATCCTTTGACTACCTCATCAAAATGAAGGTTCCAACTCCGAGATGCTTGCTTTAACCCATATATGGATTTCTGAAGCTTGCATATTTTTCCAGCATTAGTTGGATCGACAAAACCTTCGGGTTGTATCACATATACATCTTCATCCAGGTTCCCATTTAGAAAAGTTGTTTTGGCATCCATCTGTCATATCTCATAATCGAAATATGCAGCTATTGCTAGAATGATCCGAATAGATTTAAGCATCGCTACTGGCGAGAATGTCTCGTCGTAGTCAACTCCTTGAACTTATCAAAAACCTTTTGCAACAAGTTGTGCTTTGTGGACGTGAACATTTCCGTCCACATTTCTCTTTCTCTTAAAGATCCATTTGCACTCGATGGGTCTCACACCATCAGGCGGGTCAACCAAGTTCCAAACTTGATTGTGTCCCATGGAATCTATCTCGGATCTCATGGCACTTTGCCATTTTTCAAAATCTGGGTCCATCATTGCTTCTGCATAGGTCCTAGGCTCATCGTTGTCCATCAACAATTTGTCGCGCTCTCCCATAACTAGGAGATTCATTCTATTAGTTGCGCGACGTGGCCTTTCCGACCTTCGTGGTTGTGGCGGTTCTTCTCTTGCCACAGGTGCCTCAACTTGTTCTACTACATTAGCATCACTCGTAAAGTCTTGCCTCGTAGGCTCATCTCGAACTTTTTCAACATACACCTTCTGTCTACTTTTCTTGTTTTTGGGAAACTCTTTCTCCAAGAAAACACCATTCCTAGCAACAAACACTTTTCCCTCTGATCGGTTGTAGAAATAATACCCAATTGTTTCCTTTGGATATCCCACGAATATGCACTTATCCGACTGAAGTCGCTTGACATATACTTCATAGCCCCAAATTTTCAGAAAAGACAAACTGGGAGTCTTGCCAGCCTATATCTCATATGGTGTCTTATCCACGGACTTAGACGGTACCCTATTTAGTGTGAAAGCTGATGTTTCTAGAGCGTAACCCCAAAACGATAACGGTAGGTCTGACTGGCTCATCATTGATCGTACCATGTCCAACAAGGTTCGATTACGTCGCTTGAACACAGAGTTCCTCTGAGGTGTTCCAGGTGGCGTAAGCTATGGAACAATTCCGCAACTCTTTAGATGAGTGCTAAACTCGTGGCTCAAATACTCGCCTCCATGATCAGATCGCAAGGCCTTAATTTTCTTGCCACGTTGATTTTCATGTTCATGCTGAAAATCCTTGAACTTTTCAAAAGTTTCTGACTTATGCTTCATTAATTAGACATAGCCATATCTACTAAAATCATCACTGAAAGTTATGAAGTACTGAAATCCACCTCTAGCTATCATGCTCATTGGTCCACACACATCCGTATGTATGAGTTCAACAAGTCTTGCGCCCCCTCAGGAAAACCTGTGAAGGGCACCTTAGTCATCTTGCCTAGCAAGCAAGCTTCGCATGTCTCGTATGATTCAAAATCAAACGAAGTTAAAAGTCCATCAGAATGGAGCTTCTTCATACGCTTCTCACTTATATGACCCAAACGACAATGCCACATATAGGTATGATTCAAATCATCTAACCGAGGCCTTTTAGCTCTTATATTACAGATAGGTGAATCATCAAGATTTAAAATAAATAACCCATTCACAATGGATGCAAGAGCCACAAACATGCCATTCTTAGAGATCACACAACCATTGTTTTCACTCATAAATGAATAACCATCCTTCATCAAACATGAAGGAGATACAATATTTCGACTCAAATTAGGAACAAAATAACAATTATTCAACTCCATAATAAATCCTGACGGGAGGTGAAGTTGAATCGTCCCGTCGGTCAACGCAGCAACTCTTGCATTATTGCCCACGCGGAAATCAATTTCTCCTCTTCCCACGCTTCTACTTCTTATTAGTCCCTGCATCATATTGCAAATATGAGGAACCGATCCGGTATCAAATACCCAAGAATTAATACAAGAATCAGTGAGGAAAATGTTTGTAACATGAATGACAAGTGTACCTGATGCGGAAGTACTCTTACTAACGCCTTTCTTCAGAGAAGCTAGGTACAGCTTGCAATTCCTCTTCCAGTGACCATGTTCCTTACAGAAGAAGCACTCTTCATCTGCAGCTGGTCTAGGTTTAGCCTGGGGCGTTGGGTTTGGCTGGGAGATCACATCTTTAGCCTTGCCCGTCTTCTTCCAAGATTTGACCTTCTTCTTAAAGTTAGGCCTGTTTTGGATCGCCATCGCATGGCTGCTGCCAGCACTTTTCTTAATGTCAGCCTCTGCTGTCTTAAGCATGCCACACAACTCATTCAAGCCCTTCTCCGCCCCATGCATATGGTAGTTCGAGATGAAGTTCCCAAAGCTAGGCGGAAGTGACGCTAGAATAAAATCAGTGGCCAACTCTTGGCCAAGTGGGAATCCTAGCTTCTCCAACCTCTGGGTGTAACCAACCAACTTGATCACGTGTGGTCCTACCGCTGCGCCTTCGCTTGGTCTCCACAAAGGACTTCGAGACATTGAACATTTGAGTCCTGACCTAAGTTTGGAACATATCCTTAAGCGCCTCGATCATATCGTGCGCCTCATGGTTTGTCTCAAACTGCATCTGCAGCTCGGGTTCCATGCAAGCAAGCATAAGGCAACTCACTTCAAGATTGTCATCACATGCTTTCTTGTAAGCATTTTTTACAGCAGCAGTTGCATCTTCAGCAGGCTGTAGTGGTAACAGGGTGTCCAGAACTTCTTCCTTTTTCTCAGCCCTGAGAACATTTCTCAGGTTGCGTATCCAATCCGTATAGTTTGTTCCATTCAACTTATCCTTCTCAAGGATCGAACGCAAAGAAAACAGTGTGGTGCTAGGTGCCATCGATCTACAATAGAAAATAATACAAAATACTAAGACAACATATCTATGATAGAGTAAAATACATTAAACAATTTAACATAATCTACTCCCACTAAAATCAATATCCCTCCATTGATACTTAGTGATTCAGGACCCACAACTAACAAGTCCACTAGTGAGCTTTAGCATCACTGCTAGAAGACATGGTAGATCGATAAGCATCACTTTGCTAATCATATCACATATGACTCCTGTTGTTGGGTGACATCTCTATGTCTCAGCGCCCAACCTTTACGCCCCAAGGTCCTTAACCATTAAGATGACCTCATCTAAGTTGACCAACCCATTATGCGAGTAAGTATCCAATACGAACCCATCTAGTCAAGGAAAACTAGTGGCACTCTAATTTCATAGACCCACCACTAACTGTACAAGACATGTGATGGTGCAAGGTTTAGTTGGGGAGGACATTTAAAAACTTAAACATTGCAGAGGGATCGCTCTACTTCTACCGTCGCATGCAGAAAAATAACCATTATCGTCGCATATGTAGAAGTAAAACAATAAGAACGACATTCACATAGTAATGACACGGTATGGCCCATTAACACATGGTGATCTCTATCTCCATTGTACTGCCCATCATGACGATCCCCATCTCCATGATCCATGTATGTCATCCTCCAGTGATGAGTCCTCCAAGAACTATCTAACGCATGCTAGTAAAATAAATTACACAACCGTGCATTAGATCATCACAAGTTGACATGCATGCCATTACATCAAATTGACAATACATATGGCTCCAGCTGTATTGCCGTACTCACAACATGCAGGACATGATTAATTACATACATGCATCACATACACATAGGGCCATACCGATCACATGAATCTGCAAAAACAAGTTAGCTGATTTCGACGTCCAAACTTAAATCACCGAAAACTCCATCTTTCCGGCCTTATTTCACAAATCTAAATATAGTGAAACTATGTTTGGTAGTCAAAATCATGTGTAAAATTTTTTGTAGATAAATTTTCATACAAAAATCGTCTCAATCCGAGGTCGTATGCAAAAGTTATGACTGTTTTACGAACAACCTCTTTTTCGCGCAAAACCCGGCCCGGTAGCAGATCCAATCTACATCGCCGCGCATCAACATGCGCCTGGCCATTGACCTAAGTTCGATTTTGTCACACTCAGATTTACACAGAAACCCGAATGCGGCCATATGTGTGCCCAGGAAGTCATAGTACACATATAGCGAACAAATATGATAAACAGAGAACATATGCTAGAATAAATTCTTGAATAAATAGAGTTTTACATCAGAGTGCATCATAAATAAACTAACCAATACAGTGGAAGACTAATAACTCTCAAACTAAGCGGAGCCGCAATCCACAGGGACTCTGACTGAGAGATCACAACTCAGCAGTACGGTAGATCTTCTGGAAACTCAGCGGCAGACTCATGCACAACCCAATCTGTTTACCCATCCGGGATTTTGTTGAATAAATGACAAGTGTAAGTAAACATTTACTGAGCAAGTATAACACGGTGTATGAAGGCTCAAAATAAGGCTAGACCCGACTTAACTGTATTAGCACTTTTAGTTGGTTCGTTTTAGCATTATCCAAGTTACTACAAGTGAATGAAACCCGGTTGCAACCCAACACACTATTCATTAGGTACATGAAGTATGCAGGAGCATTGGTTAGTCCAAAGGACATAACCGTGAACTCGTACAACCCGTACCGAGTGGTGAAAGATGTCTTGGGTATGTCCGATGACCGGATTCTCATCTGATGATAGCCCGATCGAATATCTATCTTGGAGAACACACAAGCTCCCTTCAGCTGATCAAACAGATCCTCAATCCTTTGCAGTGGGTACTTGTTCTTGATGGTCACTTTGTTGAGGGCTCGATAGTCCACACACAACCTCTATGTCCCATCTTTCTTGTCCACGAACAACACTGGTGCTCCCCATGGTGATGAGCTAGGACGGTTATACCCCTTGGCTAGCAAGGAGCTTAGTTCTTCCTTGAGCTTTTCTAGTTCCTTTACTCCCATCCTATATGCCCTTTTAGCTATAGGTGCAGTGCACGGTTTAAGTTCAATAACAAATTCAACTTCGCGTTCCGGGGGCATACCTGGCAATTCATCTGGGAACACATCCAGGAACTCGCTCACCACCCTGATGTCTTCAAGAGTTGTACCCTTAGCTTGGTTGACTTGACACTGATCTGAGGAACTAGCCGCCTGGTACTCCACCTTATCACCAGACTTCACCGTCAGTTGTACGGCCCTCTTGGCGCATTGGATCACCGCTTCATATCTGGCTAACCAGCTCAATCCCACAATTAAGTCGAACCCAATAGAATTCAGGACTATGGGATATACCTCAAAGTCTACCCCCCTTATTGAAATGATGGGTCTGGAGCAGCGTAAGCTGGCTTGTTGTTCCCCTCCTGGGGAGCAAACTAACATGGGGTTCCCAATTGGTCGCACAGTCAACACATTCTTTTGGACAAATGCAGCAGAGTTGAAAGCATGCGAAGCTCCAGAATCGAATAAAACAGTTGTGGGGGTCGAGTTGACAAGGAACATACCCACAACCACGTCAGTAGCTCCCTCTGCGGTTTCTGCACCCATGTGGTTGGCTTTGCCTCTAGCGGGGTTCTGGGGTCCTCAGTTGGCCTGCACCTGCTGCTGTCTAGCCTGCTAGTTGGGGTTCTGGGTCTTCTTGGGGTAGACATTGGCAAAGTGCCCCTGCTCTCCACAGTGGTAACACACCCTAGGCCCCACTGGTGTGTTGTTGACGGGGTTGGGGCGTTGAACGGGACCTTGCTGCACCTGGTTGCGCTGAGCTGGAGCATTCTGCAAGAGTCGTTGCTGCTGTGGCACATGGGGGTACTGGGGGCGCTGCTGGTACTGGCCACGGTTGAGCAAGCTGGGCTGACTCTGAAAGCGTTGCTGGTTCCCCATCTGCTGACTTTCCTGAGGAGGAACGAAACGGGGGTGACTGCTTCTCCCGGTCTGCTGGCCCTGGAACTTCCTCTTCTTCTCCTCAATCTCACGACGCTTGTGTTCCAGCATCAAAGCACCGTCCACCAGTTCCTGAAAGTTGGGGAACTTGGTGCACATCAGCTCGTACTACAGTGCATCCTGCAAGCCATCACGGAACCGGGTCTGCTTCTTCTTGTCTATGGCCATGTCCTCTGGAGCGTAACGGGCCAGCTCGATGAACTTGTCACGGTAAGCGGTGACACTCATCCCTTCCTGCCTCAGTGCCAGGAACTCCTTCTTCTTCAGGGTCATTAGGGCTTCTGGCACATGGTGGGAGCGAAAGCTGCTACGGAACTCCTGCCAGGTGATCTGAGTACGGTCAGTGTGAGCATACTGGTACGAATCCCACCAGTCCAAGGCTTGTCCCTGGAGCTGTCCTCCTGCGTACAACACCTTCTCCTGATCGTTGCACTGCGCAATGTCGAGCTGTCTCTCCACCGCCTTGAGCCAGTCATCTGCCTGTAGGGGGTCGCTGGCTTTGCTGAAGGTGGGAGGACGTCCCTTCAGAAATTCACCCGTCTTGTCCCGGGGCGGCATGTTGGGCTGATGCGGCGGATTCTGTTGGTTCTGCTGCATCAATGCCATCGTCTGGGCCATCTGCCGCATCAGCTGGGTCTGAGTGAGCATCATCTGCTCAATGGTGGGAGGTGGTGGCGGCAGTGGTCCTTCGCTAGCACCGGCATTGCTCCTTGTGTTCACCATCTATCATCAATAGATAAGTCTCATAAAAATTCCGTTGGTTATAACTGAGTGACTTCAGGAGATTACTAACTTATTAGGGTAGAGGACTTGATAAAAAAAGAGCAAGAGAAATGAATACCCCCCTCTATGTAATCATTAATGTCCTTAGACCTTAGTCCAACAACTAGATGGTGGTAGACTCTAGCATGAGCATAATGACAACCATCTCAAGCACCTAAGGACAAGATTCACACAAGACTTGACAGAACATGGGTTTTGAAAAAGTGTATCTAGACGATCCATATCACATAATTATGGTGGTCTCCTAAGGTCTAACAACAGTTCTAGCTAAGCCGCGAACCTAGAGTTAGCACGGCTCTGATACTAATCTGTCACACTCGGATTTACACAGAAACCCGAATGGGGCCATATTTGTGCCCAGGAAGTCATAGTACATATATAGCGAATAAATATGATAAACAGAGAACATATGCTTAAATAAATTCTTGAATAAATAGAGTTTTACATCAGAGTGCATCATAAATAAACTAACCAATACAGCGGAAGACTAATAACTCTTAAACTAAGTGGAGCCGCAATCCACAGGGACTCTGACTTGGAGATCACAACTTAGTAGTACGTCAGATCTTCTGGAAACTCAACGGCAGACTCATGCACAACCCAATTTGTTTACCCATCCAGGATTTGTTGAATAAATGACAAGTGTAAGTAAACATTTACTTAGCAAGTATAGCACGGGTGTATGAAGGCTCAAAATAAGGCTAGACACGGCTTAACTGTATTAGCACTTTTAGTTGGTTCGTTTTAGCATTATCCAAGTTACTACACGTGAATGAAACCCGGTTGCAACCCAATTAATAAAGTATAAGTGATATTACGCATATATAAAACATCATCTTCTAATAAAAAAGGATCCAGGCCGCTCGTGACCCTGAGCAAGGCTATCATGATAGATTTACACTCTGTAGAGGTTTCGCCCTTTACCCACCAGTCGTGTAAAAGCTCAAAATAACTTTAAACCCAACCACGCGGAGGTGGATCAGACCTCACAAATCAGTGTGACCGCATAGGGACGCTACGAGGCTTTTCACAAGACACCCTAACAAGCCAGTGGCCGCTATGGTACAACACAGGTAGTATGGCCCAAGGCACCGAGATCGACTTACGCCTATAGAGTCACACCATAAGGGGGTCGATGGCGTCCAAAGCGCGGGCATCACACCCAACAATGCGCAACGTGTGGAGTTCCCCATCATAGGGACTCCCAACACGGGACTTTGCCTCACGGGGACATAGCAGATGGATCGCCCGTCCTCGGTGGATGAAACCATACACTCACGAGTGGTTCTCATAGCGCCGTCGGCCACTCCGGTAACCACTAACAAGCTAGAGACGTAGATGCTACTTGACCAAGACCAGAGCCATAATAGTTCTAGCGGTGGCGATATGCTCCTGGGTTGCCGCTTTAAGAACCGGACCTTATGGAGAGACACTAGAGAAAAGCACGAAGCACATGCTCTAGCTCCCTAAACCAAGTTGCTAAAAAGCAAGTTTTATCATTAATGTTGAAGTGAACCATTAAGTCAAAGTTAACAGTTAAATAATGGTGATAGTAGCCGCGCATAGCAAAGATCTACCCATATGCATAAACCCAAGGTAAACAAGGATAGGATAATAAAGACTAGGTACAACCTTAATGATACATCAATTTAGACACATGCATGTATAAAATAATTTAATACAAAGTGGGTAGGTAGCAAGGATTGTCTGTGCTATAACTTGCCTTCCTCAAAAGGCGGCTGCTGCTGCTGCTGTGAGTCCTGCCCCTGGAAGTCCTCCTCGAACTCGAAGTCCAACGCAAAAGGCTCACTGACTGGACACGAATCACCACACAAGCATCCACTCAAGCCAATACATGCAAACAAATAATATTCTATTAGAACAGTACACTAAACAGTAGAAACAGTACAAATAAAGGCTTTTTAGAATTAATCTACGCTTTACTACGAACACATGAGCGTGAAAATCACTCTAATCGGAGCTAAAACGGAAAAGATATGGCAATTCTAAGTTACAGGGACCTACTAGCTAGGTTTAAAAACTTCCAGGGACCTATTCGTGAAAACCGAGGACCTATACGCAATTTCATAAAAGAACCCGAGGGCTAACACGCAAAAAGGCAGGGGCTTTTCTACGAAAGAGTATAGACTAAACGAATATGATAGAAAATTACAAGATTCGCTGAGGGTCTTATTGAAAATCTTGAGGCAAAAAACGACGGAAGGCTCGGCGCGACGACGAGATGAAGAATGGGCAATAGTGGAGGATATGGTGGAAGAACACTACCTTAGGGAATCCTAAACAAAGGGGCATCCCTATAAAGGAGTCGATGGTGTGTCTTTTCCAAAGGAGAGGTGGTTCGTATATATAGGGAGAAAACCTCTCACTTCAAGGTTCATTAGCGATACGGGCCTAAGGTGGTTTGCCCCATTCCAGTGCGAATGGGCTTTGAAATTTGGCCCAATAAAGTGATGGGATGTATTTGGCCTAAAATTGGGCCATGGCTGGTCTACTAAGATTTAGGGTGATTTTAATTTTCGGAATAATTATTTTCCTGGTTATAAAATAATTCTAGAAAAGTCTAGAATTGATATTAAAACCATGACAAATATTCTAAAAATTCTAAAAATCCTAGGAAAAGTTCTAGAGATAGAATTGGACTCGAGGAACCCAAATAAAATATTTGTAGCTCATGAAAAAGGTTTTAGCACCTTCCATAAATTGGAATTAGCTATAGAAAAATAGGAATAAATCCCAGAAAGTTCTAGAAAATTCCCATTAGGCTTCTAAACGCATTTTAGAAAACTTTACACACATAAAACCACTAAATGAAACAGGCATGAATGCAAAAAAAATGTTTCTAAGCCTTATATTTGATTTTAATTCCCTAGAATTTATTTATTTGCCCTATATTAATTATGAGCACTTTAGTAAAAACAAATTAATCATTAAAATTTTAAATAGGGCTATTTTACGGTGTTTCAGATTCGACCAATCCAATTGATCTCCATCTTACCATGACTGGGTTTACATGTATCAGTTAGCTCCGATGGCGGAATTCCGACCGGTAGGACAATTCGTTACACGACCATCGTAACAAGATCACAAACCGATCAGAGACTCATCTACAACCAAGCATATCTCCATAGGCACACATCCGAACCTATAACGAGACAGCTATGGCCCTCATACCAGTGAAGGGAAACGAGGAGGCTACGCTAGCACATACAAAAACTCATTTACCCCAAAACCGAAATAGCAGCAGTTATAGATCACGGATTGTTACCACTAGACGTGCAGATGCAGCGGAAGCCGTCTCGATGTAGACGAACATGTCGAAGTGGCAGTGCCGTGCAGTTGCTCACGTCCGTCTGGTCCTATATGTGCGGTTTGTCCTTGTGCTCCAAGCGCAGCACCTCCGAGGTATCCACACGTACGAGGTGACTCATGTCGAACTGGATCATTGGTAACTCAATACTAAACCAACTCAATCTTTTCCTAATAAATATAACTCAACTAACTGGATGAAGTCGTAGCTGTGTCTGCTCCAGCTGAAGTCTGGCCTTGTCGTCTACGACGACGGCTGTATGTCTGGCCAAGCATGACATCTCTCCCTCCCTTGGGAAACAGCTCGTTCCGAGCTTGTATGTCGGAAAGCGCTGACGGAACTCTGGAACACACTCCCAAGAAGCCTCTAATGCTGGAATACCGGCCCACTGCACCAAAATCTCCCACACACCACGACTCAAGCGGTAGCGCAAAATAGCTGCAGGAGAAGGAATGACCCATCCATTGTGAATCATGGGCAAACACGGAGGTGCATCTGGAGGTGTACCCACAAAGGGTTTCAGTAAATTAACATGGAACACAGGGTGCAAGCGTGCAGCAGGTGGAAGCGCCAGCCGATAGGCAACTGCACCAATGCGCTCAACGATTTTATAGGGACCATAAAATCGGGCAGCAAGCTTCGACGGAGGACCCGACGATATGGATGTAGCTGGACGATTGTGCAAACGCAACCAAACCCACTGATCGACATGGAAGGACAGAGGCCGGTGTTTGTCATCATAGTAGCGCTTGTCATGCTGTTGTGCCTGAAGAAGTCGCTCACGCACGTCCTGAAGAAAAGCATCCCTGTCACGCAGCTGCTGGTCCATGGCCACCACGTGAGCGGAACCCGTATCATAAGAATGAAGAGAGGGTGGATCACGACCATAAACAACATTAAAAGGAGTAGTCTTCAGGGCAGTGTGGAACGAAGTGTTGTAACAATACTCTGCCAAAGAAAGCCACCGAACCCATTGCTTAGGCCTATCACTGGTCATACATCTCAAGTACATAGCAATAACTTTGTTAACACCCTCTGACTGCCCATCAGTTTGCGGGTGAAATGCAGTACTCATTAGGAGCTTGACACCTGAAAGCTTAAAAAGCTCAGTCCAAAATTTACTGGTGACAACAACATCCCTATCTGACACAATGGTGGCTGGAAAACCATGGAGGCGTACAATCTCCTTGAAGAAAACCCAAGCAACCATCTCTGCTGTATATGGATGAGCCAAAGGAATAAAATGCGCATACTTTGAGAATCGGTCCACCACTGTAAGGATTACTGTCTTGCCATTAACACGAGGAAGGGCTTCAATAAAATCCATTGCCACGTCCTCCCAAATGTGTTCTTGTGGTGGTAAGGATTGGAGAAGACCGGCAGGATGCAAAGTAGGTAACTTGTGCTGCTGACAGATGGAATAGGCCCTGATGTAGTCTGCCACAGACTTACGTATGCCCGGCCAATTGAAATCCCGGCGAACTCGATGCAGTGTCTTATGCACGCCCTCATGGCCTGGCTCATGAACAATGCCTATGATTGTTGGAACGAGTGGAGAATCAGGAGCAACATAGACACGTCGATTATGGATAATGAGACCATCACGAAGTGACCAAGCATCCCCTAAGGTGCCAGCAGAAATCTTACCAACGAGGTCTAGCAAAGTAGGATCGCTGGATATAGCCTCACGAATTACCTCAAGGAGATCAAAGCGCGGTCCAGAGATAACAGCGACCAGTGGACCAGCGAGCTCTGAGTCACGGCGAGAAAGAGCGTTGGCCACTGTGTTCATGGATCCAAGCTTAAATTCAACCACAAAATCATAGCCAAAAAGCTTGCTTACCCATCGATGCTGGGAAATTGTGGACAAACGCTGGTCAAGCAAAAACTTCAAGCTATAATGATCTGTCTTGACGATAAAGAGCACCCCCAAAGATACGGCCGCCAGTGACGAACTGCGTAGACCAAACCAATAAGTTCACGCTCGTATGCTGCGAGCTTAGCATGGCGTAGTGTGATCGGCTTGCTGAAGTATGCAATTGCTCCATTGCCTTGATGGAGCATGACACCAAATCCTGATCCAGATGCATCACATTCGACCACAAAAGGAATAGTGAAGGATGGTAGCTGCCGAACTGGAGCAGTGGTGAGAGCATGTTTCAACTTGTCAAAGGCAAGTGTAGAGGCATCATTCCAGATGAAATTCTCCTTCTTTAACAAGTTTGTCAAGGGCATCGCAATAGAGCCAAAGTCACGGATAAATTTACGGTAGTAACCTACCAAGCCGAGAAATCCGCGCAGGCCACGCATTGTCGAGGGACGCGGCCAGTCTACAACAGCTTTGATCTTGTCAGCATCCATGGCAACACCATTAGCACTAACAACATGACCAAGATAGGACATAGATTCAGCCCCAAAATTGCACTTAGCTTGCTTGAGGGAGAGCTCATGTTGCCGGAGAGAAGAGAGAACACAGTCTGCACATGACGAAGATGATCTGCCCAAGATTCACTGTAAATCAAAATATCGTCAAAAAAGACTAGGACGAACCGACGTAGATGAGGCTGCAGGATGGAATTCATCAAAGCTTGGAAAGTTGCAGGCGCATTCGTGAGCCCAAATGGCATCACCAGGAACTCGAATAACCCTTCATGAGTTCGGAACGCCGTCTTGTGGATGTCATCGTCGTACATGCGAACTTGATGATAACCGGAACGCAAGTCGAGCTTGGTGAAGAAACAGACGCCTTGTAGTTCATCAAGGAGCTCCACCACCACAGGAATAGGAAACTTGTCCTTCACAGTCTTGTCGTTAAGGGCACGATAATCCATGCAGAAACGCCAAGAGCCATCATGTTTCTTGACAAGGAGCACCGGGGAAGAGTATGGTGATGTGCTACGGTGGATGATCCCCCGTTGTAACATGTCAGCGCATTGTCGTTCGAGCTCATTCTTTCGCAGTGGTGGATACCGATATGGTCGCACGACAACTGGTGATGTACCCGGCACCAGATGGATACGGTGATCACATGCCCGGGGTGGTGGTAATCCTGTTGGTTCATGGAAGAGATCGGCAAGCTCCTCTAG
Organism: Echinochloa phyllopogon; assembly: GCA_033239725.1. Classification (NCBI taxonomy): domain Eukaryota; kingdom Viridiplantae; phylum Streptophyta; class Magnoliopsida; order Poales; family Poaceae; genus Echinochloa; species Echinochloa phyllopogon. The sequence goes on from BTCW01000018.1 coordinate 30,681,982, forward strand.
TAACGCGTCCAGCAGCTGACGTGCCGTGCAAGCCCACAGCGCTTGGCGTGGCGCACGTCCCTGCCACGTGACGCGATGATCGTGCCGCTAGAAAGACATGGCCATCGTATCAAAGTCCCATAGAATTGGTCCAAGGGTACGAAGCCATTGTACGCCAAGAACGACATCATGTTCACCGAGGCCGATTGCATACAGATCGAACTTGAAATCTTCAGCGTCAATGCGACCATGCACGGCACGACAAACTCCCCGGCTAGTGACACGGTCACCATTGGCACTGCCACATGAAGGTCAGGATGGCCTTGTGGTACTAGCCCAGCCTTTGCTACTGCCGCATCGGAGATGAAATTGTGGGTCGATCCAGAATCAAGCAATGCATGGAACGTGTGGTCACCAATACTGATAGGCATGCGCATGGTTTCACTATGACGTACCCCAGATATAGCATGCAAAGATATTTCTGGCATGTGCTGCTCTTCCACGTAACCACCGCCATCTTCAGGAAAATCCAAAACAATCTGAAAGAGCTTCTTGCACCTATGGCCGGGAGAAAATTTCTCATCACAATTATAACATAACCCTTTGGCACGGCGATCTGCCATCTCCGTCGGTGTGAGGAACTTGAACTGTCTGGACTTGTTGGGCTGCTCAGTGTTTGCACCACGTGATGGCTCAAGTACTGGGCGATGAATGACCGAACGGACGCGGCTTGGCTCCGGTGCTGCTGTGACCAGCGCGCGTCGCTCGTATGCACGAGCCAAATGCATGGCATCCTCCAGGGTTTTTGGCCTCTGAAGCTCCACCTCTGTGCGCAAGGGGTCCAGGAGCCCACGGGTGAATATCTGCGTTTGGAGTCGCTCCGTCAGGCCGTCACAACGATATACTATGGACAAGAACTTGTCCTGGTACTTAGCAACCGTCCCGGTACGTCGAAGCTGGGACAGTTCTCCAACATAGTTATCTTGAATTGGAGGCCCGAAACACCAATTGACGTACTTGATGAAGTCCGGCCAGGACGGTGCTCCCTGATCGCACGCCAGCCGGAAGTACCACTGTTGTGCACCCTCCTCCATATGGAACGTAGCAAGCCAGACTTTGCGCTTCTCTGGTGTGTCCATGCCATGGAAAAATTGCTCGCAGCGATTGAGCCAGGGCAGCGGATCAGACAAACCATCATACTTGGGAAAGTTGAGCCTGGGAGAGGGAGGTGGCAGTCCGTCGTCGAGAGGAGACCCGCCGGCAAGGCCCTTGCCGTTCTTCTTGGGGTTGCCCTTGGGATCGTCATCATCGGGGTCCGGCGGACCGTTTTTGGATGAACCAGCCTGCTTCTCCAGGAGGATGAGTGCAAGATTGTGGGCAGCCACCTCGTTCTTGAGGTCACTCACATCGGTCATGAGTTTCGGGATCTGGTCGATTGATGGTTTCTAGGACTTTAGCGTTGCCGCGATATCATCAAGTTGACGGAGAACATCATTGATCGACTTCTTCGAACCGTCGCCCATGGTGATCGGAAGAGCTGTCTCTGGTACCTAGTTGTCATGGCCGGCGTAACGATTGGATCGGAGATTATAGTGGTGAGAGATCGCAGGTCGTGGACGAGGAACCGTACCACTACCAGAACGATCAACATCTGCACCGGGTGGGAAAGCCCTTTAGCACCGGGTTTTCCACCCGGTGCAACTAAACCGATGCTAAAGGGGTACCCCTTTAGCACCGGGTTGAATAACCGGTGCTAAAGGATCCCTTTAGCACCGGGTGCAGCCACAACCCGGTGCTAAAGGGCCTGCCCCGTAGCGCCTTTAGCAGGGCCTTTAGCACCGGTTCCAGACACATTAGCACCGGTTCCAGACACAACCCGGTGCTAAAGGGCCTGCCTTTAGCACCGGTTGCTGTCTGCAACCGGTGCTAAAGGCCCCGGATTTCTTTTTTTTTGCTTTTTTCAGTAGCCATGCATGCACGTCTATATACGTGTATATACGTATATATTCTAATACGTGTATTCTAATGCGTATTCGGCCGACTCTATATTCATATTAGCTGACATTTCATCAAAATAGAAGACATATATATTACAAAAGTAGATATTCATGCATGTCAACTCGAGTTATATATATTTAAACTGTATTTTCTACTTAATTAAGATTGACGACTTGTTGGACTGTCCGGCACGTCCTCCAGTACTGGCGAGTGGAATTCTCCTCGGAGATTGACGACCTCGTCCCAGATCCATCCGACGAGCTGTTCTGCAATTGCGTCAATTCTTTCTAGCTCTAGAGACTCTTCCTTCAGGTTCAACATCTATAATTTACAAATAATTGAAAGATATTTAATCCGCCGAGTTGGAGACAATAATTGTGCACTTAATAATAATGGAAATGTGTTTATTATTACGTACCATAATATCGTGTTGTGTAAGCTTTTTATGTCCCCAATTCCACATGTAATCGCAAACATAGTATGCACATAAATTATTTCCCTTCCCCTGTTTGGCACACTGTCGACCAAAAGAAATTAAGTAAAATTCATATAATATATTAGCCGAGGCCTACATGTACAAATTACTTGCTTACCGGAAAGCCAATGTTCCATTTTAGTGTTTCATGTTGAATACCCGGGTGTTCTTGACGAAATTGATTCCAGGCCCTGCGAACAAAAAAATTGAGTTAAGTCATTGCGAGTGTAAGGGGTGAATTAAGTAGGGGAAAATATACATCACCTTATCATCATGTCCATGATGTTCTGTAGTTTTTCTTTTGGAGTGTGCAATGAATCAAAGACGTTCACGACACCCGGTCAGGACACAATATTATTAGGAACCAGTGGAATCTGTATACATGTATACATTATAATCGGAAATGAAATAGTACACAGACAATATAAGAAGAAGCCTGTGTATGTACTCACTCGATGTTGTACGGGATTAGTATGGAGTCGCAGTAATTTTGTTTCTTAATATACTTGTATAGGTTTCCATATGTTTCCTCAGGATTCATCAATATCATTTCTTCACTTATCCTTCGAGGATCCACGAAACCAACGTCATATATTGAGGATCTCCGACATTTTTGAATCTCCATTCTGCATATGTTAAGCAATAAATAAAGCCCGCGTCAGCATAGATTGGAATTATTGTTTTCAAACTGTGAATTATAAGCAACAACAAAGTACTTACAGTGTCCAACAGGTGATCAAATCCACGTCCATGGCGTCGCGGTGGTACAGCTCATATATATCCTTAAACCTCAGCCAGACCCAATCATCGTAACCATTGTAGAAATCATGGTCCTTCACGCCTACTTTGATCATGCGCCGTTTATTCCTTCTTGATTCTTCCAAGTACCACTCATGGAATCGGCGCATCTTCGTCTGTAGCTTGCTCTCCATTTCAGGAGGGACCATAGGCTCGCCAAGCTTAAACGGCCACTTCAACGTTGTGTTTACAGGCACCTCTTCTTCCCCTAGGACTTGCGCTCTGGTTAGTCCAGTCTCGGCCATTACTCGTTGCACGTTAATCTCATCCAGAGATGGCAATGGACCCAAGGGCCGCTGAGGTTGCTCGCCGAGCTGAGGAACCTTTTTGGATGGGCCCGCCTCCTTATCTGCAGCCTTCCGCTTCCGGCGAGATTTCAGTAATGAGCGGTCATAGTCTATTACTATTACTTCCTTCTGTTGACCCTTGCTCAAATTACCGAGGAATGACTTGACGACAGTGGGATCAAGCTTCGGCTCCGGCTCCGGTTTTTTCCTCCACTCGGCCATTTGCCTCTTTGTGTCTGCTTTGACCGAGGCTTCGAGCTCCTCTAGAGTCTTCTCACCCGCTCTTTTCTCTGGTGCGGGCTTCTCTCTGGTTTTCCGCGCCTTCTTCGCTGGTGGAGTGGGGGCAGAGGCTTTAGTGCGGCGTCCCCTCTTCGGCGGAGGGGGCGGAGACCTCCGCGGCGGAGGAGACGGAGACCTCTTCGGCGGAGGAGACGGGCTTGCATCAGGAGCTCCCAGAGAATCGTCATGATCCGGTGGATCTCTTGGAGACGGTGGAGGTGACGGAGGCTTGTTGGTAGCCGCAGGTGTACCGGGTATGACGACGTCTGCCTTGCTCCATAGAATGATGCAGTGAGAACACTGACCGAGTTTTGTTTCTCCGTCACCTCTGGGGATGTCAAGTTCCAAGTCTTCCCAGTTGGTGACGACTTGCTCCACCTCAATAGGTACGTAACCATGTGGAATGTCATTGCAGTGCCATTTTTGCCCTTCTTCCACACGTTTGGTCATACCGTATGCGACCTGATAATTTAGTAGTCACAAAGAAAGTTAGTAAATGAATGGTATTTACGGTGAAATGTATGCAGTACGAACTAAGGTAGCATACGTACCACCACAGCTAAGTTCTTCTGCCTGACGACAAGCTCGCACGCGGTCCGTTGAGTTATTTCATCCACGGGGTAACGGACCGCTTCGGCGGCCTGTGTGGAAGCGTGACTGCTTTGATATTGTTGTGGAGGGCTAATAAGGGCCGCATCTTGGAGAGGTGCATGCTCTGTGGAACCGGTCCCGCCTGCGGCTTGTTGGAGAGGTGCATGCTCTGTGGAACCGGTCCCGTCTGTGGCTTGTTGTATCTGCAGCCATGCTACCTTCATCCGTCGCTCCATCTCTGACTCCATTTCTTGGAGCTTTGAGCCCTGGGCGGCAACCGTTTGCTCTAGGTCCCTCACCCTCTGCTCATATTCGGCCTTCTTCCTCGAACGGCTCCTATAGGTGGCGGCGTGCTCTTGGAAAGCTTTCTTCCATGAGATGCTTGTGCCTACGCCGCGCGTCCGTCCAGGATGCTCCTTGTTCCCTAAGGCATAGGTTAGCTCATCTCTGTCTCTATCAGCAACAAATTCTCCCCTCTCAGATGCCCTGAGGATATCGAGGAGACGCTGAGCTAGTTCTCGCAAGTCCTCGGGAAAAACTAAGGAGCCGTCGATTGGGCTTAGGGTGCCTCCATGACCATAGTACCAATGCTTGGTCCTTGTGGGCCAGTCATGTGTCGCTGGAGTGATGCCTCTAGCATATAGATCTTCTTCCATCTTCTCCCATTTAGCGATGCTTGCCTTGTAACCTCCCGAACCCATCTTATGAGAGTACTTCTTATTTGCGGCGTTTCCAGCGTTTCTAGCGCTAGCCGTTGCACCCTCTTCGGAGGTTTTGTACTCAAGGAATGCTTCCCACTCGTCATCAGTGATCTTCTTATACTTCTCAGGATCCGGGGCCTCTCCGGTTTTGAGAAATTGCGAGTACAACTTCTTCTTGAAATCCTGAAACAGAACTGCCATCTTCTTCATTGTCCAATCCCTCAGTTCTGCTTCATGAGTGCTAGGCCAGTCGAATATTGCCTTTAATTCCCTCCATAGCATCTCCTTCTCTGTATCGGGGAGCACGTACTCCTCAGTGGGGTCCGTGGACTTCCATTTTCTGATACTAATGGGCACATTGTCCCATACAATTACCCCGCACTGAGATACAAATTTCTTGGCCACTTTTGGGGGCTCAACTGGCTCCCCATCATCCTCCACTCGAGTGATGTGTAACTTGACATCCTTCAGCTTCTTCGTGGTCGATCGTTTTGATTTCTTAGCTCAACTTGTAGAAGCAGAGGCGGCCTACACAAATTACATATATATGCGAGATGATATAGAGATGGTATACATAATTGACATGTACAGTACAAATTTATGTTATCTATATACACACTTGACTAGACGAGGGCTCGTTACCGGCCCCTTCAATAGTGCTGCCCTGGACACGTTCGCCCTGGACATTGGCGGCCCCTTCAACATTTTCGGCCCTTGCAACATTGTCGCCCTGGATATTGTCGTCCCTTCCAATGATCCCCAACACATCAGCCATGGACATTGGTTGGGTTACAATATTGAAAAGTTGATTCGCAAAGAACGTGTCGTTGTCCTCTTGCATGGGTGCGACAGGGCTGTTGTTGTCCTCTTGCATGGGTGGGACGGGGTTGTTGTTGTCCGCCATCTATAGAATTAAAAATAATTGATAAGAAATATATACAAAGCATACATATTCCCAATATTTCTAACATTTTCGCTAAGGGGGTCGGTGCGTGAAAAACGGATTCGCCAAGGGGTTCGGGTGCGCGGTGTGAATTGATTCGCTAAGGGTTCGGGTACGCGACGCGAAGTGGTTTGTTAAGGGTTCGGGTGCGTGACGCGAACGGGTTCGCTAAGGGGGTCGGTGCGCGAAAAACGGATTCGCTAAGGGGTTCGGGTGCGCGGTGGGTTCGGGTACGCGATAGAATTTCCGATAATAAACATTTTCGATAGTATACATTATACAAACATATAACATTTCCAATATACATTTAAATGAAGCACATATATTTCTAATATACATAGAATTAAAAATAATTGATAAGAAATATATACATTTAAATGAAGCATTTTCCAATATACATTTCAAACATATAACATTTCCAATATACATTTCAATGTAATTTCTAATATTTTCTAATATTTTCAATACATATAAAGCATATATATTTCTAATATTTCCAGTACAATGCATTTCCAATGTATGTGGTTAGCGAACGCGTTTGGCCAAGCGCATTTGGTTAGCGAACGCATTCGCTAACCAAATGCGCATGGCCGAACACGTTCGCTAAGCAAATGTGCTGTTCGGCCATGCAACGGGTACCTGCACACACAAACACGTACACACGGCACGAAGGCCGGCTCACAAACATGCACGCACGGCATGAAGGCCGGCTTCACAGAGGCTCACCGTGACGGGCGGCGGGCGACGGCGGCGCGGGGACGAGCGGCGGCGGCGGCGAGGGGACGAGGAGCGGCGCCGGCGCGGGGACGACGGGCGGCGCGGGGACGAGGGGCGCCGGCGCGGGGACGACGAGCGCGGGGACGACGACGGCAGCGGGGACGACGGGCGGCGGCGGCGTGGGCGCGGGGACCACGGGTGGCGGCGGCGTGGGCGCGGGGACGACGGGCACGGGGACGACGACGGCGGCGGGGACCACGGGTGACCACGGCCGGGCGACGGGGACGACGGGCGCGGGGACGACGACGGCGGCGGGGACGACGGGTGGCGGCGGCTGAGGAGACGAGGCGGCGGTTTCGATCTGTGAGATGAGGGCGAAGTGAGGGAGGGGAGAGAAGTCCGCGGCCTATATAGGTCCCCCGTCTTTAGCACCGGGTGCAGCCACGACCCGGTGCTAAAGGCCCCCCCCTTTAGCACCGGGTCTTCCCACTTTAGCACCGGGTCTTCTACAGCCGGTGCTAAAGGCCGTAACTGGCGCCAAACGAAAATTGGGGGCCTTTAGCACCGGATTTTAGATCAACCCGGTGCTAAAGGCCCCAAATTTTCGTTTGGCGCCAGTTTCCAAACCGGCCTTTAGCACCGGTGGCTACTATTTGGGAATCTTATAAATATAGTTTTTAATATATAGTTATTAATACTTGTTTTAATTCAATTATTAATACCTAATAAAAATATATATTAAATAAGAAAATCTTATAAATTACTAGAAAATCAATATAAAATGCTAGAAAATCTTATAAATTACTAGAAAATCTTATAAATTACTAGAAAATCAATATAAAATGCTAGAAAATCTTATAAATTAATAGAAAATCTTATAAATTACTAGAAAATCTTATAAATTACTAGAAAATCTTATAAATTACTAGAAAATCAATATAAAATGCTAGAAAATCTTATAAATTAATAGAAAATCTTATAAATTACTAGAAAATCATATAAATTACTAGAAAATCTTATAAATTACTAGAAAATCTTATAAATTACTAGAAAATCAATATAAAATGCTAGAATTAATAAAAACAATCTTATAAATCAATAGAAAATGTTAGAACATAGGTGGAACATAAATGCAAATATAGTCATTACAAATTGGGCGGAACATAGTGCAATTAAATTACGTGGCATCATCGTTTACTCAGACACTAATAAACTTCCTCTTTACAAATGTTCCTTGATTGTGATCACGCCGTAGATACGGTGTCTCCTCCGCCGCTAACAGGATGCTTGGGTCATCAGCCACTGAGAATGGAGGCCGGCCATCGAGCATATCATAATCTTCATCCGTCTTGTCCTCAACTCCTACGATTTTTCTCTTTCCAGGAAGAACTATATGACGCTTTGGCTCGTCTTGTGATGGGTCCAATTGCTTACCCCCACCTTTCTTATCCACCCCTTTCTTCGGTCTGCTAGCCATGTCCTTCACATAAAAAACTTGTGTGACAGCTTTGGCCAGGACGAACGGTTCGTCTAGAAAGCCAATCTTGTTTAGGTCCACTAACGTCATTCCATAGTCCGCTTCAACTTTAACACCTCCTCCAGTCAGCTTCACCCATTGGCACTTGATCAGTGGGATCTTCAAAGGTCCGTACTCTAGTTCCCATATCTCCTCTATGATTCCATAGTATGAGTTTGTATTGCCATTGGTGTCTGTCGCGTTGATCCGGACACCACTGTTTTGGTTGGTGCTTTTCTTGTCCTGGGCTCTTGTGTAAAATGTATACCCATTGATGTCGTATCCTTGGAATGTCAAGATCGTGCTCGATGGACCTCTAGCTACAAAAGCTAGCTGCGCATCAATGCCCTCGACACCCATAAGACGTCTTCGCAACCAATCGGCGAAAGTACTATTGTGCAGACGCTGAATGAAGGCCGCAGACTTTGTTGAGTTTTCGTCCCTGAGAATCTGCATGTGCTCCTCGATGTACGGAGCAACTAAGGTTGATTGTTGCAAAACTGTGAGGTGCGCTTTACGAAATGTCTCAACGTCCTTGATCACCATCGATCTTCTCCCTAGTGTGCCCTTTCCACCAAGTCTCCCCTCGTGATGGGATTCGAGCACACCAATCGGCATAAGATCGTCGACAAAGTCAACACAGAATTCAATGACCTCTTCTGTTTCGTATCCCTTAGCAATGCATCCTTCTGGACGAGAACGATTACGGACATACTTCTTTAGGACAGCGAAGAACCTCTCAAATGGGAACATGTTGTGTAGAAATACTGGGCCCAATATACGAATCTCTTTGACGAGGTGAACCAATAGATGTGTCATGATATTGAAGAAGGATGGTGGAAATATCATCTCAAAGCTGACAAGACATTGCACCACGTCGTTCTGTAGCTGATCTAAATGGTCTGGATTGATCACCTTCTGAGAAATTGCATTGAGGAATGCACATAGCTTCACAATGGCTTTCCGCACGTTAACTGGTAGCACACCCCTGAGTATGACGGGAAGCAGTTGTGTCATCAACACATGGCAGTCGTGAGACTTCAGGTTTGTGAACTTCTTCTCTATCATATTTATTATTCCCTTAATATTGGAGGAGTAGCCAGACGGAACCTTGATAATGTTCAAGCATTCAAACATGCTTGCCTTCTCTTCTTTGCTGAGAGTGAAGCTGGCAGGACGCAAGTACTGGCGTCCTTTGTCTCTCTTTTCTGGATGTAGATCAGTCTGTTGCTTCAATCGTTTCAGCTCCTGACGTGCTTCCAGTGTATCTTTTGGCTTCCCATAAGTACCCAGGAAGCTTATCAAGTTCACGCAAAGATTCTTCGTCAGATGCATCACATCAATCGCATTACGGACCTCTAAACATTGCCAATAAGCTAGCTCCCAAAAGATAGACTTCTTCTTCCACATCGCGGCACGACCATCCTCGCCCGTCGGAGCAGCCTGGCTTCCGTCTCCCTTGCCAAACACCACGTGTAGGTCCTTCACCATATCAAATAGCTCTTCTCCACTCCGGTGTCTCGGCTTTGTACGGCGGTCAGCATTCCTGCCAAAATGCGCACATTTCTTTCGTAGCCCATGCTTCGCCGGAAGGAATCGACGGTGACCCATGTACACAACTTTACGACAATGTTTCAAATACATTCTTTCGGTTTCCTCTAAACAGTGAGTGCATGCTTTATATCCTTTGTTTGATTGTCCTGATAGGTTACTTAGTGCAGGCCAGTCGTTGATGCTTATGAAAAGCCGGGCTTGAAGGTCAAACTGCTCCTGCTTGTCCTCATCCCACATGCTAACACCTTCATTCTTCCACAGCTGCAAAAGTTTGTCAACCAATGGTCTTAGGTACACATCAATGTCGTTGCCAGGTTGCTTTGGGCCTTCGATGAGCACTGGCATCATAATGAACTTCCGCTTCATGCAGAGCCAGGGGGGTAGGTTGTAGATACAAACAGTCACGGGCCAAGTGCTATGACTACTGCTCATTTCACCAAAAGGGTTCATGCCATCAGTACTTAAACCAAGCCTAACATTCCTCGCATCAGCATCAAACTCTGGGAATGTTCTGTCGATGTTCCTCCACTGGGATCCATCGGCGGGGTGTCTCAACATGCCATCCTGCTTACGTTCTTCTTTGTGCCAGCGCATCAGTTTGGCATGGTCTTTGTTCCTGAACAAACGCTTCAGACGAGGTATCAGAGGGAAATACCACATCACCTTCGCAGGGATTTTTTTCTTAGAACGCTCTCCCCCAACATCACCAGGGTCGTCCCGCCTGATCTTGTATCGTGCGCAGGTGCAAACCGGACAACGATCCAAGTGTTCGTACTGTCCACGATAGAGGATACAGTCATTAGGACACGCATGTATCTTCTGCACCTCCAAACCGAGAGGGCAAACAACACGTTTTGCTTGATACATCGTCAATGGCAATTTGTTACCCTCTGGAAGAATCTTCTTTACGAGTTTCAGTAGCTCCTCGAAACCCTTATCAGTAACACCATTTGCTGTCTTCCACTGCAGAAGTTCAAGTGTGCTACCCAACTTCTTTAGCCCCTCTTTGCAATCTGGGTACAGGTTAGTCTTGTGGTCCTGCAACATGCGCTGTATATTTTTCAGTTCCTTATCATTGCTGCAGTCTTTCTCGGCATCACGCAACATTTGCCCGAGTCCATCAGTAGGTTCATTTTCCTGAGCAACATCTTCCTGAGCATCGCCTTCCCGAGCAACATCTTCCTCATCGGCATCACCCATTGCAGCATATGCAAAGGAACCGTAGTATTGAGCCAATAACGGAATGTCGTCATCGGCCTCGTCTTCTTCATCTTCATCCATTAGAATTCCTCTTTCACCGTGCTTCGTCCAAACAGAATAATTCCTCATGAAACCGTGCCTCATCAAATGCACCTGAAGACAACCTCTTTGTTTGTACGATTGTATATTTTTACAATGGGTGCATGGGCAGAACATGAAACCTGACGGCGTCCTGTTAGCCTCGGCGGCATCGAGAAACGTCCTAAGGCCATCACGGAACGCCTGAGCGTGGGGGTCCCCGTACATCCATTGTCTATTCATCTGCATTATTAACAAATAACAAATATACAATACAATTTAAAGATAAAAAAATTTAATATATAAATAAATACAAATTATAATATATATTCCATTATATAAATAAATTTCTAAAACTACATTACTATATTCATTAAATAAATAAATATACCTTCCGTTAAATAAATAAATAACTATTCTACCTTTTAATAAATAACTAATAATATATATTTCATTAAATTAATAAATAACTATTCCAACTTTTAATAAATAAACCTCTCTAATAAATAAAATACATAAGCCTTATAACTATTCACAAGTCATACAAAACAAAATACTAACTAGCTTGCCTTCTCTCTCCATTTAAAACACAACATGAACACTCTCTCCACCATGAACTCATGCTCTCTCCTCTCTCTCCTCCAAGAACACAAGCTCTCTCTAGCTAGCTTTACTTTGATTCACAAATCCCTCTATTTCTAAATCATAGAAGGATTACAAGCTAAATAAAACATTAGAGAATGAAAGAGTGTACCTTGTAGTGCTCCTTAGATGAGTAGAATCTTCACAAATTTTGAAAAAAATTTGGGCAGCACCTCCCCTCCCACGGCCGAGCAGCATGAACATAGCGCCTAAGTGTTCAGCTGGCTCGGCCGGGGGAGGAAGAAGGTGCTATATACAAAAGACATTAGCACCGGGTCGTGGCAAGACCCGGTGCTAATGTGCACCCTTTAGCACCGGGTGCAGCCAGCAACCGGTGCGAAATGGCCTCGGCACATTAGCATCGGTTGCTGGCTGCACCCGGTGCTAAAGGGGTCACATTAGCACCGGGTCTTGCCACGACCCGGTGCTAATGTCTTCGCATTGACACCCCGCAGCGCCGCCCCCGCTCCTAGCCGTTGGACCCGGTGCTGAAGCCCCATCAGCACCGGGTCCAAAAATGGCCGAGGCGGAGGAGGCGGGCGGATGTGAAGCATTCTGGTAGTGTACGCTTGAAACGCGGCGGCACCGTGATGTCGGCATCGCCAAGGAACAAGGCACGAGATAAAGAAATTGATTCTAATTGCCTTCCTTTCATTTATGGACACGATTACAATATATAGCCCGAAGGTCTACAGACTCCCTAAACAAAACGACACCTAAAGACGTAATGTTAACGGACTCAATACTAAACTGACTGAATCTTTTCCTAATAACTATAACTCAACTAACTGGATGAAGTCATAGCTGCGTCTGCTCCAGCTGAAGTCTGGCCTTGTCGTCTACGACGGCGGCTGTATGTCTGGCCAAGCATGACAGTGTGCGTTTCTTATGGTCAGAATGACGACGACTATGTGTTTTTGTATGTGTTAATTTAGTACTTTGTGGGAGGTCATATCTTACTGCCTGATGCCATGTTTATTCTTCTGCATTAGTAAGATGAACTTTGAACGGACAATCAAGAGTTCAAAAACCAATGAAACCTAAGGGTAAAAAAATCAGGGAACAAATCCATTGAAGCAAATAAACAAAAAATAGTAAGAAATTAGATAACTGTATTCTAGAATTGAACCTGGAATCTCACTCGGATGCCGCATCATATTAACCATTGAGCTACCACTACTTTCTCTCTTCTTTTTTTGCTTTTATACGTTTCTGTATAAAGCCAATTTCCATATTTGCTTCACTATTTCATAACTCTCCATTATAGTTATATTTTGGCAAAGTGCTTTTCAACCTAAGAACAACTTGCATTACACCTCTATATGCATATATAGGTTTTATGATGCACCTTTACAATGAACCAACACTTGGGCGTGTTCCTGATCTCTCTTTGAATTTCAGCTCAACAAGGGACCTATGTTCACAAAGTGTGATATTCAACATCCCACCACATTCATTGAATAATTCACTCAATAATACTAAACTATTGTAGATAGGTTGGATGTGAAAAGAAACACAAGACAAAGACAATCATGAGTTCAACAAAAAAATGAAATCTATAGGGTGAGTTCTCAAAATTGAACACACTTGTCATGTACGTCTTTCCTATATGAAAGCATATATCTCTGTGCCTCCGGCTGGTGGGACTCACCCTATGCACCCAGAAAAAATGTATTCTCCTATGCCCCGATGGGTGGGACCCACTGCATGCAGAATGAGGGAAAACATTTTTGGGCTCATCATGCGCGCATTGTCCCAAAAAAATTTGACCCTCTGCCCCATAAGTTTCACATGCCGTGCTTTGTCCCAAAAAAATTCACCCGCCGCCCCATAAGTTTCACATCCTGCTAAATTAACCCTCAAATAACGTGGCCTCATCCCCACTTCCCCAAAACCATGCGGATCCGACGACCATTGTTATGAGATCCGGTCTTCGGGAAGACGACAACGAAGGGAACGAGCAGGCCGGAGGGCGAGGATGGTTCCTCTCTGCCCTAGCGAGTCCATCCATGTCAACTCATGTCATGTCCCGTGAAGGAGTACTCAGAGGAGTACGAAACAGAGTCGAAGTCAGGGAAGCCGAAGTTCTTGATGAAAACGGTATCAGGTGCGTATCTGCGTCTACACCTTCTAGGGTATGCTGGCTTTTTGTAGAAAACAATGTGCAATAGATTCGTTGTTCCCTCCATGCAATTTATTTGATATACTGATCTCTAAGGCCATCAATGGTTCACAATGAATTGGTGTTTCCGATGTTGTTCTTTAATTGGTGCATCTGATAAAAATCACTCAATTAGCTACGCAACAGGGAATTCGATTAAGTCCGTGAGGTTTTGGCACATGTTTGTCCATTAATTTCATTTGTTTTTCCATGAACAATTACATACATGAGTATACATATGCGCATCAATTAATTTCATTATTTTCAACACCCATCCATTGTTTCTTCATGTTCGTCATCAAAACTACATGTTTTTATTTATGTCCACATGCAGGTCTAGCTCAATCTTTTAATTTCAAACAGAACCTAATTGTTGTTGTTGTTGTACAAATTACTGAGCTGAACAAACATTGTGCTAGTTGACCACTACATATTTATTGTTTACATACTATCTACCTGTATATATATGCATATACCATTAGTACTACATCTCAATTTTTTCATGCTGGTGTATTAATAGTTTTGTGCACGTATAGACCAAGCGATTTGACAGGTGAGGTGTGGGATATACTAATCAAATGCCCCGGGTGAGAGGGAGGAGTTCTAAGATACATCTCCTTTGTATTGGACAAGGGTGCTATAGACATTCACGTCATGAGCAGTATTAAAGATGAGCTTAAATATGGGCAGTGGGACTACTTCTACATGAAGAGAAATGAAGATGATACCAGTACAACGCGTCTCCTTGAAATTAATAGCAACAAAGATGTAATGGACATGTGTCGTTACGTGGATTCAACCAAAGAAAAGAAAGTAAGGTTGGTACTATCAGAAAAAGATGTGCTTGCAGAAGATGTCAGCATAACACCCCTAAAACCAAAGAGGCGGCATGGCCCTGATGCTGGTATTGATGATGACGGTGATGCTGATGAAGATGACATTGATTGTGATGAATACAAAGATTGGCTCCAAGCCCAAGGCCAAAACTGTGGTATGTATGTTGCTTGTTGTACACAATCCACATGAAGCCTAAACTGCACATTTTACTCACATACCAGTGTTTGTAATTTGCAGGACTATACGATGACTACAAGGATGCAACAATAAAAACATACTCCAAATGGTTAACTAAGATAGGACTTTTGAAAGGAATTAGTAAACCTTTTTCTTTTTCGACTGCTGCATATTTGCGATGAAAAATGTGAACCTACTAAGTCCAAGTGTTTTCTATGTTTTCGGTGTCTTTTACTAAAGCTCAAGCTAAACCTACAGATGTTGTACTCGCACGTGATGAGAGCAATGACAACAGCATGACGCCACTATCAGAATGTCCATCGCATGCTAGGAGACAAAGGCACACAAAAGGTTATGAAAGTTTTACACCTCTAGAAAGTGCTCTCTATATTGTTCAAAGGTTTATGAAACTGCTATTGTTTAGTAGTAAATGTTATTTTCTCTGATGTGAATGCAAGTAGGTGGCAAGAAAGTTGGCCGTGGAACCTTGAAAGGCTTAGCTGGAGTTACCAAGAGTTCAAAATCTCGAAGAGAAAAACTAAAAATCCAATTTTCATCAAAGTTGGGTGGCCCTGTGGAGATAATAGACGTATCTTTGTCGATGAGGTTGTTCTAGCTACAAAGATGAATGCTCCACTAATTGGAGTCAGATATTGGAGAGATGTGAGTCCAGATGTCCAGGAAGACATCGTTGCTACTGTAATGGTATGTCACTATCCATCGCATGCATCCTATTAATGATATATAGCAGTTGTATTCCCTATATTTTCTTCATACACAATGTTAAGATTGAATCATGCATGCATAAAAAGTTTCCATCCCACCAGGAAAGCATGGGATTTTGAGGACATTCAGGATCCAAAGAAAAAGATATGGAAGATTGCCCATCAACGCTACAGAGGTTGGCGAGGTGACTTGAGTGCTACATACAAGGCAAACGATAATTATGAGGAGAGGATGAAACATTGCCCTGAAGAGATAAACATTGTGGAGTGGCACTATTTGTGCCATTACTTTGGAACTAACAAGTTTAGGGTACATTCTTTTTCTTATAAATTTAAGAACGACATTGCGAGATGCATAGAAGATGAGGTCAACCTTTCATCGCTTAATTAACATCACCGGTTCACTCGTTGCAGGGTTCCAACGTCCAGAACTCTTATAATCGCGGTAGAAAGGTTACCGGCCATTCGGGGGGGTTCGAAACCTTACTCCTAGTGGAGTTGGGAACATGTAACGATTGGTTACAATATTCTCATCTTTTGCTATCTTCATAAGACAATCATATATTAATGTCTTGTAATGATGCAAAAATAGTGAGATCCCGAAACTGGTGCCGAGCCATGCCAGTTGGAACTTTGGAGGGCTACTCACCGCAAGAAAGGAAAATGGACAAGTGATGTGGCTGAGAGTATTTATGTGAGTAGAAATTTGATCGTAACCTTCTTGCACATAACATTCCCTCTATTTTTATCAAACCATGGCCACAATTTTTGATTTTACAATTATTTCTTGCCCTCAGGAATGTACAGCCAGGAAATTAGCCCAAGCATATTCAGATGAATTGGGTCAAGAAGGATCACCATGTGTCACTTTGGAGGCTGATAGGGAAGAGCAATGTTTCCAGGAGACATACAAGGAAAGAACAAGAGACAAATCCAACATGTCACGTGGCCATGGTTACATGTCGAATCCAAATAGCAACAATGTTATTCAGGAGAGGATGTTAGAGGAGAGACTCGAGAAGGTCGAAGCACGTGAACGTGAGTTAGTGGAAAAACTCAAAAAGCATGAAGCTGCCAAGGAACTCAAGAAACAACAACTAAAAGACACAATAAGACAAGAAGTGTAGGGTGAGTTTGAAAAGATGATCGAGCCTTACAGACACGTATTATTACCTATATAGGTAACCAGAAGATTGGTGTACCTTTTTTGTTCTTAACTTGACCAATGCAGCTAATATCATACCTTCCCTCTTTTCGAATATGCAACATACACTTCAATCCAACATTAGTACAGCTGAAGTTGAGGCTGCGGTCAAGGAGGTCGCCATTGCTACCACAACAATATCGCTGAGTCAAGAAACGGTGAACAAGGTAACGACTATACTTGGTTGTGATTGACAAAATATATATTTATGTCACTAATCTCTTGTCTACCCTCTTTTACATTGTGCAGACTCCCTCTAAAACCACCCACAACAATTCGAATGAAGTTGATCCTGCGGGGATTGAGGAAAACACTCTTGCAACACTAGTAGTGCATGATCATGTACCGGCGAACCAGGTAACGACATCGAACAATCTTTCCGATCATGATGCATGGTGTTGTGCATTGAATTAATACGGCTGATATTGTTCCAATAACTTTATAATCTAGATTGATCCATGAAGCACCGTGACAAAAGATAAAGAAAATGTGGCACCTAACATCAATGCATCAATTGGCAGTGTTACAAAGAGTCTGTTCAATGAGAAAAAAGGCCAAAAAGGTGATGCACCTGCTGCACCCCAGATGTATTCCTCCTCATGAACTGAAGGAGTACATTAAAACGCGATCAATGAAGAGAGCACAAGAGGTACTAACTGAAATTGTCCTTTCATAATGCCATTAATATTTTCCACTTCCAATTCATATGTTGCTGCATATTCACTCCAAGACAAATTGGGTTTAGATGTTGTAATTCTCTAATTTGTTTACATTCAGAATGGCATGCAAGATGCTCCTTCATTGAAAAAAGACTCAAGATCGGCCAACAAAGTAGCTACAACTAACAGCAAGAAGCCTTCATCGAAACTTCCTCGCCAGCAGTGACGATGATCATTAAGGGTGGGAGTGATATCCAGATTGTAGCGATGCGTAGGTTCTTTATAAATTTAGCTAATGTGAGTGATGGACAAGAGTTCTTACTTTATTGTGTTAATGAATATCCTATTATATGATGAATGGTGGTGATGAATGAAGGTTTGATTTCATAATTCTTTGTATGTACATGCATGGGTTGCATCTGTTTATGCTTTGAAAATTTTGTTGCATTAAAGAATTAGAAATTGGCAACGTCGGGCATCCAGCGTGTGGCGTATGGCGACCAATATTTCGTTGCGCTATCCTCTATGCAAATAGAGACGAACCATAGTTCGTTGTGGTATTCTATATGCATATGGCAACCAAAAATCATCCGATGCGTTATCAGTTGAGCATATGGAGTCGATCCATACTTTGTTGCGATATATAGGGCACATATAGCATCACCAGATGTCGTTGCTCTATGGGTTTGGGATGTAGCGACAACTAGCATTTCGTTGTGGCACCCTCTATGCATATGGCGACACAATTCCTAGCGTTGCGACATCTGTTGAGCATATAGCGCCGACAACTAGCATTGTGATTTGGTTCAAGAAAATGGCGACAACCATATGTGGTTGTGTGACCCTATACGTGTGTAGCGACACGATAAGTAGCGTTGGGAATTGGTTCAAGCATATGGTGATGACCCATATCTGGTTGTGTGACCATCTACGTGTATAGCGACGGTAACTATCGTTGCGAACTGGCTCAAGCATATGGCAATGACCCATATCTGGTTGTGTGACCCTATACGTGTATAACGATGGTAATTAGCGTTGCAAACTGGTTCAAGCATATGGCAATGACCCATATGTGGTTGCGTGAGCCTCTGCGTGTATAGCGACAGCAGTTAGCGTTGAAATTTGGTTCAAGCATATGGCGATGGCAACGACTTCATTGTGCTATCCTAAATAGCTATTGCAACAACACAGGTGTCATATTGCGACACAATACTTTCATTGTAATCATACTTGTTTGCAACAGACAAACATGGTCGCAATTACCACTATAGCAACGCCACTTGTAGTCGCTAATTCAACCTCTTGCTACAACAAGAGCCGTCGCAACACGTGTTCGTTATAGCGACGACACTTGATTAGTGTCACAGAGCGTTATTGCGACGCACTGAATTACGACGCCCGACGACGGAATCCACTAGCCGCTATACGTGGCTATCACGATCAAAATGACCCATATAGTGACCATTTTGAGGCATCACGCAAAGTCCAAAATGCTGTAGTGATAGGTTCACAAGCACTATCTAGTAAGGTTCACTTGGAGAGCACCAAAAAGTGACTGCTTAGGAGAAGACACTACGGGAAACATGGGGTTTGCCGAGTGCCTCAAGCACTCGGCAAATCCCTAAAAACACTCGGCAAAGGCTTGGCCCCTTGGCAAATAGAGTGTCGGCAAAGCCCCTCTTTGCCGAGTGATTTGTATCGGGCACTCGGCAAAGATTTTGCCTAGTGCAGGCCCGACACTTGGCATTAAAAAGTGTTAACACATGGCGCAAAAATGGCAGAAAATTTTAACGGAGGCTTTGCCGAGTGCCAGGGCCAAAACACTCAGCAAAGCGGAAAAAACACTCAGCAAAGCCTCCATGTTTGTCGAGTGCTTTGGCAAAAACACGCAGCAAACATTTCGCACTCGGTAAAGTGTTGTCCAGAAATAACAGAAACACGTTGAAAAGACTTGGCAAACACCCCCTTTGCCGAGTGTAACACTCGACAAAGTGGCAAATCAGCCCCACTTTTTATCGCTCGGTCACGTATAACATACCAACTCAAACAAACATCACAGGCAGTTGGTATATATGACAATAAGCATCAGAGTCAGTTCATATATATGGTAATAACTTTCCAAAACCATAATTCTGCAATAAACATCACAGCAAGTTCGACAACACATAAATCCACAAGTTCACAAGTAAATACGTTCAAAACCACAAATAGTCACTAAACATCCACAAATCACAACCACAAATAACCCGTAAGTCAATGAGGAGGGGGTGTGAACAGCACGCGAGACGGATTCGATGGATCTTGGTCCTGAGGCGCATCATTCAACGCCGCTGATGCAGGATTTTGCACAAAGGAGAACATTTTGCATGAGTGATACAAGATTTATGACAAAAACTAGTTCTCTAAGAGCCGGCCGCGGTCGGCCAGAGCTGTCCGATGGCTGGCCCGATCCTTTGCCGAGTGTTTTGGCGAGAGTAAACATTACAACTAAGTTGTCTTAGGTAACCAACTAAGCTGTCTAAGTTGTCAGATGAAATTATAAGGTTCTCGAGTGACTCACGAGACAAATAGGAGGACATAGTGGAGGGAATAGGATCGGCGGCGGAGCTTCACCCAAACGCGCACCAACATTCTGCATCCAAGCATACATCTGCTCCATCTGCTGCCGCATCTAGCGCTTGAGCTCCTTAATCTGCCTCTATTTCTCGGCCTCCATCTGCTGCACCATCAACTCCAGCTCCTCATGTCTCGTCGTCTCTTCTTCCAGCCGGGCCTGCAAATATTCCATCCCAATGTTAGAATACAACACAAATGTAAGTAAAAGTGAACAAACAATGAATAAGGCATAAATAACCTAAAGTGACTGCATCCTAAAGTGTGCAGCGGTCGGACGTGGGCGTATGGCCATGTCAGCGCTCGTGCTCCTGGCTCAAATCTGGGAGAGTGTGGGAGTACTAGCCGTGTCGAGGGTGCTGTCGCCGATATAGTATCGTCCATGCATCTTGCCTCCTCCCACCATCATGATCACTTCTCCATCAAGGTCGTGAGCGATTGGATCGAAGTCTGGCCCATGGACCTCCTACGCCACCTCTACGTATGCACTGAGACGACTGTGGATGGTGGCGTTGTTGTATGCCGAGGCCGGGTCCTCCGGGTTGTACTGGACGTCAGAGGTCGCCTTGCCCTTGTGGGCCAAAGCATATGCCTTGAACGAGTAGAAAGACTCGCCACAATGTGACGTGAGGAAATAAACAATAAGATTAGTAATTATATAGGATTGAGTGTGTGAATAAAGAAATGACTTGGCGTACCCATCTTTCGGCATACTCGTCGAGGCTAAGGATGCTCTGATGGTGTGCTACACCTGGCATCAGCAAACGTCGCTCCCGGCAAGCGTTGTGCGTCTCCTCCCACTCGGGGTTGCACCACTTGTCCACGATCGCCTCCCAGCACTGGGGATGCGAGGCGTACCACCATGGAATCGCCTACAAGTTATGAAGTATACGATATATAACAATATCAAATTAAAAGTACTTAATCTAAAAAAATTATAATCAAGTATACGACTTATAACAATACTGCCAAGTATTGCTCCCAGGTCACTCTCATGTTTCTTGCATCCAATTTTGTGACCTTCACATTAATTGCAGAATAGTAATCAACGATGACCTGGACACGTGCCTCATAGTGCATGTCCTTCACGAGCTTGGCACAGGCTGTATGTGCCACAAGAGCCACCTTCTGCTCGAACCCCGGATAGCATTTGTAAAAATCCTGCATATATACACAATGTATCCCGTCATTATTTGAAGAATGTTCAATGAATATATCCGCGAGGGATGGAGTCACTCATCGCTCCACCCTCAGTTGGAGATCATGTCCTCGATTAGTTGTTTTGTAGTTGTAATGGTTAGCAAGAAGAATGATCTTCCAGCCATGGCATCAATATGATCACGAGTACTTTGGGCGAGACCATGAAAGAAGCTTTGGAGTACGATATAGTCCTATATGCCATGGTGAGGGCATGCCAGGACATAGTCTTGGAAATGTTCCAAAGCATGGGGATCGCTTCATTGGATGCTTGCTGGAAGCTTGAAATTATCCCCAGTAATGAATTGTTTTTGCTTGATGGGAAGAACTTGACGAGGAACGCGTTGGAGCACTGGTCCCATGTGGTCCAAGTGTCTTGCTTTGAGTAGAACCATTTCTTGGGCTTCCCAAGGAGGAAAAATGGGAACAGACAGAGAAGGATGGCATATTGAGTGATTCCCGTGTTGTTTGTGGTGCTGCTGATTTCCAAAAAGTGTTGAAGGTGAGCACTTGCGTCCTCATTGGCCTTCCCACAGAATGGCCTGGCCTACACTATGTTAGTGAGCACTATCTTGAGCTCGAATCTTGCATCAGAGTGCTGAATGCAGGTCCAAGAAGGACATAGGTAGCAGAGGGAGCTGAGAACTCGCACATCATCTTCTGGGCCATATCTCCTGACATTGAGGTGGATGGCGCGAAAGTGAATGGTTCAACTATCATGAGGGTTGTCTGGGGAGGGACGATACGGGATCGTGCTCTCCTTGTGAAAACATGTGGGTTGTCCATGAAGTTGTTTGGCAAGTTGAAGCCAGTAACACACTACCTGTTTTACATAAAAGAAAAACATAAAAAAGGTAAGCCTGCTAGGGTAGTGGTATACAATCATCTTGTGTATACATGCAAAGATTAACAAAGTCACATAGACCATTGCTTTCCCTGGCCACTGCGCCAAAAATGCTTGTTGGTATTTCTTATGGTCATAGTTATTCTGCAAGCGCACAGAAGTACTATAGCATTTCACCAGGGAGTATTCTAGAGTATCATATTTGTTTATTCTATAGGAAGGCGGTTGACATTATATGGTTTGTTAACCAATGCAGCCATAGCACAAAGGACATTCCCACTATCTAGATAGGGTAAAGAATAAATGTAGGAGTAGTATGACACATAGAAGAGGCTCAATCACAAAAAGGACTAAATTAGATGGGATGGCAAAAGAGAGATGAACGGGGGAATACAAGAATATATATACTTTACATTACAAACGATTTAGAGATATATTTGATATACATATTAAGGTGTGAATCCGATATACATATCGAGGTGTCAAGAGGAACATCCCCTTATCCAAGGGAATGCTTGACGTGTTATCTCAAAAGGCCTAACACCCTAACCCAAACATGGAGGATTATAAAGGACAGACAGGGCTGCCACCATCTGCCACCTACCTCTACAAATACGAGTCTTTCTTATGTTCACCAGATGATATTTCTCCGTGTCCCACCAGGCGTGCCAATTTATGTTGGCGCAAAAGTTGGTCCGATGAGAATTTTTCGCTCTCAACACACGAAGGCCTGAAAGATTTGCTTCACTCCGGCGTAGGCCCTTAGCTTCTTGAGGTTCGGGGCATGTTAGTTAGTTTACCATTCAACTGACAAGGTGGCATATCGGTTGAGATGAGACATTAGCTGATTACAAAATTAATGCATTAAAATAAGAGTAAATTCCCTATTTGACACCAAAATAATACATCGTTCCTTCTTTGGCCCTCAAAAAAATTTTGTTCCCTATTTGACATCAAGGTTTAACTTTCATTCCTAAATTGAAACTGCCGACAAATAGAAGGACTAACAGCGTTAACAGCCACTTGAAAAGACAATTTTACCCCTCATTTGAGTTTGCATCATTATCAAGATTCTGTCCATATTTTTGTAGAGTTTGTAGCAGTAACACCATTGTACAAAGGTTTACATCAACAAAATTCTTCCATATTTTAGGAAACAGCACATGCACATTGAAACAGTACGTGCACATTCAAACTGTACATATATTTTAGGAAATTCTGTAGAAATAAATATCACACATAAAAGAAGCAGAAATTTGGCATGTACATATTCAGACATTTGATTGGCACAAACATTTTGGATCCACACATAAAAGATGTTCACAGATACATTCCAAGGCTGTTTTCGCAAATACATGTTCACAGATGTTAACAGATGCCAAATTCAAGTACACACAAGCCAAATTCAAGTTGACAGGTACATGCCAAGTTCAAATTCACATATACATGCCAAGTTAAAGTTTACAGGTACGCAAGTGTCACATATCCGAGTGCACATACACAGAACAGGTGCAAATACATCAAATAAAGTGCATATAAGAGGATCACATGCTGAGCCTTCTTTTACTCCTGGTAATGGCAGGGCTATGAGGATCCATCCTTTTGCTTCTTGTGCCCATTGCAGGGCTGTCAAGTAGCACCATTTTAATGCTTGAATTCTTTTTAGCCGGCTCTTTTCTTTTTCTTTTGGCCTTTTTCTTTGACAGGAGCTGTTGTCTGCACACTAGGCACATGCACATGTAACTCAATGGAAAGTGGCTCGGATTGATTTGAGCCACTCCTTGATCTGTACATGGAAAGCAATACATTTAGAGAATGAAAAATGAAACTGTAGGATGTACCGTTCTCTGTAGGTTGTACTGTTCTCTAAAATTCAGAATTCACATTTTTGATGCACCAGAACGGTTGCTTTGCTTTCCCTTTTTGTTACTTGTAATCTCCAAGTTTTGGCTATGGTTAGAAGGAATCTAATTAGACTACATAGCAATTTTTGTTTGGAATGTAATACAAAATTCAGAATTGCTTACATGTGGTCTCTAGGTTTTGGCTAATATGAAAAAGGAAGGTGCTTAGAGACTACTAGTAGTTCGATGATGATTGAACGATTATGGAACATTTATCTTATTGAAAAAAGAACCAACAAGCCAATAACAATTAATATACCATCACCACCAATCGGATCGAACCTAACCGAGACAACGATGGGCGATGAATTAAAAGCTACAAGCCAATGAATCTAATTGTGATAAGATAAAAGTGCAACAAAAATGTAAATAAGGCCAAAATAAGAACATGTCGGCAAATAAAAACTAATTTAATGCTTTCATTAAAGAAATTGATCTTTGATTAGCAGCTCAACTACAGACTCAAAATATATAAGTCGATATAGATCTTAAAAAGGCAAGATAACTGTGACTCTATAAGATCTACAAAGAGGTCCAACGATGCCGCCTTACGAAATCTGATAAGAATTAATAACTGATAAATTAAACAAAATTATTGTGATGTGCCGGTAATTAATGCCTAAAACACCAGATAAAGATGAAGCTTGCGATCATACTGGAGGTCGACGCAATGCAGCCCTGCTTGCTGATAAACTCGTCGAGAACTACATTACTCCTACTCTTAGGGTTTAGCGTTGAGTAAAGGAAAAAATTGTATTGATATGTGATCGTGAGATGATGTTTACAAACTCTGGTCGTCTATATTTATACTCTAGTCAAAAAAGACTCTCAATCACTTACAACCAGTTAACCGTGACAAACTTGCCTAATGAGACATATTTAAAAGTAAATATTAAGATACATGGACTCTACTTCCTGTTCTGTAGAATCCTCGCCAATTAAACTTCTTCATCCGACCCATATCTTCATCTGGCACGCGTCTCTCCTTAATATACATCAAGGAATCCACCACTTCTGACTTGATTTTCACCAGATTATTGGTTTTCTTTTAAGGGCTCCATTGGACAAAAAATTACCAAATTTTGGTGTTAATAACGTCACAAGCCTAAGGAAGGATTTCAAATAAAAGGTACAACAAGGGCTAGGGCCTAGAGTTTGAACTTAACATTGAGGAAAATCTTTGTTTACAAATTAATTTTAATAGGTTGAATTAAAATTGGGAAGCCAAAATCTAGATTCATGGAAGTTACTACAAAGGGGCTTTTACAAAAGGTGACACATATAAAGATAACATTTCAACTAAACAAATATTTAACAGACAGATACATTGCTGCCTCTACTGATTGGCGCCCAGGTTTTGAATAGTTATTCAAAGCCACCGCCCTGATGCAGTGCAACACCCTGAGCAACCCTGCATCACGGGATCAGGTGAGCTCGGGCAACCCTGCATCCGTGCGCCAAAATATTTTGTGTTAAAAAACAACAACATGAGAAGATAGGACGGAACGACTACAGTCGCCACCGCCGCCTCGACCACCATCGACACCACTGTTACGACTACAGTTGCCAGCGTCGCCACCAAATTTGTGAGGCTGACGATGGATGGGAGCGGATCTTCTTCATCCAACCCCACTGGTCGAGATGTAAACCTATACTCTTGTTCATGTTTTATATCTACTTGTGTACTCATTGTTGTTCATGTTTTACTGCCAATATTCATGTTTACCCTATCTAGATCTGTGGCTAGTGATCCATTAATGTTAACACTGGTACCGGTCGCCTACTAGTGCATAGATCAAGATTTTGGGAATTGAAATCCACAGAAAAGATCACGATCTACATCGGATGGAACAGAAATAGAGATACCCTAACCCTAAAGAAAAGATTCGGGGCAGTTAGTCTTACCTTGGGCCCCGCCGCCGGTCAATGCTGACGCGTGGGAAGAAGGGCGCCACTGCAGGATCCCTCGACGCCGGCGGTACACCCTAGGGCGAGCGCACCCACCGGCAAGAGGACCAACAATGGCGTCGTGGTCCATCTCTCTCGGCCGCCAAGGGTGGCCACCCTTTCTTTGGTCATGTGGCTAGAGAGAGAGAGAGAGAGAGCTGAGAAAGAGAAGGGGCCAGCCATGGCGTCGCCATGGCCGCCGGCTGACGCGGCAGCGCCCAGTGGCGCCTCCGGTCGCGACAGAAAAGACAGAGAAGGAGGCAGAAAGGACGCGTGCATGGCATAGCCATGGCGCCGGCCACAAGCGGCGCCGCCGGCCATGCTCACGAGTGGCGCACGAGACCTGAAGCGGCTGCAGCACTAGAGAGGAAAAAGAGTGAGGGTTAGGGTTTAGGGCTCTGACCAGGGTATATATATCACCAATTTCTTCGCCCGGCCTTCGGATCTGACCGACGGCTAGGATCGACGCACGCGTGGGTGGAGCTGGTGCGGGGCTGGGCCACTTCGGCGGCCCGCCCGTTGGCTGCTGGGCTTAAGGCCGAGCCAGCCGAAGCGAGCCTCTAGCAGGCCGAACGACGCGCTGGACCAAGCGGCGCGATGGGCCGCACAGCGCTCGGTGGAGAGCTAGCAGGTCAAGCTGAGCAAGCGGGCTGCGTGTGCGCGAGAGAAAAACTGGCCGCCGGCCCAAGTTGCTGGGCAGAAATTTGAAGAATACAGCACAATAGCATTTTTTGGATTATTTTGACTTGTTTTCCTGTCAAATTTGCATAGTATTTGAGTATAGTTTTTGAATAATTTACCTTTGTTAAAATTTGAACCAACGGGGTAATTTTTCTAAAGAGTAAATAAGAGAATTTTGCTACTGTTCATGTTTATTTATTACAGTTTTCCGCTGCAAATTGATGATAATCATTGAATTTGAGGCTTTCAAAAATTAAATTTTGAACCAACTGAAGAATTTTAATTTTAGGAATATTATTTCTATTATATGATGTTGCTATTTTCTGACCAACGTTGTTAATTGCAATATCATAGTTTTATTGGTTCTATGCATTATGTCTATTTTCTACCCAACGGTGATGTAGGCTTAATGCATAGGAAAATTACATGATAATTTTGTTCTCGCCCTACATGATTATTTTCAGGTGTTTACTCCTTGATGGGTTGCATTAAAGACACACCGACTGTGAAGGGAGACAACTACGGAGAATGGAAAAGGAAACTCGACCTTGCATTTGTCTTGGGAGAGGTGGACTTAGTGTTTACTACACCCTGCCCTACAGAGCCTGCTGCACTTGTCAGAGGTGAAAATGAAACTGAACCTGTCGGATATACATCCCCGGGTACCCTCAAGATAGAAGACCGAGTCCTAGTAGAACTACTCGTGTAATCCAACTAGGACTCACATATTGTAACCGACTAGGATACTTGCCATGTAACCTTGCCCCCTGGGATATATAAAGGAGGGCAGGGGTCTCTAGCTCGGTAGATCAAGCCTAACGGCAAAGCCCTAAAACCACCCAACGAGAAGAATACAATATACAAAACCCCATACAAGATGTAGGGTATTATGCTATTATGGCGGCCCGAACATATAAAGGCAGAGGCCTACAGGTAAGAACATACAACTCAACCACACGTACAATACAATCAAACACACAAGACGTAGGGTATTACGCTACTCGCGGCCCGAACCTGTCTAAATCTTTGTGTTGTTCGTGTACCGTCGTTCCTAGAACTCGGCGAGACCCACAAATCTACTCTCTGGGGTACCCCCAGGCAGACGTGCTCGACATAAATCGTCGACACTTGGCGCCCACCGTGGGGCTACTCGCCGATGCTCGACATTAGGCGTGATGGGATCAAACTTCAACATCAGTGGCAGATAGCAGGATCATTGTGTGAGCTTAATAGACCTATCATCGATAAGATCAACCAACTCGGTGACTATGTGTGGTTTGTACTTCGTCAATACGTGAAGTTGAAGGAGGATTATCGCCGAGTCCGAGGTGAGTTGGACTCTGTTTCTATCGAGAATTCGAGACGGGGACGAATGCGCTGACCAAGACGAGGCGCAGGAAGTCCAGCTGCATCGCAATAATTTTTGCTGGCGCACACATCGACATAAAAGGCTTCAAGACAAATCCAAAAGGACTACTACGCGGCCCCTGCTGCTGTTGTCTTCCGTGTGCTGTCAATAATTCAATTGGCTGCAAATTGCTACAAGCACACCGGAAGCTATCCGAAGTCTACAAGCTCCAAGATCTTCACTTATCTCACGTGAGAAGATATACGCGATTACGACTACTCCAACTACTCGAGTGCAACTTCATCGACTCGTTGTACGACTACTTCAACTACTCATCTCGACTAGTTAAAACTAGTCGAGATCGGCTGCGTCGACTCGCTGTACGACTACTTCGACAACTCGTCCCGACTACTTCGACTACAACTAGTTAAAACTAGTCGAGATTGGCTGTGTCGACTCGTTGTACGACTACTTCAACTACTTGAGTACAAATACATCGAGATCAGCTGCGCCAACTCGTCGTCGACTACTTCAACTACTCGAGTACAACTACATCAACGCTCGGTGTGGGGCCAGGATCCCTAGGGCCACTCATCTAAGGAATTAAACTACTCAATATGGAGAGTTATGACTCGACTGCTTTGGACTAGTCGAATAGGGTATAGGACAATGTAGTCAAGTAGTGAAACTACTCGTATTCGTGATAGATTACCTTAATGTAGCCTTCCAGGTTAGATACGAGTAGTCTTTGTTATCAATTTGTAACTCTGCTCCCCGAGTATATAAGGAGGAGCAGGGACCCCCTCAAAATAACTCAACTCACATACAATACAATCAAACACACAGGACGTAGGGTATTACGCAACTCGCGGCCTGAACCTGTCTAAATCTTTGTGTTGTTCGTGCACTATCGTTCCTAGAACTCGGCGAGACCCACTAATCTACTCCCTGGGATACCCCCAGATAGACGTGCTCGACATAATTCGTCGACACTTGGCGCCCACCGTGGGGCTTCTTGCCAAAAGTTCGCCGCCAGGGACGATGGGATTCACCCTCTTCAAGATCGCCGACGTCGAAGAAGGAGCCACCTTCGTTTTCGGCGCATGGACCTTCGTCGCCGAAAGCGATGGTAGGTTCGCAAGCTACCTCGCGAACAACTCCGGCTCCTGCTCGGCTCCTACTTCCAACTCGATCTTGGCTCCAATTCCGAATTCGATCATAACCCCAAGTTTGATCAGAATTCACCAGGCCGAGTCCGGGTACAACTCAATCCCAGTTATGGAAAGAGCAGGGAACTCCGAGCTGGCCACGCCATTGGACAACCCCCCATATCGGCCCCCAAACGAATTCTCCAACGTAACAAATTCACATAAACAGAATCTTACCACAAAAGTAGAGGCAAGGACGACCCAGGAGCCCCACTCAAAGCCAAGTCACCCCGAAGACCTCGAGCCGGCATCATCGCCATCGATGGACAACGACGATGACTTCACCATCCTGCTAAGTGATGCTCCCGATAATGTCGCGCGCCTACATCATCACGCTCACTTCAACACGAAGTTCGTGTTAGAGGAACCACTCGTCCACCTCCCCTCCGGCCTAGTCGTGACCAGAACGCCGGGAGGACTCGCTGTTCACTGGCCCGGAGCGATTCCGGCCGACACCTCCCAGGACAACGACTCAAGACTTGCTGCCGTTATACTGGAAGAACTCCCCTTCCAAGACGGCAAGACTGCATCGCTCACCACCCCAACTGAAAGCTCGAGCGATAACTTTTCAACCACTCAGATCATCCTCAGCGATCAAGACCCAAGCCGTCAGGTGTTCATGGCTGGCGACGAAGACCAAGGCACTCAGTACGATCGCGAGTTGATCACCGATGTTTCTGAAGAGGAACGCACTGCTGACAGAGAAACAGAGGAGCAAAAGACCGCACGACAAGCAAGGAACGCCAAGCGCAAGCAGAGGCGCCTTAACGCCGCGCTACGCGCCAATGCCATGCGAAACCTTACACAGGATTTTGACATGGTCGGCGATCAGTTAGTATCTCAAAACGTGCCATTAAACATCTCCGTCGCAGCAGAACTCGTCATAGCCATGCCTGACACCCCTGCGGTCAGACAAGTGCTCTTACTCCTCGACATGGCTCAGAAGGCTACAAACCAAGCGAATCCTAGCCAGCACACTCCAGACACCAGACGCCCAGACGCTGAGAGACCACCCCCATATGAAGCTTCAATCGCGACCACAGGAGGACATCGACCACGACCACGCCCAGACGCTGACCGCAACCACCAGCAGGGGAGAGGACGCAGTAACAACCAAGACGCGGCAAGGCCACGAGATCGAGACCTTCACAACGTCATTAATGACAACCACGATGCTCGCTCTGTCATTCAGTCGAGTCAACAACGGCGCATGGAATCGGAACTCTGTCGCCGCGCAGACTATGACCGTAACTACGGGCCTCCTCCCCACCACAATTACAGAAACCGACCACGCGATCAAGAACACCATTACAACCGTCACGAAGAACGCCGCAACGATCGCCGGGGAGAGGACCGTAACGATCGTCACCGACATCAAGAGTCCTCAAATTACAGCGATCGACCTCCCCAAAACCACAACTGTGGACAACAATACGACTCCGACCATAGCACCTCTAGCTTCCGGAGTGACCGATCACCTGGCGACAAATACGACGGCTTTCCAGCCTTTTCCAGACGCATAAAAGAGATCCAATGGCCAAGCAAGTTCAAACCTACAGGAATTGAGAAGTTCACGGGCAAACAAGATCCTGAACAATGGCTCCGAATTTACTCTACAGCCATCCAGATGGCTGGAGGATCCAACGATATCAAAGTCAGTTACTTCCCCATTATGCTTGATACCACGCCCCTAACATGTCTTGAGGGCCTCCGTCCCGGGTCCATCGATTCCTGGGATGATCTCACCAGGAAGTTTACCACCAACTTCCAGGGAACCTGGGCTCGGCCCGGAACCCGTTATGAACTAGCAGCTTGCAAACAAGGAAAAGGCGAAACCTTGCGAAAATACATCAAGAGATTCTTCGATAAAAGAGCGACAATCGTTGATATCTCTGATCGGGAAGTAATCGACTGCTTTCATGACGGTCTCTACACCCGAGAACTACACCGTGAGTTCGGCCGACGCCGCCCAGAAAATATCAGCGAGCTACGACGCATTGTCGCCGAATGGGCAGACCAAGATGATCGCGAGCGGGAGCGTTTCGACAGACATCGCGATAACAATACCAATAATCACAACAAAGACAACGGCGACCGATGTAACGATCGCCCAAACAATCGGGACTTCAATCGCGATAACAGGAAGCGCAAGCCAGACAACACAGTCGCGGCGGTCCAGCGCCCTAGTCGTAAGACTCGTTCAGCGGCAGACGTCATGAACGGTCCTTGCCCTTACCACCCTAATGGCAAGCACACAATGGCGAAGTGCTTTCACCTAAAGCAGGAATTTGACAAGCAAACACCAGATGCTCCCAAAACCGACAAGAAAAAGGAAGACAAAGATGACAAAGACCCCGGCAATAACTTCCCAAATGTCGAGAACATCGTAGCAGTACTATTCAGTGGGGAAACCCTGAACCGGTCGAAGCGCGCCAAGAAGCTCACTCTGCGAGAGATCATGGCGATAGAACCTGCCACCCCAACATACTTAAAGTGGTCAGAAGTGCCCATCACATTCTCCAGAATGAACCAGTGGACAAACTTTGCAAATCCGGGCAGATACCCTCTGGTCTTAAACCCAGTCGTGGCACAAGCCAGACTGACTAAAGTACTCATTGATGGAGGCAGCGGACTCAATGTTATCTTCGCAAACACGTTCAAGAAGATGGGCCTAGACATTACAAAATACCTCAAGCCTACAGACGCTCCATTCTATGGCATTGTCCCAGGTAACGCAGCAATCCCCCTGGGCCAGGTCACATTACCAGTTACCTTCGGGACAGAAGCAAACTTCAGAACCGAGTACATCAAGTTCGAGGTCGCTGACTTCGAGACCTCATACCATGCGATCCTTGGGCGACCAGCCCTCGCCAAATTTATGGCGATCCCGCATTATGTATACTTGGTTCTCAAGATGTCTGCTCCTAAAGGAGTACTTTCCCTAAAAGGAGACTTAAAGGTATCATATGATTGCGATGTCGAGGCAGTAGAATTCGCCGCCACTTCGCATATCCCTACCCAGATGCTGGAAGTACTCGCCCTGGCCAAGAAGTCGAAAGGAGACGACTTAGAAGTACCCAGCCAGAAGTCAACAAGCGCCAACTTCAAGCCCTCCGAGGAAGTACAGCTCAAAACTGTAAATCTTGGGACAGGCGATCCGTCCAAAACTGCCCTTATAGGGGCAGATTTGGACTGTAAATAGGAAGACGCGTGTTGGCGGTCGTTACAGACCGATTTCCGACCTCCAACCGAGTATAAAAAAAACACAATGGGGACACACACCATAGCTATAGGGCTTATCACTGACTATTTCCACGAGTTTTGGTGATTGTTCTCTGTGCAGGTACGAAATGGAGAAACACGTGCTATAAGGGTCAGAAATGACCGTTCCGGCCGAACGACTCCGTTCGGCCGGTTGCCCCCCCTAGCTGGGCAAGACTTGTGGACCACGACCACGCCACTCTGGGCCGGCTCAACCCATATCCAGAAGACCGGTGGCCCATATCCAACCCGACGGAGCCCACGAGTCCACCGGAGGCCCTCCAGGCCAGCCCAAGACGCGAACCGACCTGCCAACCGACCTCAGGAGCTGGACTAACACGTGTGCAAAGCAGAGGCGGTGCAGTACTGGGCCGGGCCCACTTCGGCCGAAGTGGCCTGTTCGGCCCAAGGCAGGAACCGCCTCCAGGGTGCAATCCTGGCCTTTGGCTGCTGAGGCGGTGGATCCACCGGTTCGGGCGAACTGGGCAGTTCGGCCGAACCGGGGATTTCGCCCGAACGGCCCGGCACCGCCTCCCAGCTGCCTTGGCTACTACTCTGCCTCCACTATCCTTCCCTGCTATAAATAGAGGCCCGGTTTCACCTGCAAAAGACACAACACAAGAGTAGAGTGCAGGCGAAGCACTGTTAGTTCTCCACTTGTATCAGTAGAGATAGGGAGAGAGGAGAGGTGAGCGTCCCGAAGAGGAGCCGAAGTGTCAGCCCCTCTTCCCGCTGTACCTCTACGGATGTGAATTCACTTCGAGTAACATCCGGGTCGTGTCTGGTAACTCTTGTATCTCTCTCTGATTAATTGAGCATTCAGTTCTTACTTTTATATGCTTGCTGGTTCTTCGTTCAATGCTTAGTTGTTTGGTATAACTGTATACTGGTTGCTTAGCTTGGGTGCTTATCTTTCTATAGGAGATAAGTATTAGTTGACTAGTGTAGGCGTGGTGCCTATAATTGAGACTAACTTAGTTTATTCCCGTCGCAACGGAGGTGGTAGCCGTAAGGTGGTGACAGCCCTTCCGGTCTTTGTAGCGCATCATGTTAGTTCCGGTCCGTAGGATTCCCCAGTTGGGAAATAGTGGCACCCCTTCTCATCCCTTTCTGTGTGTCCACTGGTTCCCTTGTCCCGAAGCAAGTATCTATCTGTATCCTCTGATCTGCTCGATCAATCAGTAGAATACCTCTACCAGACTCGTACCCTCTCTACCCTCCTATCACTCATCTTCTCTCTGTGTTGTTGTCATCCACCTCATCCATACCATTCACTCCATTCCATCTACCTAGGACAACTTAGTTTAGAATCAGTCCACTTCTCGTTCTCCGTGGAAATCGATACCTTGGAATACTCCCGGGTGAAAGCTACATCGGTATCCGTCCGCTTGCGGATTTATCTGTAGGCCGTAAGGAGTGCCAACAAGCTTTCTAGCGCCGTTGCCGGGGAACGGTAGCTGTTCTGATTCCGAACCCAAGTTGTCCGTGTATCCCACCACCATCCACCAACCACATGGATTCCACTCTCACCTTACGCCAACACTCGGCTCCAAAGGGCGCTTGTTTGGAGCCACCACCATCATCACATCCCATATCCACACCCGGCTATGAGCTACGTCCCGGCTTCATAGCCATGGTTCGTGAGCAATCGTTCTCAGGAACGAAGGCTGAGAGTCCATACGCGCATTTGCGCGAGTTTGAGCAACTCTGCTCATGCCTGACCATTGCGGGCATGACACAAGAGACACTCAAATGGAAGCTATTCCCGTTTTCACTAGCGGGAGGAGCAAAGAAATGGTACTCTCTGGCTGTCAGTACTATGGACGGGAGCTGGGAAGTTCTCAAGGAAAAATTCTGCCTAAACTTCTTCCCAGTCTCCAAGGTAGCCAGTCTCCGAGCAGAAATCATTAACTTTAAGCAATTAAAGGGAGAATCGTTAGGAGCTGCCTGGGCTCATTTCAAGCAAATACTAGCCTCAGGACCGGACCTAAGCCTACCAGAACCTATTGTTTTACAACACTTCAGCCTTGGCCTCTATCCCGTAGCCACCACTTTCTTGGACTCTGCTTCTGGAGGGTCGTTCTTTCATTTGGTCCCTAGTGAAGCGAGGGTAGTCCTGGACCATACCCTAGACAACACCCCCTACACTGGAATCTATGATGAACTCCCCGATGAAGAAGAGAAGCAGCCTGAACCTGAACCTAAAGAGCCAATACCAGTCCAATCCAAATCCATTAGCTCTTCCAGTCCATCAGAACCTGAAGCTCATTTCGAACCACAACCATATTCTAGCCCAGACCATTATGATTCACTCTACACCACTCTTTATGATTTTGACGATGATCTATTCGAAGACATCGGGAGTGCAACAAGTTTCCCACGGGAACGATGTGTAGAGCAAAAGGATCAAGCCCCCGACAAAGAAGAATTGGAATACCAGCGGGAGTACCTGGGACGTCTCTCTGCTATCATGAGTCGGGAGTGGCTAGATGAGGCCGAAGCCTTGACCGAGGTGGTCAAGATGCCCAGAAAAACCAAAAGGATATTCTGTGAGATCATGGGCCTTGACCGAGAAATTGGGTACGACCCGAGCCTCGGAATCAACATAATCTCTAGCTCTTTGGTGCGAACCGAATTCCCTGATAACTCATGGTCGTTTTCTCAAAAACGACTTAAGTTTACTTCAGGAAGAATCCTGGACTATTTGGGGATCTTACGGGTCACACCCGTTAAGGTCAACGATCCTGAACTCTTCATGGATTTTCACATCTTCGACCTACCTAGCACTACCACACATCCCATCTTCATCGGCAGGCCAATCTTGAAGATTCTAGAAAAAGCACCAATAAACCAGCTAGTAGAGCTTAGGATCGGTAAAGAACTTATCCCTGTATCCTATGCCCAATCTTTGAATACTCCAATAGAGGCAGACCCCGATCCTGACCCGTTAGAGGAAGTCAGGTCAGCTTCTTTGCTAGACCTCGAGCAACCTATTCCAGAAGAGGATATTCCATTCTTTACGGAGGAGGAGGAAACTCATCCTCCGATTGAGCTTGATACAAACGAAACTCCAAAACCATCTCCAATCGAGCTCAAACCTCTTCCGCCTGGACTTAGGTATGCTTTCCTCTTTGGGGATAAGCAAACTCCAGTGATCATTAGTGATAAACTCTCCGAGGTAGAAACCCAGCAACTCATCACTATCCTAGAGAAAAATCGATCGGTCTTAGGATACTCTCTCCAAGACCTGAAAGGGATTAGCCCAAATCTTTGCACTCATCGCATCCCGATCGATTCTGAAGCAACACCGTCTCGAGAACCTCAACGACGGTTAAACAATGCCATGAGAGAGGTTGTGAAAAAGGAAGTTCTCAAACTCCTTCACGCGGGGATCATCTACCCTGTCCCCAATAGTGAATGGGTTAGTCCCGTTCAAGTCGTTCCTAAGAAGGGAGGAATGACGGTAGTGCGCAATGACAAAAATGAGCTCATCCCTCAGCGCACTGTTACTGGTTGGCGTATGTGCATCGACTATCGTCGACTCAATAAGGCCACCAAGAAAGACCATTTCCCCCTTCCGTTCATAGACGAAATGCTTGAACGGTTAGCCAAACACTCTTTCTTCTGCTTCCTTGACGGTTACTCTGGGTACCACCAAATTCCTATCCACCCGGAAGACCAGAGTAAAACCACGTTCACATGCCCCTATAGGACGTACGCCTACCGGCGAATGTCTTTCGGGCTATGTAACGCACCTGCCTCTTTTCAACGTTGCATGATGTCTATCTTCTCCGATATGATTGAGGAGATTATGGAAGTGTTCATGGACGATTTCTCAGTTTACGGAAAGACCTTTACCGAATGTCTGAAAAATCTGGACAAGGTCCTCCAGAGGTGTGAAGAGAAACACCTTGTTTTGAACTGGGAAAAGTGCCATTTTATGGTGCGAGAGGGGATTGTCCTAGGACATAGGGTGTCAGAATGTGGGATTAAGGTAGACAAAGCGAAGATAGAAGTGATCGAGCAACTTCCACCT
The DNA here is from genome assembly GCA_033239725.1 of Echinochloa phyllopogon. Taxonomy (NCBI): domain Eukaryota; kingdom Viridiplantae; phylum Streptophyta; class Magnoliopsida; order Poales; family Poaceae; genus Echinochloa; species Echinochloa phyllopogon. The sequence goes on from BTCW01000018.1 coordinate 30,718,542, forward strand.
CCCACAAATGTTAAGGGGATCCGCAGCTTCCTTGGCCATGCCGGATTCTATAGGCGTTTCATCAAAAACTTCTCCCAGATATCTCGGCCCTTGACCAATCTCTTAGCCAAAGATGCCCCCTTCGTTTTCGATGAGGAGTACTATGCCGCATTTCACACCCTCAAAAAGGCACTCATCTCCGCTCCCATCATCCAGCCTCCCGACTGGGGCATCCCATTCGAAATCATGTGCGATGCGAGCGACTATGCTGTAGGAGCTGTGTTGGGCCAAACTAAGGACAAGAAGCATTATGCTATCTCATATGCTAGCAAAACGCTCACTGGCCCTCAGCTCAACTACGCAACCACGGAGAAGGAGCTCTTAGCAGTCGTATTTGCTATTGACAAATTCTGGTCCTACCTAGTCGGGGCCAAAGTTATAGTCTATTCAGATCACGTTGCTCTGAAGTACCTTCTGACCAAAAAGGATGCAAAACCGAGACTCATCCGCTGGATTCTTCTACTCTAAGAATTTGACATTGAGATAAAAGATAAGAAAGGAGTAGAGAACTCAGTGGCCGACCATTTGTCCCAGATACAAGTCCCGTCCGATCTCCCAATCGACGACTACTTACGGGATGACACCCTCCTTAAGGTCACCACTGGTGATCCGTGGTATGCCAACATAGTAAACTACATGGTAACGGGTTATGTCCCCCCTGGAGAGAATAGGAAACGGCTAGCCTATGAGAGCCGACTTCACCTTTGGGACGACCCGTACCTCTTTAGGATTTGTAGCGACGGACTCCTCAGAAGGTGCGTACCCGCACATGAGGCTTATAAAATCCTGGAGAGATGCCACGCAGCCCCGTACGGAGGACACTACGGTGCATTCCGGACCAATGCTAAAGTCTGGCAGTGTGGTTTTTACTGGCCCAGCATGTATGAGGATGCGAGAGCATTTGTCATGCGGTGCCCCCGCTGCCAGAAAGACGGGAACATCAATACTAGAGACGCAATGCCACTCACTAGCAATCTTCAAGTAGAAATCTTCGATGTCTGGGGAGTAGACTTCATGGGTCCCTTCCCAAACTCCGAGGGTTGTCAATTCATCCTAGTAGCAGTGGACTACATCTCTAAGTGGGTAGAAGCCTTGCCTTGCTTAGCTGCTGACTCTAAGAACGCGAGACAAATGTTTCATGAGGTTATATTCCCACGTTTTGGCGTTCCTAGAATAGTCATTAGTGATGGCGGCTCCCACTTCATAGATTCAGCCTTCCGTAAGTATCTCTCAAGTTTGGGGGTGCAGCATAATGTAGCCACACCCTATCACCCCCAAACTAGCAGTCAAGCAGAAACTTCCAATAAGCAAATCAAAAACATTCTGCAAAAGACCGTAAATGAGATGGGCAAGCAATGGAAGGATAAACTTCCAGATGCACTCTGGGCTTACCGCACGGCCTATAAGACGCCCATAGGCATGACCCCATATCAACTAGTCTATGGCAAAACCTGTCATCTACCTGTAGAAATGGAGTTTAGAGCTCACTGGGCCATTAGGAAGTGGGTATGGACCTTCCAGCTGCCGGCCTCAAACGGAAGATCCAGCTGGCCGAGCTAGATGAGATGAGGGAGAAAGCATACCACAGCTCCCGGCTATACAAAGAATGGACCAAGAGATGGCATGATAAGAGAATCAAGGTCAAAACGTTCAAGCCGGGAGACAAGGTTCTCGTCTTCAACTCCCGTGTCAAACTTTTCGGTCACGGGAAATTGAGGAGCAAGTGGGACGGCCCATTCACAGTAATCAATGCTGCATCTCATGGGGCCGTCACTTTGCAAAGCGAGGACGGAAACACCTTCAAGGTTAACGGACAGCGGTTGAAGATTTTCCTAGAACCAGAACTTCCGACACTCGACGAATTAGACGTCGTCGAGTTCATAGAACTCTGAACCCCGTCCGTGGAACCCCGGCCCGAATCCGTCATTTTCAAATCCTTCTGGGCCAAAACCTCCTGAACCTTGAAAACCTCCTCGACCCGAATCTCCCATAACCAAAACCTCGAACCACGACACGGGCCACGCACCTGGGGGCTCAGGGACCTGTTCGGGCGAACAGGCCCAGTTCGGCCGAACCAGCTGGTTCGGGTGAATTGGCCTCCCAGGCCCCAGGGACAGATATGCTCGCCCAGATACATCTGCAGTTAAAGATATCCCGAGAGTCGCGAGGGAATCGTCGGGAAACTCCGTTTTTCCGATCTGAAATCCCCGATAAAAACAGAGACTCTCTGTCGACGTTTCCCATCTCATCTAAGCCAACTCCATCCCATAGAACACAGCCACCATGGCCTCCTTTTCCTCCAAGGACACATCATCGGCTCAGGGCTCGAACAGCAGTAGCCGGAACGGCAACTCCTCCCAGCAGGAGCACGCCTTCCGCATCTCCAACGTCGACGCAGCAGGAGACGTGCACCGGGGGAGGACGCCGGGACGTAGCCCGGTGAGGCGCGGCAACTCCCCTCACCGCTCAGCACTCAACGAGCTCCTCGCCCCACTAAAAGGGATCAAGAAACCGCCTCGTTCGCCATCACCAAGGCCGAACGAAGGGCAGCTACGCCCGAGGTCAATATCCTCCTCGAGGGTGTCGGATCTGGCGTTGTTGCTGCCCAAGGAGAAGGCCGGAGAGGAGCCGGACTACACGCCGGAAAGCCCACCCCGTTTCGTCATCAAGGGAGAACGCATCCCGGGAGGAGAGTACGGAAAAGTCCTCGTCCCGCCGCTCAACCGGAACGAGCTGGGGCTGGCAAACTCATCCCAGTCCTCTCCGCCACGGCGCCACCCCAGAGTCCGGCGCCATAGGCAACCCCCATCCATCAAAGGGCTGCCCGGGGACATGGCGTTCTCCGATGAGGAGGACAATGAAGAAGAGGAAGAGAAGCCGCCCACCGTGGAGAGCCTGGAGGAGGAACTGGCACTGGCGAAGCAGAGAATCAACCACCTGGATGAGAAGGTGGCGGAGGGCGAGCTCGCACGTATGGAATGGGAGGACAAGATGGAACTCCTCCGCAAGGCCCTGTGCGCAAAGCTCAAGAGGCTCTTCAAGGCCACGGGACACGAAGATCTCTATGGACCGCCTTCAGAATAGTGTCCCGCGGTCGTCCCGTTTTTAGATAGAGCACCGTTAGTTTAGTTTGGTTTGCTAGTTGCTTGATTCATTTATTTGTTTGGATCAATGTTTAGGGTGCTCTGAAATTTCCCTTCCAAATATTTGTTTCCAATCTTAGTTCGTTGAATAAATAAAGTTTGAATTGTTTGCAAGAAAGAAGATAAAATTGTCGCTCCGGTCGGTGCATTTGAGCCGACCGGAGAATGCCCTGTCTAACAGAGAGTTGCATGAGTACAGGAACGACACAGGAACGCATGGCACGACGGACCGAGCCCCGGGGGCCAGTTCGGCCGAACCAGGCAGTTCGGGCGAACTGGCCAGTTCGGGCGAACTGACCGGTTCGGCCGAACCAGCCCGGCTGCCCCCTCTCGCGCACCTGCACGTGGGTTTGCACCTTCTTCCCCCTTGTTTACTTTCCTGTGTTGTCTCGTTTTGAAAAATTGAAAATGCATGCCTCACATAAATGAAACGAACTCAGTCTCTCTTTTATATCATGATTGCTGCCTGTTGTTTGTTTCAAACTCAGTATCTAGTACTTGTGAAAAATTCATCATGATAGGACCCCCCTGACCTAAGTTGTTGATGTTTGTGATATGACTCGATAAAATGAACCACTTGTTCACACCAACATTCGGGAGAATTTAATTTATGAAAAGATGAAAATCCTGCTCTATCCATTCATCCTGTCCACAAATACCACATATGCTTGAGAGTTTATTCCTGAAACCTGTCATATTCTGTATGAAGTCTTGTTGAAAGTTGTGTTTTTGGAATGGATCACATTGTCTGAGGTCTGTTGCAAGCAAATCTATCATCGGAGTGTAGTGGAAGCCCTCATGCCTTGATGATACCCTGAAAAAAGAGAGAAATAAAGGACTCATGAAAGTCCAAAAAAAAGTCCCAAAAAGGGAAAAGAAAAGAAAAAAAAGGGGTCAGAAAGGCTGAGGAACAACATGAACTATCTATCATTAGCTTGCAACATGACCAAGGGCAGTGATGAGAAGCTCCAGGAGCCAATCTTTGGCTTGACCGAAATACTCGACATGACAAGGCCACCACCTGAGAGACAAAGAGAAATACAAAAGAGAATGAGTGAAAGGAGAGAGCTCTAGAGAGCTGAGTGTCAGGGATGAAGGGAGACGAGCCGTTTAATTGCGAAAACCAGAAAACCCCGAATGCAGGATGAGCAAGAGGACCTTGTTGTAAGAGACGTTCCATTCATCAACCGCCCAAGATCCGGGAAGTAGCCACTACAAATTCACAGGTATGAGAAAGGTTTGAATATTCAATATGCAAGTATTCATGATTATAAAAGAACCCCTACTTTAGTCTTGCTCTTGTTTTAAATTCTTTACTCGGGACGAGCAAAGATCTAAGTTTGGGGGAGCTTGTTGGCGGTCGTTACAGACCGATTTCCGACCTCCAACCGAGTATAAAACAAACACAATGGGGACACACACCATAGCTATAGGGCTTATCACTGACTATTTCCACAAGTTTTGGTGATTGTCCTCTGTGCAGGTACAAAATGGAGAAACACGTGCTATAAGGGTCAGAAATGACCGTTTCGGCCGAACGACTCCGTTCGGCCGGTTGCCCCCCCCTAGCTGGGCAAGACTTGTGGACCACGACCACGCCACTCTGGGCCGGCTCAACCCATATCCAGAAGACCGGTAGCCCATATCCAACCCGATGGAGCCCACGAGTCCACCGGAGGCCCTCCAGGCCAGCCCAAGACGCGAACCGACCTGCCAACCGACCTCAGGAGCTGGACTAACACGTGTGCAAAGCAGAGGCGGTGCAGTACTGGGCCGGGCCCACTTCGGCCAAAGTGGCCTGTTCGGCCGAAGGCAGGAACCGCCTCTAGGGTGCAATCCTGGCCTTTGGCTGCTGAGGCGGTGGATCCACCGGTTCGGGCGAACTGGGCAGTTCGGCCGAACCGGGGATTTCGCCCGAACGGCCCGGCACCGCCTCCCAGCTGCCTTGGCTGCTACTTTGCCTCCACCGTCCTTCCCTGCTATAAATAGAGGCCCGGTTTCACCTGCAAAAGACACAACACAAGAGTAGAGTGCAGGCGAAGCACTGTTAGTTCTCCACTTGTATCAGTAGGGATAGGGAGAGAGGAGAGGTGAGTGTCCCGAAGAGGAGCCGAAGTGTCGGCCCCTCTTCCCGCTGTACCTCTACGAATGCGACTTCACTTCGAGTAACATCCGGGTCGTGTCTGGTAACTCTTGTATCTCTCTCTGATTAATTGAGCATTCAGTTCTTACTTTTATATGCTTGCTGGTTCTTCGTTCAATGCTTAGTTGATTGGTATAACTGTATACTGGTTGCTTACCTTGGGTGCTTATCTTTCTATAGGAGATAAGTATTAGTTGACTAGTGTAGGCATGGTGCCTATACTTGAGACTAACTTAGTTTATTCCCGTCGCAACGGAGGTGGTAGCCGTAAGGTGGTGACAGCCCTTCCGGTCTTTGCAGCCCATCACGTTAGTTCCGGTCCGTAGGATTCCCCAGTTGGGAAATAGTGGCACCCCTTCTCATCCCTTTCTGTGTGTCCACCGGTTCCCTTGTCCCGAAGCAAGTATCTATCTATATCCTCTGATCTGCTCGATCAATCAGTAGAATACCTCTACCAGACTTGTACCCTCTCTACCCTCCTATCACTCCTCTTCTCTCTGTGTTGTTGTCATCCACCTCATCCATACCATTCACTCCATTCCATCTACCTAGGACAACTTAGTTTAGAATCAGTCCACTTCTCGTTCTCCGTGGAAATCGATACCTTGGAATACTCCCGGGTGAAAGCTACATCGGTATACGTCCGCTTGCAGATTTATCTGTAGGCCGTAAGGAGTGCCAACAACGCGCTCGTCAAGTTCCTCCGAGATAATAAAGATATTTTTGCTTGGAAACCATCCGATATGCCTGGTGTTCCTAGAGAACTTGTCGAGTACAAACTAAACGTTGACAAGAACGCAAAACCCAAAAAACAGCGCCTCTGACGATTTGCACAAGATAGACGTGAGGCAATAAAAGAAGAACTCGCCAAACTACTCGCTGCCGGCTTCATCAAAGAAGTCTTCCACCCCGAGTGGTTGGCCAATCCAGTGTTGGTTCGGAAGAAAAACAACAACGAGTGGCAGATGTGTGTCGACTACACAGATTTGAACAAGCATTGTCCAAAAGATCCCATGGGACTCCCCCGCATTGATCAAGTCGTCGACTCCACGGCCGGATGCGCATTGCTCTGTTTTCTGGACTGCTATTCAGGATACCATCAGATAGCTCTAAAGAAAGAAGATCAGATCAAAACATCTTTCATCACTCCCTTCCGCGCTTACTGCTACACAACCATGTATTTCGGATTGAAGAACGCCGGCGCCACATATCAGCGAGCCATACAAACGTGCCTATCTAAACAAATTGGGCGCAATGTAGAGGCATATGTTGATGATATAGTCGTCAAAAAAAGGCAGCCGGATCATCTCATCAGCGACCTTCAAGAGACAGACAACCTTAGAACCTTAGAACTTAACCCAACCAAATGTGTCTTTGGTGTTCCGTCAGGAAAACTTTTGGGGTTTATGGTCAGTAACAGGGGCATTGAAGCCAACCCGACAAAAATCTCAGCAATCCTCGCCATGGGAGTACCGAAGAACGTAAAAGACGTCCAGAAGCTGACAAGATGCATCGCAGCCTTAAACAGGTTCATCTCAAGATTAGGATAAAAAGGCCTCACTTTCTTCAAATTGCTTAAAAAGCAAGACAAGTTTTCTTGGACGATTGAAGCAGACACGACATTCGAAGAACTCAAAACATATCTATCTACTCCGCCAGTACTCACAGCGCCTCTGAAAGATGATCATCTATATATATACATTGCAGCAACAACCCACGTGGTCAGCACTGTAATAGTGGTTGAAAGACAAGAGGACGGCCATGTATTCCCAGTACAGTGGCCAATTTATTACATCAGCGAAGTACTCTCCGAGTCCAAGATTCGCTATCCTCAAGTCCAAAAACTACTATATGCCGTCTTCATCACATCACGCAAGCTACAACATTACTTCCAAGCTTTCCACATCATGGTCGTAACTAAATTCCCGCTAGGCGCAATAGGTCACATCAGCAAATGGAAGGCTGAAATCAGAGCATACCACCTTGACTTCACATCTCAAACAGCCATCAAGTCCCAGGCTCTTGCCGACTTCACAGTCGAATGGACAGAAATTCAAAATTCTACGACAACCACTCGACCTAAGCACTGGGTCATGTATTTTGATGGATCACTCAAACTTGAAGGAGGAGGTGCAGGCGTACTTCTTATATCTCCTAAAGGAGATCAACTTAAATATGTTCTTCAAATCCTCTTTCAGGTCACCAATAACGAAGCAGAGTACGAGGCTATGCTGCACGGGCTCCGTCCGGCTGCATCTCTCGGCATCAAGCGACTTGTTGTTTATGGCGATTCAGCGGTGTCCATGAACCAAGTTAATAAAGTCTGGGATGCTTCTAAAGAAACAATGGATGCCTATGTTCATGTAGTTCGTAAACTAGAAAGAAACTTTCTAGGCATGGAATTCCACCACGTCGTTCGTGACTACAACATCGCCGCAGATGCCCTGTCAAAGCTAGGATCTCGGCGAGCCGACGTTCCAGCAGAAATATTCGTCCAAGAACTACTCCAGCCATCTATTAAGGGTCCAACACGAGCTGAGACCACGCAACCCCAGTCCCAACCAGAAACTCAGATCATGGTAATCGATACTGATTGGAGGGTCCCTTTCATCGAGTACTTGAAAAATCACAAATTGCCAGAGCAGAAGCCAAAGCAAATATGCATTCAACGACGAGCCACTAATTACGTAGTAGTGGATAATGTACTCTATAGGCGTGGGGCTTCGGCCAACGTCTTAAAGAAATGCATCACAATTGACCAGGGAAAGGCTCTACTATAAGAAATTCATAGCGGCGTGTGTGGCAATCATGCCGCTTCACGAACACTGGTTGGCAAAGCTTACAGAGCAGGTTTCTTCTGGCCAACAGCCAAGCACGATGCAGCGGACATCGTCAAAAAATGTCAAGGATGTCAATTCTTTGCACGACAAGCTCACGTTCCAGCACACGACCTCAATACTATACCACTATCATGGCCTTTCGCTTGTTGGGGTCTTGATCTCGTTGGTCCCCTTACCAAAGCTCCAGGCAGATTCGAGTGGCTCGTCGTGGCCATTGATAAATTTTCTAAATGGATCAAAGCAATGCCTTTAGTAAACGCTAAAGCTGCTAATCTGATCAAATTCTTTGATGGTATTGTCCAAAGATTTGGAGTTCCTCACAACATTATCACAGACCTCGGTTCTGTATTCACCAGCGAAGAATTCCAAGACTACTGTGACAGATATTCCACTGAGATACATTATGCTTCAGTTGCTCATCCTCGTGCCAACGAACAGGTGGAAAAAGCAAACGGTTTGCTACTACAAGGGTTAAAACCCAGATTGTATGAGCCTCTAAAGAAATATGGTGGGAAATGGGCAAAAGAGTTACCCACGGTGCTCTGGGGGCTACGCACCCAACCCAGCAGAGCCACTGGCCAATCACCATATTTCTTGGTCTATGGTTCCGAAGCAGTCCTACCGGCTGATCTTCTATGGGAAGCCCCGCGTTTGGAGAACTATGATGAACAACTCGCTCATCAAGAAAGATCTCAAGATATTAATGGCGTCGAAGAAGTTCGAGTAGCAGCCCTTATTCAGAACACGCGCTATCTTCAAGGATTGCGTCGCTTTCATCAACGCTCTGTTCAACCTCGATCTTTTACTATATGAGACTTGGTACTACGGCGAATCCAAAAGACTGAAGGGTTACACAAACTTATGTCTAGATGGGAAGGTCCTTTCCTTGTAAAACAAGTCATTGGACCTGGTACATACAGGCTGCAAACATCAGAAGGAGAGGAATTACCAAATGTATGGAACATAGAACATCTCCGTAAATTTTACCCGTAACACAGGACATTATATATTAGAGACATTGTAAAACAACCCTTGTTCTCAAATTAATAAAGTTATGTTTCCCTGTCATCTACAAAGTCATGACATCCTTTATCTCATTAGATAAAACTATATCATGTTCATTACGGCGACAACCGTCGTATGGTATCCGAGTAGTTTTCTACTCCCGTTCAAAAGAAACCAGGATTTCCCTTTAAAAGGAGGTGTCGAACCACCCAAAAATCTTGGATGAATTACCCTCACCTATACATGGTCGAAGGCGATAATCTCTTTTCTTTTGACTCTGTGGCTTTTTTCAACAAAAGCTTCAAGAATCAGTGTTATACTAACTACACTCATTCTTCATAAAAATCACCTAAAGGTGCTCTAAAGTACTAAAAAGTACAGCATATGCCTATGCACATAACTTCTCGCCCTGCATTAGCAAGGTTGTTAATCCTTAACAAGGCTCGATTCAACTCCTCCTAGTTGCGAACCTCATACGACTACTGGATTACTCAAACTATAGTTACTCATCAAATATACTACCCACAATACTTCGCATACGCACAAACTACTGGATATTACTTACATAGTGATATTTCCAAGTGGATTACTTTAAACAAGTATCAGACGACAACTATCCATATCGGATAAAAAACAGAGTATTCGAAACGAGTAGTTCAAATTACAGTGCAGATCTACTCTAATGAATCAATAAAAGTATCTGCGACTGGCTCTGTTTCTTTCACCAATTCCTCGAACCCTTCGATTTCCATCCCCTCTGGAAGCTCTACAACTTCAAGTTTGGCGTCTGGATTGTGCCAAGTTTGGCGTCTGGATTGTGCGCCTTCACCATTGCTAGCAACTTATTCACACACTCTTTTATGGTATTCTTATAGAAATCAGTTATCTGTCCAGGCACTGTGCTGATCCGCTCCAATAATGACTGGTTGATAGTAGTAATACCCTCCGGTGTTACCATGTCAATAATGGGGAGCACCGCTTCCTCTATGGCCTTCTTCTCAGTTTGGAGATCCTCCACCTCTTGTTGTTTGGCTTGTTGTCCTGCCAAGGCCCTGGCGCAAGCTTGTTCCATGTCAACACGGATCTGGTGCTCATTGGCATATTTTCCTTTCAGGTCTTCAACCTCTTTTTCCAAGCGGGCGCAATCTTCGGTTTTAGATTGAGCCAAGTTATACCATGAAGTGCTGGTGCTCTGTTCTTCAACCAATTCTTTTTTCAATCCTGCAAAGGTGAGACAAGTCTATGATTACACTTCATATGACTAAGTTAATAATTAAATATATAGGATTTGCTCTACTTACTATTGTTGTCTCGGATCAAAGCCCGATTGCGAGTATCCATTCGAGATTTTTCATCTCCCATTCCCTCGAGTTGTTTGTGTGATCGAGAGACCAATTCTTGATTATCAACTCGAGCTTTTTCGCGCGCCTCATAGGCAGCCGCAAGATCTTCTTCGAGTTCTTTTATTCGAGATTCCAGACTGGCATCTCTGTTCTTCTCCATTTAATCTACCAAAGCCTGTTTGGGCGATAGTTAGTAACCAATGTATTAACTATTTTCTATTAAGTTTTCCTCTTACTAGAGCGGCTGCCAGGTGTTGCTTCAGCTGCGCAGCTTCATTGTCTATAGTCCTTTCTTGTGGCGGTGGAGTACTCTGTTTGATAATAATGTTGGCGACATCTCCAGCCTCCAAACCAACCTTCACAGTTTTACAAGCATTTAAATTCCGGTGAATATATAGAGCAAAGGCTATATGATGTACCTCCATAATTGACGGCAGCCTTTCGGCGTCTCCCTGGTTTACAGCTTCTACGGGGTTTGACTCTGAAGCCAAATGAACATCAGATTGCTCTTTCTCCGAAGACTGGTTCAGACCCGCAACTCGGCCGCTTTCTTCGACAGCGACAGGGAGGATTTCTTCTTCATTACGCTCTGTCTCTTCAGCTTTATTCGATTGTTCCTGTGGCGCAAGTGCACCAGATGGAATCCTTCACAAAAAACGCGAGATTCAATAGCTGAATTATGGCTCAATTGAAAGGATATCTTGATTTAACAAACTTACTTTGTTGGCGCGGTGGTTTTTGGCTTAAAGTTGAACTTCTTCAACTTTAGCACGCCCACTTTGGAGCTAGTTGTACTCCCTATGGTACCACTTGCCATGGCACTTGTAGTTGAAGAGCTTTGAACAGCAGTGATAAATTTGGAAATCTTGATGCGCTGACCTTCCTCTGCTCCAGGCACGTATGATCCCGCAGGGACATCTGACTGAGACCGAGTGGTTCTTTTTCATTTCACCCCTGTGGGATCTTTCGGTACTATGTCTATATCCTCTGTTTTTCAAAAAACAGTACATCCAAAATAGACGGAGGAACATACAAGGTACTCGAATTAAATCATGAAGACTTCTCTTACCTTGAAGATTAACTTGCTGGCCATCTGAGTCAGCTGCCTTCTCCTTGGATATCACTTCAAGTTCTTCTATGTCGTCGGCGATTGCCTCTGTTTTCTCATTCGACGGCTCCGACTTTTCTGAAGAACTCTTTCCAAATTTCTCCCAATCTTGCGGAGAAAGGCCACCAACTAGCCCGTCTGAATCAGTGGCCGACTACATGAGAGGAATCATCATTGAGACGCATGTTAATAATGACTACAATTCAAAGGTTTCGAGTACTTACAGAACTGGGAGATTGGCCTTTACAGAATTCTTTTGCAATGTATGGCTTCTTATTGTTCACATTGCTGAACATGCGCGATAAGTGCATTAGCACGGTTTCATCTGCGAGTTCTTCTAGCACCATGCGAGAAGGATCCGTATTTCCCTCATACTTGTATCCAAGATTGACACGCTCTTGGAGTGGTTGAATTCTTCTCTTGAGAAAACTAAAGGCTATTCCGACTCCAGTTAAGCTCTTGTTCTTCAATGTCTAAACTCGCTTTAGCAAGGCAGGCAACTTTTTCCGTGGTTGGCTTAGTGTTCCAATTGGATAGATCCCTGGGATACCATCCATCTTTGACAGGACAACTTTTTCCATGGTTCCCTGTTGTATTAAAATGACACAGGAACAAGATTAGTGTATAACAATGTGCACTGACAGTAAATACTATAGGAAGAGTACTCATTTTTTGACTACTCACCGATTATGAACCACTCGGACTTCCAGTCTCCACATGATTCCTTCAGAAACACGGAGAACCATTGCTCTTTCATCCTTTGGCGGAACTGAATTCCCGCCCCTCCAACCACTTCCATCCTCTAGAAATTCGGATGGGGCTTTACATGATACAGAGTACGGAATAAGGCAAGATTTGGATCGATGCCAAGGAATGCTTCGCAAGCATGCACAAATACAACGATATTCAAAATTCCATTAGGATTCAGATGATGGAGTTGGAGTTTGTAAAAATCAAGGAGCTTGCGGAAAAAGGAGGAGATCGGAAGACCTACTCCGCGCTCACAAAACAACACAAACAAAGGGATTTCATTTGTGTTCTCCATGGGAAATTGTGCGTTGAAGCAAGCCCTCCACTCTAGAGTCTCCTCGGATAAGAGCAAACCTTGCTCTACCAAGCCATGCAGGTCTCCTTCCTTCGTGGTGCAATACTTCCAAGCATCAGCAGGGGAAGGATGAGTCTTGCAATCTGGCTTCATGTTTGGATCTACCAAGGGAACCCTCTTCCTTAATGTCATCTTCTCCACAGGCTTAGCAGAAGAGGCTTCTGCTTTCTTCGAGCTCATGGTTGTAGATCGAGTTAAGACTTTGCTCTTCTCACGCATTCACTAGAGAAGCGAGCACAAAAAGTTCAGAGTGACAAGGAATGTTTGACGAGGAGGCCAAGGCTATAACTCTGGGCTAGAGGTTAAGGAAGCAATGGAAGGTTTCAGTCCAGATTTATAACTTTCGGTTAGGGTTACTATTTTGAACAATATCAACAACGTATCGCATTCCGTTACAGGGGATTGCTCGGTTAGTTTTTTTCGGCGTAAATTTCGGATGACATTACAACAGAATCTTGGTGGTTAATTAGATCTTCAAATCAAAGATATTGTTTTGATTTAAAGCTCGGGGGCTGCTAACGGATAATCTAGGATTTGATTTCCTTCCGAGATTTAAGGCAAAAAATAGTAGAAAAAGATCTTTGACTGGTTTTAACAAAACCACTCGTAAATATGGAATTACGTTTGATCAATTCTTACATTTGAAGGCAACTCGAAAGTTGTTATACTTGCATGGATGCTCGAGAAAGCATGCTAATTCTTATGACAATAATTATCAAGTATGTATTGGGATTCATGGCTCGGAGTGAATAAGGGGAGCAATACTCGATCCAACGACTACTTAAAAGTACTCGTGAATTCGGGAGCTGCATTTGAAGGATATAATTTCTCTTAAAACTATTATGCTTTATCCAAGATCTCTGAATAGTTATAACAAAACTACTCGAAAGCTCGATATTATCACGTTATCCAAGACCTCTGACTAGTTTTAACAAAACTACTCGAAGCTCGGTGGTTACATCTACTCGGTGTGCACCGTTAGACTGCTCAGGTGAAATTCAAGATTAGTTTCTTGAACCTTTGACTGCTTAGACGAGCATTCGGAGGCTCGGGGGCTACTTTTATTGGATACATCAAAAGATGTACTTTAGTGAAACTACTCATCAGAAGAGATTTGAGCGTCTTGGGCTTAGCTCTAACTACTCGAAGATATTAAAAAGATTCAAGAGTTGAAGCAAAGACGCAAGATGCTCGGGGGCTTGTGGGGCCAGGATCCCTAGGGCCACTCATCTAAGGAATTAAACTACTCAATATGGAGAGTTATGACCCGACTGCTTTGGACTAGTCGGATAGGGTATAGGACGATGTAGTCATGTAGTGGAACTACTCGTATTCGTGATAGATTACCTTAATGTAGCCTTCCAGGTCGGATACGATTAGTCTTTGTAATCAATTTGTAACTCTTCTCCCCGAGTATATAAGGAGGAGCAGGGACCCCCTCAAAACAACTCAACTCACATACAATACAATCAAACACACAGGACGTAGGGTATTACGCTACTCGCGGCCCGAACCTGTCTAAATCTTTGTGTTGTTCGTGCACTGTCGTTCCTAAAACTCGGCGAGACCCACTAATCTACTCCCTGGGATACCCCTAGATAGACGTGCTCGACATAATTCGTCGACACTCGGCAACGCCAACTCATCGTCGACTACTTCAACTACTCGAGTACAACTACACCGACGCTTGACAACGCCAACAAGCCGTCAATTACCTCTACTACTCGTCTCGACTAGTTAAAAACTAGTCGAGATCGGTTGTCGTGCCTTCAACAACTAGTCGAGACCGATCTCGACTAGTCGACTTCAACGACAACCGCCGCGGCTCCATCGCCAACCGCCACGGTTTCATCGATGATCGTCCGTAAATCAAGCTAAGTCTTATTTAATAATTATTTTCTTTATAATAATTTAATCAGCTTGTTTAAAAACATGCTTGGCCATGAGCTGAGTACTCTAACAGAGTACATCCCTCAACAACAATAATTCTTGAGGGCTACACCCTTGCATAACCTCTCGCCGATGGGTTACAATCCCTCGCACGACCTCTCCTATAGGAGAAAAGTCCTAACCGACTACTTATATTATTTCTCTGCACTCTTAATGACCAATGCCGCTCGGTAGCATGCACCTTAATCCGTGAAACTTCGGTAATTCGCAACACCTATGCACCTTAAAAGGACTGGTTAAGCGGGACCAAGTGTTTAAATGTAACGGGGCTACTACTCGAGTGGTTGAGAGTCTAACAAGAGCAACGAGCAACAAGTTTAAAACATGCATTACAAATGCTATTATTTCCTTTTTCTTGATCGGATACTACTCATCCTATGTATTTAAATTGCAGGGTTCATAGCTGAGTACTCACACTAGTGAGAGTTGGCACCAACTCGCCTCTTCATGACACCACGAAGCCGCTCGAGTACTTATACTAGTCGATGCTCACATGCTGAGTACTTCAACTAGTCGCTTGAAGCTCGGGGGCTGCACAGTACAAGCCAAAACATGAAGACAAGTACTAGAGCTAGTCGGTACTCAAACGGCGCGGCCTTACAATGCCAGCCCAGTACTTTAAACTAATCGGTGCTTGCATATTACAACAACTCGAAGACTATGTTCTTGACCGTTTGACCGAATGCAAACCATTCGCTTCAAGGCTCGGGGGCTACACTCAAAGGGTACACATTTTTTGTGTCTATTGTTGATCCATTCAAGATCTTCGACTAGTTTTAACAAAACTACTCAAAGCTCAGGGGCTATACTCATGGTTGCACCTACTCGGTGCACGCCATTGAACTAATCAAGATGAAGATAGAAGACTGCTTTTGAACCTCCAATTACTTAAAAAGTAGTCGGAGGCTCGGGGGCTACACCCATTAGGTGCATCTAAAGATGCACTCCAATGTAAACTACTCTACAGAGAAGGCTTGAGCATCTTGGACTTAGCTCCAACTACTCGAAGATGTTAAAGCAGATTCAAGACTTGAAGCAAAGGTGCAAGATGCTCGGGGGCTTGTCGGATATACATCCCTGGGTACCCTCAAGATAGAAGACTGAGTCCTAGTAGAACTACTCATGTAATCCAATTAGGACTCACATATTGTAACCGACTAGGATACCCTCCATGTAACCTTGCCCCATGGGATATAGAGGAGGGCAGGGGTCCCTAGCTCGGTAGGCCTAAAGGCAGAGGCCTACAGGCAAGAACATACGACTCAACCACACGTATAATACAATCAAGCACACACGACGTAGGGTATTACGCTACTCGTGGCCCGAACCTGTCTAAATCTTTGTGTTGTTCGTGTACTGTCGTTCCTAGAACTCGGCGAGACCCACAAATCTACTCTCTAGGGTACCCCCAGGCAGACGTGCTCGACATAAATCGTCGACAAAACCTAAGTTTGAAAAGATAGAGAAGGAAAATGGTGACCTCAGAATGTTGTTCACTCTGGAACTTGCAAAGTGGGCCTCAACCAACAAGAATTGTTTGGCTGTGGTAAAGAATACGATCAAGCCATCTATTATGGGCTCGATCCCAGAGTGTGACAGTGTCGCCGAGTACCTTGACAATATATAGAGCTAGTTCACTGGTTCTTCGAAGACTTATGCTACAGAGCTAATAAAGTAGCTTGTGACAGAGAGGTACACTAGAGGTGGCATTACAGAGTACACACTTAGACTGAGCAACAAGAACTCGAAGTTGAAGCCTTTTGTTCGGGCACTAAAAGATGAATTCTTGGTTCACCTGTGTAACACTCAAAACTAGCCTATTTAAATTTTTTAGTAATTTATTGGCTTTTAATTTAAGTTGTTCATAATTAATATAGGTTAAAAGAATTATTTATGAATATTAAAATCAAATATAAGTTGTAGAAATATTTTTGTTGCATTCATGCTGCTGTATTTATTTTTGTATTGCCTGTGATTCAAACGAGAATTTAAATTTATTTAAATTCAAATTTGAATCACTTTGTTTGAATCCCTAGAAAAGATTATTTCAGCCGAGTCCACTTTTGCACCTCCATCTTTATCCCTCGGCTCACGTCCCCTCCCTCTATTCCTCCCCAGTCCAGCCCAAGCCCCTCTCCATTTCCCTCGGCCCAATTCGCACTCACCCCCCACCTAGGCCCTCTATCCCGCGCGCAGCCGCCCCGCCCCTCGGCCCATCGGATCTAGATCGGACGGCCCAGATCCGCCCGAGCCCCCGAGACAAAGCACAGGGTACCGGTTAGTGCCTGTAGTTTTGCAAAAGAGCCCCTCCAAGTTTTGAAATTAACCCGCAGTCCACGGCCTTTAGAAAATAATTACAAACAGGTCCTGATTTTTATGCTTAACCTCCTGAGCTTGAAAAACATAGAACCCGCCATCCTTTAAGTTGTTTTTACGCGCTAGCCCTCGGGTTTTAACGCGTAATTACGTATAGGTCCTCGGTTTTCTTCAAATAAGCCACTGGAACTTTTAAAACTTGACAGTAGGTCCCTAGAACTTAGATTTGTCATATCTTTTCCATTTTAGCTCCGATTAGTGTGATTTTCGCGCTCATGTGTTCGAAGTAAAGCGTAGAATATTTCTAGAACCTTTATTTGTACTTTTTCTATTGTTTAGTGTACTATTCAAATAGATTATTATTTGTTTGCATGTATTGGTTTGTGTGCATGTTTGCGTTGTGATTCGTGTCCAGTCGGTGAGCCGTTCGCTTTGGACTTTGAGTACGTGGAGGACTTTTCGGAGCAGGACTCGCAGCAGCAGCAGCCTTTTGAGGAAGGCAAGTTATAGCATGGACAATCATTTCTACCTACCCACTATGTATTAAATTATTTCATATCTGCATGTGTCTAATTTGATGTACCATTAAGGTTATACCTAGCCTTTGATTACCTTGTCCTTGTTACCTTGGGATTATTGCATATGGGTAGAATCTTTGCTATGCACAGCTACTGCCACTATTATTTAATTGTTAATTCTGACATAATGGTTCACTTCAATGTTAATGATAAAACTTGCTTTTTAGCAACATGGTTTGGGGAACTAGAGCATGTGCTGTGTGCTTTGCTCCAATGTCTCTCCCTAAGGTCCGGTTCTTAAAGCGGCACCCAGGAGCCTGTCGCCACCGCTAGAACTATTATGGCTCTGGTCTTGGTTAAATAACTTGTACGTCTCTAGCTTGCCCGTGGTTACCGGTGGGGCCGACGGCGTTATGGGAAGTAAGGCACGGGGTCTTTCTTGATTCCACCGAGGACGGTAGCCCCGTCGGCTAGGTCTCATTAGACCCAGTCCCGTGTTGGGAGTCCCTGCTTTTGGGAACTCCACACGTTGCGCATTGTTGGGTGCAATGCCCGCGCTCTGGATGCCATTGACCCCCTTATGGTGTGACTCCGTAAGCGTAAGTCAGTCTCGGTGCCTAGAGTCTCACCACCTTATTGTACCTTAGCGGCTACTGTCTTGTTAGGATGTCTTGTGAAAAACCTCGTAGTGTCCCTATGCAGTCACACCTCGAAAGTGTTGATATGCGTGGTTGGGTGCAAAGTTCTTTTGAACTTTTACGCGAATGGTGGGTAAAGGGCGAAACCTCTGCAGAGTGTAAAATCTATCATGATAGCCTTGCTCAGGGTCACGAGCGGCCTGGATCCTTTTTTATTAGAATATGATGTTATTTATGTTTAATGTCACTTATACTTTATTAATTGGGTTGCAACTGGGTTTCATCCACCTGTAGTCATTTGGATAATGTTAAAATGAACCAACTAAAAATCCTGATGCAGTTAAGCTGTGTCTAGCCTTATTTTGAGCCTTCATACCCGTGCTATACTTGCTAAGTAATTCTTTACTTACACTTGTCATTTTATTCAACAAAATCCCGGACGGGTAAACGGATTGGGTTGTGCATGAGTCTGCTGCCGAGTTTCCGGAAGATTTACCGTACTACTGAGCTGTGGTCTCCCAGTCAGAGTCCCTGTCGATTTGCGGCTCCATTAGTTGAGAGTTTATTAGTCTTCCGCTATTTTTGGTTAGTTTATTTATGAAGCACTCTGATGTAAAACTTTCTTTAATGAAGAATTTATTCAAGCATATGTTCTCTGTTTATCATATTTGTTCGCTATATGCGTACTTTGACTTCCTGGGCACACATATGGCCGCATTCGGGTTTTTGTGAAAATCCGGGTGTGACAACTTGATTATGGCCTATTTGCAAAAGGAGTTTGAGAACTTCGTTGTCAATTACAATGTGAACCCAGAAAACTAGACCTTTGAGAAGCTTATTGCTAACCGTGTACAAGAGGAGGAAAGAATAAATGTCTCCAATGGTGGCTCTATCAACTATGTTGGTGTCAACAAGAGGAAGAGCTTCAAACCATCCTCCTCAAAAGGAAAAAAGCCTCAGGTTCAACATGATCCTAAGATGAAGCAGTTTACAGTGGAGAAGGATCAGTGTCTCTATTGTAAGAAGGTAGGACATTACAAGAAAGATTGTCCTGACTTCCTCAAGATGCTCATGGCAAAGAAAGGTGAGAATATTATTACATTTGTAAATGAATATCTGTATATTGATTATTTGATATCCACAATGTGGATTGATTCTGGAGCGACTATTCATGTCTCCAATTCTTTACAGGTATTCCTTTCGATGAGGACTACGCAAAGAAGCGAAAGCTCCATTAGAGTTGCCAATGGAGTTGAAGCCAAAGTTGAAGCCACCAGGATCTTCGCCTCAAGCTTGATGATAGCTTCATTCTTCTACTTTGAGGAATCTTTTATGTTCCTTCTTTACATAGAAATTTGATTAACGTGTCATGTTTGGCAGACAATGGTTATGATTGTTATTTTGATAAAGAACAGTGTTTCATTATTCATAATGATAAGTGTGTGGGTCTTACCTTCCAACAAGACAAACTTTATATGTTGTCTATGCACGATAATGTGAATGTTGTATGCAATGATGTGATTGATGCTACGCGTGATGTGAATGTTGTGTCCTCGTTGCCAAAACAAAATAAGAAAAGAAAGAGAACTCCTAATGTTTTTATCAAAATTGTGGCCTCGCCGCATTTCGAGGGGGAAAATAAAAAGACTAGTAAAGAATGAGATTCTTCCTCCATTAGAGTTCTCACACTTAGAACAACGCATAGAATGCATAAAAGGAAAATATGTAAAGCATATAAAAAATGATGCAAAGCGAAGAGAATGAATTTTAGAGATCATTCATACAGATATTTGTGGTCCATTTCTTGTGAAGAGTGTGGATGGTTATGACTCGTTCATAATATTCACAGATGATTACTCCCGATATGGTTATATTTGTCCAATTAAAGAAATATTGGAAGCATTGGATAAATTTAAGATATTCAAAACTAAAGTTGAAAATCAGCATGATTTAAAGATTAAAATAGTAAGATCCAACTGTGGGGGAGTACTATGGTCGGCACACGCCTTATGGACAAGTTCCTGGACCTTTTGCAAGGTTCTTAGTGGAAAATGGCAAAGTTGCCTAGTATTCTACACCGGGTGAGCCTCAACAGAATGGGGTAGCTAAAAGGTGCAACCGTACCTTGATGGATATGGTGCGTAGCATTATGAGCTACTCCACCCTACCATTGGGTTTATGGGTGGAGGCGTTAAAAACCGCCATTCATATTTCAACAGAGTACCAAGCAAATCGGTGTCCAAAACACCATATGAGCTATGCCCAAAACCGCCTTAGGTTATCGTTTCTACTGTCCAAACAATTATACAAAGTTTGTAGAAACAAGACATGTTGTCTTCTTGGAAGATGAAATGATCAGGGGGAGCACGGTAGCTCGAGTGATTGATCTTGAGGAGAAGCGGGTGTGTATGCCCACTTCAACGATTCAGGAGCCTTTCTTCTCTCTACCTACTGATGTTGTGCTTGCAATGCTTGACATTGCGGTTCCAGCACCTGTTATTACCCCTCTTGTGGTGATAATAAATGAAAATGAGGAACCTGTCCTTCAGGATCCAACATAATCCACTGCCACACATGAGGAGGAGCTACAACAGTCTCAAACAAAAAATATGCCAAATCAGGAGGTTCCACAAGAGCCTCAGATAGAGAACGTGCCAAATGTAGAGGCCCCTAGATGGTCTAAAAGAGTAAGAAGAAAAGCTATCCCTGATGACTATCAGGTGTATAATACAGAAGAGTCTCATATGGAGGATGCTCCCACCTCATATGAAGAGGCCATGAGAAGCGCTCGCTCATATGAATGGTTAGAATCCATGGAAACTGAAATGAAATCCATGAAACTCAACGATGTTTGGGATTTAGAGGAAATTCCTAAATGAGCCAAAATAGTAGGTTGTAAATAGGTCTACAAAACCAAATATGACTCCAGAGGGAATATATAAAAGTTTAAAACGTGACTTGTTGCAAAAGGCTTCACACAAAGAGAAGGGATTGACTACAATCAGATGTTTTCTTCGGTCTATTGTAAAGATTCTTCCAGAATAAGCATGTCACTAGTGGCACATTATGATATGGAATTACATCAGATGGATGTAAAAATGACATTTCTAAATGGTGATTTAGAAGAAAGAGTCTATATGGCACAACCGAAAGGTTTTTTCGTAGAAGGAAAAGACAATATGGGATTCCATTTAAAGAGATCCATTTATGGGTTAAAGCAAGCTTCGAGATAGTGGTACTTGAAGTATGGAAGTATAAAGAAATTTGGGTTTCAAGATAATGTTAAGGACAACCGCATTTCTACAAAGTTTAAGAATGGGAACTTTATTTTCCTAATCTTGTATGTGGATGACATTCTTCTGGCTAGTAGTGATGTCAGTCTACTACAGGAAACAAAGAAGTTTTTGTCCTCAAATTTTGATATGAAAGATCTTGGTGAAGCATCATATGTCTTGGGCATAGAGATTCACCAAGATAGAAAAAAGTATGCATTGGGATTGTCTAAAAAGGTGTACATAGAACAGGTGTTGAAGAAATTCAATATGTACAAATGCAGTGGTACACCTGCTCCTATAGTAAAGGGCGAAAAATATGGGGAATGGCAATGCCCCAAAAGTAAATACGAGCTCGATGAATGAAAACAAAGCCTACAGTATGCGCAAGTATGCACTCACCTTAACTTAGCTTTTGTCACCGGGTTACTTGGTAGATTTTAAAGCAATCCGGACCTAGAGCACTTGAAATTGATAAAGAAAGTCTTGCGATATTTGCAAGGAACGAAAGGCCTCATGTTGATATACAACATATCTAAATCACTCCAGGTAGTAGGGTATTCAGATTCTGATTAGCCAAAGATAATATGAAGACAACATCGGGATACGTGTTCACTCTTGCAGGGGGACCCATTTCATGGAAAAGCTCTAAATAGACTATCAATGCAGGGTCTACAATGTATGCCAAATTTATAGCATGTTATGAGGCCACGAGGAAGATGAACTAGCTGAAGAAGTTCATACCCAGTTTAAAAGTGGTGACAGTATTGAAAAACCACTAAAGTTATACTACGATAATGAACCTGTAGTAATGTACGCTCACAACAATCAGTCAAGTGGTGTTGCCAAACACATTGACACAATGAACTATGTTGTGAAGGATAAAGTCCAGGATCACGCAATCAGTCTCGAACATATAAGAACAAAGAAGATGCTCGCGGATCCGCTAACGAAAGGCCTACCACCCAACTTGTTCAAGGAAAATGTAGCAGGCATGGGTTGAAGGGAAACCTTATGATTATGGACTATTTGGCCCAAAAGTTAAAGTATAATGTATCTAATTCTGAAAAGAGATGTGTGTAGTGGCTGTTAAATCCATCGAAAATTGTGGTGATGATGAAACATGCTCTACGTGTTAATCTGTGATAAAATAGAAAAAGGTTGAAGGTAATAGTCGAGATCAAGGGGGAGAATGTTAGAGTCGATCTCCACCCTATTGGCCCAACGGCCCAATGGGCCCCTTGACCGCGCCCTGGTCGGGGGTGCCCAACCCAATATGGCTGGTGCGCCAATGTCACACTGCACCATAATAAACATAGTACGATGTTCTTCGCCGCCACTAGCCCCACCCACAAAACCCTAGCCGATCCTAAGGGTGGTGCAGCCAGTGACGGGAAGGACGCCACGGCCACACCACCGATGCCCGACGCCGCCACGATTACCGTCGGCACCACTGCCTCGACAACCATCGACACCACTAGCACGACTATAGTCGCCACCATCGCCACCAAGTTTGCGAGGCTGATGATGGACGGGACCGGATCTTCTTCATCTAACTCCACTAGTCGAGATCTAAACCTATACTCTTGTTCATGTTTTAGATCTGCTCGTGTACTCATTGTTGTTCATGTTTTAGGGCCTGTTTGGTAGAGCTTCACCTGATTCTGATTCTCTGTGGGACCTGATTCTATGAGAGAAGTGATTATGTGGCTGAAAGTGATTCTATTTGATTCTCGATCATAAACTCTCAAAATCAGGATGAAGAATCACTTCGTAGAACCAGGATAAACTACTTTTTTTTAGCTCCCACCCTCCTAGTTCATTTTAGAGAATCACTTCACAGAATCAACAGAGAATAGCTTATCTCTGGAAAACTGTTTGGCTGAGCTCCTCCTGGATTCACTAGAGAATCAGCTCTGGGAGCTCTGTCAAACAGGGCCTTACTGTCAAGATTCATGTTTACCCTATCTAGATCCGTGGCTAGTGATCCTTTAATTTTAACACGTCTCACAGGCCGCCTTCTCTCTGACTGAATTTTTATATAGAGAGATCGTTGCTTACCACAGGCTATAAAATGAGCTCAGTAGCCTCTCATTTGCATAAAATCAGTCTCATTCCCGTTCCTTATTGCTCCCGGGCTTGGTCGGGACTAACACCACATCATATAAATCGAAGCTCAAGTGCTAAATGCCACCGCTGGTTAGGAAACGGTGACAACATTAAGCGTAAACATCTAGCTTTGAAGTAAAGATATTTTCCATTTATCCCTTTGTACCTCTATTATTGTGTGTGACTCTGAAATTAATTGTGGAAAATTACAAATTTGAATAAGAAAACACTACTGGAATCAGCACCTTTGCCGAGTGCCAGGTGTAGCACTTGGTGAATAGCAAACGGTAAACTGGGAGTCGGCAAACAGCTCTTTGCCGAGAGCGGACACTCGGCAAAGTTTTGTTGTTGCCGAGTACCACCCGCAACACTCGGCAAAGATTATTTGAAAAAAAAACACCGGAGCCGCGCCGCCGCCCGCACTGCCCGGCCGGCCACCGCCCGCACTGCCTTGGGCCCGCAACCACCCGCGCTCCATTGGGCCCGCGCCGCCCATCACGTGGTCGTGCCCCCCGGCCGCCCGCCGCTCTGCCCCCTTGGCTGCCCGCCCGGCCTGCCCCCTTGGCAGCCCAGCCACGCAGCCTGCCAACCGACCGCCCGCCGTGCCCGCCGGTCCTCGCCGTGTGGCCGCGCCGGCCGCCCAGGGGGGGCTGTGAGGGAGAGAGAAGAAAAGAGAGGGATAGAGAAGAGATAGGGAAAAGAAAGATTTTAGTTGATGAGAGAGAGGGAAGGGATCCGCATCCTCACCTTTGAACCAATAAGAGACCTCCATTTTCGAGGTGTGGATCGCTGACGTGGCGAGTTGTGTTTTTCTTTTGCGCTTGTATCGAAATTTTGGATGGCTAAACAACTTCAAATGAAAATGTTGTAAACTACAAACTTTTACATCTCTTTGAGACCAACAACTTTGATATAGAACATATTTACATCCAAGGTCATTTCAAAATATTAAAAATTCAAGATATCAAATTAGATACATTATAAGGATAATTTAAAGTACTAAACAATCTCAAATTAAAATGTTGTCAACTACAAAGTTTTATATTTCATGGATATGTACAACTTTGATATGTAACTTATTAACATTAGAGATCATTTGAAAAATTCAAATTAGATGACTTATAATAACATTTTGAGTTATTAAACAATCTTAAATACAAAAGTTGTCAACTACAAAGTTTTTTATTTCATCGAGGTGTACGACTTTCGTATAAAGTTTTTTTTCATATGAGACAATATAAAAATTTGTATTCAAAAAATACATTCACTAACTCTCTCACGTACAACAACACTTATTGTGAGTTGTTTCGATTTTATAAATATCACTATGACAAAATGTGCGACATTATATCGATATTTTATCACAGCCTCTATGTGTGATACCATCACATCCAGACAAATCTCATGATTTTAAGACTTAATTTGCATTTTTTGAAATTTAAAAATCATCCACACACATGTTAGTGATCATATTTCTTGAAATAAGATAGTTTGAAATTTCTTTTTATTTCATGGGTATGGACTCAAACTAGGCTAAATAACATGAATATAATTTTTTTACTCATTTTATTCTATTATTTGAATCACTTACGGTTCAAATTTGACTTTATTCAAAAAATTGCTTGAAATATAATTAATTAATTAAATTAATTATTGCAAACAAATACAAAAATGTATCAAATTTTAACATAGAGCAACACATATTGCACGTGGAGAGTAGGAAACGTTTTGAGGTCAAAAGAGAAAAAAATAAATCTTTGCCAAGTGTCAAAGAAAATACTCGGTAAACTCATATCTTTACCGAGGAGTAAATTCCTTGTATGCCATTGAAAAATACAACTCATCCCTTACGTGCCATCCAAAATACACTCATCCCTTCAATGCCACTATTTTAATTTTTTTCATTCCCTACCTGCCATTCCGTCAGTCAAGTTCCAAACGTCGTTTGCATAAGAAGGTCGAGCTGCACTGTTGTATTTTCCAATGGCATACAGGGAATTTACTCTTTACCGAGTGTCAAAAAAATACACTCGGCAAAGAGCTTGTTTGACGAGTGTTCAAGCTATTTGCCGAGCATTTTTTCTTTGTACTCGGCAAATGACATTAATATAATTTTTCTACTCATTATATTTTATTATTTGACTCACTTACTATTCAAATTTGACTTAATTTAAAAAATTACTTGAAATATAATTAATTAGTTATAGTAAATAAATACAAGAATGTACCAAATTTTAACATGGACACATGTTGTATGTGGATAGTAGAAAAAGTTTTGAGGCTAAAAAGGAAAAAAAATAATTCTTTGCCGAGTGTCAAATATAATACACTCGGCAAAGAGTTTTTTTGTCGAGTGTATTTTTTTGGCACTCGGTAAATAAGCTCTTTGCCGAGTGCTTTTTTTGGCACTCGGCAAACATGCTCTTTGCCGAGTGTATTTTGTTTGCCGAGTGCTTTTTTTGACACTCGGCAAACATGCTCTTTGCCGAGTGTATTTTGTTTGCCGAATGTTTTTTTTGCACTCGGCAAAGAGGTTGATTGTCAAGTGTCCGGAAAAAAGCACTCGGTAAAGATTGTGGCACTCGGTAAATATGGGTTGTTTTTCTGTAGTGAAAGCTCGGTGTTTTTCCTACTTGTTTTATCTGGTGCTTCTTCGAGAAGGGAGGGAGGTAATGAGCTGCTTGCCTGGTATAGTGCAATAGCCAATCTCTATGTATACCCGCCAAGTGAAAACAATCCCCGTATTCTTCTAGTGCAATAATTTGCTCATTCATTCATTTTTCTCCCACAACTTCGAAATTATGATCTTGTACGTTTTCCCATGGGACACAAACACGGCACTTCTTATGGATCTCCACGTCGTCTCTGCCTACAAATTACTAGCAGAAGGTACTAAATGTTCCTGCGTTTGCCGGCGCCGTACAGACGGAACAGGTTGAACGCCGACAGTGCCGAGACAGCCACCATGGCCACGGCGGCAACGAGGGCGCATATGATGGCGCCGCCGGCCTGCATGCTAAACTTCTTGTAAAGGTCGGCCGTCTTCATCCACCCGAACTGCGCCTGGCCGAGCTTGCCTATCATCGCTGACACCAGCGCGGCTGCCAGTGCCGAGACCGCGAGGTAGGCCATCACCTGCATCATTAGCTGGAGATGAAAAATCATTCTGGACGTGTGAGGAAAAAAAAAGAACAGTCAAACAAGGGTCGCTGCCTCGCTGTCGTGCCTGATCGCAGAAGAAGACAGCGCAGGCCACTGGCCTGCTGACGAGCGCCCTGCATCTGACCGTGCTCACCAGGCATCTCCCTCCCTGGAGAAAGTTGTAGGACGCAGCCATCCCGTTCGTGATCATCAGGATCCTACATGCCAACACAAAACTCACACGTCTGGATTTTTTTTCTTCTCCATTCCATTGAAAATAAAGGGACATGTTCGACATGAGTACGTCTGGAGAAGGTTTGGACTGGGATCACTAGCTACATACTGAGATGGTGCACTTACACGAGCGTCGGCAGATCCGTGTACCGCGCAACCTTCACGAACAAACCCAGGAAGTCATGGGTCTCCTTGGCCACACGGATTAGCACGGCCGCCAGTAGCGCGAGGCCGCACGCCGCGAACCGCAGGGCCACCTCGGCGGCGCGCAGCCTCGTCTCCGTGTGTGCCGACACGCGCCGGTGGTCAGCCCCACCGGGGCGCCGCTGGGGGACGACGACGATTTCACCGCCGCCGTCAGAGGCTAGGCTGATGATCTCGATCTCACCATCGCTGCCGCCGCCTCCCTGTCGCTCCATTCTTGGCAGAATCGCGTCTGTGTGTGCTGAGAATCTGATATACTGATGGGAGATTTTGGTTTCGTGAGATTTGTATGTGTGTATATAGAAACAAGAATCTGACGGAGAAGGAACTCAGTGGGTATATGAAACAAGGGGAGCTGAAATGCTCGCGACGTGCGCCGGTCACAAAGGATAATAGGATGTGCCTTGGGATATATGTAAAGATATACCAAAGTTGTTAATTTGTGTAATTTTTTGAAAAAAACAGTAAAAGCAACTATTGCCGTCTTCGTTCTTGCGGATATATCTATATCTCGTGATGTATATCTATTTGGGAAGGACGCGCTTAGATGGATATCACTTAATAAATCTATACAATTCAAATCCAGTGAGTCATGCAAGAATAGAAAATAAATGCAGAATTACCCTTTCAAAGCCACATATATATATTTAGGAAATGCTTAAATTTTGACCTCACGTGCATATATATGAGCTCCAGCTGGAAAGCAGGACAATTTTTTTTTTAAAATTACACAGTACAACACATACGCTCACACATGCATACTCACCCCTATGAATACACGTACGTAAACCCTACCCCTATGAGCACCTCCGAATGACTGAGCACCCGGCAGATCTAGAGATTCGCGAAGTCACCATTAGCGCCTCGTTGTCGACGGAAACGCCGCTTACCACTTAACGCATAACGCCGGTAAATCCTGGAAAAATCCCAGAAAAAGATACGAGCACCAAAATTTGAACCTTGGTGGCTAACGTCTCACTGGACCGTCTTACCATTGGACTATGAGCCGATTCGCGAGAGCAGGACACTATCTGACGGAACCGGTCTAGAGCATCTTGGGCTTCAAAGAGCAATGAAAGCAAATAGCATTTGGTAGCTGTATCCGGCCCATAAAGCCACATCTATTTGTTACCTTGTGTTACCAAAATTACCTAGCTTATAGATCCGCCACATCCACAGGACCACACTTGCATTACTCTATTTGGAGGCATAAATACTGACACCAGTAGTTTTCAATCTTTTTATAAACTTAGCTAAAGTTGAATATGGTTGACTTCTTGAAATTCAAATCACACTTTTTCTAGGACCGAGGGAGTAACGAATAGAAAGAGTGAATTTCACTGTAGGTCCATGAATTTTTTCTAAGGTCTCATCTAGATCCGCAAAGTAAAAAACGGTCATCTAGATCCATCAACTTTTTCTGAGGACTCATCTAGGTCCACGAACTAAATAAGTGGTCTTCTAGGTCCATGAACTTTTAAAGAGTTGTCGTCTATGTCCAAGGCGGTAGCGACGAGCCTGACCTTGACAACCGTTCTTAAAAAGTTCATGGAACTAGATGGCCACTTTTAAAAGTTTATGGACCTAGATGACCGCTTATTTAGTTTGCGGACCTAGATGAGCTATTCGGAAAAGTTTGCGAACCTAGATGACCGCTTTTTTAATTTGCGGACCTAGATGAGATCTCAAGAAAAGTTTATGGACCTACAATGAAATTCACTGAATAGAAAATTATTAGGAAATGTTATGCGCTACGAAAAATTATTCTCTGCTTTCCACACAAAAAAAAAATCTACCGTTGCTGCCATCCATGCAATTGGCTTTAGAGATAAGGAAAAATCATCCATGAATTCGGCTATGAGATTATGTATACGTAGAGAGACTTGGACTCATCAACTATCTCAAACCACCAGTAAGCACTACCAGAGAAAGCCACATCCGCACCGGTTGGGAACGGGCTTTAGCACCGGATTTCCAACCGGTGCTAACCCTCTGGTGCTAAAGGTGCAATCCTTTAGCACCGGGTTAAATAACCGGTGCTAAAGGTGCACCTTCGTAAAAAAATATGTGCGTTGCTGCGGGGATTCAAATTCAGGACCTCTTGGCTCGCGCATACCCACCTAATCATCTCACCTACGCAGCACATATGATAGAATAGAAGATGTGCTTCATTTGAAGTAGCATGCGACACCCCCTTTAGCACCGGGTCGTATTTACCAACCGGTGCTAAAAGGCCTTTAGCACCGGGTCGTAACACCACCCGGTGCTAAAGGATGGGGTCATCCTTTAGCACCGGGTGGTGTTACGACCCGGTAGCACCGGTTGGTAACACCAACCGGTGCTAAAGGTGACTTTTAGCACCGGTTGGTGTTACCAACCGGTGCTAAAGGGTCCTCGGGGGCACCCCAATTTTACACCCGGCGCTAATATTGCATTAGCACCGGATCTTGAGTGCACCGAGGCATATGAGAGGGGTGGATGTGAAGACCTCTGGTAGTGAAGGTTGTTTAGAGGTGGAAACTCTGCACCACTGAAGTACCATTAATACACGGAGCATTTTTATTAGCGGTACTATTTTACTGTAGCACACCAACTCAGATGCATTCATGCTTGCGGACGTCTTAATTAGGCTACCATTAGCACAAAAGCCTCTGTATTTTTGCTTGCCGTCATCTAAGACACCCATCAACACAAATGTGTGAAGTATGTAACAGATAGGTTTCTTCCTCCTCTCATTGTTCTAGCTATTCTTGTCCAACAGGAGCTCATAGAGAGGTGGGAAAACAACAATTAGAAGGGTGGAGGTTTTTGAGATTCAATTTATTGGAGAAGGTGGCCGTCTAACGTTAGTTTTTGCCATTCCTACCTTTTTCTAGTTTCTCACCTAGATTTAGAGCTTAATTCGGGTTTACTTGCTTGAGGGAAATTCTATGGTATTGTTCCCCATCTTGATGTATATTTAGCTCAAATTAGTGGTCATACTTTCTCTACTAGAATAACTTTACATTATAATCCCATCATGTAGCACCAATTTTGAGTCGATCTGTTAGCCTCTAGGGTTCACCGTGAATGTGAATTTTTTCTCTAGATGTAAATCTAGTTCTTCTACACTTAGTGAGAGAAATAATGTGATTGGTGTGTTTGTTATATAAATTTTCCTAGTTAAATTGTTATATCATGACAAGATCGTCTTTTCTTCACCCTCTTTTTGTTTAAATTCTTTATGTACATATATTATTTTTTTTATTGCTAAATAATAGAAGCATATATTCTCCGCGTGGTTTAAGAAACAAAAGCTATGTGGCAGCCCATAGAGGAAAAAACATTGAGGTTGTTGCACTTGTGGCCCATTAAGCACAGTCACATCATGGCAAGCATATGGCATTAGCAGCTGCACCATCATTGTCGAGGATAAGAGCATCTCCAAGAGACTAGCCAAATCGTTTTCTAAAGTTAAATTTAGTTATTGTTCAAGAAAAAACGTTTCCAACAGACTCTCTAAACAACTCTTCAAATTTAGTGGCTCTCTATCCCACCTCATTCGCTAGTCATTTTTAGCTAGCCTACCTCACTAGCCCATCTTTACACAATCTGTTGAATTACTCTGTTATTTGTTAGTCAAATCTATTTTAGAGAGTAACTAAATCAATAAATTTGACCAGTTTTTTTAGCTAATCTCTTGGAGATGCTCTAACAAGAGTGCAGCCTACCCAAAATTGTGTTTGGGTAGAGGCCATTAACACAACAAAACGATGTATAATCAGTTAATATGGCTTCATATATGATATATGGGAACTTACCTACGGATAACATCTTTGGATATGGAAACTACGGGTTAACATTTTTTTTATCTCAGCAATGCAGGTTACAAAGATGATGTTGTGGGGCAGACAAAAGGTCACCTCTTCTTTAAACTAATTTCACAATCTCTGTAAGTGGTGAAATTGGGACCAGATTAAAGTTCACGACTAACCAAATGTTATATGATTAACTAGAAATTCATCCAAACAGTAATTAGGCCTTCGGGTGGTATCTGAATACCCCTGCAGGCCTAGGATTTGCATGAGACCAATCTACTACTAATAAGTACAGCCTGTGGAACGGCGACCGCCAGAACCATCGCTCATGCCATCATCTTGCGGCGCTGACGAGTGGGTCTCATGCCTGTCTCTCCGTAATCGCATATGTCGCCCTACCATCGGGGCTTCCTGGCCCTCCGTTACCCTGCAGCTTAAGCCATCCTCGGCCTCCAATCCTCTCAACTCCCAGCCCGTTCCCTCCTCAGGACGTGTACATTATTACACGTCAGCGGTCTAATAGGTCGTCTCATACAGTGTCACGTAAGATTTTTGCTGATGTAGAGGAGAGAGAGCGAGCTGAGAGAAGGAAATTGTTGTTTCGTGAAACAACCACCTCATGAGCTAAATTTTAGGACTATGAGACAACCAATAATATTTCTCCATTTTCCTGTAAATTAGTATCACTACATGAGACCGCATATCACTTCCGGAATCGGAGGCTTTGCCGTGTGCCTCGGCAAAGGCTTTGCCGTGTGCGGCTCACCGCCCATGGCAAAGCTCCGACGACAACAAGCCCCGACGGCGAAGCGGGCTTTACCGTGGGCCGTATTTCGAACACACGGCAAAAGCTGACCTACTATCCATGCAGTGTCACTATTTATGTTGCAAACTTAAAAAAAAACATACATGTAGAATTTGAGTTCTAACAAGAAGTAGAAGCAGAGAACATTGTTTGCTCGAACATACGTCGTATTTTTTAGCGGGCAAATGCGGTACCTTTAGAAAAAATTTAGAAAAATTCTAGTTAGAGATGCCGTACCTTTCAACAAAAATAATACGGGTGTCAGTGGAGGAGAATGAAGTAATGACGGGACAGTTCGAGGAAGAGGAATTTAAGGCTGCAATCTTTCAAATGCAACGTAATAAAGCCTCCGGGCCGGAAAGCCTCCGGGCCCAACGGATTTCCCGCGGTGTTCTATCTAATTGTTTTGGAAAGTGATAAAATCAGACTTGATGTCTCTTTTCCATGACTTCCATGCGATAAGGTTACCTTTACACAGCCTTAATTTTGGGGTTATAACGTTACTACGAAAGAAAGTGGAAGCCATTAAAATACAACAATACATGCTGATATGTTTATTGAATGTGAGCTTCAAGGTTTTTACAAAAGTTCTAAATAATAGACTTTTGAAGGTGGCGGAAGAATTGATAGGACCGTCACAGTCCGCTTTTGTCCCTAGACGTTATATCATGGAAGGAGTGGTGGTTTTACATGGAACGCTTCATGAGCTTCATAAGAAGAAAAAAAATGGGGTCATTCTGAAATTAGATTTTGAAAAGGCATACGACAAGATTAAATGGCCTTTTATTCAACAAGTCCTTAGAATGAAAGGGTTCTCTCCAATATGGTGCGAGTGGATCAATAAAGTCATGACTAAGGGGAGTGTGGCAATCAAGGTAAATGACAATATTGGGCATTATTTCCAAACTAAAAAAGGGGTTCGTCAAGGAGATCCTCTTTCTCCAATTTTGTTCAATATTGTGGTTGTTATGCTAGCTGTTTCAATTAGTCGAGAAAAAGATGCGGGTCAGGTTGAAAGGTTGGTATCACATCTTGTTGATGAAGGACTATCCAGTTTATAATATGCGGATGATACTATTATTCTTATGGAGGATAATATTGAACAGGCAAAGAACATTAAGCTTTTGCTTTCTCCTTTTGAACAATTGTCTGGTCTCAAAATTAACTTTCATAAGAGCGAAATGTTTTGCTAGTGAGTATGTGCAGATTTTTGGCTGCAATGCGGGGACACTGCCTTTTCGGTACTTAGGCATACTGATGCATCATAAAAGGCTTAGTAATTTGGATTGGAAACATGTGGAGGAGCGATTTAAGAAGAGGCTATCTTGCTAACAAAGCAAAATTTTATCTGCAGGAGTGCGCTTGGTTCTTTTAAACTCAGTCCTCAGTGGTTTGCCTATGCTTATGCTATCATTCTTTGAGATCCCTCACGGTGTTCTCAAAAGATTAAACTTCTTTAGGTCATGGTTTTTCTAGCAAACAGATCAGCATAAAAAGAAATATAGGCTAACTAAGTGGTCTGTGGTGTGCACTCCCAAAGATCAAGGAGGGCCAGGAGTTTTAAACCTGGATATTCAAAACAAGTGTCTTCTTAGCAAATGACTCTTTAATTTAATTAATAAAGATGGAGTTTGGCAACAGTTGATTAGAAGGAAATATCTAAAAAATAGAACCATCACACAGGTAGATCATATGCCTGGGATTCACATTTTTGGGCTGGCCTTATGAAGGTCAAAGGTGAATTTCTACAGTTGGGCAGATTTTTGTTGGGGGATGGCCACCAAGTAAGGTTCTGGAAGATGCATGGATTCACCCTCAGCCTCTCAAAGTTTTGTTTCCATCAATCTATAATATTGTTAGGAAAAAAAGTGCCTCTGTACACACTGTTATGACATCAAGACTATTCAACGTGGCATTTAGGCAGTCCTTATTTGGGTTTAATTTGCAGGAACGACATCAGGTTGTTGCCATAGTTTAGGATGTGCAATTAACAAATCAAAAGGATCATTTTGTGTGGGGGCTCCATCAAAATGGAATCTTTTCATTAAGATCGATGTATAAAGCTTTGTTGAATTCACAAGCATTTCCAATCAACAAAGTAGTATGGAAATTAAAAATTCCCTTAAAGATAAAGGTTTTCATGTGGTTTCTAATCAAGGGTATGGTCCTAACAAAAGACAATTTAGCTAGGCGACAATGACAAGGGGATAAGCAATGTTGTTTTTGTGTTAAAAATGAATCAATACAACATTTACTCTTTGATTGTCCTATGGCTAAATTTATATGGAGAATTGTTTATGTTTCTTGTATCCATCTTATGTTTAATGACTGGTTGGTGGGGGTAGACAAGAGACTCAAATCTCAAGTTCTAGTTGGGACAAGAGTGTTATGCTGGGCGATTTGGCTTAGTCGTAATGAAATAGTTTTTGACAAGGGCCCAACTCCTTCATTTTTGCAGGTTATCTTAAGGAAACGCATTGGATCAGATTTTGGACCCTACTTGAGAAGGAGGAGGATCGGTGGGCAATGAAGGTAGCTTGTATGCAGATTGAGACAACTGCAATGGAGGTCTTCGCCAGATTTGGATGGCGTTTCAGCAATATAATTTCCTTTTAATTTTGTTTCAAATTATTCATGGTTGTGTGTCAAAACTTCATTTTTGCTATCCCGTGGTGTGAAATATTCTAGTTTGGCTTGTAATAAGATATAGCTATATGCATTGGTCGATGCAGAAGCTGAAATATTAATATATCTCCTTTTCTAAAAAGATAACATGTTGGATCGTTTAGGTACAACCTAGCGTCATCACTCAAAAGTATTATGCTTCACTTATTTTGCATAACCATGAGTGTTTGATGTTTTACAAATTCAACACCATAGTATCTTATTCTTACAAATTGAACGTCCACTTGAGTCACCCTCGACAAGCTCTTCAACATGATACAATCTATTCTTTGGATATCACCATTCCAATATCATTTAGCTTTGTTAACATTGCCGTCAAGGTTATGTGGTTTCCCCGATATCATTTAGCACAGTCATATTAATGAGTTTGGATTACGCATAAATTATTTAAATGGTAATTAATGTGTATAGTAAATTTAGTTATAACTTGAATTTGTGCCATGTTTATGGGGTTAAAAGTATACAATGTTTATTTTTCTCCCATTGCAACGTACGGGCGTATTTGTTATGTACTATAAAATCCGGTAGGCGAACCATGACCATGCATTCGATCGCTCATCGTCTCCCTCGCTGTCGTGTGCGAACATTCGTGCCATGGAAACAAAAACATACGCATTAGATCGGTCCTCGATGCCTGAAACACGTCCCCTAAGGCCCACCGTGTGTTGTTCTACCCTCGTGTGCACCACCATCGTTCAACCTGTTTTTGACGACCCCGATGACCTCCTGGATCCGCTATGATGTGCTATCATACCGGCTCTCCTTTTCCTTGGGGTGAGTCTGGGTGGCACAACAACATCCCTAAAGTGGGTGTGACAATGGATGAAGTTGTGAAAGCAGCGGCGATATGTGCATCACGACAAAGGGAGGACGTGGTGATGATCTAGGAAAGTGTAATTTTTATACCATAGCCTAACTACTGCTTCGCTTAATTCAATACTTTGCCGGAGATTGCATTGCTTGATTTGACTGTATGGTTGATTGCCGAAGATTACACTTTCTCATATTGGATATTTTTCATATGACCCATGTGAGCTAAAGTATCTTTTTTCGTGCTGAGGGGGGTACTTAACCTATCATATTGAAACATAGAGTCAATCCATAGCAACGCACGGGCACATCATCTAGTGGAGTTAGAAGAAGAGCCCCCCTTGCCCTACCACACAATAAGGGCCTCACATAGAGGAGGAGAGGGGGTTAGATATACTTTTCTCCTCTATACTTGTGGGAGGTTAAATCGGATATTGATTATTGCGCTATATTGTTGCATGGGCTACATGAGAGGTTGTTTAGGTCCATCCAGGGGGAACCATTTTATAATTCCCCAAATAACAGCCCCTTATCTACGAGCCCTGAGTTTAGGAGGGGGTGAGCGGATGCATACTATCATGGTCCAAACTCCTATACCATCCATTGGCCATTCCCGGTCCTCAGACAAATTGATCACCGTCCCATCGTTGAAAGGGAATGTGCTGCCGGCTACCCTCCAGGCCTCTCGGTTTGGCCAACTCGCTGAGATGCCAAATCCCCCGCCAACTGCTACCCTCAGATTATCTGAATTATTGAAGCAACCAAACAGTGAGTTATTTACTTAATTAGCATGTATGCATGTTAGATTTTTAGTTTTCAACTTTAAATTCCAATGACCATTATTTGTGTTCCTGTATAATTTAATTTAGGTCTTAGATGTTGCCAAAGGAAGCAGCTATTTGAGGTCAACTATGTTATGTGCTGCATTGAGAAGGATGTTTTTTAAAACACTGATCTTGATATTGCCCTTAGTGATTTTGAATCAAGAAATGCCCCAACGTGTTTTCGAAGGACGAAAACATTATGTTGCTGGAGCCATGGCCCTAGTTCTTATTTGAGGTAATGTTTCTAGTTTTATTTTACCACTCTTTTAGTTCAGACTGTCTTGATATTGATTTTCAAGACTTCAATATATGTTATTAGTACTATTACCTATTTTATCATGTTACAAATGAAAAAAATTATACTAAAAGGTCATAGTATCCATTTCGCTCTTGGGGCCCTCAAAAACATAGAGCCAGACTTGGCACCTTATTTGTAAGACTATGATTCATTATGTTGTTGATTTTGCAATGTGGCCAAGAGTGATCCAATAATTTTAGGTATTTCTCATATGCATATGTAGTCATTGACAATTGAAAGATAATATACAAATGCTCATAGCTCAGTGCAATATGTAGAGAGAGAAATTTGTCTATTTCTTGCAAACAAAAGTAGCTCTGGATAACTGTATTGTGGCACCAGATCACATACTAAATCATGCCAAAAAGCAATGGTTGGTCCATTACCTGGGTTAGGAAAAGCAATTCGTTTATACTGATCATGATAAGGCAAGGCACAAACCGATCTTTCGATGATAGAGGGAATAACTCGATAGAAGAAGGATCCATGTTGTGCTACCCGACTATGACAACGACTATGACAACCAATAGGAAACCATGCTCCTTACATGTTCTTAGCACACTATGTAAGAGGTGTTGGCAGCCCGCAAGAACAGCACAAACAGTGGCACAACCACAACCCTATGGTGCAGTAGAAAATTTTTGTAGAGCTGTAGGTGGCTGCAATAAAAATCAAGGCATAGCTGTAGGTGGCAGCCCGCAAGAACGGCACAAGTTAGATTGTTTCGTGCCAAATTTAAGTTATTTTTCGGATCCATTTGATAATTTTTAATTTTTTTAATTAAAAGAATATCATGTCACATACATTGAAATTGAGCTATATCTGGATGAAATAATAGTTTTTTTTCATAGAATCATCAAACATGAATTGTTGAGCGCCACCCAGCTCATCTTCGCCCCCCTTCGCTCGCCACCATGGTTGAGATCAGGGACCCCGCACCATGGAGCCCATCCACCGCGGATGCGAGCTACCTCGCGAGCATCGCCGAGGTTGGGCTGCTGCCCAAGATCTCAACTCCAGAGAAGCCGGAGTGGATTGCTCCGCCGACGTCGCATGGGGAGCCGACTCCCCCGACGGGCTACGTCGTCAGCCTAGCGCTGCTGCACGAGCGGGGGTTTGGCGCCCCCGCAGGGCGATTCGTGCGAGGATTGTGCCACCACTATCAGGTGGAGCTGCATAACTTCGCCCCCAACGCCATCTCGCAGGCGGCGGTCTTTGTCGCCATCTGCGAGGGGTACCTAGGGGTGGAGGCGCACTGGGATCTGTGGATTCACCTCTTCCGTGGTGAGCTCCACACGACCGCCAGCGAGATGAGGGGGGTCCGGAAGGCCGTCCGCGCCGGTGGCCTCGCCATCCACGCCCGCGAGAACCGGAAGCACCCCTACGTCCCCTGTACGATGACCTCCAACAACCAGGACTGGGACAAGGGGTGGTTTTACCTCCGCAACGACGGTGGGCGGCTTCCAGCGTACATGGGCAAGGTCCTCCGAGAGAAGGCGATCACCTGGTCGCATGGCGTGTCCCCAGCCGACCGCCAGGCCAGGCTCGTGGTCTTCACCGACACGCTACGGGGTCTGGCTAGGGAGGGTTGACCATGCCGGCCATCATCGGCAATTTTCATCGGCAAAGGGTGGTGCCACTGATGGAGAGGAAGCTCCCCATCTACGAGCTGAAGCCGGGGGTCCCCTTCGAGGGCTCACGCATTTCAGAGGAGCCGCTTCCCCCCGGCCATGCAAGTCAAAGGGCGAAGCGCGCGGTGGAGTGCTCCAAGCTGGATTGCTCCGACGCGGTGCTTTGGGCGGTCAAGATGCGCCCCGAGGTGGGCCATCTTTGATTCGTAAGTGACTCGCGTTCGATCCCTTGTCGATTCGGTTTCCTTTTGGCTTACTTCGTATCTAAATCTGATGTTAATTTCAGGGGCTGTCTCGCAAGGGATATCGGTCAGATCCCCCTCTCCCTGAAGTCCGTGAGGCGAACCGTTTGCACGCCGAGAGGTAGAAGGCACAAAAGGACGCTGAGAAGAAGAAGCGTGAGCGGAAGCAGTAGCGGAAGCTTGCCCATGACAAGGAGAACCGCAAGCGGGAGAGGGAGGGCCGCTCCCCACTAACCACCCCGGAGAGCACCCCCGAGCCGGACGACGACTCGTCCGACAACCTTATGCAACCCCTGCCAGCGGCCGTGGTGGAGGTGGAGGACTCTGTGCCTGTCTCCACGCAGGCTTGATCCGCGCCTGCTTCGGGGGCGAGCAGGGGGACCCTCGACGCGTCGGTGCCCTCGTCAGCGCGGACGCCCATCGCGCCCACCCCTTCCGTGCTGTCACAGCCCCCACCCGGCTCGAGGGGTGCGCAGGCCTCGAGCGGATCGAGGAAGCCTAAGCTGGCGGTGGTCACTCTGTAAGTTCTGCCCCTGTCCATCCATTACTTGCTTCAAGTCTCGTTCTTGTTGATCATTGACCGTGTCATTGTTCGTCAGCTGGACTACTGCGCTCTCATCCCTTTCGCTCGCGCCCACCAAGGCGCTCAAGTTGGGAGCGCACGCCACTCCACATGCGCCAACGTAGACTTTGGCCGGCATACCCCCGTCGGCCGAGGCTGTCGTTGCCAGATACCAGGCGTCGCTGACGCAGGGAGCGGCAAGAGCGCCGCGAGGGGAGTGCTGCGGGCGCCAGGACCGCGGGCCGCGCGGAGGGCACGGGCCCCGACGTGGTGGTGGCGGAGGTGCCCGCGCCCGTGGTCAATGTTACGAGGCCGACGAGCCCAGACCGCGCTGAAGACGCAGCCCGGGCCACTGATGGCGGGGACGCCGGGCGTGAAGGCTCCTCCACCAAAGGTCCCGACGCGGCAGTGCCGGAGGTCAAGGCTCCGGCCTTGGCGGCCTTCGACATCGTCGTTGAGGTGGCGTCGTCCGCGGAGGTGGTGATGCCGCAGCTTGAGGTTGCGGACTCAGTGCCGCTGGAATGCACCATGGGTGCCACCCTACCTCTCGAGGGCGGAAGTGGTGGCCTACCCGCTCCCGTAGCGGCAGCCGTCCCCGAGGAAGACACCGAGACCGCGGCCGTCGCGGACCCGGCCGCGATCAAGGGCGACGGGGGCGCCATGGTGGCCGTGGAGGGCTTCGCCAAGGCCTCGGAGCCAGTCGACGCCTGGGCGGAGCTGGAGCCTCACCTGCCCGAGCTTCCCCCGACGCTGCTGGAGGCTACGGAGGTGGAGCGGGGGCGTTAGCAAGAATACCGTCAAGCCAGGTCTGCTCTACAGAGGACCCTCGTAGATGCCCCCATGCTCCACACGTCTAGGGGCCTCACCATCCACCGGGTAAGTCCAATCGTCCTTAAGCTGTTAAATACCTTTCACGCGTTCGTGTGCGAATTCTGATTGCATGTTTTTTCTTTGGCAGCAATTAAAACAACTCTCGGGGGACAAGATCTCCTACATAGCCCGGCAGCATGCCCACCTTTGCCAGGTTACAGAGGAGAACGACAACCTCCGCTTCGAGGTGGATAAGCTCCGCGTCGTGCTGACCGAGGCGTGAGCCGATGGCCAGGAGCGTGGGTTGGAGTTGACCCGCGTGAGGGACGAGCACGACGCCCAGCAGTCCTTAGCAGAGCAGCGGGCCCAAGAGGTCTCGAGGCTCAGCGCCGCGCTAAAGGAGGAGGAGGAGGCACTGGCGGCGATGGAAGGCTTGGCCCGAGCGGCGGAGGAGCTCAACGCCTAGAGGGGCCTGGCGGAACAGAAGGCCCAGGATGCCGAGCGGCTGGGCGTCGCTCTGCAGGAAAAAGCTGAGACGCTTGCAGCAGTGGAGGGACGGCTCCAACAAGAGCATGCGGCACTCGAGGACGCGCGGTCCCAGCTCGCACTGAGGGACGCGTCGCTCTCTGTAATGCAGGCCGAGCTACAGCAGGAGCGCACGACGCGAGAGGGGGAGAGGGCCGTGTTCCAGTAGCAGGTCAGCACTCCGCATGCTCTTCTGGTGGAGGAGCAGAGGCGGGTCGAAGGTGAGTTGCCTTATCAATGCATTCTTGCCGATTCTAAGTTCGTCGAGGCTCATCTCGGCATTTTTCTATTTGTGTTTCAGAGCTGCGGAAAGTCATGGCAGACACGTCGATGTCGGCAGACTCCCTCTAGGTCGCTTACTCGAAGGCCCAGGAGGACCTCGAGAATATGGAGGGCACCGCTGTCGCCGCGTACTGGGAGCTCGAGGGCGAGGAAGTTCCTTCGGGAAGCTCGGTGTCAAGCCACCTAAGGGCCTTGGGTGACTGCGTCACCAAGCGCCTGAAGGGCGCCCTGCGGCTCGGCGTGCAGAAGACCCTTGGTGTCATCTCGACGCACTTCATCATCGACCTCGAGGCATTAGCTGCAGGCTACATCGTTGTCGAGGACCTCGTTGATGATGCTGCGGTGGCCGTCGTTGAGCGGGCTGATGCTGCTGCCGAGGGTACTGCCGCGACGCTCGCCGGGCTCTTCGAGGGCGACCTCTTCCCCGAGGCATATGAAGGAGAAGATGCCGCAGCAGCTGGCTCTCGAGACGGGGAAGATGCACCCTAGGATCCGCATAGGATAGATAGTTTAGTTTTGGGCATGATTTTGTAATGGACAATCCCTTTATGTAATTTATTTGAAATTTCATATTAT
Source organism: Echinochloa phyllopogon (assembly GCA_033239725.1). Taxonomy (NCBI): domain Eukaryota; kingdom Viridiplantae; phylum Streptophyta; class Magnoliopsida; order Poales; family Poaceae; genus Echinochloa; species Echinochloa phyllopogon. The sequence goes on from BTCW01000018.1 coordinate 30,759,497, forward strand.
ATGTTCCATCACATTTTGACGTGTCTCGTAAAGATTTCGGCAGGGTGAGTCGTGTTCACAAAGAAACCTGGGCATAGGGTGGCGAGGGGGAGGCCATATCCCGGAGGCGTAGGCAGTCCCGCGGCTCGGCCGGCCCTTACCCTAGTTAATTTGCGTCCTGCCTTTATCTATTCGAAGAGCAGGAGGTAGTAATGCGATAGGAGTTTCAAAAAATGTCTGCAAAATTGGGACGATTTAGGGGGGAACCCCCTCATGTAGCCCCAAGGGGGACTTGGTTTTATCGAGGGTAAAGCCGAGTCCTCCTATTCATGACCTTTCTTTATTATTCGTTATGAAAGTGATATATGTACAAATGAACATGAAAGCTCATGGGTAAAAGCGATGTAGCTATTGTATGTTCCAGGCGTTGGGGAAGACTTCGCCCCTCTCATTCGTGAGCTTGTACGTGCCGGGCTTCAGGACCTCCGCGATGATGTACGGCCCTTCCCACGGTGGCGTGAGCTTGTGGCGCTCTCGATTGTCTTGTTGCAGTCTCAGTACCATGTCTCCTTGTAAAGGTCTCGATGTCGAACCTTATGTGATTGATATCGCTGGAGGGATTGTTGGTACCTTGCTGAGTGTAGGAGTGCCACGTCACGGGCCTCAGCCACGTAGTCCAGCGAGTCCTCGCAGGTTTGCTGGTTTCGATCCTCTTGATAGGCTCTGAGCCTCGGGGACCCATATTCCAAGTCGGTGGGGGAGGATGGCCTCGGCTCCATAGACGAGGAAAAATGGGGTGAAGCCCGTGGCTCTGCTCGGGGTTGTCCTGAGGCTCCAGACGACCAAGGGTAGCTCCGTGACCCACTTTCGGCCGAACCTGCTCAACTTGTTGAAGATTCTTGGCTTTAGGCCTTGTAGTATCATACCGTTGGCATGCTCCACTTGGCCATTTGTTTGTGGATGCACTACAGCTGCCCAATCCATGCGGATGTGGTAGCTATCGCAGAACTCCAATAACTTCTTGCCCCTGAACTGGGTGCCATTGTCAGTGATTATCGAATTAGGTACCCCAAACCTATGGATGATGTCCGTGAAGAACTACACAGCTTGCTCTGATTTGATGTTGCTGATGGCTCGGGCCTCGATCCATTTCGAGAACTTGTCGATGGCAACCAGTAGGTGAGTGAAGCCCCCGGGCGCCGCTCGCAGAGGACCAACGAGGTCCAATCCCCACACAGTGAAAGGCCACGTGATGGGGATTGTCTGCAGAGTGTGCACCGGGAGGTGGGTTTTGCGCGCGCAGAACTGGCATCTTTCACAGGTGCGCATGACCTCGTTGGCGTCGGCAACCACCGTGGGCCAGTAGAAGCCCTGTCAGAACGCGTTGCCGACGAGGGCGCGTGGCGCGACATGATGGCCGCACACGCCGGCATGTATGTCTCGAATCAGCTCCCTGCCCTCGGGGATGGGGATGCATCGTTGTAAAATCCCTGAGGGACTGCGCTTGTATAATTCTCCATCGATCACGACGAACGACTTGGCCTTCCTGGCGATGTGCCACGCTTCGGTTCAATTCGATGGTAGCTCCCCTCGGTCGATCCAAACGAGTTACTGGTCACGCCAGTCTCGAGAGGTTGGGTCCTCATCGATCTCCATCGCCTCGACCTCATCTGTCGACAACGCCCCTTGTCCGGAGGCCTCGAGTTCCCCTTTCTAGGGGTTCTCATTCGAGGGCACGCCCGGATTCTTGGCGGTCATCCTAAAATTGACGGAGGGCTCAGGAAGGTTGCGGGCGAAAATGTTCGGGGGAACGGTGATCCACCCCGACGCGATCTTTGCCAGCTCGTCCGCTTCCTCGTTGTACTTCCGCGTGACATGGTTGAGCTCGAGGCCATCGAATTTGTCTTCGAGCCATCGCACAGCGTTGCAGTATGCCACCATCTTCTCGTCATGACAGATAGAGTCCTTCATCACTTGGTCGATGACCAATCGAGAATCTCACCGAACGTTGAGGCGCTTGACGCCAAGCTCGATAGCAATACGAAGCCCACTGAGAAGGGCCTCGTACTCCGCCATATTGTTGGACACCGGGAAGTGCAAACGCACCACATATGTATGTGCTCTCCGAGGGGTGAGACGAAAAGGAGGCCTACGCCCGAGCCAGTTTTCATCACCTACCCGTTGAAGTACATGGTCCAGCATTCGACTTGGATTTGTGGTGGAGGTAGCTGGGTGTCGGTCCACTCAGCAACGAAGTCTGTCAAGATCTATGACTTTATCGCCTTCCGAGGTGCGTAGGTGAGAGTCTTTCCCATGAGCTCCACATACCACTTGGCTATCCTACACGTGGCGTCCTGATTGTGGACTATCTCTCCCAAGGGGAAAGATGAAACCACGGTGACAGGATGAGCCTCGAAGTAGTGTCGCAACTTGCGTCACGCTAGCACTACTACGTAGAGGAGCTTCTGGACGTGTGGATATCGCATCTTGGTTTCAGACAATACCTCGCTGATGTAGTACACTGGCCTTTGGAACAGCAGAGCGTGACCATCCTCTGTCCTTTCTATGACAATGACCGCGCTGACCACCTGGGTCATTGCGGCCACGTAAAAATAGAGGGGCTCACCGTCCTTTGGTGGTGTCAGGATTGGTGCATGCGCGAGCGATGCCTTTAGCCTGTCGAGGGCTTCCTGAGCTTTGGGGGTCCAAGAAAAGCGTTCATGTTTTTTCAGGAGTCGGTACAGAGGCAGGCCTTTTTCACCAAGTCGTGAGATGAAGCGACTCAGGGCTGCTAGGCAACCCAATACCCTCTGTACCCCCTTTAGGTCTCGGATCGGCATCATTCGTTCGAGGGCCGAGACTTTCTCAGGGTTGGGCTTGATGCCTCGCTGGGAGACGATGAAACCCAAGAGCATGCCTCGAGGCACCCCAAAAACACACTTTTCCGGGTTTAGTTTTACCCCATTGGACCAGAAACAATCGAACGCAGTACGCAAATCGTTAACCAGGTCGTCCGCCTTCCTGGATTTGACAACGATGTCGTTGATATTGGCCTCTACGGTTCACCCGATGTGGTCCCCGAAAACGTGGAGCATGCACCGTTGGTACATGACCCCAGCATTCCGGAGTCCAAAGGGCATCGTGACGTAGCAAAATATGCCGAAAGGAGTGATAAAAGAGGTCGCGAGCTGATCGGACCCATTCATATTTATTTGGTGGTAACCGGAGTAAGCATCAAGCAAGCATAAAAGCTCGCATCCTGCGGTCGAGTCTACTATTTGATCGATATGTGGCAAAGGAAAATGAACTTTGGGACATGCTTTATTTAAACTAGTATAATCTACACACATCCTCCACTTCCCATTATTTTTCTTAACTAATACACGATTAGCTAGCTAGTCAAGATGGAATACCTCCTTGATGAATCCGGCCTCCAAGAGCTTGCGCAGCTCCTCCCCGATCGCCCGGCGTTTCTGCTCGTCAAAGCGTCGCAGACGTTGCTTCACCGGCTTGGAGTGGGGCAGAATGTCAAGGGAGTGCTCGGCGACCTCCCTCGGTATACCTGGCATGTCCGAGGGGCTCCATGCGGAGACGTCGCCATTGGCGTGGAGAAAGTAGACGAGCACTGCTTCCTATTTGGTGTCGAGGGTGGAGCTGACCCTCAACGTCTTGCCCTCGGGGGCAGCGGGGTCGAGGGGTACCACCTTGGTGTGTTCGGCGGGCTCGAAACTACCCGCATATTTGTGGGGGGAGTTCGGCGGGCTTTTTGAGCATGTCATCGAACACGCCTCCCCCTCGAGGGGGGCCTCGAGGCCCCTTGCGAGGTGCGTCGACCGCGAGGGTCTCGTCAGGGTCCTTGTCGCGCCCTTGACCACGCGGTGGTTTCTTGCCCTTCTTGTGCTTCTTCGTGGAGCCCTTGGGCTTGCTGCCCTCCGCGGGCGCTTCTTCCGCACGCTTTCCCTTCTTGCCGTCGAAGATGGCCTCAACTGCCTCCTCCCAAGAGGCGAAGCTGGTGGCGACGTCGAACAGCTCGTTCACGCTGGTGGGAGGACTTCGTCCCAACTCACGCACCAGATCCTGACAGGTCGTGCCTTCGAGAAAAGCGTGGATGACATCGGAGTCGCCTACGCTCGGGAGCTCGGTGCAGCGCTTGGAGAAGTGGCGGATGAAGTCTCGCAGGGACTCGTCGGGGTGTTTGGCGACACCCTCGAAGATCGCATGAGTTTCCAGGGCGTATGTAAGTGCCCTGGAAGTTACCCACGAACGTCTTCACCAGGTCGCCCAGTCATGGATCTGGTTCACCGGCAGGTGCTTGAGCCATGTTCGCGCGGAGTCCGCAAAATGGAGTGGCAAGTTCCGGATGATCATGGCGTCATCGGTCGCACCGCCCAGGTGTTGTCGTTGAGCCAAACTCTGGGGTCCGTTTCCCCGGAGTATTTGGTAATTGTGACGGGCTGTCGGAAGCGCGGGGGGATGGGAGCTGCGCGGATCTCCCGGCTGAACACACGGGTTCCCGAGGGCTCCAGCATTGGGCTCCTATCCTCCCGGCTATCGTAGCGGCCTCCACATCGAGGGTGATAGCCTTGAGCTGTTGCAGCGTCCTGTCTCTTCTTGCTCAAGGTGTTGCGGGCGTCACCATCGCTGGCGTCACGTGTGTCTAGGATCCGCTCCTTTACGGGCTTCCTCTGGACACGGTCTTGAACCGAGGGGGCCTTACCCTTGCTCGTCGGCTGAGCGGGCACCGCTCCGCCCCCGGGTGGGGTTTGGACCGACTCCTCCGGGTCATGCATGCTTCCGCTAGCCTTCGTACTGGTCGTGTGGTGCATGCGAGACGCGGAGCTTTCGACCTGTTGCATGGCAGCCTGCTCTATGAGGAGCTGCGCCTCGCGGCGCAGGTTGCGGCCCTCTGGGGTCGATGGCTCGGGCATGGCCCGAATCAACGTCACCGTGGTGATGAGCTTCTGGCTTGCCCTTGCCATCGGCAAGGGATCGTCCACGTCGCCACCGTCTTCGATGCGTGCGCGAGCGACACGTCCCGCTTCTCTAGCGTGCGCTCCACGCTCGAGAGGCACCGCCTTGGCCGTGGCTGGTGCACCACGCTCCTGGGGCGCCGCCTCGAGTGTGGCTCACAAACGTCGTATCTGCTGGAGCTCTTCCTCGAGCTTGGCCTCCAGCTCTCGGACCTGAGCCAGCTGCGCCTGCTCGATCGCGGCGTTGTTCGGTGGTGTTGCCGCTTGTCGCACGGTCGGTGCGTCATGCTGCGGTTCCTGCCCAGTCGCCCTCATCTTCGGGCCCCGTCAGCCCGACGATGAAGCACTCCCGCATGGGGTCATAATCCCCCTCGCTTGAGTCGTCGGAGCAGGTAAGGCAGTAGTCTGCCGCGGCCTAAAACGACATGAAAGCCTCGCGGCTGCGGAGCCCAAAGTAGTCCCACCCTGGGGCCTCCTGACCGCGAGCGTTCACCTCGTTGTCGGAGTCGGGGTACGGATCATCGGGCGATGTCATGATGAGGTTGTGGATCGAGATCAAGTGATGTCCCGGCAAATCCTCATGCGCATCCATGTTCATGCTGACCGATGATGAGTCGGCCATGGTGGCGACTTGATGTCGCAACGGCTTAGCCGTGCTCTCCCCAAGGGGACACGTCGTGGGTGCTGTTGGTGAAGGCGCTGCCTCCCCCGTTGCTGCTGCTGGTCGCGACTCGTCTGCCCGGCCCCGCTCGGGGGAGCACATTTGAGCCGCTCTGCGCCGATCCGCGTGGGCTCATCGTGCGCACCGGCACGAGCGCCTTCTGTGCTGGGGTGATGACGGGGGTGACGCAGGAGCCTCCACATCGGTGATCCTTCGGGGGAGGCGCATGAGGTAGCCGTTGCCGGACGCCTCGATTTCCAGGCTCCCGAACCGAATCTGGTATCCGGCCGGGAACGGGTCCGAGACCCCCATGGGGAATCGCAGCAGCAAGGTCTTGGTGTGAATCACCATCGGGAGAAAGTGTGGGTGGAAAAGATGATAACAACGCTTCCCCTACCTGGCGCGCCACTGTCGGTGTCCGGATCGGTCGCCCGACACTAACTAGAACGAATGCGCTGCGCCCACTCTCTCGATGGTTGGTGCGAAGGATAACACAATGACACGAGATTTATCCTAGTTCCGACCGCGGGGCCGTACGTCTAGCAAGGGAGGTGCACGCACTGTATTACTCCGCACCGGGGGTGCCTGTAGTAGGGGTTTACAAGCGAGACGGGAGAGGAGGAGAAAACCTCCAAGTCCCGAGCGTATCAGATGGATATGTCGTGAACTCTGGTGGATGAACAATGTTCGTGAGTGCAGCTGGTCATCTGTCTATGTGTGTGTTTTTTTCGTCGGCCCTTGGCCGGGCGTCTACCTCCCCCTTTTATAGTCCAAGGGGGGGCAGAGATACATGCATCATGCAATGAAATCTACAGTCATCGGGTACTAGAGGGTATGGCGCTGGGCGTGGAGGCTGTCCTGCGGATCCTTTCGCCCGCCGTAAATCGCTAAACCTCTGCCAACTTCTGTGGACGGCGGTATGACGGGCCCTGTAGAAAAGTACATGTCCCTGTGCTTATCCTGAAGTGCCTTCGAGGGGCTGTGCTGCCCGGTGTCCGAGCCCGGTCATCGCCAGTACACCTGTTCGAGGGTTCTCCCGTGCCTCACCGAGGGCTTCGTCATGGGATCTATACGGGGGTCGGCAGTATAGGAGCACCAGAGTCTTCAGTATAGGTCCGATCAGGGCCTCGCAGGTCGGCATGGTGACTGGAGTTGGTGGTACAGGGTCCCGCAGTCACGCACAGCGCCGGGGATGGCGGAGCAGTGACCGGAGTTAGCGGACGGAACCTGGCCTATGTAATCCGTGCAGCTACACTGACCAGCGCCTGTGCCCAGTCCTCGTCCGTACGCCCATTCGAGGGCATCCCTATGCCTGTTCGAGGGCTCTGTTGTGAAGGACGGACGGGGATGGTCAGAGCCGTGCATCGAGATAACGCTTGCCTGTCCGCACATGGCGCTGCAGTGCTTGCACTGTGACCAGCGTCAGCCGCACAGTGACCGGAGTTGGCCGCATAGTGCCTAAGGTCGTGTCAGTCGGCGTGGGCGGCGATTTGCCTTTTACTTTGGTGCCCCGTGGCAGCGCCGAGCATTGAATGCCCTTGTCAGGCGAGGTGGATGGGCGCGCGCGCGCTTTTGTTTGGAAGGGTGCCTCGAGCGAGGTGGAGTTGGAGTGTTCGCTCGAGGGAGGTCGGTACCCCCGAGCGAAGCGGAGTTTGTACAGTGTTTTGGTGGGAGCCGAGACCCTCGAGCGAGGCGAAGATGAGGTCTGTGTGTCGGGACCTTTGGTGGAGGGGCCCAAGCGACTGCTGGGCCGTAACGGGCCGTGGGCCTTGTGCGTGCTTTGGTCTTCTTTTTGGTTCGCAGGGATTTGGTTGTGATTTGTTTGCGTTTTTCTGGGGTGATTATCCCTAAGTCAGGGGACCCCTTAAGACCGTCCCCAACACATAGAAAATGATCTTTCCAACAAGTACTTATTTGCCTTCATTAACCCCTAAAATCTCGAGATGTGATCACTTCAAGTTGATGCCATTCTGGAGGTTCGAAACTGCTTCCTCCAAGTCTGGACTAGCTATTGTAATTTGTTCCTCCGAGTCTGAATCTGCTTCTTGCACCTCCATATTTGGCTGGTTCTTCTCCCATGTTCTTAAGCATAAGAAAATCATCGGAAGGATTTAGTAGCACCCCATTTTGATAAAAACTTGTGTGGACACTGAGGAACAGGACTTTACTTGGTAATTTAGTTGTCGGGTTCATGCTCTAGTCATTTGTCCTTGATGTGTATTAGGAATTATTGTATTAATAGCAAGGATGTCCTCATCAGATCAAATAGTTTGGTAACGTCACGCCACCAAAAAGAACCTCTTTTGTGCACTTCTAGTAATTTACCATGTAATAGTTATCCCAGATACCCATGGCAGAATTTCATGATTAAAAAAAATTGTGCAACTTCTTCATGTGTAGAGCATTATTATGTACTTGTAGATCTAAAACTCCAAGGCCAACCTCTTCCTTTGGCAAACAGACCATTTGCCAAACTGCTTTGGGTGTCTTCTTTGCATTAAGGTCAGAGCCCCTCCACAACAAGTGTTTCCTGTACTTGTCAAGCTGTTTAAGAAGTGTGGCATGCAGCTTCATGTGGTGCACATTAGAAAGGTTGGGAAATAAGACATGCCAGGATTGACCATAATGAGCTTACCTCCTTGTGACAAAAGGTTAGAGGTTAGGTTACCAGAAGTCTATTTTCACATCTCTTAATTAGAGGTAGGAAGTCTTTCACATATGGCTGGAACAAAGAGGAGAGTAGAAAGGGGAACTCCTTGAGGAACTTGAAGAGAAAAATCATTTTCATCCAGTGAATCCATTGATTAACAAAGCCCTTGTGTTGCATTACTTTAATCTTAAAGTCTTGTTCCACTTTATCAAATGCTCTTTTAAAATCTAACTTTAGTAATAACCAATTTTTTTTGGACTTGTGACAGAGGTCCAAATATTCATAGGACAACCAAACGCGATAACCTTGTATGGCTCTTGTTTTAATAACTCAATATTGATTGACATTACTCCTAGTTATAGCAAAGAAGCACGCAAGCAGCAGTGATTGCACGTCATCATAGTGGTGGCTGCTGTGAGAAGCTTGCATGCATTGAGTGGGTGCGTTATGTTTTGAAAATAATGGTCATGGGTCGGTTAACGACCCCATTGAACTCCTGTGTGGGTTCTATATAAATCAGAAGCTAGAAACCGGTGCTCTTTTCGCAGCCCCAAGAGAATCCTTGAGGTGCAAAAACAACAACAACAACAATAAAAGAAAGAAACCCTACACCTCACCACCAACCGCGCTACAACAACACGACAACCCTGCAAAGACATCTGAGTTCCATGACAACCGCTAAGACGACCGAAGCAACACATAAGATGAATGGAGGAAACAACCAGATGACGCCTCCAATGAGAATACGACGCTAACACCGTTGTCGTCCATCCTTCCAAAGGACTGAGCTTTCACTCGGTGAATCTACAAAGTCAGGGGGCAATGACAACGCCTTCAACAAGGGAACTACGTCCACGGACGTAGCCGCTAGCAGCACTGGCTCAAAGCCAAGCAGAGTTTTCACTCGTGATACCCGGCCCCAACACCATACACCCACATAAGCGTATTGCAACAGAGTGACGAGATGCCCACAAAGATAACGAATGAAATAGCAGGGTGCAAGCGAGCAAGATGACCTGTTTCTCAAGAACTACCGATCAAGTCGATAGATCTGACGACCAATGATCACGAAGGACCCAAACTACTGACCAAGCTGATAAATCTGATAACCAATGATCACAAAGGACCCGCTACTGTGCAATCCATGTCGAAGGTGGCCGGGACAGCAATGACGTGGCAGTTTGATGAAGACGTCCCGACCCCGCAGCCCTTCCCCTCCCTGCATCCCATCAAACCCCTAGCAAACGGTGACAGCAGCTACCACCGGTACCACGGGGCGACCAGTGGCCCTCGAGCCCAGCCCATGCGTGGTTAGCAGGGCATCGTGGCAGGTGGGCGAGGGGGCGCCGGCTGCAGCGGCCTACCCGGTACGCGGCCGTCGATGGAGAGGGAAGGCCGGTGTGGGAGGCCCACCGGCGGCATGGATCCGCCGCTTGAGCGGCCGACTATGCGGGGCGCGCCAGCGGTCGACCGACATCTGCTCGGTGGCGTAGATCCGCCCCATGGGCGGCCGGAGATGCGGAGGAAGCCAAAACATGGAGTGACGATAGCGCCAGCCCGGGTGCGGGTGGAGACTCCGGCGCGGCAAACCTCAGTGGCGGGGATCCACCACGCGGGCGGGCGGGCGGCGTGAGGGCTGGCGGCCGGCCATGGTGGGCGGGCGGCGGTGCGACCAAAGGCGGCGGTCGGGGAGGAAGGAGGACAGGGGGCACCATAGCGGCGACGGCCGGCGCTAACCCCGTCGGGGCCTCCTTGCCGGCGGCGCAGCGGCGCCCCTTGTGTCGCCTGGAGGGGCATCGCGAGGGGAAGGGAGACTCTCTCCATGTGTCTCGTCTGATCATATGGGCATGTAATCCAGAGTTGTTGCCTACACAATTGTCCATTGGGCCTCTTGTCCCGAACTCCCAACTCGTCCAAGACCAAGACAGAGTTTACATGTACTCAGATATTATCACTACCAGAGAACCTCTCATCCGCAACGGTTGAGAACGGGCTTTAGCACCGGATTCCCAACCGGTGCTAAACTTCCGGTGCTAAAGGGGGTACCCTTTAGCACCTTGTAGAAAAACCGGTGCTAAAGGGGGCCTTTAGCACCGGTTCTAAACACCAATCGGTGCTAAAGGCCCTGCCTACACAGCGGGGATATGAGGGCCTTTAGCACCGGTTGGTGTATACAACCGGTGCTAAAGGGCCTGGATTTTTTTTGGTTACTTTTTACAGCTGTCATGCATGTACGTTTATATATGTATTATGATACGTATTCAAACATGTATTCGGCTGCCGTGCATGTAGTACTATATATTCATATTAGCTAGACATATAATCAAAATAGAAGATATATATATTATAATTTTGATATCGAACTAGAGTTATATATTTGAACTGTATATTATAAATTAAGAAATCCGACTAGAGGAACGACTTGACGGCGCATCCTCCAGGGGGGAGATGGAATTCTCCACGGGGATTAACGACCTCGTCCCAAATCCATCCAATGAGTTGTTCTGCAATTGCGTCTATTCTCTCTTGATCGAGTCTATCTTCTTCGAGCCTCATCATCTATAATTTGCAAATAATTGGAAATATTAATTCCATGGAATTGAAGACAACAAATGTGCAATTAATAATCATTTAATATAAAATAAATGCTTTACTTACAAATACAAATGTTCGTCTATATTTTAATAATCATTTATTATAAAACAAAGTGTTTTTCTGATTAATACAAACATAGTAATTATTAAATGAAGCCCTATATTTCTAAATAATCATTTATTATAAAACAAAGTGCCTTACTTATTAATTCAAATTTAATAATAATATTATTTATTATAAATGAATCCCATTATTAATAAATGAAGCCGTATATTTCTAAATAATATAATTTATTACAAAATCAAGTGCTTTTTCTAAACAATAGTAAATATATCAAATTAAAACCTGAAAATGTGTTACGTACCATAACATCATGGTGACTCATCTTTTTCGTCGACCAATTGAGCATGTTATCACAAACATAATATGCATATAGATTATTTCCTGACCCCTGTTGGCGACACTGTCGATCAAAAATAAGTTAAGTAAAATTCATATAATAGGTTAGCGGAGACCTACACGTACAAATTACTTGCTTACCGGAAAGTCAGTCTTCCATGTGAGTGTTTCATGGATCATACCAGGGTTATCTTGACGAAATTGAATCCACGCCCTGTGAACCAAAAAGTTGTGTTAAATCATTGTGATTGTAAGGGCAGAATTGAGTTAAATGGGTTTAGGGTTTGGGTTTCGGGGTTTAGGGTTAGAGCTAGGGGGTTTAGGGTTTGGGTTTCGGGGTTTCCGGGTTCGCGAACGGTGGGTGCGCGACGCGAAGGGGTTCGGGTGCGCGGCAAGTTTGGGATCCGGAAGGTTTGGGTGCGCGACGCGTTTGTGTTCGCGAAGGGGCTCAGGTGCGCGACGCGTTTGGGTTCGTGAAGGAGCTCGGGTGCGCGACGAGTTTGGTTTCGCGAAGGGGTTCGGATGCGCGATAGTTTTGCACATATACAAAGTTCCAAATATCTAAATACACATACACAAAATATGCACATTTATCTAAATGCAAAGTCCCAATTATTAAAAAAATTACATACAAAATATGCAGATATACAAAATTATATATACAAAATTACATACAAAATTATATATATTATATATACCAAATTACATACAAAATTATATATACAACATTATATATACCAAATTACATACAAAATTATATATAAGCATATAAATAATAACAAATTATATATAACAAATTAAATAAAAAATTATATAACAAATTAAATAACAAATTAAATAAAAAATTATATACCAAATTATATACAAATTATATACCAAATTATATAACAAATTAAATACCTAATTATATAACAAATTAAATAACAAAATGAAATAACAAAATTAAATAACAAAATGAAAACAGAAATCGACCGAGGCGGCAGTGCGGGCGACAGGCGGCCGCCGACGAGCGCGGGCGAGGGGCGACGGGCGCGGGCGACGGCGGAGCAGTCGGCGACGCGGTCGACGGGCGACCGGCGGCGCGGACGCGGCGGCGACGGGCCACGGGCGGCGCGGGCGAGGGCGCGGGTGACTGGCGGCGGCGTGAGCGACGACGGCGGGGACGGGCGACGGGCGCGGGAGCTGGACCGGCGGCGGAGGCGGGCGAGGAATGCGAGGAGGAGGGGAGAGCAGGAGGGCGGTTATATGGGGCGGCGCCTTTAGCACCGGGTGAGGGAAAGACCCGGTGCTAAAGGCTCAGTAGCACCGGGTCTTTCCTCCACCCGGTGCTAAAGGCCACCACATTAGCACCGGGTGGATACAACACCCGGTGCTAATGAGTCTTTAGCACCGGGTGTAAGCACACCCGGTGCTAAAGAGGTGCCCATGGTGGCTAAAGGCCACCACATTAGCACCGGGTGGATACAACACCCGGTGCTAATGAGTCTTTAGCACCGGGTGGCTTACACCCGGTGCTAAAGAGGTGCCCAGGGCGGCAACTGAAATCGTGGGAACCTTTAGCACCGGGTGTTGGATCTACCCAGTGCTAAAGGGCTAGGATTTCAGTTGCCGCCATTTTTTTATCCAAATCGACAATTAGCACCGGGTCTTTTTTCTATTTATATTACTTTACTTTATTCGTAAATAAATAAAACAAAACTCTTTAAAATTGTTAGAAAATTCTAGAAAAACAGTAGGAGTTACTAGAAAATATTAGAAATTAATATAAAATCCTAGAAAATCGTAGGAATTTCCATTTGCTTTCATTTTCTAGTAATTATTAAATGAAGCTCTTTATTTCTAAATAATAATTTTGTAGAAAACAAAGCCCTTTAAAATTATTAGAAAAGTCTAGAAAACAGTGGGAGTTACTAGAAAATATTAGAAAATAATAGAAAATTCCAGAAAATCGTAGGAATTAACATTTGGTTTCATTGATCGAACGTTGCTACATTTCACGAAAGATGGGCTTCGGGTGGTCATATCTTTTGATGGATCATATGTCAAAATGTTAAAAACTAAAACCACATAAATGCATAACAAATACACGATGTCATTTATATAAATATGAATTTCTGGAACATAGTGCAATTAAAATACACGTCATCATCGTTTACTCGGACACTAATAAACTTCCTCTTTACGAATGTTCCTTGATTGTGATCACGCCGTAGATAGGGTGTCTCCTCCACCGCTAATAGGATGCTTGGGTCAGTAGCCATCGAGAATGGAGGCAGCCCATCGAGCATATCATAATCTTCATCCGTCTTGTCCTCAACTCCTACGATTTTTCTTTTTCCAGGAAGAACAATATGACGCTTTGGCTCATCTTGTGGTGGGTCCAATTGCTTACCCACCCCTTTCTTATCCGCCCCTTTCTTTGGTCTGCTAGCCATGTCCTTTACATAAAAAACTTGTGTGACATCTTTGGCTAGGACGAACGGTTTGTCTAGAAACCCAATCTTGTTTAGGTCCACTAACATCATTCCATACTCATCAAGTGTAACACCTCCTGCTGTCAGCTTCACCCATTGTCACTTAAACAGTGGGATCTTCAAAGGTCCGTACTCTAGTTCCCATATCCCCTCTATGACACCATAGTATGAGTTAGTATTGACATTGGTGTCTGTCGCGTCGATTCAGACTCCACTGTTTTGGTTGGTGCTCCTCTTGTCCCGGGCTCTTGTGTAAAATGTATACCCATTGATGTCGTATCCTTGGAATTTTAAGATCGTGGTCGATGGACCCCTAGCTACAAAAGATAGTTGTGCATCAATGCCCTCAACACCCATCAGACGCTCTCGCAACCAAGCGGCGAAAGTAGTATTGTGCCTCCGCTGAATAAAGGCTGCAGACTTTGTTGGATTTTCGTCCCAGAGAATCTTCATGTGCTCCTCGATGTACGGAGCTACTAAGGTTGATTGTTGCAAAACTGTGAGATGTGCTTTACGAAATGTCTCCATGTCCTTGATTACCATCGATCTTTTCCCTAGTGTGCCCTTTCCACCAAGTCTCCCCTCATGATGTGATTCGGGCACACCAATCGACATAAGATCGTTGACAAAGTCAACACAGAATTCAATGACCTCCTCTGTTTCGTATCCCTTAGTAATGCATCCTTCTGGACGAGAACGATTACGGACATACTTCTTTAGCACAGCGAAGAACCTCTCAAACGGGAACATGTTGTGTAGAAATACTAGGCCCAGTATACGAATCTCTTTGACGAGGTGAACCAATAGATGTGTCATAATATTGAAGAAGGATGGTGGAAATATCATCTCAAAGCTGACAAGACATTGCACCACGTATTTCTGTAGCTGAACTAAATAGTCTGGATTGATCACCTTCTGAGAAATTGCATTGAGGAATGCACATAGCTTCACAATGGCTTTCCGCACATTAACGGGTAGCACACCCCTGAGTATGACGGGAAGCAGCTGTGTCATCAACACATGACAATCGTGAGACTTGAGGTTTGTGAACTTGTTATCTTTCATATTTATTATTCCCTTAATATTGGAGGAGTAGCCCGACGGAACCTTGATACTGTTCAAGCATTCAAACATGCTTGTCGTCTCTTCTTTGCTGAGAGTGAAGCTGGCAGGACGCAAGTACTGGCGTCCGTTGTCTCTCTTTTCTGGATGTAGATCATTCTGTTGTTTCAATCATTTCAGCTCTTGTCGTGCTTCCAGTGTATCTTTTGGCTTCCCATAAGTACCCAGGAAGCTTATCAAGTTCACGCAAAGATTCTTCGTCAGATGCATCACATCAATCGCGTTACGGACCTCTAAATATTGCCAATAAGGTAGCTCCCAAAAGATAGACTTTTTCTTCCACATCGCGGCACGACCATCCTCGCCAGTCGGAACAGGCTGGCTTCCGTCTCCCTTTCCAAACACCACTTGTAGGTCCTTTAACATATCAAATACATCTTGTCCACTCCGGTGTCTTGGCTTTGTACGGTGGTCCGCATTCCCGCCAAAATGCGGACATTTCTTTCGTAGCTCATGCTTCGTAGGAAGAAATCGACGATGACCCATGTAAACAACATTCCTACAATGTTTCCAATACATGCTTTCGGTTTCCTCTAAACAGTGAGTGCAAGCTTTATATCCTTTGTTTGATTGTCCTGATAGGTTACGTAGTGCAGGCCAGTCATTGATGTTTATGAAAAGCAGTGCTCGAATGTCAAACTGCTCCTGCTTGTCCTCATCCCACATGCTAACACCTTCTTCCTTCCATACCTGCAAAAGTTCATCAACCAATGGTCTTAGGTAGACATCAATGTCGTTGCCAGATTGTTTTGGCCCTTGAATAAGCACTGGCATCGTAATGAACTTTCGCTTCATGCAGAGCCAAGGGGTTAGGTTGTAGATACATAAAGTCACAGGCCAAGTGCTATGACTACAGCTCATTTCACCAAAAGGGTTCATGCCATCAGTACTTAAACCAAGCCTCACATTCCTCGCATCAGCATCAAACTCTGGGAATGCTCTGTCGATGTTCCTCCACTGGGATCCATCAGCGGGGTGTCTCAACATGCCATCCTGCTTACGTTCTTCTTTGTGCCATCGCATTAGTTTGGCATGCTCTCCGTTCCTGAACAAACGCTTCAGACGGGGTATCAGAGGAAAATATCACATCACATTCGCAGCAATTTTTTTCTCACAACGCTCCCCCACAACCTCACCAGGGTCATCCCGCCTTATCTTGTATTGTGCGCAACTGCAAACTGGACAACAATCTAAGTGTTCGTATTGTCCGCGATAGAGGATACAGTCATTAGGACACGCATGTATCTTCTGCACCTCCAAACCGAGAGGGCAAACAACCCGTTTTGCTTCATACGTTGCCGATGACAATTCGTTACCCTTGGGCAGAATCTTCTTTACGAGTTTCAGTAGCTCATCGAAACCCTTATCAGTAACGCCATTTGCTGCCTTCCACTGCAGAAATTCAAGTGTACTACCCAACTTCGTAAGCCCCTCTTTGCAATCTGGGTACAAGTCAGTTTTGTGGTCCCGCAACATGCGTTGTATCTTTTTTAGTTCCTTATCATTGCTCAAGTCTTTCTCAGCATCACGCAACATTTGCCCAAGTCCATCATTAGGGTCATCTTCCTGAGCATCATCTTTCTGAGCAGCATCTTCATGATCGGCATCACCCACTGCAGCATCTACAAAAGCCCCGTAGTATTCAGCCAATACCGGAATGTCGTTATCCACCTCGTCTTCTTCATCTTCATCCATTAGAATTCCTCTTTCACCATGCTTCGTCCAAACAGAATAATTGCTCATGAAACCGTGCCTCATCAAATGCACCTGAATAGCTCCTCTTTGTTTGTACGATTGTATATTTCGACAATTAGTGCATGGGCAGAACATGAAACCTGACGGCGTCCTGTTGGCCTCGGCGACATCGAGAAACCCCTTCAGGCCATCACGAAACATCGTATCGTGATTGTCCCCGTACATCCATTGCCTATTCATCTGCATTAGTAACCAATAACAATTATTTGTATAATTTAATATATAATATAATACAAAGGTAATATATAAGACAATACAAATTTAATATATAACTAAATATAAATTTAACATATAATAGATTACAAAGTTAATACATAAGACAATACAAACTAAACACATTTCTAAAACTATAATTAATTTATTCATTTTCTAAAATCAAATATACTTTCATTAAAAAGATAATTAACTATTTCAACTTTAAATAAATAACTAATAAATACAATACATAAGCTCTCACTCTCCACTATGAACACAAGCTCTCTCTCTCCACCATGAACACAAGCTCTCTCTCCACCATGAACACAACCTCTCTCTCTCCACCATGAACACAAGCTCTCTTTCCATTTTGATTCACAAATTTCTCTATTTCTAAAGCATATAAACAATACAAGCTAATAAAAACATAAGAGAATGAAAGAATGTACCTTGTAGTGCCCCTTGGATGAGTGAAATCTTCACAAATTTTGAAAAAAAATTTGGCAGCACCTCCCCTGTCCCGAGCACAACATGAACACAGCTCCAAGTGTTGATGCTGGCTCGGGCGAGGGGAGGGAAGGTATTATATACGAGCACATTAGCACCGGGTCTTGCGACGACCCGATGCTACTGCTCTCACATTTGCACCGGTTGCAGCCAGCAACCGGTGCTAAAGGGCCTTGGGCACATTAGCACCGGGTCGTCGCAAGACCCAGTGCTAATGTGCTCAACCTGCCACCCCTGGGCGCCGCCCCGCTCATAGCCGTTGGACCCGGTGCTGATGCACCCTTAGCACCAGGTCCAAAATGTGCCGCGGCCTATGAGGGGGCGGATGTGAGGTTCTCTGGTAGTGTATGCCTACTTAGAATCAACCTAACATATTACTCGAACCAAGATCCAGTGGCGTAACCCTGAACCAGAATCGATCTCTCATTCGTCAACAGTTCTCATAATACAACTAATCATACATTGCTATAAAAGAATGTTTACAAGACCTACTGACCCAGCCCACAAAATTGATGGACTACAACAATCCATATTTATATTTTTCAACCCGCAGATGGAGGTTCTTTACAGTTTCCATTCAATCATATGGCAAGGCCGCCTTAGAAAGTGTGTGCTTGACGTGGTGATACCGAGCGAAATCCTCCGTGATCTATTTTATGGAAGAAAGGTTTTAAGACCCTCGCTTTCTTGTACTGTATAAGGCGATGTCGTTGAATTCAATGCTGAAGCAAGCTGTACCTAGGTTTGTCTGTAAAGCACCTAGAAAACAGCATTTGAGAATCAATGACAGAAGCAACTGCTACCACCGTTGAAAGTTCAAGTTGTATTTGTCCAAGAAAACATGCCAGGAAAATATATTAAAGCTTATTATTTTCCTTTTCCAGTGGGCTTGAGCGCAAGATATTTTTTTATACTATATGAACTGGGTCTTCAGTTCAATTTGTTCCAAAATAAAGCCAAAATTACCAAATCAGATATTTCCACAAAAGGTATATAGCAAATTAGTGTATGTGTATCTAAAATATTTCATGTATCTGAGTTCAGATGTGCATAAATTGCTTACTATCTGTACTTAGGTAGCAAACATAAAGATGATTTAATTTATCCACATTATTCATTGCCCGGCAAATCAATGATATAATAGGTTTTGGGGATGGCCGGCACGAAATGCCTTCACCAGCTAATTTCGGGAGCTTAGTTTATTTATTAGCTATATAGTCTGTTCGTTTTCGTTTTACCCCCTGTAGCTGATCTTCCGGGAGCAGCTACTTGTATTCTTCTTTACTAAAAGAAATGGGCACAGTCTCGTGCCGGTTCATTAAAAAAAATGATATAATAGGTTTCCTTTTTTGAATAACATGTCATGGTAGATTTTTTAGGGGCAAGTACGCAAGCGAATTCCATAGCTTCATAAATAATGCTAATGCATATGCTTGTGGAACTGCATCGGGAATTAACTTACTCGGATAAGCTTGCTCCAAAAAAGTATGTAGAGGAAATCAGCAGACAAAAAATGCAGTTTAGTCGAATCTGGCCCCGTAGCTCCGCTGCTTTGCTGGAATTGTTGAACTTTAAAAAATGAGTATTTTGGCAGATCTTGAACAAGTGTTGAGAGTAACGGGCTGTTTGCATCATGCTCTGGACTAGGAGAGCTCACCTAGGCGGGGTTGATCCAGCACCAGGCGCTCGGAATCGGACGCCTGTAAAAGCTGCCTGGCACATGCAACTTTTCTAGAGTTGAATACAAAACAGGCCCTAGGTCTCCTGTGAAGTTGGATCTGTTGCATCAGTCTCTAAGAAATGAGCGACAGCAGAGTACAGCTGTTGTTCTTCAAATGGCTTCGACACATATCCATCCATTCCACATGCCATACATTTTTCAAAAGTCGCTTGGATTACATCTGCTGTCATGGCTAATATAGGTACATGCCAATGAGCCTTATTTCCATAATTGTCAGCTGATATTTCACCCATCTGGATCACATCATTGATTTTATTCTCTATGGCTCGAATTAATCTTGTAGCCTAAACCTGAAATTGATGATAAAAATTGTTAATGTATTGCTAGTCCTACAGGGCATCAACAAGTGATCAAAGTGGATGTAACCACTTGTTATAACCCATATGAAAGAAAATAAGCATATGAGGCACAAAGGATCTATATTTACTGAATTCTTATAGTACACCCATACCATGTACAAAACATCACAATATTTTGTTAGTTACTTATTGGAAAGGAAGATTACCCGTCCATCTCGGGCATTTGAATATCCATGAAGCAAGCATCAAATGTGTGAGGCGGCGTGAGCGTATCAATTGCATCATTTCCACTATCCACACATGTAACTATAGCTCCATATTTCTTCAAAGAGCCAGCTGCAACTTTACGATTGACTGCATTATCATCCACAACCAGAATGTGTTTTCCAGTTAGTACACTTCGAAGAACCAAAGATTGATCCCTACTGTGCTGCCTTGCAACCCCAATCCCAAAGGTTTTGCGAAGACAAGCAGCAATAGTACTAAGGCGGAGGGGCTTCCTTATGCAATCACCATATCCTGTCAACCTCAAATAATCAGACTCAGCAGGGCTCATTGAGCTTCCCAAAATAAAAATCTTTGGCATGGGATGAGAAGACCTGTGTGCGCCCTTTAGTTGAAGATCTACAAGATGGCGATAAAATGCCAAACCTGAACCCTTACCCCAAGCTTCTGTATCAACAAGGGCCATGTTCGGATTGCTTTTGCTGCTCAACATGTAAAATATCAATGACAACATCAACAAATAAGTCATAAGCAATGTTTCGAAAAGAAAATACATAACAACATGAAAAGTGACCAAAGAAATATTATATATTAATTATGCTGGGTAGTAACAACTGAAGGAATCAACAAGTTATTTAATATCAAACCACCCTACTTCAGCTTCTAAACTCAAACTAACATAAGTTTCACTCTGTTTCTCCTATCTTTGGTTGTTAAGAAACCATAGAACCTCGACAGTATAGCAAATATCCAAAGAAATGACATCCAACCAACTCAAGAAACTACTAACTACATGTGATAAGATGACTAAATGATGCTTATAAAATGCAAGGGTTGTATCAGTTTGAACAAAATAAGTTGTACAAAGCTGTAGAAACAAATAAAATAATACACAAGAAAGGAACTGAACCTTGAGGTGCAGGCTTCCAGCAAAGCTGAAAATGCTGATTCAGATGTGACAATAAGATCGCACTGTATTCCAAGCCTCTGCAGATGGTACATAGTAACCTCTGCACGTGCATTCCTTCCATCAATAATAAGAGCCCTCATTCCTTGAAAGTCTGATGGAGTAGGTTCGGAGTAATATCTTTTAATATCACCAGGACTTTTTCTGTTCTCCTTGAAAATGGCAGTAAAAGAAAATGTACTACCAACTCCTGATTTACTCGTAAACCCTATTTCTCCACCCATCAATTCAGCCAGACATTTTGTAATACTCAAGCCAATTCCAGTTCCACCATATGTTCGTGAGGTGGAACTGTCAGCTTGCATGAAAGGTGTAAAAATACGCAATTGAGCATCAGTTGTTATTCCTATGCCAGTGTCTTCAACTCTGACAAGTAAGTAAATTGTATCTGTTTCACCACTTGAATTTTTGAACATCCTACAATTTTCCAATGACTTCCAGCTATCTGCTACTTCAAGCCCACTTATCGTGTTCCATAGCATCATGCTGTCAGAATCATCCAGAACTTCTCTGTTCTGAGCAGAAATGTCATAGAAAATGTTTCCTGTCCTCTCTAGTTCCTCGACCAAATGCACTTGAACGAAGATGTGGCCCCGTTCAGTAAACTGTATTTACGGGCAGACACATTAACATGGAGACAAATCAGATCATTTCTAGGTTGCATAAATGAAAGGATGCAAAAAGCAACAGTCTATTTAGGCACGGAAATTATAGTTAATATCAACTTGCTACCACAGCAGTTATTTTTGAATCATGAAGTTATAAGTCTGTAAGGGAATCTCAAGTTAAAAAGCTCATAGCATTAATATTTTAGTAAATTGAGACGTCTCCAATAGAGTACAATTGTATAAATGGTGCGATTCACTAAGCACAATTACAACTTGCCAACACGCTAAACATGGAAGCTAGCAAAGATTTGAATCTAACCTTCATAGAATTCCCCACAAGATTTGTAATGATTTGCCGAAACCGCCATGGATCCCCAATCAGAATATCAGGAACTTGATCAGATACAAGCACAGCCAACTATTCTCACAAAAGAATTACAAATTATTTCAGGTCCCATGGCATTAAAACAATATTCGGAATTAAGTGAACAGACAGATTTCAAATTAGAACTGACCTCTATGCCCTTGGCCTGTGATTTTTCATGGAACAGAGATACCACGTTGTCTAGAATATCACGGACATCGAAAGGCACTGCTTCCAACTCAACCCTTCCTGACTCTATCTTAGCCAGATCAAGGACTTCATTTATCAAGTTTATCAATGCCTTTCCACTTTCTTGAGCAGTAACTACAAAATCCTGCTGAGTGGTATCAAGTTCAGTGTCCATTAGCATTTGCAACATACCTGATTCAGGAAGAAAGCCTCTTTCAAAAAATCAATTAACAATGTCTATTGCGAAAACATAAACAAAATAAATATAATTAATAAACAAAAAGAGATCTAAGAAGCACAAACCTAGAACACCATTCATTGGAGTCCGAATCTCATGGGAAACAGTTGCTAGAAACTGCAACACAATCAATATCTTCTCAGCCAACAAAAAGAGAACTAGCACAAAGGATAAAACAAAATAAAGTGTAGGGCAGACACTGGAAAAGGTAAAGAACCTGAGATTTTGCAACATCCGCAGCTTCAGCTTGTCCTTTTAGTTCTCTCATTACTCTAAAATCATGTTCAGCCTTTTCAAGGGAGTTCAGAGTTTCGTAAATAATATGTCCAACGAGCAAAACAATTATAGCTACAGCTGTTGATATAATTATTGCAGACCATGGCAGTGGGGGTTCATGTTTGAACCTAAAAGCATGAAACGGGAATTGGTGAGCGCACCAGAAGAGCAAGAGTGTTGAATAAGTTCTGATCACAAAAAGATTGTTACCCGCAATGCATTTCATGTTTGCGTGTTGGGTCTCCAAAATCAATGCTACTAGTGCGTTGCAGATCACCAGACGCAGTAAAATCAGAACCATACATTTTAATTGGAGAGGTATTATTTGTGGTGTCATATAACTTAACAACTATCTTTTGTTTGCTAGCGAGTTGCTCCAGGAGTTTATCCACCAGAGAAGGAACATCAAATGAGGCACCAAGATAACTGTCAAGTATCAATAACCACAATAAGGTCAAGTCTCAAGGGGAAAAACATAAGGGTGTGCCTATAGTTTGAATTGAAAAAGGAAACAAGATTTACCCCAATGTAGCAGGAATACGCTCCTCAGGCGCTGCATTTGGAGGAAGATCATATTTATACACAGTGAATGTAAGCACCACGCCTAGATGATTAGATTTCAGAAGCTTAAAAGGGGATGTTAGAGCCCCTTTACCTGTTGCCCGGGAACGTAATATGTTATCGTGATCTTCCTGAAATCAAGCTTCTAATGTTAGGAGATAGCCCAAAGGCTTAGTCATTATTATTATCTTGAGGGTAACTATATAATAGAGAGAGAGAGATCAATAAGTAATAGCCTATGTAGTTTTTCTAGCCTACAATAAAAACTACATAGGCTATTACTTATGTGGCTACAGTATATAGAGATAGAGAGAGATCAATACTAATAGCCTATGTAGTTTTTCTAGCCAAGTGAGGTAGGATATCTAAAATAAAATTAAGATAAGGTCCACAAGTCAACTGTAGACAGTGATGAACAAATCCATGGCCTCCTGCATGACTACCTAAAGTTTGGAACATCCGAACATGCTATGGAATGGAACATATATCCACTATTTGAGGTAAGATAACGTTCTAACTCAAATGGACCTTGAACATAAAAAGAAAAAACTCGACCAGTGGGGAGAAAGACCTCCCCCACAGCTTTGCACTAAGAAGATTCTCTTCCTGGCCCGGTCGAGAAAAGGCCCCGAAGGCGCTGCCAAGATGAACCACAGGGTGCCCAGGACACATGTGCCACATGCATCTCGCTGAAGGCAACCACAGTGGTTATGCATATAACTCAGAAGAGCTGACAGAGGGCCTTTTTTTAAGAAAACCAGCCCTGTTTAATTCGCTCCAACGGGGAGTCAAACCAGGGTCTGCTGGGCTTTACTCAGGTACTCTAATCACTAGACCATTGAACATGAAACTGAATAGCTTATACTACTGCATTCACTGTAATAATAACTAATTTTTATCCACCAGTTTCAAATTTAATAGAAAAAGACAAAGTTTTGCACATATTCTTTTCTTAAGCACTCAAAAGTTAGAAGAGTTAGAAATTGCTCCTTTTCATAACAAAGTAAGCAGTGAGAATAGATCAAAGTGAATGATTTATAGAAAAGCCTTTCAACTATCCTCACCTTCCCAGACATCATATCTACAGATATAATATGCTTCACGGTTTCCTGCGAGAAAATAACAGGTGCATACTCATCTTGAACTGGTGATGGTTCAAGCTTTTCAGGATTATAATCATGTACAAGGGATTGATCTCCTGCTTCCATCTTCTTAATCTTCCATCCATGCTGTTGCTCAAACTGCTCCCTTTCACTGTGTAATACCTTCAATGCATAGGCAACACCGCTCATCAATGGCCTTTCAAATGTTGTCCTTGCTGTGAAGTCCTCAAAAGTTTTCTGCATGGGTTGATATTAGCAAAAGTACATGATCATTGAAAAAAATACAGATCCCCTAAGGAATCTATCAACTTCAAGTTATGTTCCCTTCATCACTATAGTACAGCATTGATGGACATTATGATATCCAGTAGAGTAAATACAAGAATCAAGATGGCTCCCTAAGGAATATATCTACTTCAAAGTTATGTTCCCTTCATCACTACATCACAGCACTGATGGACATTATGATATCCAGTAGGGTAAATACAATAGCAGAAGCAGAATTATATGATTTCACCCAAGTAAATGTAATACATGAATGTTATATTGATAAAATATGCAATCTAAAAAATTGACCTACTGTACTGGTGCTAAGCATGAGCCAATCTAAGGGCACTTTGAGTTCATTACACATCATAATATTCTAAATTTACTATTTTGCTATTACTATATGACGCCCATATTGAAAGTTTGTTATTCACCATGTGTATGGGAGGATCACTCTGAAATTCATGAAGGGTACCTGATTGATAGCAGACGGATTCTTGCCATGGTGAAATGTTGAGACTAATATAGCCAAAGCATGCACATGGTTCATGCTTACATTAAACTGATCCTGTAGCATCCTTGCTCTCTCATCACACATATTAGCAAGATTCTCAATTCTCCTAGCAACGACATCTGCATACATGCATGAAAATATGCATACAGAGCTACAAAGCCCAAGTAAGACACCAATAAGCAGGGCTCTCTTTGACCACTTTCGACTTATTTTCGCACTTGGTATCTAGATAACTTTCTCATCCGCACATAGCTTGTCTGATTGAATCCCTCTTTTGTGTATAGTTTTAAGTATTGAAAGTACAATGCTCCCAAATAAAGCAGATAAGCAGAGAATCACTGTGTAATTGGAACTTGGCACAATATTCTGGACATCATTCTCGCCATTGATTCCAGCACATAAGTCACATTCACGCAGCTAGATACATTGGAAAAAGAAAAAAATCAATGCAACTTTGTAACGGTTGGCGAGAAATATGATCATGGATCATGCAATAACAAATAATATTTATGAATCAAATAACCACATGCCAAACCAATCTTTTACTTTACCAATATGATAAAACTCCATTTCTTAATGCTAGATCAGAAGCTACAGGTTTAACAGCTATGTTCAAGTATCACCACATAAAAAATGAAGGTAGGTCATTGGTGCTAATGAATTCTATGGATTATCGAGTTATGATATCTATAGAAAAATATGTTTACATGTAACAGGCAGAAGTTCCATTCACCCAACAGGTTTGGTTCAGGTTACTACAGAAAGTTGGATTACAGGCCCTGACTCCCCAGGTAGAGAATAGCTCTTTTGATGATTAGTGGGAAAGCAAGCAATAGAGTCAAAGGTCAAGTTAAAAAGGGTCTGAACTCCATCATCATTCTTGCTGCTTGGTCAATTTGGAATCATCAAAATCGTTGCATCTTTGATGGGATCTCTCCAAGCTTAAATAGTGTTATTGCAGTTGTAGATGAGGAGATGCACTTGTGGAGTTGGGCTGGAGCTAGATGAGTTTCTCATCTCCTCGTCCTGGCACCTGGTTGACTTAGCTTAGTATTAGTTAGGGTCTGGTTTCTCTCCATTCCTGTAATAGGTGATTAGTCTCTTTTGGTCAGGTATGGTTTTTCTGTCCAGGTTTTCCCTTAATAAAACCTGACTGTACCCTGGGTTTCTAAAACCCTTTTTCTTCTTAATATATTGATACGCAGCTCTCCTCCGTGTTCGAGAAAAAAAGGTAGAAGTTCCAGATGATTGGCAGATAGATAAGTAGCCGAATATGCTATAGCAACTATTCGTCTCACTCAGAGAGAACCAGAACTGAGACAGGGAGGGTGCTCAGTACACTGCCACCTCTTAACATGATTGGTTTTGGTTCAAATACTAGCAGTAATTCCACTAATCCGAGCAGGGCAATACATGTCGTTCTATCATCAGGACTGGTGCTGCAGGCCCCCCAGCACCGGTCCTGTCTCCACCCCTTGTCTCACTAAATGCAACTCTATAATGCTTTATAGCAGCAAGAGCTATAGAGAGGAATAAAATGGAACTCACACTGCCTTGTGTGGTAGAACTAATGTCTTCTTGTATGACATTTTGCAAGAACTTGTCTTCCAATATCGCAGGTGCATGACTATTGACATCATATTTATCTTGAATTGTGCAGAATTGTTGAAAAATTGTGCCCTTCAACCAATTCTGCTTTCCATCATATATCTTATCTCGAATACAGAGGGTATCAGGGATACAAGACATGATATTGACTTGATTTCCATCATGGATCAATCCAGATTTTTCCATACATTCCCTCTACAAAATAGTAGCAAATAAATAGTTGAAAGTCACAGTGAAGAATGCAAATTGCTATTGCCCAAAAACATTGTTGCACTACAGATCACATGATAGCACTGCTTTATTACTTTCCCATCAAATACTCGTTGCTTCTGGTCCAACTGAGAGTTTTGAATACAATGTTTCTAATAGCTATATCATCAAATAGTTATTTCTTTTAAAAAAGACAGGGTACAAGATGATCTGGTGATCTTGTTCAGTGGGGCATTGGACTGTCCCATGATTGGAGTTCCTACAGCCATTCTTCTATTGGATTCTAAACATGTCTTGTATATTTTCATAGATCTTATAACAGCTTAAATTTCTAAAATCAACTGGAATCAAACTCAATGTATTATCAACCATTTCCAACAATCCTTCTACACACTACAAATTATTATTACTATGGAGCCTTATACTACTACTCTGTTTAGTACATAAATTAGCTCATGTAAGTACTGTCGACTACAAGAACAGACGTAGCATTCCAAATAGCACTAGATAATCAAGTTATCACACAGCAAGATGCAACATACCTCTTCAGGAGCCGAGCCAGTATGACATATTAGATATGAAACGGAACAGGTTGACACGTGATATCTAGCCCATACCAAATTCATGTGCGCCTTATTCGACATGCTGCAAAGAGAAACTGCGTGCCTACATTGATTCCTTGATACATCTCATTCCTTCCATACAAGCTCTGCTTTTTCACGACTATAGTAATTTGTGTAATATAATAAATCAATCTATATATTGGCTGCTCCCTTTGTATCAATCAATAAATTCGCACGAGAATTGGAGCTCAACTATGTTCGAGAGTCTATATGGCTATCAAACTTGACTAGAAAAATGATGACAAAAATTCGCAAAAAGAAAAGAAAAGAATGATCACATCAACAGCAGAGGGTTGTGCATAAATGAAAGATATGCAAATGCCCACCAAGCTCCTACTCTGTTCCATTCAATTAGCATTACAGAAATGCAGACAACAAGAAAAGATTGACACAACGATCAGACAAGCGAAGTACCTCTGTCGATGACAGTAGGGACACCAACGCCTGCAGCTGGCTCCTGCTGAGGTTGAACTGCCCCAGTATCCCCTCCTCCTCAGCTATCCAGCCGGAACTTGACCTCCCACATCCACCACTTGCCCAGACGACCAAGAAGCACACGACGAAGCCGGCCACGGCCCCGGCGCCGGCGTGAGCCGCCTTCCCTCGCCGGCAGCCGCCGCCACATTCCCCTGCCCCGTTCGGAGCCATCCGTGACCACTCCAGGTTTCAGCCACCAAAGACCTTCAGGAAACACCGCCTCACAGCACAAAACAAGTGGTGCTGCAGCGATGCAGACTGTACGATGATGGGTTGCGCCCCTCCCCGATTCCGGGCCGGATGTTCCCGGAGCCACATGAACAAGCACAAGAAGCCGCCGAGGCTTCCACTCCTCCAGGAGGCAAGTGAGCTCAGGATTTCAGAGAGGCCATCTACGCCTCATCGGGCCAGCAGCAATCACATGCCAAGAGAGAAGGGGGGGATTGGTGGGGTTCTTGCTTGGTTCCTGCACGCCGAGAACCAATCGGAGGAGGTTGGTTGCTGCGGTGGCGCGAATGATTGCTCCCTCCTGCACTCGCACGCCGGGGCGTCGGGGACCGCCAGACCGGTGATCCAAGCGCCCACTCCAAGCCACCGAAGCAAGTTGCTCCTGGTTTGGGGCGTGGGTGGTGGGAGGGGAAAGGTTGGAGCCGGAGCGGGAGCTGCAACAAGGCTGGTACAAGTGAGCAACAACTGGAAAACAGGAAAGAAACAGGGAGTGAGAGAGAGCGAGAGGCAGACGGCCCAGTGGTGTTTACTCAGTAAAGCTGCTGTGGGTGTTGCGCTCTCTCTCTCTCTCTCTCTCTCTCTCTCTGCTTTTGATCCGTTCCCCAGCTGCGTCTCTTTGCTGGTGGTGTTGCTGTGGCAAGTACAAGCTCTAGCTGGAGGTAATGGGATGGGGACAAGCTAGCCCAGGCCAGCAAGGAGGGTGATGTGGGGTAGGATAGTGAGGTGGAAATTTTTGACGTGGGGAAAGGGCTGGATGTGCACATCATTCTCACATCATCCTCGGGTCCCAACATTGGTCATGGGTGACATGGCATAGGATTTTTCTTTCCAATCTCTCTCTATATTTGCTTGCAAGGCAGATCTAGGCAATGAAATCATGTGTAAAGTGCGTGATTTACCTTATAAAAAACTGTATGATTGTACATGTGGGAATTCAGGCTTGCCCATTTATTTTATAATTAGTGATGTACTTTTGTCTTTTTTGAGTTTAGGTTATTATGGTTTCATACCATCCCATGAGAGTGTTACATCGCTTTCCAAATATCTTCCAATTACAATTTTACTCTTCGAGTAAATGTTTATATTAAAGAGCAACAAGGTGACAAGCGTTCCAGAGTACTCCTTCCGTCCCAAAATATAAGGTCATATTGGGTAAACTCAAAATAACCGTGAGAGGAAATGACATCTATACCCCTCATTTTACACTACCCACCAACCTCATTTAGTTTTATCTTATCTCTAGAAGCTTATATTTTAGTATAAAATTTGAACCCTCCGGGACCCTGTATTATGGGATGGAGGGAGTATCTTTTGTGGTATCAAAGCTGACGTGAAAACTGAGTCATGCCTAACGCAAAAGTACCTTCGAGTGTATGAAACAAGCGCAGACATGCACATCATGCGTATGAACATCAAACTGTACCAGCCGCTGCATGAGTTATTAGTGCTGCGTCGTTTTCCATCATATCATGCGACCATATATGCAGATGTTCTTTTTCTCCATGACTCAAATAATAGAATTTCTCGCCTGACTTCAATTTCTAAGATACTTTGGATCTCGATCGGTTGTCTGAAACTCTGGTATACGCTGGAATCAAAGAGTAATTTAGAAGGTCGTCCAAACTTTTGTTCTTGGTAAACACGAAGACCGCACAAGTTACATCTATTAATTTATGTTCTCTCTCCTATCCTTTTGCCCACCAACGGACAACTCCTATGTTTGAATCTTTTATTTATGTTCCCTCTTCCTTGCCAAGTCTGGTAATTTGATCCTTCTGCAACTTGATTTCATCACCAAATTCTATGACTAATCAGTAGGCTAGAAAAAGGAAAAAATTACCGTTGCAATGCAAAATTCTGGTAGAAGTCAATTGTACCCATTTTGATTAGTTCTATACACATAACCCCTACCTATGTTCTGTTGCATCACTTAAAACCTTATTCAATTATTTTGATCACAGAAATCAAGACAAAAGCGGCGACGACATGGTGGGTGCAAGGCAATCAGCGACCAGATTTTTGGAGGCAATACCACATAACATGACAATTGTGTTTAGACTACCAATAATTTTTGTGTTGCTACTACTATTTTTCTGATCTTATTGTATTTTTATTCAATCTTGATTCTAATATTTTAACGGAATTATTCTTACACAATTCTTACTTTGTTCCTCTGAAGGCGGACTATTACTTTGTGCATCCAATTAGTTGCTCATATACAAGATGAACCTGCACCATCAACAAAAGCAATGGACAACTATAGGGATCTAGGGATTTATTTCCAAAATAGGAAAAAGCGCAGCCCACGTATCTCCAATAAACTACAACTGAACTATCCGGCAAGGCGGCAATACACATCATACTACCACGTGTCAAAAAAATATTGATGTAGTGTATTTAGGACCGTATAAGCACATAACAAACTACTTGTAGTATGCAATTACACGTTTTGCAATTTGATAAACTAAAGTGATACAACATTACAAGTTGGTGTATGATGGGTATAATTTACTCTATTTCGTTATCTACAGTTCTTTTCAAAATCTTTTTTACCAACGAAAACACATGATACCTCTCACGCCGTCCCTACTGAGCCCCATATGACAATTATTTCACGGGTGACAGCAAAAAAAAAGACAATGTGAATCCAGATAGATGTATTTTAGAAAATTCACGTAAATAAGCTTCAAATTCCATAACTCAAATGTGGCCACTTATCGTCTGGCCACTGCCGGTTATGGCTTGGCTGCCGCTGGTCACTGTCGGGTGTGGCCTGGCCGCGGTTGGCCATGGCCAGCCGATCACTACCGCTAGACACGGTCGGTTGTGGCCGCCTTTGGCCTAGTCGCGTCTGGCTGGGACCGGCTAATCACTAGGCGTTGTCAACTGTGGACTGACTGTCCTTAGCGTTAGGGTTTTCAGTCGTGTACACCGATTGATGAGGACTAGGGTTCCCGATCTTCCGTCAGGCGATTCATAACTCGTTTGGAGCGGAACGCAACGCATCGATCCGGCTTCAAGTCAGCAACTCAAACCCTGCAATCTTAGCACCACGACTCCTCTGGTTATCAACCGTGTCACAACCCGATTGACCTCGTCAAGAAGGCTAATCCATGCCTGTGAAACAAAGAACACAAGCAAAAACTCGAAAGAAGCAGCTTTCAATATGAAGTGACATTGCACATGTATGATTAAGATCAAAAGTTGGGGTTCTACAAACCGATAACGGTGAAACTGTTCTCGACAGATTAATCTAAGCAAAACCCGAGTATAAACGATGGCGGCTACTAAATTTAATAGTCTAGGGTCTAGCTAGGGTTGAGGGTGTGCAAGGGGGCGTCCACAACATGGGCCAAGAAGCCCGACACGATACAAAGCCTGAAAAGGCCCAAAATAGGTGACACAACACCTTGTCATGGTCACACAGTATGATCTACGAATCTTCTGGAGCTAGGACCAGAACTAAAAGAAGTGTCTCATCATCAGATTCCAACGCATCCAAGAACGCCTTATCTGGACGTCGTATGAAGGAGAAATTACTGTTGAAGCGCAGACATGTTGGTTGAAACCGAACCGAAGATGATGTCCGACATGGCGACGACTTGTAACTTGGAGACGAGTCCGGCTCGTGTATGTGCAACGTGGTGATGCCCTCATCATCCTCCCCTTCTTGAATTGGAGTCGTCCTCGACTCCATCGCATCATCAAACTCCTGCAAAAGGTTCGCGGCAGGGGATTGCAAAGTACGAGACATAAAATAATTTGTAGCAAGACACATATTTCGATCTCGGCCAAGCATTGTATAACATGGAGCATCAGGGTTATCACATAAAGTAGCAGCAGCAGATGTAGTAGCAATAAAAGCACCTCCTTTTAATTTAATCCATTTTGGTTTAGGCAACGTATCCTGTGAAAACTAACTTCATGTGTAAACTATGGAAACTCCCATCACAACCGCTAGATCTCCATCCGAAGGTCAGAGAGAGGTGGAAAACTTTAACACTTAAATCCTCCCACCGTTAACTTTGCTAATCACAGAGTTTTTAAAACCTCCTCCAAATCAAACCTAAGATGGAGGAATCCTGTAAACGACGTCCACCATTACTGAGTCGTGACCCATTCGCCGCCGCCTGGAGATCAATCTATTCGAACTCCACCACGCCAGCCACAACGGCAAGATGCGCTGCTTCTAGCTCTCCAAGCAGAACCAGGAGGAACAAGAACAACCTGCCGTCGACGTCGCGCCGCCGCCGCCGCCTGCTGCTGCTCCTCCTGCTGAGCCGCCGATGCCCGTCTTCACCTTTGACCTCGGGTGCCGAAGGAGGAGCGCCTGTGGAGCAGCAGGTAGGGCTCGATATATCGGTCGATCGACGATGACATATGCTTAATCATCCGTGTCATTCTCTAAATCGGATCGGACTGATTCCTAGATAGTAGTTCGTCATTCGGTTGCTGCCCTGCAAATAATTAAATCTGGGGCTTCAATCTGTTCGTATGAGTATGCAAGTTAAGCTCGATCGATCGATGGATCGATTTACTAAACAAGAATGCAAGCCATTTTATATATGTGTATATTACATGTTGGTGTGTGGTGTTTCGACGATTATGAGATGATCTAGCTGCTATCTGCCTAGAGGATGTATGTCGATTATTCTCCAAGCTGATCGATAGATCAAGGACTTATCTCACGCGCACATCCTTCTCGATCTTAGAATCGCAAGAGAAGGACGCGAATCTGTTCGTACTCCACCGGAGTCCGGCGGCGGCGGCGAATGGGTCGTGACTCAGTAACGGTGCGACGCTGATTACTGGATCCCTTCGTTTCAGGTTTGGTTTGGAGGGGGGTTTCTGGATCCCTCCGTTTCAGGTTTGGTTTGGAGGGGGGTTTTAGGGAAATTGTGATTAACAAAGCTAATGGTGAGAGGGTTTAAGTACTAAAGTTTCCTACCTCTCTATTTGACCTTCGGATGGAGATCCAAAGGTTGTTATGGGAGTTTCTATAGTTTGCACACGAAGTTGGTTTCTATAGGATATGTTGCCTTTGGTTTATCATCAGAAGATGCAACACTAGCAGATTTGGCTCTATCTTTTTCAGCAAGCTCTCTAAAAGGTTTCCTAATATCAGCAGGTGATAAAAGAAGCAAAGTAATTTTCTTGTTCTTATGCATGAAAGTGTATGTATTAATTCTACCATGGTGTGCAACATCATTATCAAATTCTCATGGTCTACCCAACAAAAGAGATGAAGCTTGCATCGGGACAACATCAAAATCAGCATAATCATGATAAGAACCAACAGAAAATTGTATACGTGCCGATCTTGTTACCTTAGCTTGACCACTATTGTTCATCCATTCTAAGTGGTAGGGATTTGAAATGAGACGTGTTGGCAAGTTAAGCTTTTCTACAAAATCTGAACTCACCAAGTTGTTGCAACTCCCACTATCAATTATGGTGAGCACACGACAATCGTTGACGACGAGGAACATGTGGAATAAATTTTTGCGTTAGATCTTCTCCGCGTCCTCACGTTCCACCTGCGAACTCAATGTACGCTGCACAAGAACCAAGCTATGGAATCCCGCTGATGCGGCAACCAAGTCAATTGCCTCACCCTCATCATCCTCCGAATCTGCAACAGCGTTAGTCGCAAGAACTAAATCATCTTCAACATCACTAGCACTTACATATCCAGTACCATCGGGTGTAGCGATGAAAGCACGGACACTTAGGCAATCCTTCATGACATGTCCCATGCCCTTGCATCGGTGGCACACGATGCTGGCAGACTTGCTCGATGAGCTCTTGTCAGTAGTAGTCGGTTTCTTGTTTTATTGGGCATGCACATTAGACATATTTCGTACCTCAGAAGCTGGTGCCGGCGCTGATGGTGTCGAACGTGTACTCAATGGGGGTGTCGCTCGAGTTCTTGCTGTTGACGTGACGGTCTTGGGTCGTCCCTGCAATTCTTTTTCTGTAAGTATAGCAAGCTGGAACAACTGGTTGGTGGTAGTAAATTCTTTATAGTCAACGATAACCTGAATTTCACATCTCAAGCCACCATAAAAATGACACACTTTATCGCAGGATCCCCTACTACCCCACAACGAACCATGCCCTTTTGTAACTCGGCATAATAGTCCTGAACAGACAAATTACCCTGCTCTAAATGTTGCAATTTCTTACGCAAATCACGCTTATAAAAGGCAGGAACAAATCGATCATGCATGGCAAGTTTAAGTGCATTCCAAGTAGGTTGTATGTTTAAAGAAGCACATTCCTGCCACCAGATTATTGCAAAATCCTTAAATTCACTAGTGGCTTGCCGAACCTTATGCTGATCAGGAACAAGATGGGAAGCAAATTTCTGTTCTATTGTCATCTCCCAATCTAAATATTCCTCCGCATCATAACGCCCATAAAAAGATGGTATAGTAAATTTAACTTTGGCGTAAGGATCATCATTACCTTGATGGCATCGATTCCTGTTACCTCCCATACCTATTGTATTTTTGCGAAGACGGCGATGACGTAGCTTCTCCGCTTGGGTCTTGATGGGATCAGGCTCGCCATCAGACCCATATATAACATCATCATCATCATCCTCGTAATAGGGTTCCTCTTCTTTGGCCTTGGGGGGGGGGGGGGGTTGGACTCGAGTTATTGAACCCTTGTTGTCCACACCCTCAATTGTGTGATAGGCAGCCTTGACCTCCGTCGTTAGCTTTCTCAACTCCTTCATGAAGAGGTCCTTCAGCTCGTTCGTTACCTGCACCAACTGACTAGACAAAACAGGAACGTCGTATGGCATAGTTAGTGATCAATAAATGTCCTACGAACTATGCGGTTTGCTTGGTGGAACCACACCCTCACACACGTCTTACCAAGTTCTTACCAATGCAGGCAATGGGTGGTTGTCACACCCGGATTTACACAGAAACCCGAAATGCGGCCATATGTGTTCCCAGGAAGTCATTACACATATAACGAACAAATATGATAACAGAATACAGTGCTCAAATAAAATAAATGGTTTTACATCAGAGTTTGACTCAAATATATGAATAAAACAGCGGAAGTCTCATTATTAATTCTCTCTAAACGAAAACGAAGCCGATAACCCACGGGGACACCGACTGGTTGAGCACAGCTAGTAGAACGGCAGATCCTCAGGAAATTCAACAGCAGCAGTACCATCTAATCCATCTGTTACCCATCCGGGATTTTGTTGAATAGCAAGTGTAAGTAAATGTCTTACTTCGCAAGTACAACACGGATAATGAAGGCTTAAAAGAAAGGCTTGACACGGCTATACTGCATTAGCAATTTTAGTTGTTTCATTATAACATCATCATAATCACTACATTTACATGAATCCCAATTGTAACCCAATTAATATAGTAGAAGTGAACATTAAACGATAATAATTAATAGCATCTTCTAATCATAAAGGATCCAGGCCGCTCGTGACCCTGCGCAAGGCTATCATGATAGATTATACACTCTGCAGAGGTTTCGCCCTTTACCCACCAGTCGCGTAAAAGTTCAAAGGAACTTTGCACCCAACCACGCGGAGGTGGATCAGACCTCACAAATCACACTTCCGAGGTGTGACCGCATAGGGACGCTACGAGGCTTTTCACAAGACACCCTAACGAAACAGTAGCCGTTATGGTACAACCTAGGCAGCATGACCCAAGGCACCGAGATTGACTAACGCTCATGTAGCGACACGAGGGGGTCAATGGCGTCCAAGCGTGGCAAAGAATATCAACAACAAAATAAATAGCGCAACGTGTGGAGCCCCCGCCATACGGTGACTCCCAACACGGGACTGTGCCTCACGGGGACATAGCCGACGGATACCCCGTCCTCGGTGGATCAAACCATACTCTCACCCATGCTTCCCATAACGCCGTCGGCCCGTCGGTAACTACTGTCAAGCTAGAGCCGTACATGTTACTTGTCCAAGACCAGAGCCATTATAGTTCCAGCGGTGACGACTGGCTCCTGGGTGGCCGCTTTAAGAACCGGTCCTTACGGAGAGACACTAGGGCCAGGCACGAAGCTTTCGTCCTAGTTCCCTGATCCATGTTGCTAAAAAGCAAGTTTTAATCATCAAGTTGGAGTGAACCATTATGTCTAATTTAACATTTGACATAATAGTGACAGTAGCTGCGCCTAGCAAGGATCTACCCAAATGCATAAACCCAGGATATTCAAGGTACAGGGTAAACAGAGCTAGGTACAACCTTAATAGGAACAATTTAGACACATGCATATGCAGTAAATAATGTAAGGGTGTGTTTAGGTAGCAAGGATTGTCCGTGCTATACTTGCCTTCCTCAAACTGCTGCTGCTGCTGCTGGTCCTGCTCCTCGTAACCCTCAAACTCAAGCATGTACGGCTCACTGACTGGACTCACGAAGCAACACACAAGCATCCACACAAGCCAGTACATGCAAACAATATTATTCTATTAGAACAGTACACCAAACAGTAAAAACAGAACAAAAGAAGGCTTAGAAACTAATCTACGCTTCGCTACGAACACGTGAGCGCGAAAATCACTCAAATCGGAGCTAAAACGGAGAAGTTATGACGTTTCTACGGTTCGGGGGCTTGCTGGCAAAGTTTTAAAAGTTCCAGGGGCTTATTTGCAAAAACTCAGGGGCTAAAACATAATTTTATATTAAAACAGGAGGGTTTATTCGCAAATTAACCAAGACAGGACCTCAGGTGCTATTTTTAAAAAGGACAGGGGGTTATCTGTAAAAATCAGGACCTAACTGTAAATACTTTTGAATAGATCTGGACCGCGGGTTAATTTACAAAAAGGTCAAGGGCTCTTTTGCAAAACGCGGGGCGCTGACCGGTATGGACTTGGGTTGACTAGTGGTTGACTCGATCTAGGCCGTCTGTTTCGGATTGGAGGGCTCCGATTATATCTGGGGAGGGGGTGGCCGGCGGCGACGCGGCGAGCGGCGGCGCTGGGGTGGCTGCGGCGGCGCTTCGCCAGCGAGGAGGCGCGAACGCGCTACGGGGCACGGTTCGGGACGGGGCTCGGCGCTACGGGTGCGGCGCGACGCGGCGAGTCGAGCGGAGGTGCTCACGACGGTGGGGACGCGGCGGCAGCGGCGCGCGACGACGAGCAGCGGCGGCGGACTCCGGCGAAGGCGGCGCGACGACTGCAGCGCGATGCGGGGCCCGGAAACGAACGGGAAGGGGTTCAGGGGGACCGTTACCTCGTCGTGAAGGTCGTGGTGCAGACGAGAGGCGCGGAGCGGCGGCGAAACGCGAGATCGACGGCGGCGCTCCGAGCGGCGGCTAGGGCTAGGGTTGGCGGCGCGGATTGATGGGGCTAGGAGGCGGCGTGGCGGCGCATTATATAGGGCGGCTCAGGGGGCGGCTCAGGGGTCCTTGGCGTGCGCGCTCAGCCTCGGTCGGACTCTGGCTCGGGGCCGAGCCGGACTTGGCGCGAGGTCGGGGACGGACCCGACGGGCGGGGTCCGCCTGGCAGTCGGAGTAGGAAGGGGGCTCGGTGTTGGGCCGGCTTTGGT
This sequence comes from Echinochloa phyllopogon, assembly GCA_033239725.1. Classification (NCBI taxonomy): domain Eukaryota; kingdom Viridiplantae; phylum Streptophyta; class Magnoliopsida; order Poales; family Poaceae; genus Echinochloa; species Echinochloa phyllopogon. The sequence continues at coordinate 30,796,862 of BTCW01000018.1, forward strand.
CGCGGGCTGGGCTGGCGAGGCCGCTGGGCCGGCAGGGGGGCGGAGCGAAGCGGGCCGCAAGCTGGGCTGCGAGTGGAGAGGAGAGGGGGAGACGGGGTGGGCCGAGCTGGGCCAGAAACGGCCGAGGGAAGACTGGGCCGTGGCGGGACAGGAAAAGAAGAAGGGGCAGCCTCAGCCGAGGGAAGGAGTTGAGGGGGCAAAAGCGGACCAGAGCCGAAACAACTTTTCTAGAGCTCCAAACAATGTGAATCAAATTCGAATTTAAAGAGGATTTAAATTCCAATCTAATTCACAAGCAACCAAAACACAATGCAGCAGCATGGATGCAACAAAAATGTTTCTAACCTTATATTTGATTTTATTTTGCCAAAAAGTATTTATTTACCCTATGTTGAGCATGGGAACTTTAATAAAAAGCATATTAATTACTAAAATTTTAAATAGGCCTAATTTAGGGTGTTACAAACCTACCCCCGTTAAGATGAATCTCGCCCTGAGATTCGGATGTGGATGGGAACAACTGTGGATATTCAGCCCTGAGGTCTTCTTCCTTTTCCCAAGTTGCTTCTTCCACTAAATGGCGGCTCCACTGAACCTTGCACATCCGGATCACTTTATTTCTGGTGACTCTTTCTGACTCCTCCAAAATCTTGACAGGATGCTCAGTATAGGTAAGATCTTCCTCCACATTCAGCTCATCAATCGGAATCTGTTCCTCAGGTACTCGCAAGCACTTTTTCAACTGAGACACATGGAACACATCATGCACTCCTGCCAACTGCTCAGGTAACTCTAGCTGATAAGCTACCTCACCCTTCTGTTCCAGTACCTTGAACGGTCCGATGTAGCGAGGCGCTAATTTACCTTTAACGTTGAATCTCCTTACTCCTCTCATAGGTGACACCTTGAGGTACACAAAGTCATCGACCTCAAAGTAAAGGTCTCTTCGTCTGACATCTACATAGCTTTTCTTTCTAGACTGTGCCACTTTCAAATTTTGTCTGATCATCTACACTTGTCGCTGTGCCTCTCTTAGTATCTCAGGTCCAAATACCTGACTTTCTCCCGTCTGATTCCAGAATAGTGGTGTCCTACACTTTCTGCCATACAGAGCCTCGAATGGTGCCATCTGCAAACTCTTCTGATAGCTGTTGTTGTACGAGAATTCCGCATACGGTAAACTCCTGTCCCAACTGGCACCATATTGTAGAGCACATGCTCTCAACATATCCTCCAATATCTGATTTGTCCGTTCTGTCTGCCCATCTGTCTGCGGATGGTAAGCTGAACTGAACTGTAGCTTAGTGTCCATAGACTCATGCAGTTGTCGCCAAAAGTGTGATGTGAACTGGGTACCTCGATCTGACACTATTCTTTTCGGTACCCCATGCAAACACACAATCCTCTCCATATACAACTCCGCTAGTCTGGCTCCCGTGTAGGTGGTCTTTACTGGAAGGAAATGCGCCACCTTGGTCAGACGATCCACGATTACCCAGATTGAGTCAAATCCCCTCTGAGTGCGAGGTAAGCCAGTGATGAAATCCATACCGACTTCTTCCCACTTCCATTCAGGTACCTTCAGGGGTTGGAGCAAGCCTGCAGGTCTCTGGTGCTCAGCTTTGACTCTCTGGCACGTGTCACACAGGGCTACGTATGTGGCCACATCTCTCTTCAATCCGTACCACCAAAATCTCTCTTTGATATCTTGGTACATCTTGGTACTACCCGGGTGTATCGAATACGCCGATTCATGGGCTTCCCTGAGAATTGCATCCCTGATCTGCACTATATCTGGTACACAGATCCTCTTCTCATACCACAATGTCCCTTGGTCATCCACTCGAAAACCAGGGGCTTTTCCTAATGCCACCAGTTCCATGATCTCCTTGATCTTCTCATCTGCGAGCTGTCCTTTTCGGATCTCTTGTTCCAAGGTCGGTTCTACTGCCATCACGGTGACGCTGGTCACAAATCCCAGACTCATCCTCTCAAACTCTGAACTGAGTTCCTTCGGTAAGCAATGTCCCGTGATCTTATTCACGTAACTCCTACTCAGAGCATCTGCCACCAGGTTGGCCTTCCCTGGATGATAATGAATCTCCAGGTCGTAGTCCTTGATCAACTCTAACCAACGATGTTGCCTCATATTCAGATCTGACTGTGTGAACACATACTTGAGACTCTTGTGGTCAGTGTAAATATCACACTTATGACCAATCAAGTAATGCCTCCAAATCTTCAAAGCATGCACCACAGCTGCTAACTCCAGATCGTGTGTCGGGTAGTTCTGCTCATGTTTCCTCAACTGCCTCGATGCATAAGCTACTCTGCCCTCCTGCATAAGCACACATCCCAAGCCTTGACGAGATGCATCACAGTAGATAGAGAAACTCTTGGTTATATCCGGCAACACTAGCACGGGTGCCGTTGTCAACCTCTTCTTCAATTCCTCAAAGCTAGCCTTACACTCACCTGTCCAGACAAACTTAGCATTTTTCTCCAATAGTGCCGTCATGGGTTTAGCAATCTTTGAAAATCCTTCAATGAACCTCCGATAATATCCAGCCATTCCAAGGAAGCTTCTGATTTCACTCACATCCTTAGGCGGATTCCAACTCAACACATCACTAACCTTCTTCGGATCAACTGTCACTCCACCATTGGACAACACGTGACCCAAGAATGCTACTTCCTTCAACCAGAACTCACACTTGCTCAGCTTGGCATACAACTGATGCTCACGAAGTCTCTGCATCACCAACCTCAGATGTTCTTCATGCTGTTCCTCATTCTTGGAGAAAACCAGAATATCGTCAATGAACACCACCACGAATTTGTCAAGACAGTCCATGAACACACTGTTCATCAAATACATGAAGTATGCCGGTGCATTTGTCAAACCAAAAGACATGACAGTGAACTCATATAGACCATATCGGGTTGTGAAGGCTGTTTTAGGGATCTCAGTCACTCGTATCCTCATCTTATGGTAACCGGATCGGAGATCGATCTTAGAGAACACACATGCTCCTTTCAACTGGTCGAAGAGATCATCAATCCTCGGCAGCGGATACTTGTTCTTGATGGTCACTTCATTCAAAGCTCGATAATCCACACACATTCTCTGGGTCCCATCTTTCTTATCCACAAACAAAACCGGTACTCCCCAAGGGGAAGAACTAGGACGAATATACCCTTTTGCTAACAACACCCTTAATTCCTCCTTAAGTTTCTCTAGTTCTTTTACTCCCATTCTATATGGCCTCTTAGCTATAGGTGCAGTACCAGGCTTAAGATCAATAACAAATTCAACTTCGCGGTCTGGGGGCATACCTGGTAACTCATCTGGAAACACATCTGGGAAATCGCACACCACTCTGATGTCTTCCAGTGCTACACCCTCGGCTTGGTAGATCTGGTTGCGCTCCAAGGGACTAGCTGCTTGATACTCCACTTTCTCACCAGTCTTTGCTATCAGCTGCACTGCTCTTTTGGAACATTGAATCACCCCATCATATCTGGCTAACCAGCTCATACCCAGAATCAAGTCAAACCCAAGGGTTTCTAGGACTATTGGGTTCACCACAAAGTCTACCCCCCTTATTGTGATGGTGATACAGGGGCAACGTAAAGTGGCACGCTGTTCTCCCCCGGGTGAACTAACTACCATGGGGCTCCCCATAGGTTGCAAGATCATCATGTTCTTTTTCACGAAAGCAGCAGATATGAAAGCATGCGAAGCTCCAGTATCAAACATAACAGTTGCGAGAGTCGAGTTGACAGGGAACGTACCCACAACGACATCCGTTGCTCCTCCTGCGGTTTCCACACCCATGTGGTTGACCTTGCCTCTTGCTGGGTTCTGCTGCTGATTCTCATTCTGGTTCTGCGGTTGCCCAACCCTCTGATTGTTGTTCTAACCAACGGCGTTCTGAGCCTTGCGAGGAAAAGCGCTGGCATAGTGTCCCAGCTCACCACAACCAAAACACCTCGGAGCCGTAGGTGCATTGTTGGCCGGGTTGGGGCATTGGACAGGACCATTCTGTGGCTGGTTCTGAAGACGCTGCTGAGGTGGTGCTGAGAGGTACTGGGGACGCTGCTGGTACTGGTTGCGGTTCATCGAACCAGACTGTCCTTGGAAGCGCTGTGGAGTCACCATCTGCTGATTTCCTTGCTGAGGATTGAAGCGGGGGCGAACATTGCTTCCTGACGGTGAGCCTTGAAGCTTCCTCTTCTTTTCCTCCATCTCGTGGTGCTTGTGCTCCAGCAGTAGTGCGCTATCCACCAGTTCTTGAAAGGTGGCGAACTTGGAGCACAGGAGCTGGTACTGGAGTGCATCATGCAGGCCATCTCGGAATCGGGTCTGCTTCTTCCTATCAGTATTCACGTCCTCTGGAGCATAACGGGCCAACTCAATGAACTTGTCACGATAAGTGGTGACACTCATACCTTCCTGCTTCAATGCCAGGAACTCCTTCTTCAAGGTCATTAGCGCTTCCGGCACGTGGTGAGAGCGGAAGCTGTCGCGGAACTCCTGCCAAGTGATCTGATCACGATTGGGGTGAGCATACTCGTACGCATCCCACCAATCCAAAGCTGCTCCCTGGAGCTATCCACTTCCATATAACACCTTCTCCCTGTCATTGCACTGTGCAATGTCCAGCTGCCTTTCCACTGCCTTGAGCCAGTCCTCTGCCTGCATTGGGTCGCTAGACTTGTTAAAGGTAGGAGGGCGTCCCTTCATAAACTCGCCCCTTTTATCTCTGGGCTGCACGTGGTGCTGTTGAGGCAGGTTCTGCTGATTCTGCTGCATCAGTGCTATGGTTTGCGCCATCTGCTGTGTCAGCTGGAGTTGCATCTGCATCATCTGCTCCATGGTGAGAGGTGGCGGGTTCTGGTTCGGGGGAGGGTTGCTTCCACTGCCACCGGGGTTGCCTCTGGTGTTAACCATCTACCATAGCAAGATATCTCCCATCAGTATTCCTGTCAATCGGTAATAGATAACCCCTGCTTGCAGATGGTGCATAAGAAGATAGCAGTACTTGGAAGGATATGATTCAGAGACATAGAGAGTAAGACAGAGGAAGTGCAAAGGGGATAGATAACCCAACTATTTATTCATTAATATTCCTTAAACCTTATTCCAATCTCTAGATGGTGGTAGATTTGGGTCTACGCCCATCACACTCATTACAAAAATCCAAATCACTCATAACCATAATAACAAACCAACCAAGCACCTAAAAGCAAAGTTTCACACTGGACTCGACACACTCAGCTTAGACTCAACCGAAAAAGCATGGACTAATCGGTTCCCTATTACAGACTCATGGTAGCTCCCTAAGGGTCGACGATGGTGGTGCTGGCGGCGGTGGAACCGAAGCGTGGCATCTTGCGCGGCGGGGACTCTGCACGGTAGTCTGGACTGCGCGGTGTGGGAGCTCCCAGCTGCTCCTCTAGTAGCAGCACTCTGGCCTGCAACTCGTGCAACTGCTGCCTCAGCCTATAGTTCTCATCAGAAGAAGCGTCCAGGTCGGTGTTGAGAGTAGCCACCATTCCAACAGCTGAAACGAACTGGGGGTCGCCGATGCCAGCTGTGGAGGCTATGGTGCAAGCTGTCTGTCCGCTCCTCCTGCGGGGGTGATACCTGTCTGGACCATTGTGCACCTGATGCCAGAGCCTGTCACGGTAGGTGTAGTAAGCTTGATGGGCCGCGTCCAGTATCCCTGCCTGCTGGGAGTCTCTGTCACTGAGAGCGAAGTGCGTCGTCTCAATCCTAGCAGCTCTCACTTGGTGATCCGGCCTACGGACGTGCAGCACCGTCCTCCAGAAGGTCGGGAAGTGGGGGTGCGTCCAAATCTCATTGTGGTACTCTGTGGCTACGTTTTGTGAACCATAGCGGGCATGCAGCATCCCCATGAGGCGCCGGTGGTAGTAGTTGTCGCCTCCATCCCGGACGTAGTCGTACACGGTCCACCTGGGTGGCTCCAAAACATCTGGCGCTGGCCATACTGCAGGCACTGGAGGCTCCCCCTCCTCATCTGGGTCTTCGTCTGACTCCTCCTCCTCATCTGAAGGCTCAGAGTCGTCATCCCCACCATCATCATCATCAGGGTCTCCGGCAGCCTCTCCACCCTCTGCTGGTGAAGGCTCCTCGTCGGGGTCGGAGAGCTCCCTCTCCTCGGGCTCTTCCTCTTCAGCGGGCTCCTCCTGCTGAGGCGCCTCCTCCTGAGGCTCCTCCAGCTGCTGCCTCTCGAGCTCCTGCTGCTGCAACAGGAATGCCTCCTCACGCCTGTCCCTCCACACACGGTAGGCGTCCTGGTATCCAGCGCCTAATGCCTCCTCAGGGACGCGTGGCGGAAGGTAGCCACAGGTTGTCTTGCGTGCGGTCAACTTCGTGCGAGCCATCTACTGCTGGAAAGAAGGAGGAAGCAGAGAGGAAAGAATGCCTAAGATTCTTTGCAATAGACAGAGGAGAGAGAAAACACAGCACCAATATAAAGGAAAACCCAACACAAATCTAAGTAGAATAGAGAGAGCAAGGATAAAGCAAAATCTAACCGACCATTCTAACTAGGCTGCGATCCTACAGTCAGCACGGCTCTGATACCAATCTGTCACACCCGGATTTACACTGAAACCTGAAATGCGGCCATATGTGTTCCCAGGAAATCATTACACATATAGCGAACAAATATGATAACAAAATACAGTGCTCGAATAAAATAAATGGTTTTACATCAGAGTTTGACTCAAATATATGAATAAAACAACGTAAGTCTCATTATTAATTCTCTCTAAACGAAAACGAAGCCGATAACCCACGGGGACACCGACTGGTTGAGCACAGCTAGTAGAACGGCAGATCCTCAGGAAATTCAACAGCAGCAGTACCATCTAATCCATCTGTTACCCATCCGGGATTTTGTTGAATAGCAAGTGTAAGTAAATGTCTTACTTAGCAAGTACAACACGGATAATGAAGGCTTAAAAGAAAGGCTTGACACGGCTGTACTGCATTAGCAATTTTAGTTGTTTCATTTTAACATCATCATAATCACTACATTTACATGAATCCCAATTGTAACCCAATTAATATAGTAGAAGTGAACATTAAACGATAATAATTAACAGCATCTTCTAATCATAAAGGATCTAGGCCGCTCGTGACCCTGAGCAAGGCTATCATGATAGATTATACACTCTGCAGAGGTTTCACCCTTTACCCACCAGTCGCGTAAAAGTTCAAAGGAACTTTGCACCCAACCACGCGGAGGTGGATCAGACCTTACAAATCACACTTCCGAGGTGTGACCGCATAGGGACGCTACGAGGCTTTTCACAAGACACCCTAACGAAACAGTAGCCGTTATGGTACAACCTAGGCAGCATGACCCAAGGCACCGAGATTGACTAACGCTCATGTAGCGACACGAGGGGGTCAATGGCGTCCAAGCGCGGCAAAGAATATCAACAACAAAATAAATAGCGCAACGTGTGGAGCCCCCGCCATACGGTGACTCCCAACACGGGACTGTGCCTCACGGGGACATAGCCGACGGATACCCCGTCCTCGGTGGATCAAACCATACTCTCAACCATGCTTCCCATAACGCCGTCGGCCCGTCAGTAACTACTGTCAAGCTAGAGCCGTACATGTTACTTGTCCAAGACCAGAGCCATTATAGTTCCAGCGGTGACGACTGGCTCCTGGGTGGCCGCTTTAAGAACCGGTCCTTACGGAGAGACACTAGGGCCAGGCACGAAGCTTTCGCCCTAGTTCCCTGATCCATGTTGCTAAAAAGCAAGTTTTAATCATCAAGTTGGAGTGAACCATTATGTCAAATTTAACATTTGACATAATAGTGACAGTAGCTGCGCCTAGCAAGGATCTACCCAAATGCATAAACCCAGGATATTCAAGGTACAGGGTAAACAGAGCTAGGTACAACCTTAATAGGAACAATTTAGACACATGCATATGCAGTAAATAATGTAAGGGTGTGTTTAGGTAGCAAGGATTGTCCGTGCTATACTTGCCTTCCTCAAACTGCTGTTGCTGCTGCTGCTGGTCCTGCTCCTCGTAACCCTCGAACTCATGCACGTACGGCTCACCGACTGGACTCACGAAGCAACACACAAGCATCCACACAAGCCAGTACATGCAAACAATATTATTCTATTAGAACAGTACACCAAACAGTAAAAACAGAACAAAAGAAGGCTTAGAAACTAATCTACGCTTCGCTACGAACACGTGAGCGTGAAAATCACTCAAATCGGAGCTAAAACGGAGAAGTTATGGCGTTTCTACGGTTCGGGGGCTTGCTGGCAAAGTTTTAAAAGTTCCAGGGGCTTATTTGCAAAAACTCAGGGGCTAAAACATAATTTTATATTAAAACAAGAGGGTTTAATCGCAAAATAACCAAGACAGGACCTCGGGTGCTATTTTTAAAAAGGACAGGGGGTTTTCTGTAAAAATCAGGACCTAACTGTAAATACTTTTGAATAGATCTGGACCGCGGGTTAATTTACAAAAAGGTCAAGGGCTCTTTTGCAAAACGCGGGGCGCTGACCGGTATGGACTTGGGTTGACTAGTGGTTGACTCGATCTAGGCCGTCTGTTTCGGATTGGAGGGCTCCGATTATATCTGGGGAGGGGGTGGCCGGCGGCGACGCGGCGAGCGGCGGCGCTGGGGTGGCTGCGGCGGCGCTTCGCCAGCGAGGAGGCGCGAACGCGCTACGGGGCACGGTTCGGGACGGGGCTCGGCGCTACGGGTGCGGCGCGACGCGGCGAGTCGAGCGGAGGTGCTCACGACGGCGGGGACGCGGCGGCAGCGGCGCGCGACGACGAGCAGCGGCGGCGGACTCCGGCGAAGGCGGCGCGACGACTGCAGCGTGATGCGGGGCCCGGAAACGAACGGGAAGGGGTTCAGGGGGACCGTTACCTCGTCGTGAAGGTCGTGGTGCAGACGAGAGGCGCGGAGCGGCGGCGAAACGCGAGATCGACGGCGGCCAAAATACAATGCAGCAGCATGGATGCAACAAAAATGTTTCTAACCTTATATTTGATTTTATTTTGCCAAAAAGTATTTATTTACCCTATGTTGAGCATGGGAACTTTAATAAAAAGCATATTAATTACTAAAATTTTAAATAGGCCTAATTTAGGATGTTACAATGGTACAACTGGTGGCGGTTTGCTTGGTGGAACCACACCCTCACACACGTCTTACCAAGTTCTTACCAATGCAGGCAGTGGATGGTACAACTGGTGGCTGGTTCTTACCTATGAGGAGGTAGTACCAAGATTGCAAAGGCTCTTCGCTGTACTGACCTGAAGTAGTGTATGTGGGGCTTTGGGAAGGCACAATATGTAGCAAGGAGTAGCAAATAACGAATGCAGAATAGCAAAGTTCAATAAGTATCCAAAGTACAAGTCACAATTGCTGGCTTAGACGTGTCCTAGACGTAGCCCAATAAGTTGAAACAAAAAACAATGAAAAAATCTCACAGAACAAGCAAAACAACAATCTATGCAATTGTTTTTAATCTTTTCAGCAATTTCCCTCCAAAACCTCAGGATTAGTAGGAATCATGAGTTTTTTTATCTTTTTCAACTATTTTTTTTATATTTTTCTCTTAACAGGGATACCAAAAGCTCCAAACAGGACACGTTGGGGTCCCCTCACAATGGAGTCACGAAGCTGCCGTAAAAAATTGAGCCAAAACGGAGCACGAAGCGAAAAGTTATGCCCGTTTTACTGAAGGTACCTCAAGTTATGGTTTTCGGTAGGCACACGATATGGTTCTCTGGATGCTCAATTCAGCAGGATGCGCGGCGGCGGTTAGGGTATGCAAGATGAACCAAGAAGGGCTGCGATGCAAGGCGATGAACACATGGCGGCTCGCAACCTATCTAGGGCTTGCACGACAGGAGTTCACGCAAGGTGGCTAGCAAGGGCAAGTCGAGTTATGGGGTGGCACGACATGTAATCTAGTCACGGTGGAAGGGATAGCGGCGGAAACAAAACAAATCACGCAACGGGCGATTGAACTGTGACTCGAACACAACTAAAACCAGCTAAAAAGGTACTAGGACAGCAGAATACGATGAACAAACCAATTTTTTTTGTAGGGCAATTTTCTGAACTATAGGACAAAGGCGAAAAGATGGATATACATGACGGTAAACCTGTCTCTGGATACCACTTGATGGGGACTAGGGTTCCCAATCTTCCGCCAGGTGATGGATAACTCGTTTGGAGCGGAACGCAACACACCGATCCGGCTTCAAGTCAGCAACTCAAGCCCTGAAATCTTAGCACCACGACTCCTCTAGTTATCAACCGTGTCACAAACCCGATTGACCTCGCCAAGAAGGCTAATCTCTGCCCGCGAAACAAAGAACACAAGCAAGAACTCGAAAGAAGCAGCTCTCAATATGAAGTGACACTGCGGATGTATGATTAAGATCAAAAGTTGGGGCTCTACAAACCGATAATGGCGAAACTGTTCTCGACAAATTAATCTAATCAAAACCCAAGTCTAAACAACGGTGGCTACTGAATTTAATAGTCTAGGGTGGAGATAGGGTTGAGAGCGCGCTAGGGGGGGTGTCCACAACATGGGCCGAGAGGCCCGACACGATAGAAAGCCTGAAAAGGCCTAAAACAGGTGACACAACACCTTTTTATGGTCACACAGTATGATCCACGAATCTTCTAGAGCTAGGACCAGAACCAAAAGAAGCGTCTCATCGTCACGATTCCAACGCATCCAAGAACGCCTTGTTTGGACGTCGTATGATTGAGAAATTACAGTTGAAGCGCAGACATGTCGGCTAAAACCGAACCGAAGATGATGTCCGATATGGCGACGACTTGTAACTTGGAGACATGTCCGGCCCGTGTATGTGCAAAGTGGTGATGCCCTACCGTTAGGGTTATCTGTACCAGTCCGTCGTGCACGTGACGACGAGGACATATCAAATATCACTATTAGTAACATTGAGGTGTTTCAAGTTTCTAGACATATCACAAAACATTGGGCTGATTTTTTTCTGTTGCGTAAACATCATGAAATTTTGGTAGACCATTTACATATGTCACTTGGTTGAATTATATTGATTTAATTGCATGACAGTGTACTCTTACACCAATTGGTGGTTTTGCACAGACTGTCGTCATATTTGCCAACACAGACCCTGCTACCAGAAGTTCTCGTAAAGGTTGGTGTTCACCATGACTTGCAATGTAACTAATTATATTGTTTTTTAGGTTGTGATAAATTATATTGGCAGAAAACTTTGGTAATTTCGATTCTGGATTGTGGGAGCCAAATAACACAGAATTTAGAGCTGTAGATAGTTCAAAAACACCACTGATATGTATTGTTTAGCAGAGAAAGACTTGGAATGTTTGGAAGTAAAAGAGTGAGACGGGGATATTTTTGAAGATGATGAAGTGAGGGTATACAACGAAAAAGGTATTTATTTTTCTAATGCGTGCTACTTGATATTCCAGTAGATAAAAGTTTCAATCTCAAGTATATTTTTTATACTATATGTGATTTATTTTATACATGCGTACCCACGTGTATTTCTGCTTGTATAGCCAAAGGAAATTGGAAATTACGCTTTAAGTTCTGGTGGACCCTCATAGCATGTTAGTTCTGATAGCTACGTCAAAAGGTAATATAAAAGCATGCTACATGTGTCACTGTTTCCTTGAGGTTCGATGAATCATAATTCACGTCTTTGTTAGTATTCCCATTTGCTCTTTTAATATGAAAAACAAAGTCCCACGGCGGTCGTCGGGATTATGCAGAATATAAACTGGATTTTTTCTGTGTACAAAAGATATTTATTTACTTTTTTTTCTAGGTGTGGCCAAATAGAAGGGCCCATCGGTGCCACATGGCGGCATGAGATGCGCCGGGGAGGGCTGCAGATTCGAGTCCGGGCAGCTGCGCTCCTGAGATCCACATCAACCGAACTAAGCTCAGTCACACTGGTGTCTACAAATACACGCACACATATGCTATTTCTACAAACACTTTCGAAAGACTGACAGATCCTACTATAACTTTTCATCTTCCAAGCGATCACCTCTGAGAGATCTATATATTGTTATTGAACTTGCATCACTATTGTTAATATCATATTCTCTCTATTTTTACAGTTCACAAGACAAAACATTTAATATTTAATCTAAACCAAATAAGTGGGCTAGATGAAACCACTGCTGACTATAAATATAAGTATATTGATGAACTCTATCTTGATTTAACTTTTCTAATTTCACCATCTGCATATTAAGAATTAAACACTTTGTCAGTGTAAGGTTGATGTCAGTAGATATTCATCACGAAAAGCATTTTTTATGACATACAGCAGCATCTCCAACGGCATAACTAGACCAAATTTTTATATGTAAACGCTTCTAGAAAAGTCTAACAAACTGCTCTAACTACCTAAATTTTTACGAATTCTTATTTCTAAATTTTTACAAGAACTAAACTTTGCCACGTCAACCAGCTGCCTACTCCACTCCGGCTCCATGCTCAGTTGCTGGCGCCAAACCTCAGTTGTCAGGATCCTTCCCCACTGCCCTCCTCCTCCTTCCCTAGCTCTTGCGCACCCCTTTTTGTCTACAAATATAGCTATAATGTTGAGTTGCTCTAATCCCTTTTTAATTTTAAATATTATACTTTTATTAAAAATTGCTAGTCAAAGATTTATGTTGTACATTATATCCATGTCATAAACGGCATATTTTTTATTGGAGAGAGCATATTATTAGTTGTTTATTGTAAATATTTTCCTAATATTAATTTATAAACATTTGTACAAAAGTCATAAAAATAATATTATAAAAAGTTCCAAATTTAGAAAACTCCAAGCCAATAGATAGAAACATAATAGAAGACACACTACTTACATAATGATGTCGCAAGTAGCCAATTGAAATCTAATTCACTAGCATATGCTTCTACATAGGCTAGTAATTTTAAGAGGACTAAAAATTTGAGTTTTGTAGATACATTTCGAAGTGAGAGCAAATCAAACTTTCTTATCTTTGCTCTATCTCATTTGTTCATATTCTAACATATGCTCATATAAATACTAAGTAATCATTCATACAATTCTGATAAATTTACCAATTACTCTTTATGGTTTTACCATTCATATGTGTTTGGTATTTGTTTCATCGAAACCTTACCTTGATTTATGTATTTGATGAAAATTGGTATATGCTTGTTTAAAAGCATATAGAACAACTTTACAAATTTTTTTGCAAAGGTAGATAATTTAGATGTTACATTATAATATATTTAATGATGGTAGCGGTCGGTAATTCTGATACAAACTTGGGGTGTTACTTTAGATTACTTTTCATAATGGTATAGGTAGGTAATTTAGATTAGTATTTTTTCAAAACACGGTACACAAAAAAAATCTCAAATAGATGCAAATACATTTACAGACTCATCCTTTCCCTAGGAATGCCTTCCCGAGATTGGGGCGAAGATTGTGAGTATAACAAAGTCACTCCAAGCACCTCGCTGTCAACGTGCATTCCACCTATCATTGAAAGATATGAGCACACACGTGCTATGTTAGAATTAGAACTAGGCGAACATGTTTCACTATGAGGGACCTAACCAATTCTGTTATTCGTAATTTAGATAACAAGTTAGGAAGTTACTTTATGTAACTTTTAAAAATATAAAAGGATGGCAATTTAATATATAAATATAGAGATTACTTTAGACTAGTTTCATAATGGCATAGATGAATGTATTTTAGAAAATAGCATAGATCCAATGGCCATATTATGAATGATAATTAGAGTTTGATGGTCGGATGTTTCTGGGTTTTTTTCTAAAAAGTTGTTCAATTTTCTTGTTTTCCTAGCGTGCCTTGTGAGCTATAATCACAGTTACAAATTGTTGGGGGCAATCATTAGGGGTACCCAAACCTATGGGATAACCGCCCCAATAAACATTAACCTTGTCCAGGTAACCAGAAAAAAGAAAGCGGAAGTTAAGGCCCACGGCCCAGCAACGACTGAAGGCCCAGCCAAGACGCCCCGCGGCGTGCCTCGACGCGAACCAAAATCTCCGCTTCGCTCGAGGGGACCGACCCCTCGAGCGAATCGGAGAACTCCGCTTCGATCGAGGCCTGGGGACCGAACCTCGAGCATCCCACGGAATGGGGAAAGCTCCGCCTCGGTCGAGACCCTCGCTCCAAAGTCAAAAGGCAGATTTCTTACCATACTGCCCTGACGGCCACGACTCCTCCCATCATATCCACCAACTCCCGTCACTATGCTGCCAACCGAGGCTCTGTGCAGACAGGCTGACACTGTGCGAACAGAGTCCGTCACTCCGAGCTCCTGTACTGCCAACTCCGATGACTCGAAGACCTTTGTGGACGGAGAGACCCTCGAGCACACAGCAGGAGAAGAGCTCAGGACGACAGAGGTATGGCGGGCCATTCCGAGCACTATGCGACCAACCCCGACACTGTGCGGACATGTCGCCGTCGTGCGAACAGGGCCGGGTCACTCTAACTCCCCGTGCCACCGACTCCCACAGCGATTTCCCACAGAATAAGCTGTGCGCCGGCATGGGAGACCCTCGAGGTAGTGTACGGACGAGCCATTATCACATTAAGGACGCTCCGGATCCTCAAGACCACTCCTCGACGTCATCACCAGTACAAGAATCGACTACAGCAAACAAGGACAGAGAAGTACGCCCAATGCCATTCCTACTACTGTGCAACAACTATGCCTAACCAGCAACACGCTCCTGAAACCCCTCCTCCTTGGCCTATAAAAGGAGGGGGTGATCGAGCGAAAGGAAAAAGAAAAAAAGGAGAGAATCCGCATACACTCAGAATAGATCATGATATTGGCACTCTGCCTCAATCATCCGGGACTCGGAGGTCTAGCCTCTCGACCCAACCTGCTTGTACCCCCTACTGCTTGCATTCCGGTGCGGAATAATACATCACACGCACACCGCTTTGCTGGAAGTACGGTCCTCTGACCGGAACCAGGATAAACTCGTGTCTCGTGTTATCTTCTGCATCAACCAACAAGGGAGAGAACACAACGCATTTCTGGTTGGTGTCGGGACCACGATTTCTAAACACCGACAGTGGCGCCAGGTAGGGGATTCGCGCTGTGATCGATCGTTTTATCCACCATCTCCCTCGATGGAAACTCGAGTCGTACGCGACAACCTGTTCTCGGTGCCAACATCGGACCAGCTTCCTGCCGGATTCGAAATCCGGTTCGGGAGTCTCGACTTCAGGGCGACTGGCGATGGCTACAACATGCAGCTCCTGACGAGGAACGACAGCATGAGTGTGCCACCGTCACTCCCATCACTGTCACCGCGACGCAAATGGCGTTCGCGTCAACGCGCGCGGCGAACGCGCGCGGAGCGACGCAGAACAGCTCACGCCGGCTCCCCCGAACGGGCCGAGCCCGGCACGACAAGGGCAACAACCGCCACCACCGCGGTACAACCAGCCGGGGATAGCACGGTCGACCTGTGGCGAAACCCCGGTGGGACACGCACCGCAACCATGACCAACTCTTCATCAGTTGACACGAACATGACGGCGTATGAGGATTTGCCGGGCCACCACCTGATCTTGATCCGCAATCTCATAGCAACGTCGCCCGATGAAAACTACCCTGAGTCTGACAGCGAGGCAACTGAGAGCGGCCGGAGGATCCCCGAATGGGATTACTCAAGGCTTCGCGATCGAGAGGCCCTCTTATCATTTCAAGCTGTGGCAAACTATCGCCTAACCTGCTCCGACGATCCCAGCGAGGAGGATTACGATACCACCAGGGAATGCTTCATCGTCCTTTCGGGAAAGGATGGCGGAGATGATGGGGCAGGAGAGCCAGCGCATGTCAGAGACCACGAACAAGTGCACAACAACGTTGCGCTCGCACAAGCACAACTGGCCCAAGTCCACGAACACGAAGCCAAGCATGAAGAAGAACGCCGACAGGTCCGAGAGCTTCGGGCAACGCTTGAGGACAATCATCCTATGCGCGGCGTACGTGCCAGGGAAGCCGGGCGCATAGCATGAGCCCGCATCGAGGCTGATGACGATGTGGACAACCCACTCGTGTTAGCCAAGGCAAGCCAGAAGCTCATCGCCGCGACAACTCTGATCCGAGCCATACCCGAGCCATCAACACCCGAAGGCCAAAACCTACGTCAAGAGGCACAGCTCCTAATCGAACAAGCAGCTGTGCAACAAGCCGAAAGCTCAGCCTCTCGCATCCGCAGTTCCGCCGGCCCAAGGACCAGTGGACCAACACGGGAGCTCGAGGCATCGGCACAAACCCCGCGAAGGGACAATCTAATGCCACCGCCGCCCTCGAATAAGGGAAAGGCGCCTTCGGTGCACGAACGCATCGGAAGGAAGCCTCTCAAGGAGCGAATCCTTGACACACGTGGTGACATCAGCGAGGACGACGCTCGCAACACCCTTAACAGAAAGAGGCGGGATGGCACATCTCGCGGTTTTCACCCCCGCCGTGGAGGCCGCTACGACAACGACGAAGACAAGAGCCCAACGCCAGAGCCCCCAGGAACTCGGGTGTTTGGTCGGGAGATTCGTGTGGCCCCGATTCCCGCACGATTCAGGCAGCCAACGACCATCACCAAATACTCGGGGGAGACGGACCCAAGGGTGTGGCTCAACGACTATCGCCTCGCTTGTTTATTGGGCGGCGCGACCGACGACGCCATGATCATCCGCAACTTGCCGCTTCACTTGGCGGATTCTGTGCGGACGTGGCTGGAGCACCTACCTGTGAACCAGATCCATGACTGGAACGACCTCGTGAGGACGTTCGTGGGTAACTTTCAGGGCACCTACCTACGCCCTGGAAACTCATGGGACCTTCGAGGGTGTCGCCAAACACCAACGAGTCCCTTCGTGATTTCATCCACTGCTTCTCCAAGCGTTGCACCGAGCTCCCGAGTGTGGGTGACTCCGAAGTCATCCACGCTTTCCTCGAAGGTACAACCTGCCGGGACTTGGTACGCGAGTTAGGACGCAGTCCTCCAACTAGCGTAAATGAACTGTTCGACGTGGCCACCAATTTTGCCTCCGGCGAGGAGGCGGTCGGAGCCATCTTTGATAGTGGAAGGGGGAAGCGGACGGAGGAAGCGTCCGCGGAGGGCAGCAAGTCCAAAGGATCCGCCAAGAAACAAAGGCAAGGCAAGAAAGGGAAGAAGCCCCAAAAAGCCTCGCGCCGACAAGAGAGGACCGAGGACCCTGACCAAAAAGACTCGCAGTCGATCCTGCCGCGCCCAAACCTCCTCGAGGCCCCCCTCGAGGAGGCGGCATCTTCGACGATCTGCTCAAGAAACCGTGCCCTTATCACAAGGGCGTCGTGACCCACACCCTCGAGCAGTGCGGAATGCTAAGGAAATACTTCAATCGCGCCGCTTCAAAGGACGATGGGGGAAAGAGAGACACGGGCGACGGGAATGGCCAGGGCTTCCCGGAGGTGGAGAACGTCTTCTTCATTTTCGGTGGGCCAACC
Organism: Echinochloa phyllopogon; assembly: GCA_033239725.1. Taxonomy (NCBI): domain Eukaryota; kingdom Viridiplantae; phylum Streptophyta; class Magnoliopsida; order Poales; family Poaceae; genus Echinochloa; species Echinochloa phyllopogon. The sequence goes on from BTCW01000018.1 coordinate 30,814,456, forward strand.
GCGAACATGACCCCTCGGCAGCGCAAGCGCGAGCGCTGAGAGGTATTCTCCATACACAAGGCGGGGCCGTCGTACCTCGACTGGTCAGAGGAGACCATCTCCTTCAGTCGAGATGACCACCCCAACTATATCCCGAACCCGGGGCAATACCCGCTTGTCGTTGATCCTATCATCGGCAATACCCGGTTCTCCAAGGTACTTATGGATGGAGGCAACAACCTCAATATCATGTACGCTTCATCCTTGGAGCTCATGGGCATCGGCAGGGACAGGCTACGCCCTAGCAAGGCGCCATTCCATGGCGTTGCGCCGAGAAAGCGAGTTCAGCCCCTCGGGCAGATCGATCTGCCTGTTTGCTTTGGTATCCCCGACAACTTCCGCAGAGAGATCCTGACCTTTGAAGTAGTGATATTTCGAGGTGCGTACCATGCCATCCTCGGCCGCCCATGCTACTCCATGGCGATCCCGAACTATACCTACCTCAAGTTGAAAATGCCGGGACCAAGCGGCGTTATCACCGTGGCCCCATCATTCGAACATGCCTACGTGGAATGCATCGAGAGCGCCGAGGCGCTTGCTGAGGACGAGGCTCTCGTCGCGGACCTGGAGAAGATGGCGAACGAAACCATACCCTCCACTTCAAAGCATGCAGGCAGTTTCGAGCCCGCTGAGCACACCAAGGCTATGCCCCTCGACCCAGGTGTTCCCAGCGACCAGACGGCGCGGTTCAGCTCGACCCTCGATAGCAAATAGGAGGTGGTGCTCGTCGACTTCCTTCGCACCAACACCGACATTTTCGCGTGGAGCCCCTCGGACATGCCAGGCATACCGAGGGAGGTCGCCGAGCACTCCCTTGACATCGTGCCCCATTACAAGCCGGTGGTTCAACGATTGCGACGCTTCGACGAGCACAAGCGCAGGGCCATTGGTGAGGAGGTGCGCAAGCTCCTCGAGGCCGGATTCATCAAGGAGGTATTTCAGCCTAACTGGCTTGTCAATCCTGTTTTAGTTAAGAAAAAGAATGGGAAGTGGAGGATGTGCATAGATTATACCGGTTTAAATAAAGCATGTCTAAAAGTTCCTTTTCCTCTACCACGTATCGATCAGATCGTAGATTCAACCGCAGGATGCGAGATATTATGTTTCCGTGATGCTTATTCTGGTTTCCACCAAATTAAGATGAAAGTTTCTGACCAACTGGCAACCTCCTTTATTACACCTTTTGGTATTTTCTGCTATGTCACGATGCCGTTTGGACTTTGAAATGCCGGAGCTACATACCAGCGATGTATGCTTCGTGTTTTCGGAGATCATATCGGGCGAACCGTAGAAGCATACGTTGACGACATTGTTGTAAAGACCAGGAAGGCGGACGACCTGGTAAACGATTTGCGCATTGCGTTTGATTGTCTCCGGGCCAATGGGGTAAAAGTGAATCCGGAAAAATGCGTTTTTGGGGTACCTCGAGGTATGCTCTTGGGTTTCATAGTCTCTCAACGAGGCATTGAGCCCAACCCTGAAAAAGTCTCGGCCCTCGAACAAATGGGACCGATCTGAGATCTGAAGGGGGTACAGAGGATATTGGGATGCTTAGCAGCCCTAAGCCGGTTCATCTCGCGTCTCGGCGAGAAAGGCTTACCCCTGTACCGACTCCTGAAGAAGAGCAAACATTTCTCTTGGAACCCCGAGGCTCAAAAAGCCCTCGACGGGCAAAAAGCGTCTCTCGCACGAGCGCCAGTCTTAACGCCACCTAAGGAAGGCGAGCGCCTCTACCTTTACGTAGCCGCAACGACTCAAGTAGTAAGCGGAGTCATCGTCATAGAAAGAACTGATGAGGGGCACGCTCTGCCTGTCCAAAGGCCGGTATACTACATCAGCGAGGTACTGACCGAAACCAAGACGCGATATCCACAGATCCAGAAGCTTCTCTACGCAGTAGTGTTAGCTCGGCGCAAATTGCGCCACTACTTCGAAGCTCATCCTGTCACCGTGGTCTCATCTTTCCCATTGGGGAGATACTCCGCAACCAGGATGTCTCGGGTAGAATAGCCAAATGGTCCGTGGAACTGATGGGCGAAACCCTCACTTATGCCCCCACCACAAATCCAAGCCGAATGTTGGATCATGTACTTCGACGGGTCGGTGATGAAAATCGGTGCGGGCGCGGGCCTGCTCTTCGTCTCACCCCTCGGAGAACATATAAGGCACGTGGTACGCTTGCACTTTCCGGCGTCCAACAACATGGCCGAATAAGAAGCCTTACTAGCCGGTCTTCGCATAGCCATCGAATTGGGCGTTAAACGCCTCGATGTCCGGGGAGATTCACAATTGGTCATAGACCAGGTTATGAAGGAGGCAAGCTGCCACGACGACAAGATGCAAGCATACTGCAATGTAGTACGCCGACTCGAGGACAAATTCCATGGCCTCGAGCTCAACCACATCGCGCGAAAGTACAACGAGGAAGCCGATGAATTAGCAAAAATTGCGTCTGGGTGGATCACCGTTCCTCCAAACGTATTCGCCCATGACCTGACACAGCCAAGCATCGACCTCAAGCCGATCCCCAAAGCTCCCGATGCTCCCTCGAGGACCGAACCCTCAGGGGCTCCATATGTCGAGCCCATGGACGAGGATCCTTTGAAAGAGGATCCTGAAGTCTCAAGTCAGGAGATATCCTCGACGGATGAGGGTGAAATTATGGAAATCGACGAGGCCCCATCAACTCGCGATTGGCGTAACCAATACATTGCCTGGATCATCCGAGGGGAACTACCCTCGGATAAAACCGAGGCTCGACGCATCTCAAGAAAGGCCAAGTCATTCCACATAATCGATGGGGAATTGTACAAGCGCAGCCCCTCCAGAATTTTGCAGCGGTGCATTCCAATCCCGGAGGGAAGGGAGCTCATCCGAGACATCCACGCTGGCGTATGCGGCCACCACGCAGCGCCCCGAACCCTCGTGGGCAACGCGTTTCGCCAAGACTTTTACTGGCCCACGGCTGTTGCAGACGCCAACGAAATCGTACGCACCTGCGAAGGGTGTCAAGTCTACGCACGTAAAACCCACCTCCCGGCTCACGTCTTGCAAACCGTTCCCATCACATGGTCGTTCGCCGTGTGGGGGCTAGACCTCGTTGGTCCAATGCGAGCAGCGCCCGGGGGCTTTACACATTTGCTGGTGGCTATCGACAAGTTCTCAAAGTGGATCGAGGCTCGGCCAATCAATAGCATCAGATCCGAGCAAGTTGTGCAATTCACTGGTTTGGGGTTCCCAATTCGATAATCACTGACAATGGCACCCAGTTTACAGGCAAGAAGTTCTTGGAATTCTGTGACGACCACCATATCCGCGTGGATTGGTCGGCCGTAGCGCATCCACAGACAAACGGCTAAGTAGAACGTGCCAACAACATGATTCTACAAGGTCTCAAATCAAGGATATTCAACAAGCTGAATAGATTCGGCGGGAAATGGGTGTCAGAACTACCCTCAGTAATTTGGAGCCTCAGAACAACCCCAAGCAGAGCCACGGGTTTTACTCCATTTTTTCTCATCTATGGTGCCGAGGCTATCCTCCCCACAGACTTGGAATATGGGTCCCCAAGGCTCAAAGCCTACCAAGAGGAAATAAACAAGCAAGTGCGAGAAGACTCACTCGACCAAGCGGACGAAGCTCGAGACGTCGCGATCTTACATTCGGCTCGGTACCAACAGTCGCTTCGAAGGTATTAGGCCCAGAAGGTTCGACGACGAGACCTCAGCAAGGGGGACCTAGTGCTAAGGCTGCGGCAAGACAATTGAGGGTGCCACAAGCTCACACCGCCATGGGAAGGGCCCTACATCGTCGCTGAAGTCCTCAAGCCAGGCACATACAAGCTCGCAAACGAGAAAGGCGAAATATTCGCCAACGCCTGGAATATCCAATAGCTACGTCGCTTCTACCCTTAAGCTTTCAAGCATTCATGTACATTTGTACTTATTTCAATAAAAATATAAAGGACTTTAAAATGAGTAAGACTAGGCTTACCATCAAAAAAAGCCAAGTCTCACTCGGGGGCTAATCCGGGGGGCACCCCCTCCTAAAATTGTCCCAATTTTAAAGTTTTTTATAAAATTCTTTTATTACGTCCATCTCCTGTATTTGCCAAAAGGCAACTCGAGGCATAGAATAATTGAGGCCAAGGACCGGACGAGTCGAGGGACCGCCTACGCCTTCGAAAGGATACGGCATCCCTCGTCACCCTACGCTAAAATTGCTCTATGAACGATACCCTCCTCGACAAGTCCTTTGAAAATTCAATGAAGTAAACGTGATAAAGAAACCATAATTCAAATAAAAACTCGAATGTGTGTTTCAAAAACATAAAATTGTTTCAACCACTAGAGTGCTTATTACATAAAAAAATCTCTAAAAACTACTCAGGGAGCGGGGTCTTCGGGGTCTTCGGGGGTGGCATCCTCCTCGTCTTCAGCGTCGGGAAGGAGGTCGCTCTCGAAGATTCGCGCGAGGGTGGCAGCAGGAGCAGAGGCAGCAGCATCCGCACTCTCCACGACGGCTAGCGCAGCGTCGTCGTCGAGGTTGTCCGCCACCACATAGCCACCGCTGACCGCCTCGAGGTCCACGACAAAGTGCGTCGAGATCACCCCGAGGGTCTTCTGCACGCCGAGGAGAAGGCCCCCTTCAGGCGCTCGGTAACACAACCGCCCAAGGCCCTTAGACGGTTGGCCACCGAGCTGCCCGACTGGGACTCGAGGGCTTCCGGCCCCTCGACCTCCTTACAGACGGCAAGAGCTACTTCCCGTAGCTCCTCGAGGTCCTCCTGGGCCTTCGAGTAAGCTACCTGGAGCGACTCCGCCTGTGAGGAGGTCTCCTCCGCCACCTTCCGCACCTCTGAAAGCCCAACACCAAAATCAGATAAGTCTTCGAAAACTCCAATTGAAATTTAGGGTAAGTTCATACTAGACTTACCTTCGACTAGCTTTTCCTTCTCGACGAGGGCCTCCCGGGCAGTGCTGGCCTCCTGCTGGAGCGTCGCCATCTCTCCTTGTTGGGCCTCGACCGATGCCCGCAACTCCGTGATGGCGACATCTCCCTCCGTCACCGCCACGGTGAGCAGGTCGATAGTCTCACCCTGGGTCTTCAGTTGGGCCTCAGCCATGGCAAGGGCCGAGTCCCGCTGCTGCAGCTGCCCCCGGGCTTCGGCAAGGGCGGCACGCTCCTTCTGAAGCTCACCCTCGAGCGCCGCCAGCGCTTGCGTCCGCCGATGGAGCTCGTCCCCTTGCCGAAGGACCTCTTCGGCCGTCTCCACGGCAAATGTCCTCTCGCGCAGGCGTTCCCGCTTGGCGTGGCTTAAGGCCTCCCTTAGCTGATGCACCTCGACGTGCGCATCAGCAAGTTCGGCGACCTTTCGCCCAGCCATCTCCCTCAGATCCTGTTATTAACACGACAAATGAAGGTGAAAAAAGGGGGAGAAACGCAAAACGCGCGACAAAATTAGTGGTTAAGTCACTTACCCGGTGGAGGTCCAAACCCCGACCAAGGTGGAGTTCGAGGACCTGCTTCAGGGCTTCTTGGACCGTCGTCCCCAGGGCCTGTTGTTCCTCCCGTAGGAGACGCTCGGCCTCAGCAGCCTTGGCAAGGCCGGGCGGGATGCCACGACGACCGAGCCCAAAGTTGCGCCAGGCCTCGAAAGCCGGAATGCCAGGCAGGGTGCCCATGGCCCTCTCCTCCCAGGGGCTCCAGGTCCCATCGCGGAGTCCTGGAGCATCCTCCTCCTCATCCTCCTGACCACCCTCGAGGGCGGCCGGGAGGGTCATCATTGCGGAGCCGGCCCCGGGCACCTCCTCGACTTCTGCCGAACCGCTGCCTCCCGCTGCGGTCCGACCCACGTCTTCACCAAGAGCCGCACCCTCCACCACCCCCGTGCCCTCGGCCGGCACGGAGGTCTCTGTCACCCCCACAACGGCAGGGGCCACATCCTCCACGGGGAGGGCCGAAGGCGTCTCCTTGGCCCGCTCCTCGCCCGCCACCACCGACGCTCCTCCGGCCACCGTCTCCCCCCTTGATCTGGCGGCCCGGTACCGAGCCACAATCCCCGATGCTTGGGGTGCCCCGGATGAAGGCGGCGCTGTTGAACGAGGTGTGGCGCGCGCCGACACCTTCAGAGCCTTCGTCGGCGCCAACGGAAGCGCCACCGGCGGACCGGATTGGCTGACAGAAACCAAGTCGACAAAATAAGAACAACAACTTAAGAATTAAGCCCGAGAAAAGAACGGCGACTTACCTAACCCGGATGATGTGGCTAAGCTTGCGCTTCTTGCTGCTTGAAGGCCGCCGAGCCCCCGAATGGCCACGGCCCCTCGACGGCGGGGTCTCGCTCGCGGGCCTCGAACCCGACGGTACGGAGCTTTGAGCCCCAGGCACCGACGGGCTCCGAGCTCGAGCCGCGGCAGCCGCCACCACGGAACTCGGGGGGGGGGGGGGGGCGGCACCCGCCGTCGAAGGCGCCGGGCCCCTCGAGGCCTCCCTATCCCGTGACGACGACGGGATCTCCTGGCGTTGCTCCCTCGGGGGCGCACTCACTTCAGCCGCCACCGGAGCAGGTGGCGGAATCTCCACGAGGTCCTCCGAGGAAGACTCCTCCGGAGTACTCTCGGGGATGGTAGGCGGGGAACGCCCCTCCCTGATTCGACGGCGGCACTCCTTCTTGTACGCCGCCTTCCGCAAACGTTTCCTCTCTTTCTTCTGCTTTGCCGCGTCCTTCCGCGCCTTCTGCCTCTCGGCAGAAAGGCGGTTCACAGCACGTACCTCGCGAAGAGGAGGATCAGAACGGTACCCTTTTTGAGACAAACCCTGAAGAAAGAATTCAGAATTAAACGATCAGATAATCTCGAGGGTAGAGAGCAAAATTGAATCTAAACCAAATTTAAAGCGGAACTTACAAATTGTAGAAACCCCGCTTCGGGGCGCATCTTGGCGGCGAAAAGGGCCTCCTCCTCCTTGCAGTAAAGCTTGGAGACCTCCACGGCACGCCGTGCTCGATGCATGCAGTACTCGAGGACGAGGGTCCCCTCCTTCATCTTCGAGCCCTGCCAGGGTGAATCCGCCCTGAGTTGGTCGAGCCGCAGCTTCCTCTCCATCAGCGGCAGTACATACCGCTGATTGAAGTTTGCAATCACTCCCGCCGCGGTCAAACCCGCCCTCGAAAGCGCGACAAAGGCGTCGGTGAAGACCCAAAGTCGCTCCTGACGGTCGGCGGGGGAAACTCCGTAGCTCCACACCTCCGGTCGCTCGCGCAGCACTTTGCCGGTGTACTCCGGCAGCTTGTTGTCAACGTTGCGGAGGTAGAACCACCCCTTGTCCCAATCGGCGTTGTTGGAGGTCATCGTCGACGGGATGTACAATCCGCTCCGCTGCCCCCGAACTTGCAGGGTAAGGCCCCCGGCGCGGACCGCCCGGCGGAGCCCCCGAGACTCACCTACGGCCGTATGGATCTCACCCCGGAAAAAGTGAACCCATAGGTCCAGTGAGCCTCGATCCCCAAGTAACCCTCACAAACGGCGACGAAGACCGCCGCTTGCGAGATGTCGTTGGGGGCAAATTTGTGGAGCTCCACGCCGTACTGGAGGCACAACCCGCGGAAGAACGGCGAAGACGGGATTCCGAACCCCCGCTCATGAAGCCTCGCCAGGCTCACCACAAAGCCCTCTTGCGGAGAAGGCTCGTGGTGATTGGATGGCGGCGCGATCCACATCGGCTCGTCCGGATTGCTGTTCGCCGGCAGCACCCCGGCGTCCACCAGCCCAGCGAGATAAGCGTCGGTGGCGATGGAAGGGCTCCACGGAGCGGGGTCGACAATGGTCACCATGACGAACGGCGGCGGTGAAAAGGACGAAGTCTTGTGCACGGAAAGGTGAAAGGCGAAGAGCGGTGGCGCTTGGAAATAGTAGATGCAATCGAAAGGCAAAGGCTCCGTAAGCTAATCCTTTCCCCTTGTCCCTTTATTTATAGTATCACGCAAAGCGCAACCGGCACCCCGGCCGCGTAAAAAACGCATCCGATACGATTAAACACCTCAGCCACTGACGACACGGCCCCATGAGTTGGGATAACCACTACGCGAGAAAATTCAGGCGACACGTCCCATCGTAACTGCCCACGTCTCTTCCGCTCTGCCTAAAAAGGCGTGCCCACTTCGCGTACTCCGCGCCACGTCGCCCACGACTACGGAAATAAATGCTCGAGGCCAGCCAAAAGGCTTCCGAGGTAAGCTACTTCTTCTCGAGGCCCTACTGATCAGGGGTTCGAAGTCCTGGCCCCTCGAGGGTTCGACAGGCACCTTAGATCTAACAGAATCAGGGATAACCAAGGGCACGCGCGATCAAGTTTATCCTCGAGCACGAAACTCGAGGGTGCCCTTCAAGTTATATTCAAGGCTAGGATGGAGGCAGCTAGTCGAGGGATCCCACCGAGGGAGAGCAACGAGCCCTCGACCCCAAACGAATGGGGTCGAGCCCTGTCTAGCAAACCTCCACAAGTGCTCTTATGAGACATGTCTCCGGACCACGAGCCGGCCTCCATCGAACGAGGCACGAATGTCCACTTGAATTACCCGCTAACAGCTCACAGAGGCATTCATGACTCGCAGCCCGTTCGAGGGAAGCATGGATTGTCTCACCCCTCCTCCCCGCAAACGGGGCGACGAGGGTCGTAACTCAAAGTCAAGAACCGCCCCTGATCGACCTTGCTAGGGCCAAGGCTCGGGGGCTCCTTGCACCACAAGATCAAATTCCTTGAAGACGAAACATGCTATAGCTCACGAAGGCGCGAAACGCTGATAAGCCCTTGGAGGAGTGGACAAGGCCTCGGGGGCTACACCCGCGGGTGCGCTAGTGCGCACCCAGCGGAATTCTTCAAGGAAAACCTTGTCAGAAGCACCCACGACGAAGAGCCTTTGTCGGATTAAAACATATTCCGACAAAGGCTCGGGGGCTACTATTAGGGGCAATCATTAGGGGTACCCAAACCTATGGGATAACCGCCCCAATAAACATTAATCTTGTCCAAGTAACCAGAAAAAGAAAGCGGAAGTTAAGGCCCACGGCCCAGCAACGACTGAAGGCCCAGCCAAGACGCCCCGAGGTGTGCCTCGACGCGAACCAAAATCTCCGCTTCGCTCGAGGGGACTGACCCCTCGAGCGAATCGGAGAACTCCGCTTCGATCGAGGCCTAGGGACCGAACCTCGAGCATCCCACGGAATGGGGAAAGCTCCGCCTCGGTCGAGACCCTCGCTCCAACAAACATTAAATGACGCCCTCTGCCACCATGCCTCCAAAGTCAAAAGGCAGATTTCTTACCATACTGCCATGACGGCCACGACTCCTCCCATCATATCCACCAACTCCCGTCACTATGCTGCCAACGGAGGCTCTGTGCAGACAGGCCGACACTGTGCGAACAGAGCCCGTCACTCCGAGCTCCTGTACTGCCAACTCCGACGACTCGAAGACCTTCATGGACGGAGAGACCCTCGAGCACACAGCAGGAGAAGAGCTCAGGACGACAGAGGTATGGCGGGCCATTCCGAGCACTATGCGACCAACCCCGGCACTGTGCGGACATGTCGCCGCCGTGCGAACAGGGCCGGGTCACTCTAACTCCCTGTGCCACCGACTCCCACAGCGATTTCCCATAGAATAAGCTGTGCGCCGGCATGGGAGACCCTCGAGGTAGTGTACGGACGAGCCATTATCACATTAAGGACGCCCCAGATCCTCAAGACCACTCCTCGACGTCATCACCAGTACAAGAATCGACTACAGCAAACAAGGACAGAGAAGCACGCCCAACGCCATTCCTACTACTGTGCAACAACTATGCCTAACCAGCAACACGCTCCTGTAACCCCTCCTCCTTGGCCTATAAAAGGAGGGGGTGATCGAGCAAAAGGAAAAAAGAAAAAAAGGAGAGAATCCGCATATACTCAGAATAGATCACGATATTGGCACTCTGCCTCAATCATCCGGGACTCGGAGGTCTAGGCTCTCGTCCCAACCTGCTTGTACCCCCTACTGCTTGCATTCCGGTGCGGAATAATACATCACACGCACACCGCTTTGCTGGAAGTACGGTCCTCTGACCGGAACCAGGATAAACCCGTGTCTCGTGTTATCTTCTGCATCAACCATCAAGGGAGGGAACACAGCGCATTTCTGGTTGGTGTCGGGACCACGATTTCTAAACACCGACACAAATAGTGTAGCAAATAATCGAATCACGAAGATGACCAGAAAGATCTTCGGTGTAATTTTATTTATTAAAGGTCCTTTTTGTGCGAAGTTATCCTTCTTCTGTACTAGCTATTGTATCCTTGATAAACATCAGATATGAGGTGCTTTTTGAGTCTTTCTAAAAGAAGATTGTAAATAGAAACGCACATAACCCTCAAACCTATTTTAAGTACCAGGATGTTAATTAAACTTTAAGTTGATCTTATGGGAATGAAAGTTTCTAAGCTATTCCTTCGACCCTCGAGACTATTTTAAGTACCACGATGTTAATAAACTTTAAGTTGATCTCATGGGAATGGAAGTTTCTAAGCTATTCCTTTATATTTTGTTATTGCATTGTTCTTTGTAGTACAAGAAAATTAAAGTGTGACTAGGGCCATGATGCGAGTACAATTCCTTTTCCAGGACTGTGAAAAATTTGCTTATTTGGCAAGCAATGATAGTTCAAACAATTCGGTGAGGTTCAACCATGGCTAGCTTTCGTTGTTAATATTTTATTTGTTTGCTCACAAATTTTTATTTGCAGGTCTCTATAGTCCAGGAACTGCACAACCGTTTAATATTTTTCCCTGAGATATATAGTATGAATTGTACACGTGTTTGGTGGTTACATAAGAGCAAATGGAAAAGATATTGATTGATATATAGTATGAATTGCACAACCGTTTATTTGTATGGCTACGTCTTCTTTAGTTCTTTGAGGTTTGAGGTGTATCATGATGATACACGTCCCGGGTCTATTTGAAAATATTTTTGAATGTTCCCTTTTGTCCTTTTAATAGGAAAATAGATGACGCACAAGGTCTTTTGGATGTAGATTAATGGTCCAAACCACTTTTTTTTCTTCAAAAAGATATGGCGGTCACAGGTCAAAACCACCAACTCCGAAAAAATAGAAGATACACACTACTCGCGCTACTCCGCATATGTTATTTGCAAGTAGGAAGCCATCATAGCAGTCCCAACTTTAAAAATGACTTCACATAAAACACCAAATTTATTCAACTTGGAGTCCCAGAGAATCTCTGCGGAGTGCGAAATCAATGTCAAAAAATGAACTCAATCTTATTTGAGATCTCATTTGAAACAATGTGATTTTCTTTCATGCTACGCTGATAGATAAATGCTCTCCGTTTAATTTCGAATTATGGTTCATTTTAATTCTATCCTTGGTCAAATTTGCTTAATGTTGACTAAATTTATATAAATATAATTATATTACAATATCAAATAAAGGCACTATCAAGAAAAATCTGGAATGTTACAAATTTATTAATATTTTAGATTTATTGAATGTTTTGTTTTAATCTTGTAGAAATCACAAGCTCTAGTTATAAAAAGTACCAACATTTACAAATCAAATTAGTTTTATTAAACTGAAGATAAAGTATGTAATACTGGTGCACTTATTTGATATTGTAGAAGTTAATATATTTTTTATTCACTTGATCAAAGTTGGAGAAGTTTGATACAAGACAAAATAAAATTGTCCAATAATTTGAGACAGAGGGTGTAGCCCTTATAACATGGGCGTGGTTGAACTTGTTGACCTTTTATGCATCCAAGGCAACTTCTGTAATAAAAGCCTTAAAGAGAGAGAGCGACCAGGGAGTAAGCTTCAGTACTTTCCAACTTCTGCATATTACTAGTTGGATCCCCGCGCGTTGGCGCGGGCTAGTGCAACTCAGAATATGTTTGGTATGTATTAACACCGTAAGATGATAGAACTTACTATTGACTGAGTTTTATCCAACGAAATATTGTTATCGACTAAACTAAAAATTCAGCTGACTCAAATCAAGCAATCAATGTTTAAATTTACACCAGGTAGATACATCATGTACAATTGTATATGTATTCATGTCTAAGTCTGCAAAGTTCCAAAGTTTTATTACGGTAAAAAGTCAGTTCTGTTCAGAAGCTAGCTTGTCTCAGTATGCTCGAAAGAATGCCATCTATTTTGGAAGATAGCATGGATAAATTATAGTGGCCCTGTGACTATGAGCTCCGCAGTGCCTAGGCAACAATGATAGAATTCCGTCACTCTTATCTGGCCTGTAACTTTTGGGTTTTTTAAGTCATCGTAGATATTTTAATGCGCAGATTATATGAAAAGGGATCGCAATAAATTAGGAGGTGGGCAGAAGGCTTACCAAGAAGAGCAATATGATTTAGATTATCTATCACTGAATAAGGGTCTGTTTGTTACTATGTGCTAAACTAAATTAAGACAGTTTGGTGTTTAAAGTACCAAACACCCTATCTAAATTGTTGTCTAAAAATGTCTAAAGGGCTTCAGCACATCTAGCACCAAAAGAGGGGCTAAAACCATCAAAAATGCCTCTTTTCCCTCAGCTGCCCCTCGTTATTGCGCTCGGTCCTCAGTCCTCACTCTTCTAGAACCATGGACAAATGATCGGTAGTTTTGTCTTTGATGAGCTTTAGACACTTTTAGACAGAACAGTCAAACGAGGGTGTCTAAACTTTATATCCTCTGTTTAGACAGTATAAGTTTAGCACCGAATATCCAAACACCACCTAAATCAGAAAAAGATTCCAGTAAAAAATTTGGAACACATGGAAGGCAGTTTAGGACGCTGCAACAAATGTAACGTCATGATGACCTGTTCATCAATGGGAACGGTATTGTCTTATTAGATTCCAGTAGATTCGCCAAATAGAAAATGCTCATGCTTGTGTAACCAAGCCGTACATCATCGAGGAGCATGTATCTAACCCTCCAAACTTGGATGATCGATCATCTCCAATTTTTTTGGAACGAACTAAACATCATGGAGTAGCACAAAAAATAGCAGATAATTTCTGTTGGTGCTTTTATAGCAGGCTCAGACCAGCGGAGGTATCCTTGCAGGCAATGGCCACCTGAGCAGATCATCCGGCAGCAACTAACATAGGCTCGTTTAGATCTAAATTTTGGTGTCAAATTTTGGGTTAAAGTTTAGGCTAAAGTTTACACTTTATAATAAATACGTCACTGTAGCATTTCGTTTATATTTGTGAAAAATTGTCTAAACATTAATTAGGCTCAAAATGTTCGTCTCGCAAAGTACAACAAAACTGTGTAATTAGTTTTTTATTTTATCTACGTTTAGTACTCCATGTTTGTGTCGATATTTTGATGGGATTAAATTTTCTTTTTGTACAGTAGAATTTGGGACGATAAGGGCTAGGTTGAATCTGAATTAATTGCACTCAAGTGAATCGAAGTAGGCAGCTTTAAATCAACACTGCTGGACAGGACCGTACATACCCGGCCACAGAAAACGTCCAGCTAGCGCCGATCCAGTGAAGCTTGAATACCATGGTGGGATGACACCGCCGTGAGCGTGCCGGTCCGGGCACCCCAAAAACGGGTGCGTGCGGGAGAACTGGGAAGGCAGCGCAAAGGGGTTGTAGAAGGCTAGAAGGCAAGCAGCAGGAGCACAGGATGGCAAGAGGTGGCAGTGCCGCGAAAGATTGGGCTGACGCGGCGACAGCAGAGATGAAGGCATCAGGGAGAGCGGACAACGGAAGCGGTGGAGATCAGGCCGGATCAGTCGTTGGTCAATCTTCTCCTTGACCAAGCGGATAAGTTTCTGGCGAAACAGTAATGCGCGACCCTATCTCGGCTGTGTTTAGTTTCCAAACTTTCTCTCTTCAAAATTCATTATTCACTTATCACGTCAAATCGCATCAAATCTCTCTCCTCATGCGTGGAGCACTGAACGTGGGTAAATAAAAAAACTAGTTGCATGGTTCTGATGTACACGACGAGACGAATCTTTTGAGCCTAGTTAGGTCATGATAGGACAATATTTACCATAAACAAATAAAAAGTGCTACGATGCGGTGACCGGTGTGACTTTTTCACCAATTTTCACCCTCCTTTGCAGTCATGCAGTAACCGAGGATGAGGACGGCGGCAACCGTTAGATGAGCAAATTTGACAGCCGGGATCACAGGCTGCACTGTACGACTGTAGCACGAAAAATGCTATGAAAAACATAAGATTTTATATGATTATCATTGTGTGTGCCTTTTTAAGTTTTTATGCTACCAAAAAGGTATAATAATGGTTGGCATGGCACGTCCCTCCGGAGGCTCCGTTGCACATGTGATGGCTCGGCTGGTTGATGGCTGATGGCTAATGTTGATTTGTGCTGAGAGAAAAATACTGCTGATTGACTAGTGGCTGATGGCTGATGCTGGTTTGTGTAGAGAGAAAAATACTGCTGGCTGTCTACTGATAAGCTAAGCGAATAAGGCGCACTTGTTGAATGCAACAGTCCCAAGCATTTCCGATATGTTCGTAAACAAAGCGTCGTCGCCCAAGAAAACGGCGTTCATATCTACTCCCTCTATTCTGAAAAAAACTGATGTTTTAGGACAATGTTTGGATCAACCATTGAGAATATAAATCATCAATAACTTTTAAGTTGTTGAATTTGCAAATGTGAAAACTATATGAATAGATTTGTATTGAAAAATACTTTCATAAAAACATACATATATCACTCTTTAATAAATATTTTTATAATAACAAGAAGTCAAAGTTGTATTTTGAAGATCGTGTCGCTGTCCTAAACGTCAGTTTTTTTAGAATGGAGGGGTATTGAATAAAGTAGTAACGTGGGATATGGTTGTCAACTTGTCATTACCATTCAGCATCAAGCTCAATCATTTCACCGACATCATCATAGGATTTTGCAACAGACAGAATAAAGTAAGAATACCGACGCTATCGAGGCTTGAGAAACCCATGCATATCATTGCCGTGCAACGAGAGGCGGACTAGAAATTAAATCAAATTATCTCCACACACAATGAACACAACAAATAAAAAATACACTGTTCGTCTCACCTTCTGATCCATTTTTCTTACCTCCAAGATGTGTCTCCTCTAGCCTCTTTTTTATCGGAGGCTTGCATTCTATCAAGGCCTGTGATTGTTGGTGATATGTCCAAGAGTCCATCATCACAATACGGTTTAAAGGTCCAAGAGGGATTAGGGTTACTGATGAGCCTATGAGATAGATGCTCATTAGTACGCCCTATATATACGAGGGAGGGGCTAGAGGGGCAAGATGACCTAACAGCCGCGCCCACCCTAGCCGCCGCCTCCTCCTCTCTCTCGGCCGCCGCCCTTGCCGTGCGTGCGGTGCTAGCACACCGACGCACGGCGTTCCATCCCCGTACGTGTGGACTCCGTGGAGGCGCTGCTGCGACTGCTGCGCTGATTGGCTGCTGGGATCAAGGACGAGGAGCTCGGTTCATGGAACGTGATCGACTACTTCCTCTACATCGACGCGCGACTTCTTCCACTGCGTTGCGCGTCTAGTGGTAACGATCTATGATCTTCTACTCGCAAGTATCTTGGGTGTATGCGGTAGTGATGCCAGCATAGCCTACCTATTTCCCTTCAGTGGTACCAGAGCCATCTTGCGTAGTTTTTGGTCTGGATCATTAGCATATAGGTGATATGTTGTTGTAGTAGATTGGATCTATTACTTTTGCACGGTTTGATTAGATCAATTGGTCATAAGGGATTAAAACTGGAGCGAGTTGATTGCGCGGCATGTGACCAAAAAGATTAGTTCGTGTTCTTTCTCTGTTGTGCATACGACATGTCCCTACCGGCTGGAATCACCATCGGGGACTGACTGTGTGCATAGTCAGCTAATTGAACCAACAGATCGAGGTCATGTGTAGATGCAGTCTTCTCAAGTGCAAAGGTTGCACGGTCAATGTGATTGACCTAGTGAAGATTGACCAACAGATCGAGGTCATGTGTAGATGGAGCGGGACCGCCGTTGCTTTCTCGCTATAGCGGCTTCCTAAGCGCTACTTTGGTAGAACACGTTGCACGCCTAACTCGTTTTTGCAGGGTATGATGTGAATGGTATGGCCTCAATGTCATGTGATGATATATGTGATGATTTGTGCGGCCTGCATGTCGCAAGTTAACACAACCGGGTTGAGGTTGTACCATTATTGTATAACGACCTGCGTGTCGACTTGTGTTGCTTGAATCCTCATGTAATTATTTCACTAGCTATTAGATGTAGTAGCTTAGTATCTTTTCATGGAGGCTTCAATCATGATGGCGATGATGATCACCACAAGACAGGACGGATGGCAATGGAGGTCACATTGGAGCCATGGCGATGGAGCCCATTGTGATGCAAGAGGCCATACTATTCACAATATAATATGATTATATGTCTGTGATGTTTATTTTCTTGTCATATTATTCTTTCATGCTTTTACATATGGTGGATGTTTTAATCATGATAGAATAGCTTCCCTTGGAAAAAAAGTTGAGTTTTTTATGCCTTTTTACCAATAGCTGCACCTATAAACTTTGATCGTTGTGTGGTATGTTTACCAAAGTAGAGTACCCTCAGCTCTCTCTTTTGTATAGGGTGGATGTCGGACATTCACAAGCATAGTATTGGTTTACTCAGCAAAGCTATCAAAACAGTTTTGGGCTTTAAGGCATAGGGTTGGGGCGGGGGCATTGGATGCCACCCAACAAATAAGAGTCGTATAGAGATATGATTAGCAATTTGTTGCTTACCTGTATCACTACTTTTCTAGCTGTGATACTAAAGCTCACTAGGATTTTAGTGATTATGGATCTTGAACCACTATATGTCACTAAAGGGAAGATGACTTAGATATAGTCGGTTGTCTTTTGTTAAATCAGTTAATGAAAGTCTTTACATAAACTTAGTGCTGAAATCTTGCCTTACTTTAATGTTGTAGATCATGTCTGCCAGTAACAATTCCGTTTTCAACTTGCGTTCTGTTCTAGAGAAAGAAAAGTTAAATGGAACAAACTTTATTGATTGGCACCGCAACCTGAGAATTGTTCTCAGGCAAGAGAAAAAGGAGTACTTGAGCAGCCATATCCTGATGATCCCCCTGACAATGCAAATGATGCTGATCGCAGAGCTTATGAGAAGCACTGCAATGACTCACTTGATGTCAGCTGTCTGATGCTCGCCACCATGTCCCCTGATCTGCAGAAGCAATATGAGCATACTGATGCTCACACCATGATCGAGGGGCTACGTGGGATGTTTCAGAACCAAGCCAGGAGAGGTTCAATATCTCAAAGTCCTTGTTTGCGTGCAAGCTGCCAGAAGGTAGCCCGGTCAGTCCCCATGTGATCAAAATGATTGGTTACATTGAGACTTTGGATAGACTTGGTTCTGAACTTCACCATGACTTGGCTACTGATGTTATTCTCCAGTCGCTCCCGCCGAGCTATGAGCCTTTTATCTTGAACTTTTAGATGAATGGCTTGGATAAAACACTGAGTGAGTTGCATGGGATGCTAAAGATGGAAGAGGAGAGCATTAAGAAAAATCCCAATCATGTGATGATGATTCAGAAGGGGAACAAAAAGAGGAAGCGTTGGACGCCTCCTAAAGGTAAATGCAAGGAAAAGAGTTCCAGTGGTGAGTCCTCGGGCTATAAGCTAAAGCCAGCACCTAAGGCCAAATCTGGCCCTACTTCTGAGGATGAATGCTTCCACTGTCATGTAAAGGGACATTGGTCTAGGAACTGCAAGAAGTACTTGGAAGAAAAGAAGAAGAAGGGAAGTGAGACTTCCACTTTAGGTATCAATGTTATAGAAATAAATATTACATTATCTTCTGGTGAATCATGGGTATTTGATACTGGATCGATGATTCACACTTGCAAAATCGTTGCAGGGCCTAAGTGAGACTAGAAGATTTGCAAGAGGCGAGTTGGACATTCGTGTCGGCAATGGCGCAAAGGTTGCGGTGTTGGCGGTCGGCACCTACCACTTGTCTCTACCCTCCGGATTTGTTTTGGAATTAAATAATTGTTATTGCATTCCTGCTTTGAGCAAGAACATTATTTCTTCTTCATGTTTGGAAGAAGTTGATGGTTTTAAGATTGTAATAGAGAACAAACGTTGTTCTATTTTTTGCAATGATATTTTCTATGCTCATTGTCCACTAGTGAATGGATTATATGTTCTGGATCTTGAGGATAAATCTATCTGTAACATTAATACTAAGAGGCTTAGACCAAATGATTTGAATCCCACTTTTATTTGGCATTGTCGCTTAGGTCATATAAATGAGAAGCGCATTGAACAAGTCCATAAAGATGGATTGTTAAGCTCGTTTGATTTTGAATCATTCGACACATGTGAGTCTTGTTTGCTTGGAAAGATGACCAAAGCACCTTTCACTGGTCATAGTGAGAGGGCGAGTGACTTGTTGGGACTTGTACATACCAATGTATGTGGACCAATGAGCTCAATAGCCAGAGGTGGTTTTCAGTATTTCATTACTTTCACTGATGACTTTAGTAGATATGGCTATATCTACTTAATGAGGCACAAGTCTGAATCGTTTGAAAAGTTCAAAGAATTTCAGAATGAAGTACAAAATCAATTAGGCAAAATAATTAAATTTCTGCGATCTGATCGTGGAGGAGAATATTTGAGCCTTGAATTTGGTGATCATTTGAAGCAATGTGGAATTGTTCCGCAGCAAACTCCGCCCGGAACGCCTCAATGGAATGAGATATCCGAACGGAGGAACCGAACCTTGTTGGACATGGTTAGGTCCATGATGAGCCAAGCTGATCTTCCATTGTCATTTTGGGGTTATGCTCTTGAAACTGCTGCGTTCACACTGAATAGGATTCCAAGTAAGCCTGTTGAGAAGACACCATGTGAGATATGGACTGGGAAGCATCCCAGATTATCTTTTCTCAAAGTTTGGGGATGTGAGGCTTATGTCAAACGTTTGATGTCAGATAAGCTCACTCCAAAGTCAGACAAATGCTTCTTTGTGGGATATCCTAGGGAAACCAAAAGATATTATTTTTACAATAAGGCGGAAGGCAAAGTGTTTGTCACTCGCAATGGTGTTTTCTTAGAAAAGGAGTTTCTCTCAAAAGGATTCAGTGGGAGCAAGGTGCAACTTGAAGAAATTCAGGAAACGCCCGAAACTGTTTCAGCACCCACTGAAGATCCACGGGATGCGCAAGATGTTGCACAACCCGTAGTTGAGGCACCAGCCCCACGAAGGTCTATAAGGGCACGTCGTGCTACTGACAAGCTCAACCTCCTCATTACGGAGGAGCGCCACGTATTATTGATGAAAAATGATGAGCCCTTGACCTACACGGAAGCAATGATGGGACCCGACTCCAATAAATGGCTTGATGCCATGGAATCCGAGTTAAAATCCATGCATGATAATCAAGTTTGGAACTTGGTCGATCAAATTGACGGTGTTAGACCTGTCGACTGTAAGTGGATTTTTAAGAACAAATTAGACATAGATGGAAATGTTCACATCTATAAGGCATGATTGGTGGCGAAAGGTTTCCGACAAATTCAAGGTGTTGACTATGAAGAAACCTTTTCGGCCGTCGCAATACTAAAGTCTGTTCGGATTCTCCTAGCAATTGCCGCATATTATGACTATGAGATATGGCAAATGAATATCAAAACTGCTTTCCTTAATAGACATCTAAGTGAGGATGTGTATATGACACAGCCTGAAGGTTTTGTCGATCCTAAAAATGCTGGGAAAATATGTAAGCTTCAGAGGTCCATCTATGGATTGAAGCAATCATCTCGGAGTTGGAATATTCGTTTTGATGAAGTAGTCAAAGGGTTTGGCTTCATCAAGAATGAAGATGAGCCTTGTGTTTACAAAAAGGCTAGTGGGAGCGCACTTGTGTTTCTGGTCCTATATGTGGATGACATATTACTGATCGGAAATGATATTCCAATGCTTGAAGCCGTTAAAACCTCATTGAAAAAGAGTTTTTCGATGAAGGATTTAGGAGATGCGGCTTACATTCTGGGTATTAGGATCTATAGAGATAGATCAAAAAGGCTAATTGGATTAAGCCAAGACACATACATTGACAAGATATTGAATTAGTTCAATATGCAAGATTCCAAGAAAGGTTTCTTGCCAATGTCACATGGCATTGCTCTGAGCAAGAGTTAGTGTGCTACGACACCTGATGAGCAAAAGAGGATGAGTATGATTCCTTATGCTTCAGCCATAGGGTCGATCATGTATGCCATGCTTTGCACGTGCCCGGATGTTTCTTTTGCACTAAGTGTCACGAGCAGGTATCAGTCAGACTTCGGTGAAGCTCACTAGACAATCGTAAAGAGTATTCTTAAGTACTTTAGAAGAACTAAGAATATGTTCCTAATATTTGGAGGCGAAGATGAGCTCGTTGTAAAGGGTTACACCGTGCTAGTTTTCAAACAGACAAAGATGACTCCAAATCGCAATCCGGTTTTGTTTTCTGCCTCAATGGTGGGGCAGTGAGCTGGAAGAGTTCCAAGCAAGATACGGTGGCTGATTCGACGACAGAGGCCGAGTATATTGCAGCTTCTGAAGCTGCAAAAGAAGTTGTTTGGATCAGGAAGTTTGTTTCTGATTTGGGTGTTGTTCCTAGTGCCTCCAGTCCAGTGGACCTTTATTGTGATAATAGTGGTGCCGTTGCACAAGCAAAGGAGCCTAGAACAACTAATAAGTCCAGACATATACTGCGGAAGTATCACCTCATCCGTAACTTTGTTGAGAGAGGTGATGTGAAGGTTTGCAAGGTGCACACGGATTCAAACGTTGCTGATCCGTTGACGAAGCCTCTCCCACAACCAAAGCATGAGGCGCACATGAGATCTATGGGTATTAGATACTTACATCAGTGATTTCAGTGTGGGTGGGAGATTTTGTGTCATAAGTATATTTATGTAATAATGAATAATTGTTATTTGTTCCATGGATGATTATCTTTTACATTAATTATCAAGTATGTGACTTGTTCGTGAAACTTTTTGTTGACAAGGATATGATTCTAAATTATCCCTAGTTTATGTCGTTATGTGGGACAATAACGACGTTGAGACTAGCACATGCATTAATTGATGATCATGTTTCACGGATCATGGATATGGAGATATCGGATTAATGATGTGGACACATGTTGATGAACATGGTGTTGGATTGACCCACTCCAAGACAATGTTGGTATTATTATCTTGTATGTGCCATCAGTTGTTCTTGAGTGTTGTACCTACTGGATCCTCAGACCTGAGATCGCCATTGTTTCTCACTGTGTGTAGTGGTGCATCTTGGGGCTGCTAAACGCTACTCCGTAACTGGGTAGTTACAAAAGTAGCTTACAGGTGTGTCATGAAACATGGAATGGGATGTGAGCGGATCAAGATGGAATTTTCCCCTCCTAGATAACGGGAGAGATATCTCTGGGCCCCTCGAGATAGTTGGATTGAAAAGTGCATGGTCATGCCAAAATGATTAAAGAGTTAATCATGATGACTAAAGGTTAGTTATGAATAGAATCCACTATTAGATGGAGAGAATGGTCGAGCTATCACAAAGGTGGCACGCATCTCACCTTGAGCTTGACACGTATCGTGTGGCAAAGGGATTCGGTGTATGAGTATATCTAAGGTTCGGTCGATATAATCTTTATGTGTATATGTGAGTCACTATGCCCTGCTAGGTGCCCCTATTGACTTGTGATTTGGAAATGGTTTCTGTTCACGACCATCTACACATGAACCTAACGGGTCACACACTTAAGGGGTTCGGCATGTTGGAAAGCTTGCCTGTATGATTGTCTGTAGTGCAAGTGGGAGATTGTTGGTGATATGCCCAAGAGCCCATCATCACAATACAGTTTAAAGGCCCAAGAGGATATTGATCCAAGATGGATTAGGGTTACTAATGGGCCTATGAGATAGAAGCCCATTAGTACGCCCTATATATACGAGGGAGGGGCTAGGGGGGCAAGATGACCTAACAGCCGCGCCCACCCTACCCGCCGCCTACTCCTTTCTCTCGTGGCCGCCGCCCTTGCCGTGCGTGCGGTGCTAGCACACCGACGCCAGGCGTTTCATCCCCGTACGTGTGGACTCCATGGAGGCGCTGCTGCGACTGCTGCGCTGATTGACTGCTGGGATCAAGGACGAGGAGCTCGGTTCGAGGGACGTGATCGACTACTTCCTCTACATCGACGCGCGACTTCTTCCGCTGCGCTGCGCGTCTAGTGGTAACGATCTATGATCTTCTACTCGCAAGTATCTTAGGTGTATGCGATAGTGATGCTAGAGTAGCCTACATGTTTCCCTTCAGTGATACCTATAACGTGGTGTAGTGATGGAGTTTCTTAGCCATTATATCGAGTGAAAATAGAATCAGGGTCATGACACACGGCCACACGGGTCTGATCCTGATCCATGTCCTTCATTTAAAAGAAAATCCTGATCCATGTCCAGCTCTCACACGCCCGTGCGGCCGGCCCCTTCGCTTGTCACTGCGCTCCCTCCGTTTTAAATTATAGTTTCTTTAAACTTTTTAATTTTAAGTTTGATCGTTTATTTTATTTAAAATTTTATATAAATTATCATATTTTTTATAGCTTACTTTATTAATAATGTTTTTAAAAATAATTTAAATTTGATTATATTTATATAAATTTTTTGAATAAAATGTGTGATCAAATTTATAGTAAAAAAATTAAATGAACTATAATTTAAAACGGAGGTAACAGTAACGTGGGCAACGACGGGAAAAAGGAAGTTGAACCGAAGCAGCGAGAGGAGCGGTCGTTGCCGGCAAAAAAGCCCGAGCAATTTCCCGGTAGTACGCCATCTACCAATATTCCAATGGGAACACAACACACACCGAGACGGCGCGGCGAGCCCCAATCAACTCCAGGAAATTGACACTTCTGGGCGCCCGGCCGGTTTGGCAGCATTACAGCATACTAGAAACTAACGCGCGGCGTTGCCTCGCGGTCACGAGGGGTTGTTGGTCTAGGGAACCAGTCCTAAAGAAGCCAAATCGATAAAACTACAACTATCAAGGTTGTTTCGGAAAATAGTGCAGAGATTTGTCGTATCTTGAGCAACAATGCGACAAAGCTAAATTTATCGAGGCTCTTCCAAGAATAATACTACTGTGCTAACTAAATTATGGGCAAAGTCAAGTGCAGGGACTGAGTTTTGTGGTTAGTAAATTACTATTGAGATTGGAGATTAACAAGAGACGTATCTGCTTGCATTGATGGTAGATATATATAGACTGCAGATTGACGTTGCAATAATGATCAAGGACTAAAGAAGCAAAGACTACACCTGAACTATTGTCTCCTCTATATACTCTTCTACTATCCCAACTACGTAACAATTCTTTTTACTGAACCATACCATCTTAAAGATTATTTTCTTCTTCTTTCTTTTTTTTCTTTTTTCTGCAGCTTCTTTTCTTTTCCCCCTCTCTCTCTCTCGTTACCCATCGTCACGCCCCGCGGCATCCGCCTCCCCTTCCCGCGTCGTGTCGCGGCCTCCGCCTCTCCTCCTCGCGTCGATCCGCGGTGTCCCCTCCCCGGGCCGCCACCTGCCTTTCCTCCCCACGCCGCGGCGCCATGCGGCCTCCGCCTCTCCTCCCCACGCCGGCCCGCGACGTCCCCTCCCCTGGCCGCCACCTGCCTTCCCTCCCCGCTCCGTGCCGCCGTGCGGCTTCCGCCTCCCTTCCGTGCGCCGCCCCACAGTCTCCCCTCCCCTCCCCGGCGGCCCGCCAGCACAGGGATGCCTCCCCTCCGCGGATCTGGATCGGCGCCGGCTCCTGCTCCCGCCAAGGCGTCGGCTCCAGGTTGCCGAGGGTGGAGACGGCGGCTGCGGGCGGCGTGTGGCTGAGGGCGTGGGAGAAGAGGGCAGGGGTCCGCTTCCCCTCCCGACGGCGCTGCCCCATCCGCCCTCTCGGCGCTATGGACGCCGCTGCCGCTCCGCTCCTCTTCCTCGCCGTCGTTGGTTCCCGCCGCTCCCTCTCCTCCGCGCGAAACAGTGACGCATGCGAGGCACTCCAAGTCCGCGCCTCCTCTTCCTCGCTGTCGTCGTCGGCTCCCTCTCCTCCGCGCGAAGCAGCGGCGTGTGGATCTCGGGTTGATTGCGGTAATATATGAGGTTGTTTTTGTAAAATTGCCAGACTCTGGAAAGATCTAGGCCGTTCATTGCGAGATCGACGTCCGATAACCGCGGGCGACGTGGCCCTATCAGCTTGCCTGAGCTTGGCTCAGATTTCGTTACGGAGAGATTCTTCTCCATGTGAACAGTGAAACAACAGCCAACTATTTCTTTGTAATTTGGCAGCTCGTGTTTGATGGCGCTGCTAAAGTTTAGTTTCGTTACATCAGACATAAAGATGTTAATTAGAAGTATTAAATATAGATTAATTAAAAAACCTATTACATAAACTAGTGCTAATTTATTATCCGAATCTATTAACTCTAATTAGTCTATAATTAGATAATGAATGATATGATAATTATGTATTAATTATAGATTAATTATGTTTGTTAGGTTCTATCTCATGGAATAGCCATGACTTATACAATTAATTTCATAATTAATTTATATTTAATACTTCTAATTATCATTTATTTAATGAATTAATTTTAGGCCTGAATTGAAACACACCACAAGTCGGCAGCCTTCCTACCACGTGGAATAAAGAAAGCGTAAAAAATGAGCTCGCTGTCGAGCCTGCAAGAGTATGCTCGCACATCTCCCGGGTCCATGACTCCACAGTCACTCTATCACGCACTCAAGACCAAAACGTTTCAATTGAGCTGGTACACTAGCTCAAAGATAATACACATCATCTACAGCTCTAAGACTACTCCCTCCGGTTTGCAAAAACAAGTCGTCCTGGGTGTGGTCACCAGTGCACAAAAGCAAGTCGTTGGTGAGCTGGGAGCTATTTTTGGACACCGATGCCCCTCAGTTATTGCCATCCGAGCATGCGCTTCGTTTCCCTCGCCTCCCTCGCATGTTGTGCGTTTTAATGCCACACGCCTCGCCTCGCTCGCACACTGCTCACTGCACGCGCGCCCGACGCCTCGCCGGACTCCGGTTCTCCGCTCGCCATGGACTGCAACTCTTCGCTCGCCGTGGCCTCGTCGGACTCCGGTTCTCCGCTCACCGTGGCCTCGCCGGACTCCGGCTCTCCTCTCTCCATGGACCGCGACTCTCCGCTCGCCATGACCTCGCCGGACTCCGTCTGTACGCTCGTCATGGCGCCCAGCTCGCGTCAACGCACCTCCTCGCCGCTGGACTTCAAGATGGCGCCGGACTCCGAGTCACCGGTCGTCGTGTTCTCTGAGTCGCCGGAGTCCGTGGCACCGGTTCTTCTGGTGTCGGACTCGGAGATGGTGCCGGATTCGTTGCCGCCGGGAGCTTTTGTTTGCGCTCGTTGTCATCTCGTTCATGAAGACCGCCAAGCGTGGGATCGTGCACACTCGCGTTTGTGGCCATGTTCCCGCTGCGGTCTCATGCACATGAAATACATGTTATTCGCCATGCGTTACGGCTTCGACGAATTCGATTGCAAAGTTTTCATTCCCGCTCTGGACAATGTCGTGATGCATGGCAACGATATCAAGTTTGATGCACATGTGCTCAAGAAGCTCTACGAGAACCGCGACAATGAGATCGCTGCTAGGAAGGACGCCAAAGCATCGGTAAGATATTGTTCATTCAAAGAAAATTACAGAAACTTCCCAATATCTAACTAGGTTTTTCTCCCTACATTGCAGCAAGCGTAGCCTCGGCTTCATCTAACAAAGATGGTGGACACCGAATACTCATTGGTGCCTATCTTGTCTTTCTAATGTCTCCTTATTCATGTGAGGGATTTTGTAATTGTTGCATCCTTTGTTCTTCATTACTTCCATTAAACAAGTTTGTAGTGTCACAAAAATGCGATTTGCTTTACGCGGACAGAACTCCATGAATGCCTACAAAAATCAAAGATGAAATTAGTTGTTGGAATGATGAAAAATGTATGAACAATTTATTTTTGTTGGAATGATGAATACCTGTTGCACTGCTGGAACTAGTTCTTCCTTAGTTTTTGCATTCTTTTTGTATTGGATTGCTTGAATAGCTCGGAAAAACCCCAAATCCAAAATGTTGAAATCAGGAGAATTTGGAGGTTGACAAATGAGGCGAATATCAAAACCATCTTGCTTTGCAGCCTCACAAAACAATGGATCATCCAACTTCAAATGTGTAGGTGCATTGTCTTGTTGAATATAAATAGGATTGCCTATATCTTCCCTTGGCCACTTGGCTCTAATGGCGGGCAAGACTTGGTTAATCATAAATTCTCTAATGACATCTCCAGTGATACTTTGAATGGGCTTCATAACCATATCTCCCCATACACGGCTGGTTACCGCATTACTTATTTGCGCCGGTTCATAAGTGACAAGAGGGAAACATCCAATCTTACCATAAAAAATGCACTCCCCACCTCTAAACCTCGGCCGAGCAGTGACACACAAAAACATTATCCTAGGAATGTAGTTTTTGTTCTTACAAGTCCTATTTGGATAATCCTCTTCGGGGAGCAAATAATACTTTTCAGATTTCTGACTGATGTAGAACCATAGAGTTTGCAAATTGTGTTTTACCTCTCTTCCATATGCACTGAACTGACCGAAGGTGGAGATCAAATTGAGCAGCAACAATTTCGGTATCTTTCTTGTGGAGTATCCCATTATTGCTTCTAGCCAACAACGCCTGATAAACTTGCTTTCTCATATGTTCTGACATGTCTTTTTTCCGGCGGTTCACTTGAACATTAGCCTCGGCAACATGCTCTATTTCAACAAAAGAACATTCATTAGAGACCATCATGTTTTAGTGGTACCAAATTTTGAGAAACCAAGGTAACCTTTACTTACCATAGATGTTTTGAACGAAATCAAAATCAACCGCGCCAAACTCATCTAGAGGTAAGTTCAAATCAAATCCTATCAAAAGAAAGAAAGGATGGCATGAATGGTTGATTACATTTTTTAGTACTACACAGAATTGCATATTGTTTTCATCATAAACTTAACAAATCAATTTCTACATGCTTCTGAAATTTACAAACAGCAAACTTTGGAAATTCATAACTCACTAACCATTTGACCATACGCAAACTAGTAACAACTTTTGTAAAATTACAAGCAGCAGTATACGCAAAAAGAATAAAATGAAAGGGTATACGTTGCAATACCGTTGCCATGCTCGAACGGTGGCTGGTTCAAATCGAGCCCGTCGCCTTCCTCCAGTGCGGGCTCATCGATGTCGACGTCGAGCCCATCGCCTTCCTCCAGTGCAGGCTCGTCGAGGTCGACGTCGAGCCCGGCGCCTTCCTCCAGTGCAGGCTCATCGACGTCGATGTAGAGCCCGGCGCCTTCCTCTGGCTGCTGGAACTCTTCGTGCTCCAACGGAAACTCGTTGAGATCAAATGCACTGGCCATGTATGAGTGTGTCTTTGTCTCTATGAGTTGCAGGTTGGTTTAAATAGAAAAGCCAGCTAGGAACCCAAAGGTCTGCTGCCGAGCCAAAAAAAAATGGCGGCCAGGAGGCGCGCGTCAATTGCAAAAGAGAGAAACGCGGCCCAACAGGCGCGACAGGCAAAAAGAAAGATGAAAAACGCGGCAACGGATTTCCAGCGCGCATGCAGCCCGCCATGCAAAATCGACGTTAAACGCAAAAAGTGCTATCTCGCAGGATCAAACTTGAGACCTTAAGCCTTGGGAATAGCTGCACTAACCAATCGTCCTGCATTCCTATTCATGTCAGGATTGGATCTGCTGCCTATTTAATAAGGACAAACATGGAAAACTAACCCCTAATTAACCACTCCTTGGTAAGCGCAATCATGTCTTAAACGACTTGTTTTAGCAAACCGGAGGGAGTATCTCTTATATATTAAATAGCTGCATGTGTAGTAGATGGTTATAGTGATATGCTACATTCTATATATGTGGTCCTCTGTGTGTTGCTCAAAGGATCAAGGTCTGCCCATACCAAATAATCCCAGATATAATGGCCATTGCTTATATCAATTTCAGAACATAATGACAACTTAGAAAAAACATAGATGCAATTCTGCCAACTGCTAAAGTTTATTACTGAAGCCAAATAACATCATAGCCATATCATGAAACTTTTAGTACAATACTGAAAATGCAAATATGACTAGAAAATAGATAGAAGAGTTGGACAGCCACCAAAAGCTGGACAGCAGCCACAAGTGCTCATTGCATTCCTTGAACAAGACCGTCAAAAGCTGTCCACCTCTGCTAGAGAAAGAGAAAAACATGTATGGTGTGTGAATCTTAATATGAATTAGCATTGAATAAAAAAAGACCAAATTGCACGTAGAAAAAAATTCATATCTAAGCAAAAGACGACAATCTCACAAAACAACCAGTACTAGCATCTCCCTGACAGAAACAATTCATAGTGTAAGTAGTGAAGGTGAATATTTTTTATTCTAACATAAAAAATGAAACAAACTGGATAAACATAGTGCTTACATGATACTGAAATAACATAGGCTATTTTTTTTACTATTTTGAAACCTTTACCAAATATGTTCCATTAAATCAGTTTTTAGTTGAGAATGGATTGTTTTTCCTCGAATAGCAGCATTTCTACGTCGTACACCACTATAGCATGGGTGATCGTTACTCCCTACTTGCACTTCTGGTGGAAGAACAATTGATGTTCCCGGAGGGACATTCAAGTCAATAGGTTCTTCGGCCATTTCCCCCTCATCTTCTACTATCATGTAATGGAGAATAACACAAGCTTGCATGATTATTTTTCTTAGAACTCTTTGGCTCCATGATCGTGCCGGACGACGCGCGATGTTGAAGTGACCTTGCAGCACCCCGAAGGCACGCTCGATATCTTTCCTTTT
Source organism: Echinochloa phyllopogon (assembly GCA_033239725.1). NCBI lineage: Eukaryota > Viridiplantae > Streptophyta > Magnoliopsida > Poales > Poaceae > Echinochloa > Echinochloa phyllopogon. The sequence continues at coordinate 30,843,564 of BTCW01000018.1, forward strand.
TCCTTCTTGTTCTCTTGCAAAGAGCTTGTGCTTCTCTAGTTGAGGAGACCTTATAGACTTTACAAAGGCTGCCCATTTTGGATCGATTCCATCCGCAAGGTAATACCCCATGTTGTATTGTGTCCCATTGACAGTAAATTGAACCCGTGGAGCTTCACCTTTTAACGCTTCAATAAACACAGAGGACTGGTTGAGCACGTTGATATCATTGTTGGACCCAGGAATACCAAAGAAAGCATGCCAAATATGAAGGTCATATGATGCTACAGCTTCAAGGATAATGGTTGGATGTTTCTGGTAGCCTCGGGTATATTGTCCCTTCCATGCTACTGGACAACTTTCCCATCTCCGATGCATGCAGTCAATGCTTCCTAACATCCTGGGAAATCCGCAAGACTCTCCAACTCTGAGCAAACACTCTGTATACTCAATTGTGGGGCATGGCAAGTACTTACAGCTGAATACTTCAACAACACCTTCCACAAAGTTTTCTAAGCACTCCAGTGCAGTGCTCTCTGCCACCTTCAAGTACTCATCAAGAGTGTCAGCAGAAGTCCCCTATGCAAGCATGCAGATTCCTGCTGTGCACTTCTGCAATGGTGAGAGCCCAAGGCATCCAGTACCGTCTACTCTTTGAGTGAAATAGGAAGACCACTTTCCTAGTGTTGACGACCAAAATTGGCACGGCTGTGCAAACCGGTCTGACCGGTATGCACAAACCGGTCAGACCGGTTTAGTAAACATTGTCAAAATGCAAATTGGACTTCACCATTGTGTAGCTCTCGTCGAGACAATCAAGATGCATATGTGGAACGCCTATTTTGGACTCTGGATGAGAGAGTTATGACTTCGGGAAGATTCTGCACCTGGGAAAACCGGTCAGACCGGTTTCCCAAACCGGTCTGACCGGTTTGGATCTGAATTTGAGTAGGTTTAGGACTCTGAGTTTTATACCATATTGTAACCGATTCAACAGGGTAAGACCATCCCACCCTATAAATATAAAGGGCCAAGGCCGATTGAAAAGAATCCAATCGATCAAAAATACTTTATCCTTTTATGTTTCGCATTACTTTTATTTCTAAACCTTAGCTCTTCCAAACCTCATACTTGATGTTCTTCTCTCGTCTCGACGACGTTTGAGGGCGTTCTAGGTGGCCTGCCGACTCTAGAACAACCCTAGACTCTCAAGCTCCGACGGGGTCCCTCCCGAGCTAGAGATTTTAGGTTTTCACCGTCGCACTATCAAAAGCGGTCTGACCGGTTTCATAAACTGATCTGACCGGTTTCGCTTCAAGGCAGCGGCGACTTCGTTGGCGCGGTTTCGTGTCAACATATTTTGGCGACTCCGCTGGGGTAGAAAGCAAAGGGATCTGCTACTATGGTTAATCTACCAAAACCTGGTGAAGTTGATCCTGATAACATCGCTAGGCCGACTGTTGATGAATTGTCGGCTGAGGATCATCAAGCTTATGAAGCCTTCATGAAGGAGCGCGAAGAAAAGGAAGCACAACGCAAAGCAGAAGAAGATGAAAAAGCACGTCGGTGGTATTTATCTCACTTCTCCAAGAATCGGAATGGTGATATCTCCAAGGACAAGGAGGTGGTCATCGTTTCGAGCGATGACGAGCAAGATAAGGTACAAGCCAATGTGAGTACTACAGCACCACCCGTTACTTTGGAGCAACTTAATCGTTTATTGGTTAAGGGCCAGAGACAAATGATTGCTACTGTCCAAAACATGATTGATAATTCACTAGGAAAGCAACCTTTGGCCAATGATAGTAGTGCTCCTAAGTTTGATGTTGTTAGTACTTCACAAAATAATGTCATGCCTCCTGAATCATCGGTAGCATACATGCCTCAATTTGGTATGCCGATGAATTATTTTGAAGGTCAAAAATCTCCAGAACAATACATCATGAACAATGCAGTCAGACCGGTTGCACAAACCGGTCAGACCGGTTCTGGGGGACCGCTGAAGCCGGTCTGACCGGTTCTGGTGCTTTAGTTGCTTATCAACCGTCTCCTGAACCAATTACTAGTGTACCTCCTGTTCAGGCTGATCTTAGCCGAACAAATGTATTTGCTAGTAATTATGTTCCTCCATATGCAACTATAAATTATACTATGCCTCCCCAAAGTTCCGGTTATTCATACGGTGCAATGCCAAATAATGTTTACTTGCAGCAACCGTCGTATGTACAGCCGAACCAGGTACCACATCATGCGCCGAATAATTCTAGTGTACAAAAGCCAAATAATCCTTATTACGATCAAATGTTTGAAAAATATAAAAGAGATTTGGCTATTATGTTTAAAGAAACTTTCGGTGTAGAGCTGAAAGATAAAACTCTAGTGTGTCAAAAACCATATCCTGAGAGTTTTGATACTATACCATATCCTCACAATTTTAAGGTGCCAGAATTTATTAAATTCACTGGGGAGGATAGTAGAACTACATGGGAGCATGTTAGCCAATTTAATGCACAAATGGGTATTCATGGTAATCTTGATCATTTAAAAATCCGAATGTTCCCTTTGTCATTATCTGGTACTGCTTTTTCATGGTTTTCAGCATTATCTCCTAATTCTATTCATACATGGTCTCAATTAGAGAAAAAATTTCATGAACACTTTTACAATAGTGATAATGAATTGAGACTTTCTCACTTAACATCGGTTAGGCAAAAGAGTGATGAGCCTGTTTCTGAATATATTAGAAAATTTAGAGATACAAAAAACCGATGTTACAGTTTGGTTATTTCTGAAAAGAATCTTGCTGAATTATGTCTTAATGGGTTGAGATCTCATATTAAAGAAAAATTAGAAGGTTATGAGTTTCTAACCATTAATCAAGTGTTGCAAAGAGCTTTGGCTCAAGAAAGCCGAAGTAAGGATTCTAAACCTAAACCCGATCGTTTTGGTGTGCATACCGTCAATTATGATTATTCAGACGATGAGGGTAAAGAGGTTTATGCTGCTGAATTTGTATGGTCATCTAAAGATGAGCCTAGCACTTGTTCTTATCTCAAGCCAATTCATAAAAATCGGCACGAAGAAGTAAAATTTACTTTTGATGTATCTAAGTGTGATAGGATCTTTGATGAGCTTGCAAAGGCTGGGAAACTGAAATTTTCTCATACTATACCGCCGAATGATGAGTTGAAACGGCGAGCTTATTGCAAGTTTCATAATACTTATTCTCATGCTACCAATGATTGCAATGTTTTTCGTAGGCAAATACAATCGGCCATAAATCAAGGACGATTGTTGATTAATGTAATGCAGATTGATGAAAACCCTTTTCCTGTTCACACACTTGAATTGATGAATCCAAAAGTGTTAATTCGGCCGGATCAAGCCGAAAAGGCTAAAGGGAAAATGTGATCATTGGTGAATAAAGACCTATGAGTTCAACAAAGATGCCATCAGAAAAGACCCCTCGGTTCAAGTTGAAGACTCAAACACTCGGGGGGCAAGACATGAGCAAAAACACCGGTTCTACACAAACCGGTCTAACTGGTTATAGAACCGGTCTAACCGGTCAGTATGGGAACTTCAAAGACAAAGTGAGGCCGAGCTTTGAAGAGCTCCTGGCCAAGTATAAAAAGAAAGGGGCTGCTCAAAAACAAAAGAAACTTCAGAACAAAGTCAAGGATGTAAAGCCATCACTAGGACGTCAGAAGCGGTCAATGCATAAACAAGAATCAATGGAGCAACTTGCAAAGATGGTGCCAGCAAGGTCAGCAACAATCAAGCAAGTATGGAAGCCAAAACAAGTTGTTTCATCATCAACTTGAGTTAAAGCAAGGTATGGCCGATAATATGTTTATCGCCCTTAGAGCTTATATATGGTCTATGTATTGTTCATCATCGTCCTTAGATAATTTTGGTCCAGAAGGTTATTTTTAGCACGCAAGCTTTGCCAAAAAACAGGGGGGCATATGTTGACGACCAAAATTGGCACGGCTGTGCAAACCGGTCTGACCGGTATGCACAAACCGGTCAGACCGGTTTAGTAAACATTGTCAAAATGCAAATTGGACTTCACCATTGCGTAGCTCTCGTCGAGACGATCAAGATGCATATGTGGAATGCCTATTTTGGACTCCGGATGGGAGAGTTATGACTTCGGGAAGATTCTGCACCTGGGAAAACCGGTCAGACCGGTTTCCCAAACCGGTCGATCTGAATTTGAGTAGGTTTAGGACTCTGAGTTTTATACCATATTGTAACTGACTCAACAGGGTAAGACCATCCCACCCTATAAATATAAAGGGCCAAGGCCGATTGAAAAGAATCCAATCGATCAAAAACACTTTATCCTTTTATGTTTCGCATTACTTTTATTTCTAAACCCTAGCTCTTCCAAACCTCATACTTGCTGTTCTTCTCTCGTCTCGACGACGTTTGAGGGCGTTCTAGGTGGCCTGCCGACTCTAGAACAATCCTAGACTCTCAAGCTCCGACGGGGTCCCTCCCGAGCTAGAGATTTTAGGTTTTCACCGTCGCACTATCAAAAGCGGTCTGACCGGTTTCATAAACCGATCTGACCGGTTTCGCTTCAAGGCAGCGGCGACTTCGTTGGCGCGGTTTCGTGTCAACACCTAGTTCATCCACAATGTGTAGTAACACATGAGATTTGAGGGGTAGAACCGCGGGAAAACGAATCGCGTCCACATGGGAGAGCGATTGTGCGTGGACGGGTAGACGGGGGAGGGCACCAGCGCGGGAGGGCGCGAGCGTGCGGCGTGGACGGGGGAGGGCGCGGGAGAGCGATCACGAGAGGGCGCGAGCGTGCGGGTGAGGGCGGGAAGAGAGGGAAGGTGCAGCAACGGGGGAGGGGGTAGTGCGACGCAAAATTAGGGGGAGGGCGCAGCCGATCCAATTTCGACGAAGAAAGAGCCAGCGTCAGCGTTTTGGCTAGCTCGTAGCCTCCTCGATTTCTGTCCGCGTGAAAGGACCAACACTAGGCCTAGAGGGGGGGGTGAATAGGCCTGTTTAAAAATTCCTGCAAAAATCCTCCGAAAACTGTCAGAAAGTCGGATGATCCGACACAGTCTCGGATCTTCCGGCCAGGAAGATCCGACACTGTACAGGATCTTCCGACTGGGACAGAATACCGGAAGATCCGATGCAAAGCCGGATCTTCCGACAGGCAATTCAAGAGAACTTCGAGATTTGAAAACTAATGACCTTTTGACAATTCCACTTGAATACAAAGCTCACAAATGATGTAAGGAACCTTCTATATATGATCAATGTTAGAGTATTCCCACAAATAAGTAGATCGGGACAAAACAAGTTATAGAAATAATAAGAGCAAGAATAAAAGTAGAGACAAAGGATTTTCTACCGAAGTTCACTCCACAAAGGAGCTACGTCTCCGTTGAGATGCTCACAAAGAGCCGGGCTGTCACACTAACCCCAAGTCTCTCCCAATCAACCACAAAGGAGGATTGAGTTACTTACTATGTGCTCCCACGAAGAGAGAGGGTAATACAAACTTCCGGGACTCAAACCACAAGATAATGGGAGTTCACCGGCACCTCTAACCGTCTAGGAGCAGGCTCCAAGAGTAACAAACGCAAATCGATGAATCCAAGTGCTTCAAGTGCTTGAGAGATGAACTAGTGAAGGGCTCAAGGTTGCACAAGTCTCACACCTCAAATCTTCTCTCTCACTCAAACCCTAGGTGAATCTTGGAAGAATCAAGCCTTGGAAGGGAGTAGAGAGGTGGAGTGAATGCTCAAGAGAGAGTTTGTCTCGTGTTAGGTCAGAGTGAACAGCTGCAGTGAATGAAAGGGGGTGAGGGGTATAAATACCAACCCCCAAAATGTGACCGTTAAGTTCACTGCGAAGGGGTACCGGATCTTCCGACATGAGGTCGGATCTTCCGATAAGCAGCATAACCGAGTAAGAAAAACTCCAGTGAAGTTCCGGGGGCCGGATCTTCCGACCAGTTGTCGGATCTTCCGATGGACCCCGGAACTTCCGGCCCAGAGAGGAACCAAGACAGAGCCATCCGGAACTTCCGGTCGGATCTTCCGGCCTCGGGTCGGAACATGCACTCAGGACACTCTTGGACTTGAAAACGGCTAAGTTATGTAACATCCGATACACTGGCCGGATCTTCCGGCCCGAGAAAAACTCAAGACAGAGCGACCCGGAACATCCGGTCGGATCTTCCGGCCTAAGATCCGGCCAAGCAGGAAAGGGGGTTTGTGAAGTGTTTTTGTGGCTCTAAAAAGTTGTCATCTCAAGCAAAGCACTTTGAGCAACTAGAATTCATCAACTACGTCCCCCTTGATAGTACGATGGTCCTATACTCAATTTCAAACGGAAAATAGAATTTAAATTCGCCAATTGAGTCTTCCACCACATGAATATGAATTGGGATCCTTCCTTGAGTGCTACCTTTCATTAATTTCATTTTATTCCTGCACAACTTATGCACAACATCATATCCAAATTTCTATTGCCAATAATCACCAAAATAGATTAAATGCCTAGATGCACTTTCAATCTCCCCCTTTTTGGTGATTGATGACAATACAAATTTGGGTTCATAATAGGAATAAAATTCATGTAGAGGCTCCCCCTAAATTTGTGCATAAGAGTGTTTGGTGTGATCAAATCATCGTGAAGCATATGACAAGATATTCACAACAATAAAGAGAGAAATAACATTACATCAAACATAAGCATCTCACAATGAAATAGATAACGAAATGAACATCACACCAAGCATAACACAAATTCAAGTTCCTACAAGTTCACAAGCTCAACAAGAATGAAAGATAGATAAGAAACGATGTGGCCCAAATTCACTCCCCCTTTGTCATCAAAGACCAAAAAGGAAGCTACTCGTCGTCGTCGTCGCCACCATCGTCGTCATCCTCATCATCGTCGCTCTCATCATCATCGGCTACAACGGTCTTGCCCTTGCGACGATCCTCATCCGTCTCGGGCTCACTGACATATTCCTCTTCTTCTTCCTCAGTTTCTTCTTCTGCTATTTCTTCTTCAACTTCTTCTTCCTCTTCTACTATCTCCTCTTCTCCTTGTCCTTGGTGTTGAGAGGCACCAAAGACATACTCCTATGAGTAATCCTCCCAAGGATTTGCAAAAGAGGGTGGAGGAGTAACTTCCCGGAGTGGATGAACGGGAGAATGTGGCATGTTTAATTTGTCAAGAAGTTCCTTGTGGCGCTTATCCGCCATGTATCTGTCATGCTCAGCACGCTTCTCACGCTCATGGGACCTCTTAACTTGATGCTTGCACATGTTGAAGCAAGAAAATACGCCTTGAAGCAGAAAATCCAACTTGCTCGTCTTGCCTTTTGGTGCATAGGAAGGACCACTAGAGGAAGCCGGAGCGGTAGATGGAGGAGCTTGGGAAGATGAACCACCTCGAGAGGATGAAGTAGGAGCACCCTGATATGCTTTAGACTTAATCTTCAGGAGTTGGGAAATCTTGCCTGGAGGGGATTTGTATGCAAAATGAGGCTTGTCAGACAGGATGCTCATCCCAGTCACATGTTGGATCATATGGAAGATGTATGGGGCATAGTGACAGCCGCTGGAAGCATCATAGGAACAGTAAATGATTTCATTCCAAATGAAATTGAACACTTTGAACTTAGGCTTTCCAAGGGCCATTTGAAATAACAAGTTCTTGGCCCTCTTTGAAATGTTATCCGCATCTCCTGCTCTCGGATACAAGGTTCCTCTAAAAAGCTGATTCAGCAACTTGTAGAAAGGAGAAAGACCCTTGTATTTCCCAAACACAACTTCACCATATGCATGATCATACATGAACGCCAGCTTTGTGTCATCTAAAATCCTTCCAATATGAAGATCAACTTTGCTGCGATCATTGCTTGTATGGGCATAAGCAGTCTCCTCAGCAAGCCCAAACAAGCCAGCAAAGTCATGCAGAGATATGGAGAGGCGTTTTCCACACAAGGTCCAATGCATCTCATATCTGTCCTCATCTACCCATAGAGTTGCATAAAACTGGGCGATGACCTCCTCGTTGTATGAGCACTCAAAAGCCATCAGCTTGTCTACATCCATCTCCACACACCGCTTATAAACATCATCAACAACTGGCTTGAGTGGTGGTGGGAAGCTCTTCAAGTACTTCCAATCGACCCAATACATAGGAGTGCAAATTCGGGTCATCTTCAGAATTACTGATTCATACCAGTCGGCTTGATGTGAAAACCAAAAACGTGGATCACCCTTGAATGGCTTGTACTGAATGCTCCTAGGATCCTCATGTGCACTGAATCTGAGCGGCTTCATGCTATTCTGTGCTAATTTAAAGTTGACCGGTGAACTGTCTTGAGGGTGCCGGAAGGGGATGGCAGTGCTAATGAAGTTTTGAGTCAGAAAAGATATGTCAATGTCATCATTGTACAAAGTCCCCGGTCCTTCTCCTTGATTAGCCCTCTTCATCCTTGGACGAGGCGGAATCTTGCGCCCCTGCACATTAGACTGGGCTCTTCCGTGAACGGAACGAGAAGTTGTTTCCTTCATTGACCTCTTGTCCTTGCCAACTTCTCTAATCTCCCCATCTGAATTAGTGTCCGGTTCAGAGGATGAACCGCTGGGAGGATGGAACGAGCTCTTAGTACGAACGGTACTTGGACGCACTGTCAAAGATGTGGTCTTTTTCTGCGTAACCTTCTCTTTAACCATCTGATAAGATATGAGAGAGCATGTTTAGAGATTGGAACAAGGATTTGCAACTAAGTTGATAGGACAGGGCACGACTTGGTCGGATCTTCCGGCAATGGGTCGGAAGATCCGGGGGTTCGGATCTTCCGGCCCATAGTCGGATGATCCGACAGAGTCGGGCCAAACCCTAGCGACTCAGGAACAGTAGATGGAGCCCACAAAATTTCGTGAAATCATAGGGAAGTATTCTAGACATGTATATGAGATGATTCACCAAGGGAAAACCACTGGAACTTCCTACATTGAGAGATCGGGCGATGGGGATTTTGAATCAATACCGTTGAGATTTCCCGCGAAAACTCTGGAAGATCCGAGAGGAATAAAGTCTTGGAGTGTTGGGGAATCAAAGGATGCCACTTGACGAAGAAAACCACGGTCCAATCTTCAAATCGCCGTATGGGGTGAAGTGAGGGAGGGAGGAGGCGTTGGTGGAGGAAGAGAGAACGAATGAGAGGGATAACGGTTCGGTTCAGGTATTTATTTGCGCACATGCCGGAAGATCCGAGGAAGGGTCGGAAGATCCGACAGAGACAGAACCAGGAAGATCAGCGCCGGAAGTTCCGAGGGCTCCCAGGTCCGGATGATCCGACATAGTGTCGGAAGATCCGACCGGGTCGGAAGATCCGAAAATTTTTCAGAGAGGATGATTTGAGACAGAGCCCCCCGGAACTTCCAGAGGCAAGTTCCGGGGGTATGTCGGAAGATCCGGTCCAGAAGAGATGCGTCACAAAGATGATTTTGCACGATGAGTTTTGATTGACGAATTTGAGAGAACTTGCTTAAGAATAGGTAAGAAACTTGTCCCAAGGTTGATCAGCAACAAACAATCAACATAATAACCATGATCAACTTGAGACAAGACATGATCCAACGATCACAAGATCAAATATTTTGAAAAACTCACACCAAAGAAAATAGAGTAAAATCATTTTTTCTTCTAGACTAGGCATCAATCAATTGTGTATGCAACAAGTCAAGCCAAGTTACGAGAATCCAAGATATTTAGCTCACTCCTCAAAGAACAAAACCTTTGCTCATCAAGAGGCTTGGTGAAGATATCGGCTAATTGTTTTTCGGTTCCAACATGGCATATGGCGATATCTCCTTTGGCTTCATGATCTCTAAGGAAGTGATGTCTTATGTCAATGTGCTTGGTTCTTGAGTGTTGAACGGGGTTGTTTGCTAGTTTTATGGCACTCTCATTGTCACATAAGAGTGGGATATTTTTGAACTCACAACCAAAGTCACTCAAGGTTTGCCTCATCCAAAGTAGTTGAGCACAACAAGCACCGGCTGCAACATACTCGGCCTCGGCGGTGGATAGCGCAACGGAATTTTGTTTCTTAGAGCTCCAAGACACCAAAGACCGACCAAGAAATTGGCAAGTCCCCGTTGTACTCTTTCGATCTACCTTGCAACCGGCATAATCCGAATCGGAGTAGCCAAGTAGATCAAAAGTGGAGCCCTTGGGATACCACAAGCCAAGGTTTGGAGTATGCACTAAATATCTAAAAATTCTCTTAACAGCCATTAGATGACATTCCTTAGGATTGGCTTGAAATCTTGCACACATGCACACACTAAGCATAATATCCGGCCTAGATGCACAAAGGTAAAGCAAGGAACCAATCATGGAGCGATATACCTTTTGATCGACCGATTTGCCTTCCTCATTTAGATCAAGATGGCCATTCACCGGCATAGGGGTCTTGATGGGCTTAGCATTGGCCATGTCAAACTTCTTGAGCATATCACTTGTGTATTTGGTTTGACATATGAACGTGCCATGCTTCAATTGCTTGATTTGAAATCCGAGAAAGAACTTCAATTCCCCCATCATTGACATCTCAAATCTCTTGGTCATTATCCTACTATACTCTTCACAAAATTTTTCATTAGTAGAACCAAAGATTATATCATCAACATAAATTTGACAAACAAACAAATCTTTGTCTATTTTCCTAGTGAAGAGAGTAGAATCGGCTTTGCCCATTACAAAGCCATTCTTGAGAAGAAAATCCTTAAGGCATTCATACCATGCTCTAGGTGCTTGCTTAAGCCCATAGAGCGCCTTATGGAGTTTGTAGACATGGTCGGGGTGCTTGGGGTCTTCAAATCCCGGTGGTTGCTCCACATATACTAGCTCCCCAAGAGGCCCATTCAAGAATGCACTCTTCACATCCATTTGATACAACTTGAAGTTGTGATGAGATGCATAGGCCAAAAGGATACGAATTGACTCAAGCCTTGCCACCGGATCATATGTCTCACCAAAATCAAGCCCTTCAATTTGAGTAAAGCCTTTAGCAACCAACCTAGCCTTGTTTCTTGTGACAATGCCATTTTCATCTTGTTTGTTTCGGAAAACCCACTTGGTGCCAATCACATTTTGCTTGGGTCTTGGGACCAACTCCCATACTTCATTTCTTGAAAAGTTGTTCAACTCTTCTTGCATTGCAATAACCCAATCCGCATCTCCAAGAGCTTCTTCTACCTTGAGAGGTTCCAAAGAGGAGACAAACGAGTAAAATCCGCAAAAATTTGCTAAACGTGAACGAGTGGTTACCCCTCTTTGGATGCTCCCTAGAATGTTGTCAACGGGATGATCCCGTTGAACACTTTGGTGAACTCTTGGATGTGAGAATGTTGATTGACGTTGGATGGGTCCATCATCATCTTCTTCATGATGTGACTCAACATCTTGAGCATCTTCACCTAGAGCTCCCCCTTGATCATTGCCATGGTCATGATCGTCACCATGATCTTGGACTTGATCTTGTGATGAGCTTGATGGTTCAACTCTTGTTGATGGTGACGGATCGATGTTGAACATGATTTCCGGATCTTGGTCTTGTTCTTCATCTTCATTTTGAGGCTCTTGAGGTTTCACTTCTCCTAAACTCAAGTTCTTGATGACTTGACTTGGTGGGACTTCATCTACAAGGTCATTTACAACTTGCTCTACTTGAGAGCCGTTTGATTCATCAAATTTTACGTCTACCGTGATCTCAACACAACCGGTGGTTTTGTTGAAAACGCGGTAGGCGTGTTCGTTAGTACCATAACCAAGTAGAAAGCCTTCATCAACCTTAGGTGCAAACTTTGAGCTTTTGGTTTTCTTGTTAAGAATGTAACATTTGCAACCAAAGACTCGAAAGTAATGCACCTTTGGTTTGTTACCGGTTAGTATTTCGTATGGAGTCTTGTTCAAATACTTTTGAAGATAGAGACGGTTAGTGGCATGGCAAGCCGTGCTAACCGCCTCGCCCAAAAGTTATCCGGAGTCTTGTACTCATCAAGCATGGTCCGTGCCATTTCAATCAAAGTCCGGTTCTTCCTCTCAACAATGCCATTTTGTTGAGGTGTGTATGGCGCGGAGAGCTCATGCTTGATTCCTTCTTCATCAAGAAACTCTTCAACATTGGTGTTCTTGAACTCCGTCCCATTGTCACTTCTTATATGCTTGATCTTCAACTCAAACTCATTTTGAGCTCTTTTAATGAATCTCTTGATGATTGTTTGAGCTTCACTCTTGTCTTGCAAAAAGAAAACCCATGTGAAGCGAGAAAAGTCATCTACAATGACAAGCCCATACTTGTTCCCGCCAATGCTAACATATGCAACCGGTCCAAATAAATCCATATGAAGTAACTTGAGTGGTCTTGAGCTAGTCAAAATGTTCTTGGGTGGATGTGGAGCACCAACTTGCTTCCCGGCTTGACAAGCACTACATAATCTATCTTTCTCAAAAACAACATTTGTTAGTCCTAGGATATGTTCATCCTTTTGAAGTTTGGCCAAGTTCCTCATCCCAACATGAGCTAGCCGGCGATGCCAAAGCCAACCCAAGCTAGATTTTGCCACTAAACAAGTCTTCGGTTCCACTTTACTAGTTGTGAAATCAACTAAGTAAAGTTTTCCCTTGAGTCGACCCGTAAAAGCAATAGAGGAATCCTCCCTTCTTAGGATACTCACACCCTTGTTAGTAAAGAGACAATTGTAACCCTTCTCACAAAGTTGTGAGACGGACAACAAGTTGTATCCCAAAGAATCAACAAGATAAACATTTGAAAGAGATGAGTCTTGTGAGATAGCTATTTCACCTTGGCCTATGACATCACCATGATTGTTGTCACCAAATGTGATCTTCTCAACGGGTGAGTCATACTCTTGTAGCTTTGCAAACATATTCTTTTCTCCGGTCATATGATTTGAACATCCACTATCCAACAACCACGAAGGTCCACCGGAGGAATAAGCCTACAAAACAAGTTTAAGCCTTGGACTTAGGTACCCAAAAGTGGTTGGGTCCTTGAGTGTTAGCTTTTGACATTTTAGGCACCCACACACTTCTCATCATTTTCCTTGTATGAGCACCTATATACTTTACCACCATCTTCCCATTTTGGTCCCAAGTGACCATATAGTCGATGGAGTAGTTTGGTGATGGCTTGTGCTCAATGACCTTCTCTTCCTTCTTGGTCTTGATCTTGACATCTTGACTAGATGCTTTTGCCTTTGGCTTGGACTCCATGGTGCTTACCACACCATGAGCCGCATCCATTAGTTCACCTAGATTGGTCCCCTTGGTGAACAATGTCACATCACGACCTCTTATCTTCTTTGTCCCATTGGCCTTTCCACCTCGAGTGTACCCAAGCCCATCCTTGATAGTACCATATCTACCGGCTTTATATGCCGGGTGGGTCTCGAATACACTCTTGCCCTTACCTTGGTCTTGGCTAATGGCATTGTTCAACTTTTGGATTTGAGCATCTTTAGCCTTGACTTTCTCTTCTAGCTTAGAAATGTTAGTTGCACAAGCATCTAAATCAATTTTATAACATCTTGAGCAACCTTCACTAGTAGAGACACTTGAGTCAAGAGTTGTTTTAGAGTTGTTCTTGGTACTTTCCCAAAGTGAGCTAAAATTGGCTTCTAGATCTTTATGTTTGATCTCTAGGCTTGAATGCCTTTCTTGAAGCTCACTTTTAGCCCTCTTTAGGTTAGTAAGAGAGTCATTTGTCAAAGACAATTCCTTTGACATCTTCTCCCGTGAGTCATTGGCATGAGATAACTCACATGCCAACTTCTCAACCTTGAGTTTCTCCTCAACTAGAGCCTCTTCTAAGACAAGGTTTCTCTCCTTCTCAAGGATGAGCAATTCTTCTTGCCTATCAAGAGACTCCTCTCTTTTCTCAATTTTCTCTAGTAGTTTTTTAATGATTTTGTAACCGTCTTTGCCGAACTTTTTTATCATGTTTTTCTCGTGTTCGGCTTCTTCATTATCTAGTTCATTTTCAATATTACTAGATGATGATAGAGTGGATGAGGAAGGTGGTGTGGTGTCAAGTACCTTAGTCCCTTGAGCCATGAGGCACATGGGAGCTTCATCATCACTCTCATCGATGTTGTCAAAGAGTCGTGGAGTTGATGTAGGAGCTTGAATGGCACAAGTGGCCATTTCTTCATCACCGGAGTCATCACTTGATGAATCCCAACCTTCGCCGACGTGAGCGCTTCCAAATTTTTTCTTGTAATCTCGACTCTTCTCCTTGTATTTCTTGTCTTTGTCATCGGTCTTGTCCTTGAGCTTCTTGTTATCCTTGTCATTCTTCTTGTGGGGACAATCGGCAATGAAGTGACCTTTCTCCCCACACTCATAGCATCTTCGTTGAGAGAAGCTCTTCTTTTCACCTCTTGCCTTCATAAATCTCTTGAAATTTCTAACCATCATAGCGGTTTCTTCATCGGTGCTCTCATGATCATTTGAATCTTCACTTTTCTTGGAAGTTGAGGTCTTCTCATTTGACTCAACCTTCTTGCTAGGTTCGGCCTTGAGAGCTATGGTCTTGACTTCGGTTTGTTGGATAGACCTTGTCACATCCAAACTATTCATCTCATGATATTGCAACTTGTTGAATAGCTCCATAGGCACCATTGTCTTGAACTTGTCACTTTCTCTAATCATTGTGGCTAGCATTGGGTTCTTGGGTGCGTATGCTCTAAGCAATTTCTTCGTGACCTTGCTCTCGCCCCAATCATTGCTTCCAAGCATTCTAATTTCGGTGACGAGGAGCTTCAATCGATCATACATCTCTTGCAAGGACTCATCCTTCTTCATGACAAAAACTTCTAGTTCTCCTTGTAAGAGATCTACCTTGCCTTCCTTGACCTCATCCGATCCTTCATGTGCCATTTGAAGAGTGTCCCATAGCTCCTTGGCACTATCGATTCCTCTAATCTTGTTGTACTCATAGGAGCTTAGAGCACTCCTAAGCACGGTCACGGCTTGAGAGTTGCGGAAGATGTCGTACTCTTGTTCTCGACTTGGCGTTCCACTCTTGTCGACACCTATATTCACAATAGTCCAAAGGGATGGATGAAGACCATGCAAGTAAACTTTCATATCATCGCTCCACCGGGCATAGTCAATCCCATTGAATTTGGGGACTTTGCCCATTGGAACGGATGAAAAATTAAGACTAGAAGGGTCAAAAGATTTGTTAGAAGAAGATGTCTCATATCGAAAAGACACCGAGTGTTGTCCGTCGAGAGCGTCTCTTTCTCGTATCTTCTTCTTGAAAAGCTTTTGCGCCTCTCTTTCGGCCTTCTCCTTAATCTTCTTCCTTATCTTCTCCCTTCTTAGCTTTTTCTTTTCTTGTTCATCCAAGCTCTCATCAACATCGCTAATGTTGAATTCATCATCGCTCGAGCTTGACTCAACGGGCGTCGGATGTTTGTCTTTGTGGGCGGAAGCCATCTCGGATACATCTCCCATACCGGCCATAGTGTTTTCCCTTAGCGGTTAAGCCTACACAAGGGATTAGGCTCCGATACCAATTGAAAGGACCAACACTAGGACTAGAGGGGGGGTGAATAGGCCTGTTTAAAAATTCCTGCAAAAATCCTCCGAAAACTGTCAGAAAGTCGGATGATCCGACACAGTCTCGGATCTTCCGGCCAGGAAGATCCGACACTTTACAGGATCTTCCGACTGGGACAGAATACCGGAAGATCCGATGCAAAGCCGGATCTTCCGACAGGCAATTCAAGAGAACTTCGAGATTTGAAAACTAATGACCTTTTGACAATTCCACTTGAATACAAAGCTCACAAATGATGTAAGGAACCTTCTATATATGATCAATGTCAGAGTGTTCCCACAAATAAGTAGATCGGGACAAAACAAGTTATAGAAATAATAAGAGCAAGAATAAAAGTAGAGACAAAGGATTTTCTACCGAAGTTCACTCCACATAGGAGCTACGTCTCCGTTGAGATGCTCACAAAGAGCCGGGCTGTCACACTAACCCCAAGTCTCTCCCAATCAACCACAAAGGAGGATTGAGTTACTTACTATGTGCTCCCACGAAGAGAGAGGGTAATACAAACTTCCGGGACTCAAACCACAAGATAATGGGAGTTCACCGGCACCTCTAACCGTCTAGGAGCAGGCTCCAAGAGTAACAAACGCAAATCGATGAATCCAAGTGCTTCA
Organism: Echinochloa phyllopogon; assembly: GCA_033239725.1. Classification (NCBI taxonomy): domain Eukaryota; kingdom Viridiplantae; phylum Streptophyta; class Magnoliopsida; order Poales; family Poaceae; genus Echinochloa; species Echinochloa phyllopogon. Next base: position 30,859,812 of record BTCW01000018.1, read on the forward strand.
AGTGCTTGAGAGATGAACTAGTGAAGGGCTCAAGGTTGCACAAGTCTCACACCTCAAATCTTCTCTCTCACTCAAACCCTAGGTGAATCTTGGAAGAATCAAGCCTTGGAAGGGAGTAGAGAGGTGGAGTGAATGCTCAAGAGAGAGTTTGTCTCGTGTTAGGTCAGAGTGAACAGCTGCAGTGAATGAAAGGGGGTGAGGGGTATAAATACCAACCCCCAAAATGTGACCGTTAAGTTCACTGCGAAGGGGTACCGGATCTTCCGACATGAGGTCGGATCTTCCGATAAGCAACATAACCGAGTAAGAAAAACTCCAGTGAAGTTCCGGGGGCCGGATCTTCCGACCAGTTGTCGGATCTTCCGATGGACCCCGGAACTTCCGGCCCAGAGAGGAACCAAGACAGAGCCATCCGGAACTTCCGGTCGGATCTTCCGGCCTCGGGTCGGAACATGCACTCAGGACACTCTTGGACTTGAAAACGGCTAAGTTATGTAACATCCGATACACTGGCCGGATCTTCCGGCCCGAGAAAAACTCAAGACAGAGCGACCCGGAACATCCGGTCGGATCTTCCGGCCTAAGATCCGGCCAAGCAGGAAAGGGGGTTTGTGAAGTGTTTTTGTGGCTCTAAAAAGTTGTCATCTCAAGCAAAGCACTTTGAGCAACTAGAATTCATCAACTACGTCCCCCTTGATAGTACGGTGGTCCTATACTCAATTTCAAACGGAAAATAGAATTTAAATTCGCCAATTGAGTCTTCCACCACATGAATATGAATTGGGATCCTTCCTTGAGTGCTACCTTTCATTAATTTCATTTTACTCCTGCACAACTTATGCACAACATCATATCCAAATTTCTATTGCCAATAATCACCAAAATAGATTAAATGCCTAGATGCACTTTCACCACGGCTAGCGGAGAAATACTCGCTCGCTGGTTAGTTTTTCCATCTTCTATCCCTTCCACCTAGGACACATGCTGACATGTACGTACTCTGAGCTAGCTGATCTGTCCCCTTTGGAGAAGGCCTAAGGCTGCTTGCACCGGGCTCGGTAATAGGAGCCGGTAAATGCCACATCGGATGGATAGAGTTTTTTTTTCCCTGCAGCGGCGCCCAAGAAAACACTCGCTACACGCTATCCTCCGCCCGGGAAATCAAGAGGGAGTGCGTCGCACTTGGTACACGCCACATCGGCTTGGGCCCAACTCCGGCCGTTGCCGCGTGCTGCCATGGGAGCAGGAGGGAGGAGGAGGGGCGGCCGCCGCTTCGCTGCCCGTGGCCGTCGCCGTCGCCCGCTGGAGACGAGGACAGGGAGCTCTCGTTGTTGGAGGACGCCCCCGCACGGATATGGCCTCTCCCTCCACGGCGCGGGCGGGGGAGGGTGGGGAGGGGAGGGGAGGGGCGGCACCCCATTGCTGCTGCGTCGCCGGAGAGGAGGTGGTGGAGGCCGCCACGCCGTCCGCCATCCGCGCTCGTCCGCCACGCCGTCCGCCGTCTGCGCTCGTCCGCCACGCCGTCTGCCGTCCGTTCCGCTCGCCACGCCCTCTGCGCCGCCTGCGCCACCCGTTACGTCGTCCGTCATCCGCGCTCGCCCGCTGCGCCACCTGCCACGCAGTCCGCGCTCGCCCATCTTGGCGGAGTGGAGGTGGTGGAGGGGAGGCGGGGAGGGGGGAGGAGTGGAGGCGGGGGAAGGCCGGGAGGGGGGAGGGAGGCGGGCGGCGCCGAAAGGGAGGCGGCGGAGTGGAGGCGGGGGAGGCCCAGGGAGGGGCGGGGGAGGGGAGGGGCCGCGGAAGAGGCCATTGGTGGAGGGGATGGGGGCGGCGGCAGCAGGGGAGTGGAGGGGGCAGGCCGGCGGGGAAGGGGATGGGGGCGCGTCGAGGGGGAGGGGGCGGGAGAGGGAGACGGGAGAGATAAAAGAGGGAGGAGAAAAAACAATAAAAACAGAAGAAGTGGGTCCCACAAACTGGTGGTTGGTATAGAGGGTGAAGATAGAGTGTGAACGAGTACGGAAGAAAGTGATATGGAGTAGAGAATATCGATTAGTAGGACAATAGAGGAAAGTTTACCTGTGCAAACAGCCTAGGGCCTTGTTTAGTTCCCAAATTCCACCCCCAAATTCTACTATGTAAAAAGATGATTCTCATCACATCAAAATATCGGCAAATGCATGGATTACTAAATGTAGATGAAATCAAAAACTAATTGCACAGTTTTGTTGTACTTTGCGAGACGAACATTTTAAGCCTAATTAATCAGTGTTTGGACAATTATTCACAAATACAAATGAAATGCTACAATGATGCATTTATGGCAAAGTCTCAACATTGGCATGTCGAAGTTAGGAACTAAACAAGGCGTAGAAGAGAGTCACATTCAATACTTGGGCAGTGTTTCTTTGGGTGGGGCACAATTTCGCCAGCCCCTTTGACCAATAATTAAGGGAATTAAATAAAGTCAGTTTACAAAACTACTTTCACAACATTGGACTATTTCGCGAGACCTATTTAATGAGGGCTTTGACCGTACAATTAGAGAATGATTACTATAGTATTACTGTAGCAAAACATAGATTAATTAGGCTTATTGGATTCGTCGCGTAAAGTTATATTTATCTCTTAAGAAGTTTTACAAATAGACTTCATTTAGTATTTTACGCAGAAAAGATTCCTTTTAAAATTTGTTGGCCCGATTAAAATACGGCCCAAGAAAAAGGCTGCAAGCACCTGCAATCCTGCATGCATGACTCTTCATCTGATGAGCTGCAGCCGACGCATCAGCCATCACGCACGCAACTGACGCTGAGCTGATGAGCTGCCCCTGCTCAGGCCTTATTTAGTTTTTAAATTCCACCCTAAATTTTACTATTCAAAAAAATTCTCGTCACATCAAAATATCGGGACATACATGCAGTAATAAATATAGATAAAATAAAAAACTAATTATACTCTGCGAGACGAATATTTTGAGCCTAATTAATCAATGTTTGGACAATTATTTACAAACAGAAACGAAATGCTACAGTGATACTACAGTGGTAACGTCCTAACTTTACACCATTAAAATTGAGAGCTAAACGCCAGCTAGGAGCAGGAGCTAGTGGCAGGGCGAATCAGCTAGAGGCCGGGTGCCTCTGCGTCTCATGGAGTGAAAAGACAATGGGGTTCCAAATTTTAGATCCAAACTTTGAATCAAAGTTTGATGTTTATAATAAATGCATCAATGTAGCGGTTCGTTTGTATTTATGAAAAATTATCCAAACATTAATTAATTAGGCTAAAAATATTTATCTCATAAAGTATAACGAAACTATGCAACTAGTTTTTGATTTTATTTACATATTTATATTTACTACATATTTTAATGTGATAGGAATTTTCTTCACTAGAATTTGAAAGCTACGATCTAAACGGCTGGAAAAGGCGAGCTACCTGCCGCTGGAGCGCAGCGGGGCCAGGGCTCGCCAGCTCGGGAGCTGCATCGAATGCAGGTAAGCGCGGCGCATGCTACGGCGGCGGCAGCTGGTGCCGGTGCTGATGCTTCTTACAGGGCATTGTAAAGTTCTCGACTTTGCCATCTCGAAGTTGAAATTTTGTTAGGGCTGTTTGTTTTCCTCCGTCTAAATTTTAGCCCCGTCACATCGGATATAAACACGTTAATTAGAAGTATTAAATATAGATTAATTAAAAAATTCATTACATAAACAAAGACTAATTTACGAGACGAATCTATTAAACCTAATACGTCTAATTATTACTTATTTAAAGCTCTAAACTTTAGCACCTGGATCCAAACGGCACCTATTAATGTGTCACTATAATATTTTGTTTGTATTTATATAATTGTTTAAATATTGATTATATAATTAGTTTTTGATTTTATCTATATTTAGTACTCCATGCATATACCAGTATTTTGATGTGATGTAAATCTTATTTTTTACAGTGAAGTTTGAGGGTAAAGTTGGGGAACTAAATAAGATTCAGGTGTCCTCGAGTCAGGGGCAGGCCCAGAGGGTTGCAAGGGTATTCATTGAATACCCATTATTTATGATAATCTTTGGTATTCAAAAGAATATTTTCCAAAATAAAGTTAAAATATGTAATTTTGTATGTATTTTTGAAGTTTTGAATATCTATTCTTCAACTTTTGGACCCGCCTCTGCTAGTCCCAGTGTCAAGAAAAGGCTGTGCCACTTCGTTGCCATGTGCTCCCTGCCTGACCAAGGGCAGGCTTCAGTTCGCCAGGGATCGGGGTTAATTAAGCCTTGTTTTAATCTAAATTCACGTCCAAAGTTCACTATATAAAAAAGAAGATTCACGTTCTATCAAAATGTCATAGCATGTATGGAGTACTAAATGTAGATAAAATCAAAAACTAATTACATAGTTTTGTTGTACTCTGCGAGACCAACATTTTGAGCCTAATTAATAAATTTTTAGATAATTTTTTACACATACAAACGAAATGCTACTGTGACGCATTTATTGCTACTGTGCACGTAAGTCCCGCGCCTGACCCGATTTGGCATGTCCCGAATCCGGAACTAAACAAGGCCTAACAGAACATGTAGCGCTAGTTTTTGACCCAGGTAATTTACCTTGGGAATAAATCCATCATTGACCATGCCGTTCACAAGGGGGCAAAGCTTCTGGGTACATTTTAAGCAAGCTGACTTAGAACCCACTAAAGCCCACGAGCGCGCGCGGGATGAACGACGAGGGAACGGCCCAAGCAACAGACGCGCGCGGAACCTTTTTCATTACCGTACCGCTGCCGTGCTTTGACTTTTTTGAACGGATTTTTTTCTCACGCTTTGATTTTTTAAATGTACTCAATTATCACTACTAAGTATGCATCTATAGGAGATACGATGTTACACTCGACATTTCAAAAATAACAGTTCAACATTCCGATTATACCATTTTAATATTTTTCACATAAAAGCTAAACTAACATGTTCAAAGTGTTAAACTAATACAATCAACATTTTCATATACTAGGTTCAATATTTTTCTCAAACTTAATTCAACAATTCGTATAAACTAGATCAACATTTTGTGTGAAAATGTTGAAGCAGTAAGTCTAAAATGTTGAGATAGTTATTAAAAATGTTGAAATAGCATATTAAAAGTGTTGATTCTAAAAGATACACATATAAAATAAAAATATGATCTTATTCTTTCGCATTAATTGTAAATAACATGGTAGTTCAAACGGATTCGAAAAATGATCAATGGTTTAGGAGAAAATCACATTTAAAGGTTAAAACTCAAATTAGATTCCCGTCGGTGGCTGACGTCGGACGTCGTCCGCTCTCGCGCGCCCACTGCGAACCCGTCTCGGATCCGAATAAATATTGGATCCCGACCGTTGCACGGATCTCAAACAGTAGGAGTTACCGTAAAAAAAACTTCGGGAAGCCATATAAATTTCCCGGTTCATAAGCTTTGATCTTGGGCCGAGGTCCATGACATGTGCACAGCAGATCCATAGGTTGAGCCTAAGTGGACAAGCCAGAGAAACAAGGAAACAATTGGCCCAACGTGCACGCCATGGTACAAATATCATGGGCCAATAATTAGGCCTTCGAACTTGGCTCCATATATATCGTGGAAAAGTTAAAGCCCAGCAAGCTAGCATATCCCAACCCACCTCCACATGACTTCACGCATAAGTTGTATCCCTGTAGCAATTCCTAACCATTAAATGTTTAAAATACCTTTCGACTTCATCCTCCGTGTTTCTTTGGCCCCTATAAATTTTTTCACCCAGAGAATCTTGCATGCATGGAGTATTAAATTAAATATATTTGTAAAATCTTTTTAAAGATGAGTGTAACTTTGCGCGACGAATCTAATGAGCCTAATTAACCCATAATTTACTATAGTAATGCTACAGTAATCATTCTCTAATCATACGGTCAGAGGCCTCGTTAGATAGGTCTCACGAATTAACCCAGAGGTTCTGTACGTAGTTTTATAAACTGACTTTATTTAATACCCTTAATTAGTGGTCAAACGTTTTTTCATGCTCAAAGAAACACAACCATTTATTTAATACCCTTAATTAGTGGTCAAACGTGTGTGTAAAATTTTTCACGCTCAAAGAAACACAGCCCTTAAATAAGTACAACTATTAATCCAGTCTCAGTGAAGTTTTACGAAGAGTTTTATGCTATTAAATTTATTAATGTCATGTGAAAATGATTTCATATCCATAAAACTCTTCTTGTTCGGTTACCTGCTCTCAAGTCTAGATAATTGTACATCAAGATTGGCCTTATGTGTTATGCTAAAACTTCTCTAATGAACCATGTAAATTAGAAATAAATCCTTCCATAGGAGACGAAAAATCATAAATCATTCCATAGGAGACGAAAGTTAGGTTTGTTTGGATCAGCAACTCCTGATGATCGTCGTTAATACGCTGCAACTTTGGTTCAGAGTTTTGAGCCGGTGTGTATTCTCTTTAATATGTAATAAAGTTTTTTGTTGGTATTTGTTAAATCAACATTTCTTGTAAATCGATTGCCTAGCGAAAAAGGACCCATATCAATAATTCGTATATATTTTGTTTTGTGACTGTTAGATTAATTGGGCCTTGGCCCATTTAAGTCTCAATTAATCAAAAAATTAAAGGTCCACTAATAAATGCTAGGGAATTAAATCCCGGATGGAGAGTCAACGGGAATCCTAACCAACTTAAATGGTGGACCAACTGTGGACCACTTGTGAAGTTGGTAAAAGAAGAAGGGCGTAAAACACGTGCGCGCGCGCTGAAGCGTCCCCTCGAAAGAGAGAACTTAATGTGATACAAATACCAGTCCCAGGATGCTGGTTCACATTATTACAACAGATAGTTCAGTACAAAGTCAACATTACGGGAGACGGTGGCATTACAGGGCCACAACAAACAGAACTAGCGCTAAGCTCCAGATAAAAAGGTTGATAACATAGAGGTCTTCATCAGAGTGGCAACGCATGCGGCTTCCAGCGGGTGGCCCTAACACACAGGCAAAGGTTGGGTGCAGAACGAACCCCTCTAGACGAGATCCTCAAGCACAAAGTCCGGGTCTGCCTCTGCAACAATTTAAGCAAGGGTGAGTACAGACGTACTCAGCAAGCGCAACCACAACCACGGAGGGAGTAACAGAAGTATGCAAGTATTGCCGCAAGGATGGCTTGTGGTTTATTTATCAGCAAAGCAAATTTTATTACACATGCAAGGGGTTGGTTTTCGCAATGGGTTTTCACAAACATTACTTTTAAAAGGAACAGAATCTGTAACGCTTTTTCATACAAGATTTTGTTGCTACCAGATTTCCCATCTGTCGTAGCCCATGTCCAAAACATTTCTCAGTTCGATCAAATACCAACTTTTCTTACACCAAGACAGGGGACTAGTGAAGTGATCAAGCCGTAACTCGCCCAATACCGTGGGCACGGCTATCCGGATAGGTTTTAACTCTGCAGAGGTGTACACAACCACAAGTAGGCTACCACAGCATGAACACCTTAGTGCCAGTGTAGCTCCTAACAAAGCCATTACCCAACATAGCTAAACTGACAAGTTAACACAGACGCGACCAGGGGGTAAGCAACCTACCAACGAGGTTCTACCCAGGGGCATACCTCACATAGACCGTATCCCCGGCTCCATGGCCCTCTGTTGCTCACCAGCACACCACATAACCAGCAGCTCAACTAGTGGGATTTATGCTAGGCCGTTGCCACATACAACGGTCGAGTGGTGGTACCAAAAAAAATGGGTTAGGCTAGATGACACATCAACATCATCCCAAAACTTGTGATGGGATAGACAACTCCCACCATGCTCAACCACACCGGTTCAAGCTCACCTCGGTATTTCACGCGGAAATACCGTCTGTCTCATCCCACACGGGTACTCATTTTATTTGCACAACTCATCTCTTTTATTTTAAAGCACGCACACGGTTGCTTTTGTAAATACCAGATATTTGTCATAGGGGTATAATGGTAAAATGTTCTTAAGCATTTCTAGCAGTGACTAATATTCAAACAGGACATTGTCATATTAAATATTAATCTGGGTTGTCAAGGAATCAGTCATAACAATCAAGGCATGGCTATCCAACCGGGTTTAGCGGAAAAATTATGCAAGTTTTATAAATCAGGCCATGGGTTGTGTTTATAAAAATTGGGACAACAATATGCATCAAAGGGTGGGATTGCACTTGCCGTTCTCCCAACCCTCGGGGGATTCCTGCCCGGGGTCTTGGTCTCCAAGCTCCTGCTCGTAGCACTGCTCCTCTTCGAGTCCTTCCTCGTTCACAGCGGAGTCTACGGCACACACAAACAAACACTCAATAAATAAAAGAAACAGGTTTTATAGAGCTCCAAAAGAAAGAACGGAAAAAGAGAGCGGATGGTGATGAGATGATTATTTTCGGGTATGGACTGGTTGGATTTGGCGGAAATATATTGGTGAATATTGTGGTGGAGTTTGGGGTCAAACGGGATTAATTTGGCGCATGAAATGACGAGTTCAGGGGAGTTTTAGGGGCTGTTTAAAAAGGAAAAGGACCTGTTTGTAAATATGGGAAAGCTCAGGGGCCTCGGGCGAAATAAACAGAGAGAGGGGGAATAGTGCTGTGGACTGCGGGTTAAATTGGTAAAAGTTCAGGGGGCTATGTGAAAGTGTGTATGAGAGAGGGGGTCCTATTCAAATGGACCGCGGGTTCGATTATGAAAAACGGCAGGGGGTTATGCACAAAAGTGCCTTCTTCTTTCTCGCGAAACAGTGCCGGGGGGGGGGAGCGACGGCGGCGGCGCTGTCCGGCCAAATTGCCGGCGGTAGGGGCGGCGGCGATGGACGGGAACAGGGGTAAAAGGTTGTGCGGGATATGACGAGTCCACACGTGGTCCTACCTCGGGCGGAGGTGGTCGGCGGCGAGCTGTCCACGAGAGCAGGCGGCGGCGGCGGCTCTGTAAGCGGTGGTGGCGGCGCTATGGTGGCGGAGGGGCTCAATTGGAGGGCGGGTGAGCACGAGATGGTGGAGGGGGTGCTCGCGGCCCCTTTTATAGATGCGGAGGTGGGCTGGAGAGGTGGGCCGACGAGAGGGTAGGTCGGGCGGCGTTAATGGTGTCCGGCGCTCGGGTACGGCGCTGGCCGGCGGATTTCGTGCGGGGATTGGTACGACGACGCTGTGGAGGTGCTGCTGCTGCTCTTGTCGCGTGTGTGCGTCGCGACGCAGCGTGCGTGCCCGAGCGGATGGGGCCGCGGCGAGGACGGGTGGTGGCGTGCAGGAGTGGCGCGGTGGTCGGCGGTGGCGTGCGCGCGGTGTGGGGTGCTACGACAACGGCGGGACCGGGCGGCCGGAGCGGTGGCGACCGGGGTAGTGTGCGCGACGAGCGACACGGCAGGGATGCGGGCGGTCGGCCGGGTGTCGGTTTCAGCGGCGGCAGTGGTGGGATCGCACAGAGTGGCGGCACGGCGGCGATGGCGAGCTCGTTGAGCAGAGGGCGAGTGATGGTGGCGGTCGCAGAGGCGGGGTAGCACGGCAGCGGTGGTCGGCACGACGTCGGTGGCGTGCGGCGGAGTAGAGCAGAGCGGCAGTGCCGGCGAGCTGGGCGGTGGCGTGGCGCGTTGGGCGAGTACGGCCGAGAGCGCGGCGAGGCGGAGCAGAGCGTGCTCGACAGGGCCGGCGGTGACGTGCGGTGGAGCGGAGGTGGTGTCGTGGTGGAGAAGTGAGGGGGGGAAACGGGGCGAGGCCGGACGGGGAAGTGGGGCCGGCCGGGTACGGGTGGTCGGCGACGGCGGAGTGGGGCAGAGCAGAGCGGGGACGGCGTCGGGGAGGGGGAGCAGAGGAAGCAGAGGAGGGGGAAAGGGAAATGGAGGAAAAAGGGAAAAAGAAAAGGGAGAGAGAAAAGAAGAAAGAGAAAAAGAAAAAGAGGGAGAGGAAGAAGGGGAGGGGACGGCGGGATTCGCGGCGGGCGGTCGACGACGGTCGGCCAAGGGTGGTGGCCCGGCGGTCGACCCAAGGGCGGACGACGCGGGACGGGACGGAAAGGATGGCAGTGAAGCGATGCGGATAGGAGAGAGAGAGGGGGAAAGAAGACGACAGGCGGAGAGGATTCGGCGGGAGGGGAGCTCGGGCGGAAAAACATTTGAAACTTTTTACCGGGTGAGTTAACTTAGGTGATTTTTCTCAGAGGTTAAACGCGGGCGTTACAAACCTACCCCACTTAAAGAAATCTCGTCCTCGAGATTTGGCTGGCTCCTAAAAAGGTGGGGGAACTCTTTCTTCAGGGCATCTTCTCTTTCCCACGTGGCTTCCTTTACACTGTGTCTGCTCCACTGTACTCTGCATAAACGCACTTCGGAGTTTCTGGTTCTCTTGGTGACGGTGTCCAAAATTTTGACTAGTACCTCCTGATATCTCAGATCCGTCTGTAGGTCTATCTCTTCCTCCGGTATGTGTTCTTCTTCAGGTACTCTCAGACATTTTCTCAACTGGGATACATGGAATACTGGGTGTATATCTCACATCGCTTCGGGTAACTCCAGTCGGTAGGCCACCTTCCCAACTTTCTTCTGTACCGGGTATGGTCCGATATACCTAGGGGCAAACTTCCCATGGACTTGGAATCTGCGGGTTCCCCGGATGGGTGAAACTTTGAGATAAACAAAATCTCCTGGATTAAACTCCAGTTCTCGTCTCTTCTGGTCTGCGTAGCTTTTCTGTCTGGATTGAGCTGCTTTCAACTTCTCCCTAATTCCAGCTACTTTCTCTTCGGCTTCTTTTATGAGTGCGGGTCCCACTAGTGTACGCTCTTCTACTTCTGACCACATCAGCGGAGTTCTGCATTTTCTCCCGTAGAGGGCTTCAAACGGGGACATACCCAAACTTGCCTGGTAACCATTGTTGTAGGAGAACTCTGCATAGGGTAAGCTCTGTTCCCAATCTTTACCATAGGTAAGGACACATGCTCTCAACATATCCTCCATGATCTGATTTACTCTTTCTGTCTGGCCATCGGTCTGAGGGTGATACGCGGAGCTAAAATCCAATTTGGTGCCCATAGCTTTATGCAAACTTTTCCAAAATCTTGAGGTGAACTGGGTCCCTCGGTCTGAAACAATTCTACTGGGCACTCCATGCAACTTCACTATGTTTTCCACATAAAGCTTGGCTAGTTTCTCTCCACCATAGTTAGTCCGTACAGGTAAAAAGTGAGCGACTTTAGTGAGTCGGTCAACTATTACCCATATAGAATCATGTCCCTTCTATGTTCTGGGTAGACCTACCACAAAGTCCATTCCTATCTCATCCCATTTCCAAACTGGGATAGGCAGGGGTTGCAATAATCCTGCCGGCTTCTGGTGTTCTACTTTAATCCTTTGGCAGGTATCACACTGAGCGACAAACTGGGCTATGTCAGCTTTCATTCCTTTCCACCAATAGTTCTGCTTTAAATCCAAATACATTTTGGTGGATCCTGGGTGAATGGAATATGGCGAGTTGTGAGCCTCGTCCATGATTATCTGCCTAAAGTCTTCTTCCTTAGGCACACAAATCCTATCTTTATACCACAACGTTCCTTTGCTGTCGACTTTAAAGTCTGGTGCCTTATTTTCTCCGGTATGCTTGCAGATCTGTACTAAGTCCTTGTCTGTTCCCTGGGCTTCTCTGATCCGATCCTCCAGAGTGGACTGGATCGTTAGTTGGTGACTATTATTCCGAGGGACGATGTGCACATTGAGTCGTGCCATCTCTTCTTGCAGGTGGGCACTCTTGGGTTTGTAAGACTTCCGGCTCAGGGCATCTGCCACTACATTAGCCTTGCCCGGGTGGTAGTGAATTTCCACATTATAATCTTTAACCAATTCCAACCACCTTCTCTGTCTGAGGTTCAGATCTGGTTGGGTGAAAATATACTTTAAGCTCTTGTGGTCCGTGTATATTTCACACTTGTTCCCAATTAGGTAGTGTCTCCATATTTTGAGGGCATGCACTACGGCTGCAAACTCCAAATCATGCGTTGGGTAATTCTGCTCATGGGGTCTAAGTTGTCGGGAGGCATATGCCACAACCTTTCCATTTTGCATAAGGACGCACCCTAATCCTTGGCGGGATGCGTCACAGTAAACGACGAAGTCCCTGTGAATGTCTGGTAGGGTTAAAACTGGGGCAGCGGTCAGCTTTTTCTTTAGCTCTTGGAAACTTTTTTCGCATGACTCGGTCCAAACAAATTTCTTCTCTTTCTTGAGTAACTCTGTCATGGGTCTAGCTATCTTGGAAAATCCTTCAATAAATCTCCGGTAGTACCCAGCTAAACCAAGGAAACTTCTGATCTCACTCACATTGGCCGGTTGTTGCCAGTTCGCGACTGCTTCTACCTTCTCAGGGTCTACTGCTACTCCTTCTTGGGTCAAAATGTGACCAAGGAAAGCTACTTTTTTCAGCCAAAATTCACACTTGCTGAATTTGGCATAGAGCTGGTGTGCTCTCAACTTTTCCAACACTACCCGCAAGTGCTGTTCATGTTCTTCGGCGCTCTTGGAGTAGATGAGTATATCATCAATGAAGACTACGACAAACTTATCTAACTCCTCCATAAATACTTTGTTCATAAGGTTCATGAAGTAGGCCGGTGCATTGGTGAGTCCAAAGGGCATCACTGTGAACTCATATTGCCCATATCGGGTGACAAATGCGGTCTTTGAAGTGTCACTCCCCTTAATCTTCAGCTGGTGATACCCGGTCCTTAAATCAATCTTGGAAAAGTATCTGGCCCCTTTCAGCTGATCAAAGAGATCATCAATTCTGGGGAGTGGGTATTTATTCTTGATAGTGACCTCATTTAGTGCACGATAGTCGATGCACAATCTCATACTCCCATCTTTCTTCCTTACAAAGAGCACTGGGGCTCCCCAAGGGGATGTGCTGGGTCCGATGAAGCCCATCTGCTGCAACTCTTCAAGCTGTTTCTTTAACTCTGCCAGCTCTGAGGCTGCCATCCTATAGGGTCTCTTGGCTATAGGAGAGGTTCCAGGGACTAGTTCAATGGCAAACTCTATGTCCATATCCGGTGGCATGCCAGGTAATACTTCAGGGAAAACATCAGGGTATTCTCTGATTACCGGGACTTCTTCTATGGTCGTTGCTCCCATACTAAAGATCATAGGATCTGGTCCACTTCCTTTGGTGTGACAGGCTACTTGTATTCCATCTGGGTTGGTTAGGTGCACTACCTTGTCGGCACAACCTATGAGACCATTGTGTTTGCCTAACCAATCCATTCCAAGGATCACATCTATTCCTTGGGATTCTAGTACCACTAGGTCTGCTAGAAACTCTACCCCACTTAAAAGGATCCGTACCCGCGAACAACCTAACTGGCACTTAATATCACCTCCAGGTGTTCGGGTTAGTAGGGGTGTCTTTAGTAGTACTGTAGGTATTTTGTGTTTTTCCACAAGGCTTGATGATATGAAAGAATGCGATGCCCCAGAATCAAACAATATTGTTGCCAAAACTGAACTGACTAGGTACTCCCCGAGTACTACTCCTTGTGCTCCTTGAGCTTCCTGCGCGTCGATGTGGTTGACGCGGGCTCGTCCATATGACTGCTGGGTGTTGCTGTTGTTGTTGCTGCCGGTGTTGGTGCTGCGGACGGGTACACGGTTGGCTCCAGACACTGGTGGCTTGGGTCCATTCACCGAGTTGGAGTAGACTGATATCGCAGGCTTGCTCCTAGGGTACGGGCAATTAGCGATGTAGTGCCCGGTCTCACGGCAGTTGAAGCAGGCTCTCGCATTGCTGTTGCTGGCTGTGGCCTGACTGACTTTGCTCTGTGGTGGCCTCGAAGCGGTCTGGCTCTTGAACTGGTTGTTGGGAGCCTGGGAGCTTGTGGCCTGAAACTGGGTCCTATACTGCACGGGAGCCTGGGGTCTAGGTGCAGCATAACCGGAGCTCCTGGGTTTCTGCGAGCGGTCCAACTGACGGTTCTTGCTTTCCAAGAACTTGCGCTTGTTCTCTTGCCTGGCCTCTATTCTAGCCTTTTCTGTGACAATGGCCTTGTTCATCAGTGTATTGAAGTCGGGGAAACTGTGGGTGACTATCAGGGCTCGAAGATCTGGGTGTAGACCTCTAATGAAAGCATCCTGCCTCTTTGCATCTGTCTTCACTTCATCAGGTGCATAACGGGCTAGCTCAGTGAACTCGTGGGTGTATTCTTCCACAGTCTTGTTTCCTTGCTTTAGTGCACGAAACTCATCTGCCTTGCGCCTCATGGTGGCGTCGGGAATGTGGTAGCGACGGAACTCCTCTTCAAATTCCTTCCAGGTGATCGCAGACTCGTTTGGGGAAGCTGCACAGTAAGCATCCCACCAAGCTAAAGCAGTTCCAGTGAGCTGGTGGGAGGTCAGAAGAACTTTGTCACGGTCTCCGCATCCAAACGGTTCCAGTTTCCTCTTGATAGTTCTCAGCCAGTCATCTGCTTCCAAGGGGTTGCTGGACCCTCCAAAAGTGGGTGGTCTGGTTCTCAGAAAGTTGGTCAGCTTGTCACCCGCATTGGGTCTACGGGCTGTCTCCTGACGGCGGCTGGCATTCCACACATTTTGCATGAACAAGGTGTGGTGGTACAAAGCTTGTGCCAGGTTGAAATCTGGTGGGAGTGGGGGCATAACAAAAGATTCCTCATTCTGACTTCTGGAATGGCTTGCTTCTGGTCCGCCTCTTACAGGCGCTTGTCCTTCCGGCTGGTTCTCTCCCATAGGATCCTGCTGATCCACTTCCTGGTTCTCAGGGTTCTCCCTTCTTCCTTCTGGTTGCTCTCCTCCAGCGGGAGGGGCGCGTCTCTGAGAGGCGCTAGCACGAGTGTTCACCATCTGCAGGTTGAGCAAAGCCTTCGTGAGATTGGGTTAAATGATGTTTAAGTTGATTAGTTCGCATTTCAAAAAGGCAGAACAGCACACAAGCTAACACACGACCACACAAGGTTCCATTCCAACAGCTGAGGGTTACAACACTTGAGGGGGGGTTACAACAAGGCTCGCACTGCAGGGCGGGGCATAGAACAAGGTAGGGAAACTACTGCTAGGGATACAAGGGTTCTCCGGACCAAGCTGGCTTCATTCCCATTCGAGCGCTTGACTCTGGGCCTACTCGCGGGGCGAGCTTTCCTCTGGTGGTGCAAGTCGTGCCTGCTCAGCCTCGGTCAAGGTCCCATTCTCCCGAGGCGGCTCAGATGGTCCTTCTTCAGCGGGCGGTGATTCCGCCGGAGTTCTCGACAGTGCCAGTGGGTTTCCCACAATTTCTCCCCATGCCATGATCGGTGTCCCAAGTAGGACATGGGGTTCTCCAATTGCCGGGACAGGGGTTCCACTTCTGGTCCAATCCTGGATACGCAGGTCCCGAGCCTGCCTAAGGCTTTCTTGGGCGACTGCCTCATTGCTGATGGCAGCAGCGGCTCTTGCTTCAGCCTGGGCCACCTAGACTTGGTGCATGCGGACTGAGAATTCTGCTTGTTCAGCCCGGGCGGTCTGTTCTCTCAGGCGTTCAGCCTGCTTGTCCAAGAGTTGGTCCAAGGAATTGAGGTAGGTGACCACTTGGTACAGGATGGGTTCCTCTTGACGGCGCTGCTCCAAGTTCCTTATGCGGGCTCGCCAGACTGCACTTCTAACGACCGGCGGAAAGTACCTCATTGGAGTGGGGACCAGGTGCCTTTCAAAGATTCCGCACATGAAGCGGAGGGCTTTCCTGAGTGCCAAGGGGTAGGTGTCCTGGTGCCTGAATCCTGTAGCGGTCGTACGCCATGCCTCGACAGGGTGGAGGTCACTCTTGGCGACAACTATGACCACTCTGCAGCGTTGGGTCCCATGGTGCTCGTACTCCCTGCTGTAGTACCTCGGGCGTTCAGGCACACCGAGGCGTTCCAGCGCGGGGATCAATAGGCTAGCGAAGCCCGGTGTGACTGGGCAGACTCCCTGGGTCCATCCTTGATCCGCCATCTGAAACCAGGGGAAAACAAGAGTTTGAACAGATGCCGGATAAAAGGTGACCTTTATTGCATAACATGGTTAGGTACAAAGATCATGGATACATCGAGGCTAAGCTGGTAGTGCTACTGGAAACAACAGACTCTACTCTAGGAAAGGCTAGACTAAGTGCTAATCTACTCCAGACAGACTCGGCGCTTCTTCAGAGGGAGCTGGTACTCGGGCACTTCTTCCTCGGTCTGAGTGCCTGCGTCCACATGGGTCATTTCTGGTTCATCTTCCAACAACCCTCTTTCTCTCCTGTATGCTTCCAGGTTATCCATATACTCATAGTAGGCCTGGCATCTAGCCTGGTGAGTGGCTAGAGAACTGACAGCCTGTGTGGCCGTCGCCTTCTGTACTTCTAGTTCTTCCTTCGATTCTCCTAGCTCTCTCTTCACCTCTTCTAGCTCCTTCTCTGCCTTCTCGGCTCTGCGAATCTGGTGCCTCAGCTGTCCCGATGTCTCCCGGTACAGCCTGTCTAAGCCAGTGAGGTAAATGGACAAGTGGGACACAGTGTCCTCCATATCTTCATCTCTTCCAAGGCTCCTCATCTGGGCAATCCATTCGCGTCCTCCACTTTCCAAGGGTGGGGCAAATCCTAGTGCTGTTCCCACGAGGTACTGCCTGTAGAGTTCGCGGAGGCACATCAGGGCTCTTCTTGCGGCTTTGCGGTAGGCATTAGGACGATCGTAGCCGGTGGCGTGAACAAACCAAGGTGCCACTTCCTTGTACAGTGAGCTTCTCCCCACAAAGATGAACATCCGGCACCGACGGGTACCATTGGTGGTGCACTCCCGGTAAAAGTACTCGGGGATCTCGGTGACTCCAACGTGCTCCAGGCTAAGCAGCAGCAACTTGGGGAGGCCAGGTTCTGCGGGGCAGACTCCTTCGCCCCAACCCTCGTCAGCCGACTGGGCCATCTGGAACAAGTCAAAAAGCCGTCGGTGAGTACTTGTGTGGGGGAAAGGATTAGGCAAGAACAAACTAGGGTCAAGATCCTAGGGGTACGCCCTACGGCCAACCTATCGGCTCTGATACCACCTGAAGCGTCCCCTCGAAAGAGAGAACTTAATGTGATACAAATACCAGTCCCAGGATGCTGGTTCACATTATTACAACAGATAGTTCAGTACAAAGTCAACATTACGGGAGACGGTGGCATTGCAGGGCCACAACAAACAGAACTAGCGCTAAGCTCCAGATAAAAAGGTTGATAACATAGAGGTCTTCATCAGAGTGGCAACGCATGCGGCTTCCAGCGGGTGGCCCTAACACACAGGCAAAGGTTGGGTGCAGAACGAACCCCTCTAGACGAGATCCTCAGGCACAAAGTCCGGGTCTGCCTCTGCAACAATTTAAGCAAGGGTGAGTACAGACGTACTCAGCAAGCGCAACCACAACCACGGAGGGAGTAACAGAAGTATGCAAGTATTGCCGCAAGGATGGCTTGTGGTTTATTTATCAGCAAAGCAAATTTTATTACACATGCAAGGGGTTGGTTTTCGCAATGGGTTTTCACAAACATTACTTTTAAAAGGAACAGAATCTGTAACGCTTTTTCATACAAGATTTTGTTGCTACCAGATTTCCCATCTGTCGTAGCCCATGTCCAAAACATTTCTCAGTTCGATCAAATACCAACTTTTCTTACACCAAGACAGGGGACTAGTGAAGTGACAAAGCCGTAACTCGCCCAATACCGTGGGCACGGCTATCCGGATAGGTTTTAACTCTGCAGAGGTGTACACAACCACAAGTAGGCTACCACAGCATGAACACCTTAGTGCCAGTGTAGCTCCTAACAAAGCCATTACCCAACATAGCTAAACTGACAAGTTAACACAGACGCGACCAGGGGGTAAGCAACCTACCAACGAGGTTCTACCCAGGGGCATACCTCACATAGACCGTATCCCCGGCTCCATGGCCCTCTGTTGCTCACCAGCACACCACATAACCAGCAGCTCAACTAGTGGGATTTATGCTAGGCCGTTGCCACATACAACGGTCGAGTGGTGGTACCGAAAAAAAATGGGTTAGGCTAGATGACACATCAACATCATCCCAAAACTTGTGATGGGATAGACAACTCCCACCATGCTCAACCACACCGGTTCAAGCTCACCTCGGTATTTCACGCGGAAATACCGTCTGTCTCATCCCACACGGGTACTCATTTTATTTGCACAACTCATCTCTTTTATTTTAAAGCACGCACACGGTTGCTTTTGTAAATACCAGATATTTGTCATAGGGGTATAATGGTAAAATGTTCTTAAGCATTTCTAGCAGTGACTAATATTCAAACAGGACATTGTCATATTAAATATTAATCTGGGTTGTCAAGGAATCAGTCATAACAATCAAGGCATGGCTATCCAACCGGGTTTAGCGGAAAAATTATGCAAGTTTTATAAATCAGGCCATGGGTTGTGTTTATAAAAATTGGGACAACAATATGCATCAAAGGGTGGGATTGCACTTGCCGTTCTCCCAACCCTCGGGGGATTCCTGCCCGGGGTCTTGGTCTCCAAGCTCCTGCTCGTAGCACTGCTCCTCTTCGAGTCCTTCCTCGTTCACAGCGGAGTCTACGGCACACACAAACAAACACTCAATAAATAAAAGAAACAGGTTTTATAGAGCTCCAAAAGAAAGAACGGAAAAAGAGAGCGGATGGTGATGAGATGATTATTTTCGGGTATGGACTGGTTGGATTTGGTGGAAATATATTGGTGAATATAGTGGTGGAGTTTGGGGTCAAACGGGATTAATTTGGCGCATGAAATGACGAGTTCAGGGGAGTTTTAGGGGCTGTTTAAAAAGGAAAAGGACCTGTTTGTAAATATGGGAAAGCTCAGGGGCCTCGGGCGAAATAAACAGAGAGAGGGGGAATAGTGCTGTGGACTGCGGGTTAAATTGGTAAAAGTTCAGGGGGCTATGTGAAAGTGTGTATGAGAGAGGGGGTCCTATTCAAATGGACCGCGGGTTCGATTATGAAAAACGACAGGGGGTTATGCACAAAAGTGCCTTCTTCTTTCTCGCGAAACAGTGCCGGGGGGGGAGCGACGGCGGCGGCGCTGTCCGGCCAAATTGCCGGCGGTAGGGGCGGCGGCGATGGACGGGAACAGGGGGAAAAGGTTGTGCGGGATATGACGAGTCCACACGTGGTCCTACCTCGGGCGGAGGTGGTCGGCGGCGAGCTGTCCACGAGAGCAGGCGGCGGCGGCGGCTCTGTAAGCGGTGGTGGCGGCGCTATGGTGGCGGAGGGGCTCAATTGGAGGGCGGGTGAGCACGAGATGGTGGAGGGGGTGCTCGCGGCCCCTTTTATAGATGCGGAGGTGGGCTGGAGAGGTGGGCCGACGAGAGGGTAGGTCGGGCGGCGTTAATGGTGTCCGGCGCTCGGGTACGGCGCTGGCCGGCGGATTTCGTGCGGGGATTGGTACGACGACACTGTGGAGGTGCTGCTGCTGCTCTTGTCGCGTGTGTGCGTCGTGACGCAGCGTGCGTGCCCGAGCGGATGGGGCCGCGGCGAGGACGGGTGGTGGCGTGCAGGAGTGGCGCGGTGGTCGGCGGTGGCGTGCGCGCGGTGTGGGGTGCTACGACAACGTCGGGACCGGGCGGCCGGAGCGGTGGCGACCGGGGTAGTGTGCGCGACGAGCGACACGGCAGGGATGCGGGCGGTCGGCCGGGTGTCGGTTTCAGCGGCGGCAGTGGTGGGATCGCACAGAGTGGCGGCACGGCGGCGATGGCGAGCTCGTTGAGCAGAGGGCGAGTGATGGTGGCGGTCGCGGAGGCGGGGTAGCACGGCAGCGGTGGTCGGCACGACGTCGGTGGCGTGCGGCGGAGTAGAGCAGAGCGGCAGTGCCGGCGAGCTGGGCGGTGGCGTGGCGCGTTGGGCGAGTACGGCCGAGAGCGTGGCGAGGCGGAGCAGAGCGTGCTCGACAGGGCCGGCGGTGACGTGCGGTGGAGCGGAGGTGGTGTCGTGGTGGAGAAGTGAGGGGGGGAAACGGGGCGAGGCCGGACGGGGAAGTGGGGCCGGCCGGGTACGGGTGGTCGGCGACGGCGGAGTGGGGCAGAGCAGAGCGGGGACGGCGTCGGGGAGGGGGAGCAGAGGAAGCAGAGGAGGGGGAAAGGGAAATGGAGGAAAAAGGGAAAAAGAAAAGGGAGAGAGAAAAGAAGAAAGAGAAAAAGAAAAAGAGGGAGAGGAAGAAGGGGAGGGGACGGCGGGATTCGCGGCGGGCGGTTGACGACGGTCGGCCAAGGGTGGTGGCCCGGCGGTCGACCCAAGGGCGGACGACGCGGGACGGGACGGAAAGGATGGCAGTGAAGCGATGCGGATAGGGAGAGAGAGAGGGGGAAAGAAGATGACAGGCGGAGAGGATTCGGCGGGAGGGGAGCTCGGGCGGAAAAACATTTGAAACTTTTTACCGGGTGAGTTAACTTAGGTGATTTTTCTCAGAGGTTAAACGCGGGCGTTACACGCGCTCGCTCCCTCTGTTGTTCTGCTGCTCTCTTGCATTCCCGACGCAAGCCTCCGAATCCTCCCTGCCTTGAGATCCTGCTCGGGATAGGCAGGCGATAAGGTTTTTGGGAGCGTACGAGTACGCGACTGCTCGCTGCTGCGAACGACTACTTCCTGGTGTCCGGCCTCGTCAACCCGAACAAGTACTTCCTGGTGACCGTCTTCCTCACGCGAACGAATACGTCCCGGTGGCCGTTCGAGGGACTTCACTGCAACGACTCGCCACTGCACCGAATCAGATCGACTACTTCGAGCAAGGCCAGTCGAGGATGGTTAACACTATTCCTCCAGCTGGTGACAGCGCATCCGGTGCCTCCGGTACCGACCCCGCCTCCGGGTACATCCTGAACATCGCTTTGTTATGGTTTCGGTTTCTCATGCTGTTCATGTTATTTAGGAGATTTATCTTGAACACTCGCACATGTTTTGTTATCACTGGATCACTCACTGTTGTCATGAATTTGTTGCAAATTTCTGGAATTAAAATATACCGAATGATGCCTAAATTTCTAACAATCCAAAAACCTTACGTTAATAATAGGCTTTCGGTAGTTGGTTTTGCCGCATCAATCAAACCAAATGTTTTCGATGGGTCTAATTACAAACGTTGGCGCGAGAGGGTTACGCTGTGGTTGACAGCGATGAACATCATGCATGTCATACAGGGGAAGCCCGAACAGTTCACTCAAGAGGAGGAGCGGGCTTTCATGGCGGCCGATAACCTGTTTAGAGGTGCCATCATGAGTGTTCTCGCTGAAAGCCTTGTGGACACGTACCTCTTGCTGTCGAGTGGCAAAGATGTTTGGGATGCTCTTGAGGCTAAGTTTGGGGTCTCTGATGCTGGTGGCGAGCTGTATGTCATGGAACAGCTCTATGACTACAGGATGGTTGAAGACCGTCCTGTGGTAGAGCAGGCCCATGAGATCCAGGCGCTGGCTAGAGATTTTGAGAACTATAGCAAGGATGCTCCATGTCGGTTGCCAGACAAGTTTGTGGCTGGAGGTATTATCTCCAAGTTGCCACCGTCTTGGAAGGATTTTGCGACCTCTCTGAAACACAAGAGACAAGAGTTTACTATTGTCGATCTCATCGGCACTCTTGATGTGGAAGAGAAGGCGAGGGCAAAAGACCAACGTGGTAAAGGGATTGCTGGATCTTCTAGTGTCAACTTGGTGCAAAAGAAAAACTTCAATGCATCCAACAAAAAGAAGAACAAGCCGCAACAGAACCAGACAAAGGCTAATCAAACGGCTCAGTTCAAGAAGAAGAAGAAACCGCCGACGGGGCATTGTTATTATTGTGGTAGCCTGGACCACTTTGCTGCAAAGTGCCCGCACCGCAAGGACAAGAACAATGGCGGCAGTGCCAACATGGTTGTTAGTGAGACTGGTGGAACGTCGGGGTACGGTAATCTTTTACCTACAGTTCTTTCAGTATGTCATTCACCCGATTGGTGGATTGACAGTGGTGCTAATATTCATGTTTGTACTGACATTTCCTTGTTTTCTTCTTACCAGGCAGGCGGGTCTTCCTCCGTGTTGATGGGGAACGGATCACATGCGCGTGTTCTTGGTGCTGGTTCGATCGATCTGAAGCTTACTTCGGGAAAGACCGTTTGACTGAACAACGTGCAGCATGTCCCCACCATCAAAAAGAACTTAGTCAGCGGGTCTCTTCTGTGTAGAGACGGCTTTAAGTTAGTCTTTGAATCCAATAAATGTGTAATCTCTAAATTTAGAAGTTTTATTGGAAAATGTTATGATAGCAGAGGCTTGTTCCGCTTTTCTTTGTCAGATAATTGTAATAAAGTTGTGAACCACACTGCAAACGTTAATAATGAATCTAATGTTTGGCATTCGCGACTGTCATGTTAATTTTGGTTGGATGATGCGTCTTGCAAACCTGAGTTTAATTCCGAAATTCACCTTAGTCAAAAATTCTAAGTGTCATGTGTGTTGAATCAAAACAACCTCGCAAGCCTCATTTCGCGGCTGAGGCGAGGAACTTGGCACCTCTAGACTTAATTCATTCCGATCTGTGCGAGATGAATGACGTGTTGACAAAAGGTGGTAAAAAGCACTTCATGACTTTAATAGATGATTTTACTAGATTTTGCTACATTTATTTGTTGAAATCTAAAGATGAAGCGTTACAGTACTTTAAAATCTATAAAGCTGAGGTAGAAAATTAACTTGAGAGAAAGATCAAAAGAGTTAGGTCTGATCGCGGTGGAGAGTATTTTTCTAATGTATTCACTGCGTTCTGTGAGGAACATGGAATAATTCATGAGAGGATGCCTCCCTACTCACCTCAGTCAATTGGGGTAGCCGAAAGAAAGAACCGCACTCTGACTGACTTGGTTAATGCCATGTTGGATACAACGGGACTTTCCAAGGAATGGTGGGGTGAGGCTATATTGACTGCATGTCATGTCCTCTAGGCATGTAAAGAGACGACTGAAATCTGTCAGGAAAATGAGAAACTCCGGAGTGATAGCCTTGGACTACATCCAAACGGCTAAGAACCTGGCAGATCAATTCACAAAAGGGTATTTCACGTAACGTGATAGACAATGCATCCAGGGAATTGGGCTTGAGACCCATGTGTGTTACTCAGTAGTGGTAACCTGTCCTATGTGATCGGAGATCCCGTGAATTAGGATGGTGAAACAAGCTATTGTTTAACTGAGAGAAGAGAACATTTGAAAATGGCTCATTCCAATGGAGGTGCATTTCTCTTCTAAGTCTGTATGGCAGGTTGGTGAAAACCTTAATGTGATCCGAGTGGCTCAATGAGGGCAAAGATGTTGACCTACAGAACATCTCAAAGGATTGCACCTATATGGGTTCGATTGCTAGTCACAATCTATGGGATAGGGTGATCTCTAGATACCCATGAAAGGCACGGAGTATGACTTATACGCTCCAACCCGAGGGGATGCTTAGAGCAGCCTAGTACTGGCAAAGGGGCTCTAGTCAAGCTTGTTTGCACAAAACTGTCAATTCAAGGCATAGTCCATTGGTCAGTTGTGAACAAGTGTAGCTCTTGCCCCAGGTGGATGTTCAACTTAACAGTCCCCGCCATGAGGCCAGTATATCAAAACAACAGTTGAGTCGAGAGTATTTTCTTGTGTACCTTAAAATTTTTGGTGGGGATTGTTAGAATAATTGGGCATTGGCCCATTTAAGTCTCAATTAATCAAAGAATAAAAGGTCCACTAATAAATGCTAGAGAATTAAGTCCCTGATGAAGAGTCAACGGGAATCCTAACAAACTTAAATGGTGGACCAACTGTGGACCACTTGTGAAGTTGGTAAAAGGAGAAGGGCGTACCACACGCGCGCGCTCGCTCGCCTCGCCGAGTCGGGCTGGGCCGGGCCGTGGCCGTGGTCGTGTCGTGTCGAGTCGAGTCGAGTCGAGACGAGACGTGAAGTGACGTGCCGTGCCGAGCCGAGCCGCTCTGCGTTTGCAGTGTGATGTACCTTTTGCCACAAATGACATTGATTGAGTCTTAAACGTTACCAGTAACTGTCGATTTGATGGCTGAGAGTAACTGACGACGTTTAATGACATTATTGGGCTGACCAGTAACTGAAGGCATTATGGCCATTGCTGCCTCAAGCAGTGTCCAGGTTCATCCCCCATCCTCCTCTGGTCGCCTATACAAGAGGGGCTCTCTCCCTCAGCCAGGACACACTCTCTCCAACACTCTCAGGTACTCCTTTCAGGAGACCTCTCACTCTCTCCCTGTGTTGTTCTGCTGCTCTCTTGCATTCCCGACGCAAGCCTTGTGAGCACACTGCTTGCGTGAGTAGAAGCCTCCGAACCCTCCTTGCCTTGAGATCCTGCTCGGGATAGGCAGACGATAAGGTTTTTGGGGAGCGTACGAGTACGCGACTGCTCGCTGCTGCGAACGACTACTTCCTGGTGTCCGGCCTCGTCAACCCGAACAACTACTTCCTGGTGGTCGACTTCGTCAACTAGAACGACTACTTCCTGGTGACTGTCTTCCTCACGCGAACGGCTACGTCCCGGTGGCCGTTCGAGGGACTTCACTGCAACGACTTGCCACTGCACCGAATTAGATCGACTACTTCGAGCAAGGCCAGTCGAGGATGGTTAACACTATTCCTCCAGCTGGTGACGGCGCATCCGGTGCCTTCGGTACCGGCTCCGCCTCTGGGTATATCCTGAACATCGCTTTGTTCTGGTTTCGGTTTCTCATGTTGTTCATGTTATTTAGGAGATTTAACTTGAACACTCGCACATGTTTTGTTATCACTGGATCACTCAATATTGTCATGAATTTGTTGCTAATTTCTGGAATTAAAATATACCGAATGATGCCTAAATTTCTAACAGTGACGTAATTAAGGGGTTGTTTGGTTTCCCTGACTAAAGATTTAGTCCCGTCACATCGAATGCATTACATAAGCCGGGACTAATTTACGATACGAATCTATTAAGCCTAATTAGTCCATGATTAGACAATATAATGCTACCGTAATAATTTGATAATTATGTACTAATTATAGGTTCGTCTCGCGGGGTAGATATGACTTATGTAATTAGTTTTATAATTAATTTATGTTTAGTGCTACTAATTATCACTTATTTGATGGACTAAACTTTAGTCCCTAGGATTTGATGGACTAAACTTTAGTCCCTAGAATCCAAACACAGGCTAAGTAAGGATGTGTGTCCACATCAGTCGACTGAAATATAGATTATTTGTCAGTCACCTGTTACACACGTTGGATCGTCATCCAATGGCTCACCTGTTGGCCCTTGTGTTATCTCAAGATGGCAACGGGGCTATCCCGTCGGGTTTGACAGAACGTTCTGCCCCCCGAGACAACAAAATTCACCCGTTCCCCGTCCCCGACATAGCACACGGGGATGATTTTTTCCCGTCCCCGTCCCCGAACGGGGATTGCACACCCGGCGGGGTTCACAACCCCGACAAATCCCCAAATAGAAAGCTTTGAACCATCTGAAGAAATACAAAAGAACAAAGAACATAGAAACTACACATACATATATAACTCTGTACAATTTGCTAACCTTCTCACTGAGCAATAAAAAACAAAGATAAAATCCATGCAGTCTTCACGCTGTTCTAATTCTAACCTTTTTACTAGCTGCATGCACAACGCAATAAATGGCATCATTCATTGTTGATTTGTTGGCTCCCGTGGAGGCGTGGACTATTTCTCCTTCTCTGGGATTGCGAAGCACAAACATACACAGGCACACAGCTGCGAGTTGGTCCTGCCGCTAGGCTGGAGGGCGACGCAGACTCATGGGATTCCGCGCACGCGAATCCACGACGGATTTGGAGGCCGCGACCCCGAGCGTGTCCCCGCCTGTGGCTGCGGGAGACTGAGGAGGAGCTGAGGGTGAGGGGAGATCGACGCCGGAGAAGCCGCGCGTCGCATCGCGGCTCGCGTTGGTGAGAGAGACGGAGAGATGGAACAGCGGCGGAGGGACGGGGAGAAGACGAGAAGGTGAGGTAGGTTAAAGTTTGGGCCAAATTTATATCAACGCTGTGGACTTGGGCCAATATCCTTTGTTGGGCTTCTTTTTAGCTTCTATCCTGATGCAATTGTACATGAATTCGGGGCCCCCAACGGGGATCGGGGACGGGGAGCCCAGAAACGTTCCGCCCCCCGCCTCACCCGATGGGGATGCGATTTGACCCGTTAAGCCCCCCGTGGGGAGTAAAACCACCCCATTTACATCCCCTAGTGGATGAATTCCCCGTCGGGGATCGGGGCCCATTGCCATCTTGAGTGTTATCTGTCTCCTGGTTGTTAACGGGCCCGCAGTTTAGTGTTTCGCGCCCGTTATCAGTCATATCGGACACACTTCTGCTTTGTGCACCCATTACCACTTGGAACCTATTCTATCTCTGTTTTTGGGAGGGTTCTTGTGGACTACCCACTGAAGTGTCTATTTTGTTTTCTTTCGATCTAGAGTAAAAAATTCGGAAAAAACAACTGATAAATAAGTTACAAGTAAAATTGTCGTAAAAAGGTCCAAAAGCCGATAAAAGATTTACAAGTAAAATTTGTGCCAGCGTTATTTGTGTTTTATTTTGCCAACTAAAAACAAACACAAAGCCAATAATCGTATTTTTTGTGTCAACAAAAGTACATGAAAATTTTCTCCTAGCTCATCATCTTCCATGATGTACATCCATTTATGTGTGATGACTTTGTGATCTGGAAGGAACCTTTCATGGCAAAGCTACAGACTAGTTCCATGCATGCCCCATAGGCTGTTGGTGCAAAGCAAGGTTAGCCCTAGATATGGCAAGAAGCACGAAGTATAACACATGCATTGTCTATCCTAGCTGCTTTAAACTAAAGTCCACACACACACACATAACAATATGAAATTGTGTCACACATAGCAATGTCACTTCAGCTCCTGAAACAAAAAAAAAACAGCTCAGTATTTAACTACACTAGTAAATGCATTATATGGAAAAACAGAGGCATGTCTATTTGACCAGCTTCATCCTCTTTATGTAGGGTGAAGATCCTTGAAAACAAAATTCGAAAACTAATGTCTATTTGAATATATTAACATTTGTTACGAATCAATATCATATAAAAGAATATGAGAAATATCAATGTATTGACAAACTTTTATACACTAAACATGCATATAATTTAACTAATTATTGAGCAAAACTACCAAAGTTTGACCAAGACAATCATAATGTGCCCTATAAAAAGAGGTAGTGCTACTGTTTGAAGAACATTGTATACTTAAAAAGAACACCCATAGTTAAAGGCCCAATGTATGCGTGAAGGCAATTTAACAAACACATGCAACCAATCTATATTTTAGACTATTATGGATCCAGTAATGATTAAGGCAATGCTTGAAATCAGTTATGCTAAAAACATTTTGCAATTAATTGATAAGATTTGAAACCATGTCGCCCAAAATCCAATCCTGATTTTTTTTTCAGAATATTAGAATCAAATGAACCATATTGCCTGGAGTAAAACTCTTGTCACATTGAAGGCAGCACGAAAAAAATCCACATTCAATAGTATAGCTCATTGGCTCACCCAGTCGTTGGCTTACCAGAACATCAGCTTTGATCTCTTGCCATTACTTGAACTCAGGTAAATCCTAGTATAGATACACTTTCATCTACCCAAACAAAATATGTCAAAACCCCATCATGAATCTCCTACATATATTAGGAAAATAAGAACATGGCTCAGTATTCACAACAAAAGGTAAATTGGTAGCTAGCAAGAAGCAACGAGAGGAAGACAAAAAGGTTGTATAATAACTTCTCTGGAATGCATTGGTGGCTGGCTAGCAGCTGTATCTAGTATTACACATAACAAGAGTAAGTCTACAATGATTGATCTACCTGGGCCAGTTGAACAGCACAACTCAAATGCCTCTTCTAATCTTCCCACTCTTCAAACTGTCCAGATATCTTCTATACAACAATGGTTGCACCTATAAGAAAGGAAGGAGACTTGAGTAGGAGTTAGGGGATATAATGAAATATTTTGGCTATGGCAACTACCATTTACAATTCAAATGATGAAGAAACACATGTACAAAAACAGCACAAGCCATAATTTATTAAAGCTTGTGTGATCCTCAAAACTACTTAGGCCCAATAATACCAGTTACTGCAAAGTGCACAGTTTAATTGCCTAATCATATTGGATTATGGTAACATAAAGAATAACAAAAGAAAAGGTGCACTTAAATCTGGACCAGAATTTATTTGATAAAATACCTTTAACATAACAGCAGGAAGGGAGCAGTGAATGATGATTGGACAAAATTCTGTAGATAACGAATCTGTTGGAATACAGTATCTGCAATCAATGACCAGCCATATAATTTCCTAGGGTGATACAGAAGTAAAATCAGACAAAATATGGTTTAGGTATGTTAGAAGCTTAGTGATGGAAGAAAGGATTACTGACATGCCCAAAGGATTAGTTATGGCAGATCATGGCGGTCAAAGATTATTTCTCTGAATACAAGAAATAGCGGTCATGTACTCTGCTAACTGAAAACAATGTAAGGCATGAACCGCTACTGCTGCTGATATGCCGCTACTGATACTGCTAATGGAGACAAGAATAGGTAGAGTTGTATGCCTAGTTCC
The DNA here is from genome assembly GCA_033239725.1 of Echinochloa phyllopogon. Lineage (NCBI taxonomy): Eukaryota > Viridiplantae > Streptophyta > Magnoliopsida > Poales > Poaceae > Echinochloa > Echinochloa phyllopogon. Next base: position 30,888,525 of record BTCW01000018.1, read on the forward strand.
AAGCAACAAACCAGATGAAGCAGGAAAGAACAATGCTTTAGGTGAGATAAAACACAGGTATTTCTTGAAAAATACAGTATTTCTTTGAAAAACACAATTATTTTTTGAAAAAGAAGTATTTATTGAAAAAACACAAGTATTTCTTGAAAAATACATCAAATTAAATCGATGAACAAACAAGTTCCAAATTGCGAATCAACAGAAAATTTCATAACTCTTTCAACGCAAAGACAGTAGTCTTAATAAAAAGAAAACCAAGCTTATCTCAAATACTAACATGATTCAAAACAGGATGTGCCAAAAAAAGGTATCAAAACAGTGTGGGAAATTCAGGTTGGACAACATTAAAGTATAAATAGCTAATGACTTGGATGCCAAAATATAATCTTTAAATGTCAGGGTAAGCCTGAATGGAACTGCCATAAAAAAATGCTACAACAAACAAATGTGTAAAAAATAACTTACACTAAATCTTGACCGACCAAGACAATCATAACACACAACACATATAAGCAGCATCTCTGAGAGCAGATTTATACTTTAAAAATTATGACCTATATATCCTTCACAACACACAACACACATACTACATAAGCAAAAAAAAAGGATGAGAATCACCTGATTGTTATAGCCACAAAATTCTTCCTACAGAAGTTCTTTGGCCCCCGTGGCAGATTAGTGTAGCACCTGCAAAAAATGTGGGGATAAAAAAACGGTGATTGAAGATCAAGTGCTGGAGGGTGTGCTAGGTACAATGTGCACATCCTAACACTTAGCACAGCATGATGGTGTAGCTAACACATTAAGAAACGAGCACAGACACAAATCAGACAACACGGTTGCAGGAATCCAGCAATGTTCACAACACAGCTGTACACCCACAAATTAGATAAAGACACACATACACCCACAAAGAAACACAAGTATGCAATGATCAGAAAGACACAGACACACACAACCCCCCCCCCCCCCCCCCCCCCACAACACACACAGCCAAAGACACAGATACACGACTATTTCTTCAAAGAAACACAAGTATTTCTTGGAAAACACAATTATTTCTTGAGAAAAACACAAGTATTTACGAAAAATATAGGTATTTCTTGAAGAAACACATGTACATCTTGAAAAAAATAGGCATGAAAGAAATTCTAAACAAGGAAAAGATAAACTTAGTCTAGGTGAACCCTATCAAAAACAGACAAAAAATACTTCTGACATGTGATTTAAATTATACAACAAACAAACTATATTTGCCAATTCAACTTGTGCCCTTTTCTTACTCATTTACCCTTATCTATTCAATACAATAAATCTTATGGTTGGGCTTGTGCACAGGCTGAATTGGAAGATTAAATGAATATCCCAAATGGAAAAAAATGTGAAACGGAAATGTAAATGAAAAGAATAAAATGCATACCTCAAGTGTGAAGCCCTCAGTGTAGTCATTTTGGTAGAGTCCTAGAAAATCACCTAATGACAAGCACAACACGAGCTTAGTTCAATTAATTAACCCCAAAGACTAAAAGGTCAAGCTACAGTCCTAGACAACTGAAAAATGGCAGAATAAGGTCTTCACAAAAAAATCCCACACTAAACCTAGAACAGTTTGAGGCCCAACCAAACAAAAAAAATAAGCCAAAGAGGTATAGTAAACACTAAAATGGCTGCATGTTTTGAGCATCTGCACCACCAACAATAGAAATGCACTTCATCTTAACATCTGATGTGAACCTAAAACTATCAGGAACACAAGTTTAACAATGTTTAAGGTGAGCATTATAAACCAAAAACAAGGGAAAACATTGTTTATTAAGGAGATTCATATGGAATCAGCATCTGCCCACCAAAAAGTACTCATTTTCTCAAGCTATTTCACATAATTGATGCGAAGGGTGTTAAAAAAAGGACATAATTCAAGGACCATAAAGTACAGACTGACATGTGTTTCACAAACAACACTTCAATGAAATATTGCTAGGTCATTGGATATTAAGCCACTGAAATACGGCAACAGGTCCGGAAAGCAGAATATATATGAAAAAGCAGACAACATGAAATTTTGCTTCAGTTCAAGGAAGTTATGATTACATTATAACATTGGTTAGCATTGCACAATATAATCTCAGTCCCTAGTACCATAAAGTTTTTTAAAGTTATAACATGCTTCATGTCTGAATGTAATTTGGTATATAAGTATGCTATATAAATATTATTCCAAACAAGTACTCACTCACTCTCTAAATCATTTGTGGTTTCTTCTAATTATGACAATATGTCAAAAGAGACATTTATCCACCTTTGAACATCATTTATCCACAGTGAGAACACACGCATACACACAACTTAAAGCAATGTGGAAGCAAATCGAGAAGAGCTATTCACTGATTACTGTTGAAACAAGAGCTCAAGTTAAACAAGAGAAATATTGAATGAGCGAAGCTGCATACTACAGAAACCTTGATACTGCAACGCAAGCAGAAGTTTTTTAAGTAAGAAAGGACCAGACCAAAGATCACTAATGTAAGAGCCAGGTAATTACTGTGACAAGCAGTAGATTAAAAAACAAAGAGCTATGCTCACATGCAAGAAGCTATGGGAGGTTCCAAAGCTAACTAGATATTGACTAAACAAATAGTAAAGCATATGCACAGGCATAAGCATAGGTCGACATGCAAAAAGGATGATTACTATTCATTTAATTAGACAATAGTCATTGTTGATTGAAAGTGACACAAGATGCAACTCCCTATCAATTACTGCAGGTCTGCAGTTGCCTTGCTCTATTGTCGAGTTCCAAGAAACTGAACAGAAGTCACAATACAGTTATCCAGCAAGAGAAAATGCTAGTTAATTGAATTGTACAAAGGACATGCTACAGGCCACACAAGGATTAAATAAGATAATCGCCTGCTATGCTAGTTAGTTAGTTACTCAAAGCATTGATCGCCTGCTATGCTAGTTACTCAAAGCATTGATCCCTGTACCATGAAAATGACACTCCATGAAAAATGAACCTGTGTGAATCGAACTGAGAGTAACCTTGTTTCTCCTAAGCTGCTTACCTGATGTTGCCATAGAGAAAAATGCAGCCAAGCTGCTACTGTACCTGACAGCCAAAGGAGTTCACAGCCGAGCAAGAAAAGATTTGAGATTGGTATAGTAAACTAAAGATCACACTACTACAGCCTAACGCATGCCAGTTCCTTGACAGGCATTTCCACGAACACAAGGAGTACACCATCAATATAGTCAGACAACCCTGCTGCAAGCTAGGTTGTACCCATAAAAATGCTAAACAACAATAACCCTACGATCTGCAGTCTCCACCGGCGAAAACTCAAGGGAGAAATTGATCCCCAAATCGAGCTCTAGAACTACGATCCCCAAATAAAATCTTAGCAAAACAAGTCAAATCGGACCCTGCCTCAACTTGACCAAAATCTAGAGAGAATCTGCCACAGCCCTACTGTAACTGAAACACGTACAGTGCAAGAAATCCACGCCGGCCAGATAATACACTCGACGCTCAGCCCCGCAAGCAGGCCAGACAACACAAGGTAGCTTCTCTGAAAAACCCTAACACAAAATCTATAGAGAATCTCTATCTTCTTGTCCTCCTAAACTCTAGCCGCAACACAAATCGAACACAAACCGGGCTGATCCCCACACACAAAACCCTAGAGAACATATCAGTTTGCGCACGGAAAGAGGAGGGGAAGGAGAGGTGGGAGGAGTACCAAATCGTCAGGATCCCGACAGCCTCCCACATGAAACGTCGGTGGTGGTTCTTCGATCCAAATCCCACAGGAATCCACACGAATCGCCAGATTGCTGGGGTCGCCGCCCCGCCATGTTGCCGGAGCGCCGAGGTCGCTGCTCCGCCAGGTCAACAGAACCCTAGGTCGCCGGAACACCAGGGTCGCCGGCCCACCACTTAGCTCTTCCACCGGGAGGTTGTTCCTCGAGAATGGATGAAATGGATAATGGCCCCTGCCTGATTCGCACAGACAACGAACACGGGAATGCTTCCGCTACCCCACCCGCTAACGGGCTGGGTGTGGACCCAAAACAAGCATTACCGGGTACACCGAAGTGTTGCTGCGGGCCCGTTACATCGTGAACACTTGAAGCCGCCGGAGCCATCGGATTCTGATCCGACGCATCACGACGTAGACTAACGGGAAGGTCAGATCTCAGTCGACTTATATGGAGCAAATCTCATTAAGTAAACACAGTGCAATTTCTTGTAAGGCCGTGTTTCTTTGCGAGTGAAAATATTTTTTCACCCGTTTGATCAATAATTAAGGGTATTAAATAAAGTCAGTTTATAAAATTACCTTCACAACCTTGGACTAATTCACAAGACATTTAATGAGGCATCTGACCGCACGATTAGAGGATGATTACTGTAGCATTATTGTAGTAAATCATGGACTCATTAGGCTCATTAGATTCGTCGCGCAAAGTTACACCCATCCCTAAAAAGATTTTGCAAATAGACTTCATTTAATACTTCATGCATAAAAGATTTTCTTTAAAAAATATTTCTAAAGGGAAAGAAACACAGGCTAAGTCAGAAATTTCGCATGTTAAAGGGAACTGGATGCTTACTCTCGTCTTTATTGACGCGGCGGCGATTGCATTAAAGCTACCGATAATTTGGATGTTTCGTTCTTGGTCCATACAGTACAGCTCCTGTGGGGAAGGAGAATGAATATGCACTTTCATTATGTGGTGTCAAAAACGGTTCGCGGCAATAAGCAGCAGGACATCCGCGCATATTTTTTTTAGTAATTTCAAGCAGCACATTTGTCAGAAGATGGACGACGAAGCGATTTGTCCGCACCTTTGATACTTCGGTTGTGAAGATAAAAATTGAACTTGAAAAAAGTAATTTATTGGATTATTATAGTTTATATAGTGCACTTGATTGATTTTTTTTAAAATCAACCGGCAAGAAATTTGCGGAGCATATTTGATAGAGAAGAGACAAATTACAAAGGAAAAAAAACCCACCCACATGGAGAAAGCAACAATCAATAACGAGACAATCACCACAAGAATCATTACTCCAAAACAACCACCGAAGCCCCTGCCATCGAAGGCCAACTTCGGCAGCTGCAACCAGCACGACACGAACAGAGGTGCGGGGTTGATGCCTCCATGACGGAAACGACGTCTGATAAAGCCGATGGAGATCCGACAGAGGTTTTTCAACCAAACATCTAAGGAGGGACCCATAACAAAGCCTCCAACGAGGGACATAGCGCCAAAGACGTCACCAATGTCGGCATAGACATGAAGCCAAGCAGGGCTTTCGCCCATAGCCCCCCACACCCTACACCTCCTGCCGCTCTGCGGGAAACTGTCACCGCATCGAACTTGCCATGAGGTCAGTAACAAGATAATAGCCACAACCAACTGCTACCAAAGTGGAAAACGCTGCCACACCGATTAGACCATAGGCATGCATGATCTGACGACGCCACGCCAGCCTACAAGGGCATCAGTTATCCCACCTAGAAAAGACACCACTGGACGCCACACTTGTTGCTACACCATATTGACATATAAAATTGGCACAAGGAGTGGCCAACCGGTGGTTTGGCTAACCGATCAGGGTGGGCATAATTAACCGAAACCGAGAAACCGAACCGAAGTAACCGGGACCGAACTCGAACCGATCGAAATCGAAATTTTCGGTCACAATTTTGGTCTTTGATTCTTGATGACCTAATTAATTAATTCGGTTATAGGCCTCGGTTAACCGAAGTAACCGAATTGGCCCAACCATGCAAAGAGGCCCAGTAATCTCCCTCCCTCATTCCTCGGCCCGTCAACAATACCAGCCCAAGATGGCCTCGCCGGCCCAAACAAGACTCATATCTAACCCTAACCCCACCTAGACACCCACGTTTGCACCCATCATCGAGGAAAAAAAACACCACTACCCCTACCCCCGACTCTCGGTCTCTCGACTCCCCTGCGCCGCCGCTTCCTCCCTCCGCGACTCCGGTGAATCATTCCCTCATGTAGCGTGTCATGTCCTGGAGACATTAACCGGCGGCGAGGCTCGTTCGTTGACGCGCCCGGCGGCTTGGCAGAGCAGCTGCCGACGCGGCGACGCCTTCCCCACCACCAACAGGAGCTCCTCCAAGTAGATCCATGACCACGAATCCATGAGAATGCTATTTGTGTTCCGTTTGTTGTTGATTTGTGTTCATCCTACTCGATTGGTGCTTCCGATGTGTGTTCATAGTGCACTGGATTATTGATTTTATGATTTTTCTCAAGTTCTAAACCACAGCTCGGTTGGTTCGGTCATAGACCGAGACCGAACTGAAGTAACCGAGATCGATTTGGCTCGGTCTCAACATTTTTAAGTAACCGATCGGTCTTAGATTTTCTGGTAACCGAATTTTAGAAGAAACCGAGAAACCGAACCGATCGGTCTCGGTTAACCGAATGCCTACCCTGACTAATCGGTCAGACCGATCTGGGATCGTGACAGCCAAAGTTGGCAGAGGAGTGGCCAACCGGTCTGACCGGTCTGGCTAACCGTTCCGACTGGTTTGGAGTTGTAATTCGAGTAGGTTTAGGTTTTCTGATTTAATTCCATTTTGTAACCGACTCGTCAAGGGGTAAGACTTCCTCGGCCTACAAATATAATGCTAAGACCGATCGAGGGTATTCCAATCGAATCAAACACATTTATCCTTTACTTTTATCTCAAACCCTAATCTTTTCCAAACCCTAATTGTTGTTCTTTGTTCGTCTCTACGGTGTTCGAGAACATTCTGAGTGGCCTGCCGACCTCAGGACAACCCTAGACCCGCAAGCTCTAACAAGGTCCCTCCCGAGCTTGAGGTTTTAGGTTTACGCCGTATCACTGTCAAAACAGGTCTGACCAAACCCGGTCAGACCGGTTTGCCCAGGGCGACCACTGGTGTTGATCGTACCAACGATATCACAGCGCGTTCTAGCGCATTCAAGTGTTTGGCGCAATTCTGTGTCAACACACTTTTTGGCGACTCCGCCGGGGACTAAGATCTTGGTTGAAAAAACCGATCTATTTTACTCCAAAGATGATGGGCTCCATCTCCAATCTTGACAAAGACAACACCATCGCAGCGATGATGGAGGAGCTCACTGAAGAGGAGCTAGGACTATCTGATCGCTAGGGAACACTTCAAGGTGCAGTTCTTGAAGGGTTTCAAGAAGGATCATGGTGGCTCCATCAAAAGGGTCAAATAATTCATCATGCCATCTTTCAAATTGACTAATAGTCAAGTTGAAGAACTTCCCGAGGTAAATAACGACCACTCTGACCTAATCAAGCAATTATCAATTATGATGGATGAAACAACTTTTTGTAGCAAAGTTAGCTGTGGGTGATAAGCTTGTTTCTATATCCGATGAAGTAAATACGTTGAAAAGGAATAAAAGCATTGCAGATGATGCTTTTCTATTGGATAATTTAAAACCTAGTTTGTCAGGTGTGATAGGAACTGCACTAGAAACATCTTTAGGCATACCGACGAATTATTTTCTAGGGCAGGTTCCCCACCCGCCACCTGTTATGGTTGAACCAGTCAGACCAGTGTTATGGTGGCTGGTTTGTTTTCCCCGATGACAATCCCATTTATGCCTAGTTCGGTTGCCCCTGGCCGAATTAATGAGTTAATGACCTGTACACCTCCTTATACTACATTGGTGGGAGATGCACCTTAGGGATCCGGTTTTCATTATGTACCGATTCCAAATGTTACACCAACGACTATGCTCGTTAACTCTAATGCACCTCATTTTGTGTCTACAATAGATTTAAAATCGGTTAGGCAAGGTCATGATGAATAGGCATCTGATTATATTATGAGGTTAAAAGATATCAGAAATCGATGTTTTAATTTGACGACTTCTGAAAAGATTTGGCGGATTCAGCTTTTGTGGGCTTGTAGCCTTATTTGAAGGAAAAAATAGAAGGTTTTAATTTCCTTTCTGTTAATCATTTACAAATGAAAGCTGTTGGTTTAGAGAATAGATTAAAAAAATGAAGGATACCATTGAGACTCATCAGTCCAACATACATATTGTTGATCATGATTCCGACAGTTCAGACGATGAGAATAAGGGAATATATGTCGTCGAGTTTATTTGGCCATCGAACGCTAAACCGTATTCTTGCCCTTTACTCAAGCCGACTCGAAAGAATCGGCAAGGTGAAGTGAAATTTACTTTTGATGTTTCCAAATGTCATCGTGTTTTTTATTAATTGTTCAAGAATGGTAACATTACATTGTCTCATGCTATGCCATCAGCGGAGTGTCACACCCGGATTTTCACAAAACCCGAATGCGGCCATATGTGTGCCCAGGAAGTCCGCTGAACACATACAACAAACAAATATGATAAACAGAGTACAAATGCTCGAAATAAAATAGTTTACATCAGAGTATATCAAAAACGATTATTACAGCGGAAGTCTATAACTCTCAACTAGAGCGGAGCCGCAGTCCACAGGGACTCTGACTGGGAGAGCGTAACTCAGAAGTACGGCAGGTCCTCAGGGAACTCAGCAGCAGTCTCAAGCACAGCCCAATCAGTTTACCCATCCGGGATTTTGTTGAATAAATGGCAAGTATATGTAAACAATTACTTAGCAAGTATAGCACGGGTATGAAGGCTCAAAAATAGGCTAGACACGGCTTAACTGCATTAGCATTTTTAGTTGGTTCATTTTAACATTAACCAAATTACTACTAGTGGATGAAACCCAGTTGCAACCCAATTAATAAAGTATAAGTGACATTAAACATAAATGAACATCATCTTCTAATAAAAAAGGATCCAGGCCACTCGTGACCCTGAGAAAGGCTATCATGATAGATTATACACTCTGCAGAGGTTTGGCCCTTTACCCACTAGTCGCGTAAAAGTTCAAAGGAACTTTGCACCCAACCACGCACATCAACACTTCTGAGGTGTGACTGCATAGGGACGCTACGAGGTTTTTCACAAGACACCATAACAAAACAGTAGCCACTATGGTACAACACAGGCAGCATGATCCAAGGCACCGAGATTGACTGACTCTCAGGGCGCAGCTATAAGAGGGTCAATGGCGTCCAGAGCGCGGGCACGCATGCCAACAAGTAAAAGAGCGTGACGTGCGGAGTTCCCATCCCACAGGGACTCCCAACACGGGACTGTGCCTGACAAGACATAGCCGACGGTACCCCCGTCCTCAGTGGATCAAACCATACTCTCATGAGTGCTTCCCATAGCGCCGTTGGCCCCGTCGGTAACTACTGTCAAGCTAGAGCCGTACAAGTTACTTGACCAAGACCAGAGCCATAATAGTTCTAGCGGTAGCGACAGGCTCCTAGGTTGCCGCTTTAAGAACCGGATCTTAGGGAGAGACACCGGAGCAAAGCACACAACACATGCCCAGTTCCCTAAACCATGTTGCTAAAAAGCAAGTTTTATCATCAAGTTAAATTGAACCATTAAGTCATGATTAACAATATAACAATGATGAAAGTAGCTGCGCATAGCAAAGATTCTACCCATATGCAGTAATCCCAAGGTGACAAGGATAGGAGTATACAAACTAGGTTCAACCCTAATAGGACATCAATTTAGACACATGCATATGAAAGTAAATGTATGTAAAAAGTGTGTTTAGGTAGAAAGGATTGTCCGTGCTATAACTTGCCTTCCTCGAAGTGCTGCTGTTGCTGCTGCTGCGAGTCCTGCTTCGGAAAGTCCTCCGCGAACTCAAAATCCAAAGCTAACGGCTCACCGACTGGACACGAAGCACCACGCAAGCATACACACATACCAATACATGCAAACAAATAATATTCTATTATAACAGTACACCAAATAATAGAAACAGTACAAATAAAGGTTTTAGAAATATTCTACGCTTCACTACGAACACATAAGCGTGAAAATCACACTAATCGGAGCTAAAACGGAAAAGATATGGGTTTTCTAAGTTCTAGGGACCTGCTGACAATGTTTTAAAACTTCCAGGGACCTATTTGAAAGAAAACAGGGACCTAAACATAATTTTGTATAAAAACCCGGGGGCTTACTCGCGAAATTACGCAAACAGGACTGCGGGTTCTAAATTTTAAAAGTACAGGGGGTTTTTCAAAAGAAACAGGACCTATCTGTGATTAATTTTGAACTACACAGGACGGCGGGTTGATTTATCTAAAACCGGGGGGCTCTTTTGGAAAAGTGCCGGCGCTCACCGTTACCCTCCGGTTTGACTGAGGGCGGCAGACGCGTGGCGACCATCGGATGTAGATCCTAGGGCTCAAAGTGGATTGGGGGAAAGGCTGCCAGCGGCGACGCACGAGGGCGGCGGCGGCTCGCCGGAGCAGGGGCGTCCCGGGGCTAGGGAGCCCCATTTGCTGCGCGGTTTGGCCCTGCAGGCTCGGGGGAGCATGGCAAACAAGATAGGGGGGGTTCAAGTCGGTGATTTTGTGGCGAGGACGGCCAACGACGGTGGCCGGCGGAGCGAAGCTCCGGTGAAGATGGGCGGGGGCGCTAGGGGGTGACAGAGAGAGGGAAGGATGGCCGGGAGTGGTCCTTACCCTCGAGTGAAGCTCCTGGGGGGCCTAATTGGCGCGGAGTGGCGCCGGAGGAGCGAGTTCGATGGCGGCTAGAGAGCTTCGGGGTATGGCGGCGGTGCTAGGCATGGAGCGGGTGCTGGGGTGCCTGTGGAGCTCGGTGGAGGGTTGGGTGAGGTGCTGGGGTGCCTCGGCCGCACTTAAATAGCCTCGGGGTGACCTAGGCGTCCGTGCCGGGGATTTTGGGGAGGATCGGTGGCCGGCGGACTTGCCTTGCGGGGAGCACGGGTTTCCATGGGGGGAACGGGCGGGAAAGGAAGGGATGAGGGGGTGGAAGCTTCAGTGAAGCTTCGTGGGGCTCAGCGAGGGCCCACGGGCGCGCGAGGGAGGGCCGGCCGGGCGGCGCGATTCGCGCCGGGGAAGAAGGCGCGTCGGGCGAGGGGAAGGAGATGATGCTGACAGGCGGGGCCGGGGCGTCAGCGGGAGAAGAGAGGGGGGGCGGCAAGGTTGGGCCGCTGTTGGGCCAGAAGCGGGGGAGGCGCGCGGGGAAGAAGGGAAAACGAGCTGGGCCGGGGGAAAATGAGTGGAGGGGGGTTGGGCCGGACTGGGAAAAGAGAGGGGAGGGGCTGAAGCGATCCAGGAAGAAAGTTTGAGGGGCAAAAGTGGACTAAGCCGAAATTAAATTTTCTAGGATTCAAACAATTGCAAATTAAATTCGAATTTAAACAAAATTTAAATTCCAACTTAACCTGCTATCAAACAAAACACTGTGCAGCAGCATGAATGCAACAAAAATGTTTCTACAACTTATATTAAATTTTAATATTCAAAAATAATTCATTTAACCTAGATTAAATTGTCACACCCGGATTTACACAGAAACCCGAATGCTGTCATATGTGTGCCCAGGATGTCCACAGAACACATATAGCTTACAAATATGGAAATCAGAGTACATATGCTCGAATAAAATAGTTTATATTATTAGAGTTTACCTAAATAAAACACAGCGGAAGTCTAATCCTCTCGACGGGTAGAGCCACAAGTCCACAGAGACACCGACTGGTTGACCACAGCTCAGAAGTATAGAAGATCCTCAAGAAACTCAGTAGCAGCAGACTCATTTACTCCATCTATTACCCATCCGGGATTTTGTTGAATAATGACAAGTGTAAGTAAAACATTTACTTAGCAAGTATAGCACGGGTGTATGAAGGCTCAAAGTATGGCTAGACATGGCTGAACTGCGTTAGCATTTTTAATTGGTTCGTTTTAACATTGTCAAAGTTACTACAAGTGATAGGAACCTAGTTGCAACTCAATTAATAAAGTATAAGTGTAATTAAGCATAAATAAACATCATCTTCTAATAAAAAAGGATCCAGGCCACTCGTGACCCTGAGCAAGGCTATCATCATAGATTTTACACTCTGCAGAGGTTTCGTCCTTTACCCACGAGTCGCGTAAAAGCTAAAACGAACTTTAAACCCAACCACGCGTAGGTGGATCAGACCTCACAAATCACACTTCCGAGGTGTGACCGCACAGGGACGCTATGAGGATTTTCACAAGACACCCTAACAAGACAGTAGCCGATTATGGTACATCACAGGCAACATGGCCCAGGCACCGAGATTGACGTACGTCTACGGAGTCACACCATAGGGGGGCCAATGGCGTCCAGAGCGCGGGCTTCACACCCAACAAATGCGCAACGTGTGGAGTTCCCCGTCGCAGGGGCTCCCAACACGGGACTATGCCTCATGGGGGCATAGCCGACGGATCACCCGTCCTCGGTGGATCAAGACATACTCTCACCCATGTTTCCCATAACGCCGTCGGCCACTCCGGTAACCACTGGCAAGCTAGAGACGTACAAGTTACTTGACCAAGACCAGAGCCATAATAGTTCTAGCGGTGGCGACAGGCTCCTGGGTTGCCGCTTTAAGAACCGGACCTTAGGGAGAGACACTAGAGCAAAGCACACAGCACATGCTCTAGTTCCCCAAACCATGTTGCTAAAAAGCAAGTTTTATCATTAATGTTGAAGTGAACCATTATGTCAAAGTTAACAATTAAATAATAGTGACAGTAGCTGCGCTTAGCAAAGATTCTACCAATATGCAAAAACCCAAGGTAAACAAGGACAGTATAATCAAACTAGGTACAACCTTAATGGTACATCAATTTAGACACATGCATATGAAAGTAGATGTATGTAAAAAGTGTGTTTAGGTAGCAAGGATTGTCCGTGCTATAACTTTCCTTCCTTGAAGGGCGGCTGCTGCTGCTGCTGTGAGTCCTGCTCCAGAAAGTCCTCGTACTCGAAGTCCAAAGTGAACGGCTCACCGACTGGACACGCATCACCATACAAGCCAGCACGCAAACCAATACATGCCAACAAATAATATTCTATTATAACAGTACACCAAGCAATAGAAACAATACAAATAAAGTTTTTAGAAATAATCTACGCTTCACTACGAACACATGAGCGCAAAAATCACACTAATCAGAGCTAAAACGGAAAAGATATGGCAATTCTAAGTTCTAGGGACCTACTGGCAATTTTTAAAAGTTTCCAGGGGCTTATTTGAAGAAAACCGAGGACCTATATGTAAATACACGTTAAAACACGAGGGCTAATGTTCAAAAGACGCAGCTCAGGATCGCGGGTTCTATTTTTAAAAAGCTCAACGGGTTTTTCATAATAAACAGGGCCTATCTGGAATTACTTTTGAATTAAACAGGACCGTGGCTTGATTACTAAAAAGTGGAGGGGCTCTTTAGAAATTTTGCCGCGGCTGACCGGTACTCTGCTGTTTGACTTGGGGCGGGGTTTAGATCTGGCCATTGGATCGGGATCCAAGGGCCTAGGTCAGCCGGGGCGGGATGGTCGTCGGCGGGGAGGGGGAAACAGGGGCGCCGCCGGCCATTGCGGCGAGGAGCTCGCCGGAGTGGGTCGATCTGGGGCTAGGGAGCTCGGTCGGCCATGGGGTTTGGTCCTACAGACTCAGCGCGGCACGGCGAGTTCACTAGGGTGGGTCAAGACGAGGGGGACGCAGTGGAGTCGGTGCGCGACGGTGGCCGGCGGCCGGGAGGCTCGGGTGAGCACGCGCGCGGGGCTAGAGAGCAGAAGAGCGGGCGCTGAGAGCTTGGGGAGGTCCCTTACCGGCGTGCGAAGCTAGCAGTGGGGTCCAATCGACGAGAACGACGCCAGAGGGGGTGAGTCATCGGCGGCGGAGGTCGGAGCGACGACGGCGGCGCGAGGAGCTCGGGAAGGCTCTACAGAGGGCTTGGGAGGGGGGGCGGAGCGAGATGTGTGAGGGCTTAGGGGCAAGGGGGTTGGCTTTTATAGCCCGGGGATGGCTTCCTTGGCGTGCGGGCTCCGCAATTTGGCGGCGGCGGCGGCCGGCGATCGCCTTCCATCGCGGGGGAGGGGGGGGATTTCCATGCGGGGAGCGCACTAGAGAAGGAAGGATGGGTCGGGAAACTTCGGCGAAACTTCGTGGGAGCTCGGGGAAAATCGGCGAGGGCCCACAGGCGCGGGAGAGGTGCGGACTTGCCATCGTCGGAGCTTGGCGCCGGGGAAGGGGGAGCTGCTGGCGAGGGGAGGAAGGAGGCCCTGACGCGTGGGCCCCGCTGGCCAGGGAGAGAGGAGGAGGGAGGCGCGCTAGCGAAGCGGGCCGAGCGCGCTGGCGAGCTGGGCCAGAGACGGGGCGCTGGGCTGTGGCCCATGAGCGGAAGCGAGGGGGAGGAGTGGGGGCGCTGGGCCGGCTCAGGAAGGAGGCCTAGGTGGAGGGAGGCGTGGGCCGGTTTGGGGAGAAAAGAGAAGGGGGCTAAAGCGGACCAAGGTGAGAATTTGAGGAGCAAAAGCGGACTCGGCCAAAACAACTTTTCTAGGACTCCAAACAAGGTGATTCAAATTTGAATTTAAATAAATTTAAATTCTCGGTTGAATCACAAGTAGTACAAAAATAAATGCAGCAGCATGAATGCAACAAAAATGTTTCTACATCTTATATTTGATTTTAATATTCATAAATAATTCATTTAACCTATAATAAATATGAACAATAAAAATAAAAGCCAATTAATTACTAAAAATTTTAAATAGGCCATTTTTGGGTGTTACAAACCTAGTCCCCTTAAGATGAATCTCGTCCTCGTGATTCGGATGTAGATGCGAAGAGCTGTGGGTACTCGGCCTTGAGATCTTCTTCCCGTTCCCAAGTGGCTTCATCCTCCGAGTGTCGGCTCCACTGTACCTTGCACATCTGGATGACCTTATTCCTTATCACCCTCTCAGACACCTCCAGAATCCTGACTGGATACTCCTCGTAGGTGAGATCCTCTTGCACATTCAGCTCATCTATCAGGATCTGCTCTTCGGGCACCCGCAAACATTTCTTCAGCTGGGACACATGGAACACATCGTGCACTCCGGCCAATTTCTCGGGTAGTCCCAACTGATATGCCACTTCACCTTTCCTTTCAAGTATCTGGAAAGGTCCGATGTATCAAGGTGCTAGCTTGTCCTTGACATTGAATCTCTTCACGCCCCTCATCGGAGACACCTTGAGGTACACAAAATCTCCAACTGCAAAACTGAGATCCCTCCGTGTGACATCAGCATAACTCTTCTGCCTGGACTGTGCCACCTTCAAGTTCTGCCTGATCACTTGCACTTGGTGTTCTGCCTCTCTGAGTATCTCAGGCCCAAAGACTTGACTCTCTCCAGCCTGATTCCAGAACAGTGGGGTTCTGCACTTTCTGCCATACAAAGCCTCGAATGGTGCCATCTGCAGACTCTTCTGATAGCTGTTGTTGTACGAGAATTCCGCATAGGGTAAAATCTTGTCCCAGCTAACACCATACTGCAGTGCACATGCCCTTAACATGTCCTCTAGAATCTGATTAGTCAGCTCTGTCTGTCCATCTGTCTGGGGTGGTAAGCTGAACTAAAATGCAGCTTAGTGTCCATAGACTCATGTAGCTTCTGCCAGAAGTGTGAAGTGAACTGAGTACCATGGTCAGACACTATCCGCTTGGGCACTCCATGCAAGCACACAATCCTCTTCATGTATAGCTCTGCCAGTCTTGCTCTGGTATAGGTGGTTTTCACTGGAAGAAAGTGTGCCACTTTGGTCAAGCGATCCACAATCACCCAGACAGAGTCAAATCCTCACTGTGTGCGGGGTAGACCAGTTATGAAGTCCATACAAACTTCTTCCCATTTCCATTCCGGTATCTTCAAGGGCTGCCGGCTGGCCTCTGATGTTCAGCCTTAACTCTCTGACAAGTGCCACATGTGTCGCCACATCACACTTCAATCTGTACCACCAGAATCTTTCCTTGATGTCTTGGTACATCTTGGTGCTTCCTGGGTGGATCGAGTATGCCGAATCATGCGCTTCTCTTAGGATCGTGTCCTTGATCTGCGCTATATCGGGCACACATATCCTCTTCCCGTGCCACAAGGTTCCTTGTTCATCGACTTGGAAACCAGGGGCCTTTCCTAGGGTAACATTCTCCACAATTTCCTTGATCTTTTCATCACCAAGCTGCCCTTTTCGGATCTCCTGTTCAAGAGTTGGTTCTACCTTCATCTCTGTGATGCTAGTCACGAACCCCAGACTCATCTTCTCAAATTTTCGGCTGAGTTCTTTAGGTAGACAATGGTCGGTGATCTTGTTCACATAGCTTCTCCTACTCAGAGCATCTGCTACCAAGTTAGCCTTCCCTGGGTGGTAGTGGATCTCCAGATCATAGTCCTTGATCAACTCCTACCATCGGCGTTGCCTCATATTTAGCTCTGACTGAGTGAAGACATACTTCAGGCTCTTATGATCGGTGTAGATGTCACACTTGTGCCCAATCAAGTAATGCTTCCAAATCATCAGAGCATGCACCACAGCTGCCAACTCCAGATCATGTGTCGGATAGTTCTGCTCATACTTCCGCAACTGTCTTGATGCATATGCCACGACTCTCCCTTCCTCCATGAGGACACACCCCAGTCCTAGACGGGATGCATCACAGTAGATGGAGAAGCTCTTGGCTATGTCGGGCAATATCAGCACAGGTACTGTCGTCAACCTCTTCTTCAACTCTTCGAAGCTGGTTTGGCACTCCTCTGTCCAGATGAACTTGGCATTTTTCTCCAATAACGCCGTCATGGGTTTAGCAATATTGGAGAATCATTCGATGAACCGCCGGTAATATCCGGCCATCTCAAGGAAAAACTCCTGATCTCGCTGACATCCTGAGGAGGGTTCCAGCTCAACACATCATTAACCTTCTTCAGGTCAACTGATACTCCTCCATTGGACAGTACGTGTCCCAAGAATGCCACTTCCTTCAACCAGAACTTACAGTTGCTCAACTTGGCATATAGCTGATGTTCACGGAGTCTCTGCATCATCATCCTCAAATGATCCTCATGTTCCTCTTCATTCTTGGAGAAGACCAGGATGTCATCAATGAACACCACCATGAACTTGTCAAGGTAGTCCATGAACACACTATTCATCAAGTACATGAAGTATGCAGGAGCATTGGTCAGCCCAAAGGACATAACCGTGAACTCATACAACCCGTACTGAGTAGTGAAAGCCGTCTTGGGTATGTCCGACGACCGGATCCTCATCTGATGATAACCCGATCGAAGGTCTATCTTGGAGAACACACAAGCTCCCTTCAGCTGATCAAACAAATCATCAATCCTTGGCAGCGGGTACTTGTTCTTGATGGTCACTTCATTGAGAGCTCGGTAGTCCACGCACATCCTCTGCGTGCCATCCTTCTTGTCCACGAACAACACTGGTGCTCCCCATGGTGAAGCACTAGGACGAATATACCCCTTGGCTAGCAAGGAGCTTAATTCTTCCTTCAGTTTTTCCAGCTCCTTCACTCCCATTCTGTATGGCCTTTTAGCTATAGGTGCAGTGCCAGGTTTTAGTTCAATAATGAATTCAACTTCACGTTCCGGGGGCATACCTGGCAATTCCTCGGGGAACACATCCGGGAACTCGCTCACCACCCTGATGTCGGCTGGAGCTGCACCCTCAGCTTGGTTGGCTTTGCACTGGTCTAAAGACTGGACTGCCCGGTATTCCACTTTGCTGCCACCTTTTGCCACCAGTTGTACTGCCCTCTCGGAGCACTGGATCACAGCATTATACTTGGCGAGCCAACTCATCCCCAGGATTACATCAAATCCAAGAGAATTCAGAACTATGGGGTATACTTCAAAATCTACCCCCCTTATTGTAATGATAACCTTGGAGCAGCGTAGACTGGCCCGTTGTTCTCCCCCAGGTGAACTAACTAACATAGGATTCCACATGGGTTGCAGGGTCATCATACTCTTGTGTACAAATGCAGCAGAGATGAAAGCATGCGAAGCTCCAGAATCGAATAAAACAGTTGCGGGGGTCGAGTTGACAAGGAACGTACCCACAACCACGTCAGTAGCTCCCTTTGCAGTTTCTGCACCCATGTGGTTGACCTTGCCTCTAGCGGGGTTCTGGGGTCCCCGGTTGGCCTGCTGCTATCCGGCCTGCTGGTTGGCGTTCTGAGTCTTCTTGGGGCAGACATTGGCAAAGTGCCCCTGCTCTCCACAGTGATAACACACTCTGGGACCCACTGGCGTGTTGTTGACGGGGTTGCGGCGTTGAACGGGGCCCTGCTGCACCGGGTTGTGCTGAGTTGGAGCATTCTGCAAGAGTCGCTGCTGCTGTGGCGCCTGGGGGTACTGGGGGCGCTGCTGGTACTGGCCACGGTTGAACGGGTCGGGCTGGCTCTGGAAGCGCTGCTGGCTTCCCATCTGCTGATTGCCCTAAGGAGGAACGAAACGGGGGCGACTGCTGCTCCCGATCTGCTGGCCCTGGAACTTCCTCTTCTTCTCCTCCATCTCACGACGCTTGTGTTCCAGCATCAAAGCACCGTCCACCAGTTCCTGGAAGTTGTGGAACTTGGTGCACAACGGCTGGTACTGCATTGCATCCTGTAAGCCGTCGCGGAACCTAGACTGCTTCTTCTTGTCGGTGTCCACGTCCTCAGGAGCATAACGGGCCAACTCGATGAACTTGTCACGGTAGGTGGTGACACTCATGCCTTCCTGCTTCAGTGCCAGGAACTCCTTCTTCTTCAGGGTCATCAGAGCTTCTGGCACATGGTGGGAGCGGAAGCTGCTGCGGAACTCCTGCTAGGTGATCTGAGTACAGTCAACGTGAGCGTACCGGTACGAGTCCCACCAGTCCAATGCTGGTCCCTGGAGCTGTCCTCCGGCGTACAACACCTTCTCCCGGTCGTTGCACTGTGCGATGTCGAGCTGTCTCTCCACTGCCTTGAGCCAATCATCAGCTCGTAGAGGGTCGGTGGCCTTGCTAAAGGTAGGAGGACGTCCCTTCAGGAATTCACCCCTCTTGTCATGTGGCGGCATGTTGTGCTGCCGCGAATTCTGCTGGTTCTGCTGCATCATCGCCATCGTCTGGGCCATCTGCTGCATCAGCTGGGTCTGTGGGAGCATCATCTGCTAAATGGTGGGAGGTGGTGGTGGCAGTCCACTGGCACCGGGGTTGCTCCTTGTGTTCACCATCTATCATCAATCAATAATTCTTATAAAAACTCTGATGGTTATGGCTTCAGAGGTTTACCAATTTGTTATGATGGAGGGCTTAAATAGAAAAAGAGCAAGAGAAATGAATACCCCGCTCTGTTTAATCACTAAAGTCCTTAAACCTTAGTCCTACTTCTAGATGGTAGTAGACTTGCGTCTACGCCCATCACAATCATTACAAAAATCCAAATCAAGGATAAGCACAATGACAATCATTTAAAGCACCTAAAGACATGATTCACACAAAACTCAACTGGATTTAAGTTTTGAAAAAGTGAAACTAGACGGCATATAACACATAATCATGGTGGCCTCCTAAGATTTGTCAACCGTTCTAACTAGGCAGCGATCCTAGAGTCAGCACGGCTCTGATACCAATCTGTCACACCCAGATTTACACAGAAACCCAAATGCTGCCATATGTGTGCCCAGGATGTCCACAGAACACATATAGATTACAAATATGGAAATCAGAGTACATATGCTCGAATAAAATAGTTTATATCAGAGTTTACCTAAATAAAACACAGCGGAAGTCTAACTCTCTCGACGGGTAGAGCCACAAGTCCACAGAGACACGAACTGGTTGACCATAGCTCAGAAGTATAGAAGATCCTCAAGAAACTCAGTAGCAGCAGACTCATTTACTCCATCTGTTACCCATCCGGGATTTTATTGAATGATGACAAGTGTAAGTAAAACATTTACTTAGCAAGTATAGCACGGGTGTATGAAGGCCCAAAGTAAGGCTAGACACGACTGAACTGCGTTAGCATTTTTAGTTGGTTCGTTTTAACATTGTCCAAGTTACTACAAGTGATAGGAACCCAGTTGCAACCCAATTAATAAAGTATAAGTGTAATTAAGCATAAATAAACATCATCTTATAATAAAAAAGGATCCAGGCTGCTCGTGACCCTGAGCAAGGCTACAATGATAGATTTTACACTCTGCAGAGGTTTCGCGCTTTACCCACCAGGTGCGTAAAAGCTCAAACGAAGTTTAAACCCAACCACGTGGAGGTGGATCAGACCTCACAAATCACAATTTCGAGGTGTGACCGCATAGGGACGCTACGAGACTTTTCACAAGACACCCTAACAAGATAGTAGCCGATTATGGTACAACACACGCATCATGGCCCAGGCACCGAGATTGACGTACGCCTACGGAGTCACACCATAGGGGGGTCAATGGCGTCCAGAGCGCGGGCTTCACACCCAAAAAATGCGCAACGTGTGGAGTTCCCCGTCGCAGGGGCTCCCAACATGGGACTGTGCCTCATGGGGGCATAGCCAACGGATCACCTGTCCTCGGTGGATCAAGACATACTCTGACCCATCTTTCCCATAACGCCGTCGGCCACTCCGATAACCACTGGAAAGCTAGAGACGTACAAGTTAATTGACCAAGACCAGAGCCACAATAGTGTTAACGGTGGCGACAGGCTCCTGGGTTGACACTTAAGTATCGGACCTTAGGGAGAGACACTAGAGCAAAGCACACAGCACATGCTCTAGTTCCCTAAACCATGTTGCTAAAAAGCAAGTTTTATCATTAATGTTGAAGTGAACCATTATGTCAAAGTTAGCAATTAAATAATAGTGACAGTAGCTGCGCATAGCAAAGATTCTATCCATATGCAAAAACCCAAGGTAAACAAGGACAAGATAATCAAACTAGGTACAACCTTAATGGTACATCAATTTAGACACATGCATATGAAAGTAGATGTATGTAAAAAGTGTGTTTAGGTAGCAAGGATTGTCCATGCTATAACTTGCCTTCCTCGAAGGGCGGCTGCTGCTGCTGTGAGTCCAGCTCCGGAAAGTCCTCGTACTCGAAGTCCAAAGCAAACGGCTCACCGACTGGACACGCATCACCATACAAGCCAGCATGCAAACCAATGCATGCAAACAAATAATATTCTATTAGAATAGTACACCAAACAATAGAAACAGTACAAATAAAGTTTTTAGAAATAATCTACGCTTCACTACGAACACATGAGCGCGAAAATCACACTAATCGGAGCTAAAACGAAAAAGATATGGGTTTTCTAAGTTCTAGGGACCTGGTGGCAATTTTTAAAAGTTTCCAGGGGCTTATTTGAAGAAAACTGAGGACCTATACGTAAATACGCGTTAAAACCCAAGGGCTAACGCGCAAAATATGCAGCTTAGGACCGCGGGTTCTATTTTTAAAAAGCTCAAGGGTTTTTCATAATAAACAGGGCCTATCTAGAATTACTTTTGAATTAAACAGGACCGCAGGTTGATTACTAAAAAGTGGAGGGGCTCTTTAGAAATTTTGCCGCGGCTGACCGGTACTCGGCCGTTTGACTTGGGGCTGGGTTTAGATCCGGCCGTTGGATCAGGATCCAAGGGCCTAGGTCAGCCGGGGCGGGATGGTCGTCGGCGGGGAGGGGGAAACAGGGGCGCCGCCGGCCATTGCTGTGAGGAGCTCGCCGGAGTTGGTCGATCTGGGGCTAGGGAGCTCGGTCGGCCACAGGGTTTGGTCCTACGGACTCAGCGCGGCACGGCGAGTTCACTGTGGTGGGTCAAGACGAGGGGGAAGCGGTGGAGTCGGCGCGCGACGGTGGCCGGCGGCCGGGAGGCTCGGGCGAGCACGCGTGCGGGGCTAGAGAGCAGGAGAGCGGGCGCTGAGAGCTTGGGGAGGTCCCTTACCGGCGTGTGAAGCTAGCAGTGGGGTCCAATCTACGGGAACGGCGCCGGAGGGGGTGAGTCATCGGCGGCGGAGCTCGGAGCGACGACAGCGGCGTGAGGAGCTTGGGAAGGCTCTACAGAGGGCTTGGGGGGGGGGAGGCGGAGCGAGATGTGTGAGGGCTTAGGGGCAAGAGGGTCGGCTTTTATAGCCCGGGGATGGCTTCCTTGGTGTGCGGGCTCCGCAATTTGGCAGCGGCGGCCGACGATCGCCTTCCATCGCACGGGGGGCGGGGGGGGGGGGGGATTTCCATGCGGGGAGCGCGCTAGAGAAGGAAGGATGGGTCGGGAAACTTCAGCGAAGCTTCATGGGAGCTCGGGGAAAATCGGCGATGGCCCACGGGCGCGGGAGAGGCGCCGACTTGCCATCGCCGGAGCTTGGCGGGATTGGCGCCGGGGAAGGGGGAGCTGCTGGCGAGGGGATCAAGGTGAGAATTTGAGGAACAAAAGCGGACTCGGCCAAAACAACTTTTCTAGGACTCCAAATAAGGTGATTCAAATTTGAATTTAAATAAATTTAAATTCTTGGTTGAATCACAGGCAGTACAAAAATAAATGCAGCAGCATGAATGCAACAAAAATGTTTCTACATCTTATATTTGATTTTAATATTCATAAATAATTCATTTAACCTATAATAAATATGAACAATTAAAATAAAAGCCAACTAATTACTAAAAATTTTAAATACGCCATTTTTGGGTGTTACATAAATATGAACAAATTAAATAAGAGCCAATAAATTACTAAAAATTTTAAATAGGCTATTTTTGGGTGTTACAAACCTACCCCCCTTAAGATGAATCTTGTCCTCGACTGTGCCACTTTCAAGTTCTGCCGGATCACTTGCACTTGTCGCTCTGCCTCTCTTAGTATCTAAGGCTCGAATACTTGACTTTCTCCAGTCTCGTTCTAGAATAGTGGGGTACTACACTTCCTGCCATACAAAGCCTCAAATGGTGCCATCTGCAGACTCTTCTGGTAGCTGTTGTTGTACGAGAATTCTGCATAGGGTAAACTCTTGTCCCAGCTAACCCCATACTGCAGTGCACATGCTCTCAACATGTCTTCCAGAATCTGGTTGGTTCGCTCGGTCTGTCCGTCCGTCTGTGGGTGATAAGCTGAGCTGAAATGCAACTTGGTGTCCATAGACTCATGTAGCTTCTGCCAGAAGTGTGACGTGAACTGAGTACCACGGTCAGATACTATCCGCTTTGGCATTCCATGCAGGCACACAATCCTTTCCATATATAGCTCTGCTAGTCTGGCTCTGGTGTAGGTGGTCTTCACTGGAAGAAAGTGTGCCACTTTGGTCAAGCGGTCCACAATCACCCAGATGGAATCAAATCCTTGCTGTGTGCGGGGTAGGCCCGTTATGAAGTCCATACCAACTTCTTCCCATTTCCATTCTGGTATCTTTAAGGGCTGGAGTAATCCGGCTGGCCTCTGATGTTCAGCTTTAACTCTCTGACAAGTGTCACATAGTGCCACATAAGTTGCCACATCACGCTTCAATCCGTACCACCAGAATCTTTCCTTGATGTCTTGGTACATCTTGGTGCTTCCTGGGTGTATCGAGTATGCCGAATCATGCGCTTCTCTTAGGATCGTGTCCTTGATCTGCGCATTATCGGGCACACATATCCTCTTCCCGTGCCACAAGGTTCCTTGTTCATCCACTTGGAAACCAGGGGCCTTTCCTAGGGTAACATTCTCCACAATCTCCTTGATCTTTTCATCACCAAGTTGACCCCTCCGGATCTCCTGTTCAAGAGTCGGTTCTACTGTCATCTCTGTGATGCTAGTCATGAACCCCAGACAAATCTTCTCAAATTCCCGGCTGAGTTCTTCAGGCAGACAATGGCCGGTGATCTTGTTCACATAGCTTCTCCTACTCAGACCATGTGCCACCAAGTTAGCCTTCCCGGGGTGGTAGTGGATCTCCAGATCATAGTCCTTGATCAACTCCAACCATCGGCGTTGCCTCATATTCAGATCTGACTGGGTGAAGACATACTTGAGACTCTTGTGATCGGTGTAGATGTCACACTTGTGCCCGATCAGGTAGTGTCTCCAGATCTTTAGGGCATGAACCACCGCTGCCAACTCTAGGTCGTGTGTCAGGTAGTTCTGCTCATGCTTCCGCAGTTGCCTTGATGCATAAGCTACTACTTTTCCTTCCCGCATAAGCACACATCCCAATCCTAGACGGGATGCATCACAGTAGATAGAGAAGCTCTTGGCTATGTCAGGCAGCACTAGCACGGGTGCTGTAGTTAACCTCTTCTTCAACTCCTCAAAGCTGACTTGACATTCTGCTGTCCAGACGAACTTGACATTCTTCTCCAGTAGAGCTGTCATGGGCTTAGCAATCTTGGAGAATCCCTCGATGAACCGTCTGTAGTATCCAGCCATACCGAGGAAACTCCTGATCTCACTCACATCCTTGGGTGGATTCCAGTTGAGCACATCCTGAACCTTCTTCGGGTCCACGGCTACTCCTCCATTGGACAACACATGACCCAAGAATGCCACTTCCTTCAGCCAGAACTCGCACTTGCTCAGCTTAGCATATAGCTGATGCTCTCTGAGTCGCTGCATTGCCATCCGCAAGTGCTTCTCGTGTTCTTCCTCATTCTTGGAGAAGACCAGAATGTCATCAATGAACACCACCACGAACTTGTCCAGATAGTCCATAAAGACGCTATTCATCAGGTACAAGAAGTATGCTGGAGCGTTGGTTAGTCCAAAGGACATGACTGTGAACTCATATAGCCCATACCGAGTGGTGAAGGCCGTCTTGGGTATGTCGGATGGTCGGATCCTCATCTGGTGGTAGCCCGATCGAAGATCTATCTTGGAGAACACACAAGCTCCCTTCAATTGATCGAACAGGTCATCAATTCTTGGCAATGGATACTTGTTCTTGACGGTCACTTCATTGAGGGCTCGATAGTCCACGCACATCCTCTGCGTACCATTCTTCTTGTCCACGAACAGCACTGGTGCTCCCCATGGTGAAGAACTAGGACGAATATACCCTTTTTCTAGTAAAGAGCTTAATTCTTCCTGAAGTTTCTCCAGCTCCTTCACTCCCATCCTATAGGGCCTTTTGGCTATAGGTGCAGTGCCAGGTTTTAGTTCAATAACGAATTCATCTGGGAACACATCCGAAAACTCGCACACCACTCGGATGTCCTCCAGGATTGCACCCTCAGCTTGGTTGACTTGATTGTGCTCTAAAGGACTGGCTGCTTGATACTCCACCTTCTCACCGGACTTCGCTGTCAGTTGCACGGCTCTCTTGGCACACTGGATCAATGCATCGTATCTGGCTAACCAGCTCATTCCCAAAATCAGATCGAATCCAATGGATTCCAGGACTATTGGATATACCTCAAAGTCTACCCCCCTTATGGTGATAGTGACATGGGGACAACGTAGGGTGGCTCGTTGTTCCCCACCTGGTGAGCTAACTAGCATGGTGTTTGACATGGGTCTTAGAGCCATTATGTTCTTTTTTCACAAATGCAGCAGATATAAAAGCATGTGAAGCTCCAGAATCAACAAAATAGTCGTAGGAGTCGAGTTGACAGGGAACATACCCACGACCACGTCAGTAGCCCCTTCTGCGGTCTCAGCACCCATGTGGTTGACCTTGCCCCTGACTGGGTTCTCTGGCCCTCGGCCTGCTTGTGCTTGCTGCTGGTTCCCATTCTGCGCTTGCTGCTGTCCAACCCTCTGGTTGTTGTTCTGGCCTGCAGCATTCTAAACTTTGTGGGGACAGGCATTGGCATAGTTCCCTGGCTCACCACATTGGAAGCACGCTCTTGGCCCCACTGGTGCGTTGTTGGCGGGGTTGGGGCGCTTGACAGGCCCTGGCTGCACCTGGTTGCGCTGAGCTAGGGCATTCTGCAGCTGGTTCTGGAAACACTGCTATTGTGGTGCCTGAGGGTACTGGGGGCACTGCTGGTACTGGCCACGGTTGAGTGGGCCGGGCTGGCTCTGGAAGCGCTGCTGGCTCCCCATCTGCTGGCCTTGGGGAGTAGTGAAGCGGGGGCGGTTGTTGCTCCCAGTCTGCTGGCCCTGGAACTTTCGCTTCTTCTCCTCCATCTCACGACGCTTTTGCTCTAGCATCAGGGCGCCGTCCACCAGTTCCTGAAAGTTGGGGAACTTGGTGCACATCAGCTGGTACTGTAGGGCATCTTGCAAGCCATCGCGGAACTGGACTGCTTCTTCCTGTCCGTGTTCACGTCCTTTGGAGCATAGCGGGCAAGCTCAATGAACTTGTCACGATAAGCTGTGACTCTCATCTCTTCCTGCTTCAGTGCCAGGAACTCCTTCTTTTTCAAAGTCAGCATGGCTTCAGGCACATGGTGTGATCGGAAGCTGTCATGGAACTCCTGCCATGTGATCTGAGTACGATCAGGGTGAGCGTACAGATAGGAATCCCACCAGTCCAAGGCTGGTCCTTGAAGTTGTCCCCCTGTGTACAACACCTTCTTCTGGTCATTGCACGGAGCGATGTCGAGCTGTCGCTCCACTGCCTTGAGCCAATCCACTGCATGCAGGGGATCAATTGCTTTGTTGAAGGTGGGCGGGCTTCCCTTCAGAAATTCACCCCTCTTGTCACGGGACGACATGTTGTGCTGCGGCGGATTCTGCTGGTTCTGCTGCATCATCGCCATCGTCTGAGCCATCTGCTGCATCAGCTGGGTCTGTGTGAGCATCATCTGCTCAATGGTGGGGGGTGGTGGCGGCAGTCCGCTGGCACCGGCGTTGCTCCTTGTGTTCACCATCGCAAGAGATTCCCATAAATTTTATTGGACATAACCAAGTAACTCAGGTTTGGAACAGAAGTACTTGAGAACATTGATTGAACTGGTTAAGATATAGCATAAGATAGATAAAGAGCAAGTGAAGCAAATAACCCCTTCTATGTATTCAATAATATCCTATGCCTTAATCCAAAATCTAGATGGTAGTAGACTAGCGTCTACGCCCATCACAATCATTACAAAAATCCAACTCATACATAAGCATAATGATAATCAAACCAAACATCGAAAGACAAGGTTCACACTGACTCGACTCACTGGTTTTTGACTCGACTAGAAAGGAAAATGATGACTACTCGATCTTATTACAGACTCATGGTAAACTCCTAAGGACCCTGCTGGATGGTGGTGCGGGCGGCGGCAGCTCCGAAGCAATGCCTCTTGCGAGGCGATGACTCTGCACGGTAGTCTGGGCTGCGTGGCGGTGGTGCTCCCATCATCTAGTCCAGCTACTCCAACTCCTGCTGGGTCCCTCTCAGCTGCTCCCTCAGAGCAGCGATCTCATCAGTAGCTACCTCCAGGTCAGTGTTGAGGGTAGCCACAAGTGTCACAGTAGCAGCGAGCTGGGGGTCGACGATGTCTCCGATGGGGGCGATGGTGCAAGCTGTCTCTCCACTCCTCCTGCGGGGGTACCACCTCTCTAGCCCATCCTAGATCTCTGCCTAGAACCTGTCTATGTAGTAGTAGAAGGCACGGCGAGCAACATCTGCTATCCCTGCCTCCTTGGTGGATCTCTCACTGGAGGCGTAGTGGATCGACCTCATCCTGGCAGCTCTGGCTCCTTGGTCGGTTGTACGGATCCTCAAAGTAGTACTCCAGAAGGTGGGGAAGCGGGGGTGCGTCCACCTCTCACTGTGGTACTCCATGCCCACGTTGCATGTGTCGTAGTGGGAGCGGAGTATCTGCCTCAGGCGCCAGTGGTAGAAGTTGTCTCCAGCGTCTCTGACAAAGTCCTCCACGGTCCACCTCGGTGCTGCCGGTGCTGGTGCAGGCGGCTGGGGTGCTGGGGGCTCTACAGGATCATCACCCTCGCCATCTGACGGATCATCACCACCGTCTTCATCATCATCATCACTGTCAACACCATCTGGGTCTCCGGCAGGATTCCCACCGCCTGGCTGGACTGGCTCGGGCTGCTCCTCTAGCTCATCAGCAGGCTCCATCTCCTTGTCCTCGGGCTCTCCCTGCTGCTGCTCCGCCTCTTCTTCTTCCTACCTTAGGCGCTCCTCCTATTGCATCTCTTCCCACTCCTGGAAAGCATCCTGGTAGGGGACGCCAAAGTCCATCTCTGGAACACGAGGCAGAAGGTAGTCACAGGTGGACTTGCGGGCGGTCAGCTTCGTGCGAGCCATCTACTTCAGAGAGAAGACAAAGAAAAATTTTTAGAAAAACTTTGCAAAGGACTGGGGTAGAGGACACACTGAACACTATTTTGCAAAAATCAACACTTTTATAGGTAAAATAGTGAAGACTGAACTTTACTATGACCGACCATTCTATCTAGGCTGCGATCCTACAGTCAGCACGGCTTTGATACCAATCTGTCACACCCGGATTTTCACAAAACCCGAATGCGGCCATATGTGTGCCCAGGAAGTCCGCAGAGCACATACAACGAACAAATATGATAAACAGAGTACAAATGCTCGAAATAAAATAGTTTACATCAGAGTATATCAAAAATGATTATTACAACGGAAGTCTATAACTCTCAACTAGAGCGGAGCCGCAGTCCACAAGGACTCTGACTGGGAGAGCGTAACTCAAAAGTACAGCAGGTCCTCAGGGAACTCAGCAGCAGTCTCAAGCATATCCCAATCTGTTTACCCATCTGGGATTTTGTTGAATAAATGGCAAGTATAAGTAAACAATTACTTAGCAAGTATAGCACGGGTATGAAGGCTCAAAAATAGGCTAGACATGGCTTAACTGCATTAGCATTTTTAGTCGGTTCATTTTAACATTAACCAAATTACTACTAGTGGATGAAACCTAGTTGCAACCGAATTAATAAAGTATAAGTGACATTAAACATAAATGAACATCATCTTCTAATCAAAAAAGATCCAGGCCGCTCGTGACCCTGAGCAAGGCTATCATGATAGATTATACACTCTGTAGAGGTTTCGCCCTTTACCCACCAGTCGCGTAAAAGTTCAAAGGAACTTTGCACCCAACCACGCACATCAACACTTCCGAGGTGTGACTGCATAGGGATGCTACGAGGTTTTTCACAAGACACCCTAACAAAACAGTAGCCACTATGGTACAACACATGCAGCATGATCCAAGGCACCGAGATTGACTGACTCTCAGGGCGCTGCGATAAGAGGGTCAATGGCGTCCAGAGCGCGGGCACGCATGCCAACAAGTAAAAGAGCGCGACGTGCGGAGTTCCCATACCACAGGGACTCCCAACATGGGACTGTGCCTGACAAGACATAGCTGACGGTACCCCCGTCCTCGGTGGATCAAACCATACTCTCACGAGTGCTTCCCATAGCGCCGTCGGCCCCGTCGGTAACTACTGTCAAGCTAGAGCCGTACAAGTTAGTTGACCAAGATCAGAGCCATAATAGTTCTAGCGGTGGCGACAGGCTCCTGGGTTGCCGCTTTAAGAACCGGACCTTAGGGAGAGACACTGGAGCAAAGCACACAGCACATGCCCAGTTCCCTAAACCATGTTGCTAAAAAGCAAGTTTTATCATTCAGTTAATGTGAACCATTAAGTCATGATTAACAATATAACAATGATGAAAGTAGCTGCGCATAGCAAAGATTCTACCCATATGCAGTAATCCCAAGGTGACAAGGACAGGAGTATACAAACTAGGTTCAACCCTAATAGGACATCAATTTAGACACATGCATATGAAAGTAAATGTATGTAAAAAGTGTCTTTAGGTAGCAAGGACTGTCCTTGCTATAACTTGCCTTCCTCGAAGTGCCGGGGGCTCTTTGGAAAAGTGCCAGCGCTGACCGTTACCCTCCGGTTTGACTGAGGGTGGCAGACGCGTGGCGACCATCGAATGTAGATCCTAGGGCTCAAAGTGGATTGGGGGAAAGGCTACCGGCGGCGACGCATGGACACGGCGGTGCTGCACGAGGGCAATGGCGGCTCGTCAGAGCAGGGGCTTCCCGGGGCTAGGGAGCCCCATTTGCTGCGCGGTTTGGCCCTGCAGGCTCAGGGGAACATGGCGAACAAGATAGGGGGTTTCATGTCGGCGATTTTGCGGTGAGGACGGCCAACGACGGTGGCCGGCGGAGCGAAGCTCCGGTGAAGATGGGCGGGGGTGCTAGGGGGTGACAGAGAGAGGGAAGGATGGCCGGGCGTGGTTCTTACCCTCGAGTGAAGCTCCTGGGGGGCCTAATTGGAACGGAGTGGCGCCGGAGGAGCGAGTTCGACGGCGGCCGGAGAGCTTCGGGCTATGGCGGCGGCGCTAGGCGTGGAGCGGGTGCTGGGGTGCCTGTGGAGCTCGTTGGAGGGTTGGGTGAGGTGCTGGGGTGCCTCGGCCGCGCTTAAATAGCCTTGGGGTGACCTAGGCGTCCGTGCCGTTGATTTGGGGGAGGATCGGCGGCCGGCGGACTTGCCATGCGGGGAGCAGGGGTTTCCATGGGGGGAACGGGCGGGAAAGGAAGGGATGAGGGGGTGGAAGCTTCAGCGAAGCTTCGTGGGGCTCGGCGAGGGCCCACGGGCGCGCGAGGGACGGCCGGCCGGGCGGCGCGATTCGCGCCGGGGAAGAAGGCGCGTCGGGCGAGGGGAAGGAGATGATGCTGATAGGCGGGGCCGGGGCGTCAGCGGGAGAAGAGAGAGGGGGGGCGGCAAGGTTGGGCCGCTGTTGGGCCGGAAGCGGGGGAGGCGCGCGGGGAAGAAGGGAAAACGAGCTGCGCCGGGGGAAAATGAGTGGAGGGGGGTTGGGCCGGACTGGGAAAAGAGAGGGGAGGGGCTGAAGCGATCCAGGAAGAAAGTTTGAGGGGCAAAAGTGGACTCAGCCGAATTTAACTTTTCTAGGATCCAAACAATTACAAATTAAATTCAAATTTAAACAGAATTTAAATTTGAACTTAACCTGCTATTAAACATAACACCGTGCAGCAGCATGAATGCAATAAAAATGTTTCTACAACTTATATTAAATTTTAATATTAAAAAATAATTCATTTAACCTATATTAAATATGAACAAATTAAATAAGAGCCAATAAATTACTACAAATTTTAAATAGGCTATTTTTGGTTGTTACACGGAGGATCTGAAACGACACGCATATTGTAAGTAGCATAATTCTTTTTTTTCATGCAACTAATGATTGCGATGTTTTTCATCGATATGTACAATCGGCCATTAATGAAGAATGATTGATACTAGCAGAGATGCAAATTGATAAAGCTTCTTTCCCTGTTCACACCTTGGATCTGAACAATCCCAAAGTACTTATTTGGCCAGAACAAGCTGAAGGAGCTAAAGCAAAAAATGTGATAATTGGAGAGCCAAGGACAAATGATGTTAATGACAAAATTCCGGCTAGGAAAGTGGTGATGGATAAAACTCCTGATGGGAAGGAGTCTCTGAAAAGACCCGAGGGGCAAGTGAGTCCATCACGCATTTCGAGTCTATCTACTGACCAGGCAAAACCAGTCCAACCGCTTTCTAAAAGCGGTCTTACTGGTTTTCCTTAGGGCTGACCTTGGACATTCAAGCCTAAGCGCCCTGAAGTAGGTACTTGGAAGACCAATGAATCAAAGGTGTAGGGAATGTTTGTGAGGCCAAAGCCCGCTTTTGATCAGCTCTTGAACCAGTACACAAAGGCCATTCGGAATGATCGGTCGTTAAAAAAGAGACAAGGATCACCAACGCGTTGGGACAAGCCTTCATCTCCTAGGGTGGACCAAAGTTGGCAGAGGAGTGGCCAACCGGTCAGACCAATTTGGAGTTGTAATTCGAGTAGGTTTAGGTTTTCTTATTTAATTCATTTTTGTAATAGACTCGAGAAGGGGTAAGACTTCCTTGGCCTATAAATATAGGATTAATTCCTCTCATGCCATTATAATTTTTAAAAATTGGAAAAATACCACTGTCAGTGACTGAGGTAGTGTTTGCGGTCGTTACGACACGTTTTCGACCACCAATACTCGGGAATAAAAGAGGATATATGTGACATTCCATGTACTTAAGTTTATTTCTAACAGAGTTCCACGAGTTTTGGTGAGTTACACTTGTGCAGGTACAACAACGAGAAATACATGCTATAGGGGTCGGAATTGACCGATTCGGCCGAACGACTCCGTTCGGCCGGTTACCCCCCTTAGCCGTACAGGACACCAGGACACGTCCACGTCATCGATGACCAAGCAACAACCGTGAGTGACACGTGGACGACCGCCACCTCACTTCCGGGCCAAATCAACACGAAGGACATCAACCCAAGCCAGCCTAGGAGGTCCACAAGCAAGAGGCGGTGCTGGGGAGGCCGGCCACGGGCCAGGCCCAGTTCGGCCGAACCGAAGCCTTCAGCCGAACCGCCCCCAGCTGCCAAACCGACCAAGGGGGAGCATCCAAGCCATCCAGCTTCCAAGGCGGTGGATCTGATGGTTCGGCCGAACTGGGTAGTTCGGCCGAACCAATCCATTCGCCCGAATCCCCTGGATTTGGCCGAATTGGCCGGGCCACCGCCTCTCACTCCCTTGGCTGCCACTCCACTCCCACCGACGTGCTCAAGCTATAAATAGAGGAGTACTTCACTTGTTTCACACACACCAAGCCAAGGAGCTCTCATTTCCACTTCTCTCTAGTAGAGTTAGGATAGTTTAGTTGGGAGTTAGAGTCGAGTCGAGCTTTGCCTCGGAGGTTTCGGAGTCGTCTTCAGAAGCTTTGTATAAGCTCTTGTATCTTTTCCTTTTTCCTTTTGCAAGACTTGAGTTATCAATATAATTATCTTTATCATCTTGTCTTTGTCATTTATAGCTTGCTTCTACTTTATTCTAGTTGCATCTATATCTTGTTTAGACTATAGTCGGTTCTAGTTCTAGTGCTTCTAGTTCTTGTTTAAGTCTTTGTCTTAGCTGGTTCTTCGACTTAGCTCAATATTTACCGGTGAACTGTCACCGGGGGTATTGACGGGTTGCTTGCTTTTGCTAGTGAAGTAAGTAGTCGTTGGTTAGTGTGGGTGTGGTACCCAGACTAATCAGTGGCCTTGGTTTGCCCCCGATTCAACGAACGTGTGGTAGCCGTTAGGTGGTGACAGCCCTATACGGTCTTTGTAATCCACCTCGTTAGTCTTGGCCTGTAGGATCCCCCAGTGTGGAGCTGGTGGCACCCCTTCTCATCCCTTTCTGCGTGTCACTGGTGTCCATTGTCCTGATGCTAAGACATTAGAGTTAACCCAGATCTTCCAGTGCTGGCTCTTTAGCCGCTGTATCTCTAAGCCCGAGTGACATAGACAGATAAAGTCCATAGGAATCCTCTATCTCTTCTCATTGTCCTCCCAGCTATCTATATCTTCTCTCTCTTACCTGAGTCTCCCTTGAGCTGTGTGTCACGGTATATCCACTCCTATCCAATACCGTTATCCCCTATCTTGTTTAGTTGTGTACCTTTCTCTAATAGTCTTGAATACCTGTTTACTAGTACTCTTGCCAAAGCTTCCCTGTGGAAATATAAATTACGATACCTCGGGATACTCCCAGGTGAAGTGCTACAACGGTGATTCTGTGCCCGTGCAGAATATTTATATATTTTACTAAGCCATAAGGAAAACCACTGAAACACTCCTTACCCTAGTACTGGGATTCTCAATCCTGATATTGGATCGTAAGAAGTGCCAACAGTGATGTTAACCCGCTGGGGTTTATGCCCGATCTTTCGATGAGAGGCGTGGGGGATAACTCGATTGGAGGAGACGACGTTCACGGCCCGACTACAACCTTTCAAAGACTACGCCTTAGCGATCTTGTGGGAGCGCGTCACCCGACCTGTCCTGCAAGCAATCGAAGAACTAGCAAGAACAAGTATGATACAAGTACTGAATTTACTAGATGGGAATTGAAGTGTCTCAATCTCAAACTCATCACCAACGAAGTGGGGTTCCGTCGACTCGAAGACGGGCGGCTGGACCAGCACGCGCGCTTACAAGCAAGTAGCAATGGCTAAACTTGATCTAAACAAAACCCAATCTGTTTGTGGTGGCTATGGAGGTATAAAAGAGGGTGGAGGATGACCAGGACCAGGTTGTGTTGACGTAAAATCCGCACCCCACGCCAAGCACACAGCAAGCCGAATTAGCTGGCTTCACACGCAGCACGAGCGTTTGAATCCGAAGGCGTGCCAGTCAATTTTCCTGAAACTGACAAAGGGAGAAAAGATGTTTAGATAACACCTGGAACGTACCGGGCAATACCAGTCAGTTCCATATTTGCGGCTACGGAGCCAGTTTCGAACGACACATAGCTACAGAGAAGCTATCTGTCGGCAGTTAAAGCCTCATTCGGCAATCGGCAAGGCACGCAGGGAGCGCACTGCCGAATGCGTGACGTGAGCATGACGAAAGATCGGCTTTCAGCCGAATGAACATTGTAACGCATACTCATAGCCGATTAACGAGAAACAGAGCATGATAGATAAATAAAAGGGCGAAAGCATGACCATAATTTCATAATAAACAAGAATGCATAGATTAAAAGCACTAGTCTACCGCATGTCTAGGTACTTTCCAACCCGTCAGGCATGAAAACAAACAAGTTAATCCACCGCATGATACGACTTGCTTGGAATCACACCACCAACCAAGAGTAGGACAATCCACCGCATGATACGCCCTAAACATGGAAGGCTAAAAGTATTCTTTATTTAAAAACAAAACCGTGGACGTGTTTCACTCGTGACGATACTGCCGAATTCAGCTATATAGCCGAATCGGGTTTCGTGGAGAAGGAACACGCTTCGTCGATGATGATAGATCTATCAGATCGAATCGAATTCTAATCCACCGGATGATTAGCTCTAAGACGACCCAAAAACCTGCATCTACCGCATGATACCCAGTTCTGTCAAGATCTACGCAAGACCAACGAGCCTGAACCCACAACACGTGGCAATCTAGATTGACTTCGAATTCGGCTATGAAAAGCAGAGCGTCGTGAGCTGGAGCCGATTCTAATCAACCTAGACTGGGCAAAGGAGTGTTGTAATGAATCGAACACGAAGGTAAAATCCAGAGCAACACATGATAACTTAATGAATCTATCAGATCTTGCCAAAATCCAATAGAGCCGATAACTTGTTCCAAGCTAAAACTTAGCCCACCGCATGGCTCATGATCTAGCAATGGAACCTTCCTGAACCAAGGCCTAAATCCACCGCATGATACTAGGCATGATGCAGGGTTGCCGGTACTTACGGAGGTCGACGGATCGATGACTCCTCTCGAAGAACTCGACGACTCGACTAAAGGACTCGATGTTGGCACGGGGCCGGTTTGTTGTATGATTGATTGATTCTCTCTATTACAGCTGCCATGGGTTTATATTTATACCCAGGTCTTGATACAACCCCTAGTCGGACACGACTACAATACTTGTTTCTAAAAATAAATGACGAATCTTCGTGCCCATATTGCGTTCCTTGTTCGAACCGGCCTTTTCCTTATGTTTTTCCACGTCATCACGCCTTCCCGAATGCTACCGCTTTTGCCTGCGGAACTATGCCTCTGCCGAATGACGACGCGTTCCCGACCGCAGAGCGTTATTGCTGAATACTTCAGAGAAAGCCCCTTAGCCGAATGGTATCCTTCCACCAAATCCGGCCCACACGTCAGCCTCTTCCTGGTGCTAAATTTTGGTGTTAACACATGCCCCTTCAATTTCGGGATAAAAGATGCTTTTATCTCGGAATTGACCAGGAATCCCCAACATCTCCAGGCTGAATCCGCTTTGATATCCGTTTTCCGCTTCCAAATCCTCAGAGTGCGTTTCCAAACTCAAAACCCTAGTTCGTCGAATTTCTCAAGCTCCAATCTTCAAATGGCGAACCAGGATCAAATTCTTCAAGTAAGTTTTGTTTCCCTCAATCACATTCGGCATTATTCTTTTCGAATCGCATCTTGAATTCCCGAATCGCTCTTCTTCTGTTCTCGATAGGCTCTGACTACTGAAATCTTGACCCCTACTGAGGAGCAATCCGCATCTTTCTTCCTCGGCCCCTCAGGGAATCCAGATCCCTCCAAAATTATTGCGGCCGAGTCTCAGAGGATCCCTTTCAAAACTTCACTGACGAGACCTCACGAATGGCAAGATTCATTCAAGAACTGGCCTCTGCCCTCAATCGCCGGCTGGAGAAACTGGTACAAAAGGATTCTTGAAGATAAAAGCCCTCAGACGCAGAATTGGGACAGTCTTCGTATTTCTCATTGCTTGGAGCTATCTCTAGCCGAAACACCCAAGAATGAAAATCTCCTGATTGCAACTTGTCACTTCTGGTCCAATGGCATGAATGCTTTTCTCTTTGGTCACGGACCAATGACTCCAACCCTGGCCGATGTCTACATGATAACCGGCCTGAACATCACAGGGATAACACACCCGTACAGGTACAAAGGTTCTTCCAAACAGACAGGGGTGAAGACTGGAGTCGGCTATAAGAGATACATCCAGACTTACATGCATGATGGTCCTCTGACTGACGTTGAATACAGGGCCTTTCTGAATATGTGGCTGTGCAGATTTGTTTTCTGTGGTAAAGCCAATGAGCCAACTCTGAATCACATAGTAATGGCCGAAGACCTGGCTGCAGGCACACTTATCCCTCTCGGGAAATATCTCCTGGGAAGTGTCTATCACATGCTCCATCAGACCATTTATCAGATGCACACCAACAAGAAAATCCCCTGCGTCAACGGTCCCTGGTGGTTCGTCCAGATGTGGCTGCAATTGTACATGCACCAAATTGTCTCCATTGACCTCAACAGCCGACATTTCCCCTCGGTCAATTACCAGGAAGCAGAAGCCCAGAGCACCAAAGGCTGTCAAACCTATGGGGAAGCAGCCTCCACTATTGCTATCAACAAGAGCATTGGAGAACTGTTTGAACTTTTCTTCAAAGGCTTTGCCAATCCCCTCTGGTTCCCATACATGGACAATGACAATCTCACTTTCCCTTGTGAATTCAGCTTCGAGACTAGATGCATAGATGCAGAGTCCACAGCAATTTTTAACGCTTTCATTCGGCGTTGCATCTTACCAACCGAATTTTGTGGAGGAAGGCTGGTTCAAAGTTCATATGAATATTACCAGCCGAATGTAGCCGCCAGGCAACTAGGATGTGGCCAAGTGCCCCCAAGATTATTTCTCCATGAATTCCTCAAGCCTAGGCAGACCATCAAAGACTCCACAGAAACAAGAAGGGTCTTTGATTATAAGTGCTACTCTGCTATTTATCAAATCGAACCTTTCGTGCCAACAGCACTTGCTCATCCTTCCTTCATTCTTTGGTGGCAAGAACTCCATGATCATATCTTCAATGTGCCGGTTCATCCTCTCTGCCTTGAGTTAATGCCTGATTATCAGCCGAATTCAGAGGTAAATATGCTTATAATCCATCTGTTTTTCCAATAACATCCCTCTTTCATCGACTTTTGACTCTGTTACTCCGCAGGACATGGTCCCTGCCCCTCTGGCCAGAGCAATTGTATATAACATAACCGGCCCAATATCTATTCTGGGGCATCTCTCTCCTTCTTTAGCTCAAATAATGTCCAGGCCTGCCAGTCTGGATCCAATTCTTGCTGCACCACCTTCTGCCAAGAGGAAGATTGCTTCTCTAACTGCCCCTTCGGCTATAAAGAAGAAAAGAACAAGTAGCAAAAGAATTGCTCAGGTTAGATCCTTCCTCTGCCAAATAAAATGTCATTTCCATTCCGTTCATCTTCTACTCCTTTATGATTTCAGGCCAAATCACAACAATTGGCCATTAGCACAGAACCTGCCGATGCTTCAGTGATTGGTAAAATTTCTCACTATTTTGTCTTTAAAGTTCCTCTCCATCAGCATTGATTCTTTTTCAGTTTCAGAGCAAATCTCAATGGACCCAATCTTGGAGAGCTCTTCTTCTCATCAAGAACCAGCTTCAGCTTCACCTGATGTTCCTCAGCCAGAAGCCTCATCTCCACCAAAGAACCTTCCAAGCTCTCCTCAGCATGACATACAAGAATCTTTGCCTGAGCTTGAGCTGCCCTCTCTCTCCATCCAAGAGGTCAGGAATGAGGTAGAGATGTTTACCCAGTTCTCCCAGCTTTTATCCAATAGACCATCATTAATTCGGCAACAATTCTTTTCTAGGATAAAACAATTTCATCACCCAGCTACTCATTTGCTTTGGACGATCTTGTTGCCGAACAAGGAGAAGAAACTTCCTCTGGTCAAGCCTTATCAGAGGAGAACCAAGCAAAACTGAAGGAAATCCTCTCCTTTCTGCATAAGGACACTCGAGATCAAGTCAACAATGCTGATCTCTTAAGAGACTTGCTTGAATCATTTGATCAAGATCTTCCTGCCGATATCAAGATTTCTTTAGATCCAGTTTCTAGATTGGACGATCATTTTATTGCAGTGAAGCAAGCTCTGAAGAATCAATCTGCTCAACCAGCCTTGGAGCAAAGAAGAACATTGGCCAAGCAATCTGTAAAAGATTTGCACTCTAGAACTCAGAGCAATAAGGAACTGTTAGCTGGCCTACAGGCTGCACTTAAATCAAAAGAGACCAGAAAAGCCGAATTAGAGGCTGAATTGAAAAACTTATCGGCTGACATTGAAGCTGATAAAAAGAAGATAGCCGAAATTCCTGGTCTGACAGAAAAGTTGCGCAAGGAGGCTTCAGCAGCTCTGAATGAAGAGAAGCAACTCAAAGCCAAACTTTCTGCCCTGGCCAAAACTCAAGAAGCTGACAAGCAGCTATTAGAGAATATCAGCAACATGATCTTGAATGCCAAAAATGTAATTTCAAAATACTTGGGTGTGTAAATTGTGTCAAATAGTTTGATAGCCGAATGCCTGATCAATTCTACATTTTCCATCATCTTTATTCCGGCTTTGTTTCGTGGTGCATAACTTATTCGGCAACATTGGCTTCTGCAGTATCAATCTCGAAAAGCTTAGTATAGCCGAATGTGACATCAGCATGAATTCCAAACGACACCGAAACCGTTCGGTTTTGAGAATCCTTTCCACCTTCCGAATTTTCGGGATACGCGCCACGATCTTTGGCCACGATTTCCTCTGCGGGTTCTATAAATAAACATACCGAGTGCCGCTATCTCCTCACCAAGTCTTTTGCCTTCCTCGAACTCTTCTTTTTCCCAAGCACAGTTAACTCAAGAAAACCCCAATGACGAATGGAAGGCGACCGGCTGCCGACGAGCCCGAAGGAAGTCACGCCGGCGCTCGCTGCAGGTGATTGGCTGCTTGCTTCTCTCTGTTCTTCTCGAGATTTGCCCTCTCCTTGACGAATCTCTTTGTTTTTTCAGGGTAATCCAATGGATTGCCGCCGCTGGTGCGCCAGTTGCGGCTCCAGCCGCTGCTCCTGCGGTGTCCAGCTCTTCGAGTTCGTCCAATCGGACTCTCTCATCGGACGACTCCCGCTACTCAGACGGCGATGCTCGCCGATTCAAGGCGGAGCGCGACGACTCTCGTCGCGAACTGGAGGTCATTTCCAAGCAAGCCGGGATTGCGGACCTCGAATGGCAGGCCGAGCGCAAGCAACTGCTCGAAGTCATCGATGGTAATTTCCATAACTTGTTCAATCCCAATCCCATCTCTAGTCATTATTGATCTACCTCCATTTTGTAATCTTGCAGAACGCGATGACGAGCTCAATCGGCTGAAGGCGCTGGTGGATGAGCTGGCGAACAAAGTGAACGCCCAAGGAGACATACCCGAGGCTCGCCTTGGCGCGGTGGCAGGCCGCGTCGACGAGGTGGCTCTCCATGGCGTTCGCCTAGGCGTCGCTGTGGGTCTCGTTGCCATGTCGACACACACCGGCACTAACTATTCCAGGATGCCGGTTGGTTTCGCCAACAGCAACCCAGAAGACATCGATGACATTGACGCCTCCATTGATCGTCTCGACGGCCATGGTGCTGCCATTGCCGATTCCATTCATCCCCAGTCTGTTTTGAACAGGCTCTTCCAGTAGTTTGTACTAGGGATTTATGGAATTTCGGCAATAAAACTTATCTTTTGTGATCTTGCATGAACTCCTGATGTAATATATTTTGTGCTAAGGGCAATACATTCAGTACTGGCCATTTTTCTTCTGTCGGAAATTTTTGTCCTGAAGGCGGCTTCTTCCCGAATGCCGGCTATTTCCATTGTGTCTTAATCAACGATCAATCTCAACGCTAGGATAGTATTTCTTCAAATATCTTCCGTTTATAGCAGCAGTGAATTCTTCTCCCAGTAAAGTTTTCAAAATATATGCATTTCCAGGCACGCATCTAACCACTCTGAAAGGACCTTCCCAATTTGGTGACCACTTACCGAATGTACTGTATTTAGTACCAATCGGCAATATTGCTTTCCAAACTAGATCACCTTCTGCAAATTGCCTGACTTTTACCTTCTTGTTGTAATATTTGGCAATTCGCATCTTGTTCTTCTCAATGTTCTCCAAGGCTTTGAGATGAATCATATGCAAATCTTCCAATTCGTCCATCATCAAGTTACTGTAATCTTTAGAACTTAAATTTTTCTACAACTGTATTCTCCTTGACTCTGTTTGTAATTCCCATGGCAAAATGGCATGATGTCCATACACTAGTTCATAAGGAGACGTTTTTGTAGCCCCATGAGGAGCCATTCGGTAAGCCCACAATGCTTCATTGAGTACCGAATGCCACTTCCTCGGCTTCTGATCAATCTTCTTCTGTATGATTTTGATCATAATCTTGTTAGAAGCCTCTGCCTGACCATTAGCTTGGGCATAATAAGGAGAAGAATTCAACAATTTGATGCCCATACTTTCAGCAAAATCTCTGAACTCTGAAGATGTAAATTGAGTCCCTTGATCTGTGATGATTGTTTGAGGAATTCCAAATCTGTAAATGATGTGCTCTTTCACAAATTTAATCATATCTTCTGATGCTACCTTTCTCAATGGAATCGCCTCAACCCACTTGGTAAAATAATCTGTTGCTAAAAGTACAAACTTATGCCCCTTGCTAGATGGAGGATTTATTTGGCCAATCAAATCTATTCCCCATCCTCTGAATGGCCATGGCTTGATAATAGGATTCAGAACTGATGCTGGAACTCTCTGAATGTTTCCAAATCTCTGGCAATCTTGGCATCCCTTATAATATTCAAAGCAGTCTTCTAGCATTGTAGGCCAATAGTACCCAGATCTCCTAATAACCCATTTCATTCGGTAGGCCGATTGATGTGCTCCACACAACCCATCATGTACTTCACTCATCAGCCTTTTTGCTTCTTCATGATTTAAGCAATGTAACAGCACCCCATCCAAGGATTTATAATATAAATTATCATCAAGAAGAACAAACTTTAAAGCTTTATACCTGAGCTTTCTAGAAACCTTTCGGGATGGATTCTCCAGATAATCAACAATTTCTTTTCTCCAATCATCTTCTGCCAGATCACTTCCGAAAGCATATACATTATTAGCAAAAACTTCTTGAAGCTCTTTATAACCCGAAGCACTTTGAGCCAATCTGTTTGCCTCTTCATTGTCTCTCCTAGGAATATGCTACAGAATTACTGACTGAAATTCCTTTAAGATTTGCTTGCATTCCTCATAGTAATTCCTCAAGACATCATTTCTGCACTCATACTCGCCATTTAGTTGCCTTATGACTAATTCTGAATCTCCAAAAATTTCAACTGCAATGGCCTTTGCTTCTCTCAAGTATTGAAGTCCTCTGAGCAACGCTTCATACTCAGCTTGATTATTAGTGACAGTAGGTTGAATAGGAATAGCAAATTCAAATACCTCTCCTCTTGGTGAAATTAACAAAATACCTACTCCACCACCTTTGTCACATGAAGAGCCATCGAAGAATAATACCCAAGGAGCAATTTCAAGCGAATTAACTGATAAATCGCGATGCTCAGTAATGAAATCAGCAATAATCTGTCCTTTAACAGCCTTTGCCGATTCAAACCTTAACTCAAATTCAGACAAAGCTAAAATCCATTTGCCAATCCTTCCGTTCAAAATCGGCATAGACAACATGTGTTTTATCACATCAAACTTTGAATACACAATGCATTCGGCATGTAGTAAGTAGTGCCGAAATTTTGTACAGGAGTAGTAAACACATAAACAAAGCTTCTCAGTAGCCGAATACCTCGTTTCGGGATCAAGCAACTTTCGGCTAAGGTATGCAACTACCCTTTCCTTTCCCTCGAATTCTTGTATGAGGGCCGATCCAATAGTTTGGGCATCGGCCGCCACGTACAACTTAAAAGGCTTGTTTAGCTGTGGAGGTACCAATACTGGTGGTTCTTTCATGTATTCCTTGATCTCATCGAAAGCCTTCTGTTGTTCGTCGCCCCATACAAACTTCTGATCCTTCTTGACCAAGCAGTGACTGCAATCCCTTAAGACTAGTTGGAGGAACAACTTCATCAATGGCTTTCATACTTTTCCTGCCAACTCCTATTCCTCCTTCATGCACCAGAAATCCCAGAAATTCTCCTGCCGAAACTCCAAAAGCACATTTATTTGGGTTCATTTTGAGCCCATGTTTCCTAGTGCATTCTAGAGTTTTCCTTATGTCGGCCAAATGTGCTTCATGATCCAATGACTTAATCACGATATCATCGATATATATCTCCACAATCTTGCCGATCAACTCATGAAAAATATAATTCATAGCTCTCTGATAAGTTGCACCAGCATTCTTCAAACCAAATGTCATGACAACCCATTCAAACAACCCTATATGTCCTGGACATCTGAAAGCCGTTTTCGCTATATCTTCCAATGCCATAAAAATTTGATTGTACCCTGCATTACCATCCATGAAACTAATCACTTTATATCCAGCAGCAGCATCAACCAACGAATCAGCAATAGGCATCGGATATCCATCCACGGGTGTAGCTC
The DNA here is from genome assembly GCA_033239725.1 of Echinochloa phyllopogon. Taxonomy (NCBI): domain Eukaryota; kingdom Viridiplantae; phylum Streptophyta; class Magnoliopsida; order Poales; family Poaceae; genus Echinochloa; species Echinochloa phyllopogon. Next base: position 30,931,409 of record BTCW01000018.1, read on the forward strand.
TGTTCAGATCTCTAAAGTCTATGCAAACTCTCATCTTCCCATTTTTCTTGTACACAGGAACAATATTAGAGATCCATTCTGCATATCTGCACGGCCGAATAAAGTTTGCTGCTATTAATCTTTCCACTTCTTTCTTCACATCGGCCAACACTTCATCTTTGTAGATTTTCCGGGGTGGTTGCTTGTAAGGTTTATAACCAGGTTTGATCGGCAACCGATGTTCAACAATAGAACGGTCTAGACCGGGCATCTCCGAATATTCCCAAGCAAAGCAGTCCTTGTATTCTTTTAACAATGTCACCAACTTTTCTTTGAAAACCGAACTCAAGTTAGCACTGATAAATGTCGGCCTTGGCTTGTCACCATCTCCAATGTCCACTTCTTCCAATTTATCGGCCGATACAAATCCACGTCCTAATTTTCCATCAGTTCCATCAATTGGATTCTCCATCAAAAATTACTATGAGAGCCGACTGCTTCGATCGGCTGTTGATCACTGCTGGCTGGTGCAACAGGACCTTCTCCCCAGTCTTTGCCTGAGAAACAATCTATGCCTTGATATTCCCAAAAAGCTGGTTCCATATTTGCCACGCTTATTGAATCATCTGCTTGGACAATCTCCACCTCATCATCTATCCACTGAATGAGCTGTTGATGCATGGTTGATGGGATACAGCAATTTGCATGAATCCAATCTCTTCCAAGCAGCAAACTATATGCCCCTTTGCCCTCAATGACAAAGAAAGTTGTGAGCAGCACTTTGGATCCAATCATCAGTTCTACATGAACATAGCCTTTGGTGTCTGAAGGATTTCCAGCAAAATCATTTAGAATTATGCTCGTTGGTGTTAAATCTCCAGGGCCCATGCCAAGCTTCCTAAATGTAGTATATGGCATCACATTCACAGCAGCTCCACCATCGACGAACATCTTGGTTAAAGGCTTCCCATTGACAAATCCTTTCAAATATAATGGCTTCATATGTCGATTCTGGATTGGCCTTTCAAAGACAGCTTGCTTATTGAGCATCAATTGTGCCATTAGCTGTTCGACTTCATCTACCTCTGACAACGCTTCCTCCTGCACAACTTGATCAGTGGGAGCCATAAATTCATTCGGCAAAAAGCATACCATGCATGTAGGAGCCGAATGACCATCTTCTTCAGGCTTGTCCTTTCGACGCCATATCGATTTCATCTTAGGCCTTGCTTGCTTTAATTCTTGATTCCTCAAACGTTGTACTCTTCTCTTTTGGCTTTTCCTCAAGCCAGGTGGACACCATTGTCCTTCTTGCCAGACATAAGCATGATCTTCTTCTTCCTCATGATCAACCCACCTGTAATCAGCATGCCTCTTTCTTGGTTGATCATCAAAACGCCGATCATCACTAGGATGCATCCTGCCAATTCTTTCATGGACAGATCGGCGATTGACAGTTTCCTGCCTATATTCATCATACCTATCATTGCATTCAGGACAATTATTCCATGTGGGAAGCTTCAAACCTTCGTTCCAACAGTGTCTGAAGAATGCACACCCCCAATGCGCACGTTCCTGCTCTCGGATAAATTCCTTTTGTTCTTCCCTGTGCCTTTCTTCTTCATGTCTTCTTTTCTCCTCCTCATACTTACGCCTTTGAAAACGCTCCTTTTCTTGCTGACGCTGCCACTTGCTGAGGAGAATGCGTGTAGTAACCCTAGGTTTAGAGGAATTCCCAATTTCAAATTGGCTATTCGGGAAGCGAGGTCTCTCCTCGCGAATCTGTTCGATCGTGATTTGCCGATTAGGATCTAATGAGCCACTCTGCTTCGCTTTCTTTGACGTCAGGACTCTCATTTTTTCCTTTTCTCCAGATTCGGCAGTACTCACCATATTGATTGAGAACCCAACCATGTTCTGAGGAAACGGGTTACTGTCCAACTTCATCTTATTGTCGAATTTCAAATGCCCTTCTTGGATAGCTTTCTGAATCCTCACTCTAAAAACCCTGCATTCATTGATGGAATGAGAATTTCTATCATGGAATCCACAGTACCTCTTATCTTTCACTCCATCAGGCCGAAGCATAGAATGCCCCTCTGGTAGCTTGATTCGGCCTTCCTTTACAAGATAATCAAATAATTTATCTGCCTTAGTTACATCAAAATCATAGGTGCCCTTATTCTGTTTAATCCACCTCTGATTCACCATGACTGGTTCTTTACTCCACACTATCTCTGTTGCAGCTATCTCCCTACTGTCTTCATACTCATCCCCTTGATCTGCTCTTTCAAGGAATTGGTTATATATGTCAGCTACATCATTATTTTTAGTAAATCTGGCATCTTTCTTGAAACCGTATGCCTGGTTACTCATTAAGGCCAATCTGTGTGACAACTGGCCCAGATCATCGAACTCCATCCCGAATAGCTTTTCCCGAATGGCAGGCAGCATGCCAGCTACAGCCATACCAGCTAGCTGGTCATCAGGTATGTTCAGAGAAAAGCACATGCTCTTTGTTTCCCTAAATCTCCTGAGGAACTCCGTAGGTGTTTCATTATTCCTCTGCCTTAAGCTGGTCAAATCAACCAACTTTTTCTCGGTACTGCCAATGTAGTAATGAGCATGGAATTTCTGCTCCAGGTCTTTCCAAGTACAAATCGACTGAGCAGGCAAGGAAGCAAACCATGTAAAAGCTGGACCCGTCAGTGACAAAGGAAAGTATCTGATTCTGAAAGCCTCATCTGCCGAAGCTTCTCCAAGCTGCATCAGATATCGAGCTATATGCTCCACAGTGCTAGTATCATCTTGTCCTGAGAATTTAGTAAACTCTGTAGGCACCTTGACTCTATTCGGCAATGATACCCTTTGGTACCATTCTGGGAAAGGAGACGAGTACATGTACCCCTGATTTTTAGGCTTCAGACCGAATTGATTTTGCAATACATCGGTCATTTTTTGCACCATGAGGTCAATACTGGTATCTTGATTCCCTGGTCTTCCAGCAAGCATGCCTGCAGTACCAACATACCCAGGATTCGGGAGAGCGTCGATAGCATTGTAATCCATAAACTCTGAATATCCGTTTCCATACATGTCCCTTTGCAGCCTGTTGTTCAGATGGGATATCTTATAAGCAGAAGCAGGTGGATTTCCCGTGGTGCCGAATGCCATATCACCATATGTACGAGGTTTCGGCAATGCATGCTGAAGCTCTTGCTGAATCGGCTGTCCATTCGCGTCTTTGGTTCCAGAAGCTTCAGTTTCTTCAGTACCTTTACCATGACGTTTCTGAACCGATGCTTGAACATTGAAATATGTTGGTCCACCAAGTTGCCCATGCACTTGCTCAAAAGGCTTATCCACGTGCTGACCAAAGATGTTGACCAGTATGAGCCGAAAACTGTTCAGGAATGCAGCATTATGATTGGTCATTGTTTCTCCTAAAGCCTTGTACAACAAGCTAGAGAACTTCTCCCTTTCTTCATCTTCAGTAAGATCAGATTGTCCTGGCAAAAGAACTCTTGGCAAATCTGACTTGAGAAATGGTACACCACTCCTGTTCTTAGCAAAAGACAGCAAGCATTTCTTGATGAACTGATCTGCAGCAGTCTTCACCATTTGTTGGTGTTCATCAGACAATTCTTCAAAAGTGACATCCAGAATATCTTTTAATTCAGGCATCTTTGATGCTATGGGTCCCACCGGGCGTGCCAAAAAGTGTGTTGACGTAAAATCCGCACCCCACGCCAAGCACACAGCAAGCCGAATTAGCTGGCTTCACACGCAGTACGAGCGTTTGAATCCGAAGGCGTGCCAGTCAATTTTCCTGAAACTGACAAAGGGAGAAAAGATGTTTAGATAACACCTGGAACGTACCGGGCAATACCAGTCAGTTCCATATTTGCGGCTACGGAGCCAGTTTCGAACGACACATAGCTACAGAGAAGCTATCTGTCGGCAGTTAAAGCCTCATTCGGCAATCGGCAAGGCACGCAGGGAGCGCACTGCCGAATGCGTGACGTGAGCATGACGAAAGATCGGCTTTCAGCCGAATGAACATTGTAACGCATACTCATAGCCGATTAACGAGAAACAGAGCATGATAGATAAATAAAAGGGCGAAAGCATGACCATAATTTCATAATAAACAAGAATGCATAGATTAAAAGCACTAGTCTACCGCATGTCTAGGTACTTTCCAACCCGTCAGGCATGAAAACAAACAAGTTAATCCACCGCATGATACGACTTGCTTGGAATCACACCACCAACCAAGAGTAGGACAATCCACCGCATGATACGCCCTAAACATGGAAGGCTAAAAGTATTCTTTATTTAAAAACAAAACCGTGGACGTGTTTCACTCGTGACGATACTGCCGAATTCAGCTATATAGCCGAATCGGGTTTCGTGGAGAAGGAACACGCTTCGTCGATGATGATAGATCTATCAGATCGAATCGAATTCTAATCCACCGGATGATTAGCTCTAAGACGACCCAAAAACCTGCATCTACCGCATGATACCCAGTTCTGTCAAGATCTACGCAAGACCAACGAGCCTGAACCCACAACACGTGGCAATCTAGATTGACTTCGAATTCGGCTATGAAAAGCAGAGCGTCGTGAGCTGGAGCCGATTCTAATCAACCTAGACTGGGCAAAGGAGTGTTGTAATGAATCGAACACGAAGGTAAAATCCAGAGCAACACATGATAACTTAATGAATCTATCAGATCTTGCCAAAATCCAATAGAGCCGATAACTTGTTCCAAGCTAAAACTTAGCCCACCGCATGGCTCATGATCTAGCAATGGAACCTTCCTGAACCAAGGCCTAAATCCACCGCATGATACTAGGCATGATGCAGGGTTGCCGGTACTTACGGAGGTCGACGGATCGATGACTCCTCTCGAAGAACTCGACGACTCGACTAAAGGACTCGATGTTGGCACGGGGCCGGTTTGTTGTATGATTGATTGATTCTCTCTATTACAGCTGCCATGGGTTTATATTTATACCCAGGTCTTGATACAACCCCTAGTCGGACACGACTACAATACTTGTTTCTAAAAATAAATGACGAATCTTCGTGCCCATATTGCGTTCCTTGTTCGAACCGGCCTTTTCCTTATGTTTTTCCACGTCATCACGCCTTCCCGAATGCTACCGCTTTTGCCTGCGGAACTATGCCTCTGCCGAATGACGACGCGTTCCCGACCGCAGAGCGTTATTGCCGAATACTTCAGAGAAAGCCCCTTAGCCGAATGGTATCCTTCCACCAAATCCGGCCCACACGTCAGCCTCTTCCTGGTGCTAAATTTTGGTGTTAACAGGTTGGGGTCGTCCTACAACCCTAGGACGCGCCCCTAATGGACCCAACTTGATACACGGCCCATTGGCCCAAAATAAGGTGACGCAGCACCGTGGGCAGAAAAGGTCTCTGTAGTAAATCGATGATTGCGGCCGCATCTGAACAGGTACGAGGGTGAGTCCGGATCCATCTGAAAGTAGACTTGATAAGCTTTCCATCAAGTACTTAAAAGCCCAAAACGGAGTCCGGATGAAACCGTGGTGGCCGTCGTAAGTCAGCACTTTCCTGCGGTCCGAATCCAGATTTTCCAAAACGTGTTGGATTTGGTCTCTTTCCTTCCTTAGGCCAATGTGACGTGGTAACCTGATGGGGGACGTGGGAATACTTAGAATTGGTCCCCAATCAACTTCTTTGGTCCTCCATGTCTTCCATATGTGTCTAGCACTCTTTTTAATCCACGTATGTATTTCTGAAAATGAAAATGAACACACATCATGGCGCAGCATCAATTCATCGAATGTACCAACAATAATTGTGATATAGGATTAATTCACCTTTGGTTTGCAAGCCATTAATATTGCCGTATCTAAGCCGGTGATGTCCTCATCAAACAGGAAGCCGCCACCCGTCAGTGACACATCGATGGCATATTTCTAAACTGTAAAAATTATAATGGCATGAATCTAACTGGCCCATAAATATAAATGCTATGGCCGATTGAGGGCATTCCAATCGAATCAAACACATTTATCCTTTACTTTTGTATCTCGAACCCTAATCTTTTCCAAACAATAATTATTGTTCTTTGGTCGTCTCTATGGTGTTCGAGGATTTCTGAGTGGCCTGCTGACCTCAGGACAACCCTAGACCCGCAAGTTCCGACGGGGTCCCTCCCAAGCCAGAGGTTTTAGGTTTACGCCATGTCCCTGTCAAAATAGGTTTGACTGGTTTCCAAAAGCGGTCTGACTGATTTGCTCAGGGCATCCACTGGTGTTGATCATACCGATGATCTCGCGTCATGTTCTAGCGCATTCGAGTGTTTGGCGCGATTCTGTGTCAACCCACCAATAGGATAGGACCCTTGCCGTTGATGCTGCACTTGGCAAACCAACAAGCTTCAAGAAACATGTCACGAGCACCCCCTGTACAAGCATTTTCCACAATGGGCTGCCTTCCGCTAGTTGTCGCAGCCACATCGAGCTAGCCACATGCATGTGTGGCCATCCACGGCGGCGCTAGTCCAAATGTCATGAGCACCCCTTGTACAGGCATTTGTCCACAATGGGCTGCCTTCCACTAGTTGTTGCAGCCACATTGAGCTAGCCACATTCATGTGTGGCCATCCACGGTGGCACCAGTCCAAAAGACCGCAACCAATCCAACAATCGTCGGCCCGCTGCAGGTCGCCAGAAGAACAAGCAATTCAACACTACTCTCAGCTCGCAGAAGATGCCACCACTAAATCCACCCGCCGAATGCCGAGATTAGAAATAGCCATGCCGCCATCCACGGCGGCGCCAGTCCAAAAGACCACAACCAGTCCAACAATCGTTGGCCTGCTACAGGTCGCCAGAAGAACAGACACAACAACACTACTCTCAGCTCGTAGAAGATGCCACCACTAAATCAAACCTCCAAACACCGAGATTAGCAATAGCCATGTCGTCGCCGCCACCATCGCCGATGCAACTCAACCCCACCGAGCGAATCATAACCACACCGAACTAGCCACCACAGTGTGGAACCAGTCGTAGTGACCAAGACGATTGTATCGCTGCCGCACTGACCAAGCATTGTGGCATTGATTGTTCGCCACTTCGAGCATGCCCCACCGTCTGCAGCATCTCGGCCCCACCCGAATCCTTGGCCAACCACAAGCCCGACTGTGGAGTGATGGCCAGTGGAGGATGCTTGTGTCACTCACACCCCGGTTTTATAAACAAAACCGAATGCAATCACATGTATACCAGGATCATTTAAGTCATACATGTGTCGACTTTATTAGTGAATCAATGTCAGTTATTACATAATGATAGACATCATTACAAAATGACCCATGGTCTAAAATAAAAATACATAAATAAATCAAAGTCTTCAGTGGAAGGGGATTTCATATCCACAGGCAGCTGTCGATACAGGTTCGGGCCGCGAGTAGCGTAATACTCTACGTCCTGTGTGCTTGATTGTATTGCACGTGTGGTTGAGTTGTATGGTTTTGCCTGTAGGCTTCTGCCGAGCTAGGGACCCCTGCCCTCCTTTATATATCCCAGGGGGTAAGGTTACATGGTAAGTATCCTAGTCGGTTACAATATGGGAGTCCTAGTAGGAATTCACGAATAGTTCTACTTGAAATAGGAGTTTGTGGAATATACATTCCCGGGTACCCTCAAGATAGAAAACGAGTCCTAGTAGAACTACTAGTGTAATCCAACTAGGACTCACATATTGTAACCAACTAGGAAACTTACCATGTAACCCTTCCCCTGGGATATATAAAGGAGGGCAGGGGTTCCTAGTTCGGCAGAAGCCTACATGCAAAACCATACAGCTCAACTCACGTGCAATACAATCAAGCACACAGGACGTAGGGTCTTACGCTACTCGCGGCCCGAACCTGTCTAAATCTTTGTGTTGTTCGTGCACTGTCGTTGCTAGAACTTGGCGAGACCCACCAATCTACTCTCTGGGGTACCCCCAGATATACATGCTCGATATAAATCATCGACACTTGGCGTCCACCGTGGGGCCTACTCGCCGAAGCTCAACATTAGGCGTGATGGGATCCAACTTCAACATCAATGGCAGATCGCAGGATCATTGGGTGAGCTTGATGGACCTATCATTATTGTCAAGATCAATTTACTCGGTGAGATCAACGGATTCGGCGCACACCTACCCGGCTAGGAGTGCTATCAACTTCAGATTCGATGGTATTCTACTGCTCACCGACTCCAACGCGGAACAATGGTGCATGGACTGTTATCATCTACATGCTACCGTTCGACTGTCTCCAACTCGGGTTACGTGTTCTCCCTGTCCGACTCCGACTTGGGGGCCTGTGCATTTGATTCAGCGTCGGAAGCAGAAACGTAGTCTTTTCCATGGATCAAGTCAAAGGAAGCTACGTTAAAAATCAGAGAAACGAAGCTGCATGCGGCAGGCATTAAAGACCGAGGATATATAACTGCAGTTGTCTCCAGACGCATGTATGTGTTGATGGTGCATGCACACATGCGTACAAAAATTATGCTACGTGCATATGGATTTCATTGACGACAATTTCAACTACTCAAGTACAACTGTATCTACTTGCCGGCGACAACCACGACTACTTCGACTACTCATCTCGACTAGTTAAAACTAGTCGAGATCGGCTGCATCAACTCGCTGTACGACTACTTCAACTACTCGTCTTGACTAGTTGAAACTAGTCGAGATCAGCTGCATCGACTTGCGCACGACGACTACTTCGACTACGGCTAGTTAAAACTAGTCGAGATCGGCTGCACTAACTCGTCGTCGACTACTTCAACTACTCGAGTACAACTACATCGACGCTCGGCAACGCCAACTCGTCGTCGACTACTTCAACTACTCGAGTGCAACTATATCGACGCTCGACAAATGCCAACTCGCCATCGATTACCTCGAATACTCGTCTCGACTAGTTAAAAACTAGTCGGGATCGGCTGCCACGTCTTCAACAACTAGTCGAGACCGATCTCGACTAGTCGACTTCAACGACAGCCATCGCGGCTCCATCGCCAACCGCCACGGTTTCGTCGACGATCGTCCGTGAATAAAGCTAAGTCTTATTTAATAATTATTTTCTTTATAATAATTTAATCAGCTTGTTTAAAAACATGCTTGGCCATGAGCCGAGTACTCTAACAGAATACATTCCTTAACAAACAATAATTCTCGAGGGCTACACCCTCGCATAGCCTCTAGCCGACGGGTTACAATCCCTCGCGCGACCTCTCGTACAGGAGAAAAGTCCTAACCGACTACTTTATTATTTCTCTGCACTCTTAATGACCAATGCCGCTCGATAGCATGCACCTTAATCCGTGAAACTTCGGTAATTCGCAACACCTATGCACATTAAAGGACTGGTTAAGCGGGACCAAGTGTTTAAACGTAACAGGGCTACTACTCGAGTGGTTACGAGTCTAACAAGAGTAACGAGCAACAAGTTTAAAACATGCATTACAAATGCTATTATTAACCTTCGTGGATATTTCTTGATCGGATACTACTCATCCTATGTATTTAAATTACAGGGTTACCAGTTGAATATTCATAACACGACCACGGAGCCACTTGAGTACTTTTACTAGTCGGTGCTCACATGCTGAGTACTTCAACTAGTTGCTTGAAGCTCGGGGGCTACACGGTACCAGCCAATACATGAAGACAAGTACCGGAGCTACTCAAACGGCACGGCCTTACAATGCCAGCTGAGTACTTTAAACTAGTCGATGCTTGCATATTACAACAACTCGAAGACCATGTTCTTGACCCTTGGACCGAATGCAAACCATTCGCTTCAAGGCTGGGGGGCTACACTTAAGGGGTGCACATTTTTTGTGCCTATTGTTGATCCATTCAAGATCTTCGACTAGTTTTAACAGAATTACACGAAGCTCGGGGGCTACACCCAATGGGTGCACCTACTCGGGTGCACGCCATTGAACTACTCGAGATGAAGATAGAAGACTGCTTTCGAACCTCCGATTACTTAAAAAGTAGTCAGAGGCTCGGGGGCTACACCCATTGGGTGCATCTAAAGATACACTACAATGAAAACTACTCGTTAGAGAAGGCTTTAGCGTCTTGGACTTTGCTCCAACTACTCGAAGATGTTAAAGCAGATTCAAGACATGAAGCAAAGATGCAAGATGCTCGGGGGCTTGTGGAATATACATTTCCGGGTACCCTCAAGATAGAAAATCGAGTCCTAGTAGAACTACTCGATCCAACTAGGACTCACATATTGTAACCAACTAGGAAACTTACCATGTAACCCTGCCCCTGGGATATATAAAGGAGGGCAGGGGTTCCTAGTTCGGCAGAAGTCTACACACAAAACCATACAACTCAACTCACGTGCAATACAATCAAGCACAAAGGACGTAGGGTATTACGCTACTCGTGGCCCGAACCTGTCTAAATCTTTGTGTTGTTCGTGCACTGTCGTTCCTAGAACTCGGCGAGACCCACCAATCTACTCTCTGGGGTACACCCAGATATACATGCTCGATATAAATCATCGACAGAGTTCTTCGAGTAGTTCTATTAGGACTCGGTATTCTGTCTTGAGGGTACCCGGGGATGTATATCCGACAAACCCCCGAGCGCTTCATAGTCGAACAACAACCATCCTTCAAAGTCTTTTAGTCCTTTGTCGAGTGGTTGTGGTTGCTGAGAGGCTGTGGAGAGCTCCATGAATGTCTTCAAATAAATATGCTCACCGAAGGTGAAGCATATATGCTTAGCCCCCCAGCCTCGAGTTGATTAAGATAATCAGGTCGAGGGTCTCAGAAAAATCTTCAAATCTTTGCCTTGAATTGATCAACAACAGGCACAAAAAAATGTGTACTCCTTGCGCATAGCCCCCGAGCCTCGAAGCGAAAGGTCATTCATTTGGTTCGAGGGTCAAGAACATAATCTTCAAAATAGCTTCCGTGTAGATATCCAAGTACCGACTAGTACCAGTACTTGGTTAGCCACCGAGTTGTCGTAATATGCAAGCACCGACTAGTTTAAAGTTCTCGGCTGGCATTGTAGGGCCCGCCGTTTTAGTACCGACTAGTTCTAGTACTCGTCTTCATCTCTTGGCATGCGCTATGTAACCCCCGATCTTCAAGCGACTAGTTGAAGTAGTCAGCATGTGAGCACCGAGTAGTATAAGTACTCGAGTGGCTTTGCGGCGTCATGAAGAGGCGAGTTGGTGCCAAGTCTCACTGGTGCGAGTACTCAGCTATGAACCCTGCAATTTAAATACATAGGATGAGTAGTATCCAATCAAGAAATATCCACGAAGGAGAATAATAGCATTTGTAATGCGTGTTTTAAACTTGTTGCTCGATGATCTTGTTAGACTCGTAACCACTCGAGTAGTAGCCCCGTTACGTTTAAACACTCGGTCCCGCTTAACCGGTCCTTTTAAGGTGCATAGGTGTTGCGAATTACCAAAGTTTCACAGATTAAGGTGCATGCTACCGAGCGGCATTGGTCATTAAGAGTGTAGAGAAATAATAAAGAAGTCAGTTAGGACTTTTCTCCTGTAGGAGAGGTCACGCGAGGGTTTGTAACCCGTCGGCAAGAGGTCATGCGAGGGTGTAGCCCTCGAGAATTATTGTTGTTGAGGGATGTACTCTGTTAGAGTACTCGGCTCATGGCCAAGCATGTTTTTAAACAAGCTGATTAAATTATTATAAAGAAAATAATTATTAAATAAGACTTAGCTTTATTCACGGACGATCGTCGACGAAACCGTGGCGGTCGGTGATGGAGCCGCGACGGCTGTCATTGAAGTCGACTAATCGAGATCGGTCTCGACTGGTTGTTGAAGACGCGGCAGCCGATCTCGACTAGTTTTTAACTAGTTGAGATGAGTATTCGAGGTAATCGACGGTGAGTTGACATTTGTCGAGCGTCGATATAGTTGCACTCGAGTAGTCGAAGTAATCAACGGCGAGTTGGCGTTGCCGAGCGTTGATGTAGTTGTACTCGAGTAGTTGAAGTAGTCGACGATGAGTTGGCGTTGCCGAGCGTCGATGTAGTTGAACTCGAGTAGTTGAAGTAGTCGACGATGAGTTGGTGTCGCCGATCTCGACTGGTTTTAACTAGTCGTAATCGAAGTAGTCGTACGAGCTTCGAGTCGATGCAGCCGATCTCGACTAGTTTTAACTAGCCGTAGTCGAAGTAGTCGTCGTGCGCGAGTCGATGCAGTCGTACTCGAGTAGTCGAAGCAGTCGATGGTGAATTGGTGTTGCCGATCATCGATGTAGTCGTACTCGCGTACATCTTCTTGTGTGCGGCAAGAAAAGATCTTGGAGCTTGTAGCCCTCTCGTAGCTTCTCGTGTGTACATAGCAGACATATATCCTTTAGTTTGAGATGCATGCCACAGTAAGTCTCCTCATTTTAATAATCTTGTACGCCTGGATTCCGGTGATTATGTGCCCGTGAGGTACACATGCAAATCTTTTTTGGAAAGAGCCGACGCAGCCTAGTAGTCTTCCGCCTGGAATCGGGTGACTAATCTCTTTCAGATTTGGAATAGATACAAGCAGCTTTTCTGTCTCTGGAACGGACACGATCATGCATGTTCTAATCTCCGATTTGTACTCGACGACGGACAAGAAGTGCCAGCGATCTCCGATTTGTACTCGATAAGACAATAATTGTCAGGGATCTCGGCCTCCGTGAGCAGGTCACCAAGTAGTTTGCTCTTGTTGAAGTTGATGTAGCGCTTCTCGCCGAGCTGTTTGAACGCTAAATCCAATCTCACTGAGCAGATTGATTTTATTGATGATTGGTCCATCAAGCTCTCTCATTGATCCTGTGATCTTCCCCACGGTGGGCGTCAAGTGTCGATGATTTATATCGAGCACGTCAGTCTGGGGATACCCCAGAGGGTAGATTGGTGGGTCTCGCCGAGTTCTAGGAACGACAGTGCACGAACAACACAAAGATTTAGACAGGTTCGGGCCACCCTACGTCCTGTATGCTTGATTGTATTACACATGAGTTGAGTTGTATGGTCTTGCCTGTAGGCTTCTGCCTTTAGGCCTCTGCCTTTTTGGCTTACCGAGCTAGGGACGCCTGCCCTCCTTTATATATTCCAGGGGACAAGGTTACATGGCAAGTATCCTAGTCGGTTACAATATGTGAGTCCTAGTTGGATTACACGAGTAGTTCTACTAGGACTTGGTCTTCTATCTTGAGGATACCCGGGGATGTATATCCGACAGCAGCTGACCGGGGGTACACCAGCCTAAAACGAAGCACCTGAATTGCAGTCGCCGCCTTCGATGATTGTCCCTGGAGTCTGTGGTGGGGGGGATAGCAGGGGGAGAAAGGAGGGGTGAGTACAATGAATTGTACTATGCAAGTGTAGTAATAATATGGCATGGGGCTATTATGAGGCCTTTTAGGGTTAACTCGCACTTAAGCAACATATCCTTAATTTTTAACCTTAAATCCTTAGCACCTATTTACTATGTAAAACCACCTTCTCCTCGAGAACGCGAACCTTGGAAATCCATCAATGCCACCTCGGAAATCCATCTGAACCAATCCAACCCTCAGAAATCCATCCAATCCACCTGCAACCAACCAACAAGAGCCCCACTAATCACGAAGAAGACCGTGAGCACGACTGATATATCAGTTTTACACTCTGCAGAGTTTGCACACTTTCACCACGAGTCATGTTTCCGATTACGCTTCACACTGTCGAGGTGATCGGCCGGAGTTACACTACAAGACCTTTACAAAGCTAGTACTCCCATTCCTTCGTCATCCACTAAGGATTCGCTATTCGCTATCCAGCCCCCTCTTGTGCTACTCAAACCACCGCGATGCCTCGGGAAAGGGTAGCTAAATAATTGGCCAGGTCTAGAACCATAGTAGACCTCGTGGCTGAGCTGTTTTGCCGAGTTACTTGTCCATGAACCAATCCTTAAAATCTGAGCCAGAATCCAGCACAAGCCCAGAAACACTGAATAAACACTATCAAAACATCATACCACTCGGTCCATCCTGCTCAGATTCCCCATCCCAACGTATTACCGAGGTTTCCAACTCCTCAACTTCATCTCCAAAACTTAAGTTGAATGCTTTTAAGTAACCCAAACCGACCCAAACTGCAAACCTAAGCATGATATTACAACCAACCCGGCTTAAAGGAATATATTGAAATTGTAGTAAACCCTAACATGGGATTCAAGTTTGACACAACACGCAAATCTAATGATCTATCTAATTCTAATAAAAATATAAATAAGTAGGATGCTGGTTATGGTCAAGGACACTTGCCATTAACTTCGGTTGATTCAAACACTTGTTGTTGAGATCGCGTGCTCATCGTCTTCTGGTTGCAGCAAGCACCATCCAACAGAACAAATAACTATAAAACAAACAGTACATCAAACATTGTAAAACATTTAATAAAGTACCTACGGAAGGGAACTACGCATTTGAGGACCTAAACTTGATTATTTATGGACAACAAGGGTTATCGGATAATGATTACAAAGTGCAACTTAGGGAGAAATTATGTGAAAGAAAGAATATGACTTTGAGTGCAATATATGAATTTACAGAGCTACTGGATTGATTATTTTTGAGGGAAAAAGGGTGTATGTGATGTCAGCATGATGTAAGGCTGACATCAAGCAAGGCATAAAGATTGGAATTGAACGTGTTTAGTCTATACAAAATACTAGCCACTGTACTTACGTATGGCAAGCACATGCAAGCATGGAGCTTCTGATGATGGTTCTGGATAGCAGTCTTGTCGACAAGCAGCATCATGCAAGGGTGCAAAGAGATAAAACACAGTACGTAGGCGACGTGCAGGGGCGAAGATAGGTTCAAAGTAAACCAAAGTAAAACTGGTGCACACTCCATTGCGTACAACAAAAATAATATATTTTAGATTATAAAATTAGATTAATTAGTATTTTTTGTTTTTATCCTGGTGCATGTGTCCCGTTGTAAGACAACGTGGCTTTGCCCCTGGCGACGCGTGGAAATTACGATCACCTTGGTTTGCCGTTCAGTTCTGAATGGATTGATCGACAAGGATCTGAAGCGAAGTAGTGGCAGGAGTAGCCGGCGGTGATTAAGGCAGGAGCTTGATTTGTCCACGTATAGCAGCAGGGTTGGAGTAGCAACGGCGGCACCATGGCAAGCTGCTTCACGGCGCAGCCTCGACGAACTCTTCCCTTGGACGAATGGAGTGAGGGAGAATTCAGAAGTGCTGAACGAGAACAGGGAGAAGGAGAGGGTGCCTTTTATAGGTGCATGGAAGGAGTGCAGTAGTGATCACATAGATGAAACGGGTGATGGTGGAAGCTTCAGTTAACTCCACTATAGGCCATCGATTCATGTCTATAGTGGTAGAATTTGATGAAGGGTGGAGTAGAAGATCTGTTTTATTCACTTGTGGGTGCTAGTTTGTTTTCAGTGCACACCTGCATGACTTAAGAGCATCTCCAAGAGACTAGCCAAATCGTTTTCTTAAGTTAAATTTAGCTATTGTTAGAGAAAAAAATGTTTCCAACAAACTCTGTAAATGACTCTTCAAATTTAGTGGCTCTCTATCCCACCTCATTCACTAGCCATTTTTAGCTAGCCTACCTCACTAGCCATCTTTATAGAATATGTTGGATTACTCTGTTATTTGTTAGTCAAATCTATTTTTGAGAGTAGCTAAATCATTAAATTTGACTAGTTTTTTAGCTAATCTTTTGAAGATGCTTTAAGGTTGTCGGCCCATGCCTGCCAGAGAAAAAGAAAACTGCAGCAATGGTGGAAGACGACGGGGCTGTACAGGAGAAATAAAGAAGCGACATTGTTTGTTTGCCTTGTGTTGACACGAAAACGCGCCAACAAACTCGAAGCCGATCAAACGCGCAGCACAGCCGTCACAACGGCCAACTCCTGAGCTCCTCGGGCAAACCGGTCAGACCGGTTCCTGAAACCGGTCAGACCGCTTTCAGGCAGGAACTCGTGAAGACCTAGAAACTCGAGCTTGGGAGGGACCCCGTCGGAGCTCAAGCAAGCTAGGGTTGCTCTAGGGTCGGCAGGCCACCTAGAACGCCCTTGAATGCCGTAGAGACGAGCAAAGAACAGAATATGGAGGTTGGAAAAGATTAGGGTTTGAGAGATAAAAAAGTAAAGGATAAACGTGTTTGATTCGATTGGAATACATCTCAATCGGCCTTAGCCTTTATATTTATAGGCTGGGGAAGTCTTATCCCTTTCGAATAGGTTACAATATGGGATTAAACTCGGAATCCTAATCCTACTCGAATTACAGAACCAAACCGGTCTGACCGGTTTGGCAAACCGGTCAGACCGGTTTGGCCGGGCCAGAGCCAATTTTGACTGTCAACACATGCCCCCCTACGTTTTTAGTGAACTTGAGAACTAAAAAGCAAGTAATTACAATTCAGGAGCTAAAATTTATGCTAAGGGCGATATCAACAATATATCAGACATTGGTCTTCATGCGTCTTGCCAAACACTTGGATAGAATTTCTTCAAGTATCTTCCGTTGATAGCTTTAGGCAAATGATCCCCCTTCAGCGTCTCTAGCATGTAAGAATTCCCAAAAATGACTTTGACAACTCTATAGGGTCCTTCCAACTTGGTGACCATTTACCAAACTTGTTGCTTTTCGTCCCAATAGGCAAGATCGTCTTCCAAACAAGCTCACCAATCTTAAAATATTTTCCTCGTACTTTTTTGTTGTAAGTTTTAGCAACCCGAAGCTTATCTTTCTCAATCTCCTTCAAAGCTTTCAATCGTTTGTCGGTTACCTCATCAATATTGTCCAACATCAAATTGTGGTAATCAACAGCATCAAGATCATTTTGTTTAGTCAATCTATAAGCGTCCATATTTACCTCAACGGGTAAAACGGCCTCTTGACCATACACAAGCTCAAAAGGAGTAACTTTAGTAGCACCATGTCTAGATATACGATGAGCCCATAATGCTTCGGATAAAACTTCATGCCATCTCTTAGGATTTTCTTCTATCTTTTTCTTGATTAATTTGATCAAAATTTTATTACTTGACTTGGCTTGTCCATTAGCCTGAGCGTAATATGGAGATGAATTGAGCAACTTTATTCTATAGGATTCGGCAAATTCACGTACCTCTTTAGACATAAACGAAGTACCTTGATCCGTAGTCAAAGTTTGAGGAATACCGAATCTATGAATAATGTTTTGTGTAATAAACTCAATTACCTCTCGATGCGTCATATTCTTTAAGGGAATCGATTCGGTCCACTTAGTAAAATAATCCGTAGCAACCAACACGAAACGATGTCCCTTTGACGATGAAGGATTATTTGCCCAATAAAATCCAATCCCCAACCTCGGAACGGCCATGGCTTAATAATAGGATGCATCAATGCAGCAGGAACAAGTTGTAAATTTCCAAACTTCTGACATTCCTCACATCCTTTGTAATATTTGAAACAATCTGCCATCATAGTAGGCCAATAGAAACCGGCTCGCCTAAGCAACCACTTCATCTTTGGAGCCGATTGATGTGTACCACAAATACCTTCATGGACCTCACCCATGGCAACATTGGCCTGATCCGAATTAAGACATTTCAACAGCAAATCTTCGGCGTTTCGACGATAGAGTTCATCGTCAAGCAAAACGTATTTAAACGATATTCGCCGAATATTTCTTTCTGCACCACGACCAGGATCTATCAAATAAGTAATAATAGGCACCCTCCAATCCTGATCTTCAACTTTGGATTGATTAGCATCATCCAAAGGATTTTTGCTTCTATCAGGGGACGAAGCGGTCAGACCGGTTTCAGAACCGGTCAGACCGGTTCTGGCAGTCAGACCGGTCTGACCGGTTTCTGAAACCGGTGTGACTGGTTCGTCCAGAACCAGAACATCGGCTTTCGTTTGCATCAGTTTTTGGAGATAGAAATATTTCTTTGCAACCATATAACCAGATGCTTTCTGAGCCAGAGTATTTGCCTTGTTATTCTCTTCTCTTGGAATATGTTTAATAGTAAATTCATCAAAAGAAGCAATAACATCAAGACATCTATCAAGATATGCATTTAGTGAACCATTATAACATTGGCATACCTTTGACACTTGTTGTACCACCAGGAGCAAATCACCAAAAACTTCAACATGTTTTACTCCCATGTCTTGCAAAAATTCCAAGCCAAATAGAAGAGCTTCATATTCAACTTGATTATTGGTTCGCTTTTCTTCCAATCGGTTTGAAAACTCAAAGACGACACCACTTGGAGAGATCAAAACAGCACCAATTCCTTGCCCATCACCACAAACCGATCCATCAAAATATAACTTCCATGGGGTACAAGTAATATATCCGACGTCGAAGTTGTTTGTATCATTTATCCGATGTTCAACAATAAAATCAGCTACAATTTGGCCTTTCATTGATTTTAAAGGTTCACAAGCCAAATCATACTCAACTAAAGCATAAGCCCATTTACCGACTCTTCCACTAGAAATCGGCTTTTGCAACATATGTTTAATTACATCGGTTTGACACAACACGATGCAAGTGCTAGATAATAAATAATGCCTCAATTGAGTACAAGCATGGTACAAGGATAAACACAACTTCTCAATGAAAGTATACCTTGTTTCTGCATCGATGAGCCGTCGGCTTACATAAGCAATCACATACTCCTTGTTGCCGATTTCTTGAGTCAAAACAGCCCCAATAGTTCTATCTTCAGTCGCCACATAAAGTCTAAATGGTACTCCTCGCTTAGGTGCCCTAAGCACCGGTGGTGAAGACAAATACTCTTTGATTTCCTCAAAAGCTTCTTGCTGTTTTGCCCCCCAAGTAAAATTGGCTTCATTCTTTAACCGAAGTAAAGGAGTAAAAGCATCAACCTTTCCAGACAAGTTAATTATAAATCTTCTCAAGAAATTTACCTTGCCTAGAAACTTTTGCAAATCTTTCTTGCAAGTAGGAGCTTCGACTTTCTTCATAGCTTCAATTCTCTTGGGATCAACTTCTATGCCGTTCTCATGAATAACAAACCCAAGAAACTTCCCAGCCGAAACACCAAAAGCACATTTGAGTGGATTCATTTTCAATCCATACCGTCGCATCCTCTCAAGAGCAAGTTTTAAATCGGCTAAATGAGAATCCAAGCCATCCGATTTAACTACAATATCATCAATATATACTTCCACAATAACACCAAGTAAATCATGAAAGATTAAATTCATAGCCCTTTGATAAGTTGCGCCAGCATTCTTCAATCCAAAAGTCATAACCACCCACTCAAATAAACCAATAAATCCCGGACATTGAAAGGCCGTTTTGTGCATGTCTTCCTCGGCCATGAATATTTGGTTATATCCAGCATTACCATCAAGAAAACTAACAACACGATGTCCGGATGCTTCATTAATCAAAACGTCGGCTATAGGCATAGGATATGAATCTTTTGGAGTGGCTTTATTAAGATCTCTAAAATCAATGCAAACTCTAAGTTTTCCCGAATCTTTCTTTTCAACGGGAACAATATTAGAAATCCACTCCGCATAACGACAAGTCCGAATAAAACCAGCATCTAGCAAATGATTAACTTCTTCTTTTATTCGGTCATAAATAGCGGGATTAAAACGTCTAGCCGATTGTTTAAAAGGTCTAAAACCGGCTTTTATCGGTAAACGATGTTCAACTAAATCACGACTCAAACCGGGCATCTCACGGTACTCCCAAGCAAAACAATCAACATACTCCTTCAACAAATTTATTAACTCGGCTTTAAACTCTGCCGATAAATTTTTGTTTACAAAAGTCGGCCTAGGAATAGTACCGTCACCAATATCTATTTGTTCTAAAGGGTCGGCTGACGTGAAACCTTGACCCAACTTATCCATATCACCGAGATCTTCAATAGCTTCAAACATACCGGCCGAATGTGCTCGATGATGATCAATTCGGTCTTGAAGCCACTGTCCAGACTTAAACCGGTCTGACCGGTTCCCAGAAGCGGTCTGACCGGTTTGGCTCGACTGGCACTGTTTAGTCCTAAACCGGTCTGACCGGTTTCTGGAAGCGGTCTGACCGGTTTGTCTCTGTTGATTTGTTTGCTCCATCAATTACAACAAGTAATTCAACCGACTCTCCATCGGCTTTAATGTAGCAGTAACGAAACCATCCTTAGTGCAACTGATCAGCTCATAATCAGTCAAATCTAAGCCCGACAAACACTTAATATTTTCATTTGCACTAATAGAATCGGAATTGGCTGTTGCAACGAAGGAAGAAGTATCACCATGTACAACTTCAACTTCATCGCCGATCCACTGAATGAGATATTGATGCAAGGTAGATGGAATACATTTATTTGCATGAATCCAATCTCGACCAAGGATTAAACTGAAGTTACCTTGCACCTCGGAGACGAAGAAAGCCGTAGCAATAGTCTTGCTTCCGACGGTCAACTCTATAGAAGCCACCCCCTTGGCACCAATGGGATCACCTCCACCAACTCCACTGACCGTCATATTCGTCTTGCTCAATTCTTCGTCTTTTCCGCCAATCTTCTTGTAGAGAGAGTATGGCATAAGATTTAAAATAGCTCCACCATCAACCAACATACGAGAAATTGGCTTCCCGTTGATGTGTCCTCTCATATATAAAGCCTTGAGATGATTCTCTGATTCACTAGGCTTCTGAAAAACGGCATCTCGAGGCCCAAGTTGAAGATGAGAGACCTCCTCTTCCGGTACCACATAATAATCAGAAGACAAATATACAACATTGATTTCCATGTTGTCATGTTCTGGAGAAGGCTCAAAATCAACCAATTCTTCATCTTCAACCACTGGAGGAATTGGCGGAGTAGTATCGATGGTTGAAGTAATCTCAGCTCCCGCTTCTGTCGTCAAACCGGTCTGACCGTTTTCAGAAACCGGTCTGACCGCTTCTGCAGCGGTGGGCTGATCCAAACCGGTCTGACCGGATTCAGAAACTGGTCTGACCGGTTGTGCTGCTAATTGCACAATGGGTTTAGCTTGCCAGATCTTGGTCTGAGGGATCATAGGCCTGTAATTGTTGAAGTATTCATCCCTCAGCTTCTCAGCTTCCTGTTGCCTTTTCACTTTGTTCCGCAGACGTTGTAACTTCCGCTTCTGCGTATGAGTCAATCCAGAAGGACACCACCTTGGTTGGAAGACCTTCTTTACGCCCTTGCTAGCCTTATGATCATTAGCTATGACCGGCTTTTTGACTGGAACAGGAGCCGAATCTCCAATGACTATCGGCTTTCTACCCAAATCTTGCATAGCCACTGGAATATTGCCAATTGTTACAATCCCACTGGCTTTGGCTTGCACGTTCTCCTTTTTCTCCTTGACACGGTATTCTTGCTTAGGAGGAGCTTGGACTCTCTGCTCAGACCGAAACCGGTCTGACCGGTTCACAAAACCGGTCTGACCGCTTTTGGGAGCAGCCGAAGGACCTGATCGGTATGAGTCCAATCGGTCATGTACCGAAATCCCAGTAACATCACCACGGCGTTTATAAGCTGTAGAATTGATCCAACGCTGCGGTGACCTCTGTCTCTTTTTTGTTGGCCGATCAACTTGAACGGCCTTTGTATACTTGTTCATGAGCTGAGAGAAAGTAGGTCCTTGCTTCAGAACCCTTCCTTGAACCTTTGGCTCATTAAACTTCCAAGTACCCAGTTCCGGGCGCTTGGGCATGAAAGTCCTTGGACGGTCTGGAGACAAATCGGTCTGACCGGTTTGGGAAACCGGTCTGACCGGTTTCGCCTGACTAGCGAACCGATTCTCTTCCAAGGAACTTTCTTGCCCCCCGGGCCTTGATGTGTTAATTGTAATCTTCAGAGACTCTTCAGCATCAAGAGTTCTCCCAATCATCACTGTTCTGACCAAAACTTTGTCATTGACTTTTTCCGGCCTTGGGTCTCCAATCACCACGTTCTTTCCCTTAGCTCCATCGGCTTGTGACGGCCGAATCAACACCTTAGTATTCAAATCCAAGGTATGAACACGGAAAGGAGCCTTATCAACTTGCATTTCAGCTAGTATTAATCGACCTTCATTAAGGGCCGATTGTACCTGTCGCCGAAAAACATTGCAATCGTTGGTCGCATGAGAAAAAGAATTATGCCACTTACAATATGCACGATCTTTAAACTTAGCTAACTCAGCTTGATAGTTCCCATCACCTCTATTTTGTGGAAAACAGGGAACATTATACATCGCATTTTGAGAAGTATTCGGAATCGGCCCGTGAGACGCGCCAGATCCATTGGGTATACTTCCCACAACTGTAGTGCGTGGAGTAGTGTAAACAGGACCAGAAGCAACCGTACTAGATAAAACCATCGCACCCGGTGCCCCTGCACCCATGGAACCGGTCTGACCGCCAGAGGAGGCCAAACCGGTCTGACCGGTTGTGAAAACCGGTCTGACCGGTTCGTGGACCGAACTAGGGTGAGATGATTGTCCCGTATAAAAATTCATCGGCATGCCTAAATTAGGATCTAAAACATGTTCTGGCACACCTGATGAGCTAGGATCTGGGTTAGATAATTCATTAGATTCTACATTATTTTTACCTTTATCAGAATTACCCGACATACTAGCAATCAACTCACTAGTAGCAGTTTGTGCAGCAATCAATTTGTCATCAACCATACGAGTAATTTGCTGCATTAAATCAGAGGACTCGCCAGTTACCTTTGGAAGTTCTTCAACTTGGTCATTTGCCAGCTTGAAAGCCGGCATGACGAATTCCTCCACTCTCTTGACAAGACCACCGCGATCCTTTTTGAAGCCCTTCAAGAATTGCGCCCTGAAGTGCTCCTCGGCGATCAGGTACCGCTTCCGCTCCTCATCCGTGAGCTCTTCCATCATCGCGGTGATGATGTTGTCTTTGTCAAGGTCGCACGTTGATCCAGACATCATTGGAGTAGATTGAATCGGTCTTGAAACCAGATTAATCTGTCCCCAGCGGAGTCGCCAAAAAGTATGTTGACACGAAAACGCGCCAACAAACTCGAAGCCGATCAAATGCGCAGCACAGCCATCACAACGGCCAACTCCTGAGCTCCTCGGGCAAACCGGTCAAACCGGTTCCTAAAACCGGTCAGACCGCTTTCAGGCAGGAACTCGTGAAGACATAGAAACTCGAGCTCGGGAGGGACCCCGTCGGAGCTCAAGCAAGCTAGGGTTGCTCTAGGGTCGGCAGGCCACCTAGAACGCCCTTGAACGCCGTAGAGACGAGCAAAGAACAGAATATGGAGGTTGGAAAAGATTAGGGTTTGAGAGATAAAAAAGTAAAGGATAAACGTGTTTGATTCGATTGGAATACATCTCAATCGGCCTTAGCCTTTATATTTATAGGCCGGGGAAGTCTTACCCCTTTCGAATAGGTTACAATATGGGATTAAACTTGGAATCCTAATCCTACTCGAATTACAGAACCAAACCGGTCTGACCGGTTTGGCAAACCGGTCAGACCGGTTTGGCCGGGCCAGAGCCAATTTTGACTGTCAACACCTTGGGCTGGTTTGCTGTTGGCCGGTTTGTTAACAGATTTTCACGTAAGGTGATGGACTAATTAGTAGTAGCCAGATTAGATCATCTTGGTGGAGAAATAAAAGGCCGAGAGCAAATGGATAAGAGATGAAGGAAATATGTTAGGAGAAAGAAACAGAGAAGTTAGTAACCTCGGCCAGTGCGGACATTTAGCAAGATAAAAGGAAATAATCAGTGTAGATTAATAAGGGCTAAGAAATGTTATTGGATCATGGGTTAAACAATGGCTCAAGGATTTGTTCGAGATTTACGACTAGATTGAACTAAACTAAAATCTAATCGTATTTAAAGCTTAAATCCATTTTTCAAACAAAACACGATGCAAGCAGAATGAACGCAACATCCCACGTAAATTAATTTAAATATTTTTTGAATATTTTCTCTAATAAGTTGGTACAAAATTAATTTAATGGTTGCAAAGTTTTAGAAAAACTATAAAATCATTAGTTTTATTTAATGTTTTCTATTCACATCCCAAAATTGAAATTTTGGGGTGTGACACCCATACCATGGTCCCTCCACGGCGAGCGAGGACCAATGTTGACACTTCTTACGGCTGCTATTAGGATTGATAGTCCCAGTAACGGTGTAAGAAGTATTTTGGTGGTTTTCTTTATGGCTCAATAGAATATATAAATATTCTGCAAGCGCACAGAACTACTGATGTAACATTTCACCTAGGAGTAATTCAAGGTATCGTAATTTATATTTTCCACAGGGAAGCTTATGACAAGAGTACTAGTAAACAAGTATTCAAATAATATCACAGAGAAATACACTACTGTCAAGACGGAGGATAAGGGTAATGATAAGAGTGAAATATCGTGACGCACAACTCAAGGATAACTCAAATAAGAAAAAAGAGAGAGGACTAGCTAGTTGGGAGAATAACCAGATGAGATAAGATTCCTATGTAATTTATTTATTCTGGTCAGTCGGGAAAAGAGATACAACAGCTAAAGACCAGTGCTTATAGATCAAGTTTAACTCTATTGTATCAATATCGGGACAGAGGACCAAGGATCACGGAAAGGGACAACAAGAGGATCAAGGCTCCTCGGGGGTAGTCTTACAAAGCCAATAAGACTAACGTGGTGGATTTCAAATGTCGTTAGGGTTGTCACCACCTAGGGCTACCACACGTACGTTGAATTGGAGTCACTCTAAGCTCACCCTCAAGTCTAGGCATCATGTCTACGCTAGTCAGGTTCTACTTACTCCACTAGCAAGAGCAAGAAACCATGTCAATACCCTAGTGACAATTCATCGCAAGTATTGAGCATAATCAAAGAGACCCAGTGATCCAGTGACTTCAGCAAGAACTAAAAGAACTAGAGCAACAATTACTATAGTCTAAACATGAAGTACTTACGACTAGAATGAAGTAGATGCAAGATATAAATGACAAGGAAATAATAAAAACAATATATTAATAACTGAAAGTCTTACAAAAGGAAAAGTAAAACATACAAGAGCTTATACCAGAGCTTCTAAAGATTACTCTGGAACCTCCGATCCAAAGCTCGACTCGACTCCAACTCTGAAACTAAACTATCCTAACTCTATTAAATAAAGTGGCAAATGGAGCTCCTTGGCTTGGTGTGTATTGAAATGGGGGGTAGACACCTCCATTTATAGTAGACAGAAGGCGGTGGAGGAAGAGGACCAGCTAAGGCAACTTGAGGTGGTGTCCGGCTGGTTCAGCCGAACCAAGGGGTTTGGCCGAACCATGGCAGTTCGCCCAAAGTCTGGTGCTTCGGCTGAACTGCCATCTGGCACCACCTTCCTTCCCATGGTCTAGATTTGCTCCTAGATGGCGGTTCTGAGGGGTTGCATGTTCGGCCGAACCGGGTCCTTCGGCCAAACTAGCTCCGGGGCTCGACTTTCCGATGCACCGCCTCTGTCTTGGGACGTCCTGTATCGCCTCCACTTGGCATGGGTTGTGTTTGTTTGCCCCGAATTGGTGACGTCAGCAATCCGTGTGGCTTGCTTCGTCATCGCTTGGTCATGGTTGACGTGGACTTCATTTATTGGACCTCCCCTGGCAGTGCTTCACTTCATGGATTGTGCCACCTGTGTATGGGCTAGGGGGGGTGGTTCGGCCAAACCAAGAGGTTTGGCCGAATTGGCCACTTTTGCCTCCCTTAGTCCATATATGTCAATTATGTATCTACACATTAGATATTCACCAAAACTCATGGAACTTTATCAGAATATAAACCTAAGTGTATGAAATAATGCATATGACCTCATTTATTCCTGAGAATTGGTGGTTGAAATCGTGCCGTAACGACCGCCAACAACCAACAATGATGACGTGCACCTCCCCTCGGACGTAGTCCTCGCCAGCCGTCTGCACTAACACCGTGCCGCCAACTCTCCACCACACCCCCGCGGTCGACCAGCGGCGAGCTCTAGGCATCGGGCCTGTAGACCTGGGCACCGGGACCGTGAATTCGCTTGTAGTACCACCGGCCATGACCTCGAGCATCCAGCCTTGCCACCGGCCACCCTGACCTCCAGGCCTACCACCCAGAAGTGGGAGAAGGTCCTTCCGCCACCATCCTTGCCCTTCACCAAGCTTCCAGCGTCGTTAGGCTGTGTGCATGTCAGGGAGGGGCTTGGCGGCGGTGAGTTGGGTAGCCGCTCAAGCCGCCCTAGGGAGAGCGACTTTGGGGAAGCACTCGACGGTGGTGAGTTGGGTAACCCCAAGCCACCCTAGGGAGAGCAACGTGGTGGGCCGAATTGCGCTTGTGATCCCTACAATTTTCGCGGTTCACTTGATTGGATCAGTACAAGTGTCTAGTTTCATCTTATTTTTAAGCCTCATTTCTAAGGATTGTGTTGTCTCCACGTATAAAGTTTCTTCCTCCCATCTCCAATGGGTTTTAATCGAAAGAAGACCAATTTTGATATAACAATGAACCCTGGCGACGAGGTGGAATACGACTTCCCATCGGTCATCCGGCAATGCAGGAGCAGTCGCGTCGTGCAGTACGATAGCATCAACGCCATGTGAGCCGACACCAGCGTGTCATCGAGGGACGTCATCAAGAATCTAGCATCATGTCTCTAGGCTCATGTTGACGCAAAAATCGAGCGGTGTCTCTAGGCTCGTGTTGACGCAAAAATCGAGCGGTGAACCCCTGTGTAAGCAACACATGATAAGGGCTCAGAGATTTGCTCAGCTCCGATGTAGAGCCTTGTGAATCAGCGCGCGTGGTGTGCGCGGGCGTGCCGGTCAATTTGACCTGCTAATTGACAAGGGAAATGTGAAATGCATGAGCCGATAGGCGGCAAAGCCTTCGAGCTCATAGATGGGTGTACTTTGAATAAACACCACAATGGATAAATGAATATTTACTGGCTAAAATAGAATATGATCAATATGATAGCATTATGCCAATAAATAAAATCAAGAGGGCATAACATGTGTACATTCAACTATTTAATATAAATAAATATATATTCTCATCAAATCTATCCTATTATACTTAACAGTGGGGTTCGAGCAGGTCGAATGCAGCCATAATAAAGATAATAGATTAAACCATCAAAGTAAATAGATCTATTCATACTCAATAGGATTATGAAGACACGCTATGAACATTAAAACATGTGTGTTAGTGTTAAGAAATCATGGTCCTGACACCAACCAGAAATGCACTGTGTTCCCTCCCCTAATGGTTGATGCAGAAGGTAATGCAATGACACGAATTTATCTTGGTTCCGGTCGCAAGACCGTAAGTCCAACAAAATGGTGCGTGCAAAGTATGATCCTGCACCGGACTGCGAGTAGTAGGGGATACAAGCAGGTTGGGAGAAGAGGCTAGGCCTCCAGGTCCCGGATGATTGAGGCAGAGTGCCAATATCGTTGAGTGCGGAGTGTGTGTGAGTGTTGTTTCTTGTTTTGTGTTCGATCGATCCGTCCTTTTTTTTGGGTCCCCCTGTTCGTGGGCGCGCCCTCTCCTTTTATAGGCCACGGAGGAGGGGTTACAACCGTGCGTCGCTATGCAGGCACAGTTGTTGCACAGCGGTAGGAGTGGCGCTAGGCGTGGCTCTTTGTCCTTGGCCACTGTTACGCGGTGTTGCGGTCCCTGTGATCGATTCTTGTACAGGTGATGACGCCAGGGAGTGGTTTCGAGGATCCGAGCTGTTCTACGTGCGGTAATGACTCACCCGTACGCCAGTTCGAGGGTCTCCCATGCCTGTGCACAACCCATTCTGTGGGAAATCACTGTAGGAGTCGGTAGCACAAGGAGTCAGAGTGACCCGGCCCTGTTCGTACAGTGGCGACATGTCCGCATAGCGCTAGGGATGGTCGCATAGTGCTCGGAATGGCCCGCCATGCCTCCGCCGTCCTCTCTCCTTCTCCTGTTGCGTGCTCGAAGGTCTCTCCCGCCCGATCGAGGGCTTCGGGTCGTCGGAGTTGGTAGCAGAGGAGCTCGGAGTGACGTGCTCTGTTCGCACAGTGCCGTCTTGTCCGCACAGAGCCTCGGTTGCCAGCATAGTGACGGGAGTTGGCGGATGCGACGGGGGGTCGTGGCTGTCAGAGCGGCGTGGCGAGAAATTTGCTTTTTGACTTTGGATGCACGACGGCGGTGAGCGTCATTAATTGTTTGTCGGAGCAGATGTCTCGACTGAGGCAGAGCTCTCCCCATTTCGTGGGCTGCTCGAGGCTTGGCCCTCAAGCCTCGACCGAGGCGGAGTTTTCCGATTCGCTCGAGGGGTCGGTTCCCTCGAGCGAAGCGGAGATTGAGGTGCGCGTCAAGGTGCCCCACGAGATGCCTTGACTGGGCCTTTGCCCGTTGCTGGGCCGTGGGCCCTAATTTGGTTTTCTTTTTTGGTATGTGCATGAGTTTTAACAAGGGTGATTATCCCATAGGTTTGGGTACCCCTAATGATCGCCCCCAATAGTAGCCCCCGAGCCTTTGTTGGAGTAGGTTTAATCCGGCAAAGGCTTTTCATCGTGGGTGCTTCTGATAAGGTTTTCATTGAAGAATTCCGCTGGGTGCACTCTAGCACACCCGCGGGTGTAGCCCCCGAGGCCTTGGAGGAGTGGATATACTCCTGCAAGGGCTGCCAGCATTTCTCGCTTTCGTGAGCTACAAGATATTTCATCTTCAAGGAACTCGATCTTGTGGCATGAGGAGCCCCCGAGCCCTGGCCCTAGCAAGGTCGCTCAAGGGCGGTCCTCGACTTTGAGTTACGACCCTCATCGCAAGTGGGCCGTGAGTCATGGATGCCTCTGTGAGCTGTTAGCGGGTAATTCAAGTGGACGTCTGTGCCTCGTTCGATAGAGGTCGGCTCGTGGTCCGGAGACACTTATCATAAGAGCACTTGTGAAGGTTTGCTAGGCAGGGCTTGACCCCGTTCGATAGGGGTCGAGGGCTCATTGCTCTCCCTCGGTGGGATCCCTCGACTAGCTGCCTCCATCTAGCCTTGAATACAATATGGGGGGTGCCCTCGAACTTCGCATTCGAGGATAGGCTTGATTGCATGCGCACCCGGTTGTCCCTGACTCTGTTGATCTGGGGTGCCTGTCGAACCCTCGAGGGGCCAGGGATTCGAACCCCTGATCAATAGGTCCTCGAGGAGAGGTGGCTTACCTTGGAAGCTTCCCTGCTAGCCTCGAGCATTTATTTAGGGAATCGTGGCCGACGTGGCGCGGAGCATGCGAAGCGGGCGCGCCTTTTTAGGCAGAGTGGTAGAGGCGTGGGCAGTTACGATGGGACGTGGCGTCTGCAACGCCTGGGTTCTCGCGCGTGGTGGTTATCCCAACCGGTGGGGTCCGGCCGTCAGTGACAGCGGCACCAACCGCATTGAATGCAGATTCCACGCGGCTGGGATGCCGATTGCGCTTCGTATGAGAGTATAAATAAAGAGGCAAGGGAAAGGTTTGGCTTACCAAGCCATTGCCTTCAAATTGCATCTACTACTTCCAAGCGCCGCCGCTCTTGCCTTTCGTCTTCCCCGCACAAACTCCGCTTCTCGCCGCCGCCATTCGCCATGGTGACCATCATCGACCCAGCTCCGTGGAGCCCTTCCATCGCCACCGACGACAATCTTGCCGGGCTAGAGGAGGCCGGGGTCCTACCGGTGAACATCAACCCAAAGGTGCCCATGTGGATCGCGCCACCATCCAACCACCATGAGCCTTCTCTGCCAGAGGGCTTCGTGGTCAGCCTGGCGAGGCTACACGAGCGGGGGTTCGAAATCCCCACTTCAGCGTTCTTCCGCGGGTTGTGTCTCCACTACGGTGTGGAGCTCCACAACTTCGCCCGCAATGCCACCTCGCAAGTGGCGGTCTTCGTCGCCGTTTGTGAAGGGGTTCTTGGGATAGAGGCCCACTGGGACCTATGGGTTCACCTCTTCCAGGGTGAGCTTCATACGGCCGCCGGTGAGTCTCGAGGGGTCCGCCGAGCGGTTCGCGTCGGGGGCCTCACCCTGCAAGTTCGAGGACAACGCAGTGGGCTATACATCCGGTGACCATGACGTCCAATAACGCCGACTGGAACAAGGGGTGGTTCTACCTCCGCAACGTCGACAACAAGCTCCCGGCGTACACCGCCAAGGTGCTGCGGGAGCGGCCGGAGTCGTGGAGCTACGACGTCTCCCCCGCCGACCGCCAGGAGCGACTGAAGGTCTTCACCGATGCCTTCGCCGCGCTGTTGAGGGCCGGATTGACTGCGGCGGGGGTAATAGCCAACTTCAATCAGCGGCATGTCCTACCGCTGATGGAGGGGGCTTAGTGCCTCAACCAGCTCAGTGCGGATTCGTCCTTGCATGGCTCGAAGATGAAGGACGGAAACCTCCTCCTCGAGCACTGCATGCACCGAGCGCGGTGAGCTGTGGAAGTGTCCAAGCTCGACTGCAACGAGACGGCCTTATTTGCCATCAAGATGCGGGGTACTTACAATTTGTAAGTTTTCTTAAGTTTGATTTAGATTCAATTTGATTTTTACCCTTGAGGGTTACTGATTGCTAATCCATAATCTTTTTCTCCAGCGGTTATCTCACAAGGGGTATCCTCCGTCCCTCCTCTTCGCGAGGTCCGTGAAGCCAATCGCCTCTCTGCCGAGAGGCAGAAAGCGCGGAAGGACGCGGCCAAGAATAAAAAGGAGCAGAGGCGCCAGCGAAAAGCGGCGCACGAGAAAGAGTGCCGCCGACGAGCAAGGGAGGGGCTCTCCCCCCTTGCGACCCCCGAGAGCAGCCCAGAGGCGTCCTCCTTGGACGACCTCGTGGAGATTCCGCCCCCTGCGCCGGTGGCGGCCGAAGCGACTGCGCCCCCGAGGGGGCGAAGCCAGGAGACCCCGGCGTCATCGCGGGGTAGGAGGGTCTCGAGCAGCTCGGCGCCCTCAACGGCGCGAGCCACCCCCCCAAGCACCGCGGTGACCGCCCCGGGGGTTCGAGCTCGAAGCCCGCCCGCGCCTGGGGTGGACAAGGGGGCCAAGGCCCCAGGGGCCACGAGGGCACAAAGCCCTGCACCTGCGGCCTCAAGGCCCGCGAGCGGGTCCCCACCGTCGAGGGGCCGGGGTCGTTCGGGGGCTCGGCAGCCCCCGAGCGGCAAGAAGCGTAAGCTAAGCGGCCTCCTTCGGGTGAGGTAAGTTTCGTTCTCTTTTCTCTGTCGTAGATCGTCGGCGTTTTTAATCTAATTCTTTCGATTTGATTATCATCGCTCCCGCTGGCGCCCACCAAGGCGCTAAAGGTGTCGACGCGCGCCACGCCGCTTTCTGTGGCGCCGCCCCCATCTGGAGTGCCCTAGATGATGGAGATCGTCGCCCAGTATCAAGCGGCCCTGGTGCGAGGGGTCGCCCGATCGAGGGGGCAGGCGATGGCCGCGGAAGCATCGGCGGCTGCGGGCGAGGACCGGGCCGGGGAGGCGACCCCAGCCCCCCTTGTGGAGGAGACGGCCCCCACCATTGCGGGGGTGAGTGAGACTTCCGCGCCGGCCGAGGGCACGGCAGAACCACAAGGTGCGGGCCGCATCGGAGACGCAGGTCAGACCGCGGCCGGGGGCAGTGGCATGGCGGAGGCGGAGGAAGCGCCGAGGGCGGGCACCGCAATGGTGACCCTCCCAGCCACCCTTGAGGGCAGCCAAGAGGAGGAGGAGGAGGAGGGGGCTCCGGGTTTCCAGGAAGGGACCTGCCTGGCATCCCGGCCTTCGAGGCCTGGCGCAATCAGGGGCTCGGACGGCGTGGCGTGCCCCCTGGCCTGGCAGGGGCCGCTGAAGCTAAGTGTCTCCTCTGGGAGGAGTAGCAGGGCATGGGGACCACGATCCAGCAGGCCCTGAAGCTGGTCCTCGAGCTCCACCTCGGCCGAGGCTTGGACCACCACCTGGTAAGTGTTCTTACTGCTAAGTTATTGTGTGCTTTCTGTCTTCCTCTTTTTCTTATTTTTGTCTGTTGATGCGCCAACGGTAGAATTTGAGGGAGATGGCTGGCCGAAGGGTCGCCGAGCTTGCTGATGTGCACAGCGAGCTGCATGAGCTGAGGGAGGCTCTGGCCCATGCCGAGCGGGAGCGCAACCGCGAGAGGGCCCTCGCTGTGGAGACGACCAACGAAGTCCTCCGGCAAGGGGATGAGCTCCATCGGCGGACCCAGGCACTGGCCGCGCTCGAGGTTGAACTCCAACAGGAGCGCGCTGCCCTCGCCGAAGCCCGGGGGCAGCTGCAGCTGCAAGATTCGGCTCTCGCAGCGGCTGAGGCCTAGTTGAAGACCCAGGGCGAAGCCGTCGACCTGCTCACCATGACGGTGGCGGAGGGAGACGTTGTCATCACCGAGCTGTAGGCCTCAGTCGAGGCCCAGCAAGGCGAGATGGCAACACTCCGGCAGGAGGTCAGCGCCGTCCGGGAGGATCTCGCCCAGAAGGAGAAGCTGATAGAAGGTAAGTTTAGTACAAACTCATCCTCGCAGGCGGAGGAGACTTCCTCGTAGGCGGATTCACTCCAGGTGGCCTATTCGAAGGCCCAGGAGGACCTCAAGGTGCTACGGGATGTAGCCCTTGCCGTCTGCGAGGAGGTCGAGGGGCCAAAAGCCCCCGAGTCCCAATCGGGCAGCTCGGTGGCCAGTCACCTAAGGGTCTTGGGTGGCTGTGTCACTGATCGCTTGAAGGGGGCCCTCCGCCTCGGCGTGCAGAAGTCCCTCGGGGTTATCTCGACGCACTTCATCGTAGACCTCGAGGCGGTGAGCACCGGCTACGTGGTAGCGGACGATCTCGACGACGACGCTGTGCTGGCCGTCGTGGAGAGCGCCGACGCAGGTGCCTCTGCTCCTGCTGCCGCTTTGGCGCAGATCTTCGAGAGCGACCTCCTCCCCAACGCCGAAGACGAAGAGGACGCCGCCCCCCGAAGGCCTCGAAGACTGTCACAGCCCAAAATTTTTAGATTTTGGGATGTGATTTGTTAGCAAAATTAATACAATAATTTTCTCAATTTTCTAAAATTTTCCGAGGTTCATATAAATTAACAGGTAATTTACTACATGGAAATAATTATTTTCTAAAGGCAAAATAAAGCAACATATGTTTAATGTTGAGTGCTTTGCATTCATGCCGGTCGCATTTAGTGGCTTTATGTGTGTAAAGTTTTCTAATATACGTTTAGAAGCTCAATGAGAATTTTCTAGAACTTTCTGGGATTTATTCCTATTTTTCTATAGCTAATTCCAATTTATGGAATGTGCTAAAATCTTTTTCATGAGCTCCAAATATTTTATTTGGGTTCCTCATGTCCAACTCTATCTCTGGAATTTTTCCTAGCATTTTTATAATATTTTTCCTGGTTTTAATATCAATTATGGACTTATCTGGAATTATTTTATAACCAGGAAAATAATTATTCCAAAAATTAAAATCACCCTAAATCTTAGTAGACCAGCCTTAGCCCAAAGTTGACGCAATTTTAGGCCAAATCCATCCCATCATTTTATTGGGCCAAATTTCAAAGCACATTCGCATTGGAATGGGGCAAACCACCTTTAGTCCCATATTGCTAATGAACCTAGAAGTGAGAGATTTTCTCCCTATATATACGAACCACCTCTCCTCTGGAAAAGGCACACCATCAACTCCTTTATAGGGAGGCCCCTTTGTTTGGGATTCCCTAAGGAAGTCTTCTTCCACCATATCTTCCACTACTGCCCATTCTTCATCTCGTCGTCGCGCCGAGCCTTCCATCGTTTTTGGCCTCAAGATTTTCAGTAAGACCCTCAGCGAATCTTGTAATTTTCTACCATATTCGTTTAGTCTATACTCTTTCGTAGAAAAGCCCCTGCTAGTTTTAAGCGTCGGAAATCTTGTTTAGTCCATAGTTTCCACATTTTAGATTCGTTTTAATCCATTTTCGTTGCGATAGACTCATATCGACATGAATTACGATTAAAATTATTATTTAACTTGTTGTAGGATCGAAACCCTCTAATATAAGCTATCAGAGGGAGGTGAAGGATAGCAATAAGTCGCAGCGGAGATTTTCACCCTAAAAATAGATTCTGAAAGGTGCACTAAATCTTGTGTCGTTTCTAGACAGTAGCTCCTAAAATTGTGATATTTTTCAAGAAGATAGATTATCAAATTATGAACCTAACCCAATTTGAATCACGTTAATCGGATGTCTAGAACTCAAGATATAAAATAAACAAGCAGACTATGTCAAATGATGACGATAATTGATCAAGCCCTAATTTTGTGATTAAAAAAAGTACGTATCGAATTAAGAAACCAAACTTTTCAAACCTAGTTCTTGATGTCTTAGCAATATTCTAGATGAATTAGACCAACACATCCATCGACAGCGAGTCTCAAACCCTCACATCGACAATCTCCACGTGCACCGTTCTCTAGCCCGAACATCCGGCGATACATCCTTGACCAATAGGACATCTGTTCCTCCAGAACTTACTCCCGACCCTACCGCTTAGCACGCTCTTTTAAATCTTTTATTTTGATGGGTGTACTTTTCTTAGTTGTATATTGTTTGCTTGCTTGTTTAGCTGCATGTTGTGCTCGTGCCATTGATTGTTGCGGGCAGCTGAGGAACGTCATCGAGATATTGCAAGAACAAGATTGAAGACTCTGAGTAGTGGTATCTTTGTTGGATAAAGGCAAGTTATAGCACGGACAATCCTTGCTACCTACCCACTTTGTATTAAATTATTTCATACATGCATGTGTCTAAATTGATGTACCATTAAGGTTGTACCTAGTCTTGATTATCCTATCCTTGTTTACCTTGGGTTTATGCGTATGGGTAGATCTTTGCTATGCGCGGCTACTATCACCTTTATTTAACTGTTAAAATTGACTTAATGGTTCACTTGAACATTAATGATAAAACTTGCTTTTTAGCAACTTAGTTTAGGGAGCTAGAGCATGTGCTCCGTGCTTTGCACTAGTGTCTCTCCCTAAGGTCCGGTTCTTAAAGCGGCAACCCAGGAGCCTGTCGCCACCGCTAGAACTATTATCACTATGGTCTTGGTCAAGTAACTTGTACGTCTCTAGCTTGCTAGTGGTTACCGGAGTGGCCGACGGCGTTATGGGAAACATGGGTGAGAGTAACAGTCCTGTGCTGGGAGTCCCTGCGATGGGGAACTTCACACGTTGCGCATTTGTTGGGTGTGATGCCCGCGCTCTGGATGCCATTGACCCCCCTATGGTGTGACTCCGTAGGCGTAAGTCAATCTCGGTGCCTGGGCCATGCTGCCTGTGTTGTACTATAATCGGCCACTGTCTTGTTAGGGTGTCTTGTGAAAAACCTCGTAGCGTCCCTATGCGGTCACACCTCAGAAGTGTGATTTGTGAGGTCTGATCCACCTCCGCGTGGTTGGGTTTAAAGTTCTTTTGAGCTTTTACACGCCTAGTGGGTAAAGGGCGAAACCTCTGTAGAGTGTAAATCTATCATGATAGCCTTGCTCAGGGTCATGAGTA
The DNA here is from genome assembly GCA_033239725.1 of Echinochloa phyllopogon. Taxonomy (NCBI): domain Eukaryota; kingdom Viridiplantae; phylum Streptophyta; class Magnoliopsida; order Poales; family Poaceae; genus Echinochloa; species Echinochloa phyllopogon. Next base: position 30,966,980 of record BTCW01000018.1, read on the forward strand.
GGATGGATCCTTTTAGATTAGAAGATGATGTTTTTTATGCTTAATGTCACTTATACTTTATTAATTGGGTTGCAAGTGGATTCTATTCACTTGTAGTAACTTGGATAATGTTAAAATGAACCAACTAAAAATGCTAATGCAGTTCAGCCGTGTCTAGCCTTACTTTGAGCTTTCATACATCCGTGCTATACTTGCTAAGTAAATGTTTTACTTACACTTGTCATTATTCAACAAAATCCCGGATGGGTAACAGATGGAGTAAATGAGTTCGCTTCTACTGAGTTTCTTGAGGATCTTCTATACTTCTGAGCTGTGGTCAACCAGTCGGTGTCCCTGTGGACTTGAGGCTCTACTCGTTGAGAGAGTTAGACTTCCGCTGTGTTTTATTTAGGTAAACTATGATGTAAACTATTTTATTCGAGCATATGTACTCCGATTTCCATATTTGTAAGTTGTATGTGTTCTGTGGACATCCTGGGCACACATATGGCAGCATTCGGGTTTCTGTGTAAATTCGGGTGTGACAAAGACCCTGCTCCCTGAATAGTTAGGAACATTTATGTAATAAGTAGTTTTGTGGCTTGGAATTTAAACAATTTAATGTTTAAGCATACATTCGAGTTTTATTTGAATTATGGTTTTCTTTATCACGTTTTTCTCACTGAATTTGCAAGGGACTTGTCGAGGAAGATGTCATTCATAGACTAACTTTAGCGTAGGGTGGCGAGGGGAATGTCATATCCTTTCGAAGGCGTAGGCGGTCCCTCGACTCGGCCGGCCCTTGGCCTTAGTCAATCTATGCCTCGAACTACCTTTTGGCAATTATTGGAGATGAACATGATGAAAGAATTTTTAAGAAAAAACCTTAAAATTGGGGGAGGGGGTGCCCCCCGAATTAGCCCCTGAGTGTGACTTGGCTTTTTTCGAGGGTAAGCCGAGTCTCACTCATTTAAGATCTTTCTTTATTCACTTATTGAAATAAGTACAAATGTACATGAACGCTTGGAAACTTAAGGGTAGAAGCGACGTAGCTGTTGGATGTTCCAAACGTTGGCGAAAACTTCGCTTTTCTCATTCGTGAGCTTGTATGTGCCTGGTTTGAGGACCTCGACAATGATGTAGGGCCCTTCCCATGGCGGCGTGAGCTTGTGGCATCCTCGATTGTCTTGTCGCAGCCTTAGCACCAGGTCCCCCTTGTTGAGGTCTCGACGTCGAACCATTTGGGCTTGATATTTTTGGAGGGACTGCTGGTACCGTGCTGAGTGTAAGATCACCACGTTTCGAGCCTCGTCGACTTGATCGAGCGAGTCTTCACGAGCTTGCTTGTTTCGCTCTTCTTGGTAGGTTCTAAGCCTCGGGGACCCATATTCCAAGTCTGTGGGGGAGGATAGCCTCGGCGCCATAGACGAGGAAAAACGGGGTGAAGCCCGTGGCTCTGCTCGGTGTTGTTCTAAGGCTCCAAATTACCGAGGGTAGCTCTGACACCCATTTTCCACCGAATCTATTCAGCTTGTTGAATATTCTTGGCTTGAGGCCTTGTAAAATCATGCCATTGGCACGTTCTACTTGGCCATTTGTCTGTGGATGTGCTACGGCCGACCAATCCACGCAGATATGGTGGTCGTCACAGAATTCCAAGAATTTCTTGCCTGTAAACTGGGTGCCAGTGTCAGTAATTATCGAATTAGGGACCTCTAACCTGTGAATTATATCAGTGAAGATCTGCACGGCTTGTTCAGATCTGATGCTGCTCATGGGTCGAGCCTCGATCCATTTCGAGAACTTGTCGATGGCCACCAGCATATGTGTGAAGCCCCGGGCGCTGCTCGCATTGGCCCGACGAGGTCGAGCACCCACATAGAGAATGGCCATGTGATAGGGACGGTTTGCAAGACATGGGCCCGGAGATGAGATTTGCGTGCGTAGAATTGACACCATTCGCAGGTGCGCACGATTTCGTTGGTGTCGGCGACAGCCGTGGGCCAATAGAAGCCCTGGCGAAACGCGTTGCCCACGAGGGTACGGGGCGCCGCGTGGTGGCCGCAGACGCCGGTGTGGATGTCTCGAATGTGCTCCCTTCTCTCAGTAATCGGAATGCATCACTGCAAAATTCCGTAGGGGATGCGCTTATATAATTCCCTGTCGATAATGACGAACGACTTGGCCCTTCTCGCGACACGTCGAGCCTCAGTTCGATCCGAGGGTAGCTCCTCACAGTCAATCCAGGCGATATACTGACCGCGCCAATCGCGAGATGGTGGGGCCTCGTCGATCTCCATAATGTCACCCTCGTCCGCCGAGGATATCTCCTGACTCGAGGCTTCGGGTTCCTGTTTCGAGGGATCCTCGTCCATGGGCTCGACGCCCGCAACCCCCGAGGGTTCGGCCTTCGAGGGAGCATGTAACACGCAAAAATGGCCCATTTAAAATTTTTAGTAATTAATTGGATTTTATTTTAATCGTTCATATTTAATATAGGTTAAATGAATTATTTATGAATATTAAAATCAAATATAAGTCGTAGAAACATTTTTGTTGCATTCATGCTCCTGCACTGTGTTTTGGTTGTTGGCAGATTAAGTTGGAATTTAAATTCTGTTTAAATTCGAATTTAATTTGCATTTGTTTGAGCCCTAGAAAAGTTAATTCAAGTCGAGTTCACTTTTTCTCCCTGAACTTGCCCCCCGGTTCACTTTCCCTCCCTCTACTTCTCCCTCAGTCCAGCCCAGCCCCCTCCTCTCTTCTCCCCGAACCGGCCCACGTCTCTCCCCCACCTGGGCTCCCTCCCCGCGCGTGGCCCAGCCCCCTCCCCCTCCTATTCCCCTGCCCGCGACCCAGCTCCCCAGCCGGCCCAGCCAGCGCCCAGCCCCTTCCCCCTCTCCCTTTCACTGGCCGCCCGGCCCCACCCGTCAGCTCCCTCTCCTCCCCCGCGCGCCCAGCTCCTTTCTCCCCCGAGCGCGATTCTCGCCGAACCGCCCGGCCGAATTGCGCCCCGCTCGCCGGCCGACTTGCCTCTCCCCGCGCCCGTGGCCCACCCTGGCACCTTCCCCGCACTTTCCCTCGCGCTCTCCTTCCTTCTTTGGCCACGCTCACAAGGCAAGTCCCCCTCCCCACTAGGAAAGCTCCCCGCCGGCGCTTGATCCCCGGCCGTGTCACGCGCGCCTAGGGCGACCCTCCCTAGGGCTATTTAAACAGCTCCTCGGCACCCCCGACACCACACCAACTCTCCCACTGAGCACCAAGCCCACAACAGCACGCCCCCGAGCCACTCCCCACGCTCGCCGTCGTCCGCCTCCCCTACTCACCACCGGCAGCCCTCACCGTCGCGAGTTCCCCGACTTGAACCCCTCGGTTGCACTCGCCACTCCCCCAGGAAGCCGTAGGTCCGATTCACGTCCCAATCCGAGCCCCCTAGCTCGAAATCAAGCCACGCCGGCGAAGTGCCGCCGTGGGGACAGCCAGCGCCGCTGTGCCCCTCTGTCGCCGACGACCAAACTCCTCTGGGCGAGCCACAACGTCCAACGTCTGCGATCGCACCCCTGCCCAAGTCAAACTAGCCGCGTACCGGTCAGCCCGAGCATTTTTGCTAAAGAGCCCCTCCACTATTTGAAAATCAACCCGCAGTTAGGTCCTGAGTTTTATGAAAAACCCCCTGAGTTTTCTAATTATAGAACCCGCCATCCTAGGGAGTCATTTTTACGCGTTAGACCTTCGGTTTTTAAGCATAATTACGTATAGGTCCCTGGTTTCTTTAAATTAATCCCCTGGAAGCTTTTAAAAATTGCCAGCAGGTCCCTAGAACTTAGAAAACCCATATCTTTTTCGTTTTAGCTCCGATTAGTGTGATTTTTGCGCTCATGTGTTCGTAATGAAGCGTAGAATATTTCTAAAACCTTTTTATGTACTGTTTCTACTGTTTGGTGTACTGTTCTAATAGAATATTATTTGTTTGCATGTATTGGTTTGCGTGCTGGCTTGTTTGGTGCTTCGTGTCCAGTCGGTGAGCCGTTAGCTTTGGAGTTCGAGCTCGGTGAGGATTTTCCGGAGCAGGACTCGTAGCAGCAGCAGCAGCACTTCGAGGAAGGCAAGTTATAGCACGGACAATCCTTGCTACCTAAACACACTTTTTATATTCATATACTTTCATATGCATGTGTCTAAATTGATGTCCCATTAAGGTTGTACCTAGTTTTGTATATCCTGTACCTTGATAACCTTGGGCTTATGCATATGGGTAGAATCTTTTGCTATGTGCAGCTACTGTCACTATTATTTAATTGCTAATCTTGACTTAATGGTTCACTTTAACATTTATGATAAAATATGCTTTTTAGCAACTTGGTTTAGGGAACTAGAGCATGTGATGTGTGCTTTGCTCTAGTGTCTCTCCCTAAGGTCCGGTTCTTAAAGCGGCAACCCAAGAGCCTGTCGTCACCACTAGAACTATTATGGCTCTGGTCTTTGTCGAGTAACTTGTACGTCTCTAGCTTGCCAGTGGTTACCGACGGGCTGACGGCGTTGTGGGAGGCAAGGTACGGGGTGTTTCCGGATTCCACCGAGGGCGGGTGATCCGTCGGCTATGTCTCGTTAGGCACAGTCCCATGTTGGGAGTCCTTGCGATGGGGAAATCCACACGCTATGCATGAATGGGTGTGATGCCCGTGCTCTAGACGCCATCGACCCCCTTATGGTGTGACTCCGTAGGCGTACGTCGATCTCGGTGCCTATGGTCTCACCGCCTTGTATTACCGCAGCAGCTACTGTCTTGTTAGGGTGTCTTGTGAAAAACCTCGTAGCGTCCATATGCCGTCACACCTCGGAAGTGTTGATGTGTGTGGTTGGGTGCAAAGTTCCTTTGAACTTTTACGCAACTGGCGGGTAAAGGGCTAAACCTCTGCAGAGTGTAAAATCTATCATGATAGCCTTGCTCAGGGTCACGAGCGGCCTGGATCCTTTTTTATTAGAAGATGATGTTCATTTATGTTTATTGTCACTTTTACTTATTTAATTGGGTTACAACCGGGTTTCATTCACTTGTATTGATTTGTTAAATGTTAAAATGAACCAACTAAAAATGCTAATGCAGTTAAGCAGTGTCTAGCCTATTTTGAGCCTTCATACCCGTGCTATACTTGCTAAGTATTTTTTTACTTACACTTGTCATTATTCAACAAAATCCCGGATGGGTAAACAGATTGGGTTGATCAGGAGACTGCTACTGAGTTCCCTGAGGACCTGCCGTACTTCTGAGTTGCGCTCTCCCAGTCAGAGTCCCTGTGGACTGCGGCTCCGCTTTAGTTGAGAGTTATAGACTTTCGGTGTAATAAATATTATTGTTATACTCTGATGTAAACTATTTTATTTCGAGCATTTGTACTCTATTTATCAAATTTGTTCGCTGTATGTGTTCTGTGGACTTCCTGGGCACACATATGGCCGCATTCGGGTTTTGTGAAAATCCGGGTGTGACAGATGTCAACCACATGGGTGCTTAGACTGCAGAAGGAGCTATCGACGTGGTCGTGGGTACGTTTCTTGTCAACTCGACCCCTGCAACTATTTTGTTCGATTCTAGAGCTTCGCATGCTTTCATATCTGCTGCCTTTGTGAAAAAGAACTTAATAGCCCTGCAACCCATGATGAGTGTTATGCTAGTTAGCTCACCATGGGGGGAACAGCGAGCTACCTTGCGTTGCCCCCATATCACCATCACAATAAGGGGGGTAGACTTCGAGGTGCGATTGATAGTCTTGGAGTCTATTGGCTTCGACTTAATTCTTGGTATGAGTTGGTTAGCCAGATACGATGCACTAATCCAATGTGCCAAGAGAGCTGTGCAACTGACAACGAAGACCGGTGAGAAGGTGGAATATCAAGCAGCCAGTCTTTCAGAGCACGGTCAAGTCAACCAAGCTGAGGGTGCAATACCAGAGGACATCCGAGTGGTGTGCGAGTTCCCGGATGTGTTCCCAGATGAATTGCAAGGTATGCCCCCGGAACGCGAAGTTGAATTCGTTATTGAACTAAAACCTAGCACTGCACCTATAGCTAAAAGGCCATATAGGATGGGAGTGAGAGAACTGGAGAAACTTAAGGAAGAATTAAGCTCTTTGCTAGAAAAAGGGTATATTCGTCCTAGTTCTTCACCATGGGGAGCACCAGTGTTGTTCGTGGACAAGAAGGATGGTACGCAGAGGATGTGCGTGGACTGTCGAGCCCTCAATGAAGTGACTGTCAAGAACAAGTACCCCTTGCCAAGGATTGATGATTTGTTTGATCAGTTGAGGGGAGCTTGTGTCTTCTCCAAGATAGATCTTCGATCGGGCTACCACCAGATGAGGATCCGACCATCCGACATACCCAAGACGACCTTCACTACTCGGTATGGGCTATCTGAGTTCACAGTCATGTCCTTTGGACTAACCAATGCTCCGGCATACTTCATGTACCTGATGAATAGCGCCTTCATGGACTACCTGGACAAGTTTGTGGTGGTGTTCATTGATGACATACTGGTCTTCTCCAAGAATGAAGAGGAACATGAAAATCATTTAAGGCTGGTGATGCAGAGACTCCGGGAACATCAGCTATATGCCAAGTTGAGCAAGTGTGAGTTCTGGTTGAAGGAAGTGGCGTTCTTGGGACACGTGATGTCCAACGGAGGAGTGGCAGTTGACCCGAAGAAGGTTAGTGATGTGTTGAGCTGGAACCCGCCTCGGGATGTCAGCGAGATCAGGAGTTTCCTCGGGATGGTCGGATATTATCGACGGTTCATCGAAGGATTCTCCAAGATTGCTAAACCCATGACGGCGTTATTGGAGAAGAATGCCAAGTTCATCTGGACACAGGAGTGCCAAACCAGCTTCGAAGAGTTGAAGAAGAGGCTAACAATAGCATCTGTACTGGTATTGCCTGACATAGCCAAGAGCTTCTCTATCTACTCTGATGCATCCCGTCTAGGACTGGGGTGTGTACTTATGCAGGAAGGGAGAGTAGTGGCATATGCATCAAAACAGTTGCGGAAGCATGAGCAGAACTATCTGACACATGATTTGCAGTTGGCAGCTGTGGTGCATGCTTTGAAGATTTGGAGGCATTACCTGATTGGGCACAAGTGTGACATCTACACTGATCACAAGACCCTGAAGTATGTCTTCACTCAGTCAGAGCTGAATATGAGGCAACGCCGATGGTTGGAGTTGATCAAGGACTATGATCTGGAGATCCATTACCACACTGGCAAGGCTAACTTGGTGGCAGATGCTCTGAGTAGGAGAAGCTATGTGAACAAGATCACCGGCCATTGTTTGCCTGAAGAACTCAGCCAAGAATTTGAGAAGATGAGTCTGGGGTTCGTGACCAGCATCACAGAGATGACGGTAGAACCGACTCTTGAACAGGAGATCCGGAAAGGACAGCTTGGTGATGAAAAGATCAAGGAAATTGTGGAGAATGTTGCCCTAGGAAAGGCACCTGGATTCCAAGTTGATGAACAAGGAACCCTGTGGCACGGGAAGAGGATATGTGTGCCCGATATAGCGCAGATCAAGGACACAATCCTAAGAGAAGCGCATGATTCGGCATACTCGATTCACCCAGGGAGCACCAAGATGTACCAAGATATCAAGGAAAGATTCTGGTGGTACGGATTGAAGCGTGATGTGGCGACGCATGTGGCACTGTGTGACACTTGTCAGAGAGTTAAGGTTGAACATCAGAGGCCAGCCGGATTACTCCAGCACCTGAAGATACCGGAATGGAAATGAGAAGAAGTTGGTATGGACTTCATAACGGGTCTACCCCGCACCTAGCGAGGATTTGACTCCATTTGGGTGATTGTGGACCGCTTGACCAAAATGGCACACTTTCTTCCAGTAAAGACCACCTACACGGGAGCCAGACTAGCAGAGCTATATATGGAAAGGATTGTGTGCCTGCATGGAGTGCCAAAACGGATAGTGTCTGACTGAGGTACTCAGTTCACATCACACTTCTGGTAGAAGCTGCATGAGTCCATGGATACTAAACTGCATTTCAGCTCAGCTTATCACCCACAGACGGATGGACAGACAGAGCGAACCAACCAAATTCTAAAAGACATGTTGAGAGCATGTGCTCTACAGTACGGTGTCAGTTGGGACAAAAGTTTGCCCTATGCGGAATTCTCGTACAACAACAGCTACCAGAAGAGTCTGCAGATGGCAGCATTCGAGGCTTTGTATGGCAGGAAGTGTAGGACTCCACTATTCTAGAATCAGACTGGAGAAAGTCAAGTTTTCGGTCCCGATATACTCAGGGATGCAGAACGCCAAGTACAAGTGATCAGGCAGAACTTAAAAGTGGCACAGTCTAGGCAGAAGAGTTATGCTGATGTTAGATGGAGGGATCTCAATTTTACATTTGGAGATTTTGTGTACCTCAAGGTGTCACCGATGAGGGGCGTGAAGAGGTTCAATGTCAAGGGCAAGCTAGCACCTCGATACATCGGACCTTTCCAGATACTTGAAAGGAAAGGTGAAGTGGCATATCAGTTGGGACTACCCAAGAGATTGGCCAGAGTGCACGATGTGTTCCACGTGTCACAGCTGAAGAAATGTTTGCGGGTGCCTGAAGAGCAAATCCCGATAGATGAGTTGAATGTGCAAGAGGACCTCACTTATGAGGAGTATCCGGTCAGGATTCTGGAGGTGTCTGAGAGGGTGACAAGAAATAAGGTCATCCGGATGTGCAAGGTACAGTGGAGCCGACACTCGGAAGATGAGGCCACTTGGGAACGAGAAGAAGATCTCAAGACCGAGTACCCACAGCTCTTCGCATCTACTTCCGAATCTCGAGGACGAGATACATCTTAAGGGGGTAGGTTTGTAACATCCAAAAATGGCCCATTTAAAATTTTTAGTAATTAATTGGCTTTTATTTTAATCATTCATATTTAATATAGGTTAAATGAAATATTTATGAATATTAAAATCAAATATAAGTCGTAGAAACATTTTTGTTGCATTCATGCTGCTGCACTGTGTTTTGGTTTTTGGCAAATTAAGTTGGAATTTAAATTCTGTTTAAATTCGAATTTAATTTGCATTTGTTTGAGCCCTAGAAAATTTAATTCAAGTCGAGTTCACTTTTCCTCCCTGAACTTTTCCCTCGGTTCACTTTCCCTCCCTCTACTTCTCCCTCAGTCCAGCCCAGCCCCCTCCTCTCTTCTCCCCGAACCGGCCCACGTCTCTCCCCCACCTGGGCTCCCTCCCCGCGCGCGGCCCAGATCCCTCCCCCTCATTTTCCCCTGCCCGCGGCCCAGCTCCCCAGCCGGCCCAGCCAGCGCCCAGCCTCTTCCACCTCTCCCTTTCACTGGCCGCCCGACCCCACCCGTCAGCTCCCTCTCCTCCCCCGCGCGCCCAGCTCCTTTCTCCCCCCAGCGCGATTCTTGCCGAACCGCCCGGCCGAATTGCGCCCCACTCGTCGGCCGACTTGCCTCTCCCCGCGCCCGTGGCCCACCCTGGCACCTTCCCCGCACTTTCCCCCGCGCTCTCCTTCCTTCTTTGGCCACACTCACAAGGCAAGTCCCCCTCCCCACTAGGAAAGCGTCCCCGCCGGCGCTTGATCCCCGGCCATGTCACGCGCGCCTAGGGCGACCCTCCCCAGGGCTATTTAAATAGCCCCTCGGCACCCCGACACCACACCAACTCTCCCACCGAGCACCAAGACCGCAGCAGCATGCCCCCGAGCCACTCCCCACGCTCGCTGTTGTCCGCCTCCCCTTCTCACCGCCGGCAGCCCTCACCGTCGTGAGTTCCCCGACTTGAACCCCTCGGTTGCACTCGCCACTGCCCCAGGAAGCCGTAGGTCTGATTCCCATCCCAATCCTAGCCCCCTAGCTCGAAATTGAGCCACGCCGGCGAAGCGCTGCCGTGGGGACAGCCAGCACCGCCGTGCCCCTCTGTCGCCGACGACCAAACTCCTCTCGGCGAGCCACAGCCGTCCGATCGGCATCCAACGTCCGCGATCGCACCCCTGCCCAAGTCAAACTAGCCGCGTACCGGTCAGCCTGAGCGTTTTTGCTAAAGAGCCCCTCTACTATTTGAAAATCAACCCGCAGTCCACCACAGTTCAAAAATAATTACACTTAGGTCCTGAGTTTTATGAAAAACAACCTGAGTTTTTTAATTATAGAACCCGCCGTCCTAGGGAGTCATTTTTACGCGTTAGACATTCGGTTTTTAAGCATAATTACGTATATGTCCCTGGTTTCTTTAAATTAAGCCCCTGGAAGCTTTTAAAAATTGCCAGCAGGTCCCTAGAACTTAGAAAACCCATATCTTTTTCGTTTTAGCTCCGATTAGTGTGATTTTCACGCTCATGTGTTCGTAGTGAAGCATAGAATATTTCTAAAACCTTTTTATGTATTGCTTCTACTGTTTGGTGTACTGTTCTAATAGAATATTATTTGTTTGCATGTATTGGTTTGCGTGCTGGCTTGTTTGGTGCTTCGTGTCCAGTCGGTGAGCCGTTAGCTTTGGAGTTCAAGCTCGGCGAGGATTTTTCGGAGCAGGACTCGCAGCAGCAGCAACAGCACTTCGAGGAAGGCAAGTTATAGCACGGACAATCCTTGCTACCTAAACACACTTTTTATATTCATATACTTTCATATGCATGTGTCTAAATTGATGTCCCATTAAGGTTGTACCTAGTTTTGTATATCCTGTACCTTGATAACCTTGGGCTTATGCATATGGGTAGAATCTTTTGCTATGCACAGCTACTGTCACTATTATTTAATTGCTAATCTTGACTTAATGGTTCACTTTAACATTTATGATAAAACATGCTTTGTAGCAACTTGATTTAGGGAACTAGAGCATGTGCTGTGTGCTTTGCTCTAGTGTCTCTCCCTAAGGTCCGGTTCTTAAAGTGGCAACCCAGGAGCCTGTCGTCACCACTAGAACTATTATGGCTCTGGTCTTGGTCGAGTAACTTGTACGTCTCTAGCTTGCCAGTGGTTACCGACGGGCCGACGGTGTTGTGGGAGGCAAGGTACGGGGTGTTTCCGGATTCCACCGAGGGCGGGTGATCCGTCGGCTATGTCTCGTTAGGCATAGTCCCGTGTTGGGAGTCCCTGCTATGGGGAAATCCACACGTTGCGCATGGATGGGTGTGATGCTTTTAGCCCGTCGAGGGCTTTCTGGGCCTCGGGGGTCCAAGAAAAATGCTCGTTCTTTTTTAGGAGTCCATACAGGGGCAGGCCTTTCTCGCCGAGATGCGAGATGAACTGGCTCAGGGCTGCTAAGCATCACAATACCCTTTGTACCCCTTTAGGTCTCGGATCGGTCCCATGTGCTCGAGGGCCGAGACTTTTTCAGGGTTGGGCTCAATGCCTCGCTGAGAGATTATGAAACCCAAGAGCATTTCTTCGGATTTAGTTTTACCCCGTTGGCCCGGAGACAATCAAATTCAATGCGCTGATCGTTTACCAGGTCGTCCGCCTTCTTGGATTTTACAATGATATCGTCAATGTATGCCTCTACGGTCCGCCCGATATGGTCCCCGAAAACACGAAGCATACACCGTTGGTATGTGGCTCCGGCATTTCGAAGACCAAATGGCATCGTGACATAGCAAAAAATACCAAAAGGCGTGATTAAAGAGGTTGCGAGCTGGTTAGAAATTTTCATCTTAATTTGGTGGAAACCAGAATAAGCATCAAGGAAGCATAATAGCTCACATCCCGTAGTTGAATCCACAATTTGATCGATACATGGTATAGGAAAAGGGACTTTTGGACATGCTTTATTTAAATCAGTATAATCTATGCACATCTTCCAGTTCCCATTCTTTTTTCTTAACTAAAACAGGATTAGCGAGCCAGTTAGGGTGAAATACCTCCTTGATGAATCCAGCCTCAAGGAGCTTGCGCAACTCTTCACCAATGGCCCGGCGCTTTTGCTCGTCGAAGCGTTGCAGGCGTTGAACCACCTGCTTGGAGTGGGGCAGGATATCAAGGGAGTGCTCGGAGACCTCCCTCGGTATGCCTGGCATATCTGAGGGGCTCCACACGAAGATGTCAGTGTTGGCGCGGAGAAACTCGACGAGCACCACCTCCTATTTGTTGTCGAGGGTCGAACTGACCCTCATCGTCTTGACGTTGGGGACGCTGGTGTGCTCTGCGGGTTCGAAACTGCCTGCATGCTTCGAAGTGGAGGCGATGGTTTCATTCACCATCTTCTCTAGGTCCGCGACGAGAGCCTCATCCTTGGTGAGCGCCTCGGCACTCTTGACGCATTCCATGTCGCATACGTAGGCATGCTCGAACGATGGGGCCACCGTGATGACGCCCCTTGGCCCTGGCATCTTCAGCTTGAGGTATGTGTAGTTCGGGATGGCCATGAACTTGGCGTAGCATGGGCAGCCAAGGATGGCGTGGTAGGCACCTCGAAATCCCACCACTTCGAAGGTCAGGATCTCCCTGCGGAAGTTGTTGGGCGTGCCGAAGCAAACAGGCAGATCGATCTGCCCAAGGGGCTGAACTCGCTTTCCTGGCGCAACGCCATGGAATGGCGCTTTGCTGGGGCGTAGCTTGTCCCTCCCGATGCCCATGAGCTCCAAAGTTGAGACGTACATGATGTTGAGGCTACTGCCTCCATCCATGAGCAACTTGGAGAATCAGGTGTTGCCGATGATGGGATCAACGACAAGCGAGTACTGCCCCGGGTTTGGGATGTAGTTGGGGTGATCCTCTCGACTGAAGGAGATGCTCTCCTCAGACCAGTCGAGGTAGGATGGCCCGGCCTTGTGTATGGACAACACCTCTCGGCGCTCGCGCTTGCGCTGTCGAGGCGTCATGTTCGCCGTTGGCCCCCCGAAGATCAAGAAGACGTTCTCCACCTCCGGGAAGCCTTGGCCACCCCCATCGCCCACGTCCTTTTCCCCCCTTCATCCTCCAAAGCGGCGCGGTTGAAGTATTTCTTTAGCATTCCGCATTGCTCGAGGGTGTGGGTCACAACGCCCTTGTGGTAATGGCAAGGTTTCTTGAGCATATCATGGAAGATGCCATCTCCTCGATGGGGGCCTCGAGGAGCTTTGGGCGCAGGGTCGACTGCGAGGATTTCGTCAGGGTCCTCGGTCCGCTCTTGTCGGCGCGAGGCTTTTTGGGGCTTCTTCCCCTTCTTGCCTTGCTTCTGTTTCTTTGCGGAGCCTTTCGACTTGCTGCCCTCCGCGGGCGTTTCCTCCATCCGTTTCCCCTTCCTACCATCAAAGATGGCCCCAACCGCCTCCTCGCCAGAGGCAAAGTTGGTGGCGACATCGAACAACTCGTTGACGCTAGTAGGAGGACTTTGTCCCAACTCACGCACCAAGTCCCGGCAAGTTGTTCCCTCGAGGAAGGCGTGGATGACTTCGGAGTCACCCATGCTTGGGAGCTCGGTGCAGCGCTTGGAGAAGCGGCGGATGAAATCACGAAGGGACTCGTTGGATGTTTGGCGACACCCTCGAAGGTCCCACGAATTTCCAGGGTGGACGTAAGTGCCCTAGAAATTACCCACAAATGTCTTCACGAGGTCGTTCTAATCGTGAATTTGGTTTGCCGGTAGGTGCTCGAGCCATGTCTGCGCCGAATCCGCCAAATGGAGTGGCAAGTTGCGGATGATCATGGCGTCGTCGGTCGCGCCGCCCAGTAGACAGGCGAGGCAATAGTCATTGAGCCACACCTTTGGATCTGTTTCCCCGAGTACTTGGTGATGGTCATCGGTTGCCGGAATCGTGCGGGAATCGGGGCCGCGCAAATCATGGGGGTTCCGGTGTTGGGCTCTTGTCTTCGTCGTTGTCGTAGCGGCCTCCACGGCGGGGGTGGAAGCTGCAAAATGTGCCATCCCGCCTCTTTCTATTGAGGATGTTGCGGGCATCGTCGTCGCTGGTGTCACCGCGTGTGTCAAGGATTCGCTTCTTGAGAGGCTTCCTCCCGATGCGTTCGTGCACCGAGGGTGCCTTCCCCTTATTTGATGACGGGGGTGGCATCACATCGTCCCTTCGTGGGGTTTGCGCCGATGCCTCATGCTCCCACATTCCTCCACCGGTTTTCGGGCCGACAGAGTTGCGTATGCAGGAGACTGAGCTTTCGGCTTGCTGCACAATTGCTTGCTCGATGAGGAGCTGCGCCTCTCGGCGCAGGTTTCGCCCTTCAGGCGTTGAGGGCTATGGCATGGCTCGGATTAAGGTCGCCGCAGCGATGAGCTTTTGGCTTGCTTTGGCTAACGCGAGTGGGTTGTCCACATCGTCACAACCTTAATGCGGGCTCGAGCTACGCGCTTGGCCTCCCTGGCACGCTCGCCGCGCACAGGGCAATTGTCCTCGAGCGTTGCCCGGAGCTTCCGGACCTGTTGGCGTTCTTCCTCGAGCTTGGCCTCAAGTTCGCGGACCTGGGCTAGTTGTGCTTGCACAAACGCAGCGTTGTCGGGCGCCTGCTCGTTATCCTTGGCTCCCACTGGTTCTCCTGCCCCGCCATCTTCGCCACCCCTTCCCGGGAGGACGACGAAGCACTCCCTGGAGGGATCGTAATCCCCCTCGCTAGAGTCATCGGAGCAGGTTAGGCAATAATCTGTTGCAGCCTAGAATGATAAAAAGGCCTCACAATCGCGAAGCCCTAAGTAGTCCCGTTCGGGGACCCTATGGCCGCTCTCGTGTGCCTCGCTGCCGGAGTCGAGGTAGTCGTCGTCTGGCGAAGTTGCTATGAGGTTGCGAATTGAGAGCAGATGGTGCCCCGGCAGATCCTCATATGCCATCACGTCCGTGTCAACTGACGAGGAGTTGGTCAGGGTTGTGGTGCGTGTCTCACCGGGGATTTGCGACGGGTCGGCCAAGATACCCCCGGCAGAGTGCGACGTTGTGCCGAGTGTCGCTGGCAGGATGTTCTTGGCCATTGTCGCAGGGTTTAGTGTGCCGGTCTCAACCCGGTCGGGGGAGCCGGCGCGGGCTGGTTTGCGTCGTTCCACGCGCCTTCGCCGCACGTGTTGACGCGAACGCTTCCTGCGTGGTGGCGGTGGTGACGGGAGTGGCACTGGCATGTCCACGCTGGCACTCCTCGTGAGGAGCTGCATGTTGTAGCCATCGCCAGTCGCCCTGAACTCGAGACTCCCGAACCGGATTTCGAATCCGGTGGGAAGTGGGTCCGATGTCCCCATCGGAAGAAGATTGTCGCGTACGACACGGGTTGCCATCAAGGGAGACAGTGGATGATGTGGTCGATCACAGCGCGAGCCTCCTACCTGGCGTGCCACTATTGGTGTTAAGAAATCGTGGTCCCGACACCAACCAGAAATGCGCTGTGTTCCCTCCCTTAATGGTTGATGCAGAAGGTAATGCAATGACAGGAATTTATCAAGGTTCCGGTCGCAAGACTGTACGTCCAGCAAGATGGTGCGTGCAATGTATTATCCTGCACCGGACTGCGAGTAGTAGGGCATACAAGCAGATTGGGAGAAGAGGCTAGGCCTCCAAGTCCCGGATGATTGAGGCAGAGTGACAATATCGTGGAGTGCGGAGTGTGTGTGAGTGTTGTTTCTTGTTCTGTGTTCGATTGATCCGTCCTTTTTTTGGGTCCCCCTGTTCGTGGGCACGCCCTCTCCTTTTATAGGCCAAGGAGGAGGGGTTATAGGCGTGTGTCGCTATGCGGGCGCAGTTGTTGCACAGCGGTAGGAGTGGTGTTGGGCGTGGCACTTTGTTCTTGACCACTGTTATGCGGTGTTGCGGTCCCTGTGATCGATTCTTGTACTGGTGATGACGCCGGGGAGTGGTTTTGAGGATCCGAGCTGTTCTGCTTGCGGTAATGACTTGTCCGTACGCCAGTTCGAGGGTCTCCCATGCCTGTGCCCAGCTCATTCTGTGGGAAATCACTGTGGGAGTCGGTAGCACAGGGAGTCGGAGTGACCCGGCCCTGTTCATAAAGTGGCAACATGTCTGCACAGCGCCAGGGATGGTCGCATAGTGCTCGGAATGGCCCGTCATGACTCCGCCGTCCTCTCTCCTTCTCCTGCTGTGTGCTCGAGGGTCTCTCCCGCCCGATCGAGGGCTTCGGGTCATCGGAGTTGGTAGCACAGGAGCTCGGAGTGACGTGCTCTGTTCGCACAGCGCCGGCTTGTCCGCACAGAGCCTCGGTTGGCAGCATAGTGATGAGAGTTGGCGGATGCGACGGGGGGGTCGTGGCTGTCAGAGCGGCGTGGCGAGAGATTTGCCTTTTGACTTTGGATGCACGGCGGCAGTGAGCGTCATTAATTGTTTGTCAGAGCGGAGGTCTCGACCGAGGCGGAGCTCTCCCCATTTCGTGGGCTGCTCGAGGCTCGACCCTCAGACCTCGACCGAGGCGGAGTTTTCCAATTCACTTGAGGGGTCGGTTCCCTCGAGCGAAGCGGAGATTGAGGTGCGCGTCGAGGCGCCCCGCGAGATGCCTTGACTGGGCCTTTGCCCGTTGCTGGGCCGTGGGCCCTAATTTGCTTTTCTTTTTTCTGGTATGTGAATGAGTTTTGACAAGGGTGATTATCCCATAGGTTTGGGTACCCCTAATGATCGCCCCCAACAATGTGCGATTAGCTAAACAACCAATGCAGACTAATGAGCTAGAGAGCCGATCAAGTAGGAGACAGCGTCATTGATTTCTCGTTCCATCACAACTAGAGCGGATCTTGTCATGATGGACCTTGATTTCATCAACGCTTGTAACAGACCGAGAATAAACGTACATAAAGCTATTAAAAATTGATCTATCGTTTATCTCATCAAAATTAAAGCTAATTTCAGCAAATTAGACAACAAGATGATATATTAAATAGATATCAGCCGATGCAAGATTTAATCAAGGCAAGATAACTGTGATTCTACCACATCTAGCAAGAGATCAAGTGATGTAGCCTTACAAGATAGGATAAAATCGATAACTGGTGAATATCGTAGATTGAGACAGAAGCGATGCGCCGTAAGTCGAAGATCCAAGGTACCAGATAACTTGGTAGAACTTTGGACTTACCCCTTCGTCGGAGATCGAGGCGATGCAGCCCTTCGTCAGGTGCCGAGTTCCGCCGGCCATTAAAGTAAACGCATAACTGATATGTAAAAGGGTGGCGATGCGCCGAGTTTAACTGATATTTATAAGACCCCAATTATGTAAACAAAAAGGAAATATTAAGATACACGGACCCCAATTTCCTTTTTACAGAGTCCTATTCTATGAAGCTTTTCTTGCCGAGTTCTGCATGTGTGATCAACTTGGACTCTTCTATGCCACCCTGCATGTTTTTCTTCTTTATTTTAACCATCTTTGCCTTCATGAATGAGTCTTTCCCTTCCTTTTATTAGTTCTGCTTGTACATGAAGGCCTTTCTCTCTCTTCCTCAATCTCCTTTACATGCATGCCTTAGCATTAAATATTATTTTCTTGCCGGCCAATCACAGAAGCCTACCTGCATGCATGCTTCACTCAATTAGCTTCATCACCGATCAAGACATGCACGTACAAGTACATACTCCATTTTGCATTTCTCTATTAGCATCAATAAAAATAATCTGGCCACGGTGCTAATCATGTTGATTTCTTTTCTCTTCCCACGTGACCACCAAATAGCCAGCAAATCATAGCCCTGCCGATACAGGCCTACAACCGATTATTCTGAGAACTCGTATTACATCGGATTTACAAAATCCGGTGTCAACAGCTCGCCTCTTCCTCCCCTCAGAATGGCTCCCCAGCGGCAAGCTCCCATCATTGTGGGATATGGGTACTACTGGGCCCACTATCCGTAGGAATGACAGCTGACTTGGGCCCACATCTAACAAGGTTGTGGGCCGACCTAGAGGTGGGCCCATAAAGGATCCCTGACTTGTTGAACAAGATTGGAGAAGGCGTGGTGAGTAAGCAACGTGGCTTGCTTACGTGTTGAGTTCGGATATCTCGGAATGTAAAGTAAAATAACCTAGTTGGACACGACTCCTTGTTGTAATCTAGTAGGTTTAGAATGAAACCGACTTGTAAACCCTAGGTTGTTGGCCTATATAAGTGTTGGCATTCCTTACGGCCAACAGATAAATCTGCAAGCGGATGGATACCGATGTAGCTTTCACCTAGGAGTATTCCAAGGTATCGATTTCCACGGAGAAAGAGAAGTGAACTAATTCTAAACTGAGTTGTCCAGGGGTCATGAAATGGAGTGGACGACAACAAAGAAAAAGGAAAGACACAGCGATAGGAGGGCAGAGAGGGTACAAATCTGATAGGTGCACTGTAATGATTAATTGAGCGGATCAGAGGATACAGCTAGACACTTGCATCGGGATAAGGTGCACGTGACTCACAGAAAGGGATGAGAAGGGGAGCCACTAACAGCCTCAAGGGGGTTTCCTACAGGCCGAGACGAACGTCATGGGCTATGTAGACCGCATAGGGTTGTCACCACCTAACGACTGCCACCTCCGCTGAATCAGGGCAAACTAAGGTAACCTCAATTCTAGGCACCACGCCTATACTAGTCGGTTAATACTTATCTCCTATAGAAAGATAAGCACCCAAGCTAAGTAACTAGTAAACAATTATACCAATCAACTAAGCATTGAACGAAGAACCAACAAGCATATAGAAGTAAGAACTCTTCTCTTGTGTTGTGTGTTGTGCAGGGGCCGAGGACCGCTATTTATAGCTCAAGAAGGACGGTGGAGGCAGAGTAGCTTGCATGACACCTCAAGGCGGTGCATCCCCAGTTCGGCCGAACCAGGGGATTTGGGAGAACTGGGGGGTTCGGTCGAACGCCACGTGTTCGGCCGAACCGCCCTTGCACCGTCTCTTTCCCTCCCCACATGTTGGTTCAGCTCCTGAGGCAATTCGTAGGTCAGTTGGTGGGTCCGGGCTGAGCTGGAGGCCTTCGGGTGCATGGGCTAGGGCCTCTCTGTCTTTCAGCCCACTGACTCATGTTGTGGCGCCCCTGATGATCCAACCAAGCCCGGGTTCTGATGAATTGCACCTCTTCGTGTCCTAGCACACCCCGGGGTCAAGGACGGAGTTCGGTCAAATCTAGGGATTCGGCCGAACTCGTCATTTCATGTGGTTTTCACATCACTTTGGCCATTCGTGTTGGAAATTGGTTAGAAATAAGACCTATAGCTATGGTGTATGATTCCAATGTGTTTATTTTATACTCGGTTGGAGGTCAGAAATCAGGCCATAACAACCGCCAATAACCTCCCCCAAACTTAGATCTTTGCTCGTCCCGAGTAAAGAAATTGAAAATAGGAGCAAGACTAAGGTAAGGGCTCTTTCATGAAATGAAAAATTGCATATTGAATATTCCAAACCTTTATCCATACCTATGGATTTGAAGTGGCTACTCCCTGGATCTTGGGTGGTTGATGAATAGAATGGCTCTTACAACAAGGTCCGTCCTAGTCATCCTGCATTCGGAGTTTTTTTATTTTCACAAGTAAATGACCCTTGCCCTTTCATCCCTAGTACTCTCACACTCTCTGGACTCACTCCTTTTCACTCACTCACTTTTGTATGTTTTCTCTTGCTTCTCAGGTGGTGATCTTGCCAAGACATGTACTTCTGTCAAGTCAAAGATTGGTTCCTGGAGCTCATCAATCGCCCTTGGTCAAATTGCAAGTTTGAGATGAAGAGTTCATTGTTGGTCCTCAACCTCGTGACCCCTTTTCTTTTTCCTTTCCTTTTGGAAATTCTTTTTCCCATTCTTTTTCTTTTGCATACTTGGACTTTCATGAGTCCTTTATTGTTCTCATCATCATTTTTTTCAGGGTATCACCAAGGCATGAGGACTTCTAATGCAACTCTGATGATAGATATTCTTGCAATTGACCTGGGGCAACATGATCGTCTCTATGGACTCAAAATTTGACAAGACATTATACTAATCATGACAAGCTTTTTTAGGAATGATCTCACAAGCATATGTGTAAAGTGGATGTAGTGGAATATATGTACGGGATGAAAGGATAGGGTGAAATTTTATGTTTTCCAAATAAAATTCTCAAGAATGAAAGCATGAACAAGAGGTTTGTTTTATCAAGACATATCACATTCATCAACAACTTAGACCAGGGGGGTCCTAACATGAAAGATTTCACAGGTATGTGGGTACTTGATTGAAATGATCAATAGGAAAAGTTGATGGCAAGAGAGAAAACTGAGAACGTTTCATTTAAATGATGTAAGCAGGATTAAAATTTTGAAATGTGGCAACACATGAAATAGACAGGAGTAAGGAGTGCAACCCAGAGTGTAGGTGAGCGAAGGGAGCGAGCCAGGCTAGTTTGGCCGAACCAGGTTGTTCGACCGAACTAGCTGCTGTGTGCTTCCTCGTCTCGTTTTGCTTTTGTGTCGTTCCTGTGCTCATGTACCTTCTTGTTAAACTGGGCATTCTTTGGCTGGCTCACATGCACCGGCTAGAGCATTATTTTCATTAATTCAAATCAACTCAAAATTTCACTTTTTATTCATCAAACTAATTGGAAACAAAATGTTGGAAAGGGAAATCAGAGGACCTCCTAAACATTAATCTAAAGGAAATAAATGAAGGGAATAAACTAGGGAACTCAATCTAATGGTACTCTATAAGGAACAACCACAGGACACCTATTCTGCAGGTGGGTCATAAAGGTCCATGTGTCCTGTGGCCTTAGCGAGCCGCTTGATCTTGGCGGTGAAGGCCTTCCAGAGGGTTTCCAGCTTATCTTCCATCTCCATCTGCCCCAGTTTGGCCTCTGCGACCTTCTCTTCTAGATTGTTTATTTTCTAGCGCGCTTGCACCAGTTCTTTCTGCAGGCTCTCCAGAGTGGGCAGTTTTTCTTCTTCATCCTCCTCATCCTCGGAGAACTCCATCTGCCCCAGAGAACCATTAATGGGAGGAGGCTGCCTATGGCACCTCATCCTTGGGGGCCGCTGAGGAGGGCTAGACTGGGTGGACTCCTCTATCTCCAGCTCGTCCCGGTTCAGCGGAGGGGCCAGCACCTACCCGTAACCGATGGGGCTACGTTCGCCCTTGACGTTGTACTGTGGCAGGCTCCCGGGCATGTACTCCGACGTCTTCGTCCCTTCTTCCTTGGGCGCCGGCAGCAAGATGTCGAGGTCCAGCCTCCATGTGGATGCCACCTCAGCCGCAGCTGGCTGGTGCTGGGACGCGCCGGTGAGGCCGAGCGAGGGGGCTTCACCTTCACGATCGCACCCGTTGGCGTGAACGGATCGAACATCGCCCTGAATGCAGGCGAGCCATCACGCCTTGAGCTTCGTAGGGAGTCAGGTCATCCCATGGAGTTGCGAGCGACTGCCCTCCCACATCGTCCTCTGCTTAGGGAGAACGGATCCACATCGGTGATGCACATGGCCTCCTCAGCTCGAGGAGATCCACCGATCCGGCTGGCCCCTGGTTGCCTTTTTCGTGCAGGGCGTGCCAGGTGCCAAGTTTTAGGTTGAGGGTTAGGGTGTTGAGGTGGATCTGGCCCATAAAGGTTTTAGAATTGAAATTCATGGGCCAAAGGTTTAGAACAGGCTCTAGAGCTCCGAAAACTTGATGACGTCTAGGTCCTCGAGTGTGGTGGTTCTGGTTCTAGAAAGATCTTTAGCCACTGTCCATTAACCTTGAAGATGTTTCCATCCTCGTCTTGCAATGTGATGGCCCCATGAGATGAAGCGTTGATTTCGGTGAATGGGCCATCCCATTTGCTCCTAAGTTTCCCTCGACCGAAAAGCTTGACGCGAGAGTTGAAGACAAGGACCTTATCTCCCAGGTTGAATGTTTTAACCTTGATCCATTTATCGTGCCACTTCTTGGTCCGTTCCTTATATAGCTGGGAGCTGTGGTATGCTCGCTCTCTAATCTCATCTAGCTCGGCCAGCTAAATTCGCCGTCTAAGGCTAGCTGCTCGGAGGTCCATACCAAACTTCCTAATGGCCCAATGAGCTTTGAACTTCGTTTTTACTGGTAAGTGGCAAGTCTTGCCATAGACCACTTGATATGGGGTCATCCCAATGGGTGTCTTATAAGCTATGCAGTATGCCCAGAGCGCATCTAGTAGTTTATCCTTCCAGTGCTTGTCCATTTCATTCAGTCTTTTGCATGATGTTTTTGATTTGTTTATTTGATGTTTCTGTCTGACCGCTGGTTTGGGGGTGATAGGTATTAGCTACATTGTGTTGCACCCAAACTTGAAAGATACCTATGGAAGGCTGAGTCGATGAAATGGGAGCCTCCGTCACTAATGACTACCCTAGGGACGCCAAAACGAGAAAAGATAACTTCATGAAACATTCGTCTCATATTCGTGGAGTCGGCATTTGTGCATGGGAACGCTTCAACCCACTTAGAGACGTAATCTACTGCTAAGAGGATAATTTTGTAGCCCTCTAACATGGGAAAAGGACCCATGAAGTCAATCCCCCAGACATCAAAGATCTCTACTTGGAGGTTGCTGGTGAGTGGCATTGCATCTCTAGCGTTTATATTCCCGTGCTTCTGGCAACGTGGACATCTCATGATGAATGCTTTAGCATTTCGTACATGCTTGGCCAGTAGAAACCACATTGCCAGACTTTAGCATTGGTTCTAAATGCGCCATAGTGACCTCCGTATGGGGCTGCATGACATCTTTCCGGGATCTTATATGCCTCTTGTGCAGGTACACACCTCCTGAGGAGTCCATCACTACATATCCTAAAAAGATATGGGTCGTCCCAGAGGTGGAGCCTGCTCTCATGTAGGCGGTCGTTAATGCCTGATTTCTGACCTCCAATCGAGCATACAATGAATACAATGGAATGATGCACCACAGCTATAGGGTTTATCTCTAATCATTTCCACAAGTTTTGGTGTTTCTCTAATGTGCAGGAACATAATTGACAAACATGGACTAAATGGGACAAATTTGACTAATTCAGCCGGACCACTTGGTTTGGCCGAGTTACCCCCCTTAGCCTATACACAAGCAGCACAATCCATGAAGGGAAGCACGTCTAGGGAAAGTCCAATGCACAAATTCCACATCAACCATGACCAAGCAATGACGAGGCGAGTCACACGGATCGATGACATCACCAATCCGAGGCATAGAAACTCAACCTGACCAACCCTCGCTGGATGGAAGCAACCCTGGACGTCCCCAAGACAGAGGCGGTGCATCGGGAGGCAACCAGGCACTAGACCCAGTTCGGCCAAATGGATCAGTTCAGCCGACGTTCCCCACATGCAACCGACATTCCACCGCCACCAGGAGTCAATCTAGAGCATTGGCTTCGAGGCGGTGCAAAATGGTCGGTTCGACCGAACCCCCATAGTTCGACCGAACCGCCATAGTTCGGCCGAACGCCCAGGGTTCGGCCAAACAAGCCGGCACCGCCCCTCAGGTTGCTTGGCCGCTGCGCCAACTCAAACCGCCCTTCTCCACTATAAATAGAGGCCTCCAACACATGTATCACACAACACAAGAGTGAAGAGAAGAATAGCTCTCTAGTGAAGCGCTGCCACTGTCATATCTAGAAGAGATGAGAGGTGAGCGTGCCGGAGAAGAGCCGGAGTGTCGGCCCCTCTTTCACCAGTACCTCTACGGATGCGGCTCTGCTTCGACTAACATCCGGGTCGTGTCTGGTAACTCTTGTATCTCCCTCTGATTAATTGAGCATCAGTTCTTATTTTTATATGATTGATGGTTCCTCGTTCAATGCTTAGTTGATTGGTATAATTGTATACTAGTTGCTTGGCTTGGGTGCTTATCTTTCTGCAGTAGATAAGTTTTAACTGACTAGTGTAGGCGCGGTGCCTAGAATTGAGGTTAACCTTGTTTACCCCTGATTCATACGTATGTGTGGTAGCCCTACGTAATCCACCATGTCTGTCTCGGCCCGTAGGAATCTGAGAGGATGTTAGTGGCTCCCCTTCTCATCCCTTTCTGTGAGTCGCGTGCACCTTATCCCGACGCAAGTTTATAACTGTAGTATCTGGTTCGCTAATTTAGTCAGTAGGATATAGTTATCAGATTCGTGCCCTCTCTATCCTCCGGGTGCTTTTCCTCCCTCCTCTTCGTCGTTTCAAATTAGTTCACTTCTCGTTCCTTGTGGAAATCGATACCTTGGAATACTCCCAGGTAAAAGCTACATCGGTATCCGCCTGCTTGCAGATTTATCTGTAGGCCATAAGGAGTGCCAACAAGCTTTCTGGCACCGTTACTGGGGAACGGTAGCTTTTCATATTCTGAACCCAAGTTGTCCATGTATCCCACCAATAAAGATTGGCCTACCAATAAAGATGGAATGTGTGGAATCATTGGGCAGGTCAAAGATATGGAAATCCAGGAAAAGTTTAGGGTCATTAATCTTAACGGGTGTGACCCACAAGATCCCTAAACAATCGAGGATCCTTCCCGATGTGAACCTTAGACGCTTTTGAGATGATGACCATGGTTCATCGGGGAGTTGAGCTCGCACCAAAGAGCTAGATATTATGTTGATTCCAAGGCTCGGGTCATACCCGATTTCCTTGTCTATGCCCATAACTTCACAAAAGATTGTTCGGATTCTCTTGGGCATCTTAACGACCTCGGTCGAGGCTTCAGCCTCGTCTAGCCATTCCCGACTCATGATAGCGTAGAGACGTCCTAAGTACTCTCTCTGGTATTCTAGTGCTTCCTTGTCGGGTGGTGGATCATTTTGCTCTACACATTGTTCCAATGGGAAACTTGTTGGACTCCCTACGTTATCAAATAGATCGTCGTCAAAATCGTAGGGAGTGGTATAGAGTGGATGATAGTAGTCCAGGCTAGAATATAGTGGTGGTTCGAAATGAGCATCAGGTTTTGATGGAATAGAAGAGCTCATAGATTTGGATTGTGAACATGTAGGCTCTTCAGGTTCAGGCTGCTTCTCATCTTCATCGGGGAGTTCGTCATAGACTCCAGTGTAAGGAGTGTCATCCAGGTTACGATCCAAGATTATCCTCGCTTCACTGGGAGTCAAATGAGAGAACGACCCTCTTGAAGTGGAGCTCAAGAAAGTGGTGGCTACGGGACAGAGGCCAAGGCTAAAATGTTGTAAAACAACTGGTTCTGACAGGCTTAGGTCTGGTCCTGAGGCCAAAATTTGCTTGAAATGAGTCCACGCAGCTCCTAACGATTCTCCCTCTAATTGCTTAAAGGTAAAAACTTCGATTCGGAGGTTGGCTACCTTGGAAGCTGGGAAGAAATTTAAACAGAATTTCTCTCTAAGAAGTTCGCAACTCCCCTCCATATTATCGACAGATAGAGAGTACCATTTCTTCGCTCCTCCCGTTAAGGAAAACGGAAATAGCTTCCATTTGAGCGTCTCTTGTGACATGCCCGCAATGACGAGACATGAACAGATCTGCTCAAATTCTCGCAAACGCGAGTATGGACTCTCATCTTTCGTTCCTGAGAACGTTTGCTCTTGAACCATGGCTATGAAGCCGGGACACAGCTCATAGCCGGGTGTGTGGATAGGATGTGATGATGGTGGTGGCTCCAAACAATCGCCCTTTGGAGCCGAATAATGGCGTAAGGTAAGAGTGGAATCGATATGGTGGATGGGATGGTGTGATACATGGATAACTTGGGTTCAGAATTAGAACAGCTACCGTTCCCCGGCAACGGCGCCAGAAAGCTTGTTGGCACTCCTTACGACCTACAGATAAATCTGCAAGCGGACGGATACCGATGTAGCTTTCACCCAGGAGTATTCCAGGGTATCGATTTCCACGAGAAACGAGAAGTGAACTAATTCTAAACTAAGTTGTCCTAGGTAGATGGAGTGGAATGAACGGAATACATGGAGTGGATGACAACAACAAAGAGATAGGAAAGGCACTAGGAGGGTAGAGAGGGTACGAGTCTGAAAGCGGTACTCTACTGATTGATCGAGCAGATCAGAGGATACAAATAGATACTTGCTTCGGGACAATGGACACCAGTGACACGCAAACAAGGACGAGAAGGGGTGCCACCAGCTCCACACTGGGGGATCCTACAGGCCGAGACTAATGAGATGGATTACAAAGGCCGTATAGGGCTGTCACCACCTAACGGCTATCACACGTTCGTTGAATCGGGGGCAAACTAAGTTAGCCTCAAGTCTAGGCACCGCGCCTACACTAGTCGACTAATATTTATCTCCTATAGAAATTTAAGCACCCAAGCTAAGAAACCAGTATACAGTTATACCAATCAACTAAGCATTGAACGAAGAACCAGCAAGCATATAAAAGTAAGAACTGAATGCTCAATTAATCAGAAACAGATACAAGAGTTACCAGACATGACCCGGATGTCACTCGAAGTGGAGCCGCATTCGTAGAGGTACAGAGGGAAGAGGGGCCGACACTCCGGCTCCTCTCCGGGACGCTCACCTATCCTCTCCCCTTATCTTCTATTGATACAAGTGGCAGAGCTTCGCTAATGCCTAATCTCAAGTGTTGTGTGTTGAACCGGGCATTTGGACACTCTATTTATAGTGGCTTGATGGCGGTTTGGATGGAGTAACCGCCACGGGACCCAGGGAAGCTCCCCGGTTGATTCGGGCGAATTGGGGGGTTCGGCCGAACCAAGTCGGTTCGGCCGAACGCTTGGATCCACCGTATTTCATTCCTGTGGCTTGGATGCACTCCCTAGAGGCGGTTTGGGCAGTGGGGGCGGTTCAGCCGAATTGGGGGATTCGGCCGAACTGGGCTTTTGGCCCAGCAACGCTCCCCTGCACCGCCTCTCTCTCCTGGACCTTCTGGGCTAGTATAATGTCTTGTCAAATTTTGAGTCCCTAGAGGTAGTCATGTTGCCCCAGATCAATTGCAAGAATATTTTTATGAGCCGCATTGGAAGTCCTCATGCCTTGGTGATACCTTAAAAAAGTGGATGAGAAAAATAAAGGACTCACGAAAGTCCAAGTATGCAAAAAAAGAGAGAAAAAGAAGAATGAGAATAATTCCCAAAAGGGGAAGAAAAATAAAAGGGGTCACGGGGCCGAGGACCAACAATGGACTCTCATCCCAAACTTGCAATTTGATCAAGGGTGATTGACATAAGCTCCAGGAATCGGTCTTCAACTTGACAGAAATATGTGTCTTGACAAGATCACCACATGAGAGACAAAAGAAGATATACAAAAGAGAGTGAGTTGTAACGCCCAAAAATAGCCTATTTAAAATTTCTAGTAATTTATTTACTTTTATTTAAGTTGTTTATAATTAATATAGATTAATTAAATTATTTATGAATATTAAAATCAAATATAAGTTGTAGAAACATTTTTGTTGCATTCATGCTGCTGCACTGTGTTTTGTTTGATAGTAAGTTAAATTGGAATTTAAATTCTGTTTCAATTCAAATTTAATTTGCATTTGTTTGATCCCTAGAAAAGTTGTTTTAGCCCGAGTTCATTTTTGCTCCCTAGACTCTTCCTCCGGTCCACTCCTACTCCCCTTCTCTTTCCCCGAGCGCAGCCCACCTCCTCTACCTGGGCCCCGTCCCACGAGCCAGCCCAGCCTTCTCGCTCCCCGCTATCCTGGGCCGCACACCGAGCCGGCCCAGCTGCTTGCTATGACGGCCCAACGCGCGAGCGCCTCTCCCCCCTCCTCCTCTCGCTGAGGGGCAGGCCCCACCCGTCAGGGCCTTCTTCCTCCTCCCGCTCACACCCGAGCCTTCCCCCACCCCCCAACCCCACCCCACCCCTCCCCCTCCCCCCCGCGCATCTCGCCGCCTCGTCCGGCGCCCTGGCCGCCACGAAGCTCCCTCGTGCTCACCCTTCCCCCTTTTGGCGCTCGCATGCAAGGCAAGTGCCTTCCCTGCGTTGAAGGAGTGCCACCGCCGCGATTCGGCATGGCACGCACGCCGAGTCCCTCTCCGGCCTATAAAAGCTTCCCCCAGAGCCCCATCCCCACATCGAGCACCTCCACCGAGTCCCAAGCTGGGAGAAGCACCCCCCCCCCCCCCCCCGCTTTGCTCAGCGCCGCCGTCGATTGTCCCTCTCCGGTGCCGCTGCACCCCTCCCGAGTCTCCCATTCGCTTCGTGTGAAGGTGAGAAGCCCTCCAAGCCCACCTTTTCCCGCTCTTACGCTCCGTGATGCACGTTCCCTCCCTCGCCGGAGAAGGTCGCCTCGGCTCGCCGCCGTCGGCGCTCAGCCGTCGATGAGAGCCCCTCCACTGAGCTCGCCATATCGCCCCGAGTCAATAGAGCCTAGCCTCGTCTCAATCCGTGGCCAGGAGCGCGAGTTCGTGTAAACTACGGTGAAGCGCCGCCGCCCATGAACAGCGCCGCCGCCCTCCCCTACTACCGTCGATGAGCCCCTCCCCCGGATCTGTTCCAAGCAGTCCGATCCAAGATCAACGCCCCAGATCGGGTCAAGCCCCCGGTCAAACCGGGTCATTACCGGTCAATCGAGCTACTTTGCAAAAAGGCCCCTGCAAGATTTAAATTAGAACCCGCAGTCCACTACCTTTAGAAAATAATTACAGATAGGTCTTGATTTTTATGGAAAAACCCCCTGAACTTTTAAATAATAGAACCCACAGTCATGTGTAGTTGTTTTTACGCGTAGGCCCTCGCGTTTTGATACAAAATTATGTTTTAGCCCCTAGTTTTTCACAAATAAGCCCCTGCAAACTTTTAAAACTTGCCAGCAGGTCCCCGTTTTGCCATATCTTTTCCGTTTTAGCTCCGAGTAGTGTGATTTTCGCGCTCATGTGTTCGTAGTGAAGCGTAGATTATTTCTAAAAGCTTTATTCGTATTGTTTATATTGTTTGGTGTACTATTCTAATAGATTATTATTTGTTTGTAGGTATTTGCTTGCGTGCATGTTTGTGTGGTGATTCGTGGCCAGTCGGTGAGCCTTTCACGTTGGACTTCGAGTACGAGGAGGACTTCCAGGGACAGGACTCACAGCAGCAACAGCAGCTGCCTTTTGAGGAAGGTAAGTTATAGCATGGACAATCCTTGCTACCTACCCACTTGTATTAAATTATTTCATAAATGCATGTGTCTAATTTGATGTACCATTAAGGCTGTACCTAGTCTTGATTATCCTATCCTTGTTTACCTTGGGTTTTTGCATATCGGTAGAATCTTTGCTATGCGCAGCTACTATCACCACTGTTTAATTGTTAATCTTGACTTAATGATTCACTTTAACATTAATGATAAAACTTGCTTTTTAGCAACTTGGTTTAGGGAACTAGAGCATGTGCTTCATGCTTTGTTCTAGTGTCCATCCATAAGGTCTGGTTCTTAAAGTGGCAACCCAGGAGCCTGTCGCCACCGCTAGAACAATTATGGCTCTGGTCTTGGTCAAGTAGCTTGTACGTCTCTAGCTTGTCAGTTGTTACCGGAGTGGCCGACGGCGTTATGGGAAACATTGGTGAGAGTATGTCTTGATCCACCGAGGACGGGTGATCCGTCGGCTATGCCCCTGTGAGGCACAGTCCCGTGCTGAGTCCCTGTGATGGGGAACTCCACATGTTGCGCATTGTTGGGTGTGATGCCCGCGCTCTGGACGCCATTGACCCCCCCTATGGTGTGACTCTTTAGGCGTACGTCAATCTCGGTGTCTGGGCCATGCTGCCTGTGTTGTACCATAATCGGTCACTGTCTTGTTGGAGTCTCTTGTGAAAAACCTTGTAGCGTCCCTATGCGGTCACACCTCGGAAGTGTGATTTGTGAGGTCTGATCCACCTCCGTGTGGTTGGGTTTAAAGTTCGTCTGAGCTTTTACGCGACTGGTGGGTAAAGGGCGAAACCTCTGCAGAGTGTAAAATCTATCATGATAGCCTTGCTCAAGGTCACGAGCGGCCTGGATCCTTTTTTATTAGAAGATGATGTTTATTTATGCTTAATGACACTTGTACTTTATTAATTGGGTTGCAACTGGGTTTCATCCACTTGTAGTAACTTGGTTAATGATAAAATGGATCAACTAAAAATGCTAATGCAGTTCAGCTGAGTCTAGCCTTATTTTGAGCATTCATATACCGTGCTATACTTGCTAAGTAAATGTTTACTTACACTTGTCATTTATTCAACAAAATCCTGGATGGGTAAACAGATTGGGCTGGGCATGAGACTGCTGCTGAGTTTCCAGAAGATTTGCCGTACTACTGAGTTGTGATCTCCCAGTCAGAGTCCATGTGGATTGCGGCTCCATTTAGTTTGAGAGTTATAGTCTTCCGCTGTATTTGGTTAGTTTATTTATGATACACTCTAATGTAAAACTTTATTTAATCAAGAATTTATTCAAGCATATATTCTCTGTTTATCAAATTTGTTCGCTATTTGTGTACTTTGACTTCTTGGGCACACATATGGCCACATTCGGGTTTTGTATCATGAGAGTATCATGGATGAAAGGATAAGGGTCATTCATTTGTGAAAATATTAGAAAACCCCGAATGCAGGATGACCAAGATGGCCCTTGTAGTAATAGCCATTCCGTTCACCAACCGCCCAAGATCCAGGGAGTAGACACTTCAAATTCACATGTATGGAGAAAGGTTTGGAATAATCAATGTGCATTCATTCATTTCATGAAAGCTCCCTTACCTTACTCTTGCTCTTATTTCAATTCTTTACTCGGGACGAGCACAGATCTATGTTTGGGGGAGCTTGTTGACGGTCGTTAAGGCCTGATTTCCAACCTCCAAACGAGCATAAAATGAATACAATGGAATGATGCATCATAGCTATAGGGTTTATCTATAATCATTTCCACAAGTTTTGGTGTTTCTCTAATGTGCAGGCACATAATTGACAAACATGGACTAAAGGGGACAAATTTGACTAATTCAGCCGAACCACTTGGTTCGGCCGAGTTACCTCCCCCCCAGCCTATACACATGCAGCACAATCCATGAAGGGAAGCACGTCCAGGGGAGGTCCAATGCACAAATTCCACATCAACCATGACCGAGCAATGACGAGGCGAGTCACACGGATCGATGACATCACCAATCCGAGGCATAGAAACACAACCTGACCAAACCCCGCTGGATGGAAGCAATCCTGGACGTCCCCAAGACAGAGGTGGTGCATCGGGAGGCAACCAGGCACTGGACCCAGTTCGGCCAAACGGATCAGTTCGGCCGACGTTCCCCACATGCAACCGACATTCCACCGCCACCAGGAGTCAATCCAGAGCATTGGCTTCGAGGCGGTGCAAAATGGTCGGTTCGGCCGAACCCCACAATTTGGCCGAACGCCTCGAGTTCGGCCGAACAAGCCGGCACCGCCCCTGAGGTTGCTTGGCCGCTGCTCCAACTCAAACTGCCCTTCTCCACTATAAATAGAGGCCCCCAACACCTGTATCACACAACACAAGAGTGAAGAGAAGAATAGCTCTCTAATGAAGCACTGCCACTGTCATATCTAGAAGATGGGGAGAGAGGAGAGGTGAGCGTGCCGAAGAGGAGCTGGAGTGTCGGCCCCTCTTCCACCTGTACCTCTACGGATGTAGCTCTGCTTCGAGTAACATCTGGGTTGTGTCTGGTAACTCTTGTATCTCGCTCTGATTAATTGAGCATCAGTTCTTACTTTTATATGCTTGTCGGTTCCTCATTCAATGCTTAGTTGATTGGTATAATTGTATATTGGTTGCTTGGCTTGGGTGCTTATCTTTCTACAGTAGATAAGTATTAACTGACTAGTGTAGGCGTGGTGCCTAGACTTGAGGTTAACTTGGTTTTCCCCTGATTCATACGTACGTGTGGTAGCCGTTAGGTGGTGACAGCCCTATACGGCCTACGTAATCCACCATGTCTGTCTCGGCCCATAGGAACATGATAGGCTATTAGTGGCCCCCCTTCTCATCCCTTTCTGTGAGTCACATGCACCTTATCCCGACGCAAGTTTATAACTATAGTATCTGGTTCGCTCATTTAGTCAGTAGGATATAGTTATCATATTCGTGCCCTCTCTATCGTTCGGGTGCTTTTCCTCACTCCTCTTCATTGTCATCCATTATATCACACCATCCTTGGATACTAGTTTAGAATTAGTTCACTTCTCGTTCCTTCTAGAAATCGATACCTTGGAATACTCCCGAGTGAAAGCTACATCGGTATCCATCCGCTTGCGGATTTATCTGTACTACCAACATCTCATAAGCTAGTCTCTTCTTATTTCTCCAGTGGGGACGTACCCTGGCACCATGTAATTCACTATGTTGGTGTACCACAGATCAGAGGCAGTGACCTTAAGGAGTGTGTCATCCCGTAGATAATCGTTAATTGGAAGGTCAGACGGGACTTGCATTCGAGACAAATGGTCTACTACTGAGTTCTCTAATCCTTTCTTATCCATTATCTCAATGTCGAACTCTTGGAGTAGGAGAACCCAATAGATGGGCCTTGGTATTGCATCCTTTTTGGTCAGAAGGTATTTCAAAGCAGCGCGGTCTGAACAGACTATGACCTTCGCCCCAACTATGTAGGACCAGAATTTGTCTATAGCAAACACAACTGCTAAGAGTTCCTTCTCCGTGGTTGCATAGTTAAGCTGACGACCAGTGAGCATTTTGCTAGCATATGAGATAACATAGTGCTTCTTGTCCTTGGTTTGGCCCAAAACAGCTCATACGGCATAGTCGCTCGCATCACACATGATTTCAAATGGGATGCTCCAGTCGGGAGGCTGGATGATGGGAACGGAAATGAGTGCTTTCTTAAGGGTATGAAAGGTTGCATATCTTCATAAAAAACGAAAGGGGTATCCTTGGCTAAAAGATTAGTTAGAGGTCGAGATATTTGAGAGAAGTTTTTGATGAAACGCCTATAGAACCCAGCATGGCCAAGGAAACTACGAATCCCCTTAATGTTAGTGGGAGGCGAAAGTTGCTCAATTACTTCTACATTGCTTTGTCCATGTTCTGACACCCTATGTCCTAGGACAATCCCCTCTCGCACCATGAAGTGGCACATTTCCCAGTTGAGGACAAGATGTTTTTCTTGACATCTTTGGAGGACCTTGTCTAGATTTTTCAGGCACTTGGTAAAGGTCTTTCCATAGAATGAGAAATCATCCATGAACACTATCATAATCTCTTCAATCATATCAGAGAAAATGGACATCATACAACGTTGAAAGGAGGCAGGTGCGTGTTGGCACTCCTTACGACCTACAGATAAATCCGCAAGCAGATGGATACTGATGTAGCTTTCACCCAGGAGTATTCCAAGGTATCGATTTCTACGAGGAACGAGAAGTGAACTAATTCTAAACTAAGTTGTCCTAGGTAGATTGAGTGAAATGAACGGAATGGATGGAGTGGATGACAACAACAAAGAGATAGGAAGGGCACTAGGAGGGTAGAGAGGGTACAAGTCTGAAAGCGGTTCACTACTGATTGATCGAGCAGATCAGAGGATACAGATAGATACTTGCTTCGGGACAATGGACACCAGTGACACGCAGACAGGAATGAGAAGGGGTGCCACGAGCTCTACACTGGGGGATCCTATAGGCCGAGACTAACGAGATGGATTACAAAGGCCGTATAGGGCTGTCACCACCTAACGGCTACCACACGTTCGTTGAATCAGGGGCAAACTAAGTTAACCTCAAGTCTTGGCACCGCGCCTACACTAGTCGACTAATACTTATCTCCTATAGAAAGATAAGCACCCAAGCTAAGCAACGAGTATACAGTTATACCAATCAACTAAGCATTGAACGAAGAACCAGCAAGCATATAAAAGTAAGAACTGAATGCTCAATTAATCGGAAAGAGATACAAGAGTTACCATACACGACCCGAATGTCACTCGAAGCGGAGCCGCATCCGTAGAGGTACAGCGGGAAGAGGGGCCGACACTCCGGCTCCTCTCCGGGACGCTCACCTCTCCTCTCTCCCTATCTTCTATTGATACAAGTGGCAGAGCTTCACTAATGCCTAATCTCAAGTGTTGTGTGTTGAAACAGG
This sequence comes from Echinochloa phyllopogon, assembly GCA_033239725.1. Taxonomy (NCBI): domain Eukaryota; kingdom Viridiplantae; phylum Streptophyta; class Magnoliopsida; order Poales; family Poaceae; genus Echinochloa; species Echinochloa phyllopogon. Next base: position 31,000,918 of record BTCW01000018.1, read on the forward strand.
TGCTAGGGGCTTCAATTTATAGTGGCCAAGGGCGGTTGGAGGTGGAGCAGCGGCGAAGGCACCGAGAGGCGGTGCCCGGCTAGTTCGGCCGAATCTCCCGGTTCGCCTGAACCCAGGAATTCGCCCGAACTGCCACGTTGCACCGCCTTGGTGCCGAGGCGGTGCAGCTCTGGGGTGGTTCGGCCGAATTGAGGCCTTCGGCCGAACTGGGCCTGTGGCCCGGCAACGCTCCCCTGTGCAGCCTCTCCCTCCTGGACCTTCTGGGTTGCGTCATCTTGATGTACTTTGTGTTGTCTTGGCCTAGAGGTGACGTGGTGGTAGTCCACATGGCATGCTCGGTTATTGTCTGGTCGTTGCTGGCGTGGATGGCCTTCCGATCGTGCTTCGCATCGTATACGGCTAAGGGGGTAACCGGCCGAATCGTGTCGTTCGGCCGAATCAGTTAGTTTCGACCCCAATAGCATGTATTTGTCGTTAATGTACCTGCACAGGTGAAACACACCAAAACTCGTGGAACTTTATTAGAAGTAAACCTAAGTGCATGGAATGTTGCATAAAGCCTCTTTTATTCCCGAGTATTGGTGGTAGAAAATGAGCCGTAACGACCGCCAACAGTGCGTTACATAACCCAAAGGACATTCGCTGATAGGCATAGGTCCCATAGGGGCACATGAACGTGGTTTTACTCTGGTCGTCGGGATGGATAGGAATTTTGTGATATCCAGAGTAACCGTCAAGGAAGCAAAGGAAAGAGTGTTTGGCTAACTGTTCGAGCATCTCGTCTATGAACAGGAGGGGGAAATGGTCTTTCTTGGTGGCTTTATTGAGTCTATGATAGTCGACACACATACGCAAACCAGTGACAGTGCGCTGAGGAATGAGCTCATTCTTGTCATTGCGCACAACCCTCATTCCTCCCTTCTTAGGAATGACTTGAACGGGGCTAACCCATTCACTATTAGGAACTGAGTAAATGATTCCAGCGTGAAGGGGTTTGAGGACTTCCTTTTTAATGACCTCCCTCGTGGCATTGTTTAACTGTCTTTTACGTTTCCGAGATGGTGTTGCTTCAGAATCGATCGGGATACGATGAGTGCAGAGATTAGGACTGATCCCTTTCAAATCTTGGAGTGAGTATCCTAAGACCGATCAATTTTTCTCCAGGATAGTGAGAAGTTGTTGGGTTTCTACGTCAGATAGCTTATCACTAATGATCACTGGAGTTTGTTTGTCCTCAGAGAGGAAGGCATAATTCAGTCCAAGGGAAGAGGTTTAAGCTCGATTGGAGATGGTTTTGGCGTTTCGTTTGGATCAAGCTTGATTGGAGGATGAGTTTCTTCTTTCTCCAGAAAGAATGGGAGGTCTTCCTCTGGAATGGGTTGTTCTAGTTCTGACAATGAAGTTGACATGACCTCGTCTATGGGATTAGGATTGGGGTCTGCCTCTACTAGAGTGTTCAAGGAGTGATAGTAAGAGACAGGGACAAGTTCTTTTCCGATCCTAAGCTCTACTAGCTGATTTATTTGTACTTTTTCTAGGACTTTTAGGATTGGCCTACCGATAAAGATGGAGTGATTGGAACTTTCGGGCTGGTCAAAAATGTGGAAATCTATGAAAAGTTCAGGGTCGTTAATCTTAACGGGTGTGACCCACAAGATTCCTAAACAATCGAGGATCTTCCCTGATTTGAGCCTTAGACATTTTTGAGATGATGACCATGGTTCATCAGGGGCTCGTATTTGCACCAGAGAGCTAGAGATGGTGCTAATTCCAAGGCTCGGGTAATACGCGACTTCCGTGTCTCTGCCCATAACTTCACAAAATATCCTTCTAACTTGCTTGGGCATCTTGACAACCTTGGTCGAGGCTTTAGCCTCGTCTAGCCATTCCCGACTCACAATAGAAGAGACGTCCTAAGTACTCCCTCTGATATTCGAGTTCTTCCTTGTCGAGGGATTGATCCCTTTGTTGTACACGTTGTTCCAATGGGAAACTTGTTGCACTCCCGATGTCATCGAAGATATCATCATCAAAATCATAGGGAGTGATGTAGAGTGGATCATAATAATTCTGGCTAGGATAAAGTGGTGTTCAAAATGAGCCTCGGGTTCTAATGGAATGGAAGAGCTGGTAGATTTGAATTGTGAACATGCAGGCTCTTCAGGTTCAGGCTGCTTCTCTTTCTCATTGAGGAGTTTGTCATAGACTCCAGTGTAGGGAGTGTCATCCAGGATACGATCTTGGATTACCCTCGCTTCATTGGGAATCTAATGAGAGAACAACCCTCCTGAAGCGGAGTTCAAGAAAGTGGTGGCTATGGGACAAAGGCCAAGGCTGAAATGTTGAAGAATGATAGGTTCTGCTAAGCCTAAGTCTGGTCCGGAAGCCAAGATTTGCTTGAAGCAAGCCCAGGCAGCTCCTAACGATTCTCCCTCTAATTGCTCAAAGGTAAGAATTTCAATTCGGAGGCTGGCTACCATGGAAACTGAGAAGAAGTTTAGGCGGAATTTCTCTCTAAGGATTTCCCAGCTCCCTTCTATATTACCGACAACTAGAGAATATCATTTCTTTGCTCCTCCCGTTAATGAAAATGGGAATAGCTTCCATTTAAGCGTCTCTTGTGTCATGCCCGTAATGATGAGACACGAACAGAGTTGCTCAAACTAGCGTAAATGAGCGTAGGGACTCTCGGCATTCGTTCTTGAGAACGTTTGCTCTCGAACCATGGCTATGAAGCCGGGACGCAGCTTATAGCCAGGTGTTTGGATGGGATGTGATGATGGTGGTCGCTCCAAACAATCGCCCTTTGAAGCTGAATGTTGACGTAAGGTAAGAGTGGAATCCATATGGTGGATGGTGGAGATACACGGACAACTTGGGTTCGGGATTAGAACAGCTACCGTTCCCTAGCAACGGCGCCAGAAAGCTTGCTGGCACTCCTTACGGCCTACAGATAAATCCTCAAGCGGACGGATACCAATGTAGCTTTTACCCGGGAGTATTCCATGGTATCAATTTCCACGGAGAACGAGAAGTGAACTAATTCTAAACTGAGTTGTCCAGGGGTGGTGAAATGTAGTGGACGACAACAAAGAAAAGGAAAGACACAGCGATGGGAGGGCAGAGAGGGTACAAATCTGATAGGTGCACTCTAATGATTAATTGAGCGGATCAGAGGATACCACTAGACACTTGCGTTGGGATAAGGTGCACGTGACTCACAGAAAGGGATGAGAAGGGGAGCCACTAACAACCTCAAGGGGGTTTCCTACAGGCCGAGACGAACGTGATGGGCTACGTAGACCATTGTAACACCCTAAAATAGCCCTATTTAAAATTTTAGTAATTAATTTGCTTTTTACTAAAGTGCTTATAATTATTATAGGTTAAATAAATAATTTCTGGGAATTAAAATCAAATATAAGGCCTAGAAACTTTTTATTGCATTCATGCTGTTGTATTGAGTTTTGTTTGCTAGTAGTTCAAATAAGAATTTAAATCTAGTTTAAATTCGAGTTTGAATCGCTTTGTTTTGAGCCCTAGAAAAGTTGTTTCGGCTTGAGTTCGATTTCGCCCCCTGAACTTTTCCCCCGGCTCGCTTTCGCTCCCTCCTCTCTTTTCCAAGCGCGCGGCCCAGCTCTCCCATTCTCCCCTTTGCGGCCCAGCTCGGCCCAGACACGCACCCCGCCTCCGTCCAGCCCAGCTCGCCGCGCACCCCGCCTCCGCTATCCTAGGCCGCCAACCCCACACTGCCCCGGCCCAATTCCACGCACCGGCCCGCCCCTCCCCAGTCGCTGACCGTGTGGGCCCCACCTGTCGGCCCTATCCCCTACCTCGAGCCAGAGCCCGAGCTCGACATCGCAGCGCGCCACCGCCTCGGCTTAAGGCCTGAGCCGCCTCTCGCGCTACCCGTGGCCCCACCGCACCTGCCCAGAAGCTTCCTCCGTCACCTCTTTCCTTAGAACGTTGCCTCCCCGCATGGAAACCATCCCCCGGAAAGGAAAGGGGAAGCCACCACCGCCGCCCCGAATCGACGTGGCTCGCACGCCAAGGCCAGCCCTAGGCCCTATAAAAGCCGAGCCCCGCACCCCCAAACCCTCATCCAGCCCTCGCTGTATATAATTTTTTCGTATCATCTTATAAAACATTGTATGTAATTTTCTATATAATTTATAAACACCCCATGTAATCCTTGTATAATTTATCTTTAGGTAATATATCTATATAGCTTTGTATAATTCATAAACAGTGCATATAAAACATTGTATATATAAATATTTCTCCACCATGGGACATGTGGACATGTGCTCCACCCTCCAGTCTCTTAATGTGCTGAGTGGCAAAAAAATTATTGCTACATTTTTAATCTTATATGCATGTAATTTCTTACATACATGCAAATGCATGTGCAGATCTTACACCTTTTGCTACGCAACTGTCAGTTACACGTTTGTAGGTATATGAAATTTAGTGTAAGGACACACTAAATTTAAAGACAATGTGGTAACTTCTGTCCTGTTATTGTAGTGAGGTGTGCTGTCTCTTTATTTGTGGTCTCTGTGTGTTTAAAACACAAATGATTTGGTATGGCTGTGTCATGAGCTGCATTTGCATGGCTGGTTGTGATCTTATTTGTGTCATAACTCATAAGGGCAGGGTTATGGCCTTAGATAGTTAGATGGTAGAGTCATGATTTTCATTTTTCTGTGCAAGTATAGTCGTTCTTTTAACAGAAAACATCGCAGTATGAAATCTAAAGCTTACTTTGATGTCCGAATGTTTTTGTAGAGTCATCATGCACCTTTTTCATCATTAACGGTATGACGAAAAAGGCATGGATTAACTTGCTCTTTCCGAAATGGTCTTTTTAGTGTTAATTCTAATATTGCTGCTGTCATAGAACTTTTATATGCAATGTTTTTTCAAGAAATATTTGTGTGTTTTTCAAGAAATATTTGTGTTTTTCAAGAAATACGTGTTCTTTCAAGAAATTTTTGTATCTGCTATTTTTTCTTCTAGCATTATTCAAGGAAGTACACACAATTGATCATTTATTCTGGGTACAAGAAACCAGAGGTATCTTTTCCTTTTGCTGTTCCAACTTGTAGATGCTTTATTAGTAATTTGGTATCAATTTTTGGACCAATTCACACTACTGAGCTTATTGGCATGAAAGTTTGAGATATATTCTATTCATTGTCTTCAATAGATCTTAAAGCTTTTAACATAAAAGTGTCATTAGGACTATGACCCTATAGTATTACAAAACGGTCTTTGTAGGAATGACCTCACTCTTGGTGTCTGAGTCAGATTGTTCTTCGCCATATGCCATGGTTATGATGGTATTCCCAAGGAAATTCCAGACCCTAGTGCAAATAAGGTACATATTTTGATTGTTCCATAGTATATGCATATCTTTTAATCCGATTATCAACCAGTGTGTGGTTCTCAGTTTACGAGCTGAGTACCGCATTAGAAAATTGTTTATGGCCTGCATTTCTACTTTTTCATGTGCTTTTCCTAACAAGCTTGTATTGGAGGCTTTCTGCTAGCATCTTTTGTGTTACAGATGTTATCTCAGTACATATTCCCATTTTGGAGAAGCTGACAACGCAAAGTGCTGCAATAGATCCTACGTAAAGTCCTGTTATATATCTTTTTTTCACATGAATTAATTGTTGTATGCTGCAATAATAATCTTAGTATTCCTCTTCCACCTTTTGAGGCCTACAAGCTGAATGCAATAGGTTTTTTTAATTTTCTATGAGTTCTTTGGCCCTACTTAGGTGTGTAGTTCCATCAGGCGGGTCTTATTTACTTTTTGTGGCAAAATATAATGGTTTAGTGTTTATTTGTTTGAGAAATTATATGTGCTGTTCAATTGGTGATGAATTGGTCTTCTCTGTTTACCTATACAGGTCGACCCTCTCACTAACCTAATCAAACCGCATGACTTTTTGGAAGCGCTAAAAACCTGGTATGATAGTTTTCCTCCCTTGAGAATCTCTAGTTAAGTAGTTGGATCCAGTACTTGTACGAATTGTTGAAATATGCTTATATTAGTCTAGTCTTACTATTGGGATAGCTAGTCTTACTATTGGGGTAACAGTTTATGTGAAAATGCTACATTTATGTTCAATATGCTGCTTTTTTTGCCATTTTTATGATGGTTCTGTGATTGCAGTATTAGGTGGAAGCAAATCATATGTTGAGGGTGGCTTCCAACATTAAAATGATACACATTGATGCATTTCAATCTGTGTGTGTGTGTGTCTCTGTGTGTGTCTGTCGCTTATTCCCGGCGTGTGTGCATGCATAGTTTATATATTGCATCATTGAAACTAGTTTATGTCGTTATGTCATTGTGTCTTATATCCCATGATTATGTTAAATTTTGAGGTTAAATATATTATTTAATTACCTATTCTGTTTGTTCTGCAGGGCCCTACGGTTCAGACTGGATTAACAACTTTATGGTCCAACAGTTTAATGGAACTAAGAATGAGTGGGGATTATGCTTTTATTTTTGGATTTTTGGCGTGTATAGCCTGTGATATTCCTGCTTATTCCTTTTTCTTCAGTGCGTTAATGCTGTGTAAAAATGGGATGTGTAAATATGGGCTTTGTTATTTTGTTAGAGCTGGTCCAGCAGCAACAAAAGACACGGAGGAAATGCCTCCAACATTAAAAAAAAAGGCTCAAACCTGCTAACGGTTCTGTAATACGGAAGATACGCCCGCGCCCGGATTGATGCGGTTTGTATGTTATAGGGTGTGCTAAAGCGCTCTGCAGGCCTGTTAACAGCCGCAAGATACACATTACACGGGAGCAACGGTTAAGCTGTTGGATCATCGATCCAACGCCACTGGCTGGTGACTGACAGATATGCTAAATGTCAGTCGACTGACGAGGAGACACCTCCTTTATAAATAATTGTATTATAGTAAATATAAAGATTCAAAACTTTCGACAGCCAACGGATCCATCAGTCATTGAAACATTAGGACGTCTGCAATGGGTGGTCCTATCCTGGTTCCATACATTTAATGTCTACATAGAACCTGGTTTTTTACATTGTGAGGTTGATTCTGTATAGGAACTTGTCCTTTGTATAGTCCTTTGTATAGAACCTGGTTCTACCCAATAAAATACTCCCTCCGTCTCACAATATAAGGCGTGCACGTAATTCAAGATTCAAACTTTAAAAGTTTTGACTTATAGTTAATCTTTCGTAATAAAAACTTTATCTAACAAAAATAATACCATTATATTTGTATTTAAATGTACTTTTATATAACTATGATTTTGTTGCTACAATCATTATAGTATTGGAGATATTAGGAGTCAAACGTTAGTATAGGAGATCGTGCCAAGTTTGACCGCACCTTATATTTTGGAACGGAGGGAGTATAGAGAGTGGAGGAGAGAGAGAGGAGGGTTGTGGGTACCACTTATAGATTCAGCCCCTTAATTCTATACATTGCAACCAATGCAACACATAAGGTCAAATCATTGTAGGGCCACTTTATAGAACCGAGGGTGGATCTATACATTGGAGATGTCCTTATCCCTCCTGCGATCCCACCTGTCAGGCTCTTTTTTTCGTTAAACCACACTTGACGAAACTATGAAGCATGAACCCATGACTCTTCATCATCAAAACAGCAGCGTCGTGATCGTCGGCATAATATAGATAGCACGCGTGTGTCGCGCGGGCATATCTATCTTCTATATATTATATCTATACTATAAGGATATAGTAGAATTGAAAACACTTCTCACCCAAAAAATCCTACTCACCCCTCACGGAGGACCAACATGTCGAGTCCAACGATGCAAATGACGTGGAAAGTTTTCACAAAACGATGTTTCTAGAGAGTTTTTATCGTTTTGGGTATTACTTTTCTTACCTTAGAATTTTTTTACCCACCCTGTGTACCCACCAGTCAATTAATCAAATAGTCTGGTACTCGAGTCCTGGAGCATCATGTCTACACGCGTTGAAATTAGAGGAAAGCAGACTAGCAAAGAGGAAAACCGAAAACAGGAGACTTGACCGGTTTGATCAAGCACTTCATATATGCGTCCGTCCCCCATGCATGGATGCTAGCTTGATGCTCGATCAACACCTATATGTACCATGCAAAAAATCGTTTGACCACAGATGATGGATACGCATGCCGGCCGACCGGCCGGTTGTTCCTGTCAATTTTGACGACACGAGGACGATGAGTTTCCGGCGGCTCCTGTATCTGGTGTCGCACGATTTCTACGACCACGTGTACTCCCTCCGCTGCATCGACATGTCTCGCGCTTCTTCCTCCGTGTGCCCTCCTGTAACGGAGGGAGCGCCAGCGCCGCTCGAGCTCGACAGCAACGGCGGCGGAGCAGGAGACGTGGATCCGTCGGCGATGGAGGATGGCGGCTGCCTTCCAGACCCAATCATAAATTTCCGTGCTCCTCGCATGGGGCCGAACGCCGGTACGATCGTCCTCTTCATGCTGTTCAAGAACGACAGTGGCGGGCACGAGCACGACAAGGTGGTCACCATCGACGGCACGGGCGGAGGCCTCATCTGCAACCAAGGTCGATTAGGAAGCATGCATCGACGCTACTTCCCCATACGTCTTGTGTCGCGGCAACCAAGGTCGTCACGAGAGGATTGCCCGTGGTGGCAGCAGCATCAACATATAGGGCGCAGGTTGGGTGGCCGATGTGGGGTCTGGGCTCCACTGCTCCAGGGGCACTGAGGCATCAGTCTCTGGGCTCTAGCTCGATCGAGGTTAGGCACTCAGGCGTGTTCAGGAGATGGCAAATAGCAAGAAAGCGTTAAAAAGAATAGGATTGCTCGTAGCCTCAGCTCAGTAATATGACTGACACCTACTTTAGATGAAGGTATTTGTAAAAATAAACATGGAATTAATTGACTTGTATATGTCATCACTGTAAGTTTATTTCGTTTGTCTACATGCTATGGAACCCCACCACCTACGACTGCTATGGTAACCATGAAATCTGTGGTAAGATGCTATACTTCTCGTCCTGTGACCAGAAGCGTTACAACTGGCCTTTTTTATCAGAATACATGCACATTTGTAGTGATTTGTTGCACCACTTACATTGTTATTCGTCTCCAGCATTGTGTAATATTGGAGACTCAAATTTTGATTCCGGTATTTGTGAGTCAAACTTGGATGGTATGCATATTCAGTTAATTTATTATGGCATTTTGCATTACATGTTGCCCATGATCTATGTTGATGTTATAAGAAGTCACGTGTCCTTAACAATCAGATTTGCAGTTGTCGCTGACAATTGATTCTTGCTACTGTTCTTTGACAGATATAGTCATACCCAAAACTACGTACGAAGCAGGTTTGCTTATGTTTGATGAGATGAAGAGATTTAAAGTTATCCCTGGTCAATTCATTGCTAGCAGATATTTCCTATCTCGTGCACGCTTAGAATTTTTTTACATCACGGCATGGCAGACAGTTGGTAGTTTACTCCGCTTTTCCCATGCAATTTGCAATCATATAAAGTACATGAACCACAACTTTATTTAGATATCATTTCATAGTGTTTTAGATGCTAGGTATAATCACCTATTTGTTTTATTTGCAATCATTTCGGTCTGTTTTTTTAGTTTCTAAAAGTTTTCAGACGAAAATATTGCTAGGTCATCGGGTCACCTGTCCAACTAGCACCGTCAAACATCCTATATTTTTCTAATACACTAGTATCTAAAAAAGAAGATGTGCTTTCTTCGGTTCTTACAGCTCACTACACTTGGAAGTGCCCATGGACCATTAGGCGATGTAAGGCCCAATAAAGTGGCCTGCTCCCTACCACCTACGCATCATTATCTTTAAACATCAGTCGTTTCAGAACCCTTTTGAGATTGAAATTTAACAACGAATTGACTGGACTACATAATTTACAGTAACTGTTCTAGTCTAATACCCCATCTACTTTGCAATGAACTGCTGTCTTCAATTCTGGGCAAACTTTAATAATTATAGATATACATTATATCTAAATATATATATATATATATCTCTCTCTCTCTATATATATATAGAAAGCCAAAGCAAACTATAATTTAAAATGGAGTGAGTTTATACTACTTCCTCCATTACAAACCATAAGTCGATTTAGTATTTATTATTATATATTATATTATATATATATAGATAGAGAATATATATGTATAAAAGAACTATATATTTGGGACAGATGCAATAGATATGAAAGCGTTCTTTACTGTTCCGTCTTTGTCCTCAGCTTTGCTGCAGTGCTGCTTATCTGAACCCTCTTTTTTTTCTAAGAAAAAAAAACGAGCAGAAGCCCAGCTATTCATATATGAAGAAAATCACCTATTTTTCTTATATGATGTGCAGTGCTACTGCCTTTATTTTTTAAAAAAAAATCACCTAAAGTCAAAGTCAGATTTCCTTGGACGCTCTTCTCTACGGGGAAGAAGCAGCACCGCGCCTCCGTGGCAAGCACAAGGTCACGCATCAACGTCCCAAGGGAGAAGCATTCATATGAAGCAGTTAGGTGCAGTAAGTGCACCAACGCTAACGAAATCGATCGAATGCTGCAAACCATTCATGCATCCACCTAAATTAATTTATTAGGATCAACCGATCGATAATTATATATAACCGAAACACTTGTTATTATATATGATGACGGGTCGGGTCTCAAGGAGGGAATAAAAAGGACATGCAGATGTGGCTATCACGTTATTATGTGAGGTCATAAGGAGTCAAGTAAATTATGCCAGCAATGCAAACACGCATATATTGTTTTGCCCCACAAAAAGTTATATTGAACGTGGAAACCTTAATGCAATATGAATATTTCTTTTCAAAAGATGATGTAATTTATGATCAGCGATAAAATATAAATACGATGTGATGGCTACGCAGATTTGGCGAAAATCAGCTAAAGATAAACGGAGTTTAGATGGTTCAGTTTTATTTTTTCGACCAAAGCTAGACTAGAATATTTAGTAATGGTTGTATAATGGGCCTTTATTAATGTGAGACCATTGTGTTCTTCCAAGTTACGACTCACAAACCATGTTTCAAAATTCTTCTTTTTTTAGTGGAGGTTTGCATCTTTTGCTAGTTCACTTTTTCCTCGTTTGTTTTTCAAGTATGTCCGGCGAGAGTCTCTCCACGTGATCGACAAAAAAAAGAAGACTCGCCTCTCCATTGTTTGGTATTGAGATGCTGATGAGGTAGGCATGCATGATCTACCTACCCGCTGCAAGAACAACAGCACACCAAATCCACCTAATCATCCAACCAATTGATACGAACCGCGGAGATGGATGAGAGGACAAAACTAAGAAAAGAAATTGAGAACGCTAAGACATTGAGAAAGTGCTGATTTATTTTTAGCAGATAAAGTACCACTTCTTTATTTTTGTCACAAGAAAATTACTACTGTATTAATTTAACATATGATTATCAATTGTTTTTATGTGCTGACTTTTTTATTTTAAAATTACAACTTATCTCAAAAATAGTTTCATAAAAATAAGCAACTGCGACGTTATATAATTTTTTATGATAAAATACTAGTCAAGATTGATGTAGTAGTTGTTCGGTAATTGTTGTCGCTTTTTTATTTTCAATGCTCGACCCAGTGGATGAGTGTATTGTCGTTTTAGGCTTGTAGTTCTTTTTTTAAATATATATCAGCAGTTTTTTTGTATGATTCACTTATAAAATATTGAAGAAACATGTTAGTATGTGAAACATCACTTATCTGTAACCAGACTAACTAGAGGGAGTATTTTACACCCGCCGTCCTGTAGCTGCAATGTCCTGTAGCTGCAATGTCCTGTTCGTTTGGCTTATCAGTCACCAGCCAGCAGTATTTTTCTCTCGAAACAAATCAGCCACCAGCAACCAGTCAGCAGTACTTTTCTCTCAGAACAAATCAGCATCAGCCACAACCAGACGAACCGTTATGGACAAAGGCACAAAGCTTTATTCCGCTGGATCACCGTCGTTTTCAGCTGATCTAAATGCCGTCATTCTCTTTGCACGTCTTGGCAAACATACTTCGTTATAAGAGGACAGAGAGCTCAACTCCATTACTCCACAAATAACTTGTTCCAGGGACTCCAGCCACATCATCCTCCCCCACAAAAGAACCAGCTAACACTCAAGCAGCATTTCTAAATTCCGCGCAACGGCAGTACAGTGTACTGTAGCAGACAGAAACAAGAAGAAGGCTACCTACTTCCCAAAAAGAAAGGAGGAAGCTACCTGAACCTGAAACCTACCCCGGCTGATAGGCGCCACACACCCAGGGATGAAATCGGTCGGAAACGATCGAAAATTTTTATTATTATTTTCTAACCATATTTTTTTACTCGAAAACGATAATTTCGGAAACGATAACGAAAAAGTCGGTATATCGGAAACGAAAACGTCGAAAACTTCAAATCGAAAACTTTGTAGGCCAATTTCAACAACCATTTATGCATGTATATTTTTGATAAAAATCAATGAAGCTATATAGGGTGGGGATTCATTTCCATTTGCGACAAAGAAAATTTTAGGCGAAGTAGAAGGGTAGCTGTGAATTTTGGGCCTCAATGATTTAACTGGGCCGAATTCGGAATTCCAACGGAAAATTTCCACTAAATTCGGTCGATAGAGCTATTCGACGGTATAAATCCATTATCGTTTCCGTATCATTTTCCGACATGTATCGTTTCCGTTTCATCGGAACGGAAAAATCTCGAAAACGAAACTCGGTCGATCGGGAATTTCCGTAATCGTTTTCATCCCTACACGCACCCGATCTGCCATCCATTGCTTAATTGGTTAATCGACAGTCTTGCTCCTCCCAACGGAACTGCTGCTTCGATCTTTGCCCTTGTTTAGTTCCCAAATTCGAGTCTTTTGGAGTGCGTGCATCACTGTAGCATTTCGTTTGTATATGTGAAAAATTATCCAAAAATTGATTAATTAGACTCAAAATGTTCGTCTCACAGTGCACAACAAAACTGTACAATTATTTTTTGATTTCATCTACATTTAGTACTCCATGCATGCTATGACATTTTGATGGGATGCGAATCTTCTTTTTACATAGTGAACTTTGGGGGTGGAAATTGGGATAACAGGCCTTTACATGTTTCGGTACCGTTGCTTGCAAAGTTTCAACGTTGACCCCTGAGAGAAGATCCACCCCGCTTGCCTGACCACTGGGAGAAACTAGAGCCGCATATATAAGCATGCGAAACTTTCCTTGTGGTTCACAGGTCACTACCTATACCACACAAAAAATATAGCATTTCTTTTTAGTTGCATATAGTGTGTCTCTCGTGAAACGACTTTCTAGATATTTATTACCGTCCTGGCTTTGACATATATAACTGGTGCCATAAGCAGGCATGGACAGAGTAACTTTTTTTTTTGTTATCGTTTTATACTAGCTCCATTTCAATAAGCAATCATATATGTAGCTCTCCTGCAATGACATCATTTTGCATAACGGATTTGACTATCTAATTTAGAATAGCATCAAATTCTTACTCTGGAGGAGTAGTTTTATTGGACAGTGTCGCCCTCCAGACTCCAGAGATGATACCAAATTTACCTTTGTGTGGTTACTACGGAGCACAAACATGAACTTCACCGATTCCGCGCAAAACTGATTTACACCACGATATTCACCGAATTCCCCAAACGCGCCCGGCCTGTATATCCGAAGCATTCATAAGTTGGGGTGTGTTATCATATATGTACCTTTGTAAAGTTTGTAACAAGTCGATAGATGGTAATGTTACGGTGGGGGCAAAAAAAGTGCTACCAATCTAAGAACGTAGATCAAATCTTAAGGCACGGCCAATGGAGTGTTTTGGGGGGGGGGGCGGGGGGGGGGGGGGGGGGGGGGGGGGGCGGGGAGGATCACACAATGGAGTTTTCAATATTTGGGTAACAATTACTTCCACACTTTTTTTGGCAAAATAACTTCAACGCAGACGCTCATACACACGCACACTCATCCTATGAAAAACATAGAGTAAAATGCATGAATGGTCCCTAAACTTGTATTGATGTGTGACCTAGGTCCCCGAACTCTCAAAACACATTTTTATGTCATTGAACTTGTTCCGATGTGTTATTTGGGTCCCTAAACTGTGGAACTCATTTTTAGATCCTCAAACTTATACAAAGGTGTCATCCAGCTCCATAAACTTTGAAAATATATTTTTCATAAACTCGTTACAGATATCATCACTAGTCCAAACGCGTGAGAAGATGAAAACTCCTCCTTATTCTCGCACTAGGTCTCTCATTTTTCCGTCATATTCTGAGAGTTTAAGGACCCGGATGACATGTTGGGATAAGTTTAGAGACTTGAAAATGATCGAATTTTGAAAGATTGAGGACCTATACGACACACTTGGATAAGTTCGGTGATTCAAAAATGTATTTTGAGAGTTTGAGGACTTAAATGACACCTCATGACAACTTTAGAGACCAGTCATATATTTTACTCAAAAATATATACCAAAACTCTACCCCTATGATCACTTCTGAGAGACTCGGCCGACGAATCCAATTTTAAAATCCACGAAGTCATTAAAGGTACCTCACTATCGACGATGACGTTGTCTATCGCCGAAAGAATATGGCCAATCAATTTACTTTTCTTCTAAATCAAAACTAGTATTATCTACACAAAAGAAACTAGTTAGTAACAAATTCTAGAAAAGATTATCAAATGGTGCAATCAAGGTCTCAAAAAGCGCTAGGCGCTAGTCTTGGCAGTAGGCAAGGCAAAGATTTTGTAATTTTTATAGGCACATCAATACAAACATTTTGATATTATCATTGATTCATCAAATGCGTTACCATAGTTCGTCATTATTCTCCATCTCGATTCTGCCCTGCTTTCAAGCATTGTTCGAGTCCTAAACTACTTGAGATGAAAAGAACGTCTAGACAAAATGCTTAGGGATCTTTTTAAGAAAACAGAGGGTGCATTTATGCAAGACAAAATGTTTGATTCAGAACAAACTCATGTTAGGCGGAGGGAGAGAGGTTTGCTGGACCTGGGTGATTAATCCCCGACCATCACCATTGATGGGCCGTTGAGGGGCTCCCCTCACCACTTAACACGCGTGCCTGCCAAGTGCCATGTAGGCGTGGGCGCGTGGCAAGTGCAGGGCTTGATGGCACAAGGTCCCGGAGGAGAGGAGAGGAAGGGGATGAGACTGAGAGGTGGCGCCATCAAGTCTGCGGGGCCCAGGTGTCCCGATTAGAGCCATGAAGCCCAACTACTCCCCCCAGGCCCCAGCGAATTAACAACCAGGCGGGGCGCCGCAGCTCCATGGCCTGGCCAGCCACAGCCACACCGGCCACCTGCCTCCCGCCCCGTCCCGGCCGCCATCAATGCCGCTAGGCCGGCCAGCGGCCACACGCGCAGCCGCAGCCGCACAGCCACAGCCGTCTCCACGCCATCCGTTCCATCTACCAGACGTCCGGTTCGAGGCGGGCTGCCGTACGCATCTCAGCTACCCGTGCCATCCAAGTCCATGGCCTCGTGCCGTCGGCTTGTGTGTACTTTTTTTTGAAAGATTCTTGTGTGTACTTGTAGTGCCATAGTTTCCATCCGTAGGACGAACTGGCTCGGCCTTTAGTTTTAGCGAAGAACGCCCCCTCCCGTTCCTGAATTCGCACAAAGCTGCAGGAAAACCGTATGTTACCATGATTTTTTTTAAGAAAAGAACACCTGAAAGATCTTCCACGCACGTTTTCTTTAAGCATTTGTTTAGTTAGTACCAAAGCCGTGAAATTGTTTATAAACAAAAAAATATGTTATATGGAAACATGGACCGCACTCGTGTGTCTTTTCTTTGGAGAAGAGGGAGATCTGAATATATGATGGGTTGACCAAATGGCTGCATTCAATTTTGAGAATTCGTAAAGGAGTTCTCTAATTTTTCAATGATTTCAAGATGTTATCTTAAATTTGAATACCAGTTTCAATTTGCAAGATTCGATTTCAACATTCAGGTTCATTAATACGGATATTTAGAATTCATTCATCGCCCAAAATCTGGAATAATCTAGAATTCAAATTTGCCATTACAGTGTTTTAACAAACTTGACACGGAAATTTTCAGAATTCAAACTCCGAGGCCTATTTTGGATTCACAAAAGGTTACAGCATTCCATGCTATGAATTTGTGTTTTAGTTTCTTTGATATTTGGCCGAGGGCATTTAGATTGATCCACCATATTTGCTCTCTCACATGGAAGACTATTCTAGTCACCCCAATGTTTCCGCACAAATTAATTACCCAAAAAGGTTTGTCCTTGGACAGATAAAAACGAACCAGTGGCTGCAAAGTGTTGGTCAACAAGATCTCAACATCAGCAGAGTGTCAACATGACAAGTTTCTCATCTTTTTGTTCACAAGATCAACGCACATGTCCTCATGTTTTAGACCTCGTGGAGGCAGGCCTTGACCTCGCTCTCTCACAATGACGAGGTTGTTGCCGTTCCTATAGGAGCTAGCACACGGATTAAAAGTTTGGTGGACAACGCCCCAACTTGGTCAACCCAAAAACTTGCAACACAACCCAAAAACTTTTTGAACATTCCAGTCGCCGTTCCACCAAGGAGTTCCTCCGGTCCGCTGCTTGTGCGGTGAATGTGCAAGTCGTTCTTCTCTTGTTGCACTAAAATCGTTTTTCCAAACGGGTTTGGTGGCCGCCAATCTGCACAAGGGTCGAGTGTGCGAAATCGATGGCTTCTACGATCGATTGATGGATGAGTCGTCAACGAAGTTGAATTTGTTTGGGCCTAAATGAAAGTTTTCAATTTGTTTCCATTCGTACCAGAATAGGTAGATTACAGGGGTGGTGACTGGTGAGTGAGCAGATCGAACAGGTTCAGTGGCTCGCTCCGGCCGGCTATTGGGCAGGAAAAGAAATGGAACACAAGGACGTGCCAAAGGCCAACGCAGGGCACGGGCATGTAGGAACAAGCGGCCGCCGCCTGCCCGCCCGCGCGAGACGGAGACGAGTCCGATCCGGCAGCGCCGGCGCCGGCAATGGACAGCGGAGGGAGGCCGGATCGGACGCGGCCGGCGGCCGGAGCGCCGGCCTATTCTATCATAAAATTTAGGTAAACGGCGTTTAGTTAACTTCAGGCGAGGCCAGGGGACGCGCACGCGCATCATCGAGGTCCATACGGTTCTGCGCGACGAATCTCAGCAGAGATCAGTGCGACTCGCATAGAAAAATTCCGACTATTTTTCGTGGGGTTCTATCAGCACAGGTGTACTAAAGTTTAATGCCATTAATCTGGTCCGTGCAAAGTTACGTCGTAGAAAAGTTACCGGCCAATATTTCTGTCGCCGAAAAGTTGGAAATTCGCAAACATACGCTAGAGGTTCGAACCTGCTTACGTGACGTGTCTCGGATAATCAGAGCTATATTTACCTGGTTATTCATAGGGCAGTTAGTTACTCGCGCACCGAGCCCGTGGTATATCACTCTCGTGCCACTCTTCCTACGCGCTAGTAAGCTAGATTAGCTAGCATCATTGGTTAATTATCAGTTAATTGGTGCCCGATTGATTCAGGGGGATCAGGGCCTCCGGACTGGGCGGCATTCGGTTGGCGGGTCTCCTTTCAGCGGATCAATACACTTTGATCACATTCCTGCGAAAAGGCCTTGTGCTTTTGTGTAGCACACTAGCACATCCTGATCCATACCACGCTGTCCCCACCTGTTAGTGTTTGGCAACTCGCCATCTCCTCCCATTCACCAAGCCTCCGCATAAAAAATGAAGGTACTGGCCGGTTCAAACAATGCGCATCCATTTCCTTTCATCAAAACTGGAGTGCCAAAAAAATAAAACTATTTCTTGGATTTTCCTTGATGTATATTCCGATTTTCGTGTGGCTATCCTGATATTATTATTGCGAGAACTTTGAGTTACTAGCGTCCAAAAATGCTGAGAGGAGATATATGGCTTATTTAGATGTCAATTTGGCACCCCAAATTGAGAGTTTTTGAGAATCGCGCGTCACTGTAGTATTTCGTTTGTATGTATGAAAAATTGTCCAAAAATTGATTAATTAGGCTCAAAATGTTCGTCTCGCAGAGTACAACAAAACTGTGTAATTAGTTTTTGATTTCATCTACATTTATTACTTCAGGCATGTTATGACATTTTGATGTGATGTGAATTTTTTTTTCGTAGTATAATTTGGGGTTGAATTTGGGATAGGGCAAATACGAAATTCCCCGTGGGGTGGCAAGTGGCATAGACGGAGCAGAGCGTGTGCGAGAGACGTGACTGACTGATGGCCGCCGTGATGATGGATGGCTTGCCGGCTGGGGTTGGGGGTTAGTTGATCCAACCCCCAACCATCTCTCCCATCCCCTAGTCAAATTCTCAACTCAATTCTCTCCCCCCCTTCTCGGTCCTCATCACGCCTTCCGCCTTCTCGCTCTACCCGGCTAGGCTCCGCTTCCGCTCTGGTCCCCCTGGGCCGTCGCGGGGCCCGCCGCGCCGCGGCCACCGCTGTGGGCAGTTAAAAAGCGCGCGCGGGAGCGGCAGCGGCCGCAGCAGCAGCAGCAACGGCGTCGCCACGGCCCGGGGCGCTCCACGACCTCTCCGCCCTGTCGCCTCCACTTCCTCCCCTCTCTCTTTCTTCGCCGCGGGGCTGGGAGCACGCGCTGTAGCATCGCGGCGCGCATTTAAGGCGCTGCTTGGATCCTGATCTGCCCGGCGGCATCTTCCTCCTCCTCCTCCTCCGCGGCGGTGCCAACCGGGCGGCGGGCAGGCGCGCGCCACGCCTCTGCAAGTACGGACGTACGTACGCTCTCTCTCTCTCTCTCTCTTCGCTGGTTGCTCATCATCGCTCCGTGCGCCGCCGGCCGCTCGAGGCCGTCCCCACTCAAATCCACCTTGCGATCCCGCGCGGCACCGCCGGTAATAGATCGCCTGTAGTTTTCAGCCTCGCCTGGCGTTCGGCATTTCATCGAGCAGGTTGTGGGCCGCGCCAAGTGGGATTAGGGAAATGGAGATCCCGCCTGCTGCTGGCAGCCGGAATTTGTCAAGCAAAGGCAGCGGGTTTCCTTTTCAGTCTTGTTGTTTTATTTGTTGGCGTGCTGGGGTTGGTCCCCTTTGTTTGGACTGTGTGGATTTGCCCTCCGTGTTTCGACTTTGGACTCACATCTAGTGTGGACTTTTCCGTGATCGCATAGCATACACGGTCAACATATATATTTTTATCTTTGCCTAGGAAATCAAAACCTATGGCCTTTTTCTTCTGATTCTGCTGGCTGGTTATACTCTATTTCAATTCAATCAGCTGTGCCGAAGAATTTCATCTGCTTAAATAGTCACTTCTCTGCTAGTACCTTGTGTCATTTCAGGGCTCTATTTCAGAAATTATGAGTTGCCTACTCGAATTTCCATTAGCCTGATGATGAATGGGAGTAGTATTGTGGTACTGATTTGTTGATATTCATGTAGCTCTCTCCTGTCATAATTGATGCACTAACAATCTTTTTCTTTCGTGCCTACCAGAAAGTCTGAACTTCAGGGGGTGGAATAATGGCAGAACCCTACCAGATGAATGACATACTCAACGGGATGTCTAATTTGAGGCATCCGTCCTCTCCGTCAAAGGTCGATGAATTCTGTAAAGCTCTTGGTGGCGACTCGCCAATACACAGTGTGCTAGTTGCCAACAATGGGATGGCCGCCGTCAAGTTCATGCGCAGCATCCGCACATGGGCCTTGGAGACCTTTGGGACAGAGAAGGCCATTCTTTTGGTTGCTATGGCCACCCCGGAAGACTTGAAGATTAATGCCGAGCACATAAGAATCGCTGACCAATTCGTAGAAGTTCCTGGAGGAACAAATAACAACAACTATGCAAATGTACAGCTCATAGTGGAGGTTAGCACAATTCATCATCCTGGAAGTTTTCACCTACTTGTTTAGTTTACATGTGTTTTCACCGTGTACAATTCGGTAATTAACATTGAGAATTCACCTTTCACAGATAGCAGAGAGAACTCATGTCTCTGCAGTTTGGCCTGGCTGGGGTCACGCTTCTGAGAACCCAGAACTTCCGGATGCTCTAAATGAAAAAGGAATAATTTTTCTTGGGCCACCATCAGCTGCAATGGCTGCACTCGGTGATAAGATCGGTTCTTCTCTTATTGCGCAAGCAGCAGGAGTTCCAACTCTTCCATGGAGTGGATCACATGTATGCCTTGTCCTATTTCTGTGTGTCTCCGCTCCCATTTTTTTTCTCTGCATAATTTAGTGTTCACTTGGCATTAAATCAAACTCTTTGCAGGTGAAAGTTCCACCAGAAAGCTGCCATTCGATTCCTGAGGAGATATATAAGGATGCTTGTGTTTCTACTACAGAGGAAGCAGTGGCAAGTTGTCAGGTGGTTGGGTATCCTGCCATGATCAAGGCATCATGGGGTGGCGGTGGTAAAGGAATAAGGAAGGTTGGTTTTCATTTTCAATTGAATTCTGGAAAAAAGAAAGGAAATGTCCAGTATTAAGAAAACATGACGCGGAAGTTTCATGAAAAAAATTAGGGTAAATTAACACTAATTTTGATACCATCTGGCACGAATTTCTAGGTACATAATGATGATGAGGTGAGGGCACTGTTCAAGCAAGTTCAAGGAGAAGTCCCTGGCTCACCTATTTTTATTATGAAAGTGGCATCTCAAGTGAGAACTCATTCGAAGATTTTCTTTCGCTTATTTTCTTGTTTGCTTTGACTCTGCCTTTGTTCTTTGTATCCTGAGCGCTTTTGTGTGGTTATATTTGTTTCTGAAAGCTTTTGTTTTGTTCTTTCTTTGTAGAGCCGACATCTGGAGGTTCAGTTGCTCTGTGACAAACATGGCAATGTGGCAGCACTGCACAGTCGAGATTGCAGTGTTCAAAGAAGGCACCAAAAGGTTTGATATTAGAATTCTTTTTAATATCTGATTTCCATTGTGAGTTCTTGGAATTCATCCAAATACAAAAAAAAGATCCATATTCATATGTTTATGAAGAAATATTTTTTCACCATTTACCTCTGCAACAGATTATTGAGGAGGGGCCAATCACGGTGGCTGCTCCAGAGACAGTTAAGGAGCTCGAGCAGGCAGCAAGGCGGCTTGCAAAGTGTGTGCAATATGTTGGTGCTGCTACTGTAGAATATCTGTATAGCATGGAAACAGGCGAATACTATTTTCTGGAGCTTAATCCACGATTGCAGGTCTGTTCTAAACTTCCAATGTAGGGTTTTTGCAGGGGCATTCTTCTGTGCTTCTAGCATTTTTGTGTTTTTGACTAGCCTCGTTTCAGGTAGAACATCCTGTGACTGAATGGATAGCTGAAATAAACTTACCAGCAGCCCAAGTTGCAGTCGGAATGGGCATACCCCTCTATAACATTCCAGGTATTTCAATCTTCCAACTCAATGTTGATGAGATTATTTTGTTCCCTTTGTTTCTGATGAATGAATCGATGCTGCAGAGATTAGACGCTTTTACGGAATGGATCATGGGGGCGGCTATCATGATTGGAGGAAAATATCAGCTGTTGCGACTAAATTTGATTTGGATAAAGCACAGTCAGTGAGGCCAAAGGGCCATTGTGTTGCAGTCAGAGTTACTAGCGAGGATCCTGATGATGGCTTCAAGCCTACTAGTGGAAGAGTGGAGGTTGGTTTTATTGGAATGCATGTTTTTTTTTGGCATTCCACTAGCTGCACTTACTCATATGTTAACTGACATTCTCTTGTCTTCTCCTCAGGAGCTAAACTTTAAAAGCAAACCAAACGTTTGGGCCTATTTCTCTGTTAAGGCAAGTATATGTCTATCCAAATTGGTTCTTTTCTTTTGTGGTACACATCACAACAGCTGCAAAGTGTCTTGAGTATCTTGATTTCAATAATTTTGTTGCTAAGATATGTATCTTGGTATGATGTAAACTAACCTAAATATTATTTCCCTTGTCTTATTTCAGTCTGGAGGAGCAATTCATGAATTTTCTGACTCACAGTTTGGTAAGTAACATAACATGATTTTTTAATGCTCCATTATCTCTTAATGCTTTTGGTTAAACTCTGCTGTTTGGTTGCAGGTCATGTTTTTGCATTTGGGGAATCTAGATCTTTGGCCATAGCCAATATGGTGCTTGGTTTGAAAGAGATTCAGATCCGTGGAGAGATACGGACAAATGTTGATTACACAGTGGATCTCTTGAATGTATGATGATCTTCATAGTAAACTGTCTTTTTCACATGATACAATCTCTTTGCATAATTTAATTTTCAATTTTCCATTTGTACAGGCAGCAGAATACCGAGAAAATAAGATCCATACTGGTTGGCTTGACAGCAGAATAGCTATGCGTGTTAGAGCAGAGAGGCCCCCATGGTACCTCTCTGTTGTTGGAGGGGCTCTATATGTACGCCTGTTTGACTGCAGAACCCTTAGTTCTTACCTGCTTGCGAGCTTTGAATACAGGTGTCATTGCTAACGTCAAATATTGTCTCTTGTTTCACAGGAAGCATCAAGCAGGAGCTCAAGCGTTGTTACAGATTATGTTGGTTATCTCAGCAAAGGTCAGATACCACCAAAGGTATACTATGATGCTGAAATGCCCTTATTGCAGATTATGCTTGTTGCTGTTTGACCTAAAGGAGCTCGGTAACTCTTTAACTCCTTTATGCTTTGCAGCACATCTCGCTCGTCAATTTGACTGTTACTCTAAACATAGAGGGGAGCAAATACACGGTACTCATCTACAATTTTTCTCTTTAGATTTTTGAAACCTACCACTGAGTGTTTTTTTAAGAAACTTAGACATTAAACTTTGCTGCAGATCGAGACAGTCAGAGGTGGACCCCGTAGCTACAAATTAAGAATGAATGGATCAGAAATCGAAGCAGAGATACATTCACTGCGAGATGGTGGACTTTTAATGCAGGTAAATATTTCCACCCTACAACATCCTTTGTTTTTCTATTAAAAAAGGTTCTGATCTTTGTTGTAAATTCTTCAGTTGGATGGAAACAGTCATGTAATATATGCAGAGACAGAGGCTGCTGGTACACGCCTTCTCATCAATGGCAGAACATGCTTACTACAGGTAAATATAATGTTCCTGTTCTCTTCTAAATATTCTTATACTAAAACACAGTACCTTTCACATACTTTTACTCAAAACTAAAGTTATTGGATCTGGCAAATTGTTACGAACTTGCCTTCTTATGAAAGTCATTAAAAGTTATATGCTACACAGAGGGTAGAGAATACAATAGGAAGCTATGATACAGCATAGCCCTGAGTTATATAAACTTGCTTGAATGTAGATTTCTTTCCTCTCTCCAAGTTTTGACA
Organism: Echinochloa phyllopogon; assembly: GCA_033239725.1. NCBI lineage: Eukaryota > Viridiplantae > Streptophyta > Magnoliopsida > Poales > Poaceae > Echinochloa > Echinochloa phyllopogon. Next base: position 31,024,346 of record BTCW01000018.1, read on the forward strand.
TTCTCCATATGTTGTCCCATGTGTCAAAGCATAATGGTAGCAACTGTTAGTATCCTCAGTTTCAAAGACAAAGATATCCCAGTTGCCTAAGGTCTTACTAAAAATACCTCACTATGTCGAACTTGACTTGAAGGAATAAGCAGTTTGGGTGTAGAGCGTATGGGTGCGGCCTTTGGGTGTGCATTTGTGGGTGTGTTTATGAGGGATCTCTACCCTTTTCCTCCTTAATATATTGATATCACAGCTCTCCTGCATGTTCGAGGAAAAACTAATAAGCACTTTGGATTATTTCAACTCTTAACCGTATTCTCACATCATATGTAAATACATGATATCATTTTTTGTTCTCTTGACTATACTTCACAGAAAGAACATGATCCTTCAAAGTTGTTGGCTGATACACCTTGCAAACTTCTTCGGTTCTTGGTTGCGGATGGTTCTCATGTGGATGCTGATACACCATATGCTGAAGTGGAAGTCATGAAGATGTGCATGCCACTGTTACTGCCTGCGTCTGGTGTCATTCACTTCGTTATGCCTGAGGGTCAGGCCATGCAGGTTTTATTCCTCTTTGTTTCCTTCCCCCTCGGCTTGCCTCTTATCAAATCAGTATGCTTGCTTCATTTTACAACAAATTAACTGTCTGTTTTTTCCCTTCTTTCAGGCGAATGACCTAATAGCAAGATTGGACCTTGATGACCCATCTTCTGTGAGGAGAGCTGAACCATTTCATGGCTCCTTCCCCAAACTGGGACCTCCTACTGCTATTTCTGGCAAAGTTCACCAAAAATTTGCTGCAAGTGTGAATTCTGCACACATGATCCTTGCAGGATATGAACATAATATCAATGAGGTAAGGCACTAACTTTTAGAATTATTTGTAATTTCAATTTACTTTTCATTTTTCTCTACTCTTCCATTATCTTCAGCTACGAAGTAAAACCAACTTAGTTTATCGTGCACCATATGAAAATAACTTGTTCCATCTTCTGGTAAAAATAGTGAAGTCCATGTGTAATATTTAATCAATATATTCCTTACTATACTTGCCTTTTCAGGTTGTACAAGATTTGCTAAACTGCCTAGACAGCCCTGAGCTCCCTTTTCTACAATGGCAAGAACTAATGTCTGTTTTGGCAACACGGCTTCCAAAAGATCTTAGGAATGAGGTGATTAGCTTCGTACTAGTTTTTGTTAGATCAATCACGTCTTGTTTATTTCCTCTCTCTTCTATTGTGAGTGCACATTAGATATCTTAACTAGTTTGCGTGTATTCAGTTGGATGGTAAGTACAAGGAGTATGAATTGAATCCTGACTTCCGCAAGAGCAAAGATTTCCCTGCAAAGTTGCTGAGGGGGGTTATTGAGGTCAGTTCGAGACTGCTATATATTATTATATTATTAATTGTTGTTTGAATATTTATGTTGTTTCCTTACAAAATTTCTACTGTAGGCAAATCTTGCATACTGTTCGGAGAAAGATAGGATTACTAATGAGAGGCTTGTGGAACCACTTATGAGCCTGGTCAAGTCATATGAGGGTGGAAGAGAAAGCCATGCTCGTGTTGTTGTCAAGTCTCTATTTGAGGAGTATCTTTCTGTTGAAGAACTCTTCAATGACCACCTTCAGGTCAGCCTTTTAAGTATACTCAATTCTCATTTGCCCATCAAATGTACTAACAATCATTATTTTCTGTTTTTGCATTTTCAGTCTGATGTTATAGAGCGTCTACGTCTTCAACATGCAAAAGACCTTGAGAAGGTTGTACACATTGTGTTCTCACACCAGGTAATTCCCCTAAAATATATTTTTTTAATTTGTATTTACTATATTTTCATATTCATGGGCATTTTTGGCTTACAACTTGTTTCTGTTTGAAGGGTGTGAGGAACAAAAATAAATTAATACTACGGCTTATGGAAGCATTAGTATATCCAAACCCATCTGCCTACAGGGATCAGTTGATTCGCTTCTCTGCTTTGAACCACACATCATATTCTGAGGTACAATTGAAAATCTTGGTGTGTGAGTGTGTGTGCGCGTGAGTGGGGTTTTTCTGTACTTAAGTCAGGAGCCGGACTTGTATTTTTCTTCTATCTTAATGAAATAACATGCAGCTCTCCTGCGTAGTTCGAGAAAAAAAATCTTGGAAAATGAAGTTCTATTTATTTTGCTCATGTGATAGTCTAGACAAATTTTGTAATATATCGCTATTGATGCAGCTGGCACTTAAAGCAAGCCAACTTCTTGAGCACACTAAATTGAGTGAACTGCGCACAAGCATAGCAAGAAGCCTTTCAGAGCTGGAGATGTTTACTGAGGAAGGAGAGCGGGTGTCAACACCTAGGAGAAAGATGGCGATAAATGAGAGGATGGAGGATTTAGTATGTGCTCCACTGGCAGTTGAAGATGCTCTTGTAGCTTTGTTTGATCACAGCGATCCTACTCTTCAACGGAGAGTGGTTGAGACATATATACGTAGATTATATCAGGTATCGTCGTATCTGTCCACAGCTTCACTTGACTTGATACAACTTATATATTAACCAAATTTATGTGAACTGACCCAAAATCGTATTACAGCCCTATCTTGTAAGTGGAAGTATCCGGATGCAATGGCACCGAGCTGGCCTAATTGCTTTGTGGGAGTTCTCTGAAGATCATTTTAAGCAAAGAAATGGGCAAGATGTGGTAGAGAATGCCATTGAGAAGAGATGGGGTGTCATGGTCGTTATCAAGTCTCTCCAGTTTCTAGCAACTGCAGTTGATGCTGCATTAAAGGAGACTACACAATATAGAGCAGGTGTTGGAAGTGTCCCAAATGGTAACCATGTAAATTCTAATCAAAGCAATATGCTGCATATTGCTTTGGTTGGTATCAATAATCAGATGAGTACTCTCCAAGACAGGTTTGTTTGCTCTCCATATCCTTATGTGTCAATTTGTTTTAATGAAAAAATCTTCAGTAGTGATACCATTAGCATTTAGCGAATGTCATCGATTCCTTATGTTGCCTCTTCTTGTGTTCTCTTTGTAGTGGCGACGAGGATCAAGCACAAGAAAGAATCAACAAGCTATCTAAAATTTTGAAGGATAATACTATTACATCACATCTTAATGGTGCTGGTGTTAAGGTTGTCAGCTGCATTATCCAAAGAGATGAAGGGCGTCCGCCAATGCGACACTCCTTCCAATGGTCTGTTGACAAGCTTTATTTTGAGGAGGATCCAATGCTTCGCCATGTGGAACCACCATTGTCTACTTTCCTTGAGCTGGTATGTAGCTATATTCATCCTCTAACATATTCTTTTAATCTTCTCTTTAACTATAACTGTACCTGTACAGGACAAAGTAAATTTGGAAGGTTACACTGAAGTAAAATACACCCCATCACGTGACCGTCAGTGGCATATTTACTCACTTATCAAGAACAAGAAAGATCAGAGATTAAACGACCAGAGGATGTTCCTTCGTACCATAGTCAGACAACCAAGCGCAACAAATGGTTTCCTGTCAGGAAATATTGACAATGAAGTAGGACGTACTCAAGCTTCATCTTCGTTCACATCAAACAGCATTCTCAGATCCTTGATGGGAGCAATAGAAGAAATAGAGCTGCATGCTCATAGTGAGACTGTCAGATCGGGTCATTCCCACATGTATCTGTGCTTACTGAGAGAACAACAATTGCATGAGCTAATTCCGTTTTCAAGGTTAATCAATGCACCTTGTTATGTTTCTCATATGAAGAAAGGTTAATTTGCTTAAAGTTGTTAAACTTCTCCTACTTCATTGTGTAGGATGGCTGATGAAATCGATCAGGACGAAGCAACTGCATGCACACTTTTGAAGCATATGGCATTGAATTTGTATGAGCATGTTGGGGTCAGGATGCATCGTCTTTCTGTGTGCCAGTGGGAGGTCAAGCTCTGGTTGGTTTGTGATGGGCAAGCTAGTGGTGCTTGGAGAGTTGTTGTTACAAATGTTACTGGTCACACCTGCACTGTTGATGTAAGTACTTTGACAATTGCACTACTGTATCAGTAATCATAACAATCATTCAGTAATGACTGTAAGGATTGCTACCTCATGCAAAGACCTCTCTTATATGCATAAAACTTGGCAGTCATTACAACCTATAGACGTACATGTTTCTTTAACTATGCAGTTAGCGAATAGCAAATGCTCCATCTGCTAAATACTTCTGATCATCAATGTTTAGGTATAAAAATAACCTTCACTTTTTATTGCACTCATGTTCAATTGCTTTTGGCTCCCAGATTTACCGAGAAGTGGAGGACCCCAGTACACATCAGCTTATCTACCACTCTGCCACAGCCACGGCTGGTCCTTTGCATGGTGTTGCATTGAATGAACCCTACAAACCTTTGGATGCTATTGACCTCAAACGTTATGCTGCTAGGAAAAATGAAACTACATACTGCTATGATTTCCCCTTGGTAACTTGCTTGCAGCTCCTTGTTTTTCCTAGCATTGGTTATGACATGCTTAAACAGATCAATTTATATCAGAATAATACTGTTTTTGCAGGCATTTGAAACAGCGCTGAAGAGGTCATGGAAATCAAGTAATTATTGTGTTACTGAAGCCAATGAGCATAATCAACTTTATGCTGAAGTGAAAGAGCTTATTTTTGCTGATTCAGTTGGAGCATGGGGTACTCCATTGGTTTCAGTTGAACGCCCTCCAGGTATCAATGATATTGGCATTGTTGCTTGGAACATGAAGCTATCCACACCAGAATTTCCAAGTGGCCGGGAGATTATAGTTGTTGCAAATGATGTGACATTTAAAGTTGGGTCCTTTGGTCCAAGAGAAGATGCCTTTTTTGACGCCGTTACCAATCTTGCCTGTGAGAGGAAACTTCCTCTTATCTACCTAGCAGCAACTGCTGGTGCCAGGCTGGGTGTAGCAGAGGAAATAAAGGCATGCTTCCATGTCGGCTGGTCTGATGATGAGAGCCCTGAACGTGGGTTTCACTACATTTACCTCACTGAACAAGATTATTCACGTCTAAGCTCTTCAGTTATAGCTCACGAGCTGAAACTCGAAAATGGAGAAACCAGATGGGTGGTTGATACCATTGTTGGGAAAGAAGATGGACTTGGTTGTGAGAATCTCCATGGAAGTGGTGCGATTGCGAGCGCATATTCCAAGGCATATAAAGAGACCTTCACTCTGACATTTGTGACTGGAAGAGCTGTTGGCATTGGGGCTTATCTTGCTCGTTTAGGTATGAGGTGCATACAGCGTCTTGATCAACCAATTATTTTGACTGGGTTTTCTGCACTGAACAAGCTACTGGGACGGGAGGTATACAGTTCTCATATGCAATTGGGTGGCCCCAAAATCATGGCTACAAATGGTGTTGTCCACCAGACTGTGTCAGATGATCTTGAAGGTGTTTCTGCTATCCTGAAATGGCTCAGTTATGTTCCTCCCTATGTTGGTGGTCCTCTTCCTATTATTAAACCCCTGGACCCACCAGAAAGACCTGTAACATACTTCCCTGAGAATGCTTGTGATGCTCGTGCAGCCATATGCGGCATTCAGGATGGTGAAGGCAAGTGGTTGGGTGGTATGTTTGACAGGGAAAGCTTCGTGGAAACATTGGAAGGCTGGGCAAAAACTGTTATCACCGGAAGAGCAAAACTTGGTGGAATACCAGTTGGTGTCATAGCCGTGGAAACCCAGACAGTGATGCAAGTCATCCCTGCTGATCCAGGGCAGCTTGATTCTGCTGAGCGCGTAGTCCCTCAAGCAGGACAGGTGTGGTTCCCTGATTCTGCCACCAAAACAGCTCAGGCATTGCTGGATTTTAACCGAGAGGAGCTTCCACTGTTCATCCTTGCAAACTGGAGAGGTTTCTCTGGTGGGCAAAGGGATTTGTTTGAAGGGATCCTTCAGGCTGGTTCAACAATTGTTGAGAATCTAAGGACATACAAGCAGCCCGCTTTTGTATATATACCAATGGGTGGAGAACTGCGGGGAGGGGCCTGGGTTGTGGTAGACAGCAAGATCAATCCGGACCACATTGAGATGTATGCTGAAAGGACGGCGAAAGGGAATGTCCTTGAGCCAGAAGGATTGGTGGAGATCAAATTCAGGCCAAAAGAACTGGAAGATTGCATGCTAAGGCTTGACCCGGAATTGATTGGCCTGAATGCTAGGCTGAAAGAGATGAAGAAACAAAATGCCAACAACTCAGAAATAGAGACCATCCATAGGAGTATGACTGTTCGGATGAAGCAGCTGATGCCTATATATACTCAGGTTGCCACACGGTTTGCTGAGTTGCATGACACCTCCGCAAGAATGGCTGCCAAAGGCGTAATTCGTAAGGTTGTTGATTGGGAGGAGTCTCGGGCATTCTTCTACAGGAGATTGCGGAGGAGAGTTGCAGAGGATGCACTTGCCAAGGAAGCTAAAGAAGCTGCTGGTGAGCAGCTGTCCCACAAATCAGCACTAGAGTATATCAAGAAATGGTATCTAGCATCCAAGGGAACTGAAGGAGATGGTGAAAAGTGGAATGATGATGAATCTTTCTTCGCTTGGAAGGATGATCCCAAGAACTACGAGAACTATCTTGAGGAGTTGAAGGCTGAAAGAGTATCCAAATGGTTCTCGCATCTTGCTGAAAGTTCAGACGTGAAAGCCCTACCGAACGGTCTTTCGCTCCTCCTTAGCAAGGTAATCTTTTCTTCTATCGTCTCAACGGTCAATTTTTTTTCTATTTCTAAGATCATGTACTGAATTCTGAATTCTGCTACAGATGAATCCTTCGAAGAGGGAGCAGGTCATTGATGGCCTCAGACAGCTTCTTGGTTGATGGATGGCTATTTTCGCGTCCCAACCAAATAATGTTCTCATTTTTTGCACATAAGCATTCGGCTGTGGCATCTCAGGCCTAAACTGTGTGTCTGCTGTTGGATTCGAGTTCTTGCTTAGAGCGGAGTGAAGCATGAGATCGACGGTAGTTGGGCACGAGTTTTTCTGTTTGTAGTCATGTATTTAGCTGTTTAACCTTGTAAGTAGTTGGGTGACCTTTCTCAAGGCGATGTCATACATATACAACAAGAAATACTGATCAAGTAATTATCTTTTTCAACAGAAATAATATATTATTTCACATATATACGTTAATGTTTGTCAATTGTCCATGATATTTGACCACTTGCAAAACTTTATTATAAAATGCAAAAATATTAAGATTTGACAACTATAATGTTCACAAAAGTTAATATGTTTCATGTATAAATGGTATTAGTAGGTTTGTCATGAAAATATTTCCCCACGACTATGTTTTTCATAATTTCTCATAAAAAATTATGGATGTATTAAGCGAATTTCTCGACTCAAGCATCCGTATTTTTTGAATAAACCGGCAGAATTTCGCCCCGTTTGCCATATCAGCCACTAACCAGCAGTATTTTTCTCTCAAAACAAATCAGCCACCGGTCACCAGTCAGAAGTACTTTTTTCTCAGAACAAATCAGCAACAGCCACCAGCCAGACGAAAAGGGCGTTTATCTGGAGCTATTGATGAATTCGTCAATCTTGACATCTATCGCCTGTGTGAACATTGGTGTGTGTGCTGATCTTTAACAAAGAAAATTGATATATTATGGAAATGACGCTTGAGAAATTTTGTAAAATACTCTTAGTTCAAATTACAGTTCATTGTGGCTTTTTTTTAATATACATTTTTACGTATGTAGACGTTGCATATATTTAGAAGTGATTGAATATTAATAAGGAAAATATCCAAATTACTGCCCTTAAGTATGGACAAAGTCCGGATAACCCTAAACTATGTTTTTATTTATTTTACACACGTAACTTTTTCAGTTGGTTCAATCTACCTCTTTGTAATTTTTGTTTCTCCACAATGGTGTTTAAAGTTAAAATTTTATGATATAATAGAGAGAATCATAAATTATATTAAAAAATAAATAATGATTTTTATCATTATTTTGAAAAGGATATTATATGTAATAACTATATCGATAAGCTACATTCAAAATTTTATGTGCCATTCGGAGCGTTGGAGAAGATAGGTAATGCTGCTTACAAGATTCTGCTACCTTTCGGATGTCAGTTACGTGTTTAGATCCCAATTGAAATGTCATTGCGGCAACTGTGCAGTACCAAGTACAGAACTTCCATTGATTGATGCACATGGACACATTAAGCCCTTATTTAGATCCTAAATTCTACTATGTAAAAAGAAGATTCTCATCACGTAAAAACATCGGCACATGCAAATATTAAATGTAGATGAAATTAAAAACTAATTGCACAGTTTTGTTGTACTTTACGAGACAAATATTTTGAGCATAATTAATCAATGTTTGAACAATTATTCATAAATACAAACGAAATGCTAGCGTTTTCTAAACAAGGCCTAAGGTGGCTCCTGCTGCAATATTGCAGAGGAGAATGGTTCCACGAAACAATGAGTCAGTGGTGCAATGGCTTATCCAGTGGGTGAATTTACCGGCCGAGGAAGCTACACGCGAAGATGCAACCTCATAGCAAGATTTTTCCATCTTTCCATCCTTAAGGTCAAGGATGGGAGGGGGCATTGTCAAGATAGGGCGATGCAGAATACTAGTTGCTTCAGTTCAGCGGCGGAGGATGAAATAAATTTAAGGTATGGCGAAATCATTCGGTCGAAAAATTGAGATTAGATTTAAATTAAATGTAGTATATACACGTGTAACATATAATAGACTGACAAGTGATGAATTTGCATCCAATGTGACAGCAACATCAATTTACCAAAGCAAAGAAGAAAACTAATGAAAAAAATAATTACTCAAATCAGCAATGATGTAAATTTCAGTTTGTACCTTGCATTTTAGCCTTCTTAGCATTTTTCCTTCCGACCCAACGGACAAATCGGTAGGGAAGGGAACTCTATGGGTCCATTTGCTGCAGCTGCTGAGAGACTCCCAATGGAGCCCATCAGTTGGCCCAGGTCTAGCACATAACGGTTCGCACTTGAACTCCAGGCTCGCCCAACAAGGCGTCTCTCTCCCTGCGCCTCTCTCCCTCACGGTCAGGTCAGAGCTGGGGCTCTAACGACGGCCGTCGAACAGAGTCGAAGATTTGGGGGCACTTCATAGAAAATCAAGGTACGGCGGCCGCCGGCCGCCACACCTAGCCATACCGGGTCCTCCCGGAACGACAATATGTCGCGCGCGCGACAGATAACAGTGGACTCAAACAACATGCTTCCGACCCGTTAAGGGTTTGGGCTGTGCGGAGTACCACAATAAGCCCAATAGATGCCCATATATTATTTTTTTCTAGTATTTTTATTATTTACTTACTTTTTCTATATCTATTAATTTATATATTTTTTCTTTTCTATTCTATTTATTTATATTTATTTTCTATTCTCTTATTTTTATACTAACTTGTTCATCATGTATATATATATATATTGTTCGCAACATGGATATATTTATTCTCCATATGCATTAATTTGTTCGTAACGTGGATTTTATGTTCTCCACGTGCAGCAATTTATTCGCAACGTTGACTCATTTGTTCTCTATGTCTAGTAATTTGTTCAAAACATGGACTGATTTGTTCTCCATGTGCAGTAATTTGTTCGCAACGTGGATTTTTCTGTTCTCCATGTGCAGTAATTTGTTCGCAATATGGACTCATTTGTTCTCCATGTGTAGTAATTTGTTCACAATATGGACTTATATGTTCTTCATGTGCAGTAATTTGTTCGCAGTGTGGACTAATTTGTTCTCCATGTGCAGTAATTTGTTCGCAACGTGGATTCTTCTGTTCTCCATGTGCAGTAATTTGTTCGCAATATGGACTCATTTGTTCTCCATGTGGAGTAATTTGTTCGCAATGTGGACTTATATGTTCTTCATGTGCAGTAGTTTATTCGCAGTGTGGACTGATTTGTTCTCCATGTGCAGTAATTTGTTCGCAACGTGGATTCTTCTGTTCTCCATGTGCAGTAATTTGTTCGCAATATGGACTCATTTGTTCTCCATATGGAGTAATTTGTTCGCAATGTGGACTTATATGTTCTTCATGTGCAGTAATTTGTTCGCAATGTGGACTAATCTGTTCTCTATGTGCAGTAATTTGTTCGCAGCGTGGATTCTACTGTTCTCCATGTGCAACAATTTGTTCGCAACGTTGACTCATTTGTTCTAGTTTGATAAAAAATATTCGCAAAAAATATCATCTAAATATAGTCAAGTGGGGTCTTATTTCGAAGATTTTATCGTAATAAATATTATGGTGCGATCGGAATTTAATTTGGATGCTTGGTTTAAAAGTAATGACTTTTTTCTAAACTTTATCGCATGCAAGTGAGACCTGTTGTTTAATTTGCTGCTATACTTTACAAGGGACAGGACTACGCATAAAAAGATGATCAAACAATGGGTCCAATAGCAGCCCAAGATGAAAAATAGAAGGTGCGGATTCTTCAGGCGACACGAGTTTTCGTATCACGCTGGTGACGGCCAGCCGCGCCCGGGTCCTCCGCCCCTACTTCAGTTAGAGGAAGCAGAGGAAGTCGGTGCCGAATGGAGTGGTTGGTCGACTATGCTGAAGACATCGACGTCCAGGATGTGATATAGGTGTTGTTTCGCACCTGCATATGTTTCGGTCTGTAAAACAGTAGTTAAGGATTAATGATGTGGCTTAATGTAATCGAGCGACTTATTATAAAAGGCTCGACTGGGAATTGTGATATTTTTATGGATTAATTATTAAAGGGGATGAACCCTAAGCAGTAATAGTTGCTCGCCGTCTCTGTGGCGGCACGGATGTTCCTGAATCCCTATGTTTCTCTTTGATTTGCTATCTGCTGGTTCTTGGTATGTTTCCTTCTCGCTTTTCCTGTCAGTTTGTTAATTCCTGACACGCCGCCATTGCCGAACTTCGTCTTGTTTCTTTGCCTTCCGACCAAAAATTTTCAAAAGGAATTTTTTCTGCATGAAGTATTAAATGAAGTCTATGTACAAAGCTTTTTTTTAGGAATGGGTAACTTTGCGCGACGAATCTAATGAGCCTAATTAATTCATATTTTGCTACAGTAATGCTGCAGTACCTTCCTCTAATCGTGCGGTCAAAGGACTCATTAAATAGGTCTCGCGAAATAATCTAATCTTGTGAAGATAATTTTGAAAACTGACTTTATTTAGTACCCTTAGTTACTGGTCAAAAGAGCCGCCAAAATTTAGTTACTGGTCAAAAGAGCCGCCAAAATTTTGCCCCGTCCAAGCGCTGGGTCCGCCCAAACGGGTGGCTGCGATACTGGTCGGGTCTCGGTGACGTGATTTAGGGTTTAGCTTCTAATTTTTTCTTTTCTTGCGGCTTCCATTTTCTAAAATAGAGGATCTTTCTTCCTCTCTTGAACAAATTGCGTCATTTTGTCGCCTGGGCCGCATTAAGCAGGGAAATAAGTAGCAGCCTGTGCTCTTGTTATCTGCTCGAATTTTGTCAAAAAAAAACAAAGAAAAGAAAAAAGATTCAAGCTTGAGAATTTTTTGAAAAAATTGAACCAAACTACACCACCATAGGAGACTGATTTTATCATTTTAAATTTACTGTCACAGGCTGGTTCTGGTTGCTGACCATGAGCAATCTGGAGGCTTTGGTTGAATCAACATTCAGAGATCACCGTGATAGTGCGGTGACAATACTTTTTTTTAACGAACTACACTCGACGAGTGCGTTTTTATTGATATAGCAGAAAAAAATACAAGACTACGACCCTAGAAGGCCATAGGCAGCAAAACCGAAAAGAAAAAGAAAAATAACAAACTCACCCGATTGGATTGGAACATCAACACAGGTTACCGCTCAACTATACTTACTGACCGGTTGGATTGAGACATCAACACAGCCCAACACTACGCACAACGACGATAGAGGAGACAAAACACAACCGCAACTTCCACCCACAACTGCACACCTGCGAGTATCGAAACCTTCGAAGTGATTCCGCGCTGATATATGATCAGAAAGGGCAGACACCACCGCACCAAGAGGCCACCGCCGTGCAGGACCCAATGTCGTTGTGCTGCTGCACTTGAACCGACCACCCGACGGCATGAAAAACACCGAGTCCGAAGAAACCCAACGCACGGGGGCCTCGCCACTTCTGCTGTTGGACGCCTCTCTCGCGTACGCGCGGACCTCCAACCCGCCACTCAGCACGCCTCCCTCTTGTGCGCGGGGACCTCCAACCCATCACACGGCTCCACGCTCCGGACTCGTTTCAAGAATTGCCGTCAAGGTAGCAAGAAGGGATGCCCCGCCCCCCATAAACTGTATCCGGCCGCCAGACCACCGCCGTAGTTCGAAATCATCACGTTGCTTTTCCCCTCGCACGAAGACGCCGCCATCGGGCTAGAAGGCCGAAAATGTCGCCCGCGCCGTCTTCCGACGTTGTATCACACCGGATGGGTACAACCATGCTGACCAACTCGCCACGATCCGCTGCAGGCCAAGTCATCACCGGTTGTCGTTGCCGCAAGCGCCGTCCAACAAATGTTGTCCCGCACCGCATTGAAGATTGCCAAGCAACACCAGGCGCCGCGGAACGCTGCAAGCAGTCGAACAACTGCCGAGTGGTGACCCCCAGCCACCAACAAGAAAGCAGACGTCTTTGCATGAGGTAGGCAACCCTCTTTTCGCATGCCCTCTGACCAATCTGTCGCCGCCTGTCAAAGCAGCCGCGAGTCGCAGGCCATCCCTGTCGCCGAACGAACTGTGTCTCAAGAGACAACGCCTCCAAGGAGGTCGCGACACCCACAGGCACCGCCGTCGCTCATCTAGAAGCTGGACCAGGTTTTCACCCCGAGACCTCGTGCAACAGAGTTGCAACTCCAGAATGACGCCCTCAACAGGGAGAGCGACGCCTGAAGGCGCCACCGTCATTCCACCAGGAAAAAAAATCTGGCGAGGGCTTTCACCCGGAGTATCGAAACCCCGCTGCACGCGTTCGCCGTAGCAAGCTGACACCACCACCGCGACTGCCCGAACCGAGGGATGTCACTGTCGCAGCGCCACACATCCCGCTACCGAAACTCCGTCTCCCTTTCGCCATCCTCATGCCATGGCACCACGCCACCCTCGCTGGCCGCGTGTCGTCGCTGGCCCCTCATCGGTTGCTGGCCAGGCCGCCCTCCACTGTCCCACGCGCGGGCCGCCCACAGCTACCGCGCGCCGGGCCGCCGCGGCCCCACGCTCCTCGCGCGCGCTGTCTCTGCCGCTGCCCACGCGCCCGCGCTCTGTCGCGTGTGCGGTCTCCTCCTGCGCGGTCAACGCTGCCGCGTGCCACCGCAGACCGGCCGCCGCTGCAGCGCGCCATTGCAGGCCTGCCGCCACTGATTCCTCACGCGCCGGCTTGACCCCACGCGCCGCTGGACAACCGACGCGCCACTGCCGCTGCCGCGCCACTGCCACGCGCCGGCTTGACCCCACGCACCGGCCGCAGACCCCAACGCCGTGCCGCACGTACCTCGCGCGCACCAGCACCTCCGCGCTCGCGCCGCCGCTTCGCACCTCCTCCTCCCACGCGGCCCGCACCAAAGCAGCACCTCCACCGGCCTCCTCCACACGCCGGCGTCGTAGATCCGGCCGGCCTCGCCTCACACCGCCGGATCCGTCCAGGGGACGGCAGATCCATCCCCGGGGACGCCGGATCCGGTTGCCGGCCGTCGACGCCGGCCGCCAGTCCGACGTCGCTGCTCGTGGCCGGCCTCCTCCATGCGCAGCCTCGGGACAACCGACAAAAATGAGAGCTGCTCCACCACCGCCGTCCTAGCAGGCCGGCGGGCTTCCGCTGCCCTGCTCTAGCGGCGTCGAGGAGACGGTGGGGGTGGGGAGGAAGACGGCGGCGGAGATCTGGGAGCGCCGCCCGTGTCACTCGGGAGGAGAGCGACACGGGGGCCAGGTTTGCACAGAGCAACTCTGTGTGGTGACAATACTGACGAAAGAAAGGGAGGCCCCTAAGCTCTCTGCTGTTGGCTCCGGCTTCATCATCCGGTCAGCTGGGAACAAATGCCGCGTGATGGCTTGCCGGCATGTCTTCCAGCATTTTGACCCCTCCAAGCACACCATGCACACCAGGCTCACCGGTCAGAATCTGGAGCTGGATGTCGAGGTGCTGCACCAGGACGAGGCAAAGGGACCTTGGTTGTGTTTAGTTCCCCCAAATTTCAAATAAAAAAGTCACATCGACATCACATCGAAATATTAAATATAGCAAACGACGCATGTATGGAACACTAAACGTGGGTAAATAAAAAACTAATCGCATAGTTTTGATGTACACGATAAGACGAATCTTTTAAGCCTAGTTAGGTCATGGTAGGATAATGTTTACCACAAACAAACGAAAAGTGCTACAATGTGCTACAGTGTCCGATGTGACTTTTCTACCAACTTTTCGCGGGAAATAAACATCTTCTTATTCTGATCCGCGTCACTGGAATGCCCAGAGCGTACCGTGTTCTGGAGTTCTGTGAGACAAGCAATGTGCCGGTTCTAAGCGATGTCATACTCCTGGCGTTTTTCAGTACCTATCCTAACATATTTTCCTTTGGGGGAGGAACCTCAGATGTTGTTATCTTCAAGAATCCTGTTGTGATTCCTGGAAGATATTATAAGTTTTTGCTAAATCTTCGTTAATATCTAACTTCAATTAACATGCCTGGTGATTGATATAACAATGCTTTCTACTTGGTGTCACACCCTGAAATTCATCATAATAAAATTATAGCAACCCTCTGAAATTTCTAGGATTTATTAAAATTTAAATAAACTTTCTGAGCTTTAATTGAAATTTCTGTAAATTAATTGAATTTAAACAGCATATAAAATAATTTTAGTTAAAAATAAGTTGTTGATGCATTCATACTGTTGCATTTATTTTATTTTTGATTGTTGCTAAATTAAGTTTGAATTTAAATTATGTTTAAATTCGAATTTAATTTGTATTTGTTTGATCTTTAGTTTAGTTGTTTCTGTTGGAAGTTTAGCCCCCAAACTTTCTTTCGGTCTGCTTTTGCTCCCTCAATTTTTGGCTATGCTCCCTCCTATCTTTTTCTCCCGGCCCGGCCATTTCCTTTCTCCTCTCTTCACATGGCCCAACCTTTTCCCCGCTCGGCCCAGCTGCGCCAGCTCTCTCTGCAGCGCGGGCCCCGCCCGTCAGATGGTTCTTCCTCCCGTCGGACTCGAACCCGACGCAGATCAAACTCGAGCCGCGCCTCCGACTCGACGTGCACGCACGCCTAGGCGCACCCGCACCCCCTTTAACTCACGCGCGTCGCCACCCAAGCCCTCCTATCCCTCCGCACTCGCGCAACGCTCGCAAAACCCTAGCCTAGCGCCGCCCGCCGCCTCTTCCGGAGCTCCGCCGCCGCCGCGCCGTCAGTTTCCGCCACCGCCGCTTCTCCTTCTACGAGAATCATCCCAGGAGGTTCGTCTTGAAGCCCCGAAGCTCCCCTTAGCATTTTTGTGTCGAATCCGGCCTTGAATCTTGCTAATCAGCTCATCGGCGTTTCTCCAGTGCCGCCGCCCGCCCTTCGACGTCGTTGGCCGCCGTCGCTGCACCACTCCCGCCTCAAGCCACCCTGGTGAGTTCGCCACGTCCCCCCTAAAGCTCTAGGACCTAGCCGCGCCTCCTCTAGTTGCCCGTAGCGCCAGATTGCTTTTGCTCCGGCGAGCCGCTGTCGTCTTCATGAGCAGCGTCGCCGTCCGTCGTTGCCGGCGTCTTTCCCAAAACTCGATCTGTTTCCGGCCATCCGATCGTGATCCGATGCGCCTCAGCGTTTGTCGCCGTCCAAAGCTAGTTCAAAAGTATTTAAAAATAAGCCCTTTTTCTTAGTTTTAGCCCCTGAACTTTATTAAAATAGCCTCCTGAAGCTCAAATTTCATCTTTTACATGTAAACTCATGTACTTTTATATAAAATTATGTTTTAGCTCCTATATTTTCTCAAATAACTCCCTGAAAGTTTTAAAACATCGTCAGTAAGTCTCTGAATCTTAGAAAAATCACATCTTTGTTTTAACTTCGATTTTAGCGATTCTTACGCTCACGTGTTCGTGGTAACGCGTAGAATAGTTTTGTGCTGTTGTTTAGCTCTGTTGGAATTAATTGGTGTACTATTTCTTATTTGTTATGTTATTTCTTTGCATGTGTACGTGTGATGTGTATAGGAAACGTGCCGTTCGAGGATAACTTTGAAGATCAAGTTGCTGAAGACTTTGAGGAGCACCAGAGTTTGGAGGAAGACAAGTATTCCTTGATCATGCCCGTTTATACCTAAATGACATGCATTTTAATTATACGGTTATTTATCGCTTGCATTAACATTGTTGGGTCATATTAAGGATTTCGTACTCTCTTTTACCATTACCTTGCAACTGGGTTATTTAATTAACTTTGATGGTAGATGATTCTTAGCTTGATCAACTGGAATCGGTTAATGAATCCCTACTCTATGTTTCATATACACCCTTTTAATTAATTAATTGACAATATTACTCCTTTTAATTAGAACATGGAGCGACCACCCAGGAAAACAGTGCAACTATAAGTGTCATGTGGCTCTGACTTTGACTGACTAATTAGGTATTCTAGTTTGGGATAGTTTTACCCAAAAGGGGCAAGAGGCGCGGCGGTTGATGAGGTATAGCCCTGTACTCTTGAGCTGTGGGCTTAGCTAAGAGACATATATCATTAGGGAGGGTTATGCTTTGCTTTGAACTGGAAACCTTAGCGACCTATCACTTATTAGAGTATCTTTTGTAAAGGTCTCATAGTGAAACCCAGTATTTAGTCCACGTGGTGTGGGAAGGGTTCATGCTTCGGCAATAGGAATTGCGGCTTATGGTGAATATGTACAACCTCTGCAGAGTGTAAAACTGTTATAACAGCTGTGCTCACGGTCATGAGTGGCCTGGGCCCTCACATGATTAATTTATTTGAATATGATATAAACTGTGGTTACTCGAATATGTCGGGTTTATATTAATAATTTAATTGTGGTTTGGTATATACTTATACTTGCTAGTAATTAGTTGCTTAATAAAATTTGACCAACTAAAAGTGCTTAATGCGGCTATCCTTTCACACATCCACTTTATAAAGCCTAGCTTGTCATTTATTTCTATACTTTGCTGAGTACAACATATGCTCACGCTTGTTTCTTTATATTGCATCGATCACACTCGAAATGCTGCTCACATTGGGAGAACTTTGAGGATTTTACTGAATTTGAGGAGTTCTAGGCGAGCCCCCAGTCAATTGTTTGTGGACATGGAGTTACTGGCAGCGTATCAGGTGAAAACCAACCCCTCCGTGCAAACTTTGGAAACCATAATCTGGTCCACACGATATTGATCCAATGAGCCTCTCACCTCCCATACATGTCCCCATGCATGTTGGTTTTGCCAATCCCCCCTCCCATCTTTTCGGTGATTTTGCAAATTCTCTCTTTCACCTCCCATGCATGTCCCCATGCATGTTGGTTTCCAAAGTTTACACGGAGGGGTTGGTTTGCACTAGATATGTCCCCGGAGTTACTTTGATAAACGTTTATTTAAGTCTTCCGCTATGACATTTTTGTCAACTCTAATATTGTAATAATGCTACTTTAATACTCTTTCGTATGTATGGTTATAGATATTTACTTGTGACGTCTACCATATGTGTGTAAACTTTCCTGGCGCACATATGATATGCATATGGTTTTTTTTTAAACCGGGTGTGACACTTGGTTTTAAAGTAAGCCACCGCAAGAGGCAGACAGAGTTGTCCATCATACTTGCATTGGGACTTCGGGTTGCTATGGGGGTCCTCTCATCTTCAATGGTGGAGTCATTGGAGTGCATATTGGAATGACCGCGCAGAATGGACTCTCTGCATCGATGAAACTGTGAATGCATCCCTCAAAGCTTCAAATCCCACCTGATGTAAGTCTGTTTAGTGTCTTTGGTTTTGAAAGTTTGTTGCCTGTTTTGTTTTGGTTTGCTTATTTTTCTTTGTTTCGCTACTCTTCCAGGTCACCAAAACGACTGGGGAGATGATACAGAGCCTCCCCATCTGAATATCTGTTAGTGTTCCGGACTATAAGATGATAAGATCTGACTGCGATAACTTGTCTTGGAAGTTAGGAGTTACGGCGGTATACTCAAAGTCAATTTTATGTAATGGCTAGTTGTACTGTTAGTTAGGCTTGTTGGACGTCTCTATCGGATCGTGTGTTTCTGTCATGGATATGGATATTGCTCTGCAATATTCCCATGGAGATGGCTACTGCCTGACTCTGTTCAGAATTATCTATCGCAGCTGACTTGAAATGTTTTGTTTTAGCATTCCGTTCTAATATTTCGGCATTTATTTCTAAGATTCCCCATGGTTTGACGCAAATGATGCTTTTATCTCATGATGTATTGAGTGGCTTATTTTATATTGTTGAACTAATGTTCAGAAGGGTGCACTGGATGGGCACTTGGCATCCTGCTGAATGGCAGGCTTATTATATGTTTATGGAAACTTTTGGCCGATTTCCCCTAATTTTACCACTTTCTTATTATATTTTAAAGTGGAAGACATTTGATCTAATCGTTATGATGAGGATTGAGGGATGAGATGGTAACTTAACTCGAGGCATACTCTACTCTTATGCGAAGGTTGTTCGATAATCTCATCTATCTCTTTTTTTTTTAAAATATGGTACAAATGTTAGATAACTAGGCAGGGAGGCGCGCTACGCTGCGTCTGCGGAGAACGCGGCGGGAGCGGCAGCGTGGCGGGAGTACGGCCGGGCGGGGACGCCGGGGCGGCGGCCGAGCGGGAGCCACGGGCCCGGCGAGCGAGCATGGCGGTGGGCCGGCCGCGGAGCGGCAGCGGCGGGGCCGACAGCCGAGCTCTAGAAGGGGGCCGGCGACCAACCAACGGCAGCGGCAGCGGCACCAGCGCTGGCGCCGCGTGCAGCTGAAGAGGTGGCTCGCGGCGATGGGGGAGGTGGAGTAGCAGCGAGTCTAGCGGTGCGGGCAACAGCGGCTCCTTCTCCTCAGGGGCGACGGCGGCACGGAGCAGAGACGAGGCGCAAGGCAGGGACGGGAGTGGCTGGAGGTGGCTGGCGAGCGACGGCGGCACCACAAGGTGGCAGCGGCCTCCAAGCGGCGGCGCGGGGAAGGGAAGGGCGGCGGGGGAGGGGGGTGAAGGGAGCAGAGGGGAAGGGAGCGGGCGGGGCCCTGCGGGTGCCGCGGTGGCAGGGTGCCGCGGGGTCGGAGGAGAGGAGAGGGGGCGTCGCGGCGCGAAGCGGGAGGGCGGTGGGGGCGGCGCGGAGGGAAGGGGAGGGATGGTGGGAGGAGGCAGCGACGGCGGCTGGGGGGACAGAGAGGATGCAGGAGCGAGCGCCGATTCCGTCGACGGAGACCGACGACACGGAAGCCAGGCGGCGTGCGGGGCCCATTCACCGACCAAGGGGAGCGGAGGGGTCGGGGTGACACGACGCGGAGGGGATGGGAGGGGGCGGAAGGGGCGGCGTCGGCGGGATGAGGCTGGAAGAGAGAGAGAGAGAGGAGGGAGAAGCGAGAGCGAGTGGAGGGAGCGAGGAGAGAGAGGCATCGCCGTGGGAGGCGGAGCGACCAGCGATTCGGTGCGTTGAGGACGACGACGCACGGGCCTCGAAAAGCATACGAAGCAAGCGACTTTCTTTTTTGTGGGGCCGGCGGATGGGCGCCAGCAAACGCGGCTGAGCCACGTGGTGAGCAGGGAGGGGCGGAGCTACGGATGCCCGCAATCCTTTCAGCGACCAGGGTCTGTTTTCCACGCCCTAAACTTTAACTTAGCGCCGTCACATCGGATATAAATATATTAATTAGGAGTATTAAATATAGATTAATTTAAAAACCCATTACATAAACGAGGAGTAATTTACGAGACAAATCTATTAAGCCTAATCACACCATGATTAGACAATGTAATGCTATAATAAACGTATGGTAATTATGTATTAATTATAGCAAAATTAGGCTTGATAGGTTCGTCTATCGAAATAGACATGATTTATATAATTAATTTATGTTTAATACATCTAATTATCACTTATTTAAAGCGCTAAACTTTAGCACCGGATCCAAACACCGCCGTAAATGCCCGTGCGTTGCCACGGGTATAATGCACAGGTTAAGCTTTTCACCTCGCACCAAACACAGAAAAAGTAGGGTAGTAGTACCAAAAATTAGATTGAAATATGAGTGTATCTAAGCTATAAGTACAATGTACAATTACAAGGTGCTTTAGGTAAGCTATGAGTACAAATGTGCAATTACAAAGTACTTTAGGTAACACAGGCCTGACAGAAAGGAGCATTTCTGTAGCAAGTTATTTTCAGATTAGACTAAATTTTTTTGAGGAACAACATATCATAAATCATCCTGAATTCCGAGCTAAACCAGAGTTTCTCTCTAACTGAAATTAGACCTTTGACCCTTCGAGAATTATGGGTACATAGTGGATGGGTGATACCAATCATAATTAATCAGAGTGTACAATACAATAACTGAAAAATCATGAACTGGACATTGCAAAAATCAAGCTACTGCTACAACAATTTTTCAAAAAACTATTCCTGGTAGTAATATAAGCAAGTTCAAAAGCTATCCACTCAAACAAGGAACCACAAACCCTTTACATCGTATCTTCTCATGCTCACATGTGAGCCATCGTAACAATTGTCCAATCAAAATGCAATGCAGAATCTAATCAGGGTTCACTTAGACCTCATGTATGTACTCTATTTCTAAAATAATACAAGTCCCTTATAAGTAAAAATAGAAGTGAGGCCTTCAAAATAAGTAAAGTTTATTTTATTGCTCACGGTGATGCATATAATCTGATCTAGCTTATTAGAAGATTTGCAATAAATTGCATAAATGTCAGACGAATGAATTGTTGATGCCTGCTAAATGAGAGCAAGGAACAATACTTATTCTCTGTTAAGCCACAAACCTGAGAATTCCACACGTACAAAAATATTTCAGACAGTAAACTTGAACATTAGGAGGCAACGAGAACAAAAACACCTCAATAGTAAAGCTTTTTGTCATGCTACAGAGAAACCTGGGAGCATTGCAAACTGCTCACTGCTTTCTTTGATCCATTCTGTCATCATTAAAGCATAATTTTGCAAAAATATCTTGTACAAATTTGACACTAATGATGTTGTTCACTCTGCAGGTAAAATTATACCAGCTACAGTCACCAATATTTCAAAATAGAGGCTGTCACAATTTGAATCTGTAGTTGATCCAAATTGGAATCACAAACCTGTGCAGCATGCTGTGTGGGCCACAAGAAAGGCAGGCCATGGGCGCCTGAATCTCCTACCTAATGTCCATTGAGGCGACATGAATTGGGCAGGATTCCTCATGGAAGGAACAACGGGGAATTGGGCAGGGGAAGCACTCAATACATGTGGACAGTGATTAAGTAATTGTTACCTAAAACATTATAAAAACATATAATAGCTCTATTGAGAGATTTGTGATATGTATTCGTACAGGAAAAAACTAAAGAGAATAGTATAATACTTGCCATTCCTCAAATAATGATATCCGGCTAAGTTCTTTCTGCTTCTCCTTTTCCAAACTTCTGCACAAATAAATTGAAAATAGTAAGCAAAGTTTGTACATTTTTACCATATATGTTGAGCTTGAAGTCCAAACAACAAGGACAGTTGGAGGTTAACTTTGTTTTTTTTGCTCAATTACTTGGGCCAACCCAACACATCAATAATCCACCTAACAATATATCAAGCAAGTATAAATTATAGAAAAAACATCAATGCTCGTATCCATTTTTACGCTGTTAAGGAATGTTGAACTAAAATAATAAAATATTTTTCTTCCAGAGAACACAAATGAACACACAGCATTAACATAGGGAACCAAGTTTTATTCCCATGATGCAATGACATTCACATAAGTTCAATTCCTATGATGCAACGACATTCACATAATAAAGGGAAATAATTTCTCCAGTACACAAACCCTATAGGGCACAGCTGACTTGATGAGATTATGTACCCCCTAATTCAAGTAAGAAAAATGATGAAACAGTAAGAAAGACACCAGATGTTTTTTTCTCACCTCGAGCATGGAGTCTCCAACAGTTCCTGCAAATTCTCCAGCATTCCGCTTGCTTCCTTAACTGGATGATATTGTGGGTGGTTTCCCCTTTTCTCATCAATCTGCAACTCTGCGTACACAGAAGAAATCAAGTTATGAATACCCAGGCGGGAGAACTCAAATTAGGGCCGATCCTAACACCCACACAGCCATCAATGGTAGCAAATCTCCCCAGCGAACTCAAGAATCAGAAGCTTTGCTAGTTGCTGCTTGGATCACACTCAGCGGGCTCGATCAAAATTAGTCTAGGGTTGGTAGATCTCGAGCACAGTTGCAAAGTGTGCAATTGTTCTGCCATACCCATATATGTCCAGGTAAACCGCAGAAAGAATTCCACCAAGCAATGGTGCCCTATAAATTCAATCAGGCGCTAGTGATGAATTTTGGTGGCTTGATACAATGGGTATGGTTCCACATTTACTGTGAGCAGTATCAAACACCATTTAGTGGCACACCGCTCACAAGAGGCTTGGCAGCACAAAGCAGTTTTTACGATTTAATTTGATAGATATTGACAAAGTACTGACAAAAGAAGTGGCAGAAAGGTCTAGGCAGTCCTAACACATGTGCATCAAACTTGCTTGAAACTTCAGGATAGGATCAATCCATTGATCAATTCAAACCTATGCCACGCCAGATACGCCGATCTGCTGTTGTATTGTAACACCCAAAAATGGCCCATTTAAATTTTTTAGTAATTAATTGGCTTTTATTTTAATTGTTCATATTTAATATAGGTTAAATGAATTATTTATGAATATTAAAATTTAATATAAGTGTAGAAACAATTTTTGTTGCATTCATGCTGCTGCATTTATTTTTGTATTGCTTGTGATTCAAACGAGAGTTTAAATTTGTTTAAATTCAAATTTGAATCACCTTGTTTGGAGTCCTAGAAAAGTTATTTCAGCCGAGTCTGTTTTTGCTCCCTAAGCTTTCTCCCCGGTCCACTCTTGCACTTCTAACTTCCCTCCCGAGCCGGCCCACTCCCACTCTCTTCTCCCCCCGGCCCACAACCCCTCTCCCGCAGCCAGCCGCGAAAAACGGCCCAGCAGCGGCCCAATCTTCTTCCCCCCTGGCGCGCCCCACGCTCTCTCTCTCTCCCACTGATTCCCCGGTCCCACCTGGCAGCTTCTTCCCCAACCTCCCTTTCCTTTCTTCGCCGCGCGTGAATGGCGCTCGAGCGCCTCGGCCGATGGCAAGTCCGGTCGGGCCCGCCTCCCCGCGCTGCTGTGGACCACCCAGGATCCTTTGCCGCACCTTCCTTCCCCGATCCCCTTCCTTTCCCGGCCGCTCCGCGCATGGCAAGGCATCTCCCCGCTTGGAAAACGCGGATCGCCGGCCGCCGCCGCAATCCGGGGCGCGGATGCCAATGTGGCCTCCCCTCGTCCTATATAAGCCGCCCCGGAGCCCCCCAGAACCTCACCAACCCTCCTTCCGAGCTCTCAACCCCCACAGCAGCTCTCCCCTCGCCAAGCCCCGCCGCTCTTCGGTCGCCATCGTCGAAACTCACTGCCATCGCCCTTCGCTCGTCGTGAGCCCTTCCCTGAGCCTCTAGAGGAGGTAAGGAGCCTGCCCGGTCGATCCCCGCTCTCCTTTCCACTCGGTGCTTCGACTAATTGCTCGCCGCTATTTCCCCAGCCCGTTGAGCCACTGCTCCCTGACGACCGCCGCCTCCAATGCTCCACCGCCGTTCCGAGCATCGCAGGTGAACTCGCTGCTCCCTCCTGATGCTCTGCGTCCAAGCTGGGTGCCAATTAGGGGCCCGTAGCTCGAGTTGGGTCCCTCTCTGGCGAAGCGCCGCCGTCCAACGCGCCGCGCCGCCGCGCCCCTGTCCGTCGCCGGTGACCAAACCCCCCCCCCCAACTCCCTCAGCCGCCCGATCTAAAACCTACGGCGCGGATCAAGTCTGACCGAAGTCAGAAAACGGTCAGCGCCGAGTCAGCCCTCCCTTTTTCTAAAGAGCCCCCCGGTTTTGGTTTAATCAACCTGCAGTCCACCCCCAGTTCAAAATAATTACACATAGGTCCTGGTTTTATAAGAAAACCCCTTGAGCTTTTTAAAATTAGGACCCACCATCCTGTTTTGGTCTTTTAGCACGTAGGCCCCTGTAGTTTTATACAAAATTATGTTTTAGCCCCTGGTTTTTCATAAAGAGGTCCCTGGATGTTTTAAAACCTTGCCAACAAGTCCCTGTAGCTTAGAAACGCCATAACTTTTCTGTTTTAGCTCCGATTAGTGTGATTTCCGCGCTCATGTGTTCATAGTGAAGCGTAGAAAATTTCTAAAACCTTTTTATGTGCTGTTTCTACTGTTGGGTGCACTGTTCTAATAGAATTATATTTGTTTACATATATTGGTATGCGTGTATGCTTGTGTGGTGCTTCGCGTCCAGTCGGTGAGCCGTTAGCTTTGGATTTCGAGTTCGCGGAGGACTTTCCGGAGCAGGACTCACAGCAGCAGCACTTCGAGGAAGGCAAGTTATAGCATGGACAATGCTTGCTACCTAAACACACTTTTTACATACATTTACTTTCATATGCATCTGTCTAAATTGATGTCCTATTAAGGTTGTACCTAGTTTGTATACTCCTGTCCTTGTTACCTTGGGATTATTGCATATGGGTAGAATCTTTGCTATGCGCAGCTATTGTCACTATTATTTATTTGTTAATTATGACATAATGGTTCACTTCGATATTAATGATAAAACTTGCTTTTTAGCAACATGGTTTAGGGAACTAGAGCATGTGCTGTGTGCTTTGCTCCAGTGTCTCTCCCTAAGGTCCGGTTCTTAAAGCGACAACCCAGGAGCCTGTCGCCACCGCTAGAACTATTATGGCTCTGATCTTGGTCAAGTAACTTGTACGTCTCTAGCTTGCCAGTGGTTACCGGAGTGGCCGACGACCTTATGGGAAGTAAGGCACGGGGTGTTTCTTGATTCCACCGAGGACGGTAGCCCCGTCGGCTAGGTCTCGTTAGACTCACTCCCATGTTGGGAGCCCCTGTGGTACGGGAGCTCCGCACATTGCGCTCTTTATTTTTGTTGTTGGCATGAGTTTCCCGTGCTTGGACGCCATTGGCCCCTCACGTTGCGCCCTGAGGGTCAGTCAATCTCGGTGCCTAGAGTCTCACCACATTATTGTACCGTAGCGGCCACTGTCTTGTTAGGGTGTCTTGTGAAAAACCTCGTAGCGTCCCTATGCAATCACACCTCGGAAGTGTTGATGTGCGTGGTTGGGTGCAAAGTTCTTTTGAACTTTTACGCGACTGGTGGGTAAAGGGCGAAACCTCTGCAGAGTGTAAATCTATCATGATAGCCTTGCTCAAGGTCACGAGCGGCCTAGATCCTTTTTGATTAGAAGATGATGTTTATTTATGTTTAATGTCACTTATACTTTATTAATTGGGTTGCAACTGGGTTTCATCCACTTGTAGTAATTTGGTTAATGTTAAAATGAACCAACTAAAAATGCTAATGCAGTTAAGCCGTGTCTAGCCCATTTTGAGCCTTCATGCCTGTGCTATACTTGCTAAGTAATTGTTCACTTACACTTGCCATTTATTCAACAAAATCCCGGATGGGTAAACAGGTTGGGCTGTGCATGAGACTGCTGCTAAGTTCCCTGAGGACCTGCCGTACTTCTGAGTTGCGCTCACCCAGTCAGAGTCCACGTGGACTACGGCTCCGCTCTAGTTGAGAGTTATAGACTTACGCTGTAATAATCATTTATGTTATACTCTGATGTAAACTATTTTATTTCGAGCATTTGTACTCTGTTTATCATATTTGTTCGCTGTCTGTGTTCTGTGGACTTCCTGGGCACACATATGGCCGCATTCGGGTTTTGTGAAAATTCGGGCGTGACAGATTGGTATCAGAGCCATGCTGACTGTAGGATCGCAACCTAGATAGAATGGTCGGTCATAGTCAAGTTCAGTCTTCACTATTTTACTTATAAAAGTGTTGAGTTTTGCAAAATAGTGTTCAATGTCTCCTCTACCCCAGTTCTTTGCAAAGTTTTTCTAAAATTTTTCCTTGCCTTCTCTCTACAGTAGATGGCCCGCACGAAGCTGACCGCCCGCAAGTCCACCTGTGGCTACCTTCCGCCCCGTGTTCCGGAGATGGACTTTGGCGCCCCCTACCAGGATGCTTTCCAGGAGTGGGAAGAGATGCAAGAGGAGGAAGGCCTGAGGCAGGAAGAAGAAGAGGCGGAGCAGCAGCAGGGAGAGCCCGAGGACGAGGAGATGGAGCCCGCTGATGAGCCAGAGGAGCAGCTCAAGCCAGTTCAGCCAGGTGGTGGGAATCCTGCCGGAGACCCAGATGGTGATGACAGTGATGATGATGAAGACGGTGGTGATGATCCGTGTAACACCCTAAATTAGGCCTATTTAAAATTTTAGTAATTAATGTGCTTTTTATTAAAGTTCCCATGCTCAACATAGGGTAAATAAATAATTTTTGGCAAAATAAAATCAAATATAAGGTTAGAAACATTTTTGTTGCATCCATGCTGCTGCATTGTGTTTTGGTTGCTTGTGAATTAGATTGGAATTTAATCCTCTTTAAATTTGAATTTGATTCGCATTGTTTGGAGCTCTAGAAAAGTTGTTTCGGCCCTGGTCCGTTTTTGCCCCTCAAACTTTCTTCTCGGCCCGCCCTTCCCCCTCTCTTTTTTTCCCCGAGCGGCCCAGCTCCCCGCTCTCCCCTCACTCCGCGGCCCAGCTCGGCCCACCAGGCCGGCCCGCCTCACGCCGCCTCGTCACTGACGCGCGGGGCCCGCGCGTCAGCTCCGTCTCCTTCGCGGCGCCGGAGTCCGGCTCGGCCGCGAGCCCGAGTCCGACCCCGGGGCCATAAGTGCGCACGCTGAGGTCCACCCGGGGCCACGCGGTCGGCCTATAAAGTGCGCCGCCCTGCCCCACGACCCCCATCGAACCCTAGCCGCCTCCGCTCGAGTTTCCCACACAGCCGCCGCCATAGCCGCCGCCGCCAAGCTCTGCGCCGTCGTCGATCCGCCACCCAAACGTCCCTCCGCCCCGGCCGACTGTTCCAGGAGCTTCGCGTGAAGGTGAGGAACCTTCCCGGCCACTCCATCCTTTTCTTTTTCCCCTGTCGCGTGCCGCCGCCGCGCACCGCCGTCCGCCGCCGCTGTCGCCCGCCGCGTGTCGTCTCCGCCGCGTCGCCGCCGTCGTGTTCACCCCTGCTGAGTTCGCTGCATCGCGTCGCACCCGTAGATGCAAACCGCGCTGCCAACCGTGCCCCGTAGCGCATTCGCGTCTTCCGCCGGCGAAGCGCCGCCGCGACCACCCCAGCGCCGCCGCTCGTCGCGCCGCCGCCGACGACCCCAACCCTTAGATCCAATCCCAGCCGCCCGATCCGTTTTCCACGGTCCAGATCGAGTCAACCTCCCGAGTCAAACCAGTCCATACCGGTCAGCGCTGGCTGTTTTGCTAATGAGCCCCTGCCCTTTTTGGAAATCAACCCGCGGTCCAGATCTTTTCAAAAGTATTTACAGTTAGGTCCTGATTTTTACAGAAAACCCCCTGTCCTTTTTAAAAATAGCACCCGAGGTCCTGTCTTGGTTAATTTGCAATTAAACCCTCCTGTTTTAATATAAAATTATGTTTTAGCCCCTGAGTTTTTGCAAATAAGCCCCCGGAACTTTTAAAACTTTGCCAGCAAGCCCCCGAACCGTAGAAACGCCATAACTTCTCCGTTTTAGCTCCGATTTGAGTGATTTTCACGCTCACGTGTTCGTAGCGAAGCGTAGATTAGTTTGTTCTGTTTTTACTGTTTGGTGTACTGTTCTAATAGAATAATATTGTTTGCATGTACTGGCTTGTGTGGATGCTTGTGTGTTGCTTCGTGAGTCCAGTCGGTGAGCCGTACGCGCTTGAGTTCGAGGGTTACGAGGAGCAGGACCAGCAACAACAGCAGCAGTTTGAGGAAGGCAAGTATAGCACGGACAATCCTTGCTACATGAACACACCTTTATATTATTTACTGCATATGCATGTGTCTAAATTGTTCCTATTAAGGTTGTACCTAGCTCTGTTTATCCTGTACCTTGAATATCCTGGATTTATGGATTTGGGTAAATCCTTGCTAGGCGCAGCTACTGTCACTATTATGCAAATGTTAACTTTGACATAATGGTTCACTCCAACTTGATGATTAAAACTTGCTTCTTAGCAACATGGATCAGGGAACTAGGGCGTAAGCTTTGTGCCTGGCCCTAGTGTCTCTCCGTAAGGACCGATTCTTAAAGCGGCCATCCAGGAGCCAGTCGCCACCGCTGGAACTATAATGGCTCTGGTCTTGGACAAGTAACATGTACGGCTCTATCTTACCAGTAGTTACCGACAGGCCAACGGCGTTATGGGAAGCATGGGTGAGAGTATGGTTTGATCCACCGAGGACGGGTTTTCCGTCGGTTATGTCTCGTCAGGCAAAGTCCCGTGCTCCGCATGTTGCGCTATTTATTTTTGTTGCTGGCCTTCGTGCCGCGCTCTGGACGCCATTGACCCTCCTATTCGGAGCGCCCTGGGAGTCAGTCAATCTCGGTGCCTTGGGTCATGCTGCCTAGGTTGTACCATAACGGCTACTGTTATTTTAGGTGTCTTGTGAAAAGCCTCGTAGCGTCCCTATGCGATCACACCTTGGAAGTGTGGTTTAAGAGGTTTGGCCACCTCGGCATGACTGGGTTTAAAGTTCTATGAACTTTTACGCGACTGGTGGTTAAAGGGCGAAACCTCTGCAGAGTGTATAATCTATCATGATAGCCTTGCTCAGGGTCACGAGCAACCTGGATCCTTTATGATTAGAAGATGCTGTTATTTATTATCGTTTAATGTTCACTTCTACTATATTAATTGGGTTACAATTGGGATTCATGTAAATGTAGTGACTATGATGATGTTAAAATGAAACAACTAAAATTGCTAATGCAGTACAGCCGTGTCAAGCCTTTCTTTTAAGCCTTCATTATCCGTGTTGTACTTGCTAAGTAAGACATTTACTTACACTTGCTATTCAACAAAATCCAGGATGGGTAACAGATGGATTAGATGGTACTGCTGCTGTTGAATTTCCTGAGGATCTGCCGTTCTACTAGCTGTGCTCAACCAGTCGGTGTCCCTGTGGGTTATCGGCTTCGTTTTCGTTTAGAGAGAATTAATAATGAGACTTCCACTGTTTTATTCATTTATTTGAGTCAAACTCTGATGTAAAACCATTTATTTTATTCGAGCATTGTATTCTGTTATCATATTTGTTCGCTATATGTGTAATGACTTCCTGGGAACACATATGGCTGCATTTCGGGTTTCTGTGTAAATCCAGGTGTGACAGATTGGTATCAGAGCCGTGTTGACTGTAGGATCGCAGCCTAGTTAGAATGGTCGGTTAGATTTTTCTTTATCCTTGCTCTCTCTATTCTACTTAGATTTGTGTTGGGTTTTTCTTTAAAATGGTGCTGTGTTTTCTCTCCCCTCTGTCTATTGCAAAGATTCTTAGGCATTCTTTCCTCTCTGCTTCCTCCTTCTTTCCAGCAGTAGATGGCTCGCACGAAGTTGACCGCACGCAAGACAACCTGTGGCTACCTTCCTCCATGAGTCCCTGAGGAGGCATTAGGCGCTGGATACCAGGACGCCTACCGTGTGTGGAGGGACAGGCGTGAGGAGGCATTCCTGTTGCAGCAGCAGGAGCTCGAGAGGCAGCAGCTGGAGGAGCCTCAGGAGGAGGCGCCTCAGCAGGAGGAGCCCGCGGAGGAGGAAGAGCCCGCTGAAGAGGAAGAGCCCGAGGAGAGGGAGCTCTCCGACCCCGACGAGGAGTCTTCACCAGCAGAGGGTGGAGAGGCTGCCGGAGACCCTGATGATGATGATGGTGGGGATGACGACTCTGAGCCTTCAGACGAGGGGGAGGAGTCAGACGAAGACCCAGATGAGGAGGGGGAGCCTCCAGTGCCTGCAGTACGGCCAGCGCCAGATGTTTTGGAGCCACCTAGGTGGACCGTGTACGACTACGTCCGGGATGGAGGCGACAACTACTACCACCGGCGCCTCATGGGGATGCTGCATGCCCGCTATGGTTCACAAAACGTAGCCACAGAGTACCACAGTGAGATGTGGACGCACCCCCGCTTCCCGACCTTCTGGAGGACGGTGCTGCACGTCCGTAGGCCGGATCACCAAGTGAGAGCTGCTAGGATTGAGACGACGCACTTCGCTCTTAGTGACAGAGACTCCCAGCAGGCAGGGATACTGGACGCGGCCCGTCAAGCTTACTACACCTACCGTGACAGGCTCTGGCATCAGGTGCACAATGGTCCAGACAGGTATCACCCCCGCAGGAGGAGCGGACAGACAGCTTGCACCATAGCCTCCACAGCTGGCATCGGCGACCCCCAGCTCGTTTCAGCTGTTGGAATGGTGGCTACCCTCAACACCGACCTGGACGCTTCTTCTGATGAGAACTACAGGCTGAGGCAGCAGTTGCACGAGTTGCAGGCCAGAGTGCTGCTACTAGAGGAGCAGCTGGGAGCTCCCGCACCGCGCAGTCCAGACTACCGTGCAGAGTCCCCGCCGCGCAAGAGGCCACGCTTCGGTTCCACCGCCGCCAGCACCACCATCGTCGACCCTTAGGGAGCTACCATGAGTCTGTATTAGGGAATCGATTAGTCCACGCTTTTTTGGTTGAGTCTAAGCTTAGTGTGTCGAGTCCAGTGTGAAACTTTGCTTTTAGGTGCTTGGTTGGTTTGTTATTATGGTTATGAGTGATTTGGATTTTTGTAATGAGTGTGATGGGCGTAGACGCAAATCTACCACCATCTAGAGATTGGAATAAGGTTTAAGGAATATTAATGAATAAATAGTTGGGTTATCTATCTCCTTTACACTTCCTCTGTCTTACTCTCTATGTCTCTGAATCATATCCTTCCAAGTACTGCTATCTTCTTATGCACCATCTGCAAGCATGGGTTATCTATTACCGATTGACAGGAATACTGATGGGAGATATCTTGCTATGGTAGATGGTTAACACCAGAGGCAACCCCGGTGGCAGTGGAAGCAACCTGCCCCCGAACCAGAACCCGCCACCTCTCACCATGGAGCAGATGATGCAGATGCAACTCCAGCTGACACAGCAAATGGCGCAAACCATAGCACTGATGCAGTAGAATCAGCAGAACCCGCCTCAACAGCACCACGTGCAGCCCAGAGATAAAAGGGGCGAGTTTATGAAGGGACGCCCTCCTACCTTCAACAAGTCTAGTGACCCAATGCAGGCTGAGGACTGGCTCAAGGCAGTGGAAAGGCAGCTGGACATTGCACAGTGCAATGACAGGGAGAAGGTGTTATATGGAAGTGGACAGCTCCAGGGAGCAGCTTTGGATTGGTGGGATACGTACCAGTATGCTCACCCCAATCGTGATCAGATCACTTGGCAGGAGTTCCGCGACAGCTTCCGCTCTCACCACGTGCCGGAATCGCTGATGACCTTGAAGAAGAAGGAGTTCCTGGCATTGAAGCAGGAAGGTATGAGTGTCACCGCTTATCGTGACAAGTTCATTGAGTTGGCCCGTTATGCTCCAGAGGACGTGAATACTGATAGGAAGAAGCAGGCCCGATTCCGAGATGGCCTGCATGATGCACTCCAGTACCAGCTCCTGTGCTCCAAGTTCGCCACCTTTCAAGAACTGGTGGATAGCGCACTACTGCTGGAGCACAAGCGCCGCGAGATGGAGGAAAAGAAGAGGAAGCTTCAAGGCCCACCGTCAGGAAGCAATGTTCGCCCCCGCTTCAATCCTCAGCAAGGAAATCAGCAGATGGTGACTCCACAGCGCTTCCAGGGACAGTCCGGTTCGATGAACCGCAACCAGTATCAGCAACGTCCCCAGTACCAGCAGCGTCCCCAGTACCTCCCAGCACCACCTCAGCAGCGTCTTCAGAACCAGCCACAGAATGGTCCTGTCCAACGCCCCAACCCGGCCAGCAATGCACCTACGGCTCCGAGGTGTTTTGGTTGTGGTGAGCTGGGACACTATGCCAGCGCTTGTCCTCGCAAGGCTCAGAACGCAGTTGGTCAGAACAACAATCAGAAGGTTGGGCAACCGCAGAACCAGAATGGGAATCAGCAGCAGAACCCAGCAAGAGGCAAGGTCAACCACATGGGTGTGGAAACCGCAGAAGGAGCAACAGATGTCGTTGTGGGTACGTTCCCTGTCAACTCGACTCTCGCAACTGTTTTGTTTGATACTGGTGCTTCGCATGCTTTCATATCTGCTGCTTTCGTGAAAAAGAACATGATGATCTTGCAACCTATGGGGAGCCCCATGATAGTTAGTTCACCCGGGGGAGAACAGCGTGCCACTTTACGTTGCCCCTGTATCACCATCACAATAAGGGGGGTAGACTTTGTGGTGAACCCAATAGTCCTAGAAACACTTGGGTTTGACTTGATTCTGGGTATGAGCTGGTTAGCCAGATATGATGGGGTGATTCAATGTTCCAAAAGAGCAGTGCAGCTGACAGCAAAGACTGGTGAGAAAGTGGAGTATCAAGCAGCTAGTCCCTTGGAGCACAACCAGATCTACCAAGCCGAGGGTGTAGCACTGGAAGACATCAGAGTGGTGTGCGATTTCCCATATGTGTTTCCAGATGAGTTACCAGGTATGCCCCCAGACCGCGAAGTTGAATTTGTTATTGATCTTAAGCCTGGTACTGCACCTATAGCTAAGAGGCCATATAGAATGGGAGTAAAAGAACTAGAGAAACTTAAGGAGGAATTAAGGGCGTTGTTAGCAAAAGGGTATATTCGTCCTAGTTCTTCCCCTTGGGGAGCACCGGTTTTGTTTGTGGATAAGAAAGATGGGACCCAGAGAATGTGTGTGGATTATCGAGCTTTGAATGAAGTGACCATCAAGAACAAGTATCCGCTGCCGAGGATTGATGATCTCTTCGACCAGTTGAAAGGAGCATGTGTGTTCTCTAAGATCGATCTCCGATCCGGTTACCATCAGATGAGGATACGAGTGACTGACATCCCCAAAACAGCCTTCACAACCCGATATGGTCTATATGAGTTCACTGTCATGTCTTTTGGTTTGACAAATGCAGCGGCATACTTCATGTATTTGATGAACAATGTGTTCATGGACTATCTTGACAAATTCATGGTGGTGTTCATTGACGATATTCTGGTTTTCTCCAAGAATGAGGAAGAGCATGAAGAACATCTGAGGTTGGTGATGCAGAGACTTCGTGAGCATCAGTTGTATGCCAAGCTGAGCAAGTGTGAGTTCTAGTTGAAGGAAGTAGCATTCTTGGGTCACGTGTTGTCCAATGGTGGAGTGGCAGTTGATCCAAAGAAGGTTAGTGATGTGTTGAGTTGGAATCCGCCTAAGGATGTGAGTGCAATCAGAAGCTTCCTTGGAATGGCTGGATATTATCGGAGGTTCATTGAAGGATTTTCAAATATTGCTAAACCCATGACGGCACTATTGGAGAAAAATGCTAAGTTTGTCTGGACAGGTGAGTGTCAGGCTAGCTTTGAGGAATTGAAGAAGAGGTTGACAACGACACCCGTGCTAGTGTTGCTGGATATAACCAAGAGTTTCTCTATCTACGGTGATGCATCTCGTCAAGGCTTGGGATGTGTGCTTATGCAGGAGGGCAGAGTAGTAGCTTATGCATCGAGGCAGTTGAGGAAACATGAGCAGAACTACCCGACACACGATCTGGAGTTAGCAGCTGTGGTGCATGCTTTGAAGATTTGGAGGCATTACTTGATTGGTCATAAGTGTGATATTTACACTGACCACAAGAGTCTCAAGTATGTGTTCACACAGTCAGATCTGAATATGAGGCAACGTCATTGGTTAGAGTTGATCAAGGACTACGACCTGGAGATTCATTATCATCGAGGGAAGGCCAAGCTGGTGGCAGATGCTCTGAGTAGAAGGAGTTATGTTTATAAGATCAGGGGACGTTGCTTACCGGAGGAACTCAGTTCAGAGTTTGAGAGGATGAGTCTGGGATTTGTGACCAGCGTCACCGAGATGGCAGTAGAACCGACCTTGGAACAAGAGATCCGAAAAGGACAGCTCGCAGATGAGAAGATTAAGGAGATCATGGAACTGGTGGCATTAGGAAAAGCCCCTGGTTTTCGAGTGGATGACCAAGGGACATTGTGGTATGAGAAGAGGATCTGTGTACCAGATATAGTGCAGATCAGGGATGCAATTCTCAGGGAAGCCCATGAATCGGCGTATTCGATACACCCGGGTAGTACCAAGATGTACCAAGATATCAAAGAGAGATTTTAGTGGTACGGATTGAAGAGAGATGTGGCCACATACGTAGCCCTATGTGACACGTGCCAGAGAGTCAAAGCTGAGCACCAGAGACCTGCAGGTTTGCTCCTACCCCTGAAGGTATCTGAATGGAAGTGGGAAGAAGTCGGTATGGATTTCATCACTGGCTTACCTCGCACTCAGAGGGGATTTGACTCAATCTGGGTAATCGTGGATCGTCTGACCAAGGTGGCGCATTTCCTTCCAGTAAAGACCACCTACACGGGAGCCAGACTAGCGGAGTTGTATATGGAGAGGATTGTGTGTTTGCATGGGGTACCGAAAAGAATAGTGTCAGATCGAGGTACCCAGTTCACATCACACTTTTGGCGACAACTACATGAGTCTATGGACACTAAGCTACAGTTCAGTTCAGCTTACCATCCGCAGACAGATGGGCAGACAGAACGGACAAATCAGATATTGGAGGATATGTTGAGAGCATGTGCTCTACAATATGGTGCCAGTTGGGACAGGAGTTTACCATACGCGGAATTCTCGTACAACAACAGCTATCAGAAGAGTTTGCAGATGGCACCATTCGAGGCTCTGTATGGCAGAAAGTGTAGGACACCACTATTCTGGAATCAGACGGGAGAAAGTCAGGTATTTGGACCTGAGATACTAAGAGAGGCAGAGCGACAAGTGCAGATGATGAGACAAAATTTGAAAGTGGCACAGTCTAGAAAGAAAAGCTATGCAGATGTCAGACGAAGAGACCTTTACTTTGAGGTCGATGACTTTGTGTACCTCAAGGTGTCACCTATGAGAGGAGTAAGGAGATTCAACGTTAAAGGTAAGTTAGCGCCTCGCTACATCGGACCGTTCAAGGTACTGGAACGGAAGGGTGAGGTAGCTTATCAGCTAGAGTTACCTGAGCAGTTGGCAGGAGTGCATGATGTGTTCCATGTGTCTCAGTTGAAAAAGTGCTTGCGAGTACCTGAGGAACAGATTCCGATTGATGAGCTGAATGTGGAGGAAGATCTTACCTATACTGAGCATCCTGTCAAGATTTTGGAGGAGTCAGAAAGAGTCACGAGAAATACAGTGATCCGGATGTGCAAGGTTCAATGGAGCCGCCATTCAGTGGAAGAAGCAACTTGGGAAAAGGAAGAAGACCTCAGGGCTGAATATCCACAGTTGTTCCCATCCACATCCGAATCTCGAGAGCGAGATTCATCTTAACGGGGGTAGGTTTGTAACACCCTAAATTAGGCCTATTTAAAATTTTAGTAATTAATGTGCTTTTTATTAAAGTTCCCATGCTCAACATAGGGTAAATAAATAATTTTTGGAAAAATAAAATCAAATATAAGGTTAGAAACATTTTTGTTGCATCCATGCTGCTGCATTGTGTTTTGGTTGCTTGTGAATTAGATTGGAATTTAAATCCTCTTTAAATTTGAATTTGATTCGCATTGTTTGGAGCTCTAGAAAAGTTGTTTCGGCCCTGGTCCGTTTTTGCCCCTCAAACTTTCTTCTCGGCCCGCCCTTCCCCCTCTCTTTTTTTCCCTGAGCGGCCCAGCTCCCCGCTCTCCCCTCACTCCGCGGCCCAGCTCGGCCCACCAGGCCGGCCCGCCTCACACCGCCTCGTCACTGACGCGCGGGCCCCGCGCGTCAGCTCCGTCTCCTTCGCGGCGCCGGAGTCCGGCTCGGCCGCGAGCCCGAGTCCGACCCCGGGGCCACAAGCGCGCACGCCGAGGTCCACCCGGGGCCACGCGGCCGGCCTACAAAGTGTGCCGCCCTGCCTCACGACCCCCATCGAACCCTAGCCGCCTCCGCTCGAGTTTCCCGCACAGCCGCCGCCGCCGAGCTCTGCGCCGTCGTCGATCCGCCGCCCCGACGTCGCTCCGCCCCGGCCTACTGTTCCAGGAGCTTCACGTGAAGGTGAGGAACCTTCCCGGCCGCTCCATCCTTTTCTTTTTCCCCTGTCGCGTGCCGCCGCCGCGCACCGTCGTCCGCCGCCGCTGTCGCCCGCCGCGCGTCGTCTCCGCCGCGTCGCCGCCGTCGTGTTCACCCCTGCTGAGTTCGCTGCATCGCGCCGCACCCGTAGATGCTAACCGCGCTGCCAACCATGCCCCGTAGCGCATTCGCGTCTTCCACCGGCGAAGCGCCGCCGTGACCACCCCCGCTTCCCCACCTTCTGGAGTACTACACTGCGGATCCGTACAGCTAACCATGGAGCCAGAGCTGCCAGGACGAGGTCGATCCACTACGCCTCCAATGAGAGATCCACCCAGGAGGCAGGGATAGCAGATGTTGCTCGCCGTGCCTACTACTACTACAGAAACAGGTTCTGGGCAGAGATCCAGGACGTGCCAGAGAGGTGGTACCCCCGCGGGAGGAGTGGAGAGACAGCTTGCACCATCGCACCCATCGGAGACATCGCCGACCCCCAGCTCGCTGCTATTGTGACACTTGTGGCTACCCTCAACACTGACCTGGAGGCAGCTACTGATGAGATCACCGCTCTGAGGAAGCAGCTGAGAGGGACCCAGCAGGAGTTGGAGCAGCTTGACCAGATGATGGGAGTGCCACCGCCACGCAGCCCAGACTACCGTGCAGAGTCACCGCCTCGCAAGAAGGCACTGCTTCGGAGCTGCCGCCGCCCGCACCACCATTCAGCAGGATCCTTAGGAGTTTACCATGAGTTTGTAATAAGATCGAGTAGTCATTGTTTTCCTTTCTAGTTGAGTTGAAAACTAGTGAGTCGAGTCAGTGTGAACCTTGTCTTTCGTTGTTTGGTTTGATTATCATTATGCTTATGTATGAGTTGGATTTTTGTAATGATTGTGATGGGCGTAGACGCAAGTCTACCACTATCTAGATTTTAGATTAAGGCATAAGGATATTATTGAATACATAGAAGGGGTTATTTGTTTCACTTGCTCTTTATCTATCTTATGCTCTATCTTAACCAGTTCAATCAATAATCTCAAGTACTTCTATTCCAAACCCGAGTTACTTGGTTTTGTCCAATAAAATTTATGGGAATCTCTTGCTGATGATAGATGGTGAACACAAGGAGCAATGCTGACGCCAGCGGACTGCCACCACCACACCCCACCATTGAGCAGATGATGCTCACACAGACCCAATTGATGCAGCAGATGGCTCAGACAATGGCGATAATGCAGCAGAACCAGCAGAATCCGCCGCAGCACAACATGCCGCCCCGTGACAAGAGGGGTGAATTTCTGAAGGGACACCCGCCCACCTTTAGCAAAGCAACCGATCCCCTGCATGTAGTGGATTGGCTCAAGGCAGTGGAGCGACAAATCGACATCGCTCAGTGCAACGACCGGGAGAAGGTGTTGTACGCAGGAGGACAGCTTCAAGGACCAGCCTTGGACTGGTGGGATTCCTATCAGTACGCTCACCCTGATCGTACTCAGATCACTTGGCAGGAGTTCCATGATAGCTTCCGCTCACACCATGTGCCTGAAGCCCTGCTGACTTTGAAGAAGAAGGAGTTCCTGGCACTGAAGCATGAAGGGATGAGCGTCACAACTTATCGTGATAAGTTCATTAAGCTCGCCCGCTATGCTCCAGAGGACGTGAACACGGACAGGAAGAAGCAGTCTCGGTTCCGCGATGGCTTGCAGGATGTCCTGCAGTACCAGCTGATGTGCACCAAGTTCTCCAACTTTCAGGAACTGGTGGACGACGCCCTGATGCTAGAACACAAGCGCCGTGAGATGGAGGAGAAGAAGCGGAAGTTCCAGTGCCAGCAGACTGGGAGCAACAACCGCCCCGCTTCACTACTCCCCAAAGCTAGCAGATGGGAAGCCAGCAGCGCTTCCAGAGTCAGCCCGACCCGCTCAACCATGGCCAGTACCATTAGGGCCCCTAGTACCCCCAGGCGCCACAACAGCAGCGTTTCCAGAACCAGCTGCAGAATGCCCCAGCTCAGCGCAACCAGGTGCAGCTAGTTCAGCGCCCCGCCCCAGCCGGCAATGCACCAGGGGGGTAGAAGTGCTTCCATTGCGGTGAGCCAGGACACTATGCCAACGCCTGTCCTCGCAGAGTCCAGAACGCCGCCGGCCAGAACAACAATCAGAGGGCGGGTCTGCTGCAGAATCAGCAGCAGGGCCAGGCCAACCGTGCTCCGCAGAACTCCGCCAGAGGGAAGCTCAACCACACTGGGGCGGAGACCATTGAGGGAGCAACTGATGTGGTAGTGGGTACGTTCCCTGTCAACTCCACCCCTATGACTATTTTGTTCGATTTTGGAGCTTCACATGCTTTCATATCTGCTGCTTTTGTGAAAAAGAACTTAGTGACATTATTGCCCATGAAGAATGCTATCCTAGTTAGCTCACCAGGAGGGTAACAATGCACCACTTTACGATGTCCCCCGTGTTACCGTCACCATAAGGGGGGTAGACTTCGAGGCACGCCCGATAGTCCTGGAGTCTATTGGTTTCGACCTGATTCTGGGAATGAGCTGGCTAGCCAGATATGATGTAGTAATCTAGTGTGCCAAGAGGATTGTGCAACTGACGGCAGAGACCGGCGATAAGGTGGAGTACCAGGCAGCCAGTCCATTGGAGCATAATCAAGTCAGTCAAGCTGATGGTGCAGCTCCCACCGACATCAGAGTGGTGAGCGAGTTCCCGGATGTGTTTCCCGAGGAATTGCTAGGTATGCCCCCGGAACGTGAAGTTGAATTCGTTATTGAACTAAAACCTGGCACTGCACCTATAGCTAAAAGGCCATATAGGATGGGAGTGAAGGAACTGGAGAAACTTAAGTAAGAATTAAGCTCTTTGCTCGAAAAAGGGTATATTCATCCTAGTTCTTCACCATAGGGAGCACCAGTGTTGTTCGTGGACAAGAAGGATGGCACGCAGAGGATGTGCGTGGACTATCGAGCCCTCAATGAAGTGATTGTCAAGAACAAGTATCCACTGCCAAGGATTGATGATTTGTTCGATCAATTGAAGGGAGCCTGTGTGTTCTCGAAGATAGATCTCCGATCACGCTACCATCAGATGAGAATCCGACCATCCGATATACCCAAGATAGCATTCACTACTCGATATGTACTATATGAGTTCATGATCATGTCATTCAGATTGACCAATGCCCCAGCATACTTCATGTACCTGATGAACAATGTCTTCATGGACTATCTGGACAAGTTCGTGGTGGTGTTCATTGATGACATTCTGGTCTTCTCCAAGAACGAGGAAGAACACGAGAAGCACTTGCGGATGGCAATGCAGCGACTCAGAGAGCATCAGCTATATGCTAAGTTGAGCAAGTGCGAGTCCTGGCTGAAGGAAGTGGCATTCTTGGGTCATGTGTTGTCCAATGGAGGAGTAGCCGTGGATCCAAAGAAGGTTCAGGATGTGCTCAGCTGGAATCCACCCAAGGATGTGAGTGAGATCAGGAGTTTCCTCAGTATGGCTGGATACTACAGACG
This sequence comes from Echinochloa phyllopogon, assembly GCA_033239725.1. Taxonomy (NCBI): domain Eukaryota; kingdom Viridiplantae; phylum Streptophyta; class Magnoliopsida; order Poales; family Poaceae; genus Echinochloa; species Echinochloa phyllopogon. Next base: position 31,064,350 of record BTCW01000018.1, read on the forward strand.
GTTCATCAAAGGATTCTCCAAGATTGCTAAGCCCATGACAGCCCTACTGGAGAAAAATGCCAAGTTCGTCTGGACATCAGAATGTCAAGTCAGCTTTGAGGAGTTGAAGAAGAGGTTGACTACCCGACACACGACCTAGAGTTGGCAGCGGTGGTTCATGCCCTAAAGATCTGGAGACACTACCTGTTCGGGCACAAGTGTGACATCTACACCGATCACAAGAGTCTCAAGTATGTCTTCACCCAGTCATATCAGAATATGAGGCAACGCCAATGGTTGGAGTTGATCAAGGACTATGATCTGGAGATCCACTACCACCCCGGGAAGGCTAACTTGGTGGCAGATGCTCTGAGTAGGAGAAGCTATGTGATCAAGATCACCGGCCATTGTCTGCCTGAAGAACTCAGCCGGGAATTTGAGAAGATGAGTCTGGGATTCGTGACTAGCATCACAGAGATGACAGTAGAACCAACTCTTGAACAGGAGATCCGGAGGGGTCAGCTTGGTGATGAAAAGATCAAAGAGATTGTGGAGAATGCTGCCCTAGGAAAGGCCCCTGGATTCCGAGTGGACGAATAGGGAACCTTGTGACACAGGAAGAGGATATGTGTGCCCGATATAGCGCAGATCAAGGACACGATCCTAAGAGAAGCTCACGATTCAGCTTACTCGATCCACCCAGGAAGCACCAAGATGTACCAAGACATCAAGGAAAGATTCTGGTGGTATGGGTTGAAGCGTGATGTGGCAACCTATGTGGGCCCTATGTGACACATGTCAAAGAGTCAATGCGGAACATCAGAGGCGAGCCGGATTACTCCAGCCCTTGAAGATACCAGAATGGAAATGAGAAGAAGTTGGTATGGACTTCATAACGGGTCTACCCCACACACAGCAAGGATTTGACTCCATTTGGGTGATTGTGGACCGCTTGACCAAAGTGGCACACTTTCTTCCAGTAAAGACCACCTACACGGGAGCTAGACTAGCAGAGCTATATATGGAAAGGTTTGTGTGCTTGCATGGAGTGACAAAAAGGATAGTGTCTGACCGAGGTACTCAGTTCACGTCACACTTCTGGCAGAAGCTACATGAGTCAATGGATACTAAGCTGCACTTTAGTTCGGCTTACCACCCGCAGACAGATGGATAGACGGAGCGAAACAATCAGATTCTGGAAGACATGTTGAGAGCATGTGCTCTACAGTATGGTGTCAGTTGGGACAAGAGTTTGCCCTATACGGAGTTCTCGTACAGCAACAGCTATCAGAAGAGTCTGCAAATGGCACCGTTCGAGGCTTTGCATGGCCGAAAGTGTAGAACCCCTCTATTCTGGAACCAGACTGGAGAAAGTCAAGTTTTCGGTCCAGAGATACTAAGAGAAGCAGAGCGACAAGTGCAAGTGATCCGACAGAACTTGAAAGTGGCACAGTCGCGGTAGAACAGCTATGCCGACGTCAGAAGAAGGGATCTCACCTTCGAAGTCGACGACTTTGTGTATCTCAAGGAGTCACCTGATGAGGACACCATCTACGACACGAGTACATCTACACCTTCTCCAGCGCCACCAGATGATCCTCCACCACAGGCGCCACCTTTTGGCCCAATCACGCGGGCCCGTGCAAGAGAACTTAACTTCGTTATGCTATTCAAGAATGACGGCCCAGAAGAATAGAAGCTGGCCCAACATGGGCCTTTGTGTGGGCGCCTAGGGCTGTTGCCCTCTCCCTTTCCCTGGGCGCCACCTTCCTTAGGGGCTGCACCCCCTTTCCCTCTATTTAGATAGAGGCTTCCTTTCATTTCAGACTTGAGTTTTGTTTTACATCTAGCTTTAGCTACCCCCGAAGAACATGCGCAAACCAGCGCTGTCCTCGTGTAATTCAGAACTCCACCTTCGAATGATATTAAGATTGCTCGCATCTTTTTTTCTTGTTCGTTTTTCGATTGCGCACAGGAAACGATCTTCGTGATCAGGCTGATCTTGCACCAGCAAGGTCGGTAACCACAGGGAGTTGGTTCAGCGATTGCATTGGCGCTACGGGTTTGCTCGTCGTAGTCGGATCGTGAGGGTCTACTTCCACCAAGTCGAAATTATCTCCACTCACCGAAAGATCGGGCACTTCAGCTCTATCAAGTGGTATTAGATTTCAGGTTGATCGGTGAGTTTTATCGAGTGTTTTTCCATTTCCTACAGTCCACAAAACCAAAACAAATATATATTTTTAGGTTAGATCTTTGTCCCAGCACCCTTTTGAGCCTTGCACTTTCTTTCAATAATTTGCATTGTTGAATTTGTGTGCTTACGAGTTCAATTGTTGCTGGTTACTTTGTGTTCTATCTTTGTTTTTCTTTGCTTCTAACCCCCACGCCACCACCATTTCTCTGCTACTCGCCATCTCCCACGCGCCGGCATTCCGCTGATCTCGCGCCTTTCCCTGGATCGCCCCTCCGCTGTCTTCTGTGTTTCGGCAAGTGACAAAAAAAAAGGAAAGAAAGCAATCAAAAGAAAAGGAAAGTCAAAAAAAAGAAAGAGAGGGAAGGGAAAGAGTTCCGAGACCGAATCAGGGCTGATCGCCCTCCCCCCCCCCCACTGTAGTGCACCGTGATTGCCTCGGCCCTGCTGGTTACATTCCCTCCTTCCCCCCCCCCCCCCCACGCCGTGCTAGTTTTCCATATTCGCCTCTCTCTTCTTGGTACCTTTTCCTGCAGTTCGCCTCACTCTAGAGAGAGAGAGAGTGTGTGTGTGTGGCAAATTGCTCTTTTGTATTCCTTTGTTCCTACAATCCGTTTGTGAGTTTGTCAAAAAAAAACAAAAAAAACAGAAAAAAAAGAGAACAAAAAAAAACAGGACAATGACGGAAACCGTGTGCGCCCTCCCTGCTTCCTTTTGTTCGCTTCCTTTTCGCCTTGCTCCACTTTTGCACTTTGTCTCCAGCAGCTTTGCACAAGTTTAGCACTATTATTCAACTTTGCATTATTGTTTGATTGTGCTAACCCTTGCATTGAGTGCAGCCTACCCAGAACTCCACATAGTCCTACGACGAGCAGATTTTATTTCTCCAGGCAATCGCTGCTCCAATCTCTCGCCGGTACTACTTGTTGGTTGCAGCTCACCCGTGTGTGCTTGGTACGAACGGATAAGCATTTGATAACAGCATTTTAGTGTGCGTGTTGAGAGCGATTCCACCTTTGTTGTTGCCTTTGCTTTGTGTTTGCGCTAACCATGGCAGATGACGACGACCCGAAGGATGCACAGCTGCAGGACATGCGGACTCAAGTTGATGGCCTTGCAGCGGACATGCAAACGTTGCATGAACGGCTTGATTCCACGGTCACTACGACGAACGCGCGGTTCGATCAGCTCGACCTCGCGCAGACGGCCACTAAGACCACGCTCGACTCCATTGTGGCCCGTCTCGATGCCATGAACACGGTGATCACAGAGTTACAGAAGGGTTATGGTGGTGACACGGAGCAGGAAGATGGAAACCGCCGCGACCGCGCTCGCCGTGTGGTACGCCCCCCCGGTAATGATTCATTTGCTAAGATTAAATTTAAGATTCCATCTTTTAATGGCAAATATGATCCTGCTGCATATCTTGATTGGGAGTTAGAGGTCGAACAGAAATTTTCATGCCATGATATTCCTGCTACTTCTCAAGTTAAGGCTGCTATCAGTGAATTTTCTGATTTCGCTTTAATTTGGTGGTGTGAATATAAACAAACCCATCCCACAACCACTCCCACATCGTGGGCTCAATTAAAGGCTGCCATGCGACATAGGTTTGTGCCTTCCTATTATGCCCGTGATTTGCTTAACAAAATGCAGCGTTTTCAGCAAGGACAACAATCTGTTGAGGAGTATTACCAGCAGCTCCAAAAGGGTATGATGCATTGTGGTTTACTTGAGGAGGCTGATGCTGCTATGGCACGTTTTCGTGGTGGTTTGAACCGCGAAATTCAGGATATACTTGATTATAAGGAGTATGCTGATATGAACACATTATTTGAATATGCTTGCAAAGCTAAACGTGAAGTGCAGGGACGCCGCTCGAAGCCATATACTAACTCTTTTGCAGGGAGAAGTTCGGCCGCTCCAGCCAAGAATGCACCATCCACGTCCACCACTACAACGCGCGAGAAGACGTCCACACCTGCAGCAGCACCACCCACAGGAGCTGCCCCTTCCACAGGACGTACACGGGATATACAGTGTCATCGTTGCAAAGGGTTTGGTCACATACTTCGGGACTGCCCAAACAAGCGTACTTTGCTCATCCGTGACAATGGTGAGTACTCGTCCGAAAGTGATTCTGAGGAAACTCGACATGCTATATTTGCCACTGACCATGCAGCTCATGCGGAGGTACATGTCAACCCGGGGGACGCTGACAGGTATGAAAGTCTTGTTGTGCAGCGTGTTCTTAGTACACAGGTCGCCCCGGTCGAGAAGAACCAGCGCCACACTCTGTTCCATACTAAAGGCGTTGTGCAGGAGCGGTCGATTCGCATCATAATCGACAGCGGCAGCTGCAACAACTTGGCAAGTACCGTGCTGGTTGAAAAATTGTCTTTGCCCACACGTAAGCATCCAAATCCATATCACATTCAATGGCTCAATGATGGTGGGAAAATTAGAGTGACACGATCGGTTCGTGTTCCTTTCTCCATGGGTGCTTATTCTGATTTTGTTGATTGTGATGTTATTCCCATGGAAGCATGTTCCTTGTTACTTGGTTGACCTTGGCAATATGATACTGACAGCTTGCATCATGGTCGTTCGAATCATTATTCTTTCATGTTTAAAGGTCAGAAAATAATCATACATCCCATGACACCTGAACAAATTATTAAAGATGATCTTGCTCGTGTTGCTAAGGCTGCTAAACAACCATCGATTTCTGCTAATTCTGAAATCAAATTGAATGCCCCTGTTCTCCTTGCTACACGTGCTGATTTTGATGATATTCGTGATGCTCATTTGCCCTGCTATGCACTTGTATGCTCTGGTATGTTCGTTTCACTTGATGCCACACCATATTCGGATACTCCCCCTGCGGTTGCTAACCTTTTGCAGGAGTACGCTGATGTCTTTCCCACCGACTTACCACCGGGTCTTCCACCACTCCGTGGCATTGAGCACCAGATCGATCTCATCCCCGGTGCACAGCTTCCGAACCGCGCACCATACCGTACAAATCCGGATGAAACGAAGGAGATCCAGCGCCAGGTACAGGCGTTGCTTGACAAGGGTTACATTCGTGAGTCTCTCAGCCCTTGCTCTGTTCCTGTGTTACTTGTCCCAAAGAAAGATGGATCTTGGCATATGTGTGTAGATTGTCGTGCTATTAATAACATCACCATTTGTTACCGATACCCTATACCACGCCTTGATGATATGCTAGATGAGCTTAGTGGTGCCATTATTTTCACAAAGATTGATTTGCGTAGTGGTTACCACCAGATTAGAATGAAACTCGGTGATGAATGGAAAACGGCTTTTAAAACAAAATTTGGGTTATATGAATGGTTGGTTATGCCGTTTGGATTGACTAATGCTCCCAGCACCTTTATGCGTTTAATGAATGAAGTTCTTAGGCCCTTCATAGGCTTGTTTGTTGTTGTCTATTTTGATGACATTCTCATTTACAGCAAGTCTATGAAAGAGCATTTAGAACATTTGCGTGCTGTTTTTGATACGTTGCGTGCTGCTCATCTGTTTGGTAACATGGAAAAGTGCCTCTTTTGCACACAACGTGTCTCGTTTCTTGGCTATGTTGTTACTCCACAGGGCATTGAGGTGGATAGCAGCAAGATCGATGCCATCCGGGAATGGCCTACACCGACGACGGTCACACAGATTCGGAGCTTTCTTGGACTTGCAGGTTTCTATCGCAGGTTCGTCCGTGATTTCAGCTCCATTGCAGCACCTCTACATGAGCTTACAAAGAAAGGTGTGTTGTTTGCTTGGAGTGAATCTCAGGCGGTAGCGTTCAACACCTTGAAAGATAGGTTAACACATGCTCCTCTCTTGCAATTGCCTGATTTTGGTAAAATCTTTGAGCTTGAATGTGATGCCAGCGGTATTGGGCTAGGTGCTGTTTTGTTATAAGAAGGAAAACCGATTGCTTATTTCAGTGAAAAATTAAGCGGTGCTAGCTTGCGATACTCTACCTATGATAAGGAACTTTATGCTTTAGTACGCACTTTGCAAACATGGCAGCACTATCTTTGGCATCGTGAGTTTATTATTCACTCTGATCATGAGGCTTTAAAACACATTCGTACCCAATCCAATCTGAACCGTCGTCATGCTAATTGGGTAGAATTCATTGAGTCTTTTCCTTACATCATTAAACACAAGAATGGGAAGGAAAATGTTATTGTTGATGCTTTGTCTCGTCGATATACCATGCTGTCCCAGTTGGATTTTAAAATCTTTGGCTTGCAAACTGTGAAAGATCAATATGTCGACGATGCTGATTTTCGGGATATCTTAGTTCACTGCATGAATGGCAAACCATGGGGCAAATTTCACATGCAGGATGGGTTCCTGTTTCGCGCTAACAAGCTGTGTGTTCCAGCAAGCTCGGTTCGTCTTTTGTTGTTACAGGAAGCACATGGCGGTGGTCTTATGGGACATTTTGGTGTCTACAAGACACATGAGGTGCTAGGTGCCCATTTCTTTTGGCCCCGGATGCGCCGTGATGTTGAGCGCCTTGTTGCCCGCTGCACTACTTGTCAGAAAGCTAAGTCACGACTAAAACAACCATGGTTTATATATGCCTTTGCCTGTCCCTACTTCCCCCTGGCTTGATATTTCTATGGACTTTGTCTTGGGCTTACCTAGAACTAAGAAGGGGAGGGACAATATTTTTGTGGTTGTTGATCGCTTCTCCAAAATGGCTCATTTTATACCTTGTCATAAGACTGATGATGCTAGCAATGTTGCTGAATTGTTCTTTAGAGAGATTATTCGCTTGCATGGTATTCCAAATACAATAGTCTCTGATCGTGATGCTAAGTTTCTCAGCCATTTTTGGAGATCACTGTGGAATAAAATGGGAACTAAATTGCTGTTTAGCACCACTTGTCACCCTCAGACTGATGGACAAACTGAGGTGGTTAATCGAACTTTGTCAACCATGCTTAGGGCTGTTTTGGATAAAAACTTGAAACGCTGGGAAGATTGCTTACCTCATGTTGAGTTTGCTTATAATCATGCAACGCATTCTTCTACAAAGATGTGTCCCTTTCAGGTTGTTTATGGATATATTCCTCGAGCGCCTATTGATCTGTTTGCGCTTGATGCTGCGGATACTCCCCACATAGATGCTGCTGCACATGTTGACCAAATGATTAGCTTGCATGAACAAACTCAACAAAACATTGCTGCTGCTAATGCTAAATACCAGGTTGCAGGTAGTAAAGGAAGAAAACATGTTACCTTTGAACCGGGTGATATGGTGTGGTTGCATCTAAGAAAGGATCGATTTCCCACTTTACGCCGCTCTAAATTGATGCCTCGTGCTGCTGGTCCTTTTAAGATACTAACCAAGATTAATGATAATGCTTATGTTCTTGATCTGCCTGCGGAGTTTGGTGTTTCCACTAGTTTTAATGTTGCAGATTTGAAGCCGTATGCGGGTGAAGGTGAGGAGTTGCCGTCGAGGACGACTTCAGTTCAAGAAGGGGAGGATGATGAGGACACCATCTACGACACGAGTACATCTACACCTTCTCCAGCGCCACCAGATGATCCTCCACCACAGGCGCCACCTTCTGGCCCAATCACGCGGGCCCGTGCAAGAGAACTTAACTTCGTTATGCTACTGAAGAATGAAGGCCCAGAAGAATAGAAGCTGGCCCAACAGGGGCCTTTGTGTGGGCGCCTAGGGCTGTTGCCCTCTCCCTTTCCCTGGGCGCCACCTTCCTTAGGGGTTGCGCCCCCTTTCCCTCTATTTAGATAGAGGCTTCCTTTCATTTCAGACTTGAGTTTTGTTTTACATCTAGCTTTAGCTACCCCCGAAGAACACGCGCAAACCAGCATTGTCCTCGTGTAATTCAGAACTCCACCTTCGAGTGATATTAAGATTGCTCACATCTTTTTTTCTTGTTCGTTTTTCGATTGCGCACAGGAAACGATCTTCGTGATCAGGCTGATCTTGCACCAGCAAGGTCGGTAACCACAAGGAGTTGGTTCAGCGATTGCATTGGCGCTACGGGTTCGCTCGTCGTAGTCGGATCGTGAGGGTCTACTTCCACCAAGTCGAAATTATCTCCACTCACCGAAAGATCGGGCACTTCAGCTCTATCATCACCGATGCGAGGCGTGAAAAGGTTCAATGTCATGGGCAAGCTAGCACCTCGGTACACCAGGCCATTCAAAGTAGTGGAACAAATGGGTGAAGTGGCTTACCGGCTAGAACTACCTGAGAAACTGGCCGGAGTGCACGATGTGTTCCACGTGTCTCAGTTGAAGAAATGATTGCGGGTACCTGAGGAGCATATCCCAATAGATGAGTTGAATGTACAAGAAGATCTCACCTACAATGAGTACCCCGTTAAGATTTTGGAAAGGTCGGAGAGAGTAACTAGAAGCAAGGTCATCCGAATGTGCAAGGTGCAATGGAACCGACACTCGGAGGACGACGCAACTTGAGAAAAAGAAGAGGATCTCAAGACCGAATATCCACAACTCTTCGCTTCCACATCCGAATCTCGAGGACGAGATTCATCTTAAGGGGGGTAGGTTTGTAACACCCAAAAATGGCCCATTTAAAATTTTTAGTAATTAATTGGCTTTTATTTTAATTGTTCATATTTAATATAGGTTAAATGAATTATTTATGAATATTAAAATTTAATATAAGTGTAGAAACAATTTTTGTTGCATTCATGCTGCTGCATTTATTTTTGTATTGCTTGTGATTCAAACGAGAGATTAAATTTATTTAAATTCAAATTTGAATCACCTTGTTTGGAATCCTAGAAAAGTTATTTCAGCCAAGTCTGTTTTTACTCCCTAAGCTTTCTCCCCGGTTCACTCTTGCACCTCTAACTTCCCTCCCGAGCCGGCCCACTCCCACTCCCTTCTCCCCCCGGCCCACAACCCCTCTCCCGCAGCCAGCCACGAAAAACGGCCCAGCAGCGGCCCAATCTTCTCCCCCCCCGGCGCGCCCCACGCTCTCTGTCCCACTGATTCCCCGGTCCCACCTCGCAGGTTCTTCCCCAACATCCCTTTCCTTTCTTCACCGCGCGTGAATGGTGCTCGAGCGCCTCGGCCGATGGCAAGTCCGGCCGGGCCCGCCTCCCCGCGCTGCTGTGGACCACCCAGGATCCTTCGCCGCACCTTCCTTACCCGATCCCCTTCCTTTCCCGGCCGCTCCGCGCATGGCAGGGCATCTCCCCGCTTGGAAAGCGTGGATCGCCGGCGGCCGCAGCAATCCGGGGCGCGGATACCAATGTGGCCTCCCCTCGTCCTATATAAGCCACCCCCGGAGCCCCCCCAGAACCTCACCAACCCTCCTTCCGAGCTCTCAACCCCCGCAACAGCCCTCTCCTCGCCAAGCCCCGCCGCTCTTCGGTCGCCGTCATCGAAACTCGCCGCCATCGCCCTTCGCTCGTCGTGAGCCCTTCCCCGAGCCTCTAGAGGAGGTAAGGAGCCTGCCCGGTCAATCCCCGCTCTCCTTTCCGCTCGGTGCTTCGACTAATTGCTCGCCGCTATTTCCCCAGCCTGCCGAGCCACTGCTCCCTGACGACCGCCGCCTCCGACGCTCCACCGCCGTCCCAAGAATCGCAGGTGAACTTGCCGCTCCCTCCTGATGCTCTGCGTCCAAGCCACGTGCCAATTAGGGGCCTGTAGCTCGAGTTGGGTCCCTCTCCGCCGCCGTCCAACGCGCCGCGCCGCCGCGCCTCTGTCCGTCGCCGGTGACCAACACCCCCCCCCCACTCCCTCAACCGCCCGATCTAAAACCTACGGCGCGGATCAGGTCTGACCGAACTCAGAAAACGGTCAGCGCCGAGTCAGCCCTCCCTTTTTCTAAAGAGCCCCCCAGTTTTGGTTTATTCAACCTGCAGTCCACCCCAGTTCAAAATAATTACACATAGGTCCTGGTTTAACAGAAAACCCCTTGAGCTTTTTAAAATTAGAACCCGCCGTCCTGTTTTGGTCTTTTGGCACGTAGGCCCTTGTAGTTTTATACAAAATTATGTTTTAGCCCCTAGTTTTTCACAAATAGGTCCCTAGAAGTTTTAAAACCTTGCCAGTAAGTCCCTGTAGCTTAGAAACGCCACAACTTTTCCGTTTTAGCTCCGATTAGTGTGATTTTTGCACTCATGTGTTGTTTCTACTGTTGGGTGTACTGTTCTAATAGAATTATATTTGTTTGCATGTATTGGTATGCGTGTATGCTTGTGTGGTGCTTCGCGTCCAGTCGGTGAGCCGTTAGCTTTGGATTTTGAGTTCGCGGAGGACTTTCCGGAGCAGAACTCGCAGCAGCAGCACTTCGAGGAAGGCAAGTTATAGCACGGACAATCCTTGCTACCTAAACACACTTTTTACATACATTTACTTTCATATGCATCTGTCTAAATTGATGTCCTATTAAGGTTGTACCTAGTTTGTATACTCCTGTCCTTATTACCTTGGGATTATTGCATATGGGTAGAATCTTTGCTATGCGCAGCTACTGTCACTATTATTTATTTGTTAATTATGACATAATGGTTCACTTCGATATTAATGATAAAACTTGCTTTTTAGCAACATGGTTTAGGGAACTAGAGTATGTGATGTGTGCTTTGCTCCAGTGTCTCTCCCTAAGGTCCGGTTCTTAAAGCGGCAACCCAGGAGCTTGTCGCCACCGCTAGAACTATTATAGCTCTGGTCTTGGTCAAGTAACTTGTACGTCTCTAGCTTGCCAGTGGTTACCGAAGTGGCCGACGACGTTATGGGAAGTAAGGCACATGGTGTTTCTTGATTCCACCGAGGACGGTAGCCCCGTCGGCTTGGTCTCGTTAGACCCAGTCCCGTGTTGGGAGCCCCTGTGGTACGGGAGCTCCGCACGTCGCGCTCTTTATTTTTGTTGTTGGCATGAGTTGCCCGCGCTTGGACGTCATTGGCCCCCTCACGTTGCGCCCTGAGGGTCAGTCAATCTCGGTGCCTAAAGTCTCACCACCTTATTGTATCGTAGCGGCCACTGTCTTGTTAGGGTGTCTTGTGAAAAACCTCGTAGCGTCCCTATGCAATCACACCTCGGAAGTGTTGATGTGCGTGGTTGGGTGCAAAGTTCTTTTGAACTTTTACGCGACTGGTGGGTAAAGGGTGAAACCTCTGCAGAGTGTAAATCTATCATGATAGCCTTGCTCAGGGTCACGAGCGACCTGGATCCTTTTTTATTAGAAGAAGATGTTTATTTATGTTTAATGTCACTTATACTTTATTAATTGGGTTGCAACCGGGTTTCATCCACTTGTAGTAATTTGGTTAATGTTAAAATGAACCAACTAAAAATGTTAATGCAATTAAGTCGTGTCTAGCCTATTTTGAGCCTTCATACCTGTGCTATACTTGCTAAGTAATTGTTTACTTACATTTGCCATTTATTCAATAAAATCCCGGATGGGTAAACAGATTGGGCTGTGCATGAGACTGCTGCTGAGTTCCCTGAGGACCTGAGCTCCCGGAAGAAGCATACCTTATGCGTGATAAAGCTCCTAAAAGTTGTGCAACGAGATATACGAGTATAAGGTGCAGATCATCCAGTGATGGATAATCTACTTGGCTGACAACCCTACAGAAAGTACATAAGGCAGGGGACAAAATCAGCTTCCACAAGACCACAAGAATATAAACTCCAGCTGGCAATTAAAAGAAAACAAACACCGTGACTCAAAACATGGGTCGAATAAGACAATAGACATTTATTATGCAACTAACATATGATATTTTTAAAATTTTGATGAAAGGCTTATGAATGCACAAATAGAACTGTAGCATTAGGCGAGTCCTACTTTTACTATACAAGAAACATGTTAGGGAAGGCAGTAAAACCTTACATGTCTGCATTAATTAACCAATCAAATACAGAAATTTCCAGGCCAACTATAACTACTATATAGATGGACAACATGGTGCTTCAGCTCTCTAGGAGCTTATCCTAAGGTCGTCAGCCCCAGGCCCTTAGTGGTCTTCTGAGGCTAGTACGTCTTGAAATAATATGCCTTTCTTTTACTCTAATAGTGGAGATGCACGTGCCACAGGCCTGTGTTTTTCAAAAATATATTAAACATGACTTTATTTTATTTTTGTAAAAATCTAATAAATAATATTTTCATATTATAGAAAAGATGTACATATGGAAAACACAATGATTTCATATTTTTCAGCTACCAAATTGTCCAACACAACATGTTGTCGGTTTGCATTTTATTTGAAATGTGCCATCACAAATGGTAATTAGTGGGTGGTAGCAGGTTGTGCTATTTACAGAGTGTCCTCCCATACAAGAAGTGATTAATCAATTGCTGCCCTCCAAAACCAAATGAAAATATACACAATTTATCTATGTGGCAACTATATAAGGACTTAGATGCTTTGTTAACAAAGCGCACTTTCAGTAAAAAATCGAACAGCAGACATAAAACAATTTTATAATCAGTAATTGCAAAGCAAACACATTACCTTACTGATCTGTCCTTTTCTGTATACAGGACCTCTTAGATATTCTCAAAGGTGGATTGTCACTTATGTAGTCTTTGCTAATATCCTGAAACTGATAGCAAGTTTAGAAAAGAAAGCAATCCCAACAGATCACAAATGACAGATGAAAAGACAAAAGCTATGTACCTGCGTCTTTGCAAACCATCACATACTCTGAATCACAGGTCCAGTGGGAAAGGAGCATTGCTTAAGTAAAAGGAATCACAAATGAAGGTCCAGAAAGCTAATATTTTGTGAATATAATAGCTGCTCAGAAACACTGCAACAAATTTAGAAAGCACAACACAGGCAGCTGAAGAAATAGAAATACTGAATTTTTCAGTTTCAAGAAAAAATGCATGGCGGCATTTATGTTACGACTGATTTTTTTGCTAACAGAAACATACATGCCCCCAAATTATTTACTTTCCAAGCATCATGGCTTGTATCAGTTAACAGCGGTGTAATCAACCCACCATCTATGGCAACTGCAAATAGCAATGTTAATGCTACTGCTGTATTTGAAGCTCTTCCCATCCCTGCCGCTGTAGTTCACCACAGGATGCTGAACCAGCATCATTTCCATAGACTTAGACAGCAGTGTTGTCGTTGCTACCCCCTTCAACTTTATCTGCAAAAGGCTCACTCTTTTATCCAATCATAAAATTAATAAAACAATGTTTCTAACATTATGAAAAGAAACTCACATTCTTGTAGAGCTGATCGGGAGAATCAGTGGTGATGATGTAATGGGGACAGCAAGGCTCTCCACCATATTTCTTGTTAACAGCACCCTGCATTGTCGTAATTTGCACTGTCAAGCCCAATGCCACATCATCCTTGGTCACAATTTGCCCACCGGGGCCTGATCCAGTGACAGAGAAAAGAAAGATCCATGCCTCATTAACTTTGCTGCCAGGAAGCAAGTAATAATAGGGGCAGGTATGTCTTGCGACAGAATGCACTGTATATCATCACCCACTCACCGCCGACAGCCCACCCAACCTCGCACAGGAATTCGTCGTCGTCGTTCTCCTTAAACGCGCTCCACAGCTGCTTCCGCAGCGTCACCAGGCCATCAGCGTCTCTCTGCAGCGTGCTTGGTTCATCCGGAGACAGATAGTGTTGGTCCCTACAGTGCACGTGTTCCAAGCGGCGGCGGCGGCGGCGGCTGCAACGGAGAGGGGCAGGGGAGAGGGGGCTGGGACATAGGGGCGGCGGTGGCGGCGGCGGAGAGGGGCGGCGGTGGAGAGTGGCGGGGCAGGGGGGCGGGGTCCGAGCGTCCGACTCGTGGGTTTTGCGAAGGGTTGTTCTGGGGGGTTTGGAGGAGAGCAACAAGTTGATCGCACACGTAGGATTCTATTTTAATGGTTAGAATGGATCGCACGCAGAGGAGATTGGTGGAGCGATGAGGGTAGGACGCGATTCCCCGGCGTGTAATTATCAGTAGTAGAGATATGTATCTTACTATACTATACATATGAACACATACTCGTTCATATAAACAAACCTATGTGTACTCCTTTACTGAAGTCATCATAGCCATCGGAGGGTACGGACGCGGCTCCCCAGCATGTAATTATTAGTAGTAGAGATATGTATCTTACTATACTATACATATGACCACATACTCGTTCATATAAACAAACGCATGTGTACTCCTGTACCGAAGTCATCATAGCCATCCACGAACATGTTTCCATTAAAAGACGTAAAATAATGTGGTTAATTTATTTTGAAACGAATAATGTGATTAAATCTGGATTCACAAGTTTTACCAACAATCTAATCCTAAATGCAGCAACACTTGTTGAGTCAGAAACTTAAACCTGAGTGGACAAAACCTATCAATGGAGCTATATTAGTTCATAATCCCATCTCATCAAGAGGTTGGTAATTCAAATAACACAACTCTTTTCGTGCGGTGGATTTGCCAGAGTGCATTAAATGTCTATAAATTTTGCATGTTAGTTTTACATAGGGCATAATTTTGTGAAAATGTTGTGATGGATTATCCGATTTTGTATTTGTATGTAAAATAACGGGTAATACATAGAAGTTAGTGGTTTTTGTTGTTGGGTACTTAGATGAAACAAAAAATATATCATATTAATTACAACCTGAAAATGCAAGTTGCCCACCCAACAAAGTTCATTGTATACTAAAAAAGGGTTTCTCTTAGTAGGCGAAGCAAATTTTTTTCCTTTGAAATGACCAGTTTTGTTTTGACGGCCGAGCATTTGGATGGTTTTTCTGTGGCGTCGGCTCTTCAGACTTCAAGAGTGTCCCCCATGGAGCCCCCAATGCCGCCGCCGCGCGCGCTGCCGCTGCCGCTGCCGCACTTCACCCTCCCTCCCCTCGCCGGTGAAGACTATCTCTTCGTGGCCGCGCTCCGCTCCCACATCTCCGCCTCGCCGACCCCCGCCGCCGCCTCGCTCTCCCGCTTCCTCCCGGGCCTCACACCGCTCCGCCTCACCCACCTCGTCCTCCTCCTCGGCCCGGTGCTTGCCAATGGGATCCCGCAGGGCCTCCTCTCTGCGCTCCTCTCCTCGCCGCCTTCGCCGCTCCCGCTTGCTGTCCTGCTCCACTCTCTCCCGCCGCGCCGCTGCGCTGAGCTCCTTGCCTCCGTGCTCCCCTCTGTCTCGCCGCACGCCTTCCCGGACCTCCTACACCACGTCCTCCTCACCGCCCGCCTCGCCACTCAGACGCAGCGCCCCGCCGCAGTTTCAACCCTCGACGTCCTCTTCTCCTCATGCGCGAGGGACAAGAAGCTCTCGCGGGCCACGCTCACGTACCGCGCCATGCGCGCGCACGGCCTGCTACCGACCGTCGAATCCTGCAACGTCTTCATCTCGGCCACGCTCCGGCTGCGGCGCCCCGAGATCGCCATTTCTTTCTTCCGGGAGATGCGTCGGTGCCGGATGTCGCCCAACGTGTACACGGCCAACATGGTGATTCGCGCACACTGTGCACTGGGACGGGTCGCGGAGGCGGCCCAGGTGCTCGACGAAATGTCCGACTGGGGGATTAGCAGAACTGCGGCCAGTTTCAACACGCTTATTGTGGCGTACTGCAGAGCCGATGGTGGAATAGAGTCTGCGCTGAGGCTGAAGGAGAGGATGGAGCAGGAGGGCCTCACGCCGAATGAGATGACATACAACACAATCATACATGGGCTGTGCAAGAAGGGAAACATGCCGTGGGCAAACCGGTTAGTGGGTGAGATGAGGGCAAATGGGTTGGCGCCAAACACAGTCACATTCAACACGCTGATTCATGGGTATGTGAGGCTCGGCGATAATGAGGCGTTGTCTAGGGTTCATGAGGAGATGGTGAAGGTTGGAGTAGGGCTTGATATGGTGACATACAATGCACTCATTCTTGGACTATGCAATGAAGGAAAGGTGAAGAAGGCCGAGCGTTTGGTTCAGGAGCTTCGTACGGCCAAGCTTGAGCCGAATGCGTCAACTTTCATGTCGCTGATTGTTGGGCAGTGGAAGAGGCAGAACTCGGAGCAAGCGTTGGATCTGTTGAATGCAATGAAGAAAAGTGGCTTTCATCCGAATTACGATGCATATAAGATGGTTGTATCCACTTTCTGCAAGAACAATGATTTTGAAGGAGCAGTTGATGTTTTGAGGGATATGCTTGCGAGGTGCATGGCTCCTGACAAGGACTTGTTGCATGAATTCTTTGAAGGCCTCTCTGAAGCTAAAAAACTGCACCTGGCAGAGGACCTCCGTTCAGTGGTTAACGGTGCAAGATTTATCCCTGATGTCTACTTTACTGGTGATTTATAGGAATAAAGATGAAGAGAAGAATACATGTTAACATGCATTCTGGACTAATAAGTCTCATGAATATCTACATTTTCGTTGGTCAAGGGGAATAAGATTGTTCAAAGAAGTCAAAAATTCCAACCTTTATGATCATGTTGATCTGGAACTTGTTTAGGAGTGCTTCAGAGTTTTTTCAGCATATTTGCAGCCATCCTTGGAGGACCTAGTTTGTGCTAGATCATCAAAATACAAATTCTGCGGAAGGACTTTCTAGCGAAATTTTAGATGCAGTGGAAACCTAGTGTACCGCATGCTGCACAGAGGGCATCTATGAAAACAAAAACTTTAATAATCAAAGGTTGGTATCATTCCACTTTGAGTAAATTCCTTATTTGACACCAAAACAAATGACGGTTCCTTTTTTAGCCCTGAAAAATTTTTCGTTCTCTATTTGACACTGACTTTTAATTTCATTCCTTATTTGACATTTCCATCACAACTTTCAGTTAAATTAAACGAAACAACCTCAAAATAATCATCAAAATTCATGAAACTTTTTATAATGATATAACGTATCGATATGAACATAATTTAATTAAAAGGACACATGTGCCTTTATGGTTTTCAAATTAAAATTTACTAAACTAGACTATCTTTAAAACAAATATGAATTATATGGCACCAAAATACTTTCAAAAATTATGAAAAAACAACTATTATTCACCATATGTAATGTGGTAGTTTATAAAATTATTTTCCATTATAAGTTACATATAGATTTGGGAAGAACATGGCATTTTAGTAATTTTAGATGGAACTCATAATTATCTATTTAACTTATGATGGAAAATAATTTTATACGCTATTGTATAACATGGACAAATATTAGTAATTTTATACGCTATTGTGCGACCCGCCACGTTGTTTTCCTCGTCATCTCCCACCTCTCCCACGCCGGCTACCGCTACACTAACCTGTTGGTCTCCTCGGCTCCGATGGTGCCATGCCACCGCTGGCACTGCTCGGCCCGGTGATCGTCACCACCGTTGGGCTGGCCGTCGCCCCAACCACCCCTTCTAGGTTCACGCTCCCTCTCCTCGGAAACTCTATAACCCTAACCGGCCGGGGGTGGCGGCGAGCGGCGACGGCAGCTGGTCGCGTGGGGCCATCGTCAGGTAGACTCTCCATTGGTTAGGCTGAAGGCCATTTTGTTAGGGCATTCTATTTCAAAAGAGTAAATTTCACAAATATACCACATTCATGTTCTCAAAATGTTTATTTACCATATCATAAAAACAACTATTTAGGCGCTCTTTCGAGATACCCTGCGCTCCTTGTTTCCAATCTATGGGCCTCACTTTTTTTTGAAAATCTATGGGCCTCACTTATCAGTGAAAATGTGAAATAGTTCTTATTCCTGGCGTCGTGTCATCGTGGGCCTGCGTCAAAGAAGCTTGACGTTGAGAACAAAAATTATCGAATTTCACAGGTTGGTGCCTACATTTCATGTTTTGGCTGGCTGGATTTATTGGTAGTGGTCTAGTGGATAAGCATGGATACAGCTGCAAAACACACTTGTTTTAACGTAATGCTCGAAAAATTTTACGATGCGATATTCATGCAGTTACCTCAATAATTTGTGGTTTTACCCTGAAACATCGAATTTGAGTCACGTTCCACGCCAATGCTCCCATCACATATATTTTCCCAGTAAAAAAATAGTTTTATTTCTGTCCGACTTCGGACAAAACTAAAATTGACTCTAGAAGATTTTAGATATCTTACAAACTTTGTTAAACTCTAGATCATTTTACTTAAGACCGACTTTTTTTTGTCATGATCAGAGTATACTAGTAAATTAGACTGACTATAAATGGACAACATATATCTTTGTATCATTTTAAATTATTAAGTTGTAATTATACAAACACATGCAACAAGTAGTTTGATATATGCATATACGGTCTAATGCACATCATGCCGGCGTATTTTGCCCACGGTGACAGCGTGACCTGAACAACGTAAGCAAACAGTCATTGGTTGAATTGGTTGGCATATGTAATAAAATGAAGAAAACATTTGTCACTGAAGCACATCATCTCTCTCGGGCAAGGTTGGGGATCTGGGAAATAATTCATTGCGGTATTAGATGAGAGGCACTAACCAATATTATCACAAAGCGAGAGGGATACATCACAACTATGACTTATCTAGTTTGTACATTCATCAGGCAGCTATCATGACTAAATTGGAACTGGTTAGCACGGTATTCTCTCCATTCCTAAAAAAACTGACGTTCAGTACAGCAACACGGTCTCCAAAACACAACTTTGACCTCTTGTTATTATAAAAATATTTATCGAAGAGTAATATATGTATACTTTTATGAAAGAATTTTTTAAGACCAATCTACATATAGTTTTCACATTTGTAAACTTAACAACTTAAAAGTTATTGATGATTTATATTTCAAATATTTAACCCAAACATTGTCCTAAACGTCAGGTTTTTTGGAATGGAGGGAGCACGTGTTAGTAGTCTGGATTGCGATTCAGCTGATTATTTCCCCACACTGATGTAATGAACAATCCGCACCAGATGCTAGTATGGAGAGCTGTTGCAGCTGGCGCGATGAATAACGGCCTGCAGGTTGTGCCACTGCTTCTCTCAAGGTCGATAACAGGCCATCTCCGACACTGTCAAGGCTAATAGCGAAGCGCCGCAGTCGAGATCGACGTCACTATTAACCTAGACTTCGCAGGGCGAACGTTGTCTAAATGCCTGATGGCGATTGCGAGACAAATAGCGCAAATCACGTTATCACGGCCAATGATATCCTCTTATGAGACACTCATAAATGAACCACATCTTCCTTCAGAGATGGCATCAAGAATGTAATTCATCTTGCAAGATGTGCATTTTTGTGTTTTTGTGTAAACATGTTGCGTGAGAATGTCTTCAACCACGTGTGCTGGAAAATAGGAGTACCGATATGCTTGAACTCATACATGTCATTCTTGTGCAGGGATAGCAATCCAACACTACCTCATGGTGGCTTCACCAATTTTATCCAGCCACATTTATCTCAAAATTTCCATTTTATCGGTGGACCGCCTTTTCACTATGCACCGTTTAAGCCGCCGTGACCCATAGACAATCCAACAACAGATTGACACATAAAAATGTTCCACCACAGGGATCCAAACCCAAAGCAAACACCGCCTCTTATCTTCTTGGACAACCCGAAGGTTTTGTTTGAAAAATGAAGTGTTGAAAAGTATTGAGGGGATTGAAAGGGATTAAAAAAGATTTTAACTTGCAGGAGAAATTGCTCAACTTCAAACTCCTCCAATCAGCTTCAACACTCCACTTGCCAAACAAAACCGAAAGAGACGTTGCCTGCTGGAAAACAATGATTTATAATTTGTCACTCTCATTCTAGAATCTAGCGTGACCTATGCCTGCACGACTGCTAAGTCCCGATCGACTCAAATACCGATCAATCAATCAAGTAAACGGCGCTGTAATGTAAACCAGTGGACACGTAAGAACAACGGGTCACATATGACTCATGCTAGGATTATTTGCTAATTATTACTACAAAATTGAATGGGATCTTAAAATATTTAACCAACTAATAATAACATAATTTCTGAATCAGATGCTCCCTACATTTTCATGAATCTACAAGTAGGCTAAAAGAAATTTGGGATTCTATACATACGCGGATAGTAATCTGAGACTGAGCGAGTAATATAATTGTTAATTTTTGTAGCAAAGAGGCCCATCTCGTGGACTGGTCGAATGTAAATTGGTAAAAGATTTTTTTCAGTGAAACCTGTCGAGTCCTTGACTTAAAACATTTATGTCATATTTTTTTTAGATTTCCTGCTGGATTTAACCAAAGCTATATCCATTAGGGTTTGAGTCCGTGGCTCAAAACATTTGTGTTGCATTTTTCTATATTTAGAAGGATTTAACCGGCGCTATTCTTTCAGCGGTAGGCGACGTGCTCGTCAACAGCAAGATGCCGATGACTTCATCAATCTCGTCATCTGTCCATCAACAAGTAGACGTATGCTGTGACTTTGTCAATCTCGATATCTACCAGTTCAGTCTCTCGAAGGTTCTTATAGGGCTAGAGTTTACGTACAATATATCTGTAAGGGAGTAAGTGTGCATGAGTGTTTGAGTCTCGCATCTGTACTCGTTTTCCAAAAAAAAAGCCCGTCTCCGTCGTTGATGTGGACATCAATTGTTCGTACGTGCCATTCTTCCATGTCATTTTCCAATAATCCCTTGCTCGGTGGGTTAAGACTTGGCCACTATTACAAGTCAACGGAGTGCTACTTGGGATATATGATTTATGAACATCGTGAGTTGCTCGATAAAGACATGCACTTGAAAGTAGCATATATACCTAACAGCTAGCTGACATTATTTCAAGCGGGCTAAGGTTTTTTCCTTATAAAAAATATATGGAATTTCTACATGATACCCAAGTATTTATAAATTCCTTATTTAACACCAAAAAGTAACTCAATTCTTTTCTTGGTATTAAAAATATCTTTCCCTTACATGAGGTGGAGTTCTAACTTTCATTCTATGATGTTTTCATCACTTCTGTTAGCTAAGGAGCATAAAATAAACCCCAAATCATCTCCGAAAAATCATGAATCATTTTTCTAGTGACACAACAAATTGAGGTGGACCTATTTTACTGTAATTATTAAAAGTATTATGGTGCCATAAAAATTCAGATAAATTCTAAAGTAGCTTAATTTGCTTAGTTTTAATTTTAAAACTATACGGTTAGATGTCTGTTTCTTAAAAAATGAGTTACCTTCATTTGTTT
The DNA here is from genome assembly GCA_033239725.1 of Echinochloa phyllopogon. Taxonomy (NCBI): domain Eukaryota; kingdom Viridiplantae; phylum Streptophyta; class Magnoliopsida; order Poales; family Poaceae; genus Echinochloa; species Echinochloa phyllopogon. The sequence goes on from BTCW01000018.1 coordinate 31,085,687, forward strand.
GATCACTAGAAAAGGTTTTTTGATTTTTGAAAGTTGTTTCAGGATCGTTTCTCCCAACTTAAATGACTGAGATGATGGAAATATAAAATAAGAAACAAAACTTAAACTCAACATTAAACAAAGGTGGAAAAAATTTCCAGTGTCAAAAAGTTGAGTTATTTATTGTTGTCAAATAAAGAATTTTCTTTTTGCTTTTCTTCTGATACTCCTCCAGATTAGATTAAATTAAATTAAATTTCTAAAGTAGCATAATTTTGTGAATTTTGATTTTAAAATTATATAGGTGGATGTGTGTTTTCAAGAAAAAATGGTTGTATCTTCATTTGTTTTATCACTTGAAAAGGTTTCATGATATTTGGAATTGGTTTGGTGTTTGTTTCTTCCAACATAGAGAATGTAAGTTAAAACTTGATATCAAACAATGGTGGAAAGATTTTTCAGTGTCAAAGAAATTGTTATTTTCTGTTGTGAAGTATATTTTCTCTTATTTTCTTATGATATCCCAATTCCTTTTTATTCTTTTATCAACTGATGTTAGATTTTTTTCTATGATGAATCTTGGAACATACTCCTCGAAACTAAATTAAATTAAATGCCTCATCAAAATTTAATAAATCTTAAAATTTTGTGAAAGCCATACATAGAATCAAATTAGTCTAAACTAATTAAATTCACTCAAGGTTAAGTATGTTTATTTCTTAGGGAACGTCTAAAGCATGCCTGCAGCTCCAACCTCCAAGTCATCGATTCATCTTTTGCATGTACCCCTTTTTAAAAACTGTTATGTTATACCCTCCTCTTTCAAAATTGCTATGCTTACCTTTCGTCGTTGCGTTCGTGGCTTGTGTCACTAGGATGACGATGTGCATATGTATGCATCTCTATGTTACACCTGTGGCTTGACTTTCTAGAATCCAGATTAGCTCGTATTATTGGCGGAGAAGCCAGGGCTCCTTAGTCCCAAAGTTTTGCACTTGACTTCTTGCTCGTGTCTCCACTTTCTCTTTTTAATGGTTAATTTATCCACCAGATACTAAATATACATTGGTTGGTCAGTAGGGTATGGCCCTTGTTGATTTTACGACATGGACACTACGATGTGCTTTTGGCCGTGGGACACCACACCAATTGTCCTAAAATAATTTAAAAATGTGATTTTTTCGGTATGTATGCTTCAATAAATTAATTACAATAAAGAAATTGTTCGTCACAGCTGGTATCAAATATCGTATGCCATGTACCGCAGACACCCTTTCGTTGCATGTGTGTTTGGTTTGGAGGCGGGCAGCGGGTGAAGGTGTGTGGCGTGGCATGAATCTGATGCGGAGCGACTATATGCCGCTGGCGGATGAGTGGGCTCAAACAACATGCTTCTCCGGCCCGTTAAGGGTTTGGACTGTGCGGAGTATCACAATAAACCCAATAGAGGCCCATATATTATTTTTTCTAGTATTTTTATTATTTACTTACTTTTTCTATATCTATTAATTTATATATTTTTTTCTATTCTATTCTATTTATTTATATTTATTTTCTGTTCTCTTATTTTTTATACTAACTTGTTCGTCATGTATATATATATTGTTCGCAACGTGGATATATTTGTTCTCCATATGCATTAATTTGTTCGTAACGTGGATTTTATGTTCTCCACGTGCAGCAATTTATTCGCAACGTTGACTCATTTGTTCTCTATGTACAGTAATTTGTTTACAACGTGGTCTGATTTGTTCTCCATGTGCAGTAATTTGTTCGCAACGTGAATTCTTCTGTTCTCCATGTGCAGTAATTTGTTCGCAATATGGACTCATTTGTTCTCCATGTGTAGTAAATTGTTCGCAATGTGGACTTATATGTTCTTCATGTGCAGTAATTTGTTCGCAGTGTGGACTGATTTGTTCTCCATGTGCAGTAATTTGTTCGCAATGTGGATTCTTCTGTTCTCCATGTGCAGTAATTTGTTCGCAATATGGACTCATTTGTTCTCCATGTGGAGTAATTTGTTCGCAATGTGGACTTATATGTTCTTCATGTGCAGTAGTTTATTCGCAGTGTGGACTGATTTGTTCTCCATGTGCAGTAATTTGTTCGCAACGTGGACTCATTTGTTCTCCATGTGGAGTAATTTGTTCGCAATGTGGACTTATATGTTCTTCATGTGCAGTAATTTGTTCGCAATGTGGACTAATTTGTTCTCTATGTGCAGTAATTTGTTCGCAGCGTGGATTCTACTGTTCTCCATGTGCAACAATTTGTTCGCAACGTTGACTCATTTGTTCTAGTTTGATAAAAAAAATATTCGCAAAAAATGTCATCTAAATATAGTCAAATGGGGTCTTATTTTGAAGATTTTATCGTAATAAATATTATGGTGCGATCGGAATTTAATTTGGATGCTTGGTTTAAAAGTAATGACTTTTTTTCTAAACTTTATCGCATGCAAGTGAGGCATATTGTTTAATTTGCTGCTATACTTTATAGGGGACAGACCTACGCATAAAAAGATAGATCAAACAATGGGCCCAATAGCAGCCCAAGATGAAAAATAGAAGCGTGCGGCTTCTTCAGGCGACACGAGTTTTCGTATCACGCTGGTGACGGCCAGCCGCGCCCAATCTGATGGACCTTTGGCTTGGGAAGAGGATAGAGCTAGAAAAAGAAAGAAAGGATAACATATGTTTTAAATAGGTGTTATGTCATCTCTCTTTATCCCTAAAACCAACAAGAAACTAGGAGGTCAGACCCAACCCTTTCAACCAAACACGAAATAGGTTAAACTAACCCAAAAAAAAACAGAACGGAGAAGATGCATCCTATTTGGTCCCTAAACCAAATATAGCTAACTATTCCCTCCGGTCAAATTTAAATGACATTTCCGACCGTAAGTTTGTAATGGAAACAAGTGTTTTGCTGCTGTCCAAACGTCATGTATTATGGAAACCACGACTAACTGCCCTGCTACGTCGGTTCTTTTAAGGTCTTTTGGATATACAAGGCCTTATATAGATTCGAAGGCTAAAAGTTTAACATATAGAGAAGAAAGGAAGAGACTAAGAAAACTAACTGTAGGTGTGATAAAATATATATTTATAGTATTTATTTTTTTTAAAAAAACATGTTGCAGAGAATAAGAAAAGGCCGGCTAGTGCACGCAAAGGTATAAAGAAAAGCAAAATCGTGAAAGCTACCGTCAAATGGATGCCAAAATAAATACCTCCCTTATCCCACCCAGGCGACGGAAGGGAATGCTGCGCGCACTACCACATCCGCCGCTCCAGCTCCTGCCCCCTGCGCCCAGTAGGAAGTAAGGTTGGTAATGCGCCCGATGCCGTGTGCTCTTCATGGAATTTCTGGGCCAGGAATCGCACCTTTTCTTGTGTGTGTTTGTTGGGAATTTGAGGATGATTTGAGTTTTGATGTGCCTTGGAATTTGGCAATTTGGAAGCTTAGCTTTTCTTGTCATGTTCTATGATTATTAGTTTTTAGGCATGTTATTGCCATCCTTCTCTCTATCTTTGCTGCGCAATTTGTGCCTTCGCTAACCGGTGCGGATGTTCCTCTATTTAATTTGTTTGTAGATTAAAAAAAAAGTTGCCAACAAGAGTTCAAATGGGTGCATTCTTGAGCTCCCCAACCAGCAAGAACCAGCCATGGGAGCACGGCGAAGCTCCGGGACCAGATTCCTCCAAGAAGATGCGGCCGTCGTCGATTCCTCCTTATGGCCATGACCACCCGCCGCTCATCCCCGGGCTCCCCGACGAGATCTCGCTGCAAATCGTCGCGAGGATGCCAAGAATGGGGTACCTGAAGGCCAAGATGGTCTCCCGGAGCTGGAAGGCTGCCATCACCAGCGCGGAGCTGTACCGTCTTCGGAAGGAGCTCGGCGTGGCCGAAGAGTGGCTGTACATACTGATGAAAACGGCAGATGATCAGAAGCTGGTTTGGCACGCTTTTGATCCGGTTAGTGACCAATGGCAGAGGCTGCCACTGATGCCTGGGATCAGTCATCCAAGGGGAGAGTGCAGGAGTGGTGTCTCCGGGTTGGGATTGGGGGATCTGGTGAGTGCCGGCATCAGGATCTCCGATGTTATCAGAGGATGGCTTGGCCGCAAGGATTTGTTAGACAGTATACCATTCTGTGGCTGCGCCATTGGCACCGTTGATGGCTGCCTTTATGTTTTGGGTGGCTTCTCTAGAGCTTCTGTGGTGAAATGTGTGTGGAGGTATGACCCCTTTGTCAATTCATGGCAGGAAGTGAACCCAATGAGCACAGGGCGTGCCTTTTGCAAAACTAGCCTGTTAAACAACAAGCTGTATGTTGTTGGTGGTGTGACCAAAGGCAAGAATGGGTTAACTCCACTGCAATCGGCCGAAGTGTTTGACCCGGCAACTGGGGTTTGGGCCGAAGTGGCAGACATGACATTCTCCAAAGCTCAAGCCCTACCGACTGCCTTCTTAGCTGAGCTACTGAAGCCGATTGCTACTGGAATGACCTCATACAGAGGGAAGCTATATGTTCCTCAGAGCCTTTATTCCTGGCCCTTCTTTGTTGATGTTGGTGGGGAGACATTTGATCCTGAGACGAATTCATGGACCGAAATGCCTGTGGGCATGGGCGAAGGTTGGCCTGCAAGGCAGGCTGGAACTAAATTAAGTTCTGTTGTAGATGGGGACCTGTATGCCTTGGAGCCATCAACTTCTTCTGACATGGGTAAAATAAAGATCTATGATCCTCAAGAGGATACTTGGAAGGTTGCTTTAAGCCAGGTACCTGTTGGGGACTTCGCTGAGTCAGAAAGTCCATACTTGCTTTCAGGATTTCTGGGGAAGCTCCATCTGATCATCAAGGATGTGGATAACACAATCAACATTATGCAAACAGACCTTCTGAAGCCTACAGACTCCGCAGCCCCTTCAGCTGGCACAACTTGCCAAAACCCAGATGTCTCCTTGGAGCAGGAAACAGAGGTTTGGAAAGTCATTGCGTCGAAGAAACTTGCAGTTGCTGAACTTGTCAGCTGCCAGGTTCTCAACATATGAATTTGTAAAATCGAGTTGCTCCGGATCATTGTATCAATTGTGGTAACTTTCTGCTGTACATCTGATCTGGTCAGGTAACCTGGGGCTTCGACCTTAAGAAACGATCATCTGCATTTTTTATTGCAAATGTGTTCAGTGAACTGCAGAAAGTATATCCACCGGCAATGTTCATATGCATACACATTCTGTGTAACCGTTTGCTAACTGTTACCTATGTATATAACATTACATAAGATTGAAGACTGTCGTGGCACTTTGTCCACTTCTGAAGGCAACAGTGCTGAATGACCACGAGTATTAACCCTGTTCATTGTTCAAACTGCTGTGAATTCTAAGAATGTCCATTCCTTTTTGTCTGATTTCTTAACGGAAAGTATGTGCAATGATATAGAAAATAATCGATCTGTTTTCTCAAAATAATAATAGTAATAATAATAATAATAATAATAATAATAATAATAATAATAATAATAAAATCTGGTCATTGTTTCACACACACAGCCCTATGTTTTTTATTTCCCCCATGCAGTGATGCCTTCCAGAACCTGGAAATGCTTTATTTTGCTTTATTCGTATTTAATAACCATAAACTTTTGCTTTATTCAGTTAATGCTTTATTTCGTCTCATGCCTTCAGTATGCTACATTTGTTATCTTGCCATCTCAAGTTAACAACACATTAGATTGTATGCCGGTTTGCCTCGACACTTGACGAGGACTGGTCTGTCTTTTCTTGTTGCATTGCAAATCTTTTCCTGACTTTCAGAGTTCTGGATCCATATATATGCTCTTTGCTTACTTATTCTTTCGTTGGTTTGATATCGTGGCACATGAGTTCCACATCAGAACATTATCAGATGCAAGAAAATCAGGTATGATCTCTGGATAATATGTCATGGCATCTTAGTAGGCGGGAAGTACAAGTATGAACCGGATCTATGCTTTCCTGATGCTTTACACACATTTTGCTTCGGTCACCGGCTTGCCTTGGAACTGTTGCTGGTCAAAAATGTTAGGCTCTCCAGACTACCGGCGTTGTGATCTGCAGACTTTGGCTTGGTTTTTTTATTGATTCCTGATGTCACTTGTGCGATGTTGCTATCTGTCAATTGTCAACAATTACTGTGAACAGAAAATTTGTGGAAAGCATATCATGATTGTAATGTTAGCAGGCACCAGTATTTGCGTATACTAAAACGGCAGGTAGGATTTTTCAAATCTACCTGTATTTTCAAATGGAGCCGGCTAGTTATGCACATTTTTCAGTCGAGAAAACAAATCAAACGGTGGAGTTTTCAGCAAATATTTTAGGAATATAAGATGTCAACAGCTTGATGGTCTACCTAGTGTATGTACCAATCTAATTATTGAATCTTACACGAGGGAAGAAACATAACTTGCTTGACACGACTAGTTCAAGAGTTTAGAAGGTCAAAAACATGATATGCATCCGGAAATAATACCATGTTGACATGTCAGTATTACATAGGGGTCTTTGGTTTTCCCATCATAACTTCGTGCTGAAGAAAACGAATAGCAAGGTTCGTTCTGTTTGGCAGTACCAACATCAGAACAAGGTGTGCTTCTAGTCAACGTTAAAGATTCTATAAAATAAAACTGCCAATTACAATCAGCAGATGTGAATACACACTTGAGAGGCTGCTGGTTGTTGGCACAAGACAATTTGTTAACAAGATTGTCTCTGAGCTGGTGGGGCTTGTACAAGATGTTGCATTTATGTATATCACATACTAACTTTTAAAAAAAATGTATATCACATACAACTCTACAATTGATACAGACGCTGAGATTCTACTGATATTTACATTATAAAATGTATTCCATTGCCGTCACAAAGTATTGTTTACAAAGCCTGCAACTGCCTGGCAGTTTTTCCTCTCCGGTTCTCTTTGGATCTTATGATTTCCACGGTGATCGGTTCTTCAGATTCATTTCGAGCTTCTGTCTTTCTCCCTCCACCTCAGCGAACTGCACACTGAGCTCTGAATACCTGCCCTGCATCTCTTTTAGTTCACTTTCTACTGCTACCTGCCTTCTCTTCAGCTCGATAGTATCTTGTATCAGTTCATTGATGTCCCTGAAGCTTTGGAATACTGCTGCTTCGTCATTGTGCTGCTTCAAGAATGAACTAACAAGGAGCAAAGAGAATCAAGAGATATACTGTTTAGTCAAATTTAAAATAAAAAGTAACATCGGTTGTCGAATGTACAAGTTACCTCTGGAAAAGGATGTCTGTTTTCTTCTTTGCTTGGAGAGCTTCTGCAAGCTCGAGTTCCAAGGCGAGTACTCTTTCCAAGGCATTTCCAGATCCAGGAAGCTCTTTAAATGAAGGAAAAATATTCTGCAAATGCTCATTTGCCTGGAGTAATAAAAAATGCAAAAGTAAGAGATGTTGGAGCACAGGTTCACATTTACATTTAACACTGGAAACATACCATATCAAGTTGCGATAATGTCCTTTCCAAACCACTGAGTGATGGATCAATTAGATTAATGTCCAGTGGAAGAAGAGGAGACAAATTCTCATTTTTCAATCTCTCTAGCTGCATAAGAAAACAATTTCTGTTAAAACAAGATCCTCTCCATATCATGCAACACATTAATGTGTTACTGATATGATAATTTCTTAAATTGTCTAATGGTAGCTATAAACCTTCATGTTTCATACACTGAGTTACATAGTCCTAATTATTCATCAGCGTGTCACTGTGATGTGTTCACGATGCTAATCTTCCCTTGTACGAAACCTGAGCTAAGCTCATGCCAACAGAAAGGGCAATGTCGCCTTCATTTCCCGTCCACGGTCAGATTGGGCTGTCGACAGCTCAGATCGCACAAGTTCACTCCGATTTACAAAAAGGCCCACATATTTAGTAAAAATCAACCCGCCGCCTGATCCTACTTACAAGAAATTTTCGCAAAACCCCTCAAACTTTACAAAAATAAACCTGCAGTCTAAACTTTCTGGTGAAAGTAAATTTGCAAAAACGACCTCAATTTTTTCCAGAATCAACGCACCATCCTGGCCTCCTCTCATAAAATTTTCTAAAAGACCCTTGGATTTTACCAAAATCAAGCTATAGCCCATTCCATTTGTTATTTCTACACAACCTCGATTCAACCTAGAAGTTGAACAGTAATTGTGTTAAATAAAAATATGATGGATTGAACAGTTCCTCAAAATTTAAAAATCTACAACTTTATCACAGATTAAATTTCAAATTTGAAAGGATTTCGTCGGATTTTGCCAAAATCAAGATGTAGCCTGTCCCATTCGTTATTTTTACACCGAGCCCGGTTGCACCTAGAATTTGAACACCAAAATATGTTTGAATCAAAATGTGATAGATTCAACAGTTCCTCAAAATTTAAAAATCTACAACTTTGTCATTGATCAAATTTCAAAGTCGAAACAATTTTGTTGGATGTTGCCAAATCAAGTTGCAACCCGTTCCATTCGTTATTCTTACATGATCTTGATTTTATTGCATTAATCCAATACATCAAAAGCATATGTACCCATAACATCCCTATATTCATTAGCTCGTTTACCATCAAATTGCATATTCAACTCATTATTACTAAGCTCTACCTTTGTATTAAATATTCAATTCACTATCCCTAAGCTGGTATTCAAATATTTGCTTCTTGGTTCCTTAACGCCTCATATACTACAAAAGGCAAATTTACCTTATTAATATGCAATACCCATAGCAGTAATTTAATGCCAGTAAACAAATTAAATCTTTTATCTCGCGGTCAATGCACCGAGTTTCCACACATTGCACTTCCAGTAATGGCTAAATCAAGTGTAAGCGGGCAACGCCGCGCCAGCGTTTCCAGTTCATTTATTGAGCCAGCAAATTTTAATTCAAGCTTTGTCCATTATGTAAAACTAAGCAAGCCAGCAAGTGTGTTTAGTCACATCACTTCATTTTTGTAATTCATAAAATATTACAATATCTGAGCATTCTGAATGTAACTTCTAACTCTACAGATGTACTGACATATCTATTTCTGTGTCTCCATGTAGGAGCCTGGTAAAGAAATGATCCCAAAACTGGTAGGTGCACATTTTTTCGTATAGAATTTGCTTTCAACATAGCATGCGTTACAACCTGAAAGAAATAATGCACCAAGAGAAGTTTCATCATACCTCCTTCTGGAAAAGGTTCAATTCAGTTTCCAATTTTTTGTGCTCTTTAGAAATATCATCGATGTTATTATTGCCATTCAAATGAGTCTCTATTGATGATTCACATTCCTTATCGCAATTCTGTGAAAATAGCAAAATAAAGTAAGCTGACTAACCAGTCACCACTATGAACGTTAATCATTAACAAGGAACCAAAAATGTAGTGGTGTTGAAAATGTACACTGGCCACATCAAAATATCTTGACAATATTTGCTTGACACAAAGAAAACAGGTAAAAGAACAGTGTGTGATCTACAACATTAACATAGATGCAAATCCTTTATGATATCAACATGGTCTATAATATGACACTTCTGACTAGTTCTTGATATGTTGATGGTCAAAACTAGTCGTTGAAATAGGGGTGATTATAACGGAACTGTTTCTAATGATGAAACTAGTGAAATCCTATATTGCCAATCTACATAGTTCTTGATATGTGGATGGTCAAAGCTATAGAAAATGTTACTGAACGTGATAAAAAATAACTTGCATTTTGAATCAGTACAATTAACCAATTCTCTTGCATACTAAATAAATATCTATTTTATGCATTAGGCATGGGCCCCATTCTAAAATTTCATATTTTTCTCAAATAATCTCCCAGATCATATTTTTATCGAATAATATCCTCATGGGTCATATTTTCCTATGTCCCAAGGTCATAGGAGGTTTGTATCCCACTCTATGTATACCAACTGTTGTAATGTGCTACATTGTTTATACAAAAAATCTGGCAAATATTTTTTATGTCCTCCTTTCAAGGTTTTGCCATAAGCCTAACAATAAGTACAATAATCAAAAGGCAAACAATTTATAGATTGATTACCTCCAAGTTCTTGCTCGCTTCATGCTCATCAAATTTAGCAACATCCTCTGCTCCTCGAGACAAATTTGATGTTAAACTTCTGCTCTGAATTTCCCGTTCCTGTAACTCTGAATCCATTTCTGTTGTATCTGGTGTGGCTTTTGATGCAGACTCAGCCTTGCCATCTCCAAGAATATGCTCAATAGATGTGGTTCCAGGGGTGCATGATCCAGAGCTATCATGTGATGTGCTGGTATCTGTTAATGCTATATTCTCCAGTAACTTCTTAACCAGGTCAAGTTCCACCCTTATTCTGTTACGTTCCTCACTGCACTCCTCAAGAGAGACTTCAATCTTCTGCTTTTCTTCATTGCAGCAATCTAAGTTTAATTTTGTGCATTCTAGTTCTGTCATCATGCTGTCATATGCATTTGACAAATCTCTTTTATCAGCTGATAAATCCTGTATCTCCACCTCCATTTCAGAAACTTTCATCGACAACTCTTCAATTCTCTTAGCAAGAGCAATCTCATTTTTCTTCCCAGTTTCTACATCATCCAAAGCACTTTGCAGCTTTAGCAGCATCTCTTCAGCATATTTTTTACTGACAAAAACTTGACCTTTCAGATCTTGAACCTTTGATTCATACTGCTCCTTAATAAATGCAATTCTAAGGGAATCTTGCATCGCATGTAATGATCCTTCTTTCTCCTTTCTTCCAGCTTCCGCTTTTTCTTTCAGCTCTCTCAAATGGATAGACAAGTTTTTGAACTCTTCTGCCTTCAGACTTTGTTCAGCAAGTTTTTGAGTGAGATCCTTGTTCTGTTCTATTAAATTTGTCAACTCATGCCTTTGATTCTGGAGCAATGATGACATCACTGTGTGTTGTTCTTCCAATTTTGATCTAAGAATCATGTTTAAAATTTCAGTCTCGTCTTTTGTGGATTTCGCATTATCAACCTGCCCTTCAAGATCTATCAGCAAGACTCTAAGCTGTGAAATCTCATCTTGATCTTTCAATACTTTCTCACTGTCACTGACTGCTATATCCTGAGAATTGTTATTACTAGCTTTTGTCAATGCTTCCTCATGTTCTTTCATAAGCTCCTCAAGTCCTTCCTTTTCTTGAATCACGTTGCAGAGGTTCAGTTCCAGAGAATCGATGGCAGCTTGAAGTGTGCTATTTCTATCAGCTAATTCTGCTTCAGTAGACATGTGTACCCGTAATAAGTCATCAGCATCTTTGTTTTTTACTTGAAGTTTCTCAAGGTCTTTTCTTAACATATTAAGCTGCACAGCAGCCTCGTGTACCTGACTTCTCATATAACTAACTTCAATTTCACTAGAAAGCATGGCCTCGAGAACCGTTACTAATTGGTTTTCCAGATTTAAAAGCTGGGAGTGAAGAGAGTGATTCCTACAGTTGAGGTCCTTTTTCATTTGTTCACTCCGTGAGAGCGCATCTTGCATTATACCATTTGCCTTTTCCATGTCCAAAAGCTGATCCTTCAGACGAATTGACTCTGTTCTGTGCTCATCAAAAGAAAGTAGGACCTGATCCTTCTCACCAAGCTGTGATGTAAGACTTGCAAGGGCAGACTCAAGTTCTTCATTAAGTCTCTTTTCTCTTAGCAAATTCTCATCAGTGCATCTTAAATCCAAGTGTAAACGTTTGACTTCACTTTCCATAAGCGCTAACATTTCATCTTTAGACTGTAACGACTGAGTCAAGGTTTGGGTATCCTCCTCATATTGAACAAGACTTATTTTGGTCTTCTCGAGTTCTGATACAGTTACACCAAATTCTTTCAGTTTTTCAACAAGAGCCTCATTCTCACTAGTTACATGCTGTAGCTCAACTTCCATTTGTGACAGCTTTGATGTTAAGTCACTATTGGCAGCAGAATATTGTTCTTGAGAATCAGAGCTAATCCTAAGTTTGTGAGCCATGTCCTTCAGTTCTTGCTGAAGCTTCTCTGCAAGTTCCTCTGAAAAGTTTAGCTTCTGCTTTGTGGCATCCAAATCACATACATACTTCTGCTTCATATCATGAAATTCTGACTCGGCCTTCTCTGACTTTCTCTGGAGAATATCACACATTTCCGCCACTACTTCCTTCTCCTGATGAAGATGAAGCACCTTGTCACATGTTTGCTGATGGAAGAATTCCAATCTTTTCATCACAGCAGCATAATTTTTGCTCTCAAGTTCATGCAGCAAAGATGCCTCATCTAAGCCCAAAATGTCGACTTCCTTGTTAAAAGATATAACTTTAGAGCATAGGTCACCCAGTTGATCTTGGAGGGATGTAGAAACCATCTGTACATTATTGTTTAAGGTAGATTGCTTATCTAACTCATCTTTCATGGCCTCAAAACCTTCTCTCAATGATCTGAGCTCATCCTTAAGCTGGTTGGTTAGTAGACTTTCTTTGATTAAAAGGTTCTCAAATCTGTTCCTTTCTTCAGTGCAGACGTTGTACTTGCTTTCACAGGCTCTATGTTCCTGAACAAGCCTTTCAGATTCCGTGAGCTTTTCCACAAGCAAAGCACTTTCAACTGTAATATCATGGAGTTTGGCTTCTAATATTTGGTTCTTCACAGTCAGATCATCACACTTCAAAATATATTCTGCTTCACTTTCTTTGACACTTTTAGCTTGGTCCAATGCAGAGTTCAACTTGAGCATTAGCGATTGGGTAGCATCATTAGACTCGTGAAGCTGCATTTCTAGTGTGTGCAACCTTCCCTGCATGCATTTAATTATATCCAATGCAGCATAGTGAGATTCACGTAGCACATCAGAGAATATCTGCCACTCAATGTTAGCAATAAACATTTCCAAAAGCTCAGAATCCGTAGTGCACGAGGACCGTTTCAGTCCTGCCATGTTTGAGTGGTTCCCCCGTGAATCAGTATTACCATGCACTTGAAATTCTGATCTTGCACGGAGCTCTTCAATCTTGAATGCCCGAAGAAGATTTTTCTGGCCATCCATTTTGTCCAGAGTGCCATTGTCTGCTGAAAACACTTGAGGTTCTTTCTCTGTATATGGACCTTCAGGTCCAATTTGTTTGACACCAGACCTGTATTGTTCATGTTCTTTATTGCCACATAAATCTGCTACAGCAGAGTGTTCTTCAGATAAACTGTCAAAATCTTCTAAGAAGGATTGCTTCGCTAGAGTTTCATTTGACTCGTACATAGAGAGAACCTGAAACGACAGTAACTCAAGGTCTTTCTGCAGACGTTCCACAGCTGCAGAATAATTGAATCGAACCCTTTTAAGTGCAGTTTCTGTAGCAACAGCCCTCCTCTCAAGCTCCTTATTTTGAGCTTCTAGAGATGTTCTGTCCTCAACAAACCTCATTAACTGATCATTCATTTCCTCATGCATTTTTTGCTTCTGAGCTTGGAGGACAGAAACTGTGTAGAAGCAAGAGTTATGTTCTTTCCTGAGATTTTCTAATTCAATTGTCGTTTGCTTCTGGCTCTCCTCAAGCTTATGGATAAAGGATTCATAGTAACGCTCCATCTGGCTCATCTTCTCCAGGAGATTCTCCTTCTCAGTTTTCGAGTCCTCCAGCTTCTGCAGGAGCTCACACATTTTCTCCTCCATCGTGCCTGTACTACCACCAGAACTTTTCTTGAGGGTATCATGAAGTGCTGGATTTGATAGATTACCAGTATTTGAATGTGGAACCAAATGTTCCGTATAATGATTTTCTTTCATTTGTCCTGGCTGAACACCTTGCTTGAGGTTCTCAATGACACGCTGAAGTGCCCCCAGATCAGCGAGAAGAAAATCAAGATCACTTGCTTGTAGTCCATGGAGAGCATTGTTTCTGGTCTGCTGCAGTTTACTTTCAAGAAGCAGCAAACCTTGCAGCCATTCAGTTTGGAGATGATTAATGGAATCTGTAGCAAGAATATCGTTACCGTACTTACTCATAGTATTCCCTTCTGCATCAGACTTCTTCTGCATGAGTTTAGAAGATTTTATTTCTTCTAACTCCTGTTTCAGATTAGAACATTCTGTTCTTAGCAAGGATACTTCAGTAGTCAGCTGATTCCGTGACATAAGTTCAACGGCGAGCTGCTGGGCAATGCCCTGTGTCTCAGAGCCTAACTTGTCGGTAACATGCTCCAGAGATGTTGCTTCTGTCTTAAGCTGAGAAAAAGCTGACTCAGCCACCTCCAATCTGGTTCTGAGACGGTTATTCTCATCATGAGCAGCAACGAGATCTTTATCGGCAGAGTACTCGGGACTCCAGCCATGTGTCCAGTCATTGCTCCCCTGTGGTGAAAGGTGTTTACCCCAATGAGCTCCTTTCTCTGGTGTAGGACTTTGACTGGTTGGACAAAGAGGGAGGTCACCTGAGCTCCTAAAGCTACTGATTTCATGTGTGCCATATGGATCATTCTTTTCAGTAAAAATGCCATCTGAAGTATGTGATGAGTTTTCATAGTCTTCAGTTGACCCTGCAGAATCTTCCACCAAGGGGAAACCCAGAGAAGTTTCTTTTAGCTTAATCCTTGCATTGACCTATTAAGCATGTGACAAAAAAAGTCTATCACCAAATGAGCAGAAATAATGCCGACCAAATCGCTCAATCATTCACCAACCTTATTGGTGCCAATGTCTGATGAGGCTGCAGCAACTTCAGCAGGATCATGACTTCTTTGGTTCAATAACTGCTGGGAACTTCTGGTGCCAGTTTCCCTTTGCTGCTCAAATTCTCTGTAGCAAACAAGAATTTAAGAGGATTAGAACCAATCAATAGTTTCTTTTGTAGAAAAAAATATATTGTTGCATGCTGAGCAAACCTGAAACCAGTTTTTGTAGTGAGAAGTTGTGCAGTGATCTGAAATAGTTTTATCAAAGGACCATGTTAGGAAAAAAAATAGCCACGATCCCCATAAAACAGAGAACAAAAAAGTTAAAGTGCTTCTCATCATAATAAAAGAAATGTTTTCTAAGATTCATACATGTAATAGTGTCCCAAAGTCAGAGCCACGAAGAGGAAGTGCTATTGAAGCAGGCTTCAACGCTTCTGCGAATTCGGCAAGATTGACATCAACCTCCCCAAGAATACTAGACCGTGAAGTACCCTGTTTTTTTTCCATGAACATGCAGAAAGACAGAAAACATCACTTATTAGTAAATTCTTCAAGGACTTTTTTGACAGAAATTAACATCTTGATTTACATTGGGACAGCATTAACAAATTTCTAGAACACGCACCATGGCCACAACAAGCTTATAGAGCTTGTCATCATATGTCTTAGTCCGAGGATCCTGAAGAAGACGTGTTGCCTCATAGATAGGATCTGGCCATTTGCAGTTTCCGTTTCTGACATTTGCTTTATTTGTTTTTGCGGTCACCTTTCCTGTATCAGCAGAGATGAAGGACAAAAATAGTTTGTCCCATCCTGTTGATGGAATCTGCAATCAAAATTATCAAGTTAACAGATTAAGCAAGCCTGGTGTGCAGATATAAGTAATAGTGTTCACATATACTGTACAAGTAAGACTGTAAAAAGATAGCATACTTTGCTGGAAAGAAAAAATAATATAAACAACCAGAAGAAGAAGAAATAACAGAATCAAAGTAAATGTGTCAAAACTCACGTTTGTAGCATGGAATTGCAGCCGGAATACAACCTTGACTTTGGCCTTTTCGATCTTCCATTTTGGTACCCTTGACATGGTGATAGTATAATGGCAATTCCCAGAAAAGATTTGCAGTTTAAACGTCTCTCAAGTGTAGAAGGGTCAACATTCCTTTTTGTCTGAAAGCAAAGGCATCACAAACTTCCTCCCTTCAATGAATGCAATTTATGTCCTTTCAGATATACAGAGGGGTAAAATTCACACAACAAACCAGAAACAATGAAACATGGACCATATTCTGATAATCAAGAACATAAAAGAGATGACACAGACTGCCATATTCCCTTCTATACAGTAACACAAGCTAAGGATGTCTGATAAACAATAACAAAAGCCAAAAAACACAAATGCCTGGTAACTGATAAACTTCTATACAGCAGTCACAAAAAAAACGACTATGTTGATATTGTGCGAGCCCTTTCCTGTTTCATGTCAGTTCATTATGAAAGACACATGTTTATGAGCAGTGCAGTATGACATTCAAACATAAAGCATGATGCAAATTGAAAAAGAATCAATAGAAAAACTGCTTCAGGAAATCTACCTACACTAAGAATCTCCTCCACCTTTGATTCATGTAATTCTAAAGTCATAGCATTACTAAATGCTGGTAGCATGTGGCTAGTCCACTGGCGTATTCCATGCCTTTTAAAGATCCTAGTTCGAGACTTGAGTCAAGTTAGTCGAGCCATTTGTGGCATTTGCAGGATTTGATCCCAAATCAATCTATTTCCATGTCCAAAAGCCATCTGATTTTCAAGAAAAGGAAAATGAACACGTTAACTGCCAGTGTGTTAATTGCAAATTTATCCAAAAGGGTAATCCAAGATAAATGGTTCTTATATTCAATATCTATATGGGATAGACCCAATGCACTATTACAATAACTGAACAAAACAAGATTGAGGTTCCATAGTATCTTCACTTTATTTGATATCAGTTTATAAAGCACAAATGCACTCCCCCATACCATCATGATTTCCTAAAGCACCCAAAATATATTTTGTCCAATAAAATCCAGAGCTACAAATCTACAAGCAACGCTCATGGTATAATATAATCATACAAGAAGTTAGAGGGTACAGCGTGTGTTGGGGAAAGTTCTTTCCGTTCCTGGGGGCCCGCCGCTCTCAGTGGTTTCAGTGGAGTCCCTGGGGGAGGGACAGGTGGCCTAACGGACGGAAGACTACCGAACACTTCCTCCTCCGCCACTCCATCCAAGGCCACGGACTCCAGGAACAGAAAGGACGATCTGGCAGCCCCCGGGAGGGAGGAGGTGCCTCATTGAAGCCAACGGGGGGAAGGGAGACGGGAGGTCAGCCCAGCCGGAGCTCTACTGACCATGCCTTTGTTTTTCTTCCGATCAGCCGTGGAACCCCCAGCCAATGGGAAAGGAGGGGCTGAAGTTCTCTATTCCATCCCCCTGGTTGATTCTTACAAGCTCCAGGCGGGGTGATGGCATCATCAAGCAGGACAGGGAAAAAGGAGAAGAGGGAGGGACCGCAGGGGGGCAGCCCACCCCCCAGGGCCCAGACAAGCCAGGAAAAGACCGGAGTACCCCCATCCGTATCTGGGGACCACCGGGAGGCGGCGGCGTACCGGGGGGTAATATAGTAAGTTAGGACAGAAAAGGAGACAAGTGATTCAAGAGACCTCTAGCCACTCAGTCCCCTAGAAACCCTTCTTCTTGTGTCGCATTGCAAAGCAAAAATTTCCATAGTTAACAACATATATGTAAACAGAAAAGAGCCTTTTAACAACTTTCAGAAGAAAATGAAATAATGTCCAGTATCAACACTCTCAATCCCTCATAAACAAGGTAGCATTTTTACAATGGGAAGACAGATGTATATGATTGAAAAACTAAGCACCAGTGCAAACACAAGACCACATCTAGAAGGTAGGAAAACTTGATAAAGCAATCATATAGGCAGGGCAGTGCGACAATTCAGTATGTTGGCTCTGTTCCAACCAGGAGCAAATAACAAACCAAGGAGAACTAAACTTCCATCATTTCCTGCAAAGCTTCAACTCTCCACAAAAGGAAAAAAAAGAGCCTGATGCTATCCAGGAAGAGTTCAGATGTTTTGATGAAGAATCCCACAAAAGTTGTACTTTAACAAATACCATAACTGACTAACCCATTAAAGCAGAACATCCAACCAACCAAGATCCATTGTATCATAAGGAAATATTGAAAACTCAGGATTACCTCCAAAAAGCTCTCATCTTTATACCAAAGACATACTTGAGTTGAATGTGTGTCCTAGGGACCCAGAAACAATAAAGCCCATCAGCATTGTATAAATGACCAACCAAAAGCATTTCCAACTAACTGCAAAAGCTCAATTTTAATCAGGAAGCAAAGCAGCCAACTCAGATCCACCAAACCCTCCAAAAGGCACAGCTGTTTTCCAATTTACGATTCACACGGCACTAGAAGTGCTGGTGCAAGATTCAACGCTGCGAATGTAGCATACTGAATCGACTTGCCCTAATAATCCAATAAAAGTCCATCCTTTATCGAGATGCAAATGTTTATCAATGTAACAGAAAATCACATGCAACCTTTGCACCTTTGCTCTAATCACAGATCATTGGATACACAAGGAGCTCGACAAACCAAATTGGCCCGACGATCCCAAAAAGAGAACACTCGCATCTACTAAAGTATCTAATCTAACAACTGACAGACCATGGGGAAAAGGTTGCACCTTTTGCACTAAACAGCTCCCCAACAGCCTGCCAGTACATCTGTCAACACCATTTACTCACTTGTTCGAAATGCTACGATATTTCAGTAAATTCAAATGTACGCAGTGCATTCAGATCCACCTAAAGTAGCAGCAAAACCCCACATTTAGACGAAAATCTTCGAAAATTCATCTAATCAGAACCTATGAGCTAACAGCAGCCACAAGGTACCGGTTTTTCCTCCCTAAGAATCCAAAGAGGCACAAATGGAGAGCAGCAAGAAGCAGCTGCTAATCCCGCCGGCCACCGGAAGGCGGAACATTTCGCAGGGAAGAAGCAAGATTTGCGAGGAAATATCGACGGATCCGAAAGGAAGCGTGCGAAATCTAGGCCCAGCATTCGCTCGCTCTGGGGCTGCGAGATGGAAGGAGTGGCCCCTGTTTCCCATCGAGTGCACAGGGGGAGGAACGGAGAAGAAAAAGCAGAGCATTCGTGCGAACCTCGTCTTTCGGAAGATCAGCTTCCCCCCTTCTCAGCCACAGCAGAGCACGTGAGGCAGCTCCCCCCGCGCTGAGGCACGCCGCCGGCGCGAGCGCAGTCGCCTCCGCCGCGCCCCCCGGCGCGCGGCGCCGCAGGTGGTGGTAGCTCGGGTTTAAAGGGTGGTTGTGCCAGAGAGAGAGAGAGAGAGAGAGAGAGAGAGAGAGATTACGGGAGCAAGCAGGCAAGTAGTGGTACTGTGATCTAGCTGGGTCTTGTTGTGGGGGTTGGTGTTAGCAGCATGACTGCAGGAGAGAGAGAGAGAGATTTAGAGAGAGAAGGGGACCGGACGGCCCGCCAAAGCAGAGCGATTTGGGTTTCGATTAGAGTAGATGGATATTAGATTAAGCTGATAGAGACGCTGGTTGCTTGCTTACCGGGGCAGGCAGCCCAGGGAAGAAGGCGATCAGCCAAGCCAAGGCACACGGCGCGGGCACTGCCGCCAGCAGCACAATCATGTCCGGTCTTTGCTTGGTTTGATTATCGCATCATTAAACAACTCGTTACGCTAGCTATTCTCAGTCCTCCATGTCAGTAAGTACAGGTGTAAGAGTAGAATAACGTACTGTAATCACGCACCTGCTGCTGTACTACTTCTTTTTAATCTTTTCCAGACAAGAAAAACGCATTAACCAATTAAACTACTTTTCCTGCTCGGGCCAACATGACGAGCAGTACTGAGAGTGAGTTTTATTATTTCACCGCTCCTTGCAGGGTAAAAGGCATCCCTCCCTGTTTAGCAGGCGCATAACTAATAGATATGAAGTGCAAATAATAATAATTTCATAGATAATAATAACTTAAAGTCTTTTTCAATCTCATAGAGGGTTCTAAATTTAATACATAATATAAAGGTTGATAGGTAGTTGAGGCAGGTATCTAACAACGGAAGAGGTTAATTTTAAAAACCATAATCGATGATGGAATCAGTGGCGGATGCAGCTATTTGGCAAGGTTTGGCCTCCGTCATACCTAAAACAAATAAAAAAATATCAAATATATGTATAATATACATACACGTGCATGATATATGTCTGCTTATTAGACAATAACCAATGATCCAACACTCAAATTTACTTGACTGCTTTGGCAGTTTGGTGCCTGCTGACCTTGCATAGTTAATAATTGTATTATAAATATTTGACATTTATAAACCCACCACACCTAGAAAATATTCCTGCCTCCGCCACTTGATGGAACCATTTATCCGTGTTGAGGTTCAATTATTAAGCCTTCATCTCGCACTTCAAATTTCTTTGGCATCAGCAGAGGTACTGTCTGTAGCATAGGAAATGAAGTTAGAGGTCAAGTTTTTTTTTTGGGGTGAGCATGAGGAAGTCTAATGCCTGATTATTTTTATGATGCAGAGTTATCTGGGTGTGGATTTGAAAGCTGATGAAACTTCATGTCATTGTCTTAAGAAGTTGCTCGTTTCATTGATTCGTGCAAAGTCTGATGAACTTCCTGGATGGTCCGCACTTTTCGTTTCTTTTTTACCCTTCCCTGCTGTTCAGGAACTTACCCCAGAAACTACGCCAAAACTTGGTGCTCTGGTAAATATATGTCAGTAGCTCGGAGTGCTATTGCTGAAGATGGGCCGAGAGTCTCTGGTGCTCGGATAATTGGAGGACAAGAAGCCCATGGCGTGCTGGCCATTGTTTGGGCCCAGCCCATGTAATACTCTTACATATACTAGGATCAGATCAGATAGAGGCATCGATTGATTTGTAAAACACGGAACACTTCTTCCTTAAGCCAATAGAGTTTTCCTCTGTTCTTCCCTCCGCTGCCTCTGTTCTTCTCCTCTGCTGGCTCTGTCTTCCTCGATTCCCAAATCCAGTTCGTCTCTTCCTTTCCTACTATCCATTGCTAACAATATAGTAGATAGATTAATGGACCTCTTTAGAATAACACAATTGTTCCGTCAATTTTGCGTAATAGTTTATTAATTTCCTAATATATCGAGAAACTAAAATCTTTGCAGTTCAAAGTATCTATGGGTAGAAAAGTAGTGGTCCATTTGCGGACAAGACACAGAAAAACGTACAGGGACAGCGTACTGTGGCCGTGTTTCATTCTCTTTGAGAAATATTTTTTCAAATAAAATCTTACATGCATGGAGTATTAAATCAAGTCTATGTACAAAACCTTTTTTAGAATGAGTGTAACTTTACGTGATGAATCTAATGAGTCTAATTAGTCCATAATTTACTACAATAATGCTACAGTAACCATACTCTAATCATGCGGTCAAAGACCTCATTAGATTTGCCTCATGAATTAGTCCAAAGTTGTGAAGATAGTTTTGTAAACTGACTTTATTTAATACCCTTAATTATCAGTCAAACGGGGTGGAAATATTCCACCCCAAAGAAACACGGCCTGTATTCATCACCCATCACGTACTGCTGCGATTTTTTTGGTGCGAAACGGGTACTGCTGATATTACAATTGTACTCTCAATAATTTTCGCTGCAACTATTTATTATTTATACCATTAACTTTGTACCTTTAATAGAAAAAAGTACCCAATATAACAATGCATAAATTAAATGTGTATTTTGTTTACTAACGGAAAAGCGCTGCTCGCAAATACTGTACGTAGTAGTGCATTTTTAGCGTACAATCATCATAAGGCTGTTCGCACCGGGCTCGGTAAAAGCAGCCGGTAAATGCCACATCGGCAGCGGGGGCCGGGATAACACACGGTACACGCTATCCGAAGCCTCCGCCCGGGAAATCAAGAGGGATCGCGTCCCACTCGGTAAACGCCACATCGGCTTGGCCCATCTCCGGCCGTTGCCGCGCGCCTGTGGCCGTCGTTGCCGCCCGTCGCCCGTGGCCGTGGCGACCCCGCCCCTGACTGTGATGCCTCGACGCGAATCTCCTGGCTGCAAGCCGCACCGCACCACGACTAGCCTGCAGCTCCTCTCGACCGGCCGGCGTCATGTCCTCCACCCCGCTGCTCGGCTGCCGCGGAGCGACGACGGCGGTGGCCAGGAGCGTTGCCCGCCGCGCGGGGGTCCTGCCCTGCAATGCTCACGGTGGCTCGGGCGCGTGGTGGACGCCGACCAAAGCGAGCAGCATGGGAATCTTCCAATCCACCACCACGATGAGCGGCGGCGGCGGCGGGGTTGAGCGGCGAGCATGCGGAGGTGGAGGCGCTGCTCTGGGCGGCGCAGGATGCCGTGTTGCTGAAATTCCAGGCCAACTCCCACCTCGTCTCCTCCGCCTCCGCATCCACGCCGACCGCTCCTCCACTCGACGGCGCCGCCGCCGCGGCCGATCCCCTGGACAACGACCTCGCCCTTCGCTTCGACGCGCTCAGGTCCCGTGTGGCGGCGGCGCCGAAGCCGGCTGGAGCTGGATCTGTTGCTGGAGGAGGTGGAGGCGCGGTTCGCGACGCTGAAGGGGGCGGCGGCGGCGGGGCCGGAGAAGAAGGCGAGGGTGAGGCTAGAGGATCTGGGAGGGGAGTCGTCGGAGGATGAGGAGGACGAGGTGGAGAAGGTGATGCGGTGGGCGAGGTACGCCGCGCAGCTTGAAGAGAGAGAGAGGGAGGATAGAAGAGAGAGAGGGAGAGGATAGAGGGGAGGTTAAAAAATCTTTCTGGTGGGCTCTGCGTGGTGGTGGTTAGTCTAGAGAGTGGAGATAGAGTATGAATGAGTGCGGAAGAAAGTAATATAGTGTAGAAAATCTCGATTATCAGGATAGAATAGTCTTTAAATTTTAAAGGGTAGAGTAAAGGTTGATAAGTGCGAACAGCCTAATTGCATTACGCGGTAGCTCTTGACGATTTGATTAAATCTGGTAGCGGTGATTGCGTAGCTATTGATGGACGAGTGCTGGACAGCTAATGTTTACTTTAATTAATTAACACGATTGGGAATATCATCATTGTCGTTACATGCATCATGCAAAACTCTACTCTCACGGGAGGTTTCTTGGCCCCTATGTGTTCTAAGCTAAAAAAACATGTTTCGGTTGAGAGATCCATTCAGACAAGCAAATGCGTGGAGCTATTGACTTTGTGAAAAAGAAAAACAAATGAGAGAAAAATCCGAGTTGAAAACTACTTTTCATTTTTCTTTTTTGTCAAGAGACCAGCCTGTGCTTGTTGCCAGTGTCACATTGCCATGTGAAGATATAGAATAACCACGTGCTATAACCCTCCAAGTCACAATTTTCGTGCGAAAACCTTGATTTGTAGATGTTACGGCCTTGTGCCTCCACGATCTTGAATTTTAGTTACTAAAAAAGATTACCGAACAACTTCAGCAAACTATTTTGCAATAAATAAAGCATATCAAATATCGAATAGGGTGTAAGAATAAGTACGATAGATTGACACAGATATATTAAATGAGGTGTCATGACTCATGTCAGATGGGTTGGAGGAGAGAGGGAAGAGAAATAAAAAGTGGTGCAGCACATGTTCCAAACAATTTTGATGAGAAAATGAGAGAAAGTGAGATGGGCTAAGATTCGAGTAGCTGATTGTCCTGTGAATCCAGCATGAGCTCTGCTAAATAGTTTTTTAGTGATTCTATGCTAATTTTAATTCTCAAAACATGATTCTCCAACTTAATTTTGAGGGTTTATGCTAGAGAATTAAAAAGAATTATTTTCGGGCATAAAATTGCTTCTATCAGAAAATCAGCTCCTTTTATAGAATCAGAGTCACATGAAGCCAATGCCCATACCAAACATGCCTTAGTGGTGTAGTCTATTTCTATAACTATTACGTGTGGGCTATTTGATTGACTAAGGACATGTTGGGGTTCCTATTCAATTAATATTTAGTTTTACTTGCTAGCTATCTAATATTTAGTTTGGGTGAATTTAAACACGACGACTATTACCTAGCTAAAAGCCGTCTAACAAGATGGATAGTACCTATCCAATTAATATGTATAAACTAGTTAATTCTAGCCAGGCAGCTAATGAATTAGCTCGCTAGGTGGACCTAAGTGATCCCTGCAGCTAAAGACCTATCTAATTGGAACCGTATTAGGCCAGTCTCAGTATATAGTTTCATTGCATGATTTATCTAAACCAGAAACTAGGTAACTGAGCCAAACGAGTTTTATGGTGATGAAACTCCTCTCACAAACCATTAAACTCTTCATTCTCCCTCTTATTCCACCCAGCACATTTAATGTCATGAAACTTCACTCAGACTCAGTGTACAATTTCACTACACGGTTACCTGGACCAGAAACTAACTGAGCCAAAGGAGTTTCATCGTCTCACATTCCATGAAACTCTTCCTTCTCTCTCCTATGCCACATCAGCATATTTAATGCCATGAAACTTCCCATGAAACCCCCACTAAAACTGACCTTATCCTTCTTGCATGTAGAAGACATCTAAATTATTTAAAAACACAAATATTCCTCCACCCTTCCTGAAAATCATAATTCAATAATGATTGTCCAATTAATGAGGGTAGAATTGTCATTTGTTTCTAATCACCTGCAATTAGCTAGAGGATCCAAACACTTACAACTATAGCTAGCTAAAGATTAGCGGGCTAAACTTTAGTGGTGGATCTAAAGGGGTCTAAAAATGACGTGGCAATATGATTAGATAGAGCTGGTTAAGTTATTAGCCATGCCCCGAAACACATGAATGGCTAAGATAGCCACTTTTGGATCTAGAGCTAATTACTAGCTAGTTAATTTTTAGGTACGATGGATCTAAACAATGTACCTAATGTTTTTCTAACTTACCAGTTGAACCCAGCTAATGAAGTATCCAAAACTAAAACCGTTGTAACTTTGACCAAAATTATCTCGTTCTGTTTATCATCTTGTGCAATTAATGAGCGTATTTAATAAAAGGTAGGATAGTCAACTACTTCCCCGATACAATTAGCGGATAGATTCAAACATATTAGCCAGCTAACCATTAGTTGGGGTCAAAAAGGTCGTACTCTTGCCCTAATCTTTAGCACCTTAACTAGTACTGCATGTGATCACTTACAAAATATATGATTCTTTTTTTACAAATGAAATGGCTTTATTGCACAAATACAGTATGGTTTCTTTGAAAATAGAACATACGTATGAAACCCTACAAATATTGATTGGGGCAATACCTGGGGAAAGTATTTTGTCTCATCAGAGCATCTCCAACAGCTCTTGTATATGACATGGACTAGGTAAAAAAAGAAAAAAGAAAGAAAAAACCTCATCCAACGGATGTGGTAAAACCAACGCCATCTCTCCCGGCTCCCCGTCCTTCCGCCTCCCCTCGGCATATTTGCCTAGCGCCGCGGGATCGCTATCCCCGCTCGCCTCCCTCCCCCGCGACAACCCGCACTACGCCAACGGCACCATCGAGGAGGACGGCGTGCCGCCCCTCGTCAAGCTGCTCAAGGAAGGCGCTGACAACGGCCAGGAGGCCGCCGCCACGGCGCTCGGGCTCCTCTACCGCGAAGAGGAGAGCGTCGAGAAGCTCCTCCATGCCGGGGTCTGCTCCGTCTTCGCCGCCGCGCTCAAGGAGCCGCCGGTGCGCGTGCAGGGCGCCGTCGCGGACGCCATCGCGTCACTCGCGCATCACAGCCACAAGTGCCAGGACCTGTTCACGCACAACTACGCCGTCCGGCACCTCGTCGGACACCTCGCCGCCGGGACCATCCAGGAGCACAGCAGGTACTTTGTCGGTAGGAACGGCGGCTCTAGGAGCACCCTACGGCGGCGCCGCCCATGACGTCGCTTGACAAGCTCCACTCCGTTGTGCTTGCCAAATCCCACAAAGAATGGGCCGCTGAACCCGTCGGAAGCTTCGAACGGCCAGCAAGGAGCAAGATCGAACCAGATGCAACCGGTGGTGAAATCCACGATAGCTGCCACTGCCAGCACGACGACGAACGAGGTCGCGCTACCGGTAGTCCGCGTTCAAGCCCAGCTCCCCGACGGCCAAGGCCGTCGTGGAGCAGCTCCTCCGCTTCGTGCGCAGGGGAGACGACGACGACCCTGCTGCGCCCGTGCGTCGCCGCGCTGGGCTGCTTGTCGCGCACGTTCACCACGAGCGAGATCCGTGTCATCAGCCCGCTGGTGCAGCTGCTCGACGACCGCGGGATTGCACGTCTTGGCAGCGACAGCGGTAGGTGCCCCTGTCCCGGCGGCGGCGGCAAGCGGTGCGAAACCCGCGAGGGTTCAAAATATCGATGGTCGCGTGACGTGGAACACTTTTAAATTTACCCAACCAAATTTTATGTAGTCTCTTGATTAGCCTATAGAATTAAGTGGCTTTCTATTTTTACAAATAGGGTACAACCTTCAAATTTAGCTAACATGATACAAGAGCTTTTGAAGATGCTTTAAGACACCAAAGACAAATTCTCCGGTAAGACAACTGGAGTTCCAAGTTCTTAAATGGTGATGATTGTATCTAAACAAGGGATGGAGCCAGATTATTTTTTAATCATGGGGCAAATGCTAAATAAGGGGTTTTTTATCTTCTTTATTACTAGTACATTGCGGTGTTTCTCGTTAAATCATCCCCTTCCAAATTCACTCAAGCATTTGTTACATTCTAAGGATCCAGAGCCATCATGCTAGAATTTATTGAAGTTCGTGATTGGTGTGCGAAGTTAAACATACCGAGGTTATTTTAGGGGGGTGTTTGGTTCCACGGACTAAAACTAAAACTAAAACGGACTAAAATTAGTCTCAAAACGGACTAAAGATCCAAACCCTTGGAACTAAAAACCCCTAAAAGGGACTAAAACTCCTTAGCTCCACAAGAGGAGCTTATAGGGACTAAAACCACCACTTTTCCATTGGATGCCCCTCCCCCCACCCGCCGGCCCACTTGCTCCCTTTTAGTCCATGGACAAAGTAGTCTTTGCGCAAGCTATTAAAGCAATTTTAGTCCCTTTTAGTTCAGGGATCCAAACAGCAATTTTAGTCCCTTAGTCCCTTAGTTTTAGTCCCTAGAAACCAAACATGCGTAATGAAGTAACGACACATCACCTGCGTACCCAATGAACGAACAAGATTAGCTTAAAGAAATCCTTGGAGTGTGTGTCCTTAGCCATTGTAACAGGTCAGTTCGTGTTGAGTCCATGATACAATATTTTCAAGTTTTTTCTTCAGTTGAAAGAAATTGAAAGAAATGTTATCTAAGCAATACTCGGTCACTTTTACAGGTAGTACGTGGTATGTGGTTAGGCACTCTGAGATTTTCATATATTATAAGGTACAATAAGCTACCTAGTCTACAGCAGTCTGTCCTTTCGATCACTAGACCATCTGCCAAATGTTGGGACCAGAATCGTGGCCATCATATCAAAATAAAGCGTCTCAACTAAGTTGATTTTGAAGTTACGGTGTTGTTTCACGTCATATCGATGAAAAGGAGATCTATAAATTGCAAGACCTTAACAATTACTGTAGGTGCTGGTTTGAACAGCTATCCAATCTAATGGTTACCACGAGTATTTAGATACACTCGTTTTTTTGAACGGACTAACACTGGACGAGTGTGTCTCTATTGATATAGCAGAAAAAATATAAGACTACGATCCTAGGAGGCCGTAGGTAAGAAACATAAAAAAAGAGAAAACAACTGTACTCCTCCGGTTGGATTGGGACATCAACACTGATACCACTCAAAACCGGGACATCAACGCGACCGGCCACTACCCTCGAGGACGACAACGGAAAAGAAAAGCAAACCGCAGCTCCCACCCATCTTCCGCACCCTTGCGGTCATCGAAACCTCCGACGTGATCCAGCGCTGATAGAGAAATAAAGGGGGCAGACGCCACCACACCAAAAAGGCCGCCGCTATGCAGGACCTTTTGCCGTGGTGGCGCTACAGCAATACCGACCGTCCGACGGAGTGAAAACCACATAATCCGAGCAAACACAACACGCGGGGGCCTCGCCTCGTCCGCTGTTGGACGCCTCCTCTCTCGTGCGCAGGGGCCTCGCCACATCCGCCACACAAACTCCATGCTCTGGACTCGTTTCTTGTGTTGCCGTCAAGATAGCAAGCATGGCTGCCCCATCTCCAAAGAACTTCACCAAAACAGCCGGACCACCACCGTGGTTCAACTTCACCACGTTGCTTCCCCGCACGAAGCCGCTGCCTTCAAACCAGCAGACCAAGGTTGTCGCATGTGCCGTCTTCCGACGTTGTACCGCACCAGGTAGGTTCAGCCATGTTGACCAACCCGCTGCGATCTGCTACAGGCTGAGTCGTCTCCCATTGTCGTTGCCGCAAATGACGTCTTCCAACGCAGTCCCACACCACACTGACGATTGCTAGGCAACGTCGGCCGTCGTGGTCCGCTGCGAGCAGTCGAACAGCAACCAAGCGACGACCCTTGGCCACCAACAAGAAGATATACGCCTCGGCGTGAGGAGGCCAACACCCTTCTGCATGCCCCACGACGGGATTGCCAACACCGATCGAAGCCGCCATAGATAGTGGACTGCCTGTGCTACCAACCGCGTGGGATCTCTAGAGACGACACCTCCAAGGAGGGGATGACGCCACGGTCGCTCGTCTAGAAGCTGGCCAGGGTTTTCACCCAGAGATCTCGTGCAACAGGGTTGTTGCTCCACAATGATACCCTCAAGAGGGAAAGCGACGTCCAAGGACGCCGCCGCCATCCGCCAGCATGAAGTTAGCGAGGGCTTTCGCCTAGAGCGTCTAACCCACATTGCACGCGCACGGCGCTGTAGAATCAGCACCACTGCGGCGACCACCCCAACCGAGTGACGCCTCCGCCGCAATCTTATGAGCCACACTGCAGAAGCTTCACTCTCCTTCGCCTTCCGCAGCCCCTCGTGCGCGCCCAGACAGGCCACCGCTCCGCACGCCCCTCGCTGCCCGCACCGGACCTCCGCCTCCGCCTCCGCCTGCCGCCGCTAGGCCACCTCCCGCGGTCGGCCCCCAACTCCGGCGAGCTTCCTCCACGCAGATCCGCCGGAGGAGAGAGAAGGCCCCATGCCGGCCTCCGCCAGCGTCGCACCTGCCTCCTTCACTCGCGACCGTCGTTGCCGCTGCACCTTCCGGTCGCGCACCCCAAGCCTAGGGCGCGGTCGTGACTCAGCCGCCGCAGTCGCGCCGTAGGCTCCCTCATCCGGCCGACGTCGCCTCAGACCGCGCCTCCCGCCGCAGACCGCCACCTCGCGCGTCCGTCACTGCCTGGGGCCGCCGCCCGCGCCACTGAGGCCAGATCCTCGCACGTGGCCACCACATCCACCGGTCTGCAGGCTCCTCGTCCGGCACGGCGTCGCCGGCCTGCCGTAGTTCACCATGGCCACCTCCACCTACCGGCTGCCGCCTGCGCTCCGCCGAGCCTAGATCCACGCGCGGCCGCCGTAGCCGCCGGAGAAGCTCCCCGCCGCCACCATCCCAGGGCTCCGTCGGGCTTCCGGCGACGCCCTCAGGCGGCGGCGAGGTGGGGTGGAGGGGAGGGAGGGGCTCGACGGCGGCGGCTAGGGTTCGCCGCCCGAGTCGCCCAAGACGGGGCAACGCGGGGGCCGGAGAGGGCGAATAGTCACTACTCGACACTTGTCTCGAGGTAGAGTGTTTAGATACACTCGTGGTAGAGTGTTTGGAATGTTTATTAGATATACTCATGGTAGTGTTTGTGTGTTTTTAATAGGGCTAGTTAGATCCATGTCATTATAATTTTCACAGTTTAAAAATATAACATTGGTGTGTTACTGGCATGTGTGGGCTACCTCAGTCACCGATAGTAGCATTTTTCTAATTTTCAAAAATTATAATGACACGAGATGAATTAATCATTTTTAATATCTCGAGCTCTGGACCACCAATTGACGTGATTCTGGTTGGGTTAGCATTACAATTTAGTAAGCTATTTTCTAGCAATGTTTCCTGATTTTAAGAGTTTGTCAGAACGACATAGGTTTTAGTGGACTAACAGAATTTGTTTTCAGGATGAATTTTTCCGTTGCGATTTATTGCTATCAGTTACACTCATCTATTAGCTTACTGTATATTAGAGGGATTCCATCCTACAGTAATTAAATCTTGATTTGAGATTTGGAAGAGGTACTTTGTAGTAATGACTCTAAAAGAAGTGAACTAGTTGGGCGCGCTATTCATCGTAAGATCGTCATGCAGCTCCGTTGACCTCATGCACGACATCAAGGGATAGGGCATGAGGAAAGATCCCCTCCCCCACTCCCCCAGTGTAAGTGATTGGAAGCAATATGGTGGTTGGTAGTGTTGAAGAGAGCAAGAGGTTTGAAGCGTAAGTACCATAAGAGGTGAAGTCATCGGTAATCCACGTCGCTCACATGAAAATGTGTGGAAAAGTGATGAAGTTGATGGTTTTGTCCAAGTCAAGATGAGTGTCGATGCAACTTAAGGGGTGGCCTAAAGAACAAGAGGTAAATCACTTGTTGGCATGTAGGACCATGAGACGAGGTGACTCACGTCAACACCGAAAGGCCTGCTCAGGAACTATTGAGGTGACGATTATCCGCCTAAGGCGGTGTAGGATTCGGGCTGTTGGAAAGATCTCGGAGTTGATCTTATTACGTGACCTTAGACGTGAGCATATGCCAGGCCGGGCTCAGACCAGACAAAAAAAGGCCCAATTAATTTCGGGCCAAATTTTCATGGCCGCGACACGGCCGGGGTTCCTCGGTTTATGAAGAAGTTCAGTCATCAAAAAATTAGGACTGATCGGTCATTTGTAAAACTCAAGACCGAGCTGTTTTGGTTTCAGTTAGTTTGGTTTGGTCTCGGTTATGACCGAACTAACCGATTAGCACAAGCAATCATTTTGAAGAACCATTAAACATCGGAAGTAGTACAGAATTTGGCAGTATTTTTTCCTCTTTCAAGGCATAAATCACAAGCAAACAGAGACATAACAGATGCAAATAACAGGAGAGAGCTGAAGCTTCGCTCGTCGGAGAAGAGAGCATTGGGGAGCTGGGGCCGGCGAACAGGAGGGAGGAGCCGCTGCCAGAGATGATTGGTGACCTTGGGCTTCGACGCCCCCTGCGACCTGCGCTGCGTTGGCACGCCGTTGTGGCACAGTAGATCTGCGCCAAGGCGACGCCATAACGGGGATGCGGCGCGGAGGGCTGGAGGCGACGGGCGACGACCGACGGGGAGGGGGAGGCACCAAGGCGGCGTGGAGGACTGCCCTGGACCCTGGAGGGTGGAGGCTAGAGGGAGCCGGGGAGGGGGCGGGCGACTGTGTGTGGTGCGGGGCATGGGGTTGCGGGCGTGTGGCCGCCGCCAGGCGCCAGTGGTGGAGACTGGAGAAGGGTGAGGCGGGTGGGTGGCCGGGTTGGCTTATATATCTAGGGTTTACGTTGCCTAGTGGGTTGGACTGTTATTGGGCCTATCTCGGTTAGATCGGTTAGTTCGGTTAACCGACACCTAGAACCAAACTAACTGTGCGACCGAACTACTAACCGGTTTTTTCGGACGGTTAATTCAGTCTTGGTCTCGGTTATTTTGATTCGGTGTTCAGTCCTCGATTTTTTATGCATAGTCCGACCCGCGACAATTCCATGGGTGTTGTGGGGCAGTTTTTTTTCGTGTTGGGCTCACGCCGGGCCAAGCTGGGGTGAGATCAGGTTTCACACCCTTTTTAGTGCAAAAAATAACTAAAACTCATAATTGGGTCGAGAATATTTTTTTGCTTCATTTCCTGTATCTAAACCCGTCCCACGGAGGGCTGTGGGTGGGCCAAAACCATGCAAATCTGTGACCTCATGCGTTGTCATTAGTTGTGAGCACCAAGCTAAATTAGCACAATCAACCATCAAATAAGAGATCTAGAAAGGGCTCGACAAAAACCGTAAGTACCATGATACGCCATACTTCCTTGAAATAGAACTTGAATGCTTGTGGAAGAAGATGTATTTAATAGGAAAAAGTTCAAATTACTATCCCTAAATATGAACAAAGCCGGATAACTCCTAAAGTATGTTTTCGTTCATTTTACACCCGCAACTATTTCAATCGGTCCATTCATTTTCTTCTGATAAGCCGAAGTGCTTTCTTTGAAAAAGCAGTTAATTACCTATTGAGTCTTGTCTTTCCTTTGACACTAAGGATTTTTTTTTAGTATCTGGGTCGATGAGAGGTCCGGTTTGCTCTCCCCCACCCCACATATGTAATAGAAACTCTATCAATCTTGTACACTTATGGGTTAGTATAACAGGACGTTCAATAGCCCATTTCACAAATATGGAGAAAAAACCGTATACCGTTTAGCGAATTGTATTTATGTAATATCATTTTTTACTTCCACATCATTTTTATCCCTATTTCCATGCTAATTCAACTTCACCAATTGTGTTACCCCCTTAGTTCTAAAATGTAGGTTATTTTAGTTTTTCTAGATATATAAATTTTGCTATGTAAAAATATCTAGATAGATAGCAAAAGCTATATATCTAGAAAAGTTAAAAGACTTACATTTTGAAACAGAGGGAGTACTTGAAGGAAGATGAATAAATGGTTGGGTGAAGACTGGTTAGGTGGGTGGTGTGGGATTGAAATAGCATAGGTCAAGCTATTCTTTATTTTTTGGACCCAAAAGATTATTTTGAGATCATCTCTAATGCAATGTTGACAAATGATAATGGATCTTTTGAAGTTATTGTTGTTTCTGTTCTTTCATTTATCTTTTTGTGCTACTATTGTGGATCCGATCATGGAAAGGTTGTTTTTCTCAACCAACAACGTGCATAAGGTGAGCCAATGATCGAATGATGTAGGTTAACACCTCTACTCCCTCCATTTTAATTATAGGTCATTTTAAATTTTCTAAATATATAGATTTTACTATGCATCTACATATACTCTATGTCTAGATATATAGAAAATACCATGTATCTAGAAATATCAAAACAACATATAATTTGATACGGAGGGAGTAGATTCTAAACATGAGATGGATAAATTATAGAGACAATTTCCTATTTGATACTCATATAATGAGTGGTTTCTTCCTTGGCCCTTACATTTCTCTTTGTGTTTTATTTGAGTTGAACTTTTGTTTTTTGACACTCCCGTCCATTTTGTCGGTTAATTTTCATGAACTATAACCCGTGGATGCTCCTAACCTCTTTTATTAACCTGTTCCAAAAAATATTAAATTTCTTTTCTTAACCAAAATGTCCTACAAATCACCTCTGAAATTCATGAAACTTTTTATAGTTATACAACAAATGGAAACGAACCCATTTGCATAAACATGCGTTGAGCATTCAAAATATTTAAACTTATTAACCAAATTAGGCTATTTTTGAAGATTATTTAAATTTTTAGTGCACAAACATACTTCCAAAAATTATGTA
Source organism: Echinochloa phyllopogon (assembly GCA_033239725.1). Lineage (NCBI taxonomy): Eukaryota > Viridiplantae > Streptophyta > Magnoliopsida > Poales > Poaceae > Echinochloa > Echinochloa phyllopogon. Next base: position 31,118,973 of record BTCW01000018.1, read on the forward strand.
AAAATATCTAATATTATCTGTCATAAGTATGTTTAAATTACTTCATATGTTTGTGCGATGAATATTATAAGATATTTATTTTTACTTCATATATGTTTTTTGTAGTAATTCATATGAATTAAGTATTTTATAATTGTAGTAATTAAAATTATTATTCATTTATAAATTATTTTTACTTCATATGTTTGTGCGATAAATATTATGTATTTTTACAAAATTCTTGGAATTTGTGCTCTAAAATTCGCATAATCTCTAAAAGTAGTCTAATTTGGTGAATTTTAATTGAAACATTTTAAATGCTCAACAAAAAAACTAATTTGATTCTTTTGGACTGAGCCTGTCAGGTTGGACCCATCTGCCACCTTTTGTGTCACCTGTATGTTCTGCTGACCCACCGCCGGACAGCGATAAACCCCGGGGAGGACAAGGGGATTTCCAGTCTCAAGATAACGATGAGAGCGGGGGCAGCGGAAACGGGCAAAGGAAGAGGGGAAGAGCGCAACGAAGGGAAGATGGCGGCTCGGCGTGGGCGCGAGTGGGACGGGGACGAGCTGGGCGGTCCGCCGCCGACGCCGCTCGCCGCGCCCGTCGTCTGCCTCCTGCGCTCCGCCGGGGACCTCGCCGCCGGTGCCTTCGTCGGCTCGCTCGTCGGATATGGTACTACCTTCTATTCCCATCCCATCTGGCCATCCCCGTCGTCGGGCTCGGCTAGTTAGTCTGGGGGTGGGTGTTAGCTGGACGTCGTGACTAAAACTCACGTCTGCTGATTTGCTGGGATAAGGTTAGGTATAGTCGCTAGGCATGAGGTTTGATGTTTGATAGAGTAGGATGGGAGGGGGAATAGAGTTGCTATTGTTCTACCTTGAACTTTTTGCTCCAATCATTAATTGGAAATGTGAGGGTTTGATAGTGCTTAAGCAACTACAACACCGCCATATCGGGGCCTGTTTTTTTTTTTTCTTTTTTTTTGTGGGGAAGGGTCTGTTTGATTTTTGAGAGGAATGAGTGCTTGAAATTTGTTGTCCTGACCACACTGGAGAATCCTAACAGGGAATGCGTTGTTAACACGGTTCAGTAGAGGAGGATAGTTTGGTGGACATTTTAAAATCCCCCTATAGCTATTTGAGGCACAGTATAGCTATAAGCTCATGTACAATTTATCGGCTATAGCCCCTTTTAGCTCCGCTATTAGCTGTTTTGGACTCCAGCCGCTAAACCCCTTATCCCGCGATTTAAAACATTTACTGTCACAATATTGATGATGACACATTTCTCCAAATGAGATAGCTTTGTTAGAAACTTAGAATAGGGATTTAGTGTCACGGGATTGATGATGACACATTTCTCTAAATGAGATAGCTTTGTTAGAATAGGGACTTACCTTTGTCAGGTCACGTAGCCTCAGCTCCACCATCCTTTATGGAGCTAAGGTTTCCAATATGGACAGAAATATATTGTTCTGCAGATTTTACAACTATTTGTATTATTTGTTTTTTTCCAGGAAAAGGTTTGATCACAAACCAAGGTATAAAGGTTTCACTCAGCAATGCCGGATCATCTGCCAAGGTTAGTTGATCATAATTTTCATGTAAATATTTTGGATATAGAAAGTGCAATGTCCTTTTGTCAGGAAGATTGCCCATATGACCTTTTCTTTGTATTAGACTTTTGCAGCTCTTGCTGGTGTCCAAAGTTTCATCATGTGCTTGTTGAGAAGACTGCGAGGGAAAGATGACAGTCAGTACTTCACTTTAGATTTATTACTTAGCTACTATATAAAGATGAAGTATGCATTTTCAACGAAATACTATCCATTGCAGTGATCAATGCTGGTATGGCTGGTTGTTGCACAGGCCTTGCTTTAAGCTTTCCAGGTATATGTGCAACCTCAGTTAGTACTTTTTTTTTGAAATTTTATCTACATTGTTGTTATTACTTTTTTAACTACAAAAGTTGCAACTGAAGCTAGATGATATATGTATACATTTTTTCAGCTGATCTGGATTATTTTGTTTAGCCTCTCTGTCCCCAGATACCAATGAGTTAATTTATGAGATACTATTGCCTTCCTCACTTTTCCTGGCTATCTTGGTTTGTTGAGAATAGAATATTATTACTTTCTTTCTTTCATGGGACAATTTAAAATGTCTACTTTAGTTCCATTTGGAACCACAGAAAATTGCATAGTGCTTACAGTATTCATTAAGGTTCCGTTTGGATGTAGATATTGGAGACCATGGCATTGAATTGGGTTCAATACCAAATCATTCATGATATTGAAATGACCAAAATTTCAAATCTGTTGTTTGGATGAACATTACATTGTCTTTTGGAATCCTAGGAAGTAGCTCAATTCAATTCCCGTTTGGATGTACAAAAGGATCGAATTGAAATTCTGTCATGTATCATTCTGTACGGATCTCATCTCCACCGGCCAAGCTCGTTGCAACACCCATCGTTCGTCGACGACGTTGGACACTGGTGGTGCCTCGTGCTCCCCCACCCTGCAGCGTGCGGCGCGGCTCTGCTCGCGTCGAGGCGCCGAGCTCTGCTAGAGGAAGAAGAGGGGCCGGCCGTGAGGAAGAAGACGAGGGGGCTGGCCGCAAGGAAGAAGAGGTAGAGGTGGCCACGAGGAAGAAGTGGAGGCACCGGCTCCGGGGAAGAAGAGGAGGGGGCTGGCTGGAGGAAGAAGTGAAGGGGGCTGGCCGCGGGGAAGAAGATAAGGCGCTGGCCGCGGGGAAGAAGATGAGGCGCCGGCCATGGGGAAGAAGTGGAGGGGGACGGCCATGGAAGAAGATGAGGCGCCGGCCGTGGGGAAGAAGAGGAGGCCGGCCACGGGGAAGAAGAGGAGGGGGCCAGCCATGGGGAAGGAGATGAGGTGCCGGCCATGAGGAAGAAGTGGATCTCACCGGGGACGCTAAGAATCTCCGGCGGCGGAGCGGGCCCGCTGGTCGTCGGAGAAGGCTGCCTCTTGCTATGAGAGGGAGATAGATGCAAGAGATAGAGACTCGGGCAGAGAGATGGGAATGATTTCAGCCAATTAGGAGGGGGAGAGCTCGGTATTGTGGGAGAGACTGCGGTAGTATGCTGAATACCACTTGGTATTGGTGTAAATTTCCATTATCAATTCCATGACCATCCAAACAATGGATATTGGGTACACCAAATTCCGATTCCGAATTCTAGGCCTTAATATCTACATCCAAACACAGTGTAAGGGATTTAGTTGTTTTATCATTAATTTCCTCTTATGTTTCTGTGGGTATTAAAAAAACTGTCAGGCAACTGTTGATAGAATAGCAACCTTGTTAAGTGAACATTTCTGGAGGACTATTTGGGCAGTATCGTTCTTATTCTTTCAGTTCAGATCATTCGTGAGACTATCTTGAAATTATTTTCAGTTGGTTGAAGTTTGCATTATTACCATATCAGCATGCAAACTGATAAGAAAAAGTTATAGAATCAATTAATTGAGAACTAATTCCATTTTGAGCCTGTCAAGTTGAGTCAAGTTATTGCAAAGTTCTATACTGAAATCTTACGAAGGTTACATGCCTACAAATGCTGGCATTTTGTATCCATGGGAATCCCTTAATGGGCCATGGATTATAGGTATGAACTTGCTGTACTGTCCTTGTTCTTTACTTGCTGAATCGTAGTATGCAAAATTTGAAATTAAAGGATATGGCAAGCCCCTGTTCTTATTTCTAGCAAAGTTGTATAAATGTTTTTTATTTTGGCGTAAGCAAAGGTGTGTAAAGTTTAAAGATAGTAAGATACAATTATGAAATATGTGCCAGACTAACCTGGTTAGAGACGATGTTCTTATTTTAGCTCTTATTGAAAACTTTAAATATTTGAAGTATTATTTTCATGAGGTTGGCATATCTATTGCAGTAAAATCAGGCTATTTTCTGTGCTGTACTCCATTCATAACAATGGAATTTCTTGTAGAATGCATTTCTTGCTTGCACAGTCACCATTTTGGCATTCTGCCTCGTTAAGCATTTTTTTAGTAGCAGGTGATGCCAATAACTAATATGCTGTGCTTTCAGTTGCACTTCCCTATCATACACCAACATGAATATAGGCCACCAATGCCATGTCTGTACCATTCCCACGGGGACCTTTTCTTCAGAAATAATGCATCGCAAGAGATAATTAAAATAATGAATAAATCAATATCAAAGTAGTTTGTGTTTGTTCATAGGTGGTCACCTGGAAAGTGTTTCTTGGTGAAAAGGTCTCTGAGAAAATAACAGAGACCATTATTTTTCTTAATTGCTCTCTCAGGCCATTCCCAACCCAATGACTAGGATGGTGTCCATAGAATTAAATGAGCTGCCATCTAGGGTAAATGATGATGTGGCAAGTGAGTAAATGAAGAAAGAGGAAACTAGGTCTTGCATGAGACATGGTTTCTACACACCATCCAAAACATGATGAGAGATGGGTAGTATTAAATTTAAGTATGACATGGTACTGTTTGGGTTGGAAGAGTAGTGTCTACTACTCTACTACTAGTTTCTTGATGATGTGGAGGTTATGGAAACTGTTGCTAGTGTCTTGGATTGGGACTGCCATGAGGTTTGATAGGACCAACTATGTAAAGTCTGACAGTTGTTAGCATAATTAAAATTATTCATGAAATTGACTCTAGGTCACTGTCAAATTGTGGCTATTCCTGAGGCATACCCTAAAATCAATATTTTGTCCAATGTACACTGCAATGTCACTGTCATTTGGCTTTAATGTACACTTCAATATCATCTCATTCAACATTTGTTTGAATTGGAAGGTTTTGTGTATGTGTGAAAAGACTTGATAACCTTTGGCTTGGAACTTGTTTCAGATTCAAACTGTGACTTTTTAAGATCCCTGGACTTGGGATTTCGAATCTAAACTGGTTTTGAATCAAATGGAAAACAAGGCTTTTCATGCCCCTTGTTTCCTAGTGACTTTAATGGCAGTTTGTTCTGACAAATGATCTTGATTCTGTAGTGTTCATCTAAAACTTTTGCAGTCTATTAGTACCGGTATCATTTAAGACGTTCATCATATGCATAAAGAGTTAAACACATTTAGTCTTAGTTATTGTACTCTTTTAGTTATTTTAAGAAAAACAACATATAACCCCTTTTTTTGCTTTGGGATTTGTCATGTTCAGCCTAAATAAGATTGGGAACTACAGGGACTGGTATCATTTGCATGGTTTCAGCTTAAGCGCTGCACTTTCAATTGAAAAGGCTTCAGCTTACACTCTGCACTTTCAATTGAAATAAACAGGGACGAGGTTGTCCTTGAAAAAAAAAATCCAAGATAGCTTGATTTTTAACATGCCAACATGAATTAAAACTCTATAGGACGCCCCAATCCAAACTTGTAGGAAAAACAAAGATCACAAAGGGAGAACTGTGTTCTGGGTATTTTTACCTCATTGGCTTCAGCTAGTGTCGTATCCTTTTGAATTTCATCAGTTATCAGTATTATGCATAGTCATCATAGTTATTTAGATAGTCATTTAGAACAAGTCAGCAGACATGATTTTCATTGGTACTACATTATATGACAAGTTGGTCTTCGCATATGATTTTGTTCTTATAGCATGATAGGTGTGACAAGCATAACCATCCTTAAATAAAAAGTTGTGATTAAAAGGGTATTCCCGGTCTCATCCTCATATATCGAGGTTGTTACATTCCCACTTGAAAATCAATGGAATGCACATTTCTGGAACTAATTGTAAAATGCATCAACTGTGTTTCCCACCATTAACGCTTCAATCTTTCTGCTACACCAGGTGCGCCCCAAGCAATGTTCCACAGTTGTGTAACCTTTGCAGCATTCTCGTGCATAATGGATGGGCTCAACAAGCAGCAGGCCGCAATGGCGCTCACGCTTGACGGAAAATCTTCAACCGCCAAGAGTCAGGAGGCCGGTGTTCTCCCACCATTTACTCTTCCTCCACTTCCGGATGCTTCAGATGCCTTAGCTTCGTTCTGCCAGACCATTGTGAAGCCTAAGCACTAGACTTTGCTGAAGTTTGATGCCCAAAAGAGAGCTCCTTAATTTGTCTCTGTGTGCTTTAGCATTCTGAATTTCTGACCAGTGATGTGGTTCCATTTCGGCGTTGAACTTGGTTAGGTTTGGTAATCATAGTGGTGCCATTGGCTCATATGACCAATTTTTGTATCTAGTATCCATGATGCAGTTTGTACGAAGCGCACTGAAGAGATGATTACTATATCCAGTGATTAGGCTCTGTTGCGATGTCAACCTCTGGTGCCATCCTCTGCATCATTACCAGTCAGATCCATCTAATCTCATGTTAAACAAAGCATGCTACCATTATCCTCATCTGATCTATCAAAGGTACTTGCGTTCAGTGGCTCACCCATCGAGCTTTGTACAAGAGAGATGCACTGAGGAAATGTTCAAGTTGACCTGCCATCACTGGACACTCACAAGGGCTTATAGAGGTAAAGTCAGACTATAATTGTATCCCCCAGTGCATCAAATAATTGTGGAATCATTCGTCCGCCTGCCTGCCTGATCCACCATTCCCAGTGGAGGTCGTTCCCTGCCCACCCTGCTAAGCTACTGGTGCTTTCTCCACCACGATCCACGATCGAGCTGCTTTTTTCACCAGCCACATGGAAAAAGCCTCTGCTTGGGGTGCCACAGTGACACTCGGGCAAACCCCAGACACATCCAAACCATTTTTGTTTTTGAATGATACATCCATACCATTTCGAGAAGCAAACTTTTAGCGTAGCTTTGCTTGCATTGACCTGAGGAGCAGAGCTGAAACTTTGAGATGGGACAGAATATTCCGACCCGGTTGCAGCGTGACACGTCTGTCTGCATCAAAGGTGCTGAAGGCTCCGTTTTTCGTTCTATCTTTACTGCGGGCCATCGTTACTATCCTAACTTTTGAGCTATTCCAACATAAACTCGAAGGTCTCTATCTTAATTTTAGAGGGCTAAGCAAAAAAAAAAAAAAAACACTCCAGCAGGCTCTCTAGGAGCCCTCTTTATATGGTCTGTTGTTGGAGTGAGTTAGTTTTAAGGCCCTCAAAAAATAGAGTCAGTTCCATTTAGTATTTAGAGGATCTTATCGAGGGCTATTGCGAGTTGCTCTCATTAGCGTTGAATATGGTCCGAATTCTAACGCGTGTCTTAGACCCATGGTTCCAGTTATATGATTAATGGATTTATCTCCGTATTTGATTGTAGTTAGTTATGTCCATTATATATATATATATATATATATATATATATATATATATATATATATATATATATATATATATTGTAAACCGTACGTGAAGTCAGTTTTGTTTTCCCCTATATATATATATTTCTTGTAAACTGTACGAGAAGAGTTAGACAACTTATTTTATTCTCTGTGTTGTAACTCTCTTGTTATAGTAAAGATCATCGGTTGGCATCTGTGCTTATTTTCATGTAAAAACTTGTCTCGTGTTTAATCTTGTTTTTACATTATTTGATAATAATTGGTATAAAAAAGCTTGACATGAGATTATTAACAAATAATTTAGGCTTCCAGCTCTATTCGCCGCGCCGACGTTTTCTATGGGTCGCTAGACCCATCTACGATTGGCGATTTCAGTTTGGTGGTGTTTGTACACGTCATCCACAGACGTGTTGGCATTGCTGCCTTATCACCGAGGTATAGAAGGTGGACGGAATTGATTTTTTCGTGTGGTCAAGCTCGACTTGGGCCTTTTTCAAATTTCACCCTCAAATTTCACTATAAAAAAAGATTTCCATCGTATCAAAATGTCGGCACATGCATGGAGTAGTAAATGCAGATGAAATCAAAAACTAATTGTACAATTTTGTTGTACTTTGCGAGACGAACATTTTGAGTCTAATTAATCAATGTTTGGACAATTATTCATAAATACAAACGAAATGCTATAGTGACGCTACCGTGGCAAAGTAGACTTTGCCATGTCAAAGTTGGCATCTAAACAAGGCCTTGGAAGCAGAGTCGAGTCCCAGGCCATGCTGTCAGACAATTGACCTATCGGAGAGTATTCCACTTGTAAAGGTACCCTTCCCCTCTTACCCACAGCAACAAGGCAACAACCCAAAGCGCCGGATAAGAAAAAATGGCTACATACCACTCCAACTTCTTAGTTATTGCTTTACCACAATAGCCCGGATTAGCCTTGGATCACCAAGAGGATAGGAGTCATGGCAGTGCCACTACTATAGGAAGCTTTTCACTGCTGTCCCTAAACCTCTCATCATTTATGGCCATGCAACCGGCAGTAATAATGGGCATATCACTGTACCGCTGGAATGTATCTCGATCAGAGTGATTGGCCGCAGGCCTGCCATGGCTGGCCACAGCGGGGCGACGCGCTGGTGATGCTTCATTATATATAAAACAAAAATAGATAGTTTGGGCGAAAGCTAGCTCGTGACCCCTCCTCTCCTCTAGGGTTAGCGCCGCCACCCCCTCTCCCTCCTCTCCTCCCCCTGCCTCACCGCCACCGGAGCTGCTCCTCGGAAGCCCGGGGGACAGCTATGAGGGCAGCGGCGTGGCCAACTCACCGGATCCAGGGCAGGCTCGCCCGAATCTGGACGGCGGCCGGGGACGACACGCACGACCGGCGGCCTGCTCGGCGCGCAGCCGGCGATGACGCGCGACCGCCGGCGGGTGCTCGGCTCGCAGACCGCGGCGGCTCGAGAGGAAGCGGCACGCGGCGGAAGCGTGCGGCGGCCGAGCGTGCGGCGCGCGGTGGCCCGAGAGGAATCGGCGCGCGGCAGCCGGGAGTGTGGCCCGCGACGGCGGCGTGCGGCGGCCGGGCGTGTGGCCCACGGCGGCGGCGCGTGGTGGCGTGTGGAGGCTGGGCGTGCAGCCACGGCAGCGGCGGTCGGGCGTGCGGACGGAGTGGGTGCGTGGCCGGCAAGTGTGGGGTCAGGTGACCGTGCGGCCTTTCCCCAACGGAACTCCGAGCGCCCACCGCCCTTTCCCTCTGCTCTTTGCCTCGCCGCCGTAGGTGGCCGGTGTGGCAGTTGCGGTCGCCGTATCCATGTTACTGCCTGCTCCTTGTAACCGTGTGTGCAAGTACTCGGTGAAAACCTAGCTCGATCTTTGATCGTTGCCGATGACAGCGGTGCTGTTGCATTGTTTTTCTTGATGAAGGCGTCATCGTATGGACCTCACCATCCAAAGATGTATCCGTTGAAAACCGAAGAACTGGCGGGCTGGTTCAGACGGCGGCGGCAACTGATGTCGTTTCCTTCTTAGAGGCGTCGTCTTGGAATCCTTGGATTGACGGTACTAGTTTGGCAGCAGGTTTTTTGATGTTGTGGGCGAGATCGACTAAGTGCGGTAGCTACATGACAGAGACTATCAAGCGGCTTATTCTGTCATCAAAGTTTCTAAGTAAACTAGCAACGTGAAGAAGAACGCTGTTAGAGAAATGCGGAGCAAGTTAGTAAGGACTTAGAAGTTATGAAACTTAGTTTTCTAGCATTTTTTAGTCCTTTAGCTTTCTTTTTGCCCTTTTTGTTCCTCGATTTTGAGATATTTAGTCTAAAAACTCTCGTAACTTTTGGCCCTATATATTCACATGTGGATATAGAGGCCGAATTATTTTCAATATCTAAAAAATTATAAAATAAAAATTAACATTCAAATGTATTTCCCCAAAAAGATATCATTTAAATATAACAAGCACAAGAATCAAATGATATAACAAGTTTAATTGATTACAAATGATAAGTCTGTAGATTGAGTACGTTCAAACAACAAGTGCATACATCAAATATATTAAACAAGCTTGGCAAGAACAATCACTGGGCGATTAGGCGGAACTCTCCATCATCTCTCACGACTTCATTCATAATGAACCCAACAAGCTCCTCTTGAAGTGTAAGTAGCAACTCTGAAGTGCCGTGCAGTGCACTCTGGCAAATTGAATGAAAATAGAAGAAATCTATTAGACACAGTTAATAATAACTTATGAAACGGTTTATACCCAAGCTATACGAAACAGTTCAAAAAACATGTAGCCAAGTTATACAAACCACATTTTACCCCAGGTGGACATGTCACCTCCGGTGTAGCCATGCATGAAATTCATTATATAGAACCCACATTGCTCATTGGCTGTTGCCTGTTGGCTGTTTTAGGATGAAGTGCACACTATTTTCAGTGAAATAGCCAGAAAGGTTTATGTCGCTTGCATTTTTTATAGTACTCCGCAAATGCCCTATGTGACACTAATTAAGAACGGTGGGTATAATTAGATGGAAGCATATATGTGGACAAAATATAAGAATGATGGGGATGTTTATTTGTATTCACTTGTTTAGGCAGTTGACGAGGGGCTGGATTCTTTCTCTTGGCTCCCTTTTAGAGTTCCAGATGGGAATCTTGCTTGCTCTAGATGGGGTCTCCAGATATATGGTTGCAACATGTAGCGCAGAGCACCCGGTACGATTGTGGTTCTCGAAGATCCGACCACAAGTTGTTAAATTGGCACAAGGCTGATCTGGCTGGACGATTCGGTCCAACTGGTTTCAAAGAAGCAGTCAGACATGTTTCACCCATGTAGTCGGTTTGGCGATACAAACTAGTGTGTCTGGTTTATGCCCGGTCTGAGTAGAATTAGGGAATCCATATAGATTATGAGCTGTAAAATGATTTACTTGTGAGACAAGACCTCGCACCCTATGAATATAAAGAGCCACAACTGAGAGTTTATCTAATCGATCAATCAAATAATATATTTACCTTTTACCTTCAAACCCTAATATTTTTTAACCCCCTGATGGCTATTGTGTTGAATATGATCCGAATTATAATGTGAGTCTTGTAGGGACGTCTGTAGGACCCACGGTTCGGGTTATGTGTTTAGCAGATTTGTTTCCGTATTGGACTGCAGTTGGTTTAGTCCGCCCTATATATACATCTTGTAAGCCGCACGAGAAGAGTTGAGACTCATTGTATTCCCTACATTGTGACTCTTCCATTATAGTGAAGATCGTTGGTTGGCGTCCGTGGTTTTTTCCCGCAAGGGTTTTCCACGTTAAAATCGTGTCTCGTGTTCGATCTTATTTTCGCATTACTTGCTAACAAGTGGTATCAAGAGCTTGGTACGAGATTACGTGAAAAAAATTTAGGATTTCAATCCTGTTTGTCGTCGCCGCCGTCGCTCGTTCCGTGTCGAAGCAATTTGCTATCACCGAATCAAATTACAGTTTCTGATCCGAGTCAAAGTCGACAAACTTCTGTCTACAAAAGGCCGTGCCGCGAGTCAAGTGGCGAAGAAAATTAATCTGGGATCCAGACGTAGCATTGTTTGCTCAGCGTTTGCTGCCCTGCACGCGGATCGAGAGAGCAGGTCCAGGCGTTGCGAACAGAGGGAAGAAAATTGCTGTTGTTGCACTCGGATCGAGAAAAACAGCGCCGGTCTGCTGGTCTTCCACAAAGGAATTTGGCAGATTTTTTGCTAGGCGCACACCTAAGCTTACCAAGAGAGAATCAGCATCTTCTGCTAATCGTACACACGGGAGGTGTACCAAGCTGCATGTTTTTTTTACTAGATCTACACAGTAACATACCTAGTTTATTACTGCAGATTATTTTCTCTTAGTTATTTCTTTCACATGACTTCTATGAAATATGATATTCGCATTGTGGCAAGTCAAGATGCGAGCTGTTTTAGCGCAAGCTGATTTGGATGATGCGCTTGAAAAATTCAGGAATAAAGACTCGAAAGATTGGACCAATGATGAGAAGAGGAAAGATCGTAAGGCCTTGTCTCATATTCATCTTCATCTCTCAAATAATATTTTGCAAGAGGTTTTGCAGGAGAAAACTGCAGCTGCTTTATGGCTCAAGTTGGAGTCAATTTGCATGTCAAAGGATTTGACAAGCAAGATGCATATGAAGATGAAGTTATATACACACAAGTTGCAAGAAGGTGGTTCTGTACCTAACCATCTTTCGGTCTTTAAGGAGATCGTTGCTGACCTACAGTCTATGGAGGTAAAATATGATGATGAGGACTTGGGTCTTATTCTTTTGTGCTCACTGCCTAGTTCGTTTGCAAACTTCAGAGATACTATATTATATAGCCGTGATACACTAACCATGAATGAAGTTTATGAGGCGTTGCAAGCCAAGGAAAAGATGAAACAGATGGTGTCTTCTGATGGTTCTTTTTCGCATGGCGAAAGTTTGGTTGTTCGAGGCAGGACACAAAAGAAATCCAATGATGGTTATAGGGGCAAGAGATCCAATGGTTACAAGGGCCGTTCAAAGTCAAGAGACAAGGATGAGAAATTCTGCAGATATTGCAAGAAAAACACTCATTATATTTCTGAGTGTTATAAGTTGAAGAACAAAGAAAAGAGGACTGGCACATATAGACCGAAAGGTAAATCAAATGATGAAGGTAATGCTTCTATTGCTGCTACTGATAGTAGTTCTGATGGTGCTGAGGTTCTTGTTGCTTTTGCTGGATGTGCAAATAATGGTCATGAATGGATTCTTGATTCTGCTGCTTCTTTTCACATATGCATTAATAGAGATTGGTTCATTACTTATGATTCTCTTCATGGAGGTTCTGTTAGAATGGGTGATGATAGACCACGTTAGATTATTGGTATTGGATCTGTTCAAATTAAAATGCATGATGGTATTATCAGAACCTTGACAGATGTGAGGCACATTCCAGATATGAAAAAGAATCTTATTTCTTTGAGTACTCTTGATGGCAAAGGGTACAAATTCTCCGGTGGAGATGGAGTTTTGAAAGTGTCAAAAGGTTCTCTTATTGTGATGAAAGGTGATTTGAAATCTGCCAATTTATACCGTCTTCGTGGTACTACAATTACAGGTGATGCTACTGTAATTTCTAAATCATTATCGAATTATGATGCTACTAACCTTTGGCATATGCGTCTTGGGCATATGAGTGAGATTGGTTTGGCAGTTCTGAGTAAGAGAGGACTTCTCGATGGGCATAGCATCAGCAAGTTGGATTTCTGTGAGCATTGTGTGTTTGGCAAACACAAGAGGGTGAAATTTAATACCTCGACTCATACAAGTAAAGGTATTCTTGATTATGTGCATTCTGATTTATGGGGACCATCTCGTAAGCCTTCTCTTGGTGGTGCTCGTTATATGTTGACCATTATTGATGATTATTCTAGAAAGGTATGGCCATATTTTTTGGAAGATAAATCAAAAGCATTTTCTGCATTTAAAGAGTGGAAGACTATGGTTGAAAATCAAACTGAAAAGAAGGTTATGAAGCTTCGTACTGATAATGGGATGGAATTCTGTTCTAAAGCATTTAATGAATATTGTAAATCTGAAGGCATTGTCAGGCATTACACTGTTCCTTACACTCCTCAACAGAATGGTGTAGCTGAGCGTATGAATAAGACTATCATCTCTAAGTCCCGTTGCATGTTGTCTAATGCTGATTTGCATAAGCATTTTTGGGCTGAAGCTGCTTCCACTGCTTGCTATCTTATTAATCGTTCACCTTCTATTGCCATTGATAAGAAAACTCTAATTGAGGTATGGTCTGGTTCTCCAGCTGATTATTCACAATTGAGAGTTTTTGGTTGTACTGCTTATGCTCATGTTGATAATGGTAAATTGGAGCCTAGAGCTGTTAAGTGTATCTTTCTTGGTTATCAACCCGGTGTTAAAGGTTATAAATTGTGGAATCCACAAACTCAGAAGGTTGTGATCAGTAGAAACGTTATCTTTAATGAATGTGCTATGTTATCTGACAACCTATCTACTAATGCTTCTCCTGATACTCCTGTTGAGAAACAAGAGAAAATAAGTTTCGAGGTGGAGCATTTTATTGATGTTGATACACCAGTTAATGATGATAATGCTGCTGTCCAAGATACACATATTATTGATAATTTGCCAATTGTTGATGATTCACATGTTGTTGAGCATTCTTCTCCAGTTGTGCAGCCTCCACGACGTTCTATTGCAGTTGATAGGGCCAAAAGAGGTCCTAAACAACTTAAAAGGTTAATTGAAGAATGCAATATTGCTTATGCTTTGAGTGTTGCAGAAGAGATTGAAGGTAGTGCAGAACCTTCTAATTATTCTGAGGCTATTACTTCTGCTGATTGCAACAATTGGATGGCCGCTATGCAAGATGAGATGGAGTCACTTGGAAAGAATGGTACTTGGGATCTAGTAAATTTGCCCAAGGATAAAAAGCCGGTTCGTTGCAAATGGATTTTCAAACGAAAGGAAGGTATCTCTCCAAGTGAGCCAACAAGGTATAAAGCAAGGTTGGTTGCTAAAGGTTATAGCCAGATTCCAGGTATTGATTTTAATGATGTCTTTTCCCTAGTTGTGAAGCATAGCTCTATTCGCACATTACTCAGTATTGTTGCTATGCATGATTATGAACTTGAGCAATTAGATGTTAAAACTGCATTTTTACATGGGGAGTTAGAAGAGGACATTTATATGGACCAACCTGAACGTTTTGTTGTTCCTGGAAAAGAAAACCTTGTTTGTAAATTGAATAAATCTCTTTATGGCTTGAAGCAATCTCCTAGACAATGGTACAAGAGATTTAACTCATTTATGCTCTCTCATGGTTTTAAGCGGTATGATTATGATAGTTGTGTCTATTTGAAGACAGTTAACGATTCAGCTATTTATTTACTTCTTTATGTTGATGATATGTTGATTGCTGCAAAAGATAAATCAGAAATAGTAAAATTGAAGGTTTAGTTAAATAAAGAATTTGAGATGAAGGACTTGGGTGCAGCTAAGAAAATTCTTGGTGTGGAAATTATTAGAGATAGAAAATCTGGTATGTTATACCTCAATCAGCGAGGTTATATTGAAAAGGTTCTTCGTCGTTTTAACATGCATGATTCAAAACCAGTGAGTACTCCATTAGCTGCACATTTCGGATTATCTTCAGCTTTATGTCCAGAGTCAGATGATGATATTGAGTACATTTCTAGAATTCCATATTCGAGTGCAGTTGGTTCACTTATGTATGCCATGGTTTGTTCTCATCCTGATTTATCTCATGCATTGAGTGTTGTCAGTAGATACATGGCTAATCCGGGCAAAGAGCATTGGAGGCAGTTCAGTGGATTTTCAGATATCTGTGTGGTACTTCTAGTGCTTGTTTGCAGTTTGGAAAATCTAGAGAGGGGCTTGTTGGTTATGTTGATACTGATTATGTTGGTGATTTGGATAAGAGGAGATCTCTCACAGGTTATGTGTTCACTATTGGTGGTTGTGCTGTTAGTTGGAAAGCAAGTTTGCAGGCTACTGTTGCTTTGTCCACTACTGAAGCTGAGTATATGGCTGTTTCTGAAGCTTGTAAAGAAGCTATTTGGTTGAGAGGTTTATACTCTTAACTTTGCGGGATTTCTTCTTGCATTACTATTTATTGTGATAGTCAAAGTGCTATTTGCCTTACTAAAGATCAGATGTTTCATGAAAGAACGAAACACATTGACATGAGATATCATTTTATTCGAGGTGTTATTGCTGAAGGCAATGTTAAAGTATGCAAGATAAGTACCCATGATAATCCTGCTGATATGATGACTAAGCCTGTTCCTACGGCTAAGTTTGAGCTTTGCTCAAATTTAGTTGGTGTGAAAGTTTAAGTCCTAGTGACTTTTGGCGCCATTGATTATTTATTATTGAAGTGAGTTCATTGATGATACTTCATTCGCTACAAGATGAAATTCGTCTCAAGGTGGAGTTTGTTGAATATGATCTGAATTATAATGTGAGTCTTGTAGGGACGCCTGTAGGGCCCACAGTTCGGGTTACGTGTTTAGCGGATTTGTTTCCGTATTGGACTTCAGTCAGTTTAGTCCGCCCTATATATACATCTTGTAAGCCGCACGGGAAGAGTTGACGACTCATTGTATTCCCTGCGTTGTGACTCTCCCATTATAGTGAAGATCGCCGGTTGGCGCCCGTGGTTTTTTCCCGCAAGGGTTTTCCACGTTAAAATCGTGTCTCGTGTTCGATCTTGTTTTCGCATTACTTGCTAACATATTCTACCTTCGTCTCTACAATAGTTCAGTGTATTTTGAGTGGCCTACCGATTTCGTAGCAACCTACGTGTGCTATTCTTGAAGGGTCCATTCCGGGCGAGCATTTTTAGGTTTTCATGGTTTCCTATTCAATTAGATCTGAGGCCTTGTTTAGTTCCCAAATTTGGGACTTCCAATTTAAGAGTATGGAATTCCATGCGCACTGTAGCATTTCGTTTGTATGTGTGAAAAATTATCTAAAAATTGATTAATTAGGCTCAAAATGTTCGTCTGGCAGAGTACAACAAAACGGTGTAATTAGTTTTTGATTTCATCTACATTTAGTACTCTATGCATGGACTGACATTTTGATGTGATGGGAATCTTCTTTTTGCATAGTGAATTTGGGGGTGCAAATTTGGGATCTAAATAAGGCCTGACCAATGATCCAATCTGACCGGTTTGAGGGCACACGCTCTGTGAGGTGATTTATATACACGGAATCTAGCAGTTACATGTATTGACTGACTAGCAGTATGAGACTATACGTGTCATGCACACTTGCTTCGAGATTCTTCAAATGGGCCTCTACATGGGCCATTTTTCTAGCAGAGAGTGGTGGTGCCCAACAGACTAGAACTCTAGTGACCCTATGCTAAGTGAAGGATCGAAATGGCGACCAGAGAGGGGGGAGTGAATGTGAGCCGAGAAATTTTTTTTCTCGAAACTCGACCTATGTCCCAAAATCACTACCCCAGGATTCCTCACAAGCTTGTCAAGGTAGCGTAGTCATAACGGACCTACCAACCCTAGGAACAAGCTAGAGCGAGATACAAAGCGGAAGCACAACTCAAGAAACAAAGACAAAATAGTTGTCTGCCTTGGCCAGGACGGTTTGTCCGCACAGGGGACTCGGACTGTCCGAGGACTAGGCGGACTGTCCGACAAAGCAGGATAGACTATCCGTAAATGCCAACAGAATCTCCAGAAACTTCTCGTCCTATACGGACTGTCCGAGCCCCTACTACGAACTGTCCGCCAGTGTCACGGACTGTCCGAAGTGGTCATGTGGACCGTCCGTGGAAAGACTTAGCAAAAACAAGAAACTCTTAGACGAACACCCAAAACTCGGACCGTCCGCCAATCTCATGCGGACTGTCCGTGAAACCCTCAGACTGTCCGTGAAACCCTCGGACTATCCGTGAATCCCACACGGACTGTCCGTGAACCCCGACGGAAGAACATGAAGAACAACTACGGTAACCCGCGGGTCAACGCGGGTCAACCCTTTCAAATCCATCACCGGATCTCCCAAATGGCTAGAGCTCTCGAAACGAAATTTGGGGAAGATGAGAAGCGCCCCAAGGAGATGCTATGCCCCAAAAATCTTGGCCTCTAACTCCCTACAACACGAGGAATCACAGATCTCACGGATGAACACAACCACCACGAGTTCATCCCAAAATCATCAATTCTAGACCAAATCCCGACGTTTGAGGGGTCAAGATCATCCACAAAGAGGCGCAAGGCACTCACCCATGATCACCACAAAGAAATCCGAGAGCAAACGGCCTAGAAACGAAGAATCGAGCCAAGCATGGAAATAGCACAAAACAAACTCGGGAAAGAAGAGAAGAAAATCATCCTGAAGCCAAATCTTCCGTACACATAGAGGTAAGATTCTATACAACGGAGGCTAACCTCCACCCTTCATACACCCACTAAAGATACTAGATCTGCGCTTGGCTAGCCTACCAGAAGAGAGAGCAAATGAACTAGGGTTCAACCCGATAACTTGCCATCTCCTCCACCTCCTATTTATATTAAGTCTCCTGGTGGGGACAAATGACCATACTACCTCTACACTCTAAAACTAAGATACACACCCCTCGGCGGCAATTTTGGAAAGCGAAGATATTTTCTCCGGCTGGGCACGCCGTCCATCCGGCCTTGCTTCCCTCCGACGCAAGCTCCAGGATCCCGCCCCGTGTCCACCGCTTCAAAGCTTCCCGAACGCGCCCGGATCACCGTCTCCGTCACGTTGGGCCTTCGGGCTCGGTTTTGAGGCCCAAACCAAGAAACCCTCATGCAATGGTTTTGTGGCCAAACCACCGAAACCTTGCACCGGCTCCAAGTCCACAACCTCGTCTTGCTGTTCTTGCACCATGCTGACTGCACTCGATCCCGTCTGGCCACCGGGTCCCTCGAACCAAGCCTACTTGTCTCTCCACTCCTCGGATGCCACTCTGGCTAAGACCTTTCGTGCCTGTTCTTCACTTGCACTAACACAAATCAAGTCGTATCCAACACCTGCAATACTAGACCAAGAGTCAGTCCACACAACGTTGTCAATCGCTCATCACACTGAGAAGCGACCAATCATCGGTCCTCGGACACATCTGGTCCTCACTAAGCAGCGATGGCTCTAAGTAGATTAATATTTC
The DNA here is from genome assembly GCA_033239725.1 of Echinochloa phyllopogon. Lineage (NCBI taxonomy): Eukaryota > Viridiplantae > Streptophyta > Magnoliopsida > Poales > Poaceae > Echinochloa > Echinochloa phyllopogon. Next base: position 31,137,464 of record BTCW01000018.1, read on the forward strand.
AAGTGGGGATATGAGCTCGACGGTAGTGATTTCTCGAGTAGGCACTTCTATTGGTTCGTGTTTTCTGTCTTCCAAAATGCTTTCTCAGAATCTCAGGGATAGCTTGATACAGCCAGCCGAAAAGATTAGGGGCTTGATCTTGCATGTGAGGGAACAAATTTTCCACAATGAAAACAAATGAAAAAGAGGGATCGATGATATTGGAGACAACGGAGTGGTGGACGGTGAAAATGACAACTACGGAGTATTGGTGAAGTAGCAATAAAGGCCTGAGAGCTTTGTCCGTGGAGACTAATATTACAGCAATTTATGCTTTTCAATATATAGATTTCAAAAATGTAAACATGATGATGCCGTTATCACCATTATCTATGTCTGATGACATGACTCATTATTTCAGCTTAGCACACGTAGATGGAGTGCCCGGTCCACAAAGCAGAAGCTGTTCATGTTGACCGGCCATCACTGCTAACACACTACTGATGTTTAATTGAACGGAGACCGCAGTGCATCAAATAATTGTAGAATCAATGATCTGCCTGTCTGATCTTGACCCCTAGTGGAGGCCGTTCTCTGCCGACCATGGTCTGAAACACATGGATGACATTTAGTCTTCCCGAAATTGGGAGCCAAATTTTGGTCTTTTGAAGTGCGTGCGCTGCTGTAACATTTCGTTTGTATGTGTGAAAAATTGTCCAAAAATTGATTAATTAGGCTCAAAATGTTCCTTCGTCTAGTAGAGTACAACAAAACTGTGCAATTAATTTTTGATTTTATCTATATTTAGTACTCTATGCATGCTATGACATTTTGATGTGATGGGAATCTTCTTTTTGCATTGTGAACTTTGGGGGTGGAATTTAGGATCTAAACAAGGGCTTATCCATACCATGCCATTTAAAGAAGGAAAAAAATTATATCCCTTTGCTTTCTTTTGGGGCTAAGAGAGATGGAAGATAAAATTCTACTGCCACTGTTGCATGACACGTCTGCATCAAAAAGAGCACAAGTAGGGTCAGTTTATGGCTTTTTTTCCTTTCTTTTCTTTTTTGACAAAACTAGGAAAGATGGACAGACGCCAAATTGCACATCCACGACTTTCTTCACGTTCCTTGTAAGTTGTGACTCCAGGCTATAACCCCACCACGACTGTGTTTAGTTCCTCTCAACTTTTCATCACATCGACATCACATCGAAACATTAAATATAGCAAATGATGCATGCATGAAGCATTAAATATAGGTAAATAAAAAAACTAATTGCATAGTTTTGATGTACACAACGAGACGAATCTTTTGAGTCTAGTTAGATCATGGTAGGATAACAATTACCACAAATAAATGAAAAGTGCTACATTGCGCTGCAGTGTCTGATGTGACTCTTTTTACCTCTTTTCACGGATCTAAACACGGCACGTACGAAGCCTGCGAATAGTGTTCCCCTGCCATGCATGTATGAATAGTTGACCTTGTGGGCTTTGTGCATGGCGCGCAAAAACATGTACAGTCTGGTTTTTAAATGTTCCTAACAAATATAAATCAAATAATAGACCCGCATCAATTTTTTTTACGACAACACGCTTCGTGATTGCTTTTGTCCTGTGCTCGCTCATCGGTGGCTTTCTCGGTATCAATTATATCTCAAATATCTAACGGTTAAAAATAATTGTATTCTAGTTTAATGTTGGTCAGTGGTATATATAGTATATAATGAGTAGTATATCAGTATAAGAGTATTATTGAAAAAAATCTAAATGGCACCACTGTAATTTAGATATATTTTATTTTTTCATTCGATCATGCGTTTCGGGCCGGCAGTTAAGACGCTCTAGTGGCATGAATCTCGAATCGGCGATGCGCGCCGCTGTCAAGAACGAGAAAAATGATGCTCAGTTAACATATTTAGATACAAATTACCATATTACCCATTCTCTATATCATATACCACCAATCAGTGGTATAATATACTGTAAAAGAGCTATCTCTACCACCAGACTGCAATAGAATAGAGATATACTGATCCACGGCTTTGATGATTGAGCTCCCATTGTTGCTGCTAGTGGCCACCATTCCACACCATGTGGATTATGCCTTACCTTGCCTCCTACTCTGATATTTTGATCCGATTTCTTAATTAATTTCCCCAAAACCTTGGTCGATCCCATAGTCCTAGACATGATTAGCTTGTTCTCGCAATGCAAGGCTTGCTCACAGGTCATATCCTATTAACCCGGTGACCCTTTGTCGTTGATGGAGGTCACGTACACCTCCATGAACTACGGTCTGTGTGCCATGCCTGCCACACCTAGCCGTGAGCAGTAGAACACGACCTCAAGCTATGTGGTCTAAGCACCAGCCCGTATCATGTTGTATAAATGGGTGGAAATGGATCAGATATGGACTGGATGCTGCACTTTCAACATTTGTATTCATATTTTTAAACGAATTCGGATATAAACTCGAAAATTTTCGAGTATGAATACAAATTGGATGTTCGAAATGGAATTTAATTAGATACCACACACCTTCTTCGGTAATAAAAATAATTTTTCCATTTCTAAAACTAAAGAATAGTTTTTATTTATGAAATGAAACATATAAAAACCAGTATTTTAAACAACTAACGGGTCAATGTTTTCTTAATATTATAATAAACAAAAAAATTGCCATAAAATACTGACTTAATATTTTAATCAAATATCGAGTAAAATGAATAAAAATACAACATAATTAATATTAGGGTGGGTTAGAAATACATAAGCTCCATATAGTTCAATCTATTTCTCAATCCTGTTGCATTTCTTTTCAAAAACTATTATGAACATCAGCGTATCTACTAGAAACATATCTACTTGTCACACCCGGATTTACTCAAAACCCGAATGTGGCCATATGTGTGCCCAGGAAGTCCACCGACACATATATCGAACAAATATGGTAAAAATCAGAGTACAATGCTTTATTCTCATCATAAAGTAGCGTTTACATCAGAGCTTGCATAAATGAAATATATGGACAGCGGAAGACTAATAAACTCTCTCTAAGTGTAGCCGCAATCCCACAGGGACTCTGACTGGGAGAACGCCAGCTCAGAAGTACGGCAGATCCTCCGGAAACTCCACCTCATAGTCAGCCTGACTCCAATCTGTTACCCGTCCGGGATTTTGCCCAAAAATGATGATAGTAGCAAGTGTAAGTAACAGAATTACTTAGCAAGTATAGCACGGGTTATGAAGGCTCAAAAAGGCTAGACACTGGCTTAACTGCATTAGCACTTTTAGTTGGTTCGTTTTATCTTTGTCCAAGTTACTACAAGTGAATGAGATCCCAGTTGTAACCCAATTAATAGTGTAAGTGACATTAAACAGGAATAAATACCATATTCTAATCAAAAAGGATCCAGGCCGCTCGTGACCCTGAGCAAGGCTATCATGATAGATCGTACACTCTGCAGAGGTTTCGCCCTTTACCCACCAGTCGCGTAAAAGTTCAAAGGAACTTTGCACCCAACCACGCACATCAACACTTCCGAGGTGTGACTGCATAGGGACGCTACGAGGCTTTCACAAGACACCCTAACAAGTCAGTAGCCGCTGGAGTACTATACGGTGGTGAAAACTTAGGCACCGAGATCGACGTACGCCCACGGAGTCACACCGTGAGGGGGTCGATGGCGTCCGGAGCGCGGGTATCCCACCCATACTGCGCAACGTGCAGAGTTCTCAATCGCTGAGACTCCTACACGGGACTGGGTCTAACGTGACCTAGCCGACGGGGCTACCGTCCTCGGTGGAATCGGAGATCACCCAGCGCCGTACCTCCCACAACGCCGTTGGCCCCTCGGTAACTACTGCCAAGCTAGAGACGTACAAGCTACTTGACCAAGACCAGAGCCCATATAGTTCCGGCGGTGGCGACAGGCTCCTGGGTTGCCGCTTTAAGAACCGGTCCTTATAGGGAGACACTAGAGCAAAGCACACAGCACATGCTCTAGCCCCCTAGTCCAAGTTGCTAAAAAGCAAGTTTTATCATTAATGTTGAAGTGGACCATTAAGTCAATATTAACAATTAAGTAATGGTGACAGTAATTGCGCCTAGCAAAGTACTACCCAAATGCATAAACCCATAGGAATACAAGGACAGGGAAATAAATGCTAGGAATAACCTTAATGGTAAACAATATTAGACACTTGCGTATGTAATGAACAGTGTATTAAGAGTGAGATGTGTAGCAAGGATTGTCCGTGCTATAACTTGCCTTCCTCGGAGTAAGGCTGCTGCTGAAAATCCTGCTCCGGCACGTCCTCTACGTACTCGTAGTCCAACGCTACGGGCTCACCGACTGGACACGATCATCACGCACGCATTCCAAAGCAATCATTACATGCAAATAAATTAAATCTATTAGAAACAGTACACCAACAGTATAAACAGTATAAAAACAGGAGCTAGAAATATTCTACGCGTCGCTACGAACACATGAGCGCGAAAATCACGCAAAACGGAGCTAAAACGTGAAAGTTATAGCGTTTCTAAGGTTCGGGGGCTTGCTGGCAAAGTTTTAAAATTTCCAGGGGCCTAAACGAATAAAACAGGACCTATTTGCAATTATTTTTGAATTAAAAAGGACCGCGGGTTAATTAACAGAAAGGTCAGGGGTTCTTTAGCAAAAGTACCGGCGCTGACCGGTACGCTGGGTGTTGACCCGTGACGTGGCGCCTTGTGGGCCGTCGGATCTGGATCCGAGGGCTCAAAATAGACCGAGGGGGGGTGCTCGCCGGGGAAGACAGGGCCGCGGCGGCGCCGCTCGCCCGAGGCGCGAGTTCGCCGGACTTGGGTGATTCTCGGGCTGTGGTGCTCGGATTGCGACGGGATCTAGCCCTATGGCTTCGGGAGGAGATGGCGAGTCGACTGGTGGTGAACAAGTCGAGCATTAGCCGGCGAATCACGCCGACGACGACGGGCGGCGGGATTGATCTCCGGTGTGCAATGGGGAGTGGGTTCTAGGGGGTTTGGGGTTCTAATTTTTGGCGCTGGATCTTCCTGGTGGTGTGGCGAGTAGTTCCAGGGTGCTCACGTGAAGATTCGGGCAGTGATTCGACCGGACGGTGATGATCGGCGGTCGGCCGACGGCGGCGAACGTGGGAAAGCTAGCTACGGTGTTCAAGTGCCACAATTAAAGGGTTGGGGAGCTTCAGTACCTCGCAAGGTTGCTCTGGACGCACGGAATTGGTCGGAGAAGGAGCGGAGCGACGGGTCGACGGCGGCGGCGGTCGTCGGCCGTCGGTGCTCGTCGGGGAGGTAGCAGAACGACACGTGGGTGAACTTGGAGTGGCTCGGCGTGCTCCTGGCAGCGCGTCGGTGCTGCTCCGCGAGTCGGCCGGGGCAGCGGGGCACCAGAGCGGAGGAGCGACGTCGGCCGGCGGCCCTCGAAGCACGGCGGCTCGGGAGCGGCGCTAGCGTGGTCGGCGGCGCTGCTAGGGTTGGGGAAAATTGGTGAGGGGAACAGAGGCTACGGGGTCGCCAGATTAAGTAGGGAGGAATCGCCTGCCTCGGCGTGCGGGCCCCGGCCGCGGCGATCGCGCGCGTCGGGCGCCATTAGCGCGGGGGAAGAAGGAAGGTGGGGGAAGGGGGGATGACAGGTGGGCCCTGCGGGGCAGTGAGAGGAGAGAGGGGGGGCGCTGCGAGCGCTTGGGCCGAGCGGGGAAAGGCGCGGGGAGTGGGCCGACTCGGCAGTCGGGGCCCAAGAGCGGAGAAGCGGCGGTTGCCGGGTCGGAGGGGTTGGGCCGGTGGCGCTGGGCCGGGGAGAGCTGGGCCGCTGCGCGCGTGAGGGGGGGGGGGGAAGAAGGGCTGGGCCGCGAGGAAGAAAAGAGAAAGAGAAGGGGGGTTGGGCCGGACTGGGAAAGGAGTTGGGGGAGCAAATCCGGACTTGGGAAAAGATCAGGGGGCTAAAGCGAATTACGGGCCTAACAACTTTCTAGAGCTCCAAACAAAGTGATTCAAATTTGAATTTAAATAAATTTAAATTCTTGTTTGAATCACAAGCAATACAAAAATAGATGCAGCAGCATGAATGCAACAATAAATGCTTCTATCACTTATATTTGATTTTAAATTTTAGAAAATTGTTATTTAGCCTTTATAAAATAGGTGAGAGCATTAAATAATTAATTAAATGCCAAAATTTTTAAAATTGAGTATTTTGGGTGTTACACTACTAGATGCCTTTTTTATTTCAGATTTGGATATTATCCACATCCATCCTTCGAGATTTTCAAATTTTAGCAAATGTGGATACAGATACGCTTTTAGCATATTTCTCAGTTCGGATACGGATGTTTCTGTTTACCCCGGATGTAAAATTGGATAATGTGGATTATCCTAATGCTTCTTATGCCAAATTCAGTTATTCTAGCATCCATTTGTCAATCGGATATGGATGTTTCGGATACAACTGTTGTTTTTCTCAGATGTAAAATTGGATAATGTGGATTATCCTAATGCTTCTTATGCCAATTTTTTTCTGATCTACTTGCCTTACGCTCAGATATTCCTTTTTCTTTTGCGAAACACCAACGTGGAAGCTCACATGTATGCACATACACCCCTATCAATACACCCATGCAAACACTGCCCCTTTCTTTTCGAAACATCAACACTCACAAGTATGACACTCACACTATGAGTACACGCACAAAAACTTACCCCTACGTAGGCACCTCCGATAGACTGGTGATGGATCTTGACATTGGTAAAGTTAGAGCAGACACCTTGTTATGGATGGTCACATCGCTTACTACTAAAACAATAGGGCCGGTTCATTTTACAAACCTGGGAGGATAGATTCCACAAGCAACCTAATTAGCTGATCTACCCTAAGTTCATGTTTCAGTCATTGTTTATAGGTTGTCACACGGAGAACTATGATTATGGGTTATTTTATTTATATGGCAAATGTTGTTTTCTTGTACTGTATATTATTATAACTACTAGGACATCATCTCATATTAGGCCTCATCTTTGTTTTTAACCCTTTTACATCTCTCATATTGGCATTTGTGTAGGTGTTATAGCATCAATGCATATATGTTTCGTAGGTGAATAATCAGTTCTTACAATTAGAGTCTTGAGTGCCGAATGTGATGGATTCTTTTAATTTGTTTGTAGTATAATAATAATAATACAAAAGATACAGATTATTGTTCTTTGTTATAAGAGAAGAGACGAAGGATGGATGTATATATATATATTATATATATATATATATTACTATAAGGATCCAGTAGAATTGAAAACACTTCTCACAAAAAAAATCCTACCCACCCCTCACAGAGGACCCACATGTCAGGTCTAATGGTGGAAACGACGTGGAAAGTTTTAAAAAATGATGTTTCTAGAGAGTTTTTACCGTTTTAAGAATTACTTTTCTCACCATAAAATTTCTTTACCCACCCCGTATACCCACCAATCAAATAGTCTAAAATAATCCTCCGTAGTTCCCTTCCTATTCGACTAAAATAAAGCCTTCGTCTCCCGTTTGCCTCTATAATTGCCGTGAGTTTGCTACGTTAATTAGAGAGCACCCGTCGACATGCCTTCCTACTCCAACGCCGCCGCCAACTACGACGACGACACGACGATGATGAATTGACGACCTCCATGACGACGACGGAGATCGGATGGCACGTGCTCGAGATCAAGAAGTACTCCAATACTAAGGGCATCGGCGTCGGCAATCCCTCTGTATCCTCCGGCGCGGTTGGCGGCCACCGCTGGCGCATCCACTACTACCCTGACGGCTACTCCGACGATGGTGCCGACTGCATCTGCTTCGACCTCGCCCTCAACGATTCCGACCCGGCGGCGGAGGTCAAGGCGAGGTACGCGTTCAGCCCGGCCGGTGCCGGAGCACACGCAGAGCTTCGGCGTCTGCACCTTCTCCGGCGAGGTGCCGTCGTGGGGGGACGAGCGGTTCATGGAGAGGGAGGAGCTGGAGGCGTCACTAAATTTTTGTTATTTTAATTATAATATTGTGTTTCATTCAGATTACTTTATCAAAAACAACATGCGCGCACCTATAAACGATGGACGTTTAGAAGCTCTGAATTTTGGACAAAACTATTTGTGTCTATTTTTTTGAATTAAAACATGTGTTTATTTTGGACGTGTATATTTTATATGCTATGTGTGATTTATTTTATACATGTCCGTGCGTACATGTGACTTTGCTAGAAAATATAACACGTGAATAAAATATATGAACTTTAATTTATACTCCCTCCGTATCACAATTAGATGACGTTTTGGACAAGGTTTGAGTCAAACATTGGGAACATAAATCATGAATAACTTTTAAGCTGTTGAGTTTAGAAATATGAAAATGATTTGTCTTGAAAATTACTTTCATAAAAGTATACATATATAACTTTCTAATAAATATTTTCTATAGAAAATAGGAGTCAAAGTTGTGCTTTGGAGACCGTGTTGCTGTCCTAAACGTCATCTAATTGTGATACGGAGGGAGTAAGTTCATATAGATTAATATTGAAATTTTTTCGTTATTATAAAATGGTGAATAAAATTAATATTAATCAAGTTGTATTTTAATATAAAGTTTTTCCAAATATGTCGCGGACACACGCGTGCTACCTTTATTATGGGGTTATTTGGTTGGTGGGTATATGGGGTGGGTAAAGAAATTCTATGGTGAGAAAAGTAATGCCAAAGCAGCAGAAACTCTCTAGAAACATCATTTTTTCTCGTTTGTAAAAACTTTCCGCGTCTTTTTATAATAAAAAATTATAAAAAATTAATAACTCTTCATAAAGTTATTTTATATGTGTCTTCATTATTTTTTAGCCATATGGTCAGTTCTAGAAGGTTATAATCATGTCAATTTGAACATTTCGGATTTTGGATAAGAAACTGTTGGCAATGGACGTTTAGAAGCTCTGAATTTTGGACAAAACTATTTGCGTCTATTTTTCTGAATTAAAACATGTGTTTATTTTGGATGTGTATATTTTGTATACTATGTGTGATTTATTTTATACATGTGTGTGCGTACATGTGCCTTTGCTAGAAAATAAATATTAGACAAACACATGTGTTACCTGCTACACATATTAATAAATAAATACATGTGTAATATATATTTTATAGAAATTAAATATATGGTTATATTTGACAAAGATATTTTATGCCCTCCCTTTGTTACCTGCATCGCTGCACTACACCATCGCATACCCTGATCGGCATGTGCGAGAATCAGGCCGCCGTGCATGGTAGGGAACGGGGATCAACAACGGTGCCTGGATCTTAAGGGCGTTAATAGGATCAAGCTGCTTCGGAGGATCCACCAGGTACCTATGTCACCATGTAAGACGTCGTCTCCCCTTTAGGTACTTAGGCCACCATGCAAGCCTCCTATCTCATCCGGGCTTTGTTGATCGTGTGATCTTCAGTCTGGTGTTAGGTGAACGCTGGTGGAGGGACCATTGCAACACGCCAACTGCTGCAATTGCTGTTCTCAGGAGTAGAGAAAAGAGATTGCTCAGACATTTGCCACATCGCAGTTCAAGGCAGGCAAGTAGGTGCACGCATGTTGCTTATTGAAGTTCTTGGGATTTGAAGTTCGGATATAGTCCAAGAGTTAGTGACTTAAAAGTGACCTTCCCCACACTACTGATTTTAATTCTATTATTGCTTCCGTGAAAGATCGGATACATATGCCTTATGTCTATGACCAATTCATTACTTTCTTGCATAGTTTTATCATGGGCTGCAAGGGTCTTGGCGCTGTTGGGCATGCAAAGAAGACTGGTGGAGACCAGCAGAGAAATAAAGAGATCGTAAATGCATCACCATCAAGAGTCCAAACATCCTGGGTGTGAATGAATTGGAACCGTTGTTGTTGGAGGGTGAAAGTGGAGAGTGCAAATAAACGTGAGTATCGTGTTACTGGTCGATATGCTCCCTTTGAAATTCCTAACCTGCAATGGAGACATCGTTTTGTTCTAGCATATATAAAACTGATAGGCAAACTGATAATATTGTTCATTTACTGCTGGAATAGATTTTCTGAAGGAAGGTGATCTGTCTCTGTATTTTTTCAAGAGCAGACCTGAATTTAATCCAAAATTTTAGCGTAATTTTCTACACTAGCACTTGAAAGTAATCTATTCCTTTCATTGCCTTTTTTGTTATGTTGCAGTTGGATTCTGTGATTGTACATGGCTGCTGCTATTTTCTTGACTGTTGCAATTTTCTTTTCAAACTATGGAATGCAAGAGATCTTTGCTCATAGACTTTTCAAATTTTCTCAGTATCAAGGGAAAAACAAAATGATTGAATGTCAGTCGAAAAGATTCTTTGTGGGGGCTCCAACGAGACCCGCCCCTGGAGGACTAGGGCAAGAAGAAGAAGCGTGTCGTGGGAGGGGGCGGGGCACCGCCCGATCCGCGGCGCCCCAGGTCCCGGAGACCGCAGCGCTGGCCACGTCCGGGATGGCGAGGTTGGCGTCGGTGCGGATTCCATCGGAGTCCTCACAGAGGGGGAGATGGACTCAGGCCGGCGTGGGCGGTAGGGTAGATGCCGGGGAGGCCACGGTCCCGCCGCACGAGATCGTCGTGCGCCATGCGACTGCACACAGCTCGATGCTGGAGGGCGCTGGGAGGACGTTCAAGGGTCGTGACCTCCACCGCGTCCGCAACGCTGTCCTGCACCGCACCGGCTTTCTGGACTGAGGCGGAGGCGATTCATCACGTCGCTTTCGCCTTCTTAATTTTTGTTTTTTCCGATATGTTTCCTTTCTAATGTAAGAGTGTGAAATTTAATCCAAATATTTTTCTATTACAGGCGCGTGCCGCGCGTCCACTCTACTAGTATATAATGATGTTTGGAGCAAATGGGCTGACTATTCCCATGTGATCCATGGATTTGCATGCACATATCAGCATTCACAATCACACACTGCTCTATTAGCAGGTTTGGAACTTATTTCAGAAAACTATTATATGTTGCATATATTAGTGGTACGATTATTTCGTCTGGGATGACAAGCAGCTTTTGCAGGAGAAAAGTGATGACCCTGAAATCTGAATCTCCAGGAACCAGGTTAGGCTGTAGGCATGCCATTACAGAGCCAATGAGACCATGACCACAAACAAACCACATGCTTTTGTCCACAGGGATGCTAATGTGCATCGATCCAGCCACTCCCCCACAACCCAGCACACTTTCCAGACAGAGATTGCAGCCTCCAAACTGTCCATGCAGTGGCACCTAACGGCCGCCACCGCAGGAGATAAGCCCATAGATATCTTCAAAACAAGAGCAGAAATCCACGGCACGGTGCCCACCCCAATAGTCCCAGCTCCCACCTATAAATACACATGGATATGTTACATGTATATCCACACAGCAGCCTCTACACCAGCAAACCTGAAAGCACAGCCTGCGCTGTCTCACCTCACTGCTGGTTTTCGGACCAAGATGACCTCCATGGGGTTCAGCTATGCGCAGATCCACGTGCGGCAAGAGAGGTGCAGGATGAAGACCCCGACGGCCGAAGAGAAAGAGAAGGCCAAGGAGGCGGCAGGTGGAGGAGAGGAGGGTAACAAGAGACCCACGACTGAAGACACGGCTAGCGGCGGCGGCTCATGGGCAAGCGGGAAGGTGCATCCCTGCGCCGGGACGGCGGCGGCACCACCGCCAAAAGGTCGCCGGTGAGGTTGTGCAGAGGGTTGAGGATGGAAGTTGAGTTAGTTTGGTCTTGTGCTCCTTTTTTCGTGTGTTCGTTTCTTTCTCTTCTGTCTGTAAATGGAATAAAGCTGGTCTTCCATGATTGCATCTTACTGCTCTGCTGTCCATACATATACAAATGACAGATATATACTCGTTTCTGTTTCAGTTGGTACACTGTCATGATCGCCCAAATAGCACAACCTTGATCTATAATTTTGTCTCTTACATGCGTATAAAACTTACAATTACAATACTGTGAAACCGTTTTTTGAGAAAAAAAGATGTGTATTTCTTCGTTGACTTAAATCTAATTTATAGAAAAGTATTTCTTGTGGGCAATATAGACAAGTATTGATAGTGAAAGTTTGAAAAGTGGGACAATGTGGAATAGATGCATGGACAAAATGTACCGCCACTCGATCAATAATATAAAACTAACATATATTATTAGAGAATTTTGTTATAGGACACGTAAAATTTTGTGAGTTAGCCACATGACAGGTTGACCATGTAATATGCTCAGGGACACTCTAATTTTGTGTTAAATTGCTAAAAGGCATTTTGGTTCAACAAAATAATGTTTCTAAGCTGATCAGGAAAGAGAAACAGAGTAAATATCCTTTTCTTTTTGCCGGAGTCTCACTATCAGGACCTTTCTTCTTCCTCCCTGCTCCTCTTCATCATCTGCGATGACAGCTTGCCTGCTAGGTGGGAGCCGGGGTGGAGGAGGATGGCGAACACTGGCATGCGGGCGATGAGAGATGGGGCTCGGATGAACGAGATGCTATGGAGGGGAGCACCGGTTATGTTGGGAGCGCTAGCGGCATGGCGGGGGGGGAGCAACTATCATGGGGAAGGGTCCGACTGGAGGAGCCGAGGCACACAGGAGGAGGTGATCCTCGAGCATGGATAAATAGTGGGGGGACAGGGGCAAAATCATTACACCATCATTTTTCCCTCTCTTTCTCAATCTAAAAAATATTATTTAATGGAGCCAATAACTTTTAGCAATTTTGCACAAAATGAAAGTATCTTCCGCATAGAGTATAGTTAACGGCGTCCTACAAAACAATCAACATCACTTTGTATATTTTATTATTAAAATTTCCATTATTATTCATGTGTAACGGCCAACGCTGACAAGCTCATTGTCTTATTGCTCAACTAGGCATATATATATATAAAATACATATATATATACATATATATATATACACACATATATAGAACCTATAGTCTATGGCCGGCCATAGAATAACTATTCTATAGCCATTTTGAGTTACTATAATTACTATAGTAATTCACGAGATTTTAGTAACTTCTTACTAAGTAATTTACTATAATATAATGGTAAATATCTTCATGTGTGTTATAGTAACCCAATTACCATAAATATGTATTAAAATTATAGTAAATTACTACATAAAACTACAGTAAAAAGAGGTGGCTACAGAATAACTATTCTATGGCCGGCCACAGAGTATACCTTCCCTATACATGTATATATATACATATATAGGAAAAATTCATTCTACACGCGCGTGTAGCTACACCCACATGTGTATCTCATAATACATGACGAATTTGATCTGACGAAGAGTATATACATGTAGTATGTGATGATACTAGACTATCTGTGATGATATATACGTTGGGTACGTAAGCATACGTTGAGTATATGGACATACTATTTTATATAGTATTATAAATAGATAATCAAAATATATTTTAAAATAGGGTTGATTTTGAAATTTTTTTTGTGTAACTCGCTTTGAAGTATCTTAGAATTAGTATATGAACATACTAAAAATGATAAACTAGTATGCGGACATACGTACAATGATATTATATTTTAAAATAGGGTTGATTTTGAAATTTTTTTGTGTAACTCGCTTTGAAGTATCTTAGAATTAGTATATGAACATACTAAAAATGATAAACTAGTATGCGGACATACGTACAATGATATCAGTATATATTTTGATTATACCTTTATAATACTATATAAAATAGTATGTCCATATACTCAATGTATGCTTACTTACCCAATGTATATATCATCACAACTAGTCTAGTATCATCATATACTACATGTACATACTCTTCGTCGGATCAAATTCATCATGTATCATGAGATCATAGGTGGGTGTAGCTACACGCGTGTGTAGAATGGATTTTTCCTCTCTCTCTATATATATCTTGAGCTGTGAAACTAAGGGAATAAAACTGGAGTTCCATTCTATGGATGCATTTTCATTTCTTTTCTGAACTTGCATATGTTTGTTTCGTTGTAGTATAGACTGTGTAATCATCTCCGGATTAACATATTATGACGTATAATTTTGACTTCCATGGACTTCCACTCCATATATATACAATTTCAATACTATAAAACACCTTTTGAGATAAATTAGATGTATGTTTTTCGTTGACTCCAATCTAATTAATGAAAGAAAATATTAGTTGTGATCCATTTATTGGTATCATTTTTCAGAGACTGCACAGTCTCCATGGTAGCACTTGTTCTCTCACAATACATGTATGGGATGGGTCTGACTGGCCTTGGGAGTTGTAATAGCTAGTGTAATACTTAGTGGCCCATGTGACTTAGTTGTGGTTGTGGTGTGGTAATTTAGTACTACCTTGGAAGTTTAGGGGGTGAGGGCCAGCTTATAATTGTTGTTGCTACAAACAAAACCGTTAAGGTCTAACCTTTTTACATGAAGTGAGGATGAAAGTGTACGAGAGGTGCTTCGCGTATGCGGGCTCATTACACGTGAGGTGCTGGGCCGTAAGCAGATTTTTGAGAGTTGGAGTGGGGTGTATGAACCCTTGATCCTTTTACATGAAGCAAGAACGAAAACGTCCGGATAGCTAGCTACATCGCCCCTTTCGGAGGTGCCATAAGACACTATCTATTTAGATCTGGTGTAAACACTGCTGGAAAAGTGAACCATTGCATTCCTATTGCCATTGTAGGTGGAGGTGTATGCATTAAACTTGTTTGAATCAGGGTTGCAACTGGAGGCGAATTGGGTTTAAACCCTCGCGGCATTGCTTGATTTCCCCCTTCTGTCATGATTCCTTTAGCTTTGAGTGCTGCATCCGCTGATGTACCTGGGGTAGAGTACGTTGGCCCTTTATATCATTGCTATGGTGGGCTTGTAGATGTAACATCCATAAATGAATTGTGCATCAGCTTGATTAAAAGACGCTGTTGTTTCCCCTCCTCTCCGCGTTTCACGCCAAAAATCAGACACATTTCGATCCGAGGTGAACTATGGCCATTTTTCAAAAACATCCTACCATTTTCTAAGAATCAGCATGCAGTCCAACTCGTCCAACCCGTACAACAACCATGTTCCAATATTTTTCACATATACCCTCTAATTAAATTTATTACAACGTGAAGAAGAGAAAAATCGAGAATGTTGTTGTTTTTATAAACCCCCCCGAGTCATTTTTTAGAACACCCCCTCAACCCAAACCCTCACTACCAGAATGATCGACATCTGCACCGGGTGGGAAAGCCCTTTAGCACCGGGTTTCCCACCCGGTGTAACTAATCCGAGGCTAAAGGGGTACCCCTTTAGCACCGGGTTGAATAACCGGTGCTAAAGGGGCCCTTTAGCACCGGGTCGTGGCTGCACCCGGTGCTAAAGGCCCCGGATTTCTTTTTTTTTTTGCTTTTTTCAGTAGCCATGCGTGCACGTCTATATACGTATATATTCTAATACGTGTATTCTAATGCGTATTCGGCTGACTCTATATTCATACTAGCTGACATTTCATCAAAATAGAAGACATATATATTACAAAAGTAGATATTCATGCATGTCAACTTGAGTTATATATATTTAAACTGTATTTTCTACTTAATTAAGATTGACGACTAGCTTGTTGGACTGTCCGGCATGTCCTCCAGTACTGGCGAGTAGTATTCTCCTCGGGGATTGACGACCTCGTCCCAGATCCATCCGACGAGCTGTTCTGCAATTACGTCAATTCTTTCTAGCTCTAGGGACTCTTCCTTCAGGTTGAACATCTGTAATTTACAAATAATTGAAAGATATTTAATCCGCCGAGTTGGAGACAATAATTGTGCACTTAATAATAATGAAAATGTGTTTATTATTATGTACCATAATATCCTGTTGTGTAAGCTTTTTATGTCCCCAATTCCACATGAAATCGCAAACATAGTATGCACATAAATTATTTCCCGGCCCCTGTTTGGCACACTGTCGACCAAAAGAAATTAAGTAAAATTCATATAATATATTAGCCGAGGCCTACATGTACAAATTACTTGCTTACCGAAAAGCCAATGTTCCATTTTAGTGTTTCATGTTGAATTCCCGGTGTTCTTGACGAAATTGAATCCAGGCCCTGCGAACAAAAAATTGAGTTAAGTCATTGCGAGTGTAAGGGGTGAATTAAGTAGGGGAAAATATACATCACCTTGTCATCATGTCCATGATGTTCTGTAGTTTTTCTTTTGGAGTGTGCAACGAATCAAAGACGTTCACGACACCCCGGTCAGGACACAATATTATTAGGAACCAGTGGAATCTGTGCACATGTATACATTATAATCAGAAATGAATTAGTACACAGACAGTATAAGAAGAAGCCTGTGTATGTACTCACTCGATGTTGTACGGGATTAGTATGGAGTCACAGTAATTTTGTTTCTTAATATACTTGTATAGGTTTCCATATGTTTCCTCAGGATTCATCAATATCATTTCTTCACTTATCCTTCGAGGATCCACGAAACCAACGTCATATATCCCGGATCTCCGACATTTTTGAATCTCCATTCTGCATATGTTAAGCAATAAATAAAGCCCGCGTCAGCATAGATTGGAATTATTGTTTTCAAACTGTGAATTATAAGCAACAACAAAGTACTTACAGTGTCCAACAGATGATCAAATCCACGTCCATGGCGTCGCGGTGGTACAACTCATATATATCCTTAAACCTCAGCCACACCCAATCCTCGTCACCATTGTAGAAATCATGGTCCTTCACGCCTACTTTGATCATGCGTCGTTTATTCCTTCTTGATTCTTCCAAGTACCACTCATGGAATCGGCACATCTTCGTCTGTAGCTTCCTCTCCATTTCAGGAGGGACCATAGGCTCGCCAAGATTAAACGGCCACCTCAGCGTTGTGTTTACAGGCACCTCTTCTTCCCCCAGGACTTGCGCTCTGGTAGTCCAGTCTCGGCCATTACTCGTTGCACGTTAAGCTCGTCCAGAGATGGCAATGGACCCAAGGGCCGCTGAGGTTGCTGGCCAAGCTGAGGAACCTTTTTGGATGGGCCCGCCTCCTTATCTGCAGCCTTCCGCTTCCGGCGAGATTTCAGTAATGAGCGGTCATAGTCTGTTACTATTACTTCCTTCTGTTGACCCTTGCTCAAATTACCGAGGAATGACTTGACGACGGTGGGATCAAGCTTCGGCTCCGGCTCAGGTTTTTTCCTCCACTCGGCCATTTGCCTCTTTGTGTCTGCTTTGACCGAGGCTTCGAGCTCCTCTAGAGTCTTCTCACCCGCTCTTTTCTCTGGTGCGGGCTTCTCTTTGGTTTTCCGCGCCTTCTTCGCTGGTGGAGTGGGGGCAGAGGCTTTAGTGCGGCGTCCCCTCTTTGGCGGAGGGGGCGGAGACCTCCGCGGCGGAGGAGACGGAGACCTCTTCGGCGGAGGAGACGGAGACCTCTTCGGCGGAGGAGACGGAGACCTCTTCGGTGGAGGAGACGGAGACCTCTTTGGCGGAGGAGACGGGCTTGCATCAGGAGCTCCCGGAGAATCGTCATGATCCTGTGGATCTCTTGGAGGTGACAGGGGCTTGTTGGTAGCCGCAGGTGTACCGGGTATGACGACGTCTGCCTTGCTCCATAGAATGATGCAGTGAGAACACTGACCGAGTTTTGTTTCTCCGTCACCTCCGGGGATGTCAAGTTTCAAGTCTTCCCAGCTGGTGACGACTTGCTCCACCTCAACAGGTACGTAACCATGTGGAATGTCATTGCAGTGCCATTTTTGCCCTTCTTCCACACGTTTGGTCATACCGTATGCGACCTGATAAGTTAGTAGTCACAAAGAAAGTTAGTAAATGAATGGTATTTACGGTGAAATGTATGCAGTATGAACTAAGGTCGCATACGTACCACCACAGCTAAGTTCTTCTGCCTGACGACAAGCTCGCACGCGGTCCGTTGAGTTATTTCATCCACGGTGTAACGGACCGCTTCGGCGGCCTGTGTGGAAGCGTGACTGCTTTGATATTGTTGTGGAGGGCTAATAAGGGCCGCATCTTGGAGAGGTGCATGCTCTGTGGAACCGGTCCCGCCTGGTGCATGCTCTGTGGAACCGGTCCCGCTTGTGGCTTGTTGTATCTGCAGCCATGCTACCTTCATCCGTCGCTCCATCTCTGACTCCATCTCTTGGAGCTTTGAGCCTTGGGCGGCAACCGTTTGCTCTAGGTCCCTCACCCTCTGCTCATATTCGGCCTTCTTCCTCGAACGGCTCCTATAGGTGGCGGCGTGCTCTTGGAAACCTTTCTTCCATGAGATGCTTGTGCCTACGCCGCGCGTCCGTCCAGGATGCTCCTTGTTCCCTAAGGCATAGGTTAGCTCATCTCTGTCTCTATCAGCAACAAATTCTCCCCTCTCAGATGCCCTGAGGATATCGATGAGATGCTGAGCTAGTTCTCGCAAGTCCTCGGGAAAAACTAAGGAGCCGTCGATTGGGCTTAGGGTGCCTCCATGACCATAGTACCAATGCTTGGTCCTTGTGGGCCAGTCATGTGTCGCTGGAGTGATGCCTCTAGCATATAGATCTTCTTCCATCTTCCCCCATTTAGCGATGCTTGCCTTGTAACCTCCCGAACCCATCTTATGAGAGTACTTCTTATTTGCGGCGTTTCCAGCGTTTCTAGCGCTAGCCGTTGCACCCTCTTCGGAGGTTTTGTACTCAATGAATGCTTCCCACTCGTCATTGGTGATCTTCTTATACTTCTCAGGATCCGGGGCCTCTCCGGTTTTGAGAAATTGCGAGTACAACTTCTTCTTGAAATCCTGAAACAGAACTGCCATCTTCTTCATTGTCCAATCCCTCAGTTCTGCTTCATGAGTGCTAGGCCAGTCGAATATTGCCTTTAATTCCCTCCATAGCATCTCCTTCTCCGTATCGGGGAGCACGTACTCCTCAGTGGGGTCTGTGGACTTCCATTTTCTGATACTAATGGGCACATTGTCCCGTACAATTACCCCGCACTGAGATACAAATTTCTTGGCCACTTTTGGGGGCTCAACTGGCTCCCCGTCATCCTCCACTCGGGTGATGTGTAACTTGACATCCTTCAGCTTCTTCGTGGTCGATCATTTTGATTTCTTAGCTTGACTTGTAGAAGCAGAGGTGGCCTACACAAATTACATATATACGAGATGATATAGAGATGGTATACATAATTGACATGTACAGTACAAATTTATGTTATCTATATACACACCTGACTAGACGAGGGCTCGTTACCGGCCCCTTCAACATTTTCGGCCTGGATATTGGCGGCCCCTTCAACATTTTCGGCCCTTCCAATGATCCCCAACACATCATCCATGGACATTGGTTGGGTTACCATATTGAAAAGTTGATTCGCTAAGAACGTGTCGTTGTCCTCTTGAATGGGTGGGACAGGGGTGTTGTTGTCCTCTTGCATGGGTGGTACGGGGTTGTTGTTGTCCTCTTGCATGGGTGGGACGGGGTTGTTGTTGTCCGCCATCTATAGAATTAAAAATAATTGATAAAAAATATATACAAAGCATACATATTCCCAATATGATTCGCTAAGGGTTCGCTAAGGGGGGTCGGTGCGCGAAAAAACGGATTCGCTAAGGGGTTCGGGTGCGCGGTGGGTTCGGGTACATAGAATTTCCAATATACATTTAAATGAAGCATTTTCCAATATACATTTCAAACATATAACATTTCCAATATACATTTCAATGTAAATATCTCCAATACATTTAAATGAAGCATTTTCCAATATACATTTCAAACATATAACATTTCCAATATACATTTCAATGTAAATATCTCCAATACATTTAAATGAAGCATTTTCCAATATACATTTCAAACATATAACATTTCCAATATACATTTCAATGTAAATATCTCCAATACATTTAAATGGAGCATTTTCCAATATACATTTCAAACATATAACATTTCCAATGTACATTTCAATGTAAATATCTCCAATACATTTAAATAGAGCATTTTCCAATATACATTTCAAACATATAACATTTCCAATATACATTTCAATGTAAATATCTCCAATACATTTAAATGGAGCATTTTCCAATATACATTTCAAACATATAACATTTCCAATATACATTTCAATGTAAATATCTCCAATACTTTTAAATGGAGCATTTTCCAATATACATTTCAAACATATAACATTTCCAATATACTTAAATGAAGCACATATATTTCTAATATACATAGAATTTCCAATATACATTTAAATGAAGCATTTTCCAATATACATTTCAAACATATAACATTTCCAATATACATTTCAATGTAAATATCTCCAATACATTTAAATGGAGCATTTTCCAATATACATTTCAATGTAAATATCTCCAATACATTTAAATGAAGCATTTTCCAATATACATTTCAAACATATAACATTTCCAATATACATTTCCAATATACATTTCCAATATACATTTCCAATATACCATAAGTTTCATATTGTATCAGCAGCAGCAGCCGCAGCACCGATCAAATTTGGTTTATTAACATGTAGCAGCAGCAGCCGCAGCACCGGTGGCAGTAAAAGGGACAAGAAGCATTCTCGTCATGGCGGTAGCAGCAGCAGCAAAAAGGATAGGAAGCATTCTCACCACAGTACCGGCGCGGGGACGAGGGGCGCCGGCGCGGGGACGACGGCGGCGGGGACGACCGACGGGCGCGGGGGCGGCGGCGCGGCGTCGGCGTGGGGACGACAGGCGGCGGCGGCGTGGGCGCGGGTACCACGGGCGGCGGCGGCGACGGGCGACGGGCGGCGGCGGCTGAGGAGACGAGGGGGCACCGGCGGCGGTTTCGATGTGGGAGGAATGAGGGCGAAGTGAGGGAGGGGAGAGAAGTCCCCGGCCTATATAGGTCCGGGGCATTTAGCACCGGGTGTAGCCACGACCCGGTGCTAAAGGGCCGTTCGCACCGGGTCTGTACAACACCCGGTGCTAAAGGCCCCGCTTTAGCACCGGGTCTTCCCACCACCCGGTGCGAAAGGCCTTTTAGCACCGGGTCTTCTACACCCGATGCTAAAGGGGGTAACTGTGCGCCAGACGAAGGCCTTTAGCACCGGGTGCAGCCACGACCCGGTGCTAAAGGCCCCCCTTTAGCACCGGGTCTTCTACACCCGGTGCTAAAAGCCGTAACTGGCGCCAAACGAAAATTGGGGGCCTTTAGCACCGGATTTTAGATCAACCCGGTGCTAAAGGCCCCAAATTTTCGTTTGGCGCCCAGTTTCCAAACCGGCCTTTAGCACCGGGGGCTACTATTTGGGAATCTTATAAATATAGTTTTTAATATATAGTTATTAATACTTGTTTTAATTCAGTTATTAATACCTATTAAAAATATATATTACATAAGAAAATCTTATAAATTACTAGAAAATCAATATAAAAGTCTAGAAAATCTTATAAATTAATAGAAAATCTTATAAATTAATAGAAAATCTTATAAATTACTAGAAAATCTTATAAATTACTAGAAAATCTTATAAATTAATAGAAAATCTTATAAATTACCTGAAAATCTTATAACTTACTAGAAAATCTTATAAATTACTAGAAAATCTTATAAATTACTAGAAAATCTTATAAATTACAAAAATTGATAACTAAATGAAAGATTTTGAAACATTAAATGGTCTCAGATGAAAAAGTCATGAATACCAAAATTTCATATCTCATCAAGATCTACAATCTTTATTTAAGTCTTTTTTGCATTTGAGAAAGTGGTAGTATACATTGTTCATTAATCCTAGATTCACTCGCATAGTTTCTAAAACTTTGTTAGAGACTTGTCAAATTTGTACTACATGTTATTACCCATTTTGAAAATGACAAAATGACATAAATAAAGATTGTAGATCATGATGAAATATGAAACTTTGGTATTCATCACTTTTTCATTTGACATCACCTAGTGTGAAAAAAACCTTGGTTGTAGTTGTCATTTTTAATTCAAAATTTGGATTGTTCAAACACGAGAAGATTTTTCAAAATAATAACATTAATAAGTTTCATAACTTGATAGAGTATGATTTTAGGAATTTTCAGGAAGAAAAATGATCTTTTTTGAAGTTTGTACGAGGGAGAACGACTAGTTACAACTTTTATACAGAGATTAAAAAGAAAAATTGTTCTTGTTCATCCAGTGATGTGGCTCGTGTGCGCCCGGTGACGTGGCCAGGCCGGTCCGCGGCCCGGTCGTGGCCTTTAGCACCGGGTGCAGCCACAACCCGGTGCTAAAGGCCACGACCGGGCCAGTGACGTGGCTCGTGTGCGCCCGGTGACGTGGCCAGCTGCCGCACGGCCGCCGCGGCCCGGTCGTGGCCTTTAGCACCGGGTGCAGCCACGACCCGGTGCTAAAGGCCCTTTAGCACCGGGTGCAGCCACGACCTGGTGCTAAAGTCCCTGTGCTAGAAAATCTTATAAATTACTAGAAAATCTTATAAATTACTAGAAAATCTTATAAATTACTAGAAAATCTTATAAATTAATAGAAAATCTTATAAATTACTAGAAAATCTTATAAATTACTAGAAAATCAATATAAAATGCTAGAAAATCTTATAAATTACTAGAAAATATTATAAATTACTAGAAAATCTTATAAATTACTAGAAAATATTATAAATTACTAGAAAATCTTATAAATTACTAGAAAATCTTATAAATTACTAGAAAATCAATATAAAATGCTAGAATTAATAAAAACAATCTTATAAATCAATAGAAAATCTTAGAACATAGGTGGAACATAAATGCAAATATAGTTATTACAAATTGGGTGGAACATAGTGCAATTAAATTACATGGCATCATTGTTTACTCGGACACTAATAAACTTCCTCTTTACAAATGTTCCTTGATTGTGATCACGCCGTAGATACGGTGTCTCCTCCGCCGCTAACAGGATGCTTGGGTCATCAGCCACTGAGAATGGAGGCCGGCCATCGAGCATATCATAATCTTCATCCGTCTTGTCCTCAACTCCTACGATTTTTCTCTTTCCAGGAAGAACTATATGACGCTTTGGCTCGTCTTGTGATGGGTCCAATTGCTTACCCCCACCTTTCTTATCCGCCCCTTTCTTCGGTCTGCTAGCCATGTCCTTCACATAAAAAACTTGTGTGACAGCTTTGCCCAGGACGAACGGTTCGTCTAGAAAGCCAATCTTGTTTAGGTCCACTAACGTCATTCCATAGTCCGCTTCAACTTTAACACCTCCTCCAGTCAGCTTCACCCATTGGCACTTGAACAGTGGGATCTTCAAAGGTCCGTACTCTAGTTCCCATATCTCCTCTATGATTCCATAGTATGAGTTTGTATTGCCATTGGTGTCTGTCGCGTCGATCCGGACACCACTGTTTTGGTTGGTGCTTTTCTTGTCCTGGGCTCTTGTGTAAAATGTATACCCATTGATGTCGTATCCTTGGAATGTCAAGATCGTGCTCGATGGACCTCTAGCTACAAAAGCTAGCTGCGCATCAATGCCCTCGACACCCATAAGACGTCTTCGCAACCAATCGGCAAAAGTACTATTGTGCAGACGCTGAATGAAGGCCGCAGACTTTGTTGAGTTTTCGTCCCTGAGAATCTGCATGTGCTCCTCGATGTACGGAGCAACTAAGGTTGATTGTTGCAAAACTGTGAGGTGCGCTTTACGAAATGTCTCAACGTCCTTGATCACCATCGATCTTCTCCCTAGTGTGCCCTTTCCACCAAGTCTCTCCTCGTGATGGGATTCGGGCACACCAATCGGCATAAGATCGTCGACAAAGTCAACACAGAATTCAATGACCTCCTCCGTTTCGTATCCCTTAGCAATGCATCCTTCTGGACGAGAACGATTACGGACATACTTCTTTAGGACAGCGAAGAACCTCTCAAATGGGAACATGTTGTGTAGAAATACTGGGCCCAATATACGAATCTCTTTGACAAGGTGAACCAATAGATGTGTCATGATATTGAAGAAGGATGGTGGAAATATCATCTCAAAGCTGACAAGACATTGCACCACGTCGTTCTGTAGCTGATCTAAGTGGTCTGGATAGATCACCTTATGAGAAATTGCATTGAGGAATGCACATAGCTTCACAATGGCTTTCCGCACGTTAACTGGTAGCACACCCCTGAGTATGATGGGAAGCAGCTGTGTCATCAACACATGGCAGTCGTGAGACTTCAGGTTTGTGAACTTCTTCTCTTTCATATTTATTATTCCCTTAATATTGGAGGAGTAGCCAGACGGAACCTTGATACTGTTCAAGCATTCAAACATGCTTGCCTTCTCTTCTTTGCTGAGAGTGAAGCTGGCAGGACGCAAGTACTGGCGTCCTTTGTCTCTCTTTTCTGGATGTAGATCAGTCCGTTGCTTCAATCGTTTCAGATCCTGACGTGCTTCCAGTGTATCTTTTGGCTTCCCATAAGTACCCAGGAAGCTTATCAAGTTCACGCAAAGATTCTTCGTCAGATGCATCACATCAATCGCGTTACGGACCTCTAAACATTGCCAATAAGGTAGCTCCCAAAAGATAGACTTCTTCTTCCACATCGCGGCACGACCATCCTCGCCCGTCGGAGCAGCCTGGCTTCCGTCTCCCTTGCCAAACACCACGTGTAGGTCCTTCACCATATCAAATAGCTCTTCTCCACTCCGGTGTCTCGGCTTTGTATGGCGGTCAGCATTCCCGCCAAAATGCGCACATTTCTTTCGTAGCTCATGCTTCGCCGGAAGGAATCGACGGTGACCCATGTACACAACTTTACGACAATGTTTCAAATACATGCTTTCGGTTTCCTCTAAACAGTGAGTGCATGCTTTATATCCTTTGTTTGATTGTCCTGATAGGTTACTTAGTGCAGGCCAGTCGTTGATGCTTATGAAAAGCAGTGCTCGAAGGTTAAACTGCTCCTGTTTGTCCTCATCCCACATGCTAACACCTTCATTCTTCCACAGCTGCAAAAGTTCGTCAACCAATGGTCTTAGGTACACATCAATGTTGTTGCCAGGTTGCTTTGGGCCTTCGATGAGCACTGGCATCATAATGAACTCCCGCTTCATGCAGAGCCAGGGGGGTAGATTGTAGATACAAACAGTCACGGGCTAAGTGCTATGACTACTGCTCATTTCACCGAAAGGGTTCATGCCATCGGTACTTAAACCAAGCCTAACATTCCTCGCATCAGCATCAAACTCTGGGAATGCTCTGTCGATGTTCCTCCACTGGGATCCATTGGCGGGGTGTCTCAACATGCCATCCTGCTTACGTTCTTCTTTGTGCCAGTGCATCAGTTTGGCATGGTCTTTGTTCCTGAACAAACGCTTCAGACGGGGTATCAGAGGGAAATACCACATCACCTTCGCAGGGATTTTTTTCTTAGAACGCTCTCCCCCAACATCACCAGGGTCGTCCCGCCTGATCTTGTATCGTGCGCAGGTGCAAACCGGACAACGATTCAAGTGTTCGTACTGTCCGCGATAGAGGATACAGTCATTAGGACATGCATGTATCTTCTGCACCTCCAAACCGAGAGGGCAAACAACACGTTTTGCTTGATACGTCGTCGATGGCAATGTGTTACCCTCTGGAAGAATCTTCTTTACGAGTTTCAGTAGCTCCTCGAAACCCTTATCAGTAACACCACTTGCTGCCTTCCACTGCAGAAGTTCAAGTGTGCTACCCAACTTCTTTAGCCCCTCTTTGCAATCTGGGTACAGGTCAGTCTTGTGGTCCTGCAACATGCGCTGTATCTTTTTCAGTTCCTTATCATTGCCGCAGTCTTTCTCGGCATCACGCAACATTTGCCCGAGTCTATCAGTAGGTTCATTTTCCTGAGCAACATCTTCTTGAGCATCGCCTTCCCGAGCAACATCTTCCTCATCGGCATCACCCATTGCAGCATATGCAAAGGAACCGTAGTATTGAGCCAATAACGGAATGTCGTCATCGGCCTCGTCTTCTTCATCTTCATCCATTAGAATTCCTCTTTCACCGTGCTTCGTCCAAACAGAATTATTCCTTATGAAACCGTGCCTCATCAAATGCACCTGAAGACAACCTCTTTGTTTGTACGATTGTATATTTTTACAATGGGTGCATGGGCAGAACATGAAACCGGACGGCGTCCTGTTAGCCTCGGCGGCATCGAGAAACGTCCTAAGGCCATCACGGAACGCCTGAGCGTGGGGGTCCCCGTACATCCATTGTCTATTCATCTGCATTATTAACCAATAACAAATATACAATACAATTTAAAGATAAAAAACTTTAATATATAAATAAATACAAATTATAATATATATTCCATTATATAAATAAATTTCTAAAACTATATTACTATATTCATTAAATATAACATTACTATAAGCCTTATAAGATTTATAAGATTTTCTATTAATTTATAAGATTTTCTAGCATTTTATATTGATTTTCTAGTAATTTATAAGATTTTCTATTAATTTATAAGATTTTCTAGCATTTTATATTGATTTTCTAGTAATTTATAAGATTTTTTAGTAATTTATAAGATTTTCTATTAATTTATAAGATTTTCTAGCATTTTATATTGATTTTCTTGTAATTTCTAAAGCTACATTACTATAAGCCTTATAACTATTCACAAGTCATACAAAACAAAATACTAACTAGCTTGCCTTCTCTCTCCATTTAAAACACAACATGAACACTCTCTCCACCATGAACTCAAGCTCTCTCCTCTCTCTCCTCCAAGAACACAAGCTCTCTCTAGCTAGCTTTACTTTGATTCACAAATCCCTCTATTTCTAAATCATAGAAGGATTACAAGCTAAATAAAACATTAGAGAATGAAAGAGTGTACCTTGTAGTGCTCCTTAGATGAGTAGAATCTTCATAAATTTTGAAAAAAATTTGGGCAGCACCTCCCCTCCCACGGCCGAGCAGCATGAACACAGCGCCTAAGTGTTCAGCTGGCTCGGGCGGGGGAGGAGGAAGCCCCTATATTCAAACACATTAGCACCGGGTCGTGGCAAGACCCAGTGCTAATGTTCACCCTTTAGCACAGGGTGCAGCCACGACCCGGTGCTAAAGGCCTCGGGCACATTAGCACCGGGTCGGGCCTTTAGCACCGGGTCGTGGCTGCACCCGGTGCTAAAGGGTGAACATTAGCACCGGGTCTTGCCACGACCCGGTGCTAATGTGTCCGCCCTGACACACCTCCGCGCCGCCCCCGCTCCTAGCCGTTGGACCCGGTGCTGAAGCCCCATCAGCACCGGGTCCAAAAATGGCCGAGGCGGAGGAGGCGGGCGGATGTGAAGGATTCTGGTAGTGCCTAGCACTCAAACTCACCCTCACTCCTCTCTCTCTCTTTCCTCGTGCCGCTGCCCCTCCGTCCTGGGGCGCGCAGCCTCCCAGCTCACCGCCTCGGCATGCTCGAGGCCGGTGCCCCTCACGTAGCCACACCGCCTCGTCGTAGGCCCCAGGCCGGATCCCAGCCACGCCATGCCGCACGACCGTCCTGCCAAACGAAGGGGCCACCGTGCCGCATGGTCGAGGCTGCTGCCTGTGGCCGGCGCCCTCCCGTGGCCGCCGCCGCTAGGCCTATGGTGCCAGGGGGACCGACCACCGCAACCTCGTCACTTCCATCGAACTGGCGCTGAAGCCCGTGGAGGCCAGTGTGGGCAAAGGGGTACGCCTCCGATGATGCAGAGCTGGCGCCCAGGCAGCAGAAGCGTCGCAACCACAAAAGCCCAGGTGAGGAAGAAATGTGGCTTCTTTTCCCCCCTCCCGGATTCAATTCCTTTGATCTTGGTTAGGCTGTTGCATATAATCCGACCACTGATTCCTGAACGAAAGATGTTGTCCTGGATTCTGAAATGAAGAAAACAACTAAAAATCCAGCGCCTCTGTGCTTGATTCAACGCTACAGCTCAATCCACAAGGCACTCACACCTAAAATACAGTAGCATTTTTTCAGCTCTAGATTCTGTGGTTATAGTCCTGTGTTGTTTGATTGGTGAAATTCATCCAGGGATTCCATGGACCCAGGAGGAGGAACCGAAAGTTCCTGGACAGCCTGAAGCAACTGGCCATGGGGGACCGGAGGTGCATCTCCATGGGCTTTGTGGCCTCTAGGATGCCGACGCAGGTGGCTAGCCACGCCCAACAAGAAGAAGCCAGACTAACCGCAGGAAGAAGAAGCGTCAGGCGAGCCTCTTCGACGTTGGCATGGCCAACTTCAGCGTTGATCTGGTGTGTTTATATGTTGTTAGTGTGTCTATCTTTGCTTGATGGTGTGTTTATCTTTGCTTCGATGAGCTATCTTTGTCTGATGATATGTTTATATGTTGTTAGTGTTGCATTTAACATTTTAACTAGGAGTCCAATGTACTATAGACTTGGATAGATACTATTGTAGGATATATCCCCTTTAAGTGGCGCTTGTGCCACTGATTAATGGCTTCAGCATATGTAATGAAATAGGTCCTTTCTGCACAGCAATCGGTCTGCACATTAGTTAGTTAAAGGTCATACAAGTAAATTAGTAATTTTTTATGGTTAAAAATCCAAACATCCAAGTGTTAGTAAACAAAAGCAGTGCTGTTGTTTCTTGTCAGATTCTAGCTTTGTTTTAGTCTAAATAGTCCCCATCGATTCAGCTTGACAGTCATGATGGATTGGTAAAGTGTTTCCAGTTGTGCCTGTAAAAGGGAAATGGTTTACCAGTTTAGCTTTAGACCTGTCAGATAATATAGATAAAAAACAGTGACTTGCAGCTAGATACTTTCGTCCATTGTGAGTCAAATAGATGTCTCCTTTTTCGAACTGGAGTACCGAATTAACTGATCTAAATCTGTCATATAGGTTGGAGATGCTAAATGCACAAAGTTCAGTTGTAGTGATTCATGTGGAGGAAACATGTGATTTATAGTTTCTAAAAGACGTAATTATTCCATAAATGTGGATATTTAATGGTATTAGTAACTCATGCTACTAAAAGGTACTGCTTCCACATGAAAGAACCATGTTCAGGAGAAAGCATGCCTCTCATTTCAAATCAAATGATGCTGAGCAACCAGAAGCAAAGGTAATTGCTATAATTGCCTTCTCATTACAAGTTTTTTTTGTTGCCATTGAGGTTCTCCTTAAGCCTGCAATTTGAAATTTTGTTTACGAGTGAATATCTGTAGTAGAATGTGTTTGATTTGTACATGAGCATTTTCTTTATCCACTTGTACTATGACTATGATACACTTGTTTGATGCAAATCAAACACCAGTGTCCTGGCATCACATTCTGCATACCTATTTTGAACTCATCATTTAACAGCCTGAGTATCCATACGATTGCACTTGGGACCTTTGCATGTACAAGATAAACAACTTGACAAATGATTTTCATTTTTTATTAAGACATCTCACTATTGTTTTGTTGATTTCTCACACAACACTCTTCTATAAGCAGAAAATGAATTAACATCTGCAATTGAATGTGACTAGCCGCTGCAAGAAGTACTGTAGGGAATTGCAGACATAGAAGGCTTAAGTAAAACTTTGAACTACAACACGTGCAGGTAAGCTAACAGTGTATCAAGCTGAGAACTTATAGGGACAACATATGTCCCTCATGCATATGGATCTCATATGTATCAAATACTCACCAAATGCTGATAGGTTTTTCTAACGGTTAGAGATCATTTTGCTGATATTGCTAGCTCCAGCTCTATGGTTTCTCATGTGTGTGATCTGCTCAACCTTGCAGCCTCTCCTTTCCCCAAGACCTTGACGCATCTGTAGATGCACAGCTTGAGAGTGGTACCACTGTCCAGGATAGCTGAACTGTAGAGCGAATGGCTTTTGTTACGTTTCAATTTGTATGTTGCTTGGTTTCATGCTCCAACTTCGAATTTGGCTATGGAATATTTTTTTGGCTTGCTATACTACTGTTCTTCGATCATCCCCCAAATTGCCTATGCTATGAACCTCTGAACTGTTAGGCACATTCTAACTTTGTACACCCCAACTGGGGATATGACCCGAACTCATTCAAATAGAGTTTTTCTCGTATAGAAACAGATTTGCAGAAAATACAGCTATAACTTCGATGGATAATATCTTTCTTCAAGAACTATTTAAAATGGTTAATTTATGAGTTTACCGATACTAAACAAAATATAACATGTGAATTGGACCATTTCACAGGAAACGAAGGGCTACAATGCTGCACTTTAGAACAATATATTTTGCGTAACACATTACAACAATAATGGAAGTACAGTGGAAGTGTATGGTGTTGGGATATATTGTAATTATTGTAATATTCTTTGATGGATTGAATAAGTGCTATTGACAATTTGTTGGTGTAATTTTATATTCAAAGTTTCCCGATGCAGCATAGAACAAGTAATTCATTAATGCTTATATTTGATTCTCAATATGATAGAGCACGCGAAGCGCGTCGGATGGTCTAGTAGCATTCATGAGGACTCCATATTGATTAATCATCGCATTGTTTATAGCCTGATCAAACATCTCTTAAAATTTAGCGGTATCCATAGTGATTGTAATAGCATGGGACTTTGGTAATGGAATCTTTTGAACAACCTGTCCTCTTTTTGTTACACGGACTGACGGGAGACAAGCTTGTTTATATTCATCCATCATCGCTTCCATAGCCGCCTTTTATTCATCGTTAAGATCTTCCATGGTAGCACTAATGTCGTTGTCTTTATACACCTAACAGGTCTTCCCAGTACTAGTGTTCTTGGTCATGACGAAAATTTATTTTACTTGTTCCACTGGGCGTGTCAAAAATGTGTAGACGCAAAATAAACGGTGATGATAATTCGCGTAATCAACACACAATCGGCCTCAGAGATTTGCTTCACTGCAATGACGAGCCTATATATATCTTGAGGTTTGGGACATGCTAGTCAATTTGACCTATAATTGACAAGGGATTAAACATATAAAATTCACAAATCGACTATGATTCCAAACTGGCCTCTGTAGATCGTATTGGCTAGAGTCAGCCGATAACAGTTTAAAGACCTATTCCAAGTCTAATCGGCTATACGCTTAAAAGCTTAGAAGCCGATGAGAGACTCGTGAGCGGGCTGAATGATTTATGATAAAAACTAAAAACTTAATAGGTTTAAATAATAAAACTATCAAATATTTAGCAAATATCCATAAACGTGCCTGCCTAGCGTTTGTTTCAGCTGGCCTCGGCGTTTTTTCAGCCGGCATCGGCAATCTATGCTGGGGAGGAAACGTTGTTCCCATACAGACCGTTCTCCGGAGAGTGCGCTCAATCACTCGAGGGTGTTGACACGACATGGGATCTCATACTTGAGTGGTCGTGCCCTTTGTTCAAAAGGCATGACCATGGTGCGAGGAGCCCCCGAGCCCCGGCCCGATTAGGGTCGATCAGATGAAACCCTCGACTTCGTGTTACGACCCTCATGGCCCTTCCACGGGGAGGAGGGGTGAGGCAGTCCATGCCACCCATGAGCGGGCCACGAGTCATGGGTGCTTCAGTGTGTTATTAACGGGTGGTTCAAGTGGACGTCCGTTCCCCGTTCGAAAAGGGTCGGCTTCGTGGTCCGGAGACACGTCTCGTGAAAGCGCTTGCAAAGGTTTGCTAGGCAGGGCTCAACCCCATTCGATAGGGGTCGAGGGCTTGTTGCTCTCCCTCGTTGGGATCCCTCAGCCTAGCTGCCTTTGTCTGGCCTTGAACACAACACTTGGCGCCCCTAAACTCTGCGTTCGAGGGTAGGCTTGATCGAGCGTGCCCGGGTTGCCCCTGACTCAGTCGATCTAGGGGCGCCTGTCGAACCCTCGATGGGCCAGGCTTTGAACCCCTGATCAGTAGGGCCTCACGAAGAGGTGCCTTACCTTGGAAGGTACCCCCGGAGACATTTTCTCGCTTGGTCTTCGGTTTGACCGGGTCATGCGCGCGGACGTGGCCGACGTGGCCCGGGGAAGATGGAGCAGACGCGCCTTTTTAGGCGAGAGCGTCGCACATGTGCCCGCATTTTCAGCGTCGCACATGTAACGCGCCATCCAAAAACATTCATCCCACGTATTGTCCTTCCAACTCGTTTGCCTTTCTCAAATTAGTATACACAACTAACCATCTTCTCTTTAATCAACCTAGGCCATCAAGCTAACCCTCTGCTCTCACGCATGAGCTTACCACTTCCCTGTTATTAATTCCTAGCCTGAGCATGCAGCATGCAAAGCTCCTGTCACACCCGGATTTTCACAAAAACCCGAATGCGGCATGCAGCATGCAAAGCTCCTGTCACACCCGGATTTTCACAAAAACCCGAATGCGGCCATATGTATGCCCAGGAAGTCAAAGTACACATATAGCGAACAAATATGAGAAACAGAGAACATATGCTTGAATAATTTCTTCATTAAATAAAGTTTTACATCAGAGTACTTCATAAATAAACAAACCAATAACAGCGGAAGACTATTAAACTCTCAAACTAATGGAGCCGCAATTCACAGGGACTCTGACTGGGAGATCACAACTCAGAAGTACGGTAAGTCTTTGGGAAACTCAGCAGTAGACTCATGCCCAGCCCAATTTGTTTACCCGTCCGGGATTTTGTTGAATAAATGACAAGTGTAAGTAAACAATTACATAGAAAGTATAGCACGGGTACGAAGGCTCAAAATAGGCTAGACACGGCTTAACTGCATTAGCATTTTTAGTTGGTTCATTTTAACATTAACCAAATTACTACAAGTGAATGAAACCCAGTTGCAACGCAATTAATAAGGTATAAGTGACATTAAACATAAATAAACATCATCTTCTAATAAAAAATGATCCAGGCCGCTCGTGACCCTGAGCAAGGCTATCATGATAGATTTTACACTCCACAGAGGTTTCGCCCTTTACCCACCAGTCGCGTAAAAGCTCAAACGAACTTTAAACCCAACCGCATGGAGGAGGATCAGACCTCACAAATCACACTTTCGAGGTGTGACCGCATAGGGACGCTATGAGGTTTTTCACAAGACACCCTAACAAGATAGTGGCCGCTATGGTACAACACAGGTAGTATGGCCCAAGGCACAGAGATCGACGTACGCCTATGGAGTCACACCATAAGGGGGTCGATGGCGTCCAGAGCATGGGCATCACACCCAACAATGCGCAACGTGTGGAGTTCCCCATCATAGGGACTCCCAGCACAGGACTGTGCCTCACGGGTGCATAGCCGATGGATCACCCGTCCTTGGTGGATCAAACCATACACTCACGAGTGGTTCACATAGCGTCGTCGGCCACTTCGGTAACCACTGACAAGCTAGAGACGTACATGCTACTTGACCAAGACCAGAGCCATAAAAGTTCTAGTGGTGACGACAGGCTCCTAGGTTGCCGCTTTAAGAACCGGACCTTAGGGAGAGACACTAGAGCAAAGCACGAAGCACATGCTCTAGTTCCCTAAACCAAGTTGCTAAAAAGCAAGTTTATCGTTAATGTTAAAGTGAACCATTAAGTCAAAACTAACAGTTAAATAATGGTGATAGTACTTGTGCATAGCAAAATCGACCCATGTGCATAAACCCAAGGTAAACAAGAATAGGATATTCAAAACTAGGTACAACCTTAATGGTACATCAAATTTAAACACATGCATGCATGAAATAATTTAATACAAGTGAGTAGGTAGCCAGGATTGTCCGTGCTATAACTTGCCTTCCTAAAAAGGCTGCTGCTGCTGTGAGTGCTGCTCTGGAAAGTCCTCACCGAACTCGAAGTCCAAAGCGAACGACTCACCGACTGGACACGAATCACCACACAATCGAGCACGCAAACCAATACATGCAAACAAATATTAATCTATTAGAACAGTACACCAAATAATAGAAACAGTACAAATAAAGGTTCTAGAAATATTCTACGCTTCACTACGAACACATGAGCGCAAAAATCACACTAATTGGAGCTAAAACAAAAAAGATATGGCAATTCTAAGTTCTAGGGACCTGCTGGACATTTTTAAAAGGTTCCAGGGGCTTATTTGTGAAAAACTAGGGACCTATGCGTAATTTTTCTTCAAAACCGAAGGGCTAACACGTAAAATAAAAGCGGCTGGACAGCGGGTTCTATTATTAAAAAGATCAAGGGGTTTTCTGAATAAAACTGGACCTATTGGTAAATAGTTTTCAAAGCTGAAGGACCACGGGTTGATTTCCATAAAGCTCGGGGTTTCTTTTGTAAAAAGGTCAGGGTTGATCGGTACGCTGGGGTCTGACTTGGGGGGCAGGCACTTGGGGGCCATTGGATCTGGAACCAATGGTCCAGATCGGTTCGGGGGAGGGGGTGGGGAAGGACCGACCGCCGGCGGGCTCGGGGGGGGGGGGGGGGGCGCCGCGCCACGCGTGGTCCTTCGCTGGACTTAGCTCAAAATCGAGCTGCAGTGCTCAGTTTGTGACGGGGATGGCACCTATGGCACCAGGGCGGCGTGTCAAACACAGCTGGCTAGATCAAGACGAGGGGGAGGTAGTGGCGATGGCTCTCGACGGCGAGGTGGATGGGCGCGCTAGAGGGCCAAGAAGGGAGGGAAAAGTGGCCCGACAGTGTCCTTACCTTCGTGCGCAAGTCCTGGAGGGATCAAAGCAAAACAGAGCGACACCGGGGAGGGTGGTCGACGGCGGCGCAGTGAGCTCCAACGGCAGTGGCGCGGAGAGCTTGGGGGGAGGAGTGTTGGGGCTTGGGCTCGAGGGGTGAGACTTGGTGGGCATTAGGGGCTCCGGTGGGGGGGGGGTTTATAGTCCGGGGGGTGGCATTGGTGTGCGCGCCACGAATTGCGCGGCGGCCGGCGGCGGGCGCTTTCCATGTGGAGGGGCACCTTCCTTGCGGGGCGCGGAGCCGAGGAAGGAAAGGCGACGATGGGGAAGGTGCGGGGGAGCTTCACGAAGGCTCCTGGGTGGGCCTTGGCGGCGCAGGGAGGGGCCAAGATCGGGCCGAGGCGGCGGTCAGTGTCGAGCCTTGCAAGCTTCGCCCTGGTGTGGGGTTGAAGATGGGCCCGACATGCGGGACCCGCGTGCCAGCGTCAGAGAGAGGAGGGGAAGGCGTCCGCGGAGCTGGGCTGGAGCGGGGCGCAGCTGGGCCGGCTTGTCGGCCCAGGAGTGGGAAGGCGCGTTGCGGGCCAGCGCGGGGGCGGCGGCGTTGGGCCGGGCATTGGCTGTCGGACTGAAACAAGGCCGGGTGTGCATGCTGGAGTTGCTGGGCCGGGCCGTGCGCGCAAGGTGGAGGCAGGCTAGGCTGGCTCGGGAAAGAAGAGAAGAGGGAGCAGGCTCGGCCTAGGGGAAAAGTTGGAGGGGCAGAAGTGAACCAAGGCCGAAACAACTATTCTAAAGATCAAACAAATGCATTTCAAATTCGAATTTAAATTAGATTTAAATTCTAATTGAATTGCTCACAATCAAAACTCAATGCCGCCAGCGTGGATGCAACAAAAATTGTTTCTACACTTATATTAAAATTTAATATTCATAAATAATTTATTTAGCCTATAATAATTATGAACAATTAAATTAAAATCCAATAAATTACTAAAAATTTTAAATAGGCTATTTTTGGGTGCTACAAACCTACCCCCTTAGATGAATCTCGTCCTTGAGATTCGGATGTAGATGCGAAGAGCTGCGGGTACTCAGTCTTGAGATCTTCTTCCCGTTCCCAAGTTGCTTCATCCTCCGAGTGACGGCTCCATTGTACCTTGCACATCCGGATGACTTTGTTTCTTGTCGCCCTCTCAGACATCTCTAGAATCCTGACTGGATACTCCTCGTAGGTGAGATCTTCTTGCACATGAAGCTCATCTATCAGGATCTGCTCTTCGGGTACCTGCAAACATTTCTTCAGCTGAGACACATGGAACACACCGTGCACTCCGGCCAATCTCTCGGGTAGTCCCAACTGATATGCCACTTCACCTTTCCTTTCAAGTATCTGGAAAGGTGTGATGTATCGAGGTGCTAGCTTGCCCTTGACATTGAACCTCTTCACGCCCCTCATCGGAGACACCTTGAGGTACACAAAATCTCCAACCTCGAAACTGAGATCCCTCCGTCTGACATCAGCATAACTCTTCTGCCTGGACTGTGCCACCTTCAAGTTCTGCCAGATCACTTGCACTTGGCGTTCTACATCTCTGAGTATCTCAGGCCCAAAGACTTGACTCTCTCCAGTATGATTCCAGAACAATGGGGTTCTGCACTTCCTATCATACAAAGCCTCGAATGGTGCCATCTGCAGACTCTTCTGATAGCTGTTGTTGTATGAGAATTCCGCATAAGGTAAACTCTTGTCCCAGCTAACACCATACTGCAGTGCACATGCTCTCAACATGTCCTCTAGAATATGATTAGTCCACTCTGTCTGTCCATCTGTCCGGGGGTGGTAAGCTGAACTAAACTGCAACTTAGTGTCCATAGACTCATGCAGCTTCTGCCAGAAGTGTGAAGTGAACTGAGTACCATGGTCAGACACTATCCGCTTTGGCACTCCATGCAAGCACACAATCCTCTCCATGTATAGTTCTGCCAGTTTGGCTCCGGTGTAAGTGGTCTTCACTGGAAGAAAGTGTGCCACTTTGGTCAAGCGGTCCACAATCACCTAGATGGAATCAAATCCTCGCTGTGTGCGGGGTAGACCAGTTATGAAGTCCATACCAACTTCTTCCCATTTCCATTCCGGTATCTTCAAGGGCTGGAGTAATCCGGCTGGCCTCTGATGTTCAGCCTTGACCCTCTGACAAGTGTCACATAGTGCCACATGTGTCGCCACATCATGCTCCAATCTGTACCACCAGAACCTTTCCTTGATGTCTTGGTACATCTTGGTGCTTCCTAGGTGGATCGAGTATGCCGAATCATGTGCTTCTCTTAGGATCGTGTCCTTGATCTGTGCTATATCGGGCACGCATATCATTTTCCTATGCCACAAGGTTCCTTGATCATCCACTCGGAAACCAGGGGCCTTGCCTACAGCAACATGCTCCACAATTTCCTTGATCTTCTCATCTTCGAGCTGACCATTCCGTATCTCCTGTTCAAGAGTCGGTTCTACCGTCATCTCGGTGATGCTAGTCACGAACCCCAGACTCATCTTCTCAAATTCCCGGCTGAGTTCTTCAGGCAGACAATGGCTGGTGATCTTGTTCACATAGCTTCTTCTACTCAGAGCATCTACCACCAAGTTAGCCTTCCCTAGGTGGTAGTGAATCTCCAGATCATAGTCCTTGATCAACTCCAACCATCGGTGTTGCCTCATATTCAGCTCTGATTGAGTGAAGACGTACTTCAGGCTCTTATGATCGGTGTAGATGTCACACTTGTGCCCAATCAAATAATGCCTCCAAATCTTCAGAGCATGCACTACAGCTGCCAACTCCAGATCATGTGTCAGATAGTTTTGCTCATGCTTCCGCAATTGTCTTGATGCATATGCCATGACTCTACCATCCTGCATGAGTACACACCCTAGTCCTAGACGGGATGCATCGCAGTAGATGGAGAAGCTCTCGGCTATGTCGGGAAATATTAGCACATGTGCTGTTGTCAGCCTCTTCTTCAACTCTTCAAAGCTGGTTTGGAACTCATCTGTCCAGATGAACTTGGCATTTTTCTCCAATAACACCACCATGGGTTTAGCAATCTTGGAGAATCCTTCGATGAACCGTCGATAATATCCAGCCATCCCAAGGAAACTCCTGATCTCGCTGACGTCCCGAGGTGGGTTCCAGCTCAAGACATCATTAACCTTCTTCGGGTCAACTGCCACTCCTCCGTTGGACAACACGTGTCCCAAGAATGCAACTTCCTTCAACCAGAACTCACACTTGCTCAACTTGGCATATAGCTGATGTTCCCGGAGTCTCTGCATCACCATCCTCAAATGATCTTCATGTTCCTCTTCATTCTTGGAGAAGACCAGAATGTCATCAATGAACACCACCACGAACTTGTCAAGGTAGTCCATGAACACACTATTCATCAAGTACATGAAGTATGCAGGAGCATTGGTCAGTCCAAAGGACATAACCGTGAACTCGTACAACCCGTACCGAGTAGTGAAAGCCATCTTGGGTATGTCCGACGACTGGATTCTCATCTGATGATAACCCGATCGAAGATCTATCTTGGAGAACACACAAGCTCCCTTCAGCTGATCAAACGGATCATCAATTCGTGGCAGTGGGTACTTGTTCTTGACGCTCACTTCGTCGAGGGCTCGATAGTCCACACACATCCTCTATGTCCCATCCTTCTTATCCACGAACAGCACTGGTGCTCCCCATGGTGAAGCACTAGGACGAATGTACCCCTTGGCTAGCAAGGAGCTTAATTCCTCCTTCAGTTTCTCCAACTCCTTCACTCCCATTCTATATGACCTTTTAGTTATAGGTGCAGTGCAGGTTTTAGTTCAATAACGAATTCAACTTCGCGTTCCGGGGGCATACAAGGCAATTCCTCAGGGAACACATCCAGGAACTCGCTCATTACCCTGATGTCGGTGGGAGCTCCACCCTCAGCTTGGTTGACTTGGCACTGCTCTGAGGAATTGGCCGCCTGGTACTCCACCTTATCACCGGACTTCGCTGTCAGCTGTACGGCCCTCTTGGCGCATTGGATCACTGCTTCATATCTGGCTAACCAGCTCATTCCCAGAATTAAGTCAAACCCAATAGAATTCAGGACTATGGGATATACTTCAAAGTCTACTCCACTTATTGCAATGATAGCCCTGGAGCAGCGTAAGCTGGCTCGCTGTTCCCCTCCTGGGGAGCTAACTAACATGGGGTTCCCCATTGGTCGCAGAGTCATCATATTCTTTTGGACAAATGCAACAGAGATGAAAGCATGCGAAGCTCCTGAATCTAATAAAACAGTTGTGGGGGTCGAGTTGACAAGGAACGTACCCACAACCACGTCAGTAGCCCCCTCTGCGGTTTCTGCACCCATGTGGTTGACCTTGCCTCTAGCAGGAATCTGGGGTCCCCGGTTGGCTTGCACCTGCTATTGACCGGCCTGCTGGTTGGCGTTCTGGGTCTTCTTGGGGCAGACATTGGCAAAATGCCCCTGCTCTCCACAGTGATACCACACTCTGGGACCCACTGGCGTGTTGTTGGCGGGGTCGGGGCGCTGAACGGGGCCCTGCTGCACCGGGTTGCACTGAGCTGGAGCATTCTGCTGGAGCCGCTGCTGCTGTGACGCCTGGGGGTACTAGGGGCGCTGCTGGTACTAGCCACGGTTGAACGGGCCGGGCTGACTCTGGAAGCGCTGCTGGCTCCCCATCTGCTGACTTCCCTGAGGAGGAACAAAATGGGGGCGACTGCTGCTCCCAATCTGCTGGCCCTGGAACTTCCTCTTCTTCTCCTCCATCTCGCGGTGCTTATGTTCCAGCATCAAAGCACTGTCCACCAGTTCCTGGAAGTTGTGGAATGTGGTGCACATGAGCTCGTACTACAGTGCATCCTGCAAGCCATCACGGAACCTGGACTGCTTCTTCTTGTCGGTGTCCACGTCCTCCGGAGCATAGCGGGCCAACTCGATGAACTTGTCACGGTAGGCGGTGACACTCATCCCTTCCTGCTTTAGTGCCAGGAACTCCTTCTTCTTCAGGGTCATCATAGCTTCTAGCACGTGGTGGGAGCGGAAGCTGCTGCGGAACTCCTGCCAGGTGATCTGAGTACGGTCGACGTGAGTGTACTGGTATGAGTCCCACCAGTCCAAAGCCGGTCCTTGGAGCTATCCTCTGGTGTACAACACCTTCTCCCGGTCATTGCACTGCGCGATGTCGAGCTGTCTCTCCACCGCCTTGAGCCAATCATCAGCCTGCAGGGGGTCGGTGGCCTTGTTGAAGGTAGGAGGACGTCCCTTTAGGAATCCACCCCTCTTGTCACAGGGCGGTATGTTGTGCTATGGCGGATTCTGCTGGTTCTGCTGCATCATCGCCATCATTTGAGCCATCTGCTGCATGAGTTGGGTCTGTGTGAGCATCATCTGCTCAATGGTGGGAGGTACTGGCGGCAGTCCGCTGGCACCGGTGTTGCTCCTTGTGTTCACCATCTATCATCAGTAAATAAATTTCATAAAAATTTTGTTGGAGTCTTCAGATGATTACTAGCTGGTTATGATGGAAGGCCTAATAGAAAAAGAGCAAGAGAAATGAATACCCCCTCTATTTAATCACTAAAGTCCTTAAACCTTAGTCCTGCATCTAGATGGTAATAGACTTGCGTCTACGCCCATCACAATCATTACAAAAATCTGAATCAAGCATAAGCATAATGACAATCATTTCAAGCACCTAAAGACATGATTCACACAAGACTCGACTAGATTTAAGTTTTGAAAAAGTGAAAATAGACGACATATAACACATAATCATGGTGGTCTCCTAAGGTTTAATTCAACCATTCGAACTAGGCTGCGATCCTACAGTCAGCACGCCTCTGATACCAATTTGTCACACCCAGATTTTCACAAAAACCCGAATGCGGCCATATGTGTGCCTAGGAAGTCAAAGTACACAAAAACCCGAATGCGGCCAGCCCAATCTGTTTACCCGTCCGGGATTTTGTTGAATAAATCACAAGTGTAAGTAAACAATTACTTAGCAAGTATAGCACGGGTATGAAGGCTCAAAATAGGCTAGACATGGCTTAACTGCATTAGCATTTTTAGTTGGTTCATTTTAACATTAACCAAATTACTACAAGTGAATGAAACCCAGTTTCAACCCAATTAATAAGGTATAAGTGACATTAAACATAAATAAACATCATCTTCTAATCAAAAATGATCCAGACCGCTTGTGACCCTGAGCAAGGCTATC
This sequence comes from Echinochloa phyllopogon, assembly GCA_033239725.1. Taxonomy (NCBI): domain Eukaryota; kingdom Viridiplantae; phylum Streptophyta; class Magnoliopsida; order Poales; family Poaceae; genus Echinochloa; species Echinochloa phyllopogon. The sequence goes on from BTCW01000018.1 coordinate 31,178,392, forward strand.
ATGATAGATTTTACACTCTGCAGAGGTTTCGCCCTTTGCCCACCTATTGCGTAAAAGCTCAAACGAATTTTAAACCCAACCGCGCGGAGGTGGATCAGACCTCACAAATCACACTTCCGAGGTGTGACCGCATAGGGACGCTATGAGGTTTTTCACAAGACACCCTAACAAGACAGTGGCCGCTATGGTACAACACAGGTAGTATGGCCCAAGGCACCGAGATCGACGTACGCTTACGGAGTCACACCATAAGGGGGTCGATGGCGTCCAAAGCGCGGGCATCACACCCAACAATGTGCAACTTGTGGATTTCCCCATCACAGGGACTCCCAGCACGGGACTGTGCCTCACGGGGGCATAGCCGACGGATCACCCGTCCTCTGTGGACCAAACCATACACTCACGAGTGGTTCTCATAGCGTCGTCGGCCACTCCGGTAACCACTGACAAGCTAGAGACGTACATGCTACTTGACCAAGACCAGAGCCATAATAGATCTGGCGGTGACGACAGGCTCCTAGGTTGCCTCATTAAAAACTGGACCTTAGGGAGAGACACTAGAGCAAAGCAGAGAGCACTCATAAAAGAAGCCGAAGAAAAGGTGGCTGAAATTAGAGAAAAACTGAAAGCAGCTCAGTCCCGACAGAAAAGCTACGCTGATAAGAGGAGACGGGAAATAAGTTTCAATCTCGGATACTTCATTTATCTCAAGGTTTCACCCATTCGAGGGACCCGTAGATTTCAAGTCCATGGGAAGTTAGCCCCTCGGTATACTGGACCATACCGAGTACTGAAGAAAGTTGGAATTGTAGCATACCGGCTGGAGTTACCAGAAGAAATGTCAGATATACACCCAGTGTTCCATGTCTCACAGCTAAGAAGGTGTTTGAGAGTACCTGAAAAAAGAGCATATGCCAGCAGAAGCAATACCAAGAAATACCTATCAAGATTTTAGACACCGTCACAAAAAGGACAAGAAACTCCGAAGTACGGATTTGCAGAGTCCAGTGCAGCAGACACGGAGTGGAAGAAGCCACATGGGAACGTGAAGATGCTCTGAAGAAAGAATTTCCTCATCTGTTTAGGAGCCAGTCGAATCTCAAGGACAAGATTCATTTTAAGTGGGGTAGGTTTGTAACGCCCGCATTTTCAGCTTAACTAAATCACGCTACAAATCACACGTTAAAAATCATTTTAAAATATTACAAAACTATTCTCCTGAGCTTAAATAGTTTCCATCCAAAAACATTCATCCCACGTATTGTCCTTCCAACTCGTTTGCCTTTCTCAAATTAGTATACACAATTAGCCATCTTCTCTTTAATCTACCTAGGCCATCAAGCTAACCCTCTGCTCTCACGCACGAGCTTACCACTTCCCTGTTATTAATTCCTAGCCTGAGCATGCAGCATGCAAAGCTCCTTACACCAGCACCCTCTTGCTTGTACACGTGCATACTCAAGCATACACGAACACATCAGAACATCACACGGCATGCACGCAGAGAGCAGCAGAACACATGCACGCATCAACGGTAGCGCAGGCAGATGACCAGGCCAATAGCCGGAGACCCCGGCGAGCTCCTGCAAATCACCACCGCCCTCTGCTCGTGCCATCCCATCGCTCTGCCATGCCATAACTCTGCCTGCACGCATCGTCATCTCCACGGCACCATCCTTGCAAACCACCGCTCGCAAGCCGATGCCTTGGCACAACACCGCCATTGATGGCGAGAAGCTGAGCGCTGGCGCAGCTCCGCCCACACCCCCGCGCGTGGCAGCGCTCCGCCTTGTCGCTTGCGCCTGGCCCAACCACGCGAACCAAGCACCTGAGCACGCCGCTCCTGCCACCGGCGCTGCTGCCCCGCCCTGTCCTTTCAGCCACACAGCGCCGTTGTGTTGGGACGTCGCCGGCTGCCTTAACTCCGCATGCAAAGCTGCTGCCGCTCGCGTCCCGTCGTTGCCGGTAGCGTCATTACTGTGAGCTTCCTGTGCGCCGACGTTGCCAAGCACCTTCCCCTCACCTCCGCCTATAAAGGGCCCTGCCCTTCACTCTCCACCTTGCCTCGCACCTCCCAGCCCATCTCCCACTCCTTCCCAGGCTCCAGCGCCGCCACCAGAACCACCGCCGCCACTCTCCGCACCCGCCGTCGATCTCCCTCTCCGAGCAGTCTCTGCCCAAGGTGAGCACGGGACTAGCTTCCCCATCTTCTCCTCTCTCTCCTAGTGCCCTTGGATTTGGATTTGGTGGCCGGACTCGCTCTACGGCGAAGCTCCAGGGAGCTTCAGCCGCCTTTCATGGCGGACGGGACGAGGAGCACGACTCCCCTGTGCCTTATATGTTTCCCGTCCGTGCCTCTCTCCCCGTCCTGTTATGTGTTTGTGTCAGCTAGGATGTGCCGGCCCAACAAAACCCCAACAGCCCAAATGCCAACCGAAAAGGCCAAAGACACAAATAAAACTACAGCCCAGGTGCTGCCCGTATAAGCCCAAGCCATCTACGTCCAAATAAACCTCATCCGATTATGCTAAATGATTTTTGGATTTAATTAACATCTCAACTTTGCACAGCAATATCTTATTCGTTCCAACTCCGATTCCATCGATTCTTTTTCCTAAATTCCTATAAAATCATATAGTGACCATTCCTTCTATCCTCATCTTCACTGGAGCTCATTTTATTTTTTGTGCATGATTGTTTGCACCGTGGACCACGCTGTGAACGAGGAAGGACTCGAGGAGGAGTCGTGCTGTGAGCAGGAGCCTGAAGGCCACTACCCCGAGCAGGAACTCCCGGAAGGCTTTGAGAACGGCGAGTTCAATCTCCACCGTTGATGCATATTTATCCTAGTTTTATAAAAATCACCTATTGGCCTATTTCAGAAAACCTGCATGAATTATTGCTGAACCCTGGTTGAATGAGCCACCCCTTGATTGCTATGACTATTTCCTTGATGACCCAGATTAATATTTAAATAGGATGATGCTCTATTTAAATATTAATCACTGCTATAAATGCTTAGGACTTGGTTACTTTTATACTCACTATTATAATCATATTTGTTCAAAAATAAAGGTGTGTTGGCTTTGAAAATAAAAATGGGTTTTGGTGAATAAAAATGATAATGATGTGAGATGAGGGAGATGGTGTTTCTTGTGTGGAATGCCGAGGTGATCTTGTACCTTTGTGGTTGAGCATGGAGGGAGATGTCTGCATTGTCGGTTTAAGAAGGATGAGTTGATGTGTCATCTAGCCTAACCCATTTACCGTACCACCACTCAACCGTTGTATGCGGCAACGGCATAGCCTAAATGCCACTAGTTAAACTTTTAGTTATCTGGTGTGCTGGTGAGCAACAGGAGGTCATGGAGACGGGGATACGATCTTTGTGAGTTTTGCCCTTGGATAGAACCTCGTTGGTAGGTTGCTAACCCCCCGGCTGCTCCTGTGGTGACTAGTCAGTTTAGCTATGGTGGGTAATGGCTTTGATGGATCTACACCAGCACTAAGGTGTTTGGGTTGCGGTACCCTACTTGTGGTAGTGTACACCTCTACAGAGTTAAAACCTATCCGGATAGCCGTGTCCACGGTATTGGATGAGTTACGGCTTGGTGACTTCACAAATCCTTTGTTTTCGTACGTTTTGTGGTGTGAGTAACTTTGGAAGGTGTTGGCAGTGGCTACGAAAGATGGGGAGTCTGGTAGCAGTAAAATCTGAGCTGTGAAACCATTACCTATGCTTTTGGTTGCTATTGGAAAGCTTTGCTAAAACCCTTTTATAAAATTAACCCCTGCATGTGTATTATTTAGCATATATGCAAATGAACCGTAAGCCTGTCCTTGATTATATCTTGTGCATGATTCTGTTTATAACCCCTCCGTGGGTGTGGTTGAGCTTGCTGAGTACGTTTGTACCCACCCTTGTTTTCAATCTATAGAGAAGAAGACCCAGACTTTGTTCCTAAAGACTTCGAGTAGGAGTTACGTTCTGCACCCAACCATGCCTGTGTGTTAGGGTCACCCGCTTGAAGAACCGCATGGCGCAACTGGATGATGATGTCGTAGTTGGTATCCTAGTTTGGTTTGTAGTTTTTATCTTAGCTCTCGTGATAGTGGTGCTTGAGTGCCCACTTTCACAAAGGTTTGTGCGGTAATGAACCATCTGACGTAATAATGTGTTATCAGCCTCCTGGGACTGATAAATGTATCACATTTAAGTCCTCTCCTTTGAGGGGATGCTTCAGCATGAGTAGGCGGTTTTGAAGCGACGCGCTATAGTCCCGCCTTGAATTGTGCGCGCGTGGGTTTTCACCCCCAGATGGGGCACGGTCGTCAGTGATAACAACACCCACCGCATTAATTGCACCCGGGTATAAAACGAGGAGTCAGAGAGGTTATTCTATTTACCTTAGCCATTCGCCATCCCCTGCTTTCGCTTCACTGAGCTCTACCGCAAGGAAGGAGAGAGATTCCGCACGAGTGCGCTGCCGAGATCTGTTTCACCTCCCTTCATCCACCACCATGGTTGAGATTAGGGAACCCGTGCCATGAAGCCCGTCCACCGCCGATGCTCACTACCTTGGGAGCGTCGCCGAGGTCGGGTTGCTGCCCAAGATCTCGACTCCGGAGAAGCCGGAGTGGATTGCTCCGACGCCATCGCACGGGGAGCCAAACCCCCCGCCGGGCTACGTCGTCTGCCTGGCGCGGCTGCACGAGCGGGGGTTCGGCATCCCCGAGGGGCGATTCATCCGTGGGTTGTGCCACCACTACAAGGTGGAGTTGCACAACTTTGCCCCCAATGCAATCTTGTAGATGGAGGTCTTTGTTTGCTGTCTTCGAGGGGTACTTGGGGGTCGAGGCTCATTGGGACCAGTGGGTTCACCTCTTCCGGGGTGAGCTTCACACGGACGTGGGCGAAGCGAGGGGGGTGCGGAAGGCCGTCCGCGCCGGTGGCCTCGCCATCCAAGCCCGGGAGAACAGGAAGCACCTCTACGTTCCCTGCACGATGACCTCCAACAACCAAGACTGGGACAAGGGGTGGTTCTACCTACGCAGCGATGATGGCCGACTCCCGGCATACTCCGGCAAGGTTCTGTGGGAGAAGGCGATCACCTGGTCACATGGTGTGTCCCCACCCGAGCGCCAGGCCAAGCTCGGTGTCTTCACCGACACGCTGTGCTCCTTGGCGAGAGGGGGGCTCACGGCGGCGACCGTAATCGCAAATTTCTACCAGCAAAGGGTGGCCCCGTTGATGGAGCGAACGCTCCCCATCTATGACTTGAAGTCGGGGGCACCGTTCGAGGGTTCCGGCATGATTGAGGAGCTGCTCACAACCGGGCACGCGGGCCAGAGGGCAAAGCGCGCGGTGGAGTGCAGCAAGATGGACTGCTCCGACGCCATGTTGTGGGCAATCAAGATGCGTCCCGAGGCGGGCCATCATCAATTTGTGAGTTGTTCGATCCCAATTTTGTTAGTTCAATTTGATTTTTGGCTGATCTTTATTTCTGACTTAGGTGGTGATCTCAGGGATTATCTCGCAAGAGGTATCGGTCGGATCCCCCTCTCCCTGAGGTCCGCGAGGTGAACCGCCTTCTTGTTGAGAGGCAAAAAGCGCAGAAGGATGCCGAGAAGAAGAAGCGTGAGCAGAAGCAGCAGCAGAAGACCGCTCACGAAATGGAGAACCGCAAGCGGGAGAGGGAGGGTCGCTCCCCGCTAACCACCCTGGAGAGTACTCCCGAGCCGGACGACGACTCGTCGACGATCTCACGGGACCCCCGCTACCGGTCGTGATGGAGGAGGATGAGTGCACACCCGCAACAGCATAGACCCGATCCACGCCCGCTTCGGCGGAAGGCAGGGGGACCCTCGATGCGCCTGCGCCTTCGACGGCGCATGTGCCCGTCGTGCCTGCCTCCACGGCATCGTCGAGGGAGCGATCCAGTTCGAGGGGTGCGCAGCCCCCGAGCAGACCAAAGAAGCGCAAGTTGGCGGGAGTCACTCGGTAAGATCCACCCTGCTATTGTGCTTGTTTTGCTTATGCCTTTATTTTGCTTGAGTTTGATTGAATGTCTCTGTCAGCTGGACCGCAACACCCTCCTTCCCCTCGCTTGTGCCCGTCAAAGCACTCAAGACAGGGGCACACGCCACACCACACACGGTGGCATGGTCCTCGTCCGGGGCACCTCGATCAGCTAAGGCGGTCGTCACCCGGTACCAGGCGGCACTGGCACAAGGGGCCGAGCGCACAAGGCAAGGGCTCCGTGTGGGGGATGGTGCGGGCGTCGAGGCTGCGAGCCACACGGAGGAGCCGGCCCTCGTCGCTGTTAGAGGAGAAGAAGACTTGCCCACGCTCGCGAGTGACGGCACAGTCCAGGTGGGCGTTGATTGTGCTGGGGACGGGCCCGGGCGGCCGATGGCGGGGATGACGATCGCGAAGCCATGGTGGAGGCGCCGGAGGTCGAGGCCCCAGTCGTGGTCACCCTGGACCTCGTCGTGGAGGTAGCCCCGTCCGCGGAGGTGGCAGTGCCGTGGCTTGAGGACGCGGCCTCGGCGCCCCTGGACCGCTCTGTGGGTGTGGCCCCACTCCTCGAGGGCGGAGGTGTTGGCCAGTCCGCGCCACCAGCGACGGTGGCCGCCGCCGAAGAAGAGGTTGAAGTCGTGCCCATCCCCGATCCGGCCGAGGTCGAGGGAGACGGGGGTGCCATCGTAGCGGTGCCGTCCCCAGCCGGGACCTCAGCGCCTGGCGATGCCTCGACGTATCTGGAGCTCAACTTGCCCAAGCTTTCCTCAGTGCTGCTGGATGACACTGAGGCAGAGCGGGAGCTGTGGGAAGAGTACCGGCTGGCCGACTCTGCCCTGCAGAGCACCCTCACAGACGCCCTCGAGCTCCACGTGTCCAGAGGGCTCGCCGTTCACCAAGTAAGTTAGCTTGCTCTTAAGTCTTTTGATTCACTTTGCCCGTTCGTGCGCATGTTTTCATCATGCGTATTTTTTCCGGCAGCAATTGAGAGAAATGGAGGAGCATAAGATCTCCTATATAGCGAAACAACACGCCAACCTTCATCAGGTCATGGAGGAGAATGACGACCTTCGCCACGAGGTGGACAAGCACAAACCAGTGGCCGCAAGCGTGACTTGGCTTTGACCCACATGAAGGAGGAGCGCGACGCCCAGAGGGCCTAGGCGGTGCGAAGGGCCCAGGAGGCCTCGAGGCTCAGCGCCATTCTCCATGAGAAGACCGAGGCGCTAACAGTGATGGAGGCCCAGCTCCAACAGGAGCGCGCCGCGATGGAGGCCCAGCTCCAACAGGAGTGTGGCGTGCAAAGCGAGGCGAGGTCCCTGCTGCAGCAGAGAGAGGCAACAGTCACGGCGGCAAGGGCCCGACTCGAGTCCGGGTAAACAGCAATCGCGCTGCTCACCAAGGCTCTAGTCAATGGAGGCATTGCCGTCGAGGCACTTCAAGTCACTGCCGAGGAGAAGAGGGCCTCGATGTCCGCGCAACTGCAGGAGGCGTGTGCCACGCAGGCGCTGTGGGCGAGAGAGCGGGAACGAACCGAAGGTAAATCACTTTTTCGGTGTTTCTGTCTGTTTTGAGTTTGTCGAGACTTATCTTTGTGTTTTTGTGTCTCAGAGCTGTGGAAGATCGTGCTGGACATGTCGGCGTCGATGGAGTCCCTCCAGGTGGCGTACTCGAAGGCCCAGAAGGACCTCGAGGACCTGGAGGGTGCTACTGTTGCTGCGTGCAGGAAGCTCGAGGGCGAGGAGATCCCATTGGGTAGCTCGGTGGCCAGCCGCCTACGGCCCTTGGGCAATTGCGTCACCGTGTGCCTGAAAGGTGCCCTTCGGCTCGGCGTCAAGAAGACCCTTGGTGTCATATCGAAGCACTTCATCGTGGAGCTCGAGGCATTGACTGCGGGTTACATCATCGCCGAAGATCTCGATGACGATGCCACAGTTGCAGTCGTCGAGGGGGCCGATGCCGCTGCCGAGGGTACCACCGTGACGCTTGCTGAGCTATTCAAGGGTGACCTCTTCCCCAACGAGGACGAAGGAGAATACGCTGCAGCTGTAGGCTCTCGAGACGGGGAAGATGCGCCCTGAAGCATTTAGAGAGTAGACAGTTCATTGTTTGGGGTTCAATTTTTATTTGACTTGTAATGAACAATTTGCTCGCACAATTTGTTTGAGGCATAATTCGATATATTTATCAAATTTTTATGCGGTTTGTAAAGACTTCGGTAGGGTAGGTCGCGTTCACAAAATGAATTGGGTGAGGGGGATGCCGTATCCCGGAGGCGTAGGCACTCCCACGACTCGGGCGACCCTGGCCTTAGTCAATTCGCGCCCTGCTTCTATCTTTTCAAAGTGCACGAGGTACAATGCAATAAAAGTTTTGAAAGAAAAAAATCTATGACAATGGGACCATTTAGGAGGGGGGGGTAGTTCCCCGCAATGTAGCCCCCGAGGGGGACTTGGCTTTGTCGAGGGCAAAGCCGAGTCCTCCTGTTCGTGACCTTTCTTTATTACTCGTTGTGAAAATGATATATGTACAAAGAAACTTGGAAATTCATGGGTAAAAGCGACGTAGCTGTTGAATGTTCTAAGCGTTGGCGAAGACTTCGCCCTTCTCATTCGCGAGCTTGTACGTGCTGGGCTTGACGACTTTAGCGATGATGTATGGCCCTTCCCAAGGCAGTGTGAGCTTGTGGCACAATCGACTGTGTTGTCGAAGCCTCAGCACCAGGTCCCCCTTATTGTATTCTCGACGTTGGACCCTTTTGCGCATGATATTGTCAGAGGGATTGTTGGTATCGTGCTGAGTGCAAGAGTGCCACATCGTGGGCTTCATCCACGCGATCCAGGGAGTCCTTGCGGGCTTACTGATTTTGTTCTTCTTGGTAAGCCTTGAGCCTCGGGGACCCGTACTCCAAGTGTGTAGGGAGGATAGCCTCGGCGCCATAGATGAGGAAGAAGGGGGTGAAGCCCGTGGCTTTGCTCGAGGTTTTTCTGAGGCTCCAGATGACCGAGGGTAACTCTGAGAACCATTTTCGGCTAAACATGTTCAACTTGTTGAAGATTCTTGGCTTCAAGCCTTGTAGTATCATGCCATTGGCACGCTCTACTTGGCCATTCGTCTGTGGATGTGCAACAGCCGCCCAATCCACGCGGATATGGTAGCTATCACAAAACTCTGAAAACTTCTTGCTCGTGAACTAGGTGCCATTATCGGTGATTATCGAATTGGGTACCCCGAACCGAAGGATGATGTCCATGAAGAACTGCATAGCTTGCTCAGATTTGATACTACTGATGGCTTGAACCTCGATGCATTTCGAGAATTTGTCAATGGCCACCAGCAGATGGGTGAAGCCACTGGGCGCCGCTCGCAGAGGACCCACGAGGTCCAGTCCCCACACAGCGAAAGGCCACGTGATGGGGATGGTCTGTAAGGCGTGCGTCGAGAGGTGGGTTTTACGCACGTAGAATTGACACCCTTCGCAGGTGCGCGTGACTTCATTAGTGTCAGCAACTGCTGTGGGACAGTAGAAGCCCTGCCGGAATGCTTTGCAGACGAGGGTGCGTGGTGCCGTGTGATGGCCGCAAACACCGGCGTGTATGTCTTGTATTAGCTCCCTGCCCTCAGGGATAGGGATGCATTGCTGCAAGATCCCCGAGGGGCTGGGCTTGTATAACTACCCGTCAATCAAGACAAATGACTTGGCCTTTCTGGCGATGCGCCGTGCTTCGGTCCGATCTGGGGGCAGCTCCCCTCGGTTGATCCAAGCAAGGTACTTGTCGCGCCAGTCTCGAAAGGGTGGGACCTCATCGATCTCCATCGCTTCGGCCTCGTCTGCCGAGGATGCCCCATGATCCGAGGCCTTGGGTTCCCCTTTCAAGGGGTCCTTTTCTGAGGGCTCGACATCCACGGCTCTCAAGGAGGTGACCCCCGAGGGTGCGCCGGGGCTCTTGGCAGTCTCCCTGAAGTCGATAGAGGGTTCAGCAAGGTCGAGGGCGAAAATGTTTGGGGGCACAGTGACCCGCCCCGACGCAATCTTGGCGAGCTCATCTATTTCCTTGTTGTACTTTCGCGCTATGTGGTTTAGCTCGAGGCCATGAATTTGTCCTCGAGCCATAGCACAGCGTTGCAGTACGCCTCCACCTTCTGTTTGTGACAGCTGGAATCCTTCATCACTTGGTCGATGACCAACCGAGAATCTCCCCGGACGTCAAGGCACTTGATGCCACGCTGAATGGCGATATGGAGCCCACTTAGGAGGGCCTCGTACTCTGCCATGTTGTTGGACATCAGGAAGTTCAAGCGCACTACGTAGCGTATGTGCTCTCCGAGGCGTGAGACGAAAAGGAGGCATGCGCCTGCGCCAGTTTTCATCACCGACCCATCGAAGTACATGGTCCAGCATTCGGCTTGAATTTGAGGTGGGGCAGCTGGGTGTCGGTCCACTCAGCAACAAAATCTACCATGATCTACGACTTTATCGCCTTTCAAGGCGCGTAGGTGAGAGTCTCACCCATCAGCTCCACAGACCATTGGACTATTCTACCCGTGGCGTCCTGGTTGTGGACTATCTCTCCCAAGGGGAAAGATGAGACCACGGTGAAAGGATGAGCCACGAAGTAGTGGCGCAGCTTGCGCCGTGCCAGCACTACTACGTAGAGGAGCTTTTGGATATGTGGATATCGCATCTTGGTCTCGGACAACACCACTATAATGTAGTACGCAGGCCTCTGGACTAGCAGAGCGTGACCCTCCTATGTTCTTTCCATGACGATGACCACACTGACCACCTAGGTCATCATGGCCACGTAGAGATAGAGGGGCTCACCGTCCTTCGGCAGTGTTAACATAGTTGCATGAGCGAGCGTTGCCTTTAGCCTATCGAGGGATTCCTGGGCCTCGAGGGTCCAAGTGAAGTGTTCGGGCTTTTTTAGGAGTCGATACAAAGGCAAGCCTTTCTCTCCGAGTCATGAGATGAAATAGCTTAGGGCTGCAAGGCAACCCAATACCTTCTGTACCCCCTTTAGGTCCCGGATTGGCCCCATTAGTTTGAGGGCCGAGACTTTCTCAGGGTTGGGCTCGATGCCTCACTGAGAGACGATGAAACCCAAGAGCATGCCACGAGGAACCGCAAAGACGCACTTATTCGGGTTTAATTTTACCCCGTTAGCCCGGAGACAATCAAATGCAGCGCGCAAATCGTCCACCAGGTCATCCGCCTTCCTAGATTTTACAACGATATCATCAACATAAGCATCTATGGATCGCCCGATGCGGTCCCCGAAAACATGGAGCATGCACCGTTGGTACGTGGCCCTAGCATTCTGGAGTCCATAGGGCATCGTGACGTAGCAAAATATGTCGAAGGGGGTGATAAAAGGAGTCGCAAGCTGGTCGGACCCTTTCATCTCTATTTGGTGGTAACCGGAATATGCATCAAGGAAACATAAAAGTTCACATCCCACTGTTGAATCTTCTATCTGATCGATACTTGGTAAAGGAAAAGGAACTTTGGGATATGCTTTATTTAAACCAGTATAATCTACACACATCCTCCACTTCTCATTCTTTTTCTTAACTGATACAGGATTAGCTAGCCAGTCGGGATGGAATACCTCCTTGATGAATCCGGCCGCCAGGAGCTTGCGCACCTCTTCGCCTATCGCCCGGTGCTTCTGCTTGTCAAAGCATCGCAGGCATTGTTTCACCGGTTTGGATTGGGGCAGGATGTCAAGTGAGTGCTCGGCGACTTCCCTCGGTATGCCTGGCATGTCCGAGTGGCTCCACGCGAAGATGTCGGCGTTGGCGCGGAGAAAGTCGATGAGCACTGCTTCCTATTTGCTGTCGAGGGTGGAGCTGACCCTTGACGTCTTGCCCTCGGGGGCAGAAAGTTCGAGGGGTACGACCTTGGTGTGTTCAGTGGGCTCGAAGCTACCAGCATGCTTGTGGGTGGAGTCGACGGCTTCATTCACCATCTTCTCTAGATCCGTGACAAGCGCCTCGTCGTCCACGAGTGCTTCAACACACTCTATGTCACATTCGTAGGTGTGCTCGAACGATGGCCCCACCGTGATGACGCCCTTTGGCCTCGGCATCTTCATCTTGAGGTAGGTGTAGTTCGGGATCGCCATGAACTTGGCGTAGCATGGGCGCCCAAGGATGGTGTGATATGCTCCCCAAAACCCCACCACCTCAAAGGTGAGGATTTCCTTGCAGAAGTTGTCCGGTGTGCCGAAGCACAAAAGCAGGTCGATCTACCCGAGCGGGTGGACTCGCTTCCCCGGCGCAACGCCATGGAATGTTTACTTGCTGGGGCGTAGCTTGTCCTGACCGATCCCCATAAGCTCCAAGGTGGAAGAATACATGATGTTGAGGCTGCTGCCTCCATCCATGAGCACCTTGGAGAAGCATGTGTTGCCAATGATGGGGTCAACGAAGAGTGGATACTGCCCTGGGTTTGGGACATGATCAGGGTGATTCTCATGGTTGAAGGAGATGGTCTCCTCCGACTAGTCGAGGTAGGTTGGCGCGGACCTGTGAACGGAGAAGACTTCTCAATGTTCGCGCTTGCGTTGTTGGGGCGTCATGTTCGCCGTTGGCCCCCCCGAAGATGAAGAACACGTTCTCCACATCGGGGAAGTCGTCCTTGCCCCCTTCGTCCTTGTCTTTCTTTGCACTGTCGTCCTTCGAGGTGACGCGTTGTAGTATTTTTTGAGCATCTCGCACTGCTCGAGGGTATGAGTGACCAAGCCCTGGTGGTAAGGGCACGACTTCTTGAGCATGTCGTTGAAAACGCCTCCCCCTCGAGGGTCTCATCGGGGTCCTTGTTGCGCCCTTGACCGCGCGGTGCTTTTTTGCCCTTCTTGTGCTTCTTCGTGGAGCCCTTGGGCTTGCTGCCCTTTGCGGGCGCTTCCTCCGTGCACTTTCCCTTCTTACCATCGAAGATGGCCCCAACTGCCTCCTCCCCAGAGGTGAAGCTGGTGGCGACATCGAACAGCTCGTTCACGCTGGTGGGAGGGCTTCGTCCCAGCTCACGCACCAGATCCCGGCAGGTCATGCCCTCGAGAAAGGCGTGGATGACCTCAGAGTCGCCGACGCTCGGGAGCTCGGTGCAGCGCTTGGAGAAGCGACGGATGAAGTCTCACAGGGACTCATTAGATGTCTGGTGGCACCCTTGAAGATCCCACAAGTTTCCAGGGTGCACATACGTGCCTTGGAAGTTGCCCACGAACGTCTTCACCAGGTCATTGCAGTCGTGGATCTGGTTCGCGGGCAAGTGCTCGAGCCATGTCCACGCGGAGTCCGCAAGGTGGAGCGGCAAGTTGCGAATGATCATGGAGCCAACAGTTGCACCGCCCAGCTGGCAGGCCAGGCGGTAATCATTGAGCCAAACTCTAGGGTCTGTTTCCCCTGAGTACTTGGTGATGGTGACGGGCTGTCGAAAGCACGGGGGAATGGGAGCTGCACGGATCTCCCGGCTGAACACACGGGTTCCTGGGGGTTCTGGTGTTGGGCTCCTATCCTACCGGCTGTCGTAGTGGCCTCCACGTCGAGGGTGGTAGCCTTGAGCTGTTGATGCGTCCTGTTTCTTGTTGTTCAGGACGTTGCGGGCGTCACCATTGTCGGCGTCGCGTGTGTCCAGAATCCATTCTTTTACGGACTTCCTCTGGACACAGTCTTGAACCGAGAGCGCCTTACCCTTGCTTGTCGGCTGAGCTGGCACCGCCTTGCCTCCGGGTGGGGTTCGGACTGACACCTCCGGGTCATGCATGCTCCCACCAGCCTTTGTACTGGTCATATGGCGCATCCCTGACACTCTCAGCTCTCTGGAATTACTTCTTCTTCACTCACTCTCTTTTGTATGTTTTCTCTTTGTCTCTCAGGTGGTGATCTTGTCAAGACATGTACTTCTGTCAAGTTGAAGATTGGTTCCCGGAGCTCACATCAGCCACCCTTGGTCAAATTGTAAGTTTAAGGTGAAGAGTTCATGTCGATCCTTGGCCACGTGACCCCTTTTCTTTTCGCTTCCCCTTATTGGGAATTTTTCTCTTTCTTTTCTTCTTTCGACTTTCATGAGTCCTTTATTTTATTTTATCTCTTTTTTCGAGTATCACCAAGGCATAATGACTTTCTGTGCAACTCTGATGATAGATATTCTTGCAATTGACCTGGGGCAACATGATTGTCTCTAGGGACTCAAAATTTGACAAGACATTATACTAGTCATGACAAGCTTTTTTCAGGAAATGATCTCTCAAGCATATGTGTAAAGTGGATGTAATGGAATATGGATAGGATGAAAATATAGGCTAAAGTTTTATATTTTCAAAATAAATTCTCCCGAATGACAGCATGAACGAGTGGTTTGTTTTATCAAGACATATCACATTCATCAACAACTTAGACCAGGGGGGTCCTAACATGAAGATTTCACAGGCATGTGGATACTTAATTTGAAATGAACAATAAGCAAAGTTCATGATATGAAAGAAAACTCAGAACGTTTTATTTAAATGAGATGCACATGTGAAAATCATGAAATGTGACAACACAGAAAATGGACAGGGGTAAGGAGTGCAAACCAGCGTGCAGGTGCGCGAGGGGGTGAGCCAGGATGGTTCGGCTAAACCAGCCTGTTCGGCCGAATAGCCTAGTTCGCCCGAACCAACTGATTTGGCCGAACTGGCAGTCATGCTCGTCCTCGTCTCGTTTTTCTCATGTGTCATTCCTATGCTCATGTACCTTCTTGTTAAATTGGGCATTCTCCGACTGGCTCAAATGCACCAGCTGGAGCATCATTTTGATCAATTCAATTCAATTCAAACTTTATTTTATTCATTAAACTATTGGAAACAATTTGGTGAAGCCCCCACGTGCTGGATCCACTCCTAGGTGATTTGCAGGTTGGTTTGTAGGTCGGCTCCTGGTTTGGGCTGAGTTGGAGGCCCTCCGGTGGACTGGTGGGCTTCAGTCGAGTTGGACTTGGGCCTCTCCAGTCCTCCGGTGCACTGGGTTTGTGTTGATGGCAACCGTAGCGGTCCTTTCAAGCCCGGGGTGCTGATGGGTATCATGTCTTCACATTGTGGTACGTCCCTGGTTCTAGGACGGAGTTCGGTCGCATCTCGAGATTCGGCCGAACCCATCATTCCATGTGGTTTTGCCTCAACTTTAGTCATATGCCTCTTGGAATCAAATAAACACCAAAACTTATGGAAATGGTTAGAAATAAGCCCTATAGCTATGGTGCATGATTCTATTCCATTTATTTTATACTCGGTTGGAGGTCAGAAATCAGGCCGTAATGACCGCCAACACTGCACAAGAGGACATGTAATCGACTGCACTGCTCTGACGTGCTCCATCAAGTTCTGCACCTACACGTCTAGTGGTAATCTCGTGATCTAAGACAACGGTTGTTCCCGGTTTAAGTGGTAAATTTTGTTTGTTTATCGCTAGAGTAGCCTACTCATATCCCTATAGTGGTATTAGAGCCATAGCTACTAAGTTTTACATTCGGTATGTGTGCATATGGAGATATGCGTAGATGTAGATGAAGCCTTGATCTGGTTCGTGGTCTTGTTGTAATTGTCGTGTAACGACATACTATCAATCGGTTTTCCGCCATCAGAGTTAAGTGATATATGTAGACCTAGTCACAAAGATATGTAGATAAATAAGATTGGTATAATTGGAACTAGGTTCATAGGCCAGGCACATCGGATGCGCGGCGGTAGTCAATTGGATCTACTACCGGCTAGAAAAAGTTGTAAAATCATGTTGTTCGGTAAAACTACTATAAATATTGCATATGACCTCCGATTGATGCAAATTATATATCGATTCACATCTATAGAAAATTTTACACATGAAAATGCCTAGCTTTGCTGGTTTTGCTGAAATTAGATTTGTCAAACTCAGCCGGGAAGATGGAGTTTTTGGCGTTTTAAGTTAGGACATCGGAACACTTAACTTGTTTGTGCAGATTCATGTGATCAATATGGCCCTTTGTTTATGTGATCCATGTTACTAATTGAATAATGACCTGTGTGCCATGAGTATGGCAATACAGCTAGAGCCATATGTATTGTCCATTCATTGTAATGACCTGCGTGCCAACATGTGATGGTGTGCCTTTTGTGTATCTAGTTAATGTTGGTCTAGTGTTCTTAGAGGATTCATCACTTGAAGGATCGCACGCATGGACCCTAGAGATGGAGATAATCATGTTGGACAGGTTCTATGAAGATGGAGATCACCATGTGATAATGGGTCATACCATGTCTACATGCAATAATCGTGATTTTTTGCATGTGATAATAAGAAGTACGATGGTCCTTCGGAATATTTATGTTTGAATGCCCTCCCAACTAAACCTTGCACCATCACTTGTCTTGTACAATTAGTGGTGTGTCTATGAAATAAGGGTGCCACTAGTTTTTCTTGACTTGATGGGTTTGTATCGCATACTTACACATATAAGGGTTGGTTAACTTAGACAAGGTCATCTTAACTGTTAAGTACCATGGGGGATAATGGTTGGGCGACGAGACATAAAGATGTCACCTTACAATATGAGTCATATGTGATATGATTAGCAAATAGTTGCCTACCAATCTACCTTATCTTCAAGCCGTGATGTTAAACCTACTAGTGGACTTGTTAGTTGTGGTTCTTAAATCACTAAGTATCAATGGCAGGGTATTGATTTTAATGTGAGTAGATAATGCTAAATTGTTGGATGTAATTTACTCTATCATGGATTTGTCTTAGTATTTAGAATATACTACTCCTCTACATATGTTGTAGTTAATAGACAAAAATACCATTTTAAATGTATCTCAGCATATTTGCTGATCGAAAATACCGAATGAAGACTCCTATTCCTGAGGATCTCCATGGGACTATTCTCTGGTCATCAGCCTCAGATCTTCCTGTCCAATTATTTACAAAGAACAAAAAAGAAAAAGAATCACTAAATATCTGGCAGACATCCAAATTCCTACGCCTTGATGATGATGGTGTGGTCTGACACCGACGAAGCAGCATCCACTGTCATGGTGTGGATGGTGGCCCCCTTGACCGACGGGTGCGTCACGGTGAAGTTGTACTCACCATGAGGGAGGTCAAGCTCAACCATGCCATTCTTATTGGTGGTGGCGGCCGTCTTATGCGTCCTCCACTCAGCGATGAGCTTATCGACGACGTTGCCGATGGGGAGGTTCTTGAAGTTGTTGTCCGTGAGGCACATCACGTAGCATCCGTTGGGGTGCCACGCCGCCCACATGATCATGCCATTCACGTTGGGATGGCCGTACCCTTCCCGGAGCACCTGCTCCAGGAACTTCACCTGGTTAGGGCCCTTGACAACGTCCACCTCGGTTAGCCACATGGGCAGGTTCATCTTGGCGAGCGTGTCCAGCGCGCTCCTCATGTAGGGGAAGTTGGGCGTGGAGAAGTGGCTCTCGAGGCCGACACCGAACTTGAGCCCGCTGTTGCCGGGGTAGCTGCGGATCTGGTTCATCTTGGCCACGTACTTGCTGGGCACCGGGTTGGGATCCCCAGGCTGCTCAAGTGTGTTGAACTCGTTCATGAACAGGATGGCGTTGTGGTCGATCTGCCCGACCTGGTTGTAGATCTGCGCCGACGCGCTGGGGCCGAACTTGCCCTCAAAGAAGTTGAAATGGAGGTTCTCGTTCACGACGTCCCAGTGGATCACCTTGCCAGCGTAGTGCGACACGACAGACTTGAGGCGCTTCTGCATCACCGCCTTGAGCTATTCCTGGTTCATGGGCCTCACCCACCTGATCTGCGAGTTCTAGTCATCCCAGAACACGTTGTGCCCGCGCACCTTGATGCCGTACTTGTCGGCGAGCTTGAGCATGGTGTCCGGGATGTGGTAGTTCTCCTGGTTCTGGTTCCACTCGGTGCTGTACCACTTCATCTCGTTCTCGAAGGTGGTCACGGTGAAGCGCGACGTGAACCACTTCTCGTAGGTGGGGAGGTTGAGGATCTCCTTGGTCATCGTGTTGCCGAACGGGAACCCGGACCGGAGGAGCTCGACCATCACGGTGGCATTCGCCATCGCCTTGTTGTGGGCGCCCTTGGCCACCAACCTGATGGTGCTCCGCCGCGTCGTGTTAGTGGATCGGCGGGCGTGCGCGTCCCACTCGTCGAAGGAGAATGGCTGCAACGAGACACTGTCCACCCAAATGTCCACGGGCGCATCACTCTGCAAGTCCACGCAAATCTTAATTAGCATCCTCTTCCAATACCATTATTGCTATATATGTACGTATATATATACACCTCGAAGAAGATCTCTCCGTGTCCAGAAGAGTAGGCGGTCATGCCTCCCTTGAGCATGCTCCAGCAGTCGGACTGGGCAATGACGGCGCCAGCGGTGATGTGCTCGCCGTTGGGGGCCTTGACGAGTGCCTTCACGTGGGCCGAGCCGGCGGACACCTGGAGCCATGCTGCGAGCGCAGGAAGCACACGGGTCGATTATGAAGATGAACGACGCACGCACATATGGACGCGTGCTGCCTGGATGTACATACTTGGCCTGTACGCACGTACCGGATAGCGAGTAGTGGGTGTCGCGATGCATCCGGACCCTTTGGTAGACACTGTGAGACGGTAGAATGTTGTTGCCGCTGGTGGACAGTGTGTTGCCTGCGCCATGCACCACGGCGAATTTGTTGCCGGACGGCGAGCTGCGCACACCAGCCTTGATGTTCCGGTGCGTGGATCAGCCCATTGTTGGCGGTCGTTACAGACCAATTCCCGACCTCCAACCGAGTATAAAATGAACACAATGGAATCACACACCATAGCTATAGGGCTTACCACTAACAATTTCCACAAGTTTTGGTGATTGTCCATTGTGCAGGTACAAAATGGAGAAACATGAGCTATAGGGGTCAGAAATGACCGATTCGACCGAACGACACAATTCGGCCGGTTACCCCCCTTAACCATACCCGACGCGGAGCACGACCGGGAGGCCGTCCACATCACCAACTACCAAGCAGTGACCGGACATGACACGTGGACCATCGCCACGTCGCCTCTGGGCCAAAAGAGCACGAAGAACACCAAGATAAGGCAGCCCAGAGGGTCCAGGAGGGAGAGGCGGTGCAGGGGAGCGCTGCTGGGCCAAAAACCCAGTTCGGGCGAACGGATTGGTTCGGCCGAACCAGCCCAAGGCATGTCCCCATGCAACCGACCCTGGAAACCGCCTCCTAGGGGCAAATCAAGGCCGTAGGAGCCTTGGTCGGTGCATCCACCGGTTCGGCTGAATCCTACAGTTCGGCCGAACCGGGATTTTCGCCCGAACCGACCTCCTACCGTTCCAGGGTTGCGTGGCTGCCACTCCTCTTCAAACCGACCCTGGGCACTATAAATAGCGGCCCTCCTTCACCTGCAACACACAACACAAGAGTAGAGTGCAGGCGAAGCACTGTTAGTTCTCCACTTGTATCGGTAGAGATAGGGAGAGAGGAGAGGTGAGCGTCCCGGAGAGGAGCCGAAGTGTCGGCCCCTCTTCCCGCTGTACCTCTACGGATGCGACTTCACTTCGAGTAACATCCGGGTCTTGTCTGGTAACTCTTGTATCTCTCTCTGATTAATTGAGCATTCAGTTCTTACTTTTATATGCTTGCTGGTTCTTCGTTCAATGCTTAGTTGATTGGTATAACTGTATACTGGTTGCTTAGCTTGGGTGCTTATCTTTCTATAGGAGATAAGTATTAGTTGACTAGTGTAGGCGTGGTGCCTATACTTGAGACTGACTTAGTTTATTCCCGTCGCAACGGAGGTGGTAGCCGTAAGGTGGTGACAGCCCTTCCGGTCTTTGTAGCCCATCACGTTAGTTTCGCTCTGTAGGATTCCCCAGTTGGGAAATAGTGGCACCCCTTCTCATCCCTTTCTGTGTGTCCATCGGTTCCCTTGTCCCGAAGCAAGTATCTATCTGTATCCTCTGATCTGCTTGATCAATCAGTAGAATACCTCTACCAGACTCGTACCCTCTTTACCCTCCTATCACTCCTCCTCTCTCTTTGTTGTTGTCATCCACCTCATCCATACCATTCACTCCATTCCATCTACCTAGGACAATTTAGTTTAGAATCAGTCCACTTCTCGTTCTCCGTGGAAATCGATACCTTGGAATACTCCTGGGTGAAAGCTACATCGGTATCCGTCCGCTTGCGGATTTATCTGTAGGCCGTAAGGAGTGCCAACAAGCTTTCTGGCGCCGTTGCCGGGGAACGGTAGCTGTTCTGATTCCGAACCCAAGTTGTCCGTGTATCCCACCACCATCCACCATCCATATGGATTCCACTCTCACCTTACGTCCACACTCGGCTCCAACGGGCGATTGTTTGGAGCCACCACCATCATCACATCCCATATCCACACCCGGCTATGAGCTATGTCCCGGCTTCATAGCCATGGTTCGTGAGCAATTGTTCTCAGGAACGAAGGCCGAGAGTCCATACGCGCAAGTTTGAGCAACTCTGCTCATGCCTGACCATTGCGGGCATGACACAAGAGACACTCAAATGGAAGCTATTCCCGTTCTCATTTACGGGAGGAGCAAAGAATTGGTACTCTCTAGCTGTCGGTACTATGGAAGGGAGTTGGGAAACTCTCAGAGAGAAATTCTGCCTAAATTTCTTCCCAATTTCCAAGGTAGCCAGCCTCCGAATCGAAGTTCTTACCTTTAAGCAATTAGAGGGAGAGTCGTTAGGGGCTGTCTGGGCTCGTTTCAAACAAATCTTGGCATCCGGACCAGACCTAGGCCTATCTGAACCTATCATTCTCCAACATTTCAGCCTTGGCCTCTGTCCCGTAGCCACCACTTTCTTGGACTCTGCTTCAAAAGGGTCATTTTTTCATTTGACTCCCAGTGAAGCGAGGATAGTCCTGGAGCGTATCCTGGACGACACTCCCTACACTGGAGTCTATGACGAACTCCCCGATGAAGAAGAGAAGCAGCCTAAACCTAAAGAGCCAGTACAGTCCCAGTCCAAAACAATTAGCTCTTCCATTCCATCAGAACCTGATGCTCAATTCGAACCACAACCTTACTCTAGCCTGGACTACTATCCTCCACTGTACACCACTCCCTACGATTTTGACGATGGTCTATTCGATGACATCGACTGTGCCATACGTTTCCCACGGGGACAATGTGTAGAGCAAAAGGATCCACCACCCGACAAGGAAGCACTAGAATATCAAAGAGAGTACTTAGGTCGTCTCTCTGCTATTATAAGTCGGGAATGGCTAGACGAGGCGGAAGCCTTGACCGAGGTCGTTAAAATGCCCAAAAGGATCCAAACAATCTTTTGTGAAGTTATGGGCATTAATAAGGAAATCGGGTATGACCCGAGCCTCGGAATCAACATAATCTCTAGTTCCTTGGTGCGAGCTCAACTTCTCGATGAACCATGGTCATCATCTCAGAAACATCTAAGGTTCATATCGGGAAGGGTCCTCGACTGTTTAGGGATCTTGCGGGTCATACCCGTTAAGATTAATGACCCTGAACTTTTCTTGGATTTCCATATCTTTGACTTACCTGAAAATTCCACTCAGTCCATCTTTATTGGTAGGCCAATCATGAAAATCCTAGAAAATTCACCAATAATCCAGCTAGAGCTTAGGATCGGAGAAGAACTCGTCCCAGTCTCTTATTCTTATTCCTTGAATACCCCAATAGAGACAGATCCCGATCCTGATCCTAAAGAGGAGGTCATGTCAACATCCTTGATAGACTTAGAGCAACCTTTCCTAGAAGAAGATGCCCAATTCCTTATGTAGGAAGAAGAAATTCATCCTCCAATCGAGCCTAAGCCTCTTTCCTCTAGACTGAAGTACGCTTCTCTCTTTAAGGACGAATACACTCTAGTGACCATCAGTGGCAGACCCCCTGGAACCCAACCGACTTCCACGGTCCTGGAGGAGGATCGATCAGTCTTAGGACACTCGATCCATGATTTCAAAGGGATTACTCCTAACCTTCATACACATCATATCCCTATCTTATCTTACCTTGGGGTCGTAAGACAATTGTCACGAAGATTCGTCTTTGATCGGGGAAAGACTAGATTCAAAGCCTAAAGCCATCATCTTCTCCTGTCATACTCCCAAATACGACCCTATGCGTACACCTCCCACGAGTAAATGGGATTCGTAGTTCCTTGGCCACACCGGGCTTTATAGGTGTCTCATCGAAAATTTCTCTCAAATAGCCTGGTCGTTGACCAATCTCTTGGCCAAGGAAACCCCTCTCGTCTCTAATCAAGAGTGCTATGCTTCCTTTCACACCCTAAGGAAGCACTCAATTCTGCTCCCATCATCCGGTCTCCGACTAGAGCATCCCATTAGAAATCATGTGTGATGCGAGCAATTATGCTATTGGAGCTGTTGTGGGCCAAACCAAGGACAAGAAGCATTATGCTCACTGGCCCCAGCTCAACTACGCAACCACGGAAAAGGAACTCTTAGCAACTATGTTTGTTATAGACAAATTCCGGTCCTACCAAGTTAGGGCAAAGGTCATAGTCTATTCCGACCATACTGCTCTGAAGTATCTTTTGACCAAAAAGGATGCGAAATCAAGACACACGCTCCTTGAGATCACAACACTAGAGCCGTGGTACGCCACCATAGTTGACTTCATGGTGTTAGGGTACGTCCCATCAGGTGAAAATAGGAAAAGATTGATTTATGAGAGCAGACATCACCTATGGGACAACCCGTATCTCTTCTGGATACAAAATGGACTCAGACGATGCATGCCTGCACCTGAGGCACATAAAACCTGGGAGAGATATCATGGAGCACCTTCTGAAGGATATTATGGAGTGTTCAGAATAAAGGTCTGGCAATATGGAGAAGCTAAGAAACTTAGCAAGAGATGCCCACACTGCCAGAAACACGGGAAAGAGACGCGAAGCCACTCACCAGTAATATTCAGTAGAAATCTTTGATGTAAGGGGAATAGACCCCATGGGTCCTTTCCCTAACTCAGAGAACTACGAGTTTATTCTGCTAGCCGTAGATAGCGTCTCTAACTGGGTAGAAGCCAAGCCCTATGGAGCCGCAGCCACTAGGCACGCTAAGCAAATATCCCATGAAAACATCTTTCCTTGCTTTGGCGTCCTGGGCTAGTCGTAGAGGCTCCCATCTCATTGACTCCATCTCCCGGAAATATCTAAGCTTGGGGGAGCCGCATTTTATAGCCACACCTTCTCACCCCCAAACTAATGGTCAAGCAGAACACCAGCACTCACATCAAGAACATTCTGCAAAATTGTCAATGAGATGGGTGTGCAGTAGAGAGATAGGCTCACTGATACACTCTGGGCATACTAGACCACTCTAGTTGGGCAAACTAGGACAATTCGGCCGAACCATGCTGGCTCGACCGAAGGACCCCTGTTTTGCCCCTTGAGCATCCATTTGGACCCTAGATCCTATCTCTATCCCATCTTGTCTCAGAGTCGCTAGGAAAATGTTGGGAAAGTTGCTTGTCAATCTCGAGTCAGAAACCATCCTCCATCACTTTCCCGAACACGACCAAGTGTTCACATTTCCCAGCCACCATCCTTGTCCAAAGACCTTTCCTCACCCAAGGGCTCTCTCTCCATAAGTATGACAAGTCCACTAACGAAGAAAGCCATGGAGGAGGGAGAAGAGAAACCCATGGTTGAAGATCCTGAAAAAGAACTGGCACAAACCAGCCAGAAGTTGAGCAACCGGGATGAGAAGGTCACTGAAGGCGAGCCTTGGCAGATGGACAAGAACAATGTCTTCTTCCAAGCATTCACAACCAAATTCAAGAGGCTCGCCAAAGCCACATGACATCTAGACCTTTACAATCCATCTATAGAGTAGAAGTCGTGTGGTTGTATCTTTTAGAGCACCATTAGTTTCAATTTATTTCCCAATTCAATTTCCCTTTGCTCAAATCATTGTTTAGGAGGTGCTCTAATTATTTCCCTTCCAACACATTTTGTTTCCAACCTTAGCTTGATGAATAAATAAAATTAGAGTTGAATGCAAAAAAGAATAAAATTATCGCTCCGGTTGGTGCATTTGAGCCAACCGGAGATTGCCCTGTTTAACAGAAAGATACATGAGTACAGGCATGACACAGTGGAGGAGCAGGATGAGGACGAGCAGGCCGACCAGCTAACTCAGTACCTTTCAAGGTTGAATCCCTACCAGTGAAGAGTCCAAGCTTGGGGGAGCACCCCCATCAGGTACGTTCCGAATTACTCAGCACTTTGGTCATTCAGTTGAAAATACTTCCCTTGAATAAAATTAACTCTCAACCATGCATGGAATGAATCATATGCCTCTCACTTTGGAAATGATGAATGGTTGCTCTGTCATTAATTTTGCTAGTACTTTGTTGCAACTAGTTGCTTGACTATGCTTGAGTTATTTGGCATGAGTAGAAATGAACCTGAAAACCTTGTGGGAGCATATGCCTTATTCCAAGTCTAGGTTGTTGTGGGGATTGATATAGTGATACTTTGGTTGAATTCTATTTCTGCTCTTAGTATGGTGAAAATCTCGGATGATTATGCTTTCAAAAATAAAACAAAGTTCCTCATTGGTCAAAAATTCCTACCAGAGCCATATGATAGGATTAGTTCTAAACCTTCTACCATATGCTGCTTGTCATCTTAGTGAGCTTTGTCAAATTGTTGTGACTTTTGTGAGGAATCTTTCATGCTCTCAAGATCGAGATTCACATACACTCCACCTCTCACTTGCAATTCCTACACTAGGAGTTAGCAAAACCATGCCATCATCCATCCCACAAAAATAAACTTCATGTTCTTTTATTCCCTCTCCAAATATCTTTGAAGTAGAGGCATGGGCTATGCAAAAAGAAAAAAAAGAAAAGCATGCCAAGTGGCATGGCAAAAATAGTAGAAAAAGAAAAGCATGCCAAAGAGGCATGGCAAAAAAAAGAGATAGCCCATGCTCTCGAAAAATAAAGGAGAGGAAGAATCATTCCATGAAGTTCCACCAAATTCCACTCATATTCCACTCTGCATATTCCACACACTTGCACTTCTCGATCTAAGAGTGTGATTTGATTCTCCTAAGGTCCGGTCTTTGACTTAGAAAAATATAAGATGCTTATATGCCTTCATCCTTTGTCCCTGAGCCACACAAAAGCCAAATTAGATGTTAGGATGAAAAGAAGGCAAAGCCTTTGGTGCGGATTCAAATACACTTGAGCGATTGAGTGAGCCAATGAGGAACAATTTATCTTTTCACAAAAGGGTGAAAACTCCGAGATAGGATCCTGAAAAGAGTAGGGTGGAATAAAACTAAGTTAAACTGTTCATTCTTTCAACCGCCCAAGATAAGGAGATTGCTATAAGCCCCATAGGTAAAATGGTGAATTATACCTTGCTAGTAATTCAAGTAAAAATTTGAGTACTAGTTGTTTATAAAGTTACCTGCAAGAGAAATGACATTGTAGCAACTCCTGATCTACCGAGCCTAAGTTTCTATCTTTGCTCGAGGACGAGCAAAGGTCTAAGCTTGGGGGAGCTTTTTGGCGGTCGTTACAGACCAATTCCCGACCTCCAACCGAGTATAAAATGAACACAATGGAATCACACACCATAGCTATAGGGCTTACCACTAACAATTTCCACAAGTTTTGGTGATTGTCCATTGTGCAGGTACAAAATGGAGAAACATGAGCTATAGGGGTCAGAAATGACCGATTCGACCGAACGACACAATTCGGCCGGTTACCCCCCTTAACCATACCCGACGCGGAGCACGATCGGGAGGCCGTCCACATCACCGACAACCAAGCAGTGACCGGACATGACACGTGGACCATCGCCACGTCGCCTCTGGGCCAAAAGAGCATGAAGAACACCAAGATAAGGCAGCCCAGAGGGTCCAGGAGGGAGAGA
Organism: Echinochloa phyllopogon; assembly: GCA_033239725.1. NCBI lineage: Eukaryota > Viridiplantae > Streptophyta > Magnoliopsida > Poales > Poaceae > Echinochloa > Echinochloa phyllopogon. The sequence continues at coordinate 31,204,369 of BTCW01000018.1, forward strand.
CGGTGCAGGGGAGCGCTGCTGGGCCAAAAACCCAGTTCGGGCGAACGGATTGGTTCGGCCGAACCAGCCCAAGGCATGTCCCCATGCAACCGACCCTGGAAACCGCCTCCTAGGGGCAAATCAAGGCCGTAGGAGCCTTGGTCGGTGCATCCACCGGTTCGGCCGAATCCTACAGTTCGGCCGAACCGGGATTTTCGCCCGAACCGACCTCCTACCGTTCCAGGGTTGCGTGGCTGCCACTCCTCTTCAAACCGACCCTGGGCACTATAAATAGAGGCCCTCCTTCACCTGCAACACACAACACAAGAGTAGAGTGCAGGCGAAGCACTGTTAGTTCTCCACTTGTATCAGTAGAGATAGGGAGAGAGGAGAGGTGAGCGTCCCGGAGAGGAGCCGAAGTGTCGGCCCCTCTTCCCGCTGTACCTCTACGGATGCGACTTCACTTCGAGTAACATTCGGGTCTTGTCTGGTAACTCTTGTATCTCTCTCTGATTAATTGAGCATTCAGTTCTTACTTTTATATGTTTGCTGGTTCTTCGTTCAATGCTTAGTTGATTGGTATAACTGTATACTGGTTGCTTAGCTTGGGTGCTTATCTTTCTATAGGAGATAAGTATTAGTTGACTAGTGTAGGCGTGGTGCCTATACTTGAGACTAACTTAGTTTATTCCCGTCGCAACGGAGGTGGTAGCCGTAAGGTGGTGGCAGCCCTTCCGGTCTTTGTAGCCCATCACGTTAGTTCCGGTCCGTAGGATTCCCCAGTTGGGAAATAGTGGCACCCCTTCTCATCCCTTTCTGTGTGTCCACCGGTTCCCTTGTCCCGAAGCAAGTATCTATCTGTATCCTCTGATCTGCTCGATCAATCAGTAGAATACCTCTACCAGACTCGTACCCTCTCTACCCTCCTATCACTCCTCCTCTCTCTTTGTTGTTGTGATCCACCTCATCCATACCATTCACTCCATTCCATCTACCTAGGACAATTTAGTTTAGAATCAGTCCACTTCTCGTTCTCCGTGGAAATCGATACCTTGGAATACTCCCGGGTGAAAGCTACATCGGTATCCGTCCGCTTGCGGATTTATCTGTAGGCCGTAAGGAGTGCCAACACCCATCAAGCCGCTGTTGAACTCGCCGTTCTGGATGATGCCACCATTGTACAGGGGCTTCATCGGCTCGTGAAGGCACTGCAATGTGGGGGCAAATCGATCAGAAGAGAACTAGTTGTGTGTTAATTTGACCTTTTCAACATGACTCTTAAGACCATTTCACCAGTACAGAGGAACTTAAAATAACGCATGGGATGTTTGAATTTTACTTTGCTGAGATTAATTCGATCTAATTAATGATCTTGTTGTTAAGTCCTATAATGAAGCTTAGATTGAACTGAAAACATCAATTTAGTACTTTTCAGATAGTCTAATGAGAACTTAGAAGTTACTCTCAATCAATAAGAAAGCGATTGGCATTTTCTATCTGTGATTTTCCTAGCAGTTTAAAGATAATTTGTATATTCTGCCACTAGACATCATTGACAATTTTATTTTTCTTGGAAGAGAGGTCGGTGTAGGAAGGAGAAATAACAAAACTTGCCTCAATGCTTGCTGTATGATCATATTCAATGGAGTAGACCATGCATCCTGCATCAAAGAAATAAACATCTACTTAGTTACATGTAAACATTTATCATATCAGCAAAAAGAAAACGAAACATAAGGGTGTGGAAACATGACATGAATAATAATCTAAACAGAGAAGAAAGAATAAATTACTACTCTAGCATTATCTGAACGCAATTTTCTCGTGGATCGGCAACAATTGAGTTAGATCAATGAACCTTGGAAGAAACCAACGCGGAACAGAACAAGCACCAGCTTCTCCATGTGAACCTTCATTTTTTAGCCTCTAACAGTTATAAGTAAGAAGATGTCACCGGAGAGAGGCGAATGAACATATATAAGGTTATTGCTTGGCGAAGAGTGGTGTGTCTGTTACTTTGTTGAATCAGTAGTATACTCTCCGGAAGAAGAGGTAACGTGTGGTCGCAAACAGTCTCAGGTTATTTATAGGCTTCCGTTGTGTATGAAACAACCACTACAGGAAACCCTGTAGTTGCCGAGTGCTCGAGTCTTTGCCGAGTGTATTCTATCGGGCACTCGGCAAACCGAGGCATTGCTGAGTGTTCAAACAAATACACTCGGCAAAGACCAGACACTCGGCAAACCCTCCTTTTGTTGCCGACACTAGAGAAAGAGCACGCAGATGTGCAGCACGTCCACCAGCCATTGGCGCCATTTGCGCTGTCAGCCCTTTGCCGAGTGTCCACTGTTTGGCACTCGGTGAAAGCCCATTTGACGAGTGCCTAAGGCCGACACTCGGCAAAATCACCTGTTTGCCGAGTGTCTAGATCCAGGCACTCGGCAAATCAGGTGTATCTTTTAGTTTATTGACTTTTCCTGCCCTCAATACTTTGAAAACTTAAAATTTAAACTCACATATGTTAAAAATTTAAAATTCAAACTAACGTACTTTAAAATTTAAACTCCCATATTTTAAAGATTTAAAATTTAAACTCATAAAATTTGAAAATTTTGAAATTTAAACTCACCAAATTTAAAATTTTAAAATTTGAACTCACAAAATTTAAAAAATCAAAGTTTAACCACCGGCCAGCTCTGGCGGACCGCGGCCGAGCCACGGCCAGCAACAACCAAGCTACGGCCGGCCATAGCTAGCTAGACGTGGTCGCGGCTGGCCGGGGTGGCTGGCCTGAGGCTTTACTGAGTGTTTTAGGCTTTGCCGAGTGTTTTGGGCCAGGCACTCGGCAAAGCAGCTGTACCGGCATCTCTGGACTGCATCATCTTCTACTTTTCCTTGAGTCTTGACCTCTAATACTAGTTCTTTTCACCAAGATCAGCACTCGCAGACGCCAAGATTGGGGAAACAATGCACGCGTAATACAAGCCACGAGGATGGAAAGCTACTCAGATATTTAGCACACATGGGAGGGCTGAATACCATAAAATGAATAAGCTAGGATATACTACCTCTATGTTGCAGGGTACGAAAGTACGCCGCAAGATGATGATTGCACCTGGATTGACCATGCAATGAGCTACTTTAAGTTTAAAATCCGTATCATTACTACAATAGTAAGAGTGCCTCCGTTTTTCCTATGTGGACTGATTAGTTTTGAGTACATGGAACGCCTCTGAAAATTGATTTTCAGGGACAGTGCATGCAACAAGCTCCTCCTAGAACATGGTGTCGATTTCTAGTGGTGGCTCGGAACACGGACTGTCCCTACAAACAAGAATTTTTTAGCGAGGTCTGTTTTTTGACCAGCCCTTGAAAATCATAATATTTATAGGGGCACATGATCTTGCCACGTGCACTGATATGATTTTTAGTGTCGGTTCACAGGGTGCTTTCCCCCTAGAAAAAAAAACTTTATAAAACATCACATTCTGCTTCCTTAGCATACCAGCACAGTTTGGACTAAAATTAGGGAATATGGTGCCAAAATTCCATAAAAGAAAATGGCCTATGGTGTTGATGGCACTTAAACACACCCAATATTGTAGGTCCATTTAATGTTTTGTCATCCTTACAAAGTAAATGGCAGGCAAAATGCCCTCTCACTTACCCAACTAGGTCCGCTAGTGTGGGATACGACTACTACTGGGCCCATCACCAGAGGAGATAACAGCCGGCTTGGGCCTACATCTGACAGGGTTGTGGGCCGACCTAGAGGTGGCCCACAAGGAATCCCTGATTTGGTGGACAAGTTTGATGAAGGCGTAGCAAGAACTGTAGAAATCTACTCGGATACGATTTCTGGTTGTAATCTACTCGGATATTATTTCCGGTTGTAATCTAGTAGGTTTAGATTGAAACCAACTTATAAACCCTAGACCGTCGGCCTATATAAGATGGTCTAGGTCAACCCCTCAGGGGGATCCGATCCATTGTAACCACAAAGCTCGTCATTGCTTCCTGAAGCTTTGTCGAGCACGAGTAATACATACACCACCCGACACAGACGTAGGATATTATACCTCCGGTTAAACTTTGTCTCATGTGTCACCTTCAGGCTACTTGTAACAACCTAATTTTATTTTTTGCAATAGTTTAAAATTTTCTAGCAATTTCCTAGAATTAGTTTAGAATTGTTCACATTTAGTTGTAAGCAAACAATATTTCATAAATAAAATGAATGGATCATAGGTTATATATGTGCTTGCTGCATACATGGCGAGCTTGCATTGTGTTTTGGTTGAAAAATGATTTTTGTTTGTAAAACTTTGCGCTAAGGTCCGTTTATGGAATTGTTGTAAACCCAGGAAAAAGAAAAAACATTGTTAAATCTTGTTGGGCCCAAACCCTATCAAACCCAACCCAAACCCACCTCCCTCGGTCTTTCTTTTAAACCAACCCGCAGCCCTCCTTGAGCTGGGCCTTCCCGGCTCACTCCTCTCTCTCCCGCTGCCCTCTAACTAGGCCAAACCCACTCTGTCCCCCTCTCGAGGCAGAAGGCGTCCAACCTCTTTCCGCCTCCCCCCTCTCTCTCCCTTCCATGCGGGGCCCGCTTGTCACTCTCTCCCCTCCACCTTCCTTTCTTCCTCCCCCGGCCCGCACGGACATAGTGCCGCCGCGCTTCCCCGCCTCACGGGCGCGCCACCACACGTGACCATGTCTCTGCCTGGCCCCACCCCCTTGATCCTCTCCCACCTCCCATCAACGCCCAGGAGTTTCCCCCTCTCCCTCCCCCTCTCTATGGCGAGTAATGGCCATTCAAGGCCGAGACGGCCGCCAGCCAAATTCCCTCCCCCCAAGCTCTCTCCCCCCTACAAAACCCACCTCGAGCTACCACTGCCTCTCCTTTACCACCCCAATGCACCACCACCCCCCGTGCTCACCTCTCCCGACACCTATTCGCCCACCCCACCGCCATTGCCGAAGCTCGGTAAGCCATGGCCCCCGTCGCCATTCTCCGCAATAAGGCCACCCCTTACCATCCTTTCTCTTTTATCGGCATCGTAGGACATCCACGAAGCTTCCTCGATGCCCAGGAACTCCGGACCAAGGCCGCTACGCCATCCCCCGTGCATGCCCATGGCCCAGTCTGCCCCACACCGACGTCCGCCCACACCACCGCCCGATCGACAACCACGAGCCCCGTGGTGAGCTCGTCGTCCCCTCCTCTCTCTTTTGTGCCACCTCTTGTCATCCCTCGTGGTCTATAGCGCCCGCGCGCCCAACGTCGGCGATCCCCCGCCGCGGGAGCCACTATGCGCGGCGGCGCCGCCTCCCAAGCTGGTCGGCGTGCACCAGCCATTGATCCAACCGCGGCCGGCCCAGATTAGATCAGGGCATACCCCTTCGCGCATAAAAATCCGGCTATCCATTTGTAAATTGTCACACCCCAAAATTTTTGGATTTTGGGATGCGAATTGATAGCATAATTAATGCAATGATTTTCTGAATTTTCTAAAATTTTCCAACTTTTAAATAATTAATAGGGAATTTAGTATATGAAAATATTGTTTTCTAAGTTAAATTAAAACAACATAGGTTTAATGTTGAGTGATTTGCATTCATGCCGGTTGCATTTAGTGGTTGTATGTGTGTAAAGCTTTCAAAAACACGTTTAGAAGCCTAATGAGAATTTTCCAGAACTTTCTGGGATTTATTCCTATTTTTCTATAGCTAATTCCAAATTATGGAAGGTTCTAAAATCTTTTTCATGAGCTCCAAATATTTTATTTAGGTTCCTCATGTCCAACTCTATCTCTGGAATTTTTCCTAGGACTTTTAGAAATTTCAGAATATTTTCATGGTTTTAATATCAATTCTGGACTTATCTGGAATTATTTATAACCAGGAAAATAATTATTCTGAAAATTAAAATCTCCCTAAATCATAGTAGACCAGCCTTGGCCCAAAGTTGACTCAATTTTAGGCCAAATCCATCCCATCACTTTATTGGGCCAAATTTGAAAGCTCATTCGCATTGGAATGGTGCAACCCACCTTAAGTCCCATATTGCTAATGAACCTGGAAGTGAGCGGTTTTCTCCCTATATATACGAACCACCTCTCCTCTGGAAAAGGACACCATCGACTCCTTTACAGGGAGGCCCCTTTGTTTGGGATTCTCTAAGGTAGTCTACTTCCACCATATCTTCCACTACTGCCCATTCTTCATCTTGTCGTCGCGCCGAGCCTTCCGTCGTTTTTGGCCTCAAGATTTTCAGTAAGACCCTTAGTGAATCTTGTAATTTTCTACCATATTCGTTTAGTCTATATGCTTTCGTAGAAAAGCCCCTGCTAGTTTTAAGTGTTAGAAATCTTGTTTAGTCCATACTTTCCACGTTTTAGATTTGTTTTAATCTGTTTTCGTTGCAATAGACTCATATCGACATTAATAACGATTAGAAGTATTATTTAACTTGTTGTAAGATCAAAACCCTCTAATATAATCTAGCAGAGGGAGGTGAAGGATAGCAATAAGTCACAGCAGAGATTTTCACCCTCAAAAACAGATTCTAAAAGGTGCACTAAATCTTGTGTCGTTTCTAGACAGTAGCTCCTAAAATCGTGACATTTTTTCAGAAGATATATTATCAAATTATGAAGCTAACCCAATTGGAGTCACATTAATCGGATGTCTAGAATTCGAGATATAAAATAAACAAGCAGACTATGTCAGATGGTGACAAGAATTGACCAAGCCCTATCCTTTAGTGCGCCCTTTTTAAAGCTTTTCCTTTGATTGGCGTATTGTTCTTAGTTGTTCTTGTTTGCTTGCTTGTTTAGTTGCAGCTTGTGCTCGATGATTGATGCGAGTAGAGGAAGGTCATCCGAGAGATTCAAGATCAAGAAATGAAGACTTCGAGCAGCTATTCTTTGGATAAAGGCAAGTTATAGAACGGACAATCCTTGATACCTACCCACTTTGTATTAAATTATTTCATAAATGCATGTGTCTAATTTGATGTACCATTAAGGATGTAACTAGTTTTGATTATCCTATCCTTGTTTACCTTGGGTTTTTGCATATGAGTAGAATATTTGCTATGCGCAACTACTATCACCATTGTTTAAATGTTAATCTTGACTTAATGGTTTACTTTAATGTTAATAATAAAACTTGTTTTTAGAATCTTGGTTTAGGCAACTAGAGCATGTGCTCCGTGCTTTGTTCTAGTGTCCCTCCATAATGTCCGGTTCTTAAAGCGGCAACCCAGGAGCCTGTCGCCACCGCTAGAACTATTATGGCTCTGGTCTGGGTCAAGTAGCTTGTACGTCTCTAGCTTGCCAGTATTTACTGACGGGCCGACGGCGCTATGAGAACCACTCGTGAGTGTATGGTTTGATCCACCGAGGACGGATGATCCGTCGGCTATGTCCCCGTGAGGCACAGTCCCGTGTTGGGTGTCCCTGCGATGGGGAACTCCACATGTTGCGCATTGTTGGGTGTGATGCCCGTGCTTTGGACGCCATCGAACCCCTTATGGTGTGACTCCGTAGGTGTATGTCGATCTTGGTGCCTTGGGCCATACTACCTGTGTTGTACCATAGCGGCCACTGTCTTTTTAGGGTGTCTTGTGAAAAGCTTCGTAGCGTCCCTATGCGGTCACACCTCGGAAGTGTGATTTGTGAGGTTTGATCCACATCCGCGTGGTTGGGTTTAAAGTTCTTTTGAGCTTTTACACGACTGGTGTGTAAAGGGCGAAACCTCTGCAGAGTGTAAATCTATCATGATAGCTTTGCTCAGGGTCACGAGCGGCCTGGATCCTTTTTTATTAGAAGATGGTGTTTATTTATGTTTAATGTCACTTACACTTTATTAATTGGGTTGCAACCGGGTTTCATTCACTCGTAGTAACTTGGATAATGTTAAAACGGACCAACTAAAAGTGCTAATGCAGTTAAGCCATGTCTAGCCTTATTTTGAGCCTTCATATACCCGTGCTATACTTGCTAAGTAAATGTTTTACTTACACTTACCATTATTCAACAAAATTCCGGATGGGTAACAGATGGATCAGTGAGTTTTCTGGGTTTTCTGGGTTTTCAATACTTCTGAGCTGTGGTCAACCAGTTGGTGTCCCTGTGGACTTGAGGCTCTACCCGTCGAGAGAGTTAGACTTCCGCTGTGTTTTATTTAGGTAAACTCTGATGTAAACTATTTTATTCGAGCATATGTACTCTGATTTCCATATTTGTAAGCTGTATGTGTTCTGTGGACATCCTGGGCACACATATGGCCGCATTCGGGTTTCTGTGTAAATCCGGGTGTGACATAAATCGACGGTGGTGGATCAATTTTGACCCCAGTCAACATGCAGCCGTGGCACTTTTATGATCTAACCCTTAGAAAATTATATTTTCACGCACACTATTCACTGAATGTTGTAAAACTTGTTAGCTACCCCTGGTTGTCTACTGTTAATTGCACGGATACCCCTGCTGACGCCATGTGCCTTCTGATGACATCATATTTCACTTTTTCCAGTGTTAAAATAATTATAGAAATGTTTATTTATAGTTTAGTCCCTGGTTGAGTAAAACGATTAGTACTTTTTGCTCGTAGCCCCGATTTAGATTATTCTTGCGCTCATGCGTTCATGGCGACAAGCTCTAGCTTTTAAAATGCTCTTCTTTCTGTTTTACTACTGTTTGGTGTACTTTTCTTATACTTTTATGTGTATGTTTGTTTTCGGTAGTTGATTCGAGTAGCTGTGGATTGACAAAATCAAGAGTACGTGAAGGATTCAACGAAGGATTGAAGAAGGGAAGTGTCCTTGCTGCATGTTCCTTTTTACCTTTACTTACAACATGTATCACCTTTTTATTTTACGCTTGTGCATGCTTCGAGTCAATTTGATGGGAATCCTATGGTATGGTTTACTAGATTTTCTTATGACAACCTTGAAGCCCTTAGTAGCTGGTCGAGTCATGGGTAGTTTCACACTTAGCTTGCGCTACATGGGATGGGTTAATCCTTAATATTGACTAAACAATTATGCAACATTCTGGGTTGGTAATCTTTTAGTAACAAGGAACTCTAGGGACTCAAGCAAGTGTATGATGGGTGGATGGTGTTTGTGGTTTGATGCTCGTCTTGCTCGAGTCGTCTCAAGGATTAATGCGTGGAGTGACTACCCAGGATTTACAGTACAACCATGAGACTGTATGGGCAACGGTCTTGGCTGAGCAAGTTGAGTAATCCAAGGGTATGTGTTGAGCGGGTAGGAGCCGACTAGGGCAGAGTCCCAGAAGTCGTGGCACGGCACGGTGATGGGTTTAAGCCCTGAGTGGGTCAATGCTCACTAGAGAACCAATAGAAGGCCTCGTAGTGTACCCCGGCACGCATATCTCGAAAATGTGTGGAGGCTTGCAAACTCAGCTAAAAGGTATCATGACTCATGGTGAAAGTGTACAGCCTCTACAGAGTGTAAAACTGTTATAATAGCCGTGCTCGTGGTCAAGAGCGGTCTGGACCCTCACATGTTTAGTTGGTGGTTTTGGGTGAATTGCAGTGCGGTAACTGTGGTTTGGGAGGGAAGTTTGGCCTTAGCTGATAGGTGCTTTGTCCTATAAGTTTGGTTTTGGGTGGGAAGACTTTCAAATATTAGTCTAAGTGTCTAATGAAACTTGATCAACTAAAACTTGTGCAATGCAACCAGTTGTGTCGGCCTTCCTTGATTTTAGCCCTGCATGTCATTACTTTTCCTCCACTTGCGGAGTACACGCCTCCAGGTGTACTCACCGTTTTCCCCTTCACCCCCTGCTGTGTTTCCCCCTCCTCCTTGATTGTTGTCCAGGATGTTGAAGGCCATGAAGATCTAGGATGCGACCCCCGGTTGATTGCCTATGGTCATGGAGCCTTGCTTCCGCACAAGATAATTAAACTATGAGTTGGACTTTTCTTTTGGACCTATGGGTCATTTTGTAAATTTTATAACGTGGTGTGGTAATGTATCAATGATGAAGTCATGCTTTATGTATGAAATATGATCCTGGCATACATAAAGTGAGCATCTGGTTGTGTTTACAAAATCGGGTGTGACACTACTCAACTCGACAATCTCCCTCCTACAAATCTACCGCTCAAGTACTCCCTAGTGGATTGCCGCGTCTTAGATCCGACAGTTGGCGCGTCAGGTAGGGGCTATTGTCGAGTTTTCCATTTAGTTAGATTGAGGGTAGATCGATCTAGCATCACTATTCCGGCGAGCATGAGTGACAGCCCCAAGCACCTACCAGGCATCAGCTTCTTCGCTGACTCTAGTAGCTCCAGCTCTGCCAACACTAACTTGGTGCCGGTGGAATCTGCATCAGCAAGCTCGGGGGCTTCCCCCAATGTTGCCGCCCCGCTCCTATCACGGGTCGAGAAACTCACCCTCTAGGAACAAATCTCAGATCTGCTTCCTTGACACCAAGCCCCATCACCCGACGAGATCATCGCTAGGCTAGACCGCATCAATGCCACCCTTGTAGAGTGCATCGCTCTGTCCAAGGAGGCATTGGACCGCTCCGGGAACCGGTTTCCCTTTGGGCTCAAGAATGCCGCGGCTGACTACTCTTGTTGTGACCGATGATGTATGACTCAGATCCATTCTGAGAACCCACCGAACCCACCCAGTTTTCAGACTACGGTAAGTTCCAGGTCGCCATGACCGTCCTCCCATCATCCGAGCACTCGGCTGACGGAAAATCCAGCTACATCGCACCTCCGGAGCATGAAGTGTTTGTCTCCGAGGACCAAGAAGCCCCAGATGGCAAAACCGAGTCCGTAGAGGCACGACGTGTTCAGCATAACTAAGATAAGGCCAGTCACCATGCAGATGAGGCCAGGAACCGGGGCTCCGGAGGTGGCAATCCGCAGGCCAACAGCCCACAAGACCCGACTGACCCTATACGTCCATGCAACCTGGATAGGGAGTTTGATCGAGGTGGCCGACTTCCACAGTTCGTACCACGACATCTTCGATCGGCCCATGTTGGCCTGCTTTATGGCTATACTAAACCACACTTATCTAGTGATAAAGATGGCCCTAGGGGTGTTTTGAGCATCCTAGGTGACGTCAAGATGTCATACGAGTGTGATAGCGAAGCAGTGCGCCTCTCAGAGCCCTCTCGACAGCTCGGCAACAGCGTGCTTCTCGCAGACGAACCCAAGGCCCATCCACCAACCCATGGATGTGTCCCAGAGCAGGAGCCGACCCAAACAGCACGTGAGCCAGCCTTGAGCAACAAAGACGGTCACTCTCTCCATCAATGACCCCTCCAAGACGACTCTCATAGGCTCAGGCCTAACTCCTAAATAGGAAAGTGTGCTCACCTCTTTCCTTCGAGATAACTAGGACATATTCGCATGGCAACATGCAAATATACCAAGTGTGCCAAGGGAGAAGGCTAAGCACTCCTTGGATTTAGTGAAAACAACCAACCGGTTAAACAGAAGCTTCAACGATTCACTCAAGATCGCAAGGAGGCCATTAGGGTAGAATTAAATAAGCTATTAGCCGCCTATTTCATCCGTGAATGTAAGCACCCATAGTGGCTTGCTAACCCTGTACTTGTACAAAAGAAAACTGGTGAATGAAGAATATGTATCGATTATACAAATCTTAGCAGATAGTAGCCTAAGGACCCCTTCCCTCTTCCGCGCATCGACCAAGTTGTCGACTCTACGGTTGAATGTCTACTCCTCTCATTCGTCGATTGTTACTCATGCTAACACCAGATAGCCCTCAACCTGGCTGACCAAGACAAGACGACGTTCATCACTCCCCATAGCATATTCTGCTACAACACCTTGACCTTTGGCCTCAAGAATATCGGGGAAACCTACCACAAGGCAATCCAGAATTGTCTGTCAAGCCAGATAGGGCACAATGCCGAGGCGTACATAGACGATGTTGTTGTCAAGACTACTAGGAGACATTTAATAACCTATGGCATTTAAGATGGAACCTTAACCCAACCAAATGCATTTTTGGGGCACCATCAGTTAAGCTCCTAGTTTCCTGGTCAGCCAAAGCGGCATCGAGGCCACCCGACTAAAATCGCTGCGGTCGGGAACCTAAAACAGTAATACTTGCAACTAGAATAAAGTAGAGGCAATGTATAAATAACTTAGACAAGATGACAAAGATATATTAATAACTGAAGGTCTTATGGAAAGTAAAGAAAAAGATACAAGAGCTAATACCAGAGCTTCTGAAGATGATTCCGGAACCTCCGAGGCACAGCTTGACTCAACTCTAACTCCCAACTAAACTATCTTAACTCTACTAGAACAAGTGGAAAGAGAGTTCCTTGGATTTTGTGTGTATTGATACAAGTGAATGACCACTACATTTATAGGTGATCCAAGGCGATGGAGAGGAGTGGCGGCCAAGGGAACTAGGGGCTACCCCCGTGTGATTGGGGTGAATTGCCCGGGTTCGACCGAACCAGGTTGGTTCAGCGGAACCACAGGATGCACCACCTTAGCCTGTGGATGCCTGGGTCGCACTACTGGAGGTGGTATCGCGCCCAAGGTCGGTTTGGCTTAACGGCTGGGGTTCGGCCGAACCCTTGATCTTCACCGACTTCGATCCTGTGGTCGGTTTCCAGTGCTGAGGGCGGTTTCGCTGAATAGCTGGGGTTCGGTTGAACCCTTGATCTTCACTGACTTCGATCCTGTGGTCGGTTTCCAGTGCTGAGGGCGGTTTGGCTAAACAGCTGGGGTTCAGTTGAACCCTTGATCTTCACCGACTTCGATCCTGTGGTCGGTTTCGAGTGCTGGGGGCGGTTCGGCTGAAGGCTGTGGGTTCAGCCGAACTAGGCCTGTGGCCCAGGCCTGCCCCTGCACCACCTCTTGCTCCTGGGTCCCCCTGGGCTGCCTTCTCTTGATGAACTTCGGGTTGGTTTGGCCCAGTGGTGATGTGGCCGTGGTCTATGTGGCACGCACGGTCGTCGCTTGGTCACTGCTGACGTGGATAGTCTCTCGGTTGTGCATTGCGTCGTGTATGACTAGGGGGGGGGGTAACCGGCCGAATCATGTCGTTCGGTCGAATCAGTCAATTCCGACCAATATAGCACATATTTCTTGTTGTTGTACCTACATAAGTGAAACACTCCAAAACTCATGGAACTTTATTAGAAATAAACCTAAGTACATGGAATGTCACATATGACCTCTTTTATTCCCGAGTATTGGTGGTGGAGAATGGTTTGTAATGACCGCCAACAAGCTCCCCGAAGCTTAGACCTTTGCTCGTCCTCAAGCAAAGATAAAGACTTAGGCTCGGTGGATCCGGAGTTGCTACAATGTCAGTATCTTGCAAGTAATCTTTATAGACAACTAGTACTCCAAAATACTTGAATCATTAGCAAAGTATTAACTCACCATTTTATTTAGCAATCTCCTTGACTTGGGCAGTTGAAAGGTTGAATAGTTTTTATTTAGTTTTATTCCACTCCTACTCTTTTCAGGATCCCATCTCGGAGTTTCCATATTTTTTTTGAAAATTTAAATTTGTTCCTCAATTGGCACACTCAATCACTCAAGTGGTATTTGAATCCTCACTAAAGGCTTGTGCCTTATTTCAACCTAAAAATCTAACAAAGCTTTTTGTGTGGCTCAGGGACGGAGGATGAAGACATACTTGCACCTTATATTTTGCTAAGTCAAAGACCGGATCTTTGGGGAACAAAATCACACCTTTAGATCGAGAAGTGCAAGTGTGTGGAATATATGGAGTTGAATATGGGGAACTCCTTGGGATCATTCCTCCTCTCCTTGATTTATTTTCGAGGTCATGGGCTATCTTTCTTGTTGCTCATATTTTTGCCATGCCATTTGGCATGCTTTTCTTATTTTACCATGCTCTTCGGCATGCTTTTCTTTTTCTCTTAATTTTTACATTGCTCTTTGGCATGCTTTTATTTTTGCATAGCCCATGTCTCTATTAAAAGATATTTGGAGAGGGAATCATAGAACATGGAGCATTTATTTTGTGGAGGGATGATGGAAATATTTGCTAACTCTCAATGTAGGAATTGCAAGTGAGAGTGGTGTGTATGTGAATCTTAATCTTAAGAGCATGAAAGTTTCACCCAAAGGTCACAATAATTTGATAAAGCTCACTAAGATGACAAACAGCATATGAATAGAAATTTTGACTAAGCTTAGCATATGGCTTTGGTAGGGATTTCTAACCAATGAGGAACTTCATTTTTGAAAGCAAAGAGACATCCAAGATTTTCACCATACTAAGAGTAAAAGCAGGAATGCAACCAAATCTCACTATATCATTCCTCACAACAACTTTGGCTTGGAATAAAGCATGTTCTCCCACAAGGTTTTCAGGTTCATTTTTACTGATGCCATTTTACTCAAGTACTACAGCACAACTAGTTGAAAACAAAATACTCACAAGATTAATGACAGAGCAATTATTGATCATTTCCAAGGTGAGAGGCATATGGTTCATTCAATGCATAGTTGGGAGTTATTTTATTCAAGGCAAATATTTTTGGTATTTTTTATTTTTAGCTGAAATTGAAATTGAATGGGAAATAGAAAGGGAAAATGGCAAATGCGAAATCAAAGTGCTGATTGGAACGTGAGACATACCTGGTGGGGGTCCTCCCCCAAGCTTGGGTCTTTCATCACTGGTAGGGTTGAAACCTTGAGAAGTACTCTGTCATCTGGTCCGTCTGCTGCTGAATGTCATACCTTATGGAATCCAGCACGCCGCTATTCTCTTGGTGGTACTGGGAATGGCGTGCCAAAGTGCTCTCAATGTTGTGGGTATGGTCGTCGAGGACGTCGACTCGGTCGGAGATTTAAGACAGCTCCCGACCGATGTCGTAACCACTTGGCATGGTGAAGCGTGCAGACTGGGAGTGCCCAGGGTAGTATGGCTGGTTTGTACTGTCGTACGCCTCTTCATACCAACCCTGGGAATACACAAAGTCCAAACTCTAAGCATAATCCCAACGGCCTAAGGCAAATTAATCCGGATCCTGGGAGTGTCTGGAGCCTCTTGCTCCAGACGTCCCAGCTTCGTTATACTCCTTGTATGCTGCCTCAAAAGCAGACGTATATCGGTGCGGCTACGATGGTGATCTGGTTGGCTCCTGGGAGGTAGCGAGCCCAGCATCTCGCCTGGCTCATCCTCGGGTAACTGGCTCTGTGCCTGCAACACTGTGTCAGGCTAGCTCTCTCCAAGGAGGAAAGTCATCCACACCGGTACTCAATTGAAGGGTCGGTTTCTGGGCAGCATACAACCTAAGTTCTGCACAAGGCACGGGGACTTCGGTTGTATAGCTGCGATAAATCATGACTTAGTTCCCATCGAACGCCCATGGTATCATATGACCTTGCACGAAGTGCTCGGCATCTACAACAGGGCATGCTGTCTCGATGTAATTCAGTCGAGCGCCCTCGAGAACGACCAACCGAGTAGCAAGGCAAGTGACTAGAAAAGTCACCGCCACACTACTTACATAAGAAGGATAAGACAACAATGGGAAACCATGTCTTGGACAGGTGAAACAACAACTTTCTTTACCATAGCATAGAGCAAATGCAACTCAATTGTATTGACCGGATGCAAGTCGGATCGTGGGAACACTGTCATAGCCAGCCACCGATGCATGAAACACAAGGTGAGGTTAAGGATGTTGTTCGTACGGGGAGCCGTACAACTATTGTTCCCAGAAGACTATCTCGACTAAAACTCCTCAAAGCTTTGGCAGGCTCTAAATGACATCGGCGATCAAAACCCAGAGCCACGCTCAAATCCCTCCAAGAGTAAAAATACTCTTGGTTGAAAAACCAAAAGCGAATATCCTCCCTTTCAGATGAAAGCGTCGTGAGAAACTCGAGGGTGAGGAGATACGAACCTGGTTTGTCGATGTGCCAAAAGTTGCTCCAGCCGACGGCTTCGAACACTTCTTGAAATTCTTCATCCATACCCGTTCTCACAAGCAGGTCCAGCTCATAGACACAGGTGAGCTCAAACTCCTCCAGGCGCAGCATGTTGAAGGCTTCACGCTCCCGGTCCAACCGGAGGACTATGTCATCCTCGCTCAGGAGCTGCCGAATCGGGGCCGAGGCAGAGCCTCTGCCCAAGCTAGCTGCTTCTAGCTCATCCACCTCCATCCGGCTCGAACCATAGGATGGTGTTGGGGAGCTCCCAGTACCATCCTCACCTGAGTGCTTGCTCAGTCGGGCAGAGTGTCGGAATGTGGAGAATAACTTCGACATGCTTCCTGCAAAAGGTTAGCAAAACGACTACCCGAAGGACTGAAAATATGGGGTTAGCACAAGTAAATCAAGTCAGTCGTTTGAGGGTCAATCATTCTTGCGGGGATGACAAGCCTCCACAAAAGGGTTAGTCATTCTTGTTGGTGTCGGTGACCACCACAAATACGTTTGAGTAGCAGCACAAGGAACAAGCAAATGAAAATATCTTTGTGTTTTTCTTAATGCAAGCGAACCAAACTTGAGCAAGAACAAGGGAAGAACTTGGGCAAGAATTTGAGAGAGGGAGAGAGTTCCTAGCAGAATTTTTTTTCAGAGTGGAATGGTGCAAGGAGAGAGATAGCAAGTGCCAGCAATTATAGGCAAGGAGGGAGGCAGGGGCTGGTTCGGCCGAAACAGGCCTATTCGCCTGAATGCCCCATGTGGGTGCACTCCCTCCTGCCTCCTTCTAGCACTAAAATTTGGTGTAGGTCCAACACTAGGGCATGGGCACTTTGGTAGTTTTTGGTAGGTGAGATGTAAATTTGACATGACCAAAGTGGATTTTAGTGGAGCCACTCCCATACTGCCATGTTTTGTGGTGATTGATGAGTGTGCAGCCATGTGAGGTGGGGGTGACATGTTTTGTGTTGGTTGGTGAT
This sequence comes from Echinochloa phyllopogon, assembly GCA_033239725.1. NCBI lineage: Eukaryota > Viridiplantae > Streptophyta > Magnoliopsida > Poales > Poaceae > Echinochloa > Echinochloa phyllopogon. The sequence continues at coordinate 31,221,282 of BTCW01000018.1, forward strand.
GACAAGGAGTAAATGGAGCACTTTGGGAAAGGGTAAATTTGAGGGATTACAAAATGTACCCAATTCAAATAAAATTTCAGCATGCTCTCCATTTATTTTTATCATGCTTGCAATTTTCTATTCTGTTTCAAATTAATTGAACAAGTGGTTCATTTATCTTTGAAAGGAAACATGCAAATGCAATGATGGAAAATAAAATTTGGAAGGGAAACATGAGATACATACCGGTTTTCCTTGCGACGAGAGCTCGTGTTTAAAGTCCGTGAGCAGGACTTCTCCTGTCTTCAGTGAATTTTGTCATCGTCCGCTCCCAGAGTGGGTGCTTTAGACGATGCAACCTTCTTCCACCACACCTTCTTGATTTTCTTCGGTGTCAGTGGCGTTGGAATCGGCTCCTCTGGTGAATTCCTGAGGGCTTGTTCCTCCTCGTATCTTTTGACAAGGATATCCATTTCTTCTGCGCTCATTGGTCCTGTCAGCTCGTCCCATTCGAACTGATCCCCACCGAGTATTTCTAGTTCTCCACTGAGGAGTGCTTTTAGGAAACACTCAGCGCTTTTCTGCTCCAGGGTGAGAGGTTTCATCTTCTGCTCCTCCCGAGGTCAGAACTTGAAAAAGATCGGCGTTCCATTGATACGGAACGAGATTTCCCTCGTTTCCATATGGATCCTAGCCCGGGCAGTGTTCAAAAATGGCCGGCCCAACATAAGGGGATACAAGTAATTGCTCCCCGTATCAAGGACAATGAAATCCGTAGGGACATAGTATCCCCAGATTCGGACCGACATGTTCTTAATCACTCCCTCGGGGTAGCAGATTGTCGAGTCCGCAAGTTGTACCTTTGCAGGAGACAAAGTAGAATAGCATAACTTTTTAAATAGTACCTTTTACATAATATTGACGATGGCTCCCAGATCACAGAGTGCATCATCAATGCAACGATTCCAGATTGTGCACTGAATGATGGGCACTTCGGGATCTTCCTTCCTTTCCGGAGGGGTTTTCGTGATCACCTTTCTTGCGGCTTTTGGTAGGTATACCATCCTTGGTATTTGTACTTTGACATGTGAGATGTTACTTGCATGGTTAATACGGAACATACTACGAGACGTCTTACCCCGTCTTGTAGTACCAGCTTTAACCATTTCAATGGAAGGTTCGACCTGATTCAGCGACAGGAACAACAGCAGCTAACTGAACAACTTGAGTTTCTATAATTTTATTGAAGCTCAATTGACTTTTCATAGCAGAAGAGAATGAGTCTAGTCTAGAGTCTATGCTTTCCAGGATTTTATCATTAGCAGCAAGCTTTTTATTAATATTCTCGTGGATTTTACCCTGGCCTAGCACAAGATCTCTAAGTGACGGCTCATTATTGAACTTGCTGGAATTAAAATTATTACCTTGATGAGGCCTCTCAAATGGGAGGCTTGGGCGCGAACTCCAGCCTTGATTGCCGTAGTTGTTTGGTCGATACCTGTTGTTGGAGTTGTTAATGTAGTGGGTGTCTTCTTGCGTCTCGGGGCAGTCATTCCCCGAATGACCAACATTGCTACAGACCTCGCAAGTCATGCGAGCGTCCATGGCTTGCACCGTTTCTTGAGCAGGGGCCTCCAACTTCTTCATCATGAGTCCATCTTGGCATGAGCATGTCCAGAGCTTCAACTTGGTGAACTCCTCGGGTCCGTGGTTGGCCACGGTCGTTGGTCAAACCTTGGTTCTCTACCATCTTCTCGATGAAGGCCTTTGCACGGCTCTCCTCAAGAGAGAAGAATGAGCCTCCAGCATTAGCATCCAAATACTAACGGACAGAGCTTCTAATCCCGTGGTAGAAAGTTTGGATGATGAACCAACTCTGCATACTATGGTGAGGACAAGCAGATATATAGTCCCATAGGCATTCCCATGCCTCCGGGACTGTTTCATCTTTTAACTGCTGAAAACTAGCAATTTTGTTTCGGAGGGCGTTGGCTTTCCCAACCGGAAAGAATATTAGCAAAAATGCGCTAGTGCACTTATCCCATGAGTCTATGGCTTCGCAGGCAGCATAAAACCATTGTTTTGCCTTGCCTAATAATGAGAATGGGAATAAACAAAGGCGAACAGCATTGATACTTACCCCACGTATGGTGAAGGTGTTACAGAACTCTAGGAAATGCTAAAGATGTGCAGTGGCATCCTCGTTGTAACACTCTAAAATAGCCCTATTTAAAATTTTAGTAATTAATGTGCTTTTTAATATAGTTCTCATAGATAATATAGGATAAATAAACAATTTATAAGAATTAAAAACCAAATATAAGGCTTAGCAATATTTTTGATGCATTCATGCTGGCTGCATTGAGTTTTGTTTGCTAGTAGTTCAAATGAGAATTTAAATCTAATTTGTTTGGGGACGGCCATAAGGGATCCCCTAACCTAAGGGATGATCACCCTAAAAAAATGCAAACAACTACCAAGTCTCCACACACCGGAAAAGGGGTCTAAGTGCACAAAGCCCACGGCCACCACGGGCTAACGGCCCACGCGAGGCGTTTCGTGAAGGCCCCGATGCACGCACCCCATCTCTGCCTCGATCAAGGGTGCCGGCCCCACCTCGAGCGAGTAGCAAACTCCGCCTTGATCGAGGCCTCCTTAGTCGAGCCCCGCGTGACCCTCGATTCGAGAAACTCCACCTCGCTTGAGGCTACCCCTCGACCAACGGGGGGGGCGCCCGTTTGCTCTGCTGACTCCGGTCACTGTGCAGCCATCCCCAACACCGTGCGGTCCTGAGCTGCCAACTCCCGTACTCCTGTGCTGCCAACCCCCATACTAACCCCATGATGAAGCCTTCTATAAGGCATGGGAAAACCCACGAATGGGTGTATGGGCGATGACTGGGCACGGACGCCGGTTAGCGCGGCCCCTCAAAGTCACCCCGGGACAGGTACACGGACATGTACTTTCTACAAAAGCCGCCACGCCGCCCATTGGAGTTGGGGGACGCCCACCACATCCCTACACCTTCCTCAAAGCTTCACGCCGCCTCCCTTACCTTAGAGTTCCACCTCCCCGCAAGGAAAGTGCCTCCCCGCAAGGAAGGGTGAAGCCGCCAGCCGCCTCCACCTTAATCCTTGGCCCGCACGCCAAGAAGCCCCTTGGGGACTATAAAAGCGGTACTGCCGAAGCACTAAACCCTCACAAAGCCGTCTCTTCGAGCCCTCGAAGCCCCAGTGCTCCCACGCACCTCACGGCGTCGCCATTGGCAGTGGCATTCGATTTCCACCGCTACTGTCCTTTTCTCGACAAAAACCCAACCAGGTACTTCAAGAGAAGGCAATGAACCTACCCAAGCAAGCCACGATCTTCTTTTCACCTTGAGCAGCGCTTAATCGCTCACCGTTGTTGTTGAGTGCCGCCGAAGCCACCCGCCTCATCGTCCACGCTCCTCGCCGCGCCATCATCCTCGTGATCACCCTAGGTGAGCTTTCCATCCTCCCCTGATGTCGTAGGGCCAAACCATGTCACTTTTGGAGGTCTGTAGCGTGAGTTACACTCGATTTCGGTGAACCTCCACCGCCGGCAGAGCGGTGCCGCCGTCCCAAAGTCGCCGCCGGCGACTGAAGCCTCGAGCCAGACCCTAGTCGCCTGATCTAGATCCAACGGTCCAGATTAGATTAGACCGAGTCAGGTACCGGTCAACTCCGATCCACCCTAGCATATTTGCTAAAGAGCCCCTGAAGCTTAGAGAAGCCATATCTTTTCCATTTTATCTCCAATTAGAGTAATTTTCACGCTCATGTGTTCGTAGAGAAGTGTAGATTAGTTTCATAGCCATCTTTTGTACGGTTTATACTATTTGGTGTACTGCTCTAATAGAATAATCTTGTTTGCATGTACCAGCTTGTGTGGATAATTGTGTGGTGATTCGTGTCCAGCAGGTGAGCCGTTCGTGTTTGAGTTTGGGTCTGAGGAGAACTTTCAGGAGCAGGACCAGTAGCAGCACTTTGAGGAAGGCAAGTTATAGCATAGACAATCCTTGCTACCTACCCACCTTGTAATCATTTATTTCATATATGCATGTGTCGAAATTGATGTACCTTAAGGTGGTACCTAGTTTGTATATCCTGTCCTTTGATATCCCCGAGTTTATTGTATATGGGTAGATCTTTGCTAGGCACAACTACTGTCACCTTTGCTTAACTGATAATCTTGACTTAATGGTTCACTTAAATATTAATGATAAAATTTGCTTTTTACCAACATGGTTCAGGGACCTAGAGCATGTGGTTCGTGCTTTTCTCTTGTGTCTCTCCGTATGGTCCGGTTCTTAAAGCGGCAACCCAGGAGCCTGTCGCCACTGTAAGAACTATAATGGCTCTGGTCTTGGTCAAGTAGCATGTACGTCTCTAGCTTGCCAGTGGATATCGACGGGCCGACGGCGTTATGGGAAGCAAGGTGCGTGGTGTTTCCTGATTGAACCGAGGACGGGTGATCCGTTGGCTATGTGTTGTTAGGCACAGTCCTGTGCTGGGAGTCCCTACGATGGGGGACTCCACACGTTGCATAATGTTGGGTGTGATGCCTGTGCTCTAGACACCATTGACCCCCTTATGGTGTGACTCTGTAAGCATTAGTCAATCTCAGTGCCTAGGGTCTCAACACCTTGTTGTACCTTAGTGACTAATCTCTTGTTAGGGTGTCTTGTGAAAAGCCTCGTAGCGTCCCTATGTGGTCACATCTCGGAAGTGTGATTTGTGAGGTCTGATCCACCTCCACATGGTTGTGTTTAAAGTTCTTTTGAGCTTTTACGCGACTGGTGGGTAAAGGGTGAAACCTCTGCAGAGTGTAAATATATCATGATAGCCTTGCTCAGGGTCACGAGCGATCTGGATCCTTTTTTATTAGAAATTGATGTTGTTTATGCTTAATGTCACTTACACTTTATTAATCGGGCTTGCAACTGAGTTTTATTCACTTATAGTAACTTGGATAATGATTAAATGGATGACCTAAAATTGCTAATGCAGTTCAGCCGTGTCTAGCCTTATTTTGAGCCTTCATGCACTCGTGTTATACTTGCTAAGAAAATATTTTACTTACACTTGTCATTTATTCAACAAAATCCCGGATGCATAACAGATTGGGCTGTGCATGAGTCTGCTGCTGAGTTTCCAGAAGATCTGTCGTACTACTGAGTTCTGGTCTCCCAGTCAGAGTCCCTGTGGATTGCGGCTTTGCTTAGTTAAGAGTTATTAGATTTTCTGCTGTATGGTTAGTTTATTTATGTTGAAATCTGATGTAAAACTATTTTTATTCGAGCATATGTTCTCAGGTTATCATATTTGTATGCTATATGTGATATGTGGACTTCCTAGGCACACATATGGCCGCATTCGGGTTTCTGTGTAAATCTGGGTGTGACACTCGTGTGGCTTGCCGCAAAATGGGCTAGCCTGCACCGTGTTGATGAGGGCTGGCTTGAGCTCGAAGTTGCCATCTGTGACGGGCGGAGCTGGTCCGACTTGCACGTTCTCGCTCGATGGTGCAGAGAACTCGTGGATCATCTTGCTGGCCATCCTCGATGAAGCCGAGTCAATGAAGGGAGGTACTGGGTTCATCGGAATGAGCTTCTTTGAGGGGGTACAACATGAGGTTGCACTTTCCTCACAAGATACTCAGGATTTTCTTAGAAGTTTGACGATAGTTGGAAACCAGTCATTGTCGACGATTTATATCGAGCACGTCTGCCTGGGGGTACCCCAGAGAGTAGATTGGTGGGTCTCGCCAAGTTCTAGGAACGATAGTACATGAATAACACAAAGATTTAGACAGGTTCGGGCCGCGAGTAGCGTAATACCCTACGTCCTATGTGTTTGATTGTATTGTACGTGTGGTTGAGTTGTTTTGAGGGGGTCCCTGCTCCTCCTTATATATCCGGGGAGCAGAGTTACAAATCGATTACACAAACTACTCGTATTCGGCCAGGATGGTTACAATAAGGTAATCTATCAGGCATACTATTTGAATACGAGTAGTTTCACTAATTGACTACATCGTCCTATACCCTATATGGCTAGTCCAAAGCAGTCGGATCACAACTCTCCATATTCAGTAGTTTAATTCCTTAGATGAGTGGCCCTAGGGATCCCCCCACAAGCCCTCGAGCATCTTGCGCTTTTGCTTCAACTCTTGAATCTTTTTAACATCTTTGAATAGTTAGAGCTAAGCCCAAGATGCTCAAATCTCTTCTGACGAGTAGTTTCGTTAGAGTGCATCTTTTGATGCACCCAATAGGTGTAGGCCCCCGAGCCTCCGAGTACTCGTTAAGTAGTCAAAGGTTCAAGAAACTAATCTTGAATTTCACCTGAGTAGTCTAATGGTGCGCACTGAGTAAATGCAACCATTGAGTGAAACCAACAAGCTTCGAGTAGTTTTGTTAAAACTAGTCAAAGGTCTTGGATAAAGTATAATAGGCTTAAAAGAAATTGTATCTTTCAAATGCAGCCCCAGAGTCCACGAGTACTTTTAAGTAGCCGTTGGATCGAGTACTGCTCCCCTTATTTACTCTGAGCAATGAATGCTAATGCATACTCGATGATTGTTTCCTCCAGAATGTGTGTACTTTTTCGAGCAACCGCATAAGCATAACAACCTTCGAGTTGTTTCCAAACGTATGAATTGATCAGCTATAATTTTGTATCTACGAGTGGTTTCGTTAAAACCTGTTGAAGATCTTTTTTCCATGGCTTGCCTCCTTAAATCTCGGAGGGAATCAAATCCCGGATTATCCGCTAACAGCCCCCGAGCTTTGAATCAAAAAATATCTTTGATTTGAAGATCTAAACAATCACCAGAAATCTGTTGTCATTGAATCCGATATTTTCACCGGGAAAAACTAACTTAGGAATGCCAAATCATTCCCTATAACGGAATGCGATATGCCGAAGATACTGTTCCAAACAGTAACCCTAACCAAAGGTTATAAATCTAAAGTGAGACCTTCACTTGTTTCTTAGCTTTGAGCGTAGCACCATTGCTTTTCTTCTTTTTCATCGTAGCTTCCTAAGCATTTAGAACTTTCTCTGTTTCCATCTCTTGTTAATGTGAGAGAAAATCATAGTCTTAACTCGATCTGCAACCATGGGTCAGAAGAAAGCTGATGCCAAAAACACAGAAAAAGCCACTTCTGCCAAGCCTGCGGAGAAGAAAGCACCAAGGAAAAGGGTTTCTTTGGTAGATCCAAACACAAAGCCTGATTTCAAAACCCATCCTTCTCCCGCTGATGCTTGGAAATATTGCACCACGAAAGAAGGAGATCTCCATGACCTGGTGGCGCAAGGTTTGCTTTTGTCCCAGGAAACTCTTGAGTGGAGGGCTTGCTTCGATTCGCAATTTCCAACTGAAAACACAAATGAAATTCCTTTATTCGTGTCTTTCTGTGAACGTGGAGTTGGTCTTCCAATCTCTTCCTTCTTCCGCGAGCTCCTTGATTTTTACAAACTCCAACTCCATCATCTGAATCCTAATGGGATTCTGAACATTGTTGTGTTTGTTCATGCTTGTGAAACATTTCTTGGCATCAATCCCAATCTTGTTCTATTTTGCACTCTTTACCATATAAAGCCACACCCAAATTTCCAAAGGATGGAAGTGGTTGGAGGAGCGGGAATTCAATTCCGCCAGAGGATGAAGGAGCAATGGTTTTCCATGCCACTTAAGGAGTCGTGTGGAGATTGGAAGTCCGAGTGGTTCATAATCGGTGAGTAGTCATAAATGAGTACTTCTTCTTTAGTATTCATAATTAATGTACTTTGTTATACACTAATCTTATTCCTGTGTAATTGTAATACAGCAGGGAATCATGGAAAAAGCTGTCCTGTCAAAGATGGATGGTATCCAAAGGATCTATCCAATTTGAATCTATCCAATTGGAATACAAAGCCAACTGCTGAAGAAGCCAAGGATGTGCCTACTTTGTTAAAGAGAGTACAATCATTGAAGAGTAAAGGCTTGACCGGAGTAGGCATAGCGTTCAGTTTCCTCAAGAGAAGAATCCAACCACTCCAGGAGCGCATCAATCTTGGGTACAAATACGGGGGGAATGCAGATCCTTCTCGGATGGTGTCGGAAGAACTGTCAGATGAAACGGTGCTGATGCGCCTGTTGCGCATGTTTGCTGGTGTGAACAACAAGAAACCATACATCACCAAGGAATTCTGTAAAGGCCAATCTCCTAGTTCTGTAAGTACTCGCAGCCTTTGCGATTTTAAAATTGAGTTGTTATAAACATGCATCTTGATGCTGATTCTTATGGTATAGTCGGCCACTGATTCTGATGGACCAGTCGGTGGCCTTTCTCCACAAGATTGGGAGAAGTTCAGAAAAAGTTCTTCCGAGAAGTCAGAGCCATCCAATGAAGAAGTCGAGGTGATTGCTGATAGTGTTGAAGAACTCAAAGCAATATCTGAAGAAAATATAGCTACCCCAGATGACAACCAAGTTAATCTTCAAGGTAAGTGAATTCCTCATAATAGGATCCGAGTACTTTATCCCATCCGCCATTTGATTTTCTTGTACTATTTCTAAAAAACAGAGGATACGGAAATAGTACCGACTGTTCCTGCGGGGGTAAAGCGGAAGAGAACTACTCGATCTCAATCAGAAACCCCATCAGGAGCGTATGTGCCTGGAGCAGAAGAAGGTCAACGAATCAAGCTCTCCAAATTTATCACCGCCGTTCAAAGCTCATAGACCACTAGTGCAATGGCGAGTGGTACCACAAGGAGCACAACCAGCTCCAAGGTGGGTGTTCTGAAGTTATAGAAGTTCAACTTTAAGCCAAAAACCACCACGCTTATAAAGTAAGTATGTTAAATCGAATATCATTCCAATAGTGATGTCATTCAGTTATTTAAATTCCTTCCTTTATAAAGGGCACCATCCACCGCACTTGTGAGCGTGCTGCAAGCGCATCAAGAGCAACAATTGAAGAAAGCGGAAGAAACAGAGCATGTTGAAGAAGAAGTCGTCCCTGCTGCCGTTGATGAAAGTGGCAGGGTTTCAAAATTGAGCCAATCACCAGAGAAGAAGTCGTATGATACCAAACTGGCTCCAGAAGCAAACCCAGCGGAAACCATAAACCAGGGAGGCATTGATAGGCCACCATCAATTGTGGAGGTAAATTATATCGCACTCGCTCTGAATTTATCCTTGAATTCTATATGAACAATGCTTGTGAAAATCATGAAGGTTGATATGGAGACTGACGAAGTCGCCAACGTTGTTATTAAAGAAAGTACTCCACCACCAACGGGAAAGACTACTGATAATGAAGCAATGAAGTTGAAACAACACTTGGAAACCGCTCTAGTAAGAGAAAATCTTAATAGAGAGTAGTTAATAAAGTAATCATTAACTGACATCAAATGCAGGCATTGGTAGATAAATTGGAGAAAAAAAGAGATGCAAGCCTAGAGTCTCAGATAAAAGAACTCAAAGAAGATCTTGCGGCTGCCTATGAGGCACGAGAAAAAGCTCGAGTTGATAATCAAGACTTGATTTCTCGATTACATAAACAACTCGAAGGAATGGGAGATGAGAAATCTCGATTGGACACTTGTAACCGAGCGTTAATCCGAGACAACAATAGTAAGTGAAGCGAGTGTTGTACACTTAACCATTAATTTAGTCATATGAAGTGTAATAATAGACTTGTCTTGTTTTTCTCGGATTGAAGAAAGAACTGGTTGAAGAGCAGAGCAACAGCACATCATGGTACAACCTGGCGCAATCGAAAACCGAAGACTGTGCCCGCTTGGAGAGAGAGCTCGAAGATCTTAGCGAAAAATTTGCCAAGGAGCATCAGATCCATGTAGACATAGAGCAATCTTGCGCCAGGGCCTTGGCTGGGCAACAAGATAAACAACAAAAAGTGGAGGATCTCCAGGCCGAGAAAAAGGCCACAGAAGAAGCAGTGCTCCCCATCATTGAGATGATAACGCTCGAAAGTGTTGCTACTGCGAACCAGTCAATCATGGAGCGGATCAGCGCGGTACCTGGGCAGATTACCGATTTTTGCAAAAGTACCATGAAGGAGTGCATCAACCAGCTGCTGGCAATGGTGAAAGCGCACAATCCAAATGCCAAGCTCGAAGTCGTAGAGCTACCAGAAGGAGTAGACATCGAAGTGTTCGAAGCTCTGGTGAAGGAAACAGAGCCAGTCGCAGATACTTTTATTGATTCATTAGAGTAGTTCTGAATTGTAATTTGAAGTACTTGTTTGAACACTCTGCTTTGGAATCAATATCGATGTTTGTCATGTATATAACATTTGCTACTTGTGTAAAGTAATCGTTATAAAATACTACTAGTTAAGTAGTATCTTTCGAATAGTTTGTGCGAACGCAAAGTACTACGGGTAGTTGTATATCTGATAAATGACTACTGTTTAAGTAGTCCAGTGGTCGTGTAAGGTTCACAACTAGCCTATGTAGAATAGAAATAGTTGTATCAAGCCTTGTTAAGGTCTAGCAGTTTTGCTAATGCAATGAGAAAAGTTATGCATATACGCATGAATATTCTGTACTTGTTAGTACTTTGAGCACCTTTAGGTGACATTTCTAGGATAATGAGTGCAGTTGGTACAACACTAATTCTCGAGACTTTCATTGAGAAAGCCAAACAATCAAAAGAAACGAAATCATCGCCTGCGATCATGTATAGGTGAGGATAACTCATCCAAGATTTTTAGGTTTTTTTATACCTCCTTTTAAAAGGGAATCTTGGTTTCTTTTGTACGGGGTAGAAGACTACCCGAGTACCATGCTACGACTAGTGTCGATATGCGTACGGTAGAATTTTCTCTAATGAGTAAAAGATGCCATAGCTTGTAGATGGCGAGAAAATATAACTTTATTGATTTGTAATCAAAGGTTGTTTACAACGACTCGTATACAATCTCCCGTTTTACGGGTAGAATTTGTGGAGATGCTCTATGTTCCATACATTTGGCAATTCCTCTCCTTGTGTTTGCAATCGATATGTACCAGGTCAAATGACTTGTTTTACAAGAAAGGGACCTTCCCATTGAGACATAAGCTTGTGCAACCTTTCAGGCTTTTGGGTTCGGCGTAGTACCAAGTCTCCTATAGTAAAGGATCGAGGTTGGACAGAGCGTTGATGAAAGCGATGCAATCCTTGAAGATAACGCGTGTTCTGGATAAGAGCTGCTACTCGAGCTTCCTCGACGCCATCAACATCCTGGGACCTTTCTTGATGAGCGAGTTGTTCATCATAGTTCTCCAGACGCGGAGCTTCCCATAGGAGATCAGCAGGTAAAACTGCTTCGGAGCCGTATACCAGGAAATATGGTGACTGTCCGGTAGCCCTGCTGGGTTGCGTGCGTAGCCCCCAAAGCACCGTGGGCAACTCCTTTGCCCATTTACCGTCGTATTTCTTCAAAGGCTCGTACAATCTGGGTTTTAACCCTTGCAGTAACAAACCATTCGCTTTTTCAACTTGTCCATTGGCACAAGGATAAGCAACTGAAGCATAATGTATCTCAATCGAGTACCTGTCGCAGTAGTCTTGGAATTCTTCACTGGTGAATACAGAGCCCAGGTCTGTGATGATGTTGTGAGGAACTCCAAATCTCTGGACAATACCATCAAAGAATTTGATCAAATTATCAGCTTTAGCATTTACTAAGGGTATTGTTTTGATCCACTTAGTGAATTTACCGATGGCTACGACAAGCCACTCGAATCCACCTGGAGCTTTGGCGAGCGGACCAACGAGGTCAAGACCCCAATAGGCGAAAGGCCATGATAGTGGGATAGTGTTGAGGTCATGTGCCGGGACATGAGCTTGTCGTGCGAAGAACTGACAGCCTTGACATTTTTTGACAATGTCCTCTGCATTGTGTTTGGCTGTTGGCCAGAAGAAACCCGCTCTATAAGCTTTACCGACCAAGGTTTGTGAGGCGGCATGATTACCACACACGCCGCTGTGAATTTCTTGTAGTAGGGCTTTTCCTTGATCAATTGTGATGCATTTCATCAAGACATTGGGCGAAACCCCACGCCTGTAGAGTACATTGTCCACTACCACGTAGTTAGCAGCTCGTCGTTGAATACGTATTTGCTCTGACTTCTGTTTTGGCAATTTATGATCTTTCAAGTACTCGATGAAAGGAGTCATCCAGTCAGTGTCAACTACCATGATATGTGTTTTCGGCTGAGACTGAATTGGGTGGTTTCAACTCGTGCTGGTTCCTTTATGGATGGCTGGAGTAGTTCTTGGACAAATATTTCTGCTGGGACATCGGCTCGACGTGACCCTAGTTTTGACAGGGCATCTGCTGCGACGTTGTAATCACGAACGACGTGATGAAACTCCAGGCCAAGAAAGTTTTGTTCCAATTTACGAACCTCTTGGACATAGGCATCCATTGTCTCTTTAGAAGCATCCTAGTCTTTGTTAACTTGGTTAATGGCGACAGCCGAATCGCCATAGACAACGAGTCGCTTGATACCAAGTGATGCAGCCAGGCGGAGCCCGTGCAACATAGCCTCATACTCTGCTTCATTGTTAGTGAGCTGAAACAGAATTTGTAGAACGTACTTGAGTTGATCTCCTTTAGGAGATATGAGAAGTACACCTGCACCTCCTCCTTCAAGTTTAAGTGACCCATCAAAGTACATGATCCAGTGCTTAGGGCGAGTGGTTGTCGTAGAATTTTGAATTTCTGTCCATTCGACTGTGAAGTCAGCAAGAGCCTGGGACTTGATGGTTGTTTGAGATGTGAAGTCAAGGTGCTACGCTCCAATTTCGGCCTTCCATTTGCAGATGCGACCTGTTGCATCTGGATTATTGAGGATTTCACCTAGTGGGAATTTAGTTACGACTGTGATGTGAAAAGCTTGGAAACAATGCCGTAACTTCCGTGATGTGATGAAGATGGCGTAGAGTAATTTTTGGACCTGCGGATAACGAATCTTGGATTCGGAGAGTACTTCGCTCATGTAGTAAATTGGCCGCTGTACGGAAATACATGGCCGTCCTCTTGTCTTTCGACTACCATTACAGTACTGACCACATGGGTTGTAGCTGCAATATATAAGTAGAGGTGATCGCCCTTCACAGGTCCTGTGAGTACTGGCGGAGTAGATAGGTATGTTTTGAGTTCTTCGAATGCCATGTGTGCTTCATTCGTCCATGAAAACTTATCCAGCTTTTTAAGCGGTTTGAAGAAAGGGAGGCCCTTTTCCCCAAGTCTTGAGATGAACCTGTTTAAGGCCGCGATGCATCATGTCAGCTTTTGGACATCTTTTATATTCTTTGGTGCTTCCATTGTAAGGATTGCCGAGATCTTTGCCGGATTGACTTCAATGCCCCTGTTGCTGACCATGAACCCCAAAAGTTTCCTTGACGGAACACCGAAGACACATTTGGTTGGGTTAAGTTTCCAACGGAATGTTCTAAGGTTGTCAAAGGTCTCTTAAAGATCATTGATGAGATGTTCTGACTGCCTTGTTTTGACGACCACATCATCAATGTATGCCTCTACATTGCGCCCAATTTGTTGGATAGACACGTTTGTATGGCTCGTTGATATGTGGCGCCTGCGTTCTTCAGTCCAAAAGACATAGTTGTATAACTGTAAGCACCGAAAGGGGTGATGAAAGATGTCTTGATCTTATCTTCTTTCTTTAGCGCTATCTGATGGTATCCTGAGTAGCAGTCCAGAAAACAGAGCAGTGCGCATTCCACGGTGGAGTCCACAACTTGGTCAATACGTGGGAGTCCCATGGGGTCTTTTGGACAGTGCTTGTTCAAATTTGTGTAGTCGACACACATCCGCCATTCATTGTTGTTATTCTTCCGAACTAATATTGGATTGGCTAACCACTCGGGATGGAAGACTTCTTTGATGAAGCCTGCGGCAAGTAGTTTGGCGAGTTCTTCTTTGATTGCCTCATGTCTGTCTTGTGCAAATCGTCGGAGGCGCTATTTTTTGGGTTTACGTTCTTGTCAATGTTTAATTTGTGCTCGACAAGTTCTCTAGGAACACATGCATAACAGATGATTTCCAAGCAAATATATCTTTATTATCACAGTGGAACTTGACGAGCGCATCTTCCTATTTACAGTCTAAATCTGCCCCTATAAGGGCAATTTTGGACGGATCGCCCGTCCCAAGATCTACAGATTTGAGCTGCACTTCTTCGGAGGGCTTGAAGTTGGTACTTGTTGACTTCTTGCTAGGCACTTCTAGGTCGTCTTCTTTTGACTTCTTGGCCAAGGTGAGTACTTCCAGCATCTGGGTAGGGACTTGGGAGCTGGCGGCGAATTCTACTGCTTCAACGTCGCAATCGTAGGAGATCTTTAAGTCTCCCTTTAGGGAAAGTACTCCTTTAGGAGCAGGCATCTTGAGAACCAAGTATACGTAGTGCGGAATCGCCATAAATTTGGCGAGGGCTGGTCGCCCAAGGATCGCGTGATATGAAGTCTCGAAGTCTGCCACCTCAAACTTGATGTACTCGGTCCTGAAATTTGCTTCCGTCCCGAAGGTGACTGGGAGTGTGACTTGACCCAGAGGGATTGCTGCATTGCCTGGGACAATGCCATAGAATGGAGAATCTGTAGGCTTGAGGTATTTTGTAATGTCTAGGCCCATCTTCTTGAACGTGTTTGCGAAGATGACGTTGAGCCCGCTGCCACCGTCGATGAGTACTTTGGTCAGTCTGGCTTGCGCCATGACTGGATTCAAGACCAGGGGATATCTCTCGGGATTTGCGAAATTGGTCCATTGGTCCGTTCTAGAAAACTTGATGGGAACTTCTGACCACTTCAAGTATGTTGGAGTAGCAGGCTCTATTGCCATGATCTCTTGTAAGGTTAGCTTCTTGGCGCGCTTCGAATGGTTCAGTGTTTCTCCGCTGAATTGCACGGCTACGATGTTCTCGATGTTTAGAAAGTTATTGTCGGGGTCTGTATCATCTTTATCTTCCTTTTTCTTGTCGATTTTGGGTGCTTCTGGCGTTTGCTTATCAAACTCCTGCTTCAGGCGAAACATTTTGCCATTGTGTGCTTGCCATTGGGATGATATGGGCAAGGACCATTCATGACATCTGCCACTGAACGAGTCTTGCGACTAGGGCGCTGGACTGCCGCGACTGTGTTGTCTGACTTGCGCTTCCTATTGTCGCAGTTGAAATCCCGGTTGTTTGAGCGATCATTACGTCAGTCACCGTTGTCCTTGTTGTGATTGTTGGTGTTGTTATCGCGATGCCTGTCAAAGCGTTCCCGCTCGCGGTCATCTTGGTCTGCCCATTCATCGACAATGTGTCATAGCTCGCTGATGTTTTCCGGACGGCGTCGGCCGAACTCGCGGTGTAATTCCTGGGTGTAGAGGCCGTCATGAAAGCAGTCGATTACTTCTCGATCGGAGATATCCACGATTGTAGCTCTTTTATCAAAGAATCTCTTGATATATTTTCGCAGAGTCTCCCCTTTTTCTTGCTTACAAGCTGTCAGTTCATAACGGGTTCCAGGCCGAGCCCAGGTTCCCTGGAAGTTGGCAGTGAATTTCCTGGTGAGATCATCCCAGGAGTCAATGGACCCGGGGCGGAGGCCCTCGAGCCATGTCAGGGGTGTGGTTTGTAACATGACAGGAAAGTAACTGACTTTTATGTCGTTGGATCCCCCAGTCATCTGGATGGTGGTAGAGTAGACTCTAAGCCATTGTTCGGGGTCTTGCTTGCCCGTGAGCTTTTCGAATCCAGTTGGTTTGAACTTGCTTGGCCACTGGATTTCTTTTATGCGCCTGGAGAAAGCTGGGAAGCCATCATATTTGTCACTCGGTGAGCGATCGCTCCGGAGGCTAGAGGTGCTTTGATCGGAGTCGTATTGTCGTCCACGACTGTGGTCGTCATGATTTGATAACTCTTGGTGACGGTGACGATCGTTGCGGTACTCTCCATGACGATCGTGATGGCATTCTCGATCGCGTGGTCGATTTCTGTAGTTATGATGGGGTGGAGGCCCATAGTTGCGGTCGTATTCTGCACGGCGATGGAGTTCGGATTCTACGTGAAGTTGTCGGCTTGACTGGATGACAAAGCGAGCGTCGCGGTTGTCATTAATGATGTTGCGAAGGTCTCGATCTCGTGGCCTTGCACCATCTTGGTTGTGACCGTGCCCCCTCCCCTACTGGTGGCCGCGAGGCCTCGCAGCACCCGAGCGCCTGGTACCCGATGTATGGTGGCTAGGATTTGCTTGATTCGTAGCCTTGTGAGCTGTGTCGAGGAGTGTGAGTACTTGTCTGATGGCAGGAGTGTTAGGCATGGCCTTGACAAGTTCTGCCGCGACGGAGATGTTCAATGGCGCATCTCGAGATACTAACTGGTCCCTGACCATGTCGAAATCCTGTGTAAGGTTTCGCATGGCATTGGCGCGTATAGCGGTGTTGATGCGCCTCTGCTTATTCTTGGTGTTTCTTGCTTGGCGCGAGGTCTTTTTCTCCTCTCTTTCTCCGTCAGCAGTGCGTTCCTCTTCTGATATGTCGGTAATCAGCTCGCGATCATATTGGGTGCCTTGGTCCTCATTGCCAGCCATGAACACATGACAACCTGGGTCTTGTTTGCTGAGGGAGAGGATGATCTGGGTAGCTGAGAAGTTGTCGCTTGAGCTTTCGGTTGAAGTGGTGAGCGATGCTGTTTTGCCGTCTTAGAAGGGCAGTTCTTCCAGGATGACGGCGGCAAGTCTTGACTCGTTGTCCTGGCAGGTGTCGGCCGAAATCGCTCCAGGCCAGTGAACGGCGAGTCCCCCTGGTGTTCTAGTTACGACTAGTCCGGACGGGAGGCGAACGAGTGGTTCCTCCAACACGAACGTGGTGTTGAAGTGAGCGTAATGGCGTAGGCACGCGACGTTGTTAGGGGTGTCACTTAGCATGATGGTAAAATCATCATCATTATCCTTCAATGGCGTTGATGCCAGCTCGAGGTTGTGGGGGCGATCTGCCTTCGAGTGAGGCTCCTGACTCGTCCTTCCTTCTGCTTTTGTGGTATGCATCTGTTTATATGGATGCGCCATGTTGAAGAGTTCGAGTGGGAGTCGATCTGGGGGGGTTGTCTGATGGCGTGGCCAACTCGGAGTTCCCTGCTCTTTCCATATTTGGAGTCGAGTTGTTCTCGGACTCGACTTGGGGAATCCCGAGCGAACTTGGAGTTAGGATCGAACTCGGAGTTGGGACCGAGATCAAATTGGGGGTAGTCGTCGAGTAGGGGCCGGGGTTGTTCGCAAGGTAGCTCGCGAACCTGCCATCGTTAAGGCGACGAAGGTCCACGCACCAAAAACGAAGGTGGCTCCTTCCTCGATGTCGAAGACCTTGAAGGCGATTGATCCCATCATCCCTGATGGTGAGCTTTCGGCGAGTAGCCCCACGGTGGGCGCCAAGTGTCGATGATTTATATCGATCACGTCTGCCTGGGGGTACCCCAGAGAGTAGATCGGTGGGTCTCACCGTGTTCTAGGAACGACAGTACACGAATAACACAAAGATTTAGATAGGTTCGGGCCGCGAGTAGCGTAATACCCTACGTCCTGTGTGTTTGATTGTATTGTACGTGTGGTTGAGTTTTTTTGAGGGGGTCTGTAACACCCAAAAATGGCCCATTTAAAATTTTTAGTAATTAATTGGCTTTTATTTTAATTGTTCATAATTAATATAGGTTAAATGAATTACTTCTGAATATTAAAATCAAATATAAGTTGTAGAAACATTTTTGTTGCATTCATGCTGCTCTACTGTGTTTTGATTGTTGGCAAATTAAGTTGGAATTTAAATTCTGTTTAAATTCGAATTTAATTTGCATTTGTTTGAGCCCTAGAAAAGTTGTTTCAAGCCGAGTTCACTTTTGCTCCCTAAGCTTTTCCCCTGGTCCACTTCTGCACCCGCTACTCTTCCTCCGGAACCAGCCCAACACCCCCCCTCCTTTCCCGCCAAGAAGCTCGCCATTTGGTGCCCTGTAGCGCCGGATCGACTCCACTCCGGCGAAGCACCGCCACCGCTCGCTCGGCGCCGCCGCGGGACCTTCCCCCGCCGGCGACCAGATTCTCCACCAAACCTCGGCCGTCCAGATCCGATCCAACGGCCCAGATCCGAGTCACCCCGAGTCAAAAGGCCAAATAACGGTCAGCGCTGGCACTTTTCTAAAAGTGCCCCTGCCTTTTCCGCAAATCAACCCGCGGTCCGGTTTAGTTCAAAAATAATTCCAGATCGGTCCTGATTTTTATGGAAAACCCCCTGATCTTTTTAATTATAGAACCCGCGGTCCTGAGTTGCGCCTTTTATGCGTTAGCCCTCAGGTTTTGATACGAAATTATGTTTAGGCCCCTGATTTTTCACAAAATAGTCCCTGGAAGTTTTAAAATCTTGCTAGCAGGTCCCTAGAACTTAGAAAAACCATATCTTTTTCGTTTTAGCTCCGATTAGTGCGATTTTCGTGCTCATGTGTTCGTAGTGAAGCGTAGAATATTTCTAAAACCTTTATTTGTACTGTTCTGCTGTTTGGTGTACTGTTCTAATAGAATATTATGTTTTTGCATGTATTGGTATGCGTGTATGCTTGTATGGTGCTTCGTGTCCAGTCGGTGAGCCACTAGCTCTGGATTTTGAGTTCACGGAGGACTTTCCGGAGCAAGACTCGCAGCAGCAGCAGCAGCACTTCGAGGAAGGCAAGTTGTAGCACGGACAATCCTTGCTACCTAAACACACCCTTTACAGTTATTTAATTTCATATGCATGTGTCTAATTTACTGTCCCATTAAGGTTGTACCTAGTTTTGTATATCCTGTTCCTTTGATAACCTTGGGTTTATGCATTGGGTAGAATCTTTGCTATGCGCAGCTACTGTCACCAATGTTTAATTGTTAATCTTGATCTAATGGTTCACTTTAATGATAATGATAAAACTTGCTTTTTAGCAACATGGTTTCGGGAACTGGGGCATGTGCTGTGTGCTTTGCTCCAGTGTCTCTCCCTAAGGTCCGGTTCTTAAAGCGGCAACCCAGGAGCCTGTCGCCACTGCTAGAACTATTATGGCTCTGGTCTTGGTCAAGTAACTTGTACGGCTCTAGCTTGCCAGTGGTTACCATTCGGGCCAACAGCGTTAGTGGACACAAGGTGAAAGGGTGTTTTTGGATTCCACCGAGGACGGGCGATCCGTCGGCTAGGTCACGTTAGACCCAGTCCCGTGTTGGGAGTCCCTGCGATGGGGAACTCCACACGTTGCGCATGGATGGGTGTGATGCCCGCGCTCTGGACGCCATCGACCCCCCCTATGGTGTGACTCCGTAGGCGTACGTCGATCTCAATGCCTATGGTCTCACCGCCTTGTAAAACTAGTGGCTACTGTCTTGTTAGGGTGTCTTGTGAAAAACCTCGTAGCGTCCCTATGTCGTCACACCTCGGAAGTGTTGATGTGCGTGGTTGGGTGCAAAGTTCCTTTCAATTTTTACGCGGCTGGTGGGTAAAGGGCGAAACCTCTGCAGAGTGTAAAATCTATCATGATAGCCTTACTCAGGGTCACGAGCGGCCTGGATCTTTTTTTATTAGAAGATGATGTTTATTTATGCTTAATGTCACTTATACTTAATTAATTGGGTTACAACCAGGTTTCATTCACTTGTAGTAATTTGCTAAATGCTAAAATGAACCAACTAAAAATGCTAATGCAGTTAAGCCGTGTCTAGCCTATTTTGAGCCTTCATACCTGTGCTATACTTGCTAAGTAATTGTTTACTTACACTTGCCATTTATTCAACAAAATCCCGGATGGGTAAACAGATTGGGCTGAGCATGAGACTGCTGCTGAGTTCCCTAAGGACCTGCCGTACTTCTGAGTTGTGCTCTCCCAGTTAGAGTCCTTGTGGACTGCGGCTCCGCTCTAGTTGAGGGTTATAGACTTCCGCTGTAATAAATATTTATGTTATACTCTGATGTAAACTATTTTATTTCGAGCATTTGTACTCTGTTTATCATATTTGTTCACTTTATGTGTTGTGGACTTCCTGGGCACACATATGGCCGCATTCGGGTTTTGTGAAAATCCGGGTGTGACAGGTTGGTATCAGAGCTGTGCTGACTGTAGGATCGCAGCCTAGATAGAACGGTCGGTCATAGCTAAGTTCAGTCTTCACTATTTTTACTTATAAAAGTGTTGAGTTTTGCAAAATGGTGTTCAGTGTCTCCTCTATCCCAGTCCTTTGCAAAGTTTTTCTAAAATTTTTCTTTGTCTTCTCTCTGCAGTAGATGGCTCGCACGAAGCTGACCGCCCGCAAGTCCACCTGTGGCTACCTTCCGCCCCGTGTTTCGGAGATGGACTTTGGCGGCCCCTACTAGGATGCCTTCCAGGAGTGGGAAGAGATGCAAGAGGAGGAGCGTCTGAGGTAGGAAGAAGAAGAGGCGGAGCAGCAGCAGGGAGAGCCCGAGGACGAGGAGATGGAGGCCGCTGATGAGCCAGAGGAGCGGCCCGAGCCAGTTCAGCCAGGTGGTGGGAATGCTACCGGAGACCCAGATGGTGATGACAGCGATGATGATGATGATGATGATGTTGATGATGATGAAGATGGTGGTGATGATCCATCAGATGGTGAGGGTGATGACCCTGAGGAGCCCCCAGCACCCCAGCCGCCTGCACTAGCACCGGCAGCACCGAGGTGGACCGTGGAGGACTTTGTCAGATACGCTGGAGACAACTTCTACCACTGGTGCCTGCGGCAGATACTCCGCTACCACTACAGCACAGGCAATGTGGGCATGGAGTACCACAGTGAGAGGTGGACGCACCCCCGCTTCCCCACCTTCTGGAGTACTACCCTGAGGATCCATACAACTGACCACGAAGCCAGAGCTGCCAGGACGAGGTCGATCCACTACGCCTCCAGTGAGAGATCCACCCAAGAGGCAGGGATAGCAGATGTTGCTCGCCGTGCCTTCTACTACTACAGGGACAGGTTCTGGGCAGAGATCCAGGATGGGCCAGAGAGCTGGTACCCCCGCAGGAGGAGTGGGGAGACAGCTTGCACCATCGCCCCCATCTGAGACATCGATGACCCCCGGCTCGCTGCTACTGTGGCACTTGTGGCTACCCTCAACACTGACCTGGAGGAAGCTAGTGATGAGATCGCCGCTCTGAGGGAGCAGCTGAGAGGGACCAAGCAAGAGTTGGAGCAGCTGGACCAGATGATGGGAGCACCACCGCCACGCAGCCTAGACTACTGTGCAAAGTCACCGCCTAGCAAGAGGCACCGCTTCGGATCTGCCGCCGCCAGCACCACCATCTAGCAGGGCCCTTAGGAGTTTACCATGAGTCTGTAATAAGATCGATTAGTCATCGTATTTCTTTCTAGTCGAGTCAAAAACCAGTGAGTCGAGTCAGTGTGAACCTTGTCTTTTGATGTTTGGCTTGATTATCATTATGCTTATGTATGAGTTGGATTTTTGTAATGATTGTGATGGGCGTGGACGCAAGTCTACTACCATCTAGATTTTGGATTAAGGCATAAGGATATTATTGAATATGTAGAAGGGGTTATTTGCTTTACTTGCTCTTTATCTACCTTATGCTCTATCCAAACCAGTTCAATGTTCTCAAGTACTTCTGTTCCAAACCTAAGTTACTTGGTTTTAAAATTTATGGGGATCTCTTGTTGATTATAGATGGTGAACACAAGGAGCAATGCCAGTGCCAGTGGACTGCCACCACCACCCCCCACCATTGAGCATATGATGCTCACACAGACCCAGCTAATGCAACAGATGGCTCAAACGATGGCCATGATGCAGCAGAACCAGCAGAATACGCCACAGCACAACATGCCGCCCCGTAACAGGAGGGGTGAGTTTCTGACATGACGCCCGCCCACCTTCAGCAAAGCAACCGATCCCCTGCATGCAGTGGATTGGCTCAAGGCATTGGAGCGACAACTCGACATCGCTCAGTGCAACGACCAGGAGAAGGTGTTGTACGTAGGAGGACAGCTTCAGGGACCAGCCTTGGACTGGTGGGACTCGTACCAGTACGCTCACCCTGACCGTACTCAGATCACATGGCAGGAGTTCCATGACAGCTTCCGCTCACACCATGTGCCTGAAGCCCTGATGACTTTGAAGAAGAAGGAGTTCCTGGCACTGAAGCAGGAAGGGATGAGCATCACAGCTTACCGTGACAAGTTCATTGAGCTTGCCCGCTATGCTCCGGAGGACGTGGACACAAACAGGAAGAAGTAGTCCCGGTTCCGCGATGGCTTGCAGGATGCCCTGCAGTACCAGTTGATGTGCGCCAAGTTCCCCAACTTTCAGGAACTGGTGGACGGCGCCCTGATGCTACAGCACAAGCACCGTGAAATGGAGGAGAAGAAGTAGAAGTTCCAGGGCCAGCAGTCTGGGAGCAACAACCGCCCCTGCTTCATTGCTCCCCAAGGCCAACAGATGGTGAGCCAGCAGCGCTTCCAGAGTCAGCCCGGCTTGTTCAACCGAGGCCAGAACCAGCAACGCCCCCAATACTCTCAAGCACCGCAGCAACAGCGCTTCCAGAACCAGCTGCAGAATGACCCAGCTTAGCGCAACCAGGTGCAGCAAGGGCCTGCCCAGCGTCCCAACAATGCCAACACTATACCGGTGGGCCCAAGGGCGTGCAACCACTGTGGTGAGCAGGGTCACTACGCCAATGTCTGCCCCAAGAAGGCTCAGAACGCTGCAGGCCAGAAAAACCCCCAGAAAGTTGGGCAGAATGGGAACCAGCCACAGGCACAAGCAGGCAGAGGTCCTCAGAACCCCATCAGGGGCAAAGTCAACCCCATGGGTGCTGAGACCGCAGAGGGAGCTACCGACGTGGTCGTGGGTACGTTCCTCGTCAACTCGACCCCTGCAACTATTTTATTCGATTCTGGAGCTTCGCATGCTTTCATCTCTGCTGCATTTGTTCAAAAGAATATGCTGGCCCTACGACCTATGGGGAATACTATGCTAGTTAGCTCACCAGGGGGAGCAACGGACCACTCTACGTTGCACCCGGACCCTCATCTCAATAAGGGGGGTAGACTTTGAAGTATACCCCATAGTCCTGAACTCCGTTGGGTTTGACTTGATCCTGAGAATGAGCTGGTTAGCCTACTACGGAGGGGTGATCAAGTGCGCTGAAAGGATGATACAGTTGACGGCCACGACTGGAGAAAAAGTGGAGTACCAGGCAGCCAAGCCCACTGAGCAATGCCAAGTCAATCAAGCTGATGGAGCAACTCCCGGGGACATCAAGGTGGTATGCGAGTTTCCGGATGTGTTCCCAGATGAATTGCCAGGTATGCCCCCGGAACACAAAGTTGAATTCGTTATTGAACTAAAACCTGGCACTGCACCTATAGCTAAAAGGCCATATAGGATGGGAGTGAAGGAACTAGAGAAACTTAAGGAAGAATTAAGCTCTTTGTTAGAAAAAGGGTATATTCATCCTACTTCTTCACCATAGGGAGCACCAGTGTTGTTCATGGACAAGAAGGATGGTATGCAAAGGATGTGCGTGGACTATCAAGCACTCAACGAAGTGACGGTCAAGAACAAGTATCCCCTGCCAAGTATTGATGATCTGTTCGATCAATTGAAGGGAGCTTGTGTGTTCTCCAAGATAGATCTTCGATCGGGCTACCACCAGATGAGGATCCAACCATCCGACATACCCAAGACCGCCTTCACTACTCGGTATGGGCTATATGAGTTCACAGTCATGTCCTTTGGACTAACCAATGCTCTGGCATATTTCATGTACCTGATGAATAGCGTCTTCATGGACTACCTGGACAAGTTTGTGGTGGTGTTCATTGATGACATTCTGGTCTTCTCCAAGAATGAAGAGGAACATGAGGAGCATTTGAGGATGGTGATGCAAAGACTCCAGGAACATCAGCTATATGCCAAGTTGAGCAAGTGTGAGTTCTGGTTGAAGGAAATAGCATTCTTGGGCCATGTGCTGTCCAATGGAGGAGTGACAGTTGACCCGAAGAAGGTTAATGATGTGTTGAGCTGGAACCCGCCCCGGGATGTCAGCGAGATCAGGAGTTTCCTTGGGATGCCCGGATATCATCGACGGTTCATCGAAGGATTCTCCAAGATTGCTAAACCCACGACGGCGTTATTGGAGAAAAATGCCAAGTTCATCTGGATAGAGGAGTGCCAGACCAGCTTCGAAGAGTTGAAAAAGAGGCTGACAACGGCACCCGTGCTGATATTGCCTGACATAGCCAAGAGCTTCTCCATCTACTTCAATGCATCCCGTCTAGGATTGAGGTGTGTACTTATGCAAGAAGGGAGAGTCGTGCTATATGCATCGAGGCAGTTGCGGAAGCATGAGCGGAACTATCCGACATATGATTTGGAGTTGGTAGCTGTAATGCATGCTCTGAAGATTTAGAGGCATTACTTGATTGGGCACAAGTGTGACATCTACACCGATCATAAGAGCCTGAAGTATGTCTTCACTCAGTCAGAGCTGAATATGAGGAAATGTCGATGGTTGGAGTTGATCAAGGACTATGATCTGGAGATCCACTACCACCCAGGGAAGGCTAACTTGGTGGCAGATGCTCTGAGTAGGAGAAGCTACGTGAACAAGATCACCGGCCGTTGTCTGCCGGAAGAACTCAGCCGGGAGTTTGAGAAGATGAGTCTGGGATTCGTGACTAGCATCACGGAAATGACGGTAGAATCGACTCTGGAACAGGAGATCCGGAAAGGACAGCTTGGTGATGAAAAGATCAAGGAAATTGTGGAGAATGTTGCCCTAGGCAAGGCCCCTGATTTCCAAGTGGATGAACAAGGAACCTTGTGGCACAGGAAGCGGATATGTGTGCCCGATATAGCGCAGATCAAGGACACGATCCTAAGAGAAGCGCATGATTCGGCAGACTCGATCCACCCAGGGAGCACCAAGATGTACCAAGACATCAAGGAAAGATTCTGGTGGTACGGATTGAAGCGTGATGTGGCGACACATGTGGCTCTGTGTGACACTTGTCAGATAGTTAAGGCTGAACATCACAGGCCAGCCGGATTACTCCAGCCCTTGAAGATACCTGAATGGAAATGAGAAGAAGTTGGT
Organism: Echinochloa phyllopogon; assembly: GCA_033239725.1. Taxonomy (NCBI): domain Eukaryota; kingdom Viridiplantae; phylum Streptophyta; class Magnoliopsida; order Poales; family Poaceae; genus Echinochloa; species Echinochloa phyllopogon. The sequence continues at coordinate 31,246,421 of BTCW01000018.1, forward strand.
ATGGACTTCATAACCGGTCTACCCCGCACACAGCGAGGATTTGACTCCATTTGGGTGATTGTGGACCGCTTGACCAAAGTGGCACACTTTCTTCCAGTAAAGACCACCTACACGGGAGCCAGACTAGCAGAGCTATATATGGAAAGGATTGTGTGCCTGCATGGAGTGCCAAAACGGATAGTGTCTAACTGAGGTACTCAGTCCACGTCACACTTCTGGCAGAAGCTACATGAGTCTATGAACACCAAGCTGCATTTCAGTTCGGCTTATCACCCACAGACAGATGGACAGATATAATGAACCAACCAGATTCTGGAAGACATGTTCAGAGCATGTGCTCTGCAGTATGGTGTCAGTTGGGACAAAAGTTTGTCCTATGCGGAATTCTCGTACAACAACAGCTACCAGAAGAGTCTGCAGATGGCACCATTCGAGGTTTTGTATGGCAGGAAGTGTAGGACTCCACTATTCTAGAATCAGACTGGAGAAAGTCAAGTTTTCGGTCCAGAGATACTGAGAGAAGCAGAGCGACAAGTACAAGTGATTCGGCAGAACCTGAAAGTGGCACAGTCATGGCAGAAAAGCTATGCCGATGTCAGAAGAAGGGATCTCAACTTCGAAGTCGACGACTTTGTGTATCTCAAGGTGTCACCAATGCGAGGCGTTAAAAGGTTCATTGTCAAAGGCAAGCTAGCACCTCGGTACATCGGGCCATTCAAAGTAATGGAAAGAATGGGTGAAGTGGCTTACCGGCTAGAGTTACCTGAGAGGCTGGCCGGAGAGCATGATGTGTTCCACGTATCTCAGTTGAAGAAGTGCTTGCGAGTACCTGAGGAGCAGATCCCAATACCTGAGGAAGATCTCAACTACAAGGAGTACCCTGTCAAGATTTTGGAAAGGTCGGAGAGAGTAACCAGAAACAAGGTCATTCGTATGTGCAAGGTGCAATGGAACCGGCACTCGGAGGACGAAGCAACTTCGGAAAGAGAAGATGATCTCAAGACCGAATATCCACAACTCTTCGCTTCCACATCCGAATCTCGAGGACAAGATTCACCTTAAGGGGGGTAGGTTTGTAACACCCAAAAATGGCCCATTAAAATTTTTAGTAATTAATTGGCTTTTATTTTAATTGTTCATAATTAATATAGGTTAAATGAATTACTTATGACTATTAAAATCAAATATAAGTTGTAGAAACATTTTTGTTGCATTCATGCTGCTGCATTGTGTTTTGATTGTTGGCCAATTAAGTTGGAATTTAAATTCTGTTTAAATTTGAATTTGATTTGCATTTGTTTGAGCCCTAGAAAAGTTGTTTCAAGCCGAGTTCACTTTTGCTCCCTAAGCTTTTCCCCTGGTCCACTTCTGCACCCGCTACTCTTCCTCCTGAACCAGCCCAACACCGCCCCCGCCTTTCCCGCCCGGCCAGCGTGGCCCAATCCTTTCCCGCGCGGCCTAGCTCCGCTCGCCCCTCTTTCTTCCCGCTTCTCCCACTACCCAAGCAGCCCCACGCGTCGGATCCATCACTTCCCCCGCGCTCGACACCCCCTCACTCCCCGGCGTCAATTCCGCCGCCCGGCCGCCCGTCCCCGCCGATCCCCGTGCCCATGGACCCACCCAGCACCTTCCCCGAACCTTCCCCGGCCCTTACCTTTCCTTTCCCGGCTGCTCCAAGCTTGGCAGGCCGCCCCGGACTTGGAAAGCGCGGATCACCGGCCGCCATTACCGGCCATGCGATTCACCCGACGAGCGACCCCCTCGGCCCTATAAAAGCCGACCCTCCACACCCCCTAAGCCTCACCAACTCTCCCACCGAGCACCAAGCCCGCAGCAGCGCCCTCCCTGAGCTCTCTGCACTCGCCGCTCCCCGTTGGTTCTGTAGGGCCAAGAAGCTCACCATTTGGTGCCCTGTAGCGCCGGATCGACTCCACTCCGGCGAAGTACCGCCACCGCTCGCTCGGCGCCGCCGCGGGACCTTCCCCCGCCGGTGACCAAATTCCCCACCAAACCTCGGCCGTCCAGATCCGATCCAATGGCCCAGATCCGAGTCACCCCGAGTCAAAAGGCCAAATAACGGTCAGCGCTGGCACTTTTCTAAAAGAGACCCTGCCTTTTCCGCAAATCAACCCGCGATCCTGTTTAGTTCAAAAATAATTCCAGATCGGTCCTGATTTTTATGGAAAACCCTTGATCTTTTTAATTATAGAATCCGCGGTCCTGAGTTGTGCCTTTTACGTGTTAGCCCTCAAGTTTTTATATGAAATTATGTTTAGGCCCCTGGTTTTTCACAAACTAGTCCCTGGAAGTTTTAAAACCTTGCTAGCAGGTCCCTAGAACTTAGAAAACCCATATCTTTTTCGTTTTAGCTCCGATTAGTGTGATTTTTGCGCTCATGTGTTCGTAGTGAAGCGTAGAATATTTCTAAAACCTTTATTTGTACTGTTCTACTGTTTGGTGTACCGTTCTAATAGAATATTATTTGTTTGCATGTATTGGTATGCGTGTATGCTTGTATGGTGCTTCGTGTCCAGTCGATGAGCCGCTAGCTATGGATTTCGAGTTCGCGGAGGACTTTTCGGAGCAGGACTCGCCGCAGTAGCAGCAGCACTTTGAGGAAGGCAAGTTATAGCACGGACAATCCTAGCTACCTAAATACACCCTTTACAGTTATTTAATTTCATATGCATGTGTCTAATTTACTGTCCCATTAAGGTTGTACCTAGTTTTGTATATCCTGTTCCTTTGATAACCTTGGGTTTATGCATTGGGTAGAATCTTTGCTATGCGCAGCTACTGTCACCAATGTTTAATTGTTAATCTTGATCTAATGGTTCACTTTAATGATAATGATAAAACTTGCTTTTTAGCAACATGGTTTCGGGAACTGGGGCATGTGTTGTGTGCTTTGCTCCAGTGTCTCTCCCTAAGGTCCGGTTCTTAAAGCGGCAACCCAGGAGCCTGTCGCCACCGCTAGAACTATTATGGCTCTGGTCTTGGTCAAGTAACTTGTACGGCTCTAGCTTGCCAGTGGTTACCATTCGGGCCAACAGCGTTAGTGGACACAAGGTGAAAGGGTGTTTTTGGATTCCACCGAGGACGGGCGATCCGTCGGCTAGGTCACGTTAGACCCAGTCCCGTGTTGGGAGTCCCTGCGATGGGGAACTCCACACGTTGCGCATGGATGGGTGTGATGCCCGCGCTCTGGACGCCATCGACCCCCCCTATGGTGTGACTCCGTAGGCGTACGTCGATCTCAATGCCTATGGTCTCACCGCCTTGTAAAACTAGCGGCTACTGTCTTGTTAGGGTGTCTTGTGAAAAACCTCGTAGCGTCCCTATGTCGTCACACCTCGGAAGTGTTGATGTGCGTGGTTGGGTGCAAAGTTCCTTTCAATTTTTACGCGGCTGGTGGGTAAAGGGCGAAACCTCTGCAGAGTGTAAAATCTATCATGATAGCCTTACTCAGGGTCACGAGCGGCCTGGATCTTTTTTTATTAGAAGATGATGTTTATTTATGCTTAATGTCACTTATACTTAATTAATTGGGTTACAACCAGGTTTCATTCACTTGTAGTAATTTGCTAAATGCTAAAATGAATCAACTAAAAATGCTAATGCAGTTAAGCCGTGTCTAGCCTATTTTGAGCCTTCATACCCGTGCTATACTTGCTAAGTAATTGTTTACTTACACTTGCCATTTATTCAACAAAATCCCGGATTGGTAAATAGATTGGGCTGAGCATGAGACTGCTGCTAAGTTCCCTGAGGACCAGTCATACTTCTGAGTTGCGCTCTCCCAGCCAGAGTCCCTGTGGACTGTAGCACCGCTCTAGTTGAGAGTTATAGACTTCCGCTGTAATAAATATTATGTTATACTCTGATGTAAACTATTTTATTTCGAGCATTTGTACTCTGTTTATCATATTTGTTTGTTGTATGTGTTCTGTGGACTTCCTGGGCACACATATAACCGCATTCTGGTTTTGTGAAAATCCGGGTGTGACAGGGTCCCTGCTCCTCCTTATATATCCGGGGAGCAGAGTTATAAATCGATTACACAAACTACTCGTATTCGGCCAGGTTGGTTACAATAAGGTAATCTATCAGGCATACTATTCGAATACGAGTAGTTTCACTAATTGACTACATCGTCCTATACCCTATATGGCTAGTCCAAAGCAGTCGGATCACAACTCTCCATATTGAGTAGTTTAATTCCTTAGATGAGTGGCCCTAGGGATCCTGGCCCCACAGTCATGCACTGCTCTACTTCACAAAGACCAATGAAATAGAGCAAGGATAAACCTGGTTGAGTAGCGATATACTCAACTAAGATAGCTCGAGATAAAAGTTTGAAAGTATCTAGCCAATTGCTTCCCCGGCAACGGCGCCAGAAATGCTTGTTGGCACTTTTTACGATCCAATATCAGGATTGTGAATCCCGGTGCTAGGGTAAGGAGTGTTTCAGTGGTTTTATTATGGCTTAGTAAAATATATAAATATTCTGCAAGCTCACAGAATCAATGTAGTAGCACTTCAGCAGGGAGTAATCCGAGGTATAATAATTTATATTTCTGCAGGGAAGCTTATGGCAAGAGTACCAGCAAACAGTTATTCGAGACTATCAAAGAAGGATATACGACTAGACAAGACGGGGGATAATGTGTCACACCCGGGTTTTCACAGAAACCCAATGCTGTCATATGTGTACCCAGGAAGTCCACAGAACACATATAGCTTACAAATATGGAAAATCAGAGTATATATGCTCGAATAAAACATTTTACATCAGAGTTTACCTAAATAAAGCACAGCGGAAGTCTAACTCTCTCGACGAGTAGAGCCACAAGTCCACAGGGACACCGACTGGTTGACCACAGCTCAGAAGTATAGAAGATCCTCAAGAAGCTCAGTAGCAGCAGACTAATTTACTCCATCTGTTACCCATCCGGGATTTTGTTGAATAATGACAAGTGTAAGTAAAACATTTACTTAGCAAGTATAGCACGGGTGTATGAAGGCTCAAAGTAAGGCTAGACATGGCTGAACTGTGTTAGCATTTTTAGTTGCATCGTTTTAACATTGTCCAAGTTACTACAAGTGAAAGGAATCCAGTTGCAACCCAATTAATAAAGTATATGTGTCATTAAGCATAAATAAACATCATCTTCTAATCAAAAAGGATCCAGGCCGCTCGTGACCCTGAGCAAGGCTATCAAGATAGATTTACACTCTGCAGAGGTTTCACCCTTTACCCACCAGTCGCGTAAAAGTTCAAAGGAACTTTGCACACAACCACGCACATCAACACTTCCGAGGTGTGACGGCATAGGGACGCTACGAGGTTTTTCACAAGACACCCTAACAAGACAGTAGCCGCTAGTTTAACAAGGCGGTGAGACCCTAGGCACCGGGATTGACGTACGCTCACCGAGTCACACCATGAGGGGGTCAATGGCATCCAAAGCGTGGGCATCACACACATCCATGCGCAACGTGTGAAGTTCCCCATCGCAGGGACTCCCAGCACGGGACTGTGCCACACAGGGGCATAGCCGACAGATCACCCGTCCCCGGTAGATCCAAGAAACACCCTTTCACCTTGTGTCCACTAATGCCGTTGGCCCCGATGGTAACCACTGGCAAGGTAGAGACGTACAAGTTACTTGACCAAGAACAAAGCCATAATAGTTCTAGCGGCGACGATAGGCTCCTGGGTTGCCGCTTTAAGAACCGGACCTTAGGGAGAGACACTAGAGCAAAGCACACAGCACATGCTCTAGTTCCCTAAACCATGTTGCTAAAAAGCAAGTTTTATCATTAACATTGAAGTGATCCACTAAGTCATAATTAACAAATAAATAGTGGTGACAGTAGCTGCGCACAGCAAAGATTCTACCCAAATACATAAATCGGGGTATCAACGGAATAGGATAAAGAAAACTAGGTACAACCTTAATGGGGTATCAAATTAGACTCATGCATATGAAAGTAAATAATTGAAAGGTGTGATTAGGTAGCAAGGATTGTCCGTGCTATAACTTGCCTCAAATACTTTTATAATTACTCATAGTCTTCAAATCTTGATCTTCAAACTCTTCTGCTTGAAATCTCTCGATGACGTCCCTCTACTCGCAGCAATCATCGAGCACAAACATACAAGCAAACCAACAAGAACAACTAAGAACAAAGCATCAATCAAAAGTAAACTTTTAAAAGAGCGCACTAAAGGATAGGGTTCGATTCTAGGATCACGTGAGCGCAAGAACCGCTGAAAACGGAGCTACGGTTGAAAAGATACGACTATTGAAAGATTTATGTTATAAAAGAAAATAAAAGGCTATATGCTTGATTAATTTTAGTTAAATAATTAATATAAGAGATATTTCAGAGAAGCATCTTATGTTGGAATTAATTTAGATCCATTTGAATTTGTAAAAAAAGAAATAAACTAATCATATTTTATTTATAAAGGTTTATGTAGAATTTATACAATTAAACATTTAACTTTAAGTAAATAAAAAAATATATAAGAGCAATAATAAGATATTTCGTGTTTAACTAGCCAATATTATTATATTTAGAACATATTAATGTGGATATTATTCAAATTAATATTTGATTATGAAAACTCGGAGTGAAACACTAATTTGCTTTTAATCAAAAAATTGATTTAATAAATTATTAAGCAAGTTAACATTAGGTCATCAAAACCGAGATATAACCTAGTTAAGTTTTATTTATAAAACTAATTGGATAAATATTAACCAAATTAATATCATCATGAAAACTGGGTATGAACCTTAATTAGATTTTAATTAGGAAAATATATTTAGATAACCTTTAGTAAAAATTAATATTAAATAAAATTCAGAAACACATGACATAGTAAATGTCAGTGCTAACGCGTAGTTCATACCAATATGAATCTAACACAACGAGAACGAGTTGAATCGGAGTTAAAACGCGCAACCTATGGGTTAAACGGGATTTCAGGGACATATACGTGATTAACTATAGCCGGTAGGGGGTAGCTCACAAGATTTGCAAGACTTAGTGAACAATCCATGCGAAAAGGGAGGAGCTCAGGGTTAGATTTGTAAAAGTGCTAGGCTTGGATGGGACTGCAAGGGAGGGATCCTTTCAGGGGGTTTTATGTTAAAAAGCCAAGACACAAGAATAGATCCAAAGGTTACAAGATTCTCTAGGGGCCTAATTGCAAAAGGACCATCTTCTTTCTTGAGACAGGACAGGGGAGGCTCGGTGACACTTGGGTGGCTTAGCTCACCGGCGGTCAGGGGCCTTAGGGGGGGCGACGGGCGCGCGCAAGAGGAGGGGGAGGGGTAGGGGAGCGCGAGGGGCTGCTCACCGACGACAGGGATCCACGGAGGCGGCCGGCATTTGGAGGTTGGTGGCGGCGGCTCGGAGCTCACGCCGGCGACGGTGCTCCGATGAACAAACGGCGACGAGGCCGGGTGTGCGAGCTTCGCCTTGGTGTCATGCTTCTGCTCATGGCGTTGATTTGCACCGAGAGAGCTCGAGGGCGGCGAATCATCTGCAATGGCCGACGGCGGCGCTGGCTTGCTCGAGGCAGCGGCGCGTGCAGAGAGGAGACGACGGCGGTGGTGCTGAGGGACGGCGGCGGCGCTGCTTAAATAGGGCCGAGGGGTGGGAGGCTCGGGGCTCGGGCGCCGAGGTGGTTCGGCGCGCACGCCGAGGATGGAAGGGCGACGGCGTGGCGGGGATTGCGCGCGGCGGTGGCGCTGCGCGCGGGGAAAGGGGCGGAGGAGCCGGCTGGGCCGCACTGGGGGACCGGGGCGGGAGCTGGGCCGCACACTTGGGCCGCGAGGGAGAGGCGCGTTGGGCCACGCGCGCGGAAAGGGAAGGGGGGCTGCTGGGTTGGCTCGGGAGGAGCTGGGCCGAGGCGAGGGAGCTGCGAGGTGGAGGGAGCTGTGGGCCGCGCGTCTTGCGGAAGCAGGGAGAGGAGATGGGCCGCAGTGCTGGGCCGATGCGGAAGTTTGGGCCGCGGCAGGGAGAAGGGGGAGGTGGGCTGAGCTGCTCGGGTAAGAAGGAGGAGGGGGGCGGAAACAAACTTAGGGAAAGCTCAGGGGGCGGAAACGAACTCTGGGCCAAACAACTATTATAGAGCTCCAACAAAGAAATTCAAACTCGAATTTAAATTGGATTTAAATTCCAAGCCGAACCCCACACAATCAAAACTCAATGCAGCCGGCATGAATGCAACCCGTGCAATACTAAACCTATATTGTTTTAATTTATTATAGAAAACAAATTTTCCTATAAATAAAGTTAAGGAAAACATTAAAATTATGAGAAATTCTTTATTTAATTATTCTTTAAAATCACATTCTGAAATCCAAAAATTTCAGGGTGTAATATAATGGTATTGGAAAGGAGTGGTTATACACTGATACACAGCTCAAGGATACTCAGATAGGTGAGAGGAGTAGTTAGCTCGGAGGACAACGAGTAGAGATAGAGGACTCCTGGGTACTTTGTCTATCTAGGTTACTTGGGTTTAGAGATACAGAAGTTGAGAGAGAAGTTCTACTGGCTTTAGGATAACTCTATTGCCTTAGCATAGGGAAGTGGCACCACCAACACACATAAAGGGATGAGAAGGGGTGTTGACAACAACCACTGGAGGCTCCTGCGGACCGAGACGTACGTGATGGGCTATGAAGACCGTATAGGGCTCTCACTACCTAATGGCTACCACCTCCGCAGACTTGGAGTCAATCTAAGGTTGAGTCTAGTCTAGGTACCGCACCTACACTATCCAACAACTACTTACTCTGCTAGCAAAAAGCAAGCAACCCTGTCAGTACTCCTGGTGATAATTCACCTCAAGTACTAAGCAGGATTGAAGAACCAGCCAAGAAAAGGACTTAAACAAGAACTAGAAGAACTATAACTACAACTCACTATAGTCGAAACATGAAATACTTGCAACTAGAATAAAGTAGAGGCAAGGTATAAATAACTCAGGCAAGATGACAAAGATAACTATATTGATAACTAAAAGTCTTATAGAAAGTAAAGAAAAAGATACAAGAGCTAATACCAGACCTTCTGAAGATGACTTCAGAACCTCCGAGGCAAAGCTCGACTCAACTCTAACTCCCAACTAAACTATACTAACTCTACTAGAACAAGTGGAAAGAGAGCTCCTTGGCTTTTGTGTGTATTGATACAAGTGAATGACCACTGCATTTATAGGTGATCCAAGGCGGTGGAGAGGAGTGGCGGCCAAGGGAACCAAGGGGGGGTACCCCCTATGATTCGGGCGAATTGCCCGGGTTCGGCCAAACCACAGGATGCACCGCTTTGGCCTCTGGACACCTGGGATGCACTACTGGAGGCGGTTTCGCGCCCAAGGTTGGTTCGGCCGAACGGCTAGGGTTCGGCCGAACCCTTGATCTTCACCGACTTCCATCATGTGGCTGTAGTCAACTTCTAGGGTCGGTTTCCAGTGCTGGGGGAGGTTCGGCCGAAGACTGTGGGTTCGGCCGAAATAGGCCTGTGGCCCAGGCGTGCCCCCTGCACCACCTCTTGCTCCTGGGTCCCCCTGGGCTGCCTTCTCTTGATGAACTTTGTGTTGGTTTGGCATAGAGGTGATGTGGTAGTGGTGTATGTGGCATGCACGGTCGTCGCTTGGTCACTGCTGACTTGGATAGTCTCCTAGTTGTGCTTTGCGTCATGTACGGCTAAGGGGGGTAACCGGCCGAATCGTGTCGTTTGGTCGAATCGGTCAATTTCGACCCCTATAGCACGTATTTCTTGTTGTTGTACCTGCACAAGTGAAACACTCCAAAACTCATGGAACTTTATTAGAAATAAACCTAAGTACATGGAATGTCACATATAACTTCTTTTATTCCCGAGTATTTGTGGTCGAGAATGGGTTGTAACGACCGCCAATAGCTACTCAAGCGGGTTTACCCTTGCTTTGTTTGTTGGTTCCTGTGAAGCAAAGCAGTACATGACTGGTTTCCAATGACCGTCAAATTATCAAGATAATCCTGAGTCACTTGAGAGGAAAGTTCAACCCCGTGTTGTACCTCCTATGAAGCAACTCAGCCCGATGAGCCCAGTCCTTCCCGTTGTCGACACAGCTTCAACATCGAGGTTGGCGAGCAAGATGATACGGGAGTTCTCTGCTCCATTGAGCAGAACGTGCATGTCGGACCAACTCCAGCAACCAAAGATGGTACTTTATAGCTCAGGCCAGCCCTCATCAACATGGTTCAGGCTAGCCTGTTATGTGGCAAGCCTCACGAGGATGCTAACGCACATCGTCAACACTTCCTGGAGATTTGCAACACCTTCACCATACATGGAGTAAGTACCGATGTTATTCGCCTTCGTTTATTGCACTGTGAAGCCATAGATTCATTGGATAAATGCACTAGCACATTTGTACTAAAATTCTTTCCGGTTCGGAAAACCAACGTTGTGGCAACCCCCCTGAATTAATTCGATTCATCCAGCACGAGACCTCTCCCCTTTAGTGGCATCAAGGGTCATTGGTGTTTTGAAATGAATTAACCCTAGAAGTTGTTAGGTATAAGGTCCTGATTTACCACCCTTTTTTCTAATGGATCGAAACAAATGAATTGGGATACAACCAAGCACAAATTTTAACCACACAGTTCATATAGATGTAATATTACAAAGTGAGTCCAGATATTAAGTTATTACAACGCCAGGTTAAGAGTTCACATGCAGTGGAAATAAAACATAAAGCGGAAGCTAATCGACGATACAAAGAACAACATGGCAGCCCACACATGATGTCCATCCGCAGCCCTCTCTCTAAGAGTATGGCTCCCACTCCACCGACCAACCATCAGGTAGAGTGCATGGCCAAGTCAAAGCGTCAACCTGCTCCTGGATGCAAGCAGATACTGAAAAACAAGCCACAAGCAAGGCTGAGTATACTAATACTCAGCAAGACTTAACCGACAACAATTAAAGCAAAGAGACACTCCTAGGTATGCAAAGGCTTTTGGCTCGGGGTTTGTTTTGCCAAAAAAAGCAACTAGAAGTTCATCTACTTTCAAGTTTTAGCTCATGATTAGTAAAAGTTCAGCAAGCTATCAACTAGGTTTTTGCACTATCTAAAGCATACAAGTTGTAGCAATAAAATTCAGCAAGCAACAATATTTCATTATTCTCATTCTAATACTCATGTTCAAGTTATTACTACGTGCTAACCAATAGGACAAGCAGCTTCATATACCACGAAGGATGGACAATTCGAATTGATTTCAAGACCTTGCAAGGGGAAACCTAACCACACGACATATGCACACCCAAAAGTCACATATGCTAACCTTTCCCAACTCTCAAACCAATTACTCCGTCGTAACCACATACCTTTGCGGACACTAGCCCCACACTGGTACTTCCTCGAGCCTGCCGTGCGAGTTAACAACTAGAGCCGCTCTCACCCGCGAGGTCATGAGTGTTACACAACAAAAAGGGGGCAAGGTTTACAATGCGAGCAAAGGAATAAGAAAGGTATGTCGGTTTACCGGTCCATTTACTCCGGCATGTGGCTAGTACGTTCTAAAACTTTTCCATTGCAGCTAGCTACAATCACGCCTCAACAATTTAAGCATATGTGAACGGGGCGATCAACCAACACATAAATATCGCACAAGACCCGGTCCACCGACCTTAGGATTCCAACAAAAAGAGCACAATCAACTCCTATAACTCACAAGTTACAGGAAATCACTCAACTTTTACCGGCCCTATTAGCATAGCTACTATTGGAAAAGAACGTATTAGTCAACATGACATAGGTTCCTAGGATCATGTATACTATGGTTTCAATCAACTCCTAGTAACGTAAATGCACAAGCACGTAACATAGAAGTAAAGCCATTGCATAGATTTCCAACATAGGTTAGATGCTCTAGTGCTTGCCTTCTTCACCGGCCTTGGGCCCCTCCGAGCTTTGGCTCGGGTCTTGCTCGGTCACATACACTTGAGTTTCACGTGGCTCACTTTCAGACTCCACCACCAACTCGTAGTCTCCGCCGGCTAGCGAATGATCTAAAATGACTTGAGATGCATATGTGTGAGTTTCGAGAAAGGTTAAGGCACATATATATATATATATATATATATATCCTATATATAGTACTACTATATATAGGATATATATATATGATGCTCATGAGTGTAGCAACTCAATCATAGAGAGTTATTGTGGGACAAGGATCCCTAGGGCCACTCATTTACGGGAATAAACTACTCGGCTATGGGAAGTTTGACCCAATTATTCCAAACCAGATGGCTACGGTGCAAGATGGTGTAGTTGATGGGGAGAACTAGTCGTTTACTGTTAGGAGACTCCCCACAGTACCCTATTGTAGTACTCTTTGTTGTATACGACTAGATCATGTAACCGACTTGTAACTCTGCTCCCCGAATATATAAGGCAGAGCAGGGACCCCTCCAAAACAACTCAACCTCACGTGCAAAACAATCAAGCATACATGACGTAGGGTATTACGCAATTTGCGGCCCGAACCTGTCTAAATCTTTGTGTTGTGTGTGCACCATCGTTTCTAGAACTCGGCGAGACCCACAAATCTACTCTCTGGATACCCTTAGACAGATACGCTCGATACAAATCTTCAACACTTGGCACCCACCGTGGGGCTACTCGCTACAAGCTCGTGATTAGGCACGATGGGATCATGTCGGTGTTTAACTGCCGAGTATCTATCTAGGGTACCTCAGAGAGTAGATTTCGTGTGTCTCATCGAGTTCTAGGAACGATGGTGCACACATGACACAAAGATTTAGATAGGTTCGGGCCGCAAATTGCATAATACCCTACGTCCTGTATGCCTGATTGTATTGTGTATGAGGGTTGAGTTATGTAGTTCTGCCGAGCTAGGGACCCCTGCCCTCCTTTATATATCTCAGGTGGCAAGGTTACATGGTAAGTCTCCTAGTTGGTTACAATATGGGAGTCATAGTAGGAGTAGACGAGTAGTTCTACTAGGACTCGGTCTTGTTTGTTGAGGGTCTAGAATTATGTTGGTCGTTAAGAGTGGAGAGAAATAATAAAGTAGTGGTTAGGACTTTTCTCCTATTGGTGAGATCGTGCGAGGGTTTGTAACCCATCGGCAAGAGGTGATGCGAAGGTTTATAACCCGTTGGCGAAGAATTCTTCATATATAAATGTCGGCGATGATGTAGCCCCCGAGAAATATTGTTGTCAAGGGAAGTACTCAAAAAGAGTAGTCGACGATGGTGTAGCATGTGTTTAAACAAGCAAATGAAATTATTATGAAGAAAATAATTATTAAATAAGACTTAGCTTGATTCTCGGACGATTGTCGATGAAGCCGTGGCGGTCGGCGATGGAGCCACGACGGTCGTTTTTGAAGTCGACTAGTCAAAATCAACTCCGACTAGTTGATAGCGCGAGACGCCGCTCTCGACTAGTTGTCAAAATAGTCGTCGCGCGTGATGTAGTGGTTGCCGATGAAGCCGCCTAGTCGGGACGTGTCCCGTACTAGTTGTTAATCTTGCGGGACTCGCTTCCGAGTGGTTTCGGGTTGAACCAAGTAGTCGAGGTAGTCGTTCATGTTTTACCTGAACTCAACTTCATGAGCCCGAATTGGTGTCGAAGTTGAAGTCGAGGCTGGACTCGAAATTGAAATCGGAGTCGAAGCTGAAGTCGAAGTCAAAGTCGAGAATGCCGTAGTCGCTGAGTCTTGTTTCTCGACAAGGTCGCGGAGCGGTTCTGGTGGAACCGCCGTCATCGAGTATGGGCCAGGGCAATCCACAAAGGTTGCTTGCGAACATGCCATTGCCTAAGGTGATGAAGGTCTAGGCGCTGAAGATGAAGGTCACGCCCTCCTCGATGTCGCAGGCGTTGAAGTTGGTTGATCCCATCGCACGTGATGGCGAGCTTGCGGCAAGTAGCCCCACGGTGGGCTCCTGATGTTGGTGTTTAACTACCGAGTACCTATCTAGGGTACCTCAGAGAGTATATTTTGTGGGTATCGTTGAGTTCTAGGAACGATGGTGCACACACGACACAAAGATTTAGACAGGTTCAGGCAGCAAATTGCATAATACCCTACGTTCTGTATGTCTGATTGTATTGTGTATGAGTGTTGAGTTCTCTAGTTCTACCGAGCTAGGGACCCATGCCCTCCTTTATATATCTCAGGTGGCAAGGTTACATGGTAAGTCTCCTAGTCGGTTACAATATGGGAGTCCTAGTAGGAGTAGACGAGTAGTTCTACTAGGACTCGGTCTTCTTTGTTGAGGGTACCCGGGGATCTATATCCCAACGATCAACCAACTTCAACACCTGCGGCATCGAGGAGGGCGCGACCTTTGTTTTCAGCGCATGGACCTTCATCGCCTTAGGCAATGGCAAGTTCGCAAGCCACCTTGCGGATTGCCCAGGCCCGTACTCCATGACGGCGGTTCCAACAGAACCGCTCCGCGACCTCATCGAGAAACTAGACTCGACGACTACTTTGGCCTCGACTTCGACCTCGGCTCCAACATGCATCGCAACCTCGAGTTCAACTTTGACTCTGACTCCAAATCCAATCGGGACTCTCCAAGTCAAGTCCGGGTACAACTCGCTTGCAATTATGGATGGAGCAGGGAACTCCGAGGCAGCTATGCCATCGGACAACCCCCGGATCGATTCCCATTCGGACTCACCAACTTCGTGAATGTATATCAATAGATGTACACCACAGAGATTAACAAGACTACAAGTCAAGAGCCCAGCCCGATCATGGATCATTGCAAGGACATCGAGCCAGCTTATAAGCCATCGAAGAACGACGACGAAGATGACTTCACGATCCTGCTGAGTGACACCCCTAACAACATTGCGCACTTACACTACTGCGCCCAGTTCTACACCAGCTTTGAACCGGAGGAACCACTCATTCGCCTCCCGTCAAGACTAGTCGTAACCAGGACACCAGGAGGACTTGTTGTTCACTGGCCTGGTTCAATCCTAGTTGACACCTGCCAGGATAACGAGTCAAGACTTTTCGCGGTCATCCTGGAGGAACTACCTTACTAGGACGGCAAGACTGCTTCACTCACCACCTCAACAGAGAGCTCGAGCGACAACTTCTCCAACACCAAGATCGTCCTCTCCCTCGGTGACCGAGACCCCGGTCGATAGGTGTTCATGGCGGGCAACGATGACCAGGGCACCCAGTACAACCATGAGCTCATAATGGACATCTTTGAGGAAGAACATACTGCCAATGGAGAAACTGAGGAACAAAAGACCTCCAGACAAGCAAGGAACGCTAAGCGCAAGCAGAGGTGCATAAATGCTGCCCTACGTGCTGATGCGATGCACAACCTCACACAAGACTTCGACATGGTCAGAGTCCAGCCAGTACTCCAAGAAGCACCGCTCAATATCACAAATCTAGTCTCTGGGATACCCCTAGACAGATACGCTCGAGATAAATTTTCGACAGTTATTAATCAGGAATGATTCATGAAGAAATTTTAACAACAAACATGACAGCAAGGCCCTAGGCTAGACGGTGATTAACTAGTTTCTTTCTTCTTTTACCAAGTAGGTGCATTTCTCCTCTTCGGTAGAGAAGCTAAGTTCATTAGTGAGTTTATGTTTTCCTTTTACTCTTCTTTGAAGTATTTTCTTCGTTAACTTCTTAAGACAAGTTTCATAAAGTTCACTAATGCACATGTTGTATGCTAGCAACACTATATGGCATATATAGGAATAAATCATGAAATGGCACTAGTAATCTTGTAAAAATTACCAAACAGCAAGGTAACATGTATCTGAACATATCAAGTTTATTTGGATAGCATGACTTGCGTGAATGCGACTATAAGATGCTCATTGCAATTTATTTCCTAGCAATACTGGTTTTTACATTTAAATCTAAATCTGAAGTAAATGATACGTAAACAGCATGAAACTTTCTGGAGATGTTCTACTGATTAAACTAAGCAAGTTTGACATGTTCAAGCTTACGGAAATGACATTTTACTAGGACATAATATTTTATCAAGGTTTAAGCCTAGTACTTTTTATCTGCAGTTAGGAACACGATATGATAGTGATAAATTGGCAGCACTAATATATGGGCATTTCAAGCTTACTGTGAAAGTTTCAGCACTTTATCATAAACATAGGATATACTAAAATTCATTCAAGTTCAGCTAGCTAGTGAAGAAATAAAATCACAACTCCGCACAGAATGACATGCAACGGTTACAATTTTCTCAGTGACTCAAATATGACAAGACTCAGCTGTAAAACAAATTTCACTCATTTTCAAGCACGTTTACTATTTATTCACATTTTCCATGATTAAACATAGCCAAAATGATAGATAATATATAAGCAACATTTGTATGGAAGTAAAATGCATAACTCAGTTCATCCAGTGGCAGGTGACATGAAAAATTTGTTTCACGAAATTATCATGTACAGAAAAGTATATATGAATATTTCAATTTCCCAAGCATGAATACAAGTTTAATTCAAAACTGCTGTAAAAGTGAACTTGCTGCCTATGCATGTTACTCTACTGAGTAGATCTAGTTATCACGAATGCAACTCAGCAAGATTTGTTATTTTATAATTTTTTGACAATTTATTATACAATAAACATGACATAAGGCACATATGCAAGAACAATATTTTTCGTACAGAAAATATGCATTTTACATATGCATGTTAGTTCACTGGAAAGAGATGTTCACAAGGAGTTCAAAACAACTAGATTTATAATTTTTTTGAATTTTATACGAATTGGCGGATTTTTTTAAAAATCAGCTCAAAAGCAACAAAGAAAACAAATCAAACTTGCAAAATAGCCCCTGAGATCTATGGATAATTGCAGATCAGCCCTCATAAATTTCAGATCTAGCCCCTGGAAAACTTTTCTCCTTCGCACAACTGCCCAACACTCTCCTGGGCCGAAACTGGGCCGTCCAGTCCACCTTTCCTCCCCCACTCCTTTGGCTCACTTTTGCTCCTCGAACTCCTTTTCTCGGCCCAAATCTTCACCTTCTTCCTCCTCCCGCACAGAGCGCGTGCGCGGCCAACGCGTTCATGGTGGCGCGTGGCTGCGCCGGCCAACTCCGCTGCTGGCCCTCCGCCTTCACTTCGTGCTGGAACACACGGCGGCCTACTCTTCTCCCTTTCTCCTCACCTCTATCACTCTTCCCCACGGTGCGGCGGCTAAGATGCGCCATTCATGGCGTCACCGGCCGTTACCGGCCACGCTGGGCCTCTTCCTCTCCTTGGATCTCCACCCACACCTTCGCCTGGCCCCAAAACACTCGGCCGGCTACCTCTTCTCCTCTCTAATCCACCCCTCCGAGCTTTCCCCCAACCATGGCGGCTCAGTGCGCCGGCAAGGCGCGTTCCCATGGCACAGATGCACACGCCTTGCATGCGTGGGCGCGGCAGCTTCCCATGCCCACGAGGGTCTTACCCAAGCGAATATCATGGACGGTGATGCGGTGCAGAAGTGGACTGACGGTGGGGTTCAGTCACCGGCCATGGCAACGGCGGCGCAGGAGCTAACGGCGGCGCAGGAGCTAACGGCGACGCGGGGCTGCACGTGTAGGCGGAGGAGGTAAAGGGTGGCGGGGCACTACTCTGGGCGAGCTGGGAGAGGGAATGGCGAGGAAGAACGGCAGCGGCGCAAGCTCCGGCGAGCGGCGGCGCTCGGGAGAGAGAGAGAGGAAGAAAGTGCGAGAGAGAGAGAGTGAGACGGGGTGCCGGGCGGGATTTAGCCCTGGTTAAAAAAAACAACCCCAAAGTTCACTATGCAAAAAAAAATTCTCATCGTATCAAAATGTCATAACATGCATGGAATACTAAAGGTAGATAAATCAAAAACTAATTGCACAGTTTTGTTGTACTCTGCCAGATGAACATTTTGAGCCTAATTAATCAATTTTTGGATAATTTTTCACACATACAAACGAAATGCTATAGTGACGCAATGATTATAAAGTGACCCCAAACCCCCAAATCTCCACCCCCTATTCTGGGGCGTCTAGCGCGGGGTGTGTTGTGAACCATTTATTTATTGGTGATCAACATCAGCAATCGTTATTGGCAGTTGCCACCAAAAGGACCTTAAACTCTTTCACTATGACCATTCATCATATATATATATAAATGTTTAGGACTCCTTCATTCTAAAAAACTAACGTTTAGGACAAGGTTTTATCAAACATTGGAAATATAAATCATCAATAACTTTTAAGTTGTTGAGTTTGCAAATGTGAAAACTATATGAATAGATTTATCTTAAAAATATTTTTATAAAAGTATACATATATCACTCTTTGATAAATATTTTTATAATAACAAGAGATCAAAATTATGTTTTAGAGACCGCGTCGCTCTCCGTTTAGTTTTTCACAATGGAGGGAGCCCCACGCCAGCTAGTCCTCGCGCGCCCGCCCCGCACGCCAGCACCGTGCTAGCTGGTCCCCATCCGCATTCTTTACCCCTTCCGTGTACAAGTTTCACTCAGGCATGCAAAACCAATGAAACTAGCAAATCACGTGATGCCACCCCACCCCTAAAACAGCCCACCAGGAGGTTTGGACGAGATGAATTTTTTCTTGATTTGATCCGAAAAATACGATATCTATTAAACCGTAAGTCCGATTTCAAATCCGTTTGAAGCATATTGTTCGAAAAAATGTGCTTAACAAAATAAGATCCATGAAGAATATATTTTGACAAAGTTTTTTTTAATGTGCAATTGTCACTCCATTGTACTATGAATTGCCACCAACTCAGTTGCAACTGGCTATATCTCTTAACATGAACTGGTTACAATTCAGATAGACCTAATGGCAACTGAACATGGACCAACTGAAACCGAACATGTTGGAACTAGACATAAACCCGCTGCAACTATGGAGGTAGTAATTGCAACCAAATGAATCTAGGCTCATAGTTGCAACTAAGATACCTAACTAATTGCGACCGAGGGACTTGACGTGTTGCAACTTGGCAGAGCAGATTGGGAGCAACGAGTTCCAACTGGATATGAACCAATTGCAACTCCGATCGACCCGAATGCTACTTTACACAAATATGTTGCAATTAGGACCAACCCAATTGCAACTAAGTGTGGGTGAATTCTCTATCAGTATTTTGTATATATAATGCCAAGACCCTTGTAGTTGCAACTCAAATAGTTGAACAATTACCACTTAGAAAGTGGATCAATTGCAACTTGACACAGTTAGATGCAGTTGGAGCAAACCCATTGCAACTCGGACCACCTCAGTTGCAATTCCACACGAACTAGTTGCAATTGACACGAACCAATTGCAACCGAGAGAGTGTGGGCGCATTCTCTAAACAGAATATATGTAAACTTCTAATTGCAACTAAAAAGTCGGACATATTGCAACTGGAAGACTAGGCCAATTGCAAGTCGACAGAACGGATTACAATAGATGCGACTTCAGTACAACTTCGACCGACTTAATGTCAAGTGGACACAATCCGGTTAATTACTACAAAAACAACCCAGTTGCAACTGGACATTAGCCAGATGCAACCGTGAAGGAAAAATAGTTACAACTAACATGGTGGTAATAACGCACCCAGTTGCAACCATAACACTAGGCCTATTGCAGCTAGGACACCACATCAATTGCAAGTTGACGGAACTGATTCTAGCGGATTCGATCGAGTTGCAACTGGATCCAACCCAATTGCAGCTAGATACGGACCAATTGCAACTGGACCCGACCTAATTGTAACTAGGCACGAACCAGTTACAACTAGGGTGGGTGCATTCTCTATACAGAATGCCCCCAGACCCAGTTGCAACTGAACCCGACCCAGTTGCAATTGAGCCGAACCAGTTGCAACTATGCGACAAAACCTATTGCGATCAGGGTGGGTGCATTCTCCATATAGATACATGTGCACAGTTGATTATGCGTGCGCACAGTGCTTAATGTTGATACATACACGTGGCTGCTCAAGCTTTCTAGCCATGGTGTAATGTTAGGACTATGCACGCATAGAACTGATCATGGAAACTTAATTATGAATGTCAATTCTAATGGTTAATTAGCCATCCACGGCCAGGGCACGTTTTATATTGCCAACAATGCAGGGACTCTATGTGCCAGCCTACACGAGTTGTGATAGGTAAAGTCAAATAGCCATGGTGTCATGTTACTTCGGTCACCCATGGACATGCATGCATGAATGGAATTACAATGGCACCCCCGTGGGTTCATAAAATGGTTACATATGAAGCAGTTGCAACTCGTAAGTTACTGCAATTGCAAATAGGACAATAACCCAGTTACAAACTACACTAGAAAGCACCATGATTTCAACTCAGATGATAATCTAGTTACAATTGGAGCAGTCGCAATCGCAATTGGCTGCTCCCTCTAGTTTCAACTTAGACAATAACTTAATTACAAGTATACTAGAAAGCTAGCAATAGCGATTGGTCGTGTCCTTCAATTGCAAGTAGGACAATAACCCAGTTACAGCTACACTAGAAAGTCATCACATGTCGCCACATTTACAAACTGGGACAATATTCTAGTTACAACTAGGGTAGTTCTATTTGCAACAAGTTGCATACTCCCGTTGCCACTTGGACAATGACCTAGTTACAACTATACTTGAAAGCCATGAACCCACCACCATTGCAACTGGACCGAGAGGAGTTCGCGAGAGGGGGAGGATGAACTTCTCTATACTCGCCCACGAATCCCCACCGCCACAGCTTGGGGCCAGCCACCACCGTGCCACATTTTAGCTAAATTGTACCTCCAACTCATTGGAGGCTCGCAATTTCAGGGGGAGAATTTTGAAGTTTACTTCCATTGTTGAGACCTCCAAGTCTCCATTGTTATCCATGGAAATATTATTAGCCCATATAGTAATACCTCATGTAGTATATTGTCATACATGGTATTCATATTCTATATGAGTTTTTTTCTTACTCTATAGAAACATTTTGGGATTTTTTAGATAGTGAAGGAATTCTTTTGTGGAGTTGTCCCACAAACACAAGTAAAGGAGATTATGCTCTCCATATGGGTATTCTCAAGTTAATCATTGATACACGCATGTATCTGATTCTACAAATACTCGTATGTGTTCCTTTTATGATATCCAGTTGTATGGTTTAAATATCGAAACCCATTACCTAGAGTAATGATGAAAATCAGCACTCGGTATAACGAATATAAAAATTGAGTACTTGTGCATATTTCATCCATATCATTAGGGATGTATCATTCATACATAAATTACATATTAATGTTGCGTACACAAAATATTTTTCTCTCTTCCTAAAATCAAAATTTTGGCATGATTGTCTTGTCTTCCTGTTTTAGGATAATAAGAAAATTATTATCAATTCTATTGGTCACAATAATAATTCCCCAAATCCTCAGATTTGATGTGCAAAACATACGCAAGGGAATCAATTTTATTGGCCTCCTACCTTAAGATTGGATCAAATAGGTACTTCATTATGCATATTTATGCACAATATAGTCCCATATGTGTCCCTTAGGGTGATACAATATTTGCCAAACTATTTGCTCAATTATTCAATTTTTGAGCCAGAGATCCTGGAAGCGGGATCCATCCATTTACATGGACTTGTTTGGCCTTTGGAAACTATGGTGTTCAGTACCTTATGTCCATAATGATTTACTTGATTTTCTCATCAAGAGAATCTAAATATTTGTATGACCAAAATAGAGTTGCAAATCACCAACATCAATTGGTGGGATGTGGTGTACAGACCACATTCATTTCAAATTCGATAAAACTGTAGACATATGGCTCCCTCTGTTGCAGTGAGTATATGGATATTTGAACTCAGTCAAATATTTCCCATCTGCGTATCGATTATGTTTTACACATATTGATCTCGCCACCTCAACATACATTTATAAGCATTAGGTGTTCTTGGAGGTATAATTAAGCGTCATTGACAGCATACCTCGGATCACCTACAGAGGATTTATGCATAGTTCGTATGTTGAACATATTTTGAAGATGTTTCCAGGCATTAGGGGAGATTCGTACCACACATGAAATGCTAGGAATTTAAAGTGAATGTCACATTTTGATGTTCCTCCTCATATATATCCATGTACTGAAGAATCTGGACTAGTAGTTTGGAATCTTATATTTGCAACACATTGCAAATTATTACCTACCAATACATTTGCTTGTCGAAGGTGTCATTTGATTTCCTGTTGTCATTGTGCGAGAAAGAGTGGAGGTACCATCTAAAACCACTCAACTCCCAGTAAGAGGGGGAGAAGTATGGTCACAAGAAATATAGCTTCTTGCAAGCTTGCGTGGAAATAGATGAGACAGTAAATGCTATTCAACATCAAGTTGATCAACACCTTATGGATACTCATATCCAAAGCCTATGAATGTCTTAACATCCAAAAGGCCAGCATGCGTGTACACATATATTGGCGCTAGATCATTGGAACGCTCTAACTCTGTCGTAATGGGAAATGACATGGAGTTTAAGGGTCAATATTTTCACAAGCTATATTGGTTCTATTGAATCAATGCAAAGTCTACACATGTCGACACTTCTCCATTTCGGATTGCCGAACACAATCTGGATCCAGACCAAAAGTCCTAGGCAAAGAGTGTTTTCCAACGCTCCTTTTGGGTCAACTCAAAGGTGACAATTGAGGAGAATTGCTCTCGCTATATGATTGTGTAACATTTTACTCTAATAATGCTTTCTTTATGGAAGCAATGTGGTGAGCTAGCAAGAGCTTGTAGCATATGGTTTCACGCAGATACCTAGCAACATACATCATGGTATGTGTGAAAATTATGTTCCTATATATTAGATCATTGGCAGATCTCATGAATTTGATAGATTCAGATTCAAGTCCCTATGGATTTCATATTCAAATAAAAATAGTAACATATGTTGTGTACAACTCAAGTCACTTCATGACTCGAAGACAATCAAGTTGATTGTGGTACAACTGATTGGGTGAGTTCCTTCCTCAAAAGGGTTACTCCTAACCACGATGATCACATATGTGTGATTGTGTTGAAATCCTATTTGGGTTTTGTATCATCTCCGATCATACGTAACAAATCATGCAATCATCTTAAGACGGATTTTGAGATAAAGATTCGGGTAAACCCAAATCAAGCTTAAGTTTACAACTTGAGCATAAATATCGGTCCACTAATATCTGCTAATATTGTGTGATCATATCCATTGAAACTTATGGTCGTTTAATCTCTAAAATGGATCAATATTCCATTATGATCCTGAGATTACCTATAGTACCATAAAAGCGTTTATGTATCATGCAATTTGCAACAGGCCTGACATTGCATTTGCAGATACTTGCTAGCTTTTGTAGCGCTACACCAATGACGTCTTCTGACGTAAATCATATGATATCAATGGATATCTATGTGGTACTAAAAGATACTTGACTTGTCAGTAGATAAGTTCAGACATGATCATAGTGGGATATGAAGATTCTGGCTAACTAATCCCCATTACCAGAAATGTCAGATCATAGACTGATGTCTCGGTGATAGAGTTCTCATGGGAGTCATTGTAGACTCTAATGGTTACTCCTACATATCATTCTGAAGTGTTACATATGATTGTGTCACTTCGTTGAGTGATAAACTGTGATATCATCAAATCACTAATCATTATCTATCAAGATAATGATACTTGTATTGCTAGGACGTAGACATGTTCTGTGAGAGCAATATCACAATATTGCCCACAAAATGTTTTATTCTCATGTATTTTAATACATTTGAGGAATAAACATCTTACAAAATCAACTATGCATTTGCTTCACAAATTTATCTACAAAGTCTCTATCGATTCTCACACTTATATGTGTTTGTATAATTGGTATACGATGACTTTGAGTTTTGCAAGGTTCAGGGGAGTCTCATGAGTTGCAACCTGTTAAGCATCATATTGTACTCTTTTCTTTTTATGAGTTTTTCCTCACAAGGTTTCTCATATAAAGTTTTTAATGAGGCAATATCAATACAAGAAATATGTCATATCTTTAATTTTTCCCTATTGGGGTTTTTAACGGAGGTATCCAACACTACAATAGGAAGGGGTTTTAACGACGGGATATGTGGTCGTTAAAAGTCCAGATGTGGTCGTTAAAAGTTATTAACGACCACAAGAATATGGTCGTTCATGGTCGTTAAAAGCTCCGTTGTTAATAGTTTTAACGACCGCATACAATTTCCCGTCGTTAGATTTTCAACGACCAGACAATATGTGGTCGTTGATAACCACATTTATAATAATAACGACTACACTTGTTTTCATTAATATTATTCTGCCACATTGCATGAGGCACTCAACGACCACTTTTTAGTAATAACGATCATAATTTTGTTGTTGTTAACAACATTTAACTAGATTCTACACTGCAATAACGACCGCTTCCAGAACATTAACGACCATGTCGTAATCACTATATTTGCACATCGGCTAAGTTAACGACCATATTGCACCATGTACAACTATATATTTTTTAAACTTGAGGAAAAATGGATAGACAAATTTGCAATAGACTTAATTCAACATCACAATAGTTGAAGATGTATCCTTGTGGCAAAGAAAATACAATCAATCTAAGAAATGAAAAAGGGACTAACTTAAGGACAATCCTGTACAGAACCCAACTACTAGGCATATGCATCCATGAACTATTCACTTGTATTGCTGCTAATCTTCTCCTTCTTGATCCCTAGCTCCCTACACAATGTAAATGTCAGATCAGCACCAAAACCAGAAGAATGGAATCAGGAACAAATAATCATTTTGAATGTGTATGCTTACAGGTGATCCTGGTGATTCATGTTGGCTACGATTAGCACTCAAACGATTCCACACGGTCGCTAAATCTCTGATGTTCTTCATAAAGCACATCTTAATCTTCCTGAAGTGTTTCTCTTTGTTGCTTAGACTGTTTTATTTTTGCTATCAGTTCAGCCTTAGTAACAACTGGACTCCTCAGGTCTCTTGCTTTTATTCCACCACCATAACCAACCACATGATCACGCCTATTGGATGGGAAGCACTTGTCGACAAGTTCCACATTAGACAGAGAAGGGTTCAACAATCTTTGCTCCTGAATCTCTGCCTGTCAAGCAAAGCAACTTAAATTAGGGGCTTGTACCACAATACATATGCACCTTTATTGAGGTAGCACAGAACAAAATGGGTCCATATGAAACTATAAACTTACATGCTTGTTGGAGGTTTCAGAATCCAAAAAGGTTCCACCCTTTGTGTGAGTGATAGAAAATAGTGTGTCCAAAGTTGGAGGATTGTCTTCGTTGCCACCCTATTATTGATAGAATGGGGAACATATGTAACAAAAGTTGACAAATGAAAAACTAGTGAGCAATATAGTTGATACATACATTGTCCCAAATGATGTCTGTATGGTTTGCTGCCACTGTGATGAAGAAATTTCAAGTTGGATCTATTTTTGGAGTTTCTGTTGCTCTTTGCCTACAGACACTTTGATTCAATTATATTACTGAGGGCAATCATAAGTGTTCACATGTTGACCACACATGCTACAATTGTATAAGAGACAAGATTCACATACCATGAAATCCTTGCTATAGAAATGTTCGTTGACAAGCCACTCCCTATCAGATTTTAGAATGTCTTTGGGACAATTCTTAATAGCATGCTGCATATTCCTTGCTGGTTTAACAAAATGGCGATTTAAGTCTCCACGCCAATTGTTCCATAGATCTCTAGCATGCTCCATGATATCATCTTTGTAGACATCAATTTCAATGTTGCCATTAGCATTCTCAAACTTGTCCTACATAGGTGAAAAATAATTATTGCAATTTGAAGACATGATAACAGAAGGATAAAAAGAAAGAATATGCAACTATGTAATAGGGCATTTACCTTAATAGCATAAAAAATGTGCTTTTGAGCTGCTGGACTTATATCTGTCCATTTCTTAACCCTTATTGGGGTGATGTTAAGATCACGCACTATTCTACCCAACTGTCGTGAGAATGTTTTAGATAAGGCACGCTTGTTATAGAATGTCACTTTAATTTTCTCGCCTGGCTTTAGTTTGGCGACCTTCTTACATTTGTTTTTCCCACGGCCTTTCTTCTTTTCACCTTTTTTGTCACCTAAAACAATTACGAAATATCAGATAAATTTAATTCTATCAGACTTGGGTGAGGGTCATACCAATTGATGTATCTGCAGGACGCCAATCCTCCTGTACTTCTTCAGTTTCCATGTTGTCATTTTCCAGCAATTGGTCTGAATCTGAAGTAACAAGGAGGAGCCACTTTCATTCTTAGAATATTGTGGAATTTCACCTAAACTCTAGTTACACTTTGCAACTTCATCTATGATTGGTCAATAGTTTTCATCAAATGGAAGTGATTGACAAAAGTAATTTTCAGTACCATCATGGTGTGAATGTGTAGGACTCTGAGGAATGTATCTCCTTCTACCTCTGCGAACTGGCGTACCATCATCACTGCTCCATCCTGTATATATCATATCTTCACCGACAACTCTATCATCATCCCTCCTCCTAGCATGCGACCTATCATGGTCAATATCTTTGTTCCTAGCTGCATGACAGAAGTATTAACTGTAAATAAGGAAAGAAATGAATTGAAGATGGATTTTCTAGTCTTTTAAGGGTTGAAGTCTCACATAATAAATCCTTTGCTTTTCTGTTCCCTTCAGCCCATCTATCTGTTGGGTCTTCATTTTCTGAGTCATCACTAGCATCTGTAAAACAAGCCATATTCGCAACTTTGGACTTCTTTGCATTCGCTGTCCTCTCAAGCAAAGTATCTGGTTGACCTCCATGTTCTGGTTCGTCCTCTGTAGGAACACGGAGTTGAGTTAAATAACTATAAATGAGATCATGTGTAAACACTCAGGCATGCATTGTCATAAATGGAACTACTCAAATAAGGATAAACATAGATGTAACATATTTACCTTCTGGTACTCAAAAACGGTTGTTGAAACTAGTGGCTTTCTTGACTGAAGTTCGGGCACTATTGATGTCGTCATTAGTGCTGTTCTGGATTGCTGTGCTAGTATTGGTATTTGGATAGACTCTCCTAGCATGTTGTTGACGAAGCAGTCCAGGGCTTATGTATTGTGACCTAGCCAATGCTGTGGGCGTGAGGTTTCCATACCTGCCCCGTTGCATAGTGACAATCTACACAAATAACAGCCAAAAGTGGTTTGACTGTAGAAGAGAAAAAATATTATGGTAAGCACTGAAACTCAAATTGAAAATATAATTAAAGATCAGGGCCACTAAATAAATAAATGAACATTTAAATAATGATTGTATCTGAGAACCAGCAAAATTGACTAAACCAATGCAACTGTGACAAAAGTTGGTATACCTATGTTTGAATTGATCTAGGCAAGGTCAGTACACAACAGAGATTTGGTGCTGCTAAGCATTGCAGCAATTTCTGGTTTATTGATGCATATAAATAGGCAAAAGAAACAACAGAAAATGTTCCTACTGGCTGCTAGGCATGGCAATATTGCCACCTAACTCAGGCATGAGAAACAACCTTCTGTAAGCTCTAACTGAACTCTGGGCTAGACTCTGTGTGAATCTAAAGAGTTGACCAGTAATACTACTGATGACCCAGCATTGAGGATTAGAGAAACAGGCTATTCATGTAAAAAAACACAACTAAAGTTTCCTCTTTCCATGTGATGATATGTTTGAAGGATCTTCAACGTTCTCCTCTTCATAACCATCATCAGGTTCAATGCCTTCGTCATCTGAGTCTCCAGGGGGTGCATCATAAGTGTCACTTGGTTGCATTTTGACAACCAAGTGCCATCCTTTGATTAGATTGTCCTTAACAAAAAATACTTGAGAGGCTTGGCTAGCTAAGACAAACGGTTCATCTGTCTTAAGTAAACACTTGAAGTTTGCGCTAACAAGTCCATAGACATCCGTCTTTATCCCTCTAGTTTTATTAAATATGTCAACCCACTTGCAAAGAAATAATGGCAAACGCCTTCCACCTAAAAATTGGAGCTCAAGTGTCTCTGTCAAGACACCATAATATTCTGTATGGTCCCCATCAATGCTTCCTTCAGAAATAACAGCCACCCCATTGTTCTGTGTACACCGATTCCAATCCCGACTTATCTACGCGAAATCTATAACCATGCATATCATAGCCTGGAAAACATGTTATGTTTTTCAAAGGGCCTCGTGACAGAGACAAAAGGTCTTCCATTCGTTCACTTTTATCATTTTCATGCAAGTGATGTACCTGCAGATTGAAAACACATCATGTAATCTCCAGAAACATATTTATGGAACATGTATGTCTACAACAATAATATTGTGTTGTACCTTTTCTTTAAACCAAATAATAAATTTCTGGTTCCAAATGGGTGATAGATTCCCATATGCTGGGAAATCATGAACAATCCAGAGAACAGCTGTTCGAAGCGTGAATTTTTTCTTAGTTGATGCATCATAGGTGTCAACGCCATTATCCCAGAGATCAATTAGCTCCTCAATCAATGGTTGCAAGTAAATATCAATCACATCCCCGGGACCTTCTGGTCCAGAAATCAACATGGACAACAAAATATTTTGCTGCTTTGTGCACAACCAAGGTGGCAAGTTAAGAGGAACAAGGAATATAGGCCAAATGCTGTATGAGGTCTTCTTGTTAGGAAATGGTTGGAAACCATCGCCGGCAAGGCATAGCCTAACATTGCAAGGTTCAGATGCAAAAGAGGAATGGACATTATCAAAATGTTTCCATGCTTTTGAATCAGCAGGATGTCTCATCACACCATCATCTACCCTGCCCTCCTGATGCCATGTACCGAAATTAGCAATTTTCCTACACATGTACAGTCGCTGAAGTCTCGGCTTGATTGGAAAATACCGCATAGTCTTCTCTGGTATCTTCTTCCCTTTGGCTGACTCTATGTGTTCACCTGAATGCTTATCTTTCTTCCATCTTGATCTCTTACATACCTTGCAGAACTGTGCATATTTATCGTCTTTCCAATACAGCATGCAATCGTTGTGGCAAGCATCAATTTTTATGTAACTTAGTCCTAGTTCCTTCATAATCTTTTTTGCTTCATAATAAGAGTTTGGCAAAGTGGAGTTATCTGGTAGAAAGTCTTTGCGGAGTAACTCAACTAGCTTGGAAAAGGATTTGTTACTCCACTTACCCAAACTCTTTGTATTAAGCAACTTAACTGTAGCAGATAATTTAGAGATACTAGAGCATTCATAAAGAGGTTGATTCAAGTCTTGTAGCAGTTTGTAGAACTTTGCAGCTTCGGCATTTGGTTCCTCTTCGAATGCTTCATTGGGAGTTGTTGGTGCCACAGTATCTGGGTTAGTTTCCTGGGGAAACAAATCCATCATCATCTCTTCCATTCCATTATAACCTTCTTCAGTTGCTCCATGGGAGCCACCATCCTCTTCATCATCTGAATCAGTCTCAGGCTCACCCAAAACTTCACCATGATGATACCAAAATCTATAGTTTCCTATGATCCCAAATATTTTAAGATGGGAATAAACTTCTCCACGAGACATGGAGTATGTATTGCAGCATCTGATGCATGGACATTTAATTTGATTAGAGTAACTTGTCCTACTGAAGGCATAGTCCAGGAACTTCTTTACACCAGCCAAATAAATATCCTTTTTTGAGATGTTACCATCTAAACATTCATCACTAATATGATCATCAACTAGATCCATCCATGCCTTACTTAGTACCATCTAGTGTATTTCAATTTGACTACCAAACTACCTGTTCCAATAGATAATGAGTTTCAGAGGTATCTATCATCCAAAAATTCAAGGGCCTCCATACCAGTAAGGTTTATTGCTAGTGATAAAAAGCATCTGTGCATTAGATCTTAATGTCACGTGGATATATTCTACCTGATCAAACAACACATTATCCTTTCATTTTCTGAAATAAAATCACTCAGACATGATAAGCAGGGAGATGGGGATCAGAACTAACGGACCTGCAGGGGCACTGATGGATTGTCGTCGTGGTTGGAGAAACGGTGATACGGGATGCCGAGGATGAGGGACGTTGTGGCCGAAGGCACAGGCGAAGCATGGCGGGGATGACGGCCGTGATTGCCGAAGGGGCAGGCGATAGATGGCGGCGACGACGACGGCGGCAGGAGGCGCAGCGACAGATGGCAGGGATGACGGCAGCGGCGGCAGCCGGAAGTGCAGGCCACGGATGGAGGGGATGACAGCGGCGGCCTGAGGCGAAGGCGATGGATGGAGGCCGGCGACGGCGGTGTTGGCCGGAGGCGCAGCCAATGGAAGATCCTGCTCACGGTGACAGGAACGGTCGCTTGGGACCTGCGACCGTGAGAGCCCGGAGAAGTGGATAAATGCGGCGTCAATAACTGATGCTAGCATATCGGAGGCCTCCCACTATTTACGTGATTGTTGCCAAATTATCTCGCGCCAAAACAGGATTTTTTGTTTAGGGGAGTCCGCCAAAACAGACTTGGAAATTCGGTGGCTTATTTTTTCCTAGAGCACGATGAAAGGTATTCCGTACATCTCATCTTTTTAACTTCAGATAACAAAATGTATGGACATATATAAAAATATTATTAAATTAATAAAAAAATGTAGTTAATTTCTCATTTTATACTCATCCCTGTCCCAACCAATCGACGTATCATTAATTACATGTACTAGAATAAATCTATTTCATAGTATTCGTATTTACTTATCATAAATATTCATATTTTTCTATAGAAGCTTGGTTAAACTTAAAGACAAATTGACATACAAAGCATGTTGATTGTATCTTATCCGTCGGTTTCGTTGGTAGGACAAAATAGCACGACATGGTACACAAAATGCAAAATGAACATGTCCACCAAAACCTCACAAATAGGACCATCCCCCTCACGAACAGTATCATGTGTCCATCTCGGGTATTCTTGGCGAGGTCCTCCTATATTATTAGGATGAGGAGGCATGGATGAGGCTCGCGCCCGCCCCATTCCAGCGCATCTGCGGCGGTGCCGGTCAGCCCCGGGGCGGCGAGCGAGAGAGTGAGGGGGAGAGAGAAGGGGGCAAGTGGGAGAGAGGGAGCAGCAGGATTCATTCGGGAGAGACCGACGTTCGGGGCCCATGGTGCAAAGACGTGTATGAAGCATGCGAAGAAATTTTGTTTTTTATTTAGGTGGGACCGACGGATGGGCGCCATCCATACTTGTAAATTCCATTCCGGAGGTCATTCCGTTTTTCTCTTGGAACGGAACATTCCGGTACCGGCCGATACCGGTGTACCGTTCCAGACTTTATTATATTAAAAATATATGAATGTACATATACATAAATATTCATATAAATATATATTTACGCCATAATTATGCTTCATCACACTGACATTTTTAGTTTTTTACCAAACTCACATATTGAACGAGGCGTCATTTGGTTTTAGCCCGGTACCGAAATGAGCGGAACAGACGTTTGACCCGGTATTGACCGGTATTGACCGGAATTGACCGGTATTGACCGGTATTTGACCCGGTACGGGATTTCAGCCCTTCTATACCGGTTTAGGCACCGGAACGGGGCATTCCGGCCGGTACCGGAATGGAATTTACAACTATGGCGCCATCAGTCCACGACAGCCATGCGATGAGCATGGAGAGGTGGACGCACGGATGAAGCCGAAAACTTTCAGCGACATGTATTCATATAATTTTTTATGGTGAGACATCATATCATGGGTTTATGAACCAATTTGAGACTATTCTACCGAGACACCTTCGCGAAATTTCGTATTTCTTTCGGTCAAAAACGTTTTTCAAAATTGGAATTTTAAATAGTTTAAGGGTTATTAAGCTGCGCAGAGAGCCATTCTTTACAAAATAGGTAATAGTCTAGTGGTTTGGTCATTGAATTGTGAAGAAAGAGGCCTCAGTTCGAATGCTACTGCTCGTGATTATTTTTTTGTTGCGAGCCGACCCCGCATGTCAGTGAGACAAAAAATAGCAAAAAATCAGCCCAAGCTAAAAGAATCGAACATGCAACCTCCTGTAACTTTTGAAAAAGGTCTAACCACTGCACCAAGTGTTAGAATATATTATTCAACACTCAATAAATTTATATAATTGAGTAAGTAATTCTAAATTTTCGAAATTTTACCCAAAATTTATTTTTTGGTGACCAGCGAAAATAATGAATTTCGCCAAATTTCGACGAACCCTGAGTACAGATTTATTACTTAGGCCTGTCTCTTCATGGCTCTAAATGTATGAATACAACTTCAACAGATTAACACAATCATAATGGTCCTGGTCCGAAGACAACAGATATATTTCCAACAAGAGTCATTACAATCAACAGGACCTCTGTTTTGCCATGTTGGTTTTCAACGAACAATTTGCAGTCTCATTCTTCCAACAAATCAGTAACAGAAGACCAAATGATATATAAATTTAGACAAGCGCAAGTTGAAATCATATTGCCAGGCTTTGAATTTCAGTAAAATAGACCATCACACTGAACAAAATATATTGTAACAGAAAGACAACGTTGACATATTAGACCTGAAGAATACTTGTCACCTTCAGTTCCAAAGCAACTACTTCATGGGAAAAATATATGATGAATGCATAACAGTCCTGCCGTCTAATAGTGATCAAATAAATCATGAAACCTAGCTACATATGACTAGATATCTAAATTGAGAACTGAAGATAGACTGGATGCATTACATTCAGGGTAAAATATTTATTTTTTTTTCAGCTTGAAGAAAAGTGGAACACAAATTTTCAAAATATCATCGCGGACCCTTCTCAGTGCTTCCTCATGCATTGCTGATGTCGCGTCAATTACTTCCATCCTTGCTGCTTCATATCGATCAAATAACATAGAGTTCATGTCGATTTCTGAGTCCTCTTCATCTCTTTCATTCCCTTCCCCTTCCAGGTGGCTGTTGCCACCGGGTAAATCATCAAAGGAGTCTTCAACAATCAGGTCCATTGTGTCCGGAACCACCTCATCTGCCTGGTCAGTGTTGTCCCCAGGCAACTCAACGAAGGAGTCCTCAACAATCAGTTCCATGGTCTTCCGAATCACATTGTCTGTCTGGTCAGTGTCGTCCCCAGGCAATTCAGCAATGGTGCCTTCAGTGATCATCTCCATGGTGTCTGGAGCCACCTCTTCATCTCGTTTATTCCCTTCCCCTTCCAGGATGTTGTTGTCCCCTGACAACTCATCAAAGGAGCCTTCCACAATCAGGTCCATTGTGTCCGGAACCACCTCGTCTGCCTGGTCAGTGTTCTCCCCAGGCAAGTCATCGAAGGAGTTCTCAACAATCAGTTCCATGGTCTTCTGAATCACATCGTCTGTATTGTCAGTGTTGTCCCCAGACACTTCAGCAATTTAGCCTTCAGTGATCATGTCCATGGTGTCTGGAGCCACCTCGTCCATGGAGTGCCACACCATGGAGTCAATGGAC
Source organism: Echinochloa phyllopogon (assembly GCA_033239725.1). Taxonomy (NCBI): domain Eukaryota; kingdom Viridiplantae; phylum Streptophyta; class Magnoliopsida; order Poales; family Poaceae; genus Echinochloa; species Echinochloa phyllopogon. The sequence goes on from BTCW01000018.1 coordinate 31,280,058, forward strand.
TCATCTCTGTAATCTGTAATAAGATTTCATTTTTTAGCTGTACATAAGACTTAGTGCTTCTGAGTCATGTGCAACTAACGATTAGTTTACAGAGTGAAAACATAAATACAGGCTACAGTAACCAGAAGAGAGAATTAGCATCTGTCTTAACAGAATAATTGCAATCGGTGATCAGGTACTGAATGCCCCACGGTTACCCTGATTTCTCACTACAAAAACAATCAAAACAGATCATAAATACTGAAAAACAATCCGTGGGCTAAAACCTGAACTCATCTGTAACAACTGAAAATCATATCAATGGAAAGGTAAACTCATCTCTGCAATATGCAATCCAATTTCTTTTTTAGTTATACATACAACTTAATGCTACTGAGTTGTGCCAATGACCATTACAAAGTTCAGTTTACACACTGAAAACGAAAATACGACTTAGTACTGTACAGTACATCACAAGCAAGAGATTCGTAGTTGTTAATGAACAAACTAAACAGATTAAAATTGCTGATAAGTGATAAGGTACTGAATTGCCGACAACAACCCAGATTTATGACTATAAAAGCAATCAATTTCATAACTACTGGAACCTTAACTGATCTGCAATTTCACAACTACTGAAATTCTGATCAATCTAAAGCCAAAACCATACATTGGAGGTAAATTAGATTGATACCTGCGGTCACCAGAACATGCGGCAGGGAGCCATCACGTGAACCTTGGGAGCGTATCCTGCTGCTGCATGGGAAGACCGGTGGAGGCATGGGATGGATCTCGGAGGAGTGCAGGGGTGTTGACGGGGTGAAGGGCGACGGGGAGGATTTTTGTTCTTTTCGCGGTTAAAACGGATTAACTTCCTTTGCGCGATCTCACTTTAATCATCTTATTTTCCCTGCTAAGCAGCGTGGTCGTTAGCGACCACAGTGACCGCTCAATAACAACCGGACCTAATATGGTCGTCGCCTACCATAGCTACTATTTCGTCAAACGTGGAACAGCCCCACGACGACCACACTTTGTATGTTTTTTTAACGGAACGGAAAGAGCTTTGCCGTAATTTTTATTAGAATAGGAAAAAGTAACAAAAACAACTATTACAACGACTGAAAAATCAAACAAAAGGAAAAGGAACAGGAAAACCACTCACTCACCACCCTGGAAAAACACCAAGGAAGGAGGCAAATAGGATGCAAAAAACCATAGATAAAGTCCTTCTGGCTGTCAGTTCTGATTCATCGCTCTACTGTATCGTTGAAGGTCTTTTTTTATCAAGAACGCCACTCCTTCTGCTGTCTTTAGTTCCTGATTGAATGTGCGTCAATTTCTTTCTTTCCAAATATTCCACCACAGGTAAATCATGAGTCCATCGAACTCCCTTCTATTTTCCTTAGCAACTCTTCTCCTGGCTTTCTTCCACCACCCATTGATCGTTGTTGCCGAGGTTGGCCCCGGGATGTATCGCAAGTTAAGCCAGTTTAGTAATTTGCCCCACACTGCCGTGACAAAGGGGCAACTCTTGCAAAGATGAGTCGGTGTCTCTTGTTCAGAATTGCATAGTCGGCATAGGGCACTATGTGGCCAACCTCTCTTCTCCAGATTGTCATCCGTTAGGATTTTCCTATGCAAGAGGATCCATGCAAAGAAGCGGCACTTAGGTTCTGCTCGAGCTCTCCAGATCGGCGTAAAGGTGGGTTTGGATAGCTGTCCTACAAACTGCATTCGATAGGCACTTCTTGCCGTGTACTCACCATCCTGTGTCCAACGCCATTTGATGTCATCCGGAGCATCCGGGTCTCGGTGCATGAGGTGGATCTGCTCCCACAGCTCTGTGTATTCCGTGATCTCCGCTGTGGTGTTTAGGGTGTTTAACTGACGTATCCAAAAATGGTCGTTCAGGACTTTTTGCACCGTAAAGTTTTTCCATCACGACTTGTCGAAAACATGTGGTGCTAAATTTTTTGGGGCCTGACCGTTAATCCAACTGTCGTGCCAGAACTTGGTTTTGTCACCTCTGCCCACGTTACGATCGTTGAGGCATTAAAAAGTTCTCGATCGGATTTATCATAGGGGACGTCCATCCCCACCCATGGACTGTCCTCATGTTTCCATCGGTACCAGCACTACCAAAGGCGAAGTGCCCTCGCGAGTCTTTCCAAATCAAGGATTCCTAGCCCTCCGAGGTCTTTGGGAGTACAAACCGTTGGCCATTTGACTAGACAATGTCCGCCATTAACACGCTCCGGCTCCTCCCCTTTCCAAAGGAAGCTACGCCTCAGTTTATCAATTTGTTTAACTAGCCATTTCTGTACTGGAAAAACAGTAAGATGATATACCGGCTGTGATGATAAGACTGATTTAACTAGTGTTTCTCTCCCTGCTGTTGAAAGCAGACGCCCTTTCCATCCTGGTAGTCGTGCCCCTATTTTCTCAATGAGAGGCATAACATCAAGCCTTCGCAGTTTGCGAAAATGAAGCGGTAGACCGAGGTATTTTCCTGGAAATGTGCAAATTTTGCCTGGGAAGTCTACCAAGGTAGCAACTAGATCCTCTGGGCTGCACCTGATAGGGTAAATCTCTGTTTTATTTAAATTGACCTTCAAACCGGAACAATCTCCAAAGAACTGCAGCAACCGTGTTAGATGCCTGAGCTCAGTTCGGTCTGGATTAGTAAATACCGCTGCGTCATCTGCATACAATGAGCATGGGAGCTTTGCCGCTCACGGGAGAACCGGCCGGATGACCTCATGCTGTGCTGCTAACTCAATCAACTGTGGAGGGGATCAGTCGCTAGGATAAATAGGATCGGTGATAATGGGTCTCCCTGCCGTAGACCCCTAGCGTGTTTGAATTTTTTCCCGGGGACCCCATTTAGCAACACTCGAGAGGAGGAGGTGGCTAGGAGTGTTGATATCCAGTCTCTCCATCGTTGGCCAAAGCCTAGGGCCTGCAGCGTCTCAATCAGGAACACCCAATTCAATGAATCAAACGCCTTCGAGATGTCGAATTTGATGAATAGAGCCGGTCTTTTGCTTTTGTGTAACGCCTGTATGACACTCCTGACATAGATGAAATTATCGTGTATGCATCTCTTCTTTATGAAGGCGTTTTGGGCATTCAGGAGGGTCAGCTTCGGGGCAAGCCTGTCAGCCAGTATTTTTGTTACGATCTTAGCAAGGCTGTTAACGAGACTGATAGGTTTGAAGTCGGAGATCGAATCGGCTCCTTCCTTTTTTGGGACTAGGATGATGTTAGCCTCATTTATTAGGTCTAATCTTCTGGTGCGCAGCTGGTGAAAAGCATGCAGGGCCTCAAGCAGGTCGTTTCTAATGATGTCCCAACATCGTTTGTAGAAGAGGCCTATGAAGCCATCGGGGCCCGGTGACTTTTCTGCGGGCAGATGTCTCACGACTTCTTTAATCTCAGCTTCCTCAAAGGGGTCCTCAAGATCACTCAGATCAACTAGCTGGTATCCGAGGTTATACCAATTTGGATGTGAGGAGCGTGCTCGTTGTGTGCCAAGAAGCTGAATAAAATGCTCGTAGATGACTTCCTCTTTTTCCTGGTGCCTAGCAACTGATTCTCGAGTGGTGTTTAAGGATGGGATGTACAGTTTTCTTCTTCTCAGATTAGCGTGGAGCATAAAAAATTTTGTGCATGCATTGCCTTTACGGATCCACGTCAGTCTCGAGTGCTGTCTGGCTCTCGTTCTCTTAATGACTGCTAGCCCAACAGACTTGGCTTTTAGGTATCGTCTGAATTCCAGTTCATCAGTTGTAAGCTGTCGTTGCTCTTGTGCAGCATCCAGGAGAAGGAGTGCTTCATTAGCAATTGCTAATCGTAGGTCTAAATTCCCCAAATTTTGTCGTCTCCATAATTTTAATGCTTTTGCGGTGCGGATGAGTTTGACGTGCAGTCGGAGTAATGCGTCTTGGGTGTGCACTTGCTTATCCCATGTTTCTTTGATTAAGTCCATGAAACCTGGCATATCCACCCAAAAAGATTCGAACCGAAAGCAGCATAGTTTTGTCTGGTGATGTTGCCTGTCGTAAGTAAGGGGCAGTGATCTGATCCTTTAGTTGGGAGAGCTTGGAGGTCCAGATTAGGGAAAAGCATATGCCATTCCGTTGATCCAAAGAATCTATCAATTTTGGTGAAAGTCGGAGTACTTTGCTCATTGCTCCACGTGAATCGTCGTCCCCTTAAGTCAATTTCCATGATTTGGAGGTCATTGATGGTTTGCTTAAAATTGCTCATCATTTGCCTATTTAATCTGTCATTGCTCTTATCCTCTAACTTGTAAATAAGGTTGAAATCCCCAATAATTAACCAGCTCGGTAGAGCTACTACCCTGAGATCAATCAGTTCTGCTAGAAAAGCCACTTTTGCACTGTCTTCTTGTGGTCCATAAACCCCAATTAGGGTCCACATAGTGTTATCCACTCACATGGTTATGTTTACCGAGATTGTGTTCAACGTCGAATGTGCATTGCTTAAGCTGAAATAGCTATCTGACGCTGCGAGCAAAATCCCACCTCTTGTTCCCTAAGCCGGTAAGGCCACAAAGTTGTTTACGAAATTCCTGCCCAGGGTATCAAGCACCAGTTTGGATGTTCAGTTCTCAATTTTTGTCTCTTGGAGACAAACAATAGTAGCGCCAGAGTCATCTACAGTTTGTCTAACACTTGTACGCTTAGCAGAGGCATTGAGCCCTCTTACATTCCAGCACAACACATTACATTGTTTTTGTGACATTGATGAACCGTGGCACACAACTAAAATTGATGCATTGCATAAGGGGATTAGGATGGCAGTAGGGCTGGGCGCTGAGGCCAAATACAAAGCCGAGCAATCCCAATTGTAGTTTGTCTCTAGCGGAAGGCAGCCGGATGTTGTTTTTGGCGGACTTTGTGATCGTCAGTGCTGAGCATCTAGCTCTTAACAAAGCACTGCTGAAGCCGCAGGACCAAATTGCCGGTCCAATAGTTCGCAACACAATCATCACATGGTACTGAGATGTCTTAGCTAACATGAATGAAACAAGCTGGCAACTAAGAAAGGGCCGCCGAACCGCAGACAAGCTTCTGGGCCTCTATCCCTCCTGGGCCACCACTTCTCTTGCCGGCTTGGGGGCAATCTTTGCACGTTTCTTGCTCTTGGATCGGTTGCCCTGCTCGACTAGAATCTTTATGGCCTCCATGGTGTAGTTGTTGAGCGGCTGCTGCACATGCTGCGCATACGAAATGACACCAGAGTTAGTTTCCTCAGGAGCCTCAGCATTAGGAGATAAAGCACCTAGTTTACTGAATAATATTTCTTGGGCCATTTGCATGCTATCTTTGCCTTGATTGAGTCTGGCTTTATTGGCCAGCCGCATGCTCTTTCGCTGTGCTGTGCTAGTGGCAGGAAGAGATTTCAGTGAATCTTCAGGCTGGTTGCAAGGGGAATTCATCAAGTTGGGTTGTGGTGTGTGGTGCAACAACGGGGGGTGTACTGTGTCTGAAACAAAGTCAATGAAAGCCCTTCTATATCATTTTTTCTTGCTGCCACATGAATTGTATTGCAGCTTGGGCCATGGATAACTAGGGAAGGTTCCTCTGGTGCGTGGTCAGATGCTGTTGGGGTAGCGGGAGGCTCTGTGTTGTCGGTTGGATTATAAGTGGCTGGTGCTGGTTCCTCTGGATTACTACAAGTTGAGGGGTCTGCTATATCTTGCACGAGAGGTGTAACAGAATTGGGTTCTTCAGTTGGGTGAATGGTGCTGCTATCAATGCAAACATCCCTACTAACATCAACTCGTGGGGTGGTAATGTTTTGCAGGAGGGGTGGGACAGTACTGTGTTCGATTAGTGGAGGAGTATTGTTATTAGTACAAGCAAGAAGCTCATCAGAGGCAGCAGGGAGGTGTGTTGGTGGTTGTGAGGTGCTACTCCCCTTACAGTTAGGAAATTCCAGTGATTCAATGTTGATTGCAGTGTTCAGGTTCAGAGCATGAAACAAATGCTCATCATGTGATTCAGTGTGTGATGACTCATCAAACAGAACCTTTGGACTTAAGGCATTTCTAACCTGCTTTTGTGTCTGATCAGGAGAGGAGATGTGAGTTGGAGCCTGCCATATTTCTCCCTCTTCCAGAACATCTTCAATCCCCGATGCCGGTGGAGATTGTACCAGGTTCCATCCCCTGGCCGCAGCCAGCATGTTCCTGACTCGTTCTTCTAGGGTAGCACCTCCTACAACAGGGTGTGTGGTGAGAGCTTCATGTAACATTGGGTCTTCCCAAGTATATTGATCACTCTGGACTGGGGGAAAGGAAGCACAGACGAAATCAGAAGGTACAGGCAGCTCACCCACAAACCCACCGGGGGTAACATGTGGAGTAGTCGGGGCAGTGCTCTTCAGTGCTGAAGTAGGCGTGTAGGTATGAACCAGGGGCGTGGCAAAGGAGACATGCTTTGCTTGAGTCTTCTTGTTCTTCTTGAGGATGGAAACAACTGGAGACTCGATCTTGCTTCTCTTGGTGCTGTCATCATACATTCCACGCCCCCACCCCCTCCAAGATGGTGGGGTAGCATCCCTGCTACGGTGGGGGTTGTGGCCTGCATCCCTGCCTCTGAAGCGCTGCGTAGAACTGTAACAATCATCCACCATACCTCGGCAGTGCGAGGCGCGACCCCAAGCTGATTGGCTTCTGTGGCATCTTGTACCCCTACTGTAATGGTCGTCGTCATCCCTCCTGGGTGGGCGGGGGGGGGGGGGGGGGGGGGGGGGGGGGGGGGTCTTCCCCACCTTGTCTCCCCAGTGGGCGCTCCCTTCTCCGCCCTAGCGAGTCCTCTACACCGTAGTGCCAGAGGAAGTCAGTTCGCCTGTCCAAACTGGTGAGCGGGAGGGAGAGGTCCTCAAGAACATCCAAGTGGATGTAAAGCTTGTACGTGAGCCCATGCTTGATCCCAGCTGGCCTATCGTGGTGGATGTGCACCAGCAGGAGCGGAATGTCGGTGGAGGGCAGCTCACGGTCGGGGTCGGAGACTATCAGCCACACCTTCTTGGCAATGGCCGAGGGGTTGGTACACCAGGTCCACAAGTCGTAGGTGTGGGTACGGGTGCGCCGGCGTGAATGTTCCTCGATGAAGTGGATCGTGCAGTGACGACCAATGACTTGAGCAGCCACCTGCTCGCTCCAGGTGTGGACCGGGATCCCCTCGATGCACAGCCTGACATGGAATTTCAAAACAGAATGAGTGGCATACTTTTGTTCAGACCAGGGGGCGAAATGGAAGGACCTGCCCCTGTTTTGCAGCACCGGCAGCCCTAGCACCCGTTGTGCGTCGCGACGGTGGTCGAAGATGATGAGGTACTGCTCCGGGTGGTGCTTGACCACCTGCATGTCGTCAAGGGGAATGCCGAGCTGGGTGGTGATGGCATCGGTGAGGTGGTATGCCTCGGAGTCGTGGCTGTTTCCATTGAGGGAGCACACGACCAACTTGCCGATGATGTTGTCCCGCTCCCGCTTGAAGGCGCAAGTTGCCGTGATCGCACAAAGCTCATCAGCAGGCCTGGCCCTCGGGTCCCCCGGGTAAGCAGCCATGGTGGAGTTGCTGCCTACCACAGCTTGCAGGTATGTCTTTGTGCTGTGCGAGCTTGTTGCCTGGTGGGGAGTGCTTGTGTTGGGCTGGGCGGGTCTGCTTGCAGCTGGTTCTTCTTATGGAAGCGAGGGCGTTGGTGTGGAGTTACTGCTGAGGGTCTGATCAATGGGCAATCCTTTGCATGATGTTTGTCCCTGAGGCATCTCCAGCACTTGGTTGGATTTGTGCAGAAGTGGACCCTGTGGTTAGGAGAGAGACAGTTGAAGCAGAGCCCTCTGGTGTGCTGGAGGAATTTTGATTTTCTTGTTGCATCAGATTGGGATTGGTGGTTGTTGTATTGCCGTTCACTTCTCCACCAGTATCGTGGCTTCACCTTTGTGAATCCCTGATCATCCTTAGCGACAATGGTGGCGAGGTCTGCTTTTAGACATGAATGCTCCCCTTCCTTGCTGTATGGCATTGGCGCTGATTCCTTCAGCCGAATTCCAGGGCACGCGTAGGCACCGTGTTGAATGCTCCTCCGAGGGGAAGCCGTGCTGGTTGATGGATTGCCCTCTCCAACTATCCACTTCATCTTCTCTTGTGCCGTGAGCCTTGGTCTGGGAGCAGGTCTGGGATCTTCAATGCTGGGTGCGGCTTCATTGACTTCGGAAGTGACCGTATCTGGCTGGCTGGCAGGGGGCCGACTGCCTGCAGTAACTCCGGTGGCTTTGAGAACAGTAACTCCGGTAGCTTGCAGAGATGGTGGTGTAGCCCCGATAGCTTGAGGAACATGCGGCATCCGGGCCGGGCCATCTGCCTGCAACTCCTCCCGTAAAACCATGGTGGCCAGCTCCTCCCGTAGAACTCTAGCAGCCTGGACGTCCAGGAGATCTTCAAGGATTGGATCTGGAGGTGAAGCATTGAAGGCACTCGAAATCTTGCGCAGAGCATGGATATCTTGGGCCAACTCCGAGAGGACGACGGGCTGAACCGGGGCGGACGGCGAGGCCGGCGACTTGAAAGCGGAGGCAGCTTCCGCAGTCGAAAGCCGGGAGGGCTGGACTGGGGGCAGAACCCCATCGGGTGACCCGTGGATCGGTAGATTAGGCGTGGGGGAAGCCGGATCCGTGGAGGGACAGGAGGGATTAGTAGGGATTTGGGGTGGATTTGACGAATTGGGTGCTGGTTTTCTTGAGGTTCGCTGGGGGCTCGGGGGAGCGCTTCGGGGAGGCTCCATTCGAGGACAGGTGGGGAACATGATCCTAGCTAGCTTGTATACCACACTTTGTATGGGTCGCTAGATTAAGGTCGTTAATACTTTGTAGTGCAAGACATATCATATGATATCTTCTCCCCTATCAGGTTTCGAGAGGATTTAAAGACGTGCATCGCTCTCTAAAACTATAAGTTTGAGATGGAGCAAGATGCAAAATCATATGTATTATCATCTTTTTTCCCCATAGGGATTTTTAAGGATGATAACTAAAGACATACAAGTTGTTCTTTGAACTAGACTATGAGTTTATCTCACAAGAGTTCGAATGGAGCGACAATGTATCATGGTTTTCTCCTTATTTTTTCCACTGGGTTTTTGAGGAGTTTTACCTGGTACATCTATATTTCCTCATATTTTTTCCACAGGGTTTTTGGAGGAATTGATTAATACATTGATCTCAACGATGGAGTTGATCAAGGGAGAGTGTTGTGAATCATTTGTTGGTGATCAACATCAGCAACCGCCATTGACAGTTGCCACCAAAAGATATATATATATATATATATATATATATATATATATATATATATATATATATATATATATATATATATATATATATATATATATATATATACATACATACAAACGGATCAATGGAATACAACAGAGATTTCACTCTTGTCACTCGTCTCTTTACATTTGAGTACTACATTATATACTTTAACAGGGTGGCGGTACTAGTGCGCGTGGTTGGTGGGCAGGTGGCGCTGCAGCGCTGGCAGGCGGGGTCCAAGGTGATGTGGCGGTGGGTCCGGGAAGAATAGAATTTGCGCCAAAATTTTGAACCAAATGCGAAAAGATTTTGAACTACAGCTTATAGAGAACTTCAAAAGCTACAACTTTCACGTTGAACGTTTTGGCTAGAAATGCACCAAAAAGTAGATTGGGCAAGATTACTTTCAGTCAAAGGTTTGAAATTCAAATTTTCAAAAATTCCTTTCATGTAGCCATTTTGTGCTCAAATTTTAAAATACTTAGAGGTTCTAATTTTGAACAAAAAGTGGCTAGTTTTGAAGATCAAAAAATAAATAATCTTTTGGTGTGACATGCGTTTGTTGTTTTCAAATATTTTTCAAATGGTGGCTTGGCCAATTCGATCAAAAGTCACATTTGTACTGAATTTAAAATAGAGTTTGACCAATAGTTGACTGCCACTTCAAAAATCTTAAACTCTAAATCTGTTAACTTGCAATGTACCATTGGAAAGATATTGAAGTCTAGTTTTCAAATATGCAAAAACATTTGGTCACTTTTGAAACATAATTTGAACAAAAATCAATTGAATTTCAGGCTTACAAAGAGGACTTAGCCAAAAAAAAGAGAATTTTAACCATGAACACATGCATACATATGATTATATGAAGCATACATGGTTATGACAATGCTTAGCATTTATAATCATGATATTATGAACATGAATGATGCTTTTTATGTAGGTTTGAGTTTTAAAGTTTTAATGCACATGCTTTGCACCAATTTAATTTAAATGCAAACATAAACATACAAGTGTATATGTATGAAACATGCATGACATATTGTGCAACTTAGGTTTAATTATTCTTGTTAGCATAATTAAACCTTGAGTTTTCATAGCATACCCCCCTTAAAGAAATCTTGTCCCAAGATTTGGTGCTCGAAAGTGTGGAGGGTTAGGTACCTTTGTGGGAGTCTAGGAAACCGGGGTATTTGGAATTTAGATAGGATTCTTGTTCCCAAGTGGCTTCATCTTCGGAATGGTTACTCCATTGGATTATATAGAACTTGATAGATCGATGGCGAGTGGACCTCTCTTTGGAATCAAGATATTTGATCGGATGTTCTTCATAAGAAAGATCAGGCTCTAGTTGAATTTCTTCTTGTGCTACATTTTTGGTAGGCACTCGCAAACACTTCTTAAGTTGTGAGACATGAAACACATTGTGGATGGCGGCAAGAGTAGGTGGAAGTTGTACTCGATAAGCTACCAGTCTACATTGCTCAAGTATTGGGAAAGGTCCAATATATCGAGGAGCTAATTTTCCTTTCACGCCAAATCATTATACTCCTCTTGATGGTGACACTCGAAGATAAACATGATCACACACTTCAAATTGTATAGGTTTCTTTCGTTGATCATGATAACTCTTTTGGCGAGATTGAGTGACTTTAAGGTTCTCTTGAATCATCCTCACTTTCTTTTTCCGCTTTGACAACTAGGTCGGGTCCATACATTTTTCTTTCTCCAGACTCGGACCAATTCAAAGGTGTTCTACATCCTCGACCATACAAAGCTAGTGGCAAGCATTGCTCCCAATTTTTATCATAGTGAATCATGCATGCTCTCAACATATCCTCCAATATTTGATTCACTCTCTCGGTTTGACCATCGGTTTGAGGTTGGTAAGCGGAACTTCGGATAAGTGTGGTGCCTAGGGATGTTTGCAGTTGTTCCCAAAAGCGAGCAATGAACAATGTACCTCGATCGAAGATAATTGTTTTTGGTACACCATGAAGGCAAACAATTCTATTGAGATAGATTTCCGCATACTTCTTGCTAGTTTAGATAGTGTTAACCTGAATAAAATTAGCGGTCTTGGTAAGTCCATCTACAATCACCCATATCGAATCATGCTTTTGAGGTGAAAGAGGCAACCCTACAATAAAATCCATACTTATGTCCTCCCATTTTCATGAGGGAATGGATAATGGTTGTAAGATTCTGGTGGATTTCAGATGACTAGCTTTGACTCGTCGGCATGTGTCACATTCCGACACATAATTGGCAATTTCTCTCTTCATTCCGATCCACCAAAAATTTTCCTTGAGATCTTGATACATCTTCTTGCTTCCTAGGTGAATAGAGAATTTGGACAAATGAGCCTCATCTAATATTTATTTCCTAAGAACATGGTCTTTAGGAACCATTAGACAATCTCGAAACCAAAGTACTCCATTGTTGTCGACCCGAAAACACTTGTACTTCTCTTCATTTTGTTCTAGGCCTTTCTTAATTATTTGAACTCCCTTGTCCTTTGCTTGAGCCAAAATAATTTGCTCTCTTATGGTGGAGTGCATAGAGATGTTGTTCAATGTTCTGTGAGGTAGAATCTCTAAATGAAGCTTCTCCACCTGGCAACATAATGTGTCACTATAATGTTCCATAGTTGCACAATGACATTGGGCCTTGCGGCTTAATGCATCCGCAACTACATTAGCTTTTTCGGGGTGGTAGTGCACTTCTATATCATAATCCTTGATTAATTCTAAGCATCTTATTTGTCTCATGTTCAAATCGGCTTGAGTAAAGATATACTTGAGACTTTTATTATTGGTGAATATATTGCAATGAGCACCCATAAGATAGTGTCTCCAAATTTTGAGTGCATGAACTATGGCGGTTAGTCCAAGATCATGAGTAGGATAGTTTTCTTCATGAGGTCTAAGTGCTCTAGAGGCATAGGCAATGACTCTATTTTCTTGCATAAGAACACATCCAAGTCCAATGCCTGAGGCATCACAATACACATCAAAAGGCTTTGAAGTGTCCGGTTGAGCTAGAACGGGAGCGGAAGTCAAAAGTTTCCTCAAGGTGTGGAAAGCTTCTTCACACTTCTCATCCCATTTAAATTTCTTCTCCTTCTTGAGTAGTTCAGTCATAGGTTAAGGCATCCCACAACGCCGTCGGCCCATCGGTAACCACTGGCAAGCTAGAGACGTACAAGTTACTTGACCAAGACCAGAGCCATAATAGTTCTAGCGGTGGCGACAGGCTCCTGGGTTGCCACTTTAAGAACCGGACCTTATGGAGAGACACTAGAGCAAAGCACAAAGCACATGCTCTAGTTCCCTAAACCAAGTTGCTAAAAGGCATGTTTTATCATAAATATTAAAGTGAACCATTAAGTCAAGATTAATAATTAAATAATAGTGACAGTAGCTGCGCATAGCAATGATTCTACCCATATGCAAAAACCTAAGGTAAACAAGGACATGATAATCAAACTAGGTACAACCTTAATGGTACATCAATTTAGACACATGCAAGTATGAAATAATGTAGTACATAGTGGGTAGGTAGCCAGGATTGTCCATGCTATAACTTGCCTTCCTCAAAAGGCGGCTGCTGCTGCTGCTGCTCTGAGTCCTGCTCCTGGAAGTCCTCCGCGTACTCGAACTCCAACGCGTACGGCTCACCGACTGGACACGAATCACCACACAAGCATCCACACAAGCCAGTACATGCAAACAAGAATAATTTATTAGCAACAATACACCAAACAATAGAAACAGTACATAAATAGGTTTTAGAACTATTCTACGCTTCACTACGAACACATGAGCGCGAAAATCACACTAATTAGAGTTAAATCAGAGAAGTTATGAGGTTTCTAGGGTTCAGGGTCTTGGTGGCAACAAAATAAAGGCTCCAGGGGCTAAATTGTGAAAAACCATGGACCTATGCATAATTATGCATTAAAACTCAGGGGCCTATGCGCAAAAACACCGGATCTGGACCACGGGTTCAAATGTTCAAAAGCTCAGGGTCTTAAAAGATTTAAAAGGACCTAATTGTAAATACTTTTATAAAAGGAGTGGATGGTGGGTTGATTCGATAGAAGCTGGGGGGTTCTTTTACAAAATTACCGTGCTGACCGTTATCAGGACGTTTGACTCGGGCTCAGATTGAATGTGGGCCGTCCGATTTAGATCGGACGGTGGTCAGATCGGGCAAGGGGGAGAAGACGGCGGCGGTGACCCGGACGGCGGCGCCACCCCGTCCGCGGCGGGAGTTCGCCGGAGTGGAGGGGATCTCGAGCTACAGGCCCCTATTTGCTACGTGGTTTGCTCCTACGGCATCAGGGTGCACGGCGAGTCCAACTGGGGGGTTTGTGACGGTGAACGGAGCATCGGGGCGGCGGTCGACGATGAACCGCGGCAAGGGCTCGCTGCCGAGAGTGGAGCGCCTGCTACGTTGCTTGAAAGCAAGATTGGGGAGTCTCGGGGACTTCAGTACGTTAGCGCAAAGCCTTAGGGGCGATCGAATTAGAGGGAGCGACGCCGGAGGGGGTCGGTCGACGTCGACGGCGCTCGGCTTGGGGATGGCGGCGCGGGGAGCTCGGGAGGAGTGGCGCCGAGGGCTTGGGGCTCGGGGCGTGGATGGATGAGGCTCAGTGAGACAGTGCCAAGCTTAAATAGGCCCCGGGGGCGCGCAGTGGCATGCGCGCCACGAAGATCGGCGGCGGCAGGCGGGTCCCAGGTTGCCATACGGGGGAACACCTTCCAAGTGGGGGAAGCGGCGCAGATGGAAGGGTGGGGTAGCTGGGACGCTTCCATGAAGCTTCGGAAGGATCCTCGGGCTGCGCGGGTGTGGGCCAACGCGCGCGGGTGCGGTCGCGGGAGGCGGTGTGCGCCGAGTCCGGCTCGGGCGCTCGGGGCGAGTGGAAGAAGGAATGTCTGGCAGCCGGGCCCCACTGGTCAGGGAGAGGGAGGGGGAAGGCGGCCGAAGTTTTGGGCCGGGGCGCACGGGAAGTGGCCCAAGCGGAGAAGGGGAGTGGGGAGTGGGCCGGTGCAGTTGAGTGCGGAGTGGGCCGTGGTGGGGAGGTCGGCTTGGGCCGAGCTGGGCTGCGGTGCGATGCTGAAGTGATGGGCCGAGCTGGCGTGCGCTGTGCAAGGAAGAGAGTAGGAGGAGCGAAAGTGGACTCACGAAGGACTTCAGGGAGTAGAAGTGGACCGCCCGCGTGGGCCACGGAGGTGAGTGCTGAGCGGGCTGGACTCGGCGTTGGCACTGGGCAGTGGCGCCAAGAGAGAAGAGGGGGGGAGGAGAAATAGACTAGGCTAGGAGTTGGAGGGGCAAAAGTGAACTCTGACCAAAAGAACTTTTCTAGGGCTCCAAACTTGGCGTGTCCAAAGGGGCCAGTCTTGACACCTCGCATGCTCGGGGGCTGGGCGCTTAACATGAACTTAGCGTGTCTAAAGGGGCATGGCTAGACACCTCGGATGCTCGGGGGCTGGGTGCTTGGCACGTAATCGGCGCGTCCAAAGCGACTATGCCAGACCATTTGAATGCTCGGGGGCTGGGTGCTTGACACAAACTCGGCGCGTCCAAAGGGGTCAGGCCAGACACCTCACATGCTCGGGGGCTGGACGCTTAACATGAACTCGGCGTGTCCAAAGGGGCCAAGCCAGATACCTCGCATGCTCGGGGGCTAAGCGCTCGACACGGACTCAGAGCTTCCAAAGGGGCCAGGCCAGACACCTCACATGCTCGGGGGCTGGGCGCTTGACACGAACTCGATGAGTCCAAATGGGCCAGGCTAGACACCTCGCATGTCTAGGGGCTGGGCGCTTGACACGAACTCGATGCGTCCAAAGGGGCCTGGCAACACACCTTGCATGCTCGGTGGCTGGGGGCTTAACATGAACTCGGCATGTCCAAAGGGGCCAGGCCAGACACTTCGCATGCTCGGGGGTTGGGTGCTTGACACGTACTAGGTGCATCCAAAGGGACTAGGCAAGACCCTTCACATGCTTGGAGGCTGGACACTATACTCAGACTTTGCACGTCTAAAGGGACCAGGCCAGACCCTTCGGATGCTCGGGGGCTGGGTGCTCGACACGTACTAGGTGCGTCCAAAGGGGCCAAGCTAGACACCTCGCATGCTCGGGGGCTGGGCGCTTGACACAAACTTGGCGTGTCCAAAGGGGCGACACCAGACACCTCGCATGCTCGGGGGCTGGGCGCTTGACATGTACATGGTGCGTCCAAAGGGACCAGGCCAGACCCTTCACATGCTCGGGGGCTAGGCGCTCGACACGGACTAGGTGCATTGTTGGCACTTCTTATGATCCAATATCAGAATTGAGAATCCTGGTACTGGGGTAAGGAGTGTTTCAGTGGTTTTCCTTATGGCTTAGTAAAATATAGAAATATTCTGCAAGCGCACAGAATCACCGCTGTAGCACTTCACCTGGGAGTATCCCGAGGTATCGTAATTTATATTTCCGCAGGGAAGCTTTGGCAAGATTACTAGTGAACAGATATTCGAGACTATCAGAGAAGGGTACACGACTAGACAAGACAGGGGATAACGGTATTGGATAGGAGTGGATATACCGGACACACAGCTCAAGGGATACTCAGGTAAGGGAGAGAAGAGATAGATAGCTGGGAGGACAACGAGAAGAGATAGAGGACTCCTGGATTCTTTATCTACCTATGTCACTCTAGCTTAGAGATACAGCGGCTACAGAGCCAGCACTAGGAGATCTGGGATAACTCTAATGTCTTAGCTTCGGGACAAGGGAACCGGTGAATACACAGAAAGGGATGAGAAGGGGTGCCACTATTTCCCAACTGGGGAATCCTACGGACCGGAACTAATGTGATGGGCTACGAAGACCGAAAGGGCTGTCACCACCTCCCAGCTACCACCTCCGTTGCGACGGGAATAAACTAAGGCCACCGACTCATCTAGGAACCACTCCTACACTAGGCAACGACTACTTACTCTGCTAGCAAGAGCAAGCAACCTTGTCAATACTCTTGGTGACAATTCACCTCCAGTATCAAGCAAGATCGAAGAACCAGCCAAGACAAAGACTTAAACAAGACTACAAGCACTAGAACTATAACAGACTATATTCTAAACAAGATATATTTGCAACTAGGATAAAGTAGAAGCAAGATATTAATGACAAAGGCAAAGTGATAAAGATAACTATATTGATAA
The DNA here is from genome assembly GCA_033239725.1 of Echinochloa phyllopogon. Classification (NCBI taxonomy): domain Eukaryota; kingdom Viridiplantae; phylum Streptophyta; class Magnoliopsida; order Poales; family Poaceae; genus Echinochloa; species Echinochloa phyllopogon. The sequence continues at coordinate 31,296,608 of BTCW01000018.1, forward strand.
CTCGAAGTCTTACAAAAGGAAAAGTAAAAGATACAAGAGCTATTACCAGAGCTTCTGAAGACGACTCCGGAACCTCCGAGGCAAAGCTTGACTCAACTCTAACTCCCAACTAAACTATCCTAACTCTACTAGAATGAAAGTGGAAATGAGCTCCTTGGCTTGGTGTGTGTTTACAAGTGAAAGTGACCCTCTATTTATAGGAGTCCGAGGCGGTTGAGGCAGGGTAGCGGCCAAGGAAGCCAGGGGGGTACCCCTGGGATTTCGGGCGAGGGGAGGCGGTTCGGCCGAACAGGTCGGTTCGGCCGAACTCCCCAGTTCGCCCGAACCAGAGGATCTGCCGACCTTGCTTCCCACAGCCAGCATTGGCTCCCTGGTGTCGGTTTCCAGCTGGGGGCGGTTCGGCCGAACTGGGCCTGGCCCGTGGCCGGCCTCCCCAGCACCGCCTCTGCTGCCTGGACCCCCCTGGGCTTCCTCCTGATGCATGACTTCGTGTTGATCTGGCCCAGAATGACGTGGCATGGTCCAGGATGAGTTGGCGGTCGCCCACGTGTCGTGTGATGTGTTCGCTTGGTCATTGTTGACGTGGACGACTCCCGGTGGTCTGCTCGGCTAAGGGGGGTAACCGGCCGAACGTAGTCGTTCGGCCGATTTGGTCATTTCCGGTCCCAATAGAACATATTAGTCGTAGTTGTACCTGCACAAGTGACACTCACCAAAACTCGTGGAACTTTATTAGAAATAAAACCTAAGTGCATGGAATGTTGCATATAACCTCATTTATTCCCGAGTATTGGTGGTCAGATTTGGGCTGTAACGACCGCCAACAAGCTCCCCCAAGCTTAGCTCTTTGCTCGTCCTCGAGCAAAGATATAAACTTAGGCTCGGTGGATCAGGAGTTGCTACAATGTCATTTCTTTTGCAGGTAACTTTATAAACAACTGGTCTTCAAAAATACTTGAATCATAGGCAAAGTTTCAAATCACCTTTTTACCTATGAGGCTTATAGCAATCTCCTTATCTTGGGCGGTTGAAAGGACGAACAGTTTAAACTCAGTTTTATTCCACTCTACTCTTTTCGGGATCCCATCTCGGAGTTTTTCATAAGTTTTGAAAACTATAAATTGTTCCTCATTGGCACACTCAATCACTCAAGTGTATTTGAATCCTCACCAAAGGCTTGTGCCTTCTTTTTCATCCTAACATCTAATATGGCTTTTTGTGTGGCTCAGGGACAAAGGATGAAGGCATGCATGCATCTTATATTTTGCTAAGTCAATGACCAGATCTCAGAGGAGACAAATCACATCTTAAGATCGAGACGTGCAAGTGTGTGGATATGAGTGGAGTGGCATATGGTGGAGTGGTGGAATGGAATATGGTGGAATGGTGGAACGGAATATGGTGGAACTCCTTGGATGAAACTCCCTCTCCTTGATTTATTTTTGAGAACATGGGCTATCTTTTATTCTCATATTTTTGCCATGCCACTTGGCATGCTTTTCTTTTTCTCTTTCTTTTTGCCATGCTCTTTGGCATGCTTTTCTTTTTCTCTTATTTTTGCCATGCTTCTTTGGCATGCTTTTCTTTTTGCATAGCCCATGTCTCTATCAAGAATATTTGGAGAGGGAGATCATAGAACATGGAGCATTTATTTTTGTGGATGGATGATGGAAAATGTCTGCTAACTCCCAGTGTAGGAATTGCAAGTGAGAGGTGGTGAGTGTACGTGGGTCTCGATCTTTAAGAATATGAAAGCTTCACTCAAAGGTCACAACAATTTGACAAAGCTCACTAAGATAACAAGCAGCATATGAGTAGAAATTTTCAACTAAGCTTATCATATGGCTTTGGTAGGTATTTTGACCAATGAGGAACTTGTTTCATTTTGAAAACATAAATTTCCGAGATTTTCCCCGTACTAAAAGCAGAATAGAATTTTAACCAAATTCTCACTATATCAATCCCCACAACAACTTAGACTGGAATAAAGCATGTGCTCCCACAAGGTTTTCAGGATCATTTTTACTCATGCCAAATAAATCAAGCACAATCTAGCAACTAGTTGAAGCAAAGTACTTGCAAAATTAATGACAGAGCAACTATTCATCATTTCCAAGGTGAGAGGCATATGATTCATTCCATGCATAGTTGGGAGTTATTTTATTCAAGGGAAATTTTGTTTAAGGGAAATATTTTTGGTATTTTCATTTTTTTTAAAATGCAAGTTAACATGAAGGGAAATGAAACGGGAAATTAAATGATCAAAGTGCTGGATAAATCGGGACATACCTGTGGGGGTCCTCCCCCAAGCTTGGACTCTTCACTGGTAGGGGTTGAGCCTTGAAAGGTACTGGCTCAGCTGTTCCGCTTGTTCGTGGACGTCGTGCTGGATAGACGCCACCATCCCGCTATTCTCTTGATGGTACTGAGAATGGCGGGCTAGCGTGTCTTGAATCTCTCGGGTACGGTCGTCGATGAGCTCGACTCGGTCGGAGATGTAGGACATATCCCGGCCATAGTCGAAGCGTGCGGACTGTGAGTATCCGGGGTAGTATGGCTGGGAGGCACTGTCGTATCCCCCTCCATACCGGCTCCCGGACCACTCAGAGTCCGTGTCTTGGCCGTGGTCCCAGCGTCCTGAGGTGAAGTAGTTCGGCTCCTGGTGTTGCTCGGAGCCTCCTGCTCCGGACGTCCCAGCGCCGGTGTACATGTCGTAGGTGGCCTCAAAAGCGGAAGTGTGTCGGTGCGGCATTTGTGGTGCATCTTCCGGCTCCTATGAGGTGGCGAGCCCAGCATCACGCTTGGCTCGTCCCCTCGTGACGGGTCCGTCACCTGCAATGCTGTGCCGAGCGGGCTCTCTCCAAGGTGGAGAATCGTCCGACTCGGTCCTCAACTGAAGAGTTAGTTTCGGCTTGGTATACAACCTTAGTGCTGCACAGGGCAAAGGCACTTCAGTTGTATATCCACGGTAAATCATTGCCAGCGTTGCGTTAGGCGTCTGCCGTATCATGTGGGCCTGCACGAAGTGCTCGGTATCCACGACGGAATGCTCTGTCTCGATGTACGTGAGCCGGGCGCCTTGAAGGACGCCCAGGTGGTTAGCAAGGCGAGTGACTAGAGAAGTCATCGCCATGCTACCCGCACGAGAAATATGAGACAGCTAGTGACCAACCATGTCTTTCACAGGTGAATAGGGAATCTGCTTGACCATGGCAAAAAGAACCCGCAACTCGATGGTGTTGACAGGGCGCAAATCTGCCCGGGGGAATACCGTCATAGACACCCGACGATGCATGAAACGCAAAGTGGGGTTATGTATGCTGTTCGTGCGTGGCGCATGACAGTTGGTATCCCCCGAAATCTTTTTCCAAAATGCCACCCGGTCAAATCTTTTAAGCGCTTTGTTCGGGTCTAAGGAACAATGGCTTGAAAATCCGAGACCCGAACTAAAATCCCTCCAAGAGCAGAAGAACTCTTGGTTGAAGAATCGGAAACGAGTCCCCCCAGTTTCAGAAACCAAAGTCGAGAGGAATTCAAGGGTGAGCAGGTACGAACCTTCTTCGTTGATGTGCTAGAAATTCTCCCAGCCAATGGCCTGGAAGATTTCTGTAAACTCTACGTCCATCCCCGTGTCCCTGAGAAAATCTTGCTCAAACACACGGGTGTGCTCGAACTCCTTCAGCCGAAGCTCGTTGAAGGTGTTCCGCTCCCTTTCTGTTCTAAGGTTGATGTCACTCTCGCTCAGGAGCTGCCTGGCCGGGGATGTGGCATGGCCCCATCCCGAGCCGGCTGCTCCGTGCTCGTCCATGTCCATCCGGCTCGAGCCTCGAGACGGAGCTGGGGAACTCCCAGCATCGTCCAATCGTCGGCCTAGCCGGGCAGAACGACGGAGTGACGTGAAGAACTTCGACATGATTCCTGCAAAAGGTTAGTACACAACAACTACCCGAAGGACTGAATATATATGGTTAGCACAAGAAAATCAAGTCAGTCGTTCAAGATAGTTAGTCGTTCTTGCGGGGATGAAAACCACCACAAAAGGTTAGTCGTTCTTGTGGGTGTCGGTGACCACCATAAAACCGTCCAGAAATTCAGCACAAAGATCACAACAAAAGCAAAATATTTTTGGGATTTTCTAGTGATGCAAGTAAACCAAAACTTGAGCAAGAAATTAGGGAGAACTTGAGCAAGCACTAGAGCAAAGAACTTGAGAGGGAGAGAGCTCCTAGCAGAATTTTTTCAGAATGTATGAGTGTGTGAATGGTGCAAGGAGAAGCAAGCAGCAAGGGCAGCATTTATAGGCCGAGGGGAGGGCCTTGGCCAGTTCGCCCGAAGGCTCTGGTTCGCCCGAACCAGGCCTGGTGGCCGGGGCACTCCCATGTGAGTGCAGCACTCACATGCCTTTGTTTCCACTCCAAGTTTGTGTGGCCACCAATTCCCAAGGACATTTGAGTGGTTTTTAGTGGTAGGTAAGATGCAAACTTGACATGACCAAAGTGGACTTTAGTGGAGTTATCCCCATGCTGCCATGTTTGTGATAATTGGTGAGTGTGCAGCCATTTTTAGTGGGGTAGACATGTTTGGTGCTGGTTGGTGGTGATGGTAAATAATTGGAGATGTTCTAGAAGGGATGAAAATGATAAAAGTTACCAATTACATCCACCCTAGGTAAGATTTCAGCATGTGTCCAATTATTTCTAACCAAGCTTGTAAAATTTTCTACTCTCTCTCAAATTAATTACTCAAGTGGTTCATTTATTTTGGAAAGGGAAACATGCAAATGCAATTGAGAATTTAAAAATTGGAAGGGAAATATGGGATACATACCGGTTTTCCTCGCGGTGCGAGCTCAGCTTTTAAGTCCGCGAGCGGGACTTCTCTTGTCTTCAGTTGCTCTTGTCATCGTCCGGTCCCGGAGTGGATGACTCGGATGATGCAACCTTCTTCCGCCACATTTTCTTGTTCTTCTTCTTCGGTGTTGGTGGCGGTGGGTTCGGCGTCTCTGGAGAATTCCAGAGGGCCTGTTCTTCCTCGTATTTCTTTACGAGGAAATCCATTTCTTCTGCACTTGTCGGTTTTGTCGGCTCGTTCCACTTGAGCTGCTCACCACCGAGTATTTCCAGCTCTCCATTAATGAGAGCCTTAAGGAAACACTCGGCGCTCCTCTGCTCCGGTGTGAGTGGCTCTGTCTTCTTCTCTTCCCGGGGTTGAAACTTGAAGTAAGTCAACCTTCCGTCGATACGGAACGAGATTTCTCTCGCATCCATATCGATCCTAGCCCAGGTGGTGTTCAAGAATGGTCGGCCCAACACAAGGGGAAATGAATGTTCGTTCCCCGTGTCGAGGACAACAAAGTCCACAGGGACATATCGTCCCCAGATCCGGACCGGTACATTCTCGATCACCCCCTCGGGGTAGCGGATGGTTGAGTCCGCAAGCTGTACCTGGGCAGTAGTAGGTGACAGAGTAGGGTAGCGTAATTTCTTAAATAATACCTTAGACATGATGTTGACGCTTGCCCCCAGATCACAGAGTGCATCATCAATGCGACGATTCCAGATCGCGCACTGAATGATGGGCACTCCGGGATATTCCTTCCTGTCCGGAGAGGTCTTGATGATCGCCCTTTTTGCAGCTCTCGGCAGATAGGTCCATCTTGGTGTCAGCACTTGGATACGTGCGACCTTCCCTACGTGGTTAGTTCGGAAGACACTACGAGGCATCTTACCATGCCTGGTAGTGATGGAATTCACTGTCTCGATGGAAGGTTCGGGTTGCCCCGGAATCTTCCCCGATTCAGTGACAGGAACAGCAGCAGCTAACTGAGCGACTTGAGTTTCTATCATTTTATTAAAGCTCAGTTGACTTTTCATAGTAGAAGAAAATGATTCCATCCTAGAGTCTATACTTTCCAGTGTGTTATCATTAGCAGCAAGCCTTTTATTGATGTTTTCAGTTATTTTCATCTGGCCAAACACAAGATCTCTAAGAGACGGCTGATTATTGAAATTGCTGGAATTGAAATTGTTACCTTGTTGAGGCCTCTCAAAAGGGAGATTTGGGCATGGATTCCAGCCTTGGTTGCCGTAGTTGTTCGGTCGGTACCCGTTGTTGTTGGAGTTGTTGACGTAGTGGGCATCTTCTCGCGTTTCGGGGCAGTCATTCCCCGAATGGCCAGTGTTGCCACAGACTTCGCAGGTCATGCGAGCGTCCATGGCTTGCACCGTTTCTTGAGCAGGGGCCTCCAGTTTCTTCATCAGGAGGTCCATCTTGGCAGCGAGCATGTCCAGAGCTTCAACTTGGTGGACTCCTCGGGTCTTTGGTTGAGTCCGGTCGTCGGACCAACCTTGGTTCTCGACCATCTTCTCTATGAGGGCCTTCGCACGACTCTCCTCAAGAGAGAAGAATGAGCCTCCAGCAGCAGCATCCAGGTACTCACGGGCAGAATTTCTCAGCCCGTGATAGAAAGTTTGGATTATGAACCAACTCTGCATACCATGGTGAGGACAAGCAGAAATATAGTCCTGGAGGCGATCCCATGCCTCCGGGACTGTTTCATCTTTTAGCTGCTGGAAACTAGCTATTTTGTTCCGGAGGGCGTTGGTTTTCCCAACCGGAAAGAATTTTAGCAAGAAAGCGCTAATGCATTTATCCCAGGTATCTATTGCTTCGCGGTTAGCATAAAACCATTGTTTCGTCTTGCCTAATAATGAGAATGGAAATAAACGAAGGCGAATGGCATCGATACTTACTCCGCGGATGGTGAAGGTGTTGCAAATCTCTAGGAAATGCTGGAGATGAGCATTGGCATCTTCGTGTGGCTTGCCGCAGAATGGGCTAGCCTGTACCATATTGATGAGGGCTGGCTTCAGCTCGAAGTTAGCATCTCCGACTGGCGGAGCTGGTCCGATACGTACGTTCTCGCTTGATGGACCGGAGAACTCACGGATCGTCTTGGTTGCCATCCTCAATGTAGCCTGGTCAACGACGGGAAGGACTGGGTTCATCGGAAGGAGTTGCTTCTGAGGAGGTACAACACGGGGTCGTACTTTCCTCACAAATGACTCCGGATTTTCTTGGATGTTTGACGGTAGTTGGAATCCAGTCATGCACTGCTCTGTTCCACAAAGACCAACGAACAGAGCAAGGATAAACCCGCTTGAGTAGCGGTACTCAACTAAGATAGCTCAAGATAAAAGTTCAAAAGTAATCTAGCCAAAGACTTCCCCGGCAACGGCGCCAGAAATGCTTGTTGGCACTTCTTACGATCCAATATCAGAATTGAGAATCCTGGTACTGGGGTAAGGAGTGTTTCAGTGGTTTTCCTTATGGCTTAGTAAAATATAGAAATATTCTGCAAGCGCACAAAATCACCGCTGTAGCACTTCACCTGGGAGTATCCCAAGGTATCGTAATTTATATTTCCGCAGGGAAGCTTTGACAAGATTACTAGTGAACAGATATTCGAGACTATCAGAGAAGGATACACGACTAGACAAGACAGGGGATAACGGTATTGGATAGGAGTGGATATACCGGACACACAGCTCAAGGGATACTCAGGTAAGAGAGAGAAGAGATAGATAGCTGGGAGGACAACGAGAAGAGATAGAGGACTCCTGGATTCTTTATCTACCTATGTCACTCTAGCTTAGAGATACAACGGCTACACAACCAACACTAGGAGATCTGGGATAACTCTAATGTCTTAGCTTCGGGACAAGGGAACCAGTGAACACACAGAAAGGGATGAGAAGGGGTGCCACTATTTCCCAACTGGGGAATCCTACGGACCGGAACTAACGTGATGGGCTACGAAGACCGAAAGGGCTGTCACCACCTCTCGGCTACCACCTCCGTTGCGACGGGAATAAACTAAGGCCACCGACTAGTCTAGGAACCACTCCTACACTAGGCAATGACTACTTACTCTGCTAGCAAGAGCAAGCAACCTTGTTAATACTCTTGGTGACAATTCACCTCCAGTATCAAGCAAGATCGAAGAACCAGCCAAGACAAAGACTTAAACAAGACTACAAGCACTAGAACTATAACTGACTATATTCTAAACAAGATATATTTGCAACTAGGATAAAGTAGAAGCAAGATATTAATGACAAAGGCAAAGTGATAAAGATAACTATATTGATAACTCGAAGTCTTACAAAAGGAAAAGTAAAAGATACAAGAGCTATTACCAGAGCTTTTGAAGACGACTCTGGAACCTCCGAGGCAAAGCTCGACTCAACTCTAACTCCCAACTAAACTATCCTAACTCTACTAGAATGAAAGTGGAAATGAGCTCCTTGGCTTGGTGTGTGTTTACAAGTGAAAGTGACCCTCTATTTATAGGAGTCCGAGGTGGTTGAGGCAGGGTAGCGGCCAAGGAAGCCAGGGGGGGTACCCCCTGGGATTTCGGGCGAGGGGAGGCGGTTCGGTCGAACAGGTCGGTTCGGCCGAACTCCCCAGTTCGCCCGAACCAGAGGATCTGCCGACCTTGCTTCCCACGGCCAGGATTGGCTCCCTGGTGTCGGTTTCCAGCTGGGGGCGGTTCGGCCGAAGGGCCCAGTTTGGCCGAACTGGGCCTGGCCCGTGGCCGGCCTCCCCAGCACCGCCTTTGCTGCTTGGACCCCCCTGGGCTTCCTCCTGATGCATGACTTCGTGTTGATCTGGCCCAGAATGACGTGACATGGTCCAGGATGAGTTGGCGGTCGCCCACGTGTCGTGTGATGTGTTCGCTTGGTCATTGTTGACGTGGACGACTCCCGGTGGTCTGCTCGGCTAAGGGGGGTAACCGGCCGAACGTAGTCGTTCGGTCGATTTGGTCATTTCCGGTCCCAATAGCACATATTTGTCGTAGTTGTACCTGCACAAGTGACACTCACCAAAACTCGTGGAACTTTATTAGAAATAAAACCTAAGTGCATGGAATGTTGCATATAACCTCATTTATTCCCGAGTATTGGTGGTCGGATTTGGGCTGTAACGACCGCCAACATGCATCCAAAGGGGCCAAGCTAGTCACCTCCCATGCTCGGGGGCTGGGCGCTTGACACGAACTCGACGCCTCCAAAGGGGCCATGCCAGACACCTCGCATTCTTGGGGGCTGGGTGCTTGACACGTAATCGGCACGTCCAAAGCGACTAGTCCAGACCCTTTGAATGCTCGAGGGCTGGGCGCTTCAGAAAAACTCGTTGCGTCCAAAGGGGCAAGCCAGACACCTCGCATAATTGGGGGCTAGGCGCATGACATGAACGGGGCTAGGTCAGACACCTCGCATGCTGGGGGGTTTGTTGCTAAACATGAACTCGGAGTGTCCAAAGGTGCCAGGCCAGACAACTCGCATGCTCGGGGGCTAGGCGCTCGACATGGACTCGGTGCATCCAAAGGGGCCAAGCTAGACACCTCGCATGCTCGGGAGCTGGGCCCTTAACAATAACTCGGCGCGTCCAAAGGGGCCTAGCCAGACACCTCGCATGCTCGGGGGGCTGGGTGCTTGACACGTATTCGGCGCGTCCAAAGCGACTATGCCAGACCGTTTGAATGCTCGGGGGCTGGGCGCTTGACACAAACTCGGCGCGTCCAAAGGGGTCACGCCAGACACCTCACATGCTCGGGGGCTGGATGCTTAACATGAACTCGGCGTGTCCAAAGGGGCCAGGTCAGACACCTTGCATGCTCGGGGGCTTGGCGCTCGACACGGACTCGGCGGGTCCAAAGGGGCCAAGCTAGACACCTCACATGCTCGGGGGCTGGGCTCTTAACACGAACTCGGTGCGTCGAAAGGGGCCTGGCCAGACACCTCGCATGCTCGGGGGCTGAGTGCTTGACACGTAATCGGCGCATCCCAAGCGACTAGGCCAGACCCTTTGAATGCTCGGGGGCTAGGCGCCTCACATGAACTCAGCGCGTCCAAAGGGGCCAGGCTAGACACCTCGCATGCTCGGGGGCTGGGCGCTTAACATGAACTCGGCCTGTCCTAAGGGGCCAGGCCAGACGCCTCGCATGCTCGGGGGCTGGGCGCTTGACACGTACTCGGCGCATCCAAATCGACCAGGCCAGACCCTTCGCATGCTCGGGCGCAAAGCGCTTGACACGTACTTTGCGTGTCCAAAGGGGCCAGGCCAGACACCTTGCATGCTTGGGGGCTGGGTGCTTGACACGTACTTGGCGCGTCCAAAGGGACCAGGCTAGACCCTTCGCATGCTTGTAGGCTAGGCGCTTTACACGGATTTGACGCATCCAAAGGAACCAGGCCAGACCCTTCGCATGCTTGGAGGCTAAGCGCTTGACACGAACTCGACGCGTCCAAAGGGACCTGGCTAGACCCTTCGCATGCTCGGGCTCTAGGCACTCAACATGAACTCGGCGCATCCAAAGGGGTCAGGCTAGACTCCTCGCATGCTTGGGGGGCTGGGCGCTTTACATGAACTCGGCGCATCCAAAGGGGTCCGACCAGACACCTCGCATGCTCGGGGGCTGGGCGCTTGACACGAATTCGGCGCGTCCAAAGGCGCCAGGCCAGACACCTCACATGCTCGCGGGCTGGGCGCTGGACACGTACTAAGCACATCCAAACGGACCAGGCCACACCCTTCTCATGCTTGGAGGCTGGGTGCTCGACACGGACTCGACACGTCCAAAGGGGCCAGGCCAGACACTTTGCATGCTCAAGGGCTGGGTGCTGGACACGAACTCAACGCATCCAAAGGGGCCAGACCAGACACCTCGCATGCTCGGGGGCTGGCGCTTGACATGAACTCGGCGCGTCCAATGGGGCCAGGTGCTGGCGGTCGTTACGGCACGTTTTCGACCACCAATACTCGGGAATAAAAGACGATATATGTGACATTCCATGTACTGAGGTTTATTTCTAATAGAGTTCCACGAGTTTTGGTGAGTTACACTTGTGCAGGTACAACAACAAGAAATACGTGCTATAGGGGTCGGAATTGACCAATTCGGCCGAACGACCCCGTTCGGCCGGTTATCACCCTTAGCCGTAAATGACGCAAAGCACAACCGGGAGTCGTCCACGTCAACGATGACCAACCGATGACAACACACGACACGTGAGCGACCGACACGTCACTCCTGGGCCAAACCAACACGAAGACCACCTGGAGCAAGTCATCCACGAAGCCGAGGAAGCAAAGGCGGTGGAGGGGGGCAGGCCTGGGCTTCCAGCCCAGTTCGGCCGAATCCACCAATTTGGTCGAACCACCCCCACTGCTCAACCGCATCCAGGAGCTGATCAGGACCGTGGGATTGAGGCGGTGGAGATGGACGGTTTGGCTGAACCCATCCAATTCGGCCGAATCAGGAGGAACCGCCTCCTGATTCCCTTGGCCGGTACTCCACTTCAACCGTCATCAACCACTATAAATGGAGGTGTTCCATGCCCGGTTTCACACACACTCAAGCCAAGGAGCTCTCATTCCACTTCTTTCTATTAGAGTTAGGATAGTTTAGTTGGGTGTTAGAGTTGAGTCGAGCTGTGCCTCGGATGTTCCTGAGTCGTCTTCAGAAGCTCTGGTATAAGCTCTTGTATCTTTTTCTTTTCCTTTTGTAAGACTTATAGCACTTTTCCCTTGTCATTTATAGCTTGCTTCTACTTTATTCTTGTTGCATCTATATCATGTTTAGACTATAGTTAGTTATAGCTCTAGTGCTTCTAGATCTTGATTAAGTCTTTGTCTTAGCTGGTTCTTTGATATTGCTCAATACTTGTGGTGAATTGTCACTGGGGTATTGACAAGGTTGCTTTCTCTTGCTAGTGGAGTAAGTAGTTGTTGACTAGTGTGGGAGTGGTTCCCAAACTAGCCAGTGGCCTTAGTTTGTCCCCACATCTACGGAGGTGGTAGCCGTTAGGTGGTGACAGCCCTATACGGCCTATGTAGTCAATCACGTTCGTCGTGGCCTGCGGGATCCCAGAGTGTAGGATGGGTGGCACCCCTTCTCATCCCTTTCTGCGTGTCATAGGTTCTATTGTCCCGATGCTAAGACATTAGAGTTAACCCTGATCTCTGAGTACTGGCTCTTCAGCCACTGTATCTCTAAGCCCAGTGACATAGGTAGATATAGAACCCAGGATTCCTCTATATCTTCTCGTTGTCCTCCCAACTATCTATTCCTTCTCTTTCCTATCTGAGCCACCCTTGAGCTGTGTGTCACGGTATAACCACTCCTATCCAATACTGTTTATCCCCTGTCTTGTTAGTAGTGTACCGTTCTTTGATAGTCTCGAATATCTGTTTGCTAGTAATTTTGCCAAAGCTTCCATGCAGAAATATAAATTACGATACCTCAGATTACTCCCTGGTGAAGTGCTACAGCGGTAATTCTGTGTGCTTGCAAAATATTTATATATTTTACTGATCCATAAGAAAAAACACTGAAACACTCCTTACCCAGTACCTGGAATCACAATCCTGATATCGGATCGTAAGAAGTGCCAACAAGCATTTCTGGCGCCGTTGCCGGGGAAGCAATTGGCTAGATACTTTCAAACTTTTATCTCGAGCTATCTTAGTTGAGTATACCGCTACTCAAGCGGGTTTATCCTTGCTCTGTTTCGTTAGTCTTGTGAAGCAGAGCAGTGCATGACTGGTTTCCAACTACCGTCAAAATACCAAGAATATTCTGAGTCTCTTGTGAGGAAAGTGCGACCCTGTGTTGTACCTCCTTAGAAGCAGCTCCTTCCGATGAGCACAGTCTTTCCCGTCGTTGACCTGGCTTCATCGAGCATGGCAACAAGACGTTCCGCGAGTTCTTTGCTCCATCGAGCGAGAACGTGCATGTCGGACCAGCTCCGCCAGTCGGAGAGGGGAACTTCGAGCTCAAGCCAGCCCTCATCAACATGGTGCATGCTAGCCCGTTCTGTGGCAAGCCGCACGAGGATGCCAACGCTCATCTTCAGCATTTTCTGGAGATTTGCAACACCTTCACCATACGCGGGGTAAGCATTGATGCCATTCGCCTTCGTTTATTCCCTTTCTCATTATTAGGCAAAGCGAAACAATGGTTTTATGGTAACCGCAAAGCCATAGAAACTTGGGATAAGTGCACTAGCGCATTTCTGCTAAAATTCTTTCCAGTTGGGAAAACCAACGCCCTCCGAAACAAAATTGCTAGTTTCCAGTAGCTAAAAGATGAAACAGTCCCAGAGGCATTGGATCGCCTCCAGGACTATATATCTGCTTGTCCTCACCATGGTATGAAGAGTTGGTTTATCATACAAACCTTCTACCACGGGCTTAGAAGCTCTGCCCGTGAGTATCTGGATGCTGCTGCTGGAGGTTCTTTCTTCTCTCTTGAGGAGAGCCGTGCAAAGGCCCTAATACAGAGGATGGTCGAGAACCAAGGTTGGTCCGACGATCGAGCCCAACCTCGGACTCGAGGAGTTCACCAAGTTGAAGCTCTGGACATGCTTGCCGCCAAGATGGACCTCCTGATGAAGAAACTGGAGGCCCCTGCTCAAGAAACGGTGCAAGCCATGGATTCTCGCATGACTTGCGAGGTCTGTGGCAACACTGGCCATTCGGGGAGCGACTGCCCCAAAACGCGCGAAGAAGCCCACTACGTCAACAACTCCAACAACAACGAGTATCGACCAAACAACTACGGTAATCAAGGCTGGAATTCACGCCCAAACCTCCCATTCGAGAGGCCTCAACAAGGTAACAATTTCAATTCCAGCAATTTCAATAATCAGACATCACTTAGAGATCTAGTGTTTGGCCAGGGTAAAATCACTGAAAATATCAATAAAAAGCTTGCTGCTAACGATAAAATCCTGGAAAGCATAGACTCTAGGCTGGATTCCTTTGCTTCTGCTATGAAAAGCCAACTGAGTTTCAATAAAAAGATAGAAACCCAAATTGCTCAGTTAGCTGCCTTTTTACCATCGTCTGTAGCAGGGAAAATTGCTGGGCAACTAGACATGCTGGGCAACCAGACAATTGTCCCCGTGAAAAGGTTAAAGCGGTCACCACGAGAGGGGGTAAGACCACTCGGGACCCGCCATATCCTAACGGAACAGGCAAACGAACAGCAACTCCAGCAAGTGATAGCGAAGAGGAGGAGGCCGCAGCCGAACCCCAGAAAACAAGTCCTTAGAAGGAGACAAAAATGGCCCCTCATGAGTTCTACGACACGACTGTGCTGCCATTCCCCAGAAGAAATCACAGGCCAACGGTGGATGAACAATTTAGCAAATTTGTTGAGGTAATCCGAAAACTATATGTCAATATTCCGTTACTTGAAGCTATGCAGGTTCCCACATATGCCCGATATCTGAAGGACGTCCTCAACAACAAAAAGGCAATGCCGATCACCGAGGTAATTAAACTAACCGAAGCCTGCAGCGCAGCCATTCTAAATGATCTCCCAGAAAAGAAGAAGGACCCTGGATGTCCCACCATCACATGTTCCATCGGGGAGCAACACTTCAACCACGCCCTATGCGACCTTGGAGCAAGTGTCAGCATCATGCCCAAGGTAGTGTTTGATAAATTGAACCATACTTCCTTGTCCCCTACAACTATGTATTTGCAGCTAGCGGACCAATCGATTCGCTATCCCGCAGGAATAGCCGAAGATGTTCCGATGAGAGTCCGGGATTTCTTCGTGCCCGTGGACATCGTGGTGCTTGACATGGAGGTCGACACGAAGACACCTCTCATCCTTGGGAGGCCATTCCTAAGCACTGCCAATGCAAACATTGACGTAGGAGCCGGAGAAATCATTTTGAACATCAACGGCAAGGAAGAAAAATTCGCGTTCAAGCCTAGGGTGGAGAAATGCTCTCAGGTATGTGCAATTCCAATTCAACATTCAACTAACCTGGAGCAGGACAAGGTAGTTGCGTCCGAGCCAAAAATGGACAGTGTTGTTGCCACCATCAAGCAACACTGGGAGAATGAAGAGGAACCGATCCCACCGCCACCAACATGGAAGAAGACTAAGAAGATGTGGCAGAAGAAGGTTGCATTGCCCGAACCATTCACTCCGGGATCGGACGATGATAAAATCAACTGAAGACAGGAGGAGTCCCGCTCACGGACTTTAAACACAAGCTCTCGCCGCGAGGAAAACCAGTATGTATCTGATGTTTCCCTTCCAAAATTTTATTTTCCATCATTGCATTTGCATGTTTCCCTTCCAAAATAAATGAACCACTTGTGTAATTAATTTGAAAGAGAGTATAAAAATTGCAAGCATGGTAAAAATAAATGGCAACGTGCTGAAATTTATTTACAGTGGGTGTAAAATGTAATTCTCATCATTTTTACCCCTTCTAGAACATCTCCATTTATTTACCATCATCACCAACCAGCACAAAACATGTCTACCCCACTCAACATGGCTGCAAACTAACCAATTATCACAAGACATGGCAGCATGGGGATAACTCCACTAACTTCCACTTTGGTCATGTCAATTTTGCATCTCACCTACCACTAAACTCCACTAAAATGACCATACTTGGATGCTGGCCACATAAACTTGCATGCAAACAAAGCAAAGGTGGATGAGCACTCACATGGGAGTGCTGGGGGAGGGCAAGACTGATTCGCCTGAATCAATCCATTCGCCCAAACCAACCCATTCGGTCGAATGGCCTGGGTACCTTCCCCTTGGCCTATAAATGCTGGTCATTGCTTGCTCATTCCATTGCACCTTCCAACTCTAAAAAATTCCACTAGAAGCTCTCTCTCTCTCTCTCAAGTTCCTTGCTCAATTTTTTCTTTAGTTCTTGCTCAAGTTGGTTCACTTGCATTGCTGAAAAATCCCAAAAATAATATTTTGCCTTTTTTCGATCCTTGTGCTGAAACTTGAACGGGTTTGTGGTGGTTTCCGACACCCATAAGAACGACTAATCTTTTGTGGAGGTTTTCATCCCCGCAAGAACGACTAGCTCTCTCGAACGACTGACTTGATTTACTTGTGCTAACCCCAAATATTCAGTCCTTCGGGTAGTCGTTGCGCTAACATTTTGCAGGAAGCATGTCGAAGCTCTTCTCCGCGTTCCGTTGCTCCGCCCGGCTGAGCAAAGGCTCGGACGATGCTAGCAGCTCCCCAGCCCCGTCCCACGGTTCAAGCCGGATGGAGGTGGATGAGTCAGGGGCAGCCGACTTGGGGAGAGGCTTTGCCTCGCACCCAACCCGGCAGCTCCTGAACGAGAGTGACATCATTCTCCGGATGGACCGGGAGCGGAACGTCTTCAACATGCTACGTCTGAAGGAGTTTGAGCATACCCGTGTCTACAAGCAGGACCTGCTCGTAAGAATGGGTATGGACGAAGAGTTCCCAGAAGTCTTCGAAGCCGTTGGCTGGCGCAACTTCTGGCGTGTCGACGAACAAGGTTCGTATCTCCTCACCCTCGATTTTCTTTCGACTCTCACATCTGGATTCCTCACAAGTGTTCGGTTTCAATTTTTCAACCAAGAGTATTCCTACTCTTGGAGGGATTTGAGTACAGCTCTGGGTTTTGCTAGTCATTGTTGTTTGGAGCCTGCCAAAACTTTGAAAAGTTTCAGTCAGGACGGGTTCTGGAAAAAGATTTCGGGAAGCACAAATTGTTCTGCACCACGCATGAACAATATTCATAACCCCACCTTGCGTTTCATGCATCGGTGGATGGCTATGATGGTGTTTCCACGTTCTGATTTGTGTCCCGTTAATGTAGTCGAGTTGCGGTTCTTATACGTCATGGTTAAACGACTTGCGGTTTCTTCGATAAAAGATTTGGTTGCCCATTGGATGTCTCATCACTCTCGCGTGGGTAGCGTGGCTGTGACTTCTCTAGTCACTCGCCTTGCTAACCAATTGGGCGTTCTGGAGGGCACCCAACTTGCGTACTTAGAGGCAGCGCGACCCGTCGTGGATGCTGAGCACTTTGTGCAAGGTCACATGATACGACGGGCGCCTAATGCAACGCTGGTTATGATCTATCGCGGTTATACAACTGAGGTGCCCTTGCCTTGTGCAGGACTGAGGTTGTATACCGCTAAGAAATTAACACTCTGGTTGAGTACCGAGGCGGATGACTCTCCTCCTCGGAGAGAGCTGGCTCGGCACAGTGTTGCAGGAGAGTGGCCATTTACCCGGGGGCAAGCCAGGCGTGATGCTGGGCTTTTCACCGCTCAAGAACCAGAAACTTCACCGATGCAGCCACATCGACACACGTCTGCATTCGAGGCAGCTTACGATGCATACGGTGGTTCTGGGATGTCCCGAGCAGAAGACTCTGGACAACCCCAGGACCCAGACTACTTCGCCTCGGGCTACTGGGACTATGCTCCGAGTACGGACTCGGAGTACTCCCAGGGATGGTACGGAGGAGGGTACGACAGTGCCTCCCGACCATACTTCCCTGGGCACTCAGTCCGCACGATTCGCTGCACCCAGTAGCTACGACATCGGTCGAGAGTTGTCTTACATCTTCGACCGAGTCGACCTCCTCGACGACCGTACACGAAGCATTGAAGAGACCCTGGCATGCCATTCTCAGTATCACCAAGAGAATAGCGGCGTGCTGGACTCTCTACGGTACGACGTCCAGCAGCAGACGGATCAAATGTCAGAGTACTTTTTGAAGTTTCAACCCTACCAGTGAAGAATCCAAGCTTGGGGGAGGACCCCCATCAGGTATGTTCAATGTCCCTTCAGCACTTTGATCTTGTATTTGACATTTCCCTTTCCATTTTATTTCCACCTTAAAATGAAAATGCCAAAAATATTTCCCTTGAATAAAATAACTCTCAACTATGCATGGAATGAATCATATGCCTCTCACCGTGGAAATGATGAATAGTTGCTCTGTCATTAATTTTGCAAGTGCCTTGTTTTCAACTAGTTGCTTTATAGTACTTGAGTTATTTGGCATGAGTAAAATGAACCTGAAAACCTCGTGGGAGCATATGCTTCATTCCAAGTATAAGTTGTTGCGAGGAATGATATAGTGAGATTTGGTTGAGTTCTTGCTTTTGCTCTTTGTACGGTGAATATCTCGGATGTCTTTTGCTTTCAAAAATAAAATAAAGTTCCTTATTGGTCAAAAATACCTACCAAAGTCATATGCTAAGCTTAGTCAAAAATTTCTACTCATATGCTGCTTGTTGTCTTAGTGAGCTTTGTCAAATTGTTGTGACCTTTGGGTGAAACCTTCACGCTTCTAAGATCGAGATTCACGTACACACCACACTCACTTGCAATTCCTACACTAGGAGTTAGCAAATATTGCCATCATCCATCCACAAAATAAATACTCCATGTTTTATGATCTCCTCTCCAAATATCCTTGAATATAGACATGGGCTATGCAAAAAAAGAAAAGCATGCCAAAGAGCATGGCAAAAAAGAAAGAGAAAAAGAAAAGCATGCCAAAGAGCATGGCAAAAAGAAGAAATAAGAAAAGCATGCCAAGTGGCATGGCAAAAATATGAGCAAAAAATAGATAGCCCATGTTCTCGAAAATAAGTCAAGGAGAGGAAGAATCATCCCAAGGAGTTCCACCACATTCCACATTCCACATTCCACGTTGCACTCCACATATTCCACACACTTGCACTTCTCGATCTAAAGGTATGATTTGGTTCCCCAAAGATCCGGTCTTTGGCTTAGCAAAATATAAGATGCAAGTAGGCCTTCATCCTTTGTCCCTGAGCCACACAAAAGCTTTGTTAGATTTTAGGATGAAAGAAGGCACAAGCCTTTGGCAAGGATACAAACACCACTTGAGTGATCGAGTGTACCAATTGAGGAACAAAATTTAAATTTTCGAAAATTGTGGAAACTCCAAGATGGGATCCTGAAAAGAGTAGGAGTGGAATAAAAACTAGGTTAAGCTGTTCAACCTTTCAACCGCCCAAGACAAGGAGATTGCTATAAGTCCTATAGGTAAACTGGTGAGTTAAAACTTTGCCAATGATTCGAGTATTTTTGAGTACTAGTTATTTATAAATTTACCTGCAAGAAAATTGACATTGTAGCAACTCCTGATCCACTGAGCCTAACTCCTTATCTTTGCTCGAGGACGAGCAAAGGTCTAAGCTTGGGGGAGCTTGTTGGCGGTCGTTACTGCACGTTTTAGACCACAAATACTCGGGAATAAAAGCGGATATATGTGACATTCCATGTACTTAGGTTTATTTCTAACAGAGTTCCACGAGTTTTGGTGAGTGACACTTGTGCAGGTACAACAACGAGAAATACGTGCTATAGGGGTCAGAATTGACCGATTCAGCCGAAAGACTCCGTTCGGCTGGTTACCCCCCTTAGCCATAAATGACGCAAATCACAACCGGGAGTCGTCCACGTCAACAATAACCAAGCGATGACAACACACGACACGTGGGCGACCGACAAGTCACTCCTGGGCCAAACCAACACGAAGACCACTTGGAGCAAGTCATCCACGAAGCCCAGGAAGCAAAGGCGGTGCAGGGGGGCAAGCCTGGGCTTCTAGCCCAGTTCGGCCGAATCCACCAATTCGGCCGAACCGCCCCCACTGCACAACCGCCTCCAGGAGCTGATCAGGACTGTGGGATTGAGGCGGTGGAGATGGACAGTTCGGCCGAACCCATCCAATTCTGCCGAATCAGGAGGAACCGCCTCCTGATTCCCTTGGCCGGTACTCCACTTCAACCGCCGTCAGCCACTATAAATGGAGGTGTCCCATGCTCTCATTCCACTTCTTTATAGTAGAGTTAGGATAGTTTAGTTGGGAGTTAGAGTTGAGTCGAGCTGTGCCTCGGAGGCTCCAGAGTCGTCTTAAGAAGCTCCGGTATAAGCTCTTGTATCTTTTCCTTTTCCTTTTGTAAGACTTTGAGTTATCAATATAGTTATCTTTATCACTTTGCCCATGTCATTTATAGCTTGCTTCTACTTTATTCTAGTTGCATCTATATCATGTTTAGACTATAGTTAGTTGTAGCTCTAGTGCTTCTAGATCTTGATTAAGTATTTGTCTTAGCTGGTTCTTTGATCTTGCTCAATACTTGTGGTGAATTGTCACTGGGGTATTGACAAGGTTGCTTGCTCTTGCTAGCAGAGTAAGTAGTTGTTCACTAGTGTGGGAGTGGTTCCCAGACTAGCCAGTGGTCTTAGTTTGTCCCCACGTCTACGGAGGTGGTAGCCGTTAGGTGGTGGCAGCCCTATACGGTGTACGTAGTCCATCACGTTCGTCGTGGCCTGTAGGATCCCAGAGTGTAGGATTGGTGGCACCCCTTCTCATCCCTTTCTGCGTGTCATAGGTTCTATTGTCCCGATGCTTAGACATTAGAGTTAACCCTGATCTCTGAGTACTGGCTCTTCGGCCACTGTATCTCTAAGCCCGAGTGACATAGGTAGATAAAGAACCCAGGATTCCTCTATCTCTTCTCATTGTCCTCCCAACTATCTATTCCTTCTCTTTCCTATCTGAGCCACGCTTGAGCTGTGTGTCATGGTATAACAACTCCTATCCAATACCGTTTATCCCCTGTCTTTCTAGTAGTGTACCATTCTCTGATAGTCTAGATGGATGATTTGATAGATAACGAGAAAATAAATACCACCCCCTATGTAAACACTAATATCCTTAAACCTTAATCCAATATCTAGATGGTGGGAGACTCGTGTCTACGCCCATCACAATCATTACAAAGATCCAAATCACGCATAAGCATAATGACAACCATATCAAGCACCTAAGGACATGATTCACACAACACTTGATAGTACTGGGTTTTGATAAAGTGTATCTAGACGATCCATATCACATAATCATGGTGGTCTCCTAAGGTTTAATCAACTGTTCTAACTAGGCTGCGATCCTACAGTCAGCACGGCTCTGATACCAATCTGTCACACCCGGATTGACACAGAAACCCGAATACGGTCATATGTGTGCCAAGGAAGTCATAGTACACATATAGCAAACAAATATGATAAACAGAGAACATATGCTTGAATAAATAGAGTTTTACATCAGAGTTTAACATAAATAAACTAACCAATACAGCGGAAGACTAATAACTCTCAACTAAGCGAACCGCAATCCACAGGGACTTTGACTGGAAGAATGCAACTCAGTAGTACGGTAGATCTTCTAGAAACTCAGCAGTAGACTCATGAACAGCCCAATCCGTTACCCATCCAGGATTTTGTTTAATAAATGATAAGTGTTAGTAAAACATTTACTTAGCAAGTATAGCACGGGTGTATGAAGGCTCAAAGTTAGGCTAGACACGGCTGAACTGCATTAGCATTTTTAGTTGGTTCATTTTGACATTATCCAAGTTACTACAAGTGAATAGAACCCAGTTGCAACCCAATTAATCAAGCATAAGTGACATTAATCATAAATAAACATCATTTTCTAATAAAAAAGGATTCAGGCCACTCGTGACCCTAAGCAAGGATATCATGATAGATTTACACTTTGCAGAGGTTTCGCCCTTTACCCACCAGTCGCAAAAAAAGCTCAAAAGAACTTTAAACCCAACCATGCACATCAACACTTCTGAGGTGTGACTGCATAGGGACGCTACGAGGTTTCACGGTGCTTTTGTTCCAGCATCAAAGCACCATCCACCGGTTCCTGAAAGTTGGGGAACTTGGTACACATCAGTTGGTACTGCAGTGCATCCTTCGAGCCATCACGGAACCGTGTCTGCTTCTTTCTTGTCAGTGGCCACGTCCTCTGGAGCGTAACGGGCTTGTTCGATGAACTTGTCACGGTAAGCGGTGACACTCATCCCTTCCTGTTTCAGCGCCAGAAACTCCTTCAGGGGCTCGAGGTGAGGGTGGGGTGAGGGGCTCTATAGCAAAGTTGCCAGGGCTGACCGGTACGCGCCGGGTTTGACTCAGGCGCGGGCGGATCTGGACCGCTGGATCGGGATCGGACAGCTGGGGATTGACTCGGGGGGTTTGGTCGCCGGCGGTAGATAGCTTGCGGCGGCGCCGCTAGTGGCCACGGCGGGGGCTCACCGGAATATAAGCTAACTCGAGCTAGAGGGCTCCAATTGCCACGTGGTTTGGCCCTACGGCATCAGGGAAGGGTGGCGAGTGCTCCTAGGGGGTTCAAGTCGACAGATTTGCAGCGGGGGCGGCCAACGACGGCAGACCGCGGAGGCGGAGCTCCGGTGAGGCGGGCGGGTGCGCTAGGGAGTGAGAGAGGGAGCGGGAAATGGCCTGGGGCGTTGCTTACCACTGCGCGAACATCCTAGGGGGCGGAATTGGTTGGAGCAGCATCGGAGCGGGCGGTCGACGGAGGCGGTCAAACTCGAGGGGCGGCGGCACTGTGCGAGGAGGGGAGAGGCGCTGGGGGTGCTTGGGGCTCGAGGTGAGGGTGGGGTGAGGTGTTGGGGCTCTGGTGGGGTGGTTTTACAGCCTGAGGAGGGCTGCCTTGGCGTGCGGGCCGCTAATTGGGGGGGCGGTGGCTCTTTCCTCGCGGGTCATGCAGCTAGGAAAGGAAGGAGACGGGCGTGGGGAGCTTCGGGGAAAGTTCTGCGGGGGTCCACAAGCACGGGGAGGCGGCTTGAGCACCGGGCCGAGGTGGGGCGAGGCGCTGTAGGGTCTAATCCAAAGGCTCAATTTACTTAGCTACACAAACTAAGCAAAGAGACTAATTAAGCTACACAAGCTAATTAGTCACAAGATTACTTCTTCTAGCTACACAAGCAAGAAGACAACTAGCAAGCTACACAAGCCAACTAATTATGAGAGCAACCTCACAAGAACAAGATATATATATATATATATATATATATATATATATATATATATATATAAGGAAGTAAATACAATGCTTGTGATCAAGAAGTGCAAACCACTGAGAAGAGTAGACAATGTTGACACGGTGATTTTTATCCCGAGTTTCACTTGTTTGCCAACAAGCTAATCCTCGTTGTGTCAACCAACACATCGATGGTTCTTGGGCAAAACTCTCACGCCGCTGGCCACTCCGGGCACTCCAAGACACCACTCGCAAGGGAGGTAACTCAATGACATGCTCCACTAGAGTTGCTCTTCGCGATCCCCGTGGGGTGAGCACAATCTCCATCACAAATCCTTCTCCAGAGCACCGCACAATCTCCTTGCGTGCTTCAACAGAGCCTCAATTCACCAGCCGTCTAGGAGGTGGCAACCTCCAAGAGTAACAAGAAAACCGACTCACAACACGAACACCTAGTGCCACTCGATGCAATCTCTCAAAGCAATGCACTAGACTCACACTCACTCGCAATAGATTCACAATCTAGCATGAACAAGTGAGTTAGTGGACTCCCAAGGAAAGCACTACCATGGGAAACACATTTCCAAGGTGCTCCACACCTCCCAAGCCCTGGGCACCCTTCTATTTATAGAGGGAGGGAGAAAACTAGCCGTTATGTACAAAACAGCGCGACTGGCGTACCGTCCGCAGTACACTTGGCGGACCATCCGCCTCAAATCTCAACGGCTATAAAATATGTCAGAGATGATCGTTAGAGCTCTGTCGGACCGTCTGCCATCAAGCGCGGACCGTCCGCCCCACACTAAAATCAACCGACCAAAAATCAAACATTTGCCCGCGGACCGTCCGCCTCACAAAAGTCCTCTAAAACGCTTGGAAACGTCTCTGTGTAAACAATCCGCGAAAATGGTCCGCCTCACAGAATTTTGCCTGCGGACCGTCCGCCACAACACACCAGACAGTCTGCCTCACAAACTTCTCTGCATTGAAAAACAACTGAGGACTGTCCACCCGCCTGGTCGCGAACAGTCTAGACCACCCGGACGGTCCGCTACCAGAGAGGCGGATCCTTTTCAGCACAACAGAAGCTTGGAAAAACGTTCATAACTTTTAGCTCCAATATCCAAATTAGGTGATCTTGGACTCTATGGAAAGCTCATTCAGAGGGATATCCAACCCAAC
Source organism: Echinochloa phyllopogon (assembly GCA_033239725.1). NCBI lineage: Eukaryota > Viridiplantae > Streptophyta > Magnoliopsida > Poales > Poaceae > Echinochloa > Echinochloa phyllopogon. The sequence continues at coordinate 31,320,514 of BTCW01000018.1, forward strand.
TGAAATATTGACCCAAAAAACTTTGAATCAAATCAAAATTGCAATCCAAGATCACATTGAGCCATAACCATCATCCAAACCTTCAACCCTTTGAAAATGTGCCAACCCCATAAGTGTACCACCTTATGTGTGAGTGAGTTAACATTTTCACAAAAATTTCTCAAAGGGTTTTCCACTCTCTTTACCACGCCACTCGATTTTACTGACATCGCAATGTTAGATCGCTCAAGAGATCGACGGAGTGGGTTCTCTCACAGATTATGGGTCACAGACTGTCCAACCGCCACCACGAACTGTCCGATCTTTCTGTCAGAAGAGAGTTCCTCAACATTTTCAACAATGTCCTTTGCCAAGGTTAGTCGCTACTCATATAAATGCAAACCATGCAAGTTATTGATCAAGTGGCACTAAATGACTGATATGCAAACAAGTTTGCCCCTCTTGATAGTACGGCCATCTATCCTAAACCCGGTCATCAACTTCTCTACTCACCTATGACCGGTTAAATGAAATTCCTATTGGTTATACCTTTGCCTTGCGCATTCCATTCCATCTTCTCCAATATTGATGCAACACATGCACCAACGTCATCACAAATGATATGATCCACTTCATATCATCATGCGACATATTGGTTCATTGATCTTGACTTCACTTGCTCTTCACCGTTGCATCGGTCCATCGGTGCCAAGTCATTGCTCAAGCATCCCGCCACGCGGTCCAGCGCTTAGCCTCTGACTTGCCCTTCACACTTGCAACCGGTCCATCAAACCAAGTCTTGTCTTGATCTTCTCCTCTTAGTCACATGACTCCATGTCATGTCTCATATGCAATGAGCTCCTTCGTCACATAATTACCTATGGACTAATCACCTATGTATTTCACTTAAACACATATTAGTCCACCTAAGTTGTCACTCAATTACCTAAACCAAACAAGGACCTTCAATCTTCCCCTTTTTGGTAATTGATGACAACTTTACAAAGATATGGAAATTAAGTTCGTTTGGATTTTATACTCCTTATCCAACATTTCAGCTCTATGTTAGAACTTGGATAAGCACCATAAAATCCAACTAAGTAGTGCTAACTCCCCCTACATATGTGCTCAAAAGTTTTGTTTTCAAGCTTACACATATGGATAGATATGAAATTTTGGGAGTGTTAACACTACTTGGTGATGCTAAGGTATATAGGATAAACCTTTGTAGTGTGATACCAATTAAGCTTGCACATTGAAGTCCATCCTTAGCATCATGGTTCGCTAGACATCACAATAAACACACTAGATACCTCATGACTTCAACATTATAGACAAGGTTCTAGGTGTACACGAAAATAACATGAATCTAGATACCAACATAAGCAAGCTAGTTAGCATTTCATCATTCAAATCCTATAACTAGCATACACCATACAAGCATGCAAATTGAATTTTAAAGCTTATGCAATATGCAAGCAAGCACATGAATATGCACATATCAAATGCAATCAATCATGTTCATGAGCTTGCTCCCACTACTTGTGTGCTTCTCTTACCATTTTTGCTTCCTCTTGATTATGTCCATGTCCATGTCCAAAACCACTTTACTTCTCCCCCATATCATAGTGGCTCCAATATTTCATATCTTGCCCTCTCATTTCTTTGTACCAATATCATCCATCTTCTGCAATATTTCATATCTTTGTACCACTCTCTCCCCCTTTGTCATCAATTTTCATAAAGGTATGTTCATTTGATACTAGGGGTTAGGTGATACCCTCTCCCCTTTATGTGATACTTAAATCTTAATTTTTGATGGACACTATCACATATGTAGAAATGATGTCTTTTATGGATGCCAATAAGAAAAATACCACTTATAGGTTACTTGGAAGGCCTCATGTAGAATCTTTTGACCTTGATACCGGTATATGGGGCATCTTCCCTATTTCAAAGATTTGGTCATTCAACAAGATCAACTTGAGCTCTTGTATGTGAGGGATGGACTATTCTCTTGATGATCACTTAAATTTGAGGATCACTTGTAATCTTGTAGGATATCACTTGCAATCTTGATATAGACATCAATTTTGAATAGCAATTGAAAATATACCACTTGAAGAAATCCCAAGAAATACCACATGAAGGAATACCAATTCATACCACTGAAGTCCATGAATGCTTTGTTACATACCCTGAAGCTGATTCGTCTATGCTCCAAGTGACTGACCAATGTCCTCAAAAATCATCTTGATCACATTAAATCATGTTCCATTCATGATATAATTTATGACATTCCAATAATGCTCACAGATAGCATCCTTATTTCCACTCTTTGGCATGAAAGTGCATCTGAGGATGTTCTATATCCGTGAAATATGCATAACCAAGTTCATTTGCAGCGGCATCCAATCTATCTTTCCTTTATCCATATCAATTTCATAGGTGGCATAGAATTGCCGAATAATGGTCTCATTCCAATCACATCTATGCTCTAGGAAAGGTCTAAGTCTAAGATTTTCAAGCTTAATTACCACTCCCACTAGAACTTCTTTTGATGCAACATATGGAACATCAATTCTCTTGTGGGAAGGACAGTGCAATCAACCAAGTTACCAAGGAGAGCATTTTCTTTGTATGATGAAACCACTAGTAGGATGAAACTTGACAACCATTTGCATTGTTGTCTTGTTCTTGAACTAGATTGTTTCCATGAGCTTCATAATTTTGACTTGAACAAATTGATTTTCCTAAGCTTTCCAAGTTTGGTTCAAACTTTTTCTAAGCTTATTCACAAGCATGAAGTGATTATCTTATCAAGGTAGTGCTTGTTACTTATAGACAATCCAAAATACATTAAGTACTTGGGTTTAGTAGCTCATGAACAAACTCATATACTAACCACTAGATCAAAAAATCATTCAAGCAATAGTGGTAGGCTATGAATTTTAAAACTTTATTTGTGATGCATGATCCTTAAGCACGTACTATATGCACTAACCGCATACTAGTAATAGATGAAAATGATCAATGCACATTACAATGATACCTTTGCTATATTGGAGTAGAGGTTAGTCAACAAGAATCCAATTCTGCTCCGCAATAGCAATGTGAAGTCCAATTAATAGCTTGGTGAAGATTAATGAATACCAATGTGAATTCCATCCTTTGCCCATATGATTTGAGAACCATTAATGATTAAGTGCACTTCTTCATGTTGTGGTTGGCTTGCTTCTTCGTTTGATCAATGCTTGCATGAGAGAACTATTTAGAATATCACTTGGAATCCCATTACTAGCTCTCTTTTGGGTATTGCTTGCTTTCTTGATCAACTCTTTAGATTTCTTCAACTAAGCATCTCAATTTTTCTTTGGATCATCACTTCCATGTTAGCCATCCAAGCCCCACGCTTGCTTTACCTCCAAAAGGCGGCAAGTTCCTACACTAGGGAGAAGTGACCTCTCTCTAAAGAACCATTCTTGACACTCGCTTGAAATGTCTTTGATTGATCCATATGGTAGACTTATCTTGATGAATAACCTTGAATCCTTCTTTGAGCACTTTTCTTTTTACCAAATGATCTCCAATAGTCACTAGAGCCTAAATTCCATTTTCATCTTTAACTTGGTCTTGATCTCTAGCTTGAGTACCAAATGTGTGCTAACTATACTTCCATAATCAAATGGCCTTGTACTCTTCTCTTGTCAATCTTCTTGCTTAATCCAAAACCAAACTTCGGTGCCTCAATTTCTTATACACATGATTCCAACTTGAAAACCTTTCAATCAAAGTGACTTTTGATTAATCCAGTAATTGTCACTTTTATGTCAAATTTTGTACACTTCAAAGAATAATCCATAACTCCCAATGTACAGCTCCAATGATAACGAAATTTGGTGGAGATGTGCTTCACTAAGTCATCTTGCAGCTATAAACATTTGAGCTTCATTTGACATCTCAATTGCTACCAGATTTATATTTTTCCAAACTGCTACATGCTGAAAACTGCTGTACATGTGTTGACAAGATCCACTCCAAAACTGAAGTATTCTTTATCCACTACTCATGAGATTTTTGAAGCAATTTATATCATAAGTTTAGAGCATCTATACAAAATATCAAGTCAATCCAAATATATTTGATCACTCAAACATGGCTATCATCACAACTAGCTCAGTTTTTGCAATATAGGATATATTTCTAAACTTAAGCTATACTCCTTCACATTGAATCAAACTTATTATCAACTTGATTTAATACTTTCACAAGACATATATCCATTCAGTCCACTTACTAAAGGTTATCTTATGAACTTATTGTTGGCACTTCTTACGATCCAATATCAGGATTGAGAATCCCGGTACTGGGGTAAGGAGTGTTTCAGTGGTTTTCCTTATGTCACACCCGGTTTTCAAGGCAAAACCAGATGCATCTCATATGTGCGCCAGGATCAGTTTACACACATATGGTAGACGTCACAAGTGAATATCCATAACCATGCATAACGAAAGAGTATTAAAGTGCATTTATTACAATCTCAGAGTTGACTCAAATGTCATAGCGGAAGACTTAAATAAACGTTTATCTAACGAAGCAAAAGTGACTCCAACTCCACAGGCATTGACTGGGGGAGACTCGCCTAGAACTCCTCAAAATCAGTAGTGAAATCCTCAAAATTCTCCCAATCTGAGCAGCATTCCGGTGTAGTAGATGCAATAAAAGAAAGAAAGAAAAGATTGTCGCATATCAGGATATCATGCAGCAGCGAGAACAGATTGTCACATAACATGATTTATATGAGGGGTACAAATATATGGATAAAGTGATAGTTAAGGGCTAAGATCAGAGACCAAGATAAACCCAAACTAACTAAATTTATTTATTTAATAATTACTCAATTGTGGTCATCACTCCACAATTAAGTTCAATCATTACAAAGATCCAAATCACACACTTTAGCATGCAAACAAACATCTCTACCACACTTTTAAACCAAACTAAAACACATGTTATGCACGAGTCTCAACGATTCTAAATGTACTGAACTAACAAAATAAAGGGTATCCTATCTTAATAGGTATGGGTGAAGCAACTAGACGATCCACCAAGCACTGTCTAGCGGGGCGGTGAATGTCACAAAAACCCTTCTACATCTTCATCCAATGGCGGAAGTGCTTCTCCCTTGAGTTCAGCTATCAGCCTTTTGTTCTTCCTTCGTTCAGCAGCGAGTTCCTCACGCACTTCTTGTAGCTCCCTTGTGGTGTCATCGGTGTGCACGTCGAGCATCTGGGTGAACGCCACTTGGACGTTGAGTGTAGAGTTCACACCTGGCGGGTGTGGTACAACCCCAGTTGGAGTGCCTTGCTGCCTTCGAGGAAGATATGCCCAAGCAGTGTGACGTACTTCAGCAGCCTCTTCATGACAAAGCACAGAAAGTGCCCTCCTGGCTGCATCTTGGATTCCAGCTTCGAAAGTTGATCTGATGGCGATGGCATGATGTACTACAGCCTCTTTGGTTCCTCCAAACTCATAATCAGGCTCCCTGATGTATACAGCGACTTCCCAGTCCTCTGGGTGATCTGGATGTATCCTCCTTCTTCCACAATATTCTATCTCCACTGGGTAGTTTAGACGCTAGAAGAGCATTCGAAGCATCATAGGGAACCCACTGTTGCCTCCGTCGTGGTGGTGAATAGTCACTACCCACATGTCAGGCGGCGGTGAGGGTCCCTCACTTCCTTCAGATCCAGCTGGAGCATTCCCTACTGAGTTGACTTCTTCGTCCATTACTTCCATCTCTTCAGGTTCCGGTTCCTCTTCTTGCACCGAATGCGACAAAAAAGAGGAAAGAGTGCTTGCCAATCTACGAGCACCTTGCCTTGTCAGCACCATCTATGGTTTAAGCAAGAAAGGGGTGAGAACAGTTCTAAAGATATCAGAACCAGGTGAGATGGTGAAAAAGATAGACCAGAAAACAAGTCAAGGAGGAGACAATTATCAATGACCTGGATTAATAGCAATTTAAACCAAGAATAGATAGACCAAGAGTTAGTTAAGCAAAATAATCCTTAGAGAATGACCATTGCTATCTAGGCTTGCGTCCTACAGTCAACATAGCTCTGATACCACCTCTGTCACACCCGGTTTTCAAGGCAAAACCAGATGCATCTCATATGTGCGCCAGGATCAGTTTACACACATATGGTAGACGTCACAAGTGAATATCCATAACCATGCATAACGAAAGAGTATTAAAGTGCATTTATTACAATCTCAGAGTTGACTCAAATGTCATAGCGGAAGACTTAAATAAACGTTTATCTAACGAAGCAAAAGTGACTCCAACTCCACAGGCATTGACTGAGGGAGACTCGCCTAGAACTCCTCAAAATCAGTAGTGAAATCCTCAAAATTCTCCCAATCTGAGCAGCATTCCGGTGTAGTAGATGCAATAAAAGAAAGAAAGAAAAGCAACAAGTATGAGCACATACGTACTCAGCAAATGTAATATGACATACAAGGCTGAGGCAAAAAGATTGGCTGACCACACTGTAGTAAGCACTTTTAGTTGGTCAAGTTTTTATTAAGCAACTACTTACTAGCAAATGAAAGTATATACCACCCACAAATTAATGAATGTCATATTCCCAACGTATTCATGTAACCACGATTTAGATCATGTTCAAGTATGATTATCATGTAAGGGTCCAGGCCGCTCTTGACCGTGAGCACGGCTGTTATAACAGTTTTACACTCTGCAGAGGTTGTACACTTTCACCATAAGCCGTGATTCCCATTGCCGAAGCATTGTACCCTTCCCACACCACGTGGACCGAATACTGGGTTTCACTATGAGACCTTTACAAAAGCACTCTAATAAATGATAGCCCGCTAAGGTTTCCGGTTCAGAAGCAAAGCATAACCCTCCCTAATGAGGTCTGTCTCTTACCAAAGCCCACAGCTCAAAAGGACCGAGCTATACCCCGTCAACCGCCGCCCCCCATGCCCCTTTCGAGTGAAGCTACCATAAACTAGAGCACCTAATTAGTCAGTCAAAGCCAGAGCCACATGGCACTCATGGTTGTACTGTTTTCCTGGGTGGTTCTCCATGTTCCAATTAAAAAGATATGATCTTGCCATTTAATTAATTCAAAGAGTTTTTGGAACATAGAGTAGGGGTTCATTTAACCAATCCCAGTTGAGCAAGCTAAGCATCATCTACCATCAAAGTTAATTAAATAACCCAGTTTCAGGGACAGGGAAAATATAGTGGCTAGGCAAATCCTTAAATAGGTACCCATCAAATTAAGACACATGCATGGGTGGTGAAATTAATAATTATTAGGACATTTGCATGACATAATACACTTGCCTTCTTCCCAACTCGGTTGCTGCTCAAATCCTTCTCCAACAGTTGGTTCTTCAGAGAAATCCTCGAACTGGTCGTTTCCTAATCGCATCACACATTCACATGCAAGGAAACAATACAACAATAAGAAACAGTACACCAAACAATTCCAACAGAAGAAAACAACAGCACAAAACTAATCTACACGTTACAACGAACGTGTGAGCGCGAGAATCACTAAAATCGGAGTTAAAACGCAAAAGATATGGCTTTTCTAAGGTTCAGGGACTTGCTGGCAAAGTTTTAAAAGTTCCAGGGGCTTAACTGCGAAAAACCAGGGGCTAAAACATAATTTTGTACAAAAACTCGAGGGTTTTCATGTAAAAAGACAAATCCTGGACCTCGGGCATAATTCTGAATCTTGCAGGGGCTAAAACATAAGAAAAATGACCTATTTGGAATTATTTTTGAACTAGGGTGGACCGCGGGTTGATTTTGAAAAACTTCAGGGGCTTCTTTGCAAATTGGCCAGAGCTGACCGTTACGCTCGGGTTTATTTGGCTCGGGGCTGGATCTATTGTGGACCATTGGATCTCAATCTGACGGCCAGAAACAGATCGGCCGAGGGGGTATCGCCGGCGACGGCCGGGACGGCGGCGCTGCGTGATCCCGCGGCGGAGCTTCGCCGGCTTAACCTCGATCTTCGGCTACGGTGCTCCAAACACGACGAGATCAAGCTCTACGGGTTCACAGGACCACGACGAGTACATCTAGGGTAGATTGGGTGGCTGGGATGGCGCACCGACGACGAACCACGATGGCGGCGCCATGGGCGGCGGCGGAGCTCTCGGGCGCGACGCGAACGCGAGGATAGGGGCTGCAATTCACGACAATAACAAGACAGGAGGGATGAGAAGGCGATGGTGGACTCACTAGGCTAGGTCTCAATGAGGGAAGGGCGACGATGGCGGCCGGCGACGAGCAACGGCGGCGGCGGAGCTCTGCAAGATCGGCCGGTGAGCAATTAGCGCAAAGCTCGGCCAAAATCGGGTCAAGATCACGAAGGAGAGGTGCGGGATGTCGAGGCGAACCTCCTGGGGTGCTTCACGGCGAAGGAGCGGCGGCGGCGACGCGAATCGACGGCGGCGGCTTGAGCTCGGTCAAAGGCGGCGGCGCTAGCTAGGGTTCGAGGGCTCGCGGCTTCGATTTCCAATGGGAAAGTTGCGGGCGGTGCGCGCACTTAAATAGGTGCGGAGCTTGGGCTCGGGCAGGCGTGCGGCGGGCGGAGTCGGAGACGGAGGCGGCGGCGCTCGGGACTCGGCCGGGGAAGTCCCTGTCGGAGACGAAGAACCCGACAGTCGGGCCCCACTTGCCAGTGAGCGCGAGAGAGTGAGCGGCGGGGAGGAGAAGAAGGACGGGCCGGTGTTGGGCCGAAAGTGGAACGGGCCGAGGAAAAAGAAAAAGAATCGGCCGGGTCGGGAGAGGAAAAGATAAAGGGGCAAAGTTGGACTGGGCCAAGAGTTCGAGGGGCAAAAACGAACTCGGCTGTTTTAAACTTTTCTAAAACTCAAACAAAAGCAAATCAAATTCGAATTTAAACAGAATTTAAATTCCAACTTGATTTACTAGCAACCAAAAATATATGCAATAGCATGAATGCAACAAAAACTTATTTTGACTAAAATAATTATTTAATGTGATATTTAAATTAATAAAAGGCTAGAAATTCCAATTAATTCCTAGAAAATTTATTTAAGCCTTAATAATTCCTAGAAAAATTAAAATGCTTGCTACAATTTAAATGTGATGAATTTTAGGGTGTTACAAACCTACCCCCCTTAAAGAGAATCTCGTCCTCGAGATTCGGACGGATTAGAGAAAATCTGAGGGAACTCTGCCATCAACTCATCCTCTCTTTCCCAAGTTGCCTCACTTTCCGCATGATGACTCCACTGAACTTTACACATCTTAATCACTTTACTCCTAGTAACTCTTTCAGCAGTTTCCAAAATCTTAGCTGGGTATTCCTTGTAAGTCAAATCATCTTGCACATCCAACTCATCCAAGGGTAATTCTTCCTCAGGAACTCGAAGACACTTTTTCAACTGAGAGATATGGAACACATCATGCACATCTGACAGTCTGGCTGGCAACTCCAATTGATAAGCAACCTCACCTTTTCTATCAACAATCTTGAAAGGTCCAATGAAACGAGGAGATAATTTTCCTTTCACCTTAAACCTTCTCAAGCCTCGAATAGGAGATACTTTCAGATACACATAATCACCTACTTCGAAAGTTAATTCTCTCCTTCTTGTATCTGCATAGCTCTTCTGCCTGGACTGAGCCGTTCTTAAATTCTCCCTGATAATCTGAACCTGTCTTTCTGCTTCCTGCAATATCTCTGGACCAAACAACTGACTCTCACCAGTTTCACTCCAATACAACGGTGTTCTGCACTTTCTACCATAAAGTGCTTCGAACGGTGCCATCTTCAAACTAGCCTGATAACTATTGTTATATGAGAACTCTGCATATGGAAGACTCTTGTCCCAACTGCCTCCATGCTTCAAAGCACAAGCTCTCAACATATCTTCCAAAATCTGATTAGTCCTTTCTGTCTGACCATCTGTCTGAGGATGATATGCAGAACTGAAATTCAACTTTGTATCCATAGACTCATGCAACTTCTGCATGAATCTGGATGTAAACTGAGTACCTCTATCAGACACTATCTTTTTAGGCACACCATGGAGACAAACAATTCTAGACATGTATAACTCTGCCAACTTAGCACTGGTATAAGTAGTATTAACGGGTAGAAAGTGAGCTACCTTAGTTAATCTGTCCACAATAACCCATATCGAGTCATATCCTCCTCGAGTGCGAGGTAATCCAACAATGAAATCCATACTGACTTCTTCCCACTTCCATTCAGGTACCTTGAGTGGCTGAAGCAAACCGGCTGGTCTCTGGTGTTCAGCTTTGACTTTCTGACAAACATCGCACAATGCCACATGGGCAGCCACATCCCTTTTTAGTCCATACCACCAATACCTTTGCTTCAGATCCTGGTACATCTTGGTGCTTCCAGGATGAATAGAATATGCGGAATCATGAGCTTCCCTCAATATCTGCTCTCTGAGAGACTCGATATCCGGTACACATATCCTCTTTCTAAACCAAATTGTACCTTGATCATCTTCGGTGAAGTCGGGAGCTTTCCCTGCTAACATGGTTTCCTTGATTTCCTTTATCTTCTCATCAGTAAGCTGACCCTTCCGAATTTCTTGTTCCAGTGTAGACTCAACTTCCATTGTCACACCTTCTGTCTGATTCAGGAATCCCAAGTTCAGCTTTTCCATCTCTGCAAGCAACTCAGCTGGTAACTGGCGACCAAACATTGCATTTACTTGTGACTTCCTACTCAACGCATCAGCAACCAAATTAGCCTTGCCAGGATGATAGTTGATCCCTAGATCATAATCCTTGATCAACTCCAACCATCTTCTCTGCCTCAAATTCAGATCCTTCTGAGTAAATATGTACTTCAGGCTTTTGTGATCAGTATACAGCTCACATCTGTTACCTAGAATATAGTGCCTCCAGATCTTCAAGGCATGAACAACAGCTGCAAGCTCCAGATCATGAGTAGGATAGTTCAGCTCGTGCTTCCTCAACTGCCTGGATGCATAGGCTATAACTCTGCCTTCCTGCATGAGCACACACCCAAGACCTCTACGAGAAGCATCACAATATATATCAAAGTTCTTGTGAATATCTGGCATAGCAAGCACTGGGGCTGTAGTCAACTTCCTTCTCAATTCTTCAAAACTGGCCTGACACGCTTCTGACCAAGCAAACTCCTTGCCCTTCTCTAATAGCGAAGTAAGGGGTTTCGCTATTTTAGAAAAGCCTTCAATGAATCTCCTATAATATCCAGCCAATCCTAGAAAACTTCTGATCTCAGAGACGGTGGTAGGAGGTTTCCATTCCAACACATCCTTGACTTTACTTGGATCCACTGCAATACCTCCTTCAGTGACCACATGACCATGAAAAGACACTTGATTCAACCAAAACTCACATTTACTAAACTTGGCATACAACTGGTTCTCTCTAAGAGTCTGCAACACCAACCTCAAATGTTCTTCGTGCTCTTCCTCATTCTTCGAGTAAACTAGAATATCATCAATAAACACCACCACAAACTTATCCAAGTACTCCATGAATACCTTATTCATCAGGTACATAAAGTAGGCGGGTGCATTTGTCAATCCAAACGACATTACAGTATACTCATACAATCCATATCTGGTGGTGAATGCTGTTTTAGGAATGTCGGAACGCCTGATCCTCAACTGATGGTAGCCAGATCTCAAGTCAATCTTGGAGAAAACCTTAGCTCCTCTCAACTGATCAAATAAGTCTTCAATTCTGGGCAATGGATACTTATTCTTGATGGTTACCTCATTCAATGAACGATAATCCACACACATCCTCAGAGTACCATCCTTTTTACCCATAAAAATTACAGGTGCTCCCCAAGGTGAAGAACTAGGACGAATGTAACCTTTATCCAACAATTCCTTAAGTTGTTTCTTAAGTTCTTTTAGTTCATTAACAGCCATTCTATAGGGTCTTTTAGAAATAGGAGCAGTACCAGGTAAAATCTCAATAATAAACTCAATGTCTCGGTCGGGTGGCATACCTGGCAAATCATCTGGGAAGACATCTGGAAACTCACAAACAACTCTGATATCTTCCAAAGGAACACCACTGGCCTGATTCACTGAGTAAGTTGAAGCTGAGGGTTGTGTGGCTCCGAATTCAATCTTCTCTCCCTGAGGGCTAGTCAACAACACGGACCTTTTGGCACACTGAATCACCGCATCAAAAGCAGCTAACCATCCCATTCCAAGTATGACATCAATTCCCTCAGAGTTCAGGACTATCAGATCAGCAGGAAAGTCTACACCAACTATTTTCAGATTAACTCGGGGACAGATAAAATTTGCTTTCATGTTTCCACCGGGAGAGCTAACTAGCATGGAATTTTTCATAGGGACCATAGATATATTATACTTAGCTACGTACTGAGCAGTAATAAAAGAATGAGATGCTCCAGAGTCGAATAAAACCGATGCAGGGGCTGAGTTGACAAGGAACATACCAAGTACCACATCCTGTGACTCCTGTGCGGTCTCTGCAGCAACATGGTTCACCTTGCCCCGCATCTGATTCTGCTGGCCCTTGTTGCCCTGGGGCGTCGGATTCACATTCATGTTCTGCTGCTGAGGGGTAGTCTGCATAGGTGCACTGCCACTCTGGCGCTGTGGGGTCTGAGTATTCCTCTTAGGACAGTTGTGGGCAAAGTGGCTGGGATCTCCACAAATGTAGCAGGTACGAGGAGTAGGAGCACTGCCTGGTGCAGGGGTCTTCACTGGAGTCTGAGCCGGGGTGGTCTGACGGTTCTGCTGAAATGCTGGATGCTGAGGCGGAGGTGCTGACCGCTGACCCTGACTCTGCACAAAGTTACTCCCTTGCCCACCAAAACGAATGGGCATGTTCTGCTGAGGCTGCTGGAAACGAGGGCGGGTGTTACTGCTTGACTGTCCTGAGGACATGAACTTCCTCTTCTGCTCTCCCAACTCACGACGCTTGCTCTCCAAGCCAATAGTCTTATCCAGCAGCTTCTGAAATGTTGGGAAGGTGTGAGACATGAGTTGATATTGGAGCGGCGGAATCAATCCTTCCAGAAATCGCTCCTGCTTCTGCTCATCATCCTTCACCTCATCTGGGGCGTAACGGGACAACTGAATGAACTTATCCCGGTACTCACTGACGGTCATCCCACCTTGCTTGAGTGAGAGGAACTCCTTCTTCAGCTTCATGACACCAGCAGGAATATGGTAGCTCCTGAAGTTGGTCCTGAACTCCTGCCAGGTGATAGCATCAGGGGTGGCATGAGCAACAAGATAAGCATCCCACCAATCTGAAGCTGATCCTTCCAAGCGACCTGAGGCATACAGGACCTTCTCCCTGTCATTGCACTGAGCCATATCCAGTTTCTTCTCGACAGTCTTCAGCCAATCATCAGCATCAAGTGGATCCACAGAGTGGGAGTAGGTAGGGGGTTTGTGACTCATGAACTCCCGGTGCTTGTCCCTCTGCTGGTTGTTGTTGTTGTTGTTGTTCTGTGCTTGCATGGCTGCCAAGGTATTAGCCATGCCCTGGAGAATCTGAGTCTGGTTGGCGAGGATCTGATCCATTGCTGAAGATGCTTGATTCGGCGGAGGATTTGGATTGGGGTTGGCACGTCCTTGACGATTCACAGGTGGTTGATCCACTCCACTTCCAGACCTGGTGTTTACCATCTGGTGATTAGAACATGAGGTTCAGATGGTGGTAAAAAGATATAACTCACATCATGAACAGATAAGAGTTAGTGTAGAACTAGTTGCCAATGACGGGCAAATCAAATCCTGAAACAGATTCTGTTCGTCCTAATTAAACAGTTTTAACTCTCATTCTGTGTATCCAAAAATCATGGTCTTTTGAATGAACGTAGACTATCAAATTCTGAAACTAACCCAACTTGAATCACCTCAATCGGAATTTTGTAGCTCGAGATATAAAATAAACAAGACAGTTGTGTCAGGACCACGGAACAGATTCTGGTGGCTCCATTAAAACCATTATATCTCTCTGCCAGAACCTCCAAAAATCACGAAAAATTCCCAGAACCTAGGTTATCAAGTCCTTAATCCAACCCAACTGGATATATGTCAAACGGAGTTTTGAAGCACCAGAAACAATTCGGACAGTACCAGGATATCATGCAGCAGCGAGAACAGATTGTCGCATAACATGATTTATATGAGGGGTACAAATATATGGATAAAGTGATAGTTAAGGGCTAAGATCAGAGACCAAGATAAACCCAAACTAACTAAATTTATTTATTTAATAATTACTCAATTGTGGTCATCACTCCACAATTAAGTTCAATCATTACAAAGATCCAAATCACACACTTTAGCATGCAAACAAACATCTCTACCACACTTTTAAACCAAACTAAAATACATGTTACGCACGAGTCTCAACGATTCTAAACGTACTGAACTAACAAAATAAAGGGTATCCTATCTTAATAGGTATGGGTGAAGCAACTAGACGATCCACCAAGCACTGTCTAGCGGGGCGGTGAATGTCCCAAAAACCCTTCTACATCTTCATCCAATGGCGGAAGTGCTTCTCCCTTGAGTTCAGCTATCAGCCTTTTGTTCTTCCTTCGTTCAGCAGCGAGTTCCTCACGCACTTCTTGTAGCTCCCTTGTGGTGTCATCGGCGTGCACGTCGAGCATCTGGGTGAACGCCACTTGGACGTTGAGTGTAGAGTTCACACCTGGTGGGTGTGGTACAACCCCAGTTGGAGTGCCTTGCTGCCTTCGAGGAAGATATGCCCAAGCAGTGTGACGTACTTCAGCAGCCTCTTCATGACAAAGCACAGAAAGTGCCCTCCTGGCTGCATCTTGGATTCCAGCTTCGAAAGTTGATCTGATGGCGATGGCATGATGTACTGCAGCCTCTTTGGTTCCTCCAAACTCATAATCAGGCTCCCTGATGTATACAGCGACTTCCCAGTCCTCTGGGTGATCTGGATGTGTCCTCCTTCTTCCACAATATTCTATCTCCACTGGGTAGTTTAGACGCTCGAAGAGCATTCGAAGCATCATAGGGAACCCACTGTTGCCTCCGTCGTGGTGGTGAATAGTCACTACCCACATGTCAGGCGGCGGTGAGGGTCCCTCACTTCCTTCAGATCCAGCTGGAGCATTCCCTACTGAGTTGACTTCTTCGTCCATTACTTCCATCTCTTCAGGTTCCGGTTCCTCTTCTTGCACCGAATGCGACGAAAAAGAGGAAAAAGTGCTTGCCAATCTACGAGCACCTTGCCTTGTCAGCACCATCTATGGTTTAAGCAAGAAAGGGGTGAGAACAGTTCTAAAGATATCAGAACCAGGTGAGATGGTGAAAAAGATAGACCAGAAAACAAGTCAAGGAGGAGACAATTATCAATGACCTGGATTAATAGCAATTTAAACCAAGAATAGATAGACCAAGAGTTAGTTAAGCAAAATAATCCTTAGAGAATGACCATTGCTATCTAGGCTTGCGTCCTACAGTCAACATAGCTCTGATACCACCTCTGTCACACCCGGTTTTCAAGGCAAAACCAGATGCATCTCATATGTGCGCCAGGATCAGTTTACACACATATGGTAGACGTCACAAGTGAATATCCATAACCATGCATAACGAAAGAGTATTAAAGTGCATTTATTACAATCTCAGAGTTGACTCAAATGTCATAGCGGAAGACTTAAATAAACGTTTATCTAACGAAGCAAAAGTGACTCCAACTCCACAGGCATTGACTGAGGGAGACTCGCCTAGAACTCCTCAAAATCAGTAGTGAAATCCTCAAAATTCTCCCAATCTGAGCAGCATTCCGGTGTAGTAGATGCAATAAAAGAAAGAAAGAAAAGCAACAAGTATGAGCACATACGTACTCAGCAAATGTAATATGACATACAAGGCTGAGGCAAAAAGGTTGGCTGACCACACTGCAGTAAGCACTTTTAGTTGGTCAAGTTTTTATTAAGCAACTACTTACTAGCAAATGAAAGTATATACCACCCACAAATTAATGAATGTCATATTCCCAACGTATTCATGTAACCACGATTTAGATCATGTTCAAGTATGATTATCATGTAAGGGTCCAGGCCGCTCTTGACCGTGAGCACGGCTGTTATAACAGTTTTACACTCTGCAGAGGTTGTACACTTTCACCATAAGCCGTGATTCCCATTGCCGAAGCATTGTACCCTTCCCACACCACGTGGACCGAATACTGGGTTTCACTATGAGACCTTTACAAAAGCACTCTAATAAATGATAGCCCGCTAAGGTTTCCGGTTCAGAAGCAAAGCATAACCCTCCCTAATGAGGTCTGTCTCTTACCAAAGCCCACAGCTCAAAAGGACCGAGCTATACCCCGTCAACCGCCGCCCCCCATGCCCCTTTCGAGTGAAGCTACCATAAACTAGAGCACCTAATTAGTCAGTCAAAGCCAGAGCCACATGGCACTCATGGTTGTACTGTTTTCCTGGGTGGTTCTCCATGTTCCAATTAAAAAGATATGATCTTGCCATTTAATTAATTCAAAGAGTTTTTGGAACATAGAGTAGGGGTTCATTTAACCAATCCCAGTTGAGCAAGCTAAGCATCATCTACCATCAAAGTTAATTAAATAACCCAGTTTCAGGGACAGGGAAAATATAGTGGCTAGGCAAATCCTTAAATAGGTACCCATCAAATTAAGACACATGCATGGGTGGTGAAATTAATAATTATTAGGACATTTGCATGACATAATAAACTTGCCTTCTTCCCAACTCGGTTGCTGCTCAAATCCTTCTCCAACAGTTCGTTCTTCAGAGAAATCCTCGAACTGGTCGTTTCCTAATCGCATCACACATTCACATGCAAGGAAACAATACAACAATAAGAAACAGTACACCAAACAATTCCAACATAAGAAAACAACAGCACAAAACTAATCTACATGTTACAACGAACGCGTGAGCGCGAGAATCACTAAAATCGGAGTTAAAACGCAAAAGATACGGCTTTTCTAAGGTTCAGGGACTTGTTGGCAAAGTTTTAAAAGTTCCAGGGGCTTAACTGCGAAAAACCAGGGGCTAAAACATAATTTTGTACAAAAACTCGAGGGTTTTCATGTAAAAAGACAAATCCTGGACCTCAGGCATAATTTGAAATCTTGCAGGGGCTAAAACATAAGAAAAAGGACCTATTGTGGACCGTTGGATCTCAATCTGACGGCCAGAAACAGATCGGCCGAGGGGGTATCGCCGGCGACGGCCGGGACGGCGGCGCTGCGTGATCCCGCGGTGGAGCTTCGCCGGCTTAACCTCGATCTTCGGCTACGGTGCTCCAAACACGATGAGATCAAGCTCTACGGGTTCACAGGACCACGACGAGTACATCTAGGGTAGATTGGGTGGCTGGGATGGCGCACCGACGACGAACCACGACGGCGGCGCCATGGGCGGCGGCGGAGCTCTCAGGCGCGACGCGAACGCGAGGATAGGGGCTACAATTCACGACAAGAACAAGACAGGAGGGATGAGAAGACGATGGCGGACTCACTGGGCTAGGTCTCGACGAGGGAAGGGCGACGATGGCGGCCGGCGACGAGCAACGGCGGCGGCGGAGCTCTGCAAGATCGGCCGGTGAGCAATTAGCGCAAAGCTCGGCCAAAATCGGGTCAAGATCACGAAGGAGAGGTGCGGGATGTCGAGGCGAACCTCCTGGGGTGCTTCACGGCGAAGGAGCGGCGGCGACGACGCGAATCGACGGCGGCGGCTTGAGCTCGGTCAAAGGCGGCGGCGCTAGCTAGGGTTCGAGGGCTCGCGGCTTCGATTTCCAATGGGAAGGTTGCGGGCGGTGCACGCACTTAAATAGGTGCGGAGCTTGGGCTCGGGCAGGCGTACGGCGGGCGGAGTCGGAGACGGAGGCGGCGGCGCTCGGGACTCGGCCGGGGAAGTCCCTGTCGGAGACGAAGAACCTAACAGCCGGGCCCCACTTGCCAATAAGCGCGAGAGAGTGAGCGGCGGGGAGGAGAAGAAGGACGGGCCGGTGTTGGGCCGAAAGTGGAACGGGCCGAGGAAAAAGAAAAAGAATCGGCCGGGTCGGGAGAGGAAAAGATAAAGGGGCAAAGTTGGACTGGGCCAAGAGTTCGAGGGGCAAAAACGAACTCGGCTGTTTTAAACTTTTCTAAAACTCAAACAAAAGCAAATCAAATTCGAATTTAAACAGAATTTAAATTCCAACTTGATTTACTAGCAACCAAAAATATATGCAACAGCATGAATGCAACAAAAACTTATTTTGACTAAAATAATTATTTAATGTGATATTTAAATTAATAAAAGGCTAGAAATTCCAATTAATTCCTAGAAAATTTATTTAAGCCTTAATAATTCCTAGAAAAATTAAAATGGTTGCTACAATTTAAATGTGATGAATTTTAGGGTGTTACACCTTATGGCTTAGTAAAATAGAAATATTATGCAAGCCCACAGAATCACCGCTGTAGCACTTCACCTGGGAGTATCCCGAGGTATCGTAATTTATATTTCCGCAGGGAAGCTTTGGTAAGAGTATTAGTAAACAGGTATTCAAGACTATCAGAGAAAGGTACACAACTAAACAAGACAGGGGATAACGGTATTGGATAGGAGTGGATATACCGTGACACACAGCTCAAGGGAGACTCAGGTAAGAGAGAGAAGGTATAGATAGCTGGGTGGACAACGAGAAGAGATAGAGGATTCCTATGTACTTTATCTGTCTATGTCACTCGGGTTTAGAGATACAGCGGCTAAAGAGCCAGCACTGGAAGGTCTGGGTTAACTCTAATGTCTTAGCATCGGGACAATGCAGCAGTGACACGCAGAAAGGGATGAGAAGGGGTGCCACCAGCTCCACACTGGGGGATCCTACAGGCCGAGACTAACGAGGTGGATTACAAAGACCGTATAGGGTTGTCACCACCTAACGTCTACCACACGTACGTTGAATCGGGGCAAACCAAGGCCACTGACTAGTCTGGGTACCACACCCACACTAACCAATGACTACTTACTTCACTAGCAAAAGCAAGCAACCCGTCAATACCCCCGGTAACAGTTCACCGGCAAATATTGAGCTAAGTCGAAGAACCAGCTAAGACAAAGACTTAAACAAGAACTAGAAGCACTAGAACTAGAACCGACTATAGTCTAAACATGATATAGATGCAAAAAGAATAAAGTAGACGCAAGCTATTAATGACAAAGGCAAGATGATAAAGATAATTATATTGATAACTCAAGTCTTGCAAAAGGAAAAGGAAAAGATACAAGAGCTTATACCAGAGCTTCTGAAGACGACTCCGGAACCTCCGAGGCAAAGCTCAACTCGACTCTAACTCCCAACTAAACTATCCTAACTCTACTAGAGAGAAGTGGAAATGAGAGCTTCTTGGCTTGGCTTGGTGTGTGTTGAAATAAGCCGTGGACACCTGCATTTATAGCACCAAAGGGTGGTTGAGTGGAGTAACCACCACGGGACGTTGTGGCGGTTACTAGCCAGTTCGGCCAAACTGGATGGGTTCGGCCGAACTCATCCAGTTCGGCCGAACGTCGGATTCAATCGCCTTAACCTTCTACGGCCTTGATGCATCCCTAGAAGTGGTTTTGGGTGCTGGGGGCGGTTCGGTCGAAGCCCTACAGTTCGGCCGAACTGGGCTTCTAGCCCAGGGACGCCCCCGTGCACCGCCTCTGCTTCCTAGGCCTCCTGGCTAGCTTGTCGTGGTGTTCTTCGGTGAATTTGGCCCATGGAATGATGTGGCGGGAGTCCACATGGCTTGCACGGTCCTCACATCGTCATCGCTGACGTGGACGACACCTCGTGTGCTTGCATGATGGTTAAGGGGGTTGGTTCGGTCAGAAACCGGAAGGTCTCGGCCGAACCGGAGTTTTACCCCCCTTAACGGGCTTTTTCCGACTCGGTCCCTGCAAATGAGACACTCACCAAAACTCATGGAAATTTATTTGAAGTAAAACCTAAATGCATGAAATGTTACATAAAACCTCTTTCATTCCCGAGAGTTGGTGGTCGGATTCATACCGTAACGACCGCCAACACTTATTCATCAAATCAATCCAAACTTGAATATTAATTATCAAATTCTTTCAATCATCTCATAGCAAGAAACATTTGCATAGTTATATCCAATGTAATCAATTCATATGAACCCAAATGAATTAGATCAACAAAGAATATAACTTTGTAGATCATAATAAACCCATAGAAAGCTCAACTCAAATATTTTGCAAGCCTTCAATTATATCCAATAAACCACCACAACTTGATAATTTGCACCTGTATGTTGTAGCACATTTGGAATTCACTTATTTGACTTGGCATTGGCATGGAATAGCATTAAGCTTCATTACTTCACTCAATCTTATGATCAACAAAATAAATCCAATTGAGTCAAGCCTCCAATGCCATGGTACCTACACACATTCATCCACTTTTTGCTGGTACCCAAACTAGTTTGGGTCCTCTCAAGTTAGGAGCAACATACTTAGGCATTGCCTTAGCATGAGTAGTGTTGGCACTTCTTACGATCCAATATCAAAATTGAGAATCCTGGTACTGGGGTAAGGAGTGTTTCAGTGGTTTTCCGTATGGCTTAGTAAAATATAGAAATATTCTGCAAGCGCACAGAATCACCGCTGTAGCACTTCACCTGGGAGTATCCCGAGGTATCGTAATTTATATTTCCGCAGGGAAGCTTTGGCAAGATTACTAGTGAACAGATATTCGAGACTATCAGAGAAGGGTACACGACTAGACAAGACAGGGGATAACGGTATTGGATAGGAGTGGATATACCGGAGACACAGCTCAAGGGATACTCAGGTAAGGGAGAGAAGAGATAGATAGCTGGGAGGGCAACGAGAAGAGATAGAGGACTCCTGAATTCTTTATCTACCTATGTCACTCTAGCTTAGAGATACAACGGCTACAGAGCCAGCACTAGGAGATCTGGGATAACTCTAATGTCTTAGCTTCGGGACAAGGGAACCGGTGAACACACAGAAAGGGATGAGAAGGGGTGCCACTATTTCCCAACTGGGGAATCCTACGGACCGGAACTAACGTGATGGGCTACGAAGACCGAAAGGGCTGTCACCACCTCCCGGCTACCACCTCCGTTGCGACGGGAATAAACTAAGGCCACTGACTAGTCTAGGAACCACTCCTACACTAGGCAACGACTACTTACTCTGCTAGCAAGAGCAAGCAACCTTGTCAATACTCTTGGTGACAATTCACCTCCAGTATTGAGCAAGATCGAAGAACCAGCCAAGACAAAGACTTAAACAAGACTATAAGCACTAGAACTATAACTGACTATAGTCTAAACAAGATATAGCTGCAACTAGGATAAAGTAGAAGCAAGATATAAATGACAAAGGCAAAGTGATAAAGATAACTATATTGATACTCAATGTCTTACAAAAGGAAAAGTAAAAGATACAAGAGCTGGCCACCAAGGGCCAGGATTGCTCCCCAATGGCGGTTTTGGGCAGTGGGGGCGGTTCGGCCGAAGGCCTCAGTTCGGCCAAACTGGGCCCGATAGCCCCCCTGCACCGCCTCTCCTCCTGGGCCTTCCTGGGATGCTCTGGGTTGATGTTGTCCATGTACTTCTGTTGTTTTAGCCCAGAGATGACATGGCAGTAGCCCGGGATGAGTTGGCGGTCGTCCACATGTCGTGCATCATGTTCGCTTGGTCATCGGTGATGTGGACGGCTCCCGGTGGCGTGTACGGCTAAGGGGGGTAACCGGCCGAATGGAGTCATTCGGCCGATTCGGTCATTTTCGGCCCCAATAGCACGTATTTGTCGTAGTTGTACTTGCACAAGTGACACTCACCAAAACTCGTGGAACTTTATTAGAAATAAAACCTAAGTACATGGAATGTTGCATAAAACCTCATTTATTCCCGAGTATTGGTGGTCGGATTTGGGTTGTAACGACCGCCAACAAGCTCCCCCAAGCTTAGCTCTTTGCTCGTCCTCGAGCAAAGATAAAAACTTAGGCTCGGTGGATCAGGAGTTGCTACTATGTCATTTCTTTTGCAGGTAACTTTATAAACAACTAGTGCTCAAAAATACTTGAATCATAGGCAATGTTTTAAATCACCTTTTTACCTATGGGGCTTTTAGCAATCTCCTTATCTTGGGCGGTTGAAAGGATGAACAGATTAAATTCAGTTTTATTCCACTCTACTCTGTTCAGGATCCCATCTCGGAATTTTTCACAAGTTTTGAAAACTACAAATTGTTCCTCATTGGCACACTCAATCACTCAAGTGTATTTGAATCCTCACCAAAGGCTTGTGCCTTCTTTTTCATCCTAACATCTAATATGGCTTTTTGTGTGGCTCAGGGACAAAGGATGAAGGCATGCATGCATCTTATATTTTGCTAAGTCAAAGACTGGATCTCTGAAGAGACACATCACATCTTAAGATCGAGACGTGTAAGTGTGTGGATATGGATGGAGTGGAATATGGTGGAATGGTATATAGTAGAACGGTGGAATGGAATATGGTGGAACTCCTTGGATGAACTTCCCTCTCCTTGATTTATTTTTGAGAACATGGGCTATCTTTTATTCTCATATTTTTGCCATGCCACTTGGCATGCTTTTCTTTTTCTCTTTCTTTTTTGCCATGCTCTTTGGCATGCTTTTCTTTTTCTCTTATTTTTGCCATACTTCTTTGGCATGCTTTTCTTTTTGCATAGCCCATGTCTCTATCAAGAATATTTGGAGAGGAAAATCATAGAACATGGAGCATTTATTTTTGTGGATGGCTGAAGGAGAATATTTGCTAACTCCCAGTGTAGGAATTGCAAGTGAGAGGTGGTGTGTGTACGTGGGTCTCGATCTTTAAGAATATGAAAGCTTCACTCAAAGGTCACAACAATTTGACAAAGCTCACTAAGATAACAAGCAGCATATGAGTAGAGGTTTTCAACTAGGCTTATCATATGACTCTGGTAGGTATTTGACCAATGAGGAACTTGTTTCATTTTGAAAGCATAAATCTCCGAGATTTTCCCCGTACTAAGAGCAGAATAGAACTTAACCAAATTCTCACAATATCAATCCCCACAACAACTTAAACTTGGAATAAAGCATGTGCTCCCACAAGGTTTTTAGGATCATTTTTACTCATGCCAAATAACTCAAGCACAATCTAGCAACTAGTTGAAACAAAGTACTTGCAAAATTAATGACAGAGCAACTATTCATCATTTCCAAGGTGAGAGGCATATGATCCATTCCATGCATAGTTGGGAGTTATTTTATTCAAGGGAAATATTGTTTAAGGGAAATATTTTTGGTATTTTCATTTTTTTAAATGCAAGTTAACATGAAGGGAAATGAAAAGGGAAATTAAATGATCAAAGTGCTGGATAAATCGGGACATACCTGATGGGGGGTCCTCCCCCAAGCTTGGACTTTCACTGGTAGGGGTTGAGCCTTGAGAGGTACTGGCTCAGCTGTTCCGCTTGCTTGTGGACGTCATGCTAGATGGACGCCACCATCCCGCTATTCTCTTGATGGTACTGAGAATGGCGGGCTAGTGTGTCCTGGATCTCTCGGGTACGGTCGTCGATGAGCTCGACTCGGTCGGAGATGTAGGACAGCTCCCGGCCGTAGTCGAAGCGTGCGGACTGTGAGTATCCGGGGTAGTATGGCTGGGACGCACTGTCGTACCCTCCTCCATACCGACTCCCGGACCACTCAGAGTCCGTGTCCTTGCCGTAGTCCCAGCGTCCTAAGGTGAAGTAGTTCGGCTCCTGGTGTTTCCCGGAGCCTCCTGCTCCGGACGTCCCAGCACCGGTGTACTTGTCGTAGGTGGCCTCAAAAGCGGAAGTGTGTCGGTGCGGCATCTGTGGTGCATCTTCCGGCTCCTGTGAGGTGGCGAGCCCAGCATCACGCCTGGCTCGTCCCCTCGTGGCCGGTCCGTCACCTGCAACGCTGTGCCGAGCGGGCTCTCTCCAAGGTGGAGAATCGTCCGACTCGGTCCTCAACTGAAGTGTTAGTTTCGGCGTGGTATACAACCTTAGTGCTGCACAGGGCAAAGGCACTTCAAATGTATAGCCACGGTAAATCATTGTCAGTGTTGCGTCAGGCGTCCGCCATATCATGTGGGCCTGCACGAAGTGCTCGGTATCCACGACGGAACGCGCTGTCTCGATGTACGTGAGCTGAGCGCCTTGAAGGACGCCCAGGTGGTTAGCGAGGCGAGTGACTAGAGAAGTCATCGCCATGCTACCCACACGAGAAATATGAGACAGCCAGTGACCAACCATGTCTTTCAGAGGTGAATAGGGAATCTGCTTGACCATGGCAAAAAGAACCCGCAACTCGATGGTGTTGATAGGGCGCAAATCTGCCCAGGGGAATACCGTCATAGACACCCAATGATGCATGAAACGCAAAGTGGGGTTATGTATGTTGTTCGTGCGTGGCGCATGACAGTTGGTATTCCCCGAAATCTTTTTCCAAAATGCCACCCGGTCAAATCTTTTAAGCGCTTTGTTCGGGTCTAAGGAACAACGGCTTGAAAATCCGAGACCCGAACTAAAATCCCTCCAAGAGCAGAAGAACTCTTGGTTGAAGAACCGAAAACGAATCCCCCAGTTTCAGAAACCAAAGTCGAGAGGAATTCAAGGGTGAGCAGGTACGAACCTTCTTCGTTGCTGTGCCAGAAATTCTCCCAGCCAATAGCTTGGAAGATTTCTGTGAACTCTACTTCCATCCCCGTGTCCCTGAGCAAATCTTGCTCAAACACATGGGTGTGCTCGAACTCCTTCAGCCGAAGCTCGTTGAAGGTGTTCTGCTCCCGTTCTGTCCTAAGGTTAATGTCGCTCTCACTCAGGAGCTGCCTGGCCGGGGGCGTGGCATGGCCCCATCCCGAGCCGACTGCTTCGTGCTCGTCCGTGTCCATCCGGCTCGAGCCTCGGGACGGAGCTGGGGAACTCCCAGCATCGTCCGATCGTCGGCCTAGCCGGGCGGAACGACGGAGCGAAGTGAAGAACTTCGACATGATTCCTGCAAAAAGTTAGAG
This sequence comes from Echinochloa phyllopogon, assembly GCA_033239725.1. Lineage (NCBI taxonomy): Eukaryota > Viridiplantae > Streptophyta > Magnoliopsida > Poales > Poaceae > Echinochloa > Echinochloa phyllopogon. The sequence goes on from BTCW01000018.1 coordinate 31,345,637, forward strand.
TAACAACAACTACCCGAAGGACTGAATATATATGGTTAGCACAAGAAAATCAAGTCAGTCGTTCAAGATAGTTAGTCGTTCTTGCGGGGATGAAAACCATCACAAAAGGTTAGTCGTTCTTGTGGGTGTCGGTGACCACCACAAAATCGTCCAGAATTTCAGCACAAAGATCACAACAAAAGCAAAATATTTTTTTTGGGATTTTCTAGTGATGCAAGTGAACCAAAACTTGAGCAACAACTTGGGAAGAACTTGAGCAAGCACTAGAGCAAAGAACTTGAGAGAGAGAGAGAGGGCTCCTAGCAGAAATTTTTAGAGTGAAAGAGAGTGGGATGGTGCAGCAAGCAAGGAGGCAAGGGGCACCATTTATAGGCGCGCCGGGGAGCAACCGGCCTGGTTCGGCCGAACCAGTTCATTCGGCCGAACGGGCCTGGGTGCTGCATGTGCTGCATGCACATCTTGCCTCCCACCAGCACAAACTTTTTCATAGGTCCAACACTAAGGCATGTACAATTTGGTGGGTTGTGTTAGGTGAGATGCAAAATTGACATGACCAAAGTGGAGTTTAGTGGAGTCACCCCCATGCTGCCATGTTGGTGATAATTGGTGAGTGTGCAGCCATTTTTAATGGGGTAGACATGTTTGGTGCTGGTTGGTGGTGATGGTAAATAATTGGAGATGTTCTAGAAGGGGTGAAAATGAAGAAAGTTAAAAATTACACCCTCTCTAATTAAATTTCATCATGAGTCCAATTATTTCAAACCAAGCTTGCAACAATTTTCTACTTTCTCTCAAAGTAATTACTCAAGTGGTTCATTTATTTTGGAAAGGGAAACATGCAAATGCAATTGGAAATTTAAAATTTGGAAGGGAAATATGAGATACATACCGGTTTTCCTCGCGGTGAGAGCTCAGCTTTTAAGTCCGCGAGCGGGACTTTTCCTGTCTTCACTTGCTCTTGTCATCCTCCGGTCCCGGAGTGGATGACTCGGATGATGCAACCTTCTTCCGCCACATCTTCTTGTTCTTCTTCTTCGGTGTTGGTGGCGGTGGGATCGGCGTCTCTGGAGAATTCCAGAGGGCTTGTTCTTCCTCGTATTTCTTTACAAGGAAATCCATTTCTTCTGCACTTGTTGGTTTTGTCGGCTCGTTCCACTTGAGCTGCTCACCACCGAGTATTTCCAGCTCTCCATTAATGAGAGCCTTAAGGAAACACTCGGCGCTCCTCTGCTCCGGTGTGAGTGGCTCTGCCTTCTTCTCTTCCCGGGGTTGAAACTTGAAGTATGTCAACCTCCCGTCGATACGGAACGAGATTTCTCTCGCATCCATATCTATCCTAGCCCGGGAGGTGTTCAGGAACGGCCGGCCCAACACAAGGGGAAACGAATGTTCGTTCCCCGTGTCGAGGACAACGAAGTCCACAGGGACATATCGTCCCCAGATTCGGACCGGTACATTCTCGATCACCCCCTCGGGGTAGCGGATGGTTGAGTCCATAAGTTGTACCTGGGCAGTAGTAGGTGACAAAGTAGGGTAGCGTAATTTCTTAAATAATACCTTAGACATGATGTTGATGCTTGCCCCTAGATCGCAGAGTGCATCATCAATGCGACGATTCCAGATCGTGTACTGAATGATGGGCACTCCGGGATCTTCCTTCCTGTCCGGAGAGGTCTTGATGATCGCCCTTTTTGCAGCTCTCGGCAGGTAGGTCCCTCTTGGTGTCAGCACTTGGATGCGTGTGACCTTCCCTGCGTGGTTAGTTCGGAAGACACTACGAGGCATCTTACCCTGCCTTGTAGTGACGGCTTTCACTATCTCGATGGAAGGTTCGGGCTGCCCCGGAATCTTCCCCGATTCAGTGACAGGAACAACAGCAGCTAACTGAGCGACTTGAGTTTCTATCATTTTATTAAAGCTCAGTTGACTTTTCATAGCAGAAGAAAATGATTCCATCCTAGAGTCTATGCCTTCCAGTGTTTTATCATTAGCAGCAAGCTTTTTATTGATGTTTTCAGTTATTTTCATCTGGCCAAACACAAGATCTCTAAGAGACGGCTGATTATTGAAATTGTTGGAATTGAAATTGTTACCTTGTTGAGGCCTCTCAAAAGGGAGGTTTGGGCACGGATTCCAGCCTTGGTTGCCGTAGTTGTTCGGTCGGCACCCATTGTTGTTGGAGTTGTTAACGTAGTGGGCATCTTCTCGCGTTTCGGGGCAGTCATTCCCCGAAAGGCCAGTGTTGCCACAGACTTCGCAGGTCATGCGAGCGTCCATGGTGAAACGAACTGGATCCTCAACGACGAGAATCCGACTCCCTGTACCCTCGAGATAGTCCCAGGAATAGCAGCTATCTCGTACATAACTCATCTCAGTCGAATATCACATCCATGCAACGTTAAAAGATCCAATACATGACATATATAAAACTTAGCATCTCGTACAAGCCCTCTGGGCTAAATCGACAATAAGAAACAGCTGCGCAGCGGTAGCTAGAACATCAGGGACCACTCCTCCATAGGCATCCTTGAGCATAGCGCGCACCTTTCAATCGTACCACCCGTCCTGGTTGAACTCGTGGTCGGGGTCTTCACCTGAGAACCCAAAGTCTGTCCCCAAGGAAATGGGACAGGTCCACGTCACCAACCATAATATGAAGCAAGCTTTATTGTGGCCTATTCTAAGGTATAGAAATAATCAAGGTTTGAGCCAGGGTTTTCTTATGCGAGCAGCAGCAATAACCCAAATTCATCTCATCACCAACTCCTTCCCTCACACACACATCCACTCCCCAAATCCAACCATCAGCCTCACATTCCCATCGGCCTCGTCTTGCCACAGCAGGTTCCCGCAAACATCATCCACCAACGCCTTTCGCTCACTAGTCGACTCGGTGAGCTCCCTCCCCACCTTGTCTCATCAGCAACGCTGGACCAATCTCTCATAACCCAAATCAAAGGATGAGGTAAGAAAGCAGATTCCCATGCTAGTCGGAACTTATCAGAAGCGGGTTGTCCGTAACCGTGGACACGGCTATACGTATAGTTTACACTCTGCAGAGGTGGCACTCCAGGAATCCATCCGGGCTCCAAGGCTAGTCCGCAACCAACCTGAGACACAGCCCACAACAAAGACCCTAAACAGTAACGACGCCAATCCTGTCTCCCTGGGCTCAGGAAACATCTGATCTAACATCTGCCCCAGGGATGTGAAACCTTCCCACCGGGGCCAGTCGGGGGCCGTGGTAAATCAGGGAGATTACGCCGCAACGAGTCCCCCCTACACATATCAAGCTCGATCCTCCTACAGTCTCGGCGCCGCACTAGAGTAGGCTTGCTGGAACCCTCCCCATACTGGGTAGATGGTGAGCACGGTATTCCCACGTCCAAAGTTGGAACTCAACTCGGTCCTTAATTGTCGGTAAAGCGAGTATCAGCGTCATAAGCGATCCGCCGCAACGGTCCGCAATCGGCACCCATAAAAGGTATTGCCGCCAAAACTCCTCAAGTAACCCAAGTATCCAAATAACCATGTACCCGCAACAGGTGCCCCATAGGGACTGCCCGAGTGCAGTCCCCAAGCACCCCGATCAATCGATCGAGTTGTTATTACTCGCTTACACCGCCTGGCTGCACTACTCCTCCCATACCACCCACAACTCACGCCAAGAGGTTCACATCACAACCAACCCAACACATGCATAGCATAGCATATTTTATAAAGTGAGTAGTAGGTAGCAAGGTAACAGGATATTAACAAAGGCAGTGCAGGTTTATCATGCGAGTAAAGTAAAGCGCTAGCATACTAGTTGCATGTCTAATAGGTATTTCAGAGAATGGCTGGGCATGAACCTGGGCAAAAGTCTTTGTCTTCGTCAAAGCAGTTGTCGTAGTGGTCTGGCTCCTCCTGACTCTCCGGAACTCCTAGGGTCGCGAAAAAAATAAAATAAGCCACGGCTACTAGCAAAGAAACACCAAAACAGCGATGAAAGAAGGCCCAAAGAACACAAAACTCTACACTAACGCGTAGGTCATGATCTTAGAAAAATATAGAAACTGGTTTCATATTTTTCTGAGCTACGGTTGATTTATTATTAATTTTACAAGTTTAAATCATTTTCTGAAAATATTAAATAATTTCTGAAAAGAAAACAGACAGAAATTAGCCTGCTGACGTCAGCATGAAGTCATGCTGACGTCAGCAGTGGGGTCCGCCTAGGATGACGTCAGCAGTGGGCCCTGCTGACGTTAGCGCTGACTGGTCAACGGTCAACGGGTCAACGGTCAACGGTCAGCTCTGGTCAGTGGGCCCCAGCGGTCAGTGACACACAGTGTATGACATGTGGGCCCCATACGTCAGCGCTATTAAAAGAAAAAGAAAAAGAACGCTCTGGGCTGGAATTGGGCCAAAAGGAAAGTCCAGGGGGGTAAACTGGACTTTAGCGCGAACTTTAGGCCCACGAAGGGGGTGCTGTTGGATCTGCTCTGGTGGACCTGGTCCACCGTGATCCGTGTGTACGGTGCACGTGAGCCAGGTGCACGGGATCAAGTTGTGGCCGCCACGGGATCTTCTGCGGGTGCTCGTGTGGCGTGCTGGTGTGGTCCAACGTGTGGCTTGGCCACGACGCGACGCGACGCGCGCGCGGCGCGCGCCAGAGCACGGCGGCGGCGCTGGTCGACGGCGAAACTCGCAGGGAATGGCTCGGCGCTGGCCTAGAAGCGGTGCTAGGGTTCGGCTAGGTGCTCGCGGATCACAACCGGCGAGAAAAAGGTGGGGCTTGGCTGCGGCTTGGGCTCCCCGACGCAAGCGGCGGCGGCGCGGCTATGGCGCCACAGCGGCCGGCGACGCGCGGGCGGAAAAGGCTCAGAAGCGGCTCGGCTGCGAGGGCTCGCGCACGCGCGACACCAGCGCGTGCTGGAACGTGATGTCACGGTCGCTGCAAGGGTGCGCGTGCGCGGGCACACGGTTGCCCGTGGCCGCGACACGGCCTCGGCGTGCGCGCGCGGCGAGCGGAGCTCGGCCACGGCGGCCTTGGCTGCTGCTCGGTCGACGGCGGGTTGCGGGTGCGACAGCGGCACGACGGGGTCCTGCACAAGATCGTCGGCCTCGGCTCGAAGACCGGGTCCCAGAGGGCTAGCATCGGCGGTGCGGCGGCGCTCGGCCGGAGACAGGGGAGAAAAGGGGGGTGGTCACGGCGGCGGCTCACCTAGAGGCAAGTAGGCATACGCAACAGCTCGGGGTAGGCTCGCGGTGCTCCTCCGGTGCTCGTGCTCCTCTTCTTGTCCTTGGTCTGGCTCGGCGTCGGTGGCTCCGCGGGCGGCGGCGATGGCTTCTGCGGCGGCGTCGTGATGCGGCTCCGCTCCGGCTCCTCTCCTCTTCCTCCTCTCCTCCTCTGGTCCTCCTCCTCCCTCTCCTCCCTCGAATCGTGGACAGAAACCCCAATGGGGCGGCGGCGGCTTGAACAGGGAAGACGACCGGCGGTTCTGATTTATAGGGCGGCGGCTGCTAGGGTTTGGGCACGGACGGCGAGATGGTTAGGCGGGCCCGCTCGGGCCACGCGTCGCAATCGCGACGGGCCGCGGAGCGCGTCATGGGCGGCTCAGCAGAGAGAGAGAGAGAGAGAGAGAGCAGGGCGTCGGCACGGGGAAGAAGGTGAGGAGGGAGAGAAAGCTGACAGGTGGGACCCGCCTGTCAGTGAGAGGGATGAAGGGGACGCGGAGGCGACGTGGAGGAAGATTGGGCCGTTGCTGGGCCGCAAGACAGGCTGGGCCGGTTGGCTGCGGATTGGGTGAAGAAATACTTCAAGCTTTTGTGATCCGTATAGATATCGCACTTGTTGCCAATCAGGTAGTGCCTCCAGATCTTCAATGCATGTACCACTGCTGCCAGTTCTAAATCATGTGTGGGGTAGTTTTCCTCATGTTTCCTCAGCTGCCTTGATGCATAAGCGAAAACCTTGCCTTCTTGCATTAGAACACATCCCAAACCTTGTCTCGAAGCATCGCAATAGACTACGAAATCCTTGCGAATATCTGGCAGGGTCAATACTGGAGTTGTAGTGAGTTTGTGCTTGAGTTCTTGGAAACTTCTTTCACACTTGTCTGGCCACTCGAACGGGACATTGTTCTTGAGTAGTTCGGTCATTGGCTTGGCAATCTTGGAGAAGTTCTCAATAAACCTTCTGTAGTAACCAGCCAAACCCAGAAAGCTTCGGATTTCCGTGACACTCTTCGGCTGCTTCCATTCTGCTACTGCCTCAATCTTTTCTGGGTCTACTGCTACGCCCTCAGCCGTCAGTACGTGACCCAAAAAGGCTACTTTCTCCAGCCAAAATTCACACTTGCTGAACTTCCCGTAGAGTTGATGCTGCCTCAGCTTCTCTAATACAATCCTTAGGTGCTCCTCATGTTCTTCAGCTGTTTCAGAGTAGACTAGTATGTCATCAATGAACACCACCACGAACTTGTCTAGTTCCTCCATGAATACCTTGTTCATCATGTTCATGAAGTAAGCGGGTGCGTTGGTCAAACCGAAGGACACTACGGTGAACTCGTACTGCCCATACCGAGTCACAAAGGCTGTCTTGGGAATGTCGCCTTCTCTAATCTTCATCTGGTGGTATCCCGATCTCAGATCAATCTTACTGAAGTACTTGGCTTTCTTCAACTGATCTAGCAAGTCATCAATCCGAGGTAATGGGTACTTGTTCTTGATCGTCACTGCGTTCAGGGATCGATAGTCTACGCACATGCGCATTGACCCATCTTTCTTCTTCACAAACAACACTGGCGATCCCCATGGGGATGCACTTGGTCGAATCACCCCGCTTTCTAGCATCTCTTTTAGCTACTTCTTGAGTTCCTCCAGCTCTTCCACTGACATTCTGTACGGTCTCTTGGCAATGGGCCCTGTGCCTGGTTGCAGCTCGATTATGAACTCTACATCTCGGTCATGTGGTAGCCCTGGTAGTTCTTCGGGAAACACGTCAGGGTACTCACATACTACAGGCACTTCTTCGATCATCTTTTTCTCGATAGAGTATACCAACTGTCTCAGAATACATGTTCTGGATCTCTTCCTTGTTCTTCTCCTTTGTGGCTCTACTGTTACCTTGACTCCGCTAGGGTGTGTCAACTCAACTGTTCTGGGCGAGCAACTGATTACCCCTTTGTGCTCTGTAAGCCAATCCATTCCTAGTATCACGTCAATTCCGTCTGACTTCAGGACTGTCAGGTCTCCTACGAACTCCTGCCCACCTATCATCAGACTAACTGCTGGGCACTCTAAGGTGCACCTAAGCTCTCCTAAGGGAGAAGTAGTGACTATAGGTCTAGCCTTAGGTATTGTCAGGGGTGACTGCTCTTTCACAAACTTTGTCGAGATATAAGATCCAGTTGCTCCAGAGTCAAACAGTATCAATGCTGGAATGCCATTTACTAAAAACTCACCGAGCACAACGTCGGGAGCGTCCTCGGCTTCTTCCTCTGTCAGGTGGTTGAGGCGTCCCCTCTGCGCTGTTGCTGGCTGCCTGTCTTGTCCTCCAGGTGCCGGTGCCTTGGCTAGGGTTTGTTTGTTCTTCTTCTCCGGACAGTCAAAGGACTTGTGACCGGGCTTCCCACAAGCAAAGCAGACCACTGAGGTCCCTCCACCAATTCTGGGCGTGTTGTTTGGCTTCCAGTTGGGTTTTCCCTGACCTGAGTAGCTGTTGTTTCTGTTGCCAAAACTGCTGTAGTTGTTACCTCTGCTGCCAAAGCTGTTGCTGTTACTGCCTCGGTTACCCTGGTAGCTGTTTCTGTTGAACCCTGAGCCTCCTTGGTTGTTGCTCTGCTGAAAGCCTCTCCTGAGCATGTTGCTCTGGCCACTCCTCGGCCTCTGACTCAGTCTGTGGTTGTGCAACTGTTCAGCCTTTCTTTTCTTCTCTCGCCAAGTATCTTCAAGACCCAATCTTTCCTTCTCAACTGCGATAGCCCTGTCGATCAGCTCTCTGAGTGACCTGTGTGAACTCGCTGCGAGTGCTGTCCTCAAACCTCTGTGCAAGCCGCGCTGGAACCAAAACTGCTTCTTCTTTTCAGTGTTAACATCTTCAGGAGCGTACCTCGACATCTTAGCAAAGTGTCGAGCGTACTCAGCTACAGACAAACCACCTTGGGTCATTGTCCTGAACTCCATTGCCTTGTGCACCATGACTTGTTCGGGGATGTGGTACTCTTTGAAAGCTTCACAAAACTCTAGCTAGGTGATCTGAGCAGGGTTTGCGTGAGAGTCACAGTAGCTCTCCCACCACGCTTTCGCTGCGCCTTCAAGCTGGTGCGCCGCAAGGGCCACACATTCCTCTTCAGTGTAATCTGTCAGGTCCAGCTTCGTCTCGATGGTACGCAGCCAGTCGTGCGCGTCGAGTGGCTCGTCCGAGTAGTCGAAGGTGGGTGCTTTCAGCCTGATGAACCTTTCAATCTTCCTTTGTAGGTCTTCCTCACGGTGTCCCTGACGGTTCTGGTTCTGGTTTCCCTGTATCTGTTGCATAGCTTGCATCATCTGAGTGTTGGCCTGTGCCATCTGTTGCATCAGTTGTGTTTGAGTAGTCATTACTTCTACCAAGTTAGGCGGTGGCGGTGGTTGCTGGTCGTTCTGTTGGTTCTGCTGAGGCTCCACTGCTGGCTCTTCCATCTCCACTTCCTGTTCCCCACCTGGTAAGTTGTCCTCGGGCTGGAGCACGCCTGCTGCGCGTCCACGGCCCCTGCCTCTAACTGTAGTTGTTGCTCTTCCGCGACCACGACCTCTGACACGTCCTCTGCCCCTAGCTGCCACTGCTGCCTCTTCTTGCTCAGCTTCCTCAAAACGTGCAAGCAGCCGGTTGGATCTTCGGATCGACATCTTGCTGTATTTTTCATAGAGCAGGTTTAGTGGCGGTCGGTAATGGTTAGGTTAGCGTAACTAGAGTAGGAGCTGCACACATGAAATAGACTCAACACTAAAGTACACTCAAGATGAACATCAATAAAACTGCAAGAACTGCCACAAAGATCGATCATTCATAACAGCATTACACCCTAGACATGAGTACTATCCCGAGGCCAGCTCCTGGAAGCTTGAGGATTAGTACATCTAAGAGGTTGCTACATCGTGGCTGAGCCAAAAGGTGGTCATGATCTACTAAGTCTAAACATCTACTCATGAAGATAGATACAAGTCTCGTCACTACTGCTGACATCTGCTGATACTGCCTACTGCATCCATCTCAAGCTGCTGAAAGTGCCTGTGAGGCGCGCTGCCAACCTCATAGCCTCAGTTTCTGTCTGCTGCTTGATCACTGCCTGTCGTCGTGGAGAGTGTCCGTGAGGCGCGCTGCCAACCTTACTGTGTCCACCTCAGGTCTTGCCAACTGCTGCTCTAGGGGTGCCAGTTCTTGTCTCAGTCTTGTCATCTCGGGGGTAAGGGTTCGAGCCTCAGGTAGTGGTATTGGCTCAACTCGGCTTGGTGAGACCCTATAGTGCCCTGTTCTGGGTTCGACTCTGCGTTCCTCTGGAAGTCCTTGGTTCACTGTGATCACCTCTGCTACCCTCTTCCTGTCTGACCTTACCCAACTACTAAGGGTCCTTCGAGCTTCATCCTTTGACATAATCTGTTGAAGACTCAAGTACTTCATCAGTTGGTAGTTTCGCCCACTCTTCTCCTTGTAGCTATCCACCTCTTCCTGAAGTTCTGAGTTGTGACTGTCCAACCAATATACTTCTTCCTTCAGTTCTTCTATCTCTTCTTCCTTGGCTGCTAGTGCCTTGTCTTTCTCTGTGAGTTGATCTTCCAGACGGATATCTCAAGCATGGTGAGTTGCTCGGATCAGCCCTGCCAACTGCCTGTTGTTGCAAGCTTCGTACTCTAGGGCTCTGACTTCCCTTGCCTTAGCTTCGAGGCGCTTCTCAAGTAAGGCGATCCTGTTGTCCTTCTCCAGTAGCTGGATGTCTTGTTTCCATACCCTCTCTCTTAGCTTGGCAACTTTCTCCTCGAGGCCAATGTTTAATTACTCCTGCTCGATCATGCACTGAACTGAGGTCCGCAGGGTCACATTTCGCTCTCGGTCCGCTACGTGAGCCTGCAAGCTGACTGCGTCTCTGTCAGTTGGATCTTCAAGAGCCCGCGGTAGGTACCGGAAACGGGTGTGGCTGAGCTGGTTCTGGTACACAAGTGTGGCAAGTCGGAGTATCCTCATGGCTATAGTCTGCACTGCCCGACTAAAGGTGCTCTCGCTGGTAGCTGCCCGTAGCATCAGTGACCTTGGCCGTCCAAGGATATTGGGTACTTCCATCTGCAACCGGGTGTGCACTCCCTCGCCAGGGCCGTAGGTCCAGCCCTCGTAGAAGACGTTGTCCACGTCTATCCCCACTGTACGCAGCACCTCCCTCAGTAGCACTGCCAAACCTCCACAGTCTGCACCAGTGGTCCTGATCTCCCGTCGTTCATCTGCTGGTCCTCTTGCTTCCATCTGCCAGACAGTTAGTGGGTTGTTAGTAAGTTAGCAAGTTAGTAAGGTAAGGTAAGGGTAAAAATTTTGTAAATAGTTGAGATGTACATATATATAGTTTTCAAATAGCCCAAGGGGTTTCATATACAGTAGAGGACTCAGTTAGAGCTTCTGTCCTAAGTTTCCGTTCTAAGGGTTACGCGCTATGGTCAAGTATGGCTCTGATACCAACTGAAACAAACCGGATCCTCAACGACGAGAATCCGACTCCCTGTACCCACGAGATAGTCCCAGGAATAGCAGCTATCTCGTACAGAACTCATCTCAGTCGAATATCACATCCATACAACGATAAAAGATCCAATACATGACATATATAAAACTTAGCGTCTGGTACAAGCCCTCTGGGCTAAATCGACAATAAGAAACAGCTGCGCAGCGGTAGCTAGAACATCAGGGACCACTCCTCCACAGGCATCCTTGAGCATAGCGCGCACCCTTCAATCGTACCACCCGTCCTGGTTGAACTCGTGGTCGGGGTCTTCACCTGAGAACCCAAAGTCTGTCCCCAAGGAAATGGGACAGGTCCACGTCACCAACCATAATATGAACCAAGCTTTATTGTGGCCTATTCTAAGGTATAGAAATAATCAAGGTTTGAGCCAGGGTTTTCTTATGCGAGCAGCAGCAATAACCCAAATTCATCTCATCACCAACTCCTTCCCTCGTACGCACATCCACTCCCCAAATCCATCCATCACCCTCACATTCCCATCGGGCTCGTCCTGCCACAGCAGGTTCCCGCAAACATCATCCACCAACGCCTTTCGCTCACTAGTCGACTCGGTGAGCTCCCTCCCCACCTTGTCTCATCAGCAACACTGGACCAATCTCTCATAACCCAAATCAAAGGATGAGGTAAGAAAGCAGATTCCCATGCTAGTTGGAACTTATCAGAAGCGGGTTGTCCGTAACCGTGGACACGGCTATACGTATAGTTTACACTCTGCAGAGGTGGCACTCCAGGAATCCATCCGGGCTGCAAGGCTAGTCCGCAACCAACCTGAGACACAGCCCACAGCAAAGACCCTAAATAGTAACGACACCAATCCTGTCTCCCTGGGCTCGGGAAACATCTGATCTAACATCTGCCCCAGGGATGTGAAACCTTCCCACCGGGGCCAGTCGGGGGCCGTGGTAAATCACGGAGATTACGCCGCAACGAGTCCCCCCTACACATATCAAGCTCGATCCTCCTACAGTCTCGGCGCCGCACTAGAGTAGGCTTGCTGGAACCCTCCCCATACTGGGTAGATGGTGACCACGGTATTCCCACGTCCAAAGTTGGAATTCGACTCGGTCCATAATTGTCGGTAAAGCGAGTATCAGCGTCATAAGCGATCCGCCGCAACGGTCCGCAATCGGCACTCATAACAGGTATTGCCACTCAAACTCCTCAAGTAACCCAAGTATCCAAATAACCATGTACCCGCAACAGGTACCCCATAGGGACTGCCCGAGTGCAGTCCCCAAGCACCCCGATCAATCGATCGAGTTGTTATTACTCGCTTACACCGCCTAGCTGCACTACTCCTCCCATACCACCCACAACTCACGCCAAGAGGTTCACATCACAACCAACCCAACACATGCATAGCATAGCATATTTCATAAAGTGAGTAGTAGGTAGTAAGGTAACAGGATATTAACAAAGGCAGTGCAGGTTTATCATGCGAGTAAAGTAAAGCGCTAGCATACTAGTTGCATGTCTAATAGGTATTTCAGAGAATGGCTGGGCATGAACCTGGGCAAAAGTCTTTGTCTTCGTCAAAGCAGTTGTCGTAGTGGTCTGGCTCCTCCTGACTCTCCGGAACTCCTAGGGTCGCGAAAAAAATAAAATAAGGCGCGGCTAGTAGCAAAGAAACACCAAAACAGCGATGAAAGAAGTCCCAAAGAACACCAACTCTACACTAACGCGTAGGTCATGATCTTAGAAAAATATAGAAACTGGTTTCATATTTTTCTGAGCTACGGTTGATTTATTATTAATTTTACAAGTTTAAATCATTTTCTGAAAATATTAAATAATTTCCGAAAAAGAAAACAGACAGAAATTAGCCTGCTGACGTCAGCATGACGTCATGCTGACGTCAGCAGTGGGGTCCGCCTAGGATGACGTCAGCAGTGGGCCCTGCTGACGTCAGCGTTGACTGGTCAACGGTTAACGGGTCAACGGTCAACGGTCAACGGTCAGCTCTGGTCAGTGGGCCCCAGCGGTCAGTGACACACAGTGTATGACATGTGGGCCCCATACGTCAGCGCTGTTAAAAGAAAAATAAAAAGAAAAAGAACGCTCTGGGCTGGAATTGGGCCGAAAGGAATGTCCAGGGGGGTAAACTGGACTTTAGCGTGAACTTTAGGCCCACGAAGGCGGTGCTGTTGGATCTGCTCTGGTGGACCTGGTCCACCGTGAGCCGTGTGTACGGTGCACGTGAGCCAGGTGCACGGGATCAAGTTGTGGCCGCCACGGGATCTTCTGCGGGTGCTCGTGTGGCGTGCTGGTGTGGTCCAGCGTGTGGCTTGGCCACGACGCGACGCGACGCGCGCGCGGCGCGCGCCAGAGCACGGCGGCGGCGCTGGTCGACGGCGAAACTCGCCGGGAATGGCTCGGCGCTGGCCTAGAAGCGGTGCTAGGGTTCGGCTAGGTGCTCGCGGATCACAACCGACGAGAAAAAGGTGGGGCTTGGCTGCGGCTTGGGGTCCCCGACGCGAGCGGCGGCGGCGCGGCTATGGCGCCACGGCGGCCGGCGACGCGCGGGCGGAAAAGGCTCGGAAGCGGCTTGGCTGCGAGGGCTCGGTCGACGGCGGGTTGCGGGTGCGACAGCGGCACGACGGGGTCCTGCACAAGATCGTCGGCCTCGGCTTGAAGACCGGGTCCCAGAGGGCTAGCATCGGCAGTGCGGCGGCGCTCGGCCGGAGACAGGGGAGAAGAGGGGGGTGGTCACGGCGGTGGCTCACCTAGAGGCAAGTAGGCGTAAGCAGCAGCTCGGGGTAGGCTCGCGGTGCTCCTCCGGTGCTCGTGCTCCTCTTCTCGTCCTTGGTCCGGCTCGGCGTCGGCGGCTCCGCGGGCGGCGGCAATGGCTTCGGCGGCGGCGTCGTGATGCGGCTCCGCTCCGGCTCCTCTCCTCTTCCTCCTCTCCTTCTCTGGTCCTCCTCCTCCCTCTCCTCCCTCGAATCGTGGACAGAAACCCCAATGGGGCGGCGGCGGCTTGAACAGGGAAGACGGCCGGCGGTTCTGATTTATAGGGCGGCGGCTGCTAGGGTTTGGGCACGGATGGCGAGATGGTTAGGCGGGCCCGCTCGGGCCACGCGTCGCAATCGCGACGGGCCGCGGAGCGCGTCACGGGCGGCTCAGCAGAGAGAGAGATAGAGAGAGAGCAGGGCGTCGGCGCGGGGAAGAAGGTGAGGAGGGAGAGAAAGCTGACAGGCGGGACCCGCCTGTCAGTGAGAGGGATGAAGGGGACGCGGAGGCGACGCGGAGGAAGATTGGGCCGCTGCTGGGCCGGTTGGCTGGCTGGCTCGGGAAAAGGAATTCGAGGGTGGTTTCTAGACTTTGGCTACGGGTTTCGGCCCAACAAGGTTAGGTTTAGGTTTTAGATTAGTTTAGTTAGTAATTGTTTGAATTCAAATCTAGAATTTGAATTCAAACACAACCAAAAATCCAATAAAACCAAATTAACTCCAAATCACATCTATTTGGTCCTTAGCACTTCAAATTATTTTTAATTTGAATTTAAATTACCTAGGAATTTAGGGAGCATTTAGAAGACACTCTTATATGTTTGTTGACTTGCACAAAATTCACCAAAATTTTTTTGAATTCACCTTTTTGCATTCAACAAATCCTAAGGGAATTTTTGGGTTGTTACACATGGCTTGCACCGTTTCTTGAGCAGGGGCCTCCAGTTTCTTCATCAGGAGGTCCATCTTGGCGGCGAGCATGTCCAAAGCTTCAACTTGGTGAACTCCTCAGGTCCTTGGTTGAGTCCGGTCATCGGACCAACCTTGGTTCTCGACCATCTTCTCTATGAGGGCCTTCGCACGACTCTCCTCAAGAGAGAAGAACGAGCCTCCAGCAGCAGCATCCAGGTACTCACGGGCAGAATTTCTCAGCCCGTGATAGAAAGTTTGGATTATGAACCAACTCTGCATACCATGGTGAGGACAAGCAGAAATATAGTCCTGGAGGCGATCCCATGCCTCTGGGACTGTTTCATCTTTTAACTGCTGGAAACTAGCTATTTTGTTCCAGAGGGCGTTGGTCTTCCCAACCGGAAAGAACTTTAGCAAGAAAGCACTAGTGCATTTATCCCAAGTATCTATTGCTTCGCGGTTAGCATAAAACCATTGTTTTGCCTTGCCTAGTAATGAGAATGGAAATAAACGAAGGCGAATGGCATCGATACTTACTCCGCGGATGGTGAAGGTGTTGCAAATCTCCAGGAAATGCTGGAGATGAGCATTGGCATCTTCGTGTGGCTTGCCGCAGAATGGGCTAGCCTGTACCATGTTGATGAGGGCTGGCTTGAGCTCGAAACTACCATCTCTGACTGTCGGAGCTGGTCCGGTACGTACGTTCTCGCTTGATGGAGCGGAGAACTCGCGGATCGTCTTGTCGGCCATCCTCGATGAAGCTGGAGTCACAACGGGAAGGATTGGGTTCGTCGGAAGGAGTTGCTTCTGAGGAGGTACAACACGGGGTCGTACTTTCCTCACAAGTGACTCCGGATTTTCTTGGAAGTTTGACGGTAGTTGGAAACCAGTCATGCACTGCTCTGTT
Source organism: Echinochloa phyllopogon (assembly GCA_033239725.1). NCBI lineage: Eukaryota > Viridiplantae > Streptophyta > Magnoliopsida > Poales > Poaceae > Echinochloa > Echinochloa phyllopogon. The sequence goes on from BTCW01000018.1 coordinate 31,360,933, forward strand.
CCACAAAGACCAACGAACAGAGCAAGGATAAACCCGCTTGAGTAGCGGTACTCAACTAAGATAGCTCAAGATAAAAGTTCAAAAGTAATCTAGCCAAAGACTTCCTCGGCAACGGCGCCAAAAATGCTTGTTGGCACTTCTTACGATCCAATATCAGAATTGAGAATCCTGGTACTGGGGTAAGGAGTGTTTCAGTGGTTTTCCATATGGCTTAGTAAAATATAGAAATATTCTGCAAGCGCACAAAATCACCGTTGTAGCACTTCACCTGGGAGTATCCCGAGGTATCGTAATTTATATTTCCGCAGGGAAGCTTTGGCAAGATTACTAGTGAACAGATATTCGAGACTATCAGAGAAGGGTACACGACTAGACAAGACAGGGGATAACGGTATTGGATAGGAGTGGATATACCGGACACACAGCTCAAGGGATACTCAGGTAAGGGAGAGAAGAGATAGATAGCTGGGAGGGCAACGAGAAGAGATAGAGGACTCCTGGATTCTTTATCTACCTATGTCACTCTAGCTTAGAGATACAGCGGCTACAGAGCCAGCACTAGGAGATCTGGGATAACTCTAATGTCTTAGCTTCGGGACAAGGGAACCAGTGAACACACAGAAAGGGATGAGAAGGGGTGCCACTATTTCCCAACTGGGGAATCCTACGGACCGGAACTAACGTGATGGGCTACGAAGACCGAAAGGGCTGTCACCACCTCCCGGCTACCACCTCTGTTGCGACGGGAATAAACTAAGGCCACTATCTAGTCTAGGAACCACTCCTACACTAGGCAACGACTACTTACTCTGCTAGCAAGAGCAAGCAACCTTGTCAATACTCTTGGTGACAATTCACCTCCAGTATCGAGCAAGATCGAAGAACCAGCCAAGACAAAGACTTAAACAAGACTACAAGCACTAGAACTATAACTGACTATAGTCTAAACAAGATATAGCTGCAACTAGGATAAAGTAGAAGCAAGATATAAATGACAAAGGCAAAGTGATAAAGATAACTATATTGATACTCAATGTCTTACAAAAGGAAAAGTAAAAGATACAAGAGCTATTACCAGAGCTTCTGAAGACGACTCCGGAACCTCCGAGGCAAGCTCGACTCAACTCTAACTCCCAACTAAACTATCCTAACTCTACTGGAATGAAAGTGGAAATGAGCTCCTTGGCTTGGTGTGTGTTACAAATGGGGGTATGCCACTCTATATATAGTGCTCCAGGGTCGGTTGAGGTAGAGTAACCGTCAAGGGAGAGGGCAGAGGCGGTGGCCGGCCGTTTCGGCCGAGAGGGTCGGTTCGGCCGAACCCTGGCGTTCGGCCGAACGCCAGATCCACTGACCTGGCCACCAAGGGCCAGGATTGCTCCCCTGTGGCGGTTTTGGGCAGTGGGGGCGGTTCGGCCAAAGGCCTCAGTTCGGCCGAACTGGGCCCGGTAGCCCCCCTGCACCGCCTCTCCTCCTGGGCCTTCCTGGGCTGCTCTAGGTTGATGTAGTCCGTGTACTTCTATTGTTTTAGCCCAGAGATGACATGGCAGTAGCCCGGGATGAGTTGGCGGTCGTCCACATGTCGTGCATCGTGTTCGCTTGGTCATCGGTGATGTGGACGGCTCCCGGTGGCGTGTGCGGCAAAGGGGGGTAACCGGCCGAACGGAGTCGTTCGGCCGATTCGGTCATTTTCGGCCCCAATAGCATGTATTTGTCGTAGTTGTACCTGCACAAGTGACACTCACCAAAACTCGTGAAACTTTATTAGAAATAAAACCTAAGTACATGGAATGTTGCATAAAACCTCATTTATTCCCGAGTATTGGTGGTCGGATTTGGGTTGTAACGACCGCCAACAAGTAGCAGGATGTTTTACAATTGCAACCAATGAGGTACCATTGCCATCCTTTCTAAGCATAATATTATCATCAATTGAAATAGGCTTAGAATTGTTACCTAGGGGACATGAATTATCCATGTGTCCCCTTTTCCGGCATGAGTAGCAAACTCTCTTTGATTGAGCCTTTTCTTCCTCGCTCATGTGTTGCTTCTCATTGCCTTGCCTCTTCAATTTTGCTTGAACCTTTTCTCAAGCTTGGTAGGACACCTCGAGGCAAAGTGTCCCATATCTTTGCACTTGATTTGAGCATAATCTTTTTCATCTTGATTCTTGCTCATTATTTGGGTGGCTCACTTAGAAGTTCGATGCTTTGCTCTTTCTTTGCCACCTCTTCTAGTCCTCTTCTTTATCAACCCCAAATCTTCATCTTGATGGTTGATTTGAACTTGTTTTTGAGGTTTTTCTTTCGGCTCAACTTGAGGCTTCTTGGTTGGGCAATACTTTGCAATGTGTCCCACATCATGGCACCGATAGCACATGACGTAAGATCTCTTTTCTTCTTGCATGTTCTTGTTGTTGCCCTTGCTCTTGCTTTTTAACTTGTTGCTCAAATTCTTCATTTTATTTTTGAGCTCATTGTTCTCCTTCAAAATGTTAGTCTCACAAGATATAGAAGTAGAACATACATTTATTTGTGAAGAATATGGCATATCCAATAAATCATCACAAGAGGTGGATACATGCTTCTTCTCTACATTACAAGAGTTAGCAACATTACATGATTGATCATTTGACCCAAGTGATGAGCTCTCACTAGTTCTAGATTTTTCATTAGAAAGTTCCTTAGTGAGAAAAGCATGGTCTTGTACCAAGTTATTATGAGCAACACTAAGTTCCTCATGAGCCATTTTTAGCTCATCATGTGAACAAGTAATAACATTAAGTAGATGCTTTTGTTGTTCACATGTGGTTTTTAGAAATGAGTTTTCATTTTCCAATTTATTTGTTTTAGCCATCTCATTTTCTAAAGCAATGTTCATGCTAGCAAGTCTACTAACAAGCTCATCCTATGAATTACGACCAATCACATTGCAACTTGATACCTTTGTGTTACCTTGTGACATGAGGCAATGTTGTGGTGTTGGGAAGTTTGTGGTAGCACTATCATTCTTTTAGCTTGAGCATGAAACATTCTTATCAACGTCAAGTGTGCTTGGAGTAGAAATATCACTTGCATCACTTGAGCTCCGGCCTTCAACAATTTTGGCAAGTGATCTTGTGGTAGAATGGTTATCATCACCATCACTTGACCATGAGGTGGAGCAATCTTCCACAATCACTAAGTTATGGTCATGCTCAACATCCTCGTGAGCCACTTCCTTGGGCTCATCATCATCATCGGAGATTGTCCCATATTTCTCATTGAGATAAATCCAAATCTCATGAGCATTCTTCAAATACATAATCTCTCCAAATATGCAATCATCCAAATAACTATAAATGATGTGAGTAGCTTGGTAACCAAGTTGTAGGCATTTCTCTTGCGCTTGAGTTGGATTGTTTTCATCAAGTGCATGAGAAAAACCCACATCTACGATCCACCACATTTGAGGGCAAATAAACTTAAAATTGCATATCATCCAATTTTTCCACCGTGTAAAGTGTGTGCCATAAAAAATGTGTGGACAATCAACATCTAGCCCATAGTTCGCCATCCTCTCGGGTTGGTAAAGACCACAAAAGAGAGACCTAGCTCTGATACCACTTGTAGGGTCGAGATGGTGGACTAGATGGGGGTGAATAGTCCTTTCTAAAACTTAATGCACCGGCTAAACGAAACAAATGCGGAATTAAAACTATCGGTCTAGCCAAGACTTTAGCCCTCTATCTATGTTCAATAGTACCTTATAAAAGATCCTAAACAAGCAACTAAGGTGCAGGGCTAGCACGAGCTCACCTAAATAATTCTAGGAGCAAGGTCACACAAACCTATGCCACAAGTACTTCAAACACTGGGGAGCTCCTACACAACTAGTAAGCAAAAGCACAAAGCCCTTAAGCCCACTAGCAATGCTCAATGGACAAGACTACACAAGTCTAATCCAAAGGCTCAATTTACTTAGCTACACAAACTAAGCAAAGAGACTAATTAAGCTACACAAGCTAATTAGTCACAAGATTACTACTTCTAGCTCCACAAGCAAGAAGACAACTAGCAAGCTACACAAGCCAACTAATTATGAGAGCAACCTCACAAGCACAAATATATATATATATATATAGTATTCAAGGCCAGATGGAGGCAGATTGAGGCTACTGTTGGGGGCGATCATTAGGGGTACCCAAACCTATGGGATAATCACCCTTGTTAAAACACAACTATTGCCCAACTCACACACATATTAGGAAAAAGGAAAGCAAATAAGGCCCACGGCCCAACAAGAGTAAATGGCCCAGTCGAGACACCTCGCTGGGGGCCTCAACGCGCGCCTCGTTCTCCGCTTTGCTCGAGGGAAGCGATCCCTCAAGCCAATCGCAAAACTCCGTCTCGGTCGAGGCTTGAGGGTCGAGCCTCGAGCACCCAACGAAATGGGAAAAGCTCTGCCTCGGTTGAGGCCTCTACCCCCGATTAATGCCGCTTATCGCCGCCGTGCATCCAAAGTCAAAAGGCAAATCTCTCTCCACGCCGCTCTGACAGGCACGATCCCCGTCACATCTGCCAACTCCCGTCACTATGCTGCCAACCAAGGCTTTGTGCAGACATGTTGGCGCTGTGCGAACATAGCACGTCACTCCGAGCTCTTGTGCTACTAACTCCGGTGACCCGAAGCCCTCGATCGGGCAGGAGAGACCCTCGAGCGGTAATAGGATAAGGAGAAAGGACGGCGGAAGCATGGCAGGCCATACCGAGTACTATGTGACCATCCCCGGCTCTGTGCGAATACGCTGCCACTATGCGAACAGGACCGTGTCATTCCAACTCCCTGTGCTGCCAATCCCGCAGTAACTTTCCACGGAAAGGGCTGTGCGCAGGCATGGGGGATCCTCGAATTGGTGTACGGACGAGCCATTGGACAAGTTGGTCAGTTCAGACCCTCAAAACCACTCCGTGGCATCACCTCCAGCGCAGGAATCCACCATAGGAATGGCAACGCCGCACAAAAGTGGCCAAGGACAAGTAAACATGCCCGGCACCATGCCTACAACTGTGCCTGCACATTGACACACGCCTGTAACCCCTCCTCCTTGATCTATAAAAGGAGAGGCGCACGCTCATGCAAAAAAAGATGGGGGAGGATCGAACAAGAGACAACTAACGCACTCCACACTCCACAGATATTGGCACTCTGCCTCAATCATCATCACCATCATCCGGGACTTGGGGGCCTTGCCTTTCTTCCCAACTTGCTTGTATCCCCTACTACTCGCAATCCGGTGCAGGATAATACATTGCACACATCCTCTTGGCTGGACGTACGGTCTTGTGACCAGAACCAGGATAATCTTGTGTCTTTGCATTACCTTCTGCATCAACCATCAAGGGTGGGAACACAGCGCATTTTTGGTTGGTGTCGGGACCATGGTTTCCAAACACCGACACATGTTGTCAAAGTATGGAGTGAAATATCCCTCAGGAGGTACCCAATAACCTTGTGGCTGGATAGGAGGAGGAGGAGGTGGCATCTCAGGAAGACCCATATCCACATCATCATGTGCTTCTGCACCAATATTTTCATTACCTTCATCATCTCCAATGTTCTCATAAGGAGTGAGAGGTATGTTCAGGAAATCCTTGGCATTGACGAACGGTTGAAACAACCCATGTTGAATTTCACAAGGACCATCATAACCAGTCTTGGCTTTGATTAATGACATGATATATGGTGCAAAGTACATGTTACCAACAAGAGTCATCAGTTTTTCAATCATTTGATCAAATATCATCTTAACCACATTGAACCTTGTGCCGGTTATGATATAGTGAGTGACATTCCAATAATACTCTCTAATCGCATCCTTGTTTCCACTTTTAGGCATGAAGGTACATCTGAGAATATAATTAATAGCAGCTGGATGATGCCTAAGCCCAGTGGGTGTCCCATATTTGACCTTCAGACCAAGACGAGCAGGTTCATAGTAAATCTGGGAGTTGTCATAAAGGTCTTGATGATAGACATCTAGACTAGCTTGATCACCAGTAAAATAGCCATAGTCAAGCTCATTAGCAACAGCAAACTCCTCAAAAGTAGCTGAGTACCTACTCTTCCCTGTCATCCACTCTACCCTATTTTCTTCAATATCAAGTTCATAGGTGGCATAAAACTGTCTAATGAGTGTTTCATTCCAATCACACCTATGTTCAAGAAAGGGTCTGAGTCTAAGTCTTTCAAACATATTAGCCACATCCTCTAAGACTCCCTTGCTAGCAAGATATGGAAAGTCAATTCTTTTATGAGAGAAGACAGTACAACCAAGGAGATGACCAAAGAAAGAATTTCTCACCCATGCATAATCACGAACATGATTATAGGCATTAGCATTTCTCACCCTTGCATAATCTCTTTGAGTCCAGACATATCTTGGTGTAGTGTGTGAGTGAATATCTATGAGGTCATCATGAACTCCTACTCCCCCTTGATGTATGCCTGCATCTTCATCAATCACAAAGTCTTGTTGTGGTCCAAATAATGACTCAACCTCAGTGTCAGCCACATAATCATTGTCATTGGAGTCATCACTGCTTGAGCTATCATTGACTCGACATCTCTTGGATGACTCATCATCACCCTTTCGCTTGATCCCACTTTTCTTGATTCGGCCGGCCAAAGTCTTGGCAAGCTTGCGAGCACTGTGAGAGACCAAGTAGTTGAGTCAATTATACCAATATATGTGAACAATATATGATGAGTGAAGCCATCCCTAAACACCCTGCCCAAGTTCATCACTGTCAGTGCCTGGCGGACTGTCTGAAACGGTACCGCGGACAGTCCGACATGTATGGTCAGACAGTCTGCGCTGCCCGTGCGGACAGTCCGCGAAGCACTGTAGCGGCGACGAACATGAACAGTGATCCCTAAAATTTTAGATCCTCATATCTCAATATATATCCAATAATCTTCAACCAAATTTTTGCCATGCATCACAAGATCATAACCAACATATTCCCCAAGACAAATCCCAAACTCCATGGCCAGATTTCAGATCAAGACATCAAACCCTAACCATGTTCATCCTCAGATTCAACCAAAATAAGAAGCGAATCAACAAAAGTACCCGGATGACATGATGGAGAATCCTGTAGAGAGTCTGTAGATGCCTTCGGACCGTCCGGGAAGCGCTCCAATCAAGATATCGAGAGAGAGCACCTTTTCTTGGTCAAGAGCAAAGAAAGGGGATGTGGATGAAAGTGACTTGCGTATGAAGAAGAAGGGTGCACCCCAAACCTTTTAGATCCCGTCGGGGGGGTGGACCCACGCGCTCAGGCGCCTCGCGGACAGTCCGCGGTATCATGGCGGACAGTCCGATCCTCTAGAAAATGAAGTCTCGTAGCCACTGAGTAAACTTGAGAAATTACGGACAGTCCGCGGACCATTGGCGGACAGTCCGCTCCCCTCGGATGGTCCGCGGTCCACTGGCGGACAGTCCGACCTGTACTGATTTTTCAGCCCGAGTCGCATTCTCTTTGTCACTTGTTGTGATGGATCCATGGGGTTCATTTCTTGACAAAATGATGCACATTTTCACAAGTGTAACAAAAATGATATGCCAAGCATTTAACAAATAACTAAAATTATATGGATGCAATCAAAAAGAGATATGCACACACATATATGCTAGATCTCAAGCCACATTTGAGAAGTCAATGACATTCAATTCATTTCTCAACTTGCAAAACCGAGATTCATCCAAAGGTTTTGTGAATATATCAACCAATTGATCATCCGTGCTTACTCCGTCAATCTTGATATCACCCTTGCTCACATGATCCCTAAGAAAATGATGTCGGATATCAATGTGTTTGGTTCTAGAATGTTGAATTGGATTATTTGCAATTTTGATAGCACTTTCATTGTCACATAAGAGAGGAATTCCATTGAATTTCACACCATAATCAAGAAGTGTTTGCTTCATCCATAACAATTGAGCACAACAACTTCCCGCCAAGATATATTCCGCTTCGGCGGTTGAAAGAGCTACCAAATTTTTCTTCTTTGAGCACCATGAAACAAGTGAACATCCAAGAAGTTGACAACCACCAGAAGTGCTTTTTCTATCAACCTTGCAACCGGCATAATCCGAATCCGAATAGCCGACTAATTCAAATTGAGCACCTTTTGGATACCAAAGACCAATATTTGGAGTGAATTTCAAGTATCTCATGATTCTTTTCACGGCGGTCAAATGACATTCTTTAGGTGCGGCTTGAAATCTAGCGCACATGCATACACTAAACATGATATCGGGCCTAGATGCATTAATATAAAGCAAACTACCTATCATGGATCTATAAAGCTTAACATCAACTGGTTTACCTCCCTCATCAAGATCAAGATGTCCATTTGTAGCCATAGGTGTCTTGATTGGTTTTGAGTCTTCCATACCAAATTTCTTCAATATATCCTTCACATATTTAGATTGGCAAACAAATGTGCCTTCCTTAAGTTGCTTGATTTGAAGGCCAAGAAAGAAACTCAATTCACCAATCATGGACATCTCGAATTCCTTTGACATCATTTCACCAAATTCTTCACAGAAAGATTCATTAGTGGACCCAAAAATGATATCATCAACATAGATTTGACAAATAAAAATATCATTTCCAATTTTCTTAGTGAATAGAGTAGTGTCAACCTTTCCAATTTTGAATCCTTTGATATAAGAAAATTTCTAAGCCTTTCATACCAAGCACGAGGTGCTTGCTTCAATCCATAAAGAGCTTTAGAGAGCTTATAAACATGATTTGGAAACTTATGATCTTCAAAACTAGGAGGTTGCTCAACATACACTAGTTCACTAATTTCACCATTTAAGAATGCACTTTTGACATCCATTTGATAGAGTTTTATATTGTGGGAACAAGCATACACAAGTAAAATTCTAATTGCCTCAAGTCTAGCTACGGGAGTAAATGTTTCATCAAAATCCAAACCTTCAACTTGAGTGTAGCCTTGAGCAACCAACCTTGCCTTGTTTCTTACCACAATACCATCTTCATTTTCTTTGTTGCGAAAGACCCATTTAGTACCAATGACATTATAGTTCTTGGGCATCTCAACCAATTTCCAAACTTTGTTTTGGGTGAAGTTATTTAATTTTTCTTGCATGGCCATCACCCAATCCAGATCGTCAAGAGCTTCATCTACAAGTTTAGGTTCAAGAGAGGATACAAAAGAATAATGTTGACAAAATGAAGCAATACAAGAGCGAGTTTGAACACCCTTACTCATGTCACCCAAAATTTGATCAATGGGGTGATCTTTGGCAACTTGACCATGAATTCTTGGTTGAACAATTTGGTCTTGAGAAGATGTGGATGGCGATGTAGTAGAGATCAATTGCTCATTGTCTTGAGGAGAATCATTAATGTTTGAATCACCATTTTCTTGATCTTGAGGTGATGATACATTCACTTGAGTTGAGATAATTTGTTCTTCATCAACATCTTCTTCTTCTTCTTCTTCTTCTTCTTCTTCTTCTTCTCTTGGTCGAATATCACCAATATCCATATTCTTCATGGCTTCCTTTAGACCATCACCTCTCACATCATCCAAGTTATCCTTTTCATCTTGAGAGCCATTTGTTTCATCAAATTGAACATCATAAGCTTCTTCAACAAATCCCTTGGATTTATTATAAACTCTATAGGCCTTGCTACAAAATGAATACCCAAGGAAGAACCCTTCATCACACTTGCTTTGGAACTTGAATAATCGAGAACCTTTTCTCAAGATATAACATTTACACCCAAACACCCGAAAATATGAGATATTTGGCTTTCTTCCAATAAGCAATTCATAAGGGGTCTTGTTGAAGAACCCATGACAATATAATCTATTTGAAGAATGTCAAGCGGTGTTGATAGCCTCAGCCCAAAAAGAATCTGACACATTATATTCGGCTAGCATTGATCTAGCCATTTCAATAATGTCCTATTCTTTCTCTCAACCAATCCATTTTGCTCCAGTGTATATGTGGTTGAGAATTTATGTTTGATTCCCTTTTCATTGCAAAACTCTTCCACACGAGTATTCTTGAATTCACTACCATTGTCACTTCTAACTTTCTTTAATCTTTGCTCAAATTCATTTTCCCCTCTAGTAACAAAGTTCTTAAATATATCATATACATCGGCCTTATCATGAAGAAAGAATACCCATGTGAATCTTGAGAAGTCATCCACAATCACAAGACAATAACTATTGCCACCAATAATTCTATATGTTGTGGGTCCAAATAAGTCCATGTGCAATAATTCAAAAGATCTTGTGGTGGACATAACACTCTTAGTTGGATGAGAGTTGGCTACTTGTTTTCCGGCTTGACAAGCACTACACAATTTGTCCTTTTCAAATTTTACATCTTTCAAACCAAGAACTAGATCATGCTTAATCAATCAATTGAGTTGTCTCATTCCAACGTGACCTAGCCTTCAATGCCATAACCAACCCATAGACACTTTAGAGAATAAGCAAGTGGAAAGATTCGCCTCTTTAGATGAGAAATCCACTAGATATAAGCTATCATATCAAAATCCCTTAAAAATTGTTTCTTTTTCATCAAGAGAGGTTACTACAAATTCATTGCTCGTGAAGGAGCATCTATATCCATTATCACAAAGTTGAGCAATAGATAATAGGTTGAAAATCAATGAATCAACTAGCAAGACATTGGACAGCTTATAATCATGAGAGATAGATACATCACCAATGCCTTTAACACCTCCCTTGCTATCATATCCAAAAGTGATATTATCAAAGTCGGAGATATCTTCATCAAGACATGAGAATATCTTCTTTTCACCGGTCATGTCGTTTGTGCAACCACTATCAATTACCCAATGTCTTCCTCCGGCTTTGTAATTCACCTACACAAGAAAATTACTTCCTTTTAGGTACCCAACTTTTCTTGGGTCCTTCAATGATAGTGATCAAAACTTTAGGCACCCAAATAGATTTTAATCTAGTGTTAGCCATAGAGCGACCAACGAATTTAGAACACACAACACCCTTAAATCTTTCTTAAGAATATAAGATGGATGAAAGGATATGGTCTTCTTGCTCTTGCATTTGTGATTCACATGTACTTTTGTCTTGCAAATGTGACACATCTTGACTTTGGCTTCTTCTTCCAACGTCACATTTGATTTAACAAATGTGGTCTTCTTGGGAATGAAAGCCGTTTTCCCTTGCTTGGGCACATAATCAACGCCATTCTTGTTCAATGTGAATTTTTGACTTGTCCAACAATGATTGAACTCGACATGACTTCCAAACCACTTGGCAAGATCCTTGGACAAGCAATCCACTTCTTTCTTCAAAGATTCATTTTCCAATATCAAAAAGGACACATCACTAGAATTTTCTTCACTAATGAAAGAGCTTGTGCTTGTGCTACAAGAGAGGTTAGTTGAACAAGACATACAACTTTTGCATTTAACATTCTCAATAATAGCTTTTCCTTTGGCCGCTTGCGTAAGGCGTAAGTTGTGAGCTTCCTTAAGCTCCTCATGCTTTCCTTTGAGGATCCCCCACGACGTGTTGAGAGTGTCATGTGATTCGTTTAGGTTGGCATGAGAAGACTTTAGCTCCTCATAGGATTTTTGGATTGAAATGTTTTTCAACTCAAAATCCTTCAACTTTGCCTTTTCCTTGCGCAATTTGTCATCAGATTTTATAAGCAAGTTTGCAAGATCCATATAAGAAAATGCATTATCATCACAAACATCATCATCACTTTCTTCTTCATCAATATTACCTTCGAAGTACCCTTGGCCATGAGGCAATATGGCTTGGAGAAGAGCGATGGAGCTTCCTTGATTGCAACTCCGGCAAGACTCTTTGAGGGCTTGACTTCATCTTCGTCCTCATTGGAACTTGCATCGGAATCCCATTCAACAAAGTAGGCTTGCCCATTCTTCTCCCTCTTTTAGTACTTCTTTTTCTTGTTCTTGTTCTTGCTAAATTTGCCTTCTTTCTTGTTTGGACAATTTATTGATATATGTCCAATATCTCCACAAGTGAAGCATTCTTTTTCTTCAAATGGATTCTTCTTTGAAAATTGATTTTTCTTCCCAAACTTCTTTTTCTCAAGGACCTTCATGAGCCCTCTAACAATAAGAGCCATCTCCTCATCCAAGTCTTCATCAAATTCTTCACGATTGTCCTCTTCTTTAGTGGCTTTGGCCTTGAGAGCAATATTCTTCTTTTCTTCACTTGTTGATTGATTATGAGCTTCTTTTTGAGATTGCTTGAATATGTCATGTGTGAGCACTTCACCAAGCACCTCCGTGGGAGTCAAGGTCTTCAAGTCTTCTCTCACAAGCAATGTGACTATTGTCTCATATTTCTCCGGGAGACATCTAAGAAATTTGTGAGAGAAGTCTTGATCCAGCACATCAAAATCACGACACTTGAGTTCATTCACAATATCATTCAACCGGTTGAACATGGTTGAAATGTCTTCATCCTTCTTCATTGTGAACTCGTTAAATTTGCCCTTGAACACATAGAGCTTTGCTTCCTTGACCGAAGATGTTCCTTCATATATTTCTGCAAGCTTGTACCAAACATCCTTGGCAATAGTGAGACCCTTGACACGGTTGAATTGATCAAGTGATAAGCCCTCATATAAGATGCACAAAGCTTCCTCATTGAGATCTTCATTTTCTATATCTGTTGGTGTTTTGCTATTCCTGTCTAGAATGACAAATCCATGCTACACAATATTCCAAATCTTTCTCCCGGCTGTTTTTAAATAGGTTGTCATTCTAGTTTTCCAATAATCATAGTTTTCCCCATCAAAGTAAAGTGTATTCCTTTGCTTCATTTTGTTCTCTCTAGCCAATTAATCTCACTCCAAGATGGTTAAATCCCTCAATTAAGGAGTACTTAGTTCTGATACCACTTATAGGATCTAGGATTACCGACTAGAGGGGGGTGAATAGGCGGCTTCAAACTTCAAACACAACACTAGAGAAATTTAATGAGAACCACAATGTGAAATAATTCTCTATCTATTCTAAGCCTATGTTGAGGGGTTTGCAACCTAGGATGACAAGATACAATTCAAGTTCTATGTAAATAACTTGCTCAAAGTAAATTGCTCAAGACAAGAACAAGATCAAACCACAAGTATGAGACACAAATTTATCCCGTGGTATCGATGACTTGCCGGTCACCCCTAGTCCACGTTGAGATGGATTCAATGTTCAACTGCTTCTCTATCAAGACTCCGCTTGATCTCTAAGCCGGTTAGAACCAAAGAACCGCCCTAAATCTCGATTTCACTAGAGTTGCTCTTCACCACTCCGGCGAGGTAAGCACAATAACCTCTCACAACCAATTTCCACGGCAACTTCACAATCTTCTTGAAGTGCCCGGTGGAATCACAAGCTCCAAGCCGTCTAGGAGGCAGCAACCACCAAGAGTAACAAATCAACCACGAGCTCAATGAAATCCTAGTGCCACAATGATCAAATCCTTGATGCAATGCACTAGAAGCTCTCAATCTCACCAAGAAATACAATCTCAAAGCAAGTGAGTGAGAGAGAGGAGGTCAAGGGCTCTAGAATGTGTATCAAGCTTTCCAAAGTGCCAATAGGACTTACAAGTTCGCAGGGTGTGAGTATTTATAGCCCCTCCTCAAAACTAGCCGTTATGTGCAAACCCAGTTCAGAAACGTGCACCGCGGACTGTCCGCCCGATAGTCGCGGACCGTCCGCGTTCAAATCTCAATGGCTATAACGCGCAATCAAACATATGTCAGAGATGACCGTTGGGTCGGTCGGACTGTCCGCCCGACACCCGCGGACTATCCGAGCTCCCCTCAGACGGTCTGCCAGGCCTCGGTCGGACGGTCTGACCCCCTGGAACTGTGAAAACGCTCTCTGTGTAAACTTAGGCTAATTTACGGACGGTCCGTACAACACCCTCGGACTATCCGCGTGAACACTTAGCACCAGCTCAAGTTAACGCACGTGGGCCCAGAAGTCAGCATCCACCGCGGACAGTCCGACCAAGGCCCACGGACAGTCCGACCAAGGCCCACAGACAGTCAGTGGTCAGTTCGGACTGCCCCGAACGGAGTTTCCACAGATTTTATAAAACAAATATATTTCTTTTTCGTGGACTGTCCACCCAAAGGGCTCGGACAGTCCACCATCCTCGACAGGGCTGGTTTTCCAGCAGATTTTTAAAGTGCCCAAACCAAAGTTAGTCACCACTAAATCTAAATGCACTACATGCAAGGACCAATGTGGCACTACAAATCCATTGAACCAATGAAGATTGATCCCCCTTGATAGTACGGCTATCTAGCCTATCAACCTGGTCATATTTCATCCTCTAATCACCTCTTGACCGGTCAAATTTAAAAGCCCTATCATATACCTTTGCCTTGAGCTTCCCATGATCCAAAGCACACACATGCTATTGACACATCACCTCTTGAAGCTCATTCCAACTCTCAGGACTAACCTACTCTCATTATCTCAAATGAAATTGTTACTCCACAGGGGTTGTCATTAATTACCAAAACTCAATTAGGGACCAAGATGCCTTCAGTCAGCCGTCGTCGTTCATCGCTGGTGCGCCCCCATAGGTGACTTGAACCCTGTGATAGTTCTCCCCATGTTACCAGCTCTCTCCCTATCCAGTTCCCGTCCCAATTGGTGGCCGACAGCTCGACATCGAGCTTACTCCAGCGAGCCACCATCGCTCCCCGCGGGCGGCGCCGCCGACACCCTGTTCCCGCCGACAGCTTCCCCCCCCCCCCCCCCGATCCGATATGGATCGTTGGATCCAAATCCAACGAGCCACGCCAGCCCTCAACCCAAGTCAAAGTTGACACGTACTGATCAACTGCGGTCAGCCATGGTTACTTTGCTAAAGAGCCCTCCTAGTTTTCCCTAATCAATCTGCGGTCCACCATAGTGTTGAAAATAATTACATCTAGGTCCTTTCTTCGTGTTTAGGCCCCTGAGCTTTTGTATTTTTTAACCCGTCATCCAAGACTTTTACATTTGTGAGTTAGACCTTCGGTTTATATATGAAATTATGTATAGGTCCTCGGTTTTTCATGAATAGGTCCCTAGAAGCTTTTAAACCTCGCCAGCAAGTCCCTAGACCTTAGAAACACCATATATTTCTCGTTTTAGCTCCGTTTAGCGTGATTCTTGCGCTCATGTGTTCGTAGCGAAGCGTAGATTAGTTTTATTGCCTTCTCTTGTTCTGTTTCTACTATTTGGTGTACTGTTCTAATAGAATAATTTTGTTTGCATGTATTAGCTTGTATGGATGCTTGTGTGGTGATTCGTGTCCAGCCGGTGAGCCGTTTGCGTTGGAGTTCGAGTACTAGGAGGGCTTTCAGGAGCAGGACCAGCAGCAGCAGCACTTTGAGGAAGACAAGTTATAGTACGGACAATCCTTGCTACCTACCGATCTTGTAATCATTTATTTCATATACACATGTGTCTAAATTGATGTACCTTAAGGTTGTACCTAGTCTTGATTATCCTGTCCTTTGATTACCTTGGGTTTATGCATATGGGAAGGATCTTTGCTATGCACAGCTACTATCACTATTGTTTAATTGTTAATTTTGACTTAATGGTTCACTTTAACATGATGATAAAACCTTCTTTTTAGCAACTTGGTTTAGGGAGCTAGAGCATGAGCTTCGTGCTTTGTTCTAGTGTCTCTCCGTAAGATCCAGTTCTTAAAGCGGCAACCCAGGAGCCTGTCGCCACCGCTAGAACTATTATGACTCTGGTCTTGGTTAAGTAGCTTGTACGTCTCAAGCTTGCTAGTAGTTACCGACGGGCCGATGGCGTTATGGGAAGCAAGGCACAGGGTGTTTCCTGATTCCACTGAGGACGGGTGATCCATTGGCTATGTCTCATTAGGCACAGTCCCATGTTGGGAATCCCTGCGATGGGGAACTCCACACGTTGCACATTGTTGGGGTGTGAAGCCTGCGCTCTGGACGCCATTGACCCCCTTATGTTGTGACTCCGTAAGCGTCAGTCAATCTCAGTGCCTAGGGTCTCACCACCTTGTTGTACCTTAGCGGCTACTGTCTTGTTAGGGTGTCTTGTGAAAAGCCTCGTAGCGTCCCTATGTGGTCACACCTCGGAAGCGTGATTTGTGAGGTCTGATCCACCTCTGCATGGTTGGGTTTAAAGTTCTTTTGAGCTTTTACACGACTGGTGGGTAAAGGGTGAAACCTCTGCAGAGTGTAAATCTATCATGATAGCCTTGCTCAGGGTCACGAGCGGTCTGGATCCTTTTTTATTAGAAGATTATTTATGCTTAATGTCACTTATACATTATTAATTGGATTGCAAATGGGTTCTATTCACTTGTAGTGACTTGGATAATGTTAAAATTAACCAACTAAAAATGCTAATGCAGTTCAGCTGTGTCTAGCCTTACTTTGAGCCTTCATACACCCGTGCTATACTTGCTAAGTAAATGTTTTACTTACACTTGTCATTTATGCAACAAAATTTTGGATGGGTAACAGATTGGGTTGTGCATGAGTCTGCTGCTGAGTTTCCAGAAGATCTGTCGTACTACTGAGTTACGTTCCCCCAGTCAGAGTCCCTGTGGATTGCATCTTCGCTTAGTTGAGAGTTATTAGTCTTCCGTTGTATTGGTTAGTTTATTTATGTTGAACTCTTATGTAAAAGCTATATTTATTCAAGCATATGTTCTCTGTTTATCATATTTGTTTTCTATATGTGTACTATGACTTCCTGGGCACACATATGGTTGCATTCGGGTTTCTGTGCAAATCTGGGTGTGACATGCTGGTTCTGTGTCCCGACGCTAAGGCAATAGAGTTAAGCTTGACCTTTAAGAGCTGATCCTCAGCTGTTGTATCTCTTTACTCAAGTGGCCCGAATAGATAAAGTACCTACGAATCCTTTTCTTGCGTCGTTGTCCTCCCAACTAGCTAGTCGTTCTCTTTCTTATCTGAGTTATCCTTGAGTTGTCTGTCATGGTCTTCCACTCTTATCATTACCGTTATCCCCCGGCTTCACAGTAATGTATTCATCTCTGTAGCCTCCAATACTTGTTTACTAGTACTCTTGCCATAAGCTTCCCTATGGAAAATATAAATTACAATACCTCAGATCAATCCCTGGTGAAAAGCTACATCGGTAATACTATGCGCTTGTAGAATATTTATTTATTCTACTAAGCCATAAGAAAAACCAACAAAACACTTCTTGCATCATTGTCGGGATTACCAATCCTGATAGTGGACCATAAGAAGTGTCAACAAGGATTTTTGGCGCTGTTGCCAGGAAAGCAAGTGGCTAGATACTTTTAAACATTTATCTGGAGTTATCATCATTGAGTATATCGCTACTCAAGCGGGTTTACCCTTGCTCTGTTCAATGGTTTCATGAAGCAGAGCAGTGCATGACTGGTTTCCAACTACCGTCAAACTAGCAAGACAATCCTGAGTCACGTGAGGAGAGTTTGACCCCGTGTTGTACCTCCTCAGAAGCAACTCAGCTCCACGAGCCCAGTCAGTCCCGTCATCAACACGGCTTCAACATCAAGGATGGCGAGCCAGATGATCCGTGAGTTTTCTGCTCCTTCGAGTGAAAACGTGCATATTAGGCCAATTCCGTCCATCGGAGATGGCAACTTCAAGCTCAAGCCAGCCCTCATCAACATGGTTCATGCTAGCCCGTTCTGTGGCAAGCATCACGAGGATGCGAACGCACATGTTTAGCATTTCTTGGTGCAACTTTGTCAAACAGTGCTGCCTATGGAACCAACCCCGAGGAGAATAAGGAAATTCAGTGACAAGTTCAAGACCTTTTGGACCACGGGTATGTACGTGAGAGCCTTAGTCCTTGTGTTAATCCTGTACTTTTGGTTCCAAGGAAAGATGCTACTTGGCGTATGTGTGTTGATTGTAGAGCCATCAATAATATTACTATTCGATATCGTCGTCCTATTCCTAGGCTAGACAACATTCTTGATTTTCACAAAGATTGACTTGCATAGTGGCTACCACCAAATTAGAATGAAACTTGGTGATGAATGCAAAACTGCTTTCAAAACCAAATTCGGGTGTTTAATGAATGAGGTTTTAAAAGCTTTTATTGGACGATTTGTGGTGGTTTACTTTGATGATATATTGATTTACAATAAGTCTTTGGATGAACATATGGATCATTTACGTCTTATTTTTAATGCTCTACATGATGCATGTTTGTTTGGGAACCTTGCGAAGGCACCTTTTGCACGGATTAAGTCTCTTTTCTTGGCTATGTTGTTACTCCACAGGGGATTGAAGCCATGAAGAGTTGGCTGGTACCCCAAACCACTACACATGTGAGGAGTTTTCTTGGTCTTGCAGGTTTCTACCGTCGCTTCATCAAAGATTTTAGCACCATTGCTGCCTCGTTGCATGAGTTGATGAAGAAAGGTGTGGTGTTCCATTTGGGAAAGTCACATGAGGAGTCATTTGTCACATTGAAGGACAAACTTACACACGCGTCATTGCTGCAACTTCCAAAGTTTGGTAAGACTTTTGAGCTCAAATGTGATGCTAGTGGAGTTGGCATTGGGGGTGTTTTAATGCAAGATGGTAAACCCGTTGCATATTATTGCGACAAGTTGCATGGTCCTGTTCTGAATTATTCTATGTATGATAAGGAATTGTATGCACTTGTACGTTCTTTAGAGACGTGGTGTCATTATTTTTGGCCTAGAGAATTTGTTGTTCATTCTGATCATGAATCACTGAAGTATCTTCGCTCTCAAAATAATCTGAATCGTAGACATGCTAAGTGGGTTGAATTTATTAAAACTTTTCCTTACCTTGTAAAACACAAGAAGGGGAAGGATAATGTTTGTTGGATTTTTGGACTTGAATCAATAAAAGAACAATATGTGCTTGATCCTTATAAAAAGATGTGTTGCTGAATTTAGAGCGGGACGTGCATGGAACAAATTTGTGGTTAATGATGGGTTCTTGTTTAGAGCTAACCGTCTATGTATTTTAGTTGGTTCCGTTCATCTTTTGTTGTTATAGGAAGCGCATGGAGGAGGGTTGATAGGACATTTTGGTGCCAAGAAGACCACGGATGTTTTGGCCTCGCATTTCTTTTGGCCTAAGTTGAGGAGAGATGTTGAGAGGTTTGTTGCTCATTGCTCCACATGTCAAAAAGTTGTCTCGCCTGAATCCACATGGTTTATACATGCCTCTTTCAGTTCCATTTATTCCTTGGAGAGACATTTCTATGGACTTTGTTTTGGGATTGTCTAGGACTAAGAGGGGGAGCGATAGCATATTTGTTGCGGTGGATTGTTTTTCTAAGATGACAACTTTATACCATGTCACAAGAGTGATGATGCTATACATATTGCAGACCTTGTTTTCCGGGAGATTGTTCGTTTGCATGGTATGCCATCTACTATTGTTTCATTTTGTGATGCTAAATTTCTGAGTCATTTCTGGCGGACTATGTGGAAAGAGTTCGGTACCAAATAGTTGTTTTCTACTACTTGTCATTCACAAACCGATGGACAAATGAAGGTAGTGAACCGTACTTTGGGCACTATGTTGATAGCTATTTTGAAGAAAGATTTAAGGATGTGGGAAGAATGTTTGCCTCATGTCAAGTTTGCATACAATCGAGAAACACATTCTACCACCAAGGTAAGTCCTTTTCAGATAGTGTACTATGGTTTCAACCCCCGTGCTTCTATTGATATTTTTCCTTTGCCTACTAGTGAAATGATTCATAATGATGCCAAGGATCGTGCTGAATTTATTTTGCAAATGCATGAAAAAACTAAGCACAACATTGAAAAGATGAACAAAAAGTATACAATTGCTGGTAGTAAGGTAGAAAAGAAGTTAAGATTGAACCGGTTGATTTAGTGTGGTTGCACTTGAGAAAAGATAGATTTCCATATTTGAGAAAGTCTAAGTTGATGCTAAGAGCTGATGGTCCATTCAAAATACTTGAGAAGATTAATGATAATGCATATAAACTTGAGTTGCCTCCCGAGTTTGGGGTTAGTCCCACCTTTAACATTTTAGATTTGAGGCCATACTTAGGAGAAGTGGATGAGCTTGAGTTGAGGACGACTCCAATTTAAGTCCACATCGGAGTCTAGTAGTAGTCTGCGCTAAATCGGAAGCCCTGGTCGCATAAGGGCTCGGATTTGGACGTTCTTTATATGATTGGAAAGCTAAGAAGATAACCTTTCCAATTGCACCAGTCTCATGTCAATATTCGTCAGGAGTCATCAGGAATTTACGAAACAAGTTGACGTCTAGAATCTGTCTTCGTGCTGCGTTGTTGTATTTTGTCCATTGGCCTGTGTAACGTCTGTAAGCCCATTAGGGGCGCGACCAGGGGTCATTCCACGACCCTTGAGTCTTTGGATTTTGCTTAGATTAATTCTAGCGAGAACAGTGTTGCCGTTCGTTGGTTTGTGAGACCCCAACTTCATCTACTGAAATCATACATCTGCAATTTTGTTGCATTCTTTCTTGTTCTTGCTTGTGTTCTTCGATTCGCATACAAGGATTAGCCTTCTTAGCGAGGTCAACCATGCAACATCGGTTGATAACCTAAGGAGACATGGTGCTACAATTACGGGGTTCGGAACGTGTTGTTTGAAAGTCGGATCGAGTTTTGTCGCGACTCCACCGAATCGATAGTTATCAGAACCTTTCGGAAGATCAGGAACCCTAGTTCACATGACATAGGATCCTTACAACGGCTATTGGCAATGCCCCTTCTCATCCCTTTCTGTGTGTTGCTGGTTCCGTGTCGCGACGCTGAGGCAATAGAGTTAAGATTGACATTTAAGAGCTGATCCTCAGCTGTTGTATCTCTTTACTCAAGTGACCCGAATAGATAAAGTACCTAGGAATCATTTTCTTGCGTCATTGTCCTCCCAACTAGCTAGTCGTTCTCTTTCTTATCTGAGTTATCCTTGAGCTGTCTGTCATGGTCTTCCACTCTTATCATTACCGTTATCCCCCAGCTTGACAGTAGTGTATTCATCTTTGATAGCCTCAAATACTTGTTTACTAGTACTCTTGCCATAAGCTTCCCTATCGAAAATATAAATTACGATACCTCATATCAATCCCTGGTGAAATCCTACATCGGTAATACTGTGCGCTTCTAGAATATTTATTTATTTTACTAAGCCATAAGAAAAACCAACAAAACACTTCTTGCATCATTGTCGGGATTACCAATCCTGATAGTGGACCATAAGAAGTGTCAACAAGGATTTTTGGCGCTGTTGCCAGGAAAGCAAGTGGCTAGATACTTTTAAACATTTATCTTGAGTTATCATTGTTGAGTATACCGCTACTCAAGCGGGTTTACCCTTGCTCTGTTCATTGGTTTCGTGAAGCAGAGCAGTGCATGACTGGTTTCCAACTACCGTCAAACTAGTAAGACAATCCTGAGTCACATGAGGAGAGTTTGACCCCATGTTGTACCTCCTCAGAAGCAACTCAGCTCGACGAGCCCAGTCAGTCCCATCATCGACACGGCTTCAACATCAAGGATGGCGAGCCAGATGATCCGTGAGTTTTTCGCTCCTTCGAGCGAGAACGTGCATATCAGGCCAATTCTGTCCGTCGGAGATGGCAACTTCAAGCTCAAGCCAGCCCTCATCAACATGGTTCATGCTAGCTCGTTCTGTGGCAAGCCTCACGACGATGCGAACGCACATGTTCGTCATTTCCTGGAGAGCTGCAACACCTTCAGCATACGCGAAGTAAGTACCGATGCTATTCGCCTTCGCTTATTTCCATTCTCATTATTGGGTAAGGCATAACAATGGTTTGATGTTAATCGTGAAGTTGTAGATTTTTGGGATAAGTGCATTATTGTCTTTTTGCTTAAGTTCTTTCTTGTTGGGAAAACCAATGCACTCTGGAATAAAATTGCTAGTTTCCAGCATTCTAGAGATGAAACCGTCCCGGAGGCATGGAAACGCCTCCATGACTATATATCTGCTTGTCCTCACCATGGTATGCAGAGTTCGATCATAATCCAAACTTTTTATCCTGGACTTAAGAGCTCTGCTCATGAGTATTTGGATGTTGCTGCTGGAGGTGCCTTCTTCTCACTTGAGGAAAGCCGAGCAAAGGCTCTCATCGAGAAGATGGTAGAGAATCAAGGTTGGAGTGACGAACGTGTCCAACCACCGACCAGAGGACTCCACCAAGTTGAAGCATTGGACATGCTCGCTGCCAAGATGGACCTCCTGATGAAGAAGCTGGAGGCCCCTGCTCAAGAAACAGTTCAAGCCATGGACGCTCGCGTGACGTGCAACGTTTGTGGCAATGCTGGCCATTCGGGGATTGACTGCCCTGAAACACGAGAAGATGCCTACTACATCAACAACTCCAACAACAATGGGTACCTACCGAACAACTACGGCAATCAAGGCTGGAATTCACGCCCAAATGTCTCCTTTGACAGATCCCAACAAGGTAACAATATCAATTCCAGCAATTTCAATAATCAGCCGACTATCAAAGATCTTGTGCTAGGCTAGGTCAAAATAAATGAGAATATCTGTAAAAAGTTTGTTGCAAATGATAAAATCGTGGAAAGCATAGATTCTAAACTGGAATCATTCTCTTATGTTATGAAAAATCAACTGACCTTCAATATAATTATAGAAACACAAGTTGCTCAGTTAGCTGCTTCTTTACCTTCTTCTATAGTGGGAAAAAATCTTGGGGCAACCAGAGAATTGCCCTAATGAAAAGGTTAAAGCGGTCACCACGAGAGGGGGTATGACCACTCGGGACCCGCCATATCCTAATGGTCCAGGTAAAAAGGCAGTCACACCAGCCAGTGATAGCGAAGTAGAGGAGGCCGTTGCATAACCTCAGAAAAGCAGTCCCCAGAAGGAAGCAAAGGCGGTCCCCTCATGAATTCTAAGACACGATTGTACTGTCATTCCCAATAAGATGTCACAAGCCAACGGTGGAAGAACAATTCAGCAAATTTGTTGAGGTAATTTGAGAACTTTATGTCAATATCTCACTACTTGAAGCTATGCAGGTTCCCGTGTATGCCAAGTATCTGAAGGACATCCTCAACAATAAAAGGCCGATGCCGACCACCGAGGTAATTAAACTAATGGAAGAGTGTAGTGTAGCTATTTTGAATGATCTCCCAGAAAAGAAGAAGGACCCAGGATGTCCTACCATCGCATGTTCCATCGGGGCACAACACTTCAACCATGCCCTCTGCATCCTTGGAGCAAGCATCAGCGTCATGCCCAAGGTAGTGTTTGATAAACTGAATTACACTTCCTTGTCCCTTACGGCTATGTGTTTGCAGCTAGCGGATCAATCGGTCTGTTACCATGCGGAAATCGTTGAGGACATTCAGGTTAGAATCTGGGATTTCTTCGTGCTTGTGGACTTTGTGGTGCTTGACATGAACGTCGACACAAAGACATCCCTCTTTCTTGGGAGGCCGTTTTTGAGCAGTGCTAATGCAAACATAGACGTGGGTGCTGGCCAAATCAACTTGAACATCAACGGTAAGGAAGAGAAGTTCGTGTTCAAGCCAAGGGTAGAACAATGCTCTCAGGTACGTATGTTTCTGAGTCAAATTCCAAATAACCTAAAATATTTCAAAGCAGTTGCAATCAATCCCTAGATGGACAGTCTTGTTGCTACCATGAAGCAATATTGGGAGAACGCACGAAAACGTTCACCGCCACCGACATCGAAGAAAACCAAGAAAATGTGGCAGAAGAAGCAGGTTGCATCATCCGAACCTCCCACTCCGGGATTGGATGATGACAAAAATCACTAAAGAAAAGGAGGAGTCCCGCTCACAGACTTTAAACACGAGCTCTCGTCGTGAGGAAAACTTGTATGTATCTCATCTTTTCCTTTCCAATTTTTAATTCCATCACTGCATTTGCATGTTTCCCTTTCCAAATTTTGAATCACTTGAGTAATTAATTTGAAAGAGAGTAGAAATCTATCAACCAAGGTTAAAATAATTGGAGAGCATGCTGAAGCAATATAAAATTTGACTTCAATTGGGTACATCTAGAAATTCCCATCATTTATTTATTTTCACCACCAACCCGCACTAAAACATGTCCACCACCACTTCACATGCCGCAGACTCATTCTTATCACAAACATGGCAGCATGGAAGTGACTCCACCATTTGTCACACTTTGGTCATGTCAAATGATCATCTTACCCAATAAATTCCACCAAAGTGCCCATGCCCTAGTGTTGAACCTATGTCAATAATTCATGCTGGTGGGAGGCAATGTGGGTAGCAACCACATGACCAGCTCGACCAAACAAGTCTGGTTCTGTTGAACCAGGCCAGTTCAGCCGAAACAGCCCGTGCCCCCCTCTACCCATAAATGGTGCCCAGGTTCCTTGCTTGCACCTTGCCCCATTCAGTTGTATGCTCATCCACTATTGAAACTCTCTCTCTCTCTCTCTCAAGTTCTTGCTCTAGTTGGTTCTCTTGCATTGCAAAAAACACAAAAATACTTCCCTTTGTTTGATCTTTGTGATGTTGTTTGAGAACGTGTTTGTGGAGGTTCTAACACCCCCACAAGAATGACGAACCTTTTGTGGAGATGCCAATCCTCGCAAGAACGGCTGACCCTCGGACGACTAACTTGCATTTCTTGTGCTAACATTGAATATTCAGTCCTTCGGGTAGTTTTGCTGCTAATCTTTTGCAGGCATCATGTCATCGTGGTTTCCATTCTGGAGGTCTAGCAGGCTGAGCAAACGCTCGAGCGGTGGTGATGCTAGGAGCTCCCCAGCACTATCCCACATCTCGGCCCCGATGGAGGTCAATGAGCCGGGCTTCACCACCACGGGTAGAGGCTCCACCTCTGTTGACACTAGATTTTGGTAAATCCGATGTAATCAGAATTACGAAGTAAATGGCCGTTGGTTTGCATTGGCAGGATCATGATTTCCAGGCTAGCTGGTGAAGTTACGTGGGAAGAGAAAAGAAAAAAGTATGATTAGCACCATGGCCAGATTATTCTATCGATGAATAATAGAGACATGCAAAATGGAGTATGCACTTGTACGTGCATGTTTGATCGGCTTGTAGCTGATGAAGCAAGTTGAGTGCAACATGTATTGGAGTAGGATTCCTGTGATTGGCCAGCAAGAAAGCATATTTAAAGGAAGTGCATGTAAAGAAGACATGCTATCACATGCATGCATGTTGGGGTCATTAGAATAAAAAAGCATTGCCCCATAAGGAGTCCAGAATAATGACACATTGCATAGATGGATCAGTGAAGAGCTTCATTGGCAAGGATTTTATACAAGAGAAATTAGAGTATCTTAATATTTCCTTTTGTTTAGATATTATCTTTTTCAGCAAGTTGAATGTGCCGTGATCGGCTTAGAGTGTCAAGGGTATAAATATACACTCCTGGCTATTTTAAAAGCTTTTATCACCACTCGATCAATCAAACAATTATTTTATCAAGTATCTTTACTTTTCCGTACCAGCAACTTCACCTTAGATTTAGTAGTTCTACGAGTTCTTCCAAATCTTTGTTGGGATACATCTTCGTGATCTCTGGCTTGCTTGTAAGTTCCACTTTTACCCGGTGCTCTCTAGGCTTCAGCTATTAGACGTATCACTATAGTTTCATCCACATCTCTTAAGAGTTATCGAACAAATTAGGTTAAAGTGCCTCACTTTATTCTAGTTTGTTCACCAAGTTATCGCAATTGTTAGATCGTAGGATAAAGTGCCTCACTTTTGTCTAAGATTTGATTGTTGCACCAAGTTATCGTAATCTTTAGATCATAGCTTTGAGCGCCTCACTTTTACCTAGAATCTAATTATTGCATCCATGTATCGAACGTTGCTGTTTAGCCGATTTAGGTTGTTATGTTGTGCCTTGTGGTTTCATTAAAAGTTATCAATAATTGCTAGATCTTAATAAATTTAACCTGTTATTTCTATTGAGTTTTAGTTCTTATCACCAATTTATCAGTCTGCATCTAAGATTCAAATCGACTCTTAAGCTTTTAAGCGTATAGCCGATCCGAGCCTCGGGTATGGACTTTAAATCATCATCATTTGTTCTAGCCAAGCTGATATACAGAAGGACAGTTCGAAATCATAGCTGATCTGTGAATTTTATACGATTTTATTCTCTTGTCAATTACAGGTCAAATTGACTGGCACGCCTTAAACCTCAAGATTATCGGCTCATCATTGGAGCAAAGCAAATCTTCGAAGCCGATCGTGTGTTCGCGTAGATTATCATCACCTGACTTTTTGCGTCAACACATCTTTGGCACGCTCGGTGGGACACAAATATTTACGACAAGATAGCTGATATAGATTTATTTATTGGCTTGACGGTGACATAATGGATAGATATCAGACGTCACCTTACGGATTTCAAGCACCTACCTACTGGCCGGTGGTTCCTCAACCATCCTATCAATGCCAAGAAGAACCTCAGATACAATGTGTTCCTCAAGTGTTATGGTTGATGGCTCCCCATACTCAAACGGCGTATCAGACGCAACAATTGGAGAACCTCCGGTGGCAGTATGTTCCTCAGACATTTCAGACGGTGACTCCTCACCTGCAACCGCCAACTCAGATGCAACAGATGGGGAATTATCAGATACAACAAACTCCTCAGACCTCCTGGCCGATGAGTTCTTATGTGAGTCAACCATATCAGGAACAATGTATAGAGAATTATTGGCAATATGTTCCTTATCGGGCTAAGCAACCAGTGGCTTCGCCTTCTCAGATATTGACTGAGAATATACAAGTGGAAAATTGTCGGTCGTGGTATATACAAGCATTGGATCAAGATCAATGGGAAAGCTTTGGGCAAGAGTTTAAACGAAGATTTATTCAAAACATATCTGGCAAAAGTCCCTACGAGCTGAATCAAGAATCACAATATATTCCTGAAGAAACCCAGCTAGTGGCATTACCTCAGTAGCCATCGGCTCAAGATCAAGGGAACTGTCGATCTCAAACTAAAGTTATACAGCCGAAGCCAGTTCCTCAGGAATTACAGTCGACGTCTTCATTTCAACATCCAGTGGTTCAGCCTCAGCAGCCAATGGCTTTGTTGCGGCAACAACTTTTGGCTTCAGATCAGCAACAAGAAAGTTCCCAAACTCAGGATTTGGTGGTTCGACCAATGACACAGCCAAAGTTGCAGCCGAAATATCAACAATTAACCCAACCATCGGCTCAATTGTGGCAACTAGAAAGTTATTTCCAAGGGTCGGCTTTACAGCAGGCATCGGGCGAGTCACAAACGTTGATTCTATAATCGATTGCTCACCAACCGCGTCAGTCGATGATGCCTCAATTAATGTCGAGTGCACAAGCAGCGCAGAAGATGATCTCTTCGATTACTCATGATTTGCTATTTAGAAGCGTTACTCAGGAGCATTCGGTGCTTGGAGTTTATTTTCCATGGGAGCCTGGTGGAGAGGCTGATGTCAGAGATGCTCTGGAAATTCACCTGTTCTTATTCTTGCTATCCAGATCTGCCATTGCTTGGTTTTCTTCATTACCAGTGTCACACCCTGAAAATTTTAGATTTCAGGATGTAATTTTGAAGAATAATTAAATAAATAATTTCTCATAATCTTAAATGTTTTCTTAACTTTATTTAATTTGCAGGGAATTTAGTATAGGAATTTTTTTCTAAATTAAATTAAAACAATATCGGTATAATGTTCATTGTCTTGCATTCATGCTGGTTGCATTAGGTGTGTTTGTGTGTGCAAATTTTCTAAAATACGTTTAGAAGCCTAGTGGGAATTTTCGAGAGCTTTCTCGGATTTGTTCCTATTTTTCTATAGCTAATTCTAATTTTTGGAAGGTGTTATAATCTTTTTCATGAGCTCCAAATACTTTATTCGGGTTCTTAGTGTCCAACTCTATCTCGGATTTTTTCCGAGAGTTTTGGAAATTTTAGAGTATTTTTCGTGGCTCAAATGAATTATCAAGAAATTCCTGAATTTATTCTTGCCCCGGAAAATATTTTCTAAAAATAAAAAGAAAAACAAAACCCAAACCCTATTGGGCCAAGCCCAGCCCAACTGGCGCAAACCCAACTCGGCCTGCTCTCCCTCCTGGACCTCCTCTTCATTCGGGCCCACGCGGTGGCCCAGCTTGCCACGTAGCTACTCCGGCCCGGCTTGGCCCAGCTTGCCCCACGAGCACCCGGCCCAGCTCTCACTCTTCCGGCCCAACTATCCCTCTCCTCTCTCCGAGGCCTGCCTCCCCCTCACTCTCCAGCTCTCGCCCCGCTCGGCCCAACCCCGCGGCCACTTTCCCCGGCCCATCCCGCCTCTTTCCCCCGAACGGCCCGCCTTTTCCTCTGCCTCCCTCCGACCCAGCGCGCTCCCACGCGGCCCACCCCGAGACGCCGCGCCGGCCTCCCGCGCGCGACCGGAGCTCGCAAACGCAATCAGCGGATTCAGCGCCGCACGGCCGCGCCACCGCCAGGACTTGCCTTGGCGTGCATGCCCCGGCAGCAGCCGCCCGTGCTCCTAGAAAGGCGATGCCTTCCACCCCCGCTCGCACTCCTTCCCCGCCGGCTTCGACCTGCCTCTCTGCGCACAGACGCCGTCGTGAGCCAAGCGCCGCCGCCGGCCCCCTTTGCTGTCGCGATTCGCCGCAACGAAGCAGCGCCGACGAACCCATCCTCCACCATGAGCTTCGCGTCACCAAGCCGAGTCCACCTCGCCGGCCATCGTCGGCAAATCGTCGCCGGAGGAGCACCCCGCCGAGGAGTCGCGGCCGCCGGTCTTCGCCCGAGCAGTCCAACGTCATGGAGCTCCCTCGGAGCACGCCGCCACTGCCAGGAGGACCACCACGCTCCACCGCACCTCGCCGCCGATTTCCGTCGTCGTGCCGCCCCTGGACAAGCTCCTCTGCATGCGCCGCTCCCCGCCGATCCTCTGTCCCCTCCGCCGGCCTCCAAAATCCGGCCGCCTCCTTGCATCCCCACCGCCGGTGAGGCCTCCCCGTAATCCCATCTCTCCCCTATCTCGATTACGCCCATCGCCGGAGCCTTAGCCGCACCGAATCGCCGGCGAGCCCAATGGCCAGAGCCGCCGCCGGCCATGGCAAAGCTCCTCGAGCTTTTGCACAAAACCCCCTAAAAGCATTGATTCCTTTAGATCCAGTTCAAGCCCTGCGCTTTTGCGGATCTAACCCCGAGCTCTGGCCTTTTGCGAGCCCTGTTTACTGTGGTCAGTAATCTTCTATGCTAACCCTTGGAGTCTATGGTTAATTACGACTAGGTTCCTGAAACCTTTAAAAGCCCATATATTTCATGTTCAAACTCCAATTGAAATCATTGAAGTCACATTAGCTTCGTATAAACCCAAACTATGTGTTGGCACTCACATTTACCATGCCATGCATTTTCCTGAATTTTATTTAAATATTAATTTGACTAAAGACTATTTAAATGTGTTTTCTATACTAAAATCTAAATAGGAGTTATACTCAACTTTTAATGTTAATATAAATTTGATTAATATTTATTTAATTAGCTTTACAAATAAAACTTAACTAGGTTATATCTCGGTTTTAAATAAACTAATCTGCTTAACGATTAATCAAATTGATTTTCTAATTAAAATCAAATTAGGGTCAAACTTTAAAATTTCTTAAATGAATGTTAATTTGATAAATATCAATAAAAATATGTTTTAAATAATCATATGACTAGTTTAACTCGAGATATAAAGTTATACGTTTAGATGATCCCACCTACTTTATTTCAAATAAATGTTTAATTAATTTTATTTTTATGTAAACAATTGTGAATAAAACCTAATTAAATTTTATGTCGTTTTACAAATTCAAATATAATTGATTAATTTTAAGATAGGATATTTCTCTGGAATAACCTATTTATATGATTTTATTTAATTAAAATAAATTAAGCATATAGTTGTTTTTCTTTTATAATCTAAATCTTCCGATTGTTCCGTTTTCAGCGGTTCATACGCTCACTTGTCCATAGCTTCAAGGCCTATCCTTTAGTGCACTCTTTTAAAGCTTTTCTTTTGATTGATGTATTTTTGTAGTTGTATATTGTTTGTTTGCTTGTTTAGCTACTTATTGTGCTCGATGATTGCTGCGAGGACAGAAACGTCATCAAGAGATTTCAAGAACAAGGAACACAGTTTGAGTTATCTGAAGATTAAAAGAGCAAGAGTTGAAGACTCTGAGTAGCGGTATCCATGTTGGATAAAGGCAAGTATAGCACGGACAATTCTTGCTACCTAAACACTTGTTAAACATTTATTTTCATATACATGTGTCTAATTTGGTGTACCTTTAAGGTTGTACCTAGATTTGTTTATCCTGTCATTTGATGTCCCAGGGTCATGCATTTGGGTAGTTCCTTGCTAGGCGCAGCTACTGTCACCATATATTTATCTGTTAACATTGACTTAGTGATTCACTTCAATGATAATGTTAAAACTTGCTTTTAGCAACATGGTTTAGGGAACTAGAGCGTGTGCTTCATGCTTTGCTCTAGTGTCTCTCCGTAAGGCCTGGTTCTTAAAGAGACAACCCAGGAGCCTGTCGCCACCGCTGGAACTATTATGACTCTGGTCTTGGACAAGTAGCTTGTACGTCTCTATCTTGCTAGTGGTTATCGACGGGCCAGCGGCGCTATAGGGAACGCTCGTGAGTGTATGGTTTGATCCACCGAGGACGGGAGATCCGTCGACTATGTCTCATTAGGCACAGTCCCAAGTTGGGAGTCTTTGCGATGGGGAACTCCGCACATTGCGCATTATTGGGTGCGATGCCCGTGCTCTTGACGCCATTGACCCCCTTATGGTGCAACTCCATAAGCGTCATTCAATCTCGGTGCATTGGGTCATACTACCTGTGTTGTACCATAGCGTCTACTGTCTTGCTAGGGTGTCTTGTGAAAAGCCTCGTAGCGTCCCTATGCGGTCACACCTCGGAAACGTGATTTAAGAGGTTTGACCACCTCGGCATGGTTGGGTTTAAAGTCCTTTTCGAGCTTTTACGCGACCGATAGGTAAAGGGTGGAACCTCCGCATAGTGTAAATCTATCATGATAGCCATGCTCACGGTCACGAGCGGCCTGGATCCTTTTTATTAGTGGTTTTCTAATTAATTTGAAGTTTATTTTATGCTTAATGAACTTCTACTTCATTAATTGGGTTGCAACTCGGTTTCATTCACTTCTTGTAGTAACTTGGATAATGTTAAAATGAATCAACTAAAAATGCTAATGCAGTTCAGCCGTGTCAAGCCTTACTTTTGAGCCTTCATATTCCCGTGGTATACTTGATAAGTAATTGAGTTACTTACACTTGACAATTATTCAACAAAATCCCATATGGATAACAGCAGATAGAAGTGATTAAAGGAAAATATGATCAACATATAAATATTCTATTGATTACAGAGCTTACATGAGTCAATCAAGGTACAAAATTCATATCGGTTCCCTAGTGCATTAAAATATTTAATTAATGCTAGTTTGTGCATGCATGTGTTATCGACATGCAAATAGCCGATGAGGACAAGTACTCTTTCCATAAATGCATTGTTTGCCTAGGAGCCGATGGTAAAGGATCGCATGTGCCTCCATAGTGGATTGAGATAAATGACGTTTGAATATATCAGGACAAGTACAAGTTGACTGTGGGATGGGTCCTTGGTGCTGTTCTGAGGCATATCCGCGTACTCCCTCCCGTATCATATTTAGAAGTCGTTTTAGACAACGACACGGTCTCTAAAATATAACTTTAATTTTTTTATTTTTACAAAAATATTTATTAAAAATAATATATATATATATATTATAAAAATATTTTTAAGACAAATCTATTTATATAGTTTTTACGCATCCAAATTCAACGACTTAAAATTATTCATTATTTATTTCTAATATTTGACTCAAATCTTGTTCAAAACGACTTCTAAATGTGATAAATGTGATACGGAGGGAGTAAGTAAAGATTAGAAAATCCTGGCTATAAAAAATACACGAAGGAGCAGCAGAAAATGCTTCATCGGCATTAGCCGATATGGGAGACACTTGCTTACATTAATCGCCGATTTGACAATTTGGCAGATGAAGTTGTCCCCATTAAACAGCCGATAGGTACAGAAGATTATTTTCATGGGATAAATGATGTCATTAATTTCATTGGCTAGCGTATGTCATGCTTAGGTCAATCTCGGTACGAGTTTCATGGATAGTAAATTAACTTCTATGTCAGTATTTTTGATCATGTGTCACTGTATTAATTAAGAGAGAGGTGAAATGAGTTTTATGGTGATGAAACTTCATTTACACAGTTATCTAGACAGCTTGTATCTTACATGTGATCTAGAAAATAACAATTGATGAAACTATGCATTGAGAGAGATGTGTTTCATCCTAATTTCAAACATTTTTTGATGATGTGTCACTCTAACTAATTGTGTCCACCAAACTTGCCTTAGTGTCGGTACCTATCCATCTTTGGCGCTCGATCGACGAGATGCCGGAGAAGCTACAGACCACCAGGCCCTTGTTTAGTTTTCAAATTTGGGAGCTAAACTTTGGTTTGTTGGGGTGCGTGCGTCACTATAGCATTTCGTTTGTATGTGTGAAAAATTGTCCAAAAATTGATTAATTAGGCTCAAAATGTTCGTCTCGCAGAGTACAACAAAACTGTGCAATTAGTTTTTTGATTTCATCTACATTTAGTACTCCACGCATGTTATGACATTTTGATGTGATGGGAATCTTCTTTTTGCATAGTGAAATTTGGAGTTAGAATTTGGGAGGCCTTGTTTAGTTCCCCAAATTTGGGAGTTTGGGGTCTCTTCGTAATCATTGCATCACTGTAGCATTTCGTTTGTATATACGAAAAATTGTCCAAAAATTGATTAATTAGGCTCAAAATGTTCGTCTCGCAGAGTACAATAAAACTGTGCAATTAATATTTCATTTCATCTACATTTAGTACTCCATGTATGTTATAATATTTTGATGTGACGGAGAATCTTCTTTTTGCATAGTGAATTTGGGAGTTGCCTTTTGGAACTAAACAAGGCCCAAAATTTGCCTCCCAAATTCTACTATGCAAAAAGAAGATTCCCATCACATCAAAATGTCGATACATGCATGGGGTACTAAATATAGATGAAATCAAAAACTAATTACACAATTTTGTTATACTTTGCGAGACAAACATTTTGAGCCTAATTAATCAATGTTTGGACATTTTTTTACAAATACAAATGAAATGCTACATTGACGCATTTATTACGAACACCAAACTTTGGTCCCAAATTTAGATCCAAAATTTGGATCACAAGGCCCTAGTTGACTTCAATGCCACGACAGCGTCTCCGAGGACACTGATGATGGGACCCAAGATATCGAGCCGACGGAGCCTTCAGTCAAAAAAACTCATCGACACATGCACTGGGCACGTGTTTTTGTTGGGTGCGTGTTTTTTTAGGTTTGACCAATAATTAAGAGTATTAAATAAAGTCAGTTTACAAAACTATCTTTACAAACTCGGGTTAATTCACGAGACAAATCTAATGAGACATTTGACCAAGGATGGCTACTGTAGCATTACTATAGTAAATCATGAACTAATTAGGCTGGTTAGATTCGTCGCACAGAGTTATACTTATTCTTAAAAAGATTTTACAAATAGACTTTATTTAATACTCCGTGTATTCAAGATTCCTTTTGAAAAAAAAATTCACGGAGCAAAGAAACACGGCCTAGTTCAGATGGGTCGTATTCCAGCCAGCTACGTATTGATTTTATCAGAGTATTGATTAGCTGGTTGGTACGTGTCTCGAGGTGATGAAAGAAACATATTTGTTTCAAACCGAACTGGGAGGAAGTGATTATCAAGTTTATCTCAATAGTATCGGCTGCTATTGATGGGGTCATCAATATTAAAGAAGCAAATGAATGATCGGCTAATGGAGCTATTTTAATATTGATTTGTTGTCAAGAGCCGATGCAAACCAGCAGAGTCGTCCCTCCTCAAAATATCCGTGGAACTTTCGCCGTCCAAAAATATTTACCGGAACATCGGGTTCCTTAAAAGAGTTGCCTCCTCCCGGCTCCAGAATGTTTGTACCATTCATCTTTGCACCGCCGCGTTTCACGCGTCCTCACCCATTTGCAGCCCGCCACGTTTCTCACCTGCCGCGCGAGAGGACCAAGTCCATGTAATCAAAGCGCACGCCGAAGAAGCTTAATGATAGACTTCTGGTTAGATACGACATTTTTTAAGGGATCGTGGATGAACTTTTGATGGAGGTTTCTTATTGTTTTCCACTGTTATGTGTGCCTATGCAGGATAGAATCCAACTGGAATTAATGACGGTAAGTTCTGAGTGTAAATTTATAGCTTTTAAACGGTGGAAGATGAGATAAAATTATCTCTTCTCCATGTTTAGGTAGTCACTGATTTGTATGCTAAATTTACATGTTGTCACTTCCTGCATTCTTGATCTACAATTCTGTTGGAAAACCTTTAACTCCCTGGATAAAAAAAAGACAATTTTGTGATCATACAATATCCCTTGCCATCGGATTACACTGGATCGAATTCGTCCTAGCCCAGATTGAATCCCTTGTCATTGGATTGAACTTTCTGTATTTTTTTCCTACGCATGCATCTGAGTATGTATTCCAACTGTGTTCTTCCCCCCCAAATTATTTTTGCTCAACTCTAACCTATAATGAATTTATTTTATTCTGGATTTCTGGTGATGCGCAACCGTTGCGAGCCTACTACGAGGCTGTATTGCAAAGACGTAGGCATAGTTGGTACTAGTAGTACAACACGCAGTCAGGCTGGCACAGCAGGAGCAGCATTCAGATGCACGCAAGAGGCAGGTTAGCAGGTAGCAGCCCAGCACGGTAATTTGATTCACCCTCCTTTTTCTTTTCTTTAGTCCATGTTTATGTTTATTTACATATGGATTTTTTTACAGATCCATCTTGGTTCATGAAAAGACCACGTTTTCCTATCAGTTACTTTTCATGTTCTGCTAACTAGAACACATATATTGCCCAAAAAAACGTGATCTTTTTATGTTAGATTATTCCTTCTCTTGCAGCAACACATATATTGCTCCAAAAAAAAGATTATTCCCCTGGAGCACTCAATATTGATACTCAATAGTCTTATCAGTTACTTTTCATGTTCTGCTAACTAGGAACACATATATTGCCCCAAACAATGTGATCTTTTCATGTTAGATTATTCCTTCTCTTGCAGGGACACATATATTGCTCATATATTTTGATCGATATAGCTAAACTATCGCTTTTAGCAAAGATACCATATATTTTGATCGATATAGCTGAACTATCGCTTTTAGCAAAGATACCATTGATTACTCCTCAACTGTTTATGAGCATTTTTCTGGATGAAATTGTGTACAGGTACGGCATCCCCATGATGTTATGATTAAGTTTGATTTGGTATGGTGGCGGTAATCAAGGCGGCGCAATCATGTCGATGACTGAGTCTCTTCTGTATTTGGTTCGTGCTCATTTTTTCTGTCTTTCTTTTTCACTTCATAATTTCTATTCGTTCTAGAAGGCTTGGTTCTTTTTAATTCCCTTCTTTATTTGTGTTCATTATCCTACCTCACATTTACTTTGATTGATCTATTTTTCTGCACGGTCCCATGACAACCTCCTTGAATTGTATTCCTATTTATTTCTCTAGGCATCGTTCATTTGGTACCTCTGATCATTTTTGCTGAACTATATTTGTTATTGCTGCAACCTATACATTGGCACCTCACATTTTGTTTGATGATCCTTAATGTTACCATTTCTTTAGGCAAAGTCGTTTTGGGTTATGACCTCAATGAGAGTTCCAGTAATTGAAGTTGCACCTGTTTGTGTTTCAACTGTTTGACATGCAAGCGCGGTGGCAACTACTATTTCCACTTCCGTTTATACCTCATGATGTGGTGAGTTTATACCACATATTCCATCGTATTTTAAACAGTTGTTGTTTATATATTGCGACTTAACTGATATACGAATAAAGCCAATCTTGAACTCAACTCTTTAGATGTATGTCTTCACTTCCTACAAAGATAATGGTATCTGAAGTAACACAATGTAGCTCACACATGCTTGTATTTCCTCTAAGCCGTAGAAGTGTTCCATGATGACATTTCATTTCATATATTATCTATGAAAATAAATTTCGATGAACATAGCTAGGTTTTAGCAAAGATATCACCACCTTACTTCTCAACTGGTTACTGGGCATTTTTTAATAAAATTCTATACAGGCCTCACCTCTAAGTGTTTTTATGATTAAGTTAAATTTGGAGTGGTTGTGGAGTTGCATTAATCAAGCTGATGTGCTTTCTGTGCAAGGTAACAATGTCGATGACGGTGCTCTTCTGTATTCGGTTTGTGCTCGTTTCTTGTACTTCTGAAATTCTTGTTCAATGCTTGAGATCTGAGAGAATTCTAGGTTGCCAGATGAGCTACTGCAGTTGCAATATTTCTACTCTCCACATAAATTTGCATTAAATTGAAAATCTGAGCTTGTTGCAGCAAGAGTTTGAGTAACACTTTTATTTATCCCTTTCTTATTCCCTAAAATTAGGAACACTTTCTCTAGCAGGTGCTGCAAGTTGATCGAAGTCAAATCCCTGCCACAATGGGCTGCACTACTGGGGTCAACTATTTGTCAGTTAGTGTATTTGAATTAACAACTTAGAATAATTGTAATCTCAAGCCCTGGAATCCACCTGATTCGCGCTTAATAGTACATGTGAGATGATGTCATTTACCTCCACCTCATATTTTGGTCTTCCTAATACAGTGCTGCTTTTTGCTGAAAGCAAGCAGAACACTACCAGAATGATCAACATCCGCCCCACTCAAATGCCTCGGCACATTTTAGACCCGGTGCTAAATGTATATTAGCACCGGGTCCAATGGCTAGGAGCAAAGCGACGTACAGACTTGGCAAAGAAGAGCTCATTAGCACCGGATCGTGACAAAATCCGGTGCTAAAACTCCCCATTATTCAACCCGGTGCTAAAGGGGTACCCCTTTAGCCTCGGAAGATCTGCACCGGTTGGGATACCCGGTGCTAAAGCCGGTTCCCAACCGGTGCAGATGTTGATCATTCTGGTAGTGGAAGCCATGTAAGGAGCAACTGATCCTCTCTCGAAGATTTAATATGTATTGTGGATATACACACAGCACACACAACACAATCACACACATTTTTTACTTTTTCAATGTATTCTTGCTGGTCAGAAATGCTTCAAGTCAAGAAACATAGAAGGTTAACACATGTATTTCTGTTTCTCATACCTCTTATCGATATTTTAGGATTATTTACTATTGAATCATGCATATGTGTCTCTTAAATGTTCTTATTTCATCTTTTTTAATTACGAAATGTTTACCATATTGAGATATGCGCTGGACTTCTTCACTCTCTCACCAGGCTTGGGATAGTTATTGACAGTATGGATATGTTGCTGCTTCTTGGATATAAGAGCAGCGATAATGTTCTGCCAAATTAAGTGTCGTGCCACCAATTCCAAAGGTATTAACCAATTGATGTTGTCTATTTTTCCCTTTTGAGATTTCAGTTCTCTTTATTGTGTGATTCCTCATGGTCGAGTCATATTTCATCTTCTCAAATTTGTGTTACTGTTTGTGACACCAACTTCTCCTTTACTGAATATGAAATTAGTTTTGGTGCATTTCCCGTGTTGCATAGAAATTGGTGTTCCCTGCTGATGCCTATATGCATTGTGGTGCTTTCATGAGAAGCTAGCAAAAAATTCCTTTTTGTGTTTTATTGCTTAATTATAGGTAAAGAATCATAAAAAATTTCTATTACACTATAGTTCAGATTCCCTGCAAAAAGCTTAATTTGTATCTACCCTGCTTGTTCTAATCTTTAATGTTTGCACCATGTGTAGACATGCTCTTCAGTAATATAGCCATACACTACTGATATTAGTAGGATAGCCATACAAATCTTTAAGGCAGATTTGTAAGAAGAATTAGGAAATGACTTTAGCTTTGCCCTGGTATCTATATAGCTTTTAGAGCATCGTACATGATACACTACCAGAGAAACTCACATCCGTCCCCTCATAGGCCGCGACACATTTTAAACCCGGTGCTAAGGGTGCATTAGCACCGGGTCCAATGAATAGGAGCGAGACAGCGCGTAGGTGCGGTAGGGGAGCTCATTAGCACCGGTTCATGGCAAAACCCGGTGCTAAAGGTCTCCTATTAGCACCGGGTACAGCCACCACCCGGTGCTATATTGTCCAAACTCATTTAGCACCGGTTGAAGGGTACAACCAGTGCTCACGAGCAGCCCACCGACAGACTCCTGGCTCTTTTTATATCTCTCTTCTTTTCTTTAACCTTGGGCTTGTTTAGATCCCAAAAGCAACCCCAAATTTACTATGCAAAAAAAAATTTCCATCACATCAAAATGTCATAACATGCATGGAGTACTAAATGTAGATGAAATTAAAAAATAATTACACAGTTTTGTTGTGCTCTGTGAGACGAACATTTTGAGCCTAATTAATCAATTTTTGGACAATTTTTCACAAATACAAATGAAATGCTACAGTGGCACAATGATTACGAAGTGACATCAAACTCCCAAATTCGACCTCTCAAGTTCAACATCTAAACAAGGCCCTTATCTCTTCTCTCTTCCTCTTCTCACTTTCTTTTTTTCTCTTATCCAGGCGAGCGGATCCCTCTTCTTTTCTTCAATCTTCTCTCTTCCTCTTCTCGCTTTCTTTCTTCTCTTATCCAGGCGAGCGGGCGGGCGCTGCAAGCTCGGCGGCGCGCTGCAGGCGCGCACGCAGGCGGGCGGGCGGAGCGCTCGCGCGCTGGCGGGCGGAGCAGCTGGCCTCTCCCCAATCTGATGTGACTTGTTTATTCCGCTAGGCCTCTCCCAATCCGACGCGATTTGCTTATTCCGCATGGCCTTTGACTCAATTGACCCTTGCATGTGCAGGCTGATAGAGAACGACGTGTTCAAGCAGGACTCTACTTCCTCGTCGGCGGCGCTGGCGCGGCGCAGACAGGCGGCAATGGCAATCTCCCCTGTATTTTTTTGGTTTACAGATATGTTCTCTGTTGGATCTCTAGTTAATATTGTAATCTAAATTTTTTATTAAATCTTAGATGATGTCATCTAAACTAAGTTATTTCTCTTTGTCTACTCCTCTTTCTTCTCTTATCTGTCTGCTCCTCATCTCCTTTCTTTTTCTGTTCTTCTCTTTCTGTTCTTGAAGAACAAGAGCAAGAAAAGAGAGGGAGGGAAAGAGACGAGGAGTAAAAGAAATATTTAATTTTTTAGTACCGGTTGATGTTTAGAACCGGTGCTAAAGGCCACTACCCTTTAGCACCGAAAGTTTAGCACCAGTTGCGAATTCGGTGCTAAAGTCTGTTTCCAACCGGTGCGGATGTGAGCATCTCTGTTAGTGAGGCTAAAGGTTTTTATACTTTACTGATCATGAGAGTAAAGAAGCGATGGTTCCTTAGAAAATTCGGAAATACTTTGTTCAATTCGGAAATACTTTGTACTTTGAACATTATTTCATACGTACTTAGTTTTCTAATAAGAATAAATATTTATGTAGATAAAATGTTATTGGTTATTTATATTGTTATATGATAGAGCACGCGCTTCATGTTCTAGTGCTATTATAAAGGCGTATGCGATCCGATGAAAATGGTTACAGGGTACTCTGTCTCGACACAGTTTTGAGGTGGTTGGGTATAGTAAAGGCTATTAAAAAAATTATTATATCAAGTCAATTCAATGCATCGGCTGTGAGAAACATGATGAGTTAAAAAATGAGCCAATGGGATATTAGCTGATGACTTCACAGCTGGGCTGTCAAAGCAATGTACCGCAAGGCAATGTTGCAATAGTCGCTGCATACAGGAGACAATATAATATAAACAAATGAGTAGTCAAGCTCAAGCTGATCGAAAGTGATTCATCGGTTCAAGAAAAATCATCGGCCGCTAGTGCTTATCATTGAGGCCTTTGACAATGAATAATAGCCCATAGGCTGGTTAGCCGATCGGCTGGCTTGACCATGAACCATGCATGAGATTTTGGCTGCACGAGCTGTGCTGCCTCTTTGTCCTGTGCGACGTGTGGGCCGCTCTCTCTCTCTGAATCGGCTGCAGAACAAGCTTGTCCTGAACTCTCCGAGGCCTTGTTTAGATCTCAAATTCTGCCCCCAAAGTTTACTATGTAAAAAGAAGATTCCTATTACATCAAAATGTCATAGCATGTATGGAGTATTAAATGTAGATGAAATCAAAAACTAATTGCACAGTTTTGTTGTACTCTGCGAGACGAACATTTTGAGCCTAATTAATCAATTTTTGAATATTTTTTCACACATACCTACGAAATGCTACAGTGGCACACGCACTACAAGATGCCAAATTTCACCCCCAAATTTGGGAACTAAACAAGGCCTCACTTTTGATAAGCTGATTTTGTAAAAAGTGCACTCCTGGTGGTGTCAAAGAAAAAGTTCAGAAGCACGTTTGCATATTCGGACAAGCCGGCAGGATTATCTGATGGACCAATACTTGTTACTCGACTGATCGACCACTATTTTGTACGAGATCAAGGTCGATGGGTACCGTTCAAGAAGAAGCCCGGGATGCAGCTGAGGATACAAGAGGCTCATAATTATGTTACAGTGATATGTTGCAACCGATAATTCTTGAGCATCAAGGGCTGACGATTGCAAGATTGTGGTGCTGCCGACGTCGCCTATGCTACTAGCCATTCTGGTATGATCAAAGAAACTTTAT
Organism: Echinochloa phyllopogon; assembly: GCA_033239725.1. Classification (NCBI taxonomy): domain Eukaryota; kingdom Viridiplantae; phylum Streptophyta; class Magnoliopsida; order Poales; family Poaceae; genus Echinochloa; species Echinochloa phyllopogon. The sequence goes on from BTCW01000018.1 coordinate 31,401,928, forward strand.
TTCTTGCTGCAAAAATATTTGAGAGTTTTATCTTGCAAAAATAAAATAGCTTAGGTCCTCAAATGATATAAAATTCCTACCAGAGTCATACGTTGATGCCTTTGAAATCTTATACATATGCTATTTGTTTTGCATTAAGCATTGTCAAATTGTTTGTGATCCTTGTGAGATTCATTTCATGCTTTTAAGATCAAGATCACGTACACTCCACCTGTTTTCCATTGCTAGGTATGCTAGACTTTAACTTCCGTGCATCGCTGCCATTTGGTCTAGGTTCACATACTTGGCTAATCATACGCTGACTTCTACACTGAAAGTTACACAAAAATATGCATTCCATCCACACAAAAATGCTCCATCCCCGTTGTGTGACTTTTTCATATTCATTATTAAAAAGGATATGTGCTATGCAAAAAGAAAGAAAAAAGAAAAAATATATCCGTGCTAAAAAGGGCATGAGAAAAAAGGGGGATAAACAAAGATAGCCCATATCCTAAAAAGAAAAACAAAAAGTAAGAATCATGCAAAAAAGGGTTGGAATTCCTTCAAAAAATTCCACACACATGCACATCTCGATCCGATTGTATGACTTAATTATTTTCTCCATTGGATCCGGTTTTTGACTTTGCAAAATATGTGACACAAGTACGCTTCCTTTTTTATCTCTACCCAGAGCTCCACAAAAGGCCTTATTAGAAGTAGGGAGAAATAAAAGGTGACCCAATACCTTAGTAAGAAATTATACACATTGAGTGATTTGAGAGAATCATTTAAGGAGCAAGGTTATGTTTTGATTTAAAAATCTTTCAAAAAAACCCAAGTTATTTAGCAGGAAGAGTAGAGTTGGCTTGATTCATCCATATTGGCTGGAATATTGCGATCCAGTTTGAAAGAAAATCATGGGCTAAAGAAAAGCAATGTCAGGAAATTCAAGGTGCTTAGTTGGTGAGCTGATAAAGCAGATTGAAGCACAGTATTACAAAGTTTTGAAGCATGAAGTTCTCATACTCGGAAACTGGGGGGGCTTGTGTTGACACCGAATTTTGGTAAATCCGATGTAATCTTAATTATGAAGTAAACAGCCATTGGTTTACATCGACAGGATCATGATTTGCAGGCTAGCTGGTGAAGTCACATGGGAAGAGAAAAGAAGTGTGATTAGCACCATGGTTGGATTATTTTATCGATAAATAATAGAGACATGTAAAATGGAGTATGCACTTGTACGTGTATGTCTTGATCGGCTTGTAGCCAATGAAGCTAGTTGAGTGCAACATGAATTGGAGTAGGATTGGTGTGATTGACCGGCAAGAAAGCATATTTAAAGGAAGTGCAAGTAGAAAAGACATGCTATCACGTGCATGCATGTTGGGGTCATTAGAATAAAAAAACAAAGTTGCCGCATAAGTAGTCCAGAATAATTACATGTCACACAGATGGATCGGCGAAGAGCTTCATCGGCAAGGATTCTATATAGGGGAAATTAGAGTCGTATCTTAATATTTTTTTTGTTTAGATATTTTCTTTTTCAGCAAGTTGAATGTGTTTTGATCGGCTTAGGGTGTCCGAGGTATAAATATACACCACCACTCGATCAATCAAACAATTATTTTATCATGTACCTTAGTTTTTCGTACCGGCGACTTCGTCTTAGATTTAGTAGTTTTAGGAGTTCTTCCAAGTCTTCCCTAGGCTGCATCTTCGTGATCTTTGGCTTGCTTGTAAGTTCTGCTTTTACCTGGTGCTCTCTAGGCTTTAACTATTGGGCTTATCGCTATAGTTTCGTCTAGATCTCCTAAAAGTTATCGAACAAACTAGGTTAAAGTGCCTCACTTTATTCTAGTTTGTTCACCAAGCTATCGTAATTATTTGATCGTATGTTAAAGTGCCTCACTTTTATCTAAGATCTGATTGTTGCACCAAGTTATCATAATATTTAGATCATAGGTTTGAGCGCCTCACTTTTACCTAGAATCTAATTATTGCACTACTGTATCGAACGTTGATTTTAGCCATTCAGATTAGCCAATTCAGGTTGTTCTATTGTGCCTTGTGGTTTCGTTCAAAGTTATCGATAATTGCTAGATCTTAATAGATTGAACATGTTATTTCTATTGAGTTTTAGTTCTTATCACCAATTTATCAGTCTGTATCTAAGATTCAAATCGACTCTTAAGCCTTTAAGCGTATAGCCGATCTGAGCCTGGTGTCTGAACTTTAAACCATCATTGGCTGATCTAGCCGAGCTAATATACAGAAGGACAGTTCGGAATCATAGCCGATCTATGAATTTTACATGATTTTATCCCTTATCAATTATAGGTCAAATTGACTAGCACGCCTTGAACCTCAAGATTACCGGTTCGTCATTGGAGCGAAGCAAATCTCCGACGCCAATCGTGTGTTCGCGCAGATTGTTATCAGCTGGATTTTTGCATCAACAACCTCTACCCCGGTTCGATAGCTCCTTCGTGAGGGCGACCTTCGCGAGGACGACATCATCCTCTGCACGGACCAAGAACGCGAGGCTTTCAAGCTTTTACGCCTAAAGGAGTTGGAGCACACTCGTGTGTTGTTGACTCTTCTTATGGTCCACTATCAGGATTGGTAATCCCGGCAATGGTGCAAGAAGCATTTTGTTGGTTTTTCTTATGGTTTAGTAAAATAAATAAATATTCTGCAAGTGCACAGAATTACCGATGTAGCATTTCACCAGGGAGCAATCTGAGGTATCGTAATTTATATTTTTTTATAGGGAAGCTTATGGCAAGAGTACCAGTAAACGAGTATTCGAGGATATCACAGAAGAATACACTACTATCAAGACGGGGGATAACGGTAATGATAAGAGTGAAAGACCGTGACACACAGTTCAATGATAACTCAGATAAGGAATGGAAGGACTAGCTAGCCGGGAGGACAACGAGACGAGAAAAGGATTCCTAGGTACTTTATCTATTTGGGTCACTCGAGTATAGAGATACAACAGCCGGGGAACAACAATTGACGGCCAAGGTAAAATCTATTGCCTCAACGTCGGGACACGGTGCACGCGACACGTGGAAAGGGATGAGAAGGGGTGCCGCTAACAGTCGTGGGAGGCTCCTACTGTCCAAGACTAACCTAATCGATTACGTAGGCCGTATAGGGTTGTCAGCACCTACCAGGTACCACACGACCGTTGAATCGGATGCAAACCAAGGTTACTATCTAGTCTAGGCACCACACCTACACTAGTCAATAACTACTTACTTCACTAGCAAGAGCGAGCAATCCTGTCAATACCCCAGTGACAATTCACCATAAGTATTGAGCAGAAAGTGAGGAACCAGCTAAGGCAAAGACTTAAATAAGAACTAAAAGATCTAGAACCACAACCAACTATAGTCTAAACACGAAATACTTACAACTACAATAAAGTAGAAGCAAGAGATAAATGACTCGGATATAATGATAAAGATGATATATCAATAACTCATAGTCTTACAGAAAGCAAAAGTAAAAGATACAAGAGCTTATGTCGAAGCTTCTGAAGACGACTCCGAGGTACAGCTCGACTCGACTCTAACTCCCAAACTAAACTATCCTAGCTCTGCTAGAGAAAGTGAGAAATGGAGCTCCTTGGCTTGGTGTTTGTCATTCAGTAGCTGGGCATCTCCTTTTATAGGTGAACCAAGGCGGTGGAGGTTGAGCAGGGGCCAAGGCACCGAGGGGGGAGCCCCCGGCACTTCGACCGAAGTCCCTGGTTTGGCCGAACCAGGCCAGTTCGGTCGAACCAGAGGATCCAACCGCTTTTGCTCTCTACGGCTTGGATTGCACCCTGGATGGTGGTTGCATGAGCACATGCATGGACTTGGTTCGGCCGAACCAAGTCCATTCGCTCAAACTGGGTCCAGCCCTCAGGTGCCCTCCGATGCACCGCCTCTGGTCTTGGGTGGCTTGGATTGCCTCCACTTGGCCGAGGTTGTGCTTGTTTGCATGCGTTTGCCCCCGAATTGATGACGTCACCGATCCAAGTGACTCACACCATCATCGCTTGGTCACCGCTGACGTGGACTTCATGCATGAGGCTTCCTGGTTGTGCTTTGCTTCATGGAATGTGTATGACTAAGGGGGGTAACTCGGCTGAACCAAGTGGTTCGGCCGAATTGGCCAATTCCATCCCTTTTTGCCTACATTTGTCAATAATGTACCTACACATTGGATATTCACCAAAACTCATGGAACTTTATTAGAATATAAACCTAAGTGCATGGATCGATACATATAATGTCATTTATTTCTGAGAATTGGTAGTCAAAACGTGTCGTAACGATCGCCAACATGTGTACGAGCAGGACCTGCTCGCACAATCGGGGAATCTCAATGATTTTATGAGTGCATTCTTCACCATCAGATGGGAGGACTTTTGGCAAGTCCTCGAACAAGGTTCAAGACTCCTCACCCTCGAATTTCTCTCAACACTTTTTCTGGGAAAGAGGGGGTTCGTTTTCACCTTTTAAACCAAGAGTTTTCTTTCTCTCGGGGGATTTGAGTTTGACTCTGATTTAATTGTCGTTCTTTGGAGCCCACAGAAGTTTTGAAAAAGTTTAGTCGCGATGATTTCTGGTACAAGATTTCCCAGAACAAAAGATGTACGGCACCCTGTACAAATGACATTCATAATCCCACCACACATTTCATGTATCAGTGGATGGCTATAACTGTGTTTCCTCGCTTGGATTTGCGACCAGTTAGTACGTAGTACAGTGGAGTTGTGGTTGCTCTTTGCAGCGACACAAAGAATTTTGGTTTTGCCCGTTCAAGATATAGTTTCTCATTGGATCTCTATGCCCACTCGTGTCGGTAGCGTGGCAATGACTTCTTTAGTCACTCGCCTTGCTGCCCAGCTTGGCATTCTTGAGAATGCCACGCTAGCATACATCGAGACAGAATGTTCTGTTGTTCATGCTGAGCACTTTGTGCAAGGCCACATGATGCGGAGAACGTTCGATGGGAAACTAGTGATGATCTATCGCGGTTATACAACCGAAGTTCCTCTACCTTGTCCGGAACTTGGGTAGTATACTACCCGGAAGCCGACCCTTCAACTAAGTGTCAGGTCTGATGACTCTCCTCCTTGGAGAGAACCCGCCCGGCGTAGTGTTTTAGGACCCGGGCCAGTCACCTGAGGCTGAGCTAGAAGAGACGCTGGGCTTGCTACTTCCCAAGAGCCAGTTGGGTCACCATCATAGCCAGACCATCCCACATTAGCAACGCCGGCCTTTGACGCAGCCTACGAGCAGTACACCGGTGCTGGGACGTCCGGAGCATATGCCTCTCACATTAGAAATGATGAATAGTTGCTCTATCATCTATCTTGCAAGTACTCTGTTTCAAATTGTTGCTCTACTAGTGATTGGCGCGCCTGGGCGTGCATAACAGTTCATAAATATGTGTTAACATATAACACAATATAGAGACAAATAGATAGGATGACACAAATACATGAATGTATAATGTATATAATATCATTTGAGACATCGTGATGACTAAGTTTTCATATGCACACATAATTGACAGGAGTGTCAAGTCTGATCATAGATGGGTTCACACGGTAATACATATTTTACAAGACAGAGAGCGATAGGGCTAGAGAGCAGTCTTTACTTAGGTTGTGTTCGGATCCCTCAAAAGTACTAGCGTTCATAAGGTAATGCTTCTTGTGTTGTCTTCAGGCTTGTGAGATATGGCCTGCATGTGAAAAAAGAATAAAACAGTGATAAGATGAAGTGTTGACATACACAATTAGTAAACAAGACAAGACAATGCAAAATTGATGATATACTGAAGTTACAAAATACCTTCACACATATCCTGATTTATGTAGAGCAATGCTAGATTCAGGATGAACAATGGCTACTGTCATTTCTATTTTAGTGTATAGTAAATGTATTTGGATACACTAATTGTCAAAGCAGAATATAAAAGAAATGCTGACAGAAACAGTTGTAGGAGCTCAAGCAAGCTAACGGGTTTAACATAACCTATATCCCGTAGGTAGTAGCAGCTCAAATAAGCTTATGGGTAACCATATATAAGCATATATCCATATTCCCATAGGTATTCCTCTCATGGCAGCTAATTTACCAAAATATGCACACTATCGATAAACAGTAGCAGCACATGAACAAACCAAAGTGTACAGCAATTACATTATGAATTATAATGGTTATGGCAAACATGCAACACAAACTAATTTAGCTGTGTAACCAACTCAGCAGCCAATGGAAGCAGCTCAGAGTTTAGTATTTACCATTCTCCTATACACAGGAAAATAGCGATGGGACGGGAAACAGCTAGACACTGATAGATATGGCTTGATATCACCCTGGCAAATGGCAAAACAATAAGCAGTAAAATAGTTAACCAAAAATCTTCTTATTCGATTCGAATAGAACTTCTGCAGTTCACAAGGCACCTAAAATAAAGGAGTCTATGAATTCACACACTGAACATTATGCTGGATACTAATTTGATCAACCAAAAAAAAACATAACATAAGAAGCTTACCAATTCATCACATAAGATACCCTAAGTATTGCATAAGAAGAATATGCATACCTGGTAAGTGGTAATCCTCATGATGGACAATAGCATGGCAACCTTAATTATCTCCAAATTGATAAAAGCATCGACACGCCATCATTAGTTTAATGCAGCCCTAAAAAATCATAATAACATATTAGGCAAAATCAGGAAGTAAGGATGCCTTAATTTTTCTTCTACCAATAAGATTGGGTGAATATCCTATCTGCGGAGGAAAAGAATGGCAATTGGCAGTCCTCATTTGGAGAAACCTGCAACGTCCTTACAATGGTTTGGGCATACCAAAAGTCAAGGTGGTGCAAGCTTCTGGGTTTGACAAGGGGGAGAGCCTTTTATACTTGAAAATTACCATAGTAAAGGACAAACGCACACCAGGAAGATACAGTAGAAATTTCATCACTGTATGCCATACGATTCAGGTCCCATCATAGAAAAGAAAAAACAGATATAGCACTCCATTACCTGTCCCACAAAGCAACGCCAAATTCAAAGGAATTCAAAACTAACCACACCATCTTCCCTCACTCATCATCCAAAAATGTAGATGTGTTTCTCAAAGTCAATTCTTCCCTGCCACTCAACTTTAACAAACTGGCAACACGCACCACGATTACTTGGTGGCCTGAATTAAGAAAATGGGACATGGTGGAATGGTAAATTGGTTTTTTCCAGGGTGTTCATATTCTCAAACACATGCCTAGTTGTATCATCTTTCTTTAGAGTTTCAGTGCTTCGGAGCATTGGAGGAAAGGGGATAAATTTTAATTTGGTTAGATTGTCTTCCTTCATTTCAGTTAAAAAGAACTATTCTAATCCCACACTTACAGATTAATGGAATTTCTGTGAAACAATACAACACTTTACAGTAGAAGGAAACTCAGGGAACCTTATAATCACTAGATGATGAACTTGATGTCCACTGCTAAATTATTTTTTTCTAAGAGATGTGGACAGGTGGTCAGCAGTTTAGGGCATTATATGTTACATCAAAGAATTTGAATGAGATGGCAGAAGATCCAGATATTCTGAATACGCTACCACAAACAATGAAACTTAACAGACTCTAATGGGACCCATAGAGCCGTGCTGATAAATTGGTTCCCTACCACATTGCCAAAACAATGTCAGTTCTCAGTGTCATGATAAATACAACTAATTTGCATCTAAACATAAATTCGCCATGCGAACTCCAACTTGGACGCTTGGTCTTACATAGGAAAGATAGTATCATTGGTTAACAGTAGTGAAACATCAGTGTGATAGAAGTTGAGTGCCCTATGTCGCTGGCCAATCCTATTATAAATAAGAGCAGTATTCTATATATTTATTGAGTTATAGAAGTTGCAGTGAGGATTTCTTTTTTGGCAACAAAAACATAACGCACAAACAATACTTAGACTTTTACATCAAAACTAATACAACAGGCAGAGCAAAGATGTGGCACCTCAGTGCTTGACGCTGATGCGGTGATGTCTAATACATCCATGTAGACATTTCATCGAACATCTTGAGGGCACTTCATCAAGAATGAGCCTGCAGACCAATGTATATCATCATATATGAGATGTGTTCACAGTAGAAACCACAAACACGAATCAATACTGTAATTGATACATCCAACATATGCTTTATTTGAACTCTGAAAATCAAACCATATTTAACCTTTGTCTAAAAGGGAGCAAAACATGATGCACACGAAGGGGAAAATATCGACCTTACATGCAGAATAATCAATGGTTGCGTCCAGCACAGCCTTGGGACCATTTTCTCTCACGAGTGCACATCAAACCACGGCACCACAACTCGTTGCCGGTTGCTGCACCTCCCTGCGCCTACGTCGAACAAAAGGGAAAAGCAAGATACCAGGCCGATGGCGGTGGAGATGGCGCCGGCTAGGTTGCTGGACCAGATGGCTGCTCCACAAGAGAAAATAGACCATGGAGAAAAGGGAACACATGGATTTGAGGACAAATAATTTGGGGGAACCCAGACTTGGAGATAAATTTAATGCGTAAAGAGGGAGTAGAAAGATGAAACAGAAAGATGAACCCAAAGGCTAGGAACTCGATTTGAGCAAGGCAAGTTAGAAAGGGTTAGTACCGTATCTCCTTTGCAGAGATGGGAGGCAGTCCGGAGAGAGCCGCACGACGTCGCCGGCCTCAGACGACGCCCACCGTCTGCCCGCGCGGTCCGCGCCGCCTGTGGTTACCGCACGCGCGTGTTGTGGCTGCACCTGCTGCCCACCCTCGCACAGAGCAACTCCGACGGATTCCCTTTCTTTTTTTTTCTTTATTTTTGCTACAAGAGAATTCCCTTTTAGATTTTCATGATATTGGGAAGATGGTCTCCAGCAGCCTTCCCTTTACCTTTTCATCTCCCCTTACATATGGGCCCCACGTGTAAGTGACCCAATATTTCTCTCTCCATGTCTTCCCTCTTTCCTCTTCACGCGGATGGCTGGTGTGACCAGGCTCACGGGTGGCTGGACTCGCGGCTCGCAGCGGCCTGGAATCGTGGCTGGGGCGGCTGGCACGCGCAGCTCGCGAGCGGCCAGACTCGCGGCGGCGAGCGGCCGGACGCGCGGTTTGCGGGCGGCAGGCAGGTGCGGCTCGCGGGCGACCGACGGCGCGGGGCGGTCTACGTTGTGCGGCCGGCCGGTGTGGCGGCCGGCGTTGGCGGCGGCACTCCGGTGCGCGGGCGGGCGGGGCTCCTCCGTCGCCGTCGCGCATGGCCACTGTCGGCACCTGGATGGGCAGTGCGCTCACCACCGCCGGCACTTGGATCGACGGGGAAGGTTGGCGGGTGGTACCTGGGCGAGCGAGGGCGGGTGGTGGCGTGCCGGAGGGGGCTGGGGAGCGGCGGCGCGTGGCACGCCACACGGCGCTGGCGAGTGGCGGCGCGCCGAGTCATGCGGCAGGCGGCACGCGAGCGAGCGTAGGCGGCCGGGTACAGGAAAGGTGAGAGGGATTCGTTCCCCTTTCTATGGGAGAGAGAGGAAGGATTAAAGGGGATTGAGAAAGAGTTATAGGGAAAGGGGAATAGAAATGGGATCGGTTGGAGCTGTATTTTGTGCTCTCAATCCCCTTTAACCAGGAATATAGGGAAAGAGGAGAGGGAAAGGAGAACTGTTGGAGTTGCTATAAGCATCTTTTCTCGCCTTCCCAGCCGACATCCTCCTGTCTCCAAGGTCGGCGACGCCCCTAACCCGGCGGTGGCCTCCCTCACCTCTCTCTCTCTCCCTCCTCCACCGGCGGCCTCCCTCACCTCTCTCTCCCTCCTCCACCGGCGGCGGCCGGCCCTCCATCCGCCACGGATCCGCAAGGCGGATCATGCGGCACGCGGAAGATAAGGGCGACGGCGCGAGGCGGAGCGGCTGCTTCGGGGCGGCCCGGGCGGAGACGAGCAGCGCACGCGGGCGAGCGCGTGGACGAGCCGACGCGCGCGCGAGGGTGAGCTCGTGCAGGGCGCGGGTATCGCGCAAGGCAGCCGGCGCGGCGCGGCGGACCAGGCACACGGGCGAGGAAGAAGACGGTGCGGCGGCTCTGTCCGCGTGGGCGGGGGAGGGGGGGCAGGCAGGCAGAGGCACCGCGCAGCAGGATGCACGGACGCCCAGGCGAGCGCACGGGAGGAGGCGGCCACACGGCTGCAGGCCTCGATAGAGCTGCAACCAAAACAAAGGTGCAGAGCCAGACAGAGGGCAACGAGAGAAGAGGAAAACGAGGCTTTTGGAGTCTGATATTTTGTAAGCAAATATACCGAGCGAGTCTGAGTCTTCGAGCCAGCGTTTTTACCGACACATGGGTGTTGCTATTAGCTTTTGACCAAGATATTTTGGCTCAAGGCTTGCTGGTTGGTTGTAGAAGCCTATAGCATTTTTACCTTTTGAATGAAATAAACACCATAAAAATTAGATCGCACGACGTAAATTGATTATATAGGGAAAGGGGACTGTTGGAGTTCCTCTAAGCATCTTTTCTCGCCTTCCCAGCCGACATCCTCCTATCTCCAAGGTCGGCGACGCCCCTAACCCGACGGCGGCCTCCCTCACCTCTCTCTCTCTCCCTCTTCCACCGGCCGCCTCCCTCACCTCTCTCACTCCTCCACCGGCGGCGGCCAGCCCTCCTTCCGCCACGGATCCGCAAGGCGGATCATGTGGCGCACGGAAGAGAATGGCGGCGGCGCGAGGCGTAGCGGCTGCTTTGGGGCAGCCCGGGCAGCCCGGGCAGCCCGGGCGGAGACGAGCAGCGCATGCGAGGCGAGCGCGTGGACGAGCCGACGCGTGCGCGAGGGTGAGCTCGTACAGGGCGTGGGTAGCGCGCAAGGCAGCCGGCGCGGCGCGGCGGACCAGGCGCGCGGGCGAGGAAGAAGACGGTGCGGCGGCTCTGTCCGCGTGGGCGGGGGGCAGGCGGGCAGAGGCAGCGCGCAGCAGGCTGCACGGACGGCCAGGCGAGCGCGCGGGAGGAGCTGGCCGCACGGCTGCAGGCCTCGATGGAGCTGCAACCAAAAAAAGGTGCAGAGCCGGACATAGGGCAACGAGAGAAGACGAGGAGAAACGAGGCTTTTGGAGTCTGATATTTTTGTAAGCAAATATACCGAGCGAGTCTGAGTCTTCGAGCCAGCGTTTTTACCGACACGTGGGTGCAGCTATTAGCTTTTCACCAAGATATTTTGGCTCAAGGCTTGCTGGTTGGTTGTAGAAGCATATAGCATTTTTACCTTTTGAATGAAATAAACACAGTAAAAATTAGATCGCACGACGTAAATTGATTTTACTATCGTTGATAGCTTCGCCGGCCGCCGGACCTGCCTCGTGTCATATGTTTATATACACACACACGGGTGCAGCTATTAGCTTTTGATCAAGATATTTTGGCTCAAGGCTTGCTGGTTGGTTGTAGAAGCATCTAGCATTTTACCTTGGTGAATGAAATAAACACTGTCATAGCAATTCGTTACACGACCATCATAGCAAAGATCACAAACCGATTAGACTCATGTACATACAAGCATATCTCCATATGCACACATCCGAACCTATAACGAAGCAATTACGGCTTTGATACCACTGAAGGGAAATCGAGACGCTGCGCTAGCACAATTCAAAAATCGATAACCCCATAAACAGGAACAACAACCGTTATAGATCACCTATCGTTACCACAAGACGCACAGATGCAGTGGAACTGTCTCGATGCAGATGAATGCGTCGAAGTGGTAGTGTTGTACAGTTGCTCACGTCTCTGGTCCTGCACGTGCAGATTGTCCTAGTGCTCCAAGCGCACCACCTTCAAGTTATCCACACGTACAAGAATGAAACGCCGTGCGCCGGTGTGCCAGCACCAGGGCACGCGATAAGAGAGTAGTGGCATGAGGGCAACTAGGGTTTGGGGCGCCAGCGACATATGTCCTTGCCCCTAGCCCCCTCCCATATATATAGGCCATATTAATGGGTTGTCATCTCATATACCCATCGTACCTCACGGATCAAGCCCATCAATGTGTCCAATCTCATTGATTCTCAGGCATATCTCCAACACATGCCTGCTTCACAAAATCAAGGAGCCTATCTGCCCCGGTGTCGACCACGTATGTGGAGGGAACCTTCGACGCAGGTAGAGGGCCGTGGATCTCCATGCTCGACAGCGGCTTCCGTCGGTGGAAGTCGCGGTAGCCCGGCGACGACCCTTTCCCTCCGCGGCCTCCCCTAACAAGCATCGACCGCGCGTCAGATCTAGTCGCCACGGCATCCGGGGTTATCATCTCCATTCCACTGCCGGCGACAGCCTTACCATAATACAACGTCGCAGGTTTTGGTTGCCAGGCAAACTCATCGATTCGTTCCCTCTACTCTCCCCAAGATAAAAATTCCGTTTGCGATATTGGATGATTCCCCTCAAGGAATCAACAGTTCTTGTGCTAGCAAGATAATATGTGAATATCCATCTTACTCCAATGGTCGGACATGATTAATCTATTAGTCTGCATCAGCAAAAATCAGCCTTTTACTAATTCAAAATGATCTGGTTTCATTTTGATTAGCAGTAGATTTTTCTGTTGATTAGCAGATGATTCCCCTTGGATTAGATTTATTCCCTCCCTAAACACCATTTTTAGTGCTATTTACATTGGCTTATGTTGGGGGCGATCATTAGGGGTACCCAAACCTATGGGATAATCACCCTTGTTAAAACGCTAACTATTACCAAACTTATGCACAACTCTGAAAAGAGGAAAGCAAATAAAGGACCACGGCCAGCAACAGTCAAAGGCCCAGTCGAGGCACCTCGTTGGGCGCCTCGACGCGCACCTCAATCTCCGCTTCACTCGAGGGAAGCGACCCCTCGAGTGAATCAGAAAACTCCGTCTCGGTCGAGGCTTGAGGGTCGAGCCTCGAGCAACCCACGAATGGGAAAAGCTCCGCCTCGGTCGAGACCTCCGCCCAGACACACAGTTAATAACGCTCGTCGCCGTCTGGAATCCAAAGTCAAAAAGGCAGATCTCTCACGATGCCGCTCTGACAGCCACGACCCCCCGTCGCATCAGCCAACCCCCGTCACTATGCTACCAACCGAGGCTCTATGCGGACATGTCGGCGCTGTGCGAACAGAGCACGTCACTCTGAGCTCCTGTGCTACCAACTCCGGTGACCCGAAGCCCTCGATCGGGCAGGAGAAACCCCCGAGCACGTAGCAGGATAAGGAGGAAGGACGGCGGAAGCATGGCGGGCCATTCCGAGTGCTGTGCGACGTACTGTGCGACCATTCCCGGCACTGTGCGAACACGCCGCCACTACGCAAACAGTGCCGGGTCATTCCTACTCACTGTGCTCCTAACTCCTGCAATAATTTTCACGGAAAGGGCTATGCACAGGCATGGGGGACCCTCAAATTGGCGTACAGATGAGTCACTGCGGCACGCTGGTCAGCTCAGACCCTTGAAACCATTCCGTGGCGTCATCACCATTACAAAAATCCATCACAGGGACGACAACGCCACGCAACAATGGCCAAGGACAAGGAGCCACGCCCGGCGCCACGCTAACGACTGTGCAACAACTATATCTGCATGTTGACGCATGCCTGTAACCCCTCCTCCTTGGTCTATAAAAGGGAGAGGGGAGAACGGACAACGGGCGGACCGAACACAGAACAAGAAACAACTCACGCACTCCACACTCCACGATATTGGCAGTTTGCCTCAATCATCATCATCCGGGACATGGAGTCATAGCCTCTTCTCCCAACCTGCTTGTATCCCCTACTACTCGTAGTCTAGTGCAGGATAACACAATGCACACTCTTTCTTTGCTGGATGTACGGTCTTGCGACCGGAACCAGGATAATTTCGTGTCATTGCATTGCCTTCTGCATCAACCATCAAGGGTGGGAACACAGCGCAATTCTGGTTGGTGTCGGGACCACGATTTCCAAACGCCGACAGTGGCGCGCCAGGTAGGGCCTAGCGCTGTGATCGACCACATCATCCAATATCAACCTTGATGGCAACCCGTGTCGTACGTGACTTTCCAATGGGGACTTCGGACCCGCTTCCCGCCGGATTCGAAATCTGGTTCGGGAGTCTCAAGTTCAAAGCGACTGGCAATGGCTACCATGTGCAGCTCCTTACGAGGAGCGCCAGTATGGGCACGCCAGCGCCTCTCCCGTCACCACCACCGCCGTGCAGGAAGCGTTCGCGTCAACGCGCGCGGCGAACGTGCGTGGAGCGACCCGCGTCGGCTCCCCCGAGCGGGTTGAGGCCGGCACGCCAAACCCTGCGGTAGCGGCAAAAGAATACCCGGCCCGGTCCTCGCCTGCTGCGGCCGAAGCTTCCCCAGCCACCGCCTGCCCCCTCGACCGGGCAACCCCTCACGCCAGGGCCGCCTGGTACCGGGCGACGATCTCCGTCGGCCGGGGCACTCCCGACGGGGGCGGCGACGCCGAATGCGGCGTGGAAAGCGCTGACAACTTCAGCCCTAGGCGCGGGCGGGCTTCGAGCCTGTAGCCCCGGGGTGGTCGCCGCGGTGCTTGGGGGGGGGGGGGTGGCTCGCGCCGTCGAGGGCGCCGAGCTACTCGAGGCCCCTGATGGGAACCCGCTAGGGTTTATGCCCGATCTTTCGATGAGAGGCGTGGGGGATAACTCGATTGGAGGAGACGATGTTGACGGCCCGACTACAGCCTTCCAAAGACTGCGCCTTAGCAACCGATACACCACCTCCAATGGATGTCGTGATCTTGTGGAAGCACGTCACCCGGTCCTGTCCTACAAGCAATCGAAGAACTAGGAAGAACAAGTATCGAACAAGTACTGAAATTACTAGATGGGAATGAAGTGTTCAATCTCAAACTTAATCACAAACGAAGTGGGGTTCTGAAAACTCGAAGACGGGCGGCTGGACTAGCACGCGCGCTTACAAGCAAGTAGCAATGGCTAAACTTGATCTAAACAAAACCCAAGTGTTCTTGGCGGCGGCTAAGGGGTATAAAACAAGGGAGGACGACCACATGGGTGCTGGGGTCGTGCTCCAACCCTAGGACACGTCCATAATGGACCCTACATGATACACGACCCATTGGGCCAAAATAAGATGGCGCAACATCATGGGCAGAAAACATCTCGGAGCAAATAGACGATTCTGGACGACTCCGAAGAGATATGGACGTGCGGTCAGATCCGTTGGAAAGTAGACTCGATAAGCTTTCCGTGAAGTACTTGAACGCCCCAATCCAATTCCGCATGCGACCGTGGTGTCCATCACAAGTTGATGTTTTTCTGCAGTCCGAATCCAGCCCGCGTGAATCCTTTTCATTCTGGATCCTCTCCAATATTCCTAAGCAAAACAAGAGTGCGCGGGTCTCCACAGTCTAAATATGATGAATATGAACTCAGGAGTGAACTCACCTGATGATTAAGTTGTCTAGCACGAGCATGGGTAATAGGACCGGCAATGATAGGAGAAGATGGCGTGGCTGTATCGTTGGCGGTGATGTCCTCATCATCCTCCCCTTCTTGCATTTGAGTCGTCCTCGACTCAAGCTCATCTTCCTCTCCCAAATATGGCTTCAAATCTGCAATGTTAAATACGGGACTAACCCCAAAATCTGCAGGCAACTCGAGCTTGTATGCATTATCATTAATCTTCTCTAATACTTTAAAGGG
This sequence comes from Echinochloa phyllopogon, assembly GCA_033239725.1. Classification (NCBI taxonomy): domain Eukaryota; kingdom Viridiplantae; phylum Streptophyta; class Magnoliopsida; order Poales; family Poaceae; genus Echinochloa; species Echinochloa phyllopogon. The sequence continues at coordinate 31,417,672 of BTCW01000018.1, forward strand.
ACCATCCGCTCGAGGCAACAACTTAGATTTTCGCAATTCAGGAAAACGATCCTTCCTCAAATGCAACCAAATTAAATCTCCAGGTTCAAATTTTAATTCCTTTCTACCTTTATCACCAGCAAGCTTGTATTTAGCATTCATGCGCTCTATGTTTGCTTTAGTTGTTTCATGCATTTTCAACATCAATTCGGCACGTGTAGTAGCATCAAAAATTCAATTTTTCAGATGATGGCAAAGGCATTAAATCAATAGGAGCACGAGGCAAGAAACCATACACAATTTGAAATGGGCACTTCTTTGTGGTAGAATGCATCGAACGATTATATGCAAACTCAATATGAGGCAAACAATCTTCCCACATCTTAATGTTTTTCTTTAAAACAACCCTTAACATAGTAGACAAAGTTCTATTCACAACCTCAGTTTGACCATCAGTTTGGGGATGACATGTAGTAGAAAACAAAAGCTTAGTCCCCAATTTAGCCCACAATGTCTTCCAAAAATAACTAAGAAATTTAGCATCCCGACACAATAGTATTAGGCACACCATGAAAACGAACAATTTCCCGAAAGAACAAATCAGCAACATGAGAAGCATCATCAGTCTTATGACATGGTATAAAGTGTGCCATCTCAGAAAACCTATCAACAACCACAAACACACTATCATGACCCTTCCTAGTTCTCGGCAAACCTATCACAAAATCCATAGAAATATCTTCCCAAGGAGCCCTAGGAACGGGTAAAGGCAAATAGAAACCGTGTGGATTTAACCTTGACTTAGCCTTTTGACATGTAGTGCAACAAGCAACGAATCTCTCCACATCTCTTCTCATCTTTGGCCAAAAGAAATGACCAGCAAGTATATCTTCCGTCTTTTTGGCTCCAAAATGCCTCATCAAGCCACCTCCATGCACTTCCTGCAGCAACAACAAGCGAACAGAGCTAGCTGGAATGCATAGCTTGTTAGCTCTAAACACAAACCCATCACTAACGATGAATTTGTTCCATCATTTCCCATCTTTACAATGCAGCAACACCTCTTTGAAATCAGCATCATTAGCATATAGGTCTTTAATTGTTTCTAATCCAAAGATTTTGTAATCAAGTTGGTTCGGCAATGTATATCTCCTAGACAAGGCATCAGCAATAACATTTTCTTTCCCTTTCTTGTGCTTAATAACATAAGGAAAAAATTCGATAAATTCAACCCACTTAGCATGCCTACGGTTCAGTTTTCCTTGACTACAGATATGTTTCAATGATTCATGATCAGAATGAACAACAAACTCTTTGGGCCACAAATAATGCTGCCAAGTTTCCAATGTGCGAACAAGAGCATACAATTCTTTGTCATAAGTGGAATAATTCAGAACAGGCCCGCTCAATTTTTCACTAAAATATGCAACTGGTTTTCCCTCTTGCAGCAAAACACCACCCAATCTAATTCCACTAGCATCACATTCAAGCTTAAAAGTTTTATTAAAATCAGGAAGTTGGAGGAGAGGTGCATGTGTTAACTTATCTTTCAGCATGTTGAAAGCATTATCTTGCTCTTTGTCCCAACGAAAAGGCACTCCCTTCTTTGTAAGCTCATTCAACGGTGCAGCAATGGTGCTGAAATTCTGCACAAAGCGTCGATAGAAACCAGCAAGTCCTAGAAAACTCCGCACTTGTGTAATAGTCTTTGGTATAGGCCATCCTTGTATAGCTTCAACCTTGTCTCTAATACCAACTGATGCGAACCCGCTAGGGTTTGTGCCCGATCTTTCGATGAGAGGGGGATAACTTCGATTTAGACTGGAGAGACGATCACGGCCCGACTACACCCATCCAAGGACGATGCGCCTTAGCAACCGATACACCAACTCCAGCGGTCGTCGTGATCTTGTGGAGCACGATCAACCAAACCACTAGGGTAATTCCTGCAAGCAATCAAAGAACAAGCAAGAACAAGTAGAACAAGCAACTGAATTGCAAATTTGGAGATGATAACCAATCTGAAATCACAAAGGTGGGGTTCCGAAGACTCGAAGACGGGCGGCTGGACCAGCACGCGCGCTTACAAGCAAGTAGCAATGGCTAAACTTGATCTAAACAAAACTCGATCTGTTTGTGGCGGCTATGGAAGTATAAAAGAGGGTGGAGGATGACCAGGACATGGTTATGGTCGTCCCACAACCATAGGGTGCCCCCTATTGGGCCCCACTTGATACACGACCCATCGGCCCAAATTCATGTGACGCAGCATTGTGGACAGAAAAGGTCTCTGTGGTAAATCGATGATTGCGGCCGCATCCGAAGAGATATGAAGGTGAGTCCAGATCCATCTGAAAGTAGTCTTGATTATCTTTCCATCAAGTACTTAAACACCCAAAACGGTGTCGGGATGAAGTCGTGGTGGCCGTCACAAGTCAGCATTTTCCTGCAGTCCGAATCTAGACTTTCCAAAACGTGTTGGATTTGGTCTCTTTCCTTCCTTGGGCCAATGTGACGTGGTAGCCTGATTGGAAACGTGAAAATACTTAGAATTGGTCCCCAATCAACTTCTTTGGTCCTCCATGCCTTCCATTTATGTTTAACACTCTTTTTGACCCAGCTATATATTTCTGAAAATGACATTGAACACTCATCATGGCGTATGGTCATATCCGAGCATGTGATGTCCTCATCATTCTCCCCTTCTTGGCTGCAAGTCGTCCTCGACTTGCTCCAGTTGCATTCAGAAGTTCTTGGTTTGAAGTTGGAATATGGAGTGAAAACTATGCTGTTCGACAACAACCAGGAATGCTCCCCTTCTTTGGGCTGAACCTGTTGAATAAGAGAAACATTAGGAAAACTTTGCGAGAAATTATTAGTGTTAGTGCAGCACCCTATTTGATCATGGTATTGCAGCCCAAAAGAAGAATTTAGATTAGAGCAAATATAAACTTTATGCACCAAATACTCTCCTTTGCAATTATACTTGCCAATAAAGTGATATGTATGATTAGACAAGCATGAAAATTTAGAATATGCAAAAAGCTTCTCCTCTAAACATTTTAGATAAAAAAGAATATCAAATTCAATATAGCCCAAAGTATTTAAAGAAGACATCAATTTCAGTTCATCTTGTGCACAAGTAATAGGATGAAAAAGTTTTTCTTCAGTACATTTGTATGGTTCCAAACCAAAAGAATCACACTTATTCACTACTTGTGGCATATGAGTAAAAGAATCAACAACACACAAGTCCTCTTTATCACAAGGAACAACAAGTAATTCATCTTGTGACAAAGGTAAATCTACAACGGTTTTTACTATTTGTTGCTCTTGATAAGCATGCAAAGTGTATAAGTTTTTAATATCATGGGTCACATCATTCTTGCAAGTATTCGTAGATAACAAAATCCCCTTTTCAGCACTTACAGCAAGCCAAAACAATGAAGCAATGTTGTTGTATGATTTGCTAATTAGCATGGTTCGAATTTCAGAATTAAGCCCTTTCTTGAACCTACTCATAACATCTTCCTTGCATTCATCTAATCCACCAAACATGACACAAATCTTAAAGCTATGATAGTATTCTTTGACAGTCCTACTACATTGCTTCAATTTGTCCAATTTTGCAAGTAAACAATCAGCATAATATTCAGGAACATATTCATCTCGAAAAAGCATTTTAAAATCTTTCCAAGTTTGTGGAACTCTGTTGTGCCTACAAATATGTTTCCATGTAATTAAAGCATATTTTGTTGAAGCACTAGAAGCAGCAAAAATCATTTCATGTTCAGATAAGTCATAACTATCAAATTCTGCATCTACCTTAAGCTCCCAATCAATATAAGCTTCAGGATCAAACATACCAGCATATAATGGCAAATGTTGAATGACATCATGAAGATGAGGGTCTAGTTCCAACTGCTCAAAAATTTCTGTATCACCTGCCATGATTAGTAGACAACAAGAAACACAAAAACAAGATGTATCCTCTTGTCAACTACTAGATGTGTTGGTTGTAATTCTCTCAAACTAAACTTGTTCAAAACAAGCTCTTACAAGTTCTTACCAAGCAAAACAGGAGGTGACGGCAACCAACAAGACCACAACCTCAAAGATAGTGTATCGTTGACGCAGCAACAAGACCTGTCAAGCTGTAGTCGTATATGTGGAGCTATAGGTGGGCTGAAAACAAGGAATAGCTAGCACCACGTTAGTTAAAATAAAGCAAGCTGAATAATCATTCAACGGTGGTACTGTGCTGGTCCTAGCCTAGACCAAGCTAGAGACGCGAGCCTGTTCACAAGGGAAGTCACAACGCACCACTGAAAACAATAGATACTCACAATGAACAGATCAGCCCCTTTCTTTCTTTTTTTTCTTTTATTTTTTTCTTCTTCTTTTTTTTCTCTTTTTTTCTTTTCCTTTTCTTTTGAGCAATAAAATCTTCTGATTGATGGTGTAACAACCAAAACAAATGGTAGCATACAACACCTATCGAAATAGATTTACAATTCTTATTTCAGCTAGCCAGATGCGCAAATCTCCAAGGCGATTGCGGAGTGCTCAGAAGGAATTTTCGACCAAGGTTAGATGCGTTGGAAAGAGCACGAGTAAGCTTTCCAGATTGTACTAAAACACCCAATTTGGAGATTGGACACAGAAACTGCAGCAGTTTTTGTGTCGTACTGGATAGGAACTCTGAAACAAAACGTGACAATAACTCGAAACTCTAAAGGACTAAACTAAGACCAGCAACTCGACGCAACTGATGCAACCGAAAACTCAACAAGCCCTAACTAAGCAGTACTAGCAAAGGCTCAAAGGGTTTATAGGAAAAAATCAGCAAATAATTGGATAACTCTCACCGATAAACATTGCTCTGATACTAACTGATGGGAACCCGCTAGGGTTTATGCCCGATCTTTCGATGAGAGGCATGGGGGATAACTCGATTGGAGGAGACGACGTTGACGGCCCGACTATAGCCTTCCAAAGACTGCGCCTTAGCAACCGATACACCACCTCCTATGGATGCCGTGATCTTGTGGAAGCACGTCACCCGGTCCTGTCCTGCAAGCAATCGAAGAACTAGCAAAAACAAGTATCGAACAAGTACTGAAATTACTAGATGGGAATGAAGTGTTCAATCTCAAACTCAATCACAAACGAAGTGGGGTTCTGAAAACTCGAAGACGGGCGGCTGGACCAGCACGCGCGCTTACAAGCAAGTAGCAATGGCTAAACTTGATCTAAACAAAACCCAAGTGTTCTTGGCGGAGGCTAAGGGGTATAAAACAAGGGAGGATGACCACAGGGGTGCTGGGGTCGTGCTCCAACCCTAGGATGCGTCCATAATGGACCCTACATGATACACGGCCCATTGGGCCAAAATAAGATGGCGCAGCATCATGGGCAGAAAACATCTCGAAGCAAATAGATGATTCTGGACAACTCCGAAGAGATATGGACGTGTGTTTGGATCCGTTGGAAAGTAGACTTGATAAGCTTTCTGTGAAGTACTTGAACGCCCCAATCCGAGTCCGTATGCGACCGTGGTGTCCATCACAAGTTGATTTTTTCTGCAGTCCAAATCCAGCCCGCGTGAATCCTTTTTGTTCTCGATCCTCTCCATGATTCCTAAGCAAAACAAGAGTGCATGGGTCTCCACAGTCTAAATATGATGAACATGAACTCAGGAGTAAACTCACCTGATGATTAAGTTGTCTAGCACGAGCACGGGTAATAGGACCGGCAATGATAGGAGAAGATGGCGTGGCTGTATCGTTGGCGGTGATGTCCCTCCCTCGCGATGACGCCGGGATCTCCTGGCTTCGCCCCCTCGGGGGCACGGTGACTTCCGCCGCCACCGGTGCAGGTGGCGGGATCTATACGAGGTCGTCTAAGGAGGACGCCTCCGGGCTGCTCTCGGGGGTCGTAGGGGGGGAAAGGCCCTCTCTTGCCCGTCGATGGCGCTCTTTCTCATGCGCCGCTTTACGCTGGCGCCTCTGCTCCTTCTTCTTCGCCACGTCCTTCTGCGCTTTCTGCCTCTCGGCAGAGAGGCGATTCGCTTCACGGACTTCGGGAAGAGGGGGGGCAGAGCGATACCCCTTATGGGATAACCTCTGGGGAAAAAAGTTGCAGATTAGCAATAGGTAACCCTCGAGGGTAAAAAATTAGATTGAATCTAAACCAAACCGAAACTTACAAATTGTAAATGCCCCGCATCGGGGCGCATCTTGACGGCAAACAGGGCCGCCTCCTTGCAATCGAGCTTGGACACCTCCACCGCTCGCCGTGTCGGTGGATGCAGTGCTCGATGAGAGGCTTCCCTCTTTCATCTTCGAGCCCTCCCATGGCAAAGGCGCAAAGCCCTCTCCATCAGCGGCAGGACATGCCGCTGATTGAAGTTGGCGATTACTCCCGCTGCAATCAGCCCGGGCCCACGACAGCGCGGAGAAGGCGTCGGTGAAGACCTTCAACCGCTCCTGGCGATCGGCGGGGAAGACGTCGTAGATCCAGGACTCCGGCCGCTCCCGCAGCACTTTGGTGGTTTACGCCGGGAGTTTGTTGTCGATGTTGCGTAGGTAGAACCACCCCTTGTCCCAGTCGGCGTTGTTGGACGTCATGGTGGCCGGGATGTAGAGCCCGCTGCGCTGCCCCCCGACTTGGTGAGTAAGGCCCCCGGCGCGCACCTCCCGGCGGACCCCTCGAGACTCACCGGCGGTCGTATAGAGCTCACCCCGAAATAGGTGAACCCATAGGTCCCAATGGGCCTCGATGCCCAGGAACCCCTCGCAAACGGCGATGAAGACCGCCGCTTGCGAGATAGCATTGGGGATGAAGTTGTGGAGCTCCACACTGTAGTGGAGGCACAACCCGCGGAAGAATGCCGAAGCGGGGATTCGGAACCCCCGCTCGTGCAGCCTCGCCAGGCTGACCACAAAGCCCTCCGGCGGAGAAGACTCATGGTGGGAGGATGGCGACGCAATCCACATGGGCTCCGCCGGGTCGCTGTTCACCGGCAGAACCCCGGCCTCCACCAGCCCGGTGAGGTAGTCGTCGGTGGCGATGGAAGGGCTCCATGGAGCGGGGTCAGTGATGGTCACCATGGTGAATGCCGGCGGCGAGGAATGGAGCTTGTGCGGGAAGGGCGAAGGGCAAAAGCGACGGCGCTTGGAAATAGCAGATGCAATCTGAAGGCAAGGGCTTGGTAAGCCGAACCTTTCTCCTACCTCTTCCTTTTATAGTCTCATACGAAGCGCAACCGGCGTCGCAGCCGCGTGGAATCCGCATTCAATGCGGTTGGCACCGCTGCCACTGACAGCCGGACCCCACCGGTTCGGATAACCACCATATGCAAAAACCCAGGCGTTGCAGACGCTACATCCCATCGTAATTGCCCCTGTCTCTGCCACTCCACCTAAAAAGGCGTACCCGGTTTGCATGCCCCGTGCCACGTCGGCCACGATTCCCTAAATAAATGCTCGAGGATCGCAGGAAAGCTTCTTAGGTAAGCCACCTCTCCTCGAGGCCCTACTGATCAGGGGTTTAAAGCCCTGGCCCATCGAGGGTTCGACAGGCACCCCAGATCAATAGAGTCAGGGACAACCGGGGGCACGCGCAATCGAGCCTATCCTCGAACGCGGAGTTCGAGAGCACCCCCCATGTTGTATTCAAGGCCAGATGGAGGCAGCTAGTCGAGGGATCCCACCGAGGGAGAGCAACGAGCCATCGACCCCTATCGAACGGGGTCAAGCCCTACCTAGCAAACCTCCACAAGTGCTCTTATGAGACGTGTCTCCAGGCCATGAGCTGACCTCTATCGAATGAGGCATGGACGTCCACTTGAATTACCCGCTAACAACTCACAGAGGCATCCATGACTCGCAGCCTACTCGAGGGAAGCATGGATTGCGTCACCCCTCCTCCCCATGAATGGGGCGACGAGGGTCGTGACTCGAAGTCGAGGATCGCCCTTGATCGACCTTGCTAGGGCCAGGGCTCGGGGGCTCCTCACGCGACAAGATCGAGTTCCTTGAAGACGAAATATGCTGTAACTCACAAAGGCGAGAAACGCTGATAGCCCTTCCAGGAGTATATCTACTCCTCCAAGGCCTCAGGGCTACTCCTCCAAGGCCTCAGGGCTACACCCTAGCGCGCACCCAGCGGAATTCTTCAAGGAAACCCTAATCAGAAGCACCCACGACGAAAGCCTTTGGCGGATTGAATCTACTCCAACAAAGGCTCGGGGGCTACTGTTGGGGGCGATCATTAGGGGTACCCAAACCTATGGGATAATCACCCTTGTTAAAATGCTAACTATTGCCAAACTTATGCACAACTCTGAAAATAGGAAAGCAAATAAAGGCCCACGGCCCAGCAACAATCAAAGGCCCAGTCGAGGCACATCGTTCGGCGCCTCGACGCGCACCTCAATCTCCGCTTCGCTCGAGGGAATCGACCCCTCGAGCGAATCGGAAAACTCCGTCTCGGTCGAGGCTTGAGGGTCGAGCCTCGAGCAACCCACGAATGGGAAAAGCTCCGCCTTAGTTGAGACCTCCGCCCAGACACGTAGTTAATAACGCTCGTCGTCGTCTGGCATCCAAAGTTAAAAAGGCAGATCTCTCTCCATGCCGCTCTGACAGCCACGACCCCTCGTCGCATCTGCCAACCCTCGTCACTATGCTGCCAACCGAGGCTCTGTGCGGACATGCTGGCGCTGTGCGAACAGAGCACGTCACTTCGAGCTCCTGTGCTACCAACTCCGACGACCCGAAGCCCTCGATCGGGCAGGAGAAACCCCTGAGCACGTAGCAGGATAAGGAGGAAGGACGATGGAAGCATGGCGGGCCATTCCGAGTGCTGTGCAACGTACTGTGCGACCATCCCCGACACTGTGCGAACACGCCACCACTCCACAAACAGGGCCGGGTCATTCCTACTCCCTGTGCTGCCAACTCCCGCAGTAATTTTCACGGAAAGGGCTGTGCACAGGCATGGGGGACCCTCAAATTGGCGTATGGACGAGTCACTACGGCACGCTGGTCAGCTCAGACCCTCGAAACCATTCTGTGGTGTCATCACCAGTACAAAAATCCATCACAGGGACGGCAACGCCGCGCAACAGTGGCCAAGGACAAGGAGCCACGCCCGGCGCCACGCCAACGACTGTGCAACAACTGTATCTGCATGTTGACGCACGCCTGTAACCCCTCCTCCTTGGTCTATAAAAGGGAGAGGGGAGAACGGACAACGGGCAGACCAAACACAGAACAAGAAACAACCCACACACTCCACACTCCACGATATTGGCACTTTGCCTCAATCATCATCATCCGGAACTTGGAGGCATAGCCTCTTCTCCCAACCTGCTTGTATCGCCTACTACTCGCAGTCCGGTGCAGGATAATACATTGCACACTCTTTCTTTGCTGGACGTACGGTCTTGCGACTGGAACCAGGATAATTTTGTGTCATCGCATTACCTTCTGCATCAACCATCAAGGGTGGGAACACAGCGCAATTCTAGTTGGTGTTGGGACCACGATTTCCAAACACCGACAGCTTATTTCCCACAAGGAATTGGTAGTTGTATCCATATCATATAAATTTGACTGCAGTACCTAGTTGTATAGCTTTGTTTATTAATCTATTTCCATAAATTCTCATATTTTAATTGTATATGAATTTCATAATTTTCTATCCTTCATTTACCCTTCATAGTTGCAAATTCACCATGTAATTTACTACTTTTTGAAATATTCTGATTTCACCAGTTTTTTTAGTTTATGTTGATTTATTACATCTGGGCCTTATGTAGCGCAGAACTAAAATTTTGAATTATGTTGGAACTTGGTCAATGTTATTTCAAATTCAAGGATTTATGTTAATTCTTTATCTACATGGCTGATTATAACAGAGTTGCTCAAACTCGCGCAAATGCGCGTATGGACTCTCAGCATTCGTTCCTGAGAACGTTTGCTCTCGAACCATGGCTATAAAGCCGGGACGCAGCTCATAGCCGGGTGTGGATATGGGATGTGATGATGGTAGAGGCTCCAAACAATCGCCTTTTGGAGCCGAGTGTTGACATAAGGTAAGAGTGGAATCCATATGGATAATGGTGGGGATACACGGACAACTTGGGTTCGGAATCAGAACAGCTACCGTTCCCCGGCAATGGCGCCAGAAAGCTTGTTGGCACTCCTTACGGCCTACAGATAAATCCACAAGCGGACAGATATTGATGTAGCTTTCACCCGGGAGTATTCCAAGGTATCGATTTTCATGGGGAACGAGAAGTGAACCGAATCTAAACTAAGTTGTCCAAGGATGGTATGGTGAAGTGGATGACACAGAGAAGAAGAGAGAGAAGCGATAGGAGTGTAGAGAAGGTACGGGTCTAGAACCTGTATCTCCTTTGATTAACTAACCAGCCAGGTACTACAAATAGATGCTTGTGTCGGGACACAGAACCGACGATACACAGAAAGGGATGAGAAGGGGTATCACCAACATTGCACGTTTGGGGATCCTGCAGGCCGAGCCAGGCGTGATGGATTACGAAGGCCGTATAGGGCCGTCACCACCTAACGACTACCACCTCCATGCCAACTCAGGGACAATCTAATCTAACCTCAATTCTAAGCACCGCGCTTACACTAGTTGGCTAGTACCTACCCCGTATACTAAAGATAGGCACCCAAGCTAAGCAACCGGTATACAATTATACCAATCAACTAAGCAGTGAACGATGAACGAACAAGCATATAATAGTAGAACTGAATGCTCAATTATTCAAAGAGAGATACAAGAGTTACCAGACACGACCCGAATGTTACTTGAAGCAGAGCCGCATCCGTAGAGGTACAGGTGGAGAAGAGGGGCCGACACTCCGGCTCCTCTCCGGCACGCTCACCTCTCCCCTCTCCCTATTTTCTAAGTATAAGAGTGGCAATGCTTCGCTAGTGGACTCTTCTCTTCTTGTTTGTGTCTTTTAGGTGAAGGAGGGCCTCTATTTATAGCAAGGAAGGGCAGTGGAGGATGGAGCAGTGGCCAAGCAACCATAGGGCGGTGCCCGGCTGATTCGGCCAAACAAGCCGGTTCGGCCAAACCGAGTAGTTTGGCCGAATTGCCATCTGGCACTGCCTTGGTGCTGAGGCGGTGCAGAGGCGGTGCATCACCTGGGGGCGGTTCGGCTGAATTGGGGGATTCAGCCGAACTAGGCTTTTGGCCCAGCAGCGCTCCCCTGCACTTCCTCTCCCTCCTGGAGCTTCTTGGCTGCTTCTCCTTGGTGTTCTTTGTGTTGTTTTGGTCCAGAGGTGACGTGTCAATGGTCCAAGTGTCTTGCACGGTCATCGCTTAGTCATTGCTGACGTGGACGGCCTTCCGGTTGTGCTTCGCGCGTATACGGCTAAGGGGGGTAACCGGCCGAATCGTGTCGTTCAGCCGAATCGGTTAGTTTTGACCCCAATAGCACGTATTTGTCGTTAATGTACCTACACAAGTGAAACACACCAAAAATTGTGGAAGTTGCATAAAGCCTCTTTTATTCCCGAGTATTGGTGGTCGAAAATGAGCCGTAACGACCGCCAACAACGTCACAGCGATGGGCGGCAGCAGAACGAGGAGTTGCGACAGGCGACAGCGATGGCGGCGATGTCGGGGGCCCGCGAAGGCGATGGAGTCGCGCGTGCATGCGGGGGTGACTGGCGCATGACGGGGGGCGGGACGGTGACAATGGGGCGACGACGATGAGCTGCAGCGGACGGGTTGGATCGAGATTTTTGCTAAGTGCAGGAGATGAAGAAGAGGAGGCAGTGCATATATAGGTGTGGCACTTTAGTACCGGCTGGTGTTTCCAGCCGGTACTAAAGTGCCTGGGGGTAGTTTAATACTGGCTGGTGAGTTTAGTACCGGCTGAGAACACCAGCCGGTACTAAAGTGCCACTCCTGGGCCACAGTGATGTGCACTTTAGTACCAGGCCGTAGCTTGGCCCTGTACTAAAGTGCACATAATATTTTGGGCTCCCACTCAAATGCATTTTTTTCGTTTCTTTTTCTTTTTCTATAATTGGTTAATAAATAAAAACATGTTGTGAAAATTACTACCTAAATATTTGTTGTATATTATTAATTATATCTATACAGCTAAAATATTAATTAAACTAATTTAAATAATATAGTACCATTGCTATTTTCTCTATATAAATTGATATTAATGTGTTTATTTTTCTATTAATTCATAAGAAATGGAAAATTTACATTTTGATTCATGCAAAAATGTACAAAAATGTTATCCCTTAGAACATACACTATGTTTTCGTCAAATCACATATTACTTTCTTAGTCGTGTCTAATTTAACGTTTCAACCATTTCGTTAATGCCCAAATTAATGCAAGTTCTTATACTTTTAACATGCAATATTATAGTATTGTATTTTGATGCGGTTAATTCGAGATATTTTGTCCAAGTTGCAGAAACAATACCATTAATTCAAAGAAATACAACATAATGCATTATATTTCATCACTTCACGTCAAATACAACATATAATGGTTCTAAAAACTACTCCTCATTATTTAACGTGACATTGATAATCTTCCTTCTCACGAAAGTGCCTTGGTTGTGATCGTGGCATAAGTAAGGTGCGTCTTCTTTGGATAATAAGATGCTAGGGTCAACATCAAATGAGAATGGAGGAAGATCATCAATCTGATCAAAATCTTCTAACTTGTCCGTATTGTCCTCAACTCCAACAATTTTTCTTTTTCCTGGGAGGACAATATGGCATTTAGGCTCGTCATCTGGCTTGTTTTGCAACTTATTAGCGCATTTCTTTGGCTTGCTTGACATGTCCTTCACATAGAACACTTATGTCATATCCTTGGCTAGGACAAATGGTTCTTCTTTATATCCAATCTTTTTTAGGTCCGCTATTGTCATCCAAACTGGTATTTTGTTACGCCTCCAGAGTTGTTCACCCATTGACAATGAAACAAAGGGCGATTATGGGTCCATAGTCAAACTCCCAGATCTCCTCTATGACACCATAATAGCTATCCTTTTTCCATTGGTGTCTATTGCATTTATACGAAGATCACTGTTTTGGTTAGTGCTTTTTTTGTCTTGGGCTCTTGTGTAAAATGTATATCCATTGATTTCATAACCTTGGTATTGCTGGACCGTGATCGATGGTCCCCTAGCCAGCCATTGAAGTTGTTCATCAATCGCCCAAGAATTTTTGTCTAAGCCAAATGGAAACGGTATCCATGTGCTGGAGTGCAATCCAAGCCTCAGACTTCCCCGGGTTTTCACACCATACAATGTTTTTGTGCTCTTCCATGTATGGAGGCACCACACATTAGATTTCTTTCCTAGTGTGCCCTTTCCCTTCAGCCGCCCCTCATGGCATGACACAGGAAGCCCAATCAGACTAAGATCCTCAATAAAGTAAATGTAAACTCAATGACCTCCTTTGTTCCGTAGCCCTTAGCGATGCATCCTTTTGGCCGAGAATGATTGCGAACATATTTCTTCAGGACCGCCATGAACCTCTCAAAAGGGAATATATTGTGTAGAAAAACCGGACCTAGAATAGTTATCTCTTTGACAATATGAACTAGAAGATGTGTCATAATGTTAAAGAAGGAAGGTGGGAAGACCATCTCAAAGCTGACAAGACATTGGACAACGTCCTTCTATAGCTTTACTAGCTTCCTCAGATTAATTTTCTTTTGTGAGATTTCATTCATGAATGCATAGAGCTTAGCAATTGTCAATCTTCCATTTTCTGGTAATATACCTCTTAGTGCAACAAGAAGTAACTGTGTCATCAGGACGTGGCAATCATTGGACTTTAAGTTTGTGAATTTCTTCTCTTTCATATTTATTATGCTCTTTATATTCGAGGAGTACTCTGATGGGACCTTAATATTGTTCAAACAATCAAACATGCTTTGCTTCTCCTCTTCAGTGAGTGTGTAGCTAGAAGGATGTAAATAATGTTGTCCATTGTCTCTGTTTTTGTCACACCCCAAAATTTTTGGATTTTGGGATCCGAATAGTTAATACAATTATAACAATGATTTTCTCGAATTTCTAAAATTTTCCCAAGCTTTGTATAATTATCAGGGAATTTAGTATAGGAAATTTTTGTTTTCCAAATTAAATGAAAAACAATATAGGTTATAATATTCTATGCCATGCATTCATGCCGATTGCATTTAATGGCTTTGTGCGTGCAAGATTTTCAAGAATGCGTTTAGAAGGCTACGGGAATTTTCCCTTTTTTTGAAATTTATTCCTATTTTTCTAGAGCATATTCTAATTTTCAAAATGTGCTAAAATTCTTTTTCATGAGCTCCAAATATTTTATTTGGGTTACTCGTGTCCAACATTATCTCTGGAATTTTTCCCATGTTTTTTGGAATTTTCAGAGCATATTTCATGGCTTAATTGATTTATCTAGATATTTCTGGGTATTTCTTTGCACTGAAAAATATTTCCAAAAATAAAAAGAAGAAAAACCTTGAAGAAAATCTTTTGGGCCGAATCTAGCCTACCCAATGTCGGCCCAACCTGCCTCCTTCTCTCCTCCCTAGCCGCCTTCGCAAGCCCAGCTGTCCTTGCCCTTTTTCCCTTCGCTCCGGCCCAGCTCCAGTACATAACCCAACACCCGCGCATCAGGCCCAACCCAACCGCGCCGGCTCTCTCTCTCTCTCTCTCTCTCTCTCTCTCTATATATATATATATATATATATATATATATATATATATATATATATATATATAGATATATAGATCTGCTCTATGGGCCCTGCCTGTCAGACCTCTCTTGCCCGGTCGGACTCGCGCCCGACTCGAGCTCATGAATATGGTAATCGAGAAGCTTAGTACCTTATTGAACCGGGGCGTGGCATTTCCCCACTACCCTTGGAATAGTTTTCCCATGGGCGCTGCATATGGGTACATGTGCGGCAAGGCACATTGTCGTTCCGGAGTCCTTGGGCCTTGTATCCAAAGGATGTGGGTTATGTTCACAAACCGGGGATCGACGGGAACTGTTGAGACGTGGAGATCCATCGAGGTCTTGCATATCGTGCGTTTAGGTCCACCTTTCAAAGTTTACAAATCTGATTTGTATCATTTGTTTCTCACAGCCAATGAGACTGCTTGACCACAATTATGTATTGAGTAAAAAGAAAAATGCTGGATAAGTTCAATTGAAGATTATTGTATTTAATGTATTGCACCACCATGCTTGTTTATTCTAAGTTCCTACTTAGAATGGTTTCTATCTAGTAGAATCTTGAAAATTAAACTTGAAAGTAAGGATCCATTTGTAGATGCTTTTGGCAAAGGCCAAACAAACCCCTCCGCCAAAAAGCCTTGCACTGTCTAGGAGTCAGTGATTTAGAGTTTTCACCCGTCGGGTAAGCCTTGCTGAGTATTAGTATACTCAGCCTTGCTTGTGGCTAAATTTTTCAGGTACTTTAGAAGAAATGATTGCTAGCTTGACTTGGCCGTGCCAGCTCCCTCCAGGTTGGACTGTCGAGTGGGACCCGTCCTTGCTTGTTGCTAAATTTTCCGCTGCTTTATGTTGAACTCTGAAATACTTTACATTTGAACTCAGTTCGTAATAAATTAATGCGGACCTCCGTGTTGTATTAATCTGGATTGAAGTAATCCCTGGGCTCATCTTTGTACGGATAGTTGTATGCTTTGTTTCAATCTCGATATACATGGTTCTATCAGGTGAAACCCGATAGACAGACATCTTAATCCAATTTAAGTGTCAGATCGCGTTTAAGGCGATGTAAGTACACTTTCATTTGGCTGAGATGGATTGTTCTGTCACACGCCGCCGCCGCTCCACTCCACCTACCCCTCTCCAAACTTGCCTAGAGCATTGCCTCGCTTCCCTTTACCTCCTCCACCCAAGCACACGGTCATTCATTCACTCAAGCACCACCTCTGCCGTCACCATGGCCGTCGTCGAGTACCCCACCGCTGGCAGGTCCAACCGCTCCGCCCCTATCTAATCTCTCTGTGCAGGTAGACTTCCCGTGGGCTGGTGGTGCTCATGCGCTCAAGTCCAGGCACGTGCTGCCGCTCTTTCGCCACCGCCGGCATCGGACGAGCTGCCATGCATGGCGAGCTTGAAGCTCTAGGGCGCTACATGGGGTAAAACTTGGAGGTGGGATGTTCTAGGTGTGGGCGACTGTCACACCCTAAAATTTCTGAATTTTAGGACGTGAATAATAAGCTTAATTAATACAAAGATTTTCTTAAATTTCTAAAATTTTCTAAGGTTTATATAATTATCAGGAAATTTAGTATAGAAAAATAATTTTTTTCTAAATTGAATGGAAATAACGTAGGTCAATTTAAATATTTTGTTGTATTCATGCTGGTGCATTTTTTTCTTCGTTTGTTGTGGTTTAAATTGGGGTATAAATCTAATTTATATTTCAAATTTAAATAAGCTTTTCTTTGTTCCCTAGCCTAGCTTGTTGCCGAGTTTGAAACTGCACAGCTGCACGCCGCACCTTATATATGCCCTAGCTTGCACTTGATGCCGCCTTCACATTCGCCGAGATTGCCTCCGCTAGCTGCCGTGGATCTCACGTGGCCGACTGGTTCAGCCGACAAGAACCAACGCCAGGCTTCACACAACCCGACCTCGTCCGCTCTGTTCCTCTTATCCGTGCTCTCATCTGCTCACAGTTTTCCGCCGAAGTTCGTTGTCTATGGGGAGTTCAAATCGTCGTCGTTGGCCAAGCTCGTCCTCGTCACTGCCGGTGAGACTGCATGCATGACGGCTTGTGCAATACAACGTGGCCACCGTATCCTGTACAAGTTCCGTTCTTTTGTTCCCATGTAAAAGCTCGTGCGTTGGTACGGGAATTAAAAAACTTAAACGGAATAAAAGAAGCTTGAAGATATATCTGGAGACACAAATTGAGATGCATAAGCATCGATTTTAGACAAGTGTCATAGCGAACATAAATAGTCCAGCGCATTAGATTTTCCTCTTTTATTCGTAGGTAAGGTATGAGGTTTATTAGTTTTCTAGAAAGTGGATTAGATTGATAATAAATCAAGAGCAATCCATATTCTCTGATCAACCGATCACTTTATAGACTACAAACATCAGAAGAAACCAGTCCAATCGAGCAATATAATTTAGAATCACTCAGGTAGACATCAGTATGAATCCAAGTTGAAATTTCATCACCTTTTTTATTTCTTTTTTCCTTTTTTTAAAATATTTTATCCCCATTTTCACATCATCTCCCTCATTTGAAAACGCTGTCAATCAAGCAGAGCGTCTTGGAGTTGGAAGAAACTTGACGCGGTGCAACAGAGACAACAAGCATACCTGCTTAAATATGCCAAAGACCTGAAGAAGCAATCACTGTAGTATCACTACCAGAGATCTTCACATCCGCCCCTCTCATATGCCTCGGTGCACTCAAGATCCGGTGCTAATGCAACATTAGCGCCTGGTGTAAAATTGGGGTGCCCCCGGTGCTAAAGGTGCTCCCCCTTTAGCACCGGGTCGTAACCGGTGTTAGGATACGACCCGGTGCTAAAGGCCTTTTAGTACCGGTTGGTGTTACGAACCCGGTGCTAAAGGGGATGTTGCATGCTACTTCAAAAGGAAAGCATATTCTATTCTATCACATGTGTTATGTAGTTGAGATGGTTAGGTGGGTACGCGTGAGGCAAGAGGTCATGAGTTCGAATCCTCGCAATAACGCACATATTTTTTTGACGAATGAGCATCTTTAACACCGGTTATTTGACCCGGTGCTAAAGGTGCCCACCCTTTAGCACCGGAAGATCTGCACCGGTTGGAAAACCGGAGCTAAACCGGAGCTAAAGGTCCTTTCCAACCGGTGCAGATGAAGGCCTTTCTAGTAGTGTATGTCCAATGAAACAGAAAAGATGTGTCTGCAAGCAATCATGAACACACAAGGCATCGAAAGCAGTACACTTAATGTACCTTTGCAGCTAAGCAGCCTCGTATTCGCCATCATGTTCCTGCACTCATCAGGGAGTGATACAACCACACTGCACATCTGCCTGCCATGCAAAGCATCCATTATAAACTCGAGGTCGAAGTAGATTGAGCTGGATTTTCATTACTAATAAATCTATGAGAAATGGACTGGTTATTTGCCTGTCTCAAGAAATATAGACACATATCAATCCATTCTTTCTAGATACATATAGTACCAGTTCAGCATGAACATAATACAATAACAACTAAATAAGTTCAGAATAAACTTAGGACAATAAAAGAGGTAATCACAAATCCCACAACATGCTCAGCCAGCCCGAAGTGTAGCCTGCAATTAAGAAATCATGATACATATTAGATTTCCATGACATGTTAGAGTCCACCCCTCATGTCTAGCCTAAACTATTTAAGTCTTTTGGAAAGATAATATCCTCTCTGCACTTGCAAAGTATAGTTTAACTCTTACAAAATAGAAGTTTAAAAAAGAGAGCTACATCCTAAGTATCCCCATTTCAATTTCGATCGAATGACCAGACAAATGTTCCCTGTTTCTTCCTGCTATTCCCAGTCAGAAAGACAATAATTTCAGAAAATAACTGAAGACAATCTGAGTATTTTTTCTTTGAAGGGGTATCACGTTGTAATTAAGCAACAAGTTGCCTGATGCACAAGCCTGGACCCTGAATGCAAAAATATAAATTTCTGATCAGGTTCTGAACTTCTGATGCAAAAATATAAATTTCTTCAGAATTGTTACCACAGTATTGATCGATAGCTAAGTGGCTATGTGTAGAACTGTAAATGCAAGAATTATCAGAAAACCAAAAAAATCATAACAATGGAAGTCCTAATTGGAGAATCCCACATGACGCTTCTGCAGATCCATCAGAACAAGTTCAGTTATGCCCTTTTATTTTTTATCATGCTAATTTGCACATGAAAGCAATCGTGATAGCTTTTACAGCAGGAAAACAGATTGTATTCAAAATTACTATGATCGAGTTTATTGCACTTCAGTTATGTGAAAATTAATTTTTCCTGAGAGTATCCACTTTTACATCTCATTTACACACTAAAGGAACAAGTAGAATTTCAGTTCCTTAAAAGGCACATGATGAGACAATTAGATTATTATTATTCTTCCCGATTCAAAGATATAGAATGAGATTCTACAAAAGCACAAGCCACTTGTCTTTTGTATCTACAAAGGATTGGAGAAAACCAATGAGATTTTCTCTAAAAAAAGTTCTATTGTGCCAAAATGCCTAAACCAAGAATCTTTTTGAAGCAATGCAGGCTACTGCTCACTATCATATCGGAAACCAGCCTGAATCATCAAGAGTCGATGCTGCTATTTGCCTAGCGATAAACTCAACATATCTATCTGACAATTAGTGTAGTATCTAGAATATACAAATTAAAACTGACAATGGCCATTTTACCTAACATAGCCTATGCTGAATAAACTCATTAGAGTGAAACAATTGGGCCTTTTAATTTACCATTACCCGACTTGCATGAAATGATTTCTAAGTTGTACCAAAATCCAGCTCTGAAAATTTCTATTGTGCCAGCTCTAAAAATCTCATCAACCTGCAATACTAAAAAAAGAATCCTGATAATTAGAAATATATAAAGTGTGGGTGTTTATTGGTGTTTCAGAACATAAGCTCTATTGGGCCAAGCTTGACCTAATAAATTGTATCCATTAGATAGAGAGGGAGCATGGTACTTTCCATGATTGACCAAAAAGATTTTTATCAGTATTTTATTCATATAGAGAGGGAGCAAAGCAATATGCAAGCTTCACGCTCGAATTACACAGATGGATGAAAACTGATAATTGATAGACACCTCACCTACAAGATGCTACCATAAGATACACGAAAACAATTCAGTCACGTCAGAACACAAGCTGACGACTCCTACAAGATGCTACCATAAGATACATGAAAAATACTCTTACCTTCGTCCCTTTTTATCACGAACAATTCTCCACATCATTGATAATCAGCACTCGTTCTTTCAGGCTAAAAACTGAAACCAGCACTCGTTCTTTCAGGCAAAAAATGGAGGAGAAAACAATCATAGGTTACCTCAATGTGCTTGATTGTGGAGAAGTGGTGACCCCTCATTCCTTCGAATTTGAACAGTTGCATGCTGATAGTTACATCGAGATCTCCTGGCACCACACTACAACGAGTGGATTAGTCAGATCAGGTATGCTCCGTCAAGCAATCTGCTGTCCTGAAGTCACGTGTGCCACATTGAAAATTTGGTCTTAGCTGCTACTTCAAATACATGACCATGAATCTGGAAAGAGTTTTCAGGAAATGAAAGCAGCAGTTAATCTTTAGTTACCAAAGAGTTGTCCAATTCGACAATGACATGCTAACATCATGCAAAAGTTTATAATGGCACAATTGCAACCATGCAAGTGTTTAAGCTTTGATTTCTGTTGGAAGGGACAAAACTGAGAATATCTATATATCTATTTTGACGCAAATAATCAGCCATGTAGATAAAGAATTAACATAAATCCTTGAATTTGAAATAACATTGACCAAGTTCCAACATAATTCAAAATTTTAGTTCCGCGCTACATAAGGCCCAGACGTAATAAATCAACATAAACTAAAAAAACTGGTGAAATCGTAATATTTCAAAAAGTAGTAAATTACATGGTGAATTTGCAACTATGAAGGGTAAACGAAGGATAGTAAAATTATGAAATTCATATACAATTAAATTATGAGAAATTATGGAAATAGATTAATAAACAAAGCTATACAACCAAGTACTGCAGTCAAATTTATATGATATGGATACAACTACCAATTCCTTGTGGGAAATAAGCCAATGTAAATAGCACTAAAAATGGTGTTCAGGGAGGGAATAAATCTAATCCAAGGGGAATCGTCTGCTAATCGACAGACTTGCTAATCAAAATGAAATCAGATAGTTTTGAATTAGTAAAAGGCTGATTTTTGTTGATGCGGACTAATAGATTAATCGTGTCTCGTCATTGCGGGCATCACACAAGAGACGCTCAAATGGAAGCTATTCCCGTTCTCATTGACGGGAGGAGCAAAGAAATGGTACTCGTTGGTACTATGGAAGGGAGTTGGGAAACCCTTAGAGAGAAATTCTGCCTAAATTTCTTCTTAGCTTTCAAGGTAGCTAGCCTCCAAATCGAAGTTCTTACCTTTAAGCAATTAGAGGAAGAATCGTTAGGAGCTGCGTGGGCTCGTTTCAAGCAAATCCTGGCTTTCGGACCAGACCTAGGCTTGTCGGAACCTATCATTCTTCAACATTTCACCCTTGGCCTCTGTCCCCCAGCCAACACTTTCTTGAACTCCGCTTCAGGAGGGTCGTTCTCTCATTTGGTTCCCAGTGAAGCGAGGGTAATCCTGGATCGTATCCTAGACAACACTCCCTACACTGGAATCTATGATGAACTCCCCGATTAAGAGAAGCATCCTGAGCGTGAACCTGAAGAGCCTATACACCCACAATCTAAATCAATCAGCTCTTCCATTCCATTAGAACCTAAAGCTCATCTCGAACCACAACCATATTCTAGCCTGGACTATTATGAGCTACTCTACATCACTCCCTATGATTTTGACGAAGATCTATTCAATGACATCGGGAGTGCAACAAGTTTCCCTTTGGAACAACATGTAGAGTATAAGGATCAACCTCCCGACAAGGAAGAACTAGAATATCAGAGGGAGTACTTAGGACGTCTCTCTACTGTGATGAGTCGGGAATGGCTAGACGAGGTTGAAGCCTTGACCGAGGTAGTCAGGATGCCCAAGAGAATTGATGTGAACCCGCTTGGGTTTACGCCCGATCTTTTGATGAGAGGGGGATAACTTCGATTTAGACTGGAGAGACATTCACGGCCCAACTGCAACCGTCCAAGGACGCTGCGCCTTAGCAACCGATACACCAACTCCAGCAGTCGCCGCGATCTTGTGGAGCACGATCAACCAAACCACTAGGGTAATTCCTGCAAGCAATCGAAGAACAAGCAAGAACAAGTAGAACAAGCAACTCAATTACTAATATCGAGTTAATAACCAATCTGAAAACACAGAGGTGAGGTTCCGTAGACTTGAAGACGGGCGGCTGGACCAGCACGCGCGCTTACAAGCAAGTAGCAATGGCTAAACTTTCATCTAAATAAAACCCGATCTGTATGTGGCAGCTATGGAAGTATAAAAGAGGGTGGAGGATGACCAATACGTGGTTATGGTCGTCCCATAACCTTAGGACGCTCCCCTATTGGGCCCCACTTGATACACGGCCCATCGGCCCAAATTCATGTGACGCAGCATTGTGGACAGAAAAGGTCTCTGTGGTAAATCGATGATTACGGCCGCATCCGAACAGATATGAAGGTGAGCCCGGATCCATTTGAAAGTAGACTTGATTAGCTTTCCATCAAGTACTTAAACACACAAAACGGAGTCCGGATGAAGTCGTGCCGGCCGTCACAAATCAGCACTTTCCTGCAGTCCGAATCCAGACTTTCCAAAACGTGTTGGATTTGGTCTCTTTCCTTCCTTGGGCCAATGTGACGTGGTAACCTGATGGGAAACGTGAAAATGTTTAAATTGGTCCCCAATCAACTTCTTTGGTCCTCCATGCCTTCCATGTATGTTTAACACTCTTTTTGATCCAACTATATATTTCTGAAAATGACATTGAACACACATCATGGCGTCTGGTCATATCCAAGCATGTGATGTCCTCATCATTCTTTCCTTCTTGTTTGCAAGTCGTCCTCAACTTGCTCCAGTTGTATTCAGAAGTTCTTGGTTTGATGTTGGAATATGGAGTGAAAACTATGCTGCCCGACAACAACCAGGAATGCTCCCCTTGTTTGGGTTGAACCTATTGAGTAAGAGAAACACTAGGAAAACTTTGCGAGACATTATTAGTGTTAGTGCAGCCCCCTATTTGATCATGGTATTGTAGCCCAAAAGGAGAATTTAGATTAGAGCTAATATAAACTTTATGCACCAAATACTCTCATTTGCAATTATACTTGCCAATAAAGTGATATATATGATTAGACAAGCATGAAAATTCAGAATATGCAAAAAGCTTATCTTCTAAACATTTTAGATCACAAAGAATATCAAATTCAATATAACCCAAAGTATTTAAAGAAGACATCAATTTCAGTTCATCTTGTGCACAAGTAATAGGATGAAAAAGTTTTTCTTCAGTACATTTGTATGGTTCCAAACCAAAAGAATCACACTTATTCACTACTTGTGGCATATGAGTAAAAGAATCATCAATACACAAGTCCTCTTTATCACAAGGAACAACAAGTAATTCATCTAGTGACAAAGGTAAATCTACAATGGTTTCTACTATTTGTTGCTCTTGATAAGCATGCAAAGTGGACAAGTTTTTAATATCATGGGTCACATCATTCTTGCAAGTATTCGTAGATAACAAAATCTCTTTTTCAGCACTTACGACAAGCCAAAACAATGAAGCAATATTGTTGTATGATTTGCTAATTAGCATGGTTTGAATTTCAAAATTAAGCCCTTTCATGAACCTACTCATAACATCTTCCTTGCATTCATCTAATCCACCAAACATGACACAAATCTTAAAGCTATGATAGTATTCTTTGACAGTCCTACTACCTTGCTTCAATTTGTCCAATTTTGCAAGTAAACAATCAGCATAATATTCAGGAACATATTCATCTCGAAAAAGAATTTTAAAATCTTTCCAAGTTTGTGGAACTCTATTGTGCCTACAAATATGTTTCCATGTAATCAAAGCATATTTTATTAAAGCACTAGAAGCAACAAAATTCATTTCATGTTCAGACAAGTCATAACTATCAAATTCTGCATCTACCTTACGCTCCCAATCAATATAAGCTTCAGGATCAAACATACCAGCATATAATGGCAAATGTTGAATGACATCCTGAAGATGAGGGTCTAGTTTCAACTGCTCAAAAATCTTTGTATCACCTGCCATGATTAGTAGACAACAAGAAACACAAAAATAAGATGTATCCTCCTATCAACTACTAGATGTGTTGGTTGTAATTCTGTCAAACTAAACTTGTTCAAAACAAGCTCTTACAAGTTCTTACCAAGTGAAACAGGAGGTGACGGCAACCAACAAGACAACAACCACGAAGATAGTGTATCAGTGCCGCAGCAACAAGACCTGTCAAGCTGTAGTCGTATATGTGGAGCTATAGGTGGGCTAAAAACAAGGAATAGGTAGCACCACGTTAGTTAAAATAAAGCAAGCTAAATAATCGTTCAACGGTGGTACCGCGCTGGTCCTAGCCTAGACCGAGCTAGAGACGCGAGCCAAGACACAAAGGAAGTCACAACGCACCACCGAAAACAATAGATAGTCACTACGATCAGATCAACCCCTTTCTTTCTTATCTTTCTTTTATTATTTTTTCTCCTTTTTTCTTCTTTTCCTTTTCTTTTGGGGGGCCCCAATCTTCTGATTGATGTTGTGATAACCAAAACAAATGGTAGCATACAACCCCTACCAAAACAGATTTACAATTCTTATTTCAGCTAGCCAGATGCGCAAATCTCCAAGGCGATTACGGAGTGTTTAGAAGGAATTTTTGACCAAGGTCAGATCTGTTAGAAAGAGCATGAGTTAAGCTTTCCAGATTGTACTAAAACAACCAATTTGAAGATTGTACATGGAAACTGTAGTGGTTTTCTTCTCATGCTGGAAAGGGACTCCGAAACAAAATGTGACAAGAACTCGAAAATCTAAAGGACTAAACTAAGACTAGCAACTTGACACAACTGAATCAACCGAAAACTCAACAAGCCCTAACTAAGCAGTACCAGTAAAGGCTCAAAGAGTTTATATGATTGTAGGTAAACCAATCTACTATTTTTTTGGCTTTTTTGGACTATAGGAAATTAAAATCAGCAAAGAATTGGATAACTCTCACCGATAAACCTTGCTCTGATTACCAACTGATGTGAACCCGCTTGGGTTTACACCCGATATTTCGATGAGAGGTGGATTACTTCGATTTAGACTGGAGAGACGTTCACGGCCCGACTACAACCGTCCAAGGATGCTGCGCCTTAGCAACCGATACACCAACTCCAGCGGTCGCTGCGATCTTGTGGAGCACGATCAACCAAACCACTATGGTAATTCCTGCAAGCAATTGAAGAACAAGCAAGATTTATCTCGAGCATGTCTGCCTAGGGGTACCCCAGAGACTAGATTTGTGGGGATCGCCGCATCTGGAACTTGATGGTTAACGCGAAGACACAACACACAAGAAATTAGACAAGTTCGGGCCGCCAGAGTAGCATAATACCCTACGTCCTGTATGGATTTGTATATTGTATTCTCCTCGTTGGGTGGTTTTAGGCCTTTTTTACCGAGCTAGGGACCCTGTCCTCCTTTATATATCTTAGGGGGCAAGGTTACATGGTAAGTCTCCTAGTCGGTTACAATTTGGGAGTCCTAGTACAAGTACACGAGTAGTTCTACTAGGGCTCGATCTTCTGTCTTGAGGGTACCCGGGGATGTATATCCCACAAGCCCCCGAGCGCTTCATAGCCGAACAGCAACCATTTTTTGAAGTCTTCTAGTCTTTTCCCGAGTGCTTGTGGCTACTGAGAGGTTGTGGAGAGCTCCATAAATGTATTCAATAAATAAGCTCACCAAAGGTGAAGCATATATGCTTAGCCCCCGAGCTTCGAGTTGATTAGGACAATCAAGTCGAGGGTCTTGTAAAAAATCTTCAAGTGTTTGTCTTGAATTGATCAATAATAGGCACAAAAAATGTGTACCCCTTGGGTATAGCCCCCGAGCCTCGAAGCGAACGGTTTACATTCGGTCCGAGGGTCAAGAACATAATCTTTAGAATAGCTTCCGTGTAAATATCCTAGTACCAACTGGTGCCAGTACTCAATTAGTTATCGAATCGTCAAAAAATGTAAGCATCGACTAGTTGAAGTAGTCATCTTCATGTCTTGGCTTGCGCTGTGTAGCCCTCGAGCTTCAAGCGACTAGCTGAAGTACTCAACTATAAATCCCTTGTTGCAGCAGGCAAAAATTGTCTTGTAATATTGCTACTGATTAAGTAGATGAGGATGCGTGCTACTTATTAAGTAGTCATTTAGTTGATGCTGCTTATTGCACTACTTGTTAAGTGGTCTTGACATTTTACTACTGGTTAAGTAGTCTTTTGCGTCATGCACGTTACACAAAGTACTTGTAGTACTGCAGCTCGTGGTCATGATTATGTTTGATTAGTCTGCTAGAGCAAACTTGAGAAGTTTTAGTCTTGTTAACACTTGGTACTGCTAGTGCAAGCCTGCAGTACTACTTTGGATCCGCTTTACGCAAAAAGTACTTTTAGTATGTTGTCACACCCTAAAATTTTTGGATTTCAGGATGTGTTTTTGAAGAATAATTAAATAAAGAATTTCTCATAATTTTAAAATTTGTCTCAACTTTATTTAATTTGCAGGGAATTTAGTACAGAGAAAACATTTTTTCTAAATTAAAATAAAACAATGTAGGTTTAATATTGAGTGCTTTGCATTCATGCTAGTTGCATTTAGTGGTTTTATGTGTGCAAAGTTTCTAAAATGCGTTTAAGAGCCTCATAGGAATTTTCCAGATTTTTCTGGGATTTATTCCTATTTTCCTTTAGCTAATTCCAATTTTTGGAAGGTGCTAAAACCTTTTTCATGAGCTCCAAATATTTTATTTGGGTTCCTCGTGTCCAACTCTACCTCTGTGATTTTTCCTGGAATTTCCGGAGTATTTTTCGTGGCTTAAATGATTTATCTGGAATTTTCTAGATTTATCTTTGCATGAAAAACAATTTCCAAAAATAAACAGGAAAAGAAAACAAAAAAACCCAAACCGGCCTAGTCTACTTTTGCTCCCCGAACTTTTCCCCCGGCCCGTTTCCCTCTCCCGGCCCAGCCCCTCCCCTCCTTTCCCCGCGGCCCAGCTTCCCCCCCTCCCGCTCGCTCGGCGCAGCCGCGCGCGGCCCACTCGGCCCGCGCCCCAAGCCCTAGTAGCTTGTATGTCTCTAGCTTGCCAGTGGTTACCAGAGTGGCCGACGGCGTTATGAGAAGTAAGGCACGGGGTGTTTCATGATTCCACCGAGGACGGTAGCCCCGTCGGCTAGGTCTCGTCAGACCCAGTCCCGTGTTGGGAGCCCCTGTGGTACGGGAGCTCCGCACGTTGCGCTCTTTATTTTTGTTGTTGGCATGAGTTGCCCGCGCTTGGACGCCATTGACCCCCTCACGTTGCGCCCTGAGGGTCAGTCAATCTCGGTGCCTAGAGTCTCACTACCTTATTGTACCTTAGCGGCCACTGTCTTGTTAGGGTGTCGTGAAAAGCCTCGTAGCATCCCTATGCAGTCACACCTCGGAAGTGTTGATTGCGTGGTTGGGTGCAAAGTTCTTTTGAACTTTTACGCGACTGCTGGGTAAAGGGCGAAACCTCTGCAGAGTATAAATCTATCATAATAGCCTTGCTTAGGGTCACGAGTGGCCTGGATCCTTTTTGATTATAAGATGATGTTTATTTATGTTTAATGTCACTTATACTGTATTAATTGGGTTGCAACTGAGTTTCATTCACTTGTAGTAAATTTGTTGACGTTAAAATGAACCAACTAAAAATGCTAATGCAGTTAAGCCGTGTCTAGCCTATTTTGAGCCTTCATACCCGTGCTATACTTGCTAAGTAATTGTTTTACTTACACTTCTCATTTATTCAACAAAATCCTGGATGGGTAACAGATGGAGCAGTGGTTGAGATAGCTACTGAGTTTTCTGAAGATCTTCCGTACTTCTGAGCTGTGGTCAACCAGTCGGTGTCCCTGTGGACTTGAGGCTCTACCTGTCAAGAGAATTAATACATAGACTTCCGCTGTGCTTTATTTAGGTAAACTCTGATGTAAAATGTTTTATTCGAGCATATGTACTCTGATTTTCCATTTTTGTAAGTTGTATGTGTTCTGTGGACATCCTGGACACACATATGGCAGCATTCAGGTTTCTATGTAAATTCGGGTGTGACATATGTCAACTCATGTTCTGAGTGCTTTTAAGCATGTCTGCTGTAACAGAAGTAGTTGTTTGAATGCTACTTGTTAAGTAGTCTTTTAAATGCTACTTGTTAAGTAGTCTTGTGCTACTAATTAAATAGTCTTTTGAATAAGCTACTTGTTAAGTAGTCTTGTACTACTGATTATGTAGATTTTCACATGCTACTTGTTAAGTAGACTTTTGGATGCTACTTGTTAAGTATACTTTTGGATGCTACTTGTTAAGTAGTCTTTCATATGCTACTGGTTAAATAGACTTTCGAATGCTACTTATAAAGTAGTCTTTGCTACTGTTTAAGTAGTTTTTGGAATGCTACTTGTAAAGTAGACTTTTGAATGCTACTTATAAAGTAGTCTTTTTGATAATGCTACTTATGTAAAGTAGTCTTTGCTACTGTTTAAGTAGTCTTTGCTACTGTTTAAGTAGTCTTTTCTATAATGCTACTTGTTTAAAGTAGTCTTTGCTACTGTTTAAGTAGTTTTTGGAATGCTACTTGTAAAGTAGACTTTTGAATGCTACTTATAAAGTAGTCTTTTTGATAATGCTACTTATGTAAAGTAGTCTTTGCTACTGTTTAAGTAGTCTTTGCTACTGTTTAAGTAGTCTTTTCTATAATGCTACTTGTTTAAAGTAGTCTTTGCTACTGTTTAAGTAGTCTTTTGATAATGCTACTTGTTTAAAATAGTATTTGCTACTGTTTAAGTAGTCTTTGAAATGCTACTTGTAAAGTAGGCTTTTGAATGCTACTTATAAAGTAGTCTTTGCTACTATTTAAGTAGTCTATGGAATGCTACTTGTAAAGTAGGCTTTTGAATGCTACTTATAAAGTAGTCTTTTTGATAATGCTACTTTTTTAAAGTAGTATTTGCTACTGTTTAAGTAGTCTTTTACTTTTAGTATTTTGGCTCATGGTAAGAGCACTTTCTTGTCCGCTGAAGTGATCTTGGTTGATTCCATCTTGTAAAGACGCGACACAGCTGCTAACGCAACCTTGAGGTACTACTTGTAGTAGGTTTTGGAGTATGCGTTTATGCAAAAACATCGTCGAGTAGTTTTTTTAAAACTAGTTGAAGGTCTTTGATGATCGTCTTTTAAGACAAATTGTACACTTTACGCAAAGGGGCGATATTGGTATAGTCGTTGTAGTTGTAGCCGTCGCGATAGTCGTTGTAGTTGTGATCGCGATGATGGCACAAGGGTTTGTAACCCATTAGCGAGAGGTCAAGCGAAGGTTTGTAACCCGTTGACGAAGAATCTAGAATCTGTAGAAATAGCCTCCGAAAGCCCTATGTAATTTGGTGCACCAAGTCAGCGAGCTTACCCTGCATAACTCGATTTACCAAATACATGGGCTAACGTGGCATGCTCCATAGTCGGCGATAGTATGGCCCTCGAGAACTTTTGTTGTCGAGTGAAGTACTCTTTTAGAGTAGTTGGCTCATGGCAAAGCATGTTTTTGAACAAGCTGATAAAATTATTATGAAAAAAAATAATTATTAAATAAGACTTAGCTTTATTCGCGGAGGATTGTCGACGAAGTCATGGCGGTTGGCGATGGAGCCGCGACGGTTGTTGTTGAAGTCGACTAGTGGGAATCGGATCCGACTATTTGTTGATGGCACGGTAGCCTATCTCGACTAGTTTATAGTCGAGACGAGTAGTCAAAGTAGTTGTATGGCAAGTAGATGCAGCCGATCTCGACTAGTTTTAACTAGTCGAGATGAGTAGTCGAAGTAGTCGTACGGCGAGTCGATGCAGCCAGACATCGATGTAGTCGTTCTCGCACACATCTTCTCGTGGACGGCAAGCGAAGATTTTGAAACCTCCTGGTGCATCTCCGTGTGCATGTAGTGATACTCGGATTCATGGAGCAACTCTGGTGGAATTCGCATGTGCGCATAGCCGAAGTACTGATTTTTATGCTGAGAGCGGCAGAGGTCGGCAGCACCATCTGTTTTCTCGATCTTGATGCTCCAGCTTGCAGTTCCCTCTCGGCTTTTTTGTTGTAGGCTTGCAGCTTGTCTCTTGATGCACGGTAGCAATAGAAAAAACCAGCCGAAAGAAACAGCTTGTCGCAAGGTAGACTTTTCTCCTGCAGGAGAGGTCGCGCGAGGATTTGTAACTAGTTGACGAGATGTCAAGCGAGGTACTCTTTTAGAGTAGTTGGCTAATGGCCAAGCATATTTTTTAAACAAGCAGATAAAATTATTATGCAAAACATAATTATTAAATAAGACAGTTTAATTCGCGGACGATTGTCGATGAAACCGTGGCGGTCAGCGATGAGCCGCGACAGTTGTTGTTGAAATAGACTAGTCGAAGTCAATTTCGACTAGTTGTTGATGGCGCGGTAGCCGGTCTCGACTAGTTTATAGTCGAGACGAGTAGTCGAAGTAGTCGTACGGTGAGTCGACGCAATCGATCTCAACTAGATTTTCACTAGTCAAGATAAGTGGTTGAACTAGTCGAGATTGTCGCCGGCAAGTCGATGCAGTCGTACTTGAGTAGTTGAAGTAATTGATGGTGAATTGGCGTTGCCGGGCGTCGATGTAGTTGCACAGGAGTACATCTTGTATGTGTCTTGCTTGCGGGAGAGCAACAATTTACAGCTATCCTGATGCATACAGGAAATCTTCAGGGGTATCTTTTTTGCTAGCGTGCATGCAGCAACAAGCCTTCTATGTGTGCATATCCCATATTTATGGTTCTACTCCAAAGAGCCCTGCTGCAGCACTCGTAAGCGGAGACAAGTTGATTGGATTCCGTATCCAACTCGATTTTGGTGACTCGTACGGTGCAGCAGATTGTCTTTTTTTCGCACGGTGCATGATCTTTCTTTTCTCTGCTTCGGACTCGATGCTTGCAGCAGATTAGTCGTTGCCGGCCGGAAGTTGTCATCCGATCCGAACTGCAGTTGACTTGAAGGGAAAAACAAACGAGATCGCCTCCACACTTAACGACAAGGCCTAAGAACAGACGTCACGCTTCTTCGACCGTGTCTTTGTTGTTGTACATGATTGGTCCATCAGCTCTCCCATTGATCATTGTGATAAGCCCCACGGTGGGCGCCAAAGTGTCGAAGATTTATCTCGAGCATGTCTGTCTGGGGGTACCCCAGAGAGTAGATTTGTGGGGATCGCCGGATCTGGATCTTGATGGTTAACGCGAAGACACAACGCACAAGAAATTAGACACGTTCGGGCCGCCAGAGTAGCGTAATACCCTACGTCTTGTATGTATTTGTATATTGTATTCTCCTCGTTTGGTGGTTTTATGCCTTTTTTTACCGAGCTAGGGACCCCTGCTCTCCTTTATATATCTTAGGGGGCAAGGTTACATGGTAAGTCTCCTAGTCGGTTACAATTTGGGAGTCCTAGTACAAGTACACGAGTAGTCCTACTAGGGCTCGATCTTCTATCTTGAGGGTACCCGGGGATGTATATCCTCCAATGTTTAACACTCGTTTTGATCCAGCTATATATTTCTGAAAATGACATTGAACACACATCATGGCGTCTGGTCATATCCGAGCATGTGATGTCCTCATCAAGAATTCAAACCATTTTTTGTGAAGTTCTGGGCATAGACAAGGAAATCGGATACGACCCGAGCATCGGAATTAACATAATCTCTAGCTCTTTGGTGCGAGCTCAACTCCCCGATGAACCAAGGTCATTATCTCAGAAACGTCTAAGGTTCACATCAGGAAGGATCCTCGACTGTTTAGGGATCTTGCGAGTCATACCCGTTAAGATTAACGACCCTAAACTTTTTCTGGATTTCCATATCTTTGACCTACCCATTGATTCCACACACTCTATCTTTATTGGTAGGCCAATCATGAAAATCTTGGAAAATTTAGCAACAAACCAGCTAGTAGAGCTTAGGATCAGAGAAGATCTAGTTCCAGTCTCTTATTCCCTTTCCTTGAACACACCAATAGAGGCGGACCCCAATCCTGATCCTATAGAGGAGGTCATGTCAACATCTTTGACAGTTCTTTGTGGAGGAAGAAGAGATTCATCCTCCAATCGAACTTAAGCCTCTTCCCCCTGGACTAAAGGATGCCTTCCTCTTTAAGGACAAACACACTCCAGTGACCATCAGTGACAAACCCCGTAACGTTGAAACCCAACAGACTTTCACGGTCCTGGAGGAAGATCAATCAGTCTTTCGACACTCGGTCCAAGACTTCAAAGGGATTACTCCTAACCTTCATGTACATTATATCCCTATCTCATCTTATCTTGGGGTCGCAGGGAAAGTGTCACGAAGATTCGTCTTTGATCGGGGAAAGACTAGATTCAAAGTCAGAAGCCATCATCTTCCCCTATGATTCTCTTGAACACGACCCTATGTCTACACCTCCCACCAACATAAAGGGGATTCGTAGTTTCCATGGCCACACCGAGTTCTTTAGCATTCCATCGAAAATTTCTCTCTAATAGCCCGGTCGTTAACTAATCTCCTAGCCAAGGAAGCCCCTTTTCATCTCTGATGAAGAGTGCTATGCTGCCTTTCACACCCTCAAGAAAGCACTCAATTTCGCTCCCATCATCCAGCCTCCCGACTGGAGTATCCCACTAGAAATCATGTGTGATGCGAGCAATTATGCCGTAGGAGCTGTTGTGGGCCAAACCAA
This sequence comes from Echinochloa phyllopogon, assembly GCA_033239725.1. NCBI lineage: Eukaryota > Viridiplantae > Streptophyta > Magnoliopsida > Poales > Poaceae > Echinochloa > Echinochloa phyllopogon. The sequence goes on from BTCW01000018.1 coordinate 31,450,449, forward strand.
GGACAAGAAGCATTATGCTATCACATACGCTAGCATAATGCTCACTGGCCCCAGCTCAACTACGCAACCACGGAAAAGGAACTCTTAGCAGTTGTGTTTGTTATAGACAAATTCCGGTCCTACCAAGTTGGGGCAAAGGTCATAGTCTATTCAGACCATGCTGCTCTAAAATATCCTTTGACCAAGTAGGATGCGAAACCAATACTCACCCATTGGGTCTGTCTCGGATACAAATCCCGTTTGATCACCCCATTGACAATTTCTTACGTGATGATACACTCCTCAAGGTCACAATACTAGAGCCGTGGTACGCCAACATAGTCAACTTCATGGTGTCAGGGTACGTCCCATCAGGTGAAAATAAGAAAAGATTGGTTTACGAGAGCAGACTTCACCTATGGGACGACCCATATCTGCTCCGGTAATATTCAAGTTTGGGGGAGCCGCATTTTTTATAGCCACACCTTATCACCCCCAAACTTGTGGTCAAGTAGAACATTCAACACGTAGATCAAGAACATTCTGTAAAAGATCATCAATGAGATGGGTAGGCACTAGAGAAATAGGCTCTTTGGTGCACTCTAGGCATACCAAACCACTTTGGTTCGGGTAAACTGGGCCACTTTGGCCAAACCATTGTTCGGCCGAAGGCAACCCTTGGCCCCATGTGCATCCATTTGAATAGTAGATCCTATCTCTATCCCATATTATCCCTGAGTCGTGAGGAAAACGTCGGGAAAGTTGTCTTTCGATCGAGACTTCTCAATTTATTCTGGAGACCATTGTTTTCCTCCGTCACCTTCCCGAACATAGAGCCAGCATACCTAGCCACCATGGCCACTCAATCCTTGTCCAAAGACATTTCCTCACCCAAGGGTTCCCTCTCCAAGAGTATCACAAGCAAAATCCTCAAAACCCCACCAATGGAAAAGGTCATGGGAACTTTGAGTAGGAGAAAGAAGAGAAGCCCGCAGTTTAGAGCTTGAAGAATGAGCTGGTGCAACATGACAAAATCTAAACAACTTGGAGGAGAAGGTCACTGAAGGCGAGCCTTGGCAGATGGACAAAGGTGACAAGATCAATGTCATCCGCCAAGCTTTCACATCCAATTTCAAGAGGCTCGCCAAATCCACATGACACTCAGAGCTTTATGATCCACCTATAGAGTAGATGTCATATGGTTGTATCTTTCAGAGAACCATTAGTTTAGATTTATTTCCCATTTCAATTTCCCTTTTGCTCAGATCATGTTTAGGAGGTGCTCTCTATAATTTCCCTTCCAATATTTGTTTTCCCAAGAAATTAGCTTGATGAATAAAAAAAATCTTAGTTTGAACTATCCAAATAATGCTCTGACTGGTGCCATTGAGCCAGTCAGAGAATGCCCAATTTAACACATGTTGCATGAGTACAGGAACATTGAAGGAACACTGGCATGCCACCAAGAGAGTAGCGGCGTGCTGGACTCCCTACGGTAAGACATCCAGCAGCAAACGGATCAGATGACTGAATACTTCTCAAGATTTCAACCTTACCAATGAAAAGTCTAGGCTTGGGGGAGGACCCCCACCAGGTAAGTCCATTCAGCACTTAGATCATGCATTTGTCTTTCCCCTTCTATCTCCCTTCCAATTTTATATTCCATCTAAAAAATGAAAAGACCAAAAATATTTGCTTTGAATAAAATTAACTCCCAACTATGCATGGAATGAACCATATGCCTCTCACTTTGGAAGTAATGAATAATTGCTCTGTCATTAATTTTGCAAGTGATTTAGTTCAACTAGTTGCTTGATAGTGCTTGAGTTAGTTGGCATTAGTAAAAATGAACCTAAAAACCTTGTTGGAGCACATGTTTTATTCCAAGTCTAAGTTGTTGTGAGGAATGATATAGTGAGATTGTGGTTAACTTCTACTTCTGCCCTTAGTATGGTGAAAATCTCGGATGTTTTATGCTTTCAAAAATAAAATAAAGTTCCTCATTGGTTCGGAATTCCTACCAAAGTCATATGTTAAGCTTAGTTGAAAACCTTCTCCACATGTGCTACTTGTTATCTTAGTGAGCTTTGTCAAATTATTGTGACCATTGTGAGGAATCTTTCATGCTTTCAAGATCGAGATTCACATACACACCACCTCTCACTTGCAAAATCCTACACTAGGAGTTGGCAAAATCTTGTCATCATTCATCCAAAAAAAATAAAGACTCCATGTTTTATGATTCCCTCTTCAAATGTCCTTGAATAGAGACATGGGCTATGCAAGAAAAAGAAGAAAAGCATGCTAAGTAGCATGGCAAAATGAGAAGAAAAATGAAAAAAGAAAAGCATGCCAAAAGGCATGGCAAAAATATGAAGTCCATGCTCTCAAAAAAATAAATCAAGGAGAGGAAGAATCATCCCAAGGAGTTCCACCATATTCCACTCCACATATTCCACACACTTGCACTTCTCCATCTAAGGGTATAGTTTGATCCCCCTAAGGTCCAGTCTTTGACTTAGCAAAATATAAGATGCATGCATGCCTTCATCCATTGCCTCTGAACCACACAAAAAGCCTTATTAGATTTTAGGATGAAAAGAAGGCACAAGCCTTTGGGGAGGATTCAAATACCACTTGAGTGATTGAGTGTGCCAATTGAGGAACAAACTTACATTTTTCACAAAATTGTGGAAATTCCGAGATGGGATCCTGAAACGAGTAGAGTGGAATAAAACTAAATCACACTGTTCAACCTTTCAATCGCTAGGACAAGGAGATTGCTATAAGCCCCATAGGTAAAATGGTGAGTTAATACTTTACTAATGATTTGAGTATTGTTGAGTACTAGTTGTTCATAAAGTGACCTGCAAGACACTGACATAGTAGCAACTCCTGATCCACTGAGCCTAAGTTTTTATCTTTACTCGAGGACGAGCAAAGGTCTAAGATTGGAGGAGCTTGTTGGCGGTCGTTACGGTTCGTTTTCGACCACCAATACTCAGGAATAAAAGAGGCTTTATGCAACATTCCATGCACTTAGGTTTATTTCTAATAAAGTTCCACAAGTTTTGGTGTGTTTCACTTGTGCAGATACATTAACGACAAATACGTGCTATTGGGGTCGGAACTAACCGATTCGGCCGAACAACACAATTCGGTCGGTTACCCCCCTTAGCCGTATACGACGCGAAGCACAACAAGAAGGTCATCTACGTCAGCAATGACCGAGCGACGACCGTGTAGGACACTTGGACCATCGACACGTCACCTCCAGACCAAAACAACATGAAGAACACCAAGGAGAAGCAGCCCAGAAGGTCCAGGAGGGAGAGACGGTGCAGGGGAGCGCTGCTGGGCCAAAAGCCCACTTCGGCCGAATCCCCCAATTCGGCCGAATCCCCCAATTTGGCCGAACCACCCCCAAGTGATGCACCGCCTCAGCACCAAGGCGGTGCCACATGGCAATTCGGCCAAACTTGGGCCAGAAGATTAGGCGATGGCGATTCCGAAATGGGAAAAGATGGAAGCAGACCTGATTGCTAGAGGAATTGTACCGTAGACTCTGAATTTGCCAAAGATAGCAAAATATTACTTATATACCCATGTAGGAACACTTAACATGGAAGATGGATCATTCATCACTAGCGATGCAATCAGAGCAGCGACTGACAGGCTCGAAGAGGCAATGAGGTTTGTGCAATATGGAACTTTCAAGCATGACAAAGAGAAAGACGAGCTGACTTACACTCTTGGCAACCCAAAACACACTAGATGGACCCGAGGCATGGATGTAGTCCCATGGAAGCATGGCTTTAGTGGAGATCCCAATACATAGAGAAGCCGATGCAGAAGCAAGGCATTAGTGGAAGAAAGTTCCATCTCCAGGAAGACAGGCTAGCGACAGTTGAAGCCAGAGTGGGCAAACAACTAGAATGAGTTGTCGAACGACAAGTGGATAGAGTACTTAGCCAATGCCAAGAACAATGAGGCAGCAGTGGGGAATTTTCCGCAATGGGCGAAAGCCTGACGGAGCAATGCCGCGTGGAGGTGGAAGGCCTACGGGTCGTCAACTTCTTTTCTCGGAGAAGAAACAATGACGGTATCTGAGGAATAAGCATCGGCTAACTCTGTGTCAGCTGCTAATTTGGAGATCAGCCCCGCCTCTCAAGGTCGTAGCAGTGTCGCCTCCACGGATCCTCCACAGAGCCAAGCAATGAATGAGGGCCAACGACACCCCATGGACGACATCACCAAGAGGACCAACCATGACCTTCTTTATCCGTGTGGGAAGAAACTCAAAGTATGTGCTGAGGGATACGCAAAAGTTTCGGTCGAAGGCGCGACAATTCATTGCATGCTGATTCCCGAAGGATATGGTAAGGTCTTTGTTGACTGAGTGGAATGTGGATGAGAAGACCTGGACCTCGAGATCCCTAGAGGTGATGGTGAAACATAACTAAAACAAAGTAGTCCACCAATGGATTTGTTGGCCGAAATGCTACATAAGATTGAAGCAGCAAGCAACCACAGATTCCGCAACTAGCCAGGGTCCACATCAACGGGCAGCACGAGACCCTAACCCTAACCCACCGTCACCGGCAGATTGGGTGACTTGGCCTGACCCACCATCACCGGAAGAACGGGATCCATCACCACCTCATAAACAATAGAAGAAGTCAACAAAGAGATCAGCCCCACCACCTACTAAGCAGCGGAGGAAGCAAAAAGAAAAGCCTCCACCTCCAAAGCTTCCATATAAAATGACAGATGAAGAAACAGCAGCAGCAGTGAAAGAACATGTAAAAACATTATTTGATAAGGTTAAAGAGCAGAGAAAGCCTGATCAGAAGCAACCAATAGATCTGACTAGAAAGGATTTCTTTAATAAAATGTCCAAACCAGTGGAGAAAGTGCGGGAATCGGACTACGATCGGTCAATCAAAAAGTCTTACAGCAACCCCGATAACTGAAAAAGTAAATCAAAATCCATTGCTCAGCTTGGAGAACAATCCGAATAAACAGTCGAGCCGTTGGTGGTACATACACAAGATGATGCAATCATGGCCCAAATGATAGCGGTTACGAACCTTACAAAAGCTGAACTGCGAGGGGAGGTAGAGGTACCGATTCTCCAAACCTGGGGTAGAAAAAAGTTCGTATTGGGTGAACCGCTTGTTTGGCCAGAGTTGGTGAAGTACCTACCAATGAGAATGCACTAGTTGTATAGATGGTACATAGAGCAATCCCAGTCGGGAATGATAATGTTCGCAGCTCAGATTACAAATGACCATCTAAAGCGAGGGTGTTGACGGTCGTTACGGCCTGATTCTGACTCTCTTTTACTGCGAACATCTTGGTAAATAATTGGCTTAAAGACATAGTTTCATGCATTATTAGGCTTATACTAACTATTTTCATGAGTCTTGGTGTTCGCAAAGTGTTTTGTAGGATTATGGCCAAAATGGCATTAAATAGAATATGCACTCGGAATTATCATGAGCACAAACAATGACTTATTCCTAATTGGAGTGCACCAATGAGAAGAACTCGTCAAGACGATTCCCGCTGATATATTATTTGCAACATTTGAAGCAAAAGATAAAAAGATACACCAGGTGCTGACGTCAACATGACGTCGGCGCAACACCTGGTGGGGCCCCTGGCGGACCCAGCAGCCGAGGCAGCGTATCGCTTGCCTAGCGCGGGTCGATGTCGGGTGGGGCTCGATGTAGGCGAGGGGACAAGGTGGGTCCCATGCCACAGCGCAACTGCGCAGGAGCATACTCGCACAGTCGCACACAGACGCGCGGGGGGACAGGCGGGCCACCCGACGAGGCGGGCCCAGCGCACAGCAGCAGTAAGGCAGGCGGCCAGGCGCACCTCGCACAGTCGCGTGCAGGGAGTAGGTCGGGCCCAAGCCCACGCCCATGCGGCCCAGAAGAGCGCCATGCGAAGGCGGTGCACACGCAGGGCGCATGCTGGGAGGCAACGCACGCTGGGCACGTGGCGCAATGCCGTTGGCCCCGAGACCATCACGCGGATCAGCAATAGCATGCATGCAGATGGTGGTGCTGAGTAGGCGACGTGGCAGCTGCTGGTTGGCCTGGAAATCTCTCACACGGATCAAGCCCAAGGGAGAAAACACAAATGGCATGAAAGCTTCTCCACGTCCTTGAGGCACTTCCACGTCCCCGAGGCACTTCATCTCTTCACTTGTAACACACACCACTTGGAAGCAAATCTCCAATCACTCTATTTTAAGATGTAGAGTTAGGCTAGTCTAGTCGGGACTTAGAGTCAGGGTCGAGATTCGCTCGGGGTTTCAGAGTCGTCTTATGGAATTCTGGTAAAGATCTTGTATCTTTTCCTTTTCTTTATGCAAGACTCTGAGTATTCAATATATTATCTTCCGCATTTAATTGAGTTATTTGTTCCACATTTATTTCGTGAGTAAGTATAGAATGTCTACCCTTGGTTATAAGTTGTTGTAGTCTGGCTATAGAAGTTCTCCCTAGTTCTTTATCTCAGTTGGTTCCTTGTCCTTCGTGGAGTGGACGAGTATAATTGTTTACCTGTTGCTCTGCTGGGTTACTTGATCTTTCTAGGAGAGTAATTACTTACTGTCTACTGTAGGTGTGGTTCCTACACTAGATAGTAGCTTTGGTTTGTCCCCGTTGCAACGGAGGTGGTAGCCGTTAGGTGGTGATAGTCCTATACGGTTTTCGTAGTCCATCACGTCAGTCCCGACTTGTAGGAACCTCCAACGGTTATTGACAACACGCCTTCTCATCCCTTTCCGTGTGTTGTGGATTCCGTTTCCCCATGCTAAGATAATAGAAATAGGAATAGAACCATAGATGCCATTTTTCATGCTAGCCATAATCCTTGCTGGAGATATCTCAAGCATTGGAAGTATATAGGAATCCTTTCTTGTCTCGTTGTCCTCCCACTAGCTAGACTGCTCTTCTATCTCCATCATTTGTCTTGGATTTCTCCTTGTGTGTGTCATCTGCATATCACTCCTATCATATCTTTTACCCTAGCCTTGTTAGTCGGTGCTTTAATTTAGTAGTTGTGTCCTTGTTTATTATCAATACTCTTTATCCAATGCTTCCCTGAGGAAATAAATATGATACCTTGGAATACTCCCGAATGAAATGCTACATTGGTATCCATGCACTTGTGGATTTATATCTGTATCGTAAGAATACTAATAAACACTCTTTGCACCATTATCGAGATTGGCAATCCTGATAGTGGACCGTAAGAAGTGTCAACAAGCATTTCCGGGGCCGTTGCCGGGGAAGCAATTGGCAAAAGATATTAATGATTGACATTGGTGTCTACTAATTTAGTTTACCGCTAGCATTAGCGGGATTACCCCTGTTTGTTTGAGTGTGTTTCAAACAGGAGAGAAGCAGAGAGCCCAGGGTGGCCGATCGTGTAGGATTTATCAATGTCTGCCCCCATCTACTGCGATGAGCACTCAGATTTTGAAAAAAAAATCCCACAGGTATACTTTTATATTATTATTATATATATATATATTATCGTAATCATGTGCAGCCTGGAGGAAAGATCGTCGTCAAGGAAGAAAAAGGAAATCAAATGTGACGGACGAATGACGCTGCACCATCGCAATTCCATCTCAAATTATCGGTAATGGCGAAGAAAAATCAAGGTATGTGAGATAGTCCAGCTCTTAGACTTAAAATTTTGAGCACCTGCTAGGAGGTAACCTAGCATTATCCTTTCAATTAGTTTGCATTATCCACTGCATGTTTGCTTTGAATCACTCAATTTAGGAATTCATGCATTACATTACCCCATTTTTTTCAAACCCACTGCATGTTTCCCATTCTTGCATTTGCATTCGTTCGCCCCTCCATTGCTTTGCAAAAATAATAATAATGATAAAAATAAAAAATTTCTATCGTCCACTAGCTCTAGGCCAAGGTGTATGTATGTTTGCGAGCCTTGATCAGAGGCTAGTAGCCAAACTTCACCTGGCCTAGATAGTTTATGCTCATCTTTGCATTTTTTGCGCAAGAGAGGGGACGTACTCTACGCCTCCGCTCCTTTGCCGCTCCACTAGCTTGTTTTGGAACCCATTGTTTCATCGCATCAATTACACTTAAGATGGTTCCGCGGCATTCCACGAGTTGGCATATTTGAGTGCCGAATCCCTTTGCCACACCCACGATTGTGCACCCGTACACGGAAACATCAACACGGAGGAGGACTCAGCCAACTAAGTGCAGTCACGTCGGCGTAGTGCCATCACCGTTAAACTAGCTACAAAAGTCTTCATCATCATATGCCAACGATAAGCATACTCAGGTACGTGAAAAGATTTTTGCTTTTTGCCTGAATTAAAGCAAAGTTCACCAGTTTCCATATGCTCGTCCCCGTGTGAATATTTCTTGATGCTTTCATGCTACCTTTGTCTATTTTGGTTTTCTCTGGTTTGAATGTGTCGCAAGAATACATTCATAAGCTTTTTAAATTAAGCATGGTGCTTAGGTTAATTAGTTTGCTTTAATCAAATTAGACATGGTGTCAAAATCTGATTAAGGAACCTTGAGAGCAATACTTTTATGGCTATTGGTTGTATGTGTGGACTAACCCCTGTAGAAAAATCAACAAATTTGAATGTGAAGTCCCCAAATCTACTTCACAACGGAGATGAACCAAGGCTATGGATACATTTTGAAGCCCAGGGTGAAGCAATCATCCCAGCTCCATCTATGCCAAAGATGGTCAACCTCATCATCACCATAAGGCAACACTGGGCGAACAAAAAAGTCACAGCCACCTACACCAAGGACAATCAAAAAAGGTGTGGCGGAATAAAGAAGTTGCATCGTCCGAAGTACCCTCTCCGAATCGGACGGTGACAACAGCAGTCGAAGGAAGGAGAAGTCTCGCTCACGGACTTAAAACACGAGCTCTCGCCGTGAGGTAAACCGGTATGTATCCCATATTTCCCTTTCCAAAATTTTAATTCCATCACTGCATTTGCATATTTCCCGTTCCAAATGTGAATCACTCTTGCATTAGAAATAAGAGATAGGGTACCCTTCTCCCTCAATTCTATACAATGTTTGATTCATCTGTATGAATAAAAACATAAAAACAACAAAAATATTTCCTTTGCCTCGATCATTATGCTGCTTCTTGAAAATGGTTTGTAGAGGTCCTAAACTACCCGACAAAAAGGACTAACAATTTGTTGAGGTTAAATCCTTGCAAGCACGCAAAACCCCAAACAACTAAAAGCTCATATGAGGATCCCATAATCCTTCAGGTATTGTCGTTCTAACATTTTGCAGGCATCACCTCATGGTCTCTATTCGTAAGGACGATCAAGCACATTCGGTACACGTGCATTGGTGAGGCTAGGGACAACTCCCCTATCTCATCACATGTCTCGGCACCGATGAAGGCCAAGTCAGAGATCACCGACACCAATGTTCCAAGCCAAGCTTGGGGGAGAGGACCCCCAAGAGGTAAGTCCTAACTGTATCATTACAAGCTGCGTCTTTGATATGTGTTTGCTTTCATTTTAGTTTGAATAATAAAAATACAAAAAATATTTGATTTCGAATAAATAACTCCCAACTATGCATGGAATGAATCTTATGCCTCTCACTTTGGAAATGATGAATAGTTTCCATGTCATGTATCTTACAAGTACCTTGTTCACAACTTGTTACTCTATTGGTGCTTGAGTTATTTGGCATGAATGAAAAATGAACCTAAAAACCTTGTGGGAGCACATGCTTTATTCCAAGTCTAAGTTGTTGTGAGGAATGATATAGTGAGACTATGGTTGAGTTCTTGCTCTTGCTCTTAGTACGGTGAAAGTCTTGGATGAATTTATTTTCAAACATGCAATGAAGTTCCTTATTGGTTGAAATTCCTACCAAAGCCATATGATAAGCTTAGTTGAAAACCCTTCATACATATGCTGCTTATTATCTTAGTGAGCTTTGTCAAATTGTTGTGACATTTGTGAGGAATATTTCATGCTTTCAAGATCGAGATTCACGTACATGCCACTCTCACTTGCAAATTTCTACACTAGGAGTTAGCAAAAATATTTTCATCATCCATCCACAAAACAAATGCTCCATGCTTTATGATTCCCTCTCCTCAGTTACCCTTGAAAAGAGACATGGACTATGCAAAAAGAAAATGAAAGAAAGGCATGCTAAAAAGCATGGCAAAAAGAAAAGAAAAAAATGAGAGAAAGAAAAGCATGCCCAAGGGCATGGCAAAAAGAAGAAAAAAAAGAAAGATAGTCCACGTTCACAAAAGTAAATTCAAGTAGAGGAAGAATCATCCCAAAGAATTTCCACCACATTCCACCTTTCACTCCATATCCACACGCTTGCACTTCTCGATCTAAAGGTATGATCTGATCCTCCAAAGATCCAGTTTTTGACTTTGCAAAATATGTGATGCATGCATGTCTTCATCCATCTTCCCTACCTGAGCCATACAAAAAACTTTAGTAGATTTTAGGATGAAAGAAAACAAAGCCTTTGGTGAGAACACAAATACCACTTAAGCAATCGAGTGTGCCAATTGAGGAACTCTATTTTAATTTTCAAAACAGTTTGAAAAAACTCGAAAATAGGATCCTGAAAAGAGTAGGAGTGGAATAACACCGAGTCAAGCTGTTCAACCTTTCAACCACCCAAGACAAGGAAAGATTGCTATACACCCCATAGGTAAGAAGGTAAGTTATCACTTTGCCAATAATTCAATTTACTATAGAGTACTAGTTGTGCATTTAGAGTACTTGCAAAGATACTGGCATTATAGCATCTCATGATCCACCAAGCCTAAGTCTTTAGCATTGCTCGAGGACGAGCAAAGGTCTACGCTTGGGGGAGCTTGTTGACGGTCGTTACGGCCTAATTCTGACTCTCTTTTACCGCCAACATCTCGGTAAATAATAGGCTTAGAGACATAGTTCCATGCATTATTAGGCTTATAGTAACTATTTCCATGAGTATTGGTGTTCGCAAAGTGTTTTGCATGATTATGGCCAAAACAACATTAAATAGAAGATCTGTCATTTAGGCTTAAGATGCACTTGAAATTATCAGGAGCACAAACAATATCACATGTCCAATTGGAGTGCACTAACGAGAAGAACTCGTCGAGACGATCCCACGGATATACTCCCTCCATACTCATATTAGATGATGTTTAGGACAAGGTTTGGGTCAAACCTTGGGAATATAAATCATAAATAACTTTTAAGTCATTGAGTTTAGAAATGTGAAAATCATATTAATAGATTTGTCTTGAAAATTACTTTCATAAAAAGTATACATCTATAACTTTTTAATAATAATTTTTATAGAAAATAGTAGTCAAAGTTGTGCTTTGGAGACCGTGTCGCTGTCCTAAACATCATCTAATATGAGTATGGAGGGAGTATTATTTGCAACATTTGAAGCTCAAGATAAACAGATATACCGGGTGCTGATGGCAGCATGACATCAGCACCTGATATCGACGCAGCACCTGGTGGGCCCCTGGCAGACCCAGCAGCCGAGGCAGCACATCGCTTGCCTGGTGTGGGTCAACGCCGGGCGGGACTCGCTGCAGGGGCGGGGGACAAGGCGGGTCCCACGCCACAGCGTAGTTGCGCAGGAGCGCACTCGCGCACAGACGCGTGGGGGGACATGCGGGCCTCCCGACCAGGCGGGACCAGGCGGGCCCAGCACACAGCGGCAGCAAGGCAGGCGGCCAGGCGCGCCTCGCGCAGTCGCAGCGCGCGCATGCAGGGAGCAGGTCGGGCCCACACCCACGTCCACGCGGCCCAGCAGAGCGCCATGCGAAGGCGATGTGCACGCAGGGCGCATGCAGGGAGGTGGCGCATGCTGGGCACGTGGCGCAATGCCGTTGGGCCCTAGACCATCACGCGGATCAGCAGCAGCAGCATGCATGCAGATGGCGGGTGCTGAGCAGGAGACATGGCAGCTGCTGGTTGGCCTGGAAATCTCTCACGCGGATAAAAGCCCACGGGAGAAAACACAGATTGCATGCAAGCTTCTCCACGTGCTCAAGTCACTTCCACCTATAAACAGAGATCTCTCTTCACTTGCAACACACCACTTGGAAGCAAGTCTCCAATCACTCTCATTTAAGATGTAGAGTTAGGCTAGTCTAGTCGGAAATTAGAGTCAGGGTCGAGCTTCGCTCGGGGTTCCGGAGTCGCCTTCTAGAGTTCTGGTAAAGCTCTTGTATCTTTTCTTTTTCTTTATGCAAGACTCTGAGTATTCAATATATTATCTTCTGCATTTACTTGAGTTATTTGTTCCGTATTTATTTCACGAGTAAGTGTAGAATGTCTAGCCTTGGTTATAAGTTGCTGTAGTCTGGCTATAGAAGTTCTCCCTAGTTCTTTATCTCAGTTGGTTCCTCGTCCTTCGTGGAGTGGACGAGTATAATTGTTTACTTGTTGCTCTTGTGGGTTACTTGCTCTTTCTAGGAGGGTAAGTAGTTATTGTCTAGTGTAGGTGTGATTCCTAGACTACGGTAGCCTTGGTTTGTCCCCGTTGTAACGGAGGTGGTAGCCGTTAGGTGGTGACAGCACTATACAGTCTTCGTAGTCCATCACGTTAGTCCCGGCCTGCAGGAGCCTCCAACGGTTATTTACAACACGCCTTCTCATCCCTTTCTGCATGTTGTGGGTTCCGTTTCCTGATGCTAAGATAATAGAAATAGGAATAGAACTATAGATGCCCTTCTTCATGCTAGCCATAATCCTTGCTGGAGATATCTCAAGCATTGGAAGTATATAGGAATCATTTCTTGTCTCGTTGTCCTCCCACTAGCTACACTGCTCTTCTATCTCCATCATTTGTCTTGGATTTCTCCTTGTGTGTGTCATCTGCATATCATTCCTATCATATCCTTTACCCAAGCCTTGTTAGTCGGTGATTTAATTTAGTAGTTGCATCATTGTTTATTATCAATACTCTTTATCCAATGCTTCCCTGAGGAAATAAATACGATACCTTGGAATACTCCCAGGTGAAATGCTACATTGGTATCCGTACGCTTGCGGATTTATATCTATGTCGTAAGAATACCAATAAACACTCCTTGCACAATTACCGGGATTGGAAATCCTGATAGTGGACCGTAAGAAGTATCAACAGAGGCCCAAATGATGTTTGGATAGAGTTTCTGGCACTTTATGATTTATATCATCTAGACGTCCTTCACAAGTCTCTCCTCAGTGTATGAGTTATGTAAGTGTATCCTGATGTGGTGTTTTCTTATTTAATTAAGCTCCACTCCTAGTGTGTTGTCTGATCACGTCTTCTAATTTATCACTCGCAGGATGAAGGTTAAAGAGTGCAGTAAAAAGGGATATTATAACATCGGCTTCGGGGACCCTAAAGTTATACACAAGGCGAACATAAAGAAATATCTGAATCGGACTATAAACAATATATTCAACGCCTTGGATAGGCAGAATACATGTCCATTCATACTCTTGTCGTACAATTTCAAGTGAGTTATTCACCTTTTTTTAATCCTTTCAAGTTAATAATAAATACTAAATATAATCAACATTGCCGATCTATATTTATATGTATAGATTCCATTGGCTACTGCTTAGTATCCAAGTTGATGTAGCCCAGGTCACAGTGTACGACTCCATAAGGAAACCAAAAGAAGATTACCAAGACCCCGTAGACTTGCTTAACCAAGCATGGGCTCGCTTCCTGAAAATGCACATAGGAGTAACCGACCACGTCGGTGATCTTTATATTAATACTAGCAAAACACTAAGAATATAATCCCCACTTCGATCTAGTGTCATTTTCTAGGATTTTATAGTAATTCCTTAAATTTTATAGGATTTTCTAGTAATTTATGCTATTTTGTAGTAATTCCTACAATTTTCTATGTTTTTTCTAGTAGTTTATGCTATTTTCTAGTAATTCCTACTATTTTCTAGTAATTTCTCCTATATATACATATATATATAGCGCATGAGACCGGTGCAAGGAAACAACCTATGTGGATACTACGTATGCGAGTTCATCAACAAATTTGTCGGTCATAGGGGGCAAATGACACCATACGCATTCAAGGTACGTAAGCAAAAAATCAGTTCTGCTCATTCTTTTTAAGTCATTATTTTTCATTATGCTCATGCTTTGATTAAATATGCAGACTTGGAGCATGAAAGAAGATCTCATTGAAGCATCACGAGTCAGTGTAATTTAAGAACAACTATGTGGGTTCCTGCTCGATGAAGTCATAAATCCCAATGAAGAATTTTATGCCGATCCTAATGTAAGCATGGCACAAAAAGATCTTATTAGGGCTTGACAAATGTGGACGATTAATTTATAATATCTTATATATTTGAATTACTTATAATAATTTAAATATATATATATATTATAGATGTGTGATAATATTTATATATATAATATAAAGTAATATATTATATATCATGTAACGTAATATTACCCGTATACGCATATATATATATATATATATATATATATATATATAAGCGTACGAATAAAATAAGCATCAAAACATAAAAATGAAAAAGGAAAGAAACAAAAAAAAGCAAAATACTTTAGTACCTGACGGATAACACTAGCCGATACTAAACTGTGCACCCTACGCTGCTGTGCGGTCAAGCAGTTTAGTACCGACTGGGGTTACAGCCGGTACTAATTGGCGCCAGGCCTGGTACTAAATGGCCGGTACTTCGTGCTCGCAGATGGCGGAGGCAACACATGTTCATGATCTACTGATGCGAGGAGACGGGAAAGAATAGGGCGGCAGGTGGCAGCGAACAGATGGGCTAGGCTGCCTAGGGCTACGTCGGGGTTTACATCTAGGGCATCGGGCATTCCGATCGGGGGCAGGGCGAGCGATCTGGGGCGTCAAGATCAAAGAGAACTGCATTCTATCCGTGCCTCCACGTCGTGGTGGTAGGGCGATCAACGCAAAACGAGGAATCGATCGCACATGTGCAAAATGAATTTGACAGCGCTGGAATCACACTGTAATTTCGGACAGAACCACGTTGCAAGGTTTGCTGACGCAGCTACCGCGTCCAGTTTTTGTTAGTATAGAGATAGAGATACACGCCTCAGGCCCAAGCCTGGCCACGGCCACACTACTCTGCTGTCAACTGCATACCCACTACCATGTCGGGTTAATGTCAAGCATTCTCGAATTATGCTTTTAGCGCAACTTTTTTGTATAATTAAGTACATACGGTATGAAAAGATATAGCTCCCAACTACTAATTTCAAATGTCACCTCAGAAGACAACAGGCTGGTCGTGAAGCGCTCGCTCCTGCACGTAAGCAAACCAATAAGGTGCCTCGTGACCACGACACTCCCGTCCGTCCAGGCCAGTAGGTTTATACTTTGGTTCTCCAAGCAGGTTGTATATAGCAAATTGAGCATATCAATGGCATACAAAGTGGTAGCTAAATGGAAGCGAACAAACTAATTGCCTAGCAGTGATATCATAACCGGATTTGTGAAGTAAAACTAGAATTCAGGATCCTCAAATTCAGTTTCTTCTTTAACGAGCCTTCCACGTACCCACCTCATCTTAGCCATTTCTTCAGATGGTGGATCTTCTTCCAGTGTCCCCGGAGGACAATCTTCTCTTGTTTCAGAAGTTTCAGCATACCTGGGAGCATCTTCTTCCAGTGTCCCTGGCGGATCTGTTGATTCAGATGCGATGCTATCATGTTTTGCCATATCACTGACCATTGATTGCCTAACTTGAAAATCAATTATTCTGAAATCTCCATTCAAAGCATTAAGCTTTGATGAAGCCGAAGGAAGAAGGAAAGCTCTTTCCATGGAATTCTCTATCCTCTGATATAGTTGTTTTATTCCGGTGAATGCAGATACATCGAAATGGAAACCGATGCCACTGACATTGCTTGGGGGAAATTTTATCCCATTTACAGGTTTATTCCCTTGCTTCAACACATTGCTTTCGTTCTGTGTCTCAATTCCATGGTTGTAGTGCAACAAAGCCTCCTCTGACATGTGACCAGAAGCTTTTTCTGGAGGCCCTTCAAGATCAATACATTCAAGTGATATCCTTGCCTCTGTAACAAGCTTTCTAGCTTCTATAAGTGATGCTTGAGCAAAAGGGTTCATTGCTGCAGCAGTTTCCAAAGCATCAGCAGCCTTCACTGCTTCTGCAATCAGTGACCTTGCAGTAAAGAATTAAGCAGCAGTTATTTATGAGGAACAAGAGAATGAAACAGACAAGAATGAAATGGCATATAGCAATATTTCCCATGAAACAATATTCATTACGTTTTCAACAACAATTAAAGGAACATTTACAGGTGCATAATGATGAATTAAAGCTACAAATTCACTAATAAGAGTATGTCTCGAATCATCTACCCATTTTCTATTTCGAAATAAAGAGACATACCTGGCCCTTTTAATAGCTTCTTTCTTTTCTATTTCCAGTGCAGCCCTTTGAGCTCGAATCTTTGATAACATCACCAATTTTTCACCTGCCATTGGATCTTTGTAGGGAGTTGCACTTTTCTTTCTCTTAACAGTTGCCCCTTTTCCGTGAGCATCCTCTAAGCTTACAACTCTGTCTTGCATAGATTTCTTTTTCATAGTCTCTCTCTTTACACCTGGTTCTTCAGCAGGTCTTGACTTTCTCGGTGTTTTAGTGCCAGTAGATGATCCATGGTAGCTAGCAATTCCACTACAAACACGTTCACGATATTCCTAAAGGGAGATAGCACTCAAAAGTTAAATAATGATCTCATATGTTCATGCCAATGAAAGTAGCCATGAACTTCTATTGCTCATGCATGTGGAATGAGAAATAAAGAGGCCCATGTGTGCAACTTCAACTGCTGATGCATGTGGAATGAGAAATAAAGAGGTACATATGTGATATGGCATCAAAAATCATTTTCAAAGAAAATATATATGAAAAAAAATGCTTTTAGGGCATCTTACTTGATTCAACCACTTTGCAGCAATGGCTTCTGCAATTTTTCTCCTCTGCTCAGGAGTTTTTGGCGCTCGTCTGTTACCTCTTGGCCTTGGCATTGATCTCTTTTTCTGGAGATTCCCCAACCACTCTTCCTGCATTTGCTCAGTCAAGATTTTATATGAATTCCATTTGAGGCCATCTCCACCAGCAAAGCCCTTTCTAGCCGCATCAGCTACCATGTCCCTCCACTCCACAAAGCAGCCATCCTGCACCATTAATCTCTGTAGGCGCAAACTCCAACCTCGCCTCACTCCCTCTGATATCTTTACCCGTGTTTCCTTACTGTATCAAGTACAAGCACCATTTAAACTAGGGATGCATCCACCAGTATGTTTGATGAGAAATTGTTTTTAGGAAAACTTCAAACCAAGTATTTGAAAACATTTTATTACAATCATAAAAGCTGTACTGCAAGTCTTGAGAGAAAATGAACATAAGTTGGTAAGTGCCAATACAGCTAACTCATCTACAGCTGAACATAGACGTTGAGCAAAGTTAAACTGCAGAGCAGTGCAATCAAAGTCAAACCGGAGATAGAAAATGAAGACAGTTTAGCTTGAGAATCATGTATTGATCACTGAATTCTGGGCTCACCAACTCATCAAATGAACAAACAAATTTCTTGAGAAATATAGAACTGCTGAGAATGTAACCATTTCGATGACATGAATAGTTCACCCTTGCATTACCATATTTGTAATTTTCCTAACTTCCCATAAAAGGATCAACATGGTTGAGATGTCCCCAAGATTCATATGGAATTCAAACACATACTATGTAGAAAACTAAAACCATATTAGATTAGGCCAGAAGATTATAAATAGGAAAGAAAGTGATTTCTCATGATTTGGAAGTTAAACACAGACAGTAGTTCATTCATTTCAATTTACTAAACAAACAAATTAGTAAATTGTGAAGTACCTCTGTGCATGCCCCAGATTCATCAGCTTTTTCTTAACCTGCAGATATGAGTAACAAATCCATTGATGCAACACATATCATGCACTCATGCTACCCAAAAAAATTTAAACAAGAGAAATAATATGGAGTTATATCTTCTTGCAGAATTCAAACATCAAATATCTGGACAACTTTACAAAATAACTTTGAGAATAAGACATACATTTAAAAATGGTAGAAAACAATCAATTCTTTTGGTTTGTGTGAATTTTTCTATGAACAGTGCCATATGTTATTTATAAAGAGCATGTCAGTTAATTTGTGAAAGCTGTGTTGATAAAAAGACCACCCTAGTTAAAGAGGTCCCAACAGTTAAATGGCATCACCAAGTCACAAGTTAAAATTGGTGTTTCAGATTTCAGAGCCCACATGGAAATGAATACTAGTACTTTAGTAAAATAAAAGTATAAATTACTATCCTCAAGTATGGACAAAGTTCGGATAACCCCTAAAGTATGTTTTGATTCATTTTACACCCACAAGTATCTCAACCGGTCCAATCTATCCCTTCCTAAGATTTGTCTTTTTTTTTCCATTTACATGTGGTGTTTTAAGTTAAAATTTGGTGGGATGATCGAGGACCACATAAAGTATTTCAAAAAATATATATAATATGAATTTTTCATCATTATTTTGAAAGGCTACAATATGTAATAATAAAATAACCATATTATGGAGAGATGGAATTGCTATAATGGATTGTATTGCATTGAGGCCCTTGGCCGGTATATATAGAGTACAGAGACTTGGGGGGCAAGACACCCGGATACATATGACAGTCTACGATACGTATATCTATAACTACCAAATATACTCTAACATCCCCCCGCAGTCACAGCGGGAGCACCGCAGACGGTGAGACTGGAGGAGAAGCCGAAGGTAGAAGCCTACGGACTGACATCCCCCCGCACCTTTGTGCGGTGCAGACGCTGCGACTGGAGCGAAAAACCGGCGAGTAACTCATGCGGATAATAGCCCTTTGTGCCAATGTCGAGGTAGCCGAGACGAGGGTGAATAGCCATGGTTGAAGATGTTTTGCGTAGGGTAGCCGTGGTCGACGGTGAGCTGTCGAGGTCGCCAAGGGTAAGGAGACGCATAGGAAGCCGCGGGCGCACGAAGAGGCGCCATGGTGGGGTTGTAACAGAGAAGACGCCGGCAACGAAGACGGCGACGCGTCAAGGCAGTCGAAGAGGGGGTCGATGCCGAAGTAGACGTAGACACGCCATCGGGCGACACATCCCCGAGTTTGCCAGACTCGTGAATGCATCGGGGACGATGGCACGTACCGATGTTGCTAATACCGGACGTGCGAGGGAGAGTGCACCACCAAGACGCCGTTGTCTGAGGGACCAGCAAAGAAGGCCTCCATGACAGCCGCAGGCGCAGAAGAACGGCGAGGTAGAAGATGCTGATGCGGCGATGCAACCCGCAGTTGCTGGAGTAGACGAAGGGGTAGAAGTGGACGGCGATGCTGGCGACAAGGCGGTGTTGGACGAAGCGAGGAGGTAACCCCGGACGATCTGGCGCAAGGCCTGATGATCCGAATGGCGCGGCAGCGGAGCTCGAAGAAGGCGGCAAAGAACTCGAACGGCTTAGTGAAGACCATACACGCAAGGCGCGCACTGACGTAGTCGTAGACGATGTTGGAGACGCGGTCGAAGAGGCCGGCGTGGACGAAGTCGAGGACGTAGTCGGTGGCGGTGAAGATGCAACGACGGGGAGGGCCAGGGAGGACGGCGCTGCAGCCCGAAGAGACGAAACGGTAGGAACCCTCGTGTCGGCTGAGGTGCACACGTACTTAGGACATCCATCCTAAATCCGCACATGCCGTGACCGAACACTGATCGGCTGATCAGACCAAGGGCGCACGTACGAGACGACGGACGACGATACCGCGTAGATTGGAGGTGTGGCTGTGATGTCGGGGCCGACCGGCGTGGAGACCATGTTGCCGAGGGGCCTGGTGGCGCTGCGGGTGGTGCCCCAGCGCGCATTGCACGCCAGCCCGAGCGACACGGTGTTGAAGAAGAACAGCCAGTGACGATGTCGGAGTAGAGGCACACGATCGACGGGTGGTGGGCGACTCAATCTCGATAAGTGATCGAGTAAAAATTAGGGGGGGGGGGGGCGACCGGCAGCGGCGCGCACCCGGGCGGAGCAGAGGAGAGCCCATCGGGGTGGCTGGGCACCACGCGTCGGCGGGCGCCCACCGGCGGCGAGCGCCCCGACTGGGCACGAGGCGGCAGATCGGTCAGAGGGAACGCGCGGCAGCCTGACCGACGCCACCACCATGGTGGCGCAGAGAGGCAATGCACGTCCCGACCAGCACCACCACCATGGTGGCGCAGAGGTCAGAGGGAACGACGCTTAGCTCACTGACGGGGAGGCATCCCGAGCCCATGGACGACGACACTCCAAGTGAGTTCCTTCAGGATCTGTAGCTGCTTGACGACGAAAGCAGCGGATCAGGGGATCGGCCACACGAGACAGGCGAGGGCGCGGCCCCCGGCGGAGATCAACATGGTCGACTTCCCCGGGGACGCGCTACGAGGCCGTCGCAGGGGCGCCCTGGAGGGACACCGTGGGGAACACGAGGACGGCGGCGATGCGAGAGGAGGGACGCCGACGGCGCTAGGGCAGCGGAAGATAGCCTAGGATCCCAAACCTTAAACTCGTGATACCATGTAGAGAGATGGAATTGGCATAATGGATTGTATTGCATTGAGGCCCTCGACCGGTATATACTTTGGGGGCAAGACACCTCCCGCATACATATGGCAGTCTACGATACGTATATCTATAACTACAAAATATACTCTAACACATATTGATAGAAAATTTTATGAGAAATAATGAGAAAAAATCATATTATATTTTCTAAAAATACTTTATGTGGCTCTCTGTCATCCCACAAAGTTTTAACTTAAAACACGGCTTGTGTATAGAGAAACAAAAAAGAAAAATCTCGCGAAGGGGTAGATTGGACCAATTGAGATACTTGTGGGTGTAAAATGAACCAAAACATACTTTAAGGGTTATCTGGACTTTGTCCATACTTGAGGGTAGTAATTTGAACTTTTTTCTAAAATAAATTCGGAACCAAAATGCACCATTGTGAGGAAGAATGTGCAGTAGAATAGTATAAAATAACAATCTACAGAGATACATATTCATTTATGTAGCTATACGAATCTACCAAATTTGCATAATGAGACGGATACAAGCTCATTTTTATATAGATGGGATGACATCTTTAAGAAACCTATCCCTAGTAGAATTAAGAAAATAGATGGCAACTCAATCTGCTCAGATATAGAGCCTAGTACAACTGCACCATTTTGGGCTGCCGGCGATGTGCTGCACCAAGCCATGTGGCCATGTGCACCCTGTAGGTTGGTTAGAGGCAAGGAATCCAGCGGTTTCTATAAGCCAACCGAGGTCTTCATTGCCTATATATGTGCTTGTACCGTGCAGCTATCAATCAGTCTACTATTGTTATGCACCATAATCTTGCGTTCAAGGACCACCATGACACCGTGTGATTCTAGGCTCTCATTTTACTTCCCGTAGGGTATTGTAAAACGACTTGGCCCCCTAAATTACACCATAGGTCACGAAAACAACCACCATTGATGGTATGTTACCAAGGCGAACCTGGATCCACAGGCACACCGTGGCCACGCACATGCCATATGTTAATCATCCCATCGGAAAAGTTATTTTAATGAACACAAATTCAACAAATCAAACATGTCAATCCTATATGCATGTAAACATTACTCTTTAATCTTTGAAAGGTTCAACGTATTTGTTCAGGCAGTGGTTAGAAAGCCTAGGCTGACATAATACATTGCCAGGCAGAGACATTTCTTAATAAGAGGACTGGCAGGCTTTGTAGCAACTTTTAAAGAGGGTAAATCTGTTGATTGTTTGCTCAAATGCAGAACTAACAATAAGTAGTCAGCAAGACAAAATAGTAAATAATCAGACCACATAAATAATAACAATAATTCTTACATGACATCACCTTGGGGTCCTGCATCGCAATCCTGGTTCTCTCGCGTATCCGCTGAAGTGTCTCTGCACACGGAATTCACTCAAATAAGGCAGAACCCTTTTCACAAAGTGTAATAAGCGAAGTGTAATAACCCTTTTCCTACTGTAACCCATGCTATTTCGACCTCAGTTACGAATTTTACACAGCATTTCTTCCAGCAAACCTACGACTCCTCGGCAAATCCAACTATTATGCCCGTTGAGAGACGTGTTTTACTGACACATGGTTGCAACAATATTCAGACAACATTTTGAAACTAACTTTTAAGCACAGGAAAATTAGAGTACTACTATACCTGGGCTTTTTTTTGAGAATTTACTATACCTGGGCTGTGCTTCCTTCCCTTGTTCCACGGCGTGTTACCCTTGTTCGCCTGCGATATTCGCATCCGCCTGAGCCTCTCCCTCTCGTCCACGTCCTCCTGCTCCTCCGTCAGGAGCTCGATACCTACCGCGTCCGCGCCGCCGTCCAGCGCCAGTGCCGGGTCGGCGTCCGCGACCACGCGGACCGTGCTGCTGCAGGGGCGTCGCATCGGCACGAGGTGCAGGAGCCGCCGCCGCGACGAGTCGGAGGAGCGCGTCCACGGGGACATATGCTGGAGCCGTGGCCAGGACGAGATCCAGTAGCAGCCCTGCAGCTGCGGGCCCATCGGACGAGTGGCGCAGTAGGGGATACCAACGGCGAGCCCAGCCGAGAGCCCGCGTAGATTGCGCGACCGGAGCGGAGGGGAACGGAAGGTGCGAGGAGGCGACAGGTTTGGCACCCTGAGCGAAGGTGCATGGAGTGGTGGAAACGGGGGGTGGTTGTTTTTGGGTGGGTGGGGGAGGATAAGACGCGCAACAGGGAGCGATAAAGGGTATAGAACACTAAAGGTGCCGTATCAAAGTAAAATGAATGAAACGCGACGAAATTTACAGAAGGATTATTTCCAGAAGATATGTCATAAATATAATCTAAATAGGAAGTAAAAAGTCATAAAATTTTCAGAAATAATAAATTTGTCAATCTCAACAGCATCTTAATACATCATTTATACTGCCATATGAATGGCATATGTAGCCCATAGATTTACACCACGTTTGTTGATGGTTTTCAAAATAGGGTTAACCGATGAGCTTTACGTTCACTGGACACGTGATCCAGTAGTCGGCACATCTTTGT
Source organism: Echinochloa phyllopogon (assembly GCA_033239725.1). Lineage (NCBI taxonomy): Eukaryota > Viridiplantae > Streptophyta > Magnoliopsida > Poales > Poaceae > Echinochloa > Echinochloa phyllopogon. Next base: position 31,473,668 of record BTCW01000018.1, read on the forward strand.
TTAAAGCTGCTTCGTTGAGGAGCAGCTTTCTAGCAATTTTCTTGTTAGTAGAACATGACGCGCGCTATATCCTGTTAGAAGTGATTAAAATAAGCTTCCATTATCACTGGGTAAGTACAGTAGTAAAAACGTTAATATAAAATACAGTGGTTACATATATACTGCTAGTCAAAAAGATAACAGAAGAGAATAAAAGCACTCAAACTTCATCGGAATCTCAAATACATGCAAATGTCCGTTTTCCATTAAAAAACAAAGCAATCCTTAAATGTTTTAGCAACTTCAGTACAATTCAGAGACAGCATCGAGGCCACCAGCACCCAACAGCGAACTGACACCCTACACTACATCATTCAAAGTCAAATGAGCAGAAGTCCCCAAAACCATGCCTATCAGCACAGAGTTCACACTGATTTTTCCACAAGCATGAACATGCATACTTCTCTGCTGGGGAAGAGGCCGGCACTATTGCTGATCAGAGGTCCATCCTTGGTGTTCCCATCTTGATCTTCTAGGAGGTGATTGCCAAAGTGGTCCTGAGGGCCTCTGCTGGAAGGTATTGTTTCTGTTTATGAGGCAAAGAAGACCCATGTCCAAATAAGTAGATTTATTCTATGAGAAAGAAGAAAACAGATTTTCCACCAAAGAAAAATCAAGCTAGACATGCTCCCTTGTATCCACATCTCAAGGTAGGTTACTGTCACTTTCTAACCACAGATTTGTGAAGCTAGACTGAAGGAAATTCTCATGGTAAATCCTAAGCACAGAGCTTGCCATGATACACCCTAAGAATACTACTCTAAACGAAAAAATTATGTTACACACAGCAACCAAAATTAAGATAAGCATGCAAGTAATGCCCAAGGCATGACCATAATACCTGTATGTTTGAAGACAACACAGCTGATAAGTGAGCTCTCATATCGATAGTGGAACCCTGTCTCATGAAGCTCCATAGCTCCAAAAAAAAGTAATATAACCCATTTGTACAGGAAAAACAAGATGCAAAATCTAAAGCAAAGTAACAAGAGAGATATCTCCACCTATTCAGTATATAGTAGAACGAACACTCAGACCAAAATCAAGCTGCAGTTAAAAATGAAATTCTCAGCAATACAATTGTCCACACATTTCCTAGTGCATGCCATACAGTCTAGTAGGTACTCTTTTTACATTAACTCTAACGTAGACTCCAATCTTAGATGTCATATAATGTTACTAATTAAGAAAAGATAGACCAATTGGTGATACTATAATTGTATCCCCTAATATGGCCCGATCATCTTGACAGTATCTTCACCTTGCACTCTTCGGTTACATGAAAAGAGATCCAGAGTTTAGAACACTTTTTTCAGTACAATTTCTGGTCTTCTACACTCATTCATCACTCACCCAATGACAAGAACAAAGTGCCTCATCAATTGCAATAAACTCATGCCAATCTTTATACTCAATCAGAACATGAATATGGCAAGCACAACTGATAAATATGGGGACCATACAAAATGAGCTAGCAAAATTGAAATGGAAAAAATGTATACGTTATACTCATTTCATCGAACACATTGCAGGCATCATCCATGGAACTGTTCATGCCAGCAACAGGTAGTACATGGGAGACTGGTGGTCAATTGGAGGTGGCTGGATAAGGTATAGAGGCATTTGCTAAGTGGAAGATGAAAGGTTGTTTATGTTGATGATGGGGATGGAGGACAGAAGCTGCGGCCTTGCTCTGTTGCTGTTGAACCTACAGGATTGGGGAAAGAACAGAGAAATTGTGTTAGCAGCAGAGAGGATTAGAGGTTTCCTACTGCTAGAGATTAGATTGTGATGCCATTTGATTAGAGCAAAGGGAGCCATTCTGGCTGGTGTTGCTTCAATGGGAAAAAGGAGAGGAAAATATGCTCCTATTAGAGCAAAGGCACAATTATGCAAGTGCTTACCAAACCAAAAACAAAGTCAACGCTAAACTGAAGCCTCACGCGTAGAGCGGCATATCGTCAAACACCATGCCCGCGTCACTGCGCGGCGTCGCTGTCACCGAGATCCTTGAGCTGCGCCGCCGCTTTCTGTGCATCGATCGAGTACAGCAAGGCAGCCAGGCTAGAGTTACTTGCTTAGACGACAGCTGGATCGAGGCAATTGGGTGAAAGCAAAGGTTGCTAATGAAGCAGTTGTACCGTACCTTGGAGAGGACCCATGCGGAGTGGGTGTAGGCGCGGCGGAGCAGGGCTGCGAGGTCGTCGCCGGCGGAGAGGTTGTGGTAGTTGACGAAGTTCTAACGGGCGTACTTGGTGTAGTAGGGCCGCGTCTCCGCCGGCAGCCGCCACACCAGGCACAGCACCTCGCAAAACATTTTTTTTTGAATGAAGCCTTGCAAGGATCGAGAGGAAGGGATCATGTAGGAAAACTCACAGCCCAGCGGTAGCTCGGATATCTGGACGTGCAGGGAGCAGCCATGGCCGACCACGAGCACCTCTTGTCCCCAGATCCTCGCGAGATACCCCAGCGCTGCTGCCGCCCACTTGGGGTCCTCAAGGCACCAGGCGCACTCCGCCGCCGTGCAGTCACTCGCGCACGCACGTTTGGCCAACATCGCCGTTGTGTTGGGCCCCGCGCAGAACCAGCCACAGACGGCGTCCTCGTGCGCCAAAGGGCCCGTGTCCGCGTACGCCAGGAAGCACTCCGCGCGCTAGAGGTCGGCGCACAGGCTGGTGCCGCAGCCGCCGGCGGTGGTGGCGTCAATGGCAGGCGGAGCTATCGGTGTCGAAGCAGAGTCCGCACGCGAAGGTACGATCGCGGCCCACCCCACCGGACCACCCCGCGGCGAAGCCCGTGAGGGCGGACGCTGCGGCGGAGGAGGGAGAGCACGTTGGCGCGGACGCCGCGTCGTCGCGGCGGGCGCGCCGGGTCGAGCAGAGGCGCTAGGCAGCTGCGCGTGCCAAACCGCAAGGGGAGGTAGCGGCGGCGGAGGAGAGGAAGGGGGCCGTGGAAGGGTTATCCGAGGCACCGGCGGGTAAATAATCGCAACTCGAGGGTTATTTTCGGAACCGAGACGTGTTGACACGCGGAGGCAGCACGACGCCGTGGAACGTGGAGAGAAGGGCAAACAAGAGCTTCTTTTAATAAATCTGATTGGGTAAGGAATGGGACCTAAAACAATAGATATATTAGATACAAGAATACTATTCATTATGTAATGAAAAAAGATAACTTTATGCAAGAAATTCAGACTCTTTTTTGTAGCTTTGTCTGTCTTGGTTGCAGAATTAGCAGCTAGAGCTTTACATCCGCTAGGATTACCAGTACACTATAGTGGCCAAGAAAATGAAAGGAGATGATCATGCTTGAAGTATTCATAAATGTATGTGTCCAATGTATGCTATAACCTAAATAGATTCTATAGTAGGGATCAAAGTTTACCTTTACCAAAGTAGTGTCATCATTTTCATGTGGTGTCTCTGGCGATAATGTTGTTGCATTTTGAGTAAGTGTGGCTGGAGCGTTGATAACTGTTGCTGGTAGTAAAGTGAGCTCTCCCTCTTTCCTTGGAGTGATCTGCAACAATAGATAACACGTAGAAAGAAAGTTAGATAAGCTAAAGATTAGGAGACCTGATTTATTTAACAAAATCAAAATGGAAATTTCTGAAGCGGTAGCAACCTCACAGTGATACAACTTTGGTTCCTCATCAGCAAATGATGGAAACCTAATAAGTACAGACAAAGCAGCAGCACTAAACCAATTTAAATCTAATTTGATGTGTCAAGACGTCAAGCCCTATCATGACCGTAGCACTTGCAGAGTTGCAGGACAGAGAGCCACGCTAGTCCCACAAGAACCACCCCTTCAAGTTATTAACTCAACAACCACAAAAGATATGCTACAGAGTAATGTTGTAAATGCAATCACACATTACATTAATACATAACATTAACACAGTTCAGTCACTAAACACTCCGATTTTAGTTTATTTCAGTACGGATTGTTCTGCTCCTCCAGTGATCATCGATTGAGTACAAGGCATCGGATAAATGTTGTCAACCATCTCTCCAGTGATCATCGATTGAGTAGAGGGCACAAGATAAATGTTGTCAACCATCTGAGTTGACAAATTAGGCTTTTGAGATGTGTTGACCAAAAAGAACATATAAAACTTCTATCAATATGGCACATATGTATCACCTTTTCCTTGAAGATATGTCATGTGCTTTGGTTGCAAGCTTGCATCTAAATCACCAGACGCATTACTGATGCTAGAATCAACAACAGACTGTGTCAAAGCATCTAACTTTTGTAATAAAAAGAATGCGAAGAGGTATCTTGCCCTGGCACTCAGCAATCAGCATAGCTAGCATCTCAACTTGATGCTGGTGGAGGCAAAGGCATGCTGACAGTTATGTCAGTGTTTTGCATTACTATTGCCATGACACGGACAGTTATGGTGGTAGCACAAACAGAATAAGATGACACAGGTACAAAGTCGAGAAGAAAATACCAACATAATAGAGTTGAGTATTGTGACATATTTAGCCTTAAAAATGTAGCTCGGTACTTGGTAAACCTTGCACTCTTGTACTGTCCAAGGTTACAGTACCTTAGAAGGCATCGATGAATTAACCATTGGAGTTCAATCTATCAAGTTAAAAACAACTTCAAGCCGGTTAAAAAAATTGCAAGGCAATAAGTCCAATAAGTGCATCAAATTAAACCATAATTGAGTTCCCTAAGCCTCAATTTAGCATCCATGGTGTGCAAAAATCACAATAATAACTGTCAGCAGATAAGCAAGGCTATCAGCAGTAAAGGCATACAAACTTGGAAGCAAAAGCTAATAAACTTATATAATTACAAAAATGATGAATTGGAGCCACTATCTCCAGTTTGTAGCTACAGCAAGAACAGGAAGGGTATGATCAGAGGGCAGCAGAGGATGATGCAGATGATGGTGGCGTGAAGAAAGGCTCACCAATGGCATTTCTACTCCAATCATGAAGTTAACAACTTTTTGTTGAGCTCTCATCAGTTTTTTGCCCAGTCTATGAGCTGTGAAAAGAAATGTGGTCAACAAACGCTAGCAAAATGAAGGCTAAATACTAGGAATGCACTTAGCTAAAGATGGTTTATTGCTATGAAGACTATAGATGAGAATGATATGATCATACATTAATATTTTGAAAACTACCATTTATCCTATTTTTATAAGAATTCTTTAGAACTTATTTCGTCTCCAGTTTATAACTCTCTCTGCGCCGAGCACTCTCATGCAACCAAGGGTCAGTGGTTTTTAAGAAACCTGATTACCTCCTACAAAAACCCAATAAATTTCTTAAGTATTCTTCAAAGACCAATTTCTCATCAATTGCACAAAACTCATTGAACTCATGGGAATCTCTGAACTGAACTTTGAACCTAAATATGCCAAGCACAACTGATAGATATAGGGATTATACAAAATTAGCAGGAAAAAATAAAAGGAGAAAAAGAAAGAAAATGTATACCTTGTGCTCATTTCATCGAGCATGTTAAAGGCATCATCCATAGAAGTGTTGACGCCAGCAACAGGGAGCGCACATGAGAGCACTGGTGGATTGGGAGTTGCTGGATGAGATGTAGAGACGCTTGTGGTGTAAGAAGAAAGGCTATTGCTGGGAGATGGTGAGGAGAAGTTGTGGCCTTGCTCTGCTGGTGTTGCTCCCACGGGATGGGGAAAAGAATAGAGAAGTGGTATGAGAAGCAGAGAGGATTTAGGGTTGTTGCTGCTACAAATTACATTGGGATGCGATTGGAACAAAGGGAGTGGCTGCAGCTGGTGCTGATTTGATGCAGAAAAAGGGAGGAAAAGATGCTTAAGTGGTGTAGGTGCAGGCTATCAATATGTTGTTGATGCTATGCATCTCGCAGGAAGGTGAGAGGCTAGCTAGTGTTGATGACTGCTGGGGAAGAAAGAGCGGAGAGGGGGGAAGAGATGGTGCTAGCGATTTGTATACTCAACAGTCGTAGGAAGAAGAATTTGTAGAGAGGTGGAGTTGACTTCCTATGATGGAGGAAGTAGGCAAGAGAGGAGCACCGTCGTGGAGGAGAAGAGGAGAATCAGCGGCGGCTGAGCTCCATAGCGCAGTTACGGCTTGATTTGACTCCTCCTGGCCCCCGACCTCTGGTCAGCGCGGCAAGCGCTAGGCACCACTGCCAAGCTGCGGGCAGGAGAAGGTGCATTGGAGGCCAGTGCCCCCGGGAAGAGGCAGCCTGAGGTCAGAGCTCACGGACCAAGGTAGAGCTCGGGGGATGAGACCGGTACTTGTCAGCGCACGTCGACGGCAGCGGACGGCAGAAATCTTGAGGAGGCCCGGCGGACTGCGGATCTTGCGGCGGGGGGGAGCTAGGAGGGAGTGTTTGCAAAATCGACTGGGAACTGGGAATCTCTTTCCTCTGTCACTGCGTTTGCTTTGCTTCTCTCTTCTGGTACGAACGCACACGAGGGACCGTCGGCGGCGAGTAGCGCGGCGGTGCCCCCGCGGCCGGATCTGATGGCGGGATGGAAGGGAGGGCATGCAGCGAAGGCGGCTAGGGTTTCGAGCGCTGAGTCACCGCGCCGGGGCGAGAGCAGAGAGGGAGGGAGACTATGGAAGAGGAGCGAGAGAGAGGGCCGCGGGTTTATTTCACCAATGTTGAGGTTTTTTTTTTACAAAAGTACCCGTGAAATCCGGTGGTGCGTACAGAGTTGATGTGGGTTCCGAATTTTGTAGCTAAACTTTGGTCTTTTGGATGCGTACGTCACTGTAGCATTTCATTTGTATGTATAAAAAATTGTCTAAAAATTGATTAATTAGGCTCAAAATGTTCGTCTCGTAGAGTACAATAAAACTGTGCAATTAGTTTTTTATTTCATCTACATTTAGTACTCCATACATGCTATGACATTTTGATGTGATGAAAATTTTCTTTTTACATAGTGAATTTTAGGGGTAGAATTTGTGATCAAGTCCCTGGTGCGAGAGGAGGCACCTCCTTTTAAGAACGCGATGTTTAGGGGAAAGACGAGGTAATAGTTCTGACACATAAAATTTGAACGAAATAATGTATATTTTTTAAAAAGGAAACATACATAACACCTATAATTATTACAATAGGATGGATACAGATAATCCTCCTGCGCCTATCAATAATTATGTTGCATTTGGGTGAAGAATGAACACCTTGACATGACATGCAACAGCGAGGAGCACCGACCAAGCAAATGACTCGCTTGAGTAGGATACGGTTGGATGGTTTTATTTTGCTGAAAGCCACATTAATAATTTATAACCCAAGGTTACACCACCAAATGTATAATAAGGTATGCTTGATTAGTTAGCATAGGTATAGTTCGCATAGGTAATACTTGAGACCCAATCCACCGGGTGGTTTTATTTTGCTGAAAGCCACATTAATAATTTATAACCCAAGGTTACACCACCAAATGTATCATAAGGTATGCTTGATTAGTTAGCATAGGTATAGTTCACAGTACATATTAGCATAGGTAATACTTGAGACCCAATCCACCGGGTCTCAATTACACATAACTGTTTATTAGAGACTTCCTCATGTCGTCAATAGTTGTGGTTGGCTGGCCTCTCAACTTGAATATGCTCTTGATCGATGTGCTACAGAAGACTCCGAATAGGGATATTTCGGGCAACAGTCTGCATGAACACCTCAACACCAAGCACATCTGCAATGAGCTCCTCAATGTCTTTGGAAAATTCATGAGCATGAATATATCAGCTTGAGGTATTTGCAAAAATGCAAAGTTCATGGACCATGAACAGAAGTAAGTAGGTATACTTTAGGAAGGTCAGGGTGTGTAAGCGCAACATGGTCATTGCAAGTATGAAATTTCCAAAAGCAGATAACCTCTCATCTATTCGTTGAATAGTCCTCTCATCAATTGGTTGAACCACTACTTGATCAGGCAAGCAGTTCCTCAGGTGCTGACCTCTAGAACAATTCGAAAGAATAGGGAGAATAAGTATAAAAAAATTATGAACCATGCATCCCATCAAATAATTAAGATACTAACAAATGCCACATGTAAATAAACTTCCAGGATAACTGCCTCTTATTCCCACCACTTTCTTTATAGTTTAATAAAAAAGGTGGACAAAAACAAATATTAACTACTAATGAAATTCAAATAATGAAAGTAAAGACATTGCAAATTTGCAACCAATAACATGGCCATGCCACAATTACCAAGCTGAAATGATTATATCTATCTAACACATAGGTAGAAATCTCCAAAAGACCATAAGGCCCTAGAAATTACATGAAAACTTGTTCAACTCATGGCGACAACATAAATCTGAGGGCTTACAAAAAAGAACATCACACATGGCATCGTAATTGTCAAATATGAGCTGACTCTCTAAATGCGATCTCTCTAGTGTTTCTGAGTACTACCTAATCCATATGTATAGAATCATCTTGAGGTTGAATGCTGATAGAAAACAATAGTTCCTAAAACCCATAATTAACTTAAACAAACTGTGCCCAAAAAATATAAAAGGAGCGGATGTATCTGAACAGAAAAATAGGAATCCGATCGATAAAGTAGAGCATATTTTTGTGCACCGAAATCAGACTGTATGTACTTCAACTTTATGCGTAAGAAATAGATTGATGGAATCAAATCGGTGGTGATTCCCTGCACCTGCTACCAATTTAAAAAATTTGTCATCGTCAAATGTCCCTAAGGGTGTGTTTGGATGTAGATATTGGAGGGCTTGGCATTGAATTGACTTCAATACTAAATCAGTCATGGTAAAGAAATTGGCCCAATTCGAATTATTTTGTTTGGATGACTATTGCATTGCCTTTTGGATTCTTAGAAAACAAAACAAATCGATTCCTGTTTGGATGTACAAAAGGATGAAATTAAAAGAGCCACAGACTTCAATAGAAAGTGTTGCCACGATGAACAATCTAACATCAACAAGCTATACATATAGTTCCATTATAATTATAATTTCATCTAGTTAGGCAAGATATTCTACTTTGCACATGCAACCAACTAATGAAGTTCACAATTGAACAACTATGATAGGACTAATATTATTAAAGAAATGGAACCAGTTAAACCAAAGACATTACAGTTCATCAGCAGATAGCAGCATGAACTTACTTATCAGTTAGTGAAAATGGGACGTCTCACTACCAGAGAACCTCACATCCGCCCTCCTCATAGGCCACGTCACATTTTGGACCCGGTGCTAAGGGTGCATCAGCACCGGGTCCAACAGCTATGAGCGGGGGCGGCACGCAGGGGTGGCAGGCTGAGCACATTAGCACCGGGATTAGCGATGACCCAGTGCTAATGGTCTAACATTCGCACCAGTTGCAGCCAGCAACCGGTGCTAATGTTGCCAAGGCCCTTTAGCACCGGTTGCTGGCTGCAACCGGTGCAAGTGTGAGAGCAGTAGCACCAGGTCTTGCCACGACCCGGTGCTAATGAGCTCGTATATAATACCTTCCCTCCCCTCGCCCGAGCCAGCATCAACACTTGGAGCTGTGTTAATGTTGTGCTCGGGACAGGGGAGGTGCTGCCAAATTTTTTTTCAAAATTTGTGAAGATTTCACTCATCCAAGGGGCACTACAAGGTACATTCTTTCATTCTCTTATGTTTTTTATTAGCTTGTATTGTTTACATGCTTTCGAAATAGAGAAATTTGTGAATCAAAACGGAAAGAGAGCTTGTGTTCATGGTGGAGAGAGAGAGCTTGTGTTCATGGTGGAGAGAGAGAGCTTATGTATTGTATTTATTAGTTATTTATTTAAAGTTGGAATAGTTATTTATTTTTTTAATGGAAGTATATTTGTTTTTAGAAAATGAATATATTAATTATAGTTTTAGAAATGTGTTTAGTTTGCCTTATATATGAATTCTAGTTTTATATATTAGATTTGTATTGTCTTATGTATTAACTTTGTAATCTATTATATGTTAAATTTATATTTAGTTATATATTAAATTTATATTATCTTATATATTACCTTTGTATTATATTATATATTAAATTATACAAATAATTGTTATTGGTTACTAATGCAGATGAATAGGCAATGGATGTACGAGGACAATCACGATACGACGTTTCGTGATGGCCTGAAGGGGTTTCTCGATGTCGCCGAGGTCAATAGGACGTCGTCAGATTTCATGTTCTGCCGATGCACTAATTGTCGAAATATACAATCATAGAAACAAAGAGGAGCTCTTCAGGTGCATTTGATGAGGCACGGTTTCATGAGCAATTATTTTGTTTGGACGAAGCATGGTGACAGAGGAATTCTAATGGATGAAGATGAAGAAGACGAGGTGGATAACGACATTCCGGTATTGGCTGAATACTACGGGGCCTTTGCAGATGCTGTAATGGGTGATGCCGATCAGAAAGATGCTACTCAGGAAGATGATGCTCAGGAAGATGACCCTAATGATGGACTTGGGCAAATGTTGTGTGATGCTGAGAAAGACTTGGGCAATGATAAGGAACTAAAAAAGATACAACGCATGTTGCGGGACCACAAAACTGACTTGTACCTAGATTGCAAAGAGGGGCTTACGAAGTTGGGTAGCACACTTGAATTTCTGTAGTGGAAGGCAGCAAATAGCATTACTGTTAAGGGTTTTGATGAGCTACTGAAACTCGTAAAGAAGATTCTGCCTAAGGGTAACGAATTGCCATCAGCAACGTATGATGCAAAATGGGTTGTTTGCCCTCTCGGTTTGGAGGTGCAGAAGATACATATGTGTCCTAATGACTGTATCCTCTATCGCAGACAATACGAACACTTGGATTGTTGCCCGGTTTGCAGTTGCGCACAATACAAGATAAGGCGGGATGACCCTGGTGAGGTTGTGGGGGAGCCTTGTAAGAAAAAATTCCTGTGAAGGTTATGTGGTATTTTTCTCTGATACCCCATCTGAAGCATTTGTTCTGGAACAAAGAGCATGCCAAACTGATGCGATGGCACAAAGAAGAACGTAAGCACGATGGCATGTTGAGACACCCCGCTGATGGATCCCAGTGGAGGAACATCGACAGAGCATTCCGAGAGTTTGATGGTGATGCGAGGAATGTGAGGCTTGGTTTAAGTACTGATAGCATGAACCCTTTTGGTGAAATGAGCAGTAGTCATAGCACTTGGCCTGTGACTTTATGTATCTACAACCTACCCCCTTGGCTCTGCATAAGGCGAAAGTTCATTATGATGCCAGTGCTTATTCAAGGCCCAAAGCAACCTGGCAACGGCATTGATGTCTACCTAAGACAATTGGTTGACGAACTTTTGCAGCTATGGAAGGAAGAAGATGTTAGCATGTGGGATGAGGACAAGCAGGAGTAGTTTAACTTTCGAGCACTGCTTTTCATAAACATCAACGACTGGCCTGCACTAAGTAACCTATCAGGACAATCAAACAAAGGATATAAAGCATGCACTCACTATTTAGATGAAACCGAAAGCATGTATTTGAAACATTGTATGAAGGTTGTTTACATGGGTCATCGTCGATTTCTTCCTACGAAGCATGAGCTACGAAGAAATGTCCGCATTTTAGCGGGAATGCGGACCACCGTACAAAGCCAAGACACCGGAGTGGACAGGATGTATTTGATATGTTAAAGGACCTACAAGTGGTGTTTGGAAAGGGAGACGGAAGCCAGCCTGTTCCGACTGGTGAGGATGGTCGTGCCGCGATGTGGAATAAAAAGTCTATCTTTTGGGAGCTACCTTATTGGCAATTTTTAGAGGTCCGTAACACAATTGATGTGATGCATCTGATGAATAATCTTTGTGTGAACTTGATAAGCTTCCTGGGGTACTTATGGGAAGCCAAAAGATACACTGAAAGCATGACAAGAGCTGAAACGATTGAAACAACGGAATGATCTACATCCAGAAAAGAGAGACAAAGGACGCAAGTACTTGCGTCCTGCCAGCTTCACTCTCAGCAAAGAAGAGAAGGCAAACATGTTTGAATGCTTGAACAGTATCAAGGTTCCGTCGGGCTACTCCTCCAATATTAAGGGAATAATAAATATGAAAGAGAAGAAGTTCACAAACCTCAAGTCTCACGACTGTCATGTGTTGATGACACAGCTGCTTCCTGTCATACTCAGGGGTGTGCTACCCATTAATGTACTTGAAAAAAATTTAATCTATGCTGACGCGCCCTTTATTGCTTAACAATGCAGAATAGAGATTCAAAGATGTCGGAGGGAAGGAATATTTGACATTGGTTACATGGACCCGACAAAGATAAGTGACAAAATGATTTTGATGAATCCAGAGGAAACATATCAAAATTTATACAAGTATCTCCAAAAACATAATTATTGCAACTCCATACTATTGCCGTACAACTTCGGGTGAGAACCTATACATTGATCTATTTATAGTGCCTATACAAAATTTTATGGACTCCATACTATTGCCGTTCAATTTTATTTCTCATTATAATGTATACATGTATACAGTTTTCACTGGATCCTAATCATAGTGTGTCCTGACCGAGGTACCGTCCACGTCTTTGATTCGTTGAAGTCTCCAACATATGCTTACCAGAACATCATTGACATGTTTACAAGGTGACATATATTTTCCCATTTAACTCAATTCGGCCTTTACACTCACAATGATTTAACACAACTTTTTGGTTCACAGGGTGTGGGATCAATTTCGTCAAGATAACCCTGATATGATCCATGAAACACTCACATGGAAGACTGGCTTTCCGGTAAGCAAGTAAGTTGTACGTGTAGGTCTCCGCTAACCTATTATATGAATTTTACTTAAATTTATTTGTTGATCGACAGTGTCGCGAACAGGGGTCGGAAAATAATCTATGTGCATACTATGTTTGTGATAACATGCTCAATTGGTCAACGAAAAAGATGACTCACCATGATGTTATGGTACGTAACACATTTTCAGGTTCTAATTTGATATATTTACTATATTTGTAGAAAAAGCACTTGATTTTGTAATAAATGATATTATTTAGATATACACAACTTCATTTAGTGATAATGAGATTCGTTTATAATAAATAATATTATTATTAAATTTGAATTAATAAGTAAAGCACTTTATTTTATAATAAATGATTATTTAGAAATATAGGGCTTCATTTAATAATTACTATGTTTGTATTAATAAGAAAAACACTTTGTTTTATAATAAATGATTATTTAAATATAGATGGATATTTGTATTTGTAAGTAAAGCATTTATTTTATATTAAATGATTATTAATTGCACAATTGTTGTCTTCAATTCCACGGATTTAATATTTCCAATTATTTACAAATTATAGATGATGAGGCTGGAAGAAGATACACTCGATGAAGAGAGAATAGACGCAATTGCAGAACAGCTCATTGGATGGATTTGGGACGAGGTCGTTAATCCCCATGGAGAATTCCATCTCCCCCTGGAGGATGTGCCGTCAAGTCGTTCCTCTAGTCGGATTTCTTAAGTTGGAATATATAGTTCAAATATATAACTCTAGTTGGATATCTAAATTATAATATATATATATATCTTCTATTTTTATTATATGTCTAGCTAATATGAATATATAGTACTACATGCACGGCAGCTGAATACATATTTGAATACGTATCATAATACATATATAAATGTACATGCATCGCGGCTGTAAAAAGTAACAAAAAAAAGAAATCCAGGCCCTTTAGCACTAGTTGTAGACACCAACCGGTGCTAAAGGCCCTCCTATCCCCGTTGTGTTGGCAGGGCCTTTAGCACCTGTTAGTGTTTAGAACCGGTGCTAAGGGGCCTTTAGCACCGGTTATGCTACCCGGTGCTAAAGGGTAGCACCGAAAGTTTAGCACCGGTTGGAAATCCGGTGCTAAAGCCCGTTACCAACCGGTGCGGATGTGAGGTTCTCTGGTAGTGTCCGATGAACATTGGTCTTTTATGCTAAAAATATTTGATATTTTAGTAGAGCAGGAAGAACCTCACAAATTGAACTCTATTAAAAAAAGACTAAAATCATTATTACCAAAAGAAACATTTGGCCATTACTAAAAGGCCATGTATAAGATCGAGAGAGATAATTGTATAGAAGATATAACCAGATCACATGAGCTACCAGTTCCTTAGGGTTGTGAAGTAAATTTCAGAGTGCTTACCACTGAGCTCGCCAAACCAATTTAATAATTTCTGTTTAGAGAACAACGACCAAACTTGGTAGTGCTACTAAATGTAAGTCCTATCTTACTAGAAAAATAGATTGACATATACTACATACCTTGGTAAATTGAAATGATACAGTGAAATTAAATTCAAACCACCCCCTATATGTCATACCTTATGGGATGAGTCAGTACTCCTGATGGTATCTTGGGGCACCTCAACTTGCTCACTTTTGTCGTAGCAAAAAAACGTGCATTTGCTAGTCAGCACGATGTGGGAATTGGAAATCGGATCAACATTAGCTATTGTTTTCAAGGCTAAAGAGAAACAATCTTGAGTAACAGTTAACATGACTATTTTGTATTGTTATGTACTATATTTTCACATATATAAGCTATTAAGTTGGCCCGTGACAAAACATCTCTCTGCTAAATTGAAGAAGAAATAATTCATACCAAAGATACATTTCGATGAGGACTCCAAAAAGAATACACAAACAACATTCAAACATGCAAGCTACCAAAGAAAGATAGAACTGTAACACCCCACGTCCAAAATCTGATCATGGCCCATCCCTTCTAATGGGAACTAGGGTTTCCCGATCTTCCGAAAGGTTCTGATAACTCTCGATTTGGTGGAGTTGTGACTCAAATCGATCCGGCTTCCGAACCACACGTTCTAAACCCCGCAATCGTAGCACCACATCTCCTCAGGTTATCAACCGGCGTTGCATGGTTGACCTCGCCCAGAAGGCTAATCCTTGCCTGTGAATCGAAGAACACAAGCAAGAACGAGACAGATTGCAACACAATTGCAGATGTATGATTAAACTCACGAAGTTGGGTCTCATAAACCGACGAGCGGCGACACTGTTCTTGACAGAATTGATCTAAGCAAAAGCCAAACCCTAACTTGGGTGGCAGCTACTGTTTTAAGGAGTCTAGGGGCGTGGTCGACCCCCCTGGACGTGCCCCTATTGGGCTCAACACGATACACAGCCCAAAGGCCAAAATACGACGACGCAACACTGAAACAGATTCTAGACGTCAACTTGTTTCATTGATTCCCTATGACTCCGGAAGAATTTTGACATGAGACCAGTGCCATTGCAAATATTATATTCTTAGCTTTCCAAGCATATAAAGAACATCCAAATTTGAGCCCGTATGCGACCTGGGCGTCCGATTTAGCGCTGACTGCTCCTAGACTCCGAGGTGGACTCGAAGTCGAGTTGATTTGGGCATCTATCTTGACTTGCACGCCCTTGCTGGTCCTCTCCACCTTGAAGCCCTTCTCCAACTATCTTCTGGTCCTCCCCATGGTTCCTAATTACAATATAATCATTAGGTAGCAATCTATTCTCATAATCACATAGAGAAGTACTTAGGAACGAGCTCACCTCTAAATTCAATTGTTGCGCATGAGCTCTAGTGATTAGACCTTGAACGATCAATGGAGGATTGTTGTGAGTATCCACAGGATGGATGCAAACTAGCAGCTCGGTCTTTATCAGCTTGTACAATTTCAGCAGGTGTCATAGGTAGCAAAGTAATTTTCTATCCTTTATGTATGAAAGTGTATTTATTATTTTTCCATGGTGTATAGCATCATTATCAAATTCCCAAGGACGTCCCAATAAAAGAGAACAAGCATCCATAGGTACGACATCACAGTCAACAGAATCAACATAGGTACCAATGGAAAAAGAAAATCTATAGGTTTGTGTTACCTTAGCTTTCCCCACTTCACTAAACCACTAAATACCATATGGATGGGGATGAGGGCGTGTGGCCAATCCAAACTTCTTGACCAAATCAGAACTCACCAAATTATTGCAACTACCTCCATCAATGATGACACGTGCGTGACGGTTGTTGATGACGAAAAAATTTTGGAACAAGTTATGGCGTTGGATCTTCTCAGGTTGTTGTACTTGTGCGCTAAGTACTCGCTGCACAATGATGTTTCTAAAGGATGTTGTGTCCTCACTACCAAATGCAACGCCATGATCCTCATCAATATCATTTGCCTCATCATCTTCAACGTCGGAGGTGCTTATGTATCCATCTTCTGTAGCAATGTATGCCCGCTGACTAGAGCAATCCTTCTGCACCTGGCCAAGCCCATGGCAACGGTGGCACTGAATGTTGGAAGTGCGTGGTGTCGAGGTGGTACTCTTGCTGCCCTCCTACAAAGAATTTTTACCTGAATCCGAAGAACGTGTAGAAGATGGTGGTGGCGGTGATGGTGCAGCAGCCGTTGAAGGTGTGGATCGCTTGCTCGCTGGTGGGCATGCTCGAAAAGAAGTTGGCTTGGGCAGCCCCGAAGATGGCGTTGTACGTGGCGTGTACGAGGTGCTTCCCACCTTGTTCTTGCCCTGCTGTTCACGCCCCTGAATCTCCTTTTCTGCAAGCATAGCATATTGAAACAACTGGTCGACAGTGTTAAAGTCCTTATAATCAACTATGTCCTGAATATCACGCCTCAAGCCTGAATAAAAATGATAGATAGAATCCTCAGGCCCTTCTACAATACAACAACGCATTATGCCTTTTTGCAAAGAACCATAGTAATCCTACACAGAAGTTTCTCCTTGTTCTAAACGCTGCAATTTCTTACGCAAATCTCTATGATATGAAGGAGGAACAAAACGATCACGCATAGCCACCTTAAGCTCATTCCAAGATGTAGGTGCTCTACCATCACCAACTAGACCAGTCCACCAAATAATAGCAAAGTCCTTAAACTCACTAGTGGCTTTGTCTAACTGGATGTTCTTCTGGTACAAGGTGGGCAGAAAATTTTTGTTCTACTGTCATCTCCCAATCAAGGTAACCCTCAGCATCATAATGACCCGAAAAAGATGGAATGGTAAACTTAATCTTAGCATAAGGGTCATCACGGTTGTTATTACCTTGGTGAGCGCCACCCATACCTACCCTGTTATGGTGAAGACGACGTTGTAGTCGTGTGTTTCTGGTAGCTGCTTCATCATAATTACCATTGTCATCAAACACCGCGTCATCTGGAAAACGTGGAGGTGGTGGCTGTTGTGGCTGTGGCTGTGGACGTGCCTCCACTACAACAACTCTGTCGGCAAGCTCGGACACCCGTCGGTCCACCCTCTCTAACATGGTGCCAAGCTTCACAGCGATGAGCGCGTCAGTGACAGCCTTGTTGATTGTTTCTTCCATCTTGTAATGAGAAGCTTCTAGCTCTTCTCGACTAACACATTCACTGAAATCTGCGGGAGCCTTCGGTGCATCATCTCCTGCCATCGAAAAGCACCAAAACAAGAACACACAGTGAAGGTTATCCCTAATAATCTGACTACGTGCTCTCAACACAGCAAAGGAAGCGTCTTACCAAGCTCTTGCAAGGTTCTTACCAACAAGCAAGGTAATGGATACCTGGAAGGCGTGTAGTCCGCGATTGCAAGGGTCAAAAACCAGTGCCGTCCAGAAGGTGTATGTGGAGCTTTGGGAAGGCACAATATGTAGCAAGGAGTAGCAAATAACGAATGCAGAATAGCAAAGTTCATAAGTATCCAAAGTACAAGTCACAATTGCTGGCTTAGACGTGTCCTAGACGTAGCACAACAAGTTGGAACAAGAAACGATGGAAAAATCTCACAGGACAAGCAAAACAACACTCTATGCAATCATTTTTAATCTTTTCAGAATTTCCATCCAAAACCTCCAGACTAGTAGGAATCACGAGTTTTTTATTTTTTCAACTATTTTTTATATTTTTCTCTTAACAGGGATACCATAAGCTCTAAGCACACAAATTTGCACCCTTTTTTTAGGTGAGATGCGGCCTAGGAAAATTCAGGAACAAATGCTGAAAACCCTAAAACAACTTGATCAATTTTTTTTCTTTATCTTCCTTTTTTTTGAATTTTCTGACTCGGGCAAATAGGGCGAAGCTGCTGTAAAAATTGAGCCAAAACGGAGCACCAAGCGAAAAGTTATGCCCGTTTTACTGAAGGTACGTCAAGTTATGGTTTTTGGGAGGCCCACGATGTGGTTGTCTGGAGGCTCAATTCGGTAGGATGCGCGGCGGCGGTTAGGGTATGCAAGATGAACCAAGAAGGGCTACAATACAAGGCGATGAACACACGGTGGCCCGCAACCTATCTAGGGCTTGCAGGGAAGGAGTTCACGCAAGGTGGCTAGCGAGGGCAAGTCGAGTTATGGGGTGGCACGACTTGTAATCTAGTAATGGTGGATGGGATAGCGGCGGAAATAAACAATGCACAGCAACGGACGATTGAACTACGACAACGAACACGACCTAATACCAGTGATAAGACTCGACCACGGACACAAACTCAACAAAGCGAATCTGAAACGAAATTGCAAAGGCTAAAAGGGTACTAGGACGACAAAATTTTTTTAGGGCTATTTTCTGGACTATAGGACAAAGGCGAAAGGACGAACCTGATGGTAAACCTATCTCTGAATACCACTTGATGGGAACTAGGGTTCCCGATCTTCCGAAAGGTTCTGATAACTCTCGATTTGGTGGAGTCGTGACTTAAATCGATCCGGCTTCTGAACCACATGTTCTGAACCCCGCAATCACAGCACCACGTCTCCTCAGGTTATCAACCGACGTTGCACGGTTGACCTCGCCCAGAAGGCTAATCCTTGCCTGTGAATCGAAGAACACAAGCAAGAATGAGAAATATTGCAACACAATTGCAGATGTATGATTAAACTCACGAAGTTGGGGTCTCACAAACCGACGAACGGCGACACTGTTCTTGATAGAATTGATCTAAGCAAAACCCAAACCCTAACTTGGATGGCAGCTACTATTTTTAGAAGTCTAGGGTCGTGGTCAACCCCCCTGGACACGCCCCTATTGGGCTCAACACGATACACGGCCCAAAGGCCAAAATACGACAACGCAGCACCAAAACCGATTCTAGACGTCAACTTGTTTCGTCGATTCCCGATGACTCCGGAAGAATTTTGACATGAGACCTAGTGTCATTTCAAAGTTTATCTTCTTAGCTTTCCAAGCATATAAAGAACATCCAAATCCAAGCCCGTATGCTACCTGGCCGTCCAATTTAGCGCTGACTGCTCCTGGACTCCGAGGTGGACTCGAAGTCGAGTTAATTTGGGCCTCTATCTTGACTTGCACGCCCTTGCTGATCCTCTCCACCTTGAAGCCCTTCTCCAACTATCCTCTGGTCCTCCCCATGGTTCCTAATTACAATATAATCATTAGGTAGCAATCTATTCTCATAATCACATAGAGAAGTACTTAGGAACGAGCTCACCTCTAAATTCAATTGTCGTGCGCGAGCTCTAGTGATTGGACCTTGAACGATCAATGGAGGATTGTTGTGAGTATCCATAGGAGTGATGTCCTCATCACCTTCCAAGGGGCGAGCCTGCATATCCATAGCTCCTCTCTTACACTTTTGTCCTCGCTTCGTGTAAAAGGGTTAACCCGAACGTGCTATATTTGAAACGACAAGGATTATAAACTAGCCTGGACCTATTTAAACTACCAAGGTGGGACTAATTCCATCAGAACAGTACACATGGGCAATGAATGGGCTGGAACCAGAACACTATGGACCGAGGTATTACATTCTCCCCGCCTTCAGGGATGACGCCCTCGACAGCTTACCGCTTTCACGGTAGATAAATATACATGATCTCCCCTCGTTGCCATGACCATGCCATATCCCCTCCACGGGCTGACATGCATGCACACGTGAATCGAGGATACTGGCTCTGATACCATTTGTAACACCCCGCGTCCAAAATTCGCTTACGGCCTGACCCTTCCGAGAGGCGAGCCCGTATATCCATAGCACCTCTCTTACACTTTTGTCCTTGCTTTGTAAAAGGGTTAACCCAGAGATGCTACGTTTGGAACGACAATGATTATAAACTTGCCCAAACCTATTTAGACTACTAAGGTGGGACTAATTCCACCAGAACAGGACACATGGGCCAAGAACGGGCTGAAACCAGAACACTATGGCCCAGGGTATTACAAGAACATCAGTGGAACTCGAGATACAATGAAATCATAATACTTTGCAACTTGCGTTATTTCAAAATAACAACTTAGGTATCGCATGAAGCACTTACATATAGGTAATTAGTGACCATTAAACATTAATTTCATACTTCTTGATGAGGATTCTAGAGCTGACATAACCTGCCTTCTCTAGATGGATGGCCACTCCTAAAAAAATTAAACTAAGACTTCACTACAAATTTACCCCATAGGCAAGATAATGTTCTGCTATCGAAGATGCAAGGTACATCATTATTGTCAAAACGCCATGAGGATAGTGCTATTAACAATTAAGGAAATATATTGATATAGCTAATCCCTAACTTCGATAAGAAACAACTCTGCTATGCCTTCAGATTAGGAAACAATTAAACTGAATTTCTATTTGAGATTCAGCTAATCACCAATTCTTGGCTTCAGTCACCATGAATTTCTATTAGAGATACTAACAACCATGGGTTTCTTTGAGCAATAGAAAGTATGCTTCAACTGGATCATGGAATGAAAAACCTGCAGATAGGTGGGTAGAAATTTTTGTAGTTCATACATGAAACGTTTGCAATTTGTAGCCATGAACACTAATCGAGCAGAAATTCAGGCATGTACATGTCCCTTCGAGTGGGCAAGGTGGCCTCTACTGCAAAGGGGGCGAGCAGTACCCTGTCCTTCATGATTTAGGAGGTTGTAACACCCCAGGTCAAAGATCCTAGAATGCCACTTTACTACGCAACCTAATGCTGAATCAAAATATAAATTCAGCAGTATCTCCTCTATAAATCAACAATGCGGAAGCAATAAACTTCGATATACAAGATGCCATACATAACATGACAACATTTAATATCATCAAAAGAACACTAAGAGTGAATTGCTTAAACATCGCTAGCACATTTTAACATTGGTTAAAGAAAACACTTCAGGAACTAGACACTTATTATTTCAACACAAATATTTTATATGAAATCATGATTGGTGAAGTGTGCTTCTACTTCCCCCTACCTCAACTACCTGTAAGAGTAAAGCAATGCTGAGTGTAGAGAGACAAAATAGGGGGAAACACCACACCCAATAGGGGTTGCTTTCCTTATATATATATATATATATATATAGCCAATATGGCTGCAATACAAGGAAAGCAATCACCTATACAAGGTAATGTACAACAGGCTATACATATCTAACACCCGCCCGCAGTCACAACGGGAGGATCACGAACACAAAGGCGGGACCTGAACTCATTGAACAGCTAAGTCCTTGGTCATTATATCGAAAAATTGGTGGGACGTGCAGAACACGGACTTGTCCCAAGGCGACCTTCTTCCAGACAAAGTGGATGTCAATCTCGATGTGCTTGGTGCGCCGGTGATGCACTGGATTTGCTGTCATGTAGACAACACTTACATTGTCGCAGTACACAATGGTGCCAGTGGCAATCAAGACATGGAGCTCCTATAGAAGCTGCTGTAGCCAGCACACTCAGCAACCACATGAGCAACAACACGGTATTCAGCTTCAACACTAGAGCGAGATACCGTAGTATGACACTTGGAGGACCAAGATATCAAGTTGTTGCCAAGGTAGACACAATAGCCTGATGTGGAGCATCGAGAATCGAGACAACCTGCCCAATCTGCGTCAGAGTAGGCAGTCAGGGACTGCACAGGTCCAACTCCAAGGTGGAGGCCGAAGGAGAGAGTGCCCTTCACATAGCGAAGAATCCGCTTGAGCAACGCAAGGTGGGGCTCGCGCGAGTCATGCATGAAAAGGCACACTTGTTGAACTGCATATGCCAGGTTGGGTCTGGTCGGTGTGAGGTACTAAAGGGTGCTGATGATGCTCCTGTACTCCGACGGATCTGCCATCGGAGCACCCTCGACAGAAGAAAGTTTTGCACGAGTGTCAACAGGTGTTGTCATAGAATGACACTCAGCCATGGCGGCACGCTAGTGAAGCTCGAGGGCATACTTTCGCTGGGACAGGAACAACCAATTAGAAGACCGCATGATGAAGATGTTGAGGAAGTGGTGGAGGTCCCCAAGGTCCGTCATGGCAGTCTCAGAGCTGAGGTGATGATGAGTCCAGCCTAGGTGGGATTGGATAAAAAGCCCGACACACCCATCCAACTACAGATACGCATGATCTTTCCCCCATAATCTTAGCACCGGGAGCCAAAAATATGACACACCAATCCGGCTGCAACGCCCCTAGGGCCTCTTGTTGTGCCTCGACAATCTTAGCACCGCACTCCAGCGCAGCCCTCGGGGAAAAGGACCAATCGCCCCAAAAGACTAATCTGATAGGGGAAGGGTGGCTCTTCCTTTTAAGGTGACTTCCTCCTCCCTAGCTAAGCAAGGTGGGATTATTCATAGGCTCATACGGTCGCCGCCCAACTACAACTGGGCCACTTGGCCCATTTTTGTTGCATCTTTACCAGCGGGTAATAGTTGAGGATGTCCTCATCAGGTGGTCGATGTCACGCTGGAGAAGGGCCGTCAAGGAGGTAGTGAGGATGATGTCGTCGACGTACATCAGCAAATATGCCAAATCAATCCCCTCCTTGTAGACAAAGAGACAGATGTCGGACGTCGAGGCGACAAAGCCGAGGTGGTGAGTGTACGTGGAGAATCACTGGTAGCATGCTCGAGCAGCCTGCTTTAGACCATAGAGGGAGCGCTGCAGGAGACAGACATGGTCAGGGGCACCAGGGTCGATGAAGCCAAAGATGGTCAACCTCATCGTCACCATACAACAACACTGGGTGAACAAACAGAAAAAAGTCACCACCAACTACACCAAGGAAAATCAAAAAGTGTGGCGGAAGAAAGAAGTTGCATCGTCGGAAGTACCCTCTCCGGATCGGATGGTAACTAGAACAACTTAAGGTAGGAGGAGTCCTGCTCACGGACTTAAAACATGAGTTCTCGCCGCAAGGTACACCAGTATGTATCCCATATTTCCCTTTCCAAAATTTTATTTCCATCATTGCATTTACATATTTCCCTTTCCAGATCTGAATCACCCTTGCATTAGAATTAAGAGAGAGCAAAAAGGAAATTTTGGGCCAGTGGGTGGATCGACCGACCTCGCCCGAGTTCGGTCGAACCCACCCCTATGCCCACATGTGCACTAACCTACAGGGTTATGTCAAGACCAGAGGAGTAAAGTCAGCCAGTTACACCATTCACTTCCAAACCCTTTCATCCTCTGTCAAATACTCCATTTGCATCGTTTCACCCAGCATTCAAAGCATGTACACCCATCCATCCAGAGCAAAATTTCGTGTAAACCCCATACTTGGTCAGTTCGGCTGAGGGTTTCACCCTTGACCGATCCTGACCTGCACCTCCTACCACGAAATTTTCCCAACCAGCACAGAAGCATGGTCTCCACAATGCCACATGCTTGCACACTTCATTCAATCACAATCTTGGCAGCATGAGAGTGGTGTGATCACTTGATCCTTTGGTCGTATCATCCAAACATCCTATCCACAAAGTCCACCAAAGTTCTCATGCTTCAGTGCTGGACAAAGCTCCATGGCTCGTAAGTAGAGGACAATAGGCTGAACATCATAGGGGTGGTTCGGCCGAACCATGGTGTTCAACCAAGTTCCTCCTCCTCTCACTTGCCTATGGGTGACACCCCAGATGCATGAAGCTTGCTCCAGTCAGGTTTGCACTTGTCCAACTCCTGAGCACTTTTCTCTCTCAATTCTATGCAATGTTTGATTCACCTGCATGATTAAAAACATAAAAACAACAAAAATATTTCCTTTGCCTTGATAATTATGCTGCTTCTTGAAAATAGTTTGTGGAGGTCCTAAAATACCCCACAAGAAGGACTAAAATTTCTGTGGAGATTAAATCTCTGCAAGAATGACAAAACCCCGAACAACTAAACGCTCATCTTATGATTCCATGATCCTTCGGGTATTGTCGTTCTAACTTTTTGCAGGCATCATCTCGTGGTCTCATTCCTAAGGATGATCAATCACATTCGGTACACGAGGAGTGGTGAGGCTAGGGACACTCCCCTACCTCATCACATGTCTCAGCACCCATGAAGGCCAACTAACACCGATGTTCCAAGCCAAGCTTGGGGGAGAGGACACCCACGAGGTAAGTCTACAAGCTGCATCTTTGATCTGATTTTGCTTTCATTTCAGTTTGAATAATGAAAATACCAAAAATATTTACTTTCAAATAAATAACTCCCAACTATGCATGGAATGAATCATATGCCTCTCACCATGGAAATGATGAATAATTGCTCTGTCTTGTATCTTACAAGTACCTTGTTCACAACTTGTTACTCTATTAGTCCCTGAGTTACTTGGCAAGAGTGAAAAATGAACCTAGAAACCTTGTGGGAGCACATGCTTTATTCCAAGTCTAAGTTGTTGTGAGGAATGATATAGTGAGACTTTGGTTGAGTTCTTGCTTCTGCTCTTAGTATGGTGAAAATCTCGGATAAATTATTTCAAAAAAAATAATGAAGTTCCTCATTGGTTGAAATTCCTACCAAAGTCATATGATAAGATTAGTTGAGAAACCTCCACTCATATGCTACTTGTTATCTTAGTGAGCTTTGTAAAATTGTTGCGACCTTTGTGAGGAACATATCATGCTTTCAAGATCAAAATTCATGTACACACCACTCTCACTGCAAATTTCTACACTGGGAGTTAGCAAAATATTTCCATCGTCCATCCAAAAAATTAAATACCCCATGTTCTATGATTCCCTCTCCAAGTTATCCTTGAAAAGAGACATGTCCTATAAAAAAGAAAAGCATGCTAAAAAGCATGGCAAAAAGAAAAAGAAAGAAAAAAGAGAGAAAAAGAAAAGCATGCTCATAGCATGGCAAAAAGAAAGAAAGAAAAAAAGAGATAGCCCATGTTCTCGAAAATAAATTCAAGGAGAGGAAAATCATCCCAAGGAGTTTCCACCACTTTCCACTCCATATCCACACACTTGCACTTCTCGATCTAAAGGTATGATTTGATCATCCAAAGATCCGGTCTTTGACTCAGCAAAATATAAGATTCAAGTATGCCTTGTGCAATTCCCCCTACCTGGGCCACACAAAAAGGCTATGTAGGATGTGATGAGGACATGACATCCATGCATATGACCATGCTTGGGGGATGGCATGGAGTTGGAAGAGACCAACAAAGGCGTCCAAGCCGAGAAGGAGGCCCGAAGCTTATCCGATTCGAGACGCCAAGGTGAAGGCCCAAAACAAATAAAGCTCGAGTCCACTGCGGAGTCCAGAAGCAGCAGACACTAAAATCGTCGCCTAGGTCGGATATGGGCTGGGTTTTTGACGTTCTACATATGCATGGAAAGCTAAGGAGATAAGCTTTCCAATGACATTGGTCCCATATCAAAATTACTTTTGAGTTAATGGAAATCACAAAAACAATATGACGTCCAGAATCTATTAGGGTCACCCAATGGCCCAAAAGACGATGGCGCAGCACCCTGATAGATTCTGGACGCCATATTGTTTTCACGATTTCTGTTGACTCAGAAGGAATTTTGATATGGTACCAATATCATTGGAAAGCTTATCTCCTTAGATTTCCATGCATATGTAGAACGTCAAAAACCGAGCCCGTATGCGACCCTGGTGACGATTTTAGTGTCTGTTGTTCCTAGACTCCGAAGTGGACTCGAACTTGATTTGTTTTGGGCCTCCACCTTGGCATCTCAAACTGGATAAGCTTCAGGCTTCCTTCTCGGTTTGGACACCCTAGAGAGAGAAGCGATAGGAGGGTAGAGAAGGTACATGTCTAGAACCTGTATCTCCCTTGATTAACTAACCAGCCAGGTACTATAGATAGATGCTTGTGTCGGGACACAGAACCGGTGATACACATAAAGGGATGAGAAGGGGTATCACCAACTCTGCATGTTTGGGGATCCTGCAGGCCGAGTCAGGCGTGATGGATTACGAAGGCCGTATAGGGCTGTCACCACCTGACGACTACCACCTCCGTGCCAGCTTAGTGACAATCCAAGCTAACCTCAAGTCTAAGCACCGCTCTTACACTAGTCGGCTAGTACCTACCCCGTATACTAAAGATAGGCACCCAAGCTAAGCAACCATTATTCAATTGTACCAATCAACTAAGCAGTGAACGAGGAATGAGCAATCATATAAAAGTAGAACTGAATGCTTAATTAATCAGAAAGAGATACAAGAGTTACCAGACACGACCAGGATGTTACTCGAAGCAGAGCCGCATCCGTAGAGGTACAGGTGGAGAAGAGGGGCCGACACTCCGGCTCCTCTCCGGTACACTCACCTCTTCCCTCTCCCTATTTTCTAAGTATAAGAATGGCAGCGCTTCGCTAGTGGACTCTTCTCTTCTTGTGTGTCTTGTGCAGGGGATGGAGGCTTCAATTTACTGCAAGCAAGGACGGTGGGAGGGAGAGTGGCAGCCAAGGCAGCTGGGAGGCGGTGCCAGGACGTTCGGCCAAATCCTCCGGTTCGGCCAAACCGAGCAATTCGGCCGAACTGCCCCGTGGCACCGCCTTGATGCTGAGGTGGTGCAGAGGCGGTTCGTGCACGTGTGCTGGTTCGGCCGAACTCGTGGATTCGGCCGAACCGTCCCTTGTGCCGCCTTTGCGTCCCATGGCCTGGATTGCCTCCCCTGCATCGGTTTCAGGTCGGTTGCTGCTTCGGGCTGGGTTAAATGGCCTCCGGTGGACTGGTGGGCCTTGATCGGGTTGGATTCGGGCCTCCGGTTCACTAGGTTTTTGTTGATGGCAGCCGTAGCGGTCCATCCGAGCCCGGGGTTCTGCTGGGTTCCATGTCTTCATGTCGTGATGCATTCTGGGTTCAAGGATAGAGTTCGGTCAAATCTCGGGATTCGGCCGAACTCATTACTCCATGTGCTATTTGCCTCAACTTTGGTCATGTGCCTCCTGTAATCAAATAAACACCAAAACTTGTGGAAATGATCAGAAATAATCCCTATAGCTATGGTGTGTGATTCCATTGTGTTTACTCTATACTCGGTTCGAGGTCGGAAAACAGGCTGTAATGACCGCCAACAATAAGTCTTCATCTCCAATCTTCACTTCTTTTCCACAGGCATCCTTGAGCGAAGCACGTAACCCTCGAATCGTAACATCCACCAAGATCAGACTCGATCTCCAAGTCCAACCTGCAAGCTCATGATCCGTCCCCAAGGAAATGGGATAGGTTCATGTCACCAACCGTACATGTGCAAGCTTTAAAGTGGCCTATTCTAGTATAGGAAATATAGCAAGGAATGGGATATGTCTTCTTATGTGAAGCAGCAGCTGAATAATACTCTCATCTCAACACCTTTGAAAAACAACGGTCAATCCTGTCAACACAAGTTCCCGTTCTCCACACAATCTCCACCTCCACTCTCGGTTCTGTGACAAGGAAAGCTCCCTCCCTTCCAAGTATAGAGCCAAACCTCACCTCACTCAAAACAGTTTAAAAGGGGGAGATAGAGATGAAAATACGGGCATAACCAGATGAACAGCTCATATGGGTTGTCCATGACTGAGGACGCGGCTATACGTATAGTTTTAACTCTGCAGAGTGTGTACACCTGGAATCTATGCGAAGTGCACCCAGAAGGTAGCAAGCCAACTGAGCCACACAACACCGGGCGGAGGTCTAGTAGTTACGGCACCATCCTCCTTTTTCGGACCTTGGGAGCGTCCTCCGCTAGAGGTCGCCCCCGAAACTGTGAAGCACTCCCCCGGGGCCAGTCGGGGGTCAAAGCAAATCAGGGAGCAAAGGTCAACACCAGTCCGCCTTACACTGATACTCTATCCTCCTGCAGGATTGGTACCACACTTGCTAGTCTCGGAATGGGCCCACCCTCATAATGGACAGACAGTGTGCACGTTTACATAGTCCCATGACGCGGTTTGTCCAAGTCGGTCCGCACAAGGCCAAAGTTGACTTTCTTCTCAAATGTGCATCCACCGCAACGGTCCGCCATCGGCACCCATTACAGGTATTGCCGCCGAAGCACCTCAAATCCATCAGTCTTAAGTATTCCACAAAATGTACCCGCAACAGCTACTCCATAGGAGATGCCCAAGTGCAACTCCCCATCATCCGACAATCTGAAGATTGGGTTGTTGCTCGCCTCCATAGAAATAGTTTTTAAAATCACCTTCTCCTTCCACCCGGTTTTACCCACTCACACCAAGAAAGTTTTAAATCATTTTATCGCACCATGCAAGCATCGCGTAGCATAAGTACATAGTAGTGTAAAACAGGGTAGCAAGGAATAACAGGCATAAAATAAGGCTATGCAGGGTATATCATCACCATCATGTTGAAAGTAAACCACTAGCAATCTAGTTGCAATGTCTAATAGGAGTTCAATATTCGGATGGTTGTGAACCTGGAGTTTGCTCCTCTTCCTTCTCGTAGCAGTAGCTTGGGTCTTTCGGTTGCCCTCGGTCCTCGACAGCTCCTAGAGACGTAATTAAAATAAATACCAAGGACCTACTTGTAAATAAACACCAAAACAGAGCCTAGGAAGAACCAAACAACACCAAACTATATTCTAACGTGTAGATCATGATTTTAGAAAAATAATGAAACTAGTTTCATATTTTTCTGAGCTACTGTTGATTTATTATTAATTTTTGAAGTTTAAATCATTTCTAAAATCATTTAATTAATTCTGAAAATAAAGGGAAAAAATAGTGACACGTGGCAGGACCAAGGAGTGCCACGTGTCGGCATAGTTAGCTTCAGTGGGGTCCGGCTGTGCTGACGTCATCACCAAAATTGAGGATGTCAGCGTTGACTTGGCCAAAGGTCAACGGTCAGCATCGGTCCTCGTGTCAACTGGGCCCACAGGTCAGTCATCAACCCATTTGTCAGAGGTCAGGAAAAGAAAAAGAAAAGGCTGGTCATGGGCTGAAATCGGTCGGCTCGGCCCAACAGGAGCTGAGCCACGGCCCAGGAAGTGAAAGCTTATGGCCTCATTGGGCTCGTAGTGTGATCGACCCCGCTTGGGCCAGGGCTCAGGGGCTCCTCGCACCACGACTAAGGCGTCTTTGTGTAAACCATGCTGTCACGCGGGAACGAATTCCCATATCGGGTCAGCCCCCTCGAGTACTATAACAAGTGCTTTGGAGAAGTGGTTCGTGTAGGGGCAACGTCACCAAATCAGCGTAGATTGCCGATACCAGCTGAAAGAATGTCGAAGCCGGTTGGAACAAACGCTGGACAAACGCATCACCCAATGAATCACATGCCCAAAGTGTTCATAGCCCTTGGACGAGTGTGCTGACTCCTCCAAGGCCTCGGGGGCTACACCCGCGGGTGCGCTAGCGCGCCCCCAACATAAACTCTTGAAGAGCCAGAAGGAAGCACCACACGTAGCACCCGAAATGATGTCGCAGAGGCACAAGCCTTTGCCGGACTAATCTACGTCCAGCCAAGGCTCGGGGGCTACTGTGGGGGACGGTCTTAAGGGGTCCCCTAACTTAAGGGAGAATCACCACGGAAAAACATAAATGGATCGCAACCAAATTCCCGTGGGCTAGAAGAAAACTAGAACACGCACGAGGCCCACGCCACATGACGGCCCAACAGCCACTCGAGCCCCTTCCATCGAGGGCACGACGCGCAGGCTTCATCTCCACCTCGCTCGAGGGTCTCCGCCCCCTCGACCGAAACACTGTACAAATTCCACTTCGCTCTAGGGTATCGACCTCCCTCGAGCGAACAGCCCGACTCTGCCTCGGTCGAGGCCATCCATCCAAACAAAAAAGACGCTCGAGCGACCGTCCACCTCACCTAACAGAGGCATTTAATGCTCGGCGTCCCTGCGGGGCGCCCAAATCAAAAGGCAAATCACCTCCCATTCCGACTAGCACGACCCGGGGCACTATGCGACCAACTCCGACCACTGTGTAGTTGACGCCGGTCACTGTGCAAGCACTGTAGCACCCTGTGCGGACAAGCGAGCGTCACCTCGGCACACGGTTCTGACCATCCTTGGCCGTCCCCCATAATGGAGCCCTCGAACGAGCATGGGGAAGCCCTCGAATGGGCATACAGGCGAAGATCAGACACATGTGCTAGTCGGTACAATCGCACGGACAACAAAGCCGGGTTCCATCCGCCAACTCCGCAGCAAAGTTGGTAGAGGTTCAGCGATTTGCGCCGGGCTAAAGGATCCGCAGGACGGCCTCCACGTCCGGTGCAATACTCACCAGTACCTGATATTGTAGATCTTACTGTACAATGCATGTACCTCTGCCCCTCCTTGAGATATAAAAGGGGGATGTAGATGCCCAGCCAAGGGCCGGTGGCCAATGGGCGAACAAACGAGCACACACATACACATAGAGATGACCAGAGTTCACAACACATCCACAGATCACGCACGGGACTTGGAGGCCTCCACCTCCTCTCCCATCTCGCTTGTAAACCCCTACTACAAGCACCCCGGTGTGGAGTAATACACTGTGAGCACCCCCCCTTTGCTGGACGTACGGCCCTGATGGGGACTAGGGTGCCCGATCTTCCGTCAGGTGAAGGATAACTCGTTTTGGGCGGAGCACGACACACCGATCTGGCTTCAAGTCAGCAAACTCGAACTCTACAATCTTAGCACAACGACTCCTCTGGTTATCAACCGTGTCACAACCCGATTGACCTCACCACGGAGGCTAATCCCTGCCTGCGAAACGAATAACACAAGCAAGAACTCGAAAGAAGCAGCTCTCAATATGAAGTGACACTGTAGATGTATGATTAAGATCAAAAGTTCGGGTTCTACAAACCGATAACGGCGAAACTGTTCTCGATAGATTAATCTAAGCAAAACCCGAGTCTAAACGATGGCGGCTACTAAATTTATTAGTCTAGGGTCGAGCTAGGGTTGAGGGCGCGCCAGGGGGAGTCCACAACATGGGCCGAGAGGCCCAACACGATACAAAGCCTGTAAAGGCCCAAAAGAGGTGACGCAGCACTTTTCGTGGTCACACGGTATGATCCACGAATCCTCTGGAGCTAGGACCAGAACCAAAAGAAAAAGTGTCTCGTCATCACGATTCCAACGCATCTAAGAACAACTTGTTTGGACGTCGTATGAAGGAGAAATTACAGTTGAAGCGCAGACATGTCGGCTGAAACCGAACCGAAGATGATGTCCAACATGACGACAACTTGTAACTTGGAGACGAGTCCGACTCGTGTATGTGCTATGTGGTGATGTCTTCATCAGGCCCCGTGGCTGGAACCAGGATAAAACTGGTGTCATTGTGTTATCCTTCGTACCGATCCTCGGGAGAGTGGGCGCAGCGCATTCATTCTAGTTAGTGTCGGGCAGCCAATCCGGACACCGACATTAGTAACAAGAAAATTGTCCTTGTACATGAGTACATAGAACACGACATTGGGTTCACTCAATTCTTTCAAATCCCCTTTCCTAGCCATCATTACTAAACCCTCTTGTCCCTTTGGCTTGGTTCTTTGTAGATGTGGATTTTTATTTGGCTCTGGAGACACTCCCTCAGTGTTTGTGGGTCACTCGCAAGTGGTTCTCGCTCTCTCACTGTTTTCTTTACAAATCATCCTTTAAAATTTCCTCCGGTGACAAAGGAAGCAAAGTGATTCGCTCTCCTTTATACATGACAACAACCTTGTTGGCACGACCACAAATCTGAATATCACGATCATATAAAGATGGTTTGCCCAACAACAGTTGGCATGCTTGCATTGGCACCACATTACACTCAACATGATCATTTTATCGCCTAATGGAGAAAGGAACGGTCACAATGTTGGTTACATGCAGTGCACCACTATCATTTAACCATTGCATCTTGTATGGAGAAGGATGGCGCCGCTGTTTTAACCCCGTTCTCTCAACCAATTCTTGACTAGCCATATTATTGCAACTGCCATTATCAACATGTATTCTACATAACTTGTCTGTGATCATACCTCGGGTGAGGAAAAGATTGTGTTGTACAGCAGTAACGCTAAGTACTCGGCGAGAAATGAAGCAATTATTATCTCCATCATCGGGTTGAATCTCCTCACTATGATCTTGCACAATTTCTTCATCATATATTAGAGCACTGTATGATCCACGAATCATCTGGAGCTAGGACCATAACCAAAAGAAGCGTCTCATCGTCACGATTCCAACGCATCCAAGAACGCCTTGTTTGGACGTCGTATGAAGGAGAAATTACAGTTGAAGCGCAGACATGTCGGCTGAAACCGAACCGAAGATGATGTCCAACATGACGACGACTTGTAACTTGGAGACGAGTCCGGCTCGTGTATGTGCAACCTGGTGATGTCCTCATCATCCTCCCCTTCTTGAATTGGATTCGTCCTCGACTCCATCGCATCATCAAACTCCTGCAAAAGGTTAGCGGCATGGGACTGCAAAGTACGAGACATAAAATAATTTGTAGCAAGACACGGATTTTGATCTCGACCAAGCATTGTATAACATGGAGCATCAGAGTTATCACATAAAGCAGCAGCAGCAGATGTAGTAGCAATAAAAGCACCTCCTTTTAATTTAATCCCGTTTGGTTTATCATCAGAAGATGCAACACTAGCAGATTTAGCTCTATCTTTTTCAGCAAGCTCTCTAAAATGTTTCCTAATATCAGCAGGCGATAAAGGAAGCAAAGTAATTTTCTAGTTCTTATGTATGAAAGTGTATGTATTAGTTCTACCATGGTGTGCAACATCATTATCAAATTCCCATGGCCTACCCAACAAAAGAGATGAAGCTTGCATTGGGACAACGTCAAAATCAGCATAATCATGATAAGAACCAACAGAAAATTGTATATGTGCCGATCTTGTTACCTTAGCTTGACCACTACTGTTCAGCCATTCTAAGTGGTAGGGATTTGAAATGAGACGTGTTGGCAAGTTAAGCTTCTCTACCAAATCTGAACTCACCAAGTTGTTGCAACTCCCACTGTCAATTATGGTGAGCACACGACAATCGTTGACGACGAGGAACATGTGGAATAAATTCTTGCGTTGGATCTTCTCCGCGTCCTCACGTTCCACCTGCGAACTCAATGTACACTGCACAAGAACCAAGCTATGGAATCCCGCTGATGCGGCAACCGAGTCAATTGCCTCACCCTCACCGTCCTTCGAATCTGCAACAGCGTTAGTCGCAAGAACTAAATCATCTTCAACATCACTAGCACTTAAATATCCAGTACCATCGCGATGAAAGCACGAACACTTGGGCAATCCTTCATGACATGTCCCATGCCCTTGCAGCGGTGGCACACGATGCTGGCAGACTTACTTGATGAGCTCTTATCAGTAGTATTCTGTTTGTTGTTTTGTTGAACCTGCACATTAGACATATTCCATACCTCAGAAGCTGGTGCCGGCGCTGATGGCGTTGAACGTGTACTCAATGGGGGCGTCGCTCGAGTACTTGCTGTTGGCGTGACGGTCTTGGGTCATCCTTGCAATTCTTTTTCTGCAAGCATAGCAAGATGGAACAACTGGTTCAATGGGGGCGACGCTTCAGTACTTGCTGTTGGCGTGACGGTCTTGGGTCATCCCTGCAATTCTTTTTCTGCAAACATAGCAAGCTAGAACAACTGGTTGGTGGTAGTAAATTCTTTATAGTCAACAATATCCTGAATTTCACGTCTCAAGCCACCATAAAAATGACACACTTTATCCTTAGGATCCTCTACTACCCCACAATGAACCATGCCCTTTTGTAACTCGGCATAATACTCCTAAACAGACAAATAACCCTGCTCTAAATGTTGCAATTTCTTACGCAAATCACGTTTGTAAGAGAAAGGAACAAATCGATCACGCATGGCAAGTTTAAACGCATTCCAAGAAGTAGGTTGTATGTTTAAAGAAGCACATTCCTGCCACCAGATTATTGCAAAATCCTTAAATTCACTAGTGGCTTGCCGAACCTTATGCTGATCAGGAACAAGATGGGAAGCAAATTTCAGTTCTATTGTCATCTCCCAATCTTAATATTCCTCCGCATCATAACGCCCATAAAAAGATGGTATAGTAAATTTAACTTTGGCGTAAGGATCATCATTACCTTGATGACGTCGATTCCTATTACCTCCCATACCTGATGTATTTTTGCGAAGACGGCGACGACATAGCTTCTTCGCTTGGGTCTTGATGGGATCAGGCTCGCCATCAGACCCATAGATAACATCATCATCGTCATCCTCGTCATAGGGTTCGTCTTCTTTGGGTTTGGGGGGGGGGTTGGACTCGAGTTGTTGAACCCTTGTTATCAGCGTGGAGACTCGCTTGTCCACACCCTCAATTGTGTGACAGGCAGCCTTGACCTCTGTCGTTAGCTTACTCAACTCCTTCATGAAGAGGCAAAACAGGAACATCGTCTGGCATGGTTAGTGATCAACAAATACCCTAGGAACTATGCGGTTTGCTTGGTGGAACCACACCCTCACACACGTCACGTCTTACCAAGTTCTTGCCAAGTTCTTACCAATGCAGGCAGTGGATGGTACAACCAGTAGCTGGTTCGTGATACCTGTGAGGAGGTAGTACCAAGATTGCAAAGGCTCTTCGCTGTACTAACCTGAAGTAGTGTATGTGGAGCTTTGGGAAGGCACAATATGTAGCAAGGAGTAGCAAATAACGAATGCAGAATAGCAAAGTTCAATAAGTATCCAAAGTACAAGTCACAATTGCTGGCTTAGACGTGTCCTAGACATAGCACAACAAGTTGGAACAAGAAACGATGGAAAAATCTCACAGAACAAGCAAAACAACACTCTATGCAATTGTTTTTTAATCTTTCCAGGAATCATGAGTTTTTTATTTTTTCAACTATTTTTTTATATTTTTCTCTTAATAGGATACCAAAAGCTCCAAGCACACAAATTTGCACCCTCTTTTGAGGTGAGATGCGGCCTAGGGAAATTCAGGAACAAACGCTGAAAACCCTAAAACAACTTGATCAATTTTTTTCTTTATCTTCCTATTTTTTTTTGAATTTTCTGCCTCGGGCAAACAGGGCGAAGCACGACACACCGATCTGGCTTCAAGTCAGTAAACTCAAACCCTGCAATCTTAGCTCCACGACTCCTCTAGTTATCAACCGTGTCACAACCCGATTAACCCCGCCAAGGAGGCTACTCCCTGCCTGCGAAATGAAGAACACATGCAAGAACTCGAAAGAAGCAACTCTCAATATGAAGTGACACTGCAGATGTATGATTAAGATCCAAAGTTGGGGTTCTACAAACCGATAACGGTGAAACTGTTCTCGACAGATTAATCTAAGCAAAACCCGAGTCTAAACAACGGCGGCTACTGAATTTATTAGTCTAGGGTCGAGCTAGGGTTGAGGGCGCGCCAGGGGGGCGTCCACAACATGGGCCGAGAGGCCCGACACGATACAAAGCCTGAAAAGGCCTAAAACAGGTGATGCAGCATCTTTTCGCAGTCACACAGTATGATCCACGAATCCTCTGGAGCTAGGACCAGAACCAAAAGAAGCGCCTCATCGTCACGATTCCAACGCATCCAAGAACACCTTGTTTGGACGTCGTATGAAGGAGAAATTACAGTTGAAGCGCAGACATGTCGGCTGAAACCAAACCGAAGATGATGTCCAACATGACGACGACTTGTAACTTAGAGACGAGTCTGGCTCGTGTATGTGCAACCTGGTGATGTCCTCATCAGGCCCCGTGGCCGGAACCAGGATAAAACCGGTGTTATTGTGTTATCCTTCATACCGATCCTCAGGAGAATGGGCGCAGCGCATTCGTTGTAGTTAGTGTCGGGCAGCCAATCCGAACACCGACATTAGTAACAAGAAAATTGTCCTTGTACATGAGTACATAGAACACGACATTGGGTTCACTCAAATCTTTCAAATCCCCTTTCCTAGCCATCATT
Organism: Echinochloa phyllopogon; assembly: GCA_033239725.1. Lineage (NCBI taxonomy): Eukaryota > Viridiplantae > Streptophyta > Magnoliopsida > Poales > Poaceae > Echinochloa > Echinochloa phyllopogon. The sequence goes on from BTCW01000018.1 coordinate 31,509,852, forward strand.
ACTAAACCCTCTTGTCCCTTTGGCTTGGTTCTTTGTAGATGTGGATTTTTATTTGGCTTTGGAGACACTCCCTCAATGTTTATGGGTCACTCGCAAGTGGTCCTCGCTCTCTCGCTGTTTTCTTTTCAAATCATCCTTTAATATTTCCTCCAGTGACAAAGGAAGCAAAGTGATTCGCTCTCCTTTATACATGAGAACAACCTTGTTGGCAGGACCACAACTCTGAACATCACGATCATATAAACATGGTCTGCCCAACAACAGTTGGCATGCTTGCATTGGCACCACATTACACTCAACATGATCATTTTATCACCCAATGGAGAAAGGAACGGTCACAATGTTGGTTACACGCAGTGCAGTGCTATCATTTAACCATTGCATCTTGTATGGAGAAGGATGACGCCGCTGTTTTAACCCCATTCTCTCAACCAATTCTTGACTAGCCATATTATTGCAACTGCGTCTTCTCATTACTCTCTTCATCTCAGCCCATGTGTTGATATGATTCCATCCCAACACAAGCTGATTCTCTTGTATTTGATTCCAACAAGTGAGAGCGTAACCTGAAAACTCAATGGAAGCAAGGTTGACACACCTCTGATCAGAAAGATTATGCACTCTAAATATTTGACCACATTGGTCCTCCCACTCAGGATAAGCGTCAGCATCCTCTCTTCCTGAAAATATTGGGACACTTAATTTCACATGAGCAATGCCATCCGGATCATCCCTATGGCGATGACCACGATGATTGTCCCTATCATGACCAGCACAACGGTGTCCACATGGCTGGTCAAAATGGCCATGATGTGCAAAAGGATTTTCATTATCATCGAGGCCCTCATCATAATCGTCATGGGCATCATCGTCATCATGAAAGTGTACGCGACGATCACGTCGACCTCCTCCTCCTCACTAATCTTCAAAGTCAACACGTCGCCACCATCTCGACCACCTCGACCATTGTCAAAGCAGTTAAAACCATTACCAAAACCAGAATTTTCGTCACCCGATTCGTCACGTGGACCTCGACCACCCGCTGCGGAAAGGCGTTCATTGAACATCCTCTCCATCGCTTCCAAGAGCGAATTTGCCATGTTGCGTAACTCAGCCTGTGCAATAGGGAGTTCTTCTTCTCCACGATGTCCACCACAAACACTCGAATCAGATCCTGCCATGTTAGAAAGGTTGCAAGAAAAGTGGAATAGAAAAAATTAGTGGAATCACACAATCTCACCTCTTGCTTACCCAAGTTCTTGCTCGTTCTCAAGGACCGTGAAGGTGCTCAAAGTGGCGTCACACAGGTGTGATTAAGCGGTCGAAAGGATTACGAATCGGAAGCCCGGTTTATGGATTTTTGTGGGGCTATGAGTGGGGCATCAAGGGAGGGTATGGTACTGTACCAAGTGACGTAAACCTCTCAAATAATGTGTAAACGCTGCTGCAAGTTCACCACCAACTTGAAGAAATTACAGATATGAAACTTTGAGATACACATCCGCAAAAACAACCCCTTTCACTTGTTTTTCTCTTCTCTTTTTTTATTCTTTCTTTCACACTTTTTTGTCTCTGATTTTTTTGACACTAAAAAAAATAACATATGAGGGGTGCGGATAAAAATAAATTAATAAGAGTATAGCGGAAGAACAATGATGGTGACTAGCAACACGATGAACACAACGAACACAAAGTAACAGTACCACGAAATGGTTATAGGATTTTTTGTGTGTGGCTTTTTAGTGGATTGCAGGATATGGCAAAATTAATATATATGATGGGTGAAAACAGAAACAATTGATTAACAAAAATGATACATGGGTGGGTGATAACAGTACCTACCGTGACAACGATAGCTCTGATTACCACATGATAGGTCGGAGATAACCAAAAGTATGATACTGATGGAAACCACCTAGGAATGGCCCGACCTTCACGTTAGTAGGATAATAATCACGAGATAACTTCAAACTGAAATAGCCTCCAGCATGCTTCTGTTGTGCAAAGAATGGAGGCTCACCCAGCGCTCTCATCTCCAGAGCTCTCCTCTCCAGCCGCCTCGGCTCTCCTAGCTCTCTCTGGCCGGCGCCAGTCATGGTGATTCCTCTCCTTCCCTAGTCTCTTTTGTCAGCCTCATCTCTCAGGTTCGCTCCCCCTGCTTCTGTTGGTTTTCTCTGGTTTCCCTCGCGATGGATGTTCCGCAAGAACTGGCAGGCAAACTCGACTTTGTCCATGGAAAAAAGTTCCAAGACAAGGTCCTGGTGCTCTATGGTGCTTCTGTTCATCATTCAAGCTCCTGCCCAGATGGCTCTTTCTTCCTACTCGCAACTTTTCGGTGTTTTACATTTCGATTGACTAAAGCTTCTGTCAGTCTCGCTCTTGCTTCCTGTCTGGGTGGTTCCCCAGCTGGTTTTCATGTGCAATACTTGAGTGATAGGCACTTAAGATTCTCTGTCTCATGCGAGAAAGTGGGTTTTCATGTTTACAATATTTGGCATTTTATTGGGTCCTCTTTTGATGTATATTTCCACCTCTGGAATAATGGGGTCCCTCACTGGGAGCATGAAAAGTGTCTTTGGGAGCTTGAACAAGAGAAATAATGGACTAGATACATGTCCAAAAGGCAGAGGCGTGAAGAGAGGAAGAAGAAGAAGAAGTTGCCAGTTTTCAAAGAGAAAAAGTGCGTTTTGCTGACAAATTGGTGCAAGACTCCCCGCAGCCAAAGCATAAGTCTCAACAAACAATTTGTTTTGGTTCTTTTGAAGTTCGTCTTCATCTGGAATCCTCGAGCTCTGAAAAATCTGTCACTTGGCAATTCAGTTCGCCCAAACCGAGCTCTAGTGTGCCAACCTCGAAAGTTTTTCGTAGATTTAACCAGGAGCTACACAAGGTAGTAGGAATGTCCCGGGTCGGCCAAGCACACAGCCTGGGACACTCATCCGAGATCCCGGAAGAGCGCAAGAAACATGGAAAACTAAATGCAGCTCAAGCTATTTCAAATGGAGTTTGTGGTCCCTTTCTCTCATGTGGTAAATGCTTGGTTCCTAGTCACAGGGCGGCTGTTTGCGCCATGCCTGTTAGTTGTAAACAATGCTATAATTATGGTCACAAAGCTCGGAGATGTTTCACCAAATCAAAACCCAAGATTTACTGGGCCCCAAGAATACGAATGGTTGCAGCAACACGTCTCCAGCTCAGACTAAAGCACACAGCGACTCCTCCCAAAATGTCACACGATACAAATCCCACAGCAGAGCTAAGCCTGGTTACTCCATCATCAGCCGCAAGAAGAGAGCACTGTTCACCTCCCCCAGCGGAGGAGTCGCCGTCCGGTGCGATCGACGTCATGGCGAACTTTCCTTGTAGCCCCATGCTCTACGTCCCGGCGGGACAACGCATAGGTCATGGATGGGTGCACCCTGCAAGATCACGCGTGGCGCTGGGAGGCGAGCCCCTGCGTCGCCATGAACAATAGGCCATCATCGAGCTCGAGCCAGAACCACTCTAGGAGCAGGTGACAGAGCTGCTGCAAGATGTCTCAGAAAACTTGGAGGAACATTTTCCGGTGAGAGTCATTTCAGCCTTCCCGTCACCGCTTGGGTTGGGTCTATTTCAGTTAGATAATGCAGCTCAGTGTACAACGCTGGTAGAAGAATCTCCTATTCCTTTTCCTCATGGATTGATTAGAGTCAGAAAGCATGATGAAGCCCTTAATCTGCGCACTTGTGTTTATACCCGAGATTGTTGGATAATGTTTTTAGCTTTCCCGCTGGACTATCAAACTGTTGATTTCATCAGAGCTGCTGTAGCACCTTGTGTTTCTTCGTGTTGTGCAGGGCCATCTTAGAGCACAAACGACGCCGAGGACGGCTTTTCGTCAAGAAGGGGAGGATGATGAGGACATGACACCCATACATATGTCCATTAGGGGTGCATGGGGTGGAGAAGAAGAAGACCAACATGGTTTTCCAAGTCAAGAAGAAGGCCAAAGGCTAATCCGATTTGAGTCCCCAAGGTGGAGGCCCAAAGAAACTCAAGTTCGAGTCTGCCTTGGAGTCCAAAAGAAGCCCACACTAAATTCATCGCCCAGGTCGCATACAGGCTCGGGTTTGGACGTTCTACATATGATTGGAAAGCTAAGGAGATAAGCTTTCTAATGGCACTGGTCCCACCTGAAAATTCGTTCTGAGTCATCGGGAATCGTCGAAACAACTGGTATTCAGAGACAGGTTTACCGTCAGGTTCGTTCTTTCGCTTTTGTCCTATAGTCCAGAAAATAGCCCTACAAAAATATTTGTCATCGTATTCCGCTGTCCTAGTACCCCTTTTAGCCTTTACAATTTCGTTTCAGTTTTGCTTTCTTGAGTTTGTGTCCGTGGTCAAGTCTCGTTGCTGGTTTTAGTAGTGTTCATGTCGTAGTTCAATCGCCCGTTGTTGTGATTCGTTTGTTTCCGCTGCTATCCCATCCATGTTTAGCCATACAACAATTCAAGTCACCACATTACTCGATTTGCCTCGCTAGCCGCCTTGTGTGAACTCTCGCCGTGCAAGCCCTAGATAGGTTGCAAGCCGCTTTGATCGCTTTTGCATTGCATACTTGATCCTTGTTTCATCTGGCGAATACCTATTGCTTGCTGCCGCAGACACTAGGAGGAAGTTTACCCTAGCCGCTGCTGTTTTTCGTGCCTTTGGAAAACATAATTTGAGATACCTTCCATAAAACAGGCATAACTTTTCACTCGGTGCTCCGTTTTAGCACAAATTTTTACAGCAGATTCGTGACTTCATTCGGAGGTGACCCAAACTAGCCATAGGCTTGTTTGGTCGAGTCAAAAAATTCAAAAAGAATCAGGAAGATAAATATTTTGTTTCAAGGTTTTCAGAGATTGTTCCTGAAATTCCGTAGGCCGCATCTCACCTCAAAAATGGATGCAATTTTTTTATGGTTGGAGCTTTTGATATCCTTATTCAGAGAAAAATATAAAAACAATAGTCGAGAAAAATAAAACATCTTAATTCCTACTAGTCCTACAGAGAAATTGCTAAAAAGATTAAAAAACAATTGCATAGTGTTGTTTTACTTATTCTGTGAGCTTTATCCATCGTTTCTTGTTTCAACTTGTTGTGCTACGCCTAGGACACGTCTGAGCCAACAATTGTGACTTGTGCTTTGGATACTTATTGAACTTTGCTATTCTGCATTCGTTATTTTCTACTCCTTGCTACATATTTGGCCTTCCAAGCTCCACAAACTATACTACAGGTCAGTGCAGCGAAAGACCCTTGCAATCTTGGTACTACTTTCTCACAGGTATCACGAACCAGCCACCGGTTGTACCATCCACTATTTTGCTTTTGTAAGAACATTTGTAAGAATTTGGTAAAGCATGTGAGAGAGTGTTTCCACTGACACACATATAGTAGTTGATAGGGATAACCTTTTGTGTTTTCTCTTGTCTACATACTAACAATGGCAGGGAGCGATGAGATTGTTCGAGAAGTACTAAGTTCTCAAATGGAGAAAGCAGAGCAAAATCAATTCAACAATTTATTCCAGATTTTCTTTGTTGTGATGGAGAGACGTTGCCGAGTCATCATTGATGGTGAAAGTTGTAACAACCTTGCAAGCTTAGAGCTGGTTGAGAAGCTTGGTTTGACCACAAAGCCACATCCACATCCATACTACATGCAATGGGTAAACTCTTATGATAAGATAAAAGTAACTGAAATTACACATATTGAATTTAGCATTGGTTCATATAAGGATAGTGCTGATTTTGACATAGTACCTATGCAAGCATTTCATTTGTTGCTAGGCACGCCTTAGATTAATATAAATAATGCGGTACACAAAAAGGTTGTTAATAAATATTCCTTCAAGTACAGCGGTAGAAAAATTACACTTGTACCTTTGACTACTACTGAAATTTTAGAAACCGATCTCCAAAGGGCGGAGAGACGAAAAAATGAACCTTTTAGAAAAGAATGTGTTGTTTTCAATGACACAACAAATTCATCTAAATCTGAATTTTTACAAAATGATGATATTGTTTTGCCTATTGTTGGAACTGATACTTTGCAGCATGTACATAATGAAGATGACCATACAAATGAACAGGAACATGTAAAATTTTCAGGTAAACGCTCTCTTGATGTGCTGAATTTGCCCTCCAATGATGCAAATAATGTTATACTAGAACCTTCTCTTGTATTACATTTGTCACAAATAAAGAAGGAGCATGATACTTTTGATTTGAAGCAATATACATGTGTTGAAAATAATATTATTATGCCGATTACTTGTGCACATGACGAACTGAAATTATTATCTTTTATAAACACTTTGGGTTATGTTGAGTTTGATAATTTATGTGCTCTTAGTGGTTTGGAAGAGAAATTTAGATGTGCTGAGTCGCCATGTTTTTCTACTTGTACATATCATTTTATTGGTAAATATAATTATAAAGGAGAGTATATGGTGCATCGAGTCTATATTTGTGCAAATCTGAAATCTCCTTTTGATGTGCAAGATTGTGATCAACTAGATTGTCTATCTAGTTTTACTATAACGAATCGGGTTCACTTTCAAGACGGGGAGCATTGTTGGCTATTACCTATGTGTGCTAGTGCTGATTTTTCTAGTATTGAACAGATACTAGCAGTTATGCAACCATCTATGCCTGCATTGTATTTGGTTTGTGCTAATCTTTTGCAGGATAGTATTGAAAAAGATCGTGTGCGTTTCGATAAAGGAGCCTACGTATTTGCCGACAACTCTATAGGAGAAGATGCTTTGAGAGACTGCAACTATGGTCATGTCACTCCCCACAATATTCTCCATATTTTCCACAACCTTGTGTTTCTTCATGTTGTGCAGGGCCATCTTAGAGCACAAACGACGCTGAGGACGGCTTTTCATCAAGAAAGGGAGGATGATGAGGACATGATACCCATACATATGTCCATTAGGGGTGCATGGGGTGGAGAAGAAGGAGACCAACATGGTTTTCCAAGTCAAGAAGAAGGCCCGAGGCTAATCCGATTCGAGTCCCCAAGGTGGAGGCCCAAAGAAACTCAAGTTCGAGTCCGCCTCGGTGTCCAGGAGCAGCCCGCACTAAATTCATCGCCAAGGTCGCATACTGGCTCGGTTTTTGACGTTCTACATATTCTTGGAAAGCTAAGGAGATAAGCTTTCCAATGGCACTGGTCCCACCTCAAAATTCATTCTGAGTCATAGGTAATCGTCGAAACAATTGGACATCCAGAATCTGCCAGGGTGCTGCGCCGCCATCTTTTGGGCTGTTGGCCCGTGTATCATGTTGGGGTCCATTATGGACGTGGTTAGGGGGTTATGCACGCCCCAACCCTCATATAATCAGTAGCCACCGCCACATTAGGGTTTGAGGTTTTGCTTAGATTAATCTGTCGAGAATAGTTTCACCGTTCGTGGGTTTGTAGAACCCCAACTATCGTGCTTAATCATTCATCTGCAGTGTCACTTTATATTGAGAGCTGCGTTCTTTCGAGTTCTTGCTTGTGTTCTTCGTTTCACAGGCAGGGATTAGCCTTCTTGGCGAGGTTAACCGGGTTGTGATACGGTTGATAATCAGAGGAGTCGTGGTGCCAAGTTTGCGGGGTTCGAGTTTGCTGACTTGAAGCCGGATCGGTGTGTCGCGTTCCGCCGAAAACGAGTTATCCTTCACCTGACGGAAGATCGGGCACCCTAGTTCCCATCACCAAATAAATCTCGTGTTCTTACTCGGTGTCTTGTCATCACCCCGGCAAGAGTACCTAGAAGTGTCATTGTTTCACAGGGCACCATGTTGGGTGGAAATGGCAGGTCATGGTCGGTTCCTGTATTCATTCTTGGAGGGAATTTCCTAGATGTGTTCCCTGGAGATGAAGACCCTGTACCTGCAAATGGAAATCCCCATCATGTTCATGGCAATGAGCAGCATGGCAACCCAAATGCACCCCTGCATTGGCACTATGATTTTGCTGGTGCTGGCCAAGCTGCCCACGCTGAGGTGGGCATGAATGTGTTGGTGATATGCCCAAGATCCCATCATCAAAGTACGTTTTAAAGGCCCAAGAGGATATTGATCCAAGAGGGATTAAGGTTACTAATGGGCCTATGAGATAGAAGCCCATTAGTACGCCCTATATAAACAAGGGAGGGGCTAGGGGGCAAGATGACCGGATAGCCACACCACCACCCTAGCCGCCGCCTGCTCCTCTCTCTCGGCCGCCACCCTTGCCGTGCGTGCGGTGCTAGCACACCGACGCCCGGCGTTCCTTCCTCGTACGTGTGGACTGCGTGGAGGCGCTGCTATGACTGCTGCGCTGATCGGCTGCTGGGATCAAGGACAAGGAGCTCGGTTCATGGGACGTGATCGACTACTTCCTCTACATCGACGTGCGACTTTTTCCGCTGCGCTGCGCGTCTAGTAGTAACGATCTATGATCTTCTACTCGCAAGTATATTGGGTGTATACGGTAGTGACGCTAGTGTAGCCTACCTGTTTCCCTTCAGAATGATGAGCAAGTTCAACAAGTAATGGAGGATTTGAAGCTGCCAATGGACAATGCAATGGAAGAGGCACATGACTGGCCTGAATGGCATCCAGAAATTCAGATGGTCGACAATGCTCCACAGGAACAACAGGTTCCTCAACATCCTAATGAGCCCCAATACATTATCTCTTTTGATCAATTTGGATCTATAGCTGAGTACCTGAGAGCTAATGGGCTAGACATCACCCTGAATATTGAGGACATCCTGCAAGGGAACATACAATCCTCCTCATCGAGTAGTGGTTCCTCAATGGAAGTTCAGCGCAAATTGCCAGCTAGTTTTTGGATTATAGAGATTAAAGCTTTTGAGAACCTCACTAAAGAATTGACCCCTGCCAGCATAGTGAAAAGAGTTGATTTCAACATAAGAAAACCCATTATGGCCGATAAATCAGTATTGTCTACTACACCCAGTTTGGCACAACCTGAAAGCTCTGGAAATAATGCAATGGCTGTCATCCCTTTCATGCCATCCCTGCATGCTATTATGATCAAGGTATGGGCAGAGGCCCAAGAGGTAAAGGAAAGCCTTCTAGCTGTGGAAGACATTGGATCATAAGATGTCACTATAGGACAGGAGGACATAGTAGAGGAGAGCATGAATGTTAGTTTACCTACTGCTATCTCTGTCAGCAACCCATTTGTACCACTGGAAGAGTCCTCTGTCATAAGAAGCAACCGCAATAAAGGAAACAAAGATGGTTTTCAACATTATCAGCTTGAGAATCACCCACGCAAGAAGCCAAGAGTGTGGGCAGAGGTTCCAGTAAGGAAGAAGGATGGGACAAAGCTCCTAGAAAATCCACCAAAACCCTCTGATGGTGTTGTCACAGCTCTGATCCCAGTGGAAATTCTCAAAGGTTGGGAATCGATTGCAATGTTGCTCCTGAGGAGTTGACTGAAGAAGCTCTATCAAAGGGCTGCTCTCCCAAGCATGATTAATGGAAGAACAAAACAAGAACATTTTGGGGAAGGAAGCAGGTTTACCTATTTACCTCGAGAGCCTGGGTGCATGATGGTTTTATTTTCATGCTAGTTTTTTTTATTTTCAGTCAAACTGCTGTTGTCATGATGGTGAACATCATTTTGGCTTGGTTAAATTATCAGTTTAACTAGTTGCTCTATGTTTTGTGTTCTGTGGAATGGTTGTACCTATGTTTCTTGGTGCCTATTGTGTTTAATTTATCAGTGCCTCGTTTGGCTTCCATCATGACCTGGTCCTTCTAGGATCACAATTCTGAGGTTTGTGGCACTTGGGATACGTGGAATGTGCATCCTCGTTGTTTCTATTCCTCTACACTAGTGGTAGAGGTTTTTTCAATTTCAACTAGTTGTCCCAATGAATAGATCGTGGAACATATTATGTTGGAATATTAGAGGCATCAATAGCGAAGGAAAATGGGATGCTCTCAGAAATAAGATTAGTGAAAGTGCTTGTTCTATTATCTGTCTACAGGAAACCAAAAGAGAAGTGTTCGACACTCCATATATTAGAAAGTTTGCCCCCAAAAGATTTGACAAATTTGATTATATTCCCTCCTGTGGAGCCTTTGGTGGTATTCTGATAATATGGAATAGCAGTCTGTCTGATGGTCATACTCCAGAAAAACAAAACTTTGCTATCATGATGGAGTCTATTTCAAATCATAACAGAGAAAATTGGAAGATGACCGTGGTATATGGCCCATGTTTAGAGCCGGCCAGATCTCAGTTCATGCAATGGTTTAAATATCAACATATCGATCCTCTAGAGAGCTGGATCTGTTCGAAATCCAGGCATCTTTCAGTAGATTTTAATTCCAGAAATTAGTAGTAAATTCATGATAATGGCAAGTGAACTATTGATAACAGAGCATGTGCTTGTGTTCAAGTTAAATCTCTACGTTAACAAGAACAACATGAAAACCCGAACCAAGAGTGGTTTAGGATGTACCCAGAGGCGGGGTCGGTACCGGAGGCACCGGATGCGCCGTTACCAGCTGGAGGAATAGTGTTAACCATCCTCGACTGCCCTTGCTTGAAGTAGTTGATCTGATTCGGTGCAGTGGCGAGTCGATGCAGTGGAGTCCCTCGAACGGCCTTCTGGAAGTTGTCATTCGGGGCCTCCGGGAAGTAGTCATTCGCTTGATGAAGACACACGCGAGAAGCAGTCGTTCAGCTTGATGAAGAAGCTTGACGAAGATGGCCACCAGTTAGTAGACGTGGAAGCAAGCAGTCGCGTAGTCGTACACTCCCCAAAAACTTTGTCGCCCGCCTATCCCAAAAAGGATCGCTAGGCAGGGAGGTTCGGAGGCCTGCTCACGCAAGCAATGTGCGCGCAGAGCTTGCGTTGGGAATGCAAACGCGAGCAACAACAGTTGAGGGAGAAAGGAGAGGTCTCCTAAACAAGAGTACCTAGAGAGTATGAGAGGTGTATCACATACCCAACATCGGAGGGGCACCTCCTCTTATATAGGAGCTAGGAGAAGGTGGTTCATTGAACCTGGACGCTATTGATGTGCATCATCAATTACTAGTAACAAATGAAAATAAATGTCATCTATTACAAGTAACGATCAAGACTTAATTCATTGTTTTAATTGAGTCATCAATTCTCGTTAACAACTCTAATTTAGTCAAGAATGAGCCATCAATCTTCCTTTAACATCACATTCACCTTCTCATGCAAGGCTTAAAGTCAATAACTCGATAGCATTATATAGTGGATCCTTTTAATTCTTATTAGATTAATTGTGACTAAATGGGCCAAGACCGAATTAATCCAACAGGATCTTCTTGGGGGATTTCAATTTCTATAGATCCCTGGAAGATCGGAATAAACACGGTGGCAATTTAAATGACACTTTTATCTTCAACGATGCCATAGGACAATTGGAGCTTGTAGAGCTACCCATCAAAGGAAGAGCATACACTTGGAGCAATATGCAACATGATCCGTTGTTAGAACAACTTGACTAGTTTTTCACGATGGTACAGTGGACCTTTCAGTTCCCAAACTCGATGGTCTTGCCACTTTCCAAGCCCATGTCAGATCACATACCGTGCAAAATAAGCATCAGCACAAGTATTCCAAAATCCAACATTTTTCACTTTGAAAATTATTGGCCTGAGATAGCTGATTTCTTGGATGTGGTGAAGGCTTCATGGCTGCAAAACCCAAGGCTTCAGTGCTAGCTGCAAAACTTAAAAACCTCCGGCAAGTGCTCAAAGCTTGGAGGAGGAAGCTCTCTAATTTACAGGGTTTGGTTGATAAATGCAAAAAAGTCAATTTTTTCATGGACAACTTGGAGGAATGTCGACCCTTGTATGACTTGGAATGGAATTTAGAGAGATCATCAAATGTCAGCTGATGAACCTACTGAAATACAAAAACATGTACTGGAAGAAGAGGTTTATGACAAATAAAGTCAAATATGGAGATGAATGTACCATGTTTTTCATGCAATGGCCACGATATCATATAGAAAGAATCTCATCACCCAGCTGAGGGATGATCATGGACAGGACATTACTGATCATGAGGGTAAAGTTGCACTAATCTGGTCCTCTTTTAAGAGCAGAATGGGGGTGACTGAACAACCACCAATGAGATTCAATTTACATGAGTTGTTTTCTCAAGAGGTGGACTTGACTAGTCTAATACAACCATTCACTAGGGAAGAAATTGATAGAATCATCCAACTAATGCCTACTGACAAGGCACCAGGGCCTGATGGTTTCAACGGAATGTTCATGAAAAAATGTTGGGACATTGTTAAAGAGGATTACTATAAACCGTGTCAGGCTTTCTATGATGGTGACATTGATCTTGAGGCCATTAATAACTCTTTCATAACCTTGGTGCCCAAGATACATAACCTTGAGACAATGATTTTAGACCAATCTCACTTCTAAATTGCAGCATCAAGCTCCTAACCAAGCTTCTTGCAGAAAGGTTACAGGTGGTCATTCTCAAGCTATTACACACTAATCAATATGGTTTTCTTAGATCAAGATCCATCCAAGATTGCCTGGCATGGTGCTATGAATATATACACCAATGCCACCAATCAAAAAGGGAAATCATCATTCTAAAGCTAGATTTCGCCAAAGCTTTTGACACAGTAGAACATTGTGCGATGGTGGAAATCATGAGACACATGGGCTTCCCAAACAAATGGCTTCAGTGGATCAACTTGTTGCTTTCCTCACCTCAATCCTCTATCCTGCTCAATGGGTTTCCAGGGAAGCAATTTAAGTGTAAAAGAGGGGTACGCCAAGGTGACCCCTTATCCCCCCTTCTCTTTGTGTTAGCAGCAGAACTATTGCAAGTGATAATCAACAAAGCATATCATGATGGCCTTCTGCATGAGCCTCTCCCGAAAGGGAATAATGATTTTCCCATAGTTCAATATGCCGACGACACCATCATTATCATGCAGGCCAGCCAACCCCAATTGCAACACCTCAAAGAAATCCTACAAGTTTTTTCTGAAAGTATAGGCCTGGAAGTTATTTATAGCAAATCTAAGATAATACCCATCAATGTCACTAAGGAGAACCTAGTCAGTCTGGCTGAAACTCTTGGATGCCAGATAGGCACCATGCCATTCACATACCTTGGTTTACCCATCGGTACTACAAAACCAAAAATTGAAGATTTTTCTCCTATTATGGACAGGATTGAGCGTCGTCTAACATCATGCTCCTCACTGCTCTCATATTCAGGCCGGCTGCAACTAGTGAACTCAGTAATCACTCCAACTTGTTTATATGCCATGTGTACCATCAAATTACATAAGGGAGTTATTGATAACATTGACCGTGCCCGAAAACAATGTCTCTGGAGAGGAAATGACCTATCTAAAAAAGGAGGGAATTTGGCAGCTTGGTCAATGGTCTCCCTACCAAAGGAAAAAGGTGGCCTTTGAATTTTAAACCTTAGACTGCAAAATGATGCATTACTACTTAAACAGCTACACAAATTCTATGGCAAACAAAATGTACCATGGGTCAGCCTAATATGGTCAACATATTATGAGGGCAAGGTACCCCATGGTACTAAGGAAATTGGCTCTTTTTGGTGGAAAGATATTCTAAGACTCAGTAATTTATACAGAGGTGTTGCTAGATGTGAATTAGGTGATGGATCTACTGTGCTATTCTGGGAAGATCTTTGGGGTTCATGTGTGCTTGCAGACTCCTTTCCAAGGCTCTTCTCGTTTGCTTCTAATCCTTTAATTTCGGTGAAAGACGTGGTTCAAGCTGTTGACCTTGATTTTTTATTTGCTCTCCCACTCTCCAATGAAGCTTTTCAAGAATTGCAACACCTGCAAGAATACCTACAGTAGGTGCCATATAGACCAAATACAATGGACCATTGGTACTTCATCTGGGGCAATGCAACCTACACATCTAGTCGATTCTATAGTTTTGTATTCTCAGGATTTCCAACAAGCCCAATATACACCTGGATTTGGAAATCTAAATGCACTCCAAGAGTTAAATTCTTCATCTGGCTAATGGTCGTGAATAGGCTGAACACAAAGGACATCATGCGAAGAAGAGATTTCCACACTCAGTCAGGCATTCTTTGTGATTTGTGTCAGGAGAATGCTATGGAAGATAGGGAACACCTTTTCTTCAGTTGCCCTTTCGCCAGGACGTGATGGAACAAATTGCACATTCGATGGGATATGTCATTGGACATTCATGGAAGAATCAGCAATGCTAAACAGGAATTTGTGCAAGGTTTCTTCATGGATATTTTTATCATAGTGTCATGGGAAATTTGGCAGGCCCGGAATGCAGTCATCTTTGATGGTGCAAGCCCCTCCACCCGAGCCTGGACTAGGAATTTCAAAAACCAGGTCCTGATACACTATGTTGCACGGATACGTGGGGATAGTGCCGTATCGCGTATCCGATACGTATCGGATACTGATACACCATGGATACGTAGGAAATACGTATCAGAAAGTATCGGCGATTAAAAAAATAGAAAAAACATTGATACGTTTTTCGGTACGTATTATAGCCATTTTGGAATACGGCCCAGCCCAACAAGAGAACCCTGCCTTTTATCCCTTCTATCAGAGGCACCGTGCAAACCCTACGGCCTCCCGAGACCTGTTACCGCGCCCCAGACGCATCGCGCCACCACTGCTCGTGTGCTGCCGCAGCGCCGCCTGCCGGTGACTTAGCGGCCGGCCGACGAAGTCCGGTGTGTTTCTTCCACTTTGGCTTGTTCTTCTTTGGTCCTTTCGTTTCTCAATAAGCTCCTGTTGACATTTTTCTGTTCCATTTTTTCGATCTCTTTCCTGGTCTATAATGAGTAGATGGCAACAACAAATTCGAGTAGTGCTAGTGTTAGTGGCAGCATAAGTTCTGTGCCGGCGACGATGGACATCAGGGCTCCTCTATGTGACCATGTCACCATTTTAGAGAAACCTAAGAAAGGTGGAGGTAATACTTTGTGGCGATGCAAGTATTGCCCAATGAGTAAATCCACTAGCTACACTAGAGTTGAAGCTCACATGCTGCAAAAGCTAGGAAAGTGGATTACTCTGTGTCTAAAGGTGTCATATGAAATGCTCTGTGAGATGAGAAGGGAAGTTGAAAGGTGCAAAGAACAAGTGGAAAGAGGGAAATCACGTACTGTTTCTTTGCCTACTGCTCCTTCTTCAGGGTCAGGCAGTAACTATAAGAAGAACAAGAGGGGACCTGTTTCGGCAATTGAGAAAACTTGGGCATTGCAAGATCGCAAGCATTTGGATGCTCTAATTGTAAGAGCACTTTACTCTGGAGGTATGCAGTACAAAAACTGACCAATCATTGTCACTGAATTTGTATACCAAGCCATTTTTATTCTTTTGAGCTCTAATATTCGTTTCTTAATTTATGTACAGGTGTATCTTTCAATTTTCTTAGAAATCCACATATTCCAGAAGCCTTTTCCTTTGCTTGCAGCCGCATCTTGACAGGCTACGTAATGCCTGGGTACAACAGGGCTAGGGAGTCACTCCTGAAGCAAGAAAGGAGACATTTAGAGACTCTATTGGAGAGTACAAAGAGCACATGGTCAGAAAAGGGAGTCACGATCTGCTGTGATGGTTGGTCAGATCCTCAGAGGCGACCAATAATCAACTTTGTTGCCATTTCTGAGAAGGCACCTATGTTCTTGAGGGCTGATAACCGTCAGGGAGAAATAAAGAGCAAAGATTACATTGCTGCCAAGTTGAGATCTGTTATTGATGAAGTAGGCCGACAGAATGAGGTGCAAATCATCACAGACAATGCTGCAAACTGCAAAGGTGCGGGTCTCATAGTGGAAGCTGAATATGATAACATATTTTGGACACCATGTGTAGTGCATACTTTGAATCTTGCTTTGAAAAGTATATGTGAGCCTAAACTCTCAAGGGATCCTTCAGCAGAAGAGTTATTTGCTTGGAACCAACTTTCTATTTTCAATACTGTGAAAACTGAGGCTAGTATGATCAAGAATTTTATAATGAATCATGGCATGCGTCTGTCAATGTTTAATGAGTTTAGCCATTTAAAGTTATTGTCTATTGCTGATACAAGGTTCGCTTCAGTTGTGGTTATTTTGAAACGTTTTGTTCAGGTAAAAATGGCTCTCAAGCAAATGGCTATTAGTGACAAATGGAGTGTCTACAAAGAGGATGCTCCAACAGCTAAGAATGCCCATATTGTGAAGGATAAGATTCTTAGTGATGTGTGGTGGGGTAATGTGGAGCACATTCTGAATATTACTACTCCTGTATATGATATGATAAGAATGGCAGACACAGATACACCATGCCTTCACTTAATTTATGAGATGTGGGATTCCATGATTGAAAAAGTAAAGAAGGAGATATATCTCTGGGAAGGAAAGGAAGCTGATGAGGTGTGTGACTTATACACAGTTATTCATGATATATTAGTTGCCAGGTGGAAAAGGGTGAATAATCCACTGGATTGTTTGGATTACTCACTCAATCCAAGGTAACAATTTGTACCACACCTCACCAGCTCAGATTGTTTTTATGTCTTGCTTACTTAATTCTTTCACATGCTCATGTTCTAAAATAGTAAAAGGATAATGTTGAAACTGCAGATACTATACCAAGCAGTGGCTTCAAGAAAGTAATGGTCATATACCTCCTCACAAGGACATTGAACTATCAAAAATGAGGATGACTTGCTTCAAAAAGTTCTTTCGCTTACCAGAAGAATTAGCTCAAGTAAAAGAAGAGTACGCAAGGTTCTCAAGTTGTTCAGAACAATTCAATGATCCTGGTTCAATTCATGATAGATGGGTTGTTTCCCCCATGACATGGTGGACAAATCATGGACAGTCTGTTCCTCTACTGATGACCTTGGTCATCAAATTGATTAGCCAACCTGCTTCATCTTCTTGTTGTGAACGTAATTGGAGTACTTATAGCTTTGTTCATAGTGTAAAAGAAACGCCTTAACTCCAGAACGTGCTGAAGATCTAGTCTTTGTACATTCAAATTTGAGGCATTTGTCAAGAAGAACAGATGCATACAAGACTGGAGAAACAAGAATGTGGGATGTGGGAGGAGATTCTTTTGATTCTCTAGGTGGTATAGGTCTTCTTGAAGTGCCTGATCTCTCCCTTGATGAGCCTGAGTTGCAAGCTGTGTCTTTTGGTCTTGGTGATGTGGACGCTAATTCTGTTCAGGAGAATGGTGCACCTGAGGAAGAAGCAGCTTAAGAGCCATCAATGAATTGCAAGATGCCCTTTTAAAATTTCATAAATTTAAGACTGTTATGCTATGTTTGATTGTTTGTTACTTTAATTTGGTATTACGAACCTTCGTTCCCTGCTACGTGCCAAACTTGTGTTGATCATTGTGAACTTGGCTATACAATATATATTGATATTTATTTATTATTTTTACTAAAAAATCTGAAACGTATCCGCGTATTGGGTTTTTTAGAAAAATGTCGTATTCACGTATCTGTATCCGTTCGATACTGATACACGTATCTGTATCCGTGCAACATAGCTGCTACAACTCCTTCGGTTTCGTGAAGAACACAGAGCAGCAATCTCAGTCTGGATTGAGTCCATTTACTAGCTTTCTCTAATCCATGTTCCGGTCAAGCTTTCTCTTTTCCTTCAGTAGGCCTTCAGTTTTCAGTTTTCAGTCTTTCCTTTCCTTTCCATTTCTCTTCCTGTAGTTTTGTTGTAAGGATGTACTTCTTGCCCTTTTATTTATTTAAATTAGTGTTGTGGGGAACTCCCCCACAGTTTATTTTCAAAAAAATAATCACCAGAGAACTTGCTGCGAACATCGGGATAATTAGCTTTAACCTGCCAAGGTTGGTTGCGACCAAGCGACGGGGAGAGAGGCACTAAAACCGCGAAGATTTCGACTCGATCTCTGAACGACCGCAGAACAACAAACGGGGACTAATCCACACAAAACGGTGCAGCTGAACTGGCAGCACGAAGTAGCGGCCCTAGAGGGAGCTCTTCACAAGTCCAAGAAGAACAAGGAAGAACAAGGGTATGCAAGGCACTCAACAGCGTGGCTGAAAACCATATAGGTTATCAATTCATTCAAATGATTAAAGATTGTCTTTTACAGTAGTAGATAGGGGTTTTTATACTAATAACAAGTCTCTAAGATAGATTTGAACTAAAATCTCCACGTTGGGAAGATGGAAGGCAAGTGTAGAAGCATTCCCGAAGTGGTCTTCAATTCTCGCGGGTATTCCCACCTTGTGGCAGTGATCACTAAAATGATTATTACTCCTTATTGGTAAGTCCAAATGATAAGCTATTTATTGGGTTGGAAAGTGGACTTCATAAGCTTTCCAACTATGTATAATATTTACCATGAAATTGTACAGGTTCGTGCAGAATTGGACGAGAACTAGAAGCACTTGTCAGCCCTCGCATGACTGTTGTGCTTTCTGTATAGTCTCCAGTATTTTAGTCATAACTCTTTATTGGGACGTCCAATTGATATGATGTTTGTTGCATTAGAAAGTAGACTCAATAAATGTTCGATAAGTACTTGGGGGCCTTCATAGACTTCAGGAATCAAGAGTTATGGTCAATTCAATCTGCTGGTCCGAACTGATCAGGATGTGGTCCGAACTGGTTGTCCGAACTTGCCAAAGAGAACTTTGGCTCCTTATTAGTCAATTTCTTGTGATCAGGTTCATCTCTGTGTAATGTAGAATCCTCCTCTTCATGTGTGAACCTAAGCACAACCAATGTAGGACTTTATGTAGTATAACATCCTCATATATGTTGAAATTAATTTCACTAAGGAATGAGTTCACCTCTTGTTGTAGCTTCTTTGCACGACTTCATGTAATTGGACCTTCATACACTGTAGTGCATGTATCTGCAGGCATAACTGATGCATCTTGCTTATCCATGGTTGTGATGTCCTCATGACCTTCTTGATTTTCTTTGGTGTCTGTGGCGGTCGAATCGGCTCCTCTGGTGCATTCTAAATGACATGCTCCTCATCCATCAATCCTAGCAGTTCATACCACGCGGACTGCTCCCCGCAAAGTATCTCCAGCACTCCACTAAGGAGTGCTTTTAAGAAACACTCGGAGCTCCTTTGCTCTAAAGTGAGTGTCTCTGTCCTTTGTTCTTCCCAGGGATGGAACTTGAAGAAAATCGTCTTTCCGTTGATACGGAATGAGATTTCTCTCGCATCCACATCAATCTTAGACCAGGTAGTGTTTAAGAACGTGATGCGAACCAGCTAGGGTTTATGCCCGATCTTTCGATGAGAGGCGTGGGGGATAACTCGATTGGAGGAGACGACGTTGACGGCCCGACTACAGCCTTCCAAAGACCACGCCTTAGCAACCGATACACCACCTCCTATGGATGCCGTGATCTTGTGGAAGCACGTCACACGGTCCTGTCCTGCAAGCAATCAAAGAACTAGCAAGAACAAGTATCAAACAAGTACTGAAATTACTAGATGGGAATGAAGTGTTCAATCTCAAACTCATTCACAAATGAAGTGGGGTTCCGAAGACTTGAAGACGGGCGGCTGGACCAGCACGCGCGCTTACAAGCAAGTAGCAATGGCTAAACTTGATCTAAACAAAACCCAAGTGTTCTAGGCGGCAGCTAAGGGGTATAAGACAAGGGCGGACGACCACAGCAGTGCTAGGGTCATGCTCCAATCCTAGGATGCGTCCATAATGGACTCTACATGATACATGGCCCATTGGGCCAAAATAAGATGATGCAGCATCATGGGCAGAAAACATCTCTATATAAATAGACGATTCTTGCTGACTCTGAATAGATATGGACATGAGGTCAGATCCGTTGGAAAGTAGACTTGATAATATTTCCGTGAAGTACTTGAACGCCCCAATCCGAGTTCGTATGCGACCGTGGCGTCCGTCACAAATTGAAGTTTTTCTGCAGTCCGAATCCAGC
Organism: Echinochloa phyllopogon; assembly: GCA_033239725.1. NCBI lineage: Eukaryota > Viridiplantae > Streptophyta > Magnoliopsida > Poales > Poaceae > Echinochloa > Echinochloa phyllopogon. Next base: position 31,529,866 of record BTCW01000018.1, read on the forward strand.
CCGCGCGAATCCATTTCGTTCTCGATCCTCTCCATGATTCCTAAGCAAAACAAGAGTGCACGGGTCTCCACAGTCTAAATATGATGAACATTAACTCAGGAGTAAACTCACCGGATGATTAAGTTGTCTAGCACGAGCACGGGTATTAGGACCGGCAATTATAGGAGAAGATGGCGTGGCTGTATCGTTGGCGGTGACGTCCTCATCATCCTCCCCTTCTTGCATTTGAGTCATCCTCGACTCAAGCTCATCTTCCTCTCACAAATATGGCTTCAAATCTACAATGTTAAATGTGGGACTAACCCCAAAATCTACAGGCAACTCGAGCTTGTATGCATTATCAAGGGACCATCCGCTCGAGGCAACAATTTAGATTTTCGTAATTCAAGAAAACGATCCTTCCTCAAATGCAACCAAACTAAATCTCCAGGTTTAAATTTTAATTCCTTTCTACCTTTATCACCAGCAAGCTTGTATTTAGCATTCATGCGCTCTATGTTTTCTTTAGTTGTTTTATGCATTTTCTGTTAGGAATAGACACGCCGTCGTGTTTGTGTCGCACTGTGCCGTGCCGGGTGTGTCCGCACGTGTGTGCCTGATAGCAATGACCATGGTGTCGAGTCCATGCATGTTGTGGTGTTGCTGTGCGTCCATGTCATGTAGAGTGTCTAGGTTCTGTACATACATGTGTATCACGTATAGGAGTCTAGCTAGTTGTGTACGTATGTGTGTCACGTATGGGCCTTAGGAGATGGAGTCTAGATCGTGTGTGTGCATGCAGCTGTAGAACGCACTGGTCATTGGTTGGTTAGAGGAGTTGTGTGCGTGGTGTGATTTCAGGGGAGAGTCCGTGTCGCCTGGTTGAGCAAGCGGCTCACGGCGACGTCGAACACATCCTGTGTATCACGCGCGAAGGCCGGAATGTGGGAGGGAGGCTCCACGGACCCTGGCCTATTTGTAGCCCAAGAACTCCTCGGTGGTGCCTGTCGAGTCTGTTTCCACCAGAAAGCCAAGATACTGGAGCAACGGCTCCGTGGCGTTCGTCGCCGGCAAATATCTCCTGCGTGTCTCCCTTGCTGATCCTGTCTTCGTGAGTGTGAGTGTGAGTGAGAGCTAGGGGCTCGGCCAACATTTGGTATCAGAGCAAAGGCGATGAAGATCGACGAGAGCCTGTCCAAGGGGGAGGGCTCGGGCGTGAGTGTCGTCGAGCACATCATGGCGACGCCCGGTGCCGTGGAGATCCCGCAGTTGACAACAGACAACTACCACGAGTGGGCCTAGATCATGCAGGTCAGCATGGAGGCACTGGAGCTATGGGATGCGGTGGAGGCGACGTGCAAGGAACGCGCCAAGGATCGGCGCGTGCTGGCCACGAGCATCCGTGCCGTGCCGAAGGAGATGATGGCCGGCCTCGCCCAGAAGAAGTCTGCGAAGGAGGCGTGGGATGCTATGGAGAAGACCTGCACTGGCGACGACCGCATGAAGGGTACAAGCATCCAGAGGTTGATGAAGCAGTTCGAGGCCGTGGCATTCCGCGACGGGGAGAGCGTCGCCGACTTCATGCGCATCAACGGGCTCATCACCAGCCTGTGCGAGCTCGGGGAGGAGATGCCGGACAGCTGTGTCGTCAAGAAGATGCTGCGCGTGGTGCCCAAGAAGCTGAAGCAAATCGCGGTGGCGGTCGAGATGTTCGGCAACCTGGACACCATGTCCGTCGAGAAGCTCGTTGGGTAGCTGCAAGTTGTGGAGGACGCTGACGCCGAGGAGCACGAGGCGGCCAATGGAGGCAACGCCGGGCAGCTACTGCTCACTGAGGCACAGTGGGAGACAAGGCGACGTCAGCGCGGCAAGGAGCAGGTGCACGGTGGTGGCGCGTGTCGCGGTGGTGGCGAGAAGGGAGATGGTCGCGACGGTGAGCGCAAAGATGACGATGATGGCACCAGCACATGCTCGGGATGCAGTAGGAGCCGCTACCGAGGGAGATGCTTCGAGTATGGTGAAAGCGGGCAGCAGGCGAGGAACTGCCCGCGGAAGAAGAAGGAGACGACGATGTTGTGCGACGTCGGTGAGGAGGCGACGCTGCTGTGAAGATCGTTCCGCCATGTCGCGTTTAGGGAGAGATTGTTAGGAATAAACGCATCGTCGTGTTTGTGTCGCACTGTGCCGTGCCGGTTATGTCCGCACGTGTGTGCCTGCAAGCAATGACCGTGGTGTCGAGTCCATGCATGTTGTGGTGTTGCTGTGCGTCCATGTCATGTAGAGTGTCTAGGTTCTGTACATACGTGTGTATCACGTACAGGAGTATAGCTAGTTGTGTACGTGTGTGTGTCACGTTCAGGCCTTAGGAGATGGAGTCTAGACCGTGTATGTGCATGCAGCTGTAGAACGCACTGGTCATTGGTTGGTTAGAGGAGTTGTGTGCGTGACGTGATTTCAGGGGAGAGTCCGCGTCGTCTGGTTGAGCGAGCGGCTCACGGCGACCGAACTTAGTTTTGAAAGCAGTTTTCCATTCATCTCCCAATTTCATACGAATCTGGTGGTACCCACTATGCAAATCAACTTTAGAAAACACAACAACACCACTCAAACTCATCAAGCATATCATCTAAACGTGGAATAGGGTGTCGATATTGAATGGTGATATTATTAATAGCTCTACAATCAACACACATACGCCATGTTCCATCTTTCTTAGGCACCAAAATAACCGGAACAACACAAGGACTAAGAGACTCACGCACATAACCTTTGTCGAGTAGCTCTTGCACTTGCCGCTGAATTTCTTTTGTTTCCTCCGGATTTGTTCTGTATGGTGCACGGTTAGGCAAAGATGCACCAGGAATCAGATCAATTTGGTGCTCAATCCCTCGCATTGGTGGCAGCCCCGCTGGTATCTCACTTGGAAACACATCCGAATACTCCTACAAAATGTTAGCAACAGCAGGGGGCAAAGATTGTTGCATATCGTGAAGTGAAATCAAAGCATCCTTGCACACCAAAGTATAGGCACTAGAAGTAGAAGCAACCAATTCATTTATATCAGATTTAGTAGCAAGCAAGCAATGCCCTTTTAATCTTATCTCATCTTTCTTACTTTCAGCAGATTTGGCAATTTTAGTGTTCTCATTTTTATCTTTTGCAGCTTTAGCAATGTCATCACGTACAATAGCCTCAAGAGACATGGAAGCAAAACAAGTTTCTTATCATGGTGTATGAGAGAATATGGATTTGATCTACCATGATGTCTACAGTCTGTATCAAATTGTCATGGCCTACCTAGCAGAATATGACAAGCTTCTATAGGCACAACATCACATTCAATAACATCATGATATGAACCAATAGCAAAACTAATTCAAACCAGCTTGGTTACCTTTACATTAGCGATGTTGTTCAGCCATCGAATGTAGTATGGATGTGGATGTGGTTCTGTTGTTAGTGAAAGTCTCTCCACCATGTCGCTGCTAGCCAAGTTGTTGCAGCTGCCTCCATCAATGATCAAGGTGCAAGAATGCTCTTTGATTACACACTTAGTTTGGAACAATGTATGCCGCTGATTTTGCTCCGCCTTCTCCATTTGTGCACTAAGCACACACTGTACAATGAGGCTCTCAGAATGCTCCGCGTCTTCCACACCAATCTGTTCATCTAGTGGCTCCTCACTACCTGCATCTTCAGCCGCAAGCAAAGCAAGTGTTTGTTCATCGAAATCACTAGCAGAGGAATACCCACCATCATTGTTTACCACCAAAACTTGCTTGTTTTGGCAATCACATCGCACATGACCATAGCCCTTACACCGGTGACACTGGACATCTCTTGTTCTTCCTGTGGAGGCAATTGAGGAAGTACTACCGGCTGGTTTTAGAGCAGATTTTGTTGCTGAATTTGTGGGAACAACAGCGTAGCTTCAGGAAATTCATGGCATGCAAATTTTTGATCAACAACAATCTCCCAACTAATATAAGCATCAGGATCATATTTACCATCAAAAGGAGGTATCTTAAATTTAATCTTGCTAAAAGCATCATCATTACCATGTACCTCGCATCGTCGATGACCACCCATACCTCGACGATTATAATGTTGCCGATGGCGAGCAGGATCTTGGTCTTCGACTTTAGTATATGCACTATAAGCATTGTCCTCAAAACTTTCTTTCTTCTTGTCATCTCCATCTTTTCCAGTGGTGGTTCTAGCATGCATCTCATCAAATCGCCTCAAAAGTGCAGCAAGACTCTTGTCCATATGAGCTACTGACGCCTCCATCTTTGTAAGCTTGCTATTGGTTGGAATCTGCGAGGCCTCCAATTGCCCAATCTTGTCATTTGTCACCAGCAAGTCATTCTCAATCCCCTCGTTGTGCTACTTCACCAACCTTTCAAAATGTTGCATGATGCCCTTGGTGCGAGGAGACCGTGGAGTCTTGTCACTTTGAGATCCATCACCATCATCTTGAGAGCCTGTCATGGTTAAACAAACAAAGGCAACAAGAGGAACAGGTGAAGAAATAAAAGCTCTACAGCTAATAGGATGTAGGTACTATAAGGCGCTCACTCTCAACCTGTGATACTAGCACTTAGCAATTCTTACGTTGCTCGACAGGTGGGCACGGCTACCAACGAGTCTGCAAACCTGGAATGAAGTGTATCGGTGCCGCAGCAATAAGACCTGTAAAGCTGTAGTCGGATATGTGGAGCTATAGGTGCGCTGAAAACAAGGAATAGCTAGCACCACGTTAGTTAAAACAAAGTGTTGACAGTCAAATTTGGTTCTGGCCCGGCCAAACCGGTCTGACCGGTTTGCCAAACCGGTCAGACCAGTTTGGTTCTGTAATTCGAGTAGGATTAGGATTCCGAGTTTAGTCCCATATTGTAACCTATTCGAAAGGGGTAAGACTTCCCCGGCCTATAAATATAAAGGCTAAGGCCGATTGAGATGTATTCCAATCGAATCAAACACGTTTATCCTTTACTTTTTTTATCTCTCAAACCCTAATCTTTTCCAACCCCCATATTCTATTCTTTGCTCGTCTCTACGGCGTTCAAGGGCGTTCTAGGTGGCCTGCCAACCCTAGAGCAACCCTAGCTTGCTTGAGCTCCGACGGGGTCCCTCCCGAGCTCGAGTTTCTAGGTCTTCACGAGTTCCTGCCTGAAAGCGGTCAGACCGGTTTCAGGAACCGGTCAGACCGGTTTGCCCGAGGAGCTCAGGAGTTGGCCGTTGTGACGGCCGTGCTGCGCGTTCGATCGATCTTCAAGTTTGTTGGTGCGTTTTCGTGTCAACATACTTTTTGGCGACTCCGCTGGGGACAGATTAATCTGGTTTCAAGACCGATTTAATCTACTCTAATAATGTCTGGATCAACGTGCGACCTTGACAAAGACAACATCATCACCGCAATGATGGAAGAGCTCACAGACGAGGAGCGGAAGCGGTACCTGATTGCTGAGGAGCACTTTAGGATGCAATTCTTGAAGGGCTTCAAAAAAGATCGCAGTGGTCTTGTCAAGAGAGTGGAGGAATTCGTCATGCCAGCTTTCAAGCTGGCAAATGACCAAGTTGAAGAACTTCCGAAGGTAACTGGCGAATCCTCTGATTTGATGCAGCAAATTACTCGCATGATGGATGATAAATTGCTTGCTGCACAAACTGCTACTAGTGAGTTGATTGCTAGTATGACGGGTAATTCTGATAAGGGTAATAATAATGTAGAATCTAATGAATTACCTAATCCAAATCCTAGCTCATCAGGCGTGCCAGAACATGTTTTAGATCCTAATTTAGGCATGCTGATGAATTTCTATGCGGGACAATCACTTCACCCTGGTTCGGTCCACGAACCGGTCAGACCGGTTTTCACAACCGGTCAGACCGGTTTGGCCTCCTCTGGCGGTCAGACCGGTTCCATGGGTGCAGGGGCACCGGGTGCGATGATTTTATCTAATACGGTTGCTTCTGGTCCTGTTTACACTACTCCACGCACTACGGTTGTGGGAAGTATACCCCACGGATCTGGCGCGTCTCACGGGCCGATTCCAAATACTTCTCAAAATGCGATGTATAATGTTCCCCGTATTCCACAGAACAGAGGTGATGGGAACTATCAAGCTGAGTTAGCTAAGTTCAAAGAAGATATAGCTAATACACTTAGAGCAAGACTCGGGCTTGAATTGGGTAATTCACGCTTGTATCAAAAACCGTATCCGCCTGAATTTGATTTAGTTGCTTATCCTAATGGTTGGCGTGTTCCGGATTTTATTAAATTCAGTGGCGAAGATAATAGAACTCCTTGGGAACATATTAGTCAATATATCTTGCAATTAGGAGAAGCATCATTTTATGAACCATTGCGTATACGGTTGTTCTCATTATCTTTAACTGAAACTGCTTTTTCATGGTTTTCTTCGCTTGCTCCTAATTCTATTCAAAATTGGACTCAATTGGAGCGTAAATTTCATGATCATTTCTTTAGCGGAGAAAACGAAGCTAAATTGTCTGATTTAACATCGGTTAAGCAAAGCCGAGAGGAATCGGTTCTTGATTACTTCAAAAGATTTAAAGATGTTAAGAACCGATGTTTTAACATAACTGTTTCTGAAAAGGATTTAGCAGATTTAGCTTTTGCGGGTTTACGGTCTCATTTCAAGGAAAAGCTAGAGGGTTCTGATTTCCTTACTATTAATCACTTGCAAATGAAGGCTATGAGTCTAGAGCTTAAGTTTAAAAATTCAAAAGAATCTTCTAAACCTCATCGTTCGAATGTGCATATTGTTGATAATGATTCTGATAGTTCGGACGATGATAAAGAAATTTATGCTGCTGAATTTGTTTGGTCATCAAAAAGTAAACCTGGTTCTTGTCCCTCGTTGAAGCCGATTCAGAAAAATCAGCAAGAAGAAATTAAGTTTACTTTTGATGTAGCTAAATGTGATCGTGTTATTGATGAATTGCTTAAGAATGGCTTTATTAAACTTTCTCATGCAATTCCACCAGCCGATCAATTGAAAAATCGTGCGTATTGTAAGTGGCATAATTCTTTCTCTCATGCGACCAACGATTGCAATGTTTTTCGACGACAGGTACAATCGGCCCTTAATGAAGGTCGATTAGTGCTAGCTGAAATGCAAGTTGATAAGGCTCCTTTCCCTGTTCATACCTTGGATGTGAATACTAAGGTGTTGATTCGGCCGGAACAAGCCGATGGAGCTAAAGGTAAGAATGTGGTGATTGGAGACCCAAGGCCGGAAAAAGTTGATGATAAAGTTCCGGTCAGAACAGTGATGATTGGGAGAACTCTTGATGGTGAAGAGTCTCTGAAGATTACAATTAACACATCAAGGCCCGGGGGGCAAGGAAGTTCCTTGGAAGAGAATCGGTTCGCTAGTTAGGCGAAACCGGTCAGACCGGTTTCCCAAACCGGTCAGACCGGTTTGTCTCCAGACCGTCCAAGGACTTTCAAGCCCAAGCGCCCGGAAGTGGGTACTTGGAAGTTTAATGAACCAAAGGTTCAGGGAAGGGTTCTGAAGCAAGGACCTACTTTCTCTCAGCTCATGAACAAGTACACAAAGGTCGTTCAGGTTGATCGGCCAACAAAAAAGAGACAGAGGTCACCGCAGCGTTGGATCAATTCTACAGCTTATAAGCGCCGTGGTGATGTTACTGGGACTTCGGTACATGACCGATTGGGCTCATACCAATCAGGTCCTTCGGCTGCTCTCAAAAGCTGTCAGACCGGTTTTGTAAACCGGTCAGACCGGTTTCGGTCTGAGCAGAGGTTCGAAGCTCCTCCTAAGCAAGAATACCGTGTCAAGGAGAAAAAGGAGGACGTGCAAGCCAAAACTAGTGGGATTATAACAATTGGCAGTGTTCCAGTGGCTATGCAAGATTTGGGTAGAAAGCCGATAGTCATTGGAAATTCGGTTCCTGTTCCAGTCAAAAAGCCGGTCATGGCTAATGATCATGAGGCTAACAGTAGCAAGGGTGTAAAGAAGGTCTTCCAACCAAGATGGTGTCCTTCTGGATTGACTCATACGCAGAAGCGGAAGTTACAACGCTTGCGGAACAAAGAAAAAAGGGAACAGGAAGCTGAGAAGCTAAGGGATGAATACTTCAACAATTACAGGCCTATGATCCCTCAGACCAAGATCTGGCAAGATAAGCCCATTGTGCAATCAGCAGCACAACCGGTCAAACCGGTTTCTGAATCCGGTCAGACCGGTTTGAATCAGCCCACCGCTGCAGAAGCGGTCAGACCGGTTTCTGGAACTGGTCAGACCGGTTTAACGACAGAAGCGGGAGCTGAGATTACTTCAACCATCGATACTACTCCGCCAATTCCTCCAGTAGTTGAAGATGAAGAATTGATTGATTTTGAGCCTTCTCCAGAACATGGCAACATGGAAATCAATATTGTATATTTGTCCTCTGATTATTATGTGATACCGGAGGAGGAAGTCTCTCATCTTCAACTTGGGCCTCAAGATGCCGTTTTTCAGAAGCCTAGTGAATCAGAGAATCATCTCAAGGCTTTATATATGAGAGGGCACATCAACGAGAAGCCAATTTCTCGTATGTTGGTTGATGGTGGAGCTATTGTAAATCTTATGCCATACTCTCTCTACAAGAAGATTGGCGGAAAAGACGAAGAATTGATCAAGACAAACATGACGGTCAGTGGAGTTGGTGGAGGTGATCCCATTGGTGCCAAGGGGGTGGCTTCTATGGAGTTGACCGTCGGGAGCAAGACTATTGCTACAGCTTTCTTCGTCTCCGAGGTGCAAGGTAACTTCAGTTTAATCCTTGGTCGAGATTGGATTCATGCAAATAAATGTATTCCATCTACCTTGCATCAATATCTTATTCAGTGGATCGACGATGAAGTTGAAGTTGTACATGGTGATACTTCTTCCTTTGTTGCAACGGCCGATTCTGATTCTCTTAGTGCAAATGAGAAAGTCAAATGTTTGTCGGGCATGGATTTGACCGACTATGAGCTGATCAGTTGCACCAAGGATGGTTTTGTTGCTGCTACATTAAAGCCGATGAAGAATCGGTTGAATTACTTGCTGTAATTAATGGAGCAAACAAATCAACAGAGACAAACCGGTCAGACCGCTTCTGGAAACCGGTCAGACCGGTTTAGACCTGAACAGCGCCGATCAAGCCAAACCGGTCAGACCGCTTCTGGGAACCGGTCAGACCGGTTTACGTCTGGACAGTGGCCTCAAGACCGAATTGATCATCATCGAGCACATTCGGCCGGTATGTTTGAAGCCATTGAAGACCTCGGTGATATGGATAAGTTGGGTCAGGGTTTCACGTCAGCTGACCCTTTAGAAAAAATAGATATTGGTGATGGTACTATTCCTAGGCCAACTTTTGTAAACAAAAATTTATCGGCTGAGTTTAAAGCCGAATTAATAAATTTGTTGAAAGAGTATGTCGATTGTTTTGCTTGGGAGTACCATGAGATGCCGGGTTTGAGTCCTGATTTAGTTGAGCATCGCTTACCGATAAAAGCCGGTTTTAGACCTTTTAAACAACCGGCTACACGTTTTAATCCCGCTATTTATGACCGAATAAAAGAGGAAGTTAATCGTTTGCTAGATGCTGGTTTTATTCGGACTTGTCGTTATGCGGAGTGGATTTCTAATATTGTTCCCGTTGAAAAGAAAGATTCGGGAAAACTTAGAGTTTGCATTGATTTTAGAGATCTTAATAAAGCCACTCCAAAAGTTTCGTATCCTATGCCTATAGCCGATGTCTTAATCAATGAAGCTTCTGGGCATCGTGTTGTTAGTTTCCTTGATGGTAATGCTGGATATAATCAAATCTTCATGGCCGAAGAGGATATGCACAAAATGGCCTTTCAATGTCCAGGATTTATTGGTTTGTTTGAGTGGGTGGTTATGACTTTTGGATTGAAGAATGCCGGTGCGACTTATCAAAGGGCTATGAATTTAATCTTTCATGATTTACTTGGTGTTATTGTGGAAGTGTATATTGATGATATCGTAGTTAAATCAGATGGCTTGGATTCTCGTTTAGCCGATTTAAAACTTGCTCTTGAGAGGATGCGACGGTATGGCTTGAAGATGAATCCACTCAAATGTGCTTTTGGTGTTTCGGCTGGAAAGTTTCTTGGGTTTGTTATTCATGAGAACAGCATAGAAGTTGATCCCAAGAGAATTGAAGCTATGAAGAAAGTCGAAGCTCCTGCTTGCAAGAAAGATTTGCAAAAGTTTCTAGGCAAGGTAAATTTCTTGAGAAGGTTTATAATTAACTTGTCTGGAAAGGTTGATGCTTTTACTCGTTTACTTCAGTTAAATAATGAAGCCGATTTTACCTGGGGAGCAAAACAGCAAGAAGCTTTTGAGAAAATCAAAGAGTATTTGTCTTCACCACCAGTGCTTAGGGCGCCTAAGAGAGGGGTTCCGTTCAGACTTTATGTGGCAGCTGAAGATAGAACTATTTGTGCTATTTTGACTCAAGAAATCGCCAACAAGGAGTATGTGATTGCTTATGTAAGCCGACGACTCATTGATGCAGAAACAAGGTATACTTTCATTGAGAAGTTGTGTTTATCCTTGTACCATGCTTGTACTCAATTGAGGCATTATTTATTATCTAGCACTTGCATCGTGTTGTGCCAAACCGATGTAATTAAACATATGTTGCAAAAGCCGATTTCTAGTGGAAGAGTCGGTAAATGGGCTTATGCTTTAGTTGAGTATGATTTGGCTTGTGAACCTTTAAAATCAATGAAAGGCCAAATTGTAGCTGATTTTATTGTTGAACATCGGATAAATGATACAAACAACTTCGACGTCGGCTATGTTGTTTGTGCACCGTGGAAGTTATACTTCGATGGATCGGTTTGCAATGATGGGCAAGGAATTGGTGCTGTTTTGATCTCTCCAAGTGGTGCCGTCTTTGAGTTTTCAAACCGATTGGAAGAAAAGCGAACCAATAATCAAGTTGAATATGAAGCTCTTCTATTTGGCTTGGAATTTTTGCAAGACATGGGAATAAAGCATGTTGAGGCTTTTGGTGATTCACTCCTGGTGGTACAACAAGTGTCAAAGGTATGCCAATGTTATAATGGTTCATTAAATGCATATCTTGATAGATGTCTTGATATCATTGCTTCTTTTGATGAATTTACTATCAAACATATTCCAAGAGAAGAGAATGACAAGGCAAATACTCTGGCTCAGAAAGCATCTGGTTATATGGTTGCAAAGAAGTATTTCTATCTCCAAAAACCGATGCAAACGAAAGCCGAGGTTCTGGTTCTGGACGAACCGGTCACACCGGTTTCAGAAACCGGTCTGACCGGTCTGACTGCGAGAACCGGTCTGACCGCTTCGTCCCCTGACAGAAGCAAAAATCCTTTGGTTGATGTTAATCAATCCAAAGTTGAAGATCAGGATTGGAGGGTGCCTATTATTACTTATTTGAGAGATCCTGGTCGTGGTGCAGAAAGAAATATTCGGCGAATATCGTTTAAATACGTTTTGCTTGATGATGAACTCTATCGTCGAAACGCCGAAGATTTGCTGTTGAAATGTCTTAATTCGGATCAGGCCAAGGTTGCCATGGGTGAGGTCCATGAAGGTATTTGTGGTACACATCAGTCGGCTCCAAAGATGAAGTGGTTATTTAGACGAGCCGGTTTCTATTGGCCTACTATGATGGCAGATTGTTTCAAATATTACAAAGGATGTGAGGAATGTCAGAAGTTTGGAAATTTGCAACTTGTTCCTGCTGCATTGATGCATCCTATTATTAAGCCATGGCCGTTCCGAGGTTGGGGATTGGATTTTATTGGACAAATTAATCCTCCATCATCAAAAGGACATCGTTTTGTGTTAGTTGCTACAGATTATTTCACTAAGTGGACCGAAGCGATTCCCTTGAAAAATATGACGCATCGGGAGGTAATTGAATTTGTTACGCAAAATATTATTCATAGATTCGGTATTCCTCAAACTTTGACAACAGATCAAGGTACTTCGTTTATGTCTAAAGAGGTACGTGAATTCGCCGAATCCTATAGAATTAAGTTGCTCAATTCATCTCCATATTACGCTCAGGCTAATGGACAAGCCGAGTCAAGTAATAAAATTTTGATCAAATTAATCAAGAAAAAGATAGAAGAAAGTCCTAAGAGATGGCATGAAGTTTTATCCGAAGCATTATGGGCTCATCGTATATCTAGACATGGTGCTACTAAAGTTACTCCTTTTGAGCTTGTGTATGGTCAAGAGGCCGTTTTGCCCGTTGAGGTAAATCTGGACGCTTATAGATTGGCTAAACAAAATGACCTTGATGCTATTGATTACCACAATTTGATGTTGGACAATATTGATGAGGTGACCGACAAACGATTGAAAGCTTTGAAGGAGATTGAGAAAGATAAGCTTCGGGTTGCTAAATATTTTCAGATTGGTGAGCTTGTTTGGAAAACGATCTTGTCTATTGGGACGAAAAGCAACAAGTTTGGTAAATGGTCACCAAGTTGGGAAGGACCCTATAGAGTTGTCAAAGTCATTTTTGGGAATTCTTACATACTAGAGACGCTGAAGGGAGATCATTTGCCCAAAGCTAACAACGGAAGATACTTGAAGAAATTCTATCCAAGTGTTTGGCAAGACGCATGAAGACCAATGGCCGATATATTGTTGATATCGCCCTTAGCATAAATTTTAGCTCCTGAATTGTAATTACTTGCTTTTTAGTTCTCAAGTTCACTAAAAATGCAGGGGGGCATGTGTTGACAGTCAAAATTGGTTCTGGCCCGGCCAAACCGGTCTGACCGGTTTGCCAAATGGTTCTGTAATTCGAGTAGGATTAGGATTCCGAGTTTAGTCCCATATTGTAACCTATTCGAAAGGGGTAAGACTTCCCCGGCCTATAAATATAAAGGCTAAGGCCGATTGAGATGTATTCCAATCGAATCAAACACGTTTATCCTTTACTTTTTTTATCTCTCAAACCCTAATCTTTTCCAACCCCCATATTCTGTTCTTTGCTCGTCTCTACGGCGTTCAAGGGCGTTCTAGGTGGTCTGCCGACCCTAGAGCAACCCTAGCTTGCTTGAGCTCCGACGGGGTCCCTCCCGAGCTCGAGTTTCTAGGTCTTCATGAGTTCCTGCCTGAAAGCGGTCAGACCGGTTTCAGGAACCGGTCAGACCGGTTTGCCCGAGGAGCTCAGGAGTTGGCCGTTGTGACGGCCGTGCTGCGCGTTCGATCGATCTTCAAGTTTGTTGGCGCGTTTTCGTGTCAACACAAAGCAAGCTGAATAATCGTTCAACGGCAGTACTATGCTGGTCCTAGCCTAGACCATGCTAGAGACGCGAGCCTAGACACAAAGGAAGTCACAACGCACCACCGAAAAACAATCACAATGATCAGCCCCTTTCTTTCTACTTTTTCTTTTGCTTCTTCTCTTTTTTTTCTGTTTTTTTCTTTTTCTTTTTTTTCAGGGATCCTCAAACCTGAATATATGAACAAAGAGGATCCCAAACAGCCAATCACCACATAAACTTTTTCAGAAAGTATAGGGGTATTCCGGTAAAAAAAAGATGAAGTACCGCTGCCTTCCCAAAACACGTCAATATATAAGCACAAAGCAACAGCTGCACGGTAAGGTAACACGAAGCAGCAAGCAACTCGGACTCCAAAACCGATTGCAACTCGAATTGCAACATGATATGGTGGTTCGGTTTGGATCACCAATGTGTACTCAAATTCACCCAACATAGGAACCAATAGGTAGCGTACAACCAAGACCAAAACGTGACAAGAACTCGAAACTCTAAACGACCAGAACTAAGACCAGCAACTCGACACGACCGATGCAACTGAAAACTCAACAAGCCCTAACTAAGCAGTACTAGCAAGGCTTAAAGGATTTATAGGATCAAGGTAAACCAATCTACTAATTTTTTTTGGCTTTTGTGTACTGTAGGAAAAAAATAGGGGGAAGGATTGGAAATCTCTCACCGAACAACCTTGCTCTGATTACCAACTGATGCGAACCCGCTAGGGTTTATGCCCGATCTTTCGATGAGAGGCATGGGGGATAACTCAAAGTATCAAACAAGTACTGAAATTACTAGATGGGTATAAAGTGTTCAATCTCAAACTCAAGCACAAACGAAGTGGGGTTCCAAAGACTTGAAGACGAGCGGCTGGACCAGCACGCGCGCTTACAAGCAAGTAGCAATGGCTAAACTTCATCTAAACAAAACCCAAGTGTTCTTGGCGGCGGCTAAGGGGTATAAGACAAGGGAGGATGACCACAGGGGTGCTGGTGTCGTGCTCCAACCCTAGGACACGTCCATAATGGACTCTACATGATACACGGCCCATTGGGCCAAAATAAGATGACGCAACATCATGAGAAGAAAACATCTCTGCATAAATAGACGATTCTGGCCGTTTCCGAATAGATATGGACATGAGGTCAAATCCATTGGAAAGTAGAGTTGATATGCTTTCTGTGAAGTACTTGAACGCCTCAATCCGTGTCAATATGCGACCATGGTGTCCATCACAAGTTGAAGTTTTTCTGCAGTCCGTATCTAGCCCGCGCGAATCCATTTCGTTCTCGATCCTCTCCATGATTCCTAAGCAAAACAAGAGTGCACCGGTCTCCACAGTCTAAATACAATGAACATGAACTCAGGAGTGAACTCACTGGATGATTAAGTTGTCTAGCACGAGCACGGGTAATAGGACCGGCAATGATAGGAGAAGATGGCGTGGCTGTATCGTTGGCGGTGATGTCCTCATCAGAACGGCCAGCCCAACACAAGGGGAAATGAAAAATTGTTCCCCGTGTCAAGGACAACAAAGTCTGTAGGGACATAACATCCCAAGATTTGGACAGACACATTCTAAACCACCCCCGAGAGATAGCGGACTGTCGAATTAGCAAGTTGTACCTGGGCATTTGTAGTAGACAAGTAGGATAGCGTAACTTTTTAGATAATACCTTTGACATGATGTTGACACTAGCTCTTAGATCGTAGAGGGTGTCTTCAATGCGTTGATTCCAGATCGAGCACTTGATGACGGGCACTTCGAGATCTTTTTTCCTTTTTGAAGGGGTTTCCAGGATCACTTTCTTGGCAGCTCTTGGCAGGTACGTCCCCTTTGGTGTTTGCATTTGAGCATGAGGGATTCTCCCTGCATGGTTAGTGTGGAGGGAACCACAAGACGTTTTCCCCGTTTCATGGTTACTGCCTTAACAATTTCAATGGAAGGTTTAGGTTGCCCCGGAATCTTCCCTGATTCAGCAACAGTAACAGAAGTAGCCAACTGAGCAACTTGAGTTTCTATCATTTTATTAAAGCTCAGTTGGTTTTTCATAGCAGAAGAGAATGATTCCATCTTAGAATCTATGGTTTCTAGGATTTTATCAGTGGTAAAAAACTTTTTGCTAATATTTTCATTGATTTTAACCTGGCCTAGCACAAGATCTTTAATTGACGATAGATTATTAAAATTACTATAATTGAAATTATGGTACAAAGTGTTCCTTGTGCCTCCTTTCAACATTATGCGGGTTGGCTCTCGTCAATTCATCCTTATGCTCACTGCAACATTTTTAAAAACAAAATCTGAGTGAGGTAGTGTAGACAATGTAACAAAACTCGTCTAATTTACATTTGTTGCTTACTTTATCCATGGAATGGCCTCATCACAATTTGATATTATGTAGTGCCACATCTTTGACATGGCATCGGGATCTAGTACCTCCATATTATGCTTAGAAGTAGTTTTGTTTTTCGTACCATTCATGCTTGAAAATACACTCACACCAGCAGGTGGTTCATTAATAGCACTCTTTTCTTGACGCTTTGGCCGATTAAGCTTCGTACTAACACCTTCAAAGAACCGAGAACAGAATGTAAGGCACTCCTCCGAGATATACCCTTCTGTTATTGAACCCTCTGGGCACGCTTTGTTCCTCACATATCCTTTGAGGGTACATAGGTACCTCTCAACTGGATACATCCATCTATAGTAAGCAGGGCCTCCAAATTCAGCCTCCCAAGCAATATGAACTGGTAAGTGTATCATAATATCAAAAAATGCTAGAGGGAAAATCATCTAAAGCTGACAAATGGTCTCTGCAATCAATTTGCTAAGTTCTTGCATCTCAGTCTCGTCAAGCTCCTTTGAACATACGTAGTTAAAGAACCTATTGAGATGGATCAATGGGATCACTACTTCTTCCGACAATATATGGCGTACCACCAAGGGTAGGATTTTTTGTAATATAATATGGTAATCATGATTTTTAAGTCCAGAAACCTTGTGCGCATCGATACCAACACATCTTCTGATATTAACGGCATAACCATCGGGCATCTTAACACCTTGTAGAAAATTGCATAAGATTTCCTTTTGAGAATCACCTAACGTATACAATGCTGGTGGCATATCATATTTTTATTTCGAATTCAGAACTAGATGGTGATCCTTCCTTATACCCAATTCTTTCAGGTCAAGTCGAGCCTTCTCATTATCCTTACTTTTACCTACTAAATCGAGAAAAGTCCCAAGCAAGCTCTCAGAAATATTCTTCTCAATATGCATCACATCTAGATTATGACATATAAGCAATGAATCCAATATGGAAGATCAAAGAAAATGCTCTTCTTCCTCCGCTTGTGCCATCTAGTATCTTCATCACACTGCTTCCTCTTCTTCGAAGTAGTGGCTCAAAAAATGACTTGGTCAAAACTCTCGTACTGCTGCCAAACTTGTTGACCCCTGAGGAGCACTAGAGGGTTCCTATGCTAAACATAATTATTAAAGCAGACCTTGACCCTTCAGCACTTGTGGTTTCTAGGCAAAAATCGCTGATGCCCCATGTAGCAATGCTATGAACCGAACATTAACCACATGTAATCAGTGTCCATGTGACAATAAGGACAAGCAAACCTCCCTTTGGTGCTCCAGCCAGATAACATCGTGAAAGCAGGAAAATCGTTTATTGTCCAAAGTAACATGGCACATAGTTTAAAATTGCGCTTCTCCTTGGCATCCCAAGTATCAACTCTATCATCCCGGAGCATTTTGGGCTCATCGATCAGAGGCTGCAAATATACATCAATATTAATTCCAGGATATTTAGGCCCAGGCATTAGCATGGACATCATCCAAAAGGATTGTTTCAAGCACAACCAAGGAGGTAGGTTATATGGAATTAGGATAACTGGCCATGTAGTGTAAGTCACGTTCAACATCCCGAATGGATTGAAGCCATCTGATGCAAGTCTCAGCTTGACATTACGTGGATCATATGCAAATTCATTATGGAACTTGTCATTCATGTGCTTCCACGCCTTTGAGTTAGTTGGGTGTCACGCTTTCCCATCTTTAATCAATTCTTCCTCATGGCAACACATATACGTCGAGGAATCAGTGGAAAATACCTACTCTTATGAGGAATCAGTGGTCTCGTTCATATATAATCTTTGCAGTAGAGGAATCAGTGGAAAATACCACAGTATTTTATGAGGTAACCACTTCTTCTTTGCTGCAACAGTGCCAACCTCGCTAGTCCCCTGTGAATCTGTAAATTTCCACCTACTCTCCTTACATGTTGGACAGTTGTCCATGTTTTCATAAAATCCACGGAATAACACACAGTCATTGATACAGGCATGAATCTTTTGGTAGTCCAAGCCAAGGTCTCGAACCACCTTTCAAACTGTATCAAGGGTATCTAGGAGACAATGCCCTTCGGGCAGCACAATAGAGAATAAGAACAGTATTTGCTCCATTGCAGAGTAGCTAAGACCACACATGCACTTAATCTGAAATAGCCTGACAATGAAAGAAATCTTTGAAGCCTCCTTGCAACCAGGGTACATGTCAACCCTAGCTTCTTCCATTAATTTGAAAATTTTTTGTGCTGCCTCATTTGTCTCATTGTTTTCACCTCCGATTCCACCATGTATGGCGCCACTAATCAGACAGGAAAACAATTCAGTTGTGGCCTCCCAATCATCATGATCAGCACCTTCATCCTCATTTTCATCATCCACAACAATAGGTTCAGCAGCACGATGATGACGTTGTTTTTCTTTTTTAATGAAATACATTTCAAACCCTCTTGTGACAAAGTGGTGTTCAACATCTTCTCTTCCTTGATATGCCACGCCATGACATCTAGTGCATGGACATTTCACATGCTCTTCTAGAAATCTGTCTTCAAAGGTATCTTCCATAAACTTATTAAATTCGCATTGCCACGCATCATCATCAGTCGGCAATTCCATCCAACTACATTCCTCACTTGCCATTGCCAAAAAAACCCAACGACTAAAGCAGATTTACAACTCCTAAACCATGTGTAAAAAGGGTGCTCGATCAGTATTAGATAATATAGTATTAAAATTAGATGTGTGTATAATCTAATTAACAAACTCAAATTCCATGCACATGGACCTCGTAATCGATTATACCTTGGCGGATGGGATCCGAACAAACTTTTTCTCGGTCGTTCTAGGTCGAGAGATCCTAGAGGAGTACCACGAGGGGGTGGGGGTGGACTACCTCCTCACATAGCAACTCGCGCGCTAGTGCAGGTGATCGCACTTCCACCCGTGGTTCTAGAAGATCAGAGCTTGGCAGCGTCACCCCTGGCAGATCATGTGACGGCAAGAATGATGTGTTTTGGATTTGTTCCTTCTTTAGGTCCAAGGATAGATGTATTAGTGTTGATGGTGCTTAAGTCTTACAATCAACCATAAACTCCTGCATGTTTTCTATCAAAATAATCACCAAACATTGTTATAGGGTTTGATCCTAACAGGTTCCACAAGTTTTGGTGAGTTATGCTTTGCAGGCACCCGTAAACAGGAAGACAGAGAAAGTGTACAACAACCGCACAAGAATGAACCAAAGATCTCACTCTATGTCACACTTATAAGATGGGCCCACAACAAATCAACCCAAGAGGCCAAAAGACACACCTTCGACAAATCAGGGGCGGTCACACGGATTCAAGGGCCCAAAAATAGTAGGAAACCACCTTAACTTATGTTGGCGGTCGTTACGACACGTTTTCGACCACCAATACTCGGGAATAAATGAGGTTATATGTGACACTCCTTGCATCTATGTTTATATATAATAAAGTTCCATGAGTTTTGGTGTGTTTCAATTGTGCAGGTATAATAGCGAGAAATACATGCTATAGGGGTTGGAATGGACCGATTCGGCCAAATGACACGATTCGGCCGGTTACCCCCCTTAGCCATACAATACACAAAGCACAGCTGGGAGGCGTCCACGTCAATGATGACCAAGCAATAATGATGCACGACACGTGGACAACTGCCACATCATCTCTAGGCCAAATAAACATGAAGAACATCAGAAACAAGCAGCCCAAGAGGTCCAGGAGTGAGAGGCAATGCAAGGGGCGCTGCTAGGCTGAAAGCCCAGTTCGGCCGAACATAGGCGGTTCGGCCGAACCGCCCCCAAGCCAACACCGCCTCCCAGGAGTGCATCCAAGCCATCCAGCATCCAAGGCGGTGGATCTGATGGTTTGGCCGAACCATGGGGGTTCGGTAGAATTGGTCAGTTCGCCCGAATCCCCTGGATTCCGCCAAACTGGCCGGGCCACCACCTCCCACTCCCTTGGCTGCAACTCCATCTCCACTGACATGCTCAAGATATAAATAGAGGATTACTTCACTTGTATCAACAGATACTCAAGCCAAGGAGCTCATTTTCCACTCCTTTCTAGTAGAGTTAGGATAGTTAGTCTAGGAATTAGAGTTGAGTCGAGCTGTGGCTCGGAGGTTCCTGAGTCATCTTCAGAAGCTCTAGTATAAGCTCTTGTATTTTTTTCCTTTCCTTTTGTAGACTTTGAGTTATCAATATAAAGTTATCTTTATAATCTTGTCTTGTCATTTATAGTTGCTTCTACTTTATTCTAGTTGCTCTATTTCATGTTTAGACTATAGTTTGTTGTAGCTCTAGTGCTTCTAGATCTCGTTTAAGTCTTTGTCTAAGCTGGTTCTTCGATCTTGCTCAATACTTGTGGTGAATTGTCACTGGGGTATTGACAAGGTTGCTTGCTCTTGCTAGCGGAGTAAGTAGTTGTTGACTAGTGTGGGAGTGGTTCCCAGACTAGACAGTAACCTTAGTTTACCCCTGAGTCGACGGAGGTGGTAGCCGTTAGGTGGTGACAGCCCTATACGGCCTACGTAGTCCATCATGTTCGTCTCAGCCTGTAGGATTCCAGAGTGTAGGATTGGTGGCACCCATTCTCATCCCTTTCTACGTGTCATAGGTTTTATTGTCCCGAAGCTAAGACATTAGAGTTAACCCTGATCTCTAAGTGCTGGCTCTTCAGCCATTGTATCTCTAAACCCGAGTGACATCGATGGATAAAGTACCAAGAAATCCTCTATCTCTTCTCGTTGTCCTCCCAGCTATCTACTCCTTCTCTTTCCTATCTGAGCCGACCTTGAGCTGTGTGTCATGGTATATCCATTTCTATCCAATACCGTTTATCCCCTGTCTTGCTACTCATGTACCCTTCTCTAATAGTCTCGAATACTTGTTTGCTAGTACTCTTGCCATAAGCTTCCATGCAAAAATATAAATTATGATCCCTCGGATTACTCCCTGGTGAAGTGCTACAGTGGTAATTCTGTGCGCTTGCAGAATATTTATATATTTTACTGAGCCATAAGAAAAAACACTGAAACGCTCCTTACCCCAGTACCGGAATTCACAATCATGATATTGGATCATGAGAAGTGTCAATAACTTACCGCCAACCACCATGGACCAACTTGGGGACCCACCTGGCAGTATCCTGGATGAAAGGCAGTGCAAGGAAAGCTTCCCTGGGGTCCACCGCACCACAGGGTCTGCTGCACCTGGACAGGCTCCCGCCCAGGTGCCCTTTGGTCAGAGATTTGTCCTTATCGTCCTAAAGGCTGTGCCCACATGTTTCCTTTTCAATTCCCACGGGAACCGACTTCTCTAGGCTATAAAAGGAGGTCTCCACCCCATGAGAAGAGGAGCAATTGGGGGAGAAGAGAAGAAGTTAGTAGTCCACATTTGTATCTTTAGAGTAGGGAGTGAGTGAGGAAGAAGTGAGAAGAAGAGCCGAACTTGTCAGCCCACTCTTTGACCTTGTACCTCTACGGATACGATTCATTTGAGTAAGTATCCGAGTTCATCTTCTGGTAAGAACTTGAGCAAGTTATCCTTTCATTATTTTTCGTTTATGGATCATCGTCCGTTCTAGTAACGGGTGCTCTAGTGAGGGTCCCTGCTCGATCAGGTAAACCCTGCGCTTTGCTAGAGTAGTAATCAATAGCATAAGCATGGTGCTTACGCTCTAGATTACCTTTGTTTGCTACGTTCCCCACGGTCTCTTAGGGGTAGTCCGCGGAAGGTGACCGCTCCGTTGGTCCGCAATAGCGTCTCTTGCTCTGGTTAGCGAAGTCCCCCACATCCGAGAATGTTAAGTACTGGACATAGCTGGAGGTCCCTGACAGTACTAGGGTCAAACCAGAGCCTGAAGTAAACGATCAGTATCGTTAGCTTACCTTCTCTTGACCCTTTACCCTTAGATAACCTCACTGCCCGAGGCCTCTCTATCTCTTTGCCTCCAATGTAGACTAGTTAGTTGATTGTTACTTAGCCATTCCTTGTGAAATTACAATACCCTAAATACTCTTTGGGTGAAGTGCTACAATGGTATATCCGTGCGCTTGCAGACTTATCTGTGAACGTTAAGAAATACCAACAAGCATTTCTGACGCCGTTGCCGGGGAATAGTTGTTGTTTCTGTCTTCCAACCTAGTTTAACCGTGTATCCTTTCTTTGACCTTTCTCTTCCATTTATCCTTTTCTGTTACCTATCTATATCTCTTATCCTTTCCTTACCATGGAGCACACTTCTATACAAAAAGTTTCTACTTGAAAGGGGGAGTTCTTAGAGCCAACCCAGTCATCCAAGCCCATCATAGCTTTAGGTTTTGAACTCCACCCTGGCTTCATAGACATGGTTCGTGAAAAATCCTTCTTGGGGAACAATAATGAAAATCCCTATGACCACCTACGAGAGTTCGAGAAGTTGTGCTCATGCCTAACCATTTCGGGCATGGCACAAGAAACACTTCGGTGGAAGTTGTTTCCTTTCTCCCTTGTTGAGAGAGCGAAACAATGGTACGCTCATAATGTAGGCAAGCTAATTGGAGAATGGGATGAACTAAGAGACATGTTCTGTCTTGCGTTCTTCCCTCTTTCTCGCATCGCTTCCCTACGAAAACAAATCCTCAACTTTCGTCAGGATGAGAAGGAAACCATAGGCGCAGCTTGGGACCTTTTCTCTCAGCTAACCCATACCGGCCCAAACTTGTCTATACCTGACCATGTGTTGCTTCTACACTTCTATCTTGGTCTTGACAAGGAGTCTACCCTATAACTCGACATAACTGCTTGAGGTTCGTTCGCACATAAATCTACGATGGAAGGGGAAGCCCTTCTCGATTGCATCCTAGAAAACACTTCCCCCATCTTAGAAACAGAACCCCTCCGGGAGCCTAAGTCAAGTTCCGAGGATCCTATAATAGCCAACTTTGAGCCATTTCACATATGGTCCTTAGCTGTTGAAACCTATCTCGAACCACAAACATCGAAGGAAGAAGACATTCAACCTTCGACGTTCTCTTTCCAATTTGAGGATGACCCTTACAAAAAATGATGAGGACATCACCATGTGGCACATACATGAGCCGGACTCGTCTCCAAGTTACAAGTTGTCACCATGTTACACATCATCTTTGGTTCAGTGTCAGCCGACATGTCTGCACTTCAACTATAATTTCACATTCATACGACGTCCAAACAAGGCGTTCTTGGATGCGTTGGAATCATGACAAAGAGATGCTTCTTTTGGTTATGGTCCTAGCTCCAGAAGATTCATGGATCATACTGTGTGACCACAAAAAGGTGTTGTGTCTCCTATTTTGGTCCTTTTCAGGCTTTGTATCATGTCGGGCCTCTCGGCCCATGTTGTGGACGCCCTCCCTGGCGTGCCCTCAACCCTAGCTCGACCGTCGTCGTTTAGCCGCCGTCATTTAGACTTGGGTTTTGCTTAGATTAATCTGCCAAGAACAGTTTTGCCGTTATCGGTTTGTAGAACCCCAACTTTTGATCTTAATCATACATCTGCATTGTCACTTCATATTGAGAGCTTCTTCTTTCGAGTTCTTGCTTGTGTTCTTCGTTTTGCAGGCAGGGATTAGCCTTCTTGGTGAGGTCAATCAGGTTGTGACACGGTTGATAACCAGAGGAGTCGTGGTGCTAAGGTTGTAGGGTTCGAGTTGCTGACTTGAAGCCGGATCGGTGTGTCGCGTTCCGCCCCAAACGAGTTATCCATTGCCTGACGGAAGATCGGGAACCCTAGTCTCCATCATGAACCATATGCCTCTCACTTTGGAAATGATGGATAGTTGCTCTATCATTAATCTTGCGAGTGCTTTATTTTGACTAGTTGCTTGATAATGCTTGAGTTATTTGGCATGAGTAAAAATGTATCTGAAAAACATTGTGGGAGCACATGCTCTTAGTATGGTGAAAATCTTGGATGCTTTATGCTTTCAAAAATAAAACAAAGTTCCTCATTGGTCAGAAATTCCTACGAAAGCCATATGTTTAGTTCAGTTGAAACCTTCTACTCATATGCTGCTTGTTGTCTTAGTGAGTTTTGTCAAATTGTTGTGACCTTCGGTTGAAACTTTCATGCTTCTAAGATCGAGATTCACGTACACACCACCTCTCATTTTCAATTCCTACACTGGGAGTTAGCAAACATTTCCATCATCCATCCACAAAATAAATGCTCCATTCTTTATTACCTTCCTCACCAAATATCCTTGATAGAGGCATGGGCTATGCAAAATAGAAAAGCATGCCAAGGAGCATGGCAAAAATAAAATAAAGAAAAGCATGCTAAGCAGCATGGCGAAAAGAAAATAAACATGAGAAAAAGAAAAGCATGCCAAAAAGGCATGGCAAAAATATGAGAAAAAAAGAAAGATAGCCCATGATCTCCAAAATAAATCAAGGAGAGGAAGAATCATCCCAAGGAGTTCCACCACATTCCACTCCACATACTCCACACACTTGAACTTCATGATCTAAAAGTGTGATTTGGTTCCCCAAAGGTCCGGTCTTTGACTTAGCAAAATATGAGATACATGCATGCCTTCATCCATTGTCCCTGAGCCACACAAAAGCCATATTAGATTAGGATGAAAAGAAGGCACAAGCCTTTGGTGAGGATTCAAATACCACTTGAGCGATTGAGTGTGGCAATTGAGGAACAAAATTGTGGAAACTCCGAGATGGGATCCTGAAAAGAGTAGAGTGGAATAAAACTAAATCAAATTGTCAACCTTTCAACCGCCCAAGACAAGGAGATTGCTATAAGCCCTTAGGTAAAATGGTGATTTAATACTTTGCCAATGATTCGAGAAATTCTGAGTACTCGTTGTTTATAGAGTTACCTGCAAGACATTGACATTGTAGCAACTCCGGATCTACCGAGCCTAAGTCTCTATCTTTGCTCGAGGACGAGAAAAGGTCTAAGCTTGGGGGAGCTTGTTGGCGATCGTTACAACACGTTTTCGACCACCAATACTCGGGAATAAAATAGGATATATGTGACATCCCATGCACTTAGGTTTATTTCTAATAAAGTTCCATGAGTTTTGGTGAGTTTCACTTGTGCAGGTACATTAACTACAAATACATGCTATAGGGGTCGGAATTGACCAATTCGGCCAAACAACATGATCCGGGCGGTTACCACCCCTTAGCCGTATACGACATAGAACACAACCGGGAGTCGTCAACGTCAATGTTGACCAAGCGATGATGACACATGACACGTGGGCGACCGCCACCTCATCCTTGGGCCAACACAACATGAAGTACATCACCAGAAGCCAGCCCAGGGAGGTTCAAGACCAAAGGCAGTGCTGAGGAAGCCGGCCATGGACCAAGCCCAATTTGGCTGAAGCCTGGCCTTCGGCCGAACCGCCCCCAACACCAGGTACCGACCAGAGGGATGCATCTTGGGCGTCGGAGTCAAGGCGGTACAGATCCACGGTTTGGCCGAATTGGAGGATTCGCTCGAAGGCCCGGCACCGCCTCCCAAGCCTCCTTGCATGCTACTCCACCTCAACCGTCATTGCAAGCTATAAATAGAGGGGTCAGTCACTTGTCAAACACACACCAAGCCAAGGAGCTCATTTCCACTCCTCTCTAGTAGAGTTAGGATAGTTTAGTTGGGAGTTAGAGTTGAGACGAGTTGTGCCTCGGAGGTTTCGGAGTCGTCTTAAGAAGCTCTGGTATATGCTCTTGTATCTTTTCCTTTTCCTTTTGTGGACTTTGAGTTATCAATATAAAGTTATCTTTATCACTTTTCCTCTGTCATTTATAGCTTGCTTCTACTTTATTCTAGTTGCATCTATATCGTATTTAGACTATAGTTGGTTCTAGCTCTGGTGCTTATAGATCTTGTTTAAGTCTTTATCTTAGCTGGTTATTCGATCTTGCTTGATACTTGAGGTGAATTGTCACTAAGAGTATTGACAAGGTTGCTTGCTCTTGCTAGTGGAGTAAGTAGTTATTGACTAGTGTAGGAGTGGTTCCTAGGCTAGCCAATGGCCTTAGTTTGCCCCTGAGTCTATGGAGGTGGTAGCCGTTATGTGGTGACAGCCCTATACGGCCTTTGTAGCCCATCACATTCGTCTCGCCCTGTAGGATTCCCCAGTGCAGGGTAGATGCCACCCCTTCTCATCCCTTTCTGTGTGGCGTAGGCTCTGTTGTCCCCAAGTTAAGACATAGGTTTGACCTTGACCTCTGAGTGTTGGCTCTTCAGCCTCTGTATCTCTAAACTGATTAACATAGACAGATAAAGTACGTAGGAATCCTCTATCTCTTCTCGTTGTCCTCCCAGCTATCTATCCTTCTCTTTCCTATCTAAGCCTATCTTGAGCTGTGTGTCACGGTATATCCACTCCTATCCAATATCGTTATCCCCCGTCTTGCTAGTCGTGTACCCCTCTCTGATAGTCTTTAATATCTATTTGCTAGTACTCTTGCCATAAGCTTCCCTGCATTAATATAAATTACGATACCTCGGAATACTCCCTGGTGAAGTGCTACAACGGTAATTCTGTGCGCTTGCAGAATATTTCTATATTTTCCTGAGCCATAAGAAAACCACTGAAACACTCCTTACCCCTGTTCCGGGATTCACAATCCTAATATTGGATCGTAAGAAGTGCCAACAATCCAGAACGTGCATGTCGGACCAGCTCCACCAGTCGGAGATGGCAACTTTGAGCTCAAGCCAGCCCTCATCAACATGGTGCAGGCTAGCCCATTCTGCGGCAAGCCACACGAGGATGCCAACGTTCATCTTCAACATTTTCTGGAGATTTCTAACACTTTCAGCATACACGGGGTAAACATCGATGTCATTCCCCTTCGTTTATTCCCATTCTCATTATTAGGCAAGGAAAAACAATGGTTTTATGCTAACCGTGATGCCATAGACACTTGGGATAAGTGCACTAGCACATTTTTGCTGAAATTCTTTCCGGTTGGGAAAACCAACGCCCTCCGGAATAAAATTGCTAGTTTCCAACAGCTAAAAGATGAAACAGTCCCGGAGCCATGGGATCGCCTCTAGGACTATATGTCTGCTTGTCCTCACCGTGGTATGCAGAGTCGGTTCATCATCCAAACCATTTACCACGGGCTTAGAAGCCCTGCTTGTGAGTATTTGGATGTTGCTGCTAGAGGTTCTTTCTTCTCTCTTGAGGAGAGTCGTGCAAAGGCCCTCATCGAGAAGATGGTCGAGAACCAAGGTTGGTCCAATGATGAAGCCCAACCTTGGACCC
The DNA here is from genome assembly GCA_033239725.1 of Echinochloa phyllopogon. Classification (NCBI taxonomy): domain Eukaryota; kingdom Viridiplantae; phylum Streptophyta; class Magnoliopsida; order Poales; family Poaceae; genus Echinochloa; species Echinochloa phyllopogon. Next base: position 31,556,837 of record BTCW01000018.1, read on the forward strand.
GAGGATTACATCAAGTTGAAGCTCTGGACATGCTCGCTGCCAAAATGGACCTTCTAATAAAGAAAATGGAGGCCCCTGCTGAAGAAACAGTGCAAGCCATGGATGCTCGCATGACTTGCGAGGTATATGGCAATGCTGGCCATTCGGGGAATAACTGCCCTGAAATGCTAGAAGATGCCTACTGTGTCAACAACAACAACAACGAGTATCGACCGAAACTACAGCAATCAAGGCTACAATTCGCGCCCAAACCTCTCATTTGAGAGGCCTCAACAAGGTAACAACTTTAATTCCAGCGATTTCAATAATCAGCCATCTCTTAGAGATCTAGTGTCTGGCCAGGGTAAAATCACTGAGAATATCAATAAAAAGCTTGCTGCTAATGATAAAATCCTGGAAAGCATAGACTCTAGATTGGATTCATTCTCTTCTGCCATGAAAGGTCAACTGAGCTTTAATAAAATGATTGAAACCCAAATTGCTCAGTTAGCTACAGCCCTAACCTTCCCGAGTTGGGGAAGATTCATGGTTACCGAGTCGGGGAAGATTCTGGGGCAACCCTAACCTTCCATTAAAACAGTAAATGCGGTTACTACGAGACAAGGTAAGGCGTCTTGTAGAACATATTGTGCTTGTCACGCAAGTATGGTCTCACGAGTCCAAGTAGAAATACCACAGGGGGCACACATGCCAAGAGCTGCTATTAAAGCCATCACGAGGACACCTCCGGAAAACTAGGAAGATCCCGGAGTGCCAATCATTCAATGCACGATCTGGAATCGTCGCATTGATGATGCACTCTGTGATATTGGAGCCAGCGTCAACATTATGTCCAAGGTATTATTTAAAAAGTTATACCATTCCACTTTGTCTCCTACAAATGCCCAGGTACAACTGGCAGATTCATCGATCCGCTACCCCAAGGGGGTGATCGAGAATGTGCCGGTCCGAGTCTGGGGACATTACGTCTCTACGGACTTCGTTGTCCTTGACACGGGGAGCGATTATTCGTTTCCCCTTGTGTTGGTCTGGCCATTTTTGAACACTGCCCCGGCCAGGATTGACATGGATACAAGAGAAATCATGTTCCATATCAACCGGACGCCGATCTCCTTCCCGTTCCGACCTCGGGAAGAGAAGAAGACAAAGCCTCATACACCAAGCAGAAAAGTGCTGAATATTTCCTAAAAGCACTCCTCAGTGGAGAGCTGGAAATACTCAGTGGAGAGCAGTTCGGATGGGATGAGCTGACAGGACCAATGAGCACAGAAGGAATGGACCTCCTCGTGAAGAGATACGAGGAAGATCAGGCCCTCTGGAATTCTCCAGAGGAGCCGATCCCACCGCCACAGACACAGAAGAAGAACAAGAAGGTGTGGCAGAAGAATGTTGTATCGTTCAAGTTACTCACTCTGGGATCGGACGATGACAAAATCAACTAAAGACAGGAGGAGTCCCGCTCGCGGAATTTAAACACGAGCTCTCGCCGCGAGGAAAACCTATATGTATCCCATGTTTCCCTTCCAAATTTTAATTTCCATCATTGCATTTGCATTTTTCCCTTTCCAAAATAAATGAACCACTTGTGTAATCAGTTTGAAAGAGATTAAAAATTGCAAGCATGGTAAAGAATAAGTGGAGAGTATTCTGAAATTTATTTGAATTGGGTACATTTTGTAAATTCTTATCATTTTTACCCTTCTCCATAGTGCTCTATTTATTTCCCATCATCACCAACCAGCACAAAACATTTCTACCCCACTCCATCTGGCTGCACACACACCAATTATCACAAAACATGGCAGCATGGGGGTGACTCCACTAACTTCCACTTTGGTCTTGTCAATTTTGCATCTTACCTACCAAAAACCACCAAAGTACCCATGCCCTAGTGTTGGACCTAGGCCAAATTTTAGTGCGGTGGGAGGCAAGAAGGAGTGCACCCACATGGGGCATTCGGGCAAACAGGCCTGGTTCGGCCGAACCAGGCCATTCGGCCGAATCAACCACTACCCTCCTCCTTGCCTATAAATACCACCCATTGCTTGCTTGCTTCCTTGCACCATCAAGTTCTTCTCTAGTTCTTGCTCAAGTTAGTTCACTTGCATTGCTGAAAAAATCACAAAAATATTTTGCTTTTGTTTGATCCTTGTGCTGAAACTTGAACGTGTTTGTGGTGGTTTCCGACACCCACAAGAACGACTAACTTTTTGTGGTGGTTCTTCATCCCCGGAAGAATGACTAACCCTCTCAGATGATTGATTGGTTTTATTTGTGCTAACCCCATATATTTAGTCCTTCAGGAAGTCGTTGCGCTAACATTTTGCAGGTAGCATGTCAAAGATCTTCTCTGGGTTCTATCGCTCTGCCTGGCTGAGCAAACGCTCGGACGATGCTAGGAGCTCCCCTGCCCCGTCTTGCGGTTCAAGCCAGATGGATGTGGACGAGTCCAGGGCAGCCGACTTGGGGAGAGGCTCTGCGTCGCACCCAACCTGGCAGCTCCTGAATGAGAGTGACATCATCCTCCAGACGGACTAGGAGCGTAACGTCTTCAACATGTTGCGCCTGAAGGAGTTTGAGCATACCCGTGTCTTCGAGTAGGACCTGCTCGTAAGAATGGGTATGGATGAAGAATTTCCAGAAGTCTTCGAAGCCGTTGGGTGGGGCAACTTCTGGCGTGTCAACGAACAAGGTTCATACCTCCTCACCCTCGAATTTCTTTCGACTCTTACATATGAATGGGAGGGTGTTCGCTTTCGATTTTTCAACCAATAGTACTTCTACTCTTGGAGGGATTTGAGCATGGATCTTGGTTTTGCTAGTCATTGTTCTTTGGAGCCTGCTAAAGCTTTGAAAAAGTTTAGTCGGAACGGGTTCTGGAAAAAGATTTTCGGGAGTACCAATTGTTCGCACCTTGCACTAATAACATTCATAACCCCACGTTGCATTTCATGCATCGGTGGATGGCTATGATGGTATTCCCGCGTTCTGATTTGCATCCCGTCACTACAGTCGAGTTGCGCCTTTTATATGCCATGGTTAAGCAAGTTGTTGTTTCTCCGGTTAAGGTTATGGTTACCCATTGGCTGTCCCATCACTCGTGTGGGTAGCGTGGCGGTGACTTCTCTAGCCACTCGCCTCGCTAACCAGTTCGGCGTTCTGGAGGGCGCCCATCTTGCGTACATAGAGTCAGCGCGTTCCATTGTGGATGCCGAGCACTTTGTGCAAGGCCACATGATACGATGGGCGTCCGATGCAACACTTATGATGAATTATCGCAGTTATACAACCGAAGTGCACCTGCCTTGTGCAAAGATGAGGTTGTATACTGCCAAGAAACTAACGCTTCAATTGAGTACCGAGTCGGATGACTTTTTCCCCTCGGAGAGAGCCCGCTCGACACAGTGTTGCAGGCGAAGGACCATTCATCCGGGGATGAGCTAGGCGTGATGCCGGGCTCTTCAACACACAGGAACGAGCAACTTCACCAACACAGCCACACCGACATACGTCTGCATTTGAGGCAGCCTTCGACACATACAGTGGTGCTGGGACGTCAGGAGCAGGAGGCTCTGGACAATCCCAGGACCCGGACTACTTCGCCCCGAGCCACTGGGACTACAACCAGAGTATGGACTCTGAGTACTCCCAGGGGTGGTATGCAGGGGGTATGATAGTGCCTCCCAGTCGTACTTTCCTGGGCATTCTCAGTCCGCATGCTTCTCTACACCCAGCGGCTACGACATCGGTCGGGAGTTATCTTACATCTATGACCGAGTCGACCTCCTCGATGACCATACCCGAAACATGGAAGGCACTCTGGCATGCCATTCTCAGTACCATCGAGAGAATAGTGGCGTGCTGGAATCTATAAGGTACGATGTCCAACGACAGACAGACCAAATGGCAGAATATTTTTCAAGGTTTCGACCCTATCAATGAAAGATCCAAGCTTGGGGGAGGACCCCCACCAGGTATTTTCGACGTTCCCTTCAGCATTTAAATTTTGCATTTCCCTTCCAGTTTTATTTCCATCTTAAAAATGAAAAGACCAAAATATTTGCTTTGAATAAAATTAACTCCCAACTATGCATGGAATGAACCATATGCCTCTCACTTTGGCAATGATGAATAATTGCTCTGTCATTAATCTTGCGAGTGCTTTGTTTCGACTAGTTGCTTGATAGTGCTTGAGTTATTTGGCATGAGTAAAAATAAACCTGAAAACCTTGTGGGAGCACATGCTTTCTTCCAACTCTAAGTTGTGTAAGGAATGATATAGTGAGATTGTGGTTAAGTTCTACTTTTTCTCTTAGTATGGTGAAAATCTCGGATGCTTTGTGCTTTCAAGTTCCTCATTGGTCAGAAATTCGTACCAAAGCCATATGTTTAGTTTAGTTGAAACCTTCTATTCATATGCTGCTTGTTATCTTAGTGAGTTTTGTCAAATTGTTGTGACATTTGGGTGAAACTTTCACGCTTCTAAGATCGAGATTCACGTACACACCACCTCTCATTTGTAATTCCTACACTGGGAGTTAGCAAACATTTCCATCATCCATCCAGAAAATAAATGCTCCATTCTTTATGACTATTGGCGGTCGTTACGGCTCGTTTCCGACCACCAATACTCGGGAATAAAAGAGGATATATGCAACATTCCATGCACTTAGGTTTATTTCTTATAAAGTTCCATGAGTTTAGATGTGTTCCACTTGTGCAGGTACACTAATGAGAAATATGAGCTATAGGGGTCGGAATTAACTGATTCGACCGAACGATATAATTCGGCTGGTTACCCCCCTTAGTCATACACAACATCGGGAGTCGTCCACGTCAACAATGACCAAGCAGATGATGATGCATGACACGTGGGTGACCGCCACCTCATCCTGGGCCAAATCAACATGAAGACCATCACCAGAAGCCAGCCAGGGGGGTCCAAGACAAAAGGCGGTGCTGGGGAGGCCGGCCACGGGCCAGGCCCAATTCGGCCGAATTCCCACATTCGGCCGAACCGCCCCCAGCACCAGGAACCGACCCTAGGGTATCCAGGCCGTGGGAGCACAAGGCGGTGCATCCCACGGTTCGGCCGAACCTAGGAGTTGGGCCGAACCCCTGGATTCGCCCGAATTAGCCGGGGGGCCTCCCTGGCTCCCTTGGCGGTTACTCCATCCAAACCGCCATCAAGCTACTATAAATGGAGGTGCCCCATGCCCGGTTGAAGACACACTCAAGCCAAGGAGGTCTCATCCCACTTCTTTCTGGTATAAGCTCTTGTATCTTTTTCTTTTCCTTTTGTAAGACAGTGAGTTATCAATATAGTTATCTTTATCACTTTGCCCTTGTCATTTATAGCTTGCTTCTACTTTATTCTAGTTGCATCTATATCATGTTTAGACTATAGTTAGTTGTAGCTCTAGTGCTTCTATATCTTGATTAAGTCTTTGTCTTAGCTGGTTCTTCGATCTTGCTCAATACTTGTGGTGAACTGTCACTGGGGTATTGACAAGGTTGCTTGCTCTTGCTAGCGGAGTAAGTAGTTGTTGACTAGTGTGGGAGTGGTTCCTACACTAGCCAGTGACCTTAGTTTGTCCCCACGTCTACGGAGGTGGTGGCCGTTAGATGGTGACAGCCCTATACGGCCTACGTAGTCCATCACGTTCGTCGTGGCCTACAGGATCCCAGAGTGTAGGATTGGTGGCACCCCTTCTCATCCCTTTCTGTGTGTCATAGGTTCTATTGTCCCGACACTAGGCATTAGAGTTAACCCTAATCTCTGAGTACTGGCTCTTCAGCCACTGTATCTCTAAGCCTGAGTGACATCGGTAGATAAAGAACCCAGGATTCCTCTATTCTCTTCTCGTTGTCCTTCCAACTATCTATTCCTTCTCTTTCCTATCTGAGCCACCCTTGAGCTGTGTGTCATGGTATAACCACTCCTATCCAATACCGTTTATCCCCTGTCTTGCTAGTAGAGTACCCTTCTTTGATAGTCTCGAATATCTGTTTGCTAGTAATCTTTCCAAAGCTTCCCTACGGAAATATAAATTATGATACCTCAGATTACTCACTGCTGAAGTGTTATAGCAGTAATTCTATGCGCTTGCAGAATATTTATAAATTTTATTGAGTCATAAGAAAAACCACTGAAACATTCCTTACCCCAGTACCTGGATGCACAATCCTGATATTGGATCGTAAGAAGTGCCAACAAGCATTTCTGGCGCCGTTGCCGGGAAAGCAATTGCTTAGGTACTTTCAAACTTTTATCTCGAGCTATCTTAGTTAAGTATACCACTACTCAAGTGGGTTTATCCTTGCTCTGTTTCATTGGTCTTGTGAAGCAGAGCAGTGCATGACTGGTTTCCAACTATCGTCAAACTACTAAGAAAATCCTGAGTCTCTTCTGAGCTAAGTGCGACCCTGTGTTGTACCTCCTCAGAAGCAGCTCATTCCGATGAGCCCAGTCTTTCCCGTCGTTGACCTGGCTTCATCGAGGATGGCAAGCAAGACGATCCATGAGTTCTCTGCTCCATCAAGCGAGAACGTGTGTGTCAGACCAGCTCCGCTAGTCGGAGAGGGGAACTTCGAGCTCAAGCCAGCCCTCATCAACATGGTGCAGGCTAGCCCATTTTGTGGCAAGCCGCACGAGGATGCCAACACTCATCATCAGTATTTTCTGGAGATTTGCAACACCTTCACCATACGCGGGGTGAGCATTGATGCCATTTGCCTTCGTTTATTCCCTTTCTCATTATTAGGCAAGGCGAAACAATGGTTTTATGCTACTCGCGAAGCCATAAAAACTTGGGATAAGTGCACTGATGGGAACCCGCTACGGTTTATGCCCGATATTTCGATGAGAGGCGTGGGGGATAACTCGATTGGAGGAGACGACGTTGACGGCCTGACTATAGCCTTCCAAAGACCGCACCTTAGCAACTGATACACCACCTCCTATGGATGACGTGATCTTGTGGAAGCACGTCACCCGGTCCTGTCCTGCAAGCAATCAAAGAACTAACAAGAACAAGTATCGAACAAGTACTGAAATTACTAGATGGGAATGAAGTGTTCAATCTCAAACTCAATCACAAACGAAGTGGGGTTCTGAAGACTCGAAGATGGGCGACTGGACCAGCACGCGCGCTTACAAGCAAGTAGCAATGGCTAAACTTGATCTAAACAAAACCCAAGTGTTCTTGGCGGCGGCTAAGGGGTGTAAGACAAGGGAGGACGACCATAGGGGTGCTGGGGTCGTTCTCCAACCCTAGGACGCGTCCATAATGGACTCTACATGATACACGGCCCATTGGGCCAAAATAAGATGGCGCAGCATCATGGGCAGAAAACATCTCGGAGCAAATAGACAATTCTGGACGACTCTGAATAGGTATGGATGTGCGGTTGGATCCGTTGGAAAGTAGACTTCATAAGCTTTCCGCGAAGTACTTGACGAAGCAGCAATCAACTCGGACTCCGAAACCGATTGCAACTCGAATTGCAACTCGATGTGGGGGTTCGGTTTTGTCTTCCTTTTCTCGCAGTTAGCCGATTCCTGGTCGGATTGGATCACCAAGGCGTACTCAAATTCGCCCAACATAGGAACCAATAGGTAGCGTACAGCCGTGACCGAAACATGACAAGAACTCGAAACTCTAAATGACCAGAACTAAGACCAGGAACTCGACACGACCGATGCAACCGAAAACTCAACAAGCCCTAACTAAGCAGTACTAGCAAGGCTCAAAGGGTTTATAGGATCACGGTAAACTAATCTACTAATAATTTTTTTTGGCTTTTGTGTACTGTAGGAAAAAAAATAGGGGGAAGGATTGGAATCTCTCACCGAACAACCTTGCTCTGATTACCAACTGATGGGAACCCGCTAAGGTTTATGCCCGATCTTTCGATGAGAGGCGTGGGGGATAACTCGATTGGAGGAGACAAAGTTCTATTCACAACCTCAGTTCGACCATTAGTGTGGGGATGACATGTAGTAGAAAACAAAAGCTTAGTCCCCAATTTATCCCACAATGTCTTCCAAAAATAACTAAGAAATTTAGCATCCCGATCAGACACAATAGTATTAGGCACACCATGCAAACGAACAATTTCCCGAAAGAACAAATCAGCAACATGAGAAGCATCATCAGTCTTATGACATGGTATAAAGTGTGCCATCTTAGAAAACCTATCAACAACCACAAACACACTATCACGACCCTTCCTAGTTCTCGGCAAACCCATCACAAAATCCATAGAAATATCTTCCCAAGGAGCACTAGGAACGGGTAAAGGAAAATACAAACCGTGTGGATTTAACCTTGACTTAGCCTTTTGACATGTAGTGCAATGAGCAACGAATCTCTCCATATCTCTTCTCATCTTTGGCCAAAAGGAATGACCAGCAAGTATATCTTCCATCTTTTTGGCTCCAAAACGCCCCATCAAGCCACCTCCATGCGCTTCCTGCAACAACAACAAGCGAACAGAGCTAGCTAGAATGCATAGCTTGTTAGCTCTAAACACAAACCCATCACTAACGATGAATTTGTTTCATCCTTTCCCATCTCTACAATGCAGCAACACCTCTTTAAAATCAGCATCATTAGCATATAGGTCTTTAATTGTTTCTAATACAAAGATTTTGTAATCAAGTTGGTTCAGCAATGTATATCTCCTAGACAAGGCATCAGCAATAACATTTTCTTTCCCTTTCTTGTGCTTAATAACATAAGGAAAAGATTCAATAAATTCAACCCACTTAGCATGCCTACGGTTCAGTTTTCCTTGACTGCGAATATGTTTCAATGATTCATGATCAGAATGAATAACAAACTCTTTGAGCCACAAATAATGCTGCCAAGTTTCCAATGTTCGAACAAGAGCATACAATTCTTTGTCATAAGTGGAATAATTCAGAACAGGCCCGCTCAATTTTTCACTAAAATATGCAACTGGTTTTCCCTCTTGCAGCAAAACACCACCCAATCCAATTCCACTAGCATCACATTCAAGCTCAAAAGTTTTATTAAAATCAAGAAGTTGGAAGAGAGGTGCATGTGTCAACTTATCTTTTAGCATGTTGAAAGCATTCTCTTGCTCTTTGTCCCAATGAAAAGGCACTCCCTTCTTTGTAACCTCATTCTACGGTGCAGCAATGGTGCTGAAATTCTGCACAAAGCGGCGATAGAAACCAGCAAGTCCTAGAAAACTCCGCACCTGTGTAATAGTCTTTGGTATAGGCCATCCCTGTATAGCTTCAACCTTGGCTTGATCAACCTCAATTCCCTCTGGAGTCACAACATAGCCAAGAAAAGACACTCGATCGGTGCAAAAGGTGCACTTCTCAAGATTACCAAACAAACGTGCATCTCGTAACGCATTAAAAACAGCACGCAAGTGATCAAGATGTTCAACCATGGATTTGTTGTAGATCAAAATATCATCAAAGTATACTACAACAAATTTCCCAATGAAAGCATGCAAAACCTCGTTCATTAATCTCATGAAAGTACTAGGTGAATTAGTTAACCCAAAAGGTATGACTAACCACTCATATAGACCGAACTTAGTTTTGAAAGCAGTTTTCCATTCATCTCCCAATTTCATACGAATCTGGTGGTACCCACTACGCAAATCAACTTTAGAAAACACAACAGCACCACTCAACTCATCAAGCATGTCATCTGAATGTGGAATAGGGTGTCGATATCGAATGGTGATATTATTAATAGCTCTACAATCAACACACATTCGCCATGTTCCATCTTTCTTAGGCACCAAAATAACCGGAACAGCACAAGGACTAAGAGACTCACGTACATAACCTTTGTTGAGTAGCTCCTGCACTTGCCGCTGAATTTCTTTTGTTTCCTCCGGATTTGTTCTGTATGGTGCACGGTTAGGCAAAGATGCACCAGGAATCAGATCAATTTGGTGGTCAATCCCTCGCATTGGTGGCAGCCCCGCTGGTATCTCACTTGGAAACACATCCGAATACTCCTGCAAAATGTTAGCAACGGCAGGGGGCAATGATTGCTGCATATCGTGAAGTGAAATCAAAGCATCCTTGCACACCAAAGCATAGGCAACAGAAGTAGAAGCAACCAATTCATTTATATCAGATTTAGTAGCAAGCAAGCAATGCCCTTTTAATCTTATCTCATCTTTCTTACTTTCAGCAGATTTGGCAATTTTAGTGTTCTCAGTTTTATCTTTTGCAGCTTTAGCAATATCATCACGCACAATAGCCTCAGGAGACATGGGAAGCAAAACAAGTTTCTTATCATTGTGTATGAGAGAATATTGATTTGATCTACCATGAGGTCTACAATCTGTATCAAATTGCCATGGCCTACCTAGCAGAATATGACAAGCTTCCATAGGCACAACATCACATTCAACAACATCATGATATGAACCAATAGCAAAAGTAATTCCTACCAGCTTGGTTACCTTTACCTTACCGTTGTTGTTCAGCCATCGAATGTGGTATGGATGTGGATGTGGTTTTGTTGTTAGTGAAAGTCTCTCCACCATGTCGCTACTAGCCAAGTTGTTGCAGCTGCCTCCATCAATGATCAAGCGGCAGGAACACTCTTTAATTACACACTTTGTTTGGAACAATGTATGCCGCTGATTTTGCTCCGCCTTCTCCATTTGTGCACTAAGCACACGCTGCACGATGAGGCACTCATAATGCTCCACATCTACCGCACCAATCTGTTCATCTAGTGCCTACTCACTACCTGCATCGTCAGCCGCAAGCAAAGCAAGTGTTTGTTCATCGAAATCACTAGCAGAGGAATACCCACCATCATTGTTAACCACCAAAACGCGCTTGTTTGGACAATCACGCTGCACATGCCCATAACCCTTGCACGGGTGACACTGGATATCTCTTGTTCTACCTGTGGAGGCAACTGAGGAAGTACTAACGGCTGGTTTTGGGTAGATTTTGTTGCTGAATTTGTGGGAACAACACGTGTCTTGTCACTGGAAGGAGGCGGTGGTGCTGGACGACTCGGGGACAGAGTTGGGGGAGGTGCACGCCCGGTCAAGGAAGTAGTCGTGCGCTGCTACCATGGTGCTGATTTTCCTGCAGAAACATTAGACCTTGCACCTGCACGTCATCCCTGCACTTCTCTCTCAGCTTTACAAGCAATATGAAAACACTTTGTTATGCAGTTATAATCTTTATATTCAACAATGTCCCAAATTTCTCTATTCAGCCCTCCCACAAATCTAGCAATAGCAGGTTATCCACCCTCCTCTATTTGACAACGCAACATACCCATTTGTAATTCTTGATAATATTCTTCTACACTTTTAGCACCCTGTCTCAATTGCTGCAACTTATGTAATAGATCACGTGCATAATAGGAAGGAACAAATCTAGCCTGCATGACCCATTTCAAAGCATCCCAAGTTTGTGGCATGTTATTAGGATGTTTCTTGCCATGTTCTATCCACCAAACAGAAGCAAAATCGGTAAACTCACTAGTAGCAGCCCTAACACGCGTAGCTTCAGGAAATTCATGGCATGCAAATTTTTGATCAACAGCAATCTCCCAACTAATATAAGCATCAGGATCATATTTACCATCAAAAGGAGGTATCTTAAATTTAATCTTGCTAAACGCATCATCATTACCATGTACCTCACGTCGACGATGACCATCCATACCTCGGTGATTATGACGTAGCCGACGGCGAGCAGGATCTTGGTCATCGACTTCAGTATCCGCACTATATGCATTGTCGTCAAAACTTTCTTCCTTCTTATCAGTCTTGTTGCCGTCCTTCTTGTCATCTCCATCACGCCCGCTAGTGGTTTTATCATGCATCTCATCAAATCGCCTCAAAAGTGCAGCAAGACTCTTATCCATACGAGCCACTGACGCCTCCATCTTTGTAAGCTTGTTATTGATCACAATTTGTGAGACCTCCAATTGCCCCCATCTTCTCATTCGTCACCAGCAAGTCATTATCAATCCCCTCATTGTGCTTCTTCACCAACCTTTCAAAATGTTGTATGATGCCCTTGGTGCGAGGAGACTGTGGGATCTTGTTACTGGGAGACCCATCACCATCACCTTATGATCCTGTCATGGTTAAACAAACAGAGACAACAAGAGAAACAGGTGAAGAAATAAAAGCCCTACAGCTAATAGGATGTAGCTATTTGCAAGGCGCTCACTCTCAACCTGTGATACAAGCTCTTACCAATTCTTACCTTGCTCGACAGGAGGGCACGTCTACCAACAAGACAACAACCTCGAAGATAGTGTATCGGTGCCGCAGCAACAAGACCTGTAAAGCTGTAGTCGGATATGTGGAGCTATAGGTGGGCTGAAAACAAGGATTAGCTAGCACCACGTTAGTTAAAATAAAGCAAGCTGAATAATCGTTCAACGGCGGTACTGTGCTGGTCCTAGCCTAGACCGTGCTAGAGACGCGAGCCTGGACACAAACAATGCACCACCGAAAAGCAATCACAATGATCAGCCCCTTTCTTTCTTCTTTTTCTTTTGCTTCTTTTTTTCTATTTTTTTCTTTTTTTCCAGGGGTCCTCAAAACTGAATATATGAACAAAGAGGATCCCAAACAGTCAATTACCACATAAACTCTCTCTCTCTCTAGAGTGAGGCGAACAGATCTGTTTTATGCACAAACTTGGAGAGGTCGTGTATGAATATGAAGTATTGTTGCCTTTCTGGAACACAAATATATAAGCACAAATCAACAGCTGCACGGTAAGGTAACACGAAGCAGCAATCAACTCGGACTCCGAAACCGATTGCAACTCGAATTGCAACTCGATGTGGGGGTTCGGTTTTGTCTTCCTTTTCTCGCAGTTAGCCGATTCCTGGTCGGATTGGATCACCAAGGCGTACTCAAATTCGCCCAACATAGGTAGCGTACAGCCGTGACCGAAACGTGACAAGAACTCGAAACTCTAAATGACCAGAACTAAGACCAGGAACTCGACACGACCGATGCAACCGAAAACTCAACAAGCCATAACTAAGCAGTACTAGCAAGGCTCAAAGGGTTTATAGGATCACAGTAAACTAATATACTAATAATTTTTTTGGCTTTTGTGTACTGTAGGAAAACAAATAGGGGGAAGGATTGGAATCTCTCACCGAACAACCTTGCTCTGATTACCAACTGATGGGAACCCGCTAAGGTTTATGCCCGATCTTTCGATGAGAGGCGTGGGGGATAACTCGATTGGAGGAGATGACATTGACGGCCCGACTACAGCCTTCCAAAGACTGTGCCTTAGCAACCGATACACCACCTCCTATGGATGCCGTGATCTTGTGGAAGCACGTCATCCGGTCCTGTCCTGCAAGCAATCGAAGAACTAGCAAGAACAAGTACTGAAATTACTAGATGGGAATGAAGTGTTCAATCTCAAACTCAATCACAAACAAAGTGGGGTTCTGAAGACTCGAAGACGGGCGGCTGGACCAGCACGCGCCAGCCACAAGCAAGTAGCAATGGCTAAACTTGATCTAAACAAAACCCAAGTGTTCTTGGCGGCGGCTAAGGGGTATAAAACAAGGGAGGACGACCATAGGGGTGCTGGGGTAGTGCTCCACCCTAGGACGCGTCCATAATGGACTCTACATGATACACGGCCCATTGGGCCAAAATAAAATGGCGCAGCATCATGGGCAGAAAACATCTCGGAGCAAATAGACGATTCTGGACAACTCCAAATAGATATGGACGTGCGGTTGGATCCGTTGGAAAGTAGACTTGATAAGCTTTCCGTGAAGTACTTGAACGCCCCAATCCGCATCCATATGCGACCATGGTGTCCAGCACAAGTTGATGTTTTTCTGCAGTCCGAATCCAGACCGCGTGAATCCTTTTCGTTCTCGATCCTCTCCATGATTCCTAAGCAAAACAAGAGTGCACGGGTCTCCACAGTCTAAATATGATGAACATGAACTCAGGAGTGAACTCACCTGATGATTAAGTTGTCTAGCACGAGCACGGGTAATAGGACTGGCAATGATAGGAGAAGATGGTGTGGCTGTATCGTTGGCGGTGATGTCCTCATCATGCACTAGCGCTTTTTTGCTAAAATTCTTTCCGGTTGGGAAAACCAACGCCCTATGGAACAAAATTGCTAGTTTCCAGCAGCTAAAAGATGAAACACTCCCGGAGGCATGGGATCGCCTCTAGGACTATATATCTGCTTGTCCTCACCATGGTATGTGGAGTTGGTTTATCATTCAAACCTTTTACCATGGGCTTAGAAGCTCTGCCCATGAGTATCTGGATGCTGCTATTGGAGGTTCTTTCTTCTCTCTTGAGGAGAGCCGTGCAAAGGCCCTCATCGAGAATATGGTCGAGAACCAAGGTTGGTCCGACGATCGAGCCCAACCTTGGACCCGAGGAGTTCACCAAGTTGAAGCTCTGGACATGCTCGCTGCCAAGATGGACCTCCTGATGAAGAAACTGGAGGCCTGTTGGCACTCCTTACGGCCTACAAATAAATCCTCAAGTGGACGAATACCGATGTAGCTTTCAGCCGGGAGTATTCCAAGGTATCGATTTCCACGGGGAACGAGAAGTGAGCTAATTCTAAACTAAGTTGTCCAAGGGTTATGGAATGGGATGGATGAAGTGGATAACAACAACAAAGAGGGAAGAGAAGCGATGAGAGGGTAGAGAGGGTATGAGTCTGATAGAAGGCGTTGAACGTCGCTAATGGAGAGCGGCATGGGGAGTTGGACCGCCTCATAGGGCTGCGGGCATGCACCCTTCCTCGCTGCCCATTGCTTGACAGCTCAATGTCAGCAACGCGGAACGCTTGCTCACGTCCGGGAGACTCACTGACCCGGCTGGCGAGGCTAGATCCCTTGGTTGAAGATGTATCTTTGGAGCAGGAGGAGGCCATGGTGTCTTTTGCTAGGGGCGAGGAGTTTCTATAGATGGGATGATGGAATCGACAGAAACTCCCGGGCTTTTATCGAGGCATCCTCCAAACGAAAAACGCATTTCCCGACGTTTCCTTCGTGAGTTTTGGGATAGGATCAACAGTAGATGAGTTTGGAGGTCAATGTCTGCATGTGGGGCTAGGGAGGTTGATTCGGAAAAACCCTAGGGTTTGGGCGAATTGGCCAATTCGCCCGAATCCCTCTGGTTTGGCCTAATTGGCCCCTGGGCCTCCTGATGTGTGGGCCAGGTTGATCCTCGCGTGTTTGGTCATGGGTGTGAAGGTTGCGGTGGTGTTGGGCCCAGAAAGGTTTGGATTTGAAGGTCTTGGGCCGAGTTTTATGGACAGGGTGCAGGGCTCTATGAACTCGATGACATCTAAATCTTCGAGTGGCAGAGGCTCTGGCTCTAAGAATATCTTCAGCCGCTGTCCATTGACCTTCAAGTTGTTTCCGTCCTCACTTTGTAGTGTGATGGCCCCATGAGATGCAGCGTTGATTACTGTGAATGGGCCATCCCATTTGCTTCTAATTTTTACATGACTAAAAAGTTTGACACGAGAATTGAAGACGAGAACCTTATCTCTCGGTGTGAACGTTTTGATCTTGATTCGCTTGTTGTGCCATCTCTTAGTACGTTCCTTGTATAGCCGGGAGCTATGGTATGCTCATTCCCTCATTTCATCTATCTCAGCCAGCTGAATCCGGCGTCTAAGGCCAGCTGCTGGAAGTTTCATACCCCACTTCCTAATGGCCAGTGAGCTTTAAACTCCATTTCTACTGGTAGGTGACAGGTTTTGCAATAGACTAGTTGATATGGGGTCATTCCTATGGGTGTTTTATAGGCCGTGCGGTATGTCCAGAGTGCATCTGGCAGTTTATCCTTCCAGTGTTTGCCCATCTCATTTACGGTCTTTTGCAGAATGTTCTTAATCTGCTTGTTTGAAGTTTCTGCTTGACCGCTAGTTTGGGGGTGATAGGGTGTAGTTACGTTGTGCTACACCCCCAAAGTTGAGAGATACCTATGGAATGCTGAGTCGATAAAGTGGGAGCCTCCGTCGCTAATGACCCTCCTAGGAACTCCAAAACGGGGAAATATAATCTCATGAAACATCCGTTTTGCGCTCCTAGCATCGGCGGTCACACAAGGCAAGGCTTCCACCCACTTAGAGACATAGTCTACCGCCACTAGGATGAATTTGCAGCCCTCTGAGTTCGGGAAAGGACCCATGAAGTCAATCCCCAAACATCAAAGATTTCTACTTGGAGATTGCTGGTTAGTGGCATTGCGTCTCTAGTGTTTATATTCCCGTGTTTCTGGCAACGTGGGCACCTCATGACGAATGCCTTAGCATCTTCGTACATGCTGGGCCAGTAGAAACCACATTGCCAGACTTTTGCGTTTGTGCGGAATGCACCATAGTGACCCCCCGTATGGGGCTACATGGCATCTCTCCAGGATCTTATATGCCTCGTGCGCTGGTATACAGCGTCTAAGGAGTCCGTCACTACATATCCTGAAGAGATACGGTTCGTCCCAAAGGTGGAGTCGGCTCCCATAAGCCAATCTTTTCTTGTTTTCTCCAGGTGGGACATATCCGGTTACCATGTAGTTTACTATGTTGGCATACCACGGGTCGATAGTGGTGACCTTAAGGAGCATGTCATCCCGCAAAAAATCATCGATGGGAAGATCGGACGGGACTTGCATTCGAGACAAGTGGTCAGCCACTGAGTTCTCTACTCGTTTTTTATCCCTTATCTCAATGTCAAATTCTTGGAGTAGAAGAATCCAGCAGATGAGTCTCGGTTTCGCATCCTTTTTGAATAAAAGGTACTTCAAAGCAGCGTGGTCTGAATAGACTATGACCTTGGCCCCGACTAGGTAGGACCAAAATTTGTCTATAGCAAACATGACCGCTAAGAGTTCCTTCTCCATGGTTGCGTAGTTGAGCTGGGGACCTGTAAGCGTTTTGCTAGAATATGAGATAGCATAGTGCTTCTTTTCCTTGGTTTGGCCCAACACAGCTCCTACAGCATAGTCGCTCGCATCACACATGATTTCGAATGGTAGATTCCAGTCGGGAGGCTGGATGATGGGAGTGGAAATGAGAGCTTTCTTGAGGGTGTGAAAGGCCATGTAACACTCCTCATCGAAAACGAAGGGAGCTTCCTTGGCTAGAAGATTGGTTAAGGGCCGAGATATCTGGGAAAAGTTTTTGATGAATCGTCTATAGAATCTGGCATGGCCAAGGAAACTTCGAATCCCCTTAACGTTTGTGGGAGGTGGAAGTTGCTCAATCACTTATATCTTCGCTCGGTCGTCCTCAATTCCACGTTCTGACACCCTATGTCCTAGAACAATCCCTTCTCGTACCATAAAATGGCACTTTTCCCAGTTTAGGGCAAGGTGTTTCTCTTGACACCTCTGTAGGACCTTGCCCAGATTTTTCAGGCATTCGGTAAAGGTCTTCCCGTAAATTGAGAAATCGTCCATGAACACTTCCATAATCTCCTCAATCATATCAGAGAAGATGGACATCATGCAACATTGAAAAGAGGCAGGTGTGTTACACAACCCGAAGGACATCCGCCGATAGGCGTATGTCCCATAGGGGCATGTGAACGTGGTTTTACTTTGGTCATCTGGATGGAATGGAATTTGGTGATATCTAGAGTAACCGTCAAGGAAGCAGAAGAAAGAGTGTTTGGCTAACCGTTCAAGCATCTCATCTATGAACGGAAGGGGGAAATGGTCTTTCTTGGTGGCTTCATTGAGTTTAAAATAATCGATACACATATGCCAGCCAGTGACGGTGCGCTGAGGGATGAGTTCATTCTTGTCATTGCGCACAACCGTCATTCCTCCCTTCTTAGGAACAACTTGAACGGGGCTAACCCATTGACTATTGGGAACCAGGTAGATAATCCCAGCGTGAAGGAGTTTGAGGACTTCCTTTTTCACAACTTCCCTCATGGCATTATTCAACCGTCGTTGAGGTTCTCGAGACGGTGTTGCCTCAGAATTGATAGGAGAGAGTATCCTAAGACCGATCGATTCTTCTCCAAGATAGTGATGAGTTGTTGGGTTTCTACTTCGGATAACTTATCACTAATGATCACTGGAGTTTGTTTGTCCTCGAAGAGGAAGGCGTACCTTAGTCCAGGGGGAAGAGGTTTGAGCTCGATAGGAGATGGTTTTGGAGTTTCGTTCGTGTCGAGCTTGATCGGTGGATGGGTTTCCTCTTCCTCTGAGAAGAATGGGATATCTTCTTCTGGAATGGGTGATTCTAGGTCGGTCAATGACGTGGACATGGCATCCTCTACGGGATCAGGATCGAGGTCTGCCTCTATTGGAGTGTTCAGGGAGTGAGAATAAGAGACTGGGACAGGTTCTTCTCCGATCCTAAGTTCTACTAGCTGGTTTGTTGGTGAATTTTCCAGGATTTTCATGATTGGCCGACCAATAAAGATGGAATGTGTGGGCAGGTCAAAGATATGGAAATCAAGGAAAAGTTTAGGGTCATTAATCTTAACAGGTGTGACCCGCAAGATCCCTAAACAATTGAGGATTCTTCCTGATGTGAACCTTAGACGTTTTTGAGATGATGACCATGGTTCATCGGGGAGTTGAGCTAGCACCAAAGAGATAGAGATTATGTTGATTCCGACGCTCGGGTCGTACCCGATTTCTTGGTCGTAACCCAGAATTTCACAGAAAATTCTTCTGATCTTCTTGGGCCTTCTGACCGCCTCAGATTAGGCTTCGGCCTCTTCTAGCCATTCCCGACTCATCACAACATAGAGACGTCCTAAGTACTCCCTCTGATGTTCCAGTTCTTCCTTGTCAGGAGGTTGATCCATATACTCTACACGTTGTTCCAATGGGAAACTTGTTGCAGTCCCGATGTCCTCGAATAGATCATCGTCGAAATCATAGGGAGTGGTGTAGAGCGGCTCATCGTAGTCCAGGATAGAATATGGTTGTCGTTCCAAATGAGCATCTGGTTCTGATGGGATGGAAGAGGTGATAGATTTGGATTGAGAACATGTAGGCTCTTCAGGTTCGGGCTGCTTCTCTTCTTCATCGGGGAGTTTGTCATAGACTCTAGTGTAGGGAGTGTCATCCATGATACGATCCAAGATTATCCTCGCTTCACTATGAGTCAAATGAGAGAACGACCCTCCTGAAGCGGAGTTCAAGAAAGTGGTGGCTACGGGACAGAGGCCAAGGCTGAAGTGTTGTAGAATTATAGGTTCTGATAAGCCTAGGTCTGGACCGGATGCCAAAATTTGCTTGAAACGAGCCCAGACAGCTCCTAACAACTCTCCCTCTAATTTCTTAAAGATAAGGATTTCGATTCGGAGGCTGGCTACCTTGGAAACTGGGAACAAGTTTAGGCAGAAATTTTCTCTAAGGATTTCCCAGCTCCCTTCCATATTTTCGACAGACAGAGAGTACCATTTCTTTGGTCCTCCCGTTAATGAAAATGGGAATAGCTTCCATTTGAGGGTTCCTTGTGTCATGCCTAGTATGGTGAGGCAAGAGCAGAATTGCTCAAACTCTCGTAAATGCGCATAGGGACTCTCAGCATTCATTCCTGAGAACGTTTGCTCTCGAACCATCGCTATGAAGCCGGGACGCAGCTCATAGCCAGGTGTGTGGATGGGATGTGATGATGGTGGAGGCTCCAAACAATCGCCCTTTGGAGCCGAATGTTGATGTAAGGTAAGAGTGGAATCCATGTGGTGGATAGTGGGATACACGGACAACTTGGGTTCGGAATCATAACAACTATCGTTCCCCGGCAATGGCACCAGAAAGCTTGTTGGCACTCCTTACAGCCTACAGATAAATCCGCAAGCGGACGGATACCAATGTAGCTTTCACCCGAGAGTATTCCAAGGTTTCGATTTTGATGGGGAATGAGAAGTGAGATAATTCTAAACTAAGTTGTCCAAGGGTTATGGAATGGGATGTATGAAGTGGATGACAACAACAAAGAGGGAAGAGAAGCGATGAGAGGGTAGAGAGGGTACGAGTCTGATAGAGGCACTCTACTGATTAACTGAGCGGATCAGAGGGTACAGATAGATACTTGCTTTGGGAAAATAGAACATATTACACGCAGAAAGGGATGAGAAGGGGTGTCACCAATCCTACACTTTGGGATCCTGCAGGCCGAGACGAACGTGATGGACTACGTAGGCCGTATAGGGCTGTCAGCACCTAACGACTACCACATCCATAGACTCGGGGACAAACTAAGTGAACCTCAATTATAGGCACCACACCTACACTAGTTGGTTAATACTTATCTCCTATATAAAGACAAGCACCCAAGCCAAGCAACCAGTATACAGTTATACCAATCAACTAGGCATTGAACGAAGAACCATCAAGTAAATAAAAGTAGAACTGACTGCTCAATTAATTAGGAAGAGATACAAGAGTTACCAGACACGACCCGGATGTCACTCGAAGCAGAGCTGCATCTGTAGAGGTACAACTGGAAGAGGGGCCGACACTCCGGCTCCTCTCCGGACGCTCACCTCTCCTCTCTCTCTATCTTCTAACTATGAAAGTGGCAGAGCTTCGCTAAGGAACTTCGCTCTTGTGTTGTGTGTGAATTAAGGTGACCAGGACTTCTATTTATAGGTGGATCAAATCGGTGGAGCTTGAGCAGGCGCCAAGGCAGCTGGGAGGCGGTGCCGGGCCGTTCGGCCGAATCTCCCGGTTTGGCCAAACTGCAACGTTGCACCGCCTTGGTGCTAAGGCGGTGCAAAGGCGGTTCGGCTCCTGGGCTCATTCGGCCGAATTGGGGCATTCGCCCGAATGGGGCCCATGGCCCAGAAGCGCTCTCCTGTGCATCCTCTCCCCCTGGGCCTCCGGGGCTACTTCATCTTGGTGTACTTCGGGTTGGTTTGGCCCAGAGGTGACTTGGCGATCACCCACGTGTCAGGCACCGTCATTGCTTGGTCATCATTGACGTGGATGACTCCTGGTTGTGCTTCGCGTTGTGTACGGAGTCGTTCGGCCGATTCAGTCAATTCCAACCCTTTTAACCCGTATTTCTCCATTTTGTGCATGCACATTGGACAATCACCAAAACTTGTGGAAATGGTTAGCAATACGCCCTATAGCTATGGCGTGTGGTTCCATTGTGTTTATTTTATACTCGGTTGGAGCTCAGAAATCAGTTCGTAACGACCGCCAACAAGGCCCCTGCTCAAGAAACGGTGCAAGCCATGGATGCTTGCATGACTTGCGAGGTCTGTGGCAACACTAGCCATTCGGGGAGCGACTGCCCCGAAACACAAGAAGATGCCCCCTACGTCAACAACTCCAACAACAACGGGTATCGACCGAACAACTACGGCAATCAAGGCTGGAATTCGCACCCAAACCTCCCATTCGAGAGGCCTCAACAAGGTAATAATTTCAATAATCATCCATCACTTAGAGATCTAGTGTTTGGTCAGGGTAAAATCACTGAAAATATAAATAAAAAGCTTGCTGCTAACGATAAAATCCTGGAAAGCATAGACTCTAGGTTGGATTCCTTTGCTTCTACTATGAAAAGTCAACAGAGCATTAATCAAATGATAGAAACCCAAATTGCTCAGTTAGCTGCCTCTTTACCATCGTCTGTAGCTGGGAAAATTGCTGGGCAACCAGAAAATTGTCCCCGTGAAAAGGTTAAAGCGGTCACCACGAGAGGGGGTAAGACCACTCGGGACCCGACATATCCTAATGGAACAGTCAAACAGACAGCAACTCCAGCAAGTGATAGCGAAGAGGAGGAGGCCGCAGCCGAACCCCATAAAACAAGTCCTCAGAAGGAGACAAAAAGAGCCCCTCATGAGTTCTACGACACGACTGTGCTGCCATTCCCCAGAAGAAATCACAGGCCAATGGTGGATGAACAGTTTAGCAAATTTGTTGAGGTAATCTAAAAAATATATGTCAATATTCCGTTACTTGAAGCTATGCAGGTTCCCACATGTGTCAAGTATATGAAGGACATCCTCAACAACAAAAGGGCAATGCCGACCACCGAGGTAATTAAACTAACCGAAGCCTACAACGCAGCCATTCTAAATGATCTCCCAGAAAAGAAGAAGGACACTGGATGTCCCACCATCACATGTTCCATCGGGGAGCAACACTTCTACCACGCCCTATGCGACCTTGGAGCAAGTGTCAGCATCATGCCAAAGGTAGTGTTTGATAAATTGAACCATACTTCCTTGTCCCCTACACCTATGTATTTGCAGCTAGCAGACCAATCAATTCGCTATCCCGCGGGAATAGCCAAAGATATTCCAGTGAGAATCCTGGATTTCTTCATGCCCATGGACTTCGTGGTGCTCGACATGGAAGTCGACACAAACACACCTCTCATCCTTGGGAGGTCATTCCTGAGCACCGCCAATGCAAACATTGACGTAGGAGCCGGAGAAATCAGTTTGAACATCAACAGCAAGGAAGAAAAATTCGCGTTCAAGCCCAGGGTGGAGAAAT
The DNA here is from genome assembly GCA_033239725.1 of Echinochloa phyllopogon. NCBI lineage: Eukaryota > Viridiplantae > Streptophyta > Magnoliopsida > Poales > Poaceae > Echinochloa > Echinochloa phyllopogon. The sequence continues at coordinate 31,579,328 of BTCW01000018.1, forward strand.
GCTCTCAGGTATGTGCAATTCGAATTCAACATTCAACTAACCTGGAGCAGGACAAGGTAGTTGTGTCCAAGCCAAAAATGGACAGTGTTGTTGCCACCATCAAGCAACACTGGGAGAATGAAGAGGAACCAATCCCACCACCACCAACATAGAACAAGACCAAGAAGATGTGGCGGAAGAAGGTTGCATCGCCCGAACCACTCACTCCGGGATCGGACGATGACAAAATCAACTGAAGACTGGAGGACTCCCGCTCACGGACTTTAAACACGAGCTCTCGCCGCGAGGAAAACCGGTATGTATCTCATGTTTCCCTTCCAAAATTTTATTTTCCATAATTGCATTTGCATGTTTCCCTTTCCAAAATAAATGAACCACTTGTGTAATTAATTTGAAAGAGAGTAGAAAAAAATTGCAAGCATGGTAAAAATAAATGGATAACGTGCTGAAATTTATTTACAGTGGGTGTAAAATGCAATTCTCATCACTTTTACCCCTTCTAGAACATCTCCATTTATTTATCATCATCACCAACCAGCACAAAACATGTCTACCCCACTCAACATGACTGCACACTCACCAATTATTACAAAACATGGCAGCATGGGGGTGACTGCACTAACTTCAACTTTGGTCATGTCAATTTTGCATCTCACCTACCAAAAACCACCAAAGTACCCATACCCTAGTGTTGGACTTAGGCCAATTTTTAGTGCTGGTGGGAGGCAAGAAAGAGAGCACCCACATGGGGCATTCGGGCGAATTGGCCTGGTTCGGGCGAACGAGGCCATTCGGCCGAATGAGCCCCAACTCTCTCCCTTGCCTATAAATACCACCCCTTGCTTGCTAGCTTCTTCATTCCACCTTCACACACTGAAAAATTTCCACCAGAAGCTCTCAATCTCTCTCAAGTTCCTTTCTCAAGTTCTTCTTGCTCAAGTTGGTTCACTTGCATTGCTGAAAAATCCCAAAAAAATATTTTGCCTTTGTTCGATCTTTGTGCTGAAACTTGAACAAGTTTGTGGTGGTTTCTGACACCCACAAGAATGACTAATCTTTTGTGGAGGTTTTCATCCCCACAAGAATGACTAACTCTCTCGAACGACTGACTTGATTTACTTGTGCTAACCCCGTATATTCAGTCCTTCGGGTAGTCATTACGCTAACCTTTTGCAGGAAGCATGTCAAAGCTCTTCTCCGCGTTCCGTCGCTCCGCCCGGTTGAGCAAACGCTCGGACGATGCTGGGAGCTCCCCAGCTCCGTCCCATAGTTCAAGCCGGATGGATGTGGATGAGTCAGGGGCAGCTGACTTGGGGAGAGGCTTCACCTCGCACCTAACCCGGCAGCTCCTGAACGAGAGTGACATCATTCTCCGGACGGACCGGGAGCAGAACCTCTTCAACATGCTACACCTAAAGGAGTTTGAGCATACCCGTGTCTTCGAGTAGGGCCTGCTCGTAAGAACGGGTATGGATGAAGAGTTTCCAGAAGTCTTCGAAGCCATTGGCTTGGGCAACTTCTGGCGTGTCGATGAATAAGGTTCATATCTCCTCACCCTCGAATTTCTTTCGACTCTCACATCTAGACGGGAGGGTGTTCGCTTTCGATTTTTCAACCAAGAGTATTCCTACTCTTGGAGGGATTTGAGTATGGTTCTTGGTTTTGCTAGTCATTGTCCTTTGGAGCCTGCCAAAACTTTGAAAAGTTTCAGTCGGGACGGGTTCTGGAAAAAGGTTTCGGGAAGCACCAATTGTTCTGCACCACGCACTAACAATATTCATAACCCCACCTTGCGTTTCATGCATTGGTGGATGGCTATGACGGTGTTTCAATGTTCTGATTTGCGTCCCGTTAATGTAGTCGAGTTGCGGTTCTTATACGCCATGGTTAAACAAGTTGTTGTTTCTCCAGTAAAAGATTTGGTTGCCCATTGGATGTCTCATCACTCTCGCGTGGGTAGCGTGGCGGTGACTTCTCTAGTCACTCGCCTTGCTAACCAGTTGGGCGTTCTGGAGGGCGCCCAACTTGCGTACTTAGAAACAGCGCGACCCGTCGTGGAAGCTGAGCACTTTGTGCAAGGCCACATGATACGACGGGCGCCCGATGCAACGCTGGTTATGATCTATCGCGGTTATACAACCGAAGTGCCCTTGCCTTGTGCAGGACTGAGGTTGTATACCGCTAAGAAATTAACACTCCAGTTGAGTACCGAGTGTCACACCCGGATTTACACAGAAACCCGAATGTGGCCATATGTGTGCCCAGGAAGTCACAGTACACATATAGCAAACAAATATGGTAAACAAAGAACATATGCTGAATATATTACTCGAATAAAAATAGTCTTACATCAGAGTGCATCATAAATAAACTAACCAATACAGCAGAAGACTAAAAGCTCTCTCTAAATGAAGCCGCACTCCACAGGGACTCTGACTGGGGGAACACAACTCAGTAGTACGGTAGATCTTCTAGAAACTCAGCAGCAGACTCACGCACATCCCAATCTGTTACCCGTCCGGGATTTTGTTGAATAAATAGCAAGTGTAAGTAAAACAATTACTTAGCAAGTATAGCACGGGTTATGAAGGCTCAAAAAGGCTAGACACGGCTTAACTGCATTAGCACTTTTAGTTGGTTCGTTTTAACATTATCCAAGTTACTACAAGTGAATGAAACCCGGTTGAAACCCAATTAATAAGGTATAAGTGACATTAAGTATAAATAAACATCATCTTCGAATCAAAAAGGATCCAGGCCGCTCGTGACCCTGAGCAAGGCTATCATGATAGATTTACACTCTGCAGAGGTTTTGCCCTTTACCCACCAGTCGCGTAAAAGTTCAAGGGAACTTTGCACCCAACCACGCACATCGACACTTCCGAGGTGTGACTGCATAGGGATGCTATGAGGCTTTTCACAAGACACTCTAACAAGACAGTAGCCGCTGGGGTACTACAAGGTGGTGAGTCCTTAGGCACCGAGATCGACGTACGCCTACGGAGTCCACCGTAAGGGGGTCGATGGCATCCAGAGCGCGGGTATCCACCCAACAATGTGCAACGCGCGGAGTTCTCAATCGCTGAGACTCCCAACACGGGATTGGGTCTAACGAGACCTAGCCGACGGGGCTACCGTCCTCGGTGGAATCGGGAAAACACCCCGTGCCTTGCCTCCCACAACGTCGTTGGCCCCTCGGTAACCACTGTCAAGCTAGAGCCGTACAAGCTACTTGTCCAAGACCAGAGCCATTATAGTTCTAGTGGTGGCGACAGGCTCCTGGGTTGCCGCTTTAAGAACCGGTCCTTAGAGGGAGACACTAGAACAAAGCACTCAGCACATGCTCTAGCTCCCTAATCCATGTTGCTAAAAAGCAAGTTTTAACGTTAAAGTTGAAGTGGACCATTAATACAAGTTTAACAGTTAAATAAAGGTGACAGTAGCTGCGCCTAGCAAAGTTCTACCCATATGCAATAAACCCGAGGTAAACAAGGACAGGGTAAACAAGACTAGGTACAACCTTAATAGGTACATCCAATTAGACACATGCATGTATGAAATAATTTAATACAGGTGAGTAGGTAGCAAGGATTGTCCGTGCTATAACTTGCCTTCCTCAAAGTGCTGCTGCTGCGAGTCCGGCTCCTGAAGGTCCTCGTACTCAAACTCCAACGGCAACGGCTCACCGACTGGACACGAATCACCACACAAGCATCCACACAAGCCAATACATGCAAACAAGAGTATTCTATTAGAAACAGTACACCAATGGTGAAAACAGTACAAAAACAGGAGCTAGAAATATTCTACGCTTTGCTACGAACACGTGAGCGCAAGAATCACACTAATCGGAGCTAAAACGAGAAAGTTATGGCATTTCTAAGTTTCAGGGGCTTAATTGTGAAAAACTCAGGGACCTAAATGAAGTTATGTAATAGAAGAGGAGGATTTATAAGCAAAAAGGCGAGGCTGGACCTCAGGGTGTAAAAACAGGAGAGATCAGGGGTTAAAGAGCAAACTAGGGGCATATCGGTAATTATTTTTGAAAAGGGCTGGACGGCGGGTTTATTTTGCGAAAACTCGGGGTCTCTTTTACAAAACCGCCAAGGCTGACCGGTCACCGCTGGGTTGACTTGGGTAGGAATTGAATCCGGGCCTTTGGATGCTGATCCGATGGCCCATAACAGATCAGGGGGAGGGAGTCACCGGCGGCGGACGGGGGTGCGGCGGCGCCGCTCGGGCCGTGGCGGCGCATCGCCATCGTAGCAGCGAAAACGCACTACAAGCCTCGGATTTTGGCGCGGTTGGGTCCAACAGTTGTGGGTCGTCGAGGCAAACCCGGCTGCGGGGTTCTCGTCGCCGATTTCGCGATGGAAGCAGCGAGCGGCGGCGAGAGGCGGGCGGCGGAGCTCTGGTGGAGGCGGCCTACGACGGTGGTGATGCTATGTGACGCGATTCACGATAGAAGTTGGCCGGAGAGAGAGCTCGGGACTCGTAGAGACCAGCTAGGGGCTTCTCAACGAGGAAAAGACGACGCAGCGGTCGAACGACATGGATCGGCGGCCGCCCGTCGACGGCGATGTGGGGCGCGAGCTACGGGATGAAAGAGAGGGCGGGAAGGGGCTCGGAAACTTCCTCACCACGCGGGGAAGATCTTGGCGTAGTCGAACAGGACGGAGCGGCGTCAGCGCGGTGGATCGATGGTGAGGGGCGGCTCCGGCGGCTCTGGAAAAGGGGGATCGACGGCGATTAGCCTCGAATCAGGGGAACCAGGGAAGTTGGATTGGAGTGGATAGCTACGTTACCTCCGGGCGGGGCTCCTGGATGGCTCTTCGCTGAGCAGAGGACGGCGACCGGTGGAGATTGGTCGCGGTGGCCAATGGCGCCGCTCGGCTCGGGAGGGGAGAGGCGCTGGTGGTGGCTTGGGGTTCGGGAGCGAGGGTTGGTGGAGGTGTTGGGGCTCGGCGGCCCTGTTTATATAGCCCCGGGGGAGGGTCCTGGCGTGCAGGCCACAAATCGGAGGACGGCGGCGGCGGTGCTCCCTTTCCAACTGAGGGGATTGGTTTCCTTCGGGGGAGCGCTCGCTTATGGCAAGGGGGCGGCGCGGAAGCTTCGTCGAAGCCACGGGAGGGGGGTCCACAGGGTCGTCCGGGCGCGCTGGGAAGGAAGGTGCCGGCGGTGCCGCTGCCCGTGATCTCCGGCCAGGTGTCTCCGTGAGGAAGACGGAACTGACGGCCGGGGCCCACGCGGCAGAGAGACGGAGAGGGGTGGGAAAGCGGCCGCGGTGCTGGGCCGGCTTGTTGGCTCGGGCTGCCAGGCGGAGGGCCAAGTTGCTGGGCCGGGGGGCAGTGGGCGATGTTGGGCCGAGCGCTGCGGCGGGGGAAAGCGGCTGGGTCGCTGAGGAGTTGGAGGGGCGAAAGTGGTACGGGCTGGAAGTTGGAGGAGTAGAAACGGACTTGAGCTGCTGGAGGAGTTTTGGCCGCGAGCAGGGTTGGCGGACTGGGCAGAAGGGGGAGAGGACAGGGGGCGCTGGGCCGTGAAAAGGTGGGCCGAGCGGGAGGGAGTGGTTTGCTGCGGGAAAAAGAAAAAGAGAAGGGGGAAAAATAGACCGGGAAAAGAAGTTCAGGGAGGAGAAATGAACTTTGGCCAAACAACTTTTCTAGGGCTCCAAACAGGGTGATTCAAATTTGAATTTAAATAAATTTAAATCCTCATTTGAACCACAAGCAATACAAAACTCAATGCAGCAGCATGAATGCAACAAAAATGTTTCTATACCTTATATTTGATTTTTTTAATTTCCAAAAATCGTTTATTTACCCTATGTTAATTATGAACAAGGCATTAAATAATCAATTAATTACTAAAAAATTTAAATAGGCTATTTTAGGGTGTTACAAACCTACCCCCCTTAAGATGAATCTCATCCCCGAGATTCGGACGTGGATGCGAAGAGATGTGGGTACTTGGCCTTGAGGTCTACTTGGACTTGGGAAACAAGGTTATTCGGTTCCACTATACCTTGCACATCCGAATAACCTTGTTTCTCGTCACCCTCTCACACTCCTCCAAGATCCTGACTGGATACTCATCATAGGTGAGGTCCTCCTGCACATTCAAGTCATCTATCGGGATCTGCTCTTCAGGCACCCGCAAACATTTCTTCAGCTGAGACACACGGAACACGTTGTGCACTCCGGCTAGTTTCTCTGGTAGCTCTAGCCGATATGCCACTTCACCCATCCGTTCCAGAATCTTGAAGGGTCCGATGTAATGAGGCGCCAATTTGCTCTTGACATTAAACCTCTTCACACCCCTCATCGGTGACACCTTGAGGTACACAAAATCATCGACCTCGAAGGTGAGGTCCCTCCTCCTGACATCAGCATAACTCTTCTGCCGGGATTGTGCCACCTTCAAGTTCTGCCTGATCACTTGTACTTGGCACTCTATTTCTCTGAGTATCTCCGGCCCAAAAACTTGACTTTCTCCAGTCTGATTCCAGAACAGTGGTGTTCTGCACTTCCTGCCATACAGAGCCTCGAATGGTGCCATCTGCAGACTCTTCTGGTAGCTGTTGTTGTACGAGAATTCCGCATAGGGCAGACTCTTGTCCCAACTGACACCATACTGCAAAGCACATGCCCTCAACATGTCCTCCAAGATCTGATTGGTCCGCTCTGTCTGTCCATCCGTCTGTGGGTGATAAGCTGAACTGAAATGCAGCTTAGTACCCATGGACTCATGTAACTTCTGCCTGAAGTGTGATGTGAACTGAGTTCCTCGGTCAGACACTATCTGCTTAGGCACTCCATGCAAGCACACTATCCTCTCCATATACAGCTCTGCCAATCTGGCGCCTGTTTAGGTGGTCTTCACTGGAAGAATATGTGCCACTTTGGTCAAGCGATCCACAATCACCCAGATGGAATCAAATCCTCTCTGAGTGCGAGGCAGACCCGTGATGAAGTCCATACCAACTTCTTCCCACTTCCATTCAGGTATCTTCAAGGGCTGGAGCAAACCTGCTGGCCTCTGATGTTCAGCCTTGACTCTCTGACATGTGTCACATAGAGCCACATAGGTTGCTACATCACGCTTCAGTTCATACCACCAGAATCTCTCCTTGATGTCTTGGTACATCTTGGTACTTCCTGGGTGGATTGAATAAGCTGAGTCATGTGCTTCTCTCAGGATTGTATCCTTGATCTGCGCCACATCGGGTACACATATCCTCTTCCCATGCCACAAGGTTCCTTGATCATCCACTCGAAAACCAGGGGCTTTTCCTAGAGCAACATGCTCCACAATCTCCTTGATCCTCTCGTCCCCAAGCTGACCTTTCTGTATCTCCTGCTCCAGAGTCGGTTCTACCGTCATCTCTGTGATGCTGGTCACAAATCCCAGACTCATCCTCTCAAACTCTAAGCTGAGCTCTGCTGGCAGACAGTGACCGATGATCTTGTTCACATAACATCTCCTACTCAGAGCATCTGCCACCAAGTTAGCCTTTCCTGGGTGGTAGTGGATCTCTAGATCATAGTCCTTGATCAACTCCAACCATCGGCGTTGTCTCATATTCAGTTCTGACTGAGTGAAGACATACTTGAGGCTCTTGTGATCAGTGTAGATGTCACACTTGTGACCAATCAAGTAGTGCCTCCAAATCTTCAGAGCATGTACCACAGCTACCAACTCTATATCATGTGTGGGGTAGTTCTGCTCATGTTTTCTCAACTGCCTTGATGCATAAGCCACGACTCTCCCTTCCTGCATGAGTACACACCCCAGTCCTAGACGGGATGCATCGCAGTAGATAGAGAAGCTCTTGGCTATGTCGGGCAGAACCAACACTAGGGCTATTGTTAGTCTCTTCTTCAACTCCTCAAAGCTGACTTGACACTCCTCAGTCCAGACAAACTTGGCATTTTTCTCCAATAACGCCGTCAGGGGCTTAGCAATCTTGGAGAATCCTTCAATGAACCGTCGATAATATCCGGCCATCCCAAGGAAACTCCTGATTTCGCTCACATCCCGAGGCGGATTCCAGCTCAACACATCACTGACCTTCCTCGGATCGACTGCCACTCCTCCATTGGACAACACATGACCCAAGAATGCCACTTCCTTCAACCAGAATTCACACTTGCTCAGCTTGGCATACAACTGATGTTCTCGGAGCCTTTGCAGCACCAATCTCAAGTGTTCCTCATGTCCTTCCTCATTCTTGGAGAAGACCAGAATGTCATCAATGAATACCACCACAAACTTGTCAAGGTAATCCATGAACACGCTGTTCATCAGGTACATGAAGTATGCAGGAGCGTTGGTCAATCCAAAAGACATGACCAAGAACTCATACAACCCGTACAGAGTGGTGAAAGCGGTCTTGGGTATGTCTGACGGGCGGATCCTCATCTGGTGATAGCCCGATCGAAGATCTATCTTGGAGAACACACAAGCTCCCATCAGCTGATCAAACAGATCATCAATCCTTGGCAATGGGTACTTGTTCTTGATGGTCACTTCGTTGAGGGCTCGATAGTCCACACACAACCTCTGTGTCCCATCTTTCTTATCCGTGAACAACACCGGTGCTCCCCATGGTGAAGAACTCGGATGAATGTACCCTTTGGCTAGCAACGCGTCTAACTCCTCCTTGAGCTTTGCTAGTTCGTTTACTCCCATTCTATATGGCCTCTTGGCTATAGGTGCAGTGCCAGGTTTCAGTTTGTTGACGTAAAATCCGCACCTCACGCCAAGCACACAGCAAGCCGAATTAGCTGGCTTCACACGTGGCCCGAGCGTTTGAATCCGAAAGCGTGCCAGTCAATTTTCCTGAAACTGACAAAGGGATAAAATATTTTTAGATAACACCTGGAACGTACCGGGCAATACCAGTCAGTTCCATATTTGCGGCTACGGAGCCAGTTTCGAACGACACATAGCTACAGAGAAGCTATCTGTCGGCATTTAAAGCATCATTCGGCAATCGGCAGAGCATGCAGGAAGCACGCTGCCGAATGCATTCGGCAATCGGCTAAGCATGCAGGAAGCGCACTGCCGAATGAGTGACGAAAGCATGACGAAAGATCGGTATTCGACTGAATAAACATTGTAACGCATGTTCATAACCGATCAACGAGGAACAGAGCATGGTAGATAAATAAAAGGGCGAAAGCATGACCATAATTTCATAATAAACAAGAATGCATAGATTAAAAGCACTAGTCTACCGCATGTCTAGGTACTTTCCAACCCGTCGAGCATGAAAACAAGCAAGTTAATCCACCGCATGATACGACCTGCTTAGAATCACACCACCAACCAAGAATAGAGTAATCCACCACATGATACACCCTAAACATGGAAGGCTAAAAGCATTCTTTATTTAAAACAAAACCGTTGACACGTTTCACTCGTGGCGACACTGCCGAATTCAGCTATATAGCCGAATCGGGTTCCATGAAGAAGGAACACGCATCATCGATGATGATAGATCTATCAGATCGAATCGAATTCTAATCCACCGGATGATTAGCTCTAAGACGACCCAAAAACCTGCATCTACCGCATGACACCCGGTTCTGTCAAGATCTACACAAGACCAACAAGCTTGAACCCACAACACGTAGCAATCTAGATTGATTTCGAATTCGGCTATGGAAAAGCAGAGCATTGTGAGCTGGAACCGAATCTAATCAACCTAGACTGGGCAAAAGAGTGTTGTAATGAATTTAAACACAAAGGTAAAATCCAAAGCAACACACGGTAACTTAATGAATCTATCGGATCTTGCCAAAATCCAATAGAGCCGATAACTTGTTCCAAGCTAGAACTTAGCCCACCGCATGGCTCATGATCTAACAATGGAACCTTCCCGAACCAGAGCCTAAATCCACCGCATGATACTAGGCATGGCGCAGGGTTGCCGGTACTTACGGAGGTCGACGGATCGATGATTCCTCTCGAAGAACTCGACGACACGACTAAAGGACTCGAAGTTGGCACGGGGCCGGTTTGTTGTATGATTGATTGGATGATTCCCCTTTTACAACTACCATGGGTTTATATTTATACCCAGGTTTCGACACGACTCCTAATCGATTATGATTACATTATTTATTTCCTAAAAAAGATAAACGCCGGAGCACCGTATCCGCCTTGCATTCCAAGTCAAACCAGCCTTTTCCTTATACTTGATCCACGTCATCATGCGCTCCCGAATGCCTTTTGCGGAACAGTTCTCTTGCCGAATGACGATGCGTTCCCGACCGCAGAACGTCTTTGCCGAATGCTTCTGGGGAAAAACTCCTTTGCCGAATGGTATCTCTTCAATGAATCCGGCCCACATGTCAGCCTCTTCCTGGTGCCAATTTTTGGTGTCAACACATGCCCCTTCAATTTCGGGATAAAAGGTAATTTTATCTCGGAATTGACCAGAAGCACTCAACATTCCCAAGTTAGTTCTGCTCGGCACCCGCTTCTCCTTTTTGAATCTTTGGAGCTCTCATCCGGATCCGAACCCTAAGTCATCGACTTTCAAGATTCAATCTTCAAATGGCGAACCAAGACTTTGCCCTCCAGGTAAGCTTTAATCCCCTCAAGCACATTCGGCATTCTTCTTTCGATTTGCATCTTAAATTTCTTCTCATCCCCTTCCATTCTTGATAGGCCCTAGCTGCCGAAATCCTCATCCCCGTTGAGGAAAAATCTCCATCCTACTTCCTCGGTCCCGTAGGAGATTCAGATCCTTCTGAAATCATTGCGGCCGAATCTCAGCGGATTCCTTTCAAGATTTCACTGACAAAATCTCATGAGTGGCAAGACGCCTTCAAGAACTGGCCTTTGCCCCCAATTGCCGGATGGAGAAATTGGTACAAAAGGATGTCTGACGATAAAAGCCCCCAAACACAGAACTGGGACCAGCTGTATATTTCTCATTGTCTGGAGCTGTCACTAGCAGAAACACCAAAGAATGAGAACCTCCTGATCGCAGCTTGCCATTTTTGGTCCAATGGTGCAAATGCTTTTCTTTTCGGCCATGGCCCAATGTCCCCTACTTTAGCCGATGTCTACATGATGACCGGCCTGAATGTTACAGGAACTGTGTACCCATATGACCATAAAGGTTTCTCCAAGCAGACAGGAGTAAGAACAGGGGTTGGATACAAGAGATATATCCAGAATCATATGTCTGATGGTCCTCTGACTGATGTCGAATACAGAGCTTTCCTGAATATGTGGCTATGCAGATCAGTCTTTTGTGGCAAAGCCAATGAGCCAACCTTGAATCATATCGTGATGGCTGAAGAGCTGGCTACTGGAAAAGTCATCCCACTTGGGAAATACCTCCTGGGAAGTGTTTACCATATGCTCAACCAAACCACCCACCTGATGCACACTAGCAAGAAAATCCCCTGTGTCAATGGTCCCTGGTGGTTTGTCCAAATGTGGCTGCAATTGTACATGCACCAAATCGTTGCTATTGATCTCAACAGCCGAGACTTCCCTTCAATCAATTATAAAGAAGGAGAAACCCGGAGAACCAAAGGTTGTCAAACCTATGGAGAAGCTGCCTCCACTGTACCTATCAACAAGAACATTGGTGAACTGTTTGAGCTCTTCTTCAGAGGTTTTGCTAATCCTCTTTGGTTCCCATATTTGGACAATGACAATCTTACTCTCCCTTGCGAATTCAGCTTTGAGACTGGATGCACTGATGTACAATCTGTAGCAATTTTCAATGCCTTCATCCAGCCCTGCATCCTGCCAGCCGAATTCTGAGGAGGGAGACTGGTTCAAAGCACTTATGAATATTATCAGCCAAACATGATGGCTAGACAGTTGGGATGTGGCCAAGTGCCCCCAAGGCTATTTCTTCATGAATTTCTCAAGCCTAGGGAGATTGTCAAAGATTCCACAGAGACAAGAAGGATTTTCACTTATAAATGCTGTGGAACTATCTACGCACCTGATCCTTTTGTGCCAATAATATCTGCCCATCCTTCCTTCACTCTCTGGTGGCAAGAATTCCATGATCATATCTTCAACATGCCAATCCATCCCCTCTGCTTTGAGTTAATGCCTGATTATCAGCCAATTCCAGAGGTAATGTGCTTATTTCTTCATCTGTCTCAATAATATTAACCCCAATTGATTTTGATTCTGTCATTTTGCAGGATATAACACCTGCCCCTCTTGCCAGGGCAATTTTGTATAAAGCTGCAGGCCCAATATCTGCTTTGGGGCACCAATCTCCTACCTTGGCTCAGCTGATGGCTAGACAGGCTTCTTCAGATCCAATACTTACTAGACCATCATCTGTCAAGAGGAAAACCCTTTCTTTAACTGCCCCCTCAGTTGTAAAGAAGAAAAGAACAAGCAGCAAAAAGGTTATCAGGGTCAGAGCCTTCTTTCTTTGACCATAATGCCATTGGTATTTTACTCAGCTTTATTTCCTCTTGGTTTCAGGCCAAAGCACAGCAACCAGCAATCAGTGCAGATCCTGCCGATGCTTCATTGATTGGTAAAATTCTACCACTTTATCTTCCTAACTTCTTTTCATCGGCACTCATTTCTTGTTAACTGCAGAACAATCCTCAATGGATCCAATTTTGGAGATCCCTCCTTCTCATCATGATTCATCCTTAGCTTTGCAACTTCTTCCCCAATCAGAAGCACCATCTTCACCAAGAAGTCTTCCAGTTTCTCCTCAGCAAGATACACAGAATCCTCCCATTGAGCCTGAAAGGCTTCTTTCTCCTATTCAGGAAGTCAGGAACGAGGTAAACATAATCATTTAACTTTCTCTACTCTTTTATTCAGCAGATTATTACTAATTCGGCAAGAACCATCTTCCAGGAAAAAACCATTTCATCATCCAGCTATTCTTTTGCTGTGGACGACTTGGTTGCCGAACAAGGGGAAGAAACATCTTCTGGCCAAGCTCTGTCAGAAGAAAATCAAACAAAGCTGAAAGATATCCTTGCTTTGCTGCATAAGAGTATCCAAGATCAAGTCAAAGATGCTGATCTCTTAAGGGATGTATTGGAATCCATTGACCAAGAACTTCCTGATGATATCAAAATCTCTTTGGAACCAGTTTCTCATTTGGATCAACAATACGCTGCAGTAAAGCAGGCTCTGAAAAACCAATCTTCTCAACCAGCTCTGGAACAGAGGAGGTCCACAGCCAAACAATCCGTGAAAGACCTGCATACTCAAGCTCAGAACAGCAAGGAATTACTGACCAAATTGGAATCTGAACTTGAAATGAAGGAGATCAGAAAAGCTGCACTTGAAGCCGAATTGAAAAATCTATCGGCCGAAATTGAAGCTGATAAGAAGAAGATAGTCGAGCTTCCCAAGTTAACAGAGAAGATGCGAAAGGAAGCTTCAGCAGCTCTAAACGAAGACAAACAACTCAAGGCAAAGCTTGCTGCTCTGGCTAGAACCCAAGAAGCTGACAAAAAGCTATTAGAGAGCATTAGCAATATGATATCAAATGCTAAAAATGTAATCTCAAATTTCTTGGGTTTGTAATTTGTAACAAACAATTGATAGCCGAATCAATCTTGCAATCTTGTCATTTCCTAACTCTGTTTTTCCTCCATTGTGAATAACTCATTCGGCAAAACTGGCTATAACAGTGTCAGACCCGAAAACGCTTCAGACACGACATAGCCGAATCTCATTAGTCAAAACCGAATACGACTCGGCAAGAATCCCAAACGACATGGAAACCGACCGGTTGGAAAATCCTTTCCACCTCCCGAACTCTTTGGGATATGCACCACAATTTTCGGCCACGATCTCTTCGTTAGTTCCATAAATAATAACCTTGAGCGCTTCTAATCTTCCATCAAATCTTTCAACTCGAGCTCTCTGCTATCCTGAGTCTCTTCTTCTTCTAGCACAGCAACCTCCAAGAAACCCTGATGTCTAACAACAGAAGACGCCCGGCCGTCGACGAAGCCGAAGGGAGCCGTACCGGCGCTCGTCGGAGGTGATGACTGTCTGCCACTCCTTATCCTTTCCTCCAGATTTTGCATTATTCTCAACCTTTCTCCGTGCTTTCAGGCTTATCCAATGGAACCCCGTCGCTGCCCCGCCTGCGGCTCCGGCTGCAGCGGATGATTCTTCGGAGTCATCTAGCCGATCCCCCAGGCCCGACTGGGATCTACCTTACTCAGACAGCGATGCTCGCCGATTCAAGCAGGAACGCGACGACACTCGGCGTGAACTGGAGGTCATATCCAAACAAGCCGGGATCGCAGATCTAGAGTGGCAACACCAACGCAAACAGCTGCTCGAGACCATCGACGGTAATTTCTGTAGTTCACTTAACTTCGATCTGACCTTAGACTAACCCATCGTGGCTTCGTATTCCTACAGACCGCGACGCCGAACTCGACCGGCTGAAGACATTGGTCGAGTCTTTGGCCAACAAGGTGAATGCTCCTGGGGACACGTCAGAAGCTCGCCTCGGTGCAGTGGCAGGCCGTATCGATGAAGTGGCCTCACATGGCATCCGCCTGGGCACTGCCGCAGGCCTAGTCGCCATGTCGACGCACACCGGCACCGACTACTCCAGGCTACCGCCCGGCTTTGCCAATGGCAACCCGGAGGAGATCGACGATATCGAGGCCTCCATAGATAGCCTTGATGCTCATGGCGCTGCCATTGCCGATTCCATTCATCCCCAGTCTGTTCTGAACAAGCTGTTCCATTAGTTTGTACTAGGGATCATGGAATTTTGGCAATAAAATTTATCTTTTGCAGTCTTTTTTGCAATAACTTGGTCAAACTCATGATGCGAAACATTTGTACTAAGGGCAATACTCTCTGGTATTGGCCATTTCTTCTTCTGTCAATATTTTTGTTCTGAAGACGGCTCCTTCCCGAATGCCGGCTATTTCAATTGTTCCGACATTGGACTTTTCAATCAGCGATCAATCTCAATACTAGGATAATATTTCTTCAAGTATCTCCCATTGATAGCAGCAGTAAACTCCTCTCCTAGTAAAGTTTTCAGGATATATGCATTTCCAGGCATGCATCTGACCACTCTGAAAGGACCTTCCCAGTTTGGAGACCACTTACCGAATGCACTGTATTTAGTTCCAATCGGCAATATTGCTTTCCAAACCAAATTTCCTTCTGCAAATTGCTTGACTCTCACCTTCTTGTTGTAATATTTAGCAACTCGCATTTTATTTTTCTCAACATTTTCCAAGGCCCTGAGACGAATCATATGCAAATCTTCTAATTCGTCCATCATTAAATCATTATAATCTTTAGAACTTAAATCCTTTTGCAACTTTATTCTCCTTGAGTCTGACTGCATTTCCCATGGCAAGATAGCATGATGTCCATATACCAATTCATAAGGAGACGTCTGTGTAGCCCCATGTGGAGCCATTCGGTAAGCCCATAAAGCCTCATTGAGTACCGAATGCCACTTTCTTGGCTTCTGATCAATCTTCTTCTGTATAATCTTAATCATAATCTTGTTAGAAGCCTCTGCCTGACCATTAGCTTGGGCATAATAAGGAGAAGAATTCAACAATTTGACGCCCATACTTTCAGCAAAATTTCTGAACTCTGAAGATGTAAACTGAGTTCCTTGATCTGTGGTGATTGTTTGAGGAATTCCAAATCTGTAAATGATATGTTCTTTAACAAATTCAACCATATTCTCTGATGTCACCTTCTTTAATGGAATCGCCTCAACCCACTTAGTAAAATAATCAGTTGCTAAAAGCACAAACTTATGTCCCTTGCTAGATGGAGGATTTATTTGGCCAATCAAATCTATTCCCCATCCTCTGAATGGCCATGGCTTGATAATAGGATTCAGGACCGATGCTGGAACTCTTTGAATGTTTCCAAATCTCTGGCAATCTATGCATCCTTTGTAATATTCAAAGCAGTCTTCTAGCATTGTGGGCCAATAGTACCCAGTTCTCCTAATAACCCATTTCATTCGGTAAGCCGATTGATGTGCTCCACACAGCCCATCATGCACTTCGCTTATCAGCCTTTTTGCTTCTTTTTGACTTAAGCAATGTAACAGCACCCCATCCAAGGATTTATAATATAAATTGTCATCAAGAAGAACAAATTTTAAAGCTTTATACCTGAGCTTCCTAGAAACCTTTCGGGATGGATTCTCCAGATAATCAACAATTTCTTTTCTCCAATCATCTTCCGCCAGATCACTCCCGAAAGCATATACATCATTAGCAAAAACTTCTTGAAGCTCTCTATAACCCGAAGCACTCTGAGCTAATCTGTTCGCCCCTTCATTGTCTTTCCTAGGAATATGCCGCAGAATTACCGACTGAAACTCCTTTAAGATTTGCTTGCATTCTTCATAGTAATTCCTTAAGACATCGTTTCTGCACTCATATTCGCCATTCAGTTGCCTTATGACTAATTCTGAATCTCCAAAGATTTCAACTGCAATGGCCTTTGCTTCTCTCAAGTATTGAAGTCCTCTGAGCAACGCTTCATATTCGGCTTGATTATTAGTGACAGTAGGTTGAATAGGAATAGCAAATTCAAATACCTCTCCTTTTGGCGAAATTAACAAAATACCTACTCCACCACCCTTGTCACATGAAGATCCATCGAAGAATAATACCCAAGGAGTAATTTCAAGCAGATTAGTCGATGAATCGCGATGCTCAGTAATGAAGTCAGCAATAACCTGTCCTTTAACAGCTTTTGCCGATTCAAACTTTAATTCAAACTCAGACAAGGCTAAAATCCATTTGCCAATCCTTCCGTTTAAAATTGGCATAGACAACATGTGCTTTATCACATCAAATTTTGAATACACAATGCATTCGGCATGTAGCAAATAGTGCCGAAATTTTGTACAGGAGTAGTAAACACATAAACAAAGCTTCTCGGTAGCCGAATACCTCGTTTCGGGATCAAGCAATTTTCGGCTAAGGTATGCAACTACCCTTTCCTTTCCCTCAAATTCTTGTATGAGGGCCGATCCAATAGTTTGGGTATCGGCCGCCACGTACAACTTAAAAGGCTTGTTCAGCTGTGGAGGTACCAATACTGGTGGTTCTTTCATGTATTTTTTGATCTCATCGAAAGCCTTTTGCTGTTCGTCACCCCATACAAATTTCTGATCCTTCTTGGCTTTTAGCAGTGAAGAGAAAGGTAACACCTTTTGTGATAAATTTGATATGAATCTTCTTACGAAATTGATCTTACCAAGTAATGACTGCAATTCTTTAAGATTAGTTGGAGGAACAACTTCATCAATGGCTTTCATACTTTTCTTGCCAACTCCTATTCCTCCTTCATGCACCAGAAATCCCAGAAATTCTCCTGCCGAAACTCCAAAAGCACATTTATTTGGGTTCATCTTGAGCCCATGTTTCCTAGTGCACTCTAGAGTTTTCTTTATGTCGGCCAAATGTGCTTCATGATCCAATGACTTAATCACAATATCATCGATATATATCTCTACAATCTTGCCGATCAACTCATGAAAAATATAATTCATGGCTCTTTGATAAGTTGCACCAGCATTCTTTAAACCAAAAGTCATGACAACCCATTCAAACAACCCTATATGTCCTGGACATCTGAAAGCTGTTTTCGCTATATCTTCCCATGCCATAAAAATTTGATTGTACCCTGCATTACCATCCATGAAACTAATCACTTTATATCCAGCAGCAGCATCAACCAACGAGTCAGCAATAGGCATTGGATATCCATCCATGGGTGTAGCTCTGTTCAGATCTCTAAAGTCTATGCAAACTCTCATCTTCCCATTTTTCTTGTACACAGGAACAATATTGGAGATCCATTCTGCATATCTGCATGGCCGAATAAAATTTGCTGCTATTAATCTTTCCACTTCCTTCTTTACATCGGCCAACACTTCATCTTTGTAGATTTTCCGGGGTGGTTGCTTGTAAGGTTTATAACCAGGCTTGATCGGCAATCGATGCTCAACAATGGAACGATCTAAACCAGGCATCTCCGAATAATCCCAAGCAAAGCAATCTTTGTATTCTTTTAACAACTCAATCAACTTTTCTCTGAAAACTGAATCCAAGCTAGCACTGATGAATATCGGCCTTGGTTTGTCACCATCTCCTATGTCTACTTCTTCTAATTTGTCAGCCGACACAAATCCATGTCCTAGCTTCCCGTCAGTCCCATCGATTGGGTTATCCATTAAAAATTACTAAAAGAGCCGACTGCTTCGATCGGCTGTTGATCACTGCTGACTGGCTCAACAGGACCTTCTCCCCAGTCCTTGCCTGAGAAACAATCTATGCCTTGATATTCCCAGAAGGCTGGTTCCACATTAGCCACGCTAATTGAATCATCTGCTGGGACAATTTCCACTTCATCATCTATCCACTGAATAAGCTGCTGATGCATAGTAGATGGAATACAGCAATTCGCATGGATCCAATCCCTTCCAATTAGCAAGCTGTATGCCCCTTTGCCTTCAATAACAAAGAAGGTTGTAAGCAGAATCTTAGATCCAATCATCAGGTCTACATGTACACATCCTTTGGTGTCCGAAGGATTTCCAGCAAAATCATTCAAAATGATGCTTGTCGGCGTTAAATCTCCAGGGCTCATGCCAAGTTTCCTGAATGTGTTGTATGGCATCACATTAACAGCAGCTCCACCATCAACAAACATCTTCGTCAGTGGCTTTCCATTGACATATCCTCTTAAGTACAGTGGCTTCATGTGCCGATTCTGGACTGGCTTCTCGAAAATAGCTTGCTTATTCAATACCAATTGTGCCATTAACCCACATTGCTCGGCTTCATCCACTTCTGACAATATCTCTTCCTGTACAATTTGATTAGCTGGAGCCATGAATTCATTCGGCAAGAAACATACCATGCATGTAGGAGCCGAATGACCCGATTCATCAGGTTTGTCTTTTGGACGCCATATCGATCTCAACCTGGTTCCTGCTCGTTTCAACTCTTGATTCCTCAGGCGCTGGACTCTTCTCTTCTGGCTCCTTCTTAAACCAGGTGGACACCATTGTCCTTTTTGCCAGACATACTCACGATCTTCTTCTTCAGCATGTCTTTTCCTTAGTTGATCATCGTTCTCATATATTTTTAGACGCCGATCATCACTAGGATGTATCCTTCCAATTCTTTCGTGGACGGATCGGCGACTGGCACCATTTTGCCTATATTCAATAAATCCATTATTGCATTCAGGACAGTTATTCCATGTAGGCAGCTTTAAACCTTCGTTCCAACAGTGTCTGAAGAAAGCACAATCCCAATGTGCACGTTCTTGTTCTCGGGCATATGCCTCTTGTTCTTCCTCATACCTTCTTTCTTCGCACCTCCTCTTCTCCTCCTCGTACTCACGTCTCTGGTAGTGCTCTTTTTCTTGCTGACGCTGCCACTTATTGAGGAGAATGCGCGATGTGACTCTGGGTTTAGAAGATTTCCCAATTTCAAATCGGCTATTCGGGAAGCGAGGTTTTTCCTGCCGAATCTGTTCGATCGTGATTTGCCGATTAGGATCGACTGAGCCATTCTGCTTCGCTTCTTTCGACGTCAGGACTCTCATCTTTTCTCCAGATTCAGCAACATTCACCATATTGATTGAGAACCCAATCATGTTCTGAGGAAACGGGTTATTGTCCAACTTCATCTTATTGTCGAATTTCAGATGCCCTTCTTGGATAGCTTTCTGAATCCTTACTCTAAAAACCCTGCATTCATTGATGGAATGAGAATTTCTATCATGGAATCCACAGTACCTTTTATCTTTCACTCCATCAGGCCGAAGCATAGAATGCCCTTCTGGTAGCTTGATCCAGCCTTCTTTCACAAGATAGTCAAACAATTTATCTGCCTAAGTCACATCAAAATCATAGGTGCCCTTATTCTGTTTAATCCACCTCTGATTCACCATGACTGGTTCTTTGCCCCACACTATCTCTGCTGCAGCTATCTCCTCATTATCTTCATACTCATCCCCTTGATCTGCTCTTTCAAGGAATTGGTTATATATGTCAGCTACATCATTATTTTTAGTAAATCTGGCATCTTTCTTGAAACCATATGCCTGGTTACTCATTAAGGCCAATCTGTGTGACAACTGGCCCAGATCATCGAACTCCATCCCGAATAGCTTTTCCCGAATGGCAGGCAGCATGCCAGCTACAGCCATACCAGCTAGCTGGTCATCAGGTATGTTCAGAGAAAAGCACATGCTCTTTGTTTCCCTAAACCTTCTGAGGAACTCCGTAGGTGTTTCATTATTCCTCTGCCTTAAGCTGGTCAAATCAACCAACTTTTTCTCGGTACTGCCGATGTAGTAATGAGCATGGAATTTCTGCTCCAGGTCTTTCCAAGTACAAATTGATTGAGCAGGCAAAGAAGCAAACCATGTAAAGGCTGGACCCGTCAGTGACAAAGGAAAGTATCTGATTCTAAAAGCCTCGTCCGCTGAAGCTTCTCCAAGCTGTATCAGATATCGAGCTATATGTTCCACAGTGCTAGTATCGTCTTGTCCTGAGAACTTAGTAAACTCTGTAGGCACCTTGACTCTATTCGGCAATGATACCCTTTGGTACCATTCTGGGAAAGGAGACGAGTACATGTACCCCTGATTTTTAGGCTTCAAACCAAATTGATTTTGCAATACATCGGTCATCTTTTGCACCATGAGGTCAATATTGGTATCTTGATTCCCTGGTCTTCCAGCATGCATCCCTGTAGTACCAACATACCCGGGATTCGGGAGAGCATCAATAGCATTATAGTCCATAAACTCTGAATATCCGTTCCCATACATATCCCTTTGTAGCCTGTTGTTCAGAGGGGATATTTTGTAAGCAGAAGCAGGTGGATTTCCCGTGGTGCCGAATGCCATATCACCATATGTACGAGGTTTCGGCAATGCATGCTGAAGCTCTTGCTGAATCGGCTGTCCATTCGCGTCTTTGGTTCCAGAAGTTTCAGTTTCTTCAGTACCTTTACCATGACGTTTTGGGACCGATGCTTGAATATTGAAATATGTTGGTCCACCAAGTTGTCCATGCGCTTGCTCAAAAGGTTTATCCACGTGTTGACCAAAGATGTTGACCAATATGAGCCGAAAACTGTTCAGGAATGCAGCATTATGATTGGTCATTGTTTCTCCTAAAGCCTTGTACAACAAGCTAGAGAACTTCTCCCTTTCTTCTTCTTCAGTAAGATCAGATTGTCCTGGCAGAAGAACTCTTGGCAGATCTGACTTGAGAAACGGTGCACCACTCCTATTCTTAGCAAAAGACAGCAAGCATTTTTTGATAAACTGATCTGCAGCAATCTTCACCATTTGTTGATGTTCATCAGACAATTCTTCAAAAGTGACATCCAGAATGTCTTTTAATTCAGGCATCTTCGAAGCTTGTGTCCCACCGGGCGTGCCAAAAAGTGTGTTGACGTAAAATCCGCACCTCACGCCAAGCACACAGCAAGCCGAATTAGCTGGCTTCACACGTGGCCCGAGCGTTTAAATCCGAAAGCGTGCCAGTCAATTTTCCTAAAACTGACAAAGGGATAAAATATTTTTAGATAACACCTGGAACGTACCGGGCAATACCAGTCAGTTCCATATTTGCGGCTACGGAGCCAGTTTCGAACGACACATAGCTATAGAGAAGCTATCTGTCGGCATTTAAAGCATCATTCGGCAATCGGCAGAGCACGCAGGAAGCACGCTGCCGAATGCATTCGGCAATCGGCTAAGCATGCAGGAAGCGCACTGCCGAATGAGTGACGAAAGCATGACGAAAGATCGGTATTCGACTGAATAAACATTGTAACGCATGTTCATAACCGATCAACGAGGAACAGAGCATGGTAGATAAATAAAAGGGCGAAAGCATGACCATAATTTCATAATAAACAAGAATGCATAGATTAAAAGCACTAGTCTACCGCATGTCTAGGTACTTTCCAACCCGTCGAGCATGAAAACAAGCAAGTTAATCCACCGCATGATACGACCTGCTTAGAATCACACCACCAACCAAGAATAGAGTAATCCACCGCATGATACACCCTAAACATGGAAGGCTAAAAGCATTCTTTATTTAAAACAAAACCGTGGACACGTTTCACTCATGGCGACACTGCCGAATTCAGCTATATAGCCGAATCGGGTTCCATGAAGAAGGAACACGCATCATCGATGATGATAGATCTATCAGATCGAATCGAATTCTAATCCACCGGATGATTAGCTCTAAGACGACCCAAAAACCTGCATCTACCGCATGACACCCGGTTCTGTCAAGATCTACACAAGACCAACGAGCTTGAACCCGCAACACGTAGCAATCTAGATTGATTTCGAATTCGGCTATGGAAAAGCAGAGCATTGTGAGCTGGAACCGAATCTAATCAACCTAGACTGGGCAAAAGAGTGTTGTAATGAATTTAAAC
This sequence comes from Echinochloa phyllopogon, assembly GCA_033239725.1. Taxonomy (NCBI): domain Eukaryota; kingdom Viridiplantae; phylum Streptophyta; class Magnoliopsida; order Poales; family Poaceae; genus Echinochloa; species Echinochloa phyllopogon. The sequence continues at coordinate 31,601,797 of BTCW01000018.1, forward strand.
ACAAAGGTAAAATCCAAAGCAACACACGGTAACTTAATGAATCTATCGGATCTTGCCAAAATCCAATAGAGCCGATAACTTGTTCCAAGCTAGAACTTAGCCCACCGCATGGCTCATGATCTAACAATGGAACCTTCCCGAACCAGAGCCTAAATCCACCGCATGATACTAGGCATGGCGCAGGGTTGCCGGTACTTACGGAGGTCGACGGATCGATGATTCCTCTCGAAGAACTCGACGACACGACTAAAGGACTCGAAGTTGGCACGGGGCCGGTTTGTTGTATGATTGATTGGATGATTCCCCTTTTACAACTACCATGGGTTTATATTTATACCCAGGTTTCGACACGACTCCTAATCGATTACGATTACATTATTTATTTCCTAAAAAAGATAAACGCCGGAGCACCGTATCCGCCTTGCATTCCAAGTCAAACCAGCCTTTTCCTTATACTTGATCCACGTCATCACGCGCTCCCGAATGCCTTTTGCGGAACAGTTCTCTTGCCGAATGACGATGCGTTCCCGACCGCAGAACGTCTTTGCCGAATGCTTCTGGGGAAAAACTCCTTTGCCGAATGGTATCTCTTCAATGAATCCGGCCCACATGTCAGCCTCTTCCTGGTGCCAATTTTTGGTGTCAACACAGTTCAATAACAAATTCAACTTCGCGTTCTGGGGGCATACCTGGCAATTCATCTGGAAATACATCCGGGAACTGGCTCACTACTCTGATGTCTTCAGGCGCTGCACCTTCGGCTTGGTTGACTTGATTATGCCCCAAGGGACTAGCTGCCTGGTACTCCAACTTTTCACCGGACTCGGCTGTCAGCTGTACTGCTCCCTTGGCGCACTGGATTACTGCATCATATCTGGTTAACCAGCTCATACCCAGAATCAAGTCAAACCCAAGGTTCTCCAGGACTATCGGACGTGCCTCGAAATCTACCCCCTTATTGTGATGGTGATATGGGGGCAACGTAGAGTGGCTCGTTGTTCCCCCCCTGGTGAGCTTACTAGCATAGCATTCTTCATGGGCAGCAATGCCACTAAGTTCTTTTTCACAAAAGCAGCTGATATGAAAGCATGCGAAGCTCCAGAATCGAACAAAACGGTTGCAGGAGTCGAGTTGACAGGGAACATACCCACAACCACGTCGGTAGCTCCCTCGATGGTCTCTGCACCCGTGTGGTTGAGCTTGCCCCTGGCGGGGTTCTGTGGACCTCGGCCTGCCTGAGCTTGCTGATGACCGGCCTGCTAGTTTTGTCTGGTGGCGTTCTGGGTCTTCTTGGGGCAGACATTGGCGAAGTGCCCCTGCTCTCCACAGTGGTAGCACACCCTCGGACCCACTGGTGTAGTGTTGACTGGGGCGGTGCGCTGGGCAGGCCTTGGCTGCACCTGGTTGCGCTGAACTGGGCCATTCTGCAGCTGATTCTGGGAACGCTGTTGCTGTGGCGCCTGGGGGTACTGGGGGCGCTGCTGGTACTGGCCATGACTCAGCAAGCTGGACTGGCCCTGGAAGCGCTGCTGGCTTCCCACCTGCTGATTCCCCTGCGGAGGAGTGAAGCGAGGGCGACTGCTGCTCCTCGTCTGCTGGCCCTGGAACTTCCTCTTCTTCTCCTCTATCTCACGACGCTTCTGTTCCAGCGTAAAGGCGCCGTCCACCAGTTCATGAAAGTTGGGGAACTTGGTGCACATCAGCTGGTATTGTAGAGCATCCTGCAGGCCATCACGAAACCTGGTCTGCTTCTTCCTGCCGGTGCCCACGTCCTCCGGAGCATAACGGGCCAGCTCGATGAACTTGTCACGGTAAGCGGTGACACTCATCCCTTCCTGCTTCAGCGCCAGGAACTCCTTCTTCAGGACCATCAGAGCCTCTGGTACATGGTGAGAGCGAAAGCTGTCACGGAACTCCTGCCAGGTGATCTGATCACGGTTGGGGTGAGCGTACTGGTATGAATCCCACCAGTCCAACCCTGGAGCTATCCTCCTGCGTACCACACCTTCTCCCGGTCGTTGCACTGCGCGATGTCGAGCTGTCTCTCCACCGCCTTGAGCCAGTCATCTGCCTGCAGAGGGTCGCTGGCCTTGGTGAAGGTAGGAGGGCGTCCCTTCAGAAATTCACCCCTCTTGTCTCTTGGCGGCATGTGAGGCTGGTGAGGAGGGTTCTGCTGTTGCTGTTGCATCAACGCTATGGCCTGGGCCATCTGCTGCGTCAACTGGAGCTGCATCTGCATCATCTGCTCCATGGTGAGTGGCGGTGGTGGAGGCGGTGGGTTCGGGTTCGGGTTCTGGTTGCTTCCACCAGCACCAGTGTTCCCCCTTGTGTTCACCATCTATCATCAGCAAGTAATTCTCATCAGAACTCCATAGATCATAACTAAGTGTCTTCAGAGGATTACTAACTTGTTAGGATGGAGGATTTGTTGGATGAAGAGAAAGAAAAATAAATACCCCTTCTATGTAAATATTAATATCCTTAAGCCTTAGTCCTATATCTAGATGGAGATAGACTCGTGTCTATGACCATCACAATCATTACAAAAATCCAAATCAAGCATAAGCATAATAACAACAAAATCAAGCACCTAGAGACAGGATTCACACAAGACTCGACAACACTGGTTTTGAAAAACGTAACTAAACGATCTGAAACAAAATCATGGTGGTCTCCTAATGATTTATCAACCGTTCTAACTAGGCTGCGTTCCTACAGTCAGCACGGCTCTGATACCAATCTGTCACTCCCGGATTTACACAGAAACCCGAATGTGGCCATATGTGTGCCCAGGAAGTCACAATACACATATAGCAAACAAATATGGTAAACAAAGAACATATGCTGAATATATTACTCGAATAAAAAGAGTCTTACATCAGAGTGCATCATAAATAAACTAACCAATACAGCGGAAGGCTAAAAGCTCTCTCTAAATGAAGCCGCACTCCACAGGGACTCTGACTGGGGGAACACAACTCAGTAGTACGGTAGATCTTCTGGAAACTCAGCAGCAGACTCATGCACATCCCAATCTGTTACCCGTCCGGGATTTTGTTGAATAAATCGCAAGTGTAAGTAAAACAATTACTTAGCAAGTATAGCACGGGTTATGAAGGCTCAAAAAGGCTAGACACGGCTTAACTGCATTAGCACTTTTAGTTGGTTCGTTTTAACATTATCCAAGTTACTAAAAGTGAATGAAACCCGGTTGAAACCCAATTAATAAGGTATAAGTGACATTAAGTATAAATAAACATCATCTTCTAATCAAAAAGGATCCAGGCCGCTCGTGACCCTAAGCAAGGCTATCATGATAGATTTACACTCTGCAGAGGTTTCGCCCTTTACCCACCAGTCGCGTAAAAGTTCAAGGGAACTTTGCACCCAACCACGAACATCGACGCTTCCGAGGTGTGACTGCATAGGGACGCTACGAGGCTTTTCACAAGACACTCTAACAAGACAGTAGCCGCTGGGGTACTACAAGGTGGTGAGTCCTTAGGCACCGAGATCGACGTACGCCTACGGAGTCCACCGTAAGGGGGTCGATGGCATCCAGAGCGCGGGTATCCACCCAACAATGCGCAACTCGCGGAGTTCTCAATCGCTGAGACTCCCAACACGGGACTGGGTCTAACGAGACCTAGCCGACGGGGCTACCGTCCTCGGTGGAATCGGGAAAACACCCCGTGCCTTGCCTCCCACAATGCCATTGGCCCCTCGGTAACCATTGTCAAGCTAGAGCCATACAAGCTACTTGTCCAAGACTAGAGCCATTATAGTTCTAGCGGTGGCGACAGGCTCCTGGGTTGCCGCTTTAAGAACCGGTCCTTAGAGGGAGACACTAGAACAAAGCACTCAGCACATGCTCTAGCTCCCTAATCCATGTTGCTAAAAAGCAAGTTTTAACGTTAAAGTTGAAGTGGACCATTAATACAAGTTTAACAGTTAAATAAAGGTGATAGTAGCTGCGCCTAGCAAAGTTCTACCCATATGCAATAAACCCGAGGTAAACAAGGACAGGGTAAACAAGACTAGGTACAACCTTAATAGGTACATCAAATTAGACACATGCATGTATGAAATAATTTAATACAGGTGAGTAGGTAGCAAGGATTGTCCGTGCTATAACTTGCCTTCCTCAAAGTGCTGCTGCTGCGAGTCCGGCTCCTGAAGGTCCTCGTACTCAAACTCCAACGGCAACGGCTCACCGACTGGACACGAATCACCACACAAGCATCCACACAAGACAATACATGCAAACAAGAGTATTCTATTAGAAACAGTACACCAACGGTGAAAACAGTACAAAAACAGGAGCTAGAAATATTCTACGCTTTGCTACGAACACGTGAGCGCAAGAATCACACTAATCGGAGCTAAAACGAGAAAGTTATGGCATTTCTAAGTTTCAGGGGCTTAATTGTGAAAAACTCAGGGACCTAAATAAAGTTATGTAATAGAACAGGAGGATTTATAAGCAAAAAGGCGAGGCTGGACCTCGGGGTGTAAAAACAGGAGAGATCAGGGGTTAAAGAGCAAACTAGGGGCATATCGGTAATTATTTTTGAAAAGGGATGGACGGCGGGTTTATTTTGTGAAAACTCGGGGTCTCTTTTACAAAACCGCCAAGGCTGACCAGTCACCGCTGGGTTGACTTGGGCAGGAATTGAATCCGGGCCGTTGGATGTTGATCCGATGGCCCATAACAGATCAGGGGGAGGGAGTCACCGGCGGCGGACGGGGGTGCGGCGGCGCCGCTCGGGCCGTGGCGGCGCATCGCCGTCATAGCAGCGAAAACGCGCTACAAGCCTCGGATTTTGGCGCGGTTGGGTCCAACAGCTGCGGGTCGTCGAGGCGAACCCGGCTGCGGGGTTCCCGTCGCCGATTTCGCGATGGAAGCAGCGAGCGGCGGCGAGAGGCGGGCGGCGGAGCTCTGGCGGAGGCGGCCTACGACGGTGGTGATGCTACGTGACACGATTCGCGACAGAAGTTGGCCGGAGAGAGAGCTCGGGAGTCGTAGAGACCACCTAGGGGCTTCTCAACGAGGAAAAGACGACGCAGCGGTCGGACGACGTGGATCGGCGGCCGCCCGTCGACGGCGAGGTGGGGCGCGAGCTACGGGATGAAAAAGAGGGCGGGAAGGGGCTCGGAAACTTCCTCACCACGCGGGGAAGATCTTGGCGTAGTCGAACAGGACGGAGCAGCGTCAGCGCGGTGGATCGATGGTGAGGGGCGGCTCCGGCGGCTCTGGAAAAGGGGGATCGGCGGCAATTAGCCTCGAATCAGGGAAACCAGGGAAGTTGGATTGGAGTGGATAGCTGCGTTACCTCCGGGCGGGGCTCCTGGATGGCTCTTCGCCGAGCAGAGGACGGCGACTGGCGGAGATTGGTCGCGGCAGCCAATGGCGCCGCTCGGCTCGGGAGGGGAGAGGCGCTGGTGGTGGCTTAGGGTTCAAGAGCGAGGGTTGGTGGAGGTGTTGGGGCTCGGCGGCCCTGTTTATATAGCCCCGGGGGAGGGTCCTGGCGTGCAGGCCACGAATCGGGGGACGGCGGAGGCGGTGCTCCCTTTCCAACTGAGGGGATTGGTTTCCTTCGGGGGAGCGCTCGCTTATGGCAAGGGGGCGGCACTGAAGCTTCGTCGAAGCCATGGGAGGGGGGTCCACAGGGTCGTCCGGGCGCGCTGGGAAGGAAGGTGCCGGCGGTGACGCTGCCCGTGATCTCCGGCCGGGTGTCTCCGCGAGGAAGACGGAACTGACGGCCGGGGCCCACGCGACAGAGAGACGGAGAGGGGAGGGAAAGCGGCCGCGGTGCTGGGCCGGCTTGTTGGCTCGGGCTGCCAGGTGGAGGGCCAAGTTGCTGGGCCGGGGGGGGGGGGGCAGTGGGCGATGCTGGGCCGAGCGCTGCGGCGGGGGAAAGCGGCTGGGTCGCTGAGGAGTTGGAGGGGCGAAAGTGGTGCGGGCCGGAAGTTGGAGGAGCAGAAACGGACTTGAGCTGCTGGAGGAGTTTGGGTCGCGAGCAGGGTTGGCGGACTGGGCCGAAGGGGGAGAGGAGAGGGGGCGCTGGGCCGTGAAAAGGTGGGCCGAGCGGGAGGGAGTGGGCTGCTGCGGGAAAAAGAAAAAGAGAAGGGGAAAAATAGACCGGGAAAAGAAGTTCAGGGAGGAGAAATGAACTTTGGCCAAACAACTTTTCTAGGGCTCCAAACAGGGTGATTCAAATTTGAATTTAAATAAATTTAAATCCTCATTTGAACCACAAGCAATACAAAACTCAATGCAGCATCATGAATGCAACAAAAATGTTTCTATACCTTATATTTGATTTTTTTAATTTCCAGAAATCATTTATTTACCCTATGTTAATTATGAACAAGGCATTAAATAATCAATTAATTACTAAAAAATTTAAATAGGCTATTTTAGGGTGTTACACCAAGGCGGATGACTCTCCCCCTCGGAGAGAGCCGGCTCGGCACAATGTTGCTGGAGAGGGGCCATTTACCCGTGGGCAAGCCAGGCGTGACGCCAGGCTTTTCACCGCTCAAGAACCAGAAACTTCACCGACGCAATCACATTGACACACGTCTGCATTCGAGGCAGCTTACGATGCATACGGTGGTTCTGGGACGTCCGGAGCAGGAGGCTCTAGACAACCCCAGGACCTAGACTACTTCACCTCGGGCTACTGGGACTATGCTCCGAGTACGGACTTAGAGTACTCCCAGGGATGGTACGGAGGAGGGTACGACAGTCCCTCCCGACCATACTTCCCTGGGCACTCTCAGTCTGCACGATTCGCTACACCCAGTGGCTACGACATCGGTCGAGAGTTGTCTTACATCTCCGACCGAGTCGACCTCCTCGATGACCGTACACGGAGCATTGAAGACACCCTGGCACACCATTCTCAGTATCACCAAGAGAATAGTAGCGTGCTGGACTCTCTACGGTACGACGTCCAGCAACAGACGGATCAAATGTCAGAATACTTTTCGAAGATTCGACCCTACCAGTGAAGAATCTAAGCTTGGGGGAGGACCCCCATCAGGTATGTTCGATGTCCCTTGAGGACTTTGATCTTGCATTTCCTATTTCCCTTTCTATTTTATTCCATCTTAAAACAAAAACACCAAAAAAAAATATTTCCCTTGAATAAATTACTCCCAACTATGCATGGAATGAATCATATGCCTCTCACCTTGGAAATGATGAATAGTTGCTCTGTCATTAATTTTGCAAGTGCCTTGTTTTCAACTAGGTGCTTTATAGTACTTGAGTTATTTGGCATGAGTGAAATGAACCTGAAAACCTTGTGGGAGCACATGCTTTATTCCAAGTCTAAGTTGTTCTGAGGAATGATATAGTGATATTTTGTTGAGTTCCTGCTTTTGCTCTTAGTACGGTGAATATCTCGGATGTCTTTTGCTTTCAAAAACAAAATAAAGTCCCTCATTGGTAGAAAATACCTACCAAAGCCATATGCTCAGCTTAGTAAAAAATTTCTACTCATATGCTGCTTGTTGTCTTAGTGAGCTTTGTCAAATTGTTGTGACCTTTGGGTGAAACATTCATGCTTCTAAGATCGAGATTCACGTACACACCACACTCACGTGCAATTCCTACACTGGGAGTTAGCAAATGTTGCCATCATCCATCCACAAAATAAATACTCCATGTTCTATGATCACCTCTCCAAATATCCTTGAATAGAGACATGGGCTATGCGAAAAGAAAAGCATGCCAAAGAGCATGGCAAAAAGAAAAAGAAAAAGAAAAGCATGCCAAAGAGCATGGCAAAAATAAGAAATAAGAAAAGCATGCCAAGTGGCATGGCAAAAAATATGAGCAAAAAAAATAGATAGCCCATGTTCTCGAAAATAAGTCAAGGGGAGGAAGAATCATCCCAAGGAGTTCCACCACATTCCACATTCCACTCCACATATTTCACACACTTGCACTTCTCGGTCTAAAGGTATGATTTGGTTCCCCAAAGATCCAGTGTTTGACTTAGCAAAATATAAGATGCAAGTAGGTCTTCATCCTTTGTCCCTAAGCCACACAAAAAGCTTTGTTAGATTTTTAGGATGAAAGAAGGCACAAGCCTTTAGTGAGGATACAAACACCACTTGAGCGATCGAGTGTGCCAATTGAGGAACAAATTTAAATTTTCGAAAATTGTGGAAACTCCGAGATGGGACCCTGAAAAGAGTAGGAGTGGAATAAAAAACTGAGTTAAGCTGTTCAACCTTTCAACCGCCTAAGACAAGGAGAGTGCTATAAGCCCCATAGGTAAAATGGTGAGCTAAATTTGCCGATAATTCTAGTATTTCCGAGTACTAGTTGTTTATAAAGTTACCTGCAAGACTTTGACACAGTAGCAACTCCTGATCCACCGAGTCTAAGCTTTTATCTTTGCTCGAGGACGAGCAAAAGGCTAAGCTTGGGGGAGCTTGTGGGCGGTCGTTACGGCTCATTTCCGACCACCAATACACGGGAATAAATGAGGATATATGCAACATTCCATGAACTTAGGTTTAATTCCACGAGTTTTGGTGTGTTCCACTTGTGCAGGTACACTAATGAGAAATAACAGCTATAGGGGTCAGAATTAACCGATTCGGCCGAATTACCCCCCTTAGTCGTACACAACATCGAGAGTCGTCCACGTCAACAATGACCAAGCAAATGATGATGCATGACACGTGGGCGATCACCACCTCATCCTGGGCCAAATCAACACGAAGACCATCACCAGAAGCCAGCCCAAGGGGGTCCAAGACCAAATGCGGTGCTGCAGAGGCCGGCCACGGGCCAGGCCCAATTCGACCGAACCCCTGGATTCGCCCAAATCAGCCAGGGGGCCTCACTGGCTCCCTTGGCGGTTACTCCATCCAAACCGCCATCAAGCCACTATAAATGGAGGTGCCCCATGCCCAGTTGAAGACACACTCAAGCCAAGGAGCTCTCATCTCACTTCTTTCTAGTAGAGTTAGGATAGTTTAGTTGGGAGTTAGAGTTGAGTCGTGCTGTGCCTCGGAGGTTCCGTAGTCGTCTTTAGAAGCTCTGGTATAAGCTCTTGTTTCTTTTCCTTTCCCTTTTGTAAGACTTTGAGTTATCAATATAGTTATCTTTATCACTTTGCCCTTGTCATTTATAGCTTGCTTCTACTTTATTCTAGTTGCATCTATATCATGTTTGGACTATAGTTAGTTGTAGCTCTAGTGCTTCTAGATCTTGATTAAGTCTTTGTCTTAGCTGGTTCTTCGATCTTGCTCAATACTTGTGGTGAACTTTCACTGGGGTATTGACAAGGTTGCTTGCTCTTGCTAGCGGAGTAAGTAGTTGTTGACTAGTGTGGGAGTGGTTCCCAGACTAGCCAGAGACCTTAGTTTGTCCCCATGTCTACGGAGGTGGTAGTCATTAGGTGGTGACAACCCTATACGACCTATGTAGTCCATCACGTTTGTCGTGGCCTGCAGGATCCCAGAGTGTAGGATTGGTGGCACCCCTTATCATCCCTTTCTGTGTGTCATAGGTTCTATTGTCCCAACGCTAAGGCATTAGAGTTAACCCTGATCTCTGAGTACTGGCTCTTCAGCCACTGTATCTCTAAGCCCAAGTGACATAGGTAGATAAAGAACCCAGGATACCTCTATCTCTTCTCGTTGTCCTCCCAACTATCTATTCCTTCTCTTTCCTATCTGAGCCACCCTTGAGCTGTGTGTCACGGTATAACCACTCCTATCCAATACCGTTTATCCCCTGTCTTGCTAGTAGTGTACCCCTTCTCTGATAGTCTCGAATATCTGTTTGCTAGAAATCTTGCCAAAGCTTCCCTGCAGAAATATAAATTACGATACCTCGGATTACTCCCTGGTGAAGTGCTACAGCGGTAATTATGTGCGCTTGCAGAATATTTATATATTTTACTGAGCCATAAGAAAAACCACTGAAACACTCCTTACCCCAGTACCTGGATTCACAATCCTGATATTGGATCGTAAGAAGTGCCAACAATGACCTTCGTCTCCAAATATCCTTGATAGAGACATGGGCTATGCAAAATAGAAAAGCATGCCAAGGAGCATGGCAAAAACAAAGAAAGAAAAACATGCTAAGTAGCATGGCAAAAAGAAACAAAAAATGAGAAAAAGAAAAGCATGCCAAAAAGGCATGGCAAAAATATGAGAAAAAAAAGATAGATAGCCCATGATCTCGAAAATAAATCAAGGAGAGGAAGAATCATCCCAAGGAGTTCCACCACATTCAACTCCATTCCACTCCACATACTCCACACACTTGAACTTCTTGATCTAAAAGTGTGATTTGGTTCCCCAAAGGTCCGGTCTTTGACTTAGCAAAATATAAGATACAAGCATGCCTTCATCCATTGTCCTTGAGCCACATAATAGCCATATTAGATTTTAGGATGAAAAGAAGGCACAAGCCTTTGATGACGATTCAAATACCACTTGAGTGATTGAGTGTGCCAATTGAGTAACAACTTACATTTTTCACAAAATTGTGGAAACTCCGAGATGGATCCTGAAAAGAGTAGAGTGGAATAAAACTAAATCAAACTATTAAACCTTTCAACCACCTAAGGCAAGGAGATTGCTATAAGCCCCGTTGGTAAAATGGTGATTCAATACTTTGCCAATGATTCGAGAAATTTTGAGTACTCGTTGTTTATAGAGTTACCTGCAAGACATTGACATTGTAGCAACTCCTGATCCACCGAGCCTAAGTCTCTATCTTTGCTTGAGGACGAGCAAAGGTCTAAGCTCGGGGGAGCTTGTTGGCGGTCGTTACGGCACGTTTTCGACCACCAATACTCGGGAATAAAAGAGGATATATGTGATATCCCATGCACTTAGGTTTATTTCTAATAATGTTCCACGAGTTTTGGTGAGTTTCACTTGTGGAGGTACATTAACTACAAATGTGTGCTATAAGGGTCAGAATTGACCAATTCGGCCGAACGACACGATCCGAACGGTTATCCCCTTAGTTGTATACGACAGAGAGCACAACCGGGAGTCGTCCACGTCAATGTTGACCAAGCGATGATGACACATGACACGTGGGAGACCGCCACTTCATCCTTGGGCCCACACAACATGAAGTACATCACCAGAAGCCAGCCCAGGGAGGTCCAAGACCAAAGGCGGTGCTGGGGAGGCCGGCCATGGGCCAAGCCAAATTCGGCCGAAGCCTGGCCTTCGGCCGAACCGCCCCCAGCACCAGGAACTGACCAGAGGGATGCATCCTGGCAATGGGAGTCAAGGCGGTGCAGATCCATAGTTCGGCCGAATTGGAGGATTCGGCCGAACCGGTGGATTCGCCCGAAGGCCTGGCACCGCCTCCCAAACCTCCTTGCATGCTACTGCACCTCAACCATCATTGCAAGCTATAAATAGAGGGGTCTGTCACTTGTATCAAACACACACCAAGCCAAGGAGCTCATTTCCACTTCTCTCTAGTAGAGTTAGGATAGTTTAGTTGGGAGTCAGGGTTGAGTCAAGCTCTGCCTCGGAGGTTCCAGAGTCATCTTCAGAAGCTCTGGTATATGCTCTTGTATCTTTTTCTTTTCCTTTTGTCGATTTTGAGTTATCAATATAAAGTTATCTTTATCACTTTGCCTTTGTCATTTATAGGTTGCTTCTACTTTATTCTAGTTGCATCTATATCATGTTTAGACTATAGTTGGTTCTAGCTCTGGTGCTTATAGATCTTGTTTAAGTCTTTGTCTTAGCTGGTTCTTCGATCTTGCTTGATACTTGAGTTGAATTGTCACTAAGAGTATTGACAAGGGTGCTGTTGGCGGTCGTTACGGACCGACTTCCGACCTCCAACCGAGTATAAAATAAACACAATGGAACCACACACCATAGCTATAGGGCGTATTGCTAACCATTTCCATAGCTATAGGCACAAAATGGAGAAATACGGGTTAAAAGGGTTGGAATTGACCGAATCGGCCGAACGACTCCGTTCGGCCGATTACCCCCCTCAGTCGTACGCAACGCGAAGCACAACCGGGAGTCGTCCACGTCAACGATGACCAAGCAATGACGATGCCTGACACGTGGGCGACCGCCAAGTCACCTCTGGGCCGAACCAACCCGAAGTACACCAAAATTAAGTAGCCCTAGAGGCCCAGGGAGGAGAGGATGCATAGGAGAGCGCTTATGGGCCACGGGCCCCATTCGGGCGAATGCCCCAATTCGGTCGAATGAGCCCAGGAGCCGAACCACCTCTGCAACGTGGCAGTTCGGCCGAATTCCCAGGTTCGGCCGAACCAAGAGATTCGGCCAAACGGCCCGACACCGCCTCCCAGCTGCCTTGGCGCCTGCTCAAGCTCCACCGACTTGATCCATTTATCAATAGAGGTCCTGGTCGCCTGAATTCACACACAACACAAGAGAGGAGTTCCTTTGCAAAGCTCGGCCACTTTCATACCTAGATGATAGGGAGAAAGGAGAGGTGAGCATCCGGAGAGGAGCCGGAGTGTCGGCCCCTCTTTTAGCTGTACCTCTACGGATGCGGCTCTGCTTCGAGTAACATCCGAGTCGTGTCTGGTAACTCTTGTATCTCTTCCTGATTAATTGAGCAGTCGGTTCTACTTTTATTTACTTGCTGGTTCTTCATTCAATGCTTAGTTGATTGGTATAATTGTATACTGGTTGCTTGGCTTGGGTGCTTGTCTTTCTATAGGAGATAAGTATTAACCGACTAGTGTAGGTGTGGTGCCTATACTTGAGGTTCACTTAGTTTGTCCCCGAGTCTATGGAGGTGGTAGCCGTTAGGTGGTGACAGCCCTATACGTAGTCCATCACGTTCGTCTCAGTCTGCAAGATCCCAGAGTGTAGGATTGGTGACACCCCTTCTCATCCCTTTTTGTCCCGAAGCAAGTATCTATCTGTACCCTCTGATCCGCTCAGTTAATCAGTAGAGTGCCTCTATCAGACTTGTACCCTCTCTACCCTCTCATCGCTTCTCTTCCCTCTTTGTTGTTGTCATCCACTTCATCCATCCCATTCCATAACCCTTGGACAACTTATTTTAGAATTAGCTCACTTCTCATTCCCCGTGGAAATCGAAACATTGGAATACTCCCGTGTGAAAGCTACATCGATATCGGTCCGCTTGCGGATTTATCTGTAGGCCGTAAGGAGTGCCAACAAGCTTTCTGGCGCCGTTGCCGGGGAACGGTAGCTGTTCTGATTCCGAACCCATGTTGTTCGTGTATCCCACCGTCCACCACATAAATTCCACTCTTACTTATGTCAACATTTGGCTCCAAAGGGTGGTTGTTTGGAGCCTCCACTATCATCACAACCCATCCACACACCCGGCTATGAGCTGCGTCCCGGCTTCATAGCAATGGTTCGAGAGCAAACGTTCTCAGGAACGAATGTTGAGAGTCCCTATGCGCATTTACGAGAGTTTGAGCAACTCTGCTCTTGCCTCACCATATCAGGCATGACACAAGAGGCGCTCAAATGAAGCTATTCCCGTTTTCATTAACAGGAGGAGCAAATAAATGGTACTCTCTGTCTATCGGAAATATGGAAGGGAGCTGGGAAATCCTTAGAGAAAAATTCTGCCTAAACTTCTTCCTAGTTTCCAAGGTAGCCAGCCTCCGAATAGAAATTCTTACCTTTAAGCAATTAGAGGGAGAGTCGTTAGGAGCTGTCTGGGCTTGTTTCAAGCAAATTTTGGCATCCGGTCCAGACCTAGGCTTATCAGAACCTATAATTCTACACCACTTCAGCCTTGGGCTCTGTCCCGTAGCCACCACATTCTTGAACTCCGCTTCAGGAGGGTCATTCTCTCATTTGACTCCCAGTGAAGCGAGGATAATCTTGGATCGTATCCTGGATAACACTCCCTACACTAGAGTCTATGACGAACTCCCCGATGAAGAAGAGAAGCAGCCCAAACCTGAAGAACCTACATGTTCTCAATCCAAATCCATCAGCTCTTCCATCCCATCAGAACCTGACGCTCATTTCGAACCACAACCATATTCTAGCCTGGACTACTATGAGCTGCTCTACACCACTCCCTATGATTTTGACGATGATCTATTCGAGGACATCGGGAGTGCAACAAGTTTCCCATTGGAACAACGTGTAGAGTATAAGGATCAACCACCTAACAAGGAAGAACTGGAACATCAGATGGAGTACTTAGGACGTCTCTCTGCTGTGATGAGTCGGTAATGGCTAGAAGAGGCCGAAGCCTCATCTGAGGTGGTCAGAACGCCCAAGAAGATCAGAAGAATTTTCTGTGAAATTCTGGGTTACGACCAAGAAATCGGGTACGACCCGAGCCTCAAAATTAACACTATCTCTAGCTCGTTGGTACGAACCGAACTCCCTGATGAACCCATGTCATTGTCTCAAAAACGACTCAGGTTCACTTCTGGAAGAATCCTTGACTGTTTAGGGATCTTGCAGGTCATACCCTTCAAGATTAACAACCCTGAGCTGTTCATGGATTTTGTCACACTCGGATTTTCACAAAAACCCGAATGTGGCCATATGTGTGCCCAGGAAGTCATAGTACACATATAGTGAACAAATATGATAAACAGAGAACATATGATGGAATAAATTCTTTATTAAATAAAGTTTTACATCAGAGTGCTTCATAAATAAACTAACCAAATATAGAGAAAGACTAATAAACTCTAAAACTAATCGAGCTGCAATCCACAGGGACTGTGACTGGGGGATCACAACTCAGTAGTACGGCAAATCTTCTGGAAACTCAGCAACAGACTCATGCACAACCCAATCTGTTTACCCGTCCGGGATTTTGTTGAATAAATTACAAGTGTAAGTAAACAATTACTTAGCAAGTATAGCACGGGTATATGAAGGCTTAAAATAAGGCTAGACGTGGCTTAACTACATTAGCACTTTTAGTTGGTTCATTTTAACATTAACCAAATTACTACAGGCGAATGGAACCCAGTTGTAACCCAATTAATAAAGTATAAGTGACATTAAACATAAATAAACATCATATTCTAATAAAAAAGGATCCAGGCCGCTCGTGACCCTAAGCAAGGTTATCATGATAGATTTTACACTCTGCAGAGGTTTCGCCCTTTAACCACCAGTCGCGTAAAAGTTCAAAAGAACTTTGCACCCAACCACGCACATCAACACTTCGGAGGTGTGACTGCATAGGGACGCTATGAGGCATTTCACAAGACACCCTAACAAGACAGTGGCCGCTAAGGTACGAAAAGGTGGTGAGACTCTAGGCACCGAGATTGACTGACCCTCAAGGCGCAACGTGAGGGGGTCAATGGCGTCCGAAGCGCGGGCAACTCATGACAACAACAAAAATAAAGAGCGCAACGTGCAGAGCTCCCATACCACAGGGGCTCCCAACACGGGACTGTGCCTAACAAGATATAGCCGATGAGGCTACCGTCCTTGGTGGAATCAAGAAACACCTCGCGCCTTACTTCCCATAGCACCGTCGGCCCCATCGGTAACCACTATCAATATAGTCAAAGGCTAGGTACAACCTTAATGATACATCAAATTAGACACATGCAAGTATGAAATAATTTAATACATAGTGGGTAGGTAGCAAGGATTGTCCGTGCTATAACCTGCCTTCCTCAAAAGGCTGCTGCTGTTGTGTGTCCTGTCCCTAGAAGTCCTCCTCGTACTCGAAGTCCAACGCGAAAGGCTCACCGACTGGACACGAATCATCACACAAACATGCACGCAAGCCAGTACATGCAAACAAATAATATTCTATTAGATCAGTACACCAAATAGTACAAATAAAGCTTTTAGATATAATCTACGCTTCAATTATGAACACATGAGCACAAAAATCACACTAATCGGAGCTAAAACGAAAAAGATATGGGTTTTCTAAGTTCTAGGGACCTGCTGGCAAGTTTTAAAAGTTTCTAGGGGCTTATCTGAAAGAAATCAGGGACCTAAATATAATTACGCGTTAAAACCCGACGACAAACGCATAAAACTAACTAAAAAGGACGGCGGGTTCTATTTTTTCAAAAGCTCAGGGGGTTTTTTGTTAAATTTAGGACCTAAGTGCAATTTCTTTTACAGGGGTGGACCGCGGGTTGATTTTGGATCTTGGAGGGGCTCTTTTGCAAAAAGAGGGTGGCTGTCTTGGTTGACCGGTATTGACCGGGGTCTTGATCCCCTCTGGGGGTTGGATGCGAATCGGGCGACTAGGGGAGTTGGCGGCCGACGGGGAGAGGGTCCGCGGCGGCGCGACTCGGGAGGCGGCGGCGCTTCGCCGGAATAGGGCACAACTCAGGCTGCAGGGCGTCATTCGCCTCGCGGTTTGCACCAGCGGCACCAAGGACCTAGGCGAATGCGACAGGGATGCTCAAGTCGAGGGCTAGGCTACGCCGGCGGCCAACGACGGTGGAACGCGGCGGGGACACTCCGGCGAGGTGGCATGCGCGAACCAGAGCGAGGGAGGGGGTGGGGAGTAGCTTGGAATGCTCCTGACCTTTGCTCGCAACTCCCAGGGGTGTTGGGGAGGACGGTGGTGCACCGAATCCTCGGATCAACGGCGGCCGTGGAGCTTTGTGCGATGGCGGCGGTGCTGTGCAAGGTAGAGAGTTGCTGGGGGGCTCAGGTGTGCTGGTGAGGGCTTGGGTGCCTCGAGGTGCTGCAGGTGAGGCTTATATAGGCCGGAGAGGCGTCACATTTGGCAGCTGAGCCAGAGATCGGGCGGCGGCAGCCGGAGCTCGGGTTTCTAAGTGGGGGAGAAGCTTGCCTTGCAAGCGCGGGCTATTGGAGGAAGGAAAGCGCGGGGAGGGGGACAGGGGTGCCTCTACGGCCCAATAGGCACGGGGGAGGGGCCAAGTCGGCTGGACGGACCGGCGAGATTCACGCCGAGCTTGGCGCGGGCGCGGGCGAGAGGAGGGAGACGAGCCCGACACGCGGGCCCCGTTTGTCGGCCTCTGGGTGAGGGAGGAGGTAGTTGGGCCGGCTGGGGGAGTGGCCCAGAAGCGGGGCGCGAGGGGAGAGAGCTGGGCCGAGGGACCGCGCGTGAGAGAGCGGGGCCGACGCTTGGGAAAAGAAAAGAGGGTGCGGGAGTGAGCCGGGGAAAGAGTTGGGGGAGCAGAAGTGAACTCGGCTTGTATTACCTTTTCTAAGATTCAAACAAATGCAAATTAAATTCGAATTTAAACAGAATTTAAATTCCAACTTAACTTGTTATCAAACAAAACATAGTGCGGCAGCATGAATGCAACAAAATATTTCTACCACTTGTATTTGATTTTAATATTCATAAATAATTCATTTAACCTATATTAAATATGAACAATTAAAATAAAAGCCAGTAAATTACTAAAATTTTTAAATAGGCTATTTTTGGGTGTTACAGATTTCCACATCTTCGACCTACCTAATAGCACCACCCATTCCATCTTCATAGGTAGGGCAATCATGAAGATTCTGGAGAAAACACCAACGAACGAGAGAATAGAACTTAGGGTCGGAAAGGAACTTGTCCCTGTCTCTTATTCTCATTCCCTGAACACACCAATAGAGGCAGACCCCGATCCTGATCCCGTAGAGGAGGCCATGTACACCTCATTGTCCGACCTGGAACCACCCATTCTAGAAGAAGATATCTGTTGACGGTCGTTACGACACGTTTTCGACCACCAATACTTGGAAATAAAAAAGGATATATGTGACATTCCATGTACTTAAGTTTATTTCTAACAGAGTTCCACGAGTTTTGTTGAGTTACACTTGTGCAGGTACAATAACGAGAAATACGTGCTATAGGGGTCGGAATTGACCGATTCGGGCGAACGACTCCGTTCGGCCGGTTACCCCCCTTAGCCGTACAGGACACCGGGACACGTCCACATCATCGATGACCAAGCAACAACCATGAGTGACACATGGATGACCGCCACCTCACTTTCGGGCCAAATCAACACGAAGGACATCAACCCAAGCCAGCCCAGAAGGTCCACAAACAATAGGCGGTGCTGGGTAGGCCGGCCACGGGCCAGGCCTAGTTCGGCCGAACCGCCCCCAGCTGCCAAACCATCCAAGGGAGAGCATCCAAGGCATCCAGCATCCAAGGTAGTGGATCTGATGGTTCGGCCGAACCAATCCATTCGTCCAAATCCCCTGGACGCCGAATTGGCCGGGCCACCGCCTCTCACTCCCTTGGCTGCCACTCCACTCCAACCGATGTGCTCAAGCTATAAATAGAGGAGTACTTCACTTGTTTCACACAAACCAAGCCAAGGAGCTCTAATTTCCACTTCTCTCTAGTAGAGATAGGATAGTTTAGTTGGGAGTTAGAGTCGAGTCGAGCTTTGCCTCGGAGGTTCCGGAGTCGTCTTCAGAAGCTCTGGTATAAGCTCTTGTATCTTTTCCTTTTCCTTTTGCAAGACTTGAGTTATCAATAAAATTATCTTTATCATCTTGCCTTTGTTATTTATAGCTTGCTTCTACTTTATTCTAGTTGCATCTATATCGTGTTTAGAATATAGTTAGTTATAGTTCTAGTACTTCTAGTTCTTGTTTAAGTCTTTGTCTTAGTTGGTTCTTCGACTTAGCTCAATATTTGCCGGTGAACTGTCATCGGGGGTATTGACGGGTTGCTTGCTTTTGCTAGTGAAGTAAGTAGTCGTTGGTTAGTGTGGGTGTGGTACCCAGACTAGTCAGTGGCCTTGGTTTGCCCCCGATTCAACGAACGTGTGGTAGCCGTTAGGTGGTGATAGCCCTATACGGTCTTTGTAATCCACCCCGTTAGTCTCGGCCTGTAGGATCCCCCAGTGTGGAGCTGGTGGCACCCCTTCTCATCCCTTTCTGCGTGTCACTGGTGTCCATTGTCCTGATGCTAAGACATTAGAGTTAACCCAGACCTTCCAATGTTGGCTCTTTAGCCGTTGTATCTCTAAGCCCGAGTGACATAGACAGATAAAGTCCATAGGAATCCTCTATCTCTTCTCGTTGTCCTCCCACCTATCTATACCTTCTCTCTCTTACCTGAGTCCCCCTTGAGCTGTGTGTCATGGTATATCCACTCCTATCCAATACCGTTATCCCCTGTCTTGTTTAGTTGTGTACCTTTCTCTGATAGTCTTGAATACCTGTTTACTAGTACTCTTGCAAAGCTTCCCTGCGGAAATATAAATTATGATACCTCGGGATACTCCCAGGTGAAGTGCAACAGCGGTGATTCTATGCGCTTGTAGAATATTTATATATTTTACTAAGCCATAAGGAAAACCACTGAAACACTCCGTACCCCAGTACCGGGATTCTCAATCCTGATATTGGATCGTAAGAAGTGCCAACAAGCATTTCTGGCGCCGTTGCCGGGGAAGCAATTGGCTAGAATACTTTTAAACATTTATCTCAAGTTATCTGAGTTGAGTGCACCGCTACTCAAGTGGGTTTACCTTTGCTCTGTTCGTTGGTCTTTGTGAAGCAGAGCAGTGCATGACTGGTTTCCAACTACCGTCAAACTATCAAGAGAATCCTGAGTCACTTTTGAGGAAAGTATGACCCCGTGTTGTACCTCCTCAGAGGCAACTCAGCTTGACGAGCCTAGTCTTTCCCGATGTCGACACAGCTTCAGCATAAAGGATGGCAAGCAAGACGATACGTGAATTCTCGGCTCCATCGAGCGAGAATGTGAGTACCGGTCCCACTCCGCCTGTCGAAGACGGGACTTTCGAGCTCAAGCTAGCCCTCATCAACATGGTGCAGGCTAGTCCGTTCTGCGGCAAGCCTCACGAAGATGCTAACGCTCATCTCCAACACTTCCTGGAGATCTACAACACCTTCACCATTCGCCTTCGTTTATTCCCGTTCTCCTTATTGGGTAAGGCAAAGCAATGGTTTTATCCTAGTCGTGAAGCTATAAATTCATGGGATAAGTGCACTAGTGCCTTTTTGCTAAAATTCTTTCCGGTTGGGAAAACCAATGCCCTACGGAATAAAATTGCTAGTTTCCAGCAAGCAAAAGTTGAAACAGTCCCGGAGGCATGGGAACGGCTCCAGGACTATATTTCTGCTTGTCCACACCATGGTATGCAGAATTGGTTCATCATCCAAACCTTTTACCACGGGCTAAAGAGCTCAGCCCGTGAGTATTTGGATGCTGCTGCTGGAGGAGCATTTTTCTCTCTTCAGGAGAACCGAGCTAAGGCCCTCATCGAGAAGATGGTGGAAAATCAAGGTTGGGGCACTGAACGTGACCAACCACGTACCCGAGCAGTCCTCCAAGTTGAAGCTTTGGACATACTCGCTGCCAAGATGGACGTCCTTCTGAAGAAGATGGAGGCCCCTGTTCAAGAAACGGTGCAAGCCATGGACGCTCGCATGACGTGCGAGGTCTGTGGCAACACAGGCCATTCGGGGAATGACTGCTCCGAAACGGGAGAAGATGCCCACTACATCAACAACTCCAACAAAAATGGGTATCGTCCGAACAACTACAGCAATCAAGGCTGGAATTCGCGCCCGAATCTCTCTATTGAGAGATCTTCACAAGGTGACAATTTCAATTCCAGTACTTTCAATAATCAGCCGTCTATCAAAGATCTTGTGCTAGGCCAGGGTAAAATCAATGAAAATATTAGTAAAAAGTTTGTTGCAACTGATAAAATCCTGGAAAGCATAGATGCAAAGCTGGAATCTTTCTCTTCTGATATAAAAAGTCAATTGAGCTTTCATAAAATGATTGTCACACCTGGCCCAGTTTGTATGGCCCAGTAGTGGCCCATGAGTGCGGGATGCACGTGTTTAGTGCCACCTTGCTAGTTTAGCAAGGGTGG
Source organism: Echinochloa phyllopogon (assembly GCA_033239725.1). NCBI lineage: Eukaryota > Viridiplantae > Streptophyta > Magnoliopsida > Poales > Poaceae > Echinochloa > Echinochloa phyllopogon. The sequence goes on from BTCW01000018.1 coordinate 31,622,631, forward strand.
AGGCAACTTATAAGCCCTTGTCTTCCAGCCATAGCACCTTCGGGTTAACCCTTTTACACGAAGCGAGGACGAAAGTGTAAGCAAGGTGCTATGTGTATGCGTGCACGCCCCTCGGAATGGCTGTGCGGGGCGGCTTTGGAGGGCAGGATGTTACAAATGGTATCAGAGCCGACCCTCACGGTTGCGCGTACGGGTCAGTGTGCGGGCATAGGGCGCATGGCGCGTGTGGCCCGGGTAGGGCATTCGGCATGGACTATGGCGCCGGCACTGGACGTACGGTCGTGCGCTAAGGGGGAACGTTCCTGGACATTTGCCCGTGTGGGTGAGTTGTGCCGATGAGGACGTCGGGTTCTTTGAGGGGGGTGTATGTCACACCCGGCCCAGTTTGTATGGCCCAGTAGTGGCCCATGAGTGCGGGATGCACGTGTTTAGTGCCACCTTGCTAGTTTAGCAAGGGTGGAGGCAACTTATAAGCCCTTGTCTTCCAGCCATAGCACTTTCGGGTTAACCCTTTTACACGAAGCGAGGACGAAAGTGTAAGCAGGGTGCTATGTGTATGTGTGCACGCCCCTCGGAAGGGCTGTGCGGGGTAGCTTTGGAGGGCGGGGTGTTACAATGATAGAAACACAAGTTGCTCAATTAGCTGCTTCTTTACCTTTGGGGAAAAATTCCGGGCAACCAGAAAAAATCCCTTGCAGAAATGTTAAAGCGCTTACCACGAGAGGGGGTAAGACCACTCGGGATCCGCCATATCCTAATGATGCAGGTAAAAAGGCAGTAGCTCCAGAAAGTGATAGCGAAGAGGAAGAGGCTGTCGAAGAAACTCTGAAAAGCAAACCTCAGAAGGAAGCAAAGACAGCCCCTCATGAGTTCTACAATACGACTGTGCTGCCATTCCCAAGAAGACTTCACAAACCGATGGTGGATGAGCAATTCACAAGATTTGTTGAGGTAATTCGAAAACTCTATGTCAATATTCCATTACTTGAAGCTATGCAGGTTCCCACATATGCCAAGTATTTGAAGGACATCCTCAACAACAAAAGGGCAATACAGACCACCGAGGTAATTAAACTAACCGAAGCACGCAGCGCAACCATTTTGAATGAATTTCCAGAGAAAAAGAAGGACCCTGGATGTCCTACCATCGCGTGCTCCATCGGAGACCAACACTTCAGCAACGCCCTGTGCGACCTCGGAGCAAGCGTCAGCGTCATGCCCAAGGTAGTGTTTGATAAATTGAATCATACTTCCTTGTCCCCTACAACCATGTATTTGCAGCTTGCAGATCAATCCTTCCGATATCCCGCGGGAATCACGGAGGATATTCCGGTGAGAATCCGGGAATTCTTCGTACCCGTGGATTTCGTGGTGCTTGATATGGAGGTTGACACGAAGACCCCTCTCATTCTTGGGAGGTCATTCCTGAGCACCGCCAATGCGAACATCGATGTAGGAGCCGGAGAGATCCAGCTGAACATCAATGGCAAGGAAGAAAAATTGCATTCAAACCAGGGTGGAGAAATGCTCTAAGGTATATGCATCATCAATTCAAAATTTAACTAACCTAGAACAGGTCAAGATAGTTGCACCAAAACGTCCACCGCCACCGACACCTACACCGAAGAAAATCAAGAAGGTGTGGCGGAAGAAGCAGAGTTCATCGTCCGAACCATCCACTACGGGATCGGACGATGACAAAAATCACTGAAGACATGGAGGAGTCCCGCTCCTGGACTCAAAATTCGAGCTCTCGCCGCGAAAAAAACCAGTATGTATCTCATGTTTCCCTTTCAAATTTTAAATTTCAATTCACTGCATTTGCATGTTTTATTTCAAATTTCTGAATCACTTGTGCATGAAATAAAATGAGAGAATAGCAAGAATAAAATTGGTGCATGCAAAACATCTTTGGTTAGATTTTGGTAAAAATAAATGGACCATATGCTGAAATTTGTTTGAAGTGGGTAAAATTTGTAATTTTTGTTACTTTTACCCCTTCTAGAACATCTCTATTTATTTACCATCATCACCAACCAGCACAAAACATGTTTACCTCACTCCACATGGCTGCACACTGTCCAATTATCACAAACATGGCAGCATGGGAGTGACACCAATAATTTGTCCACTTTGGTCATGTCAAAATGAGCATCTTTGCACTAACTTCCACTCAAATGACCATACATCAATGCTGGCCACTAAAATTTGCGTGCACATGAAGCAAAGGGGGAGCACCAGCACTCACATGGAGTGAGTGCTGGCAGCACTGCCCTGGTTCGTCCGAACCAGGCCTGCCTCCCCTCGGCCTTTAAATGCTGCCCAAAGTGCTTGCTTGCTTCTTGCACCACTCCTTGCTGCATGAATTTGCCCAGGAGCTCTCTCTCCCTCTCATGTTCTTGCTCTAGCTTGCTCTCAAGCTTTCTCTCTCCGTTCTTGCTCCAGTTTAATTCACTTGCATTAAGAAAAACACAAAAATATCTGCTTCCGATTTTGCTGCTGAAACTTGAACGTGTTTGTGGAGGTTTCCGACACCCACAAGAACGACTAACCTTTTTGTGGAGGTGTCAAATCCCCGCAAGAACGATTAACCCTCGAACGACTGACTTGCCTTCATTGTGCTAACCTCATAATTTTAGTCCTTCGGGTATCGTTGTGCGCACTAAACTTTTGCAGGGAACATGTCGTGGCTATTCCAAAGGTCCAGCCAGTTGAGCCATCGTTCAAGCGGTGATGATGCCGGTAGTTCACCGACACCATCCAACGCACCGGCTCCGGTGGAGATGGATGAGCCAGGGGCATCGAACAGAGGTGGAGGCTATGCCTCTAGCTCAGTTCGAAGGCTCCTGAGCGAGGAAGACATCATCCTCAGGACGACCCACGAGCAAGAAGCATTTGCTTTGCTGCGCGTGAAGGAATTCGAACATACCAGAATTTATGAGCATGACCTGTTCGTAAAGACGGGGATGGTCGACGAGTTTTTGGAGGTTTTCCACGTCATTGGGTGGGAGAACTTCTGGCAGATCATGGAACCAGGTATGAGCAGAGGGAGCAGTTTGAGAGAATGAACAAGTACTTCTCGAACTTCCGACCGTACCAGTGACATCGTCAAGTAAGCTTGGGGGGGGAGAACCCCCGTGAAGGTATGTCTGACCCGTTCCAGCTCAGCAGTAATTTCATTTGCTTTCATTTCCCTTCATTTCAGTTCCTGTTTAAATAAAAGAAAAGACCAAAAAAAATTTTCCCTTGAATAAAATAACTCCCAACTATGCATGGAATGAATCATATGCTTCTCACCTTGGAAATGATGAATAGTTGCTCTGTTATCAATTTTGCAAGTGCCTTGTTTTCAACTAGTCGCTTTATAGTAAAATGAACTGAAAAGCTCGTGGGAGCATATGGTATAGTGAGGAATGGTATAGTGAGATTTGGTTGAGTTCTTTCTTTTGCTCTTAGTACGGTGAATATCTCGGATGTCTTTTGCTTTCAAAAATAAAATAAAGTTCCTCATTGGTCAAAAATACCTACCAAAGCCATATGCTAAGCTTAGTCAAAAATTTCTACTCATATGCTGCTTGTTGTCTTAGTGAGCTTTGTCAAATTGTTGTGACCTTTGGGTGAAGCCTTTGTGCTTCTAAGATCGAGATTCACGTACACACCACTCTCATTTGCAATTCCTACACTGCGAGTTAGCAAATATTGTCATCATCCATCCACAAAATAAATACTCCATGTTCTATGATCTCCTCTCCAAATATCCTTGAATAGAGACATGGGCTATGCAAAAAGAAAAGCATGCCAAAGAGCATGGCAAAAAGAAAGAGAAAAAGAAAAAGCATGCCCAAGAGCATGGCAAAAATAAGAAATAAGAAAAGCATGCCAAGTGGCATGGCAAAAATATGAGCAAAAAAAATAGCCCATGTTCTCAAAAATAATTCAAGGGGATGAAGAATCACCCCAAGGAGTTCTACCACCCACCACATTCCACATTCCACTCCACATATTCCACACACTTGCACTTCTCGATCTAAAGTTATGATTTGGTCCCCCAAAGATCCGGCCTTTGACTTAGCAAAATATAAGATGCAAGCAGGCCTTCATCCTTTGTCCCTGAGCCACACAAAAAGCTTTGTTAGATTTTAGGAAGAAAGAAGGCACAAGCCTTTGGTGAGGATACAAACACTACTTGAGGGATCGAGTGTACCAATTGAGGAACAAAATTTATATTTTTGAAAATTGTGGAAACTCTGAGATGGGATCCTGAAAAGAGTAGGAGTGGAATAAAAACTGAGTTAAGCTATTCAACCTTTCAACCGCCCAAGACAAGGAGATTGCTATAAGCCCCATAGGTAAAATGGTGAGTTAAAACTTTACCAATGATTCGAGTATTTTCGAGTACTAGTTGTTTATAAAGCTACCTGCAAGAAAATTGACATTGTAGCAACTCCTGATCCACCGAGCCTAAGTCTTTATCTTTGCTCGAGGACGAGCAAAGGTCTAAGCTTGGGGGAGCTTGTTGGCGGTCGTTACGGCACGTTTTCGACCACCAATACTCGGGAATAAAAGAGGATATATGTGACATTCCATTTACTTAAGTTTATTTCTAACAGAGTTCCACGAGTTTTGGTGAGTTACACTTGTGCAAGTACAACAATGAGAAATACGTGCTATAGGGGTTGGAATTGACCGATTCGGCCGAACGACTCCGTTCGGCCGGTTACCCCCCTTAGCCGTACAGGACACCGGGACACGTCCACGTCATCGATGACCAAGCAACAACCGTGAGTGACACATGGACGACTGCCACCTCACTTCTGGGCCAAATCAACACGAAGGACATCAACCCAAGCCAGCCCAGGAGGTCCACAAGCAAGAGGCGGTGCTGGGGAGGCTGGCCACAGGCCAGGCCCAGTTCGGCTGAACCGCCCCCAGCTGCCAAACCGACCAAGGGAGAGCATCCAAACCATCCAACATCCAAGGCGGTGGATCTGATGGTTCGGCCGAACTGGGTAGTTGGGCCTAACTAATCCATTCGCCCGAATCCCCTGGATTCGGCCGAATTGGCCGGGCCACCGCCTCTCACTCCCTTGGCTGCCACTCCACTCCCACCGACGTGCTCAATCTATAAATAGAGGAGTACTTCACTTGTTTCACACACACCAAGCCAAGGAGCTCTCATTTCCACTTCTCTCTAGTAGAGTTAGGATAGTTTAGTTGGGAGTTAGAGTCGAGTCGAGCTTTGCCTCGGAGGTTCCGAAGTCATCTTTAGAAGCTTTGGTATTAGCTCTTGTATCTTTTCCTTTTCCTTTTGCAAGACTTCAGTTATCAATATAATTATCTTTATCATCTTTCCTTTGTCATTTATAGCTTGCTTCTACTTTATTCTACTCTATTCTAGTTGCATCTATCCGTGTTTAGACTATAGTCAGTTCTAGTTCTAGTGCTTCTAGTTTTTGTTTAAGTCCTTGTCTTAGTTGGTTCTTCGACTTAGCTCAATATTTGCCGGTGATCTGTCACCGGGGGTATTGATGGTTTGCTTGCTTTTGCTAGTGAAGTAAGTAGTCGTTGGTTAGTGTGGGTGTGGTACCCAGACTAGTCAGTGGCCTTGGTTTGCCCCCGATTCAACGAACGTGTGGTAGCCGTTAGGTGGTGACAGCCCAATACGGTCTTTGTAATCCACCTCGTTATTCTCGGCCTGTCGGATCCTCCAGTGTGGAGCTGGTGGCACCCCTTCTCATCCCTTTCTACGTGTCACTGGTGTCCATTGTCCCGATGCTAAGACATTAGAGTTAACCCAGACCTTCCAGTGCTGGCTCTTTAGCCGCTGTATCTCTAACCCCGAGTGACATAGACAGATAAAGTCCATAGGAATCCTCTATCTCTTCTCGTTGTCCTCCCAGCTATCTATACCTTCTCTCTCTTACCCGAGCCTCCCTTGAGCTGTGTGTCATGGTATATCCACTCCTATCCAATACCGTTATCCACTGTCTTGTTTAGTTGTGTACCTTTCTCTGATAGTCTTGAATACCTGTTTTCTAGTACTCTTGCCAAAGCTTCCCTGCGGAAATATAAATTACGATACCTCGGGATACTCCCAGGTGAAGTGCTACAGCGGTGATTCTATGCGCTTGCAGAATATTTATATATTTTACTAAGCCATAAGGAAAACCACTGAAACACTCCTTACCCCAGTACCGGGATTCTCAATCCTGATATTGGATCGTAAGAAGTGCCAACAATATCCCATTCTTCTCAGAGGAAGAGGAAACCCATCCACCGATCAAGCTCGATACGAACGAAACTCCAAAACCATCTCCTATTGAGCTCAAACCTCTTCCCCCTAGACTAAGGTACGCCTTCCTCTTCGAGGACAAACAAACTCTAGTCATCATTAGTATTAAGTTATCCGAAGTAGAAACCCAACAACTCATCACTATCCTGGAGAAGAATCGATTGGTCTTAGGATAATCTCTCCAAGACCTGAAGGGGATCAGCACAAACCTCTGTACCCACCGTATCCCAATCGATTCTGACGCAACACCGTCTCGAGAACCTCAACGACGGTTGAATAATACCATGAGGGAAGTTGTGAAAAAGGAAGTCCTCAAACTCCTTCACGCTGGGATTATCTACACGGTTCCCCATAGTGAATGGGTTAGCCCCGTTCAAGTTGTTCCTAAGAAGGGAGGAATGACGGTTGTGCACAATGACAAGAATGAACTCATCCCTCAGTGCACCATCACTGGCTGGCGTATGTGATGAGGACATCACCGCCAACGATACAGCCACGCCATCTTCTCCTATCATTGCCGGTCCTATTACCCGTGCTCGTGCTAGACAACTTAATCATCAGGTGAGTTCACTCCTAAGTTCATGTTCATCATATTTGGACTGTGGAGACCTGTGCACTCTTGTTTTGCTTAGGAATCATGGAGAGGATCGAGAACGAAAAGGATTCACACGGGCTGGATTCGGACTGCTGAAAAACATCAACTTGTGATGGACACCACGGTCGCATATGGACTCGGAATGGGCGTTCAAGTACTTCACAGAAAGCTTATCAAGTCTACTTTCCAATGGATTTGACCGCACGTCCATATCTCTTCGGAGTCGTCCAGAATCGTCTATTTGCCCCGAGATGTTTTCTGCCCATGATTGCTGCGCCATCTTATTTTGGCCCAATGGGCAGTGTATCATGTAGAGTCCATTATGGACGTGTCCTAGGGTTGGAGCACGACCCCAGCACCCCTGTGGTCGTCCTCCCTTGTTTTATACCCCTTAGCCGCCGCCAAGAACACTTGGGTTTTGTTTAGATCAAGTTTAGCCATTGCTACTTGCTTGTAAGCGCGCGTGCTGGTCCAGCCGCTCGTCTTCGAGTTTTCAGAATCCCACTTCGTTTGTGATTAAGTTTGGGATTGAACACTTCATTCCCATCTAGTAATTTCAGTACTTGTTCGATACTTGTTCTTGCTAGTTCTTCGATTGCTTGTAGGACAGGACCGGGTGACGTGCTTCCACAAGATCAAGGCATCCATAGGAGGTGGTGTATCGGTTGCTAAGGCGCAGTCTTTGGAAGGCTGTAGTCAGGCCGTCAACATCATCTCCTCGAATCGAGTTATCCCCCACGCCTCTCATCGAAAGATCGGGCATAAACCCTAGCGGGTTCCCATCAGTATGTGTATCGATTATCATAAACTCAATAAAGCCACCAAGAAAGACCATTTCCCCCTTCCATTCATAGACGAGATGCTTGAACGGTTAGCCAAACACTCTTTCTTCTGCTTCCTTGATGGTTACTCTGGATATCACCAAATTCCAATCCATCCAGATGACCAAAGTAAAACCACGTTCACATGCCCCTATGGAACTTACGCCTATTGACGGATGTCCTTCGGGTTGTGTAACGCACCTGCCTGTTTCAACGTTGCATGATGTCCATCTTCTCTGATATGATTGAGGGGATTATAGAAGTGTTCATGGATGATTTCTCAGTTTATGGGAAGACCTTTACCGAATGCCTGAAAAATCTGGACAAGGTCCTTTAGAGGTGTCAAGAGAAACACCTTGTCCTAATCTGGGACAATTGCCATTTTATGGTATGAGAAGGGATTGTTCTAGGACATAGGGTGTTAGAACGTGGAATTGAGGTCAACCAAGCGAAGATAGAAGTGATTGAGCAAGTTCCACCTCCCACAAACGTTAAGGGGATTCATAGTTTCCTTGGCCATGCTGGATTCTATAGACGATTCATCAAAAACTTTTTCCAGATATCTCGGCCCTTAACCAATCTTCTAGACAAGGAAGCTCCCTTCATTTTCGATGAGGAGTGTTATGCAGCCTTTCACACCCTCAAGAAAGCTCTCATTTCCACTCCCATCATCCAGCCTCCCGACTGGAATCTACCATTCGAAATCATGTGTGATGCAAGCGACTATGCTGTAGGAGCTATGTTGGGCCAAACCAAGGACAAGAAGCACTATGCTATCTCATATGCTAGCAAAACGCTTACAGGTCCCCAGCTCAACTACGCAACCATGGAGAAGGAGCTCTTAGCGGTCGTGATTGCTATAGACAAATTCCGGTCCTACCTAGTCGGGGCCAAGGTCATAGTCTATTCAGACCACGCTGCTTTGAAGTACCTTTTAACCAAAAAGGAAGCAAAACCGAGACTCATCCGCTGGATTCTTCTACTCCAAGAATTTGACATCGAGATAAGGGATAAGAAAGGAGTACATAACTCAGTGGCTGACCACTTGTCTCGAATGAAAGTCCCGCCCGATCTTCCCATCGATGATTTTTTGTGGGATGACACGCTCCTTAAGGTCTACACTACCGACCCATGGTATGCCAACATAGTAAAATACATGGTAACCGGGTATGTCACACCTGGAGAAAACAAGAAAAGATTGGCTTACAACAGCCGACTCCACCTTTGGGACGACCCGTATCTCTTCAGGATATGTAGTGACAGACTCCTTAGAGGTTGTATACCAGCGCACGAGGCATATAAGATCCTGGAGAGATGCCATGCATCCCCATACGGGGGTCACTATGGTGCATTCCGCACTAACGCAAAAGTCTAGCAATGTGGTTTCTACTGGCCCAGCATGTACGAAGATGCTAAGGCATTCGTCATGAGGTGCCCACGTTGCTAGAAACACAAAGGTTTACTAGGGACGCAATGCCACTAACCAACAATCTCCAAGTAGAAATCTTTGATGTTTGGGGGATTGAATTCATGGGTCCTTTCTCGAACTCAGAGGGCTGCAAATTCATCCTAGTGGTGGTAGACTACGTCTCTAAGTGGGTGGAAGCCTTGCCTTGTGTGGCCGCCGATGCTAGGAGCACAAAACAGATGTTTCATGAGATTATCTTTCCCCGTTTTGGAGTTCCTAGGATGGTCATTAGCGATGGAGGCTCCCACTTTATCGACTCAGCATTCCGTAGGTATTTCTCAAGTTTGAGGGTGCAGCACAACGTAGCTACACCCTATCACCCCCAAACTAGCGGTCAAGCAGAAACTTCAAACAAGCAGATTAAGAACATTCTGCAAAAGACTATAAATGAGATGGGCAAACACTACAAGGATAAACTGCCAGATGCACTCTGGGCGTACCACGCGGCCTATAAAACACCCATAGGAATGACCCCATATCAACTAGTCTATGTCAAAACCTGCCACCTACCAGTAGAAACGGAGTTTAAAGCTCACTGGGCCATTAGGAAGTGGGGTATGAACCTTCCAGCAGCTGGCCTTAGACGACGGATTCAGCTGGCTGAGATAGATGAAATGAGGGAACGAGCATACCATAGCTCCCGGCTATACAAGGAACGTACTAAGAGATGGCATGACAAGCGAATCAAGATCAAAACGTTCACACCGGGAGATAAGGTTCTCGTCTTCAATTCCTGTGTCAAACTTTTTGGTCATGGAAAACTTAGAAGCAAATAGGATGGCCCATTCATAGTAATCAACGCTGCATCTCATGGGGCTATCACACTGCAAAGTGAGGACGGAAACACCTTTAAGGTCAATGGACAGCGGCTGAAGATATTCTTAGAACCAGAGCCTCCGCCACTCGAAGACATATATGTCATCGAGTTCGTAGAGCCCTGACCCCTGTCCATGAAACTCGGCCCAAATCCTTCAAATCCAAACCTTTCTGGGCCCAACACCACCGCAACCTTCACACCCATGACCAAACATACGAGGATCAACCTGGCCCGCACATCATGAGGCCCAGGGGCCAATTCGCCCGAACCCTAGGGTTCGGCCAAATCAACCTCCCTAGCCCCATGTGTGGATATTGACCTCCAGACTCATCTACAGTTGATCCTATCCCGAAACTCGTGAAGGAAACGTCGGGAAACGCGTTTTTCATTAGGAGGACGCCTCGATAAAAGCCCGGGAGTTTCTGTCGATTCCATCATCCCATCTACAGAAATTCCTCGCCCCTAGCAACAGCCACCATGGCCTCCTCCTGCTCCAAAGAGACATCTTCGACAAGGGATCTAGCCTCGCCAGCCATATGCATTCCATGAATCAAAGCGCAGCCAGGAGGTCCCATGCACAAGATCCACGTCAATGGTGACTAAGCGATGACAATGCAAGCCACATGGATCGATGACAATGCATGCCACATGGATCGATGATGTCACCAATCCGGGGGCAAACACATGCAAACAAGCTGAGCCTCGGCCAAGTGGAGTAAATCAAGGCCGTCCATGTGCAAGCGTTGCTGGGCAGTGGACCCAGTTTTGCCAAATTATCCAGTTCGACCAAGCAAGGAAGTGCATGAGGACATGCAACCAACGTACAAAACGCCATCTAGGAGATGATCCAAGCCGTAGGATTGTAGGCAGTGCAAATCAGTGGTTTGGCCGAACCTGTTTTGGCCGAACTGGCCGGGGGACCGCATTGCGGTGCCTTGGCCGGTGCGCCACTCCACCGCCTCCAAGTCCCTATAAATGCAGGCCTTCACCCCTGGTTCAAGACACACCACTTGGGAGAAAGTCTCCATTCCTCTCTTTCAAGATGTAGAGATAGGCTAGTCTAGCTGGGACTTAGAGCTAGGGTTGAGCTTTGCTTGGGTTTCCGGAGTCGTCTTCTGGAGTTCTACTAAATGTCTTGTATCGTTTCCTTTTCTTTATGCAAGACTCTAAGTATTAAATATATTATCTTCTAAATTTACTTGAGTTATTTGTTCTGCATATATATAGCTATTAAGTGTAGAATGTCTAGCCTTGGCTATAGCTGTTGTAGTCTAGTTCTAAGAGTTCTGTCCTAGTTCTTTATCTCAGCCAGTACTTCAATTCCGCTCAATACTAGCGATGAATTGTCACTAGGGTATTGACATGGTTGCTTGCTCTTTCTAGTAGATTAAGTATTTATTAGCTAGTTTAAGCATGGTGTCTAGACTAGATAGTAACCTTGGTTTGCTTTCGAGTTGGCACAGAGGTGGTAGCTGTTAAGTGGTGACAGCCCTATACTGCAGACGTAGTCCATCACGCCTGACTCGGCCCGTAGGACCCCTTCACATCCCTTTCGACGTGTCGTGGGTTTTGTGTCCTGACGCTGAGATAATAGAACTAGGGAAACAACCATAGTTTCTTCATGCTAGCCGTAATCTTTGTTGGAGATAACTCAAGATCATTGAAAGTATATAGGAATCCTTTCCTGACTCGTTGTCCTCCCACTAGCTAGACCACTGCTCTATCTATATCATTTAGATTTCTCCTTGTGTGAGTCATATGAATATCACTCCTATCATATCCTTTACCCCCACCTTGTTAGCCAATACTTTAACTAGTAGTTGCATCCTTGTTAATAGTCAATACTCTTTATCCATTGCTTCCCTGAGGAAATAAATATGATACCTTAGAATACTCCCGAGTGAAATGCTACATCAGTATCTGTGCACTTGCAGATTTATATCTATGCCGTAAGAGTACCAATAAACACTCGCTGCACCATTATCAAGATTATCAATACAGATAGTGGACCGTAAGAAGTTTCAACGACCTACTGGTTGACCACAGCTTAGTAGAATGGCAAATCCTTTGGAAACTCTATAGTTGTTTTCTCATTGATTGTATCATCTGTTATCCATCCGGGATTTTGTTGAATAACGACAAGTGTAAGTAATTCATTTACTTAGCAAGTATAACATGGGTGAATGAAGGCTCAAAAGTAAGGCTTGACATGGTTGAACTGCATTAGCATTTTTAGTTGATTCATTTTATCTTTATCCAAGTTACCACAAGCAGTAAGTGGAACCCAATTGCAACCCAATTAACAAAGTATAAGTACAATTAAGTAGATAAACAACATCTTAATTAAAGAACCTCTAATAAAAAAGGATCCAGGCCACTCGTGACCATGAGCATGGCTATCATGATAGATTTACACTCTGCAGAGGTTTCGCCATTTACCCCCAGGTCGCGTAAAAGCTCAATGAAGCTTTGCACCCAACGACGAACAAACCACACTTCCTTTAGTGTGATTACATAGGGATGCTACGAGGCTTTTCAATAGACACCCTAACAAGCAAAGTAGTTGCTTAGGTACAACACAGGCAGCATGACCAAAGGCATCGAGATTAACTGACTCTTACGACATCGCACCAATAAGGGGGGTCAATGCTGTCCAGAGCGCAGGAATCATCCCCAACAATGCGCAACGTGTGGTGTTCTCCACCGAGATACTCCCAGCACAGGATTGTGCCTAACGAGACATAGCCGACAGATCGCCCGTCCTCTATGGATCAAAGCATACTCTCACCCATGTTCCCCATAGAGCGCCTCTCGGTAACCACTGGCGAGCTAGAGATGTACAAGCTACTTGTTCAAGACCAGAGCCATAATAGTTCTGGCGGTGGCGATAGGCTCCTGGGTTGCCGCTTTAAGAACAGGACCTTACGGAGAGACACTAGGACAAAGCACGAAGCACATGCCCTAGCTCCCTAACCATGTTGCCAAAAAGCAAGTTTTATCATCAACATTAAAGTGAGCCATTAAGTTAAGTTAACAGTTGAATAAAAGGTGACGGTAGTTGCGCCTAGGAAGGAACTACCCATATGCATGAACCCGAGATATGAATGGATAGGATATACCGATCTAGGTACAACCTTAATGGTACATTAATTTAGACACATGCATATGAAATAAATGATTAAAAGGTGTTTAGCTGGCATGGATTGTCTGTGTTATACTTGCCTTCCTCAAAGAGTAGTTCCTGCTGCTGCTGGTCCTGCTCCACGTAACCTTGCTCAAACCTGATCTCAAACGCGACTGGAGACACAAAGCACAACACAAGCATCCACACAAGACAGTACATGCAAACAAGTTACTCTACTAGAATAGTACACCAAGCAGTAGCAAAATAGCAAAACAAAAGGTTGTAAAACTATTCTACGTTTCACTACGAACACATGAGCGCAAGAATCACTCTAATTGGAGCTAAAATGAGGAAGTTATGGCTTTTTAATTTTTAGGGACTTGCTAGCAAGTTTAAAAAACTTCTGGTGGCTTAACTGCAAAAACTTAGGGGCCTAAACGTAATTTTGTATAAAAACAGGAGGGTTTTCATGTAAAAAGGCCAAACTGGGCTTCGGGGTGCAAATACAGGAGAGTTTGGGGGCTTTTTCGCACATTGGGGGACATGTTTGTAATTACTTTTGAATAAAACGTGGACGGCGGGTTAATATCTAGAAAAGGCAGGGGGTTTTAACAAAATGACTCGGCTGACTGAGAGTTGAATGGTATTGACCAGATTAGACCTAGGGTTTTGTGCGCTAGGAGCCGTCGGATCGGGATTGGAGGGCTCAAAACAAATCGGGGCGGCTGCTAGTCAGCTATAGTGCATGACGGCGTAGTTGGCTGGAGGACTAGTCAAGTACTGTTAGTAGACTTCCCACTTGCCACATTGTAGTACTTCTTGTTGTATACGACTAGGATCATGTAACTAACTTGTAACTCTATTCCTCAAATATATGCGGCGGAGTAGGGACCCCCTCAAAATGACACAACTCATACACAAAGCAATACAACATACAAGTCGTAGGGTATTTCACACATTGCGACCAGAACCTGCCTAAATCCTCGCCTCGTGTGTGCACCATCGTTCCTAAGAACTCAGTCAGACACACGATAATCTACTACTGAGGTACCCTAAGCAGGTACTTGGTCGTTAAACAGTGACAACTCCTTTCTTATCTCTTATCTCAATATCGAAGTATTTGAGTAGAATGACCTAATGGATAAGTCTTGGTTTGACATCCGTTTTGGTCAAAAGATACTTCAGAGCAGCATGGTCTAAATAGACTATGACATTTGCCCTAACTAGGTAGGACTGGAATTTATCTATAGCAAACAATTTTCTGTTGTTGCGTAGTTGAGTTGGGGGCCAGTGAGTGTTTTCCTAGTATATGAGATAGCATAGTGTTTCTTGTCCTTGGTTTGGCCCAAAATAGCCCTACGGTGTAATCGCTTGCATCACACATGATTTCAAATGGGATGCTCCAGTCGTGAGGCTGGATGATGGGAGCAGAAATGAGTACTTTATTGAGGGTGTGAAAGGATGCATAGCACTCTTCATAAAAAATGAAAGGGGAGTCCTTGGCTAAGAGATTGGCTAATGGCCAGGATATTTGGGAAAAGTTTTTGATAAAACGTCTATAAAACTCGGCGTGGCCAAGGAAACTACTAAGCTCCTTAACGTTGGTAGGTGGTGGAAGTTGCTCAATCACTTCTATCTTCGCTCTGTCTGCCTTGATTTCATGTTTCGACACCCTATGTCCTAGAACGATCCCTTCTTGCACCGTGAAATGGCACTTTTCCCAGTTCAGAATGAGGTGTTTTTCTTGACATCACTGGAGGACCTTGTCTAGGTTTTTCAGGCACTCGGCAAAAGTCTTCCAATAAACTGAGAAATTGTCTATGAACACTTCCATAATCTCCTCAATCATGTCAGAGAAGATGGCATCATGCAACATTGGAAATAGGCAGGTGCATTGCACAACCCAAAGGACACCGGCTGATAGGCATATGTCCTACAGGGGAATGTGAACATGGTTTTACTCTGGTCATTGAGATGGATTGCAATTTTGTGATACCTAGAATAACCGTCAAGGAAGCAGAAGAAGGAATGTTTGGCTAACCTTTCAAACATCTCGTCAATGAATGGATGGGGAAATGGTCCCTTTTGGTGGCTTTATTGAGTCTTCAATAATGGATACACATACGCTAACTAGTGACGGTGCGCTAAGGGATGGGCTCATTCTTATCGTTGCGCACAACCGTCATTCCTCTCTTCTTGGAACAACTTGAACGGGGCTGACTCATTCACTTTTGGGAACTAGAAAGATGATCCTAGCATGAAGGAGTCTGAGAACTTCCATTTTAACGACCTTTCTCATGGTATTGTTCAACCATCTTTGAGGTTCCCAGGATGGTGTTGATTCTGAAATGATTGGGATACGACATGTACAAAGGTTAGGACTGAACCCTTTTAGATCTTGGAGAGAGTATCCTAAGATCGATCAATTCTACTCCAGAATAGTGAGAAGTTGTTGGGTTTCTACATCGGATAGCTTATCACTAATGATCGCTGGAGTTTGTTTGTCCTCAAAGAGGAAGGCATACTTCAATCTAGGAGAAGAGGCTTAAGCTCGATTGGAGAAGGTTTTGGTGCTTCGCTTGTGTCGAGCTTGATTGGAGGATGAATTTCTTCTTCAGCATAAAGAATTGGGTGCCTTCCTCTAGAATGGTTTGCTCTAAGTCTATCAAAGAAATTGACATGACTTCCTCTATAGGATCAGGATCGGTGTCTGCCTCTATTGGAGTGTTCAAAGAGTAGGAAAAAGAGACAGGAAGGAGTTCTTTACCGACCCTAAGTTCTACTAGATGGTTCATTGGTGTATTTTCTAGGATTTTCACGATCGGCCTACCAATAAAGATGGAATGGGTAGAATTATTGGGTAGGTCAAAGATATGGAAAACCAGGAAAAGTTTGCGGCATTAATCTTAATGGGTGTGACTTGCAAGATCCCTAAACAATCAAGGATCCTCCCTGATGTGAACTTTAGACATTTCTGAGATAATGACCATGGTTCATCAGGGAGTTGAGCTCGCATCAAAGACTAGAGATGATATTGATTCCGAGGCTTAGTCGTACCCGATTTCTTCGTCATTGCCCATAACTTCACAAAATATTCTTCAAATATTTTTGGGCATTTTAACGACCTCGGTCGAGGCTTCAGCCTCGTCTAGCCATTCCCGACTCATGATGGCAGAGAGAAATCCTAAGTACTCCCTCTGATATTCTAGTTCTTCCTTGTCGGCAGGTTGATCCTTCTGCTTTACACGTTGTTCAAATGGGAAACTTGTTGCACTCTGTTGACACTTTTTACGGTCCAATATCAGGATTGTGTATCCTGGTACTGGGGTAAGGAGCATTTCAATGGTTTTTCTTATGGCTCAGTAATATATATAAATATTCTACAAGCGCACAGAATTACCGTTGTTGAACTTCACCAGGGAGTAATCCGAGGTATTGTAATTTATATTTCCGCAGGGAAGCTGATGGCAGGAGTACTAGCCAACAAGTATTCGAAACTATCAGAGAAGGGTACACGACTAGCAAGACAGGTGATAACGTATTGGATAGGAATGGATATACCGTGACACACAGCTCAAGGTAAGCTCAGATAAGAAAGAGAAGGAGTAGATAGCTGGGAGGACGACAAGAAGAGATAGGGGACTCCTCGGCACTTTATCGGTCTATGTCACTCGGGTTTTCCTTGGGGTGAGGGCTCGTGTTTAAAGTCTGTGAGCGGGACTCATCCTGTCTTCAGTTGATTTTGTCATCGTCCGATCCCAGAGTGGGTCGTTCGGACGATGCAACCTTCTTCCGCCGTACCTTCTTGGTCTTCTTCTGTGTCGGTGGCGGTGGGATCGGCTCCTCTGGAGAATTCCAGAGGGCTTGATCTTCCTCGTGTCTCTTTACGAGGAGGTCCATTTCTTATGCACTCATTGGTCTTGTCAGCTTGTCCCACTTGAACTTCTCTCCACCGAGTTTTTCTAGCTCCCCACTGAGGAGTGCTTTTAGGAAACACTCGGCATTTTTCTGCTTCGGTGTGAGAGGCTTTGTCTTCTTCTTCTCCCAGGGTCGGAATGGGAAAGATATCGGGGTCCGGTTGATATGGAACAAGATTTCTCTTGTATCCATGGCAATCCTAGCCCGGGCAGTGTTCAGGAATGGCCGGCCCAACACAAGGGGAAATGAATACTCACTCCCCGTGTCAAGGACAACGAAGTCTGTAGAGACGTAATGTCTCGAGACTCAGACCGTCACATTTTTGATCACCCCCTTAGGATAGCGGATCGTCGAGTCCGCCAATTGTACCAGGCATTTGTAAGAGACAAAGTGGAATAGCATAATTTATTAAATAGTACGTTGGACATGATGTTTACGCTGGCTCCCAAGTCACAGAGTGCATCATCAATGCGGCGATTCCAGATCATGCACTGAATGATGGGTACTCCGGGATCTTCCTTCATTGCCGAAGGTGTCCTCGTGATGGCTTTGACGGCGGTTCTTGGCAGGTGCACTCCTTGTGGTATTTCTACTTCGACTCGTGAGACTACACCTGTGTGACAAGCACAATATGTTCTACGAGACGCCTTACCTCGTCTCGTAGTCATAGCATTTACCGTTTCAACGGAAGGTTCAGGTTGCCCTAGAATCTTCCCTGATTTGGTAACAGGAATGGCTGCAGCTAACTGAGCAATTTGGATTTCGATCATTTTATTAAAGCTCAGTTAACTTTTCATGGCAGAAGAGAACTATTCCAATCTAGAGTCTATGCTTTCCAGGATTTTATTATTAGCAGCAAGCTTTTTATAGATATTTTTGGTGATTTTACCCTGGCCAAACACTAGATCTCTAGGAGATTGCTGATTATTGAAATTGCTGGAATTAAAGTTGTTACCTTGTTGAGGCCTCTCAAATGGGAGGTTTGGGCGCGAATTCCAGCCCTGATTGCCGTAGTTGTTCGGTCGATACCCGTTGTTGTTGGAGTTGTTGACGTAGTAGGCATCTTCTCGTGCTTCGGGGCAGTCGTTCCCCGAACGGCCAGTATTGCCACAAACCTCGCAAGTCATGCGAGCGTCCATGGCTTGCACCGTTTCTTGAGAAGGGGCCTCCAGTTTCTTTATCAGTGTCACACCTGGATTTACACAGAAACCAGAATGCAGCCATATGTGTGCCCAGAAAGTCATAGTACACATATAGCCAACAAATATGATAAATAGAGAACATATGCTTGAATAAATAGAGTTTTACATCAGAGTTTAACATAAATAAACTAACCAATATAGCGAAATACTAATAACTCTCAACTAAGTGGAGCCGCAATCCACAAGGACTCTGACTGGGAGAACGCAACTCAGTAGTACGACATATCTTCTGGAAACACAGCAGTAGACTCATGCAAAGCCCAATCTGTTACCCATCCGGGATTTTGTTGAATAATAGCAAGTGTAAGTAAAACATTCACTTAGCAAGTATAGCACGGGTGTATGAAGGCTCAAAGTAAGGCTAGACACGGCTGAACTACATTAGCATTTTTAGTTGGTTCGTTTTAACATTATCCAAGTTACTACAAGTGAATAGAACCCAGTTGCAACCCAATTAATAAAGTATAAGTGACATTAAGCATAAATAAACATCATCTTCAAATCAAAAAGGATCCAGGCCGCTCCTGACCCTGAGCAAGGCTATCATGATAGATTTACACTCTGCAGAGGTTTCACCCTTTACCCACCAGTCGCGTAAAAGCTCATAAAAACTTTAAACCCAACCATGCACATCAACACTTTCAAGGTGTGACTGCATATGTACGCTACGAGGCTTTTCACAAGACACCCTAACAAGACAGTGGCCGATTATGGTACAGCATAGGCAGCATGGCCCAGGCACCGAGATTGATGTACACCTACTGAATCACACCATAGGGGGGTCAATGGCGTCCAGAGCGCGGGCATCGCACCCAACAATGCACAATGTGTGGAGTTCCCTATCGTAGGGACTCCCAACTCGGGACTGTGCCTCACGCGGGCATAGCCGACGGATCTCCCGTCCTCGGTGGAACAAGACATACTCTCACTCATGTTTCCCATAACGCCGTCGGCCCCGTCGGTAACCACTGACAAGCTACAGATGTACAAGCTACTTGACCAAGACCAGAGCCATAATAGTTCTAGCGGTGGCGACAGGCTCCTGGGTTGCCGCTTTTAGAACCGAACCTTACGGAGAGACACTAGAACAAAGCACGAAGCACATGCTCTAGCTCCCTAAACCAAGTTGCTAAAAAGCAAGTTTTATCATCACGTTGAAGTGAACCATTAAGTCAAAATTTAATAATTAAACAATGGTAATAGTAGCCGCGCGTAGCAAAGATTCTACCCATATGTATAAACCCAAGGTAATCAAAAGGCAGGATAATCAAGACTAGGTATAACCTTAAAGGTACATCAATTTGGACACATGCATGTATGAAATAAATGATTACAAGGTGGATAGGTAGCAAGGATTGTCTGTGCTATAACTTGCCTTCCTCAAAGTGCTGTTGTTGCTGATCCTGCTCCTGGAAACCCCCCTCGTACTCGTAGTCCAACCCAAATGGCTCACCGACTGGACACGAATCACCACACAAACATCCACACAAGCCAATACATGCAACAAAAGTATTCTATTAGAATGGTACACCAAACAGAAGAAACAGAAAAAAGAAGGTTATAAATCTAATCTACGCTTCGCTACGAACACATGAGCGCAAGAATCACGTTAATCGGAGCTACAACAAAAAAAGTTATGATGTTTCTAAGGTTCAAGGGCTTGCTGGCGAGGTTTAAAAGTTTCCAAGGACCTTTCGTGAAAAACTGAGGACCTACACGTAATTTTGTATAAAAACCGAAGGGCTAACTCGCAAATGTAAAAGTCCTGGACGGCAGGTTCAAAAATACAAAAGCTCAGGGGCCTAAACGCGAAGAAAGGACCTAGATGTAATTATTTTTAACACTATGGTGGACTGCGGGTTGATTACTGAAAACTAGAGGGGCTCTTTAGCAAAATGGCGGGCACTGACCGGTATGAGTCAACTTTGACTCGGCTTAGGGTGAATCTGGGTCATTGGATCTAAATCTAGCGGCATAGAACAGATCAGACGGAGGGGATCGTCGACGGCAACAGGAGCACGGCGGCGCCGCCCGCGGACGCGGCGGAGGGCTCGCCGGGGTAGCGCGAACTTGCACCACGAGGCCAGTTCTTGACGGGGTTTGTGTAGGGTCGAGATGGCGGACTGGAGGGGGTGAATACTCCTTTCTAAAACTTAATGCACAGGCTAACCGAAACAAATGCGGAATTAAAACTCTCAGTCTAGCCGAGACTTCACCCCTCTATCTATGTTCAATAGCACCTTATAAAAGATCCTAAACAAGCAACTAAGGTGCCGGGCTAGCACGAGCTCACCTAAATAATTCTAGGAGCAAGGTCACACAAACCTCTGTCACTAGTACTTCACACCAGGGAGCTCCTACACAACTAGAAAGCAAAATTACAAAGCCCCTAAGCCCACTAGCAATGCTCAGTGGACAAGACTACACAAGTCTAATCCAAAGGCTAAATTTACTTAGCTACACAAACTAAGCAAAGAGACTAATTAAGCTACACAAGCTAATTAGTCACAAGATGACTACTTCATGCTACACAAGCAATAAGACAACTAGCAAGCTACACAAGCCAACTAATTATGAGAGCAACCTCACAAGCACAAGATATATATATATATATATATATATCTAAGGAAGTAAATACAATGCTTGTGATCAAGAAGAGCAACCCACTGAGAAGAGTAGACAATGTTGACACGGTGATTTTTGTCCCGAGGTTCACTTCTTTGCAACCAAGCTAATCCTCGTTGTGTCGACCAACACCTCGATGGTTCTTGGGGGCAAAGCTCTCAAGCCGTTGGCCACTCTGGGCACTCCAAGACACCACTCGCAAGTGAGGTAACTCAATGACACGCTCCACTAGAGTTGCTCTTCGCGATCCCCATGGGGTGAGCACAATCCCCCTCACAAATCCTTCTCCGGAGCACCGCGTAGTCTCCTTGCATGCTTCAACAGAGCCTCAATCCACCAAGCCGTCTAGGAGGTGGCAACCTACAATAGTAACAATTAAACCGACTTGCAACATGAACACTTAGTGCCACTCGATGCAATCACACAAAGCAATACACTATACTCGCACTCACTCGCAATGGATTCGCAATCTCGCAAGTGAGTTAGTGTACTCCCAAGGCAAGCACTACCATGGGAAACTCATTCCCAAGGTGCTCCTCCCCCCCAAGCCCCGGGCACCCTCCTATTTATAGAGGGAGGGAGAAAACTAGTCGTTACACTCAAACAGCGCAATTGGTGGACCGTCCGCAGTACAACTGGCGGACCGTCCGCCTCAGATCTCAATGGCTATAAAATGTGTCAGAGATGACCATTAGAGCTCTGGTGGACCGTCTGCCCATCAGGCACAGACCGTCCGCCCCACACTAAAATCAACCGGCCAAAACTCGAACTTTCGCCCACGGACCATCCGCCTCACAAAAGTCCTCTCAAACGCTCGGAAACGTCTCTGTGTAAACAGTCTGTGAAAATGGTCTACCTCACAAAAAATTGCCTGACGGTCTGCCTCACAAACTTCTCTGTGTTAAAAAACAACTACGGACTGTCCACCCGCCTGGTCGCGGACAGTTTGGACCACCCGGACGGTCTGCCACTAGAGAGGCGGACCCTTTTCAGCACAACCGAAACTCGGTAAAACGGCCATAACTTTTAGCTCCAATGTCCAACTTAGGTGATCTTGGACTGTATGGAAAGCTCATTTAGAGGGCTATCCAATCCAGATGAAATATTGACCCAAAACACTTTGTATCAAAGCAGAATTGCAATCCAAGATCACACCGAGCCATAACCATCATCCAAACCATCAACCCTTTGCAAATGTGCCAACCCCATAAGCGTACACCTTATGTGTGAGTGAGTTAGCATTTTCACAAACATTTTTCAAAGGGTTTTCTGCTCTATTTACCATGCCACTCGATTTTAGTGACATCACAATGTTAGATCGCTCAAGAGATCAACAAAGAGGGTCCTCTCAGAGATTAAGGGTCATAGACTGTCCGACCGCTACCACGGACTTCCCAATCTTTCTGTCAGAACAGAGTTCCTTAAGATTTTCAACAACGCCATTTCCCAAGGTTAGTCGTGACTCATCTAAATGCAAACCATGCAAGTTATTGATCAAGTGGCACTAGATGACCGATATGGAAACAAGTTTGCCCTTCTTGATAGTATGGCCATCTATCCTAAACCCGGTCATAAACTTCTCTACTCACCTATGACCGGTTAAATGAAATTCCTATTGGTTATACCTTTGCCTTGCGTATTCCATTCCATCTTCTCCAATGTTGATGCAACACATGCACCAACGTCATCACAAATGATATGACCCTCTTCATATCATCATGCGACGTATTGGTTCATCGATCTTGACTTCACTTGCTCTTCACCGTTGCATCGGTCCATCGGCGCCAAGTCATTGCTCAAGCATCCTGCCATGCGGTCCAGCAAACCAAGTCTTGTCTTGATCTTCTCCTCTTAGTCACATGACTCCATGTCATATCTCATATGCAATGAGCTCCTTCATCACATAATTACCTGTGGACTAATCACCTGTGTATTTGACTTAAACACATATTAGTCCAGCTAAGTTGTCACTCAATTACCAAAACCAAACAAGTACCTTCAATCTCCCCCTTTTTTGTAATTGATGACAACTTTACAAAGATATGGAAATTAAGTTTGTTTGGATTTTATACTCCTTATCCAACATTTCAGCTCTATGTTAGAATTTGGATAAGCACCATAAAATCCGATAAGGTTGTGATAACTCCCCCTACATATGTTCTCAAATGATTTGGTTTCAAGCTTGCACATATGCATAAATATGAAATTTTGAGAGTGTTAACACTACTTGATGATGCTAAGGTATATAGGATAAACCTTTGTAGCATGATACTAATTAAGCTTGCACATTGAAGTCCATCCTTAGCATCATGGTTAGCTAGATACCACAAGAAACACACTAGATACCTCATGACATCAATATTATAGGCACGGTTCTAGGTGTACATGAAAGAATAAAATATATCTAGCCACCAACATATGCAAGGTAGTTAACATTTCATCATTCAAATCCTATAACTAGCATTCACCATTCAAGCATGCATATTGAAATTTAAAGCTTATGCAATGTGCTAGCAAGCACATGAATATGCACATATCAAATGCAATCAATCACGTTCATGAGCTTGCTCCCCCTACTTGTGTGCTTCTCTTTGTCCAAGTGTTGTGATCCTTTTTGCTTCCTCTTGATTATGTCCATGTCCAAATCCATTTTTCTTTTCCCCCATATCATAGTGCCTCCAATATTTCATATCTTCCACTCTCATTTCTTTGTACCACTCTCATTCTCATTCCATCTTCCGCAATATTTCATATCGTTGTGCCACTCTCTCCCCCTTTGTCATCAATTTCCATAAAGGTACGCTCATTTGACACTAAGGGTTGGGTGATACTCTCTCCCCTTTATGTGATACTTGAATCTTAATTTGTGATGGACAATATCACATATGTACAAATGATGTCATTTGCGGGGTGCCAATTAAAAAGATACCACTAATAGTTTACTTGGAATGCCTCGTGTAGGATCTTTTGACCTTGATACCGGTATGTGGGACATCTTCCCCTATTTCAAAGATTTGGTCATTCAACTAGATCAACTTGAGCTCTTGTATGTGAGGGATGCATTCTTCTCTTGATGATCACTTAAAGTTGACGATCACTTGTAATCTTGTAGGATATCACTTGCAATCTTGATATAGACATCAATTTTGAATAGCAATTGAAAATATACCACTTGAAGAAATCCCAAGACATACCACATGAAGGAATACCAATTCATACTACTAAAGTCCATGAAAGCTTTGTTGCTTCCCTTGAAGCTGATTCATCTATGCTCCAAGTGACTGACCAATGTCCTCAAAAATCATCTTGATCACATTAAATCGTGTTCCATTCATGATATAATTTATGACACTCCAATAATGCTCACAGATGGCATCCTTGTTTCAACTCTTAGGCATGAAGGTGCATCTGAGGATGTTCTATATCCGTGAAATATGCATAATCAAGTTCATTTGCAGCGGCATCCAATCTATCTTTCCTTTATCCATATCAATTTCATAGGTGGCATAGAATTTTCTAAGGATAGTCTCATTCCAATCACATCTATGCTCTATAAAAGGTCTAATTCTAAGATTTTCAAGCTCAATTTCCACTCTCACCAGAACTTCTTTTGATCCAAGGTATGGAAAATCAATTCACTATGCAATCAACCAAGTGACCAAGGAAAGCATTTTCTTTGTATGATGAAACCACTAGTAGGATGAAACATGATAACCATTTGCATTGTTGTCTTGTTCTTGAAGTAGATTGTTTCCATGAGCTTCATAATTTTGACTTAAACAAATTGATTTGCCTAAGCTTTCCAAGTTTGGTTTAAACCTTTTCTAAGCTTCTTCACAAGCATGAAGTGATTATCTTATCAAGGTAGTGCTTGTCACTTATAGGCAATCAAAATATATCAAGTACTTGGGTTTACTAGCTCATGAATAAACTCACATACTAACCACTAGATCAAATAATCATTCAAGCAATAGTGGTAGGCTACGAATTTCAAAACTTCATTTGTTATGCATGATCCTTTAAGCATGTACTATATGCACTAACCGCATACTAGTAAGGGATGAAAATGATCAATGCACATTACAATGATACCTTTGCTATATTGGAGTAGAGGATAGTCAATAAGATTCCAATTTAGCTCCGCAATAGCAATGTGAAGTCCAATTAATAGCTTGGTGAAGATCAATGAATACCAATTTGAATTTCATCCTTCACCCATATGAATTGAGAACCAATAATTATTAAGTGCACTTCTTCATGTTGTGGTTGGCTTGCTTCTTCATTTGATCAATGCTTGCATGAGAGAACTATTTAGAATACCACTTGAAATCTCATTACTAGCTCTCTTTGGGTGTTGCTTGCTTTCTTGATCAACTCTTTATATTTCTTCAACTAAGCATCTGAATTTTTCCTTGGATCGTCACTTCCATGTTAGCCATCCAAGCCACACGCTTGGTTTACCTCCAAAGGCGGCAAGCCCATACACTAGGGAGAAGTGACCTCTCTCTAAGTAACCATTCTTGACACTAACTTGAAATGTCTTTGTTTGATTGATCCATATAATGGACTTATCTTGATGAATAACTTTGAATTCTTCATTGAGTTTTTTCCTTTCTACCAAATGATCTCCAAAAACCATTATAACTTAAACTCCATTTTCATCTTGAGCTTGGTCTTGATCTCTAGCTTGAGTACCAAATGTGTGTAAAGTACACTTCCTCAATCAAATGACCTTGTACTCTTTGCTTGTCAAGCTTCTCACTTAATCCAAAACCAAACTAGGTGCCTCAATTTCTTATCCAACATGATTCCAACTTGAGGACCTTTCAATCAAAGTGACTTGATTTATCCAATAATTGTCACTTGTAAGGCAGATTCTGTACACTTTAAAGAATAATCCATAACTCTCAACGTACAGCTCTAGTAATCACAAAATTTGGTGGAGATGTGTTTTACTAACTCATCCTGCAGCTATAAAGATTTGATCTTCATTGGACTTCTCAATTGCTACCAGATTTCATATTTTTCCCAACTGCTACATGCTGAAAACTGCTGCTCACGTGTTGACAAGATCTACTCCAAAAATGAAGTATATTTTATCCAATACTCATGAGATAATTTTCATCAACTAATATCATAAGTGTAGAGCATGTATACCAAATTTGAAGCCATTCCAAATAGATTTGATTACTCAAATATGGTTATCATCACAGCTAGCTCAGTTTTTGCAATAAAGGACATATTTCTAAACTTGAGCTATACTTCTTCAAATTGAATCAAATTTCATATCAAATGAATTTAAAACTTTCACAAGACATATATACATTCAGTCCACTTAAAAATTATCTTATGAACTTATCCATCAAATTAATCCAAACTTGAATATTAAATATTTAATCCATTCAATCATCTCATAGCAAGCAACATTTGCATAGATATATCCAATGCACTCAACTCATATG
Organism: Echinochloa phyllopogon; assembly: GCA_033239725.1. Classification (NCBI taxonomy): domain Eukaryota; kingdom Viridiplantae; phylum Streptophyta; class Magnoliopsida; order Poales; family Poaceae; genus Echinochloa; species Echinochloa phyllopogon. The sequence goes on from BTCW01000018.1 coordinate 31,648,955, forward strand.
CACCCAAATGAATTAGATCAACAAAGAATATACCTTTGTAGATCATGATCTGCCCATAGCAAGCTTCAAATCAAATATTTGGAAGCCTTCAATTATATCCAATAAATCACCACAACTTGATAATTTGCACTTGTATGTTGTAGCACATTTACACTTCACTTATTTGACTTGGCATTGGGATGGAATAGCATTAAGCTTTATTACTTCACTCAATCTTATGATCAACAAAATAAATCCGATTGAGTCAAGCCTCCAATGCCATGGTACCTACACACATTCATCCACTTTTTGATGGTCTAGTTTGGGTCCTCTCAAGTTAGGAGCAACATACTTCGGCATTGCCTTAGTATGAGTAGCAGGATGTTTTGCAATTGCAACCAATGAGGTACCATTGTCATCCTTTCTAAGCATAATATTATCATCAATTGAAATAGGTTTAGAATTGTTACCTAGGGGACATGAATTAGCCATGTGTCCCCTTTCCCAGCATGAGTAGCAAAATCTCTTTGATTGAGCCTTTTCTTCCTCGCTCATGTGTTGCTTCTCATTGCCTTGCCTCTTCAATTTTGCTTTAACCTTCTTCTCAAGCTTGGTAGGACACCTCGGGGCAAAGTGTCCCATATCTTTGCACTTGATTTGAGCATAATCTTTTTCATCTTGATTCTTGCTCATTATTTGGGTGGCTTGCTTAGAAGTTTGATGCTTTGCTCTTGCTTTGCCACATCTTCTAGTTTTTTTCTTCTTCATCCCCAAACCATCATCTTGATGGTTAACTTGAACTTGTTTTGGGGGTTTTGCTTTCGGCTCAACTTGAGGCTTCTTTGTTGGGCAATACTTTGCAAGGTGTCTCACAACATGGCAACGATAGCACATGAAGTAGGATATCTTCTTTTCTTGCATCTTCTTGTTCTTGCCCGTGCTCTTGCTTTCTAACTTGTTGCTCAAATTCTTCACTTCATTTTTGAGCTCATTGTTCTCCTTCAAAATGTTAGTCTCACAAGATATAGAAGTAGAACATTCATCTATTTGTGAAGAATATGACATATTAAATAAATCATCACAAGAGGTGGATACATGCTTCTCATCTACATCACAAGGGTTAGCAATATTACGTGATTGAATATTTGACCCAAGTAATGAGCTCTCACTAGTTTTAGATTTTTCATTGGAAAGTTCCTTAGTGAGAAAAGCATGGTCTTGTACCAAGTTATCATGAGCAACACTAAGTTCCTCATGAGCCATTTTTAGCTCATCATGTGAACAAGTAATGACATAAAGTAGATGCTTTTGTTGTTCACATGTGGTCTTTAGAAATGAGTTTTCATTTTCCAATTTCTTTGTTTTAGCCATCTCATTTTCTAAAGCAATATTCATGCTAGCAAGTCTACTAACAAGCTCATCATATGAATCATAACAAACCACATTGCAACTTGATACTTTTGTGTTACCTTGTGACATGAGGGAATGTAGTGGTGTTGGAGAGCTTGTGGTAGCATTATCACTCTCATATCTTGACCATGAATCCTTCCAGTCAACATCAAGTGTGTTTGAAGTAAAGACATCACTTGCATCACTTGATGTTCGGTCTTCAACAATCTTGACAAGTGATCTTGTGGCATAATGACTATCATTACCATCATTTGACCATGAGGTGGATCAATGTTCCACAATCACCAAGTTGTGGTCATGCTCAACATCCTCATGAGCCACTTCCTTGGGCTCAACATCATCATCATCGTCAGAGATTGTCCCATACTTCTCATTGAGATAAATCCAAATCTCATGAGCATTCTTGAAATACATAATCTCCCCTAACATGCAATCATCCAAAGAGCTATACATGATGTGAGTAGCTTGGTAATTGAGTTATAGGCATTTCTCTTGCGCTTGAGTTGGATTATTTTCATCAATTGCATGAGAAAAACCTACATCTACAATCCACCACATTTGAGGGTTAATGAACTTAAAATTGCATATCATCTAATTTTTCCACTGTGTAAAGTGTGTGCCATCAAAATAGTGTGGACAATAAACATCTAGCCCGTAGTTCGCCATCCTCTCGGGTCGGTAAAGACCACAAAAGAGAGATCTAGCTCTGATACCACTTGTAGGGTCGAGATGGCGGACTAAAGGGGGGGTGAATAGTCCTTTCTCAAACATAATGCACCGGCTAACCGAAACAAATGCGGAATTAAAACTATCATTCTAGCCAAGACTTCACCCCTCTATCTATGTTCAATAACACCTTATAAAAGATCCTAAACAAGTAACTAAGGTGTCGGGCTAGCACGAGCTCACATAAATAATTCTAGGAGCATGGTCACACAAACCTATGTCACTAGTACTTCACACAACAGGGAGCTCCTACACAACTAGAAAGCAAAAGCACAAAGCCCCTAAGCAAAGGCTCAATTTACTTAGCTATACAAACTAAGCAAAGAGACTAATTAAGCTACACAAGCTAATTAGTCACGAGATCACTACTTCATGCTACACAAGAAAGAAGACAACTAGCAAGCTACACAAGCCAACTAATTATGAGAGCAACCTCACAAGCACAAGATATATATATATATATATATATATATATATATATATAAGGAAGTAAATACAATGCTTGTGATCAAGAAGTGCAAACCACCGAGAAGAGTAGACAATGTTGACACGGTGATCTTTATCCTAAGGTTCACTTCTTTGCGACCAAGCTAATCCTTGTTGTGTTGACCAACACCTCGATGGTTCTTGGGCAAAGCTCTCAAGCCGCTGGCCACTACGGGCACTCCAAGACACCACTCGCAAGTGAGGTAACTCAATGACACGCTCCACTAGAGTTGCTCTTCGTGATCCCCGCGGGGTGAGTACAATCTCCCACACAAATCCTTCTCCGGAGCACCGCACAATCTCCTTGCATGCTTCAACGGAGCCTTAATCCACCAAGCCGTCTAGGACGTGGCAACCTCCAAGAGTAACAAGCAAACCGACTTGCAACATGAACACCTAGTGCCACTCGATGCAATCTCACAAAGCAATGCACTAGACTCGCACTCACTCGCAATGGATTCGCAATCTTGCATGAACAAGTGAGTTACTAGACTCCCAAGGCAAGCACTACCATGGGAAACACATTCCCAAGGTGCTCCTCCCCCTCCAAGCCCCGGGCACCCTCCTATTTATAGAGGGAGGGACAAAACTAGCCATTACACTCAAACATCACAACTGGCGGACTGTCCGCAGTACAACTGGCGGACCGTCCGCCTCAGATCTCAATGGCTATAAAATGTGTCCGAGATGACCATTAGAGCTCTGGTGGACCGTCTGCTCATCAGGCGCGGACCGTTCGCCCCACACTAAAATCAACCGACCAAAACTCAAACTTTTGCCCGTGGACCGTCTGCCTCACAAAAGTCCTCTGAAACGCTCGGAAACATCTATGTGTAAACAGTCCTCAAAAACGGACTGCCTCACAAAAAATTGCCTGCGGACCGTCCACCCCGAGAGGCCGGACAGTCTGCCTCACAAACTTCTCTGTGTTGAAAAGTAACTACGGAGTGTCCGCCCGCCTGGTCGCGGACAGTCTGGACCATCCAGACGGTCCACCACCACAGAGGCGGACCCTTTTCAGCACAACCGAAACTCGGTAAAATGGCCATAACTTTTAGCTCCAATGTCCAAATTAGGTGATCTTGGACTCTATGGAAAGCACATTTAGAGGGCTATCCAATCCAACTGAAATATTGACCCAAAACACTTTGGATCAAAGCAGAATTGCAAACCAAGATCACGCCGAGCCATAACCATCATCCAAACCTTCAACCCTTTGCAAATGTGCCAACCCCATAAGCGTACCACCTTATGTGTGAGTGAGTTAGCATTTTCACAAACATTTCTCAAAGGGTTTTCTGCTCTCTTTACCACGCCACTTGATTTTAGCGACATCGCAATGTTAGATCGCTCAAGAGATCGACAGAGAGGGTCCTCTCACAGATTATGGATCACAGACTGTCCGACCGCTATCATGGACTGCCCAATCTTTTTGTCAGAACAGAGTTCCTCAAGATTTTCATCTAAATCCATGGTTGGTCGCCACTCATCTAAATCCAAACCATGCAAGTTATTGATCAAGTAGCACTAGATGACCGATAAGCAAACAAGTTTGCCCGTCTTGATAGTACGGCCATCTATCCTAAACCCGGTCATAAACTTCTCTACTCACCTATGACCGGTTAAATGAAATGCCTATTGGTTATACCTTTGCCTTGCGCATTCCATTCCATCTTCAATGTTGATGCAACACATGCACCAACGTCATCACAAATGATATGATCCACTTCCTATCATCATGCGACATATTGGTTCATCGATCTTGACTTCACTTGCTCTTCACCATTGCATCGGTCCATCGGTGCCAAGTCATTGCTCATGCATCCCACCACGCGGTCCAGCACTTAGCCTCTGACTTACCCTTCACACTTGCAACCGGACCATCAAACCAAGTCTTGTCTTGATCTTCTCCTCTTAGTCACATGATGCCACGTCATGTCTCATATGCAATGAGCTCCTTCATCACATAATTACCTGTGGACTAATCACCTGTGTAATTAACTTAAACACATATTAGTCCACCTATATTGTCACTCAATAACCAAAACCAAATAAGGACCTTTAGTTTGGTCCTATAGGTACAGGGCGATGCGGAGAACGCGGCTGGCTAGACCAAGTCGACCGCGGCACGGCCAAGGCGTCGGTCGACGGCCGGTGAGCAACAGCAATGGGATTTTGGAGCATGGGAGCGTGCGAGAAGAGGCCCGGGATGACGCTTACCTCTATGTGAAGCTGTTCCAGGGGTCGAGAGAGGCGGAGCTGCACCGGAGCGGCGGATCGATGGCGCGGCGGCGAACGCAGGGGAGGCAGTGGCGGCGCGAGCTAGAGAGAGGCGCTGGGTTCGAGAAGCTTGCTGCGAGGGTCGGATGAGGTCCTAGGGTGCGGTGTCCTGCTTTTATAGCCCCCTAGGGGCTGGCATATGCGTGCAAGCACTCCGAATCGTGGCGGCGGCGGCGGATTGGACCTTCCATGGGGGGAGGGACCTTCCAAGCGTGGAACAGTGCCAAAAAGGAAGGAGTTGCGTGGGGGAGCTTCATGGAAGCGTCGCGCGGGGTGGGGCTCTGGTGCAGGCTAGACGCGGCCGGGGTGAGGTCAGGTTCGGCTCGGGCTTGGCAGGGGGGGAGAAGAGGATCTAACAGGCGGGGCCCGCGTGTCTGGGAGAGGGAGTGGAGTGGGCCGAAGCGGTGGTGGGGGAGCGCGAGCGCTGGCTAAGCCGCACGCGAGGAGCTGTTGTGCCGGCGGAGGAAAGAGAGGAGGGGCTGGGCTGCGCTCGGAAGAGAGAGGAGGGAGCAAGAGCGGACCGAGGAAAAGGTTCAGGGGGCAAAAGTGAACTCTGGGCGAATAACTTTTCTAGAGCTCCAAACAAAGCGATTCAAATTCGAATTTAAACTAGATTTAAATTATAGTTTGAACCAAAACCAATACAAAACTTAATGCAGCAACATGAATGCAACAAAAATGTTTCTACTCCTTATATTTGACTTTAATTCCCAGAAATTATTTATTTAACCTATATTAATTAGGAGCAGTTTAGTAAAAAGTGAATTAATTCCTAAAATTTTAAATAGGGCTATTTTAGGGTGTTACAAACCTACCCCCCTTAAGATGAATCTCGTCCCCGAGATTCGGACGTGGATGCAAAGAGTTGTGGGTACTCGGCCTTGAGGTCCTCTTCTCTTTCCCATGTCGCCTCGTCTTCTGAGTGACGGCTCCACTAAACCTTGCACATCCAGATCACTTTTTTTCTGGTGACTCGTTCAGACTCCTCCAATATTTTAACAGGGTGCTCGGCATAAGTTCTTGCACATTCAGCTCATCTATCGGGATCTGCTCCTCGGGCACCCGCAAGCATTTCTTCAACTGTGACACGTGGAATACATTGTGCACTTCGGCCAGTTTCTCAGGTAGCTCTAGCCGATATGCTACTTCGCCCATCCGTTCCAATATCTTGAAGGGTCCGATGTAGCGAGGCGCTAGTTCGCCCTTGACATTGAATCTTTTTACGCCCCTCATTGGTGACACCTTGAGATACACAAAGTCATCAACTTCGAAGGTGAGATCCCTCCATCTGACATCAGCATAGCTCTTCTACCGGGATTGTGCCACCTTCAAGTTCTGCCTGATCACTTGCACTTGTCGCTCTGCCTCTCTTAGTATCTCAGGCCCAAAAACTTGACTCTCTCTAGTCTAATTCCATAAGAGTGGAGTTCTGCACTTTCTACCATACAAAGCCTCAAATGGTATCATCTATAGACTTTTCTAGTAGCTGTTGTTGTACGAAAATTCCGCACTGGGCAAACTATTGTCCCAACTGACACCATACTGCAGAGCACATGCCCTCAACATGTCTTCCAAAATCTAATTGGTTCGCTCTGTCTATCCATCCGTCTGTGGGTGGTAAGCCAAACTAAAGTGCAACTTAGTGTCCATAGACTCGTGTAGCTTCTGCCAGAAGTGTGATGTGAACTGAGTACCACGATCAGACACTATTCGCTTTGGCACTCCATGCAAGCATACAATTCTCTCCATGTATAGCTCTTCTAATCTGGCGCATGTGTAAGTAGTCTTCACTGGAAGAAAGTGTGTCACTTTGGTCAAGTGATCCACGATTACCCAGATGGAGTCAAATCTTCTCTAAGTGTGAGGTAGACTGGTGATGAAGTCCATTCCGACTTCCTCCCACTTCCATTCGGGTATCTTCAGGGGTTGGAGCAATCCTGCTAGCCTTTGGTGCTCAGCCTTGACTCTCTGACATGTGTCACATAAAGCCACATATGTAGCCACGTCACGCTTCAATCCGTACCACCAGAATCTTTCCTTGATGTCTTGGTACATCTTGGTACTTCCCGGGTGGATCGAGTAGGCCGAATCATGTGCTTCTCTCAGGATCGTGTCCTTGATCTGTGCCATGTCGGGTACACATATCCTCTTCCCATGCCACAAGGTTCCCCGATCATCCACTCGAAAACCGGGGGCATTCCCTAGAGCAACCTGCTCAACAATCTCCTTGATTTTCTCATCCTCAAGCTGACCATCCCGGATCTCCTGTTCCAGAGTCGGTTCTACTGCCATTTCCGTGATGCTAGCCATGAATCCTAGACTCATCCTCTAAACTCCAGGCTGAGCTCTTCTGGCAGACAATGTCCAGTGAGCTTGTTCACATAGCTTCGCCTACTCAGAGCATCTGCCACCAAGTTAGCCTTTCCTAGGTGATAGTGAATCTCTAGATCATAATCCTTGATGAACTCCAACCATCGGTGCTGTCGCATATTTAGGTCCGACTGGGTGAAGACGTACTTGAGGCTCTTATGATCGATGTAAATGTCGCACTTGTGTCCAATCAAGTAATGCCTCCAAATCTTTAGAGCATGTACCACAGCTGCCAACTCCAGATCATGCGTCGGGTAGTTTTGCTCATGTTTCCTCAACTGCCTTGACGCATAAGCCACAACCTTTGCCTCCTGCATGAGCACACATCCCAATCCTAGACGGGATGCATCGCAGTAGATAGAGAAGCTCTTGGCTATGTCAGGCAAAATTAGCACATGTGTTGTTGTCAACCTCTTCTTTAACTCCTTGAAGCTGGTTTGGCACTCCTCTGTCCAGTCAAACTTAGCATTTCTCTCCAATAATGCCGTCAGGGGCTTAGCAATCTTAGAGAATCCTTCGATGAACCTTCGATAATATCCGGCCATCCTAAGGAAACTCCTGGTTTCGCTCACATCCTGAGGCGGGTTCCAACTTAACACATCTCTAACCTTCTTCGAGTTGACTGTCATTCCACCATTAGACAACACGTGTCCCAAGAATGTCACTTCTTTCAACCAAAACTCGTACTTGCTCAACTTGGCATATAGCTGATGTTCCCGGAGTCTCTGCATCACCAATCTCAAGTGATCCTCGTGTTATTCTTCATTCTTGGAGAAAACCAGAATGTCATCAATGAACACCACCACTAACTTGTCGAGGTAATCCATGAACACACTATTCATCGGGTACATGAAGTATGCAGGAGCGTTGGTCAGTCCAAAGGACATGACTGTGAACTCATACGATCCATACCGAGTGGTGAAAGCTGTCTTGGGTATGTCCGACAACCGGATCCTCATCTGGTGATAGCCCGATCGAATATCTATCTTGGAGAACACACAAGCTCCCTTTAGCTGATCAAACATATCATCAATCCTTGGCAGTGGGTATTTGTTCTTGATGGTCACTTTGTTGAGGGCTCGATAGTCCACACACAACCTCTGTGTCCCATCTTTCTTGTCCACGAACAACACTGGTGCTCCCCATGGTGATGAACTAGGACGAATATTCCCTTTGGCTAGCAAGGAGCTTAATTCTTCCTTAAGCTTTTCTAGTTCCTTTACTCCCATCATATATGGTCTTTTAGCTATAGGTGAAGTGCCATGCTTAAGTTCAATAATGAATTCAACTTCACGTTCCAGGGGCATACCTGGCAATTCATCTGGGAACACATCTGGGAACTTGTTCACCACTCTGATGTCGTCGGGGGCTGCTCCCCCAGCTTGATTGACTTGGCACTGTTCCGAAGACTTGACTGCTTGGTACTCCACTTTTTCTCTGCCCGTTGCTATCAGCTGTACTGCCCTCTCAGCGCACTGGATCACAGCACTATATTTGGCTAGCCAGCTCATTCCCAGGATTAGATCGAACCCAAGAGAATTCAGGACTATGGGGTATACCTCAAAATCTACGCCCCTTATTGTAATGATGACTTTGGAGCAGCGTAGACTGGCTCGTTGTTCTCCCACATGTGAACTAACTAACATGGGTTTCCCATGGGTTGTAGGGTCAACATATTCTTTTGTACAAATGCAGCAGAGATGAAAGCATGCAAAGCTCCAGAATCGAATACAACAGTCGTAGGGGTCGAGTTGACAAGGAACGTACCCACAACCACGTCAGTAGCTCCATCTGCGATCTATGTGCCCATGTTGTTGACCTTGCCTCTAGCTAGGTTCTGCGGTCCTCGGTTGGCCTGCACCTACTGCTGTCCGACCTGTTGGTTGGCGTTCTGGGCCTTCTTGGGGCAGACATTGGCAAAGTGCCCCTGCTCCCCACAGTGGTAACACACCCTCGGACCCATTGGTGTAGTGTTGGATGGGTTGGGGCGCTGAACAGGACGTGATTGGACCTGGTTGCGCTGAACTGGGCCATTCTGCAGCTGGTTCTGGAGACGCTGTTGTGGTGGCGCCAGGAGGTACAGGGGGCGCTGCTGGTACTGACCACGGCTCGGTAAGCTGGGCTGACCCTGGAAACACTGGTGGTTCACCATCTGCTGATTCCCCTGTGGAGGAATGAAGCGAGGATGAGTGATGCTCCCTGACTGCTGGCCCTGGAACTTCCTCTTCTTCTCCTCTATGTCACGGCGCTTATGTTCCAGCATCAAGGCACCATCCACCGGGTCCTGAAAGTTGGAGAACTTGGTACACATCAGCTCGTACTGTAGTGCATCCTGCAAGCCATCACGGAACCGGGTCTGCTTCTTCTAGTCGGTGGCCACATCCTCTGGAGCGTAGCGGGTGAGCTCAATGAACTTGTCACGGTAAGCGGTGACACTCATCCCTTCCTGCTTCAGCACCAGGAATTCCTTCTTCTTCAGGATCATCAGAGCCTCCGGCACATGGTGGGAACGGAAACTGTCACCGAACTCCCGCCAGGTGATCTGGGTACGATCGGGGTGAGCGTACTGGTATGAATCCCGACAGTCCAATGCTGGCCCTTGAAGCTATCCTCCTGCGTACAACACCTTCTCCCGGTCGTTGCACTGCGCAATGTCGAGCTGTCTCTCCACCGCCTTGAGCCAATCATCTGCCTGCAGGGGGTCGCTGGCTTTGTTGAAGGTAGGAGGGCGTCCCTTCATAAATTCACCCCTCTTATCCTGGGGCATGTTAGGCTGGTGAGGTGGATTCTGCTGGTTCTGCTGCATCAATGTCATGGTCTGGGCCATCTGCTGCATCAGTTGGGTTTGCATGAGCATCATCTACTCAATGGTGGGAGGGGGTGCTGGTGGTGGTGGTGGCTGGTTCTGGTTGCCTCCACTGCCACCTGCGTTGCTCTTTGTGTTCACCATCTATCATCAGCAAATAATTCTCATAAAAACTCCATTGGACATAACCAAGTTACTCAGATTTTGTGCGGAAGGGACTTAAGAAGATTATCAAACTTGTCAGGATATGATCTAGTGATGGAGGACTTGATAGAGCAAGAGAAATGAATAACCGCTTCTATGTAAACATTAATGTCCTTAAACCTTAATCCAAAATCTAGATGGTGGTAGACTTGTGTCTATGCCCATCATAATCATTACAAAGATCCAAATCACACATAAGCATAATGACGAACCCAAGAGAATTCAGGACTATGGGGTATACCTCAAAATCTACCCCCCTTATTGTAATGATGACTTTGGAGCAGCGTAGACTGGCTCGTTGTTCTCTCCCATGTGAACTAACTAACATGGGTTTCCCATGGGTTGTAGGGTCAACATATTCTTTCGTACAAATGCAGCAGAGATGAAAGCATGCCAAGCTCCAGAATTGAATACAACAGTCATAGGGGTCGAGTTGACAAGGAACGTACCCACAACCATGTCAGTAGCTCCATCTGCGATCTCTGCGCCCATGTTGTTGACCTTGCCTCTAGCTAGGTTCTGCGGTCCTTGGTTGGCCTGCACCTGCTGCTGTCCGACCTGCTGGTTGGCGTTCTAGGCCTTCTTGGGGCAGAGATTAGCAAAGTGCCCCTGCTCCCCACAGTGGTAACACACCCTCGGACCCATTGGTGTAGTGTTGGATGGGTTGGGGCGCTGAACAGGACGTGATTGGACCTGGTTGCGCTGAACTGGGCCATTCTGCAGCTGGTTCTGGAGACGCTATTGTGGTGGCGCCAGGAGGTACAGGGGGCGCTGCTGGTACTGACCACGGCTCGGTAAGCTGGGCTGACCCTGGAAACGCTGCTGGTTCACCATCTGCCGATTCCCCTGTGGAGGAATGAGGCGGGGATGAGTGATGCTCCCTGTCTGCTGGCCCTGGAACTTCCTTTTCTTCTCCTCTATGTCATGACGCTTATGTTCCAGCATCAAGGCACCATCCACCAGTTCCTGAAAGTTGGAGAACTTGGTACACATCAGCTGGTACTGTAGTGCATCCTGCAAGCCATCACGGAACCGGGTCTGCTTCTTCTAGTCGGTGGCCACATCCACTGGAGCATAGCGGGCGAGCTCAATGAACTTGTCACGGTAAACGGTGACACTCATCCCTTCCTGCTTCAGCACCAGGAATTCCTTCTTCTTCAGGGTCATCAGAGCCTCCGGCACATGGTGGGTACGGAAACTGTCACGGAACTCCCGCCAGGTGATCTGGGTACGATCGGGGTAAGCGTACTGGTATGAATCCCACCAGTCCAATGCTAGCCCTTGAAGATGTCCTCCTGTGTACAACACCTACTCCCGGTCGTTGCACTGCGCAATGTCGAGCTGTCTCTCCACCGCCTTGAGCCAATCATCTGCCTGCAGGGGGTCGCTGGCTTTGTTGAAGTTAGGAGGGCGTCCCTTCATAAATTCACCCCTCTTATCCTGCGGCATGTTAGGCTGGTGACGTGGATTCTTTTGGTGGGAGGGGGTGCTGCTGGTGGTGGTGGCTGGTTCTTGTTGCCTCCACTACCACCTGCGTTGCTCTTTGTGTTCACCATCTATCATCAGCAAATAATTCTCATAAAAACTCCATTGGACATAACCAAGTTACTCAGATTTTGTGTGGAAGGGACTTAAGAAGATTATCAAACTTGTCAGGATATGATCTAGTGATGGAGGACTTGATAGAGCAAGAGAAATGAATAACCGCTTCTATGTAAACACTAATGTCCTTAAACCTTAATCCAAAATCTAGATGGTGGTAGACTGGCGTCTATGCCCATCATAATCATTACAAAGATCCAAATCACACATAAGCATAATGACAACCAAACCAAGTACCTAGAGACATGATTCACACAAGACTTGACAACACGGCTCTGATACCAATCTGTCACACCTAGATTTACACAGAAACCCGAATGCGGCCATATGTGTGCCCAGGAAGTCATAGTACACATATATCAAAACAAATATGATAAACAGAGAACATATGCTTGAATAAATAGAGTTTTACATCATAGTTTAACAGAAATAAACTAACCAATACAGCGAAAGACTAATAACTCTCAACTAAGCGGGGCCGCAATCCACAGGGACTTTGACTGGGAGAACGCAACACAGTAGTTTGGTAGATCTTCTGGAAACTCAGCAGGAGACTAATGCACAGCCCAATCTGTTACCCATTCAGGATTTTGTTGAATAATAGCAAGTGTAAGTAAAACATTCACTTAGCAAGTATAGCACGGGTGTATGAAGGCTCAAAGTAAGGCTAGACACGGCTGAACTGCATTAGCATTTTTAGTTGGTTCATTTTAACATTATCCAAGTTACTACAAGTGAATTGAACCTAGTTGCAACCCAATTAATAAAGTATAAGTGACATTAAGCATAAATAAACATCATCTTCTAATAAAAAAGGATCCATGCCGCTCATGACCCTGAGCAAGGCTATCATGATAGATTTACACTCTGCAGAAGTTTCACCCTTTACCCACCAGTCGCGTTAAAGCTCATAAGAACTTTAAACGCAACCATGCACATCAACACTTTCAAGGTGTGACTGCATAGGGACGCCATGAGGCTTTTCACAAGACACCCTAACAAGACAGTGGTCGATTATGGTACAGCATAGCCAGCATGGCCCAGGCACCGAGATTGACGTACGCCTACGGAGTCACAACATAGGGGGGTCAATGGCGTCCAGAGCGCGGGCATCGCACCCAACAATGCACAACATCTAGAGTTGCCCATCGCACGGACTCTCAGCACGGGACTATGCCTCACGGGGGCATAGCTGAAAAATCTCCCGTCCTCGGTGGATCAAGACATACTCTCACCCATGTTTCCCATAACGTCGTCGGCCCCATCAGTAACCACTGACAAGCTAGAGACATACAAGCTACTTGACCAAGACTAGAGTCATAATAGTTCTAGCGGTGGCGACAGGCTCCTGGGTTGCCGCTTTAAGAACCGAACCTTACGGAGAGACGCTAGAACAAAGCACGAAGCACATGCTCTAGCTCCCTAAACCAAGTTGCTAAAAAGCAAGTTTTATCATCACGTTGAAGTGAACCATTAAGTCAAATTTAACAATTAAACAATGTTAATAGTAGCTGCACGTAGCAAAGATTCTACCCATATGCATAAACCCAAGGTAATCAATAGACAGGATAATCAAGACTAGATATAACCTTAAAGCTACATCAATTTGGACACTTGCATGTATGAAATAAATGATTACAAGGTGGATAGGTAGCAAGGATTGTTCGTGCTAGAACTTGCCTTTCTCAAAGTGTTGTTGCTGCTGGTCCTACTCCTAGAAACCCTCCTCATACTCCAAGTCCAACGCAAACGGCTCACCGACTGGACACGAATCACCACAAAAACATCCACACAAGCCAATACATGCAAACAAAAGTATTCTATTAGAACAGTACACCAAACAGTAGAAACAGAACAAAAGAAGGTTATAAATATAATCTATGCTTCGCTACGAACAAATGAGCGCAAGAATAATGTTAATTGGAGCTAAAACGAAAAAAGTTATGATGTTTCTAAGTTTATAGGGCTTGCTGGCGAGGTTTCAAAGCTTCCAGGGACCTATTCGTGAAAAACTGAGGACCTATACATAATTTCATACAAAAACCGAAGGGCTAACTCGCAAATGTAAAAGTTTTGGACGGCGGGTTCAAAAATACAAAAGCTTAGGGGCCTAAACGCGAAGAAAGGACCTAGATGTAATTATTTTTAACACTATGGTAGACCGCGTATTGATTACTGAAAACTATAGGGGCTCTTTAGCAAAACAGCGGGCGCTGATCGGTATGAGTCAACTTTGACTCGGCTCAGGGTGGATCTGGGTCCTTGGATCTAAATCTAGCGGCTCAGAACAGATCGGAAGGAGGGGATCGTCGACGGCAACAAGAGCATGGTGGCGCCGCCCGCGGACGCGGCGGAGGGCTCACCGGCGTAGCCCGAACTTGCGCCACGAGGTTTGGTTCTCGACGGGGTTTGGTCCTACAAGTGCGGGGCGATGCAGAGAACGCGGCTGGCTAGACCAAGTCGACCGAGGCGCGGCCAAGGCGTCAGTCGACGGCAAGCGGCAGCGAGCATGCCCGTGAGCAGTGGCGACAGGATTTCAAGGCGCGGGAGCGTGCGAGAAGAGACCCGGGATGACGCTTACCTCTACGCGAAGCTATTCCGAGGGTCGAGAGAGGCGGAGCTGCGCCGGAGTGACGAATCGACGGTGTGGCGGTGAGCGCAGGGGAGGCAGCGGCAGCGCGAGGTAGAGAGAGGCGCTGGGGCTCGGGAAGCTTGCTGCGAGGGTCGGATGAGGTCCTAGGGTGCGGCGTCCTGCTTTTATAGCCCCCTGGGGGCTGGCATATGCGTGCGAGCCATGCCGAATCACGGCGGCGGCGGCGGTGGCGGATTGGACGTTTCCATGGGGGGAGGGACCTTCCAAGCGGGGAACAACACCAAAATGGAAGGATCTGCGCGGGGGAGCTTCGTGGAAGCCTCGCGCGGGGTCCACAGGCGCGGGGTGGGGCTCTGGTGCAGCCTAGACGCGGCCGGGGTGAGCTTGGGTCCGGCTCAGGCTTGGCGGGGGGGGGGGAGGGGGAGGAGAAGAAGGATCTGACGGGCGGGGCCCACATGTCGGGGAGAGGGAGCGGAGTGGGCCGAAGCGGGGTGGGGGAGCACGAGTTGGGCCGCGCGCACGAGGAGGTGTTGGGCTAGCGGAGGAAAGAGAGAAGGAGGGGCTGTGCTGCACCCGGAAAAGAGTGGAGGGAGCAAGAGCAGACCGAGGAAAAGGTTCAGGGGCAGAAGTAAACTCTGGGCCGAATAACTTTTCTAGAGCTCCAAACAAAGCAATTCAAATTCAAATTTAAACTAGATTTAAATTTTTGTTTGAACCACAAGCAATACAAAACTTAATGCAGCAGCATGAATGCATCAAAAATGTTTCTACTCCTTATATTTGACTTTAATTCCAAGAAACTATTTATTTAACCTATATTAATTAGGAGCACTTTAGTAAAAAGTGAATTAATTCCTAAAATTTTAAATAGGGCTATTTTAGGGTGTTACAATCAGGAGGTCCATCTTGGCAGCGACTCTGTCCAGAGCTTCCACCTGGTGAACTCCTCGGGTCTGAGGTTGGTCTCGATCGTCGGACCAACCTTGGTTCTCGACCATCTTCTCGATGAGGGCCTTTGCACGGCTCTCCTCAAGAGAGAAGAAAGAACCTCCAGCAACAGCATCCAAATACTCATGAGCAGAGCTTCTGAGCCCGTGGTAAAAGGTTTGGATGATAAACCAACTCTACATACCATGGTGAGGACAAGCAGATATATAGTCCTGGAGGTGATCCCATGCCTCCGGGACTGTTTCATCTTTTAGCTACTGGAAACTAGCAATTTTATTTTGGAGGGCGTTTGTTTTCCCAACTGGAAAGAATTTCAGCAAAAATTTGCTAGTGCACTTATCCCAAGTGTATATGGCTTCGTGGTTAGCATAAAACCATTGTTTTGCCTTGACTAGTAATGAGAAAGGGAATAAACGAAGGCGAATGGCATTGATGCTTACTCCGCGTATGGTGAAGGTGTTGCAGATCTCCAGAAAATGTCAAAGATGAGCATTGGCATCCTCGTGCGGCTTGCCACGGAATAGGCTAGCCTGCACCATGTTGATGAGGGCTAGCTTGAGCTCGAAGTTGCCATCTCCGACTGGCGGAGCTGGTCCGACACGCACGTTCTCGCTCGATGGAGCAGAGAACTCACGGATCGTCTTGCTTGCCATCCTCGGTGAAGCCAGGTCAACAATGGGAAAGACTGGGCTCGTCGGACTGAGCTGCTTCTGAGGAGGTACAACAAAGGGTCGCACTTTCCTCACAAGAGACTCAGGATTTTCTTGGAAGTTTGATGGTAGTTGGAAACCAGTCATGCGCTGCTCTGCTCAACAAGACCAACAAATAGAACAAGGATAAACCCGCTTGTGTAGCGCTATAGTCAACTAAGATAGCTCGAGACAAAAGTTTGAAAGTATCTAGCCAATTGCTTCCCCGGCAACGGCGCCAGAAATGCTCGTTGACACATCTTATGATACAATATCAGGATTGCGTATCCCGGTACTAGGGTAAGGAGCGTTTCAGTGGTTTTTCTTATGGCTCAGTAAAATATATAAATATTCTTTAAGTGCACAGAATTACCGCTGTAGCACTTCACCAGGGAGTAATCCAAGGTATCGTAATTCATATTTCCACAGGGAGGCTTATGGAAAGAGTACTAGCAAACAAGTATTTGAAACTATTAGAGAAGGGTACATGATTAGCAAGATAGGTGATAACAGTATTGGATAGAAATGGATATACCATGACACACAACTCAAGGTAAGCTCAGATAGGAAAGAGAAGGAGTAGATAGCTGGGAGGACAATGAGAAGAGATAGAGGACTCCTAGGTACTTTATTTGTCTATGTCACTTGGGTTTAGAGATACAGTGGCTGAAGAACCAGCACTCAGAGATCAAAGTTAACTCTAATGTCTTAGCTTTGGGACAACAGAACCTATGACACGCAGAAAGGGATGAGAAGGGGTGCCACCAATCCTACACTCTGGAATCCTACAGGTCGAGACGAACGTGATGGACTACGTAGGTCGTATAGGGCTGTCACCACCTAACGGCTACCACCTCCATAGACTCAGGGGCAAACTAAGGTTACTATCTATTCTAGGAACCACTCCCACACTAGTCAACAACTACTTACTCCGCTAGCAAGAGCAAGCAACCTTGTCAATACCCCGGTGACAATTCACCACAAGTATTGAGCAAGATCGAAGAACCAGCTAAGACAAAGACGTAAACGAGATCTAGAAGCACTAGAGCTACAACTAATTATAGTCTAAACACAAAATAGAGCAACTAGAATAAAATAGAAGCAACTATAAATGACAAGACAAGATGATAAAGATAACTTTATATTGATAACTCAAAGTCTACAAAAGGATAGGAAAATATACAAGAGCTTATACCAGAGCTTCTGAAGACGACTCCGAAACTTCTGAGGCACAGCTCGACTCAACTCTAACTCCCAGACTAACTATCCTAACTCTACTAGAAAGAAGTGGAAAATGAGCTCCTTTGCTTGAGTGTGTGTTACAAATGAAGTGGACACCTTTATTTATAGCTTGGAGTGGCGGTTGAGGAGAAGTACCGGCCAAGGGAGCTGAGAGGCGGTTCCTAGCAGTTCGGCCGAATCCAGGGGATTCGGGCGAACCGCCATGGTTCGGCCGAACCGTGGGTTCCACCGCCTTGAGCTCCTACGGTCTCGATCCTGCCCTAGAGTCAGTTTCCCGTGCGGGGGCGATTCGGTCGAAGGCTAGGGGATCGGCCGAACTGGGCTTTCGGCCTAGGTCTGCCCCCCTGCACCGCCTCTTGCTTCTGGACCCCCTGGGCTGCCTTGTGTTGATGTACTTCATGTTGTTTTGGCCTAGAGGTGATGTGGCGATGGTCCAAGTGTCCTGCATGGTCATCGCTCGGTCATTGCTGACGTGGACGGCTTCCAGTTGTGCTTTGCTGACGGCTAAGGGGGGTAACCGGCCGAATCGGGTCGTTTGGCCAAATCGGTCAACTCCGACCCCAATAGCACGTATTTCTCGTTATTGTACCTACACAAGTGAAATAGACCAAAACTCGTGGAACTTTATTAGAAATAAACCTAAATTCATGGAATGTCACAGATAGCCTCATTTATTCCCGAGTATTGGTAGTCAAAAACGTGTCGTAACGACCGCCAACACACTCCCAATGTCATTGAATAGATCATCGTCAAAATCATTGGGAGTGGTGTAGAGTGGATCATAATTATCTTGGCTAGAATAAGGTTGTGGTTCGAAATGAGCATTGGGTTCTAATGGAATGGAAGAGCTAATAGATTTGAATTGTAAATGTGTAGGCTCTTCAGGTTCAGGCTGCTTCTCTTCTTCATCGAGGAATTTGTCATAGATTCCAATGTAGGGGGTGTCATCTAGGATACGATCCAGGATTACCCTCGCTTCACTAGGAATTAAATGAGAGAACGACCCTCCTGAAGCGGAATTCCAGAACGTGGTGGCTACGAGACAGAGGCCAAGGCTGAAATGTTGTAGAATGATAGGTTTTGATAGGCCTAGATCTAGTCCGGAAGCCAAAATTTGCTTGAAACCAGCCGAGATAGCTCCTAACGATTCTCCCTCTAATTGTTTAAATATAAGAATTTTGATTCGGAGGCTAGCTACCTAGGAAACTAGGAAGAAATTCAGGCAGAATTTTTCTCTAAGAATTTCCCAACTCCCTTCCATATTACTGATAGATAGAGAGTACCATCTCTTTGCTCCTCCCATTAGTGAAAACATAAATACATTTGAGTGTCTCTTGTGTCATGCCCGCTATGACGAGGCAAGAACAGAGTTGCTCAAACTTTCGTAAATGTGCATAGGGACTCTCAGCATTCGTTCTTGAGAACGTTTACTCTTGAACCATGGCTATGAAGCTGGGATGCAGCTCATAGCTGGATGTGTGGATAGGATGTGATGATGATCGTGGCTCCAAACTATCGCCCTTTGGAGCTGAATGTTGATGTAAGGTAAGAGTGGAATCCAAATGGTGGGTGGTGTGATACACGGACAACTTGGGTTCAGATTCAGAAGAGATACCATTCCCCGGCAACGGTGCCAGAAAGTTTGTTGGCACTCCTTACGTCCTACTAATAAATCCGCAAGCGGACGGATACCGATGTAACTTTCACCCGGGAGTATTCCAGAGTATCGATTTACACGAGGAACAAGAAGTGAACTAATCCTAAACTAAGTTGTCCAATGATGATAAAATGGAGTGGATGACGACGAAGAAAGGGAAGGAAAAATGATAGGAGGGTAGAAAGGGCAATAGTCCGGTAGTAGTCTCCTTCTGACTAACTAAGCAGGCCAGGTGATACAAATAATTGCTTGCGTCGGGACACAAAACCAGCAACGCACAGAAAGGGTGAGAAGGAGAGTTGCCAATAACCGCAAAAGGATTCTATGGTGCCGAGACTAATGTGGTGGGCTATGTAGGTTGTATAGGGTTGTCACCAACTAACGCCTACCACACATCCATTGAATCAGGTGCAAATAAAGCTAACCTCAAGTCTAGGCACCACGCCTACACTAGTTAGTTAATACTTATATCCCATAGAAAGATAAGCACCCAAGCAAATCAACCAATATACAATTATACCAATCAACTCTGCAATGAACAAGGAAGCAACAAGCATATAAAAGTAAGAATTGATGCTCAATTAATCAGAGAGATACAAGAGTTACCAGAGACGGCCTGGATGTCACTCAAAGTGAAGCCGCATCCGTAGAGGTACAGGTGGAAGAGGAGCCAACACTCCAGCTCCTCTTCGGCATGCTCGCCTCTCCTCTCTCCCTATTTCTATGTGTAATAGTGTCAGCGCTTTGCTTATGAGCTCTTCTCTTGGGTTGTGTTGAAGTAGGTGCTTGGGGCCTCAATTTATAGCAAGCAAGGACGGGGGGATGTGGAGCAGCGGGCAAGGCACCGTAGGGCGGTGCCCCACTAGTTTGGCCGAACCTTGGGGTTTTGGGCGAACTGGGTTGGTTTGGCCAAGCATGTTGCTCGGCCGAACCGTCCCCTGCACCGCCTTTGCTCCCCATGGTCCAGATCACGCCCCCAAGTCAGTTGAAGGTTGGTTCTTGGTTTGGGCGAACTGGGCCCTTTGGCCGAATTGGACTGGAGTCCTTGCTACCTTCTGCTCCACCATCCTTGTGTTGGGGAGGTCTGGATGATCCACCCATGCTCGGGCTTTGATTCATTGAATGGTTTCATGTTATGGTATGCTCCGAGTATGAGGGTGGACTTCGGTCGAACCATGTGATTCGGCCGAACCCACCATTTTGAGTAGTTTTGCCCCAACAATGGTAATTCACCTCCTAGAATCAAATAGACACCAAAACTTATGAAAATGATTAGAAATGAGGCCTATAGCTATGGTGTATTGTGCCATTGTATTCATTTTATGCTTAGTTGGAGGTCAGAAATCAGGCCGTAACGACCACCAACACACTCCCTGAGGCGGTTCCCTTGGTCGGTTGCATGGGCACATGCTTTGGGCTGGTTCAGCCAAAACAATCCGTTCACCCAAACTGGGTCCAGCCCTCAACTGACCTCTGATGCACCGTCACTGCACTTGGACGTCCTGGATTGCTTCCACTTGGCGGGGGTTGTGCTTGTTTGCCCCAGATTGGTGACATCATCGATCCATGGGGCTTGCATTGTCATTGCTTGGTCATTGCTGACCTGTACCTTGTGCATGAGACCTCCTGGCTGCACTTCACTTCAAGGAATGTTTATGGCTAAGGTGGGTAACTCGGCCGAACCAAGTGGTTCATCCGAATTGGCCAATTCTATCTTTTTTAGCACATATTTGTCAATTATGTACATGGACATTGGTTATTCACCAAAACTCATGAAATATAAATCTAAGTGTATGGAATGATGCATATAACCTCATTTATTCCCGAGAATTGGTTGTCGAAATCGTGTCGTAACGACCGCCAACATGCTCCCTAAAGCTTAGACCTTTGTTTGTCCTCAAGCAAAGATAAAGACTTAGGCTCGGTAGATCAGGAGTTGCTACAATATCAGTATCTTGCAGGTAGTCTATGTGCACAACTAGCACTCTATAATACTTGAATTATTGGCAAATTGATAACTTAGCTTCTTACCTATGGGCCATATAGCAATCTCCTTGTCTTGGGCGGTTGAAAGGTTGAACAGCTGGACTCAGTCTTATTTCACTCCTACTCTTTTCAGGATCCCATCTCGAAATTTTCCAAACTTTTCTAAAAATTAAAACATAGTTCCTCAATTGGCACACTCAATCACTCATGTGGTATTTGTATCCTCAACAAAGGCTTTGCCTTCTTTTCATCCTACAATCTAATATAGCTTTGGGCTGGTTCCGAACCAATCCATTCGCCCGAACTAGGCCCGGAGCCCAGCAGTAGTCCGATGCACCACCTCTGCACTTGGACGTCCTGGATCGCCTCCACTTGGCCGGGGTTGTGTTAGATTACCCCAGATTGGTGACATCATCGATCCGCATGGCTTGCACTGTCATCGCTCGGTCATCACTAACGTGGAATTGTACATGAGACCTCCTGGTTGTGCTTCTCTTCATGGAATGTATATGGCTAAGGGGTGTAACTCGGCCGAAGCAAGTGGTTCGGCCGAATTGGCCAATTCTGTCCCTTTTAGCATATATTTGTCAATTATGTACTTGCACATTGGATACTCACCAAAACTCGTGGAACTTTATTAGAATATAAATCTAAGTGTATGAAATGATGCATATGACCTCATTTATTCTTGAGAATTTGTGGTCAAAATCATGTCGTAACGACCGCCAACAAGGTTTCAGCTATAATTTCCGAAACCTTCATGGGTTGATAACCTCATATGTGATTCTTATCGGCTATTCTTTTGTTGCAATTTAATACTTGTTTCTTTGAGCCGATGAGATTATCGTGATCTAAGAGAATGGTAATTAAATAAGCGATGCGCAGAGTTAAATAATTTAATACTAGAATGAACAGAGTTAAATAATTAACTATGTAAGATCTAATTAATATTGATAACTGATAAATGTAAATAAGAACAGAGCAATGGATCCTAGAACGACAACTCCGATCGGATCTAGATACATTTGATTACTTGTGTATAAATTAGATTAAGGTAAAAGCGATGCGCTATAAACCTCAAATCTAATAAAATTAACTATGTAAGATCCAATTAATATCAATAACTGATAAACGTAAATAAGAATAGAGCAAAGAAGCCTAGAATGACAACTCCGATCGGATCTAGATATGTTTGATTACTTGTGTAGAAATAAGATTAAGGTAAAAGCAATGCGCTATAAACCTAAAATCCAATAAAATGTGATAACCTGATGAATAAAATAAATCTAGACAGAAGCGATGCGCCGTCAATGCAATATTTAAATTAATCAAGAAACAAAAACTTACAAGTAAGTCAGAAATCAAGATGATGCAGCCCTACCGATTTGAAGACAAATGTCGAAAACTACTGAAAACTAGGGTTCAAAGTAAACCTATCGAAGAGAAAGAACTTGTTTGTTTGATTATGTTGAACGTCCTTCACAAACCCATAGGGCAATTATTTATAGTCTAAGCTAAAGACTCCTTCTCAATTACGACTTATAGAACTTGCCCTAAAAGAAAAATAAACTAATATATTTACAAAGCGAACACAAATGAGCTTCTCCATCAGCTTCATGATTCATATCAGCATCATCTTCCAGAAAACCATTGTTAAATATGGCATTCATTATTTGCTCTACATCGGCTCACCCTCTATGTGTCAAAGTCTTCACAAACTAACACATGCCAAATTCTAGAGTCAACAGATAATTTACCACGTGTTCTTTAAGTATTTCAATCCACTAGCTGGTGGCTTGATACACGTGCCAATGTTCTTGTGTGTGCTGATGTCTCTATTTTATCTTCTTACTAGGAGATCCGAGGGTCCTCAATGATGATGCGGAATGGGTCACATGCTTCTGTTCATTGTGTTGGTATGATAGATCTGAAGTTTACTTCGGGGAAGACCGTGCAACTAAGTAACATACACCATATCCCTAGCATCAACAAGAACCTCTGAGCGCCTCTCTTCTATGCAAGGACGGTTTTAAAATAGTGTAGAGTCCAATAAATTAGTCGTGTTGAGATATGGACAATTCACTGGTCAAGTCTATGAGTGCGGAGGCTTGTTCCATTTTTTTCTTATATATTTTAGCAATAAGTTAGTAAACCATATTTGCGGTGTTGTTAATGATGATGCCAGTGTTTGGCACTCACATTAATGTCGTGTTAACTTTGGTTTAATGTCTCGGCTTTCCAGCATGTGTTTAATTCCATATTTATCTATTGCCAAAGGTTCTAAGTGATGTAGTTGTGTACCATCGAAACAACCTCGGAAGCCTCACAAGGCGGCTGAGAGAAACTTGGCACCTCTGATATCTGTGAGATGAATGGTGTGTTGACAAAAGGTGGAAAGAAATAATTCATGATGTTGATTGATAATGCGACTAGATCTTGCTTTGTTTATTTGTTGCAAACTAAGAATGGAGCTTTAGATTACTTTAAAATCTATAAGACTGAAGTTGAAAACTAACTACAAAGAAAGATCAAACGTCTAAGGTCTAATCATGGTTGTGAGTATTAATCTAAAATCTTTTATGAAATCTGTGAGGAACATGGGATTATTCATGAGAGGTCGCATCCCTATTCTCCCGAATCAAACGGGACTGCCGAAAGGAAAAACCGCACGCTAACTAACTTGGTTAACGCCATGTTGGACACTACTGGATTATCTAAGACATGGTGGGGAGAGCCTTTATTAACTTTGGATCATGTCCTTAATAGAGTTCAAACAAGAACAAAGAGGAAACTCCATATGAGACGTGGATTGGGAGAAAACCATCACTTTCATATTTTCACACTTGGGGGTGATTAGCAAAAGTCAATGTGCTAATTTTGAAGAATCACAAGTTGGTTCATAAGATAGTGGATTAAGTCTTTCTAGGAGATGCTCAATGGAGCATTGCTTATAGATTTTTAGTAATTAAATCTGAGGTACCTGCTATGCATGTAGATATGCATAACACTTCTACACTTTTTTTGAGATAATTTCTAAACCTGTTACACCTGTTGAGCCTTCTAAACAAATTGTTGAGTTTGAGGAATTCCTTGAGAAGTATGACAGTAAAGCTCCTTGAAGGAGCAAGAGACAAAGGGTTGCAAAATTGTTTCGTGATGATTTCACTGTGTACCTTGTGGATGATACTTGTATGACCATTGCAGAGGCCTATGCATCTCCATATGCAGATGATTGGAAAGAAGTTGATCAAAATGAGATGGACTCAAACTGAACGACCCTATGGTTGCAAACCAGTAGGATGTAAGTGGGTGTTTAAAAAGAAGCTTAGGCCTGATGGTACTATTGAGAAGTACAAGGCCCGACTTGTGGCCAAAGGTTATACATAGAAAGAAGGCGAAGATTTCCTTCATTCTTATTCACATCTTGCTAGATTGACCACTATTCAAGCATTACTTTCTTTGCTTCCTCATATGGTCTTATCGTTGATCTAATGGACGTAAAGATAGCTTTCCTGAATGGAGAGTTGGATGAGGAGATCTATATGGATTAGCCCGAAGTATTTATTGGGAAGGGTCAAGAGGGTAAAGTGTGTAAGTTGTTGAAGTCTTTGTATAGCTTGAAACAAGAACCTAAGCAATGGCATGAGATGTTTGATAAAACCTTAATCTAGGAAGGTATTGTCATGAGATAGCCCTTTTGTAATATCATGAAGGTCTTGCAAACAGACCATTTTGACAAGGTCAACTATGGAAGAAGAACTTACTGCTTTAGACATAGCCACTGTTGAGGTAGAGTGCCTGTGGTTGAAAAAATAGTGCAGACAATCCTTATGAACTGTGACAATCGAACAGTTATAGTCAAAGTGAACAGTGCCAAGGATAATGCGAAGTCATCAAGACATGTTAAGAGATAGAAAGTTGAGAAACTCCGGAGTAATGAGTGTGACTTATATTCGAACAGACAAAAACCTAATAGATCTCTTTACAAAAGGGCTATTACGAAATGTGATAGAATGTGCATCGAGGGAGCTGGGTGATCGAAGATCCCTTTAATTAGGACTTGGGAAAAACAAACTATTGGTTGACTGAGGAGAGTTTTCTTTATGAACCTTCTGTACGCGAAGATGCAATACTCTCAAAAACTGTAAGGCAGGTTAGCCATATGCTTTAATGTTGTTCTATTGACTTTGATAAGCAAAGATGTTGTCCTACGGAGCATTCTTGAAAGAACACACTTATATGAGCCTGATTGTTAAACTCCGTAGTCTATACGACTTGGGTGATCTCTAGCAAGCTCTCGAAGAGGCCAGGGAGTACGACGTATATGTTCCACCCGCGAGTTAGGCTGTTGGTGGTCAAGTACTAGTATGACTTTGAGTGAACCATGTTTTTCTTGAATACGCAGGAGAACTGCACATCATTGTATAAATAGAAGAAGAGAGTCATACAGAGACCCAACACACACACACCCACATAGACTACAACATGAAACTAATCACCTGCAACAGATAGGTAAGACCTGACCAACACAAGCACCTCAGTCCAGTACTTGACCTGAGTGAACCTTGTTCACGCGACACTTGCAATTCAAGGCATAGTCCATTGTCAAGTTGTGAATGAGTTCAACTTAACGGTCCTTGCTGAAACACTGGTACATTAAACAAAAGTGAGAAACATGCAAATTTCTAAATGGGCAATTGAGATCTCATGGGGGATTGTTAGATATATGGGTTGGCCTATATAAATGATTCTTAATAATTCTCAAAGGTCCATTTGCGTTGAACGAGTACACATCTATTAGTACTGTATTGCTAATAGATAAGGCTGTAGGGGTTTTCCTTCCATAAATACAGACCAACTCCTCATGAAAAAATGCACCACAAATTACTATATACGAAGGGGCCCGAGGTTTGTAAATCTTCAAGGAAGTCTATGTGAGTTAGAATTTGCATCTTTCTCGCTTCTGCGCCGCTGTAGTCTACACCATTCTATTGTGTCGGTGTGCTTTGGCGAACGGAAGAGTAGGTCTCATCCTCCATCTAAGTCAGGCGCCGCGGCGTATCGTCGTCTCTAACGTCATCTGTTGCGCTCCGTTCGCAACACCGTCCTTTCTAAAATTCGCTCAGTCCATAAGCCGTGATCCAATTTTCTTTTTCATCACATTTACTGTGTTTATGATATTATGGTTAATTCTTATTAGTGTAATAGAGAATTGTACGCGCAAGTAGCTGTTCTTGTCATGAAGTATTTATTTTAGAATTAAATACGGTGATCGTCTAAATTCTTAAGACGTTGTGTAGTCAACGTGAAGAACACACTATACCACAGCACTACAATAGCGACAGTTGTTGGTGGGTAAAAATCAAAAAATTGCTTCGAATGTTAGTCAGTACAACTTAACATCAAACCATTGATCGGTGTATCCGCTTTATCAGACTGACGGACTGGCCATCGGTCGGTATTATCCGTAGTATATTGGAGCTGAGCATGTGTTGCTATATCTGCTAAACTTGGCTGACAATCGGTCGGTATAGTTATGGGACAAAAAGTGGATGTGTGTGGCGTGCAGTGCTGTGCGCGGGAGGCCCAAAACACGGCCCAGTAGTCAATTTACTAGCCCCCCAGCCATCAAATAAATACTTCCTCCTCGTGTTTGCACGCCGCCACCCCTCTCTCCTCTCCCCAAATCTCACGCATGCCCCTCTAAATGGCCGCGCCGCCGCCACCCGGACGCCGGCCACGAGGCAACGCCAATCGGAGCAGGACACCGTCGTCCCCGACTTGGACGATTGCCTCCCCAACTAAGCTGCAGCCCCACATCCGACCTCATCTCGTCCATCCGCTGGAGCGCCACTCACCTCGCCAGATCTACTTGAGCTCGACGTGGCGGAGCCGCTCGAGCTGGCCTCTCGGGGCCAGAATCGCAGGTTGCTGCAGCCCGGACAGTGCTGGAGAGATCCAGCCCCATTCTCCAGAAGTCTCTCCGCAGATCCACATCGATGTATGACTTCTCCTTCCACGTCAAAGGTTTTTGTTATGAATAGTGTTGGCTGGATGGCATTGCTAATCTCGATGGATGGATGTGATGTTATTATCCAAAATTTCAGTAGCTGCTATTGCTTGTTGCTAATTCATTTGTTGTGAACAGTTGGTACTTGTAGTTAATTTGTTCCTGTTCTTGACCTGCAGTTGAGAATTGAGATGGCAGCCCCTGGTAGTATCATCCACATCAGAAAGTTACACAGACATCCATCATCTTGTTGCAGCCGGCACTGATGATAGTGCGCAGGACTGCTGCTGTAACTCTATGATTTTACTGCATGGTACACTTTGTCCATGGTGGGCAATATGATGTTGATACTGTGAGTATGCATGTTTGAAATATTTCAGTAACTTCGAGTTAGTGATGATAGTATAATCTGTGACATAGCTTACTATAAGCGATATTCTTGTAGTCACTTCCTTTCTGAAATAAGGCTAGCAGCCTGGAAGCTTAATTTAAGGTTTGAGTCTATTCTGAAATAAATAGAAGATAACTCAGCTTCCATCAGTGTGCTATATTAGCTACATACACATGCTAATGCATTATTTTTCTAAGATAAATGCATCTGAAATTTTAAAACTGTAACTTGTTAGTAAATCAATACCATTTAGTTATAGTGATTTTTTTGGGCCTTCATTATGTACATCTCTAAATTTGTCACCTTATAGCTGCTAAAGTTTGAGCATATTGCCCTTCTATGATGCTGCTGTGTTTTTTATTGCATTTGATTTCATTTGCATTTGATTACCAGGGCCTGCTAAATATGACATTTGCATTTGATTGCATTCATGCAAATTACCAGGATAAGGGTCTAACTTGCAAGCTCAAGGCATTTGTACTTTCCCCTCTTTGTACCTTTTTCTTGTGTTATTGGGCCCTATGGACATATTTTCTGATTGCTCCGTGCTAAAATTTAAAATGTTGCCAATAGTTGATTCTTTCACTAGACAATTTTCCAATTGTTTAACATGCTAAAAGAAATGTTCTCAAATCTAACAAATGTTTTTTACAGCAAGGCATCACCATGTGAGGAAGGAAACAAGGGCCGGCTGAGAGAAAGGAAACTAAAACTGCATTGTCATTCTTTGATACGGTAATAATAACTACACTTCCAACTTTCTGTGTTTTTGTTCCTTTTGGAACATTACTATAGCTTGTATGAGTGTCCACTAAATTGTAATAAGCAGCTGGCTTCGTATTGAAATTTAATAAAAAAAAACATACATAGCACATGTAATAAGCAGCACAAGAGATGAAGCTTGCTCGGTGGTACTGAGTGGTGATTCAACTAATGCTGCTATTGTCGAAATAGTATGTTTCGACTTACGCCGCATTGGCATTGGTGTTACTGTTTTTTTTTCATTTTATCCATTGACTTAATAACTTCAGATAGAAATACCAAAAACCACTTGTTCTGTCATCCAGTGCAAGGTAGGTTACATTGTCCAGACTCGAAATTGTCATGTATACTCATTTGTGATCTAAACCCCGCATCATATTTTATCTTTGTTTCTATGTGTTGATAATTGAGGTTTGTAGGATGTCACTGATTGCATGCTAGTTTTGATTTTCAGAAACTTCTAGGAGTGGTGCTAGGTAGAAGATGAGCTGATCGAAGTGTTGAGCTGCCGATGGATGCTAATATGAGCTATGTATGTTCAACTAGGATATATATGTATAGGATGTGTATAAATATACTATCTATTGTGATACCATTTAAGGTGGCATTCTGGGGTTGTACTATATAAATGAATCAATGCTGTGATGAATGTTTGTATGGCAAATGTGATCATTAAAATGGTGAAATTAGGTTTATCTTTTTTTTGTTCCATTTAAATGATTGTGTTGAACCATGAGTCGGTAAAATCTCTAGAGGGCGTCGGATCGTCGGTCGGTATAAATCTGTTGGTTGGTATAAGTTTATACTGACGCCATTTATAACGACTAATAGTTGGGATCGGTATAACTCTATACCGACTGATGATTGAACCCTGAAACGACCTATAGCGACTAAATTGAAGTCGCTATCTTTGGGCTGGGATATAGTGACGCTTGACATGGAGACGTAGAAGCGTCTAGAGACGGCGAACACAGAGAGGACGGGGAAGGCGAAGAGCATCACCAACTTGAGCCTCCATGCCTCCATGGTAGGTGAAAAATACATCCTTTGTACCTTGGATTGCTAGACGCGTTCATCAATCCCAGTCCCATCAGGGCTGGCTCTATGATATCTGTATCTCTTTGGGATAAAAAAGAAAGATGCAATGAAGTTTTCTGCA
Source organism: Echinochloa phyllopogon (assembly GCA_033239725.1). Taxonomy (NCBI): domain Eukaryota; kingdom Viridiplantae; phylum Streptophyta; class Magnoliopsida; order Poales; family Poaceae; genus Echinochloa; species Echinochloa phyllopogon. The sequence continues at coordinate 31,678,255 of BTCW01000018.1, forward strand.
GAAACAAAGCCAAGCACTGCATACCTTGTCTGTAATCATTACTTGGTTCCTTTATCTCTACGCAAAGATGGGAACAGAGTATCGCTTGCGCAGATAAAGAAGAAACTCCGAGAATGATTAGTCCAGCCAGCATAAAGGAGCAGAACATGATGATATTGATTGCGTTGGGTCGCTGGGAGTTATTCTTGGTTTCTTATCACCCCTTTTCAGTTTGCTGCACTTTTGCATAAATTTCACAGGCTAATGCCTTCATTATCCACAAACTAAAGCGTATAGTAGTGACAGATGTCAATAACACACGCATATGGGCCTCTTTGCATCCACGGACTAATTGCTGGCTAGCTAATTTTTACTGATCCAAACAGGACCAGCTAATTCTCTGCTAATATTCTTCTAGCTAGCTAAATAGTAACTATCCAATTAGCTGATGCTACCTAGCTAATTTTAGTTAACCAGCTATTGCCTATTGGATTAGTTGGGTGGATACAAACAGGCCCATATAAATAATAGGAAGTCAATCTATTCCAAATCTAGAGTGGGATTTGATAACATATGGCAAAACCTTGACAGTCTCTTGCACAATGAATTACCTGTAATTTCTATTTACCAGTTCGCTTGATCTGAGTGCAAAACAAACTTGCTTTCTGTCCTAATGGGTTTGAAGCTAGGACAAAGGTATACCCAACGGCTTATTTATTTTGTACACAAAAGAATTCGATATATCGATCATTATACAACATTATTTCGCCTATGTTCGTACTTATCCAAAATTACATATGTGCTTGGTTTGTTATGATAAAATGTAACAGTATTCATCTATGTAGGGTTCTTGTGGTTCTATTTGTTTCAAAAATTCAGTGTGTTTCCTCCGTGATCCACATTTCCTAGAGCGACGAACTCTCATCGTCAGAATTGCTCTGCCGTCCATGCTGGCTGTGCATATTCAGCATCACTGCTGTGGTTGCTGACATACGGAACGACCTTGCAGATCCAATAACAATTCTGTCCTGCTGGCTGACTTCCCTGCAGACGTGGTCCAACATGGACAGGAAGTCCCTCACCACCATGAATATCCTCAGAGGGTGAGCTTCCTCCTTCGCGGCGTCCCCGTGGAAGTACTCGGTGATCTCTTTCACTCTTCCACGAGCCCTCTTCTCCTCGCTCCTGACCTGTTCGATTTCCATCTCAGCTACCTTGAGAAAATCATGCATTGTTGCGAAAAAATTCTGGCCTTGGATGCACTGCTTCTCGAGCAGGAGGACCGACTTGATCTTGCCAAGACCAGCTTCAAGCTTGGATACATAGCCGTGCAGTACATCGAAGTCCATGCTAGCTGCTTTCTTCACGTTCCCTAGCTCAGTGCTCAGCCCAGATACAACTTTTAGTCCTCTCTTACGGAACTGCTCATCTTTCATGATATTTCTGCTTTGACTTTCTTGAGCTTTCTCGGATTTTGCATCTTCAGAACGGAAGATTTCTTGAACGACAAAATGTAGCAGAGTGGTTTTCCCATCAGTACCTTTGACATCTGCAAGTTTTAGGAGGGTATCGAGCTTGAAGGCTTTTGCCTGACCTCGGTTTGTGCCAACATTCATTCTGTTCCCAGTTCTCAGGACAGCTTCAAGTAGCTTCAGGAACAATCTGCTGACTCTTAAATCATCGCAAGCTGTCTGCAAAACCATGTGAAGAATATCGGGAATCCATACATGAAAAAAATCCCAAAAACTGGAAGAAAAATTTCAGAACGTGTTATCAAAACTTTGTGCAGTTTGTGAAGCTTATTCCATTATAGTTCAGAGCAGCTCCAAGTTATCAATAAAGCTGTATAAACCAGGAAAATGACATTGTTTGTAAAGAAGCACTGACAGTCTACAAATTTCCGAATAATTAGACATAAGTGCCAAACAGCCAATGGCTAAAGATCGGTGATGAATAGTTCATACATAAACTAGTAAATCAAGTTCTTGTAGCAAAAAAATTGCTTTGTTACTCATTAAATAATAAGTATACAATATTGGTTCCAGGCAATATAGATAGGAAATAATGACATAAAAATCAAAGTAGATACTCAACATAAAAATTACTATAAAATGTGAGCAGCCATACCTCCAATGTCTCAAAAGATTTCCTGAGGTAATTTATTTCGCTCTCAAAATTTGCTCGATAGAGCATAGCATCAACTCTTTTGAAGGAATAAGGTATATCAAGCACTGCCTTCAGAAAACGTTCTGCCGAACCCAGCGTTGATAAGTCCCCAGTAAAGTTCCGAAGTTTCAATTCTTCCTCTTTAGTAGGAGCCATCTTTACTAAGGTTTCCAACAGATCAGCCCCCAGACATTCAGCATTGCCTATTTTAAATGTCAGTAACATTAACACTGTGAGTAGAACTAGACAGAGTAGCATGGAACACTATCATGTACAGATTTAAGATTCTGAAGCAGTATGTATTGATTTTGTGCCTAAATTTGAATCAAAATTTTTCATATAAACTCCCATCGGCATGAACATTATAAGGTACTATGCTTTCAAACATGTGTCCAAAAATATCGAGCAGGCCCTAAACCACAGTAGTGTGATATTAGAAATCGAACACCTCTGCACTACTGCAGCTATAAGATGAAGGATGTATACAATGCTTTTGGTGGACTGGCCTGCCAAGTTTCTTCAGATCATGATCAAAATGAAGAATCAAACATCATACATCTTAAGTATCTGATTTGGTTCAATGCTGTGATACCTCAGCACCTTGTATTGTTCTGATCCGGCAGTAATAGAACAATCTGAAAATGGTTCTCATGGAAGGTAATGCATGCCAGTATATTTCGAAAATAAAGCTACCTTCAAAGGTCCACATCATAACTAATTATTAAAAACTACTCCCTCCAGTCACAAATATTTGACATATTGGACCAACAACTTTACCTATAGCCAGCCAAGATATTAGATATCTGATGAGGCCACCTTAGTTCTATTAAGTATGTATTTCTGCATCATAAATATTCCATTACCAAAGAATTGCTCACCATCCAGCAGTGCATCGGAGACCTCCTGCAGCGTAACATTCAGCGCCCGCAGCAGGATGGCAATGTTCTGTGCCTTCTTGGGGTCAAGGACCTTGTCTTCAGACCTACAATGTGACACTCCAGCTTTCCTGGTTGTTTCCCTAGTAGGTGCATTTCCCGCATTGTTCGTGAAAAGCACCTCGATAATGTCTTCATCCAACCTGCATGGAACTCATGTCAACATCAGAATTTCTAATTATCCAATACGTAACAAACATCCAAAAATCCTGTCTGTTACTCTGTTCTGAAAATATTGTCTTAACTGGAATGAGTTGGATTTGAGCCGGTCCCACACCATGTCACAGTCGGAGCTCGCCCTGACCTTATCCCAGTGCAGCGGCTTCAGCTTTGGCCGGGCTTCCTCAACGGCGGCAACATCCGGCGTCCGAATTGACATGCCGTCATTGTCTCTCCTCACCGCCATGACAGGCGCTCTCGGCACGGCGACACTTGGGCCCTCTGTTTGCTCTGGTTTGAGCAGCCGGCGTGCTGATAATGGCCCAGCGGATGGTGCCGGTGCTGGTGGCGGCGGCGGAGGTTTAGGGGTTGCATTAATGCATCTTGGCGCCGGTGGAGTGGGAGGAGGTGGCGGTGGTGGGTTGGAGGGTGGCGAGACCATTTGTTTGATCATGTCAGACGCAGAGTCGGCGGAGAAGCGGGTGCGGCGGGAACGCGGCGCGGGAGGGGCGGGAGGAGGGGGTGCCACGGTTGCAACGGAGGTGGCGGTGGTGGCCGGTGTCGTGGGGAAGAAATCGCTGGTAAGGCTGGGGAGGCTGCGGCGGGAGGGGGTGGTGGTTCGCGGGCTGGACGCGCTCGCCTCGCTCCACGTCCCCGCGCCCTCGCCGCCAACAGACCCCGCCGAGCGCTGGCCCGGCGTGTAGTACGCGGCGTCCTCATCGGACGACCCCTCGCGCCGCAGCGGCGGGAGCGGCCGGAGTTCCGGGCTCGGGACGGTGTCGACGTCGCGGCACATGCCCCGCCGTCCGCGCTCCGAGCGGGCCTTCCTGTACGGGGTGGCGCCCGACGACGAGCCCGCCACAGAGGTGCCCACCGCGTCGGCATGCAGCACGACGGCGGAGGCGGGCCCAGGGTGCGCGGCGGCGGCGAGTCCTGGGGGCTTGTGCGCCTGCGCGGGGTGGCGGGCGAGGCGGCCCGTGAGGAGGAACGCGGCGGCGAAGGCGAGCAGGGCGAGGACGGCCGCCGCCGCGGCGGACGCGACGACGATTGCAGCCTTGGGCGTTCCGCCACCGCCGCCGTGGAGGCGCGGGGCCGGGCCCGTATGGGAGGAGGAGGCGTCCGCGGTGACGGTGTCGGGCGGCGGCGGCGCGGGGAGCAGCGCCGGCCCGCCGTTATCAACGGGCGGGACCGGCGTGGAGGGGTCGGAGGCGAAGCCCGGTGCGGGGGATGCAGTGGTGGACGGCGGCGGGGTCCATTCGATGGGAAAGAGCGGCTCGTGCAGCGCGCGCCTGGCGTCATCCCCGGCAGCGGCGGCGGCCGGGAGGATAAGGAGGACGACGAGGAGTGAGGTGAGCATGAGTTGAGAGTAGAGAGAGAGAGAGAGAGAGAGAGAGCGAGTGAGGAGACCTAGATGGGGAGATGGAGTGGATTGAGAGCTTCACATCAGCAGTGGCGAGGGGAAAGGAGGCAGGGAGAGGAAGGAATAATGGAGGAGTGCGGGAAGAGGAAGGAAACCGCCATTTTCTGGGTTTGCTTCACATCAACGTCTCTTGCACACGTGGCAGTACCTTTCCTTTCCGACAAAACAAGATTGACTTTTGGGTTTCGGTCAAATCTTCTCGCTGTTAATCTATACTATATACTATATAAGTGAGAATTGAAATCACTCCCCACCAAAAGAGTCCATACCCACCCCTTATGTAGAGGATCCATCTACCAGAGTTTGGTCGCGGCGAGATGCGGAAAAAAATCGGTAATGCTTGGACTCTTACGTCCGATCGAAAACAAAAATCATATGCTGCCAATCAACTCCGCCGCCTGAAGTATATCCATCCCACCTCTCTATATGTGGACCGTTCACATCAAAAAAAAGCACCGCATCTCAGGTCACGACTCGCGAGCCGCCACCGCGGACACACGGCTCCACGCGCCGCCGTCGACATAGTCCCACGTCCGCGTTGCGCCTCCGCGCGCCGCTGTAGACTCTCGTCCCCACGCCGCCACCGCTTCGGTGCCGTCAACGGCGCCTCCGCGTGCCGCCTCCGTCTCCGCCCACCAAAACGGACGCCGCCTCCCCACCCGTCACCGTCCAAGTGCTGTCCCGTCCGCTGTCGTCCGCATGCCACCCCGCGCGTCGCCCCCTGCCCCGCCCGCCGTCGTCCGTGTGCCGCCCTGCTCGCTGCCTTCCGTGCGCCACCTCGCGCATCACCGCGGGCGCCGCCGCGCGACGTGCTGCCCCACGTGGCGCCATTGGCGTCGCCATGTCTGCCGCGGTGGAGCTCCCTGCTCGTTATCCTCTTTATTCTTCACCTTCTCTATGTCATCTGTGCATTTTCTCCTCTGATTTTGCTAGGGTTTGCTGCATATTACAAGTGAATGTTTTACGTGTTTCAAATGTTTCAGAATAACGCTGCAACAGTTTTACGTGAATGTTTTAAAAGTAGATCTGGATGTTGCGACGTTGCATATGATTCACACGCACGTTGCAAGTGTTTCATCCGGTTGTTGCATTTTTATTGAGAGGTTTTGGCTGCGGGCGTGCGTGACTAAGAGTTGGGGGTGCATCGTTTTTAGTGTTGCAAATGATGACTATTTATGTTGCGGATATTATTGTTTGATGTTGCATATGCTATTTTTGGATGTTGCAAAAATTTTACATGTTGCAATGCAACACCACATCCATGTTGCAGTGAGAATTTTTCTGTGCTACAGTACCATCCGGTTTTTTTATTACCATCAGACGTTCGGCGCTAGGAAGACAAAAAAAATTGATCTTCTAGCCACTTTTCATCGTTTTGACGTTTTTTTTCACTGTAAAAATTTTTACCCGCTTCCAATCCCGCCCGTCGATCTCCTGTCACCGTGCCGCGATCCCCCGTCAGCGTCACGCCTCACCCGATCCCCACTCTTGCTGCTCTACCATGCCGCCTCCCCCTCTCCATCCAAACACTAACCCGGGGTCCTCCTCCTCCCGATGATGATGGCGGTGGCCAAGCCTCATGATGGAGCTCCGGCACGGACTCCTCATCCTGCAACCACCAACCCCATGCCCTGCGCCGCCGCCTGATCGAGATCCACTCCTCGCACGTGTTAGAGATTTAGGCAATATTCGATATATTTTAATTCCAGAAATCAGCAGTAAATTCATGATTATAGTGAGTGATCCGGTGAGAATAAAACATGTGTCGGTGTTCAAGTTAAATATCCTAAATATCATGAACAACATGAGAAACCGAAATAGGATGAGGTTCAGGATGTACCCGGATGCGGGACCAGTACCGGAGGCATCCCAAACAACTTTGCAACTGTTCGGGCTTCCCCTGTATGACATGCATGATTTTCATCACTGTCAACCACAGCGTAACCCTCTCGCACCAACGTTTGCAATTAGACCCATCAAAAACATTTAGCTTGATTGATGCGGCAAAACCAGCTATCGAAAGCCTACCGTTAACATAAGGTTTTTGGATTGTTAGAGATTTAGGCAATATTCGGTATATTTTAATTCAAGAAATCAGCAGCAAATTCACGATTATAGTGAGTGATCCAGTGAAAACAAAACATGTGCCGGTGTTCAAGTTAAATCTCCTAAATAACATAAACAATATGAGAAACCGGAATAGGATGAGGTTCAGGATGTACCCCGAGGCGGGACCGGTACCGGAGGCATCAGGTGCGATGTTACCAACTAGAGGAATAGACATCCTCGACTGGCCTGCTTAAAGTAGTCGATCTGATTTGGTGCAGTGGCGAGTCGTTGCAGTGAAGTCCCTCGGACTGCCACCAGGACATAGTCATTCGCGTGAGGGAGACGACCACCAGGAAGTAGTCGTTCAAGGCCATCGGGATGTAGTCGTTCGCGTGAGGGAGACGGCCACCAGGAAGTAGCGAGCAGACACGTACAAGTCCGCTCCCCAAAAACCTTATCGCCCACCTATCCCGAGCAGGATCACTGGGCAGGGAGGTTCGGAGGAAACTGCTCACGCAAGCAGAGTGCGCACAAAGCTTGCGTTGGGAATGCAAACAACATGGAGAAGAGAGAGGTCTCCTGAAAGGCTCCTGAAAGGAGTACCAGAGAGGGAGAGTGTTCTTGTGTGTTTGCCTGGGAGAGACACCTCCTTTTATAGGAGCACAGGGTAGGAGAGGGAGGATGAACGTGGACACTCTTGACCAGCCATAATGCCATTAAGCGTTACTCTCAGCCATCAAATCGTCAGTTACTGGTAATGGTTAAGACTCAATCAATGTCATTTGTGGCAAAAGGTTCATCACACAGCACGCGCAGAGCGGCTCGACTCGGCTCGGCATGGCGCGTCTCAACTCGACTCGTCACGTCAAGTCCACGGCCACGGCCCGACTCGGCGAGGCGAGCGAGCGCGCGCGCATGTGGCATGCCCTTCTCCTTTTACCAGCTTCACAAGTGGTCCACAGTTGCTCCACCATTTAAGTTGGTTAGTATTCCCGTTGACTCTCCATCCAGGATTTAACTCCCTAGCATTTATTAGTGGACCTTTAATTCTTTGATTAATTGAGACTAAAATGGGCCAATGCCCAATTAATCCAACAATCCCCACCAATAATTTCGAGGTACACAAGAAAATGCTCTCGACTTATTGTTTTGATATACTGGCCTCATGGCGGAGACTGTTAAGTTGAACATCCACCTGGGGCAAAAGCTACACTTGTTCACAACTGACCAATGGACTATGCCTTGAATTGGCAGTTTTGTGCAAACAAGCTTAACTAGAGCCCCATTGCTAGTACTAGGCTGCTGTAAGCATCCCCTCGGGTTGGAGCGTATAAGTCATACTCCGTGCCTTTCATGGGTATCTGGATCACCCTATCTCATAGATTGTGACTGGCAATCGAACCCATATAGGAGTAATCCTTTGAGATGTTCTGTAGGTCAACATATTTGCCCTCATTGAGCCACTCGGATCACATTAAGGTTTTCACCAACCTGCCATACGGACTCAGAAGAGAAATGCACCTCCATTAGAATGAGCCTTTTTCAAAGGTTCTCTTCTCTCAGTTAAACAGTAGCTCCTTTGAACTATTCACCTTGACAATCACAGTTTGATTATCATAGTTCATGAGGATAGCCGGTATCGGTTTCTCAACTACCGGCAAATTCATGAGGAGATCACGAAGCCATTCAGCCTCAACAGTGGCGGTGTCCAATGCAGTGAGTTCTGCCTCCATAGTTGACCTCATTAAGATGGTCTGCTTGCAAGACTTAAAGGAGACAGCACCACCTCCAAGTGTGAACACATATCCACTTGTGGCTTTAATCTCATCTGCATCGGATATCCAGTTTGAATCACTGTAACCCTCCAGTACCCTAGGGTACCCGGTATAGTGAATTCCATAGTCCATTGTACCTTTCAAAAAACGCATTACCCGTTCAAGAGCTTCCCAATGAGCATCTCCCGGATTTGACACAAACCGGCTCAGTTTGCTCACAGCAAACGCGATATCAAGTCTCGTAGCGCTAGCTAGGTACATCAGTGAACCAATGATCTGGGAGTATCTGAGCTGATCTCTCATTATTCTTTTGTTCTTCCGTAATATTTTACTAGCATCATAAGGTGTTGGAGCTGGCTTGCAGTCATTATAGCCGAAACGACTCAAGACTTTCTCCACATAGTGGGATTATGTGAGAACAACCCCACCATCACATTTTCTCACTAGCTTAATATTTAGGATCACATCAGACTCTCCCAAATCTTTCATCTCAAAACTGAGACAAAAACTCTTTGACTTCCTTAATCACATTAAGGCTTGTCCCAAATATTAGTATGTCATCTACATATAGACACAAGATCACTCCTTCGCCCCCACCATAGCGACAGTACACACACTTGTCGGCTTCGTTCACAACAAAGCCAATTGACGTTAAAGTTCTGTCGAACTTCTCATGCCACTGCTTAGGAGCTTGCTTAAGGCCATATGAAGACTTTATCAACTTACACACCATTCCTTCTTGACCTTCCACTATAAACCCATTTGGCTGATCCATGTAGATTTCTTCCTCTAACTCTCCATTTAGGAAAGCTGTCTTAACGTCCATCTGATGAAAGCGAAGACCATGGGAAGCTGCTAGAGAGAGTAGTACTTGTATGGTGGTCAATCGGGCAACCGACGAGTAAGTGTCAAAGAACTCCTCTCCTTTTTCTGAGTATAGCCCTTAGCCACGAGCCTTGCCTTATACTTCTCAACAGTACCATCAGACCTAAGCTTTTTCTTGAACACCCACTTACATCCTAAAGGTTTGCACCCATAAGGACGTTCCACGACCTTCCTAGTACCATTAGACATAATGGAGTCCATCTCACTCCGAACTGCTTCCTTCCAATAGTCAGCATCCGGAGAGGAATATGCCTCTTCTATGGTTCTAGGGGTGTCATCCACGAGGTACGCAATGAAGTCATCACCAAATGACTTTGTAGTCCTCTGTCTCTTGCTCCTTCTGAGAGCTTTACTGTCATCCTCCTCAGGATTTTCCACATGTGTGTGTTCATTGTGTTCTATAGAAACAGCAGGTTCTGTAGGTTCTTTATTAATAGACAGTTCATGACTAGATGTGCTAGCTTTCTTTTTCATAGGGAAAATGTCCTCAAAGAATGTAGCATCTCTGGACTCCATAATTGTACCAACATGCATGTCAGGTACTCCAGATTTTACTATTAAAAATCTATAACCCACACTGTGGAAAGCATAACCAAGAAAGACACAATCGACAGTCTTAGGTCTCAATTTACGTTTCTTGGTTATGGGCACATTCACTTTGGCCAAACATCCCCAAGTCTGTAAGTATGAAAGGGTTAGTCTTTTCTTTTCTCAATCCTCAAATGATGTTATCTCTTTGTTCTCCATAGGAACACGATTCAGGACATGACATGCAATCAATATAGCCTCACCCTACCATTCCTTGGAAAGTCCTGCTGTATCCAACATGGCATTAACTAAGTCAGTCAGAGTGCGGTTCTTTCTTTCGGCTACCCCATTCGACTGATGTGAGTAGGGAGGCGTCCTCTCATGAATTATTCCATGTTCCTCACAGAACACAGTGAAAACATTAGAAAAATACTCTCCACCGCGATCAGACCTAACTCTTTTGATCTTTCTCTCAAGTTGGTTTTCTACCTCAGCTTTATAGATTTTAAAGTATTGTAACGCTTCATCTTTAGACTTCAACAAATGAATGTAGCAAAATCTAGTAGAATCATCTATTAAAGTCATGAAGTGCTTTTTACCACCTTTTGAAATAATATTCACATATGATTTTGTTTAATTAAAATCAATCAAGCATATAGTTGTGTTGTTTTATAACCCAAATTCTTTCGATAGTTGTATCTTGTCAACCTTAGCTCCGTTTTTAGCGATTCTTGCGCTCGCGTGACCATAGCTTCGAGCCTATCCTTTAGTGCGCTCCTTTTTTAAAGCTTTTATTTTGGTTGGTGTATTGTTCTTACTTGTTGTACATGTTTGTTTGCTCGTATAGTTGTATGCTTGTGTGTTTGCTCGATGATTACTTCGAGTAGATGGAACACCATTCGAGAGTAAGAGCAAGAATTGAAGACTCTGAGTAGCGGTATTTCTTTCAGAGAAAGGCAAGTGTCCCTAACCATCCTTCTACCTATACTTTAATTACACTATCATGATGATTTAATTGGAACATGGAGTGATCACCCAGGAAAATAGTACAACCATGAGTGCTAATGGGCTCTGGCCTTGGCTGACTAATTAGAGACTCTAGTTTGTGCATGTCTTAGCGAAAGGGCAAGAGGGGAGACTTTGATGAGGTATAACCTGATCCTCTTGAGTAGTATGCTTTGTTAATATACTGACTCACTAGGGAGGTTTATGCTTTGCTAGGATAATGAAACCTTAGCAGACTACACTTATCAGGAAATCTTTGTAAAGGCCTCGTAACATCCCTATGCAGTCACACCTCGGTATTGTGATGCATGCTTGATCCGCACAGCATGGTTGGGTTTAATGTTCTTTTGAACTTTTACGCGGCTTGTGGTGATAGTGTACAACCTCTGTAGAGTGTAAAACTGATATTATCAGTCGTGCTCACCGTCAAGAGCGGCCCGGACCCTCGCACGATTAATTTACTTAAAGTTGATAATTAATACGATCTCTGGTTATTTCTTGTGGCCTTGCTGAGTACGAACCATAAGTGTACTCATCCTTACTAACCACTGCTCAGAAGAAAAAGGTGTGTGAAGGTGATGAAGATGGTGCTGAATTCTAGGCGTACGAACCCCCAGTCGATTGCCTGTGAAGTTGGTGCCGTCGTTTTCAAGATACGCTATATAACTCTGATAGAATTGTAAGTCATCTATATCTATTTTACGTGATACTTTATCTTTTATTCACTACTGGCTTACTGTATGTGTGAAACTTAATCCTGGCACACATACAGTGTGCGCTTGGTTTGTTTTCTAAAACCGGGTGTGACACGGTGTAAATGCGTGGTCTGTATGCATTCAGATTCAGTAGTCTAGAAGACTCATTCTTGTCAGATCGAAGCACCTTTGTTTGTTTTGATCTACCATTGGCATCCTTATCTGAACTTTATGTTTCCTTTTATGAATGGAGGGACACAATGCTAGATAACTGACTGACACTCTTGCCGGTCGGGTTTTAGGATTCTGGCCTGATCCCTACTTTCAGCATATATGCTCAGTCTGGAGGGTGAGATCGAAGTGCAGTCAGCAGTCGACTCGAGTCACTACCTGTCACTTACGCTTGACTCGTCTCCGGGACGTGTTGGAATAGAGATGAGAACCAGCAGCCAGACAATGGACTCCATCGAATCAGGCCGAAGATTTGTTGTTGCCTTCTCTCTTCGTGTGGGTTCATGTGAGGTTTTGTTGTTGCCTTCTCTCTTCGTGTGGGTTCATGTGAGGTTATGCTGATGGTGCATGTCGATGAATTGTGCTTGATGGTTTCTCGAATTGTGATAACTTGCAGCTACCACAGAGGCTGTACAAAAGCCTAGACTTTATGACTAGGGAGCTGCGGTTTACCATGCCATTCCCCTTGCTCGCGTTCCCTTTATACTTGATGAGGCTAATGCATGTCTATCAATGACATATGAAATGGTTCATAAATAATTTCTAATGCTAATTTGCCATACATTTATATTCTGCTCTAGATTTGTGCACCACATTGCTTCATCATCAACAAATGAGGAAACTGCTCTAGATTTGGTCTTTTTGTTTTGTGTTTCTTAGGCTAGAGTTTGTGTTGGGTAAACCTATCCCTCATATTGGCCCCGTATGAGGGATGGGAGTTGTATGGGGACCATTTCTCTCTCTAATACAAAGAAGCGCAGCTCTCCTGCGTTTTCGAAAAAAAAAGTTCAGGGCACACTTATGCATCTTCATTGGCTGTAGAATGCGGAGTTGTTCACCTTCAGGGTCTCAATGTGTGGCAGCTGCTCACGGATTTGGAGGATGCTGAGGAGGTCAGCAAGCAGGTAAATGAGATGTATTAAAATGTGGCTTTGTTTTCTTATTTTCTAGGTCAATCTGAATAACTTTGGATGGATGGTGGAGCCAGTTAGATAATACTGTTAGTGATCTTAGTGTAGTTGTTGAAATAAAAAAAATGCATGTGTGCTTGCAATCTAAATGGATCTGGTTACATACTTGCAAAGTTGACAAATACTCAATATATATGATCCTAATTAGAGATGAGTTAAGAAATTTTCTCTCATGATGATTCCCCAATTGGATTCTCAAGCAGATAAGTCACTTCTTTTGTTCTAGGTTGTGGTCATGATCTGATTTAGTGTCCATGTCTCTCTGGCAACACTGTTAACACCAAAAAATTCAAGACACTGAAATTTTTGGTGTGGCTCTATGTAGGTGTTGCTGCTCCAGGACTTAAGATTATCAAAATACAAAGGAACAAACTTTGCTCCTTTTCTTCCATAGGAAACATTTGTTCTTTTCTTAGGCCTGGTTTCTTCCACGTTTTTTAGGATATGGCGAGGCTGTGTTCTTCAATTTTTGACCTCCCACAGTACGTGTTCTGCGATGCTGAAACATGCATTGAGTGCTCCTCCAAATGCTCTTTTTTTTCTTTTCTTTTAGAAACTGAAATAGTTCTCATGAGATTATTTCTCTTCGAAAGTACCATAATGTGATGCAAAATTTGTTTGTTCACAGTGACATTTTTATTACTGGTGTGTTTATGCAATCATGGTGAGTAATTTGGGGGAAAGTATTGGAAGCCTTGTGACCACGGTGGCAATTTGGGGGAAAGTATTGCTAGAGGTAAACCTTATCTGGGTGCAGTGCCTCTTGACATATATTGCAAACTTGGAATTGTAAGTTATTATTACACCTGCGTTTGTTTGATTGGAAATGAGATCAGTGTTGTAGCTTGAATTGAAGCTGCTGCAATTTGTGTCATATGAATGTTATTCACGGTGCACAAGCAAAATGCAAAAGGTTCCCTTGTTAAGTGAAAGTTCTTATTGAGCTGATCGACCAGACATGCTACTTGCTTATTCATATAGACTAATAGACCTTGAATATTTAATGTTTATTGTAAAAAGAGGAGAGTGGCCTTTTTATACATTTCAATTTTATTTTTTGTCTTTTGCCCATCTTTTCAGTTTGTCTGATGTTTGATTATTTTATAATGCTCTGTAGGACCAAGAAGGTGTAACACTGATGGTTGTCTAACATTTTTCTTCAGTTTGAGAAGTTAATATTCCTTTCTAAAAATATCTAATTATGGTTGTCAACATCTTTTTAGTTCCTTTGTCATCTTCCATTAGTGCATTTTAATTGTTTGGATAATTTTTGTTGTGTTCATCAACGTTGATCTGAATACAGGAAGGATGAGAAGAAAAGAACAACAAGGGTGATAGGATAAGAAGGTCCATTGTTGCCCACTTGCTCGTATTCTTTCTAATTCAGTTTTGTGAGATGAGCTTTCCCAACCTTTTCCCCTGTTGATCAATTGTTTTAAATACGCTTGAGTCTAGGGGATTTAATGAATATGTTGCCTGGACATCTGTGCTAATGTACTTGAGTAACCTGTTCTTGAAGCAGGCCTGGCAAGCCAGGTAAGAGGTAATAAGGCCCCTGATCCTTATTTTACCTCTTCAAAAGAAATCTTCCAAATACTGTTCTCTGCAACCAAGTACGTCAACTCGCTCGTCCGTTCTCTTCCAATCGTCTGTGCAGGTGTCAATACTGAGTATTGTTGTAAATCAACTACAATTTTCTAAGCACACTGTTATTAGTTAAATAAACTCGAGCTACTACCATCTGCAGATACTGGCCTTGCAATCTTTCAAGACTTGGATCAGGATTTTTAAACATGTGTTATATATCGATGTGCAAAATATTCCTCCAAGAATTTATATGCCATCTAGACTTGGTTACATGCACATGCATTAACTGTTATTATTTCTAAGTTCACACTCCAATGCTATGTGATCATCCATTTAAAACAAAATCATATAGAGTTTTCCTATATATATTGTTTAGTTCGTGTTACTTATTTTGCTTTTTCTTGGTTCAAATACGTGTCCGATTCTTTAAAAATTATTCAGGTGGCAATAATTGAAGTTGCAAACTTAAGTGCATTTTAATTTCCACGAAGTACAGATCTTTGGTTATGCTATCACTTCTATTTATTTCAAGTTTGAATCCTGCTCTTGTAGCATAAGATGATTAGAGGTGGCTATTGATTTTTTTTCTAAAGAACATGCTGACAATTCCAATAAATATGCCCTGTCATGTATAAGTGGAATGTGCCTTTAGCTTTTTCAATAAATGTGTTGTTTTCTAAAGAACATGCCTTTAGCTTTTTTTATTAGCTAATATACTATCACTGCTGGAACAATAGTGCTGGTAATTGGAAAAGTTTGGAACATCCCAGGTGACTCTGATTCCTGATGGAATCGAATTTATGCACTTTTCTGATGCAATGTCATGTATAAGTGGAATGTGCATTCATTTCGTTTCTTGTCAGCGATGGCAATCACTGTGTAATGTTCTTATTTCTTTCAGCACCAAGGACCCTAACCAGCAATCATTGTTAAACATGTCAACTGTGTTCTTTTCTTAATTGTGAAGTATGTAAACTGCGATTGAAAACCCGAGTGTCAACTCTTTTATGGAAGTATTTAGGACTAAAATTTTGCAAAGTCCTCGTTGACAATTTAAAATGTTCTTTGTTATAAGTAGGTATAAGAGTACTTGTTAAACATGTTTTTTGCGATTATGTTTCAGCTACGTATGTTGATGAAATCTGACCATAGAAAGAGCTTTATTTTGTATTTTGCTTATAGTTCATTAATGTTGCTGTTACATAAAATTTGATATGTAACAATAATTAAAATAAGTGTAAGCCACAATTTGAGTTTGCCTCATTGCCTCATGATATGTAGTAGTTTCCAGTGCACTTTTTTTGTCATGAGGCGCTGTACTCTAATATTCTTTTCCATCACCCTCATTTTGTTCTTATACCAGCCACATCCTCATGCTGTTCTGGTCAATTAAAGCAGGGCCTCTCCAATCAGGATTGCTTTTACCACGGCTATACTACTATGCATCTCTTAATCATCTCTCGTTGCGAAATTATCGTGCCTCTACTATCTTTAGTGTTGTTGTGTTGCAGCGGTAAGGCCTCTATTTATGGTGCATTCAGTTTAGAATATGCATGTGTAATTTTATTTGTTCTTCAGTGATGTTCATTGATCTGGCAAAGTACATGTTTGGATTTGTGTATCATGCTGGCAGTATCAGGTGGTGCTTGTCTATGTGTTCTAAATAAAATATAGAGATGGATGGGCATAAAGAATTGAATACCGCTTGCGGTCTTGCTTTAAAATTACACCATTAGTTTTTTTGTTATTTTGTCGACTTGTCCATTTCAAAATATTTATTGGGTACTGCATTTCTGTTAATCTCAACTGTAGTATTTCGTTTTTCTTATTCTACATGACATTATGATTTTAGTATTAGATGCCAAAAATTACCTACTATATATGTGGCATATTATTGATCTTGTGGCAACCAGTACTACTGTAGAGTGTGTGTGTGGTATGTTCAGAACATTGTAGACTTGTCCATTTCAAAATATTTATTGGGTATTGCATTTCTGTTAATCTCAACTGTAGTATTTCGTTTTTCTTATTCTACATGACATCTTAATTGATTATATATATATAGAGAGAGAGGGGGGGGGGGGGTATGCTCAGAACATGTCTGTTGTGCGTGCGTGTGTTTGTGTTGTGCGCGCGTGTGTCTTCAGAACATATCTTTGTGTGCGTGCATGTGTGTGTCTCTGTGTGCTAGGCCGGTCACAAACAGAATATTAAGATACAGGCCCAAAGTGCTAACAGGTCCGTAGACAAGATGTTTGTTATGTGGGGGCTTCAATATAGCAGGCGCAGGGAGGGCAGCGGCAACCAGCGCGCAGGATTGATGCACCTGGACTTCCTCAAGTCCAGGAGATAACGTAGTTGGTTTGGTTTGTTAGAGTTTAGTTTAGCAAATAAGTTGGTTGAGATATTTTGTATCCGGACTCGGTATCTTATAAACCGTGATACTGCGAATAGGAGTTTTAGGCATTAGATTGTACCATCTTGTTCCTCAAGGTCCTGCCTTCCTGGTGTGAGGTTGAGCCGCCACGGCTCCTCCGCGCCGGCGAGGTTCAGGGCCAAGACGTGAACACACTTCAAATACAATCTACACCGTAATCCTCCTTCCAACGTGATAGTCCGTGACAATGTGCTGTGTGTGGATGTTAATAGGTGTACCATTGTAATTAGCGGGTCCGATATCAGTTGTATAATGTAATATATACATGGCTGCAACATCAGTTGTATAATGTAATATATACATGGCTGCAACCTGGCTGTTGGAACATGAATGGACGTGCAACACCCAAAACTAGCCTATTTAAATTTTTTAGTAATCTATTGGCTTTTAATTTAATTGTTCATAATTAATATAGGTTAATTGAATTATTTATGAATATTAAAATCAAATATAAGTTGTAGAAATATTTTTATTGCATTCATGCTGCTGCACTGTGTTTTGTTTGATAGTAAATTAAGTTGGATTTTAAATCATGTTTAAATTTGAATTTAATTTGCATTTGTTTGAATCCTAGAAAAGTTATTTTAGCTCGAGTCCACTTTTGCTCCTCAAACTCTCTCTTTGGCTCGCTTGCACTCCCTCTACTCCCTCCCCAGTCCGTCCCAACCCCCTCTCCCTTTCCCCCCCGGCCCAACTCGCCTTCTCCCCCCCCCCCCACCTGGGCCCCGCCTCCCGCGCCAGCCCAACCCGCTCACCCCTTCCCCCTCTTTCTACCACCGACAGACGGCCCCCGCCTGTTGGAGTCCTCTTCCACCTCCCGCCCGAGAGCTCCTCCCTCCCCTGCTCGGCCGCCGTGGCCTCGCTCCGCACCTGTGGGCCTACCACGAAGGTTCCCCGAAGTTCCCCGCCGCTCCCCACTTGGAAACCAATCCTTTTCCCTGCGCGCATCGCCCCCGATTGGAAGTTCCACGATTCGCAGCCGGTCGTCGATGATCTCTGTGCCCCGCACCCGAGCGACCCCTAGGCCCTATATAAGCCGCCCCACCGAGCCTCCACACCTCACCGACCCTCCCCCGAGCCCTTGAGCCACCGCAACACCTCCCACCCGAGCTCCCCGCGCCGCCGATCCCCATCCGAGCGCCGACCACCGTCGACCGGCCGCCACAGCGCCGCCCCGGCCAATTCAGCCTCACCAGGAGCATCGCCACGAGGTGAGGAACGCTCCAAGCCAATTCCCTCCCCCTCTCTCGTACCGTAGCGCCCGTTTCACTTTTGCCGGAGCTCCACCACCGCCGGCCATCGCCGTACGCCACCCTCCACCACTTTCCCCCGACTTGAGCCACCCAGAAGGATTCCCCGCGGTCCCAGCTCCCTCCTCGACGAGATCTCGTTGCAAATGGAGGTTGGCAGAGCTCGGACGGCTTTACGCCGGCGAACTCTCACCGCGCTCAACAGTAGCGCCGTCGTCCCCCCTGTCCCCGCTGGCCACCCCAGCCCGATCTGATTCTGGCCGACGGATCCCGATCCAACGGCCCAGGACCGCCCCAGCCCAAGTCAAACCCGACGCCACCGGTCAGCTTTGGCCATTTTGTAAAAAGTCCCCTCCAAGATTTATAATCGAACCCGCGGTCTACCATAGTTCAAAAGTAATTACAAATAGGTCCTTAATTTTATGGAAAACCCCCTGATCTATTGAATAATAGAACCCACCGTCCTTTAGGGTTAGTTTTACGTGTAGGCCCTCGGGTTTTAATGCGTAATTACGTATAGGTCCTCGGTTTTCTTCAATAAGCCCCTAGAAACTTTTAAAACTTGCCAGCACGTCCCTAGATCTTAGGAAACTCATATCTTTTTCATTTTAGCTCCGATTAGTGTGATTTTCACGCTCATGTGTTCATAGTGAAGCGTAGAATATTTCTAGAAGCTTTATTTAAACTATTTCTTCTGTTTGATGTACTGTTCTAATAGAATACTATTTGTTTGCATGTATTGGTTTACGTGCATGTTTGTGTGGTGATTCGTGTCCATTCGGTGAGCCTTTCGCTTTGGACTTCGAGTACGCGGAGGACTTTCCGGAGCAGGACTTGCAGCAGCAGCCTTTTGAGGAAGGCAAGTTATAGCACGAACAATCCTTGCTACCTAACTCACTCTTTACACTTATTTAATTTCATATGCATGTGTCTAAATTGTTGTCCCATTAATGTTGTACCTAGCTTTGTTTAATCCTGTCTTTGATTACCTTGGGTTCATGCATATGGGTAGAATTTTTACTATGCACAACTACTGTCACCATTATTTAACTGTTAATATTGACTTAATGGTCCACTTCCACGTTAATGATAAAACATGCTTTTTAGCAACATGGTTTAGGGAACTGGGGCATATGTTGTGTGCTTTGCTCCAGTGTCTCTCCCTAAGGTCTGGTTCTTAAAGCGACAACCCAAGAGCCTATCGCCACTGCTAGAACTATTATGGCTCTGGTCTTGGTCAAGTAACGTGTACGTCTCTAGCTTGCCAGTGGTTACCAGAGTGGCCGACGGCGTTATGGGAAACATGGGTGAGAGTATGTCTTGATCCACCGAGGACGGGTGATCTGTCGGCTATGCCCCCGTGAGGCACAGTCCCGTGCTGGGAGTCCCTGCGATGGGGAACTCCACACATTGCGCATTTGTTGGGTGTGATGCCCACGCTCTGGACGCCATTGACCCCCCCTGTGGTGTGACTCCGTAGGCGTACGCCAATCTCGATGCCTAGGCCATGCTGCCTGTGTTGTACCATAATCGGCCACTGTCTTGTTAGGGTGTCTTGTGAAAAGCCTCATAGCGTCCCTATGCAGTCACACCTCGGAAGTGTGATTTGTGAGGTCTGATCCACCTCCGTGTGGTTGGGTTTAAAGTTCGTTTGAGCTTTTACGCGATTGGTGGGTAAAGGGCGAAACCTCTGTAGAGTGTAAAATCTATCATGATAGCCTTGCTCAGGGTCACGAGTGGCCTGGATCCTTTTTTATTAGAAGATGATGTTGATTTATTCTTAATGTCACTTATACTTTATTAATTGGGTTGTAATGGAGTTTTATCCACTTATAGTAATTTGGTTAATGTTAAAATGAACCAACTAAAAATGCTAATGCAGTTAAGCCGTGTCTAGCCTTATTTTGAGCCTTCATACCGTGCTATACTTTCCAAGTAATTGTTTACTTACACTTGTCATTTATTCAACAAAATCCCGGATGGGAAAACAGATTGGGTTGTGCATGAGTCTGCTGCTGAGTTTCTAGAAGATATACCGTACTACTGAGCTGTGGTCTCCCAGTCAGAGTCCTTGTGGATTGCGGCTCCATTAGTTTGAGAGTTTATTAGTCTTCCGCTGTTATTGGTTAGTTCATTTATGAAGCACTCTGATGTAAAACTTTATTTAATGAAGAATTTATTCAAGCATATGTTCTCTATTTATCATATTTGTTCACTATATGTGTACTTTGACTTCCTGGGCACACATATGACCACATTCGTGTGTTTGTGAAAATCTGGGTGTGACAGGACGACTCACATAGGCCATGTTTCTTTTGCTTTTGGAATTTGTTTCTAAAAGGAATCTTGCATGCATGGAGTATTAAAAGAAGTCTATTTACAAAACATTTTTAGGGATGAGTGTAACTTTGCGCGATGAATCTAATGAGCCTAATTGGTCTATGATTTACTATAGTAATGCTACAGTAACTATCCTCTAATCGTGCGGTCAAAGGTCTCATTAGATTTGTCTCGTGAATTAATCCGAGGTTTTGAAGACAATTTTGTAAACTGACTTTATTTAATACCCTTAATTATTGGTCAAATGTGTAAAAAAATTTCAAAATCCAAAGAAACACGCCCATAGTTGATTGACAAATACTCAAATCTCAATCGATTGATGTGTAGACACCTCCATATAGTTTCAGTTCCTGTGCTGTTTTGAGGAGGTAAACATTTATTCATTAGATTACGATACTACAAATATTGTAGGGGCCTGATATCTTTCCATGAAGTCCTGGATGATAATTTTTGGCTTCATAAATAAGCAGATAATGTTCGTCAACGTTGGTTCATTCCGGTTGGCTTTGAGATATAAGATGCTTTGGTCTTGCTTTGACTCTTCTGTTGAAGTTATTTAGGGATCGAATTGGACAGTGCAGGCAAGAATGCCTCCCTACCTTCTATATTCGGTACGGAATGCATGATACCTGAATTAAACTTTTTTGTTTTGTTTTATCCAGATTCTATTATGAATGAATGGATTATTTTTTAAGATCTTATTGATGAGCCTTGCAGGTGGTGAAAAAATTAAGGAAAATTTGTCAAATGAACCATATGTGAGATGTGTATATGTTATTAGTGCAGTAATAAATATGCTAAACACACTTTTTGACAGAAGTAGTTCAGTTTCTGCACTGAATATCAGTTTATGGTTTTTGACTTGACTTAAAAAGCGTGACTAAACGATCCTCATCATAGAATTATGGTGGACTCCTAAGGTTTAATCAATCGTTTCAACTAGGTTGCAATCCTATAGTCAGCACGGCTATGATACCAATCTGTCACACCCGGATTTACACAGAAACCCGAATGCCGTCATATGTGTGTCCAGGAAGTTCACAGAACACATATAGCATACAAATATGATAAACAGAGTACATATGCTCGAATAATAATAGTTTTACATCAGAGTTAAACATAAATAAGTAAATCATACAGCGGAAGACTAATCACTCTCAACTAAGCGAAGCCGCAATCCACAGGGACTCTGACTGGGAGACCACAACTCGGTAGTACGGCAGATCTTCTGGAAACTCAGCAGCAGACTCATGCACAGCCCAATCTGTTACCCATCCGGTATTTTGTTGAATAATGGTAAATGTAAGTAAAACATTTACTTAGCAAGTATAACACGGGTGTATGAAGGCTCAAAATAAGGCTGGACATGGCGGAACTGCATTAGCACTTTTGGTTGGTTCATTTTAACATTTTCCAAGTTACTACAAGTGAATAAAACCCAGTTGCAAACCAAATTAATAAATTGTAAGTGACATTAAGCATAAACAACATCATTTTCTAATAAAATAGGATCCAGGCCGCTCGTGATCCTGAGCAAGGCTATCATGATAGATTTACACTCTACAGAGGTTTCGTCATTTACCCACCAGTCGCGTAAAAGCTCAAAAGAACTTTAAACCCAACCATGCTGTGCTGCGCAGGCACGTATCACACTTTCTTTGGTGTGACTGCATAGGGATGCTACGAGGCTTTTTACAAGACACCCTAACAAGACAGTGGCCGCTAAGGTACAACAAGGTGGTGAGACCCTAGGCACCGAGAATGACTGACGCTTACGGAGTCACACCATAAGGGGGTCAATGGCGTCCAGAATGCGTACATCAGACCCAACATTGCACAACGTGTGGAGTTCCCCGTCGCAGGGACTCCCAGCACGGGACTGTGCATGACGAGACATAGCCAACGAATCACCCGTCCTTAGTGAAATCAGGAAACTCCCCGCGCCTTGCTTTCCATAACGCCGTCGGCCCGTCGGTAACCACTGGCAAGCTAGAGACGTACAAGCTACTTAACCAAGACCAGAGCCATTATAGTTCTAGCGGTAACGATAGGCTCCTGGGTTGTCGCTTTAAGAAACGGACCTTACGGAGAGACACTAGAGCAAAGCACGAAGCACATGCTCTAGCTCACTGAACCATGTTGCTAAAAAGCAAATTTTATCATTAATATTGAAATGAACCATTAAGTCAAGATTATTAATTAAGCAAATGTGACAGTAGCTGCGCCTAGCAAAGATCTGCCCATGTGCAATAAACTAGGTACAACCTTAAGGTACATCAATTTAGACACATGCATATATGAAGTAAGTGATTACAAGGTGGATAGGTAGCAAGGATTGTGCGTGCTATAACTTGCCTTCCTCAAAGTGCTGCTGCTGCTGGTCCTGCTCCTGAAAGTCCTCCTTTACCCCGAACTCAAACGCGGACGGCTCACCTGCTGGACACGAATCACCACACAAGCCAGTACATACAAGCAAGATTACTTTATTAGAACAGTACACCAAACAGTAGAAATAGAACAAAAGAAGGTCTTAAAATTAATCTACACTTCGCTACGAACACATGAGCCCAAGAATCACACTAATCAGAGCTAGATATGGCTTCTCTAAGGTTTAGGGGCTCCTTAGCAAATATGCCAGGGTGGACCGGAATTGACTGGTACCTGAATTGGTCTGATCTAATCTGGACCGTTGGATCTAGATCAGGTGACTAGGGTTTGGCTCGAGGCTTCGGTCGCCGGTGGCGACCCTAGGACGACGGCGCCGCTCTGCCAGCGGCGGAGGTTCAACGGAATCGAGCGTAACTCACACTACAGACCTCCAAGAGCGACGTGGTTTGGTCCTACGGCAACAAGGAGGGATAGCGAGCTCACCTAGAGTGATCACGAGGACGATGGCGCAGCGAGGAGCGTGGACCACGAGGCGGGGCGGCTCCGACGGCACTGAGCAACGATGATGAGCGATTAAGCGCTGCTCAAGGCGAAAAAAAGATCGTGACTTGCTAGGGTAGGTTCACTAGCTCCTCTACAAGTTCCTGGGTGGGTTGTCGTCAAGAAAAGGGTGGTGGCGGCAGAGATCGACTGCCATGGCCAATGGCGGCGGCGCGAGGTGCGTGGAAGCGATGGGGCTTCGAGGGCTCGAAGAGACGGCTTGGTTAGGGTTTAGGGCTTCGGTGGTAGTGCTTTTATAGTCCCCAGGGGGATTCTTGGCTTGCGGGCCAATGATTCAAGATGAAGGCGGTCGGCGGCTTCACCCTTCCTTGTGGGAGAGGCACTTTCCTTACGGGGTGGTGAAGCTCTAAGGTAAGGGCGGTGGTGCGAAGCTTCAAGGAAGGTGCGGGGATGCGGTGAGCGTCCTCCAGCTCCAGTGAGCGGCATAACGGCTCCTGTAGAAAGTACATGTCCCTATACCTGTCCTGGGGTGACTTTGAGGGGTCTCGCGAACCGGCGTCCGTGCCCAGTCATTGCCCGTACACCCATTTGAGGGTTTCCCCATGCCTTATCGAGGGCTTCGTCAAGGGGTCAGTATGGAGGTTGGCAGCACAGGACCGCACAGTGTTGGGGATGGCTGCACAGTATCCGGAGTCAGCAGAGAAGACGGGCGCTCGCCCCATTGGTCGAGGGGTAGCCTCGAGTGAGGTGGAGTTTCTCGAATCGAGGGTCGCGTGGGGGCTCGGCTAAGGAGGTCTCTATCGAGGCGGAGTTTGCTACTCCCTCTAGGGGGGCCGACCCTCTCGATCGAGGCGGAGATGGGGTGCGCGCATTGGGGCCTTCACGAGAAGCCTCGAGTGGGCCGTTAGCCCATGGTAGGCCGTGGGCTTGTGCGCTTTAGACCCTTTCCGGTGTGTGGAGACTTGGTAGTTGTTTGCGTTTTTCAAGGGTGATCATCCCTTAGCCTAGGGGACCCCTTATAAAATTAGATTTAAATTCTCATTTGAACTACTAGCAAACAAAACTCAATGCAGCCAACATGAATGCATCAAAAATATTCCTAAGCCTTATATTTGTTTTTTTAATTCTCATAAATTGTTTATTTATCCTATATTATTTATGAGCACTAAAGTAAAAAGCACATTAATTACTAAAATTTTAAATAGGGCTATTTTAGGGTGTTATACTCGTCATGTCTTTTGGTCTTACAAATGCACCCGCCTATTTCATGTATCTCATGAACTTGATATTTATGGGCAAATTTGACAAGTTCATGGTAGTCTTCATTGATGACATCCTTATTCTGGGACCAGATCCCTAGGGCCACTCACATACAGATTAAACTTCTCGGTAGAGGAGTTTAACCCGACTACTCCAAGAAAATAGTCGACTATGGTGCAAGAAGGCGTAGTTGAATGGAGGACTAGTCGTGTACTCATAGGAAACGTCCCAGTTACCATACTGTAGTACTCCTTGTTGTATACGACTTGGATCATGTAACCGACTTGTAACTCTACTCCCCGAATATATAAGGCGGAGTAGGGCCCCCCTCAAAATAACTCAAAGCAATACATCATACAGGACGTAGGGTTTTACACACTTTGCGGCCCAAACCGGTCTCAATCGTTGTCTTGTGTGTGCACCATCGTTCCTAAGAACTCGACGAGACCCATGAATACTACTTACTGAGGTAAATTAGGCAGGTACTCGGTTGTGGGGCCAGGATCCCTAGGGCCACTCATCTAAGGAATTAAACTACTCGAAATGGAGAGTTATGATCCGACTGCTTTGGACTAGCCAGATAAGGTATAGAACGATGTAGTCAAGTAGTAAAACTACTCGTATTTGAATAGTATACATGATAGATTACCTTAATGTAACCTTCTAGGTCAGATACGAGTAGTCTTTGTAATCGGTTTGTAACTCTGCTCCCTCAGTATATAAGGAGGAGCAGGGACCCCCTCGAAACAACTCAACTCACATACAATACAATCAAGCACACATGACGTAGGGTATTACGCTACTCGCGGCCCGAACCTGTCTAAATCTTTGTGTTGTTCGTGCACTGTCGTTCCTAGAACTTGGCGAGACCCACTAATCTACTCTCTGGGGTACCCCCAGATAGACGTGCTCGATATAAATCATCAACACTTGGCGCCCACTGTGGGTCTTCTCACTGAAAGCTCACCATCAGGGACGATGGGATTCACCACCTTCAAGATCGTCGACATCGAGGAAGGAGCCACCTTCGTTTTCGGTGCATGAACTTTCATCGCCGAAAGCGATGGTAGGTTCACGAGCTACCTTGCGAACAACCCCGGCTCCTACTCGACGACTACTCCCAATTCGATCTCGGCTCCAATTCCGAGTTTGATCTTAACTCCAAGTTCGCTCGGGACTCCCCAAGTCGAGTCCGGGAACAACCCGACCCCAGAGGCAAAGATGACTCAGGAGCCCCACTCAAAGCCAAATCACTCCGACGACCTCGACCTGGCATCAACGCCATCGAGGGACAACGACGATGACTTCACCATCCTGCTAAGTGATGCTCCTGATAACATCGCGCACCTACACCATCACGCTCACTTCAACACCAAGTTCGTGTTGGAGGAACCACTTGTTCGCCTCCCGTCCGGACTAGTCGTAACCAGAATACCAGGAGGACTCATTGTTCACTGGCCCGGAGTGATTCTGGCCTACACCTGCCGGGACAACGATTCAAGACTTGCCGCCGTCATACTGGAGGAACTGCCCTTCCAAGACAGCAAGACTGCATCGCTCACCACTCCAACTGAAAGCTCAAGCGACAACTTCTCAACCACTCAGATCGTCCTCAGGGAACAAGACCGAAGTCTTCAAGTGTTCATGGTTGGCAATGAAGACCAAGGCACTCAATACGACCGCGAGCTGATCACCGACGTATCAGAAGAGGAACGACTGCTGACGGAGAAATAGAGGAGCAAAAGACCTCACGTCAAGCAAGGAACGCCAAGCGCAAGCAGAGGCATCTTAACGCCGTGATACGCGCCAACGCCATACGAAACCTTACACAGGATTTCGATATAGTCGGAGACCAGTTAGTATCCCAAAATGCGCCATTAAACATCTCTGTCGCAACAAAACTCGTCAGGGCCATACCCGACACCCCTGCCGTTAGACAAGTACTCTCACTCCTCGACACAGCTCAGAAGGCTACGAACCAAGCGAATCCCAGCCATCACACACCAGATACCAGACGCCCAAACGATGAGAGGCCTCCCCCACATGAAGCTTCAATCGCTACCACAGGAGGACATCGACGTGACCAAGACGCTGATCACAATCACCAGCAGGGGAGAGGACGCAGTAACAACCAAGACGATGCAAGGCCACGAGATCGAGACCTTCGCAACATCATCAATGACAACCGCGATGCTCGCTCTGTCATTCAGTTGAGTCGACAGCGGCGCATGGAATCCGAACTCCGTCGCCGCACTGACTACAACCGCAACTACGGGCCTCCACCCCATCACAATTACAGAAACCGACTACGCGATCAGGAACGCCATTATGATTGTCACGAAGAACGTCGCAACGACCACCGAGGAGATCATCGTAATGATTGTCCCCGACATCAAGAGTCCTCAAATCATGACGATCGACCTCCCCAAAATCACAATCATGGACGACAATACGACTCCGATCACAGCACCTCTAGCTTCCGGAGCGATCGTTCACCAAGTGATAAATATGACGGCTTCCCAGCTTTTTCCAGGCGCATAAAAGAAATCCAATGGCCAAGCAAGTTCAAACCTACAGGAATTGAAAAGTTCACGGGCAAGCAAGACCCTGAACAAAGGCTCCGAATCTACTCTACAGCCATCCAGATGGCCGGGGGATCCAACGACATCAAAGTCAGCTACTTCCCCATTATGCTAGAGACCACGCCCCTGACATGGCTCGAGGGCCTCCGCCCCGGGTCCATCGACTCCTGGGATGATCTCACCAGGAAATTCACCACCAACTTCCAGGGAACCTGGGCTTGGCCCGGAACCCGCTATGAACTGGCAGCTTGCAAGCAAGGAAAAGGAGAAACCTTGCGAAAATACATCAAGAGATTCTTCGATAAAAGAGCTACAATCGTGGATATCTCTGACCGGAAAGTAACCGACTGCTTTCATGATGGTCTCTACACCCGGGAATTACACCGTGAGTTTGGCCGGCGTCGTCCGAAAAACATCAGCGAGCTACGACGCATTGTCGCTGAATGGGCAGACTAAGATGACTGCGAGCGGAGCGCTTTGACAGACATCGCGATAACAACACCAACAATCACAACAAAGACAACAGCGACCGACGCAATGATCGGCCAAACAACCGGGACTTCAATCGCGATAATAGGAAGCGCAAGCCAGACAACACAGTCACGGCAGTCCAGCGCCCTAGTCGTAAGACTCGTTCAGCGGCAGACGTCATGAACGGTCCTTGCCCATACCACCCCAATGGCAAGCACACAATGGCAAAGTGCTTCCACCTAAAGCAGGAGTTCGACAAGAAAACACCAGATGCTCCCAAAACGGACAAGAAAATGGAAGACAAAGACGACAAAAACCCTAGCAATAACTTTCCAGATGTCGAGAACGTCGTAGCTGTACTATTCAGTGGAGAAACCCTGAACCGGTCGAAGCGCGCCAAGAAGCTCACCCTGCGAGAGATCATGGTGATAGAGCCTGCCACCCCAACATACTTAAAGTGGTCAGAAGTGCCTATCACATTCTCCAGAACAGATCAATGGACCAACTTTGCAAATCTTGGGAGATATCCTCTAGTTTTAAACCAGTCGTGGCGCAAGCCAAACTGACTAAAGTACTCATCGATGGAGGCAGCGGGCTCAATGTCATCTTCGCAAACACGTTCAAGAAGATGGGCCTAGACATTACAAAATACCTCAAGCCTACAGATGCTCCATTCTATGGCATTGTTCCAGGCAATGCAGCAATCCCCTTGGGTCAGGTCACAATAGTAGTTACCTTCGGGACGGAAGCAAACTTCAGAACCGAGTACATCAAATTTATGGCGATCCCGCATTATGTATACTTGGTTCTCAAGATGCCTGCTCCTAAAGGAGTACTTTCCCTAAAGGGAGACTTAAAGGTATCGTATGATTGCGACGTCGAGACAGTAGAATTCGCCGCCACTTCGCACGTCCCTACTCAGATGCTGGAAGTACTCGCCTTGGCCAAGAAGTCAAAGGAAGACGACCTAGAAGTACCCAGCAAGAAGTCGACAAGTACCAACTTCAAGTCCTCTAAAGAAGTACAACTCAAAACTGTAGATCTTGGGATGGGCGATCCGTCCAAAACTGCCCTTATAGGGGCAGATTTAGACTGTAAATAGGAAGACACGCTCGTCATGTTCCTCCGAGATAATAAAGATATATTTGCTTGGAAACCATCTGATATGCCTGGTGTTCCTAGAGAACTTGTCGAGCACAAACTAAATGTTGACAAGAACGCAAAACCCAAAAAACAGCACCTCCGACGATTTGCACAAGATAGACGTGAGGCAATAAAAGAAGAACTCGCCAAACTACTCGCTGCAGGCTTTATCAAAGAAGTCTTCCATCTCGAGTGGTTGGCCAATCTAGTGTTAGTTCGGAAGAAAAACAACAACGAGTGGCGGATGTGTGTCGACTACACAGATGTGAACAAGCATTGCCCAAAAGATCCCATGGGACTCCCACGCATTGATCAAGTCATGGACTCCACTCGGGATCCGCACTGCTCTGTTTTCTGGACTGCTATTCAGGATACCATTAGATAGCACTAAAGAAAGAAGATCAGATCAAAACATCTTTCATCACCCCCTTCGATGCTTACTGCTATACAACTATGTCTTTTGGATTGAAGAACGCCGGTGCCACATATCAGTGAGCCATACAAACATGCCCAGCCAAACAAATTGGGCGCAATGTAGAGGCATATGTCGATGATGTGGTCGTCAAAACAAGGCAGTCTGAACATCTCATCAATGACCTTCAAGAAACATTCGACAACCTTAGAACATTCCGTTGGAAACTTAACCCAACCAAATGTGTCTTTGGTGTTCCGTCAGGGAAACTTTTGGGGTTCATGGTCAGTAACAGGGGTATTGAAGCCAATCCGGCAAAGATTTCAGCAATCCTTACAGTGGAAGCACCGAAGAACGTAAAAGATGTCCAGAAGCTGACAGGATGCATCGCGGCCTTAAACAAGTTCATCTCAAGACTAGCGAAAAAGGGTCTCCCTTTCTTCAAATTGCTTAAAAAGCAGGATAAGTTTTCATGGACGAATGAAGCACATATGGCATTCAAAGAACTCAAAACATATCTATCCACTCCGCCAGTATTCACAGCACCTTTGAAGGGTGATCATCTCTATCTATACATTGCAGTGACAACTCATGTAGTCAGCACTGTAATAGTAGTCGAAAGACAAGAGGACGGCTATGTATTCCCAGTACAGCGGCTAATTTACTACATCAGTGAAGTACTCTCCGAGTCCAAGATTCGTTATCTGCAAGTCCAAAAATTACTCTACGCCGTCTTCATCACATCACGGAAGCTACGACATTATTTCCAAGCTTTTCACATCACAGTCGAAACTAAATTCCCGCTAGGCGACATCCTCAATAATCCAGACGCAACAGGTCGAATCTGCAAATGGAAGGCCGAAATTGGAGCATACCACCTTGACTTCACATCTCAAACAGCCGTCAAGTCCCAGGCTCTTGCTGACTTCACAGTCGAATGGATAGAAATTCAAAATTCTACGACAACTACTCAACCTGAGCACTGGGTCATGTATTTTGATGGGTCACTTAAACTTGAAGGAGGAGGCGCAGACGTACTTCTTATATCTCCTAAAGGAGATCAACTCAAATACGTTCTACAAATCCTGTTTCAGGTCACCAATAATGAAGCAGAGTATGAGGCTATGCTGCACGGGCTCCGCCTGGCTGCATCACTCGGTATCAAGCGACTTGTTGTTTATGGCGATTCGGCTGTGGCCATCAAACCAAGTTGATAAAGACTGGGACGCTTCTAAAGAGACAATGGATGCCTACGTTCATGAGGTTTGTAAATTAGAACGAAACTTTCTAGGCCTGGAGTTTCACCACGTTGTTCGTGACTACAATGTCGCAGCAGATGCCCTATCAAAGCTAGAATCTCAGCGAGCCGACATCCCAGTAGAAATATTCGTCCAAGAACTACTCCAGCTATCCATTAAGGGACCAGCACGAGCTGAGACCACGCAATCCCAGTCCCAGCCAGAAACTCAGATCATGGTAATCGACAATGACTGGATGACTCCTTTCATCGAGTACTTGAAAGACCACAAATTGCCAAAGCAGAAGCCAGAGCAAATACTATCCAACGACGAGCTGCTAATTACGTAGTAGTGGACAATGTACTCTATAGGCGTGGGGCTTCGGCCAATGTCTTAATGAAATGCATCACAATTGATCAAGGAAAAGCCCTACTACAAGAAATTCATAGCGGCGTGTGTGGCAATCATGCTTCCTCACGAACCTTGGTCGGCAAAGCCTACAGAGCAGGTTTTTTCTGGCCAACGGCCAAGCACGATGCAGAGGACATCGTCAAAAAATGTCAAGGACGTCAATTCTTTGCACGACAAGCTCATGTTCCAGCACACGACCTCAACACTATCCCACTATCATGGCCTTTTGCTTGTTGGGGTCTTGATCTCGTTGGCCCGCTTACCAAAGCTCCAGGCGGATTCGAGTGGCTCGTTGTAGCCATCGATAAATTTACCAAGTGGATCGAAGCAATGCCCTTAGTAAACACTAAAGCCGGTAATTTGATCAAATTATTTGATGGTATTGTCCAGAGATTTGGAGTTCCTCACAACATCATCACAGACCTAGGCTCTGTATTCACCAGCGAAGAATTCCAAGACTATTGTGACAGATACTCCATTGAGATACATTATGCTTCAGTTGCTCATCCTCATGCCAATGGACAGGTTAAAACCCAGGTTATATGAGCCTCTAAAGAAATATGGCGGAAAATGGGCAAAGGAGTTGCCCGCGGTGCTTTGGAGGCTACGCACCCAATCCAGCAGGGCTACCGGCCAATCACCATATTTCCTGGTTTATGGCTCCGAAGCAGTTTTGCCTGCCGATCTTTTATGGAAAGCTCCACGTCTGGAGAATTACGATGAACAACTCGCTCATCAAGAAAGGTCTCAGGATGTTGATGGCGTTGAGGAAGCTCGAGTAGCAGCTCTTATTCAGAACACGCGTTATCTTCAAGGATTATGTCGCTTTCATCAACGCTCTGTTCAACCTCGATCCTTTACTATAGGAGACTTGGTACTACGCCGAATCCAAAAGACTAAAGGGTTGCACAAGCTTATGTCTCGATGGGAAGGTCCTTTTCTTGTAAAACAAGTCATTGGACCTGGTACGTACCGGCTGCAAACCCCGGAGGGAGAGGAATTGCCAAATGTATGGAACATAGAGCATCTCCGCAAATTTTACCCGTAACATGGGACATTGTATACGAGTCATTGTAAGACAACCCTTGTTCACAAATTAATAATGTTATATTTCCCTGTCATCTACAAGTTATGGCATCTTTGATCTCATTAGATAAAATTATACCATGTACATACCGGCTGTTGACGTAAAATCCGCACCTCACGCCAAGCACACAGCAAGCCGAATTAGCTGGCTTCACACGTGGCCCGGGCTTTTGAATCCGGAAGCGTGCCAGTCAGTTTGCCTGAAAACTAACAAAGGGACAAAAACGTTTAGATCAAAACCTGGAACGTGCCGGGTGAGACCAGACAGTTCCATATTTGCGGCATTGAAGCCAATCTCGAGAGACATATAGCTACGGACAAGCTATCTGTCGTTACTCAGAATATCATTCGGCAGTCGGTAGAAGCATGTAAGAATCACACTGCCGAACGCACAACATCAGCATGACGTAAGATCAGTAGAAGCATGTAAGCTATCTGTCGGCAGTTAAAGCCTCATTCGGCAATCGGCAAGGCACGCAGGGAGCGCACTGCCGAATGCGTGACGTAAGCATGACGAAAAATCGGCTTTCAACCGAATGAACATTGTAACGCATACTCATAGCCGATTAACGAGAAACAAAGCATAATTGATAAATAAAAGGGCGAAAGCATGACCATAAATCCGCAGTAAACAAGAATGCATAGGCCGAAAGCAGCACCCGTCAAGCATGGCAACAAACAAATTAATCCACCGCATGATACAACTCGTTTGAGGCCACACCACCAATCAGATTAAATCAATCCACCGCATGATACAATCTAATCGTGAAAGGCTAAAAGCATTCATTGTCCACTTGCAAACCCACGAACACGTTCACTCGTGAGAGCACTGCCGAATGCGGCTGCTTAGCCGAATCGGGGTCCGCGGCGAAGGAACAAACTTAATCGATAAAGATAAATCTATCAGATCGAATCGAATTCTAATCCACCGGATGATTAGCTCTAAGACGACCCAAAAACCTGCATCTACCGCATGATACCCGGTTCTGTCAAGATCTACACGATACCAACAAGTTCGAACCCGCGACGCGTGGCAACCTAGGTCGGTTTCGGATTCGGCTATGAGGGGATGAGTCATCGCATCGTGAAGCAGAGCCGATTCTAACCGACCTAGATTGGGCAAAGGAGTGTTGCATGAATTAAGCACAGAGTAAAAACGAGGCAACATGGGGTAACTTAATGAATCTGTTAGATCTTGCCGAAATCTAACAGAGCCGATAACTTGGTCCATACTAGATCTTAGCCCACCGCATGGCTCATGACCTAACAGAGGAACCTTCTTGAGACCACAACTTAAATCCACCGGATGATACTAAGCATGGTAACAAGACTACTTGCATCAAGGCTTAAATCCACCGCATGATACTAAGCATGATACAAGGTTGCCGGTACTTACGGAGGTCGACGGATCGATGACTCCTCTCGAAGAACTCGACGACTCGACTAAAGGACTCGATGTTGGCACGGGGCCGGTTTGTTGTATGATTGATTGGATTGGGATCCCTTTTTACAATGGCCATGGGTTTATATTTATACCCAGGTCTTGATACAACTCCTAGTCGGACACGACTACAATAATTGTTTCTAAAAATAAATGACGAATCTTCATGCCCATATTGCGTTCCTTGTTCGAACCGGCCTTTTCCTTATGTTTTTTTCCACGTCATCGCACCTCCCCGAATGCTACCGCTTTTGCCTGCGGAACTGTGCCTCTGCCGAATGACGACGCGTTCCCGACCGCAGAACGTTATTGCCGAATACTTCAGAGAAAGCCTCTTAGCCGAATGGTATCCTTCGACGATTCCGGCCCACATGTCAGCTTCTTCTTGGTGCCAATTTTTGGTGTCAACACATGCCCCTTCAATTTCGGGATAAGAGGTAACTTTATCTCGGAATTGACCAGAAGCACTTAACATTTCCAAGTTAGTTCTGCTCGGCACCCGCTTCTCCCTTTGAATCTTCAGAGCTCTCATTCGGATCCGAACCCTAAGTCATCGACTTCCAGGATTCAATCTTCAAATGGCGAATCAAGATTTTGCTCTCCAGGTAAGCTTCAATCCCCTCAAGCACATTCGGCATTCTCCTTTCGATTTGCATCTTAAATTTCTTCTCACCTCTTTCCATTCTTGATAGGCCCTAGCTGCCGAAATCCTCATCCCTGTTGAGGAAAAAGCTCCGTCCTACTTCCTCGGCCCTGTAGGGGATTCAGATCCTTCCGAAATCATTGCGGCCGAATCTCAGAGGGTCCCTTTCAAGATTTCATTGACAAAACCTCATGAGTGGCAAGACGCTTTCAAGAACTGGCCTTTGCCCCCAATCGCCGGCTGGAGAAATTGGTACAAAAGGATTCTTGAAGATAAAAGCCCCCAGACGCAGAATTGGGATAGTCTTCGTATTTCTCATTGCTTGGAGCTATCCCTAGCCGAAACACCAAAGAATGAGAACCTCCTGATTGCAGCTTGCCACTTCTGGTCTAATGGCGCAAATGCCTTTCTTTTTGGTCATGGCCCAATGTCTCCTACTTTGGCCGACGTCTACATGATGACCGGCCTGAATGTTACAGGAACTGTGTACCCACATGACCATAAAGGTTCCTCCAAGCAGACGGGAGTAAAAACAGGGGTTGGATATAAGAGATACATTCAGAACCATATGTCTGATGGCCCCCTGACTGATGTCGAATACAGGGCCTTCCTGAATATGTGGCTATGCAGGTCAGTCTTTTGTGGCAAAGCCAATGAGCCAACCTTGAATCATATCGTGATGGCTGAAGAGCTAGCCGCTGGAAAAGTCATCCCACTTGGAAAATACCTCCTGGGAAGCGTCTATCATATGCTCAATCAAACCACCCACCTGATGCATACTAGTAAGAAAATCCCTTGTGTAAATGGTCCCTGGTGGTTCGTCCAAATGTGGCTGCAGTTATATATGCATCAAATCGTTGCTATTGACCTTAACAACCGAGACTTCCCTTCAGTCAATTACAAAGAAGGAGAAGCCCGGAGAACCAAAGGTTGTCAAACCTATGGAGAAGCTGCTTCCACTGTATCTATCAACAAGAACATCGGTGAACTGTTTGAGCTCTTCTTCAGAGGTTTCGCCAATCCTCTTTGGTTTCCATATTTGGACAATGACAATCTTACTCTCCCTTGCGAATTCAGCTTTGAGACTGGATGCACTGATGTACAATCTGTAGCAATTTTCAATGCCTTCATCCAGCCCTGCACCCTGCCAGCCGAATTCTGTGGAGGCACACTTATGAATATTATCAGCCAAACATGATGGCTAGGCAGTTGGGATGTGGCCAAGTGCCCCCTAGGCTATTTCTTCATGAATTCCTCAGGCCTAGGGAGATAGTCAAGGATTCCACAGAAACAAGAAGGATTTTTACTTATAAATGCTGTGGAACTATTTATGCACCTGATCCTTTTGTGCCAATCATATCCGCCCATCCTTCTTTCACTCTCTGGTGGCAAGAATTCCATGACCATATCTTCAATATGCCAATCTATCCCTTCTGCCTTGAGTTAATGCCTGATTATCAGCCAACTGCAGAGGTAATATGCTTATTCCTTTATCTGTCTTAATAACATTAACCCTCAATCGACTCTGACTCTATTATTTTGCAGGACATAACACCTGCCCCCCTTGCCAGAGCAATTTTATACAAAACTGCAGGCCCAATATCTGCTTTGGGGCACCAATCTCCTACCTTGGCTCAGCTGATGGCTAGACAATCTTCTTCAGATCCAATACTCACTAGACCATCATCCTCTCTCTTTGACTATAATGCTTTTGGTGTTTTACTCAGCTTTATCTCTTCCTGATTTCAGACCAGAGAACAGCAGCTAGCAATCAGTACAGCTCCTGCCGATGCTTCATTGATTGGTAAAATTTCTCACCATTTTGTCTTTAAAGTTCCTCTCCATCGGCATTGATTCTTTTTCAGTTTCAGAGCAAATCTCAATGGACCCAATCTTGGAGAGCTCTTCTTCTCATCAAGAACTAGCTTCAGCTTCACCTGATATTCCTCAACCAGAAGCCTCTTCCCCATCAAAAGATCTTCTAAGCTCCCCTCAGCATGATATACAAGAATCTTTGCCTGAGCTCGAGCTGCCCTCTCTCTCCATTCAAGAGATCAGGAATGAGGTAGAGATAATCACCCAGTCTTCCCAGTTTTTTATTCAATGGATAATCATTAATTCGGCAATATCTTTTTCCAGGAGAAAACAACTTCATCACCCAGCTACTCATTTCCTTTGGATGATCTTGTTGCCGAACAAGTAGAAGAGATTTCTTCTAATCAGGCTTTATCAGAAGAAATCCAGGCAAAACTAAAGGAGATCTTCTCCTTCCTGAACAAAGACATCCAGGATCAAGTCAAGGATGCCGATCTTCTGAGAGACATGCTCGAGCCCATTGAACACAACCTTCCTATTGACATTCAAGCTTCTTTGGAACCAATCTCTCAATTGGATCAGCATTTTGCTGCAGTCAGACAGATTCTGAAAAGTCAATCTTTACAACCAGCTTTAGAACAAAGAAGAGCCATAGCTAAGCAATCCTTGAAAGATCTGTATACTCAAGCTCAGAGTAACAAAGAATTGTCAGCTAGACTGCAGTCAACACTTGATCTGAAGAAGACCAGAAAAGCTGAGCTAGAAGCCGAATTGAGGGCCCTGTCAGCCGAAATCGAAGCCGACGAGAAGAAGTTAGCCGAACTCCCTGATCAACTTTGTAGTCTCCCCAATCTTTTGCTTTTTCTCCATTGTGGATAACTCATTCGGCAAAGCTTAATCGTAACAGCGTTAGACCCGAAAAACGACCTAACACAACACAGCCGAATCCAATTCAGTAGAACCGAACTTGATTCGGCATGAATCCCAAACGACACCGAAACTGCTCGGTTCGTGGGGCTTTCCACCTTCCGAAATTTTGGGAAGCGCGCCACGATCTCTGACCACGATCTCCTCTGCGGGTTTTATAAATAAACACCCAGGCAGCCCACAGTTTTCACCAAGTTCTTCGTCTTCCAAGTTTTTGCCGGCCCAAGCCATTCTTTCCCCCATCCACAGTAACTCCGAGAAACTTCCAATGGCCGACAACAACAGGAGGCGCCCGGCCGCCGATGAGGCCGAAGGGAGTCGCGGTGGTGCTCGCCGGAGGTAAAGATTGTCTGCTTGCTTCTCTCTGTTCTTCTCGAGATTTGCCCTCTCCTTGACGAATCTCTTTGTTTTCTTAGGGTAATCCAATGGATCGTCGCCGCTGGTGCGCCAGTTGCGACTCCAGCCGCTGCTCCTGCGGCGTCCAGCTCTTCGAGTTCGTCCAATCGATCTCTCGAATCGGATGACTCCCGCTACACGGACGGCGACGCCCGCCGATTCAAAGCGGAGCGTGACGATACTCGCCGCGAGTTGGAGGTTATCTCCAAGCAAGCCGGGATTGCTGACCTTGAATGGCAGCACGAGCGCAAGCAGTTGCTTGAAGTCATTGATGGTGAGTCCTGCAATCTGCTCAATCTCAATTCTCGTCCTCCAAATGATATTAATCTGTTATCCCCTTGTAACTTTGCAGTGCGTGATGCTGAACTTGATCGACTGAAGGCGCTGGTGGAGGAGCTGGCGGACAAGGTGAACGCCCAAGGGGACACACCCGAGGCACGCCTTGGTGTGGTGGCAGGTCGTGTCGACGAAGTGGCTTCCCATGGCGTTCGCCTGGGCGTCGCTACGGGTCTCGTCGCTAT
This sequence comes from Echinochloa phyllopogon, assembly GCA_033239725.1. Lineage (NCBI taxonomy): Eukaryota > Viridiplantae > Streptophyta > Magnoliopsida > Poales > Poaceae > Echinochloa > Echinochloa phyllopogon. Next base: position 31,715,902 of record BTCW01000018.1, read on the forward strand.
GTCGACGCACACCGGCACTGACTACTCCAGGATGCCGGTTGGTTTTGCCAACAGCAACCCAGAAGACATCGATGATATTGACGCCTCCATTGATCGTCTTGATGGCCATGGTGCTGCCATTGCCGATTCCATTCATCCCCAGTCTGTTTTGAACAGGCTCTTTCAGTAGTTTGTACTAGGGATTTATGGAATTTCGGCAATAAAACTTATCTTTTGCATGAACTCTTGATGTAACATATTTTGTGCTAAGGGCAATACATTCAGTACTGGCCATTTTTCTTTTTCTCCAATGTCTCTGTCAATTTCCTTCTAAAGACGATTTCTTCCCAAATATCGGTTGTTCGGCAATTTAATATATCAATCACCGATCGATTTCAATACTGGGATAATACCTCTTCAAATATCTTCCATTTATAGCAGAAGCAAATTCTTCTCCCAATAATGTCTTCAAAATATATGCATTTCCAGGCACGCATCTAACTACTCTGAAAGGACCTTCCCAATTTGGAGACCATTTGCCGAATGCTGCATATTTGGTTCCAATCGGCAATATCGCTTTCCAAACTAGATCACCTTCTGTAAATTGCTTAACCTTCACCTTCTTGTTGTAATACTTAGCAACTCGCATTTTGTTCTTCTCAATATTCTCCAAGGCCCTGAGACGAATCATATGTAAATCTTCTAATTCATCCATCATCAGATCATTGTAATCTTTAGAACGCAAATCTTTTTGTAATTTAACCCTTCTCGAATCTGATTGCATCTCCCACGGCAAGATAGCATGGTGTCCATACACTAATTCATAAGGAGATGTTTTTGTAGCCCCATGAGGAGCCATTCGGTAAGCCCACAACGCTTCATTGAGTACCGAATGCCACCTTCTTGGCTTTTGATCAATCTTCTTCTGTATGATTTTGATCATAATTTTGTTAGAAGCCTCTGCTTGACCATTAGCTTGAGCATAATAAGGAGAAGAATTCAGTAATTTTATCCCCATACTTTCAGCAAAATCTTTGAATTCTGAAGATGTAAATTGAGTCCCTTGATCAGTGGTGATTGTCTGAGGAATCCCGAATCTGTAAATGATATGTTCCTTGACAAACTCAACCATATTTTCTGATGTCACTTTCCTCAACGGAACTGCCTCAACCCACTTAGTAAAATAATCAGTTGCCACAAGTACGAACTTATGTCCCTTACTAGATGGAGGATTTATTTGGCCAATCAAATCCATTCCCCATCCTCTGAATGGCCATGGCTTGATAATGGGATTCAAAGCCGATGCTGGAACTCTCTGAATGTTTCCAAATCTCTGACAGTCTCGGCATCCCTTATAATATTCAAAGCAATCTTCTAGCATTGTAGGCCAATAGTACCCAGTTCTTCTAATAACCCACTTCATTCGGTAAGCTGACTGATGTGCTCCACATAATCCGTTATGCACCTCACTCATCAACCTCTTTGCTTTTTCTTGATTTAAGCAACGTAATAATATCCCGTCCAAGGATTTATAATATAAATCTTTATCAAGAAGAACAAACTTTATAGCTTTATACCTGAGTCTTCTCGAAACTTTCTGGGATGGATTCTCCAAATAATCGGCAATTTCTTTCCTCCAATCATCTTCTGCCAGATTACTCCCGAAAGCATATACATCGTTAGCAAACACTTCTTGAAGCTCTCTATAACCTGATGCACTTTGGGCCAATCTATTCGCCTCTCCATTATCCCCTCTAGGAATGTGTTGTAGAATTACTGACCGAAAGCTCTTCAATATTTCTTTGCATTCTTCATAGTAATTCCTCAAGGTATCACTTTTGCACTCATATTCACCATTCAATTGTTTTATGACCAATTCTGAATCTCCAAAAATTTCAACTGCAATGGCCTTTGCTTCTTTCAAATATTGGAGCCCTTTGAGCAATGCCTCATACTCAGCCTGATTGTTAGTAACAGCAGATTGAATGGGAACAGCAAACTCAAATGTTTCTCCTTTGGGTGAAATTAACAAGATACCTGCTCCACCACCTTTGTTGCATGAAGATCCATCGAAGAATAATACCCAAGGAACAATGTTAAGCAAATTTATCGATGTATCATGATGTTCAGTAATGAAGTCAGCAATAATCTGCCCCTTGACAGCCTTTGCTGACTCAAACCTTAATTCGAATTCAGATAAGGCCAAAATCCATTTGCCAATCCTTCCATTCAAAATTGGTATTGACAACATGTGCTTAATCACATCAAATTTTGAATGTACAACGCATTCGGCATTCAGCAAATAGTGCCGAAATTTTGTACATGAGTAATAAACACATAAGCAAAGCTTCTCTATAGCCGAATACCTTGTCTCTGGATCTAGTAACTTTCGGCTAAGGTATGCAACTACTCTTTCGTTCCCTTCAAATTCTTGAATGAGGGCCGATCCAATAGTTTGGGCATCGGCCGCCACGTACAACTTGAAAGGCTTGTTCAATTGTGGAGGCACCAATACTGGTGGCTTCTTCATGTACTCCTTTATTTCATCAAAAGCCTTCTGTTGTTCGTCACCCCATACAAACTTTTGATCCTTTTTTATTTTCAACAGTGAGGAAAAGGGCAACACCTTTTGTGACAAGTTTGATATGAATCTTCTCACAAAATTTATCTTGCCAAGCAGCGATTGTAACTCTTTAAGATTAGTTGGAGGAACAATTTCATCAATTGCCTTCATGCTTTTCTTACCAACTCCTATTCCTCCTTCATGTATCAAAAATCCCAGAAACTCTCCAGCCGAAACTCCAAAAGCACACTTGTTCGGGTTCATCTTAAGCCCATGTTTCCTGGTGCATTCTAGAGTTTTCCTTATGTCGGCCAAATGGGACTCATGATCCAATGACTTGATCACCACATCATCAATATATATTTCCACAATCTTGCCGATCAACTCATGAAAAATATAATTCATAGCCCTTTGATAAGTTGCACCAGCATTTTTCAATCCAAAGGTCATGACAACCCACTCAAACAACCCTATGTGTCCAGGACACCTGAAAGCTGTCTTTACTATATCTTCCAATGCCATAAAAATCTGATTGTATCCTGCATTACCATCCATGAAACTGAGCACTTTGTATCCAGCAGCAGCATCAACCAACGAATCGGCAATAGGCATTGGATATCCATCCATGGGTGTAGCCTTGTTTAGATCTCTAAAATCTATGCAAACCCTCATTTTTCCATTTTTCTTATAGACAGGAACGATATTAGAGATCCAATCCGCGTATTTACATGGCCGAATGAAATTTGCATCTAGTAATCTTTCAATCTCCTTTTTCACATCGGCCAACACTTCTTCCTTGTAGATTTTCCGGGGTGGTTGCTTGTAAGGCCTGTAACCAGGTTTGATTGGCAACCGATGCTCAACAATAGAACGGTTTAGACCGGGCATCTCCGAATAATCCCAAGCAAAGCAGTCCTTGTATTCTTTTAACAATGTCACCAACTTTTCTTTGAAAACCGAATCCAAGTTAGCACTGATAAATGTCGGCCTTGGCTTGTCACCATCTCCAATGTCCACTTCTTCCAATTTATCGGCCGACACAAATCCACGTCCTAATTTTCCATCAGTTCCATCAATTGGATTTTCCATCAAAAATTACTATGAGAGCCGACTGCTTCGATCGGCTGCTGATCACTGCTGGCTGGTGCCACAGGACCTTCTCCCCAGTCTTTGCCTGAGAAACAATCTATGCCTTGATATTCCCAGAAAGCTGGTTCCATATTTGCCACGCTTATTGAATCATCTGCTTGGACAATCTCCACCTCATCATCTACCCACTGAATAAGCTGTTGATGCATAGTAGATGGAATACAACAATTTGCATGAATCCAATCTCTTCCAAGCAGCAAGCTATATGCCCCTTTGCCCTCAATGACAAAGAAAGTCGTAAGCAGAGTCTTGGACCCAATCATCAGATCAACGTGCACGCATCCCTTGGTGTCCGAAGGATTTCCAGCAAAATCATTTAGAATTATGCTCGTTGGTGTCAAATCTCTAGGGCCCATACCAAGCTTCCTGAATGTGGTATATGGCATTACATTGACAGCAGCTCCTCCATCGACAAACATCTTGGTCAACGGTTTGCCATTAACATATCCCTTCAAGTACAGTGGCTTCATGTGCCGATTCTGGGCTGGCTTCTCAAAAACAGCTTGTTTGTTCAACATCAATTGTGCCATTAACCCAAATCGTTCGGCATCATCTATATCGGGCAATATCTCTTCCTATACAATTTGGTTAGCTGGAGCCATGAATTCATTCGGCAGAAAACATACCATACATGTAGGAGCCGAATGACCATGTTCGTCAGGCCTGTCTTTTGGGAGCCATATTGATTTCACCTTGACCTTTGCTTGCTTCAATTCCCGATTCCTCAGGCGCTGTACTCTTCTCTTCTGGCTCTTCTTCAAACCAGGTGGGCACCATTGTCCTTCTTGCCAAACATAAGCATGATCTTCTTCTTCTTCATGATCAAACCACTTGTAATCAGCATGTCTCTTTCTTGGTTGATCATTAAAACGCCGATCATCACTAGGATGCACCCTGCCAATTCCTTCATGGACAGATCGGCGATTGACAGTTCCCTGCCTATATTCATCATACCTATTATTGCATTCAGGACAACTATTCCGTGTGGGAAGCTTCAAACCTTCGTTCCAACAGTGTCTGAAGAATGCACACCCCCAATGCGCACGTTCCTGCTCTCGAGCATACTCTTCTTGTTCTTCCTCAAACCTTTCTTCTTCGCGCCTTCTTTTCTCCTCCTCGTATTCACGCCTTTGAAAACGCTCCTTTTCTTGCTGACGCTGCCATTTGTTGAGGAGAATACGTGTAGTAACTCTAGGTTTAAAGGATTCTCCCACTTCAAATCGGCTATTCGGGAACCGAAGATCTTTCTGGCGAATCTGTTCAATTGTGATCTGCCGAGTGGGATCAACTGAACCATCCTGTCTTGCCCTGTTTGAGGTTAAAACTTTCAATCTTCCCTTTTCTCCAGATGGAACAGCATTCACCATATTAACCGAGAACCCGATCATATTCTGAGGGAAAGGGTTACTGTCCAGTTTCATCTTGTTGTCGAATTTCAGATGTCCTTCCTGGATAGCTTTCTGAATCCTCATCTTAAAGACTCTGCATTCATTAATGGAATGAGAATTTCTATCATGAAACCCACAGTACCTCTTATCTTTCACTCCATCGGGCCGAAGCATAGAATGCCCCTCTGGCAATTTGATTCGGCCTTCTTTCACCAGGAACTCAAACAATTTGTCCGCCTTAGTTACATCAAAATCATATGTTCCCTTCATCTGTTTGATCCATCTTTGAGCCATTGTAACTGGTTCTTTGCTCCACACTATCTCTGCTGCGGCTATCTCCTCGCTATCTTCATACTCATCTTCTTGATCTGCTCTTTCAAGGAATTGGTTATAGATGTCAGCTACATCATTATTTTTAGCAAATCTGGCATCTTTCTTGAAACCATATGCCTGGTTACTCATCAAGGCCAATCTGTGCGACAACTGGCCCAGATCATCAAACTCCATCCCGAATAGCTTCTCCCGAATGGCAGGCAGCATGCCAGCTACAGCCATACCAGCCAGCTGGTCATCAGGTATGTTCAGAGAAAAGCACATGCTTTTTGTTTCCCTAAATCTCCTGAGGAACTCCGTAGGTGTTTCATTATTCCTCTGCCTTAAGCTGGTCAAATCAACCAACTTTTTCTCGGTACTGCCAATGTAGTAATGAGCATGGAATTTCTGCTCCAGGTCTTTCCAAGTACAAATCGACTGAGCAGGCAAAGAAGCAAACCATGTAAAAGCTGGACCCGTCAGTGACAAAGGAAAGTATCTGATTCTGAAAGCCTCATCTGCCGAAGCTTCTCCAAGCTGCATCAGATATCGAGCTATATGTTCCACAGTGCTAGTATCATCTTGTCCTGAGAATTTAGTAAACTCTGTAGGCACCTTGACTCTATTCGGCAATGATACCCTTTGGTACCATTCCGGGAAAGGAGACGAGTACATGTACCCCTGATTTTTAGGCTTCAGACCGAATTGATTTTGCAAAACATCGGTCATTTTTTGCACCATGAGGTCAATACTGGTATCTTGATTCCCTGGTCTCCCAGCAAGCATGCCTGCAGTACCAACATACCCAGGATTCGGGAGAGCGTCGATAGCATTGTAATCCATAAACTCTGAATATCCGTTTCCATATAAATCCCTCTGCAGTCTGTTGTTCAAGGGAGATATCTTGTAAGCAGAAGCAGGCGGATTCCCTGTGGTGCCGAATGCCATATCACCGTATGTGCGAGTTTTCGGCAGTGCAGGCTGAGGATCTTGCCGAATCGGTTGTCCATTTGTATCTTTAGTACCAGAACCTCCAGTTCCATCAGCATTTCCTTTACCATGTGGTTTCTGAACTGGTGCTTGAACATTGAAGTATGTCGGGCCACCCAATTGCCCATGTATCTGCTCGAAGGGTTTATCCACATGCTGACCAAAAATGCTTACCATTATATGTCGAAAACTGTTCAAGAACGCAGCATTGTGATTGGTCATTGCTTCCCCCAAAGCTTTGTATAACAAGCCCGAGAATCTCTCCCTCTCTTCTTCTTTAGTAAAATCAGACTGCCCAGGAAGGAGAACTCTTGGCAAATCGGACTTGAGAAACGGTGCACCACTCCTGTTCTTGGCGAAAGATAGTAAACATTTGTTAATGAATTGGTCAGCAGCAGCCTTTACCATCTGTTGATGTTCTTCAGACAATTCTTCCAAAGTAACGTCCATGATGTCGCTCAACTCAGGCATCTTGTAAACTTGAAGAGTCCCACCGGGCGTGCCAAAAAGTGTGTTGACGTAAAATCCGCACCTCACGCCAAGCACACAGCAAGCCGAATTAGCTGGCTTCACACGTGGCCCGGGCTTTTGAATCCGGAAGCGTGCCAGTCAGTTTGCCTGAAAACTAACAAAGGGACAAAAACGTTTAGATCAAAACCTGGAACGTGCCGGGTGAGACCAGACAGTTCCATATTTGCGGCATTGAAGCCAATCTCGAGAGACATATAGCTACGGACAAGCTATCTGTCGTTACTCAGAATATCATTCGGCAGTCGGTAGAAGCATGTAAGAATCACACTGCCGAACGCACAACATCAGCATGACGTAAGATCAGTAGAAGCATGTAAGCTATCTGTCGGCAGTTAAAGCCTCATTCGGCAATCGGCAAGGCACGCAGGGAGCGCACTGCCGAATGCGTGACGTAAGCATGACGAAAAATCGGCTTTCAACCGAATGAACATTGTAACGCATACTCATAGCCGATTAACGAGAAACAAAGCATAATTGATAAATAAAAGGGCGAAAGCATGACCATAAATCCGCAGTAAACAAGAATGCATAGGCCGAAAGCAGCACCCGTCAAGCATGGCAACAAACAAATTAATCCACCGCATGATACAACTCGTTTGAGGCCACACCACCAATCAGATTAAATCAATCCACCGCATGATACAATCTAATCGTGAAAGGCTAAAAGCATTCATTGTCCACTTGCAAACCCACGAACACGTTCACTCATGAGAGCACTGCCGAATGCGGCTGCTTAGCCGAATCGGGGTCCGCGGCGAAGGAACAAACTTAATCGATAAAGATAAATCTATCAGATCGAATCGAATTCTAATCCACCGGATGATTAGCTCTAAGACGACCCAAAAACCTGCATCTACCGCATGATACCCGGTTCTGTCAAGATCTACACGATACCAACAAGTTCGAACCCGCGACGCGTGGCAACCTAGGTCGGTTTCGGATTCGGCTATGAGGGGATGAGTCATCGCATCGTGAAGCAGAGCCGATTCTAACCGACCTAGATTGGGCAAAGGAGTGTTGCATGAATTAAGCACAGAGTAAAAACGAGGCAACACGGGGTAACTTAATGAATCTGTTAGATCTTGCCGAAATCTAACAGAGCCGATAACTTGGTCCATACTAGATCTTAGCCCACCGCATGGCTCATGACCTAACAGAGGAACCTTCTTGAGACCACAACTTAAATCCACCGGATGATACTAAGCATGGTAACAAGACTACTTGCATCAAGGCTTAAATCCACCGCATGATACTAAGCATGATACAAGGTTGCCGGTACTTACGGAGGTCGACGGATCGATGACTCCTCTCGAAGAACTCGACGACTCGACTAAAGGACTCGATGTTGGCACGGGGCCGGTTTGTTGTATGATTGATTGGATTGGGATCCCTTTTTACAATGGCCATGGGTTTATATTTATACCCAGGTCTTGATACAACTCCTAGTCGGACACGACTACAATAATTGTTTCTAAAAATAAATGACGAATCTTCATGCCCATATTGCGTTCCTTGTTCGAACCGGCCTTTTCCTTATGTTTTTTTCCACGTCATCGCACCTCCCCGAATGCTACCGCTTTTGCCTGCGGAACTGTGCCTCTGCCGAATGACGACGCGTTCCCGACCGCAGAACGTTATTGCCGAATACTTCAGAGAAAGCCTCTTAGCCGAATGGTATCCTTCGACGATTCCGGCCCACATGTCAGCTTCTTCTTGGTGCCAATTTTTGGTGTCAACACATGCCCCTTCAATTTCGGGATAAGAGGTAACTTTATCTCGGAATTGACCAGAAGCACTTAACATTTCCAAGTTAGTTCTGCTCGGCACCCGCTTCTCCCTTTGAATCTTCAGAGCTCTCATTCGGATCCGAACCCTAAGTCATCGACTTCCAGGATTCAATCTTCAAATGGCGAATCAAGATTTTGCTCTCCAGGTAAGCTTCAATCCCCTCAAGCACATTCGGCATTCTCCTTTCGATTTGCATCTTAAATTTCTTCTCACCTCTTTCCATTCTTGATAGGCCCTAGCTGCCGAAATCCTCATCCCTGTTGAGGAAAAAGCTCCGTCCTACTTCCTCGGCCCTGTAGGGGATTCAGATCCTTCCGAAATCATTGCGGCCGAATCTCAGAGGGTCCCTTTCAAGATTTCATTGACAAAACCTCATGAGTGGCAAGACGCTTTCAAGAACTGGCCTTTGCCCCCAATCGCCGGCTGGAGAAATTGGTACAAAAGGATTCTTGAAGATAAAAGCCCCCAGACGCAGAATTGGGATAGTCTTCGTATTTCTCATTGCTTGGAGCTATCCCTAGCCGAAACACCAAAGAATGAGAACCTCCTGATTGCAGCTTGCCACTTCTGGTCTAATGGCGCAAATGCCTTTCTTTTTGGTCATGGCCCAATGTCTCCTACTTTGGCCGACGTCTACATGATGACCGGCCTGAATGTTACAGGAACTGTGTACCCACATGACCATAAAGGTTCCTCCAAGCAGACGGGAGTAAAAACAGGGGTTGGATATAAGAGATACATTCAGAACCATATGTCTGATGGCCCCCTGACTGATGTCGAATACAGGGCCTTCCTGAATATGTGGCTATGCAGGTCAGTCTTTTGTGGCAAAGCCAATGAGCCAACCTTGAATCATATCGTGATGGCTGAAGAGCTAGCCGCTGGAAAAGTCATCCCACTTGGAAAATACCTCCTGGGAAGCGTCTATCATATGCTCAATCAAACCACCCACCTGATGCATACTAGTAAGAAAATCCCTTGTGTAAATGGTCCCTGGTGGTTCGTCCAAATGTGGCTGCAGTTATATATGCATCAAATCGTTGCTATTGACCTTAACAACCGAGACTTCCCTTCAGTCAATTACAAAGAAGGAGAAGCCCGGAGAACCAAAGGTTGTCAAACCTATGGAGAAGCTGCTTCCACTGTATCTATCAACAAGAACATCGGTGAACTGTTTGAGCTCTTCTTCAGAGGTTTCGCCAATCCTCTTTGGTTTCCATATTTGGACAATGACAATCTTACTCTCCCTTGCGAATTCAGCTTTGAGACTGGATGCACTGATGTACAATCTGTAGCAATTTTCAATGCCTTCATCCAGCCCTGCACCCTGCCAGCCGAATTCTGTGGAGGCACACTTATGAATATTATCAGCCAAACATGATGGCTAGTCAGTTGGGATGTGGCCAAGTGCCCCCTAGGCTATTTCTTCATGAATTCCTCAGGCCTAGGGAGATAGTCAAGGATTCCACAGAAACAAGAAGGATTTTTACTTATAAATGCTGTGGAACTATTTATGCACCTGATCCTTTTGTGCCAATCATATCCGCCCATCCTTCTTTCACTCTCTGGTGGCAAGAATTCCATGACCATATCTTCAATATGCCAATCTATCCCTTCTGCCTTGAGTTAATGCCTGATTATCAGCCAACTGCAGAGGTAATATGCTTATTCCTTTATCTGTCTTAATAACATTAACCCTCAATCGACTCTGACTCTATTATTTTGCAGGACATAACACCTGCCCCCCTTGCCAGAGCAATTTTATACAAAACTGCAGGCCCAATATCTGCTTTGGGGCACCAATCTCCTACCTTGGCTCAGCTGATGGCTAGACAATCTTCTTCAGATCCAATACTCACTAGACCATCATCCTCTCTCTTTGACTATAATGCTTTTGGTGTTTTACTCAGCTTTATCTCTTCCTGATTTCAGACCAGAGAACAGCAGCTAGCAATCAGTACAGCTCCTGCCGATGCTTCATTGATTGGTAAAATTTCTCACCATTTTGTCTTTAAAGTTCCTCTCCATCGGCATTGATTCTTTTTCAGTTTCAGAGCAAATCTCAATGGACCCAATCTTGGAGAGCTCTTCTTCTCATCAAGAACTAGCTTCAGCTTCACCTGATATTCCTCAACCAGAAGCCTCTTCCCCATCAAAAGATCTTCTAAGCTCCCCTCAGCATGATATACAAGAATCTTTGCCTGAGCTCGAGCTGCCCTCTCTCTCCATTCAAGAGATCAGGAATGAGGTAGAGATAATCACCCAGTCTTCCCAGTTTTTTATTCAATGGATAATCATTAATTCGGCAATATCTTTTTCCAGGAGAAAACAACTTCATCACCCAGCTACTCATTTCCTTTGGATGATCTTGTTGCCGAACAAGTAGAAGAGATTTCTTCTAATCAGGCTTTATCAGAAGAAATCCAGGCAAAACTAAAGGAGATCTTCTCCTTCCTGAACAAAGACATCCAGGATCAAGTCAAGGATGCCGATCTTCTGAGAGACATGCTCGAGCCCATTGAACACAACCTTCCTATTGACATTCAAGCTTCTTTGGAACCAATCTCTCAATTGGATCAGCATTTTGCTGCAGTCAGACAGATTCTGAAAAGTCAATCTTTACAACCAGCTTTAGAACAAAGAAGAGCCATAGCTAAGCAATCCTTGAAAGATCTGTATACTCAAGCTCAGAGTAACAAAGAATTGTCAGCTAGACTGCAGTCAACACTTGATCTGAAGAAGACCAGAAAAGCTGAGCTAGAAGCCGAATTGAGGGCCCTGTCAGCCGAAATCGAAGCCGACGAGAAGAAGTTAGCCGAACTCCCTGATCAACTTTGTAGTCTCCCCAATCTTTTGCTTTTTCTCCATTGTGGATAACTCATTCGGCAAAGCTTAATCGTAACAGCGTTAGACCCGAAAAACGACCTAACACAACACAGCCGAATCCAATTCAGTAGAACCGAACTTGATTCGGCATGAATCCCAAACGACACCGAAACTGCTCGGTTCGTGGGGCTTTCCACCTTCCGAAATTTTGGGAAGCGCGCCACGATCTCTGACCACGATCTCCTCTGCGGGTTTTATAAATAAACACCCAGGCAGCCCACAGTTTTCACCAAGTTCTTCGTCTTCCAAGTTTTTGCCGGCCCAAGCCATTCTTTCCCCCATCCACAGTAACTCCGAGAAACTTCCAATGGCCGACAACAACAGGAGGCGCCCGGCCGCCGATGAGGCCGAAGGGAGTCGCGGTGGTGCTCGCCGGAGGTAAAGATTGTCTGCTTGCTTCTCTCTGTTCTTCTCGAGATTTGCCCTCTCCTTGACAAATCTCTTTGTTTTCTTAGGGTAATCCAATGGATCGTCGCCGCTGGTGCGCCAGTTGCGACTCCAGCCGCTGCTCCTGCGGCGTCCAGCTCTTCGAGTTCGTCCAATCGATCTCTCGAATCGGATGACTCCCGCTACACGGACGGCGACGCCCGCCGATTCAAAGCGGAGCGTGACGATACTCGCCGCGAGTTGGAGGTTATCTCCAAGCAAGCCGGGATTGCTGACCTTGAATGGCAGCACGAGCGCAAGCAGTTGCTTGAAGTCATTGATGGTGAGTCCTGCAATCTGCTCAATCTCAATTCTCGTCCTCCAAATGATATTAATCTGTTATCCCCTTGTAACTTTGCAGTGCGTGATGCTGAACTTGATCGACTGAAGGCGCTGGTGGAGGAGCTGGCGGACAAGGTGAACGCCCAAGGGGACACACCCGAGGCACGCCTTGGTGCGGTGGCAGGTCGTGTCGACGAAGTGGCTTCCCATGGCGTTCGCCTGGGCGTCGCTACGGGTCTCGTCGCTATGTCGACGCACACCGGCACTGACTACTCCAGGATGCCGGTTGGTTTTGCCAACAGCAACCCAGAAGACATCGATGATATTGACGCCTCCATTGATCGTCTTGATGGCCATGGTGCTGCCATTGCCGATTCCATTCATCCCCAGTCTGTTTTGAACAGGCTCTTTCAGTAGTTTGTACTAGGGATTTATGGAATTTCGGCAATAAAACTTATCTTTTGCATGAACTCTTGATGTAACATATTTTGTGCTAAGGGCAATACATTCAGTACTGGCCATTTTTCTTTTTCTCCAATGTCTCTGTCAATTTCCTTCTAAAGACGATTTCTTCCCAAATATCGGCTGTTCGGCAATTTAATATATCAATCACCGATCGATTTCAATACTGGGATAATACCTCTTCAAATATCTTCCATTTATAGCAGAAGCAAATTCTTCTCCCAATAATGTCTTCAAAATATATGCATTTCCAGGCACGCATCTAACTACTCTGAAAGGACCTTCCCAATTTGGAGACCATTTGCCGAATGCTGCATATTTGGTTCCAATCGGCAATATCGCTTTCCAAACTAGATCACCTTCTGTAAATTGCTTAACCTTCACCTTCTTGTTGTAATACTTAGCAACTCGCATTTTGTTCTTCTCAATATTCTCCAAGGCCCTGAGACGAATCATATGTAAATCTTCTAATTCATCCATCATCAGATCATTGTAATCTTTAGAACGCAAATCTTTTTGTAATTTAACCCTTCTCGAATCTGATTGCATCTCCCACGGCAAGATAGCATGGTGTCCATACACTAATTCATAAGGAGATGTTTTTGTAGCCCCATGAGGAGCCATTCGGTAAGCCCACAACGCTTCATTGAGTACCGAATGCCACCTTCTTGGCTTTTGATCAATCTTCTTCTGTATGATTTTGATCATAATTTTGTTAGAAGCCTCTGCTTGACCATTAGCTTGAGCATAATAAGGAGAAGAATTCAGTAATTTTATCCCCATACTTTCAGCAAAATCTTTGAATTCTGAAGATGTAAATTGAGTCCCTTGATCAGTGGTGATTGTCTGAGGAATCCCGAATCTGTAAATGATATGTTCCTTGACAAACTCAACCATATTTTCTGATGTCACTTTCCTCAACGGAACTGCCTCAACCCACTTAGTAAAATAATCAGTTGCCACAAGTACGAACTTATGTCCCTTACTAGATGGAGGATTTATTTGGCCAATCAAATCCATTCCCCATCCTCTGAATGGCCATGGCTTGATAATGGGATTCAAAGCCGATGCTGGAACTCTCTGAATGTTTCCAAATCTCTGACAGTCTCGGCATCCCTTATAATATTCAAAGCAATCTTCTAGCATTGTAGGCCAATAGTACCCAGTTCTTCTAATAACCCACTTCATTCGGTAAGCTGACTGATGTGCTCCACATAATCCGTTATGCACCTCACTCATCAACCTCTTTGCTTTTTCTTGATTTAAGCAACGTAATAATATCCCGTCCAAGGATTTATAATATAAATCTTTATCAAGAAGAACAAACTTTATAGCTTTATACCTGAGTCTTCTCGAAACTTTCTGGGATGGATTCTCCAAATAATCGGCAATTTCTTTCCTCCAATCATCTTCTGCCAGATTACTCCCGAAAGCATATACATCGTTAGCAAACACTTCTTGAAGCTCTCTATAACCTGATGCACTTTGGGCCAATCTATTCGCCTCTCCATTATCCCCTCTAGGAATGTGTTGTAGAATTACTGACCGAAAGCTCTTCAATATTTCTTTGCATTCTTCATAGTAATTCCTCAAGGTATCACTTTTGCACTCATATTCACCATTCAATTGTTTTATGACCAATTCTGAATCTCCAAAAATTTCAACTGCAATGGCCTTTGCTTCTTTCAAATATTGGAGCCCTTTGAGCAATGCCTCATACTCAGCCTGATTGTTAGTAACAGCAGATTGAATGGGAACAGCAAACTCAAATGTTTCTCCTTTGGGTGAAATTAACAAGATACCTGCTCCACCACCTTTGTTGCATGAAGATCCATCGAAGAATAATACCCAAGGAACAATGTTAAGCAAATTTATCGATGTATCATGATGTTCAGTAATGAAGTCAGCAATAATCTGCCCCTTGACAGCCTTTGCTGACTCAAACCTTAATTCGAATTCAGATAAGGCCAAAATCCATTTGCCAATCCTTCCATTCAAAATTGGTATTGACAACATGTGCTTAATCACATCAAATTTTGAATGTACAACGCATTCGGCATTCAGCAAATAGTGCCGAAATTTTGTACATGAGTAATAAACACATAAGCAAAGCTTCTCTATAGCCGAATACCTTGTCTCTGGATCTAGTAACTTTCGGCTAAGGTATGCAACTACTCTTTCGTTCCCTTCAAATTCTTGAATGAGGGCCGATCCAATAGTTTGGGCATCGGCCGCCACGTACAACTTGAAAGGCTTGTTCAATTGTGGAGGCACCAATACTGGTGGCTTCTTCATGTACTCCTTTATTTCATCAAAAGCCTTCTGTTGTTCGTCACCCCATACAAACTTTTGATCCTTTTTTATTTTCAACAGTGAGGAAAAGGGCAACACCTTTTGTGACAAGTTTGATATGAATCTTCTCACAAAATTTATCTTGCCAAGCAGCGATTGTAACTCTTTAAGATTAGTTGGAGGAACAATTTCATCAATTGCCTTCATGCTTTTCTTACCAACTCCTATTCCTCCTTCATGTATCAAAAATCCCAGAAACTCTCCAGCCGAAACTCCAAAAGCACACTTGTTCGGGTTCATCTTAAGCCCATGTTTCCTGGTGCATTCTAGAGTTTTCCTTATGTCGGCCAAATGGGACTCATGATCCAATGACTTGATCACCACATCATCAATATATATTTCCACAATCTTGCCGATCAACTCATGAAAAATATAATTCATAGCCCTTTGATAAGTTGCACCAGCATTTTTCAATCCAAAGGTCATGACAACCCACTCAAACAACCCTATGTGTCCAGGACACCTGAAAGCTGTCTTTACTATATCTTCCAATGCCATAAAAATCTGATTGTATCCTGCATTACCATCCATGAAACTGAGCACTTTGTATCCAGCAGCAGCATCAACCAACGAATCGGCAATAGGCATTGGATATCCATCCATGGGTGTAGCCTTGTTTAGATCTCTAAAATCTATGCAAACCCTCATTTTTCCATTTTTCTTATAGACAGGAACGATATTAGAGATCCAATCCGCGTATTTACATGGCCGAATGAAATTTGCATCTAGTAATCTTTCAATCTCCTTTTTCACATCGGCCAACACTTCTTCCTTGTAGATTTTCTGGGGTGGTTGCTTGTAAGGCCTGTAACCAGGTTTGATTGGCAACCGATGCTCAACAATAGAACGGTTTAGACCGGGCATCTCCGAATAATCCCAAGCAAAGCAGTCCTTTTATTCTTTTAACAATGTCACCAACTTTTCTTTGAAAACCGAATCCAAGTTAGCACTGATAAATGTCGGCCTTGGCTTGTCACCATCTCCAATGTCCACTTCTTCCAATTTATCGGCCGACACAAATCCACGTCCTAATTTTCCATCAGTTCCATCAATTGGATTTTCCATCAAAAATTACTATGAGAGCCGACTGCTTCGATCGGCTGCTGATCACTACTGGCTGGTGCCACAGGACCTTCTCCCCAGTCTTTGCCTGAGAAACAATCTATGCCTTGATATTCCCAGAAAGCTGGTTCCATATTTGCCACGCTTATTGAATCATCTGCTTGGACAATCTCCACCTCATCATCTACCCACTGAATAAGCTGTTGATGCATAGTAGATGGAATACAACAATTTGCATGAATCCAATCTCTTCCAAGCAGCAAGCTATATGCCTCTTTGCCCTCAATGACAAAGAAAGTCGTAAGCAGAGTCTTGGACCCAATCATCAGATCAACGTGCACGCATCCCTTGGTGTCCGAAGGATTTCCAGCAAAATCATTTAGAATTATGCTCGTTGGTGTCAAATCTCTAGGGCCCATACCAAGCTTCCTGAATGTGGTATATGGCATTACATTGACAGCAGCTCCTCCATCGACAAACATCTTGGTCAACGGTTTGCCATTAACATATCCCTTCAAGTACAGTGGCTTCATGTGCCGATTCTGGGCTGGCTTCTCAAAAACAGCTTGTTTGTTCAACATCAATTGTGCCATTAACCCAAATCGTTCGGCATCATCTATATCGGGCAATATCTCTTCCTATACAATTTGGTTAGCTGGAGCCATGAATTCATTCGGCAGAAAACATACCATACATGTAGGAGCCGAATGACCATGTTCGTCAGGCCTGTCTTTTGGGAGCCATATTGATTTCACCTTGACCTTTGCTTGCTTCAATTCCCGATTCCTCAGGCGCTGTACTCTTCTCTTCTGGCTCTTCTTCAAACCAGGTGGGCACCATTGTCCTTCTTGCCAAACATAAGCATGATCTTCTTCTTCTTCACGATCAAACCACTTGTAATCAGCATGTCTCTTTCTTGGTTGATCATTAAAACGCCGATCATCACTAGGATGCACCCTGCCAATTCCTTCATGGACAGATCGGCGATTGACAGTTCCCTGCCTATATTCATCATACCTATTATTGCATTCAGGACAACTATTCCGTGTGGGAAGCTTCAAACCTTCGTTCCAACAGTGTCTGAAGAATGCACACCCCCAATGCGCACGTTCCTGCTCTCGAGCATACTCTTCTTGTTCTTCCTCAAACCTTTCTTCTTCGCGCCTTCTTTTCTCCTCCTCGTATTCACGCCTTTGAAAACGCTCCTTTTCTTGCTGACGCTGCCATTTGTTGAGGAGAATACGTGTAGTAACTCTAGGTTTAAAGGATTCTCCCACTTCAAATCGGCTATTCGGGAACCGAAGATCTTTCTGGCGAATCTGTTCAATTGTGATCTGCCGAGTGGGATCAACTGAACCATCCTGTCTTGCCCTGTTTGAGGTTAAAACTTTCAATCTTCCCTTTTCTCCAGATGGAACAGCATTCACCATATTAACCGAGAACCCGATCATATTCTGAGGGAAAGGGTTACTGTCCAGTTTCATCTTGTTGTCGAATTTCAGATGTCCTTCCTGGATAGCTTTCTGAATCCTCATCTTAAAGACTCTGCATTCATTAATGGAATGAGAATTTCTATCATGAAACCCACAGTACCTCTTATCTTTCACTCCATCGGGCCGAAGCATAGAATGCCCCTCTGGCAATTTGATTCGGCCTTCTTTCACCAGGAACTCAAACAATTTGTCCGCCTTAGTTACATCAAAATCATATGTTCCCTTCATCTGTTTGATCCATCTTTGAGCCATTGTAACTGGTTCTTTGCTCCACACTATCTCTGCTGCGGCTATCTCCTCGCTATCTTCATACTCATCTTCTTGATCTGCTCTTTCAAGGAATTGGTTATAGATGTCAGCTACATCATTATTTTTAGCAAATCTGGCATCTTTCTTGAAACCATATGCCTGGTTACTCATCAAGGCCAATCTGTGCGACAACTGGCCCAGATCATCAAACTCCATCCCGAATAGCTTCTCCCGAATGGCAGGCAGCATGCCAGCTACAGCCATACCAGCCAGCTGGTCATCAGGTATGTTCAGAGAAAAGCACATGCTTTTTGTTTCCCTAAATCTCCTGAGGAACTCCGTAGGTGTTTCATTATTCCTCTGCCTTAAGCTGGTCAAATCAACCAACTTTTTCTCGGTACTGCCAATGTAGTAATGAGCATGGAATTTCTGCTCCAGGTCTTTCCAAGTACAAATCGACTGAGCAGGCAAAGAAGCAAACCATGTAAAAGCTGGACCCGTCAGTGACAAAGGAAAGTATCTGATTCTGAAAGCCTCATCTGCCGAAGCTTCTCCAAGCTGCATCAGATATCGAGCTATATGTTCCACAGTGCTAGTATCATCTTGTCCTGAGAATTTAGTAAACTCTGTAGGCACCTTGACTCTATTCGGCAATGATACCCTTTGGTACCATTCCGGGAAAGGAGACGAGTACATGTACCCCTGATTTTTAGGCTTCAGACCGAATTGATTTTGCAAAACATCGGTCATTTTTTGCACCATGAGGTCAATACTGGTATCTTGATTCCCTGGTCTCCCAGCAAGCATGCCTGCAGTACCAACATACCCAGGATTCGGGAGAGCGTCGATAGCATTGTAATCCATAAACTCTGAATATCCGTTTCCATATAAATCCCTCTGCAGTCTGTTGTTCAAGGGAGATATCTTGTAAGCAGAAGCAGGCGGATTCCCTGTGGTGCCGAATGCCATATCACCGTATGTGCGAGTTTTCGGCAGTGCAGGCTGAGGATCTTGCCGAATCGGTTGTCCATTTGTATCTTTAGTACCAGAACCTCCAGTTCCATCAGCATTTCCTTTACCATGTGGTTTCTGAACTGGTGCTTGAACATTGAAGTATGTCGGGCCACCCAATTGCCCATGTATCTGCTCGAAGGGTTTATCCACATGCTGACCAAAAATGCTTACCATTATATGTCGAAAACTGTTCAAGAACGCAGCATTGTGATTGGTCATTGCTTCCCCCAAAGCTTTGTATAACAAGCCCGAGAATCTCTCCCTCTCTTCTTCTTTAGTAAAATCAGACTGCCCAGGAAGGAGAACTCTTGGCAAATCGGACTTGAGAAACGGTGCACCACTCCTGTTCTTGGCGAAAGATAGTAAACATTTGTTAATGAATTGGTCAGCAGCAGCCTTTACCATCTGTTGATGTTCTTCAGACAATTCTTCCAAAGTAACGTCCATGATGTCGCTCAACTCAGGCATCTTGTAAACTTGAAGAGTCCCACCGGGCGTGCCAAAAAGTGTGTTGACGTAAAATCCGCACCTCACGCCAAGCACACAGCAAGCCGAATTAGCTGGCTTCACACGTGGCCCGGGCTTTTGAATCCGGAAGCGTGCCAGTCAGTTTGCCTGAAAACTAACAAAGGGACAAAAACGTTTAGATCAAAACCTGGAACGTGCCGGGTGAGACCAGACAGTTCCATATTTGCGGCATTGAAGCCAATCTCGAGAGACATATAGCTACGGACAAGCTATCTGTCGTTACTCAGAATATCATTCGGCAGTCGGTAGAAGCATGTAAGAATCACACTGCCGAACGCACAACATCAGCATGACGTAAGATCAGTAGAAGCATGTAAGCTATCTGTCGGCAGTTAAAGCCTCATTCGGCAATCGGCAAGGCACGCAGGGAGCGCACTGCCGAATGCGTGACGTAAGCATGACGAAAAATCGGCTTTCAACCGAATGAACATTGTAACGCATACTCATAGCCGATTAACGAGAAACAAAGCATAATTGATAAATAAAAGGGCGAAAGCATGACCATAAATCCGCAGTAAACAAGAATGCATAGGCCGAAAGCAGCACCCGTCAAGCATGGCAACAAACAAATTAATCCACCGCATGATACAACTCGTTTGAGGCCACACCACCAATCAGATTAAATCAATCCACCGCATGATACAATCTAATCGTGAAAGGCTAAAAGCATTCATTGTCCACTTGCAAACCCACGAACACGTTCACTCGTGAGAGCACTGCCGAATGCGGCTGCTTAGCCGAATCGGGGTCCGCGGCGAAGGAACAAACTTAATCGATAAAGATAAATCTATCAGATCGAATCGAATTCTAATCCACCGGATGATTAGCTCTAAGACGACCCAAAAACCTGCATCTACCGCATGATACCCGGTTCTGTCAAGATCTACACGATACCAACAAGTTCGAACCCGCGACGCGTGGCAACCTAGGTCGGTTTCGGATTCGGCTATGAGGGGATGAGTCATCGCATCGTGAAGCAGAGCCGATTCTAACCGACCTAGATTGGGCAAAGGAGTGTTGCATGAATTAAGCACAGAGTAAAAACGAGGCAACACGGGGTAACTTAATGAATCTGTTAGATCTTGCCGAAATCTAACAGAGCCGATAACTTGGTCCATACTAGATCTTAGCCCACCGCATGGCTCATGACCTAACAGAGGAACCTTCTTGAGACCACAACTTAAATCCACCGGATGATACTAAGCATGGTAACAAGACTACTTGCATCAAGGCTTAAATCCACCGCATGATACTAAGCATGATACAAGGTTGCCGGTACTTACGGAGGTCGACGGATCGATGACTCCTCTCGAAGAACTCGACGA
This sequence comes from Echinochloa phyllopogon, assembly GCA_033239725.1. Classification (NCBI taxonomy): domain Eukaryota; kingdom Viridiplantae; phylum Streptophyta; class Magnoliopsida; order Poales; family Poaceae; genus Echinochloa; species Echinochloa phyllopogon. The sequence continues at coordinate 31,736,681 of BTCW01000018.1, forward strand.
CTCGACTAAAGGACTCGATGTTGGCACGGGGCCGGTTTGTTGTATGATTGATTGGATTGGGATCCCTTTTTACAATGGCCATGGGTTTATATTTATACCCAGGTCTTGATACAACTCCTAGTCGGACACGACTACAATAATTGTTTCTAAAAATAAATGACGAATCTTCATGCCCATATTGCGTTCCTTGTTCGAACCGGCCTTTTCCTTATGTTTTTTTCCACGTCATCGCACCTCCCCGAATGCTACCGCTTTTGCCTGCGGAACTGTGCCTCTGCCGAATGACGACGCGTTCCCGACCGCAGAACGTTATTGCCGAATACTTCAGAGAAAGCCTCTTAGCCGAATGGTATCCTTCGACGATTCCGGCCCACATGTCAGCTTCTTCTTGGTGCCAATTTTTGGTGTCAACACCGGCGCTAGTCGTCGTGTGGTATTCGAGTAGTCTTCTACTCCCGCTCAAAAGAAACCAGGATTCCCTTTTAAAAGGAGGCATCAAAACAACTAAAAATTTTGGATGAGTTACCCTCACCTATACATGGTTGAAGGCGATAATCTCTTTTCTTTTGATTATGTGGCTCTCTCAACGAAAGCTTCAAGAATTAGTGTTATACCAACTACACTCATTCTTCCTCTCCTATAAAAGTCACCTAAAGGTGCTCCAAAGTACTAAGAAGTACAGCATACTTATGCCTATGCACATAACTTTTCGCCCTGCATTAGCAAAATTGCTAAACCTTAACAAGGCTTGGTTCAACTCCTAGTTGCAAACCTTATATGACCACTGGACTACTTAAACTGTAGTCACTCATTAAATATACTACCCACAGTACTTTCCATATGCACAAAATATTGGATATTACTTACACAGTAGTATTTCCAAACGGTTGCTTTAAACAGTAGTACTTACCACTGGACTACTTAAACTATAGTCACTCATTAAATATACTACCCACAATACTTTCCATACGCACAAAATATTGGATATTACTTACACAGTAGTATTTCCAAACGGTTGCTTTAAACAAGTATCAAACGTTATATACATGAACAAGTATTCATATCGGATCCAAAACAGAGTATTTGAACGAGTACTTCAAGTTACAATGCAGATCTACTCTAACGAGTCAATGAAAGTATCTGTGACTGGTTCTGTTTCTTTCACCAAGTCTTCGAATCCTTCAATTTCCATTCCTTCTGGAAGCTCTACGACTTCAAGTTTGGCGTTTGGATTGTGTGCCTTCACCATCGCTAGCAGCTGATTGATGCACTCCTTCATGGTATTCTTGCAAAAATCAGTAATTTGTCTAGGCACTGCGCTGATCCGCTCCAATAATGACTGGTTAGTCGTAGCAACACCCTCAGGTGTTACCATATCAATGATGGGGAGCACCGCCTCTTCTATGGCCTTCTTCTCGGCCTAGAGATCCTCCACTTCTTGTTGTTTGGCTTGTTGTCCCGCCAAGGCCCTGACGCAAGATTGTTCCATGTCAACACGGATCTGATGCTCCTTGGCAAATTTTCCATTCAGATCTTCGAGTTCTTTCTCCAAGCGGGCACAATCTTTGGTTTTAGATTGCACCAAGTTATACCACGATGTTGTTGATCTGTTCTTCAACCAATTCTTTTTTCAATCCTGCAGAAACAAGACAAGTCTATGATTACACTTCATACGACCTAATTAATGATTAAGTGTACAAAATTTGCTTTACTTACTATTGTTGTCTCGGATCAAGGCCCGGTTACGAGTATCCATTCGAGATTTTTCATCTCCCATTCCCTCGAGTTGTTTGTGTAATCGAGAAACCAAGTCTAGATTATCAACTCGAGCTTTTTCCCGCGCCTCATAGGCAGCCGCAAGATCTTCTTCGAGTTCTTTTATTCGAGATTCCAGACTTGCATCTTTGTTCTTCTCCAATTTATCTACCAATGCCTGCATTTGATGTTAGTTAACAACTACTATATTAACTATTTTCTATTAAGTTTTCCTCTTACTAGAGCGGCTTCCAAGTGTTGTTTTAGCTGCATTGCTTCATTGTCAGTAGCCTTCCCTTGTGGTGGTGGAATACTTTGTTTGATAACAATGTTGGCGACTTCCTCAGTCTCCAAACCAACCTTCATGATTTCACAAGCATTGTTCATATAAAATTCCGGGAAATATACAGAGCAAAGGCCATATGATTTACCTCCACAATTGACAGCGGCCTTTCGGCATCTCCCTAGTTTGTGGTTTCTACGGGGTTTGCCTCTGAAGCTAGATTGGCATCAGATGCCTTTTTCTCTGGCGATTGGCTCAATTTTGAAACCCTGCCACTCTCATCTACAGCACCAGGGATGACTTCTTCTTCATCATGCTCTGTTTCTTCATCTTTCTTCAATTGTTCTTGTTGCGCATGCAGCGCGCTCGCAAGTGCGGTGGATGGTACTCTTCACAAAGGATGCAAGATTCAACAACTGAATGATGGCTCAATTGAAACGATATTCGATTTAACAAACTTACTTTGTCAGCGTGGTGGTTTTTGGCTTAAAGTTGAACTTCTTCAACTTCAGCATGCCCACTTTGGAGCTGGTTGTGCTCCCTATGGTACCACTCGCCATGGCGCTTGTGGTCGATGAGCTTTGAATAGCGGTGATAAATTTGGAGAGCTTGATACGTTGACCTTCTTCTGCTCCAGGCACATATGCTCCTAAAGGGGTATCTGATCGAGACCGAGTAGTTCTCTTCCGCTTTACCCCTACGGGAACTATTGGTACTATTTCGGTATCCTTTGTTTTTCGGAATTAGTGCATCCAAATTAAATGGCGGAACGGATAAAGTACTCGGATTTTATTATGAACACTTCTCTTACCTTGAAGATTAACTTGCTTGTCATCCGAGGCAGCTGCCTTCTCTTCGGATATTGCTTTGAGTTCTTCTACACTGTCAGCAATCGCTTCAACTTTCTCATTGGATGGCTCTGACTTGTCCGAAGAACTCTTTCCGAACTTCTCCCAATCTTGCGGAGACAGGCCACCAACTGGTCCACCAGAATCAGTGGCCGACTACACCAGAAGAGTCAGCATTAAGACGCATGTTCAGAATAACTGAAATTTAAAGGTTGCGAGTACTTACAGAACTTGGAGATTGGCCTTTACAGAATTCCTTGGCGATGTATGGTTTCTTGTTGTTCACATTGCTAAACATGCGCGACAAGCGTATTAGCACGGTCTCATCTGAGAGCTGTTCTAGCACCATCCGGGAAGGATCTGTATTTCCCTCATACTTGTATCCAAGATTGATACGCTCTTGGAGTGGTTGGATTCTTCTCTTGAGGAAACTGAATGCTATCCCCACTCCAGTCAAGCCTTTATTCTTCAAAGATTGAACTCACTTTAGCAAAGTGGGCACATCCTTGGCTTCTTCAGTGGTTGGCTTTGTGTTCCAATTGGATAGATCCCTTGGATACCATCCATCTTTGACAGGACAACTTTTTCCATGATTCCCTGTTGTATTACAATTACACAGGAACAAGATTAGTGTATAACAAAGTACATTGATCGTAAATACTATAGAAAGAGTACTTGTTTTTTGACTACTCACCGATTATGAACCACTCGGACTTCCAATCTCCACACGATTCCTTAAGGGGCATGGAGAACCACTGTTCTTTCATCCTTTGGCGGAATTGAATTCCCGCTCCTCCAACCACTTCCATCCTTTGAAAATTTGGATGGGGCTTTACATGATACAAAGTGCGGAATAAAGCAAGATTCGGGTTGATGCCAAGGAATGTTTCACAAGCGTGCACGAAGAAAGCAATATTCAGAATCCCATTAGGATTCAGATGATGAAGTTGGAGTTTGTAAAAGTCAAGGACCTCACGGAAAAAAGATGAGATTGGAAGGCCAACTCCGCGCTCACAAAAAGACACGAACAAAGGAATTTCATTTGTATTTTCAGTGGGAAATTGTGCATTGAAGCAAGCTCTCCACTCAAGAGTTTCCTAGGATAAAAGCAAACCTTGCTCCACCAGGTCATGGAGATCTCCTTCCTTCGCAGTGCAATACTTCCAAGCATCAGCGGGAGAAGGATGAGTTTTGCAATCCGGCTTTGTGTTTGGATCTACCAAGGGAACCCTCTTCCTTTGTGCCTTCTTCTCCGCAGGCTTAGTAGCAGCGGCTTTCTCTATGTTTTTGGCATCAGCTTTCTTTTGGCTCATGGTTGCAGATCGAGTTAAAACTTTACTTTTCTCTCGCATTCACAAGAGATGAAAGCAGGGAAAGTTCTAAATGCCCAGGAAGCTACGATGGGGAGACAAAAGGCAATAGCGTTGCGCTCAAGGTTACGAAACAAAGGAAGGTCTCACTTTAGATTTATAACTTTCGATTAGGGTTACTGTTTGGAACAGTATCTATGACGTATCGCATTCTGTTACAGGGAAAGGCTTAGTTTTTCGTAAGTTTGTTTTTCCTGGCGAAAATTTTGGATTCAATTACAATAGAATCCTGATGATTATTCAGATCTTCAAATCAAAGATATTTTTTGATTCAAAGCTCGGGGGCTGCTAACGGATAATCTGGGATTTGATTTTCCTCCGAGATTTAAGGCAGAAAACTGTGGAAAAAGATCTTTTATTGGTTTTAACAAAACCACTCGTAGATACGGAATTATAGTTGATCAATTATTACATTTAAAGACAACTCGAAAGTTGTTGTGCTTGCATGGATGTTCGAAAAAACACGCGGATTCTTATGGAAATAATTATCGAGTATGTATTAGCATCCATTGCTTGGAGTAAATAAAGGGAGCAGAACTTAATCCAACGACTACTTAAAAGTACTCGTGGATTCAGAGTTGCATTTGAAAGATACAATTTCTTTTAGGCCTATTATCCTTTATTCAAGACTTTTGACTAGTTTTAACGAAACTACTCGAAAGACCGATGGTCTTACTTTATTCAAAGCTTTTGACTAGTTTTAACAAAAGTACTCAAAATTCGATGGATGCATCTACTCGGATTGCACCATTGGACTGCTCAGGTGAAATTCAAGATTAGTTTTTTGAACCTTCAATTACTTAACGAGTACTTGGAGGCTCGGGGGCTACGCCTATTGGGTGCATCAAAAGATGCGCTTTAAAGAAACTATTCGTTAGAAGAGATCTGAGCGTCTTGGGCTTAGCTCTAACTACCCAAAAATGTTAAAAAGATTCAAGAGTTGAAGCAAAGGCGCAAGATGCTCGGGGGCTTGTGGGGCCAGGATCCCTAGGGCCACTCATCTAAGGAATTAAACTACTCGATATGGAGAGTTATGATCCGACTGCTTTGGACTAGCCAGATAAGGTATAGAACGATGTAGTCAAGTAGTAAAACTACTCGTATTTGAATAGTATACATGATAGATTACCTTAATGTAACCTTCCAGATCGGATAAGAGTAGTCTTTGTAATCGGTTTGTAACTCTGCTCCCTCAGTATATAAGGAGGAGCAGTGACCCCCTCGAAACAACTCAACTCACGTACAATACAATCAAGCACACAGGACGTAGGGTATTACGCTACTCGTGGCCCGAACCTGTCTAAATCTTTGTGTTGTTCGTGCACTGTTGTTCCTAGAACTCGGCGAGACCCACTAATCTACTCTCTGGGGTACCCCAGATAGACGTGCTCGATATAAATCATCGACATCGGTCGTTAAACATCGACATCTAGCGCCCACTATGGGGCGACTCGCTGCAAGCTCGATGTTGACATTTCTTACGGTCCACTACCAGGATTGCCAATCCCGGTAATGGTGCAAGGAGTGTTTATTGGTATTCTTACGACACAGATATAAATCCGCAAGCGCATGAATACCGATGTAGCATTTCACCCGGGAGTATTTCTAGGTATCGTATTTATTTCCTCAGGGAAGCATTGGATAAAGAGTATTGATTATTAACAAGGATGCAACTACTAATTAAAGTACTGGCTAACAAGGCGGGGATAAAGGATATGATAGGAGTGATATGCAAATGACACGCACAAGGAGAAATCTACGATAAGTGATATAGATAGAAGAGCGGTCTAGCTAGTGGGAGGACAACGAGAAAGAAAAAGATTCCTATATACTTCAACCGGCCTTGAGATATCTCCAGCAAACACTACAACTAGCATGAAGAATGGTGTCTATGGTTCTTTTCCTAGTTCTATTATCTCAGAATCGGGATAGCAGAGCCTACGCCACACAGAAAGGGATGAGAAGAGGTGGCATCTTCCCTGCACTGGGGGATCCTACAAGCCGAGACGAACGTGATGGGCTACGAAGGCCGTATAGGGCTGTCACAACCTAACGTCTACCACCTCCGCAGACTCAGGGGCAAACCAAGGTTACCATCTAGTCCGGACACCATGCCTATACTAGACAGTAACTACTTACTCTACTAGAAAGAGCAAACAACCCTGTCAATACTCCAGTAACAATTCACCGCAAGCATTGAGCAGAATCGAGGAACCTGCTAAGACAAAGAACCAAGGAGAGAACATATAGAGCCAGATTACAACAGCTTATAACCAAGGCTAGACATTCCACAATTATCCCAAAAATAAATGCAGAATAAATAACTCAAGTAAATGTAGAAGATAATATATTAAATAGTCAGAGTCTTGCATAAAGAAAAGGGAATATAAAAGAGCTTTACCAGAACTCCAGAAGACGACTCCGGAACCCGAGCGAAGCTCGACCGTGGCTCTAACTCCGAAAAGGACTAGCCTAACTCTACATCTTGAAAGTGGAGAATGAAGACTTACTCCTAATTAGTGTGTTACAAATGAGAAGATGAGATCCTATTTATAACGGGGGACGTAGAGAAGGTTGTGCTTTCTCCCTTGGGCCGGATCCGCGTGACTGCTCCTCGGCGAACCAGCGTGTGCTAAGTCGCTGCTCTCCACCACCTCCTTGCATGCGCATGCGCCTCTGCCGCCTTTTGCATGTCGGTTGTGCCATGTGGGGCCAGCAGCAGGGCGGCCCACCCGCCTTGCACCGCGTGGACGCTGGCTCGGTCCCGCGCCCAAGCGCGAGTCGCGCGCAGCGCACCGCCTTGCGCTGGCTGTCGCTGACGCCGTGGGGCCGGCCTTCCCCCTGCGCTCCACGTTGCACGCCGGGCGGAGACAGCAGCTGCGTCGTGTGGGCCCGCCTGTCCCCACGCCTGTGTGCGTCGTGCGGCCTGGCCTGCTTGCGCGTGCGAGAGCGCTGCTGCGCCTCGGCCGCTGCGTGCTACGCGCCGCATGGCCTGGCCGCCTGTGCGTGTGCATGGGCGCTGCCCTGCTGACCTGCGGCCTGCACCGCTGCTGCGCCAGGCTGTTTGGCCTTATCCTCTAGCGCGTGGCCCACCGCCTGTTATGGTTCCCACGCTAGTGCACGCGCAGAGGCGCCGCTCGGCCTTGCTGGCAGGGCCTATGCAAGCATGTGCTTTATAGTGGCCCCTGTGAGGACCCGCAGCAAGATCTGACATCAGGTGATGTCAGCACCTGCAGAATATTGGAGCGCTGCCATCTCCTTGCTCCAAGCTCTGATCAATGTAAATAATATGTTGGTTAGAATCGTCTCGTTGAGCTCTCCATAATGGTGTTATCTAACTTAGCATCTGAGACTGTTTGTGCTCATGATAATTCCAAGTGTATCTGAGAGCCAAACGACAGATATTCAATTTAACACCGTTTTGGGTATAATCCTGCAAAGCACTTTGGAAACACCAAGACTCGTGGAAATAGTCAGTAAAAGCCTAATAATGCATGGAACCATGTTTATATGTCTTTTATTTACCGAGAATTTGGCGATCAAATATAGTCAAAATGAGGCCATAACGGCCGCCAACACTCGACGACAAAGCGATGGGATCAACCATCATCACCCGCGACATCGAGCAAGGCGCAACTTTCGTCTTCGACGCTTGGACCTTCATTGCCCTAGGCAAGGACAAGTTCACAAGCTACCTGGAGAATTACCTGGGCCTCGCCTCAATGACGGCGCCTCCACCCGAGCCGCTTCACAATCTCGTTGACCAACTCCATGAGAAACAACGCTCGATGGTGACTTCGACTTCAACTTCACCCTCGACTTTGACTCCAACTCAGGTTCATCAGGTCGAGTCTGGGTACAACTCGCTTTGAATTATGGAAGGAGTCAGGGAATTCAAGTCAGCTCAGGAGGAGCCATTGGAGACCCACCCAGCCCGATTCCCGTTCGGTTTTGACAACACCGCAGTTGCATACACTACAAGGTTTTGGACCTGCTGCGGCCGATATTTATGGCAACAGGTGGTTTGGTCGCTATACACCGGGCTTAATGCAACAATAGTCGATAATGGTTGTGATATGGGTTATGATGCTACTAGTTGTGGATCGTTGAAATTTTAATGGCGTTGGTTGCTATACGAAAGGGGTGTATGACGACACTTGTACGTGTGTCGCAATTACAGAGATGGTATTGCCATGCTTTTTCATAATGGTTGCAATAGTTGCCTATGTCACAACGTCTATGACACGTCGCAATTAGTGGTGTCGTGTGTTGCAAAAGAGGCTGCCATATAGCAACAAAAATGCAATCGTTGTGACTGAGATCTTTGATATTGCAACGTGGATAAAAATGTTGCAAATTGCTCAGAGGTATGGCAACGGTAACACGAATTGTGGTTACATGATGTAGATATAGCATCGAACACCAAAATCATTGCACAAGAGAAGATGCTATTGCAATAATATATCATCGTTGCAATGGAAAGAACTATTAGTTGCAATTGATGTGTTTTTGGCTGCCACCAGGATATTGTGGGCCTGTACAATGGGTTTTGGGCCTAGATAATGGCCTGCACACATACGACACTTTCATGCATGTGGGAAGTCCAATCCTAACGGTTGGTATTTCTTAACGTTCACAGATAAGTCCGCAAGTGCACGGATATACCGCTGTAGCTCTTCACCTAGAGAGTATTCAGGGTATCGTAATTTCACAAGGAACGGCTAGGTAATAGTTAACTAACTAGTCTACCTTGGAGGCAAAGAGATAGAGAGGCATTGGGCAGTGAGGTTATCTAAGGATAAAGGGTCAAGAGAAGGTAAGCTAATGATATTGGTCGTTTACTTCAGGCTTCGGTCTGACCCTAGTACTGTCAGGGACCTCCGGCTATGTTCATTACTTAACGTTCTTGAACGTGGGTGCCTTCGCTAACCACAACAAGAGACACTATGGCTTACCAACGGAGCTGTCACCTTCCGCGGACTACCCCTGCGAGACTATGGGGAACGTAGCAAACAAAGGTAATCTAGAACCTAAGCACTACGCTTATGATGTCGACTACTACTCTAGCGAAGCGCAGGGTTTACCGGATCGAGTAGCGACCCTCACTAAAGCACTAGTTCTTACCAGAAGATGAACTAGGATACTTACTCAAACGAATCGTATTTGTAGAGGTACAAGGATGAAGAGTGGCCGACAAGTCCGGCTCTTCTTCTCACTTCTTCCTCACTCACTGCCTACTCTGAAGATACAAAAGTGGACTACTAGCTTCTTCTCTTCTCTCCCCAATTGCTTATCTTCTCGGGGGGTGGAGGCCTCCTTTTATAGCCTTGACAGGTCGGTTCCCGGGGGAATTCAAAAGGAAACATGTGGGCACCGCCTTTAGGAAGATAAGGGCGAATCTCCCACCAAAGGGCACCTAGACGGGAGCCAGTCCAGGTGCGATCGACCCAAGGGAAGCTTCCCTCGCACCGCCTTTCATCTAGGATACTGCCAGGTGGGTCCCCAAGTGGGTCCATGGTGGTTGGCGGTAAGTTAAGGCCGTTTCCTATTGTTTGTGGGCCCTTGATCCGTGTGACAGCCCCTGATTGGTCGGAGGTGTGTCTCTTGGCCTCTTGGGCTGACTTGCTGTGGGCCCATCTTGTAAGTGTGACGTGGAGTGAGATCTTTGGTGCATTCTTGTGCGGTTTGTGTACACTTTCTCTACCTTTCTGCTTATGGGTGCCTGCAAAGCATAACTCACCAAAACTTGTAGAACTTGTTAGGATGAAACCCTATAACTATGTTTGGTGATTATTTTGATAGAAAACATGCAGGAGTTGACGGTTGATTCTAGGACTTAAGCATCGTAAACAACACACCCACACTTAGCCCTTTGCTCGTCCTCGAGTAAAGGTTGGAGGACTAAGGTGGATGCATCTCTTTTGAATTTAACATGCATACAAGTTATTCCAAGCTTCTCCTGAACTTGTGAACTTTTTGAGTGTCTACCAGGCTTATCTTAGTGATTGAAGTTTGGAATGGTGCAGGTTGCAGGTTCCTTGAGCTTCCTTTCTTAGAAACTTGGATTTTTTTGTTTTTGTTTATAAAAGAAGAGATAGCTTTGCTCCTCAGATGGTTCTCTCGAATCTCTCTTTTGTTTCAAAATCCTTACCAAGGCGAAGGGATGCCTTCTTTTTCTCCTACATCTAATCAGGCTTATGTCGAGTTCAAGGTAGGGATAAAGAGGCATACTTGCTTTTTTTCATATGTTGCTAAGTCAAAAGCTGGATCCGAGAAGAAACAAGTCATGCAATTTGATCAGGATGTGCAAGTGTGTGGAAATGGTTTTGGTGGACGGTGGATAAACTCCTTTGTATGAAACAACACTCTCCCCCCTTTTTTCTTCGGGACATGGCTATCTTTTTTCTCTGTCTTTTTTGTCATGCCTTATGAGCATGTGGCATACCTTTTTTGGGTATGTATCTTTTCTCTCTTTTTCTTTCCCTTTTTTGACATGCCTTGTGAGCATGTGGCATACCTTCTTTGGGTATGCATCTTTTCTCTCTTTTATTTTTGTGTAGCCCATGTCTTTCTCATAGCAAAGTCTTGGAGAGAGTGGCCAAAGGATAAAGTGGAGTTTTATTTTGTGGAATGGGTGGACGTATGGATGGGATGTTTTTGGCGCAACTTCCAGTGTAGAAGTCGGCGTATATTTTAGTGAGGTGTACGTGATCCTGATCATGAGAGCATGAAAGGTTTCTAGCAAGGGTCACAGAGCTTGACAAAGCTCAAATCAAAGACAAGTAGCACGATCATATGGTTTTTGCATGGTAATCATTCTTTGGCTTTGGTAGGAATTTCAACGTCTGAGGAGCCAAGCTAGAGAATTTTGGAGATTTTTCAAAACAAACCAAGTACTTTGCAAGGAAGAGTTTGGTTCCATTCATCCAACCATGTCACAAAAGTCAATCATTAGCTAGCGTGGGTTCCCTATAATGTTTTTGTTCACAAGCACAAGGCAAAAGACTAGGAATAAAGAGTACACAAAATTATTCTTGGGAACACATGGAGTGCAAAAAGGCATTTTTTATTTGAAGAGTTTGGTGAGGTTCAACGAGTTTAATTTTAGTGATTACCATCAGATTCATTTAAACTCGAGAAATTAGGGAGTGAAAGGGTTGTGTTGCACAAGCCATCATTGAAGAGGAAGAAGAGGAAACTGAGGGGAGTCAGAGTTGGTCTGGTCAAACCAGAGGTTTGGCCATCCTTCTTTGGATCCCATCTGACCTGATCTTCAGTGTGCTGGATCGCTCAATGTTGTGCAACATGTTGGGGGAGGATCTCGAGTGAGTGTGCTTTTGATGAGCTTGAGAGATCTCCCCCACACTTATTCCTATACCTATTTTTATTCAAAAGGGAAACAAAGGTGGAAACAACCAAAGACTCTGGTACTTTTGAACCACCGGGAGTTTAGATTTTTATTGAAGGAGTAAATTAGATGCCTAGAGATTTTTTTTCCAATTATATATTTTTTATTTTATTTTTTATTATGGTAAATTGGGCATGATGGGTAACTTAGCAGGGTGGAGACAAGAGCGAGCATGTACAAGTTGTGTTGGATTTTTACCCGATAGAACTTACCAAGATTTTTACGAAAATGCAAGAGTAAAGCTTTATGTAGGTAAAGTGAAACTTTGCATTCGTTCTGCTTCAGTTTCTCATGCTTTTTGTCTCCCCATGGGACCAAGGAACGTTGTATGATTGTCGGAGTTATCGTACACTGCTCTGTCATTGTTGTTTTTTTCATTCCCTGCAAAAAGGTTAGTGGACAACAAGCACTCGAGGAGCATTTAAGAGTTTTGAAAGTTTTTTTTATTATTGCCTCGAGATTAGTTGTTCACATCCATGCTTAAGGCAAAACAAATTCAAAGGTTCAAATGGCATGGATCCCAAAATGTTTGCCAACAACTTATTTATTTAGTTATATATTTTTTCAAGAGATTCTTTTATTTTGATTTTTTTTCTATTGTTCACCAACATTTTATCTTTTCATTATAACTTAAACAAGACTCAGGTAAATCTGCATGAACATAACAAAGGGGCATTTTGAAAATATACTCATGATGCACCTTAAAGGTGCTGTGTACCCCGAGCCTTGGTCTATCTCCAGTAGGAACTTAGCTTGAGGACTTACCCATCTTGTTTGAAATCTTTCCTGCAGGGGTTAGTCCACAAAAGTGTATGCATCCAAAGTCTATTATAGTATTAACCTAATGGTTCGTTAACCAAAACTCAACACCAAGTTTCATTTTGGTTAAGGAAGGCAATTTTAACCCAAGCACCATGCTTAATTTAAAAGAGCCTATTGACGCTCCTAGCAAACATCGAAACCAGAGCATACAAACATAAACAAAGGAAGCATGAATTTGGAAGATCAAGCCATGTTCAAATTGAGATAAGTATGAGTGAGGAATTGGTGAATCATACCTTAGCAATCTTACCAGCAGCATATGAAGAACGTCTTCTTGACCAATGTTGTAGCTTTTGTGATGGTGTGATTGAGGTAGGCTCTTCCAGCAACGACTGATGTGGGCTATTGATGTAGGAATCAGCCAATTGTAGAAGGTTAAGAGGATGAGCCATTTGTTCATCCCATGGTGAGGACAGACTAAGATGTCTTCTTGTAACCTTTCCCAAGCTTTTAGATGGATTCCGTCCCTATCTGCTGGGAACTTGATATCCTCCTGTGCAGGGCGTTGATTTTTCCTAGTGGGAAGAAATCTATGAGAAACGTTGTTGAACATTTGTCCCACATGCTGATGGCTTCTTTATTCTTGTGAAACCATTGTTTCGTGGAGCCTGACATCATCAGCTTCCCCCCATATGATTATGATCTCGTAAAGCTTCAGGAAATTTTGGTGTGTGGGCATTGGCATTCTTGTTTGGCTTGCCACCAAATGGGATTGCCCACACCATGTTTATGAGTCTAATTTTGAATTCAAAGTCTGACGGCCACGTTGGTGGTGGATGAGACGGAGAAATCACGAAGAGTCTTGTCGCCCATGATGATTGTTGGTGCTGGGATGATCAATCCTTCTAGTGTGTAGGAACCATTATCCATGGTGGCATGATCTATTGGTGCAATGCTTTAGGATCGAAGGCGCAAAGTACATCTCCTTTCGTGCATGCGAGCAAGAGCTAAATGGAGAGGAGCAGCAAAGGCCTGGAAAGAAAGAGGAGCAGCAAAGGCCTGGAAAGAAAGAGGAGCATTCCTCTTGCTTTTCTGCGTGCAGGAGCTGCTAGAGCGAAGCTATGCAAAGATGTGGGTGGATGAGTATTATGTGAAGGCTTTACTAGCGTAAGTGAGAGCACGGCTGGGAGGAGCTAGGCAGCAAAAATGCTATCTATCAAGATGCAACATCATGGCTTGGAGGAATGCGTAATGCAGCCTTTGATCCATCTGGGGCTTGCTAGCTCACTCTCTCTCTCTCTCTCTCTCTCTCTTTATCTTCCTCCTCTCTCTTTCTCTATTTTTTGAAGATAAAAAAGAAAGTCCAGGGCATCTCCCAACAGTGCTTTGTTCACGGTCGCAAGCTTGACCATGGGGGATTCATACTGCAGCTGTCAATGGTGATGTAGTTCCCAGCTTCACCACCATTTGTTGATTTATCGTCGTTCAAGCTGCATGGTTAGTACCATAGTGCATTAATGAAATTTACAATGTTTATGATAAACAAAAGCATCCACAACCATTTTTTTAAACATTCTAGAGGGGGCAGAAAGGTGGTTGTGATCCTTGTGATAGCACGTGGTTCTAGGGGAGGTGGACTCTAGAGAAAGCTTATGCGAGCATGAATCTTGAGGAGATTCGAAGGAAAAAATTTCATGCTCATTTGTGGAATTCTCATCCTCCAGAGTGAAAGTACCGGGAAGGTCCGAGCCATAATAGCTCTCCTCTTCAGAAGATTCATCGTGAAAGGTTGGGCTAAAGGGACAAGGCTCAGGCTCGAGCGAGGGTGATGAAGGACATTTTATTTCATAAGGATAAAAAATAGGGTTAGGTGAAATGAATAGGGATACAAACTTAACCTCCTAGCCATGGTCAAGATGATGCTTCGCCATTTGAATTTCCGGGAAAAAGATAGAAGTGGCGGAAGCGGTCTTCCCAAATTCATTATTGAGGCTCCCTTTTGATGATTTTTTCATGAAAAAGTTTTTCTAAAGGTAGCCTATAAGAAGATCAAAATCAAGTATTGGAAAGATGTGCAAGTCTAGCTGAACCTTGACTTTGTTTATCTCGATCGGCAATGCCCATGTGATCCCCTGATATTCAAAGATAAGCCCGAAAGGACTTTTGTAGAGCCTATTGGTCGGGGTTAGAGGCGTGTTTCCTATAAACGTGTCCGTGAGGAATTCAGACAAGATGCATGCCTTGGCAGTGGGATCGTGAAGGGCTTATATGATAGTTGTCCTTATTGAGCAACAAATGGTTATTGAGGGTGAGCTACAACGAATTAGTTCGGATGACCGTCTCACTTCCTCTGACCATTCCTCTTTCATGGCCTTCTTAAAAAATGTTTTGTTGGGGGAAGAAGGGGATGCCGTAGGTTTCCTTTCGTGTAGGAAATTTGAGGTGTTTCTAAGGTTTTTGATGGGGACTAGGGTTCCCGATCTTCCGTCAGGCGATGGATAACTCGTTTGGGGCGGAACGCGACACACCGATCCGGCTTCAAGTCAGCAACTCGAACCCTGCAATCTTAGCACCACAACTCCTCTGGTTATAAACCGTGTCACAACCCGATTGACCTCGCCAAGGAGGCTAATCCCTGCCTGCGAAACGAAGAACACAAGCAAGAACTCGAAAGAAGCAGCTCTCAATATGAAGTGACGCTGCAGATGTATGATTAAGTTCAAAAGTTGGGGTTCTACAAACTGATAACGGTGAAACTGTTCTCGACAGATTAATCTAAGAAAAACCTGAGTCTAAACGATGGCGGCTACTGAATTTATTAGTCTAGGGTTGAGGTAGGGTTGAGGGTGCGCCAGGGGGGCGTCCATAACATGGGCCGAGAGGCCCAACACGATACAAAGCCTGAAAAGGCCAAAAATTGGTGACGCAACACCTTTTTGTGGTCACACAATATGATCCACAAATCCTCTGGAGCTAGGACCAGAATAAAAAGAAGCGTCTCGTCGTTTCGATTTCAACACATCCAAGAACACCTTGTTTGGAGGTCGTATGAAGGAGAAATTACAGTTGAAGCATAGACATGTCGGCTGAAACCGAACCGAAGATGATGTTCAACATGATGACGAGTTGTAACTTGGAGACGAGTCCGGCTCGTGTATGTGCAACGTGGTGATGTCCTCATCAGGCCCCGTGGCCGGAACCATGATAAAACCGGTGTCATTATGTTATCCTTCGTACCGATCCTCGGGAGAGTGGGCGCAGCGCATTCGTTCTAGTTAGTGTCGGGCAGCCAATCCGGACACCGACATTAGTAACAAGAAAATTGTCCTTGTACATGAGTACATATAACACGACATTGGATTCACTCAATTCTTTCAAATCCCCTTTCCTAGCCATCATTACTAAACCCTCTTGTCCCTTTGGCTTGGTTCTTTGTAGATGTGGATTTTTATTTGGCTTTGGAGACACTCCCTCAATGTTTGTGGGTCACTCGCAAGTGGTTCTCGCTCTCTCGCTGTTTTCTTTTCAAATCATCCTTTAAAATTTCCTTCGGTGACAAAGGAAGCAAAGTGATTCGCTCTCCTTTATACATGAGAACAACCTTGTTGGCACGACCACAAATCTGAACATCACGATCATATAAACATGGTCTGCCCAACAACAGTTGGCATGCTTGCATTGGCACCACATTACACTCAACATGATCATTTTATCACCCAATGGAGAAAGGAACGGTCACAATGTTGGTTACACGCAGTGCACCACTATCATTTAACCATTGCATCTTGTATGGAGAAGGATGGCGCTGCTGTTTTAACCCCATTCTCTCAACCAATTCTTGACTAGCCATATTATTGCAACTGTCATTATCAACAATAATTCTACATAACTTGTCCATGGTCATACCTCGGGTGTGGAAAAGATTGTGTTGTACAGCAGTAACACTAAGTACTTGGCGAGAAATGATGCAATTATTATCTCCATCATCGGGTTGAATCTCCTCACTTTGATCTTGCACAATTTCTTCATCATATATTGGAGCACTGTCCTCAAGCTCACTTTCAGATTCCCATTCACCTTGCACATTCACAATCATGGTCCTTCGACTAGGACATTGTGCAGCAACGTGTCCTCTACCTTGGCACTTGTGACAAACAATGCCTCGGCTATGGGAAGAAGATGCAGCAGCTGGTGCAACTGAAGGGGCTGCTGTACTTGCACTCTGATGTCGCTGTTCTTGCTGAATTGTAGGTGAAGAAGCACTAGAAACCATGGTCTTTGCTCCACCAATGGAGGTAGAAGGCCTAGAAGCAACTCCTTGTGATCTTCCTCCAACAATAGAGGTCCCGGGATGCTGCCTACGCCCTAGAGTAGAAATGGATCGACTCCCATATGACGTTCCATGTCCCTCTTGCTGAAATTTCCTCATTGAGACCATTCAAAACATCTCAATGATCAACAAGGTCTTGCAAATTATGATATGGAAACATCTCAACGTAACCTGAAATTTCTTCATTGAGACCATTCAAAAATCTTGCCATTTTTGACTCTTCATCTTCTCTAATTTTAGACCTCACTAATAGTAATTCCATGTCCTTGAAATAATCATCAACAGATTTAGAACCTTGTTTCAATGCTTTTAATCTATTGCGAAGGGCACGCTGAAAGCTTGATGGCATGAAGCGTCTTCTCATTACTCTCTTCATCTCAGCCCATGTGTTGATATGATTCCGTCCCAACACAAGCTGATTCTCTTGTATTTGATTCCACCAAGTGAGAGCGTAACCTGAAAACTCAACGGAAGCAAGGTTGACACACCTCTGATCAGAAAGATTATGCACTCTAAATATTTGATCACATTGGTCCTCCCACTCAGGATAAGCATCAGCATCCTCTCTTCCTGAAAATATTGGGACACTTAATTTCACACGAGCAATGCCTTCCGGATCATCCCTATGGCGATGACCACGATGATTGTCCCTATCATGACCAGCACGACGGTGTCCATATGGCTGGTCAAAATGGCCATGATGTGCAAAAGGATTTTCATTATCATCGAGGCCCTCATCATAATCGTCATGGGCATCATCGTCATCATGAAAGTGTACGCGACGATCACGTCTACCTCCTCCTCCTCGCTAATCATCAAACTCAACACGTCGCCCACCATCTCGACCACCTCGACCATTGTCAAAGCGGTTAAAACCATTACCAAAACCAGAATTGTCGTCAGCCGATTCGTCACGTGGACCTCGACCACCCGCTGCGGAAAGGCGTTCATTGAACATCCTCTCCATCGGTTCAAAGAGCGAATTTGCCATGTTGCGTAACTCAGCCTGTGCAATAGGGAGTTCTTCTCCACGATGTCCACCACAAATACTCGAATCAGATCCTGCCATGTTAGAAATTTTTCAAGAAAAGTGGAATAGGAAAAATTAGTAGAATCACACAATCTCACCTCTTGCTTACCCAAGTTCTTGCTCATTCTCAAGGACCGTGAAGGTGCTCAAAGTGGCGTCACACAACTGTGATTAAGCGGTTGAAAGGATTACGAATCGGAAGCCCGGTTTATGGATTTTTGTGGGGCTATGAGTGGGGCATCAAGGGAGGGTATGGTACTGTACCAAGTGACGTAAACCGCTCAAATAATGTGTAAACGCTGCTGCAAGTTCACCACCAACTTGAAGAAATTATAGATATGAAACTTTGAGATACACAATCCACAAAAACAGCCCCTTTCACTTGTTTTTCTCTTATCTTTTTTTATTCTTTCTTTCACACTTTTTTGTCTCTGATTTTTTCGACACTAACAAAAAAATAACATATGAGGGGTGCGGATAAAAAGAAATTGATAAGAGTGCAGTGGAAGAACAACGACGGTGACTAGCAACATGATGAACGCAACGAACACAAAGTAACAGTACCACGAAATGGTTATAGGATTTTTTGTGTGTGGCTTTTTAGTGGATTGTAGGATATGGAAAAATAAATATATATGATGGGTGAAAACAGTAACAACTGATGAAAAAAAATGATACATGGGTGGGTGATAACAGTACCTACCGTGACAACGACAGCTCTGATTACCACATGATAGGTCAGAGAACACTAAAAGTATGATACTGATGGAAACCACCTAGGAATGGCCCGACCTTCACGTTAGTAGGATAATAATCACCAGATAATAGTTCAAACTGAAATAGCCTCCAGCATGCTTCTGTTGTGCAAAGAATGGAGGCTCGCCCAACGCTCTCTTCTCCAGAGCTCTCCTCTCCAGCCGCCTCGGCTCTCCTAGCTCTCTCCGGCCGGCGCTAGTCATGGTGATTCCTCTCCTTCCCTGGTCTCTTTAGTCAGCCTCATCTCTCAGGTTCGCTCCCCCTGCTTCTGTTGGTTTTCTCTTGTTTCCCTCGCGATGGATGTTCCGCAAGAACTTGCAGGAAAGCTCGACTTTGTCCATGGAAAAAAGTTCCAAGACAAGGTCCTGGTGCTCTATGGTGCTTCTGTTCATCATTCAAGCTCCTGCCCGGATGGCTCTTTCTTCCTTCTTGCAACTTTTCGGTGTTTTACATTTCGATTGACTAAAGCTTCTGTTAGTCTTGCTCTTGCTTCCTGTCTGGGTGGTTCCCTAGCTGGTTTTCATGTGCAATACTTGAGTGATAGGCACTTTAGATTCTCTGTCTCACGCGAGAAAGTGGGTTTTCATGTTTACAACCTTCGGCATTTTATTGGGTCCTCTGTTGATGTATATTTCCACCTCTGGAATAATGGGGTCCCTCACTGGGAGCATGAAAAGTGTCTTTGGGAGCTTGAACAAGAGAAAGAATGGACTAGATACATGTCCAAACGGCAGAGGCATGAAGAGAGGAGGAAGAAGAAGAGTTTGCCAGTTTTTAAAGAGAAAAAGTGTGTTTTGCTGACAAATTGGTGCAAGACTCCCCGCAGCCAAAGCATAAGTCTCAACAAACAATTCGTTTTGGTGCTTTTGAAGTTCGTCTTCATCTGGAATCCTCGAGCTCTGACAAATCTGTCACTTGGCAATTCAGTTCGCCCAAACCGAGCTCTTGTGTGCCAACCTCCAAAGTTTTTTGTAGATTTAACCAGGAGCTACACAAGGTAGTAGGAACGTCCCGGGTCGGCCAAGCACACATCCTGGGACACTCATCCGAGATCCCGGAAGAGTGCAAGAAACATGGAAAACAAAATGCAGCTCAAGCTATTTCAAATGGAGTTTCTGGTCCCTTTCTCTCGTGTGGTAAATGCTTGGTTCCTGGTCACAGGGCGGCTGTTTGCGTCATGCCTGTTAGTTGTAAACAATGCTATAATGATGGTCACAAAGCCCGAAGATGTTTCACCAAATCAAAACCCAAGATTTACTAGGCCCCCAAGAATATGAATGGTTGCAGCAACATGTCTCCAGCTCCTACTAAAGCACACAACGACTCCTCCTTAACGTCACACGATACAAATCCCACAGCAGAGTTAACCCTGGTTACTCCACCATCAGCCCCAAGAAGAGAGCACCATTCACCTCCCCCAGTGGAGGAGTCACCATCCGGTGCGATCGACGACATGGCGAACTTTCCTTGTAACCCCATGCTCTACGTCCCGGCGGGACAATGCGTAGGGCATGGATGGGTGCGCCCTGCAAGATCACGCGTGGCACTGGGAGGCGAGCCCCTGCGTCGCCATGAACAATAGGCCATCGTCGAGCTCGAGCCAGAACCACTCTAGGAGCAGGTGACAGAGCTGTTGCAAGATCTCTCAGAATACTTCGAGGAATATTTTCCGGTGAGAGTCATTTCAGCATTCCCGTCACTGCTTGGGTTGGGTCTATTTCAGTTAGATAATGCAGTTTAGTGTACAACCCTGACAGAAGAATCTCCTATTCCTTTTGCTCATGGATTGATTAGAGTCAGAAAGCATGATGAAGCCCTTAATCTGCACACTTGTGTTTATACCCGAGATTGTTGGATAATGTTTTTAGCTTTCCCGCTGGACTATCAAACTGTTGATTTCATCAGAGCTGCTGTAGCACCCTTTGGTAGGCTCATACAGTTGTTCGAGGGACCAGATAAATCTCGTGTTCTTACTCGGTGTCTTGTCCTCACCCCGGCAAGAGTACCTGGAAGTGTCATTGTTTCACAGGGCACCATGTTGGGTGGAAATGGCAGGTCATAGTCGGTTCCTATATTCATTCTTGGAGGGAATTTCCCAGATGCGTTCCCTGGAGATGAAGACCCTGTACCTACAAATGGCAATCCCCATCATGTTCATGGCAATGTACAGCATGGCAACCCGAATGCACCCCTGCATTGGCACCATGACTTTGCTGGTGCTGGCCAAGCTGCCCACGCTGAGGTGGGCATGAATGTGTTGGTGATATGCCCAAGAGCCCATCATCACAGTACGTTTTAAAGGCCCAAGAGGATATTGATCCAAGAGGGATTAGAGTTACTAATGGGCCTATGAGATAGAAGCCCATTAGTGCGCCCTATATATATGAGGGAGGGGCTAGGGGACAAGATGACCGGATAGCTGCACCACCACCCTAGCCGCCGCCTCCTCCTCTCTCTCGGCCGCCGCCCTTGTCGTGCGTGCGGTGCTAGCACACCGACGCCCGGCGTTCCTTCCCCGTACGTGTGGACTCCGTGGAGGCGCTGCTGCGACTGCTGCGTTGATCGGCTGCTGGGATCAAGGACGAGGAGTTCGGTTCGTGGGACATGATCGACTGCTTCCTCTACATCGACGCGCGACTTCTTCCACTGCACTGCACGTCTAGTGGTAACGATCTATGATCTTCTACTCGCAAGTATCTTGGGTGTATACGGTAGTGATGCTAGCATAGCCTACCTGTTTCCCTTCAGAATGATGAGCAAGTTCAACAAGTAATGGAGGATTTGGAGCTGCCAATGGACAATGCAATGGAAGAGGCACATGACTGGCCTGAATGGCATCCAGAAATTCAGATGGCTGACAATGCTCCACAGGAACAACAGGTTCCTCAACATCTTGATGAGCCCCAAGACATTATCTCTTTTGATCAATCTGGATCCACAGCTGAGTACCTGAGAGCTAATGGGCTAGACATCACTCTGAATATTGAGGACATCCTGCAAGTGAACATACAATCCTCCTCCTCATCGAGCAGTGGTTCCTCAATGGAAGTTCAGAGCAAATTGCCAGCTAGTTTTTGGATTATAGAGATTAAAGCTTTTGAGAACCTCACTAAAGAATTTATCAGAGCTCCATTGACCCCTGTCAACATAGTGGAAAGAGTTGATTTCAACATAAGAAAACCCATTATGGTCGATAAATCAGTACTGTATTGGCTTGTGTGGATGCTTGTGTGGTGATTTGTGTTCAGTCGGTGATCCGTTTGCGTTGGAGTTCGAGTATGAGGAGGACTTTCAGGAGTAGGACCAGCAGTAGCAACAACACTCTGAGGAAGGCAAGTTATAGCACGGACAATCCTTGCTACCTATCCACCTTGTAATCATTTATTTCATACATGCATGTGTCTAAATTGATGTACCTTTAAGGTTGTACCTATTCTGGATTATCCTGTCCTTTGATTACCTCGGGTTTATGCATATGGGTAGAATCTTTGCTATGCGCAGCTACTATCACCATTGTTTAAATGTTAATTTTGACTTAATGGTTCACTTCAACATTAATGATAAAACTTACTTTTTAGCAACTTGGTTTAGGGAGCTAGAGCATGTGCTTCGTGCTTTGTTCTAGTGTCTCTCCGTAAGGTTCGGTTCTTAAAGCGGCAACCCAGGAGCCTGTCGCCACTGCTAGAACTATAATGGCTCTGGTCTTGGTAAAATAGCATGTACGGCTCTAGCTTGACAGTAGTTACCGAGGGGCCAACGGCGTTAGTGGAAACAAGGTGAAAGGGTGTTTCTTAATCCACCGAGGACGGTCTATCCGTTGGCTATGTTTCGTTAGGCACAGCCCCATGTTGGGAGTCCTTGCATTGGAACTCCACACGTTGCGCATTGGTTGGCTTGCATAGCCCGCACTGTGGACGCCATTGACCCCCTCACGTTGTGCCCTGAGCGTCAGTCAATCTCGGTTCCTAGAGTCTCACCGCCTTGTTAAGCTAGCGGCTACTGTTTTGTTAGGGTGTCTTGTGAAAAGCCTCGTAGCGTCCCTATGCAGTCACACCTCGGAAGTGTTGATGTGTGTGGTTGGGTTTAAAGTTCTTTTGAGCTTTTACGCGACTGGTGGGTAAAGGGCGAAACCTCTGCAGAGTGTAAATCTATCATGATAGCCTTGCTCAGGGTCACGAGCGGCCTGGATCCTTTTTGATTAGAATATGATGTTTATTTATGCTTAATGTCACTTATACTTTATTAATTGGGTTGCAACTGGGTTCTATTCACTTGTAGTAACTTGGATGATGCTAAAATGAACCAACTAAAAATGCTAATGCAGTTCAGCCGTGTCTATCCTTACTTTGAGCCTTCATACACCCGTGCTATACTTGCTAAGTAAATATTTTACTTACACTAGTCATTTCTTCAATAAAATCCTGGATGGGTAACAGATTGGGTTGTGCATGATTCTGTTGCTGAGTTTCCCGAAGATCTACCGTACTACTGAGTTGCATTCTCCCAGTCAGAGTCCCTGTGGATTGCGGCTTCGCTTAGTTGAGAGTTATTAGTCTTCCACTGTATTGGTTAGTTTATTTATGTTAAACTCTGATGTAAAACTCTATTTATTCAAGCATATGTTCTCTGTTTATCATATTTGTTTGCTATATGTATACTATGACTTCTTGGGCACACATATGGCCGCATTCAGGTTTCTGTGTAAATCTGGGTGTGACAGATTGGTATTAGAGCCGTGCTGACTGTAGGATCGCAACCTAGTTAGAACGGTTGATTAAACCTTAGGAGACCACTAAGATTATGTGATATGGATCGTCTAGATACACTTTTTCAAAACCCAGTTCTGTCAAGTCTTGTGTGAATTATGTCCTTAGGTGCTTGATTTTGTTGTCCTTATGCTTATGCTTGATTTGAATTTTTGTAATGATTGTG
Organism: Echinochloa phyllopogon; assembly: GCA_033239725.1. Lineage (NCBI taxonomy): Eukaryota > Viridiplantae > Streptophyta > Magnoliopsida > Poales > Poaceae > Echinochloa > Echinochloa phyllopogon. Next base: position 31,760,155 of record BTCW01000018.1, read on the forward strand.
ATGGGTGTAGACGCGAGTCTACCACCATCTAGATGTTGAACTAAGGTTTAAGGACATTAATGGTTACATAGACGGGGTATTCATTTCTCTTGCTCTTCTTCTATCAAATCTTCCATCCTAACAAGTTAGTAATCCTCTGAAGTCACTTGGTTATATCCAACGGAGTTTTTATGAGAATTATTTGCTGATGATAGATGGTGAACACAAGGAGAAACGCCGGTGACAACGGAGGACCACTGCCACCACCACCACCTACTATCTAGCAAATGATGCATACGCAGACCCAGCTGATGCAGCAGATGGCCCAGACCATGGCGTTGATGCAGCAGAACCAGCAGAATCCGCTGCATCAGCCTAACATGCCGCCCCGGGACAAGCGGGGTGAATTTCTGAAGGGACGCCCTCCCACCTTTAGCAAAGCCAGCGACCCCTGCAGGCAGATGATTGGCTCATGGTGGTGGAGAGACAGCTCGACATCGCGCAGTGCAACAACTGGGAGAAGGTGTTGTACGCAGGAGGACAGCTCCAAGGACCAACATTGGACTGGTGGGATTCATACCAGTATGCTCACCCTGATCGTACTCAGATCACCTAGCTAGAGTTTTGTGACAGCTTCCGTTCCCACCATGTGCCGGAGGCTTTGATGACCCTGAAGAAGAAGGAATTCCTGGCGCTGAAGCAGGAAGGGATGAGTGTCACTGCTTACCATGACAAGTTCATCGAGCTCGCTCGCTATGCTCCAGAGGATGTGGCCACCGACAAGAAGAAGAAGACCCGGTTTCGTGATGACTCGCATGATGCACTGCAGTACCAGCTGATGTGCACCAAGTTCCCCAACTTTCAGGAACTGGTGGACGGTGCTCTGATGCTGGAACACAAGCGCCGTGAGATATAGGAGAAGAAGAGGAAGTTCCAGGGATAGAAGACAGGGAACAACACTCGTCCTCGCTTCGCTCCTCCATAGGGGAATCAGCAGCGCTTTCAGGGTCAGCCCAGCTTGCCGAACCGCGTCCAGTACCAGCAGCGCCCGTAGTACTCCCAGGCGCCACAGCAGCAGCGTCTCCTGCAGAATGCTCCAGTTTAGTGCAACCAGGTGCAGCAAGTTCCTACTCAGCGCCCCAACCAAGCCAGCAATGCACCAGTAGGACAGAGGGCATGCTTCCACTATGGTGAGACTGGACATTATGCTGACTTCTGCCCCTGTAAGACTCAGAATGCCACAGGCCAGAACAACAACCAGCCGCAAGCAAGCCGACGTCCACAAAACCCCGCTAGAGGCAAGATCAACCACATGGGCGTAGAGACCGCAGAGGGAGCTACTGACGTTGTTGTGGGTACGTTCCTTGTCAACTCAACCCCTGCAACTGTTTTATTCCATTCCGGAGCTTCGCATGCTTTCATCTCTGCTGCATTTGTACAAAAGAATATGTTGACCCTACGACCCATGGGGAATACTATGGTAGTTAGCTCACCAGGGGAGAGCAACGAGCCAGCTTACGCTGCTCCCAGACCATCATCTCAATAAGGGGGGTAGACTTCAAGGTATACCCCATAGTCTTGAATTTCATTGGGTTCGACTTAATCTTCGGAATGAATTGGTTTGCCTACTATGGCGCGGTGATCAAATGCACCGAAAAGATGGTATAGTTGACAGTCACGAGCGGAGAAAAGGTGGAGTACCAGGCAGTCAAGTCTTCAGAACAGTGTTAAGTCAACCAAGCTGAAGGTGCGGCTCTTGAAGACATTAGAGTGGTGAGCGAGTTCCCGGACGTATTCTCAGATGAATTGCCAGGTATGCCCCCAGAACACGAAGTTGAATTTGTTATTGAACTTAAACCTGGCACTGCACCTATAGCTAAAAGACCATATAGGATGAGGGTAAAGGAACTAGAAAAGCTTAAGGAAGAATTAAGCTCCTTGCTAGCCAAAGGGTATATTCATCCTAGTTCATCACCATGGGGAGGCCCAGTGTTGTTCATGGACAAAAAAGATGGGACACAGAGGTTGTGTGTGGACTATCGAGTCCTCAATGAAGTGACCATCAAGAACAAGTACCCACTGCCGAGGATTGATGATCTGTTTGATCAACTGAAGGGAGCTTGTGTGTTCTCCAAGATAGATCTTCGATCGTGCTGTCAACAGATGAGGATCCCGTTGTCGGACATACCCAAGACAGCTTTCACCACTCGGTACAGATTGTATGAGTTCACGGTCATGTCCTTCGGACTGACCAACGCTCCTACATACTTCATGTACCTGATGAACAGTGTGTTCATGGATTACCTCGACAAGTTTGTGGTGGTGTTCATTGACGACATCCTAGTCTTCTCCAAGAATGAAGAGGAACACGAGGATCACTTGAGATTGGTGATGCAGAGACTCTGGGAACATCAGTTTTATGCCAAGTTGAGCAAGTGCGAGTTCTGGTTGAAGGAAGTGGCATTCTTGGGTCACGTGTTGTCCAGTGGAGGAGTGGCAGTCGACCCAAAGAAGGTTAGCGATGTGTTAAGCTGGAACTCACCTCAGGATGTGAGCGAAATTAGGAGTTTCCTTGGGATGGCCGGATATTATCGAAGGTTCATTGAAGGGTTCTCCAAGATTGCTAAGCCCCTGATGGCATTATTGGAGAAAAATGCTAAGTTCATCTGGACTGAGGAGTGTCAAGCCAGCTTCGAGGAGTTGAAGAAGAGGCTAACAACAACACCTGTGTTGGTATTGCCTGACATAGCCAAGAGTTTCTCTATTTACTGCGATGCATCCCGTGTAGGATTGGGTGTGTACTCATGCAGAAAGGGAGAGTCGTGGCTTATGCATCAAGGCAGTTGAGGAAACATGAGCAGAACTACTGACACATGATCTGGAGTTTGCAGCGATGGTGCATGCCCTGAAGATTTGGAGGCACTACTTGATTGGACATAAGTGTGACATCTACACCAATCACAAGATCCTCAAGTACGTATTCACTCAGTCGGATCTGAATATGAGGCAACGCCGATGGTTGGAGTTGATCAAGGACTATGATCTAGAGATTCACTACCACCCAAGGAAGGCTAACTTGGTGGTAGATGCTCTGAGTAGAAGGAGCTATGTGAACAAGGTCACCGGACATTGTCTGCCGGAAGAGCTCAGTCTGGAGTTTGAGAAGATGAGTCTAGAATTCGTGGCTAGCATCACAGATATGGTAGTGGAACCGACTCTCGAACAGGAAATCCAGAAGGGTCAGCTTGAGGATGAAAAGATCAAGGAGATTGTGGAGCATGTTGCCCTAGGAAAGGCCCCTGGTTTTCGAGAGGATATGTGTACCTGACATAGCACAGATCAAGGACACGATCCTAAGAGAAGCGCATGATTCGGCATACTCGATCCACCCAGGAAGTACGAAGATGTACCAAGACATTAAGGAGAGATTCTGGTGGTACAGATTGAAGCGTGATGTGGCAACTTATGTGGCCCTATGTGACACATGTTAGAGGGTCAAGGCTGAACATCAGCGGCCAGCAGGATTACTCCAGCCGCTGAAGATACCCGAATGGAAGTTGGAGGAGGTCGGAATGGACTTTATCACTGGTCTACCTCGCACTCAGAGAGGATTTGACTCCATCTGGGTAATCATGGATCGCTTGACCAAAGTGGCACACTTTCTTCCAGTAAAGACCACTTACACGGGAGGTAGACTAGCAGAGCTATATATGGAAAGGATTATGTGTTTCCATGGGGTACCAAAATGGATAGTGTCTGATCGTGGTACTCAATTCACATCACACTTTTGGCAGAAACTACATGAGTCTATGGACACAAGCTGCACTTTAGCTCAGCTTACCACCCACAGACGGATGGACAGACAGAGCAGACCAATCAGATTTTGGAAGACATGTTGAGGGCGTGTGCTCTATAGTATGGTGTCAGCTGGGACAAGAGTCTGCCCTATGCGGAATTCTCGTACAACAACAGCTACCAGAAAAGTCTACAGATGGCACCTTTTGTGGCTCTGTATGGTAGAAAGTGCAGATTACCACTGTTATGGAATCAGATTGGGAGAGTCAAGTTTTTGGGCTTGAGATACTAAGAGAGGCAGAGCGACAAGTGCAAGTGATCAGGCAGAACTTGAAGGTGGCACAATCCCGGCAGAAGAGTTATGCTGATGTCAGACGGAGGGATCTCAGCTTCAAAGTTGGAGACTTTGTGTACCTCAAGGTGTCACCAATGAGAGGCGTGAAGAGGTTGTTGGCGGTCGTTACGGCTCATTTTCGACCACTGATACTCGGGAATAAAAGAGGCTTTATGCAACATTCCATGCACTTAGGTTTACTTCTAATAAAGTTCCACGAGTTTTGGTGTGTTTCACTTGTGCAGGTACATTAACAACTAATACATGCTATTGGGGTTGGAACTAACCGATTCGGCCGGTTACCCCCCTTAGCCGTAGACGACGCGAAGCACAACCGGAAGGTCGTCCACGTCAGCAATGATCGAGCGACGACCGTGCAAGACACTTGGACCATCGACACGTCACTTCTGGGCCGAACCAACACAAAGACCACCACATACAAGCAGTCCAGAAGGTCCAGGAGGGAGAGGCAGTGCAGGGGAGCACTATTGGGCCAAAGCCCAGTTTGGCCGAATCTCCCAATTCGGCCGAATCCCCCAATTCGGCTGAACCGCCCCCAGGTGATGCACCGACCCTACGCCGCCTCAGCACCAAGGTGGTGCCACATGGCATTTCGGCTGAATTGCTCAGTTCGCCCGAACCGGCTTGTTCGGCTGAATCAGCCGGGCACCGCCCTATGGTTGGTTGGCCACTGCTCCATCCTCCACCGCCCTTCCTTGCTATAAGTAGAGGCCCTCCTTCACCTAAAAGAGACACAACACAAGAGAGAAGTTCCTTAGCGAAGCTTTGCCACTTTCATACTTAGAAGATAGGGAGGGAGGAGAGGTGAGCGTCCGGATAGGAGCCGGAGTGTCAGCCCTTCTCCCAGCTGTACCTCTACGGATGCGGCTCTGCTTTGAGTGACATCCGAGTCGTGTCTGGTAACTCTTGTATCTCTTCTTGATTATTTGAGCAGTCACTTCTACTTTTATTTACTTGCTGGTTCTTCATTCAATGCTTAGTTGATTGGTACAATTGTATACTGGTTGCTTGGCTTGGGTGCCTGTCTTTCTATAGGAGATAAGTATTAACCGACTAGTGTAGGCGTGGTGTATATACTTGAGGTTAACTTAGTTTGTCCCCGAGTCTACGGAGGTGGTAGCCGTTAGGTGGTGAGAGCCCTATACGGCCTACGTAGTCCATCACGTTCATCTCGGCCTGCAGGATCCCAGAGTGTAGGATTGGTGACATACCTTGTCATCCCTTTCTGCGTGTCATAGGTTCTATTGTCCCGAAGCAAGTATCTATCTGTACCCTCTTATTTGCTCAGTTAATCAGTAGAATGCCTCTATCAGACTCGTACCCTCTCTACCCTCTCATCTGTTCTCTTCCCTCTTTGTTGTTGTCATCCACTTCATCCATCCATTCCATAACCCTTGGACAACTTAGTTTAGAATTAGTTCACTTCTCGTTCCCCTTGAAAATCGATACATTGGAATACTCCCGGGTGAAAGCTACATCGGTATCCGTCTGCTTGCGGATTTATCTGTAGGCCGTAAGGAGTGCTAACAAGCTTTCTGGCGCCGTTGCCGGGGAATGGTAGCTGTCCTGATTCCGAACCCAAGTTGTCCGTGTATCCCACCATCCACCACATGGATTCCACTCTTACCTTACGACAATATTCGGCTCAAAAGGGTGATTGTTTGGAGCCTCCACTATCATCACATCCCATCCACACACCCGGCTATGAGTTGCGTCCCGGCTTCATAGCCATGGTTCGAGAGCAAACGTTCTCAAGAACGAATGCTGAGAGTCCCTATGCGCATTTACGAGAGTTTGAGCAACTCTGCTCTTGCCTCACCATATCAGGCATGACACAAGATACACTCAAATGGAAGCTATTCCCGTTTTCATTAACGAGAGGAGCAAAGAAATGGTACTCTCCATCTGTCAGAAATATGGAAGGGAGCTGGGAAATCCTTAGAGAAAAATTCTGCCTAAATTTCTTCCCAGTTTCCAAGGTAGCCAGCCTCCGAATTGAAATCCTTACCTTTAAGCAATTAGAGGGAGAGTCGTTAGGAGCTGCCTGGGCTTGTTTCAAGGAAATTTTGGCATCTGGACCTGACCTAGGCTTATCATAACCTATCATTCTACAACATTTCAGCCTTGGCCTCTGCCCCGTAGCCACCACTTTCTTGAACTCAGCTTCAGGAGGGTCGTTTTCTCATTTGGTTCCCAGTGAAGCGAGGATAATCCTGGATCGTATCCTGGATGACACTCCCTACACTGGAGTCTATGACGAACACCCCGATGAAGAAGAGAAACAACATAAACCTAAAGAGCCTATACACTTACAATCCAAATCTATCAGCTCTTCCGTTCCATCAAAACCCGATGCTCATTTCGAACCACCACTATATTCTAACTTGGACTACTATCGTCCACTCTACACCACTCCCTACGATTTTGATGATGATCTATTCGATAACGTAGGGAGTGCAACAAGTTTCTCATTGGAACAATGTGTAGAGCAAAAGGATCCACTAGCCGACAAGGAAGCACTAGAATATCAGAGAGAGTACTTAGGACGTCTCTCTGCCATCATGAGTCGGAAATGGCTAGATGAGGCTGAAGCCTCAATCGAGGTCGTTAAGATGCCCAAGAGAATCCGAACAATCTTTTGTGAAGTTATGGGCATAGACAAGGAAATCGGGTACGACCTGAGCCTCGAAATCAACATAATCTCTAGCTCTTTGGTGCGAGCTCAACTCCCTGATGAACCATGTTCATCATCTCAAAAACGTCTAAGGTTCACATCAGGAAGGATCATCGATTGTTTAGGGATCTTGCGGGTCACACCCGTTAAGATTAATGACCCTAAACTTTTCCTGGATTTCCATATCTTTGACCTGCCCAATGATTCCACTCATTCCATCTTTATTGGTAGTAGAACTTAGGATCGGAGAAGAACCTGTCCCAGTCTCTTATTCCTATTCCTTGAACCCACAAATAGTGACAGACCCCGATCCTGACCCTGTAGAGGAAGTCCTGTCAACAACACTGGCAGACATAGAGCAACCTATCCTAGAAGAAGATGCCCAATTCTTTATGGAGGTAGAAGAAATTCATCCTCCAATCGAGCCTAAGCCTCTTCCCTCTGGATAGAAGGATGCCTTCCTCTTTAGGGACAAACAAACTCCAGTGACCATTAGTGACATGCCCTCTGATGTTGAAACTCAACATATTCTCACTATCCTGGAGAAAGATCACTCTGTCCAAGATTTAGAAGGGATTACTAGTAATCATCATACACATCATATCCCTATCTCATCTTATCTTGGGGTCACAAGGAAAGTGTCACGAAGATTCGTCTTTGACTGAGGAAAGACTAGATTCAAAGTCATAAGCAATCATCTTCCCCTATCCTACTCCTAAACACGACCTTATGCCTACACTTCCCACAAACATAAAGGGGATTCGTAGTCTCCTCGGCCACGCGCGGGCTTTATAGGTGTTTCATCGAAAATTTCTCTCTAATAGCCCGGTCGTTAACTAATCTCCTAGCCAAGGATACCCCTCTCATCTTTCATAAAGAGTGATATGCTTCCTTTCACACCCTCAAGAAAGCACTCAGTTTCGTTCCCATCATCCAGCCTCCCGCCTGGAGCATCCCACTAGAAATCATGTGTGATGTGTGCGATTATGCCGTAGGAGCTGTTGTGGGCCAAACCAAGGACAAGAAGCTTTATGCTATCTCATACGCTAGCATAACGCTCACTGGCCCCAGCTCAACTACACAACCACAGAAAAGGATTCTTAGCAGTTGTGTTTGTTATAGACAAATTCCGGTCCTACCAAGTTGGGGCAAAGGTCATAGTCTATTCAGACCATGCTGCTCTGAAGTATCTTTTGACCAAATAGGATGCGAAACCGAGACTCATCCGTTGGGTCTGTCTCGGATACAAGTCCCGTTAGATCACCTCATTGATGATTTCTTACTGGATGATATGCTCCTCAAGGTCACAATACTAGAGCCGTGGTACGCCAACATAGTCAACTTCATGGTGTCTGGGTATGTCCCATCAGGTGAAAATAGGAAAAGATTGGTTTACGAGAGCAGACTTCACCTATGGGATGACCCATATCTGCTCCGGAAATATTCAAGTTTGGGGGAGCCGCATTTTTATAGCCACACCTTATCACCCCCAAACTTGTGGTCAAGAAGAACATCCAACACGCAGATCAAGAACATTCTGCAAAAGATCGTCAATGAGATGGGTAGGCACTAGAGAACTAGGCTCTTTCGTGCACTCTGGGCATACCAACCCACTTTGGTTCGGGTAAACTGGGCCACTTCGGTAAAATCATTGTTCGACCGAAGGCAACCCTTGGCCCATGCGCATCCATTCGAATCTTAGATCCTATCTCTATCCCATCTTATCCCGGAGTCGTGAGGAAAACATCGGGAAAATTGTCTTTCGATCGAGTCTTCTCGATTTATTCTGGAGACCGTCGTCCTCCTCCGTCACCTTCCCAAACATAGAGCCGGCATACCTAGCCACCATGGCCACCCAAAGACCTTTCCTCACCCAAGGGTTCCCTCTCCAAGAGTATCACAAGCAAAATTCTCTAAACCCACCAACGGAGAGCCATGTGATGGAACATTCCGAGGAGGAGGAAGAAGAGGAGCCCACGGTTCTAGAACCTGAAAGAAAAGCTAGTACAAACACGCTGGAAATTGAACAACCTGAATGAGAAGGTCGCTGAAGGCGAGCCTTGGCAAATAGACAAGGAATGACAAGATCAATGTCCTCTGCCAAGCATTCATAACCAAATTCAAGAAGCTCGCCAAAGCCACATGACATCTAGACCTTTACGATCCGCCTATAGAGTAGATGTCATGTGGTTGCATCTTGTAGAGCACCATTAGTTTAAATTTATTTCCCATTTCAATTTCCCTTTGGCTCAGATCATTGTTTAGGAGGTGCTCTCTTTATTTCCCTTTCAATTTTTGTTTTCCCAAATTTAGCTTGATGAATAAAATAAAAATCTTAGTTTGAACTGTCCAAAATAATGTTGTGACTGGTGCTGTTGAGCCAGTCAGAGAATGCCCAATTTAACAGATGTTGCATGAGTATAGGGACGATACAGTGGAAGAACAGGACGAGAACGCGTAGGACAATCCGTTCAGCTAAACCATTTGGTTCTAGCGAACTGGCTTGTTTGGGTGAGCTGGTTGGTTCAGCCGAACCAGCCGACTCAACCACTTCGCGCACACGCACGCTGAGTACGGACTCTGAGTATTCCCAGGGATGGTATGGAGGGGATACGACAGTGCCTCCCAACCTTACTTCCATGGGCACTCTAAGTCTGCACACTTCTCTACACCCAGTAGCTATGACATCGGTCGGGAGTCGTCCTATATCTCCGACGGAGTCGACCGCCTCGACGACCATACCAGGAACATTGAAGGAACACGGGCACGCCATTCTCAATATCATCAAGAGAATAGCGGCGTGCTAGACTCTATAAGGTACGATGTCCAGCAGCAGACGAACCAGATGACGGAGTACTTCTCAAGGTTTCGACCCTACCAATGAAAGATCCAAGCTTGGGGGAGGACCCCCACCAGGTATGTTCTGTGTTCCTTTGAGCACTTTGATTTCGCATTTGCCATTTCCTTCCTATTTTATTTCCATCTTAAAATAAAAATACCAAAAATATTTCCCTTGAATAAAATAACCCCCAACTATGAATGGAATGAACCATATGCCTCTCACATTGGAAATGATGAATAGTTGTTCTGTCATTAATCTTGCAAGTGCTTTGTTTTCAACTAGTTGCCCTGTAGTACTTGAGTTAATTGGCATGAGTAAAAATGAACCTGAACCTTGTGGGAACACATGCTTTGTTCCAAGTCTAAGTTGTTGTGAGGAATGATATAGTGAGATTGTGGTTAAGTTCTACTTCTGCTCTTAGTATGGTGAAAATCTCGGATGTTTTATGCTTTCAAAAATAAAATAAAGTTCCTCATTGGTTCGGAATTTCTACCAAAGCCATATGTTAAGCTTAGTTGAAAACCTTCTACGCATGTGCTGCTTGTTATCTTACTGAGCTTTGTCAAATTGTTGTGACCATTGTGAGGAATCTTTCATGCTTTCAAGATCAAGATTCATATACACACCACACTCACCTGCAATTCCTACACTGGGAGTTAGCGAATATTGCCATCATCCATACACAAAATAAATGCTCCATGTTCTATGATCTCCTCTCCAAATATCATTGAATAGAGACATGGGCTATGCAAAAATAAAAGCATCCCAAAGAGCATGGAAAAAAGAAAGAGAAAAAAGAGCATGCCAAAGAGCATGGCAAAAATAAGAATTAAGAAAAGCATGCCAAGTGGCATGGCCAAAATATGAGCAAAAAGAGATAGCCCATGTTCTAAAAGATAAGTTAAGGAGAGGAAGAATCATCCCAAGGAGTTCCACCACATTCCACTCCACATATTCCACACACTTGCACTTCTCGATCTAAAGGTGTGATTTGGTTCCCCAAAGATCCGATCTTTCACTTAGCAAAATATAAGATGCAAGTAGGCCTTCATCCTTTGTCCCTGAGCCACACAAAAAGCTTTGTTAGATTTTAGGATGAAAGAAGGCATAAGCCTTTGGTGAGGATTCAAATACCACTTGAGTGATTGAGTGTGCCAATTGAGAAACAAATTTAAATTTCAAAAAAAAATATTTGTGGAAACTCCAAGATGGGATCCTGAAAATAGTAGAGTGGAATAAACTAAATCAAATTGTTCAACCTTTCAACCGCCCAAGACAAGGAGATTGCTATAAGCCCCATAGGTAAAATGGTGAGTTAATACTTTGCTAATGATTCGAGTATTGTTGAGTACTAGTTGTTCATAAAGTGACCTGCAAGACAATGAAATTGTAGCAACTCCTGATCCACCGAGCCTAAGTTTCTATCTTTGCTTGAGGATGAGCAAAGGTCTAAGCTTGGGGGAGCTTGTTGGCGGTCGTTACGGCTCATTTTCGACCACCAATACTCGGGAATAAAAGAGTCTTTATGCAACATTCCTTGCACTTAGGTTTACTTCTAATAAAGTTCCACGAGTTTTGGTGTGTTTCACTTGTGCAAGTACATTAACGACAAATACGTGCTATTGGGGTCGGAACTAACCGATTCGGCCGGTTACCCCCTTAGCCGTAGACGACGCGAAGCACAACCGGAAGGTCGTCCACGTCAGCAATGACCGAGCGACGACCGTGCAAGACACTTGGACCATCGACACGTCACTTCTGGGCCGAACCAACACAAAGACCACCACATACAAGCAGTCCAGAAGGTCCAAGAGGGAGAGGCAGTGCAGGGGAGCGCTACTGGGCCAAAAGCCCAGTTTGGCCGAATCTCCCAATTCAGCCGAATCCCCCAATTCGGCCGAACCGCCCCCAGGTGATGCACCGACCCTGCGCCGCCTCAGCTCCAAGGCGGTGCCACATGGCAATTCTGCGGAATTGCTCGTTTCGCCGTACCAGCTTGTTCGGCCGAATGAGCCGGGCACCGCCCTATGGTTGCTTGGCCGCTGGTCCATCCTCCACCGCTCTTCCTTGCTGTAAATAGAGGCCCTCCTTCACCTGAAAGAGACACAACACAAGAGAGAAGTTCCTTAGCGAAGCTCTGCCACTTTCATACTTAGAAGATAGGGAGAGACGAGAGGTGAGCGTCCGAAGAGGAGCCGGAGTGTCGGCCCCTCTCCTAGGTGAGCGAGGCTTTGCTTCGAGTGACATCCGGGTCATGTCTGGTAACTCTTGTATCTCTTCCTGATTATTTGAGCAGTCAGTTCTACTTTTATTTAATTGCTGGTTCTTCGTTCAATGCTTAGTTGATTGGTATAATTGTATACTGGTTGCTTGGCTTGGGTGCTTGTCTTTCTATAGGAGATAAGTATTAACCGACTAGTGTAGGCGTGGTGTATATACTTGAGGTTAACTTAGTTTGTCCCCGAGTCTACGGAGGTGGTAGCCATTAGGTGGTGAGAGCCCTATACGGCCTACGTAGTCCATCACGTTCGTCTCGGCCTACAGGATCCCAGAGTGTAGGATTGGTGACACCCCTTCTCATCCCTTTCTGCGTGTCATAGGTTCTATTGTCCCGAAGCAAGTATCTATCTCTACCCTCTGATTTGTTCAGTTAATCAGTAGAGTGCCTTTATCAGACTCGTACCCTCTCTACCCTCTCATCGATTCTCTTCCCTCTTTGTTGTTGTCATCCACTTCATCCATCCCATTCCATAACCCTTGGACAACTTAGTTTAGAATTAGTTCACTTCTCGTTCCCCGTGAAAATCGATACCTTGGAATACTCCCGGGTGAAAGCTACATCGGTATCCGTCCGCTTGCGGATTTATGTGTAGGCCGTAAGGAGTGCCAACAGAGGTTTAATGTCAAGGGCAAACTAGCACCTCATTACATTGGACCTTTCCAGGTACTTGAATGGAAGGGCGAGGTGGCATATCAGTTGGAGCTGCCCGAGAGGTTGGCAGGAGTGCATGATGTGTTCCATGTATCCCAGTTGAAGAAATGCTTGTGGGTGCCCGAGGAACAGATCCCAATAGATGAGCTGAATGTGCAAGATGATCTCAGTTATGCCGAGCACCCTGTTAAAATATTAGAGGAGTCTGAAAGAGTCACCAGGAACAAAGTGATCCGGACGTGCAAGGTTCAGTGGAGCCGTCACTCTGAGGATGAGGTGACTTGGGAAAGCGATGAAGATCTCAAGGCCGAGTACCCACAGCTCTTCGCATCCACATTCGAATCTCGAGGACAAGATTCATCTTAAGGGGGTAGGTTCGTAACACCCTAAAATGGCCCTATTTAAAATTTTAATGACTAATTTGCTTTTTACTAGAGTGCTCATAATTAATATATGGCAAATAAATAAATTCTAGGGAATTAAAATCAAATATAATGCTTAGAAATATTTTTGTTGCATTCATGCCGGTTGCATTTAAGTGGTTTTATGTGTGTAAAGTTTTCTAAAATGCGTTTATATGCCTAATGGGAATTTTCCAGAACTTTCTGGGTTTTATTCCTATTTTTCTATAGCTAATTCCAATTTATGGAAGGTGCTAAAATCTTTTTCATGAGCTCCAAATATTTTATTTGGGTTCCTCGTGTCCAACTCTATCTCTGGAATTTTTCCTAGGATTTTTAGAATTTTCAGAACATTTTTCATGGTTTTAATATCAATTCTGGACTTACCTGGAATTATTTTATAACCAGGCAAATATTTATTCTTAGTAGACCAGCATTGGCCCAAAGTTGACCCAATTTTAGGCCAAACCCATCGCATTGGAATGGGCAAACCACCTTTAGTCCCATATTGCTAATGAACCTGGAAGTGAGAGGTTTTCTCCCTATATATACGAACCACCTCTCCTCTGGAAAAGATACACCATTGACTCCTTTACAGGGATGCCCCTTTGTTTGAGATTCCCTAATATAGTCTTCTTCCACCATATCTTCCACTACTACCCATTCTTTATCTCGTCGTCGCGTCGAGCCTTCCGTCATTTTTGGCCTCAAGATTTTCAGTAAGACCCTCAGCGAATCTTGTAATTTTCTATCATATTCGTTTAGTCTATACTCTTTCATAGAAAAGCCCCTACCTTTTTGCGCGTTAGCCCTCAGGTTCTTCTTATATGAAATTGCGTATAGGTCCTCGGTTTTTTACGAATAGGTCCCTGAAAGTTTTAAAAACTTGCTAGCAAGTCCCCGAACCTTAGAAACACCTTAACTTTCTCGTTTTAGCTTTGATTAATGTGATTCTTGCGCTCACGTGTTCGTAGCGAAGCGTAGATTAGTTTTAAAACCTTCTTTTTTCTACCTCTACTATTTGGTGTACTGTTCTAATAGAATACTTTTGTTTGCATGTATTGGCTTGTGTGGATGCTTGTGTGGTGATTCGTGTTCAGTAGGTGAGTTGTTTGCGTTGGAGTTCGAGTACGAGGAGGACTTTCAGGAGCAGGACTAGCAGCAGCAACAACATTATGAGGAAGGCTAGTTATAGCACGGACAATCCTTGCTACCTATCCACCTTGTAATCATTTATTTCATACATGCATGTGTCTAAATTGATGTACCTTTAAGGTTGTACCTATTCTTGATTATCTTGTCCTTTGATTACCTCGGGTTTATGCATATGGGTAGAATCTTTGCTATGCGCAGCTACTATCACCATTGTTTAAATGTTAATTTTTACTTAATGGGTCACTTCAACATTAATGATAAACTTTCTTTTTAGCAACTTGGTTTAGGGAGCTAGAGCATGGGCTTCGTGCTTTGTTCTAGTGTCTCTCCGTAAGGTTCGGTTCTTAAAGCGGCAACCCAGGAGCCTGTCGCCACCGCTAGAACTATAATGGCTCTAGCTTGACAGTAGTTACCGAGGGGCCAATGACGTTAGTGGAAACAAAGTGAAAGGGTGTTTCTCGATCCACCGAGGACGGTATATCCGTTGGCTATGTCTCGTTAGGCACAGTCCCATGTTGGGAGTCCTCGCGTTGGAACTCCACACATTGCGCATTGGTTGGCTTACGTAGCCCGTGCTCTGGACGCCACTGACCCCCTCACGTTGCGCCCTGAGCGTCAGTCAATCTCGGTGCCTAGAGTCTCACCGCCTTGTTAAGCTAGCGGCTACTGTTTTGTTAGGGTGTCTTGTGAAAAGCCTCGTAGCGTCCCTATGCAGTCACACCTCAGAAGTGTTGATGTGTGTGGTTGGGTTTAAAGTTCTTTTGAGCTTTTACGCGACTGGTGGGTAAAGGGCGAAACCTCTGCAGACTGTAAATCTATTATGATAGCCTTGCTCAGGGTCACGAGCGGCCTGGATCCTTTTGATTAGAAGATGATGTTTATTTATGCTTAATGTCACTTATACTTTATTAATTGGGTTGCAACTGGGTTCTATTCACTTGTAGTAACTTGGATGATGTTAAAATGAACCAACTAAAAATGCTAATGCAGTTCATCCGTGTCTAGCCTCACTTTGAGCCTTCATACACCCGTGCTATACTTGCTAAGTAAATATTTTACTTACACTTGTCATTTATTCAACAAAATCCTGGATGGGTAACAGATTGGGCTGTGCATGAGTCTGTTGCTGAGTTTGCCAAAGACTACCGTACTACTGAGTTGCGTTCTCCCAGTCAGAGTCCCTGTGGATTGTGGCTTCACTTAGTTGAGAGTTATTAGTCTTCCGCTGTATTGGTTAGTTTATTTATGTTAAACTCTGATGTAAAACTCTATTTATTCAAGCATATGTTCTATGTTTATCATATTTATTTGCTATATGTGTACTATGACTTCCTGGGCACACATATGGTCGCATTCGGGTTTCTGTGTAAATCTGGGTGTGACAACTTGTAACTTGGAGATGAGTCCGGCTCTCGTATGTGCCACATGGTGATATCCTCATCAGTTCATTCCATGCATAGTTGAGAGTTAATTTTATTCAAAGCAAATATTTTTGGTCTTTTCATTTTTAAGATGGAAATAAAACTGGAAGGGAAATGCAAAATTTAAATGCTGAAGGGAACGTCGAACATACATGGTGGGGGTCCTAGGAAACGTAAATGCATAAGAACAATAAGTAAATCACATTGCAGAAATTTTTAAACATAGGATTATGCTCTGGTTCTTGCCTTCCTCACCATGTATGAGAAAGAGAAATGAGATTCTATGCCTTAGGCCCTTTCGAGCTTTGGCTTGGGTCTTGCTCGACAATCTCTATGAAAACCCAAGGTTTAATTATGCTAACGAGAATAATGAAACCTAAATAGCGTAAATATGTCATGCATATTTCATACATATGCATTTGTATGTTTGTGTTGCACTTGCATTTAATGTAGTGCAAACTTGTGCATTTAAAAATTCAAATTTAAATCGACATACGGAGCATCATCTCATATCCATCATACCATGTTTACATATGCTAAGCATCATCACAAACCTATATGCTTCATTTACCTGGTGTATGTGGAGGTGTTCATGTCCAAAACCTCATGTTTGGAAGTCCTCTTGTAGGCCTGAAATTCAATTGAAGTTTGTTCAAAATCTAATTCAAAAGTACCCAAATGTTTTTACATATTTGAAGGCTAGAGCTCAAAACCTTTCCAATGGTATATTGCATGTTAAAATCTGTTGAGTTTAAGTATCTCGAAATGGCAGTCAACTGCTGGTCAAACCCAGAATTTAAAATCAGCAAAATATGACTTTTGTTCGAGTTGACCGAGTCACCATTTGAAAATTATTTGAAAACATGAAATGCATGTCACACCAAAAGAGTCTTTATTGTATGATCTTCAAAACTAGCTACTTGTTGTTCAAAATTATGACCTCTAGATATTTTAAAATTTGCATAGAAAATGGCGACTTGAAAGGATGTTATGAAAATTTGAAATTCAAACCTTTGACTGAAAGTAATCTTGCCCGATCTACCTTTTGGTGCATTTCTGGCCAAAACATTCAACATGAAAGTTGTAGAGCTCGAAATTCTCTAGGTTCTGTAGTTCAGAATATTTTTGAGTTTTATTCACAAATCATGCGCAATTTCGAATTGTTTGCAAGCTGTTCGCGGTTTAAACCTTTTCTCTCACCTGCCGGGCCCACTACCATGTCAGTCCCGGTCCCACTCACCAGCTCGCCGCTGCCACTTGGCCGCTGGCCAAGCGCCAGCGCTACCGCCCCACGCCATGTGCTCTGCTCCACTGCCTAAACCGCCGGCGCCCCTGCGCTCTCTCTCTCTCTCTCTCTCGCTCACCGCTCTCTTTCTCTCTGCTCTCACCGCCGCCGCTCGCCGGAGCGGATTGCCGCCGCCGTTCCACCACATTCCCTCTACAACCAGCAGGCGCAGCAGCACCTCTACTCTCTCCACCACACGTTCCACCTACGCGGGCCACCCCAAACCTACTCACGCTCCACGCCGTCGTCGCCATGGCCGCCGCTGAGCACCTCACCATTGGTAGTGCCCTCCGCACACGCCCCGCCTGAGCCAAGCACCCAGGTAGCCTTCCGTGTGCGTGTGAAGCTCAAGCACTCACCCTTTGGCCGTGGAAGTCGGCCGGTGATCCTCGCCGCCGCGGTTCACCGCTGGCGGATCCACCTCGTCGCGGGGAAGGGAGAAGGAGGCGGAGATTGTAGAGAAGAGCTGGTGGGGAAGGTGTTCTAGGGGTAAGTGAAGCTCGTGAGGTAACAGCAAGATGAAGAGGAGGGTTGGTGCGGCCGGCAATGATCGGTGACGCCATGAACGTCGGTCGAGACGCCATGCTTGGGGAAAGAA
This sequence comes from Echinochloa phyllopogon, assembly GCA_033239725.1. Lineage (NCBI taxonomy): Eukaryota > Viridiplantae > Streptophyta > Magnoliopsida > Poales > Poaceae > Echinochloa > Echinochloa phyllopogon. The sequence goes on from BTCW01000018.1 coordinate 31,777,592, forward strand.
TGTGAAGAAGGGGGGAGGGGAGGAAGGAGGAGAGTTGGTCGGCCTTATGTTCCAGCACGAGGTGAAGCCCGTGGATTAGAGCCAAGGTAAAAAAGGGGAGGTAAATGGCCGGCGCAGCCACGCCATGGCGTGAGCGCCGCCGTGTGCGCGCTCTGGACGGAGGAGGAAGAAGGTGGAGTTTTGGCCGAGAGGAATAGTTGAGGGAGCAGAAGCGGACCGGAGGAGAAGTGGACTGGGCCGGTTTGGGTTCGGCCTAGAAGAGCCTTGGGCTGTTTCGTGAGAGATTAAGTTTCTAGGGGCTAGATCCAAAGTTTCTTAGGGCTGATCTGTGATTAACCCTAGACTACAGGGGACAGCTTGAAAGTTTCCGGAGTTTCTTTGTTGTTTTTGAGCTAAAACTTTCGAAAATCGCCAAAAATCATAGAAAACTCTAAAAATAGTAAATCCAACTGTTTTGAAATCCTTGTGAAATTATATTTCCAGTGGTATAGAATTCATACATGAAAAGGTTATTTTTCTGTACGGAAATATATTTTTCTTTCATGTGTTCCTTTTGTGATGTTTATTGCATTATAAATTGTAGAAAAATTCTAAAATAACAAATCTTGTTGCATTGCATTCATGATAACTAGATCTACTCAATAGAGTAAAATGCATAGGCAGAACATTCACTTTTACAGCAGTTTTGAATTTAAACTTGTATTCAGGCTTGGGAACTTGAAGTATTCATATATATTTGTCTGTACATGATAATTTCGTTAAATTAATTTTGTCATGTCACCTGCCACGAGATAAACTGAGTTATGCGTTTTACTTCCATGCAAATGTTGCTTATATATTATCTATCATTTTGGCTATATTTAATAATGGAAAATGTGAATAAATAGTAAACATGTTATAAAATGTGAATAAAATTGTAACCCTTGCATGTCATTCTATGCCGAGTTATGATTTTATTTCATCACTAGCTAGCTGAAGTTGAATGAACTTTAATATATTCTGTGTTTATGATAAAATTCTAAAAAATTCACAGTAAGCTTGAAATGCCCATATATTAGTTCTGTCAATTTCTCACAGTCATATCATGTTCCTAACTGCATATAAAAATTACTAGGCTTAAACCTTGGTAAAATATTATGTCATAGTAAAATGTCATTTCTGTAAGCTTGAACATGTCAAACTTGTTTAGTTTAATCAGTAGAACATCTCCAGAAAGATTCATGTTGTTTACCTATCATTTGCTTCAGATTTAGATTTAAATATGCAGCTAGCATTACTAGGAAATAAATTTAGTTGAGCAACTTAAAATCATGTGCATGCATCACTTGTTGTTCAAGTAAACTTGTTATGTTCACATACATGTTACCTTGCTGTTTGATAGTTTTTGGAAGATTACTAGTACCATTTCATGATTTATTCTTATATATGCCATATAGTGTTGCTAGCATACAACATGTGTATTAGTGAACTTTATGAAACTTGTCTTAAGGAGTTAATGAAATAAATACTTCAAACAAGAGTAAAAAGAAAACATGAGCTCACTAATGAACTTAACTTCTCTACCGAAGAGGAGATATGCACCGTCTAGCCTAGGGCCTTGCTCTCATGCTTGTTGTTAAAATGTTTTGCATGAATCATTCGTGATTAAGATAGTGGCATATGCATCTCATGTCATTTTAGATCATATATTCTCTACCCGACGGAGACTACGAGTTAGTGTTGGAGTCCGAGAGTGAGCCGCGTGAAGCTCAAGTGCACGTGAGAAGATAGTGGCAGGAGTGACTACCTACACAGTTCGTGTCACCATTCCAGATACTGACACCACCACCCGTAGCAGGAGTGACTCGATCCTCATTGGCTATGGGATTAGCTTCAATGAGGCATGTAGGGCAGCTGCTTGGAGAGCACTTGGTTGGGTTTGCACACGGAACCACCACCGACTTCATGGTACCCCACAGAGTTCTACACTTCTCCTCCCGGAGCTCGTTTTCCGCCCGTTGTGGGTGAGGATTCGGGTAGTGCTACCTTTGCAGCAATAGCCAACTACTTAGATGTTGTAGTGAGTTTTACACAGAGCCTCATGAACAGCCATGAGAAGATGACCTTGAGGGCTCAGGGATTATTCGATCAGGTGCTAGTTAAGAATGAGGAGATTGGGAACTTGACACAAGAGCTTGGGTACAAGAGCGGTGACTTGGAAGAGATGGAGGCGGACTACCTCTAGGCTAGTCATCATCTTCAGGAGTTAGAGGAGCAGATTGGACAGCTCCAAGAGCAGAATGAGCAGCACATGTTGGTAGATGAACATTTACTCTGCAATTTGGACAGAAATGGAGTTGTGAAGTTGGGATCCTGGGTAGAAACTGGCAATATTTTAGTGGGTAAATTAACATCTCAAATAGCGAGCGAATCATCGTATATCGCGGAAGCTGGATTATTACTGTCTATTTTTGGTCTTGAGGTATCCACTTCAAAAGAAACTTCTCTCAAACTACCTATAGGTGGAAGAGGACGCGTTATCGATGTGAAATGGATCCAGAGGGACCCCTTGACATAATGGTTCATGTATATATTTTACAGAAATGTGAAATCAAAGTTGGGGATATACTTCAATTGGTACGCGCAAGAAATAGGTCAATTCGGCAGCTTTTTGTTCAATATCTTGTGGAGTAAAAAACTTCTCATCAGTACGAGTCAAGGGAATGACCCCCTGGCCCTGGATTTCCATATAAAGGATACGACGAGGATAAAGACCCTATTTAACCTGAATTCTAATTGATTGGATATCCCGCACGAGGAATCGAAGGAAGATGCGACGTTTTATTCCGGGGAATCCCCAACGAAAAATGCACACTATTCCCTCTTTTCTATCGAATCGGACATAACCACTGCCTACATTCCACAAAATAATGTACCACAAATAGGAGCTAATGAATAGGCCCGCGATTCTGTAGAAAGACATCACGACCCCCTGTGGAAAAAAAAGAATTTGGACCACTTCCAGTCAATTTCGATCAGCAGTCCGGCATGGAGATGACTTCATGCGTTCGTCATGTTCCTATTGCTCCTGACCTGGAGGAGTCCTCAGTGAACCAGACCCCTGCCCCACCGCCACCGATTCCATGAGACGGGCCACATCCATGGGGTCCTTGCTATGGATGGATCAGTGACGACAACTCGACGGAGGAGGAGCTAGACGACGATGTTGATGGCTGAGATGCTTGTGGCAAGATGTTGAATTTTGTGATGGTAGCATTTGGTACCCATTTATGTAATGGAAACTTGAACCATGTAATAATTTATTGGGTAACCGTCATGAACTATTTGCTACCATAGTAGTAATCAGCTGTGCTGAATCTGTTGAAATTTCGCAGCTGCATGTTGTTGGATATTTTTCGTATTGTTAATGTCATTTCTGGGTGAAATGTTGAATACCAAAAGGGTTGGTACTGATGTTATCTAGCTATTGTCAAAGTTTGGATGGATTTGGCCCAGCCAAACTTGAGATATGTTAAAATTACTACCACTCGGTTTGCTGAACTTTCTGCTGGACAGAGGTCTAGTAAACAATATGTTTGACCATATTAAGCCCAGCTTTGAACCTTGAATTGAATACCAAGGTTGGAGCTAACAACCTTTCGGCAAACAGATGAAAGCTGAATATAGTGCGATTGCTTGTAAACGCGTATGGCCTTGCCGATATGGACTAACCTTAGTCTTAAGCAACCTTGCAATATTTTTCTTTCTTGAGGTGAAGATTTAATCTTTGCTCATTGGAGATATTGCAATACTCATGAGGCTAATCCTGAGGAATTTTATGCTAACCCGCCCCCGCCACCCAACTTGGCCGCGTATATCGCAGCAAACGGAATTGCTTCGTCGTTCGGTTGAAGCACAAGAGGGACGCCAACAGCCAGTTGGAAATCGTCGAGACGGACCACCACCAGAAGCAATGTACTCGGATTTCTTGAGTACACAACCACCTCTCTTCACGGCCGCTCAAGAACCGCTTGATGCCAATGCTTGGCTCCACACCATTGAGTCCAAGTTTGAGCTATTGACCACCCCTTGTAAAGTGGTTAACAAGGCACGTTTCGCCGTGCAACAACTTCACGGACCCGCTCATTTGTGGTGGGACAACTACAAACACTATGTTGTCAGCCGCTCATATTGTAACTTGGGATGAATTCAAGATTTCTTTCTGTGCTCATCACATTCCAAAAGGTCTCATGGATAGGAAGCTCAATGAGTTCCTAGCTCTCACTCAAGGCACTAGCAATGTGCTAAGATAGGCTGAAAGTTTCAACCACCTAGCTCAATATGCCAGCTATCATGTGGACACTGATGCAAAAGAAACAAGCACATTTTTTGACAAGGTCTCAACTCAAAGCTCAAGGATCGTTTGGCTCTCATCAAGGCCAATAGCTACAATGAGTTGGTCAACATGGCTCTTACTCAAGAGGATAGTATCATTGCTCATAGGGCCGACAAAAAGAGGAAAGCACCCGTTGGAACTTCTAGTGAGCCACCTCCGAAGTTGCGTCTTGTGCAAAAGTTACCACCGCAACCACCACCAAGACCTTCTCCAAGTGGGAAGTGGGTGTTTAGGTAGCCACCGCAAGGGCAACGATATCGTGCACCCACACCACCGCAACCTCCGGCTCGTACACACAATTACCCATGCTATAATTGTGTTCGCCCCAAACATTTCTCTCATGATTGCAAGTTTCCCTCTAAGCAAGGTGGAAATAACTCTCAAGGGAAGCAAGGAGGTAATAAGCAAGGCAAGAAGCAAGTTATGCAAGTGAGGCAAGGAAGAGTTAACTTCACCACTGTGGAGGAGCTACCAGAAGGAGAAAACGTCATGGCCAGTACTTTCCTCATCCGAAATCAACCTACCATTGTTTTGTTTGATTCCGGAGCAACTCATAGTTTCATAAGCAATGCATGTTTGGTGAAGCATCAATTTCCTTTTGTGGACACGAGAACAAGCTATGTCATATCTACACCGGAGGAGAAATAGGATCAAATCAAATAGTAAAAAAATGTGCCTCTCAAGTTAGGGAGCAAGTCTTTTGAAACAACCCTTGTGTGCTTAGGGAATCAAGGCATAGACATCATACTTGGCATGAATTGGATGAGGGACCATGGAGTTGTTTTAGATGTTGTATCTCGTGGGTTCAAAATAAACTCTCCGAACCATGGAATCTAAACTCTCTTTTTACCCAAATCCACACGAATTTCTTCTCGACTATATTCCCTAGAAGCCATACAACTAGAGGATATTCACGTGGTATGCGAGTATCTGGATGTCTTCCCCGATGATCTTCCAGGTCTACCGCCCGATCATGAGCTTGAATTTGTTATCGAACTACAACCCAGAACTGCACCTATATCAAAAAGACCATATAGAATGCCTCTCAAAGAGCTAGCCAAATTGAGAGTTCAACTTCAAGAACTCTTAGATAAGGGTTACATACGACATAGTTCATCACCTTGGAGATGTCCCGTTTTGTTTGTGAAGAAGGACAATAGTTTGAGGTTATGTGTGGATTACCAACCTCTCAATGCGGTACTATCAACACTACAACATTTTGGACTTTGTGTGACACCTCAAAATGGTCGCTATATGGGTCATTTGGTCGCGATAGCCATGTATAGCGACCAATGGATTCTGTCATCGGGTGTCGTAATTCAGTAGGTCACAATGACGCTCTGCGACACTAATCAAGTGTCGTCGCTATAACGAACACGTGTTGCGATGGCTCTTTGATGAGGACATGACACCCATACATATGTCCATGAGGGGTGCATGGGGTGGAGAAGAAGGAGACCAACAAGGTTTTCCAAGTCAAGAAGAAGGTCCAAGGCTAATCTGATTCTAGTCCCCAAGGTGGAGGCCCAAAGAAACTCAAGTTCGAGTCTGCCTCGGAGTCCAGGAGCAGCCCGCTCTAAATTCGTCGCCCAGGTCGCATACGGGCTCGGTTTTTGACGTTCTACATATTCTTGGAAAGCTAAGGAGATAAGCTTTCCAATGGCACTGGTCCCACCTCAAAATTCCTTCCGAGTCATCGGGAATCATCAAAACAAGTCGACATCCAGAATCTGTAAGGGTGCTGCGCCGCCATCTTTTGGGCTGTTGGCCCGTGTATCATGTTGGGGTCCATTATGGACGTGGTTAGGGGGTTATGCACGCCCCAACCCTCATATAATCAGTAGCCACTGCCACATTAGGGTTTGAGTTTTGCTTAGATTAATCTGTCGAGAACAGTTTCGCCGTTATCGGTTTGTAGAACCCCAACTTTTGATCTTAATCTTACATCTGCAGTGTCACTTACTTTGAGAGCTGCTTCTTTCGAGTTCTTGCTTGTGTTCTTCGTTTCGCAGACAGGGATTAGCCTTCTTAGTGAGGTTAACCGGGTTGTGACACGGTTGATAACTAGAGGAGTCGTGGTGCTAAGATTGCAGGGTTCGACTTTGCTGACTTGAAGCCGGATCGGTGAGTTGCGCTCCGCCCAAAACGAGTTATCCTTCACCTGACGAAAGATCCCATCAAGTGATATTCAGAGACAGGTTTACCGTCAGGTTCGTCCTTTCACCTTTGTCCTATAGTCCAGAAAATAGCCCTACAAAAATATTTGTCATCGTATTCCGCTGTCCTAGTACCCCTTTTAGCCTTTGCAATTCCGTTTCAGTTTCGCTTTGTTGAGTTTGTGTCTATGGTCAAGTCTCGTTGCTGGTTTTAGTTGTGTTCGTGTCGTAGTTCAATCGCCCGTTGCTATGATTCGATTGTTTCCGTCGCTATCCCATCCACGTTTAGCCATACAACAATTCGAGACACTACATTACTCGATTTGCCTCGCGAGCCGCCTTGTGTGAACTCTCGCCGTGCAAGCCCGAGATAGGTTGCAAGCCGCTTTGATCGCCTTTGCATTGCATACTTGATCCTTGTTTCATCTGGCGAATACCTATTGCTTGCTGCCGCAGATACTAGGAGGCAGTTTACCCTAGCCGCTGCTGTTTTTCGTGCCTTTGGAAAACATAATTTGAGATACCTTCCATAAAACAGGCATAACTTTTCACTCGGTGCTCCGTTTTGGCTCAAATTTTTACAGCAGATTCATGACTCCATTCGGAGGTGACCCAAACTAGCCAGGCTTGTTTGGTTGAGTCAAAAAATTCAAAAAAAATCAGGAAGGTAAATAAAAAAATTGATCAAGTTGTTTCAGGGTTTTTAGAGATTGTTCCTGAAATTCCCTAGGCCGCATCTCACCTCAAAAACGGGTGTAAATTTTTATGGTTGGAGCTTTTGATATCCTTATTCAGAGAAAAATATAAAAACAACAGTTGATAAAAATAAAACATCTTAATTCCTACTAGTCCTACAGAGAAATTGCTGAAAAGATTAAAACAACAATTGCATAGAGTGTTGTTTTGCTTGTTCTGTGAGCTTTATCCATCGTTTCTTGTTCCAACTTGTTGTGCTACGCCTAGGACATGTCTGAGCCAGCAATTGTGACTTGCATTTTGGATACTTATTGAACTTTGATATTCTGCATTCGTTACTTGCTACTCCTTGCTACATATTGTGCCTTCCCAAAGCTCCACATACATACTTCAGATCGGTACAACGAAGGACACTTGCAATCTTGGTACTACTTCCTCACAGGTATCACGAACCAGCCACTGGTTGTCCCGTCCACTGCTTTGCGTTGGTAAAAACCTTGTAAGAGCTTGATAAGACGTGTGAGAGTGTGTATCCACCAACACAAATAATAGCTCATAGAGATTTATTTTGATCAAAACCAAACAACAGTGTCCGTTTGAAGTCTAAATTGCAGGAAATCATTGCACCATTGTTTGCAGGGATGGAACAAAAGAAAAAACCACAACTACATATACCCGACAGTCATCAAGGTATGAGAGGTAAAAAAACCATACCAACTTACTCTGGATCTTATGATGGAGACGAATATCTTGATTGGGAGATGACTGTAGAGCATGTGTTTAATTCCCACCTAGTTCCTCAGATACACAGAGTTCAACAAGCTACAAGTAAGTTTAAGGATTTTGCCTTTATTTGGTGGTACGGGCTAGCTGCAACTAATGCTTTACCTAGTACATGGGAACAACTTAAAGAAGCAATGCGTGATCATTTTATTCCTCTTTCTTATAAACGTGATTTGCTTAGAAAAATGCAGCGCTTATTGCAGGGCAATATGTCTGTTCAAGAATACCATAAAGAGTTTCAAAAGTGTAGAATATGTTGTGAAATTAAGGAATATGTAGAAGCAACAGAGAATAGATTTTTGTATGGTCTTCGACCTGAAATTCGGAATATTCTTGTTGATCACTCTTATAGTTCTCTTTCACAATTATTTGAACATGCTTGTATGGCTGAAAAACAACTTTTAGGTGATGATAATGTGTCAAAATTAATTGCACCTATTTACCAAGATGAGGTACAATATTTGGAGGAGGACACCATCCATTTTCTTGTCCCTAACATTTTGCAGCATGTACATAATAAAGATGGCCATACAAAAGAACAGGAACTGGTAAAAGTTTCAGGTAAAAACTCTCTTGATGTGCTGAATTTGCCCTCCAATGATGCAAAAAATGTTATACTAGAACCTTCTCTTGTATTACCTTTGTCAAAAATAGAGAAGGAGCATGATACTTTTGATTTGAAGCAATATACATGTGCTGAAAATAATATTATTATGCCGATTACTTGTGCACATGACGAACTGAAATTATTATCTTCTTTAAACACTTTGGGTTATGTTGAGTTTGATAATTTATGTGCTCTTAGTGGTTTGGGAGAGAAATTTAGATGTGCTGAGTTGCCATGTTTGTCTACTTGTACATATCATTTTATTGGTAAATATAATTGTAAAGGAGAGTACATGGTGCACCGAGTCTATATTTGTGCAAATCTGAAATCTCCTTTTGATGTACAAGATTGTGATCAACTAGATTGTCTATCTAGTTTTACTATAACGAATCGGGTTCACTTTCAAGAAGGGGAGCATTGTTGGCTATTACCTATGTGTGCTAGTGCTGATTTTTCTTGTATTGAACAGATACTAGCGGTTATGCAACCATCTATGCCTGCATTGTGTTTGGTTAGTGCTAATCATTTGCAGGATAGTATTGACAAAGATCGTGTGTGTTTCCATCAAGGAGCCTACGTATTTTCCGACAAATCTATAGGAAAAGATGCTTTGAGAGATTGCAAATATGGTCATGTCACTCCCCCACAATATTCTCAGTTCCTATATTTTCCACAACCTCGTGTTTCTTCGTGTTGTACAGGGCCATCTTAGAGCACAAATGACGTCGAGGACGGCTTTTCGTCAAAAAGGGGAGGATGATGAGGACACGACACCCATACATATGTCCATGAGGGGTGCATGGGGTGGAGAAGAAGGAGACCAACAAAGTTTTCCAAGTCAAGAAGAAGGTCCAAGGCTAATCCGATTCGAGTCCCCAAGGTGGAGGCCCAAAGAAACTCAAGTTCGAGTCCGCCTCGGAGTCCAGGAGCAGCCCGCACTAAATTCGTCGCCCAGGTCGCATACAGGCTCAATTTTTGACGTTCTACATATGCTTGGAAATCTAAGGAGTTAAGCTTTCCAATGGCACTGGTTTCACCACAAAATTCCTTTCGAGTCATCGGGAATCGTCGAAACAAGTTGACGTCCAGAATCTGTCAGGGTGCTGCGCCGCCATCTTTTGGGCTGTTGGCCCGTGTATCATGTTGGGGTCCATTATGGACGTGGTTTGGGGGTTATGCATGCCCCAACCCTCATATAATCAGTAGCCGCCGCCACATTAGGGTTTGGGTTTTGCTTAGATTAATCTGTCGAGAACAGTTTCGCCGTTATCGGTTTGTAGAACCCCAACTTTTGATCTTAATCTTACATCTGCAGTGTCACTTCCTTTGAGAGCTGCTTCTTTCGAGTTCTTGCTTGTGTTCTTCGTTTTGCAGGCAGGAATTAGCCTTCTTGGCGAGGTCAACCGGGTTGTGACACGGTTGATAACCAGAGGAGTCATGGTGCTAAGATTGCAGGGTTCGAGTTTGCTAACTTGAAGCCGGATCGGTGAGTTGCGCTCCGCCCAAAACGAGTTATCCTTCACCTGACAGAAGATCGGGAAACCCTAGTTCCCATCAAGTGTCATGTCCTCATCACTCTTGTTGTAGCTGTGGGATATGGGTACTACTGGGCCCACAGGTAGAGGAGACTACACCACACCGCCCTACCGTGTGGTGTTTGTATCCGAGGACCAGCCACCTCAGATAAATGAGACCCAGTCTCAGCAACAACACCGGGAAGAGTGGAACCAAGATCATGCTTGACATCGTGCGGCAGAAGTTAGAGTTGAAGACTGGACATCCAGCTGTGGGGGAGATCCGATTGGTCACCTGGACCCACGCAAATTTGATCACGAGTTTGAGAGGGCCCGAACGACACTCCGTACGCCTCAAGCCAATGTCACAGCAGCACTAGCCGAGCTGGACCACCTGGAGGCCACCCCCGGGGTGGCACGGGTCATGGCACGCCTAAGGGTCGCCGAAGAGCTGGAAGAGTGCAACCAACACACCAGGACAAGATCAAGAGGTCGAACTTGAGCAAATCCTACTCGCGCAGGTCCGAGTATAGTAGATCTGACCGTGATCAATGCCGACCATGCGCACTGCCTCTCGGAGTCATCAACGAGGAGGTTGACCAAGACTACATGGATGAGCACCACCCAGAGGAATCCGAAGGCTAGCACCCTCGCCACTGCAGAAGAGGCAACTACGACAGGCGGTGGGATGACCGCTGACCAGATGGAGATCTCCGCGACCACCTCCAGAAGCCAGACCGTGACATATGGAGGAACCTCTATAACAGGCATAGGGAGCGCGACACAGCCGAGATGGAGCACCATGAGTGGTATGACCGTGACTATGGCCGATCCGACAGGCACGGTGACCGAGCCCGGCACACCAACGATGAGGACGAGCGCCGTGCGCGCCGAGAGCTCAATGAGCACAACCGATACGATTGTCGCTATGGTTCACCTCACGACCAAGGGCGCTATCACGATTGCAGGCCCAGGGTCGACGAATTCACCGGCAAGGACCTTGAATGTGAGGACTTCGAAGCTTTCACGCCATGGCTCCACGCCGTTCAATGGCCTGACTCCTTCAAACCAACAACGGTCGACAAGTTTGACGGACGCTCCGACCCAAAGCTCTAGATCCAGACATACATTACAGCGGTCAAAGCCACGCACGACACGATCGACCAGGCAGTTGCCTACTTCCTGGTAATGCTGGGGAAGGTGGCGCTACTCTGGCTCTTTGGACTCCTTAAGCACTCCATCGACACATGGGCCGACCTCTGCAAAGCCTTCACACAGAACTACCAGGCCACCTACACCCGCCCGGGTTCCAGATTCGATCTCGATCTGGTGAAGCAATCTAAGGGTGAAAGCCTCTAGGATTACACCAACCGCTTCTTTGATAACCGCAACAAGCTTGCAGACATCAAAGAGCGAGACATCATCGACGCCTTCTGACGTGACCTCCATGATGCAGCTATCTTCCGCACTTTGTTCAAAAGTGACCCCAAGATGGTTGGGGAGATGATGAAGGTAGTCGAGCTAGAAGCCAGCACTGATGACACTGAGATGGCCCAGTTCTAACCCAGGGAAAGGAGGGCCGATCTCCACGATCGGCCAGGCGCCGACTACAAATGAGTGGAGCCTTCACGCAACAGGCGCGATAGGAACAACAACCTCGTCGCCGTCACTGAGAACGAGGGAAGGGTGGAATCTACATTCCTACCCGACGAGCTTGCATGATTAGACGCACCTTGCCCCCTCCACAAGGACGCGAAGCACTCGTTCCGGGACTGCTAGACCCTGCAGAAAGAACTCGGAGTTCCCTCGGCTCTGAAAAAGCCGCGCTACAACGACAACTGCGGCGACAGAAGAGACGACAATCGCCGCAATGACCAGTACCACCACGACAATAGGAGAGACGGTGGCTACTGCCGCAATGACTGGCCACGCGCCGCCAACAACCGTCAGCCGGAGCCGATCGAACCAAGGGTGGCCAACGAGGCCAATGACGACTTCTCGCATGTGGACCGCCAGGTCAACATAATTGTGGGAGGCCCCGATGCCTTCCCAGACAGGAGGAAGAAAAAGCTTCACAGTCGCAAGATCAACATGATCAGCACACGGCAGGTCGAACACCTGTGCTGGTCAGAGATGCCGATCACCTTGTCTAGATCTGACCATTGGGTCTACCTATCTGAGTCAGGCTCTTACCCCTTGATAGTCAACCTGGTAGTTGACAGGGTTCTCCTAACCAAGGTGCTGGTCGACGGGGGCAGCGCCCTCAACATCATCCTCACCAGCACCCTCAACAGCATGGGGTTCGACTACCGCTGACTTCGCCAAGCAGACCATCCGTTCTACAGCAGTGTCCTAGGAAGGGCATCCTACATGGTTGGAAGAGTAACCCTACCAGTCACCTTCGCATGCCCGACAACTAAAGGACTGAACACCTCCACTTCGAGGTGGCCTACTTCAACAGCTCGTACCACGCCATCTTTGGACGGCCCATGCTGGCCCGCTTCATTGCGATCACAAATCACACCTATGTGGTAATGAAGATGCCGCCCCCTAGGAGGGTCCTCAGCATTAGGGGCGACATCAAGACGTCGTACGAATACGACAGTGAAGCTGTGCACCTCGCAGAGCTCTCCCGTCAGCTCGGCAACAGTGTGCTCCTAGCAAACGAAGCCACAGCCAACCCACCGGCCAACGCAATGATGTCAGAACAGGAACCATCCGCGACTGTGCTCGAGCCTGACTTATAAATATGACCCATCCAAGGCGGTGCTGATAGGCCTAGGCTTGACTCCTAAATAGGAAATCGCCCTCACCTCCTTCCTATGGGACAATTGGGATATATTCACTTGGAAACACTCGGATATGCCTGGTGTCCCAAGGGAGAAGGTTGAGCACTCCTTTGATTTGGTGAAGACCACCAAGCCGGTCAAGCAGAAGCTTCGACAGTTCGCACAAGATCGCAAGGAGGTCATTAGGGTAGAATTAAATAAACTCCTAGCTTATGGTTTCATTCATGAATGCAAGCACCCCGAGTGGCTTGCAAACCCTATACTTGTAAAAAAAGAAAACCGGTGAATGGATAATGTGTGATGAGGACATCCTCAACTATTACCCGCTGGCAAAGACGCAACAAAGTTGTAGTCGGGCGGCGACCGTGTGAGCCTCTAAATAATCCCACCTTGCTTATCTAGGGAGGAGGAAGTCACCTTAAAAGGGAGAGCCACCCTTCCCCTATCAGACTAATCTTTTAGGGAGGTTGGACCTTTCCTTGAGTGGGTGTGCCTAAGAACTGTTGGGGGCCGGACCACCTTAATTTGTTGGGCCTCGGCCAACCCCACGCCTGGGCCATTGATAAGAAGGGGAGAATGATGAGGACATCCTCCACTATTACCCGCTGGCAAATACGCAACAAAGTTGTAGTCGGGTGGCGACCGTGTGAGCCTCTGATTAATCCCACCTTGCTTATCTAGGGAGGAGGAAGTCACCTAAAAAGGGAGAGCCACCCTTCCCCTATCAGACTAGTCTTTTAGGGAGATTGGAACTTTCCTTGAGTGGGTGTACCTAAGAACTGTTGGGGGCCAGAAAACCTTATTTTGTTGGGCCTCGGCCAACCCCACGCTTGGGCCGGGATGCATGAATGTGTATCAATTATACTGATCTCAACAGGTACAGCCCTAAGGACTCCTTCCCTCTCTCACGTATCGACCAAGTTGTCGACTCTACGGCAAGGTGCCTACTCCTGTCCTTCCTCGACTGCTACTCCAGCTACCACAAGATAGCCTTGAACCCCATCGATCAAGTCAAAACGGCGTTCATCACGCCGCACGGCATATACTGCTATAACACTATGACCTTTGGCTTCAAGAATGCCGGGGCCACATACCAGAAAGCAATCCAGAGTCGCTTGTCCAGCCAAATCGGTCAAAACACCGAGGCTTACATAGACAATGTAATGGTTAAGACCTACGACTCCGAAACCCTGATCGCCGACCTCCAGGAGACAATCAACAACCTACGGTGCTTCAGATGGAAGCTGAACCCGACCAAGTGCGTCTTCGGGGTACCATCACAAAAACTCCTTGGTTTCCTAGTCAGCCAGCGCGGCATCGAGGCAAACCCAACCAAGATCATTGCCATCTAGAACCTTCCAAAGCCTACGAACAAGAAGCAAGTGATGAAGCTCATAGGGATGATGGTAGCTCTTAGCCGGTTCATCAGCAAGCTAGGTGAATGAGGCGCTCCCTTCTTTAACCTTTTTAAAAAGGCCGGCGACTTCGAGTGTACGCCAGAAGCTGACCAAGCATTGGTGACCTTAGGACATTCCTAGTGTCCCCTGGGTACTCACTGGGCCTAACAAGGAGGAACCTCTCCTGCTATATATAGCAGCGACCACGTATGTTGTTAGCGCGGTCCTAGCATATCCCGTCCAGCGTTCAGTCTACTATGTTAGCGAGGTGCTCGTTGGTTCAAAGATAAGATACCAACACTCACAGAAACTTCTATACATGCTCTTGATATGCTCAAGGAAGCTACGCCACTACTTCCAATCACACCTGATTCAAGTGGTGTCCAACTTCCCTCTCGGCGAAATTCTCCATAACCGTGTGTTGGCACTCCTTACGGCCTACAGATAAATCCGCAAGCGGACGGATACCGATGTAGCTTTCACCCGGGAGTATTCCAAGGTATCGATTTCCACGGAGAACGAGAAGTGTACTAATCCTAAACTAAGTTGTCCTAGGTAGATGGTGTGGATGAAATGGAATGGATGAGATGGATGACGACAACAAGGAGAGAAGAGAAGAGGTAAGAGGGTAGAGAGGGTACGGGTCTGATAAAGGTATTCTACCGATTGATTGAGCAGATCAGAGGATACAAATAGATACTTGCTTCGGGACTACAGAGCCTCCGACACACAGAAAGGGGTGAGAAGGGGTGCCGGTTACCCTGAACCTTGGGTCCTAAGACACCGGAACTAACGTGATGGGCTACGAAGACCGAAAGGGCTGTCACCACCTTACGGCTACCACCTCCGTTGCGACGGGCAGAAACTAAGTTAGCCTCAAGTATAGGCACCACGCCTACACTAGTTGACTAATACTTATCTACTGCACACAGATAAGCACTCAAGCTAAGCAGCTAGTATACAATTATACTACACAACTAAGCATTGAACGAAGAACCAGCAAGCATATAAAAGTAAGAACTGAATGCTCAATTAATAAAAGAGAGATACAAGAGTTACCAGACAAGACCCGGATGTTACTCGAAGTGAAGTCGCATCCGTAGAGGTACAGCGGGAAGAGGGGCCGACACTTCGGCTCCTCTCCGGGACGCTCACCTCTCCTCTCTCCCTATCTCTACTGATACAAGTGGAGAACTAACAGTGCTTCGTCTGCACTCTACTCTTGTGTTGTGTGTCTTGCAGGTGACCAGGGGTCTCAATTTATAGTGGCCCGGGTCGGTGGAGGAGTGGAGCAGCGGCCAATGCAGCTCAAGGCGGCTCCGGGCCGTTCGGCCGAAGTGGCTGGTTCGGCCGAACCGATGTGTTCGGCCGAACGGGCACGTGGCACCACCTTGGTGCCGAGGCGGTTGCTGAGGCGGTGGACTTCTAGGGGCGGTTCGGCCGAAGTGGGCCGTTCGGCCGAACGGGCCCTGTGGCCTGGCAGCGCTCCCCCGTGCAACCTCTGCCCTGTGGGCCCTCCTGGCTAGTTCCTGGTACTTGGCTTCGAGTTGGACCGGCCCCGGATGAGGTGGCAGTCGTCTACGTGTCATCCCGTTCGCTGCTTGAGTGGATGGCTTCCCGATTTCGTATACGGCTAAGGGGGGGGGGGTAACTGGCCGAATCGTGTCGTTCGGCCGAAACGGTCATTTCCGACCCTTATAGCACGTGTTTCTCCATTTTGTACCTGCACAGAGGAAAATCACCAAAACTTGTGGAAATAGTCAGTGATAAGCCTTATAGCTATGGTGCGTGTCTTCATTGTGTCTGTTTTGTACTTGGTTGGAGGTCGGAAATCGGTCTGTAACGACCGCCAACAAGCTTCCCCAAGCTTGGCTCTTTGCTCGTCCTCGAGCAAAGATAAAAACTTAGGCTCGGTGGATCAGGAGTTGCTACAATGTCATTTCTCTTGCAGGTAACTTTATAAACAACTAGTACTCAAATTTTTACTTGAATTACTAGCAAGGTATTAATTCACCATTTTACCTATGGGGCTTATAGCAATCTCCTTATCTTGGGCGGTTGAAAGGATGAACAATTTAACTTAGTTTTATTCCACTCTACTCTTTTCAGGATCCTATCTCGGAGTTTTCACCCTTTTGTGAAAAGATAAATTGTTCCTCATTGGCTCACTCAATCGCTCAAGTGTATTTGAATCCTTACCAAAGGCTTTGCCTTCTTTTCATCCTAACATCTAATTTGGCTTTTTGTGTGGCTCAGGGACAAAGAATGAAGGCATACAAGCATCTTATATTTTGCTAAGTCAAAGACCGGATCTTTGAGGAAACAAAGCATACCTTAAGATCGAGAAGTGCAAGTGTGTGGGATATATGGAGTGGAATATGGTGGGATGGAATATGATGGAATGGAATATGGTGGAGCTCCTTGGGATGAATCTCCCTCTCCTTGATTTATTTTCGAGAACATGGGCTATCTTTTATTCTCATATTTTTGCCGAGCCACTTGACATGCGTTTCTCTTTTTTTTCCTTTCTTTTTGCTATGCTTTTCTTTTTCTTTTTATTTTTGTCATGCTTCTTTGGCATGCTTTTCTTTTTGCATAGCCCATGTCTCTATCAAGAATATTTGGAGAGGGAAATCATGGAACATGAAGCATTTTATTTTTGTGATGGATGATGGAAAATGTTTGCTAACTCCCAGTGTAGGAATTACAAGTGAGAGGTGGTGTGTGTACGTGGATCTCTATCTCTAAGAATATGAAAGCTTCACTCTAAGGTCACAACAATTTGACAAAGCTCACTAAGATAACAAGCAGCATATGAGTAGAAAGTTTGAAACTAATCCTATCATATGGCTCTGGTAGGAATGTTTGACCAATGAGGAACTTTGTTTTGAAAACATAAACATCCGAGATTTTCACCATACTAAGAGCAGAAATAGAATTCAACCAAAGTATCACTATATCAATCCCCACAACAACCTAGACTTGGAATAAGGCATATGCTCCCACAAGGTTTTCAGCTTCATTTCTACTCATGCCAAATAACTCAAGCATAGTCAAGCAACTAGTTGCAACAAAGTACTAGCAAAATTAATGACAGAGCAACCATTCATCATTTCCAAAGTGAGAGGCATATGATTCATTCCATGCATGGTTGAGAGTTAATTTTATTCAAGGGAAGTATTTTCAATTGAATGACCAAAGTGCTGAGTAATTCGGAACGTACCTGATGGGGGTGCTCCCCCAAGCTTGGACTCTTCACTGGTAGTGATTCAACCTTGAAAGGTACTGAGTCAGCTGGTCGGCCTGCTCGTTCTCGTCCTGTTCCTCCACTGTGTCATGCCTGTACTCATGTATCTTTTCGTTAAACAGGGCAATCTCCGGTTGGTTCAAATGCACCAACCGGAGCGACAATTTTATTCTTTTTGCATTCAACTCTAATTTTATTTATTATTCGAACTAAAATTTGGAACAAATGATTGGAAGGGAAAATTCAGAGCACCCTAATCATGAATCTAAGGAAAATAAATGAATCACACAATTAACTAACACACCAAACTAAACTGAACTAAACGGTGCTCTATCTAAAGACGGATGGGGTTCAGAGTTCTATGAACTCGACGACATCTAATTCGTCGAGTGGCGGAGGTTCTGGTTCTAGGAAAACCTTCAACCGCTGTCCGTTGACCTTAAAGGTGTTTCCGTCCTCGCTTTGAAAAGTGACGGCCCCATGAGATGCAGCATTGATTATTGTGAATGGACCGTCCCACTTGCTCCTCAACTTCCCGTGACTGAAAAGTTTGACACAGGAGTTGAAAACGAGGACCTTATCTCCCGGCTTGAACGTCTTGACCTTGATTCTCTTATCATGCCATCTCTTGGTCTGTTCCTTATATAGCCAGGAGCTGTGGTAAGCTCGTTCCCTCATTTCATCTAATTCGGCCAATTGGATCTTCCGCTTGAGGCCGGCAGCTGGAAGGTTCATACCCCACTTCCTAATAGCCCAGTGAGCTTTGAACTCCATCTCTACTGGTAAGTGGCAGGTCTTGCCATATACTAGCTGATACGGGGTCATGCCTATGGGCATCTTATTGGCCGTACGATGTGCCCAGAGTGCATCCGGGAGTTTATCCTTCCATTGCCTACCCATCTCATTTACGGTCTTCTGCAGAATATTTTTGATTTGTTTGTTTGATGTTTCTGCTTGACCGCTAGTCTGAGGGTGATAGGGTGTAGCAACATTATGCTGCACCCCCTGACTTGAAAGATACTTACGGAAGGCTGAATCGATGAAATGGGATCCGCCATCACTAATGACTATCCTAGGAACGCCGAAACGCGGAAAGATGTACTCATGAAACATTCGTCTCGCGTTCCTAGAATCGGCGGCTACACAAGGTAGAGCTTCCACCCACTTAGAGACATAGTCTACTGCCACTAGGATGAACTGGCAACCCTCGGAAATTGGGAAGGGACCCATGAAGTCCACTCCCCAAACATCGAAAATTTCTACTTGGAGATTGCTAGTGAGTGGCATCACGTCTCTAGTGTTAATGTTTCCGTGTTTCTGACAGCGGGGGCATCGCATGACGAATGCTCTTGCATCTTCGTACATGCTGGGCCAATAAAATCTGCTCTGCCAGACTTTAGCATTGGTCCGGAATGCACCGTAGTGTCCTCCGTACGGAGCTGCGTGACACCTCTCTAGGATTTTATATGCCTCATGTGCAGGGATGCACCTTCTGAGGAGTCCGTCACTACATATCCGGAAGAGGTACGGGTCGTCCCAGAGATGGAGTCGGCTCTCATAAGCTAATCTCTTCTTATTTTCTCCAGGAGGGACATACCCCGTGACCATGAAGTTTACTATGTTAGCGTACCATGGATCGCCAGTGGTAACCTTAAGGAGCGTGTCATCCCGCAAGTAATCGTCGATTGGAAGATCATATGGTACTTCCATTCGGGACAGGTGGTCAGCCACTGAGTTCTCTACTCCCTTCTTATCTCTTATCTCGATGTCGAACTCCTAGAGTAGCAGAACCCAGCGGATGAGTCTCGGCTTTGCATCATTCTTGGTCAGAAGGTACTTCAGAGAAGCGTGATCTAAATAGACTATGACCTTGGCCCCGACTAGGTAGGACCGGAATTTGTCTATAGCAAATACGACCGCTAAGAGTTCCTTTTCCGTGGTTGCGTAGTTGAGCTGAGGGCCGGTGAGCGTTTTGCTAGCGTATGAGATAGCATAGTGCTTCCTGTCCTTAGTTTGGCCCAGCACAGCTCCTACGGCATAGTCGCTCGCATCACACACGATTTCAAATGGGATGCTCCAGTCGGGAGGCTGGATAATGGGAGCGGAAATGAGTGCCTTCTTGAGGGTGTGAAAAGCGGCGTAACACTGCTCATTGAAAATGAAGGGGGCATCTTTGGCTAAAAGATTGGTCAAGGGCCGAGATATCTGGGAAAAGTTTTTGATGAAGCGCCTATAGAATCCGGCATGACCAAGGAAGCTTCGGATTCCCTTAACGTTTGTGGGAGGTGGAAGTTGCTCAATCACTTCTATTTTTGCCCTGTCTACCTCGATTCCACGTTCCGACACCCGATGTCCTAAGACAATACCCTCTCGCACCATAAAATGGCACTTTTCCCAGTTCAAAATGAGGTGCTTCTCTCTACACCTCTAGAGGACCTTGTCCAGATTTTTCAGACACTCGGTGAAGGTCCTTCCATAAACTGAGAAATCGTCCATGAACACTTCCATAATCTCCTCAATCATGTCAGAGAAGATGGACATCATGCAACGTTGGAAAGAGGCAGGTGCGTTACACAACCCAAAGGACATACGCCGATAGGCATACGTCCCATAAGGGCATGTGAACGTGGTTTTACTCTGGTCTTTAGGATGGATTGGGATTTGGTGATATCCAGAGTAACCATCAAGGAAACAGAAGAAGGAGTGTTTGGCTAGCCGTTCAAGCATCTCTTCTATGAACGGAAGAGGGAAATGGTCTTTCTTGGTGGCTTTGTTGAGTTTACGATAATCTATGCACATACGCCACCCGGTAACAGTGCGCTGAGGAATGAGCTCATTCTTGTCATTGCGCACTACCGTCATTCCTCCCTTCTTTGGAATGACTTGGACGGGACTAACCCACTCGCTATTGGGAACTGGGTAGATGATCCCAACATGAAGGAGCTTGAGAACTTCCTTTTTCACGACCTCTCTCATGGCATTGTTCAGCCGTCTTTGAGGTTCCCGAGACGGCATTGCTTGAGAATCGATCGGGATGCGATGAGTACAGAGATTTGGGCTAATCCCTTTCAGGTCTTGGAGAGAATATCCTAAGACCGATCGATTCTTCTCCAGGACAGTGATGAGTTGTTGGGTTTCTAGTTCGGAGAGCTTATCACTGATGATCACTGGAGTTTGCTTATCTCCAAAGAGGAAAGCATACCTAAGTCCAGGTGGAAGTGGTTTGAGCTCAATTGGGGATGGTTTTGGAGTTTCGTTTGTGTCAAGCTCAATCGGAGGATGTGTTTCCTCTTCTTCCGAGAAAAACGGGAGATCTTCTTCTGGAATAGGCTGCTCTAGGTCTAATAGGTGAGCTGACCTAACTTCCTCTAATGGGTCAGGATCGGGGTCTGCCTCTAATGGGGTGTTCAAGGATTGAGAATAGGAGACAGGGATGAGTTCTTTGCCGATCCTGAGCTCTACTAGCTGATTTGTTGGTGCCTTTTCCAATATCTTCTGGATTGGTCTACCTATGAAGATGGGATGTGTGGTGTCGCTGGGTAGGTCAAAGATATGGAAATCTATGAAGAGTTCAGGGTCGTTAATCTTAACGGGTGTGACCCGCAAGATCCCCAAACAATCCAGGATTCTTCCTGAAGTGAATTTTAGTCGTTTTTGAGAAAATGACCAAGGTACACCAGGGAGTTGGTCGTGCACCAACGAGCTAGAGATTATGTTGATCCCGAGGCTCGGGTCATACCCAATTTCTTTGTCTTTGCCCAGGACCTCACAGTATATCCTTTGAATCTTTCTGGGCATCTTGACGACCTCGGTTGAGGCTTCGGCCTCTTCTAGCCACTCCCGACTCATGATAACAGAGAGACGTCCAAGGTATTCTCTCTGGTATTCAAGTTCTTCCTTGTCGGGGGCTTGATCTATGGGCTCTACCTGGTGTTCTCGAGGGAAACTCGTTACACTCCCGATGTCATCAAATAGATCATCGTCAAAATCATAGGGAGTGGTGTAGAGTGAATCATAGTAGTCTGGGCTAGGATATGGTTGTGGTTCGAAATGAGCTTCAGGTTCTGATGGACTGGTCGAGCTAATGGATTTGGATTGGACTGGTATTGGCTTTTTAGGTTCAGGTTCAAGCTGCTTCTCTTCTTCATCGGGGAGTTCATCATAGATTCCAGTGTAGGGGGTGTTGTCTAGGATACGGTCCAGGACTACCCTCGCTTCACTAGGGACCAAATGAAAGAACGACCCTCCAGAAGCAGAGTCTAAGAAAGTGGTGGCTACGGGACAGAGGCCAAGGCTGAAGTGTTGTAAAACAACAGGTTCTGGTAGGCTTAGGTCCGGTCCTGAGGCCAGTATTTGCTTGAAACGAGCCCAGGCAGCTCCTAACGATTCTCCCTTTAATTGCTTAAAGTTAATGATTTCCGCTCGGAGACTAGCTACCTTGGAGACTGGGAAGAAGTTTAGGCAGAATTTTTCCTTGAGAATTTCCCAGCTCCCGTCCATACTACTGACAGCCAGAGAGTACCATTTCTTTGCTCCTCCCGCTAGTGAAAACGGGAATAGCTTCCATTTGAGTGTCTCTTGTGTCATGCCCGCAATGGTCAGGCATGAGCAGAGTTGCTCAAACTCGCGCAAATGCGCGTATGGACTCTCGACCTTCGTTCCTGAGAACGATTGCTCACGAACCATGGCTATGAAGCCGAGACATAGCTCATAGCTGGGTGTGGATATGGGATGTGATGATGGTGGTGGCTCCAAACAATCGCCCATTGGAGCCGAGTGTTGGCGTAAGGTAAGAGTGGGATCCATATGGATGGTGGTGGGGTACACGGACAACTTGGGTTCGGAATCAGAACAGCTACCGTTCCCCGGCAACGGCGCCAGAAAGCTTGTTGGCACTCCTTACGGCCTACAGATAAATCCGCAAGCAGACGGATACCGATGTAGCTTTCACCCGGGAGTATTCCAAGGTATCGATTTCCACGGAGAACGAGAAGTGTACTAATCCTAAACTAAGTTGTCCTAGGTAGATGGTGTGGATGAAATGGAATGGATGAGATGGATGACGACAACAAGGAGAGAAGAGAAGAGGTAAGAGGGTAGAGAGGGTACGGGTCGATAAAGGTATTCTACCGATTGATTGAGCAGATCAGAGGATACAGATAGATACTTGCTTCGGGACTACAGAGCCTCCGACACACAGAAAGGGGTGAGAAGGGGTGCCGGTTACCTTGAACCTTGGGTCCTAAGACACCAGAACTAACGTGATGGGCTACGAAGACCGAAAGGGCTGTCACCACCTTACGGCTACCACCTCCGTTGCGACGGGCAGAAACTAAGTTAGCCTCAAGTATAGGCACCACGCCTACACTAGTTGACTAATACTTATCTACTGCAGACAGATAAGCACTCAAGCTAAGCAGCTAGTATACAATTATACTACACAACTAAGCATTGAACGAAGAACCAGCAAGCATATAAAAGTAAGAACTAAATGCTCAATTAATCAGAGAGAGATACAAGAGTTACCAGACAAGACCCGGATGTTACTCGAAGTGAAGTCGCATCCGTAGAGGTACAGCGGGAAGAGGGGCCGACACTTCGGCTCCTCTCCGGGACGCTCACCTCTCCTCTCTCCCTATCTCTACTGATACAAGTGGAGAACTAACAGTGCTTCGCCTACACTCTACTCTTGTGTTGTGTGTCTTGCAGGTGACTAGGGGTCTCAATTTATAGTGGCCCGGGTCGGTGGAGGAGTGGAGTGTTGCCGGTCATTACAGCCCAAATCCGACCACCAATACTCGGGAATAAATGAGGTTATATGCAACATTCCATGCACTTAGGTTTTATTTCTAATAAAGTTCCATGTGTTTTGGTGAGTGTCACTTGTGCAGGTACAACTACGACAAATATGTGTTATTGGGGCCGAAAATGAGCTAATCGACCGAACGACTCTGTTCGGCCGGTTACCCCCCCTTAGCCATACAAGCTGCCGGGAGCCGTCCACATCACCGATGACCAAGCGGACACAACGTACGACACATGGACAACCGCCAACTCATTCCGGACCCACGCCTTGTCATCCTGGGCCCACACAACAAGTTCCACATCAGCAGAAGGCGGACCAGGACAGCCAGGACACAGAGGCGGTGCTGGGGAGGGCTGGCCTTGGGCCAGGCCCGTTCGGCCGAACAGGCCCGTTCGGCCGAACCGACCCCAGGCCAGCACCGCCTCCCCAAGGCTAATCCCAGGCGTCCAAGCTAAGGCGGTGGAGATCAAGGGTTCGGCCGAACCCCTTGGTTCGGCCGAACCGACCCTGGCGCCCGAATTGCTAGGGGGTACCCCCTGGTCCCTTGGCGGCTACTCCAGCCCCAACCGTCCTATGCAACTATAAATAGGACCCCATACCCCCTCTTGTAACACACACCAAGCCAAGGAGCTCATTTCCACTTTCATTCTAGTAGAGTTAGGATAGTCTAGTTGGGAGTTAGAGTTGAGTCGAGCTTTGCCTCGGAGGTTCCGGAGTCGTCTTCAGAAGCTCTGGTATAAGCTCTTGTATCTTTTACCTTTTCCTTTTGCAAGACTTTGAGTATCAATATAGTTATCTTTATCACTTTGCCTTTGTCATTTATACCTTGCTTCTACTTTATCCTAGTTGCAGAATATATCTTGTTTAGACTATAGTCAGTTATAGTTCTAGTGCTTGTAGTCTTGTTTAAGTCTTTGTCTTGGCTGGTTCTTCGATCTTGCTTAATACTGGAGGTGAATTGTCACCAAGAATATTGACAAGGTTGCTTGCTCTTGCTAGCAGAGTAAGTAGTTGTTGCCTAGTGTAGGAGTGGTTCCTAGACTAGTCGGTGGCCTTAGTTTATTCCCGTTGCAACGGAGGTGGTAGCCGGGAGGTGGTGACAGCCCTTTCGGTCTTCGTAGCCCATCACGTTAGTTCCGGTCCGTAGGATCCCCCAGTTGGGAAATAGTGGCACCCCTTCTCATCCCTTTCTGTGTGTTCACCGGTTCCCTTGTCTCGACGCTAAGACATTAGAGTTATCCCAGATCTCCTAGTGCTGGCTCTGTAGCCGTTGTATCTCTAAGCTAGAGTGACATAGGTAGATAAAGAATCCAGGAATCCTCTATCTCTTCTCGTTGTCCTCCCAGCTATCTATCTCTTCTCTGCCTTACCTGAGTATCCCTTGAGCTGTGTGTCCGGTATATCCACTCCTATCCAATACCGTTATCCCCTGTCTTGTCTAGTCGTGTACCCTTCTCTGATAGTCTCGAATATCTGTTCACTAGTAATCTTGCCAAAGCTTCCCTGCGGAAATATAAATTACGATACCTCGGAATACTCCCAGGTGAAGTGCTACAGCGGTGATTCTGTGCGCTTGCAGAATATTTCTATATTTTACTAAGCCATAAGGAAAACCACTGAAACACTCTTTACCCCAGTACCAGGATTCTCAATTCTGATATTGGATCGTAAGAAGTGCCAACAAGCATTTCTGGCGCCGTTGCCGGGGAAGTCTTTGGCTAGATTACTTTTGAATTTTTATCTTGAGCTATCTTAATTGAGTACCGCTACTCAAGCGGGTTTATCCTTGCTCTGTTCATTGGTCCTTGTGGAGCAGAGCAGTGCATGACTGGTTTCCAACTACCGTCAAACTTCCAAGAAAATCTGGAGTCATTTGTGAGGAAAGTACGACTCCGTGTTGTACCTCCTCAGAAGCAACTCCTTCCGACGAACCCAGTCCTTCCCGTCGTTGACCAGGCTGCATCGAGGATGGCAACCAAGACGATCCGTGAGTTCTCCGCTCCATCAAGCGAGAACGTACGTGTCGGACCAGCTCCGCCAGTCGGAGATGGTAGCTTCGAGCTGAAGCCAGCCCTCATCAACATGGTACAAGCTAGCCCATTCTGCGGCAAGCCACACAAAGATGCCAATGCTCATCTCCAGCATTTCCTGGAGATTTGCAACACCTTCACCATCCGCGGAGTAAGTATCGATGCCATTCGCCTTCGTTTATTTCCATTCTCATTATTAGGCAAGGCGAAACAATGGTTTTATGCTAACCGCGAAGCAATAGATACCTGGGATAAATGCACTAGCGCTTTCTTGCTAAAATTCTTTCCGGTTGGGAAAACGAACGCCCTCCGGAACAAAATAGCTAGTTTCCAGCAGCTAAAAGATGAAACAGTCCCGGAGGCATGGGATCGCCTCCAGGACTATATTTCTGCTTGTCCTCACCATGGTATGCAGAGTTGGTTCATAATCCAAACTTTCTATCACGGGCTGAGAAATTCTGCCCGTGAGTACCTGGATGCTGCTACTGGAGGCTCGTTCTTCTCTCTTGAGGAGAGTCGTGCGAAGGCCCTCATAGAGAAGATGGTCGAGAACCAAGGTTGGTCCGACGACCAGACTCAACCAAAGACCCGAGGAGTTCACCAAGTTGAAGCTCTGGACATGCTCGCTGCCAAGATGGATCTCCTGATGAAGAAACTGGAGGCCCCTACTCAAGAAACGGTGCAAGCCATGGACGCTCGCATGACCTGCGAAGTCTGTGGCAACACTGGCCATTCGGGGAATGACTGCCCCGCAACGCGAGAAGATGCCCACTACGTGTCACACCCGGCCCAGTTTGTATGGCCCAGTAGTGGCCCATGAGTGCGGGACGCACGTGTTTAGTGCCACATTGCTAGTTGAGCAAGGGTGGAGGCAACTTATAAGCCTTTGTCTTCCAGCCATAGCACCTTCGGGTTAACCCTTTTACACGAAGTGAGGATGAAAGTGTAAGCAGGGTGCTATGTGTATGCGTGCACGCCCCTCGGAAGGGTTGTGCGGAGCGGCTCGTGGAGGGCAGGGTGTTACACTACGTCAACAACTCCAACAACAACGGGTACCGACCGAACAACTACGGCAACCAAGGCTGGAATCCGCGCCCAAACCTCCCTTTTGAGAGGCCTCAACAAGGTAACAATTTCAATTCCAGCAATTTCAATAATCAGCCGTCTCTTAGAGATCTTGTGTTTGGCCAGATGAAAATAACTGAAAACATCAATAAAAAGCTTGCTGCTAATGATAAAACTCTGGAAAGCATAGACTCTAGGATGGAATCATTTTCTTCTGATATGAAAAGTCAACTGAGCTTCAATAAAATGATAGAAACTCAAGTCGCTCAGTTAGGTGCTGCTGTTCCTATCACTGAATCGGGGAAGATTCCGGGACAACCCGAGCCTTCCATCGAGACAGTGAATTCCATCACTACCAGGCATGGTAAGATGTCTCGTAGTGTATTCCGCACTAACCACACAGGGAAGGTCGCACGCATCCAAGTGCTGACACCAAGATGGACCTACCTGCCGAGAGCTGCAACAAGGGCGATCATCAAGACCTCTCCGGATAGGAAAGAAGATCCTGGAGTACCCATCATTCAGTGCATGATCTGGAATCGTCGCATTGATGATGCACTCTGTGATCTGGGGGCAAGCGTCAACATCATGTCTAAGGTATTATTTAAGAAATTACGATACCCTACTTTGTCACCTACTACTGCCCAGGTACAGCTTGCGGACTCAACCATCCGCTACCCCGAGGGGGTAATCGAGAATGTACCGGTCCGGATCTGGGGACGATATGTCCCTGTGGACTTTGTTGTCCTCGACACAGGGAACGAGCATTCGTTTCCCTTTGTGTTGGGCTGACCATTCTTGAACACCACCCGGGCTAGGATCGATATGGATGCGAGAGAAATCTCATTCCGTATCGACGGAAGGTTGACTTACTTCAAGTTTCAACCCCGGGAAGAGAAGAAGACAGAGCCACTCACACCGGAGCAAAGGAGTGCCGAGTGTTTCCTTAAGGCTCTCATTAATGGAGAGATGGAAATACTCGGTGGTGAGCAACTCAAATGGAACGAGCCAACAAAGCTGACGGGTGCAGAAGAAATGGATTTCCTCGTAAAGAAATACGAGGAAGAACAAGCCCTCTGGAATTCTCCAGAGACACCGATCCCACCGCCACCGACACCGAAGAAGAAGAACAAGAAAATGTGGCAGAAGAAGGTTGCATCGTCCGAGTCATCCACTCCGGGACCGGACGATGACAAAAGCAACTGAAGACAGGAGAAGTCCCGCTAGCGGACTTAAAAGCTGAGCTCTCGCCGCGAGGAAAACTGGTATGTATCCCATATTTCCCTTCCAATTTTTAAATTCTCAATTGCATTTGCATGTTTCCCTTTCCAAAATAAATGAACCACTTGAGTAATTATTTTGAGAGAGAGTAGAAAATTTTGCAAGCTTGGTTTAAATAATTGGACACATGCTGAAATTTTAACTAGGGTGGATGTAATTGGTAACTTTTATCATTTTCATCCCTTCTACATCATCTCCAATTATTTACCATCACCACCAACCAGCAACAAACATGTCTACCCCACTAAAAATGGCTGCACACTCACCAATTATCACAAACATGGCAGCATGGGGGTGACTCCACTAATTTCCACTTTGGTCATGTCACATTTCCATCTTACCTACCACTAAAATCCACTAAAAATGTCCTTGGGAATTGTGGCCACACATTTTGGCGTGGAATCAAAGCAAAGGAGGGTGCTGCACCCACATGGGGGTGGGCTGGCCACCAGACCTGGTTCGGGCGAACCAGGCCCTTCGGCCGAATGGCCAAGGGTGCCCCCTCTCGGCCTATAAAAGCTGGGGTGCTTGCTTGCTCTCTCACACACACTTCCATTCTGAAAATTTTCTGCTAGGAAGCTCTCTCTCTCTCTCAAGATTCTTTGCTCTAGTGCTTGCTCAAGTTCCCCCCAAGTTCTTGCTCAAGTTTTGGTTCACTTGCAACACTAGAAAATCCCAAAAAATATTTTGCTCCCGTTGTGATCTTTGTGCTGAAATTCTGGACGATTTTGTGGTGGTCACCGACACCCACAAGAACGACTAACCTTTTGTGGTGGTTTTCATCCCCGCAAGAATGACTAACTATCTTGAACGACTGACTTGATTTTCTTGTGCTAACCATATATATTCAGTCCTTCGGGTAGTTGTTGTTGCACTAACTTTTTGTAGGAATCATGTCGAAGTTCTTCACTTCGCTCCGTCGCTCCGCCCGGCTAGGCCGACGATCGGACGATGCTGGGAGTTCCCCAGCTCCATCTCGAGGCTCGAGCCGGATGGACACAGACGAGCACGGAGCAGCCGGCTCGGGATGGGGCCATGCCACACCCCCAGCCAGGCAACTCCTGAGCGAGAGTAACATCAACCTTAGAACAGAAAGGGAGCGGAACACCTTCAACGAGCTTCGGCTGAAGGAGTTCGAGCACACCCGTGTGTTTGAGCAAGATTTGCTCAGAGACACGGGGATGGACGTAGAGTTCACGGAAATTTTCCAGGCCATTGGCTGGGAGAATTTCTGGCACATCAACGAAGAAGGTTCGTACCTGCTCACCCTTGAATTCCTCTCGACTTTGGTTTCTGAAACTGGGGGGATTCATTTTCGGTTCTTCAACCAAGAGTTCTTCTGCTCTTGGAGGGATTTTAGTTCGGGTCTCGGATTTTCAAGCCGTTGTTCATTAGACCCGAACAAAGCGCTTAAAAGATTTGACCGGGTGGCATTTTGGAAAAAGATTTCGGGGGATACCAACTGTTATGCGCCACGCACGAACAGCATACATAACCCCACTTTGCGTTTCATGCATCGTTGGGTGTCTATGACGGTATTCCCCCGGGCAGATTTGCGCCCTGTCAACACCATCGAGTTGCGGGTTCTTTTTGCCATGGTCAAGCAGATTCCCTATTCACCTGTGAAAGACATGGTTGGTCACTGGCTGTCTCATATTTCTCGTACGGGTGGCATGGCGATGACTTCTCTAGTCACTCGCCTCCCTAACCACCTGGGCGTCCTTCAAGGTGCCCGGCTCACGTACATCGAGACAGCGCATTCCGTCGTGGATGCCGAGCACTTCGTGCAACCCACATGATACGGCGGACGCCTGACGCAACGCTGGCAATGATTTACCGTGGATATACAACTGAAGTGCCTTTGCCCTGTGCAGCACTAAGGTTGTATACCACGCCGAAACTAACTCTTCAGTTGAGGACCGAGTCGGACGATTCTCCACCTTGGAGAGAGCCCGCTCGGCACAGCGTTGCAGGTGACGGACCCGTCACGAGGGGACGAGCCAGGCGTGATGCTGGGCTCGCCACCTCACAGGAACCGGAAGATGCACCACAAATGCCGCACCGACACACTTCCGCTTTTGAGGCCATCTACGACATGTACACCGGCGCGGGGACGTCCGGAGTAGGAGGCTCCGGGCAGCATCAGGAGCCGAACTACTTCACCTCAGGACGCTGGGACTACGGCCAGGACACGGACTCTAAGTGGTCCGGGAGCCGGTATGGAGGGGGATACGACAGTGCCTCCCAGCCATACTACCCCAGATACTCACAGTCCGCACGCTTCGACTACGAACGGGAGCTGTCCTACATCTCCGACTGAGTCGAGCTCATCGACGACCGTACCCGAGAGATCCAGGACACACTAGCCCACCATTCTCAGTACCATCAAGAGAATAGCGGGATGGTGGCGTCTATCCAGCACGACGTCCACGAACAAGCGGAACAGCTGAGCCAGTACCTTTCAAGGCTCAACCCCTACCAGTGAAGAGTCCAAGCTTGGGGGAGGACCCCCACAGGTATGTCCGGATTTATCTAGCACTTTGATCATTCAATTTCCCTTTCATTTCCCTTCATGATAGTTTGCATTTAAAAAAATGAAAATACCAAAAATATTTCCCTTAAACAATATTTCCCTTGAATAAAATAACTCCCAACTATGCATGGAATGAATCATATGCCTCTCACCTTGGAAATGATGAATAGTTGCTCTGTCATTAATTTTGCAAGTACTTTGTTTCAACTAGTTGCTAGATTGTGCTTGAGTTATTTGGCATGAGTAAAAATGATCCTGAAAACCTTGTGGGAGCACATGCTTTATTCCAAGTCTAAGTTGTTGTGGGGATTGATATAGTGAGAGTTTGGTTAAATTCTATTCTGCTTTTAGTACGGGGAAAATCTCAGAAATTTATGCTTTGAAAATGAAACAAGTTCCTCATTGGTCAAAATACCTACCAGAGCCATATGATAAGCTTAGTTGAAAATTTCTACTCATATGCTGCTTGTTATCTTAGTGAGCTTTGTCAAATTGTTGTGACCTTTGAGTGAAGCTTTCATATTCTTAAAGATCGAGACCCACGTACACACACCACCTCTCACTTGCAATTCCTACACTGGGAGTTAGCAGACATTTTCCATCATCCATCCACAAAAATAAATGCTCCATGTTCTATGATTTCCCTCTACAAATATTCTTGATAGAGACATGGGCTATGCAAAAAGAAAAGCATGCCAAAGAAGCATGGCAAAAATAAGAGAAAAAGAAAAGCATGCCAAAGAGCATGGCAAAGAGAAGGAGAAAAAGAAAAGCATGCCAAGTGGCATGGCAAAAATATAAGAATAAAAGATAGCCCATGTTCTCGAAAATAAATCAAGGAGAGGGAAATTCATCCAAGGAGTTCCACCATATGCCATTCCACCATTCCACCATATTCCATTCCATCATTCCACCATATTCCACTCCACTCATATCCACACACTTGCACGTCTCGATCTTAAGATGTGATTTGTCTCCTTAGAGATCCGGTCTTTGACTTAGCAAAATATAAGATGCATGCATGCCTTCATCCTTTGTCCCTGAGCCACACAAAAAGCCATATTAGATGTTAGGATGAAAAGAAGGCACAAGCCTTTGGTGAGGATTCAAATACACTTGAGTGATTGAGTGTGCCAATGAGGAACAATTTGTAGTTTTCAAAACTTATGAAAAAACTCCGAGATGGGATCCTGAAAAGAGTAGAGTGGAATAAAACTGAATTTAAACTGTTCATCCCTTCAACCGCCCAAGATAAGGAGATTGCTATAAGCCCCATAGGTAAAAAGGTGATTTGAAACTTTGCCTATGATTCAAGTATTTTTGAAGACTAGTTGTTTATAAAGTTACCTGCAAAAGAAATGACATTGTAGCAACTCATGATCCACCGAGCCTAAGTGTATATCTTTGCTCGAGGATGAGCAAGGAGCTAAGCTTGGGGGAGCTTGTTGGCGGTCGTTACAGCCCAAATCCGATACTCGGGAATAAATGAGGTTATATGCAACATTCCATGCACTTAGGTTTTATTTCTAATAAAGTTCCACGAGTTTTGGTGAGTGTCACTTGTGCAGGTACAACTACGACAAATATGTGCTATTGGGGCCGAAAATGAGCTAATCGGTCGAACAACTCTGTTCGGCCGGTTACCCCCCCTTAGCCATTCAAGCTGCCGGGAGCCGTCCACATCACCGATGACCAAGCGGACACAACGTACGACACGTGGACGACCGCCAACTCATTCCGGACCCACGCCACGTCATCCTGGGCCCACACAACAAGTTCCACATCAGCAGAAGGCGGCCCAGGACAGCCAGGACACAGAGGCGGTGCTGGGGAGGGCTGGCCTTGGGCCAGGCCCGTTCGGCCGAACCGACCCCAGGCCAGCACCGCCTCCCCACGGCTAATCCCAGGCGTCCAAGCTAAGGTGGTGGAGATCAAGGGTTCGGCCGAACCCCCTGGTTCGGCCGAACCGACCCTGGCGCCCGAATTGCTAGGGGGTACCCCCTGGTCCCTTGGCGGCTACTCCAGCCCCAACCGTCCTATGCAACTATAAATAGGACCCCATACCCCCTCTTGTAACACACACCAAGCCAAGGAGCTCATTTCCACTTTCATTCTAGTAGAGTTAGGATAGTCTAGTTGGGAGTTAGAGTTGAGTCGAGCTTTGCCTCGGAGGTTCCGGAGTCGTCTTCAGAAGCTCTGGTATAAGCTCTTGTATCTTTTACCTTTTCCTTTTACAAGACTTTGAGTATCAATATAGTTATCTTTATCACTTTGCCTTTGTCATTTATATCTTGCTTCTATTTTATCCTAGTTGCAGAATATATCTTGTTTAGACTATAGTCAGTTATAGTTCTAGTGATTGTAGTCTTGTTTAAGTCTTTGTCTTGGCTGGTTCTTCGATCTTGCTTGATACTGGAGGTGAATTGTCACCAAGAGTATTGACAAGGTTGCTTGCTCTTGCTAGCAGAGTAAGTAGTCATTGCCTAGTGTAGGAGTGGTTCCTAGACTAGTCGGTGGCCTTAGTTTATTCCCGTCGCAACGAAGGTGGTAGCCGGGAGGTGGTGATAGCCCTTTCGGTCTTCGTAGCCCATCACGTTAGTTCCGGTCCGTAGGATCCCCCAGTTGGGAAATAGTGGCACCCCTTCTCATCCCTTTCTGTGTGTTCACCGGTTCCCTTGTCCCGACGCTAAGACTTTAGAGTTATCCCAGATCTCCTAGTGCTGGCTCTGTAGCCGCTGTATCTCTAAGCTAGAGTGACATAGGTAGATAAAGAATCCAGGAGTCCTCTATCTCTTCTCGTTGTCCTCCCAGCTATCTATCTCTTCTCTCCCTTACACGAGTATCCCTTGAGCTGTGTGTCCGGTATATCCACTCCTATCCAATACCGTTATCCCCTGTCTTGTCTAGTCATGTACCCTTCTCTGATTGTCTCGAATATCTGTTCACTAGTAATCTTGCCAAAGCTTCCCTGCGGAAATATAAATTACGATACCTCGGAATACTCCCAGGTGAAGTGCTACAGCGGTGATTCTATGCGCTTGCAGAATATTTCTATATTTTACTAAGCCATAAGGAAAACCACTGAAACACTCCTTACCCCAGTACCAAGATTCTCAATTCTGATATTGGATCGTAAGAAGTGCCAACATGGAGCAGCGGCCAAGGCAGCTCAAGGCGGCTCCGGGCCGTTCGGCCGAAGTGGCTGGTTCGGCCGAACCGATGTGTTCGGCCGAACGGGCACGTGGCACCGCCTTGGTGCCGAGGCGGTTGCTGAGGCGGTATACTTCTGGGGGCGGTTCGGCCGAAGTGGGCCGTTCGGCCGAACGGGCCCTGTGGCCTGGCAGCGCTCCCCCGTGCAACCTCTGCCCTGTGGGCCCTCCTAGCTAGTTCCTGGTACTTGGCTTCGAGTTGGACCGGCCCCGGATGAGGTGGCGGTCGTCTACGTGTCATCCCGGTCGCTGCTTGAGTGGATGGCTTCTCGATTTCGTATACGGCTAAGGGGGGGGGGTAACCGGCCGAATCGTGTCGTTCGGCCGAAACGGTCATTTCCGACCCTTATAGCACATGTTTCTCCATTTTGTACCTGCACAGAGGACAATCACCAAAACTTGTGGAAATAGTCAGTGATAAGCCCTATAGCTATGGTACATGTCTCCATTGTGTCTGTTTTATACTTGGTTGGAGGTCGGAAATCGGTCTGTAACGACCGCCAACACCGTGACATCAAAGGCTGAGTTGTCAAGTGGGCCGTAGAGCTCAGGGAATTCGAGATTACCTTCAAGTCAAGGCAATCAATCAAGTCGCAATTATGGCAGACTTCATGGCGGAATGGACAGAGATCTAGGTGCCAACTCCCACCGAACCGCCCGAGCACTGGACCCTGTACTTCGATGGTGCCCTAAACGTAGAAGGAGCTACAGCAAGAGTCCTATTCATCTCTCCACAGGGCAAGTACCTAAAATATGTTCTGCAGATCAACTACAAGGTGACTAACAACGACCTGAGTATGAAGTGCTGACTCACGGCCTCAGGATAGCCGCAACGCTCGGGATGAAGTGCCTAGTCTGCTACGGGGACTTAGGTTGTCATCGAGCAAGTCAATAAAAATTGGGATTGCACCAAAGACACGATAGATGCCTACTACGCTGAGATTCGCAAGCTGGAAGCCCTCTTTTCTGGGCTCGAGTTCCACCACGTCATACAAGATGAAAATGTGGCGGCCGACATCCTCTCCAAGCTCGAATCCAAGCGATCCCAAGTGCCAGTCGGGTTGTTCATTCAAGACATTCGCAAACTGTTGGACAACAGGAACTCTGAAGTGAGGGTTATCAAGTCGTCGCAACCGTCAAGGGGACCTTGGAGGTCGAGTGGCGTGAACCCCTCACCGCATTCATCAAAGAAGATAGGATGGCCACAACAGACAAACTCAAAGATGACCAAACGGCCCTCGAGAAATTGAGCCGGCTAACTGCCAACTACGTCATCATCATATCAGAGCTGTACCGAAAAAGCAGCATCTTCAGGTGTACTCATCAAGTGCACACTACAAAGTGAAGGCCTGGCACTGCTACATGAGATCCACTCTGGTAGTTGCAGCAACCATGTGGCAGCTAAACACTGGTCAGCAAGGCGTACAGATCTGTGTTCTTTTGGCCCACGGCGGTCAACGACGCTAAAGAGCTCGTCCAGCGCTGCACTAGATGCCAATTCTTTCTGAAACAAGAACACCTGCCAGCCCAAGCACTTCAAACCATCCCACCATCTTGGCCCTTCGTGCTATGGGGCCTAGACAATGTGGGACCCATCAAGCTAGCCCCGAACGGCTTCAAGCACATCCTAGTGTTGGCAGTCGTTACGGCACGTTTTCGACCACCAATACTTGGGAATAAAAGAGGTTATATGCAGCATTCCATGCACTTAGGTTTATTTCTAATAAAGTTCCATGAGTTTTGGTGTGTAGCCATTGTGTAGGTACAATATCGACAAACACGTGCTACAGGGGTCGGAATTGACCGATTTGGCCGAACGAGTTGATTCGGCCGGTTACCCCCCTTACCCGTACATGAAGCGAAGCATTACCGGGAGGCCATCCACGCCAGCAGTGACAAAGAAATGATGATGCATGATACGTGGATGACCGCCACCTCATCTCTGGGCCAAATCAACATGAAGGACACCACGAACAAGCCACCCAGGACAGCCCAGGACCAGAGGCGGTGCACGGTGGGCATACTGGGCTAGAAGCCTAGTTCGGCCAAACTCGGGAGTTCAGCCGAACCGGCCCCAATACACAAACTGCCTCCAGGGATGAATCGCAGGCGTCCAAGAGCAAGGCGGCGGAATCCTGGGGTTTGGCCGAACCGACCTGGTTCGGCCAAACTCATCCAGTTCGCCCGAACCCGGAGAGTTCGGCCGAACAGGCCAAAACCAACCCCAGGGTCCTTTGCATGCTACTCTAGCTCCACCGCCTCTTGGCCACTATAAATGATGACGTCCTTCACCTAGTTCCACACACCACTTGGGAGCAAGTCTCCAATCACTCTCTTTCAAGATGTAGAGTTAGCCTAGTCTAGCTGGGAGTTAGAGTCAGGGTCGAGCTTCGCTCGGGGTTCCGCAGCCGTCTTCTGGAGTTCTAGTAAAGCTCTTGTACCTTTTCCTTTTCTTTATGCAAGACTCTGAGTATTTAATATATTATCTTCTGTATTTCCTTGAGTTATTTATTCTGCATTTACTTCACGGATAATTGTGGAATGTCTAGCCTTGGTTATAGCTGTCGTAGTCTCGTTCTAGAAGTTCTCTCCTAATTCATTCTCTTAGTTGGTTCCTCGTTTATGCTCAATACTTGCAGTGAAATGTCACCGGGGTATTGACAGGATTGCTTGCTCTTTCCAGGAGAGTGAGTTGTTATCGTCTATCATAGGTGTGGTGCCTAGTCTAGATAGTAACCTTGGTTTATCCCTGATTCAAATGTACGTGTGGTAGTCATTAGGTGGTGACGGCCCTATACGGCCTTCGTAATCCACCACATCGGTCTCAACCCGTAGGAACCTAAGAGGTTGTTAGTGGCTCCCCTTCTCATCCCTTTCTAGGAGTCGCGTGCACCTTATCTCGACTCTAAGACAACAGAACTAGGAAAAGAACCATAGATGTCATTCTTCATCTAGCCGTAACCTTTGCCGGAGATACTGACATAGTAGTAACTCCTGATCCACCGAGCCTAAGTCTTTGTTTTTGCTTAAGGATGAGCAAAAGTCTAAGCTTGGGTGAGCTTGTTGGCGGTCGTTATGGCACGTTTTCGACCACAAATACTAGGGAATAAATGAGGCTATATGTGACATTCCATGCACTTAGGTTTATTTCTAATAAAGTTCCACGAGTTTTGGTGTGTTTCACTCGTGCAGGTACAACAGCGAGAATTACGTGCTATAGGGGTCAGAATTGACCGATTTGGCCGAACGACATGATTCGGCCGGTTACCCCCCCCCCCCCCCCTTAGCCGTACACGACACAAAGCACACCCGGGAGGTGTCCACGTCAGTGATGACCAAGCAATAATGATGCACGACATGTGGACGATCGCCACCTCATCTCTGGGCCAATTCAACATGAAGGACATCACCAGAAGCCAGCCCAAGAGGTCCAGGACCAGAGGCGATGCTGGGGAGGCCGGCCACGGGCCAGGCACAGTTTGGCCAAACCCACAGCCTTCGGGCGAACTGCCCCCAGCTACCAAACCAACCAAGATGGAGCATCCAAGCCATCCAGCATCCAAGGCGGTGGATCTGATGGTTCGGCCGAACCAGGGGGGTTCGCCCGAACTGATTCGTTCGCTCGAATCCCCTGGATTTGGCCGAACTAGCCGGGCACCGCCTTGAGCTCCCTTGCATGCTACTCCAGCTCTACCGCCTTGCTCCAGCTATAAATTGAAGGTCCAAGGCCCCAGTTCAACACACAACACTTGGGAGCAAGTCTCCAATCACTCTGTTTCAAGATGTAGCGTCAGCTCAGGGTCGAGCTTCGCTCGAGGTTCCGGAGCCGTCTTTTGGAGTTCTAGTAAAGTTCTTGTATCTTTTCCTTTTCTTTACGCAAAACTCTGTGTATTTAATATATTATCTTCCGCATTTTCTTGAGTTATTTATTCTGCATTTACTTCGCGGATAATTGTGGAATGCCTAGCCTTGGTTATAGCTGTTGTAGTCGGGTTCTAGAAGTTCTCTCCTAATTCTTTGTCTTAGCTGGTTCCTCATTTCTGCTCAATACTTGTGGTGAATTGTCACCGGGGTATTGACAGGATTGCTTGCTCTTTCTAGGAGAGTGAGTAGTTATTGTCTAGCATAGGTGTGGTACCTAGTCTAGATAATAACCTTGGTTTACCCCTGATTCAAACGTACATGTGGTAGTCGTTAGGTGGTGACAACCCTATATGGCCTTCGTAATCCACCACATCGATCTCAGCCAGTAGGAACATGAGAGGCTGTTAGTGGCTGCCCTTCTCATCCCTTTCTGGAAGTCACGTGCACCTTATCCCGACACTAAGACAACAGAACTAGGAAAAGAACCATAGATGCCATTCTTCATCTAGCCATAACCTTTACCAGAGATATCTCTAAGTTATTGGAAGTATATAGGAATCCTTTACTGTCTCGTTGTCCTCCCACTAGCTAGGCCGCTCTTCTATCTATCCTGGATTTCTCCTTGTGTGTGTCAATTGCATATCACTCCTATCATATCCTTTACCCCCGCCTTGTTAGCTGGTACATTAACTAGTAGTTACATCCTTGTTAATAGTCAATACACTTTATCCAATGCTTCCCTGAGGAAATAAATACAATACCTTGGAATACTCCCGAGTGAAATACTACATCGGTATCCATGCGCTTGCGGATTTCTATCTGTGTCATAAGAATATCAATAAGCACTCCTTGCACCATTACTAGGATTGGCAATCCTGATAGTGGACCGTAAGAAGTTTCAACAAGCATTTCTGGCACCGTTGCTGGGGAAGCAATTGGCAAAAGATATTGATGATTGGAATTGGTGTCTCCTAATTGAATTTATCGCTAGCATTAGCGGGATTACTCCTATTTGTTTGAGTGTGTTTTAAATAGGAGGAAGCAGAGAGCC
Organism: Echinochloa phyllopogon; assembly: GCA_033239725.1. Lineage (NCBI taxonomy): Eukaryota > Viridiplantae > Streptophyta > Magnoliopsida > Poales > Poaceae > Echinochloa > Echinochloa phyllopogon. The sequence goes on from BTCW01000018.1 coordinate 31,815,995, forward strand.
CAGGGTGCCCGATCATGCAGGATCTATCAGTGTTTGCCCCTGTCTACTGTGATGTGTACACATTTTTTTGAGAAGAAAAATTCTCACAGGTATGTGTTTATATAGAAAAAAATATTATCATGACCATGTGCAGAATGAAAGGAAGATCGTCGTCAAGCAAGAAAAAGAAAATCGAATATGACGGATGAACGATGCTGCATCACCGCAATTTCATCTCAAATTGTCGGTAATGGCGAAGAAAAATCAAGGTATGTGAGATAGTCCTACTCTTAGACATTAAATTTTGAGTACCTGCTAGGAAGTAACCTATGCATTATCCCTTTAATTTTTGCATTATCCACTACAAGTTTGCTTTCAATCATTCAATTTCTATGCCTTCTTTTTGAATGGGTGGCTCCTCGACTTTGAACTATATTCGGGCACTGTGCCTAGCCTAGATAGGTAGTGAAGCCTTTTTGCTGCCTGTTTATTCGATGTTCTTAGTCCAACTCATGGCAGCCCTTATTTTGTGTGGGTGATCTCCAAGCGTGGTTGGTTCACCGACTATAGGGTTAAATAAGATTGTCTCCGACCATGCCTTTGGCAATGGATGATTAGTTTGCGCCATGAGAAAAGACAGGTTTAGAAGTTCATGCATTTTATCACCCCATTTTTTTTTCAAACCCACTGCATGTTTCCTGTTCTTCCATTTGCATTCATTCGCCCCATCATCGCCTTGCATTGAAAAAAAGTAGAAAGAAGAAAAAAATAAAAAAAACCAAGGCAGGAGACGTGCTCTATGCCTTAGGATTTAGGCCGAGGTATGTATGCCTGCAAGCCTTCATTGGAGGCTAGTGGTCACACTTTACCTAGCCTAGCCAGTTTTGCTTATCTTTGCACTCTGCGCAAGGTAGGAGACGTGCTCTATGCCCCCACTCCTTTGCCGCTCCACTTGCTTTTTTTCGTACCATTATTTCAACATTCGCAAACAAGCTAGTTCTGTGGCATTCCACGAGTTGGCATATTTGAGTGCCGAACCCCTTTGCCAGACCCATGACCGTGCATCCTTGCACGACAACACCAACATGGAGGAGCACTCAACCGACTATGTGCAGTCACCTCAACGTAGTGCCATTACCGTTGCATACCTTCTGAAAGTCTTCATCATCAGATGCCAACGGTAAGCACACCCAGGTACGTGAAAAGGTTTTCACTTTTTTACCTAAATTAAAGCAAGGTCCACCTGTTTCCATATGCTTATCTCCATGTGAATATTTTGTGATGCTTTCATGCTTCCCTTATTTGTTTTGGTTTGCTCTAGTTTGAATGTATCCCATAGAATTCATTCATAAGCTCTTTAAATTAAGCATGGTGCTTAGGTTAATTAGCTTGCGTTAAACAAATTAGACATGGTGTCAAAATTTGATTAATGAACCTTTAGAGCAATACTTTTATAGATATTGGTTGCATGTGTGGACTAACCCCTGCAGAAAAATCATCAAATTTGAATGGGAAATCCCCAAATTTACTTAACACCGGAGATGAGCCACAGCCATGGATACATTTGAATCCTAGGGTGGAATAATGTTCTCAGGTACGCACACTTCCTAGTACAATTACAAATAACCTGGAACAGGAAGTTGCATCGTCTGAAGCATCCTCTCCATATCGGACGGTGACAAGAACAATCGAAGGAAGGAGAAGTCCCGCTCATGGACTTAAAACACGCGCTCTTGCTGCGAGGTAAACCGGTATGTATCCCGTATTTCCCTTTTCAAATTTTTAATTCCATCATTGCATTTGCATATTTCCCTTACCAAATGTGAATCACCCTTGCATTAGAAATAAGAGAAAACAAAAAAAAGAAAATTTATGGTGCAGTGCGTGGTTCAGCCGATCTCTCTAGTTCGGCCGAACCTACCCCTGTGCCCAATTGTGCACTGACCTGCAGGGTTATAGTCAGCCAGATACATCATTCACCTCCAAATCCTTTCATCTTATGCCAAATACTCCATTTGTAATATCCTTCCACTCCAAGCATGCAGACCCATCCATCCAGAGCAAAATTTCGTGCAAATCCCATACTTGGTCAGTTCGGCCGATGGTCTCACCCTTGACCGAACCTAACCTGCACCTTCTTCCACGAAAGTTACCCAACCAGCACAAAAGTATGGTCTCCACCACTCCACATAGCTTCACACTTCATTCCATCACAATCATGGTAGCATGGGAGTGGTGTGATCCCTCTGATCCTTTGGTCGTGTCATCCTATCCACAAAATCCATCAAAGTTCCCATGCCTTAGTGCTGGACAAAGCTCGTAAGAGGAGGCCAACAGGCTAAACACCACAAGGGTGGTTCGTTCGGGCCATGGTGTTCAGCCGAGTTCCTTATCCTCTCACTTGCCTATGGGTGACACTCTGGATGCATGGAGGAAGCTTGCTCCATTCAGGTTTGCACTTGTACATTCCTTGAATACATTTCTCTCTCAATTCTATGCAATGCTTGATTCACTTGCATGATTTAAAACAAAAAACAAAAATATTTCATTTTTCTTGATCATTATGCTGCTTCTTGAAAATAGTTTATGGAGGTCTTAACTTACCCCACAAGAAAGACTAACATTTTGTGCAGGTTAAATCCCTGCAAAAACAACAAACCCCGAACAACTAAACGTTCAACTTATGATGCCATGATCCTTCGGGTATTGTCGTTCTAACATTTTGCAGGCATCATCTCGTGGTCTCTATTCCGAAGGACCATCAAGCACATTCGGTACTCGTGAATTGGTGAGGCTAGGGACAACTCCCCTACCTTATCACATGTCTCGACACCGATGAAGGGCAAGTTAGAGATCACTCACACCAATGTTCCAAGCCAAGCTTGGGGGAGAAAACCCCCACGAGGTATGTCCTAATCGTATCATTGCAAGCTACATCTTTGATCTGCTTTTGCTTTCATTTTAGTTTGAATAATAAAAATGCCAAAAATATTTGCTTTCAAATAAACAACTCCCAACTATGCATGGACTGAATCATATGCCTCACCTTGGAAATGATTAATAGTTGCTCTGTCTTGTATCTTACAAGTACCTTTTTCACAACTTGTTACTCTATTGGTGCTTGAGTTATTTGGCATGAGTGAAAAATGAACCTAAAAACCTTGTGGGGGCACATGCTTTATTCCAAGTCTAAGTTGTTATGAGGAATGATATAGTGAGACTATGGTTGCATTCTTGCTTTTGCTCTTAGTACGGTGAAAATCTTAGATACATTTATTTTCAAAAAAATGAAGTTTCTCATTTGTCAAAAAATACCTACCAAAGCCATATGATAAGCTTAGTTGAGAAAACCTCTACTCATATGTTGCTTGTCATCTTAGTGAGCTTTGTCAAATTGTTGTGACCTTTGGGTGGAACTTTTCATGCTTTCAAGATCGAGATTCATGCACACCCCACTCTCACTTGCAAATTCCTACACTGGGAGTTAGCAAATATTTTCCATCATCCATCCACAAAATAAATGCTCCATGATTGCCTCTTCTAGTTACCCTTGAAAAGAGACATGGGCTATCCAAAAATGAGAGAAAGAAAATCATGCCAAAGAGCATGGCAAAAAGAAATGAGAAAAAAGGGGAAAACATGCCAAAGAGCATGGCAAAAGGACAAATGAAAAAGAGAGAGAAAAGCATGCAAAAGGCACGGCAAAAAGTATAGAAAAAAAAGATAGCCCATGTTCTCAAAATAATTCAAGGAGAGGAAGAATCATCCCAAGGAGTTTTCCACCATATTCCACTCCACATATTCCACACACTTGCACTTCTCGATCTAATGGTGTGATTTGATCCTCCAAATATCCGGTCTATGACTTAGCAAAATCTGAGATACAAGTATGCCTTTATCCATTCTCCCTACCTGAGCCACACAAAAGCTTTAGTATATTCTAGGATGAAAGAAGGCAAAGCCTTTGGTGAGGATACAAATACCACTTGAGCGATCGAGTGTACCAATTGAGGAACTAAGTTTGATTTTCAAAATTTCAAATCTCTGAGATGAGATCCTGAAAAGAGTAGGAGTGGAATGAAACTGAGTTAAGCTGTTCAACCTTTCAACCACCCAAGACAAGGAGATTGCTATATGCCTCATAGGTAAGAAGGTAAGTTATAACTTTTGCCAATGATTCAAGTATTATAGAATGCTAGTTGTGCAGAAATGTTACCTGCAAGATACCGACATAGTAGCAAGTCCTGATCCACCGAGCCTAAGTCTTTGGTTTTGCTCGAGGATGAGCAAAAGTCTAAGCTTGTGGAAGCTTGTTGGCGGTCATTACAGCACATTTTCGACCACCAATACTAGGGAATAAATGAGGCTATATGTGACATTCCATGCATATATGTTTATTTCTAATAAAGTTCCATGAGTTTTGGTGTGTTTCACTTGTGTAGGTACAACAATGAGAATTACGTGCTATAGGGGTCGGAATTGACTGATTCGGCCGAATGACACGATTCGGCCAGTTACCCCCCCCCCCCCCCCCCCCGCCCTAGCCATACACGACACAAAGCACAGGGAGGCGTCCACGTCAGCGATGACCAAGCAATAATGATGCACGACATGTGGACGACCGCCACCTCATCTCTGGGCCAATTTAACATGAAGGACATCACCTAAAGCCAGCCTAAGAGGTCCAGGACCAGAGGCGGTGCTAGGAGGCCGGCCACGGGCCAGGCCCAGTTCGGCCGAACCCACAGCATTTGGCCACTGCCCCCAGCTGCCAAACCAACCAAGGGAGAGCATCCAAGCCATCCAGCATCCAAGGCGGTGGATCTGATGGTTCGATCGAACCAGGGGGTTCGGTCGAACTGGCCGGGCACCGCCTTGAGCCCCCTTGCATGCTACTCCAGCTCTATTGCCTTGCTCTAGCTATAAATTGAAGGTCTAAGGCCCCGGTTCAACACACACTACTTGGGAGCAAGTCTCCAATCACTCTCTTTCAAGATGTAGAGTTATCCTAGTCTAGCTGGGAGTTAGAGTCAGGGTCGAGCTTCACTCGGGGTTCCGGAGACATCTTTTGGAGTTTTGGTAAAGCTCTTGTATTTTTTCCTTTTCTTTATGCAAGACTCTAAGTATTTAATATATTATCTTCCACATTTACTTGAGTTATTTATTATGCATTTACTTTGTAGATAATTGTGGAATGTCTAGCCTTGGTTATAGCTGTTGTAGTCTGGTTCTAGAAGTTCTCTCCTAATTCTTTGTCTTAGCTGGTTCCTCGTTTCTGCTCAATACTTGCGGTGAATTGTCACCGGGGTATTGACAGGATTGCTTGCTTTTACGAGGAGAGTGAATAGTTATTGTCTAGCATAGGTGTGGTACCTAGTCTAGATAGTAACCTTGGTTTACCCTTGATTCAAATGTATGTGTGGTAGTCGTTAGGTGATGACAGCCCTATACGACCTTCGTAATCCACCACGTCGGTCTCAGCCCGTAGGAACCCGAGAGGCTGTTAGTGGCTCCCCTTCTCATCCCTTTACGGGAGTCGCGTGCACCTTATTCTGATGCTAAGACAATAGAATTAGGAAAAGAACCATAGATGCCATTCTTCATCTAGTCGTAACCTTTGCCGAAGATATCTGTAAGTTATTGGAAGTATATAGGAATCCTTTCCTGTCTCATTGGCCTCCCACTAGCTAGGCCGCTCTTCTATCTATCCTGGATTTCTCCTTATGTGTGTGAACTGCACATCACTCTTATCATATCCTTTACCACTGCCTTGTTAGCTGGTACTTTAATTAGTAGTTACATCCTTGTTAATAGTCAATACACTTTATCCAATGGTTCCCTCAGGAAATAAATATGATACCTTGGAATACTCCTAGGTGAAATGCTACATCGGTATCTGTGCACTTACAGATTTATATCTGTGTCATAAGAATACCAATACTCCTTACACCATTACTAGGATTGGCAATCCTGATAGTGGACCGTAAGAAGTATCTGAAGGGAAACGAGGAGGCTACGCTAGCACAGTTATAGATTACGGATCGTTACCACTAGATGCGCAGATGCAGCGAAAGCCGTCTCGATGTAGACGAACGCATCGAAATGGCAGTGCCGTGCAGTTGCTCATGACCGTCTGGTCCTGCACGTGCGGTCCGTCCTTGTGCTCCAAGTGCAGCACCTCTGAGGTATCCACACGTACGAGGATGGAACATCGAACGTAGGTGTACTAGCACTTCACGTATGGCTGCGATCTGAAGGATATAGATGGAGGGACTATAGGAATTACTGTAGCTCGCGGCTACTGTTCACCCGCGGTACTGTAGCGGCGGCTACTGTAGCGTCGGGCATGTAGCACTGGGTAATATTAGGGTTTGGGTGTCGATGACTGGTACTTGCACCCCTAGCCCCTCCCACATATATATAGGCCGTACTAATGGGCTGCCATCTAATGGGCCCTATCACTAACCTAATCCCTCATGGATCAAGCCCATAAACAAGCCCAATCCGATTGGCTCTTGGGCATATATCCAACAGTCTCCCACTTGCACTAGAGACAGTCACATAGGCAAGTTTTCAGTGTTCCAAACCTCTTAAGTGTGTGACCCTATGGGTTCACGCACACATAGACATGTACCGAGTACTACTCGGTCCAATAGTTGATAGCGGTGTCTAGCAAGATGTGTCAACTCCCATGTGCACGTAAAGATTATATCAGATGAACCACCACAACATCACGTACAAGCTATTCCCTTTGCCTCACGATATTTGGTCTAACTCTACGTTGACCTCTCTTTCTCGAACCTGTGAGTCGGATCCTTCAAGAGGTTAACACTTAACGTATCATGGCCATGCATTTCTTGATCCGATCACTCGAGGGGCTTAGAGATATCTCTCTCGTATAGAGAGGGGCAAATCCCATCTTGATCGACCACGCCTCACAGCATGCTTCCTGACAAAACCTGAAAACCACCTTTATGACTACCCAGTTATGGAGTAGCGTTTGGTAGTCCCTAAGTAGGTCAATTCACATCTTATGTACGTGCAACAATCTCAGGTCTTAGGACAAAGCATACACGTTGTGAAAAGAGATAAACATACAACAAGATCTCAAGTTGGGACAGTCCAGCCCCATGTCATACATGTGCCCACATTATTAGTTTGACATCTCCATGTCCATGACTTGTGAAACATAGTCATCAACTAATACATGTGCTAATCAGATTAAGGAAAATTTTAGAACAACCATATAATGAAAGAGTTTCACAAACAATTCACATAATTGCCAATCATATACAAGTTGCCTTTCATGGATATTCAACAAATAAGCGATATGTCATAGATACAATCATTCACTCACACTAGAGCTAATCTAGATGATATCTAATACCCATAGCTCTCATGTGGGACTCATGCTTAGGCTGTGGAAGAGCCTTTGTCAAATGATCAGCAACATTCAAATCTGTATGTATTTTGCATATCTTTATCTTACCCCGTCTAACAAACTCTCGAATGAGGTGAAATTTCCGCAGTACATGTTTGTTCTTCTGGTGATTCCTAGGCTCCTTAGCCCATGCAATTGCCCCATTGTTGTCACAGTAGAGTTCCAACGGACTTCAGAAAGCTGTGATGTACTCAGGTTCCATTGTAGAATCAGCCAGAGTATATTGCTTAGAACTTTTCCAGCTTACAGCACCACCGTTTATCGTGAACACAAATCTTGATTGCGACTTTGAATCGTCTGGATCAATTTGGAAACAAGCATCAGTGTAACCCATTACAATAAACTCCTCCTCACCTCCATAGACTAGAAACACATCTTTAGTCCTTCTAAAGTACTTAAGAATGCTTTTTACCATTGTCTAGTGACTTTCACCTGGATTAGACTGGTGTCTGCTCGTAACTCTTAGAGCATATGAGACATCTGGGCAAGTACTTATCATGCCGTACATGATAGACCCAATTGCCGAAGCATAGGAGATCTTACTCATGCGCTCCTACTCATCAGCCGTTGAAGGACACTGAGTCTTATGAGGTGTACGCCACGTGACATAGGCAAGAACCCTTTCTTGGACTATTCCATGTTGAACCATTTCAACACCTTGTCAATGTAAGTATTCTGACTTAATCCTATAAGCCTCCTTGATCTATCTCTATAGATCCTTATGCCCAGAATGTATGCAACTTCCCCTAAGTCCTTCATAGAAAAACTATTTTTTAGTGAAGTCTTAACGGATTCCAGCATAGGAATATCATTACCAATCAACAATATGTCATCCACATAGAAGATTAGAAATGCAACAGAACTCCCATTTTCCTTCTTGTAAACACAAGCCTCTTCTTCATTTTGACGGAAGCCAAACCCTTTGACTACCTCATCAAAATGGAGGTTCCAACTCCGAGATGCTTGCTTTAACCCATATATGGATTTCTGAAGCTTGCATATTTTTCTAGCATTACTTGGATCGACAAAACCTTCGGGCTATATCATATATACATCCTCATCTAGGTTTCCATTTAGGAAAGCTGTTTTGACATCCATCTGCCATATCTCCTCCTAATCGAAATATGCAGCTATTGCTAGAATGATCCGAATAGATTTAAGCATCGCTACTAGCGAGAATGTCTCGTCGTAGTCAACTCCTTGAACTTGTCGAATACCTTTTGCAACTAGTCGTGCTTTGTGGACGTGAACATTTCTGTCCACATCTCTCTTTCTCTTAAAGATCCATTTGCACTCAATGGGTCTCACACCATCAGGCGGGTCAACCAAGTTCCAAACTTGATTGTGTCCCATGGAATCTATCTCGGATCTCATGGCTCTTTGCCATTTCTCGGAATCTGGGTCCATCATTGCTTCCGCATAGGTCCTAGGCTCATCGTTGTCCATCAACAATATGTTGCGCTCTCCCGTAACTAGGAGATTCATTCTATTAGTTGCGCGACGTGGCCTTTTCGACCTTCATGGTTGTGATGGTTCTTCTCTTGCCACAGGTGCCTCAATTTGTTCTGCTACATTAGCATCACTCGTAAAGTCTTGCCTCATAGGCTCATCTCGAACTTCTTCAAGATACACCTTTTGTCCACTTTTCTCGCTTTTGAGAAACTCTTTCTCCAAAAAAACATTGTTCCTAGCGACAAACACTTTGCCCTCTGATCGGTTGTAGAAATAATACCCAATTTTTTCCTTTGGATATCCCACGAATATGCACTTGTCCGACTTGGGTGTAAGCTTGTCTGACTGAAGTCACCTGACATATACTTCATAGCCCCAAATTTTTAGAAAAGACAAACTAGGAGTCTTGCCAGTCCATATTTCATATGGTGTCTTATCCACAGACTTAGACAGTACCCTATTTAGTGTGAAAGTTGTTGTTCTATAGCGTAACCCCAAAATGATAACAGTAGGTCTGACTGGCTCATCATTGATCATACCATGTCCTACAAGGTTCGATTACGTCGCTCGGACACATCGTTCCTCTGAGGTGTTCTAGGTGGCGTAAGTTGTGGAACAATTCCGCAACTCTTTAGATGAGTGCTAAACTTGTGGCTCAAATACTTGCCTCCACGATCAGATCGCAAGGCCTTAATTTTCTTGCCACGTTGATTTTCAACTTCATGCTGAAACTCCTTGAACTTTTCAAAAGTTTCTAACTTATGCTTCATTAAGTTGACATAGCCATATCTACTAAAATCATTAGTGAAAGTTATGAAGTACTGAAATCCACCTCTAGCTGTCGTGCTCATTGGTCCACACACATCCATATGTACGAGTTCCAACAAGTCTTGCGCCCGCTCATAAAAACCTGTGAAGGGCGCCTTGGTCATCTTGCCTAGCAAGCAAGCTTCGCATGTCTCATATGTTCAAAATCAAACGAAGTTAAAAGTCCATCAGAATGGAGCTTCATGCGCTTCTCACTTATATGACCCAAACAACAATGCCACATATAGGTATGATTCAAATCATCTAGCTTAGGCCTTTTAGCACTTATATTACAGATAGGTGAATCATCAAGATTTAAAATAAATAACTCATTCACAATGGATGCAAGAGCCACAAACATGCAATTCTTAGAGATCACATAACCATTGTTTTCACTCGTAAATTAATAACCATCCTTCATCAAACATGAAGGAGATAAAATGTTTCGACTCAAACTAGGAACCAAATAACAATTATTCAACTCCATAATAAATCCTGACTGGAGGTGAAATTGCATCGTCCCGACGGTCAACGCAGCAACTCTTGTATTATTGCCCACGCGGAAATCAACTTCTCATCTTCCCATGCTTCTACATCTTATTAGTCCCTGCATCGTATTGCAAATATGAGCAACCGATCCGATATCAAATACCTAGGAATTAATACTAGAATCAGTGGAAGTGTACTAGGAATTAATACTAAAATGTCTGTAACATGAAGTGTACTTGAAGTGGAAGTACCATTACTTCCCTTGCTTTTCAAAGAAGCTAAGTACAACTTGCAGTTCCTTTTTCAGTGACCTAGTTCAAGACAGTGAAAGCACTCATTATCAGCAGCTAGTCCAGTTTTAGCCTTGGGTGCTGGCTTTGATATCCCATCTTTAGCCTTACCCTTATTCCAATAATTACCTTTCTTAAAGGTAGGCTTGTTCTGGATTGCCATCACATGGCTAATGTCTGCGCTTTTCTTAATGTCACCCTTTGTTGGTAATTGGGTTTCTAGAGTGTTTTCCTTTTTCTCAGCCCTGAGAACAATTCTTAGGTTGCGGAACCAATCCGCATAGTTTGTTCCATTCAACTTATCCTTCTCAAGGACCGAACGCAAAGAAAACGGTGTGCTAGGTGTCATTGATCTACAACAGAAAATAATGAAAAATACTAAGACAAAATATCTATGATGGAGCAAAATACATTAAACAATTTAACATAATCTACTCCCACTAAAATCAACATCCCTCCATTGATACTTAGTGATTCAGGATCCACAACTAACAAGTCCACTAGTGAGCTTCAGCATCACCGCTAGAAGACATGGTAGATCGGTAAGCAACCCTTTGCTAATCATATCACATATGACTCTTGATGTTGGGTGACATCTCTATGTCTCGGTGCCCAACCTTTATGCCCCAAGGTCCTTAACCGTTAAGATGACCTTGTCTCAGTTAACCAACCCTTTATGCGAGTAAGTATCCGATACGAATCCATCTAGTCAAGGAAAACTAGTGGCACCCTAATTTCATAGACCCACCACTAAGTGTACAAGACATGTGACGGTGCAAGGTTTAGTTGGGAGGGCATTCAAGACTTAAACATTGTTGAGGGATCGTTCTACTTCTACCGTCGCATGCAGAAAAATAACCATTATCGTCGCATATGTAGAAGTAAAACAATTAGAACGACATTCACATAGTAATAAAACGGTATGACCCATTAACACATGGTGATCTCTATCTCCTTTGTACTGTCCATCATGATGATCCCCAACTCCATGATCCATGTATGTCATCCTCCAGTGATGAGTCCTCCAAGAACTATCTAACGCATGCTAGTAAAATAAATTACACAACCGCGCATTAGATCATCACAAGTTGGCACACAGGCCATTACATCAAATTGACAATACATATGGCTCCAGTCATATTGCCCTACTCATGACACGCAGGTCATGATTAATTACATACATACATCACATACACATAGGGCCATACCGATCACATGAATCTGCAAAAACAAGTTAGCTGATTCCGACGTCCAAATTTAAATCACCGAAAACTCCATCTTCACGGCCTTATTTCGCAAATCTAAATTTAGCGAAACTGCCTTTGGAGTCGAAATCATGTGTAAAATTTTCTGTAGATGAATTTTCATATAAAAATCATCTCAATCCGAGGTCGTATGCAAAAGTTATGGTTGTTTTACGAATAACCTATTTTTCACGTAAAACCCGGCCCGGTAGCAGATCCAATCTACACCACCGCACATCACCATGCGCCTGGCCATGGACCTAAATTCGATTCAACCAATCCAATTGATCTCCATCTCACCATGACTCGGTTTAGATGTATCACTTAGCTCCGATGGCGGAATTCCGACCGGTAGGAGCAATTCGTTACACGACCATCATAGCAAGATCACGAACCGAATAGAGACTCATCTACAGCCAAGCATATCTCCATATGCACACGTCCGAACCTATAACGAGACAGCTATGTCCCTGATACCACTGAAGGGAAACGAACAAGCTATGCTAGCACATACAAAAACTCGTCTACCCCAAAACAGGAACAACAGCCGTGATAGATCACGGATCGTTACCACTAGACGCGCAGATGCAGCGGAAGCCGTCTCGATGTAGACGAACGTGTCGAAGTGGCAGTGCCATGCAGTTGCTCACGTCTGTCTGGTCCTGCACGTGCGGTCCGTCCTTGTGCTCCAGGTGCAGCACCTCCGAGGTATCCACACATACGAGGATGGAACACCGAATGTAGGTGTACTAGCACCTCACGAATGGTTGTGATTTGAAGGATATAGATGGAGGAGGTACTGCAGGAATTACTTTAGCGTGCGGCTACTGTTCACCCACGATACTGTAGCGGCGGCTAATGTAGCGGTGGCTAATGTAGCAGTGGCTACTGTAGCGCCGGGTACTGTAGCACCGGGTACTATTAGGGTTTGGACGTCGACGAATGGTACCTGCACCCATAGCCCCTCCCACATATATATAGGCCATACTAATGGGCTGCCATCTCATGGGCCCTATCAGTTAACCTAATCCCTCGTGGATCAAGCCCATAAACAAGCCCAATCGCTATTGGCTCTTGGGCATATATCCAATAGTATCAACACCTAGTCACGGTGGACAAGTTCACCGAGTGGATCAAGTACAAAGTGGTCACCAACACAAAGTCGGCAACAGCAGCCGCCTTCATCAAGGAGCTTCCCCACCGCCATTTCCTTTCACGCAGCACTCCCCGCAAGGAAGGCGCGACCTTCCCATGGAAGGTGGAGCCACTGGCCGTCTCCTCTCGATTCGTGGTCTGCACGCCAAGATGGCCTCCCTCAGGCTATAAAAGCAGGGCCGCTGAAGCCCCAAGGCCCCCACCAAACCCTCATCTCGAGCTCCCGGTGCTCCCACACGCCCCTTGCCACCGCCATTAGCCGCGATCATCGATCTCTGCTGCCACCTCCCATTGCTCGACCTGAAACCACCCAGGAGCTCTTCCAGGAAGTAAGGATGCTAACCGTGCAACCCCAGCCTCCTTTTTCTCCTTGAACCTAGCCTTGTTGCTCGTCGTCGTCTCCCCAGGTCCGCCGAGCCACTATTCCCCGTTGACTACGGTCTGCGTCGCTCCATCACCGTTGCGATCATCACAGGTGAACTCGTCGTCCTCTCCTGGTGTTATAGGTCCAAACCGCATAGCATTTGGTAGCATGTAGCTCAAGTTAGGCCCTACTCCTGTGAGCCCCCGCCGTTCGCAGTCGCGTGCCACCGTAGCCGCCCAATCGTCGACGTGAACACCCTAGTCGAGTTTGTCGTGCTCTCACGATCCCGTAGCACCACACCGCTTCCAAATATGTGGCCAATAGCTCAATTTCGAGCGACTCCGGCCAGCTCCCCGCCGCGGCAGCCGGCGGCGCCGCCGCAACCTTTCCCTGTCGGCGACCCCTACCCCCCACCCTCCGATCTGTTGTGGATCATCAGATCTGGATCCGTCGACCACCCACGTGACCCCGCCCCGAGTCAAACTCTGGGATACCGGTCAGCGCTGGCACTTTTGCGAAAGAGCCCTCCGAGTTCCTGCAAATCAATCCGTCGTCCGCTGCAGTTCAAAATAATTAAATCTAGGTCCCTGCTTCTTTGAACCCCCCTAAACCTTTTGGAATTTGTGCCCGAGGTCCTGTTTGACTTATTTACTCGTTAGCCCTTCGGTTTTGATATGAAATTACGTTTAGGACCTTGGTTTTTCACAAATAAGCCCCTAGAAACTTTTAAATCTCACAGCAAGCCCCTAAACCTTAGAAACGCCATATCTTTCTCCTTTTAGCTTCGATTAGAGTGATTTTTGTGCTCACATGTTCGTAGTGAAGCGTAGATTAGTTTTATAACCTTTTTTGTTCAATTTATACTGTTTGGTGTATTGTTCTGATAGAATAATCTTATTTGCATGTCCTGGCTTGTGTGGATGCTTGTGTGGTGATTCGTGTCCAGCCGGTGAGCTGTTCGCGTTCGAGTTCAGATTCGAGGAGGGCTATCAGGAGCAGGACCAACAGCAGCAGCACTTTGAGGAAGGCAAGTTATAGCACGGACAATCCTTGCTACCTACCCACCTTGTAATCATTTATTTCATATACCTTAAGGTTGTACCTAGTTTGTTTCTCCTATCCTTTGATTTCCCTGGGTTATACGCAGCTACTATCACCATTATTTAATTATTAATTTGAATTAATGGTTCACTTCAACATGATGATAAAACTTGCTTTCTAGCAACTTGGTTTAGGGACCTAGAGCTTGTGCTTCGTGCTTTGTTATAGTATCTCTCCGTAAGCTCCATTTCTTAAAGCGGCAACCCAGGAGACTGTTGCCACCGCTAGAACTATTATGGCTCTGGTCTTGGTTAAGTAGCTTGTACGTCTCTAGCTTGCCAGTAGTTACCGATGGACCAATGGCGTTATAGGAAGCAAGGCACGGGGTGTTTCCTGATTCCACTAAGGACGGGTGATCCGTTAGCTATGTCTCGTTAGGCACAGTCCCGTGCTGGGGGTCCCTGCGATGGGGAACTCCACGCATTGTGCAATGTTGGGGTATGATGCCCGCGCTCTGGACGCCATTGACCCCCTTATGGTGTGACTTCGTAAGCGTCAGTCAATCTCAGTGCCTAGGGTCTCACCACCTTGTTGTACCTTAGTGGCTACTGTCTTGTTAGGCTGTCTTGTGAAAAGCCTTGTAGCGTCCCTATGAGGTCACACCTCGGAAGTGTGATTTGTGAGGTCCGATCCACCTCAGCATGGTTGGGTTTAAAGTTCTTTTGAGCTTTTACGCGACTGGTGGGTAAAGGGTGAAACCTCTGCAGAGTGTAAATCTATCATGATAGCCTTGCTCAGGGTCACGAGCGGCCTGGATCCTTTTTTATTAGAAAATTGTTGTTATTTATGCTTAATGTCTCTTATACTTTATTAATTGGGTTGCAATTGGGTTTCATTCACTTGTAGTAACTTGGATAATGTTAAAACGAGCTAACTAAAAGTGCTAATGCAGTTCAGCTGCGTCTAGCCTTACTTTGAGCCTTCATACACCCGTGCTATACTTGCTAAGTAAATGTTTTACTTACACTTGTTATTTATTCAACAAAATCCCGGATGGGTAACAGATTGGGATACGCATGAGTCTGCTGCTGAGTTTCTAGAAGATCTACCGTACTACTGAGTTGTGGTCTCGCAGTCAAAGTCCCTATGGATTGCGGCGTCGCGTAGTTAAGAGTTATTAGATTTCCGTTGTATGATTAGTTTATTTATGTTAATCTCTGATGTAAAACTATTATTATTCGAGCATATGTACTATGTTTATCATATTTGTATGCTATATGTGTTCTGGGACTTCTAGGGCACACATATGGCGGCATTCGGGTTTCTGTGTAAATTCGGGTGTGACAGCCAATGGCGACCCAGTTTCGAATGTTTGGAACATCCAGCACCTTACTAAGTTTTACCTTTAGTCCGGATACCAGCTATGTACCTTTCCCCTCTTCTTAAATATTTTAATACAAGTTTGCTGCCTCGACTCACTCCTATTTTCTTTTGCTTCTTGTTTACTCTCTGTTGTATTAATACTCCACCTAATCTACACCAACCATGTATCCGCCTTCATAATGTTCACGTAACAACAATGGCTAGTCCGACTCACTAAAACCAATGTCTAAACTTACGTGAAACTACTTGGCCCGATACCCTACCTAGGACTAAGCCTCCATGAGAGCATCATAGCATGTAGGTGCGCTTCCTCTCCGCGAGCTCCAGCCGTTTTTTCGGCCAAGTACCTAGCGTTGTCATGACTACGACAAAGTGCTGAGGGTCGATAAATCAATCGAAACAAGCCATGAAGCACAAAGTCAAGCTACTTATGACAATCAAGTTCATATATATTGTCTCTCCTCAATTGCTACTAACTATTTCTAATTGTCTGGAAAGATCAAGTCTACAACCTGTCTAGCCAGGTCAGAAAAGGATGCGGATAGTGCTTTGAACTGCTCTTCGCTGCAGTCGGCGGCGAAACCCTCACCAACACAGTCCATCTGGACATCAAGGTAGTGAGTCTTCACGATCGCCAGCAAGTCTTTCGCTACAATGGAGGCCCCGGTCTTCATCCCTGCTCGGGCTCGGCCAGGAGCTGCCCGGAGCATCTCCTCCAGTGTCCTTGCAGCCGCTGGCCTCCACTAGGTTAAGACCTTCATCGGCAAACCGAGCCGCCTCCTCCAAGGCCTGGAACTTCTTGGTGAATTCTACATGCCCAGAATAAGTCCCCACTAAGCATCGATTCCCCAACTACCAGATGTGGTAGAAACAAAGAGCAAGAAAGGGGACTCACCATGCATGGTGGCCTCGTGGGTATCCACAGCTTGAGTGTACGCTTGGCCGACTTCCTCATGCTCCTTCAGTGTGAGTGCCAGCTTCTCCTCCAACACCTTCTTCTCGTTGGCATGACCTACGCATGACGACCACCCATAACCAAGAGTTATTGTGTCATGATCGATACAATCCGGGCAGCAGAGACGGCGACACACAGGCCTAGGCTCACATTGCAGGGAACGCTGGTGGTCGGTGACTTCTTGCTTCCGTGCGGTGGCTTGATTCCTGGCCTCTGCCTCCAGCACCGCCACCTAGTCCTCCAAAGCCTTCTTCTCCTTCTCAGCATCTACGTGTAGACAAAACATGATTTGCCAATGCATGAATTCGGCATGTATTCAAGATAATGCGCAGATCAACTTACTGTCGGCAAGCTGCTCCATCTAAGGCATTAGTTCCCCGTTGATCTCGGCGGTTTTCTCTACATCCACCTCCTTTTGGGATGTGGCCTGCTTGGCTTCCGTCGCAACTGAGTGCACCTGCGTTGCAGCTCTAGAAGCTCATTGTTGTGCTCTTCCGCCACCTTCACCATCTTGGTGTGCTCACGAGCGTTCAACAGCAGAATCTGCAATAGCGAGCCAATCTCGGTGACAACCTATTCATCGAAGGAGACAAAGGAAGATCGCTACGCATACCTCAAGTCTTTTATGTATGACATCCGTGGCATCATGCAGTTTGTTAATGTCCTCACGGTCCTCATCGTACAAATACTTTAACTGCTCCACATGGCTCTGGCCTCCACTCCCCCAGAGGCCAGTTCAACTTGTTGCCCAGCGTTGAGCCACCAGATCCGGCATATCTTCATCGCCATCACCAAGTCTGGGTCCCTCTCGAGCTAGGCGCCAGCCTCCGCTTCGGTAGCACTAGCAGACGGGACGCTAGTGCTCGGCTCTTCCAAGGTACTCAGCGTAGGGGCAGTGGCAGGCGGCGTCGCCGACCTCGGCCCTACGCTGACCGTGATGGGCGGGTCTTCCGGCCATACCACAACATGTTGCAGTGTAACACCCACAGCCTTGGTGTTTGGCTTCGTCACCTTCCCCAGCGTCGAGTCCCCGCCCGAGTGAGACTTCACCGAGCCAGCTTGTTGAAGCCAGGGGCTCTTCCCGGATGGCCTGTAACAGGCAAGCAGTGACATAATTTCAGGGGAAAACATAACTCGACGTACAATAAGAAGACGAACAAACAAGAATACCTGCTTCTCTTGGCCGGCCTCCGAACGGTCATGCCCAATGGGTTGGGCAGCCGGGCCTTGATAGGCATAATCGCCCTTGGCGCCGCCGACGACGGCGCTACCTCCCTCCAGCCTTGTTGGGTCAGGCGCCCCTCTGTAGAACCAGCCGAGGAGTCGGCTCCCTCACTGTCCGTCGGCGATTCCCCCGAGCGCGGTTTCTTCACGGCCGCATTGTCCGGACTCCGCGCCGGAGCCAAGGCTGACCTCTTCTTCGTCCCAAGCTGATCAACCCGGGACGTGACCACCTTGCAGGTCACAGCCCGGGTCCTTCCCAGCGGAGCGGCAGCCTGACCCGCAGCCTCTGCGGTACCCTCGGCACTTAGCGATGAGCCGAACTAATCCTGACCCCCATGGCTCTGCCTCTATACGGATGTGGTCGGCACTGGCCTCCTCTATCGTCATCACCTTCTCCCGCCAATTGGGGTCGATAGGCAGAGGGGCTGGGCTGAAGTACCGATTGGTCACCTCCTGCAAGCATTAGAAATGCAATAATCCACAACTCTGTATCACTATATCTGACAATTCAGTATCCAGGGACAACATGAAACAAGCGCTCGACCCTATGATACTCACTGGGTCTGGAGAATACATCAAATGGAAAGGGTGGGGAGCGCCCTTGTTGCTTATGTCACCTTTCATAATGCTTCCCACCCATTCGTGCACCACATCCCTGTCAACAATCCTATTGTGCTCTTAGGTCAGATTGTTGTGACTGGAGAACTCATAGGTCAGGTGCACTCGTTCCTTGATTGACTGGATCAGCTGGGTCATAAAGAAGATCACCAGAGCTGGCACAGTGAGCCCAACCGACTTTAGGAGGACGATCTTGGCCAGCAACTCCTCCACTTCTACTTGAGTATCTAATATATTATCTTCCTTGAGTTATTTATTCTGCATTTACTCCACGGATAATTGTAGAATGTCTAGCCTTGGTTATAGCTGTTATAGTCTGGTTATAGAAGTTCTCTCCTAATTCTTTGTCTTAGCCGGTTCCTCCTTTTTGCTCAATACTTGCGGTGAATTGTCACCGGGGTATTGACAGGATTGCTTGCTCTTTCTAGGAGAGTGAGTAGTTATTGTCTAGCATAGGTGTGGTACATAGTCTAGATAGTAACCTTGGTGTACCCCTGATTCAAACGTACGTGTGGTAGTCGTTAGGTGGTGACAGTCCTATATGGCCTTCATAATCCACCACGTCGGTCTCAGCCAGTAGGAGCCTGAGATGTTGTTAGTGGCTCCCCTTCTCATCCCTTTCTGGGAGTCGCGTGCACCTTATCCCAAAGCTAAGACAACAGAACTAGGAAAAGAACCAGAGATGTCATTCTTCATCTAGCCATAACCTTTGCCGAAGATATCTCTAAGTTATTGGAAGTATATAGGAATCCTTTCCTGTCTCGTTGTCCTCCCACTAGCTAGGCCGCTCTTCTATCTATCCTGGATTTCTCCTTGTGTGTGTGAATTGCATATCACTCTTATCATATCCATTACCCCCGCCTAGTTAGCCAATACTTTAATTAGTAGTTACATCCTTGTTAATAGTCAATACACTTTATCCAATGCTTCCCTGAGGAAATAAATATGATACCTTGGAATACTCTGGGTGAAATGCAGCATCGGTATCCGTGCGCTTGCCGATTTATATCTGTGTCGTAAGAATACCAATAAGCACTCCTTGCACCATTACTAGGATTGGTAATCCTGATAGTGGACCGTAAGAAGTGTCAACAAGCATTTCTGGCGCCGTTGCCAGGGAAGCAATTGGCGAAAGATATTGATGATTGACATTGGTGTCTACTAATTTAATTTACCGCTAGCATTAGCGGGATTACCCCTATTTCTTTGAGTGTGTTTCAAACAGGAGGAAAGTAGAGAGCCTAGGGTGCCCGATCATGCAGGACCTATCAACTTCTGCCGCTGTCTACTGCAATGTGTACGCGAGTTTCAGAAGAAAAATTTTCACAGGTATCTATTTATATATGAAAAAATATTATCATAACCATGTGTGGAATAGAAGAAAGATCATTGTCATGGAGGAAAAAGAAAATCAAATGTGATGGCGAACGACGCTGCATCACCGCAACTCCATCTCAAATTGTCAGTAATGGCCAAGAAAATTCAAGGTATGTGAGATAGTCCAACTCTTAGACTTTAAATTTTGAGTACCTACTAGGAGGTAGCCTATGCATTATCCGTTTAATTTTTGCATTATCCTTTTAATTTTTGCATTATCCACTGTATGTTTGCTTTGAATCATTAAATTTTTATGCCTTCTTTTTGAATGGGTGGGTCCTCGACTTTGAACTGTATTTGGGCAACTGTGCCTAGCCTAGATAGGTAGTGAAGCCTTTTTGCTGCATGTTTATTCGATGTTCTTAGCCCAACTCATGGCAGCCCCTATTTTTGTGTCGGTGATCTTCAAGCGTGGTTAGTTCACCGACTATAGGGTTAAATGGGACTGTCTCCGACCACGCCTTTGGCAATGGATTATCAGTTTGCGCCATGAGAAAAGCCAGGTTTAGAAGTTCATGCATTTTATCACCCCATTTTTTTCAAACCCACTGCGTGTTTCCCATTCTTCCATTTGCATTCATTCGCCCCATCATCGCCTTGCATTGAAAAAAAAACAAATAAGAAAAAAGGAAAAAAATCAAGGGGCAATAGGATTTAGGATTTACGCCGAGGTGTGTATGCCTGCAAGCCTTCATTGGACGCTAGTGGTTACACTTCACCTGGCCTAGCCAGTTTTGCTCATCTTTGCACTTTGCGCAAGGCAGGAGACGTGCTCTACGCCTCCGCTCCTTTGCCGCTTGTTTTCATACCATTGTTTCAACATTTGCACACAAGCTGGTTCCGTGACATTCCATGAGTTGGCATATTTGAGTGCCGAACCCCTTTGCCACACCCACGACCGTGCATCCATGCACAACAACACCAACATGGAGGAGTACTCAGCCAACTATGTGCAGTCACCTCGGCGTAGTGCCATTACCATTGCATCAATTCTGAAAGTCTTCATCATCAGATGCCAACAGTAAGCACACCTAGGTACGTGAAAAGTTTTTTTCTTTTTTATCTAAATTAAAGCAAGGTCAACCTGTTTCCATATGCTTATCTCCATGTGAATATTTCGTGATGCTTTCATGCTTCATGTATTTGTTTTGGTTTGCTCTAGTTTGAATGTGTGGACAAAATTAAGCGTGGTTCTTAGGTTAATTAGCTTGCTTTAATCAAATTAGATATGGTGTCAAAATTTGATTAATGAACCTATAGAGCAATACTTTTATAGATATTGGTTGTATGTGTGGACTAACCCCTGCAGAAAAATCATCAAATTTGAATGGAAAGTCCCCAAATTTACTTCACATCAGAGATGAGCCACGACCATGGATACATTTGAAGCCTAGGGTGGAATAATGTTCTCAGGTACGCACACTTCCTACTACAATTACAAATAACCTGGAACAGGAAGTTGCATCGTCTGAAGCATCCTCTCCAGATGAGACGGTGACAAGAACAATCGAAGGAAGGAGAAGTCCGGCTCATGGACTTAAAACACGCGCTCTCGCCGCAAGGTAAACCGGTATGTATCCCATATTTCCCTTTTCAAATTTTTAATTCGATCATTGCATTTGCATATTTCCCTTACCAAATGTGAATCACCCTTGCATTAGAATTAAGAGAAAACAAAAAAAATTATGGTGCAGTGTGTGGTTCAGCCGATCTCTCTAGTTCGGCCAAACCTACCCCTGTGCCCAATTGTGCACTAACCTGCAGGGTTATAGTCAGCCAGATACATCATTCACCTCCAAATCCTTTCATCCCGTGCCAAATACTGCATTTGTAATATCCTTCCACCCAGCAATCCAAGCATGTAGACCCATCCATCCAGAGCAAAATTTCGTCCAAATCCCATACTTGGTCAGTTCGGCCGATGGTCTCACCCTTGACCGAACCTGACCTCCAGCACAAAAGTATGGTCTCCACCACTCCACATAACTTCACACTTCATTCTATCACAATCATGGCAGCATGGGAGTGGTGTGATCCCTCTGATCCTTTGGTCGTGTCATCCTATCCACAAAATCCATCAAAGTTCCCACGCCTTAGTGCTGGACAAAGATCGTAAGAGGAGGCCAACAGGCTGAACACCACAGGGGTGGTTCATTCGAGGCATGGTGTTCAGCCGAGTTCCTTCTCCTCTCACTTGCCTTTGGGTGATACTCTAGATGCATGGAGGAAGCTTGCTCCATTCAGGTTTGCACTTGTACATCCCTTGAATACATTTCTCTCTCAATTCTATGCAATGCTTGATTCACTTGCTTGATTAAAAACATAAAAAACAAAAATATTTCTTTTTTCTTGATCATTGTGCTGCTTCTTGAAAACGGTTTGCAGAGGTCTTAACTTACCTCACAAGAAGGACTAACATTTTGTGGAGGTTAAATCCCTGCAAAAACAACAAACCCCGAACAACTAAACGTTCAACTTATGATTCCATGATCCTTCGGGTATTGTCATTCTAACATTTTGCAGGCACCATCTCGTGGTCTCTATTCATAAGGATGATCAAGCACATTCGGTACTCGAGCATTGGTGAGGCTAGGGACAACTCCTCTACCTTATTACATGTCTCGACACCGATGAAGGCCAAGTCAGAGATCACTGACAATGATGTTCCAAGCCAAGCTTGGGGGAGAGAACCCCCACGAGGTAAGTCCCAACCGTATCATTGCAAGCTGCATCTTTGATCTGCTTTTGCTTTATTTTAGTTCGAATAAAAAAATGCTAAAAATATTTGCTTTCAAATAAACAACTCCCAAATATGCATGCAATAAATCATATGCCTCACCTTGGAAATGATGAATAGTTGCTCTGTCTTGTATCTTACAAGTACCTTGTTCACAACTTGTTACTCTATTGGTGCTTTAGTTATTTGGCATGAGTGAAAAATGAAGCTAAAAACCTTGTGGGGGCACATGCTTTATTCCAAGTCTAAGTCGTTGTGAGGAATGATATAGTGAGACTATGGTTGCGTTCTTGCTTTTGCTCTTAGTACGGTGAAAATCACGGATAAACTTATTTTCAAAAAAATGAAGTTCCTCATTTGTCAAAAAATACCTACCAAAGCCATATGATAAGCTTAGTTGAGAAAACCTCTACTCATATACTGCTTGTCATCTTAGCGAGCTTTGTCAAAATGTTGTGACCTTTGGGTGGAACTTTTCATGCTTTGAAGATCGAGATTCACGTGCACCCCACTCTTACTTGCAAATTCCTACACTGTGATTTAGCAAATATTTTCCATCATCCATCCACAAAACAAATGCTCCATGATTCCCTCTCCTAGTTACCCTTGAAAAGAGACATGGGCTATCCAAAAATGAGAGAAAGAAAAGCATGCCAAAGAGCATGTCAAAAATAAATGAGAAAAAAAGGGAAAAAGCATGCAAAAGAGCATGGCAAAAGGAAAAATGAAAAAATGAGAGAAAAGCATGCAAAAGGCATGGCAAAAAGAAGAGAAAAAAAAGATAGCCCATGTTCTCAAAATAATTCAAGGAGAGGAAGAATCGTCCCAAGCATTTTTCCACCATATTTCGCTCCACATATTCCACACACTTGCACTTCTCAATCTAATAGTGTGATTTAATCCTCCAAAGATCCGGTCTTTGACTTAGCAAAATCTTAGATACAAGTATGCCTTTATCCATTCTCCCTACCTGAGCCACACAAAAGCTTTAGTAGATTCTAGGATGAAAGAAGGCAAAGCCTTTGGTGAGGATACAAATACCACTTGAGCAATCGAGTGTACCAATTGAGGAACTAAGTTTGATTTTCAAAATTTGAAATCTCCGAGATGGGATCCTGAAAAGAGTAAGAGTGGAATGAAACTGAGTCAAGCTGTTCAACCTTTCAACCACCCAAGATAAGGAGATTGCTATACGCCCCACAGGTAAGAAGGTCAGTTATAACTTCTACAATGATTCAAGTATTATAGAATGCTAGTTGTGCACAAATGTTACCTGTAGGATACTGACATAGTAGCAACTCCTGATCCACCGAGCCTAAGTCTTTGTTTTTGCTTAAGGATGAGCAAAAGTCTAAGCTTGGGTGAGCTTGTTGGCGGTCGTTACGGCACGTTTTCGACCACAAATACTAGGAAATAAATGAGGCTATATGTGACATTCCATGCACTTAGGTTTATTTCTAATAAAGTTCCACGAGTTTTGGTGTGTTTCACTCGTGCAGGTACAATAGCGAGAATTACGTGCTATAGGGGTCAGAATTGACCGATTTAGCCGAACGACATGATTCGGCCGGTTACCCGCCCCCCCTTAGCCGTACATGACACAAAGCACACCGGGAGGTGTGCACGTCAGTGATGACCAAGCAATAACGATGCACGACATGTGGACGATCGCCACCTCATCTCTGGGCTAATTCAACACGAAGGACATCACCAGAAGCCAGCCCAAGAGGTCCAGGACCAGAGGCGATGCTGGGGAGGCCGGCCACGGGGCCAGGCACAGTTTGGCCAAACCCACAGCCTTCGGGCGAACTGCCCCCAGCTACCAAACCAACCAAGATGGAGCATCCAAGCCATCCAGCATCCAAGGCGGTGGATCTGATGGTTCGGCCGAACTGATTCGTTCCCTCGAATCCCCTGGATTCGGCCGAACTAGCCGGGCACCGCCTTGCGCTCCCTTGCATGCTACTCCAGCTCTACCACCTTGCTCCAGCTATAAATTGAAGGTCCAAGGCCCCAGTTCAACACACAACACTTGGGAGCAAGTCTCCAATCACTCTGTTTCAAGATGTAGCGTTAGCTCAGGGTCGAGCTTCGCTCGAGGTTCCGGAGCCGTCTTCTGGAGTTCTAGTAAAGCTCTTGTATCTTTTTCTTTTCTTTACGCAAAACTCTGTGTATTTAATATATTATCTTCCGCATTTTCTTGAGTTATTTATTCTGCATTTACTTCGCAGATAATTGTGGAATGCCTAGCCTTGGTTATAGCTGTTGTAGTCGGGTTCTAGAAGTTCTCTCCTAATTCTTTGTCTTAGCTGGTTCCTCATTTCTGCTCAATACTTGTGGTGAATTGTCACCGGGGTATTGACAGGATTGCTTGCTCTTTCTAGGAGAGTGAGTAGTTATTGTCTAGCATAGGTGTGGTACCTAGTCTAGATAATAACCTTGGTTTACCCCTGATTCAAACGTACATGTGGTAGTCGTTAGGTGGTGACAGCCCTATATGGCCTTCGTAATCCACCACGTCGATCTCAGCCAGTAGGAACATGAGAGGCTGTTAGTGGCTGCCCTTCTCATTCCTTTCTGGAAGTCACGTGCACCTTATCCCGATACTAAGACAACAGAACTAGGAAAAGAACCATAGATGCCATTCTTCATCTAGCCATAACCTTTGCCAGAGATATCTCTAAGTTATTGGAAGTATATAGGAATCCTTTCCTGTCTCATTGTCCTCCCACTAGCTAGGCCGCTCTTCTATCTATCTTGGATTTCTCCTTGTGTGTGTCAACTGCATATCACTCCTATCGTATCCTTTACCCCCGCCTAGTTAGCCAGTACTTTAATTAGTAGTTACATCCTTGTTAATAGTCAATACACTTTGTCCAATGCTTCCCTGAGGAAATAAATACGATACCTTGGAATACTCCCGGGTGAAATGCTACATCGGTATCCGTGCTCTTGCGGATTTATATCTGTGTCGTAAGAATACCAATAAGCAGTCCTTGCACCATTACTAGGATTGGCAAACCTAATAGTGGACCGTAAGAAGTGTCAACAACCAGCGAGGAGTGGTCTACGTGGTTAACGGAATAAAGTGGAGCTCATTTGGGCGCAATGGTGGAGGCGGCGCAACGGCTACAGTGCGGAATACGAAGGGTGCAACGTGATGAGGAAGATGAGGACGGCGGCGCTAGGAGTGGCGTATTTATAACGCGATTGTGACCTGACCTAATGGCTTCGAAACTAACGGACGGAATACACGGGATTGGCGATCTGCAATCCATTGGATCCGAAATTAGCTGACGGGATATGTTCCCTTTTGAAAGAACTCGGCGTGTCCACAAGACCTAGCCAGACCCTTTGCATGCTTGGGGGCTGGGCGCCTTACTCGGACTCGGCGTGTCCACGAGATCAAGCCAGACCCTTCGCATGCTCGGGGGCTGGGTGCCTTAGTCGGAGTCAGCGTGTCCACAAGACCAAGCCAGATCCTTCGCATGCTCGGGGCTGGGCGCCTTACTTGAACTCGGCGTGTCCAAGAGACAACGGTAGACCCTTCGCATGCTCGAGAGGTGGGCGCCTTACTCGGAGTTGGCGTGTCCACGAGACCAAGCCAGACCCTTCGCATGCTTGGGGTTAGGTGCCTTACTCAGACTCGGCGTGTCTACGAGACCAAGCCAGACCCTTCGCACACACGTGGGCTGGGCGCCTTACTCGGACTCAGCATGCCCATGAGGCCAAACGAGACCCTTCGCATGCTCGCGGGCTGGGCACCTTACTCAGACTCGATGTGTCCACGAGACCAAGCCACACCCTTCGCACGCTCGGGGGCTTGGCGCCTTACTCGGACTCGACGTGTCCACGAGACCAAGCCAGACCCTTCGCACGCTCGGGGGCTGGGCGCCTCACCTGGCCTCAGCGTGTCCACAAGTCTAAGCTATACCCTGCACGTCTATTATCTCCACAGGGACCACCCAACTTTGATAAAATTGGATTTTTAGTTTTTCTCTTCGAGATTTTGATCTCTTGGTAACTCCAGCTAAGCCTTTCAAGGTTCCACGGCTAACTTTCTTGCCACCTACTTGCAATCACATTTAGTACTGAACAATAGCAGTTTCAAAAACCTTTGAACAATATAGAGAGCATTTGTCTCCTAGCTTTCATAACTTTTTGTCTGCTTTTGTCTCCTAGCATGCGATGGACGTTCTGATAGCGGCGTCATGCTGCTGTCATTGCTTTCATCACGTGCGAGTACGAGTTCTGTAGTTTTAACTTGAGCTTTAGTAAAAGCCACTGAAAACATGGAAAACACTTGGACTTAGTAGGTTCACATTTTTCATCACAAATATGCAGCAATCAAAAAAGAAAAAGGATTTACTAATTCCTTTCAGAAGTCCTATCTCAGTTAACCATTTGGAGTATGCTTTTATTGTTGCATCCCTGTAGTCATCGTATAGTCCTGCAAATTACAAACACTGGTATGTGAGAAAAATGTGCGGTTTAGGCTTCATGTGGATTGTGTCCAACAAGCAACATGCATACCAACATCACCGTCATCATCAATAATGTGCGGTTTTGGCCTTGGGCTTTGTTACACCCAAAAATAGCCTATTTAATTTTAGTAATTTAATTGCTTTTATTTAAATTTTTCATAATTAATATAGGCAAAATGAATTATTTATGAATATTAAAAATCAAATATAAGTTGTAGAAACATTTTTGTTGCATTCATGCTGCTGCATTGTGTTTTGTTTGATAGTAAGTTAAATCGGAATTTAAATTTTATTTAAATTAAATTAAATTTGTATTTGTTTGAATCCTAGAAAAGTTATTTCTAGCAGAGTTCGATTTTGCTCCTCAGACTCTCCCCTCGGTCCAACTCTGCCCCTTCTTCTTTTCTCCCGAGCGCGGCCCAGCACCCTCCTCATTCCCCGCCCCCCCCCCCCCCCCCCCCGGCGCCCAACTCACCTTCCACCCCCAGCCCCCACCTGGGCCTCGCCTCCTGAGCCGGCCCAACTACTCCCGCCGGCCCAACCCTGCTCACCCCTCTCCTCCCTTCCCTTCGGCCGCTGCCAGGTGGACCACGCTGGTCAGGCCTTTCCCCTACCTCCCGCCCGAGCGCCCCCCTTCCCCGGCGCACGTCACGCCACCGCGTCCGGCCGCCTTGGCCCCTCCCCCGCTTCATGGGCCCTCCATGAAGGCCCCAAGCAGCTTCCCTCCCCCGCTCCGACGCCGCCCGAGCAACTTCGCTGTCCGCCATCATTGACCGACGTCTCCGACGCACCGCCGGTGCCTTGGACCCCCTTGGTAAGCTTGTCATGCTTCCCTGGTACTCTAGCACCAAATCCCGCCACGAACCATGCACCATCGCGCCCGTGCCACCTCGCCGGAGTTGCCCGCCCTCCAGCCGTCATCGTACGCCACCCCTCGCCGCCCAATCCTCGTCGGGAACCCCATAGCTGAGTTCCCCACGCCCCCAGCTTGCTCCCCAACATATTCCCATTGCGAACCGAGCTCCCTAGCTCGATTTCAAGCCTTCTCAGGCGATGCTCTGCTGCGGGAGAGAACGGCGCCGCCGTGCTCTCGGTCCGTCGCCGGCCGGAAAAACCCCAAGCCTTCCCCGCCGTCCGATCTTGATCCGACGACTCCCGTGCATCCTCGCCCAAGTCAAACTAGAGTCATACCGGTCAGCTTTGGCCATTTTGCAAAAGAGTCCCTGCACTTTTTAAAATAAACCCGCAGTCCACGCCTATTAAAAAATAATTACCGATAGGTCCTTTTCTTTTTGGAAAACCCCCTGAGCTTTTGAAAATTCGAACCTACGGTCCAGATCTGTTGTTTTTATGCGTAGGCCCTCAGGTTTTAATACAAAATTACGATCCCCTGGTTTTTCACAGATAAGCCCCTGGAAACTTTTAAAACTTACCAGCAGGTCCCTAGATCTTAGAAAACCCATATATTTTCCGTTTTAGCTCCGATTAGTGTGATTTTCACGCTCATGTGTTCGTAGTGAAGCGTAGATTATTTCTAGAACCTTTATTTGTATTGTTTCTTCTGTTTGGTGTACTGTTCTAATATAATATTATCTGTTTGCATGTATTGGCTTGCGTGGATGTTTGTGTGGTGATTCATGTCCAGTCGGTGAGCCTTTCGCGTTGGACTTCGAGTACGAGGAGGACTTCCAGGGACAGGACTCACAGCAGCAGCAGCAACCGCCTTTTGAGGAAGGCAAGTTATAGCACGGACAATCCTTGCTACCTAGTCACCTTGTATTAAATTAATTCATAAATGCATGTGTCTAATCTGATGTACCATTAAGGTTGTACCTAGATTTGATTACATTATCCTTGTTTACCTTGGGTTTATGCACATGGGTAGATTTTGCTACGCGCAGCTACTATCACCATTATTTAACTATTAATTTTGACTTAATGGTTCACTTCAATATTAATGATAAAACTTGCTTTTCAGCAACTTGGTTTAGGGGACTAGAGCATGTGCTTCGTGCTTTGTTCTAGTGTCCCTCCATATGGTCCGGTTCTTAAAGCGGCAACCCAGGAGCCTGTCACCACCACTAGAACTATTATGGCTCTGGTCTTGGTTAAGTAGCTTGTACACTCTAGCTTGCCAGTGGTTACCGGTGGGGCCGACAGCATTATGGGAAGCAAGGCGCGAGGTGTTTCTTGATTCCACCGAGGATGGTAGCCCCGTCGGCTAGGTCTGGTTAGACCCAGTCCCGTGTTGGGAGTCCCTGCGATGGGGAACTCCACACGTTGCGCATTGTTGGGTGTGATGCCCGCGCTCTGGATGCCATTGACCCCCTTATGGTGTGACTCCGTAAGCGTAAGTCAATCTCGGTGCCTAGAGTCTCATCACCTTTTTGTACCTTAGCAGCTACTGTCTTGTTAGGGTGTCTTGTGAAAAACCTCGTAGCATCTCTATGCAGTCACACCTCGGAAGTGTTGATATGCGTGGTTGGGTGCAAAGTTCTTTTGAACTTTTACGCGACTGGTGGGTAAAGGGTGAAACCTCTACAGAGTGTAAAATCTATCATGATAGCCTTGCTCAGGGTCATGAGCGGTCTGGATCCTTTTTTATTAGAAGATGATGTTTATTTATGCTTAATGTCACTTATACTTTATTACTTGGGTTGCAACTGGGTTTCATTCACTGTAGTAACTTGGATAATGTTAAAATGAACCAACTAAAAATGCTACAGCAGTTAAGCTGTGTCTAGCCTTATTTCGAGCCTTCATAACCGTGCTATACTTGCTAAGTAATTTTTTACTTACACTTGTCATTTATTCAATAAAATTCCGGATGGGTAAACAGATTGGGCTGGGCATGAGTCTGCTGCTGAGTTTCCCAAAGATTTGTCGTACTACTGAGTTGTGATCTCCTAGTCAGAGTCCCTGTGGATTGCGGCTCCATTAGTTTGAGAGTTTATTAGTCTTCCGCTGTTATTGGTTAGTTTATTTATGAAGCACTCTGATGTAAACTTTATTTAATGAAGAATTTATTCAAGCATATGTTCTCTATTTATCCTATTTGTTCGCTATATGTGTACTATGACTTCAGGGCCACACATATGGCCACATTCGGGTTTTGTGAAAATCCGGGTGTGACAGGCTTGGAGCCAATCTTAGTATTCATCACAATCAATGTCATCATCATCAGCATCACCATCGTCATTAATACCAGCATAAGGGCCATGCTGCCTCTTTGGTTTCAGGGGTGTTATGCTGACATCTTCTGCAAGCATATCTTTTTCTGATAGTACCAACCTTACTTTCTTTTCTTTGGTTGAATCGACGTAATGACACATGTCCATTACATATTTTTTTCTATTAATTTCAAGGAGACGCGTTGTACTGGTATCATCTTCATTTCTCTTGATGTAGAAGAGGTAGTCCCACTACCCATATTTAAGCCCATCTTTAATACTGCTCATGACGTGAAGGTCTATAGCACCCTTGTCCAATACAAAGGAGATGTATCTTAGAACTCCTCCCTCTCGCCCGCGGCATTCGATTAGTATATCCCACACCTCACCTGTCAAATCGCTTAGTCTATATGTGCACAAAACTATTAATACACCAGCATGAAAAAATTGAGATGTAGTACTAATGGTATATGCGTGTGTGTGTATATATATATATGTGTGTGTGAACAACAAATATGTAGTGGTCGACAAACAGATTTAGAATCCTTTGTATGCTATAAATAGTCAGGTTTGAATGAATGCAAGTGCTAAATTAATCATTGTAACTATATCCACATCAATGATACACATGACATATGCTAATATGCACAGATTCAACTAGATTCTAAAAAAAATGCTAATATCCACACATTCAACAGATCTAAACAACTTCTAGTAATCTGGGGGAACAAAAAAAACCAATTCCATAGGTACAGTAGAAAACCCCTATTCCAAATATATCCTCCTAGCAAAAAACTCCTAAATCGAGACTAACCACCGGGGCGGGAGGCGGAGCGATTCCCAACAGTTCGTCATCGCATTTGGGGATGACGACTGGCGCCGCATCTTCATCTTCAACCTGGATGCGCCTCGGGTTCGACGTCGTCCTCGTCCTCCTCCGGTGCGCGTTGCCGGTGCTATCGTCCCTTATGAATCTTCCTCACCTTTCACGCCTCTGATGGGTGGAGTGGTGCTCCACTACAGGCTGCGCAACAATGGCGGATGCTAGAGGGGAGGCAGGAATGCAGGACTGGATCTTGCTGGCACCTACACCCAAGTTGGAGTCGAGGGCGTAGCTGTGGGAGCAAGTTCGGTGAACGATCTCACCAATGGAGGAATTACGGCACGACGGCGGTGTGAGTGAGGCGGGAGTTGATGGGACAGATTGGTTGTGAAATGCTGGTGAAGGGGCAAGACGTTGGGCTTGAATGCGGCAGGTTAGGGTTTTTTCTTTTAATGGTACGAATGTATTACAATCTAAGACATAAAAAATGTTTTCAGATGAGAAAGTCATGAATGCTAAAGTTGTAGAACTCATCAAGATCTACAAACTTTATTGAAGTCATTAGTCCATGCTACAAAGTTTGAATAATCCAGAATTTGAATTTCACGAATTGGAAACTAAAAGCTAGATTATTGAACACTAAATGATGTCAAATGGAAAAGTGATGAATAGCAAAGTTTCATAACTCATCAAGATGTACGATATTTATTTAGGTCATTTTGTCATTTTCAAAGGTGGTATTATACATTGGTCGATAATCCTAGAATCACTCACATAGTTCAAGAAACTATGATAGAGACTTGTAAAATGTGTACTACATGGTATTACCACTTTTGAAAATGAAAAAATGACCTATTTAAATATTGTGGATCTTTGCAAGTTATGAAACTTTGCTATTCAACACTTTTCCATTTGACATCATTTAGTGTATGAAAATATTGCTTGTAGTTGTCATTTTTTAAATTCAAAGTTTTTGGATTGTAGTTGTCAGTTTTTAAATTCAAACTTTACAGCAAGCTCCTATAGCGGTTTAGGATTTGAACATAAGAAAAAGAGAAAGACATGAGAAAAGAAAAATGGGTAAAGCCCTAAAATAAATATTATGGGCCATAAAAATATATTTCAGAAATATTAACATCCTTAATCCAACACACTAACGAACTTACTCCAATTTTCAAAAATGTTTTGAAATCCACACTTTCCAAACAAGAAAACTATGCAAGAGCATGAATGCAACAATCCACCTTATATTTATAACCTATATTAATTAGATTTAAATTTAGAAAAAAATATTTCTTTTATTTTAAATAATTGTGCACACTTTCTATTAAATTCTAATCAAATTTTAGAAAAAAATTAAAAACCTAGCAAATTGAAAACTAGGGTGTTATAAATACTACCCCACTTAACACGAATCTCGTCCCGATATTCAAGGAAAAGCTAGTAAGATATTCAAAGGTGGTATGGTGATTTTTTGAGCAAGGGTTTATGAAGATTCTCCTTCGTGTGCTTTTTTCGGTGATGATCAACATGAGCATCCTCGTGTCCGCTGCTTTGTCGAGGTTGAAGCTTCTTATGATCTCATCATTGGTAGAACAAAGAAGAGGCAATAAAGAAAAAGGTGACAAGGATTATCAAGGACTGAGGAGAAACGAATACCCAGTTATCTATTTATACATATATAACCAACTAATGTCATTGCGGACAGGAGTCCCACAACACATCAACACTCAAACAAAGATCCAAATCAAACAAGGCCACAATAACAGACATATCACAAGTCCTTAAAAGACGACACTATCAATTATAATCCTTAACAATCGATCTATCGGTAAGAAAAAGCATGGGTGAAACCAATCATAACTCGAAAATAGAACTAGTGAGGATTCAGGTTTCTTGCAGCCTTCAATCTTGATGTTGAAGTTCTCTTGATGCAGGTCTTCATCTTGAGTGTTGATGTTCTTTAGGTTGAAGGTGACATGTTGTGTAGTATCTTCTCTTGATCTTGAGATGAGGATACGGTGAACGACTAAAGATTTTAAATATGAAAGGGATTAGAAATTCATTTGCTCAAAATAGCATAATAGATGAGTTCAGAGTGCAAACAGTGAGGGAGAAGGTCAAGGAGGTGAAGGTTTTTAAATTAAGTAGAAAATATGACCTTAGCGGCAACCATTTGTACCTAGGCTTGCATCCTACGGTCGATATAGCTTTGAAACCACTTCTATCATGCTCGGTTTTAAGGATAAACCGAACGCACCCTTTATGCATGCCCAGGATCAATTTTCATACATAAAGTGACATCATCATTGAATATCATAACATATATCAATTACAAAGCGTATATTATTACAAAATGACCAAAGGGTCTCAAAGAAAGTTGCACAGTGAAAAGTCTAATCGTAGCGGAGGGCTCCATCTTCCATAGGAGCGTTGATCGGGGGCACACCAGCCTAGTACTCTAGGTCTTCATGATCCAAGTTTTCACTACCCTATTAAGGTCTAAACCAAGTGTAAGTGCACTTATGGTTGGCACTTAGCAAGTGGGAGGGAGAATATGACATGAAGGCTTAAACAAGGGCTTTATTTGGTGGACTGCATAGCTCAAGTTTTAGTTGGTCAAATTTTAATCTAGCACCTAGAGGTATTCTAATGTGATAAGCTTCCCAAACCACCCAACTTAAGGTTTAAGCCATAACTAACCAAAACCACAGTTAACCAGCACTGTGATCCTCCCAAACCAGCTAACCATGTGAGGGTCCAGGCCTCTCTTGACCGTGAGCACAACTGTTATAACAGTTTTACACTCTGCAAAGGTTGTACACTATCGCCATGAGTCGTGATACCTTTTAGCTGAGGTTGCGAGCCTCCACACATTTCCAAGATGTGCGTGCTGGGGTACACTACGAGGCCGTTACTAGGTTCACCAGCGCGCATTAACCCACTCAGGGTTCGGGTACCCATCATTGTGCCATGCTTAATCTTTAGCCCCAATAGCTTAACGCAGACCACTGGATTTCCTAATTTCCCCTAGTAAACATAGCCAAGACCATTGCCCATATACTTCTCATTGTTGTACTGTTGTCCTGGGTGGTCACTCCATAGATCAAACCTTAAGCTCGGCTCAGGCAAAACCAACATAACTTTTGTAAAAAACCAAGCATCAAACTCACTTGTCGGAGACGCCTAGAGTTCCATGTTGCTAAAAAAGATTATCAAACCCACATTGCATAACTTATTAGTCAATACCGAATTAACCCAACCACCCATTGTTGAGCAAAGCTAAGCAATAAAACAGATAGGTAACCACTAAGGCATCAAGGAATAATCATGAAATTCTAGTAAACAACCTAACATAGGATTCCAGTAAATTATGATATCTAATGCAAGCAAATGTGAATAACACGTGACAATGTGATACAAAAATAAATAGGTGCAAAAGATATGATCAAGGATCCACTTGCCTCAAAAGAAATTCAGGATTCCCACTTGCTCAGAACGTTCCTCAGCGTAAACAAATAAACTACAAACAATCATACAATTTACAACTATGAACAATACACCAAGAATAAATTAAACAGTTTTGAAAAGCATACGACCAGCTAGCACTAGCTACAATGAACGCAAGGGCACGGGGAACGCTTCAAACGAAGCTACGGTTGAAAAGATAAAGCTATCGCAAGGTTTAAATTATATATGAAAAAGGACAACTATATGCTTCATTAATTTTAATTTATGAAAATATGCATAAAGGATATCTCAAGAAAATACCCTATGTTGAAGTTATTCAAATTATATTTAACTTATAAAGAGGGTTAAAACTTAGTCATTTTTAATTTATCAAATTGTTTACAAAAGAATTAAGCTATTTAATATTAATTATAAAACTAGAAGCATGGGAGAGGGTCTAATCAATTTGTTTCATGTGTCATGTTAAACTAAACAAGTTATAAAATAAAAACACATTTATTTAGAAAGCAATTTGAAATTAACATGAATTGATCAAAAGCCGGTGTATAAACCTAAACAAATTTTATTTAGAAAGCAATTTGAAAGGTAATTATTTATTTATTTATTTTATTTTACCAAACATGACCATCATGAAACTACGATTGTAAACGATAGCCACGCTAAAAGAGGACCATCGCAACAAGAATGGACTAAAACGGAGCTAGGACGCAAAAGCTACAAGCAAAAACATGATTTAACTATTTTCTAGAATTTTATTAGCACCTAGAAAAATTTTATTTAAGCTAAAACTAATTTTTATAGCACTAACAAGGATTATAATATTTCTAGAATAAAATAAACTAATTTATGACATCATATTAGCAATATATGACATCAACAAGGCATATTATACAAAGCTTAAATAGTTTTTTACATTTTTCCTAATTAACAAGGGTATTTATATAAATAACAGAAGTTTCCATGATCCAATACGTGAAATGTACAAGGTTCAGTAAATAGATGTTGTAAAATAGTGAAAATACAATGGTTTATATGGTATATATAGTAGAGAGGGGCCTAAACATAATTAAACATAGACAACAGGCGCTAGCATGAAAGTTACCTAAACTGAGTGAACAACGCGCGCAAAAACTAGGTTCTATGGGGCCTAAGTGCAAAATGGGCAGGGCAGCCGGTTTGACTGGAGTTGACCGGTACGCCGGGATCTCATCTCGGCCGTTGGATCACGGATTGAGGGTCTACAGCACGCCGGGGCCGCGGAAACTGCAGCGCCACCACTCCGTCGGCCGGCACAGGGCACCATTTCGAGCACGGTTTAGCCCTAGAGCGAGAGGAGGAAATGGCGAACCTCGTCAGGAGTTTGTTGTCGGCGTTTTCGCGACGGGAGTGTCTGCCAACGACGCGCGGCGGATGGGGTTGCGGGTGCGCGTGGGAGATGCGCTCATGGCATCGGCTTCGCGCGTCTGGGCGTCCAGGCAGCCTCCTGGTGGTCCAGCGCACGCGAGGGAGAAAGGAGGGAGTGAGAGAGGGTGCCATGGTGGAGACCGGGGTGGTGGCCGATGCTCATCGTGAGAGGCGACAGCGTCGATTCCATGGTGACGACAGCACGACAGCGCGTGAGGCTTGGTGAGGGGGAAAAGGGAAGGAGTGTTCTTGATCGGCCTTTCGTAGGCGGAGAAGTGCACGAGGTGGCTAGGGATTTGGGAGGCGGTGTTCATGGGGTCGGCGGCCATCAATGGCGGCAATTTACTTTCCATTGATTTGAAAGGGAGAGGAGGGGGAAACTAGCGGGAAGTAAAGGGAGGATGATGATTTTGCGGGTGGGGCCGAGCTGCTCGAGTGTGGGCGGGAGCGGGAGGGCGCGGGGCAAGCTGTGGTGAGGCTGAGCGGCAGCGGTACTCGGGTGTATGAGCGGAGCAGTGGAGGGGGATGAGAGAGAGGCCGACGGGAGGGGCCCGTTGCGCGCAGAGACAGAGGGAGAGAAGGCGATGGCGCCTGGGCGCTATGCGCCTTCGACAGTTGCGGCAGGCGGAGGGGAGGGGAGCCGGGCTGCATGGGCCATGCGGGAGGGGTTTGAGGTGGGCTAGCAGCCCAGTTAGCGGGGAGGATTGGTGGGCCGATTGCGGAAAAAAAGAGAGAAGGGGAAGGGAGGAGGGGGTTGGGTCGGGGATTTTGGATCAAAAATGGCCCGGTGTCTTGTAGGGGTTTAGGATTTGAACTTAAGAAAAGGAGAAAGACATGAGAAAAGAAAATGGGAAAAGCCCTAAAATAAATATTATGGCCCATAAAAATATATTCCAGAAATATTAACATCCTTAATCCAACACCCTAACAAACTTACTCCAATTTTCAAAAGTGTTTTGAAATCCACACTTTTCCTATCAAGAAAACTATGCAAGAGCATGAATGAACAATCCACCTTATATTTATAACCTATATTAATTAGATTTAAATTTAGAAAAAAATATTTATTTATTTAAAATAATTGTGCACACTTTCTATTAGATTCTACTCAAATTTTAGAAAAAATTTAAAAACCTAGCAAATTCAAAACTAGGGTGTTACACGTCCAGAGCTAAGATATTGGTTAACGACCGGGATATTTGAGAAAAGTTTTTAATGAAACGTCTATGAAACCCAGGATGGCCAAGGATACTACGAATCCACTTTACATTGGTAGGCAGTGGGAGCTGCTCAATTACTTCTATCTTCTTTTTGTTTACCTCAATTACACGTTCCGACACCCTGTGTCCTAGGACAATGCCTTCTCGCACCATGAAATGGCACTTTCCTAGTTCAGAACGAGGTGTTTTTCTCGACATCTCTGTACGAGTCGGGCGACGGAGCGGTCGCTGCGTGAGGGGAGTAGGCTGATGGTGGCAGCAGAGGCGTGCACATGGGCTTGCCTTCTGCACGATTAATAGGCAGGAAGAGCGCGTCCTAGCGACACCAAGGAAGGCTGTCGGCGGCGCTGCCATAGAACTCCAGGAGAGCCAGGGCGGCTGGGCCGAACTAGGCTGCAGGTGGAGCTGGGCATTTCTAGGCCTGCCTGTATCGGGCTTTGCAGGCTCAGCCCGAGGGAAGGACACGCCCCAAAATAGAAAGGAGAGAGGTAGGAAAAAGGCCGGGTGGGGTTAGGCTAGACTGGGCTTGGCCCAATAGGATTTGGGGGTTTTGTTTTTCTTTTTATTGTCAGAAAATATTCTCCATGGAAAAAATAAAACTAGAAAAATTCTAGATAATTCGTTTAAGCCACAAAAATTACTCTGAAAACTCCAAAAATCCCAAAAGAAATAGATAGAGTTGGACATGAGAAACCCAAATAAAGTATTTGGAGCTCATGAAAAAGATTTTAGTATGTTCAAAAAATTAGAATTAGCTATAGAAATAATAGAAATAACTCCTGAAAAATCTGAAAAAATTCTAAGTAGGTTTCTGCACGCATTTTAAAAAATTTGCACATAAAAAGACACTGTATGCAACTAGCATGAATGCACCGCACAAAACATTAAAAGCTATGTTGTTTCAATAAAATAAAAATTTCCTATACTGAATTCTCTGAAAATTATATAAAACTTAGAAAATTTTAGAAATTTGAGAAAAATCATTGTGTTAACTAGTATTGTTGCACATGCGACATGCACGTGTTACTAAAAAATTAGGCAACCGACAATTATTACAGTTAAATAAATCATCAATAGAGTGTGATGACCATCTTTTCCATGGCCAGATGATGTATTTCTTTTGCCAATGACATAGGCAGGCACATACGTCACCATGCATGAGTAAAAAAAAAAACTTGAAAAATATACCATGCCAATGATTTTTTTAATGTCCATACAGATCCATGCAGACGTACGTGATTAGAGTCACCATACATGGCATTGTTTTTATTATCTATCTTTCCCTGGGTGTCAAAAAATGAAACTACCAACTCTAACCGGTTACATACATCCTGCAGATTGGCCAATGTAAAAC
The DNA here is from genome assembly GCA_033239725.1 of Echinochloa phyllopogon. Taxonomy (NCBI): domain Eukaryota; kingdom Viridiplantae; phylum Streptophyta; class Magnoliopsida; order Poales; family Poaceae; genus Echinochloa; species Echinochloa phyllopogon. Next base: position 31,854,477 of record BTCW01000018.1, read on the forward strand.
ACAAAGGAAAGTCAGCTAGTACCTCAACATGTTAAGCCACTAAATCCTCCCGTGAGAGTTGAGATGTGTTTGGACAGCAATACACATGTACTTCACTGTAGTTTTCTCCATCAATATAATCCATCAGAATCCTCAACTGTCTTGATTCCAGACCTCATCCTTAATAAGAGCTGAAGTAGCACACTAACTGAATGCCAGACGATCATATATAATGTATAAAAGACATAATTTGATAAGAAACTGACGAAACTGAATGGACTCACATTGCAAACCGATGAAACTGAATAGCTTGCTTATGGGGAAACTGAATGGCAATGTTCAGGGATCCTGACACCCCAAGAGATGGCAAAATGATTTGCTATATGTGGTAGTTGTTAACTGATCTTTAGTTCAGTGAAAGCCTATTTTAAGAGTTCGATCAGACCTTTGATTCTACGTATAATATATAGAAGTCCATACAAAAAGCAAAACAAATAAAACAGATCTGTAGAACTCTTACCTCAACTCGGTCACATACCATATCCATAATTCCATATTCGATAGCCTCATGACCTCAATGCCATGCTCCAAGAATGTGCACCATCGCTCGAAAAGGAGGCAAATTAAAAGCTCTAATCCAACCAAGTCATCCTCCTCTTTTCCATGGATCGAGAGCTTGCTAGGCATTGACGATATCTTACTATAAGAGCATCATTGTCATCACACGCGGAGCAGCTGACGAACTAGTTCCTGGACACGCCAGTGTACTAGGCTCACGGGATGAGCAAGCACCTGCGGCTCAGAGACTACCCGAGCTTCCTGCGCACCATGGACTGCGGGAACAAGATGCTCAACTACACGCTGCACGAGATGGAGCACTCAAAGGCCACCACCGCCATCATCTACAACACCTTCGATGACCTGGAGTGGCCGGTGCTCGAGGCCGTACGGGCTGCTCGTCTGACTCGCGGAGGAGCCGCTCGTCCCGGCGGGCGGCCTGTTCGACGCGCTGGGCTCCAACTGATAGATCTACCCAGAACACCTAGTCATAGATCTAGCGGTAAAACTTGACTAACACGAACAAGAGCTAGTGGATCTGGATCTAACACATAACTAAAACAGAGAGGGGTTAGGGATCCGACCATTGGAGTTGGAGGAAGAGGAGCCCGCCATAGCCGTAGTCGTAGGAGTCGTGGCCGGCATAGTCGTAGCCGTAGTTGTGCGCCCCCCCGATTAGGGCGCGAGTCCATGGGCCGGAATTGGCCGTTGGCCCAAGGCCGGGAGATCATTCTAACATTCTCCCCATGATCTCACCTTGCTTACTTACTTCTTGCAACCCATTCCATCACAGATAAATGTATAGGACATGTCTCATCATAATAGTTAATACCATTAGATTAACAGCCACAATACACCTTTCAATTTTGAAACAGATTCTCAACTAGGCCCTTATTATCTAGGTATCATAGGCTTTCCCATAAACCCATGCCGGCTAAGTGTTCTCTGAACACATTGGGTGGTAAGCCTTTCGTGAGCGGATCCGCTAGCATTCCCTTTGTACTTACATGCTCAAGACTTATATTATGATCCTGGATTTTCTCTTTCACAACATAAAACTTAATGTCAATGTGTTTGGCAGCACCACTTGACTTATTGTTGTGAGCATAGAATATTGCTGGCTCATTGTCACAGTATATTCTGAGTGGTTTCTGAATATTGTCAACCACTCTCAACCCAGGTATGAATTTCTTTAACCATTTTACCTGCCTCGTGGCCTCGTAACATGCTATAAACTCGCCATAGATCATAGATGATCTAGTGACCATTTTTTTGGAGCTTTTCCATGATATAGCTCCTCCTACGAGACTAAATACATAACCTGATGTGGATTTTCTATCATCTACATATCCCACAATGTCTGCATCTCTAGGGAATCAGATTTTCTATACGTTAGCATGAGGCCTTTTGTGCCCTGCACATACCGCGAAGTATTGACGAGGTTGCTTACTCTTGCTAGCAGAGTAAGTAGTTGTTGCCTAGTGTATGTGCAGTACCTAGACTAGGCGGTAACCCTGGTTTGCCCCTGATTCAGCCGTATGTGTGGTAGCCGTTAGGTGGTGACAACCCTATAAGGCCTACGTAGCCCACCACGCCTGTCTCGTCCTGTAGGAGCCTCATGCAGTGATTGGTAGCACTCTTTCTCATCCCTGTCCGAGTGTTGACGGTTTTTCTTCCCGACGTTAAGACAGTAGAGTTAACCTTGACCTTTAAGTACTGGTTCTCCAACCCCAATATATCTTAACCTGAGTGACCGAGATGGATAAAGTACATAGGAATCCCTTTCTCGTCTCATTGTCCTCCCAGCTAGCTAATCCTTCTCTTACCTATCAAAGTATCCTTGAGTAGTGTGTCACGGTAACCAACTCCTATCAAATACCGTTATCTCCCGTCTTGACGGTAGTGTACCTCTATCTGATAGCCTCGAATATCTGTTTACTAGTTGTTGGGGACGGTCATAAGGGGTCCCCTAACCTAAGGGATAGTCAACTTTGAAAAACGCAAATCAATTTCAAACAAATCCCCACAAATTGATGAAGGTCTAAGCGCACAAAGCCCACGGCCCAACATAGGCCAATGGCCTATTCGAGACCCCCCAAAATGGTGCCGGTGCGCACTCCATCTCCGCCTCGATCGAGGCCTCAGCGGTCGAACCCCGTGCGGCCCTCTACTCCAAAAACTCCGCCTCGCTCGAGGCTACCCCTCGACCCACCACGCGCGTGCCCCCGTCTGCTCCACTGACAAACGTATTCAATGCCCGGCGCTGCCACGTGACACCAAAGTCAAAAGACCAATCGCAAGCCATCCCGCATAGGCGATATGACTGAATCACGTCTGCCAACTTCGGTCACTGTGCGACCATCCCCGACGCTGTGTGTGACTGCAATACCCTGTGTGGTCAACTCCAGTCACTGTATGGCCAACTCCTGTCACTATGTCGGCCTACGAGGCCCTGTGCAGCCCTATGCTACCAACTCCGGCGCTCCTGTGCTGCCAACTCCTGTACTGACCCCCTGACGAAGCCCTCGACAAAGCATGGGAGAACCCTCAAACGGGTGTATGGACGACAACTTGGCATGGATGTCGGTCAGCATGACCCCTCAAAGACGCTCCAGACAAGCACAGGGGTACATACTTTCTACAGAAAACACCATGCCATCCACTCAAGCTGACTGGTGATTTTCGCTGGGCTGAAGGATCCACAAGGACGACAGCCACGACCAACGCCACACTCTCTAGTGCCCGGTAACAGTAGACTCAACTGTGCAAACACGCATGTCACTGCCCCTCCTTGAGCTATAAAAGGAGGAGGTAGACTCCCGGCCATGGGCCGGCAACAAGAGGCAACATCCAACCGTTAGAACACACAACAACCCAGACAATGCAACCATCCTAGACGCTTGGGACTTCGAGGCTTCTCCTCCTCTCCCGCCTTGCTTGTAAACCCCTACTACAGGCACCCCAGTGCGAAGTAATATAGTGCATGCACGGCCCCTGCTGGACGTACGGCCTCGTGGCCGGAACCAGGATAAGCCCCGTGCCATTGTGTTAGCCTTTGCACCAACCATCGAGAGAGTGGACGCAGTGCATTCGTTCTAGTTAGTGTCGGGCGACCGATCCAAACACCGACACTGGCGCGCCAGGTAGGGGTAGCGTTGTGATCGTTCTCTTCATCCACAGTCCCTCTCGATGGTGATCCGCACGAGGCGTGGCAATCAATACCCTATGGGAGTATCGAACCCATTCCTGGCCAGATACCAGATCTGGTTCGGGAGCTTAGAGTTCGAGGCGACTGGCAACAGTTACCTCACGCGGCTCCTTTCGAGCAACGCGAGCATGGAGGCTTCGGCGCCACCCCCATCATCACCCCAACGCAAGAGGCGTTCGGGCCAGCGCGCGCGACGAGCGCGCACGGAGCAGCGCAGAGCGGCTCGTGCATGCTCCCTCGAGCGGGTCAGAGCAAACGAGTCGCAGCCTGCAGTTGCGACGAGGGAGGCGGTGCCTTCACTAACAAATCCCACGACGTGTCCCCCCGGGGAGAGCACGGCCAAGCCGTTACGATGTCACACCACCACCATGGCTTACTCTTCATCGGTCAGCACAAACATGGGTGCGTATGAGGACATGCCGGGACATTAGTTGATCTCGATCCGCAACCTCATCGCTACCTCGCCCGATGATCAGTACCCCGACTCCGACAATGAGGTAAACATGCGCGGTCAGGAGGCCCCGAAGTGGGACTACTCCAGGTTCCACAAACATGAGGCTTTTGTGTCATTTCAGGATGTGGTGGACTACTGCCTCACCTGCTCCGACGACTCTAGCGAGGGGGATTACGACCCCACGCTGGAGTGATTCATCGTAGGGCTGACAGGGCCCAAAGACGAGGGCGACGGGGAAGGCGGCGCAGTGGGTCGCACCGATCGTGCGGCAAACTCGCAGGCGGCGACACCGCCGGGCAACGCCGCGCTCGCGTAGGAATAGTTGCCCCAGGTCCGAGAGCTCGAGGAGGAGCGTCAACAGGTGTGGCGTCTGTGAGCCACTCTCGAGGCGGCACCGCTTGAGTGTGGTGCACGAGCCACACCCCAGGCGGCACCCCTTGAGCATGGTGCATGCGCCAGAGAGGCAGGACGTATCACTCGCACACGCATCAAACCCGGTGATGACGTGGATGGTCCACTGCCGATGGCAAGCGTGAGCTAGAAGATCATCACCGCTGCGACTCTGATTCAGGTCATGCCCGAACCTTCGACCCTTAAGGGCCGCAACCTGCACCGCGAGGTGCAGCTCCTCATCGAGCAGGCTGCTCCACTTCCCGCATGCGCCATACAACCAGCACGAAGGCTGGTGGGAGTATGCATGACCCAGAGGAGTCTATCCGAACCCCACCCGGGGGCAAGGCGGCGCCAGCTCAACCGACAAGCGTGGGTAAGGCACCCTCGGCTCAAGACCGTCTCCAGAAGAAGTCCGTAAAGGAACGGATTCTGGACACACGCGACACCGACGATGGCGACGCCCGCAATGTCCTCAACAAGAAGAAACAGGACACAGCGATGACTCAAGGCTACCACCATCGACGTGGAGGCCGCTACGATAGTCGGGAGGATAGGAGCCCGACTCCAGAATCCCCAGGAACCCGTGTGTTCAGTTGGGAGATCCATGCAGCTCCTATTCCCCCACGCTTCCAATAGCCCGTAACCATCACCAAGTACTCGGGGGAGACGGACGCAAGGGTTTGGCTCAACGACTACCGCCTGGCCTGCCTGCTGGGTGGCGCGACCGATGACTCCATGATCATCCGCAACATGCCGCTCCACCTCGCGGACTCCACGCGGACATGGCTCGAGCACTTGCCCGCGAACCAGATCCACGATCAGAACGACCTGGTGAAGACCTTCGTGTGTAACTTCCAGGGCACGTATGTGCGCCCTGGAAACTCGTGGGATCTTTGAGTGTGTCGCCAGACACTCGATGATTCCCTGTGAGACTTCATTCACCGCTTCTCCAAGCGCTGCACCGAGCTCCTGAGCATCGGTGACTCCGAGGTCATCCACGCCTTCCTCGAGGGCACGACCTCCCGGGATCTGGTGTGCAAACTGGGATGAAGCCCTCCCACTAGCGTGAACAAGTTGTTCAACGTCGCCATGAGCTTCACCTCTGGGAGGAGGTAGTTGGGGCCATCTTCGACTGCAAGAAGGGGAAGCGTGCGGAGGATGTGCCCGCGGAGGGCAGCAAGCCCATGAGCGCCGCGAAGAAGCACAAGAAGGGCAAGAAAGCACCACGCAGTCAAGGGCGTGACAAAGACCCCGACAAGAACCTCGCGATCGATGCAACTCGCAAGGGCCCTCGAGGCCTGTTGGCACTCCTTACGACCTACAGATAAATCTGCAAGTGGACGGATACGGATGTAGCTTTCACCCAAGAGTATTCTAGGGTATTGATTTCCACGAGGAACGAGAAGTGAACTAATTCTAAACTAAGTTGTCCTAGGTAGATGGAGTGGAATGAACGGAATGGATGGAGTGGATGACAACAACAAAGAGATAGGAAGGGCACTAGGAGGGTAGAGAGGGTATGAGTCTGAAAGCGGTACTCTACTGATTGATCGAGCAGATCAGAGGATACAGATAGATACTTGCTTCGGGACAATGGACACCAATGACACGCAGACAGGGATGAGAAGGGGTGCCACCAGCTCCACACTGGGGGATCCTACAGGCTGAGACTAACGAGATGGATTACAAAGGCCGTATAGGGCTGTCACCACCTAACGGCTACCACACGTTCGTTGAATCGAGGGCAAACTAAGTTAACCTCAAGTCTAGGCACCGCGCCTACACTAGTCGACTGATACATATCTCATATAGAAAGATAAGCAACCAGTATACAGTTATACCAATCAACTAAGCATTGAACGAAGAACCAGCAAGCATATAAAAGTAAGAACTGAATGCTCAATTAATCAGAAAGAGATACAGCGGGAAGATGGGCCGACACTCCGGCTCCTCTCCGGGATGCTCACCTCTCCTCTCTCCCTATCTTCTATTGATACAAGTGGCAGAGCTTCGCTAATGCCTAATCTCAAGTGTTGTGTGTTGATGCAGGGACCCGTGACCTCCATTTATAGCTGGCTGAAGGCGGTGGAGAGGAGTGGCATGCAAGGAAGCTCACAGCGGTGCAGGGCCGGTTCGGCCGAACTGCCTGGGTTCGGCCGAACCACAGGATCTGCCGCCTTTGCTCCCTACGGCCAAGATCTCTCCCTGGTGTCGGTTTCGTTTGTTGGGGGCGGTTCGGCCAAAGGACCACAGTTCGGCCGAACTGGGCCTGGCCTCCGGGCCGCCCTCGTGCACCGCCTTCTGTCTTGGGGCGCTCTGGAAGCTTTGAACTTGAGGTCCTTCATGTGTCTTGGCCCATGAAGTTACGTGGTGGTGGCCCACATGTCATGTACGGTCGTCGCCTTGTCACCACTGATGTGGACGAGGCCTTGTACGCTCATGTGTCGGCTAAGGGGGGTGGTTCGGTCCGAAACCGGGAGGTTTGGCCGAACCGGGCCCCTTAGTGAGCTTTTCGCGATTGAGTTCCTGCAAAACATAAACTCACCAAAGCTTGTGGAATTGATTAGAAATAAGCCCTATAGCTATGGTGCATGATTCCATTATGTTTATTTTATACTCGGTTGGAGGTCGGAAATCAGGCCGTAACGACCGCCAACAAGCTCCCCCCAACTTAGATCTTTGCTCGTCCTCGAGTAAAGAATTAAAACTAGATCAAGAACTAAAGTAAGGGTTCTTTCATGAAATGAATAAATGGATATTGCTTATTCCAAACCTTTCTCCATACCTGAGAATTTGAAGTGGCTATTCCTGAGTTTTGGGCGGTTGATGAGGTGAATGTCTCTTACAACAAAATCAATCTTAACTCATCCTGCATTCAGGGTTTTCTGATTTTTCAAAAATAAATGACCCATATCCTTTCATCCTTGTACTCTTTTGCTCTCTAGACCCACTCTTCTTTTCACTCACTCTCTTGGATATTTTTCTTTTGTCTCTCAAGTGGTGATCTTATCATGGCATATACTTCTATCGAGTCGAAGATTGGTTCAAGGAAACTATGTCAGTCACCCTCGATTAAATTGCAAGTTTAAAATGAAAAGCTCATTTGTGGTCCTCAGCCTCATGACCCCTTTTCTTTTTCTTTCCCTTTTTGGGAATTTTTCTTTCTTTTCTCTTTTTCTTTTTTTCTTTGGACTTTCTTGAGTCCTTTATTTTTTTCTCATCATATATTTTCTTTTTCAGGGTGTCATCAAGGCATGAGGACTTCAAATGAAGCTTTGATAAAGAATATTCTTGCAATCCACCTAAGGTGACATGATTATTTCCATGGACTCAGAATTCGACGAGACATTGTATTGATCATGACAAGTATTTTGTAAGTGGTCACTCAAGCGAATTTGTAAAGTGGAAGTGTATAGACAGGATGAAAGGACCAGGTTGATTTTATGCTTTCACAATAAATTCTCCCGAATGATTGAATGATCAAGTGGTTTGTTTTATCGAGTCATGTCACAAACATCAACAACTTAGATCAGGGGGGGTCCTATCATGATATATTTCACAGGCATGTGGGTACTTAGTTTGGCATAAGCAATAGACAAATTTCATGGCATGAAAGAAAACCGAGAACGTTTCATATTCATTATATGTGCAATTTTCGATCATTGAAACGTAAAACATCAGGAAATAAATGGGAGGAAGGAGTGCAAACCTGAGCACATAAGTGCACGAACTGCTAGTGGGTCCAGGGTGGTTCGGCCGAACCAGGGTGGTTCGGCCGAACTGACCCAGTTCGCTCGAACCACCAGGGTTCGGCCGAACTACCCGCCGGCGCGTTTCCTCCTCTATTTTGCTCCTGTGTCGTCTCTGTACTCGTGCATTCATTTGTTAAAAGTGACATTCTCTGACCGGCTCAAAAGCACCCGTCAGAGTATTATTTCATGCAAATAAATCTAAAGCACCTTTATTCATCAAGCTAAGCAAAATACAAATTTTTCAAAAGCACAAACAAATCTAAGAACGGAAAGAAAACAAATCTAACTAAGCTAACGGTGCTCTAGAAATCTACGGCCAATGGACACTCATTCTGTTGGTGGATCATAGAGGTCTGAGTGTCCTATGGCCCTAAAAAGCCTCTTGAGCTTTGCGCACAAGCCCTTGCGGAGGAGTTCTATCTTGTCCTCTGTCTCTAGGCACCCAAGCTCGGCTTCCGCCACCTTCTCGTTCAGGTGGTTGATCTTCTGCCGTGCTTCCAGCAGCTCCGCCTGCAGGCTCTCCAACGTAGGCGGCTTCTCTTCTTCATCCTCTTCATCATCCTCCTCGTCGGAGAACTCCATGCCTCCCGGCGGCCCCTTAATGGTGGGAGGCTGCCTGTGGCGTAGAACCCTCGGGTTCCGACGCGGAGGAGTGGACTGGGAGGACTCTGTAGTCCCCAGTTCTTCCCGCTTCAGCTGCGGGACTAACACCTTGCCGTACCCAGTGGCGGTACGTTCCACCCTAATGGTGTACGAAGGGCTTTCAGGCGTGTAGTCCGGGATCTCTTCTTCTTCCTCCTTGCGCGCCATCAATGCCAAGTTCGGTACCCTTGAGGAGGATGCTGATCTCAGACGCAGCTGCCCCGTTGTGTAGCGTCCCGACGATGGTGATCGGGGAGGCTTCTTGATCCCCTTCAGCGGAGCGAGGAGATCCACGATCGCGGAACGGCACGGGGAGTCGGGACACTGAGCCAGGTTGCGGGAAGTTGTCCTCCCCCGCTGCCTGTCCCCCGTCGAGTTGACATCGGCGATGCAGAACGCATGCTCGCGCCCGAAAGGATCGCCGATCCGGCTGGCAATGCTGGATCCCTTGGCCGAGGATGTATCTTTGGACGAAGAGGAGGCCATGGGTACTGTTTGCAAGGGCGAGAAAGGTTGTAGATGGGATGAGGGAGTTGATGGAAACTCCCTGGCTTTTATGACCAAGAAGATGAGATTTCCCGACGTTTCCTCACTCGTATCGGGATAAAATTTGTTGTTGATGCATCTGGGCGAGGAAATCCGCGCGAGGGGCAACAAACCCTAGTTCAGCCGAACCCCCCTAGTTCAACCGAACTGGGCCAGTTCTCCTGAACTAGGCTGGTTCGGTCGAACTGGCCTCTGACCTTCCTCGCGTGCTAGACTTGCTGAATGTTGAGGATTTGGTCGAGGTTTAGGTGGTCGAGCTGGTTTAGGCCCAGAATGATGGTTTTTGTGAGATTTCATTGGCCAAGAAAATGCAAGGTGGGTTCAACCATCTACGAACTAGATAACATCGAGGTCTTCGAGTGGTGAGGATTCTGGCTCTAAGAAAATCTTTAGACGTTGCCCGTTAACCTTGAAGATATTACCATCCTTACTTTGCAACGTGACGACCCCATGAGATGAAGCGTTGATCACTGTGAATGGGCCGTCCCACTTGCTTCTTAACTTCCCGTGACCAAAATGTTTGACACGGTAATTGAAAATGAGGACCTTGTCTCCCGGCTTGAACGTTTTGACCTTAATCATTTTGTCGTGCCATCTCTTGGTCCGTTCTTTATATAGCCGGGAGCTGTGGTATGCTCGTTCCCTCATTTCATCTAATTCGGCCAGCTGGATTTTCTGTTTGATGGCGGCTGCTGGAAGGTTCATACCCCACTTCCTAATGGCCTAGTGAGCTCTAAACTCCATCTCTACTGGTAAATGGCAGATTTTGCCATAGACTAGTTGATATGGAGTCATTCCTATGGGTGTTTTATAGGCCGTGCGGTATGCCCAGAGTGCATCTGGGAGTTTATCCTTCCATTGCTTGCCCATCTCATTTATGGTCTTTTGCAGAATGTTTTTGATTTGTTTATTTGAAGTTTCTGCTTGACCGCTAGTTTGGGGATGATAGGGTGTAGCTACGTTATGCTGCACCCCCAAACTTGAGAGATACCTACGGAAGGCCGAATCGATAAAGTGAGAGCCGCCGTCGCTGATGACTATCCTAGGAACGCCGAAACGAGGGAAGATAACTTCATGGAACATTCGTTTCACGCTCCTAGAGTCGGCAGCCACACAAGGCAAAGCTTCCACACACTTAGAGACATAATCTACCGCCACTTGAATGAACTGGCAACCTTCTGAGTTCGGGAAAGGACCCATGAAGTCCACTCCCCAAACATCAAAGATTTCTACTTGGAGATTGCTAGTGAGCGGCATTGCGTCTCTAGTGTTGATGTTCCCGTGTTTCTGGCATCGAGGGCATCTCCTGACAAATGCCTTAGCATCGTCGTACATGCCGGGCCAATAGAAACCACATTGCCAGACTTTGGCATTGGTTCTGAACGCACCATAGTGACCTCCATATGGTGTTGAGAGGCATCTCTCCAGGATTTTGTATGCCTCAGGTGTGGGTACGCATCTTCTGAGGAGTCCATCGCTACGAATCCGGAAGAGATACGGGTTGTCCCAGAGATGGAGTCTGCTCTCATAAGCTAATCGTTTCTTGTTTTCTCCAGGTGGGACGTACCCCGACACCATATAGTTCACTATATTGGCGTACCACAGATCTAAAGCCATGACCTTAAGGAGCGTATCATCCCGTAGATAATCATCTATAGGGAGATCCGAGGGTACTTCCATCCGAGACAAATGGTCTGCTACTGAATTTTCTACTCCTTTCTTATCTCTTATTTCGATGTCAAATTCCTAGAGTAGAAGAACCCAGCGGATGAGTCTTGGTTTCGCATCCTTTTTGGTCAAAATATACTTTAAAGCGGCGTGATCTGAATAGACTATGACCTTGGCCCAACTAGGTAGGACCGGAATTTATCTATAGCGAATACAACTGCTAAAAGTTCTTTTTTTGTGGTTGCATAGTTGAGCTGGGGGCCAGTGAACGTTTTGCTAGCATAACAGATAGCATAGTGCTTCCTATCCTTGGTTTGGCCCAAAACAGCCCCTACAGCATAATTGCTCGCATCACACATGATTTCAAAAGGGATGTTCCAGTCGGGAGGCTGGATGATGGGAGCGGAAATGAGTGCTTTCTTGAGAGTGTGAAAGGCAGCATAGTACTCTTCATCAAAGACGAAGGGGGCATCCTTGGCTAAAAGATTGGTTAAAGGCCAGGATATCTGGGAAAAGTTTTTGATGAAGCGCCTATAGAATCCGGCATGACCAAGGAAGCTATGAATCCCCTTAACATTAGTTGGAGGCGGAAGTTGCTCAATCACTTCTATCTTTGCTCTGTCTACCTCAATCCCTCGTTCTGACACCCGGTGTCCTAGAATGATTCCTTCCCGTACCATAAAATGGCACTTTTCCTAGTTTAGCACGAGGTGTTTCTCCTCGCACCTTTGGAGGACCTTGTCTAGATTTTTCAGGCATTCAGTGAAGGTCTTCTCATAAACTGAGAAATCATCCATGAACACTTCCATAATCTCTTCAATCATATCCGAGAAGATGGACATCATGCAACATTGGAAATATGCGGGTGTGTTACATAACCCAAAGGACATCCGCTGATAGGCATACGTCCCGTAGGGGCATGTAAATGTGGTTTTACTTTGGTCATCTGGATGGATAGGAATTTGATGATATCCAGAGTAACCATCAAGGAAGCTGAAAAAGGAGTGTTTGGCTAGCCGTTCAAGCATTTCGTCAATGAACGGAAGGGGGAAATGGTCCTTTTTGGTGGCTTTATTGAGTTTTCGATAATCGATGCACATACGCCACCCAGTGACGGTGCGCTGAGGGATAAACTCATTTTTATCGTTGCGCACAACCGTCATTCCTCCCTTCTTAGGAACAACTTGAACGGGACTAACCCATTCACTATTGGGAACAGGATAAATGATCCCAACGTGAAGGAGTTTGAGAACTTCCTTTTTAACGACCTCTTGCATGGCATTATTCAACCGTTTATGAGGTTCTCGAGACGGTGTTGCCTCAGAATCGATCGGGATTCGATGAGTGCAAAGATTTGGACTAATCGCTTTTAGGTCTTGGAGAGAATATCCTAAGACCGATTGATTCTTCTCCAGGATAGTGAGAAGCTACTGGGTTTCTACATCTGATAGCTTATCACTAATGATCACTGGAGTTTGTTTTTTTCCAAAGAGGAAAGCATACTTTAATCTAGGAGGGAGTGGTTTAAGCTCGATTGGAGATGGTTTTGGAGTTTTGGATGTATCGAGCTCAATCGGACGATGAGGTTCCTCCTCTTCAGCAATGAACTGAATATCCTCTTCTGGAATGGGTTGCTCTAAGTCTGTCAACGAGGTTGACATGACTTCCTCTATAGGACCAGGATCGGGTTCTGCCTCTATTGGAGTATTCAAGGAATGAGAATAAGAGATAGGGACAAGTTCTTTCCCGACCCTGAGTTCTACTAGCTGATTGTTCGACACCCTTTCCAGAATGTTCATGATTGGCCTACCGATAAAGATAGAATGGGTGGAATCATTGGGTAGGTCAAAGATATGGAAATCCAAGAAATGTCTAGGGTCGTTAACCTTAACGGATGTGACCCGTAAGATCCCTAAACAATCAAGGATTCTTCCCGAGGTGAACCTTAGTTGTTTTTGAGATGTTGACCATGGTTCATCAAGAAGTTGGGCTCGAACTAGAGAACTAGAGATGATGTTGATCCTGAGGCTTGGGTCATACCCAATTTCTCTGTCACTGCCCAGGATTTCACAGAATATTCTTCGAATTTTCCTGGGCAATTTGACAACCTCGGTTGAAGCTTCAGCTTCTTCTAGCCATTCCCGACTCATGACCGCAGAGAGACGTTCCAGGTTCTCCCTTTGATATTCGAGTTCTTCCTTGTCGGGTGGTTGATCCTTATGCTCTACTCGTCGTCCCAATGGGAGACTTTTTGCATTCCCGATGTCTTCGAAGAGATCATCATCGAAATCATAGGGAGTGAGTGAGTCATAATAATCTTGGCTAGAATATGGTTGTGGTTCGAATTGAGCTTTGGGTTCTGATGGAATGGGAGAGCTAATGAATTTGGATTGTGAGATTGTAGGCTCTTTAGGTTCAGGCTATTTCTCTTCTTCATCGGGGAGTTCATCATAGATTCCAGGGTAGGGAGTATCGTCCAGGATTACCCTCGCGTCACTGGAAATCAAGTGAGAGAACGACCCTCCTGAAGCGGAGTTCAAGAAATTGGAGGCTACAGGACATAGACCAAGGCTGAAATGTTGCAAAACAACAGGTTCAGGCAAGCTTAGGTCTGGTCCGGATGCCAAGATTTGCTTGAAACGAGCCCAGGCGGCTCCTAACGATTCTCCCTCTAATTGCTTAAAGGTGAGAATTTCGATTCGGAGGCTGGCTATCTTGGAACCTGGGAAGAAATTTAAACAGAATTTCTCTCTAAGAAGTTCCCAACTCCCCTCCATGTTACCGACAGATAGAGAGTACCATTTCTTCGCTCCTCCCACTAAGGAAAACAGAAATAGCTTCCATTTGAGCGTATCTTGTGACATCCCGCAATGACGAGACATGAACAGAGCTGCTCAAATTCTCACAATTGCGAGTATGGACTCTCATCTTTCGTTCCTGAGAACGTTTGCTCTCGAACCATGGCTATGAAGCCGGGATGCAGCTCATAGCCGGGTGTGTGGATAGGAGGTGATGATGGTGGTGGCTCCAAACAATCACCCTTTGGAGCCAAATAATGGCGTAAGGTAAGAGTGGAATCCATATGGTGGATGGGATGGTGTGATACACAGACAACTTGGGTTTGGAATTAGAACAGCTACCGTTCCCCGGCAACAGCGCCAGAAAGCTTGTTGGCACTCCTTACGACCTACAGATAAATCCGCAAGCGGACGGATACCGATGTAGCTTTCACCCAGGAGAATTCAAGGGTATCGATTTCCATGAGGAACGAGAAGTGAACTAATTCTAAACTAAGTTGTCCTAGGTAGATGGAGTGGAATGAACGAAATGGATGCAGTGGATGACAACAACAAAGAGATAGGAAGGGCACTAGGAGGGTAGAGAGGGTACGAGTCTGAAAACGGTACTCTACTGATTGATCAAGCAGATCAGAGGATACAGATAGATACTTGCTTCGGGACAATGGAGACCAGTGACACGCAGACAGGGATGAGAAGGGGTGCCACCAGCTCCACACTAGGGGATCCTACAGGCCGAGACTAACAAGATGGATTACAAAGGCCGTATAGGGCTGTCACCACCTAACGGCTACCACACGTTCGTTGAATCAAGGGCAAACTATGTTAACCTCAAGTCTAGGCACCGCACCTATACTAGTCGACTAATACTTATCTCCTATATAAAGATAAGCACCCAAGCTAAGCAACCAGTATACAGTTATGCCAATCAACTAAGCATTGAACGAAGAACCAGCAAGAACTGAATGCTCAATTAATCAGAAAGAGATACAAGAGTTACCAGACATGACCCGGATGTCACTCGAAGCGAAGCCGCATCCGTAGAGGTACAGCGGGAAGAGGGGCCGACACTCCGGCTCCTCTCCGGGACGCTCACCTCTCCTCTCTCCCTATCTTCTATTGATACAAGTGGCAGAGCTTCGCTAATGCCTAATCTCGAGTGTTGTGTGTTGATGCAGGGACCCGGGACCTCCATTTATAGCTGGTGTTGGCACTCCTTACGCCCTACAGATAAATCCGCAAGAGGACGGATACCGATGTAGCTTTCACCGAGGAGTATTCCAGGTATCGATTTCCACGAAGAACGAGAAGGTGAACTAATTCTAAACTAAGTTGTCCTAGGTAGATGGAGTGGAATGAACGGAATGGATGGAGTGGATGACAACAACAAAGAGATAGGAAGGGCACTAGGAGGGTAGAGAGTGTACGAGTCTGAAAGCGGTACTCTACTGATTGATCGAGCAGATCAGAGGATACAGATAGATACTTGCTTCGGGACAATGGACACCAGTGACACGTAGATAGGGATGAGAAGGGGTGCCACCAGCTCCACACTAGGGGATCCTACAGGCCGAGACTAACGAGATGAATTACAAATGCCGTATAGGGCTATCACCACCTAACGGCTACCACACGTTCATTGAATCGGGTGCAAACTAAGTTAACCTCAAGTCTAGGCACCACGCATACACTAGTCGACTAATACTTATCTCCTATAGAAAGATAAGCACCCAAGCTACGCAACCAGTATACGGTTATACCAATCAACGAAGCACTGAATGAAGAACCAGCAAGCATATAAAAGTAGTAACTGAATGCTCAATTAATCAGAAAGAGATACAAGAGTTATCAGACACGACCCGGATGTCACTCGAAGCGAAGCCGCATCCGTAGAGGTACAGCGGGAAGATGGGCCGACACTCCGGCTCCTCTCCGGGACGCTCACCTCTCCTCTCTCCCTATCTTCTGTTGATACAAGTCGCGGAGCATCGCTAATGCCTAATCTCAAGTGTTGTGTGTTGATGCAGGGACCCGGGACCTCCATTTATAGCTGGTGTTGGCACTCCTTACGCCCTACAGATAAATCCGCAAGAGGACGGATACCGATGTAGCTTTCACCGAGGAGTATTCCTGGGTATCGATTTCCACGAAGAACGAGAAGGTGAACTAATTCTAAACTAAGTTGTCCTAGGTAGATGGAGTGGAATGAACGGAATGGATGGAGTGGATGACAACAACAAAGAGATAGGAAGGGCACTAGGAGGGTAGAGAGGGTACGAGTCTGAAAGCGGTACTCTACTGATTGATCGAGCAGATCAGAGGATACAGATAGATACTTGCTTCGGGACAATGGACACCTGTGACACGCAGACATGGATGAGAAGTGGTGCCACCAGCTCCACACTAGGGGATTATCACACCCGGATTTACACAGAAACCCGACTGCTTCTATATGTGTGCCCAGGAAGTCCACAGAACACATATAGATAACAAATATGAATAACAGGGTACATATGCTCGAATAAAATGGTTTTACATCAGAGTTCGACTCAAAATAACTAAATAAAACAGCGAAAGTCTCCTTAGTAACTCTCTCTAAACGAAGACGTAGACGAAGCCGATAACGATAAACCACAGGGACACTGACTGGTTGAGCACAGCTAGTAGAATGGCAGATCCTCAGGAAATTCAACAGCAACAGTACCATCTAATCCATCTGTTACCCATCCGGGATTTTGTTGAATAGCAAGTGTAAGTAAATGTCTTACTTAGCAAATACAACACGGGTAATGAAGGCTTAAAAGAAAGGCTTGACACGGTTGTACTGCATTGGCAATTTTAGTTGATTCATTTTAACATCGACTGAGCTACTACGATTGAGTGAATCCCAGTTGCAATCCCAATTAATGCAGTAGAGGTGAACATTAAACAATAATAAATATCAATTTCTAATCAAAAAAGGATCCAGTCCGCTCGTGACCCTGAGCAAGGCTATCATGATAGATTATACACTCTGCAGAGGTTTCGCCCTTTACCCACCAGTCGCGTAGAAGTTCAAAGGAACTTTGCACCCAACCACGCACATCAACACTTCCGAGGTGTGACTGCATAGGGACGCTACGAGGCTTTTCACAAGACACCCTAACAGAACAGTAGCCGTTATGGTACAACCTAGGCAGCATGACCCAAGGCACCGAGATTGACTGACGCCCATGTCGCAACACGAGGGGGTCAATGGCGTCCAAGCGCGGAAAAGAACAACAACAACAAAATAAATAGCGCAACGTGTGGAACCCCCGCCATACGGAAGCTCCCAACACGGGACTGTGCCTCATGGGGACATAGCCAACGGATACTCCGTCCTCGGTGGATCAAACCATACTCTCACCCATGCTTCTCATAACGCCGTCGGCCCGTTGGTAACTACTGTCAAGCTAGAGCCGTACATGTTACTTGTCCAAGACCAGAGCCATTATAGTTCCAGCGGTGGCGACAGGTTCCTAGGTTGCCACTTTAAGAACCAGTCCTTACGGAGAGACTCTAGGGCCAAGCACGAAGTGTTCGCCCTAGCTCCCTGATCCATGTTGCTAGAAAGCAAGTTTTACCATTAACATTGAAGTGAATCATTAAGTCATGTTTAACAGTTAAGCAAAGGTGACAGTAGCTGCGCTTAGCAAAGTTCTACCCAGATGCAATAACCCAGGGTAATCAAGGTATAGGATAAACAAAACTAGGTACAACCTTAATAGGAACAATTTAGACACATGCATATGCAGTAAATAATGTAAAGGTGTGTTTAGGTAGCAAGGATTGTCCGTGATGTACTTGCCTTCGTCCAACTGTTGCTGCTGCTCCTGCTGCTGCTGTTGGTCCTGCTCCTTGTAACCCTCGAACTCAAACGCGTACGGCTCACCGACTGGACTCATACATCATCACACAAGCATCCATACAAGCCAGTACATGCAAACAATATTAATCTATTAGGAAATTACACCAAACAATAAAAACAGATCAAAAGAAGGCTTAGAAACTAATCTACGCTTCGCTACGAACACGTGAGCGTGAAAATCACTCAAATCGGAGCTAAAACGGAGAAGTTATGGCTTTTCTAAGGTTCGGGGACTTGCTGGCAAAGTTTTAAAAGTTCCAGGGGCTTATTTGCAAAAACTCAGGGGCTAAAACATAATTTTATATAAAAACAGGAGGGTTTATTTGTAAATTAACTAAAGCAGGACCTCGGGTACTATTTTTAAATAAGACAGGGGGTTTTCTGTAAAAAATCAGGACCTAATTCTAATTATTTTTGAATAGATCTGGACCGCGGGTTAATTTTCTAACAGGTCAGGGGCTCTTTTGCAAAACGACCGCGGCTGACTCGGTTGACCGGTATTGACCCGGGGTGTTGACTCGGCTCGGTTAAATCCGGGCCGTTGGATTTGGTTTGGACGGTGGAGATTAGATCCAGGGGAGGGAAAAGTCGGCGGCGGCGCTGACTGTCGGCGGCGCTGAGCGGCGGCGGCGGCGCTTCGCCGGCGGGGCTCGGGAACGGCCTAGGGGGCTCGGTTTAGGGAGGGGATTGGCGCTACGGCTTCGGGGCGACGTGACGAGTTCACCGGAGGGGTTCACGACAACGACGGTGCGGCGGAGGTGGCTCGCGACGAGCGGAGGCGGCGGCGGCGCTCAGGCAACGGTGGCGGGCACGCAGCAGAGGGGGAGAGAGGGCAAGGAGGAGCTCGGGAGTGAGCTTACCTGCTAGGGAAGCTTCCCCGGCGATCAATTTGGCCGGAGCGGCGGCGGGACGGCAAATCGACGGCGACCGGCGGACAGTGGGTGTCGGGTTGTGCCGGCGATGGTGTTCCGGGGCGCGGGAGGGGTCGTGCGGGGCCTTGGCGTGCTCCTGGCAGCCTGGCGGTGCTGCTCCGTGAGTCAGCCGGGGCGGAGGGGTGTCGGAGCGGCGAGATTGACAGCGGCGGCGAGCTCGGAAGCGGCGGCGGCGATGCGAGCTTGGGCGGCGGAGAAATTGGCGGCGCGAGGGTGGGGATTGGGATTGAGGGGGCGGCGGCTTTAAGTAGAGCGGATGAGGAGAGCTCGGGTGGCCCTCGGCGTCCGTGCCGTGGCCGGGCCGGACTCCGACGTGTGTCCGGGTCGGACACCGACGGGAGGTAGGGGACGGGACTGACCTGCGGGTCCCGCCCGGTCAGCGGCTGGGGGCGCGAGGCGGGCCGGCCTGGCTGCTGGGCCGCACTGGGTGAGGAAAGTGGGGGGCGCTGCGCTAGGCTGCTGGGCCGGACTGGGCCACTGGCGGGCGGAGCGGGGAGCGGGCCGGCTGGCTGGCGGGCTGGGCCGGAAGCGGCGAAGAGGAAAACGGGCCGCTGCGGGGAAGGGAAGAGGGAGGGGCTGGGCCGGCTGGAGAGAAAAGAAAAGGGAGCAGTTTCGGCCGAGAAAAAGAGTTCAGGGGGAAAAAGTGGACTCGGGCCGCTGCAACTTTTCTAGAGCTCCAAACGAAATGATTCAAATTCGAATTTAAACAGAATTTAAATTCCTATTGAACCGCTCACAAACAAAACACAATGCAATCGGCATGAATGCAACAAAATTGTTCCTAACCTTATATTTAATTTTATTTCTCATAAATAATTTATTTTCCTTAGATAAGTATGAGCATAAAATTAAATAAAAGCAATTTAATTTCTAAATTTTAAAATAGGCATTTTTAGGGTGTTACAAACCTACCCCCCTTAAGATGAATCTCGCCCTCGAGATTCGGATGTGGGTGGGAATAACTGTGGATATACAGCTCTGAGGTCTTCTTCTCTTTCCCAAGTCGCTTCATCCACTGGATGACGGCTCCACTGAACCTTGCACATCCGGATCACTTTATTTCTGGTGACTCTTTCTGACTCCTCCAAAATCTTGACAGGATGCTCAGTATAGGTAAGATCTTCCTCCACATTTAGCTCATCAATCGGAATCTGTTCCTCAGGTACTCGCAAGCATTTTTTCAACTGAGACACATGGAACACATCATGTACTCCCGCTAACTTCTCTGGTAGCTCTAACTGATATGCCACCTCACCTTTCCGACCAAGTATCTTGAATGGTCCAATGTATCGAGGTGCCAACTTGCCCTTAACGTTGAACCTCTTCACGCCTCTCATTGGTGACACCTTGAGATACACAAAGTCTCCCACTTCGAAACTGAGATCCCTTCGTCGGTTATCTGCATAGCTCTTCTGTCTGGATTGTGCCACTTTCAGATTCTGTCTGATTATCTGCACTTGTCGCTCTGCCTCTCTTAGTATTTCAGGTCCAAATACCTGACTTTCTCCCGTCTGATCCCAGAATAGTGGTGTCCTACACTTTCTACCATACAGAGCCTCGAATGGTGCCATCTGCAAACTCTTCTGATAGCTGTTGTTGTACGAGAATTCTGCGTACGGTAAACTCTTGTCCCAACTGGCACTGTATTGTAGAGCACATGCTCTCAACATATCCTCCAATATCTGATTTGTCCGTTCTGTCTGCCCATCTGTCTGCGGATGGTATGCTGAACTGAACCGTAGTTTAGTGTCCATAGACTCATGCAATTGTCGCCAAAAGTGTGATGTGAACTGGGTACCTCGATCTGACACTATTCTTTTCGGTACCCCATGCAAACACACAATCCTCTCCATATACAACTCCGCTAGTCTGGCTCCCGAGTAGGTGGTCTTTACTGGTAGGAAATGCGCCACCTTGGTCAGACGATCCACGATTACCCAGATTGAGTCAAATCCCCTCTGAGTGCGAGGTAAGCCAGTGATGAAATCCATACCGACCTCTTCTTACTTCCATTCAGGTACCTTCAGGGGCTGGAGCAAACCTGCTGGCCTCTGATGTTCAGCCTTGACTCTCTGACATGTGTCACATAGAGCTACGTATGTGGCCACATCCCTCTTCAATCCGTACCACCAAAATCTCTCTTTGATATCTTGGTACATCTTGGTACTACCTGGGTGTATCGAACACGCCGATTCATGAGCTTCCCTCAGAATTGCATCCCTGATCTGCACTATATCTGGTACACAGATCCTCTTCTCATACCACAATGTCCCTTGGTCATCCACTCGAAAACCAGGGGCTTTTCCTAATGCCACTAGTTCTATGATCTCCTTGATCTTCTCATCTGCGAGCTGTCCTTTTCGGATCTCTTGTTCCAAGGTCGGTTCTACTGCCATCTCGGTGACGCTGGTCACAAATCCCAGACTCATCCTTTCAAACTCTGAACTGAGTTCCTCCGGTAAGCAATGTCCCGTGATCTTATTCACGTAGCTCCTTCTACTCAGAGCATCTGCCACCAAGTTGGCCTTCCCTGGATGATAATGAATCTCCAGGTCGTAGTCCTTGATCAATTCTAACCAACGACGTTGCCTCATATTCAGATCTGACTGTGTGAATACATACTTGAGACTCTTGTGGTCAGTGTAAATATAACACTTATGTCCAATCAGGTAATGCCTCCAAATCTTCAAAACATGTACTACAGCTGCTAACTCCAGATCGTGTGTCGGGTAGTTCTGCTCATGTTTCCTCAACTGCCTTGATGCATAAGCTACTACTCTGCCTTCCTGCATGAGTACACACCCCAATCCTAGACGAGATGCATCGCAGTAGATAGAGAAGCTCTTGGTTATGTCCGGCAACACTAGCACGGGTGCCGTGGTCAACCCCTTCTTCAATTCCTCAAAGCTAGCCTGACACTCCTCAGTCCAGACAAACTTGGCATTTTTCTCCAATAACGCCGTCAAGGGCTTAGCAATCTTGGAGAATCCTTCAATGAACCGTCGATAATATCCAGCCATTCCAAGGAAACTTCTGATTTCACTCACATCCTTAGGTGGATTCCAACTCAACACATCACTAACCTTCTTCGGATCAACGGCCACTCCACCATTGGACAACACGTGACCCAAGAATGCTACTTCCTTCAACCAAAACTCACACTTGCTCAGCTTGGCATACAACTGATGCTCATGAAGTCTCTGCATCACCAACCTCAGATGCTCCTCATGCTCTTCCTCATTCTTGGAGAAAACTAGAATATCGTCAATGAACACCACTACGAATTTGTCAAGATAGTCCATGAACACACTGTTCATCAAATACATGAAGTATGCCGGCGCATTTGTCAGACCAAAAGACATGACCGTGAACTCTTATAGACCATATCGGGTTGTGAAGGCTATTTTGGGGATGTCAGTCACTCGTATCCTCATCTGATGGTAACCGGATCGGAGATCGATCTTAGAGAACACACATGCTCCTTTCAACTAGTCGAAGAGATCATCAATCCTTGGCAACGGGTACATGTTCTTGATGGTCACTTCATTCAAAGCTCGATAATCCACACACAATCTCTGGGTCCCATCTTTCTTATCCACAAACAAAACCGGTGCTCCCCAAGGGGAAGAACTAGGACGAATATACCCTTTTGCTAACAACGCTCTTAATTCATCCTTAAGTTTCTCTAGTTCTTTTACTCCCATTCTATATGGCCTCTTAGCTATAGGTGCAGTACCAGGCTTAAGATCAATAACAAATTCAACTTCGCGGTCTGGGGGCATACCTGGTAACTCATCTGGAAACACATCTGGGAATTCGCACACCACTCTGATGTCTTCCAGTGCTACACCCTCGGCTTGGTAGATCTGGTTGTGCCCCAAGGGACTAGCTGCTTGATACTCCACTTTCTCACCAGTCTTTGCTGTCAGCTGCACTGTTCTTTTGGAGCATTGAATCACCCCATCGTATCTGGCTAACCAGCTCATACCCAGAATCAAGTCAAACCCAAGGGTTTCTAGGACTATCGGGTTCACCACAAAGTCTACCCCCCTTATTGTGACGGTGATACAGGGGCAACGTAAAGTGGCACGCTGTTCTCCCCCGGGTGAACTAACTACCATGGGGTTTCCCATAGGTTGCAAGATCATCATGTTCTTTTTCACGAAAGCAGCAGATATGAAAGCATGTGAAGCTCCAGTATCAAACAAAACAGTTGCGAGAGTCGAGTTGACAGGGAACGTACCCACAACGACATCCGTTGCTCCTTCTGTGGTTTCCGCACCCATGTGGTTGACCTTGCCTCTCGCTGGGTTCGGCTGCTGATTCCCGTTCTGGTTCTGCGTTTGTCCAACCCTCTGATTGTTGTTCTGACCGACGGTGTTCTGAGCCTTGCGAGGACAAGCGCTGGCATAGTGTCCCAGCTCACCACAACCAAAACACCTCGGAGCCGTAGGTGCATTGTTGGTCGGATTGGAGCGTTGGACAGGACCATTCTGTGGCTGGTTCTGAAGACGCTGCTGAGGTGGTGCTGAGGGGTATTGGGGACGCGGCTGGTACTGGGGTCGTTGCTGATATTGGTTGCGGTTCATCAAACCGGACGGTCCCTGGAAATGCTGTGGAGTCACCATCTGCTGGTTTCCTTCCTGAGGATTGAAGCATGGGCGAACATTGCTTCCTGACGGTGTGCCTTGAAGCTTCCTCTTCTTTTCCTCCATCTCACGGCGCTTGTGCTCCAGCAGTAGTGCGCTATCCACCAGTTCTTGAAAAGTGGCGAACTTGGAACAAAGGAGCTGGTACTGGAGTGTATCATGCAGGCCATCACGGAATCGGGTCTGCTTCTTCCTATCCGTATTCACGTCCTCTGGAGCATAATGGGCCAACTCAATGAACTTGTCACGATAAGCGGTGACACTCATACCTTCCTGCTTCAATGCCAGGAACTCCTTCTTCTTCAAGGTCATCAGCGCTTCCGGCACGTGGTGAGAACGGAAGCTGTCGCGGAACTCCTGCCAAGTGATCTGATCACGATTGGGGTGAGCATATTGGTACGCATCCCACCAATCCAAAGCTGCTCCCTGGAGCTGTCCACTTCCATACAACACCTTCTCCCGGTCGTTGCACTGTGCGATGTCCAGCTGTCGTTCCACTGCCTTGAGCCAGTCCTCTGCTTGCATTGGGTCGCTAGACTTGTTGAAGGTAGGAGGGCGTCCCTTCATAAACTCGCCCCTTTTATCTCTGGGCTGCACGTGATGCTGTTGAAGCGGGTTCTGCTGATTCTGCTGCATCAGTGCTATGGTTTGCGCCATCTGCTGTGTCAGCTGAAGTTGCATCTGCATCATCTGCTCCATGGTGAGTGGCGGTGGTGGAGGTGGTGGGTTCTGGTTCTGGTTGCTTCCACTGCCTCCGGGGTTGCCTCTGGTGTTAACCATCTACCATAGCAAGATATCTCCCATCAGTATTCCCGTCAATCGGCAATAGATAACCCATGCTTGCAGATGGTGCATAAGAAGATAGCAGTATTTGAAAAGATATGATTCAGAGGTATAGAGAATAAGACAAAGAAAATGCAAAGGGTATAGATAACCCAACTATTTATTCACTAATATTCCTTAAACCCTAGACCTATATCTAGATGGAGATAGACTCGCGTCTATGACCATCACAATCATTACAAAAATCCAAATCAAACATAAGCATAATAACAGCAAAATCAAGCACCCAAAGACATGATTTACACAAGACTCGACAGCACTGGTTTTGAAAAACGTAACTAAATGATCTGAAACAAAATCATGGTGGTCCCCTAATGATTTGTCAACCGTTCTAACTAGGCTGCGATCCTACAGTCAGCACGGCTCTGATACCAATCTATCACACCCGGATTTACACAGAAACCCGACTGCTTCTATATGTGTGCCCAGGAAGTCCACAGAACACATATAGATAACAAATATGAATAACAGGGTACATATGCTCGAATAAAATGGTTTTACATCAGAGTTCGACTCAAAATAACTAAATAAAACAGCGAAAGTCTCCTTAGTAACTCTCTCTAAACGAAGACGTAGACGAAGCCGATAACGATAAACCACAGGGACACTGACTGGTTGAGCGCAGCTAGTAGAATGGCAGATCCTCAGGAAATTCAACAGCAGCAGTACCATCTAATCCATCTGTTACCCATCCGAGATTTTGTTGAATAGCAAGTGTAAGTAAATGTCTTACTTAGCAAATACAACACGGGTAATGAAGGCTTAAAAGAAAGGCTTGACACGGTTGTACTGCATTGGCAATTTTAGTTGATTCATTTTAACATCGACTGAGCTACTACGATTGAGTGAATCCCAGTTGCAATCCCAATTAATGCAGTAGAGGTGAACATTAAACAATAATAAATATCAATTTCTAATCAAAAAAGGATCCAGGCCGCTCGTGACCCTGAGCAAGGCTATCATGATAGATTATACACTCTGCAGAGGTTTCGCCCTTTACCCACCAATCGCGTAAAAGTTCAAAGGAACTTTGCACCCAACCACACACATCAACACTTCCGAGGTGTGACTGCATAGAGACGCTACGAGGCTTTTCACAAGACACCCTAACAGAACAGTAGCCGTTATGGTACAACCTAGGCAGCATGACCCAAGGCACCGAGATTGACTGACGCCCATGTCGCAACACGAGGGGGTCAATGGCGTCCAAGCGCGGAAAAGAACAACAACAACAAAATAAATAGCGCAACGTGTGGAACCCCCGCCATACGGAAGCTCCCAACACGGGACTGTGCCTCACAGGGACATAACCAATGGATACTCCGTCCTCGGTGGATCAAACCATACTCTCACCCATGCTTCTCATAACGCCGTCGGCCCGTTGGTAACTACTGTCAAGCTAGAGCCGTACATGTTACTTGTCCAAGACCAGAGCCATTATAGTTCCAGCGGTGGCGACAGGTTCCTGGGTTGCCACTTTAAGAACCAGTCCTTACGGAGAGACTCTAGGGCCAAGCACGAAGTGTTCGCCCTAGCTCCTTGATCCATGTTGCTAAAAAACAAGTTTTACCATTAACATTGAAGTGAACCATTAAGTCATGTTTAACAGTTAAGCAAAGGTGACAGTAGCTGCGCTTAGCAAAGTTCTACCCAGATGCAATAACCCAGGGTAATCAAGGTATAGGATAAACAAAACTAGGTACAACCTTAATAGGAACAATTTAGACACATGCATATGCAGTAAATAATGTAAAGGTGTGTTTAGGTAGCAAGGATTGTCCGTGCTGTACTTGCCTTCGTCCAACTGTTGCTGCTGCTCCTGCTGCTGCTGTTGGTCCTGCTCCTCGTAACCCTCGAACTCAAACGCGTACGGCTCACCGACTGGACTCATACATCATCACACAAGCATCCATACAAGCCAGTACATGCAAACAATATTAATCTATTAGAACAGTACACCAAACAATAAAAACAGATCAAAAGAAGGCTTAGAAACTAATCTACGCTTCGCTACGAACACGTGAGCGCGAAAATCACTCAAATCGGAGCTAAAACGGAGAAGTTATGGCTTTTCTAAGGTTCGGGGACTTGCTGGCAAAGTTTTAAAAGTTCCAGGGGCTTATTTGCAAAAACTCAGGGGCTAAAACATAATTTTATATAAAAACAGGAGGGTTTATTTGTAAATTAACTAAAGCAGGACCTCGGGTACTATTTTTAAATAAGACAGGGGGTTTTCTGTAAAAAATCAGGACCTAATTCTAATTATTTTTGAATAGATCTGGACTGCGGGTTAATTTTCTAAAAGGTCAGGGGCTCTTTTGCAAAACGACCGCGGCTGACTCGGCTGACCGGTATTGACCCGGGGTGTTGACTCGGCTCGGTTAAATCCGGGCCGTTGGATTTGGTTTGGACGGTGGAGATTAGATCCAGGGGAGGGAAAAGTCGGCGGCGGCGCTGACCGTCGGCGGCGCTGAGCGGCGGCGGCGGCGCTTCACCGGCGGGGCTCGGGAATGGCCTAGGGGGCTCGGTTTAGGGAGGGGATTGGCGCTACGGCTTCGGGGCGACGTGACGAGTTCACCGGAGGGGTTCACGACGACGACGGTGCGGCGGAGGTGGCTTGCGACGAGCGGAGGCGGCGGCGGCGCTCGGGCAACGGTGGCGGGCATGCAGCAGAGGGGGAGAGAGGGCAAGGAGGAGCTCGGGAGTGAGCTTACCTGCTAGGGAAGCTTCCCCGGCGATCAATTTGGCCGAAGCGGCGGCGGGACGGCAAATCGACGGCGACCGGCGGACAGTGGGTGTCGGGTTGTGCCGGCGATGGTGTTCCGGGACGCGGGAGGGGTCGTGCGGGGGCTTGGCGTGCTCCTGGCAGCCTGGCGGTGCTGCTCCGTGAGTCGGCCGGGGCGGAGGGGTGTCGGAGCGGCGAGATTGACAGCGGCGGCGAGCTCGGAAGCGGCGGCGGCGATGCGAGCTCGGGCGGCGGAGAAATTGGCGGCGCGAGGGTGGGGATTGGGATTGAGGGGGCGGCGGCTTTAAGTAGAGCGGATGAGGAGAGCTCGGGTGGCCCTCGGCGTCCGTGCCGTGGCCGTGCCGGACTCCGGCGCGTGTCCGGGTCGGACACCGACGGGAGGTAGGGGACGAGACTGACCTGCGGGTCCCGCCCGGTCAGCGGCTGGGGGCGCGAGGCGGGCCAGCCCGGCTGCTGGGCCGCACTGGGAGAGGAAAGCAGGGGGCGCTGCGCTGGGCTGCTGGGCCGGACTGGGCCACTGGCGGGCGTAGCGGGGAGCGGGCCGGCTGGCTGGCGGGCTGGGCCGGAAGCGGCGAAGGGGAAAACGGGCCGCTGCGGGGAAGGGAAGAGGGAGGGGCTGGGCCGCCTGGAGAGAAAAGAAAAGGGAGCAGTTTCGGCCGAGAAAAAGAGTTCAGGGGGAAAAAGTGGACTCGGGCCGCTGCAACTTTTCTAGAGCTCCAAACGAAATGATTCAAATTCAAATTTAAACAGATTTAAATTCCTATTGAACCGCTCACAAACAAAACACAATGCAATCGGCATGAATGCAACAAAATTGTTCCTAACCTTATATTTAATTTTATTTCTCATAAATAATTTATTTTCCTTAGATAAGTATGAGCATAAAATTAAATAAAAGCAATTTAATTTCTAAATTTTAAAATAGGCATTTTTAGGGTGTTACAGGGATCCTACAGGCCGAGACTAGCGAGATGGATTACAAAGGCCGTATAGGGTTGTCACCACCTAAAGGCTACCACACGTTCGTTGAATCGGGGGCAAACTAAGTTAACCTCAAGTCTAGGCACCGCGCCTACACTAGTCGACTAATACTTATCTCCTATAGAAAGATAAGCACCCAAGCTAAGCAACCAGTATACAGTTATACCAATCAACAAAGCACTGAACGAAGAACCAGCAAGCATATAAAAGTAGTAACTGAATGCTCAATTAATCAGAAAGAGATACAAGAGTTATCAGACATAACCCGGATGTCACTCGAAGCGAAGCCGCATTCGTAGAGGTACAGCAGGAAGATGGGCGGACACTCTGGCTCCTCTCCGGGACGCTCACCTCTCCTCTCTCCCTATCTTCTGTTGATACAAGTCGCGGAGCTTCGCTAATGCCTAATCTCAAGTGTTGTGTGTTGATGCAGGGACCCGGGACCTCCATTTATAGCTGGTGTTGGAACTCCTTACGACCTACAGATAAATCCGCAAGCGGACGGATACCAATGTAGCTTTCACCCAGGAGTATTCCAGGGTATCGATTTCCATGAGGAACGAGAAGTGAACTAATTCTAACCAAAGTTGTCCTAGGTAGATGGAGTAGAATGAACGGAATGGATGGAGTGGATGACAACAACAAAGAGTTAGGAAGGGCACTAGGAGGGTAGAGAGGGTACGAGTCTGAAAGCGGTACTCTACTGATTGATCGAGCAGATCAGAGGATACAGATAGATACTTGCTTCGGGACAATGGACACCAGTGACACGCAGACATGGATGAGAAGGGGTGCCACCAGCTCCACACTGGGGGATCCTACAGGCCGAGACTAGCGAGATGGATTACAAAGGCCGTATAGGGCTGTCACCACCTAATGGCTACCACACTTTCGTTGAATTGGGGGCAAACTAAGTTAACCTCCAGTCTAGGCACCGTGCCTACAATAGTCGACTAATACTTATCTCCTATAGAAAGATAAGCACCCAATCTAAGCAACCAGTATACAGTTACACCAATCAACGAAGCACTGAACGAAGAACCAGCAAGCATATAAAAGTAATAACTGAATGCTCAATTAATCATAAAGAGATAGAAGAGTTACCAAACATGACCCGGATGTCACTCAAAGCGGAGCCGCATCCATAGAGGTACAGCGGGAAGAGGGGCCGACACTCTGGCTCCTCTCCGGGACGCTCACCTCTCCTCTCTCTCCCTATCTTCTGTTGATACAAGTGGAAGAGCTTCACTAATGCCTAATCTCGAGTGTTGTGTGTTGATGCAGGGACCCGGGACCTCCATTTATAGCTGGTGTTGGCACTCCTTATGACCTACAGATAAATTCGCAAGCGGACAGATACCGATGTAGCTTTCACCCAGGAGTATTCTAGGGTATCAATTTCCATGAGGAACGAAGTGAACTAATTCTAAACTAAGTTGTCCTAGGTAGACGGAGTGGAATGAACGGAATGGGTGGAGTGGATGACAACAACAAAGAGATAGGAAGGGCACTAGGAGGGTACGAGTCTGAAAGCGGTACTCTACTGATTGATCGAGTAGATCAGAGGATACAGATAGATACTTGCTTCGGGACAATGGACACCAGTTACACGCAGACAGGGATGAGAAGGGGTGCCACCAGCTCCACACTGGGGGATCCTACAGGCCGAGACTAACGAGATGGATTACAAAGACCGTATAGGGCTGTCACCACCTAACGGCTACCACACGTTCGTTGAATCGGGGGCAAACTAAGTTAACCTCAAGTCTAGGCACCGCGCCTACACTAGTCGACTAATACTTATCTCCTATAGAAAGATAAGCACCCAAACTAAGCAACCAGTATATAGTTATACTAATCAACTAAGCATTGAATGAAGAACCAGCAAGCATATAAAAGTAAGAACTGAATGCTCAATTAATCAGGAAGAGATACAAGAGTTACCAGACACGACCCGGATGTCACTGGAAGCAAAGCCGCATCCGTAGAGGTACAGCGGGAAGATGGGCCGACACTCCGGCTCCTCTCCGGGACGCTCACCTCTCCTCTCTCTCTATCTTCTATTGATACAAGTCGCGGAGCTTCGTTAATGACTAATCTCAAGTGTTGTGTGTTGATGCAGGGACCCGGGACCTCCATTTATAGCTGTTGTTGGCACTCCTTAGGACCTACAGATAAATCCGCAAGCGGACGGATACCGATGTAGCTTTCACCAAGGAGTATTCCAGGGTATCGATTTCGACGAGGAACAAGAAGTGAACTAATTCTAAACTAAGTTGTCCTAGGTAGATGGAGTGGAGTGAACGGAATGGATGGAGTGGATGACAACAACAAAGAGATAGGAAGGGCACTAGGAGGGTAGAGAGGGTACGAGTCTGAAAGCGGTACTCTACTGATTGATCGAGCAGATCAGAGGATACAAATAGATACTTGCTTCGGGACAATGGACACCAGTGACACGTAGACAGGGATGAGAAGGGGTGCCACCAGCTCCACACTAGGGGATCCTACAGGCCGAGACTAACGAGATGAATTACAAAGGCCGTATAGGGCTGTCACCACCTAACGGCTACCACACGTTCATAGAATCGGGGGCAAACTAAGTTAACCTCAAGTCTAGGCACCGCGCCTAAACTAGTTGACTAATACTTATCTCCTATAGAAAGATAAGCACCCAAGCTAAGCAACCAATATACAGTTATACCAATCAACGAAGCACTGAACAAAGAACCAGCAAGCATATAAAAGTAATAACTGAATGCTCAATTAATCATAAAGAGATAGAAGAGTTACCAAACATGACCCGGATGTCACTCAAAGTGGAGCCGCATCCGTATCGGGAAGAGGGGCCGACACTCCGGCTCCTCTCCGGGACGTTCACCTCTCCTCTCTCCCTATCTTCTATTGATACAAGTGGCAGAGCTTCGCTAATGCCTAATCTCAAGTGTTGTGTCCTTTTGCAGGTGTTAGAGGCCTCCTTTTATAGCAAGGAAGGCCGGTGGAAGAAGGAGTAGTGGCAACGGTACCTCAAGGGTGGTTCCGGGCCATTCGGGCGAAGATGCTGGGTTCGGCCGAAGGGGGTTGGTTCGGCCGAACTCCCCAGTTCGGCTCAACCACCCATTTGCACCGCCTCAGCCTCCAACGCTCCAGATTTTGTCCCCAGGTTGGTTGTGGGTAGGTTATGCTTGGGCCGAATCCTGGAAGTTCGGCCGAATGGGTCCAGGTGCCCGTCTACCCTTGGATCCACCGCCTTTGTGCTGAGGTTGATCCTGATGGTCTACATATGCCCGGGGTCTTAGTAAATCACATGTGTTTAGGTCCTGGTACGCTCCGGGAATGAGGGTGGTGTTCGGTCGAGTCATGAGACTCGGCCGAACGCACCATTTTGGGTGGTTTTACCCCGACAAATGCAACTGCCTCCTGGAATCACATAAACACCAAAACTTGTCGAAATGATCAGAAATAATCCCTTTATCTATTGTGTGTGATTCCATTGTGTTTGTTTCATACTCGGTTGGAGGTCGGAAATCGATCCGTAACGACAGCCATTAGCTGGCTGAAGGCGGTGGAGAGGAGTGGCATGCAAGGAAGCCCACGGCGGTGCAGGGCCGGTTCGGCCGAAGCCCGTGGGTTCGGCTGAATTGCCTGGATTCGGCCGAACCACAAGATCTGCCGCCTTTGCTCCCGACGGCCAAGATCTCTCCCTAGTGTCAGTTTCGTGCGTTGGGGGCGGTTCGGCCGAAGGCCCACAGTTCGGCCGAACTGGGCCTGGCCTCCGGGCCGCCCCCGTGCACCGCCTTCTGTCTTGGGCTGCTCTAGATTCTTTGAACTTGAGGTCCTTCACGTGTCTTGGCCCATGAAGTGACGTGGCGGTGGCCCACGTGTCATGTACGGTCGTCGCATTGTCACCACTGATGTGGATGAGGCCTTGTACGCTCATGTGTCGGCTAAGGGGGGTGGTTCGGTCCGAAACCGGGAGGTTTGGCCGAACCGGGGTTTTTACCCCCCCCCCCCTAGCGAGCTTTTCGCGATTGAGTTCCTGAAAAACATAAACTCACCAAAGCTTGTGGAATTGATTAGAAATAAGCCCTATAGCTATGGTGCATGATTCCATTATGTTTATTTTATACTCGGTTGGAGGTCAGAAATTAGGCCGTAACGACCGCCAATAAGGCCATGCTCGAGGGGGAGGCGTGTTCGACAACATGCTCAAGAAGCCATGCCCTTACCACCAGGGCGTGGTCACTCATACCCTCAAGCAGTGTGAGATGCTCAAAAAATACTACAAGCGTGTCGCCTCGAAGGACGACAATGTGAAGAAAGACGCGGGCGATGGGGGCAACGACGGCTTCCCCGATGTGGAGAACGTGTTTTTCATCTTCAGGGGGCCAATGGCCAACATGACGCCCCAATAGTGCAGGCGTGAACATGGAGAAGTCTTCTCTGTTCACAGGTCCGCGCCAACCTACCTCGACTGGTCGGAGGAGACCATCTCCTTCGACCGCGAAGATCACCCTGATCACGTCCCGAACCCGGGACAGTACCCGCTCATCGTCGACCCCATCATTGGCAACACACGCTTCTCCAAGGTGCTCATGGATGGAGGCAGCAGCCTCAACATCATGTACTCCTCCACCTTGGAACTCATGGGGATCGACCGGGACAAGCTACGCCCCAGCAAGTCACCATTCCATGGCGTTGCGCCAGGGACGCGAGTCCAACCGCTCGGGCAGATCGACCTGACTGTCTGCTTCGGCAGGCCAGACAACTTCTACAAGGAAATCCTCACCTTCGAGGTGGTGGGGTTTCAATGAGCATATCACGCCATCCTTGGGCACCGTGCTACGCCAAGTTCATTGCGATCCCGAACTACACCTACCTCAAGATGAAGATGCCGGGGCCGAAGGTCATCATCACAGTGGGGCCATCGTTTGAGCAAAACTACGAATGCAATGTAGAGTGCGTTAAGCGCACCGAAGCACTCGCGGACGATGAGGCCCTTGTTGCGGATCTGGAGAAGATGGCGAACGAAGCCGGCAACTCCGCCCACAAGCACGCGGGTAGCTTCGAGCCCGTCGAACACACCAAGGTGGTACCCCTCGACCCCTCTGCCCCCGAGGGCAATGTTGACACTCTTTACGATCCAATATCAGGATGGAGAACCCAATACTGGGGGAAGGAGCGTTTCAATGG
The DNA here is from genome assembly GCA_033239725.1 of Echinochloa phyllopogon. Classification (NCBI taxonomy): domain Eukaryota; kingdom Viridiplantae; phylum Streptophyta; class Magnoliopsida; order Poales; family Poaceae; genus Echinochloa; species Echinochloa phyllopogon. Next base: position 31,887,708 of record BTCW01000018.1, read on the forward strand.
TTTTCCTTATGGCTTAGTAAAATATATATATATATATATATTCTGCAAGCACACATAATCACCGCTGTAGCACTTCACCAGGAAGTATTCCGAGGTATCGTAATTTATATTTCTGTAGGGAAGCTTATGGCAAGAGTACTAGCAAATAGATATTCAAGACTATCAGAGAGAGGTACACGACTAGCCAGACGGGGGATAACGGTATTGGATAGCGGTGGATATAAAATGACACACAGCTCAAGGGAGGCTTAGATAGAAAAGAGAACGAATAGATAGCTGGGAGGACAACGAGAAGAGATAGATGATTCCTAGTACTTTATCTGTCTATGTCACTCGGGGTTAGAGATACAGAGGCTATAGAGCCAGCACTCAGAGGTCAAGGTCAAACCTATGTCTTAACTTCGGGACAGCAGAGCCTACGCCACACAGAAAGGGATGAGAAGGGGTGGCATCTACCCTGCACTGGGGGATCCTACAAGCCGAGATCAACGTGATGGACTACAAAGGCCGTATAGGGCTGTCACCACCTAATGACTACCACCTCCGCAGACTAAGGGGCAAACTAAGGTTACTGGCTAGCTTAGGAACCACTCCTACACTAGTCAACAACTACTTACTTCACTAGCAACAGCAAACAACCTTATCAATACTCTTAGTGACAATTCACCTCAAGTATTGAGCAAGATCAAAGAACCAGCTAAGACAAAGACTTAAACAAGATCTAGAAGCACCAGAACTAGAACCGACTATAGTCTAAACACGATATAGATGCAACTAGAATAAAGTAGAAGCAACCTATAAATGACAGAGGCAATGTGATAAAGATACTTTATATTGATAACTCAAAGTCTACAAAAGGAAAGGAAAAGATACAAGAGCTTATACCAGAGCTTCTGAAGACGACTCCGGAACCTCCGATGCACAGCTCGACTCAACTCTAACTCCCAACTAAACTATCCTAACTCTACTAGAGAGAAGTGGAAATGAGAGCTCCTTGGGTTGGTGTGTGTGAAACCGGGCATGGGACACCTCCATTTATAGTGGTTGATGGCGGTTGAGGAGGAGTACCGGCCAAGGGACCGAGGCGGTGCCCCCGGCCAACTCGGCCGAATGGATTGGTTCGGCCGAACTGACCTGTTCAGCCGAACCGTCCATCCTGCACCGCCTTCATCCCACAGCCCTGATCAGCTCCTGGAGGCGGTTTGGGCAGTGGGGGCGGTTCGGCCGAATTGGTGGATTCGGCTGAACTGGGCTGGAAGCCTAGGCCTGCCCCTACACCGCCTTTACTTCCTTGGCTTCATGGATGACTTGATCTAGGTGGTCTTCGTGTTGGTTTGGCCTAAGTGTGACGTGTTGGTCGCCCACGTGTCATGTGTTGTCATCGCTTGGTCATCATTGACGTGGACGACTCCTGGTTGTGCGTTATGTCGTGTACGACTATGGGGGTAACCGACCGAACGGAGTCGTTCGGCCGAATCGGTCATTTTCGACCCCTATAGCACGTATTTCTCGTTGTTGTACCTGCACAAGTGAAACTCACCAAAACTCGTGGAACTTTATTAGAAGTAAACCTAAGTATATGGAATGTCACATATATCCTCTTTTATTCCCGAGTATTGGTGGTCGAAAACGTGACGTAACGACCTCCAACAAGCTCCCCCAAGCTTAGACATTTGCTCCTCCTCGAGCAAAGATAAAAACTTAGGCTCGGTGGATCAAGAGTTGCTACAATGTTAATATCTTGCAGATAATCTTTATAAACTACTAGTGCTCAAAATTACTCAAATCATTAGCAAAGTATTAAATCACCCTTTTACTTTTTGGGCTTATAGCAATCTTCTTGTCTTGGGCGGTTGAAAGGTTGAACAGTTTGATTTAGTTTTATTCCACTCTACTCTTTTCAGGATCCCATCTCGGAGTTTCCATAATTCTGTGAAAAATGTAAGTTGTTCCTCAATTGGCAAACTCAATCACTCAAGTGGTATTTGAATCCTCACCAAAGGCTTGTGCCTTCTTTTCATCCTAAAATCTAAATATGACTTTTTGTATGGCTCGGGGACAATGGATGAAGGCATGCATGCATCTTATATTTTGCTAAGTCAAAGACTGGACCTTTGGGAAACCAAATCACACCTTTAGATCAAGAAGTGCAAGTGTGTGGAATATGTGGAGTAGAATGGAGTGGAATATGGTGGAACTCCTTGGGATGATTCTTCCTCTCCTTGACTTATTTTCGAGAACTTGGGCTATCTCTTTTTGCTCATATTTTTGCCATGCCATTTGGCATGCTTTTCTTATTTCTTATTTTTGTCATGCTCTTTGGCATGCTTTTCTTTTTCTCTTTCTTTTCGCCATGCTCTTTGGCATACATTTCTTTTTGCATAGCCCATGTCTCTATTCAAGGATATTTGGAGAGGAGATCACGGAACATGGAGCATTTTGTTTTGTGGATGGATGATAGCAATGTTTGCTAACTCCCAGTGTGGGAATTGCAAGTGAGAGGTGGTGTCTACGTGAATCTCGATCTTAGAAGCATGAAAGTTTCACCCAAAGGTCACAACAAAACTTAACTGCCATCCCACTATATCATTCCTTACAATAACTTATACTTGGAATAAAGCATGTGCTTCCACAAGGTTTTCAGGTTCATTTTTTTACTCATGCCAATTAACTCAAGTACTATCAAGCAACTAGTCGAAACAAAGCACTTGCAAAATTAATGACAGAGCAACTATTCATCATTTCCAAAGTGAGAGGCATATGGTTCATTCCATACATAGTTGGGAGTTAATTTTATTCAAGGGAAATATTTTTGGTGTTTTTATTTTAACATGGAGATAAAATAAAAAGGGAAATGGCAAGTGCAAAATCAAAGTGCTGAAGGGACATAGAACATACCTGGTGGGGGTCCTCCCCCAAGCTTGGATCTTTCATTGATAGGGTCGAAACCTTGAAAAATAGTCTGCCATCTGATCCGTCTGCTGCTGGATGTCATACCGTAGGGAGTCCAGCATGCTGCTATTCTCTTGGTGGTACTGAGAATGGCATGCCAGAGTGCCTTCCATGTTTCGGGTACAGTCATCGAGGAGGTCAACTCGGTCGGAGATGTAAGATAACTCCCGACCGATGTCGTGGCCGCTGGGTGTGGAGAAGCGTGCGGACTGAGAGTGCCCAGGGAAGTACAGGTGGGAGGCACTATCGTACCCCCTACATACCACCCCTGGGAGTACTCAGAGTCCATACTCTGGGTGTAGTCCCAGTGGCTCTAGGTGAAGTACTCTGGGTCCTGGGATTGTCCAGAGAATCCTGCTCTTGACGTCCCAGCACCGGTGTACTCGCCGAAGGCTGCCTCAAACGCAGACGTATGTCGGTGTGGCTATGTTGGTGAAGTTGCTGGTTCCTGTGCGGTGAAGAGCCCGACATCACACCTGGCTCGTCCCTGGGTGAATGGTCCTTTGCCTGCAACACTCTGCCGAGCGGGCTCTCTCCGAGGGGGAGAATCATCCGACTCGATACTCAGCTAAAGAGTTAGTTTCTGAGTGGTATACAACCTCAGCTTTGCATAGAGCAGAGGCACTTCGGTTGTATAACCACGGTAAATCATCACCAATGTTGCATCAGGCGCCCGTCGTATCATGTGGCCTTGCACAAAGTGTTCGACATCCACAACGGAACGCGCTGTCTCTATGTACGCAAGCCGGGCGCCCTCCAGAATGCCCAACTGGTTAGCGAGGCGAGTGACTAGAGAAGTCACTGCCACTCTACCCACACAAGAGTGATGGGACAGCCAATGGGTAACCATATCCTTAATCGGAGAAACAACAACTCGCTTGACCATGGCATAAAGAAGCCGCAACTCGACTGTATTAACGGGACGCAAATCCGAACGTGGAAACACCGTCATAGCCATCCACCGATGCATGAAATGCAAGGTGGGGTTATGAATGTTATTGGTGCGCGGAGGAGAACAATTGGTGCTTCCGGAAACCTTTTTCCAAAACCCGTCCCGACTAAACCTTTTCAAAGCTTTGGCAGGCTCCAATGAACAGTGACTGGCAAAACCAAGAGCCATGCTCAAATCCCTCCAAGAGTAGAAGTACTCTTGGTTGGAAAATTGAAAGCGAACAACCTCCCGTTCAGATGAAAGAGTGGAAAGAAATTCGAGGGTGAGGAGGTACTAACCTCGTTCGTTGACACGCCAGAAGTTGCCCCAGCCAACGGCTTTGACGACTTCTGGGAATTCTTCATCCATACCCGTGCTTACGAGCAAGTCCTGCTTGAAGACACGGATATGCTCAAACTCCTTCAAGAGCAGCATGTTGAAGACGTTCCGCTCCCGGTCCGTCCGGAGGATGATGTCACCCTCGTTCAGGAGCTGCCGGGTTGGGTGCGAGGCAGCGCCTCTCCCAAAGTCGGCTGCCCCCAACTCATCCACCTCCATCTGGCTTGAACCGCGGGACCGGGCTGGGGAACTCCCAGCATCATCCAAGCGTTTGCTCAGCTGGGCGGAGCGACGGAATGTGGAGAAGATCTTCAACATGCTACCTACAAAATGTTAGCGCAACGACTACCCGAAGGACTAAATATATGGGGTTAGCACAGGTAAAACGAATCAGTTGTTGAGAGGGTTAGTCATTCTTGCATTGATAAGAACCACTACAAAAAGTTAGTTGTTCTTGTGGGTGTCGGAAACCACCACAAACATGTTTCAGTTTCAGCACAAGGATCAAAGAAAAGCAAAATATTTTTGTGATTTTTCAGCAATGCAAGTGAACAAACTTGAGCAAGAACTTAGAGAAGAACTTGAGCAAAAACTTGAGAGAGAGAGAGAGAGAGCTTCTAGCAGAAATTTTTCAGTGTGGGATGGTGCAACAAGCAAGGAGGCAAGGGGTGGCATTTATAGGTGAAGGGGGGCAGCCAGTCTGGTTCGGCCGAATTGCCTGGTTCGGCCAAACCAGGGTATTCGGCCGAAATGGCCATGTGCTGCGTGCACATCTTGCCTCCCACCAGCACAAAAATCTTTCATAGGTCCAACACTAGGGCATGGGCACTTTGGTGGTTTTTGGTAGGTAAGATGCAAAATTGACATGACCAAAGTGGAAGTTAGTGGAGTCACCCCATGCTGCCATGTTTTGTGATAATTGGTGAGTGTGCAGCCATGTTGAGTGGGGTAGACATGCTTTGTGCTGGTTGGTGATGATGTTAAATAAATGGAGATGTTCTAGAAGGGGTAAAAATGAAGAAGATTACCAATTACACCCACTTCAAATAAAATTCAGCATGCTATCCATTTATTTTTACCATGCTTGCCATTTTTCTACTCTCTTTCAAATTAATTACACAAGTGGTTCATTTATTTTGGAAAGGGAAACATGCAAATGCAATGATGGAAATTAAAATTTGGAAGGGAAACATGGGATACATACCGGTTTTCCTCGCGGCGAGAGCTCGTGTTTAAAGTCCGCGAGTGGGACTCCTCCTGTCTTCAGTTGTTTTTGTCATCGTCTGATCCCGGAGTGGGTGATTCGGGCGATGCGACCTTCTTCCGCTAGGTCTTCTTGTTCTTCTTCTGTGTTGGTGGCGGTGGGATCAGCTCCTCTGGAGAATTCCAGATGGCCTGATCTTCATTGTATCTCTTCACGAGCAGGTCCATTTCTTCTGTGCTCATGGATCCTGTCAGCTCATCCCATTCGAACTGCTCTCCACCGATTATTTCCAGCTCTCCATTGAGGAGTGCTTTTAGGAAACATTCGGCACTTCTCTGCTCTGGTGTACGAAGCTTTGTCTTCTTCTCTTCCCGAGGTCGGAATGGGAAGGAGATCGGCGTCCGGTTTATATGGAACATAATTTCTCTTATATCCATGGCAATCCTGGCTCGGGTAGTGTTCAAAAATGGCCGGCCCAACACAATGGGAAATGAATAATCGTTCCCCATGTCAAGGACAATGAAGTCTGTAGAGACGTAATGTCCCCAGACTCGGACCGGCACATTCTCGATCACTCCCTCGGAGTAGAGGATCGATGAATCTGCCAGTTGTACCTGGGCATTTGTGGGAGACAAAGTGGAATATCATAACTTTTTAAATAATACCTTGGACATGATGTTGACGCTGGCTCCCAGATCACAGAGTGCATCATTCACGCGATGATTCCAGATCACGCATTGAATGATTGGCACTCCGGGATCTTCCTTCTTTTCCGGAGGTGTCCTCGTGATGGCTTTACAGCAGCTCTTGGTAGGTGTGCCCCTTGTGGTATTTCTACTTGGACTCGTGAGACTACACATGCATGACAAGTACAGTATGTTCTACGAGATGCCTTACCTCATCTCGTAGTAACTGCATTTACTATTTCAACAATGGAAGGTTCGGGTTGCCCCAGAATCTTCCCTGACTCGGTAACAGGAACGACTGCAGCTAACTGAGCAATTTGGGTTTCGATCATTTTATTAAAGTTCAATTGACCTTTCACGGCAGAAGAGAATGAATCCAATGTAGAGTCTATGCTTTACAGGATTTCATCATTAGCAGCAAGCTTTTTATTGATATTTTTAGTGATTTTACCCTGGCCAAACACTAGATCTCTAAGAGATGGTTGATTATTGAAATTGCTGGAATTGAAATTGTGATCTTGTTGAGACCTCTCAAATGGGAGGTTCGGGCGCGAATTCCAGCCTTGATTGCCATAGTTGTTCGGTCGATACCCGTTGTTGTTGGAGTTGTTGACGTAGTGGGCATCTTCTCGCGTTTCGGGGCAGTCATTCCCCGAATGGCCAGCATTGCCCATAGACCTCGCAAGTCATGTGAGCATCCATGGCTTGCACCATTTCTTGAGCAGGGGCCTCCATTTTCTACATCAGAAGGTCTATCTTGGCAGCAAGCATGTCCGGAGCTTCAACTTGATGTACTCCTCGGGTCCGAGGTTGAGTTCGATCATCGGACCAACCTTGGTTCTCGACCATCTTCTCGATGAGGGCCTTTGCACGACTCTCCTCAAGAGAGAAGAAAGAACCTCCAACAGGAGCATCCAAATACACGCGGGTAGAGCTTCTAAGCCCGTGGTAAAAGGTTTGGATGATGAACAACTCTGCATACCATGGTGAGGATAAGCAGATATATAGTCCTAGAGGCGATCCCATTCCTCCGGGACTGTTTCATCTTTTAACTACTAGAAACTAGCAATTTTATTCCGGAGGGCGTTGATTTTCCCAACCGGAAAGAATTTAAGCAAAAATGGGCTAGTGCACTTATCCCAAGTATCTATGGCTTCACGGTTAGCATAAAACCATTGTTTTGCCTTGCCTAATAATGAGAATGGGAATAAACGAAGGCGAATGGCATCGATGCTTACCCTGCGTATGGTGAAAGTGTTGCAAATCTCCAGAAAATGCTGAAGATGAGCGTTGGCATCCTCGTGTGGCTTGCCGCAGAACGGGCTAGCCTACACCATGTTGATGAGGGCTGGCTTGAGCTCAAAGTTGCCATCTCCAACTGGCGGAGCTAGTCCAACACTCACGTTCTCACTCGAAGGAGCGGAGAACTCGCGAATCGTCTTGCTTGCCATCCTCGATGAAGCCATGTCGACGACGGGAAAGACTGGGCTCGTCGGAATAAGTTGCTTCTGAGGAGGTACAACACGGGGCCGCACTTTCCTCACAAGTTTGACGGTAGTTAGAAACCAATCATGCGGTGCTATGCTTCACAACACCAATGAAACAGAGCAAGGATAAACCCGCTTGAGTAGCGGTATACTCAACTAAGATAGCTTGAGATCGAAGTTTGAAAGTATCTAGCCAATTGCTTCCCCGGCAACGGCGCCAGAAATGCTTGTTGACACTTCTTACGATCCAATATCAGGATTGAGAATCCCAATAATGGGGTAAGGAGCATTTTAGTGGTTTTCCTTATGGCTTAGTAAAATATATATATTCTGCAAGCGCACAGAATCACCGCTGTAGCACTTCACCAGGAAGTATTCCGAGGTATTGTAATTTATATTTCCGCAGGGAAGCTTATGGCAAGAGTACTAGCAAACAGATATTCGAGACTATCAGAGAGAGGTACACGACTAGCTAGACGGGGGATAACGGTATTGGATAGGAGTGGATATACCGTGACACACAGCTCAAGGGAGGCTCAGATAGGAAAGAGAAGGAATAGATAGCTGGGAGGACAACGAGAAGAGATAGATGATTCCTAGGTACTTTATATGTCTATGTCACTCGGGGTTAGAGATACAGAGGCTGTAGAGCCAGCACTCAGAGGTCAAGGTCAAACCTATGTCTTAACTTCGAGATAGCAGAGCCTATGCCACACAGAAAGGGATGAGAAGGGGTGGCATCTACCCTGCACTAGGGGATCCTACAAGCCGAGACGAACGTGATGGACTACAAAGGCCATATAGGGCTGTCACCACCTAACGACTAACACCTCCGCAGACTCAGGGGCAAACTAAGGTTACTGGCTAGCCTAGGAACCACTCCTACAGTAGTCAACAACTACTTACTCCACTAGCAAGAGCAAGCAACCTTGTCAATACTCTTCATGAGAATTCACCTCAAGTATCGAGCAAGATCGAAGAACGAGCTAAGACAAAGACTTAAACAAGATCTAGAAGCACCAGAACTAGAACCGACTATAGTCTAAACACGATATAGATGCAACTAGAATAAAGTAGAAGCAAGCTATAAATGACACAGGCAAAGTGATAAAGATACTTTATATTGATAACTCAAAGTCTACAAAAGGAAAGGAAAAGATACAAGAGCTTACACCAGAGCTTCTGAAGACAACTCCGGAACCTTTGAGGCACAGCTCGACTCAATTCTAACTCCCAACTAAACTATCCGAACTCTACTAGAGAGAAGTGGAAATGAGAGCTCCTTGGCTTGGTGTGTGTGAAACCAGGCATGGGACACCTCCATTTATAGTGGTTGATGGTGGTTGAGGAGGAGTACCGGCCAAGGAACCGAGGCGGTGCCCCCGGCCAACTCGGCCGAATGGATTGGTTCGGCCGAACTGACCTGTTCGGCCGAACCATCCATCCTGCATCACCTTCATCCCATGGCCATGATCTGCTCCTGGAGGTGGTTTGGGCAGTGGGGGCGGTTCGGCCAAATTGGTGGATTCGGCCGAACTGGGCTGGAAGCCCAGGCCTGCCCCCTGCACCGTCTTTACTTACTGGGCTTCGTGGATGACATGATCTAGGTGGTCTTCGTGTTGGTTTGGCCCAAGAGTGACGTGTTGGTCGCCCACGTGTCATGTGTTGTCATCATTTGGTCATCGTTGATGTGGACGACTCCCGGTTGTGCTTTATGTCGTGTACGGCTAAGGGGGGTAACTGGCCGAATGGAGTCGTTCGGCCGAATTGGTCATTTCCGTCCCCTATAGCACGTATTTCTCGTTGTTGTACCTGCACAAGTGAAACTCACCAAAACTCATAGAACTTTATTAGAAGTAAACCTAAGTACATGGAATGTCACATATATCCTCTTTTATTCCCGAGTATTGGTGGTCGAAAACGTGCCGTAACGACCATCAACAGGCAAGACGTTGAGGCTCAGCTCCATCCTCGACAGCAAATAGGAAGCAGTGCTCGTCGACTTTCTCCGCGCCAACGTTGACATCTTTGTGTGGAGCCCCTCGGACATGCCAGGCATACCGAGGGAGCACCGGGCGATCGGCGAGGAGGTTCGCAAGCTCTTGGCGTATGGATTCATCAAGGAGGTATACCATCCTGACTGGCTAGCTAATCCTGTATTAGTTAAGAAAAAGAATGGGAAGTGGAGGATGTGTGTAGATTACACTGGTTTAAATAAAGCATGTCGCAAAGTTCCTTTTCGTTTGCCATGTATCGATCAAATAGTAGATTTGACCACGGGATGTGAACTTTTATGTTTCCTTGATGCATATTCCGGTTACCACCAAATAAAGATGAAACAGTCCATCACCCCTTCGGCATATTTTGCTATGTCACGGTGCCCTTTGGACTCCAAAACATTGGGGCCACGTACCAACGGTGCATGCTCCACGTTTTCGGGGACCACATCGGGCGAACCGTAGAGGCTTATGTCGACCATATCGTTGTAAAATCTAGCAAGGTGCATGACCTGGTAAACGATTTGCGTGCTGCGTTTGATTGTCTCCAGGCTAATGGGGTAAAACTAAACCCAGAGAAGTGCGTCTTTGGGGTGCCTCGTGGCATGGTCTTGTGTTTCATCGTCTCTAAGCGAGGCATCGAGCCCAACCCTGAGAAAGTTTTGGCCCTCGAATGAATGGGACCAATCCGAGACCTAAAGTGGGTATAGAAGGTATTGGGTTGCATGGCGGCCGTAAGCCATTTCATCTCACGACTTGGTGAGAAAGGCTTGCCTTTGTATCGACTCCTAAAGAAGCACGAACACTTCGCTTGGACCCCCGAGGCAGCCCTCGACAGGCTAAAGGCATCGCTCACTCATGCACCAATCTTAACACAGCCTAAGGACAGCGAGCCCCTCTATCTCTATGTGGCCGCAACGACTCAGGTGGTCAGTGCGGTCATCATCGTAGAAAGAGCGGAGGAGGGTCATGCCCTACCGGTCCAGAGGCCGGTGTATTACATCAGCGAAGTGTTGTCTGAGACCAAGATCCGATATCCACACATCCAGAAGCTGCTCTACGCAGTAGTGCTGGCGTGGCGCAAGCTGCGTCACTACTTCGAGGCTCATCCTGTCACCGTGGTCTCATCTTTCCCCCTGGAAGAGATAGTCCACAATCAGGATGCCACGGGTAGAATAGCCAAATGGTCTGTGGAGTTGATGGGTGAGACTCTCACATACGCGCCTCAAAAGGCGATAAAATCGTAGTTCTTGGCGGACCTCATCACTAAGTGGACCGACACCCAGTTGACCCCTCCTCAGATCTAACCCGAATGTTGGACCATGTACTTCGATGGGTCGGTGATGAAAACTAGGTTAGGCGCAGGCCTCCATTTCGTCTTACCCCTCGGAGAGCACATACGCTACGTGGTGCGCTTACACTTCCCGGCATCCAACAATATGGCGGAATACGAGGCCCTCATCAGTGGCCTCCGCATCACCATCGAGCTTGGCATCAAGCGCCTCGACGTCCGGGGAGACTCTCGGTTGGTCATTGACCAAGTGATGAAGGACTCAAGCTGCCACGACGAGAAGATGGAGGCGTACTGCAACGCTGTGCAACGGCTCGAGGACAAGTTCCATAGCCTTGAGCTTAACCACATAGCGCAAAAGTACAATGAGAAAGCGGACAAGCTCACAAGATAGCATTGGGATGGGTCACCGTCCCCCCGAACATCTTCGCTCGCGACCTCACCGAGCCCTCTGTCGACTTCAAGATAACCGCCAAGAAACCCGGCGCGCCCTCGGGGGCTACCCCCTTAAGAGCTACGAATGTCGAGCCCTCGGATGAGGACCCCTCGAAAGGGGAACCCGAGGCCTCAGACGATGGGGCATCCTCAGCAGATGAGGCTGAGGCGATGGAGATCGATGAGGTCCCACCCTCTCGAGACTGGCATGACCAGTACCTCGCTTGGATCGACCAAGGGGACCTGCCCCGGATCAGACCGAAGCACGGCGCATCGCCAGAAAGGCCAAGTCCTTCGTCTTGATCAACGGGGAGTTGTACAAGCGCAGTCCCTCGGGGATCTTGCAGTGATGCATCCCCATCCCTGAGGGCAGGGAGCTCATACGAGACATACACGCTGGTCTGTGCGGCCATCACGCGGCACCACACACCCTCATCGGCAATGCATTTTGGCAGGGCTTCTACTAGCCCACGGTAGTTGCTGACGCCAACGAAGTCATGTGCACCTGTGAAGGGTGTCAATTCTACGCACGCAAGACCTACCTCCTGGCACACGCCTTGCAGACCATCCCCATCACGTGGCCTTTCGCTGTGTGGGGACTGGACCTCGTCGGTCCTCTGCGAGCGGCGCCTGGGGGCTTGACCCATCAGCTGGTGGCCATCGACAAGTTCTTGAAATGGATCGAGGTTCGACCCATCAGCATTATCAGATCTGAGTAAGCCGTGCAGTTCTTCATGAACATCATCCATAGGTTCGGGGTACCCAATTTGATAATAACTGATAATGGCACCCAGTTCACGGGTAAGAAGTTCTTGGAATTCTATGACAGCTACCATATCCGCGTGGATTGGGCGGCAGTGGTGCATCCACAGACGAATGGCCAAGTAGAGCTTGCCAATGACATGATACTAGAAGGCTTGAAGCCAAGAATCTTCAACACGTTGAACGGGTTTGGCCGAAAGTGGGTCACAGAGCTACCATCGATCATCTGGAGCCTTAGAACGACCTCAAGCAGAGCCACGGGCTGCACCCTGTTCTTCCTTGTCTATGGTGCCGAGGCTATCCTCCCCATGGACTTGGAGTACGGATCCCCGAGGCTCAAGACTTGCCAAGAAGAACAAAACCAGCAAGCCCGCGAGGACTCACTAGATCGTGTGGATGAAGCCCGTGACGTGGCGCTCTTGCACTCAGCATGGTACCAGCAGTCCCTCCGATGATATCAAGCGCAAAGGGTCTGACGTCGAGACCTCAATAAGGGAGACCTGGTGCTGAGGCTTCCATAAGACAGTCAAGGGCGGCAAAAGCTCACACCGCAGTGGGAAGGGACGTAGATCATCGCTGAACTCCTCAAGCCCCGCACGTACAAGCTCGCGAATGAGAAGGGCAAAGTCTTTGCCAATGCTTGGAACATTCAACAACTACGTCACTTTTACCCATGAATTTCCTAGTTTCTTTATACATATGTCATTTTCATAATAAATATTAAAGAAAGGTCACAGACAGGATGACTCGACTTTGCCCTCGATAAAGCCAAGTCCCCCTCGGGGGCTACACTGGGGGGTTTCCCCCTCCTGAATGGTCCCATTCTCGTAGATTTTTTCTTTCAAAACTTTTATCGCATTGCACCTCATGAGCTTTGAAAAGATAGAAGTAGGGCGCGAATTGACTAAGGCTAGGGCCGGCCGGGCCACGGGACTTACTACGCCTCCGGGATACGGCATCCCCCCCACCACCCTACCCCGCCGAAATCTTTACAAGCAGCGTAAAAATGTGATAAATGCATCAAATAATGCTCCAAACAAATTGTGCAAATGAATTGTTCATTACAGACCAAGTATCAAGCTAAATCCTAAGGTACAAACTCCAGACTCTCTGAACTCTTCAGGGAGCGTCTTCCGCATCTCGAGAACCTGCAGCTGCAGCGTCTTCTCCTTTGTCCGCATCGGGGAAGAGGTCGCCCTCGAGCAGCTTGGCAAGCATTGTGGCGGTACCCTCGGCAGCAGCATCGGCCCGCTCGACAACTGCTACTGTGGAGTCATCGTTGAGGTCTTCGGCAACGATGTAACCCGCAGCCAGCGCCTCAAGCTCCATGACGAAGTGCGTTGATATGACGCCAAGGGTCTTCTGGACGCCGAGGCGAAGGGCACCCTTTAGGCGCCTGTTGACGCAGTCGCCCAAGGACCATAGGTGGCTGGCCACTGAGCTGCCCGATGGGATCTTCTCCCCCTCGAGCTTCCTGCACGTGGCGACATCAACACCATCCAGGTCCTCGAGGTCCTCCTAGGCCTTCGAGTACGTGACCTAGAGGGACTCTGCCGATGCTGACGTGTCCGCCACGATCTTCTGCAGCTCTGAAACACGAAAAAACAACAAGATAAGTCTCGACGAACTCAAATTAGACAAAAAATATCGATGGGAGCGATTTACCTTCGGTTTGTTCCCGCTCTGACGCCAGCAACGCCTACGTGGCACTCGTCTTCTGCAGTAGCATGGACATCGAGGCCCCCCTCTCCTCGGTAGAGACTTGCAGCATCTCGACAGCAATGCCCCCCTCGACTAGAGCCTCAGTGAGCAGCTCGATTGCTGTTTCCCCGTACTCAAGTCGGGTGTTTGCCGCCGCGACCGCCACCTCTCTCTGCTGGCGAAGGGACCTCGCCTCGCTGAGCGCTGCGCGCTCCTGCTGGAGCTGGGCCTCCGTCGCCGTCAGCGCCTCGGTCTTCTCCTGGAGAGCGGCGCCTAGCCTCGAGGCCTCCTGGGCCCTCTGCTCCGCCAAGGCCCTCTAGGCGTCGCGCTCCTCCTCCGCGTGGGTCAAAGCCAACCCACGCTCGCGGCCATCGACTTGCACTTCGGTCAATACGGCGCAGAGCTTGTCCACCTCATAGTGCAGGTCATCGTTCTCCTCCATGACCCGACGTAGGTCGGCGTGCAGTTTGGCTATGTAGAGGATATTCTGTCCCACCATTTGTCTTAATTACTGCCAACAAAAATACACACAATGAGATATGTGCACGAAGCGCAAAAGGAGTCAAATAGCTCAGGAGCAAGATTGACTTACCCGATGGACGACGAGTCCCCTAGACATGTGGAGCTCGAGGGCGGTTGTGATGGTGCTCTACAGGGCAGAGCCGGCCTACCTGTACTCTTCCCACACCTCCCGCTCTACCTCTGTATCGTCTAGCAGCATAGGAGGGAGCCCGGGAAGGTAGAGCTCCAGATCCTCCCATGCGTCGCCACGCGCTGAGGTCCCGGTCGGGGGTGGCGCCACCACGATGGCGCCCCATCACCCTTGACCCCGTCCGGATCGGGGATGGGCACGACTTCAGCGTGTTCCTTGGCAGACCACTAGCGTCGGTGGTGTGGACTGGTCACCAACCCCGCCCCTGACGGGTGGCACCGCACTCGCAGAGCGATCCAGGAGCGCCGTGTTCGCGGCCTTGAGCACCGGCACTGCCACCTCCGCGGATGGGGCTACCCCCGTGGGAAGACCCAGGACGACCACGACCAGAGCCTCGACCTCCGGCGCCTCCACCACAGCTTCGCGATCACCGGCCCCGCCATCAGCTGTTCGAGTCATGCCCCCAGCGCGATCTGGGCCCCCTAGCCTGTGGCATAGCATGCGGGTGTGGGCACTTATTCTCCTCCCCTGATTGTGGCGAGAACCGGCTCCTCCGTGTGGCTCACAACCCCGGCGCCCGTAATATCCCCCACGCGGAGCCCTCGCCTCGTGCGCTCCGCCTCTTGCGCCAGCGCCGCCTGGTACCGGGCAATGACCGCCTCGACTGACCAAGGCACTCCGGTCGAGGGCTACGCTGCCACGTGCGACGTGGCGCGCGCACCTGACTTGAGCGCCTTGGCGGGCACAAGTGAGGGGAAGGAGGGCGTCGCGGTCCGGCTGACAACGACCATTCAATCAAACACAAGCAAAAGGAAAACGCAAACCAAACAATGAACAAGATTAGGACGATTCTTACCGAGCAAACTCCCGCCAGCTTGCGCTTCTTTGACCCGCTCGGGGGCTGCGCACCCCTCGAGCTGGATCGGGCCCTCGCCGGTGCCGTGGGGGCAGGCACGACGGGCGTCTGTGCCATCAAAGTCACCGACGCATCGAAGGTCGCCCCGCCCACCACCGATGCGGGCGTGGTCTGGGTCTGCGCCATCACAGGTGTGGACTCCTCCTCTTCCATAACGGCCAGCAGTAGGGGTCCCGCGAGATCCTCGGACGAGTCATCGTCCGGATCAGGGGTACTCTCCGGGGTTGTCAACGGGGAGCGACCCTCACTCACCCGCTTCCGGTTTTCCTTCTCATGTGCGGTCTTCCATCGCTGCTTCCATTCATGCCTCTTCTTCTCGGCGTCCTTCTGCGCTTTTTCCCTCTCGGCAAGAAGATGGTTCGCCTTGCAGACCTCGTGAAAGGGGGATCCAATCGATACCCCTTGCAAGACAACCCCTGAGATCACCACCAGAATCAAAAACAGAAATCAAGCATAAAATGAATCGAATTGATGATATTAGAATCGAACAACTTAATAATTGAAGATGGCTTCTGAGCATGTTCCTCGGCAGACCACTAGCGCCGGTGGTGTGGACTGGTCACCAACCCCGCCCCTGACGGGTGGCACCGCACTCGCAGAGCGATCCAGGAGCGCCGTGTCCGCGGCCTTGAGCACCGGCACTGCCACCTCCGCGGACGGGGCCACCCCCGTGGGAAGACCCGGGACGACCACGACCAGAGCCTCGACCTCTGGCGCCTCCACCACAGCTTCGCGATCACCGGCCCCGCCATCAGCTGTTCGAGTCGTGCCCCCAGCGCGATCTGGGCCCCCCTAGCCTGTGGCGTCGCATGCGGGTGTGGGCACTTATTCTCCTCCCCTGATTGTGGCGGGAACCGGCTCCTCTGTGTGGCTCACAACCCCGGCGCCCGTAATATCCCCCACGCGGAGCCCTCGCCTCGTGCGCTCCGCCTCTTGCGCCAGCGCCACCTGGTACCGGGCAATGACCGCCTCGACTGACCAAGGCACTCCGGTCGAGGGCTACGCTGCCACGTGCGACGTGGCGCGCGCACCTGACTTGAGCACCTTGGCGGGCGCAAGTGAGGGGAAGGAGGGCGTTGCGGTCCGGCTGACAACGACCATTCAATCAAACACAAGCAAAAGGAAAACGCAAACCAAACAATGAACAAGATTAGGATGATTCTTACCGAGAAAACTCCCGCCAGCTTGCGCTTCTTTGACCCGCTCGGGGGCTGCGCACCCCTCGAGCTGGATCGGGCCCTCGCCGGCGCCGTGGGGGCAGGCACGACGGGCGTCTGTGCCATCAAAGTCACCGACGCATCGAAGGTCGCCCCGCCCACCACCGATGCGGGCGTGGTCTAGGTCTGCGCCATCACAGGTGTGGACTCCTCTTCCATAACGGCCGGCAGTAGGGGTCCCGCGATATCCTCGGACGAGTCATCGTCCGGATCAGGGGTACTCTCCGGGGTTGTCAACGGGGAGCGACCCTCACTCACCCGCTTCCGGTTTTCCTTCTCATGTGCGGTCTTCCATCGCTGCTTCCGTTCGTGCCTCTTCTTCTCGGCGTCCTTCTGCGCTTTTTGCCTCTCGGCAAGAAGATGGTTCGCCTTGCAGACCTCGTGAAGGTGGGATCTGATCGATACCCCTTGCAGGACAACCCCTGAGATCACCACCAGAATCAAAAACAGAAATCAAGCATAAAATGAATCGAATTGACGAGATTAGAATCAAACAACTTAATAATTGAAGATGGCCCTTCTGAGCGTGTTCCTTGGCAGACCACTAGCGCCGGTGGTGTGGACTGGTCACCAACCCCGCCCCTGGCGGGTGGCACCGCACTCGCAGAGCGATCCAGGAGCGCCGTGTCCGCGGCCTTGTGCACCGGCACTGCCACCTCCGCGGACGGGGCCACCCCCGTGGGAAGACCCGGGACGACCACGACCAAAGCCTCGACCTCCGGCACCTCCACCATAGCTTCGCGATCACCGGCCCCGCCATCAGCTGTTCGGGGTTGTCAACGGGGAGCGACCCTCACTCACCCGCTTCCGGTTTTCCTTCTCGTGTGCGGTCTTCCATCACTGCTTCCATTCGTGCCTCTTCTTCTCGGCGTCCTTCTGCGCTTTTTGCCTCTCGGCAAGAAGATGGTTCGCCTTGCAGACCTCTGCCGGTGGAAGATGGCGATTACGGCCGCAGCGATCAGCCCCGCCCTCGCTGAGGAGCACAAATGCTTCGGTGAAGACCACGAGCTTGGCCTGGCGCTCGGGCGGGGACACGCCATTTGACCAGGAGATCGGCTTCTCCCGTAGAACCTTTCCAGTGTACGTTGCGAGTCGGCTGTCGTCATTGCGTAGGTAGAACCACCCCTTGTCCCAGTTTGTGTTGTTGGAGGTCATCGTGCAGGGGACATAGAGGTGTTTCCTGTTCTCCCGAGCGTGGATGGCGAGGCCACCGGTGCGGACGGCCTTCCGCACCCCCCTCGCTTCTCCAGCAGTCGTGTGGAGCTCACCCCGGAAGAGGTGAACCCACAGGTCCCAATGCGCCTCGACCCCCAAGTACCCCTCATAGACAGCGACGAAGATCGCCGCTTGTGAGATCGTGTTGGGGGTGAAGTTGTGCAGCTCCACCTTGTAGTGGTGGCACAACCCCCAGAGGAATCACCCCGCGGGGATGCCAAACCCCAGCTCGTGCAGCCGCGCCAGGCTGACGACGTAGCCCGGTGGGGGGTCGGGCTCCCCGTGCGACGGCGGTGGAGCAATCCACCTCGGCTTCTCCGGAGTCAAAATCTTGGGCAGCAGCCCGACCTCGGCAAGGCTCCCGAGGTAGTGCGGCTCCACGGTGGACGGGCTCCACGGCGTAGGGTCCCTAATCTCAACCATGGTGGTGGGGGAAGGGAGGTGGAACGAGTCTCGGTGGTGCACTCGTGCGGGAAGCAAAAGCGGGGGATGGCAAATGGCTAAGGTAAGGAGAATAACCTTTCTGACTCCTCGTTTTATACCCGAGTGCAATTAATGTGGTGGGTGTCGCTGTCACTGACAACTGGGCCCCATCTGGGAGCAAAAACCCATGTGCGCGCAATCTATGGCGGGACTGTAGCGTGTCTCTTCAAAACCACCTGTGCGTGCATCGCTCTGGCCTAAAAGGGCGCACTCGCCCCGACTGCCACAGGCCACGTCAGCCACGTTCGTGTGCACGACTCGATCAAGCCAAAGACCCAACGAGAAAATCTCTCTGGGATACCTTCCAAGGTAAGGCACCTCTTCGTGAGGCCCTACTGATCAGGGGTTCAAAACCTGGACAATCGAGGGTTCGACAGGCGCCCCAGATCAACAAAATCAGGGGCAACCCGGCCGCGCTCGATCGAGCCTATCCTCGAACGCGGAGTTCGGGGGCGCCCAGTGTTGTGTTCAAGGCCAGACAAAGGCAGCTAGACCGAGGGAGAGCAACGAGCCCTCGACCCCTATCGAATGGGGTCGAGCCCTGCCTAGCAAACCTTTGCAAGCGCTTTCATGAGACGTGTCTCCGGACCACGAAGCCGATCCTTATCGAACGGGGCACGGGCGTCCACTTGAACCACCCGTTAATAGCTCACCGAAGCATCCATGACTCGTGGCCCGCTCGTGGGCAGCGTGGACTGCCTCACCCCTCCTCCCCGAGGAAGGGCGACAAGGGTCGTAACTCAAAGTCAAGGGTGTCCCCTGATCGAGCCTACTCGGGCCAGGGCTCGGGGGCTACTCACACCACGGTCATACCCTTTGAACGAATCGCACGATCACCTGAATACGAGATCCCGTGTCGGGTCAACCTCCTCGAATGCTTGAGAAAGCCTTTCGAAGAATGGTATGTACGGGCACGACGTTGCCTCACCAGTGTGGATTGCCGATGCTGGCTGAAAAAACGCCGAGGCCGGCTGAAACAAATGCTGGGCAAGCACGTCACTCGGCAGACCATCGAACCACATGCTTATAGCCCTTAGACGAGTATACTCACTCCTCCAAGGCCTCGGAGGATACACCCGCGGGTGCGCTTGCATGCCCCCCACGGAAAGTCTCACAAGTTCAAAGGAATAACCCCACACAAAGCACCCGAGATGTTGCTGCAGAGCCGCAAGCCTTTGCCATACTAATCCATGTCCAGCCAAGGCTCGGGGGCTACTGTTGGGGATGGTCATAAGGGGTTCCCCTAACCTAAGGGATAATCACATTTGTAAAACACAAATCAATTTCAATCAAATCCCCACAAATCGATGAAGGTCTAAGCGCACAAAGCTCACGGCCCAACATAGGCCAACGGCCCATTCGAGACCCCCTAAAAGGGTCCCGGTGCGCGCTCCATCTCCGCCTCGATCGAGGCCTCCGCGGTCGAACCCCGCGCGGCCCTCTACTCCAAAAACTCCACGCTCGAGGCTACCCCGAAAACCCACCACGTGTGTGCCCCCGTATGCTCCACCGACAAACGCATTCAATGCCCGGCGCTGCCACGGGACACCAAAGTCAAAAGACCAATCGCAAGCCATCCCGCACAGGCGATATGACTGAATCATGTCCGCCAACTTCGGTCACTGTGCGACCATTCCCGACGCCGTGCGTGACTGCGAGACCCTGTGCGGCCAACTCCAGTCACTGTGTGGCCAACTCCTGTCACTATGCCTGCCTGCGAGGCCCTGTGCAGCCCTGTGCTACCAACTCTGGAGCTCCTATGCTGCCAACTCTTGTACTGACCCCCTGATGAAGCCCTCGACAAAGCATGGCAGAACCCTTAATCGAGTGTACGGATGATGACTTGGCATGGACGCCGGTCAGCACGACCTGTCGAAGACGCTCCGGAGAAGCACAAGGGCACGTACTTTCTACAGAAAACACCATGCCGTCAAATGAAGCTGACAGACCATTTGCGCCTGGCTGAAGCATCCGTAAGGACGACAGCCATGACCAACGCCATGCTCTCTCCAGTGCCCGGTGACAGTAGACTCAACTGTGCAAACACGCATGTCACAGCCCCTCCTTGAGCTATAAAAGGAGGAGGTAGACTCCCGCCCATGGGCCGACGACAAGAGGCAACATCCAACCATTAGAACACACAACAACCCAGTCCACCCAACCATCCTAGACTCTTGGGACTTGGAGGCTTCTCCTCCTCTCCCGCCTTGCTTGTAAACCCCTACTACAGGCACCTCGGTGCGAAGTAATACAGTGCGTGCACGCCCCTTGCTGGACATACGGCCCCGTGGCCAGAACCAGGATAAACCCCGTGCCATTGTGTTAGCCTTTGCACAAACCATCGAGAGAGTGGACGCAGCGCATTCGTTCTAGTTGGTGTCGGGCGACCGATCCAAACACCGACACTAGTACTCTTGTCATAAGCTTCCCTGCCGAAATATAAATTACGATACCTCAGATTACTCATTGGTGAAGTGCTACACTGAAACACTCCTTACCCCAGTGCCGGGATTCACAATCCTAATATTGGATCGTAAGAAGTGTCAACAGCACCATCGTCGGCATGAAGGGCCGAACAACCGCGGTTGGTCATGCTTCAGTCGCCCAATCCGCCGCTCGTTGGGGTGAACCGAGGCCAGCAGAAGCTCCCCTGCACTCAGCCGGACGTCCTTCATCGTTCGTTGGCCTCTCCCCGCCGCCAGAGCACCTCAACGACGTGAAGGTACCACCTCACGCCGCGGGCCACAATCCGGCCGGCTCCGTGCAACAGCATCGTCGGTGAGCAGCCCCCTCGTGTTCCCCTCATCCTCCCCTCTCCGTTACGCGCCTTGCCGAACCTCCCCCTGCACCCTGTGCTGTCTAGAGGAAGAAGACGATGATTTTTTAGTTAGGTCCCCGAGAAATAATGGAAACCTTCTATTCCTTGTGTCTTGCTTATTTCGTAGAAAACCCCCTGCGAGGTTTCACCTCCCACACATAAATCCAACCCAAGCACTTAACCCTAGCCTTTACCCTTTTCGTAGCCTTTGTTCTCTCTGTCTTGCGGTAATTCTTTACTAGTCCCTGGATGCTATAGTTAATTATGTTTAGGTCCCTGCAACCTTGTTTAATCTCTAGATTCCACGTTTTTGCTCCGCTTCTATCAGTTCCTATTGCGTTAGATCCATATAAACTTGAACTACGCGTTAGCACTATTGTTTAGCATATAAATTGTTTCAAAATTTTAGTTATTATTAAATTGACTAAAGGTTATTTAATTCTACTTTTCCAAATCAAGGCAAGTTAAGGTTTATGGTTTGGTTTTTCTTATTAATGTTAAATTGACTCATATTTATACAAATGGTCTTCTAAATAAAAGTTAACTAGATTATATCTCAATTTTAAATAAACTAATTTGCTTATTGATTAATCAAATTGATTTTCTAATTAAAATCAAATTAGGGTGAAACTTTGAGATTTTATAATAAATGTTAATTTGATTAATATCAATAAAAATGTGTTTTAAATAATCACATGACTAGTTCAACTCGAGATATAAAGTCATACGTTTAGATGATCTCACCTGCTTTATTTCAAATAAATGTTTAATTAATATTATTTTTATATAAAAAATTGTGAATAAACATGATTAAATTTTATCTCGTTTTATAAATTCAAATAGAATTGAATTAATTCCAACATAAGATGTTTCTCTAAAATATCTTTTATATTATTTTATTTAATTAAAATTAATCAAGCATATAGTCTTGTATGCCCTTTTATAATACTAATCTTCTGATACCTGTATCTTTTCAACCATAGCTCTATTTTCAGAGACTCTTACGTTCTTGCGACCATAGAATCGAAGCATTTTCCTTGTGTGCGCTCTTTTAAAGCTTTTCTTTTGATTGGTGTATTGTTCTTAGTTGTATATTGTTTGTTTGTTTATTTAGCGACATGTTTGTGCTCGATGATTGTTGCGAGTAGAGGAACGTCGTCAAGAGATTTCAAGATGAAGAACTGAATAATCTGCGTAGATACACTTTGGATAAAGGCAAGTATAGCACGGACAATCCGTGCTACCTAAACATCTTTTAATCATTTACTTCATATGCATATGTCTAAATTGATGTACCTTTAAGGTTGTACCTAAACTTGTATATCCTGTCCTTTGATATCCCGAGGTCATGCATTTGGGTAGTTCCTTGCTAGGCGCAGCTACTGTCACCATTTATTAAATTGCTAACTTGGACTTAATGGATGACTTGAATGACAATGATAAAATTTTCTTAGGGAGCTAGGGCATGTACTTCTTGGTTTGTCCTAGTGTCTCTCCGTAAGGTCCTGTTCTTAAAGCAGCAACCTAGGAGTCTGTCACCACCACTGGTACTATTATTGCTCTAGTCTTGGACAAGTAGCTTGTACGTCTCTAGCTTGCCAATGGTTACCAAAAGGCGCTCTATGGGGAATATGGGTGAGAGTATGATATGATCCATCGAGG
Source organism: Echinochloa phyllopogon (assembly GCA_033239725.1). Taxonomy (NCBI): domain Eukaryota; kingdom Viridiplantae; phylum Streptophyta; class Magnoliopsida; order Poales; family Poaceae; genus Echinochloa; species Echinochloa phyllopogon. The sequence continues at coordinate 31,910,456 of BTCW01000018.1, forward strand.
ACGGGCAATCCGTCGGCTCCACACGTTGTGCATTGCTGGCTGCGATGAATACGCTTTGGACGCCATTGACACCCTTATTGGTGCGATGCCGTAAGCGTCAGTCAATCTCGATGCCTTGGGTCATGCTGCCTATGTTGTACCTAAGTGGCTACTGTGCTTGTTAGGGTGTCTAGTGAAAAGCCTCGTAGCATCCATATGCCTTCACACCACAAGAAGTGTGGTTTCTTCGTGGTTGGGTGCAAAGCTCCATTGAGCTTTTATGCGACCTATGGGTAAATGGCGAAATCTATGCAGAGTGTACATCTATCATGGTAGCCGTGCTCACGGTCATGAGCAACATTCTGGTTTCTGTGTAAACCTGGGTGTGACAGATTGGTATTAGAGTTGTGCTGACTGTAGAATCATAGCCTAGCTAGTATGGTCGATTAGATTTTGTCCAGCCCTTGCTCTTTTTGTTATTATTTTATTTGTGTTGAGTTATTTATAGAATGGTGTTATGTGTTTTCTCTATCCCTGTCTATTGTGACATTTTTAAAACTTTTATTTTCTCTTTGGCTCTGTCTCCTTTCTACAGCAGATGGCTCGCACGTACTTGACTGCCCGCAAGAGTAGGTATGGCTACCTTTGCAGATGATGGTGATGACAGAGATGATGATGGTGATGATGGAGATGATGACGATGCTAGGGATCCATCGGAGGATGAGGATGACCATGAGGAGGAACCCCCACCACTTGAGGCGCAGCCAACTCCAGCAGCACCTAGGTGGACTGTGGAGGACTACGTCAGGGATGGAGGCCACAATTTCTACCACCGACGCTTCATCGAGATGCTTCATCACCACTACGGCTATAACGACGTGGAAGTGGAGTACCACAGTGAGTGGTGGACACACCCCAGTTATAGAAATTCCCTTTTATTTATATAAAGCTTTGAAAGTTTTAAAAATTTGAGAAAATTATTGTACTAATTAAGCTTACTATTGACATAATAAAATATAGAAATTTTAGGGTGTGATAGAGGCACATGAGTCAGCATACTCTATACACCCGGGAAGTACCAAGATGTATTAGGATATTAAGGAAAGATTCTGGTGGTATGGGTTGAAGCATGATGTGGCAACACATGTGGCATTGTGCGACACGTGTTAGAGGGTCAAAGCTGAGCATCAGAGACCAGTAGGATTGCTCCAACGCTTGAAAGTGCCAGAGTGGAAGTAGGAGGAAATTGGAATGGATTTTATCAATAGACAGCCCCACACCCAGAGAAGTTTCGATTCCATATGGGTAATCGTGGACCGATTGACCAAAGTCGCACACTTTCTCCAAGTGAAGACCATGTACACAGGAGCCAGATTAGCAGACATGTATATGGAAAGGAATATATGTTTGAACGGGGTACAGAAGAAGATAGTCTCACATCGAGGGACTCAGTTTACATCGCATGTCTGGTAGAAACTACACGAGACCATGGACACCAAGCTGCATTTTAGTTCAGCCTATCATCCGCAAACGGATAGCCAGACATAGCGGACAAATTAGATTCTGGATGATATCTTGAGGGCATATGCTCTACAGTATGGTGCCAGTTGGGACAAAAGTCTGTCATACGCGGAATTCTCGTACAACAATAGATACCAAAAAGTCTACAGATGGTGCCTTTCGTGGCTCTGTATGGCAGAAAGTGCCGGACGCCACTATTCTGCGATCAGACTAGCGAGAGTTAGGTATTTTGACCTAAAATACTAAGAGAGGCAGAACAACAGGTGCGAATAATCAGGTATAATTTAAAGGTGGCACAATCTCAACTAATGAGTTATGTAGATGTCAGGTGGAGGGACCTCAGTTTCGAAGTCGGTGACTTTGTGTATCTCAAGGTGTCACCCATGAAAGCTGTGAGAATGTTTAGTGTCAAGGGCAAACTAGCACCTCCATACATTGGACCCTTTAAAGTGTTGGAACGGAAAGGTGATGTAGCTTACTAGTTGGAGCTACCTAAGAAACTGGCAGTAGTACACGATGTGTTCCACGTGTCTCAGCTGAAGAAGTGTTTGCGGGTACCTCAGGAGCAAATTCTGATAGATGAGCTGAATGTGCAAGAAGATCTTACATATGCCGATAATCCTGTGAAAATATTGGAGGAGTCTGAAAGGGTCACCAGAAACAAAGTGATCCGGATGTGCAAGGTTCAATAGAGCCGTCATTCGGAGGATGAGGCAACTTGGGAAAGAGAAGAAGACCTCAAGGCCAAATATCGACAGCTTTTCTCATCCACATCCGAATCTCGAGGACAATATTCATCTGAAGAGGGGTAGGTTTGTAACACCCTAAAAATGCTCCATTTAAAATGTTAGTAATTAATTTATTCTTGTCCTAAGTGCCATAATTAATTTTAGGAAAATAAACTATTTCTAGAATTTAAAATTAAATATAAGATTAGACACCTTTTTGTTGCATTCATGCTGGCTGCATTGAGTTTTGTTTGAGCGTGGTTCGATTGGTATCTAAATCCAGTTTAAATTCAAATTTGAATCACTGGAGCCCTAGAAAAGTTCCTAGAGCTAAAGTTCACTTTAGCCCCCTGGACTCTTGTCCCGGTGCAGCTCAGCTCCCTCTCTTCTTTATGCTCCGCGGCGCAGCGTCGGCCTGCAGCCCCCCACCGGCCAAGCCGTTTGCCCGCTCCGGCCCAGCCCTTTCGCATCAACCGCGCCGGCCCGCTATCCCTCTCCTCCCTGCGCCACCGACCAGTGGGACCCGCATGTTAAGGCCGACCCAACCTCTGTCCGATTCGGATAGAGTCCACCGTGGATCCACGACGCGCACGCCGAGGTCCATCGCGGGTCCATGTCGCCTCCGCGCCTAGAAAACCCTGCATCCGCCCTTGCTGCTCCTTTTCCCTGCTGGAACGCTAACCCTAGCCGCCCTCGAAGCTTAGTGCGACCGCTCGAGCTCCTCTCCTCCACACGTCATTGATCTCCGCCAGAGCCGCCGTCCCGCCGCTCTTGACTTCGCCATGACCTTTGCCGCTACCCACTCAACCCCCCCTCCCCCACGTTCCCGCACCCACGCCAGAGTTTCATTTCCGCCGGCCGCCATCGCCCACCACCCGTGTGCCCCTAGCGCCGCCGCGAAGCCTCGTGCTAGATTCCCCGCGCTCCCATCTCGCTCCCAGTCCTTGTTCCACTACAAACCACGACCCGTAGCTCGGGATCCGTTACGCTCCAGCGAAGCGCCACCGCGTGTGTGTGCAGCGCTGCCGTCGGCAAGGCCCCCACTTGGATCTGATCTGATGCGTTGGATCATGGTCCAGCGGCCCCGCTCACCCCTTGCCCCGGTCAACTCCTGACGTACCGATCAACCCTGCCAGTTTGCTAAAGACCCCCAGCCCTTTTTAAAAATCAACCCGTCGTCCTGCCTTTTCAAAAGTTATTTAAATTTTGGTCCCTCATTTACATTTTAGCCCCTGTCTTTTTTTAAAATTACACACCCAAAGCCCAGTTTAGCCTTTTTACATGAAAACCCTCATGTTTTATTACAAAGTTATGTTTAGGTCCCTGAGTTTTTGTAGCTAAGCCCCTGGGAGTTTCAAAAACTTGCCAGCAGGTCCCCAGACCTTAGAAAAGCCGTATCTTTCACGTTTTAGCACGGATTAGAGTGATTCTTGCACTCAGGTGTTCATAGATAAGTGTAGAATAGTTTTATAACCTTCTTTTGCTTATGTGTTTTGGTGTACTATTATAATAGAGTAGCTTTTTGCATGTACTGGAATGTTTGGATGCTTGTGTGGTGATTCGTGTGTCCAGTCGGTGAGTCATTCGAGTTCGGTTTCGAGCAAGGTACGAGGAGCTGGACCAGTAGCAGCAGCAGGAACAACTCTTTGAGGAAGGCAAGTATAGCATGGACAATCCTTGATAAATAAACACTTATTAATCATTTATTTATGTACACATGTGTCTAAATTGATGTACCTCTAAGGTTGTACCTAGTTTTGTTTATCCTGTCCTTTGATATCCCGGGTTCTTGCATATGGGTAGATCTTTGCAAGGCGCAGCTACTGTCACCATGATTTAATTGTTAATTTTGATTAAATGGTTCACTTCAATATGATGATAAAACTTGCTTTTTAGCAGCATGGTTCAGGGAGCTGGGTCATGTGCTTCGTGCTTTGACCTAGTGTCTCTTCGTAAGGCATGGTTCTTAAAGCGGCAACCCAAGAGCCTATCGCCACCACCGGAACTATTGTGGCTTTGGTCTTGGACAAGTAGCTTGTACGTCTCTAGCTTGCCATTGGTTATCGATGGCCCGATGACACTATGTAAAACAAGGTGAGAGGGCGTGGTTTGATCCACCGAGGACAAGCGATCTATCGACTATTTCTCATTAAGCACAATCTCATGTTGGGAGTCTCTGCGATGGAGAACTCCGCACGTTGTGCATAGTTGGGTGCGATGCCCGCGCTACGGACGCCATTGACCCCCTTACTTGGTGTGATGTCATAAGCGTTAGTCAATCTCGGTGCCTTAGGTCATGCCGCCTTGTTGTACCATAGCGGCTACTATCTGCCTAGGGTGTCTTGAACTTTTACGCGACCAGTGGGTAAAGTGCGAAACCTCTGCAGAGTGTAAATCTATCATGATAGCCATGCTCATGGTCACGAGCGGCCTGGATCTTTTTGATTAGTGGCTCTTTAATTAAGATGTTGTTATTACTATTTAATTCTATTTATATGTTATTAATTGGGTTGCAACTAGCTTTCATTTATTAGTAGTCAATTTGTTAAAGATAAAATGAATCAACTAAAATGCTAATGCAGTCCAGTCATGTCAAGCCGTACTTTTTAGCCTTCATACACCATGTTGTACTTGCTAAGTAAATGATTTACTTACACTTGCTAACATTCAATAAAATTCTGGATGGGTAACAGATGGTTCAGTGAATGAGTCAGCAGCAGTAGAATTCCTCGAAGATCTTCCATATTACTAAGCTGTGGTCAACCAATCTGTGTCCCTGTGGACTGTAACATCGTTTAGTTTCGAGAGAGTTAATAATTAGACTTTTGCTGTGTTTTACTTATTATTTGTGTTAAACTCTGATGTAAACTATTTTATTCGAGCACTGTGTATCTGAGATTCCATATTTGTAAGATATATGTGTGTTTGGACTTCCTAGGTTCACATATAGTAGCATTCGGGTTTCTGTGTAATCCTGGGTGTGACATGTAACTAAGCGACTATTGTGCTTGTTAGGGTGTCGTGTGAAAAGCCTCGTAGTGTCCCTATGCCATCACATCAAAGGAAGTGTAGTTTGTGCATGGTTGGGTGCAAAGCTTCATAGAGCTTTTACGCGACCTGTGGGTATAGGGTGAAACCTCTGCAGAGTGTACATCTATCATAATAGTCGTGCTCAAGGTCACGAGCAGCCTAGATCCTATTTGATTAGTGGTTCTTTATTGAAGATGATGTTTAATTGTTTAATTTCACTATTGTTTTATTAATGGGGTTTATAGCTGGGTTTCATCTACTTGTAGTAACTTGGATAATGATAAAATGAATCAACTAAAAATGATAATGCAGTTCAGCCATGTCAATCCTTTATTTGAGCCTTCATACACCCGTGTTATACTTGCTAAGTAAATGAATTACATACACTTGCCATTTTTCAATAAAATCACGGATGGGTAACAGATGGATCGGTAAATGAGACGGCAGAGTTCCCTGAGGATCTTCCATACTCCTAAGCTGTGGATAACCAGTCCATGTCCCTGTGGACTCTAGCTTCACTAGATTAGAGAGAGTTAATAAATAGACTTCTGTTGTGTTTTATTTATTTATTATGTTAAAATCTGATGTAAACTATTTTATTCGAGCACTGTGTTACCTAAGATTCCATATTTGTAAGCTATACATGTGTTTGGACTTCCTGGGTTCGCATATAGTAGCATTCGGGTTTCTGTGTAAACCTAGGTGTGACAGTTGAGAGTTTAAAGCTTGGTTGAATGATGATGAGAACCTTGCAGTGCATATTTGTTGATATGTAGCTGCAGAGTTGTTGAGTCCGACGGGGAATCGATCCAGGTGAGACTCCGATGGCTCCTCCTGAGCCATCTCGGAGTCGTCCCAGGCTCCTTCAAAGAATGGAAGCGAGTCGTACCTGGATTCGACTTGAGTAGTCCGAGTCGAAGTTGTGGAGTGGTTCTCGCCGAGTAGATTAACGAGATCATGAAGCGACTTTGGGGGAGTCGCTATCATCGAGGCATGGCCTGGTTGGTCCGCAAGGTAGCTCACGAACTTGTCTTTGCCTAGGGTGATGAAGGTCCAGGCGCCAAAGACGAAGGTTGCGCCCTTCTCGATGTTGCAGGTGATCATTGTGGTTGATCCCATCGCGCCTATTGTTGAGCTTGCAGTGGGATGCCCCATGGTGGGCGCCAGATGTCGGTGTTTAACAACCGAGTAGCTGCCTAGGGCACCTCAGAGTTGAAAGATGTCGAGGGTCTCGTCAAGTTCTTGAGAATGATGGTGCACACGAGAGAACGATTTAGACAGGTTCGTGCCACAAAGTGTGTAATACCCTACGTCATGTATGTTGTATTGTCTTTCATATGAGTTGTGTCGTTTGAGGGGGTCCTGCTCCGCCTTATATATACAGGGAGCATACGGTTACATAATCCTAGTCGTATACAAAAGGGAGTACTATAATATGGTAATTGGGGAGTCTCCTATCAATACATGACTACTTCTCCCAACCTACTACACCGTCTTGCACCATAGCCGACTGCTTCTGGAGTACTCGGGTCGGATTCCTCTTGGTAGAGTAAACCAGTCTCATATATGAGTGACCCTAGGGATCCTGGTCCGACATACACCCTTTCAGCGTACAGGCATCTATTCAAATGTGGAGACACCCTCTCATCATTCAGATATCCCTTCAGAGAAGGGACATCCTAGACACATATTCATATGAAAGGACAACTTTTCAACCTACAGGCACCGATTCAGATTGTATAGATGGGAGAGAAGAGGGTATTAAACCTTATAATTCCAAATCTTTTATGTTGGCAATCATTACACTAGATCACTAATTATTGAAATTAATCTATAAATTACATGAGCCACCCATTTAATGAATAAAATAGTCTTACAGAGGTTCCTGGCTGACTATGCTGAATCCACTTCGAAAAGAATATGAGTTCACTCCGGCTCCAGCGATTAGGTTGACGAATGTGTTCTTACAGTAGTTATTGAAGCTGGACCGTGTTGTCGAGCCATTGCATAAACTTTCAGGTCCGGATTGCAAGTTGACCAACTGGGTTCTTGCCTGAATAACTTGTTGCTTGAGCTGAATGCTGTTCTCTCTTGAGATTACAAAGTTGGATTCAGTTGCGTGGGCGCGCTACAAAAGGAAAATGCGGGAGTAGTAAGTGCTTCATTTGTGACCGTTAATATCTGGGGGCACAAAATGTATAGTCGTTTTATTTAACAGGGCACCAAAAATTTGCATAGTGATCGACATATAGCTGCCTAGAATTACATCTTGCGCACAGCAGTTAGGCGACGACAGTAATATATTATTACATGTGCTAGGCTACTAGCCTTACATCTGTTGGTGCGGTACATTATAAGAGGAAACAGAAAATAGTTGACATCGGGATGAGACACCCACACTGAACTCAGCATGTTGACTCAGGCTTTCCTTGCTATGCGGCATCAGAAATTGTTACATGTACGTTGCCGTGGCCGTTTGTTTTGTTCACGTCTATAGTTGAGAATGGTACCTGAAAAGTCTTGTTCTTCTCAAAATTGTTTTCCGTATCAAGTGTATTCATATGGTCCTTGTTCTTGCCCCAGATGAGCGCATAGAGGCCAGCAACAATTACTGTCGCACCAATCAGCCTATATGTGGGCATTGAAATTAACTAAGATGCTGTAGTTTTTGTCCTTTGAAATTAAGCATTGACAATCGAAAGTAATTAATCCTTGATCAGACATATATACCTCCCTAAAGTAACCACCTCGGAGAGAATGATGGAGCCTAGCAGAGTCACTATGATCATGCAGAGTGGGCTAAACGCAGTTACAAAAACTGGGCCCCTCTCTTTGATCACTATTCCTTGCACGTAGTAAGCAATACCCGAACACATTATTCCCTGCAGCAACAGAGCAACAGAAGATTCGTCCATTACAAATATAGGGCCATGTAGGTCGCCTAGGGCTAACCATATGTACAGATATGACTTGAAAAAACCACATGGGAACATGACCATTTTACCGATACTTACAGAGTAGACGGCCGTGAGGAGTCTCACGTCAAACCCGATGGACCAAGCCTTGGTGTCACGCTCCATGACTAGAGCGACTGCCCCGCTCTCCGTCGCACCCAGTGCGCATATTAGAACGGTCAAGGAGAGCTCAGATGGGTAACTCCTCAATGTGTATGACTGAAAAATTTGCAGACTTGTAACACACTACAATCTTCTTTAAAGAAGCTTTAAACATGTCCCAATTGGCCGTTAAAGCAGTTGGCAAAATATTTTATCTACAAATAAGACACATACTCGCAAAACAAAAAAATAACACACATGAAGCATAGGTGACAGGAATTTTAGTTTATTACTTGGAGTATGAAGAAGGCAGACCAGCAGAAGCAGCTTAACAGGATCATGAAGGTGCCCATGAGCCAGTGGCTGCTGTTGTGGGTACCGCTTTCGGAGACAGTGTGGCTGACGTCCTTGGTCCATGGGAAGTTGACGATGGGGCCCTTGAAGAGTATCATGACCAGAGCTCCCGCAACTGTTATGGCTGTGCCAGCAATCTTAGCCTGACTACGTCCCTCCTTGATTTTTATTTTCTCCATCCTTGATTGTCAAGCGGAGCAAGAAATGTTATATTGTGTTTCATTCCAAACTACGGGAATACATTTATTATTGTTTGTATATTATAATTGGTTGTAGCTTCACCTGAGTATGATGGCATTTACAAAAGTCACAGCAGGCAATATGTTAGTTAGCGCCGAGGAGAAGCTTGCTGATGTGTTATTCACTCCCATGTAGATGAAGTTTTGGTCAAGCACGGGCCTTGATTAATTTACAGATGAGTATAGTTATTAAAAAATTATAAATTATAAACTGAAAGACCATATAAAAATTGTAATGCTGTCGGTTCATTACTCGAGTAAGCCCAAAGCTAGGATCTTGAAGAACACAGAGAGGGTCATTTTGGGCCTTGCTTTCCTGTCATCGAAAAGGATGATACTGTTAATAATGAACATGAGGTCGCTTTCGTGCTTTACTTTACTGTCTGACATTAGTCAAAGAAAGAAATCTGGAACGACAAACAGCGGAGCAGTAGATGTGCTAGTATTTCTTTGTCTTCGAAAGATAAATAATGCTAACCGATAGGAAGACCATTATAATGAGACCCACCAAAAGTTTCCTTTTTGTACCTTTATTTAGTGAAAATAATATTATAGTTATGCTAGATTTGGCTTATTGGAATCCAAACAAAAAACATAATTTGAGCCCATACTGTTTTATGTTTTATTTTTTATTCATTGATTTAGTTAATGCATATTCCAAGTTAACGCTGTGTCTCAGGCGTTTTGTTAGAATCATATCTGGCGAAACCTAGTCATGTTTTAAGCATGGTCTACAATTGTATAACCTACGTGTTATAGACATTAGGTATGATACATACAATTGTTAATAGTATCTATAACATCTTAAAACCAAACCGCACGACAAAAACATCTTGAAAAAATAGTTTGTATATCAAATGAATACTCATAAATTTTAAATGTGGCGTGCATGTTAAATCTGAGTTGGTAAATTAAGCTATCCGCCGGAAAAATAAAAATTGGAATGATGTACTTCAACCTTTATTTGTTTCTAGGTTGTTCGCTTTGTGCCAAATAGCCATAACCACCTTGAAAATGCATGTGCAAATAAATGAAGGATTTAAATGTATGCCCTCTCTTAATTCCACTATGTGTGGATAGCACTATCAGATTGTTTGTTCGCTTGGGGTTTGCATGTGGGTCGTAACTCGTTAGTAGTTTCATAACATTAAATTCTGTTCCACATCATCAATTTTTTGATGTGGCGGGATCATTGAGAGTGGAGAGAGAAACATAGTTTTATAATATGAGAAATGAGTTTCATACACCAAAGTGTCATGAAACTATGTATTAAGATTGGCCTAAATAGCGATCCACAACCGATTGTATGTCTCCTTTATGTGTTTCTTATCCATTGTGTTGGACTCTCCTATATGAACAATTTGTTAATCAACATAAAAAGTATTATGTAGTTTGATAAGTTCATGACCAAGGAAATACACCCCTCCTAAATTTGACGACAAGAACCAACAAATTAATGCTAAATCATATGCTTAGTTATTTTAATAGTTGATTATATTGTATTTATATATAATTAAGGGCTTTATATTAGAGGGATTTATTTATGGAAAACCATTTAGTCCTCGAAATTTGCTATACAACATGACATTTTAAAGCCATATCCTGTGATTGATGAAGGTAACAAATAACTCTAAGCCTGACAAGAAAATGTATTAGCATGATACACCATATTCATTTATTGAGGCATGGTTCATATGATGATGCAAAAAATTATTAACTGATAACTATTAAATCGATAGCTATTAATTAATAATCTGAAAGCATGTCTGAAACAAAAAGAACAGGACCATCACACTTACTATTACTAATAACTTAAAACTTTGAAAACAAAGATGCAACAGAGACTTTCAACCCATTATATAACTATATACAACTAATAATCATCTGTTCAACATGCATAAAACGTATAGGCCGAAAAGTCTCTAATTGCAAGAATGGATGGACGGATCAATATATCACCTCTCAAACCATAGCGCGAACGGAGCCATGACAACCGCTGCAACCGCGTTCCGGTAGACGACGAGGACATAGTGGCTCATTCCCTGACGCAGGGACGCGACGGAGATGAGGAACATCCCGGCGAAGCCGAACTGGAGAAAGACCATGGCCATGTAAGGCATCACCTTCCTCCATGTCCTGGCAAGTTCCATGTGATCACCCTCCCCTTAAGTTAGCTTTGGGCTACAGGTAACTGCCTCACCATATATCGCTCGCTCACGCCTCTGGCCTTGCCTGCTTGACATGCAAACCCCCGGCACGCATACTTATATACACACTCCACCCAGGCCGGCCAGCGAGCGTTGCCCCACACGCCACTGTGGCCGCAGGTGGGTACTGAGTACTGACCAACCAACTCAGCGTTTGTGGTTAGAAGTTGTCTCCAAACCCATGTTATCTGCAACGGCCAAAACGATATCCCAAAATTGACAAAGCCGGCCGGGCCAGTGAGATGCCGCAGCAGCTGCTCCTGATGATGGTGCTGCAAACGCACGTGTGCAGTATGCTTCGTGTCATCCGAACTAATCACGCAACTTTCAAAACCGGAAAAACCTAACAACACCCTATTTTACTGAATCTAGAGTGCCGACTCTCTCCATCGGGTGTACCGTCCGAATAAATACAATCCGTCCGCTGGTATAAACTTTTTTTTTTGATAATCACTGTTGCAAATCTAATAAAGTTTGTTCTGAAAAATTTCACGCCACGGTAAATTCATCTAGTCCTCGGGCCGGGGAAATAAGAAAGATCCGAAACTACTCCCTCTATTCTGAAAAAACTGACGTTTAGGACAGCGATACGGTCTTCAAAACACAACTTTGACCTCTTATTATTATAAAAATATTTATCAAAGAGTGATATATGTATACTTTTATGAAAGTATTTTTCAAGACAAATCTATTCATATAGTTTTCACATTTGCAAACTCAACAGCTTAAAAGTAATTCATGATTTATATTCCCAATGTTTGACCTAAACCTTATCCTAAACGTCAGTTTTTTCAGAATGGAGGGAGTATCTATTCGTATTATCTCTGTTAATTTTTTCTGCCACCTTAAATTTTTACTCATAGTGGCAAATGCTACTCAAGATAATTTCACTTTCATTTGTTGCACGAAGTTGCGAACTTGCGATATATGTGGAAATGAGTAGTTAGTGGCCGATCACTTTAAAGTTGCTAGGGGTCGTGGGGATAAGTGGAAACCGAGAGTGAGAGCGAGGTCGGATTTGGCCGCGCTAGCTAGCTCAGATGGTGGCAAACAGGCGTACATGATTTGTCTCCTCGCTTGCTTTGGCCGGTGGGTGCGGTCACGCGAGGATTCGCAACGGGCAACGACCCCGATCGAGCTTATCCGTGGACCGTGATGTTTGCTTCAGTACCCATGGGCCATGCCATGACCATATCTGTAACGCTCCCAAAAAAAATAATAGAAGAAAATCCCGCAAGGGGGCCCTGCTCGTCATCCTCACCCCTCCCCTTCTCCTGCTCCGGCACGCTGGCAATTGGGTGCCTCGGGCGGCCGCGCGTCATGTCGCCGCCGCTGACCGGCTGGCCGCCCGGCATCTCGTGCATCCCCCTCGCACGCTCGCCTCCCTCTCCTCTATATAACCCAAGTTGCCAGCCCCCAAAACCCCAGCAGCTCCCCGGCCCCCAAAACCCTAGCAGCTCCCCGGCGTTATTAAACCAAGAAGACGACGTTTCTTAATAAACGTCACGGTCCGTGACGTATCTTGACTGTCACGGAGTATCCCGAGGCCCATGCAGCCCAACCCAAAGCCCAGTTTTAGTGACGAAAATGACCGTCACGGATTGCTGCTGACATGGACACTAAAGTGGCTGCCAACATGGATGATGATGTGGCTGCCTACATGGACAAACACGTGGTTGCCCAGTTATTAATGGGCCGATTTATTAATGGGCCAATTTATCAATACGCCATTTATTGATGGGCCATTTATTGATGGGCCAATTTTAGAAACGGGCCACATTTGACACAAAATTTCAGAAATAAACATTCAGCCCAACAAAAATGCCCATAAAATTTAAAACCCACAAAAACAGTCAACCCATTATCACAAGTCATTTATGCTCATTTAGTTTTGATGACACAACAAATTAAACGACTCCAATTACAGTATATAACAAGAAACAATTCAATCCAACATAACAAATGTACATCCAGCATCACAACACTATTAATCCAACATAACCAGCAGAAGCTCAACATCTTTGATCATGTCATGCAGCTTTGCTTCTCAGTGGGGTTCTTCACAGTTTCAAGCTCCTTGTTAGTGATGCAACCTGACAAGGGGAAAAGAAATATTTATGATTAATATTAGAAACATTCATCTAATGAGGAGATTACCAAGTAATATTTAAAGTCCAATTATTTTCACATTAAAATGGTGAACAGAAAAAAAAACTTGAGCAATACTTAGCAGAAAGACTGATCAGAACAAAATTTGGACAAGACTGATCAGAACAAAATGAAAAGAATAGCAATGTGTGAGAACAATCTATACATATACCACATCGAGAGTTAATCGGCTTGTGCTTAGGCTATTTCAATCCTGCGGTGATTGTCTGATGACAGTGCAAAATTTCAGGACAGCAAATGGAGTTATAGCTTGGCAAAGTAATTCGAGGACATCACTATCACTATATAAGTCTAATTCAGTATAGGCAACAGGAAAAATAGGAGGGAAACTATATCAGTATAAGATCGCAGTTTTACAGGAGTAGAGTAGGTATCATCAATCAACATATACAAGTACAAAAAGGGAGGGAGACACTTTATATAAATGTTTCTAAGTAAAGCTACTGCTCTTACTGTTTAAACATGGTGTTTGAGAATATTATAAGAAAAAAAATTAGTTTTTGGATAAGAAAAAGAAAAACGTTTCAGCAATAATTTTATTATGCATACATCGTCAGCAAAAATGTTGTGGTAAAGAATAGAAAAAAAGAATACATGAGAGTTTCCAAAGAATAATATACTCCAACATCAATATAGTCATTTATTCATTAAACTGTGTCTTTAGTCCTTTAATATGGTTTAGTTAGGATGGGGAACCCACAGTCTAGAAAGTCTTGATGAATGCAGTTTAATATGGTTCTTGATGAATGCATGTTTCCATGCTCACTATCTAAAACAGATTGAATAGTGACAACATTGCCAATGCATAACTACAGAAGCATGCCCAACATTGATATATGTACGGCTACTGAAGCATGCCCAATTCAGAGACAAATGTTTTTTTTCCTTTTCAAGACAAGGCAGTACTCATTTCAACGATTAGACTTTGAACTGTCATGCTCACTTAGGCCACCCACCCATTCTACATTACTTATTTCCAGATCTTAGGTCGACATCAATTTAAACTAGGAATCAATTACCACGATGCTGTCAGTTGCAATCACAAAGGATCTAGACTACAATCGGAGTTCCCTTGAGTAGCAGTAGCATCCACGATCCGCATGGTCCGTGATCCATGCAAAAGGAAATGGAAATGGGGGGAAAATGAGATGAAACAGGTAATGATACCTGACACCCGCGTCTCCGACGATGCCGATGGCCATTCCGGTGGCGAGCCCAGCGAGGCCACATGCGACTCCGGCCATGACGACGGGGACGATGGACTTCATGACGAGCTCTGGCACAGATTAGCTAGAAAAATGTAACCAGATTAAATATTGACAAAAATAAAGCAAGCACCGCATTACTAAGGGAACGAGGCTAAGGGAACGAGGCCCCGTGGTGGCCACCACTGTCGACGGCGAGGGCGAGGGAGCCACGCGAAGAGGCCACCGCGCAGAGGATAGGTGCGGCGCTGTGAGGGGACGTGGTGGATCTGCAGGACACGGCACCATCCCCGCACACCGCCAGCAAGCTCCGCCGCGGAGCCCGCCCCTTCGCCCCTCATGCCGACGCCACCACGCCTGATCTGGGGAACCGCCGGATCTGAGCAGCCCCGGCCGAGCGCGCCGCATCTGGGCGCCGCCGGTCGCCCGCGCCGCGGGGTACGCAGGTGCGGGGAGAGGGGAGGGGAGAGGCGCGGCGCGAGGGAAGCTGACCGGAGAGAGGGACGGGAGAGGCGCGGCGTGACTGCGCGAGCGGAGGGGAGAGGCGCGGGCGGGCGGGGTAGGGAGGGAGAGCGAGAGCTAGGGTTTGGAATGGTTTTATACGTGGATGATGGAATCACAATCGTTGGATTGGTGATGGACGACTGAAAACAACTGGGCCGTTTGGCCGAAACGGGCCTATTTCATGTCTTTGTGCTTAACATTTTTTTCTTTTTTATTTTATTGTACCTTTGTGAAGTAGCACATAAAAATAACTATCTTAAATTAACCAATATATTTTTTATATATAATAGACTACATATAAGTTTTATTGAAGAAGTTTCAATAATTATAGAACTTATTTACTATTTTTAACAGTTTAAATGAATTTTTGCAGGTTTATTGAAAGTAATTACAATTTGAACTACATGTACCTTCGATAAGATTTAAAAAATTTCAAAAAAAATATATTTAGCGCCTATGTTGTATTCTAGCCGGTTGTTGGAGATTGATGAAAAATTCAATAGACTTATAGGGAAAATTCAAATTTCTACTACCCGTCTTATTATAAAATAATGATAATAATACCTAAAACTTCTCCAAAAAAATATGTAAATTGGAATAGAATCATTTTATGAATGTAGAAGTTTGACATAAAAGTTCCATAAGATTTTATGCAAATGGGAGTATACATTGTTCATAAACTAGATTGTTCTCTAACATTGTTTCATACAACTCAACTCAAACTTTGAAAATCCAAGCAACTCAAGTCTTATATTGCTCATATACAATTAAAAATTGGACACATCCTCACATTTAGTATAATACTAGCAAATATGAAGTTACATTACCATTTGTTCTTCAAAAAAGTTGGTTCAACTCCAATTTGAAATTCAAGTTCAAATTCATTCAAAGAAGTTTAAAGGAACCTCTATTTTTCTCCTGAATATATAGCTCAAATAAAAAACCTTTCAATATGAAAGTTGTAAAAATTTTAATTTTAAGAAACTTTTGTTGTGGCCAATCTTTGAGTTTGAACATGTTTTTCTCTTTAAATCTCGGTCAAACATCATTTGACCCCGGGTTAACTCTCCTAAATTTATTTTACTACATAAACTACAGCTCAATTCAAAAATTGCCCAATATTAAAGTTGTAGGGTTTTAATGCTAAGAAACTTTTGTTTTGGCCAAAATTCGAGTTTCAACATAAAAACCTTGGGAAACCTTAGTCAAACATGTTTGACCTCGGGTCAACTACATAAACATGTTTGAAGTGGGAGTGGGCCGGCAGAGCAGTGGGCTGGCGCGGAGGTGGGCCGAGCGCGGGAGCGAGCGGGCTGTGCGGTGGGCCGAGCGTGGGAGTTGGTGGACCAAAAGCAAACTTTGGCATGCTGATGGTGGGCCGGTTTCAATGGTTGGCCCAAGTGGGAGAGAGAGGGAGGAAAGCTGGGTCGAAAGAGGAAGTTGGAGGATCAAAAGTGAACTTTGGCATACTGATGGTGGGCTGGTTTCAACGGTTGGCCCAAGTGGGAGAGAGAGGGAGGAAAGCTGGGCCGAGAAAGGGAGTTGGAGGACCAAAAGCGAACTTTTGACCAAACAACATTTCTAGGGCTCATGTGATGTGGTTGTGTTTGTTTGCAATAAATAAAATTTGTTACTAATAGTGGTAGGGCTCATGTGATGTGGTTGTGTTTGTTTGCAATAAATAAAATTTGTTGCTAATAGTGGTAGGACGTTTTATTCATGGAACTCAACACTACGGTTCCAACCTCATATGGTGCAAATTTCATTATTTTTCATATGGGAAATGAAAATTTTTTAATTTATGTTCATGATGGATTTGTATGAACGTTGCAGTGTTTTGAGCCGAACCGTGACATAATTGAAAGAACCGTTACAGTTATCTGGGCTTAGAGCAAAATGCTAACGTTTCTGAAACCGTCGCAAGGATTTTCGTCGCAATTTTCTGGGCTTAACTGGGCTCAAGGCAAAATGCTGACATTTTCTAAAACCGTCGCAAGGATTCTGTCACAGAATAAATAGTTTCTTGTAGCGTACACCGGTGAGCTCGCCATAACGTGGAACGCCGGCGCCGCTTCACCGCCGCCGCGCCATGCGCACTCCGCGCATCGCCCGTGGCCGTGGGCTGGCTGGGCCTTGCCCCCGCTACTGGGCTGCTGCCTTGGGCGGCAGCTGGGCCGGATCTGGTCCCTGGGCCTAATGTTTTGCTGTGTTGTGCATGTGTAGATGTATATGTGTGTATGCTGATTCTTGCGTGATTTTTAGTAAATTGTGTAGAGTTCCTAAAATCTTGATTCTTCTTCTTTATATTTGTGTGATGTTTCTCTATGTTCTAAAAATATGAAACTTCTATGCTTCTGTTGTACGTTTCAAGATATTGATTTATTTGTTCTAGGGATGAACAATGCTTAATAAATTTTATATTGCTCCAAAAATTGCAAATCCAACTTTATTAGATTCCTTGACTCATGCTCTATCCATACATGTAGCTCAAGTTTACTATTTCCACCATTTATCTACTTTTTAGTTGTATCCATTGTTCAAGAGATGGAACTTGCTACATTTTTTGTAAATAGAAGAAAATAGATAAAATAATGAATCCAACTCTGTTAATCTTCGATCACAGTCTAGTTTAGGAGAAAAATGAGTTTGGCATTTTTGTGCTCTATTTAGAGGTCTTTCATGATTTATGTGCTTTAGGGTTGCTTATTTTAATTAATTTGCTGCTATGAAATGGAATTAGAGTTTATGTTAAGTCCAACTCTATCAATTGGTTTTGTCAATCCTCTACTAGAATAATTTGCTTAGAATATTTCTGTTATGTATAATTGTTTTTGAACTATATCTTGGTAGCTAACCTCGTATGCTTAAGTAATTATTCTTTTTCTAGTGCTTAGTTGCTAAATGTATTTCCTTACCTTGTCATGGTTGTGTTGTTTACTTGATGCATTTCATAAGAATGTCATTTGCACCATTCTAATGCATGCATGCATTCATACATTCTAGAGAGCGAAACACCGGAGAGCGAAGCCGTTGAGCCCGCGTTTGAGCCTGAAGTTAAAGTGTTTGTCGAACCCGAGGACAATCAAGGCAAGCCGCTAAGCATCTTGCAAACCCTCTTTTACAATATAAATTGTTATTATGCTATATGTATGGGTTGTATGTGGTTATCTATGTAATTATGTATTTTGGGTAGCACCTATGTCTTTGATGCATTTTACCTTCCTTGAATTTCCTACCAATACCTTGTCGCTTGTTTAGTTGGGTTAATGTAACTTAATTGTTAATTGCTTAGCCATGCTTAGAGTTAGAGAAGGTTTACTTTGGTCAAGGGGAGGGAGTCATAGGTCAATAACCTCAATACTAGGATGGGATCATTTCATATGGTTGGTTAATGATGGAACATGGTGATAAAGTTGGTTGCGAGACTTGGGCGGATTGTAGGGTCACGAGAAAGGAGTCTCGGTGACATAGGCCGCTTGAGTCGATTAAGGCTCGTCCGTGGATGACTTTGTTTTGAGCATCCTTCCGTGCTACCAAATATCCAACATAATGGTAAGGATGAGCCCATTAACTTAGTTGTCTTGTTCGTTTGGGTTACGGTCCGAGATGTGTGGCCGTGGGCTATGTTGAGGGACCTGATGGGGACTAGGGTTCCCGATCTTCCGTCAGGTGAAGGATAATTCATTTTGGGTGGAGCGCAACACACCGATCCGGCTTCATGTCAGCAAACTTGAACCCTGCAATCTTAGCACCACGACTCCTCTGGTTATCAACCGTGTCACAACCCGGTTGACCTTGCCAAGAAGGCTAATCCCTGCCTGCGAAATGAAGAACACAAGCAAGAACTCGAAAGAAGCAGCTCTCAAAGGAAGTGACACTGCAGATGTATGATTAAGATCAAAAGTTGGGGTTCTACAAACCAATAACGGCGAAACTGTTCTCAACAAATTAATCTAAGCAAAACTCAAACCCTAATGTGGCGACGGCTACTGATTATATGAGGGTTGGGGGCATGCATAACCCCCTACCCACATCCATAATGGACCCCAACATGATACATGGGCCAACAGCCCAAAAGATGGCAGCACAACACCCTGGTAGATTCTTGGCGTCCACTTGTTTCGACGATTCCCGATGACTAGGAAGGAATTTTGAGGTGGAACCGGTGCCATTGGAAAGCTTAGCTTTTCAAGCATATGTAGAACATCAAAAACTGAGCCCGTATGCAACTTGGGCGATGAATTTAGTGCAGGCTGCTCCTGGACTCCGAGGTGGACTCGAACTTGAGTTTCTTTGGGCCTCCACCTTGGGGACTCGAATCGGATTAGCCTCGGGTCTTCTTTTTCACTTGGAAAACCTTCTTGGTC
Source organism: Echinochloa phyllopogon (assembly GCA_033239725.1). Taxonomy (NCBI): domain Eukaryota; kingdom Viridiplantae; phylum Streptophyta; class Magnoliopsida; order Poales; family Poaceae; genus Echinochloa; species Echinochloa phyllopogon. The sequence goes on from BTCW01000018.1 coordinate 31,929,815, forward strand.
TCCTTCTTCTCTACCCCATGCACCACTAATGGACATATGCATGGGTGTCAGTTCCTCATCATCCTCCCCTTCTTGACGAAAAGCCGTCCTCGGCGTCGTTTGTGCTCTAAGATGGCCCTGCACAACACGAAGAAACACGAGGTTGCGGAAAATATGGGAACTGAGAATATTGTGGGGAGTGACATGACCATATTTCCAATCTCCCAAAGTATCTTCTCCTATAGAGTTGTCAGCAAATACGTAGGCCCCTTGATCGAAACGCACACGATCTTTTCCAACACTATCCTGCAAAAGATTAGCACTAACAAAACGCAATGCAGGCATAGATGGCTGCATAACCGCTAGTATCTGTTCAATGCAAGAAAAATCAGCACTAGCCCACATAGGTAGCAGCCAACAATGCTTCCCTTCTTGAGAGTGAACTCGATTCGGTATAGTAAAACTGGAAGGACAATCTAGTTGATCACAATCTTGTACATCAAAAGGAGATTTCAGATTTGCACAAATATAGACTCGATGCACCATATACTCTCCTTTGTAATTATATTTGCCACTAAAATGATATGTATAAGTAGATAACCATGGCAACTCAGCACATCTAAATTTCTCTTCCAAACTACTAAGAACACATAAAGTATCAAACTCAACATAACCCAAAGTGTTTAAAGAAGATAATAATTTTAGTTCGTCATGTTCACAAGTAATCAGCATAATAATATTATTTTCAGCACATGTATATTGCTTTAAATCAAAAGTATCATGCTCCTTCTCTACTTGTGACAAAGGTAATATAAGAGAAGGTTCTAATATAGCATTATTTGCATCATTAGAGGGCAAATTCAGCACATCAAGAGAGCTTTTACCTAAAAATTTTACCTGTTCATGTTCTTTTGTATGGTCATTTTCATTATGCAAATGCTGCAAAGTATCAGTTCCAACAATAGGCGAAATAATATCTTTATTTTGTAAAAATTCAGATTTAGATGAATTTGTTGTGTCATTGAAAACAACCCATTCTCTTCTAAAAGGTTCACTTTTTCTTTTCTCCGCCCTTTGGAGATCAGCTTCTAAAATTTCAGCAATAGTCAAAGGTAAAAGTGTAATTTTTCTACCATTGTACTTGAAGGAATATTTATTACCAACATTTTGGTGTACCGCATTATTTATATTAATCCAAGGCGTGCCTAGCAACAAATGACATGCTTGCATAGGTACTATGTCAAAATCAGCACTATCCTCATAAGAACCTATGCTAAATTCAATATGTGCAATTTTAGTTACTTTTATCTTATCATAAGAATTTACCCATTGCATGTAGTATGGATGTGGATGTGGCTTTGTGGTCAAACCAAGCTTCTCAACCAGCTCTAAGCTTGCAGGTTGTAGCAACTTTCACCATCAATGATGACTCGGCAACGTCTCTCCATCACAACAAAGAAAATCTGGAATAAATTGTTGAATTGATTTTGCTCCGCTTTCTCCATTTGGGAACTTAGTATCCTCGAACAATCTCATCGCTCCATGCCATTGTTAGTATGTAGACAAGAGAAAACACAAAAGGTTATCCCTATCAACTACTATATGTGTGTCAGTGGAAACGCTCTCTCACATGCTTTACCAAATTCTTACAAATGTTCTTACAAAAGCAAAACAGTGGATGGTACAACCGGTGGCTGGTTCGTTATATCTATGAGGAAGTAGTACCAAGATTGCAAGGGCCCTTCACTGCACTGACCTGAAGTATAGTTTGTGGAGCTCGGAAGGTCAAATATATAGCAAGGAGTAGCAAATAACGAATGCAGAATAGCAAAATTCAATAAGTATCCAAAGCACAAGTCACAATTGCTGGCTCAGACATGTCCTAGGCATAGCACAACAAGTTGGAATAAGAAACGATGGATAAAGCTCACAGAACAAGCAAAACAACACTCTATGCAATTGTTTTTTTAATCTTTTCAGCAATTTCTCTATAGGACTAGTAGGAATTAAGATGTTTTATTTTTCTCAACTATTGTTTTTATATTTTTCTCTGAATAAGGATATCAAAAGCTCCAACCATAAAAATTTGCACCCATTTTTGAGGTGAGATGCGGCCTAGGGAATTTCAAGAACAATCTCTGAAAACCCTGAAACAACTTGATCATTTTTTTATTTACCTTCTTGATTTTTTTTGAATTTTTTGACTCGACCAAACAAGCCTATGGCTAGTTTGGGTCACCTCAGAATGGAGTCACAAATCTGCTGTAAACATTTGAGCCAAAACGGATCACCGAGTGAAAAGTTATGCCTGTTTTATGGAAGGTATCTCAAATTATGTTTTTCAAAGGCACGAAAAACAGCAGCGGCTAGGGTAAACTTCCTCCTAGTGTCCGCGGCAGCAAGCAATAGGTATTCGCTAGATGAAACAAGGATCAAGTATGCAATGCAAAGGCAATCAAAGCAGCTTGCAACCTATCTAGGGCTTGCACGACGAGAGTTCACGCAAGGCGGCTAGCGAGGCAAATCGAGTAATGTGGTGGCTCGAATTGTTGTATGGATAAACGTGGATAGGATAGCGGCGGAAACAAACGAATCACAGCAACGGGAGATTGAACTACGACACGAACACAACTAAAACCAGCAACGAGACTTGACCACAGACACAAACTCAACAAAGCGAAACTAAAACGAAATTGCAAAGGCTAAAAGGGGTACTAGGACAGTGGAATACGATGACAAATATTTTTGTAGGGCTATTTTCTGGACTATAGGACAAAGGCGAAAGGACGAACCTGATGGTAAACCTGTCTCTAAATACCACTTGATGGGGACTAGGGTGCCCGATCTTCCGTCAGGTGAAGGATAACTCGTTTTGGGCGGAGCACGACACACTGATCCGGCTTCAAGTCAGCAAACTCAAACCCTGCAATCTTAGCACCATAACTCTTCTGGTTATCAACCGTGTCTCAAGCTGGTTGACCTCACCAAGAAGGCTAATCCCTGCCTGTGAAATGAAGAACACAAGCAAGAACTCGAAAGAAGCAGCTCTCAGAGAAAGTGACGCTGCAGATGTATGATTAAGATCAAAAGTTGGGGTTCTACAAACCGATAACGGCGAAACTGTTCTCGACAGATTAATCTAAGCAAAACCCAAACCCTAATGTGGTAGCGGCTACTGATTATATGAGGGTTGGGGCATGCATAACACCCTACACACGTCCATAATGGACCCCAACACGATACACGGGCCAACAACGTAAAAGATGGCGGCGCAGCACCTTGGCAGATTCTGGGCGTCCACTTGTTTTGACGATTCCGAACGACTCGGAAGGAATTTTGAGGTGGAACTGGTGCCATTGGAAAGCTTAGCTTTCCAAGCATATGTAGAACATCAAAATCTGAGCCCGTATGCAACCTAGGCGAAGAATTTAGTGCGGGCTACTCCTGGACTCCGAGGCGGACTTGAACTTGTGTTTCTTTGGGCCTCGACCTTGGGGACTCGAATCGGATTAGCCTTGGGCCTTCTTCTTGACTTGGAAAACCTTGTTGGTCTCTTTCTTATCCACCCATGCACCCCTCATGGACATATGTATGGGTGTCATGTCCTCATCAGGACCTAGGGGTGTCCCCGATAGACCTAGTGTTGCCTCCGCATGATGAGGACATCCTCCACTATTACCCACTGGGGACGCAACAAAGTTGTAGTCGGGCGGCGACCGTGCGAGCCTCTGAATAATCCCACCTTGCTTATCTAGGGAGGAGGAAGTCACCTTAAAAGGCAGAGCCAGCCTTCCCCTACCAGACTAGTCTTTTGGGGTGATTGGGCCTATCCCCGAGAGGTGTGCCGGAGTGCGGTGCTAAGATTGTCGAGGTGCAACAAGAGGCCCTAGTGGCGTTGTAGCCGGATCGGTGCGTCATATTTTCGGCTGCTGGTGCTAAGACTGCCGAGGCGCAACAGGAGGCCCTAGTGGCGTTGTAGCCAGGTCGGTCTGTCGGGCTTTTTATCCTATTCAACCTGGGCCGGACTCATCACCGCACAAGCTAGGCATGTCTCAAAAGTTTGGTGCTCTTTGGGAAGGGTTGTCATGAGTACCCCCTTATCCACCTTTAGCGGGGTGGGTGTTGGCGGTCGTTACGGCATGTTTTCGACCACCAATACTCGGGAATAAAAGAGGATATCTGTGACATTCCATCTACTTCAGTTTATTTCTAACAGAGTTCCACGAGTTTTGGTGAGTTACACTTGTGCAGGTACAACAACGAGAAATACGTCCTATAGGGGTCGGAATTGACCGATTCGGCCGAACGACTCTGTTCGGCCGGTTACCCCCCTTAGCCGTACAGGACACCGAGACACGTCCATGTCATCGATGACCAAGCAACAACCGTGAGTGACACGTGGACGACTGCCACCTCACTTCCGGGCCAAATAAACACGAAGGACATCAACCCAAGCCAGCCCAGGAGGTCCACAAGCAAGAGGCGGTGCTAGGGAGGCTGGCCACGGGCCAGGCCTAGTTCGGCTGAACCGCCCCCAGCTGCCAAACCGACCAAGGGAGAGCATCCAAGCCATCTAGCATCCAAGGCGGTGGATCTGATGGTTTGGCCGAACTGGGTAGTTCGGCCGAACCAATCCATTCGCCCGAATCCCCTGGATTCGGCCGAATTGGCCGGGCCACCGCCTCTCACTCCCTTGGCTGCCACTCCACTCCCACCGACGTGCTCAAGCTATAAATAGAGGAGTACTTCATTTGTTTCACACACACCAAGCCAAGGAGCTATCATTTCCACTTCTCTCTAGTAGAGTTAGGAGAGTTTAGTTGGGAGTTAGAGTCAAGTCGAGCTTTGCTCGGAGGTTCCGGAGTCGTCTTCAGAAGCTCTGGTATAAGCTCTTGTATCTTTTCCTTTTCCTTTTGCAAGACTTGAGCTATCAATATAATTATCTTTATCATCTTGCCTTTGTCATTTATAGCTTGCTTCTACTTTATTCTAGTTGCATCTATATCGTGTTTAGACTATAGTCAGTTCTAGTTCTAGTGCTTCTAGTTCTTGTTTAAGTCTTTGTCTTAGTTGGTTCTTCGACTTAGCTCAATATTTGCTGGTGAACTGTCACTAGGGGGTACTGACGGGTTGCTTGCTTTTGCTAGTGAAGTAAGTAGTCGTTGGTTAGTGTGGGTGTGGTACCCAGACTAGTCAATGGCCTTGGTTTGCCCCCGATTCAACGAAAGTGTGGTAGCCGTTAGGTGGTGACAACCCTATACGGTCTTTGTAATCCACCTCGTTAGTCTCGGCCTGTAGGATCCCCCAGTGTGGAGCTGGTGGCACCCCTTCTCATCCCTTTCTGCGTGTCACTGGTGTTCATTGTCCTGATGCTAAGACATTAGAGTTAACCCAGACCTTCCAGTCCTGGCTCTTTAGCTGCTGTATCTCTAAGCCCGAGTGACATAGACAGATGAAGTCCATAGGAATCCTCTATCTCTTCTCGTTGTCCTTCCAGCTATCTATACCTTCTCTCTCATACCTGAGTCTCCCTTGAGCCGTGTGTCACGGTATTTCCAATCCTATCCAATACCATTATCCCCTGTCTTGTTTAGTTGTGTACTTTTCTCTGATAGTCTTGAATACCTGTTTACTAGTACTCTTGCCAAAACTTCCCTACGGAAATATAAATTACGATACCTCAGGATACTCCCAGGTGAAGTGCTACAGCGGTGATTCTATGCGCTTGCAGAATATTTATATATTTTACTAAGCCATAAGGAAAACCACTGAAACACTCCTTACCCCAGTACCGGGATTCTCAATCCTGATATTGGATCGTAAGAAGTGCCAACAAGCATTTCTGGCGCTGTTGCCGGGGAAGCAATTGGCTAGAATACTTTTAAACATTTATCTCAAGTTATCTGAGTTGAGTGCACCGCTACTCAAGTGGGTTTACCTTTGCTCTGTTCGTTGGTCTTTGTGAAGCAGAGCAGTGCATGACTGGTTTCCAGCTACCATCAAACTATCAAGAGAATCCTGAGTCACTTTTGAGGAAAGTACGACCCCGTGTTGTACCTCCTCAGAGGCAACTCGGGTAGACGAGCCGAGTCTTTTCCGACGTCGACATGGCTTCAGCATCAAGGATGGCAAGCAAGACGATATGCAAATTCTCGGCTCCATCGAGCGAGAATGTGCGTACCGGTCCCACTCCGCCTGTCGGAGACGGAACTTTCGAGCTCAAGCCAGCCCTCATCAACATGGTGCAGGCTAGTCCGTTCTACGGCAAGCCTCACGAAGATGCTAACGCTCATCTCCAACACTTCCTGGAGATCTGCAACACCTTCACCATACGCGGTGTAAGTACCGATGCTATTCGCCTTCGTTTATTCCCGTTTTCTTTATTGGGTAAGGCAAAGCAATGGTTTTATGCTAGTCGTGAAGCTATAGATTCATGGGATAAGTGCACTAGTGCCTTTTTGCTAAAATTCTTTTCGGTTGGGAAAACCAACGCCCCCGGAATAAAATTGCTAGTTTCCAGCAAGCAAAAGATGAAACAGTCCCGGAGGCATGGGAACGCCTCCAGGACTATATTTCTGCTTGTCCTCACCATGGTATGCAGAATTGGTTCATCATCCAAACCTTTTACCATGGGCTAACGAGCTCAGCCCGTGAGTATTTGGATGCTGCTGCTGGAGGAGCATTTTTCTCTCTTGAGGAGAACCGAGCTAAGGCCCTCATCGAGAAGATGGTGGAAAATCAAGGTTGGGGCACTAAACGTGACCAACCACGTACCCGAGGAGTCCACCAAGTTGAAGCTTTGGACATGCTCGCTGCCAAGATGGACTTCCTTCTGAAGAAGATGGAGGACCCTATTCAAGAAACGGTGCAAGCCATGGACGCTCGCATGACGTGCGAGGTCTGTGGAAACACAGGCCATTCGGGGAATGACTGCCCCGAAACGCGAGAAGATGCCCACTACATCAACAACTCCAACAACAATGGGTATCGTCCGAACAACTACGGCAATTAATGCTGGAATTCGCGCCCGAATCTATCTTTTGAGAGATCTTCACAAGGTAACAATTTCAATTCCAGTACTTTCAATAATCAGCCGTCTATCAAAGATCTTGTGCTAGGCCAGGGTAAAATCATGAAAATATTAGTAAAAAGTTTGTTGCAACTGATAAAATCCTGGAAAGCATAGATGCAAAGCTGGAATCTTTCTCTTCTACTATAAAAAGTCAATTGAGCTTTAATAAAATGATAGAAACACAAGTTGCTCAATTAGCTGCTTCTTTACCTTAGGGGAAAAATTCTAGGCAACCAGAAAAGATCCCTTGCGGAGATGTTAAAGCGGTTACCACGAGAGGGGGTAAGACCACTCGGGATCCGCCATATCCTAATGATGCAGGTAAAAAGGCAGTAGCTCCAGAAAGTGATAGCGAAGAGGAGGAGGCTGTCGAAGAAACTCTGAAAAGCAAACCTTAGAAGGAAGCAAAGATAGCCCCTCATGAGTTCCACGATATGACTGTGCTGCCATTCCCAAGAAGACTTCACAAACCGACGGTGGATGAGCAATTCACAAGATTTGTTGAGGTAATTCGAAAACTCTATGTCAATATTCCATTACTTGAAGCTATGCAGGTTCCCACATATGCCAAGTATTTGAAGGACATCCTCAACAACAAAAGGGCAATACTGACCACTGAGGTAATTAAACTAACCGAAGCATGAAACGCAGCCATTCTGAATGAATTTCCAGAGAAAAAGAAGGACCCTGGATGTCCTACCATCACGTGCTTCATCGAAGACCAACACTTCAGCAACGCCCTGTGCGACCTCGGAGCAAGCGTCAGCATCATGCCCAAGGTAGTGTTTGATAAATTGAATCATCCTTCCTTGTCCCCTACAACTATGTATTTGCAGCTGGCAGATCAATCCATCCGATATCTCGCGGGAATCGCGGAGGATATTCCGGTGAGAATCCGGGAATTCTTCATACCCGTGGATTTCGTGGTGCTTGATATGGAGGTTGACACGAAGACCCCTCTCATTCTTGTGAGGCCATTCCTGAGCACCGCCAATGCGAACATCGACGTAGGAGCCGGAGAGATCCACCTGAACATCAATGGCAAGGAAGAAAAGTTTGCATTCAAACCCAGGGCGGAGAAATGCTCTAAGGTATATGCATCATCAATTTAAAATTTAACTAACCTAGAGCAGGTCAAGATGGTTGCACCAAAACGTCCACCGCCACCGACACCTACACCGAAGAAAATCAAGAAGGTATGACGGAAGAAGCAGAGTTCATCGTCCGAACCATCCACTCCGGGATCGGACGATGACAAAAATCACTGAAGACATGAAGGAGTCCCGCTCGTGGACTCAAAATTCGAGCTCTCGCCACGAGAAAAACCGGTATTTATCTCATGTTTCCCTTTCAAATTTTAAATTTCAATTCAATGCATTTGCATGTTTTATTTCAATTTTCTGAATCACTTGTGCATGAAATAAAATGAGAGAATAGCAAGAATAAAATTTGTGCATGCAAAACATCTTTGGTTAAATTTTGGTAAACATAAATGGACCGTATGCTGAAATTTGTTTGAAGTGGGTAAAATTTGTATTACTTTTACCCCTTCTAGAAGATCTCCATTTATTTACCATCGTCACCTGCACAAAACATGTTTACCCCACTCCACATGGCTGCACACTCACCAATTATCACAAACATGGCAGCATGGGAGTGACACCAATAATTTGTCCACTTTGGTCATGTCAAAATGAGCATCTTTACACTAACTTCCACTCAAATGACCATACATCAATGCTGGCCAATAAAATTTGCATGCACATGAAGCAAAGGGGGAGCACCAGCACTCACGTGGAGTGCTGGCAGCATTGCCCTGGTTCGGCCGAACCAGGGGGGTTCGGCCGAACTAGGCCTGCCGCCCCTCGGCCTATAAATGCTGCCCAAGTGCTTGCTTGCTTCTTGCACCACTCCTTGCTGCATACATTTGCCCAGGAGCTCTCTCTCCCTCTCATGTTCTTGCTCTAGCTTGCTCTCAAGCTTTCTCTCTTTGTTCTTGCTCAAGTTTGATTCACTTGCATTAAGAAAAACACAAAAATATCTGCTTCCGATTTTGCTGCTGAAACTTGAACGTGTTTGTGGAGGTTTCCGACACCCACAAGAATGACTAATCTTTTTGTGGAGGTGTCAAATCCCCGCAAGAATGATTAACCCTCGAACAACTGACTTGCCTTCATTATGCTAACCTCGTAATTTCAGTCCTTTGGGTATCGTTGTGCGCACTAAACTTTTGCAGGGAACATGTCGTGGCTATTCCGAAGGTCCAGCCGGTTGAGCCGTCGTTCAAGCGGTGATGATGCCGATAGTTCATCAACACCATCCAACACACCAGCTCCGATGGAGATGGATGAGCCAGGGGCATCGAACATAGGCGAAGGCTATGCCTCTAGCTCAGTTCGAAGGCTCCTGAGCGAGGAAGACATCATCCTCAGGACGACCCGCGAGCAAGAAGCATTTGCTTTGCTGCGCGTGAAGGAATTCGAACATACCCGAATTTATGAGCATGACCTGCTCGTAAAGACGGGGATGGTCGACGAGTTTTCGGAGGTTTTCCACGCCATTGGGTGGGAGAACTTCTGGCAGATCACAGAACCAGGTATGAGCAGAGGGAGCAGTTCGAGAGAATGAACAATTACTTCTCGAACTTCCGACCGTACCAGTGACGTCGTCAAGCAAGCTTGGGGGGGAGAACCCCCGCGAAGGTATGTCTGACCCGTTCCAGCTCAGCAGTAATTTCGTTTGCTTTCATTTCCCTTCATTTCAATTCCTGTTTAAATAAAAGAAAAGACCAAAAAAAATATTTCCCTTGAATAAAATAACTCCCAACTATGCATGGAATGAATCATATGCTTCTCACCTTGGAAATGATGAATAGTTGCTCTGTTATCAATTTTGCAAGTGCCTTGTTTTCAACTAGTTGCTTTATAGTACTTGAGTTATTTGGCATGAGTAAAATGAACCTGAAAATCTCATGGGAGCATATGCTTTATTCCAAGTCTAAGTTGTTGTGAGGAATGATATAGTGAGATTTGGTTGAGTTCTTGCTTTTGCTCTTAGTACGGTGAATATCTCGGATGTCTTTTGCTTTCAAAAATAAAATAAAGTTCCTCATTGGTCAAAAATACCTACCAAAGCCATATGCTAAGCTTAGTCAAAAATTTCTACTCATATGCTGCTTGTTGTCTTAGTGAGCTTTGTCAAATTGTTGTGACCTTTGGGTGAAGCCTTCAAGCTTCTAAGATCGAGATTCACGCCACTCTCACTTGCAATTCCTACACTGGGAGTTAGCAAATATTGTCATCATCCATCCACAAAATAAATACTCCATGTCCTATGATCACCTATCCAAATATCCTTGAATAGAGACATAGGCTATGCAAAAAGAAAAGCATGCCAAAGAGCATGGCAAAAAGAAAGAGAAAAAGAAAAGCATGCCAAAGAGCATGGCAAAAATTGAGGAACAAAATTTAAATTTTTGAAAATTGTGGAAACTCCGAGATGGGATCCTGAAAAGAGTAGGAGTGAAATAAAAACTGAGTTAAGCTGTTCAACCTTTCAATCGCCCAAGACAAGGAGATTGCTATAAGCCCCATAGGTAAAATGGTGAGTTAAAACATTGCCAATGATTCGAGTATTTTCGAGTACTAGTTGTTTATAAAGTTACCTGCAAGAAAATTGACATTATAGCAACTCCTAATCCACCGAGCCTAAGTCTTTATCTTTGCTCGAGGACGAGAAAAGGTCTAAGCTTGGGGGAGCTTGTTGGCAGTCGTTACGGCACGTTTTCGACCACCAATAATCGGGAATAAAAGATGATATATGTGACATTCCATGTACTTAAGTTTATTTCTAATAGAGTTCCACAAGTTTTGGTGAGTTACACTTGTGCAGGTACAACAACGAGAAATACGTGCTATAGGGGTCGGAATTGACCGATTCGGCCGAACGACTCTGTTCGGCCGGTTACCCCCTTAGCCGTACAGGACACCGAGACACGTCCACGTCATCGATGACCAAGCAACAACCGTGAGTGACACGTGGACGACTGCCACCTCACTTCCGGGCCAAATAAACACGAAGGACATCAACCCAAGCCAGCCCAGGAGGTCCACAAGCAAGAGGCGGTGCTGGGGAGGCTGGCCACGGGCCAGGCCTAGTTCGGCTGAACCGCCCCCAGCTGCCAAACCGACCAAGGGAGAGCATCCAAGCCATCTAGCATCCAAGGCGGTGGATTTGATGGTTTGGCCGAACTGGGTAGTTCGGCCGAACCAATCCATTCGCCCGACATGTTCCTAATCTTTATGTTCATCCATTCGCCCGACATGTTCCTAATCTTTATGCAGGCTCACCCAATCCATCATGTTCCTAATCTTTATCCTCACTTTATTCTTTTCACCTCCAAGAATCTTTTCGTTATCCTTCATCTTCCGTTGTTCACAACATATTCCATATATCTCAATTAGAATTAACTTGTTGTTCCAACCAATGCTTTTGATTTGTAATTCCTTGGCCTTCAATCGAGATCATATTGGTACTCTTGATCTAGTTGAGAGAGGAACGAGAAGTGGAAATATCAAGGTTTAATAAAGTAATCACTCCAAGGAGGAAGCGACATGAGAGCGTGAAGATAAAATGCGACAAGAGCACCCCTAACTCTTGTCCGATGAGTCTCACCAACCCCAATCAACCATGCTCACTTTGTGAAGTTTATCTTCTCACAATCTTATATATGTACACAATCACCATCAAAAGGGTGTACCCTATCTCTCACTAACCACACATGCTATTTAGGAAATATCTTCGGTAATTATCTTATATAGGTGAATATGGCCTACTCTAGGTTTGGGTATCTAACACGGGTTTTCACCATTTCCTAATCAATCTCTATCGAATAACCCTAGTGACCTAGAAGTGTTTTGTCTCTCCGATTTTCATGCCTCTCTCTAATCACTTGAATCTCGAGACGAGATTCTCCTAAGGAGGGGAGATTTGTAATGCTGTTGACACTTCTTACGATCCAATGTCAGAATTGTGAATCCCGATACTGGGGTAAGGAGTGTTTCAGTGGTTTTTCTTATGGCTCAGTAAAATATATAAATAATCTGCAAGTGCACAGAATTACCGCTGTAGCACTTCACCAGGGAGTAATCCAAGGTATCGTAATTTATATTTCCGTAGGGAAGCTTATGGAAAGAGTACTAGGAAACAGATATTCGAGACTATCAGAGAAGGGTACACGACTAGCAAGGCAGGGGATAACGGTATTGGATAGGAGTGGATATACCATGACACACAGCTCAAGGTAGGCTCAAGTAAGGAAGAGAAAGAATAGTTAGTTGGGAGGACAACGAGAAGAGATATATGACTCCTAGGTACTTGTCTAACTGGGTTACTCGGGTCAAGAGGTACAGGAGTTGAGGTAGAAATTCTACAGGCTCTAGGATAAATCTAATGTCTTAACTTCAGGAGGCGAAACCACCAACACAAGGAAAGGGATGAGAAGGGGTGTTGACAATAATGCCGGAGGCTCCTGCAGGCCGGATCTGGACGTGATGGGCTACGTAGGCCATATAGGGCTGTCACCACCTAACAACTACCACCTCCGTGGACCCAAGGACAAACTAAGGCTGAGTATAGTCTAGGTACCACACCTATACTATCCAACAACTACTTACTCCGCTAGCAAGAGTAAGCAACCCCATCAATACTCTCAGTGACAATTCACCACAAATACTAAGCAGGATCGAAGAACCAATTAAGACAAGGACTTAAACAAGAACAAGAAGAACTAGAACTACAACTCACTATAGTCTAAACATGATGTACTTGCAACTAGAATAAAGTAGAGGCAGGGTATAAATAACTCAGACTAGATGACAAAGATAACTATATTGATAACTCAGAGTCTTACAGAAAGAAAAGGAAAAGATACAAGAGCTAATACCAGAGCTTCTGAAGACGACTTCGGAACCTCCGAGGCATAGCTCGATTCAACTCTAACTCCCAACTAAACTATCCTAACTCTACTAGAACAAGTGGAAAGAGAGCTCCTTGGCTTGGTGTGTGTTCAACCGGGCATGAGACTGTCCAATTTATAGCAAGTGATGGAAGTTTGGGTGGAGTAGCCACCAAGGGAGCCAGGGGGACTCCCCCTGCTCATTCGGGTGAATGGATAGGTTTGGCCGAACCAAGTCGGTTCAGCCAAACCATAAGATCCACCGCCTTTGGCCTCCAAGGGTTGAGATTGTTCCCTGGGGTCAGTTCCTGGTGTGGGGGTGGTTCGGCCGAAGGCCAGGGTTTGGCTGAATTGGGCTTGGCCCATGCCCGGCCTCCCCTGCACTGCCTCTGTCTTAGACCCCCTTGGGCTGGCTTCTGGTAGTGTACTTCATGCCGTGTTGGCCCAGGGATGAGGTGGCGGTCGCCCACGTGACATGAATCATCATCGTTGACGTGGATGACTCTTGGTTGTGCTTTGTATCGTATACGACAAGGGGGGGGGGGGGCGGTAACCGACCGAATCGTGTCGTTCGGCCGAATCAGTCAATTCTGACACCTATAGCTCATATTTCTTGTTATTCTACCTGCACAAGTGCAACACACCAAAACTCGTAGAACTTTATTAGAAATAAACCCAGATGCAAGGAATGTCACATATAACCTCTTTTATTCCCGAGTATTGGTGGTCGAAAATGTGTCGTAACGACCGCCAACAAACGCCCAAAAAAGAATAGAAGAAAATCCTGCGAGTGGGCCCCGCTCGTCATCCTTACCCCTCCCCTTCTCCTACTCCCGCATGCTCGCAATTGGGTGCCTCGGGCGGCTGCGCGCCACGTCGCCTCCGCCGACCGGCCGGTCGCCCATCATCTCGCGCACCCCCCTCTCACGCTCGCCTCCCTCTCCTCTATATAACCCAAGTTGCCGGCCCCCAAAACCCTAGCCACTCCCACTCCTCTCGCCATTAACGCCGCTGCTCGGAACTCCGCCATCCTTCGCCGTCCGTCGCCTCCGGTGAGCCCTGCTGCCTCTTATCGCGTGCCTCGTGCGTTCCCGCACCGACGCAACCTTCGCCGGTCCTCAACCCTCTCCATCTCGTCGTGTGTATCACCGCCGCCGTTGATTCCCTCCGCAGGTCGCCGCCGCTCGTCGTCAATCCCCGCGTCGCCATTAATCCTCACCATGACCTACACCGGTGAGCTCGCCAAACCGTCAAACGCGTCGCGCTCTCCTCTCCACTGCCGCTCCGTCCTCGTCGACGCCGGCACCGCTTCGCCGCCGCCGCGCCATGCGCGCTTCGCATGTGGCCCAAGGCTGTGGGCTGGTTGGGGCTTGCCCCGCGCTGCTGGGCTGCTGCCTTGGGCGGCAGCTGGACCGGATTTGGTCCCTGGGCCCAAAGTTTTGCTGTGCTGCGCATGTGTAGATGTATATGTGTGTATGCTGATTCTTGTGTGATTTTTAGTAAATCGTGTAGAGTTCCAAAATTCTTGATTCTTGTTCAGTTAGATTTCTGTGATGTTTCTCAGTGATCTAAAAATATGAAACTGCTATGCTTGTGTTGTACACTTCAAGTTATAGATTTATTTGTTCTAGGGATGAAAAATGCTTAATAAATTGTATATTGCTCCAAAAATTGCAAATCCAACTTTATTAGATTCCATGACTCATACTCTGTCTAGACATGTTGCTCATGTTTACTGTTTGCACCATTTATCTACTGTTTTAGTTGTATCTTTTGTTCTAGGGATGGAACTTGCTACATTTTTTCGTAAATAGAAGAAAATTGATAAAATAGTGAGTCCAACTCTGTTAATCTTTGATCACAGTCTGGTTTAGGACAAAAATGAATTTTGGCATTTTTATGCTTTGTCTATAGGTGTTTCATGGTTTATGTGCTTTAGGGTTGCTTATTTTAATTAATTTGCTGCTATTAAATGGAAATAGAGTTTATGTTAAGTCCAACTCTATCAATCAGTTCTGTCAATCCTATATTAGAATAAAATTTGCTTAGATTATTTCTGTTATGTATAATTTTATTTGAGCTATATCTTGATAGCTAAGCTCATATGCTTAAGTAATTATTCTTTTCCTAGTGCTTACTTGTTAAATGTATTTCCTTGCCTTGTCATGGTTGTGTTGTTTACTCGATGCATTTCATAAGCATGTCATTTGCACCATATGCATTCATACATTCTACAGAGCGAAACGCCGGAGAGCGAAGCCGTTGAGCCCGCGTTTGAGCCTGAAGTTGAAGTGTTTGTCGAACCCGAGGACAATCAAGGCAAGCCGCTAAGCATCTTCCAAACCCTCTTTTACAATATAAATTGTTATTATGCTATATGTATGGGTTTTATGTGGTTATCTATGTAATTATGTATTTTGGGTAGCACCTATGTCTTTGATGCATTTTACCTTCCTTGAATTTCCTACCAATACCTTGTCGCTTGTTTAGTTGGGTTAATGTAACTTAATTGTTAATTGCTTAGCCATGCTTAGAGTTAGAGAAGGTTTAGTTTGGTCAACGGAAGGGAGTCATAGGTCAATAACGTCAATACTAGGATGGGATCATTTCATATGGTTGGTTAATGATGGAACATGGTGATAAAGTTTGTTGCGAGACTTGGGCGGATTGTAGGGTCATGAGAAAGGAGTCTCGGTGACATAGGCCGCTTGAGTCGATTAAGGCCCGTCCGTGGATGACCTAGTTTTGAGCAGCCTTCCGTGCTACCACATATCCATCATAATGGTAAGGATAAGCCCATTAACTTTGTTGTCTTGTTCGTTTGGGGCACAGTCCGAGATGTGTGGCCGTGGGATATGTAGAGGGACCTAGAGGTGTCCCCCGTGGACCTAGTGTTGCCTCCGCACAAGCTAGGCGTGTCTCAAAAGTTCAGGGCTCTTTGGGAAGGGTTGTCATGAGTACCCCCTTATCCACCTTTAGCGGGTTGGGCAAGCCGCATGGTCCTCGTGTCGTGTGGATAAAATAAGTACACCCTTGCAAGGTTAAATCAATTCGAATTGCCGCGCTCTCAGTTATGAGCAAGCTCAAATTAATGAATTCTTCTCTATGTTATCATTTGGTTTATGTTACATGTCCCTATGTTCATGCTCTATGTTCATATGATGTTATTCATGTTAAACCACTAAAACTTGTTGGTGGGTTTGGGCAAGATCAATAAAACTTGCTAGCTGTCCATAGGGTGTCATTTCACTTGTTAATGGTCAAAACTAAGGTTAGGATGAGATATGCTTTTGCAAACATTACTTAGCCTTAAACCCTCACTCCTTGCTACATCCATATGCATATTCCTTGTTTATATAATTGCATAAGTCTTGTGAGTACCTTTTTGTACTCATGGTGCTACGGTTACCTAAGTTGGAGGAGATCCGGAAGTGATGTTACCCCAATATCGGTGATGAATAGTTTGAGCGGCCAATGCTTGCATCGATGGTGTTCTTGGGAAATGACACCGTTGATTATATCTTACTTTCCGCTGTGATATAATTCCATTGTTAAGAGGTCGTTGGTGAGAATCTTGCAATAAACTCATGATACTCTTGTCTTTGTTGGAGGCCCCAAAACTTGTATTTTGAAGCCCTTTCGTTGAGACTTCAGATTTGAACTCTTTTGTGTTGAACTTGTAGGCTTAAGTTTTGAACTCTTGTGATGTCTAAAATTTGCTCCCTATGGTTCATGTGAGGATGAGAAATTTGTAAACGGTATGTGTGCTTGATCTTGGGCATGTTGTGAACACATACCGGGACTACCAGGTTTGCTCTCATTTTAAGTGAATTGGGCTTGATTTTGTGTCCTCTAGATGTGGGTTAACACATGGCACGTTGAAAGACGGACACATGTTAGCTCGCATCTTATAGGAACGTTCGGCAATTCATTTAAATCAAGTGCAAATTGGGTGGTTCTTGACAATATCACCCGATTTGTTTATTAAATTTTTTAGCAATGATTTGTTTATTAATCGACCGTGTACTAGCTGCCCTAACGGAGCAATGTAAGAGAGCTCAAAGGGTCAAAGCTAATAAGAAACTACTTGACCGACAACGAGGCAATAATTACTAGGGCGGAGCACGCCACTAAAATCACAACGATCCACCTGTTCGCTAGTAGTGAACAGTCAAATAATTGTCACCAATAAATATACTCTTTAGTATTTAGTCTTGGTTGATGTTGTTTTCCTAAAATATTAAAACAATCGTACACAGGAGAAGGAGGAGCTCTCTCCTTACACATACCTTTCTTACCATTTCACCTACCTAGAGCACGTGCAACACGTCCTGGGTCCGTGACGGCGGCAGGGATATTCATTGGTATTGAATGGACACTACTGCAAAACTCCACATTCATCTGCGTACGTTAGTACTGGGCAAATTGGAATCGGTACTAATGCATGCATTTAGTACCGATCCGTAAGCACAGTACCCGTGGGGGCACGTTAGTACCGGCTGCAGCCCCCCAGCTGCTACTAAAGTGCTCCCAGGCCGTTCGCACTTTAGTACCCCAGCCGGTACTAACGTTCCCCCCAGGACATTTAGTACCGGCTAGTACTAAATAGCTAGAGATAGTACTGGCTGGAGCCCCAGCCGGTACTAAACGTTTTCCTATATATCTGGGCCATGCTTCCTCCCCGAGAGATCAAGCACAAAGATATTGCTTGAGCTCTCCTCTTCCTCCATGGAGTATTAGAGGGGAGGTGCTGCCTAGTTTTCTTAAGACTTATTGGGATTTCATTCATCTAAGTGCACCAAAGGTTGGCAACTTCATCATCTTCTCATTCATGTTGTTTATGCTTTATTTGATCCATTATAGTTAGAGAATTTATAGTTTTTAGAAGAGTGAATTCCACTGCAGGTTCATGAACTTTTCCCAAGATCTCATGTAGGTCCGCAAACCAAAAAATGGTCATATAGATCCACCAACTTTTTCTAAGGTCTTATCTAGGTCCGCAAACTAAATAAGTGGTCATCTAGGTCCATGAACTTTTAAAGAGCTGTCGTCTAGGTCCAAGGCGGTGGCGACGAGCCTGACCTTGACGACCGCTTTTTAAAAGATCATGGAACTAGATGACCACTTTTAAAAGTTCATGGACGTAGATGACCGCTTATTTAGTTTGTGGACCTAGATGAGATCTCGGAAAAAAGTTCAGGGACCTACAGTGAAATTCACTCTTTTTTGAAGAAGGGAGAATGAACATGATTTTTTATTTGGACATTAATTAGATATATGTAAACTTGATGACTTTAATTAAGGACAACGCTTACTGGACTGCTTGAATGTGGCAAATTATTGGAGTGATTTATTCAATTAATTTCAAGTGACACATGTATAAATCATTATGTAACCTTTCAATAGCACATAGTTTATTTGTTACTAATTACTCCCTCCATTCCAGATTACTAGTTATTATTTGACCAAATTACTATTTCAAGTGACATGATTTTTTATTTATACATTAATTAGTGATATATAAACTCAATTACTTTGATTAAGGATAACGTTTATTGGATTTCTTGGATATGGCAAATTATGGAGTGATATTTCAATTAATCTCAAGTGGCACGTGTATAAATCACTATGTTGGTCCTAGGGGGCAAATGACACCAGACACATTCAAGGTACGTAAGCAAAATTTAGTTCTGCTCCTTCTTTTTAAGTCATTATTTTTTATTCTACTCATGCTTTAAATTTTAAAATATGCAGACTTGGAGCATGAAAAAATATCTCATTGAAGCACCACGAGTCAGGGCAATTCAAGAACATGTGGATTCCTGCTCGATGATGTCATAAATCCCAAGGGGAATTTTTTGCCGATCCATATGTAAGCGTGGCGCAACAAGATCCTAATAGGGATGCCCCTGAAGAGGACCCCTATTTTGTAATAACTTGAATATTTTGAAGTACTTGTAACAATTCAAATGTGTATATTATATGTGTGATAATTTTTATATATATTATAAAGTAATAGATTATATATCATATAACCTAATATTACCCGTATACACATATAAATGTAATATATATACATGTATGAATAAAATAAGCATTAAAAGAAAAATAAAAAAGGAAAGAAACATAAAAGGAAAAAGCAAAACAGTTTAGTATCGGCTGGTGTTGACACCAATTTTTGCACTGGTGACTGTTCATGTGATCAGGGAGAATAGCTGATAAGGCCGATGATTGAGGTTAAAGACAAGAGCTGGAAAGCTGATGGAGTTGGTATAGTCAAGAACCGATGCTCAAAGCAGTTAGCTGATTTCTGAACATGTTGACATAGCTGGAGCCTATTGAAGCTCGTGCGGCTAAGGGTAAAGAGGCAGTTGCAGTGTTGACAAATGGGCCTACATCCAGTTTGGTTATTTTTAGAAAGCTTTTAATAGGAAAGTTGTGTTTTCTTTTCTGTCAAGTTTGTAAGTCATAATCGATAAGGAGTCTGTATCCTAGGCTATAAATAGCGGCCTTAGGGCTATGAATGAAATTGTACAAACCAATCAAATAAAACTTTTATTCTACTCGCATCGCATTACTTTTACCCTAGTTTGAGTAGTTCTATAAGTTCTTCCAAGTCTTCGATGGGCTACATCTCTGTGATCTCTAGCTTGCTTGTAAGTTCTGCTTTTACCTGGTGCTCTCTAGGCTTTAACTATCGGGCGTATCACTATAATTTCATCAAGATCTCCTAAGAGTTATCGAACAAGTTAGATCGATGTGCCTCACTTTTATCTAGTTTGTTCACCAAGTTATCGCGATTGCTAGACTATAGGTTTATGTGCCTCACTTTTATCTAAAATCTAGTTGTTGCACCAAGTTATCGTAATCTATAGATTGCAGGTTTTGGTGCCTCACCTCTATCTAGAATCTATTTATTACACCCGTGTATCGAACATTGCTGCATAGCCGATTAAAATAGCCAGTCTAGGTTGTTTTGCCCTGTTTTGCTGTTTTGTTCATAGTTATCGATATCTGCTAGATCTTAATAGATTTAATCTGTTATTTCTGTTAAGCTTTAGTTTATATCACCAATTTATCAGTCTGAATCTACGATTTGAATCGGCTCCTAAGCTTTTAAGCGCACAGCCGATCTGAGCTTCAGATTTGGACTTTAAACCATCATCGATTGTCCTAGCCAATCTGATTTAGAGAAAAGGCAGTTCTGAATCATAGTCGATTTGTGAATTTTACACGTTTTTACTTCCTTGTCAATTACAGGTCAAATTGACTGGCACGCCCTGAACCCGAAGAAAACCGGCTCAGCATTCGACGGGAGGAGATCTCCGAGGCTGATCGTGTGTTCGCGCAGACTGTCATCACCTGACTTTTTGCGTCAACACATCTTTGGCACGCTCGGTGGGACCAAGAACGAATCAGATCATCATCATGATTACTGGTGGCGACGGAAAGCGTAGTGAAGTCGACGGGAACAACATCATAGCCACTACTAGGACGACCTTAATGAAGAACAAAAGGCACTTATGGGCAAGATGATGGATGAATACAAGCAGAAGTTCCTTTAGTCTTTTACTGTATCCAAGAGTGGAGTAGTGTTGGCACTCCTTACGACCTATAGATAAATCCGCAAGAGGACGGATACCGATGTAGCTTTCACCCTGGAGTATTCCAAGGTATCGATTTCCACGGAGAACGAGAAGTGACAACAACAAAGAGGGAAGAGAAGCAATAAGAGGGTAGAGAGGGCACGAGTCTGGTAGAAGCACTCTACTGATTAACTGAGCTAGTCAGAAGGTACAACTAGATACTTGCTTCGAGACAGCAGAACCCTAACACACATAGAAAGGGATGAGACAGGGGTATGATCTATCCTGCACTGGGGGATCCTACAAACCGAGACGAACGTGATGGCCTACAAAGGCCGTATAGGGCTGTCACCACCTAACGACTACCACCTCCGTAGACTCAAGGGCAAACTAAGTTAGCCTCAAGTCTAGGCACCGCGCCTACACTAGTCAACTAATACTTATCTCCTATAGAAAGATAAGAACCCAAGCTAAGCAACCAGTATACAATGATACCAATCAACTAAGCATTGAACGAAGAACCAGCAAACATATAAAAGTAAGAATTGAATGCTTAATTAATCATAGAGAGATACAAGAGTTACCAGACATGACCCGGATGTTACTCGAAGCAGAGCCGCATCCGTAGAGGTACAGCGGGAAGAGGGGCCGACACTCCGGCTCCTCCCCGGGACGCTCACCTCTCTTCTCTTGTGTTGTGTGTTTTGCAGGTGAATGGAGGCCTCCTTTTATAGTGGTCAAGGACGGTGGGAGGTGGAGCAGCGGCTAGGCACCTCAAGGTGGTGCCCGGCTGATTCAGCCGAATCTCTTGGTTCGGCCGAACCTAGGAGTTCGGCCGAACCTAGGAGTTCGGCCGAATTGCCACGTTGCACTGCCTTGGTGATGAGGTAGTGTAGAGGCGGTGTAGCTCCTGGGGGCGGTTTGGCCGAATTGGGCCATTCGGCCGAACTGGGCTTATGGCCCAGCAGCACTCCCCTGTGCAGCCTCTCTCTCCTGGACCTTCTAGGCTGCGTCATCTTGATGTACTTCATGTTGTCTTGGCCCAGAGGTGACATGGCAGTGGTCCACATGGCATGATCGGTTGTCACTGACGTGGATGGCCTTCCGATCGTGCTCCGCGTCAGGTACGACTAAGGGGGGTAACCAGCCAAGTCGTGTCGTCCGGTCGAATTGATCAATTCCGACCCTTGTAGCCCGTATTCTCCATTTTGTACTTGCACAATGGATAAGCACCAAAACTCGTGGAAATAGTTAGAAATAAGTCATATAGCTATGGTGTGTGATCCCATTGTATTTAGTTTATACTCGGTTGGAGGTCGGAAAGCAGGCCGTAACAACCGCCAACAAGCTCCCCAAACTTAGATATTTGCTCGTCTCGAGTAAAGAATTAAAACAGGAGCAAGACTAAGATATGGGTTCTTTCATGATATGAACAAATGTGTACTGTTTATTTCAAACCTTTCTCCATACCTGTGGATTTGAAGTGGCTACTCCCTGGGTCTTGTATGGTTGATGAACGGAATGGCTCTTACAACAAGATCCATCTTGGTTATCCTGCATTCGGGGTTTTCTAATTTTTGCAAATAAATGACCCTTGTCCTTTCTTCCTTAGTATTCTCACACTCCCTGGAACCACTCCTTTTCACTCACTCTCTCTTTATGTGCTTTCTCTTTGTCTATTAGGTGGTCATTTTATCAAGACATGTATTTCAGTCGAGTCGAAGACTGGTTCCTGGAGGTGTGTCAATTGCCTTCGATCACTTTGCAAGTTTGAGATGAAGAGTTCATTGTTGGTCCTCAGCCTCGTGACCCCTTTTCTTTTTTTTCTTTCCCTTTTTGGGAATTCTTTCTTTTGAATCATTGGACTTTCATGAGTCCTTTATTTATATTTTTTTCAGGGTATCACCAAGGCATGCGGGCTTCTAATGCAACTCTGATGATAGATATATGCTTGCAAATGATCTGGGCAACAGGACTGTCTCCAGGGACTCAAAATTCGACAAGGCTTTATACTGGTCAAGACAAGCTTTTTTAGGGGTTGATCTCTCAAGCAGTTGTGTGAAGTGGAAGAAGGTAGATTGTATGCATAGGATAGGGTATAGTTTTATGTTTTGAAGATAAATTCTCCCGAATGATGGAATGAACAGGTGGTTTGTTTTGTCAAGACATATCACAAACATCAACAACTTAGACCAGGGGATCCTAACATGAAAGATTTCACAGGCATGTGGATACTTAGTTTGAAATGAACAATAAATAGAGTTCATGGCATGAAAGAAAAACTGAGAACGTTTCATTTAAATGATGTACCATGTTTAAAATTTGAAACGTGTCAACACAGAAAAGAAGGATAGGGGTAAGGAGTGCAAACAAGTGTGCAGGTGCGCGAAGGGGGCGTGCCGGGTTGGTTCGGTCGAACGGGTTGGTTCGGCCGACTTGCCCAATTCGACCGAACGAACTGGTTTGGCCGAATTGACTCGGTGCGTGCTTCCTCGTCCCGTGTTGCTCCTATGTCGTCCTGTGCTCATGTACTCTTTTTGTTAAGCAGGGCATACTCCGGATGGCTCAATTGCACCAACCGGAGCGTCACTTTTACTCGATTTCATGCAACTCAAACTTTATTTTATTCATCAATCTCTTGAAAACAAAATGATTGGAAGGGAAATAAATTAGAGCACCCTAAATATTATTCTAAAGAAAGCAACTGAATGAAATCAAATCAAACTAACAAACTGAACTAATGGTGCTCTCCCTAAAATGAAATGACCATAGGACACTATTCTGTAGGTGGGTCGTAAAGGTCCAAGTGTCCTGTGGCCTTGGCAAGCCACTTGATTTTAGTGGACAGGCCCTTGCGGAGGACCTCCATCTTGTCCTCCATCTCCATCTGTCCCAGCTCGCACTCTGCCACCTTCTCCTCTAGGTTGTTTATTTTCTGGCGCGCTTGCACCAGTCCTTCCTTCAGGCCAGAGTGGGCGGCTTTTCTCCTTCTTCATCCTTCTCGTCCTCCTCTTCAGAGAACTCCATCTCTCTCGGCAATCCCCTGATGGGTGGAGGCTGCCTGCGGTGCTGAACTCTGGGGTTCCGCCACGGAGGAGTGGACTGGGAGGACTCCGCCAACTCGAGCTCGTCCCGGTTCAGCGGCGGGACCAAGACCTTGCCGTATCCCGTAGCGGTACGCTCGCCTCTGATGCTGAACCGGGGTGGACTGTCAGGTGTATAATCCGGCACCTGCATGCCCTCTCCCTTGACTGCTGGGAGTGTAAAGTCTAGCATCTTGAGGAGGATGCTGACCTCAGGCGCAGATGGCCTGTGGTAGGGCGCACTGGTGATGGTGAACGAAGAGGCTTCTTGGTCGCCTTCAGTGGGGCGAAGGGGTTGAGCATCACTGAAGGAGAGCGGCGTGGGGAGTCTAGGCACCTCATGGGGCTGCGGGCAGGAGCCCTCCCACGCTGGCCATCGCTCGACAGTTCAACATCGGTGATGCGGAAGGCTTGCTCACGCCGGAGGGACCCATCGATCCGGCTAGCGAAGCTGGATCCCCTGGTTGAGGATGCATCTTTGGAGGAGGAAGAGGCCATGGTGGCTGTGGCTAGGGGCAAGAAGTTTCTGTATATGGAATGATGGGAGTCGACAGAAGTCCCAGGCTTTTTATCGCAACTTTCTCCGATCAAAAAATGAGTTTCTCGACGTTTCCCTCGTGAGTTTCGGGATAGGATCAACTGCAGATGAGTTTGGGAGCAAATATCGGCACGTGGGGCTAGGGGGGCTGATTCGGCCGAACCCTAGGATTCAGGTGAATTGGCCAATTCGCCCGAATTGGCCTGGTTTGGCCAAACTAGCCCCTAGGCCTCCTTGTGTGCGGACCAAGTTGGGTCTTGTGTCTTTGGTCGTGGGTGCGAGGGTGAAGGCAGTTTTGGCCCAGAAAGGTTTTGATTTGATGAATTTGGGCCGAATTTCATGGACGCGTTTCAGAGCTCCACGAACTCGATGACGTCTAAGTCATCGAGTGGTGGA
Organism: Echinochloa phyllopogon; assembly: GCA_033239725.1. Taxonomy (NCBI): domain Eukaryota; kingdom Viridiplantae; phylum Streptophyta; class Magnoliopsida; order Poales; family Poaceae; genus Echinochloa; species Echinochloa phyllopogon. Next base: position 31,954,425 of record BTCW01000018.1, read on the forward strand.
GGTTCTGGTTCTAGGAAGATTTTCAACCAATGTCCATTGATCTTGAAGGTATTTCCATCCCCACTTTGCAATGTGACGGCCCCGTGAGATGCAGTGTTAACTACTGTGAATGTGCTGTCCCATTTGCTTCTAAGCTTCCCATGACCGAAAAGCTTGACACGAGAATTGAAGACGAGGACCTTGTCTCCTGGCTTGAACGTTTTGACCTTGATCCTCTTGTCATGCCATCTCTTGGTCCGTTCCTTATATAACCGGGAGCTATGATATGCTTGCTCTCTCATCTCATCTAACTTTCCCAGCTGAATCCGCCGTTTAAGCCGGCTACTGGAAGGTCCATACCCCACTTCCTAATGGCCCAATGAGCTTTGAACTCCATTTCTACTTATAGGTGGCAGGTCTTGCCATAGACTAATTGATATGGGGTCATTCCAATGGGTGTTTTATAGGTCGTACCGTATGCCCAGAGTGCATCTGGGAGCTTGTCCTTCCAGTGATTGCCCATCTCGCTCACAGTCTTTTGCAGAATGTTTTTGATTTGTTTGCTTGAGGATTCTGCTTGACCGCTAGTCTGGGGGGTGATAAGGTGTAGCTACGTTATGCTGCACCCCAAACTTGAGGGATACCTATGGAAAGCTGCATCTATAAAGTGGGAGCCGTCGTCGCTGATGACTATCCTAGGGACGCCAAAACGAGGTAAGATAACTTCGTGGAACATTCGTCTTGCGCTCCTGGAGTCAACGACCACACATGGCAAGGCTTCCACCCACTTAGTGGCCTCCGTATGGGGCTGTATGACACCTTTCTAGGATCTTATATGCCTCATGTGCAGGTACGCATCTTTTGAGGAGTCCGTCACTACATATCCTAAATAGGTACGGGTCGTCCTAGAGATGGAGTCGGCTCTCATAAGCCAGTCTCTTCTTAGTTTCTCCTGGTGGGACGTACCCTGTCACCATGTAGTTCACTATGTTGCATACCACGGATCAATGGTGGTGACCTTAAGGAGCGTGTCATCCCGTAAATAATCATCAATTGGAAGATCGGATGGGACTTGCATTAGAGACAAGTGGTCAACCACTGAGTTCTGTACTCCTTTCTTATCCCTTATTTCAATGTCGAACTTGGAGTAGGAGGATCCAGCGGACGAGTCTCGGTTTCGCATCCTTTTTGGTCAGAAGGTACTACAGAGCGGCATGGTCTGAATAGACTATGACCTTGGCCCCAACTAGGTCGGACCGGAATTTTTCTATAGCAAACACGACCGCTAAGAGTTCCTTCTCCGTGGTTGCGTTGTTGAGCTGGGGGCCAGTAAGCGTTTTGCTAGCATATGAGATAGCATAGTGCTTCTTGTCCTTAGTTTGGCCCAACACAACTCCTACGACAAAATTGCTCGCAACACACATGATTTCAAATGGGATGCTCCAAACGGGAGGCTGGATGATAATGAGTTCTTTCTTGAGAGTGTTAAAGGTTGCATGACACTCTTCATCGAAAACGAAAGGGGCATCCTTGGCTAAGAGATTGGTCAAAGGCCTGGAGATCTAGGAGAAGTTTTTTATGAAATGCCTATAGCATCCAGCATGGCCAAGGAAACTACGGATCACCTTAACGTTGGTGGGAGGTGGAAGTTGCTCAATGACCTCTATCTTCGTTCTATCTACTTCGATTCCACGTTCCGACACCCTATGTCCTAAGACAATCCCTTCTCTCACCATGAAGTGGTACTTTTCCTAGTTTAGGATAAGGTGCTTTTCTTGGCATCTCTGGAGGACCTTGTCCAGATTTTTCAGACACTCAGTAAAGGTCTTCCCATAAACTGAGAAATCGTCCATGAACACTTCCATAATCTCTTCGATCATATCAGAGAAGATGGACATCATGCAACGTTGAAAAGAGGCGGGTGCGTTACATAGCCCGAAGGACATCCGCCGATAGGCATACGTCCCATAGGGGCATGTGAATGTGGTTTTACTTCGGTCGTCTGGATGGATTGCAATTTGATGATATCTAGAGTAACCGTCAAGGAAGCAGAAGAAAGAGTGTTTAGCATCTCGTCTATGAATGGAAGGGTGAATTGGTCTTTCTTGGTGGCCTTGTTGAGTCGACGATAGACGATACACATACGCCAACCAGTGACGGTGTACTGCGGGATGAGCTCATTTTTATCATTGCACACAACCGTCATTCCTCCCTTCTTAGGAACAACTTGAACATGACTAACCCATTCACTATTAGGGACATGATAAATGATCCCTGTGTGAAGGAGTTTGAGAACTTCCATTTTCACGACCTCCCTCATGGCATTGTTCAACCGTCTATGAAGTACCCAAGACGGTGTCACTTCAGAATCATTTGGGATACGATGGGTACAGAGGTTAGGACTGATCCCTTTCAGATATTGGAGTGAATATCCTAAGACCGCTCGATTCTTCTCCAGGATAGTTGTTGGGTTTCTAGGTCGGATAGCTTGTCACTAATAATCACTGGAGTTTTCTTGTCCCTGAGGAGGAAAGCGTACTTTAATCCAGGAGGAAGAGGTTTCAGCTCGATTGGAGATGGTTTTGGAGTTTCAATTGGATTGAGCTTGATTGGAGGTTGAGTTTCCTCTTCCTCCGTAAAGAATTGGAAGTCTTCCTCTAGGATGGTAGGCTCTAAATCCGTCAAGGCTGTTGACATGACCTCCTCCATGGGATCAGGATCTATCTCTACTGGGGTGTTCAGAGAATGAGAGTAAGAGACAAGGACAAGTTCTTTCCCGATCCTAAGCTCTACTAGCTGATTCATTGGTGTTTTTCTAGTATTTTCAAAATTGGCCTCCAGGAACAGTTTAGGGTCGCTAATCTGAATGGGTATGGCGTGCAAGATCCCCAAACAGTCAAGGATTCTTCCTGATGTGAACCTTAGGTGTTTCTAAGATGATGACCATGGTTCATCAGGGAATTGGGCTCGCACCAAAGAGCTAGTGATTATGTTGATTCCGAGGCTCGGGTCGTACCCGATTTCCTTGTCTATGCCCGGGACTTTGCAAAATATTCTTCAGATCCTTTTGGGCATTTTAACGACCTCGGTCGAGGCTTCAGCCTCTTCTAGCCATTCCCGACTCATGATAGCGGAGAGACGTCCCAAGTACTCTCTCTAATATTCAAGTTCTTCCTTGTCGGGAGGTTGATCTTTTTGCTCTACACGTTGTTCCAATGGGAAACTTACTACACTCCCGATGTCGTCGAATAGATCATCGTCAAAATCATAGGGAGTGGTGTAGAGTGGATCATAATAGTCCTGGCTAGAGTATGGTTGTGGTTCGAAACGAGCTTCGGGTTCTAATGGAATGGAAGAGTTGATTGATTTAAATTGTGGGTGTATAGGCTCTTCAGGTTCAGGCTCAGGCTGCTTCTCTTCATCGAGGAGTTCATCATAGATTCCAGTGTAGGGAGTGTCGTCCAGGATACGATCCAGGATTACCCTCGCTTCACTAGGAATCAGATGAGAGAACGACCCTCCTAAAGCGGTGTTCAAGAAAGTGGTGGCTACGGGACAGAGGCCAAGGCTGAAGTGTTGTAGAACAATAGGTTCTAGAAGGCTTAGGTCCGGTCATGAGGCCAGAATTTGCTTGAAACGAGCCCACTCAGCTCCTAATGATTCTCCTTCTAATTGTTTAAAGGTGAGAATTTCGATTCAGAGGTTGGCTACCTTGGAAGCTGGGAAGAAATTTAGGCATAATTTCTCTCTAAGGGTTTCCCAACTCCCTTCCATATTTCTGACAGGTAAAGAGTACCATTTCTTTGCTCCTCTCGTCAATGAGAATGGGAATAGTTTCCATTTAAGCGTCTCTTGTGTCATGCCCGCAATGATGAGACACGAACAGAGTTGTCCAAACTCACGCAAATGCGTGTATGGACTATCAGCATTCGTTCCTGAGAACGTTTGCTCTCGAACCATGGCTATGAAGCTGGGACACAGCTCATAGCCGAGTGTGTGGATGGGATGTGATGATGGTGGTGGCTCCAAACAATTGCCCTTTGGAGCTGAATGTTGACGTAAGGTAAGCGTGGAGTCCATATAGATGGTGGATGGTGGGGATACGTGGACAACTTGGGTTCGGAATCAGAACAGCTACCGTTCTCCAGCAACGGCGCTAGAAAGCTTGTTGGCACTCCTTACGGCCTACAGATAAATCCTCAAGCGGACGGATACCGATGTAGCTTTCACCCGGGAGTATTCCAAGGTATCGATTTCCACGGAGAACGAGAAGTGAACTAATTCTAAACTATGCTGTCCAAGGGTAATGGATAGAGTGGATGAAATGGATGAAGGGGATGACAACAACAAAGAGGGAAGAGAAGCGATAACAGGGTAGAGAGGGCACGAGTCTGGTAGAAGCACTCTACTGATTAACAGAGCGGGTCAGAAGGTACAACTAGATACTTGCTTCAGGACAGCAGAACCTACCACACACAGAAAGGGATGAGAGAGGGGTGTGATCTATCCAACACTGGGGGATCCTACAAGCCGAGACAAACGTGATGGGCTACAAAGGCCGTATAGGGCTGTCACCACCTAACGACTACCACCTCCGTAGACTCAAGGGCAAACTAAGTTAGCCTCAAGTCTAGGCACCGCGCCTACACTAGTCAACTAATACTTATCTCCTATAGAAAGATAAGCACCCAAGCTAAGCAACCAGTATACAATTATACGAATCAAGTAAGCATTGAATGAAGAACCAGCAAGCATATAAAAGTAAGAACTGAATACTCAATTAATCAGAGAGAGATACAGGAGTTACCAGACACGACCCGGATGTTACTCGAAGCAGAGCCGCATCCGTTGAGGTGCAGTGGGAAGAGGGGCCAACACTCCGGCTCCTCTCCGGGACGCTCACCTCTCCTCTCTCCCTATCTTCTAAGTATGAAAGTGGCAGAGCTTTGCTAAGGAACTCTCCTCTTATGTTGTGTGTTTTGCAGGTGAATGTAGGCCTCCTTTTATAGTGGCCAAGGACGGTGGGAGGTGGAGTAGCAGCCAAGGCACCTCAAGGCGGTGCCTGGCTGATTCGGCCGAATCTCCTGGTTCAGCCAAACCTAGGAGTTCGGCTGAATTGCCACATTGCACCGCCTTGCTGCTGAGGCGATGCAGCTCTTGGGGCGGTTCGGCCGAATTGGGCCATTCGGCCGAACTGGGCTTGTGGCCCAGCAGCGCTCCCCTGTGCAGCCTCTCTCTCCTGGACCTGTTGGGCTACGTCATCTTGATGTACTTCATGTTGTCTTGGCCCAGAGGTGATGATGGGAACAAGGGCGCCCGATCTTCCGTTAGGTGAATGATAACTCGTTTTGGGCGGAGCGCAACTCACCGATCCGGCTTCAAGTCAGCAAACTCGAACCCTACAATCTTAGCACCACAACTCCTCTGGTTATCAACCGTGTCACAACCCGGTTGACCTCGCCAAGAAGGCTAATCCCTACCTGTGAAACAAAGAACACAAGCAAGAACTCGAAAGAAGCAGCTCTAAAAGGAAGTGACACTGCAGATGTATGATTAAGATCAAAAGTTGGGGTTCTACAAACTGATAACGGCGAAACTGTTCTCGACAGATTAATCTAAGCAAAACCCAAACCCTAATGTGGTGGCGGCTACTGATTATATGAGGGTTGGGGCATGCACAACCCCCTAACCACGTCCATAATGGACCCCAACACGATACACGGGCCAACGGCCCAAAAGATGGCGGCGCAGCACCCTGGTAGATTCTGGACGTCCACTTGTTTCGATGATTCCCAATGACTCAGAAGGAATTTTTAGGTGGGACCAATGCCATTGGAAATATTATCTCCTTAGCTTTCCAAGCATATGTAGAACGTCAAAAACCGAGCCTGTATGCGACCTGGCCGACGAATTTAGTGCGGGCTGCTCCTGGAGTCCGAGGCAGACTCGAACTTGAGTTTCCTTGGGCCTCCACCTTGGGGACTCGAATCGGATTAGCCTTGGGCCTTCTTCTTGACTTGGAAAACCTTGTTGGTCTCCTTCTTCTCCATCCCAAGCACCCCTAATGGACATATGTATGGGTGTCATGTCCTCATCATCCTCCCCTTCTTGACGAAAAGCCGTCCTCGGCGTCGTTTGTGCTCTAAGATGGCCCTGCACAACACGAAGAAACATGAGGTTGTGGAAAATATGGGAACTAAGAATATTGTGGGGAGTGACATAACCATATTTGCAATCTCTCAAAGCATCTTCTCTTATAGAGTTGTCGGCAAATACGTAGGCTCCTCGATCGAAACGCACACGATCTTTTTTAATACTATCCTACAAATGATTAGCACTAACCAAACACAATACATGCATAAATGGTTGCATAACCGCTAGTATCTGTTCAATACAAGAAAAATCAGCACTAGCACACATAGGTAATAGCCAACAATGCTCCCCTTCTTGAAAGTGAACCCGATTCGTTATAGTAAAACTAGATAGACAATCTAGTGGATCACAATCTTGTACATCAAAAGGAGATTTCAGATTTGCACAAATATAGACTCGGTGCACCATATACTCTCCTTTACAATTATATTTACCAATAAAATGATATGTACAAGTAGACAAACATGGCAACTTAGCACATCTAAATTTCTCTTCCAAACCACTAAGAGCACATAAATTATCAAACTCAACATAACCCAAAGTGTTTATAAAGGATAATAATTTCAGTTCATCATGTGCACAAGTAATCGGCATAATAATATTATTTTCAGCACATGTATATTGCTTCAAATCAAAATTATCATGCTCATTCTCTATTTGTGACAAAGGTAATACAAGAGAAGGTTCTAGTATAACATTATTTGCATCATTGGAGGGCAAATTCAGCACATCAAGAGAGCGTTTACCTGAAAATTTTACATGTTCCTGTTCATTTGTATGGTCATCTTCATTATGTGCATGCTGCAAAGTATCAGTTCCAACAATAGGCAAAACAATATCATCAGTTTGTAAAAATTCAGATTTAGATGAATTTGTTGTGTCATTGAAAACAACCCATTCTTTTCTAAAAGGTTCATTTTTTCTTCTCTCCGCCCTTTGGAGATCAGCTTCTAAAATTTCAGCAGTAGTCAAAGGTACAAGTGTAATTTTTCTACCATTGTACTTGAAGGAATATTTATTAACAACCTTTTTGTGTACCATATTATTTATATTAATCCAAGGCGTGCCTAGCAACAAATGACATGCTTGCATAGGTACTATGTCAAAATCAGCACTATCCTTATAAGAACCAATGCTAAAATTCAATATGTGCAATTTCAGTTACTTTTATCTTATCATAAGAATTTACCCACTGCATGTAGTATGGATGTGGATGTGGCTTTGTAGTCAAACCAAGCTTCTCAACCAGCTCTAAGCTTGCAAGGTTGTTGCAACTTTCACCATCAATGATGACTCGGCAACATCTCTCCATCACAACAAAGAAAATCTGGAATAAATTGTTGAATTGATTTTGCTCCGCTTTATCCATTTGAGAACTTAGTACTTCTTGACCAATCTCAACGCTCCCTGCCATTATTAGTATGTAGACAAGAGAAAACACAAAAGGTTATCCCTATCAACTACTATATGTGTGTCAGTGGAAACACTCTCACATGCTTCACCAAGTTCTTACAAATGTTTTTACAAAAACAAAACAGTGGATGGTACAACCGGTGGCTGGTTCGTGATACCTGTGAGGAAGTAGTACCAATATTGCAAGGGTCCTTCGCTGCATTGACGTGAAGTATAGTTTGTGGAGCTCGGAAGGCCAAATATGTAGCAAGGAGTAGCAAATAACGAATGCAGAATAGCAAAGTTCAATAAGTATCCAAAGCACAAGTCACAATTGCTGGCTCAGACGTGTCCTAGGTGTAGCACAACAAGTTGGAACAAGAAACGATGGATAAAGCTCACTGAACAAGCAAAACAACACTCTATGCAATTGCTTTATAATCTTTTCAGCAATTTCTCTGTAGGACTAGTAGGAATTAAGATGTTTTATTTATCTCAACTATTGTTTTTATATTTTTGTCTGAATAAGGATATCACAAGCTCCAACCATAAAAATTTGCATCCATTTATTGAGGTGAGATGCGGCCTAGGGAATTTCAGGAGCAATCTCTGAAAACCCTGAAACAACTTGATCAATTTTTTTATTTATCTTCCTGATTGTTTTTGAATTTTTTGACTCGACCAAACAAGCCTAGGCTAGTTTGGGTCACCTCCGAATGAAATAACAAATCTGCTGTAAAAATTTGAGCCAAAACGGAGCACCGAGTGAAAAGTTATGCCTGTTTTATGGAAGGTATCTCAAATTTTGTTTTCCAAAGGCACAAAAAAGGCAGCGGCTAGGGTAAACTTCCTCCAAGTGTCTGCGGCAGCAAGCAATAGGTATTCGCCAGATGAAACAAGGATCAAGTATGCAATGCAAAAGCGATCGAAGCGGCTTGCAACCTATCTAGGGCTTGCACGGCGAGAGTTCACACAAGGCGGCTAGCGAGGCAAATCGAATAATGTGGTGGCTCGAATTGTTGTATGGCTAAACGTGTATGGGATAGCGGCGGAAACAAACAAATCATAGCAATGGGCGATTAAACTACGACACGAACATTACTAAAACCAGCAACGAGACTTGACCACGGACACAAACTCAACAAAGCGAAACTGAAACGAAATTGCAAAGGCTAAAAGGGGTACTAGGACAGCGGAATACGATGACAAATATTTTTGTAGGGCTATTTTCTGGACTATAGGACAAAGGCGAAAGGACGAACCTGACGGTAAACCTGTCTCTGAATACCACTTGATGGAACTAGGGCGCCCGATCTTCCGTCAGGTGAAGGATAACTCGTTTTGGGTGGAGTGCAGCACACCGATCCGGCTTCAAGTCAGCAAACTCCTCTGGTTATAAACCGTGTCACAACCCGGTTGACCTCGCCAAGAAGTCTAATCCCTGCCTGTGAAATGAAGAACACAAGCAAGAACTCGAAAGAATGCAGCTCTCATTATAAAGTGACACTGCAGATGAATGATTACGCACGATAGTTGGGGTTCTACAAACCGACGAACGGCGAAACTGTTCTCAACAGATTAATCTAAGCAAAACTCAAACCCTAATGTGGTGGTGGCTACTGATTATATGAGGGTTGGGGCATGCACAACCCCCTAACCACGTCAACACGATACACGGGCCAACGGCCCAAAAGATGGCGGCGCAGCACCCTGGCAGGTTCTGTATGTCCACTTGTTTCGACGATTTCCGATGACTCAGAAGGAATTTTTAGGTGGGACCAGTGCCATTGGAAATCTTATCTCCTTAGCTTTCCAAGCATATGTAGGACATCAAAAACCGAGCCCGTATGTGACCTGGGCGACGAATTTAGTGCGGGCTGCTCCTGGAGTCCGAGGCAGACTCGAACTTGAGTTGCCTTGGGCCTCCACCTTGGGGACTCGAATTGGATTAGCCTTGGGACTTCTTCTTGACTTGGAAAACCTTGTTGGTCTCCTTATTCTCCATCCCAAGCACCCCTAATGGACATATGTATGGGTGTCATGTCCTCATCAGGTGACGTGGTGGTGGTCCACATTGCATGCCTTACGATCGTGCTCCGCGTCAGGCACGGCTAAGGGGGGTAACAAGCCGAATCGTGTCGTCCGACCGAATTGATCAATTCCGACCCTTGTAGCCCATATTTCTCCATTTTATACCTGCACAATGGATAAGCACCAAAACTCATGGAAATAGTTAGAAATAAGTCCTATAGTTATGGTGTGTGATTCCATTTTATTTATTTTATACTCGGTTGGAGGTCAGAAAGCAGGCCGTAATGACCGCCAACAAGTAGCCATTCTAAAAGCTCCACTGCCGCAACCTCGTGAAATTACTATTATCGAGGATGTTGGCATGTTTCAGGGGATGTTGGATCAGGCTGTGTAGCATGCAACAATTAATCAGTTAGGGGTTCTGACCAATGCTATGCAAAACGCGATCATAGACATCATAAAAGCAAATTTCATGCAGCACAAGGGACCTACGTTCTATGTGACAGGGTTCTGACCCACCGACAAAGGCTAAAGGGATAATCATTGAAGGCGGGGATCAGGGAGTATCAAGTTCCAAAAGTGTTCCACCTCAAGTGACGGCTCCGCATTGGAATGCATCTATGCATACAACTCCACCTAAGTCGATAGTGAATATGGCAAGCTATACCTTTCCGCTTGGATTCACGCCTAAATTTAGGATGCTGTTGGAACTCATGACACCATCTGGTCCTGAGCAGGCACAGATTGATGGGCATCCCTTCTCGGTCAATATGTGATGAAATCGGCTGAAAAGGCAAAGGCCGACATGGTTCAGTCAGATAAACCATCGGCCAATAAAAATAAAGAATCCATGCATCGAGAAAGTTCTTCGAAACCCAGCAACTCTGTTACTTCCTGTTGGCGTTCGTTACGGCACGTTTTTGACCACCAATACTCGAGAATAAAAGAGGATATATGTGACATTCCATGTACTTAGGTTTACTTCTAATAAAGTTCCACGAGTTTTGGTGAGTTTCACTTGTGCAGGTACAACAACGAGAAATACGTGCTATAGGGGTCGGAAATGACCAATTCGGCCGGTTACCCCTCTTAGCCATATACGACACTAAGAGTCGTCCACGTCAACGATGACCAAGCAATGACCGTGCAAGACACGTGAGCCAACACGAAGACCACCTAGATCAAGTCATCCACGAAGCCCAGGAAGCAAAGGCGGTGCAGGGGAGGCCAGCCGCGGGCCAGGCCCAGTTCAGCCAAACTCAGGCCTTCGGCCGAACCGACCCCAACTGCCAAACCGACCAAGGGAGAGCATCCAAGCCATCCACAACACAAGGTGGTGGATCTGACGGTTTGGCCGAACCAAGCAGTTCGGCCAAACTGATCCATCCGAACTGACCTCCTGCTGCCTCAAGCTTCCGTGGCTGCCATTCCTCTCCAAACCAACCTTCTCATGCTATAAACAGAGGGGTCACTCACTTGTATCACACACACCAAGCCAAGAAGCTCTCCTTTCCACTTCTCTCTAGTAGAGTTAGGATAGTTTAATTGGGAGTTAGAGTTGAGTCGAGCTGTGCCTCGAAGGTTCCAGAGTCGTCTTCAAAAGCTCTGGTACAAGCTCTATCTTTCCTTTCCTTTTGTAGACTTTGAGTTATCAATATAAAGTTATCTTTATCACTTTGCCTTTGTCATTTATAGCTTGCTTCTACTTTATTCTAGTTGCATCTATATCGTGTTTAGACTATAGTTGGTTCTAGTTCTGGTGCTTCTAGATCTTGTTTAAGTCTTTGTCTCAGTCGGTTCTTCGATCTTGCTCAATACTTGAGGTGAATTGTCACTAAGAGTGTTGACATGGTTGCTTGCTCTTGCTAGTGGAGTAAGTAGTTGTTGACTAGTGTAGGAGTGGTTCCTAGGCTAGCCAGTAACCTTAGTTTGCCCCTGAGTCTGCGGAGGTGGTAGTCGTTAGGTGGTGACAGCCCTATACGACCTTTGTAGCCCATCACGTTCATATCGGCTTGTAGGATCCCCCAGCGCAGGGTAGATGCCACCCCTTCTCCTCCCTTTCTGTGTGGCGTTGGCTCTACTGCCCCGAAGTTAAGACATAGGTTTGACCTTGACCTCTAAGTGCTGGCTCTACAGCCTCTGTATCTCTAACCCCGAGTGACATAGACAGATAAAGTACCTAGGAATATTGTATCTCTTCTCATTGTGCTCCCAGCTATCTATTCCTTCTCTCTCCTATTTGAGCCTCCCTTGAGCTGTGTGTCATGGTATATCCACTCCTATCCAATACCGTTATCTCACGTCTTGTTAGTCGTGTATCCCTCTCTGATAGTCTCGAATATCTGTTTGCTAGTACTCTTGCCATAAGCTTCCCTGCGGAAATATAAATTATGATACCTCGGAATACTCCCTAGTGAAGTGCTACATCAGTAATTCTGTGTGCTTGCAGAATATTTATATATTTTACTGAGCCATAAGAAAAACCACTGAAACACTCCTTACCCCAGTACCGGGATTCACAATCCTGATATTGGATCGTAAGAAGTCCCAACAAGCATTTCTGGCGCCGTTGCCGGTAAAGCAATTGGCTAGATACTTTCAAACTTTTATCTCGAGCTATCTTAGTTGACTATACCGCTACTCAAACGGGTTTATCCTTGCTCTGTTTTGTTGGTCTTGTGAAGCAGAGCAGTGCATGACTGGTTTCCAACTACCGTCAAACTTCCAAGAAAATCCAGAGTCTCTTATGAGGAAAGTGCGACCCCGTGTTCTACCTCCTTAGAAGTAACTCATTCTGATGAGCCCAGTCTTTCCAGTCATCAACACGACTTCATCGAGGATGGCAAGCAAGATGATCCGCGAGTTCTCTGCTCCATCGAGCGAGAACGTGCGTGTCGGACCAGCTCCGCCAGTCCGAGATGGCAACTTCGAGCTCAAGCCAACCCTCATCAACACGGTGCAGGCTAGCCCGTTCTGTGGCAAGCCACACGAGGATGCCAACACTCATCTTCAGCATTTTCTAGAGATTTGCAACACTTTCACCATACGCAGGGTAAGCATCGATGCCATTCGCCTTCGTTTATTCTCATTCTCATGATTAGGCAAGACAAAACAATGGTTTTATGCTAACCGTGAAGCCATAGACACTTGGGATAAGTGCACTAGCTTAAATTCTTTCCGGTTGGGAAAACCAACGCTCTCCGGAATAAAATTGCTAGCTTCCAATAGTTAAAAGATTAAACAGTCCCGGAGGCATGGGATCACCTCCAGGACTATATATCTGCTTGTCCTCACCATGGTATGTAGAGTTGGTTCATCATCCAAACCTTTTACCATGAGCTTAGAAGCTCTGCCCGTGAGTATTTGGATGCTGCTGCTAGAGGTTCTTTCTTCTCTCTTGAGGAGAGTCGTGCAAAGGCCCTCATCATGAAGATGGTCGAGAACCAAGGTTGGTCTGATGATCGAACCCAACCTCGAACCCAAGGAGTACATCAAGTTGAAGCTCTGGACATGCTCGCTGCCAAGATGGACCTTCTAATGAAGAAAATGGAGGCCCCTACTCAAGAATTGGAGCAAGCCATGGATGCTCGCATGACATGCGAGGTCTGTGGCAATGCTGGCCATTTGGGGAATGACTGCCCCGAAACCCGAGAAGATGCCCACTACGTCAACAACTCCAACAACAATGGGTATCAACCGAACAACTACGGCAATCAAGGCTGGAATTCACGCCCAAACCTCCCATTTGAGAGGCCTCAACAAGGTAACAATTTCAATTCCAGCAATTTCAATAATCGACCATCTCTTAGAGATCTAGTGTTTGGCCAGGGTAAAATCACTGAAAGTATCAATAAAAAGCTTGCTGCTAATGATAAAATCCTAGAAAGCATAGACTCTAGATTGGATTCATTCTCTTCTACCATGAAAAGTCAATTGAGCTTTAATAAAATGATTGAAACCCAAATTGCTCAGTTAGCTACAGCTGTTCCTGTTACCGAATCAGGGAAGATTCTGGGGCAACTCAAACCTTCCATTGAAACAGTAAATGCTGTTACTACGAGACGAGGTAAGATGTTTCATAGAACATATTGTGCTTGTCACGCAGATGTAGTCTCTCAAGTCCAAGTAGAAATACTTGCCAAGAGCTGCTGTTAAAGCCATCACGAGGACACCTTCGGAAAAGATGGAAGATCCTGGAGTGTCAATCATTCAATGCGTGATCTGGAATTGTCGCATGTCCAAGGTATTATTTAAAAATTTACGATATTCCACTTTGTCTCCTACAAATGCCTAGGTACAACTGGCAGATTCATCGATCCGCTACCCCGAGGGAGTGCTCAAGAATGTGTCGGTCTGAGTCTGGGGACATTACGTCTCTACGGACTTCGTTGTCCTTGACACGGAGAGCGGTTATTCGTTACCCCTTGTGTTGGGCCGGCCATTTTTGAACGCTACTCGGGCTAGGATTGACATGGATACAAGAGAAATACTGTTCCATATCAACTAGATGCCGATTTCCTTCCCGTTCTGACCCCGGGAAGAGAAGAAGACAAATCCTCGTACACCGGAGCAGAGAAGCGCCGAATGTTTCCTAAAAGCACTCAGTGTAGAGCTGGAAATACTCGGCGGAGAGCAGTTCGAATGGGATGAGCTGACAGGACCAATGAGCGCAGAGGAAATGGACCTCCTCGCAAGGAGATATGAGGAAGATCAGACTCTCTGGAATTCTCCAGAGAAGTCGATTCCACCGCCACCAACACAAAAGAAGAACAAGAAGGCGTGGCAGAAGAAGGTTGCATCGTCCGAACCACCCACTCCGGGATTGGACAATGACAAGATCAACTGAAGACAGGAGGAGTCCCGCTCACGAACTTTAAACATGAGCTCTCGCCACGAGGAAAACCGGTATGTATCCCATGTTTCCCTTCCAAATTTTAATTTCCATCATTGCATTTGCATGTTTCCCTTTCCAAAATAAATGAACCACTAGTCCAATTAATTTGAAATAAAGTAGAAAAATTGCAAGCATGGTAAAAATAAATGGACATCATGCTAAAATTTATTTGAATTGGGTATATTTTATAATTCTCATCATTTTTACCCTTTTCCAAAGTGCTCCATTTATTTCCCATCATCACCAACCAGCACAAAACATGTCTACCCCACTTCATATGGCTACACACTCACCAATTATCACAAAACATGGCAGCATGAGGGTGACTCCACTAACTTTCACTTTGGTCATGTCAAGTTTGCATCTCACCTACCACTAACATCCACTCACATGACCATACTCTAGTGCTGGCCACAAAATTTTGCGTGCAACCAAAGCAAAGGTGGGAGCTGCACTCACCAGGAGTGCTCAGGCCACACATGCCTGGTTCGGCCGAACCAGGCAATTCAGCCGAACCAGGCCATTCGGCCGAATGAGCCCCTATCCTCCTCCTTGCCTATAAATACCACCCATTGTTTGCTTGCTTGCTTGCACCATCTCACACTAAAAAATTTCTGCTAGAAGCTCTCTCTCCCAAGTTCTTGCTCAAGTTCTTCTCGAGTTCTTGCTCAAGTTAGTTCACTTGCATTGCTGAAAAATAACAAAAATATTTTGCTTTTGTTTGATCCTTGTTCTGAAACTTGAACGTGTTTGTGGTGGTTTCCGACACCACAAGAATGACTAACTTTTTGTGGTGGTTCTTCATCCCCGCAAGAACGACTAACTCTCTCGAACGACTAATTTGTTTTACTTGTGCTAACCCCATATATTCAGTCCTTCGGGTAGTCGTTGAGCTAACATTTTGCAGGTAGCATGTCGAAGATCTTCTCCGCATTCAATTGCTCCACCCGGCTAAGCAAATGCTCAGACGATGCTGGGAGTTCCCCAGCCCCGTTCCGCAGTTCAAGCTGGATAGAGGTGGATGAGTCAGGGGCAGCTGACTTTGGGAGAGGCTCTGCCTCGCACCCAACCCGACAGCTCCTGAACGAGGGTGACATCATCCTCCGGACGGACCGGGAGCAGAACATCTTCAACATGCTGTGCTTGAAGGAGTTTGAGCAAACCTGTGTCTTCGACCAGGACTTGCTCGTAAGAACGGGTATGGATGAAGAATTCCTAGAATTCTTCGAAGCCGTTGGCTGGGGCAACTTCTGGCGTGTCAACGAACAAGGTTCGTACCTCCTCACCCTCGAATTTCTTTCGACTCTTTAATCTGAATGGGAGGGTGTTCGCTTTCGATTTTTCAACCAAGAGTACTTCTACTCTTTGAGGGATTTGAGCATGGCTCTTGGTTTTGCTAGCCATTGTTCTTTGGAGCCTGCCAAAGCTTTGAGAAGGTTTAGTCGGGATGGGTTTTGGAAAAAGATTTCCGGAAGCACCAATTGTTCTGCTCCGCGCACCAATAACAGTCATAACCCCACCTTGCGTTTCATGCATCGGTGGATGGCTATGACGGTGTTTCCGCGTTCAGATTTGCGTCCCATTAATACAGTCGAGTTGCAGCTTCTTTATGCCATGGTCAAGCGAGTTGTTGTTTCTCCGGTTAAGCATATGGTTACCTATTGGCTGTCCCATCACTCTCGCGTGGGTAGCGTGGCAGTGACTTCTCTAGTCACTCGCCTCGCTAACCATTTGGGCATTCTGGAGGGCGCCCATCTCACGTACATAGAGACAACGTGTTCCGTTGTGGATGCCGAGCACTTTGTGCAAGGCCACATGATACGACGGGCATCCGATGCAACACTGGTGATGATTTACCGCGGTTATACAACCGATGTGCCACTGCCCTGTGCAGAGCTTAGGTTGTATACCACTCAGAAACTAACTCTTCAGCTGAGTATCGAGTCAGATGATTCTCCCCCTCGGAGATAGCTCGCTCGACACAGTGTTGCAGGCGAAGGACCATCTCGGAGACTTTTGCTCTTAGTATGGTGAAAATCTCGGATGCTTTGTGCTTTCAAAAATAAAATAAGTTCATCATTGGTCAGAAATTCCTACCAAAGCCATATGTTTAGTTCAGTTGAAACCTTCTATTCATATGTTGCTTGTTGTCTTAGTGAGTTTTGTCAAATTGCTGTGACCTTTGGGTGAAACTTTCATGCTTCTAAGATCGAGATTCACGTACACACCACCTCTCACTTGCAATTCCTACACTGGGAGTTAGCAAACATTTCCATCATCCATCCACCAAATAAATGCTCCATTCTTTATTACCTTCCTCTCCAAATATTCTTGAATAGAGACATGGGCTATGCAAAAAGGAAAGCATGCCAAAGAGCATGGCAAAAAGAAAGAGAAAAAGAAAAGCATGCCAAAGAGCATGGCAAAAATAAGAAATAAGAAAAGCATGTCAAATGGCATGACAAAAATATGAGCAAAAAGAGATAGCCCATGTTCTCGAAAATAAGTCAAGGAGAGGAAGAATCATCCCAAGGAGTTCCACCATATTCCACTCCATTCCACTCCACATATTCCACACACTTGCACTTATTGATCTAATGGTGTGATTTGGTTCCCCAGAGGTCTGGTCTTTGACTTAGCAAAATATAAGACACATGCATGCCTTCATCCATTGTCCCTAAGACACACAAAAGCCATATTAGATTTTAGGATGAAAAGAAGGCACAAGCCTTTGGTTAGGATTCAAATACCACTTGAGTGATTGAGTGTGCCAATTGAGGAACAATTTACATTTTTCACAAAATTATGAAAACTTCGAGATGGGATCCTGAAAGGAGTAGAGTGGAATAAAACTAAATCAAACTTTTCAACCTTTCAACCGCCCAAGACAAGGAGATATATATAAGCCCCATAGGTCAAATGGTGACTTAATACTTTGCTAATGATTTGAGTAATTTTGAGCACTGGTTGTTTATAAAGATTACCTGCAAGATATTGACATTGTAGCAACTCCTGATCCACCGAGCCTAAGTTTCTATCTTTGCTCGAGGACGAGCAAAGGTCTAAGCTTGGGGGAGCTTGTTGGCGGTCATTACGACACGTTTTTGACCACCAATACTCGGGAATAAAAGAGGATATATGTGACATTCCATGTACTTAGGTTTACTTCTAATAAAATTCCATGTACAACAACGAGAAATTAATGCTATAGGGGTCAGAAATGACCGATTTGGCCGAACGACTCGGTTCGGCCGGTTACCCCCCGTAGCCGTATACGACATCGAGAGTCGTCCACGTCAACGATGACCAAGCAATGACCGTGCATGACAAGTGGATGACCGCCACCACTTCTGGGCTGACCAACACGAAGACTACCTGGATTAAGTCATCCACAAAGCCCAGGAAGCAAAGGCGGTGCAGTGGAGGCCGGCCACGGGCCAGGCCCAATTCGGCCGAACTCAGGCCTTCGGCAGAACCGACCCAGCTGCCAAACCGACCAAGGGAGAGCATCCAAGCCATCTGTTGGTACTTCTTACGATCCAATATCAGGATTGAGAATCCCGGTACTGGGGTAAGGAGTGTTTTAGTGGTTTTCCTTATGGCTTAGTAAAATATATAAATATTCTACAAGAGCACAGAATCACCGCTGTAGCACTTCACCTGGGAGTATCCCGAGGTATCGTAATTTATATTTCCGCAGGGAATCTTTGGCAAGAGTACTAGTAAACTGGTATTGAAGACTATCAGAGAAAGGTACACAAGTATACAAGACAGGGGATAACAGTATTGGATAGGAGTGGATATACCGTGACACACAGCTCAAGGGAGGCTCGGGTAAGAGAGAGAAGGTATAGATAGCTGGGAGGAAAACGAGAAGAGATAGAGGATTCCTATGGACTTTATCTGTCTATGTCACTCGGGCTTAGAGATACAACGGCTAAAGAGCCAGCACTGGAAGGTCTGGGTTAACTCTAATGCCTTACCATCGGGACAATGAACACCAGTGACACGCAGAAAGGGATGAGAAGGGGTGCCACCAGCTCCACACTGGGGGATCCTACAGGCTGAGACTAATGAGGTGGATTACAAAGACCGTATAGGGCTGTCACCACCTAACGGCTACCACACGTTTGTTGAATCAGGGGCAAACCAAGGCCACTGACTAGTCTGGGTACCACACCCACACTAACCAACGACTACTTACTTCACAAGCAAAAGCAAGCAACCCTTCAATACCCTCGGTGATAGTTCACTGGCAAATATTGAGCTAAGTCGAAGAACCAACTAAGACAAAGACTTAAACAAGAACTAGAAGGACTAGAACTAGTACCGACTATAGTCTAAACACAATATAGATGCAACTAGAGTAAAGTAGAAGCAAGCTATAAATGACAAAGGCAAGATGATAAAGATAATTATATTGATAACTCAAGTCTTGTAAAAGGAAAAGGAAAAGATACAAGAGCTTATACCAGAGCTTCTGAAGACGACTCCGGAACCTCCGAGGCAAAGCTCGACTCGACTCTAACTCCCAACTAAACTATCCTAACTCTACTAGAGAGAAGTGGAAATGAGAGCTCCTTGGCTTGGTGTGTATTGAAATGAGCCGTGGACACCTCCATTTATAGCACCATAGGGCGGTTGAGTGGAGTAACCGCCACGGGACGTTGTGGCGGTTACCGGCTAGTTCGGCCGAACTGGATGGGTTCGGCCGAACGTCGGATTCAACCGCCTTAACCTTCTACGGCCTTGATGCATCCCTGCAGGCGGTTTTGGGTGCTGGGGGCGGTTTTGCCGAAGCCCTACAGTTCGGCCGAACTGGGCTTCTGGCCCAGGGCCGTCCCCGTGCACCGCCTCTGCTTCATGGGCCTCCTGGCTAGCTTGTCCTGGTGTTCCTCGGTGAATTTGGCCCATGGAATGATGTGGCAGGAGTCCACGTGGCTTGCACGGTCATCGCATCGTCATCGCTAGCGTGGACGACACCTCGTGTGCTTGCATGATGGTTAAGGGGGGTGGTTCGGTCAGAAACCGGAAGGTTTCGGCCGAACCGGAGTTTTACCCCCCTTAATGGGCTTGTTCCGACTCGGTCCCTGCAAATGAGACACTCACCAAAACTCGTGGAACTTTATTAGAAGTAAAACCTAAATGCATGAAATGTTACATAAAACCCCCGAGCTTAGACCGCTAACAAGCTCCCCCAAGCGTAGACCTTTGCTCGTCCTCGAGCAAATATAGAATCTTAGGCTCGGTGGATCAGGAGTTGCTACAATGTCATTATTTTGCAGGTAATCTTTATACTCAACTAACACTTTAAGGTATTTGAATTTTTCAGCAAAGTGACCAATTACCTTCTTACCTATGGGGCTTCTAGCAAACTCCTTGCCTTGGGCGGTTGAAAGGTAGAACAGTTTAACTCAGTTTTATTCCATTCCTACTCTTTTCAGGATCCCACCTCAGAGTTTTCAAAAATTTTGAAAATTAAAGCTTAGTTCCTCAAAGGCACACTCAATCACTCAAGTGGTATTTGTATCCTCACCAAAGACTTTGCCTTCTTTCATCCTAACTCTACTAAAGCTTTTTGTGTGGCTCTTGCAGGACGGATGGATGAAAGCCTACTTGCATTCTAGAATTTTGCTAAGTCAAAGACTGGACCTAAGGAGGATCCAATCATACCTTTAGATCGAGAAGTGCAAGTGTATGGATGTGTGGAGTGGAAAGTGGAAATTGGTGGAAACTCCTTGGGAATGATTCTTCCTCGTTTTGATTTTATTTTTCGAGAACATGGGCTATCTTCTTTTTCATTCTATTTTTGCCATGCTTTCTTGAGCATGCTTTTCTTTTTCTCATATTTTTGCCATGTCTTTTGACATGCTCATATTTTTGCCATGCTACTTAGCATGCTTTTCCTCTTTTTTCTTTTTGCATAGCCCATGCCTCTACTCAAGGATATTCAGAGAGGGAATCTTAGAGCATTTATTTTTTTGTGGATGGTGGATGGAAAATATTTGCTAACTCCCAATGTAGGAATTGCAAGTGAGAGGTGGTGTGTATGTGAATCTCGATCTTTAAAGCATGAAAGGTTCCTCACTAAGGTCACAACAATTTGACAAAGCTCACTAAAATGACAAGCAGCATATGTATGAACGTTTTTCAACTAACTTATCATATGGCTTTGGATAGGCATTTTGAACCAATGAGGAACTTCATTTGAATATTTTTGAAAATAAAGCATCCGAGATTTTCACCTTACTAAGAGCAGAAATAAAACTCAACCAAATCTCACTATATCATTCCTCACAACAACTTAGACTTGGAATAAGCATATGCTCCCAAAGGATTTTTTTCAGATTTATCATCACTCATGCCAATTAAATTCAAGTACCAATAAAGCAATTAATTAAGCACAAGATACTTGCAAAATAAATGACAGAGCAACTATTCATCATTTCCAAAATGAGAGGCATATGTTTCATTCATGCATAGTCTGGGAGTTGATTTTATTCAAGATTCAAAGCAAATATTTTTTTGGTCTTTTCTTTTATTTAAACAGGAATTGAAATGAAGGGAAATGAAAGCAAAAGAAATTACTGCTGAGCTGGAACGGGTCGGAAATACCTTCGCGGGGGTTCTCCCCCCCCCCCCAAGCTTGCTTGACGACGTCACTGGTACGGTCGGAAGTTCGAGAAGTAATTGTTCATTCTCTCGAACTGCTCCCTCTGCTCATACCTATGGGATTCCACTCGATCGGAAATATAGGATAATTCCCGATCAATGTACGCCCCGGTTGGCGTGGTCTACCGTTCGGACTAAGAGAATCCTGGGTTATAGGGTGGATAGTAGGTACTATCGAACCCATAACCCTGGGAAAATTTAGAGCCCGAACTCTGAGCGTAGTCCTGCGGCCCGAGGCAAAGTACTCCGGACCCTGGGGATATCCAGAGCCTCCTGCTCCAGATGTCCCGACGCCGGTGTACTGCTCATAGGCCTCCTCAAAAGCAGAAGTGTGGCAGTGCGGTTCTTGAGGTGAATCCGTCTGTCCCTGTGCAGTGGTCAGACCAGCGTGTCTTTTGGCCCGCCCTCGGGTAACTGGCCCTGTGCCTTTAACACTGTGGCGGGCTGGCTCTCTCCTGGGGAGAGAGTCTTCCGAACCCGCCCTTGGCTGAAGGGTCAGTTTCCGAGCGGCATAGAACCTAAGTTCCGGGCAAGGTAACGGAACTTCGGTTGTATGGCCACGATAAGTCATAACGAGGCTCCTATCGAACGCCTTGCATATCATGTGGCCTTGCACAAAGTGCTCGGCATCCACGACAGGACGTTCTATCTCGATGTATGATAGCTGGGCATTGTCAAGAATGCCTAGCCAGGTAGCGAGGCGAGTAACTAAAGAAGTCATCGCCACGCTCCCAACACGAGGGGGCATAGAAATCCAATGGGCAACCAAGTCTTGAACAGGCGAGACTGGAATCTTTTTAGTCATCGCATAAAGCAAATGCAACTCCACTGTGTTAACGGGACACAAATCCGACCGAGAGAACACCGTCATAGCCAGCCACCAATGCATGAAACGCAAGGTGGGGTTATGAATGTCATTTGTATGGGGAGCCGTACATCTAGTGTTCCCGGAAATTTTGTGCCAAAAGTCATCTCTACTAAACTTTTTGAAAGATTTAGTGGGCTCTAAAGAACAGCGACGATTGAAACCGAAAGCCGCACTAAAATCCCTCCAAGAGCAAGAATACTGTTGGTTAAAAAGTCGAATGCGAATACCCTCCTTTTCATAAACGAGTGTGCATAAAAATTCAAGGGAAAGGAGGCGCGAACCTTGTTCCATGATCTGCCAGAAGTTCTCCCACCCAATGGCGTGGAAAACCTACGGAAACTCGTCGACCATCCCCGTCTTTACGAGCAGGTCATGCTCATAAATTCAGGTATGTTCTAATTCCTTCACACGCAGCAAAGCAAGTGCTTCTTGCTCGCGGGTCGTCCTGAGGATGATGCCTTCCTCGCTCAGGAGCCTTCGAACTGAGCTAGAGGCATAGCCTCCACCTATGTTCGATGCCCCTGGCTCATCCATCTCCATCGGAGCCGGTGCGTTGGATGGTGTTGGTGAACTACCGGCATCATCACCGCTTGAACGACGGCTCAACCGGCTGGACCTTCAGAATAGCCACGACATGTTCCCTGCAAAAGTTTAGTGCACATAGCGATACCCGAAGGACTGAAATTATGAGGTTAGCACAATGAAGGCAAGTCAGTTGTTCGAGGGTTAATCATTCTTGTGGGGATTTGACACATCCACAAAAAGATTAGTCATTCTTGTGGGTGTCGGAAACCTCCACAAACACGTTCAAGTTTCAGCAGCAAAATCGGAAGCTGATATTTTTGTGTTTTTCTTAATGCAAGTGAATCAAACTTGAGCAAGAACAAAGAGAGAAGCTTGAGAGCAAGCTAGAGAAAGAACATGAGAGGGAGAGAGAGCTCCTGAGCAAATGTATGCAGCAAGGAGTGGTGCAAGAAGCAAGCAAGCACTTGGGGCAGCATTTATAGGCCGAGGGGAGGCAGGCCTGGTTCGGCCGAACCAGAGCAGTGCTGCCAGCACTCCATGTGAGTGCTAGTTCTCCCCCTTTGCTTCATGTGCATGCAAATTTTAGTGGCCAGTATTGATGTATGGTCATTTGAGTGGAAGTTAGTGCAAAGATGCTCATTTTGACATGACCAAAGTGGACAAATTATTGGTGTCACTCCCATGCTGCCATGTTTGTGATAATTGGTGAGTGTGCAGCCATGTGGAGTGGGGTAAACATATTTTGTGCTGGTTGGTGATGATGGTAAATAAATGGAGATGTTCTAGAAGGGGTAAAAGTAATAAAAATTACAAATTTTACCCACTTCAAACAAATTTCAGCATATGGTCCATTTATTTTTACCAAAATTGAAACCAAAGATGTTTTGCATGCACCAATTTTATTCTTGCTATTCTCTCATTTTATTTCATGCACAGGTGATTCAAAAATTTTGAAATAAAACATGCAAATGCAGTGAATTGAAATTTAAAATTGGAAAGGGAAACATGAGATACATACCGGTTTTTCTCGCGGCGAGAGCTCGAGTTTTGAGTCCACGAGCGGGACTCCTCCGTGTCTTCAATGATTTTTGTCATCGTCCGATCCCGGAATGGATGGTTCGGACGATGAACTCTGCTTCTTCCGCCACACCTTCTTGATTTTCTTCGGTGTAGGTGTCGGTGGCGGTGGAATCGGATCTTCTGGTGCGTTCCATATAGCTTGATCCTCCTCTTGTTTCCGGAAGAGGCGGTCCATTTCATCCTCACTCTCAGATTTAGTGGATTGATCCCACTGCTCAGCACCGAGTATTTCCATCTCTCCACTAAGGAGGGCTTCCAGGAAACACTCAGCGCTTCTTTGCTCCGGAGTGAATTCCCTTGTTCTTCGAAACTCCCGGGGTTGGAACATGAATGATATCGGCGTTCCACTGATATGGAACGAGATTTCTCTCGTATCCACATCAATTCTAGCACACAATCTTTTTTAATACTATCCTACAAATGATTAGCACTAACCAAACACAATACATGCATAGATGGTTGCATAACCGCTAGTATCTGTTCAATACAAGAAAAATCAGCACTAGCACACATAGGTAATAGCCAACAATGCTCCCCTTCTTGAAAGTGAACCCGATTCGTTATAGTAAAACTAGATAGACAATCTAGTGGATCACAATCTTGTACATCAAAAGGAGATTTCAGATTTGCACAAATACAGACTCGGTGCACCATATACTCTCCTTTACAATTATATTTACCAATAAAATGATATGTACAAGTAGACAAACATGGCAACTCAGCACATCTAAATTTCTCTTCCAAACCACTAAGAGCACATAAATTATCAAACTCAACATAACCCAAAGTGTTTATAAAAGATAATAATTTCAGTTCATCATGTGCACAAGTAATCGACATAATAATATTATTTTTAGCACATGTATATTGCTTCAAATCAAAAGTATCATGCTCATTCTCTATTTGTGACAAAGGTAATACAAGAGAAGGTTCTAGTATAACATTATTTGCATCATTGGAGGGCAAATTCAGCACATCAAGAGAGCGTTTACCTGAAAATTTTACATGTTCCTGTTCATTTGTATGGTCATCTTCATTATGTGCATGCTGCAAAGTATCAGTTCCAACAATAGGCAAAACAATATCATCAGTTTGTAAAAATTCAGATTTAGATGAATTTGTTGTGTCATTGAAAACAACCCATTCTTTTCTAAAAGGTTCATTTTTTCTTCTCTCCGCCCTTTGGAGATCAGCTTCTAAAATTTCAGCAGTAGTCAAAGGTACAAGTGTAATTTTTATACCATTGTACTTGAAGGAATATTTATTAACAACCTTTTTGTGTACCATATTATTTATATTAATCCAAGGCGTGCCTAGCAACAAATGACATGCTTGCATAGGTACTATGTCAAAATCAGCACTATCCTTATAAGAACCAATGCTAAAATTCAATATGTGCAATTTCAGTTACTTTTATCTTATCATAAGAATTTACCCACTGCATGTAGTATCGATGTGGATGTGGCTTTGTAGTCAATCCAAGCTTCTCAACCAGCTCTAAGCTTGCAAGGTTGTTGCAACTTTCACCATCAATGATGACTCGGCAATGTCTCTCCATCACAACAAAGAAAATCTGGAATAAATTGTTGAATTGATTTTGCTCTGCTTTATCCATTTGAGAACTTAGTACTTCTTGACCAATCTCAACGCTCCCTGCCATTATTAGTATGTAGACAAGAGAAAACACAAAAGGTTATCCTATCAACTACTATATGTGTGTCAGTGGAAACACTCTCACATGCTTCACCAAGTTCTTACAAATGTTTTTACAAAAACAAAACAGTGGATGGTACAACCGGTGGCTGGTTCGTGATACCTGTGAGGAAGTAGTACCAAGATTGCAAGGGTCCTTCGCTGCACTGACTTGAAGTATAGTTTGTGGAGCTCGGAAGGCCAAATATGTAGCAAGGAGTAGCAAATAACGAGTGCAGAATAGCAAAGTTCAATAAGTATCCAAAGCACAAGTCACAATTGCTGACTCAGACGTGTCCTAGGAGTAGCACAACAAGTTGGAACAAGAAACGATGGATAAAGCTCACTAAACAAGCAAAACAACACTCTATGCAATTGCTTTATAATCTTTTCAGCAATTTCTCTGTAGGACTAGTAGGAATTAAGATGTTTTATTTCTCTCAACTATTGTTTTTATATTTTTGTCTGAATAAGGATATCACAAGCTCCAACCATAAAAATTTGCATCTGTTTTTGAGGTGAGATGCGGCCTAGGGAATTTCAGGAGCAATCTCTGAAAACCCTGAAACAACTTGATCAATTTTTTTATTTATCTTCCTGATTGTTTTTGAATTTTTTGACTCTACCAAACAAGCCTAGGCTAGTCTGGGTCACCTCCGAATGAAATAACAAATCTGCTGTAAAAATTTGAGCCAAAACGGAGCACCGAGTGAAAAGTTATGCCTGTTTTATGGAAGGTATCTCAAATTATGTTTTCCAAAGGCACAAAAAACAGCAGCGACTAGGGTAAACTTCCTCCTAGTGTCTGCGGCAGCAAGCAATAGGTATTCGCCAGATGAAACAAGGATCAAGTATGCAATGCAAAAGCGATCAAAGCGGCTTGCAACCTATCTAGGGCTTGCACGGCGAGAGTTCACACAAGGCGGCTAGCGAGGCAAATCGAATAATGTGGTGGCTCGAGTTGTTGTATGGCTAAACGTGTATGGGATAGCGGCGGAAACAAACAAATCATAGCAATGGGCGATTAAACTACGACACGAACATTACTAAAACCAGCAACGAGACTTGACCACGGACACAAACTCAACAAAGCGAAACTGAAACAAAATTGCAAAGGCTAAAAGGGGTACTAGGACAGCGGAATACGATGACAAATATTTTTGTAGGGCTATTTTCTAGACTATAGGACAAAGGCGAAAGGACGAACTTGACGGTAAACCTGTCTCTAAATACCACTTGATGGAACTAGGGCGCCCGATCTTCCGTCAGGTGAAGGATAACTCATTTTGGGTGGAGCGCAGCACACCGATCCGGCTTCAAGTCAGCAAACTCCTCTGGTTATAAACCGTGTCACAACCCGGTTGACCTCGCCAAGAAGGCTAATCCCTGCCTGCGAAATGAAGAACACAAGAAAGAACTCGAAAGAACGCAGCTCTCATTATAAAGTGACACTGCAGATGAATGATTAAGCACGATAGTTGGGGTTCTACAAACCGACGAACGGCGAAACTGTTCTCAACAGATTAATCTAAGCAAAACCCAAACCCTAATGTGGCGGCAGCTACTGATTATATGAGGGTTGGGGCATGCACAACCCCCTAACCACGTCCATAATGGACCCCAACACGATACACGGGCCAACGGCCCAAAAGATGGCGGCGCAGCACCCTGCAGATTCTGGACGTCCACTTGTTTCGACGATTCCCGATGACTCAGAAGGAATTTTTAGGTGGGACTAGTGCCATTGGAAATCTTATCTCCTTAGCTTTCCAAGCATATGTAGGACATCAAAAACCGAGCCCGTATGCAACCTGGGCGATGAATTTAGTGCGGGCTGCTCCTGGAGTCCGAGGCAGACTCGAACTTGAGTTGCCTTGGGCCTCCACCTTGGGGACTCGAATTGGATTAGCCTTAGGCCTTCTTCTTGACTTGGAAAAACTTGTTGGTCTCCTTATTCTCCATCCCAAGCACCCCTAATGGACATATGTATGGGTGTCATGTCCTCATCAGGTGACGTGGTGGTGGTCCACATGGCATGCCTTTCGATCGTGCTCCGCGTCAGGCACGGCTAAGGGGGGTAACAAGCCGAATCGTGTCATCCGACCGAATTGATCAATTCCGACCCTTGTAGCCCATATTTCTCCATTTTATACCTGCACATTGGATAAGCACCAAAACTCATGGAAATAGTTAGAAATAAGTCCTATAGCTATGGTGTGTGATTCCATTATATTTATTTTATACTCGGTTGGAGGTCGGAAAGCAGGCCGTAATGACCGCCAACAAGTAGCCGTGATTCCATTATATTTATTTTACTATTATCAAGGATGTTGGCATGTTTCAAGGGATGTTGGATCAGGCTGTGTAGCATGCAACAATTAATCAGTTAGGGGTTCTGACCAATGCTATGCAAAACGCGATCATAGAGATCATAAAAGCAAATTTCATGCAGCACAAGGGACCTACGTTCTATGTGACAGGGTTCTGACCCATCGACAAAGGCTAAAGGGATAATAATTGAAGGCGGGGATCAGGGAGTATCAAGTTCCAAAAGTGTTCCACCTCAAGTGACGGCTCCACATCGGAATGCATCTATGCATAGAACTCCACCTAAGTCGATAGTGAATATGGCAAGCTATACCTTTCCGCTTGGATTCACGCCTAAATTTAGGATGCCGTTGGAACTCATGACACCATCTGGTCCTGAGCAGGCACAGATTGATGGGCATCCCTTCTCGGTCAATATGTGATGAAATCAGCTGAAAAGGCAAAGGCCGACATGGTTCAGTCAGATAAACCATCGGCCAATAAAAATAAAGAATCCATGCATCGAGAAAGTTCTTCGAAACCCAGCAACTCTGTTACTTCCTGTTGGCGTTCGTTACGGCACGTTTTCGACCACCAATACTCGAGAATAAAAGAGGATATATGTGACATTCCATGTACTTAGGTTTACTTCTAATAAAGTTCCACGAGTTTTGGTGAGTTTCACTTGTGCAAGTACAACAACGAGAAATACGTGCTATAGGGGTCGGAAATGACCAATTCGGCCGGTTACCCCTCTTAGCCATATATGACACTAAGAGTCGTCCACGTCAACGATGACCAAGCAATGACCGTGCAAGACACGTGAGCCAACACGAAGACCACCTAGATCAAGTCATCCACGAAGCCCGGGAAGCAAAGGCGGTGCAGGGGAGGCCAGCCACGGGCCAGGCCCAGTTCGGCCAAACTCAGGCCTTCGGCCGAACCGACCCCAGCTGCCAAACCGACCAAGGGAGAGCATCCAAGCCATCCACAACACAAGGTGGTGGATCTGATGGTTTGGCCGAACCAAGCAGTTTGGCCAAACTAATCCATCCGAACTGACCTCCTGCTGCCTCAAGCTTCTATGGCTGCCATTCCTCTCCAAACCAACCTTCTCAAGCTATAAACAGAGGGGTCACTCACTTGTATCACACACACCAAGCCAAGAAGCTCTCCTTTCCACTTCTCTCTAGTAGAGTTAGGATAGTTTAGTTGGGAGTTAGAGTTGAGTCGAGCTGTGCCTCGAAGGTTCCAGAGTTGTCTTCAAAAGCTCTGGTATAAGCTCTATCTTTCCTTTCCTTTTGTAGACTTTGAGTTATCAATATAAAGTTATCTTTATCACTTTGCCTTTGTCATTTATAGCTTGCTTCTACTTTATTCTAGTTGCATCTATATCGTGTTTAGACTATAGTTGGTTCTAGTTCTGGTGCTTCTAGATCTTGTTTAAGTCTTTGTCTCAGTCGGTTCTTCGATCTTGCTCAATACTTGAGGTGAATTGACACTAAGAGTGTTGACATGGTTGCTTGCTCTTGCTAGTGGAGTAAGTAGTTGTTGACTAGTGTAGGAGTGGTTCCTAGGCTAGCTAGTAACCTTAGTTTGCCCCTGAGTCTGCGGAGGTGGTAGTCGTTAGGTGGTGACAGCCCTATACGACCTTTGTAGCCCATCACGTTCATATCGGCTTGTAGGATCCCCCAGCGCAGGGTAGATGCCACCCCTTCTCCTCCCTTTCTATGTGGCGTTGGCTCTACTGCCCCGAAGTTAAGACATAGGTTTGACCTTGACCTCTAAGTGCTGGCTCTACAGCCTCTGTATCTCTAACCCCGAGTGACATAGACAGATAAAGTGCCTAGGAATCTTGTATCTCTTCTCATTGTGCTCCCAGCTATCTATTCCTTCTCTCTCCTATTTGAGCCTCCCTTGAGCTGTGTGTCACGGTATATCCACTCCTATCCAATACCGTTATCTCACGTCTTGTTAGTCGTGTATCCCTCTCTGATAGTCCCGAATATCTGTTTGCTAGTACTCTTGCCGTAAGCTTCCCTGCGGAAATATAAATTATGATACCCCGGAATACTCCCTAGTGAAGTGCTACATCAGTAATTCTGTGTGCTTGTAGAATATTTATATATTTTACTGAGCCATAAGAAAAACCACTGAAACACTCTTTACCCCAGTACCGGGATTCACAATCCTGATATTGGATCGTAAGAAGTCCCAACAAGCATTTCTGGCGCCGTTGCCGGTGAAGCAATTGGCTAGATACTTTCAAACTTTTATCTCGAACTATCTTAGTTGACTATACCGCTACTCAAACGGGTTTATCCTTGCTCTGTTTCGTTGGTCTTGTGAAGCAGAGCAGTGCATGACTGGTTTCCAACTACCGTCAAATTTCCAAGAAAATCCAGAGTTTCTTGTGAGGAAAGTGCAACCCCGTGTTCTACCTCCTCAGAAGTAACTCATTCTGATGAGCCCAGTCTTTCATGTCATTAACACGACTTCATCGAGGATGGCAAGCAAGATGATCCGCGAGTTCTCTGCTCCATCGAGTGAGAACGTGCGTGTCGGACCAGCTCCGCCAGTCCGAGATGGCAACTTCGAGCTCAAGCCAACCCTCATCAACACGGTGCAGGCTAGCCCGTTCTGTGGCAAGCCACACGAGGATGCCAACACTCATCTTCAGCATTTTCTAGAGATTTGCAACACTTTCACCATACGCGGGGTAAGCATCGATGTCATTCGCCTTCGTTTATTCCCATTCTCATGATTAGGCAAGACAATGGTTTTATGCTAACCGTGAAGCCATAGACACTTGGGATAAGTGCAGTAGCACATTCTAGCTTAAATTCTTTCCGGTTGGGAAAACCAACGCTCTCCGGAATAAAATTGCTAGCTTCCAACAGTTAAAAGATTAAACAGTCCCGGAGGCATGGGATCGCCTCCAGGACTATATATCTGTTGTCCTCACCATGGTATGTAGAGCTAGTTCATCATCCAAACCTTTTACCACGAGCTTAGAAGCTCTGCCCGTGAGTATTTGGATGCTGCTGCTAGAGGTTCTTTCTTCTCTCTTGAGGAGAGTTGTGCAAAGGCCCTCATCAAGAAGATGGTCGAGAACCAAGGTTGGTCTGATGATCGAACCCAACCTCGAACCCAAGGAGTACATCAAGTTGAAGCTCTGGACATGCTCGCTGCCAAGATGGACCTTCTAATGAAGAAAATGGAGGCCCCTGCTCAAGAATTGGAGCAAGCCATGGATGCTCGCATGACATGCGAGGTCTGTGGCAATGCTGGCCATTCGGGGAATGACTGCCCCGAAACCCGAGAAGATGCCCACTGCGTCAACAACTCCAACAACAATGGGTATCGACCGAACAACTACGGCAATCAAGGCTGGAATTCACGCCCAAACCTCCCATTTGAGAGGCCTCAACAAGGTAACAATTTCAATTCCAGCAATTTCAATAATCAACCATCTCTTAGAGATCTAGTGTTTGGCCAGGGTAAAATCACTGAAAGTATCAATAAAAAGCTTGCTGCTAATGATAAAATCCTAGAAAGCATAGACTCTAGATTGGATTCATTCTCTTCTACCATGAAAAGTCAATTGAGCTTTAATAAAATGATTGAAACCCAAATTGCTCAGTTAGCTGCAGCTGTTCCTGTTACCGAATCAGGGAAGATTCCGGGGCAACTCACACCTTCCATTGAAATAGTAAATGCAGTTACTACGAGATAAGGTAAGATGTTTCATAGAACATATTGTGCTTGTCACGCAGATGTAGTCTCTCAAGTCCAAGTAGAAATACTTGCCAAGAGCTGCTGTTAAAGCCATCACGAGGACACCTTCGGAAAAGATGGAAGATCCTGGAGTGTCAATCATTCAATGCGTGATCTGGAATTGTCGCATGTCCAAGGTAATATTTAAAAATTTACGCTATTCCACTTTGTCTCCTACAAATACCTAGGTACAACTGGCAGATTCATCGATCCGCTACCCCGAGGGAGTGCTCAAGAATGTGTCGGTCTGAGTCTGGGGACATTACGTCTCTACGGACTTCGTTGTCCTTGACACGGAGAGCGATTATTCGTTACCCCTTGTGTTGGGCCGGCCATTTTTGAACGCTACTTGGGCCAGGATTGACATGGATACAAGAGAAATACTGTTCCATATCAACTGGATGCCGATTTCCTTCCCGTTCTGACCCCGGGAAGAGAAGAAGACAAATCCTCGTACACCGGAGCAGAGAAGCGCCGAATGTTTCCTAAAAGCACTCCTTAGTGTAGAGCTGGAAATACTCGGCGGAGAGCAGTTCGAATGGGATGAGCTGACAGGACCAATGAGCGCAGAGGAAATGGACCTCCTCGTGAGGAGATATGAGGAAGATCAGGCCCTCTGGAATTCTTCAGAGAAGCCGATTCCACCGCCACCAACACAAAAGAAGAACAAGAAGGCGTGGCGGAAGAAGGTTGCATCGTCCGAACCACCCACTCCGGGATTGGACAATGGCAAGATCAACTGAAGACAGGAGGAGTCCCGCTCACGAACTTTAATCATGAGCTCTCGCCACGAGGAAAACCGGTATGTATCCCATGTTTCCCTTCCAAATTTTAATTTCCATCATTGCATTTGCATGTTTCCCTTTCCAAAATAAATGAACCACTTGTCCAATTAATTTGAAATAAAGTAGAAAAATTGCAAGCATGGTAAAAATAAATGGACATCATGCTAAAATTTATTTGAATTGGGTATATTTTATAATTCTCACCATTTTTACCCTTTTCCAAAGTGCTCCATTTATTTCCCATCATCACCAACCAGCACAAAACATGTCTACCCCACTTCATCTGGCTACACACTCACCAATTATCACAAAACATGGCAGCATGAGGGTGACTCCACTAACTTTCACTTTGGTCATGTCAAATTTGCATCTCACCTACCACTAACATCCACTCACATGACCATACTCTAGTGTTGGCCACAAAATTTTGCGTGCAACCAAAGCAAAGGTGGGAGCTGCACTCACCAAGAGTGCTCAGGCCACACATGCCTGGTTCGGCCGAACCAGGCAATTCAGCCGAACCAGGCCATTCGGCCGAATGAGCCCCTATCCTCCTCCTTGCCTATAAATACCACCCATTGCTTGCTTGCTTGCTTGCACCATCTCACACTAAAGAATTTCTGCTAGAAGCTCTCTCTCTCTCCCAAGTTCTTGCTCAAGTTCTTCTCTAGTTCTTGCTCAAGTTAGTTCACTTGCATTGCTGAAAAATAACAAAAATATTTTGCTTTTGTTTGATCCTTGTTCTGAAACTTGAACGTGTTTGTGGTGGTTTCCGACACCACAAGAATGACTAACTTTTTGTGGTGGTTCTTCATCCCCGCAAGAATGACTAACTCTCTCGAACGACTAATTTGTTTTACTTGTGCTAACCCCATATATTCAGTCCTTCGGGTAGTCATTGCGCTAACATTTTGCAGGTAGCATGTCGAAGATCTTCTCCGCATTCCATCACTCCACCCGGCTAAGCAAACGATCAGACGATGCTGGGAGTTCCCCAGCCCCGTTCCGCGGTTCAAGCCGGATAGAGGTGGATGAGTCAGGGGCAGCTGACTTTGGGAGAGGCTCTGCCTCGCACCCAACCCGACAGCTCCTGAACGAGGGTGACATCATCCTCCGGACGGACCGGGAGCAGAACATCTTCAACATGCTGTGCTTGAAGGAGTTTGAGCATACCCGTGTCTTCGAGCAGGACTTGCTCGTAAGAATGGGTATGGATGAAGAATTCCCAGAAGTCTTCGAAGCCGTTGGCTGGGGCAACTTCTGGCGTGTCAATGAACAAGGTTCGTACCACCTCACCCTCGAATTTCTTTCGACTCTTTAATCTGAATAGGAGGGTGTTCACTTTCGATTTTTCAACCAAGAGTACTTCTACTCTTTGAGGGATTTGAGCATGGCCCTCGGTTTTGCTAGCCATTGTTCTTTGGAGCCTGCCAAAGCTTTGAGAAGGTTTAGTCGGGATGGGTTTTGGAAAAAGATTTCTGGAAGCACCAATTGTTCTGCTCCGCGCACCAATAACAGTCATAACCCCACCTTGCGTTTCATGCATCGGTGGATGGCTATGATGGTGTTTCCACGTTCAGATTTGCGTCCCGTTAATACAGTCGAGTTACAGCTTCTTTATGCCATGGTCAAGCGAGTTGTTGTTTCTCCGGTTAAGCATATGGTTACCTATTGGCTGTCCCATCACTCTCGCGTGGGTAGTGTGGCAGTGACTTCTCTAGTCACTCGCCTCGCTAACTAGTTGGGCATTCTGGATGGCGCCCATCTCACGTACATAGAGACAACGCGTTCCGTTGTGGATGCCGAGCACTTTGTGCAAGGCCACATGATACGACGGGCATCCGATGCAACACTGGTGATGATTTACCGCGGTTATACAACCGAAGTGTCGCTGCCCTGTGCAGAGCTGAGGTTGTATACCGCTCAGAAACTAACTCTTCAGCTGAGTATCGAGTCAGATGATTCTCCGCCTCGGAGATAGCTCGCTCGACACAGTGTTGCAAGCGAAGGACCATCTCGGAGACTTTTGCTCTTAGTATGGTGAAAATCTCGGATGCTTTGTGCTTTCAAAAATAAAATAAGTTCATCATTGGTCAGAAATTCCTACCAAAGCCATATGTTTAGTTTAGTTGAAACCTTCTATTCATATGTTGCTTGTTGTCTTAGTGAGTTTTGTCAAATTGTTGTGACCTTTGGGTGAAACTTTCATGCTTCTAAGATCGAGATTCACGTACACACCACCTCTCACTTGCAATTCCTACACTGGGAGTTAGCAAACATTTCCATCATCCATCCACCAAAATAAATGCTCCATTCTTTATTACCTTCCTCTCCAAATATTCTTGAATAGAGACATGGGCTATGCAAAAAGGAAAGCATGCCAAAGAGCATGGCAAAAAGAAAGAGAAAAAGAAAAGCATGCCAAAGAGCATGGCAAAAATAAGAAATAAGAAAAGCATGTCAAATGTCATGGCAAAAATATGAGCAAAAAGAGATAGCCCATGTTCTCAAAAATAAGTCAAGGAGAGGAAGAATCATCCCAAGGAGTTCCACCATATTCCACTCCACATATTCCACACACTTGCACTTCTTGATCTAAAGGTGTGATTTGGTTCCCCAGAGGTCTGGTCTTTGACTTAGGAAAATATAAGACACATGCATGCCTTCATCCATTGTCCCTAAGCCACACAAAAGCCATATTAGATTTTAGGATGAAAAGAAGCCACAAGCCTTTGGTTAGGATTCAAATACCACTTGAGTGATTGAGTGTGCCAATTGAGGAACAATTTACATTTTTCACAAAATTATGAAAACTTCGAGATGGGATCCTGAAAGGAGTAGAGTGGAATAAAACTAAATCAAACTTTACAACCTTTCAACCGCCCAAGACAAGGAGATATATATAAGCCCCATAGGTCAAATGGTGACTTAATACTTTGCTAATGATTTGAGTAATTTTGAGCACTAGTTGTTTATAAAGATTACCTGCAAGATATTGACATTGTAGCAACTCCTGATCCACCGAGCCTAAGTTTCTATCTTTGCTCGAGGACGAGCAAAGGTCTAAGCTTGGGGGAGCTTGTTGGCGGTCGTTACGACACGTTTTTGACCACCAATACTCGGGAATAAAAGAGGATATATGTGACATTCCATGTACTTAGGTTTACTTCTAATAAAATTCTATGAGTTTTGGTGTGTTTCACTTGTGCAGGTACAACAACGAGAAATATGTGATATAGGGGTCAGAAATGACCGATTTGGCCGAACGACTCCATTCGGCCGGTTACCCCCCGTAGCCGTATACGACATCGAGAGTCGTCCACGTCAACGATGACCAAGCAATGACCGTGCATGACACGTGGACGACCGCCACCACTTCTGGGCTGACCAACACGAAGACTACCTGGATTAAGTCATCCACGAAGCCCAGGAAGCAAAGGCGGTGCAGTGGAGGCCGGCCACGGGCCAGGCCCAGTTCGGCCGAACTCAGGCCTTCGGCCGAACCGACCCCAGCTGCCAAACCGACCAAGGGAGAGCATCCAAGCCATCTGTTGGTACTTCTTACGATCCAATATCAGGATTGAGAATCCCGGTATTGGGGTAAGGAGTGTTTTAGTGGTTTTCCTTATGGCTTAGTAAAATATATAAATATTCTACAAGAGCACAGAATCACCGTTGTAGCACTTCACCTGGGAGTATCCTGAGGTATCGTAATTTATATTTCCGCAGGGAAGCTTTGGCAAGAGTACTAGTAAACAGGTATTGAAGACTATCAGAGAAAGGTACACAACTAAACAAGATGGGGGATAACGATATTGGATAGGAGTGGATATACCGTGACACACAGCTCAAGGGAGGCTCGGGTAAGAGAGAGAAGGTATAGATAGCTGGGAGGAAAACGAGAAGAGATAGAGGATTCCTACGGACTTTATCTGTCTATGTCACTCGGGCTTAGAGATACAGCGGCTAAAGAGCCAGCACTGGAAGGTCTGGGTTAACTCTAATGTCTTACCATCGGGACAATGGACACCAGTGACACGCAGAAAGGGATGAGAAGGGGTGCCACCAGCTCCACACTAGGGGATCCTACAGGCTGAGACTAACGAGGTGGATTACAAAGACCGTATAGGGCTGTCACCACCTAACGGCTACCACACGTTTGTTGAATCGGGGGCAAACCAAGGCCACTGACTAGTCTGGGTACCACACCCACACTAACCAACGACTACTTACTTCACAAGCAAAAGCAAGCAACACTTCAATACCCTCGGTGATAGTTCACCGGCAAATATTGAGCTAAGTCGAAGAACCAACTAAGACAAAGACTTAAACAAGAACTAGAAGGACTAGAACTAGTACCGACTATAGTCTAAACACGATATAGATGCAACTAGAGTAAAGTAGAAGCAAGCTATAAATGACAAAGGCAAGATGATAAAGATAATTATATTGATAACTCAAGTCTTGTAAAAGGAAAAGGAAAAGATACAAGAGCTTATACCAGAGCTTCTGAAGATGACTCCGGAACCTCCGAGGCAAAGCTCGACTCGACTCTAACTCCCAAATAAACTATCCTAACTCTACTAGAGAGAAGTGGAAATGAGAGCTCCTTGTCTTGGTGTGTATTGAAAATGAGCCGTGGACACCTCCATTTATAGCACCATAGGGCGGTTGAGTGGAGTAACCGCCACGGGACGTTGTGGCGGTTACCGGCTAGTTCGGCCGAACTGGATGGGTTCGGCCGAACGTCGGATTCAACCGCCTTAACCTTCTACGGCCTTGATGCATCCCTGGAGGCGGTTTTGGGTGCTGGGGGCGGTTTGGCCGAAGCCCTACAGTTCGGCCGAACTGGGCTTCTGGCCCAGGGCCACCCCCGTGCACTGCCTCTGCATCATGGGCCTCCTGGCTAGCTTGTCCTGGTGTTCCTCGGTGAATTTGGCCCATGGAATGATGTGGCAGGAGTCCACGTGGCTTGCACGGTCATCGCATCATCATCGCTGACGTGGACGACACCTCGTGTGCTTGCATGATGGTTAAGGGGGGTGGTTCGGTCAGAAACCGGAAGGTTTCGGCCGAACCGGAGTTTTACCCCCCTTAATGGGCTTTTTCCGACTCGGGCCCTGCAAATGAGACACTCACCAAAACTCGTGGAACTTTATTAGAATTAAAACCTAAATGCATGAAATGTTACATAAAACCTCTTTTATTCCCGAGAGTTGGTGGTCGGATTCATACCGTAATGACCGCTAACAAGCTCCCCCAAGCTTAGACCTTTGCTCGTCCTCGAGCAAAGATAGAATCTTAGGCTCGGTGGATCAGGAGTTGCTACAATGCCATTATTTTGCAGGTAATCATTATACTCAACTAACACTCTAAGGTATTTGAATTTTTCAGCAAAGTGACCAATTACCTTCTTACCTATGGGGCTTCTAGCAAACTCCTTGCCTTGGGCGGTTGAAAGGTAGAACAGTTTAACTCAGTTTTATTCCATTCCTACTCTTTTCAGGATCCCACCTCAGAGTTTTCAAAAATTTTGAAAATTA
Organism: Echinochloa phyllopogon; assembly: GCA_033239725.1. Classification (NCBI taxonomy): domain Eukaryota; kingdom Viridiplantae; phylum Streptophyta; class Magnoliopsida; order Poales; family Poaceae; genus Echinochloa; species Echinochloa phyllopogon. The sequence goes on from BTCW01000018.1 coordinate 31,992,123, forward strand.
AAGCTTAGTTCCTCAAAGGCACACTCAATCACTCAAGTGGTATTTGTATCCTCACCAAAGGCTTTGCCTTCTTTCATCCTAACTCTACTAAAGCTTTTTGTGTGGCTCTTGCAGGACGGATGGATGAAAGCCTACTTGCATTCTAGAATTTTGCTAAGTCAAAGACTGGACCTAAGGAGGATCCAATCATACCTTTAGATCGAGAAGTGCAAGTGTATGGATGTGTGGAGTGGAAAGTGGAAATTGGTGGAAACTCCTTGGGAATGATTCTTCCTCTTTTTGAATTTATTTTTCGAGAACATGGGCTATCTTCTTTTTCTTTCTATTTTTGCCATGCTTTCTTGAGCATGCTTTTCTTTTTCTCATATTTTTGCCATGTCTTTTGACATGCTCATATTTTTCTCATATTTTTGTCATGCTACTTAGCATGCTTTTCCTCTTTTTTCTTTTTGCATAGCCCATGCCTCTACTCAAGGATATTCAGAGAGGGAATCTTGGAGCATTTATTTTTTTGTGGAAGGTGGATGGAAAATATTTGTTAACTCCCAATGTAGGAATTGCAAGTGAGAGGTGGTGTGTATGTGAATCTCGATCTTTAAAGCATGAAAGGTTCCTCACTAAGGTCACAACAATTTGACAAAGCTCACTGTTGGCACTCCTTACGGCCTACAGATAAATCCGCAAGCGGACGGATACCGATGTAGCTTTCACCCGGGAGTATTCCATGGTATCGATTTCCACGGAGAACGAGAAGTGGACTGATTCTAAACTAAGTTGTCCTAGGTAGATGGAATGAAGTGAATGGTATGGATGAGGTGGATGACAACAACAAAGAGAGAAGAGGAGTGATAGGAGGGTAGAGAGGATACGAGTCTGGTAGAGGTATTCTACTGATTGATCGAGTAGATCAGAGGATACAGATAGATACTTGCTTCGGGACAAGGGAACCGGTGGACACACGGAAAGAGATGAGAAGGGGTACCACTATTTCCCAACTGGGGAATCCTACGGACCGGAACTAACGTGATGGGCTACAAAGACCGGAAGGGCTGTCACCACCTTACGGCTACCACCTCCGTTGCGACGGGAATAAACTAAGTTAGTCTCAAGTATAGGCACCACGCCTACACTAGTCAACTAATACTTATCTCCTATAGAAAGATAAGCACCCAAGCTAAGCAACCAGTATACAGTTATACCAATCAACTAAGCATTGAACGAAGAACCAGCAAGCATATAAAAGTAAGAACTGAATGCTCAATTAATCAGAGAGAGATACAAGAGTTACCAGACACAACCCGGATGTTACTCGAAGTGAAGCCGCATCCGTAGAGGTACAGCAGGAAGAGGGGCCGACACTTCGGCTCCTCTCCGGGACGCTCACCTCTCCTCTCTCCCTATCTCTACTGATACAAGTGGAAAACTAACAGTGCTTCGCCTGCACTCTACTCTTGTGTTGTGTATCTTGTAGGTGACCAGGGGCCTCAATTTATAGTGGCCAAGGACGATGGGAGGCAGAGTGGCAGCCAAGGCAGCTGGGAGGCGGTGCCGAGCTGTTCGGGCGAATCTCCTGGTTCGGGCGAACCAAGGAGTTCGGCCGAAGTGCCACGTGCACTGCCTCAACCCTCTACGGCCTTGATCTCTCCTCCAGGTCGGTTCTGAGGCGGTGGAGCCAGTTCGGGCGAACCGAGGGGTTCGGCCGAACCCGGGAAGTTCGGCCGAACCGACCTCTGCGCCGCCTTCGTCCCTCCCACGTGTTGGATCAACTCCTGGGTCGGTGGGTAGGTCGGTTCCTCGGTCTGGGCTGAGCTGGAGGCCTTCTGGTGGACTGACGGGCTTCGGTCGAGATGGACTTGGGCCTCTCCCATCTTCCGATCCACTGGGTTCATAGACGTAGTTCGGTCGAATCATGGGATTCGGCCGAACACATCTTTTCTTATGCTTTTTGCCTCAACTCTGGTCATGTGCCTCCTGGAATCGAATAAACACCAAAACTCATGGAAATGGTTAGAAATAAGTTCTATAGCTATGGTGTGTGATTCCATTGTGTTCATTTTATACTTGGTTGGAGGTCGGAAATCGGGTTGTAACGACCGCCAACAAGCTCCCCCAAGCTTAGCTCTTTGCTCGTCCTCGAGCAAAGATAAAAACTTAGGCTCGGTGGATCAGGAGTTGCTACAATGTAATTTCTCTTGCAGGTAACTTTATAAACAACTAGTACTTAAATTTTTACTTGAATTACTAGCAAGGTATAATTCACCATTTTACCTATGGGGCTTATAGCAATCTCCTTATCTTGGGCGGTTGAAAGGATGAACATTTTAACTTAGTTTTATTCCACTCTACTCTTTTCAGGATCCTATCTCGGCATTTTTCACCCTTTTGTGAAAAGATAAATTGTTCCTCATTGGCTCACTCAATCGCTCAAGTGTATTTGAATCCTTACCAAAGGCTTTGCCTTCTTTTCATGCTAACATCTAATTTGGCTTTTTGTGTGGCTCAGGGACAAAGAATAAAGGCATACAAGCATCTTATATTTTGCTAAGTCAAAAACCGGACCTTAGGAGAATCAAATCACACTCTTAGATTGAGAAGTGCAAGTGTGTGGAGTATGCAGAGTAGAATTTGGTGGAACTTCATGGAGTGATTCTTCCTCTCCTTTATTTATTTTTTTCGAGAGCATGGGCTATCTTTTATTCTTCATTTTTTTTGCCACGCCTTTTTGGCATGCTTTTCTTTTTTTCTCATATTTTTGCCATGCCACTTGGCATGCTTTTCTTTTTCTTTTTGCATAGCCCATGCCTCTACTTCAAAGATATTTGGAGAGGGAATCAAAGAACATGAAATTTATTTTGTGGAATGGATGATGGCATGGTTTTGCTAACTCCCAGTGTAGGAATTGCAAGTGAGAGGTGGAGTGTATGTGAATCTCGATCTTGAAAGTATGACATATTCCTCACAAAGGTCACAACAATTTGACAAAGCTCACTAAGATGACAAGCAGCATATGGTAGAAAGTTTAGAACTAATCCTATCATATGGCTCTGGTAGGTATTATGACCAATGAGGAACTTTGTTTTATTTTTGAAAGCATAAACATCCAAGATTTTCACCATACTAAGAGCAGAATTAGAGTTCAACCAAAGTCTCACTATATCAATCCCCACAACAACCTAAACTTGGAATAAAGCATGTGCTCCCACAAGGTTTTCAGGTTCATTTTTACTCGTGCCAAATAACTCAAGCATAATCAAGCAACTAGGTGCAATAAAGTATTGGCAAAATTAATGACAGGGCAACTATTCATCATTTCCAAAATGAGAGGCATATGATTCATTCCATGCATAGTTGGGAGTTAATTTTATTCAAGGGAAATATTTTTGGTATTTTCAATTGAATGTCCAAAGTGCTGAGTAATTCGGAACGTACCTGATGGGGGTCCTCCCCCAAGCTTGGACTCTTCACCAGTAGGGATTCAGCCTTGTAAGGTACTGAGTCAGCTGGTCGGCCTGCTGTCGGATGTCGTGCAAGGCATTATACAGCGTGCGTGCGTGCGAAGTGGTTGAGTCTGGCTGGTTTGCCTGAACCAACAAGGTCGCCTAGACAAGCCAATTCGTCCAAACCAAATGGTTCAGCCGAATGGGTTGTCCTGCATGTTCTTGTCATGGTCCTCCACTGTGTCATGTCTGTACTCAAGTATCTTTCTGTTAGACAGGGCAATCTCCGGTTGGCTCAAATGCACCAACCGGAGCGACAATTTTATTCCTTTTGCATTCAACTCTAATTTTATTTATTCATCAAGCTAAGATTTGGAAAAGCAAATATTGGAAGGGAAAGAGAGCACCTCCTAAACAAAGATTTAAGCAAAGGGAAATTGAATTGGGAAATAAATTGAAACTAATGGTGCTCTACAGGATACAACCACATGACATCTACTCTATAGATGGATCGTGGAGGTCTAGATGTTACGTGGCTTTGGCGAGCCTCTCTGATTTGGTTGTGAATGCTTGGTACAGGACATTGTTCTTGTCCATCTACCAAGGCTCGCCTTCAGTGACCTTCTCATCTTGGTTGCTCAACTTCTGGCATGTTTGTGCCAGATCTTTTTCAGGCTCTTTAACCATGGGTTTCTCTTCTCCCTCCTCCATGACTTTCTTCATTGGTGGACTTATCGTACTCATGGTGAGAGAACCATTGGGTGAGGAAAGCTCTTTGGACAAGGATTGGGTGGCAATGGCGACTAGGAAATGTGAACACTCGGTCGTGCTCGGGAAAGTAATGGAGGATGGTTTCTGACTTGAGATTGACAAGCAACTTTCCCAACATTTCCTAGCGACTTCGAGACAAGATGGGATAGAGATAGGATCAAGGGTCAAAAAGGACGCTCAAGGGGCAACAGAGAGGTCCTTCGGTCGAACCAACATGGTTTGGCCGAATTGTCCTAATTTTCCCAAACTAGAGTGGTCTAGTTTGCCCAAAGTGCTTTTACGGAGTCTATCTCTCTAGTGCACACCCATCTCATTGATGATCTTTTTGCAGAATGTTCTTGATGTGAGTGTTGGATGTTCTGCTTGACCACTAGTTTGGGGTGCAGCTCCCCCAAACTTAGATATTTCCGTGAGATGGAGTCAATGAGATGGGAGCCCCTATGACTAGCCCAAGGACGCCAAAGCGAGGAAAGATGTTTCATGGGACATTTGCTTAGCGTGCCTGGTGCCTGCGGCTCGGTAGGGCTTGGCGTTTACCCAATTAGAGACGGGATCTATGGCTACCAGAGTAAACTCGTAGTTCTCTGAGTTAGGGAAATGACCCATGGGGTCTATTCCCCATACATCAAAGGTTTCTACTTGAAGACTACTGGTAAGCGGCTTTGCGTCTCTTATATTCCCGTGTTTCTGGAAGTGTGGGCATCTCTTGCTAGATTTCTTAGCATCTCCATATTGCCACACCTTTGTTCTGAACGCTCCATAATGTCCTTCATAAGGTGCTCCATGATATCTCTCCCTGGTATTATGTGCCTCAGGTGTAGGTATGCATCGTCTGAGTCCATTTTGTATCCAGAAGAGATACGGATCATCCCATAGGTGAAGTCTGCTCTCATAAACCAATCTTTTCCTATTTTCACCTGGTAGGACACACCCTGACACCTTGATGTTGACTATGCTGGCATACCACAGATCTAATGTTGTGACCTTGAGGAGCGTATCACCTCGTAAGAAAATCGCTGATGAGAAGATCAAACGGGACTTGTACCCGAGACAGACCCAACAGATGAGTCTTGGGTTCGCATCCTTTTTGGTCAAAAGGTACTTCAAAGCAACATGGTCTGAATAGACTATGACCTTTGCCCCAACTAGGTAGGACCGAAATTTGTCTATAACAAACACAACTGCTAAGAGTTCCTTTCCCGTGGTTGCGTAGTTGAGCTGGGGCCAGTTAGCATAATGCTTCTTGTCCTTGGTTTGGCCCACAACAGCTCCAACAGCATAATTGCTCGCATCACACATGATTTCTAATGTGATGCTCTAGTCGCGAGACCGGATGATGGGAGCAGAATTGAGTGCTTTCTTAGGGTGTGAAAGGGAGCATAGCACTCTTGATTAGAGACGAGAGGGGTTTCCTTGGCCAAGAGATTGGTCAACGACCGGGCTATTTGAGAGAAATTTTCGATGAGACACCTATAAAGCCCGGTGTGGCCAAGGTACTATGAATCCCCTTTACTCGTGGGAGGTGTACGCATAGGGTCGTATTTGGGAGTATGACAGGAGAAGATGATGGCTTTAGGCTTTGAATCTAGTCTTTCCCCGATCAAATACGAATCTTCGTGACAATTGTCTTACGACCCCAAGGTAAGATAAGATAGGGATATGATGAGTATGAAGGTTAGGAGCAATCCCTTTTGAGTCTTGGACCGAATATCCATAGACTTATCGATTTTCCTCCAGAACAGTGAAAGTCAGTTGGGTTCCAGGGGGTTTGTCATTGATGGTCACTGGAGTTTGTCCATCCTTAAAGAGGGAAGCACACTTCAATCCAGAGGGAATAGGCATAGGCTCGATTAGAGGATGAATTTCTTCTTCCTCCATAAGGAATTGGGCATCTTCTTCTAGGAAAGGTTGCTCTAAGTCTGCCAGAGTTGTTGACATGACCTCCTCTATTGGATCAGAATCGGGGTCTGTCTCTATTAGGGTATTCAAGGAATAGGAATAAGAGACTGGGACGAGTTCTTCTCCGATCCTAAGCTCTACTAGCTGATGTGGTGATTTCTCTAGGATTTTCATGATTGGCCTACCAATAAAGATGGAATGTGTGGAATCATTGGGTAGATCAAAGATATGGAAATCTAGGAAAAGTTTAGGGTCGTTAATCTTAATGGGTATAACCCGCAAGATCCCTAAACAGTCGAGGATCCTTCCCGATGTGATCCTTAGATGTTTCTAAGATGATGACCATGGTTCATCGGGGAGTTGAGCTCGCACCAAAGAGCTAGAGACTATGTTGATTCCGAGGCTCGGGTCATACCCGATTTCTTTGTCCATGCCCATAACTTCACAAAAGATTGTTCGGATTCTCTTGGGCATTTTAACGACCTCGGACGAGGCTTCTGCCTCGTCTAGCCATTCCCAACTATTGATGGCAGAGAGACGGCCTAAGTACTCTCTTTGATATTCTAATGCTTCCTTGTCGGGTGGTGGATCCTTTTGCTCTACACATTGTCCCCGTGGGAAATGTATGGCACAATCGATGTCATCGAATAGATCATCGTCAAAATCATAGGGAGCGGTGTAGAGTGGAGGATAGTAGTCCAGGCTAGAGTAAGGTTGTGGTTCGAATTGAGCATCGGGTTCTGATGGAATGGAAGAGCTGATAGATTTGGATTGTTGGTGTATAGGCTCTTCAGGTTTAGGCTGCTTCTCTTCTTCATCAGGGAGTTCGTCATAGACTCCAGTGTAGGGAGTGTCATCCAGGATACGCTCCAGGACTATCCTTGCTTCACTGGGAGTCAAATGAAAAAATGACCCTTTTAAAGCAGAGTCCAAGAAAGTGGTGGCTACGGGACAGAGGCCAAGGCTGAAATGTTGGAGAATGATAGGTTCAGATAGGCCTAGGTCTGGTCCGGATGCCAAGATTTGCTTGAAACGAGCCCAGGAAGCTCCTAACGACTCTCCCTCTAATTGCTTAAAGGTAAGAACTTCGATTCGGAGGCTGGCTACCTTGGAAATTGGGAAGAAATTTAGGCAGAATTTCTCTCTGAGAGTTTCCCAACTCCCTTCCATAGTACCGACAGCCAGAGAGTATCATTTCTTCGCTCCTCCCGTTAATGAGAACGGGAATAGCTTCCATTTGAGTGTCTCTTGTGTCATGCCCGCAATGGTCAGGCACGAGCAGAGTTGCTCAAACTCGCGCAAATGCGCGTATGGACTCTCGGCCTTCGTTCCTGAGAACGATTGCTCACGAACCATGGCTATGAAGCCGGGACGTAGCTCATAGCCGGGTGTGGATATGGGATGTGATGATGGTGGTGGCTCCAAACAAGCGCTCTTTGGAGCCGAGTGTTGGCGTAAGGTAAGAGTGGGATCCATATGGATGGTGGATGGTGGTGGGATACACGGACAACTTGGGTTCGGAATCAGAACAACTACCATTCCCCGGCAACGGCGCCAGAAAGCTTGTTGGCACTCCTTACGGCCTACAGATAAATCCGCAAGCGGACGGATACCGATGTAGCTTTCACCCGGGAGTATTCCAAGGTATCGATTTCCACGGAGAACGAGAAGTGGACTGATTCTAAACTAAGTTGTCCAAGGTAGATGGAATGAAGTGAATGGTATGGATGAGGTGGATGACAACAACAAAGAGAGAAGAGGAGTGATAGGATAGTAGAGAGGGTACGAGTCTGGTAGAGGTATTCTACTGATTGATCGAGCAGATCAGAGGATACAGATAGATACTTGCTTCGGGACAAGGGAACCGGTGGACACACAGAAAGGGATGAGAAGGGGTGCCACTATTTCCCAACTGGGGAATCCTACGGACCGGAACTAACGTGATGGGCTACAAAGACCGGAAGGGCTGTCACCACCTTACGGCTACCACCTTCGTTGCGACGGGAATAAACTAAGTTAGTCTCAAGTATAGGCACCACGCCTACACTAGTCAACTAATACTTATCTCCTATAGAAAGATAAGCACCCAAGCTAAGCAACCAGTATACAGTTATACCAATCAACTAAGCATTGAACGAAGAACCAGCAAGCATATAAAAGTAACAACTGAATGCTCAATTAATCAGAGAGAGATACAAGAGTTACCAGACACAACCCGGATGTTACTCGAAGTTAAGCCGCATCCGTAGAGGTACAGCAGGAAGAGGGGCCGACACTTCGGCTCCTCTCCGGGATGCTCACCTCTCCTCTCTCCCTATCTCTACTGATACAAGTGGAAAACTAACAGTGCTTCGCCTGCACTCTACTCTTGTGTTGTGTATCTTGTAGGTGACCAGGGGCCTCAATTTATAGTGGCCAAGGACGGTGGGAGGCAGAGTGGCAGCCAAGGCAGCTGGGAGGCGGTGCCGAGCTGTTCGGGCGAATCTCCTAGTTCGGGCGAACCAAGGAGTTCGGCCGAAGTGCCACGTGCACTGCCTCAACCCTCTACGGCCTTGATCTCTCCTCCAGGTCGGTTCTGAGGCGGTGGAGCCAGTTCGGGCGAACCGGGGGGTTCGGCCGAACCCGGGAAGTTCGGCCAAACCGACCTCTGCGCCGCCTTCGTCCCTCCCACGTGTTGGATCACCTCCTGTGTCGGTGGGTAGGTCGGTTCCTTGGTCTGGGCTGAGCTGGAGGCCTTCTGGTGGACTGACGGGCTTCGGTCGAGATGGACTTGGGCCTCTCCCGTCTTCCGGTCCACTGGGTTCATAGACGGAGTTCGGTCGAATCACGGGATTCGGCCGAACACATCTTTTCTTATGCTTTTTGCCTCAACTCTGGTCATGTGCCTCCTGGAATCGAATAAACACCAAAACTCATGGAAATAGTTAGAAATAAGTCCTATAGCTATGGTGTGTGATTCCATTGTGTTCATTTTATACTTGGTTGGAGGTCGGAAATCGGGTTGTAACGACCGCCAACACTCACTAAAATGACAAGCAGCATATGTATGAACGTTTTTCAACTAACTTATCATATGGCTTTGGATAGGCATTTTGAACCAATGAGGAACTTTATTTGAATATTTTTGAAAATAAAGCATCCGAGATTTTCACCTTACTAAGAGCAGAAATAAAACTCAACCAAATCTCACTATATCATTCCTCACAACAACTTAGACTTGGAATAAGCATATGCTCCCACAAGGATTTTTTTTTGGATTTATCATCACTCATGCCAATTAAATTCAAGTACCAATAAAGCAATTAATTAAGCACAAGATACTTGCAAAATAAATGACAGAGCAACTATTCATCATTTCCAAAATGAGAGGCATATGTTTCATTCATGCATAGTCTGGGAGTTGATTTTATTCAAGATTCAAAGCAAATATTTTTTTGGTCTTTTCTTTTATTTAAACAGGAATTGAAATGAAGGGAAATGAAAGCAAAAGAAATTACTGCTGAGCTGGAACGGGTCAGACATACCTTCGCGGGGGTTCTCCCCCCCCCCCCCCCAAGCTTGCTTGACGACGTCACTGGTACGGTCGGAAGTTCGAGAAGTAATTGTTCATTCTCTCGAACTGCTCCCTCTGCTCATACCTTTGTGATTCCAGCATAGAGTTGTTCTCCTGAAGGTAGCGAGTGTGCTGGGCCAAAGTCCCTTCAATGTCCCGGGTGCGATCATCGATGAGATCCACTCGATCGGAAATATAGGATAATTCCCGATCAATGTACGCCCCGGTTGGCGTGGTGTACCGTTCGGACTGAGAGAATCCTGGGTTATAGGGTGGATAGTAGGTACTATCGAACCCATAACCCTGGGAAAATTCAGAGCCCGAACTCTGAGCGTAGTCCTGTGGCCCGGGGCAATGTACTCCGGACCCTGGGGATATCCAGAGCCTCCTGCTCCAGATGTCCCGACGCCGGTGTACTGCTCATAGGCCTCCTCAAAAGCAGAAGTGTGGCAGTGCGGTTCTTGAGGTGAATCCGTCTGTCCCTGTGCAGTGGTCAGACCAGCGTGTCTTTTGGCCCGCCCTCGGGTAACTGGCCCTGTGCCTTTAACACTGTGGCGGGCTGGCTCTCTCCTGGGGAGAGAGTCTTCCGAACCCGCCCTTGGCTGAAGGGTCAGTTTCCGAGCGGCATAGAACCTAAGTTCCGGGTAAGGTAACGGAACTTCGGTTGTATGGCCACGATAAGTCATAACGAGGCTCCTATCGAACGCCTTGCATATCATGTGGCCTTGCACAAAGTGCTCGGCATCCACGACAGGACGTTCTATCTCGATGTATGATAGCTGGGCATTGTCAAGAATGCCTAGCCAGGTAGCGAGGCGAGTAACTAAAGAAGTCATCGCCACGCTCCCAACACGAGGGGGCATAGAAATCCAATGGGCAACCAAGTCTTGAACAGGCGAGACTGGAATCTTTTTAGTCATCGCATAAAGCAAATGCAACTCCACTGTGTTAACGGGACACAAATCCGACCGAGAGAACACCATCATAGCTAGCCACCAATGCATGAAACGCAAGGTGGGGTTATGAATGTCATTTGTATGGGGAGCCGTACATCTAGTGTTCCTGGAAATTTTGTGCCAAAAGTCATCTCTACTAAACTTTTTGAAAGATTTAGTGGGCTCTAAAGAACAGCGACGATTAAAACTGAAAGCCGCACTAAAATCCCTCCAAGAGCAAGAATAATCTTGGTTAAAAAGTCGAAAGCGAATACCCTCCTTTTCATAAACGAGTGTGCATAAAAATTCAACGGAAAGGAGGCGCGAACCTTGTTCCGTGATCTACCAGAAGTTCTCCCACCCAATGGCGTGGAAAACCTCCAGAAACTCGTCGACCATCTCCGTCTTTACAAGCAGGTCATGCTCATAAATTCAGGTATGTTCTAATTCCTTCACGCGCAGCAAAGCAAGTGCTTCTTGCTCGCGGGTCGTCCTGAGGATGATGTCTTCCTCGCTCAGGAGCCTTCGAACTGAGCTAGAGGCATAGCCTCCGCCTATGTTCGATGCCCCTGGCTCATCCATCTCCATTGGAGCCGGTGCGTTGGATGGTGTTGGTGAACTACCGGCATCATCACCGCTTGAACGACGGCTCAACCGGCTGGACGTTCAGAATAGCCACGACATGTTCCCTGCAAAAGTTTAGTGCACATAACGATACCCGAAGGACTGAAATTATGAGGTTAGCACAATGAAGGCAAGTCAGTTGTTCGAGGGTTAATCATTCTTGCAGGGATTTGACACATCCACAAAAAGATTAGTCATTCTTGTGGGTGTCGGAAACCTCCACAAACACGTTCAAGTTTCAGCAGCAAAATCGGAAGCTGATATTTTTGTGTTTTTCTTAATGCAAGTGAATCAAACTTGAGCAAGAACAAAGAGAGAAGCTTGAGAGCAAGCTAGAGAAAGAACATGAGAGGGAGAGAGAGCTCCTGAGCAAATGTATGCAACAAGGAGTGGTGCAAGAAGCAAGCAAGCACTTGGGGCAGCATTTATAGGCCGAGGGGAGGCAGGCCTGGTTCGGCCGAACCCCTTGGTTCGGCCGAACCAGGGCAGTGCTGCCAGCACTCCATGTGAGTGCTAGTGCTCCCCCTTTGCTTCATGTGCACGCAAATTTTAGTGGCCAGTATTGATGTATGGTCATTTGAGTGGAAGTTAGTGCAAAGATGCTCATTTTGACATGACCAAAGTGGACAAATTATTGGTGTCACTCCCATGCTGCCATGTTTGTGATAATTGGTGAGTGTGCAGCCATGTGGAGTGGGGTAAACATATTTTGTGCTGGTTGGTGATGATGGTAAATAAATGGAGATGTTCTAGAAGGGGTAAACGTAATAAAAATTACAAATTTTACCCACTTCAAACAAATTTCAGCATATGGTCCATTTATTTTTACCAAAATTTAAACCAAAGATGTTTTGCATGCACCAATTTTATTCTTGCTATTCTCTCATTTTATTTCATGCACAGGTGATTCAAAAATTTTGAAATAAAACATGCAAATGCAGTGAATTGAAATTTAAAATTGGAAAGGGAAACATGAGATACATACCGGTTTTTCTCGCGGCGAGAGCTCGAGTTTTGAGTCCACGAGCGGGACTCCTCCGTGTCTTCAATGATTTTTGTCATCGTCCGATCCCGGAATGGATGGTTCGGATGATGATCTCTGCTTCTTCCGCCACACCTTCTTGATTTTCTTCGGTGTAGGTGTCGGTGGCGGTGGAATCGGATCTTCTGGTGCGTTCCATATAGCTTGATCCTCCTCTTGTTTCTGGAAGTGGCGGTCCATTTCATCCTCACTCTCAGATTCAGTGGATTGATCCCACTGCTCAGCACCGAGTATTTCCAGCTCTCCACTAAGGAGGGCTTCCAGGAAACACTCAGCGCTTCTTTGCTCCGGAGTGAATTCCCTTGTTCTTCGAAACTCCCGGGGTTGGAACATGAATGATATCGGCGTTCCACTGATATGGAACGAGATTTCTCTCGTATCCACATCAATTCTAGCCCGAGCGGTGTTTAAAAATGGCCGGCCCAACACAAGGGGAAACGAATGATCGTTCCCCGTGTCAAGGACTACGAAATCCGTAAGGACATAATATCCCCAAATTCGGACCGGGACATTTTCAATCACCCCCTCGGGGTAGCTGATCGACGAATCTGCAAGTTGCACCTGGGCATTTGTAGCATAAAGAACAGTGTAGCGTAACTTTTTGAATAATACCTTAGACATGATGTTGACGCTAGCTCCAAGATCGCAGAGAGCGTTTTCAATGCATCGATTCCAAATCGAGCACTGAATAACTGGCTCTCCGGGATCTTCCTTCCTTTTCGGAGGGGTGTTGATGATGGCCTTCTTGGCAGCTCTTGGCAGGTACAGCCCTCTGGGTGTATCTACTTGGATGTATGAGGCCTTCCCTGCATGATTAGCACGGAACGAACCATGAGACGGCTTACCCCGTCTTATGGTTACTGCTTTAACCGATTCAATGGAAGGTTCGGGTTGCCCTGGAATCTTCCCAGATTCAGAAACAGGAACAACAGCAGCTAATTGAGCAACTTGTATTTCTATCATTTTATTGAAGCTCAATTGACTTTTTATAGCAGAAGAGAAAGATTCTAGTTTTGCATCTATGCTTTCCAAGATTTTGTCAGTTGCAACAAACTTTTTACTGATATTTTCATTGATTTTACCCTGGCCTAGCACAAGATCTTTAATAGACGGCTGATTATTGAAAGTCCTAGAATTGAAATTGTTACCTTGTGAAGATCTCTCAACAGGGAGATTTGGGCGCGAATTCCAGCCTTGATTGCCGTAGTTATTCGGACGATACCCATTGTTGTTGGAGTTGTTGATGTAGTGGGCATCTTCTCGCGTTTCTGGGTAGTCATTCCCCGAATGGCCTGTGTTGCCACAGACCTCGCACGTCATGTGAGCGTCCATGGCTTGCACCGTTTCTTGAACAGGGGCCTCCATCTTCTTCAGAAAGAGGTCCATCTTGGCAGCGAGCATGTCCAAAGCTTCAACTTGGTGGACGCCTCGGGTACGTAGTTGGTCACGTTCAGTGCCCCAACCTTGATTTCCCACCATCTTCTCGATGAGGGCCTTAGCTCGGTTCTCCTTAAGAGAGAAAAATGCTCCTCCAGCAGCAGCATGCAAATACTCACGGGCTAAGCTCTTTAGCCCATGGTAAAAGGTTTGGATGATGAACCAATTCTGCATACCATGGTGAGGACAAGCAGAAATATAGTCCTGAAGGCGTTCCCATGCCTCCGGGACTGTTTCATCATTTGCTTGCTGGAAGCTAGCAATTTTATTCCGGAGGACGTTGGTTTTCCCAACCGGAAAGAATTTTAGCAAAAAGGCACTAGTGCACTTATCCCATGAGTCTTTAGCTTCACGACTAGCATAAAACCATTGCTTTGCCTTACCCAATAAGGAAAACGGGAATAAACGAAGGCGAATAGCATCGGTACTTACACTGCGTATGGTGAAGGTGTTGCAGATCTCCAGGAAGTGTTGGAGATGAGCGTTAGCATCTTCATGAGGCTTGCCGCAGAACGGGCTAGCCTGCACCATGTTGATGAGGGATGGCTTGAGCTCGAAAGTCCCATCTCCGACAGGCAGAGTGGGACCGGTACGCACATTCTCGCTTGATGGAGCCAAGAATTCGCGTACCGTCTTGCTTGCCATCCTTGATGCTGAAGCCGTGTCGACGTCGGGAAAGACTGGGCTAGTCAAGCTGAGTTGCCTCTGAGGAGGTACAACATGGGGTCATACTTTCCTCAAAAGTTACTCAGGATTTTCTTGATAGTTTGACGGTAGTTGGAAACTAGTCATGCACTGCTCTGCTTCACAAAGACCGAGGAACAGAGCAAAGGTAAACCTGCTTGAGTAGCGGTGCACTCAACTCAGATAACTTGAGATAAATGTTTAAAAGTATTCTAGACAATTGCTTCCCCGGCAACGGCGCCAGAAATGCTTGTTGGCACTTCTTACGATCCAATATCAGGATTGAGAATCCCGGTACTGCGGTAAGGAGTGTTTCAGTGGTTTTCCTTATGGCTTAGTAAAATATATAAATATTCTACAAGAGCACAGAATCACCGCTGTAGCACTTCACCTGGGAGTATCCCGAGGTATCATAATTTATATTTCCGCAGGGAAGCTTTGGCAAGAGTACTAGTAAACAGGTATTCAAGACTATCACAGAAAGGTACACAACTAAACAAGACAGGGGATAACGGTATTGGATAGGAGTGGATATACCGTGACACACAGCTCAAGGGAGGCTCGAGTAAGAGAGAGAAGGTATAGATAGCTGGGAGGACAACGAGAACAGATAGAGGATTCCTATGGACATTATCTGTCTATGTCACTCGGGCTTAGAGATACAGCGACTAAAGAGCCAGCACTGGAAGGTCTTGGTTAACTCTAATGTCTTAGCATCAGGACAATGGACACCAGTGACACGCAGAAAGGGATGAGAAGGGGTGCCACCAGCTCCACACTGGGGGATCCTATAGGCCGAGACTAACAAGGTGGATTACAAAGACCGTATAGGGCTGTCACCACCTAACGGCTACCACACGTTTGTTGAATCGGGGGCAAACCAAGGCCACTGACTAGTCTGGGTACCACACCCACACTAACCAATGACTACTTACTTCACTAGCAAAAGCAAGGAACCCGTCAATACCCCCGGTGACAGTTCACTGGCAAATATTGAGCTCAGTTGAAGAACCAACTAAGACAAAGACTTAAACAAGAACTAGAAGCACTAGAACTAGAACCGACTATAGTCTAAACACGATATAGATGCAACTAGAATAATGTAGAAGCAAGCTATAAATGACAAAGGCAAGATGATAAAGATAATTATATTGATAACTCAAGTCTTGCAAAAGGAAAAGGAAAAGATACAAGAGCTTATACTAGAGCTTCTGAAGACGACTCCGGAACCTCTGAGGCAAAGCTCGACTCGACTCTAACTCCCAACTAAACTATCCTAACTCTACTAGAGCGAAGTGGAAATGAGAGGTCCTTGGCTTGGTGTGTGTTGAAATGAGCCGTGGACACCTCCATTTATAGCACCAAAGTGTGGTTGAGTGGAGTAACTGCCACGGGACGTTGTGGCGGTTACCGGCCAGTTCGGCCGAACTGGATGGGTTCGGCCGAACGTCGGATTCAACCGCCTTAACCTTCTACGGCCTTGATGCATCCCTGGAGGCGGTTTTGGGTGCTTGGGGCGGTTCGACCGAAGCCCTACAGTTCAGCCGAGCTGGGCTTCTAGCCCAGGGCCGCCCCCGTGCACCGCCTCTGCTTCCTGGGCCTCCTGGCTAGCTTGTCCTGGTGTTCCTCGGTGAATTTGGCCCATGGAATGACGTGGCTTGCACGGTCATCGCATCATCATCGCTGACGTGGACGACACCTCGTGTGCTTGCATGATGGTTAAGGGGGGTGGTTCAGTCGGAAACCGGAAGGTTTCGGCAGAACCGGAGACACTCACCAAAACTCGTGGAACTTTATTAGAAGTAAAACCAAAATGCATGAAATGTTACATAAAACCTCTTTTATTCCCGAGAGTTGGTGGTCGGATTCATACCGTAATGACCGCCAACACGTATCAAGCATCCACTAATTATCTGCTTTCACACAATCAGTTTGCTCAAATTTGTTGACCTTCCCATGTTTGATGAACACTTTGTTGATATCTGGAATGCATCAAAGCATCATCTCTCTCAACATATTACCCTCTATCTTCTTTAGGAGCATCGTCATTTGTGAAATGTGCTAGCAAATGTGTGGCAAAGTCATCTTTCGTGAAATGCGGCAACGTTCAATCAATGAAACCAAATGGGATCCGCTTGCCCTTAATATTCTGTTGTCCTACTATTTTCTAGGATTTTCTATTAATTTCCTCTATTTTCTAGTAATTCCTACTATTTTTGTAGAATTTTCTAACAATTTTAAAGTAATACCTATAATTTTCTAAGATTTTTTAGTGTTTATACCAAACAAACAAATATATAATAAATAATAAATAATAAATAATCATGGTTTTTCTAGTAATCTCAACTATGTTTTAGGAATTTTTACTATTTTTCTACAAATAAACTAAACTTTATGCTATTGAAAGCTTACAAAATAATTTATACATGTGTCACTTGAAATTAATTGAAAAAATTACTCTAATAATTTGCCACATGCAAGCAACCGAATAAGCCTTGTCCTTAATTAAAGTCATCAAGTTTACATATCTCTAATTAGTGTCTAAATAAAAAAAATCATGTTCATTCTCCCTTCCTCTAAAAACTACAAATTCTCTATCTATAATGGATGAAACAAAGCACAAACACTATGAAAGAGAAGAGGATGAAGTTGCTAACCTTTGGTGCACTTAGATGAGTGAAATCCCCACATTTTTGAAAAAAATGGGCAGCACCTCCCCTCTAACACGCCATGGAGGAAGAGGAGAGCTCGAGCAAGTTCTGTTTATTTGAGCTCTCGGGGTGAAGAAGGGCCAGGATATATAGGAGAACATTTAGTACCGGCTGGGGGTTCCAGCCGGTAATATTTCGTGCCATTTAGTACCGGCTGCCTAGCCGGTACTAAACTCCCAACTAGCCGTTGCGCGCCAACGGCCTCGGAGCACTTTAGTACCGGCTGGGGGCTCCGGTACTAATGTGCTCCCACGGGCACTATGCTCTAGAACCGGTACTAAACGCATGTGTTAGTACCGGTTGTTGCATGGCCAGTTCTAATTGACAGCGATAAAAGTGGAGTTTTGTAGTAGTGATCTCCACGCAACGCTTCACGGTGGTACCGTCTTTAGTCGCTCACGGCCCCATGCATATCTAGCATGCCCACGTGCCATGACTATCCATCAAGCTGCGTCTCCAATGCCGCATGCATCAACTCCATATGCACCATTCTCTAGCCCGAACATCCCGGCATCTTTGACCAATAGGACCCCAGTTCCTCCTGAACTTAGTCCCAAAACATCGGTTCGTCCTGAACCTAGTTCCAGTCCGTCACCGTCCATGTTTCGCCTCAAGCAACACCTGCACATGAACAAACACACAACTGTGTACGAGTACAAGTCCACGACTTGACTCAAGATTAGTCCATGTAACATACTCGCATGAGCATGTTACATCCAAATGACATGCTACCGCGAGCACATCCAAATACGCTACTAGAAGCATATCGAGAAACACATTGGCATCACCTATGCCATTATGCTAATTATAACTTTGCAATGCCAATTTCAATATAAACCACTTTTTCATCACACATGATCTCACACAACAGCCACGAGTCCAATAACTCTTTGACTCGATCATTCCGCCTGACCCATGGTGTTCTGTGTTGGATGTTGTGCCCCTATACGTCACCTCGGAATGGTAAAACTAAATGTATGATTCGATCCATCAACAACATTGTACATTCTATGCTTTTTTAGGCCTCCTTGCCATCATCCTATTGGGTTGAGGGTCTCAACACTGCCACATATTTTCTTAATCGCCTACCCACCTAGATATTGGACCTTGGTACATCACATTATACATTATTTGGATCACATTCGGCCTATATTCATCTTCATGTATTAGGATGGGCCAACTAACTAAACACATCCGCAACCACCCCCATACATTGGCTCCTCGATCGACCCTTTGTGATTTCCTTGGCTACTCACTAGATCACAAGGGTTACCGGTGTCTTTACCTTTCATCCAATTGGGTACTCGTCTCTCGTCATGTCATCTCAATGAGACGCCATTTTCCTTCTCAAAATCCCACCCCCCTCAAACTGATGATTTTGAATTCTTGTCAAACTTTGAGGCTGCAGCGCTCCCCATTCGGCCTTGCCTAACCCCTGCATGTACTCTTGGCACTGCTCCGTATGAACCAGATGTGACCCGTGTCATGCCCATTCCTAGCGCTCCAAGATCAGTGATGACCGCCCCTCAAGCGAGCCAGCCAATACCTTATGTGAACAGCATGCCTACTCCGTCTCCCACGCCATGCCCGGTACTTGAACACCTCTATCAGGCCCCACACCATGCATGACCCCTGATGCAGCCCCCTACGTCATTGTCTTGGCCATCTGCACTACTGGCGCGGCATCGCCAGGTGCTCTCAATGCCCGCACAATCCCGTGTGGTTGTGTGGCCACTTTGGGATGTTCACATCCCCTACAGATGCTACCACGTCCAACGATCGATGCTTCCTTCGACACCACCCTCTTACGTGTCAATACTGGTACATTCACACGGCCTTATTAGACACACACAATCCCCTTCGGTGCGGCTCAAATGCATCGTGGAGCAGTTCAAGTGTGTCATGTGGTGAATTAGCACTCTGTGGCGACCCGTGGCAAGCTCGGGTTCCATCAGCCTACTGCATATCATGTCTTGACGCTCTCTCCTGTCCCAAAGACAATCGTAGTGCCCTCGTCGAGGCCCATTGGTGTGGTGCTATGGAGGAGTTTTTAGCGTTGCTCTTCAAAAAGATTTGGGATATTGTCTCGTGGCTTTCTAGAGCCAACATTGTGACTGGGAAGTGGATCATTCATCACAAGTTTCATGCTGGTGGCTTGCTTGATCGGTAAAAGGCACATTGGGAACCCAACGTCCTGGCATTCATTATGATGAGACATTTAGTCTGGTTGTGAAGCCTACCACTGCCAACACGGTTCCCCTGGCACTCTCTCAACATTGGCCTATCCATCAGCTTGATGTGAATAATGCTTTTTTGCACGACACCTTGACAGAAATTGTATATTGAAGCCAGCACATTGGTTTCATCGATTTGGCCCATCTAGATCATGTCTATTGGCTCAACAAATTTGTGTATGGCTTGAAGCAGGCCCCTCGGGCATAGTAAAGACCCTTTGCCACCCACCTGGTCACCCTTGGGTTCGTTGAGGCCAAATCTGACACACTTTCCTCTTCATTTATTGCCATGGGACTTACATAGCATATCTGCTCCTTTTTGTGGACAACATAGTGCTTACTGCTGCGAGCCTTGTTGGGTTACATTGCACCATCTCAGCTCTTCATCAGGAATTTTCTATGAAGGATCTTGGCTAGTTACACAATTTTCTGGGTGTTGTTGTCCAGTATCGCGATGATGGGCTATTTCTCTTACAACGCCAATATATTCTGGATGTTCTGTAGCGAGCAGGAATGGCCGATTGCAAGCCTTGCAGTATGCAGGTTCACACTCAAGTCGGACGTGAAGCGTATCTTGCGGTACTTGCACGGTACTCTTGGCCCTGGGCTTGCGGTACTTGTGCGGTACTCTTGGCCTCGGGCAGCTATTTTGACCGTCTTCACCTATGGAGCTCATCGTCTGCATGTATGCAGAATGGGTCGGTTGTCCAGACATGCGCAAGTCCACCTCGGGCTACACGGTCTTCCTTGACGCCAACCTAGTCTCATGGTCTTCCAAATATCACGCTATTGTGTCTCTTTCCCATGCTGGGTTGTTGCCAATGGTGTCGCTGAGGCTACTTGGCTTCGTCAGTTGTTGTTTGAGCTCCATTGTCTTCTGACTTACACCACGCTAGTTTATTGTGACAATGTGAGTGGCATCTACTTGTCCACTAACCCAATCCAACATCAGCGTACAAAGCATGTCGAGATTGATCTCCGGTGCGTGAATGGGTTGTCACCGGGGATGTTTCATGTTCTGACTATGTACTTTGCTCATATCTTATACTATAAGGAACCAATTCTTTTGAAAACATTCTCACCCAGAAAAAATCCTACTCACCCCTCACGTAGGACCCACATGTCAGCCCTATTGAAGGAAAAGGCGTGGAAAGTTTTTGCAAACAAGAAAAAACAATGTTTCTAAAAAGTTTTTGCCGTTTTAACATTATTTTTCTCACTATAGAATTTCTGTACCCACCAACCAAATAGTCTAAAATAACCATTATAATAAAGTAGCCCACGCACCACAATTTGCTAGTCTTCACAAAAGGATTATCTACTTCTGTCTTCAGAGTTTAGGTGCAATCTGAATGTCTGGGCTACCGATGATTCGGCAGCCGGAGGTGTTAGCAAAATCCCCAGCACCTTTCATCTTTAGTGATTTACTTTCTGTATCACTACATACATGATAAAGTATATTGTAGAGTGATTTACTTCTGTATCACTACATACTCTATTCCAAAAAAACTGACGTTTAGGACAGGGTTTGGGTCAAACATTAGGAATATAAATCATCAATAACTTTTAAGTTGTTGAGTTTACAAATGTGAAAACTATATGAATAGATTCGTCTTGAAAAATATGTTCATAAAAGTAAACATATATCACTCTTTGATAAATATTTTTATAATAACAAGAGGTCAAATTTGTGTTTTGAAGACCGTATCGCTATCCTAAACGTCAGTTTTTTCAGAATGGAGAGAGTACATGATGTACCATGCATTCCAGAAGTTACTTACATTTCTAACTTACGAATGCGGAGCTGCTCACCTAGACCCTATGCAAGTACAACATATACGGATAGAATAGTAACAGAGAACAAATGTCACTAACACCAGTACAGTACCCAGATTACCATCCATTCAGAATCTTCAACATGCATGCAAGCAACTTGATCATATATTCACATAGGCATATTGTATAGCCGATGCAATAAAAACATCTTTTTCGACAACTGCAAAGAATATTGCATTACATAAATGGCTCACCATCACGCAATCGAATGCCACATGAGGTATTGCAGACCAAATCATTGACCATTTTGGCCAAGTTCTGTTGTCAGATTTCCCATCGAGTAGCATCAAAGTTGCTCCTACCAACTACACCCCTCTTGTGTATGTAAAGCAATGGGCTAATGGTACACATTTCTTTTGCTACATATCATCAGCAATTCACAATTAGTTTAGTTTATGCCAAAGCAGCGTACTACAGCAGAGAAGACGGCGTAAGTAGCGTACTAGCCTAATCCCTAATATCTTCATATATGGATGTGCGAGGGCCATCCAATGATCCCTTCCTCTAATCTTTAGATCAATTCTTGATGAAGATGGCAATCCTTTCTTGGTGCTAGCTTGGATGCTGGGAGCATGAGATTAATTCTTGATTGGTAGCCCTAGCTTTGTGCTAGCTTAGCCACATGAAGCACATGGATGTGGTGACTGATAAATCAGCTTGGTTCCAAGTGTCAGAACAAAAGTATGGTCTTCTGGACAGCAGCCTGAGACAGTAGAGCTCGATGCTACTCAGAGATGCTGTGCCAGTATCAAGGAAATAAGGCCACAGAAAATTCAGGTATCAACTCCTGCAGGTAAAGCAGCATGGCGTGGTCAGAAAGAAACAAAACAAAATACTGATAGACAAGAACATAAATGCACGCACCACACAACCACAGCCCACAGAACAGAAAACAGGTCACACATTGCTGTACCAATGCGGGCTATGAATCCGTTGTGAGAAGACATGTCTATGACCATTGACTATGTTTGATAAAATAACTATGTGGGTTATTAACTTGAAGGTTACCACCAGGTTTCTCAAAATAAATTGGCTCTGCAATTTCCTGGAGGAAAAAAAAGCATGATTTTGCTAGAACTGATCTTATTTGTTTCCATCAGCACCAACTGCTTATTAATAATTGAAGACAAATTAGCTCCAAGTTTAACTGTCTGTGACTTCACACACTGCGTCCAGTAAATATGACTAACTAGCACATTTTTTTTACCCATGTTATGATACACTAACATGGCAGCAGGAACATAACATTGATTATTTTTGATGTGTTGTCTTAAGGGCATGCAACCATCAGAAGAGGAATATATATTTTTTTGTTAATTACTCCCTCTTCCAAAGTATAATTCATTTTTATTTTTCTAGATATATAGTGACATAGTGAATATCTAGGAGCATAGGAAAAGCTATGTGCCCAGAAAAGCCAAAATGACCTATAATTTGGAACGGAGATAATAGTGTTTAGTTCAACATTAAAAACTAGCAACTTGCAATCACCATAGCTAACAAGAAATGTATGTCACAAATTTTTTTACAAATGATGATGTGATGTAACAGATCTTAATTGAAACCTTATTTGTCACATGTCACTATCGTATAGACATGAATAAGATTTTTCTTTTGTACTGTTTCAGTGAGATTTTCTGTATGTGTACAACCATACATGATATTCCAATATAGGTTATTTTTAGTTCACATGTGGTGACTGGCTTATCCTCTTTCACCAACATTTTTCTTAAATACTAGCTTGATGAATTCTTAGTTAGTTACTCAGATAGTTTGTACGGAATGTTCAACCAGTTAGAAATCCATTACAATATATCACTGTTAAATCTTTTGAGGGTAGGATCTGCACCATTGAGCTATGCGCTTGGTGCTTAGAATGGTACTAAAATCAATTTACTTGAACCATGATAAACCAGCAGTCCAACTAGTTGAACCAACCAACCAGTTCGATGCCCAGTCGATCTCAAACTCTCAATAACTACGCTAAAATGTGGCCACCACAAGGTACTGTTATTTGATACCATTCAGTAATTTAACAGCTATAATTTGAAAACTCAACTATTGGAATGGTAAATGTGGTGAGCAGAGGTAGCATGAAAAAAAATTTACCTTGGCAGATGAGGCATTGATGGTTGATCAGGGGATAAACGTGAGGAAGTACCTTTGTATGGGGCATGCCTCTGCTTATAAAATCCATTTTCATGTACTTCATGTGCTTGTTTTATCTCACTAGAATCCATAGGGATAGCCCCAAATGAACCGAATTCAATTGGTTTACTGGGAGCACCGTAATCTACTGACTGATCATAGGAGCACACCATAACAACTGGTTGAGATGAAGCACTGGTTCCACTAGAAACATTAGAAGGTTGTGAAGGAACCCCGTATGCCATGTTTACAGCATCATGGGTAGAGTCCGTATTTTCAAATGAATGACTCTGTACACTAGATGGACCACCAGCTTCTCTCCTGTGTGAATCACTTCTGTAGGGTTGCCAATGCCTTTCAGATTCATTTTCATCAGATGTCTGTGTGTCATGCCTGACACCAGATTGTTCTGATTGGCTACGCCCCATATTTCTTTGTTTCGAGTTTACCCAGCTTCCCTCTTTATCATTATGGTCCACTCGCTCGCTGTTACAACTCCTTCTGTAGCTTCTTGAACCTGACTGTCTATCTTTGAACGGAACCTTCTGAAAGAATGAACAATAGAACAACACATTAGTCAGCAGATTTTACTACAGAATTTCCAAAGCACCAGAAAAATACAAAAGTAAGAAAATCTTTGCAGATGAGACAATAAGTAGTAAAGCAACCATGAAAAAAATAAGGGATGAAAAGAACAAAACTTCTACAAGACAGTACCAAAGAATACAAGATTACACAGGAATATTAATACTAATCTGGAAAAGGCCGGAACAGTTTAGTACTAACATTGATGAAACTTTTGGAATAGTGCATTGGTACGGGTTTACAAGAAGCTCATTACAGAATAAAAATTGATGAAAATTTTATTATAAATATTTGTAGCAGATTTGTCATATGCTGCTGGCCTGCAACAAAGAAGGCAATAGTTAACTACAACACTTACAGGAGTCGGCAAGTATGTCCCAGTGCCACCACGATATCTTGGTGCATCTTCTCCATGTCGCTGGAAACAAGATGCTCTTTCAGAAGTATGTAGAGGCGTCAAAGGAACTACCCCTTGACCACGGCTCCTTACTTGAGCCCAATTAAAACTATGCGCAGGTTGTGTTGCAGGGCCATTCAGTGGAAAATGGCCTGGCAAATACATAGGTGGCATAGCAACAGGGTATAATACAGGAGCAGGAGGGCGTGCATTTTGGCAGAACCTCCCATACTGTAAATTCTGCCAATGGCTCAAAAAATCACTGTTCAAAATGTCAGACTTGTTATCATGATCTGCTACAACACTAACTGGTGGAGTTGTAATATTTGCATCAGGTAGATGCGCATCATCAAGTGAACCAAAATTTTGGAATGCCATGTTTTGAGTGTCTTCAGTGAAACTATCATGACCAATGTGTGTAGTAGGGACTTCAAACTTTTTCTTATGTGCCATTGTATTCCTGTGACTGCTTGGCACTTCAACAGGCACAACCTTCACAGTTTGATGAATCAGACTCTGGGCAGGTGCATCAGGACGATTACCATTACCATGCCTTCGCCATGTATTTGTAAAGAATTGTTTCACTTCAGTTGCTAAGTCTTCCTTTGGACATTCAAGTAACCTTGCCAATCTTTTTGCACCAAAAGCAAACGCGCTGCGTATTCTAAAGAAGTTACCTAAGAAAGGTAGATCAGAAAATATATAAGTATTACTCTTACTGATTGACATCAACGAAATTACTGTATACAATTTTTAGCATTAAGAGGGTGCACCTATCAGTTGTACTCCGTACTTAAGAGCAGATGTGCATTTCATGTTTGAATACATACCTCACTGACTCGATGACAACTTAGAATTTTAAGCAATTTATACAACAACAACAACAACAACAACACCACCACCACCACCAACAACAACAACATAGCCTTTTGTCCCAAGCAAGTTGGGGTAGGCTAGAGGTGAAACCCAAAAAGTAAAAAGGCAATGGAGATTAGAGTTAGGGGAAAACAGAAAAGGACGCAAAGATCACGGTTCAGGCATATTGATTGCTAGTCTCCAAGCGCTCCTATCCATAGCTAATCCTTAGAGATATTCCACTCCTTAAGGTCTCTCTTAACTGACTCATCCCAAGTCAGTTTAGGCCGACATCAACCTCTCTTAACATTATCGACCCGCTGTAGAACCCCACTACGCACCGGTGCCTCAGGAGGCCTCCGCTCGACATGTCCAAACCATCTCAACCGATATTGAGTCAATTTCTCCTCAATTGGTGCCACCCCGACCCTATCCCGTATATCTTCATTCCGTATCCTATCCCTTCTTGTGTGCCTACAAAACCAACGCAACATACGTATATCTGCTACACTCAGTTGCTGGATATGCCGCCTTTTTGTAGGCCAACATTCAGCACCATATAGCATCACCGGGCGAATCGCCGTCCTATAGAACTTACCTTTTAGCTTTTGTGGTACCCTCTTATCACAAAGGACGCCAGAGGCTTGACGCCATTTTAACCAACCGGCTGAAATTCTATGCCTAACATCTTCATAAATGTCACCGTCCTTTTGTAGCATCGATCCTAAATACCTAAAAGTCTCCTTGGCCACCACTTGCCCATCAAGCCTGACATCTCCATCTTCATATCTAGTCCCGTTGAAATCGCACATCATGTGGTCTTGGTCCTGCTAAGTCTGAAACCTTTTGACTCTAACGTGTGCCTCCACAACTCTAACTTCCTATTAACACCTGCCCTACTCTCATCAACTAGCACCACATCATCAGCAAAGAGCATACACCAAGGGATATCACCTAGTATATCCCTTGTGACCTCATCCATCACCAAAGCAAATAAATAAGGGCTCAATGCTGACCCCTGATGCAGGCCTATTTTAATTGGAAAATCACTAGTGTCTCCATCACAAGTGCGGACAACCGTCATCGCATCCTCGTACACATCCTTAATGAGGGTAATGTACTTAGTTGGGATTTTGTGCTTTTCTAAGGCCCACCACATGACATTTCTCAGTACTTTATCATATGCCTTCTCAAGGTCAATAAAGACCATGTGCAAGTCCTTCTTCTCTTCCCTATATCTCTCCATCAATTGTCGTATTAGAAAAATTGCCTCCACGGTCGACCTTCCAGGCATGAACCAAACTGGTTTTGGGTCACACTTGTCCCTCTTCTAAGGTGATGCTCTATAACCCTCTCCCAAAGCTTCATCGTATGGCTCATCAGCTTAATCCCACGGTAGTTAGTACAACTTTGAACATCTCCCTTGTTCTTGAAGATCGGTACTAATATACTTCTCCGTTCTTCAGGCATCTTGTTTGACCAAAAAATGAGGTTAAAAAGCTTAGTTAGCCATACTATCGCTCTGGCACCCAGGCATCTCCACACCTCAATGGGGATACCATCAGGGCCCATCCTCTTCAAAGCCTCCTCGATCTATGCCTCCTGAATTCTCCTCACAAAACGTCTGTTGGTATCGTCAAATGAGTCATCCAACTCAAATGCAGAACTCTCATTCTCCCCATTAAATAACTTGTCTAAGTACTCTCGCCATCTGTTCTTGATCTCCTCATCCTTCACCAGAAGTCGATCGGTCCCATCCTTGATGCATTTGATTTGGTTGATGTCCCTTGTCTTCCTCTCGCGGATCCTCGCCATCCTATAGATATCCTTCTCCCCTTCCTTTGTATCTAGCCGTCGATACAGGTTATCATATGCCTAACCCTTTGCTACACTCACAGCTCTCTTTGCAGCCCTATTTGCTAATTTATAGCCATCGATGTTGGCTGCATTCCTATCAAGGTGAAGGCGCTTGAAACACTCATTTTTCTCCTTAATAGCCCTTTACACTTCCTCATTCCACCACCAGGTGTCTTTCGCTTCTTGTTTTCCTCCCCTACTCATGCCAAACACTTCTGAAGCCACCTTTCGAACACATGTTGCCATCTTTAGCCACATGTCGTCTGCATCTTCTCCGTCCTCCCAAGGCCCCTCGCCTAGCATCCTATCCTTCAATGTTTGCGTTGCTTCCCCTCTAAGCTTCCACCACTTCGTTCTCGTTATCTTTGCACGTTTGTCCCGCTGGACACGTACCCGAAATCTAAAGTCCACCACCATCAACTTGTGTTGAGGGACAACACACTCCCCAGGTATCACCTTACAATCTAAGCAAGCACGTCTATCCTCCCTCCTTGCAAGGATAAAGTCGATCTGGCTCGAGTGTTGTCCACTATGAAAGGTCACCAGATGGGATTCCCTTTTCCTAAAGAGGGTATTCGCTAACAGCAAGTCGTAGGCCAACGCGAAGCTCAAAACATCCTCCCCCTCTTGATTCCTACTACCATACCTGAACCGCCCGTGCACTCGCTCAAAACCTACATTAGACGCACCCACATGACCGTTGAGATCTCCTATGAAGAGTTTCTCGCTTATAGGCACAGTACTAACCATACTATCCAAATCTTCCCAAAATTGCATCATGGTGCTCTCACTAAGACCTACCTGCGGGGCATAGGCACTGATCACATTCAGAGCCAAATCTCCAACTACCAACTGGACTAGGATAATTCGGTCGCCTTGCCTCCTAACATCAACAACTCCATCCTTAAGGCTCTTATCGATCAAGATGCCTACACCATTCCTACCCGAAGTTGCCTCCGTATACCAAAGCTTGAAGCCAGTATCCTCTACTTCCCTCGCCTTCTGGCCCTTCCATTTAGTCTCCTGAACGCATAGGATATTTACACGCCTCCTAATTGCTACATCAACTAGCTCTCGTAACTTACCCGTTAGAGACCCTACGTTCCAACTACCTACCCGAAACCTAGTTGGCTCGGCTAGCTTCCTTGCCCTTCGCACCCGTCGAGGGAAGTGCGAAGACTCTTGCTCATTTTTCACTACACCCGGGCGCCGATGTAGCACGCCACTAAGGAAATGACAGACCCGGTCCTTGCTCACTTGACACCGTGCCCAGACCGCGACATGACGCGTCCCCAAGGGGGAGACGACCCGACCCTTGCTCATTTAACACCATACCCGGGTTCCAATATGGCGCGTCGCTAAGAGGGTTACGCCCCAACGGATTTCTAAAGGGTTTCATCTCCATAGAATGGCTAAGTACGAGGTTGGTTCGCCACACCTAACACCTGCCCTCCTCCTTTGCCAGGGCTTGGGACCTGCTATGTTTATATTTATCAAATTTTTAATAGCCTAGGAATGCAACAAAAGTTTATATTCTTCCAGCATCCAGGACCCTCAACGCACAAGTTTTAGAACAACAATAGCAGAGGCTTTTTGTCCAAAGCAAGTAATATCATAATATTATCATTTTAACAAACCACTTGCCAATATCTTAGCTAGATTCAATATGCACTGACCAGTAATTCATTTTCTAGCATTTGTTGTAGCTAATATGTTTGTACCATATGAAACAGATTGTGCTAACCAATCATTGCAAAAATAGAAACAATTATGCTTCTATAATATTAGAATAGTAGTAATACTAAGTGGGTAAAGGACCACAACGCATCAAAGTGAATATTCCAATCAACTCCCCACACAATGCGAGAATGAAAGGATGGGTGACAATATAAAATGACACACCTTTGCTTACACTTCTTCCAAGGTTATTGTTTGCTCGTAAAGGGTCAATTATATTGAAGTACTTCGAAACAAATGGCTGAACCTGGTTATCATGGGGACTAGGCAAAACTGCATATATGGAACTGCAAATATCTAGGAAGGACTTGCTCAGCAACAATGCGCCACCATCCTTTCGTGGAGGATCCGCTGCATCACAAGATAAACAACATGAATAATTTAAAGACATGTATCCATATGATCTATTGATCTGGCAGTATGATTATGAGATATAAAATTACCAGCCATCTCTGGAAGAGAGCTTATAGGAACTGGGCCCCACAAGCTTACACAAAATTTCTCCCAATCAAAGTTACTAAAGAACTCTAGGAACCGATACAATACCTGGAAAGGGGGGAAATCAATTGATAACTGTTTTCCATGACAAGGAGAGAGAAAGAGGAAGCTACCTCAAGTGGTCCAGCAAAAGAATTATTGAAGACATGAAATATGTAAAGAACCAGAGTCTCTAGGGCATATGTTGATATAAGACCATGATGAGCTCCAAGTATACGACTTTCATAGTAACACCAGACCTTTATCAGTATGATACTTCGCTTGAACAGATGGTTTTGATTGATCAGGTGGTCCATCTGGTAAAAAGAATATAACTAAAGATCAAGAATAGGCACAAAATTTAGCAGGAACTGATCCTACAAGTAAAAAATATAACTATAAACATGGTGTGATCAAGTGCAATAGTGTCCATAGGAATGTTTCCAGCAACTAGCATTGCTTGGTGGTACAATTATCTAAATACTATTCAGAGAAACACACCTCTTCAAGGAAACAAAGTGTACACAAACCACCAACTTGGTTGAAAGAGATGTCAACAGCAATGTTTTCCACAAGACACTTAATTATCTTTACCTGCACATCAATAGCATTAGCAAACAAAAGAAAAGTACATATCCATGCAGATTGCAGAATACATTGTCTAAATTACAAATCATGATAAATTATAGAGAAGTGAGTGTGTTATTGTGCACTCAGAAGGTCGTTAAAGTTGAGCATTAACTAAAATAATTAATTAGCTTAGAAATATCAAAAGGATAACACCCAATGTGTGGCTACAATGGCTACCACACAAAGGGTCATTAGAGGTACATTGGATGGTACTTTCCAAATGGTGGTCTTTGCGATGCTGCTGTCCCATACAAAATCAGAAAGATGTCAATATGTAAGCATATTATGCGGTGAAAGTTTTCAAAAAATTCCTCATAATAGAAATGCCCAAATTAAATATAAGAAGCAGGAAGTCCATGTTAGGTAAACTGGATGAGGGCACATCATGAATCAGTAGTATAACATCAGATATGAAGTAGAGTAACATACAGTGTTAATAAGGCATCAAATAGGCAACATTGTCGCCTAGGCCACAAGGCGTTCCCAAGGTGCCACAAGGGCCAAGTTACACCTTGTCACCTTGGTGCCACAGGACATGTTATCAACTTAAGAACCATGACGACATAGAAATAATTTTGGTATCATATCTGAATTCGGAACTAGACTAACATTAAGTATACACCATTGTCAGTGCTGGACTATCCTAACAAGGAAAATATTAAGAAAAACAGTAAATACAACAAAAGAACCATAGTGTGCAGTGTGATGGACAAGACACATAAAACAGGTGCTAAGCATACCTCTGCCTGAATATACTGTACTTCTCTCACTCGAAATTCAGCCTTCTCACTTTTCTCCTCATGTTCCAATGCATCCCGAACTGTAACAGCCCATGTATTCTTTAATTCTTCACTATTACTAAAAGCTGTGACATCAATATCACCATCGGGTAAATAAGTCTTGAGCGGGAATGACCCAAAAGCAACAACCTGGAAATAGACGGTGCGGGAGAGAAAATGAAACAGATCATCAATTTCATATCCGAAACATCAAATTTAACCCAAAAACATCATGCAACAATAAAATATTGAATCGACCAAGTGATTATGGACATTGGAAACAGAACCTGAAGAGAAATCATCTACTTCAAAAGGGACCAAAATATTTGTTTTCCAGTAGGTTTCAGCAGGCAATCTTGAAATGTACCTTTTTTTCTTTTTGGTAGTTGATTACAAAGAAGCACATACCTATCATAAACAGTACACTACACATTCTTGGAAATAACAGCATATGATAGGGAAATGATCAGGTAATACAGAAGCTGAGCATGCTGTCAGGTAACAAATACTGTTCTGTTTCCTGTATGGTATGACTGAACTTAATATAATCTTTTGCTAGTCGACTAGGATTCTAAGAACCATCCACATTTGTGCACAGTTCGACATAGAATATAAAACAGTCAGTGGCACTAATGCCTTAATTCCATTGAATATATTAATCCTACTCTCTATTTCTGTCACTAAAAAAAGCCTCATTAGTCATAACAACTGCAATTCGGTAACTCCACCCACTATTTTCTCTTTCCTAAACCCTGGAAAAGTGGAAAGTAAATGCCAAACCTTCCTCAACAATACATTCGCTCACACTTTCCTAATTCTATTCTAGCCCCAACCCTTCATGTACCAACAGTATAACTAGTTATGAGAACAGTTACACTTTTAAAAGAAATTGTTTCTCTTCCATGCTTAGATACTCATGGAAGCAGCATTCAGTGTAAATTACTCACACTAGCTACTACCACCACTTCCATGAAGAAGCTCGTAGCCACTGAAATGGAAGCACACAAGCTGGATTCGGAGTATACCTGACAGGATAGGCACCCCATGATAAGCCGCTGGACATAATCGGCGACGGCCCGGCGGCGGTTCTCGGACGCAGGGGTGGGTTGGATGCGCGTGATCAGCTCGGCCGTGCGCTCCTCCGCGACGGCCCAACGCTCGGAGTCAAGGCGCCGCGTCACCTCGACCGCCACATCGGCCAACAGCCCGTTCGGCACCATATCCCTCCTCCGCGGAGCCAAACCCTAGCACCCGAATCCAAACAAGCCAGAGACCACACAAAACCCTAGGCGGCGGCGGAGGGCGATAGAGGAGGCGAGGAGTGGTGATCGTGACGGCGGACGAGGGACGGAGTGAGGGTAGTTGACGGCGATCGCCGTAGGCCGACGGCGAGGCGGCGCGTCGGCCAGGGAGCCGAGGAGGGAGGGAGAGATGGGTGTGGGTGCGGAGAAATGGGGATGCGGTGCGGAGGTGCACAACCGGACCGTACTGGCAGTTCGAGCGGTAAAGGACCATGCTACACGGCGAATACGGTATTTTACTAAAAAGTACGCGATACGTTTTAGTATTTTTTTTAGTACATATATACAATGGCTGTGTTTCATCCCTCGAATTCCAAAACTTTCCATCCAATCGACATCACATCAACATCACATCGAAACATTAAATATAGCAAATGACACATGCATGAAACACTAAACGTTGGTAAATAAAAAACTAATTGTATAGTTTTGATGTACACGACGAGACGAATCTTTTGATCCTAGTTAGGTTATAATAGAACAATGTTTACCACAAACCAACGAAAAGTGCTACGGTGCGCTACAGCGTCCGACGTGACTTTTTCACCTCATCTAAACATAGCCAATAATATATATCAAAATTCTAAGAAAAAAATAAGTTTAGAAGGGATCTTTTCCACAGTTCAGATGCACGCTTTCTTAGATCTTCACCGCTAGAAGTACTCAATTTTTAAAATAAAAAAATCGGGAATAGGAACAATGAAAATCAATCAACGGCAAGTCAAAAACTCCAAGAATAAGTCAACGGATGGGAACTTATTTTAGCAGTGTTTGGTTGGAGGTGAAAATTTTTACACATATATTTGACCACTAATTAAGGTACTAAATAAGGTCAGTTTACAAAACTACGTACAAAATCTCCGGGTTAATTCACATGACCTATCTAATGAGACATGTGACCGTATCATTAGAGGATGGTTACTATAGCATTATCTTAGTAAATCATGGATTAATTATATTCATTAGATTCATCGTGCAAAGTTACACTTATCCTTAACAAGGTTTTACAAATAAACTTTATTTAATACTCCGTGCATATCAGATTTCTTAGGGAAAAAAATTTCACCACCACAACCAAACACTACCAAACTTAGAAACGGGTGCGGCACCCGTACTTATCAATATCGTGCTGTCGATGATATTCATGCACACTGTGTTTATACCACAGCCTATTAATAGGTGATAGTACTCCTCCGTCATGGGCGGTCGAGCAGGCTGCGACTTGATATCGATCCTGGTTGAAACAGTTTAACTTTAACTTATAGTTAAAATAAGCTGAAACTAAAAGTTAAATGCAGCTTTTTAGATTTTTTTTGCCACGCTTCTTCCTACCGCCCCCATTTATACTAAAACGTTGAATCGGGTTCAGAACCGCTTCTCAAATAAGTGCTATTTCCATATTTGTACAGCTTATCTGAGAAACGTTTCTCACCGCCGCTGTCCAAATAGGCCCACAGTGGTGTGTTGAGTAGGCTTGGCCGTATCACAAACTAAACAAATACGTAACTAGGCGTCGTATCGAAAGTTTTCTTATCTATACTAAAAGCAACGAGTTCTTTTGAAAACTCTTCGTACCAAGAAAAATACATTGTACTCCTCACATTATATCCACATTGGACTCACGTTGCGGAAAAAATAAGAAAATATTCCGAAGTTTTTTGACAGAGTAAAAAAAACCATGTGAGTTCACCCCTAACCCATTTTTCACCGATGTTTTTTTTGTACTTACCTATTTTTCTTTTTTGGAAAGGAATTTTTTCGGTGTGAAAAAACAATTCTCCTCCGAATTCTTTTTTTCCCTACCAGCGCCCTTGGATGGCTGATGATTATCTCCTTAGCACCAAAGCATCATGTGTTCACACAATAAAATAAAAGCCAAGCTAATTTTATGTTTCAGCACAGACCAACCACTACCTTGTCAACCAGCATCCAGTATCACCGTCACCAACACATCGCGAATAGAAAAAGAAACTTGTGATTCGTAAGTAACCCACAAACGTACCGAGTAATTTTCACAAAAGAAGACGACAAAGGCATCAGGCACAGAGTATACATAGCACATGGTACAAAAAAGAATAACGAATAGAAACAAGGTCTCTCACCACTCGATTGGGGAAACCAGCGGGCGCCCTTTTTTTTCCGGCGTGAAAAACAAATCTGCTCCCTCCAAATTGTTCTCCTTCTCCCCTGAATTGTTCTTATCATCCGAATTATTTTCTGTATCTGATGAATACCAGAGATGTGACAGATAAAATCAAATCATCTAGAAAAAACTTAAGGAAAAGATCGATTTCATAGACAGGTAATTTTTTTAATCAATCATAACCTTCAAATTGTTTTGTGGTCTGATTTGGCCGTTGTTGGCCTTCTATAGACGGCCGTGGTCGGATTTCGCCATCATTGGCCTTCTTTCGCCTGGTCGCGCTATAAGGAGGTTGCGCCTGGTCATGGCCTTCTTTGGCCTGGCCTTGCTTGCCCGCGGCCATCTTTTGCCCAGCCGCGCAAGGCCGCGGCTAGCTATAGGGTTGTTGCGCTAGCTGCGCCTGGATTTGGCCGAATTTGACCGGGTCGTGGCCACATCTGGTCGGCGGTGGTCTGATTTGGCCGTCGTTGGCCTTCTTTGGCATGGTTGCGCTGGCTGTGCTTTGGTCTGTTGTTGTGTTGTTGTCTAGACACCTACAGTCTTGCTGCGGCCATATATTTCTTTTCCAAAGTTTTTTAAATTAAATTTGTTTTTGAATTGAATGATCAGACAAAGCGAATTGTTGATCCGGTCGAAAGAAAGCGTCAATATGGAATTGAGGAAGATGCTTGTCGTCGTAAACAAGTGGCAATGACTCAGTTTGAAAAGGACGCAGAGAAGACAAATAGAAGAGAAAAATATTATTTTAAAAAATATGGAATTGAGTTGTAGAATACAACCGTGAACGTAGGAAAGAAAGAGATAGAAAAAGATTTGCCAATATGTCTTCTGAGGATAAACAATCAAGGGTGTTGACGAATATTGCTTTGCACAATAAGGGTAAGCACTCTTTTATGCCTTTCATTTAATACAAACACTTGATTAAAAAAATTAAATGATAATATTTTTATTTAATTTATAGGGATGGATCAACTCACGCATGAATGTGGTATGGAGATGGATCAACTCATGAATGAATTTGGATCTGCACAACTAGGTTTAAATATTTTTTATGGCGGTGTTGCTAATTTTAAAATATAATTTGGATCTGCACAACCGGGTTTGAATATTTATTTATGGCCCTGTGCATATTCCAGCAAATTCTTAGATATTGTCATGAGATTTTAAAAACCTCCTTATCATAAAAACAGGACATTATACATGCCAAACATTGCAAAAACAAGAGAAACTACCCCGCAGCAACAGATCGAAGTGATTTTTAGGGTCTTTTTTAGTTAAAAAATCTAATAACCATAAGATATGTTAAATCATAAAATGATATCTAGGATAAAAAGTTTCAAGAAACGGTATAGAGATATATTGGGACATGAAAAAGCCAAATAAAATATTTAAAGCCCATAAAAACATATATAGAAGCTTTTAAAAATGGATTTTGTCCTAAGAACTAAAAAATATCTAGAAAAATCCCAAAACATTGTAATTAATGACTAATGCATTTTGAGGACTTATACAATAATAAAAACACAAGACCAAACCAGTATGGAATGCAACCATCCCCATCTGGCCCCACATAATAGTTGTTCCAGAAAAAACTACATGAGTCCGCTCACCCACCTCTTTTTTCTCACTGAAGAAATATATAGTCCCCACCGTACCCACCCATGCTTCAAATTCCATAACCCTAGATGTTGGCACCTTTGACATGGCCAAGGCCAGCTGGTCACCGGACGCTGCTGGCTGTGAACTGGCTATCCCTTGTGTTAGGGTTTTCAGCCGCGTGCACCAATCCCATTAGGGTTTCTGTCATAGCGTTATGGTTTCCTTCACCAGTTCATCGCACACGACAGGCCGGGGTCGTATGAAATATCATATTAGTAACATTGAGGTGTTTCAATTTCACATATGGCAAAATTGGGGCTGATTTTTTTCTGTTGCAGAATCATCGTGTAATTTCGGTAGGGCCATTGACATGTGTTCGCATTGGTTGAATTATATTGGTTTAACTACAGTGCACTGTTCTCTTACACCAATTGGTGGTTATGCAAAATCTCCCATCAGATTTGTAACACATGCCCTATGTAGCATAAGTGCTTATAAAGGTTGGTGTCCACCACGACTTGCATTATAACGTTGTTTTGGGTTGTGATAAATTATATTGGTAGAAAACCTTGGTAATTTTGATTCTAGATTGTGGGAGCCGGATGACCCACAATTTGGAACTGCGGGTAGTTATGCATATCCACTCATGGGAGTAAACTCTATGTGTATAGTACTTTATAAAACACCACTTATGTATATCGTTTACTAGAGAAGGACTTGGAATGTTTGGAGCTAGAAGAATGCGACGAGAACATTTTTGAAGATTATGAAGCCAGGGTGTACACCAGAAAAGGTATTCTTGATATTTTAGTGGATAAAAGTTTAAATCTCACATATATTTTTTATGCCATGCATGATTTATTTTATGCACATGTGCCTTCGCTAGTTTATTAACTTATTTAGTTTTGTTTTCCATACTTCCTTATATGTATCCATCAAGTATCTGCCATATATTCGACATATAGGTAAAACCCAACCAAAGCCTTCAACGCTCCGGTCACTTAAAGGATTGTTCATGCAATCGAATGTTTGAAAAACGTAAACCACACAACCAAACTTATTATTTTTTTGTTACCAAAAATACCCCTCTATCGATTACGTGCAACCTTATCCACCGATGGTTAAAAATGAAAAGACTACTTTTTGCCAAATTTAGGGTCACTACAAAAAATCTGTTAATCTATGATGGTTAGTTTTCATCATAGATCATTGAAAAACCATCATAAAACAGTATCTATGACGATCTCAAATTTTGTCATGTATTGAGCATCACGGATCCCCTCGTGACGATATTAATGAAATCGTCACAGATTAACTCAATTGATGACGATTCAACATCGTCATAAAATAGGCTCAAGCCCGCTCAATCTAGCCCAAGCCCATTACCTATTACGAAAATAAACGTCACAGATTCAATTGACACGTCATACATAGTTGACATGGAGGATGATGTGGCCGATGGTGTCGCTGCTGACATGATGATGAGGTGGATGGAAAGGATGACGTGGCCACTTACATGGCAATGACGTGGCCGCTGACATGGCAGTGACGTGGCCGCTGGCATGACACCGCTGTAATATGATAATGACGTGACCGCTGACATGGCAGTATATACGGACCCACTAGTTCTTTTCATAATCACCATTCAAACGCATATAAACAACATTACAATTTCATACATACAATAGATTAAACAAGATCTCAGTTTCTAATTAACATCCTGATACATCAAATACAATGACATCCTGTACAACATCAAGTTATCAAAAGTCTCGAGTTTTCATCCAACAACATATCCATACAATTCTGAAATCCTCAGTCTCACATGTGCACAAAAAACCAAGGCAACACTCAATGGATGCAGCTCCAGGATTTAGAGTTGTGGCTCGAGATTTAGCTCCATATGCAATTGTACCTGCAAACCAAAACTAAAGAATGATCAGAGTTAGATATGATCGAGCATATCAGCAGTGAGCTGAATAACTACTTCCAATGCCTAGAAAATTTTAAAAGAACAAAGCTTGGCATGCTACTCTTGTCAGAATGCAGGAAACCCAAGGAAACAAGAGCATATACTGATGTCCTATGAATTTCTAGCACACTAGGTAAGTCTTTTAATTCATTGCACACTAAAAGCACGTAAGAAATTAGATGGCAGAATAGTGCAGCAAACAATTGAGTACGACAGTTGTTTGTAATTTACTAAAGAAACTACCAAGCAAGCAAATTTACCAAAGTATAAGCATGGCTATTTTTGCACTGTATGAAGATGACTAAATAATTTGACATTCAGATTTGATTCTGACAATAAGTAGTGACAAGGAAAATAACTTGTGCTTGGGAGGCAAACCTCTTCTTTTAAGTACTCTTCAGTGCCTTGGTTATAGAGGAACCACCAGCTACATCTATAATCCAGTGGGGAAAAACATACAGGAAACATTTATAAGACCATATCTGACCGTTTTTCGCGCTCACGTCTTCCCTGGCGATTCTGAGGGTGACCGGGAAACCGTTTTGAGATCGAGCCGCCGCCGGCGAGATCCCCTGCTCCGTCGTAGCCAGTAGGTCCGCGACGTCCCCGCTCTTCTCGCTGGAGACCCTCCAGTCACCGTCGACCACCGTAAATAGTTCCGGTTAGCTTGTTCCGCGCCGGAGGCCACCAAAATCCTAGCACTGCTAGGGCTAGAGCGCCGCTTAGGAACACAACCTTTGTGCTGCAGCGATTTTCCTACAGTCACAACTTTTCTTCCCCGGTTGCCCATTGCTGTCACCATGGCTTCGGCCGGAGGTAACGCCAACCGCTTGGGATCTCGCAGACCGCCGGAGGAAGAGGCGCGTGTAGCGTCCCTCCTGGAGAAACTGAATCTCACCACTGAGGAGGGTGAGGTTGCTACTTTTTGCGATGATGAAGAGGACGTTGAGGGTGGAATGAATGCTTGGGCATTGATCGGTAAAGTCCTTTCACCGTCTGTTCTTCACATTAATACTATTGCCCGAGCGATGCGACCGGCCTGGGGCAACCCACATGGTCTCAAGATGCGATCGGTGGGGGACAAGGAGGAGAACCTGTTTATCACCGAATTTGGATGTGCGGAGGACAAACACAGAGCCCTTGATGGATCGCCGTGGATGATTGGTAAGCATGTGGTTATCCTACAGGAGTACGATGCAACTTTGAAGCCCTCTGATGTTTGCTTTGCGCACATGGAGATGTGGGTGCACATTCTGAACCTGCCATTCGGTTGGATGGAGGTCAAGCGGGGAACTAGAGCTGCAGGTCTGATTGGCAAAGTGGTAAAGATAGATGCCGACCCAGATGGCAAGATCAGTGGCCCTTTCCTACAGGCTAGAGTGGCGGTGGATGTGCAGAAGCCTTTGAGGCGAGGTGTATTGCTACAAACTAAGAAAGACGCACCACCGGAATGGTTTGACATCCAGTTTGAGAAACTCCCGTTCTACTGCAAGTCCTGTGGACTGATGGGACACATACACCTGGAGTGCCCGACGCCAGCACCGAAGAATGCTCTGGGCAAACTTCCCTATGACGTTAAGCTGCGTGCCCCTAAAGAAAAGAGGAAGAAACCACAGAGTTTTGGTGCAGCTGCAGCGGAAACCTTCGGCACCTCGAGAACACCCAGTGGACAAGTACCATCACCGCGACACAACCCTACTCGACATGGTGGTGCTGATCAACGTGCCTCGGGGGCTGGCCATTCAACCAGCCAGGAAGCTCGCTGGTATGAATTCCTTTGCAACACAGAAGGGGAAAGGACCTGAAGCAAAAGATAAGGAGCCGGTCAAGAACTCAACCCAGGAAGGGGTGAGATCGGCTACTGAGAGCCCAAGGAAACGCACGCGCCCTGGTTTGCATAGGCCGGTGCATGAAAATAGTGGTGTTCCTATTGGCTTGGTGAATAATAGACTAGCTCAGCTCAGCAACAATTCCGGCCGAACTGATGAAATAAGAGAAGTTCAGAAGAAGCAGCGAGTTTCAACCAAGCCAAATGTGCGATCGGCGGCGGCTGCGGGCAGCAGCCCCTGTCGGGCGCCATGAATATCATGTGTCTGAACTACCGGGGCTGTGGGAGGTCCGAGGCAGTTCGTGAGTTTCGCAATCTTGTGGAGCTAAATCCTCCCAAGGTGTTGTTTTTGTCGGAGACGAAGATGGCTACCAAAAAAGCCAAAACGGAGCTAAGGCAACGTTTAGGCTTTGCAAATGTTGTTGGTGTCAACTGTGTCGGTCGCAGTGGTGGTTTAGTGCTTTTGTGGACCAACGATGTTGCGGTGGATCTAAAATCTTATTCCAAGTATCATATAGATGTTTGGGTGACTGAGAATGGGGGGGCGTGGAGAGCAATGGAGGTTCACGGGTTTTTATGGGGATCCGGCAAGATCGAGGAGGAAGGATTCATGGTTCATGTTGAGGTTCCTTCGTAACCAGAATGATCTCCCTTGGCTTTGTGCGGGGGATTTTAACGAGGTTCTTCATGATCATGAGCAATTTGGAGGCTGTGAACGTGAAGAATGGAAGATGGAAGGTTTCCGAGAAACGGTGGAATATGCGGGTTTCACAGATCTTGGCTATATGGGTCTGCCTTATACTTGGGACAATAGAAGAGATGGAAGGCACAATGTGAAGGTTCGGTTGGATCGGGCTTTGGCTGATGGGAACTTGCTGAATTTATTTGGTGACTCTTCTGTGCAACATGTCCAAACTACTGAATTTGACCACTGCGCTGTGCTTATCCACCTTTGCCGATCAGGAGAGTTGGGGCGGCGTGGCAGGGGGAAGCCCTTTCGATATGAAAATATGTGGCAACATCATGAAAATTATGAGGAAATGGTTGCAGCGGCCTGGACGAAGGATTGCAATTCCCTGATTGATGTTCCGTCCTCTTTGTGTGAAGTGCAAAACACACTGAAAGCATGGGACAGGGACCAGTTTGGTTCTGTGCGAAAGGAACTAGCTCATCTGCATCATCGGCTTGAGAATATCAGAAGCAATAACCTGAACTCCGGCCCATCAAGAGAGGAACGAAACATTGCTCACCGACTTTCAAAAATTCTAGCCCGTGAAGACGTGATGGAGAAGCAACGATCCCGGGTTGATTGGCTCTGTGAAAGGGACCAGAACACAGCATTCTTCCAAGCCAAGGCCAGGCAAAGGACTAGAGCAAACAAAATCACAGCTCTGAAACATCCTGATGGGTCAGTTTGCACTAAACAAGAAGAGTTGGAGGATTTAGCGGCAAACT
Source organism: Echinochloa phyllopogon (assembly GCA_033239725.1). Lineage (NCBI taxonomy): Eukaryota > Viridiplantae > Streptophyta > Magnoliopsida > Poales > Poaceae > Echinochloa > Echinochloa phyllopogon. The sequence continues at coordinate 32,033,049 of BTCW01000018.1, forward strand.
TTTACCAGCAGCTGTTCACGGCACAGTCACATTCCACACCTAAAGAGGTGGTGCAATTTGTTCCACAAAAAGTCACTCCTGCCATGAACACGATGCTGGATGCCCCTTTCACTGCCGAGGAAGTTGAGAAGGCCTTATTCATGATGCGCCCAAATAAAGCACCAGGGCCAGACGGTTTCAATGCAGGTTTTTTTCAACGGCATTGGCAGATGGTTGGTAATGATGTGAGCAAGGCGGTTCTGACCTTTCTGAATGGCGGTGACATGCTGGACATTGTTTAATAACACAGTCCTGGTATTAATTCCCAAGGTAAATCACCCTCAAGATCTAACTCAATTCAGACCTATTGCTTTATGTAATGTCCTCTACAAGATTTGTTCCAAAGTTATTGCCAATTGTCTAAGACTAGTCTTGGATGATATCATTTCAGAAGAACAATCTGCTTTTGTTCCTGGCCGCTTAATCACTGACAATGTGCTTGTTGCATATGAGAGCATACACTACCTAAATAGGAAAAAGGGAGTTATTGGGGCGTGTGCAGTTAAATTGGACATGGCCAAGGCTTATGATCATGTAGAATGGTCCTATCTATGGTGTATTATGTTGGAATTGGGCTTCAGTGAAAGCTGAGTAACTCGTATCATGAAATGTGTGGAATCTGTCAGGTTTTCAGTGAGGGTAAATGGTCACTTCTCAGAGATGTTTCTTCCTTCTCGAGGAATTCGTCAAGGTGATCCTTTATCCCCATACCTGTTCCTCCTTTGTGCAGAGGGGTTGTCTTGTATGCTCAAGCATGCTGGCCCAAACTATCTTGCAAGAGGCATTAGAGTGGGTATCCACGCTCCTTGGGTATCCCACCTTTTGTTTGCCGATGATTGCCTCCTGTTCACACAGGCCAGTGCAAATGGTGCACGAAGATTGGTGGGGATATTGCAGGTATACCAAGCTGGTTTGGGGCAAATGGTTAACATAATGAAATCTACAATATTTTTTAGTGCAAACTGCCAGGATGAGGTGAAAGATGAGGTGAAGTGAATTACTGGTATTGCAACTGAAGCTCTGTCAGAGAAATATTTAGGGTTGCCCACTGCAGTGGGGAGAAGGACGAAAGAAGCTTTTGAACACATCCCTACAAAAATCAAGAATGTTATGGGGGGCTGGAGTGAGAAGAAGTTTAGTGGAGCAGCAACAGAAACTCTGATTAAGTCGGTTGCACAAGTAGTCCCAACATACTCAATGAGATGCTTTCTCCTCTCGCCTGATACATGTAAAAAGATCACCTCGGTTACCTCAAACTACTGGTGGAGTGGTGTGGCAGACAAAAGGAGTATCCATTGGAAGAAATGGGATGACCTTACCTTGCGAAAGAGCCATGGAGGAATGGGTTCAGAGATGTAAAAAATTTCAATCTTTCCATGCTGGGCAAACAAGGCTGGCGTCTCATGATGAACCCTGATTCCCTATGTGCTAGAGTACTAAAGGGAAAATATTTTCCTCAAGGAGACTTCATGACGGCTGGGAAGAAAAAGAATTCGTCACATACTTGACGTGCAATCCTTGCCGGCTGGAAAGCACTTGAGTTAGGGTTGATAAAGAGAATTAGTGACGGGGCCTCAACAAATATTTGGAATGACTGGTGGCTTCCTACAGGTGTTGGTCATAAACCGGTTTGCAAGAAACAAGGAGCAACAACTACTTATGTGGCTGAACTGCTAACTGACAACGGAAGATCCTGGAATGAAGAGGCCCTGCACTCTAACCTATTACCGTTTGATGTGGAGGCTGCCAAGCAAATTCCACTAGGGAGAGTGCAAAATGATTTCTGGGCTTGGTCGGGAGAATGTCATGGCTTCTATTCTGTACGGTCAGCATGTCGTCTACTGACAGAAATTGATGCACAAGAGCGAGCTTTTGCTGGTGGCCAATCATCACATTCTGTTGCAGCCAGTGATCCAGGTTGGAAGAAACTGTGGAGACAGAAGGTGCCACCGAAAGTGCGGGTATTCTGGTGGAAAGTTATGCATGATTATATGCCTTGTCGAGCGAATCTGCATTGATGCCACATAGATCAAATTGCCAACTGTGAAATTTGTGGTAATCTGGAAGAAACATCGTTTCATGAACTGGTGGAATGTACTATGGCTAGGACCTTCTGGAGGAAGCTAAAAGAGATTGGAAGGATTAAATTACCACGGTTATGTCCAAGGACATGGGCAATTAATCTGCTTGATGATCGTGTGTGCAAAGAAGAAGATAGGACTGTGATCATGTGTGGTATGTGGTCTCTTTGGTCAGCAAGAAATGACCGAAAACATGGAAAAACTCCAATTGATCCCAGGCTGGCCATTGACTGGGCACTGGACGCCTGCTTCTTCCTGTTGCCAGTTCGACAACAACAGACGAATGTGACGCGGCCAAGGGAGCACTGGAAATCCCCACCGCACGGTGTTGTCAAAGTCAATTGTGGTTGTGGCTTCTGTCCTGATAGCATGACTGGTTCCACCGGTGTGGTCATGCGCAATTCGGAGGGATCCTTTCTAGGCGCCTCATCGAGATGGCTCCCGTCCGTTTCATCAGTTCTTGTTGCAGAAGCAGAGGCCTGTCGGGATGGTCTGAGGTTGGCACTGGAGAGAGGGTTCAGGAGGCTAATCATCGAATCAGACTCTCTTCAATTTGTCACCCTTTGGAAGAACCGCAGGCAACAACGGTCTGAAATTGCTGTCATTCTGGAGGAGATGAAAGAGCTGGCATCGACAATGATCTCCTTGGAATGTATGCATATGTCGACAATTTATGTTGAGCACGTCTGCCTGGGAGTACCCCAGGGAGTAGATTTGTGGATCTTGCCGAGTTCTAGGAACGATAGTACACGAACAACACAAAGATTTAGACAGGTTCGGGTCGCGAGTAGCGTAATACCCTGCGTCCTGTGTGCTTGATTGTATTGCACGTGGGTTGAGTTGTATGGTCTCTGCCGAGCTAGGGACCCCTGGCCTCCTTTATATATCCCAAGGGGCAGGGTTACATGGTAAGTTTTCTAGTCGATTACAATATGTGAGTCCTAGTTGGATTACACGAGTAGTTCTACTAGGACTCGGTCTTCTATCTTGAGGGTACCCGGGGATGTATATCCCACAACAAGAAAAAGGATGAGTAGGATGAGTAGTTCTACTAGGACTCGGTCTTCTATTTAAATATATAGGATGAGTAGTATCCGATCAAGAAAAAGTAAATAATAGCATTTGTAATACATGTTTAAACTTGTTAAGCTCATTGCTCTTGTTAGACCTGTAACCACTCGAGTAGTAGCCCTGTTACGTTTAAACACTTGGTCCCGCTTAACCATAGCCTGTAACGTGAGACTAGTGTCTTCTTTGACGTGTAGGTGTGTAGGTGTTGCAAAGGAACCAAAGGTTCACGAATTAAGGTGCATGCTACCGAGCAGTGTTTGGTCATTAAGAGTTGGGAGAAATAAATAAAATAGTTGATTAGGACTTTCTCCTGTAGGAGAGGTCACGCGAGGGATTGTAACCCATCGGCGATAGGTCATGCGAGGGTGTAGCCTTTGAGAATTATTGTTGTTGAGGAATGTACTCTTTTAGAGTAGTCGGCTCAGGGCCAACCATATTTTTAAACAAACTGATAAAATTATTATAAAAAAATAATTATTAAATAAGGCTTATCTTTATTCGTGGACGATTGTCGACGAAGCCGTGGCGGTCAGCGATGAAATCGCGATGGTTGTTGTTGAAGTCGACTAGTCGAGGTCGGCCCCGACTAGTTGTTGATGGTATAGTAGCCGATCTTGACTAGTTTTTAACTAGTCAAGATAAGTATTTAAAGTAGTCGAGGTAGTCGTTGGCAAGTTGATGCAGCCGAATGTAAGCGTAGTAGTACTCGCGCACGTCTCCCCGTGTGCGGCAAGCGGAGATCTTAAGGCATTTGAATAGTTTGAGGTCGTGCCGAGTTGTTTCGACTAATTTTGGCCGCTGCACTTGATCTTTGAAGCTTTTGGGTAGCCCTTCATGTGCTTGTAGCAGATATCCTTCTTAATGCTTTTTATGGCATAGATCAACTCTCTAGTAGGATTCGCACACGTATATCATACTGCGTGAATCAACAGGAGCAAAAGCCTTCCTCGATCTTGATGCCTGCATGCAGCTCTCTCTTTATTTTAATGCCGCTTTCTATGTTCTGATTGTACCTCTGCTGTCGCAGCCTTAATAAATACGGCTAGTCTTGGAACTCTGGTGCTTCGGCCTCTGTTTCCGATGCCAAATCGAACACGCAGGTCGCCGATTCGGACAGAGAAAACGTGTGACCTGAGTTGGAGACGAAATTAGACGGTAGCACGTATAGGCGACAATAGCCCGCGACATTGTTTCGTATCAAAATCGACACCATTGAATCTCTAGTTCATAGCCTTCTTATTGGACAATGCGGACGCTGAATCCGTTGATCTTCCCGAATAGATTAATCTTGATAATGATTGGTCCATCAACCTCACCCAGAAGGGATCGCGCAAGGCCAGTGAACAACGAGTCCTCCTGGTGTACTGGTCACGACTAGTCCTGAAGGGAGCTGGACGAGTGATTCTTCAAGCTGGAAGTCTGTCTTGAAGCTTGCGCAGCAGGTGAGGCGCGCAATGTTGTCGAGGCTGTCGCACAGTAGAACCGTGAAATCGTCGTCTTCGTTGTCCTCTGATGGCTTAGAGGCCGGCTCAGAGTCCTTGCAGCGTTCCACGGTTGGACTGTCGACTTTAGGTGTGGGCTTCTGCTCCGCGGTGTAGATCTGTTGATATGTAGCCGCGGCTTTGGGGACTCCGAGCGGGAATTGATTCGAGGGGTTGTCCGATGGCGTATCCGTCTCGGAGTTCCCAACCCCTTCCATATTTGGAAGAGAGTTATACCCGATATCGTTTGGGGTAATCCCGATCGGAGTTGGGGTTGAAGTCGAGCTCGAATTCCTGTGAGGTGTCGGGATTGAGATCGAAATTGTTGCAGGAGTGGTTGTCGAGGCGGGTGTTTCGTGGAGCGGCTCCAATGGAGACGCCATCATCGAGTACGGTCCTGGGTGGTCGGTAAGGAAACTTGTGAAGTCACCTTTGCCTTTAGCGACAAAGGTCCACGCGCCGATGACGAAGGTTGCACCCTCCTCAATGTCGTAGGTGATGAAGCTTGATCCCATCGCCCCTAATGTCGCGCTTCGGTGAGTAGGCCCCACGGTGGGCGCCAAGTGTCGACGATTTATGTCGAGCACGTCTGCCTGGGGGTACGCCAGGGAGTAGATTTGTGGGTCTCACCGAGTTCTAGGAACGATAGTACACGAACAACACAAAGATTTAGATAGGTTCGGGCCGCGAGTAGCGTAATACCCTACATCCTGTGTGCTTGATTGTATTGCACGTTGGTTGAGTTGTATGGTCTCTGCCGAGCTAGGGACCCCTGCCCTCCTTTATATATCCTAGGGGGCAGGGTTACATGGTAAGTTTCCTAGTCGGTTACAATATGTGAGTCCTAGTTGGATTACACAAGTAGTTCTACTAGGACTCGGTCTTCTATCTTGAGGGTACCCGGGGATGTATATCCCACAACATACTAGGCGTAGTGCAAATAAAGTAGCTCATCTCTGTGCTAAACATGTAACCTCGCCTGGTTCTAGTTCTGTGTGGCATGAGCCACCTAGCTTTCTTTTACTCTCACTTCAACGTGACTGTAATTCTGATGATCAATGAATGAAAGCTATGTTTTCCAAAAAAAATAATTTGGCATTCAGATTTGATTCTGACAATAAGTACCGACAAGGAAAAGAACTTGTGCTTGGAAGGCAAACCTCTTCTTTTAAGTACTCTTCAGTGCCTTGGTTTTAGAGGAACCACCAGCTACATCTATAATCCAGTGGGGAAAACATACAGGAAACATTTATAAGACCATATCCGACTGGAATCTAAGCAAAATGCATGTGGCAGTGGAATGGATAAGAAAAGGCCATGTAACTACCTGTGGTGGAGAAAGACCCATGCATCTAGTTTAGGAGCTAACAAGCAACACAATTACGTGTAGTTCAGCACATGAATAGTAATAGAACATACACTGCAACCTTCACACACTACCAGAGAACCTCACATCCGCCCCTCTCATAGGCCGCGACACATTTTGGACCCGGTGCTAAGGGTGCATCAGCACCGGGTCCAACGACTATGAGCGGGGGCGGCGCCCAGGGGTGGCAGGTTGAGCACATTAGCACCGGGTCTTGCGACGACCCGGTGCTAATGTGGTCACATTCGCACCGGCTGCAGCCAGCAACCGGTGCTAGTGTGCCCAAGGCCCTTTAGCACCGGTTGTTGGCTGCAACCGGTGCAAATGTGAGAGCAGTAGCACCGGGTCGTCGCAAGACCCGGTGCTAATGTGCTCGTATATAATACCTTCCCTCCCCTCGACCGAGCCAGCATCAACACTTGGAGCTGTGTTCATGTTGTGCTCGGGACAGGGGAGGTGCTGCCAAATTTTTTTTCAAAATTTGTGAAGATTTCACTCGTCCAAGGGGCACTACAAGGTACATTCTTTCATTCTCTTATGTTTTTATTAACTTGTATTGTTTATATGCTTTAGAAATAGAGAAATTTGTGAATCAAAATGGAAATAGAGCTTGTGTTCATGGTGGAGAGAGAGAGCTTGTGTTCATGGTGGAGAGAGAGAGGTTGTGTTCATGGTGGAGAGAGAGAGCTTGTGTTCATGGTGGAGAGAGAGCTTGTGTTCATAGTGGAGAGTGAGAGCTTATGTATTGTATTTATTAGTTATTTATTTAAAGTTGGAATAGTTAATTATTTTTTTAATGGAAGTATATTTGTTTTTAGAAAATGATATTGGTTACTAATGCAGATGAATAGGCAATGGATGTACAGGGACAATCACGCGGCGTTTTGTGATGGCCTGAAGGGGTTTCTCGATGTCGTCGAGGCCAATAGGACGCCGTCAGGTTTCATGTTCTGCCCATGCACTAATTATTGAAATATACAATCGTACAAACAAAGAGGAGCTCTTCAGGTGCATTTGATGAGGCACGGTTTCATGAGCAATTATTCTGTTTGGAGGAAGCAAGGTGAAAGAGAAATTCTAATGAATGAAGATGAAGAAGACGAGGTGGATAACGACATTTCGGTATTGGCTGAATACTACGGGGCCTTTGCAGATGCTGCAATGGGTGATGCCGATCATGAAGATGCTGCTCAGGAAGATGCTCAGGAAGATGACCCTAATGATGGACTTGGGCAAATGTTGCGTGATGCTGAGAAAGACTTGGGCAATGATAAGGAACTAAAAAAGATACAACGCATGTTGCGGGACCACAAAACTGACTTGTACCCAGATTGCAAAGAGAGGCTTACGAAGTTGGGTAGCACACTTGCATGTCTGCAGTGGAAGGCAGCAAATGGCGTTACTGATAAGGGTTTCGATGAGCTACTGAAACTCGTAAAGAAGATTCTGCCCAAGGGTAACGAATTGCCATCAGCAACGTATGAAGCAAAACGGGTTGTTTGCCCTCTCGGTTTGGAGGTGCAGAAGATACATGCGTGTCCTAATGACTGTATCCTCTATCGCGGACAATACGAACACTTGGATTGTTGTCCAGTTTGCAGTTGCGCATGATACAAGATAAGGCGGGATGACCCTGGTGAGGTTGTGGGGGAGCCTTGTAAGAAAAAAATTCCTGCGAAGGTGATGTGGTATTTTCCTCTGATACCCTGTCTGAAGCGTTTGTTCAAGAACAAAGAGCATGCCAAACTAATGCGATGGCACAAAGAAGAACGTAAGCAGGATGGCATGTTGAGACACCCCGCTGATGGATCCCTGTGGAGGAACATCGACAGAGCATTCCCAGAGTTTGATGCTGATGCGAGAAATGTGAGGCTTGGTTTAACTACTGATGGCATGAACCCTTTTGGTGAAATGAGCAGTAGTCATAGCACTTGGCCTGTGACTTTATGTATCTACAACCTACCCCCTTGGCTCTGCATGAAGTGAAAGTTCATTACGATGCCAGTGCTTATTCAAGGGCCAAAGCAACCTGGCAACGACATTGTTGTCTACCTAAGACCATTGGTTGACGAACTTTTGCAACTATGGAAGGAAGAAGGTGTTAGCGTGTGGGATGAGGACAAGCAGGAGCAGTTTGACCTTCGAGCACTGCTTTTCATAAACATCAACGACTGGCCTACACTAAGTAACCTATCAGGACAATCAAACAAAGGATATAAAGCATGCACTCACTGTTTAGAGGAAACCGAAAGCATGTATTTGAAACATTGTAGGAAGGTTGTTTACATGGGTCATCGTCGATTTCTTCCTACGAAGCATGAGCTACGAAAGAAATGTCCGCATTTTGGCGGGAATGCGGACCACCGTACAAAGCCAAGACACTGGAGTGGATAAGATGTATTTGATATGTTAAAGGACCTACAAGTGGTGTTTGGAAAGGGAGACGGAAGCCAGCCTATTCCGACTGGCGAGGATGGTCGTGCCGCGATGTGGAAGAAAAAGTCTATCTTTTGGGAGCTACCTTATTGGCAATATTTAGAGGTCCGTAACATGATTGATGTGATGCATCTGACGAAGAATCTTTGCGTGAACTTGATAAGCTTCCTAGGTACTTGTGGGAAGCCAAAAGATACACTAGAAGCACGACAAGAGCTGAAACGATTGAAACAACAGAATGATCTACATCCAGAAAAGAGAGACGATGGACGCTAGTACTTGCGTCCTGCCAGCTTCACACTCAGCAAAAAAGAGAAGGCAAGCATGTTTGAATGCTTGAATAGTATCAAGGTTCCATCGGGCTACTCCTCCAATATTAAGGGAATAATAAATATGAAAGAGAACAAGTTCACAAACCTCAAGTCTCACGACTGTCATGTGTTGATGACACAGCTGCTTCCCATCATACTCAGGGGTGTGCTACCCGTTAATGTGCGGAAAGCCATTGTGAAGCTATGTGCATTCCTCAATGCAATTTCTCAGAAGGTGATCAATCCAGACCATTTAGTTCAGCTACAGAATGACATAGTGCAATGTCTTGTCAGCTTTGAGATGATATTTCCACCATCCTTCTTCAATATTATGACACATCTATTGGTTCACCTCGTCAAAGAGATTTGTATATTGGGCCCAGTATTTCTACACAACATGTTCCCGTTTGAGAGGTTCTTCGTTGTGCTAAAGAAGTATGTCCGTAATCGTTCTCGTCCAGAAGGATGCATTGCTAAGGGATACGAAACAGAGGAGGTCATTGAATTCTGTGTTGACTTTGTCAATGATCTTATGCCGATTGGTGTGCCCGAATCACATCATGAGGGGAGACTTGGTGGAAAGGGCACACTAGGGGAAAAGATCGATGGTAATCAAGGACATGGAGACATTTCGTAAAGCGCACCTCACAATTTTGCAACAATCAACCTTAGTTGCTCCGTACATCGAGGAGCACATGAAGATTCTCTGGGACGAAAATCCAGCAAAGTCTGCAGCCTTTATTCAGCGGATGCACAATAGTACTTTCGCCGCTTGGTTGCGAGAATGTCTGATGGGTGTCGAGGGCATTGATGCGCAGCTAGCTTTTGTAGCTAGGGGTCCATCGACCACGATCTTAAAATTCCAAGGATACGACATCAATGGGTATACATTTTACACAAGAGCCCGGGACAAGAGGAGCACCAACTAAAACAGTGGAGTCTGAATCGACACGATAGACACCAATGGCAATACTAACTCATACTATGGTGTCATAGAGGAGACTTGTGAACTAGAGTACGGACCTTTGAAGATCCCACTGTTTAAGTGCCAATGGGTGAAGCTGACTGCAGGAGGTGTTACAGTTGATGAGTATGAATGACGTTAGTGGACCTAAACAAGATTGGGTTTCTAGATGAACCGTCCGTCCTAGCCAAAGACCATAAGTTTTTTATGTAAAGGACATGGCTAGCAGACCAAAGAAAGGGGCGGATAAGAAAGGGGTGGGTAAGAAATTGGACCCACCACAAGACGAGCCAAAGCATCATATTGTTCTTCCCGGAAAAAGGAAAATCGTAGGAGTTGAGGACAAGACGGATGAAGATTATGATATGCTCGATGGGCTGCCTCCATTCTCGATGGCTGCTGACCCAAGCATACTGTTAGCGGCAGAGGAGACACCCTATCTACGGCGTGATCACAATCAAGGAACATTCATAAAGAGGAAGTTTATTAATGTCCGAGTAAACGATGATGCCATGTAATTTAATTGCACTATGTTCCAGAAATTCATATTTATATAAACGACGTCGTGTATTTGTTATGCATTTATGTTGTTTTAGTTTTTAACATTTTGACATATGATCCATCAAAAGATATGACCACCCGAAGCCCATCTTTCGTGAAATGTAGCAACGTTCGATCAATGAAACCAAATGTTAATTCCTACGATTTTCTGGAATTTTCTATTATTTTCTAGTAACTCCTACTATTTTCTAGAATTTTCTAATAATTTTAAAGGGCTTTGTTTTCTACAAAATTATTATTTAGAAATAAAGAGCTTCATTTAATAATTACTATTAGTAAGTAAAACACTCATCGCTTGAAATAATTATTATATTTTTATTTATTAATAAAGTAAATGAAAGCAAATGGTAATTCCTATGATTTTCTAGGATTTTATATTAATTTCTAATATTTTCTAGTAACTCCTACTATTTTTCTAGAATTTTCTAACAATTTTAAAGAGCTTTGTTTTATTTATTTAATAATTACAATTAGTAAGTAAATCACTTTATTTATTTGTATTTACGAATAAAGTAAAGTAATAGAAATAGAAAAAAGACCCGGTGCTAATTGTCGATTTGGATGAAAAAATGGCGGCAACTGAAATCCTAGCCCTTTAGCACCGGGTAGATCCAACACCCGGTGCTTAAGGTGCCCGGGATTTCAGTTGCCGCCCTGGGCAACTCTTTAGCACCCGGTGTAAGCAGAGCCGGTGCTAAAGGCTCATTAGCACCGGGTGTTGTATCCACCCGGTGCTAATGTGCTGGCCTTTAGCACCGGGTGAAGGCAAGACCCGGTGCTAATGACCCTTTAGCACTGGGTAAAGACCCGGTGCTAAAGGCCCCGCCCATATAACCGCGCCGCCCCCCCCCCCCCGCCCCTCACTTCTTGCATTCGCCGCCTCCGCCGGTACAGCTCCCGCCCCCGTCGCCGGTCGCCCGCGACCGCGCCGCCCGTGGCCCGTCGCCCGTGTCCATCGTCGCCGTGTCTGCGCCGCCGTCGCCCGTCGCCCGCGCTCGTCGGCGGCCGCCCGTCGCCCGCGCCCGCCGCCGTCGCCCGTCACCTCGGTCTTTTTCTTATTTAATTTTGTTATTTAATTTATTACTTAATTAGGTATTTAATTTGTTATATAATTAGGTATATAATTTATTATTTAATTTGGTTATATATAATTTGTTATTATTTATATGCTTATATATAATTTTGTATATATAACTTTGTATATATAACTTTGTATATATAATTTTGTATATATAATTTTGTATGTAATTTTGTATATATAATTTTGTATATGTGCATATTTTGTATATGTGCATTTAGATAATTGCAACTTTGTATATGTGCAAAACCTATCGCGCACCCGAACCCCTTCGCGAACCCCTTCGCGTCGCGCACCCGAACCCCTTCGCGAACCCCTTTGCGTCGCGCAACAAAATCTTCGCGAACCCAAACGCGTCGCGCACCCGAGCCCATTCGCGAACCCAAACGTGTTGCGCACCCAAACCTTCGCGCACCCAAACCATTCGGAACCCAAACTCGTCGCGCACCCGAACACCTTCGCGAAGCCCTTCGCGTCGCGCACCCACCGTTCAAGAACCCCTTCGCGTCACGCACCCACCGTTCGCGAACCCCTTCGCACCGCCGTAACCCTAAACCCCGAAACTCAAACCCTAAACCCCCTAGCCCTAACCTAAAACCCCAAAAGTCAAACCCTAAACCCTCTAGCCCTAATCCCAACCCCCTAGCCCTAACCCAAAACCCCAAAACCCAAACCCTAAACCCCATAGCCCTAACCCTACACCCCTAAACCCAAACCTTAAACCCTCTAGCCCTAACCCAAAACCCAAACCCTAAACCCCCTAGCCCTAACCCTAAACCCCGAAACCCAAACCCTAAACCCCCTAGCCCTAACCCTAAACCCCAAAACCCAAACCCTAAACCCCCTAGCCATAACCCAAAACCCCGAAACCCAAACCCTAAACCCCCTAGCCCTAACCCAAAACCTCGAAACCCAAACCCTAGACCCCCTAGCCCTAACTCTAAACCCCGAAACCCAAACCCTAAACCCCTAAACCCCTATCTATATTTATTTATATTTATTGCTTACAAATTATTTTTATTCCTATAGATGGCGGACAACAACCCTAGCGAACCCTTGCAAGAGGATAATGACCAGTTCTTATTGAATCAAATATTTGTCATCGATGCCGAAGATAACCTGCAACCAAACATGGAAGATGTGCTGGTATTGCTCAAGGGAGCGAAAATGTGGAACAACGTAATGTGGATGGATGCAGTAATAATGAGCCCACGTCTAGTCAGGTGTGAATATATCTCATTTAATATGTATTGTATATCTCAATATTTCTCATTTAATATCTATTGTATCTCAATAAATCTCATTTAATATGTATTGTATCTCAATATATTTCATTTAATACTGTATCGTTGATATATAATTTATGTAGCCCGCCTCTGCGTCGATAACCAGAACTAGGAAATCCAAACGAGCTGCCACTAAGAAGCTGAAGGATGTGAAGTTTCACATCACTCGAGTGGAGGACGATGGGGAGCCAGTTGAGCCCAAACAAGTGGCCAGAAAATTTATATCTCAGTGCGGGGTTGTTCTACGGGAACGCGTGCCTATTAGCATCAGAAAATGGAAATCCATGGACCCTACTGAGCCGCACGTGTTGCCCAATACTAAGAAGGAGATGCTATGGGTGGACTTAAAAGGAATTTTCGAATGACCTAGCAGTCATGAAGAGCAACTGAAGGATTGGACAATGAAAAAGATGGCAATTTTGTTGCAGGATTACACGAAAAAATTGTACAAGAATTATCTCATTATCGGAGAAGCACCGGATCCCGCGAAGCATCCAACCATCACTCATGATGCTTGGGAATCGTTCTTGGAGTACAAAAACTCTGAAGAAGGGTCAAGTATGACCGCTAGAAATGCTGACAATGCCGGTAATAGGAAGTACACCCATAGAATGGTTTCTGGAGGTTATAAATGGAGCATTGAGAAATGGGAGAAGATGGAAGAATCCATATTTGCTAGAGGCATTCGTCCAGCGACACATGACTGGCCCACACGATCCAAGCATTGGTACTATGGTCATGGAGGCACCCTCAGTCCGATCGACGGCTCTTTAGTTTTTGGCGAGGACTTGCGAAAACTAGCTCAACGTCTCATCAATATCCTTAAGGCATCTGAGAGGGGAGAATTTGTTCCTGATAGAGATAGAGATGAACTAACCTATGCCTTAGGAAAAAAGGAGCATCCTGGACGTACGCGCGGCGTAGGCATAGTACCATGGAAGAAAGGTTTCAAAGAGGACGCCACCTCCTATAGGAGCCGTTCGCGGAAGAAGGCGGAATATGAGCAGAGGGTGAGGGACATAGAGGAAACGGTAGCCGCCCAGGGCTCAAAGATACAGGAAATGGAGGTAGAGACGGAGCGGCGAATGAAGTTAGCATGGCTTTAGATACAAGCCACAGGAACCGCCAGCACAGAGCATGTACCTCTCCAAGATCCTAATGCGGCCCTTCTTAGCCCTCCCCAACATCGAAGCAGTCACGCTTCCACAGGGCATGTACCTGGCCATGAAGACATTCCCGCACCTCAGTCTGAACCGATTCGTTACCCCGTGGATGAAATAATTCAATGGACCGCGTGTGAGCTTGTCGTGAGGCAGAAGAACATATCCGTGGTGGTACGTATGCGACATTAGTTTATATATTTCATAAATATCATCATAAATATTATTCATTTACTAACTTCCTTTCTACTTATTTTATTAGGTCACATATGGTATGACCAAACCAGTGGAACCAGGTCAAAGATGGCATTGCATGGAGATTCCACATGGTTACGTACTCGTTGAGGTGGAGCAAGTCGTTGACCAGTGGAATGACTTGGAACTTGACATCGCCGGAGGTGACGGAGAAAAAAAACTCGGGGAGTGTTCTCACGGCATCATTCTATGGAGCAAGCGAGACATCGCCATACCAAGTAGCACCGAGTCTCCTTCAGATCCCCCGTCTCCAAGAGGTCCACCGGATCACGATTCTCTGGGAGCTCATGACGCAAACCCGTCTCCGTCTCCGTCTCCTCTACGGCGGAAGTCTCCGTCTCCACCGCGGCAGAAGCTTGAACCAAAGAAGTGCTCTAAACTGTCTAGCTTGGCCCCTCCACCACAGAAGAAGCCACGGAAGGTCAAAGAGAAGCCTGCACCACCGAAAAAAGCTTACGAACTGACTCAAGAAGAGCTCGATGCCTCTGTTAAAGAAGACGTAAAGAGACAACTTTTCACAAGAAAACAACCAGAGTTGAAGATTGACCCCGCCACGGCAAAATCCTTCCTCCAAAATTTGACTAGGGGACAATAGAAGACGTCACAAGTATTAGACTATGACCGCTCATTAATGAAATCTCAAGGGAAGAGGAAGGCGGCGGCGTCCAAACCTGTTGCTCAGCTCGGCAACCAACCTCAGCAGTCAGTACCCCAGGTAGCATCTGAGTACGAGCTGAACATGCAACGACAAATGGCCGAGACAGGACTCTCGAGAGAGGAAATCATGGCAGAAAAAGAAATCCCTGTGAGCACATCGTTCGGGTGGCCATTTAAACTTGGCCAGCCTTTGGTCGGTCCAGAAATGGAAAGCATGCTACAAACAAAGATGCGCCGATTCCATCAGTGGTATCTAGAACAATCAAGAAGCAAAATGTGCATGTTTGGAGTTCGCGTAAAGGACCAAGATTTTTTCAATGCCGAGGAAACCCTCTGGTTGGAGTTCAAGGATATATATATGAGGTGTACCACCAAGACGCCATGGACGTGTTTTTGGTCGACTGTTGGGTATTGTAAGTGCTTTGTTCTCATTTACATTTGACACTTGAAAACAAATTTAATCTTTGCTGACGCGCCCTTTATTGCTTAGCAATGCAGAATGAAGATTCAAAGATGTCGGAGGGAAGGAATATTTGACATTGGTTACATGGACCCGACAAAGATAAGTGACAAAATGATTTCGATGAATCCAGAGGAAACAAATCAAAATTTATACAAGTATCTCCAAAAACATAATTATTGCGACTCCATACTATTGCCATACAACTTCGGGTGAGTACCTATACATGTATCTACTTATAGTGCCTATACAAAATTTTATGGACTCCATACTATTGCCGTTCAATTTTTATTTCTCATTATAATGTCTACATGTATACAGTTTTCCCTGGATCCTAATCATAGTGTGTCCTGACCGAGGTATCGTCCACATCTTTGATTCGTTGAAGTCTCCAACATATGCTTACCAGAACATCATTGACATGTTTACAAGGTGACATATATTTTCCCATTTAACTCAATTCTGCCCTTTCAATCACAATGATTTAACACAACTTTTTGGATCATAGGGCGTGGGTTCAATTTTGTCAAGATAACCCTGGTATGATCCATAAAACACTCACATGGAAGACTAACTTTCCGGTAAGCAAGTAATTTGTACGTGTAGGTCTCCGCTAACCTATTATATGAATTTTACTTAACTTTATTTTTTGATCGACAGTGTCGCCAACAGGGGTCGGGAAATAATCTATGTGCATATTATGTTTGTGATAACATGCTCAATTGGTCGACGAAAAAGATGACTCACCATGGTGTTATGGTACGTAACACATTTTCAGGTTTCAATTTGATATATTTAATATATTTGTAGAAAAAGCACTTGATTTTGTAATAAATTATATTATTTAGAAATATATGGCTTCATTTATTGATAATGGGATTCATTCATAATAAATAATATTATTATTAAATTTAAATTAATAAGTAAGGCACTTTGTTTTGTAATAAATGATTATTTAGAAATATAGGGCTTCATTTAATAATTACTATGTTTGTATTAATAAGAAAAACACTTTGTTTTATAATAAATGATTATTTAAATATATACGAATATTTGTATTTGTAAGTAAAGCATTTATTTTATATTAAATGATTATTAATTGCACAATTGTTGTATTCAATTCCGCGGAATTAATATTTCCATCTATTTGCAAATTATAGATGATGAGGCTGGAAGAAGATAAACTCGATCAAGAGAGAATAGACGCAATTACAGAATAGCTCATTGGATGGATTTGGGACGAGGTCGTTAATCCTCGTGGAGAATTCCATCTCCCCCTGGAGGATGTGCTGTCAAGTTGTTCCTCTAGTCGGATTTCTTAAGTTGTAATATACAGTTCAAATATATAACTCTAGTTCGATATCTAAATTATAATATATATATCTTCTATTTTGATTATATGTCTAGCTAATATAAATATATAGTACTACATGCACGGCAGCTGAATACCTGTTTGAAGACGTATCATAATACATATATAAACATATATAAATATACATACATGGCGGCTGCAAAAAGTAACCAAAAAAAATCCAGGCCCTTTAGCACCGGTTGTATACACCAACCGATGCTAAAGGCCCTCCTATCCCCGCTGTGTAGGCAGGGCCTTTAGCACCGGTTGGTGTTTAGAACCAGTGCTAAAGGCCCCCTTTAGCACCGGTTATGCTACCCGGTGCTAAAGTGTACCCCCTTTAGCCCCGGAAGTTTAGCACCGGTTGGGAATCCGGTGCTAAAGCCCGTTCCCAACCGGTGCGGATGTGAGGTTCTCTGGTAGTAGAGGACCATATTCTAGTATGCGCTACAATACCCAGCTAATCCGCAACCTTCTTTGTAGCATTGAGATTTAGGGGTTCCCTAAAAACTAAACTAAACATAACGAACGAAAAATAAAGTGCAGTTAGTGGAGATTTTAGGATAAAAGTTCCACTTAAATTATACATGTGTGTTGGTAAAGAGTCTGAGACCGAAGGCCAACATAGAGAGAGTGCATCTTATTGTCCCTATGTATTGGATCCTCCGTGTGTTTTGAAGACTCAACATAGAGATAGACCAATTACTTAATTTGGAGCTGAAGAGGTACATTCTATGGCTTATGAGGTGTCACGCCTGATTTTCGAAGAGAAACCAAGTGCATCTCATATGTGCGCCAGGATCATGTTTACACACATACGATAGACAAAAGAGTGTAATATCATAACACAGTATTCAAACGTACAAGAGGATTAATAACTTTATTACAATATTCATATTACACTCTCGGGAGACACGAATGTCTTATAGACGAACACACGATAACTAGACGAAGCGTCTTCATCTTCCACTTCCACAGGCATCACGACTGGGGAAACACAAGCCTCAAAACTCATCGTAGTCACTATAGTACTTTTCACCATAGTTTTCCTCTGAACATCATAAGCAAGTGTGAGTACACCTAACTAGGTACTCAGCAAGCGGGGGAAAGATGCAAGGCTGTCAAGAACAGGCTCGGGTTCACAGCGGTGAGTTTTTAAAGTTGGCCAAGTTTTATTAGCGAGCTCCTATTTACTAGATGTAAGTTTATACCAACCCACTTAAGCATTTAGAAAACATCTTATTCCAAAACCATGAGATAAACCACAATTTAAATTCCATCTTTAAGTTCAATTATCATGTGAGGGTCCAAGCCGCTCATTACCGTGAGCACGGCTGATCGATCAGTTTTCACTCTGCAGAGGTTGTACACTTTTACCCATAGTTCGTGTTCCCCATGTTGCCTAGGTTTGCAAGGCCCTTAAACACTTCCGAGGTGAGTGGCTAGGGGTCCACTGCGAAGCCTTTACAAAGGTGTGCGAAAGACCAACAACCCGCAAGAGTTACAGACTAGGGCAGAGCACAACCCTCCCTTACGGTCAGTACATTAGCCAAGGCTACTACCAGGACCGAGCTATACCCCTTCAACCCCAATCCCCCCACTGCTCCTTTCGGATAAGGTCATTAGTATAATCACACCCCTAATTAATCGGCTAAGGTCAGAGCCATATGACACCGTGGTTGCACTGTTTTCTTGGGTGGTTCTCCATGTTTCGATTAAAGAAAAGTGTTCTTACATTAACCAACATTTACCATCAAAGTTGCCATGATCAATATTTTATAAAGATCCAATTCAACCGATCCCAAGGTATAGCAACACAAAGCATAAACTAACACAAAACATTATTTAAACCGGGGTTGTTCCAATGAATCGTGGGTAAAAAGACTAGATAAGTCCTTAAAAAGGTGTTCCCGTAAAATTAATGTAATAAAAGTAAATTTTTAGTTGTCATGCAATTATATAGGACAAAAAGAGTATGCGGGGAGGGCCATTTGCCTTGCTCTACAAAGGAATCTTTTTCTTCTTCAAAATATTGTCCTTGATCTGCTTCAACGGGCGGCTCAGTCGCAACAGGCACGAGATCTACGATCAAGCAATAAAACATACAATAAGAAAAACAGTACATCAAACATTGAAAAACATTTTATAAAGCGCCTACGGAAAGAAACTACACGTTTGAGGACCTAAACTTGATTATAGATGGATAACAAGGGCTATGAGGCACAAAGATTGGGGAGATTAAATAAATAAATGACAGGTGCTAGATTGACAAAGAGATATTTTTTTGGATTTTCTGGAATTGTATTTTGAGGAATAAAATGTATATGGCATCAGAATGATGCAACGGTGACATCATCAATGTGCATGCATACCGATATGTGTATACTAGCCTGTACTTGCGTGGTAAGAACTCACAAGCAAGGATGGATTTATCTGGTAATTAATTGGCACGTGATTACTGCTAGCATGTGCTGCCGTCTGAACATGGCTATTATGAGATTTTGGTTAAGACTTTATACGTAGGACTCGTATGTGCAACTAGGCTTCTTGGCCAGCGCAGCGCAATACAGAGGAAGCGCACGGACTGGCCGAAGAGAATACACATGCACGTGAAACAATAGAGAGGGTAGCGGTAGGATGTTTCTCACCAGAATGTGATGGTAGACGATGCCGAGTAAGGAATGCACACACACAGAGAGAGAGAGAGAGAGAGAGAGAGAGAGAGAGAGAGAGAGAGAGAGAGAGAGGGAGAGAAGGCTGTCCTCTCGACGACGAGCAGTGGCACGTCAAAGCATAGCAGCAACGGCGGCAAGCAGCTTCCTCGCGGCCTTGATGAAGACAACCACGTACTAATTCTCTTGATCAGGATAGAACGAGAGAGAGTTCAGAAGAGCTGTAACAGGCTAATGAGAAGACTGCTGTGCCTTTTATAGGTGCAGCAAGGAAACTGAGGGGCCAAACAGTGGAGGGATGAAAGGCCATGCATGGCTTGCTGTCGGTGGAGAACTGGATAATTTAATTGCCACGAGATGCAGTAGCTGCTCTTCCTCTGGTGGTGGGAATTGATGGAGATTAGAGTGGGCAATCAGTTTTTTTTTCTCATGGGTGGATATTGATTGAGTTTTATGGTGCAGTTGCATGCGCTCCTTTTGTTGGCCTTTGAGTCCCCGCTGGTGGAAGTTGAAGGAGCTCAGAGTGGAGTTTCAGTTTTGCTAGGAAGTGGATATTGAAGCTGAGCAATTATCGTGATGGTAAGGAGATGAGGGAACAGTCTGGGAGAAAAAAAAATAAAGAGCAGATATGACGCCTGCATGCAGCCATGATGGAGAGTGAGATTTGAATTATTTTGCATGCTAGTATATGTTACGTGTATTGAAGGACCTGGTTGCTAGCTTCTTTTGGATAGTTCACGTGTAGACAAGGAAATAAAAGGAATAAATAGTCTGAATCATCTAGAAAGAAAAAAAAGAATAAAGAAAAGATGGAGAGGAACAGGAAAAAAATAAAGATAGACTGATTAAGAATTGAAAAGAAAGCTGACGTGAGATGTCTGATAATTGATTTGAAATTAGGAAGATTGGATTTGTACTGAACGAGAACGTAACCAAATTTTTTTAAACAATTTAAAATTCGTTTTTTTCAACTAAAATATTATGCAAAGCAGCGTGAATGCAACAGTTCACTTGTCATGCTATAAAATTATTTAAATGATGTTTGAATACTTTTAGGCTCAAATTAATTGATAATTTAATTAAGCTCTTAGGAAAATTAAATCTAGTCATGTTGATATGATTTATTTGTGATGGGTTTTTAGGGTGTTACAAATCCTACACCCTTAAAAAGAATCTCGTCCCGAGATTCAGGAAGATTGGAGAACAGCTGAGGGAACTCTTCCATAAGTTCTTCTTCTCTTTCCCAAGTAACTTCATCCTCTGAGTGATGACTCCACTGCATTTTGCACATGTTTACAACCTGGCTCCGTGTGACCCTCTGTGACTTGTCTAGGATTTTAATGGGATACTCCTTATATGTCAAATCATCCTTCACCTCCAGATCCTCCAGTGGTAAGTGCTCCACTCTAATCTTGCTTGAGCACTTCTTCAGTTGTGACACATGGAACACATCATGAACCCCTAATAACCGAGCTGGCAATTTCAACTTGTATGCCACTTCACCTTTCCTTTCTAATACCTTAAAAGGTCCGATGAAACGGGGTGACAACTTCCCTGTGACATTGAACCTTCGTAGGCCTTTGATAGGTGATACTCTGAGATACGCATAATCTCCTTCCTCGAATACTACTTCTCTTCTCTTAGGGTCAACATAACTCTTTTGACGTGACTGTGCCATTTTAAGATTCTCCCGAATTATCTCGACTTGTCTTTCAGCCTCTTTTATAATTTCTGGTCCAAAGAGTTGACTTTCTCCCGTCTGACTCCAATACAACGGTGTTCTGCACTTTCTCCCGTACAAGGCTTCAAACGGTGCCATCTTGAGACTAGATTGATAGCTATTGTTATAAGCAAACTCTACATACGGTAAACTTTTATCCCAGCTACCTCAATGCTTTAAAGCACAAGCCCTTAACATATCCTCCAAAATTTGATTCGTCCTTTCAGTCTGACCATCGGTCTGTGGATGATACGCCGAACTGAAATTCAACTCTGTATCTATTGACTCGTGTAGCTTCTTCCAAAAATGTGACGTAAACTGAGTGCCTCGATCTGACAATATCTTTTTAGGAACTCCATGCAAACATACTATCCGTGACATGTACAGTTCTGCTAGCTTCGCTCCGGTGTAAGTGGTCTTAACTGGTATAAAATGAGCAACCTTGGTTAACCTATCCACGATAACCCATATGGAATCGTAACCATCACGAGTACGAGGTAACCCTACAATGAAATCCATACCAATTTCTTCTCATTTCCACTCAGGTACTTTTAGTGGTTGCAGCAAACCGGCTGGTCTTTGATGTTCTGCTTTTACCCTCTGGCATATATCACACAAAGCGACATGAGCTGCAACCTCCCTTTTCATCCCGTACCACCAATACTTCTGTTTCAAGTCTTGATACATCTTGGTACTACCGGGGTGAATAGAGTATGCTGAATCATGAGCTTCCTTCAGTATAGTCTCACGAAGACGATCGACTTCGGGCACACATATCCTGTTCCTGAACCAAATAGTTCCCTGATCATCCCTCTTAAAATCTGGAACTTTTCCCAAATCAATCAACCTTCCATATTCTTTAATCTTTTCATCGGTCAACTGCCCTTTTCTGATCTCCTGTTCAAGTGTTGAATCAATTTCCAAAGTCATAGATTCACTTTGGGCAACGATCCCTAAGTTGAGCTGTGCCATTTCCCAACACAACTCTTGCGGTTTTAACCGAGCTATAAGCATGTTTGCCTGACTCTTTTGACTTAAAGCATCTGCCATGACATTAGCCTTACCGGGGTGATACTGAATATACAGATCATAATCCTTGATTAACTCTAGCCATCTGCGCTGTCTAAGATTGAGATCCTTTTGAGTAAAGATATACTTCAAACTCTTATGGTCGGTAAAGATCTGACACTTGTTACCAATCATGTAATGTCTCCAAATTTTTAGTGCGTGCACAACGGTGGCCAACTCTAAATCATGGGTAGGATAATTTTGTTCATGTTTCCTCAATTGTCTGGAAGCATAAGCTACTACTTTTCCTTCTTGCATTAGAACACAACCAAGACCTTGACGTGAAGCATCACAATATACATCAAACCCTTTGTGAATGTCTGACATTGTCAGCACAGGGACAGTAGTCAACCTCTTCTTCAATTCTTCAAAACTAGCTTGGCATTTATCATCCCATTTGAATTCTTTCCCTTTTTCTAGTAAGGTTGTGAGTGGTTTCACGATCTTCGAGAAGCCTTCAATAAACCTACGGTAATAACCTGCCAATCCGAGGAAACTTCTGATCTCAGGCACAATCCTTGGAGGGTTCCAGTTCAACACATCTTGAACTTTGCTTGGATCTACTGCTATTCCTCCATCGGTGATAACATGACCAAGAAATGAAACTTCCTTCAACCAAAAGTCACACTTACTGAACTTGGCATACAACTGATGCTCTCGAAGCCTCTGCAATACAAGCCTCAAATGCTTTTCATGTTCTTCCTCATTCCGAGAGAATATCAGAATGTCGTCAATGAACACCACTACGAACTTGTCAAGATAGTCCATGAACACCTTGTTCATCAAATACATGAAGTACGCTGGAGCATTTGTCAATCCAAAGGACATGACAGTGAACTCATACAATCCGTATCTAGACGTGAAAGCTGTCTTAGGAATGTCCTCTAGACGGATCCTCAACTGATGGTAACCAGATCGCAGATCTATCTTAGAAAACACTTTCGCACCCCTCATCTGATCAAACAGATCCTCGATCCTAGGTAAGGGATATTTGTTTTTGATGGTAACCTCATTAAGAGATCGATAGTCTACACACATCCTCCTAGAGCCATCCTTCTTATCCACAAAGAGAGTAGGAGCTCCCCAAGGTGACGAACTAGGACGGATAAACCCTTTACTTAATAATTCTTCTATTTGTTTCTTAAGTTCAGTCAAGTCCTTAACATCCATTCTATATGGCCTCTTAGATATGGGAGCAGTACCATGTAAAAGTTCAATACTGAATTCAATATCTCGGTCAGGTGGCATACCTGGTAAGTCATCTAGGAATACATCCGGATACTCATTTACTACTTTGATATCTTCCACAGTCCTTTCTTCCATAGAATTTACTGTTCCGCCTTCTATCAGTGAGGGAGTTGCCACATATTCAATTCTATCTCCTTGAGGGCTGGTTAAGAGCACTGACTTCTTTCGACATTGAATAGATCCATCCCACTTGTGTAATCAATCCATTCCCAGAATTACGTCTATTCCTCAAGATTTTAGAACTACTAGATTAGCTGGGAAATCTACTCCCATGATTTTAAGAGTTACTCGTGGGCATAACAAACTGGCTTGCATTTCTCCGCCTGGAGAACTAACTAGCACGGGCTTTTTCATAGCTCTCATAGATAAATCATGTTTTGCCACAAATTGTTCGGTTATAAACGAATGCGTTGCTCCAGAATCAAATAAAACTATTGCATGTATAGAATTAACAAGGAACGTACCAAGCACAACTTTTGAAGCTTCCTGAGCTTGTTCAGCGGTCACGTGAGTCACTTTTCCACGCACATAGTTCCGCTGAGCCCTGTTGCCTTGTGCATTAGAGTTTCCAGGACGAGTCTGAGATGAAGGCTGCTCGGGCCTCTGTCCATTGCCCTTCTGTTGAGTGTGCACACCACGCTGAGGACAATTGTTGGCATAATGTCCCAACTCTCAACATTTGAAACAACCATTAGGCTGTACTGGAGCATTGTTCCTCATGAGAGCGCCTGTGGCATTGCTTGGGCGGGGAGTGGCTGTGGTGTTGCTTGACCGATTCTGCTGAGAGTTTGGAGTGTGTGGTGATTGTTGATTAAAGCGTTGGGGCTGCTGGAATGAATGCTGCAGCTGCAAGTTTTGTGGATAACCTCCACTCTGTCCACCAGAGCGGAAGTGAGAACCCTGAGGGGAATTATAGTGGGAGCGAGTGTTACTGGTGGATTGCCCCTGAGACTGGAACATGCGCTTGTGTTCACCAAGCTCCTTGCGCTTGCTCTCTAGGCCTATAGCTTTGTTTAGAAGAGTCTGGAAGTTTGGAAAGATGTGACTTTGCAGCTGATAGTTAAGTGGCCCTATGAGACCCTCCAAGAATCGTTCCTACCTCTTGGCATCGTTATCGACTTCATTAGGTGCATAGCGAGACAACTGGGTGAATTTGTCCAGATACTCGCTGACTGACATGTTGCCTTGCTTTAGTCCGAGAAACTCTTTTTGTTTAAGCTTCATAACTCCAGTGGGAATGTGATAAGCCCTGAAGCTATCTCTGAACTCTTGCCAGGTGATGGTTTGTGGGGCAGCATGAGCAGCAATGTAAGCATCCCACCAGTCAGCCACTGGGCCCTCAAGACGGCCTGCTGCGTATAGCACCATCTCACGATCGGTGCACTGAGTCATCTCTAGCTTCCTAGTCACAACCTTCAGCCAGTCCTCGGCATCTAAAGGATGAAAGGAGTGGGAGTAAGTGGGAGGGCGGTGGCTCATGAATTCCTTGTGCTTATCCCTGGGTGGCTGAGGTGCTGGTGGTGGCGGTGGTGGTTGGTTCTGCTGGGCTTGTAAGTTCTGAACTGTGGTGGTGAGGTTCTGCAATAGCTGTGCCTGGGCAGCTAGGAACTGTTGCATGAACGGATCCATTGGTAGGTTAGGTGGGGGAGGTGGTGCTTGGTTTTGCTGATTTGTGATATGAGCTCGTATCACAGGTGGAATATCCTGTCCTCCTCCTGACCTGGTGTTTACCATCTGATTGTTAGAAAAAGGTATTTTAGATAAGAACTGAACAGATGAAGATGGGTTAAAACATAAGGGGTTAAGATTAATTAATTAAACTAATTATTTTATTAATGTGGTTGTGGCTATCACTCCACAAAAGCATTCACTCAACACAAAGATCCAAATCAAGCATGTGTTCAACCAACCAACCATTATTACATCGCATCGTCCTCGCAGGAATGAATCTATTGAAAAAAACTAAAAAAGGGGTAGGCATCTAAACTCCTAGCCTAGACGGGTAGCAGCTCCTGGGGTGCCGTACGAAGCCTCTTGCGCGGTGGAGATGCAGTGGCGCAGTGCGGCGTCATCTCTTCAGGGGGCAACTATCCTACGAGCTGTGCCTCCAGATGTACAATCCTAGCATGAGCATCCTGCAGTTTCTCGTGTAGACCCTCTATCTCAGAAGTAGCGCTCTCCAAGTCTGTGTTGAGCGCAGCAGTGACTCGAGCCAGAATGTCCACCCGATCATCCCCAGTCTGAGCAGCAGGTACCACTGTGTCCTCGGTACCACTCTGGCGGCTGGGCACGTTACGGAAGTCGGAGTGGTGCAGCCTCTCACGAAAGCGGTAGCTGTAAGACCAGAGAGCTCTCCTAGCAGCATCATTGATGGCAGCGTTGTTAGTGGAGAAGGGAACAATGCTATGGTGCGTCGTGCGAACTCTCCATCCAGAAGTCCCAGGCAAAGGCACACGGATGTGCACCTGTGCAGTGTAGTAGTCCTCCAGTCCAGGCTCCTCATAGTGTTCGACCACATAGTTTGGCTTCATGGAAAATCCTAGGTGCACCAACAATTCCTCTAGCAAAACACAGAACTGGCCACCCTCATCCACCGTAGAGTGCATATGATACTCTGGTCCACGACGGCGAGGTTCTTCCTCTGGATTCTCCTCCTCATTATTATTGTCATTGCCATTGTTGTCATCGTCCTCCTGATCACCAGCATCAGCATCCATTCCAGAATTATCCCCATCACTAGCATCATCATCACTGTTGTCACCTCCAGAATCATCTGGGTCTCCTCCAACAACATCCGGTGCAGCGACGTCAGCGACAGGGGCAGCTGGTGGAATCACTATGTCTCCATCAGCATCAACCTCCAGAAGAGCGCCATCGAACAGCTGGGGTGGCTCCTCTGGGTCTTCCTCATTTACTGGAAGTATCTCTTCCGGGTCTTCTTCCTCCTCATTTTCATCTGTGCCTCCTGCTCCGCCTGTACCTCTACATGTGCCTCAGGTTGTACCTCCACTAGAGCTTCCTCAGCTGGTGCCTCTACCTGGTGCTGGGGAACAAATGGTCCAACTGGGAAACGGCCCCCAGTGCGCATGCGAGCAGTCTGAAAAGCCCGGACCATCTGATAAGACAAAAGCTGAACTCAGTATAGAATAAATCAAAATGATGAGATTTTTTTAACAAAGAACAGAAATAAATTAGATTTTTATGCGTAAATAAGGTAATTTTGAAAGATGACATGGCTTTCTAGATCACGAATCCTTAATTTCCGACCAGTTCTAACTTAAGGCTGCATCCTACAGTCACAACTGTTCTGATACCACTTTGTCACACCTGATTTTCGAAGAGAAACCAAGTGCATCTCATATGTGCGCCAGGATCATGTTTACACACATACGATAGACAAAAGAGTGTAATATCATAACACAGTATTCAAACGTACAAGAGGATTAATAACTTTATTACAATATTCATATTACACTCTCGGGAGACACGAATGTCTTATAGACGAACACACGATAACTAGACGAAGCGTCTTCATCTTCCACTTCCACAGGCATCACGACCGGGGAAACACAAGCCTCAAAACTCATCGTAGTCACTATAGTACTTTTCACCATTGTTTTCCTCTGAACATCATAAGCAAGTGTGAGTACACCTAACTAGGTACTCAGCAAGCGGGGGAAAGATGCAAGGCTATCAAGAACAGGCTAGGGTTCACAGCGGTGAGCTTTTAAAGTTGGCCAAGTTTTATTAGCGAGCTCCTATTTACTAGATGTAAGTTTATACCAACCCACTTAAGCATTTAGAAAACATCTTATTCCAAAACCATGAGATAAACCACAATTTAAATTCCATCTTTAAGTTCAATTATCATGTGAGGGTCCAAGCCGCTCATAACCGTGAGCACGGCTGATCGATCAGTTTTCACTCTGCAGAGGTTGTACACTTTTACCCATAGTTCGTGTTCCCCATGTTGCCCAGGTTTGCAAGGCCCTTAAACACTTCCGGATAAGGTCATTAGTACAATCACGCCCCTAATTAATCGGCTAAGGTCAGAGCCATATGACACCGTGGTTGCACTGTTTTCTTGGGTGGTTCTCCATGTTCCGATTAAAGAAAAGTGTTCTTACATTAACCAACATTTACCATCAAAGTTGTCATGATCAATATTTTATAAAGATCCAATTCAACCGATCCCAAGGTATAGCAACACTAAGCATAAACTAACCCAAAACATTATTTAAACCGGGGTTGTTCCAATGAATCGTGGGTAAAAAGACTAGATAAGTCCTTAAAAAGGTGTTCCCGTAAAATTAATGCAATAAAAGTAAATTTTTAGTTGTCATGCAATTATATAGGACAAAAAGAGTATGCGGGGAGGGCCACTTGCCTTGCTTTACAAAGGAATCCTTTTCTTCTTGAAAATATTGTCCTTGATCTGCTTCAACGGGTGGCTCAGTCGCAACAGGCACGAGATCTACGACCAAGCAATAAAATATATAATAAGAAAAACAGTACATCAAACATTGAAAAACATTTTATAAAGCGCCTACGGAAAGAAACTACACGTTTGAGGACCTAAACTTGATTATAGACGGATAACAAGGGCTATGAGGCACAAAGATTGGGGAGATTAAATAAATAAATGGCAGGTGCTAGATTGACAAAGAGATATTTTTTTTTGGATTTTCGGGAATTGTATTTTGAGGAATAAAATGTATATGGCATCAGAATGATGCAACGGTGACATCATCAATGTGCATGCATACCGATATGTGTATACTAGCCTGTACTTGCGTGGTAAGAACTCACAAGCAAGGATGGATTTATCTGGTAATTAATTGGCACGTGATTACTGCTAGCATGTGCTGCCGTCTGAACATGGCTATTATGAGATTTTGGTTAAGACTTTATACGTAGGACTCGTATGTGCAACTAGGCTTCTTGGCCAGCGCAGCGCAATACAGAGGAAGTGCACGGACTGGCCGAAGAGAATACACATGCACGTGAAACAATAGAGAGGGTAGCGGTAGGATGTTTCTCACCAGAATGTGATGGTAGACGATGCCGAGTAAGGAATGCACACACACAGAGAGAGAGAGAGAGAGAGAGAGAAGGCTGTCCTCTCGACGACGAGCAGTGGCACGTCAAAGCATAGCAGCAACGGCGGCAAGCAGCTTCCTCGCGGCCTTGATGAAGACAACCACGTACTAATTCTCTTGATCAGGATAGAACGAGAGAGAGTTCAGAAGAGCTGTAACAGGCTAATGAGAAGACTGCGGTGCCTTTTATAGGTGCAGCAAGGAAACTGAGAGGCCAAACAGTGGAGGGATGAAAGGCCATGCATGGCTTGCTGTCGGTGGAGGACTGGATAATTTAATTGCCACGAGATGCAGTAGCCGCTCTTCCTCTAGTGGTGGGAATTGATGGAGATTAGAGTGGGCAATCAGTTTTTTTTTCTCATGGGTGGATATTGATTGAGTTTTATGGTGCAGTTGCATGCGCTCCTTTTGTTGGCCTTTGAGTCCCCGCTGGTGTAAGTTGAAGGAGCTCAGAGTGGAGTTTTAGTTTTGCTAGGAAGTGGATATTGAAGCTGAGCAATGATCGTGATAGTAAGGAGACGAGGGAACAGTCTGGGAGAAAAAAAAATAAAGAGCAGATATGACGCCTGCATGCAGCCATGATGGAGAGTGAGATTGGAATTATTTTGCATGCTAGTATATGTTACGTGTATTGAAGGACCTGGTTGCTAGCTTCTTTTGGATAGTTCACGTGTAGACAAGGAAATAAAAGGAATAAATAGTCTGAATCATCTAGAAAAAAAAGAATAAAGAAAAGATGGAGAGGAACCGGAAAAAAAAAATAAAAGATAGACTGATTAAGAATTGAACAGAAAGCTGACGTGAGATGTCTGATAATTGATTTGAAATTTGGAAGATTGGATTTGTACTGAACGAGAACGTAACCAAATTTTTTTTAAACAATTTAAATTCATTTTTTCAACTAAAATATTATGCAAAGCAGCATGAATGCAACCGTTCACTTGTCATGCTATAAAATTATTTAAATGATGTTTAAATACTTTTGGGCTCAAATTAATTGATAATTTAATTAAGCTCTTAGGAAAATTAAATCTAGTCATGTTGCTATGATTTATTTGTGATGGGTTTTTAGGGTGTTACATGAGGTAACAAATTTACCTAATGCTATCCTATATGTGCATATTTTGTATGTAATTTTTTTAATAATTGGGACTTTGCATTTAGATAAATGTGCATATTTTGTATATGTGCATTTAGATAATTGGGACTTTGTATATGTGCAAATCCTATCGCGCACCCGAACCCCTTCGCGTCGCACACCCGAACCCCTTCGCGAACCCCTTCGTGTCGCGCAACAAAACCTTCGCGAACCCAAACGCGTCGCGCACCCGAGCCCCTTCGCAAACCCAAACGCGTCGCACACCCAAACCTTCGCGCACCCAAACAATCCGGAACCCAAACTCGTCGCGCACCCGAACCCCTTTTCAAACCCACCGTTCGCAAACCCCTTCGCGTCGCGCACCCACCGTTCGCGAACCCCTTTGCGCCGCCGCAACCCTAAACCCCGAAACCCAAACCCTAAACCCCCTAGCCCCAACCCTAAACCCCGAAACCCAAACCCTAAACCCCCTAGCCCTAACCCTAAACCCCAAAACCCAAACCCTAAACCCCCTAGCCCTAACCCTAAACCCCGAAACCCAAACCCTAAACCCCCTAGCCCTAACCCTAAACCCCTTAGCCATAACCCAAAACCCCGAAACCCAAACCCTAAACCCCCTAGCCCTAACCCAAAACCTCGAAACCCAAACCCTAGACCCCCTAGCCCTAACCCTAAACCCCGAAACCCAAACCCTAAACCCCCTATCTATATTTATTTATATTTATTGCTTACAAATTATTTTTATTCCTGTAGATGGCAGACAACAACCCTAGCGAACCCTTGCAAGAGGATAATGACCAGTTCTTATTGAATCAAATATTTGGTATCGATGCCGAAGATAACCCGCAACCAAACATGGAAGACGTGCTGGTATTGCTCAAGGGAGCGAAAATGTGGAACAACGTAATGTGGATGGATGCAGTAATAATGAGCCCACGTCTAGTCAGGTGTGAATATATCTCATTTAATATGTATTGTATATCTCAATATATCTCATTTAATATGTATTGTATCTCAATAAATCTCATTTAATATGTATTGTATCTCAATATATCTCATTTAATATTGTATCGCTGATATATAATTTATGTAGCCCGCTTCTGCGTCGATAACTGGAACTAGGAAATCCAAACGATCTACCACTAAGAAGCTGAAGGATGTGAAGTTTCACATCACTCGAGTGGAGGACGATGGGGAGCCAGTTGAGCCCAAACAAGTGGCCAGAAAATTTATATCTCAGTGCGGGGTTGTTCTACGGGAACGCGTGCCTATTAGCATCAGAAAATAGAAATCCATGGACCCTACTCAGCCGCACGTGTTGCCCAATACTGAGAAGGAGATGCTATGGGCGGACTTAAAAGGAATTTTTGAATGGCCTAGCAGTCATGAAGAGCAACTGAAGGATTGGACAATGAAAAAGATGGTAATTCTGTTCCAGGATTACAAGAAAAAATTGTACAAGAATTATCTCATTACCGGAGAAGCACCGGATCCCGCGAAGCATCCAACCATCACTCATGATGCTTGGGAATCGTTCTTGGAGTACAAAAACTCTGAAGAAGGGTCAAGTATGACCGCTAGAAATGCTGACAATGCCGATAATAGGAAGTACACCCATAGAATGGTTTCAGGAGGTTATAAAGGGAGCATTGAGAAATGGGAGAAGATGGAAGAATCTCTATTTTCTAGAGGCATTCATCCGGCGACACATGATTGGCCCACACGATCCAAGCATTGGTACTATGGTCATGGAGGCACCCTCAGTCCGATCGAGGGCTCTTTAGTTTTTGGCGAGAACTTGCGAGAACTAGCTCAACGTCTCATCAATATCCTTAAGGCATCTGAGAGGGGAGAATTTGTTCCTGATAGAGTCAGAGATGAACTAACCTATGCCTTAGGAAACAAGGAGCATCCTGGACATACGCGCGGCGTAGGCATAGTACCATGGAAGAAAGGTTTCAAAGAGGACGCCGCCTCCTATAGGAGCCGTTTGAGGAAGAAGGCGGAATATGAGCAGAGGGTGAGGGACCTAGAGGAAACGGTAGCCGCCCAGGGCTCAAAGATACAGGAAATGGAGGTAGAGACGGAGCGGCGAATGAAGTTAGCTTTAGATACAAGCCACAGTTACCGCCAGCACAGAGCATGTACCTCTCCAAGATCCTAATGCGGCCCTTCTTAGCCCTCCACAACATTGAAGCAGTCACGCTTCCACAGAGCATGTACCTGACCATGAAGACATTCCCGCACCTCATTCTGAACCGGTTAGTTATCTCGTGGATGAAATAATTCAATGGACCACGTGTGAGCTTGTCGTGAGGCAGAAGAACATATCCGTGGTGGTACATATGCGACATTAGTTTATATATTTCATAAATATCAACATAAATATTATTCATGTACTAACTTCCTTTCTACTTATTTTATTAGGTCACATACGGTATGACCAAACCAGTGGAACCAGGTCAAAGATGGCATTGCATGGAGATTCCACATGGTTACGTACCCGTTGAGGTGGAGCAAGTCGTTGACCAGTGGAATGACTTGGAACTTAACATCACCGGAGGTGACGGAGAAACAAAACTCGGGGAGTGTTCTCACAGCATCATTCTATGGAGCAAGCGAGACATCGTCATACCTGGTAGCACCAAGTCTCCTTCAGATCCCCCGTCTCCAAGAGGTCCACCGGATCACGATTCTCTGGGAGCTCATGACGCAAACCCGTCTCCGTCTCCTCCACGGCGGAAGTCTCCGTCTCCACCACGGCAGAAGCCTGAACCAAAAAAGTGCTCTAAACTATCTAGCTTGGCCCCTCCACCATAGAAGAAGCCACGGAAGGTCAAAGAGAAGCCTACAACACCGAAAAAAGCTTACGACCTGACTCAAGAAGAGCTCGATGTCTCTGTTAAAGAAGACGTAAAGAGGCAACTTTTCACGAGAAAACAACCAGAGCCGAAGATTTGACTAGGGGACAACAGAAGAGGGCACAGGTATCAGACTATGACCGCTCACTACTGAAATCTCAAGGGAAGAGGAAGGCGGCGGCATCCAAACCTGTTGCTCAGCTCGGCAACCAACCTCAGCAGTCAGTGCCCTAGTTGGCATCTGAGTACGAGCTGAACGTGCAACAACAAATGGCCGAGACAGGACTCTCGAGAGAGGAAATCACGGCAGAAAAAGAAATCCCTGTGAGCACATCGTTCTGGTGGCCATTTAAGCTTGGCCAGCCTTTGGTCGGTCCAGAAATGGAGAGCACGATACAAACAAAGATGCGCCGATTCCATCAGTGGTATCTGGAACAATCAAGAAGCCAAAGACACATGTTTGGAGTTCGCTTAAAGGACCAGGATTTTTTTCAATGGCGAGGAAACCCTCTGGTTGGAGTTCAAGGATATATTTGAGGTGTACCACCAAGACGCCATGGATGTGTCTTTGGTCGCCTGTTGGGTATTGTAAGTGCTTTGTTCTCATTTACATTTGACACTTGAAAAAAAAATAATCTTTGCTGACGCGCCCTTTATTGCTTAACAATGCAGAATGGAGATTCAAAGATGTCGTAGGGAAGGAATATTTGACATTGGTTACATGGACCCGACAAAGATAAGTGACAAAATGATTTTGATGAATCCAGAGGAAACATATCAAAATTTATACAAGTATCTCCAAAAACATAATTATTGCGACTCCATACTATTGCCGTACAACTTCGGGTGAGTACCTATACATGTATCTACTTATAGTGCCTATACAAAATTTTATGGACTCCATACTATTGCCATTCAATTTTATTTCTCATTATAATGTCTACATGCATACAGTTTTCACTGGATCCTAATCATAGTGTGTCCTGACCGAGGTATCGTCCACGTCTTTGATTCATTGAAGTCTCCAACATATGCTTACCAGAACATCATTGACATGTTTACAATGTGACATATATTTTATCATTTAACTCAATTCTGCCCTTACAATCACAATGATTTAACACAACTTTTTGGTTCACAGGGCGTGGATTCAATTTCGTCAAGATAACCCTGGTATGATCCATGAAACACTCACATGAAAGACTGACTTTCCGGTAAGCAAGTAATTTGTACGTGTAGATCTCCGCTAACCTATTCTATGAATTTTACTTAACTTTATTTTTTGATCGACAGTGTCGCCAACAGGGGTCGGGAAATAATCTATGTGCATATTATGTTTGTGATAACATGCTCAATTGGTCGACGAAAAACATGACTCACCATGATGTTATGGTACGTAACACATTTTCAGGTTTTAATTTGATATATTTACTATATTTGTAGAATAAGCACTTGATTTTGTAATAAATTATATTATTTAGAAATATACGGCTTCATTTATTGATAATGGGATTCATTCATAATAAATAATATTATTATTAAATTTGAATTAATAAGAAAGGCACTTTGTTTTGTAATAAATGATTATTTAGAAATATAGGGCTTCATTTAATAATTACTATGTTTGTATTAATAAGAAAAACACTTTGTTTTATAATAAATGATTATTTAAATATAGATGGATATTTGTATTTGTAAGTAAAACATTTATTTTATATTAAATGATTATTAATTGCACAATTGTTGTATTCAATTCCACAGAATTAATATTTCCAATTATTTGCAAATTATAGATGATGAGGCTGGAAGAAGATAGACTCGATCAAGAGAGAATATACGCAATTGCAGAACAGCTCATTGGATGGATTTGGGAAGAGGTCGTTAATCCCCGTGGAGAATTTCATCTCCCCCTGGAGGATGTGCTGTCAAGTCGCTCCTCTAGTCGGATTTCTTAAGTTCTAATATACAGTTCAAATATATAACTCTAGTTCGATATCTAAATTATAATATATATATCTTCTATTTTGATTATATGTCTAGCTAATATAAATATATAGTACTACATGCATGGCAGCTGAATACCTATTTGAATACGTATCATAATACATATATAAACGTACATGCATGGTGGCCGCAAAAAGTAACCAAAAAAAATCCAGGCCCTTTAGCACATCCCCGTTGTGTAGGCAGGGCCTTTAGCACCGGTTGGTGTTTAGAACCGGTGCTAAAGGCCCCCTTTAGCACCAGTTATGTTACCCGGTGCTAAAGGGTACCCCCTTTAGCCCCGGAAGTTTAGCACCGGTTGGGAATCCGGTGCTAAAGCCCGTTCCCAACCGGTGCGGATGTGAGGTTCTCTAGTAGTAGAGGACCGTATTCTAGTATGCGCTACAATGCCCAGCTAATCCGCAACCTTCTTTGCAGCATTGAGATTTGGGGGTTCCCTAAAAACTAAACTAAACATAACTAACGAAAAATAAAGTGCAGTTAGTGGAGATTTTAGGATAAAGGTTCCACTTAAATTATACATGTGTGTTGGTAAAGAGTCTGAGACCGAAGGCCAACATAGAGGGAGTGCATCTTATTGTCCCTATGTATTGGATCCTCCGTGTGTTTTGAAGACCCAACATAGAGAGAGACCAATTACTTAATTTGGATCTGAAGAGGTACATTCTATGGATTATGAGGTAACCAATTTACCTAATGCTATCCTATATGACAATCAAATCAAGCAAGAGCACTGTCATGCTGATCCATACACAACTAGATGATTTGATTCGGATGATCTGCAATACAGATAATATAGTAAAACAATTATTGTAATTTTCAAGTAATCCATTGATACAAACCTATGGATGTTACAGGACATCATGGGTTTGGCATTTCATCGCACACCATGATAGTCTGTAGCTTAAAAAAATGGAGCACAATGTAACTACAAATTAAATATAGCTGCTTCAGTGCATAAAAAACTAGATGTAATCAATGTGCTTAGAAAAACCTATCAGTTCGGTGCTAGAATGAATGCCATTACATAAAGAAAATCAAATCCAATGTACTCATAATGAATGCCATTGCCGGTGCTAGTTGCCAGCAGATCTTAGGCAAATCAACACACAGTTCGTTTAGCTACTTGGAACAAGCTAAGGGAAGGTGGAAGGGGGAGAGAAAAACCTCGAATCCAGCTTCCTTGCTCGTGCTATGCTCCTACTCCACCGAACACACAACCACGGTGCTTGGTTGCCGGAGCCACAACCACTGCTGCTCTGCTCCACCTGGACGTAGTTGCGCCGCCGCGCACTTGAGCTCGCTAGAGCCCCCCTCCCCCACCCCCAGCTCCCGCTCCACACGGCAAAGCTGCTGCTGCTCCGCCCGTGCGGCCGTGCGAGCTCGCCGCCGCCGTCGATGACTTGAGCTCACCATAGCAGCGCTCCGCCTGCAAGCTGCTGCTGCGCAAGAGCTCAATGGAGCTCGATGGGCAGTTAAGGATTTCGTGACGGAGGGGAGCAGCAAACGGATCTGAGTGAGGCCTAACTGACTGATGGATCCGGCGGCGCTCGCCCTCGCCTGGCGCGTGCAGGGTCACTGCAGCAGATCCACGCCGACCGAGGACGCCTGACGACTGGGCTCCATCCTTGAGCAGACGTAGAGCGGCCATGGCCGCATGGAGGTGAGGAGAGGGAGCGGGCGGCATGGAGGGGAGGAGAGGGAGCGCGCGGCATGGAGGGGGACGGGGGAGGCGAGGAGAGGGAGCGGGCGGCGGAGTGGGGCGCAGCTTGGGGTAGAGGCCGAGTGGAACGGGTGCGCTAGGGTTGGGAAGAGCTATTTTATATTAACGGGGGCATGATCAGAGCCATACATTCAAAATCGAACGGTTAAACTTTGTTGGGCTCTTTGGGCCGAAACGGGCCTTTTTTTCTTTTCGATGCTTAATGTTTTTCTTTTTATTTTTCTTTTTTATTTATTGCACCATTGTGAAGTAGCACATAAAAATAATTATCTTATATACACCATATCATTTTTTATATGTAATAGACTACGTATGAGTCGTCTTATAGAAGTTTAAAGAATTTTGGAACTGATTTAGTATTTTCTATATGTTAAATGAATTTGTACATGCTTATCAGTTTTTTAAAAAAAATTGAACTACATGTGCACCTAATAAGATACCAAAAACTGCATAAAAATTAAAATTAGACTCATATGTTCCATTCTAGTCTAGGTCATAGAGATAGATGAAAACTTTAACTGTCTTCTAGGGACAATTCAGACTTCTTTTTCCAAATTACAACATAATAATTACAATAATATCTAAATTTGCTCAAAAATTCTACAAATTGATATGACAGCATAATTTTTGTTCATAAGCTTGTCATAAAAAATTTAGATAGTTTTAATGAATTAAGAACATATATTGTTCAGAATTGGATACATCTCTCACATAGTTTCTTATAACTCTAGTCTAACTTTGAGATTTAAACATCGCATCACATTTTCGAATTCATATGGAACTCAAACTTGGATAGATCCTTATGTTCACCGTACCATTACAAAATATGAAGTTAGATGACCAATTGTTATAGAAAAATATGGTTTATCAATTCTCTTCCGGTGCAAGAAAAGAAGTCGTATGAAAACGAGATGAAACTGGAAATAAGTATGGAAAAAATGATATTACATGAAAGATCATGATTTTAGAAAAATTTAGGAAAAAATCACTGAATTTGAAGTTTGTATGACCAAAAATACTAATTACAAATTTTAATCATAGATTAAAAAAGAAAAAAGATGGCGCGGGAGCAACCTAGGCGTGCCACGTGGCCCAACGCCCCTACGTGGATCCGTGGTGAAGCAGTCAACCAATTGGGTGTTGCCACGTGGTCGATAAATGTCACATTGTAAATAGATAATTATGAGTTCCATCTAAAATTACTAAAATACCATGTTCTTCCCAATTCTATATGTAACTTATAATGGAAAATAATTTTATAAACTACCACATTACATATGGTGAATAATAGTTATTTTTTATAATATTTTGAAAGTATTTTGGTGCCTTATAATTCATATTTGTTTTAAAGATAGTGTAGTTTAGTATATTTTAATTTTAAATCATAAAGGCACATGTGTCCTTTTAAATAAAATATGTTTATATCGATATGTTATATTATTATAAAAAGTTCATGAATTTTGAAGGTTATTTTGAGGTTGTTTCGTTTAATTCAACTGAAAGTTGTGATCGAAATGTCAAATAAGGAATGAAGTTAAAAGTGAGTGTCAAATAGAGAATGAATTTTTTTTCAAGGCCAAGAAAGGAATCGACATTTGTTTTGGTGTAAAGAATTTACTTTATATATAAATTGCGATCTTTCCATAAACACCAACCAAGCAGTTGTTCAACTGGTATCGCTCTGACTGAATCAGTTTGGATTCGCTTGTTCGATCCCAGTCCTTAGCATATTTTCGTGGTCTTTGTTTTTTTTGAACAGCAGGCCCATACAAAAGGGAGAAAACAATGTGCACCTTTACGGAAGCAGTCCACTGGCTCAGTTGTAAGACGCTAACTTCCCACGCGCGAGGGCGCTGGTTCGAGCCCTCTTGACTTCAATGTTTTTTGCCGGATTGACTGGCGCGGCGGGCGGGGTGATCTGCGACGCGGGAGAAGCTTCGGGTATTTGGATCAAGACCGTGGAGATCACTTTTTTCTTTTTATTCTTTAACTATTTGTGTTTTTCCAATATTTTCAGTTCTAAATATTATATTATACAAACGAATCCTTACGCTATCTCCCATTTTTCTCGAGTTATTTCTTTTTTCTAAATAAAATACAATATAATGTATACAAAAAATGATCAATACTGGATAAATGAACAAACTAATACGTAGCTCACTGATAAGCCGTGGGACATGTTTTCCATTGCACAACGGTTCAACTTTCTTTTTATTCTTTATCTGTGTTTTTCCAATATTTTCAGTTCTAAATATTATATTATACAAACCAATCCTTTCGCTATCTCCCATTTTTTCCAAGTTATTTCTTTTTCCAAATAAAACACAATATAATGTATACTAAAATGATCAATACTAGATAAATGAACAAATGAATACGTAGCTCAGTGATAAGCCGTGGGACATGTTTTCTATTGCACAAGGATTGCACAAGGGTTCGACTCCCTTAGCGCCACTTTTCTCAGAATTTATATTTTTTTCTATCAAATGGTTCAAATGGTGACGTGGCTCGGGCGGCCGCGTGAGGAGTGGTAGCCAGGTGATGTGGTCCCGGACGTTGATGTCGCAAGTTCAACTTTTGTCATTGACAATTTTTTTAATTTTTTTACCATGTTTTTTTATTATTTTCCATATATTATATAATGATTTCTAATTTATTGATCGTGATGAGTTTACTATAACATCATAGTGTTCTAGGTCGGTTTATGACGAATTTTATAAAACGTGTTTGGGCTTGAATATCCACCGATGCACGTCAATGATGAAAAATAAAAAAACATCATATATGTAGTACCGACTGTGACATTATCTGAAAATATCACGAGAAATTAATCATATATTAATAGATTTCTTGCGGTGGGTAATGGTCAGGAAAAAGGGGCCGTAATTTGAGAGGGAAAATTTTGCCAAAAATGAAAAGACTTTTCTCTTGCGGATAGAGACAGAGAGTAACGGTAGTTGAGAGGGAAAATTTTCACGACCATTTGGCGCGCACTTATAAGCGCAGTAGCAATCAGTGAGAGGGGGGGGGGGGTGTGCATCCTAGTTCTCAATCGCCCCCGCCTATTCTTCTCCAAAAGTGGCCACTACCTCGACAAGTCGTCCTCGTCCGTGCTCGTTCTTCACCGGCGACGACCCCTCGACTTTGGTAGGTAACCCCACAACCGGTGGCCGTCATGATCGTGTGACGCCTATTCTTCAGTAGTGGCGGCCATCGGCCACCAATAGAAAAATCGCTATTAGTCCCGGGCCTCAAAGGGCTTT
This sequence comes from Echinochloa phyllopogon, assembly GCA_033239725.1. NCBI lineage: Eukaryota > Viridiplantae > Streptophyta > Magnoliopsida > Poales > Poaceae > Echinochloa > Echinochloa phyllopogon. The sequence goes on from BTCW01000018.1 coordinate 32,072,363, forward strand.
AGTTCGGGTTTTGAAACCTGGACTAACGGGCGTGCGCAGGGCCTCAAAGGGCTTTAGTTCGGGTTTTGAAACCCGGACTAACGGGCGTGCGCAGCACCACCTGGTTGGTATTACCGAACGAGACTAAAGGGGCTGGCGCCGGCTGGGGCTGCACACCCTTTTTCTTTTTGTTTTCTTTTATACGGTGTTTTCTCTTTTATTTATATGATGTTTTCTCTTTTATTTATATATTGTTTCTTCTTTATTATTTCTTTTATATTTACTAATCTACCTATGTATTGAACACTACTATTATACGTTCGTATATATTCAAGATACTATACTATATAATTACATATATACAATATAATTACACATATAATTATATACAAGTAAAACTTACATACATATATTCAATGGTCACGCGTTAAAATGGAATTTACCATTGGGAAGGACAATCTCCTGGTGGATGAATATGCAAAGAGCCTCTTGAATAGCACGAACTCTTTCGGTTGCTATTAGTTGATCTCTCATCCACATTTCCTAAGAAAATACTATGGAACTCGAATAAGTATTTTATTTTTCTAAGAGATATGAATGTATGAACAACATAAAAATAATAGAAAACTAAAATGTATTAGTTGTATACGTACTTTAGGTTCCCATTGACTGTGAGCTAGTCACCTACAAGGTTATGCATGAACTCACATACATAGTATTTGCACAGGCGGTTGCCCTGCGCCTGCCTCAAACACTTAAAAAAATGTCATCAAATCTATGCATGGTTAGTCATCAAATCTATAAATGCTAAATCATCAAATCAAAATTGATACACAGTGACATACCAGAAAGTCAGTCCTGATTGTCAGGGTTTCCTTGAAGCTGCCCCTCTACAGCGTGCGCCACTTTGTCTAAGCCTTATTGAGCGCGTCAATGAAATCTTGGTAGTCTTGTCTTGTTTTCCCATTGAGTCCATTACTATAGTCAAGCTCCTATCAGGAATTATCATCAATAGTATCCAGTGGTTCCTGCACGTTGATACAACTAGTTAGACTAAGTTAATAAGCAAGATGGTCATTATGGGGATACTTGTAACGAAGCACTCACGCAAAGTTGTAAGGCGACATTATCATCGCCTTATAATGGTAAACACTTAAGAACTTGCAGAAGTTATTAAGTAACCCCTTGCGATCGTCACATAGATTCTTTGTGTTCACAACCATTGGATCCATGAAGCGTAAGTGATAATATCCTTTTTTTTTCTACATTCTTCCTTCTCCATTCTACATGAGACGAAATAAAATGTCGTTATAAAAAAACTTGTATGCACGACCATGTATATATTTACCGAATATCCATAAACACTTACATAACCAAGGCGCTGAGGAAAGAGATGTCAAGTGCGTCTTGGTTGTACACTTGGAATAAAGCTTTGAATTCCAACCATATCAAGTCCTCCCATCAGTAGTAATCTTCGTCTCTAACTTTCATACCAAACATTTCTCTTTCTTTTGCTGCCTCTTCCATGTACAATTTATGTAGCCAGTACATCTGTGTTGGCAGCTCTTCGACCAATTCAGCTCTGACTAGAGTTTGTCCGGGCTACCACCGCCATGCAGATACGAAGTCATCATCCTTTGATGCAGACTGTTTTCCCTCTGCTTGGATTTGAGACATCATGATTCTCGTGTCTTCACATAAGTTAATGAGCCATCGTTGCTCCGCTGAAAGTACGACGAGCGGTGGAATCGATTGTTTCTTTTTGTTGGCGGTCGTTACGGCTTGATTTTTAACCTCCAACCGAGTATAAAATAAACACAATGGGATCATGCACCATGTCTATAGGGCTTATTTCCAACCATTTCCACAAGTTTTGGTGTTTATTTGATTCCAGGAGGCATATGACCAAAGTTGAGGCCAAATCCACAAGGAATGATGGGTTCGGCCGAATCCCGAGATTCAACCAAACTCCATCCTTGAACCCAGGACGTACCAAGATATGAAGACATGAAACCCATCAGCACCTCAGGCTTGGATGGACCACTATGGCTGCCATCAACACAAACCCGGTGGACCAGAAGACTGAGAAGCCCAAGTTCAAAGCCCAGTAGTTCACCGGAAGGCCTCCAGCCCAACCCAGACCAAGGAACCGACCTTCCAACCGAACTAGGAGCTGGATTAGCACGTGGGGAGGCAAAGGCGGTGGTGAGGCGGTTCGGCCGAACATGTGGCCTTCGGCCGACCCCCCTAGTTCGCCGAACCCCCCTGGCTCGGCCGAAGTGGGGAGCACCGCCCTAAAGTGTCTTGGCTGCCACTTTACCTCCCACCATCCTTGCTTGCTACAAATTGATGCCTCCAACACCTGCACGACACACAACACAATAGAGAAAGGCATCAGCGAAGCGTTGCCCCTATTATATTTAGAAGATAGGGAAAGGGGAGGGGTGAGCCTCCCCGAGAGGGGTGAGCCTCCCCGAGAGGAGCCAGAGTGTCGGCCCCTCTTCCCGTTGTACCTCTACAGATGCGGCTCTGCTTCAAGTGACATCCGGGTCATTTCTGGTAACTCTTGTATCTCTTATTGATTAATTGAGCATTCGGTTCTACTTATTTATGCTTGCTGGTTCTTCGTTCACTGCTTAGCTGATTGGTATAATTGTATACTGGTTGCTTGGCTTGGGTGGTTATCTTTCTATAGGAGAGAAGTATTAACTAACTAGTCTAGGCGTGGTGCCCCCATTGAGGTTAACTTAGTTTGCCCCTTTTGCAATGGAGGTGGTAGCCATTAGGTGGTGACAGCCCTATACGGCCTTCGTAGCCCATCACGTTAGTCCCGGGCTGTAGGAGACCCCCCGAGGCTATTGGTAGTTCCCCTTCTCATCGCTTTCCGTGAACTGTCGGCGCCTTTCCCAAAGCAAGTGTCTAGTGGTATCTCCTGACCTGCCTAGTTAATCATTAGAGTGCATCTATCAGACTCGTACCCTCTTTGCCCTCATATCACTGTGTCTTTCCTTTTCTTTGTCGTCGTCTACTCCATTTCACCACCCCCGGACAACTTAGTTTACTTCTCGTTCTCCGTGGAAATCGATACCTTGGAATACTCCTGGGTGAAAGCTACATCGGTATCCGTCCACTTACGGATTTATCTGTAGGCCGTAAGGAGTGCCAACAAGCTTTCTGGTGCCGTTGCCGGGGAACGGTAGCTATTCTGATTTTGAACCCAAGTTGCCCGTGTATCCCACCATCCACCATATGGATTCCACTCTTACCTTACGTCAACATTCGGCTCCAAACGGCGATTGTTTGGAGCCACCATCCTCATCCATCCACACAACCGGCTATAAGCTGCGTCCCGGCATCATAGCCATGTTTCGAGAGCAAACATTCTCAGGAACGAATGCTGAGAGTCCCTACACGCATTTGCGCGAGTTTGAGCAACTCTGTTCGTGTCTCATCATTGCGGGCATGACACAAGATACGCTCAAATGGAAATTATTCCCGTTTTCATTAATGGGAGGAGCGAAGAAATGGTACTCTCTAGCTATCGGTAATATGGAAGGGAGCTGGGAAATCCTTAGAGAGAAATTCCGCCTAAACTTCTTCCCAGTTTTCAAGGAAGCCAGCCTCATAATCAAAATTCTTACCTTTAAGCAATTAGAGGGAGAGTCATTAGGAGCTGCCTGGGCTCGTTTCAAGCAAAGTTTGGCATCCGGACCAGATTTAGGCTTAGCAGAACCTATCATTCTTCAACGTTTCAGCCTTGGCCTCTGTCCCGTAGCCACCAGTTTCTTGAACTCTGCTTTAGGAGAGTTGTTATCTCATTTGATTCCTAGTGAAGTGAGAGTAATCCTGGATTATATCCTAGATGACACTCCCTACACTGAAATCTATAATGAACTCCCCGATGAAGAAGAGACGCAGCCTGAACCTGAAGAGCCTACGCATTCACAATCCAAATCTACCAGCTCTTCCATTCCATTAGAATCCAATGCTCATTTCGAACCACAACCTTATTCTAGCCAGGATCACTATGATTCACTCTACCCAACTCTCTACTTTGACGACGATCTATTCGATGACGTTGGGAGAGCAACAAGTTTCCCATTGGAATGACGTGTAGAGTAGAAGGATCAACCTCCCGACAAGGAAGAATTCAAATATCAGAGGGAGTACTTAGGACGTCTCCCTGCTGTTATGAATCGGGAATGGCTAGACGAGGCCGGAGCCTCGACCAAGGTCGTCAAAATGCTCAAAAGGACATGAAGAATTTTCTGTGAAGTCATGGGCAAGGACAAAGAAATCGGGTACGACCCGAGCCTCAAAATCAACATAATCTCTAGCTCTTTGGTGCGAGCCCAACTTCCTGATGGACCATGGTCATCATCTCAGAAACGTCTAAGGTTCACATCAGGAAGGATCCTCGATTGTTTAGGGATCTTGTGGGTCACACCCGTTAAGAATAACGACCTTGAACTTTTCCTGGTTTTCCATATCTTTGACCTACCCGAAAATTCCACTCATTCTATCATTATCGGTAGGCCAATCCTGAAAATCCTAGAACAAACACCAACAAATCAGCTAGTAGAGCTTAGGATCAGAGAAGAACTTGTCCCAGTCTCTTATTCCTATTCCTTGAAGGATGCCCTCCTCTTTAAAGACAAACAAACTCCAGTGACCATTGTGACAAGCCCTCTAACGTTGAAACCCAACAAACTCTCACTATCCTGGAGGAAGATCAATCAATCTTAGCATACACTGTCCAAGACATAGGGATTACTCCTAAACTTCATACACAACATATCCCAATCTCATATTTTCATGAGGTCGCAAGGAAAGTGTCACGGAGATTCGTCTTTGATCGGGGAAAGACTAGATTCAAAGTCAGAAGCCATCATCTTCCCCTATCATACTTCTAAACACGACCCTATGCCCACACTTCCCACCAACGTAAAGGGGACTCATAGTTTCCTTGGCCACGCCGGGCCCTGTAGGCGTTTCATCGAAAATTTCTCTCGAATAGCCCGGCCGTCAACCAATGTCCTAGCCAAGGAAGCCCCTTTTTGTCTTTGATGAAGAGTGCTACACTACCTTTCACACTCTTGAGAAAGCACTCATCTCCGCCACCATCATCCAACCTCCCAACTGGAACATCGCATTTGAAATCACGTGTGATGCGCAACCATGGAGAAGGAACCCTTAGTAGTTATGTTTGCTATAGACAAATTCCAATCCTACCTAGTTGGGAAATGTTGACACTTCTTATGATCCAATATCAGGATTGTGAATCCCGGTATTGGGGTAAGGAGCGTTTCAGTGGTTTTTCTTATGGCATAGTAAAATATATAAATATTCTGGAAGCGCATAGAATTACTGCTTTAGCACTTCACCAGGGAGTAATCCGAGGTATCGTAGTTTATATTTCTGCAGGGAAGATTATGGCAAGAGTACTAGCAAACAAGTATTCGAGACTATCAGAGAGGGGTACACGACTAGCAAGATAGGGGATAACGGTATTGGATAGGAATGTATATACCGTGACACACAGCTCAAGGTAGGTTTAGATAGGAAAGAAAAGGAATAGATTAGCTGGGAGGACAACGAGAAAAGGTAGAGGATTCCTAGGTACTATCTGTCTATGTCACTCGGGTTTAGAGATACAACGGCTGAAGGGCTAGCACTCGGAGGTCAGGGTTAACTCTAATGTCTTAGCTTGAGGACAACATAACCTATGACACGCAGAAAGGGATGAGAAGGGGTGTCACCAATCCTGCACTCTCGGATCCTACAGGCCGAGACGAACGTGATGGACTACGTAGGCCGTATAGGGTTGTCACCACCTAACGGCTACCACCTTCATAGACTTAGGGGCAAACTAAGGTTACCATCTAGCCTAGGAATCACTCCTACACTAGTCGACAACTACTTACTCTGCTAGCAAGAGCAAGCAATCTTGTCAATAACCCAGTGACAATTCACCACAAGTATTGAGCAAGATCGAAGAACCAGCTAAGATAAAGATTTAAACAAGATCTAAAAGCACTAGAGCTACAACTGACTATAGTCTAAACATGATATAGAGCAACTAGAATAAAGTAGAAGCAACTATAAGTGACAAGACAAGATGATAAAGATAACTTTATATTGATAACTCAAGAGCTTATACCAGAGCTTGTGAAGACGATTCCGGAACCTCTGAGGCACAGCTCAACTCAAGTCTAACTCCCAGACTAACTATCCTAACTCTACTAGAAAAAAGTGGAAATGAGCTCATTGGCTTGAGTGTGTGTTGATCCAGGGATTTGGGCACTGTATTTATAGTGGCCTGATGGCGGTTTGGGTGGAGTAACCGCCAAGGGAGCCAGGGGGCTCCCCGGGAAGTTTGGTCGAATGGATTGGTTCGGCCGAACCATCCATTCCCCACCGCCTTCATCCCACGGTGCAGATGATCTCCTGGAGGCGGTTGTGCAGTGGGGGCGGTTCGGCCGAAGGCCCCCAGTTCAGCCGAACTGGGCCTGGCCCTTGACCGGCCTCCACTGCACCGCCTCTGGTCCTAGACCTCCTAGGCTGACTTGTATGTGATAGTCTTCAGCTGATTTGGCCCAGGGATGATGTGGCGGTGATGTACATGGCTTGCACGGTCATCGCTTGGTCACTGCTGACGTGGATGGCCTCCCGGTTGTGCTTCACATCGTGTACAGCTAAGGGGGGTAACCAGCCGAATCGTGTCGTTCGGCTGAATCGGTCAATTCTGACCCCTATAGCACGTATTTCTCGTTATTGTATCTGCACAAGTGAAACACACCAAAACTCGTGGAACTTTATTAGAAATAAACCTAAGTGCATGGAATGTCACATATAGCCTCATTTATTCCTGAGTATTGGTGGTCAAAAACAGGCCGTAATGACCGCCAAAAGGGAAAAGGTCATAGTATATTCAGACCATGCTGCTCTAAAGTACCTTTTGACCAAGTAGGATGCAAAACCGAGACTCATCCGCTGGGTTATCCTACTCCAAGAATGTGACATTGAGATAAGAGAGGAGTAGAGAATTCAGTAGCAGACCATCCGTCTCAGATGCAAGTCCCGTTTGATCTTCCCATTGACGATTACTTAAGGGATGCAAGTCTCGCTCGATGAAGCAGAGAACTCATGGATTGTCTTGCTTGCCATCCTCGATGAAGCCGAGTCAACGACGGGAAGGACTGGGTTCGTCGGAATGAGTTGCTTCTAAGGAGGTACAACACGAGGTCGCACTTTCCTAACAAGAGACTCATGATTTTTATGATAGTTTGACGGTAGTTGGAAACCAGTCATGCACTACTTTGCTTCATAAGACCAACGAAACAGAGCAAGGATAAACCCACTTGAGTAGTGGTATACTCAACTAAGATAGCTAAAGATAAATGTTTAAAAGTCATCTAGTCAATTGCTTCCCCGGCAACGGCGCCATAAATGCTTGATGGCACTTCTTACGATCCAATATCGGGATTGTGAATCCCAGTACTGGGGTAAGGAGTGTCTCAGTGGTTTTCCTTATGGCTTAGTAAAATATATCAATATTCTGCAAGCACACAGAATTACCGTTGTAGCACTTCACTAGGGAGTAATCCGAGGCATCGTAATTTATATTTCTGCGGGGAAGCTTTGGCAAAAATAGTAGTAAACGAGTATTTGAGACTATCAGAGAGGGGTACACTACTAGCAAGATGGGGGATAATAGTATTGGATAGGAGTGGTTATACCGCGACACACAACTCAAGGGTGGCTCAGATAAGAGAGGGAAGGAGTAGCTAGTTGGGAGGACAACGAGACAAGATAAAGGATTCCTTGGTATTTGTCTATCTGGGTTACGTGAGTCTAGAGATACAGTAGCTAAGAAACAGGTCTTACAAGTCAAGGATAACTCTAATACCTTAGCTTCGGGACAATGGAGCCAGCGACACACAAACAGGGATGAGAAGGTGTGCCACCAACCACGCACTCTGGGATCTTGTGGGGCCGAGTCAGGCGTGATGGACTACGTAGGTCGTATAGGGCTGTCACTACCTAACGGCTACCACCTCCATGCCAACCCAGGTGCAATCTAAGGCCACTACCTAGTCTAGGTTCCATACCTACACTAGACAACGACTACTTACTCCAGTGACAGTTCACCACAAGTATTGAGCATAAACGAAGAATCCACTAAGGTAAAGACTTAAGCAAGAAATGCAAGAACTAAGATCACAACGACTATAGTCTAAACACGAAATACTTGCAACTAGAATAAAGTAGAAGCAGATTATAAATAATTCAGACAAGATGACAAAGATTATTTATATTGATTACTCAAAGTCAACAAAACAAAAGGAAAAGATACAAGAGCTTATACCAGAGCTTCTGAAGACGACTCCGGAACCTCCAAGGCACAGCTCGACTTGACTCTAACTCCCAACTAAACTATCCTAACTCTACTAGAATGAGAAGTGGAGCTCCTTGGCTTGAGTGTGTGTTATACAAGGCATTGGACACTTGTATTTATAGTGACTGAGGTCAGTGAAGCTTGAGTGGCGGCCAAGGGACCCTGGGGTCGGTTCCGGTCAGTTCGGCATAACTTACTGGGTTCGGGCAAACTGGATGAGTTTGGCCGAACCATGTCGGTTTGGCCGAACCCCAGGATCCACAGGCCTTGGCCCTGGATGCCTCAGATTGCTCCTGGGAGGCGGTTGGCAGTTGGGGGCGGTTCAGTCGAACCGCCTCTGTTCGGCCGAACTGGGCTGGCGGCCCAGGCCTGCCCCCTGCACCACCTCTTGCTCAAGGACCTCTTGGGCTGCCTTGTCTTGATGCATTTCGTGTTGGTTTGGTCCAGGGATGATGTGGCAGTAGTGCAAGTGGCTTGCACGGTCATCGCTTGGTCATTGCTGACGTGGATGCCCTCCTGGTTGTGCTTCGCTTCATGTACGGCTAAGGGAGGTAACCGGTCAAATCGTGTCATTCGGCCGAATCGGTCAATTCCGACCCCTGTAGCGCGTATTTCTTGTTATTGTACCTGCATGAGTCATTCACACCAAAACTCGTGTAACCTTCTTAGAAATAAACCTAGATGCAAGGAATGTCACATATAACCTCTTTTATTGAGTACTGGTGGTCGAGAACGGGTTGTAACGACCGCCAACAGCCGTTAACCAATCTCCTAGCCAAGGAAGCCCCTTTTCATCTTTGATGAGGAGTGCTACACTGCCTTTCACACTCTCAAGAAAGCACTCATCTCCGCTCCCATCATCTAGCCTCACGACTGTAACATCCCATTTGAAATCATGTGTTATGCGAGCGACTAAGCCGTAGGAGCTATTTAGGGCCAAACCAAGGACAATGAGCATTATGCTATCTCATATGCTAGCAAAACACTCACTAGCCCCCAGCTCAACTACACAACCACGGTGAAGGAACTCTTAGCAGTTGTGTTTTGCTATAGACAAATTCCGGTCCCACCTAGTTGGGGCAAAGGTAATAGTCTATTTAGATTATGCTGCTCTGAAGTACCTTCTGACTAAAAGGATGCAAGACTCATCCGCTGGGTCCTCTTACTCCAAGAATTTGACATTGACATAAGAGAGGAGTAGAGAGTTCAGTAGCAGACCACCTATCTTGGATGCAAGTCCCGTTTGATCTTCCCATCTGCGGTTATTTACAGGACGACATGCTCCTCAAGGTCGCAACATAAGATCGTGGTACGCCAACATAGTTACCTCCATGGTGTCAGGGTATGTTCCACCAGGTGAAACTAGGAAAATATTTGTTTATGAGAGAAGACCTCACCTCTAGGACGACCGACATCTCTTCCAGATATGTAGTGATAGACTCCTCAGACGATGCATACCTACACCTGAGGCGCATGAAATCTTGGAGAGATGTCATGCATCACCTCATGGAGGTCACTATGAGCATTCTGAACAAATGTCAAGGTCTGACAATGTGGGTTTTGTTAGCCTAGCATGTACGAGGATGCTAAGGAATTTATTAGGAGATGCCCGCTCACTAGTAATCTTCAAGTAGAAATCTTTGATGTTTAGGGAATTGACTCCGTGGGTCCTTTTCCTAACTCAGATAACTACGAGTTTATTCGGGTAGCCGTAGATTACATCTCTAAAATAGGTAGAAGCCATGCCCTATCAAGTTGTAGACACCAGGTACGCTAAGCGAATGTTCCATGAAAACATCTTTCCTTGCTTTGGCGTTCCTAGGATAGTCATTAGTGATGAAGGATCCTATTTCATTGACTTAGCATTCCGTAGATATCTTTCAAGTTTGGTGGTGCAACACAATGTAGCTACACCCTATCACCCCCAAACCAGCGGTCAAGCAGAAAACATCGAATAAACAAATCAAAAACATCATGCAAAAGACCGTGAATGAAATGGGTAAGCACTGGAAGGAGAAACTTTTGGATGCACTCTGGGTATACCGTACAGCTTACAAAATTCCCATTGGAATGACTCCATATCAATTAGTATACGACAAAACATGCCAGTTACCAGTTGAGATGGAGTTTAATGATCATTAGGCTATTAAAAAGTGGGGTATGGACCTCCCAGCTGGCCAAGCTAGATGAGATGAGAGAACGAGCATACCATAGCTCCTGGCTATACAAGGAATGGACCAAGAGGTGGCACGACAAATGGATCATGGTCAAAACGTTCAAACCAGGAGATAAGGTCCTCATTTTCAACTCCCGCGTCAAGCTTTTCGGTCGAGGGAAACTTAAGAGCAAATGGGATGGCCCGTTCACAGTGATCAACGCTTCATCTCACGGGGCCATCACATTGCAAGACGAGGATGGAAACATCTTCAAGGTTAATGGACAGTGGCTGGAAATCTTTCTAGAACTAGAGCCACCACCACCCGAGGACCTAGACGTCATTGAGTTTTCAGAGCTCTAGAGCCCATACTAAACCCTTGGCCCATGAACTTCAATTTCCAAAACCTTTCTAGGCCAAAACCACATCGAGCAACTCAAATCCTTACAAAAACTTAGCACCTGGCCGAACCCCCCTGAGCAGTCCCACGTGTGGATAATCTCGTCCAATTCCATCTACAACCGAGCCTATCCCAAAACTCGCGAGGAAAATGTCTTGAAAGTCATTTTTTGATCAGGAAATCCCTCGATAAAAATAGGAGACCCTCGTTTTCTCTCGTCATCTCCTTGATAGAAAACTCCTGCCGTTCTAGCCACCATGGTCTCTCAGTCATCATCCAAGGATCTTCCTCGGCAAAGAGCTCAAGCTTCATGAGCCGGATCGATGGATCCCCTCATCCTAAGCAGGCCATGTGCGTCGCTGACGTCGACCCACTATCTCTGAGCAGCGGGCGGCGCGGGAGGGTGGTCGTCCACAGCCCCATGGGGCGCCTGGACTCCCCATGCTGCTCAAGGTGAGATGGCTCACCTGCATCCGAGTGATGTTTGATCCGTTCGCGCCAATGAGTGCGATCTTGAAGAAACCTCCACGTTCGGCCTCGCCCGCGCGCCAAACCACCGACCAACTGCAACTGAGGTCGGCATCCACAAGGAAGCTGGACCTCGACCTTCTGCTGCTGGCACCCAAGGAGGAGCCCAAGGAAGAAGGGGCAAAGTCACTGGAGTTCACGCCAGAGAGCCCACCTCGGTTCAGCATCAAGGGCGAACGTAGCCCCACCGGGTACGGGAAGGTGTTGATCCCTCCGTTGAATCGGGATGACTTGGAGTTAGAGGAATCCACCTATTCCTCCCCGGGCCAACGGAATCCGAGGATGAGGCACCACAGGCAGCCTCCTCCCATCCGTGGACCTTTGGGACAGATGGAGTTCTTGGAGGACAAGGACGAAGAAGAGGAGAAGCCCACCGTCGAGAGCCTGCAAGAGGAGTTGGCTGTTGGCACTCCTTACGACCTACAGATAAATCCGCAAGCGGACGGATACCGATGTAGCTTTTACCCGGGAGTATTCCAAGGTATCAATTTCCACGGGGAATGAGAAGTGAACTAATCCTAAACTAAGTTGTCCAAGGATGATATGGTGTAGATGAAATGAATGAAGTGGATGACAACAACAAAGAGGGAAGAGAAGCGATAAGAGGGTAAAGAGGGCACGAGCCTGGTAGAAGTACTCTACTGATTAACTGAGTGGGTCAGAAGGTACAACTAGATACTTGCTTCAGGATAGCATAACCTACCACAAATAGAAAGGGATGAGAGAGGGGTGTGATCTATCCTGCACTAGGGGATCCTACAAGCCGAGACGAACATGATGGGCTACAAAGGCCATATAGGGCTGTCACCACCTAACGACTACCACCTCCGCAGACTCAGGGGCAAACTAAGTTAGCCTCAAGTCTAGGCACCGCGCCTACACCAGTCAACTAATACTTATCTCCTATAGAAAGATAAGCACCCAAGCTAAGCAACCAGTATACAATTATACCAATCAACTAAGCATTGAATGAAGAACCAGCAAGCATATAAAAGTAAGAACTGAATGCTAAATTAACCAGAGGGAGATACAAGAGTTACCAGACACGATCTGGATGTTACTCGAAGCAGAGCTGCATCCGTAGAGGTACAGCGGGAAGAGGGGCCGACACTCCGGCTCCTCTCCGAGACGCTCACCTCTCCTCTCTCACTATATTCTAAGTATGAAAGTGGCAGAGTTTCGCTAAGGAACTCTCCTCTTGTGTTGTGTGTTTTGCAGGTGAAGGGAGGCTTCAATTTATAGCAAGCAAGGACGGTGGGAGGTAGAGTGGCAGCCAAGGCAGCTGCGAGGCGGTGCCGGGCTGTTCGGCCGAATCCTCCGGTTCGACCGAACCAGGGAGTTCGGCCGAACTGCCACGTGCACCGCCTTAGCTCCCTATGGCGTGGATCAGCTGCTAGGAGGCGGTGCTCTGCTGGGGGCGGTTCGGCCGACTTGTAGGATTTGGCCGAACTGGGCTTTTGGCCCAGCAACGCTCCCCTGCACCGCCTCTCTCTCCTGGACCCTCTGGACTGCCGCTCCTTGGTGTCCATCATGTTGTCTTGGCCCAGAGGTGACGTGACGGAGGTCCACATGGAATGCTTGGTCATTACTTGGTCGTCCCTGACATAGATGAGCTTCCGATCGTGCTCCGTGTCGGGTACAGCTAAGGGGGGTAATCGTCTGTATCGTGTCATTCAGCCGGATTGATCAATTTCGCCCCTAGTAGCCTGTATTTCTCTATTTTGTACCTGCACAATGGATAATCACCAAAACTTGTGGAAATGGTTAGAAATAAGGCCTATAGCTATGGTGTGTGGTTCCATTGTATTTATTTTATACTCGGTTGGAGGTCGGGAATCAGTCCGTAACGACCGCCAACAAGCTCCCCCAAACTTAGATCTTTGCTCGTCCCGAGTAAAGAATTAAAACAAGAGAAACACTAAGATAAGTGTTCTTTCATGATATGAACAAATGTGTATTGTTTATTTGAAACCTTTCTCCATACCTGTGGATTTGAAGTGACTACTCTCTGGGTCTTAGGCGGTTGATGAAGGGAACAACTCTTACAACAAGATCCATCTTGGTCATCCTGCATTCGGGGTTTTCTAATTTTTGCAAATAAATGACCCTTGTCCTTTCTTCCTTAGTATCCTCACACTCTCTGGAGTCACTCCTTTTCACTCACTCTCTCTTTATGTGTTTTCTCCTTGTCTCTCAGGTGGTGATCTTATCAAGACATATATTGCTGTCGAGTTGAAGACTGGTTCCTAGAGGTGTGTCAATTGCCTTCGGTCAATTTGCAAGTTGAAGATGGAGAGTTCACTATTGGTCCTCAGCCTCGTGACCCCTTTCTTTTTTTTCTTCTTTCCCTTTTTGGGAATTCTTTCATTCGAATCATTGGACTTTCATGAGTCCTTTATTTATTTTTTTTCAGGGTATCACCAAGGCATGAGGGCTTCTAATGCAACTCTTATGATAGATATATGCTTGCAAATGATCTGGGCAACAGGACTGCCTCTAGGGACTCAAAATTCGACAAGACTTTATACTGGTCAAGACAAGCTTTTTTAGGGGATGATCTCTCAAGCAAATGTGTGAAGTGGAAGAAGGTAGATTGTATGCATAGGATGAAAGGATAGGGTATAGTTTTAAGTTTTCAAGATAAATTCTCCCAAATGATGGAATGAACAGGTGGTTTGTTTTATCAAGACATATCACAAACATCAACAACTTAGACTAGGGGATCTTAACATGAAAGATTTCACATGCATGTGGATACTTAATTTGAAATGAACAATAAACAGAGCTCATGGCATGAATGAAAAACTGAGAACATTTCATTTAAATGATGTAAGCATGTTTAAAATTTGAAACGTGTCAACACAGAAAAGATGGACAGGGGTAAGGAGTGCAAACCAGTGTGCGGGTGCACGAAGGCGGTGAGCCGGGCTGGTTCGGCCGAACAGGTTGGTCCGGCCGAATTGCCCAATTCGCCGGAACCAACTGGTTCGGCCGAATTGACTTGGGGTGTGCTTCCTCATCCTGTGTCTCTCATGTGTCATCCTGTGCTCATGTACTCTTTTTGTTAAGCAGGGCGTACTCCGGATGGCTCAATTGCACCAACCGGAGTGAAATTTTATACATTTTAATTCACCTCAAACTTTATTTTATTCATCAAACTCTTGAAAACAAAATGATTGGAAGGGAAATAAATCATAGCACCCTAAATATTATTCTAAAGAAAGCAACTGAATGAAATCAAATCAAACTAACAAACTAAGCTAATGGTGCTCTCTCTGAAATGAAACGACCGCAAGACACTATTCTGCAAGTGGGTCATAAAGGTCCAAGTGTCCTATGGCCTTGGCGAGCCGCTTGATTTTAGCGGACAGGCCCTTGCGGAGGACCTCCATCTTGTCCTCCGTCTCCATTCGTCCCAGCTCGCACTCTACCACCTTCTCCTCCAGGTTGTTTATTTTCTAGCGCGCTTGGGCCAGCTCTTCCTTCAGGCTCTCCAGAGTGGGCGGCTTTTCTCCTTCTTCATCCTTCTCATCCTCCTCTTCGGAGAACTCCATCTCTTTCGGCAATCCCCTGATGGGTGGAGATTGCCTGCGGTGCAGAACTCTGGGGTTCCGCCGCGCAGGATTGGACTGGGAGGACTCCGCCAACTCGAGCTCATCCCAGTTCAGCAGCGGGACCAAGACCTTGCCGTATCCCGTAGCGGTACGCTCGCCTCTGATGATGAACCAGGGTGGACTATCAGGTGTATAATCCAGCGCCCTCATGCTCTCTTCCTTGACTGCTGGGAGTGTAAAGTCTAGCACGCTTGAGGAGGATGCTGACCTCGGCGCAGCTGGCCTATGGTAGGGTGCCCTGGTGATGGTGAACGAAGAGGCTTCTTGATCGCCTTCAGCGGGGCGAAGGGGTTGAGCATCACTGAAGGAGAGCGACGTGGGGAGTCTAGGCGCCTCATGGGGCTGCGGGCAGGAGCCCTCCCACGCTGCCCATCGCTCAGCAGTTCAACGTCGGCGATGCGGAAGGCTTGCTCACGCCAGGGGGACCCATCGATCCCGCTAGCGACGCTGGATCCCTTGGTTGAGGATGCATCTTTGGAGGAGGAAGAGGCCATGGTGGCTGTGGCTAGGGGCAAGAATTTTCTTTAGATGGGATGATGGGAGTCGACAGAAGTCCTAGGCTTTTTATCGCAACTTTCTCCGATCAAAAAAGGAGTTTCCCGACGTTTCCCTCGCAAGTTTCGGGATAGGATGAATTGCAGATGAGTTTGGGAGCAAATATCCGCACTTGGGGATAGGGGGGCTGATTCGGTCGAACCCTAGGATTCGGGCGAATTGGCCAATTCGGCCGACTGGCCTGGTTCGGCCGAACTGGCCCCTAGGCCTCCTGGTGTGCGGGCCTAGTCGGGTCTTGTGTCTTTGGTCGTGGGTGCGAGGGTGAAGGCGGTTTTGGCCCAGAAAGGTTTGGATTTGAAGAATTTGTGTCGAATTTCATGGACAGGTTTCAGAGCTCCACGAACTCGATGACGTCTAAGTCATTGAGTGGTGGAGGTTCTGGTTCTAGGAAGATTTTCAACCATTGTCCATTGATCTTGAAGTTATTTCCGTCCTCACTTTGCAATGTGACGGCCCCGTGAGATGCAGCGTTAACTACTGTGAACGGACCGTCCCATTTGCTTCTAAGCTTCCCATGATCGAAAAGCTTGACACGAGAATTGAAGACGGGGACCTTGTCTCCTCGCTTGTACGTTTTGACCTTGATCCTCTTGTCATGCCATCTCTTGGTCCGTTCCTTATATATCCGGGAGCTATGATATGCTTGCTCTCTCATCTCATCTAACATTGCCAGCTGAATCCGCCATTTAAGGCCGGCTGCTGGAAGGTCCATAGCCCACTTCCTAATGGCCCAATGAGCTTTGAACTCCGTTTCTACTGGTAGGTGGAAGGTCTTGCCATAGACTAGTTGATATGGGGTCATTCCTATGGGTGTTTTATAGGCCATACGGTATGCCCGGAGTGCATCTAGGAGCTTGTCCTTCCAGTGCTTGCCCATCTCATTCATGGTCTTTTGCAGAATGTTTTTGATTTGTTTGTTTGAGGTTTCTGCTTGACCGCTAGTCTAGGGGTGATAGGGTGTAGCTACGTTATGCTGCATCCCCAAACTTGAGAGATACCTACGGAAAGCTGCATCTATAATGTGGGAGCCGCCGTCGCTGATGATTATCCTAGGGATGCCAAAACGAGGGAAGATAACTTCGTGGAACATTCGTCTTGCGCTCCTAGAGTCAGCGTCCACGCATGGCAATGCTTCCACCCACTTAGAGACGTAGTATACCGCCACTAGAATGAATTTGCAGCCCTCTAAGTTTGGGAAAGGACCCATGAAGTCCACTCCCCAAACATCAAAGATTTCTACTTGGAGATTGCTGGTGAGTGGCATTGCATCTCTAGTGTTTATGTTTCCATGTTAAATGGGCATCGCATGATAAATGCTTTAGCATCTTCATACATGTTGGGCCAGTAAAATCCACACTTCCAGACTTTAGCATTGGTCCGGAATGCGCCATAGTGGCCTCCGTATGGGGCTGCATGACACCTTTCCAGGATCTTATATGCCTCATGTGCAGGTACGCATCTTCTGAGGAGTCCATCACTACATATCCTGAATAGGTACGGGTCATCCTAGAGATGGAGTCGGGTCTCATAAGCCAGTCTCTTCTTAGTTTCTCCTAGTGGGACGTACCCTGTCACCATGTAGTTCACTATGTTGGCATATCATAGATCAATGGTGGTGACCTTAAGGAGCGTGTCATCCCGTAAATAATCATCAATTGGAAGATCGGATGGGACTTGTATTCGAGACAAATGGTCAGCCACTGAGTTCTCTACTACTTTCTTATCCCTTATTTCAATGTCGAATTCTTGGAGTAGGAGGATCCAGCGAATAAGTCTCGATTTCACATCCTTTTTGGTCAGAAGGTACTTCAGAGCAGCGTGGTCTGAATAAACTATGACCTTGGCCCCGACTAGGTAGGACTGGAATTTGTTGATAGCAAACACGACCGCTAAGAATTCCTTCTCTGTGGTTGTGTAGTTGAGCTGGGGGCTAGTAAGCGTTTTACTAGCATTGGAGATAGCATAGTGCTTCTTGTCCTTAGTTTGGCCCAACACAGCTCCTACGGCAAAATCGCTCACATCACACATGATTTCAAATGGGATGCTCCAGATGGGAGGTTGGATGATGGGAGCGGTAATGAGTGCTTTCTTGAGAGTGTGAAAGGCTGCATGACACTCTTCATCGAAAACGAAAGGGGCATCCTTGGCTAAGAGATTGGTCAAAGGCTTGGAGATCTGGGAGAAGTTTTTGATGAAACGCCTATAGAATCCGGCATGGCCAAGGAAACTACGGATCCCCTTAATGTTGGTGGGAGGTGGAAGTTACACAATGACCTCTATCTTCGCTCTCCAAAGTAGCTGTATGACAAACTGAGAGCACTAATAAAGGGATATTTTTCATGTCGTTATGCTATCTGAAATTAGATCCTACTAAAACGTATTAAATTTCTCAAACTACAGAGACATACAAGTATACAGCCTAGATAAAAAGAGCACATCAATCTTTAATTATGTTACCCAACAGATAGCAAACAAGATAGCTCCATCCCTGACTGAACGATATCGGTAATCAATTCCTCCTTCAATCAAGAAATGGACGCACAAAAATTATCAAAATATAAGGCCTGAGGGCCAGTGTTAAGGGCCGAGGAGGTGAGGACTGAGAGGTGTGACGACCACGTGAGCAAACCACAACGGCGATGCAGCAATGTCTGGTGGGAGGTAGTAAACACGGACAACAGACCACTGGAGAACAACACACTCTTAATCAATTGGGTACCCTAATCAATTCCCCAAGGGAGAATGACAAAGACGGGCATTTATTTTCCCGTGCGAGCATCCCACAATCTAACGCTGCGGTTAGAGGTTGTGGTCAGCGGGGGGATGCCGCGCCGCCGTGGATGTGGCCCGGTGAGCGGCGGGGACGGAGAAGGCGGGTGCCTTCGATGGCACATCCCAATAGGTAAGGAGTGCGTCGTCTCCGGCTGTGAGCAGGTGGAGCTTGTCCCACACTACTAGAAAACCCCCCCTTTAACTACACTTTGATTGTAACGCAGGCTAAAATGTCTCTACGTCGGGACGTAAAGACGTTATTTGACACGATTCTAGGACCGTGGCAATGTGTCATAATATTAGACACGTTTTTAAAGTTAATAGTCTTATAAAGACATTGTTTTAACATGTTATAAAAATCGTCTCAAAATGACACAATATTAGACACAGCTTAAAGCATCATTTATCTTATAGACATATTATAAAGTGTATCAAATAATTGTATATAGTAATATAAAGATGATTTTCAACACGATTATCAAAACGTATCGAAATGACACAAAGTTAGACAGACTTGAAAGCGTTAGTATCTTGTAGACACATTGTAAAGTGTTTCAAGCAATTGCAAATAGTGATATAAAGATAATTTTTAACACGACTGTAAAAACATATCAAATTGACACAATATTAAACACGGTTTAAATCGTCATTTATCTTATAGACACATTGTAAAGTGTTTCAAACAATTGTATGTAGTGATATAAAGACGATTTTTAACATGATTATAAAAACGTATCAAAATGACACAAAGTTAGACACGCTTGAAAGCATTAGTATCTTGTAGACACATTTTAAAGTGTTTCAAACAATTGTATATAGTGATACTAAGATGATTTTGAACAAAATATCATGCATTGAAACCATAGATATTAGAATTCATTTAGAAGGCTGAAAAAATACAAAACTAAAAAAACAAAGTGCAAAAAGAAATAAAAATGTGGTGAACCGTGGCCTGCAAGTTCCTCTCCCACCGCCATACCACAGCACCGCTGATGTAAATTCATTGTAATTCAGTCTCCACTACCTTGAGTCTGTGTATTCATGGCCCATCAGAGAGCAGGCTCAGCAGAGGCAGTTGCAGCAATCAGCAGTCCCTAAAATCTACGGTACACGCGAGGGAAAAATTGATCGCTCCCCTGTACGCCTCCCGAGTCGACTTGCAGTCCGCCGCCGCCCACATCAGTAGGTAGACCGTCACGGCGTCACCGTCAGTACGTTCGTAGAGTCGCCATCTCGCCGATCGCCGTTCGCATCATGAAGGAATCAAGATCGGTATCCTTGCATGTTCTGTTGTGAGAAAATACTTTCTTATACTCGCTTGTTATGAAGGAATCAAAGTCAGAAAAATACTTTAACATTTCAGCAATGGTCACAAACAACAAACTAAAATCATCCATATTTCATATGGAAAAATAATGAATTTTTTTAAAAAAACTGCGAACACCTTGACGTTTCAGCAATCGTCACAAACAACAAACTAAAAAAAACTACGAACACCTATCATCATATTTCGTATGGAAAACTGGATGAAAAAAATATAAAAAATTGCAAACATCTTGGAACGAACTTGGATGCTTTAGGTTGGGAAGCAACTCACTTACCATTGAGCTAGTATCTTACGGATATATTCAGGCTATTTATAAAAGAGTTTCCTTGCCCTGTTGCGCGACCATCTCACAGAGCCAGGTCATCATCCGTCCCGCCGCGTCACAGGCCGGCTGCACGGGCAAGGTCACCGACCACCCACGCCATGTCACCGGACGAACCCGCCAGGACATCATCCACCCCGCCACGTCACCGGCCGGCCACGCAGGCCAGGTCACCGGCCACCCACGCCACGTCACCGGCCGAACTCACCAATTCACCGGCCACCCACGCCCCGTCACCGGGTTCATATTCAATCACCGTAGGCCCATCTATTAGTGAGGCAATGACAGATTGAAAATGGTGAAATTCAATCTGTCAGTAGGGCAGCAGGGGATCGAACTCGCGACCGTAAACATGTTACTAGATAGTGTCTCACCCGCCACGTCACTTGCCATGTCGTCCACCACATCACCAGTCATGTCAGCTGGCACGTCACCAGCCACGTCAACTGGCACGTCACCTGACATGTCAGCTCATACGTTGTCCACCATGTTAAACACATAGTCAATATGTGTCTATTAAGTCGTCACTATATAATTTATTATGTAATAATATGTCACAATAAAATTTGTCTATACAACTAAAGATGCTTTATAAATGTTTCTATGAGATTGTCTCTATATTTCTTGAAACACAATATAGTGTTACTAACTACATAACTACACAATTATGCATGTCTTATATATGTGTCTATAAAAATGTATCAATATATATAGACATGCATCTAACGTGTCTACGGAACGTCTTTTCTTCCTACAGAAACACATAAATAATTCATGTCTATAACGCCTGACACGGTCTATACGAAGATGCTCGTGAAACGCTTTATGAAACCATGTCTATTGTGCATTAGAGATGAAATTAAGCGTGTCTACCACTAAATATGGCGTAGCTACAGGAGGTGTTTTCTAGTAGTGCCATCCAGCCACCGGTTACTCTGACGACGCCGTCTCCGCGATGTGGGCACGAAGCGTGTGGAGGGGGACCAGGGAAATCCATCGCGGGCTTCTCGGCGTGGAAGATGCGGACGTGCCCTTCTTGTGTCTGGCAGCGAGGAGGGCACATTCAATGGAAGGACGGGGGAAGGCAAGGTTGCCGTTGACTTAGATCTGGCGGAGTTCATTGAGAGGGTCGCTGGAGAAGAGGTGCACGGAGGTGTACCACCTGTGGCGAGAGTCGGGGAAGAGACCTCGACGGGGGCGACGGAGGCATCAAGAATCAGGAGACTGAGGGCAAGAAACGCACCTTGTTTGGGAGCGGCGAAGTAGCACGGCGGTGGCACGCGAGGGAGGGCCGATGGCGACAGCTAGGCGGGCGGTGGCAGAGCTAGGATGAATGAATCAGAGTGCGGCAGCGGCGAGTCGATAGGACTAGAGGTGAGCTCCCAGAAACGGAACCGAATGGGGATCGTGGGTTGGACCGAGCAAAAAAAGCCGGAAAAAAATTACTAGTAGACCCGCGGAAAGAGAGGCGCGGGGCGGGTCAGAACCAGGGGACCCTCGGTTGGGTCGATAGAGCGAGGTGGACTCAAATATGGAATACTTATTTCATACCCAGGGTAGGATATAGGATATATATATATATATATATATATATAGCACTGCGCATCGAATAATATTCCATGCTACAGCGGCTCGCCACCTAGTCTTCGGCGAAGTAATTTCGGCACTGAATTTACTTCATGCACCGCAATTAAGGCAACGTTGGTGCGCCGAACCATAATTAGCATCTACGTCCTTTTCGCTAGAGATGTGAGCCTTCACGGTTGTTAGAAAGATATAGTCTCCATGATTCAATGATGCGGGGGCTTGCCCGATCTTCTCATGTAGGATCGTGGGGGATAACTTGACCTGTGCAACCTGATGAACCGATGGCACCAATAGCTGCTCGAACAGCCACCTGTGACAAATGATTTCGCCCAACCACACGATTTGGTCGATGCCTTACCTGAACCACGCAAAGGAAGAGGTGATGCTCTTGCAAATCACAAGGAAACACAAGAACAAATGGTAGAGAAAACTCCCAATCCTCAAGGGGGCAGCATTGGCACAACCCTAAGGATAAGAGCACTTGGCTTCTCTATTTTTCTGAGTTCAATTCATGGTTGGTGTTTCCACCAGGCATACAAGTGCTACTTATACTAGGAACATCCCTCCTAGTTGGGCTGGAGCCTTCCACAAAGGCCCAATGCGAAATGATGAGTTTCTAGAACAAAATCCGAATCAACCAGTTCGGACCAGGAGGAACCAGTTCGGACCAGTCCGAACTGAACACTCAGAACAGTCTTTAGTACATTTACCATAGTTCTTGCTACAAAGCTCCAAATCATGATCCATCAGTTGCGTTGGAAAGTAGACTTCAAGATGCTTCCAACTGTGTAAGATACACATGGTGAATCTTCGTGGATTGATACAGTATTATCCATGAATCTTGAACTCCGAATCCGGAACAGCAACACACCCTCTTCTAGTTGCTTTTCTTTGTGTGCTGAGGGGCCAACTCATACCTTGCATAATCTTCAAACGTGAGAATAAGTAACATGCCACTATTAGGTAGTAAATAATTCCTAGGGGTTGCATGTTCATAACCAGTAAGGAATGAGTTCACCTCATGTTGAAGTTGTTGTGCTCTTGCCCGAGTCAATGGCTGCTCGTAGGTGTAGTGGTGTCCTTGATGATCTTGTTCATTATGAGATAGGTCCTCATCATACTCCCCTTCTTCAAAAATATTTGACCTCGACTCTGATTGTTCATGACCATGGAACGGAGTCAAATCAGCAACGTTAAAAGTGTTGCTTGCTTCATATTCATCTCCCAGAAGCTCAATTTTGTAGGCATTATCATTTATTCTTGCAAGGACTTTGAATGGACCATCTCCTCTGGGCAGCAGCTTGGACTTTCGCTTTTCAGGAAATCTGTCCTTCCGAAGGTGAACCCATACTAAGTCTCCGGGCTCAAAGATCACCTTCTTGCGGTTCTTGTTTGCTTTGGCAGCATAGTACTTCGACTTCTTCTCAATCTCTTGCTTGGTCTTCAAGTGTATTTTCTTCACATAATCAGCCATCTGAGAGGCTTCCATATTTGCACGCTCTTGAAGTGGTAGGGGCAGCAATTCAAGGGGTGTGATTGGTTTGAAACCATACACAACCTCGAATGGACATATTTGCGTTGTTGAGTGGACTGCCCTATTGTATGCAAATTCAACATGTGGCAGGCAACCTTCCCACTCCTTCAGGTTCTTCTTAATCATTGTTCGCAACAGCATGGAAAGGGTGTGATTAACCACCTCCATTTTTCCGTCGCTTTGTGGGTGACAAGTTGTTGAAAACAACAACTTTGTTCCAAGATTGGCCCACAAAGTCTTCCAAAAGTAGTTCATGAACTTCACATCACGGTCTGAAACAATAGTCTTTGGCACGCTATGTAGTCTCACAATTTCCCTAAAAAACAAGTCTGCTACATGCGACGCATCATCGCTTTTATGACAGGGAATAAAATGTGCCATTTTAGAGAACCTATCCACAACAACAAAAATTGAATCCCTTCCCTTCTTAGTTCTTGGTAACCCCAAAACAAATCCATGATAATATCTTCCCAAGGTGCATTTGGGACAGGAAGTGGGTTTACAAACCATGGGGGTTCAGTTTTGATTTGGCCTTGTGACAAGTGGTACATCGCTGCACCAACCTCTCCACATCACGTCTCATCTTCGGCCAATAGAAGTGGTCACTCAGCAGCAAGTAGGTCTTTTCTCTCCCAAAGTGACCCATCAATCCTCCCATGTGTGATTCCTGCAGTAAGAGCAAATGAATGGACGACTCTGGAACACACAACTTGTTAGCTCGAAACAAGAAACCATCATGCACATGGTACTTGTCCCATCCTCTGCCTTCTTGACACTTCATGTATGGCTCTGCAAAATCATGGTCAGCTGCATATAATTCCTTCATGCTCTCTATCCCTAGAACCTTGACCTCTAAATGATTTAGCAAAACACTCTTCCTAGACAAGGCATCAGCAACAACATTTTCTTTCCCTTTCTTGTATTTGACAATATAGGGAAAAGACTCAATGAACTCAACCCACTTGGCATGCCTATGGTTCAATTTTGCTTGGCATTTCAAGTATTTTAATGCCTCATGATCAGAATGGATGATAAATTTCTTAGGCCAAAGATAATGTTGCCAAGTTTCAAGCACACGAACTAAGGCATACAATTCCTTATCATAAACAGGATAATTCAGTTGAGCACCACCAAGTTTCTCACTAAAGTATGCTATGGGTTTTCCTTCTTGCATCAACACACCTCCTATGCCTATCCCACTAGCATCACATTCTATCTCAAAAGATCACAATGGGGCAGAAGTTAAACAATTCTTTAGCTCTTGGAAAGCAGCTTCTTGTGACTTACCCCCACACAAATTCAACACCCTTCTTGGTTAGCTCATTCAACGGGGCTGCAATGGTGCTCAAATTCTTCACAAAGCGTCGATAGAAACCGGCAAGACCATGGAAACTTCTCACTTGGCTCACATTGACAGGGGTAGGCCAATTTTTGATAGCCTCAACCTTGGACTCATCCATCTCTACTCCCTGACCTGAAACAACAAAGCCCCAAAACACAACCTTGTCGGTGCAAAAGGTGTACTTTTCTACATTAGCATATAATTTTTCAGTTCTAAGCACATCCAACACCATTTTTATGTGTTCAACATGTTCTTCCATGGTGCAGCTGTTGTCGACGATTTATGTCGAGCACGTCTTCCTGGGGGTACCCTAGAGAGTAGATTTGTGGGTCTCGCCGAGTTCTAGGAACGATAGTACATGAACAACACAAAGATTTAGACAGGTTCGGGCCGCGAGTAGCGTAATACCCTACGTCCTGTGTGCTTGATTGTATTGCACGTGTGGTTGAGTTGTTTTGAGGGGGTCCCTGCTCCTCCTGATATATCCGAGGAGCAGAGTCACAAGTCAGTTACACAAACTACTCGTATACAGCAAGGATTATTACAATACGGTAATCTATCATGTATCCTATTCGAATATGAGTAGTTTCATTAATCGACTACATTGTCTTGTACCCTAACCAGCTAGTCCGAAGCAGTCCGATCAAAACTCTCCATATTGAGTAGTTTAATTCCTTGGATGAGTGGTCCTAGGGATCCTGGCCCCACAAGCCCCCGAGCATCTTGCGCCTTTGCATCAAATCTTGAATCTTTTTAATATCTTCGAGTAGTTGGAGCTAAGCCCAAGATGCTCAAATCTCCTCTGACGAGTAGTTTCATTGGATTGCATCTTTTAGATGCACCCAATGGGTGTAGCCCCCGAACCTTCAAGTACTCGTTAAGCAGTCGGAGGTTCAAGAAACCAATCTTGAATTTCACTTGAGTAGTTTAATGGTGTGCACCGAGTAGGTGCACCCATTGGGTAAAACCCCCGAGCTTCGAGTAGTTTTGTTAAAACTAGTCAAAGGTCTTGAATTAAACATAATAGGCACAAAAGAAATCGTATTCTTCAAATGCAGCCCCCGAGCCTACGAGTACTTTTAAGTAGTCGTTGGGTCGAACGCTGCTCTCTTTATTTATTCTGAGCAATGAATGCTAACATATACTCAATGATTGTTGCCCCCAGAGTGTGTATACTTTTTGATCAATCGCATAAGCATAACAATCTTCAAGTTGTCTCCAAACGTATAAATTGATCAGCTGTAGTTTTGTGTCTACAAGTGGTTTTGTTAAAACCAGTTGGAGATCTTTTTTCATAGATTGTCTCCCCAAATCTCGGAGGGAATCAAATCCCGGATTATCTGCTAATAGCCCCCGAGCTTTAAATCAAAAAATATCTTTGATTTAAAGATCTAAATAATCTCTTGGAATCCGTTGTCGTTGAATCTGAGATTTTTGCCGGCAAAAACTAACTTAAGAATGTGAAACCATTCCTTGTAACAGAATGCGATACACAGGAGATACTGTTCCAAACAGTAACCCTAACTGAAGGTTATAAATCTGGAGTGAGACCTTCATTCGTTTCGTAGCTTTGGGTGCAACACCATTGCCTTTCTTCTGCACATCGTAGCTTCCTGAGCATTTAGAATTCCCTCTGTTCCCATCTCTTGTGAATGCAAGAAAAAAGCAAAGTCTTAACCCGCTCTGCAACCATGGGCCAAAAGAAAGCTGCGCAAAAAAACTGAGAAGGCCACCTCTGCTAAGCCTGCGGAGAAGAAAACACCAAGGAAAAGGGTTTCTTTGGTGGATCCAAACACAAAGACAAATTGCAAGACCCATCCTTCTCCAGCAGATGCTTGGAAATATTGTACCGCGAAAGAGGAAGATCTCCATGACCTAGTGGCGCAAGGTTTGCTTTTATCCCAAGAAACTCTTGAGTGGAGAGCTTGCTTTGATTTGCAATTTCCTACTGAAAACACAAATGAAATTCCTTTGTTCGTGTCTTTCTGTGAACGTGGAGTTGGTCTTCCAATCTCATTTTTTTACGAGCTCCTTGACTTTTATAAGCTCCAACTGCATCATCTGAATCTTAATGGGATTCTAAACATTGTTGTTTTTGTTCATGCTTGCGAAACATTCCTTGGTATCAATCCCAATCTTTCTCTATTCCGCACCCTCTACCATATAAAGCCACACCCAAATTTCCAAAGGATTGAGGTGGTTGGTGGAGCGGGAATTCAATTCCGCCAGAGGATGAAGGAGCAGTGGTTTTCCATGCCACTCAAGGAATCATGTGGAGATTGGAAGTCCGAATGGTTCATAATCGGTGAGTAGTCGAAGACGAGTACTTCTTCTTTAATATTTATAATCAATGTACTTTGTTATACACTAATCCTATTCCTGTGTAATTGTAATACAGCAGGGAATCATGGAAAAAGCTGCCCTGTAAAGGATGGATGGTATCCCAGGGATCTATCGAACTGGAATACGAAGCCAACTACTGAAGAAGCTAAGGATGTGTCTGCTTTGTTAAAGCGAGTACAGTCCTTGAAGAATAAAGGCTTGTCCGGAGTAGGGATAGCATTCAGCTTCCTCAAGCGGAGGATCCAACCACTCCAGGAGCGCATCAACCTCGGGTACAAGTACGAGGGGAATGCAGATCCCTCTCGGATGGTGCCTGAAGAGTTGTCGGATGAGACAGTTCTGATGCGCCTGTCGCGCATGTTCACTGGTGTGAACAACAAGAAGCCATTCATCGCCAAGGAGTTCTGCAAAGGTCAATCTCCTAGTTCTGTAAGTACTCACAGCCTTTGTAATTTAAATTTGAGTTGTTACAAACATGCATCTTGATGTTGACTCTTCTGATATAGTCGGCTACTGATTCTGATGGGCCGATTGGTGTCCTTTCTCCACAAGTTTGGGAAAATTTCGGAAAGAGTTCTTCAGAAAAGTCAGAACCATCCAATAAAGAAATTGAAGCAGTTGCTTACAGTATAGAAGAACTCGTAGCAGAATCAGAATAAAACATAGCTGCCCCAGATGACAATCAAGTGAATCCTCAAGGTAAGAGAATTCTTCATAATATAATCCGAGCACTTTATCCCTTCCACCATTTGATTTTCTTGTACTATTTCTGAAAAATAGAGGGTACGGAAATAGTACCAGCTGTTCCTGTGGGGGTAAAGCGGAAGAGAACTGCTCGATCTCGATCAGAAACCCCATCAGGAGCGTACATGCCTGGAGCAGCGGAAGGTATGGCGAGTGCAAAGCTCATCGACCACAAGTGCTATGGCGAGTGGTACCATAGGGAGCACAACTAGCTCCAAGTTGGGTGTTCTAAAGTTGAAGAAGTTCAACTTCAAGCCAAAAACCATTGCGTTTATAAAGTAAGTATATTAAATCAAATATTATTCTAATTGTGCTGTCATTCAAATACTTAGATTGCTTCCTTTGTGAAGAGCACCATCCACCGCACTTGTGGGCACACTGCAAGCGCACTAAGAGCAACAATTGAAGAGAGCAGAAGAAACAGAGCACATTGAAGAGGACGTAACCCCTGTTGCCGTTGATGAAAGTGGCGGACTTCCAAAGTTGAACCAATCGCCAGAAAAGAACTCGACTTACACCAATCTGGCTCCAGAAGCAAGCCCAGCGGAAACCACAAATCAAGGAGGCACTGATAGGCCGCCGTCAATTGTGGAGGTAAGTCATATTGCACTTGCTTTCAACTTGTCCTTGAATTCTATATGAATAACATTTGTGCAAATCTTGAAGGTTGATATGGAGACTGAAGAAGTTGCCAACATTATTATTGAAGAAAGTACTCCCCAACCACAGGGAGAAACTTCGCACCAGTAAGTAATACTTGGAAAGAACTTGTCCTTTTGAGTAGTATCCATGCCATATGAATCTGTTAATGATTATAGTATTTAAATGCAGGGTCAACTATCAGCAGAAGAACCTGATAATGAAGCAATGCTATTGAAACAACACTTGGAAGCCGCTCTGGTAAGAGAAAAGCTTAGTAGCGAGTAGTTAATAGAGTAATCATTAACTGAAGTCAAATGTAGGCACTGGTAGATAAGTTGGAAAAAACCAAAGATGCAAGCCTAGAGTCCCGGATAAAGGAACTCGAAGAAGACCTTGCGGCTGCTTATGAGGCGCGGGAGAAAGCCCGAGTTGATGGTCAGAACCTGATTTCTCACTTACACAAACAACTCGAAGGAATGGGAGATGAGAAATCTCGATTAGACACTCGTAACTGAGCATTGATTCGAGATAATAATAGTAAGTGAAGCCAGTGTTGTACACTTGAACCATTAAATTAGTCACGTGAAAAATTAGTCACGTGAAGTATAATCATAGACTTGTCTTGTTTCTGTAGGGTTGAAGAAGGAATTGGTGGAAGAGCAGAGCAGCAGTACATCGTGGTACAACCTGGCGCAATCAAAGACCGAAGATTGTGCTCGCTTGGAGAAAGAACTCGAAAAGCTTAGCGAGAAATTTACCAAGGAGCATCAAATCCGCGTCGATATGGAACAGTTCTGCGCCAGGGCTTTGGCTGGCCAACAAGCGAAACAACAAGAAGTGGAGGATCTCTAGGCCGAGAAAAAAGCCATAGAAGAAGCATTTCTTCCCATCATTGAGATGGTAACGCCTGAAGGTGCTGCCGCTGCGGACCAATCAATCCTGGAGCGGATCAGCGCGGTGCCTGGGCAGATTACCGACTTTTGCAAGAGTACCATGAAGGAGTGCATCAATCAGCTACTGGAAATGGTGAATGCGCACAATCCAAATGCCAAGCTCGAAGTCGTGGAGCTACCAGAAGGAGTAGACATCGAGGAGTTCGAGGCTCTGGTGAAGGAAACAGAGCCAGTAGCTAATACTTTTATCGATTCATTAGAGTTGTTCTGAGTTTTAATTGTAAGTACTCGTTTGAACACTCTGCTTTGTAAGCTATATTGAATTCTTGTCCTATATATAACCTTTGCTAATTGTTTAAAGTAGTCGTTATGAAATACTACTAGTTAAGTAGTATCTTTCGAGTGGTTTATGCAAATTCAAAGTACTACGGGTGGTAGTCTGTTTGATAAATTGCTACTGTTTAAGTAGTCCAGTGGTCGTGTAAGGTTCACAACTAGGCTATGTAGAATAGAAATAGTTGTATCAAGCCTTGTTAAGGCCTATCAATTTTGCTAATGCAAGGAGAGAAAGTTATGCGTATACGCATGAATATTCTGTACTTGTTAGTACTTTGAGCACCTTTAGGTGATACTTCAGGAAAATGAGTGTAGTTGGTACAACACTAATTCCCAAAGCTTTCGTTGAGAAAGCCGAACAATCAAAAGAAACGAGACTATCGCCTTCGACCGTGTATAGGTGAGGGTAACTCATCCAAGATTCTTAGGTTTTTTATACCTCCTTTTAAAAGGGAGTCTTGGTTTCTTTTGAGCGAGGGTAGAAGACTACCCAAGTACCATGCTACAACTAGTGTCGATAAGCATACGGTAGAGTTTTCTCTAATGAGATAAAAAATGCCACAACTTGTAGATGGCGGAGAAAGATAACGTTATTGATTTGTAATCAAAGGTTGTTTACATCGAATCGCATACGATTTCTCGTGTTACGGGTAGAATTTGCGGAGATGCTCTACGTTCCATACATTTGGCAATTCCTCGCCTTCTGGAGTTTGCAATTGATATGTACCTAGTCCAATGACTTGTTTTACAAGAAAGGGACCTTCCCATCGAGACATAAGCTTGTGCAACCCATCAGGCTTTTGGATTCGACGTAGTACCAAGTCTCCTATGGTAAAGGATCGAGGTTGGATAGAGCGCAGATGAAAGCGGCGCAATCCTTGGAGATAACGCGTGTTCTGGATAAGAGCTGCTACTCGAGCTTCCTCGACGTCATCAACATCCTGAGACCTTTCTTGATGAGCGAGTTGTTCATCATAGTTCTCTAGACGCGGAGCTTCCCATAGGAGATCAGCAGGTAAAACTGCTTCGGAGCCGTACACCAAGAAGTATGGTGACTGTCCGGTAGCCCTGCTGGGCTGGGTGCATAGCCCCCAAAGCACTGCAGGCAACTCTTTGGCCCATTTACCGTCATATTTCTTCAAAGGCTCATACAATATGGGTTTTAACCCTTGCAGTAACAAGCCATTCGCCTTTTCAACCTGCCCATTGGCACGAGGATGAGCAACTGAAGCATAATGTATCTCAATTGAGTACCTGTCGCAATAGTGTTGGAATTCTTCACTGGTGAATATAGAGCCTAGGTTTGTGATGATGTTGTGAGGAACTCCGAATCTCTGTACAATACCATCGAAGAATTTGATCAAATTACAGGCTTTGGCGTTCACTAAGGGTACTGCTTCGATCCACTTAGTGAATTTATCGATGGCTACGATAAGCCACTCGAATCCACCTGGAGCTTTGGTGAGCGGACCGACGAGGTTAAGACCCCAACAGGCGAAAGGCCATGACAGTGGGATAGTGTTGAGGTCGTGTGCTGGGACATGAGCTTGTCGAGCGAAAAACTGACAACCTTGACACTTTTTGACAATATCCTCTGCATCAGCTTTGGCTGTGGGCCAGAAGAAACCCGCTCTGTAAGCTTTACCGACCAAGGTTCGTGAAGCGGCATGATTACCACATACACCGCTGTGAATTTCTTGTAGTAGGGCTTTTCCTTGGTCAGTTGTAATGCATTTCATCAAGACATTGACCGAAGCCCCACGCCTATAGAGTACATTGTCCACCACCACATAGTTAGTAGCTCGTCGTCGAATACGTATTTGCTCTTGTTGCTTTTGTGGCAATTTATGATCTTTCAAGTACTCGATGAAGGGAGTCATCCAGTCGGTGTCGATTACCATGATCTGTGTACCCGGCTGGGATTGAAGTTGGGTTGTTTCGTCTCGTGCCGGCTCCTTAATGGATGGCTGGAGTAGTTTTTGGACAAATATTTCTACTGGGACTTCGGCTCGACGTGACCCTAGTTTTGACAGAGCATCTGCTGCGACGTTGTAATCGCGAAAGACGTGGTGAAACTCCAGGCCAAGAAAGTTTCATTCCAATTTACGAACCTCTTTGACATAGGCATCCATCGTCTCTTTAAAAGCATCACAGTCTTTGTTAACTTGGTTAATGGCGACAGCCGAATCGCCATAGACGACAAGTCGCTTGATACCAAGTGATGCTGCCAGGCGGAGCCCGTGCAACATAGCCTCATATTCTGCTTCATTGTTGGTGACCTGGAACAAAATTTGTAGAACGTACTTGAGTTGATCACCTTTAGGAGATATGAGAAGTACACCTGCGCCTCCTCCTTCAAGTTTGAGTGACCCATCAAAGTACATGATCTAGTGCTCAGGGCGAGTAATTGTCCTAGAATTTTGAATTTCTGTCCATTCGACCGTGAAATCAGCAAGGGCCTGAGACTTGATGGCTATCTGAGATGTGAAGTCAAGGTGGTACGCTCCAATTTCGGCCTTCCACTTGCAGATGCGACCTGTGCGTCTGGGTTATTGAGGATTTCGCCTAGTGGAAATTTGGTTACGACTGTGATGTTGAAAGCTTGGAAATAATGTCGTAACTTCCGCGATGTGATGAAGATGGTGTAGAGTACTTTTTGGACTTGCGGGTAATGAATCTTGGACTTGGAGAGTACTTCGCTGATGTAGTAAATTGGCCTCTGTACTGTGAATACATGGCCGTCCTCTTGTCTTTCGACTACCATTACAGTGCTGACCACATGGGTTGTAGCTGCAATGTACAGGTAGAGATGATCACCCTTCCTAGGTGCTATAAGTACTGGCGAAGAAGATAAATATGTTTTGAGTTCTTCGAATGTCGTGTGTGCTTCTTGTGTCCAAGAGAACTTATCCTGCTTTTTAAGCAGTTTAAAGAAAGGGAGACCATTTTCCCCAAGTCTTGAGATGAACCTGTTTAAGGCCGCGATGCATCCTGTCAGCTTCTGGACATCTTTTATATTCTTTGGTGTGTCCATTGTAAGGATTGCCGAGATCTTTGCTGGATTGGCTTCGATACCCCTGTTGCTGACCATGAACCCCAGAAGCTTCCCTGATGGAACACCGAAAACACAATTGGTTGGGTTTAGTTTCCAACGGAATGTTCTAAGGTTGTCAAAGGTCTCTTGTAGATCATTGATGAGATGTTCTGACTATCTTGTTTTGACGACCACATCATCAACATATGCCTCTACATTGTGCCCGATTTGTTTGGATAGACACTTTAGTATGGCTCGTTGATATGTGGCGCCTGCGTTCTTCAGTCCAAAAGACATAGTTGTATAGCAGTAAGCGCCGAAAGGGGTGATGAAGGATGTCTTGATTTGATCTTCTTTCTTTAATGCTATATGAGGGTATCCTGAGTAGCAGTCCAGAAAACAGAGCAGTGCGCATCCCGCGGTGGAGTCCACGACTTGATCAATGTGTGGGAGTCCCATGGGGTCTTTTGGACAGTGCTTGTTTAGGTCTGTGTAATCAACACACATCCGCCACTCATTGTTGTTCTTCTTCCAAACTAACACTGAATTGGCTAACCACTCTGGATGGAAGACTTGCTTGATGAAGCCTGTGGCGAGTAGTTTGGCGATTTTGCCTTTGATTGCTTCACGTCTGTCTTGTGCGAATCGTCGGAGGCGCTGTTTTTTGGGCTTTGCGTTCTTATCAACGTTTAATTTGTGCTCGACAAGTTCCCTAGGAACACCGGGCATATCAGATGGTTTCCAAGAAAATATATCTTTATTATCACGGAGGAACTTGACGAGCGTGTCTTCCTATTTACAGTCTAAATCTGCCCCTATAAGGGCAGTTTTGGATGGGTCGCCCGTCCCAAGATCTACAGTTTTGAGCTGTACTTCTTCGGAGGGCTTGAAACTTGTACTTGCCGACTTCTTGCTGGGTACTTCTAGGTCATCTTCCTTCGACTTCTTGGCCAAGGTGAGTACTTCCAGCATCTGAGTAGGGACTTGTGAGGTGGTGGCGAATTCTACTGCTTCAACGTCGCAATCGTGCGAGATCTTTAGGTCTCCCTTTAGGGAGAGTACTCCTTTAGGAGCAGGCATCTTGAGGACCAAGTATACGTAATGCGGAATCACCATAAATTTGGCGAGGGCTGGTCGCCCAAGGATCGCATGATATGAAGTCTCGAAGTCTGCCACCTCAAACTGTGTACTCGGTCCTAAAGTTTGCTTCCGTCCTGAAGGTGACCGGGAGAGTGACTTGGCCCAGAGGGATTGCAGCATTGCATGGAACAATGTCGTAGAATGGGGACTCTGTAGGCTTGAGGTATTTCGTAATGTCTAGGCCCATCTTCTTGAACGTGTTTGCAAAGATGACGTTGAGCCTACTTCCACCATCGATGAGTACTTTGGTCAATCTGGCTTAAACCATGACTGGATCCAAGACTAGGGGATATCTCCCGGGGTTTGCGAAGTTGGTCCATTGATCCGTTCTAGAAAACGTGATGGGAACTTCCGACCACTTCAAATATGTTGGAGTAGCAGGCTCTATTGCCATGATCTCTCGCTGGGTTAGCTTCTTGGCGCGCTTAGACTGGTTCAATGCTTCTCCACTGAATAGCACGGCTACGACATTCTCGACGTTTGGGAAGCCATTGCCGGGTTCTTTATCGTCTTTATCTTCCTTTTTCTTATCAATTTTGGGCGCTTCTGGTGTTTGCTTATCAAACTCCTGCTTCAGGTGGAAACATTTTGCCATTGTGTGCTTGCCATTGGGATGATATGGGCAAGGACTATTCATGACATCTGCCACTGAACGATTCTTGCGACTAGGGCGCTGGACTGCCGCGACTGTGTTGTCTGGCTTGCGCTTCCTGTTGTCGCGGTTGAAATCCCAGTTGTTTGAGCGATCATTACATCGGTCACTGTTGTCTTTGTTGTGGTTGTTGGTGTTGTTGTCACGATGCCTATCAAAGTGTTCCCGCTCGCGGTCGTCTTGGTCTACCTACTCAGCAACAATGCGTCGTAGCTCGCTGATGTCCTCGGGGCGACGTCAGCCGAACTCACGGTGTAATTCCCGGGTGTAGAGGCCATCGTGAAAGCAGTCGATTACTTCCCAGTCAGAGATATGCATGATTGTAGCTCTTTTATCAAAGAATCTCTGGATGTACTTGCGCAGAGTCTCCCATTTTTCTAGCTTGCAAGCTGCCAGTTCATAGCGGGTTCCGGGCCGAGCCCAGGATCCCTGGAAGTTGTGAATTTCCTAGTGAGGTCATCCCAGGAGTCGATGGACCCAGGGCGGAGGCCCTCGAGCCATGTCAGGGGCGTGGTATCTAACATGACAAGGAAATAACTGACTTTTATGTCGTTGGATCCCCCAGCCATCTGAATGGCAGTAGAGTAAATTCGAAGCCATTGTTCAGGGTCTTGGTTGCCCGTGAACTTTTCAATTCCAGTTGGTTTCAACTTGCTTGGCCACTGGATTTCCTTTATGCGCCTAGAAAAGGCTGGGAAGCCTTCGTACTTGTCGCTTGGTGAACGATCACTCCGGTGGTTGGAGGTGATGTGATCGGAGTCATATTGTCGTCCATGGTTGTGGTTCTGGTGTGGTCGATCGTCATGATTCGGTGACTCTTGGTGATGGTGACAGTGACAATCGTTGCCGCGTTCTTGATGACGGTCGCGAGGGCAATCTTGATCGCGTGGACGGTTTTTGTGGCCTTGACGGGGTGGAGGGCCGTAGTTGCGGTCATATTGTGCGCGACGATGGAGCTCAGATTCCAAGCGAAGCTGTCGGCTCGACTGGATTACAGAGCGAGCGTCGCGGTTGTCATTAATGGTGTTGCGAATGTCTCGATCTTGTGGCCTTGCACCATCTTGGTTGCGATCGCGCCCTCTCCCCTGCTGGTGGCCGCGATCGACACCCCGGTCGCGTCTGTGTCCTCCTGTAGTAGCGATTGAAGCTTCGTGTGGAGGAGGCCTCCCAGCACCGGAGCGCCTGGTACCCGATGTGTGGTGGCTAGGATTTGCTTGGTTTGTAGCCTTGTGAGCTGTGTCGAGGAGCGTGAGTACTTGTCTGACGGCAGGAGTGTCGGGCATGGCCCTGACAAGTTCCGCCGCAACGGAGATGTTCAGTGGCGCGTCCCGAGATACTAGCTGGTCCCCGACCATGTCAAAATCCTGTGTAAGGTTTTGGATGTCATTGGCACATATGGCGGCGTTGATGCGTCTCTGCTTGCGCTTGGCGTTCCTTGCTTGGCGTGAAGTCTTTTGCTCCTCTGTTTCTCCATCGGCGGTGCATTCCTCTTCTGATATGTCAGTAATCAGCTCGCGATCATATTGGGTGCATTGGTCCTCGTTCCCAGCCATGAACACTTGACGACCCGGGTCTTGCTCGCTGAGGGAGAGGATGATCTGGGTGGCTGAGAAGTTGTCACTCGAGCTTTCAGTTGAAGTGGTGAGAGACGCGGTCTTGCCGTCTTGGTAGGGCAGTTCTTCTAGGATGACTGCGGCAAGTCTTGACTCGTTGTCCCGGCAGGTGTCAGCCAGGATCGCTCCAGGCCAGTGAACGGCGAGTCCCCTGGTGTTCTTGTTACGACTAGTCCGGACGGGAGGCGAACGAGTGGTTCTTCCAACACGAAATTGGAGTTGAAGTGGGCGTGATGGCGTAGGCGCGTGACGTTATCAGGAGCGTCACTTAGTAGGACGGTGAAATCATCGTCGTTGTCCCTCGATGGTATTGGTGCCAACTCGAGGTTTTTGAGACAGTCTACCTTCGAGTGAAGCTCCTGACTCGTCCCTCCTCCTGCTTTCGTGGTCTGCATCTTTTTATATGGAGCCGCCACGTTGGAGAGTTCGAGTGGGAGTCGATCTAGGGGGTTGTCCAATGGCGTGGCCAGCTCGGAGTTCCCTGCTCTTTCCATATTTGGAGTCGAGTTGTACCCGGACTCGGCTTGGGGAATCCCAGGCGAACTTGGAGTTAGGATTGAACTCGGAGTTGGGACCGAGATCGAATTGTGAGTAGTCGTCGAGTAGGGGCCGAGGTTGTTCGCAAGGTAGCTCACGAACCTGCCATCGCTTAAGGCGATGAAGGTCCACGCACCGAAGACGAAGGTGGCTCCTTCCTCGATGTCGGTGATCTTGAAGGCAATTGATCCCATCGTCCCTGATGGTGAGCTTTCAGTGAGTAGCCCCACGGTGGGCGCCAAGTGTCGACGATTTATGTCGAGCACGTCTGCCTGGGGGTACCCCAGAGAGTAGATTTGTGGGTCTCACCGAGTTCTAGGAAGTACACGAACAACACAAAGATTTAGACAGGTTCGGGCCGCGAGTAGCGTAATACCCTACGTCCTATGTGCTTGATTGTATTGCACATGTGGTTGAGTTATTTTGAGGGGGTCCCTGCTCCTTCTTATATATCCGAGGAGCAGAGTTACGAGTCGGTTACACAAACTACTCGTATACAGCAAGGATTATTACAATAAGGTAATCTATCATGTATCCTATTCAAATACGAGTAGTTTCATTAATCGACTACATCGTCCTGTACCCTAACCGGCTAGTCCAAAGCAGTCGGATCAAAACTCTCCATATCGAGTAGTTTAATTCCTTTGATGAGTGGCCCTAGGGATCCTAGCCCCACAGCTGTATATCAATATGTCATCAAAATAAAACACCACAAATTTTCCAATGAAAGCCCTCAAGACATGATTCATTAAGCGCATGAAAGTGTTGGGTGCATTAGTTAAGCCAAAAGGCATCACTAACCACTCATACAGTCCAATTTTTGTTTTAAAAGCTGTTTTCCATTCATCTCCTTGCTTCATTCTAATCTGATGTTACCCACTACGTAGGTCAATTTTAGAGAAAATAACAGCACCACTAAGTTCATCAAGCATGTCATCAAGCCTAGGAATAGGATGACGATAACGGATAGTGATGTTGTTAATAGCCCTACAATCAACACACATTCTCCAGGTACCATCCTTCTTTGGAACAAGAATAACAGGGACAACACAAGGGCTAAGACTTTCACGCACATACCATTTGTCAAGTAGTTCTTGTACTTGTTGCTGAATTTCCTTGGTCTCTTCCGGATTGGTGCGATACGGTGGCCGATTTGAAAGTGAAGATCCTAGAATGAGATCAATTTGATGTTCTATCCCATGGAGCAGAGGTAGGCCAGCAGGTACCTCCTCCGGAAATACATCTTTAAATGCATGCAACACATCAGAGACAACACTAGGAAGAGAGGTCATGTCGTTAGTAGCAAAAATTGCATCTTTGTACAGCAGCACAAAATGCATCATATGGGGATTGTGTCTCATTTCTCTCATTTCAGATTTGGTGGCTATCATGACCCTCCCTTTTCCCTCAAGCTCTCTAGTTTTACCACTCAAATTTAGCTTGTGGTGCTCACTCACCGATTTATGGATAGCACTGGAGTTTTTCTTTTCTCGCTCACTCTCACTCATTTTCTTTTGCATGTTGGCTGCTATGATTTGAGTAGGAGTCATGGGCAGCAGCTTGACACCTTTCCCTTGCCACTTGAAAGCAAATGTGTTTGCATAACCATCATGTACGGCACGCCTATCAAATTGCCACGGCCTTCCCAGCAGCAAGTGACATACCGTCATGGGCACAACATCACACTCAATGGTGTCGGTGTAATCATGTATGCTGAAAGTAACTCTCACCATATGTTGCACCTTGACATCTCCACAATCACTGAACCATTGCACATGATAAGGGTGAGGATTCTTTATCATGGTCAATCCCAATTTCTCACACATTTCTTTGCTAGCTAGGTTATGGCAGCTACCACCATCAATTATCAGCTTGACCAATTTATTGTTTACCTTAGCTTGGTTCTGAAACAGGTTGAATCTTTGTGCATGTTCTTCATCTTTGATCTGAACATTTAATGTCTTGGTGACAACAATGGTATTACCAGCCTCGAAAGTGTAATTCTTGTAGCCATCATCACCAACTTCTTGTGTATCATCACACTTTTATTTTCAGTAAGTAGTTCACACTCATCTTCACTAGCTGAATCGTATTCTCCCCCTTCTATAACAATCACAACTCAATTTTTTGGACATTTCTTCATGACATGACCTCGGCCCAAGCACTTAAAACATTGAATTCCACTACTCTTGGAGCTAGAACCCTCTAGAGCATTGGCCTTTGATGATGTCGGCCTAGCAGATTTCTCGATGTTTGGGGATGCATTTGACTTTTCAGCCACAGTGGGACGAGAATTATTGTTGGAGCTTGAACCGGATGAAAATATGCCTCATCCCAAATCAAACCTTGTTTTTGGAGCATTTGTTGCTGCTCTTGAGCTGAAACTTGATTGCTTGGTTGACTTAACATCATCATTCAATTACCTCTCAGCCTTTTGGGCAATGTGCACTAGCTCCACTACATTGTGGTAGGTCTGAAATTCCACAACTCTCTTGATTGGCTTGTTCAGACCGGAGAGAAAACGTGCCATGGATTGTTCTTCATTCTCATGCACTCGAGCTCTAATCATAGCTTGCTCCATTTCCTTGTAATATTCTTCCACGGACTTACTTCCTTGCTTCAAATTCTACAGCTTGTCAAAGAGGTCACGTTTATAATGCTTTGGAACAAAACATGCTCTCATTTCCCTCTTCATTTCAGCCCATGTTGACACTGAAAATTCACCATTCTCCTCTCTTTGATTCCCACCAAATTAGAGCATATCCATCAAAGTCAAGTGCAGCCATATGCACTTTCTTTTCCTCTGAATAATTGTGCATATGAAATATCTTCTCAACTTTCAACTCCCATGTGAGATATGCATCTGGATCATATGTACCTTCAAATTTTGGCATGCTGAATTTCAGCTTTCCAAATTTCTCTTCATTAGGCTGATCATGTCCATTGCGAGGACGGTGTTGGAAATTATTATTGCGGTGCAACATAAATGTGCCTTCATTTTCATTGTCATGGACAGCACCACCTGCACGTCCACGACCTCTTCCTTGACCAAAGACAGCACCACCTCTTCCTCCTCCACGTCCTAGCTTATGGGCATTCTTTCTTTATTGCTCTTCCCGCTGCAATCGGGCTGCATATTCCTCATCGGTCTCATCTAGTTCTTCTTCATGAGCACCTGCAGTACCTTTTGCCTTTAACGCCTTTACAACTTCAGCAACCATGTTTGGTTGGACAGTAGACATGTTCTCATTGAGTTGTGCATTGAAGTCTTGCACTAGCTTCTGCAATTGCTCTTGTGTGACATAGCTCGGTTGCTCTCCTTCTCCACCTGCCATGGTTAGTTGGCAAAGAGCTATTTCAAATTATGTGGCTTTGTGGAAATCACTCAACCTCACCTTCTCTTACCACTAAAGTTCTTATGCCTCCTTGCTGAATTGCGAGCTGCACACACTGTGGTGGTAGTAGGCACAACAAAAGTGATAGATCAAGCGAAATCAAAGTCACAGTGCATCCTAATCATAGGCTTATTTGTGGAGCTTGGAAGGGTATGTATGTGGTGATATAATCTGAAACTTTTAAGTTATTGTAAGGTTAAGTAAAAATCTAACCAAGATACAAAGCCGAGTTGCTGAATTGAAAAAAGAAGAATTAGTAGATAACGTTTTGAAAACCACCACAAAAGGTTAGTCGTTCTTGTGGGTGTCGGTGACCACCACAAAATCGTCCAGAATTTCAGCACAAAGATCACAACCAAAGCAAAATATTTTTTTTGGGATTTTCTAGTGATGCAAGTAAACCAAAACTTGAGCAAGAACTCGGGAAGAACTTGAGCAAGCACTAGAGCAAAGGACTTGAGAGAGAGGGAGAGAGCTCCTAGCAGAATTTTTCTGAGTGAATGAGTGTGTGAGGAGCTCACAAGCTTGCACCAGCATTTATAGGCCGAGGGGGGGCAGGCCCCTGGTTCGGCCGAATGGCCTGGTTCGGCCGAACCGGGCAGGTGTGGCCTGGGCACTCCATGTGAGTGCAGCCCCCTCCTTTGCTTTGATTCCACACCAAAATGTGTGGCCACAAAATTTTTAAGTCATGTGAGTGGAGTTAGTGGTAGGTGAGATGCAAAATTGACATGACCAAAGTGGATTTTAGTGGAGTCACCCCCATGCTGCCATGTTTGTGATAATTGGTGAGTGTGCAGCCAATTTTAGTGGGGTAGACATGTTTGGTGCTGGTTGGTGGTGATGGTAAATAATTGGAGATGTTCTAGAAGGGATGAAAATGATAAAAGTTACCAATTACATCCACCCTAGGTAAAATTTCAGCATGTGTCCAATTATTTCTAACCGAGCTTGCAAAATTTTCTACTCTCTCTCAAATTAATTACTCAAGTGGTTCATTTATTTTGGAAAGGGAAACAGGCAAATGCAATTGAGAATTTAAAAATTGGAAGGGAAATATGGGATACATACCGGTTTTCCTCACGGCGAGAGCTTAGCTTTTAAGTCCGCGAGCGGGACTTCTCCTGTCTTCAGTTGCTTTTGTCATCGTCTGGTCCCGGAGTGGATGACTCGGATGATGCAACCTTCTTCCGCCACATCTTCTTGTTCTTCTTCTTCGGTGTTGGTGGCGGTGGGATCGGCGTCTCTGGAGAATTCCAGAGGGCTTGTTCTTCCTCGTATTTCTTTACGAGGAAATCCATTTCTTCTGCACTTGTCGGTTTTGTCGGCTCGTTCCACTTGAGCTGCTCACCACCGAGTATTTCCAGCTCTCCATTAATGAGAGCCTTAAGGAAACACTCGGCGCTTCTCTTCTCCGGTGTGAGTGGCTCTGTCTTCTTTTCTTCCTGGGGTTGAAACTTGAAGTAAGTCAACCTTCCGTCGATACGGAACGAGATTTCTCTCGCATCCATATCGATCCTAGCCCGGGTGGTGTTCAAGAATGGTCGGCCCAACACAAGGGGAAACAAATGCTCGTTCCCCGTGTCGAGGACAACAAAGTCCACAGGGACATATCGTCCCCAGATCCGGACCGGTACATTCTCGATCAACCCCTCGGGGTAGCGGATGGTTGAGTCCGCAAGCTGTACCTGGGCAGTAGTAGGTGACAAAGTAGGGTAGCGTAATTTCTTAAATAATACCTTAGACATGATGTTGACGCTTGCCCCCAGATCACAGAGTGCATCATCAATGCGACGATTCCAGATCGTGCACTGAATGATGGGCACTCCGGGATCTTCCTTCCTATCCGGAGAGGTCTTGATGATCGCCCTTTTTGCAGCTCTCGGCAGGTAGGTCCATCTTGGTGTCAGCACTTGGATACGTGCGACCTTCCCTGCGTGGTTAGTACGGAAGACACTACGAGGCATCTTACCATGCCTTGTAGTGACGGCTTTCACTGTCTCGATGGAAGGTTCGGGTTGCCCCGAAATCTTCCCCGATTCAGTGACAGGAACAACAACCGCTAACTGAGCGACTTGAGTTTCTATCATTTTATTAAAGCTCAGCTGATTTTTCATGGTGGAAGAAAACGATTCCATCCTAGAGTCTATGCTTTCCAGTGTTTTATCATTAGCAGCAAGCTTTTTATTGATGTTTTCAGTTATTTTCATCTGGCCAAACACAAGATCTCTAAGAGACGGCTGATTATTGAAATTGCTGGAATTGAAATTGTTACCTTGTTGAGGCCTCTCAAAAGGGTGGTTTGGGTGCGGATTCCAGCCTTGGTTGCCGTAGTTGTTCAGTCGGTACCCGTTGTTGTTGGAGTTGTTGACGTAGTGGGCACCTTCTCGCGTTTCGGGGCAGTCATTCCCCGAACGGCCGGTGTTGCCACAGACTTCGCAGGTCATGCGAGCGTCCATGGCTTGCACCGTTTCTTGAGCAGGGGCCTCCAGTTTCTTCATCAGGAGGTCCATCTTGGCAGCGAGCATGTCCAGAGCTTCAACTTGGTGAACTCCTCGGGTCTTTGGTTGAGTCCGATCATCGGACCAACCTTGGTTCTCGACCATCTTCTCTATGAGGGCCTTCGCACGACTCTCCTCAAGAGAGAAGAACGAGCCTCCAGCAGCAGCATCCAGGTACTCACGGGCAGAATTTCTCAGCCCGTGATAGAAAGTTTGGATTATGAACCAACTCTGCATACCATGGTGAGGACAAGCAGAAATATAGTCCTGGAGGCGATCCCATGCCTCCGGGACTGTTTCATCTTTTAGCTGCTGGAAACTAGCTATTTTGTTCCGGAGGGCGTTGGTT
Source organism: Echinochloa phyllopogon (assembly GCA_033239725.1). Taxonomy (NCBI): domain Eukaryota; kingdom Viridiplantae; phylum Streptophyta; class Magnoliopsida; order Poales; family Poaceae; genus Echinochloa; species Echinochloa phyllopogon. Next base: position 32,115,052 of record BTCW01000018.1, read on the forward strand.
TTCCCAACCGGAAAGAATTTTAGCAAGAAAGCGCTAGTGCATTTTATCCCAGGTGTCTATTGCTTCGCGGTTAGCATAAAACCATTGTTTCACCTTGCCTAATAATGAGAATGGAAATAAACGAAGGCGAATGACATCGATACTTACTCCGCGGATGGTGAAGGTGTTGCAAATCTCCAGGAAATGCTGGAGATGAGCATTGGCATCTTCGTGTGGCTTGCCGCAGAATGGGCTAGCCTGTACCATGTTGATGAGGGTTGGCTTCAGCTCGAAGTTACCATCTCCGACTGGCGGAGCTGGTCCGACACGCACGTTCTCGCTTGATGGAGCGGAGAACTCACGGATCGTCTTGGTTGCCATCCTCGATGTAGCCTGGTCAACGACGGGAAGGATTGGGTTCGTCGGAAGGAGTTGCTTCTGAGGAGGTACAACACAGGGTCGTACTTTCCTCACAAGTGACTCCGGATTTTCTTGGAAGTTTGACGGTAGTTGGAAACCAGTCATGCACTACTCTGTTCCACAAAGACCAACGAACAGAGCAAGGATAAACCCGCTTGAGTAGCGGTACTCAACTAAGATAGCTCAAGATAAAAGTTCAAAAGTAATGTAGCCAAAGACTTCCCCGGCAACGGCGCCAGAAATGCTTGTTGGCACTTCTTACGATCCAATATCAGAATTGAGAATCCTGGTACTGGGGTAAGGAGTGTTTCAGTGGTTTTCCTTATGGCTTAGTAAAATATAGAAATATTCTGCAAGCGCACAGAATCACCGCTGTAGCACTTCACCTGGGAGTATCCCGAGGTATCATAATTTATATTTCCGCAGGGAAGCTTTGGCAAGATTACTAGTGAACAGATATTCGAGACTATCAGAGGAGGGTACACGACTAGACAAGACAGGGGATAACGGTATTGGATAGGAGTGGATATACCGGACACACAGCTCAAGGGATACTCAGGTAAGGGAGAGAAGAGATAGATAGTTGGGAGGATCGAAGAACCAGCCAAGACAAAGACTTAAACAATACTACAAGCACTAGAACTATAACTCACTATAGTCTAAACAAGATATAGCTGCAACTAGGATAAAGTAGAAGCAAGATATAAATGACAAAGGCAAAGTAATAAAGATAACTATATTGATACTTATTGTCTTACAAAAGGAACAGTAAAAGATACAAGAGCTATTACCAGAGCTTCTAAAGACGACTCCGGAACCTCCGAGGCAAGCTCGACTCAACTCTAACTCCCAACTAAACTATCCTAACTCTACTAGAATGAAAGTGGAAATGAGCTCCTTAGCTTGGTGTGTGTTTCAAGGGGAGTGTACTGTTCTATATATAGTGCCACAGGTCGGTTGGAGCTGAAGTAACCGCCAAGGGAGCAGGGGGGTACCCCCTAGCAATTCGGGCGCCAGGGTCGGTTCGGCCAAACCAGGGGGTTCGGCCGAACCCTTGATCTCCACCGCCTTAGCTTGGATGCCTGGGATTAGCCTTGGGGAGGCGGTGATGGCCTGGGGTCGGTTCGGCCGAACCGACCTATTCGGCCGAATGGGCCTGGCCCAAGGCCAGCCCTCCCCAGCACCGCCTCTGTGTCCTGGATGTCCTGGGCCTCCTTCTGCTGATGTGGAACTTGTTGTGTGGGCCCAGGATGACGTGGCGTGGGTCCGGATTGAGTTGGCGGTCGTCCACGTGTCGTACGTTGTGTCCGCTTGGTCATCGGTGATGTGGACGGCTTCCGGCAGCTTGTATGGCTAAGGGGGGTAACCGGCCGATCGGAGTCGTTCGGCCGATTCGGTCATTTTCGGCCCCAATAGCGCGTATTTGTCGTAGTTGTACCTGCACAAGTGACACTCACCAAAACTCGTGGAACTTTATTAGAAATAAAACCTAAGTACATGGAATGTTGCATATAACCTCATTTATTCTCGAGTATTGGTGGTCGGATTTGGGCTGTAACGAACGCCAACAAGCTTCTCTACGGTGGTATGGCACCATGTGCTGCTCCGGTAAATGAAGCAGCAACTGCTGTACAGGAGGATCGTTCTTACTCAGGTCAAAGCCGTATATCCTCCATCACGCTTCTGGTGGGGTCACCCACCAGGCATCTCTAAATTGCTAGATCTCATCAATGTTCCCACTGTCATCAGGCCTGTCACCCTCCCTCATGGCCACAGATGCACGATCATGGCCCTTATATATGTACTTGAACAAGTACTTAACAGATTTGATGCTCCCACATGCCTCTACATTGATGTTACCTAGATCATCACCACTTGCTCCCTGTGCCCTTTTTGCACGGTTCCTCGCTGCTTCATTAATTTCTTCCACTGTGACACCAACATTGGGAATGTTGTTGTGCCACCCGAGCTCACCTCTGGGAAAGAAGAGCGGGTATGAGAGCGCATCATAGCACCCCTGGTATGATCTTATACCATGTATAGACCTATGTTTCCCTTCGAGGAGAATGCTACGATCAAACTGTCCCTGACGTTTGCTACCCTCAATGTTGGTCATCACACGATCCATGTGGCAGTATAGGGAGGTGAATGAGAAATGTCCATTGAAGAACCTAATGTTTGCCTGAAAGTGCCTAGAAATCGCGTCCGAACTTGTCCAGAGTTTCATAAGTTCAGGTGGTGTGTCTGGGGAGGGTAGATGTATCTTTTCACCACGACAATAGAAACCAGGAGTCTCTTTCCAAAATTTCTTGGCCCCATAGTGCTTGCAGTCGGGCTCATCTCGTAGACTGTGCGTTTCTGATCCCACATTAGCATAGACCTTCTCAAAAGGATCCGGCACATCAAGTGCTGATGGATCATCATCTTCCATGTCAAGACCATCCACAAAGTCATCATCTTCCTCTGCATTTTACGATCCAATAAATGGATATGTTAGGGGGCGATAGACCGTGTGTACCTTGACCGGCAAAAAAAACCACCCCTCATCCTCCTCCTTGTCTTCCTCGAATACAACGTCCTCATCACCGTCTGTTCAATCACATTAACAAATGTGATTATAATATAGTACATTGTAGAAATCATTTCAGTAAACAAAAACAAATCAGTGATGCTACCATCTTCTACCATTGGTTCTTGTGTCCCTGCACTTACACCCGGTGGAGGCTGTTTCTTGGGTATACCTTTATAGGCATAACAAGGTGAATAGAAAAAATTTACTGATATCAACAATGGATGGTTGTCTGCTTGGGGTGTTGCAAGAAGCATTCAAGGGTGCCGATGACGTAGCGTCAATTTCTGTAGCACCTATATTGATAAAAAATAAAAAGACATTGATATAAAATATAAAGATACTACAGATAACGGTGCAAAAACAAATGGTAGAATTATTATTGATAAATCACCATTGTTAGTGACTCGTGAGTCCATGTCAGCATGTGTACCTCCCTTTGCCTTTCGTCCAATGGTTGATGCAAACAAATGATTCTGTCAGTTCTGTAGTGAATTCCTCTCACCAGGCATCACATGATGTCTACGCTTCACGTGATGAGCAGTTGTTACTGGAGGCTCTCCATCAGAGTCAACTTCATCATACGTCGGAATGTAAAGAGGTGACCCATGGACATCAGGAATTGTCATGGAATCACTTATCCGACCAACAGAAGGCTCTTGAGAAGGGAAGATAATCTTAGGGGTCCAATGCGGGTTCTCCATGGCGATGGATGCCCGATGTAAGTTGTTCTTCTGGAACTCTTTCACTGACTGTTTGTATGCTCTCTTTGATGCACGAGTGCTTGGTGTCCTATTCATAATTTTTTGTTGTTCACGCCTTGCCACGATATCTTTAGTGGTCTTGCTATGGTATGCTTCACAACACCTTTTCTTCAAATTATTATTTTCATCCTCAGACTTTTGAGCACGCCCAGTTGCACTCCGTGTTTTCTCTCCATCACGTTTTATTGCCCATTTGTCTAATTTTGTGGGGATGCAATTGGCTCATTTGCCTCCGCTATTGGATTTACAGAAAATAAGTAACTTTCTGGAAAAAGTATACTACATAATGATTGTTGCAATTAAATTGAAGCATCAGGATACCTGCACGAGCGGCATTGGTGTTTTCTGTAAGATTTATATTGGGGTCTGTTGACGCTTTTATGGTCAACAAACACGAGTGCCAGATCGCGCAACACCAGAAACTTCACACTTGTCGCAGCCTCAGCACAAACCGGTCAGACCGGTTTAGGGATCCGGTCAGACCGGATTTGCTAGGGCTTCGGGAAGAAACCTAGAATCACCACCTCGGGAGGGACCCCGTCGGAGATGGCGCGTTAGGGTTGCTCTGAGATCGGTCAGGCCACTTAGAACCTCATTGAACGTCGTCGAGACAAACAAGGAAAGCAAAGGGATTGGGAAAGCTAGGGTTTGAAGATAAAAGTAGAAAATAGTATTTATAAGGTGGGGAGGTCTTGCCCCGCAAGGAATCCTTTTACAATTTGGAAAACGATCAGGACTCCTAATTCTAATCCAACTCAGAGTAAACCGGTCAGACCGGATAGAGAAACCGGTCAGACCGGTTTTGGCCATTGCTAGATCGGCTATAGCGAAACCGGTCTGACCGCTTTCCAGAACCGGTCTGACCGGTTGCCCTCGACCTGATAGGCAACTGCCAATTTTGGGTGCGAACATATGCCCCCCTGTTTTCTAGTAAATTTTATGCACTAGAAAGTATGCTAAGGTCGATGTCACAGAATTCACCAGCCATTTTATCCTAAGGGCGATTTTCAAACATAAATCGGCCATATCCTATCAAACACTTTGCCAAACACTTGGATAAAATTTCTTCAAGTATCTCCCATTGAGAGCTCTAGGCAGCTGCTGTCCTTGCAAGGTCTCTACCATATAGGAATTTCCTGAACAAACCTTCACAATCTTGAAAGGACCTTCCCAACTTGGAGACCACTTGCCAAATTTGTTGCTTTTCAATCCAATGGGCAAAATCGTTTTCCAAACCAAATCACCTACTTGAAAAGATTTGAATTTCACTTTCTTGTTGTATGCTCTCGCCACTCGCCTCTTATCTTTTTCAATCTCTTCTAAAGCTTCCAAACGCTTGTCGGTCACTTCATCAATATTATCTATCATCAAAGCATAGTATGTATCAACATCAAGATTATTTTGCTTTGCAAGTCTATATGCGCCAAGATTCACCTCCACAGGCAAAACGGCCTCTTGACCATACACAAGCTCAAACGGAGTAACTTTAGTAGCACCATGTTTAGAAATACGATGAGCCCATAAAGCTTCAGATAATACCTCATGCCATCTTTTAGGATGATCTTCTATCTTCTTCTTGATGAGCTTTATCAAGGTCTTGTTACTAGATTCAGCTTGACCATTGGCTTGAGCATAATATGGAGATGAATTGAGAAGTTTAATACCATAGGAAATAAAAAATTCACGCACCTCTTTGGATATGAATGAAGTCCCTTGATCCATAGTCAAAGTTTGTGGAATACCAAACCTATGTATAATATGTTCCCTAACAAACTCAATCACTTCTCTATGTGTCATATTCTTCAAAGGAACTGCTTCCATCCATTTAGTAAAATAATCAGTTGCCACAATCACAAAACAATGACCCTTCGACGAAGAAGGATGAATCTTGCCAACAAAATCTAAACCCCATCCTCGGAAAGGCCAAGGCTTAATAATTGGATGCATCAACGCGACAGGCACCAATTGAACATCCCCATGTTTCTGACACTCCTCACATCCTTTGTAGTATTTAAAACAATCGGCTATCATATTGGGCCAATAGAAACAAGCTCGCCTAGGGAGCCACTTCATCTTGGGGGCCGATTGATGAGTACCACAAATTCCTTCATGAACCTCTGCCATAGCCAACCTAGCTTGGTCAGGACCCAAACATTTTAGAAGCAAACCATCAATAGTCCGACGATATAATTCATCGCCATCTAGAATAAATTTAAGAGCCCATCGTCGGATTTTTCTGTCAACTGAACTGCTAGGATTTTGCAAATAATCCACCAAAGGCTTCCTCCAATCATCCACTTCGTCTCTATTAGAAACAGCGGCCGAAGTAGACTCGGTCTCGGGACACCGGTCAGACCGGTTCTCTGAAGCGGTCAGACCGGTAAAACCGGTCAGACCGGTCTGAGGAAGCGGTGCGACTGGTTCCTCCAGAACAGAACACTCAGCTTCTAAAAACATCGGTCTTCGTTCTTGAAAATTTCTTTTCTGAACATTATAACCAGATGCTTGCTAAGCCAGAGCATTCGCCTTTGGATTTCTTTCTCGTGGTACATGACGAATTACAAACTCATTTAAGCAAGATATAATATTGAAGCATCTATCAAGATAGGCATTCAAAAATCCATCTAAGCATTGACATACCTTAGAAACTTGTTGTACCACCAGTAAAGAATCACCATAAGCTTCTACATGCTTTACTCCCATGTCATGCAAAATTTCCAATCCGAATAGAAGAGCCTCATACTCGACTTGGTTATTAGTACATTCATGATCTAATCGGTTAAGTGCTTCAAAAACAGCCCCATGTGGAGAAGTAATAACAATTCCAATACCACAACCACTTTTGCAAACTGATCCATCAAAATGCAATTTCCATGGAGTAAAAGTAACATAACCGACACTTAAATCAAGTTGCTTATCTACTCTATGTTCAACAATAAAGTCGGCTACTATTTGACCTTTCATTGAAGTTAATGGCTCACAATGCAAATCATATTCAACTAAAGCGTAAGCCCATTTGCCGACTCTACCACTTAAAATTGGTTTGTGCAACATGTATTTGATTATGTCGGTTTGACATGCTACTACACAAGTACTTGGCAAAAGATAATGCCTCAACTTGGTACAAGTATGATATAATGATAAACATAGTTTTTCAATAAAAGTGTACCTTGTTTCGGCATCCAATAAAAGTGTACCTTGTTCCTTTCCTTCGGTTTCTTGAGTCAAAACACCTCCAATGACATCTTTCTCAGCCGCCACATACAACTTGAATGGAACCCCACTCTTGGGCGCTTGAAGGACGGGTGGCGAAGATAAATATTGCTTGATCTCATCAAATGCCTCTTGTTGTTTTGCCCCCTAAGTGAAATCAATGTCATTCTTCAACCGAAGTAAAGGAGTAAAGGCATTCACCTTCCCGGACAAATTACAAATGAATCTTCTCAAGTAATTTACTTTGCCCAAAAACTTTTGCAAATGATTCTTGCAAGTAGGAGCCTTTACATTGTTAATAGCTTCAATCTTTGTAGGATCTATCTCTATGCCCTTTTCATGCACAATAAATCCTAAGAACTTTCCAGCCGATACACCAAAAGCACATTTGAGTGGATTCATCTTCAATTTATAACGACGCATTCTTTCAAATGCAAGCCTTAAATCAGCCAAATGAGAATCTACTCCAGCAGATTTGACAACAATATCATCGATATAAACCTCTACTATAATGCCAAGCAAGTCATGAAAAATCAAATTCATAGCCCTCTGATATGTGGCACCAGCATTCTTCAAACCAAAAGTCATCACTACCCACTCAAATAGACCAACAAAACCCGGACATAGAAAGGCCGTTTTAGCTATATCCTCTTCGGCCACAAATATTTGATTATAACCAGCATTACCATCAAGAAAGCTAAGAATTCTATGTCCAGATGCAGCATTAACAAGAAAATCGGCTATAGGCATAGGATATTCATCTTTAGGAGTAGCTCTATTGAGATCTCTAAAATCAATGCAAACACGAAGCTTTTTTGTTCCTTTCTTTTCAACAGGCACAATATTAGAGATCCAATTAGCATATCGACAAGGCCTAATAAATTTAGCATCTAGCAACCGATTGATTTCTTCTTTCACTCGGTCATAAATATCAGGATTAAAGTTTCTGCGAGATTGTTTAAAAGGCCTAAAACAAGGTTTAATGGGTAAACGATGTTCAACTAAATCACGACTTAAACCAGGCATTTCATTGTAGCTCCATGCAAAACAATCAACATACTCCTTTAATAACTTTATTAACTCGGATTTAAACAAAGGATCAAGATTCTTGTTTACAAATGTCGGCCTAAGTACAGTGCCATCACCAATATCTACCTCCTCTAAAGGATCAGCCGACGTAAACCCTTGTCCTAACTTGCTCAAATCATCAAAATCTTCAATGGCCTCACACATATCGTTCTTATGCGCCCGATAGTGCTCACGCCTCTGCTGTAACCACTCTAGATTCAGATCCATCAAATCATAAGAGATGGTATAGCCAGATCTCCGATCGGCCTCATAACAGCAGTAGCAAAGCCATCCTTGGTGCAACCAATGATCTCACAATTAGATAAATCTAAACCAGATAAGCACTTAAGATTCTCATGACCATCCACAGTAGAACTGTCGGCTACTGCAACACAAGCCGACGTATCTCCATGAACGACCTCTACTTCATCATCTATCCATTGAATTAAAAATTGATGCAAAGTAGAAGGCACACACTGGTTTGCATGAATCCAATCACGACCAAGGATTAAACTGTAGTTACCTTGTGTCTCAGCGACGAAGAACGCAGTAGCCAAAGTCTTGCTTCCAATAGTGAGCTCCATAGAAGCAACTCCCTTGGCGCCCATAGGTTCACCTCCTCCAACGCCGCTGACGGTCATGTTGGTCTTGATAAATTCCTCATCTGAACCTCCCAGCTTCTTGAACAGAGAATACGGCATCAAATTAACTATCGCCCCTCCATCCACTAGCATGCGAGAGATAGGCTTTCCATTGATATGACCCTTCATGTACAAAGCCTTCAGATGACTTTCAGTAGCTTTAGGCTTCTGGAAAATAGCTTCCTTTGGCCCAAAATCAAGATGAGCGATGTCTTCCTCTGATAACACATAACCATCCATAGACATATGAATTACATTAAGCTCAAGATCCATGCGCTCAGGAGAAGAACCATAATCAACAAGCTCTTCATCGTCCTCTGGAGCAGATACCGATGATAACTTGCTATCACAAACCATAGGAGTGGGAGAAGAAAAACCAGGCGGCGCATCGGGCAAAGCGGTCTGACCGCTTTCGGCAACCGGTCTGACCGGTTCAACCGGTCTGACCGACTCCCCAACCGGTCTGACCGGTTCTGTCTGGGAGCTGGTCTTGGCTCTCCACTCTTTCCCTTGTGGAATCATAGGCCTATACTTGTTGAATGCCTCGTCTCTCTGCTTCTCTAGCTCTTTCTCCTTCATCTCCCGAAACCTCAAGCGCTGAAGCTTCCTCCTTTGAGTATGAGATAAACCGGGAGGACACCATCTTGGCAAGAAGTATTTGGAATTAGAACTACTTCCACTGGCCTCATGATCATTAGCAGAAACAGATCCTTTCTGAATAGGTGTCTTAACCTTATTGTCTATGACAATCGGTCCTTTGCCACCGTCTCCAAGGGGAACGTTCATCAACCCAATCTGAATAACATCTTGATTTGTAGTCCTCTCTAGGTCAATATCCATCTTATGCACCTCCTCCCTCTGCTTTGGCTTGTAAACTTGCTTCATAGGAGATGCTGCCGATTTCCCATGGAAACCGGTCTGACCGATTTGTGAAACCGGTCTGACTGGTTGGGTCTGGTGACCCTGACCAGATTGGCGAAGTGCCAAACGGTCCTGTCCAGGCCTTGAGATTCTGTCCAATACTGGCCTTCGCGGTCCTCTCCATCCATGTTGGAAAGGCTGCTGATATGGCACCCACATCACTCCATTATTATCATATATTGGATGAGGTGGATATGAACTTGATGCCTCCCATCGCGGAGCAAAATTCCTCTTTGGCTGAGAACATTCTTCTTGGCGTGGAGGCAATCTCATTCTCTTTTTTACTGGCCGATCGCTTGTACCGGCCTTTTGCTTGGAGTACTTGTCAAATAGCATATCAAAGGTGACCTTTGGCCTAATAGTACTCCCCTGATTCTTTGCAATGTTGAGCTTCCAGTTTCCAATCTCCGAACGGCTTGGTTTAATCATCCTCGGACGGCCCTGGGGAAAACCGGTCTGACCGCTTTCCCCAACCGGTCTGGCCGGTTTGGCCTGCACAGGCTCAAACGGTCTCTGCTCGGCGGGAACAAACGACCCTTGCCCCCCATGTCCAGAGGCTCTCATAGTAACCTTGAATGTCTCCCTGCCATCTGGAGTTGTCTCACATGCAACTTCTCGAGTCAACTCTTTTCCTCTCAAATCAGGTTTTACTTCACCAATCACAACATTCTTCCCTTTGGTTGCTTCGGCTTGATGCGGCCGAACCAAGACCTTAGGCTGTTGTAAATCCATAGTATTGATAGGGAAAGGAGTTTTTCCACTTGCATCTCATGAAATGTCAAACGACCTTCATTTATGGCCGATTGAACCTGTCGATGAAACACATTGCAATCATTAGTGGCATGAGAATAAGTATTGTGAAACTTACAATATGCACGCCATTTCAATTCATCAAGTGGAGGCAATTTATGAGATAATTTAATATTTCTAGACTTAAGCAATTCATCAAAGATACGATCGCACTTGGAAACATCAAATGTAAACTTAACTTCTTCTTGCCGACCTTTGCTAGCCGGCTTAAGTGATGTACAAGAATAAGTTTTTTCTTTAGAGGGCCATACAAATTCAGCAGCAAGTACTTCTTTATCACTATCACTTAAATTATCAGACTCATAATCAATCATATGAACATTGGAACGACGTGATCTAGAAGTATCTCTATCTTTTTCCTTATTTATTCGGTTTTCAACAACTAAAGCTCTAATTTGAACTTGTGCAACCGAAAGAAAATTAGAACCCTCTATTCTATCTCTTATGGATGACCTTAAACCCTTTAGGCAAATATCGGCAAGGTCCATATCAGTAATTGACAAATTGAAACAACGGTTCTTAGTTTCTTTAAATCTCTTAATGTAAGCAGAAACAGTTTCATCTCTACTTTGCCTAACCGATGTCAAATCTGTCAATTTCAATTGCAAACTCCCGCTATAAAAGTGATCATGAAATTTACGTTCTAACATATCCCAAGATATAATAGAACCAGGAGCAAGCGAAGAAAACCAAGCAAAAGCGGTGCCAGTCAACGATAAAGAAAATAAACGCACTTTAAGAGCATTATAAGCACCTGCTTCCCCTAGCTGAGCTATATATTGACTAATATGTTCCCACGTGGTTCGGTCATCATCCCCACTAAATTTAATCAGATCAGGCATACGCCAACCACGTGGAAGAGGAAAATTATCAAACTCAGCATCATATGGTTTTTGATACAAATTTGTATTACCAATATCAACACCAAGTTTAGTTTTTACCACATTAGCCAAATCTTCTCTAAATTTGTTAAACTCAGCCCAGTTTGGATTATTTGACTGCTGTGTTTGCACATTTTCCAAATTCATCTTATTTAAGTAGGGAGCAATCTTAGCTTGAGCTAGCCTATAACTTTCAAACACATCATCAGGTATAATGTTTCTTTGAGCAGATGTATTAACTGTTGTACTATATTGCAGCCTAGCAGTACCCAAGGTATTAGTATGAGCATACACCATCGAATCAGGAACAACAGAAAGCGGAAAAGGTTGCTCATGCACTAATTCGAGCGCGTTGGTCAAACCGGTCTGACCGATTCCCTGATCCGGTCTGACCGGTTTAGCCATGTTTGGCCCGGTCGGTTGGAACGACAGGGACTGACCAACGGCAAACTCAGGTGGCATACCATACATATATTTTTCATTATTAGCATTAGGTATAGGTGACAAGCTAGGAAAAACTACCCCACTAGCATTAATTTTAGGAGCGCTACTATTAGTTTCATTATTATTAAAGCGAGCAGCAGTCCTATCACTTTCAATATCCTCTAATCTTTCTAAACGAGCAATGTATGAGGCAAGCAATTCATCACTTTCTACACTATTTTTAGGAACTGTAGTAGAAGGAGTCTTTTGTGATTTACTTACAGTGGGTATTACCTCAACTTGATTGTCGTTTAACTTGATCGCCGGTAGCTCAGATTCTTTCAATGTTGCCACCTTGCCATGACGATCTTTCTTGACGCCAGCCAAAAATTGTGTCTTCATGTAATCTTGTAGCGCCTCAAATTTCTTCTGCTCCTCTTGAGTGAGATCTTCCAGCGTAGCTGCGATGATGTTCTCCATATCAAGTTCACATCGAGATCCCATCTTGCCTGGAGTTTAGATTGAACGGTCTTTGAAAACCAGATCTTCTATAGTCCCCAGCGGAGTCGCCAAAAGTATGTTGACGCTTTTCTGGTCAACACACACGAGCGCCGGATCGCGCAACACCAGAAACTTCACACTTGCCGCAGCCTCAGCCCAAACCGGTCATACCGGTTTAGGGATCCGGTCAGACCGGATTTGCTAGGGCTTCAGGAAGAAACCTAGAATCACCACCTCGGGAGGGACCCCGTCGGAGATGGCGCATCTAGGGTTGCTCTGAGATCGGTCAGGCCACTCAGAACCTCCTTGAACGCCGTCGAGACAAACAAGGAAAGCAAAGGTTGGTGTTACAACCCGGTGCTAAAGGGTCCCCCTCCTTTAGCACCGGGTGGTATTACGACCCGGTGCTAAAGGGTCACCCTTTAGCACCGGGTGGTGTTACGACCCGGTGCTAAAGACCCTTTAGTACCGGTTCGTAAATACGATCCGGTGCTAATGTAGATGTCACATGCTACTTCAAAAGGCGCGCATCTTTAATCCTATCACATGTGCTGTGTAGGTGAGATGGTTTGGTGGGTGCACGCGCGCGAGCCAAGAGGTATTGAGTTCGAATCCCGCAACACGCAAATATGCAAATATTTTTTGCTAGTGCCCCCACCTTTAGCACCGGTTATTTGACCCGGTGCTAAAGGTGGCACCCTTTAGCACCGGAAGATTGGCACCGGGTGGGAAACCCGGTGCTAAAGGGCTTTCCCACCCGGTGCCAATGTGCATGATTACCCTCGACCTGATAGGCAACTGCCAATTTTGGGTGCGAACAGGGTCGTTATGTATACGTGTCTCCATGGTAATACATGTATATATGTGATTTAATGAATGATATAGTGATAACATTACAATCTAAATTAACATTTTGTACATATTTTAGATGCATCTGATTTAATACAGGGACACGACGATCTAGTAATAACATTATGATAATACACGATCTCAGCAATAACGTTAATCTAACAATCTGCAATCTACCTGATGAAATTGTGGGCATTAATCGTGTAGTAAATGCATCATTCGTATGTAACCAATCTTCTGACATCTCTCTTAAAGATTCTTTGCGTGGTGCATTTTCCGAGCTGCCCGCCGGTTGATCCGTGGGATCCACATTTACTTTCACACCTGTTTGTACTTGTTTTTGGCTATGAGTCTCACGACGCTTCTCCATAGCTACACATAGAAATTCAAACGTTTTAAAAAAAGTTAACACGGTATACAATAAATAGCGATATACACAAGTAGAACCTTCTGGTCTATGATAAGCCTCCAGCTGTTTCTTTCTCCTTTCCTTCTTTTGTTCTTCAGACAGACAGGGCTGCATACCGAGCCTTGTCCCTCTGTCTCTTTCGTTCTTTAGGATCGAGAACTTGGTTGGCGGCTTCCACCATTGGAATTACAGAACATAAGTAAATTACTGGAAAAAGTACACTACATAATCATTGTTGCTCTTAAATTGAACTATCACGATACCTGCATCATCGGCATTGGTGTTTTCTGTAAGATCTATAATGGGGTCATTATGTACACGCATCTCCTTGGTAATACCTGTTTATATGTGATTTACAATAACAAACAACAATTTGTATATATATTAGATGCATCTGATTTCATACAGGCACACGACAATCTAATAATAATAACATTATGATAACACACAATATTTTGTACATCATTAATCGTGGGCATTAATCGTGTTGTGACTGCATCATTTGTTTGTAACAAATCTTCTGACATGTCTCTTAAAGATTCTGTGCGGGGTGCATTTACCAAGCTGCCTGCCGGCTGATCCGTGGGATCCACATTTTCTTTTAGACACAGTTCTATTTGTTTTTTGTTATGATCCTCACGACATTTCTCCACAGCTACATGTAGAAATTCAAACGTTTTAAAAAAGTGAACATGGGATACAATAAATACCCAAATACACAAGTAGAACCTTTTGGTCTATGATAAGCCTCCAGCTATTTCTTTCTCCTTTCCGACTTCTGTTCTTCAGATAGAGCTGCATACCGGGCCTTGTCCCTCTGTCTCTTTTGTTCTTTAGGATCAAGAACTTGGTTGGTGGGTTCCACTATTTAAAATCAACAAAACATATATGAGCGTATAGTAATGCACCGTGATTTTGTTGATTGTTTGAAAAAAAATGTGGTACCTATGTTGCTGGTGTTTGCGGCGTCACCAAGAATTGTATTGTCCACAATACCCTTCACCGGTGCCATTTATTTGGTCCTGAGAAAACAACAAGAAGAAGGAAATACAAATAATCTCAAGACCATATTTGGAACAAGAAAAACAAATAGCAATAGCAAACAATTACAAAGTGAGGTGATGGAGAAACAATAAATCAATAAAAAAGCACCTCTCGTCTCCAACCATTTCAATTGGTGATGTTTATCTCTCTGGTATACAAAAATCCAGTACAAATTGTAGTCTAGAAATATTAGTACACGGCAAAAATACGGTAAAATCATGCAAGAGATTGGCTAAAAAGCAGATCATGCAACCATGTAGCTACCAGGTTTACGAACTAGGGCTACAAATACGTCTTCTACCTGTGGCCAAAGATTATGACACTCATGAAGAGGGGCGCTGTGCATGTGCTCTGAAGGCAGTTACAACTACACTAGAGAAAACCTAGAACGACCTACAGTACAGTGGAGTGAAGAGCACCGATCCCGCGCTAGGGTTTTTACAGTGTCTCCACGTAACGCACATGTTTGTTGTAGACAAGTGCGACTATATGCTAGCCGCAGCCGACTGTGCCGTGGCCACGGCCGTCTCCCTGGTGGCCGCGGCTGACTGTTGCGCGAAGGACAGGCGCTTCGCTCGCGACCGTCCGTCCATGGGTCCGTCACATTGAATGGGTGAGCGCGAGAATTTTAAACAGGGAACTGAACAGTAACACACGTATGTGCAGTGAACAGTGATATAAAATTAGTGAGATATCAATGTTTAATATGTGTAAAAGTACAAGGTTTAGGGCTAGAACAGTAATTGCAAGGTGGTCAGGGGGTTAGAAAATATAAATAGTGTGATTTAGAATAATTATGCTGTGATTATCAAAAGATTAGGGGTTAAAACGCAAACATCTGGTGATGTGGCGGCTACTGTGCTGCGAACTCGATATGTGGGTTTGGTGAACCAAAGAACCAGAACTATGGTCTACGGTGAACCAGGTTATGAAGGGGTATAAGTTGAATCTAATCTAGACCGTTGATTTAATATCTAAAGGCCCTCACTTCATCACCTTTAGCTGTCATGCATATGTAAACAGAACAGGAAGCCTTGCACGGATGCATTCTCAAGGCCTAAATCCTACTGATGCACCTCTAACTTCGCCTACGGTGCTCGGGATTCAACGGGACAAGGCAAAACGGAAAGGGTGCGGCACCGGGATCTCACCTAGGGTACTTCGATGAGCTGCGATGGTGCGGTTCGAGGTCTGGCCGAAGGAAGATGTGAGGCTAGGCTCCTGGTACTCGCGGGGAATGGCGATGACGAGTGGCGGCGTCCCTTCCTAGCGGTCTGGCAAGAATAATCTGTTCTTGTAAATCGAAAAAGGGAAATAGAAAAATAAGATGTTTCATGCTCGCAGTGGAGTGAAAAAACAACGAGAAGATTGCAATTTTCTTGAAGAACAACATACCTCCCTGGTGGGATGGTTTACAGAGGGATCGATGACGGTCGACGACTTATCCGCTCCTGGACCTACACCACGACCTAGGGCTCTTGGACCTCCACCCCGACCCCGCGATCTTGGTCTCCTCGCGTCGAGCTCCGGTGGCTGAGGAGAGTAAAGGGGTTTAGGGCACGCGCGTGGAGGGTGCGTGGGTTTGGGTGACGATGATGGCGCACGTGTCTATGCTGGTTGAGATGGTTCGGCGCCAGGGCGACGTGAGCATGGCGGCGCCGGGGCAACGGTCCAAGTGATCGTTTCCTGGCCTTCGATCGGTGTGTGGATGGTGGAGTGGCGGCGTGGGTGGTAGAGCACTGCATGGTGTAGGATGGGGATAAGGAATGAAAGCGCAAGAGTTAGGCAGAGGATCGGGGATGCATTGGTTGGTTGGGCCGGGGTAGGAGAACATGGCCGGCAAATTTAGATTGGAGAGAATGAACGATGCGGGCGTGGAGCAGCACCGTCGGCGGCGGCCTCGGCGGTGGCGGCTTGGCGAGAAGCACTAGGGTTTAGTGGTGGCGCCGGCGCGATGCGTGGTTTGTTGATGGCGTCGTTGGAAGAGGCGCGAGTTAGGGTTTAGGAGGGGCGGGTGTTTGCATAGCGCGGTGCGGACAGACCAGCAGACTGACTGTCGCTGGCATTTGCGGAGCACGGTACAGACGGACGAGGTTCGTCGTGGGCGGACGAGCGCGGCGCGGACGGACGCGATGCGCAGAAGGACTTGGGCGTGGAGCGAAGCGCGGTGCAGATGGAAGGACTCAGGCGCGTAGCGAAGCGTGGCACGGACGGACGAACGAGGCGCGGAAGGAATCACGGCGCCGAGCGGCGGAAGAAGTGCATCGGTGGATGAATGCGGAGCGGCGGATGAAGTGCGGTCACAATTCGCCTGCTCGCGGTTATTAGGAGTAGAGAAATATTAATATAATTTGGGAGTGTATATATTTATGTATATGAATATGCTGATGATTAGGATTAGATTACCGCTAAGTATGCACGGTCTGTATCTTATAACATGACACGGATATTATATTCGGCCGGATTCTTTATTCATCTTGATATAATATTCAGTTTTATTAGGGGATCTTATAGTATTATGTGGGCAGATATAATATTCAGAATGTATGAATTCATTCTTATATCAGGATCTTCTCATGGGCTGGCGAGGTCAACGTGAACGTCGGGCTGGTTGTCTCTCTGTTTGTAAAAGTCCTACTCAGTACTCACCGTACTTCTCGCACACTCTTGGTCCAAAAAGGCTCAGCACCCCTCGCCTCCCCGAACATCTATGGACACGGCCGACACGATGCGGGATCCTGCCGTCTCCCCAGGCAGTTCCACCCGAAGGGAACACTTCTCCGCGGACACGGCTCTCCAACACGCCACTCTCTGGTCTTCAACGAGAGCATGAAACATGGAGGTTTCTCCTATAGGGTCCCTAGCGCAGGCGCTCACACCATGCACGGACATGGCCAGCAGACACAGGGGTCACAGAAGGGAGCTACTCCATTAAGACACGAGCGTACTTACATACGGCTTTCCATTTCGGGAAGCCCCAAGAACGGGGGAAACAAAGAAAGCTTACCTCAACTCGCCTATGTTACAACGGACAAACTCTGCGCTAAGCACTATATAGTGGTGTATAGGGACTGAGACTGCTAGCTACTCTACTCTCCTCGATGCTTTTGCTCCTTGTGCTTCTTCTCTTTCTCCATGCAGCCGGGCAATGCCTTTTATAGTGCAGCCGGGAGTGCTTCAGCAAAGTCATCCTGATCTCCTCTGGCATGGCCTTGATTGCCTCGCGTGACGGAGTCATCTTGATCTCCTCGGGCATGGCCTTGATTGCATGGTTGCATGCCTCGGAGTTACAGAACTTGGACCGATGCGGCTTCAGCGGCATCTCTGGCTCCATTATGGAGACAGACTTGAGGCCAGCTCCTTTGGCGTAGTTTTATTCAAGCAAGCGACGAGTACTGCATGCTTCTGAGGATATTTATATTTACAAGCATTAATATTTTATTTACAAGCATTCATGTACAGGCATTCGGAATATGCGTAAGCATTGATTCGAGAAAATCTATTTGCGGCGATCTTTGCGGGACATACGTGGCTTGCCACGCCCGGAGATTTGGTAGTACCACTACCAAATACTGATAGATATAGGGGATCTTCCCACGCCCAATTATTGATATTCGCGAGAATATTAATATGCTTTAGCGAAATGTTTTGAGTATTTGGATATTCATCCATATCAACGTATCTTGTTGATATTTAGGTTTATTTAGTTTGTCCTTAGCCTCAAATATTATTTATCATTATATTCAAGCATTCGAGCACATTCAGTTCCATCATTTTCATCAGGTTGCCATATTTCATACCATGACAACAATTCTTTATATTCTTGTCGTAATTATGAGTCTCTTCCAAAATCTACTTTTATTAGTCTTCCTATACCTCTTGTTATGGTTCCATAGTTTCCATGGTATTCATGGAGAATATTTTTTGTATCTTATTCTGATATATCATATGATATTCTGGATCAAATTTCATATTCCCTTCTAATTCTTTGGCTTTATTGAAAATTCTCCAATTATCATGATTTGTTTCTCTGGAGAATAATTCTTCATATTCTTGGGATAGTTCAAAGCATAACAACCTTTAGTAATATAGACATCGTGAGATGCATGTCTTACAGGATATGTAAATTTTTGTGGATTTGAGTAGAATAACATTCTATAAGTTCCTTGAAGATAGGATAATTTTTTACATGCTTCTTTTATTGCTATTCCTATATCAGAAAATATGATTTGTTGTAAGGAGCCATAGATAGCATGGATTAGACTGTGATCTACAAGACATTGTAAAGAAATATTCTCAGTTGGAGATATATGCATATTTGTGCAATATTTGAAATTAATGTTTGCTTTAATATAAGGTATCTATGACGAGATTTTGTTATTAATTTATCATCAAAGTGAACTAAAGGCAGAATATGAATATCCATAGAAATACCATGATGTTTATTTCTTCCTACATATAGATTCTTAAAATATTTTTGAATATATTATATTATCTTTCGGCATATTTTTTCCAAATTAGATCTTTAATATCTTGATGAAAGCAAGATAAAGTTTATTATTATCTTGTCAGTTTTAAATTTATTATTATAGGAATTCTTATTCCTAGCATACTTTTTATTGGGATATTTATAATTATTTGCTTCCTAGACTTATATGTTGGGTAACTTCTTTTCTTCATGTTTTAAGTATAACTGATTCATCATTTCTATTTTTAAACCAGCTAGCTCCTCAACTAAATCTATTTCTTCTTCGTTAGAGCTATTTTCTAGTTCTTCATTTTCTACTTCATCTGTTTCTATGATAGAATATATAGATTCATCGTCTTTTATTTCATCATCACAAACTAAAATATTTTCATTGACACTATCAACTATTAGTACTCGTTATTGTTCTTCATATTTGCTAGTATATCTTTTTTTATCTTTGTTTGGGCAAGTTTTGCTAAGGTAATCAGAAGAATTGCAAATAAAGCACCTGCAAGTTTTATCATAATTTTAACTTGGATTATACCTTGTAACATTTCTTTTATGTAAGTATGTTCGTGTCTTAATGGAGTAGCTCCATTATGTGACCCCTGTGTCTGCCGGCCATGTCCGTGCATGGTGTGAGCGCCTGCGCTAGGGACCCTATAGGAGAAACCTCCGTGTTTGATGCTCTCGTTGAAGCCCAGAAGTGGCGTGTTGGAGAGCCGTGTCCGCGGAGAAGTGTTCCCTTCGGGTGGAACTGCCTGGGGAAACAGCATGATCCCGCACCGTGTCGGCCGTGTCCGTAGATGTCTGGAGAGGCGAGGGGTGTTGAGCCTTTTGGCCTAGGAGTGTGCGAGAAGTACGGTGAGTACGGAGTATGACTTTTACAAACAGAGAGACAACCAACCCGGCGTTCGCGTTGGCCTCGCCAGCCCATGAGAAGATCTTGATATAAGAACTAATTCATATGCGCTGATCATTATATCTGCCCACAGAATACTTTAGTATCCACCTAATCAAGCTGAATATTATATCAAGCCGAATAAAGAATCCGGCCAAATATAATATCCGTGCTATATTATACGATACAGACCACGCATACTTAGCGGTAATCTAATCCTAATCATCAGCATATTCATATACCTAAATATATATGCTCCCAAATTATATTAATATTTATTATTATTATATCTATCTGGTATCAGGTTCAGGTTATATACAATCGAATATTTAAAGGGCTGAATCTTGAAGTGAATATATGTCCGAATATAGTCAAGCATCAAAAGAAACGACAAAATATTTATCTCCACCCATTGGTTTCTCAAGTTACGAAACTCCTAAAGAAGACTAATATTATAATAAGGCAAAATAATACCATCCTCCAACTACTATTACAGATCCTTGGAAAGCTTTAAGCTTGCGAAGAGAATAAAGAATTATTGTTAGCCTCATCAGGTATAATATCATCTAGCCAAGGAATTAACTCAGAAAAATGGAATTATCTAAAAGCTTCTTTAGAAGAGACAAAAATATCCAATTAGTAAGGCAAGACTCAAAGCCTTTAACCATGATCAATAGAATAAAATGTAAAAATGATGATATAAATGATCTGGAAGAAGTCATAGATATGGAAAAAGCTATGGAAAGATATCAAAAGAATACACTAAGAGGTTTAAGGCCACAACAGCTATATCATATGGGAATATTTAAAAAAAGAGGTGGTTTATATAGAATATCCAGAGAAGTTGAATTAAGTGTTTTAACACACCGTGTTGAGCTGAGAATAGTAAGAAAAGATATTGAGACCCAACTAAAATACTTAGGTTATAAATATATTCGTCAAGGGATGTATATTATAGGAATAAAAGGAATGACTAGAAAGAATCTAGGAACGAAGGTTCTTGTTACACTATTAGATAAAAGATGGGACACAATAAATAAAGCAGCACGAGGTTTCGTACAAGGTGATATGAATGAGAATATGCTAATCACATATATAGCCCCCGATCTCATGATGCCAATAAAAAAAATTATAGAAAAAATGAGTCTTGGTTTCTAGACAAAGGGTTACGAAGACTTCAAAGGAACAAATTTGCTAGTAAGCATAGAGTTCATAGGAAGGTTAACTAATAGTAGTGGTAAAAAATATATAGTGAATGTCAATGATGTCATAGAAAGTATGCAGTCTAAAGGTATAAAATTTATGAGCCCGCTCAAAATAAGTTATGAAGAAAGAGTAGACGAAAAGTGGAAAATTAGTGAATTAATACAAAGCAAATCCTTGAAGCAACCTGAAGGTTATTTCAGTTATAATAATTGCATAGGAGGAACTAGCATAAGGTTTACCGACTACAAATCAAAATCTGTAGGATCCTTAGAACCGGAAATATCGGAATGTAGAAGAAATAACATATCTGAATGCATGGATACATCAGACATATATACTCAAATAAAACACTATGAGCAAACATTAAAAAATGTTAGGCTAGAATACAATAAGCCAATGATGCATGAATGGTCCAAGATTAGAGAGAAGGAAGTATACTTTATTAGAAAAATAACCAGGCTGAAGAAGTTACACAAAGATAAAATGGTTACATGCTCCCAGATAAGAAACAATAGTTACATGGAATCTATGAATAATATTAATAAAGACACTCCTAGACTAAACAATGATTCTAAGCCTGCAAATCCAAGTATAAACAATACCACTGCTAATTGCAAACCTTCATGCACAATTATAGAAGAAAATATTGAACATATAGAAAGGAAAACGAAGAATTACAAAATGAAATAGTTAGTGAAGAAGAACAATGGGGTATTAATAATGAACTTCTTTTAAAAAGAACTGAAGAAGAAGAGGAAGAAAAAGGTAAAAAAAGGAGTATATAATACATGTTCTAATGAAAATACAGAATTTATAAAATAATTAGATGAAGAAAGCCTACATAATTTAGATAGTGCTATAGAAGCAATGGATGTGGCAGCAGGAAAAAGAAGGAGAAGTTACTATGGAGAAACTTCAGTAAAAAGTGAAGGTGTAAGTGAGAAACCCCACAGAACAGCTGGAAACCCAACAGAACAATACTTATAATTATATCCTAGGACAGTATAAATATATGGGATCCAAATATAGAGGATTTAAAAAAGTAATAAAATTCCAAAATCAAAAGAGCGATGCTGCAGTTTTAAATCTTGCTGCACATGATCCTACAGATTGGCCTAATATAATAAGTGTATGGAAATGTTTAATAGTACAAAAATGTATATATAAACAATTTAGTATAGGAAATAAAGTAGAAGATATGATCACTTATTTAGAAACTTTCTTAGGAGAATCAATAAGAGTTCTATGGGAACAATGGGTAGAAACCTATCCTACTCTATATGCAGAATTAAAAAGAGCAGGAAATAATCCTAATAATTTTGCAAATATAATTTCAAATATAATAATAGCCGAAGATCCAGAGTTAGGCTTTACAACTTTACAAAATGAAAGGCTTATAGAAATAGAAAAATGTCACACCCTAAAATTTCTGAATTTTAGGATGCGAATAAAAGTCTAATTAATATATTAATTTTTTCAAATATCTAAAATTTTCCCAAGCTTTATATAATTTACAGGGAATTTAGTATATGAAAATTTTGTTTTCTAAATTAAATTTAAATAAATGTAGGTAATGATAATGTGTGCAAGTTTTCAAAAATTGTGTTTAGAAGTCCAATCGGAATTTTCTAGATTTTTCTGGGATTTATTCCTAATGACCTAGAGAATTTTCCAATTTTTTGGGAGCATGCTAAATTCTTTTCATGAGCTCCAAATACATTATTTGGGTTCCTCATGACCAAGTCTATCTCTAGGATTTTCCTGAGATTTTTGGAATTTTTGGAGTATTTTTCGTGTCTTTAATGATTTATCTAGATTTTTTTTGTATATTTCTTTGCACGGTAAAATAATTTCCAAAAATGAAAGGGCAATCCTAATTTTCCTACTAGGCCAAATCCTTCTCGCTCAGCCCATTAACTCCCCGCTGCTCCCGGCCTGCTTCCCCCTCCTCTTCCCTGTCTATTGGGCCCGTTTTTCCCTCGGGCCGAGCGGGCGAGGCCCTATTCCAGCCCACCAGGCCGAGCAGCCACGCCGCTGTCCCACAGCGCCTTACGCGCAGCGCCGCCGCACCAGCCGTCCTTGGCATGCGCGCCACGGTCTCCTTGGCCTCCGCGCCCCTATAAAAGGCGCGTGAACCGAGCCCTGCACCCCGCGTCCCTCTAGCTGCTGCCCTCACCCTGCATCCACACGCAGCGCCGCCGCTAGGGGCTCGTCGGAGCAAGCACCACCACCGCCGGCACCATTGCTTCCGATTCGCTGTCGTTGAACTCCCTCGAAGCAAGCCACCACCACCAGGACGATCCCCTCGCCAAGACGAAGCTTCGTCGCCCCCTCTCTTCGCCACGTCGTCGCCAGACGAGCCCCTCCACGCAAAGCTCCGAACGCCGCCGCCAACCTCCAAAATCCGGTCGGTGTGGGCCATCCCCGCCGATGGTGAGCACCTCCATGGACTCGCCACTCCCTCCTCTCTCCATCGCGCGCATCACCCGAATTCCCCCTCCATCCTAGCGCCGGCGAGCCGAGCCGCTCAAGCGCCGGCAAGCTCCACGCTCAACTCCCTTGCCTGTGTAAATGAGGGAGATGGAGGTTTTGCATTTAAGCCCCTGGAGAATCCTGAAACCTTTAGATCCATTCATGTGTCTTGCGCATTTAACAGAAAACCCCCTAGATCTATTAGATTCTTGCACATAAGCCCTAGCCGAGCACTTTTATAGATCTAACCCTGAGCTTTAGGCCTTTCACGAGCCCTGTTCACTAAGCCTTGCAAAAATCCTCTTCTAGTCCCTGTGATCTACGGTTAATTACGTTTAGATCCCTAAACCTTGTTTTATGCATAGATCACACGTTTTAGCTCTGATTTAATCTGTTTTCATTGCGTTAGCTTCATATCAACTCAAACTACGATCTAGTACCGTTATTTACCATGTCACATGTTTCTGAATTTTTATTTAATATTAAGTTGATTAAATTTTATCTGAATGTGTTTTATTAATTAAAAGCTAATCAAAGTTTACACTTTAGATTTTCATACTAATGTCAAATTAATTAATATTTATTTAATTGGTCTTCTAATTAAAATTTGACTAGGTTATATGTCAGTTTTCATAAACAAATATTAATCTTGATAATATTTATGATAAATAGCTTTTCTAATTAAAATGTAATTAGACTTGCACCTCGATATTTTATAATTAATGTTAATATGGCTAATCCCAAAGTAAATGTGTTTTTAATTGATGACATAATTAGTGAAACTTGAATCATTAGTTTTATTCCACTAGATGCTCACATATTGTATTTTAACTCAATGCTTTAACTGGAATAATATGTACTTGCATATTTGTAATTACAATCTGATTAAGTTTTATCTCGGTTTTCGTAAAGTGATGTTAATTTGATTAATGTGTATTCATCCAGCTTTTCTAATTAAAAACAATTTAGAATTAAAGTTCCTATTTTCTTAAATAAATGGTTAATCTGATAAATACTAACATAAATGTGTTTTCTAAATAAATTTTGTTAGTCCACCGGGATGTATCTTACTAATCGATAGATATTCTCACATGTTTTATTTCAAGTTAATGTTTAATTTGGTATAATCTATATAGATAAACAATTATAAATAAAATGTGATTAGGTTTTACTCGGTTTTACAAATTCAAGTGTAATTCTTTGAATTAATATTTACATAAGATTTTGTTTAATTAAAATCAATCAAGCATATAGTTGTATTGTTTTATAACCCAAATTCTTCCGCTAGATGTATCTTTTCAACCTTAGCTCCGTTTTCAGAGATTCTTGCGCTCACGTGACCATAGCTTCGAGCCCCCGTTCTTTAGTACACTCTTTTAAAGCTTTTCTTTTGATTGGTGTATTGTTCTTAGTTGTTGTATTTGCTTGTTTGCTTGTATAGCTGTATGCTTGTGTGATTACTCGATGATTGCTATGAGAAAAAGAAGCGCAGTTCGAGTGATTTGAAGATTAAAAGAGCAATAGCAAGAGTTTAAGACTTTGAGCAGTGGTATTTTTGTTGCATGAAAGGCAAGTGTCCCTAACCATCTTTCTACCTATGCTTTAATTACACTATCATGATGATTTTAATTGGAAGATGGAGTGACTACCCGGGAAAATAGTACAACCATGAGTGCTAATGGGCTCTAGCCTTGGCTGAATAATTAGAGACTCTAGTTTGTGCATGTCTTACCGAAAGGGCAAGAGGGGGAGACTTCGATGAGGTATAACCCGGTCCTCTTGAGTAGTATGCTTTGCTAAGATACTGACTCACTAGGGAGGTTTATGCTTTGCTTGGATAATGAAACCTTAGCGGACTGCACTTATTAGGGAATCTTTGTAAAGGCCTCGTAGCGTCCCTATGCAGTCACACCTCGGTAGTGTGATGCATGCCTGATCTGCATAGCATGGTTGGGTTTAAAGTTCTTTTGAACTTTTACGCGACTTATGGTGAAAGTGTACAACCTCTGCAGAGTGTAAAACTGATATATCAGCCGTACTCATGGTTAAGAGAGGCCTAGACCCTCGCATGATTAATTTACTTAAAGTTGATATTAAATTGTTTCTGGTTATTTCTTGTGGCCTTGCTGAGTACCAATCATAAGTGTACTCATCCTTGATAACCGTTGTTCAGAAGAAGAAGGTGTGTGAAGCTGATGAAGATGGCGCTGAGTTCTAGGCGTACGCTACCCCTAGTCGATTGCCTGTGAAGTTGGAGCCGTCGTTTCTAGGATTTGCTATATAACTCTAATAGAATTGTAAGTCAATTATATAGTTTATTTTACGTGATATTGTATCTGTTATTCACTACTGGCTCACTGTGTGTGAGACTTGATCCTGGCACACATACAGGGTACACTTGGTTTGTTTTCTAAAACCGGGTGTGACAAAAAATTAACTTTATCCAACTGGAAAGGTATAAAAGAATATTTCCAACATTACTTATATAATGCTACAACGACAAAACAAGGTTATAATAAAGGTATAGTTGAAAGATACTTTAATAAGCTACCTGATCCTTTAGGATCTATAATATTTGAGGAATATAAAAGGGAATCTGAAGGAATGGATGTAAATATTTCTCAAGCTATAACTTTTGTTTTTAGGCAATTAAGACAAATATTCACAGGCATACAAGCCCAAAGATCAATGAAAAAGCCAGACTATAATTTCTGCAATAATATCGTCAAAATCCCCATGGTATATGGAGACCGAGATTATGGTCATAAAAGAAAACAATATAAACCTTATAAATAAATAATAATTTTAAAACTAAAAACAGATATTTCTTGAGAAGGTCAGACAATACAGCTCCGTTCTTACATAAAAGAAATGTTACAAGGTATAATCCAAGGTAAAATTATGATAAAACTTGTATGTGCTTTATTTACAATTCTTCAGATCACCTTAGCAAAACTTGCCCAAACAAAGATCAAAAAAGATATTCTAGAAAATATGAAGAGCAAGAAAGAGTACTAATAGTTGATAGTGTCAATGAAAATATTTTAGTTTGTGATGATGAAATAAAAGACGATGAATCTATATATTCTATCATATAAACAACTGAAGTAGAAAATGAAGAACTAGAAAATAGCTCTAACGAAGAAGAAATAGATTTAGTTGAGGAGCTATCTCGTTTAAAAATAGAAATGATGAATCAGTTATACTTAAAACATGAAGAAAAGAAGTTACCCAACAGAGTCACACTTTTAGCTTTAGAAACTGACCAAAAGGAGGATAAAATAAATATAAGTCTAGGAAGCAAATAATTATAAATATCCCAATCAAAAATATGCTAGGAATAAGAATTCCTATAATAATAAATTTAAAACCGAATATATCATACCAGCTTTTAGCATTATTAGATACTGGTTGCACTAAAAATATAATTCATAGTAAATATTTTAAAAGATGCCCAGATCTAATATCAACTATAGATGATGATAAAGCATATGTATCCATAGATATCTCAGGAACAAAATTTATTAACAATCAAATAGCATATAATGTCAATTCATATATAAATGGAGCCAAATATATCATAGATGAAGTAACAATAAGAGACTTGTCATTAATCAATGATGACATGATAATTGGTCTAAGATTCCTACAATATTCGGTAAAGGGACTCATGGTAACTGAGCAAGGAGTTGCATTTATACCTCACAATGAAAATATGGTTTATACAAAAACAAATCAAAACCCAAATAAAGGGGATGCAAGCTCATCACATGATATATCAAAATAGAATATCAGCACACCATATGAATCCCTTACTCCCAAAATAAGTTTTAAAACCGAACAAACTTTATCTTGCTTTCATCAAGATATTAAAGATCTAATTTGGAAAAAATATGCTGAAAGATAATATAATATATTAAAAAATATTCAAAAATATTTTATGAATCTATATGTAGGAAGAAATAAACATCATGGTATTTCTATGGATACTCATATTCTGCCTTTACTTCACTTTGATGATAAATTAATAACAAAATCTCGTCATAGATACCTTATATTAAAGCAAACATTAATTTAAAATATTGCACAAATATGCATATATCTCCAACTGAGAATATTTCTTTACAATGTCTTATAGATCATGGTCTAATCCATGCTATCTATGGCTCATTACAACAAATAATATTATCTGATATAGGAATAGCAATAAAAGAAGCATGTAAAAATTATCCTATCTTCAAGGAACTTATAGAACATTATTCTACTCAAATCCACAAAAAATTACATATCCTGTAAGACATGCATCTCACAATGTCTATATTACTAAAGGTTGTTATGCTTTCCCAAGCATATAGCCCTCTGAACTATCCCAAGA
This sequence comes from Echinochloa phyllopogon, assembly GCA_033239725.1. NCBI lineage: Eukaryota > Viridiplantae > Streptophyta > Magnoliopsida > Poales > Poaceae > Echinochloa > Echinochloa phyllopogon. Next base: position 32,142,966 of record BTCW01000018.1, read on the forward strand.
ATATGAAGAATTATTCTCCAGAGAAACAAATCATGATAATTGGAGAATTTTCAATGAAGCCAAAGAATTAGAAGGGAATATGAAATTTGATCCAGAATACCATGTGATATATCAGAATAAGATACAAAAAATATTCTCCATGAATACCACGGAAACTATGGAACCATAACAAGAGGTATAGGAAGATTAATAAAACCAGATTTTGGAAGAGACTCACAATTACGACAAGAATATTAAGAATTGTTGTCATGGTATGAAATATGGCAACCTGATGAAGATGATGGAACTGAATGTGCTCCAATGCTTGAATATAATGATGAATAATATTTGAGGCTAAGGCCAGAATACTGAATAAATCTAAATATCAACAAGATACGTTGATATGAATGAATATCCAAATACTCAAAAAATTTTGCTAAAGCATATTAATATTCTCGCGAATATCAATAATTGGGCATGGGAAGACCCCCCCATATCTATCTGTATTTGGTAGTTGTACTACCAAATCTCTTAGCGTGGCAAGCCACATATGTCCCACAAAGATCACAACAAATAGATATTCTGGAATCAATGCTTACGCATATTCCGAATGCCTCTACATGAATGCTTGTAAATAAAATATGAATGCTTGTTATATAAATATTCTCAGAAGCATGCAGTACTCGCCGCTTCCTTGAATAAAACTACGCCAAAGGAGCTGGCCTCAAGTCTGTCTCCATAATGGAGCCAGAGCTGCCGTTGAAGCCGCATCGGTCCAAGTTCCATAACTCTGAGGCATGCAACCACGCAATCAAGGCCATGCCTAAGGAGATCAGGATGACTCCATCACGCGAGGCAATCAAGGCCATGCCTGAGGAGATCAGAATGACTCCATCACGCGAGGCAATCAAGGCCATGCCTGAGGGCAGGTACATTGCTACACGTCAGCGGTCTCATAGGTCGTCTCATGCAGTGCCACGTAGGATTTTTGCTAATGTAGAGGCTTCCTGAAACAACCGCCTTATGAGCTAAATTTTAGAACTATGAGACAACTCATCCACCATTGTATGAGTTTTATTGTCATACAACCAATAGTATTTCTTTATTTTTCTATAAATTAAGGGATATTGTATTACTATAAGATAGCTAAAACAACAACCCATTGTTGTCGGTGTTTAGAAATCATGGTCCTGACACCAACCAGAAATGCGCTGTGTTCCCTCCCTTGATGGTTGATGCAGAAGATAACACGAGACACGGGTTTATCCTGGTTCCGGTCAGTAGACCGTACTTCCAGCAAGGTGGATTGCGCGATGTATTATTCTGCACCGGACTGCAAGCAACAGGGGGTACAAGCAGGTTGGGACGAGAGGCTAGACCTCCGAGTCCCGGATGATTGAGGCAAGGTGCCAATATCGTGATCTTTTCTCAGTGTATCCGATGCTCCTTTTCCTCCCTCTTCCCCCTCCTTTTATAGGCCAAGGAGGAGGGGTTACAGGAGCGTGTTGCTGCTTAGGTATAGTTGTCGTACAATAGTAGGAGTGGCGTTGGGCGTGCTTCTCCGTCCTTGTTTGTTGTAGTCAATTCTCGTACTGGTGATGACGTCGAGGAGTGGTCTTGAGGACGCGAGGCGTCCTTTGTGCGATAATGGCTCGTCCGTACGCCACCTCGAGGGTCTCCCATGCCGGCGCACAGCTTATTCTACGGGAAATCGCTGTGGGAGTCGGTGGCACAGGGAGTTAGAGTGACCCGGCCCTGTTCGCACGGCGGCAATATGTCCGCACAGCGCCGGGGTTGGTCGCATAGTGCTCGGAATGGCCCGCCATACCTCTACCATCCCGAGCTCTTTTCCTGCTGTATGCTCGAGGGTCTCTCCGTCCGACGGAGGTCTTCGAGTCATCGGAATTGGCAGTACAGGAGCTCGGAGTGACAGGTTCTGTTCGCACAGTGCCGGCCTGTCCGCACAGAGCCTCGGTTGGCAGCATAGTGATGGGAGTTGGTGGATACGATGGGAGGGATCGTGGCCGTCAGGGCAGTATGGCAAGAAATCCGTCTTTTGACTTTGGAGGCACGGTGGCAGAGGGCGCCATTTAATGTTCGTCGGAGCGAGGGTCTCGACCGAGGCGGAGCTTTCCCCATTCCGTGGGTTGCTCGAGGCTCGGTTCCCAGGCCTCGACCGAAGCAGAGTTCTCCGATTCGCTCGAGGGGTCGGTCCCTCGAGCGAAGCGGAGATTTCCGCTAGTGTCGAGGCATGCCGCGGGGCGTGTTGGCTGGGCCTTCAGTCGTTGCTGGGCCGTGGGCCTTAACTTCCATTTCTTTTTAATGTTCATTGGGGCGGTTATCCCATAGGTTTGGGTACCCCTAATGACTGCCCCCAACAATTGTATAGGTTGTCTGATAAGTCATCTCAAGATTACATGTCACTGCATGAGACCGCCTATTAAACGACACCAATGGACCTACCCTGAGGACATCAGGATGACTCCATCACATGAGGCAATCAAGGCCATGCCTGAGGAGATTAGGATGACTGCGCTGAAGCGCTCTTGGCTGCACTATAAAAGGCGATGCCCGGCTGCATGGAGGAGGAGCAGAAGCACAAGGAGCAAAAGCACCGAGGAGAGTAGAGTAGCTAGCAGTCTTTGTCCCTGTACACCACTATATAGTACTTAGCGTAGAGTGTGTCCACTGTAACATAGTGTAGGATCTCGGATTACCGACTAGAGGGGGGTGTATAGGCGGTTTTAAACTTCAATCAGAACAATAGAGAAGTTTAATTAGAACCAGAATGGGAGTTAAATCTCTATCTATTCTAAGCCTATGTTGAGGGGTTTGCAACCTAGGATGACAAGAAACAATTCAAGTTCTAGATAGATAACTTGCTCAAATTAAATTTCTCAAAGTAAACAACAATGGACAACTCACAAACAAGAGACAAGAATTTATCCCGTGGTGTTGATGACTTGCCGGTCACCCCTAAATCCATGTTGAGATGGATTCAATGTTCAACCGCTTCTCTATCAAGACTCCTCTTGATCTCTAAGCCAGTTAGAACCAAAGAACCGCTCCAAATCTCGATTCCACTAGAGTTGCTCTTCACCGCTCCGACGAGGTGAGCACAAGAACCTCTCACACCAATCTTCTTGAAGTGATCAATGGAATCACGAGCTCCAAGCCCTCTAGGAGGCGGCAACCTCCAAGAGTAACAAATCAACTCGCTGGCTTGATGAATCCCTAGTGCCACAATGATCAAATCCTTGATGCAATGCACTAGATGCTCTCAATCTCACAAAGAAATGCAATCTCAAAGCAAGTGATTGAGAGAGAGAGAGGAGAATAAGGGCTCTAGTATGTCAAGTAAGCTTCCGAAAGTGCACAGAGACCTCAGACACCCGCGGGGTGGGGGTATTTATAAGCCCTCTCCTCGGAACTAGCCGTTACGTTCAAAACGCGTGAAAAACAGCCTTCACGGACCATCCGACCTGCACCCTCAGATAGTCCGAGCTTGAATCTAACAATCATATTCGCGCAGTCAAACGTGTGTCAGAGATGACCGTTGGGCCGGTCGGACTGTCCGACCGCCACCCACGGACTGTCCGAGACGCATCACGGACGGTCCGCTAGGCACGGGTGGATGGTCTGACCCCCAGCATCGTTAAAAACCTTCTCTGTCCAAAACCGAGCTATTTTACGGACTGTACGAGCCACCCCCCAGACTGTCCAACCATCAAAGTCAACGCTCGAAAGTTAGCACACGTGGGCCCACTGTCAGCACAGGTCGCGGACAGTCCGACCTTAACCTGCGGACTGTTCGAGAACTGTTCGGACACCCTGAACGGAATATACCAAAGATTTTCTATTTAATTTAAACTTACATATCTCGGACTGTCCGACCAGTCTCGACAGAACTAGATTTCCACCAGATTTTCAACACGCTCTTTCTACGATAAGTCATCACTCATCTAAATGCACAACATGCAAGTTAATGATCAAAGTGGCACTATAGACACGTCAAGCCAATGACATTGATCCCTCTTGATAGTATGGCTATCTAGCCTATCAACCCGGTCATTTTTCATCATCTAATCACCTTATGACCTGTCAAAGCAAAAAGCCCTATCTTATACCTTTGCCTTGAGCTTCCCATGATCCATAGCACACATGCCATCCACACATCATCTTTTGAAGCTCATTCCAATTTTCAAGACTAACCTATTCTTATATTCTCAAATGAAATTGTTAGTCCACATTGGTTGTCATTAATTACCAAAACATAATTAGGGGCCTAGATGCCTTCAATGTCCCTTTTTGGTAATTGATGACAACCATATCAAAGGAGTGATAGAGTTGAGGGTGAAACTTGAAGTCACTTACTCATAGCGATGAATTCATGATATGAAATTGAGTAGATGTCTGCAAATTTCAATAATAGAGAATAACTCCCCCTACATGTGTGCATGGATTTTGCACTTCAATTTTTCACACATGCAATAGCTATAACAATTTTTGGCAGAGCTTCCCCTACAAGATCGAGATCAAGGCATCCACACACACACACACACACACACACACACATATATATATATATCCAAATAAAACAATTTGAACCACATTATGTGTTAGCCTTAACTCCATACAACCATTAGCACAAACCACAAGATAGAAATATCACAAATAGTTCATCACATAGAGCTGAAAGGAAAGTGCAAGTTCTAGCTTATTACATGTCACACATAGTCCATCACACATAGCAATAAAATTAAACATGCAATGCAAAGCTTAAAGTTTTCATGCTTATGCAAAGAAGCTCCCCCTGAATATCACATCACTCCCAACCCTCCCAATCTCCCCCCTTTGGTATCAAGTACCAAAAGGTCTACTCATCCTGCTGTGGTGGAGGAGGAGGATAAGATGGCCGAGGATAGATGCTGTAGAAGTGGCCACTGAAGTCTGTGAAAGCCGTGTTGAATGTGTCAAAAGAGCACTCAAGCCGTGTCTGACGGTCAACAAGCTGCTGATACTGATGAGGACATTACCAGCTTAGATATGACCATATTAATGGCTTGTAAAAAAAGGTGAATCAATCATATACCATGATTATTGTTGCTACATTCGATGAATTGATGCTGCGCCATGATGTGTGTTCATCGTTATTTTCAGAAATACATACATGGATAAAAAAGAGTGCTAGACACACATGGAAGGCATGGAGGACCAAAGAAGTTAATTGGGGACCAAGTCCAAGTGTTCCCACATCCTCCACCCGGCCACCACGGCACTTTTGGCCCAAAGATAGAAAGAGATCAAGTCCAACACATTTTGGCGCTGGATTCGGACTGCAGGAAACTGCTGAATTGTGACGGCCACCACGACTCCATCAGGACTTCGTTTTGAGCGTTTAAGTACTTGATGTAAAGCTTATGAAGTATATATTCATATGGATCCAGACTCATCTTCATATCTATTCAGATCCGGCCGCAATCATCGATTTACTACAGAGACCTTTTCTGCCACAGTGTTGCGTCACATGAATTTGGGCCGATGGGCTGTGTATCAAGTGGGGCCCAATAAGAGCGCGTCCTAGGGTTGTGGGATGACCCCAACCATGTCCTGGTCGTCCTCTACCCTCTCATATACCCCCATAGCCGCCACAAATAGATTGGGTTTTGTTTAGATGAAAGTTTAGCCATTGCTACTTGCTTGTAAGTGTGCGTGCTGGTCCAGCCACCCGTCTTCTACTTGTTCTTGTTTGTTCTTCGATTGCTTGCAGGAATTACCCTAGTGGTTTGGTTGATCGTGCTCCACAAGACCGCGGCGACCGCTAGAGTTGGTGTATCGGTTGCTAAGGTGTAGCGTCCTTGGATGGTTGTAGTCGGGCCGTGAACGTCTCTCCAGTCTAAATCGAAGTTATTCCCCTCTCATCGAAAGATCGGGCATAAATCTTAGCGGGTTCGCATTAGCTGGTAATCAAAGAAAGGTTTATCGGTGAGAGTTATCCAATTCTTTGCTGATTTTAATTTCCTGTAATCCAGAAAAGCCAAAAAAATAGTACATTGGTTTACCTACAATCCTATAAACTCTTTGAGCCTTTGCTAGTACTACTTTGTTAGGGCTTGTTGAGTTTTCGGTTGCTTCGGTTGTATCAAGTTGCTGGTCTTAGTTTAGTCCTTTAGAGTTCGAGTTCTTGTCACATTTTGTTTCGGAGTTCCTTTCTAGCACGAGAAGAAAACTGCTGTAGTTTCTACATATATTCTCCGAATTGGGTGTTTTAGTACCATTTGGAAAGCTTAACTCATGCTCTTTCCAACCGATCTGACCATGGTTCACTCCGCAATCGCCTTACAGATTTGTGCATTTGGCTAGCTATAATAAGAATTGTAAATCTGTTTTGGTAGGGGTTCTATCCTGCCATTTGTTTTGGTTATCACAGCATCAATCAGAAGATTTTAGTCCCCCAAAAGAAAAGGAACAGAATAAAAAAAGAAAAAAAAGAAAAAAGAAAAGAAAAGAAGAAAGAAAGGGGTTGATCTGATTGTAGTGACTATCTATTGTTTTCGGTGGTGCGTTTGACTTCCTTTGTGTCCAGGCTCGCGTCTCTAGCTAGGTCTAGGCTAGGACCAGTACAGTACCACCATTGAACGATTATTCAGCTTGCTTTATTTTAACAAATGTGGTGCTAGCTATTCCTTCTTTCCAACCCACCTATAGCTCCACATATACGACTACAGCTTGACAGGTCTTGTTGCTGCGGCATCGATACACTATCTTCGAGGTTGTTGTCTTGTTGGTTGCCGTCACCTCCTGTTTTGCTTGGTAAGAACTTGTAAGAGCTTGTTTTGAACAAGTTTAGTTTGAGAGAATTACAACCAACACATCTAGTAGTTGACAGGAGGATACATCTTGTTTTTGTGTTTCTTGTTGTCTACTAATCGTGGCAGGTGATACAGAATTTTTTGAGTAGTTGGAATTAGACCCTCATCTTCAAGATGTCATTCAATATTTGCCATTATATGCTGGTATGTTTGATCCTGAAGCTTATATTGATTGGGAGCTTAAGGTAGACGCAGAATTTGATAGTTATGACTTGTCTAAACATGAAATGATTTTTGCTGCTTCTAGTGCTTTAACAAAATATGCTTTGATTACATGGAAACATATTTGTAGGCACAACAGAGTTCCACAAACTTGGAAAGGTTTTAAAATGCTTTTTCAAGATGAATATGTTCTTGAATATTATGCTGATTATTTACTTGCAAAATTGGCCAATTGAAGCAATGTAGTAGGATTGTCAAAGAATACTATCATAGCTTTAATATTTGTGTCATGTTTGGTGGATTAGATGAATGCAACGAAGATGTTATGAGTAGGTTCATGAAAGGGCTTAATTCTGAAATTCAAATCATGCTAATTAGCAAATCATACAACAATATTGCTTCATTGTTTTGGCTTGTCGTAAGTGCTGAAAAGGAGATTTTGTTATCTACCAATACTTGCAGGAATGATGTCACCCATGATATTAAAAACTTGTCCACTTTGCATGCTTATCAAGGGCAACAAATAGTGGAAACTGTTGTAGATTTACCTTTCCCACAAGATGAATTACTTGTTGTTTCTTGTGATAAAGAGGACTTGTGTGTTGATCTTTCTTTTACTCATATGCCACAAGTAGTGAATAAGTGTGATTCTTTTGGCTTGAAACCATACAAATGTGCTGAAGAAAAGCTTTTTCATCCTATTACTTGTGCACAAGATGAACTAAAATTGATGTCTTCTTTAAATACTTTGGCTTATATTGAATTTGATATTCTTTGTGATCTAAACTATTTAGAGGAGAAACTTTTTGCATATTCTAAATTGACATACTTGTCTAATTATACATATCACTTTATTGGTAAGTATAATTGTAAAAGAGAGTATATGGTGCAAAAAGTTTATATCTGCTCTAATTTAAAATATCCTTTTGGGCTGCAATACAATGGTCCAATAGGGGCAGCACTAACACTAATGATATCTTGCCAAGTTTCTCTAGTTTTTCTCTTAAGCAATAGGGTCAGCCAAAAGAAGGGGAGCATTGCTGGTTGTGGTCGTGCAACATGGATGTACTGACATGCTCAAACAACATAGGAATCACCTTAGAATGCGACCAGAGCAAGTCGAGGATGACTTGCAGCCAAGAAGGGGAGAATGATGAGGACATCACCAGCTTAGATATGACCATATTAGTGTCTTGTAAACAAAAGGTGAATCAATTATATATCATGATTATTGTTGCTACATTCGATGAATTGATGGTGCGCCATGATGTGTGTTCATTATCATTTTCAGAAATACATACATGGATAAAAAAGAGTGCTAGACACGCATGGAAGGCATGGAGGACCAAAGAATTTGATTGGGGACCAAGTACAAGTGTTCCCACGTCCTCCACCAGGCCACCACGGCACTTTTGGCCCAAAGATAGAAAAAGATCAAGTCCAACACGTTATGGCGCTGGATTCGGACTATAGGAAACTGCTGAATTGTGGCGGCCGCCACGACTTCATCCGGACTCCGTTTTGAACGTTTAAGTACTTGATGGAAATGTTATGAAGTCAACTTTCATATGGATCTAGACTCATCTTCATATCTATTCGGTTGCGGCCTTAATCATCGATTTACTACAGAGACCTTTTCTATCCATAGTGCTGCGTCACATGAATTTGGGTCGATGGGCCGTGTATCAAGTGGGGCCCAATAGGGGCGCGTCCTAGGGTTGTGGGATGACCCCAACCATGTCATGGTCATCCTCTACGCTCTCACATACCCCCATAGCCGCCACAAATAGATTGGGTTTTGTTTAGATGAAAGTTTAGCCATTACTACTTGCTTGTAAGCGCGCGTGCTGGTCCAGCCGCCCGTCTTCGAGTCTACGGAACCCCACCTCTGTGTTTTCAGATTGGTTGTTAACTCCATATTAGCAATTGAGTTGCTTGTTCTACTTGTTCTTGCTTGTTCTTCGATTGCTTGCAAGAATTACCCTAGTGGTTTCGTTGATCGTGCTCCACAAGATCGCGGCGACCGCTGGAGTTGGTTTATCGGTTGCTAAGGCGCAGCGTCCTTGGACAGTTGTAGCTGGGCCATGAATGTCTCTCCATTCTAAATCGAAGTTATCCCCCTCTCATCGAAAGATCGGGCGCAAACCCTAGCGGGTTCGCATTAGATACTGCTCTGTAGTAGCCAAGCCATCAAATCTTGCTGTCAATGCATTGATATCAATTTGATAACTCTGCTGCATTTCTTGAAGCTAGATTATGATAGGCTGGAGATATTGAGTGTTCATCTACTGCTCATATGCATTGAACCTATCATCAAACCACCGCTGGAGGCCCTGCTGCATAGTCTCAAACTTAATAGTCTTCTGTGCCCCAAAAGACTGAGCCATGCTATCAAAATATGGAGTGAAATATCCCTCCGGAGGAACCCAATGGCCCTGTGGCTGCATAGGAGGAGGAGGAGGCAGAGGAGGCATCTCAGGAAGACCCATATCAACATCCTCATGTGCTTCTGCACCAATATTTTGAGCACCCTCGGCATCACCAATATTTTCATATGGAGTTAGTGGCCTACTTAGAAATTCCTTAGCATTGTTGAAGGGTTGAAATAACCCATGATGAACTTCACAAGGACCATTGAAACTAGTTTTAGCTATGATCAATGACATGGTATATGGAGCAAAGTACATGTTGCCAACTAGAGTCATTCTCTTTTCAATCATTTGCTCAAATATCATTTTAACCACATTGAATCTTGTTCCGGTCATGATATAGTGGATGGAATTCCAATAATGATCTCTAATGGCATCCTTGTTTCCACTTTTAGGCATGAAGGTGCATCAAAGAATGTAATTGATTGCAGTTGGATGATATCTAAGCCCAGTGGGTGTACCAAACTTAACCTTAATGCCAAGATGAGCAGGCTCATAATATATCTGAGAGTTGTCAAAAATGTCCTGATGATAAACATCAAGACTAGCTTGTTCATCAGTAAAATAGCTATAGCCAAGTTCATTTGCTACTGCAAATTCCTCAAAGGTGAAGGTCCTTGTTTGGTTTTGGTAATTGAGTGACAACTTAGGTGGACTAATATGTGTTTAAGTGAAATACACAGGTGATTAGTCCACAGGTGATTATGTGATGAAGGAGCTCATTGCATATGGGACATGACATGGAGTCATGTGACTAAGTGGAGAAGATCAAGACAAGACTTGGTTTGATGGACCGGTTGCAAGTGTGAAGGGCAAGTTAGAGGCTAAGCACTGCACCGCGTGGCGGGATGCTTGAGCAATGACTTGGCGCCGATGGACCGTTGCAACGGTGAAAAGCAAGTGGAGTCAAGATCGATGAACCAATATGTCTCGTGATGATATGAAGTGGATCATATCATTTGTGATGATGTTGGTGCATGTGTTGCATCAACATGGGAGAAGGTGGAATGGAATGCGCAAGACAAAGGTATAACCAATAGGCATTTCATTTAACCGGTCATAGGTGAGTAGAGAAGTTTATGACCGGATTTAGGATAGATGGCCGTACTATCAAGAGGGGCAAACTTGTTTGCATATCGGTCATCTAGTGCCACTTGAGAGATCTAACTTTGCGATGTTGCTAAGATCGAGTGGCGTGGTGAAGAGAGTGAAAAACCCTTTGAGAAATGTTTGTGAAAATGCTAACTCACTCACACATAAGGAGCTACACTTATGGGGTTAGCACATTTGCAAAGCGGTTGATGAAATTGGTTGATGGCCATGGGTTGGGGTGATCTTGGTATGGAATTCTGCTTTGATCCAAAGTGTTTCGGATCAAGAATTCAGTTGGGTTGGATAGCCCTCTGAATGAGCTTCCATAGAGTCCAAGATCACCTAATTTGGACATCGGAGCTAAAAGTTATGGGCGTTTTACCGAGTGTCGGCTGTGCTGAAAATAGAGTGGCGGACGGTCCACGGTTACTGCGGACGGTCCGCGAATACTGCGGACGGTCCGCGAAACAGTCCGTAAAATCGCTCGGTTTTACCAGAAGGTTCGGGGGTTCGAGATCTAGGGGGTCGGACGGTCCGCGGGTGACTGCGGACGGTCCGCGGATGACGAGTTTTTGACCGTTTGGATCTCAACGGCTAGTTTTTTTGAATGGCGGACGGTCCGGGAATGCACCGCGGACGGTCCGAGGTAGCCGTTAGAGCTCGGGAAAAGTGTGTAACGGCTAGTGGTAAGTGTATGAGTTTGTTCATGAGCTAGTAAACCCAAGTACTTGATATATTTTGGATTGCCTATGAGTGACAAGCATTACCTTGATAAGATAATCACTTCATGCTTGTCGGAAGCTTAGAAAGGTTTTGAACCAAATTTGAAAAGCTTAGGCAAATCAATTTGTTCAAGTCCAAGTTAAGAAGCTCATGGGAACAATCTAGTTCAAGAACAAGACAACAATGCAAATGGTTATCAAGTTTCATCCTACTAGTGGTTTCATAAAAAAAATGCTCTCCTTGGTCACTTGGTTGATTGCACTATCTTTCCCTACAAGAGAATTGATGTTACTTATCTTGTATCTAAGGAAGTGTTAGTGGGAGTGGTAATTAAGCTTGAAAATCTTAGACTTAGACCTCTCCTAGAACTATGAGATTGATCATGAGGAAGGAAAGATGGATTGGACTTGCTTGAAAATCCTCAAATGCACTTTCACCAAAGAATGGAAATATGGATGCTATTTGTGAAGCATTATTGGAATGTCATAAACTATATCATGTCCTTGATCAAGTCAAAAAGAGGGTTCAATGGTCCTTGTGAGGTTCATCATGAACTTTATCAATCATTCTTCAAGTGGTATTTCTTCAGTGGTACGGTATGAAATGGTATTCCTTCATGTGGTATTTCTTGGGATTTCTTCAAGTGGTATACTTTCAATTGCTATTCAAAATTGGTGTCTATATCAAGATTGCAAGTGATATCCTACAAATTGGTACAAGTTTACAAGTGATCCTCAACTTTAAGTGATCATCATGAGAAGAATGCATCTCTCACATATAAGAGCTCAAGTTGATCAAGTTGAATGACCAAATATTTGACATGAGAAGGTGCCCCACATACCGGTATCAAGGTCAAAAGATCCTTCATGAGACATTCCAAGAAAACTATAAGTGGTATCTTTCCTTTGGCATCCAACAAATGACATCATTTCTACATATGTGATAGTGTCCATCAAAAATTAAGATTCGAGTATCACATAAAGGGGAGAGAGTATCACCCAACCCTTAGTGTCAAATGAGCATACCTTTATGGAAATTGATGACAAAGGGGGAGAGAGTGGTACAAAGATATGAAATATTGCAAAAGATGGAATGAGAATGAGAGTGGTATAATGAAATGAGAGTGAAGGATATGAAATATTGGTGCCACTATGAATTTGGACATGGACTTGGACATAGTCAAGAAAGAGCAAAAAGGATCATAATTCTTGGACAAAGGAAAGCACACAAGTAGGGGGAGCAAGCTCATGAACTTGATTGATTGCATTTGATATGTGCATATTCATGTGCTTGCTTGCATTTTTGCATAAGTTCTAAATTCAATATGCATGCTTGAATTGTGAATGCTAGTTATAGGATTTGGATGATGAAATGTCAACTAGCATTCATATGTTGGTAGCTAGATATGTTTTATTTTTCATATACACCTAGAACCTTGCCTATAATGTTGATGAAATGAGGTATCTAGTGTGTTTCTTGTGATATCTAGCTAATCATGATGCTAAGGATGGTCTTTAATGTGCAAGCTTAATTGGTATCACGCTACGAAGGTTTATCCTATATACCTTAGCATCATCATGTAGTGTTAACTTTCCCAAAATTTCATATCTATGCATATGTGCAAGCTTGAAAACAAAACTTTTGAGCACATATGTAGGGGAAGTTATCACTACCTATTCAGATTTTATGGTGCTTATCCAAATTCTAACATAAAGCTTAAATGTTGGATAAGGAGCATAAAATCCAAAGAAACTTAATTTCCATATCTTTGTAAAGTTGTCGTCAATTACCAAAAAGGGGGAGATTGAAGGTCCTTGTTTGGTTTTGGTAATTGAGTGACAACTTAGGTGGACTAATATGTGTTTAAGTGAAATACACAGGTGATTAGTCCACAGGTGATTATGTGATGAAGGAGCTCATTGCATATTGGACATGACTTGGAGTCATGTGACTAAGTGGAGAAGATCAAGACAAGACTTGGTTCTCTCATGATGATATGAAGTGGATCATATCATTTGTGATGATGTTGGTGCATGTGTTGCATCAACATGGGAGAAGGTGGAATGGAATGCGCAAGACAAAGGTATAACCAATAGGCATTTCATTTAACCGGTCATAGGTGAGTAGAGAAGTTTATGACCGGATTTAGGATAGATGGCCGTACTATCAAGAGGGACAAACTTGTTTGCATATCGGTCATCTAGTGCCACTTGAGAGATCTAACTTTGCGATGTTGCTAAGATCGAGTGCTGTGGTGAAGAGAGTGAAAAACCCTTTGAGAAATGTTTGTGAAAATGCTAACTCACTCACACATAAGGAGCTACACTTATGGGGTTAGCACATTTGCAAAGCGGTTGATGAAATTGGTTGATGGCCATGGGTTGTGGTGATCTTGGTATGCAATTCTGCTTTGATCCAAAGTGTTTCGGATCAAGAATTCAGTTGGGTTGGATAGCCCTCTAAATGAGCTTCCATAGAGTCCAAGATCACCTAATTTGGACATCGGAGCTAAAAGTTATGGGCGTTTTACCAAGTGTCGGCTGTGCTGAAAATAGAGTGGCGGACGGTCCGCGGTTACTGCGGACGGTCCGCGAAACAGTCCGTAAAATCGCCCGGTTTTACCAGAAGGTTCGGGGGTTCGAGATCTAGGGGGTCGGACGGTCCGCGGGTGACTGCGGACGGTCCGCGGATGACGAGTTTTTGACCGTTTGGATCTCAACGGCTAGTTTTTTTGAATGGCGGACGGTCCGGGAATGCACCGCGGACGGTCCGAGGTAGCCGTTAGAGCTCGGGAAAAGTGTGTAACGGCTAGTTTTCCCCTCCCCTCTATAAATAGAAGGGTGCCCGGGCCTTGGAGAAGGTTGAGCACCTTGGTAATGTGTTTCCCATGGTTGTGCTTGCCTTGGGAGTCCACTAACTCACTTGTTCATGCGAGATTGCGAATCCATTGCGAGTGAGTGCGAATCTAGTGCATTGCTTTGAGAGATTGCATCGAGTGGCACTAGGTGTTCGTGTTGCAAGTCGGTTTGCTTGTTACTCTTGGAGGTTGCCACCTCCTAGACGGCTTGGTGGATTGAGGCTCCGTTGAAGCACGCAAGGAGATTGTGCGGTGCTCCGGAGAAGGATTTGTGAGGGGGATTGTGCTCACCCCGCGGGGATCGCGAAGAGCAACTCTAGTGGAGCGTGTCATTGAGTTACCTCACTTGCGAGTGGTGTCTTGGTGTGCCCGGGAGTGGCCAGCGGCTTGCGAGCTTTGCCCAAGAACCATCGAGGTGTTGGTCGACACAACGAGGACTAGCTTGGTCGCAAACAAGTGAACCTCGGGATAAAAATCACCGTGTCAACTTGTCTACTCTTCTCGGTGGTTTGCACTTCTTGATCACAAGCATTGTATTTACATCTTATATATCTCGTGCTTGTGTGGTTGCTCTTACAATTAGTTGGCATGTGTAGCTTGCTAGTTGTCTTCTTGCTTGTGTAGCTAGAAGTAGTGATCTTGTGACTAATTAGCTTGTGTAGCTTAATTATTATCCTTGCTTAGTTTGTGTAGCTAAGTAATTTGAGCCTTTGGATTGAACTTGTGTAGTCTTATCCATTGAGCATTTCTAGTGAGCTTAGGAGCTTTGTGCTTTTGCTTACTAGTTGTGTAGGAGCTCCCGGTGTGCGAAGTACTAGCGGCATAGGTTTGTGTGACCTTGCTCCTAGAATTGATTAGGTGAGCTCATGCTAGCTTCGCACCTTCTTGCTTATTTGGGATCTTTTATAAGGTGCTAGTGAACATAGATAGAGGGGTGTAGTCTTGGATAGACCGATAGTTTTAATTCCGCTGTTGATTCGGTTAGCCGGCGCGATAATTTTTAGAAAGGACTATTCACCCCCCCCCCTCTAGTCCGCCATCTCGACCCTACAAAAGGTAGAGTACCTTCTTTTGCCTGTCATCCACTCTAACCTCTTTTCCTCAATATCAAGTTCATAGGTGGCATAAAACTGTCTAATAACCATTTCATTCCAATCACATCTATGCTCTAGAAAAGGTCTGAGCCTAAGATTCTCAAACATGACAGCTACTCCCACTAAGACTTCTGTATTTGCATTGTCATTCCTTACCCTAGCATACTCCTTTCAGGTCCAAACCTTCCTTGGTGCAGTGTGAGAGTGAATATCAATGATGTCATCATGAACACCACCCCCCGTGATGCATGCCCGCATCTTCTTCTACCACAAAATCATGTTGACCCATTGAAGATTCAACCTCTGTCTCACCCACATAATCACTGTCATGTGAATCATCATCTTCAGAACTTGAGACTCTATGACGTCTCTTGGAGGACCCCTCATCTCCTTTCTTAGTCATTCCCTTCTTGATTCTACCGGCCAGTGTGTTGATGACCTTGCGACCACTACCATGAATCAATCATTTGAGTCAATATAATAATACAAATGAACAATATATAATGGGTGAATTAGCCCAATGATACCCTATCCAAATTCGTTGCTGACAGTGCCTGGCGGACTGTCTGACTGACCACCTTGGACAGTCCGACAAGTATGGTCGGACGGTCTGCCATGCTACCTCGGACAGTCCGAGAGTTACTGTAGCGGCGACGAACATGAACAGGGGTCCAAGAAAATTTGATCCCCATATCTCAATCAATAACCAATATCTTCCAAACAAAATTTAGCCACATCATCACTAGAACATAGCAAACATCTTCCCCCAATCACTTTTTCAAATCCATGGCCAGATTTCAGATCAGGATCCCAAACCCTAACCACATTCATCCTCAGAGTCAACCAAAACAAGGAGTGATTCAATGAAAATACCCGGATGACATGGTGGAGAATCCTATAGAGAGTCTGTGGATGTCCTCAGATCATCCGGGAAGTGCTCCAATCAAGAGATCCAAGGACGGGTTCCTTGCACCACCAAGAACGAGAGAGAGAGAGAGTTGTTGATTGTGACTCGAGTATGAGAGAGATAGGGGCTGCCAAACAATTTTAGATCCATCAGGGGTGGACCCACCTGTGCTCACGCACCTCGGATAGTCCGAGGTCCAAGGTCGGACTATCCGACCCTCTGAAAAATGAGCCCTCAAACCTTCTATTAGAAATCTCGCAATTTTTGGACAGTCCAAGGTCCCTGGCGGATAGTCCGAGAGTCCTGCCTCGGACGGTCCGCGGTCCACAGGCGGACTGTTCGGCCCTTACTTCTTTTTAAGCCCAAGATACATCCTTTTGATAGACACTTTGATGGATCTTTTGGGTTCATTGCTTCAACAAGTATGATGTATAAAGGAACATTCATTCATATGAATATAAGAAGATTATTTGAGAGAAAAACACAGTGCAATCAAATACTGATGTGCTAGATCTCAAGCCACATTGGAGAAGTCAATGACATTCAATTCATTTCTTAATTTGCAAAACTAAGATTCATCCAAAGGTTTGGTGTAGATGTCAGCCAATTGATCATCCGTGCTCACCCTATCAATCTTGATGTCACCCTTTCTCACATGATCTCTAAGAAAATGACGCCGAATATCCATGTGCTTGGTTCTAGAATGTTGAACCGGATTGTTAGCAATCTTGATGGCACTTTCATTATCACATAAGAGAAGAATTTCATTGAATTTCACACCATAATCAAGAAGTGTTTGCTTCATCCATAATAGTTGAGCACAACAACTCCCCGCCGAGATATATTCCACTTCGGCGGTTGAAAGAGCCACCATATTTTTCTTCTTTGAAGACCATGATACAAGAGAACAACAAAAAAGATGACAACTACCGGAAGTAGTTTTTCTATCAACTTTACAACCGGCATAATCCGAATCCGAGTAACCAACTAATTCAAATTGAGCACCCTTTGGATACCAAAGACCAATATTTGGAGTGAATTTCAAGTATATCATGATTCTCTTCACGATGGTCAAATGACATTCTTTTGGTGCAGCTTGAAATCCAGCACACATGCATACACTAAACATGATATCGGGCCTAGATGCGGTAAGATAAAGCAAACTACCTATCATGGATCTATAGAGTTTAACATCAACCGGTTTACCTCCCGCATCAAGATCAAGATGTCCATTTGTAGGCATAGGAGTCTTGATTGGCTTGGAGTATTCCATACCAAGTTTCTTCAAAATATCTCTGACATATTTAGATTGACAAACAAATGTGCCTTCCTCAATTTACTTGATTTGAAGACCAAGAAAGAAACTCAATTCACCAATCATAGACATCTCAAATTCCCTAGACATCATTTCTCCAAATTCTTTACAAAAGGATTCATTAGTAGAACCAAAGATTATATCATCAACATATATTTGACAAATAAAGATATCATTGCCAATTTTCTTAGTGAATAGTGTAGTGCCAACGTTTCCAATTTTGAAGCCCTTTGATATAAGAAAATTCCTAAGCCTCTCATACCAAGCACGAGGTTCTTGCTTTAATCCATAAAGAGCTTTAGAGAGCTTATAAACATGATTGGGGAATTTAGGATCTTGAAAACTAGGAGGTTGCTCGACATACACTAGTTCGTAAATTTCATCATTTAAGAAAGCACTTTTAACATCCATTTGATAGAGTTTTATATTGTGAGAACATGCATAAGCAAGTAAAATTCTAATAGCTTCAAGTCTAGCTACGGGAACAAAAGTTTCATCAAAATCCAAACCTTCGACTTGAGTGTATCCTTGAGCAACCAATCTTGCCTTATTTCTTACCACAATGTCGTCTTCATTTTCCTTGTTGCGAAAGACCCATTTAGTACTAATAACATTGTAGTTCTTGGGCCTTTCAACCAATTCACAAACTTTGTTTCGGGTGAAATTATTCAACTCTTCTTGCATGGCCATCACCCAATCCGGAACATCAAGTGCTTCATCTACATGTTTAGGCTCAAGAGAAGATACAAAAGAGTAATGTTGACAAAATGAAGCAACACGAGATCAAGTTTGAACACCCTTACTAATATCACCCACAATTTGATCAATGGGGTGATCTTTGGCGACTTGACCATGAACTCTTGGTTGAACAGTTTGGCCTTAAGAAGATGTGGATGGTGATGTAGTGGAGACCAATTGCTCATTATCTTGAGAAGAGTCACATGCATTTGAATCAACATTCTCTTGATCATTTGAAGGAGAGGATGCATTTACTTGGATAGATGTAGTTGGTTCTTCATCAACATCTTCTTCTTCTTCTTCTCTTGGCCGGATATCACCAATATTCATATTCTTCGTAGCCTCTCTTAGGCTATCACCTCTCACATCAAGTTATATTTTTCATCTTGTGACCCATTTGTTTCATCAAATTGAACATCATAGGCTTCTTCAACAAATCCCTTGGATTTATTGCAAACCTATAGGCCTTACTATAAGATGAATACCCAAGGAAAAACCCTTCATCACACTTACTTTGAAACTTGGATAATCGAGAGTTTTTTCCCAAGATATAGCATTTGCAAACAAACACAAAAAAATAAGAAATATTAGGCTTTCTTCCAACAAGCAACTCATAAGGAGTCTTGTTGAAAAACCCATGACAATTTAGTCTATTGGATGAATGGCAAGCGGTGTTGATAGCCTCAGCCCAAAAAGAATCCGACACATTATATTCAGCTAGCATTGACCTTGCCATTTCAATTAAAGTCATATTCTTTCTCTCAACCAATCCATTTTGTTCCGGAGTATATGTGGTTGAGAATTCATGTTTGATCCCATTCTCATTGCACAACTCTTCAACTCGACTATTCTTGAACTCACTAACATTGTCACTTCTTACTTTCTTCAACTTTTGTTCAAATTCATTTTCAACTCTAGTGACAAAGTTCTTAAAGGTATCACATGCATCAGCTTTGTCATGAAGAAAGAATATTCATGTGAATCTTGAGAAATCATCCACAATCACAAGATAATAGCTATTTCCTCCAATGCTTCTATAAGTAGTGGGGCCAAATAAATCCATATGCAATAATTCTAAAGGTCTTGTGGTGGACATGACATTCTTAGTTGGATTAGAGTTAGCTACTTGTTTACTGTCTTGACAAGCACTACATAATTTATCCTTCTCAAATTTGACATCTTTCAAGCCAAGAACTAAATCATGCTTAATCAATCGATTGAGTTGTCTCATCCCAACATGACCTAGCCTTCTATGCCATAACCATCCCATAGAGGCTTTAGAGAATAAACAAGTAGAAAGATTTGCCTCTTTGGAAAAAAATTCACAAGATATAAGCTATCATGTTGAAAACCCTTGAAAATAGTTTCCTTTCCATCAAGAGAGGTTACTACAAAGTTATTGCTAGTAAAGGTACATCTATATCCATTATCACAAAGTTGAGCATTAGATAATAGATTGAAATTCAAAGAATCAACTAGCAAAAAATTGGTTAGATTATAATCATGTGAGATGGGTACATCACCAATGCCTTTTACTCCTCCCTTGCTATCATCTCCAAAGGTGAATTGTCAAAGTCGGAGATATCTTCATCAAGACATGAGAATAATTTCTTTTCACCGATCATGTGATTTGTAGAACCACTATCAATTATCCAATGTCTTCCTCCGGCTTTGTAATTCACCTACACAAGAAAATTACTTTATCTTAGGTACCCAACTTTTCTTGGGTCCTTCAATGTTAGTGATCAAGACCTTAGGCACCCAAATAGATTTTAATCTAGTATTAGACATTGATCTACCAACAAATTTGGCACAAACAACACTCTTTGAATCTTTGATAAGAATGTAAGATGGATCAAAGGATACAATCTTCTTGCTCTTGCATTGGTGATTCACTCCAACCTTTGACTTGCATATGTGACACTTCTTGAATTTCCCTTCTTCTTCTTCAAGTGTCACACTTGACTTGACAAACGTAGTCTTTTTGGGAATGAAAGCCGCTTTCCCTTGCTTGGGCACATAATCAATGCTATTATTGTTCAAGGTGAACTTTTGACTTGTCCAACATTGATTAAACTTGACATGACTTCCAAACCATTTAAAGAGATCCTTGGACAAGCAATCAACTTCCTTCTTCAAAGATTCATTCTCCAATAATAAGAGAGATACATCACTAGAATTTTTTTCACTAATGCAAGAGCTAGTGCTTGTGCTACAAGAGGAGTTAGTTGAACAAGACATACAAGTTTTACATTTATCATTGTCAACAATAGATTTTCCTTTGGCCTCTTGTGCAAGGAGTGAGTTGTGAGATTCCTTAAGCTCTTCATGCTTTCCCTTGAGAATTCCCCATGAAGTGTTGAGAGTATCATGGGGTTCCCTTAGATTAGCATGAGAAGTCTTTAGCTCCTCATAGGAATTTTGAATTGAGATGTTTTTCAATTCTAAATCCTTCAACTTTGCTCTTTTCTTGCGTAATTTGTCATCAGATTTTATAAGCATATACACAAGATCTTCATAAGAAAGAGCATTATCATCACATGTATCATCATCATCATCTTCTATCATTACCTTTGAGTCACTTCTTGCCATGAGACAATATGGCTTGGAGAAGAGCGAAGGGGCTTCCTTGATTGCAATTCCGGCAAGGTTCTTTGAAGGCTTGACTTCTTTATACTCATCATCGGAGCTTGTCCATTCTTCTCCTTCTTCAACAAAATAAGCTTGTCCATTCTTCTCCTTCTTGTATTACTTCCACAACTAGCCATAGATTCCGCAATTAGCATGGGTCCACATCCACCGGCAGACCAACCAAGAGCTTGTGAGAGTTGGCCTAACCCACATTCATCACCGGAAACATGGGACGCACCATCACCTCCAGCACGTGACCCAATGCCACGTCCAGCACGTGACCCAACGCCACCTCTAGCACGGGACTCAACGCCACCTCCTAAGTAACAAAGAAAGTCAACAAAGGCACGATCGGCCCCGCCACCTCTTGCTCCGAAGTAGCAGAGGAAGAAGAAAGAAAAGCCTCCACCTCTGAAGCATGGATGTGATATGACTCTGGAAGAATTAAAGGCTCGCGTGGCTCAAACTGTCCATGACCACTTTCTAGAGTGCCGTTCTTTAGGAAAATGATGAAACCAGTTGTGAAAGAGAGGGAATCAGACTACGACCGGTCAATCAGAAAGTCTTACAGCAACCCCGATAATCGGATCAGTAGTAGTAGTAAATCAACAAAATCCATTCCCGAGCCCAGAGAGCAATCCAACCAAACAGTCCAGTCGTTGGTTGTACATGCAGCGCAAGATAATAATGCGGTCATGGCCCAAATGATAGCGGATACGAACCTTACAAAAGGTCAACTGCGAGGGGAGTTAGAGGCGAACATACTAGCAACCTGGGGCAGGAAAAAGTTCGTGTCGGGTGAATCGCTTATTTGGGAAGAGTTGGTGAGGTTCCTACCAATGAGAATGCATGAGTTGCATACATAGTACCTAAAGAAATCCTGATTGGGCCAGACGATGTTCGCAACTCGGATCATAGATGACCATCTAAAGCGAGGGCTAGATGATGTTTGGATCAAGTTTCATGCACTTTATGACTTATTCCATCAAGATGCCCTTGACAAGTCTCTCATTAGTGTATGAGTTATGTAAGTGTCTCTTGTCAAGGTGTTTTCTTATTTAATCTCCACTACATATACTAGTGTGCTATCTCATGATGTCTTTTAATTTATGGCTTGTAGGATGAAGGTCCAACAGTGCAGGAAAAAGAGATATTACAACATTGGCTTCATCGACCCCAATATTGTACACGAGAGGACCGTAAAGGAAGAACCAAAAGATGTTACGAAAAGTCTATACACCGCCTTGGACCAGCAGAATATATGTCCATTCATTCTTTTGTCACATAACTTTAAGTGAGTTCTTTGACTTTTTTAATCCTTTCAGGTTAATAATAAATACTAAAAATAATGAACATTGCCTCTTTGTATGTATATGTACGTACAGAGTCCATTGGATACTGCTTTCTATCTAGGTTGATCAAGCCCAGGTCGCGGTGTTTGACTCCTTGAGGAAGCCAATATCAGAGTACCAAGACCTCATAGACTTGCTTAAGAAAGCATGAGCTCGCTTCCTGAAAAAACACATACGAGTATACAAGAACGGTGACGATCTTTATATTAATACTAACTTTCTGGTAACTTTGATCTAGTGTCATTTTCCAGTAATTCGTACTTTTCTATGATTTTTTAGTAATTCCTAATATCTTCTAGTAATTTTTGCTATATATATATGAGACTGGTGCAAGGGACAAACCTACGTGGTTACTACGTGTGCGAGTTTATCGACACTTTTATCGGTCCACGGGGGCAAATGACGCCACAAACATTCAAGGTACGTAAGCCAAAATCAGTTCTACTCGTTCTTTTTTAAGTTATTATTTTTTTCATTCTGCTAAAGCTTTGATCTCATTGAAATATGCAGAAATGGTGCATGAAAGAAGATCTCATCCAATCGGAACAAGTTAGGGCAATGTAAGAACAACTATGTGGATTCCTGCTCGATGAAGTCATAAATCCCAACTTGGAATTTCATGCCGATCTTCGTGTAAGTGTGGCTGCACTGGATCCTAATAGGGGATTATTTGTAATATCTCAAATATTTTGAAGTACTTGTAATAATTCAAATGTATATATTCTATATATGTGATAAATTATGTGTGTATATATATATAATCACCAGCATACGTATAGAGATATAATATATTACATACGCATAGAGATATAATATATATACGTGTACGAATAATATAAGCATTAAAGCCAAAATGAAAAAAGAAAAGAAATAAAAAAAGAAAAACAAAACGTGTTAGTACCGGCTTGTAACCCCAGCCGGTACTAAACACCGCTTTTAGTACCGGGCGCAGCGCCCGGTACTAAATGCCGCTTTTAGTACTGGCCAGCTTGTACCGGTCAAGGAACCAGTACTAACAGGGGCCCGTACTGATGAAGCTTTTTCTAGTCGTGTGTCCAGTGCAGCCCAATGATTGGGTAGATCTTTATTTTGTTATGAGATAGTACTACTTTTGATATTAAGCATCGGAAGTTCCATGCCTTCTCTAGAGAATTAGGGATACTCCGAGCCACATAGAGAATGTACTACAATAGGAATTATGTGATCAGGGTTTCTGCACTGTTATATGTCTAGTCGATATACCACTTGCATGTATAATATCTTCCAAGTAAAAACAATGTACTCCCTTTGGTATACACACATACTCTCTTATCAAAATAGCAGTTGGGAAAGTACTACTGACATTTGACAAAATAATCCCGACATACTTTTCTAGTCAGTTGAAAATACTCCCGAAAATGGTAAGATAATTACTCCTTTACTCAATTGAACATACTCTTGATATTTAAAAAATACTCCTGTCATTTGAAAAAAAAACACCTGGTAGTTGGAAAAAATACTACTCTTTTCAATAGAAAAATACTCATGACATTTGAAAAACACTCATGGTATTTGTAAAAGATACTCCTATTGTTAATACTCATTTTCACTCAATGGAACATACTCTTGATGTTTGAAAAATACTCCTGTCATTTGAAAACACACCTGGTAGCTGGAAAAACTACTACTCTTTTCAATAGAAAATTACTCATGACATTTGAAAAACACTCCTGGTATTTGTAAAAGATACTCCTATTGTTAGTAGTCATTTTCCCTCTAGAAAATTACCACAGTAGTCAACTGAAAAATACTCTTGGCATTTCTTTGAAATACTTCTGTTGTTGGAAAATACACCAGTTAGTTGAGATCAGCACGTCAACATCGGCAGTGAACGGAAGATTGTTAATCCGATATGAGTGAAATGCATCATAGGTCACTAAACTATTCACGAATTCTCGTCTGGGTCCATAAACTCTCAAAGTGATCATCTAGGTCCATCAACTTTTAAGTTGGTTCATTATAAGTTCACTCGAGGTTCAATCATGGACCTTGATTCACACTTAAAATGAACCGCTTAAAAAGTTAAAGGACTCAGACGGTGATTTTGAAAGTTCATTGACCTAGATGAGAATGCGGGAATATTTGAGGACCTGCGGCTATTGTGAGATATTCATTTGTCTTTGAAGAGAGAGACAGGTGTGATTCATGGCGTGTGTCACAAATGCAAGTTTATATGTGTGCATGTGATAGAGAGCCATTAGTTTGCACGTGATTTGTGGTTGTTAATTGGCACGTGAAATTAGGATCAGCCAACGAGAGTGAGAGGAAAATATACTCCTTATCTCGATGTCTAATTATTCCTTTACTGTGGCTTAAAATAAAATTTAGTGACATTACTCCATGTCTAACTACTCCGATCATGTTTCTATGAAAAATAGTTCGACTAGAAAATCACTCCTTCATTTGTACATAGAAAAGACATGCACCTATGTACATAGAAAATCACTCCTGGTTTTATCCACTAATTACTCCATTTGGGCAAGCAAGACACATGGAGAATTTCTCCTTAAATTGAGCGTGTCCTCGGCACCTATGTACATATACAGAAGAAAGTAACAAACAGAACAAGAAAAGGTAATCATTCTGGTTCGTTAGCATGCAAAACCGACCATAACCGTTGGACAGTTGGACCAAATAAAACCGCGTCACAACATACAGGTTTTCAGGGCATGTACAACCCACAGACAGCAGCTGTCTTTTTGTTGCCACATAGATCAAATGAGTTGATGTGTCATTTAATGAGGAAAGAGAGTGTTGCTGTCTACTATCTCGTCTACTGCTTTGGCTCGTGCTCCCATGCAAAACATCAGAAACCAGAGTACGTATTTATTATCATATAGACAGCTAAATAGACAGCAGCTGTCTAAACTATTGTAGAGATGACTATTTAACTGTGTGTATATGTTAAATAGACAGCAGCTGTCTAGACTGTTGGCCTTACGCCCGTGGAGGCTCGCCTCAATGTCGGGCAAGATGTGATGCCGGCGCCAATTAAGTTCCACATCTAACACAAAGTAAAACGAGTGCTTTACTAGTAGACGACTTTTACTTCTTCAGATTGAAACGGAGTAACAACACGTTCAGGGCTTTGCACGAGCTGTGGCCAAAAGCGCCGCCGTCGACTTGAATATTATCACGGTTAAGCAACACACGTCCGGGAGTCCGTGCCCGTCACGGAAGCAGCTATAGCTCACGCCTACGGAATTATCCTGCAACTGATGACGATGAGATCAATGTACATTAAAATGGATGCACGATACAGGTGGGACACGGTTTTTACTGTCACAGAGAAGAAAGAAGTAATTTTGATTGTTTACCGGAGCTCCGTCTGTGGCTCGGCCGTGCGCGGTGAGTAATATTCAGCACGCAGCGAGCCAAATAACCTGGTCATACATATATATATATATATATATATAGAACCTATAGTCTATGGCCGGTCATAGAATAACTATTTTATAGCCACTTTGAGTTACTATAATTACTATAGTAATTCATGAGATTTTAGTAACTTCTTACTAAGTAATTTACTATAATATAATGGTAAATATCTCCATGTTTGTTATAGTAACCCAATTACCATAAATATGTATTGAAATTATAGTAAATTACTACATAAAACTACAGTAAAAAGAGGTGGCTACAGAATAACTATTCTATGGCCGGCCACAGAGTATACCTATATATATATATATATATATATATATGATGCTCATGAGTGCAGCAACTCAATCATGAGAGTTATTAATCATGAATGGTTCATGAAGAACATTTTAACAACAAACATGAGAGCAAGGCCCTAGGCTAGACGATGATTAACTAGTTTCTTTCTTCTTTTACCGAGTAGGTGCATATGTCCTCTTTGGTAGAGAATCTAAGTTCATTAGTGAGCTCATGTTTTCTTTTTACTCTTGTTTGAAGTATTTCCTTCATTAACTCCTTAAGACAAGTTTCATAAAGTTCACTAATTCACATGTTGTATGCTAGCAAAACTATATGGCGTATATAGGAATTAAATCATGAAATGGTACTAGTAATCTTCCAAAAATTATCAAATGGCAAGGTAACATGTATCTGAACAAGTTTACTTGAACAACAAGTGATGCATGAACATGATTTTAAGTTGCTCAACTAAATTTATTTCCTAGTAATACTAATTTTCACATTTAACTCTAAATCTGAAGCAAATGATATGTAAACAGAATGAAAGTTTCTGGAGCTGCTCTACTAATAATATTAAGCAAGTTTGACATGTTCAAGCTAACGGAAATGACATTTTACTAGGACATAATATTTTATCAAGGTTTAAGCCTAGTAATTTTTGTCTGAAGATAGGAACATGATAAGACAGTGAGAAATTGACAGAGCTAATATATGATCATTCCAAGCTCACTGTGAAATGTTCAGCATTTTATAGTAAACATATAATATACTAAAATTCATTCAAGTTCAGCTAGCTAGTGAAGAAATAAAATCATAACTCGGCACAGAATGACATGCAAGTCTTCAACTTTTCTCAGTGGCTCAAATATGATGAGATGCAGCTGTAAAATAAATTTTTATCAGTTTCAAGCATGTTAACTATTTATTAATAATTTCCATCGTTAAATATAGCCAAAATGATAGATAATATATAAGCAACATTTGCATGGAATAAAAATGCATAACTCAGTTCAGCTAGTGGGAGGTGACATGACAAAATTTATTTCATGAAATTATCATGTACATAAAAATATATATGAATATTTCAAGTTCCCAAGCATGAATACAAGTATAAATTCAGAACTGCTACAAAAGTGAACTTGCTGCTCATGAATGCATGTTACTCCACTGAGTAGATCTAGTTACAAGGAAACCAATGTAACAAGATTTACTATTTTATAATTTTTCTACAATTTAGTAAGCAATAAACTTGATAAAAGGCACATATGCAAGAACAATATTTTTCGTACAGAAAAACATACTTTCCACCTATGCATGTTAGTTTACTGGAATGATATTATCACAAGGATTTAAAAACAACTGGATTTATCATTTTTGGATTTTCCTACGAATTTTGGCAGATTTTTGAAAATCAGCTCAAAAGCAGCAAAGAAAATAAACAAACTTGCAAACTAGTCCTCAAAGTCTATGGTTAATCGCAGATCTGCCCCTGAAAACTTTGGATCTAGCCCCTGGAAAACTTTTCTCCTCCGCACAACAGACCAAAGCTTCACTGGGCCAAAAATTGCCCGGCCCAGTCCACTTTCCCCCGTCCAACTCTTTCTCCGGCTCATTTTTGATCCCTCAACTTTTCCCTCGGCTCAAATCTGCCCCTTCTTCCTCCTTGCGCTGGAACGCACGCGCGCGCAGCACGTTAATGGTGTGGCGTGACTGCGCCGGCCATCCTCCTCCCTCTCCTTGACTTCGATCTACTCCTCGAGCTTCGCCTCATGCTGGAACACGATATGGAAACCTCTTCCCCTTCCTCTTGCCCTCCTTCACACTTTCCCCCATGCATTGTGGCTTGGCCGGCGTTCATGGGGTCGTGGCCAAATAGCCTGTCACCTCCTCCTCCCCCTCGACTTGTTTCTAGCTCAAAATCTTCGCCTCGAGCCAGAACACACCCGGCTCTACCCGTTCCTTTCTTCTCCCACCTCTGTCTTCACTCTCCACACGACGGCGGCTCGGAGCTCCAGCGAGTTCGGCCACCAGGGAGCACGGCGGCGCATGCACGGCATACACAGGCACCATAGCACCCCCAGGACACGAGGAAACTACCTGGGTAGTTGGTTTGGGTGGAGAGGTCTCGGTGTGGGCGGTCGACGACGAGGCTTTAAGCGGCGGCCATGGCGACGGCGGCTGCGAGCTTGGGCAGGTTTGGGATGGCGCGCAGTGGTGGAGCGGGGAGCGGAAAGAGTGGAGGTACTACTGCACTCGCTGGGTGGGGAGGAAAGGCGGTGGGGCGGCGATGGCAGTGGCTCCGACAAGCGGCGGCGGGAGAGAGAGAGTGCGATAGAGAGAATGAGAGACTGGGAGCGAGATAGCTTGGCGCCGGGGAGCGTGTGTGCACTGGTGCGTGCGCGCCAGGTGGCCGGCTTGGACTGATGAGAGGGGTCGGTGGCTAACGTGGCGTGGGTCCGGCTGGAGAGAGAGATTAAAACCGCGAACAATTGTGATTCAAATCAAATTTGCGCCAAAATTTTGAACTAAACTCGAAAAACTTCTGAACTACAACTTTTAAAGAATTTAGATCTCTACAACTTCGGTATTGAAAGTTTTTACCAAAAAGTTTACCAAAACGTAGATCTGGCAAGATTACTTATAGTCAAAGGTTTGAAATTCAAATTCATAGAAAACCCTTTCAAGTAGCTATCTTATGCTCAAATTTTTAAATATTTAGAGGTTATAATTTTGAACATCAAGTGACTAGTTTTGAAGATCAGACAATGAATAATCTTTTGGTGTGACATGCATTTCTTATTTTCAAATATTTTTCAAATGGTGGCTTGGTTAATTTAACCAAAAGTCACATTTTTGCTGAATTCAAATTCAGGGTTTGACCAACGGTTGACTACCAATTCGAAATATTTAAATTCTAAAGCATTGAAGTTGCAATATACCATTGGAAAGGTATTGAGCTCTAGTTTTCAAATATGTAAAAATATTTGGAAACTTTTAAATCAGAATTTGAACAAAATTCAGTTGAATTTGAGGCCTACAAGAGGACTTAGCCAAAAATGAGATTTTTGGACATAACCCTATGCATATATGTGATGTATATGAAGCGTATATAATTATGATGACACTTGACATATGTAAACATGATTATATGAACATGAAATGATGCTTTTCATGTAGGTTTAAGTTTTCAAATTTTGAATGCACAATTTCGCACCAATATAAATCCAAGTGCAAACACAAACATACAAATGCATATGTATAAAATATGCATGACATATTTATGCAATTTAGGTTTAATTATTCTCGTTAGCATAATTAAACCTTGGGTTTTCCCACATCATCTCAATCCCAATGGGATTTTGCACACAGTCGTCTTTGTACACGCCTATGAGGCATTTCTTGGAATTGAACACAATCTTCCTCTGTTTCGTACTCTATACCACATAAAGCCACAGCCCAATTCACTCTGAATAGAAGTAGTTGGTGGAGCAGGAATCCAGTTCTGCCAAAAGATGAAAGATTAGTGGTTTGAGATGCCCATCAAAGATTTGTGTGGAGATTGGAAATCCAAGTGGTTTGTTATCGGTAAGTCATCAAATCGACTACTTTTCAATATATACAATACTAATGACATCTTGCCTAATCCTTTAATTTTGTACTCTTGTCAAGTGAGGTAACCATGGAGATAGTTGTCCACCCATAGATGGGTGATATCCAAGAGATCAATCCAATTGGAATACCAAGCCAAGCGTTGAAGAACCTGAAGAAGTACCCGCTGTGTTAAAGCGAGTACATGCTCTGAAGAAAAAAGGACTCACCAGAGTTGGGATCACCTTTAGCTTTTTAAAGTGAAGGGTGCAACCACTCCAAAAGCGTGAGAAGCTTGGATATGAATACGAATGAAGCTCAGACCCTTCAAGGATGGCGCTAGAGGAAATAGCGGACGTGACAATGCTAATGTGTCTGTCAAAGATGTTCACTGGAGTGTCAGATAAACCAATACATGTTGGCGAGTACTCGAAGGCCAAGCCCCCAGGCCCAGTAAGTAGTTGCACTTTAGTTCATCTGATATGTTGGAAGAAAAATCACAACTCGAGTTGTTTTTGTGGTACATAGCCTTCTACTGGAGGAGAAGATGAAAAGCTCGGTAGAATCACCAAGGAGAACTAGAGAACAGTTCACCAGAAAAGTCTATTGAAGCTGAAGTAGACATGGAAGCAGCCGTCGAAGCTGAAGTCCACGCCGGAGCAAAAGCAGTGGTGGAGACTGTAAATCCGGAGGATCCCTAGGGTAAGTCCCTTGTACCAACTCCAATAATGATTTATGATTACACCTCTGTAGAGGGAGAAAGCTCTAATGCGTGGATTCCTCCACCAAGAATCCATTGGGGTAACTTTAAATCGGAGTGCTCAAGTGAGCCACTAGTGGTGCTTGTGGGTTTGAGGCAGAAGAGTACCGCAAGAAAGAAATTCAATTCAATTACATCAGGTCCCGCACTCGAATGTGGCCATTCTCTCCCACGTTCAAGTTGTCAAATATGATCATAGAGCTCCAAGGATCATCCACGACTAGTGCCATGGATAGTGGAACCATTGGGAGCACTACAAGCTCGATGATAGGTGCACTGAAGATGAATAAGTTCACATTCAAGCCCAAGCCAAAACTTCTGATGAAGTAAGTATAACTAGTTGGTCATTCAGTACATATCTGATCATTGTTCAAAAGAGGCTAATCATGTCACTCATGATATAACATATCACCAACGAAAACTTTCATCAAGGCCATGCACACCTTGGAGGCGGAAAAGCATTCCCATGCTGCTGTAGAGGAGGAAAAGACTGAAGAGACCCTTGCTAATGCAAGGGAGGCCAGAACCGAGGGTGAGACGCCCGTCATCATGGAAGTAGATACGGAAACTCCTGCTGTAGCAACAAACAACCTGGACCTGAAAAAGCTAGTAGAAGAAGTCCCAGTACAACATGGCACCCCCACCAGTTACAGAACAAGAAGTATTCGTATGAGCTGATGAGCAACTGTCGAGGTATATCCAATTGTAGAATATGTAAAAGTTGGTCCACCAATTCATATTCCCTAGTCATTATTTGTAAATGCCATGCTTTGTGATCTTTGAAAGCCACAAACTGGTGAAACAGAGGAAGAAATATCGCCAGACACAGATGTCCATGATACTACTCCACTGCCACAAGAAAATCAACCCATAGCACTGTAGTATGAATGATTGCCATGCCAAAGTAGCCGTAATGATGATCACATGGCTATCTTGCAGGTTAATGTTGAAGAGGAGAACCAGGGCTCTAAGGCTACTCAGCTGAAGAAATATCACGAAGTCGTGCTGGTAAGGAATACTAACTTGTGTAGATAAATTGTCAACAAAGTACTCTATATTGAGCAAACTATAGTTAAATAGGCCATTGCCAATGAGGTGGGGGGAGGGCAACAATGCTGGACTCGAAGCTCGAGTGAAAGAACTGGAAGAAGACTTGAGGGCCGCATTTGCAGCCCGCAAAACCACTCAAGTGGAGCACCAGAAGATGATAGACAACCTCCACAAGCAACTCAGCGGCTTAGGCAATGAAAGATCCCGACTGGATACATGGAACCGTGCCTTTAGGGCTCATGTGACGAGTAAGTACTCTTAGCTGATGAAAAAGTAATTACCGCCATAATATCCGTTGTAATAAATGACACTTGTGCCTGTTTGCAGAACTGCAAAAAGAGCTTGATGAAAAGAGTACCGCAACCTCATGGTACAATGCCATTCAAGTGAAGATCGATGAATGCAATCGCCTTGAAAAGCTTGTAGCGAAGAACACAGAAGACTTGCTAAAGAGCATCAAATTTGCATTGATATGGAGAAATCCGTTAGTTGAGCCCTAAAAGGTCAGCAAGTCAAGCAACAAGAGGTGGAAGGCTTGCAGGTGGAAATGAAGGCACTCGAAGCTGCCGTGCTTCCAATCCTGGAGATGGTAACTCCTGAAGGTGCAGATACGGCCAACCAGTTTATCTTGGAGCGCCTGTACAAGGTACCGTAACATATTACTAGTTTTTGTAAAGATACCATGAATGACTGATTGCGATGATCTTGGAGCGCCAATCAGTTGATCAAACGGCTGATTGCGATGGTCAAGGCACATAATCCTACAACAGAGCTTGAAGTAGTCGAGCTACCAGAGGAGGTAACACTAGAGCAATATGAAGCTTTAGTCATAGAGACCGAGCCTACAACTAACAAGTTTATCGACTCCTTGGAGGAGTGATGTAATGAAATGATTTGAACGAGACTTGTAATATAAGTATATGTTAAGTAGGCTTTATATATCCTGTTTGATTGAATTTTGCTAGTACTTTAGTTGTTGCATGAGTACTTCATGAGACATCTGCTGATGCAGACACAATTGAGAGTTGTCTGTTTAAGACAAATTGGGCTAGAAGCCTGAGGTACTACAAGTAGTAGTTTAGAATATGCGTTTACATAAAAAGGTGGTACAAATGTATACACAAACACGTCTAGGATAAAACTCTGTTGAGTTCCTATAGTGTACAAATCGAGGAGACTGGTGTAAGCTCGTAATCAAGTACATACAACAGAAAATCCCCAAGCTTTCTAAGAAAAGTAAAGCAACAAGGGAAAGGAGACGTGCACCCACAACCATGTATGGGTTGGGGCAGCTCAACCAAGACTTTTGAGGCTTAATGCCACTTTCATAAAAAGTAGTCTTGCATCCTTTGCGCAATGAACGGACTACTCTGGGCTTGTGTCCCAACTAGTGTTTGTTAAAAAACAAGCTTACACAGGGCCCTTCTAGTGAGGGTTCTTCTGGTGGAGATAAATAAAAGACACACTTCAACTATTAGTTGATAGGTAGCCATCATCTTTATTGATCAATAGTCCATGAAGTGTACATTGGAGATTTACAAAAAACCACTCTACACGTAAAACTTTCGCTAGTGTTCAATATTCCATGGATTTGGCAAGTCTTCACCTTTTTCAGTTTGGAGACGATAAGATCCAGCCCCACTAACTTGTTTGATGATGAACGGACCTTACCAGCATGACATAAACTTATGGAGGCCATCAGCCTTCTGAATGCGCCAAAGTACCAAGTCTCCTATGATGAAGGAATAAGGCTGGACAGAGTGCTGATGACAACGTTGTAGGCCTTTGGAGATATTGCATTTTCTGAATAAGAGCTGCTACTCATGCCTCTTCAATGCCATCAACATCTTGGAATCTTTCTCGCTGAGCTAGTTGTTCATCGTAATTTTCTTGTCGTGGAGCCTCCCAAAGAAGATCAGCAGGTAAGACTGCTTCAAAACCATAGACTAGAAAGTATGGCGACTGCCCAGTAGCACGAATAGGCCTAGTGCGTAGCCCCAAGAGTATTGCAGGTAACTCCTTAGCCCACTTGCCACTGTATTTCTTCAAAGGTTCATAGAGTCTGGGCTTTGGCCCTTGGAGTAACAAGTCATTGGCTTTCTTGACTTGACCATTGGCGCGCGGATGACCAACTAAAGCCTAATTGATGGATATCGAGTACTTGTCACAGTAGTATTGAAATTCATCACTGGTGAAGACAGAACCCAAGTCTGTAATGATGTTATTGGGAACGCAAAATCTTTGAATGATGCCGTTAAAGAATTTGATGATATTTGCAGCAGTGGCCTTGACCAGTGGCTGAGCTTCAATCCACTTGGTGAACTTGTCGATGGCAACTATAAGCCGCTTGAATCCACATGGATGCAAAGGGCCATTGTCGGATCCTAGACAGGGGAATTGTGTTGAGATCATGTGCTGGAACGTGAGCCTTGCTAGCAAAGAATTGATAGCCTTGGCACTTCTTAATGAGGTCTTCCACATCTGCCTTTGCCAATGGACAGAAGAATCCAGCTCTATAGGCTTTCTAGACTAGTGTACGTGAAGCGGCATGATTGCCACATATGCCTCCATGAATCTCCGCTAGTAATGCTCTCCCTTGATCAGCTGTGATACACTTCATCAGAATGTTGACCGAAGCCCCATGTCGATAAATCATTTTGTCCACCGCGACATAAATTTTGGCTCCGCGCACAATGCACGCTCTCTCACTTTCATCTTTTGGAGCATTCTGATGCTTCAAGTAGTTGATGAAAGGTGACATCCAGTCGGTGTCGATGACCATGACCTGTTGGTCTGGTTGAGGTTGATTTGGAGTACTTGGTTCTGGTGTTGATGCTTTGATAGATGGCTAGTGTAACTCGTGAACGAACACTTCCGCTAGTACATCAGCGCGGTGTGATCATAACTTGGACAAAGCATTGGCAACAACATTGTTGTTGCGGATGACGTGGTGGAACTCCAAGCCGTAAAAGTTGTGCTCGAGCTTGCGAACTTCTGCACAATAAGCTTTCATGGTTTCCTTGGAGCAGTCCCACTATTTGTTGACTTGATTGATGGCCAGCGAAGAATCTCCAAAAACAACTAGTCGTTTAATACCAAGCAATGCAGCCAGGCGAAGCACGTGTAGCATAGCTTCATACTCGGCTTCTGTGGGACCAGGATCCCTAGGGCCACTCATTTATGTGAATAAACTACTTGGCTACGGGAAGTTTAACCCTACTACTCCAAACCAGTCGGCTACGGTGCAAGACAACATAGTTGATTGGGAGAACTAGTCGTGTACTGTTAGGAGACTCCCCAAAGTACCCTGTTGTAGTACTCCTTATTATATACAATTAGATCATGTAACTGACTTGTAACCCTCTGTTCCCCGGATATATAAGGTAGAGAAGGGACCCCTCCAAAACAACTCAACCTCACGTGCAATACAATCAAGCATATAGGACGTAGGGTATTACGCAATTTGCGGCCCGAACCTGTCTAAATCTTTGTGTTGTGTGTGCACCATCGTTCCTAGAACTCAGCGAGACCCACAAATCTACTCTCTGGGATACCCCTAGATAGATACGCTCGACATAAATCTTCAACACTTGGCGCCCACCGTGGGGCTCCTCGTCGCAAGCTCGCCATTAGGCGCTATGGGATCAACCAACTCCAACACCTGCGACATCGAGGAGGGCGTGACCTTCATCTTTGGCGCCTAGACCTTGATCGCCTTAGGTGATGGCAAGTTCACAAGCCACCTTGTGGATTGCCCGGGCCCGTACGCAATGACGGCGGTTCCACCAAAACCGCTCCGTGACCTTGTCGAGAAACAAGACTCAGCAACTACTTTGGCCTCAACTTCAACCTCGGCTCCGACATGCATCACGATCTCGGGTTCGACTTTGACTCCGACTCGAACTCCGATCGAGACTCTCCAAGTCGAGTCCGGGTACAACTCGCTTCCAATTATGGAAGGAGCAGGGAACTCCGAGCCGGCTACGTCATCGTACAACCCCTCGGATCGCTTGGTATCAAACGACTTCTTGTCTTCGGTGATTCGGCTGTCGCTATCAACCAAGTCAATAAAGACTGGGACGCCTCTAAAGAGACGATGGACTCTTACATCAAAGAAGTCCGCAAGCTTGAGCGCAATTTCTACGGCTTGGAATTTTCACCATGTTGTTCGCGACTACAATGTCGCTGCCGATGCTTTATCCAAGCTAGGATCATGCCGCGTGGAAGTCCCAGTGGAAATATTCGTTCATGAACTACATCATCCATCTATTAAGTAGCCGGCACTTGAAGAAACTACTTCTGATAAGGTCCAGCCAGACCTACAGGTCATGGTAATTGACACCGACTGGATGAGTCCTTTCATCGAGTACCTGAAAGACCACAAACTTCCCAAGGATGAAAAATAACAAGTACACATTAAGCATAGAGCTGCAAACTATGTCATGGTGGATAACGCGTTTTATAGATGTGGGGCTTCAGTCAACGTCTTGATGAAGTGTATCACATCTGACCGAGGGAGAGCATCACTGAAGGAAATCCATGGGGGCGTATTCGGTAATCACGCAGCTTCCCGTACACTAGTTGGGAAGGCTTACAGGCTGGATTCTTCTGGCCATCAGCCAAGGCGGACGCAGAAGACATCGTCAAGAAGTGCCAAGGCTACCAGTTCTTTGCTCGACAAGCACACGTCCCAGCTCATGAACTGAACACGATCCCCTTATCTTGTCCCTTCGCTTGTCGGGGCCTTGATCTCGTGGGACCCCTCACTAAAGCTCTTGATGGTATCGAGTGGCTTATCATAGCCATCGACAATTTCATCAAGTGGATCGAAGCTCAGCCATTGGTTCAAGTAAGGGCCAGTAACATAATCAAATTCGTTGATGGAATTGTCCAATGATACGGAGTTCCCAATAACTTCATTACAGACTTGGGATCAGTTTTCACCAGTGAAGAATTCCAAGACTACTGTGAGAAGAACAAGATCGAGATTAATTATTCTTCGATCGCTCATCCACGCGCAAATGGACAAGTTGAGAAAGCCAACGGCTTGTTGCTACAAAGGCTAAAGCCCAGACTATATCAACCCCTTAAGAAATACAGTGGCAAGTGGGCCAAGGAATTACTTGCAGTACTCTAGGGGCTACGCACCAGCCTAGTCATGCTACTTGGTAGTCACCCTACTTTCTGGTCTACGGCTCTGAAGCGGTTCTACCCGCTGATCTCCTTTGGCAAGTCTCCACTACTGGAAAACTACGACGAACAACTCGCCCAGCAAGAACGATTCCAAGATGTTGACAGCATCGAAGAAGCTCGGGTATCGGCTCTTATTCAGAATACACGATATCTCCAAGGCCTACGGCGTTATCATCAGTGCTCCGTCCAGCCTCGTTCCTTTGTCATAGGAGACTTGGTTAGATTAGATTTATAACCTTCTTTTGTTCTGTTTCTATTGTTTGGTGTACTGTTCTAATAGAATACTTTTGTTTGCATGTATTGGCTTGTATGGATGTTGTGTGGTGATTCGTGTCCAATCGGTGAGCCGTTTGCGTTGGAGTTCAAGTACGAGGAAAGTTTCTAGGTGCAGGACCAGCACCACCAGCAGCAACACTTTGAGGAAGGCAAATTATAGCACGGACAATCCTTGCTACCTACCCACTTTGTACTCGTTTATTTCATACATGCATGTGTCTAAATTGATGTACCTTTAAGGTTGTACTTAGTTTTGATTATCCTATCCTTTGATTACCTCAGGTTTATGCATATGGGTAGAATCTTTGCTATGCGCAACTACTGTCACCATTGTTTAATTGTTAATTTTGACTTAATGGTTCACTTCAACATGATGATAAAATTTGCTTTTTAGCAACATGGTTTATGGAGCTAGAGCATGTGCTTCATGCTTTGTTCTAGTGTCCCTCCGTAAGGTCCGATTCTTAAAGCGGCACCCTAGGAGCCTGTTGCCACCGCTAGAACTATAATGGCTCTAGTCTTGGACAAGTAGCATGTACGTCTCTAGCTTGCTAGTGGTTATTGATGGGGCCGACGGCATTAAGGCTAGCAAGGCGCGGGGTGTTTCTTGATTCCACCGAGGATGGTAGCCCCGTCGGCTAGGTCTCATTGGACCCAGTCCCGTGTTGGGAGTCCCTGCGATGGGGAACTCCACACGTTGCGCATTGTTGGGTGCGATGCCCGTGCTCTGGATGCCATTGACCCCCTTATGGTGTGACTCCGTAAGCGTAAGTCAATCTAGGTGCCTAGAGTCTCACCACCTTGTTGTACGTTAGCGGCCATTGTCTGGTTAGGGTGTCTGGTTTCGCCCTTTATCCACCAGTCACACCTCGAAAGTGTTGATGTGCATGGTTGGGTTTAAAGTTCTTTTGAGCTTTTACGTGACTGGTGGATAAAGGGCGAAACCTCTATAGAGTGTAAATCTATCATGATAGCCTTGCTCAGGGTCACGAGCGGCCTGGATCCTTTTTGATTAGAAGATGATGTTTATTTATGCTTAATGTTACTTATGCTTTATTAATTGGGTTGCAACTGGGATCTATTCACTTGTAGTAACTTGGTTAATGTTAAAATAAACCAACTAAAAATGCTAATGCAGTTCAGCCGTGTCTACCCCGTGCTATACTTGCTAAGTAAATGTTTTACTTACACTTGTCATTTATTCAACAAAATCCCGGATGGGTAACAGATTGGGTTGTGCATGAGTCTGCTGCCGAGTTTCTAGAAGATCTACTGTACTACTGAGTTGCATTTTCCCAGCCAAAGTCCCTCTGGATTGTGACTTTGCTTAGTTGAGAGTTATTAGTCTTTCGCTGTATTGGTTAGTTTATTTATGTTAAACTCTGATGTAAAACTCTATTTATTCAAGCATATATTCTCTGTTTTTCATATTTATTTGCTATATGTGTACTATGACTTCCTGGGCACACATATGGCCACATTCAGGTTTTTGTGTAAATCCGGGTCTGACAAATTGGTATCAGAGCTGTGCTGACTGTAGGATCGCAGCCTAGTTAGAATGGTTGAACCTTAGGACACCACCATGATTATGTGATATGGAACGACTAGTTACACTTTTTTTTTCAAAACCCCAGTGTTGTCAAGTCTTGTGTGAATCATGTCTCTACGTGCTTGGTTTAGTTGTCATTATGCTTATGCGTGATTTGGATCTTTCTAATGATTGTGAGGGGCATAGACGCGAGTCTACCACCATCTAGATTTTGGATTAAGGTTTAAGGACATTAGTGTTTACATAGAAGGGGTTATTTATTTCTCTTGGTCTATCAAATTTTCCATCATTAGATCATATCCTAACAAGTTTGATAATCTTCTTACATCTCTTCTGCACAAAATCTGAGTTAAGGGATTATGTCCAAAGGAGTTCTGATGAAAATTACTTGCTGATGATAGATGGTGAACATAAGGAGCAACGCCGGTGGCAGTGGAGGCAACCAGAACTAGCCACCACCACCACCCCCACCCCCACCATTGAGCAAATGATGCTCACGTAGACCCAGCTGATGCAGCAGATGGCCCAGACCATGGCATTGATGCAACAGCACCAGTAGAATCCGCCTCACCAGCCTCATGCGCCGCCTAGGGACAAGAGGGGCGAATTTCTAAAAGGACACCCTCCCACCTTCAACAAAGCCAGTGACCCCTTGCAGGCAGACGACTGGCTCAAGGCGGTGGAGAGACAGCTCAACATCACGCAGTGCAATGACCGAGAGAAGGTGTTGTACGCAGGGGGATAGCTTCAATGACCAACATTAGACTGGTGGTATTCATACCAGTACACTCACCCCAATCGTACCAAGATCACGCAGCTGCAGAATGGTCCAGCTCAGCGCAACCAGGTGCAGCGAGGTCGTGGTCAGCGCCCCAACCCTGTCAACAATACACCAGTGGGTCCGAGGGTGTGTTACCACTATGGATAGTAAGGGCACTTTGCCAATGTCTGCCCCAAGAAGGCCCAGAACACTAACCAGTAGGCCGAACATCAGTAGGTGCAGGTAGGCCGAGGTCCGCAGAACCCCGCCAGAGGCAAGCTCAACCACACGGGTGCAGATACGGTACAAGGAGCTACAGATGTGGTCGTGGGTACGTTCCCTTTTGCCTCTTCTTGAGGAGCCGGTTTAGTGACCTTGTTTTTTGCTTTGCTTATTGCTTTGGGTCACTTGATCGAGTTTCTTGTCTTAGTCGTTTCTAGTTTTTCTTTTCAATTGATTTGTGCTATGAGTGTTGTCAATGCACTCATCAAGGGGGAGATTGAGGATCATGTGTGTCCGAGGGACCGAGAGGATGGTTGCTTCCTAGTGATGAGTGATTGACAACATTGTGTGGACTGACGTTTGCCTTGGCTCAAGTATTGCAAGTGTAGAATGTGGCTTGGTTTGCATTGGTGCAGGTGAAGAACAAGCATGAAAGGTCTTTGCCGGAGCGGCCTCCCAGGAGTGGAGAGACAAGTAGCCTTGGTTCGAGGGACCCGATGGCCTATGGGATCAAGTGCGGTTCACATGGTGCAAGAACAAGCAAGGCAACGTGGATGAAGATGATCAGAGCCGGTACATTGGGCACGACCGAATCAATGAACGAGGCAAGACCAAATAGACCATCCGGGCACCGGAGGTGAAAGGCTTGGCATGCTCAAAGCTTGGCATGGAGGCTAGACCAAGTACACGGGGTTAGTTGGTTTGGCCACAAAACCAGCGGAGGAGGGTTTCTTTGTTTGGGAATCAAAACCAAGTCCGAGGACCTGGTGTGGCGGATCTGGTCTGACCAGTTGAGTGAACCTGTCTAACCGGTTTCAGGAATCCGGTCTGACAGGTTTCGGTCGTGCACGTCAGGAAGCTTTGAAGTGGAGGACATGTGGCGTGATTGTGGAGGTTGCGTTGGAGTGAAGCAACTCCAGATGGATGCGTGCTCAGCTGGAGGAGAAACATCCACAACTTCTAGTTTTGCCCTTGTGGGCGTGTATCGTCTAAATTAAGTTGTAGGGGTTGTTTCATCTTTCGTCGGCGGCCATATATACTCACCTTGTGGGAGATGGCAGCCATATCTCTTGGAACCCTAGTTCATTTGCTCTTTGTTTTCTTAGGCTAGCCATGAGCTTCATGTTGTGAGGAAGAGAGGAGAGGACTTCTCCACTTCTATTTTCCTCCACTTTCAAGTGTGTTGGATGAAGGGAGGAGGTTAGCCTTTGTAAAGAATATGATCTCGTAGTGTAAAGAAGATTCATGGTGGTGAATCCTTGTGTTCTTGTCTCCTTCGCATTTTTTCTTTTTGGGGATTTTCGAGTGATTTTTGGGGAGATTTTCGTTCATTGGATTTCAGGCCGTTTCCTTGCAGGATTTTGTTGGGGATTCACTCATGGGTCTTTTGTGATCCTTCTCTTGTGATTTGGCCCTCTCATTCCTCGGGAAAAGCCTTCAATTTGATGGATTTTGGTGGAACCCGAGCAAAAGGGTGTTTGTGCCTTTGATTCTCGAATCCTCTTGATTCGGTGTTGTTTGGGAGTTGATTTTGGAGCCATGACTAGTTCATGAGGTATCCTACCTCTCCCCAAAGTCTCACTTGAATCCGTGGAGCCAATCGGGAGATCGGTTGAGGATAAGGTCGTGTTCTTCCCGCGGGCTGACTTTTTCCCGTGTTTGCCTGGGGAAACCGGTCTCATTGGTTTAGCAAACCGGTGTGACCGGTTTTGGTGCTAAGGCTTTTAGTGCTGTTGTTCTAGGCCCTAGTTATGTTTTGGATAGGTTTTGCCATGGCTGTTATTTTGGAGTGTTTTGAGCTCATTTGTTTAGGCTGCTGTTCTGTTCTTGGAAGTTTCTGAGCAAATCCGATATGACCGGTTTGTCCATACCATCTGACCGATTTTGGTGTGTGTGCTGCGCTGAGCTTCGAGTTGTGGTTTCCGCTGTGTGGTGCTAGTTGAGTTAATTTTGGACTTGTTCCTAGGTCCAGAAGTACTTCAGTGACTTTCTGGATTTGGCAAGGAGGTGAGTTGGTCGCCGTTAGAAGTGATTTTGGGATATAGGCCGAGTTCACTCTTTGGAGAGAATTTTTATCGGATCCCATTCACTCCCCCCTCTCTGTTCGCCGATTCGATCCTTCACCCTAGACAGATACGATCGAGACAAATCTTCGAGAGTAGAACCAACTAGTTCGGCCAAACTGACCCTGGGGCTCGTTTGCCCTCCGATGCACCGCCTCTTTCCCTTGGATGGCTTGGATTGAGTCCACATGGCCGGGGTTGTGCTTGTTTTCACTGGATCACTAACGTCATTGGTCCACGTGGCTTGTACCATCACCGCTTCATCATCATTGAGTTGTACTTCGTGCATGTGGCCTTCCGGTTGTGCTTCGCTTCACGTAACGTGCATGGCTAAGGGGGGTAATCCAGCCGAACCAAGTCGTTCAGCCGAATCGGTCATTCCCAACCCCATTAGCACATATTTGTCGATATTGTACCTGCACGATGGATAC
Organism: Echinochloa phyllopogon; assembly: GCA_033239725.1. Lineage (NCBI taxonomy): Eukaryota > Viridiplantae > Streptophyta > Magnoliopsida > Poales > Poaceae > Echinochloa > Echinochloa phyllopogon. The sequence continues at coordinate 32,184,708 of BTCW01000018.1, forward strand.
ACACCAAAAGTCATGGAACTTTATTAGAAATAAACTTAAGTGCAGGGAATGATAAATATAACCTCTTTTATTCCAGAGAATTGGTGGTCAAAATCGTGTCGTAACGACCGCCAATAGGATGCGCGCGGCCGGCGGGGAAGGTTGGGCCGGCTGGCGCGTGGGAGTGGGCTGGCGGGTTGAGCTGGGTGTTGACACTTCTTACGGTCCAATATTAGGATTGTGAATCCCAGTACTGGTGCAAGGAGTGTTTTAGTGGTTTTTCTTATGGCTCAGTAATATAAATAAATATTCTGTAAGCGCACAGAAATACCACTGTAGCACTTCACCAGAGAGTAATCTGAGGTATCATAATTTATATTTCCATAGAGAAGCTTTGGCAAGAGTACTAGTAAACAGGTATTCGAGGTTATTAGAGAAGGGTACACTACTAACAAGACAAGGGATAACGGTATTGGATAAGAGTGGATTTACTGTGACACACAGCTCAAGGATAGATCTGGTAATGAAGAGAAGGACTAGCTAGCTAGGAGGACAATGAGAAGAGAAAGAGGATTTCTAGGTACTTTATCTATCTGGGTCACTCGGGTTGAGAGATACAGCGGCTAAAAGGCCAGCACTTAGAGGTCAAGGATAACACTATTGCCTTAGTATCGGGAAAGGCGCCAACAGCTCACGGAAAGGGATGAGAAGGGGAGCTGCCAACAACCTAGGGGGTTTTACTACAGGCCGGGACTAACGTGATGGACTACGAAGATCGTATAGGGTATAGGGCTGTCACCACCTCCGTTGCAACAGGGGCAAACCAAGGTTACTGTATAGTCTAGGAACCACTCCTACACTAGTCAACAACTACTTACTCTGCTAGCAAGAGCAAGCAACCCCGTCAAATACCCCCAATGACAATTCACCAGATGTATTGAGCGGGATGAAAGAACCAACTAAGACAAAGATTTAAACAAGATCTAAAAGAACCAAATCTACAACCAACTATAGTCTAAACACGATATACTTGCAACTAGAATAAAGTAGAGGTGAGGTATAAATAACTCAGACAAAATGATAAAGATAAACTGTATTGATAAATGAAAGTATTACCGAAAGAAAAGGAAAAGATACAAGAGCTAATACCAGAGCTTCTGAAGACGAGTCCAGAACCTCCGAGGCACAGCTCGACTCCACTCTAACTCCCCGACTAAACTATCCTAACTCTACTAGAAAGAAGAGGAAAATGATCTCCTTGGCTTGAGTGTGTATTGAACCGGGACTTGGGGCCTTCCTTTTATTGCAGCTGATGGCGGTTGAGCTTGGGTAACCACCAAGGAAGCCAGGGGGATCCCCGGCTGATTCGGCCGAAATCCTTGGTTTGGCCGAACCAGTAGATCCACCGCCTTGAACCTTGGACGCTGAGGATGCAACTCTGGAGGCGGTTTGGTGCACGAAGTCGGTTCGGCTGAACTATACGGATTCGGCTAAACCATTGATCTTCATTGCCTTCCATCCTGTGGCTCTGTTCAACTGCTAGAGTCGGTTTCGCAGTTGGGTTGCTTCGAGCGAACAATCCAGTTCGGCCGAACTGCACATGGCTCGTGACAGCCCTCTGCTGCACCGCCTCTGGCCCAAACAAGTCCTGTTGACTCCTATTTGATGGACTTCTGATGATGTGGCCCAAAGCTGAGGTGGCAATGGTCCACGTGGCCTGCATGTTCGTTGCTTGGTCACTACTAACGTGGACGGCCTCCCGATTGTGCTTCGCTCATGTACGACTAGGGGGGGGTAACCGGCCGAATCGGTCAACTCCAACCCCTGTAGCCATATTTGTCGATATTGTACCTGCACAATGGATATACACCAAAACTCGTGGAACAATATTAGAAATAAAACCTAAGTGCATGGAATGTCACAAAACGGGATTCCCAAGTATTGGGGTGGTCGAAAACGGGATGTATTGACCACCAACACTGGGCTGGGTCGAGGCGGGGAGAGAGAGCTGGGTCGGGGAGAGGGAAGGGGTTTGCGGCCCGGTAGGTGTTTGGGGAGGTCTAGGTTGGGCTGGCTCGATGGGTTTTTGCCCGGAAAGGAATTAAGGTTTTGGATATTCTTTTCATTTTTGGAATATGTTTTCTTGTGCAACGAAATATCTAGAACATTAAATCACTTAGATCCCGGAAAATACTCCAAAAATGTCACACCCTAAAATTTTTGGATTTCAGGATGTGGGTGTGAAGATTAATTAAATAAAGAATTTCTCATAATTTTAAATTTTTTCTCAACTTTATTTAATTTGCAGGGAACTTAGTATAGGAAAAATTTTGTTTCTAAATTAAATTAAAACAATGTAGGTTTAATTATCCCTTGCCTTGCATTTGTGTCGGTTGCATTCAATGCTTTATGTGTGCAAAGTTTTCAAAAATGTGTTTAGAAGCCTAACGCCAGATTTTTCTGGGATTTATTCCTATTGTCCTAGAGCATATACAATTTTTTGGAAGGCACTATAATCTTTTTTATGAGCTCCAAATATTTATTTGGGTTTCTCTTATCCAAAATAATCTCTAAAATTTTCCCAGGATTTTTGGAGTTTTTGGTGTATTTTTTGTGGTTTAAATGATTTATCTAGAATTTTCTAGATTTATCTTTACAAGGAAAACAATTTCTAAAAATAAAAAGGAACCCTAAATCTCATCGGGCCCAACCTAGCTCATCCCGGCCCAGCCTCCTAACTCTCTCCCCTTTCCCCAGCCCAGCCAGCGCACTCCCCGCCTTCCTCGTGCATGGGTCACATGTTAAATATGATAGTAAATGCAGGATCTTTGGTAGCTCAATATTGGACCACAAAATTAGATGAGCAATGAGTAGAATCATACCTTAGTTGAATAATATGCTCATACACATCACTTGTAGTTGATGGAATGAGTAGAGGTGATCTTTCCCATGAATTCTGTATCAGTTGGGATTGGGCAGCTAGGCCAGCACCTCTTATTTGCTTATGTGTTCTCATATCTCTATATATATCCATATGTGTTGTCCTCTTATATATGTACAGCTTCATGGGGGCATAACACCAATAGCTAGATAGAAATGCCTCCAATCAAGGCATAGTCAAATTGACTTTGTCAATTGACTTTCAACACTTTTCAAATATTCATTGTCTGAATATTTCTTTTGTCCTTTGATTGTTATTGACTGCAAGCATATGTGTGTCTTACAGATCAAGATTCCAACATTATCCCCCTTGATCGTAAGGCCAAACACAATAAGCCCCATTAATCAATAAGGTGATATTTCGAGATAAAAGGATTATCACAGTCAATTATGTACTATGGAAGTAAATTTGGTGACTTCCCATTCAAATTTGATCATTTTTCTACAGGGGTTAGTCCACACATACAACCAATATCTATAAAAGTATTTCTCTAAAGGTTCGTTAATCAAATTTTTACACCATGTCTAATTTGATTAAACCAAGCTAATTAACCTAAGCACCATGCTTAATTTAAAGAGCTTATGAATGAATTCTATGGGATACATTCAAACTAGAGCAAACCAAAACAAATATGGGAAGCACGAAAGCATCACGAAATATTCACATGGAGATACGCGTATGGAAACATGTGGACCTTGCTTTAATTTAGGTAAAAAAGCGAAAACCTTTTTCACGTACCTGAGTGTGCCCAGCGTTGGCATATGATGATAAAGACTTTCAGAACTGATGCAACGATGATGGCACTATGCTGACATGATTGCACGTAGTTGGCTGAGTCCTCCACCGTGTTGATGTTGCCGTGTACGGGTACACAGTCGTAGGTTTGGCAAAGGGATTCGGCACTGAAATATGCCAACTCATGGAATGCCTCGGAACCAGCTCAAGTGTAATTGATGCGATGAAACAATGGGTTCCAAAAAAACTAGTGGAACAGCAAAGGAGCGGAGGCGTAGAGTACGTCCCCTCTCTCGTGCAACAACACAGAGATGAGCAAAACTGGTTAGAGCAGGTGACGTTTGGCCACTAGCCTTGAATCAATACGCACACCTTGGCCTAAAACGAGTGATCACTAGTTTTTGTTGTTTTTCAATGCAAAGCAATGATGGGATGAATGAATGCAAATTCATGGATGGGTAACATGCAGTGGGTTTGGTAAAAATGGGGGTGATGGAAAGCATGAATTTCTAAGCCTGACGTTTCTCATGGGGCAAACTGATCATCCATTGCCAAAGGCGTGGTCGGATGTCAGTCCCATTTAACCATATAGACGGTGAACCAACAACGCTTGGGGATCACCGACGCAAAATAGGGGCTGCCATGAGTTGGACTAAGGACATTGAATAAATAGGCAGCAAAAAGATCTCACTACCCATCTAGACTAGGCACAGTGCCCGAATACAGTTCAAAGTCGAGGAGCCACCCATTCAAAAAGAAGGCATAGAAATTGAATGATTCAAAGCAAACATGCAGTGGATAAAGCAAATATTAAAAGGATAATTCATAGGCTACCTCCTAGTAGGTACTCAAAATTTAATGTCTATAAGTGGGACTATCTCACATACCTTGAGTTTTCTTCGCCATTACCAGCAATTTGAGATGGAATTGTGGTGATGCAACATCATTCGTCCATCACATTTGATCTTCATTTTCCTCCATGATGACGATCTTTCCTCTAGGCTGCACATGATGATGATGATATCTATATTCGTATATAAGCATATACCTGTGAGAAAATTTTCTTTTGAAACTTACATACGCATCGCAGTAGACAGGGGCAAACATTGATAAATCCTACATGCTCGGGCACACTGGGCTCCCTGCTCACCTCCTATTTGAAACACACTCAAACAAACAGGGGGTAATCCCGCTAATGATAGCGGTAAATTAAACCAGTAGGCACCAATGTCAATTATCAATATCTTTCGCCAATTGCTTCCCTGGCAATGGCGCCAGAAATGCTTGTTGACACTTCTTACGGTCCACTATCAGGACTGCCAATCCTAATAATGGTTTGAGGAGTGCTTATTGGTATTCTTATGACACAAATATAAATCCACAAGCGCACGGATACCGATGTAGCATTTCACCCGGGAGTATTCCAATGTATCGTATTTATTTCCTCAGGGAAGCATTGGATAAAATGTATTGACTATTAATAAGGATGTAACTACTAATTAAAGTACTGGCTAACAAGGCGGGGGTAAAGGATATGATAGGAGTGATATGCAGTTGACACACACAAGGAGAAATCCATGATAGATAGAAGAGCGACCTTGCTAGTGGTAGGACAATGATACAGGAAATGATTCCTATATACTTCCAATAACTTAGAGATATCTCCGGCAAAGATTACGGCTGGATGAAGAATGACATCTATGGTTCTTTTCCTAGTTATGTTGTCTTAGCGTCGGGAAAAGGTGCACGCGACTCCCAGGAAGGGATGAGAAGGGGAGCCTCTCAGGTTCCTACGGGCTGAGACCGACGTAGTGGATTATGAATGCCGTATAGGGCTGTCACCACCTAACGACTACCACACGTACTTTTGAATCAGGGTAAACCAATGTTACTATCTAGACTAGGCACCACACCTATGCTAGACAATAACAACTCACTCTCCTAGAAAGAGCAAGCAATCCTATCAATACCCCAGTGACAATTCACCGCAAGTATTGAGCAGAAACGAGGAACTAGCTAAGACAAAGAAATAGGAGAGATCTTCTAGAACCAGACTACAACGGCTATAACCAAGGCTAGACATTCCATAACTGTCCATGAAGTAAATGCAGAATAAATAACTCAAGGAAATGCAGAACATAATATATTAAATACTCAGAGTGTTGCATAAAAAAGTAAAAGATACAAGAGCTTTACCAGAACTCTAGAAGACGGCTCCGGAACCCCAAGCGAAGCTCGAGCCTGACTATAACTCCCAGCTAGACTAGGCTAACTCTACATCTTTAAAGAGAGTGATTGGAGACTTGCTCCCATGTGGTGTGTGTTGAACCGGGGCCTTGGACCTTCAATCTATAGCTGGAGTAAGACGGTGGAGCTGGAGTATCATGCAAGGGAGCTCAAGGCGGTGCCCGGCAAGTTTGGCCGAATCCAGGGGATTAGGGTGAACTAGGTCGGTTCGGCCGAACTCCCCCAGTTCGGACAAACCGTGGGATGCACCGCCCTTGCTTGCCACGATCTGGATTTGCTCCTTGGAGGCGGTTTGCAATTGGGGGCAGTTCGGCCGAACTGGGCTTTCAGCACCATTCGCCTCCTGTGCACCGCCCCTTGCTCCTGGACTTCTTGAATATATTGGACTTGGTGGCCTTCATGTGATTTTGGTCAAGGGATGATGTGGCGGTGGTCTAGGTGGCCTGCACGGTCATCACGTGGTCATTGGTGACATGGATGGCCTCCCGGTTGTGCTTTGCTTCATGTATGGCTAAGGGGGGTAATCTGGCCGAACGGAGTCATTTGACCGAATCGGTCAATTCCGACCCCTGTAGCACGTGTTTCTCGATATTGTACCGGCACAATGGTTACACACCAAAACTCGTGGAACTTTATTAGAAATAAATCTAAGTGCATAGAATGTTGCATATAACCTCTTTTATTCCCGAGTATTGGTGGTCGAAAACGTGCCGTAACGACCGCCATCAAGCTCCCCAAGCATAGACCTTTGCTCGTCCTCGAGCAAAAATAGAAACTTTAGGCTTGGTGGACTAGGAGTTGCTACAATGTCAATATCTTATAGGTAATATTCATTTACAACTAGTATTCTATAATACCCGAATCATTGGCAATGTTATAACTTACCTTCTTACCTATGGGGCGTATAGCAATTTCCTTCTCTTAGGCGTTTGAAAGGTTGAACAGTTTGATCAAGTTTTATTCCAGTCATGCTCTTTTCAAGATCCCATCACAGAGTTTTTCCACAATTGTTTTTTGAAAATTAGACTTAGTTCCTCAATTGGCACACTCGATCGCTCAAGTGATATTTGTATCCTCACCAAAGGCTCGTGCCTTCTTTCATCCTAAATTCTACTAAAGCTTTTGTGTGGCTCAGGTAGGGAAGATGGATGAAGGCATACTTGCATCTTATATTTTGCTAAGTCAAACAACGGACCTTCGGAGGATCAAATCATACCTTTAGATCGAGAAGTGCAAGTGTGTGGAATATGTGGAGTGGAATATGGTGGAAACTCCTTGGGATGATTCTTCCTCCCCTTGATTTATTTTCGAGAACATGTGCTATCTTTATTTTTCTTCAATTTCTCAATATTTTTTTCATGCCTTCGGCATGCTTTTCTTTTCCTCATTTTTGCGATGTGCTTTGGCATGCTTTTCTTTTTCTTATTTTTGCATAGCCCATGTCTCTATCAATGATATTTGGAGAGGGAATCATAGAACATGGAGCATTTATTTGGTTGATCGATGATGGAAATATTTGCTAACTCCCATTGTAGGAATTGCAAGTGAGGAAGTGTGTACGTGAATCTCAATCTTGAAAGCACGAAGGGTTCCTCACAATGGTCACAACAATTTGACAAAGCTCACTGAGATAACAAGCAGCATATGAGTATAAGGTTTTCAACTTAGCTTATCATATGGCTTTGGTAGGTATTTTTGACCAATGAGGAACTTCATTTTATTTTTGAAAACATAAAACATCCGAGATTTTCATTGTATTAAGAGCAAAAGCAAGAATTCAACCAAATCTCACTATATCATTCCTCACAACAACTTAGACTTGGAATAAAGCATGTGCTCCCACAATATTTTCAAGTTCATTTTTACTTATGCTAGTTAACTCAAGTACTACAGAGCGACTAGTTGAAACAAAGTACTTGCAAGATTCAAGACAGAGCAACTATTCATCATTTCCAAGGTGAGAGGCATATGGTTCATTCCATGCATAGTTGGGAGTTATTTATTTGAAAGCAAATATTTTTGGCATTTTTATTATTCAAACTAAAATGAAAGCAAAAGTAGATCAAAGATGCAGCTTGCAATGATACAGTTGGGACTTACCTCGTGGGGGTTCTCTCCCCCAAGCTTGGCTTGGAACATCGGTGTCAGTGATCTCTGACTTGGCCTTCATCGGTGTCGAGACATGTGATAAGGTAGGGGAGTTGTCCCTAGCCTCACCAATGCTCGAGTACTGAATGTGATTGATCGTCCTTAGGAATAGAGACCACGAGATGATGCCTGCAAAATGTTAGAAGGACAATACCTGAAGGATCATGGAATCATAAGTTGAACATTTAGTTGTTCGGGGTTTGTTGTTTTTGCAGGGATTTAACCTCCACAAAATGTTAGTCCTTCTTGTGGTGTAAGTTAAGACCTCCACAAACCGATTTCAAGAAGCAACATAATGATCAAGAAAAAAGAAATATTTTTGTTTTTTATATTTTTAATCATGCAAGTGAATCAAGCATTGCATAGAATTGAGAGAGAAATGTATTCATGGAATGCACAAGTGCAAACCTGAATGGAGCAAGCTTCCTCCATGCATCCAGAGTGTCACCCGTAGGGAAGTGAGAGGAGAAGGAACTCGGTTGAACACCATGGCTCGAACGAACCACCCCTATGGTGTTCAGCCTGTTGGCCTCCTCTTACGAGCTTTGTCCAGCACTAAGGCATGTGAACTTTGATGGATTTTGTGGATAGGATGACACGACCAAAGGATCAGAGGGATCACACCACTCCCATGCTGCCATGATTGTGATGGAATGAAGTGTGCAGCTATGTGGAGTGGTTAAGACCATACTTTTGTGCTGGTTGGGTAAATTTCGTGGAAGAAGGTGCAGGTCAGGTTTGGTCAAGGGTGAGACCATCGGCCGTACTGACCAAGTATGGGATTTGCACGAAATTTTGCTCTAGATGGATGGGTCTGCATGCTTGGAGTGCTGGGTGGAAGGATATTACAAATGGAGTATATGGCACAGGATGAAAGGATTTGGAGGTGAATGATGTATCTGGCTGACTATAACGCTGCAGGTTAGTGCACAATTGGCACATGTGTAGGTTCGGCCGAACTAGAGAGATCGGCTGAACCACACACTGCACCATAATTTTTTTTTGTTTTCTCTTAATTCTAATGTAAGGGTGATTCACATTTGGTAAGGGAAATATGCAAATTCAATGATGGAATTAAAAATTTGAAAAGGGAAATATGGGATACATACAAGTTTACCTTGCGGCGAGAGCACGTGTTTTAAGTCCATGAGCGGGACTTCTCCTTCCTTCGATTGTTCTTGTCATCATCCGATCTAGAGAGGGTGCTTTGGACGATGCAACTTCCTGTTCCAGGTTATTTGTAATTGTACTAGGAAGTGTGCATACCTGAGAACATTATTCCACCCTAGGCTTCAAATGTATCCATGGTTATGGCTCATCTCCGGTGTGAAGTAAATTTGGGGACTTCCCATTCAAATTTGATGATTTTTCTGCAGGGGTTAGTCCACACATACAACCAACATCTATAAAAGTATTGCTCTAAAGGTTCATTAATCAAATTTTTACACCATGTCTAATTTGATTAAAGCAAGCTATTTAACCTAAGCACCATGCTTAATTTAAAGAGCTTCTGAACGAATTCTATGGGATACATTCAAACTAGAGCAAACCAAAACAAATAAGGGAAACATGAAAGCATCATGAAATATTCACATGGAGATAAGCAAATGGAAACAGATGGACCTTGCTTTAATTTAGGTAAAAAAGTGAAAACCTTTTTCACGTACCTGAGTGTGCCCACCATTGGCATATGATGATGAAGTCTTTCGGAACTGATGCAACGGTGATGGCACTACGCCGACGTGATTGCATGCAGTTGGCTGAGTCCTCCTCTGTGTTGATGTTGCCGTGTACGGGTACACAGTCGTGGGTGTGGCAAAGGGGTTCGACACTCAAATATGTCAACTCATGGAATGCCGTGGAACCAGCTCAAGTGTAATTTAAGCGATGAAACAATGGGTTCCAAAAAAAACTAGTGGAGCGGTAAAGGAGCGGAGGCGTAGAGTACGTCCCCTTTCTTGCGCAACAACGTAGAGATGAGCAAAACTGGTGAGGCCAGGTGACGTTTGGCCACTAGCCTTGAATCAATACGCACACCTTGGCCTAAAGCCAGTGGTCGCTAGTTTTTTAATTTTTCAATGCAAAGCGATGATGGGATGAATGAATGCAAATTCATGGATGGGAAACATGCAGTGGGTTTGGAAAAAAAATGGGGGTGATGGAAAGCATGAATTTCTAAGCCTGATGTTTCTCATGGGGAAAACTGATCATCCATTGCCAAAGGCATGGTCGGATGTCAGTCCCATTTAATCCTATAGACAGTGAACCAACAACGCTTGGAGATCACCGACGCAAAATAGGGGCTGCCATGAGTTGGACTAAGAACTTTGAATAAATAGGCAGCAAAAAGATCTCACTACCCATCTAGACTAGGCACAGTGCCCGAATATAGTTCAAAGTCGAGGAGCCACCCATTAAAAAAGAAGGCATAGAAATTGAATGATTCAAAGCAAACATGCAATGGATAAAGCAAATATTAAAAGGATAATGCATAGGCTACCTCCTAGCAGGTACTCAAAATTTAAAGTCTATGAGTGGGAGTATCTCACATACCTTGATTTTTCTTTGCCATTATAAGCAATTTGAGATGGAATTGCGGTGATACAACGTCATTCGTCTGTCAAATTTGATCTTCGTTTTCCTCCATGACGATGATCTTTCCTCTAGGTTGCACGTGATAATGATATATATATTCGTATATAAGCACATACCTGTGAGAAAATTTTCTTTTCAAACTTGCATACGCGTCGCAGCAAACATGGGCAAACATTGATAAATCCTACATGATCGGGCACACTGGGCTCTCTGCTCACCTCCTGTTTGAAACACACTCAAACAAACAGGGGTAATCCCACTAATGATAGTGGTAAATTAAATCAGTAGGCACCGATGTCAATTATCAATATCTTTCGCCAATTGCTTCCCCGGCAACGGCGCCAAAAATGCTTGTTGACACTTCTTATGGTCCACTATCAGGATTGCCAATCCTAGTAACGGTTTAAGGAGTGCTTATTGGTATTCTTATGACACAAATATAAATCCACAAGTGCACGGATACCGATGTAGCATTTCACCCGGGAGTATTCCAATGTATCATATTTATTTTCTCAGGGAAGCATCGGATAAAGTGTATTGACTATTAACAAGGATGTAACTACTCATTAAAGTACTGACTAACAAGGCGGGGGTAAAGGATATGATAGGATTGATATGCAGTTGACACACACAAGGAGAAATCCATGATAGATAGAAGAGCGGCCTTGCTAGTGGCAGGACAATGAGACATGAAAGGATTCCTATATACTTCCAATAACTTAGAGATATCTCAGGCAAAGGTTACGAGTGGATGAAGAATGACATCTATGGTTCTTTTCCTAGTTCTATTCTCTTAGTTCGGGAAAAGGTGCACGCGACTCTCAGAAAGGGATGAGAAGGGGAGCCACTAACAGCCTCTCAGGTTCCTACGGGCTGAGACTGACGTGGTGGATTACGAAGGCCGTATAGGGCTGTCACCGCCTAACGACTACCACACGTACGTTTGAATCAGGGGTAAACCAACGTTACTATCTAGACTAGGCACCACACCTATGCTAGACAATAACTACTCACTCTCCTAGAAAGAGCAAGCAATCCTGTCAATACCCTAGTGACAGTTCTTATTGGTATTCTTACGACATAGATATAAATCCGCAAGCGCACGGATACCGATGTAGCATTTCACCTGGGAGTATTCCAAGGTATCATATTTATTTCCTCAGGGAAGCATTGGATAAAGTGTATTGACTATTAACAAGGATGTAACTACTAATTAAAGTACCGGCTAGCAAGGCGGGGGTAAAGGATATGATAGGAGTGATATGCAGTTGACACACACAAGGAGAAATCCATGATAGATAGAAGAGCGGACTAGCTACTGGGAGGACAATGAGACATGAAAGGATTCCTATATACTTCCAATAACTTAGAGATATCTCCGACAAAGGTTAGATGAAGAATGGCATCTATTGTTCTTTTCCTAGTTCTGTTGTCTTAGCGTCGGGATAAGGTGCACGCGACTCTCAGAAAGGGATGAGACGGGGAGTCACTAACAGCCTCTCAGGTTCCTACAGGCTGAGATCGATGTGGTGGATTACGAAGACTATGTAGGGCTGTCACCACCTAACGACTACCACATGTACGTTTGAATCAGGGGTAAACCAAGGTTACTATCTAGACTAGGCACCACACCTATGCTAGACAATAATACTCACTCTTCTAGAAAGAGCAATCAATCCCGTCAATACCCCGGTGACAATTCACGTCAAGTTATTGAGCAGAAACGAGGAACCAGCTAAGAAAAAGAATTAGGAGAAAACTTCTAGAACCAGACTACAACAACTATAACCAAGGCTAGACATTCCACAATTATCCGTGAAGTAAATGCAGAATAAATAACTCAAGGAAATGTGGAAGTTAATATATTAAATACTTAGAGTCTTGCATAAAGAAAAGGAAAAGATACAAGAGCTTTACCAGAACTCCAGAAGACGGCTCCGGAACCCCGAGCAAAGCTCGACCCAGACTCTAACTCCCAGCTAGACTAGGCTAACTCTACATCTTGAAGGAGAGTGATTGGAGACTTGCTCCCAAGTGGTGTGTGAAGAACCGGGGCCTTGGACCTTCAATTTATAGCTGGAGCAAGGCGGTGCAGCTGGAGTAGCATGCAAGGGAGCTCAAGGCGGTGCCCGGCCAGTTCGGCTGAATCGAGGGGATTCGGGCGAACTGGGTCGGTTTGGCCGAACTCCCCTAGTTCGGCCGAATCGTGTGATGCACCGCCCTTGCTTCCCACGGATTCGCTCTTGGGAGGTAGTTTGCAGCTGGGGTGGTTCGGCCGAACTGGGTAGTTCGGCCGAATTGGGCTTTCAGATCAATTCACCTCCCGTGCAACGCCTCTTGCTCCTCGACTTCTTCGATATCTTGGACTTGGTGGACTTCATGTGATTTTGGTCCAGGGATGATGTGGCAGTGGTCTACGTGGCCTGCACAGTCAATGCTTGGTCATTGCTAACATGGACAACCTCATGGTTGTGCTTTGCTTCATGTATGGCTAAGGGGGCCAATCCGGCCGAACAGAGTTGTTCGGCCGAATCGGTCAATTTCGACCCCTATAGCACGTATTTGTTGATATTGTACCTACACAAGTGATACACACCTAAACTTATGGAACTTGATTAGAAATAAACCTAAGTGCATGAAATGTCACATATAACCTCTTTTATTCCCGAGTATTGGTGGTCGAAAATGTGTCATAACGACCGCCAACACTTGGCTTGAGTGTGTGTTACAAGTGTAGTGGACACCTCTATTTATAGCTTGGAATGGTGGTTGAGGAGGAGTACCGGCCAAGGGAGCAGGGAGGCGGTTCCTGATAGTTCAGCCGAATCCAGGGGATTTGGGCAAACCACCATGGTTCGACCGAACCATGGGATCCACCGCCTTGAGCTCCTATGGCCTTGATCCTGCCTTGGGGACAGTTTCCCGTGCTAGGGGTGGTTCGGCCGAAGGCTAGGGGTTCGGCCGAACTGGGCTTTCAGCCCAGGCCTGCCCCCCTGCACCGCCTCTTGCTTCTGGACCCCCTGGGCTGCCTTGTGTTGATGTACTTTGTGTTGTTTTGGCCTAGAGGTGAAGTGGCGATGGTCCAAGTGTCCTACACGGTTGTCGCTCGGTCATTCATGATGTGGACGGCTTCCGGTTGTGCTTTGCCTCATTTACGGCTAAGGGGGGCAACCGGGCGAATTGTGTCATACGGCCGAATTGGTTAATTCTGATCCCAAAAGCATGTATTTCTTGTTATTGTACATGCACAAGTGAAACACACCAAAACTCGTGGAACTTTGTTAGAAATAAACAAAAGTGCATGGAATGTCACATATAGCCTCAACTATTCCCGAGTATTGGTGGTCAAAAACGTGCCGTAACGACCGCCAACAAGCTCCCCCAAGCTTAGACCTTTCTCGTCCTCGAGCAAAGATAGATACTCAAGCTCGGTGGATCAGGAGTTGCTACGATGTCAATGTATTGCATGTAATCTTTATAAACAACTAGTACTCAAAAATACTTGAATCATCGGCAAAGTATTAACTTACCATTTTACCTATGGGGCTTATAGCAATCTCCTTGTCTTGCGCGGTTGAAAGGTGGAACAGTTTTGATTCTATTTTATTCCACTCTACTCTTTTCAGGATCCCATCTCAGAGTTTCCACAATTTTGTGAAAAGTTAAAGTTGTTCCTCAATTGGCACACTCGATCACTCAAGTGGTATTGGAATCCTCACGAAAGGCTCGTGCCTTCTTTCATCCTAATGTCTAATAAGGCTTTTTGTGTGGTTCAGGGACAATGAATGAAGGCATGCATGCATCATATATTTTGCTAAGTCAAACACTGGACCTTAGGAGGATCAAATCATACCTTTAGATCGAGAAGTGCAAGTGTGTGGAATATGTGGAGTGGAATATGGTGGAACTCCTTGGGATGATTTTTCCTCTCCTTGATTTATTTTCGAGAACATGGGCTATCTTCTTGTTCTTTCTCCCATATTTTTGCCATGCCTTTTGGCATGCTTTTCTTTTCTCATTCTACTTAGCATGTTTTTCATTCTTTTTCTTTTTGCATAGCCCATATCTCTATTAAAGGATATTTGGAGAGGGAATCATAAAACATGGAGCATTTATTTTGTGGATGGATGATGCCAAAGTTTGCTAACTCCCAATGTAGGAATTTGCAAGTGAGAGGTAGTGTGTATGTGAATCTCGATCTTGAAAGCATGAGAGGTTCCTTACAAAGGTAACAACAATTTGACAAAGCTCACTAAGATAACAAGCAGCATATTTGTAGAAGTATTTCAACTAACCTTAACATATGGCTTTGGTAGGAATTTTAAGCCAATGAGGAACTTTATTTCATTTTTGAAAGCATAAAGCATCTGAGATTTTCGCCATACTAAGAGCAGAAGTAAAACATAACCACAATCTCACTATATCATTCCTCACAACATCTTTGACTTGGAATAAGCATGTGCTCCCATAAGGTTTTCGGGTTCATTTTTACTGATAGTTGAAACAAAGCACTTGGTAAATTAATGAAAGAGCAACTATTCATAATTTCCAAAGTGAGAGGCATATGGTTCATTCCATGCATAGTTGGGAGTTAACTTTATTCAGAGCAAATATTTTTGGTCTTTTCATTTTTAGATGGAATCTAAAATTAGAAGGGAAGTAGAAAAGGAAAGGCAAATGCAAAATCTAAATGCTGAAGGGTCCTCCCCCAAGCTTGGATCTGTCATTGGTAGGGTTGAAATCTTGAGAAGTATTTCGCCATCTGGTCTGTCTGCCACTGGACATCATACCTTATAGTGTCCAACATGCCGCTATTCTCTTGATGATATTGAGAATGACGTGCCAGCGTTCCTTCAATGTTCCTAGTATGGTCGTTGAGGAGGTCAACACATTCGGAGATGTAGGACAACTCCCGACCGATGTCGTAGCCACCAGCTGTAGAGAAACATGCGGACTGAGAGTGCCCGGGAAAGTAAGGTTGGGAGGCACTGTCGTACCCCCCTTCATACCACCCCTGGGAATACTCAGAGTTCGTACTCTGAGCGTAATACCAGTGGCTCGGGGCGAAGTAATCCGGGTCCTGAGATTGTCTAGAGCCTCCTGCTCCAGACGTTCAAACACCGGTGTACACATCATTAGCCGCCTCGAATGCAGACGTGCGTTGGTGTGGCTGTTGTAGTGGACTTGCCGGCTCCTATGAGGTGGCGAGTCCGGCATCTCGCCTGTTTCGTCCTCGGGTGACTGGCCCTGTGCCTGCAACACTGTGCTGAGCCGGCTCTCTCCAAGGAGGAAAGTCATCCGACTCGGTGCTCAACCGAAGGGTCAGTTTTTGGGCGGTATACAACCTCAGCTCTGCACAAGGCAGGGGCACTTTGGTTGTATAGCCACGATATATCACGATCAAATTCCCATTGGACGCCCATCGTATCATATGGCCTTGCACAAAGTGCTCGGAATCCACAACGAAGCGTGGTGTCTCTATGTAAGTTAGCTGGGTGCCCTCAAGAGCACGTAACTAGGTAGTGAGGCGAGTGACTGTAACAACCCTAAAATTTCCTATAGGTTTTGTTGAGTGCAAAAATTCGAATTTAAAAATTTTTGGTGGAATTGAGTGCATGCAAACCAACATATAAGAGTGTCTTCTATTTGCTCCCTAAATTCCTAGGCAATTTAAATTCAAATTTAAAATCAATTTGAAGTGCTAAGGATGAAATAGTGTGATTTGGATTTATTTGGATTTATTTGGATTTTTGGTTGGTTTGAATTCAAATTCTAGATTTGAATTCAAACTCTAATTGACTAAACTAATTTCCATTTCTTCTAACTGTTCGTGGGCCGAAATCCCGCAGCTCAAGTCTACTTAACCCCCTTCAACTCTTTTCCCCGAGCCAGCAACCCAAGTAGCCCAGCCGGCCTTTCGGCCCAGCTCGGCCCAGCTCTTCACCGCGTCCCCGCCGCGTCGCCATCTCTCTCGCTGACCGCCGGGCCCCGCCTGTCAGCCGTCTTCTTCGTCCCCCGCGTCATCTTCCTCGCGAACGCCGAGGCCACGCGCGGCCGTGGGCGACCACGAGCCCGCGCGTGTGCACCCAGGTGCGTCTCAGCAGCTGCTGGAGCCGCACGCGCACACACTAGACCCATTCCGAGCACTTTTGCGCCAAAACCCCGTGTCGCCATCGTGCTCGCCGGCGTTCATGGCCGTGCCATCGCCGTCGCACGTCGGGAGCCCAAGCCAAACCCAAATCCGAGCCTTGTTCACCCTGTCCGTGACCGCCGAGCCCTAGCGCTGCTGTTCCGACCATCCTGGGCCCGAGCCGAGCCTTCTCCGGCCAGTTCCGCCGACGAGCTTCGCCGCCGGCGCGTTCCAGTGCACGCCGCGCGCGCGTCGCGTCGCGTCGTGGCTATGCCACACGCAAGACCACACCAAGTCGCCACACAGCCGCGCACAGACGATCCCGGCCAGCCACAGATCGATCCCATGCACCCGGCTCACGTGGACCCATCTCACGGTGCACCGTGGACCCAGTCCACCAGACCCGATCCAACGGCCAACCCCTTCGTGGGCCTAATTCCCGCGTTTAAGTCTGTTTAACACCCTTGAACTCTTCCGGCCCAATCGCTTTCGGCCCAATTCCAGCCCAGCCATCATTTATTCTTTTTCTTTTTCTTTTAACAGCGCTGACGTATGGGACCCACCTGTCATACTCTATGAGTCACTGACACATGGGGCCCACTGACCAGAGTTGACCGCTGACCGTTGACCCCCGTTGACCGTTGACCGTTGACCGGTCAACGCTGACGTCAGCAGGGCCCACTGCTGACGTCATCCTAGGCGGACCCCACTGCTGACGTCAGCATGACGTCATGCTGACGTCAGCAGGCTAATTATTTGTCTGTTTTCTTTTTCGGAAATTATTTAATATTTTCAGAAAATGATTTAAACTTCGAAAATTAATAATAAATCAACCGTAGCTCAGAAAAATATGAAACCAGTTTCTATATTTTTCTAAAATCATGACCTACGCGTTAGAATAGAGTTTGGTGTTATTTGAGTCTTCTTTCGTCGCTGTTTTAGTGTTTCTTTGCTAGTAGTCGCGTCTTATTTTCTTTCCGCGCCCCTAGGAGCTCCGGAGAGTCAGGAGGAGCCGGACTACTACAACAACTGCTTTGACGAGGACGAAGACCTTTGCCCAGGTTCACGCCCGACCATCTTTGAAATACCTATTAGACATGCAAACTAGTATGCTAGCGCTTTACTTTACTCGCATGATAAACCTGCACTGCCTTTGTTATTATCCTGTTACCTTGCTACCTACTACTCACTTTATATATATGCTATGCTATGCATGTGTTGGGAAGGTTGTGATTGATCCTCTTGGTGTGAGTTGTGGGTGGTTTGGGAGGAGTAGTGCAGCTAGGCGGTGTAAGCGAGTAAATAACAACTCGATCGTTGATCGAGGTGCTGAGGGGCTGCACTCGGGCAGTCCCTATGGGGTACCTGTTGCGGGTACACGGTTACTGGTTACTTGGGGTTGGTACTCGGTGAGTACCTGAGGAGTTTGGGCGGCAATACCTGTTATGGGTGCCGATTGCGGACCGTTGCGGCGGATCGCTTGTGATGCAGATACTCGCTTTACCGAACAATTAAGGACCGAGTCGTGCCCCCACTTTGGACTTGGGAATTACCGTGCTCACCATCTACCCAGTATGGGGAGGGTTCCAGCAAGCCTACTCTAGTGCGGCGCCGAGACTGTAGGAGAATCGAGTTTGATATGTGTAGGGGGGATTCGTTGCGGCGTAATCTCCCTGATTTACCACGGCCCCCGACTGGCCCCGGTGGGAAGGTTTCACGACCCTGGGGCAGATGTTAGATCGGATGTTTCCCGAGCCCAGGGAGACAGGATTGGCGCCGTTACTGTTTAGGGTCTTTGCTGTGGGCTGTGTCTCAGGTTGGTTGCGGACTAGCCTTGCAGCCCGGATGGATTCCTGGAGTGCCACCTCTGCAGAGTGTAAACTATACGTATAGCCGTGTCCACGGTTACGGACGACCCATTTCTGAGAAGCCCCGGCTAGCATGGGAATCTGCTTTCTTACCTCATCCTTGATTTGGGTTATGAGAGATTGGTCCAGCTGAGGCTGTTGAGACGAGGTGGGGAGGGAGCTCACCGAGTCGACTAGTGAGTGAAAGGTGTTGGTGAATAATGATTTGCGGGAACCTGCCGTGGCAGGACGAGCCCGATGGGAAATGTGAGGCTGATGGTTGGTTTTGGGGAGCGGATGGATGTGTGTGTGAGCAGGAGTTGGAGATGAGATGAAATTGGGTTATTTCCGCTGCTTGCATAAGAAAACCCTGGCTCAAACCTTGTTTATTTCTATATCCTTAGAATAGGCCACCTTTAAAGCTTGCATCATATTATGGTTGGTGACGTGGACCTGTCCCATTTCCTTGGGGACAGACTTTGGGTTCTCAGGTGAAGACCCCGACCACGAGTTCAACCAGGACGGGTGGTACGACTGAAGGGTGTGCGCTTCGCTCAAGGATGCCTGTTGAGGAGTGGTCCCTGTCGTTCTAGCTACCGCTGCGCAGATGTTTCTTATTGTCATTTTAGCCCAGAGGGCTTGTATTTGACGCTTTGTCTTTATATGAGTCATGTAATGAATCTTTTATCGTTGTATGGATGTGATATTCGACTGAGATGAGTTCTGTACGAGATAGCTGCTATTCCTGGGACTATCTCAAGGGTACAGGGAGTCGGGTTCTCGTCGGTGAGAATCCGGTTCGTCACAGTTGGTATCAGAGCCATACTTGACCGTAGCACGTAACCCTTAGAACGGAAACTTAGGACAGAAGCTCTAACTGAGTCCTCTATTCTATATGAAACCCCTTGGACTATTTGAAAACTATACATAAGTATGTCCCATCTATTTACAAAACTTTTTACCCTTACCTTACCTTACTAACTTGCTAACTTACTAACAACCCACTAACTGTCTGGCAGATGGAAGGAAGATCAGCAGAGGAACGACGGGAGATCAGGACCACAGGAGCAGACTGTGGAGGTTTGGCAGTGCTACTGAGGGAGTTGCTGCGTACAGTGGGGATAGATGTGGACAACGTTTTCTACGAGGGATGGACCTACGGACCTGGTGAGGGAGTACACACTCGGTTGCAGATGGTTGTACCCAATATCCCTGGACGACCAAGGTCACTGATGCTACGAGCAGCTACCAGCGAGAGCACTTTCAGTCGGGCAGTGCAGACTATAGCTATGAGGATACTCCGACTTGCCACACTTGTGTACCAGAGTCAGCTCAGCCACACTCATTTCCGGTACCTACCGCGAGCTCTTGAAGATCCGACAGACAGAGACGCAGTCAGCTTGCAGGCTCACGCAGCAGACCGAGAGCGGAACGTGACTCTGCGGACCTCAGTTCAGTGCATGATTGAGCAGGAGTACTTGAACATTGGCTTAGAAGAGAAAGTTGCCAAGCTGAAGGAGAAGGTATGGAAGCAAGACCTCCAGCTGATGGAGAAGGACAACAGGATCGCCTTACTTGAGGAGCAACTCAGAGCTAAAATAAGGGAAGTCAGGAACTTGGAGTACGAAGCTCGAAACAACAGGC
This sequence comes from Echinochloa phyllopogon, assembly GCA_033239725.1. Lineage (NCBI taxonomy): Eukaryota > Viridiplantae > Streptophyta > Magnoliopsida > Poales > Poaceae > Echinochloa > Echinochloa phyllopogon. The sequence goes on from BTCW01000018.1 coordinate 32,204,974, forward strand.
AGTTGGCAGGACTGATCCGAGCAACTCACCATGCTCGAGATGTCCGCCTGGAAGATCAGCTCACAGAAAAAGACAAAGAACTGGCAGCCAAGGAAGAAGAGATAGAAGGACTGAAAGAAGAAGTATACTGGTTGGACAGTCACAACTCAGAACTTCAAGAAGAGGTGGATAGCTACAAAGAGAAGAGTGGACGAAACTACCAGCTGATGAAGTACCTGAGTCTTCAACAGATTATGGCAAAGGATGAAGCTCGAAGGACCCTTAGTAGTTGGGTAAGATCAGACAGGAAGAGAGTGGCAGAAATGATCGCAGTGAACCAAGGACTACCAGAAGAACGCAGAGTTGAACCCAGAACAGAGAACTACAGAGTTTCACCAGGCCGAGTTGAGCCGATACCACCACCTGAGGCTCGAACCCTTACTTCCGAGATGACAAGACTGAGACAAGAACTGGCACACTTAGAGAAACAGTTGACAGAACCTGAGATGGACATAGTGAGGTTGGCAGCGCGCCTCACGGACACCCACCGAGACAACAGGCAGTGATCAAGCAGCAGATAGAGACTGAGGCTGTGAGGTTGGCAGCGCGCCTCACAAGCACTTTCAGCTGTATGAGCCAGATGCAGTAGACAGTATCAGCAGATATCAGCAGATGATGAGAGTTGTATCTATTTTAATGAGTAGATGTTTAGACTTAGTAGATCATGACCACCTTTTGGCTCAGCCACGATGTAGCATTCGCTTAGATGTACTAATCCTCAAGGTTCCAGGAGCTGGCCTCGGGATAGTACTCATGTCTAGGGTGTAATGCTGTAATGATTGATCGATCTTATTGGCTGTTCTTGCAGTTTTATTGTTGTTCATCTTGAGTGTACTTTAGTGTTGAGTCTATTTCATGTGTGCAGCTCCTACTCTAGTTACGCTAACCTAACCACTACCGACCGCCACTAAATCTGCTCTATGAAAAATACAGCAAGATGTCGATCCGAAGATCCAACCGACTGCTTGCACGTTTTGAGGAAGCCGAGCAAGAAGAGGCAGCAATGGCAGCTAGAGGCAGAGGACGTGTCAGAGGTCGAGGTCGTGGAAGAGCAGCAGTTGCAGTTAGAGGCATGGGTCGTGGACGCGCAGCAGGCGTGCTCCAGCCCGAGAACAACGCACCAGGAGAAGAACGGGAAGTGGAAATGCAAGAACCAGCAGTGGAACCTCAGCAGAACCAGCAGAACAACCAGCAACCACCGCCACCGCCTAACCTGGCAGAAGTAATGACTACTCAGACACAGCTGATGCAACAGATGGCACAGGCCAATACACAGATGATGCAAGCTATGCAACAGATGCAGGGAAACCAGAACCAGAACCGTCAGGGACACCGTGAGGAAGACCTACAAAGGAAGATTGAAAGATTCATCAGGCTGAAAGCACCCACCTTCGACTACTCGGACGAACCACTCGATGCACACGACTGGTTGCGTACCATCGAGACGAAGCTGGACCTGACAGACTACACTGAAGAAGAATGTGTTGCCCTTGCGGCGCACCAACTTGAAGGAGCAGCAAAAGCGTGGTGGGAGAGCTACTATGACTCTCACGCAAATCCAGCGCAGATCACCTGGCAAGAGTTTTGTGAAGCCTTCAAGGAGTACCACATTCCAGAACAAGTCATGGTGCATAAAGCAATGGAATTCAGGACAATGACCCAAGGAAGTTTGTCTGTAGCTGAGTACGCTCGACACTTTGCTAAGATGTCAAGATACGCTCCTGAAGACGTCAACACTGAGAAGAAGAAACAGTTTTGGTTCCAGCGTGGTTTACACAGAGGTCTGAGGACAGCACTCGCAGCAAGTTCACACAGGTCACTCAGAGAGCTGATTGACAGGGCTATCGCAGTTGAGAAGGAAAGAGTGGGTCTTGAAGACACTTGGAGAGAGAAGAAAAGGAAGGCAGAACAGTTGCACAACCACAGACTAAGTCAGAGGCCGAGGAGTGGCCAGAGCAACATGCTCAGGAGAAGCTTTCAGCAGAGCAACAGCCAAGGAAGCTCAGGATTCAACAGAAACAGCTACCAGGGTAACCGAGGCAGTAACAGCAACAGTTTTGGCAGCAGAGGTAACAACTACAACAACTTTGGTAACAGAAACAACAGCTACTCAAGTCAGGGAAACCCAAACTGGAAGCCGAGCAACACACCTAGAATTGGTGGAGGGACCACAGTGGTCTATTTTGCTTGTGGGAAGCCCGGTCACAAGTCCTTTGATTGTCCGGAGAAGAAGAACAAACAAACCCCAGCCAAGGCACCGGCACCTGGAGGACAGGACAGGCAGCCAGCAACAGCGCAGAGAGGACGCCTCAACCACTTGACAGAGGAAGAAGCTGAGGACGCTCCCGATGTTGTGCTCGGTGAGTTTTTAGTAAATGGCATTCCAGCTTTGATATTGTTTGACTCAGGAGCAACTGGATCTTATATCTCGACAAAGTTTGTAAGAGAGCAGTCACCCCCGACAATACCTAAAGCTAGACCTATAGTCACTACATCTCCCTTAGGAGAGCTTAGGTGCACTTTAGAGTGCCCCGCAGTTAGACTGATGATAGGAGGCCAGGAGTTCGAAGGAAACTTAACAATCCTTGAATCGGATGGAATTGACGTGATACTAGGAATGGATTGGCTTACAGAACACAAAGGAATAATCAGTTGCTCACCCAGAACAGTTGAGTTGACACACCCTAGCGGAGTCAAAGTGACAGCAGAGCCACAAAGAAGGAAAACAAGGAAGAAATCTAGAACATGTATTCTAAGACAGTTGGTATACTCCATTGAGAAACAGACGATCGAAGAAGTACCTGTAGTATGTGAGTACCCGGACGTGTTTCCCGAGGAACTACCAGGACTACCACCAGACCGAGACGTAGAGTTCATAATTGAACTGCAACCAGGCACCGGGTCTATTGCTAAGAGACCGTACAGAATGTCAGTGGAAGAGCTGGAAGAGCTCAAGAAGCAGCTGAAAGAGATGCTTGAAAGTGGTGTGATTCGACCAAGTGCATCCCCATGGGGATCGCCAGTGTTGTTTGTGAAGAAGAAAGATGGGTCAATGCGCATGTGCGTAGACTATCGATCTTTGAACGCAGTGACGATCAAGAACAAGTACCCATTACCTCGGATTGACGACTTGCTAGATCAGTTAAAGAAAGCCAAATACTTCAGTAAGATTGATCTGAGATCGGGATACCACCAGATGAAGATTAGAGAAGGTGACATTCCCAAGACAGCTTTTGTAACTCGGTACGGGCAGTACGAGTTCACCGTTGTGTCCTTTGGATTGACCAACGCACCTGCTTACTTCATGAACATGATGAACAAGGTATTCATGGAGGAACTAGACAAGTTCGTAGTGGTGTTCATTGACGACATACTAGTTTACTCAGAAACAGCCGAAGAACATGAGAAGCATCTGAGGATTGTACTAGAGAGGCTGAGGCAGCATCAACTTTATGGGAAGTTCAGCAAATGTGAATTTTGGCTGGAGAAAGTAGCCTTTTTGGGTCACGTGTTGACAGCTGAGGGCGTAGCAGTCGACCCAGAAAAGATTGAGGCAGTAGCAGAATGGAAGCAGCCGAAGAACGTTACAGAAATCCGAAGCTTTCTGGGATTGGCAGGATACTATAGAAGATTCATTGAGAACTTCTCCAAGATTGCCAAGCCAATGACCGAACTACTCAAGAACAATGTTCCATTCGAGTGGATGGACAAATGTGAAAGAAGTTTCCAAGAACTCAAGCACAAACTCACTACAACTCCAGTATTGACCCTGCCAGATATTCGCAAAGATTTCGTAGTCTACTGCGATGCTTCGAGACAAGGTTTGGGATGTGTTCTGATGCAAGAGGGCAAGGTTGTTGCCTATGCATCGAGGCAGCTGAGGAAACATGAGGAAAACTATCCCACGCATGATTTAGAACTGGCAGCAGTGGTACATGCATTGAAGATCTGGAGGCACTATCTGATTGGCAACAAGTGCGATATCTACACAGATCACAAAAGTTTGAAGTATTTCTTCACCCAATCTGAACTAACATGAGGCAAAGAAGATGGTTAGAACTGATCAAAGATTATGATTTGGAGATACACTACCATCCTGGCAAAGCTAATGTCGTGGCAGATGCCTTAAGTCGAAAGAGTTATTGCAACAACTTGATGATAGAAGAAAGTCAGCCAGAACTAGCAAAAGAGTTGTACATGCTGAAACTCGAGCTAGTAGAAGAAGGAAAACCCCAGGAAATGAGAGTAGAGTACAACCTAGGAGACCGTATCAAAGAGGCACAAGGAAAGTGTCCAGAAATCCAAGAAGTAAAGGAGGATATTCAACGTGGAGTAGCACCTGACTTCCGGATAGACGAAGCAGGGACAGTATGGCTGAAAGACCGTATTTGTGTACCCCGGGACAAGGAAATCAGGAGAACAATTCTCTCAGAAGCTCACGAGTCCAAGTACTCGATACACCCAAGATGCACCAAGATGTATCAGGATCTGAAGGATAAGTTCTGGTGGAAGAAAATGAGAGAGGACATAGCGGAGTATGTAGCCAAGTGCGACTCTTGTCGAAGAATCAAAGCAGAACATCAAAGACCAGCAGGACTGCTGAAACCACTGGAAATTCCAATGTGGAAGTGGGAAGATATTTGTTGACACCAAAAATTGGCACCAGGAAGAGGCTGACATGTGGGCCGGATTCATTGAAGAGATACCATTCGGCAAAGGAGTTTTTCCCCAGAAGCATTCGGCAAAGACATTCTGCGGTCGGGAACGCATCGTCATTCGGCAAGAGAACTGTTCCGCAAAAGGCATTCGGGAGCGCGTGATGACGTGGATCAAGTATAAGGAAAAGGCTGGTTTGACTTGGAATGCAAGGCGGATACGGTGCTCCGGCGTTTATCTTTTTTAGGAAATAAATAATGTAATCGTAATCGATTAGGAGTCGTGTCGAAACCTGGGTATAAATATAAACCCATGGTAGTTGTAAAAGTAAATCATCCAATCAATCATACAACAAAACCGGCCCCGTGCCAACTTCGAGTCCTTTAGTCGTGTCGTCGAGTTCTTCGAGAGGAATCATCGATCCGTCGACCTCCGTAAGTACCGGCAACCCTGCGCCATGCCTAGTATCATGCGGTGGATTTAGGCTCTGGTTCGGGAAGGTTCCATTGTTAGATCATGAGCCATGCGGTGGGCTAAGTTCTAGCTTGGAACAAGTTATCGGCTCTATTGGATTTTGGCAAGTTCCGATAGATTCATTAAGTTACCGTGTGTTGCTTTGGATTTTACCTTTGTGTTTAAATTCATTACAACACTCTTTTGCCCAGTCTAGGTTGATTAGATTCGGTTCCAGCTCACAATGCTCTGCTTTTCCATAGCCGAATTCAAAATCAATCTAGATTGCTACGTGTTGCGGGTTCAAGCTCGTTGGTCTTGTGTAGATCTTGACAGAACCGGGTATCATGCGGTAGATGCAGGTTTTTGGGTCGTCTTAGAGCTAATCATCCGGTGGATTAGAATTCGATCCGATCTGATAGATCTATCATCATCGATGATGCGTGTTCCTTCTTCATGGAACCCGATTCGGCTATATAGCTGAATTCGGCAGTGTCGCCACGAGTGAAACGTGTCCACGGTTTTGTTTTAAATAAAGAATGCTTTTAGCCTTCCATGTTTAGGGTGTATCATGCGGTGGATTACTCTATTCTTGGTTGGTGGTGTGATTCTAAGCAGGTCGTATCATGCGGTGGATTAACTTGCTTGTTTTCATGCTCGACGGGTTGGAAAGTACCTAGACATGCGGTAGACTAGTGCTTTTAATCTATGCATTCTTGTTTATTATGAAATTATGGTCATGCTTTCGCCCTTTTATTTATCTACCATGCTCTGTTCCTCGTTGATCGGTTATGAACATGCGTTACAATGTTTATTCAGTCGAATACCGATCTTTCGTCATGCTTTCGTCACTCATTCGGCAGTGCGCTTCCTGCATGCTTAGCCGATTGCCGAATGCATTCGGCAGCGTGCTTCCTGCGTGCTCTGCCGATTGCCGAATGATGCTTTAAATGCCGACAGATAGCTTCTCTGTAGCTATGTGTCGTTCGAAACTGGCTCCGTAGCCGCAAATATGGAACTGACTGGTATTGCCCGGTACGTTCCAGGTGTTATCTAAAAATATTTTATCCCTTTGTCAGTTTCAGGAAAATTGACTGGCACGCTTTCGGATTCAAACGCTCGGGCCACGTGTGAAGCCAGCTAATTCGGCTTGCTGTGTGCTTGGCGTGAGGTGCGGATTTTACGTCAACACACTTTTTGGCACGCCTGGTGGGACACAAGCTTCGAAGATGCCTGAATTAAAAGACATTCTGGATGTCACTTTTGAAGAATTGTCTGATGAACATCAACAAATGGTGAAGATTGCTGCAGATCAGTTTATCAAAAAATGCTTGCTGTCTTTTGCTAAGAATAGGAGTGGTGCACCGTTTCTCAAGTCAGATTTGCCAAGAGTTCTTCTGCCAGGACAATCTGATCTTACTGAAGAAGAAGAAAGGGAGAAGTTCTCTAGCTTGTTGTACAAGGCTTTAGGAGAAACAATGACCAATCATAATGCTGCATTCCTGAACAGTTTTCGGCTCATATTGGTCAACATCTTTGGTCAACACGTGGATAAACCTTTTGAGCAAGCGCATGGACAACTTGGTGGACCAACATATTTCAATATTCAAGCATCGGTCCCAAAACGTCATGGTAAAGGTACTGAAGAAACTGAAACTTCTGGAACCAAAGACGCGAATGGACAGCCGATTCAGCAAGAGCTTCAGCATGCATTGCCGAAACCTCGTACATATGGTGATATGGCATTCGGCACCACGGGAAATCCACCTGCTTCTGCTTACAAAATATCCCCTCTGAACAACAGGCTACAAAGGGATATGTATGGGAACGGATATTCAGAGTTTATGGACTATAATGCTATTGATGCTCTCCCGAATCCCGGGTATGTTGGTACTACAGGGATGCCTGCTGGAAGACCAGGGAATCAAGATACCAATATTGACCTCATGGTGCAAAAGATGACCGATGTATTGCAAAATCAATTCGGTTTGAAGCCTAAAAATCAGGGGTACATGTACTCGTCTCCTTTCCCAGAATGGTACCAAAGGGTATCATTGCCGAATAGAGTCAAGGTGCCTACAGAGTTTACTAAGTTCTCAGGACAAGACGATACTAGCACTGTGGAACATATAGCTCGATATCTGATACAGCTTGGAGAAGCTTCAGCGGACGAGGCTTTTAGAATCAGATACTTTCCTTTGTCACTGACGGGTCCAGCCTTTACATGGTTTGCTTCTTTGCCTGCTCAGTCAATTTGTACTTGGAAAGACCTGGAGCAAAAATTCCATGCTCATTACTACATCGGCAGTACCGAGAAAAAGTTGGTTGATTTGACCAGCTTAAGGCAGAGGAATAATGAAACACCTACGGAGTTCCTCAGAAGGTTTAGGGAAACAAAGAGCATGTGCTTTTCTCTGAACATACCTGATGACCAGCTAGCTGGTATGGCTGTAGCTGGCATGCTGCCTGCCATTCGGGAAAAGCTATTCGGGATGGAGTTCGATGATCTGGGCCAGTTGTCACACAGATTGGCCTTAATGAGTAACCAGGCATATGGTTTCAAGAAAGATGCCAGATTTACTAAAAATAATGATGTAGCTGACATATATAACCAATTCCTTGAAAGAGCAGATCAAGGGGATGAGTATGAAGATAATGAGGAGATAGCTGCAGCAGAGATAGTGTGGGGCAAAGAACCAGTCATGGTGAATCAGAGGTGGATTAAACAGAATAAGGGCACCTATGATTTTGATGTGACTAAGGCAGATAAGTTGTTTGACTATCTTGTGAAAGAAGGCCGGATCAAGCTACCAGAAGGGCATTCTATGCTTCGGCCTGATGGAGTGAAAGATAAAAGGTACTGTGGATTCCATGATAGAAATTCTCATTCCATCAATGAATGCAGGGTTTTCAGAGTAAGGATTCAGAAAGCTATCCAAGAAGGGCATCTGAAATTCGACAATAAGATGAAGTTGGACAATAACCCGTTTCCTCAGAACATGATTGGGTTCTCAATCAATATGGTGAATGTTGCCGAATCTGGAGAAAAGATGAGAGTCCTGACGTCGAAAGAAGCGAAGCAGAATGGTTCAGTCGATCCTAATCGGCAAATCACGATCGAACAGATTCGGCAGGAAAAACCTCGCTTCCCGAATAGCCGATTTAAAATTGGGAAATCTTCTAAACCCAGAGTCACATCGCGCATTCTCCTCAATAAGTGGCAGCGTCAGCAAGAAAAAGAGCACTACCAGAGACGTGAGTACGAGGAGGAGAAGAGGAGGTGCGAAGAAAGAAGGTATGAGGAAGAACAAGAGGCATATGCCCGAGAACAAGAACGTGCACATTGGGATTGTGCTTTCTTCAGACACTGTTGGAACGAAGGTTTAAAGCTGCCTACATGGAATAACTGTCCTGAATGCAATAATGGATTTATTGAATATAGGCAAAATGGTGCCAGTCGCCGATCCGTCCACGAAAGAATTGGAAGGATACATCCTAGTGATGATCGGCGTCTAAAAATATATGAGAACGATGATCAACTAAGGAAAAGACATGCTGAAGAAGAAGATCATGAGTATGTCTGGCAAAAAGGACAATGGTGTCCACCTGGTTTAAGAAGGAGCCAGAAGAGAAGAGTCCAGCGCCTGAGGAATCAAGAGTTGAAACGAGCAGGAACCAGGTTGAGATCGATATGGCGTCCAAAAGACAAACCTGATGAATCGGGTCATTCGGCTCCTACATGCATGGTATGTTTCTTGCCGAATGAATTCATGGCTCCAGCTAATCAAATTGTACAGGAAGAGATATTGTCAGAAGTGGATGATGCCGAGCAATGTGGGTTAATGGCACAATTGGTATTGAATAAGCAAGCTATTTTCGAGAAGCCAGTCCAGAATCAGCACATGAAGCCACTGTACTTAAGAGGATATGTCAACGGAAAGCCACTGACGAAGATGTTTGTTGATGGTGGAGCTGCTGTTAATGTGATGCCATACAACACATTCAGGAAACTTGGCATGAGCCCTGGAGATTTAACGCCGACAAGCATCGTTTTGAATGATTTTGCTGGAAATCCTTCGGACACCAAAGGATGTGTACATGTAGACCTGATGATTGGATCTAAGATTCTGCTTACAACCTTCTTTGTTATTGAAGGCAAAGGGGCATACAGCTTGCTACTTGGAAGGGATTGGATCCATGCGAATTGCTGTATTCCATCTACTATGCATCAGCAGCTTATTCAGTGGATAGATGATGAAGTGGAAATTGTCCCAGCAGATGATTCAATTAGCGTGGCTAATGTGGAACCAGCCTTCTGGGAATATCAAGGCATAGATTGTTTCTCAGGCAAGGACTGGGGAGAAGGTCCTGTTGAGCCAGTCAGCAGTGATCAACAGCCGATCGAAGCAGTCGGCTCTTTTAGTAATTTTTAATGGATAACCCAATCGATGGGACTGACGGGAAGCTAGGACATGGATTTGTGTCGGCTGACAAATTAGAAGAAGTAGACATAGGAGATGGTGACAAACCAAGGCCGATATTCATCAGTGCTAGCTTGGATTCAGTTTTCAGAGAAAAGTTGATTGAGTTGTTAAAAGAATACAAAGATTGCTTTGCTTGGGATTATTCGGAGATGCCTGGTTTAGATCGTTCCATTGTTGAGCATCGATTGCCGATCAAGCCTGGTTATAAACCTTACAAGCAACCACCCCGGAAAATCTACAAAGATGAAGTGTTGGCCGATGTAAAGAAGGAAGTGGAAAGATTAATAGCAGCAAATTTTATTCGGCCATGCAGATATGCAGAATGGATCTCCAATATTGTTCCTGTGTACAAGAAAAATGGGAAGATGAGAGTTTGCATAGACTTTCGAGATCTGAACAGAGCTACACCCATGGATGGATATCCAATGCCTATTGCTGACTCGTTGGTTGATGCTGCTGCTGGATATAAAGTGATTAGTTTCATGGATGGTAATGCAGGGTACAATCAAATTTTTATGGCATGGGAAGATATAGCGAAAACAGCTTTCAGATGTCCAGGACATATAGGGTTGTTTGAATGGGTTGTCATGACTTTTGGTTTAAAGAGTGCTGGTGCAACTTATCAAAGAGCCATGAATTATATTTTTCATGAGTTGATCGGCAAGATTGTGGAAATATATATCGATGATATTGTGATTAAGTCATTGGATCATGAAGCACATTTGGCCGATATAATGAAAACTCTAGAATGCACTAGGAAACATGGGCTCAAGATGAATCCAAATAAATGTGCTTTTGGAGTTTCGGCAGGAGAGTTTTTGGGATTTCTGGTGCATGAAGGAGGAATAGGAGTTGGCGAGAAAAGTATGAAAGCCATTGATGAAGTTGTTCCTCCAACTAATCTTAAGGAGTTACAGCCATTACTTGGTAAGATCAATTTCGTGAGAAGATTCATATCAAACTTATCACAAAAGGTGTTGCCTTTCTCTTCACTATTGAAAGTCAAGAAAGATCAGAAGTTTGTATGGGGTGACAAACAACAAAAGGCTTTCGATGAGATCAAGGGATACATGAAAGAACCACCAGTATTGGTACCTCCACAGCTAAACAAGCCTTTTAAGTTGTACGTGGCGGCCGATGCCCAAACTATTGGATCGGCCCTCATACAAGAATTTGAGGGAAAGGAAAGGGTAGTTGCATACCTTAGCCGAAAATTGCTTGATCCCGTAACAAGGTATTCGGCTACCGAAAAGCTTTGTTTATGTGTTTACTACTCATGTACAAAATTTCGGCACTACTTGCTACATGCCGAATGTATTGTGTATTCAAAATTTGATGTGATAAAGCACATGTTGTCTATGCCGATTTTGAACGGAAGGATTGGCAAATGGATTTTGGCTTTGTCTGAATTTGAGTTAAGATTTGAATCGGCAAAAGCTGTTAAAGGACAGGTTATTGCTGACTTCATTACTGAGCATCGCGATTCGTCAACTAATTTGCTTGAAATTACTCCTTGGGTATTATTCTTCGATGGATCTTCATGTGACAAAGGTGGTGGAGTAGGTATTTTGTTAATTTCGCCAAGAGGAGAGGTGTTCGAATTTGCTATTCCTATTCAACCTACTGTCACTAATAATCAAGCCGAGTATGAGGCGTTGCTCAGAGGACTTCAATACTTGAAGGAAGCAAAGGCCATTGCAGTCGAAATTTTTGGAGATTCAGAATTAGTCATAAGGCAACTCAATGGCGAATATGAATGCCGAAACGATATCTTAAGGAATTACTATGAGGAATGCAAGCAAATCTTAAAGGAGTTTCAGTCAGTAATTCTGCGGCATATTCCTAGGAGAGACAATGAAGAGGCGAACAGATTAGCTCAAAGTGCTTCGGGTTATAAAGAGCTTCAAGAAGTTTTTGCTAATGGTGTGTATACTTTCGGGAGTAATCTGACAGAAGATGATTGGAGAAAAGAAATTGTTGATTATCTGGAGAATCCATCCCGAAAGGTGTCTAGAAAGCTCAGGTATAAAGCTTTAAAGTTTGTTCTTCTTGATGATAATTTATATTATAAATCCTTGGATAGGGTGCTGTTATATTGCTTAAATCAAGAGGAAGCAAAAAGGCTGATAAGTGAAGTGCATGATGGGCTGTGTGGAGCACATCAATCGGCCTACCGAATGAAATGGGTTATTAGGAGATCTGGGTACTATTGGCCCACAATGCTAGAAGATTGTTTTGAATATTACAAAGGATGCCGAGATTGCCAGAGATTTGGAAACATTCAGAGAGTTCCAGCATCGGTCCTGAATCCTATTATCAAGCCATGGCCATTCAGAGGATGGGGAATAGATTTGATTGGTCAGATAAATCCTCCATCTAGCAAGGGGCATAAGTTTGTGCTTTTAGCAACCGATTATTTTACTAAGTGGGTTGAGGCGATTCCATTAAAAAAGGTGACATCAGAGAATATGGTTGAATTTGTTAAAGAACATATCATTTACAGATTTGGAATTCCTCAAACAATCACCACAGACCAAGGGACTCAGTTTACATCTTCGGAGTTCAGAAGTTTTGCTGAAAGTATGGGCATCAAATTGTTAAATTCTTCTCCTTATTATGCTCAAGCAAATGGTCAGGCAGAGGCTTCTAACAAGATTATGATCAAAATCATACAGAAGAAGATTGATCAGAAGCCGAGAAAGTGGCATTCGGTACTCAATGAGGCTTTATGGGCTTACCGAATGGCTCCACATGGGGCTACACAGACATCTCCTTATGAGTTGGTATATGGGCATCATGCTATCTTGCCATGGGAGATACAATTAGACTCAAGGAGGATAAAGTTGCAAAAAGATTTAAGTTCTAAAGATTATAGTGATTTGATGATGGACGAATTAGAAGATTTGCATATGATTCGTCTCAGGACCTTGGAAAATGTTGAGAAAAATAAAATGCAAGTTGCTAAATATTACAACAAGAAAGTGAAAGTCAGGCAATTTGCAGAAGGAGATTTGGTTTGGAAAGCAATATTGCCGATTGGAACTAAATACAGTGCATTCGGTAAGTGGTCTCCAAACTGGGAAGGTCCTTTCAGAGTGGTCAGATGCGTGCCTGGAAATGCATATATCCTGAAAACTTTACTAGGAGAGGAGTTTACTGCTGCTATCAATGGGAGATACTTGAAGAAATATTATCCTAGTATTGAGATTGATCGCTGATTGAAATATTCAATGTCAGAACAACTGAAACAGCCGGCATTCGGGAAGGAGCCGTCTTCAGAACAAAAATATTGACAGAAGAAGGAATGGCCAATACCAAAGTGTATTGCCCTTAGTACAAATATTTTGCATCATGAGTTTGACCAAGTTATCACAAAAAGGATTGCAAAAGATGAATTTTATTGCCGAAATTCCATGATCCCTAGTACAAACTAATGGAACAGCTTGTTCAGAACAGACTGAGGATGAATGGAATCGGCAATGGCAGCGCCATGAGCATCAAGGCTATCTATGGAGGCCTCAATGTCATCGATCTCCTCCGGGTTGCCATTGGCGAAGCCGGTCGGTAGCCTGGAGTAGTCGGTGCCGGTGTGCGTCGACATGGCGACTAGACCTGCGGCAGTGCCCAGACGGATGCCGTGCGAGGCCACCTCATCGATACGGCCCGCCACTGCACCAAGGCGGGCTTCTGACGTGTCCCCAGGAGCATTCACCTTGTTTTTCAAAGACTCGACCAATGTCTTCAGCCGATCGAGTTCGGCGTCGCGATCTGTAGGATTACGAAGCAACGACGGGTTAGTCCAAAGTCAGATTGAAGTTAAGCGAACCGAAGAAATTACCGTCGATGGTCTCGAGCAGCTGCTTGCGCTGGTGTTGCCACTCCAGATCTGCGATCCCGGCTTGTTTGGAGACGACCTCCAGCTCATGCCGAGTATCATCACGTTCCTGCTTGAATCGGCGGGCATCGCTATCTGAGTAGCGCAGATCCCAGTCGGGCCTGGAGGATCGGCTAGATGACTCCGAAGAATCATCTGCTGCAGCCGGAGCCGCAGGCGGGGCAGTGACAGGGTTCCATTGAATGAGCCTGAAAGCACAAGGGAAGTTGGAAATAAGGCGAAATCTGGAGGAAAGGATAAGGAGTGGTAAGCAGTCATCACCTCCGACGAGCGCCGGCACGGCTCCCTTCGGCTTCGTCGACGGCCGGGCGTCTTCTGTTGTTGGACATCAGGATTTCTTGAAGGTTACTGTGCTGGAAGAGGAAAAGACTCAGGCTAGCAGAAAGCTCGAGTTGAAAGATTTGACGGAAGATTAGGAGCGCTCAAGGTTCTTATTTATGGAACTAACAAAGAGATCGTGGCCGAGGATTAGAGTGCATATTCCGAAGAGTTCGGAAGGTGGAAAGGATTTTCCAACCGGTCGGTTCCCATGTCGTTTGAGATTCTTATCGAGTCGTATTCGGCTTTGACTGGATGAGATTCGGCTATGTCGTAGTTGAAGCGTTTTCGGGTCTGACGCTATTATGGCCAGCTTTGCCGAATGAGTTATCCACAATGGAGAAAAAACAGAGTTAAGAGATGACAAGATTACAGGATTGATAAAACATTCGGCTATCAATTGTTTGTTACAATTACAAACCCAAGAACTTTGAGATTGCATTTTTGGCATTTGATATCATGTTGCTAATGTTCTCTAATAAGTTTTTGTCAGCTTCTTGGGTTCTAGCCAGAGCAGCAAGCTTTGCCTTGAGTTGTTTGTCTTCGTTTAGAGCTGCTAAAGCTTCCTTTCGCCTCTTCTCTGTTAACTTGGGAAGCTCGACTATCTTCTTCTTATCAGCTTCAATTTCGGACGATAGATCTCTCAATTCGGCTTCAAGTGCAGCTTTTCTGATCTCCTTCATTTCAAGTTCAGATTCCAATTTGGTCAGTAATTCCTTGCTGTTCTGAGCTTGAGTATACAGGTCTTTCACAGATTGTTTGGTTGTGGATCTCCTCTGTTCCAGAACTGGTTGAGAAGATTGGTTCTTTAGAGCCTGCTTTACTGCAACGTATTGTTGATCCAAATGAGAGACTGGTTCCAAAGAAGTTTTGATATCGGCAGGGAGTTCTTGGTCAATGGCTTCCAGTGCATCCCTTAAAAGATCAGCATCTTTGACTTGATCTTGGATACTCTTGTGCAGCAAAGCAAGGATATCTTTCAGCTTTGTTTGATTTTCTTCTGACAGAGCTTGGCCAGAAGATGTTTCTTCCCCTTGTTCGGCAACCAAGTCGTCCATAGCGAAAGAATAGCTGGATGATGAAATGGTTTTCTCCTGAAAAATTGTTCTTGCCGAATTAGTAATAGTCTGCTGAATAAAAGAGTAGAGAAAGTTAAATGATTATGTTTACCTCGTTCCTGACTTCCTGAATAGGAGAAGGAAGCCTTTCAGGCTCAATTGGGGGATTCTGTGTATCTTGCTGAGGAGAAACTGGAAGACTTCTTGGTGAGGATGGTACTTCTGATTGGGGAAGAAGTTGCAAAGCTAAAGATGAATCATGATGAGAAGGAGAGCTTTCCAAGATTGGATCCATTGAGGATTGTTCTGCAGTTAACAAGAAATGAGTGCCGATGAAAAAGAAGTTAAGAAGATAAAGTGGTAGAATTTTACCAATCAATGAAGCATCGGCAGGATCTGCACTGATTGCTGGTTGCTGTGCTTTGGCCTGAAACCAAGAGGAAATAAAGCTGAGTAAAATACCAATGGCATTATGGTCAAAGAAAGAAGGCTCTGACCCTGATAACCTTTTTGCTGCTTGTTCTTTTCTTCTTTACAACTGAGGGGGCAGTTAAAGAAAGGGTTTTCCTCTTGACAGATGATGGTCTAGTAAGTATTGGATCTGAAGAAGCCTGTCTAGCCATCAGCTGAGCCAAGGTAGGAGATTGGTGCCCCAAAGCAGATATTGGGCCTGCAGCTTTATACAAAATTGCCCTGGCAAGAGGGGCAGGTGTTATATCCTGCAAAATGACAGAATCAAAATCAATTGGGGTTAATATTATTGAGACAGATGAAGAAATAAGCACATTACCTCTGGAATTGGCTGATAATCAGGCATTAACTCAAAGCAGAGGGGATGGATTGGCATGTTGAAGATATGATCATGGAATTCTTGCCACCAGAGAGTGAAGGAAGGATGGGCAGATATTATTGGCACAAAAGGATCAGGTGCGTAGATAGTTCCACAGCATTTATAAGTGAAAATCCTTCTTGTCTCTGTGGAATTTTTGACAATCTCCCTAGGCTTGAGAAATTCATGAAGAAATAGCCTTGGGGGCACTTGGCCACATCCCAACTGTCTAGCCATCATGTTTGGCTGATAATATTCATAAGTGCTTTGAACCAGTCTCCCTCCACAGAATTCGGCTGGCAGGATGCAGGGCTGGATGAAGGCATTGAAAATTGCTACAGATTGTACATCAGTGCATCCAGTCTCAAAGCTGAATTCGCAAGGGAGAGTAAGATTGTCATTGTCCAAATATGGGAACCAAAGAGGATTAGCAAAACCTCTGAAGAAGAGCTCAAACAGTTCACCAATGTTCTTGTTGATAGGTACAGTGGAGGCAGCTTCTCCATAGGTTTGACAACCTTTGGTTCTCCGGGTTTCTCCTTCTTTATAATTGATTGAAGGGAAGTCTCGGCTGTTGAGATCAATAGCAACGATTTGGTGCATGTACAATTGCAGCCACATTTGGACAAACCACCAGGGACCATTGACACAGGGGATTTTCTTGCTAGTGTGCATCAGGTGGGTGGTTTGGTTGAGCATATGGTAAACACTTCCCAGGAGGTATTTCCCAAGTGGGATGACTTTTCCAGCAGCCAGCTCTTCAGCCATCACGATATGATTCAAGGTTGGCTCATTGGCTTTGCCACAAAAGACTGATCTGCATAGCCACATATTCAGGAAAGCTCTGTATTCGACATCAGTCAGAGGACCATCAGACATATGATTCTGGATATATCTCTTGTATCCAACCCCTGTTCTTACTCCTGTCTGCTTGGAGGAACCTTTATGGTCATATGGGTACACAGTTCCTGTAACATTCAGGCCGGTCATCATGTAGACATCGGCTAAAGTAGGGGACATTGGGCCATGGCCGAAAAGAAAAGCATTTGCACCATTGGACCAAAAATGGCAAGCTGCGATCAGGAGGTTCTCATTCTTTGGTGTTTCTGCTAGTGACAGCTCCAGACAATGAGAAATATACAGCTGGTCCCAGTTCTGTGTTTGGGGGCTTTTATCGTCAGACATCCTTTTGTACCAATTTCTCCATCCGGCAATTGGGGGCAAAGGCCAGTTCTTGAAGGCGTCTTGCCACTCATGAGATTTTGTCAGTGAAATCTTGAAAGGAATCCGCTGAGATTCGGCCGCAATGATTTCAGAAGGATCTGAATCTCCTACGGGACCGAAGAAGTAGGATGGAGATTTTTCCTCAACGGGGATGAGGATTTCGGCAGCTAGGGCCTATCAAGAATGGAAGGGGATGAGAAGAAATTTAAGATGCAAATCGAAAGAAGAATGCCGAATGTGCTTGAGGGGATTAAAGCTTACCTGGAGGGCAAAGTCTTGGTTCGCCATTTGAAGATTGAATCTTGAAAGTCGATGACCTAGGGTTCGGATCCGGATGAGAGCTCCAAAGATTCAAAAAGGAGAAGCGGGTGCCGAGCAGAACTAACTTGGGAATGTTGAGTGCTTCTGGTCAATTCCGAGATAAAATTACCTTTTATCCCGAAATTGAAGGGGCATGTGTTGACACCAAAAATTGGCACCAGGAAGAGGCTGACATGTGGGCCGGATTCATTGAAGAGATACCATTCGGCAAAGGAGTTTTTCCCCAGAAGCATTCGGCAAAGACGTTCTGCGGTCGGGAACGCATCGTCATTCGGCAAGAGAACTGTTCCGCAAAAGGCATTCGGGAGCGCGTGATGACGTGGATCAAGTATAAGGAAAAGGCTGGTTTGACTTGGAATGCAAGGCGGATACGGTGCTCCGGCGTTTATCTTTTTTAGGAAATAAATAATGTAATCGTAATCGATTAGGAGTCGTGTCGAAACCTGGGTATAAATATAAACCCATGGTAGTTGTAAAAGTAAATCATCCAATCAATCATACAACAAAACCGGCCCCGTGCCAACTTCGAGTCCTTTAGTCGTGTCGTCGAGTTCTTCGAGAGGAATCATCGATCCGTCGACCTCCGTAAGTACCGGCAACCCTGCGCCATGCCTAGTATCATGCGGTGGATTTAGGCTCTGGTTCGGGAAGGTTCCATTGTTAGATCATGAGCCATGCGGTGGGCTAAGTTCTAGCTTGGAACAAGTTATCGGCTCTATTGGATTTTGGCAAGATCCGATAGATTCATTAAGTTACCGTGTGTTGCTTTGGATTTTACCTTTGTGTTTAAATTCATTACAACACTCTTTTGCCCAGTCTAGGTTGATTAGATTCGGTTCCAGCTCACAATGCTCTGCTTTTCCATAGCCGAATTCGAAATCAATCTAGATTGCTACGTGTTGCGGGTTCAAGCTCGTTGGTCTTGTGTAGATCTTGACAGAACCGGGTATCATGCGGTAGATGCAGGTTTTTGGGTCGTCTTAGAGCTAATCATCCGGTGGATTAGAATTCGATTCGATCTGATAGATCTATCATCATCGATGATGCGTGTTCCTTCTTCATGGAACCCGATTCGGCTATATAGCTGAATTCGGCAGTGTCGCCACGAGTGAAACGTGTCCACGGTTTTGTTTTAAATAAAGAATGCTTTTAGCCTTCCATGTTTAGGGTGTATCATGCGGTGGATTACTCTATTCTTGGTTGGTGGTGTGATTCTAAGCAGGTCGTATCATGCGGTGGATTAACTTGCTTGTTTTCATGCTCGACGGGTTGGAAAGTACCTAGACATGCGGTAGACTAGTGCTTTTAATCTATGCATTCTTGTTTATTATGAAATTATGGTCATGCTTTCGCCCTTTTATTTATCTACCATGCTCTGTTCCTCGTTGATCGGTTATGAACATGCGTTACAATGTTTATTCAGTCGAATACCGATCTTTCGTCATGCTTTCGTCACTCATTCGGCAGTGCGCTTCCTGCATGCTTAGCCGATTGCCGAATGCATTCGGCAGCGTGCTTCCTGCGTGCTCTGCCAATTGCCGAATGATGCTTTAAATGCCGACAGATAGCTTCTCTGTAGCTATGTGTCGTTCGAAACTGGCTCTGTAGCCGCAAATATGGAACTGACTGGTATTGCCCGGTACGTTCCAGGTGTTATCTAAAAATATTTTATCCCTTTGTCAGTTTCAGGAAAATTGACTGGCACGCTTTCGGATTCAAACGCTCGGGCCACGTGTGAAGCCAGCTAATTCGGCTTGTTGTGTGCTTGGCGTGAGGTGCGGATTTTACGTCAACAATATTAGCATGGACTTTGTGGTTGGCCTACCTCGCACACAGAAAGGAAATGATGCCATTTGGGTCATAGTTGATCGATTAACGAAAGTAGCTCACTTTATACCAGTCAAAAGCACACACTCAGTAAGCAAACTAGCAGAGCTATACATAGACAACATTCTTAAGCCGCATGGGGCACCAAAAAGTGTTGTGTCAGACAGAGGACCCCAATTCACAGCTCAATTCTGGCAAAGCCTACATCAAGCCATCGGAACAACCTTGGAGTATAGCACAGCTTACCACCCCCAGACAGATGGGCAGACTGAAAGAGTGAACCAAGTTCTTGAAGATTTGTTGAGGGCATGTGTTCTAGCTTACAGCACAGACTGGGAGAAGAGTCTATCCTATGCAGAATTCTCCTATAACAACAGTTACCAAGCCAGCCTGCAGATGTCACCCTTTGAAGCATTATATGGCAGAAAATGCAGAACACCTCTAATGTGGTCAGAGGTGGGAGAACGAACATTCTTTGGGCCTGACATGATTGTAGAGGCAGAAGAAAATGTGGCCAAGATCCGAGAGCACCTGAAGGCAGCTCAGAGCCGACAAAAGAGCTATGCAGATAAAAGGAGACGAGATCTGGAGTTTGAAGTAGGAGACTTCGTCTATCTGAAAGTGTCACCCCTCAGAGGGCATAAGAGATTCCAAGTGAAAGGAAAGCTAGCACCCCGTTTTGTTGGACCATACCAGATACTGGAGAGGGTAGGAAAGCTAGCCTACAAGCTAGACCTACCAGAGGAACTAGCGGGAGTACACCCAGTGTTCCACGTATCTCAGCTGAGAAAGTGTCTGAGAGTACCAGAACATGAGATCAAGACAGAGGCATTAGATCTACAAGACACCTTGGAGTATCTGGAGTACCCAGAGAGGATACTAGACAGAGCAGTCAAAGAGACCAGAAGCACAGCTATTCCGTTTTGCAAAGTACAGTGGAGCAATCACTCAGAAAGGGAAGCCACTTGGGAGAAGGAGTCAGTGCTGAAAGAGAAATACCCCCACTTGTTTAAACCATAGGTAATCACAAATCTCGAGGACGAGATTTTTGTGAGGGGGGGAGACTGTAACAACCCTAAAATTTCCTATAGGTTTTGTTGAGTGCAAAAATTCGAATTTAAAAATTTTTGGTGGAATTGAGTGCATGCAAACCAACATATAAGAGTGTCTTCTATTTGCTCCCTAAATTCCTAGGCAATTTAAATTCAAATTTAAAATCAATTTGAAGTGCTAAGGATGAAATAGTGTGATTTGGATTTATTTGGATTTATTTGGATTTTTGGTTGGTTTGAATTCAAATTCTAGATTTGAATTCAAACTCTAATTGACTAAACTAATTTCCATTTCTTCTAACTGTTCGTGGGCCGAAATCCCGCAGCTCAAGTCTACTTAACCCCCTTCAACTCTTTTCCCCGAGCCAGCAACCCAAGTAGCCCAGCCGGCCTTTCGGCCCAGCTCGGCCCAGCTCTTCACCGCGTCCCCGCCGCGTCGCCATCTCTCTCGCTGACCGCCGGGCCCCGCCTGTCAGCCGTCTTCTTCCTCCCCCGCGTCATCTTCCTCGCGACGCCGCTCTCTCTCTCCCGAGCGCGCCGCCCGTGACCCCCTCAACCACCCGAGCTCCATGCGGCCCGACGCGATTGCGCCGCGTGTCCGCAGCCGCTCGAGCACCCCTATCTCGCCGTCCGTGCCCAGCGAAACCCTAGCGCCTATCCCCTATAAATCGCCCCGCCGGCCGCACTCCCTGTTCAAGCCGCCGCCGCCCCATCGGGGTTCCTAGATCCAATTCGAGTGGGGGAGAGGGAAGAGGAGATCCAGAGGAGGGCTAGGGAAGGAGAGGAGGAAGGGAAGCGAGGCCGGAGCGCCTTCCCCGCGTCGACACCGAGCACCGGAGCGCCGCCGCCCGTGGATTCGCCGACGAGGAGCCGGACCAGGGACGAGAGGAAGCGCAGGAGCACCGCCGGACTGCGTCGAGCCTTCCCCGAGCTGCAGCGTACCTCGACGAGACCCTAGGTGAGCTAACCGCGTTCGCCCCTTCTTCTCTGTTTCCGGCGGAGCGCCGCCGCTCGTGCTCGCCGTGCCAAGCCAAGCCCCTGTGTGCCAGCCTTCGAGCTGTGCGTGTCTTCTGCAGGTTCCCGAGCCGCTAAAACCTTTGCAACCCGCCGTCGCTTGACCCCCGCAGCCGAGGCCGCCGCGGCCGAGCTTTCCTCGCCGCGCGCGCGAACGCCGAGGCCACGCGCGGCCGTGGGCGACCACGAGCCCGCGCGTGTGCACCCAGGTGCGTCTCAGCAGCTGCTGGAGCCGCACGCTCACACACTAGACCCATTCCGAGCACTTTTGCGCCAAAACCCCGTGTCGCCATCGTGCTCGCCGGCGTTCATGGCCGTGCCATCGCCGTCGCACGTCGGGAGCCCAAGCCAAACCCAAATCCGAGCCTTGTTCACCCTGTCCGTGACCGCCGAGCCCTAGCGCTGCTGTTCCGACCATCCTGGGCCCGAGCCGAGCCTTCTCCGGCCAGTTCCGCCGACGAGCTTCGCCGCCGGCGCGTTCCAGTGCACGCCGCGCGCGCGTCGCGTCGCGTCGTGGCTATGCCACACGCAAGACCACACCAAGTCGCCACACAGCCGCGCACAGACGATCCCGGCCAGCCACAGATCGATCCCATGCACCCGGCTCACGTGGACCCATCTCACGGTGCACCGTGGACCCAGTCCACCAGACCCGATCCAACGGCCAACCCCTTCGTCGGCCTAATTCCCGCGTTTAAGTCTGTTTAACACCCTTGAACTCTTCCGGCCCAATCGCTTTCGGCCCAATTCCAGCCCAGCCATCATTTATTCTTTTTCTTTTTCTTTTAACAGCGCTGACGTATGGGACCCACCTGTCATACTCTATGAGTCACTGACACATGGGGCCCACTGACCAGAGTTGACCGCTGACCGTTGACCCCCGTTGACCGTTGACCGTTGACCGGTCAACGCTGACGTCAGCAGGGCCCACTGCTGACGTCATCCTGGGCGGACCCCACTGCTGACGTCAGCATGACGTCATGCTGACGTCAGCAGGCTAATTATTTGTCTGTTTTCTTTTTCGGAAATTATTTAATATTTTCAGAAAATGATTTAAACTTCGAAAATTAATAATAAATCAACCGTAGCTCAGAAAAATATGAAACCAGTTTCTATATTTTTCTAAAATCATGACCTACGCGTTAGAATAGAGTTTGGTGTTATTTGAGTCTTCTTTCGTCGCTGTTTTAGTGTTTCTTTGCTAGTAGTCGCGTCTTATTTTCTTTCCGCGCCCCTAGGAGCTCCGGAGAGTCAGGAGGAGCCGGACTACTACAACAACTGCTTTGACGAGGACGAAGACCTTTGCCCAGGTTCACGCCCGACCATCTTTGAAATACCTATTAGACATGCAAACTAGTATGCTAGCGCTTTACTTTACTCGCATGATAAACCTGCACTGCCTTTGTTATTATCCTGTTACCTTGCTACCTACTACTCACTTTATATATATGCTATGCTATGCATGTGTTGGGAAGGTTGTGATTGATCCTCTTGGCATGAGTTGTGGGTGGTTTGGGAGGAGTAGTGCAGCTAGGCGGTGTAAGCGAGTAAATAACAACTCGATCGTTGATCGAGGTGCTGAGGGGCTGCACTCGGGCAGTCCCTATGGGGTACCTGTTGCGGGTACACGGTTACTGGTTACTTGGGGTTGGTACTCGGTGAGTACCTGAGGAGTTTGGGCGGCAATACCTGTTATGGGTGCCGATTGCGGACCGTTGCGGCGGATCGCTTGTGATGCAGATACTCGCTTTACCGAACAATTAAGGACCGAGTCGTGCCCCCACTTTGGACTTGGGAATTACCGTGCTCACCATCTACCCAGTATGGGGAGGGTTCCAGCAAGCCTACTCTAGTGCGGCGCCGAGACTGTAGGAGAATCGAGTTTGATATGTGTAGGGGGGATTCGTTGCGGCGTAATCTCCCTGATTTACCACGGCCCCCGACTGGCCCCGGTGGGAAGGTTTCACGACCCTGGGGCAGATGTTAGATCGGATGTTTCCCGAGCCCAGGGAGACAGGATTGGCGCCGTTACTGTTTAGGGTCTTTGCTGTGGGCTGTGTCTCAGGTTGGTTGCGGACTAGCCTTGCAGCCCGGATGGATTCCTGGAGTGCCACCTCTGCAGAGTGTAAACTATACGTATAGCCGTGTCCACGGTTACGGACGACCCATTTCTGAGAAGCCCCGGCTAGCATGGGAATCTGCTTTCTTACCTCATCCTTGATTTGGGTTATGAGAGATTGGTCCAGCTGAGGCTGTTGAGACGAGGTGGGGAGGGAGCTCACCGAGTCGACTAGTGAGTGAAAGGTGTTGGTGAATAATGATTTGCGGGAACCTGCCGTGGCAGGACGAGCCCGATGGGAAATGTGAGGCTGATGGTTGGTTTTGGGGAGCGGATGGATGTGTGTGTGAGCAGGAGTTGGAGATGAGATGAAATTGGGTTATTTCCGCTGCTTGCATAAGAAAACCCTGGCTCAAACCTTGTTTATTTCTATATCCTTAGAATAGGCCACCTTTAAAGCTTGCATCATATTATGGTTGGTGACGTGGACCTGTCCCATTTCCTTGGGGACAGACTTTGGGTTCTCAGGTGAAGACCCCGACCACGAGTTCAACCAGGACGGGTGGTACGACTGAAGGGTGTGCGCTTCGCTCAAGGATGCCTGTGGAGGAGTGGTCCCTGTCGTTCTAGCTACCGCTGCGCAGATGTTTCTTATTGTCGTTTTAGCCCAGAGGGCTTGTATCTGATGCTTTGTCTTTATATGAGTCATGTAATGAATCTTTTATCGTTGTATGGATGTGATATTCGACTGAGATGAGTTCTGTACGAGATAGCTGCTATTCCTGGGACTATCTCAAGGGTACAGGGAGTCGGGTTCTCGTCGGTGAGAATCCGGTTCGTCACAGTGACTAGAGAAGTCACTGCGACGCTACCTACACGAGAGGGATAAGTTGACCAATGAGTAACCATGTCCCGAATAGGAGAAACAACAACTCGTTTAGCCATGGCATACAAAAATCACAACTCAACCACATTAACTGGACGCAAATTGGAATGTGGGAACACCGTCATAGCCATCCACCGATGCATGAAGCACCATGGTGGGGTTATGAATGTTGTTGGTGCGAGGCGCCAAACAACTAGTGCTCCCAGAAATCTTTTTCGAAACCCCATCCCGACTAAACTTCAAAGCTTCAAAACCAAGAGCCTGCAAAATGTTAGCGCAACGACTACTTGAAGGACTGAATTTATGGGGATAGCACAAGCAAAACATGTCAGTCATTCGAGAGGGTTAGTCATTCTTGCGAGGATGAAGAACCACCACAAAAAGTTAGTCATTCTTGTGGGTGTCGGAAACCACCACAAATACGTTCAAGTTTCAGCACAAAGATCAAGCAAAGCAAAATATTTTTGTGATTTTTTTACAATGCAAGTGAACCAAACTTGAACAAGAACTAAAGAAGAACTTGAGCAAGAACTTGAGAGAGAGAGAGATCTTCTGGTGGAAATTTTTAAGAATGGGATGGTGCAAGAAGCAAGCAAGCAATGGCCAGCATTTATAGGCAAAGGGGAGGGCACCCCTGGTTTGGCTGAACTGGCTTGGTTCGGCCGAACCAGGCTAGTTCACCCAAACCAGGCTGGTTCACCCGAACCATGCATGTGGGTGCTGCCAATTTGCCTCCCACCAGCACAAAAATTTGGCCTAGGTACAACACTAGGGCATGGGCACTTTGGAAGATTTTGGTAGGTAAGATGCAAAATTGACATGACCACAGTGGAAGTTAGTGGAGTCACTCCCATGCTGCCATGTTTTGTGATAATTGATGATTGTGCAGCTATGTGGAGTGTGGTGGACATGTTTTGTGCTGGTTGGTGATGACAAGACATAAATGGAGCACTTTGGAAAAGGGTAAAAATGATGGGAATTACAAAATGTACCCAATTCAAATAAAATTCAGCATGCTCTCCATTTATTTTTACCATGCTTGTAATTTTTTCTTTCTTTCAAATTAATTGCACAAGTGGTTCATTTATTTTGGAAAGGGAAACATGCAAATGCAATGATGAAAAATCAAATTTGGAAGGGAAACATGAGATACATACTGGTTTTCCTCGCGGTGAGATCTCGTGTTTAAAGTCTGCGAGCGGGACTCCTCATGTCTTCAGTTGATTTTGTCATTGTCCGATCCCGGAGTGGGTGGTTCGGATGATGCAACCTTCTTCTGCCACACCTTCTTGGTCTTCTTTTGTGTTGATGGTGGTGGGATCGGCTCCTCTGGAGAATTCCAGAGAGCTTGATCTTCCTCATATCTCTTTACGAGGAGGTCCATTTCTTCTGCGCTCATTGGTCTTGTCAGCTCATCCGACTTGAACTGCTCTCCACCGAGTATTTTTAGCTCCCCCACTGAGGAGTGCTTTTAGGAAACACTCGGCACTTTTCTGCTCCGGTGTCAGAGGCTTTGTCTCCTTCTCCTCCCGAGGTCGGAATGGAAAGGATATTGGGGTTCGGTTGATATGGAACAAGATTTCTGTTGTATCCATGTCAATCCAAGCCCGGGCAGTGTTCAAGAATGAATGGCCCAACACAAGGGGAAATGAATACTCGCTCCCCGTGTCAAGGACAATGAAGTCCGTAGAGACATAATGTCCCCAGACTCGGATTGACACATTTTCGATCATCACCTCAGGATAGCGGATCATCGAGTCCGCCAATTGTACCTAGTCATTTGTAGGAGACAATGTGGAATAGCGTAATTTATTAAATAGTACCTTGGACATGATGTTTACGCTGGCTCCCAAGTCGCAGAGTGCATCATTAATGTGGCGATTCCAGATCACGCACTGAATGATGTGTACTCCAGGATCTTCCTTCTTTGCCGGAGGTGTCCTCGTGATGGCTTTGACAGCAGCTCTTGGCAGGTGTGCCCCTTGTGGTATTTCTACTTGGACTTGTGAGACTACACCTGCGTGACAAGCACAATATGATCTACGGGATGCCTTACCTCGTCTCGTAGTAACAGCATTTACCGTTTCAACGGAAGGATTAGGTTGCCCTGGAATCTTTCCTGATTCGATCATTTTATTAAAGCTCAGTTTACTTTTCATAGCAGGATTGAATAAATCCAACCTAGAGTCTACGCTTTCCAGGATTTTATCATTAGCAGCAAGCTTTTTTATTGATATTTTTGGTGATTTTACCCTGGCCAAACACTAGATCCCTAAGAGATGGCTGCTTATTGAAATTGCTTGAATTAAAGTTGTTACCTTCTTGAGGCCTCTCAAATGGGAGGTTTGGGCGTGAATTCCATCCTTGATTGTCGTAGTTGTTCGGTCGATACTCGTTGTTGTTGGAGTTGTTGACGTAGTGGGCATCTTCTCACGTTTTGGGGCAGTCATTCTCTGAATGGCCCGTATTGCCATAGACGTCGCAAGTCATGCGAGTGTCCATGGCTTGTACCATTTCTTGAGTAGGGGCCTCCAGTTTCTTCATCAGGAGGTCCATCTTGGCAGCGAGCATGTCCAGAGCTTCCACCTGGTGAACTCCTCGGGTCCTAGGTTGGGCTCAATCGTCGGACCAACCTTGGTTCTTGACCATCTTCTCGATGAGGGCCTTTGCACGGCTCTCCTCAAGAGAGAAGAAAGAAACTCCAGCAGCAACATCCAGATACTCATGGGCAGAGCTTCTAAGCCCGTGGTAAAAGGATGATGAACAAACTCTGCATACCATGGTGAGGGCAAGCAGATATAGTCTTAGAGGTGATCCCATGCCTCCGGGACTGTTTCATCTTTTAGTTGCTGGAAACTAGCAATTTTATTCCGGAGGGTGTTGGTTTCCCAACCAGAAAGAATTTCAGCAAAAATGCGCTAGTGCACTTATCCCACGTGTCTATGGCTTCACAGTTAGCATAAAACCATTGTTTTGCCTTGCCTAGTAATGAGAAAGGGAATAAACGAAGGCGAATGGCATCAATGGTTACCCCGCGTATGGTGAAAGTGCTGCAAATCTCCAAAAAATGCTGAAGATGAGCATTGACATCCTCGTGCAGCTTGCCACAGAATGGGCTAGCCTGCACCATGTTGATGAGGCCTAGCTTGAGCTCGAAGTTGCCATCTCCAACTGGCGGAGCTGGTCTGACACCCACGTTCTCGCTCGATGGAGCAGAGAACTCACGGTTCATCTTGCTTGCCATCCTTGATGAAGCGAGGTCAATGACAGGAAAGACTGGGCTCGTTGGAATGAGCTGCTTCTGATGAGGTACAACACGGGGTCGCACTTTCCTCACAAGAGACTCAAGATTTTCTTGGAATTTTGACAGTAGTTGGAAACCAGTCATGCACTGCTCTACTCAATAAGACCAACAAACAGAGCAAGGATAAACCCGCTTGAGTATCGGTGTAATCAACTAAGATGGCTCGAGATAATAGTTTGAAAGTATCTAGCCAATTGCTTCCCCGGCAACAGCGCCAAAAATGCTTGTTGACACTTCTTACGCTCCAATATCAGGATTGTGAATCCAGGTACTGGGGTAAGGAGCATTTCAGTGTTTTTTCCTATGGCTCAGTAAAATATATAAATATTCTGCAAGCGCAAAGAATTACTGCTGTAGCATTTCACCAGGGAGTAATCGAGGTATCATAATTTATATTTCCGCATGGAAGCTTATGGCAAGAGTACTGGCAAACAAGTATTCGAGACTATCAGAGAGAGGTACACTACTAACAAGACAGGGGATAACAGTACTGGATAGGAATGGATATACCGTGACACACATCTCAAGGTAGGCTCGGATAGGAAAGAGAATGAGAAAATAGCTGGTAGGACAACAAAAACAGATAGATGATTCCTATGTACTTTATCTGTCTATGTCACTCAGGTTTAGAGATACAGTGGCTGAAGAACCAGCACTTAGAG
The DNA here is from genome assembly GCA_033239725.1 of Echinochloa phyllopogon. Classification (NCBI taxonomy): domain Eukaryota; kingdom Viridiplantae; phylum Streptophyta; class Magnoliopsida; order Poales; family Poaceae; genus Echinochloa; species Echinochloa phyllopogon. Next base: position 32,233,055 of record BTCW01000018.1, read on the forward strand.
ATCAGGGTTAACTCTAATGTCTTAGCTTCGGGACAATAGAACCTATTACACGTAGAATGGGATGAGAAGGGGTGCCACCAATGCTAAACTCTGGAATCCTACAGGCTGAGACGAACGTGATGGACTACGTAGCCCGTATAGGGCTGTCACCACCTAACGGCTACCACCTTTGTAGACTCAGGGGCAAACTAAGGTTACTGTCTAGTCTAGGAACCACTCCCACACTAGTCAACAACTACTTACTCTGCTAGCAAGAGCAAGCAACCTTGTCAATACCCCAGTGACAATTCACCACAAGTATTGAGCAAGATCGAAGAACCAGCTAAGACAAAGACTTAAACAAGATATAGAAGAACTAGACCTACAACTAACTATAGTCTAAATACGAAATAGAGCAACTAGACTAAAATAGAAGCAACTATAAATGACAAGACAAGATGGTAAAGATATTTTTATATTGATAACTCAAAGTCTACAAAAGGAAAGGAAAAGATACAAGAGCTTATACCAGAGCTTCTTAAGACGACTCCAGAACTTTCGAGGCACAGCTCGACTCAACTCTAACTCCCAGACTAACTATCATAACTCTACTAGAAAGAAGTGGAAAATTAGCTCCTTGGCTTGAGTGTGTGTTACAAGTGAAGTGGACACCTCTATTTATAGCTTGGAGTGGCGGTTGAGGAGGAGTACCGACCAAGGGAGCTGGGAGGCGGTTCTTGGCAGTTCGGCAAAATCCAGGGGATTCGGGCGAACCGCCATGGTTCAGCCGAACTCCCCCAGTTCAGCCGAACCGTGGGATCCACCGCCTTGAGCTCCTATGGCCTTGATCCTGCCCTGGGGTCAGTTTCCGATGCTGGGGGCGGTTCGGCGGAACTGGGCTTTCAGCCCAGGCCTACCCCCTGCACCGCCTCTTGCTTCTGGACCCCCTGGGCTGCCTTGTGTTGATGTACTTCGTGTTGTTTTGGCCCAGAGGTGATGTGGCAATGGTCCAAGTGTCCTGCACGGTCATCACTCGGTCATTGCTGACATGGATGGCTTTCGGTTGTGCTTTGCGTCATTTACGACTAAGGGGGATAACCGGCCGAATCGTTTCGTTTGGCCGAATCGGTTAGTTCTGACCCCAATAACACGTATTTCTTGTTATTGTACCTGCCCAAGTGAAACACACCAAAACTTGTGGAACTTTATTAGAAATAAACCTAAGTGCATGGAATGTCACATATAGTCTCATTTATTACCGATTATTGGTGGTTGAAAACGTGTCGTAACAACCGCCAACACTTAATCATAGTTTACCCTCTCTTTCACTCTTCTTCTTTTAATAGTAACACCCCGCCCTCCAAAGCCGCCCCGCACAGCCCTTCCAAGGGGCGTGCACGCGTACATATAGCACCCTGCTTACACTTTCTTCCTGGCTTCGTGTAAGAGGGTTAACCCGAAGGTGCTATGGCTGGAAGACAAGGGCTTATAAGTTGCCCCCACCCTTGCTAAACTAGCAATGTGGCACTAAACACGTGCATCCTGCACTCACGGGTCACTACTGGGCCATACAAACTGGGCCGGGTGTGACATACACCCCCCCTCAAAGAACCCGACGTCCTTGTCGGCACAACTCACCCACACGGGCAAATGTCCAGGAACGTTCCCCCATAGCGCACGACCGTATGTCCAGTGCCGGCGCCATAGTCCATGTCATATGCCCTACCCAGGCCACACGCGCCATGTGCCCTATGCCTGCACACTGACCTGTACGCGCAACCACGAGGGTCGGCTCTGATACCATTTGTAACACCCCGCCCTCCAAAGCCGCCCCGCACAACCTTCCAAGGGGCGTGCACGCGTACACATAGCACCCTGCTTACACTTTTGTCCTTGCTTCGTGTAAAAGGGCTAACCTGAAGGTGCTATGGCTGGAAGACAAGGGCTTATAAGTTGCCCCCACCCTTGCTAAACTAGCAATGTGGGACTAAACACGTGCATCCTGCACTCACGGGCCACTACTGGGCCATACAAACTGGGCCGGGTGTGACAATTATAAGGTGAACTCAAAAGTTTAAATAATAATTGATCCAATCCACATCAGTTTGGCCAGAAGTAGAAAGGAGCAACAAAATTTTGCGAACAAATATTTGTTAATCAGCATTGGCTAGAATAACAAATACAAGTCACACTAAATATATATCCACAAACTTCTTTTATTGAGCATATCCACATCAGCTTTAGCCAGAAGTGGATAATGTCAATAAAATTATTGTGAAAAGTTATCCATTCATGAGCTTTCGCCAGAAAAATGGATAAAAGCCACACTTTATTATATGCCTCAAAATCCTTCTTTTATTAATCCAATCTAATTACCTTTAGGCAGAAAAGATTGGAAAATAAAAGTTTGTGAAAATTTATCCATTCATCAGGTTTGGCCAAAAAAATGGATAAAATCCATGCATAAATTGTGGCATTAAATTCACAAATGATTAAGTATGACCTTGATCATTCTTTAATGATAATTATGAGTTACATGGCATAAAATTTCATTAATGGTACCTTAAGGAAAAACAATAGGTATTTTGTACCCAAAACTTAATCATACAAGGCCACAATATTTACTCAAACAAAAATTTATTATTTATCATAATACAAACATATATTGGGCAATAAAATAAATTAATCATAATTTTTAGGCTAACTTTAATATTAATGGATGAATACACATCATTCATTAATATATATAACATAAATGTAAAAGTCTAAACAAAAATCTTATTACCCAATTAAATGAAATGTGCAAGCTTTAAGTATAAATCATAATTGCCCATATCATAATATTATTTAAAAAGTATATTCCAATAAAGACTCCACTTAATTAAGATCATAATCCTAAAATAACATGCTATCCTCTAATAAAATATTAGAGGACACATAATTTTATGTAAATTTCATGTAATAGTGGAGCCTTACATTATCGGGCTTCAATATAACAATATAGTGCCTCAAATTAAATTAAAACATCATGTTTGCACTATAAATAAAGAAGCCCAAAACATAATTATATTAGGCCCTACATTTGTTTTAGCCCAACACTATGCAACCCAGTATGGAAAAATAAATGGAAAAAGATAAATGCAACCCAGCTGGGCCGTTTCTGGCCTGGCCCGTTAAGCCACAGCGCCTCCCCGCGTCGGCTCCAGGCCCAACAACCTGGGCCTGGGCCAAGAAAGCGGCGCCCCACGCTGCGCTCCACGCAGCATAAAAGCCTCGCTCGGCCGCGCCCCCCGAACCCTACTTTCATTCGCTGCCTCCCCTTCTCTCTCCTCTACACCGATGGTGCGCAGCTCCGCCGAGCGCTGCTCGTTGGCGCCCTAAGAGGCCCCCGGCCACACGCGCGAGATCGGTCAGATCCATGGTGGCACCGGCGAGGCACATCAAATCTGACCCATGGCCGCCCTCCTGAGCATGTAGACGCGCGTGGAGGGCAGGTGCGGAGCCGGAGCGGCGAGCCGTGAGGGCCGCCCGTGACCAAGTCCCGGTGGAGCTCACCGTGAGGGATGGCCACGACGATGAATGTCGCGGCCCTTAGGCAAGACCCACCACCTCTTCATTTAGATCTAGGGTTATGAGGCTTTTGATTTTTGTGAAATAGATCTGGGGTTTCGGTTTAAACTCAAAATAGAGTGTATTCACTTTGATTTGCAAAAAAAATTACCATTCCCCTCCTTGTATATGATAACCGAGACCTTAGATGCATGTCTTATGCATGAAAATTACTTGAATTCCAGCATGATAGTAGCATAAACATGATAAACTTCAGGAACATGCTCGAATTTAACATGAATAACACAAGCAGTAGGCTATATCTAGCTTAAACTTGATGAATTTCATGAAAAGGAAGCAACTAAACATGAACATAAGGTCTGTAGGCATAAATAACAAGAGCAGTAGGCCAAACGTAACTCAAACATCATGATGCTCATAATTATGCTTGCACAGATCACCTTTTGCATGAACATAAAGCATAAAAGAGTCCAATCTTAGAACTATATGGATCTAGTGCAACTGTTAAATATGATAGTAAATGCAGGATCTTTGGTAGCTCAAGATTGAACCACAAAATTAGATGAGCAATGAGTAGAATCATACCTTAGTTGAATAATATGCTCATCCACATCACTTGTAGTTGATGGAATGAGTAGAGGTGATCCTTCCCATGAATTATGTATCAGCTGGGATTGGGAAGCTAGGCGAACACCTCTTATTTGCTTATGTGTTCTCATATCTCCATATATCCATATGTGTTTACCTCTTATATATATACAGCTTCATGGGGGGATAACACCAATAGCTGGATAGAAATGCCTCCAATCAAGGCATAGTCAAATTGACTTTGTCAATTGACTTTCAACACTTTTTAAATATTCATTGTCTGAATATTTCGTTTAGCTGTTATTGACTGCAAGCATATGTGTATCTTACAAATCAATTTTCCAACACCGGGATCCCCCTTCTCTCCTCGACCCAGCAATCCCCAGTCGGCCCAGCTCTCTCGCCCCCACCATTTTTCCCTGTGGGCCGAACTCTCCTTTGGCGAGCCGCCAGCACGCATGCACACGGCCCAACTTTCGTCTCTGCTCGACCCACCCAGCCGCGCTGGCCCACTTCCCCGCTCCCTACCGCCGATGCCTGGGGCCCATACTCCATCCTCTCTCTCTCCCTCTCTGGCCCGTGCTGCCGCAGCCCGTCGAGCGCCAGTCTTCCGCGCCGTAATTTGCCGCCGTCAAGGCCCCTTAGGTGAAACCGAAGCCTCCACAATCATCCCGATGCCAAGCCAAATCGACTCTGCCTCTCCCCGTCTTTGTCCCACCGTCGGAGGACCGCCGCCAATGTGAAGGCAAGCCGTCAGTCACCTCATCGCCGATTCACCACATTGTAAGCCCGTCGGAGCAATTGGCCATCGTTGTGATCATCTCCTCATTGGTGCAAGGCTCCACTACCTGTCCTCGTCACCGGATTGATGCCGGAGGGGTCTCCCCACATGAGCCGCTTGGCGCCGGCCATCTGTCTTCGCCGTGGGCTAAAAATCTGGCCGCCCTCGCGAGTCCCCACCGACACTGAGCACCTACAACGACCTCCCTAAGTCCTTCTCTCTCTTTTCCCCACATCATCGCTGCACACCGGTCGCCGGAGTGCCGGCACTGCCGCCGGTTAGAGCCACGCGTCGGCCATGGAGAAGAAGCCCCGGACATTTTTGCGAATAACCCCCTAGAAGCTTTGGATCTTCACAGTCAAGCCCAGTCCACGCTGTTTTATAGATCTAACCCTGGAGTTAAACGTTTTCGCGAGCTCTGTTTGCTGAGCCTCTGCAATCTTGCGAGCTAGCCCCTACCGTCTACGGCTAATTGCGCATAGGTCCCCGAAATCCTGTTTAACCCCTAGATTGCGCGTTTTAACTCCGATTTAGCTCGTTCAAGTTGCGTTAGCTTCATATAAACTCAAACTACACGCCATGCATTCCAGAATTTTATTTGAATTATAATTTGACTAAATACTATTTAAATGTTTTTTATACTAAAATCTAAATCGGTGTTATACTCGGCTTTTAATGTTAATATAAATTTGATTAATATTTATTCAACTAGCTTTACAAATAAAACATACCTAGGTTATATCTCGGTTTTAAATAAACTAATTTGCTTAAAGATTAATCAAATTGATTTTCTTAAATAAATGTTAATTTGATAAATTTCAGTAAAAGTGCGTTTTAAATAATAACATAACTAGTTCAACTCGAGCTATAAAGTTATACATTTAGATGATCTCACTTGTTTTGTTTCAAATAAAATTCTAATTGACATTATTTTTATATCAACAATTGTGAATAAAACTTGATTAAGTTTTACCTCGTTTTACAAACTCAAATAGAATTGAATTCATTCCAACATAAGATGTTTCACTGAAATATCTTTTATATTAATACATTTAATTAAAATTAATCAAGCATATAGTCTTTTATTTTCTTTTATAATCCAAATCATCTGATAGTTGTATCTTTTCAACCGTAGCTCCGTTTTCAACGATTCTTGCGCTCTCGTGTCCATAGAATCAAGACCTATCCTCTAGTGCGCTCTTTTAAAGTTTTTCTTTTGATTGGTGTACTGTTCTTAGTTGTATATTGTTTGTTTGCTTATTTAGCTACATGTTGTGCTTGATGATTGCTGCGTGTAGAGAAACACCATCAAGAGATTACAAGATGAAGGAACATAGTTCGAGTGATCTGAAGATTAAAAGAGCAAGAGTTGAAGACACTGAGTAGCGGTATCTCTGTTGGATAAAGGCAAGTATAGCACGGACAATCGTTGCTACCTAAACACCTCTCAATCATTTATTTTCATTTGCATGTGTCTAAATTGATGTACCTTTAAGGTTGTACCTAGAATTGTATATCCTGACCCTTGTTATCCCAGGGTCATGCATTTGGGTAGTTCCTTGCAAGGCACAACTACGGTCACCATTTATTTAACTGTTAACTTTGACTTAATGGTTCACTTCAATGATGATGTTAAAACTTGCTTTTTAGCAACAGGGTTCAGGGAGCTAGAGCATCTGCTTCATGCTTTTTTCAAGTGTCTCTCCGTAAGGCATGGTTATTAAAGCGACAACCCAGGAGCATGTTGCCACCACAGGAATTATTATGCCTCTGGTCTTGGACAAGTAGCTTGTACGTCTCTAGCTTGCTAGTGGTTACTGATGGGCCGGCGGCGATATATGAGACAAGGCGCAGGGCGTGGTTTTGATCCACCGAGGACGGGCGATCCGTCGGCTACGTCTCATTAGGTACAGTCCCATGCTGGGAGTTCCTACGACGGGGAACTCCACACGTTGCGGTTGATGGGTGTGATGCCCGTGCTCTGGACGCCATTGACCCCTTTATGGTGCAACTCCATAAGGGTCAGTCAATCTCGGTGCCTTAGGTCCCGTCACCTTGTTGATGTTGGCGGTCGTTACGGCATGTTTTTGACCGCCAATTCCCGGGAATTACTGAGGTCATATGAGTCATTTGATACACTTAGGTTTATATTCTAATAATTTTCCACGAGTTTGGGTGAATATGTGATGTGCAGCTACATAATTGAGCAAACATGTACTAACGGGGTAAAAGTGACCAATTTGGCCAAACCACCTGGTTCGGCTAAACCACCCCCCTTAGCCCATTCATATACCACATGGGGAAACACACTTAGAGGTCACATAGATCACTGACATCATCAATCCGAGGCAAAGAAGCACAAACCGACCAAACCCAGCCCATGGGAAGCAATCCTAGACATCCACAACACATAGTCGGTGCACCAGCGGGCAACCGGGCATTGGGCCCAGTTCACCCAAAGGTCCCAGTTCGTCCGAACTTGGGAACGGCCTCAAAACTGCCAATAAGAACCAATCCAGGCTGTGGAGCACCAAGGCGGTGCATCTGGATGGTTCGGCCGAACTGACCAGTTCTGCCGAACCTATCTAGTTCACCCGAACTGGACGGGCAACAGCCTCGAGGTTGCCTTGGGCGGTGGTGAACTCCACCGCCTTGATCCACCTATAAATAGAGGTGTCCATCAACATTTGAGGACACACCACTTGGGAGCAAGTCTCCATTACTCTCTTTCAAAATGTATCTTTTCCTTTTCTTTATGCAGGACTCTGAGTATTCAATATATTATCTTCTGCATTTGCTTGAGTTATTTATTCTACATTTATTTCATGGATAATTGTGGAATGTCTAGCCCAGATTATAGTTGTTGTAGTATGGCTCTAGAAGTTCTAGCCTAGTTCTTTATCTTAACTGGTACTTCGATCCTGCTCAATACTTGCGGTGAACTATCACTAGGGTATTGAAGCGATTGCTTGCTCTTTCTAGGAGAGTAAGTAGTTATTGTCTAGCATCGGTGTGGTGCCTAGTCTAGATAGTAACCTTGGTTTGCATCTGAGTTGGCACGGAGGTGGTAGCCGTTAGGTGGTGACAGCCCTATACGTCGTACGTAGTCCATCATGCCTGGCTCGACCCATAGGAGCCTCATGCGGTTGTTCATCAACACCCCTTCTCATCCCTTTCTGAGTGTTGGGTGCTCTACTTCCCGATGCTGAGATAATAGAAATAGGAAGAGAACCATAGATGCCATTCTTCTTGGTAGCCATAACCTTTGCTAGAGATATCTCAAGACCATTGGAAGTATATAGGAATCTTTTCCTGTCTCGTTGTCCTCCCACTAGCTAGACCGCTCTTCTATCTCTATCATTTATCCTGGATTTCTCCTTTTGTGTGTCAACTGCATATCACTCCTATTATATCCTTTACCCCCGCCTTGTTAGCCGGTACTTTAATTAGTAGTCATCCTTTTTAATATTCAATACTCTTTATCCAATGCTTCCCTGAGGAAATAAATACGATACCTTGAAATACTCTCGGGTGAAATGCTATATCGGTATCTGTGCACTAGCGGATATATATCTATGTCGTAAGAATACCAATGAACACTCCTTGCACCATTACTGGGATTGGCAATCCTGATAGTGGAGCGTAAGAAGTGCCAACAAGCATTTCTGGCGTCGTTGTCGGGGAAGCAATTGGCGAAAGATATTGATGATTGGCATTGGTGTCTACTAATTTAATTTGCCGCTAGCATTAGCGGGATCACCCCTGTTTGCTTGTGTATGTTTCAAACAGGAGGACTGCAGAGAGCCCAGGGTGCCTGATCGTGCAGGATTCATAAATGTCTGCCCCTATCTACTACGATGCACGTGCAATTTTCAGAAAAATTCCCATGTATGAATATATATACAAACATCTATATTATCATAACCATGTGCAACCTAGAGGGAAGATCGTCGTCTTGGAGACAAAGAAAATCAAATGCGACGGACGAACGACGCTGCATCACTGCAATTCCATCTCAAATTGTCGGTAATGGCAAAGAAAAATCAAGGTATGTTAGATAGTCCCACTCATAGACTTTAAATTTTGAGCACCTGCTAGGAGGTAACCTAGCATTATCCTTTTAATTTTTGCACTATCCACTGCATATTTGCTTTGAATCACTCAATTTAAATTCATGCATTCCATCATCCCATTTTTTTCTCAAACCCACTACATATTTCCCATTATTGCATTCATTCGCCCCATCATCATTTTGCATTGAGAAAAAACAAAAAATCAAAATAAACATCAAGCGACCACTTGTTTTAGGCCAAGGTGTCCGTATGTCTGTAAGCCTTGATTCAAAGCTAGTGGCCAAACTTCACCTGGCTTGGCTAGTTTTCGCTTGTTCTTTGCGCTTCGCGTAAGAGAGGAGACGTACTCTACGCCTCCGCTCCTTTGCCGCTCCACTAGCTCGTTTCGGGGAACCATTGCTTCAACACTTGCATACAAGTTAGTTCTGCGGCATCCCACTAGTTGGCATATTCGAGTGTCGATCCCCTCTGCCACACCCATATTCATGTCTTTTTACACGGCAACACCAACACGGAGGAGGATCCAGCCAACTACGTGCACTCACGTTGGCGTAGTGCCATCACCGTTGCACCGATTCTGAGAGTCTTCATCGTCAAATGCCAACGGTAGGCACACTCAGGTACGTGAAGAGGTTTTTGCTTTTTACCTGCATCAAAAGCAAATTTCATATGCTCATATTCAATCTCCTTGTGAATATATCTTGATGCTTTCATGCTCTCTCTATCTATTTTGGTTTGCTCTGGTTTGAATGTGATCTCGCAAATACATTCATAAGCTCTTTAAATTAATCATGGTGCTTATGTTAATTAGCTTGCTTTAATCAAATTAGACATGGTGTCAAGTTTGATTAATGAACCTTGAGAGTAATACTTTCATGCATATCAGTTGCATGTGTGGACTAACCCCTGCAGAAAAAAATCATTAAATTTGAATGGAAAGTCCCCAAAATTCACTTCACACCGGAGATGAGCCATGACCATGTACACAGTCGAAGCCCAGGGTGGAGCAATCATCCCAGGTACGCACATTTTTTCAGTAAATTACAAATAACCTAGACAGGTCGAAGCATCTTCGCCCAAGCCAAAGATGGTCAACCTTACCACAAGGCAACATTGGGCGAACAAACAAAGAAATTCACCGCCACCTACACCAAGGAAAAAACAAAAAGATGTGGCAGAAGTTGCATCGTCCAAAGTACCCTCTCCGGATCGGACGGTGACAAGAACAATCAAAGGAAGGAGAAGTCCTGTTCACGGACTTAAAACATGAGCTCTCGATGTGAGGTAAACCGGTATGTAAACCATATTTCCCTTCCAAAATTTTAATTCCATCACTGCATGTGCATATTTCCCTTTCCAAATGTGAATCAACCTTGCATTAGAATTAAGAGAGAGCAAAGAGGATATTTTTGTGGTGCAAAGGGTGGCGAGCCTACCTCTGTGCCCGAATGTGCACAAACTTGTAGGGTCATGTTAAGGAAAAACTAGAGAAGTACAGTTGGCTAGGTACACTATTCATTTCCAAATCCTTTTCATCCTTGCCATATACTCCATGTAACATCCTTCCACCCATACTCAAAGCATGCACATCCATCCATCTAGAGCCAAATTTCGTGCAAACCCCAAATCTAGTCAGTTCGGCCGAGGGTCTCATCCTCGACCAATCCGGACTTACACCTTCTACCACGAAATTTGCCCAACCAACACAAAAGAATGGCCTTCACCACTCCACATTGCTGCTTCATTCCATAATAATCATGGCAGCATGGGAGTGGTGTAATCCCATTGATCCTTTGGTCATTTCATCCTATCCACAAAAACCACCAAAGTTCCCATGCTTTAGTACTGGACAAAGCTTCGTGAAGCTGGCAAGTGGAGACCAATAGGCCGAACACCCCCATGTGTGGTTCGGTCAAATCATGGTATTCAGCCAGGTTCCCCCTCCTCTCACTTGCATTGGGAGGATACTCTGGATGCATGAAGGAAGTACTCCATTCAGGTATGCACTTGTACACTACTTGAGTACCTTTTGCTCTCAACTTTTCTATGCAGTGTCTGATTCACTTGCATGATTAAAAACATAAAAACAACAAAAATATTTCCTTTTTCCTTGATCATTATGCTGCTTCTTGAAAACGGTTTGTGGAGGTCTTAACTTACCCCACAAAAAGGACTAACATTGTATGCAGGTTAAATCCCTGCAAGAATGACAAACCCCAAATAATGAATTGCTAAACCTTGATCCCATAGTCCTTCGGGTATTGTCGTTCTAACATTTTGCAGGCATCATTTCGTGGTCCCCATTCCTAAGGATGATCAAGCACATTCAGTACACGAGCATTGGTAAGGCTAGGGACACTCCCCTACCTCATCACATGTCTCGGCACCGATGAAGGCCAAGACAGGGATAACTGACACCGATGTTCCAAGCCAAGCTTGGGGGGAGAGAACCCCCATGAGGAAAGTCCCAAACATATCATTGCAAGCTCGCATCTTTGATCTGTTTTCCTTTCATTTTAGTTTGAATAAAAATATAATACCAAAAATATTTTCTTTCGAATAAATAACTCCCAACTATGCATGGAATGAATCATATGCCTCTCACTTTGGAAATGATGAATAGTTGCTCTGTCATATATCTTGCAAGTACCTTGTTCATAACTTGTTACTCTATTGGTGCTTGAGTTATTTGGCATGAGTGAAAACGAACCTAAAAACCTTATGGGAGCGCATGCTTTATTCCAAGTCTAAGTTGTTGTGAGGAATGATATAGTGAGACTATGGTTGAGTTCTTGCTTTTGCTCATAGTACGGTGAAAATCTCAGATGAATTTATGTTCAAAAAAAATTAAATTATGAAGTTCCTCATTGGTTGAAATTCCTACCAAAGCCATATGATAAGCTTAGTTGAAAACCCTTCATACATATGCTGCTTTTCATCTTAGTGAGCTTTGCCAAATTGTTGTGACATTTGTGAGGAACATTTCATGCTTTCAAGATCGAGATTCAGTACATGCCACTCTCACATGCAAATTCCTACACCGGGAGTTAGCAAAATATTTCCATCATCCATCCACAAAATAAATGCTCCAAGTTTTATGATTCTCTCTCCTCAGTTACCCTTGAAAAGAGACATGGACTATGCAAAAATAAAAAGAAAGAAAAGAATGCTAAAAAGCATGGCAAAGAGAGAGAGAGAGAGAGAGAGAGAGAGAAGAGCATTACAAAGGCATGGCAAAAATATGAAAAAAGATGAAGACAAGAAGGATAGACCATGCTCTAAAAATAAATCAAGGAGAGGAAGAATCATCCCAAGGAGTTCCACCATATTCCACTCCACATATACCACACACATGCACTTCTCGATCTAAAGGTAAGATTTGATCCTTCTAAGGTCCGGTCTTTGACTTAGCAAAATATAAGATGCAAGTATGCCTTCATCCATCTTCCCTACCCGAGTCATACAAAAAGCTTTAGTAGATTTTAGGATGAAAGAAGACAAAGCCTTTGGTGAGGATACAAAAACCACTTGAGCGATTGAGTGTGCCAATTGAGGAACTAAATTTTAATTTTGAAAAAGTTTGAAAAACTCCGAGATAGGATCCTGAAAAGTGTAGGAGTGGAATAAGACTGGGTCAAGCTGTTAAATCTTTCAACTGCCCAAGACAAGGAGATTGCTATACGCCCCATAGGTAAGAAGGTAAGTTATCACATTCCCAATAATTCAAGTATTATAGAGTGATTGTTGTGCACATAGAGTACCTGCAAGATACTGACATTGTACCAACTCTTGATCGACCGAGCCTAAGTCTTTGGCTTTGCTCGAGGACGAGCAAAGGACTAAGCTTGGGGAAGCTTGTTGGTGGTCGTTACAGCACGTTTTCGACCGCCAATTCCTAGGAAGAACTAAAGTCATATGAGTCATTTCATATACTTAGGTTTATATTCCTATAATGTTCCACGTGTTTTGGTGAATATGTGATGTGCAGGTACACAATTGAGCAAAATGGACTAAGGGGGGTAAAAGTGACCAATTTGGCCGAACCACCTGGTTCGGCTAAACCACCCCCTTAGCCCATTCATACACGACACACCACCACATGGGGAAACACACTTAATGGTCATATGGATCGCTAACGTCATCAATCTGGGGCAAAGAAGCACAAACCGACCAAACCCAGCCCATGGGAAGCAATCCTGGACATCCACAACACATAGTCGGTGCATCAGAAGGCAACCGGGCAATGGGCCCAGTTTGCCCGAAGGTCCCAGTTCGTCCGAACTGGGGAACCACCTCAAAACCGTCATCCAGAGCCAATCCGGGCCGTGGAGCACAAAGGCAGTGCATCTGGATGGTTCGGCTGAACTGATCAGTTCGGTCGAACCTATCCAGTTCGCCCGAACTGGCCGGGCAACCGCCTCAAGGTTGCCTTGGCCGGTGCTGCACTCCACCGCCTTGATCCACCTATAAATAGAGGTGTCCATCCCCATTTGAAGACACACCACTTGGGAGCAACACCAGTCCTCCGGAGGGCCTCCAACTCAGCCTAGGACGAGGAGCCGACCTACAAACCGACTTGCAACCCAGCTAAGAGCTGGATCAGCACGTGGGGGAGCAAAGGCGGTATAGAGGTCGGTTCGGCCGAATACGTGGCATTCGGCCGAACCCCTCAGTTCGCCCGAATCCCCAGTTTGGCCCAAGTGGGGGGGACCGCGTCTGGCTTGCGTGCATGCCACTCTTCCTCCCACCGACTTGATCCATATATAAATGAAGGTCCTTGGCCCTTGCACAACACACGACACAAGAGGAGAGTCCCTTAGCAAAGCTCTGCCACTTTCATACTTAGAAGATAGGGAGAGAGGAGAGGTGAGCTTCCCGGAGAGGAGCCGGAGTGTCGGCCCCTCTTCCCGCTGTACCTCTACGGATGTAGCTCAGCTTCGAGTGACATCCGGATCATGTCTGGTAAACGTGTATCTCTCTCTGATTAATTGAGCATCTAGTTCTTACTTTTATATGCTTGCTGGTTCTTCGTTCAATGCTTAGTTGATGGTATAATTGTATACTAGTTGCTTGTCTTGGGTGCTTATATTTCTATAGGAGATAAGTATTAGTTGACTAGTGTAGGCGCGGTGCCTAGACTTGAGGCTAACTTAGTTTGCCCCTTAGTCTGCGAAGGTGGTAGTCGTTAGGTGGTGATAGCCCTATACGGCCTTTGTAGTCCATCACGTTCGTCTCGGCTTGTAGGATCCCCAGTGCAGGATAGATCACACCGCTCTCACATCCCTTTCTGTGCGTGGTAGGTTCTGCTGTCCCGAAGCAAGTATCTAGATATACCTTCTGACCCACTCAGTTAATCAGTAGAGTGCTTCTACCAGGCTCGTGCCCTCTCTACCCTCTTATCGCTTCTCTTCCCCCTTGTTGTTGTCATCCACATCATCCATTTCATCCACTCCATCCCATTACCCTTGGACAACTTAGTTTAGAATTAGTTCACTTCTCGTTCTCCGTGGAAATTGATACCTTGGAATACTCCCGGGTGAAAGCTACATCGGTATCCATCCGCTTGCGGATTTATCTGTAGGTCGTAAGGAGTGCCAACAAGCTTTCTGGCATCGTTGCCGGGGAACCGGTAGCTGTTCTGATTCTGAACCCAAGTTGTCCGTGTATCCCCATCATCCACCATCCATATGGATTCCACTCTTACCTTATGTCAACATTCGGCTCCAAAGGGGGATTGTTTGGAGCCACCACCATCATCACATCCCATCCACACACCCGGCTATGAGCTACGTCCCGGCTTCATAGCCATGGTTTGAGAGCAAACGTTCTCATGAATGAATGCTGAGAGTCCATACGCGCATTTGCGCGAGTTTGAGCAACTTTGCTCGTGTCTCGTCATTACGGACATGACACAAGAGACGCTTAAATGGAAGCTATTCTCGTTCTAAATGATGGGAGGAGCAAATAAATGGTACTCTCTAGTTGTTCGAAATATGGAAGGGAGCTGGGAAACCTTAGAGAGAAATTATGCCTAAATTTTTTCCCAGCTTCCAAGGTAGCCAGCCTCCAAATCGAAATTCTTATCTTTAAACAATTAGAGGGAGAATCGTTAGGAGCTACGAGGGCTCATTTCAAGCAAATTCTGGCCTCAGGATCAGACCTAAGCCTTCCAGAACCTGTTGTTTTACAACACTTCATCCTTGGCCTCTGTCCCGTAGCCACCACTTTCTTGAACTCCGCTTCAGGAGGGTCATTCTCTCATCCGATTCCTAGTGAAGCGAGGGTAATCCTGGATCGTATCCTAGACGACACTCCGTACACTTGAATCTATGATGAACTCCCTGATGAATAGAAGCAGCCTGAGCCTGAACTTGAAGAGCCTAAACACCCACAATCTAAATCAATCAGCTCTTCCATTCCATTAGAACTTGAAGCTCATTTCAAACCACAACAATACTCTAGCCAGGACCAGTATAATCCACTCTACACCACTCCCTATGATTTTGACGATGATCTATTCGATGACATTGAGAGTGCAGAAAGTTTCCCATTGGAACAACGTGTAGAGCAAAAAGATCAACCTCCCGACAAGGAAGAACTTGAATATCAGAGAGAGTACTTAGGTTGTCTCTCTACTATCATGAGTCGGGAATGGCTAGAAAAGGATGATGCCTCAACCGAGGTCGTTAAAATGTCCAAAAGGATCCGAACGATATTTTGCGAAGTCATGGGCGTAGACAAGGAAATCAGGTATGACCCGAGCCTCGGAATCAACATAATCACTAGCTCTTTGGTGCGAGCTCAATTCCCTGATGAACCATGGTCATCATCTCAGAAATGCCTTAGGTTCAAATCGAGAAGAATCCTTCACTGTTTAGGGATTTTGCGGGTCACACCCGTTCAGATTAGGGACCCTAAACTATAACTGGATTTCCATATCTTTGACCTACCCAAAAATTCCACTCATTCTATCTTTATCGGGAGGCTGATTTTGAAAATACTAGAAAAAGCACCAATGAATCAGCTAGTAGAGCTTTGGATCGGGAAAGAACTAGTCCCTGTCTCTTACTCTCAATCTCTGAACACCCAAGTAGACATAGATCCTGATCCTGATCCTATGGAGGAGGTCATGTCAACAACCTTGATGGACTTAGAGCCTACCATCCTAGAGGAAGACATACAATTCTTTGCGGAGGAAGAGGAAACTCAACCTGCAATCAAGCTCAATCCAACTAAAACTCCAAAACCATCTCCAATCGAGCTGAAACCTCTTCCTCCTGGATTAAAGTACGCTTTCCTCCTCAGGGAGAAGCAAACTCCAGTGATCATTAGTGACAAGCTATCCGACCTGGAAACCCAACAACTGCTCACTATCCTGGAGAAGAATCGACCTGTTGTCACATGCCAAAATTTTTTGGATTTTGGGATGTGATATGTTAGCATAATTAATACAATGATTTTCTCAATTTTCTAAAATTTTTCAAGCTTTATATAATTAACAAGGAATTTAGTACAGGAAAATTCTTTTTTTAAATTAAATTAAAACAATGCAGGTTTAATATTGAGTGCCATGCATTCATGCCGGTTGCATTTACTGGCTTAATGTGTGTAAAGTTTTCAAAAACACGTTTAGAAGCCTAATGGAAATTTTCTAGAACTTTCTGGATTTATTCCTATTTTTCTATAGCTAATTTCAATTTATGGAAGGTGCTAAAATCTTTTTCATGAGCTCCAAATATTTTATTTGGGTTCCTCATGTCCAACTCTATCTCTGGAATTTTTCTAGGATTTTTAGAATTTTTGGAATATTTTTCATGGTTTTAATATCAAATATGGACTTATCTAGAATTATTTTATAACCAAGAAAATAATTATTCCGAAAATTAAAATCACCCTAAATCTTAGTAGACAAGCCTTGGCCCAAAGTTGACCCAAGTTTAGGCCAAATCTATCCCATCACTTTATTGGGCCAAATTTCAAAGCTCATTCGCATTGGAATTGGGCAACCCACATTTAGTCCCATATTGCTAATGAACCTAGAAGTGAGAGGTTTTCTCCCTATATATACGAACCACCTCTCCTCTGGAAAAGGCACATCATCGACTCCTTCTACAGGGAGGCCCCTTTGTTTGGGATTCCCTAAGGTAGTCTTCTTCCACCATATCTTCCACTACTACCCAATCTTCGTCTCGTCGTTGCGCCGAGCCTTCCGTCGTTTTTGGCCTCAAGATTTTCAGTAAGACCCTCAACGAATCTTGTAATTTTTTACCATATTCGTTTAGTCTATACTCTTTCGTAGAAAAGCCCCTGCTAGTTTTAAGCGTCGAAAATCTTGTTTAGTCCATAGTTTCCACGTTTTAGATTCGTTTTAATCCGTTTTCATTGCGATAGACTCATATCGACATGAATTACGATTAGAAGTATTATTTAACTTGTTTGAGGATCGAAGCCCTCTAATATAAGCTATTAGAGGGAGGTGAATAATAGCAATAAGTCACAGCAGATATTTTCACCCTCAAAAACAGATTCTGAAAGGTGCACTAAATCTTGTATCGTTTCTAGACAGTAGCTCCTAAAATCGTCATCATTTTCCAGAAGATAGATTTTCAAAATACGAAGCTAACCCAATTGGAATCACGATAATCGGATGTCTAGAACTCGAGATATAAAATAAACAAGCAGACTATGTCAGATGGTGACGAGAATTGATCAAGCCTTAATTTTGTGATTAAACAAAGTACGTATGGAATTAAGAAACCAAACTTTTCAGACCTAGTTCTTGATGACTTAGCAATATTCTGGATGAATTAGACCAACACATCCATCGACAGCGAGTCTCAAACCCTCACATCGATAATCTTCACGTGCACCGTTCTCTAGCCCAAACATCCGGTGAGACATCCTTGACCAATAGGACCTCCATTCCTCCAGAACTTAGTCCCGACCCTTCCGCTTAGCACGCTCTTTTAAATCTTTTATCTTGATTGGTGTATTGTTCTTAGTTGTATATTGTTTGCTTGCTTGTTTAGCTGCATGTTGTGCTCGTGTCGTTGATTGTTGTGGGCAGAGGAACGTCATCAAGATATTGCACGAACAAGATTGAAGACTCTGAGTAGCGGTATCTTTGTTGCATAAAGGTAAGTTATAGCACGGACAATCCTGGCTACCTACACACTTTGTATTAAATTATTCCATACATGCATGTGTCTAAATTAATGTACCATTAATGTTGTACCTAGTCTTGATTATCCTATCCTTGTTTACCTTGGGTTTACGCATATGGGTAGATCTTTGCTATGCGCGGCTACTATCACAATTATTTAACTGTTAACTTTGACTTAATGGTTCACTTCAACATTAATGATAAAACTTGCTTTTTAACAACTTGGTTTAGGGAGCTAGAGCATGTGCTTCGTGCTTTGCTCTAGTGTCTCTCTATAAGGTCCGGTTCTTAAAGCGGCAACCCAGGAGCCTGTTACCACCGCTAGAACTATTATGGCTCTGGTCTTGGTCAAGAAGCTTGTACGTCTCTAGCTTGCCAGTGGTTACCGACGGGCCGACGGCGCTATGAGAACCACTCGTGAGTGTATGGTTTGATCCACCGAGGACGGCCGATCCGTCGGCTATGTCCACGTGAGGCACAGTCCCATGTTGGGAGTCCCTGCGATGGGGAACTCCACACGTTGTCCATTGTTGGGTGTGATGCCCGCGCTTTGGACGCCATCGACCCCCTTATGGTGTGACTCCGCAAGCGTAAGTCGATCTCGTTGCCTTGGGACATACTACTTGTGTTGTACCATAGCGGCCACTATATTGTTAGGGTGTCTTGTGAAAAGCCTCGTAGCGTCCCTATACGGTCACACCTCGGAAGTGTGATTTGAGAGGTCTGGCCACCTCGGCATGGTTGGGTTTAAAGTTCCTTTGAACTTTTACGCGACTGATGGGTAAAGGGCGAGACCTCTGCAGAGTGTAAATCTATCATGATGGCCTTGCTCAGGGTCACAAGCGGCCTAGATCCTTTTTGATTAGAAGATGATGTTTATTTATGCTTAATGACACTTATATTTTATTAATTGGGTTGCAACTGGGTTCCTTTCACTTGTAGTAACTTGGACAATGTTAAAACAAACCAACTAAAAATGCTAACGCAGTTCAGCCATGTCTAGCCTTACTTTGAGCCTTCATACACCCGTGCTATACTTGCTAAATATATGTTTTACTTACAGTTGTCATTATACAACAAAATCCCGGATGGGTAACAGATGGAGTAAATTAGTCTGCTGCTACTGAGTTTCTTGAGGATCTTCTATACTTCTGAGCTGTGGTCAACCAGTCGGTGTCCCTGTGGACTTGAGGCTCTACCTGTCGAGAGAGTTAATACATAGACTTCCGCTGTGTTTTATTTAGGTAAACTCTGATGTAAACTATTTTATTTGAGCATATGCACTCTGATTTCCATACTTGTAAGTTGTATGTGTTCTATGGACATCCTGTGCACACATATGACAGCATTCGGGTTTCTGTGTAAATCCGGGTGTGACAGATTGGTATCAGAGCCATGCTGACTGTAGGGTCGCAGCCTAGATAGTACTGGTCATCCTTTATTGGTTATTTTGTCATACAACCCTTGCTTTCTCTATCCTTGAGATTTTTATTCATAAAAAGTGCTATCCTTGAGCATTTTACCCTCCTTGATGACTTATCTTTTGGTCATTATATCCTTAGTTGTTTTATCCTCTCCTTGATAAATTACTTCTCACCATTGACTTCTGATTATTTACCTACACCTTGGTTTGATAAACTGCTGATCTTAAATTTTTGTCTATTTAACTCCTCCTTGCTTATTGCTTTACCTTGGTCATTCATCCCCCTCCTTGAGATTTGTGTTACTCTTGTGAGTATCCTAGTTTACTCAGTCGTTCCTTGACCGTATTTCTATTTCACTCCTTGTTCTTCTGTCACTTTGGATTCTTTCCTTGGCCTTTGACCCCAAAGTATCTTTTCCACTCTTCCTTTATCCTAAAACACTTAGATTGTCTGTATCGTAGGTGCCGCCCCTCCATCTTCTCCACCAAAACGGAATGCCCTCGACGAGATGAATCTGTTTTGCCGTTGCAAGCCCTATCCCGTGCACCGGAACTATCACATCTTGAAGGCCATCATCGCTGTTCTTCTTCTGTACAGGTCACGTTGAAGTGTTCTCTATGTTCTCCATTATGCTCTGGCCTATACCCTCTCATCCCTCGCACTACAGGCTCATCTATGGACAGCACCCTGGTGGTCCAGACGCAAGAACAGGGACGCTCCTCTCCTCGCCATGGCCCCTCATCATCGTCACTCGTGTCTCTCTGTCGAGCGCTGCCACCTCTCGTCATCATGATGGCTGTCTTCGACCCCTCCGGATGACCCAAAGTGAGACTCCCCTTCCACTGTCTCCCTATTTTGATGTCTCCTGCTGTGAATCATGCACCATAGGTCGAATCCCGACGATCCCCGGCGCAGTTTCTCCGTAAACATGTTGCTGCTCCTCACGGCCAGCACTGCAGGCACCGATTGGCATCACGTTCCCTGGTGATTTATTTGTCTGATTGTCGAATCCTTTTACCAGAATGTGTTATCATGTCCCTGCACACGCCCTGCAAGAGGGATTTATCACATGTTTCATGGATTGCGAGATATTAATTTCGTCGTGCTGGCTGCTCCTGCTGTCCTGACAGCAATACCACCCTATGTTGTCTCTGCGCTCCCTGAGGAACCATTGCTCCGAACGACATGATTTTTGGTCATCATGTAGTACTTGTATCCCTTATCATTCACAGAAAACAGATTTTCAAGTGGTGCTACCAAAACAAAGTTATGTCATTTGTGGTACTGCTGTCCTCTCGTCAGGCACATTTTATGTGTGCTGCAGTGGGCTCACGTTCCCCGATGATCTATGTGATGAATCAGGAAATCCGTTAACCACATCATATATCTTATAGTTGCATATGATGCCATAAAGTGGCTTCTCCATAGTGTCAGTAAACATCAACCTTTTCATGCTCCTAGTGTTCGTCGTCCTGCTGTCCGCCTCATCGGGCATGAACGCCTAAAACCATGTCTGCATTCCCCATTGATTCCTTGACCTTTTTGGTACACCTTTCAGCCAGCACATGTTCCCATGTACCCCGTACAGAACGACAAGAATAATCCATGATATCTATAAAGCAATGACCACCACACGAGAAACACGTTCAGCAACCCCACCAGCCTTGTTTTGCCGATTGCCTAGCCCTCGGCAAGCCCGTGCCGTTCCCATCACCCAAAGTGTTCTTGCCTGATCATGTTCTACAACCAGAGAGTATTTATCTTACCAAAATCTTCTTATAGTATACATCCACTCATCCATGCCATCCATTGGCAACCGTCGGGCGACCGACATATGTTGCTACACTCTTTGATCGTTTTACTTCTGATTCGATCGGTTCAAGTTGTGTTAGGTTCGTGTCGATGTAAGATACGTGTTAGATGAGATGTTTACCCTGTTGGCTGTTTTATAAATTCAATATCCAATTAATTTGATTAGTGTCTAGCTCATGTGTTTTAGAAATAAAATCAAATATAGGTTTAAACTCTGGTATTTTCCTAAATAAATGTCAATTTGGTTAATATGAACTTAAATGTGTTTTTAGTATAATTTGATTAGTTTAACACGACATGATATAAGTGGATTAGCTGCTCTCACATAACACCGACTTTTAATATTAAATGTTTAAATTGAGTAATTTCTAAAAAAATTATAAATAAAATATGACTAGCTTTAATCTCGTGTTTTCTAATTGAAACATAATCTGGACTAATTTGAACTTTGTTTATTACTCTGAAATAATCTTTGTATATGTTTCTTTACAAATAAAATAAATGCAGCTTATAGCTTTTCTCACTGTTAAGAACCCAAGTCTCGGATAGCCGCCCATAGCTTGTTCCTAGTGTTTCTTGTACCTTAGTGCTAGCGGTAGCTAGCTGTGGCTTGTAGTGCGCTTTTCAAAGATTGTTTTGTCTCTATTTGGTGTATTGTCTTAGTTGTAAATTGCTTGCATTTCAATTGATTGTTTGACGTTGAGGAATGCTTCTGAGCAATGTGACACTGGAAAAGAGGCAAGTGTCTTGATCATCTTGACTCTTGCGCCTTTATTAATTTTACATCATCGCTATTTTATTTATGCTTTCTGCATTTTGATGTAAATTTGATGGGAAC
Source organism: Echinochloa phyllopogon (assembly GCA_033239725.1). Taxonomy (NCBI): domain Eukaryota; kingdom Viridiplantae; phylum Streptophyta; class Magnoliopsida; order Poales; family Poaceae; genus Echinochloa; species Echinochloa phyllopogon. The sequence goes on from BTCW01000018.1 coordinate 32,255,283, forward strand.
CCATATAGGTTGTTTACTAGATTTTCATGATCATTCCTGGAAGCCTTTAGTGGTACCTTTCTTATGGGTAGTATATGCTTAGCTTGCTCAACAGGGTTGGTTGATAATTTAATCTTGACTAATGATATATGCAACTTGTTAATGTGGGTTTGGTTAGAAACATGGAACCCCTAGGTGACTCGGGCAAGTGGAATGATGGATTTTTTTGTGATTGTTTAATGTTAGTCTTGCCTGAGTCAATTTTAAAGGACCTCTATGGAGTGACCACCCAGGACTTATAGTGCAACCATGAGACTATATGGGCAACGTTCTTGGCTGAGAAAGTTGGGTAATGCAGGGGTACGTGTTGAGCGGGTAGGAGTCGACTAGGGCAGCGTCCCAGAAGTCGCGGCACCGCACAATGATGGGTCTTAGCCCTGAGTGGGTCAATGCTCCTTGGAGAACCAAAGGAAGGCTTCGTAGTGCACCGCGTAGCGCTCACATCTCGAAAATGTGAGGGGGGGGGGGTTAGCGGCCCCTAGCGAATGGTGACACGACTCATGGTGAAAGTGTACAACCTCTACATAGTGTAAAACTGTTATAACAGCCATGCTCACGGTCAAGAGCGGCCTGACCCTACCATGGATGGTTGGGTTGGATGAATCGCATAAGGGTGGTTGTGGTTCGGGAGTTGGTTTGGATGGTAAGATGTTAACCTTAAGTTCAGGCTAGGTTGGATAACCTGTGCCTTGATGGGTTTTGGGAAGCCTTATTCACATAATATCTCTAGGTGCTTAATTAAACTATGACGAACTAAAATATGAGTTTGCAGTCCACCAAGCCTTCCTTGTTCATATGCCCATCATGTCATATTTCTCCCCCACTTGCAGAGTACACGCCTCCAGGTGTACTCACCCTTTTCCTTTGACCCCCTACTGTGTCTCCCCCATATGCTGCTCATATAGTACCTTGAGAAGGAGCTACTATGTGATGACTTGGTGGGAGTTGTTCATGAAGACTTGGAGTCCTAGGTTGGCATGCCCCCAGTCAATGTTCCTGCGGAAGATGGAGCCCTCTGCTACGATTAGTTCTTTTCCGCTGTGAATCTTTCTTTAAGACCCTTTGGTCATTTTGTAATAATATACATTTTGTAATTGATATATGTTGTAATAATCACTGATGATGTCACTTTATGCATGAAAATTGATCCAATGCATGCATAAAGCTTGCGTTCGGTTTGTCCGTGAAAACAGGCTGCTGCCTCGAGGAGTGCCCACATCTCTTGGAACTTGCGGAGAGCCTCGGGCTCGGTTGGCACCTCAAGGGTGTGCATTAGCATGGCAGCAGCTGCCACATTTTGGCTTGCACGTGCAAAGTAGGGTGTGCCTGCCTCGTTGCGGAGGATTTGCTCGTGCGTGTGGTGCGCACGAGACCGTGCATCGGTGGTGCATCCTCTGGCACTCCTATGCTTGTCGTTGTCGGCGCGCTCCGCATCGAGGCGAATGCTTTCTGCCTCAAGATCGGCTTGGTGGGATCGTATCCACTCCTCCTTCTCACGAAGGTAGCTCACCATATCCTCCGGCGTTCGTTGCACCGAGGGAGTGTGCTCGCCGTCGCTACGTCCTGAGGATGGTGCTTCCACCACATGGGCCACGTTACACTCTCGCGAGGGGGCATAGCGTGATGATGAGTCAGCGCTGCTGTCAGACAATGCTGAGTGCTAGCAGATCATGTGGAATCCGTGACCCCAACAAAGGTCGGGTGGATTACACGCATCATGCGATCCCTAAGCTCGAGCTCAAAGATATCAGCGACATTTCTCATGCCGTAGGGGAGCTTCGTGCTGTTGGCACTCCTTACGGCCTACAGATAAATCCGCAAGCGGACGGATACCGATGTAGCTTTCACCCGGGAGTATTCCAAGGTATCGATTTCCACGGAGAACGAGAAGTGTACTAATCCTAAACTAAGTTGTCCTAGGTAGATGGTGTGGATGAAATGGAATGGATGAGATGGATGACGACAACAAGGAGAGAAGAGAAGAGGTAAGAGGGTAGAGAGGGTACGGGTCTGATAAAGGTATTCTACCGATTGATTGAGCAGATCAGAGGATACAGATAGATACTTGCTTCGGGACTACAGAGCCTCAGACACACAGAAAGGGGTGAGAAGGGGTGCCGGTTACCCTGAACCTTGGGTCCTAAGACACCGGAACTAACGTGATGGGCTACGAAGACCGAAAGTGCTGTCACCACCTTATAGCTACCACCTCCGTTGCGACGGGCAGAAACTAAGTTAGCCTCAAGTATAGGCACCACGCCTACACTAGTTGACTAATACTTATCTACTGCAGACAGATAAGCACTCAAGCTAAGCAGCTAGTATATAATTATACTACACAACTAAGCATTGAACGAAGAACCAGCAAGCATATAAAAGTAAGAACTGAATGCTCAATTAATCAGAGAGAGATACAAGAGTTACCAGACAAGACCCGGATGTTACTCAAAGTGAAGTCGCATCCGTAGAGGTACAGCGGGTAGAGGGGCCGACACTTCGGCTCCTCTCCGGGATGCTCACCTCTCCTCTCTCCCTATCTCTACTGATACAAGTGGAGAACTAACAGTGCTTCGCCTGCACTCTACTCTTGTGTTGTGTGTCTTGCAGGTGACCAGGGGTCTCAATTTATAGTGGCCCGGGTCGGTGGAGTGGAGCAGCGGCCAAGGCAGCTCAAGGCGGCTCCGGGCCGTTCGGCCGAAGTGGCTGGTTCGGCCGAACCGATGTGTTCGGCCAAACGGGCACGTGGCACCGCCTTGTTGCTGAGGCGGTGGACTTCTGGGGGCGGTTCGGCCGAAGTGGGCCGTTCGGCCGAACAGGCCCTGTGGCCTAGCAGTGCTCCCCCGTGCAACCTCTGCCCTGTGGGCCCTCCTGGCTAGTTCTTGGTACTTGGCTTCGAGTTGGACCGGCCCCGAATGAGGTGGCGGTCCTCTACGTGTCATCCCGGTCGCTGCTTGAGTGTCGGTGACGTGGATGGCTTCCCGATTTCGTATACGGCTAAGGAGGGTAACCGGCCGAATCGTGTCGTTCGGCCGAAACGGTCATTTCCGACCCTTATAGCACGTGTTTCTCCATTTTGTACCTTCACAGAGGACAATCACCAAAACTTGTGGAAATAGTCAGTGATAAGCCCTATAGCTATGGTGTGTGTCTCCATTGTGTCTGTTTTATACTTGGTTGGAGATCGGAAATCGGTCTGTAACGACTGCCAACAAGCTCCCCCAAGCTTAGCTCTTTGCTCGTCCTCGAGCAAAGATAAAAACTTAGGCTCGGTGGATCAGGAGTTGCTACAATGTCATTTCTCTTGCAGGTAACTTTATAAACAACTAGTACTCAAATTTTTACTTGAATTACTAGCAAGGTATTAATTCACCATTTTACCTATGGGGCTTATAGCAATCTCCTTATCTTGGGCGGTTGAAAGGATGAACAACTTAACTTAGTTTTATTCCACTCTACTCTTTTCAGGATCCTATCTCGGAGTTTTCACCCTTTTGTGAAAAGATAAATTGTTCCTCATTGGCTCACTCAATCGCTCAAGTGTATTTGAATCCTTACCAAAGGCTTTGCCTTCTTTTCATCCTAACATCTAATTTGGCTCTTTGTGTGGCTCAGGGACAAAGAATGAAGGCATACAAGCATCTTATATTTTGCTAAGTCAAAGACCGGATCTTTGAGGAAACAAATCATACCTTAAGATCGAGAAGTGCAAGTGTGTGGGATATATGGAATGGAATATGGTGGGATGGAATATGGTGGAATGGAATATGGTGGAGCTCCTTGGGATGAATCTCCCTCTCCTTGATTTATTTTCGAGAACATGGGCTATCTTTTATTCTCATATTTTTGCCATGCACTTGACATGCTTTTCTGTTTTTTTTCCTTTCTTTTTGCTATGCTTTTCTTTTTCTTTTTATTTTTGCCGTGCTTCTTTGGCATGCTTTTCTTTTTGCATAGCCCATGTCTCTATCAAGAATATTTGGAGAGGAAAATCATGGAACATGAAGCATTTTATTTTTGTGGATGGATGATGGAAAATGTTTGCTAACTCCCAGTGTAGGAATTGCAAGTGAGAGGTGGTGTGTGTACGTGGATCTCGATCTCTAAGAATATGAAACCTTCACTCAAAGGTCACAACAATTTGACAAAGCTCACTAAGATAACAAGCAGCATATGAGTAGAAAGTTTGGAACTAATCCTATCATATGGCTCTGGTAGGAATGTTTGACCAATGAGGAACTTTGTTTTGAAAACATAAACATCCGAGATTTTCACCATACTAAGAGCAGAAATAGAATTCAACCAAAGTATCACTATATCAATCCCCACAACAACCTAGACTTGGAATAAGGCATATGCTCCCACAAGGTTTTCAGGTTCATTTCTACTCATGCCAAATAACTCAAGCATAGTCAAGCAACTAGTTGCAACAAAGTACTAGCAAAATTAATGACAGAGCAACCATTCATCATTTCCAAAGTGAGAGGCATATGATTCATTCCATGCATGGTTGAGAGTTAATTTTATTCAAGGGAAGTATTTTCAATTGAATGACCAAAGTGCTGAGTAATTCGGAACGTACCTGATGGGGGTGCTCCCCCAAGCTTGGACTCTTCACTGGTAGGGATTCAACCTTGAAAGGTACTGAGTCAGCTGGTCGGCCTGCTCGTTCTCGTCCTGTTCCTCCACTGTGTCATGCCTGTACTCATGTATCTTTTCGTTAAACAGGGCAATCTCCGGTTGGTTCAAATGCACCAACCGGAGTGATAATTTTATTCTTTTTGCATTCAACTCTAATTTTATTTATTCTTCGAACTAAAATTTGGAACAAATGATTGGAAGGGAAAATTCAGAGCACCCTAATCATGAATCTGAGGAAAATAAATGAATCACACAATTAACTAACACACCAAACTAAACTGAACTAAACGGTGCTCTATCTAAAGACGGACGGGGTTCAGAGTTCTATGAACTCAACGACATCTAATTCGTCGAGTGGCGGAGGTTCTGGTTCTAGGAAAACCTTCAACCGCTGTCCGTTGACCTTAAAGGTGTTTCCGTCCTCGCTTTGCAAAGTGACGGCCCCATGAGATGCAGCATTGATTACTGTGAATGGGCCATCCCACTTGCTCCTCAACTTCCCGTGACCGAAAAGTTTGACACGGGAGTTGAAAACGAGGACCTTATCTCCCGGCTTGAACGTCTTGACCTTGATTCTCTTATCATGCCATCTCTTGGTCCGTTCCTTATATAGCCGGGAGCTGTGGTAAGCTTGTTCCCTCATTTCATCTAATTCGGCCAATTGGATCTTCCGCTTGAGGCCGGCAGCTGGAAGGTTCATACCCCACTTCCTAAAGGCCCAGTGAGCTTTGAACTCCATCTCTACTGGTAAGTGGCAGGTCTTGCCATATACTAGTTGATACGGGGTCATGCCTATGGGGGTCTTATAGGCCGTACGATATGCCCAGAGTGCATCCGGGAGTTTATCCTTCCATTGCCTACCCATCTCATTTACGGTCTTCTGCAGAATATTTTTGATTTGTTTGTTTGATGTTTCTGATTGACCGCTAGTCTGAGGGTGATAGGGTGTAGCAACATTATGCTGCACCCCCAGACTTGAAAGATACTTACGGAAGGCTGAATCGATGAAATGGGATCCGCCATCACTAATGACTATCCTAGGAACGCCGAAACGCGGAAAGATGTACTCATGAAACATTCGTCTCGCGTTCCTTGAATCGGCGGCTACACAAGGTAGAGCTTCCACCCACTTAGAGACATAGTCTACTGCCACTAGGATGAACTGGCAACCCTCGGAAATTGGGAAGGGACCCATGAAGTCCACTCCCCAAACATCGAAAATTTCTACTTGGAGATTTCTAGTGAGTGGCATCGCGTCTCTAGTGTTAATGTTTCCGTGTTTCTGACAGCGGGGGCATCGCATGACGAATGCTCTTTCATCTTCGTACATGCTGGGCCAATAAAATCCGCTCTGACAGACTTTAGCATTGGTCCGGAATGCACCGTAGTGTCCTCCGTACAGAGCTACGTGGCACCTCTCTAGGATTTTATATGCCTCATGTGCAGGGATGCACCTTCTGAGGAGTCCGTCACTACATATCCGGAAGAGGTACGGGTCGTCCCAGAGATGGAGTTGGCTCTCATAAGCTAATCTCTTCTTATTTTCTCCAGGAGGGACATACCCCGTGACCATGAAGTTTACTATGTTAGCGTACCACGGATCGCCAGTGGTGACCTTAAGGAGCGTGTCATCTCGCAAGTAATCATTGATCGGAAGATCAGATGGTACTTCCATTCGGGACAGGTGGTCAGCCACTGAGTTCTCTACTCCCTTCTTATCTCTTATCTCGATGTCGAACTCCTGGAGTAGCAGAACCCAGCGGATGAGTCTCGGCTTTGCATCCTTCTTGGTCAGAAGGTACTTTAGAGCAGCGTGATCTGAATAGACTATGACCTTGGCCCCGACTAGGTAGGACCGGAATTTGTCTATAGCAAATACGACCGCTAAGAGTTCCTTTTCCGTGGTCGCGTAGTTGAGCTGAGGGCCGGTGAGCGTTTTGCTAGCGTATGAGATAGCATAGTGCTTCCTGTCCTTAGTTTGGCCTAGCACAGCTCCTACGGCATAGTCGCTCGCATCACACATGATTTCAAATGGGATGCTCCAGTCGGGAGGCTGGATAATGGGAGCGGAAATGAGTGCCTTCTTGAGGGTGTGAAAAGCGGCGTAACACTCCTCATTGAAAATGAAGGGGGCATCTTTGGCTAAAAGATTGGTCAAGGGCCGAGATATCTGGGAAAAGTTTTTGATGAAGCGCCTATAGAATCCGGCATGACCAAGGAAGCTTCGGATTCCCTTAACGTTTGTGGGAGGTGGAAGTTGCTCAATCACTTCTATTTTTGCCCTGTCTACCTCGATTCCACGTTCCGACACCCGATGTCCTAAGACAATACCCTCTCGCACCATAAAATGACACTTTTCCCAGTTCAAAATGAGGTGCTTCTCTCTACACCTCTGGAGGACCTTGTCCAGATTTTTCAGACACTCGGTGAAGGTCCTTCCATAAACTGAGAAATCATCCATGAACACTTCCATAATCTCCTCAATCATGTCAGAGAAGATGGACATCATGCAACATTGGAAAGAGGCAGGTGCGTTACACAACCCAAAGGACATACGCCGATAGGCATACGTCCCATAAGGGCATGTGAACGTGGTTTTACTCTGGTCTTCAGGATGGATTGGGATTTGGTGATATCCAGAGTAACCATCAAGGAAACAGAAGAAGGAGTGTTTGGCTAGCCGTTCAAGCATCTCGTCTATGAACGGAAGAGGGAAATGGTCTTTCTTGGTGGCTTTGTTGAGTTTACGATAATCTATGCACATACGCCACCCGGTAACAGTGCGCTGAGGAATGAGCTCATTCTTGTCATTGCGCACTACCGTCATTCCTCCCTTCTTTGGAATGACTTGGACGGGACTAACCCACTCGCTATTGGGAACTGGGTAGATGATCCCAGCATGAAGGAGCTTGAGAACTTCCTTTTTCACGACCTCTCTCATGGCATTGTTCAGCCGTCTTTGAGGTTCCCGAGACGGCATTGCTTGAGAATCGATCGGGATGCGATGAGTACAGAGATTTGGGCTAATCCCTTTCAGGTCTTGGAGAGAATATCCTAAGACCGATCGATTCTTCTCCAGGACAGTGATGAGTTGTTGGGTTTCTAGTTCGGAGAGCTTATCACTGATGATCACTGGAGTTTGCTTATCTCCAAAGAGGAAAGCATACCTAAGTCCAGGTGGAAGTGGTTTGAGCTCGATTGGGGATGGTTTTGGAGTTTCGTTTGTGTCAAGCTCAATCGGAGGGTGTGTTTCCTCTTCTTCCGAGAAAAACGGGAGATCTTCTTCTGGAATAGGCTGCTCTAGGTCTAATAGGTGAGCTGACCTAACTTCCTCTAATGGGTCAGGATCGGGGTCTGCCTCTAATGGGGTGTTCAAGGATTGAGAATAGGAGACAGGGATGAGTTCTTTGCCGATCCTGAGCTCTACTAGCTGATTTGTTGGTGCCTTTTCCAATATCTTCTGGATTGGTCTACCTATGAAGATGGGATGTGTGGTGTCGCTGGGTAGGTCAAAGATATGGAAATCCATGAAGAGTTCAGGGTCGTTAATCTTAACGGGTGTGACCCGCAAGATCTCCAAACAATCCAGGATTCTTCCTGAAGTGAATTTTAGTCATTTTTGAGAAAATGACCAAGGTACACCAGGGAGTTGGTCGTGCACCAACGAGCTAGAGATTATGTTAATCCCGAGGCTCGGGTCATACCCAATTTCTTTGTCATTGCCCAGGACCTCACAGTATATCCTTTGAATCTTTTTGGGCATCTTGACGACCTCGGTTGAGGCTTCGGCCTCTTCTAGCCACTCCCGACTCATGATAGCAGAGAGACGTCCAAGATATTCTCTCTGGTATTCGAGTTCTTCCTTGTCGGGGGCGTGATCTATGGGCTCTACACGGTGTTCTCGAGGGAAACTCGTTACACTCCCGATGTCATCGAATAGATCATCGTCAAAATCATAGGGAGTGGTGTAGAGTGAATCATAGTAGTCTGGGCTAGGATATGGTTGTGGTTCGAAATGAGCTTCAGGTTCTGATGGACTGGACGAGCTAATGGATTTGGATTGGACTGGTATTGGCTTTTTAGGTTCAGGTTCAGGCTGCTTCTCTTCTTCATCGGGGAGTTCATCATAGATTCCAGTGTAGGGGGTGTTGTCTAGGATACGGTCCAGGACTACCCTCGCTTCACTAGGGACCAAATGAAAGAACGACCCTCCAGAAGCAGAGTCCAAGAAAGTGGTGGCTACGGGACAGAGGCCAAGGCTGAAGGGTTCTGGTAGGCTTAGGTCCGGTCCTGAGGCCAGTATTTTCTTGAAACGAGCCAGACAGGTCCTAACGATTCTCTCTTTAATTGCTTAAAGTTAATGATTTCCGCTCGGAGACTGGCTACCTTGGTAACTGGGACGAAGTTTAGGCAGAATTTTTCCTTGAGAACATCCCAGCTCCCGTCCATAGTACTGACAGCCAGAGAGTACCATTTCCTTGCTCCTCCCGTAGTGAAAACGGGAATAGCTTCCATTTGAGTGTCTCTTGTGTCATGCCCGCAATGGTCAGGCATGAGCAGAGTTGCTCAAACTCGTGCAAATGCGCGTATGGACTCTCGACCTTCGTTCCTGAGAACGATTGTTCACGAACCATGGCTATGGAGCCGGGACGTAGCTCATAGCTGGGTGTGGATATGGGATGTGATGATGGTGGTGGCTCCAAACAATCGCCCGTTGGAGCCGAGTGTTGGCGTAAGGTGAGGGTGGAATTCATATGGTGGATGGTGGTGGGATACACGGACAACTTGGTTTCGGAATCAGAACAGCTACCGTTCCCCGGCAACGGCGCCAGAAAGCTTGTTGGCACTCCTTACGGCCTACAGATAAATCCGCAAGCGGACGGATACCGATGTAGCTTTCACCCGGGAGTATTCCAAGGTATCGATTTCCACGGAGAACGAGAAGTGTACTAATCCTAAACTAAGTTGTCCTAGGTAGATGGTGTGGATGAAATGGAATGGATGAGATGGATGACGACAACAAGGAGAGAAGAGAAGAGGTAAGAGGGTAGAGAGGGTACGGGTCTGATAAAGGTATTCTACCGATTGATTGAGCAGATCAGAGGATACAGATAGATACTTGCTTCGGGACTACAGAGCCTCCGACACATAGAAAGGGGTGAGAAGGGGTGCCGGTTACCCTGAACCTTGGGTCCTAACACACCGGAACTAACGTGATGGGCTACGAAGACCGAAAGGGCTGTCACCACCTTACGGCTACCACCTGCGTTGCGACGGGCAGAAACTAAGTTAGCCTCAAGTATAGGCACCACGCCTACACTACTTGACTAATACTTATCTACTGCAGACAGATAAGCACTCAAGCTAAGCAGCTAGTATACAATTATACTACACAACTAAGCATTGAACGAAGAACCAACAGGCATATAAAAGTAAGAACTGAAGGCTCAATTAATCAGAGAGAGATACAAGAGTTACCAGACAAGACCCGGATGTTACTCGAAGTGAAGTTGCATCCGTAGAGGTACAGCGGGAAGAGGGGCCGACACTTCGGCTCCTCTCCGGGATGCTCACCTCTCCTCTCTCCCTATCTCTACTGATACAAGTGGAGACCTAACAGTGCTTCGCCTGCACTCTACTCTTGTGTTGTGTGTCTTGCAGGTGACCAGGGGTCTCAATTTATAGTGGCCCGGGTCGGTCGAGTGGAGCAGCGGCCAAGGCAGCTCAAGGCGGCTCCGGGCCGTTCGGCCGAAGTGGCTGGTTCGGCCGAACCGATGTGTTCGGCCGAACGGGCACGGGGCACCGCCTTGGTGCCGAGGCGGTTGCTGAGGCGGTGGACTTCTGGGGGCGGTTCGGCCGAACGGGCCCTGTGGCCTGGCAGCGCTCCCCCGTGCAACCTCTGCCCTGTGGGCCCTCCTGGCTAGTTCCTGGTACTTGGCTTCGAGTTGGACCGGCCCCGGATGAGGTGGCGGTCGTCTACATGTCATCCCGGTCGCTGCTTGAGTGTCGGTGATGTGGATGGCTTCCCGATTTCGTATACGGCTAAGGGGGGTAACCGGCCGAATCGTGTCGTTCGGCCGAAACGGTCATTTCCGACCCTTATAGCACGTGTTTCTCCATTTTGTACCTGCACAGAGGACAATCACCAAAACTTGTGGAAATAGTCAGTGATAAGCCCTATAGCTATGGTGCGTGTCTCCATTGTGTCTATTTTATACTTGGTTGGAGGTCGGAAATCGGTCTGTAACGACCGCCAACAGGTGCTCGGGTCCCAAAACTCAAGATCGGGTGGCATGGGTTCCCCTCCGGAGAGTTGGGAGAGTGTTGGCGGTCGTTACGGGCTGATTTCCAACCTCCAACCGAGTATAAAATAAACACAATGAAATCTTTCACCATAGCTATAGGGCCTAATTCTAATCATTTCCATGAGTTTTGGTGATTATTCATTGTGCAGGTGCAATATGGACAAATATGTGCTATAGTGGGTGTAATTGACTAAATCTGCCGAATGCATGATTCAGCCGGCTACCCCCCTTAGTCGTACATGACGTGAAGCACGACCGGGAGGCCATCCAAGCCATCGACAACCGAGCATGACATGTAGACCATCGCCACATCACCTCTGGGCCAAAATAGCATGAAGACCACCAAGGAGAAGCAGCCCAGAAGGACCAGAGGGGAGAGGCGGTGCAGGGGAGCGTTGCTGGGCCAGAAGCCTAGTTCCGCCGAACTAGGCAGTTCAGCTGAACCACCCCTAGCATAGAACCGCCTCCCAGCAGTTGATCTAGGCCGTGGGGAGCTAGGTCTGTGCACGTGGCAGTTCGGCCGAACTCCATGGTTCGGCCGAACCGGGGGATTCGGCCGAACAGCCCGACACCGCCTCCGAGCTGCGTTGGCTGCTACTCTCCCCTGCACCGTCCTTGGCCACTATAAATAGAGGCCCTCCTTCACCTGAAAAACACACAACACAAGAAAGTTAGGCATTAGCGAAGCGCTGCCACTTGTATCTTTTTAAGATAGGGAGAGAGGAGAGGTGAGCGTTCGGGGAGGAGGCGGAGTGTCGGCCCCTCTTCCAGTTGTACCTCTACGGATGCGGCTCTGCTTCGAGTAACATCCGGGTCATGTCTAGTAACTTTTGTATCTCTTTCTGATTAATTGAGCATTCAATTCTTACTTCTATTTGCTTGCTGGTTCTTCGTTCAATGCTTAGTTGATTGGTATAATTATATACTGGTTGCTTGGCTTGGGTGCTTATCTTTCTATAGGCGATAAGTATTAGCTGACTAGTGTAGGTGTGGTTCCTCGACTTGAGGTTAACTTAGTTTTCCCCTAAGTTTGTGGTGATGGTAGTCGTTAGGTGGTGACAGCCCTATACGGCCTACATAGTCCATCACGTTCGTCTCGGCCTGTAGGATTCTAGAGTGCAGGATTGGTGGCACCCCTTCTCATCCCTTTATGTGTGCCATAGGTTCTATTGTCCCGAAGCAAGAATCTAGCTGTATCCTCTGATCCACTCGGTTAATCAGCAGAGTGCCCATACCAGGCCTGTACCCTCTCTGCCCTCTCATCGCTTCTCTTCCCTCTTTGTTGTTGTCATCCACTTCATCCATTTCATCCACTCCATCCCATTACCCTTGGACAACTTAGTTTAGAATTAGTTCACTTCTTGTTCCCCATGGAAATCGATACTTTGGAATACTCCGGGTGAAAGCTACATCGGTATCCGTTTGCTTGCGGATTTATCTGTAGGCCGTAAGGAGTGCCAACAAGCTTTCTGGCGCCATTATCAGGGAACGGTAGTTGTTCTGATTCCAAACACAAGTTGTTAGTGTATCCCACCACCGTCCACATGGATTCCACTATTACCTTATGTCAACATTCAGCTCCAAAGGGCGATTGTTTGGAGCCACCACCATCATCACATCCCATCAACACATCCAGCTATGTGCTGCATCCCGGCTTCATAGCCATGGTTCGAGGGCAAACATTCTCATGAACAAATGCTGAGAGTCCCTATGCGCATCTATGAGAGTTTGAGCAACTCTATTCTTGCCTCACCATAGCGGGCATAACACAAGAGACTATCAAATGGAAGCTATTCCCGTTTTCATTAACGAGAGGAGCAAAGAAATGGTACTCTCTGACTGTCAGAAATATGGAAGGGAGCTGGGAACTGCTTAGAGAGAAATTCTGCCTAAACTTCTTCCCAGTTTCCAAGGTAGCCAGCCTCCGAATCAAAATACTTACCTTTAAGCAATTAGAGGGAGAGTCGTTAGGAGCTGCCTGGGCTTATTTCAAGGAAATTTTGGCATCCGGACCAGACCTAGGCCTATCAGAACCTATAATTCTACAACATTTCAGCATTGGCCTCTGTCTCGTAGCCACCACTTTCTTGAACTCCGCTTCAGGAGGGTCATTCTCTCATTTGATTCCCAATGAAGCGAGGGTAATCCTGGATCATATCCTAGATGGTACTCCCTATACTGGAATCTATGATGAACTCCCCGAGGAAGATCCTGTATGTTCACATTCCAAATCTATCAGCTCTTCCATTCCATCAGAACCCAATGCTCATTTTGAACCAGAACCATATTTTTGCCAGGATTATTATGATCCACTCTAGACCAGTCCCTATGACTTTGACGATGACCTATTCGATGACATCGGGAGTGCAGAAGGTTTCCCACGGGACCGACGTGTAGAGCAAAGGGATCAAGCCCCGACAAGGAAGAATTAGAATACCAGCAAGAGTACCTAGGACGTCTCTCCATTGTTATGAGTCAGGAATGGCTTGAAGAGGCCGAAGCCTCATCTGAGGTGGTCAGAATGCCCAGGAAGATCAGAAGAATTTTCTATGAGATTATGGGTTATGACCAAGAAATCGGGTACGACTCGAGCCTCAGAATTAACATTATCTCTAGCTCGTTGGTACGAACCGAACTCCATGATGAACCATGGTCATTATCTTAAAAACAACTTAGGTTCACTTCAAGAAGGATCCTTGACTGTTTAGGGATCTTGCGGGTCATACACGTTAAGATTAACACTTCTGAACTCTTCATGGATTTCCACATTTTCGACCTACCCAGTAGTACCACACATTTCATCTTCATAGGTAGGCCAATCGTGAAGATTCTGGAGAAAACACCAACGGACCAGAGAATAGAACTTAAGGTCGGTAAGGAACTCGTCCCAGTTTCTTATTCTCATTCCTTGAATACCCCAATAGAAACATACCCCGATCCTGATCCCATAGAGGAGGTCATGTTAACTTCATTAACAAACCTAGAACAATCCATTCTAGAGGAAGATCTCCCATTATTTTCAGAGGAAGAGGAAACCCATCCTCCGATCGAGCTCAGCACGAATGAAACTCCAAAACCATCTCCTATCGAGCTTAAACCACTTCCCCCTAGACTGAGGTATGCCTTCCTCTTCGAGGACAAACAAACTCCAGTGATCATTAATGATAAGCTATCCGACGTAGAAACCCAACAACTCATGACTGTCCTGGAGAAAAATTGATCAGTCTTAGGATATTCTCTCCAAGACCTGAAAGGGATCAGTCCTAATCTTTGTACCCACCGTATCCTGATCGATTCTGAAGCAACACCATCTCGGGAACCTCAATGACGGTTGAACAATTCCATGAGGGAGGTTGTGAAAAAGGAAGTCCTCAAACTCCTTCACGCTGGGATTATCTATCCAGTTCCCAATAGTGAATGGGTTAGCCTCGTTCAAGTCGTTCCTAAGAAGGGAGGAATGATGGTTGTGCGCAATGATAAGAATGAACTCATCCCTTAGTGCACCGTCACTAGCTGGCGTATGTGTATCGATTATCATAAACTTAATAAGGCAACCAAGAAAGACCATTTCCCCTGTCCGTTCATAGACGAGATGCTTGAACGGTTAACCAAACACTCTTTCTTCTGCTCCCTTGACGGTTACCCTGGATAACACCAAATTCCAATACATCCATATGACTAGAGTAAAACCACATTCACATGCCCCTACGGGACGTACGCCTATCGACAGATGTCCTTCGGGTTGTGTAACGCACCTGCCTCTTTCCAACGTCGCATGATGTCCATCTTCTCTGATATGATTGAGGAGATTATGGAATTGTTCATGGATGATTTCTCAGTTTATGGGAAGACCTTTACCGAATGTCTGAGAAATCTGGACAAGGTCCTCCAGAGGTGTTAAGAAAAACACCTTGTCCTAAACTAGGAAAAGTGCCATTTTATGCTACAAGAAGGGATTGTTTTAGGACATATGCTGTCAGAACATGGAATCGAGGTTGATAGAGCAAAGATAGAAGTAATCGAACAACTTCCACCTCCCACAAACGTTAAGAGGATTCGTAGTTTCCTTGGCCATGCCAGATTCTATAGACGTTTCATTAAAAACTTTTCCCAGATATCTCGGCCACTGACCAATCTCCTAGCCAAGGATGCCCCCTTTGTTTTCGATGAGGAGTGCTATGCAGCTTTTCACACCCTCAAGAGAGCACTCATTTCCGCTCCCATCATCTAGCCTCCCGACTGGAACATACCATTTGAAATCATGTGTGATACAAGCGACTATGTTGTAGGAGCTGTGTTGGGATAGACCAAGGACAAGAGGCACTATGCTGTATGATATGCTAGCAAAACGCCTATTGGCCCCCATCTCAACTACGCAACCACGAAGAAGGAGATCTTACCAGTCGTGTTTGCTACAGACAAATTCTGGTCCTACTTAGTTGGGGCCAAGGTCATAGTCTATTCAGACTATGCTGCTCTAATGTACCTTCTGACCAAGAAGGATGCGAAACCGAGACTCATCCGCTGGATCCTTCTACTCCAAGAGTTCGACATTGTGATAATGAATAAGAAAGGAGTAGAAAACTTAGTGGCTGATCATTTGTCTCAAATGCAAGTCCCATCTGATCTGCCAATCGATGATTATTTGCGGGATGACATGCTGCTTAAGGTCACCACTACCGATCTGTGGTATGCCAACATAGTGAATTACATGGTGACAGGATATGTCCCACCTGGAGAGAATAAGAAAAGACTAGCTTACGAGAGCCGACTCCACCTTTGGGATGACCCGTATCTCTTCAGGATATGTAGTGACGGACTCCTCAGACGATGTATACCAGCACACGAGGCATATAAGATCCTGGAGAGATGTCATGCAGCCCCATACGGGGGCCACTACGGTGCATTTTGGACCAATGCAAAAGTCTGGCAATGTGGATTTTACTGGCCTAGCATGTACGAAGATGCTAAAGCATTTGTCATGAGGTGCCCATGTTGTCACAAACATGGAAACATAAACACTAGAGACACAATGCCACTCACCAGCAATCTTCGAGTAGAAATCTTGGATGTTTGGGGAATTGACTTCATTGGTCCCTTCCCAAACTCAGAAGGCTGCAAATTTATTCTGGTGGCAGTAGACTACGTCTCTAAGTGGGTGGAAGCCTTGCCATGTGTGGCCGCTGATTCCAAGAACGCAAAACGGATGTTTCACGAAGTTATCTTTCCCCATTTTGGTGTTCCTAGGATAGTCATTAGCGACGGAGGCTCCCACTTTGTCGACTCAGCTTTCCGTAGGTATCTCTCAAGTTTGGAGGTGCAACATAATGTAGCTACACCCTATCACCCGCAAACTAGCGGTCAGGCAGAAACTTCAAACAAGCAGATCAAGAACATTCTGCAAAAGACAGTGAATGAGATGGGCATGCACTGGAAGGATAAACTATCGGATGCACTCTGGACATACCGCACGGCCTATAAAACACCCAAAGGAATGACTGCATATCAACTAGTCTATGGCAAGACCTGCCACCTACCAGTGGAAATGGAGTTCAGAGCTCACTGGGCCATTAGAAAGTGGGGTATAAACCTTCCAACAGCTGGCCTTAGACAATGAATTCAGCTAGCTGAGATAGACGAAATGAGAGAACGAGCATACCATAGCTCCCGGCTATACGAGGAACGAACCAAGAGATGGCACGATAAGCGAATCAAGGTCAAAACGTTCAAGCCGGGAGACAAGGTTCTTGTTTTCAATTCCCGCGTCAAGCTTTTCGGTCATGGGAAACTTGGAAGCAAATGGGATGGTCCATTCACAGTAATCAACGTTGCATCTCATGGGGCCATCACACTACAAAGCGAGGATGGAAATACTTTCAAGGTCAATGGACAGCGACTGAAAATCTTCCTAGAACCAGAACCGCCACCACTCGAGGACTTAGATGTCATCGAGTTTGCGGAAATCTGAAACCCATCCAGAACCTCGGCCCATAAAATTCAAATCCAAATCTTTCTCGGCCAAAACCTCCTCAACATCCACAACCATGACCAAAGACTCAGTACCTAGCTTAGCCCGCACATTAGGAGGCCCAGGGGCCAGTTCGGCCGAACTTTGTTGGTTCGGGCGAACTGGCCAATTCGCCTGAACCCTAGGGTTCGGCCAAACCAGCCCCCTTTGCCCCACATGCAGATATTTGCTTCAAATCTCATCTATAGCCAAGCCTATCTCGAGTCTCGTGAGGAAAACGTCGGGAAAGTCATTTTTTGATCAGGGAATTCCTCAATAAAATCAGAAGACTCCTGCCGACTTTCATCATTCCCTCTATAGAAGAAAAACTCCTACCCTCTAGCCACAGCCACCATGGCATCTCAATCCTCTTCCAAGGATTCATACTCGACCAAAGGGTCAAGCCTCGTGAGCCGGATTGAAGGATCCCCTCGGCGCGAGCAAGCCCTTTGCATCGCCGATGTCGAACTGCTAGGGGGAGGACAACGTGGGAGGGCACCTGCTCGCAGACCCATGGGGCGTCCCCAACTCCCGACGCCATTCACCTTCGTCCTGAGCGCTGCTGGACCCCTACGCACCAATGAAGGGAATCAAGAAGCCCCCACGCTCAGCATCGCCTGTGCGCCATACCACCGGCTAGCTGCGTCTAAGGACGGCATCCACAAGGGTGCTGGACTTCACGCTGCCGGTGAGCAAGGAAGAGGGCACGAGGACGCTGGACTACACGACTGATAGTCTGCCCAGGTTCAGCATCAAGGGCGAACGTACCCCCACCGGGTATGGGAAGGTCTTGGTCCCGCCGCTGAACCGGGACGAGCTTGGGTTGGCGGAGTCCTCCCAGTCCACTTCTCCTCGGCAGAACCCTAGAGTGCAGCACCACAGACAGCCTCCGCCCATCAAGGGGCTACCGGAATAGATGGAGTCCTCCGACGACGAGGAGGATGAGGAGGAGGAGAAGCCGCCCACACTGGAGAGCATATAGGAGGAACTGGCGCAAGCACGCCAGAAAATAAACAATCTGGATGAGAAGGTCACTGAGGCTAAGTTGGGGTGGATGGAGACGGAGGACAAGATTGAGATCCTCCAGAAGGGCTTGTCCGCTAAGATAAAGTGGCTCACCAAGGCCACAGGACACTTGCACCTCTACGACCCACTTGCAGAATAGTGTCCTGCGGTCGTTTCGTTCTAGATAGAGCACCATTAGTTTAGTTCATTGGTTTGATTTAGTTTCCTTTATTTATCTCCTTAGAATAAGGTTTAGGGTGCTCTGAACTTTTTTCCCTTTCCAATCTATTTGTTTCCAATTCTTAGTTCAATGAATAAAATAAAATTTGAGTTGAATGACAATGAATAAAAGTGACGCTCCAGCTGGTGCATTTGAGCCAACTGGAGTATGCCCTGCTTAACAAAGAGACACATGAGTACAGGAACGACACAAGAACAAGAGAGACGAGGGTGTGCGCAGCGGCCAGTTTGGCCGAACCAGGTGGTTCAGGCAAAATGGGCAGTTCGGCCGAACCATCCAGTTTGGCCGAACCAGCCTTCCTCACCCCCTTAGCGCACATGCATGTTGGTTTGCACTCTTTACCCCTGTCTATCTTTTCTATGTTGTCATGTTTCAAATTTTAAACATGCTCACATCATTTAAATGAAACGTTCTCTGTTTTCTTTCACGCCATGAACTTTGCCTATTGTTTATTTCAAATTAAGTATCCACATGCCTGTGAAATCTTTCATGTTAGGATCCCCTGACCTAAGTTGTTGATGAATGTGATATGACTTCATAAAACAAACCTCTTCCTCATTCAAGTATTCGGGTGAAATTATTTTGAAAATATAAAATCATACCCTATCCTTTCATCCCCTCCATATACTTTCTCATTCACATGGCATATTTGCTTGAGAGATCACTTATGAAAATCTTGTCATGACTAGTATAATGTCTTGTCGAATTTTGAGTCCCTGGAAGATAGGCATGTTGCCCTAGATTAATTGCAAGAATATTTATCATCAGAGCCGCATTAGAAGTCCTCATGCCTTGGTGATACTCGAAAAAAAATATAAAGGACTCATGAAAGTCCAAGTATACAAAAAAAAGAGTTCCCAAAAGGGGAAGAAGAAAAAAAAAGAGAAAATGGGTCATGAGGCTGAGGACCAACAATGAGCTCTTTCATCCCAAACTTGCAATTTGATCAAAGGTGACCGACATAATCTCTAGGAACCAATCTTCGACTTGATAGAAATATGTGTCTTGATAAGATCACCACGTGAGAGACCAAAGAAAAGATACCAAGAGTGACTTCAGAGAGACGAGAGTATTAGGGATGAAAGGACAAGGGTCATTTATTTGTGAAAATCAGGAAATCCCGAATACAGGATGATCAAGAAGGTCTTGTCGTAAGAGCCGTTCCGTTCATCAACCACCCAAGATTCAGGGAGTAGCCACTTCAAATTCACAGGTATGGAGAAAGGCTTGGAATACTCAATATGCAATTGTTTTCATGAAAGAACCATTATCTTAGTCTTGCTCTTATTTTAATTCTTTACTCGGGATGAGCAACGATCTAAGTTTGGGGGAGCTTGTTGGCTGTCGTTATGGCCTGATTTTCGACCTCCAACCGAGTATAAAATAAACACAATGGAATTTTCGCTATAGGGCCTAATTCTAATCATTTCCACGAGTTTTGGTGATTATTCATTGTGCAGGTGCAATATAGACAAATATGTGCTATAGTGGGTGTAATTGACTAAATCTGCCGAATACATCACCTCTAGGCCAAAATAGCACGAAGACCACCAAGGAGAAGCAGCCCAGAAGGACCAGAGGGGAGAGGCGGTGCAGGGGGCGTTGCTGGGCCAGAAGCCTAGTTCGGCCGAACCGCCCCCAGCATAGCACCGCCTCCCAGCAGTTGATCCAGGCCGTGGGAGCTAGGTCGGTGCACGTGGCAGTTTGAACACCCAAAACTAGCCTATTAAAATTTTTTAGTAATTTATTTGCTTTTATTTAAGTTGTTCATGATTAATATAGGTTAAAAGAATTCTTTATGATTATTAAAATCAAATATAAGTTGTAGAAATATTTTTGTTGCATTTATGCTGCTGCACTGTGTTTTTGTTTGATAGTAAGTTAAGTTGGAATTTAAATTTTGTTTAAATTAGAGTTTAATTTGCATTTGTTTGAATCCTAGAAAAGTTATTCTAAGTCGAGTCCACTTTTGCCCCCTAGACTCCTCCCTCAGCTCGCTTACACCCCCTCCACTTTCCCCATGGTTCGGCCCAGCCCCCCCCCCTCTCTTTTCCTCCCAAGGTCCAGCCGAAGTCCCCCGCCCCCGCTCGGCCCGCTCAACCGGCCCAGCTTCCCCGCCCCCCACCCCCGCGCCGGCCCATTCCCGCTCACCCCTTCTCCTCTCTCCTTCCCTCGCCGACAGGCGGGTCCCACTCGCCAGACCCACCTTCTTACTCCCGCGCGCCCGAGCTGCTCGCGCCCGCGCATCTCGCCGCCCTGGCCGGCCTTCCCTAGCGCTACTCCGCACCTGTGGGCCCGCTAAGGCTCCCCTGCCCTCTTCTCCCCGCTCTCTTTCCTTCCCGAGCGTGCCCCGCAAGGAAGGCCATTCCCCCCCCCCCTGTTAGGCAACTCAACGCCGCCGCCGCCTTGATCCCCGGGCGTGACCCGCACGCTGATGGTACCCCCTCCCCCCGGGCCTATATAAGGCACCCCACCGGAGCCCCAACACCTCACCGACCCTCCTCCCGAGCTCCCAAGCCCCCACGGCAGCCTCCCCTCTCCTAGCGCCGCCGCCCTTCGGTCGCCTCCGTCGGTCTTCACCGACGGTGCCGATTGCTCGACGAGAACCCCCGCAGGAGCTTCCCCTTGAGATATTGATGCTGACCGAGCCATCCCCGCTGCCATATCACCCCTCCAGCCCAATCTAATCGCTTGCCGTCGTTTCACAGCGCTGCCGGACCCCCTCGCCTCGACGTCCACGCTCCACGCCGCCCGATCAACGCCGAGAACAACTTAGGTGAGCTCGCCGTTCCTCGCTGGTGCTGTAGGACCCAACAGCTCTCCAATTGGTACCTTGTAGCGCCGCGATGGCTTTGCTACGGCGAGCCTCCGCCGCACGTAGTGGCGGCGCCGCCGTCGCTCCTCCCCCCCGGCCGGCAGCCAACGCCCCTGACACTTAGATCTGCATCGAACGACCACGATTCAATCTTAGCCTGAGTCAACCCTCCCCATAACGGTCAGCTGTGGCCTCTTTTCTAAAGAGACCCCAGGTTTTTCGGGAATTAACCCGCCGTCCACTGCCCGTAGAAAGTCATTGCGAATAGGTCCATTTCTTTTATGAAAACCCCCCTGAGTTTTTAAATATTAGAACCCGTGGTCCGAGTCAGTAGCTTTTGCGCGTGAGCCCTCGGGTTTTAACGCGTATTTACGTATAGGTCCTCAGTTTTCTTCAAATAAGCCCCTGGAAACATTTAAAACTTAGATTTGCCATATATTTTTCGTTTTAGCTCCGATTAGTGTGATTTTCGAACTCATGTGTTCGTAGTGAAGCGTAGATATTTCTAAAAGCTTTATTTGTACTGTTTCTATTGTTTGGTGTATTTTTCTAATAGAATATTATTTGTTTGCATGTATTGGCTTGCGTGCATGTTTGTGTGATGAATCGTGTCCAGTCGGTGAGCCTTTCACGTTGGACTTCAAGTACGAGGAGGACTACCCGGGACAGGACTCACAGCAGCAGTAGCCGCCTTTTGAGGAAGGCAAGTTATAGCACGGACAATCCTTGCTACCTACTCATGTTGTACTAAATTATGCATGTGTCTAATTTGATGTACCATTCAGGTTGTACCTAGTTTTGAATATCCTATAATTGTTTACCTTGGTTTTATGCATATGGGTAGATTTTGCTATGCGCAGCTACTATCACCATTATTTAACTGTTAATATTGACTTAATGGTCCACTTCAACATTAATGATAAAACTTTCTCTTTAGCAACTTGGTTTAGGGAGCTAGAGCATGTGCTTCGTGCTTTGCTCTAGAGTCTCTCCGTAAGGTCTGGTTCTTAAAGCGGCAAGACAGGAGCATGTCACCACCACTAGAACTATTATGGCTCTGGTCTTGGTCAAGTAGCTTGTACATCTCTAGCTTGCCAGTGGTTACCGGAGTGGCCGACGGCGTTATGGGAAGCAAGGCACGGCGTGTTACTTGATTCCACCGAGGACAGTAGCCCCATCGGGTATGTCTCGTTAGGCACAATCCCGTGTTGGGAGCCCCTGTGGTACGGGAGCTCCGCACATTGCGCTCTTTATTTTTGTTGTTGGCATGACTTGCCCGCGCTTCGGACACCATTGAACCCCTCACGTTGCGCCCTGAGGGTCAGGTAATCTCGGTGCCTAGAGTCTCACCACCTTGTTGTACCTTAGCGGCTACTGTCTTGTTAGGGTGTCTTGTGAAAAGCCTCATAGCGTCCCTATGCAATCGCACCTCGGAAGTGTTGATGTGCGTGGTTGGGTGCAAAGTTCTTTTGAACTTTTACATGACTGGTAGGTAAAGGGCGAAACCTCTGCAGAGTGTAAAATCTATCATGATAGCCTTGCTCAGGGTCACGAGTGGCCTGTATCCTTTTTGATTAGAAGATGATGTTTATTTATGTTTAATTTCACTTATACTCTATTAATTGGGTTGCAACGGGGTTTCATTCACTTTAGTAACTTGGACAATGTTAAAACAAACCAACTAAAAGTGCTAATGCAGTTAAGCCGTGTCTAGCCTTATTTCGAGCCTTCATATACTCGTGCTATATTTGCTAAGTAATTGTTTACTTACACTTGTCATTTATTCAACGAAATCCCGGATGTGTAAACAGATTGGGCTATGGATGAGTCTCCTGCCGAGTTTCCAGAAGACTTGCCATACTACTGAGTTGTGATCTCTCAGTTAGAGTCTTTGTGGATTGCGGCTCCATTAGTTTTGAGAGTTTATTAGTCTTCCATTGTATTTGGTTAGTTTATTTATGATGCACTCTGATGTAAAACTCTTTATATTCAAGAATTTATTCAAGCATATGTTCTCTGTTTATCATATTTGTTCGCTATATGTGTACTATGACTTCCTGGGCACACATATGGCCGCATTTGGGTTTTTATGAAAATGTGGTTGTGACAGATTGGTATCAGAGCCGTGCTGACTGTAGGATCGCAGCCTAGTTAGAACGGTTGAAATAAACCTTAGGAGACCACCACGATTATGTGTTCTAGGTCGTCTAGTTTCACTTTTTCAAAACTCAAGTGCTGTCAAGTCTTGTGTGATTCATGTCTTTAGGTGCTTGAAATGGTTGTCATTATGCTTATGCTTGATTTGGATTTTTGTAATGATTGTGATGGGCGTAGACGCAAGTCTACCACCATCTAGATGTAGGACTATGGTTTAAGGACATTAGTGATTACATAGAGGGGGGTATTCATTTTTCTCGATCTTTTTCCTATCAAGTCCCCCATCATAACAAGTTAGTAATCCTCTGAAGTCACTCAGTTATAACCAACGGAATTTTTATGAGGCTTATTTATTGATGATAGATGGTGAACACAAGGAGCAACGCCGGTGCCAGCGGAGTGCCACTGCCGCCACCACCTCACACCATTGAGCAGATGATGCACACACACACCCAGCTGATGCAGAAGATGGCTCAGACGATGGCGATGATGCAGCAGAACTAGCAGAATCCGCCACCGCAGCACAAAATGCCGCCCCGGGACAACAGGGGTGAATTCCTGAAGGGACGTCCTCCCACCTTCAGCAAGGCCAGCGACCCCCTGGAGGCCGATGACTGGCTCAAGGCGGTGGAGAGACAGCTCGACATCGCACAGTGCAGCGACCGGGAGAAGGTGTTGTACGCCGGAGGACAGCTCCAAGGCATAGCTTTGGACTGGTGGGACTCATACCAGTACGCTCACATCGACCGTACTCAGATCACTTGGCAAGAGTTCCGTAGCAGCTTCCACTCCCACCATGTGCCAGAAGCCCTGATGACCCTGAAGAAGAAGGAGTTCCTAGCACCGAGTCAAGAAGGGATGAGTGTCACCGCTTATCGTGACAAGTTCATCGAGCTCGCCCGCTATGCTCCGGAGGACGTGGACACCAACAAGAAGAAGCAGACCAGGTTCCGCGACGGCTTGCAGGATGCTCTACACTACCAGCTGATATGCACCAGGTTCACCAACTTCTAGGAACTGGTGGACGGTGCTTTGATGCTGGAACACAAGCCCCGTGAGATGGAAGAGAAGAATAGGAAGTTCCAGGGCCAGCAGTTGTCACACCCAGATTTACATAGAAACTCGAATGCTGCAATATGTGTGCCCAGGATGTCCACAGAACACATACATCTTACAAATATGGAAATTAGAGTACATATGCTCGAATAAAATAGTTTACATCAAGGTTTACCTAAATAAAACATAGCGGAAGTCTAACTCTCTCGACGGGTACAACCTCAAGTCCACAGGGACACCGACTGGTTGACCACAGCTCAGATGTACGGAAGATCTTCAGAAAACTCAGTAGCTGTCTCAATCACTGATCCATCTGTTACCCATCCGGGATTTTGTTGAATAATGACAAGTGTAAGTAAAACATTTACTTAGCAAGTATAGCACGGGTGTATGAAGGCTCAAAGTAAGGATAGACACGGCTGAACTGCGTTAGCATTTTTAGTTGGTTCGTTTTAACATTGTCCAAGTTACTACAAGTGAAAGGAACCCAGTTGCAACCCAATTAATAAAGTATGAGTGACATTAAGAATAAATAAACATCATTTCCTAATAAAAAAGGATCTAGGCCGCTCGTGACCCTGAGCAAGGCTATCATCATAGATTTACACTCTGCAGAGTTTTCGCCCTTTACCCACCAGTCGCGTAAAAGCTCAAACGAACTTTAAACCCAACCACGCGGAGGTGGATCAGACCTCACAAATCACACTTCTGAGGTGTGACCGCATAGGGACGCTACGAGGTTTTTCACAAGACACCCTAACAAGACAGTGGCCGATTATGGTACAACACAGGCAGCATGGCCCAGGCACCGGGATTGACGTACGCCTACGGAGTCACACCATAGAGGGGTCAATGGCGTCCAGAGCGCGGGCATCACACCCAACCATGCGCAACGTGTGGAGTTCCCCGTCGCAGGGACTCCCAGCACGGGACTGTGCCTCACGGGGGCATAGCCGACGGATCACACGTCCTCGGTGGATCAAGACATACTCTCACCCATGTTTCCCATAACGCCATCGGCCACTCCGGTAACCACTGGCAAGCTTGAGACGTACAAGTTACTTGACCAAGACCAGAGCCATAATAGTTCTAGCGGTGGCGATAGGCTCCTGGGTTGCCGCTTTAAGAACCGGACCTTAGGGAGAGACACTAGAGCAAAGCACACAGCACATGCTCTAGTTCCCTAAATCATGTTGCTAAAAAGCAAGTTTTATCATTAATATTGAAGTGAACCATTATGTCATAATTAATAATTAAATAATAGTGACTGTAGTTGTGCATAGCAAAGATTCTACCCATATGCAATAATCCCAAGATAACAAGGACATGAGTATACAAACTAGGTACAACCTTAATAGGACATCAATTTAGACACATGCATGTATGAAATAAATGATTACAAAGTGGATAGGTAGCAAGGATTGTCCGTGCTATAACTTTCCTTAAATCCAGTATAATCACTCTTAGTCCTCACCTCTTGATCTTCAAGCTCCTCTTCTTGAAATCCCTTGATGACGCTTCTCTACTTGCAACAATCATCGAGCACAAACATGTAGCTAAACAATAAAACAAATAAGAATAACTAAGAACAATACACCAATCAAAGGAAAACCTTTAGAAGAGCGGACTAAGCGGAAGGGCTTGGTTCTATGGTCTCGTGAGCGCGAGAATCGCTGGAAATAGAGTGATGGTTGAAAAGATATGACTATCGGAGTTTTTGTATTGTATAAAAGAAAATAAGAGACTATATGCTTCATTTATTTTAATTTAAGTAAAACCATGTGAATACAAAACCATGTGAATACAAATAACATTTTTAACCTTTAGAAAAGGCGAAGTAAACTTAATCATATTTTAATTACCAATGTTCAAGTACAAATTATTCTAGTTAAAGCATTAACTTAAAATAAATCATATGAGAACATATAATCCAATAATTTTATGAGTCGTGTTTAAACTAATCAATATTATGACAGAAACACATTTACGTAGGTATTAATCAATATTAATGATTATTTATGAAAACTTGAATTGTAACTCTAATTTGATTTTAAATTGGAAAAGCTAGTTAAATAATAAACATTAATCAAATTAATGTTCATTTATGAAAAACTGAAGTGAAACTCAATTGTATTTTATTCAGAAAACTAATGAATAATTATTAATCATGTTAACATTAATATGAAAAAAACCGTATAACCTTAATTAGATTTTAATTAAGAAAAGTCATTTAGATAACATTTAATCAACTTAAATAAAAATTCAGAAATATGTCACATGGTAAATAACAGTACTAGAACGTAGTTTAAGTTGATATGAAGCTAACGCAACAAGAACGGGTTGAATCGGAGCTAAAACGTGAATTTTATTGCGAAAATGAAGTTGCAGGGACCCATACGTGATTATCTATAGCATTCAGTGGTTACCAAAGGATTTTTGCAAGAGGCAGAGAACAGGCGCCGCGAAAAGGTGAAAGACTAGGGTTGGATCTGTAAAAGAGTCTTGGGTGGGATTTATGTGCATGAATCTAATAGCTTCAGGGGGTTTTCCGAATGATGGCCAAGACACAAGAATACATCTAAAGTTTACGCGATTCTTCAGGGACCTAAACTCGAAACAGCCATCTCCTTCCTCCGGCCGGAAGGAGCTTCTAGCGGCGGCGGCTCTGCTCATCGACGTCACCGGTGATTGGGTGGGGCTAAGGCTCCGGTGAGGGGTGAAACAGTGAGGGGAGGGGTAGGGGATCGCGTGGAGGTGCTCACCACGGGCGGAGGTGACCGGTCACGGCCGGAAACAGGCAGGAGGCGGCGAAGTCGGCCGGCGGTGAGGCACTCTCGCGGGGATGCTCCTCCGGGGGCTGAACGTCAAGTAGGATGAGCGGCGGAGGTGCGGCTTGGCGTCGCGGATCTCGTAGCGGCGTCCACTTCATCCGGCGTCCAAGGAGGCGACGAGACGGCCAACAATCGCGGGCAGCGGCGCTTTGTTCACTGTTGAGCTGCAGGAGGCAACGGTGGCGATGATGCGAGGCAGGCGAGGTGAGGTGGGGCGAGGGCTTGCAGGGCTGGGGCTTAGGCGCTCACGCTTCATAGCGCGGGGGACGCAGCTACGAGGCACGCTCGCCGAGGTGGTGCAATCACCAGCGCGCATGACGAGGCTTGGCCTGGCGGCGGCGGCACGCATCGCCTGCGGGGGGCGGCGCGTCATCGTGGGCCAGTGGAGGCTGGGCCGAGCGGGATGGCAGGCCGCGGAGAGAGGTGGGCTGGCGGCTGGGCTGGCGAAGCGATGGGCCGGCTCGGTCGACTGGGCCGGAGCGGCCGAGGGGGGAAGAGGAGTGGGCCAGGGGAGAGGGAGCCGGGCCGAGGAGAGGCGCTGGCTTGCGGCCCAAGCGAGAAAGGGGGTGGCGATGCTGGGTTTGGCTGGGCTTGGCCCGTTTAGGGATTTTGGTTTTTCGTTTTCCTTTTTTATTTTCAGAGAACATTTTCCGGGGCAAGAATAATTCTAGAAAATTCTAGATAATACGAAGCCACGAAAAATACTCCAAAAATCCCAAGAAAAATCTCAGAGATAGATTTGGACATGAGGAACCCAAATAAAATATTTGAAGCTCATGAAAAAGGATTTTAGCAAATCCCAAAAATTGGAATTTGCTCTAAAAATATAGGATTAATTCCCAGAAAAATCTGGAAAATTCCTAGAAGGCTTCTAAATGCATTTTAGAAAACTTGCACACATAAAACCACTAAATGCTAACCAGCATGAATGCATGGCACACAACATTAAATCCATATCGCTTTATTTTAATTTAGAAAAATGGTATTCCCTATACTAAATTCCCTACAAATAAAATAAAGTTGAGAAAATTTTTAAAATTATGAGAAATTCTTTATTTAATTATTCTTTAGAATCACATCCTGAAATCCAAAAATTTTAGGGTGTGACAGCAGATCGAGAGCAGCTGTTGCCCCGGTTTCGTTCCTCCTCAGGGAAGACAGGAGATGGGAAACCAGCGGCGCTTCCATAGTCAGCCCGGCTCTCTCAACCGTGGCCAGTACCAGCAGCGTCCCTAGTACCATCATGCGCCACAACAGCAGCATTTCCAGAACCAGCTACAGAATGCCCTAGCTCAGCGCAACCATGTGCAGCCAGTTTAGCGCCCCATCCCAGCCGGCAATGCATCAGGGGGGCAGAAGTGCTTCCATTGTGGTGAGCCAGGGCACTATGCCAATGCCTGTCCCCGCAAAGTCCAGAACGCCGCTAGCCAGAACAACAATCAGAGGGCGAGGCTACCGCAGAATCAGCAACAGGGCCAGGCAAACCATGCTCCGCAGAACCCCGCCAGAGGCAAGCTCAACCACACTAGGGCGGAGACCGTTGAGGGATCTACTGATGTGGTCGTGGGTACGTTCCCTGTCAACTCCACCCCTGTGACTATTTTGTTCGATTCTGCAGCTTTGCATGCTTTCATATCTGCTGCTTTTGTGAAAAAAAACTTAGTGGCATTACCGCCCATGAAGAATGCTATGCTAGTTAGCTCACCAGGAGGGGAACAGCGCGCCACTTTACGCTGTCCCCGCGTTACCGTCACCATATGGGGGGTAGACTTCGAGGCACGCCCGATAGTCCTGTAGTCTATTGGTTTTGACTTGATTCTGGGTATGAGCTGGCTAGCCAGATATGATGCAGTGGTCCAGTGCACCAAGAGGACTAAACAACTGATGGTAGATACCGAATATAAGGTGGAGTACCAGGCAGCCAGTCCATTGGAGCATAATCAAGTCAATCAAGCTGATGGTGCAGCTCCTGAAGACATTAGGGTGGTGAGCGAGTTCTCAGATGTGGAGGAATTGCCAGGTATGCCCCCGGAACGCGAAGTTGAATTCGTTATTGAACTAAAACCTGGCACTGCACCTATAGCTAAAAGGCCATAGAATGGGAGTAAAGGAGCTAGAAAAACTTAAGGAGGAATTAAGCTCATTGCTAGCCAAGGGGTATATTCGTCCTAGTGCTTCACCATGGGGAGCACCAGTGTTATTCGTGGACAAGAAGGATGGGACACAGAGGATGTGTGTGGACTATCGAGCCCTCAATGAAGTGTCCGTCAAGAACAAGTACCCACTGTTGGCGGTCGTTACAACCCGATTTCCGACCTCCAACCAAGTATAAAATGAACACAACGGAACCACACACCATAGCTATAGGGCTTACTACTGACTATTTCCAAAAGTTTAGGTGATTGTCCATTGTGCAGGTACAACAATGGGAGAAACGTACTATAAGGGTCGGAATTGACCAATTCGGCCGAACGACTCCGTTCGGCCGAGTACCCCCCTTAGTCGTACCCAATGCAGAGCACGATCGGGAGGCCGTCCACATCATCGACAACCAAGCAGTGACCAAGAACGACAAGTGAACCACCGCCACATCACCTCTAGGCCCAAAACTACACGAAGCCCATCAAGATGAAGCAACCCAGAAGGTCTAGGAGGGAGAGGGGGTGCAGGGGAGCACTACTGGGCCAAAAGCCCAGTGTGGCCGAATCCATGAGTTCGGCCGAACCCACCAAATCGGCCGAACCGCCCCCAAGTGCTGCACCGACCCTGAGCCGCCTCAGCACCAAGGCGGTGCCACTTGGCAGTTCGCCCGAACCGGCATATTCGGCCGAACGAGCCGGGCACCGCCTTGAGCTTCCTTGGCGCCTGCTCTAACTCCACCGCCTTGGCTCCACTATAAATAGAGCGCTCCTTCGCCTGCATCAACACACAACACAAGAGAAGAAGAAGAGTAGGCGTTGCTAGGTTCTGCCACTCAGTAGAAATAGGGAGAGAGGAGAGGTGAGCGTCCCGGAGAGGAGCCGGAGTGTCGGCCCATCTTCACGCTGTACCTCTACGGATGCGGCTCTGCTTCGAGTGACATCCGGGTCATGTCTGGTAACTCTTGTATCCCTCTCTGATTAATTGAGCATTCAGTTCTTACATTTATATACTTGTCTCGTTCTTCGTTCAATGCTTAGTTGATTGGTATAACTGTATACTGGTTGCTTAGCTTGGGTGCTTATCTTGCTATAGGAGATAAGTAGTTATTGACTAGTGTAGGAGTGGTTCCTAGACTTGCCAGTAACCTTAGTTTCTGCCCGTCGCAACGAAGGTGGTAGCCGTAAGGTGGTGACAGCCCTTTAGGTCTTCGTAGTCCATCACGTTAGTTCCGGTGTCCTAGGACCCAAGGTTCAGGGTAACCGGCACCCCTTCTCATCCCTTTCTGTGTGTCGGAGGCTCTGTAGTCCCGAAGCAAGTATCTATCTGTATCTTCTTCTCTGCTCAGTCAATCTGTAGAATACCCTTACCAGACCTGTACCCTCTCTACCCTCCTACCTCTTCTCTTCTCTCCTTGTTGTCGTCATCCACCTCATCTATTTCATTCATCCACTCCATCTACCTAGGACAACTTAGTTTAGGATTAGTACACTTCTCGTTCCCCGTGGAAATCGATACCTTGGAATACTCCCGGGTGAAAGCTACATCGGTATCCGTCCGCTTGCGGTTTTATCTGTAGGCCGTAAGGAGTGCCAACAAGCTTTCTGGCGCCGTTGCCGGGGAACGGTAGCTATTCTGATTCCGAACTCAAGTTGTCCGTGTATCCCACCACCATCCACCAACCACATGGATTCCACTCTCACCTTACGTCAACACTCGGCTCCAAAGGGCGCTTGTTTGGAGCCACCACCATCATCACATCCCATATCCACACCCGGCTATGAGCTACGTCCCGGCTTCATAGCCATGGTTCGTGATCAATCGTTCTCAGGAACGCGTGACGAGAGTCCATACGCACATTTGCGCGAGTTTGAGCAACTCTGTTCGTGTCTCGTCATTGCGGGCATGTCACAAGAGACACTCAAATGGAAGCTATTCCCGTTCTCATTGACGGGAGGAGCAAAGAATTGGTACTCTCTGGCTGTCGGTACTATGGAAGGGAGTTGGGAAACTCTCAGAGAGAAATTCTGCCTAAATTTCTTCCCAATTTCCAAGGTAGCCAGCCTCCGAATCGAAGTTCTTACCTTTAAGCAATTAGAGGGAGAGTCGTTAGGAGCTGCTTGGGCTCGTTTCAAGCAAATCTTGGCATCCGGACCAGACCTAGGCCTATCTGAACCTATCATTCTCCAACATTTCAGCCTTGGCCTCTGTCCCGTAGCAACCACTTTCTTGGACTCTGCTTCAAAAGGGTCATTTTTTCATTTGACTCCCAGTGAAGCGAGGATAGTCCTGGAGCGTATCGTGGATGACACTCCCTACACTGGAGTCTATGACGAACTCCCCGATGAAGAAGAGAAGCAGCCTAAACCTAAAGAGCCAGTACAGTCCCAATCCAAACCAATTAGCTCTTCCATTCCATCAGAACCCGATGCTCATTTCGAACCCCAACCATATTCTAGCCTGGATTATTATCATCCACTCTACACCACTCCCTATGATTTTGATGACGATCTATTCGATAACGTAGGGAGTGCAACAAGTTTCCCATTGGAACAATGTGTAGAGCAAAAGGATCCACCACCCGACAAGGAAGCACTAGAATATCAGAGAGGGTACTTAGGCCATCTCTCTCCCATCAAGAGTCGGGAATGGCTAGACGAGGCCGAAGCCTCGACCGAGGTTGTCAAAATGCCCAAAAGGATCAGAAGCATATTCTATGAAGTTATGGGCAATGACAGAGAAATCGGGTACGACCCAAGCCTCGAAATCAACATAATCTCTAGCTCTTTGGTGCGAGCGCAACTCCCCGATGAACCATGGTCATCATCTCAGAAACGTTTAAGGTTCACGTCGGGAAGGATCCTCGACTGTTTAGGGATCTTGCGGGTCACACCCGTTAAGATTAACGACCCTGAACTTTTCTTGGATTTCCATATCTTTGACCTACCCACAAACTCCACTCATTCCATCTTTATTGGTAGGCCAATCATTAAAATCCTAGAAAATTCACCAATAATCCAGCTAGAGCTTAGGATCGGAGAAGAACTCGTCCCAGTCTCTTATTCCTATTCCTTGAATACCTTAATAGAGACAGACCCCGATTCTGATCCAACAGAGGAGGTCATGTCAACAACTCTGGCAGACTTAGAGCAACCTTTCCTAGAAGAAGATGCCCAATTCCTTATGGAGGAAGAAGAAATTCATCCTCTAATCGAGCCTGTGCCTCTTCCCTCTGGATTGAAGTGTGCTTCCCTCTTTAAGGATGGACAAACTCCAGTGACCATCAATGACAAACCCCCTGGAACCCAACCGACTTTCACTGTTCTGGAGGAAAATCGATCAGTCTATGGATATTTGGTCCAAGACTCAAAGGGGATTGCTCCTAACCTTCATACTCATCATATCCCTATCTTATCTTACCTTGGGGTCGTAAGACAATTGTCATGAAGATTCGTATTTGATCGGGGAAAGACTAGATTCAAAGCCTAAAGCCATCATCTTCTCCTGTCATACTCCCAAATATGACCCTATGCGTACACCTCCCACGAGTAAAGGGGATTCGTAGTTCCTTGGCCACACCGGGCTTTATAGGTGTCTCATCGAAAATTTCTCTCAAATAGCCCAGTCGTTGACCAATCTCTTGGCCAAGGAAACCCCTCTCGTCTCTAATCAAGAGTGCTATGCTTCCTTTCACACCCTAAGAAAGCACTCAATTCTGCTCCCATCATTCGGTCTCGCGACTAGAGCATCCCATTAGAAATCATGTGTGATGCGAGCAATTATGCTGTTGGAGCTGTTGTGGGCCAAACCAAGGACAAGAAGCATTATGCTCACTGGCCCCAGCTCAACTACACAACCACGGGAAAGGAACTCTTAGCAGTTGTGTTTTTATAGACAAATTCCGGTCCTACCTAGTTGGGGCAAAGGTCATAGTCTATTCAGACCATGCTGCTTTGAAGTACCTTTTGACCAAAAAGGATGCGAACCCAAGACTCATCCGTTGGGTCTGTCTCGGGTACAAGTCCCGTTTGATCTTCTCATCAGTGATTTTCTTACGAGGTGATACGCTCCTCAAGTTCACAACATTAGATCCGTGGTATGCCAGCATAGTCAACATCAAGGTGTCAGGGTGCGTCCTACCAGGTGAAAATAGGAAAAGATTGGTTTATGAGAGCAGACTTCACCTATGGGACGATCCGTATCTCTTTTGGATACAAGATGGACTCAGATGATGCATACCTGCACCTGAGGCACATAAAACCTGGGAGAGATATCATACAGCACCTTGTGAACGACATTATGGAGCATTTAGAACAAAGGACTGGCAATATGGAAATGCTAAGAAATTTAGCAAGAGACGCCCACACTGCCAGAAACACGGGAAGGAGACGCAAAGCCACTCACAGTAATATTCAGTAGAAATCATTGATGTAAGGGGAATAGACCCCATGGGTCCTTTCCCTAACTCAGAGAACTAGGAGTTTATTCTGCTAGCCGTAGATAGCGTCTCTAACTGGGTAGAAGCCAAGCCCTATCGATCCGCAGCCACTAGGCACGCTGAGCAAATGACCCATGAAAACATCTTTCCTCGCTTTGGCGTCCCTAGGCTAGTCATAGGGGCTCCAATCTCATTGACTCCCGAAAATATCTAAGCTTGGGGGAGCCGCATTTTATAGCCACACCTTAACACCCCCAAGCTAGTAGTCAAGCTGAACATCCAGCATGAAGATCAAGAACACTCTGTAAAGACCGTCAATGAGATGGGTAGGAACTAGAGAGATAGACTCACTGAAGCACTTTGGGCAAACTAGACCACTCTAGTTTGGGCAAATTAGGACAATTCGGCCAAACCATGTTGGTTCGACCGAAGGACCCTGTTGGCGGTCGTTACAGCCCAAATCCGACCAACAATACTCGGGAATAAATGAGGTTATATGCAACATTCCATGCACTTAGGTTTTATTTCTAATAAAGTTCCACGAGTTTTGGTGACTGTCACTTGTGCAGGTACAACTACGACAAATATGTGCTATTGGGGCCGAAAATGAGCTAATCGGCCGAACGACTCTGTTCGGCCGGTTACCCCCCCTTAGCCATACAAGCTGCCGGGAGCCATCCACATCACCGATGACCAAGCGGACACAACGTACGACACGTGGACGACCGCCAACTCATTCCGGACCCACGCCACGTCATCCTGGGCCCACACAACAAGTTCCACATCAGCAGAAGGCGGCCCAGGACAGCCAGGACACAGAGGCGGTGCTGGGGAGGGCTGGCCTTGGGCCAGGCCCGTTCGGCCGAACAGGCCCGTTCGGCCGAACCGACCCCAGGCCAGCACCGCCTCCCCAAGGCTAATCCCAGGCATCCAAGCTAAGGCGGTGGAGATCAAGGGTTCGGCCGAACCCCCTGGTTCGGCCGAACCGACCCTGGCGCCCGAATTGCTAGGGGGTACCCCCCTGGTCCCTTGGCAGCTACTCCAGCCCCAACCGTCCTATGCAACTATAAATAGGACCCCATACCCCCTCTTGTAACACACACCAAGCCAAGGAGCTCATTTCCACTTTCATTCTAGTAGAGTTAGGATAGTTTAGTTGGGAGTTAGAGTTGAGTCGAGCTTTGCCTCGGAGGTTCCGGAGTCGTCTTCAGAAGCTCTGGTAATAGCTCTTGTATCTTTTACTTTTCCTTTTGTAAGACATTGAGTATCAATATAGTTATCTTTATCACTTTGCCTTTGTCATTTATATCTTGCTTCTACTTTATCCTAGTTGCAGCTTATATCTTGTTTAGACTATAGTCAGTTATAGTTCTAGTGCTTGTAGTCTTGTTTAATTCTTTGTCTTGGCTGGTTCTTCGATCTTGCTTGATACTGGAGGTGAATTGTCACCAAGAGTATTGACAAGGTTGCTTGCTCTTGCTAGTAGAGTAAGTAGTCGTTGCCTAGTGTAGGAGTG
The DNA here is from genome assembly GCA_033239725.1 of Echinochloa phyllopogon. Taxonomy (NCBI): domain Eukaryota; kingdom Viridiplantae; phylum Streptophyta; class Magnoliopsida; order Poales; family Poaceae; genus Echinochloa; species Echinochloa phyllopogon. The sequence goes on from BTCW01000018.1 coordinate 32,290,470, forward strand.
GTTCCTAGACTAGTCGGTGGCCTTAGTTTATTCCCGTCGCAACGGAGGTGGTAGCCGGGAGGTGGTGACAGCCCTTTCGGTCTTCGTAGCCCATCACGTTAGTTCCGGTCCGTAGGATCCCCTAGTTGGGAAATAGTGGCACCCCTTCTCATCCCTTTCTGTGTGTTCACCGGTTCCCTTGTACCGATGCTAAGACATTAGAGTTATCCCAGATCTCCTAGTGCTGGCTCTGTAGCCGCTATATCTCTAAGCTAGAGTGACATAGGTAGATAAAGTATCCAGGAGTCCTCTATCTCTTCTCGTTGTCCTCCCAGCTATCTATCTCTTCTCTCCCTTACCTGAGTATCCCTTGAGCTGTGTGTCCGGTATATCCACTCCTATCCAATACCGTTATCCCCTGTCTTGTCTAGTCGTGTACCCTCCTCTGATAGTCTCGAATATCTGTTCACTAGTAATCTTGCCAAAGCTTCCCTGCGGAAATATAAATTACGATACCTCGGGATACTCCCAGGTGAAGTGCTACAGCGGTGATTCTGTGCACTTGCAGAATATTTCTATATTTTACTAAGCCATAAGGAAAACCACTGAAACACTCCTTACCCTAGTACCAGGATTCTCAATTCTGATATTGGATCGTAAGAAGTGCCAACAAGCATTTCTGGCGCCGTTGCCGGGGAAGTCTTTGGCTAGATTACTTTTGAATTTTTATCTTGAGCTATCTTAGTTGAGTACCGCTACTCAAGCGGGTTTATCCTTGCTCTGTTCGTTGGTCCTTGTGGAGCAGAGCAGTGCATGACTGGTTTCCAACTACCGTCAAACTTCCAAGAAAATCCGGAGTCATTTTTGAGGAAAGTACGACCTCGTGTTGTACCTCCTCAGAAGCAACTCCTTCCGACGAACCCAGTCCTTCCTGTCGTTGACCAGGCTACATCGAGGATGGCAACCAAGATGATCCGTGAGTTCTCCGCTCCATCAAGCGAGAACGTACGTGTCGGACCAGCTCCGCCAGTCGGAGATGGTAGCTTCGAGCTGAAGCCAACCCTCATCAACATGGTAAAGGCTAGCCCATTCTGCGGCAAGCCACACGAAGATGCCAATGCTCATCTCCAGCATTTCCTGGAGATTTGCAACACCTTCACCATCCGCGGAGTAAGTATCGATGCCATTCGCCTTCGTTTATTTCCATTCTCATTATTAGGCAAGGCGAAACAATGGTTTTATGCTAACCGCGAAGCAATAGATACCTGGGATAAATGCACTAGCGCTTTCTTGCTAAAATTCTTTCCGGTTGGGAAAACCAATGCCCTCCGGAATAAAATAGCTAGTTTCCAGCAGCTAAAAGATGAAACAGTCCCGGAGGCATGGGATCGCCTCCAGGACTATATTTCTACTTGTCCTCACCATGGTATGCAGAGTTGGTTCATAATCCAAACTTTCTATCACGGGCTGAGAAACTCTGCCCGTGAGTACCTGGATGCTGCTGCTGGAGGCTCGTTCTTCTCTCTTGAGGAGAGTCGTGCGAAGGCCCTCATAGAGAAGATGGTCGAGAACCAAGGTTGGTCCGATGACCGGACTCAACCAAAGACCCGAGGAGTTCACCAAGTTGAAGCTCTGGACATGCTCGCTGCCAAGATGGACCTCCTGATGAAGAAACTGGAGGCCCCTGCTCAAGAAACGGTGCAAGCCATGGACGCTCGCATGACCTGCGAAGTCTGTGGCAACACTGGCCATTCGGGGAATGACTGCCCCGAAACGCGAGAAGATGCCCACTACGTCAACAACTCCAACAACAACGGGTACCGACCGAACAACTACGGCAACCAAGGCTGGAATCCGCGCCCAAACCTCCCTTTTGAGAGGCCTCAACAAGGTAACAATTTCAATTCCAGCAATTTCAACAAATCAGCTGTCTCTTAGAGATCTTGTGTTTGGCCAGATGAAAATAACTGAAAACATCAATAAAAAGCTTGCTGCTAATGATAAAACTCTGGAAAGCATAGAGTCTAGGATGAAATCATTTTCTTCTGCCATGAAAAGTCAACTGAGCTTTAATAAAATGATAGAAACTCAAATTGCTCAGTTAGCTGTTTCTTTGCCCTCACCCATAGCGGGGAAATTCTCTGGGCAACCAGACAACTGCCCCCGTGAAAAGGTTAAAGCGGTCACCACGAGAGGGGTTAAGACCACTCGGGACCCGCCATATCCTGACAGTGCAGGTAAAAAGGCAGCCACTACAGAAAGTGATAGCGAAGAAGAGGAGGCCGCAGCAGAACCACAGAAGACAAGTCCGCAGAAGGAAGCAAGGGCGGCCCCTCACGAGTTTTACGAACCAAATATGCTGCCATTCCCCAGAAGATGCCATAAGCCAATCGTGGACGAACAATTCAGCAAATTTGTTGAGGTAATTCGAAAATTATATGTCAATATCCCATTGCTTGAAGCCATGCAGTTTCCCACATATGCCAAGTATCTGAAGGACATCCTCAACAACAAAAGAGCACTGCAAACCACCGAGGTAATTAAACTAACCGAAGCATGCAGTGCGGCTATCTTGAACAATCTCCCAGAAAAGAAGAAGGACCCAGGATGCCCTACCATCACATGCTCGATCGGGGAGCAGCATTTCAACCATGCTCTGTGCGATCTTGGAGCAAGCGTCAGCGTCATGGCCAAGGTAGTGTTTGACAAACTAAACTATTCTTCTTTGTCCCCTACAACCATGTATTTGCAGCTAGTGGATCAATCGATTCGCTATCCCGCGGGAATAGCCGAAGATATTCCGGTGAAAATCCGGGAATTCTTCGTACCCGTGGACTTCGTGGTGCTCAACATGGAGGTCGACACGAAGACACCTCTCATCCTCGGGAGGCCATTTCTGAGCACCGCCAATGCAAAAATCGACGTAGGAGCCGGAGAAATCAGCCTGAACATCAACGGCAAGGAAGAAAAGTTCGCGTTCAAGCCCAGGGTGGAGAAATGCTCTCAGGTATGCACGGATTTAATTCAAAATTCCAATAACCTGGAGGAGGTCAACGTGGTTGCATCCGAACCACAATCTCCAGAGACGCCGATCCCACCGCCACCGACACCAAAGAAGAAGAACAAGAAAATGTGGCGGAAGAAGGTTGCATCCTCCGAGTCATCCACTCCGGGACCGGACGATGACAAGAACAACTGAAGACAGGAGAAGTCCCGCTCACGGACTTAAAAGCTGAGCTCTCGCCGCGAGGAAAACCGGTATGTATCCCATATTTCCCTTCCAATTTTTAAATTCTCAATTGCATTTGCATGTTTCCCTTTCCAAAATAAATGAACCACTTGAGTAATTAATTTGAGAGAGAGTAGAAAATTTTGCAAGATTGGTTTAAATAATTGGACACATGCTGAAATTTTACCTAGGGTGGATGTAATTGGTAACTTTTATCATTTTCATCCCTTCTAGAACATCTCCAATTATTTACCATCACCACCAACCAGCAACAAACATGTCTACCCCACTAAAAATGGCTGCACACTCACCAATTATCACAAACATGGCAGCATGGGGGTGACTCCACTAAGTTCCACTTTGGTCATGTCACATTTCCATCTCACCTACCACTAAAAACCACTCACATGTCCTGGGGAATTGTTGGCCACACCAAATTTCGTGGAATCAAAGCAAGGGGAGGTGCTCCACTCAGGGAGGAGTAGACTGGCCACCAGGGCCTGGTTCGCCCGAACCACCCAGTTCGGCCGAACCAGGGACTGCCCCCCCTCGGCCTATAAATGCGGGTGCAAGCTAGCTTGCTTCTCACACACTTGCACACTCTGAAAAAAATTCTGTAGAAGCTCTGTCTCTCTCTCATTTTCTTGCTCTAGTTCTAGACAAGTTCTTCCCAATTTCTTGCTCAAGTTTTGGTTCACTTGCATCACTAGAAAATCTCAAAATATTTTGCTCTTGTTGTGATCTTTGTGCTGAAATTCTGGACAATTTTGTGGTGGTCACCGACACCCACAAGAACGACTAACCTTTTGTGGTGGTTTTCATCCCCGCAAGAACGACTAACTATCTCGAATGACTGACTTGATTTCTTGTGCTAACTATACATATATATATTCAGTCCTTCGGGTAGTTGTTGTTGCACTAACTTTTTGCAGGAATCATGTCGAAGTTCTTCACTTCGCTCCGTCGTTCCGCCCGGCTAGGCCGACGATCGGACGATGCTAGGAGTTCCCCAGCTCTGTCTCGAGGCTCGAGCCGGATGGACACAGACGAGCACGGAGCAGCCGGCTCGGGATGGGGCCATGCCACACCCCCGGCCAGGCAGCTCCTGAGCGAGAGTGGCATCAACCTTAGAGCAGAAAGGGAGCGGAACACCTTCAACGAGCTTCGGCTGAAGGAGTTCGAGCACACCCGTGTGTTTGAGCAAGATTTGCTCAGGGACACGGGGATGAATGTAGAGTTCACGGAAATTTTCCAGGCCATTGGCTGGGAGAATTTCTGGCACATCGACGAAGAAGGTTCGTACCTGCTCACCCTTGAATTCCTCTTGACTTTGGTTTCTGAAACTGGGGGGATTCGTTTTCGGTTCTTCAACCAAGAGTTCTTCTGCTCTTGGAGGGATTTTAGTTCGGGTCTCGGATTTTCAAGTCGTTGTTCATTAGACCCGAACAAAGCGCTTAAAAGATTTGACCGGGTGGCATTTTGGAAAAAGATTTCGGGGGATACCAACTGTCATGCGCCACGCACGAACAGCATACATAACCCCACTTTGCGTTTCATGCATCGTTGGGTGTCTATGACGGTATTCCCCCGGGCAGATTTGCGCCCTGTAACACCATCGAGTTGCGGGTTCTTTTTGCCATGGTCAAGCAGATTCCCTATTCACCTGTGAAAGACATGGTTGGTCACTGGCTGTCTCATATTTCTCGTGCGGGTAGCATGGCAATGACTTCTCTAGTCACTCGCCTCGCTAACCACCTGGGCGTCCTCCAGGGCGCCCGGCTCACATACATCGAGACATCGCGTTCTGTCGTGGATGCCGAGCACTTCGTGCAAGCCCACATGATACGGCGGACGCCTGACGCAACACTGGCAATGATTTACCGTGGATATACAACTGAAGTGCCTTTGCCCTGTGCAGCACTAAGGTTGTATACCACGCCGAAACTAACTCTTCAGTTGAGGACCGAGTCGGACGACTCTCCACATTGGAGAGAGCCCGCTCGGCACAGCGTTGCAGGTGACGGACCTGTCACGAGGGGACGAGCCAGGCGTGATGCTGGGCTCGCCACCTCACAGGAGCCGGAAGATGTACCACAAATGCCGCACCGACACACTTCCGCTTTTGAGGCCACCTACGACATGTACACCGGCGCTGGGACGTCGGGAGCAGGAGGCTCCGAGCAGCATCAGGAGCCGAACTACTTCACCTCAGGACGCTGGGACTACGGCCAAGACACGGACTCTGAGTGGTCCGGGAGTCGGTATGGAGGGGGATACGACAGTGCCTCCCAGCCATATTACCCCGGATACTCACAGTCTGCACGCTTCGACTAAGGCCGGGAGTTGTCCTACATCTCCGACCGAGTCGAGCTCATCGACGACCGTACCCGAGAGATTCAAGACACGCTAGCCCGCCATTCTCAGTACCATCAAGAGAATAGTGGGATGGTCCACGAACAAGCAGAACAGCTGAGCCAGTACCTTTCAAGGCTCAACCCCTACCAATGAAGAGTCCAAGCTTGGGGCAGGACCCCCACCAGGTATGTCCCGATTTATCCAGCACTTTGATCATTTAATTTCCCTTTCATTTCCCTTCATGATAGTTTGCATTTAAAAAAAAATGAAAATACCAAAAATATTTCCCTTAAACAATATTTCCCTTGAATAAAATAACTCCCAACTATGCATGGAATGAATCATATGCCTCTCACCTTGGAAATGATGAATAGTTGCTCTGTCATTAATTTTGCAAGTACTTTGTTTCAACTAGTTGCTAGATTGTGCTTGAGTTATTTGGCATGAGTAAAAATGATCCTGAAAACCTTGTGGGAGCACATGCTTTATTCCAAGTCTAAGTTGTTGTGGGGATTGATATAGTGAGAGTTTGGTTAAATTCTATTCTGCTTTTAGTACGGGGAAAATCTCGGAAATTTATGCTTTCAAAATGAAACAAGTTCCTCATTGGTCAAAATACCTACCAGAGCCATATGATAAGCTTAGTTGAAAATTTCTACTCATATGCTGCTTGTTATCTTAGTGAGCTTTGTCAAATTGTTGTGACCTTTGAGTGAAGCTTTCATATTCTTAAATTTCGAGACCCACGTACACACACCACCTCTCACTTGCAATTCCTACACTGGGAGTTAGCAGACATTTTCCATCATCCATCCACAAAAATAAATGCTCTATGTTCTATGATTTCCCTCTACAAATATTCTTGATAGAGACATGGGCTATGCAAAAAGAAAAGCATGCCAAAGAAGCATGGCAAAATAAGAGAAAAAGAAAAGCATGCCAAAGAGCATGGCAAAGAGAAGGAGAAAAAGAAAAGCATGCCAAGTGGCATGGCAAAAATATAAGAATAAAAGATAGCCCATGTTCTCGAAAATAAATCAAGGAGAGGGAAATTCATCCAAGGAGTTCCACCATATGCCATTCCACCATTCCACCATATTCCATTCCATCATTCCACCATATTCCACTCCACTCATATCCACACACTTGCACGCCTCGATCTTAAGATGTGATTTGTCTCCTCAGAGATCCGGTCTTTGACTTAGCAAAATATAAGATGCATGCATGCCTTCATCCTTTGTCCCTGAGCCACACAAAAAGCCATATTAGATGTTAGGATGAAAAGAAGGCACAAGCCTTTGGTGAGGATTCAAATACACTTGAGTGATTGAGCGTGCCAATGAGGAACAATTTGTAGTTTTCAAAACTTATGAAAAAACTCTGAGATGGGATCCTGAAAAGAGTAGAGTGGAATAAAACAGAATTTAAACTGTTCATCCCTTCAACCGCCCAAGATAAGGAGATTGCTATAAGCCCCATAGGTAAAAAGGTGATTTGAAACTTTGCCTATGATTCAAGTATTTTTGAAGACTAGTTGTTTATAAAGTTACCTACAAAAGAAATGACATTGTAGCAACTCCTGATCCACCGAGCCTAAGTGTATATCTTTGCTCGAGGACGAGCAAAGAGCTAAGCTTGGGGGAGCTTGTTGGCGGTCGTTACAGCCCAAATCCGACCACCAATACTCGGGAATAAATGAGGTTATATGCAACATTCCATGCACTTAGGTGTTATTTCTAATAAAGTTCCACGAGTTTTGGTGAGTGTCACTTGTGCAGGTACAACTACGACAAATATGTGCTATTGGGGCCGAAAATGAGCTAATCGGTCGAACGACTCTGTTCGGCCGGTTACCCCCCCTTAGCCATACAAGCTGCTGGGAGCCATCCACATCACCGATGACCAAGCGGACACAACGTACGACACGTGGACGACCGCCAACTCATTCCGGACCCACGCCACGTCATCCTGGGCCCAAACAACTAGTTCCACATCAGCAGAAGACGGCCCAGGACAGCCAGGACACAGAGGCGGTGCTGGGGAGGGCTGGCCTTGGGCCAGGCCCGTTCGGCCGAACAGGCCCGTTTGGCCGAACTGACCCCAGGCCAGCACCGCCTCCCCAAGGCTAATCCCAGGCGTCCAAGCTAAGGCGGTGGAGATCAAGGGTTCGGCCGAACCCCCTGGTTCGGCCGAACCGACCTTGGCGCCCGAATTGCTAGGGGGTACCCCCCTGGTCCCTTGGCGGCTACTCCAGCCCCAACCGTCCTATGCAACTATAAATAGGACCCCATACCCCCTCTTGTAACACACACCAAGCCAAGGAGCTCATTTCCACTTTCATTCTAGTAGAGTTAGGATAGTTTAGTTGGGAGTTAGAGTTGAGTCGAGCTTTGCCTCAGAGGTTCCGGAGTCGTCTTCAGAAGCTCTGGTAATAGCTCTTGTATCTTTTACTTTTCCTTTTGTAAGACATTGAGTATCAATATAGTTATCTGTATCACTTTGCCTTTGTCATTTATATCTTGCTTCTACTTTATCCTAGTTGCAGCTTATATCTTGTTTAGACTATAGTCAGTTATAGTTCTAGTGCTTGTAGTCTTGTTTAATTCTTTGTCTTGGCTGGTTCTTCGATCTTGCTTGATACTAGAGGTGAATTGTCACCAAGAGTATTGACAAGGTTGCTTGCTCTTTCTAGCAGAGTAAGTAGTCGTTGCCTAGTGTAGGAGTGGTTCCTAGACTAGTCGGTGGCCTTAGTTTATTCCCGTCGCAACGGAGGTGGTAGCCGGGAGGTGGTGACAGCCCTTTCGGTCTTCGTAGCCCATCACGTTAGTTCCGGTCCGTAGGATCCCCCAGTTGGGAAATAGTGGCACCCCTTCTCATCCCTTTCTGTGTGTTCACCGGTTCCCTTGTCCCGATGCTAAGACATTAGAGTTATCCCAGATCTCCTAGTGCTGGCTCTGTAGCCGCTGTATCTCTAAGCTAGAGTGACATAGGGAGATAAAGTATCCAGGAGTCCTCTATCTCTTCTCGTTGTCCTCCCAGCTATCTATCTCTTCTCTCCCTTACCTGAGTATCCCTTGAGCTGTGTGTCCGGTATATCCACTCCTATCCAATACCGTTATCCCCTGTCTTGTCTAGTCGTGTATCCTCCTCTGATAGTCTCGAATATCTGTTCACTAGTAATCTTGCCAAAGCTTCCCTGCGGAAATATAAATTACGATACCTCGGGATACTCCCAGGTGAAGTGCTACAGCGGTGATTCTGTGCGCTTGCAGAATATTTCTATATTTTACTAAGCCATAAGGAAAACCACTGAAACACTCCTTACCCCAGTACCAGGATTCTCAATTCTGATATTGGATCGTAAGAAGTGCCAACAGACCCCTCGGTTGCCCCTTGAGCGTCCTTTTTGACCCTTCATCCTATCTCTATCCCATCTTGTCTCGAAGTTGCTAGGAAATGTTGGGAAAGCTGCTTGTCGATCTCAAGTCAGAAACCATCCTCCATCACTTTCCCGAACACGACCAAGTGTTCACATTTCCCAGCCGCCATGACCACCCAATCCTTATCCAAAGACCTTTCCTCACCCAATGGTTCTCTCTCCATGAGTACGACAAGTCCACCAATGAAGAAAGCCATGGAGGAGGGAGAAGAGAAACCCATGGTTAAAGAGCCTGAAAAAGAACTGGCACAAACATGCCAGAAGTTGAGCAACCAAGATGAGAAGGTCACTGAAGGCGAGCCTTGGTAGATGGACAAGAACAATGTCCCGTACCAAGCATTCACAGCCAAATCAGAGAGGCTCGCCAAAGCCACGTAACATCTAGACCTCCACGATCCATCTATAGAGTAGATGTCATGTGGTTGTATCCTGTAGAGCACCATTAGTTTCAATTTATTTCCTAATTCAATTTCCCTTTGCTTAAATCTTTGTTTAGGAGGTGCTCTATTTCCCTTCCAATATTTGCTTTTCCAAATCTTAGCTTGATGAATAAATAAAATTAGAGTTGAATGCAAAAGGAATAAAATTGTCACTCCGGTTGGTGCATTTGAGCCAACCGGAGATTGCCCTGTCTAACAGAAAGATACATGAGTACAGGCATGACACAGTGGAGGACCATGACAAGAACATGCAGGACAACCCGTTCGGCTGAACCATTTGGTTTGGACGAATTGGCTTGTCTAGGCGACCTTGTTGGTTCAGGCAAACCAGCCAGACTCAACCACTTCGCACGCACGCACGCTGTATAATGCCTTGCACGACATCCGAGAGCAGGCCGACCAGCTGACTCAGTACCTTTCAAGGCTGAATCCCTACCAGTGAAGAGTCCAAGCTTGGGGGAGGACCCCCATCAGGTACGTTCCGAATTACTCAGCACTTTGGACATTCAATTGAAAATACCAAAAATATTTCCCTTGAATAAAATTAAGTCCCAACTATGCATGGAATGAATCATATGCCTCTCATTTTGGAAATGATGAATAGTTGCCCTGTCATTAATTTTGCCAGTACTTTATTGCAACTAGTTGCTTGATTATGCTTGAGTTATTTGGCACGAGTAAAAATGAACCTGAAAACCTTGTGGGAGCACATGCTTTATTCCAAGTTTAGGTTGTTGTGGGGATTGATATAGTGAGACTTTGGTTGAACTCTAATTCTGCTCTTAGTATGGTGAAAATCTCGGATGTTTATGCTTTCAAAAATAAAACAAAGTTCCTCATTGGTCATAATACCTACCAGAGCCATATGATAGGATTAGTTCTAAACTTTCTACCATATGCTGCTTGTCATATTAGTGAGCTTTGTCAAATTGTTGTGACCTTTGTGAGGAATATGTCATACTTTCAAGATCGAGATTCACATACACTCCACCTCTCACTTGCAATTCCTACACTTGGGAGTTTGCAAAACCATGCCATCAACCATTCCACAAAATAAATTTCATGTTCTTTGATTCCCTCTCCAAATATCTTTGAAGTAGAGGCATGGGCTATGCAAAAAGAAAAAGAAAAGCATGCCAAGTGGCATGGCAAAAATATGAGAAAAAAAGAAAAGCATGCCAAAAAGGCGTGGCAAAAAAATGAAGAATAAAAGATAGCCCATGCTCTCGAAAAAAAATAAATAAAGGAGAGGAAGAATCACTCCATGAAGTTCCACCAAATTCTACTCCGCATCCTCCACACACTTGCACTTCTCGATCTAAGAGTGTGATTTGATTCTCCTAAGGTCCGGTTTTTGACTTAGCAAAATATAAGATGCTTGTATGCCTTCATTCTTTGTCCCTGAGCCACACAAAAAGCCAAATTAGATGTTAGGATGAAAAGAAGGCAAAGCCTTTGGTAAGGATTCAAATACACTTGAGCGATTGAGTGAGCCAATGAGGAATAATTTATCTTTTCACAAAAGGGTGAAAAACGCCGAGATAGGATCCTGAAAAGAGTAGAGTGGAATAAAACTAAGTTAACATGTTCATCCTTTCAACCGCCCAAGATAAAGAGATTGCTATAAGCCCCATAGGTAAAATGGTGAATTATACCTTGCTAGTAATTCAAGTAAAAATTTAAGTACTCATTGTTTATAAAGTTACCTGCAAGAGAAATTACATTGTAGCAACTCCTGATCCACCGAGCCTAAGTTTTTATCTTTGCTCGAGGACGAGCAAAGAGCTAAGCTTGGGGAGCTTGTTGGCGGTCGTTACAACCCGATTTCCGACCTCCAACCAAGTATAAAATGAACACAATGGAACCACACACCATAGCTATAGGGCTTACTACTAACTATTTCCACAAGTTTTGGTGATTGTCCATTGTGCAGGTACAACAACGGGAGAAACGTACTATAAGGGTCGGAATTGACAAATTCGGTCGAACGACTCCGTTCGGCCGAGTACCCCCCTTAGTCGTACCCAATGCAGAGCACGATCGGGAGGCCGTCCACATCACCGACAACCAAGCAGTGACCAAGAACGACAAGTGAACCACCGCCACATCACCTCTAGGCCCAAAATTATATGAAGCCCATCAAGATGAAGCAACCCAGAAGGTCTAGGAGGGAGAGGGGGTGCAGGGGAGCACTACTGGGCCAAAAGCCCAATGTGGCCGAATCCATGAGTTCGGCCGAACCCACCAAATCGGCCGAACCGCCCCCAAGTGCTGCACCGACCCTGAGCCGCCTCAGCACCAAGGCGGTGCCACTTGGCAGTTCGCCCGAACTGCTCGGTTCGCCCGAACCGGCATATTCGGCCGAACGAGGCGGGCACCGCCTTGAGCTTCCTTGGCGCCTGCTCTAGCTCCACCACCTTGGCTCCACTATAAATAGAGCCCTCCTTCGCCTGCATCAACACACAACACAAGAGAAGAAGAAGAGTAGGCATCGCTAGGTTCTGCCACTCAGTAGAAATAGGGAGAGAGGAGAGGTGAGCGCCCCGGAGAGGAGCCGGAGTGTCGGCCCCTCTTCCCACTGTACCTCTACGGATGCGGCTCTGCTTCGAGTGACATCCGGGTCATTGTTGACACTTCTTACGGTCCACTATTAGGATTGCCAATCCCAGTAATGGTGCAAGTAGTGTTCATTGGTATTCTTACGATACAGATATAAATCCGCAAGCGCACGGATACCGATGTAGCATTTCACCCGGGAGTATTCCTAGGTATCGTATTTATATTTCCGCAGGGAAGCATTGGATAAAGAGTATCGACTATTGACAAGGATGTAACTACTAATTAAAGTACCGGCTAACAAGGAGGGGGTAAAGGATAGGATAGGAGTGATATTCAGTTGACACACACAAGGAGAAGTTCAGGATAGAGATAGAAGAGCGGTCTAGCTAGTGGGAGAACAACGAGACAGGAAAGGATTCCTATATACTTCCACTGGCCTTGAGATACCTCTGGCAAGGGTTACGGCTAGCATGAAGAATGGCATCTATGGTTCTCTTCCTAGTTCTATTATCTCAACATCGGGGACGGAGCCCGTGACACACAGAAAGGGATGAGAAGGGGTGCCACAAACTCCGTGCTCTTACGGGTGCCTGCAGACCGGAACTAACGTGATGGACTACGAAGACCGAAAGGGCTGTCAAGGATGTAACTACTATTGAGCAGAAACGAGGAACCAGCTAAGACAAAGGACTAAGAGAGAACTTATAGAACCAGACTACAACAGCTTATAACCAAGGCTAGACATTCCACAATTACTCGCGAAATAAATGCAGAACAAATAGCTCAAGTAAATGCAGAGGAAATATATTGATTACTCAGAGTCGAACATAAAGAAAAAGGAAAAGATACAAGAGCTTTACCAGAACTCCAGAAGACGACTCCGGAACCCCGAACGAAGCTCGACCCTGACTCTAACTCCCAACAGGACTAGCCTACTCTACATCTTGAAAGTGGAGAATGGAGACTTGCTCCCATGTGGTGTGTGTTACAAGTGAAGTGGACGCCTCTATTTATAGTGGTACATGGCGGTTGAGCTTGGGTAACCGCCAAGGAAGCCAGGGAGCATCTCCGGCTAATTCGGCCGAATATCCTGGTTCGGCCGAATCCTAGAGTTCGGCCGAACCGTGGATCTCCACCGCCTTTGCTCCCACGGCCTGGATTGCTCCCCTGGAGGCGGTATCTAGCTTGGGGGCGGTTCGGCCGAACTGAGGCGTTCGGCCGAACTGGGCTTTCGGCCCAGCACGCCTCCCATGCACCGCCTTAGGTCCTGGGCCATCCTGGATGACTTGTTCGTGGTGGACTTCTTCTGATTTGGCGCAGTAGTGACGTGGCAGTGATCTACATGGCTTGCACGGTCGTCCGCTTAGTCATCGCTGACGTGGATGGCCTCCGGTTGTGCGTCTCGTCATGTTCGGCTAAGGGGGTAACCGGCCGAACGGAGTCGTTCGGCCGAATCGGTCAATTCCGACCCCTATAGCACGTATTTGTTGTAGTTGTACCTGCACAAGCGACACTCAATTATTAGAAATGAAACCTAGGTACATGGATTGTCACATATGTCCTCAATTATTCCCGAGTATTGGTGGTCGAAATTGGGTTGTAACGACCGCCAACAGTCATGTCTGGTAACTCTTGTATCTCTCTCTGATTAATTGAGCATTCAGTTCTTACATTTATATACTTGTCTCGTTCTTCGTTCAATGCTTAGTTGATTGGTATAACTGTATACTGGTTGCTTAGCTTGGGTGCTTATCTTGCTATAGGAGATAAGTAGTTATTGACTAGTGTAGGAGTGGTTCCTAGACTTGCCAGTAACCTTAGTTTCTGCCCGTCGCAACGGAGGTGGTAGCCGTAAGGTGGTGACAGCCCTTTCGGTCTTCGTAGTCCATCACATTAGTTCCGGTGTCCTAGGACCCAAGGTTCAGGGTAACCGGCACCCCTTCTCATCCCTTTCTGTGTGTCGGAGGCTCTGTAGTCCCGAAGCAAGTATCTATCTGTATCTTCTGCTCTGCTCAGTCAATCGGTAGAATACCCTCAGCAGACCTGTACCCTCTCTACCCTCCTACCTCTTCTCTTCTCTCCTTGTTGTAGTCATCCACCTCATCCATTTCATTCATCCACTCCATTTACCTAGGACAACTTAGTTTAGGATTAGTACACGTCTCGTTCCCCGTGGAAATCGATACCTTGGAATACTCCCGGGTGAAAGCTACATCGGTATCCGTCCGCTTGCGGATTTATCTGTATGTCGTAAGGAGTGCCAACACCCGCTGCCAAGGATTAATGATCTGTTTAATCAGTTGAAAGGAGCTTGTGTGTTCTCCAAGATAGACCTTCGATCGGGTTATCATTAGATGAGAATCCGGTCGTCGGACATACCCAAGACGGTTTTCACTGCTCGGTACGGGTTGTACAAGTTCACGGTTATGTGTTTTGGACTGTCCAATCCTCCTGCATACTTCATGTACCTGATGAATAGTGTGTTCATGGACTACCTTGACAAGTTCGTGGTGGTGTTCATTGATGACATTTTGGTCTTCTCCAAGAATGAAGAGGAACATGAAGGTCATTTGAGATTGGTGATGCAGAGACTCCGGGAACATCAACTATATACCAAGTTGAGCAAATGCGAGTTCTGGTTGAAGGAAGTGGCATTCTTGGGACACGTGCTGTCCAATGGAGGAGTGGCAGTCGACCCGAAGAAGGTCAATGATGTGTTGAGCTGGAACCCGCCTCGGGATGTTAGCGAGATCAGGAGTTTCCTTGGGATGGCTGGATATTATCGACGGTTCATCGAGGGATTCTCCAAGATTGCTAAACCCCTGACGGCGTTATTGGAGAAAAATGCCAAGTTTGTCTGGACGGAAGAGTGCCAATCCAGCTTCGAAGAGTTGAAGAAGAGGCTGACAACAGCACCTGTGCTAATTTTGCCCGACTTAGCCAAGAGCTTCTCCATCTATTGCGATGCATCCCGTCTATGACTGGGGTGTGGACTGATGCAGGATGGGAGAGTCGTGGCATATGCATCAAGACAGTTGAGGAAGCATGAGCAGAACTACCCGACGCATGACTTGGAGTTGGCAATTGTAGTACATGCTCTAAAGATTTTGAGGCACTACTTGATTGGACACAAGTGTGACATCTACACCGATCACAAGAGCCTCAAGTACGTCCTCACCCAGTCGGATCTGAATATGAGGCAGCGTCGATGGTTAGAGTTGATCAAGGACTATGATCTAGAGATTGACTATCACCCAGGGAAGGCTAACTTTGTAGGAGATGCTCTGAGCAGGAGGAGCTATGTGAACAAGGTCACCGGACATTGCCTGTTGGAAGTGCACAGTGTGGAGTTTGAGAGGATGAGCCTGGGATTCGTGACTAGTATCACAGAGATGGTAGTAGAACCGACTCTGGAATAGGAGATCCGGAAGGGACAGCTCGAGGATGAAAATATCAAGGAGATTGTGGAGAATGTTGCCATAGGAAAGGCCCCTGGATTCCAAGTGGATGAACAGGGAACCTTGTGGCACGGGAAGAGGATATGTGTGCCCGACATAGCGTAGATCAAGGACACGATCCTAAGAGAAGCGCGCGATTCGGCATACTCGATCCACATGGGAAGTACAAAGATGTACCAAGACATCAAGGAGAGATTCTGGTGGTACGGATTGAAGCGTGATGTGGCAACATATGTGGCTCTATGTGACACATGTCAGAGAGTCAAGGCTGAACATCAGAGGCCAGCCGGATTACTCCAGCCCTTGAATATACCGGAATGTAAATGGGAAGAAGTTGGTATGGACTTCATAACGGGTCTACCTCGCACTCAGCGAGGATTTGACTCCATTTGGGTGATTGTGGATCGCTTGACCAAAGTGGCATACTTTCTTCCAGTGAAGACCACTTACACCGGAGCCAGACTAGCAGAGCTATACATGGAGAGGATTGTGTGCTTGCATGGAGTGCCAAAGCGGATAGTGTCTGACCATGGTACTCAGTTCACTTCACACTTCTGGCAGAAGCTGCATGAGTCTATGGACACTAAGTTGCAGTTTAGTTCAGCTTACCACCCTAGACAGATGGACAGACAGAGCGGACTAATCAGATTTTGGAGGACATGTTGAGGGCATGTGCTCTGCAATATGGTGTTAGCTGGGACAAGAGTTTACCCTATGCGGAATTGTCGTACAACAACAGCTACCAGAATAGTCTGCAGATGTCACCATTCGAGGCTTTGTATGGCAGGAAAAGCATAACACCACTATTCTGGAATCAGACTGGAGAGAGTCAAGTCTTTGGGCCTGAGATACTCAGAGAGGCAGAGCGCCAAGTGCAAGTGATTAGGCAGAACTTGAAGGTGGCACAGTCCAGGCAGAAGAGTTATGCTGATGCCAGATGGAGGGATCTTAGTTTGGAGGTTGGAGACTTTGTGTACCTCAAGGTGTCACCGATGAGAGGCGTAAAGAGGTTTAATGTCAACGGCAAGCTAGCACCTCATTACATTGGACCTTTCCAGATACTTGAAAGGAAAGGTGAAGTGGCATATCAGTTGGGAGTGCCCGAGAAATTGGCAGGAGTGCAAGATGTGTTCCATGTGTCTCAGCTGAAGAAATTTTTGCGGGTACCCGAAGAGCAGATCCCGATAGATGAGCTGAATATGCAAGAAGATCTCACTTACGAGGAGTATCCATTCAGGATTCTGGAGGTATCTGAGAGGGTGACAAGAAACAAGGTCATCTAGATGTGCAAAGTACAGTGGAGCCGTCACTCGAAGGATGAAGCAACTTGGGAAAGGGAAGAAGATCTCAAGACCGAGTACCCACAGCTCTTCGCATCTACATACGAATCTTGAGGACGAGATTCATCTTAAGGGGGGTAGGTTTGTAACACCCAAAACTAGCCTATTTAAATTTTTTAGTAATTTATTTGCTTTTATTTAAGTTGTTCATGATTAATATAGGTTATAAGAATTATTCATGAATATTAAAATCAAATATAAGTTGTAGAAATATTTTTGTTGCATTCATGCTGCTGCATTGTGTTTTTGTTTGATAGTAAGTTAAGTTGGAATTTAAATTCAGTTTAAATTTGAGTTTAATTTGCATTTGTTTGAATCCTAGAAAAGTTATTCTAAGACGAGTCCACTTTTGCCCCCTAGACTCCTCCCTCGGCTCGCTTACACCCCCTCCACTTTCCCCCTGGTTTGGCCCAGCCCCCCTCCCCCTCTCTTTTCCTCCCTCGGCCCAGCCGAAGTCCCCCGCCCCCGCTCGGCCTGCTCAACCGGCCCAGCTCCCCCCCGCGTCGGCCCAGTCCCGCTTGCCCCTTCTCCTCTCTCCTTCCCTCACCGATAGGCGGGTCCCACTCATCAGGCCGACCTTCTTCCTCCCGCGCGCCCGAGCCGCTCGCCCCCGCGCATCTTGCCGCCCTAGCCGGCCTTCCCTAGCGCCACTCCGCACCTGTGGGCCCGCTAAGGCTCCCCTGCCCCCATATCCCCGCTCTCTTTCCTTCCCAAGCGCACCCCGCAAGGAAGGCCACTCCACCCGTTATGCCACTCAGCGCCGCCGCTGCCTTGATCCTCGGGCGTGACCCGCACGCCGATGGTACCGCCCTGGGCCTATATAAGCCGCCCCACTGGAGCCCCCACGGCAGCCTCCACCTCACCTAGCGCCGCCGCCCTTCGGTCGCCTCCGTCGGTCCTCACCGTCGGTGCCGATTCCTCGACGAGAACCCCCACAGGAGCTTCCCCTCGAGGTACTGATGCTGACCGAGCCATCCCCGCTTCCATATCACCCCTCCAGCCCAATCCAATCGATTGTCGTCGTTTCATAGCGCCGCCGGACCCCCTCGCCTCAACGTCCACGCTCCACGCCGCTCGATCGACGCCGAGAACCACTCAGGTGAGCTCGCCGTTCCTCGCTG
Organism: Echinochloa phyllopogon; assembly: GCA_033239725.1. Classification (NCBI taxonomy): domain Eukaryota; kingdom Viridiplantae; phylum Streptophyta; class Magnoliopsida; order Poales; family Poaceae; genus Echinochloa; species Echinochloa phyllopogon. The sequence continues at coordinate 32,308,390 of BTCW01000018.1, forward strand.
GTGCTGTAGGACGCAACAACTCTCCGATTGGTCCCTTGTAATGCCGAGATGGCTTTGCTCCGGCGAGCCTCTGCCACGCACAGTGGCGGCGTCGCCGTCGCTCCTCCCCCCGGCCCTTGACCCTTAGATCGGCATCCAAAGGCCACGATTCAATCTTAGCTTGAGTCAACCCTCCCCATAACGGTCAGCTGTGGCCTTTTTTTTCTAAAGAGACCCCGGGATTTTCGGTAATTAACCCGCCGTCCACTGCCCGTAGAAAGTAATTGTGAATAGGTCCTTTTCTTTTATGAAAAACCCCCTGAGTTTTTAAATATTAGAACCCGCGGTCCGAGTCAGTAGCTTTTGCGTGTGAGCCCTCGGGTTTTAACACGGATTTACATATAGGTCCTCGGTTTTCTTCAAATTAGCCCCTGGGAACTTTTAAAACTTGCCAGCAGGTCCCTAGAAATTAGATTTGCCATATCTTTTCCGTTTTAGCTCCGATTAGTGTGATTTTTGCTCTCATGTGTTTTTAGTGAAACGTAGAATATTTCTAAAAGCTTTATTTGTATTGTTTCTCTTGTTTTGTGTATTGTTCTAATAGAATATTATTTGTTTGCATGTATTGGCTTGCGTGCATGTTTGTGTGGTGAATCGTGTCCAGTCGGTGAGCCTTTCGCGTTGGACTTCGAGTACGATGAGGACTTCCCGGGACAGGACTAACAGGAGCAGCAGCCGCCGCCTTTTGAGGAAGGCAAGTTATAGCACAGACAATCCTTGCTACCTACTCACATTGTACTAAATTATTTCATAAATGCATGTGTCTAATTTGATGTACCATTAAGGTCGTACCTAGTTTTGAATATCCTATCCTTGTTTACCTTGGGTTTATGCATATGGGTAGATTTTGCTATGCGCAGCTACTATCACCATTATTTAACTGTTAATATTGACTTAATGGTCCACTTCAACATTAATTATAAAACTTGCTTTTTAGCAACTTGGTTTAAGGAGCTCGAGCATGTGCTTCGTGCTTTGCTGTAGAGTCTCTCCGTAAGGTCTAGTTCTTAAAGCGGCAACCCAGGAGCATGTCGCCACCGCTAGAACTATTATGGCTCTGGTCTTGGTCAAGTATTTTGTACGTCTCTAGCTTTCCAGTGGTTACCGGAGTGGCTGACGGCGTTATGGGAAGCAAGGCACGGGGTGTTACTTGATTCCACCGAGGACGTTAGCTCCGTCGGCTATGTCTTGTTAGGCACAGTGCCGTGTTGGGAGCCCCTATGGTACGTGAGCTCCGCACGTTGCGCTCTTTATTTTTGTTGTTGGCATGAGTTGCCCGCGCTTCGGACGCCATTGAACCCCTCACGTTGCGCCCTGAGGGTCAGGTAATCTCGGTGCCTAGAGTCTCACCACCTAGTTGTACCTTAGCGGCTACTGTCTTGTTAGGGTGTCTTGTGAAAAGCCTCGTAGCATCCCTATGCAATCACACCTCGGAAGTTTTGATGTGCGTGGTTGGGTGCAAAGTTCTTTTGAACTTTTACGCGCCTGGTGGGTAAAGGGCGAAACCTCTGCAGAGTGTAAAATCTATCATGATAGCCTTGCTCAGGGTCACGAGCGGCCTGGATCTTTTTTTATTAGAAGATGATGTTTATTTATGTTTAATGTCACTTATACTTTATTAATTGGGTTGCAACAGGGTTTCATTCACTTTAGTAACTTGGATAATGTTAAAATGAACCAACTAAAAGTGCTAACGCAGTTAAGCCATGTCTAGCCTTATTTTGAGCCTTCATATACCCGTGCTATACTTGCTAAGTAATTGTTTACTTACACTTGTCATTTATTCAACAAAATCCTGGATGGGTAAATAGATTGGGCTGTGCATGAGTCTGCTACTGAGTTTCCAGAATACTTGCCTTACTAATGAGTTGTGATCTCCCAGTCAGAGTCCCTATGGATTGCGGCTCCATTAGTTTTGAGAGTTTATTAGTCTGCCGCTGTATTTGGTTAGTTTATTTATGATACACTCTGACGTAAGTCAGAGTCCCCAGCGCTCACTCATGCCTCACATCACCGCCATTGGCCCGCGGCCATCAATCTCCGCCGCCGCCATCAATTGCTCGATGAGAACCCACCCAGGAGCTTCGCGAAAAGGTAACGAGGCCGGCCAAGTCGATCCCGACCTTGTTTTTGCCTTCAAATGAGCCTAAGCTATCACCGTCTTTGCTAAGACTCGCCGGAGCCACCCCTCCTCGACGTTCGTGCATCTCGCCGCTCGATCACCGTCGTTACCGCCCTAGGTGAGCTTGTCATTCCCTCTTGATGCTTTTGGTGCAAGCCGTGTCTCGATTGGTGGCTCGTAGCTCGATTTACGCCCCGCTCCGGTGAAGGTCCGCTGCCCTTCGAGCGGCGCCGCCGCGTCTCCAGCCCGCCGTCGGTGAACCAAATCCCCATCGAACCCTGGCCGTCATTTCTAAATCCTATGACCCAGATAGATCTGACCAAAGTCAGATACCGGCCAGCCATGGCCGTTTTGTTAAAGAGCCCCCCCCCTCGGTTTTGCTACATCAACCCCCAGTCCTTCGTAGTTATAAAAGTATTTGTAGATATGTCCTTTTTCTTCATTTAAGCCCCTGTATTTTCAAAGAATAGTGTGCGCCATCCTGATCGGTTATTTTTGCGCGTTAGTCCTCGTAGTTTTAATCATAATTATGTTTTACCCTCGGTTTTCTTCAAATAAGCCCTTGAAACTTGTTTTAGCCATATATTTCACGTTTTAGATCCAATTTAAGTGATTCTTTTAAAATCGCTCATGTGATCCTTGCAATGTGTAGATCAATTTAAAATCCTTGTTTTGCTCTATTTCAAATTTTTGATGCATTGTTTCTTATTGTTTATTTTGTTCTCTTGTATGGACTTGTGTGATGCGTTTATAAGCCGTGCCATTCGAGGGATTCGAAGAGCAGTTTGAGGTGGACTTTGAGCAGCAGCAAGGCTTTGGAGGAGGCAAGTGTATTTTTGATCATCTCTTTGCGATCCCATTATTCACCAATAAAGTTACACTAACCGAAGGTTATAAATCCTAACCGAAGGTTATAAATCTGAAGTGAGACCTTCATTCGTTTCGTAGCTATGAGCGTAGCACCATTTCCTTTCTTCTTTCATCGTAGCTTCCTGAGCATTTAGAACTCTCTCTGTTCCCATCCCTTGTGAATGCGAGAAAAAAGCAAAGTCTTGACTCGATCTGCAACCATGGGCCAAAAGAAAGCTGACGCCAAAAACACTAAGAAAGTCACCTCTACTAAGCCTATGGAGAAGAAAACACCGAGGAAAAGGGTTTCCCTGGTAGATCCAAACACAAAGCCAAATTGCAAGACCCATCCTTCTCCCGCTGATGCTTGGAAATATTGTACCGCGAAGGAAGGAGATCTCCATGACCTGGTGGCGCAAGGTTTGCTTTTATCCCAGGAAACTCTTGAGTGGAGAGCTTGCTTCGATTTGCAATCTCCTACTGAAAACACAAATGAAATTCCTTTATTCGTGTCTTTCTGTGAACGTGGAGTTGGCCTTCCAATCTCTTCCTTCTTCCGTGAGCTCCTTGATTGTTACAAGCTCCAACTCCATCATCTGAATCCCAATGGGATTCTGAACATTGTTGTTTTTATTCATGCTTATGAAACATTCCTTGGCATCAATCCCAATCTTGCTCTATTCCGCACTCTTTACCATATAAAGCCGCACCCAAATTTCCAAAGGATGGAAGTGGTTGGAGGAGCGGGAATTCAATTCCGCCAGAGGATGAAGGAGCAGTGGTTTTCCATGCCACTTAAGGAATCATGTGGAGATTGGAAGTCTGACTGGTTCATAATCGGTTAGTAGTCAAAACGAGTACTTCTTCTTTAATATTTATAATCAATGTACTTTGTTATACACTAGTCATATTCCTGTGTAATTGTAATACAGCAGGGAGTCATGAAAAAAGCTGTCCTATAAAGGATGGATGGTATCCCAGGGATCTATCAAACTGGAATACGAAGCCAACTACTAAAGAAGCCAAGGATGTGCCTGCTTTGTTAAAGTGAGTACAGTCCTTGAAGAGTAAAGGCTTGATCGGAGTAGGTATAGCATTCAGCTTCCTCAAGCGAAGAATCTAACCACTCCAGGAGCACATCAACCTTGGGTACAAGTATGAGGGGAATGCAGATCCTTCCCGGATGGTGACGGAAGAAATGTCAGATGAGACGGTGCTGATGCGCCAGTCGCACATGTTCGCTGGTGTGAACAACAAGAAGCCATTCATCACCAAGGAGTTCTTTAAGGTCAATCTCCTAGTTTTATAAGTACGCGAAGCATTTGCAATTTTAAATTTGAGTTGTTATAAACATGCATCTTGATGTTGACTCTTCCGGTATAGCCGGCTACCGATTCTAACGGGCCAGTTGGTGGCCTTTCTCCACAAGATTGGGAAAAGTGCGGAAAGAGTTTTTCAGAAAAGTCAGATCCATCCAATGAAGAAGTCGAAGCGATTGTTGATAGTATAGAATAACTCAAAGCAATATCAGAAGAAAACACAGCTGCCCTAGATGACAACCAAGTGAATCTTCAAGGTAAGAGAATTCCTCATAATAGAATCCGAGTACTTTATCCCTTCCGCCATTTTATTTTCTTGCACTATTTCTGAAAAACAGAGGGTACGGAAATAGTACCAGCTGTTCCTGCGGGGGTAAAGCAGAAGAGAACTACTCGATCTCGATCAGAAATCCTATCAGGAGCGTATGTGCCTGGAGCAGAAGAAGGTCACTGAATCAAGCTCTCAAAAATTATTACCGCCGTTCAAAGCTCATCGACCACAAGTGCTATGGCGAGTGGTACCACAGGGAGCACAACCAGCTCTAAGGTGGGAGTTCTGAAGTTAAAGAAGTTCAACTATAAGCCAAAAATCACCGTGCTTATAAAGTAAGTATATTAAATCGAATATCATTCTAATTGTGTTGTGATTCAGATATTTAAACTGCTTCCTTTGTGAAGAGCACCATCCACCGCACTTGTGGGCGCCCTGCAAGCGCACCCAGAGCAACAATTGAAGAGAGCGGAAGAAGCAGAGCATGTTGAAGAGGATGTCACCCCTATTGCCGCTGATGAAAGTGGCAGAGTTTCAAAGTTGAACCAATCGCCAGAAAAGAACTCGCCTGATACCAATCTGGCTCCAGAAGCAAGCCCAGCGGAAACCATAAACTAGGGAGGCATTAATAGGCCGCCACCAATTGTGGAGGTATGTTATATCGCACTTGCTTTGAATGTATCCTTGAATTCTATATGAATAATACTTGTGAAAATCATGAAGGTTGATATGGTGACTAAAGAAGTCGCCAACGTTATTATTGAAGAAAGTACTCCACCACCACAGGGAGAAACTTCCACACCAGTAAGTAATACTTGGAAAGGATTTGCCCTTTTGAGTAGTATCCATGCCATATGAATCTGTTAATGATTATAATATTGAATGCAGGGTCAACTATCAGCAGAAGAACCTGATAATGAAGCAATGATGCTGAAACAACACTTGGAAGCCGCTCTGGTAAGAGAAAAGCTTAGTAGCGAGTAGTTAATAGAGTAATCATTAACTGAAGTCAAATGCAGGCACTGGTAGATAAATTGGAGAAAACCAAATATGCAAGCCTAGAGTCCCGGATAAAGGAACTCGAAGAAGATCAGTAGGCAAAACTAATCATAGTTCTCTAAACGCGGAGCTTCCCATAGGAGATCAGCAGGCAAAACTGCTTCGGAGCCGTACACCAGGAAATATGGTGACTGTCCGGTAGCCCTGCTGGGCTGGGTGCGTAGCCCCCAAAGCACTGCGGGTAACTCTTTGGCCCATTTACTGCCGTATTTCTTCAAAGGCTCATACAATTTGGGTTTTAACCCTTGCAGTAACAAGCCATTCACTTTTTTGACCTGTCCATTGGCACGAGGATGAGCAACTGAAGCATAATGTATCTCAATCGAGTACCTGTCGAAATAGTCTTTGAATTCTTCACTGGTGAATATAGAGCCTAGGTCTGTGATGATGTTGTGAGGAACTCCAAATCTATGGACGATACCATCGAAGAATTTAATCAAATTACCGGCCTTACATTTACTAAGGGTACTGCTTCGATCCACTTAGTGAATTTATCGATGGCTATGACAAGCCACTCGAATCCACCTGGAGCTTTGGTGAGCGGACCGACGAGGTCAAGACCCCAACAGGCGAAAGGCCATGACAGTGGGATAGTGTTGAGGTCGTGTGCTGGGACATGAGCTTATCGAGCGAAGAACTGACAACCTTGACACTTTTTTACAGTGGCCTCTGTATCTGCTTTGGTCGTGGGCCAGAAGAAACCCGCTCTATAAGCTTTACTGACCAAGGTTCGTGAAGCGGCATGATTACCACATACACCGCTGTGAATTTCTTGTAGTAGGGCTTTTCCTTGATCAATTGTGATGCACTTCATCAAGACGTTGGCCGAAGCCCCACGCCTATAGAGTACATTGTCCACTACCACGTAGTTAGCAGCTCGTCGTTGAATACGTATTTGCTCTGGTTTCTGCTTTGGCAATTTATGATCTTTCAAGTACTCGATGAAGGGAGTCGTCCAGTCGGTGTGGATTACCATGATCTGTGTTTCCGGCTGGGACTGGAGTTGGGTGGTTTCATCTCGTGCCGGCTCCTTTATGGATGGCTGGAGTAGTTATTGGACAAATATTTCTGCTGGGACATCGACTCAACGTGACCCTAGTTTTGACAGGGCATCTGCTGCAACGTTGTAATCGCGAACGACGTGGTGAAACTCCAAGCCAAGAAAGTTTCGTTCCAATTTATGAACCTCTTTGACATAGGCATCCATCATCTCTTTAGAAGCATCCCAGTCTTTGTTAACTTGGTTAATGGCGACAGCCGAATCGCCATAGACGACGAGTCGCTTGATACCAAGTGATGCTGCCAGGCGGAGCCCGTGCAACATAGCCTCATACTCTGCTTCATTGTTGGTGACCTAAAACAGAATTTGTAGAACGTACTTGAGTTGATCTCCTTTAGGAGATATGAGAAGTACACCTGCACCTCCTCCTTCAAGTTTAAGTGACCCATCAAAGTACATGATCCAGTGCTTAGGGCGAGTAGTTGTCGTAGAGTTTTGAATTTTTGTCCATTCGACTGTGAAATCAGCAAGAGCCTGGGACTTGATGGTTGTTTGAGATGTGAAGAAAAGGTGGTACGCTCCAATTTCGGCCTTGCATTTGCAAATGCGACCTGTTGCGTCTGGATTATTGAGGATTTCGCCTAGTGGAAATTTAGTTACGACTGTGATGTGGAAAGCTTGGAAATAATGTCATAACTTCCGCGATGTGATGAAGATAGCGTAGAGTACTTCACTGATGTAGTAAATTGGCCTCTGTACTAGGAATACATGGCCGTCCTCTTGTCTTTCGGCTACCATTACAGTACTGACCACACGAGTTGTAGCTGCAATGTATAAGTAAAAATGATCACCCTTCATGGGTGATGTAAGTACTGGTGGAGTAGATAAGTATGTTTTGAGTTCTTCGAATGCCATGTGTGCTTATTTCATCCACGAGAACTTAGCCTGCTTTTAAGCAGTTTGAAGAAAGGGAGACCCTTTTCCCCAAGTCTTGAGATGAACCTGTTTAAGGCCGTGATGCATCCTGTCAGCTTCTGGACATCTTTTGTATTCTTTGGTGCTTCCATTGTAAGGATTGCTGAGATCTTTGCCGGATTGGCTTTGATACCCCTGTTGATGACCATGAACCCCAAAAGTTTCCCTGACGGAACACCGAAGACACATTTGGTTGGGTTGAGTTTCCAACGGAATGTTCTAAGGTTGTTGAAGATGTCTTGTAGATCATTGATGAGATGTTCTGACTGTCTTGTTTTGACGACCACATCATCAACATATGCCTCTACATTGTGCCCGATTTGTTTAGATAGACACGTTTGTATGGCTCATTGATATGTGGCGCCTGCGTTCTTCAGTCCAAAAGACATAGTTGTATAGCAGTAAGCACCGAAAGGGGTGATGAAAGATGTCTTGATCTGATCTTCTTTCTTTAGTGCTATCTGATGGTATCCTGAGTAGCAGTCTAGAAAACAGAGCAGTGTGCATCCCGCGGTGGAGTCCACGACTTGATCAATGCGTGGGAGTCCCATGGGGTCTCTTGGACAGTGCTTGTTCAAGTCTTTGTAGTCGACACACATCCGCCACTCATTGTTGTTCTTCTTCCAAAATAACACTGGATTGGCTAACCACTCCGGATGGAAGACTTCTTTGATGAAGCCTGCGGCGAGTAGTTTGGCGAGTTCATCTTTGATTGCTTCACATCTGTCTTGTGCGAATCGTCGGAGGCGCTGTTTTTTGGGTTTTGCGTTCTTGTCAATGTTTAATTTGTGCTCGACAAGATTCCTAGGAACACCAGACATATCAGATGGTTTCTAAGCAAATATATCTTTATTATCACGGAGGAACTTGACGAGCACGTCTTCCTATTTACAGTCTAAATCTGCCCCTATAAGGGTAGTTTTGGACGGATCACCCGTCCCAAGATCTACAGTTTTGAGCTGCACTTCTTCGGAGGGCTTGAAGCTGGTACTTGTTGACTTCTTGCTGGGCACTTCTAAGTCATCTTCCTTTGACTTCTTGGCCAAGGCGAGTACTTCCAGCATCTGGGTAGGGACTTGTGAGGTGGCGGCAAATTCTACTGCTTCAACGTCACAATCGTACGTGATCTTTAGGTCTCCCTTTAGGGAAAGTACTCCTTTAGGAGCAGGCATCTTGAGAACTAGGTATACGTAATGCGGAATGGCCATAAATTTGGCAAGGGCTGGTCGCCCAAGGATCGCGTGATATGAAGTCTCGAAATCTGCCACCTCAAACTTGATGTACTCGGTCCTGAAGTTTGCTTCCGTCCCGAAGGTGACTGGGAGTGTGACTTGGCCCAGAGGGATTGCTGCATTGCCTAGAACAATGCCGTAGAATGGAGAATCTATAGGCTTGAGGTATTTTGTAATGTCCAGGCCCATCTTCTTGAACGTGTTTGCGAAGATGATGTTCAGCCCACTGCCACCGTTGATGAGTACTTTGGTCAGTCTGGCTTGCGCCATGACTGGATTCAGGACTAGGGGATATCTCCCGGGATTTGCGAAGTTGGTCCATTGATCCGTTCTAGAAAATGTGATGGGAACTTCTGACCACTTCAAGTATGTTGGAGTAGCAGGCTCTATTGCCATGATCTCTCGCAAGGTTAGCTTCTTGGCGCGCTTCGACTGGTTCAATGTTTCTCCGCTGAATAGCATGGCTACGACGTTCTTCATGTTTGGGAAGTCATTACCGGGTTCTTTATCGTCTTTATCTTTGTTTTCTTGTCAATTTTGGGCGCTTCTGTTGTTTCCTTGTCAAACTCCTGCTTCAGGTGGAAATATTTTGCCATTGTGTGCTTGCCATTGGGATGATATGGGCAAGGACCGTTCATGACATCTGCCGCTGAACGAGTCTTGCGACTAGGATGCTGGACTGCCACGACTGTGTTGTCTGGCTTGCGCTTCCTATTGTCACGGTAGAAATCCCGGTTGTTTGAGCGATCATTACGTCGGTCACCGTTGTCATTGTTGCGGTTGTTGGTGTTGTTGTCGCGATGCCTGTCAAAGCGTTCCCGCTCGCGGTCGTCTTGGTCTGCCCACCCAGTGACAATGCGTCGTAACTCGCTGATGTTTTCTGGGTGGCGTCGACCGAACTCGCGATGTAATTCTCGGGTGCAAAGGCCGTCGTGAAAGCAGTCGATTACTTCCTGATCGGAGATATCCACGATTGTAGCTCTTTTATTGAATAAGCTCTTGATGTATTTGCGCAGAGTCTCCCCTTTTTCTTGCTTACAAGCTGTCAGTTCATAACGGGTTCCAGGCCGAGCCCAAGTTTCCTGGAAGTTGGCAGTGAATTTCCTGGTGAGATCATCCCTGGAGTCGATGGACCCAAGGTGGAGGCCCTCAAGCCATGTCAGGGGCGTGGTATCCAACATGACGAGAAAGTAACTGACTTTTATGTCGTTGGATCCCCCAGCCATCTGGATGGCGGTAGAGTAGATTCTAAGCCATTGTTCGGTGTCTTACTTGCCAGTGAACTTTTCAATTCCAATTGGTTTGAACTTGCTTGGCCACTGGATTTCTTTTATGCGCCTGGAGAAGGCTGGAAAGCCGTCGTATTTGTCACTTGGTGAACGATCACTCCGGTGGCTGGAGGTGTTGTGATCGGAGTCGTATTATCGTCCACGGTTATGATTCTGGCGTAGTCGATCGTCATGATTTGATGACTCTTGGTGATGGTGATGATCGTTGCGGCGCTCTTCATGACGGTCACGATGGCATTCTTGATCGCGTGGTCGGTTTCTGTAGTTATGATGGGGTGGAGGCCCATAGTTGCAGTCATACTCTGCACGACGATGGAGTTAAGATTCCACGTGAAGCTGTCGGCTCGACTGAATGACAGAGCGAGCGTCGCGGTTGTCATTAATGGTGTTGCAAAGGTCTCCATCTTGTGGCCTTGCACCATCTTGGTTGTGACCGCGCTCTCTCCCCTGCTAGTGGCCGCGATCAGCATCTCGATCACGTCTGTGTCCCCCTGTAGTAGTGGTTGAGGCTTCGTGTGGAGGAGGCCTCCCAGCACCCGAGCGCCTGGTACCCGATGTGTGGTGGCTAGGATTCGCTTGGTTTGTAGCCTTGTGAGCTGTGTCGAGGAGCGTGAGTACTTGTCTGGCGGCAGGAGTGTCGCGCATGGCCCTGACAAGTTCCGCCGCGACGGAGATATTCAGTGGCGCGTCCAGAGATACTAACTGGTCCCCGACCATGTCGAAATCCTGTGTAAGGTTTCGCATGGCGTTGGCATGTTTAGCGGTGTTGATGCGCCTCTGCTTACGCTTGGCGTTCCTTGCTTGGCGCGAGGTCTTTTGCTCCTCTTTTTCTCCATCAGCAGTGCGTTCCTCTTCTGATATGTCGGTGATCAGCTCGCGATCATATTGGGTGCCTTGGTCCTCATTGCCAGCCATGAACACTTGACGACCTGGGTCTTGTTTGCTGAGGGAGAGGATGATCTGGGTGGCTGAGAAGTTGTCGCTTGAGCTTTCAGTTGAAGTGGTGAGCAACGCAGTCTTGCCGTCTTGGAAGGGCAATTCTTCTAGGATGACAGCAGCAAGTGTTGACTTGTTGTCCCGGCAGGTGTCAGCCGGAATCGCTCCAGGCCAGTGGACGGCGAGTCCCCCTGGTGTTCTGGTTACGACTAGTCCAGACGGGAGGCGAACGAGTGGTTCTTCCAACACGAATTTGGTGTTGAAGTGGGCGTAATGGTGTAGGCGCGCGACGTTGTTAGGAGCGCCACTTACCAGGATGGTGAAATCATCATCATTGTCCCTCGATGGCGTTGATGCCAGCTCGAGGTTGTCGGGGCAATCTGCCTTCGAGTGAGGCTCCTGACTCATCCTTCCTCCTGCTTTTGTGGTCTGTATCTGTTGATATGGAGGCGCCATGTTGGAGAGTTCGAGCGGGAGTCGATCTGGGGGATTGTCCGATGGCGTGGCCGACTCCCCTGCTCTTTCCATATTTGGAGTCAAATTGTATCCAGACTCGACTTGGAGAATTCCGGGCAAACTTGGAGTTAGGACCGAACTCGGAGTCGAGATTGAGTCGGGGGTATTCGTCGAGTAGGGGCCGGAGTTGTTCGCAAGGTAGCTCACGAACCTGCCATGGCTTGAGGCAACGAAGGTCCACGCACCGAAAACGAAGGTGGCTCCTTCCTCGATGTCGGCGATCATGAGGGCAGTTGATCCCATCGTCCCTGATGGTGAGCTTTCGGCGAGAAGCCCCACGGTTGGCGCCAAGTGCCGACGATTTATGTCGAGCACGTCTGCTAGGGGATACCATAGGGAGTAGATTTGTGGGTCTCACCGAGTTCTAGGAACGATAGTGCATGAACAACACAAAGATTTAGACAGTTTCGGGCCGCGAATAGCGTAATACCCTACGCCCTGTGTGCTTGATTGTATTGCACGTGTGGTTGAGTTGTTTTGAGGGGTTCCCTGCTCCTCCTTATATATCCGGGAGCAGAGTTACAAGTCGGTTATAGAAACTACTCGTATACAGCAAGGATGATTACAATAAGGTAATCTATCATGTATCCTATTCGAATACGAGTAGTTTCATTAATTGACTACATCGTCCTATACCCTATCTGGCTAGTCCAAAGTAGTCGGATCAGAACTCTCCATATCGAGTAGTTTAATTCCTTAGATGAGTGGCCCTAGGCATCCTGGCCCCACAGCCGCTCCCGTGCGCGCCTATTTAGCCGCCTCGCCGCCACCCCTCGCTCCCCTCTAGCTCCGCTCCAAACCCTAGCGCCCCTTGCTCGCCCCACCGCCACCCGAGCAAGCTCCGCCGAGCAAGCTTCGCCGCCGCCGTCAATCCGCCGCCCCGGTGCCTCTACGCCCAATTCAACACCGCCCCGACGTCCGCGCTGATGTAAGATTCGCCCCGGCCCTCTCCCCTCTCTCTCGCGCTCCGTGGACCCCGCACTGCAGCGCCGCCGCTCGCCGACCTCGGGCCACCGTCGCCCGGCCGCCATGCCACTTCCCCGACGATGTGAAGCACCCACTCGTCTTCCCCACGGCCTTAGCTCCCTCCTCGGCCAATCCCCGCAGCTCCTTTTAGAGCCTCGCCCGCGAGCTCTCCACCGCGCCCGACCGGCGCCACCGTGAAACCCTCCCCCGCCGGCGACCCCTTCCACCTGTGCCGATCTGGATCGTTGGATCTAGATCCAATGCTCCTCATCACGCCCTGCCCCCTGGTCAAACCCCCAGCGTACCGGTCAACCGAGCACCTTTTGCAAAAGAGTCCCTGGAGTTTTTAAATATCAAGCCGCGGTCCACTCGTGTTGTAAAAGTATTTGCATCTAGGTCCTTTCTTCGCATTTAGGCCCCTGTGTTTTTGAAAATTCGAACCCGCAGTCCAGGACCGTCGTATTTGCGCGTTAGCCCTCGAGTTTTAATACATATTTACGTATAGGCCCTCGGTTTTTCACAAATAAGCCCCTAGAACTTTTCAAATCTTGCCAGCAGGTCCCTGAATCTTAGAAAACTCATATCTTCTCCGTTTTAGCTCTGATTAGTGTGATTTTCATGCTCATGTGTTCGTAGTGAAGCGTAGAATATTTCTAGAACCTTTATTTGTACTGTTTCTATTGTTTGGTGTACTGTTCTAATAGAATATTATTTGTTTGCATGTATTGGCTTGCGTGGATGTTTGTGTGGTGATCTGTGTCCAGTCGGTGAGCCTTTCGCGTTGGACATCGAGTACGAGGAGGGCTTCCAGGGACAAGACTTACAGCAGCAGCAGCCGCCGCCGCCGCCTTTTGAGGAAGGCAAGTTATAGCATGGACAATCCTTGCTACCTAAACACCACCTTTTACATTTATTTACTTTCATATGCATGTGTCTAAATTGATGTCCCATTATGGTTTATGCATATGGGTAGAACCTTTGCTATGCGCAGCTACTGTCACCATTATTTAATTGTTAATTATGACTTAACGGTTCACTTCAACGTTAATGATAAAACTTGCTTTTTAGCAACTTGGTTTATGGAACTAGAGCATGTGCTGTGTGCTTTGCTCTAGTGTCTCTACCTAAGGTCCGGTTCTTAAAGCGGCAACCCAAGAGCCTGTCGTCACCGCCAGAACTATTATGGCTCTGGTCTTGGTCAAGTAACTTGTACATCTCTAGCTTGCCAGTTGTTACCGACGGGCCGACGGCGTTATGGGTGGCAAGGTACGGGGTGCTTCTTGATTGCACTGAGGACGGGTGATCCGTCGGCTATGTCTCGTTAGGCACAGTCCCGTGTTGGGAGTCCCTGCGATAGGGAACTCCACACGTTGCGCATGGATGGGTGTGATACCCGCGCGTTGGGTGCCATTGACCCCCTCATGGTGTGACTCCGTGAGCGTACGTCAATTTCGGTTCCTAGGGTCTCACAGCCTTGTATTACCACAGCGGCTACTGTCTCGTTAGGGTGTCTTGTGAAAAGCCTTGTAGCATCCCTATGCGTTCACACCTCGGAAGTGTGATTTGTGAGGTCTTATCCACCTCCGCATGGTTGGGTTTAAAGTTCCATGAACTTTTACGCGACTGGTGGGTAAAGGACGAAACCTCTGCAGAGTGTATAATCTATCATGATAGCCTTGCTCAGGGTCACGAGCGGCTTGGATCCTTTTTTATTAGAAGATGATGTTTATTTATGTTTAATGCCACTTATACTTTATTAATTGGGTTGCAACTAGGTTTCATTCATTGTAGTAACTTCGATAATGTTTAAATGAACCAACTAAAAATGCTAATGTAGTTAAGTCGTGTCTAGCCTTATTTTGAGCCTTCATATACCCATGCTATACTTGCTTAGTAATTGTTTACTTACACTTGTCATTTATTCAATAAAATCCCGGATGGGTAAACAAATTGGGCTGTGCATGAATCTGCTGCTGAGTTTCCAGAAGATTTGTCGTACTACTGAGTTGTGTTCTCCCAGTCAGAGTCCCTGTGGATTGCGGCTCCATTAGTTTTAGAGTTTATTAGTCTTCTGCTGTTATTGGTTTGTTTATTTATGAAGCACTCTGATGTAAAACTTTATTTAATGAAGAATTTATTCAAGCATATGTTCTCTGTTTATCATATTTGTTCGCTATATGTGTACTTCGACTTTCTGGGCACACATATGGCCACATTTAGGTTTTTGTGAAAATCCGGGCGTGACAGATTGGTATCAGAGCCGTGCTGACTGTAGGATCGTAGCCTAGTTAGAGCGGTTGACAAATCTTAGGAGACCACCATGATTCTGTTATGCAAATCGTATAGCTTTTCAAAACTCGTCGATTCTTGTGTGAATCATGTCTTTAGGTGCTTGAAATGATTGTCATTATGCTTATGCTTGATTTGGATTTTTGTAATGATTGTGATGGGAGTAGACGCAAGTCTACCACCATCTAGATGCAGGACTAAGATTTAAGGACATTAGTGATTACATAGAGGGTTGGGGGTATTCTTTTCTCTACCTCTTTTTCAATCAAGCCCTTCATCCTAACAAGTTAGTAAACTTCTGAAGTCATAACCATTGGAGTTTTTATGATACTTATTTATTGATGATAGATGGTGAACACAAGGAGCAACGCCGGTGGCAACAATCAGAACCAGCCACCGCCTCCACCCCTGACCATTGAGCAAATGATGCTCACGTAGACCCAGCTGATGCAGCGGATGGCTCAAACTATGGCGCTGATGCAGTAGCAATAGCAGAACCCGCCTCACCAGCCTCACATGCCGCCTAGGGACAAGAGGGGCAAATTTCTGAAGGGACGTCCTCCTACCTTCAGCAAGGTCACCGACCCATTACAGGCTAATGATTGGCTCAAGGCAGTGGAGAGACAGCTCGACATCGCACAATGCAATGATCGGGAGAAAGTGTTGTACGCTGGAGGGCAGCTTTAGGGTCCAGCATTGGATTGGTGGGATTCCTATCAGTACGCTCACCTCGATCCTACTCAGATCACCTGGCAGGAGTTCCACAACAGCTTTCGTTCTCACCATGTGCCAGAAGTTCTGATGATCCTGAAGGAGTTCCTGGCACTAAATGAGGAAGGGATGAGTGTCACCGCTTATCGTGACAAGTTCATCGAGTTGGCCCGCTATGCTCCGCAGAAAGTGGCCACTGACAAGAACAAGCAGTCTCGGTTCCGTGATGGCTTGCACGATGCACTGCAGTACCAGTTGATGTGCACCAAGTTCCTCAACTTTCAGGAACTGGTGGACGGCGCTTTGATGCTAGAACACAAGCGTTGTGAGATCGAGGAGAAGAAGCGGAAGTTCCAGGGTCAGCAGACCGGGAGCAACAGTTGCCCCCGTTTCGTTCCTCCTCAGGCAAGTCAGTAGATAGGGAATCAGCAGCGCTTCCAGAGTCAGCCCAGCTCGCTCAACTGTGGCCAGTATCAACAGCGTCCACAGTACCCCCAGGCGCAGCAGCAGCAATGACTCTTGCAGAATGCTCTAGCTCCACGCAACCCGGTGCAGCAAGGTCCTGTTCAGTGCCCCAACCCCGTCAACAACACACCAGTGGGGCCTAGAGTGTGCTACCACTGTGGAGAGCAGGGGCACTTTTCCAATGTCTGCCCCAAGAAGGCCCAGAACAACAACCAGCAGGCCAGGCAGCAGCAGGCACAGGCGAGCCGAGGTCATCAGAACCCCGCTAGAGGCAAACTCAACCACACGGGTGCAGAAACTGTAGAGGGAGCCACTGACATTGTTGTAGGTACGTTCCTCGTCAATTCGACTCCTGCAACTATTTTGTTCAATTCTGGA
The DNA here is from genome assembly GCA_033239725.1 of Echinochloa phyllopogon. Classification (NCBI taxonomy): domain Eukaryota; kingdom Viridiplantae; phylum Streptophyta; class Magnoliopsida; order Poales; family Poaceae; genus Echinochloa; species Echinochloa phyllopogon. The sequence goes on from BTCW01000018.1 coordinate 32,324,806, forward strand.
GCTTCGCATGCTTTCATATCTGCTGCCTTTGTGAAAAAGAACTTAATAGCCCTGCAACCCATGATGAGTGCTATGCTAGTTAGCTCACCAGGGGGGGACAATGAGCTACCTTGCGTTGCCCCCATATCACCATCACAATAAGTGTGGTAGACTTCAAGGTGCATCCGATAGTCTTGGAATCTATTGGTTTCAACTTAATTCTAGTTATGAGTTGGTTAGCCAGATATGATGCACTGATTCAATGTGCCAAGAGAGTCGTGCAACTGACAACGAAGACCGTTGAGAAGGTGGAATATCAAGCAACCGGTCCTTCAGAGCACAATCAAGTCAACCAAGCTGAGGGTGCAATACCAGAGGACATCAGAATGGTGTGTGAGTTTCCGGATGTGTTCCCAGAAGAATTGCCAGGTATGCCCCCGGAACGTGAAGTTGAATTTGTTATTGAACTAAAACCTGGCACTGCACCTATAGCTAAAAGGTCATATAGGATGGGAGTGAAGGAACTGGAGAAACTTAAGGAAGAATTAAGCTCTTTGCTAGAAAAAGGGTATATTCGTCCTAGTTCCTCACCATGGGGAGCACCAGTGTTGTTCGTGGACAAGAAGGATGGCACGCAGAGGATGTGTGTGGACCATCGAGCCCTCAATGAAGTGACTGCCAAGAACAAGTATCCATTGACAAGGATCGATGATCTATTCGACCAATTGAAGGGAGCTTGTGTATTCTCCAAGATAGATCTTCGATCAGGCTACCATCAGATGAGCATCCAACCATCCGACATACCCAAGACGGCCTTTACTACTCGGTATAGGCTATATGAGTTCACAGTCATGTCCTTCGGATTGACCAATGCCTCAGCATACTTCATGTACCTAATGAATAGTGTGTTCATGGACTACCTTGACAAGTTCGCGGTGGTGTTCATTGATGACATTCTGGTCTTCTCCAAGAATGAAGAGGAACATGAAGATCATTTGAGATTGGTGATGCAAAGACTCCGGGAACATAAGTTATATGCCAAGTTGAGCAAGTGTGAGTTCTGGTTGAAGGAAGTGGCATTCTTGGGACACGTGCTGTCCAATGGTGGAGTGGCAGTCGATCCTAATAAGGTTAATGATGTGTTGAGCTGGAACCCGCCCCGGCATGTCAGCGAGATTAGGAGTTTCCTTGGAATGACCAGATATTATCGACAGTTCATCGAGGGATTCTCCAAGATTGCTAAACCCCTGACGGCATTATTGGAGAAAAATGCCAAGTTCGTCTGGACAGAGGAGTGCCAAACCAGCTTCAAAGAGTTGAAGAAGATGCTGACAACAGCACCGTGCTAATCCTGCCCGACGTAGCCAAGAGCTTCTCCATCTACTGCGATGCATCCCGTCTAGGACTGGGGTGTGTACTCATGCAAGATGGGAGAGTCGTGGCATATGCATCAAGACAGTTGAGGAAGCATGAGCAGAACTACCCGACGCATGACCTAGAGTTGGCAGCTATAGTACATGCTCTGAATATTTGGAGGCATTACTTGATTGGACACAAGTGTCACATCTACACCGATCACAAGAGTTTCAAGTATGTCTTCACCCAGTCAGATCTGAATGTGAGGCAACACCGATGGCTGGAGTTGATCAAGGACTATGATTTGGAGATCCACTACCACCCCAGAAAGGCTAACTTGGTGGCAGATGCTCTGAGTAGGAGGAGCTATGTGAACAAGATCACCGGACAGTGTTTGGCAGAAGAGCTCAGCCTAGAGTTTGAGAAGATGAGTCTGGGATTTGTGACTAGCATCACAGAGATGTCAGTGGAGCCAACACTAGAATAGGAGATCCAGAAGGGACAGCTCGAGGATGACAAGATGAAGGAGATCGTGGAGCACGTTGCTCTAGGCAAGGCCCCCGGTTTCCTAGTGGATGATCAAGGAACCTTGTGGCACAGAAAGTGGATATGTGTGCCCGACATGGCTCAGATCAAGGATACAATCTTGAGAGAAGCTCATGATTCTGCATACTCAATCCACCCGGGAAGTACGAAGATGTACCAAGACATCAAAGAGATATTCCGATGGTACGGATTGAAGCGTGATGTGGCAACATATGTGGCTCTATGTGACACATTTCAGAGAGTCAAGGCTGAACATCAGAGGCTAGCCAGATTACTCCAGCCCTTGAAGATATCAGAATGGAAATGGGAAGAAGTTGGTATGGACTTCATCACTGGTCTACACCACACACAGCGAGGATTTGACTCCATTTGGGTGATTGTGGACCGCTTGACCAAAGTGGCACACTTTCTTCCAGTGAAGACCACCTACACAGGCGCCAGACTGGCAGAGCTATACATGGAGAGGATTGTGTGTTTGCATGGAGTGCCAAAGCGGATAGTGTCTGACCATGGTACTCAGTTCACTTCACACTTCTGGCAGAAGCTGCATAAGTCCATGGACACTAAGTTGCAGTTTAGTTCCTCTTACCACCCCCAGACAGAGCGGACTAATCAGATTATGGAGGACATGTTGAGGGCTTGTGCTCTGCAGTATGGTGTTAGCTGGGACAAGAGTTTGCCCTATGCGGAATTCTCGTACAACAACAACTACCAGAAGAGTCTGCAGATGGCACCGTTCGAGGCTCTGTATGGCAAGAAGTGCAGAACACCACTGTTCTGGAATCAGACTGGAGAGAGTCAAGTCTTTGGGCCTGAGATTCTCAGAGAGGTAGAATGCCAAGTGCAAGTGATCAGGCAGAACTTGAAGGTGGCATAGTCCAGGCATAAGAGTTATGCTGATGTCAGACGGAGGGATCTCAGTTTTGAAGTTCGAAACTTTGTGTATCTGAAGGTGTCACCAATGCGAGGCGTGAAAAGGTTTAATGTGAAGGGCAAGCTAGCACCACGGTACATCGGACTATTCAAGGTACTGGAACGGATGGGCGAAGTGGCTTGTCGGCTAGAACTGCCTGAGAAACTGGCCGGAGTGCACGATGTGTTCCACATGTCTCAGTTGAAGAAATGCTTGCGGGTGCCTGAGGAGCAGATCCCGATAGGTGAGCTGAATGTACATGAGGATCTCACCTACGATGAGTACCCAGTCAAGATCTTGGAAAGGTCGGAGAGAGTAACGAGAAACAAGGTCATCCGAATGTGCAAGGTGCAATGGAACCAACACTCGGAGGACGAAGCAACTTGGGAAAGAGAAAAAGATCTCAAGGCCGAATACCCACAACTCTTCGCATCCACATCTGAATCTCGAGGATGAGATTCATCTTAAGGGGCGTAGGTTTGTAACACCCAAAAATAGCCCATTTAAAATTTTTAGTAATTAAAGGTCTTTTTATTTAAATGTTCATGATTAATATAGGTTAAATAAATTATCTATGGAAATTAAAATCAAATATAAGTGGTAGAAACATTTTTGGTGCATTCATGCTGATGCATTGAGTTTTGGTCGTACGCAAATCAATTAGAATTTAAATCTAATTTAAATTCAAACTTAATTTGCAATTGTTTGGCTCCTAGAAAAGTTGTTTGGTCGAGAGTTTGTTTTTGCTCCCTAAAGACTTGGCCTGATCTTCTCTTGCTCCTCCAACTCCCCAGCGTGGGCCAGCACTTCTCCCCTCCTTCCCCGCCGGCCCAGCTCACCAAACCCCCGAGCCGGCCCAGCAACTCACCCTCCCCCTCCTTCTCCCCGCCTGGGCCCATTCGCCCCCCTGTGGGGCCAGGATCCCTAGGGCCACTCATCTATGGAATTAAACTACTCGATATGGAGAGTTGTGATCCGACTGCTTTGGACTAGCCAGATAGGGTATAGGACGATGTAGTCAATTAATGAAACTACTCGTATTCGAATAGGATACATGATAGATTACCTTACTGTAATCATCCTTGCTATATACGAGTAGTTTGTGTTACCGACTTCTAACTCTGCTCCCCGAATATATAAGGAGGAGCAGGGACCCCCTCAAAACAACTCAACCACACGTGCAATACAATCAAGCACACAGGACGTAGGGTATTATGCTATTCGCGGCCCGAACCTGTCTAAATCTTTGTATTGTTCGTGCACCATCGTTCCTAGAACTCGACGAGATCCACAAATCTACTCCATAGGGTATCCCCTAGCAGACGTGCTCGACATAAATCGTCAACACTTGGTGCCCACCGTGGGGCTTCTCGCCGAAAGCTCACTATCAGGGAGGATGGGATCAACCGCCCTCAAGATCGCCGACATCGAGGAAGGAGCCACCTTCGTTTTCGGTGTGTGGACCTTTATCGCCTCAAGCCACGGTAGGTTCGCGAGCTACCTTGCGAACAACTCCGGCCCCTACTCGACGAATACCCCCGACTTGATCTCGACTCTGAGTTCGGTCCTATCTCCATGTTCGCCCAGAATTCTCCAAGTTGAGTCTGGATACCATTCGACTCCAAATATGGAAAGAGCAGGGAACTCCGAGTCGGCCATGCCATCGGACAATCCCCCAGATCGACTCCCGCTCGAACTCTCCAACGTGGCGCCTCCATATAAACAGATGCAGACCACAAAAGCAGGAGGAAGGATGAGTAAGGAGCCTCACTCGAAGGCAGATTGCAACGACAACCTCGAGCTGGCATCAACGCCATCGAGGGACAACGACGATGATTTCACCATCCTGCTAAGTGACGCTCCTGACAACGTCGCACGCCTACGCCATTACGCCCACTTCAACACCAAATTCTTGTTGGAAGAACCACTCGTTCGCCTCCCGTCCGGACTAGTCATAACCAGAACACCAGGGGGACTCGCCGTCCACTGGCCTAGAGCAATTCTGGCCGACACCTGCCGGGACAACGAGTCAAGACTTGCCGCTGTCATCCTGGAAGAACTGCCCTTCCAAGATTCCAAGAAGTGCAGCTCAAAACTATAGATTTTGGGACGGGCGATCCGTCCAAAACTGCCCTTATAGGGACAGATTTATACTGTAAATAGGAAGACGCGCTCGTCAAGTTCCACCGTGATAATAAAGATATATTTGCTTGGAAACCATCTGATATGCCTGGTGTTCCTAGGGAACTTGTCGAGCACAAATTAAACGTTGACAAGAACGCAAAACCCAAAAAACAGCGCCTTCGATGATTCACACAAGACAGACGTGAAGCAATCAAAGACGAACTCGCCAAACTACTCGCCGCAGGCTTCATCAAAGAAGTCTTCCATCCGGAGTGGTTAGTCAATCCATTATTAGTTCGGAAGAAGAACAACAACGAGTGGGGGATGCGTGTTGACTACACAGACTTGAACAAGCACTGTCCAGAAGACCCCATGGGACTCCCACGCATTGATCAAGTCGTGGACTCCACCGCGGGATGCGCACTGCTCTGTTTTCTGGACTGCTACTCAGGATACCATCAGATAGCACTAAACAAAGAAGATCAGATCAAGACATCTTTCATCACCCCTTTTAGTGCTTACTGCTATACAACTATGTCTTTTGGACTGAAGAACGCATGCGCCACATATCAACGAGCCATACAAATGTGTCTATCTAAACAAATCGGGCACAATGTAGAGGCATATGTTGATGATGTGGTCGTCAAAACAAGAGAGTCAGAACATCTAATCAATGATCTACAAGAGACCTTCGACAACCTTTGAACATTTCGTTGGAAACTCAACCCAACCAAATGTGTCTTCGGTGTTCCGTTAGGGAAACTTTTGGGGTTCATGGTCAGCAACAGGGGTATCGAAGCCAATCCGGCAAAGATCTCAGCAATCCTTACAATGGAAGTACCAAATAATATAAAAGATGTCCAGAAGCTGACAGGATGCATCGCGGCCTTAAACAGGTTCATCTCAAGACTTAGAGAAAAGGGTCTCCCTTTCTTGAAACTGCTTAAAAAGCAGGATAAGTTCTCGTGGATGAAAGAAGCACACATGGCATTCGAAGAACTCAAAACATACTTATCTACTCTGCCAGTACTTACAACACCCATGAAGGGTGATCATCTTTACTTATACATTGCAGCAACAACCCATGTGGTCGGTACTGTAATGGTAGTCAAAAGACAAGAGGACGGTCATGTATTCCAAGTATAGAGGCCAATTTACTACATCAGTGAAGTACTCTCCGAATCCAAGATTTGTTATCTGCAAGTCCAAAGATTACTCCACGCTATCTTCATCACATCGCAGAAGTTACGACATTATTTCCAAGCTTTCCACATCACAGTCGTAACTAAATTTCCACTAGGCGAAATCCTCAATAATCCAGACGCAATAGGTGGCATTTGCAAATGGAAGGCCGAAATTGGAGTGTACCACCTTGACTTCACATCTCAAACAGCCATCAAGTCCCAGGCTCTTGCTGATTTCACAGTCAAATGGACAAAAATTCAAAACTCTACGACAACTACTCGCCCTAAGCACTGGATCATGTATTTTGATGGGTCACTTAAACTTGAAGGAGGAGGTGCAGGTGTACTTCTCATATCTCCTAAAGGAGATCAACTCAAGTACATTCTACAAATTCTGTTTCAGGTCACCAACAATGAAGCAGAGTACGAGGCTATGTTGCACGGGCTCCGCCTGGCAGCATCACTTGGTATCAAGCGACTCGTCGTCTATGGCGATTCGGCTGTCGCCATTAACCAAGTTAACAAAGACTGGGATGCTTCTAAAGAGACGATGGATGCCTATGTCCAAGAGGTTCATAAATTGAAACGAAACTTTCTTGGCCTGGAGTTTCACCACGTCGTTCGCGATTACAACGTTGCAGCAGATGCCCTGTCAAAACTAGGGTCACGTCGAACCGATGTCCCAGCAGAAATATTTGTCCAAGAACTACTCCAACCATCCATAAAGGAGCCAGCACGAGATGAAACCACCCAACTCCAGTCCCACCTGGAAACACGGATCATGGTAATCGACACCGACTGGATGACTCCCTTCATCGAGTACTTGAAAGATCATAAATTGCCAAAGCAAAAGCCAGAGCAAATATGTATTCAACGACGAGCTGCTAACTACGTGGTAGTGGACAATTTACTCTATAAGCGTGGGGCTTCGGCCAACATCTTGATGAAGTGCATCACAATTGATCAAGGAAAAGCCCTACTACAAGAAATTCATAGCAGTGTATGTGGTAATCATGCCGCTTCACGAACCTTAGTCGGTAAAGCTTATAGAGCGGGTTTCTTCTAGCCCACAGCCAAAGCCGATGCAGAGGACATTGTAAAAAAGTGTCAAGGTTGTCAGTTCTTCGCTCGACAAGCTCATGTCCCAGCACATGACCTAAACACTATCCCACTGTCATGGCCTTTCACCTGTTGGGGTCTTGACCTCGTCGGTCCGCTCACCAAAGCTCCAGGTGGATTCGAGTGGCTTGTCGTAGCCATCGATAAATTCACTAAGTGGATCAAATCAGTACCCTTAGTAAACGCTAAAGCCAGTAATTTGATTGAATTCTTCGATGGTATCATCCATAGATTTGGAGTTCCTCACAACATCATCACAGACCTAGGCTCTATATTCACCAGTGAAGAATTCAAAGACAATTGGGATAGGTACTCGATTGAGATACATTATGCTTCAGTTGCTCATCCTCGTGCCAATGGATAGGTCGAAAAAGCGAATGGCTTGTTACTGCAAGGGTTAAAACCTAGATTGTACAAGCCTTTGAAGAAATACGGCAGTAAATGGGCCAAAGAGTTGCTCGCGGTGCTTTGGGTGCTACGCACCCAGCCCAGCAGGGCTACCGGACAGTCACCATATTTCCTGGTGTACGGCTCCGAAGTAGTTTTGCCTGCTGATCTCCTATGGGAAGCTACGCGTTTAGAGAACTATGATGAACAACTCGCTCATCAAGAAAGGTTCCAGGATGTTGATGGCGTCGAGGAAGCTCGAGTAGCAGCTCTTATCCAGAACACGCGTTATCTCCAAGGATTGCGCCGCTTTCATCAGCGCTCTGTCCAACCTCGATCCTTTACCATAGGAGACTTGGTACTACGTTGAATCCAAAAGCCTGACGGGTTGCAGAAGCTTATGTCTCGATGGGAAGGTTCCTTTCTTGTAAAACAAGTCATTGGACCAGGTACATATCAATTGCAACCCCCAGAAGGAGAGGAATTGCCAAAGGTATGGAACGTAGAGCATCTCTGCAAATTCTACCCGTAAAATGGGACATTGTATATGAGTCGATGTAAACAACCTTTGATTACAAATCAATAAATTTATCTTTTTCCGCCATCTACAAGTTGTGGCATCTTTTATATCATTAGAGAAAATTCTACCATAGGCATATCGACACTAGTCGTAGCATGGTACTCTGGTAGTCTTCTACCCCCGCTCAAAAGAAACCAAGATTCCCTTTTAAAAGGAGGTATAAAAAACCTAAAAATCTTGGATGAGTTACCCTCACCTATACATGGTCGAAGGCGATAATCTCGTTTCTTTTGATTGTTTGGCTTTCTTAATGAAAGCTTCAGGAATTAGTGTTGTACCAACTGCACTCATTTTCCTAAAAGTGTCACCTAAAGGTGCTCAAAGTACTAACAAGTACAAAATATTCATGCGTATACGCATAACTTTTCTCCTTGCATTAGCAAAATTGCTAGGCCTTAACAAGGCTTGATACAACTATTTCTATCCTACATAGCCTAGTTGTGAACCTTACATGACCACTGGACTACTTAAACAGTAGCAATTTATCAAATACACTACTACCCGTAGTACTTTGCATTCGCATAAACCACTCGAAAGATACTACTTAACTAGTAGTATTTCATAATGACTACTTTACACATGTAGCAAAGGTTATATACAGGATAAGAATTTAATATTGGTTCCAAAGCAGAGTGTTCAAACGAGTACTTAAAATTACAACTCAAAACTACTCTAATGAATCAATAAAAGTATCTGCTACTAGCTCTGTTTCCTTCACCAGAGCTTTGAATCCCTTGATGTCTACTCCTTCCGGTAGCTCTACGACTTCGAGCTTGGCGTTTGGATTGTGCGCTTTCACCATTGCCAGTAGCTAATTGATACACTCCTTCATGGTACTCTTGCAAAAGTTGGTAATTTGCCCAGGTACCGCGCTGATCCGCTCCAGGATATACTGGTTCACAGCAGCAACACCTTCGGGCGTTACCATCTTAATGATGGGAAGAACTGCTTCTTCTATGGCCTTTTTCTCGGCCTGGAGATCCTCCACTTCTTGCTGTTTAGCTTGTTGGCCAGCGAAAGCCCTAGCGCAAGACTGTTCCATGTCGACACGGATCTGATGCTCCTTGGCAAATTTCATGCTAAGATCTTCGAGTTCTTTCTCAAAGCGGGCACAGTCTTTGGTATTTGATTGCGCCAGGTTGTACCATGATGTACTGCTCTACTCTTCAACCAATTCTTTCTTCAACCCTACAGAAAGAAGACAAGTCTATGATCACACTTCATATGACTAAATTAATGGTTAAGTGTACAACACTGGCTTCACTTACTATTGTTATCTTGAATTAACGCTCGGTTACGAGTGTCTAATCGAGATTTCTCATCTCCCATTCCTTCGAGTTGTTTATGTAAGCGAGAAATCAGGTTTTGACCATCAACTCAGGATTTTTCCCGCGCCTCATAGGCAGCCGCAAGATCTTCGAGTTCCTTTATCCGGGACTCTAGGCTTGCATCTTTGGAACAGTATCTCCGGCGTATCGCATTTTGTTACAAGGAATGGTTTTGCATTCTTAAGTTAGTTTTTCCCGGCGAAAATATCGGATTCAATGACAACGGATTCCTGGTGATTGTTTAGATCTTCAAATCAAAGATATTTTTTGATTTAATGCTCGGGGGCTGTTAGCGGATAATCCGGGATTTGATTCCCTATGAGATTTAAGGAGGCAAGCTGTGGAAAAAGATCTTCAACTGGTTTTAACAAAACCACTCATAGATACAAAACTATAGCTGATCAATTTATACGTTTGGAAACAACTCGAAGGTTGTTATGCTTATGCGGTTGCTCAAAAAAGTATGCACACTCTAGAGGTAACAATCATTGAGTATATATTAGCGTTCATTGCTCAGAATAAATAAAGGGAGCAGTGCTCGACTTAATGATTGCTTAAAAGTACTCGTAGGCTCGGGGGCTGCATTTGAAGAATTCAATTTCTTTTAAGCCTATTATGTTTTATTCAAGACCTTTCACTAGTTTTAACGAAACTACTCGAAGCTCGGTGGTTTCACCCAATGGATGCATCTACTCAGTGCACACCATTAGACTACTCAAGTGAAATTCAAGATTGGTTTCTTGAACCTCCGACTGCTTAACAAGTACTCGGAGGCTCGGGGGCTACACCCATTGGGTGTATCTAAAAGATGCACTCTAATGAAACTACTCGTCAGAAGAGATTTGAGCGTCTTGGGCTTAGCTGTAACTACTCGAAGATGTTAAAAAGATTCAAGAGTTGAAGCAAAGGCGCAAGATGCTCGGGGGCTTGTGGGGCTAGGATCCCTAGGGCCACTCATCTAAGGAATTAAACTACTCGATATGGAGAGTTGTGATCCGACTGCTTTGAACTAGCCAGATATGGTATAGGATGATGTAGTCGATTAATGAAACTACTCGTATTCGAATAGGATACATGATAGATTACCTTATTGTAATCATCCTTGCTGTATACGAGTAGTGTGTGTAACCGACTTGTAACTCTGCTCCCTGGATATATAAGGAGGAGCAGGGACCCCCTCAAAACAACTCAACCACATGTGCAATACAATCAAGCACACAGGACATAGGGTATTACGCTATTCGCAGCTCAAACCTGTCTAAATCTTTGTGTTGTCCGTGCACTATCGTTCCTAGAACTCGGCGAGACCCACAAATCTACTCCCTAGGGTACCCCTAGCAGACATGCTGGACATAAATCGTCGACACCCCCCAACCCGTAGCCCAGCCGGCCGCTTCCGGCCCAGCGTTTCCCCCTCCCGCTCGCCTCGGCCCGCCAGCGCGCCGCGGCCCAGCTCCTTCCCCGCCAGCCCTCCCCCTCCTCGTCTCACTAGCCGTCGGGCCCCATCGGTCAGCCCCCTTCTTCCACCTTCATTCTTCTCCCCGTTAATGGCGCACCAGCCGATGGAAGGGCCGCCGAGGCCGCTCCCGTGCGCGCCTATTTAGCCGCCTCACCGCCGCCCCTCGGTCCCCCCTCGCTCTGCTCCAAACCCTAGCGCCCCATGCTCGCCCCGCCGCCGCCCGAGCAAGCTCCGCCGATCAAGCTTCGCCGCCATCGTCAATTAGCCGCCTTGGTGCCCCTCTGCCCGATTAAACACCGCCCCGACCTCCACGCTGATGTAAGCTTCGCCCTGGCCCTCTCCCCTCTCTCGCGCGCGCTACGTGGACCCCGCACCGCAGCACCGCCGCTCGCCGGCCTCGGGCCGCCGTCGCCCGGACGCCATGCCACTTCCCCGACAACGTGAAGCACCCACGCGTCTTCCCCATGGCCTTAGCTCCCTCCTCGGCCAATCCCCGCAGCAAGCCGGTCCCCGTAGCTCGTTTTCGAGCCTCGCCGGCGAGCTCTCCGCCGCCCCCGAGCGGCGCCGCCGTAAAACCCTCCCCCGCCGGTGACCCCTTCCACCCGAGCCGATCTGGATCGTTGGATCCAGATCCAACGCTCCTCATCGTGCCTTGCCCCCTGGTGAAACCCCCAGCGTACCGGTCAACCGAGCACCTTTTGCAAAAGAGTCCCTAGAATTTTTAAATATCAACCCGCGGTCCACTCGAGTTGTAAAAGTATTTGCATCTAGGTCCATTCTTTGCGTTTAGGCCCCTACGTTTTTAAAATTCGAACACGCGGTCCAGGACTATTGTATTTGCGCGTTAGCCCTCGAGTTTTAATATGTATTTACGTATAGGCCCTTAGTTTTTCACAAATAAGCCCCTGGAACTTTTAAAATCTTTCTAGCAGGTCCCTGGATCTTAGAAAACTCATATCTTCTCTGTTTTAGCTCCGATTAATGTGATCTTCGCGCTCATGTGTTCGTAGTGAAGTGTAGAATATTTCTAGAACCTTTATTTGTACTATTTCTATTGTTTTGTGTACTGTTCTAATAGAATATCATTTGTTTGCATGTATTGGCTTGCGTGGACGTTTGTGTGGTGATTTGTTTCCAGTCGGTGAGCCTTTCGCGTTGGACTTCGAGTACGAGGAGGGCTTCCAGGGACAGGAATCACAGTAGCAGCAGCCGCCTTTTGAGGAAGGCAAGTTATAGCACGGACAATCCTTGCTACCTAAACACCACCTTTTACATTTATTTACTTTCATATGCATGTGTCTAAATTGATGTCCCATTAAGGTTGTACCTAGTTTTGTATACCCTGTTCCTTTGATTACCCCAGGTTTATGCATATGGGTAGAATCTTTGCTATGCGCAGCTACTATCACCATTATTTAATTGTTAATTATGACTTAATGGTTCACTTCAATGTTAATGATAAAACTTGCTTTTTAGTAACATGGTTTAGGGAACTAGAGTATGTGCTGTGTGCTTTGCTCTAGTGTCTCTCCCTAAGGTCCGGTTCTTAAAGAGGCAACCCAGGAGCCTATCGTCACCGCCAGAACTATTATGGCTCTGGTCTTAGTCAAGTAACTTGTACGTCTCTATCTTGCCAGTGGTTACCGACGGGCCGACAGCGTTGTGGGAGGCAAGGTACGGGGTGTTTCTTGATTCCACCGAGGACGGGTGATCCGTCGGCTATGTCTCGTTAAGCACAGCCCCGTGTTGGGAGTCCCTGCGATGGGGAACTCCACACGTTGCGCATGGATGGGTGTGATACCCGCGTGTTGGGCGCCATTAACCCCCTCATGGTGTGACTCTGTGAGTGTACGTCAATCTCGGTGCCTAGGGTCTCACCGCCTTGTATTACCACAGCGGCTACTGTCTCGTTAGGGTGTCTTGTGTAAAGCCTCATAGCGTCTCTATGCGGTCACACCTCGGAAGTGTGATTTGTGAGGTCTAATCCACCTCTGCATGGTTGGGTTTAAAGTTCCATGAACTTTTACGCGACTGGTGGGTAAAGGGCGAAACCTCTGCAGAGTGTATAATCTATCATGATAGCCTTGCTCAGGGTCATGAGCGGCCTGGATCCTTTTTGATTAGAAGATGATGTTTATTTATGTTTAATGTCACTTATACTTTATTAATTGGGTTGCAACTAGGTTTCATTCACTGTAGTAACTTCGATAATGTTAAAATGAACCAACTAAAAATGCTAATGTAGTTAAGCCATGTCTAGCCTTATTTTGAGCCTTCATATACCCGTGCTATACTTGCTAAGTAATTGTTTACTTACACTTGTCATTTATTCAACAAATCTCGGATGGTTAAACAGATTGGGCTGTGCATGAGTCTGCTGCTGAGTTTCCAGAAGATTTGCCGTACTGTGATCTCCTAGTCAGAGTCCCTGTGGATTGCGGCTCCATTAGTTTGAGAGTTTATTAGTCTTCCGCTATTATTGGTTAGTTTATTTATGAAGCACTCTGATGTAAAACTTTATTTAATGAAGAATTTATTCAATCATATGTTCTCTGTTTATCATATTTGTTCATTATATGTGTACTTTGACTTCCTGGGCACACATATGGCCACATTCATGTTTTTGTGAAAATCCGGGCGTGACACAACAACACCAACCCCAATCCTTAAGCAAGACCAACACCACCAGCAAGGATGGATTAGATCCTCACCGCTCAGACTCAGATCCTCCAGAACATCACCGCCACCATGACGGCCATGCAAGCTCAGATGAACAACAACAACAACAACCAGCCTCCTTGGGACAAGCACAGGGATTTCATGAGTCACCAGCCCCCAACTTTCTCTCACTCTTGAGACCCGCTAGATGTTGATGGTTGGCTGAAGACCATTGAGAAGAAGCTGGAGATCACCCAGTGCAATGACACAAAGAAGGTACTGTATGCCACGGGGCAACTAACGGGATCAGCTTCAGATTAGTGGGATGCCTTCAAAGCTGCTCATGCCACCCCCTACTGCTATCACTTGGCTGGAGTTCATGACCAACTTTAGGTCACACCACAACCCCACCGGTGTGATGAAGATCAAGAAGAAGGAGTTCCTTGCGCTGAAGCAGGGCAACATGTTAGTGAGCGAGTATAGGGACACGTTCTTTCAGTTGGCCCGCTATACACCGATGGAGGTGTCTGACGATGAGAAGAAGAAGGAGCGCTTCCTGGAAGGTTTATGCTCCTATCAAGTATCAGCTGATCGTGCACATTTTTCCCACATTCCAGGGCCTAGTGGACAAGGCCATTAGTGTGGAGCATGTTCGTCATGAGATGGGGGGGATGAAGAGGAAGTTCAACTCACCGGGGCAAGGCAGCAGCAACGTCCGCCCTCGTTTTGCTCCATCTCAGGGGACTCCTTTCCGTCCTACAACTCAAGGTGGGAACTTTAGGCAGACCCAGTTCCAGCACCAGAACCAGCCTACTCTGCGCCCTAACTTCTAGCAGAACCGCCAGAACACTCCAATGAGAACAAAAATGAAGACCTCCACACCCAACACCCCCGCTGGCCCCGGATGTTTCAAGTGTCGGGAGACGGGTCACTATGCCAACAACTCTCCCAAGAGGAACACCTCAGGCGCCCAAGGCCAGAATGCCAACACCCCCAGGCCTAGCCCTCAGATGCAGCAAGCACGAAGTTGGAATCAGACCCCGCAGGGCAACAAAGGGCAGCAGAACTATGTGCATGGCAAGGTGAACCATGTGGTCAAAGAGACTGCCCAGGAGGCTCAGGATGTAGTCCTTGGTATGTTCCTTGTCAACTCAGCCCCTGCATCAGTTTTGTTTGATACTAGAGCATCCCATTCTTTTATTACTGCCCAATATGTAGCTAAGCATAACATAACCATGGTACCCATGAGAACTCACATGTTAGTTAGCTCACCTGGAGGGGACATGAAAGCACAGTTCATGTGTCCTGGAGTTAGTCTTAAAATTCTGGGGAATGACTTCTGGGCCAGACTCATTGTCTTGGAATCGAGTGGAATTGATATTATACTCGGAATGAATTGGTTGACAATGCATGATGTGGTGATCCAATGTGCCAAGAGGTCGGTGTTGTTGACAAGTCCACAAGGAGAGAGAATTGAGTTCATGACTACTCTACCATCAGTGGCAGATGGTGCAATGAACTAGCTGAATGGAGCCCCACTAGAGGATATCAGAGTGGTATGTGAGTTCCCGGACGTCTTTCCCGACGATTTGCTAGGTATGCCACCAGACCGAGACATTGAGTTTATTATTGAGCTCTTACCTGGCACCACCCCTATCTTTAAGAGACCTTACAGAATGGCTACTAATGAGTTAGAAGAACTTAAGAAACAACTTAGTGAATTGTTGGAGAAGGGTTTTATTCATCCTAGTTCTTCACCTTGGGGAGCACCAGTTATCTTTGTGGGCAAGAAGGACGGTACACAAAGGATGTGTGTAGATTATCGATCTCTCATTGAGGTGACCATCAAGAACAACTATCCACTGCCCCACATTGAAGATCTCTTTGACCAGATGAGGGGAGCTAAAGTGTTCTCCAAGATTGATCTGCAATTAGGATATCATCAATTGAGGATACGAACCTCATATATTCCCAAGACAGCCTTCACCACCAGATATGGTCTTTATGAGTATACTGTCATGTCCTTTGGCTTGACTAACGCCCCTACCTACCTCATGTATCTGATGAACAAGGTGTTCATGGAGTACCTAGACAAATTTGTGGTGGTTTTCATTGACGACATCCTAGTTTTCTCCAAGAATAAAGGGGAGCATGAGGGACACTTGAGGCTAGCGTTACAGAAGCTCAGAGAGAATCAGTTGTATGCTTAGCTAAGCAAATGTGAGTTCTGGCTTAAGGAATTGGCATTCCTTGGACATGTCATCAAAGATGGAGGACTTGCAGTCGATCCGAGCAAGGTTAGTGAAGTGTTGGAATGGGAACCCCCTAAGAGCGTGTTAGAGATCAGAAGCTTTCTTGGATTGGCTGGATACTACCGCAGGTTCATAGAGGGATTCTCAAAGATTGTGAAGCCTCTTACCTCTTTGTTGGAGAAAGATAAGAAATTCAAGAGGACAGATGCTTGTTAAGCTAGCTTTGAGGAACTGAGAAGGAGATTGACTTCAGCTCCTGTGTTAATTATGCCAGACATTCACAATGGTTTTGACATCTATTGTGACGCTTCGAAGAGGAGTCTTGGCTGTGTGCTCATGCAGGGAGGACGTGTTGTAGCATATGCATCCCGACAATTGAGGAAACATGAGCAAAACTACCCCACCCATGATCTGGAGTTAGCAGCGGTGGTACATGCATTGAAGATATGGAGGCACTACCTTGTTGGAAAAAAGTGCCAGATTTACACCGACCACAAGAGCTTGAAGTACATCTTCACGCAGAAGGATCTTAATTTGAGACAACGTCATTGGTTGGAGCTGATCAAGGACTACAACCTGGTAATACATTATCATCAGGGGAAGGCCAATGTAGTTACGGATGCCTTGAGTCGGAAGGGCCAAGCCAATATGATCTTAGCCTACCAACTATCCCCATAGTTGCACAAGGAGTTTGAGAGGCTGAACCTAGGAATTGTCACCCAAGCTTAAGGAATAACCATGGAGGTAGAGCCTACCCTAGTGGCAGAGATACGGAAGGGTCAGTTGGGAGACAAAAGAATCGATGAGATCAAGCAACTCATGAAGGATGGCAAGGCACCCGATTTCAAGTTGGATGATCTGGGAACACTATGGCTAAAGGATAGGATTTGTGTACCTGATGTGGAACCACTAAGAAGGCTCATTCTGAGGGAGGCTCATGACTCTGCATATTCCATTCACCCAGGGAGTACCAAGATGTATCAAGATTTAAAGGAGACATATTGGTGGTACGGGATGAAATGTGACGTGGCCAATCATGTCGCCGTGTGTGACATCTGTTAGAGAGTCAAGGCTAAGCATCAGAGGCCTGTAGGACTACTTTAGCCTTTGAAAATTCCTGAGTGGAAGTGGGAAGAGATTAGTATGGATTTTATAGTCATGTTGCTGCGCACCCGAGATGGTTATGACTCTATCTGGGTAATAGTGGATCGACTGACCAAAGTGGCTCATTTCATTCCTGTAAAGACCACCTACATGGGAGCTAGACTTGCAGAGTTGTATTTTGCCAGGATTGTGTGCTACCATGGAGTGCCTAAGAGGATTGTTTCTGATAGGGGTACTCAGTTCACATCAATGTTTTGGCAACAACTGCATGAGTCCATGGATACAAGGTTGAATTTTAGCTCTACTTATCATCCTCAAACAGATGGTCAGACAGATAGGACGAATCAAGTACTAGAGGATATGCTGAGAGCCTGTGCTCTGAAGTATGGGACAAATTGGGATAAGAGTTTGCCATACGTAGAGTTCTCTTATAACAACAGTTACCAAGCGAGACTCAAGATGGCACCCTTCAAGGCGTTGTATGGAAGGAAGTGTAGAACCACATTGTTTTGGAATGAGATAGGGGAGAGGCACCTGTTTGGACCAAAGATCATCAATGAGGCAGAAAGGCAAGTTCAGATCATCAGGGAAAACCTTAGAATTGCTCAATCGAGACAAAAGAGTTACGCCGATACCCGAAGGAGAGAGTTGACCTTTGAGGTAGGAGACTTTGTGTATTTGAAGGTGTCACCTATAAGGGGACTAAGGAGGTTTAAAGTGAAAGGGAAGCTAACACCTCATTACATAGGTCCCTTCAAGATATTGGAGAGGAGAGGGGAAGTAGCTTATCAATTGGAGTTACCAACTCAGTTATTGGATGTTCATAATGTGTTTCACGTCTCTTAGTTGAAGAAGTGCCTTAGAGTCTCTAAGGAGCAGTTACCCCTAGAGGAAGTGAATGTACAAGATGATTTGACATACATCAAGCAACCGATTAAGATATTGGAGACGATAGAGAGAGTCACCAGGAGCAAAGTAGTTAAGATGTGTAAAGTGCAACGGAGCCACCATGCACAGGATGAGGCTACTTGGGAAAGAGAGGAGGAGTTGATGGCAGAATTTCCCCAGCTCTTTGCTAGTTCATCCAAATCTCGAGGACGAGATTCTTTTTAAGGGGGGTAGGTTTGTAACACCATAATTTTCATCATATTAAATTATTAGAATTTTCTAGGATTTATTTAAGGGTCAAATGAAATTTTTATGATTAATTGGAATTTATTATAGGCTCTAAAGTATTTAATATCATTTAAATAAATTATAGCGCAATAAGTGGTTGTTGCATTTCATGCTGGTGCATTGTGCTTTGTTTGCCTGTCATTTGTTTGAATTTAAATTCTGTTTAAATTCAAATTGAATGGCTTTTGGTTTGGCTGTAGAAAAGTTGTTTAGGCTCGAGTCCGATTTTGCTCCCTGAATTCTTGGCCCAGCTTATTTCCAGTCCCCACTTTCCCAGCCTTTGTCGCCTGCGGCGTGGGCCGAGCCCATCGTCGAGCCTAGCAATTCCTACTCGCAGCCCAGCTCGCCCTCTCCCTCTCTGTTCCGCCGACATGAGGACCCCAACTGTTGGGGTCGTTTGTCCTTCCGGCCGAGTCCGAGTCAAGCTCGGAGCCC
Source organism: Echinochloa phyllopogon (assembly GCA_033239725.1). Taxonomy (NCBI): domain Eukaryota; kingdom Viridiplantae; phylum Streptophyta; class Magnoliopsida; order Poales; family Poaceae; genus Echinochloa; species Echinochloa phyllopogon. The sequence goes on from BTCW01000018.1 coordinate 32,343,406, forward strand.
CACCGCCGCACCAGGTTTCCTTACTCTGGCTCCCGTGCGACCCATGGGCCCCTCAAGGACCTTCCCCGAACCTTCGTCGTCGTTCTTTCCAAAGCGCATGGAAGGAGAAGCTGTCGGCGCCCGATCCGCGATTCATAGTCCTCACGCCAAGCCAAGCCCTAGGGGCTATAAAACCAAGCCACCGCACCCCCTGATGGGGACTAGGGTTCCCGATCTTCCGTCAGGCAATGGATAACTCGTTTGGGGCAGAACGCAACACACCGATCCGGCTTCAAGTCAGCAACTCGAACCCTACAATCTTAGCACCACAACTCCTCTGGTTATCAACCGTGTCACAACCCGATTGACCTTGCCAAGAAGGCTATTCCCTGCCTGCACAACGAAGAACACAAGCAAGAACTCAAAAGAAGCAGCTCTCAATATGAAGTGACACTGCAGGTGTATGATTAAGATCAAAAGTTGGGGTTCTACAAACCGATAACGGCGAAACTGTTCTCGACAGATTAATCTAAGCAAAACCCGAGTCTAAACGATGGCGGCTACTGAATTTAATAGTCTAGGGTCGAGCTAGGGTTGAGGGCACGCCAGGGGCGCATCCACAACATGGGCTGAGAGGCCCGACATGATACAAAGCCTGAAAAGGCCCAAAACAGGTGACACGGCACCTTTTCGTGGTCACAAAGTATGATCCACGAATCTTCTGGAGCTCGGACCAAAACCAAAAGAAGCGTCTCGTTGTCACGATTCCAACGCATCCAAGAACGCCTTATTTGGACATCGTATGAAGGTGAAATTACAGTAGAAGCGCAGACATGTTGGCTAAAACCGAACCGAAGATGATGTCCGACATGGCGATGACTTGTAACTTGGAGACGAGTCCGACTCGTGTATGTGCAAGTGGTGATGTCCTCATCACCCCCTACGTCCTCGCCAAACCCTCCACCCGAGCTCTCAAAGCCCCAGCGCTCACTCAAGCCTCGCGTCGCCGCCATTGGCCCGCGGCCATAGATCTCTGCCGCCGCCATCATTTGCTCGATGAGAACCCATCCAGGAGCTTCGCGAGAAGGTAATGAGGCCGGCCGAGTCAATCCTAACCTTGTTTTTGCCTTCAAACGAGCCTAATCCATCGCTATCTTTGCTTAGACTCGCCGGAGCCACCCCTCCTTGACATTCGTGCATCTCGCCGCCAGATCGCCGTCGTTACCGCCCTAGGTGAGCTCATTGTTCCCTCCTGATGCTTTTGGTGCAAGCTGCGTATCGATTGGTGTCTTGTAGCTCGATTTACGCCCCACTCCGGCGAAGGTCCGCCGCCCTTCGAGCGGCGCCGCCACGTCTCAAGCCCGCCGGCGGCGAACCAAGTCCCCATCGAACCCTGGCCATCAGATCTAAATCCTATGACCCAGATAGATCTGACCAAAGTCAGATACCGGTCAATGCCCGGTCAGTCGTGGTCCTTTTGTTAAAGAGCCCCCCCCCCCCCCCCCCCCGTTTTGCTAAATCAATCCGCAGTCCTTCGTAGTTATAAACGTATTGGCAGATAGGTCCTTTTTCTTTGTTTAAGCCCCTGTATTTTCAAAGAATAGTGCGCGCCATCCTAATTGGTTATTTTTATGTGTTAGTCCTCGTAGTTTTAATCATAATTATGTTTTAGCCCTCGGTTTTCTTCAAATAAGCCCCCAAAACTTGTTTTAGCCATATATTTCACATTTTAGATCCAATTTAAGTGATTCTTTCGCTCATGAGATCATTGTAACGGGTAGATCAATTTAAAAGTCTTGTTTTGTTTTGTTTTGTTTCTACTGTTTGATGCACTGTTTCTTGTTGTTTTGTTTTGTTCTCTTGTATGTACTTGTGTGATGTGTTTAGAAGCCGTGCCGTTCAATGGATTTGAAGAGCAGTTCGAGGACTTTGAGCAGCAGCAAGGCTTTGGAGGAGGCAAGTGTATTTTTGATCATCTCTTTACGATCCCATTATTCACCAATAAAGTTACACTTTACTTTTCTGCATTGCATTAATTTTGATGGGTCCTATGCTAAGGTTGTTCCTAGTCTTTTATCATTGTCCTTGTTGTACCCAGGATGCTTTGCTTATGTTGGATAGATTATTGCTTAGTCAGTAAACTTGGGTGAGGTAAAATTTGGGTTCAATTTTTAAACTTGATTTACTTCATGTTCATACCCTGATAATTCAAGATCATATGTTAAATGGAACATGGAGTGACCACCCAGGAAAACAGTACAACCATAAGATCAACAGGCTCTGATCTTGGCCGACTAATTAGAAACTCTAGTTTTCATGTCTTACCGCAAGGGCATGGGGGGAGACTTCGATGAGGTATAACCCGGTCCTCTTGAGCTATGGGCTTAACTAAGAGACAGACCTCATTAGGGAGGGTTATGCTTTTCTTGGATTTTGAAACCTTAGCGGGCTGCACTTATTATGGAATCTTTGTAAAGGCCACGTAGTGTATCCTAAGCCACGCACTTTTGTGTTTTAATGAGGTTGGCTTCCTCAGGCATGAGTGGGAAAGCACGACTTATGGTGAAAGTGTACAACCTCTGCAGAGTGTAAAACTGTTATAACAGTCGTGCTCACGGTCATGAGCAGCCTGGACCCTCGCATGATTAATTACTCAAATACGACATTAAATTGCTGTTCTTTATTGAACATGTTATTTTATATTGTTTAATGTGGGTTGGTATATACTTGCACTTGTTAATTAAAGAATAAAATGTTGACCAACTAAAAGCTTAATGTAGTCAAACCATGTCAGCTTTATCCTTGCTTAGCCTTCCATGTCATTTATTTTTCCAATACACTTGCTGAGTACCAACCATAAGTGTACTCATCCTTGTTTTACGCAGCGCTGTTCAGACCATGGTGAATTGGAAGAGTTCCCAGAGGATTTCCAGGAGTTCTAGGCGTATGTGTTCACCAGTCAACTGCCTGTGGAATTGATGGATTATCCACTGCTAATTACTCGCTTTACTTTTTGTTAAAGACTTATGTCATGGAGTGTAATAATGATACTATAACTCTTTTATTTCATTTATGCACTGTCTTGTGGTATTTCACTTATCACGTCTATCATATGTGTGAATTTTTTATCCTGGCGCACATATGAAATGCATATGGTTTTCTACCTAAAACCGGGTGTGACATATCTCTTTCTGATTAATTGAGCATTCAATTCTTACTTCTATTTATTTGCTGGTTCTTTGTTCAATGCTTAGTTGATTGGTATAATTGTATACTGGTTGCTTGGCTTGGGTGCTTATCTTACTATAGGAGATAAGTATTAGCTGACTAGTGTAGGCGTGGTGCCTAGACTTGAGGTTAACTTAGTTTGCCCCTAAGTCTGCGGAGGTATTAGTCGTTAGGTGGTGACAGCCCTATACGGCCTACGTAGTCCATCACGTTTGTCTCGGCCTGTAGGATTCCAGAGTGCAGGATTCGTGGCACCCCTTCTCATCTCTTTCTGTGTGCCATAGGTTCTGTTGTCCCGAAGCAAGAATCTAGTTGTATCCTCTTATCCGCTCAGTTAATCAGCAGAGTGCCCATACCAGGCTTGTACCCTCTCTACCCTCTCATCGCTTCTCTTCCCTCTTTGTTGTTGTCATCCACTTCATCCATTTCATCCACTCCATCCCATTACCCTTGGACAACTTAGTTTAGAATCTATTCACTTCTCGTTCCCCATGGAAATTGATACCTTGGAATACTCCCAGGTGAAAGCTACATCAGTATCTGTTCACTTGCGGATCTATCTGTAGGCCGTAAGGAGTGCCAACAGAGAGCATATTGGCCAGCTCGGGCTCGGGCTCGGGCCCGAGGTAGGAATTGATCTGGAGTGCGATCACCTCACCATTGAAGGCGTGGGCTGCCTTCTTCCCCTGGGGCAGGTCGGCTGGTAACGAGCCAGAAGAAGGCGTACTCCAATCCTCAAGGTGGAGCTACCCATTGTTGTCCACCATGAAGTCAAGGCTCCCGATTCCATCCTCGGGCTCTGGGTTGGGCCCGACGTTGCTGTGGAACCGACACGTAGTTGCATCACCATTGATGGTGAGAGCAGCTTCCCCACCGCAGGGCAGGTTGGTGGAAAACAAGATGGAGGATGACGCGTTGCTGTCGTCAAGATGAAGTTGTCCGTAGCAATCCACCTGGAAGTCTAGGTTTCCAAAGCGGATGCTAGAGCTGGAGGGCGGCACGAGCTGAAGCTCGCCTGCACCCCGGTGGATGATGTTGAGGCTGCCGAAGTTGATGCGCTTCGGGAATGCTCCGTAGCTCAGGTCGGTCGGGGCCATCGAGGAACCGCTGAGATTGAAGTAGCATTGTTGCCCCCTTCCTGGCGCGCCAATTGTCAGTGTTTCAGACCACTGGCGGTTTATTTTAGTGGCGCTACCTCACAGCTCTCAACGGTAGGCAACTGCTGACACGAACGAAGTATACTGGTTCAGGCGGAATGTCCCTACATCCAGTGAAAGCGAGTTGTGTTTATTGTGCAGGATGCCTAGGGCTTACAACGGGGGTGTTCGTAAGCGTGAATGTGCGAGTGATGTCTTGTGATCACTTGTTTTTCTCTCGATCTCGCCATTCCCGAGGGCCGTTCGGCTTCGGTTTGCTTCGCGCTTGTGTCCCCCGACCTTGCTCGGCAGGTCGGAGAGCCTAGCCTGGTCGTCGTGTGATTTCTGCCGGCCATGGCGTGTTGGCGGTCGTTACAGCCCAAATCCGACCACCAATACTCGGGAATAAACGAGGTTATATGCAACATTCCATGTACTTAGGTTTTATTTCTAATAAAGTTCCACGAGTTTTGGTGAGTGACACTTGTGCAGGTACAACTACGACAAATATGCGCTATTGGGGCCGAAAATGACCGAATCGGCCGAACGGCTCCGTTCGGCCGGTTATCCCCCTTAGCCGTACGGGTCAGCGGGAGCCGTCCACGTCAACCAAACACAACGTACGACATGTGGACGACCGCCAACTCACCCCGAAGGACCAACACGTCACCCTGGGCCAGAACAACGCGAATCTAACCACCAGGAGGCAGCCCAGAAGGCCCACAGAGCAGAGGCGGTGCTGGGGAGGCCGGCCACGGGCCAGGCCCAGTTCGGCCGAACCGCCCCCAGCACGTAACCACCTCCAGGTAGCTGCCCATAGCCGTTGGATGCAAGGACGGTGGGATGGTCGGTTCGGCCGAACCGACCTGTTCGGCCGAACCGCCTCCCCTCGCGCGAAATCCCAGGGGGTACCCCCCTGGCTTCCTTGTCCGCTACCCTACCTCAACCGCCTGGGACTCCTATAAATAGAGGGTCACTTTCACTTGTAAACACACACCAAGCCAAGGAACTCATTTCCACTTTCATTCTAGTAGAGTTAGGATAGTTTAGTTGGGAGTTAGAGTTGAGTCGATCTTTGCCTCGGAGGTTCCGGAGTCGTCTTCAGAAGCTCTGGTATAAGCTCTTGTATCTTTTACTTTTCCTTTTGCAAGACTTTGAGTATCAATATAGTTATCTTTATCACTTTGCCTTTGTCATTTATATCTTGCTTCTACTTTATCCTAGTTGCAAATATATCTTGTTTAGACTATAGTCAGTTCTAGTGCTTGTAGTCTTGTTTAAGTCTTTGTCTTGGCTGGTTCTTCGATCTTGCTTGATACTGGAGGTGAACTGTCACCAAGAGTATTGACAAGGTCGCTTGCTCTTGCTAGCAGAGTAAGTAGTCGTTGCCTAGTATAGGAGTGGTTCCTAGATTAGTCGGTGGCCTTAGTTTATTCTTGTCGCAATGGAGGTGGTAGCCGGGAGGTGGTGACAGCCCTTTCGGTCTTCGTAGCCCATCACGTTAGTTCCAGTCCGTAGGATTCCCCAGTTGGGAAATAGTGGCACCCCTTCTCATCCCTTTCTGTGTGTTCACCGGTTCCCTTGTCCCGATGCTAAGACATTAGAGTTATCCCAGATCTCCTAGTGCTGGCTCTGTAGCCGCTGTATCTCTAAGCTAGAGTGACATAGGTAGATAAAGAATCCAGGAGTCCTCTATCTCTTCTCGTTGTCCTCCCAACTATCTATCTCTTCTCTCCCTTACCTGAGTATCCCTTGAGCTGTGTGTCCGGTATATCCACTCCTATCCAATACCGTTATCCCCTGTCTTGTCTAGTCGTGTACCCTCCTCTGATAGTCTCGAATATCTGTTCACTAGTAATCTTGCCAAAGCTTCCCTGCGGAAATATAAATTACGATACCTCGGAATACTCCCAGGTGAAGTGCTATAGCGGTGATTCTGTGCGCTTGCAGAATATTTCTATATTTTACTAAGCCATAAGGAAAACCACTGAAACACTCCTTACCCCAGTACCAGGATTCTTAATTCTGATATTGGATCGTAAGAAGTGCCAACAAGCATTTCTGGCGCCGTTGCCGGGGAAGTCTTTGGCTATATTACTTTTGAACTTTTATCTTGAGCTATCTTAGTTGAGTACCGCTACTCAAGCGGGTTTATCCTTGCTCTGTTCGTTGGTCTTTGTGGAACATCGCAGTGCATGACTGGTTTCCAACTACCGTCAAACTTCCAAGAAAATCCGGAGTCACTTGTGAGGAAAGTACGACCCCGTGTTGTACCTCCTCAGAAGCAACTCCTTCCGACGAACCCAGTCCTTCCCGTCGTTGACCAGGCTACATCGAGGATGGCAACCAAGACGATCCGTGAGTTCTCCGCTCCATCAAGCGAGAACGTACGTGTCGGACCAGCTCCGCCAGTCGGAGATGGTAACTTCGAGCTGAAGCCAGCCCTCATCAACATGGTACAGGCTAGCCCATTCTGCGGCAAGCCACACGAAGATGCCAATGCTCATCTCCAGCATTTCCTGGAGATTTGCAACACCTTCACCATCCGCGGAGTAAGTATCGATGCCATTCGCCTTCGTTTATTTCCATTCTCATTATTAGGCAAGGCGAAACAATGGTTTTATGCTAACTGCGAAGCAATAGATACCTGGGATAAATGCACTAGCGCTTTCTTGCTAAAATTCTTTCCGGTTGGGAAAACCAACGCCCTTCGGAACAAAATAGCTAGTTTCCAGCAGCTAAAAGATGAAACAGTCACGGAGGCATGGGATCGCCTCCAGGACTATATTTCTGCTTGTCCTCACCATGGTATGCAGAGTTGGTTCATAATCCAAACTTTCTATCACGGGCTGAGAAATTCTGCCCGTGAGTACCTGGATGCTGCTGCTGGAGGCTCGTTCTTCTCTCTTGAGGAGAGTCGTGCGAAGGCCCTCATAGAGAAGATGGTCGAGAACCAAGGTTGGTCCGATGACCGGACTCAACCAAAGACCCGAGGAGTTCACCAAGTTGAAGCTCTGGACATGCTCGCTGCCAAGATGGACCTCCTGATGAAGAAACTGGAGGCCCCTGCTCAAGAAACGGTGCAAGCCATGGATGCTCGCATGACCTGCGAAGTATGTGGCAACACTGGCCATTCGGGGAACGACTGCCCCAAAACGCGAGAAGATGCCCACTACGTCAACAACTCCAACAACAACGGGTACCTACCGAACAACTACGGCAACCAAGGCTGGAATCCGCACCCAAACCTCCCTTTTGAGAGGCCTCAACAAGGTAACAATTTCAATTCCAGCAATTTCAATAATCAGCCGTCTCTTAGAGATCTTGTGTTTGGCCAGATGAAAATAACTGAAAACATCAATAAAAAGCTTGCTGCTAATGATAAAACACTGGAAAGCATAGACTCTAGGATGGAATCATTTTCTTCTGCTATGAAAAGTCAACTAAGCTTTAATAAAATGATATAAACTCAAATTGCTCACTTAGCTGTTTCGTTGCCCTCACCCATAGCGGGGAAATTCTCTGGGCAAACAGATAATTGCCCCCGTGAAAAGGTTAAAGCGGTCACCACGAGAGGGGGTAAGACCACTCGGGACCCGCCATATCCTGACAGTGCAGGTAAAAAGGCAGCCACTACAGAAAGTGATAGCAAAGAAGAGGAGGCCGCAGCAGAACCACAGAAGACAAGTCCACAGAAGGAAGCAAAGGCGGCCCCTCACGAGTTTTATGAACCAAATGTGCTACCATTCCCCAGAAGATGCCATAAGCCGACGGTGGACGAACAATTCAGCAAATTTGTTGAGGTAATTCGAAAGTTATATGTCAATATCCCATTGCTTGAAGCTATGCAGGTTCCCACATATGCCAAGTATCTGAAGGACATCCTCAACAACAAAAGGGCACTGCCAACCACCGAGGTAATTAAACTAACCGAAGCATGTAGTGCGGCTATCTTGAACAATCTTCCAGAAAAGAAGAAGGATCCATGATGCCCTACCATCGCATGTTCGATTGGGGAGCAGCATTTCAACCATGCCCTGTGCGATCTTGGAGCAAGCGTCAGTGTCATGCCCAAGGTAGTGTTTGACAAACTGAACTATTCTTCTTTGTCCCCTACAACCATGTATTTGCAGCTAGCGGATCAATCGATTCGCTATCCTGCGGGAATAGCCGAAGATATTCCGGTGAAAATCCGGGAATTCTTCGTACCCGTGGACTTCGTGGTGCTCGATATGGAGGTCGACACGAAGACACCTCTCATCCTCGGGAGGCCATTTCTGAGCACCGCCACTGCAAACATCGACGTAGGAGCCGGAGAAATCAGCCTGAACATCAACGGCAAGGAAGAAAAGTTCGCGTTCAAGCCCAGGGTGGAGAAATGCTCTCAGGTATGCACTGATTTAATTCAAAATTCCAATAACCTGGAGCAGGTCAACGTGGTTGCATCCGAACCACAATCTTCAGAGACACCGATCCCACCGCCACCGACACCGAAAAAGAAGAACAAGAAGATGTGGCGGAAGAAGGTTGCATCGTCCGAGTCGTCCACTCCGGGACCGGACGATGACAAGAGCAATTGAAGACAGGAGAAGTCCCGCTCGCGGACTTAAAAGCTGAGCTCTCGCCGCGAGGAAAACCGGTATGTATCCCATATTTCCCTTCCAATTTTTTTTTTAATTTTCAATTGCATTTGCATGTTTCTCTTTTCAAAATAAATGAACCACTTAAGAAATTAATTTGAGAGAGAGTAGAAAATTTTGCAAGCTTGGTTAGAAATAATTGGACACATGCTGAAATTTTACCTAGGGTGGATGTAATTGGTAACTTTTATCATTTTCATCCCTTCTAGAACATCTCCAATTATTTACCAACACCACCAACCAGCAACAAACATGTCTACCCCACTAAAAATGGCTGCACACTCACCAATTATCACCAACATGGCAGCATGGGGGTGACTCCACTAAGTTCCACTTTGGTCATGTCACATTTCCATCTCACCTACCACTAAAATCCACTAAAAATGTCCTTGGAAATTGATGGCCACACAAACTTGGAGTGGAAACAAAGGCATGTGAGTGCTGCACTCACATGGGAGTGCCCCGGCCACCAGGCCTGGTTCGGGCGAACCAGAGCCTTCGGGCGAACTGGCCAAGGCCCTCCCCTCGGCCTATAAATGCTGCCCTTGCTGCTTGCTTCTCCTTGCACCATTCACACACTCATACATTCTGAAAAAATTCTGCTAGGAGCTCTCCCCCTCTCAAGTTCTTTGCTCTAGTGCTTGCTCAAGTTCTCCCCAAGTTTTTGTTCAAGTTTTGGTTCACTTGCATCACTAGAAAATCCCAAAAATATTTTGCTTTTGTTGTGATCTTTGTGCTGAATTTCTGGACGATTTTGTGGTGGTCACCGACACCCACAAGAACGACTAACCTTTTGTGGTGGTTTTCATCCCCGCAAGAATGATTAACTATCTTGAACGACTGACTTGATTTTCTTGTGCTAACCATACATATATTCAGTCCTTCGGGTAGTTGTTGTTGCACTAACTTTTTGCAGGAATCATGTCGAAGTTCTCCACTTCGCTCCGTCGTTCCGCCCGGCTAGGCCGACGATCGGACGATGCTGGGAGTTCCCCAGCCCCGTCCCGAGGCTCGAGCCGGATGGACACGGACGAGCACGGAGCAGCCGGCTCGGGATGGGGCCATGCCACGCCCCCTGCCAGGCAGCTCTTGAGCGAGAGTGACATCAACCTTAGAACAGAAAGTGAGCGGAACACCTTCAACGAGCTTCGGCTGAAGGAGTTCGAGCACACCCGTGTGTTTGAGCAAGATCTGCTCAGAGACACGGGGATGGACGTAGAGTTTACAGAAATCTTCCAGGCCATTGGCTGGGAGAATTTCTAGCACATCAGCGAAGAAGGTTCGTACCTGCTCACCCTTGAATTCCTCTTGACTTTGATTTCTGAAACTAGGGGGATTCATTTTCGGTTCTTCAACCAAGAGTTCTTCTGCTCTTGGAGGGATTTTAGTTCGGGTCTCGGATTTTCAAGCCGTTGTTCCTTAGACCCGAACAAAGCGCTTAAAAGATTTGACCGGGTGGCATTTTGGAAAAAGATTTTGGGGGATACCAACTGTCATGCGCCACGCACGAACAGCATACATAACCCCACTTTGCGTTTCATGCATCGTTGGGTGTCTATGACGGTATTCCCCCGGGCAGATTTGCGCCCTGTCAACACCATCGAGTTGCGGGTTCTTTTTGCCATGGTCAAGCAGATTCCCTATTCACCTGTGAAAGACATGGTTGGTCACTGGCTGTCTCATATTTCTCGTGCGGGTAGCATGGCGATGACTTCTCTAGTCACTCGCCTCGCTAACCACCTGGGCGTCCTTAAAGGCGCCCGGCTCACGTACATCGAGACAGCGCGTTCCGTCGTGGATACCGAGCATTTCGTGCAGGCCCACATGATACGGCGGACGCCTGACGCAACGTTGGCAATGATTTACCGTGGCTATACAACTGAAGTGCATTTGCCTTGTGCAGCACTAAGGTTGTATACCACGCCGAAACTAACTCTCTAGTTGAGGACCGAGTCGGACGACTCTCCACCTTGGAGAGAGCCCGCTCGGCACAGCGTTGCAGGTGACGGACCCATCACGACGGGACGAGCCAGGCGTGATGCTGGGCTCGCCACCTCACAGGAGCCGGAAGATGCACCACAAATGCCGCACCGACACACTTCCGCTTTTGAGGCCACCTACGACATGTACACCGGCGCTGGGACGTCCGGAGCAGGAGGCTCCGGGCAGCATCAGGAGCCAAACTACTTCACCACAGGACGCTGGGACCACGGCCAGGACACGGACTCTGAGTGGTCCGGGATCCGGTATGGAGGGGGATACGACAGTGCCTCCCAGCCATACTACCCCGGATACTCACAGTCCGTACGCTTCGACTACGGCCGGGAGTTGTCCTACATCTCCGACCGAGTCGAGCTCATCGATGACCGTACCCGAGAGATTCAAGACACGCTAGCCCGCCATTCTCAGTACCATCAAGAGAATAGCGGGATGATGGCGTCTATCCAGCACGACGTCCACGAACAAGCGGAACAGCTGAGCCAGTACCTTTCAAGGCTCAACCCCTACCAGTAAAAGTCCAAGCTTGGGGGAGGACCCCATCAGGTATGTCCCGATTTATCCAGCACTTTGATCATTTAATTTCCCTTTTTATTTCCCTTCATGTTAACTTGCATTTAAAAAAATGAAAATACCAAAAATATTTCCCTTAAACAATATTTCCCTTGAATAAAATAACTCCCAACTATGCATGGAATGAATCATATGCCTCTCACCTTGGAAATGATGAATAGTTGCTCTGTCATTAATTTTGCAAGTACTTTTCTTCAACTAGTTGCTAGATTGTGCTTGAGTTATTTGGCATGAGTAAAAATGATCCTGAAAACCTTGTGGGAGCACATGTTTTATTCCAAGTCTAAGTTGTTGTGGGGATTGATATAGTGAGAGTTTGGTTAAATTCTATTCTGCTTTTAGTACGGGGAAAATCTCGGAAATTTATGCTTTCAAAATGAAACAAGTTCCTCATTGGTCAAAATACCTACCAGAGCCATATGATAAGCTTAGTTGAAAATTTCTACTCATATGCTGCTTGTTATCTTAGTGAGCTTTGTCAAATTGTTGTGACCTTTGAGTGAAGCTTTCATATTCTTAAGGATCGAGACCCACGTACACACACCACCTCTCACTTGCAATTCCTACACTGGGAGTTAGCAAACATTTTCCATCATCCATCCACAAAAATAAATGCTCCATGTTCTATGATCTCCCTCTCCAAATATTCTTGATAGAGACATGGGCTATGCAAAAAGAAAAGCATGCCAAAGAAGCATGGCAAAAATAAGAGAAAAAGAAAAGCATGCCAAAGAGCATGGCAAAAAGAAAGAGAAAAAGAAAAGCATGCCAAGTGGCATGGCAAAAATATGAGAATAAAAGATAGCCCATGTTCTCAAAAATAAATCAAGGAGAGGGAAATTCATCCAAGGAGTTCCACCATATTCCACTCCACCATTCCACCATATTCCACTCCACCATTCCACCATATTCCATTCCACCACTCCACCATATTCCACTCCATTCATATCCACACACTTGCACGTCTCGATCTTAAGATGTGATTTGTCTCCTCAGAGATCCGGTCTTTGACTTAGCAAAATATAAGATGCATGCATGCCTTCATCCTTTGTCCCTGAGCCACACAAAAATCCATATTAGATGTTAGGATGAAAAGAAGGCACAAGCCTTTGGTGAGGATTCAAATACACTTGAGTGATTGAGTGTGCCAATGAGGAACAATTTGTAGTTTTCAAAACTTATGAAAAACTCCGAGATGGGATCCTGAAAAGAGTAGAGTGGAATAAAACTGAGTTTAAACTGTTCATCCTTTCAACCGCCCAAGATAAGGAGATTGCTATAAGCCCCATAGGTAAAAAGGTGATTTGAAACTTTGCCTATGATTCAAGTATTTTTGAAGACTAGTTGTTTATAAGTTACCTGCAAAAGAAATGACATTGTAGCAACTCCTGATCCACAGAGCCTAAGTTTATATCTTTGCTCGAGGATGAGCAAAGAGCTAAGCTTGGGGGAGCTTGTTGGCGGTCGTTACAGCCCAAATCCGACCACCAATACTCGGGAATAAACGAGGTTATATGCAACATTCCATGTACTTAGGTTTTATTTCTAATAAAGTTCCACGAGTTTTGGTGAGTGACACTTGTGCAGGTACAACTACGACAAATACGCGCTATTGGGGCCGAAAATGACCGAATCGGCCGAACGACTCCATTCGGCCGGTTATCCCCCTTAGTCGTACGGGTCAGCGGGAGCCGTCCACGTCAACCGAACACAACGTACGACATGTGGACGACCGCCAACTCACCCCGAAGGACCAACACGTCACCCTGGGCCAGAACAACGCGAATCCATCCACCAGGAGGCAGCCCAGAAGGCCCACAGAGCAGAGGTGGTGCTGGGGAGGCCGGCCACGGGCCAGGCCCAGTTCGGCCGAACTGGGGCCTTCGGCCGAACCGCCCCCAGCACGTAACCGCCTCCAGGGAGCTGCCCACAGCCGTTGGATGCAAGGACGGTGGGATGGTCGGTTCGGCCGAACCGACCTGTTCGGCCGAACCGCCTCCCCTCGCCCGAAATCCCAGGGGGTACCCCCCCGGCTTCCTTGGCCGCTACCCTGCCTCAACTGCCTCGGACTCCTATAAAGAGAGGGTCACTTTCACTTGTAAACACACACCAAGCCAAGGAGCTCATTTCCACTTTCATTCTAGTAGAGTTAGGATAGTTTAGTTGGGAGTTAGAGTTGAGTCGAGCTTTGCCTCGGAGGTTCCGGAGTCGTCTTCAGAAGCTCTGGTATAAGCTCTTGTATCTTTTACTTTTCCTTTTGCAAGACTTTGAGTATCAATATAGTTATCTTTATCACTTTGCCTTTGTCATTTATATCTTGGTTCTACTTTATCCTAGTTGCAAATATATCTTGTTTAGACTATAGTCAGTTATAGTTCTAGTGCTTGTAATCTTGTTTAAGTCTTTGTCTTGGCTGGTTCTTCGATCTTGCTTGATACTGGAGGTGAACTGTCACCAAGAGTATTAACAAGGTTGATTGCTCTTGCTAGCAGAGTTAGTAGTCGTTGCCTAGTGTAGGAGTGGTTCCTAGATTAGTCGGTGGCCTTAGTTTATTCCCGTCGCAACGGAGGTGGTAGCCGAGAGGTGGTGACAGCCCTTTCGGTCTTCGTAGCCCATCACGTTAGTTCCAGTCCGTAGGATTCCCCAGTTGGGAAATAGTGGCACCCCTTCTCATCCCTTTCTGTGTGTTCACCGGTTCCCTTGTCCCGATGCTAAGACATTAGAGTTATCCCAGATCTCCTAGTGCTGGCTCTGTAGCCGCTATATCTCTAAGCTAGAGTGACATAGGTAGATAAAGAATCCAGGAGTCCTCTATCTCTTCTCGTTGTCCTCCCAACTATCTATCTCTTCTCTCCCTTACCTGAGTATCCCTTGAGCTGTGTGTCCGGTATATCCACTCCTATCCAATACCGTTATCCCCTGTCTTGTCTAGTCGTGTACCCTCCTCTGATAGTCTCGAATATCTGTTCACTAGTAATCTTGCCAAAGCTTCCCTACGGAAATATAAATTACGATACCTCGGAATACTCCCAGGTGAAGTGCTACATCGGTGATTCTGTGCGCTTGCAGAATATTTCTATATTTTACTAAGCCATAAGGAAAACCACTGAAACACTCCTTACCCCAGTACCAGGATTCTTAATTCTGATATTGGATCGTAAGAAGTGCCAACATGGCGCTGATTTAGTGGTTGACATAGGACAAGCTTGTGTTGTCCCTGGTCTCACTGCCATCCGCACGGCCGTATGAGTGAGCACACCTGCCAGTGTGTCCCACTGTTCAGGGAGTTGTTGGCCATGCGGTTAAATCATATGGCAGGGGAGTTGTTGGCGGGGTACGAACCTCGCCTGAATTAGCATCGTTCGGCGCACCCCCGACCCTACCCGGAGGTCGGGGGGGGGGTTCAACTCTTGTGATAGGCTTGGACATGCGTCTCTACCTGTCATGGTCATTTTTAGGCCTATGGCTACGCCTCATTGGGGCAGGCCTACGGTTGCTTGCCGCCTTGGACTAACTGGGCCGTGTCATGGGCTCATCTGGAAATCCTGGAAGACATCACGGGCTCCTTGTTTGGGATAAGGATGGGGTGTTTAGTCGCTTGGGCCGCTATACGGTCCCTTTGGCCTGTCTTGTTATTTGTTACAGGATGCCCCCCCCCCCCCCGGAGTTGTCGAAGGGGCGCCTCATATCCTGTGCACTCGGTGAGGTCGGGGGGCAGTTGTCTTATTATTTTGTCTGGTTGATATTGTTTATTACCCTATCAATTTTTTTATCCCGTAGCAATACACCGCCCCGACACCTAATCAATAAACAATAACGACGCAAACCTTAGATGCGTATTTGGAGTGGGGAGTTGGGGGATTGAAGTCACTTCGTAATCATTGATCACTGTAGTATTTCGTTTGTATGTGTGAAAAATTGTCCAAAAATTGATTAATTAGGCTCAAAATGTTCGTGTCGCAGAGTACAACAAAACTGTGCAGTTAGTTTTTTTATTTCATCTACATTTAGTACTCCATGCATGAGCCGATATTTTGATGTGATGGGAATCTTCTTTTTACATAGTGAACTTTAAAGTTACTTTTTGGAAACTAAACGAGCCAGCTTTGCCATCCCTTGTCCCTAATAATAGAAAACTAAATCCAGCGCCAGACCGAACAGTAGCTCTGCTTGCCGAGCTACCTCTCTGTGGCCTCCTTTAGTTTCCGACTTTAGGGAGGGAAAGTTGAAACTTTGTCATAAATACGATACGGTAACATTTCGTTCGTTTGTATTTGTGAATAATTATTTAAATATTAATTAATTAGACTCAAAATTTTATCTCTTAAAGTACAACAAAATTATATAATTAGTTTATGATTTTATCTATATTTATACTCCATGCATGCACTGACACTATAACATTTCGTTTGCATTTGTGAATAATTGTCCAAACATTAATTAATAAGACTCAAAATGTTCGTCTATTCCTATCACAACAAAACTGTGCAATTAGTTTTTGATTTTATCTACATTTAGTACTCCATGTATGTGCCGATATTTTGATGTGATAGGAATCTTTTTTTATATAGTGAAATTTAGGGGTAAAATTTAAGAACTTTAGTGGGCACATACATGTAGTACTAAATTAGATGAAATCAAAAACTAATTGTACAGTTTTGTTGTACTTTACGAGACCAATACTTTAAACCTAATTAATAAATGTTTGAATAATTATTTACAAATACAAATAAAATGCTATTGTATTAATGATGAGGTCATGTAAACGAGGCCTGAACGAGGCTTCTCTCTCGCGTCTGCAATGCTGCGTGCTGAATCACTGCTGCAGATTTTCTTCTGAGCATTCAATGCCCCGGCAGGTCCAAGAGGCATCAACTGCATTCAATACGAGTTCTCGGCAGGAACTCAGCTTTATTTCAAAAAGCAACCCCAAAGTTTAATATGTAAAAAAAAGATTTCCGTCACGTCAAAATGTCATAATATGTATGGAGTACAAATGTAAACGTAGATGGGTAGAAGAGAGGGGGCCGAAGAAGCCATGCCACGCTCTTGATTCATTCGCATTTGGTGCTCTTCGGCGGCTCGGACGAGCGCCGCCATTTCCCTGCCTCCCTGGACCTGGATTTCAGAAGACGGGTTCTTGCTTCGTCCTCGGCAATGAGGAGGCATGGGTGGCAGCTGCCTTACCACCCTCTCCAGGTTCACTTTTTTGCTTTCTGCTCTTCTCCCCGTGGTCCTTGGTACTTTCCTTGCTGTTGCTGCCATGTTCTTGATATGTGCAAGTGGCGCAGGTGGTGGTGATAGCGGTCTTCCTGGCGCTGGGCTTTGCCTTCTACGTCTTCTTCGTGCCGTTTGTGGGGGGAGATGAGCTGCAATATATGGTCGTGGGCCTCTACACCCCGCTGGTGAGCTGTGGGCAGCAGCAGCACGCACCCCTTTCGCTTCAGTCAAACAACTAGTGTGCTTCTTCGTCGGGGTGCTCAGATCTGCATAGCTCGAGCGTTGTTTCACTCTCTTTTGTTCTGTGATTTCGAGCAAAGAAAACACAAGGATAAATAGCAAAATACTTAATGCTATAGATTAGTTCAGTAATAGATGTTCTTATCATATCAGTTCAACTTTGGTCAGCACATAATGTATGGGTGGTAACACTGTGGAATCAGTAGCAAAACTTGTTTAGAATTGGGCTTCCGTGCAGGAAATGTTAGCGTCCCAATCCAGAAAATGTCTCCTCATCACAGGTCAGGATTCCAACAATAATTTTCTTTCCTGATGCGAATCATTTCAACTTGTGATGGGACTAACAGAAACTATTATGTGCATTGTTTGGGCAATGCAAGTTTACCTGACAAAAGAACGTTATTAGTGTTATATGTTAGTCTAAAAAACTAATTTTTAAGATGCAATAATTCCTATTGTCCGGTATTGTTGATGGAACTGTCAGAAAGTCTCTGTGCTGAAATCAAAATAATCCAATGCGATCCTATGTTTGTTTCTGTGTTACTCTTTGCTCAATAACCGTTCCAAGCCCTTTTGCAGATCACCTGTGTTGTTGTGTTATATATATGGTGTGCTGCAACAGATCCTGGTGATCCAGGCATTTTTAAATTGAAAATGCACCAAGAAATTGAAGGAAATTCAGATCATGAGTGCCCAGAAGGGAAGTCATTAAGTGATAGTTGCAGTGCTGTTAATAACAGTGAGAAATTAAGCAATATTTTTGAAGGAAAAGATACACCACCTCACCCTAGATCTGGTGGAGTTCTTTGCTTGTGCGTCCCATTTTCTTGCTTATGCAAAAGATGCTTCCACTCACATGATCAATCTTCAGAACAGCACATAAGTAGGGAAGGCATGTTTTTCTGCAGCTTATGTGAAGCAGAGGTATATGACTGGGTTTTGTTTCTGTTGCCGATCTATTTCACTGTGGGAGCTTGTTCATTGGAATACTAGTCTTGTGCCACTCATGTGTGCAGTTCCACTTATGTCTATTCTAGAATGAGATTAGCTCAACAAGGAGACACTATGCCTTTTGAAACCCAAAATATATTGAGTTATTGACATTTGAGTATAAATTATATGATTATGTCATCCAGGTTTTGCAGCACAGTAAGCATTGTAGAGTTTGTGACAAGTGTGTCGATGGCTTTGATCACCACTGTAGGGTAAGATTCCTTTGCTTAATGGTTAATGCTGATTTTTAACATTGGATTTCCTGTAAATAAATTCTATTTTTAGATATTGTTCTGTACTGGTTGTCATGCAGTGGCTCAACAATTGCATAGGGAAAAGAAACTACAAAAGATTCTTCATTCTGATGGCCTCGGCAGTTCTCTTGGTAACTATGAACCACCACGAAAACTTTGATGAGCATTGGACATAAACAGTTACTCCATGAGTTTTGAGTTGTGTATTTTCATTTATTACTAGTTCAAACCTGGAATCCAGTAGGTTCTGTATGTAATCAGCATTGCTGTTCCATGTCCTTTTCACTCTAGTTGATCATTGACAGGTCTCCATGGTTTGTACACGGACAGCTTATAATGCAGTGGTTGGTCGGCGCGCTTGTGTTGATTCGTTGCTTTATGAAGCGAGGGGAGTTCTCTGGGCAGATCGTCTCAAAACTTGGAAGCAGCTTCTCAACTGCGGCTTTTGTAGTTGTTGCGGTGGGTTTGTTTAACAAAAAACTTCTACACAACTTCTTCTGTATCTTCTATTCAAATATAGTTCTCTTGAAACACTGACAGTACTCTCACTAGTAAGTACCGCAGATAATCACCAGCATTTCGCTATCTCAACTGTATTAACCTTGCTGATGTGTTAATTGCTCTTTCCCCACACTGTTGACACTTAACCACATTATGTAGTGCTATTTACTTGTTTATACTGATTTTTTAATATTAAAATGTAAATAAAAGAAAAGAAGTTTGGATTTTGCAAAGTGCCAAGGAAATGTCCAGTGTGCTTGCTGGTGTGTATTAAAAATCTAAAATTATATGAAAATATCTTGCACACACTATAATTGATTAATTCTGAACACATTGTACTGGGTGCTGATACAAAAATTCCTTTTGCAGGTCACATGTACCTTACTAGCAATAATTGCAACAATACCACTCTCCCAACTTTTGTGCCTCCACATTCTTCTTATCAAGAAAGTGAGTTTGCAAACCATCACTGACCATCCAGTGCACCTGTGCCCGCTATATTTGAGAAACTAGAAGACCTTGCCATTTGAAATCTCTACATTTCCTCAGTGTCGGATATAGCTACTCTATGTAATACATAATAAATACCTAGTTTACTGGAGTTTCTAAATTTCCATAACAATAGTTTCAACTGTTGTTATTATGGATTTTGATTGGCTTATTCCTCCAGTCCCTTTGGCCTTGTTTAATCTGCAGCGAGACCATGCTAGTTTGACAAATTTGCTGCTTGATAAACAAAGAGAAAATTAAAGCCATATATTTAACTTGCTGCAAAGTATAAAACATAATCAGATGCATTTGCTGCTTTTCTAGTTAAACCCTTGAAGATATGTAAAACACTGAATTTGTGATTAGTCCATGAGCCTTCAGGTTACCTTCAATTTGAAACTTCTATGATTTTTGAGTTCTTACCCACATGGATGCAGGGGATCAGCACATATGATTACATTGTAGCTTTGCGAGAGAAGGAAGAACAGCAAGAACATGTTGAGCACCAGAGCCCTCAAATGTCCATCACTAGCTCTGTCACAGGATTTAGTACTACTAGCTCTGTTGGTCCGCTTCATCGTGGATCATGGTGTACTCCACCAAGACTACTCCTTGAAGATCAGGTATATGCTGCTACCACATAAATCTATCCATGATTAGTACGCAGAAGACAAATGGCAGCATTTTTAAATGTTGTACAAACTTCATGAGGCTTCATGTGATCTACTTCTATAACTAATAGATTTTGTTACCGGTAATATTTGGATTTGCACCAAGGGTGGCCTATTCTTTATTACACCCTCAGTTTGCAAGAATATGACATTTTAGAAAGCATGTAACCAAATTTCCCTTACTTTTACCACAATCACAAAAACATACCATTTGGAAATGCGGAAATGGTATCATTTGATTTGTCACGGAAATAATTTTGTAGTATAATAACTTTACAGTATTTTACTATCTCAAAAATAAAATCTTTTACTATCACTTTCATATAATACAGTTAAATAATAAATCAGAGACCTTGTTGATGTCATGTAGTATATACGCTGTATTTTTCTTTGTTGCTACTGTCCCTATGCCTTCATGTCATTTTTTCCATCACCAGCAGTTGGACTGTATCTGGCTTAGCAATTAAACAAAAGCATGACAACATTGGTGTTGAAGATCAAATGCATTGACTAACGTATATTCAGTACCACTTGATCTGTATTATGTAATTGGAATGTATTACTAACTGATGTATGATGGAATTGAACCTAAAATGGCAAATATTTAGGGATACCGCATGAAATGATGCCAAAAAATAAGACATGGAAACAAAACTTCCCCTCGAGGAATCACACTAGGCACATATACACATTTACTGGTTTCCTTGATCTTTAATGTCTTTCTTATACTAAATGCTCATGCCATTTTTCTGCAGCATGTCTCTCATCCTGACATGCCACAGAATTCTGTGGGCAAGAGGATGAAGAAAGATGAAAGAATCAAAAGAAAACCTCATGTAAAAATCAGTCCCTGGACACTAGCTCGCCTTAACGCTGAGGAAGTCTCAAAGGTTGCTGCAGAGGCCAAAAAGAAATCCAAAATTCTTCAGCCAACCACAAGTAGGGAGGTTCATAAGCCTGACAAAAGTAGGGTGTTCCTACCTGAACAATCTCCTGATACCCATGCAAGGACATCTGTGAGTGGAGCTAATAGCAATTTCAGCAATGTGGCCATGGAAACACCTTGTAGTTTGGCCCCATTGCAGCATGAAGCAAGGAGCGCCTTCCAACCAAGCATTGCATCTTCCATCAGGAACCTCAACCTTACTTCATCACCAGGGAGTAGCCTGGACTCACCTGATCTTCATCCCTTCTGTGTCTCAATGTCAGGAGCAGACGATATTCGCAGCCTCATGTCACTTGCAGCTTCAGAATCAACTGCTCTGAAGAGCATTGCACTTTCAAGGTCGACGAGCGGTGGGTATGAGGCATCTGGAGGTGAGGAGAGTGACCGCATACCCTCGAGGATTGTCCACCGATCATCGAATTGGACAAATGTCATTCATAACTCTGGTCGGCGGGAAATGGCATTGGATCTGAGGATGCCTACGTTTGGAGGGTTTGCTGCTAAGTAGGCTGAGCTAGAAGATAGGATGGGTTGCTAGGACCTGCTGATCTGTTTCTTGGTTATTTCTGTGATCATGCATTTGACGAGTGTTGGAAAGGCATGACCTAATTTTGGGTATATGAGTTAGGTGCTATGCCAGACCATTCTTATTATTTTTTTTGTTTCGCAACTCAAAAGTTGACTGTTTTATCAGGTTTTACACTGAGTTTACCAAAATTTAGTCCTTAGGCGGACATTGGAATTTTATACTTGTTTTGCAATATAGGTCATATCATATCTGACCAAAAAATCATATAACAATTTATAACAAGGAACGAACAAATCATATTGCCTTTCTAGGTACGATTGCGTGCGTCCAGGAGTCCAAACGAAGCACCTGATCATTAGCTAATCTTTACCTAATTATAAAGTAAAGATTGATTAGGAGTACGTTATAATTTTTTTTTAAACTATTAATATTTTTTCAAATCAACCCTTCATCCTTTATCGTCCATATTAACTTTTGATGAAAAAAAAACATAGAATTTCATTGAATCAACCCACGACCCTAATACTAGCCACAGAGATAAATTTATATGCAATATTCTCTCCATTCACTTAGCCGAAATGTCTATAAGATGTTGACAATTAACCAAGCGCCGACAGATGGGTCACGCTTTTACCCAACAAGACACCAAGGACTCCACATATGACAGTGCAATGGAGCCTTGAATATGCCTGATCATAACCAGTTAACATGGGCGTTGAAGGAAACATGTGGCAAACGTGGTAAAACTTATTCAATCAAGAACCGACGCATAGATGCAGTGGAGGAGAAGCACCCCAGCTAGGCTGCGATGTAGCTCAACAGAAATAACCGGAAAAATCAAGAAGAAAAACATGAAGGTCAGGAAGAGATACAATCAATGGCGCACCTAGATCCGAAGCTGGGTGCTCAGCTAATGCCAGTCAAAACAAGCTCTAGGCGAAGAAAGTGTAGAGGATGAGAGGAGAATAGAGCTAAGAAGCATCCCGATTAGCCTGTGATGTAGCAAACCAAAATTAATCAGGAAAATCAAAGAGAAAAACAAAAAAGGTCACAAAAAATAATACAACCAATGGCGTATTGGATCCAAAGCTAGGTACTCGGGCAACGCCAGCTGGATGGAACGAGCTCCAGGCAAAGGAAGTGGAGCGGATTGCAGAGGATGGGAGAAGCAACAAGCCTGGAGCATGACCGGATTGAGCCATCCTGAGGCACCATCTCGACGGAGCAAAGAGCTCAAGCGTAGAATGTAGAGGACAGAGGAACAGAGCTAAGGAGCAAGGCAAGCGGAGAGCTTGAGCCATCAGATGCACCAACAAAGCTAAAGCAACATGTGGATGGTGTGCCCATCATCCATATATCCCATTGCAACGTAAGGGTATATTTGGCAAATTTCAGCAAGATTCGGTTCTTCTAGCAGATTTGGCTACCAAAGTCTGCCCACATCAAATACATTATCTTTTTCGAGGAAAACAGGTTTACACACAAGAAGCTGTACAGTAAATCAAAGGCTAACTAAAATAATAGAAGCATGTCCTTTGTGCTTCGACAAGACGGGTTCTAAACCTTGATTCATTATACGGGGAAGAGATTTATGTTGTACTACGGAAAGGGGTCCACAAAATGTGGTCAGTTCACAGAGAACATCTATGCCTCCTAAAACAGTTAGGGCTGAAAGTCGGCAGACATGTTACAAGATCATTCATCATCAGAAAACCCTAGGTCTGAGGCTCAGAAGAGACTACACAGGAACTCTTTTTCCCCTGTAACGGTCAAGGAACTGCAAAATAAAAATTTTAGCTGTTAGAATAAGCATAAGCAAAGTTTCTAGGGAGAAAGGATGTTGGGATTTTGTGAACTCCTTACTGATGTAACAAATGGTTGCTGAAATACCCAACCAATGATAGGAATCCTTTGCAAGAATACCACAAGAGTTGGCCAGAATCCACTGCAACCGGTACAGTATCATTAAACCAATGAAACCGAAATGTTGGATTTATAGTCAAGAAATAAGTACTTATAGCTGAGCATGTCTGGAAGAAAGCAATTTACTATGTTGTTTCATTATAAGACAGTGAGAAGATCAGGGGAGGAACGATGAGAAAACGGACCTGAATAGTACAGTGAAACCATATGCCTCTAGAATCATGCCAAAAAAGGGCCATCCGATGAGGACAACAAAGAGCCACCACCAAATGCAATGGTACCCTGTTAATTACAGTAAGAGATCGGGATATAACAAATTTTTATGAAGGCTACTTATAAAATAATTAGAATTTTTGCAAACCTAGTAGTTCTTAGACTTAGCAAAGAATTGCAGGGTTGATTTCAGTCCAATAGTCAAACCCAAACCTGACAGGAAGAGAATCTGAAATGTTCCACAAGTATAAACAATTCAATTGCTTAGGACCTAAATAACAGCAGATAAGTTACAGACAAAAACTTACATTGCCTATTGCAATCAGCCCCTTATCAAAAAAGAAAAATATTCCCAGAAATGAGAAGAATACCCCAAATCCTGTCAGGCCAATCCCAATCTCTGAAAGATGGGAATCACGGTCAGCAGTCGGTAGAATGACAGTGCAGCACAGCAAATAAGTATAAATGAACAATCCAAGTTCCAGACAATTATACACATTAAATGTCTACATTTATATAAAGAGTAAATTGTACCCAACATACAACAACTTATATGGTTGTATCGCTTTGATCTAATAAGTAGCAAAATATGCGAACAGATACATAAACTTATCAAATGAGTGCATATACGGTCACATGTACACCACACAGATGTATTTTGCCACTGGAATAGATGACGTGGATGGTTTTATACAAATAAAGCCTATCTTTGTCCCTTTTCTCATCAAAGTATGCCCTCACCTTTCATTGTTTTGACATAGATGGATGAAACATAATCTTAACAAACGGATGGAGCATGTGCGCAAAGTTTAGTTGGTGACCTGAATTGACCACAGCAGATATAACTGGATGGAGAATTGGCCGGCGGCAGCAAGGATTAGAAAATAAAATAAATTGAGCGGTGGCAAGTTATCCATCGGCAGCAAAATAGACAGCAGAGAGAAGGGCTAAAAAAGAAATGAATAAATACAGGGTGTATTTATAAATTTGTGATTGAATTATTAGACAAAATTGGCATGCAGTCCATGCATGACAAGTAAACCATTCGGCGATCCATATCATACTGCCATCATGGCAAAATTCATTGACATGGCATACATGAGACCATATGTGCGCACAACAAACTACTTATAGCACATAATTGAACGTTTTGCAACTTAATAGACTAAAATGATACATCAATGAAAGTTGTTGTATGGTGAACGCAATTTACTCTTATATAGATGTCAAAGTATATTAATATATTTATTTTCTCTTGATCTCTCATTCTTTAGCAATGATATTACAATGAAACACATCAAAGTATAACTATCGTATATGGAGGTCAAAGTATAGTATGGTACATGTTCAGGGTTCATATAAATATCCAATAAAATACCAGGATAATATAAGTTATTTAAAGAATGATGTCAACAGTCAACAAGTTGGTTCTTTTCCTATCTAGCCAAATACGACTAAGGAATAAT
Organism: Echinochloa phyllopogon; assembly: GCA_033239725.1. Taxonomy (NCBI): domain Eukaryota; kingdom Viridiplantae; phylum Streptophyta; class Magnoliopsida; order Poales; family Poaceae; genus Echinochloa; species Echinochloa phyllopogon. The sequence goes on from BTCW01000018.1 coordinate 32,368,405, forward strand.
CAACTAAATTCTTGCTACAAACAAAATAATATTTGAGAATTTGATGCTTTTGTCTAGAATAAACCATCTAATGTTGCACTTGAGATTTAAAGGTAGCTTCATACAAAAAAAAACAGCAAGGAGAAGTAGTAAAGCCTTTTCATAGCAAGAGAAGATATTATCAATTATAATGGAAAATTAATGACAGCCAAAAGCCATGAAAGCATGAACAAATATCAATCATGAATTATTCAGATTGTATCTTCTAAGCTATGGTATTTGCAAAGAAAGAAATCATTGTTTTTCTTTCATTCTCGGGTTTTTTTTAATTTCTGGTGTTCATTGAAGGATAGAAAGAAGGAACCAAAAAAGCATAGATCATTAAATCCTAATGTATGATGAATTACCAGCAGACTTAATATATCATTTGAGAAACAGTAAAATAACAATTTCAATAACCGCAAGGGCACATTAAGCTTGGAGATTTGGAGCAGAAAGAACTACACTACGTGAAATGCATGTCGAAAGGACAGAAGTATTTTATACAAACACTGTTAACTATAAAGTTCAATAAGTCTGGTCAATGTCACTACCAAGCAGCAATATTAGAAAATTTTAATTTGTGCAAATAAAGAAAAGGCCAGACTAAAATGGTAGGAATGAATTATGCAAATGCTGGTGGGTGAACAATTTATTGCTTTTTCAGAGAATACAAGGGGATCAAAATTGAAATTCCAGATGACACGAAGAATGGTGTCCATACTTTTCATATCATTCATCTCAAAGGAAACCATCCTGCTGAGTGAAAGGCAACAACACCTTGTAGGAGGAAGAGCAGAAGAGCCTGCGACAAAGAAAAGTCTGCATGAGACAACCAATAAACAAAAGCTTACTATTGTTTGAAATCACTCAAGGCAGCAAGTATGAATTACAAAAAAAAACATAAAATAACTGGTAACAGAAGTGCAAAAGTAACGTAAATTATAGGAAGATCAACAAACAATATAACCGTAACATCAAACAAGCATAATTGAAACAAATATGCAGAGAATTAAATATTAAACCACACTGGATGATTTGTTGTTTGCATCTGTGCTGATAAAACAAGGTTTTGTAATTCTAAAAGAAACTTTAGCTAATAAAACAGTGTGCTATGGTTTTGTATTTGCTCTCCTGCTGTCCTATCACTGCATAAAGTGTGTCAATCAATTAGGATGATGCGACTTGAAGGTCTAAGTTAGCAGATGAGAATGATTTATCATAAAACCTATTGAACCTAATAAGATCCACTATAATGAGCAACAGAGGATATGTAAAGAAGTCCTAGGCATGACATGACAGATAGAATATCCTAAATTCAGAGGAGACAACTTTACAGTCAAAATTAGCAGACATTGAACTTGCTGCAACATAAGTGTTCATAAGCAAGCAGCTAAATACAACAATTGCAAAAAGGTCATACAGAGAATTCTAACTACATCCTAAATTTTTCTAAAGAAGAGTAGACGACATCTGCGTCAGCAACATAGAAAGTGAAATTCAAAGGGTAAGTATTACTAGTGAAAAGTCAAGCAACAGGCGATAAAGCCATTATTTCTGCTAATGTTCTCGTGGATATACTTTTTGAACATATATGCATCTCAAATTGAGTGGAAGTACCACAGAGAGTTTCCCTACGAAGCAGTACCAATCTGTTGTTAAATTTACTCCGATAGAATCTTTCCCGCCAGTAAATCCATGTCCCTGTCACAATACCTCGAAAAGATTGCCTAAGAGCTAGTCTAATAGTAAAATGTAATCAGCCAAACTACACAGCAGTGCTGGTTATACTTCTAATAGTGCAAGACTTGTCTCGTGAATTGCACCAATGCTCCGGTGTCCAAATCCTAACTCAGACTAGGCGCACTCCATCATAAAATTGCCCCAATCACCGCCACGAATTTGTGGGCGGAGCGAACCGTTAGGGCCTGTGTGTAGGTCATGGATCCTGCGGGCCGAAGAAGAATAATCTAGTCGAACGATGAATGGATTCGATAGCAAGAGAAGGGTACCACGCTGCAAGCCAGCAGTTTCTGCAACGAGAAGGTGCACCTGGAGCAAAACAAAACGAAATCCTGCAACAATCCGTCGGAGCAGGTTAGGGTTAGTTACCTCACAGGTGCGAACAGATCCCCAACCAACACGAGCTGGGTTGATAGTGGAGGGCGGCCGGGGAAAAGAGAGGAGAGCGGCGCAGAGCGGCGCAGCAGCGCCTCTCGAGGAGGGCGTGTTTGGTTTGTGGGACCGGACGGGACGGCATATATGGAGAATACTAGTGATTGGCCGGGCGCATTGCATGATCTAACACTATTATAGTTGAAGTATTTGAGATATACAAAATATAAAAATAAATAGCTAAACAAATTTATTCATTGCATAGAGACACTGGAAATACAATACTTAAAAAGGATAGAAATGGTTCGGGAAGGCTTATATAGCATACTGGTTATTTACAAATACAGTAGACATGCAGGAGGTACCTAAGCTTGTTTTTTTGCTTCCCTGCTAGGGTTCAGCAACAGGATAGATGAGTATACATACGAGCCAAAAGAGTATCAAAACTCCCAATGATCAGATTATAGATCTAGCAAGTGCTTGAAAGGAAGTAAAAAATCTTCATAGCAAAAGACTACTCGGTTTAGAAGCTGAACCTAGATCTAGCAGCAACTTACTGAAAGTTATTGGAAGCAAGTCCATCTTCATTGCCCAAAAAAGGGGGGGCAAATGTAGCCAAGGCAAGAAGACGTGTAGATAAGAAAGTGATGGTAAGGATTAGTGGTGTACATAACTATATAGGTACCAATGCAATGGCAATAGCACTTTCATTGTGAAGAAGAACTGACCCAAGTCACTTGATTTTGTGGGAGTGGGACGCCCATGAAGGACCACTCCACAGAATTACTTTGGAAGGAAATAAAATCATCAACTCTTAAGCAATAGAATTACTAAAAATAAATGAATTGAAATCCACCAAAATCAAGATTTACCTTATGCCACTTTTTCCTCGTATATATATTCTCATGAACTGAGGTAGACACCTGCTTGGTAGATGATGATATTCGCTTCCATTAGAGGAAATTTATCCAACATCCAAAGGCTCTGTCCAATCCTGCACCAGGTGCATATATGAGGTAACCTGTTAAATATTCAGGCTTTGGCTGTAGGATAAAAGTATAGATATTCAGATGTCACATACATTTTGAAGAATATCAGCAATGCTCTAAACAAGTAGAAGTACCAGAATCATAGCATTATGAAGCTAGTTTTTCTTCAGCTAGGTAAATATGAAAATGACCAGCTTGGCTTCAGTTACTCATCCCAAATGAAATAATGAAGCATCAAGGCAAAAGGTCAAATATATTGAAAATCTGAGAGCTTCAGGAATCTCTTCAAGTATGCATGCATTTCAATAAACCTGAAAACAAATGAGTAAGGCATAATTGTTTACTGACAATGGTATGACAATAGTATTCTTGGCTGGATTTTTCTTTATCAAAGCTCAGTTGCAGAGGTATTCTTTTATTCATAAAGCTGATTATATACTCTTGCACTATATTTTAAATCTAAAGGTAGAGTAATTACTTATATAACAGCATTTTCAAAGGTATAACTAATCCAAAGCTGTATATGTGAATCATAATTGGAGCAAGCTCTGTAAGGGGAGATATAATGAAAGAACTCAGCACTCAATTATGATCATAGCACTCAATTATGAGGACTACATGAAAAAATGGCTATGAACATCAATAGTAAACGGAGGCCTGTAAGGGTAGTACCTTTTTACCCTTAATCTCGAAACAAACTGCCAGCACTAGATTGCACATAGTTGGCGTAGAAGACATGACTTACTAATAATATAGTATGTCGAATTTGCAAGTAAACTCTGAAAGCCAATAGGAAGAAATTGATTATATCTTCGCTCACATCCCACGAAGATTGCGGCAAGGAATTTCATGCTGCTACTCAAGTGAGGTTATGGTGTCTATCGAAATCCATGCTGGAAGCCTCTGGGCATGAAGAAAACCAGACTAAATGAGGGGTATGGACCATAAGAGAGCAATAGAAATTTTGAGTTGGTTTTAATACCACTAAAGCCTAGAGAAGCCCATTTGAGGAGAATGGGACGTGCTATAGGGATAATTTAAGAGTAACTGCAGCTTAATAATAGAGGGAGTTGACCACTCACCACGGGGTGCCTAATGTCATTTGCCTCCTTTCTGCACTGGGAGAGTTTAGATGGGCACATAACCATTTGCGGTAGTGAAAAGGGGCGTCGACCAACCAAAGCATGCACCTGAAATAAGAACACAACCACTTAGCTAAGAATAAGTATGTCTTAAATCAGCAAGAGGCAACCCACAAACAAGAAACCCCGTCAAAACAACTCCAACTCCGCGAGGCCCAGAGAGAACTGTAATGCCAGACCTACCAAATGACAATTACAAGAGAAGGATTAACCAGCACATGCTCCAGAACCCCAGATTTTCTCAGTCTTGGATATGTAAACTAATGCGAACAATTACTTTTCTAGCTCAACATAAGATTATGTAGAACAGGTGGCTTCTGAACACCATAAACACCAGTACGATGGTCAGACATTTTGTCGAACATAGCACCTACTCTGGACAGCAAAGAAAAAAAACAAAAAAACCAAACATGCTTGTTTACCGGTAAGCATTCCGTTGCTTGCGTGGGCTGATTTCCATCGGCCAGTGTTGTTTCCGCGCGGCCGAATCGCCGATCATAGCTAGCTAAGGCATGCGAGCTCCTTTTGCCGCGCCTGCACGCCAGCGCTCCTTCGCAAGCCAACAACAGAGGCGGATGATCTCACCAGTGAGAGAAGACGTCTGGCGATGAGAACATACATATCCTGCCACGACCAGAGAAGGCGCCCGGCCATAAGAGCATACCAGGCGGAGAAGAAAGGAAAAGAAAAGATGTAATGGTCTCAGACTCTCAGTCTGTCGATGCCGCCCGTAGCTGCGACAACCACATGGCCGCAGCTCTGGTCGCGCCCGCCGCCACGCTACGGCCGTTGTGCCGCCGCCGCTCGTCGCTTGCACATGCGCTACGCCAACGCCGCTCGTTGCTTGCGTCTGCACTCCTCCACCGCCGTCTGCCCACTTCAACCATCTTCGCTCACCGTTGCCGCACGCCGGCGCCACCGTCTGCCCGTGCGGCTCGCCCAGACCGGTAGCAGGCGTCATGGGCCCGTGGCAGCAGCTTCCGCCATGCACCGCAGCTGCCACCTACGCGTGCGGCTCCGTGGTCGACCACACACCACCGCCAGGAAGATCGGCTGCTGTCAGAACTGACGAGGAGAGAAAGCAGAGGTGAGATATTTTTCAACTGGAGGAGGAATAGCTCGAGGTGAGGGGTTCATCCCGGCAGGCCGGTGGGTAAGGGGAGGGGCGGGATGGGGAGGGGAAGGGGCCGCCCCCACGGCCGCCCGCCCCTGCCGCCGCGCCACTGGCCGCCGCCCCTGTGTCCGCCTGCCCTAGCTGCAACGACGCCGCCAATGGGAGAGAGGGAGGGGAGAGGGCGGCGTCAGGGGAAGGGGACGGAGCGGCGTGGAGGGCAGTGGCGGCACGGGGCGGAAGAGAGGAGCAGCGGGGGCAGGAGGCGAGGTGGCGGCGGCGGGGTAACTGGCACTCGTCGATGGTTTCGGGAGGAGGGCGAAGCGAGACCTTTTCTAGGCGATGCAGTGCTTCGTGAGCCTTCGGAGGAAAAGCCAGTGGAATCGTTCGCCCGTTTCTGAGGGGATAATTAACTATTTGTCATCCTTACGGAAGCCACTTCTTCAAAAGGGATTTTTACGGTGGCACCTACACATTTGACACCGCCCCGACGAGAAGGCAACACATTTGCCACTTTCGCTGAGCTGGCACGCCACGGCGTCCTTCCAGCGTGGACATGCAAGGGGAATGGAGACATTTGCCCCTAGCTATCTGGATAACGGAGGCCCCTGTGGTATATACATCCCTAGGTACCCTCAAGACAGAAGATCGAGCCCTAGTAGAACTACTCGTGTACTTGTACTAGGGCTCTCAAATGGTAACCGACTAGGAGACTTACCATGTAACCTTGCCCCCTAGGATATATAAAGGAGGGCAGGGGTCCCTAGCTCGGTAGACTACAGAAAAAGGCCTAAAACCACCCAACGAGGAGAATACAATATACAAATCCATACAGGACGTAGGGTATTACGCTACTCTGGCGGCCCGAACCTGTCTAAATTCTTGTGTGTTGTGTCTTCACGTTAACCATCAAGTTTCAGATCCGGCGATCCCCACAAATCTACTTCCTGAGGTACCCCCTATCAGACGTGCTCGACATAAATCGCCGACACTTTGGCGCCCACCGTGGGGCAAATTGCAGGATCATTGGGTGAGCTTAATGGACCAACAACAATCACCAAGATCAAACTACTCGGTGCTGCGTGTTTTGATCAATCAACAATCAAGCGCGACGCGTCTGTTCCAAGGTGCAATTCGATCTGATCAAGAAGATTCGACTTCCACAAGGTACAACCAGCGGCAGGCGGCTGTACTCCGCAGTAGCAACTCCAAGTCGAACAAGGACATGCAGAATCCGATGTGCCTACAAGTCTGAACTCACCCAGGAATTAGAAGAGAATTTGGTTTTTTGCTACGCGAGTACGAGAAGGACTACGAGAGGAAGTCAGTTATGCGCATCCAAAAATCCTGATGGTGTTAGATCTGCTATGCACACAGACCGAAACTATCAAGAGGAGCCTATGCGTACTTGACTTCCGTGAGAATAATTAACCTTGGAGCTCTGCTACACGCACACCAAAGGCTACCAAGGCTTCAAGATTTTCGCTTGCCACGCATGAGAAGATGTAGCGAGCACTACTACGCCTACATCCGGCTGCATCGACTCGGTGTACGACGACTTCGACTACTCGTCTCGACTATAAACTAGTCGAGATCGGCTACCACGCCATCAACGACTAGTCGGATCTGACTTCGACTAGTCTGCTTCAACAACAACCGTCGCGGCTCATCGCCGACCGCCACGGTTTCGTCGACAATCGTCCGCGAATTAAGCTAAGTCTTATTTAATAATTATTTTTTACATAATAATTCCATCCGCTTGTTTAAAAAATATGGTTGGGCATGAGTCAACTACTCTAAAAGAGTACCTCGCTTGACATCTCGCCAACGAGTTACAAATCCTCGCGTGACCTCTCCTGCAGGAGAAAAGTCTACCTTGCAACGAGCTGTTTCTTTCGGCTGGTTTTTTCTATTGCTACCGTGCATCAAGAGACAAGCTGCAAGCCTACAACAAAAAAGCAGGGAACTGCAAGCTGGAGCATCAAGATCGACCTCTGCTGCTCTCAACATAAAAATCAGTACTTCGGCTATGCGCACATGCGAATTCCACCCGAGTTGCTCCATGAATCCGAGTATCACTACATGCACATGGAGATGCACCAAGAGGTTTCAAAATCTTCGCTTGCCACACACGAGAAGATGTATGCGAGAACGACTACATCGACGTCTGGCTGCATCGACTCGTCGTACGACTACTTTGACTACTCATCTCGACTAGTTAAAACTAGTCGAGATTGGCTGCATCTACTTGTCATACGACTACTTTGACTACTCGTCTCGACGGTAAACTAGTCGAGATCGGCTACCGCGCCATCAACAACTAGTCGGATCCGATTCCGACTAGTCGACTTCAACAACAACCGTCGCGGCTCCATCACCGACTGATGAGGACATCACATGCTCGGATATGACCATACGCCATGATGTGTGTTCAATGTCATTTTCAGAAATATATAGCTAGATCAAAAAGAGTGTTAAACATACATGGAAGGCATGGAGGACCAAAGAAGTTGATTGGGGACCAATTCTAAGTATTTCCACGTTTTCCATCAGGCTACCACGTCACAATGGCCCAAGGAAGGAAAGAGACCAAATCCAACACGTTTTGGAAAGTCTGGATTCGGACTGTACAAAAACATCAACTTGTGATGGACACCACGGTCGCATACGGACTCGGATTGGGGCGTTCAAGTACTTCACAAAAAGCTTATCAAGTCTACTTTCCAACGGATCTGACCACACATCCATATCTATCGGGAGTCGTCCAGAATTGTCTATTTTCTCCGAGATGTTTTCTACCTATGATGCTGCGCCATCTTATTTTGGCCCAATGGGCCGTGTATCATGTAGAGTCCATTATGGATGCGTCCTAGGGTTGGAGCACGACCCCAGCACCCCTGTGGTCATCCTCCCTTGTCTTATACCCCTTAGCCGCCGCCAATAACACTTGGGTTTTGTTTAGATGAAAGTTTAGCCATTGCTACTTGCTTGTAAGCGCGCGTGCTGGTCCAGCTGCCCGTCTTCGCGTCTTCGGACCCCACCTTTGTGATTTTAGATTGGTTATCATCTCCAAATTTGCAATTTAGTTGTTTGTTCTACTTGTTCTTGCTTGTTCTTCGATTGCTTGCAGGAATTACCCTAGTGGTTTGGTTGATTGTGCTCCACAAGATCACAGCGACCGCTGGAGTTGGTGTATCGGTTGCTAAGGCGCAGCGTCCTTGGACGGTTGTAGTCGGGCCATGAACGTCTCTCCAGTCTAAATCGAAGTTATCCCCCTCTCATCGAAAGATCGGACGCAAACCCTAGCAGGTTCGCATCAGTTGGTGATCAGAGCAAGGTTTATCGGTGAGAGTTATCCAATTCTTTGCTGATTTTAATTTCCTATAGTCCAGAAAAGCCAAAAAAAATAGTAGATTGGTTTACCTACAATCCTATAAACTCTTTGAGCCTTTGCTAGTACTGCTTAGTTAGGGCTTGTTGAGTTTTCGGTTGCTTCGGTTGCGTCGAGTTGCTGGTCTTAGTTTAGTCCTTTAGAATTTCGAGTTCTTGTCACTTTTTGTTTCAGAGTTTCTGTCCAGCACGAAACAAAAACTGCTGCAGTTTCCGTGTCCAATCTCCAAATTCGGTGTTTTAGTATAATCTGGAAAGCTTAACTCGTGCTCTTTCCAACGCATCTGACCTTGGTCGAAAATTCCTTCTGAGCTCTCCGCAATCGCCTTGGAGATCTGCGCATCTGGCTAGCTGAAATAAGAATTGTAAATCTATTTTGATAGGTGTTGTATGCTGCCATTTGTTTTGGTTATTACACCATCAATCAGAAGATTTTAGTGCCCCAAAAGAAAAGGAAAAGAAGAAAAAAGAGAAAAAAAGAAGAAAAAATAAAAGAAAAAAAAGAAAGAAAGGGGTTGATCTGTTCATTGTGAGTATCTATTATTTTCAGTGGTGCGTTATGACTTCCCTTGTTTCCAGGCTCGCGTCTCTAGCTTGGTCTAGGCTAGGACCAGCACGGTACCACCGTTGAACGATTATTCAGCTTGCTTTATTTTAACTAACGTGGTGCTAGCTATTTCTTGTTTTCAGCCCACCTATAGCTCCACATATACGACTACAGCTTGACAGGTCTTGTTCCTGCGGCACCGATACACTATCTTTGAGGTTGTTGTCTTGTTGGCTGCCGTCACCTCCTGTTTTGCTTGGTAAGAACTTGTAAGAGCTTGTTTTGAACAAGTTCAGTTTGAGAGAATTACAACCAACACATCTAGTCGTTGACAGGAGGATACATCTTGTTTTTGTGTTTCTTGTTTTCTACTAATCATGGTAGGTGATACAAAAAATTTTGAGCAGTTGGAACTAGACCATCATCTTCAGGATGTCATTCAACATTTGCCATTATATGCTGGTATGTTTGATCCTGAAGCTTATATTGATTGGGAGCTTCAGGTAGATGCAGAATTTGATAGTTATGACTTGTCTGAACAGGAAATGATTTTTGCTGCTTCTAGTGCTTTAACAAAATATGCTTTGATTACATGGAAACATATTTGTAGGCACAATAGAGTTCCACAAACTTGCAAAGATTTTAAAATGCTTTTTCGAGATGAATATGTTCCTGAATATTATGCTGATTGTTTACTTGCAAAATTGGACAAACTGAAGCAAGGTAGTAGGACTATCAAAGAATACTATCATAGCTTTAAGATTTGTGTCATGTTTGGTGGATTAGATGAATGCAAGGAAGATGTTATGAGTAGGTTCATGAAAGGGCTTAATTCTGAAATTCGAACCATGCTAATTAGCAAATCATACAACAATATTGCTTCATTGTTTTGGCTTGCCGTAAGTGCTGAAAAGGAGATTTTGTTATCTACGAATACTTGCAAGAATGATGTGACCCATGATATTAAAAACTTGTCCACTTTGCATGCTTATCAAGGGCAACAAATAGTAGAAACTGTTATTGAGTTACCTTTGTCACAAGATGAATTACTTGTTATTCCTTGTGATAAAGAGGACTTGTGTGTTAATGATTATTTTACTCATATGTCATAAGTAGTGAATAAGTGTGATTGTTTTGGTTTGGAACCATACAAATGTACTGAAGATAAAGTTTTCTATCCTATTACTTGTGCACAAGATGAATTGAAATTGATGTCTTCTTTAAATACTTTGGGCTATATTGAATTTGATATTCTTTGTGATCTGAAATGTTTAGAGGAGAAGCTTTTTGCATATTCTGAATTTTCATGCTTGTCTAATCATACATATCACTTTATTGGCAAGTATAATTGAAAAGGAGAGTATTTGGTGCATAAAGTTTATATTTGCTCTAATCTAAATTCTCCTTCTGGGCTGCAATATCATGATCAAATAGGGGGCTGCACTAACACTAATAATGTCTCGCAAGGTTTTCCTAGTGTTTCTCTTATTCAACAGGTTCGGCCCAAAGAAGGGGAGCATTCCTGGTTGTTGTCGGACAGTATAGTTTTCGCTCCATATTCCAACTTCAAACCAAGAACTTCTGAATGCAACTGGAGCAAGTTGAGGACGACTTGCAGCCAAGAAGGGGAGAATGATGAGGACATCACATGCTCGGATATGACCATACGCCATGATGTGTGTTCAATGTCATTTTCAGAAATATATAGCTGGATCAAAAAGAGTGTTAAACATACATGGAAGGCATGGAGGACCAAAGAAATTGATTGGGGACCAATTCTAAGTATTTCCACGTTTTCCATCAGGCTACCACGTCACAATGGCCCAAGGAAGGAAAGAGACCAAATCCAACACGTTTTGGAAAGTCTGGATTCGGACTGCACAAAAACATCAACTTGTGATGGACACCACGGTCGCATACGGACTCGGATTGGGGCATTCAAGTACTTCACGAAAGCTTATCAAGTCTACTTTCCAACGGGTCCGACCACACATCCATATCTATCGGGAGTCGTCCAGAATCGTCTATTTTCTCCGAGATGTTTTCTACCCATGATGCTGCGCCATCTTATTTTGGCCCAATGGGCCGTGTATCATGTAGAGTCCATTATGGATGCGTCCTAGGGTTGGAGCACGACCCCAGCACCCCTGTAGTCATCCTCCCTTGTCTTATACCCCTTAGCCGCCGCCAATAACACTTGGGTTTTGTTTAGATGAAAGTTTAGCTATTGCTACTTGCTTGTAAGCGCGCGTGCTGGTCCAGCCGCCCGTCTTCGAGTCTTCGGAACCCCACCTTTGTGATTTCAGATTGGTTATCATCTCCAAATTTGCAATTCAGTTGCTTGTTCTACTTGTTCTTGCTTGTTCTTCGATTGCTTGCAGGAATTACCCTAGTGGTTTGGTTTATTGTGCTCCACAAGATCACAGCGACCGCTGGAGTTGGTGTATCGGTTGCTAAGGCGCAGCGTCCTTGGACGGTTGTAGTCGGGCCGTGAACGTCTCTCCAGTCTAAATCGAAGTTTTCCCCCTCTCATCGAAAGATCGGACGCAAACCCTAGCAGGGCCGCATCAGTTGGTAATCAGAGCAAGGTTTATCGGTGAGAGTTATCCAATTCTTTGCTGATTTTAATTTCCTATAGTCCAGAAAAGCCAAAAAAAATAGTAGATTGGTTTACCTACAATCCTATAAACTCTTTGAGCCTTTGCTAGTACTGCTTAGTTAGGGCTTGTTGAGTTTTCGGTTGCTTCAGTTGCGTCGAGTTGCTGGTCTTAGTTTAGTCCTTTAGAGTTTCGAGTTCTTGTCACTTCTTGTTTCAGAGTTTCTATCCAGCACGAAACAAAAACTGCTGCAGTTTCCGTGTCCAATCTCCAAATTCGGTGTTTTAGTATAATCTGGAAAGCTTAACTCATGCTCTTTCCAACGCATCTGACCTTGGTCGAAAATTCCTTCTGAGCACTCCTCAATCGCCTTGGAGATCTGCGCATCTGGCTAGCTGAAATAAGAATTGTAAATCTATTTTGATAGGTGTTGTATGCTGCCATTTGTTTTGGTTATTACACCATCAATCAGAAGATTTTAGTGCCCCAAAAGAAAAGGAAAAGAAGAAAAAAGAGAAAAAAAGAAGAAAAAATAAAAGAAAAAAAAGAAAGAAAGGGGTTGATCTGTTCATTGTGAGTATCTATTATTTTCAGTGGTGCGTTATGACTTCCCTTGTTTCCAGGCTCGCGTCTCTAGCTTGGTCTAGGCTAGGACCAGCACGGTACCACCGTTGAACGATTATTCAGCTTGCTTTATTTTAACTAACGTGGTGCTAGCTATTTCTTGTTTTCAGCCCACCTATAGCTCCACATATACGACTACAGCTTGACAGGTCTTGTTCCTGCGGCACCGATACACTATCTTTGAGGTTGTTGTCTTGTTGGCTGCCGTCACCTCCTGTTTTGCTTGGTAAGAACTTGTAAGAGCTTGTTTTGAACAAGTTCAGTTTGAGAGAATTACAACCAACACATCTAGTCGTTGACAGGAGGATACATCTTGTTTTTGTGTTTCTTGTTTTCTACTAATCATGGTAGGTGATACAAAAAATTTTGAGCAGTTGGAACTAGACCGTCATCTTCAGGATGTCATTCAACATTTGCCATTATATGCTGGTATGTTTGATCCTGAAGCTTATATTGATTGGGAGCTTCAGGTAGATGCAGAATTTGATAGTTATGACTTGTCTGAACAGGAAATGATTTTTGCTGCTTCTAGTGCTTTAACAAAATATGCTTTGATTACATGGAAACATATTTGTAGGCACAATAGAGTTCCACAAACTTGCAAAGATTTTAAAATGCTTTTTCGAGATGAATATGTTCCTGAATATTATGCTGATTGTTTACTTGCAAAATTGGACAAACTGAAGCAAGGTAGTAGGACTATCAAAGAATACTATCATAGCTTTAAGATTTGTGTCATGTTTGGTGGATTAGATGAATGAAAGGAAGATGTTATGAGTAGGTTCATGAAAGGGCTTAATTCTGAAATTCGAACCATGCTAATTAGCAAATCATACAACAATATTGCTTCATTGTTTTGGCTTGCCGTAAGTGCTGAAAAGGAGATTTTGTTATCTACGAATACTTGCAAGAATGATGTGACCCATGATATTAAAAACTTGTCCACTTTGCATGCTTATCAAGGGCAACAAATAGTAGAAACTGTTATTGAGTTACCTTTGTCACAAGATGAATTACTTGTTATTCCTTGTGATAAAGAGGACTTGTGTGTTAATGATTATTTTACTCATATGTCATAAGTAGTGAATAAGTGTGATTGTTTTGGTTTGGAACCATACAAATGTACTGAAGATAAAGTTTTCTATCCTATTACTTGTGCACAAGATGAATTGAAATTGATGTCTTCTTTAAATACTTTGGGCTATATTGAATTTGATATTCTTTGTGATCTGAAATGTTTAGAGGAGAAGCTTTTTGCATATTCTGAATTTTCATGCTTGTCTAATCATACATATCACTTTATTGGCAAGTATAATTGCAAAGGAGAGTATTTGGTGCATAAAGTTTATATTTGCTCTAATCTAAATTCTCCTTCTGGGCTGCAATATCATGATCAAATAGGGGGCTGCACTAACACTAATAATGTCTCGCAAGGTTTTCCTAGTGTTTCTCTTATTCAACAGGTTCGGCCCAAAGAAGGGGAGCATTCCTGGTTGTTGTCGGACAGTATAGTTTTCGCTCCATATTCCAACTTCAAACCAAGAACTTCTGAATGCAACTGGAGCAAGTTGAGGACGACTTGCAGCCAAGAAGGGGAGAATGATGAGGACATCACATGCTCGGATATGACCATACGCCATGATGTGTGTTCAATGTCATTTTCAGAAATATATAGCTGGATCAAAAAGAGTGTTAAACATACATGGAAGGCATGGAGGACCAAAGAAGTTGATTGGGGACCAATTCTAAGTATTTCCACGTTTTCCATCAGGCTACCACGTCACAATGGCCCGAGGAAGGAAAGAGACCAAATCCAACACGTTTTGGAAAGTCTGGATTCGGACTGCACAAAAACATCAACTTGTGATGGACACCACGGTCGCATACGGACTCGGATTGGGGCATTCAAGTACTTCACGAAAGCTTATCAAGTCTACTTTCCAACGGGTCCGACCACACATCCATATCTATCGGGAGTCGTCCAGAATCGTCTATTTTCTCCGAGATGTTTTCTACCCATGATGCTGCGCCATCTTATTTTGGCCCAATGGGCCGTGTATCATGTAGAGTCCATTATGGATGCGTCCTAGGGTTGGAGCACGACCCCAGCACCCCTGTAGTCATCCTCCCTTGTCTTATACCCCTTAGCCGCCGCCAATAACACTTGGGTTTTGTTTAGATGAAAGTTTAGCTATTGCTACTTGCTTGTAAGCGCGCGTGCTGGTCCAGCCGCCCGTCTTCGAGTCTTCGGAACCCCACCTTTGTGATTTCAGATTGGTTATCATCTCCAAATTTGCAATTCAGTTGCTTGTTCTACTTGTTCTTGCTTGTTCTTCGATTGCTTGCAGGAATTACCCTAGTGGTTTGGTTTATTGTGCTCCACAAGATCATAGCGACCGCTGGAGTTGGTGTATCGGTTGCTAAGGCGCAGCGTCCTTGGACGGTTGTAGTCGGGCCGTGAACGTCTCTCCAGTCTAAATCGAAGTTTTCCGCCTCTCATCGAAAGATCGGACGCAAACCCTAGCAGGGCCGCATCAGTTGGTAATCAGAGCAAGGTTTATCGGTGAGAGTTATCCAATTCTTTGCTGATTTTAATTTCCTATAGTCCAGAAAAGCCAAAAAAATAGTAGATTGGTTTACCTACAATCCTATAAACTCTTTGAGCCTTTGCTAGTACTGCTTAGTTAGGGCTTGTTGAGTTTTCGGTTGCTTCGGTTGCGTCGAGTTGCTGGTCTTAGTTTAGTCCTTTAGAGTTTCGAGTTCTTGTCACTTTTTGTTTCAGAGTTCCTATCCAGCACGAAACAAAAACTACTGCAGTTTCCGTGTCCAATCTCCAAATTCGGTGTTTTAGTATAATCTGGAAAGCTTAACTCATGCTCTTTCCAACGCATCTGACCTTGGTCGAAAATTCCTTCTGAGCACTCCTCAATCGCCTTGGAGATCTGCGCATCTGGCTAGCTGAAATAAGAATTGTAAATCTATTTTGATAGGTGTTGTATGCTGCCATTTGTTTTGGTTATTACACCATCAATCAGAAGATTTTAGTGCCCCAAAAGAAAAGGAAAAGAAGAAAAAAGAGAAAAAAAGAAGAAAAAATAAAAGAAAAAAAAGAAAGAAAGGGGTTGATCTGTTCATTGTGAGTATCTATTATTTTCAGTGGTGCGTTATGACTTCCCTTGTTTCCAGGCTCGCGTCTCTAGCTTGGTCTAGGCTAGGACCAGCACGGTACCACCGTTGAATGATTATTCAGCTTGCTTTATTTTAACTAACGTGGTGCTAGCTATTTCTTGTTTTCAGCCCACCTATAGCTCCACATATACAACTACAGCTTGACAGGTCTTGTTCCTGCGGCACCGATACACTATCTTTGAGGTTGTTGTCTTGTTGGCTGCCGTCACCTCCTGTTTTGCTTGGTAAGAACTTGTAAGAGCTTGTTTTGAACAAGTTCAGTTTGAGATAATTACAACCAACACATCTAGTCGTTGACAGGAGGATACATCTTGTTTTTGTGTTTCTTGTTTTCTACTAATCATGGTAGGTGATACAATAAATTTTGAGCAGTTGGAACTAGACCCTCCTCTTCAGGATGTCATTCAACATTTGCCATTATATGCTGGTATGTTTGATCCTGAAGCTTATATTGATTGGGAGCTTCAGGTAGATGCAGAATTTGATAGTTATGACTTGTCTGAACAGGAAATGATTTTTGCTGCTTCTAGTGCTTTAACAAAATATGCTTTGATTACATGGAAACATATTTGTAGGCACAATAGAGTTCCACAAACTTGCAAAGATTTTAAAATGCTTTTTCGAGATGAATATGTTCCTGAATATTATGCTGATTGTTTACTTGCAAAATTGGACAAACTGAAGCAAGGTAGTAGGACTATAAAAGAATACTATCATAGCTTTAAGATTTGTGTCATGTTTGGTGGATTAGATGAATGCAAGGAAGATGTTATGAGTAGGTTCATGAAAGGGCTTAATTCTGAAATTCGAACCATGCTAATTAGCAAATCATACAACAATATTGCTTCATTGTTTTGGCTTGCCGTAAGTGCTGAAAAGGAGATTTTGTTATCTACGAATACTTGCAAGAATGATGTGACCCATGATATTAAAAACTTGTCCACTTTGCATGCTTATCAAGGGCAACAAATAGTAGAAACTGTTATTGAGTTACCTTTGTCACAAGATGAATTACTTGTTATTCCTTGTGATAAAGAGGACTTGTGTGTTAATGATTATTTTACTCATATGTCATAAGTAGTGAATAAGTGTGATTGTTTTGGTTTGGAACCATACAAATGTACTGAAGATAAAGTTTTCTATCCTATTACTTGTGCACAAGATGAATTGAAATTGATGTCTTCTTTAAATACTTTGGGCTATATTGAATTTGATATTCTTTGTGATCTGAAATGTTTAGAGGAGAAGCTTTTTGCATATTCTGAATTTTCATGCTTGTCTAATCATACATATCACTTTATTGGCAAGTATAATTGCAAAGGAGAGTATTTGGTGCATAAAGTTTATATTTGCTCTAATCTAAATTCTCCTTCTGGGCTGCAATATCATGATCAAATAGGGGGCTGCACTAACACTAATAATGTCTCGCAAGGTTTTCCTAGTGTTTCTCTTATTCAACAGGTTCGGCCCAAAGAAGGGGAGCATTCCTGGTTGTTGTCGGACAGTATAGTTTTCGCTCCATATTCCAACTTCAAACCAAGAACTTCTGAATGTAACTGGAGCAAGTTGAGGACGACTTGCAGCCAAGAAGGGGAGAATGATGAGGACATCACATGCTCGGATATGACCATACGCCATGATGTGTGTTCAATGTCATTTTCAGAAATATATAGCTGGATCAAAAAGAGTGTTAAACATACATGGAAGGCATGGAGGACCAAAGAAGTTGATTGGGGACCAATTCTAAGTATTTCCACGTTTTCCATCAGGCTACCACGTCACAATGGCCCGAGGAAGGAAAGAGACCAAATCCAACACGTTTTGGAAAGTCTGGATTCGGACTGCACAAAAACATCAACTTGTGATGGACACCACGGTCGCATACGGACTCGGATTGGGGCATTCAAGTACTTCACGAAAGCTTATCAAGTCTACTTTCCAACGGGTCCGACCACACATCCATATCTATCGGGAGTCGTCCAGAATCGTCTATTTTCTCCGAGATGTTTTCTACCCATGATGCTGCGCCATCTTATTTTGGCCCAATGGGCCGTGTATCATGTAGAGTCCATTATGGATGCGTCCTAGGGTTGGAGCACGACCCCAGCACCCCTGTAGTCATCCTCCCTTGTCTTATACCCCTTAGCCGCCGCCAATAACACTTGGGTTTTGTTTAGATGAAAGTTTAGCTATTGCTACTTGCTTGTAAGCGCGCGTGCTGGTCCAGCCGCCCGTCTTCGAGTCTTCGGAACCCCACCTTTGTGATTTCAGATTGGTTATCATCTCCAAATTTGCAATTCAGTTGCTTGTTTTACTTGTTCTTGCTTGTTCTTCGATTGCTTGCAGGAATTACCCTAGTGGTTTGGTTTATTGTGCTCCACAAGATCACAGCGACCGCTGGAGTTGTTGTATCGGTTGCTAAGGCGCAGCGTCCTTGGACGGTTGTAGTCGGGCCGTGAACGTCTCTCCAGTCTAAATCGAAGTTTTCCCCCTCTCATCGAAAGATCGGACGCAAACCCTAGCAGGGCCGCATCAGTTGGTAATCAGAGCAAGGTTTATCGGTGAGAGTTATCCAATTCTTTGCTGATTTTAATTTCCTATAGTCCAGAAAAGCCAAAAAAAATAGTAGATTGGTTTACCTACAATCCTATAAACTCTTTGAGCCTTTGCTAGTACTGCTTAGTTAGGGCTTGTTGAGTTTTCGGTTGCTTCGGTTGCGTCGAGTTGCTGGTCTTAGTTTAGTCCTTTAGAGTTTCGAGTTCTTGTCACTTTTTGTTTCAGAGTTTCTATCCAGCACGAAACAAAAACTGCTGCAGTTTCCGTGTCCAATCTCCAAATTCGGTGTTTTAGTATAATCTGGAAAGCTTAACTCATGCTCTTTCCAACGCATCTGACCTTGGTCGAAAATTCCTTCTGAGCACTCCTCAATCGCCTTGGAGATCTGCGCATCTGGCTAGCTGAAATAAGAATTGTAAATCTATTTTGATAGGTGTTGTATGCTGCCATTTGTTTTGGTTATTACACCATCAATCAGAAGATTTTAGTGCCCCAAAAGAAAAGGAAAAGAAGAAAAAAGAGAAAAAAGAAGAAAAAATAAAAGAAAAAAAAAGAAAGAAAGGGGTTGATCTGTTCATTGTGAGTATCTATTATTTTCAGTGGTGCGTTATGACTTCCCTTGTTTCCAGGCTCGCGTCTCTAGCTTGGTCTAGGCTAGGACCAGCACGGTACCACCGTTGAATGATTATTCAGCTTGCTTTATTTTAACTAACGTGGTGCTAGCTATTTCTTGTTTTCAGCCCACCTATAGCTCCACATATACGACTACAGCTTGACAGGTCTTGTTCCTGCGGCACCGATACACTATCTTTGAGGTTGTTGTCTTGTTGGCTGTCGTCACCTCCTGTTTTGCTTGGTAAAAACTTGTAAGAGCTTGTTTTGAACAAGTTCAGTTTGAGAGAATTACAACCAACACATCTAGTCGTTGACAGGAGGATACATCTTGTTTTTGTGTTTCTTGTTTTCTACTAATCATGGTAGGTGATACAAAAAATTTTGAGCAGTTGGAACTAGACCCTCATCTTTAGGATGTCATTCAACATTTGCCATTATATGCTGGTATGTTTGATCCTGAAGCTTATATTGATTGGGAGCTTCAGGTAGATGCAGAATTTGATAGTTATGACTTGTCTGAACAGGAAATAATTTTTGCTGCTTCTAGTGCTTTAACAAAATATGCTTTGATTACATGGAAACATATTTGTAGGCACAATAGAGTTCCACAAACTTGGAAAGATTTTAAAATGCTTTTTCGAGATGAATATGTTCCTGAATATTATGCTGATTGTTTACTTGCAAAATTAGACAAATTGAAGCAAGGCAGTAGGACTATCAAAGAATACTATCATAGCTTTAAGATTTGTGTCATGTTTGGTGGATTAGATGAATGCAAGGAAGATGTTATGAGTAGGTTCATGAAAGCGCTTAATTCTGAAATTCGAACCATGCTAATTAGCAAATCATACAACAATATTGCTTCATTGTTTTGGCTTGCCGTAAGTGCTGAAAAGGAGATTTTGTTATCTACGAATACTTGCAAGAATGATGTGACCCATGATATTAAAAACTTGTCCACTTTGCATGCTTATCAAGGGCAACAAATAGTAGAAACTATTATTGAGTTACCTTTGTCACAAGATGAATTACTTGTTATTCCTTGTGATAAAGAGGACTTGTGTGTTGATGATTATTTTACTCATATGTCATAAGTAGTGAATAAGTGTGATTCTTTTGGTTTGGAACCATACAAATGTACTGAAGATAAAGTTTTCTATCCTATTACTTGTGCACAAGATGAATTGAAATTGATGTCTTCTTTAAATACTTTGGGCTATATTGAATTTGATATTCTTTGTGATCTGAAATGTTTAGAGGAGAAGCTTTTTGCATATTCTGAATTTTCATGCTTGTCTAATCATACATATCACTTTATTGGCAAGTATAATTGAAAAGGAGAGTATTTGGTGCATAAAGTTTATATTTGCTCTAATCTAAATTCTCCTTCTGGGCTGCAATATCATGATCAAATAATTATTTTTTTTCATAATAATTTTATCAGCTTGTTCAAAAACATGCTTTGCCATGAGCCAACTACTCTAAAAGAGTACTTCACTCGACAACAAAAGTTCTCGAGGGCCATACTATCGCCGACTATGGAGCATTCCACGTTAGCCCATGTATTTGGTAAATCGAGTTACGCAGGGCAAGCCCGCTGACTCGGTGCACCAAATTACGTAGGGCTTTCGGAGGCTATTTCTACAGATTCTAGATTCTTCGTCAACGGGTTACACACCTTTGCTTGACCTCTCGCTAATGGGTTACAAACCCTTGTGCCATCGTCGCGACCGCAACTACAACGACTATCGCGATGACTACAACTACAATGACTATATCAATATCGCCCCTTTGCGTAAAGTGTACAATTTGTCTTAAAAGACGATCATCAAAGACCTTCAACTGGTTTTAACAAAACTACTCGAAGACGTTTTTGCATAAACGCATACTCCAAAAACTAGTATAAGTAGTACCTCAAAGTTGCGTTAGCAGCTGTGTCGCGTCTTTACAAGATGGAATCGACCAAGATCACTTCAGCGGACAAGAAAGTGCTCTTACCATGAGCCAAAGTACTAAAAGTAAAAGACTACTTAAACAGTAGCAAAGACTACTTTAAACAAGTAGCATTATCAACAAGACTACTTAAACAGTAGCAAAGACTACTTAAACAGTAGCAAAGACTACTTAAACAGTAGCAAAGACTACTTTAAACAAGTAGCATTATCAAAAAGACTACTTAAACACTAGCAAAAACTACTTAAACAGTAGCTAAGACTACTTTAAACAATTAGCATTATCAAAAAGACTACTTTATAAGTAGCATTCAAAAGCCTACTTTACAAGTAGCATTCGAAAGACTACTTAAACAGTAGCAAAGACTACTTTATAACTAGCATTCAAAAGCCTACTTTACAAGTAGCATTCGAAAGACTACTTAAACAGTAGCAAAGACTACTTTATAAGTAGCATTCAAAAGCCTACTTTACAAGTAGCATTCCACCAAAGACTACTTAAACATTAGCAAAGACTACTTTATAAGTAGCATTCAAAAGCCTACTTTATAAGTAGCATTCCAAAGACTACTTAAACAGTAGCAAAGCCTACTTTACAAGTAGAATTCCAAAGACTACTCAAACAGTAGCAAAGACTATTTTATAAGTAGCTTTCAAAAGCCTACTTTACAAGTAGCATTCCAAAGACTACTTAAACAGTAGCAAAGACTACTTTATAAGTATCATTCAAAAGTCTACTTAACCAGTAGCATATAAAAGACTACTTAACAAGTAGCATCCAAAAGTCTACTTACCAAGTACCATGTAAAAATCTACTTAACCAGTAGTACAAGACTACTTAACAAGTAGCTTATTCAAAAGAATATTTAATTAGTAGCACAAGACTACTTAACAAGTAGCATTTAAAAGACTACTTAACAAGTAACATTTAAAAGACTACTTAACAAGTAGCATTTAAACAACTACTTATGTTATAGTAGACATGCTTAAAAGCACTCAGAACAAGAGTTGACGTACTAAAAGTACTTTTTGCGTGAAGCGGATAATCCAAAGTACTACAAGTAGTACTCCAGGCTTGCACTAGCAGTACCAAGTCTTAACAAGGCTAAAACTTCTCAAGTTTGCTCCAGCAGACTAATCAAACATCATCATGACCATGAGCTGCGGTACTACAAATACTTATGTAACACGCATGACGCAAAAGACTACTTAGCCAGTAGTAAAATGTCAAGACTACTTAACAAGTAGTGCAATAAGCAGCATCAACTAAATGACTACTTAATAAGTAGCACGCATCCTCATCTACTTAACCAGTAGCAATATTACAAGACAATTTTTTCCTGCTGCAACAAGGGATTTACAATTGAGTACTTTAGCCAGTCGCTTGAAGCTCAGGGGCTACACAACGCAAGCCAAGACATGAAGATGACTACTTCAACTAGTCGATGCTTACATTTTTTGACGTTTCGATAACTAATTGAGTACTAGCACCAGTTGGTACTAGGATATTTACACGGAAGCTATTCTAAAGATTATGTTCTTGACCCTCGGACCGAATGTAAACAGTTCGCTTCGAGGCTCCGGGGCTATACCCAAGGGGTACACATTTTCTGTGCCTATTATTGATCAATTCAAGACAAAGACTTGAAGATTTTTTACAAGACCCTCGACTTGATTATCCTAATCAACTCGAAGCTCGGGGGCTAAGCATATATGCTTCACCTTTGGTGAGCATATTTATTTAAGACATTTATGGAGCTCTCCACAACCTCTCAGTAACCACAAGCACTCAGCAAAAGACTAGAAGACTTCAAAAAATGGTTGTTGTTCAGCTATGAAGCGCTCGGGGGCTTGTGGGATATACATCCCCAGGTACCCTCAAGACAGAAGATTGAGCCCTAGTAGAACTACTCGTGTACTTGTACTAGGACACTCAAATTGTAACCGACTAGTAGACTTACCATGTAACCTTGCCCCCTAGGATATATAAACGAGGGCAGGGTCCCTAGCTCGGTAGACTACAGAAAAAGGCCTAAAACCACCCAATGAGGAGAATACAATATACAAATCCATACAGGACGTAGGGTATTACGCTACTCTGGCGGCCCGAACCTATCTAAATTATTATGTGTTGTGTCTTCACGTTAACCATCAAGTTCCAGATTCGGCGATCCCCACAAATCTACTTCCTAGCAGACGTGCTTGACATAAATCGTCAACAGCCCCCCTCACCGATGCCCCCCACCGACGCGCTTCTATTTCCATTTGCTTTTCCCGTCGCTCTTTGGTCCCTACCTTCCCCCCCCCCACGCCGGACCCCACCGATGCCCCCACCCCCCTCCCCGAGCCTCACCAGGCATGTCGTTCTCGACGTCGTCTTCGTCTGCCACGAGCTTAAGGCTAGGAGCTCCAAAGACAGAGGTGAGGCCACTCCCGACCGTGCCTATGGGAGACGAGACTGGGTTCCCCCTGATCTAGTGCCTAGTGTGCAAGAGGGGGCGAGTGATTGAGCGTCGATCAAAGAAGGAGAATGCGAACTATCTGCAAGTCTACTTCAAGTGTCCGTGGAACATTGAGAACGTGAGTTTGCCTCGATTTGGTTCGGATTTGGTTCAGTTTGCATTGATATTCCAGTGTCTTAGGGTTTGCCTTGTATGTGTAGATGCCAATACGCTGCAGGTTTTTCCGCTGGCAGAGGGGTTACCTTCAAGAACTTGTTGATCAGGGTGTCCTGCAGTTCCAAGGATTAGCATTTGCTAGGGAACTGGGGACTGAGCTGCCGGCCGACGCAGTTGAATCAGTGAAGGGCAATCGCATGGAAGCAAAGATGGATAGTTTGATTGCTTCAGTGAAGTTGTTGATTATGTGTGTGTGTGTGTTTGCGCTGCTGTTGTGGTGTTCATGCTGAAGAAGTAGTGGGAAGGAAAATGTGGGATTTCTTTTGTAGTATTAGCGCTCCCAGGCCTATGTTTGTGTTGTGGGTTGTAGTAGTAATGTTAGCCTGGCGATGACCTGAACATTGTACCAGCTGATGGAGAACAATGTATCATTTTGTTGGTGGTATAACTCCACCAATTGATCCAGAAAATGCTAATGGTTGCTGTTGCACAATGTTTGATCTAGAAAATAACATTGTTTGATCCCAGATTGTAGACAGAAAATGTAGACAGAACATAGCATGCATTGCAGAATGTTTGATCCAGAAAATAACATTGTTTGATCCCAGATTGTAGACAGAAAATGTAGACAGAACATAGCATGCATTGCACATTGTTTGATCCAGAAAATAACATTGTTTGATGGCTTACAAGCAAGCATACCATCCAAGCTAAACATGAAATTGTTTGATCATAGTTTTTACATAGCATGCAGACACAAAATGATCCCAGTTCATAGACATCGAAGCCATACAGGTTTTTGGCATCCAGACACAAAATACATTAAGGTTTTCCTACTTCTTCTTCCCAGGTTTGACCACCTTGATAGCCAACTACTTTGGTGGTTGGTACAAGCAGACTTCAAGTGGAAGGATATCAGCTACTTGGTTTTTCCCTTGGTTTACTTCCATTGCCAGCTTCCTAAATAGTTATATAACAAAGCACATTAGCTACTTGTTTGACATACCATAGCACTAACCCTCATAGTAGCATAACATGAAGCTTACCTTCTAGTTGTGGGTCCCGGTGAATCAGTTTGTGGTGGTGGTGGAGCTGGGCTTCTGCCTTGTGCCTCCCTAGCTACTGCTTCTGCTTCCAAGGCACCAGCTTTTGCTTTCTCTCTCGCCACTGCTGCCCTAGTCCTTGGTGTTGCTGCTTCTTTGGGTACTTGTTCTGGTTCAGTGGTGGTGTCTTTCTTAGCCTTCTTCCTACCAGGCTTCTGAGCTTTCTTCTTGGACCTCTTCCTGAAAACATAAGAAGTTATCAACTGTATTGATCAGCAAATAAATACAACAAATTGGAAGCATGACAAAGATGACAAATAACTTGCCTTTTTTTAGTCCCTGTAAGAGCACACTTCCAGCTTCCTCTCCTATGGCCTAGCTCACCACATCCCTCACATCTGACTTGCCTTGTTTCCCTACCACTCCTCTCAAGAAAAGATGGTATTCTAATTTTCCTTTGCCTACCAGTAGCTCATTTTTTGCCAGGTGGTGGATACAATTTGAAGCCCTTATGCACCTCTGGCCATTGATTTTTGTCTGTGATGTTGGGCCATCCAGTCGTATATGCTGCCTGAAGTTTGTGCACAGAATAAGCTGGGTCCACATATAGATCCATATCAGGTTGCCTTCCAGTTGTGATGACAGCCAAGGCATGTGGGCAAGGCTTGCCTGTAACTTTCCATTCCCTGCAGGTACACATCTTGTCATTCAGGTACACCACATGCCCTTTGACCTCTTCATCTTCGTAGCTCTCAGTAACCTCTGCCTGCCCAGGAATTCCCTTGGTGACCTTGAGGTGCCCTAGGCCCTTAGAGGCTACATTGAGCTGATGGACTATAGCTGGCAAAGTGTTTCCATGTAGTGCTCTAGCTTTCCTTCCTCTCTTTTCAAACAACACTACTCCTTTCTCTCTCATAGCCTCAACCATGCAGTGCACTGGCAAGTCTTTGAAGTCTTTTATCCAAGCATTCCAAGACTCGGCCAGGTTGTTGTTTATGTAGTCACACTTTGATTCTGTTGAAAACTTGGATCTGGCCCATAGAAGGTTGTGGTGGTCATTTAGCCACTTCTCTACATCAGGGCTAGCAGCTAAAACTTTATCCATGAAATAGTTGTGCTTATTTGCTGAGTAAGCTCTAGCTGCTGGCCATATATTGGCACCATACACATCACCTGTGAAATATTTTTTCATGTTCTCCATCAAGTGCCTGAAGCAGTCCCTCTGCTCAGCCCATGGGAAAACTAGCTTAACTGCAGCTTCCAAGCCCTTGCATGCATCAGTAGAGACAGCTAAGTTTGGGAGTACTCCTATGGCCTTGCTCAACTGCTCCATGAACCAAATCTAGTTTTCTTTTGTCTCTGAGTCAAACAAACCAAATGCAAAAGGAAACATCCAATTGTGTCCATCTAAAGCCAAGGCTAGAGGAATGTGACCATTCCATGAACCATTGAGAGCAGTGGAATCTATACTAATGTATGGCCTGCAACCTTCTAAAAACCCATCAATGCTACCTTTGAATGCACAACAAAATCTATTGAAGTGCACTTTATCATCAATTTGGATTGTATCTATCTCAACAACACTACCTGGTGCTCTCAATTCTACCTCTGCCTTAAACCTATACAACCAATCGAAAGAATCATCCCACTTACCAAATAACTTGTCAGCAGCCCTCTGCCTTCCATACCACAATGTCTGGTAACTCATCTCAATCTTGTATTTGTCTTGCAAAATTGACTGCACTTCTCTAGCCCCCATGTCAGGTTTCTTCTTTAGCAGTGGAATTGCCCTCTCTGCAATCCATGCTTGAGAGGCCATTGTGCCTAAAACATTACTTCTTGAAGCACATTGATGTTCATATTTGTTAATTTGCACCTGTAAAAACCATATGAATAAGCATTAAATAGTTCAAAAAACAAACAAATGTTAGGAAAATAGTTAGCAAGGTGAAATAAAGTACCCTAACACTATTATCTGCTTGTGTCCTAGCTCTAACGATCCAAGGGCAGCCATTGGCCATGCAGAAGCCCCTGAACCTTTTTTTGTCAGACTTTTCTGTGCCTAATTCAAACTCGTTGACTATTGCATGTTGCCTAACTGCTAATCTGAACTCATACATGGAAGGATAGATAGTGCCCACTTACAAGTCTGGCTGGTCCCTATCCCAATTAGCCATTGGCTCAGTTGGTTCTTCATCACCTACATGCATGTCAGCTTCCCTCATTTCATCATCTACTTCAGGTGGAATGGATGGAATATGTGCCTCTTCAGCTGCTCTCTCATCATCTCCTTAAAAACCCATGGCCTCAAAGACAGTATCCTCATCTACCACCACATTGGCTTCACCATCATCATCTAGACATGGGAGAATAATTATGTCACTCCAGTCCACAACTACTTGCTCAGGTACAGGCTCAGGTGATGTACATGTGTCACCTACACCCTCAGTCTGAGCAGCATGAGAACCTAATGGAGCAGCTTCATATGGGCCTACATGACTACCCCTAGTACCACCTGATGGACCAGCTTGACTTACACCAGAAGTACCTTGACTGTGCAACATGTACTGGTACCCCTCCTTATCAACTACTTCAACATGAATAACGACCATTCCATCATCCATCCTGCCCTGGATCAATCTCTCTAAATGTTTATTCCTTCTAATTTTCCACTCAGCAGCACTATCACTATCATCTGCCCACACAACCAATGTCTGGCTTCTACCCCATATCATTTTACCTGCCATATCTTCAAAGAATGTCTCGAGAGTGTACCCACTGGGCCTAATCCAAAGTTCATGTGTCTGTTCAGCAAAGTCCACGATTCCATAGTCCAGATTGGCTTTATATTCGTCATACCTAACTTCTAGTCTAAAGGAACTGCCAGGATCAATCCTGGCACAATGAGAAAATTAAAACAAACATATTGGAGTTAGCAGGGAACATCTGTTCATGTGTCGCGACAATGTCTCGCTGTCAACATATAACCAGGGGATGACACATACCATGGGGGGAACAGGATCCCATCCATTGTCCTCCACCGCAAATCATGATCCAACCTTCCACAACACAATACCGCAAGTTCAGATCCAATCCCTACGGTTCTACTCGGGATCCCTTTCGTCAAACCGTAGTTCCCCCTACTTCATTCCAAGGGATCCCAATCACAAATCGAACATCACAAGAGGGAGAAATCAGTTACCTGCAATCCCCCGCTCGCTCAACTCCGCGTTCACGGTCGCTTTCCTCAGGAATCCTCCATGTCGACGTCCTCCCCACCGCCGTCGGGCCGAGTCGTCGGGGAGAAGGGAGAAGACCAAATGAAAGGAGCTGAAATGAATCGTGCGCATTTGGGCAAGGTGAGTGGATAAGGCAGGGGCAGTTGGGTCAATTTCCATGTGCGTGCCAGCTCGTTTCCACGCTGTCGCGCTTACATGTCGCTCCACGTCGGATAAAGTGGCAAATGTGTTGCCTTCTCGCCGGGGCAGTGGAAAATGTGTAGGTGCCACTGTAAAAGTCCCTTTTTAAGAAGTGCCTTCCGTAAGGATGGCAAATAGTTAATTATCCCCTCAGAAACTCGCCAACGATTCCATCCCTCGCGAACGACGTTTATATTCCGTCTCCTCCCCGCACCCTTGTCACACCCGGATTTACACAGAAACCCGAATGTGGACATATGTGTGCCCAGGAAGTCATAGTACACATATAGCAAACAAATATGGTAAACAAAGAACATATGTTGAATATATTACTCGAATAAAAAGAGTTTTACATCAGAGTGCATCATAAATAAACTAACCAATACAGCGGAAGACTAAAAACTCTCTCTAAATGAAGCCGCACTCCACAGGGACTCTGACTGGGAGAACACAACTCAGTAGTACGGTAGATCTTCTGGAAACTCAGCAGCAGACTCATGCACATCCCAATCTGTTACCCGTTCGGGATTTTGTTGAATAATTAGCAAGTGTAAGTAAAACAATTACTTAGCAAGTATAGCACGGGTTATGAAGGCTCAAAAAGGCTAGACACGGCTTAACTGCATTAGCACTTTTAGTTGGTTTATTTTAACATTATCCAAATTACTACCAGTGTATGAATCCCAGTTGTAACCCAATTAATAATGTGTAAGTGACATTAAGCATAAATAAATACCATCTTCTAATCAAAAAGGATCCAGGCCGCTTGTGACCCTGAGCAAGGCTATCATGATAGATTTACACTCTGCAGAGGTTTCACCCTTTACCCACCAGTCGCGTAAAAGCTCAAATGAACTTTAAACCCAACCATGCCGAGGTGGCCAAACCTCTTAAACCACACCTCCAAGGTGTGATCGCATAGGGACGCTACGAGGCTTTTCACAAGACACCCTAACAAGACAGTAGCCGTTATGGTACAACACAGGCAGCATGATCCAAGGCACCAAGATCGACTGACTCCCAGGGCGCAGCGATAGGAGGGTCAATGGCGTCCAGAGCGCGGCAACGCATGCCAACAACAAAATAAAGAGCACAACGTGTGGAGCTCCCGCACTCACGGTGGCTCCCAACACGGGACTGTGCCTAACGAGGCATAGCCGACGGTACCCCCGTCCTTGGTGGATCAAACCATACTCTCACGAGTGATTCACATAACGCCGTCGACCCGTCGGTAACTACTGTTAAGCTAGAGCCATACAAGCTACTTGTCCAAGACCAGAGCCATTATAGTTCTGGCGGTGGCGACAGGCTCCTGGGTTGCCGCTTTAAGAACCAGTCCTTACGGAGAGACACTAGGGCCAGGCATGAAGCACACGCCAGAGCTCCCTGTTCCATGTTGCTAAAAAGCAAGTTTTAACATTAAAGTTGAAGTGGACCATTAATACGAGTTTAACAATTAAACAAAGGTGATAGTAGCTGCGCCTAGCAAAATTCTACCGAAATGCAATAAACCCAAGGTAAACAAGGATAGGATAATGAAAAACTAGGTACAACCTTAAAGGATACATCATATTAGACAGATGCATGTATGAAATAATGTATTACAAGTGAGTAGGTAGCAAGGATTGTCCGTGCTATAACTTGCCTCAAATCCATTATACAGCTGCTCATACTCTTCATTTCTTGATCTTGAATTTCTCGAACGACGTTCCTCTACTCGCAGCAATCATCGGCACAAACATGCAGCTAAACAAACAAACAAACAATATACAACTAAGAACATTACATCAATCAAAGAAGCACGCTAAAGGATAGGGCTTGGTTCTATGGTCACGTGAGCGCAAGAATCGCTGAAAACGGAGCAACGGTTGAAAAGATAATTAATTCAAGTTATATTTGAATTCACAAAACCGAGGTGGAACCTAATCATATTTTATTTATAATTGTTTATGTATAAATTATACCAAATTAAATATTATTTGAAATAAAATATGTGAGAGCAATTAATCAACTTTATGAACCATGTTGCTTAAATCAATATTATAATAAAAACACATTTATGTTAATATTAATCAATGTTAACATTTATTTATGAAAAGCCGGAGGGTGACTCTAAATTGCTTTTAATTAGAAAAGCAGTTGTCATAAATATTAATCATGTTAATATTATTTATGAAAATCGAGATACCACTTAGCTAACTTTTATTTATAAAAGTGATTGAAGATTAATCAAATTAATATTTAACATGAAAACCGAGTTTAAACCTTAATTAGCTTTTAGTTTAGAAAAGACATTCAAATAATCTTTAATCAAATTAATATTAAATAAAATTCAGAAATACACTATATGTTAAATAACAGTGCTAACGTGTAGTTTAAGTTGACATGATTCTAACGCAATGAGAACAGATTAAATCGAAGTTAAAACGCGTGATCTATGGGTTAAATTAGATTTTTGGGGACCTAGGTGCAACTAGTCGTAGACTACAGGGGTTAACTCGCAAGATTCGCAAGACACACACAACAGTGCTTGCGAAAAGAGTAGATGGAAGGGTTATATTTGCAAATGGGGCTCGGCTGGGTTTAAGTGAGGCAAAGGGATTCTTGCAGGGGGTTATTCGTAAAAGGCCAGGGGTCTTCTTCCCCAGCAGAGCAGAGCCACGCTCGCCGGCGCCCTTGGGCGGTGGCTCGCTGGCGATTCCGCGGTTTAGGGCTGCGGTGAGCTAGCGCGTGGGAAGGAGGAGGTCACAGGGGTCACGCGGGTGTACTCACCACGGACAGAGGCGCAGGAGGCTGGCCGGAAACCAGCCCGCGGCGGAGACAGGGGGTCGGCGGCGGCGCCTTACGCGGGCGGCAAACTCCGGCAGCAATCCGGCGACGAGATCCCGTGGTGGAGGTGCAGCTTGGTGCGAGGAAGCCCGTGGTGGCGTTGGTTTGCTCGGATCGGGGACGGAGGCGGTGAATCGGCGACGAACAGACCGGCGGCGGCGTTCCCGTGGATGTCCGGCGGCTCTGCAGATGACGGTGCCGGCGCTGCGGTCAAAGGGGATGGCAGTGAGGTAGCGCAAGAGGGAGATAGGATCGCGGGGATCTCAGGAAGATGCTCACAGGCGGCCGGGGAGGGCTAGCGACGCCGGCGCTCGAGGACGGCCGGTGGCGGCTCGGGAGCTTCGCGGGCGAGGGTCTCCGGCAATGGGACGGCGACGAGAAGCGGCGGCGAAGCTGCGGCTCGGCACGTCGGAGCTCGCTGTGGCCTCGGCTTCGCCTGAGGGGGCTCAACGGCGGTGAATCGGGGCGGAGGGCGGCGAGCAATGGCGGCGGCGGCGCTGTTCTTGCCTCACGGCGGCGGCGCTGTGCGCAGAGGAGAGGGCGGCTTGAGCTGATGCTGAGGGGCTACGGCGGTCGGCGACTTACGTAGTCTCGGGGGAGGTGCAGGCGCGCTCGGATGGCGAGGCGGCACAAACGCCGGGACGGCCGTGGCGCGCATGCCGAGGCTCGTGGCGGCGGCGGCGCTCAGCTGGGCTCTCGCGCGGGAGGCGGCAGCGCTGGACTGGGCCGCGCGGGATGGGCCGGGGCGAAGGAAGGGGAGTGGGCCGGGCGCAGGTGTTGGGCCGAGCGGGAAGGGAAAGTGGGACGCGGGTGAGCTGGTCTTTGCGAAGGGAGTTGGGCCGGCGGGAGAGGTTGGGCCGGGCTGGCGTGGCGCCCGGCCGGAGCGGAGACCCAAGCGGAGGCGGGGCGAGCTGGGCCGGTGAGCAAAGCGGGCCACGGGGAAAAATAAAAAGGGAGAGGCCGGGCTGGGCTGGGAGGAAGAGTTGGAGGGGGAAAACCAGGCTGGGAAAAAGTTGGAGGGGCAAAAACAAACTCAGGCCGAAACAACTTCTCTATGGCTCAAACAAAAACGATTCAAGCACGAATTTAAATTAGATTTAAATTCTTATTTGAACCACACACAACCAAAACTCAATGCAGCCAGCATGGATGCAAGGCATTCAATATTAATTCTAAATTATTTTAATTTAATTCAGAAAACAAAATTTTCCTATGCTAAATTCCCTGTAAATTATATAAAGCTTGAAAAATTTTAGAAAATTGAGAAAATTATTGTATTAATTACGTTAAAGATTCACATCCCAAAATTCGAAAATTTTGGGGTGTGACAACCCTCCTCTGTCTTGAGGAAGAACATCAGTGGCGGGCCGACGGTGAGCTCAGGTACAAGCGCGGCGTCGCAACAGCTGGCCGGCGAGCGTATTCACGAGCGTGGCGGCGGGGTGGGCGGCTGGCGACGGGAGGCCGGCGAGCGCAAACACAGGCGCGACGGTGGGGCTGACGGCGGGCGACTGGCGAGGGCAGGCGCGATGGTGGTAGGGCGGGCACGGTTGGCGGGTGGGAGCGCGGCGGGCTCGAGAGGTGGGCGAGTGCGGTAGTGGGCGCGCGACTGAGTCTCCGGTGAGCGCAGGTGCGAGCCCGCGCGGTGGGAGGGAGCAGCGGCGGTGTGTGCGGTGGCAGGGCAGCGGCGCACGGGCCCGCGCGTGCGGCAATTGGCGAGGGCGGCGGCGTGCGATGAGTCCCCGAGGGCGCAAGCGCGGGCCTGCACGGCGGGAGGGAGCAGCGGCGGGCAAGCGTAGCGACGAGCGCTTGGGGAGCTCAGCTCTGTTGAGAAGATGACAAATGGGCCCCACTAGTTTGTGTGGCTGTCGCATGGCCAATGCAACCGTACCGGAGTAGGTGTCGACCATGACAGTGCTCGAGCCTGACTCGGCCACCAAGGCAGTCAGCCTCTCCATCGACGACCCCTCCAAGACGGTGCTGATAGGCCCAGGCCTCACTCCCAAATAGGAAAGTGTGCTCACCTCCTTTCTGCGGGACAACTGGGACATATTTGCGTGGAAACCCTTGGATATGCCTGGTGTTCCAAGGGAGAAGGCTGAGCATTCCTTGGATTTGTTGACGACCGCCAAGCCAGTCAAGGAGAAGCTTCGACGGTTCATCGAAGATTGCAAGGAGGCCATTAGGGTAGAATTGAATAAACTCCTAGCTGCTAGTTTCATTTCGTGAGTGCAAGCACCCCAAATGGCTTGCAAATCCTGTACTTGTAAGAAAGAAACTGGTGAATGGAGAATGTGTATCGATTATACTGATCTCAATAGGTACTGCCCTAAGGATTCTTTCCCTCTTCCGCGCATCGACCAAGTCATCGATTCTACGACCAGGTGTCGACTCCTATCGTTACTCAACTGCTACTCTGACTATCACCAGATAGCCCTGAATTTTGCCAACCAAGACAAGACGACATTCATCACGCCGCATGGCATATACTGCTACAACACCATGACCTTCGGCCTCAAGAATGCTGGGGCCACATACCAAAAGGCAATCAAGAATTGCCTGTCCAGCTAAATTAGGTGAAACGTCGTGGCATACGTGGACGACGTGGCGGTGAAGACCTACAACCCAGAAACCCTGATCACCGACCTCTAGGAGACGTTCAACAACCTACGGCGCTTCAGATGGAAACGCAACCCGACTAAATGCATTTTCGGGGTACCATATGGAAAACTACTAGGTTTCCTGGTCAGCCAGTGCGGAATCGAGGCAAACCCGACCAAAGTCACTGCCATTCAGAATCTGCCACGACCCACCAACAAGGAGGAGGTGATGAAGCTCACGGGGATGATGACGTCCCTTAGCCGGTTCATCAGCAAGCTAGGTGAATGTGGCGCTCCTTTCTTCAAGCTCTTGAAGAAAGCTAACAACTTCAAATGGACGCCGAAAGCCGACCAAGCGTTGGCCGGCCTCAAAGAATCATGGTATGTCCCCTAGTGCTCACCGGACCTAAAGAGGGTGGAACTCTCTTGCTATATATAGCAGCGGCCACCTATGTCGTCAGCGCGGTTCTAGTCATTGAACGAAAAGAAGAAGGCCACGGGTACCCTGTGCAACGCCCAGTCTACTACATTCGCGAAGTGCTCGCCGACTCAAAGATAATATACCAACACCCACAGAAGCTGCTATATACGCTCCTGGTCTGTTCAAGGAAGCTAGGCCATTACTTTCAGGCACACTCGATCCAGGTGGTGTCCAACTTTTCCCTCAGAGAAATTATTCTAAACCACGACATCAACGGCCGAGTAGTCAAGTGGGCCGTAGAAGTCAAGGCAATCAATCAAGTCAAAAGTACTAGCCAACTTCGTAGCGGAATGGATGGAGGTCCAAGCGCCGACCCCAACCAAACTGCCCGAGCACTGGAGGTATACTTCGACGGCGCCCTAAACTTAGAAGGGGCCAGGGTAGGAGTCTTATTCATCTCCCCACAGGGCAAGTACCTGAAATACGTTCTCAGGATAGCCACGACGCTTGGAATCAATCGTCTGATCTACTACGGAGACTTGAAGGTCATCATTGAGCAAGTCAAAAAAAATTGGGACCGCACCAAAGACATGATGGACGCCTACTGCGCCGAGATCCGCAAGTTAGAAGCCCACTTCTATGGGCTCGAGTTCAACCACGTCGTGTGGGACGAGAACGTGGCAGCCGACGTCTTTTCCAATCTCGGATCCAATCGATCCCAAGTACCACTCGGGGTGTTCATTTAGGACATCCGCAAGCCGTCCATCAAATTGCTGGACGAAGCCAATCCTGAAGTGGTGGCCGACAAAGTTGTCGCAACCATCGAAGGACCCTCGGAGGACGATTGGCGTGAGCCACTCATTGCACTCATCAAGGAAGATAAGATGGCCATAACAAACAAACTCAAGGATGACAAGGTCGCCCTCAACCAACTTAGTTGGTGAACCACGAACTACGTGGTCATCGGCTCCGAGCTGTACAGAAAAGCAGCATCCTCTGTGTACTCATGAAGTGCATACTGCAAAGCGAGGGCCTGACACTACTGCATGAGATCCACTCGGGCAATTGCAGCAATCATGCGGCAGCCAAAGACGCTGGTCGGCAAGACATATAGATCCAGGTTCTTTTGGCCCACGGCGGTCAGCGACACCAAACAACTCATCCAACGTTGTGCTGGGTGCCAATTCTTGCAAAACCAGAAACACCTGCCAGCCCAAGCACTTCCAACCATCCCACCATCTTGGCCCTTTGCAGTATGGGGCCTAGATAACATGGGATCCTTCAAGCCGGCCCCAGGTGGCTTCAAGCACATCCTGGTCGCGGTGGACAAGTTCACCAAATGGATCGAGTACAGAGTTAAGCATTTTACTTCCTCAAAAATGTTGTTCTTATATTATATATTATTTTTTCTATGTTTAAGCAATGAAAATTAGTATATATAGTAAATATTGGATATATGCCCAAGAGCCAATTCGATTGGACTCGTCTGTGGGCTTGATCCATGAGGGATTAGGTTAACTGATGGGGCCCATGAGATAGCAGCCCATTAGTACGACCTATATATATGTGGGAGGGGGCTAGCGTCGAGGACACCTATCGCCAACGCCCCAAACCCTAGCCACCCTCACGCCGTTCTACCGCCGCATGCGGCTTTGGTCCTGGTACACTGGCGCACGACGTTCCATCCTTGTATGTGTGGATACCTCGGAGGTGCTATGCTTGGAGCATAAGGATGAACCACACGTGCAGGACTAGACTAACGTGAACAACTGCATGGCACGGCCACTTTGACGCATTCGTCTATATCGAGATAGTTTTGCTGCATCTCCGTGTCTAGTGGTAACGATCTGTGATCTATAACTGCTCATTTTACTGTTTATGGGGAAACATTTTTGTATTTTGCTAGCGTAGCCTCCCCGTTCCCCTTCAGTGGTATTAGAGCCATAGTTGTCTCATTACAGGTTTAGATGTGTGCATATAGAGATATGCGAGGTTGTAGATGAGTCTCTGATTGGTTCGTGATCTTTGCTATGATGGTCATGTAACGAATTGCTCCTACCGGTCGGAATTTCGCCATCGGAGCTAAGTGATACACGTAAACCCAATCATGGTAAGATGTAGATCAATTGGATTGGTATAATCGAACATAGGTCAATGGCCAGGCACATGGTGATGCGCGGCGGTGTAGATTGGATCTGCTATCGGGGCGAGTTTTGCGTGAAAAACAGGTTGTTCGTAAAACAGCCATAACTTTTGCATACGACCTCAGATTGAGACGATTTTTATATAAAAATTCATCTATAGAAAAATTTACACATGGACTCTACCAAGGGCGGTTTCGCTGAATTTAGATTTGCAAAAATGGCCAGGAAGATAGAGTTTTCAGCGATTTAAGTTTGGACGTCGAAATCAGCTAACTTGTTTTTGTAGATTCCTGTGATCTGTATGGATCTATGTGTATATGATGCATGTATGTAATTAGTCATGACATGCGCATTGTGAGTTGGGCAATACGGCTGGAGCCATATGTATTGTCAATTTGATGTAATGGTCTGTGTGCCAACTTGTGATGATCTAATGCGCGGTTGTGTAATTTATTTTACTGGCATGCGTTAGATAGTTCTTGGAGGACTCATCACTGGAGGATGGCATACATGGATCATGGAGATGGAGGTCATCATGATGGACAGTACAATGAGATAGAGATCACATGTGCCATACCGTGTTATTACTATGTGTTGGGGACGGTCTTAAGGGGTCCCCTAACAAACAAAGGACGGTCTTAATCACCCGAGAAAAACGCAAACAAATCACAACCAAATCCCTATGAGCCAAAAGAAGACAAAAGCATGCACAAGGCCCACAGCCCATTATGGCCCAGCAGTTGCTCGGGCCCCTCCATCAAAGGCCCGACGCACAGACCTCATCTCCGCCTCATTCGAGGGTCTCGGCTCGCTCGACCGAAACACTGTACAAACTCCGCTTCGCTCGGGGGTACCGACCTCCCTCGAGCGAACACCCCAACTCCGCCTCGCTCGAGGCTACCCTGCCAAACAAAACCACGCGTGCCCGTCCACCTCGCCTGACAAGGGCATTCAATGACCGGCGCTACCACAAGAGACAAAAGTCGAAGGACAGATCGCCACCCATGCCGACTGACACAACCTAAGACACTATGTGGCCAACTCCACTCACTGTGCGGCTGACGCCGGTCATTGTACAAGCACTGCAGCGCCCTATGCGACCAGGCAAGCGTTGTCCCGATGCACGGCTCTGACCATCCCCGTCCATCCCCCATGACGGAGACCTCGAACGGGCATGGGGATGCCCTCGAATGGGCGAATAGACGAGGACTGGGCGTGAGCGCCGGTCAGTACGGCTGCATGGATAACATAGGCCAGGTTCCATCCGCCAACTCCGATCACTGCTCTGCCCATCCCCGGCGCTGTGCATGACCGCGAGACCCTACACCACCAACTCAAGTCACCGTACCGACTCGCGAAGACCTGATCAGACTTGTGCCGAAGAATCTGGCGCCCCTGTACCGCCAGCCCCCGTACTGATCCCGTGACGGAGCCCTCTAGGAGGCATGGAGGACCCTCGAATGGGTGTACAGGCGACGACCGGGCTCAGACACCGAATGGCATAGCCCCTCGAAGACGCTTCAGGATGAGCACAGGGACACGTACTTTCTATAGGGGTCATCATACCGCCGTCCACAGAGGTTGGCAGAGGTTCAGCAATTTGCGTCGGGCAAAAGGATCCGCAGGACAGCCTCCAGTCACACCCGGATTTTCACAAAACCCGAATGCGGCCATATGTGTGCCCAGGAAGTCCACAGAACACATACAGCGAACAAATATGATAAATAGAGTACAAATGCTTGAAATAAAAATGGTTTACATTAGATTATATCACAAATGATTATTACAGCGGAAGTCTATAACTCTCAACTAGAGCGGAGCCATAGTCCACAGGGACTCTGACTTGGAGAGCGCAACTCAGAAGTACGGCAGGTCCTCAGGGAACTCAGCAGCAGTCTCATGCACAACCCAATCTGTTACCCATCTGTGATTTTGTTGAATAATG
Organism: Echinochloa phyllopogon; assembly: GCA_033239725.1. Taxonomy (NCBI): domain Eukaryota; kingdom Viridiplantae; phylum Streptophyta; class Magnoliopsida; order Poales; family Poaceae; genus Echinochloa; species Echinochloa phyllopogon. Next base: position 32,406,269 of record BTCW01000018.1, read on the forward strand.
GCAAGTGTAAGTAAAACAATTACTTAGCAATTATAGCACAGGTACATGAAGGCTCAGAATAAGGCTAGACACGGCTTAACTGCATTAGCACTTTTAGTTGGTTCATTTTAGCATGATCCAAGTTACTACATGTATGTGGAAATCAGTTGCAACCCAATTAAATAAAGTAGAAGTGACATTTAAGCATAAATAGACATTATGTTCTAATCAAAAAGGATCCAGACCGCTCGTGACCTTGAGCAAGGCTATCATTATAGATTATACACTCTGAAGAGGTTTTGCCCTTTACCCACCAGTCGCGTAAAAGTTCAAAGGAACTTTGCACCCAACCTCGCACATCAACACTTCCGAGGTGTGACGGCATAGGGACGCTACGAGGTTTTTCACAAGACACCCTAACAAGACAGTAGCCACTAGTTTAACAAGGCGGTGAGACCCTAGGCACCGAGATTGATGTACGCTCACGGAGCCACACCATGAGGGGGTCAATGGCGTCCAACGCGCGGGCATCACACCCATCCATGCGCAACGTGTAGAGTTCCCCATCGCAGGGACTCCCAGCATGGGACTGTGCCTCACGGGGGTATAGCCGACAGATCACCCGTCCCTGGTGGAATCAAGAAACACCCTTTCACCTTGTGTCCACTAACGCTGTTGGCCCCAATGGTGACCATTGGCAAGCTAGAGACGTACAAGTTACTTGACGAAGACCAGAGCCATAATAGTTCTTGTGGTGGCGACAGGCTCCTGGGTTGCCGCTTTAAGAACTGGACCTTAGGGAGAGACACTGGAGCAAAGCACACAGCAAAGATTCTACCCAATGCATAAACCCAAGGTTATCAAAGGAACAGGATATACAAAACTAGGTACAACCTTAAAGGGGACATCAATTTAGACACATGCATATGAAAGTAAGTGAATATAAAAGGTGTGTTTAGGTAGCAAGGATTGTCCGTGTTATAACTTGCCTTCCTCGAAGTGCTACTGCTGCTGCGAGTCCAGCTCTAGAAAGACCTCCGTGAACTCGAACTCCAAAGCTAACGGCTCACCGACTGGACACGAAGCACCACACAAGCATACACGCATACCAATACATGCAAACAAATAATATTCTATTAGAACAGTACACCAAACAATATAAATAGTACAAATAAAGGTTCTAGAAATATTCTACGCTTCACTACGAACACATGAGCGCGAAAATCATAGTAATCGGAGCTAAAACGGAAAAAGATATGGCAAATCTAAGTTCTAGGGACCTGCTGGCAAGTTTTAAAAGTTTCAAGGGGCTTATTTGAAGAAAACCGAGGACCTATATGTAATTACGCGTTAAAAACCGAGGGCCTACACATAAAAAGGTTAAAATAGGATGATCGGTTCTAATACTTAAAAGCTCAGGGGGTTTTTCATTAAAAACAGGACTTAGGCGTAATTATGTTCAACAGAGGGTGGACCGCGGGTTAATTTCTAAAAGTGGTGGGGCTTCTTTGCAAAATGGTAGAGCTAACTGGTATGGGGGAAGTTTGACTCAGGACGGGGCTTGGATCCGGCCGTTGGATCTTGATCCAAGGGCTAGGAACAGACCGGGGTCTAAGTCGTCGGCAGGGACACCGGAGCGCGGCGGCGCTGCACCTACGCGGCGGAGGGCTCGCTGGCGTTAGGCAATCCGGCGCTAGGGACCACTAAACTCGACGTGGCTTGGACGGGGAGCAAGATGGGGATGCGGGGGACTCGGCTACGGGGTCCTCGATGAGGATTACACGGTGGGGGTGACTAGCGACGACGATCGGGGGTGCACATACCCTCAACATGTCCTCAAGAATCTGATTAGTCCACTTTGTCTGTCCATCTGTTTGGGGGTGGTAAGCTGAACTAAACTGCAACTTGGTGTCCATAGACTCGTGCAACTTCTGTCAGAAGTGTGAAGTGAACTGAGTACCATGGTCAGACACTTATCCGTTTTGGCACTCGATGCAAACACACAATCCTCTCCATGTATAGCTCTGCCAGTCTGGCTCTGGTGTAAGTGGTCTTCACTGGAAGAAAGTGGGCCACTTTGGTCAAGCGATCCACAATCACCCAAATGGAGTCAAATCCTCGTTGTGTGCGGGGTAGACCCATTATGAAGTCCATACCAACTTCTTCCTATTTCCATTCCGGTATCTTCAAGGGCTGGAGTAATCCGGCTGACCTTTGATGTTTAGCCTTAACTCTTTGACAAGTGTCACATAGTGCCACATATCTCGCCACATCACGCTTCAATCCATACCACTAGAATCTTTCCTTGATGTCTTGGTACATCTTGGTGCTTCTTGGGTGGATCGAGTAAGCTGAATTGTGAGCTTCTCTCAAGATCGTATCCTTGATATGAGCCATGACGGGCATGCATATCCTCTTTCTATGCCATAAGGTTCCTTGATCGTCCACTCAGAAACTAGGGGCCTTGCCTAGAGCAACATGCTCCACAATCTCCTTGATCTTCTCATCTTCGAGTTGACCCTTCCGGATCTCCTATTCAAGAGTCAGTTCTACTGTCATCTCTGTGATGCTAGTCACGAATCCCAGACTCATCTTCTCAAACTCTAGGCTGAGCTCTTTTGGCAAGCACTGTCCGGTGATCTTGTTCACATAGCTCCATCTACTCAGAGCATCTGCCACCAAGTTGGCCTTGCCAGGGTGGTAATGGATCTCCAGGTCATAGTCCTTGATCAACTCCAACCATCGGTGTTGCCTCATATTCAGATCTGACTGGGTGAAGACATACTTGAGACTCTTGTGATCAGTGTAGATGTCACACTTGTGCCTGATCAGGTAGTGTCTCCAGATCTTTAGGGCATGAACCACCGCTGCCAACTCTAGGTCATGTGTCGGGTAGTTCTGCTCATGTTTCCTTAGTTGCCTTGATGCATAAGCCCCTACTCTGCCCTCTTGCATGAGGACACATCCCAATTCTAGACGAGATGCATCGCAGTAGATTGAGAAGCTCCTGGCTATGTCAGGCAACACTAGCACAGGTGCTGTAGTCAACCTCTTCTTCAACTCCTCAAAGCTGACTTGACATTCTGCTGTCCAGACGAACTTGGCATTCTTCTCCAGTAGGGCCATCATTGGCTTAGCAATCTTGGAGAAACCTTCGATGAACCGTCTGTAGTATCCAGCCATACCGAGGAAACTCCTGATCTCACTCACATCCTTGGGTGGGTTCCAGCTGAGCACATCCTGAACCTTCTTCGGATCCATGGCTACTCCTCCTTTGGACAACACATGACCCAAGAATGCCACTTCCTTCAGCCAGAACTCACACTTGCTCAGCTTAGCATACAGCTGATGCTGTCTGAGTCGCTGCATTGCCATCTGCAAGTGCTTCTCGTGCTCTTCCCCATTCTTGGAGAAGACCAAAATGTCATCAATGAACACCACCACAAACTTGTCCAGATAGTCCATGAAGACGCTATTCATCAGGTACATGAAGTATGCTAGAGTGTTGGTTAGTCCAAAGGACATGACTGTGAACTCATATAGCCCATATCGAGTGGTGAAGGCCGTCTTGGGTATGTCGGATGGTCGGATCCTCATCTGGTAGTAGCCCGATCGAAGATCTATATTGGAGAACACACAAGCTCCCTTCAATTGATCTAACAGATCGTAAATCCTTGGCAATGGATACTTGTTCTTGACAGTCACTTCATTGAGGGCTTGATAGTCCACGCACATCCTCTGCGTGCCATTCTTCTTGTCCACGAAAAACACCGGTGCTCCCCATGGTGAAGAACTAGGACGAATATACCCTTTTTCTAGCAAAGATCTTAATTCTTCCTTAAGTTTCTCTAGTTTATTCACTCCCATCCTATACAGCCTTTTAACTATAGGTGCAGTGCCGGGTTTTAGTTCAATAACGAATTCAACTTCGCGTTCCGGGGGCATACCTGACAATTCCTCTTGAAACACATCCGGAAACTCGCACACCACTCTGATGTCCTCGGGAGCTGCTCCATCCGCTTGATTGACATGTCATTGGTCAGAGGGCTTGGCTGCATGGTACTCCACTTTTCTCCAGTCGTGGCTGTCAATTGTATCATCCTTTCAGCGCACTTGATCACCCCGTCATAGTAGGCTAACCAACTCATCCCCAGGATCAAGTCAAACCCAACGGAGTTCAGGACTATGGGGTATACTTCGAAGTCTACCCCCCTTATTGAGATGAGGGTCCGGGTGCAACGTAGAGTGGCCTGTTGCTCTCCCTAGTGAGCTAACTAGCATAGTATTCCCCATAGGTCGTAGGGCCAGCATATTCTTTTGAACAAATGAAGCAGAGATGAAAGCATGCGAAGCTCCAGAATGGAATAAAACAGTTGCAGGGGTCGAGTTGACAAGGAATGTACCCACAACCACGTCGGTTTCTCCCTCTGCGGTCTCAGCACCCATGTGGTTGACTTTGCCCCTAACGGGGTTCTGATGACCTCTGCCTGCTTGTGCCTGCTGCTGGTTCCCATTCTGCCCAATTCTCTGGGGTTGTTCTGGCCTGCAGCGTTCTGAGCCTTCTTGGGGCAGACATTGGAGAAGTGACCTTGCTCGCCATAGTGGTAGCACGCCCTTGGGCCCACCGGTACAATTTTGGTGATGTTGGGGCGCTGGACAGGCTCTTGTTGCACCTGGTTGCGCTGAGCTGGGGCATTCTGCACCTGGTTCTGGAAGTGCTGTTGCTGTGGTACCTGAGGGTACTGTGGACGCTGCTGGTACCGGCCACGGTTTAGAGAGCTTGACTGACTCTGGAAGCGTTGCTGGCTCACCATCTGCTGACCTTGGGGAGTAGTGAAGCAGGGGCGGTTGTTGCTCCTAGTCTGCTGGCCCTGGAACTTCCGCTTCTTCTCCTTCATTTCACGGCGCTTGTGTTCTAGCATCAGGGCACCATCCACCAGTTCCTGAAAGTTGGGGAACTTGGTGCACATCAGCTGGTACTGCAGGGCATCCTGCAAGCCATCGCGGAACCGGGACTGCTTCTTCCTGTCCGTGTTCACGTCCTCTGGAGCATAGCGGGCGAGCTCAATGAACTTGTCACGATAAGCTGTGATACTCATCCCTTCCTGCTTCAGTGCCAGGAACTCCTTCTTCAAAGTCATCAGGGCTTCAGGTACATGGTGTGAGTCAAAGCTGTCATGGAACTCCTGCCATGTGATCTGAGTACGATCAAGGTGAGCGTACTGATAGGAATCCCACCAGTCCAAGGCTGGTCCTTGAAGCTGTCCTCCTGCGTACAACACCTTCTCCCGGTCATTGCACTGAGCGATGTCGAGTTGTCACTCCACTGCCTTGAGCCAATCCACTGCATGTAGGGGATCGGTTGCTTTGTTGAAGGTGGGCGGGCGTCCCTTTAGAAATTCACTCCTCTTGTCTCTGGGCGGCATGTGGTGCTGTTGAGGCGGGTTTTGCTGGTTCTGCTGCATCATCGCCATCGTCTGAGCCATCTGCTGCATCAGTTGGGTCTGCGTGAGCATCATCTGCTTAATGGTGGGAGGTGGTGGCGGCAGTCCGCTGGCACCGGCATTGCTTCTCATGTTCACCATCTATCATCAGCAAGAGATTCCCATAAATTTTATTGGACAAAACCAAGTAACTCAGGTTTGGAACAGAAGTACTTGAGAATATTGATTGAACTGGTTAAGACAGAGCATAAGATAGATAAAGAGCAAGTGAAGCAAATAACCCCTTCTATGTATTCAATAATATCCTTATGCCTTAATCCAAAATCTAGATGGTGGTAGACTTGTGTCTACGCCCATCACAATCATTACAAAAATCCAACTCATACATAAGCATAATGATAATCAAACCAAACATTGAAAGACAAGGTTCACACTGACTCGACTCATTGGTTTTTGACTCGACTAGAAAGGAAAATGATGACTACTCAATCTTATTACAGACTCATGGTAAACTCCTAAGGATCCTGCTGGATGGTGGTGCGGGCGACGGCAGATCCGAAGCAGTGCCTCTTGCAAGGCGGTGACTCTGCACGGTAGTCTAGGATGCGTGGCGGTGGCACTCCCATCATCTGGTCGAGCTGCTCCAACTCCTACTGGGTCCCTCTCAGCTGCTCCCTCAGAGTGGCGATCTCATCAGTAGCTGCCTCCAGGTCAGTGTTGAGGGTAGCCACAAGTGTCACAGTAGCAGCGAGCTGGGGGTCGGTGATGTCTCCGATGGGGGCGATGGCACAAGCTGTCTCCCCACTCCTCCTGCGGGGGTACCACTTCTCTGGCCCATCCTGGATTTCTCGACAGATTTCTCGAAGTAAAACCCAAACCCTAATGTGGCGAGCAAGCAGTAGTAGGCACGGCGAGCAACATGTGCTATCCCTGCCTCCTGGGTGGATCTCTCACTGGAGGCATAGTGGATCGACCTCGTCCTAGCAGCTCTGGCTCCATGGTCAGCTATACAGATCCGAAGTGTAGTACTCTAGAAGGTGGGAAAGTGGGGGTGTGTCCACCTCTCAATGTGGTACTCCATGCCCACATTGCCTGTGTCGTAGTGGGAGCGGAGTATCTGCCTCAGGCGCCAGTGGTAGAAGTTGTCTCCTGCGTCTATGACAAAGTCCTCCATGGTCCACCTCGGTGCTGCCGGTGCGGGTGCAGGCTGCTGGGGTGCTAGGGGCTCCTCAGGATCATCACCATCGCCATCTGACGGATCATCACCACCATCTTCATCATCACCATCACTGTCATCACCATCTGGGTCTCCGGCAGGATTTCCACCACCTGGCTAAACTGGCTCGGGCTGCTCCTCTGGCTCATCAGCAGGCTCCATCTCCCCGTCCTCACGCTCTCCTTACTGCTGCTCCGCCTCTTCTTCTTCCTGCCTCAGACGCTCCTCCTCTTGCATCTCATCCCACTCCTGGAAAGCATCCTGGTAGGGGGCGCCAAAGTCCATCTCCGGAAAACGGGGCGGAAGATAGCCACAGGTGGACTTGCGGGCGGTCAGCTTTGTGTGAGCCATCTACTGCAGAGAGAAGACAAGGAAAAATTTTAGAAAAACTTTACAAAAGACTGGGGTAGAGGAGACACTGAACACTATTTTGCAAAACTCAACACTTTTATAAGTAAAATAGTGAAGACTAGACTTGACTAAGACCGACCATTCTATCTAGGCTGCGATCCTACAGTCAGCACGGCTCTGATACCATTTGTAACACCGCGCCCTCCAAAGCCGCCCCGCACAGCCCTTCCGAGGGTCGTGCATGTGTACACATAGCACCCTACTTACACTTTCGTCCTCGCTTCGTGTAAAAGGATCAACCCGAAGGTGCTATGGCTGGAAGACAAAAGCTTATAAGTTGCCTCCACCCTTGCTAAACTAGCAATGTGGCACTAAACACGTGCATCATGCACTCACGGGCCACTATTGGGCCATACAAACTGGGCTGGGTGTGACATGCCCGCACAGCCCTTCCGAGGGGCGTGCATGCGTACACATAGCACCCTACTTACACTTTCGTCCTCGCTTCGTGTAAAAGGATCAACCCGAAGGTGCTATGGCTGGTAGACAAGGGCATATAAGTTGCCTCCACCCTTGCTAAACTAGCAATGTGGCCCTAAACATGTGCATCATGCACTCACGAGCCACTACTGGGCCATACAAACTGGGCCAAGTGTGACATACACCCCCCTCAAAGAACCCGATGTCCTCGTCGGTGCAACTCACCCACACGGGCAAATGTCCAGGAACGTTCCTGTCGATGAATTATGTCGAGCACGTCTGCTAGGGGATACCCCAGGAAGTAGATTTGTGGGTCTCGCTGAGTTCTAGGAGCGATAGTGAACGAACAACACAAAGATTTAGACAGCTTCGGGCCACGAGTAGTGTAATACCCTACGTCCTGTGTGCTCGATTGTATTGCACGTGTGATTGAGTTGTATGGTCTTGCCTGTAGGCTTCTGCCGAGCTAGGGACCCCTGCCCTCCTTTATATATCCAGGGGGCAGGGTTACATGGTAAGTTTCCCAGTCAGTTGCAATATGTGAGTCCTAGTTGGATTACACAAGTAGTTCTACTAGGACTCGGTTTTCTATCTTGAGGGTACCCGGGGATGTATATCCCACAAGCCCCCGAGCATCTTGCACCTTTGCTTCAAGTCTTGAATCTACTTTAACATCTTCGAGTAGTTGGAGCTAAGTCCAAGACGCTCAAGCCTTCTCTGTAGAGTAGTTTACATTGGAGTGCATCTTTAGATGCACCCAATGGGTGTAGCCCCCGAGCCTCCGACTACTTTTTAAGTAATCGGAGGTTCAAAAGCAGTCTTCTATCTTCATCTTGAGTAGTTCAATGGCATGCACCGAGTAGGTGCACCCATTGGGTGTAGCCCCTGAGCTTCGAGTAGATTTATTGAAACTAGTCGAAGATCTTGAATGGATCAACAATAGGCACAAAAAATGTGTACCCCTTGAGTGTCGCCCCGGAGCCATGAAAGCGAATGGTTTGCATTCGGTCCAAGGGTCAAGAACATAGTCTTCAAGTTGTTGTAATATGCAAGCACCGACTAGTTTAAAGTACTCGGCTGGCATTGTAAGGCCACGTCGTTTGAGCACCGACTAGCTTCAGTACTTGTCTTCATGTCTTGGCTTGTACCGTGTAGCCCCCGAGCTTCAAGCGACTAGTTGAAGTACTCAGTATGTGAGCATCGACTAGTAAAAGTACTCAAGTGGCTCCATGGTCGTGTTATGAATATTCAACTAGTAACCCTGCAATTTAAATATATAGGATGAGTAGTATCCCATCTAGAAAAAGTAAATAATAATATTTGTAATGCATGTTTAAACTTGTTGCATGTCGTAATGCATGTAAAGCATATTTTTTAAATAAGCTAATAAAATTATTATAATAGCATATAAAGCATGTGGTAATGCATGTTTAAACTGTTTAAGCTCATTGCTCTTGTTAGACTCGTAACCATTCGAGTAGTAGCCCTGTTATGTTTAAACACTTGGTCTTGCTTAACCATTCCTTTTAAGGTGCATAGGTGTTACGAAGGAACCGAAGTTTCACGATTTAAGGTGCATGCTACTGATTGGTTTGGTCATTAAGAGTGCAGAGAAATAATAAAACAGTCGGTCAGGACTTTTTTCCTGTAGGAGAGACCGCGCGAGGATTTGTAACCCGTTGGCGAGATGTCAAGCGAAGTATTCTTTTAGAATAGTCAGCTCATGGCCAAGTATGTTTTTAAACAAGCTGATAAAATTATTGTGCAGAAAATAATTATTAAATAAGACTTAGCTTGATGCACGGACAATTGTCGACGAAGCGTGACGGTCAGCGATGGAACCGCGATGGTTGTTGTTGAAGTCGACTAGTCGGAGTCGAGTCCGACTAGTTGTTGATGGCGCGGTAGCCGACCTCAACTAGTTTACTAGTCGGGATGAGGTAGTCAAAGTAGTCGTTCTCGACTAGTTTCAACTAGTCGGGACGAGTAGTCGAAGTAGTCATACGACGAGTCGATGCAGCCGATCTCGACTAGTTTTAACTAGTCAAGACGAGTAGTCAAAGTAGCCGTACGCCGGGTCGATGCAGCCGGATGTCGATGTAGTCGTATGTTGAGTCGATGCAGCCGGACGTCGATGTAGTCGTACTCGTGTACATCTTCTCGTACGTGGCAAGCAAAAATATTGAAGTCTTGTTGGTAGCCTTCGGTGTGTACGTAGGATAACTCCATACGTCAGTGGGGAACATCGGTAGCTGTTTTTCTGATGCTCCAGGTTGTTGTCCCCTTGTTTTTCTCTCTCTAGGTGATAACAGCCAAAAAAGACCCACCGATTGCAGCTTGAACCAACAGGACCTACTTCCTTTGCCTTGATCCATGCGCCATAAATATGCTCACCGATTGCAGCCTGAACCAACAGCTCCGATCCTACTCAATTTCAGAACTGAGTAGAATTCCAGATCCTTTACGCACATGCAGCAACAATTAATTTCCCTTGTCTATCTTGACGGCTTCTTTTCGGAACGAAATAGCCTCGCTCTTGAATTTGATGCTGCAATAAACGTCGAGTCCATGTCAGCCAGCCAGAATTTCTCGCGTGGCAAACTCACTTAGTAGAATTTGCCGGTCCAAAAAGAATCATCTTCTACTCCACTTCAGATCCGACGTGCAAACACGGCAAGCTTCTGTTGATGGGAACCGGCGAGTAGATTGATTTTGTTGATAGTAGCTCCATCAAGATCTCCTATTGATCCTGTGATCTACCGCTGTTGTTGAAATTGGATCCCATCGCGCCTAATGTCGAACATCGGCGAGTAGGCCCCATGGTGGGCACCAAGTGTCGACGAATTATGTCGAGCACGTCTGCTAGGGGATACCCCAGGAAGTAGATTTGTGGGTCTCGCCGAGTTCTAGGAGCGATAGTGCATGAACAACACAAAGATTTAGACAGGTTCGGGCCGCGAGTAGCGTAATACCCTACGTCCTGTGTGCTTGATTGTATTGCACATGTGATTGAGTTGTATGGTCTTGCCTGTAGGCTTCTGCCGAGCTAGGGACCCCTACCCTCCTTTATATATCCAGGGGGCAGGGTTACATGGTAAGTTTCCCAGTCGGTTGCAATATGTGAGTCCTAGTTGGATTACACGAGTAGTTCTACTAGGACTCGGTTTTCTATCTTGAGGGTACCCGGGGATGTATATCCCACGGTTCCCCCTTAGCGCACGACCGTACGTCCAGTGCCGGCGCCATAGTCCATGCCGTATGCCCGCACACCGACCCGTACGCGCAACCGCGAGGGTCGGCTCTGATACCAATCTGTCACACCCGGATTTTCACAAAACCCAAATACGACCATATATGTGCCCATGAAGTCCACAGAACATATACAACGAACAAATATGATAAACAGAGTACAAATGCTTGAAATAAAAATGGTTTACATTAGATTATATCACAAATGATTATTACGGCGGAAGTCTATAACTCTCAACTAGAGCGGAGCCGTAGTCCACAGGGACTCTGACTGGGAGAGCGCAACTTAGAATTACGGCAGGTCCTCAGGGAACTCAGCAGCAGTCTCATGCACAGCCCAATCTGTTACCCATCCGGGATTTTGTTGAATAATGGCAATTGTAAGTAAAACAATTACTTATCAATTATAGCATGGATACATGAAGGCTTAGAATAAGGCTAGACACGGCTTAACTGCATTAGCACTTTTAGTTGGTTCATTTTAGCATGATCCAAGTTACTACATGTATGTGGAACCTAGTTGCAACCCAATTAAATAAAGTAGATGTGACATTTAAGCATAGATAGACATCATGTTCTAATAAAAAAGGATCCAGGCCACTCGTGACCTTGAGCAAGGCTATCATGATAGATTGTACACTCTGTAGAGGTTTCGCCCTTTACCCACCAGTCGCGTAAAAGTTCAAAGGAACTTTGCACCCAACCACTCACATCAACACTTCCGTGGTGCGACGACATAGGGACGCTACGAGGTTTTTCACAAGACACCCTAACAAGACAGTAGCAGCTAGTTTAATAAGACGGTGTGACCCTAGGCACTGGGATTGATGTACGCTCACGGAGTCACACCATGAGGTGGTCAATGGCGTCCAACGCGCGGGCATCACACCCTTCCATGCGCAACGTGTGGAGTTCCCCATCGCAGGGACTCCCAGCACGGGACTGTGCCTCACGGGGGCATAGCCGACAGATCACCCGTCCCCAGTGGAATCAAGAAACACCCTTTCACCTTGTGTCCACTAACGCCGTTGGCCCCAATGGTAACCATTGGCAAGCTAGAGACGTACAAGTTACTTGACGAAGACCAGAGCCATAATAGTTCTAGTGGTGGCGACAGGCTCCTGGGTTGCCGCTTTAAGAACCGGACCTTAGGGAGAGACACTGGAGCAAAGCACACAGCACATGCCCCATTTCCATAATCCATGTTGCTAAAAAGCAAGTTTTATCATTATCATTAAAGTGAACCATTAGATCAAGATTAACAATTAAACATTGGCGACAGTAGCGGCGCATAGCAAAGATTCTAACCAATGCATAAACCCAAGGTTATCAAAGGAACAGGATATACAAAACTAGGTACAACCTTAAAGGGGACATCAATTTAGACTCATGCATATGAAAGTAAGTGAATATAAAAGGTGTGTTTAGGTAGCAAGGATTGTCCGTGCTATAACTTGCCTTCCTCGATGTGCTGCTGCTGCGAGTCCTGCTCCGAAAAGTCCTCCACGAACTCGAACTCCAAAGCTAACGGCTCACCGACTGGACACGAAGCACCACACAAGCATACACACATACCAATACATGCAAACAAATATAATTATATTAGAACAGTACACCAAACAATAGAAACAATACAAATAAAGGTTCTAGAAATATTCTATGCTTCACTATGAACACATGAGCGTGAAAATCACACTAATCGGAGCTAAAACGGAAAAGATATGGCAAATCTAAGTTCTAGGGACCTGCTAGCAAGTTTTAAAAGTTTCAAGGGGCTTATTTGAAGAAAACAGAGGACCTATACGTAATTACACGTTAAAACCTGAGGGCCTATGCGTAAAAATGTTAAAACAGGATGGCGGGTTAATTTCTAAAAGTGGATGGGCTTCTTTGCAAAATGATCAGAGCTGACCGGTACGGGGGAAGTTTGACTCGGGCCGGGGCTTGGATCCGGCCGTTGGATCTCGATCCAAGGGCTAGGAACAGATCGGGGGTCTAAGTCGTCGGTGGGGACACCGAAGCACGGCGGCGCTGCGCCTACACGGCGGAGGGCTCGCCGGCGTTAGGCAATCCGGCGCTAGGGACCACTAAACTCGACGCGGCTTGGACGGGGAGCAAACTGGGGATGCGTGGGACTCGGCTAGGGGGTCCTCGACATGGATTACGCGGCGAGGGTGACTGGCGACGATGATCGATGGTCGGTTACCGTCGGCAAGAAGCGGCAGCGGGGCTACGGGGCATGGAAACGAGCAAGAAGAGGCGCGGGGCTTCGTTACCTTACGACGGAGCTCCTGGACAGCTTATCGTCATGCAGAGGGCGGTGAGCGGCGGAAATTGAAGGCGGCGGCGTGCTCGAGAAGGCGGCGGCGCAGGGAGCTCGGGTGGGGAGGCACCGAGACCTTGGGCTCGGTGGGGAAGCCTTGGGGCAATGGTGAGGCTTAGGGGGGGCGGAGGCCTCCTTTTATTGCCCCGGGGAGGGCCACATTGGCGTGCGCGCCAAGAGGTCCGGGTGGTGGCGGCCGGCGATCTCTTTCCAAGTGGGAAGAAGGTTCCCATGTGGGGAGCAACGCGAAGAAGGAAAGCGAGGGCGGGGGGGGGGGGACCTTAGCGAAGCTTCATGGAGGCATACCAGCGTGCGGAAGCGGGTCGTCGCATGGGGCCATGGCGCGAGCGCGTGGCGGGAATGGCTCGGGCGTGCCTGGTGCGAGGAAGGGGGAAGAACTGGTGAGTGGGGCCCGCAAGGCAACGAGAGAGGGGAGGAGTTAGGCGGCCGCAGCTTGGGCTGGCGCTGGAGTTCGGCCGGTTGGCTGGGCCTGCGGAGCGGGGAAGAGCGCGGAAGAAATGGGCCGAGCGGCTGCAAGGCCGGGCGCGGGCTGGGAGTTGCCGGGCCGAGCTGGGGAATGAAGGAAGGGAGGGGAAATGGCTAAGGGTGAGAGTTTAGGGGACAGAATTGAACTCGGGTCAAAACATCTTTCCTAAGGGTCAAACAAAAGCAAATTAAATTTGAATTTAAACAAAATTTAAATTCAAATTTAACTTACTACCAAACAAAACCCAATGCAGCAGCATGAATGCAACAAAAATATTTCTACAACTTATATTTAATTTTAATATTCATAAATAATTTATTTAGCCTATATTAGTTATGAACAAATTAAATAGAGGCCAATAACTTACTAAAAATTTTAAATGGGCCAATTTTGGGCGTTAGGCAATCTAGTCCATGATGATTGTAGATTTCACTGCACGATGCATGTATCTCTGCCCCTCCTTGGACTATAAAAGAGGGAGGTAGACACCCGGCCAAGGGCCGGCAGACACATGCACACAGACAGACGACAAGCTACACACACGGACATTGTTCATTCACCAGAGTTCACGACATATCCATCCGATACACTCGGGACTTGGAGGCTTCTCCTCCTCTCCCACCTCGCTTGTAAACCCCTACTACAGGCACCCCGGTGCGTAGTAATACAGTGCGTGCACCACAGTTGCTGGACGTACGGTCCTGCTGCCAGAACTAGGATAAATCTCATGTCATTGTGTTATCCTTCGCACCAACCATCGAGAGAGTGGGCACGGTGCATTCGTTCTAGTTAGTGTCGGGCAGCCGATCCGGACACCGACAGTGGCGCGCCAAGTAGGGGCAGCACCGTGATCATCTTCTCCACCCACACTTTCCCCCGATGGTGACTCACACCAAGACCTTGTCGCTGCGATTCCCTATGGGGGTCTCGGACCCATCCCCAGCCGGATACCAGATTCGGTTTGGGAGCCTGGAGTTCGAGACGTCCGGCAACAGCTACCTTATGCGCCTCCTCTGATGGAGCTTCGACGTGGAGGCTTCTGCGTCACCCCCGTCACCACCCTAGCGCAGAAGGCGCTTGGGCCGGCGCGCACGACAAGTGAGCGCAGAGCGGTGCGGAGCGGCTCAAGTGTGCTCCCCCGAGCGGGGCCGGGCAGACGAGTCACGATCTACAGCAGCAGCGGGGGAGGCAGCGCCTTCACCAACAGCACCCACGACGTGTCCTCTTGGGGAGAGCACGGCCAAGCCGCTGCGATACCAGGTCACCACCATGGCCTACTCATCATCGATCAGCACGAACATGGATGCGTACAAGGATTTACTGGGACATCACCTGATTTCAATCCGCAACCTCATCACTACCTCGCCCGACGATCAGTACCACGACTCCGACAATGAGGTGAACGCTCGCGGTCAGGAGGCCCTGGGGTGGGACTACTTCGGGCTCTGCAGCTGTGAGGCTTTTATGTCTTTTCAGGCCACGGCAGATTGTTGCCTTACTTGCTCCCGACGACTCTAGCGAGGGGGATTACGACACCACGCGGGAGTGCTTTGTTGTCGGGCTCACGGGGCCCGAAGACGAGAGCGACGGGGCAAGAACCGCAGCAGGACACACCGACCGTGCGGTGAACTCACGAGCTGCGACACCACCGAACAACGCCTCGCTCGAGCAAGCGCAGCTGTCTCAGGTCCGAGAGCTGGAGGCCAAGCTCGAGGAAGAGCGCCAGCAGATACGGCGTCTGCGAGCCACACTCGAGGCGGTGCCCCAGGAGCGCGGTGCTCCAGCCACAACCAAGGCGGCGCCTCTCGATTGTGGAGCACGCGCTAGAGAAGCGGGACGTGTCGCTCGCGCACACATCGAAGCCGGTGATGATGTGGATGATACCTTGCCAATGGCAAAGGCAAGCCAGAAGCTCATTACCGAGGCGATATTGATTCGGGCCATGCCTGAGCCATCGACCCCAGAGGGCCGCAACCTGCGCCGCGAATTGCAGCTCCTCATCGAGCAGGCCGCTGTGCAGCAGGCTGAAAGCTCCGCGTCTCGCATGCGCCACACGACCAGTACGAAGGCTGGTGGGAGCATGCACGACCCGGAGGATGGTGACACCCGCAACACCTTGAACAAGAAGAGACAGGACGCCGCAACAGCTCAAGGCTACCACCCTCGACGTAGAGGCCGCTACGATAGCCGGGAGGATAGGAGCCCGACGCCGGAGCCCTCGGGAACCTGTGTGTTCAGCCGGGAGATCCGCGCAGCTCCCGTCCCCACGCGTTTCCGACAGCCCGTCACCATTACCAAGTACTCAGGGGAAACGGACCCCAGAGTTTGGGTCAATGATTACCGCATGGCTTGCCAGCTGGGCGGTGCGACCGACAACGCCATGATCATCTGCAACTTGCCACTTAATCTTGCGGACTCCGCGCGAACATGGCTCGAGCACCTGCCCGTGAACCAGATCCATGACTGGGGTGACCTGGTGAAGACATTCGTGGGTAACTTCCAGGGCACCTACGTACACCCTGAGAACACGTGGGATCTTCGAGGGTGTCGCCAGACATCCGACGCGTCCCTGTGAGACTTCATCCGCCGCTTCTCGAAGCGCTGCACCGAGCTCTCGAGCGTAGGCAACTCTGAGGTCATCCACGCCTTTCTCGAGGCCACGACTTGTCGGGATCTGGTGCGCGAGCTGGGAAGAAGTCCTCCCACTAGCGTGAACGAGCTGTTCGATGTTGCCACCAGCTTCGCCTCTGGGGAGGAGGCACTTGGGGTCATCTTTAACAACAAGAAGGGAAAGTGCGCGGAAGAAGTGCCACGGAGGGCAGCAAGCCCAAGGGCTCTGCGAAGAAGCACAAGAAGAGCAAGAAACCACCACGTGGTCAAGAGCACGACAAGGACCCTGACGAGACCCTTGTGGTCGACGCACCTCGCAAGGGGCCTCGAGGCCCCCTCGATGGGGAGGCGTGTTCGCTGACATGCTCAAAAAGCCGTGCCCTTACCACCTGGGCGTGGTCACTCACACCCTCGAGCAATGCAAGATGCTCAAGAAATATTACAAGCGTGTCACCTCGAAGGACGACAACGCGAAGAAAGATGCGGACGAAGGGGGCAAGGACGGATTCCCCGATGTAGAGAACGTGTTCTTCATCTTCGGGGGACCAATGGCGAACATGACGCCCCGACAACGCAAGTGTGAACATCGAGAGGTCTTCTTGGTTCACAAGTCCATTCCGACGTACCTCGACTGGTCGGAGGAGACCATCTCCTTCAACCACGAAGTTCATCCCGATCATGTCCCGAACCCAGGACAGTACCCACTCGTCGTTGACCCCATCATCGGCAACATGCGCTTCTCCAGGGTGCTCATGGATGGAGGCAGCAGCCTCAACATCATGTACTGATCCACCTTGGAGCTCATGGGGATTGGCCGCGACAAGCTACGCCCCAGCAAGTCGCCATTCCATGGCATTGCGCCGGGGAAACAAGTCCATCCGCTCGGGCAGATCGACCTGCCCGTCTACTTCAGCACGCCGGATAACTTATGCAAGGAGATCCTCACCTTTGAGGTGGTGGGATTTCGGGGAGCATACCATGTCATTCTTGGGCGACCGTGCTATGCCAAGTTCATGGTGATCCCGAACTACACCTACCTCAAGATGAAGATGCCGTGGCCGAAGGGCGTCATCACGGTGGGGCCGTCGTTCGAGCACGCCTACAAATGCGACTTCGAGTGTGTTGAGCACGCCGAAGTGCTTGCAGACGACGAGGCCATGGTGGCAGATCTGGAGAAGATGGCGAACGAGGCCGCCGACTCCCCCCCCCCCCACAAACATGCGGGTAGTTTCGAGCCCACCAAACACACCAATGTGGTACCCCTCGACCCCGCTGCCCCCGAGGGCAAGACGTTGAGGGTCAGCTCCACCCTCGACAGCAAATAGGAAGCAGTGCTCGTTGACTTTCTCCGCGCCAATGTCGACGTCTTCGCGTGGAGCCCCTTGGACATGCCAGGCATACCGAGGGAGGTCGCCGAGCACTCCCTTGACATTCTGCCCCACTCCAAGCCGGCAAAGGAATGCTTGCGACGCTTTGACAAGCCAAAACGCCGGGCGATCGGGGAGGAGCTGCGGAAGCTCTTGGAGGCCGGATTCATCAAGGAGGTATTTCATCCCGACTGGCTAGCTAATCCTGTATTTGTTAAGAAAAATAATGGGAAGTGGAGGATGTGTGTAGATTATACTGGTTTAAATAAAGCATGTCCCAAAGTTCCTTTTCCTTTGCCACGTATCAATCAAATAGTAGACTCGACTGCGGGATGTGAGCTTTTATGTTTCGTTGACGCTTACTCCGGTTACCACCAGATAAAGATGAAAGTGTCCGATCAGCTTGCGACCTCTTTTATCACCCCTTTCGGCACATTTTGCTACGTCACAATGCCCTTTGGACTCCGGAACGCTGGGGCCACATACCAATGGTGCATGCTCCACGTTTTCGGGGACCACATTGGGTGAAACGTAGAGGCCTATGTCAATGACATCATTGTCAAATCTAGGAAGGCGGACGACCTGGTTAACGATATTCATACTGCGTTCGATTGTCTTCGGGTCAATGGGGTAAAACTAAACCCAGAAAAGTGTGTTTTTGGGGTGCCTCGAGGTATGCTCTTGGGTTTCGTCTTCTCCCAGCGAGGCATCGAGCCCAACCTTGAGAAAGTCTCAACCCTCGAATGAATGGCTGATCCGAGACCTAAAGGGGGTACAAAGGGTATTGGGTTGCCTAGCAGCTCTGAGCCATTTCATCTCACGACTTGGTGAAAAAGGCTTGCCTCTGTACCGACTCCTGAAGAAACATGAATGCTTTTCTTGGACACCCAAAGCTAAGGAAGCCCTCGACAGGCTAAAGGCATCGCTTGCGCATGCATCAATCCTGACACCACCAAAGGACGGCGAGCCCCTCTATCTTTATGTGGCTGCAATGACCCAGGTGGTCAGAGCGGTCATTGTCGTAGAAAGGACAGATGAGGGCCACGCTCTGCCGGTCCTAAGGCCGGTGTACTACATCAGCGAAGTATTGACTGAGACCAAGATGCAATATCCACACATCCAGAAGCTGCTCTATGCAGTAGTGCTGGCACGACGCAAGTTGCAACACTACTTCGAGGCTCATCCTATCACCGTAGTTTCATCCTTCCTCTTTGGAGAGATAGCCCACAATCAGGATGCCACGGGTAGGATAGTCAAGTGGTCTGTGGAGCTCATGGGAGAGACTCTCACGCGCCTCGAAAGGCGATAAAGTTACAGATTTTGGCAGATTTTGTTGCTGAATGGATCGACACCCAGCTACCTCCACCACAAATCCAAGCCGAATGGTGGACCATGTACTTCGAGGGGTTAATGATGAAAACTGGCGCAGGCGTAGGCCTCCTTTTCGTCTCACCCCTCAGAGAGCACATACGTTATGTGGTGCGTTTGCATTTCCCGGTGTCCAACAATATGGCTGAGTACGAGGCCCTCCTTAGCGGGCTCTGTATTGCTATGAAGCTTGGCGTCAAGTGCCTCGACGTTCAGGGAGATTCTCGAATGGTCATTGACCAATTGATGAAAGACTCCAGTTGCCACGCTGAGAAGATGGAGGCGTACTGCAACGCTGTGCAACGGTTCGGGGATAAATTCCATGGCCTCGAGCTAAACCATGTCATGCGGTAGTACAATGAGGAAGCAGACGAGCTGGCAAAGATCACGACAGGGTGGATCACCGTTCCCCCGAGCATTTTCGCCCGCGACCTTGCCGAGCCCTCCGTCGATTTCTAGATGACCGCCAAGAATCCTGGCGTGCCCTCGGACGAGAACCCCTCGAAAGAACTCGAGGCCTCAGGACAAGGGCCGTTGTCGGCAGACGAGGCCGAGGCGATGGAGATCTCTCAGTGTCCAGACCGACTGCCCGACACAAACTAGAACGAATGCGCTACGCCCACTCTTTCGATGGTTGGTGCAAAAAATAACACGGATGACAGCGGTTTATTCTAGTTCCGGCCACGGGGCCGTACGTCCAGCAAAGGAGGGGCTTGCACTGTATTACTCCATATCGGGATGCTCATAGTAGGGGTTTACAAGCGTGATGGGAGAGGAGGTGGCGTGCTCCAAGTCGGTGGGTGCGCTGAGAACTCTGATCGTCTCAGCGTGCGTGTGTGTGCTCGCTGCTCGTCTGTCTTGTCTCTTTCTTCTTGCCTGCCGGCCTTTGGCGGACGTCTGCCTCCCCTTTTATAGCTCAAGGAGGGGCAGAGTTACATGCTTTGTATAGTTAAATCTACAGTATCAGGTACTGGTGAGTATGGTGCCAGGCGTGGAGGCTGTCCTGTGGATCCTTTGGCCTGGCGCAGATCGCTGATCCTCCACCAATCTTCCATTCATGATGGTATCGCTGCCCATGTAGAAAGTACGTGTTGTTGTGCTTGTCCTGAAGTGTCTTTGAGGGGTTACGCCGATTGGTGGCTGAGTCGAGGGTTCTCCTGCGTGCTTTGATGGCCTTGTCACAGAGCCCGTACCAGGGTTGGCGACACAGGAGTGCGTGAGCCTTCAGCACTGGCCAGGTATGGGCTTTGCACGCCAGCATGGTGAGAGGAGTTGGTGGTACAGGGGCGTGCGGTCGTGCACAACGCCGGGAATGGTGGAGCAGTGACTGGAGTTGGTGGATGGAACTAGGTCCTGTTGTCCGTGCGTCCACACTGATCAGCGTGTACGCCCGGCCTTCGCCTGTACGCCCATCCGAGGGCTCTCCCATGCTTGCTCGAGGGTTTCGTGGCAAGGGATGGATAAAAATTGACAGAGCCGTACGTCGAGGCGACGCTCGCCTGTCTGCACAGGATGTTGCAGTGCTCGCACAGTGACCGACGTCAGTTGTACAGTGGTCAGAGTTGGCCGCATAGTGTCCTGGGACGTGCCAGTCGGCATGGGAGTTGATTTGCCTTTTGACTTGGGTGCCCTGCAGGGACGTGGGGCATTTAATGCTTCTATCGGGCGAGGTGGGCGGTCGCTTCGAGCGCCCTTAGTTTAGAATGGATGGCCTCGAGCGAGGCGGAGTCGGGACGTCCGCTCGAGAGAAGTCGATGCCCTTGATCGAAGCGGAGTTTGTACAGTGTTTTGGTCGAGGGGGCCGAGACCCTCGAGCGAGGCGGAGATGAAGCCCGTACGTCGGTCCTTCGAAGGGAGAGGCTCGAGCGGCTGTCAGGCCATCAAGCGGAGTGGGCCTTGGGCATGTTCTAGTTTTATTTTGGCCCATGGGGATTCGGTTGTGATTTGTTTGCATTTTCTAGGGTGATTATCCTTAGGTTAGGAGCCCCCTTAAGATTGTCTCCCACAAGATCGATGAGGACCCACCCTCTCGAGACTGGCGTGACCAGTACCTCACTTGGATCAACTGAGGGGAGCTGCCCTCGGATCGAACCGAAGCACGGCGCATCGCCAGGAAGGCCAAGTCGTTCGTCATGATCGATGGAGAATTATACAAGTGCAGTCCCTCAGGAATTTTACAATGATGCATCCCCATCCCCGAGGGCAGGGAGCTGATTTGAGACATACATGCTGGCGTGTGCGGCCACCACGCCGCGCCACGCGCCCTCGTCGGTAATGCATTCCGAGAGGGCTTTTACTGGCCCACGGTGGTTGCCGACGCCAACGAGGTCGTGCGCATCTGTGAAGGATGCCAGTTCTACGCGTGCAAAACCCACCTCCCGACGCACACTCTGCAGAAAATCCCTATCACGTGGCCTTTCACTGTGTGAGGATTAGACCTCGTAGGTCCTCTGCGAGCAGCACTCAGGGGCTTCACTCACCTGTTGGTGGCCATCGATAAGTTTTCGAAATGGAACGAGGCCCGAGCCATTAGCAGCAACAAATCGGAGCAAGCCGTGCAGTTCTTCACGGACATCATCCACATGTTCGGGGTACCTAATTCGATAATCACTAATAATGGCATCCAGTTCACAGGCAAGAAGTTCTTGGAATTCTGCGACAGCTACCACATCGGCATGGATTGGGAAGCTGTAGCCCATCCACAAACGAATGGCCAAGTGGAGCATGCCAATGACATGATACTACAAGGCCTAAAGCTAAGAATCTTCAACAAGTTGAACTGGTTCGGCCGAAAGTGGGTCACGGAGCTACCCTTGGTCGTCTGGAGCCTCAGGACAATCCCGAGCAGAGCCACGGGCTTCACCCCATTCTTCCTCGTCTATGGAGCCGAGGCCATCCTCCCCACCGACTTGGAATATGGGTCCCCGAGGCTCAGAGCCTATCAAGAGGATCTAAACCAGCAAACCCGCGAGGACTCACTAGATTGCATGGATGAGGACCGCGATGTGGCACTCCTACACTCAGCAAGGTACCAACAATCCCTCCAGCGATACCAATCGCAGAAGGTTCGACATCGAGACCTTAACAAGGGAGACCTGGTACTGAGACTGCGACAAGATAATCGAGAGCGCCACAAGCTCACGACACCGTGGGAAGGGTCGTACATCATCGCGGAAGTACTGAAGCCTGGCACGTACAAGCTTGCGAACGTGAGGGGCGATGTATTCCCCAACGCTGCTGGAACATACAACAGCTACATCACTTTTACCCATGAGCTTTCAAGTTCATTTGCACATATATCACTTTTAGAACGAATAATAAAGAAAGGTCATGAACAGGAGAACTCGGCTTTACCCTCGATAAAGCCAAGTCCCCCTCGGGGGCTACATGAGGGGGTTCCCCCCCTAAATCGTCCCATTTTTGCAGACTTTTTTCGAAACTCCTATCGCATTACTACCTCGTGTGCTTCGAAAAGATAAAGCCAGGACACAAATTAACCAGAGTAAGGGCCGACCGAGCCGCAGGACCACCTACGCCTCCTAGATATGGCCTCCTGCTCGCCACCCTACGCCCAAGTTTCTTTGTGCACACGACTCACCCCGCCGAAATATTTACAAGAAACGTCAAAATGCGATGGAGCATATTAAATGAAACTTCAAATAAATTACATAAAAGGATTGTCCATTACAAAATTATGCCCGAAACTAAATCATCGATCCTATGCGGATCCTAGGGCACATCTTCCCCATCTCGAGAGCCTGCGGCTGCGGCGTCCTCTCATTCATCTGCCTCGGGGAAGAGGTCGCCCTCGAAGAGCCCGGCGAGCGTCGCGGCAGTACCTTCAGCAGCGGCGTCAGACCGCTCGACGACGGCCACCGCAGCATCGTCATCAAGGTCCTCAGCAATGATGTAGCCTGTGGCTAACGCCTCGAGGTCAACGATGAAGTGCATCGAGATGACGCCGAGGGTCTTCTACACACCGAGCCGCAGGGCGCCCTTCAGGCGCTTGGTGACGCAGTCGCCCAAGGCCCTTAGGCGGCTTGACACTGAGCTTCCCGAAGGAACTTCCTCACCCTCGAGCTCACGGCACACGGCGACAGCGGCGCCCTCCAGATTCTCGAGGTCCTCCTGGGCCTTCGAGTAAGCGACCTGGAGGGAGTCTGCCGACGCCGATGTGTCCACCATGAGTTTCCACAGCTCTGAAACATAAACAGAAAAACACCGAAATAAGCCTCGATGAACCCAAAGCCGTCAAAAATGCAGTGGTAAGGCAACTCACCTTCGACCCACCTCTGCTCCTCCGCCAGAAGCGCCTGCGCGGTCCTCTCCCCCTTGTGCGCCATGCGCTCTTGCTGCAGCTCTTCCTGCATTGCAGAGAGTGACGCGCCCCTCAGTGTGAGCTGGGACCACACATCCTCGAGTGCCGCGTGCTCTTGTTGGAGCCACCCCTCCACCGCCACAAGCGCCTCAGCTTTTTCCAGCAGAGTGACACCCAACTGCTCGGCCTCCTGGGCCTTCTGTTTCGCCACGGCCCTCTGGGCGTTGTGCTCCTCTGCTGCTCGGGCCAAGCCTTCCATGGCCGCCAGCGCGTCCTCCTTATCCTTGAGCGCAGTGCTGAGCCCCGATACCTCTTGGGCCCTTTGCTCTGCTAAGGCCCTCTGGGCGTCGCGCTCCCCCTCCACACGCGTCAGGACCTCCCCGCACTGGCGACCTTGGGCCCATAGCTCGTTGATCCCGGCATGGTGATCATCCACCTATGAGCGCAACTTCTCGTTCTCCTCTGGAACCCGACAAAGATGGGCATGCTGCCGAGCTATGTACGAGATTTTGTCCCCGGGAAGCTCTTTCAATTGCTACCAAAGAAAACACACGCGATAAGAATTTGTGCACGAATGTGCGAAAAGAATCTAATGACTCAAGGACGAACGGACTTACCCGATGGATGGCGAGGCCACGGATGTGTGGAGCATGAGGGCATCCGCAAGGGTCCTCAGCAGAGCGGACCTGGCCTGTCGGTATTCCTCCCACAGCCCTCGCTCCACCTCCGTAACCTCCAGCAGCGTCGGGGGAAGCCCGGGCAGGTGAGGCTCCAGCTCCGCCCAGGCTTCGACCGGCTCCGAGGCCCCGGCCAAGCCCTCCACAGCCACCATGACGCCCCCGTCGCCCTCGATCACGGCCGGGTCAGTGATGGCCGCAGTCTCGGTGTCTTCCTCGGGGGCGGCTGCCACTGCGGGCGTGGGCAGGCCACCACCTCCGCCCTCGAGAGGTGGGGCGACGCCGAGTCCGCAGCCTCGAGCCATGGCATCACCACCTCCGTGACGATGTCGGGGGCCGCCAAGGCTGGAGCCTCAACCTCCAGCGCTCCCGCTGCGGCCTCGCGCTCGGCATCCCCACCATCAGTGGCCCGGGTTGCGTCTTTAGCGCGGCCTGGGCTCACCGGCTCCGTAACGTTGCCTGCGGGCGCAGGCACTTCCGCCACCACCGCGTCGAGGGGCTGTGTCCTCCGCACGGCCCGCGGTCCCAGTGCTCACAGCACTCCCCTTGCGGTGCTCTTGCCACGATTACGCCGCTCCCTACGCCTGCGCCGCTTGGTACCTGGCAACGACAGCCTCGGTCGATGGGGGTATGCCGGCCGAGGGCTGCGCCTGCGCGTGTGGAGTGGCGCGCGCTACCAACTTGAGCGCCTTGGTGGGCGCGAGCGAAGGGGATGAGAGCGCGGTAGTCTGGCTGATGAACAATGACACGGTAAGTGATCAACAAGAATGAGACTTGAAACATGTAACGGACGGACGTGAGCAGAACTTACCGAGTGACCACCGCCGGCTTGCGCTTCTTCGATCCGCTCGAGGGCTGCGCACCCCTCGAGCTGGATGGGGGTTGTGACGGCGCATAAGGGGCGGGCGTGATGGGTGTCCGCGCTATCAAGGGCGCCGACGCGTCGAGGGTCCCCCTGCCCGCTGCCGAAACAGGCACGGATCAAGCCCGCGTGGAGACAGGCGCAAAGTCCTCCACCTCCACCATGGCCGCCGGCGGGGGTCCCTCTCATGCTTGCGGTTCTCCTTGTCGTGGGCAAGCTTTCGCCGCTGCTTCCGCTCATGCTTCTTCTTCTCGGTGTCCTTCTGCGCCTTCCGCCTCTCGGCGTGGAGACGGTTCGCCTCACGGACCTCGGGGAGAGGGGGATCCTTACGATATTCCTTGTGAGAGAACCCCTAAAATTAACATCGAATTTAGATATGAAGTAAGTCAAAAGGAAACCAAATCGACAAGGGCTCGAACGCGAGTCACATACGAATCGAAGATGGCCCACCTCGGGGTGCATCTTGACGGCCCAAAGCGCTACGTCGGAGCAATCCAGCTTGGAGCACTCCACAGCGCGCTTCGCCCTTTGACTTGCGCGGCCGGTGGGAAGCAGCTGCTCTGACATGTGCGATCCCTTGAAGGGGACCCCCGGCTTCAGCTCGTTGATGGGGAGCTTCCTCTCCATCAGCGGCACCATCCTTTGCCGATGAAAGTTGGCGATGACGGTCGCCGCGGTCAACCCCTCCCTCGCCAGAGCCCGCATCACGTCGGTGAAGACCACGAGCCTGGCCTGGCGGTCGGCTAGGGACACGCCATGCGACCAGGTGATTGCCTTCTCCGGGAGAACCTTGCTCGTGTACGCCGGAAGCCGCCCATCATCATTGCGGAGGTAAAACCACCCCTTGTCCTAGTCCTGGTTGTTGGAGGTCATCGTGCAGGGGACGTGGAGGCGCTTCAGGTTCTCGCGGGCGTGGATGGCGAGGCCACCGGCGCGGACGGCCTTCCGGACCCCCCTCGTCTCACTGGTTGTCGTGTGGAGCTCACACCGGAAGAGGTGAATCCATAGATCCCAGTGCGCCTCCACCCCGAGGTACCTTGCAGATGGCAACGAAGACTGCCGCCTGTGAGATGGCGTTGGGGCCAAGTTGTGCAACTCCACCTGGTAGTGGTGGCACAACCCTCGCACGAATCATCCCGCAGGGGGGCGCTGAACCCCCGCTTGTGCAGCCGTGTCAGGCTGACAACGTAGCCCGGCGGGGGAGTTGGCTCCCCATGCGACGCCGGCAGAGCAATCCACTCCGATTTCTTCGGGGTTGAGATCTTGGGCAACAACCCAACTTCGGCGAGGCTCGCGAGGTACCTCGCATCCGCGGTGGATGGGCTCCATGGCGCGGGGTCTCTGATCTCAACCATGGTAGCGAACGAAGGGGAGGCGAAGGTGAGCTTGGCGGCGTGGCCGGTCAGAGTCTCTCTCTCTCTCTTCTTCCTCGCGGCGGAGCTCGAAAAGGCAAAGGCTAGGGAAAGCGAATGGCTAAGGTAAAGAGATTAACTTCTCCGATTCCTCGTTTTATACCCCGGCACAGTTAATGCGGTAGGTGTGGCTCTCACTGACGAATGGGCCCATTTGGGACTGAAAACCCACGCACGCGCAATCCAAGGCGGCAGTATAGCCCGTCACTTCGGAACCGCTCGCACGTGCATCGCCCACGCCCAAAAAGGCGTGCCCGTTCCGTTTGCCCCGGGCCACGTCTGCCACATCCGTGCGCACAATCCGGTCAAGACGAAGTCCAAACGGTGGCGTCCCCCCGGGAGTGCCTTCCGAGGTAAGGCACCTCTTCGTGAGGCCCCACTGATCAGGGGTTCGAAGCCTGGCCCAGTGGGGGTTCGACAGGCGCCCTCGATCCACAGAGTCAGGGGCAAGCCAGGCGCGTTCGATCGAGCCTACCCACGAACGTGGAGTTCAGGGGCGCCCGGTGCTGCGTTCAAGGCCAGACAAAGGCAACTAGGCAGAAGGGTCCCAATGAGGGAGAGCAACGAGCCCTCGGCTCCTATCGAATGGGGTCAAGCCCTGCCCAGCAAACCTTTGCAAGTGCTTTCATGAGACGTGTCTCCGGACCACGAAGCCGACACTTATTGAATGGGGCTCAGACATCCACTTCAACCACCCGTTAACAGCTCACCGAGGCATCCATGGCTCATCACCCGCTCGTGGGTAGCATGGATTCCCTCACCCCTCCTCCCTGCGCAAGGGGGATGAGGGTCGTACCATGAAGACGAGGCAGACCCCTGATCGACCCCGCTTGGGCCAGGGCTCGGGGGCTCCTCGCGCCATGGCCAAAGCCCTTTGAACAAACCTTGTTGTCACATGAGTATAAATTTCTTTGTTAGGTCGACCCCTCCGAGTGCTCAAATGAGTTCTTTGGAGAGTGGTTCGTATAAGGGTAATGTTATCGAGCCAGCATAGATTGCCAATGCCGGCTGAAAGAACGCCGAAGCTGGCTGAAACAAACGCTGGACGGATGCATCACTCGATGAATCACACATCTGAAGTGCTCATAGCCCTTGGACGAGTGTATTCACTGCTCCAATGCCTCGGGGGCTACACCCGCGGGTGCGCTAGCGCGCCCCCTATGGAACCTCTTACAAGTTCAAAGGGAAGCTCCACACGTAGCTCCCGAGACGACATCGCAGAAGCACATTCCTTTGCTGGACTAACCCACGTCCAGCCAAGGCTCGGGGGCTACTGTTGGGGATGGTCTTAATGGGTCCCCTAACGTAAGGGATAATCACCCGAGAAAAATGCAATCAAATCACAACCAAATCCCCGTGAGCCGAAAGAAGACCAAAGCACGCACAAGGCCGACGGCCCATTACGGCCCAACAGTCGCTCGGGCCCCTCCATGAAAGGCCTGACGCATGGACCTCATATCCGCCTCGCTCCAGGGTTTCGGCTCCCTCGACCGAAACATTGTTCAAACTCCGCTTCGCTCAGGGGTACTGACCTCCCTCGAGCGAACACCCCAACTCCGCCTCGCTTGAGGCTACCCCGCCAAACAAAAGCGCATGCGCCCGTCCACCTCGCCTGACAAGGGCATTCAATGACCGGCGCTGCCACAAGGCGCCAAAGTCAAAGGACAGATCGCCACCCATGCCGACTGACACGACCTAAGACACTATGCGGCCAACTCTGGTCACGGTGCGGATAACGCCGGTCACTGTACAAGCACTGTAGCGCCCTGTGCGGATAGGCAAGCGTCATCCCGATGCACGGCTCTGACCATCCCCGTCCAGCCCCCACGACGGAGCCCTCGAACGGGCATGGGGAGGCCCTCGAATGGGCATATGGACGAGGACTGTGCGTGAGCGCCGGTCATTACGGCTGCACGGGTAACATAGGCCAGGTTCCATCCGCCAACTCCGGTCACTGCTCTGCCATCCCCGGCGTTGTGCATGACCGTGGGACCCTGCACCACCAACTCCAGTCACCGTGCTGACCCGCGAAGCCCTGATCAGACTTGTGCCGAAGACTCTAGCGCCCCTGTACCGCCAGCTCCCATACTGATCCTATGACGGAGCCCTCTAGGAGGCATGGGAGGACCCTCGAACAGGTGTACGGGCGACGACCGGGCTCGGACACCGAATGGCATAGCCCCTCAAAGATGCTTTAGGACGAGCACAGGGACACGTACTTTCTACAGGGGTCGTCATACCGTTGTCCACAGAGGTTGGCAGAGGTTCAGCGATTTGCGCCGGACAAAAGGATCCACAGGACAGCCTCCACGCCGAGCGCCATACTCTCCAGTATCCAATGATTGTAGATTTCACTACACGATGCATGTATCTCTGCCCCTCCTTGGACTATAAAAGGGGGAGGTAGACGCCTGGCCAAGGGCCGGCAGACACACGCACATAGACAGAAGACAAGCTACACACGCGAACATTGTTCATTCACCAGAGTTCATGACATATCCATCCGATACGCTCGGGACATGGAGGCTTCTCCTCCTCTCCCACCTCACTTGTAAACCCTACTACAGGCACCCCGGTGTGTAGTAATACAGTGCATGCACCACACTTGCTGGACGTACGGCCCCACGGCCAGAATCAGGATAAATCTCGTGTCATTGTGTTATCCTTCGCACCAACTATCGAGAGAGTGGGCACGACGCATTCGTTCTAGTTTGTGTCGGGCAGCCGATCCGAACACCGACACTATGTGAATGTCGTTCTTATTGTTTTACTTCTACATATGCGATGATAATGGTTATTTTTTTGCATGCGACGGTAGAAGTAGAACGATCCCTTGCAATGTTTAAGTTTTAAATGCCCTCCCAACTAAATCTTACACTGTCACATGTCTTGTACAATTAGTGGTGGGTTGTTGAAATTAGGGTACCACTAGTTTTCCTTGACTAGATGGGTTCATATCGGATACTTACTTGTACGAAGGGTTAGTTAACTTAGACAAGGTCATCTTAACGGTTAAGGACCTTGGGGCATAAAGGTTGGGCACCGAGACATAGAGATGACACCCGACAACATGAGTCATATGTGATATGATTAGCAAAGGGTTTCTTACCGATCTACCATATCTTCTAACGGTGATGCTAAAGCTCACTAGTGGACTTGTTAGTTGTGGGTCCTGAATCACTAAGTATCAATGGAGGGATATTGATTTTAGTGGGAGTAGATTCTATTAAGACTGTTTAATGTATTTTACTCTGTCATAGATATGTTGTCTTAGTATTTTGCATTATTTATGTTGTAGATCAATGGCATCTAGCACATCGTTTTCTTTGCGTTCGGTCCTTGAGAAGTATAAGTTGAATGGAACAAACTATGCGGATTGGATCCGCAACCTAAGGATTGTTCTTAGGGCTGAGAAAGAGGACGAAGTTCTAGATAGTCCATTACCACCAGAGCATGCTCATGATGCAACTGCTGCTGTGAAAAATGCTTATAAGAAAGCATGTGATGCCCATCTTGAAGTGAGTTGCCTTATGCTTGCTTGCATGGAACCTGAGCTGCAAATGCAATTTGAGACAAACAATGAGGCCCACGATATGATTGAGGCACTAAAGGATATGTTCCAAACTCGAGCCAGGACTGAAAGGTTCAATGTCTCGAAGGCCTTTATGGAGGCCAAGCTAGCAGAAGGCACAACAGTAGGGCCACACGTGATCAAGTTGGTTGGTTACACCCAGAGGTTGGAGAAGCTAGGCTTCCCACTTGGCCTAGAGTTGGCCACTGATTTTATTATAGCATGACTTCTGCCTAGCTTTGGAAACTTCATCTTGAACTACCATATGCATGGGGCCGAGAAGGGCTTGAATGAGTTGTGTGGCATGCTCAAGACAGTAGAGGCTGATATTAAGAAAAGTGTTGGTAGCAGCCATGTGATGGCAATCTAAAAGAGGCCTAACTTTAAGAAGAAGGGCAAATCTTGGAAGAAGAAGGGCAAGGCTAAAGATACGATCTCGCAACCAAACCCAATGCCCCAGGCTAAACCTGGACCTGCTGCAGATAAAGAGTGCTTCTTCTGTAAAGAAATTGGTCACTAGAAGAGGAATTGCAAGTTGTACCTAGCTTCTCCGAAGAATGGCGGTAGTAAGAGTACTCCGCATCAGGTACACTTGACATTCATGTTACAGACATTTTCCTCATTGATTCATGTATTAATTCTTGGGTATTTGATACTAGATCAGTTGCTCATATTTGCAATTTGATACATGGACTTATAAGAAGAAGAAGCGTGGGAAGAGGCGAAGTTGATTTCCATGTGGGCAATAATGCAAGAATTGCTGCTTTGATTGTCGGGACAATGCAACTCCACCTCCCGTCAGGATTTATTATGGAGTTGAATAATTTTTATTTTGTTCCTAGTTTGAGTCGAAACATTGCGCCTCCTTCATGTTTGATGAAGGATGTTTATTCATTTATGAGTGAAAATAATGGTTGTGTGATCTCTAAGAATGACATGTTTGTGGCTCTTGCATTCATTTAAATCTTGATGATTCACCTATCTATAATATAAGTGCTAAAAGACCTCAGTTGAATGATTCGAATCCTACCTATATGTGACATTGTCGTTTGGGTCATATAAGTGAGAAGTGCATGAAGAAGCTCCACTCTGATGGACTTTTTACTTCGTTTGATTTTGAATCATACGAGACATGCGAAACTTGTTTACTAGGCAAGATGACCAAGGCGTCTTGGACAGGTTTTCCTGAGAGGGCGCAATACTTTTTGGAAGTCATACATACGGATGTGTGTGGACCAATGAGCACGACAACTCGAGGTGGATTTCAATACTTCATAACTTTCACTGATGATTTTAGTAGATATGACTATGTCTACTTAATGAAGCATCAGTCAGAAACTTTTGAAAAGTTCAAGGAGTTTCAGAATGAAGTTGAAAATCAGTGTGGCAAGCAAATGAAGGCCTTATGATCTGATCGTGGAGGCGAGAATTTGAGCCATGGGTTTAGCACTCATCTAAAGAGTTGCGGAATTGTTACACAGCTTACGTCGCCTGGAACACCTCAGAGAAACGTTGTGTCTGAGTGATGTAATCGAACTTTGTTGGACATGGTTAGATCAATGATGAGCTAGTCAGACCTACCATTATTGTTTTGGGGTTATGCTCTAGAAACATCAGCTTTCACGCTAAATAGGGTATCGTCTAGGTCAGTGGAGAAGACACCATATGAGACATGGACTGGCAAGATTCCCAGTTTGTCTTTTCTGAAAATTTGGGGTTGTGAAGCATATGTCAAGCGACTTCAGTCGGAACGGCTTGCACCAAAGTCGGACAAGTGCATATTCATGGGATATCCAAAGGAAACAATTAGATATTATTTCTACAACCAATCAGAGGGCAAAGTGTTTTCCTAGAGAAAGAGTTTCTCAAAAGCGAGAAAAGAGGATAGAAGGTGTATCTTGAAGAAGTTTGAGATGAGCCTATGAGGCAAGACTTTACAAGTGATGCTAACGTATCAGAACAAGTTGAGGCACCTGTGGCAAGAGAAGAACCACCACAACCACGAAGGTCAAAAAGGCCATGTCGTGCAACTAATAGATTGAATCTCCTAGTTACGGGAGAGTGTGTCATATTGTTGATGGACAACGATGAGCCTAGGACCTATGCGGAAGCAATCATAGACCCAGATTCTGAGAAATGATAAAGTGCCATGGGAACCAAGATAGATTCCATGGGAGATAATCAAGTTTGGAACTTGGTTGACCCGCCTTATGGTGTGAGACCCATCGAGTGCAAATGGATCTTTAAGGGAAGTAGAGATATGGATGAAAATGTTAACGTCTATAAAGCATGACATTTTGCAAAAGGTTTTCGACAAGTTCTAGGAGTTGACTATGACGAGACATTGTCACTAGTAGTGATGCTTAAATCTATTCGGATCATTCTAGCAATAGCTGTGTATTTTGATTATGAGATATGGCAGATTGATGTCAAAACAACTTTCCTAAATGGGAAATTTGGATGAGGATGTATATATGATACAGCCTCAAGGTTTTTTCGATCCAACTAATGCTGGAAAAATATGCAAGCTTCAGAAATCTATCTATGGATTAAAGCAAGCATCTCGGAGTTGGAACCTTCATTTTGATGAGGTAGTCAAAGGATTTGGCTTTCGTCAAAATAAGGAAGAGGCTTGTGTTTACAAGAAGGAAAGTGGGAGCTCTGTTGCATTTCTAATCTTGTATTTGGATGACATATTGTTGATTGAGAATGACATTCCTATGCTGAAATCTGTTAAGACTTCACTGAAAAATAATTTTCTATGAAGGACATAGGGGA
This sequence comes from Echinochloa phyllopogon, assembly GCA_033239725.1. Lineage (NCBI taxonomy): Eukaryota > Viridiplantae > Streptophyta > Magnoliopsida > Poales > Poaceae > Echinochloa > Echinochloa phyllopogon. The sequence continues at coordinate 32,438,761 of BTCW01000018.1, forward strand.
AGCTGCATACATTCTGGGCATAAGGATTGTTGGTGGTCGTTACTGCTCGTTTTCGACCACCAACACTGTCACACCCAGATTTTCACAGAAACCCGAATGCTGCCATATGTGTGCCCAAGATGTCCACAGAACACATACAGCTTACAAATATGGAAATCAGAGTACATATGCTATATTTTATATCAGAGTTTACCTAAATAAAACACAGCGGAAGTCTAACTCTATCGACGGGTAGAGCCACAAGTCCACAGGGACACCAACTGGTTGACCACACCTCAGAAGTATAGAAGATCCAAAGAAACTCAGTAGCAGCAGACTCATTTACTCTATCTGTTACCCATCCGGGATTTTGTTGAATAATGACAAGTGTAAGTAAAACATTTACTTAGCAAGTATAGCACGGGTGTATGAAGGCTCAAAGTAAGGCTAGACACGGCTGAACTGCGTTAGCATTTTTAGTTGGTTCGTTTTAACATTGTCCAAGTTACTACAAGTGAAAGGAACCCAGTTGCAACCCAATTAATAAATTATAAGTATCATTAAGCATAAATAAACATCATCTTCTAATAAAAAAGGATCTAGGCCACTCGTGACCCTGAGCAAGGCTATCATGATAGATTTTACACTCTGCAGAGGTTTCTCTCTTTACCCACCAGTCGCGTAAAAGCTCCAATGAACTTTAAACCCAACCACGTGGAGGTGGATCAGACCTCACAAATCACACTTCCGAGGTGTGACCGCATAGGGACGCTACGAGGCTTTTCACAAGACACCCTAACAAGACAGTGACCGCTATGGTACAACACAGGTAGTATGGCCCAAGGCACCGAGATCGACTTACGCCTACAGAGTCACACCATAAGGGGGTCGATGGCGTCCAAAGCGCGGGCATCACACCCAACAATGCGCAACGTGTGGAGTTCCCCATTGCAGGGACTCCCAACACGGGACTGTGCCTCACGGGGACATAGTCGACGGATCGCCCGTCCTTGGTGGATCAAACCATACACTCACGAGTTGTTCTCATAGCACCGTCGGCCACTCCGGTAACCACTGACAAGCTAGAGACGTACATGCTACTTGACCAAGACCAGAGCCATAATAGTTCTAGTGGTGACGACAGGCTCCTGGGTTGCCGCTTTAAGAACCCGACGTTATGGAGAGACACTAGAGCAAAGCACACAGCACATGCTCTAGTTCCCTAAACCATGTTGCTAAAAAAAAAATTTTATCATTATGTTAAAGTGAACCATTAAGTCAAAATTAACAATTAAACGGAGGTGATAGTAGTTGCGCATAGCAAATATTCTACCCATATTCATAAACCCAAGGTAATCAAGGCCAGGATAATCAGAAACTAGGTACAACCTTAAAGGTACATCAACTTAGACACATGCATGTATGAAATAATTTATTACAAAGTGGGTAGGTAGCAAGGATTGTCCATGCTATAACTTGCCTCCCTCAAAGTGTTGCTGCTGCTGGTCCTACTCCTGAAAGTCCTCCTCATACTCGAACTCCAACGCAAACGGCTCACCGACTGGACACGAATCATCACACAAGCATCCACACAAGCCAATACATGCAAATAAAAGTATTCTATTAGAACAGTACACCAAACAATAGAAACAGAACAAAAGAAGGTTTTAAAACTAATCTATGCTTCGCTACGAACACGTGAGCGCAAGAATCACATTAATCGGAGCTAAAACGAGAAAGTTACGGTGTTTCTAAGTTTCACAGACTTGCTGGCGAGGTTTAAAAACTTTGCGGGACCTATTCGTGAAAAACCGAGGACCTATACGCAATTTCATATAAGAACCCGAGGGCTAACACGCAAAAAGGTAGGGGCTTTTCTACGAAAGAGTATAGACTAAATGAATATGGTAGAAAATTATAAGATTCGCTGAGGGTCTTACTGAAAATCTTGAGGCCAAAAACGACGGAAGGCTCGGCGCGACGACAAGATGAAGAATGGGCAGTAGCGGTAGATATGGTGGAAGAAGACTACCATAGGGAATCCTAAACAAAGGGGCGTCCTTGTAAAGGAGTCTATGGTGTGCCTTTTCCAGAGGAGAGGTGGTTCGTATATATAGGGAGAAAACCTCTCACTTCCAGGTTCATTAGGAATATGGGACTAAAGGTGGTTTGCCCCATTCCAATGCAAATGGGCTTTGAAATTTGGCCTAATAAAGTGATGGGATGGATTTGGCCTAAAATTTGGTAAACTTTGGGCCAAGGCTGGTCTACTAAGATTTAGGGTGATTTTAATTTTCGGAATAATTATTTTCCTGGTTATAAAATAATTCCAGATAAGTCCAGAATTGATATTAAAACCATGAAAAATATTCTAAAAATTCTAAAAATCCTACGAAAAATTCCAGAGATAGAGTTGGACATGAGGAACCCAAATAAAATATTTGGAGCTCATGAAAAAGATTTTAGCACCTTCCATAAATTGGAATTAGCTATAGAAAAATAGGAATAAATCCCAGAAAGTTCTGGAAAATTCCCATTATGCTTCTAAACGTGTTTTTGAAAACTTTACATACATTAAGCCATTAAATGCAACCGACATGAATGCATGGAACTCAGTATTAAACCTATGTTACTTTATTTTGCCTTTAGAAAATAATTATTTCCATGTACTAAATTACCTGTTAATTTATATGAACCTCGGAAAATTTTAGAAAATTGAGAAAATTATTGTATTAACTTTGCTAACAAATCACATTCCAAAATCCAAAAATTTTGGGGTGTGACAAATACTCGTGAATAAAAAAGGATATATGTGACATTTCATGCACTTATTTCAAATAAAGTTCCATGAGTTTTGGTGTATTTCACTTGTGTAGATACAATAACAAAAAATACGTGCTATAGGGGTCGAAATTGAAAAATTCGGCCGAACGATACGATTCGGTTGGTTTCCCCCCTTAGCCGTCTACGACATAAAGCATGATCGGGAGTCCTCCACGTCAATGATGACCAAGCGATGATGAAACATGACATGTGGGCGACCTCCACCTCATCCTTGGGCCAACACAACACGAAGCACATCACCAAAAGCCAGCCTAGGGAGGTCCAAGACCTAAGGCAGTGCTGGGGAGGCCGGCCATGGGCCAAGCCCACTTCGGCCGAATCCTGGCCTTCGGCCGAACCGCCCCCCAGCACCAAAAACCGACACCAGGAGTGCATCTAGGCCATGGGAGCAAAGGACAGTGCATCCCACAGTTCGGCCGAACTGGGCAGTTCGGCCGAACCTAGGGATTCGCCTGAATCAGGAGAAACTGCCTCCTGGTTCCGTTGGCTACCACTCCACTCCAAACCGACCTACTCAAGCTATAAATAGAGGGGTCAATCACTTGTATCAAACACATACTCAAGCCAAGGAGCTCATTTTCCACTTCTCTCTAGTAGACATAGGATAGTTTAGTTGGGAGTTAGAGTTGATTCGAGCTGTGCCTCGAAGGTTCCGAAGTCGTCTTCAGAAGCTCTAGTATAAGCTCTTTTATCTTTTCATTTCCTTTTGTAGACTTTGAGTTATCAATATAGTTATCTTTATCACTTTGTCGTTGTCATTTTTAGCTTGCTTCTACTTTATTCTAGTTGCATCTATATCGTGTTTAGACTATAGTTGGTTCTAGTTCTGGTGCTTCTAGATCTTGTTTAAGTCTTTGTCTTAGCTGGTTCTTCGATCTTGCTCCATACTGGAGGTGAATTGTCACTAAGAGTATTGACAAGGTTGCTTGCTCTTGCTAGCAGAGTAAGTATTTATTGACTTGTGTAGGAGAGGTTCCTAGGCTAGCCAGTGGCCTTAGTTTGCCCCTGAGTCTGCGGAGGTGGTAGTCGTTACGTGGTGACAGCCCTATATGGCCTTTGTAGCCCATCATGTTTGTCTTGGCTTGTAGGATCCCCTAGTGCAGGGTAGATGTCACCCCTTCTCATCCCTTTCTATGTGTCGTAGGCTCTGCTGTCCCGAAGCTAAGACATAGGTTTGACCTTGACCTATGAGTGCTGGCTCTTCAACCTCTATATCTCTAACCCCGAGTGACATAGACAGATAAAGTACCTAGGAATCCTCTATCTCTTCTCGTTGTCCTCCCAGCTATCTATTCCTTCTGTTTCTTACCTGAGCCTCCCTTGAGCTGTGTGTCACGGTATATCCACTCCTATCCAATACCGTTATCCCCATCTTGTCTAGTCATGTACCCTTCTCTGATAGTCTCGAATATCTGTTTGCTAGTACTCTTGCCATAAGCTTCCCTACGGAAATATAAATTACGATACATCGGATTACTCCCTGGTGAAGTGCTACAACGGTAATTCTGTGCGCTTCCAAAATATTCATATATTTTACTGAGCCATAAGAAAAACCACTGAAACACTCCTTACCCTAGTACCTGGATTCACAGTCCTGATATTGGATAGTAAGAAGTGACAACAAGCATTTCTGGCGTCGTTGCCGGGGAAGCAATTGGCTAGATGCTTTCATTCTTTTATCTCGAGCTATCTTAGTTAAGTATATCGCTGCTCAAGCGGGTTTATCCTTGCTCTGTTTCGTTGGTCTTGTGAAGCAGAGCAGTGCATGACTGGTTTCTAACTACTGTCAAACTTCCAAGAAAATCCTAAGTCTCTTGTGAGGAAAGTGCAATCCCGTGTTGTACCTCCTCAGAAGCAGCTCATTCCGACGAGCCCAGTCTTTCCCGTCGTCGACACGGCTTCATCGAGGATGGCAAGCAAGACGATCCACGAGTTCTCTGCTCCATTGAGCAAGAACGTGCGTGTCGGACCAGCTCCACCAGTCGGAGATGGCAACTTCGAGCTCGAGCCAGTCCTCATCAACATGGTGCAGGCTAGCCCATTCTGCGGCAAGCCACACGAGGATGCCAACGCTCATCTTCAGCATTTTCTAGAGATTTGCAACACTTTCACCATACACGGGGTAAGCATCAATGCCATTCGCCTTCGTTTATTCCCATTCTCATTATTATGCACTAGCACATTTTTGCTGAAATTCTTTCTGGTTGGGAAAACCAACGCCCTCTGGAATAAAATTGCTAGTTTCCAGCAGTTAAAAGATGAAATAGTCCCGGAGGCATGGGATCGCCTCCAGGACTATATATCTGCTTGTCCTCACCATGGTATGTAGAGTTGGTTTATCATCCAAACCTTTTACCACGGGCTCAGAAGCTTTGCCCATGAGTTTTTGGATGCTGTTGCTGGAGGTTCTTTCTTATCTCTTGAGGAGAGCTGTGCAAATGCCCTCATCGAGAAGATGGTCGAGAACCAAGGTTGGTCCGATGATCGAGCCCAACCTCGGACCCGAGGAGTTCACCAGGTGGAAGCTCTGGACACACTCGCTGCAAAGATGGACCTCCTGATGAAGAAACTAGAGGCTACTGCTCAAGAAATGGTGCAAGCCATGGACGCTCACATGACTTGCGAGGTCTGTGGTAATCCTGGCCATTCGAGGAACAACTACCCCGAAACGCAAGAAGATGCCTACTACGTCAACAACTCCAACAACAACGGGTATCGACCGAACAACTACAAAAATCAAGGCTGGAATTTGTGCCCAAACCTCCCATTTGAGAGGCCTCAACAAGGTAACAACTTTAATTCCAACAATTTCAATAATCAGCCGTCTCTTAGAAATCTAGTTTTTGGCCAGCGTAAAATCACTAAAAATATCAATAAAAAGTTTGCTACAAATGATAAAATCTTGGAAAGCATAGACTCTAGATTGGAATCATTCTCTTCTACCATGAAAAGTCAACTGAGCTTTAATAATATGATCAAAACCCAAATTGCTCAGTTAGCTGTAGCCGTTCCTGTTACCGAATCGGGGAAGATTCCGGGGCAACCCGAACCTTCCATTGAAACAGTAAATGCGTTTACTACGAGACGTGGTAAGGCGTCTCGTAGAACATATTGTGCTTGTCACGCAGGTGTAGTCTCACAAGTCCAAGTAGAAATACCACAAGGGGCACACCTGCCAAGAGCCGCTGTCAAAGCCATGACGAGGACACCTATGGAAAAGAAGGAAGATCCCGGAGTGCCCATCATTCAATGCGCAATCTGGAATCATTGCATTGATGATGCACTCTGTGATCTTAGAGCCAGCATCAACATTATGTCCAAGGTATTATTTAAAAAGTTACGCTATTCCACTTTGTCTCCTACAAATGCCTAGGTACAACTGGCAGATTCATTGATCCGCTACCCCGAGGGTTGATCAAGAATGTGCTGGTTCAAGACTGGGGACATTACGTCTCTACGGACTTCATTGTCCTTGACACGGGGAGCGATTATTTGTTTCCCCTTGTGTTGGGCCAGCCATTTTTGAACACTACCCAGGCCAGGATTAACATGGATACAAGAGAAATCCTGTTCCATATCAACTGGATGCCGATCTCCTTCCCGTTCTAACCTCAGGAAGAGGAGAAGACAAAGCCTCATACATTGGAGCAGAGAAGCACTGAATGTTTCCTAAAAGCACTCCTCAGTGGAGAGCTGGAAATACTCGGTGGAGAGCAGTTTGAATGAGACAAGCTGACAGGACCAATGAGCGCAGAAGAAATGAACCTCGTAAAGAGATACGAGGAAGATCAGGCTCTCTAGAATTCTCCAGAAGAACGAATCCTACCCCCTCCGACACAGAAGAAAATCAAGAAGGCGTGGCGGAAGAAGGTTGCATCATCCGAACCACCCACTCCAGGCTTGGACGATGATAAAAACAATTGAAGACATGAGGAGTCCCGCTCGCGGACTTTAAACATGAGCTCTCACCATGAGGAAAACCAGTATGTATCCCATGTTTCCCTTCCAAATTTTAATTTCCATCATTGCATTTGCATGTTTCCTGTTCCAAAATAAATGAACCACTTGTGTAATTAATTTGAAAGAGAGTAAAAATTGCAAGCATGGTAAAGAATAAATGGAGAGTATGCTGAAATTTATTTGAATTGGGTACATTTTGTAATTCTTATCATTTTTACCCTTCTCCAAAGTGCTCCATTTATTTCTTGTCATCACCAACCAGCACAAAACATGTCTACTCCACTCTATATGGCTGCACACTCACCAATTATCACAAAACATGGCAGCATGGGGGGTGACTGCACTAACTTTCTCTTTGGTCATGTCAAGTTTGCATCTCACCTACCACTAAAATCCACTCACATGACCATACTCTAGTGCTGGCCACACAAATTTACGTGCAAACAAAGCAAAGGAGGGGGCTGCACTCACATGGAGTGCTTAGGCCACAAGGGCCTAGTTCGGCCAAATCCATCCATTCGGCCAAACCAGGGACCTGCTCCCCCTTTGCCTATAAATGCTGGGTAATGCTTGCTCGCTTCCTTGCACCATCACACTGAAAATTTTCTACTAGAAGCCCTCTCTCTCTCTCTCAAGTTCTTCTCTAGTTCTTGCTCAAGTTGGTTCACTTGCATTGTTGAAAAATCACAAAATATTTTGCTTTTGTTTTATCCTTGTGCTGAAACTTGAACGTGTTTGTGGTGGTTTCCGACACCCACAAGAACGACTAACTTTTTGTGGTGGTTCTTCATCCCCGTAAAAATGACTAACCCTCTCGAACGACTAATTTATTTTACATGTGCTAACCCCATATATTCAGTCCTTCGGGTAGTCGTTGCGCTAACATTTTGCAGGTAGCATGTCGAAGATCTTCTCCGCGTTCCATCGCTCTGCCCGGCTGAGCAAACGCTCGGACGATGCTGGGAGCTCCCCAGCCTCATCCCACAGTTCAAGCCGGATAGAGGTGGATGAGTCAGGGGCAGCCAACTTGGGGAGAGGCTCTGCCTCACACCCAACCCGACATCTCCTGAACGAGAGTGACATCATCCTCCGGACGGACCAGGAGCGGAACCGTTGGCTGGGGCAACTTCTGGCGTGTCAATGAACAAGGTTCGTACCTCCTCACACTCAAATTTCTTTCGACTCTTACATCTAAACAAGAGGGTGTTTGCATTCAATTTTTCAACTAAGAGTACTTCTACTCCTAGAGGGATTTGAGCACGACTCTTGGTTTTGCCGGTCATTGTTCTTTGGAGCCTGCCAAAGCTTTGAAAAAGTTTAGTCGGGATGGTTTTGGAAAAAGATTTCCAGGAGCACCAATTGTTCGGCGCCCCGCACCAACAATATTCATAACCCCACCTTGCGTTTCATGCATCGGTGGATGGCTATGACGGCATTCCTGCGTTCCGACTTGTGGCCAGTTAATATGGTCGAGTTGCAGCATTCATACGCCATGGTTAGACACCCACCAGGTATGTTCGATGTTCCCCTCAGTATTTAAATCTTGCATTTCCCTTCCAGTTTTATTTCTATCTTAAAAATGAACAGACCAAAAATATTTGCTTTGAATAAAATTAACTCCCAACTATGCATGGAATGAACCATATGCCTCTCACTTTGGAAATGATGAATAGTTGCTCTGTCATTAATCTTGCAAGTGCTTTGTTTCTACTAGTTGCTTGATACTACTTGAGTTAATTGGCATGAGTAAAAATGAACCTGAAAACCTTGTGGGAGCACATGCTTTATTCCAAGTCTAAGTTGTTGTAAGGAATGATATAGTGAGATTGTGGTTAAATTCTACTTTCGCTCTTAGTATGGTGAAAATCTCGGATGCTTTGTGCTTTCAAAAATAAAACAAAGTTCCTCATTGGTCAGAAGTTCCTACCAAAGCCATATGTTTAGTTTAGTTGAAACCTTCTACTCCTATGCTGCTTGTTGTCTTAGTGAGTTTGGTCAAATTGTTGTTACCTTTTGGTGAAACTTTCATGCTTCTAAGATCGAGATTCACGTACACACCACCTCTCACTTGCAATTCCTATACTGGGAGTTAGCAAACATTTCCATCATCCATCCACAAAATAAATGCTCCATTCTTTATGACTTTTCCTCTCCAAATATCCTTGATAGAGGCATGGGCTATGCAAAATAGAAAAGCCTGCCAAGGAGCATGGCAAAAAGAAAAGAAAGAAAAGCATGCTAAGTATCATGGCAAAAAGAAAAGAAAAATGAGAAAAAGAAAAGCATGCCAAAAAGGCATGACAAAAATATGAAAAAGTGAGAGAAAGATAGCCCATGATCTCGAAAATAAATCAAGTAGAGGAAGAATCATCCCAAGGAGTTCCACCATATTCCACTCCATTCCACTCCACATATTCCACACACTTGCACCTCTTGATCTAATGGTGTGATTTGGTTCCCCAAAGGTCCGGTCTTTGACATAGCAAAATATAAGATATATGCATACCTTCATCCATTGTCCCTGAGCCACACAAAAGCCATATTAGATTTTTGGATGAAAAGAAGGCACAAGCCTTTGGTGAGGATTCAAATACACTTGCGTGATTGAGTGTGTCAATTGAGGAACAAACTTACATTTTTCACAAAATTGTGGAAACTCCGAGATGGGATCCTGAAATGAATAGAGTGGAATAAAACTAAATCAAACTGTTCAACCTTTCGACTGCCCAAGACAAGGAGACTGCTATAAGCCCCATAGGTAAAATGATGATTCAATACTTTGCCAATGAGTACTAGTTGTTTATAGAGTTACCTGCAAGACATTGACATTGTAGCAACTCCTGATCCACCGAGCCTAAGTCTCTATCTTTGCTTGAGGACGAGCAAAGTTCTAAGCTTGGGGGAGCTTGTTGGCGGTCGTTACGGCTCATTTTCGAACACCAATACTCAGGAATAAAAGAGGATATATGTGACATTCCATGCACTTAGGTTTATTTCTAATAAAGTTCCACGAGTTTTGGTGTGTTTCACTTGTGCAGGTACAATAACGACAACTACGTGCTATAGGGGTCGGAATTGACCGATTCGGCCGAACGATACGATTCGGCCTGTTAACCCCCCTTAGTCGTATATGACGTAATGCATGACCGGGAGTCTTCCACGTCGATGATGACCAAGCGATACCGACACATGACATGTGGGCGACCGCCACCTCATCCTTGGGCCAACACAACACAAAGTACATCACTAGAAGCCAGCCTACAGATAAATCTGCAAGCGAACGGATACCGATGTAGCTTTCACCCGAGAGTATTCCAAGGTATCAATTTCCATGGGGAACGAGAAGTGAGCTAATTCTAAACTAAGTTGTCCAAGGGCACTGAGATGGAGTGGATGACAACAACAAAGAGGGAAGAGACGCGATAAGAGGGTAGAGAGAGCACGAGCTTGGTAGAAGTACTCTACTAATTAACTGAGCGGGTCAGAAGGTACAGCTAGATACTTGCTTCGGGACAGCAGAACCTACCACACACAGAAAAGGATGAGAGGGGGGTGTGATCTATCCTGCACTGGGGGATCCTACAAGTTGAGACGAACGTGATGGACTACAAAGGCTGTATAGGGCTGTTACCACCTAATGACTACCACCTCCGTAGACTCAGGGGCAAACTAAGATAGCCTCAAGTCTAGGCACCGCGCGTACACTAGTCAACTAATACTTATCTCCTATAGAAAGACAAGCACCCAAGCCAAGAAACCAATATACAGTTATATCAATCAACTAAGCATTGAACGAAGAACCAGCAAGCATATAAAAGTAAGAACTGAATGCTCAATTAATGAGAGAGAGATACAAGAGTTATCAGACACGACCCGGATGTCACTCGAAGCTGAGCCGCATCCGTAGAGGTACAACGGGAAGAGGGGCCGACACTCTGGCTCCTCTCCGGGACGCTCACCTCTCCTCTCTCCCTATCTTCTAATTATGAAAGTGGCAGAGCTTCACTAAGTGACTCTCCTCTTGTGTTGTGTGTTTTGTAGGTGAAGGGAGGCTTCAATTTATAGCAAGCAAGGACGGTGGGAGGCAGAGTGGCAGCCAAGGCAGCTGGGAGGCGGTGCCGGGCTGTTCGGCTGAATCCTGCCACATGCATCTTTAGATGCACCTAATGGGTGTAGCCCCCGAGCCTCCGACTACTTTGTACCTAATCGGAGGTTCAAAAGCAGTCTTCTATCTTCATCTTGAGTAGTTCAATGGCGTGCACCGAGTAGGTTCAACCATTGGGTGTAGCCCCCGAGGTTCGAGTAGTTCTGTTGAAACTAGTCGAAGATCTTGAATGGATCAACAATAGGCACAAAAACGTGTACCCGTTGAGTGTAGCCCCCGAGCCTTGAAGCGAATGGTTTGCATTCGGTCCAAGGGTCAAAAACATAGTCTTCGAGTTGTTGTAATATGCAAGCACCGACTAGTTTAAAGTACTCGGCTGGCATTGTAAGGCCGCGCTGTTTGAGTACTGACTAGTTCTGGTACTCGTCTTCACGTCTTGGCTTGTGCTGTGTAGCCCCCAAGCGTCAAACGACTAGTTTAAGTCCTTAACATGTGAGCACCCACTAGTAAAAGTACTCGAGTTGTTTTGTGGCGTCATGTAGAGGCGAGGTGGTGCCAAGTCTCACTGGTGTGAATACTCAGCTGGTAACCCTGCAATTTAAATATATAGGATGAGTAGTATCTAATCAAAAAATATCCATGAAGGATAATAATAGCATTCTAATGCATGTTTTAAACTTGTTGCTCATTGCTCTTATTAAACTCTAAACCACTCGAGTAGTAGCCCTGTTACGTTTAAACACTTGGTCCCGCTTAACCAGTCCTTTAGGTACGTAGGTGTTGCAAAGAAGCCAAAGTTTCACGAATTAAGGTGCATGCTACCGAGCGGTTTCTGGTCGTTTAAGAGTGTAGAGAAATAATAAAGTAGTCGGTTAGGACTTTTCTCATGTAGGAGGGGTCGTGCGAGGGTTTGTAACCCGTCGGCGAGAGGTCATGTGAGGGTGTAGCCCTCGAGAATTATTGTTGTTGAGGGGTGTACTCTTTTAGAGTAGTCGGCGATGGTGTAGCATGTGTTTAAACAAGCTGATAAAATTATTATGAAGAAAAGAATTATTAAATAAGACTTAGCTTGATTCGCGGATGACTTGTCGACAAAGATGTGGCAGTCGTTGTTGAAGTCGATTAGTCGGAGTCGGATCCGACTAGTTGCTAATGGCACGATAGCTGTTCTCTACTAGTTGAGCAGTCTAAGTAGTCGTCGTGCGCGAGTCGATGCGGCCGATCTCGACTAGTTTTAACTAGTCGAGACAAGTAGTCATTGTGCGCGATGAAGTAGTCGTTGGTGAAGCTGACTAGTCGGGGCATGCCCCTGATTAGTTCCTGAGCTTGAAAGACTCGTCTTCGAGTGGTTTCGGGTCGAGCCGAGTAGTCGAGGGTGTCGAAGTCGAAGTCAAAGAAGAAGAGGTCATCGAGAGTTGGTTCTCGATGAGATCGTGGAGCGGCTCCGGTGGAGTCACCGTCATCAAGTATGGGCCTGGGCGATCTGCGAGGTGGCTCGCGAACTTGCGCTTGCCTAAGGCGATGAAGGTCCAAGCGTCGAAGATGAAGGTCGCACCCTCCTCGATGCCGCAGATGTTGAAGCTTGATCCTATCGCGCCTAATGTCGAGCTTCGGCGAGTAGCCCGATGGTGGGCGCCAAGTGTCGATGATTTATATCGAGCACGTCTATCTGGGGGTACCCCAGAGAGTAGATTAGTGGGTCTCGCCGAGTTCTAGGAATGACAGTGCATGAACAACACAAAGATTTAGACAGGTTTGGGCCGCGAGTAGCGTAATACCCTACGTCCTGTGTGCTTGATTGTATTGCACGTGAGTTGAGTTGTATGGTTTTGCCTGTAGGCTTCTGCCGAGCTAGGGACCCCTGCCCTCCTTTATATATCCTAGGGGGCAAGGTTACATGGCAAGTATCCTAGTCGGTTACAATATGGGAATCCTAGTAGGAATACACGAGTAGTTCTACTTGGAATAGGAGTTCTCCGAGTAGTTCTACTAGGACTCGGTCTTCTATCTTGGGGGTACCCGGGGATGTATATCCAACACTGCCTTAGCTCCCTATGGCCTGGATCAGCTGCTGGGATGCAGTGCTCTGCTGGGGGCGGTTTGGCCGAATTGTAGGATTCGGCCGAACTGGGCTTTTGGCCTAGCAACGCTCCCCTACACCGCCTCTCTCTCCTGGACCCTCTAGACTGTTGCTCCTTGGTGTTCATCATGTTGTCTTGGCCCAGAGGTGACATGGCGATGGTCCACATGGCATGCTTGGTCATAGCTTGGTCGTCCCTGACATAGATGACCTGTCGATCATGCTCTGCGTCGGGTACGACTAAGGGTGGTAATCGGCCGTATCATGTCATTCGGCCGAATTGATCAACTCTGCCCCTTGTAGCCTATATTTCTCCATTTTATACCTGCACAATTGGATAATCACCAAAACTCATGGAAATGGTTAGAAATAAGTCCTATAGCTATGGTTTGTGATTCCATTGTGTTTATTTTATACTGGGTTGGAGATCGGAAATCGGTCCGTAACTACTGCCAACAAGCTCCCCCAAACTTAGATCTTTGCTCATCCCGAGTAAAGAATTAAAACAAGAGCAAGACTAAGATAAGGGTTCTTTCATGATATGAACAAATGTGTATTGTTTATTTCAAACATTTCTCCATACCTGTGAATTTGAAGTGCCTACTCTGTCACACCCGGATTTACACAGAAACCGGAATGTGGCCATATGTGTGCCCAGGAAGTCACAGTACAAATATAGCAAACAAATATGGTAACAAAGAACATATGCTGAATATATTACTTGAATAAAAAGAGTTTTACATCAGAGTGCTTCATAAATAAACTAACCAACATAGCGGAAGACTAAAAACTCTCTATAAATGAAGCCGCACTCCACAGGGACTCTGACTGGGAGAACACAACTCAGTAGTACGGTAGATCTTCTGGAAACTCAGCAGCAGACTCATGCACATCCCAATCTGTTACCCGTCCGGGATTTTGTTGAATAAATAGCAAGTGTAAGTAAAACAATTACTTAGCAAGTATAGCACGAGTGTATGAAGGCTCAAAAAGGCTAGACACGGCTTAACTGCATTAGCACTTTTAGTGGATTCGTTTTAGCATTATCCAAATTACAACAAGTGTATGAATCCCAGTTGTAACCCAATTAATATTGTGTAAGTGACATTGAGCATAAATAAATACCATCTTCTAATCAAAAAGGATCCAGGCCGCTCGTGACCCTGAGCAAGGCTATCATGATAGATTTACACTCTGCAGAGGTTTCGCCCTTTACCCACCAGTCGCGTGAAAGTTCAAGCGAACTTTAAACCAAACCATGCGGAGGTGGATCAAACCTCACAAACCACACTTCCGAGGTGTGATCGCATAGGGACGCTACGAGGCTTTTCACAAGACACCCTAACAAAACAGTAGCCGTTATGGTACAACACAGGCAGCATGATCGACTGACTCCCAGGGCGCAGCGATAGGAGGGTCAATGGCGTCCAGAGCACGGCAACGCATGCCAAGAACAAAATAAAGAGCGCAACGTGTGGAGCTCCCGCACTCACGGTGGCTCCCAACACGGGACTGTGCCTAATGAGGCATAGCCGACGGTACCCCCGTCCTTGGTGGATCAAACCATACTCTCACGAGTGATTCCCATAACGCCGTCGGCCCGTCGGTAACTACTGTTAAGCTAGAGCCGTACAAGCTACTTGTCCAAGACCAGAGCCATTATAGTTCTGGCGGTGGCGACAGGCTCCTGGGTTGCCGCTTTAAGAACCAGTCCTTACGGAGAGACACTAGGGCCGAGCACGAAGCACACGCCCTAGCTCCCTGATCCATGTTGCTAAAAAACAAGTTTTAACATTAAAGTTGAAGTGGACCATTAATACAAGTTTAACAATTAAACAAAGGTGATAGTAGCTGCGCCTAGCAAAATTCTACCCAAATGCAATAACCCAAGGTAAACAAGGATAGGATAATGAAAAACTAGGTACAACCTTAAAGGATACATCATATTAGACACATGCATGTATGAAATAATGTATTACAAGTGAGTAGGTAGCAAGGATTGTCCGTGCTATAACTTGCCTCAAATCCATTATACAGCTGCTCAGACTCTTCAATTCTTGATCTTGAATCTCTCGAACGACCTTCCTCTACTCGCAACAATCATCGAGCACAACATGTAGCTAAACAAGCAAACTAACAAACTAAGAACAATAAACCAATCAAAGAAAAGCTTTTAAAAGAGCGCGCTAAAAGATAGGGCTTGGTTCGATGGTCACGTGAGCGCAAGAATCGCTGAAAACAGAGCACGATTGAAAAGATACAACTATCGGAAGATTTGGCACAACTATATGCTTGATTGGTTTTAATTAAAGAAAATCACAAGCAGAGATTATTTTAATAATTCTGTTTGAATTTGTAAAATCGAGGTAAAACTTAATCACATTTTATGTATAATTGTTTATACATCAATTACTCCAAATTAAATATTAATTTGAAATAAAATGTGTGAGAACATCTAATCGATTAACTTTATGAACGAGTTGCTTAAATCAATATTATAATAAAAACACATTTATATTAATATTAATCAATGTTAACATTTATTTATGAAAAGTCAGAGTTTAACTCTAAGTTGCTTTTAATTAGAAAGAGCTAGTTAGATAATAAATATTAATCAAATTAATATTTATTTAAGAAAAACTGAAGTGGAACTTAATTATATTTTATTTAGAAAACTAATTCAATAAATATTAATCATGTTAACATTAATATGAAAAATCGGAGTATAAACCTTAATTAGATTTTATTTAAGAAAACACATTTAGATAACATTTAATCAACTTAATATTAAATAAAAATTCAGAAACAAGTTGCATGTTAAATAACAGTGATAACGTGTAGTTTAAGTTGATATGAATCTAACACAACGAAAACGGTTTGAAACGGATCTAAAACGCGGATTTTATGGGATAAACAAGGTTGTAGGGACCTAATCGTGAATATCCATAGACTCCAGGGGTTAGCTCGCAAGATTCACAAGACTCAGCGAACAACGCTCGCAAAATGCTGAAACTGTGGGGTTAGATCTATAAAAGATCACGGGCAGGACTGGATTGCTAGGTGGGGGATATTTCCAGGGGGTTCTTTACAAAAGCTCAAGGGAGCTTCTGCCCATGGCGGACTGGCGGCCCTGACCAGCGGCGGTGCCGGCGATTCAGCGGCATAGGGTGGCGGTAGGGTGGCGCGGAGGGGAGAGGAAGTCGATACGGGGTCGCGGGTGCTCACCAAGACGACGGAGGAGGGCGACGGCGTCGTGACTCCGGCCATCGGCGGAAGAGGAGGCCGGCGGCGAGAAGCTCACGCGGGGGCGGTGCTCCGGCGGCGATATGGCGACGGCGACCGGCGGGATGGGAGCGGCTCGGCGACGCGCAGCTCGTGGCGGCCTTGGTTTCGCCGGAGGGAGCCTGGTGGCGGCGAGTCACGGCGAGGAAGGACGGCGGCGGCGCGCTGCTCCGACGAGCAGTGGCGGCGGAGGCAATGCTGAGGGGCGGCGGTCATCAGCGGTTTAATTAGGGCCGAAGGAGGTGCAGCTGGCCTTGCTTTTCGAGGTGGCACGCATGCCAAGGCGGTCGCGGTGCGCACGCCGAGGAACGGTGGCAGCGGCGGCGCACAGCCCATGGCGCCGGGAGGGGGGCTGGGCCGGGAACTGGTGACTGGGCCGCAGACGCGCGCGCAGGGAATGGCCGGGCTGGGCGGCGAGCTGGGCCGCGAATGTTGCTGAGCCGGGCGGAATTGAGCGGCAGAGGCAGGCCGCGCGGCTGGGTGGTTGGGCCGCGACGCTGGCGCACGGCTAGATGGACCGGGCGAGCGCTGCGCTGGGCCGGGAGGAGAAAGGAAGGAGCTTGGCCTGCTGGGCTGCTGGGAAGAAAAGAAGGAGGAGCAAAAGCGGACGAAGGGAAAAGCTCAAGGGGCGAAAATGAACTTGGTCCAAAACAACTTTTCTAGAGCTCAAACAAACGCGATTCAAATTCCAATTTAAACTACGCACAAACAAAACTTAATGCAGCAGCATGAATGCAACACACACAACATTTTATTTATATTTCACAAATATTTTTATTTTTCTACTATAAATTCCCTATAAATTAAATAAAGCTTTGGAAAATTTTAGAAAATTGAGAAAAATATTGTTTTAATTACGTTAAAAATTCACATCCCAAAATTCGAAACTTTTGGGGTGTGACATACTCCCTGGGTCTTGGGCGGTTGATGAATGGAACGACTCTTACAACAAGATCCATCTTGGTCATCCTGGATTTGGGGTTTTCTAATTTTTGCAAATAAATGACCCTTGTCCTTTCTTCCTTAGTATTCTCACACTCTCTGGAGTCACTCCTTTTCACTCATTCTCTCTTTATGTGTTTTCTTTTTGTCTCTCAGGTGGTGATCTTATCAAGACTTGTATTTCTGTCGAGTCGAAGACTGGTTCCTAGAGGTGTGTCAATTGCCTTCGATCATTTTGCAAGTTTGAGATGAAGAGTTCACTGTTGGTCCTCAGCCTCATGACCCATTTCTTTCTTCTTGTTTCCCTTTTTGGGAATTCTTTCTTTCGAATCATTGGACTTTCATGAGTCCTTTATTATATATATTTTTTTCAGGGTATCACCGAGGCATTAGGGCTTCTAATACAACTCTAATGGTAGATATATGCTTGCAAATGATCTAGGCAACAAGACTGTCTCCAGGGACTCAAAATTTGACAAGACTTTATACTGGTCAAGACAAGCTTTTTCAGGTGATTATCTCTCAAGCAGATGTGTGAGGTGGAAGAAGGTAGATTGTATGCATAGGATGAAAGGATAGGGTATAGTTTTAAGTTTTCAAAATAAATCATCCCGAATGATGGACTGAACATGTGGTATGTTTTATCAAGACATATCACAAACATCAAAAGCTTAGACCAGGGGATCCTAGCATGAAAGATTTCACAGGCATGTGGGTACTTAATTTCAAATGAACAATAAATAGAGTTCATGTAATGAAAGAAAAAGTGAGAATGTTTTGTTTAGATGATGTGTGCAAGTTTAGAATTTGAAATGTGACAACACAAAAAAATTGGACATGAGTAAGGAGTGCAAACCAGCGTGTAGGGGCGCGAAGGAGGTGAGCCGGGCTGGTTCGGCCGAACAGGTTGGTTCGGCCGAATTAGCTCGGTGCGTGCTTCCTCATCCCGTGTCGCTCCTGTGTCATCCTGTGCTCATGTACTATTTTTGTTAAGCAGGGCATACTTTGGATGGCTCAATTGCACCAACCGGAGCGTCAATTTTATTCATTCAACTCAAACTTTATTTAATTAATCAAGCTATTGAAAACAAAATGATTGGAACGGGAATAAATTAGAGCACCCTAAACATTATTCTAATGAAAGCAACTGAATGAAACTAAATCAAATTAACGAACTAAACTAATGGTGCTCTATCTAAAATGAAACGACCGCATGACACTATTCTGCAGGTGGGTCGTAAAGGTCCAAGTGTCCTATGGCCTTGGCGAGGTGCTTGATTTTAGTGGATAGACCTTTGTGGAGGACCTCCATCTTGTCCTCCGTCTCCATCCATCCTAGCTCGCACTCTGCAACCTTCTCCTCCAGGTTGTTTATTTTCTGGCGCGCTTGCGCCAGTTCTTCCTTCATGCCCTCCAGAGTGAGCGGCTTCTCTTCTTCTTTGTCCTCCTCGTTCTCCTCCTCAGAGAACTCCATCTGTCCTGGTAGACCCTTCATGGGCGGAGACTGCCTGTGGTGCCTCACCTTCGGGTGCCGCCGAGGAGGAGTAGACTGGGAGGACTCTTTCAGTCCTATCTTGTCCCGGTTCAGCGGCGGGATCAACACCTTTCCGTACCCAGTGGGGGTACGTTCATCCTTGATGCTGAACCATGGCGGGCTCTTAGGCGTGTAATCCGGCATCTTTGCCCCTTCTTCCTTGGGCGCCGGCAGCAGCACGTTGAGGTTCAGCCTCCTCGTGGATGTCGACCTCAGCCGCAGTTGTCCCATGGTGGGACGCACCGACGAGGTCGAACGCGGGGGCTTCACCTTAACGATCGCACCGGTGGGCGCGAACGGGTCGAACATCGACCGGTTCGCAGGCAACCGGTGTGGCGAGTCAGCTTGACCCATTGAGCTGTGCGCGGGCATCCTCCCACACCGTCCTTCGTTCAGAGAGAACATGTCGATAGTGGCGAGGCACATGGCCTACTCATCTTGCGGGGATCCACCGATTCGTCTTGCTAGGCTTGAGCCCTTGGCTGAGGACTGATCCTTGGAGGATGATGAGGAGGCCATGGTGGCTAGGAGGCAGGAGTTTGTTTCTGTCGAGGGAGTGCCGAGAGACGATGGGGGTCTCTCTATTTTTATCGAAGAATTCTCGATCGAAAAACGACCTCCCCGACATTTTCCTCTCAAGACTTGTGATGGGATCAACTATAGATGAGTTTGGGAGCAAATATCCGCACGTGGGGCCAGGGGGCTGATTCGGCCGAACCCTAGGGTTCGGGCGAATTAGCCAATTCGACCGAATTTGCCTGGTTCGGCCGAACTGGCCCCTGATGTGCGGGCCAACTCAAGTCTTGTGTCTTTGGTCGTGGGTGCGAGGGTTAAGGTGGTTTTGGCCCAGAAAGTTTTGGATTTAAAGAATTTGGGCCAAATTTCATGGACGGGTTTCAGAACTCCACGAACTCGATGACGTCTAAGTCATTGAGTGCTAGAGGTTCTAGTTCTAGGAAGATTTTCAACCGATGTCCATTGATCTTGAAGGTATTTCCATCCTCACTTTGCAATGTGACAGCCCCGTGAGATGCAGCGTTAACTACTGTGAATGGGCCGTCCCATTGCTTCTAAGCTTCCCATGACCGAAAAGGTTGACACGAGAATTGAAGACGAGGACATTGTCTCCCGGATTGAATGTTTTGACCTTGATCCTCTTGTCATGCCATATCTCATCTCATTTAACTTTGCCAGCTGAATCCGCCGTTTAAGGCCGGCTGCTGGATGGTCCATACCCCACTTCCTAATGGCCCAGTGAGCTTTGAACTCCATTTCTACTGGTAGGTGACACGTCTTGCCATAGACTAGATAATATGGGGTCATTCCTATGGGTGTTTAATAAGCCATACGGTATGCCCCGAGTGCAACTGGGAGCTTGTCCTTCCAGTGCTTGCCCATCTCGTTCACGGTCTCTTGCATACTGTTTTTGGTTTGTTTGTTTGAGGTTTCTGCTTGACCGCTAGTCTAGGGGTGATAGGGTGTAGCTACGTTATGCTGCACCCCCAAACTTTAGAGATACCTACGGAAAGTTGCATCAATAAAGTGGGGCCGCCGTCGGGACTATCCTAGGGACGCCAAAATGAGGGAAGATAACTTCATGGAACATTCGTCTTGTGCTCCTAGAGTCAGCGGCCACGCATGGCAAGGCTTCCACCCACTTAGAGACGTAGTCTACCGCCACTAGAATTAATTTGCAGCCCTCTGAGTTCGGGAAAGGACCCATGAAGTCCACTCCCCAAACATCAAAGATTTCTACTTGGAGATTGCTGGTTAGTGGCATTGCATCTCTAGTGTTTATGTTTCCATGTTTCTGACAGCGTGGGCATCACACGATAAATGCTTTAGCATCTTCATACATGCTGGGCCCGTAAAATCCACAATGCCAGAGTTTAGCATTGGTCCGGAATGTGCCATAGTGGCCTCCGTATGGGGTTGCATGACACCTCTCCAGGATCTTATACGCCTCATGTGCATGTACGCATCTTCTGAGGAGTCCGTCACTACATATCCTGAATAGGTACGGGTCGTCCCAGAGATGGAGTCGGCTCTCATAAGCCAGTCTCTTCTTATTTTCTCCTGGTAGGACGTACCCTGTCACCATGTAATTCACTATGTTGGCATACCATGGATCAATAGCAGTGACCTTAAGGAGTGTGTCATCCCGTAAATAATCATTAATTGGGGGATCAGACGGGACTTGCATTCGAGACAAGTGGTCAGCCACTGAATTCTCTACTCCTTTCTTATCCCTTATTTCAACAGCAAACTCTTGGAGTAGAAGGATCCAGCGGATGAGTCTCGGTTTAGCATCCTTTTTGGTCAGAAGGTACTTTAGAGCGGCGTGGTTTGAATAGACTATGACCTTGGCCCCAACTAGATAGGACCGGAATTTGTCTATGGCAATCACGACCGCTAAGTGTTCCTTCTCCGTGGTTGCGTAGTTGAGCTAAGGGTCAGTAAGTGTTTTGCTAGCATATGAGATAGCATAGTGCTTCTTGTCCTTAGTTCGCATCACACATGATTTCAAATGGAATGCTCCAGTCAGGAGGCTTTTGACACTTCTTATGGTCCACTATCAGGATTGCCAATCCCGGTAATGGTGCAAGGAGTGTTTATTGGTATTGTTATGACATCCAGCGGAAGACTAATAACTCTCAACTAAGCGAAGCCGCAATCCATAGGGACTCTGACTGGGAGAACGCAACTCAGTAGTACGGCAGATTCTCTGGAAACTCAGCAGCAGACTCATGCACAACCCAATCTGTTACCCATCCGGTATTTTATTGAATAATAGCAAGTGCAAGTAAAAAATTTACTTAGCAAGTATTGCACGGGTGTATGAAGGCTCAAAGTAAGGCTAGACATGGCTGAACTGCATTAGCATTTTTAGTTGGTTCATTTTATCATTAACCAAGTCACTAAAAGTGAATGAAATCCCAGTTGCAACCCAATTAATCAAGTGTAAGTGACATTAAGCATCAATAATCATCATGTTCTAATAAAAAAGGATCCAGGCCGCTCGTGACCCTGAGCAAGGCTATCATGATAGATTTATACTCTACAGAGGTTTCGCCCTTTACCCACAAGTCACGTAAAAGTTCAAAAGAACTTTGCACCCAACCACGCACATCAACACTTCCAAGGTGTGACTGCATAGGGACGCTACGAGGCTTTTCACAAGACACCCTAACAAGATAGTGGTCGCTAAGGTACAACAAGGTGGTGAGACTCTAGGCACCGAGATTGACTGACCCTTAGGGCGCAACGTGAGGGGGTCAATGGCGCGCAGAGCGCGGGCTACGCAAGCCAACCAATGCGCGACATGTGGAGTTCCAACACGAGGACTCAAACATGGGACTGGGTCTAACGAGACCTAGTCGACGGGGCTACCATCCTCGGTGGAATCAAGAAACACCCCGTGCCTTGCTTCCCATAATGTCGTCGGCCCCATCGGTAACCACTGGCAAGCTAGAGACGTACAAGTTACTTAACCAAGACCAGAGCCATAATAGTTCTAGCGGTGGCGACAGGCTCCTGGGTTGCCGCTTTAAGAACCGGACCTTACGGAGAGACACTAGAACAAAGCACGAAGCACGAAGTTTTATCATTAATGTTGAAGTGAACCATTAAGTCAAAATTATCAATTAAACAATGGTGATGGTAGTTGTGCATAGCAAAGATTTTACCCATATGCATAAACCCAAGGTAATCAACGGACAGGTAATAAATACTAGGTACAAACAAGCACAATTAAGAACAATACACCAATCAAAGGAAAAGGTTTAAAAGAGCGCGCTAAAGGATACGACTTGGTTTTAGGATCACGAGAGCGCAAGAATCGCTGAAAACGGAGCTACAGTTGAAAAGATACAACTATCGGAAGATTTGGATTATAAAAGAAAATAAAAGACTATATGCTTGATTAATTTCAACTAAAAAAATAATATAAAAGATATTTCAGAGAAACATCTTATGTTGGAATTAATTCAATTCAATTTGGAATTTGTAAAACTTAATCAAGTTCTACTGACAATTGTTTATATAAAAATTAATATCAATTAAACATTTATCTGAAATAAAGCATGTGAGATGATCTAACCGTATAACTTTATATCCTGAGTTGAACTAGTCATTTTATTATTCAAAACACATTTTTATTGGTATTAATCAAATTGACATATATTTAATAAATCTCGAAGTTTAACCGTAATTTGATTTTAATTCAAAAATCAACTTGGTTAATCATTAAGCAAATTAGTTTATTTTAAACTGAGGCATAACCTAGTTGAGTTTTATTTATAAAATTAATTGGATAAATATTAATCAAATTTATATTAACATTTAAAAGCCGAGTATAAACCTTAATTAGATTTTAATTACAAAAAGACATTTAAATAATCTTTAGTCAAATCAACATTTAAATAGCATGGCATGTTATACGTGAGTGCTAACGCGTAGTGTGAGTTTATATGAAGCTAACTGTTGGGGGGAGTCATTAGGGGTACCCAAACCTATGGGATAACCGCCCCAATAAACATTAATCTTGTCCAAGTAACCAGAAAAAGAAACGGAAGTCAAGGCCCACGGCCCAGCAACGACTGAAGGCCCAGCCAAGACGCCCCGCGACGTGCCTCGACGCGAACCAAAATCTCCGCTTCGCTCGACGGACCGACCCCTCGAGCGAATTAGAGAACTCAGCTTCGGTCGAGGCCTTGGGACCGAGCCTCGAGCAACCCATGGAATGGGGAAAGCTCCGCCTCGGTCGAGACCCTCGCTCCGACGAACATTAAATGGCGCCCTCTGCCACCATGCCTCCAAAGTCAAAGGGCAGATTTCTTGCCATACTGCTCTGACGGACACGACTCCTCCCATCGTGTCGACCAACTCCCATCACTATGCTGTCAACCGAGGTTCTGTGCGGACAGGCCGGCACTGTGCGAACAGAGCCCATCACTCCGAGCTCCTATACTGCCAACTCCGACGACTCGAAGACCTTCGTGGACGGAGAGACCCTCGAGCACATAGCATGAGAAGAGCTCAGGATGACAGACGTATGGCGGACCATTCCGAGCACTATGCGACCAACCCCCGGCGCTGTGCGGACATGTCGCCGCCGTGCGAACAGGGCCGGGTCACTCTAACTCCCTGTGCCACCGACTCCCACAGCGATTTCCCACAGAATAAGCTGTGCGCCGGCATGGGAGACCCTCGAGGTAGTGTACGGATGAGCCATTATCACACTAAGGACGCCCCGGATCCTCAAGACCACTCCTCGACGTCATCACCAGTACAAGAATCAACTACAGCAAACAAGAACAGAGAAGCACCCACAACGCCACTCCTACTACTGTGCGACAACTATGCCTAACCAGCAACACGCTCCTGTAACCCCTCCTCCTTGGCCTATAAAAGGAGGGGGTGGTCGAGCAGGAGGAGAACAACGAAAAAAGGGGGGAAAAAGAGAATCTGCATACACTCAGAATAGGTCACGATATTGGCACCTTGCCTCAATCATCCGGGACTCAGAGGTCTAGCCTCTCGATCCAACCTGCTTGTACCCCCTACTGCTTGCATTCTGGTGCAGAATAATACATCACACGCACACCGCCTTGCTGGAAGTATGGTCTTCTGACCGGAACCAAGATAAACCCGTGTCTCGTGTTATCTTCTGCATCAACCATCAAGGGAGGGAACACAACGCATTTCTGGTTGGTGTTGGGACCACGATTTCTAAACACCGACAGTGGCGCGCCAGGTAGGGGCTATGCGTTGTGATCGATCATTTCATCCACCATCTCCCTTGATGGCAACTCGAGTCGTACGCGACAACCTGTTCTCGATGCCAGCATCGGACCAGCTTCCTGCCGGATTTGAAATCCGGTTCAGGAGTCTTGACTTCAGGGCAACTGGCGATGGCTACAACATGCAGCTCCTGACGAGGAACGACAGCATGAGTGTGCCACCGTCACTCCCAACACCGTCACCGTGACGCAAAAGGCGTTCACATCAACGCGCGCAGCGAACGCGCGCGGAGCGACGTAGAACAGCTCACGCCGGCTCCCCCGAACGGGTTGACTCCGGCACGACGAGGGCAACAACCGCCACCACCGCGGTACAACCAGCCGGGCACAGCACGGTCGACCCGTGGCGAAACCCCGGTGGGACACGCACCGCAACCATGACCAACTCTTCGTCAGTTGACACGAACATGACGGCGTATGAGGATTTGCCGGGCCACCACCTGATCTCGATCCGCAATCTCATAGCAACGTCACCGGATGAAAACTACCCTGAGTCTGGCAGCGAGGCAGCCGAGAGCGGCCGGAGGATCCCCGAATGGGATTACTCAGGGCTTCGCGATCGAGAGGCCCTCTTATCATTTCAAGCTGTGGCAGATTATTGCCTAACCTGCTCCGACGACCCCAGCGAGGAGGATTACGATTCTACCAGGGAATACTTCGTCGTCCTTCTAGGAAAGGATGGCGGAGATGACGGGGCAGGAGAGCCAGTGCATGTCAGAGACCACGAACAAGCGCACAACAATGTTGCGCTCACACAAGCACAACTGGCCCAAGTCCGCGAACTCGAAGCCAAGCTTGAAGAAGAACGTCGACAGGTCTGAGAGCTTCGGGCAACGCTTGAGGACAATCGTCCTATGCGCGGAGTACGTGCCAGGGAAGCCGAGCGCATAGCTTGAGCCCACATCGAGGCTGATGACAATATGTATGACCCACTCGCGTTTGCCAGGGCAAGCCAGAAGCTCATCGCCGTGGCAACTCTGATCCGAGCCATGCCTGAACGCCGAAACCTGCGTCAAGAGGAGCAGCTCCTAATCGAACAAGCGGCTGTGCAACAAGCTGAAAGCTCAGCCTCTCGCATCCGCAGTTCCGCCGGCCCAAAGACCAGTGGACCAACGCGGGAGCTTGAGGCATCAGCACAAACCCCGCGAAGGGACAATCTAATGCCACCCCCGCCCTCGAATAAGGAAAAGGCACCTTCGGTGCACGAATGCATCGGAAGGAAGCCTCTCAAGGAGCGAATCCTTGACACACGTGGTGACATCAGCGAGGACGACGCTCGCAACACCCTTAACAGAAAGAGGCGGGATGGCGCATCTCGCGATTTTCACTCCCACCGTGGAGGCCGCTACGACAGTGACGAAGACAAGAGCCCAACGCCAGAACCCCCAGGAGATTCGTGTGGCCCCGATTCCCGCACGATTCAGGCAGCCAACGACCATCACCAAGTACTCAGGGGAGACGGACCCACGGGTGTGGCTCAACGACTATCGCCTCGCCTGTTTATTGTGCGGCATGACCGACGACGCCATGATCATCCGCAACTTGCCGCTTCACTTGGCGGATTCATGACTGGAACAACCTTGTGAGGACGTTTGTGGGTAACTTTCAGGGCACCTACCTATGCCCTGGAAACTCATGGGACCTTTGAGGGTGTCGCCAAACACCCAACGAGTCCCTTCGTGATTTCATCCGCCGCTTCTCCAAGCGTTGTACCGAGCTCCCGAGTGTGGGTGACTCCGAAGTCATCCACGCTTTCCTCGAATGTACAACCTGTCGTGACTTGGTACGCGAGTTAGGATGCAGTCCTCCAACTAGCATAAACGAACTGTTCGACGTGGCCACCAATTTTTCCTCCGGCGAGGAGGCGGTCGGAGCCATCTTTGATAGTGGAAGGGGGAAGCGGATGGAGGAAGCGCCCGCGGAGGGCAGCAAGTCCAAAGGATCCGCCAAGAAACAAAGGCAAGGAAAGAAAGGGAAGAAGCCCCAAAAAGCCTCGCACCGACAAGAGCGGACTGAGGATCCCGACGAAATACTCGCAGTCGATCCTGCCGCTCCCAAACCTCCTCGAGGCCCCCCTCGAGGAGGCAGCATCTTCGATGATATGCTCAAGAAACCGTGCCCTTATCACAAGGGCGTCGTGACCCACACCCTCGAGCAGTTCGGAATGCTAAGGAAATACTTCAACCGCGCCGCTTCAAAGGACGAAGGGAGAAAGCGAGACACAGGCGACGGGAATGGCCAGGGCTTTCCGGAGGTGGAGAACGTCTTCTTCATTTTCGGTGGGCCAACCGCGAACATGACCCCTCAGCGGCGCGAGCGCGAGCGCCGAGAGGTATTCTCCATACACAAGGCGGGGCCGTCGTACCTCGATTGGTCAGAGGAGACCATCTCCTTCAGTCGAGACGACCACCCCAACTATATCCCGAACCCGGGGCAATACCCGCTTGTCGTTGATCCTATCATCGGCAATACCCGGTTATCCAAGGTACTCGTGGATGGAGGCAGCAGCCTCAATATCATGTACGCTTCATCCTTGGAGCTCATGGGCATCGGCAGGGACATGCTGCGCCCTAGCAAGGCGCCATTCCATGGCATTGCGCCGGGAAAGCGAGTTCAGCCTCTCGGGCAGATCGATCTGCCAGTTTGCTTCGGTATCCCCGATAACTTCCGTAGAGAGACCTTGACCTTCGAAGTAGTGGGATTTTGAGGTGCGTACCACGCCATCCTCGGCCGCCCATGCTACGCCAAGTTTATGGGGATCCTGAACTATACCCACCTCAAGTTGAAGATGCCAGGACCAAACGGCGTGATCACCGTGGCCCCATCATTCGAACATGCCTACATATGCGACGTAGAATGTGTCGAGAGTGCCGAGGCGCTTGCTCAGGACGAGCTCTCGTCGTGGACCTGGAGAAGATGGCGAACGAAACCATACCCTCCACTTCGAAGCATACAGGCAGTTTCGAGCCCGCAGAGCACACCAAGGCTGTGCCTCTCGACCCAGGTGTTCCCAGCGACAAGACGATACGGATCAGCTCGACCCTCGACAGCAAATAGGAGGTGGTGCTCGTCGACTTCCTCCACGCCAACGCCGACATTTTCGTGTGGAGCCCCTCGGACATGCCAGGCATACCGAGGGAGGTCACCAAGCACTCTCTTGACATCCTGCCCCATTCCAAGCTGGTGGTTCAATGACTACGACGCTTCGACGAGCACAAGCGCAGGGCCATTGGTGAGGAGCTGCGCAAGCCCCTCGAGGCCGGATTCATCAAGGAGGTATTTCACCCTAACTGGCTTGCCAATCCTGTTTTAGTTAAGAAAAAGAATGGGAAGTGGAGGATGTGCATAGATTATACCAGTTTAAATAAAGCATGTCCAAAAGTTCCTTTTCCTCTACCACGTATCGATCAGATCGTAGATTCAACCGCAGAATGCGAGCTATTATGTTTCCTTGATGCTTATTCTGGTTTCCACCATATTAAGATGAAAATTTCTGACCAACTGGCGACCTCCTTTATTACGCCTTTTGGTATTTTCTGCTATGTCACGATGCCGTTTGGACTTCGAAATGCCGGAGCTACATACCAGCGATGTATGCTTCGTGTTTTCGTAGATCATATCGGGCGAACCGTAGAAGCATACATTGACGACATTGTTGTAAAGACCAGGAAGGCGGACGACCTGGTAAACGATTTGCGCATTGCATTTGATTGTCTCAGGGCCAACGGTGTAAAACTGAATCCGGAAAAATGCGTTTTTGGGGTACCTCGAGGTATGCTCTTGGGTTTCATAGTCTCTCAACGAGGCATTGAGCCCAACCCTGAAAAAGTCTCGGCCCTCGAACAAATGGGACTGATCCAAGACTTGAAGGGGGTACAGAGGATATTGGGATGTTTAGCAGCCCTAAGCCGGTTCATCTCGCGTCTCGGTGAGAAAGGCTTACCCCTGTACCGACTCCTAAAAAAGAGCGAACATTTCTCTTGGAACCCTGAGGCCCAACAAGCCCTCGACGGGCTAAAAGCGTCTCTCGCACGAGCGCCAGTCTTAACGCCACCTAAGGAGGGCGAGCGCCTCTACCTTTACTTAGCCGCAACGACTCAAGTAGTAAGCGGAGTCATCGTCGTAGAGAGAACTGAGGAGGGGCACGCTCTGCCTGTCCAAAGGCCGGTATACTACATCAGCGAGGTACTGACCGAAACCAAGACGCGATATCCACAAATCCAGAAGCTGCTCTATGCAGTAGTGCTAGCTCGGCGCAAATTGCGCCACTACTTCGAGGCTCATCCTGTCACCGTGGTCTCATCTTTCCCTTTGGGGAAGATATTCCGCAACCAGGATGTCTTGGGTAGAATAGCCAAATGGTCCGTGGAACTGATGGGCGAAACCCTTACTTATGCCCCCCGCAAGGCAATTAAATCGCAAATTTTGGCCGATTTCGTGGCAGAGTAGACCGACACACAGCTGCCCCCACCACAAATCCAAGCTGAATGTTGGATCATGTACTTCGACGGGTCGGTGATGAAAACCGGTGCGGGCGCGGACCTGCTCTTCACATACCCCTCGGAGAACATATAAGGCACGTGGTACGCTTGCACTTTCCGGCGTCCAACAACATGGCCGAATATGAAGCCTTACTAGCCGGCCTGCGCACAGCCATCGAATTGGGCGTTAAACGCCTCGACGTCTGGGGAGATTCACAATTGGTCATCGACCAGGTTATGAAGGAGGCAAGCTGCCACGACGACAAGATGCAAGCATACTACAATGCAGTACGCCGACTCGAGGACAAATTCCATGGCCTCGAGCTCAACCACATCGCGTGAAAGTACAACGAGGAAGCCGATGAATTAGCAAAAATTGCGTCTGGGCGGATCACCGTTCCTCCAAACGTATTCGCCCGTGACCTGACACAGCCAAGCATCGACCTCAAGCAGACCCCCAAAGCTCCTGATGCTCCCTCAGGGACCGAACCCTCAGGGGCTCCATATGTCGAGCCCATGGATGAGGATCCTTCGAAAGAGGAACCTGAAGCCTCAAGTCAGGAAATATCCTCGGCGGACGAGGATGAAATTATGGAAATCGACGAGGCCCCATCAACTCACGATTGGCGCAACCAATACATCGCCTGGATCATCCGAGGGGAACTACCCTCGGATCGAATCGAGGCTCGACGCATCGCAAGAAAGGCCAAGTCATTCCACATAATCGATGAGGAATTGTACAAGCGCAGCCCCTCCGGAATTTTGCAGCAGTGCATTCCAATCCCGGAGGGAAGGGAGCTCATCCGAGACATCCACGCTGGCGTATGCGGCCACCACGCGGAGCCCCGAACCCTCGTGGGCAACGCATTTCGCCAAGGCTTTTACTGGCCCACGGCTGTTGCAGACGCCAACGAAATCATACGCACCTGCGAAGGGTGTCAATTCTTCGCACGTAAAACCCACCTCCCGGCTCACGTCTTGCAAACCGTTCCCATCACATGGCCGTTCACTGTGTGGGGGTTAGACCTCGTTGGTCTAATGCGAGCAGCGCCCGGGGGCTTTACACATCTGCTGGTGGCCATCGACAAGTTCTCAAAATGGATTGAGGCTCGGCCAATCAGCAGCATTAGATCCGAGCAAGCTATGCAATTCTTCACAGATATAATCCACAGGTTCAGGGTCCCCAATTCGATAATTACTCACAATGGCACCCAGTTTATAGGCAAGAAGTTCTTGGAATTCTGTGACGACCACCATATCCGCGTGGATTGGTCGGCCCTAGCGCATCCACAGACAAACGGCCAAGTAGAACGTGCCAACGGCATGATCCTACAAGGTCTCAAACCAAGGATATTCAACAAGTTGAATAGATTCGGCGGGAAATGGGTGTCAGAACTACCCTCAGTAATTTGGAGCCTCAGAACAACCCCAAGCAGAGCCACGGGTTTTACTCCATTTTTTCTCGTCTATGGTGCCGAGGCTATCCTCCCCACAGACTTGGAATATGGGTCCCCAAGGCTCAGAGCCTACCAAGAGGAAAGAAACATGCAAATGTGGGAAGACTCACTCGACCAAGCAGACGAAGCTCAAGACGTCGCGGTCTTACATTCGGCTCGGTACCAGCAGTCGCTTCGAATGTATCAGGCCCAGAACGTTCGACGACGAGACCTCAGCAAGGGGGACCTAGTGCTAAGGCTGCAACAAGACAATCGAGGGCGCCACAAGCTCACACCACCATGTGAAGGGCCCTACATCGTCGCTGAAGTCCTCAAGCTAGGCACATACAAGCTCGCAAACGAGAAAGGCGAAGTATTCGCCAACGCCTGGAATATACAACAGCTACATCGCTTCTACCCTTAAGCTTTCAAGCATTCATGTACATTTGTACTTATTTCAATAAAAACGTAAAGGACCTTAAAATGAGTAAGACTAGGCTTACCATCAAAAAAAGCCAAGTCTCACTCGGGGGCTAATCCGGGGGCCACCCCCTCCTAAAATTGTCCCAATTTTAAAGTTTTTTATAAGATTATTTTATTACATCCATCTCCTGCATTTGCCAACTGGCAACTCGAGGCGTAGAATAATTGAGGCCGAGGGCCGGACGAGTCGAGGGACCGCCTACGCCTTCGAAAGGATACGGCATCCCCCTCGTCACCCTACGCTAAAATTGCTCTATGAACGATACCCTCCTCGACAAGTCCTTTGCAAATTTAGTGAAATAAACGTGATAAAGAAACCATAACTCAAATAAAAACTCAAAATGTGCGTTTCAAAAACATAAAATTGTTTGAACCACTAGAGTGCTTATTACATAAAAAATCTCTAAAAACTACTCAGGGAGCAGGGTCTTCGGCGTCTTCGAGGGTGGCATCCTCCTCGTCTTCAGCGTCGGGAAGGAGGTCGCTCTCGAAGATTCGCGCAAGGGTGGCAGCAGGAGCAGAGGCAGCAGCATCCGCACTCTCCACGACGGCCAGCGCAGCGTCATTGTCAATGTCATTCGCCACCACGTAACCTCCGCTGACCGCCTCAAGGTCCACGACAAAGTGCGTCGAGATCACCCCGAGGGTCTTCTGCACGCCGAGGAGAAGGGCCCCCTTCAGGCGCTCGGCAACACAACCGCCCAAGGCCCTTAGACGACTGGCCATCGAGCTGCCCGACTAGGACTCAAGAGCTTCTGGCCCCTCGACCTCCTTACAGACGGCAAGAGCTACTTCCCGTAGCTCCTCGAGGTCCTCCTGGGCCTTCGAATAAGCTACCTGGAGCGACTCCGCCTGTGAGGAGGTCTCCTCCGCCACCTTCCGCACCTCTGAAAGCCCAAACACCAAAATCAGATAAGTTCTCAAAAACACCAATCTAAATTTAGGGTAAGTTCATACTAGACTTACCTTCGACTAGCTTTTCCTTCTCGGCGAGGGCCTCCCGGGCAGTGCTGGCCTCCTGCTGGAGCGTCGCCATCTCTCCTTGTTGGGCCTCGACCGAGGCCCGCAGCTCTGTGATGGCGACATCTCCCTCCGCCACCACTACGGTGAGCAGGTCGATAGCCTCGCCCTGGGTCTTCAGTTGGGCCTCAGCCACGGCAAGCGCCGAGTCCCGCTGCGGCAGCTGCCCCTGGGCTTCGGCAAGGGTGGCACGCTCCTGCTGAAGCTCACCCTCGAGCGCCGCCAGCGCTTGCGTTCGCCGATGGAGCTCGTCCCCTTGCCGAACGACCTCTTCTGCCGTTTCCATGGCGAGTGTCCTCTCACGCAGGCGTTCCCGCTCGGCATGGCTCAAGGCGTCATGCCCTCGACGTGCGCATCATTAAGTTTGGTGACTTTTTGCCCGGCCATCTCCCTCAGATCATGTTATTAATGCAACAGATGAATTAAAAAGGGGGAGAGACGCAAAATGCGTGACAAATTTAGTGGTTAAGCCACTTACCCAGTGGATGTCCAAACCCCGACCAAGGTGGACTTCGAGGACCTGCTTCAGGGCTTCTTGGACCGTCATCCCCAAGGCCTGCTGTTCCTCCCATAGGAGGCGCTCGGCCTCAGCAGCCTAGGCCAGGCCAGGCGGGACCCCGCGACGACCGAGCCCAGAGTTGCGCCAGGCCTCGAAGGCCGGAGTACCAGGCAGGGTGCCCATGGCCCTCTCCTCCCAAGGGCTCCAGGTCCCGTCACGGAATCCTGGAGCATCCTCCTCCTCATCCTCCTGACCACCCTCGAGGGTGGCCGGGAGGGTCATCACTGCAGAGCCGGACCCGGGCACCTCCTCGACCTCCGCCAAACCGCTGCCTCCCGCCGCGGTCTGACCCACACCTTCACCAAGGGCCGCACCCTCCACCACCCCCGTGCCCTCGGCCGGCATGAGGTCTCTGTCACCGCCACAACGGCAGGGGCCACATCCTCCATGGGGAGGGCCGAGGGCGTCTCCCTAGCCCGCTCCTCGCCCACCACCGACGCTTCTCCAGCCGCTGTCTCCCCCTTGATCGGGCGGTCCCTCGCGTAAGGGCCGCCCGGTACCGAGCCACAACCCCCGACGCCTGGGGTGCTCCGGGTGAAGGCGGCGCTGTTGAACGAGGCGTGGCGCGCGCCGACACCTTCAGAGCATTCGTCGGCGCCAACTTGAAAATAAAGCCTGAGAAAAGAATGGCAACTTACCTAACCCGGACGAGGTGGCTAAGCTTGCGCTTCTTGCTGCTCGAAGGCCGCCGAACCCCCGAACGACCACGGCCCCTCGACCGTGGGGTCTCGCTCGCGGGCCTCGAACCCGCCGCTACGGAGCTTTGAGCCCCAGGCACCGACGGGCTCCGAGCTCGAGCCCCGGCAGCCGCCACCACGGAACTCGCGGGGGCGGCACCTGCCGTCGAAGGCGCCGGGCCACTTGAGGCCTCCCTATCCCGTGACGACGACGGGATCTCCTGGCGTTGCCCCCTCGGGGACGCACTCAATTCAGCAGCCACCAGCGCAGGTGGCGGAATCTCCACGAGGTCCTCCGAGCAAGACTCCTCCGGAGTACTCTCGGGGGTGGTAGGCGGGGAACGCCCCTCCCTGATTCGACGGCGGCACTCCTTCTCGTACGCCGCCTTCCGCAAACGCTTCCTCTCTTTTTTCCGCTTCGCCGCGTCCTTCCGCGCCTTCTGCCTCTTGGCAGAAAGGCGGTTCGCAGCACAAACCTCGCGAAGAGGAGGAGCAGAACAGTACCCTTTTTGAGACAAACCCTGAAGAAAGAATTCAGAATTAAACGATCAGATAATCTCTATGGTAGAAAGCAAAATTGAATCTAAATCAAACTTAAAGCGGAACTTACAAATTGTAGAAACCCCGCTTTGGGGCGCATCTTGACGGCGAAAAGGGCCTCCTCCTTGCAGTCAAGCTTGGAGACCTCCACGGCACGCCGTGCTTGATGCATGCAGTACTCGAGGACGAGGGTCCCCTCCTTCATCTTCGAGCCCTGCCAGGGAGAATTCGCCCTGAGCTGGTTGAGCCGCAGCTTCCTCTCCATCAGCGGCAGTACATACCGCTGATTGAAGTTTGCAATCACTCCCGCCGTAGTCAAACCCGCCCTCGAAAGCGCGGCAAAGGCATCGGTGAAGACCCGAAGTCGCTCCTGACGGTCGACGGGGGAAATTCCATAGCTCCACGCCTCCGGTCGCTCGCGCAGCACTTTGCCGGTGTACTCCGGCAGCTTGTTGTCGACGTTGCGGAGGTAGAACCACCCCTTGTCCCAATCGGCGTTGTTGGAGGTCATCGTCGACGGGATGTACAATCCACTCCGCTGCCCCCGAACTTGCAGGGTAAGGCCCCCGGCGCGGACCGCCCGGCGGAGCCCCGGAGACTCACCTACGGCCGTATGGAGCTCACCCCAGAAAAGGTGAACCCATAGGTCCCAGTGAGCCTCAATCCCCAAGTACCCCTCACAAATGGCGACGAAGACCACCGCTTGCGAGATGGCGTTGGGGGCAAAGTTGTAGAGCTCCACGCCGTAGTGGAGGCACAACCTGCGGAAAAACGGCGAAGCCGGGATCCCGAACCCCCGCTCGTGAAGTCTCGCCAGGCTCACCACAAAGCCCTTCGGCGGAGAAGGCTCGTGGTGGTTGGATGGCGGCGCGATCCACATCGGCTCGTCCGGGTTGCTGTTCACCGGCAGCACCCCGACGTCCACCAGCCCGGCGAGATAGGCGTCGGTGGCGATGGAAGGGCTCCACGGAGCAGGGTCGACGATGGTCACCATGGCGAACGGCGGCGGCGAAAAGAACGAAGTCTTGTGCGCGGAAAGGTGAAAGGCGAAGAGCGGCGGTGCTTGGAAGTAGTAGATGCAATCGGAAGGCAAGGGCTGGGTAAGCTAATCCTTTCCCCTTGTCCCTTTATTTATAGTATCACGCGAGGCGCAACCGGCACCCCGGCCGCGTAAAAAGCGCATCCGATATGGTTGACACCACACCCACTGACGATCGGGCCCCAGGAGTTGGGATAACCACTACGCGCAAAAATCCAGGCGACACGTCGCATCGTAACTGCCCACGTCTCTTCCGCTCTGCCTAAAAAGGCGCGCCCACTTCGCGTACTCTGCGCCACGCCGCCCACGACTACAGAAATAAATGCTCGAGGCCAGCCAAAAAGCTTCCGAGGTAAGCTACCTCTCCTTGAGGCCCTACTGATCAGGGGTTCGAAGTCCTGGCCCCTCGAGGGTTCGACAGGCACCTCAGTTCTAACAGAGTCAGGGATAACCAAGGGCATGCGTGATCAAGCCTATCCTCAAGCACGAAACTCGAGTGCGCCCTTCACGTTATATTCAAGGCCATGATGGAGGCAGCTAGTCGAGGGATCCCACCGAGGGAGAGCAACGAGCCCTCGACCCCAAACGAACGGGGTCGAGCCCTTCCTAGCAAACCTCCACAAGTGCTCTTATGAGACATGTCTCCGGACCACGAGCCGGCCTCCATCGAACGAGGCACGGATGTCCACTTGAATTACCCGCTAACAGCTCACAGAGACATCCATGACTCGCAGCCCATTCGAGGGAAGCATGGATTGTGTCACCCCTCCTCCCCACAAACGGGGCGACGAGGGTCGTAACTCAAAGTCAAGAACCGCCCCTGGTCAACCTTGCCAGGGCCAAGGCTCGGGGGCTCCTTGCACCTCAAGATCGAACTCCTTGAGGACGAAACATGCTGTAGCTCACGAAGGCGCGAAACGCTGATAAGCCCTTGCAGGAGTATATCCACTCCTCCAAGGCCTCGAGGGCTACACCCACGGGTGCGCTAGCGCGCACCCAGCGGAATTCTTCATAGAAAACCTTGTCAGAAGCACCCGTGACGAAGAGCCTTTGTCGGATTAAACCTTATTCCAACAAAGGCTCGGGGGCTACTGTTGGGGGGAGTCATTAGGGGTACCCAAACCTATGGGATAACCACCCCAATAAACATTAATCTTGTCCAAGTAACCAGAAAAAGAAACGGAAGTCAAGGCCCACGGCCCAGCAATGACTGAAGGCCCAGCCAAGACGCCCCACGGCGTGCCTCGACGCGAACCAAAATCTCCGCTTCGCTCGAGGGACCGACCCCTCGAGCGAATCGGAGAAGTCCGCTTCGGTCGAGGCCTGGGGACCGAGCCTCGAGCAACCCATGGAATGGGGAAAGCTCCGCCTCGGTTGAGACCCTCGCTCCGACGAACATTAATTGGCGCCCTCTGCCACCATGCCTCCAAAGTCAAAAGGCAGATTTCTTGCCATACTGCCCTGACAGCCACGACTCCTCCCATCGTGTCCACCAACTCCCATCACTATGTTGTCAACCGAGGCTCTATGCGGACAGGCCGGCACTGTGCGAACAGAGACCGTCACTCTGAGCTCCTGTACTACCAACTCCGACGACTCGAAGACCTTCGTGGACGGAGAGACCCTCGAGCACACAGCAGGAGAAGAGCTCAGGACGACAGAGGTATGGCGGGTCATTCTGAGCACTATGCGACCAACCCCGGCGCTGTGCGGACATGTCGCCGCCGTGCGAACAGGGCCGGGTCACTCTAACTCCCTGTGCCACCGACTCCCACAGCGATTTCCCACAGAATAAGCTATGCGCCGGCATGGGAGACCCTCGAGGTAGTGTACGGATGAGCCATTATCACACTAAGGACGCCCCGGATCCTCAAGACCACTCCTTGACGTCATCACCAGTACAAGAATCAACTACAACAAACAAGAACAGAGAACTACTATGCGACAACTATGCCTAACCAGCAACACGCTCCTGTAACCCTTCCTCCTTGGCCTATAAAAGGAGGGGGTGATCGAGCAGGAGGAGAACAACGAAAAAAGGGAGGAAAAAGAGAATCTGCATACACTCAGAATAGATCACGATATTGGCACCTTGCCTTAGTCATCCGGAACTCGGAGGTCTAGCCTCTTGTCCCAACCTGCTTGTAAACCCCTACTGCTTGCATTCCGGTGCAGAATAATACATCACGCGCGCACCGCCTTGCTGGAAGTACGGTCTTCTGACCGGAACCGGGATAAATCCGTGTCTCGTGTTATCTTCTGCATCAACCATCAAGGGAGGGAACACATCGCATTTCCGGTTGGCGTCGGGACCACGATTTCTAAACACCGACACTAACGCAACTTGACTGGGTTGAATCGAAGCTAAAACAAGCAACCTATGGGTTAAAACGGGATTTTGGGGACCTATACGTGATTAACTATAGCAGGTAGGGGCTAGCTTGCAAGATTTGCAATCCTCAGTGAATAGTCCATGAGAAAAGGGAGGAGCTCAGGGTTAGATTCAAAAAAAAGGCCATGGCTTGGACTGGATCGCTTGGTGGGGGATACTTCCAGGGGGTTTTCTGTAAAAGCTCGGGGGAGCTGTCGGCCATGGCGGCCGGCGGCGCTGCTCGCCGGTGTTTGAGTGGCCAGGGGCCCTAGGCGAGGACTGGGACAGGGGGAGGATGTCGAGGAGAGTGTGTTGGTGTGCTCACCACCGGGGAAGATGGCCGGGTTTCGGCCCGCAGCGGAGATAGTAGCCGCCGGTGGCGTGCTCTCGCGGGGAGGCACGTCTAGTGGTGGAATGACGACGAAGACAGGCGCAGAAAGTGCGGTGTAACACCCTAAAATAGCCCTATTTAAATTTTTAGTAATTAATTTTCTTTTTATTAAATTGTTCATAATTAATATAGGTTAAATAAATCAGTTATAAATATTAAAATCAAATATAAGGAGTAGAAACATCTTTGTCGCATTCATGCTGTTGCATTGGGTTTTGTTTGACTGCAAGTTAAATTGGAATATGAATTCTGTTTAAATTCAAATTTAATTTGCATTTGTTTGATCCTTACAAAAGTTTTTACCTACCGAGTTCACTTTCACCCCTAGACTTTTTCCCCGGCTCGCTTTCACCCCTATACTCTCTCCCCTGGTTCGGCCCAACACACCCCCGCCTCCGCTCGGCCCGCTCAGCCGGCCCGACGCTCACGCGCACCACCTACCCCGCTACTGGGCCGCTCAGCAAGCCGGCCCAGCCTTCCCGCGGCCCGTAGAGCCTTCCCTGGGACTATAAAAGCCAGCCACCAAGACCCCCCTAACCCCCACCCAGCCATCACCCGAGCACTTCAAGCCCCAGCGCTCTTCCCCGTGAGTATTCGCCGCTCCGAGCTTCGCCAACCTTGCGCGCATCGTCGACCCGCCGGCTCGCCGCCTCTCCGACCCTTCGGGCGCCTCTTATAGCTCCACGCTGAGGTGAGAGACCTCCCAGTCCACCTCCTGCTCCCTCTCTCGCCCCTAGCGCGCCAAACCGACTCACCGGAGTCCCTCGGCCGCGGTGCACCGTCGACCGGCCACTACGCCGTCTCTCCCCCCTCGAGGAAACCCTAGGCGGACTCAGCATGACCCGAGCATCCTCCCCGGCCAAGTTTCATCGCAAATGGTGGCCAGCAGCACTCAGTCGCATTTACTCCGGTGAGCTTTCGCCACCGCCCGAGCCGCGCTGTCGTGTCCAAGCGCCGCCGGCTTTTCTCCCCAGCCCCGGTCCGGTCTGGCCTTTTGATCTTGATCCGACGGCCTGCGCTCGCCCAAGCCCCGAGTCAAATCCCCCATATACCGGTCAACCGAGCCATTTTAGTTAAAAATCCCCTGCAAATTTTGAAATTAACCCACGGTCCACCTCTGTTGGAAAATAATTGCAGATAGGTCATGTATTATTCGTTTAGCCCCCTGCGGTTTTTAAAAATAGAACCCACGGTCTAGAGCTGTTACTTTTGCGCGTTAGCCCTCAGGTTTTAACGCATAATTACGCATAGGTCCTTGATTTTCTTCAAATAAGCCCCTAGAAACTTTTAAAACATGCCAGCAGGTCCCTAGAGCTTAGATTTGTCAAATCTTTTCCGTTTTAGCTCTGATTAGTGTGATTTTTGGGCTCATATGTTCGTAGTAATGTGTAGATTATTTTTAAAACCTTTATTTGTTTTGTTTCTATTGTTTGGTGTATTGTTGTAATAGAAATATTATTTGTTTGCATGTATTGGCTTGTGTGGATGTTTGTGTGGTGATTCATGTCCAGTCGGTGAGCCTTTCGCGTTGGACTTCAAGTATGAGGAGGACTTCCAGGGACAGGACTTCACAGCAGCACCAGCAGCCACCTTTTGAGGAAGTTAAGTTATAGCACGGACAATCCTTACTACCTACTCACCTTGTATTAAATTATTTCATAAATGGATGTGTCTAATTTGATGTACCCTTAAGGTTGTACTTAGTTTGATTATCCTGTCCTTTGATTACCTTGTGTTTATGCATTTGGGTAGATCTTTGCTATGCGTGGCTACTATCACCATTATTTAACTATTAATTTTGACTTAATGGTTCACTTCAACATTATTGATAAAACTTGCTTTTTAGCAACTTGGTTTAGGGAGCTAGAGCATGTGCTTCGTGCTTTGCTCTAGTGTCTCTCCATAAGGTCCGATTCTTAAAGCGGCAACCCAGGGGCAGTCTCCACCGCTAGAACTATTATGGCTCTGTGCTTCTTGATTCCACCAAGGACGGTAGCCCTGCGGCAATGTCTCGTTAGGCATAGTCCCGTGTTGTGAGTCCCTGTGGTACGCTACTAGTGGGTAAAGGGCGAAACCTCTGCAGAGTGTAAATCTATAATGATAGCCTTGCTCAGTGTCACGAGCGGCCTGGATCCTTTTTTATTAGAAGATGATGTTTATTTATGTCTAATGTCACTTATACATTATTAATTGGGTTGCAACTGGGTTTCATTCACTTGTAGTAACTTGGTTAATGATAAAATGAACCAACTAAAAATGCTAATGCAGTTCAGCCGTGTCTAGCCTTATTTTGAGCCATCATATACCCGTGCTATACTTGCTAAGTAAATGTTTACTTACACTTGTCATTTATTCAACAAAATCCCGGATGGGTAAACAGATTGGGCTGTGCATGAGTCTGCTGCTGAGTTTCCAGAAGATTTGCCATACTACTGAGTTGTGATCTCCCAGTCAGAGTCCTTGTGGATTGCGGCTCCATTTAGTTCGAGAGTTATTAGTCTTCCGCTGTATTTGGTTAGTTTATTTATGATGCACTCTGATGTAAAACTCTATTTACTCAAGAATTTATTCAAGCACATGTTCTCTGTTTATCATATTTGTTCGCTATATGTATACTATGACTTCCTGGGCACACATTTAGCCGCATTCAGGTTTTTGTGAAAATCCGGGTGTG
This sequence comes from Echinochloa phyllopogon, assembly GCA_033239725.1. Taxonomy (NCBI): domain Eukaryota; kingdom Viridiplantae; phylum Streptophyta; class Magnoliopsida; order Poales; family Poaceae; genus Echinochloa; species Echinochloa phyllopogon. Next base: position 32,478,959 of record BTCW01000018.1, read on the forward strand.
ACATGCGGCTCGGCGAGGAGGGGCTCATGGTGGCCTCAATTCCACCTAGCGACCAGCGGAGGCGGCGGAACGGCGACAATGGCGGCGCTGTGCTCTCGGCAGAGACGCCTGGTGGTGGCGCTACACAGGCGAGATGGATGAGGCGAGGGCAGCGGCTAGGGCTTGAATGGCTCGGGGCGGCCTCGGGTCACGCGCGCTTTGTAGGGCTTGGATGCTGAGGCGGCTATGGCACGCACGCCGAGGAAGGAAGGAGCGACGGTGTGGCGGCGACGACGTGGACTATGTGCGGGAAGCCAGCGGCGTCGTGGGCCGCGCGCGGGAGAAGTGTGTCGGCGCGGTTTACCTAGGCAGGGGAAGCAGAGTGGGCCGCACGAGGAGGAGGAAGAGAGGTGGGTTGGTGCGCGCGGGAGTGTAGCTGGGCCAAGGCGCACTGGGCCAGAGTCGCGGGGGGAGAGGGAAGTGGGCCGGTGCGGCTGGGCCGGGAGAGTTGGCCGGCGCAGGAGAAAGGCTGGGCCGGCACTGAAAGAAGAAAGGAGGGAGAGAAAACAGGCCGGGGGAAAGAGTTTAGGGAGCAAAAGCGGACTCGGCCGGATTGAGCCAGGCTGGAGATAGAGGAGGGGGGTTTGGGTTAGGTTGGGTCTGGGGTTGGGGTTGGCCTAGATCCAGCCCAGTAGTAGTTTAATGTTTTATTCCTTTTATTTTCGGAATAATAATTTCATATGCAAAGATAAACCCAGAAAATTCCGGATAAATCATTTAAGCCACGAAAAATGCTCCAAAAATCTCAGGAAAAATCCCAGAGAATCAGTTGGACATGAGGAACCCAAATAAAATATTTGGAGCTCATGAAAAAGATTTTAGCACATCCCAAAAATTAGAATATGCTCTAGGAAATTAGGAATAAATTCCAAAAAAATCCAGAAAAATTCCCATTAGGCTTCTAGACGCATTTTTGAAAATTTAACACACATAAAGCCATTAAATGCAAGCTGGCATGAATGCAAGGCAGTCAACATTAAACCTACATTGTTATAATTTAATTTAAAAATAGAATTTTCCTGTACTAAATTCCCTGTTAGTTATATAAAGCTTGAAAAATTTTAGAAAATTGAGAAAATTATTGTAGTAATTATGCTAACAAATCACATCCCAGAATCCAAAAATTTTGGGGTGTGACACAACGTGTAGGTGCACTGCCCCTGCCACGTGGGCCCAGCTGGTGGCCTGCCTTGCCTTTCATCCGGGGGACACCACCTGCGCGTGGGGCCGCCTGTTCCCCGTTGGTTGGCCGCAGCCGCTGCCGCTCTGTTGATCTGCTGCTGCTGCGCATGTGCTGGTGTGGTGCTATGGTGTGCGTCCCGAGCTGCAGCACCTGGCTGCTGGATCCCTGTGGGGCCCACCAAGTCATGCTGCTTATGATGCTGATGTCATGATATTCCGAGCTCCAAAGAATGTGAATAATATATCCAACGGAATCGTCTCCACGAGCTCTTTGCATTGATGCGCTCCAACTTGACATTTGAGATTGTTTATGTTCTTTGATGATTCAGAGTGCATCTCAAAGCCCAACGACGAATATACCATTTAATGTCATTTTTAGTATAATCCCACAAGGCACTATAGAAACACCAAGACTTGTGGAAATAGTTAGTATAAGCCTAATAATGCAAGGAACTATGTCTATAAGCCATTTATTTACGGAGATGTTGGCGGTAAGAGTCAAAACCTGGCCGTAACGACCGCCAACAGAGGCTGGATGATGGGAGCGGTAATGAGTGCTTTCTTGAGAGTGTGAAAGGCTGCATAGCACTCTTCATCGAAAACGAAAGGAACATCTTTGGCTAAGAGATTGGTCAAAGGCCTGGAGATCTGGGAGAAGTTTTTGATGAAACGCCTATAGAATCCGGCATGGCCAAGGAAACTGCGGATCCTCTTAACGTTGGTGGGAGGTGGAAGTTGCTCAATGACCTCTATATTTGCTCTATCTACTTCAATTCCATGTTCCGACACCCTATGTCCTAAGACAATCCCTTCTCTCACCATGAAGTGGCACTTTTCCCAGTTTAGGACGAGATGCTTTTCTTGGCATCTCTGGAGGATCTTGTCCAGATTTTTCAGACACTCAGTAAAGGTCTTCCCATAAACTAAGAAATCGTTCATCGACACTTTTTTAATCTCTTCGATCATATCAGAGAAGATGAACATCATGCAACGTTGAAAAGAGGCGGGTGTGTTACATAGCCCGAAGGTCATTCGCCGATAGGCATACATCCCATAGGGGCATGTGAACATGGTTTTACTCTGGTCATCTGGATGGATTGGAATTTGGTGATATCCAGAGTAACCGTCAAGGAAATCAAAAAAAGAGTGTTTTGCTAACCGTTCAAGCATCTCATCTATAAATGGAAGGGGGAAATGATCTTTCTTGGTGGCCTTGTTGAGTCGATGATAGTCGATACACATACGCCAACCAGTGACGGTGCACTGCAGGATGAGCTCATTTTTATCATTGCGCACAACCGTCATTCCTCCCTTCTTAGGAATAACTTGAACAGGATTAACCCATTCACTATTAGGGACAGGATAAATGATCCCTGTGTGAAAGAGTTTGAGAACATCCTTTTTTAGGACCTCCCTCATGGCATTGTTCAACCGTCTTTGAGGTTCCCGAGATGGTGTCGTTTCAGAATCGATTGGGATACGATGGATATAGAGGTTAGGACTGATCCCTTTCATATCTTGGAGTGAATATCCTAAGACCGCTTGATTCTTCTCCAGGATAGTGAGCAGTTGTTGGCTTTCCAGGTTGGATAGCTTGTCACTAATGATCACTTGAGTTTGCTTGTCCCCGAGGAGGAAAGCATACTTTAATCCAGGAGGAAGAGGTTTCAGCTCGATTGGAGATGGTTTTGGAGTTTCAGTTCGATTGAGATTGATTGGAGGTTGAGTTTCCTCTTCCTCCATAAAGAATTGGATGTCTTCCTCTGGGATGGTAGGCTCTAAGTCCGTCAAGGCTGTTGACATGACCTCCTCCATAGGATCAGGATCAGGATCTATCTCTACTGGGGTGTTCAGAGAACGAGAGTAAGAGATAGGGATAAGTTCTTTCCCGATCCTAAGCTCTACTAGCTGATTTATTGGTGCTTTTTCCAGTATTTCAAAATTGGCCTCCCGATAAAGATAGAATGAGTGGAATTTTTGGGTGGGTCAAAGACATGGAACTCCATGAACAATTTAGGGTCGCTAATCTTAACGGGTGTGACCCGCAAGATCCCCAAACAGTCAAGGATTCTTCCCGATGTGGACCTTAGGCGTTTCTAAGATGATGACCATGGTTCATCGGGGAATTGAGCTCACACCAAAGAGCTAGTGATTATGTAGATTCCGAGGCTCGGGTCATACCCGATTTCCTTGTCTATGCCCATGACTTCGCAAAATATCCTTCAGATCCTTTTGGGCATTTTAACGACCTCGGTCAAGGCTTCAGCCTCTTCTAGCCATTCCCACTAATGATAGCAGAGAGACGTCCTACGTACTCACTCTGATATTCGAGTTCTTCCTTGTCGGGGGGTTGATCTTTTTGCTGTACACGTTGTTCCAGTGGGAAACTTGCTGCACTCCCGATGTCATCGAATAGATCATCATCAAAATCATAGGGTGTGGTATAGAGTGGATTATAATGGTCCTGGCTATACTATGGTTGTGGTTTGAAATGAGTTCTGGGTTCTAATGGAATGGAAGAGCTGATTGATTTAGATAGTGGGTGTATAGGCTCTTCAGGTTCAGGCTCAGGCTGCTTCTCTTCATCGGGGAGTTCATCATAGATTCCAGTGTAGGGAGTGTCATCCAGGATACGATCCAAGATTACCCTCGCTTCACTAGGAATCATATGAGAGAACGACCCTCCTAAAGAAGAGTTCAAGAAAGTGGTGGCTACGGGACAGAGGCCAAGGCTGAAGTGTTGTAGAACAATAGGTTCTTGAAGGCTTAGGTCCGGTCCTGAGGCCAAAATTTGCTTGAAACGAGCCCACGCAGCTCCTAACGATTCTCCCTCTAATTATTTAAAGGTAAGAATTTCAATTCGGAGGCTGGCTACCTTGGAAGCTGGGAAGAAATTTAGGCAGAATTTCTCTCTAAGGGTTTCCCAACTCCCTTTCATATTTCCTACAGCTAGAGAGTACTGTTTCTTTGCTCCTCCCATCAATGAGAATGGGAATAGCTTCCATTTAAGCATCTCTTGTGTCATGCCCGCAATGATGAGACACGAACAGAGTTGCTCAAACTCACGCAAATGCACGTATGCTCTAAACATTCATTGTTGAGAACGTTTGCTCTCGAACCATGGCTATGAAGCCGGGACGCAGCTTATAGCCGGGTGTGTGGATGTGATGTGATGATGGTGGTGGCTCCAAACAATCGCCCTTTGGAGCCGAATGTTGACGTAAGGTAAGAGTGGAATCCATATAGATGGTGGATGATGTGGGTACACGGACAACTTGGGTTCGGAATCAGAACAGCTATCGTTCCCCGGCAACGGCGCCATAAAGCTTGTTGGCACTCCTTACGGCCTACAGATAAATCCGCAAGCAAACGGTTACCGATATAGCTTTCACCTGGGAGTATTCCAAGGTATCGATTTCCACAAGGAACAAGAAGTGAGCTAATTCTAAACTAAGTTGTACAAGGGTACTGAGATGGAGTGGATGAAGTGGATGACAACAATAAAGAGGGAAGAGACGCGATAAGAGGGTAGAGAGGGCACGAGCCTGGTAGAAGTACTCTACTGATTAACTGAGCGGGTCAGAAGGTACAGCTAGATATTTGCTTCAGGACACCAGAACCTACCACACATAGAAAGGGATGAGAGGGGGTGTGATCTATCCTGCACTGGGGATCCTACAAGCCGAGACGAACGTGATGGACTACAAAGGCCGTATAGGGATGTCATCACCTAACAACTACCACCTCCGCAAACTCAGGGGCAAACTAAGTTAGCCTCTAGTCTAGGTACCGCGCCTACACTAGTCAACTAATACTTATCTCCTATAGAAAGACAAGCACCCAAGCCAAGCAAGCAGTATACAGTTATACCAATCAATTGAGCATTGAACAAAGAACTAGCAAGCATATAAAAGTAAGAACTGAATGCTCAAGTAACCAGAGAGAGATACTAGAGTTACCAGACACGACCCAGATGTCACTCGAAGCTGAGCCGCATCCGTAGAGGTACAACGGGAAGAGGGGCCGACACTCCGGCTCCTCTCCGGGACGCTCACCTCTCCTCTCTCCCTATCATCTAATTATGAAAGTGCAGAGCTTCGCTAAGGGACTCTCCTCTTGTGTTATGTGTTTTGCAGGTGAAGGGAGGCTTTAATTTATAGCAAGCAAGGACAGTGGGAGGCAGAGTGGCAGCCAAGGTAGCTAGGAGGCGGTGCCTGGCTAGAACCGGAGGATTCGGCCGAACCAGGGAGTTCGGCCAAACTGCCACGTGCACCGCCTTAGCTCCCTACAGCCTAGACCAACTGCTGGGAGGCGGTGCTCTGCTGGGGGCGGTTCGGCCGAATTGTAGGATTCGGCGGAACTGGGCTTTTGGCCTAGCAACGCTCCCCTGCACCACCTCTCTCTCCTGGACCCTCTGGACTGCTACACCTTGGTGTTCATCGTGTTGTCTTGGCCAAGAGGTGACATGGCAGTGGTCCACATGCATGCTTGGTCGTCCCTGACATAGATTACCTTCCGATCGTGCTCCGCGTCGGGTACGGCTATGCGGGGTAATCGGCCGTATCGTGTCGTTCGGCCGAATTGATCAACTCTGCCCCTTGTAGCCAGCATTTCTCCATTTTATACCTGCACAATGGATAATCACCAAAACTCTATGGTGTGTGATTCCATTGTGTTTATTTTATACTGGGTTAGAGGTCAGAAATCGGTCCGTAACGACCGCCAACACTGGGGAGGCCGGCCATGGGCCAAGCCCAATTCGGCCGAATCCTGGCCATCGGCCGAACTGCCTCCAGCACTAGAAACTAACCGAGTAGGAGTACTCGAGACATGTCTATGTGTGTGTGAACCCATAGGGCCACACACTTAAGGGGTTTGGAACGCTGAAAACACTACAAGAAATTTGTTAATCTATGACGTTTAGTTTTTGTCACAGATCACTGAAAAAATCATAAACTAGTACCTATGACGTTCTCAAATTTTGTCATGTATTAAGCGTCATGGTTGAACCTCGTGACGATATTTAAAAAAGTCACAGATTAACTCAATCCATGGCGATACAACATCGTCATAAGTTTGGATCCAGCCCATGCAACCCAGCCCGAGCCCATTACTTGTGACAAAAATAAACGTCACGGATTCAATTGACACGTCACAACTAGCTGGCATGGATGATGATGTGGAAGCTGACATGGCGATGATGTGGCAGTTGACATGGCGATGATGTGGCAGCTGACATGGTGATGATGTGGCAGCTGACATGGCATGATGTGGCAATGTTGTGTTAGGGCCTAATTCAAAATGCCCCCCCTAAAATTGGCCAAATTTGGCTCACATATTTTTACCAGCTAATAATTTATTTCATCAATACATAGCCCATATAAAAATCAGCTCATATAAAAATCACAGCCCAATAATCACAACAATAAATTGAAGCTCATATATATCACATCAACAATGCAGTCAGCGACAACAATCGCAGCACATAACAGAACAGCGGCAACCAACAGTAGCAGCAACATAACAGTAAAGGCAACACTACTAGCAACAACATAACAGAAACACCAACCACATGTTTCAGCAAAAACAACCAATCCAATTTTTCAGCAGAATCTCCTCTTCCAAGAATAGATTTTGTAGTATTTTAAATCAAGCAAGATTATATTTAAATCACATTTAATGAACGTAGAGTTTTGTAACACCCTCAAATAGGCCCATTTAAAATTTTAGTAATTAATTTGCTTTTTACTAAAGTGGTTATAATTTTTATATGTTAAATAAATAATTTTTGGGAATTAAAATCGAATATAAGGTGTAGAAACATTTTTGTTGCATTCGTGCTGCTGCATTGAGTTTTGTTTGCTAGTAGTTCAAATAATAATTTAAATCTAATTTAAATTCAAGTTTGAATTGCTTTGTTTGAAGCCCTAGAAAAGTTGTATAGGTTGGAATTTGGTTTTACTCCCTGATCTTTTCCTCATGACCTGCTCTCCCTCGCTCCTCTCTTTTCCCGAGCCCGCCCAGCGGCCCGCTCCCCCTGTCCCCACAGCCGCGTCAACCACCGGCCTATTGGGCCCAACACAACCAAGCCGGCCCAGCCTCGCCACGCTTCCCGCCTCCGCTCTCCTGGGCCGCCAACCCGCGCTGCCTCCGCTCAGCCGAGCACAACTGCGTCGGCCCGTCCCTCGCCTCCCCGCCTCTAAACGCTGACGCGCGGGCCCCACCCGTCGGATGCGTCTTCTCTCTCCCGACCGAGCCAGCCGAGCTCGAGAGCCGCATCGCGCTCACCGCCCGCGCCTAGCTCCCTTGGCCTGGCCCAACGCAACCCTGTGGACCCTCCCCGAGCTTTCCCCGAAGCTTCGCCGCCGCTCTTTCCATCACGCGCAGCGTTCCCTGCAAGGAAGGTGTTCGCCCGCAAGGAAAGAACAACTGCTGGCCGCCTCCATCTCCGTTCGTGGCCCGCCCGCCAAGATGGCCCCTGGCACTATAAAACCAAGGCCGCCGCAGCCCTCCAAGCCTCACCGACGCCCTCAACCCTCCCCTCAAAGCCCTAGCACCTCCACCCGCCTAGCGCCGCCGCCATTGGCCGCGAGCATCTATCTCTGCTGTCGCCGTTGAAGCTTCAGCGAGAACTCACTTTGGAGCTTCCTGAGGAGGTAACAAAGCTATCTGAGCAGCTCCTGCCCTTCGTTTTGCCTGCGTCCGCGCCTAAATCATCATCATATTTGCACAGCGCCACCGCAGCCACCTCGTCTCATCGCCGGTGAGCTCGCCATCTCCTCCCGGTGCCGTAGGTGCAAACCGCGCCGCGAACCTTGCCCCGTAGCATAACTTCGCGTTTGCTCCTGCGAGCAACCGCCGTGCGCAGGAGCGGCGCCGCCGCGTCCAATCCCCGACGGTGCCCCAAGTCACCGATCCAATCGTAGCCGTCTGATATTGATCCGGCGATCCAGATCCGCCCGCGCCTGAGTCAAAGCTTACGCTTACCGGTCAGCCGAGCCGCTTATGATAAAGAGTCCCCCGAGTTCCTGCAAATCAACCCGCGGTCCACTCCAGTAGTAAAAATAATTACATCTAGGTCATTTCTTCGTGTTTAGGCCCCCGTGCTTTTGAAAATTGGATCCCGCGGTCTAGGTATGTAATATTTGTGTGTTAGTCCTTTGGTTTTTTACAAAATTATGTATAGGTTCTCGGGTTTTCACAAATAAGCCCTTGGAAACTTTTAAACGTCGCCAGCAAGTCCCTGAACCTTAGAAACACCATAACTTTCTCGTTTTAGCTCTGTTTAGTGTGATTCTTGCGCTCACGTGTTCATAGCGAAGCGTAGATTAGTTTTAATAGAATAACCTTCTTTTGTTCTGTTTCTACTGTTTGGTGTACTGTTCTAATAGAATAATTTTGTTTGCATGTACTGTCTTGTGTGGATGCTTGAGTGGTGATTCGTGTCCAGTCGGCGAGCCGTTTGCGTTGGAGTTCGAGTACGAGGAGGACTTTCAGGAGCAGGACCACCACCAGCAGCAGCAGCACTTTGAGGAAGGCAAGTTATAGCACGGACAATCCTTGCTACCTATCCACGTTGTAATCATTTATTTCATACTTGCATGTGTCTAAATTGATGTACCTTTAAGTTTGTACCTAGTCTTGATTATCCAGTCCTTTGATTACCTCGGGTTTATGCATATGGGTAGAATCCTTGCTATGCACAGCTACTATCGCAATTGTTTAATTGTTAATTTTGACTTAATGGTTCACTCCAACATAATGATAAAACTTGCTTTTTAGCAACATGGTTTAGGGAGCTAGAGCATGTGCTTCGTGCTTGGTTCTAGTGCCTCTCCATAAGATCCAGTTCTTATAGCGGCAACCCAGGAGCCTGTCGCCACCGCTAGAACTATTATGGCTCTGGTCTTGGTCAAGTAGCATGTACGTCTCTAGCTTGACAGTGGTTACCGATGAGGCCGACGGTGTTATGGGAAACATGGGCGAGAGTATGTCTTGATCCACCGAGGGCGGGAGATCCATCGGCTATGTCCCCGTGAGGCACAGTCCCATGCTGGGAGTCCCTGCGATGGAGAACTCCACACGTTGCGTATTGTTGGGTGCGATGCCCACGCTCTGGACGCCATTGACCCCCCTATGGTTTGACTCTGTAGGCGTACGTCAATCTCGGTGCCTGGGCCATGCTGCCTATGTTGTACCATAATTGGCCACTGTCTTGTTAGAGTGTCTTGTGAAAACCCTCGTAGCGTCCCTATGTAGTCATACCACAGAAGTGTGATGTTTGCGTCATTGGGTACAATGTTCCTTTGAACTTTTACGCGACTGGTGGGTAAATGGCGAAACCTCTGCAGAGTGTAAATCTATCATGATAGCCTTGCTCAAGGTCACGAGCGGCCTGGATCCTTTTTTATGAGAAAATTAATGTTATTTATGCTTAATGTCACTTATACTTCATTTATTGGGTTGCAACTAGGTCTCATCCACTTATAGTAAATTGGATAATGATAAAACAAACCAACTAAAAGTGCTAATGCAGTTCAGCCGTGTCTAGCCTTACTTTGAGCCTTCATACGCCCGTGCTATACTTGCTAAGTAAATATTTTATGTACACTTGTCATTTATTCAACAAAATCCTGGATGGGTAACAGATTGGGTAGTGCATGAGTTTGCTGCTTAGTTTCCAGGAGATCTACCATACTACTAAGTCGCGTTCTCTCAGTCAAAGTCCCTGTGGATTGTGGCTTCGCTTAGTTGAGAGTTTTACTCTTCCGCTGTATTGGTTAGTTTATTTATGTTAAACTCTGATATAAAACCCTATTTATTCAATTATATGTTATCTGTTTATCATATTTGTTTGCTATATGTGTACTATGACTTCCTGGGCAATACGAAAGTTTTAGAGAATACAATTTTGAGCAACTTTTGTTTTGGCCGATTTTTGAGTTTCAATACAAACTTTTGTTTAAATCTCAGTCAAATGAAGCTTGACTTTGGTCAACTCCCTTCTTCAATTCTTTCCCCTCCCTTGCTTCTTGCCCGCGCGCGACGCGCGCTCCTGATTGCGCCGCCGCATCGTGCGCCGCCCGGCCAGCAGCGCCAAGCCACGCCAACCATGCGCCACGATACGCACCCGCGCGCGCCCGACCCCACTGCCCGTGCCCCTGCCTCCATTCTCACGCGCGCAAGCACCAGCGACGCCACGCGCTCCCGCGCTCCTGACCAGCTAGCCGCACCGCGCCACGCGGCTAGCGATGCCTGCCGACGCAAGTAAGGCGCTAGCCAATCCGCACAACGAGAAGCAGCGCCTCGCCATCCCCCGCACGCCAGCAAACCCCATCCCGCGTGAGTGCTCCTCCCCCGCCAGCCCAGCACTCTCCGAAACACGACGGGCCGCCATGACCGAGCCATCGTGATGAGGGAATGGGAGAAGGAGGCAAGGAGGGGCACAGAGGGGTTGCTCGCCACATGTTCTTGTCGGAGGCAAAGGTGGTAGGCTAGCTGGAAGTTGAGAAGAAGGAGGGAGAAGGCTGGCACGGCCTCACCACCAGTCTCGCCGCCGCCATGTCGCGCTTGTGTAAGAGAGGAATAGGGGGAGGAAAAGGAAGGAGAGATGGCCGGAGGAGTGATCTAGCGCGAGGGGAAGACGGCGGGTCAGTGCCGAGCCGAGGGGAAGAGCTGGAGTGGCCAGCATGGAGTCGACGCCGCCATGAACGCGCCGGCCGGCCTTGTGCGCAAGCATCGGGGGAAGAAGAAAGGGGAGTTGGGCCGAGACATGGGAAGAATAAAGGGGAGTTGGATCGAGATTTTGTGCGGCTTGGGTTATAGTCTTTGTTTTTTGAGGAGAACATTAAAAGTGACAAAAATTTGTGAGTAGTCTAGTAGCTCAATGGTAAGGTGATGGCTTTCCATGCTTATGGTTGTAGGTTCGAAGACCTTGGAGAGTAATTTTTTTCGCCTTTTTATTGTTTATTTTTTTTTCTCATGTTTAGGACCTAATCACCAAATTTAGAGTTTGTATGATCAAGAAATACTAATTACAAATTTTAATTATAGATTAAAAATAAAAATAGGTGGAGAAGGTGGAGAAGCAATTCAACCAACTAGGTGCTGCCACGTGGTCGCAAGAAGTCGAATTGTATATATAAAGTACCATCCTCTATAATGTTAGGAGTTCAAGTCCCTTCTACGCCTATGTAATTTTATTGATTTAATTTCACGAATTATTTTTTAGTAAATCTCATTGTTTTATGTCTTTCTTTTTTTGTACTCCTCTTTTGATGCACTCTGATCAAATAACTTACAAAATAATATATCTTGCATATCTCAATATATTTTTAAAATGTAATAGACTATATATAATTTATTGTGTATGAGTTTCAATATTTTTAAATTTATTGTCTATTTTAAGTAGTTTAAATGAATTTCTAGGTATTTATTGAAAGTAATCCAACCTTGAACTATGTGAACTATTATTTTATAAAATGATGCATCTTTCACATAGTTTCTTATGACACAGGTCAATCTTTTCTATTTGTTATTTTGTCCTATATGTATATTTTTCATAGCATACTTGATAGGAAAGACCATAAGGATTATGGTTATCTATATAGCCTATATAATTGGTACCCACTATCAAGTCATGGTTGGATTTCTCTCAACATGCAACCATTCCACATCATCATCCACTATGCGCCATATCACTATCCACTATAAGCCATGTCATCATCCACTAGACCATCTATTTATTCTTCGATCGATTTTCTGTGGCCACATTTTTGTGAGTAGCAATTACAAATTACAGGAGTAAAAATTACATGTATGATCAGTCATACTTCCATGTATAATGTTTACTAAAGAATGTTGCAATACAATCACTTTGGTGTTTATACTTTCACATTTCACTTTAAAATTTTGTTTAACAAATTTCCACAGCAACGAGCGGGGTAGCACCTAGTTTTTAATTTATTGGTCGTGATGATTTGCTAAAACGTCATTGTATTATTGGCCTTATTGTGACAAAAATGATAAAACATCACTATGTTTTGGGCCTAATACCCACTACCGGGAATCTATGTCAAAAAGTAGAGAATCGTCACAGATGGTGAGCCACTATGACGTTTTTTTAAAATGTCATGGGAAAATCGTCATAGATTAACACATTTCTTGTAGTGAACTTGTATATGTGATTGTCTCTAGTGCAAGTGGGAGACTGTTGGATATATGCCCAAGAGCCAATCGGATTGGACTCGTTTGTGGGCTTGATCCATGAGGGATTAGGATAACTGATGGGGCCCATGAGATGGCAGCCCATTAGTACAGCCTATATATATGTGGGAGGGGGCTAGGGTCGAGGACACCTATCGCCGATGCCCCAAACCCTAGCCACCGTCATGTCGCTCTCCCGCTGTGCGCGCCTCTGGTGCTGGCACACCGGTGCACGGTGTTCCATCCTTGTACGTGTGGATACCTCGGAGGTGCTACGCTTGGAGCACAAGGATGAACCACACGTGCAGGACCAGACTGATGTGAGCAACTGCACAGCACGACCACTTTGATGTGTTCGTCTACATCGAGACGGTTCCGCTGCATCTGAGCGTCTAGTGGTAATGATCCGTGATCTATAACTGTTGTTGTTCCTATTTTATGGGGAAATGTTTTTGTATTGTGCTAGCATAGCCTCCACGTTCCCCTTCAGTAAACCTACTTGAAATGCTCCAAAATTTTATCTCAAGCTGCATCCTATAATATTTGAGCCACTAAGCAAAGTTGAGCTCTTGAATGTCATTCTGTACTAAGTTATGATTTATTTTCCTTCACTAGCAAGCTGAAATTGTGTGAATTTTATTAAATTCTATGATTGTGATAAACACTAAACAATTCATAGTCAGCATAAACTGTCAATAGTTAGTTCCTGGCATAATCCTTGTTTAAATGTTATTGCTTAGTAAAATGTCTTTTCTAGGAACTTGAACTTGTCAATCTTGCTTAAGATAGATGGAAGAACATCTCCAAGAAGTTTGATACTATTTTTCTTATCATGGGTTTCATTTTAGCATTTAAATGTGAAAACTAGCATTGCTAGCGAATAATTTGATTTGAGTAGTTCTATTTCATAATCATAAATCTTGCGGTTCAAATAAGTTGATAAAGTACATGTACATGTTCCCTTGCCGTTTGATTAATTTTAAATGCTTGCTAGTACCTTTTCATGATTTATTCGTGTGTGTGTCAAATAGTATTGATAATATAAACAATATGCATTAGTGAACCTTATGAAATTTATCCTAAGGAGTTAATGAACGAAATACTTCAAACAAGAGTAAAAATAAAACCTAAGCTCGCTAATGAACTTAGCTTCTCTACCAAATAGGAGATATGCACCTACTCGATTAATGGAGAAATAAATTTGCTAATAATTCACTAGCTAGGGCCTTGCTCGCATTGTTATTAAAATGTTCTTCATCAAACATTCATGTTATTTATCTCCGTATGAATGAGTTGCTGCACTCATGAACCACATATATGCATTTGTATCATAACCACTCTTGAGCTCACACATGTGCATCTCATGTCATTTAGATCACCCGCTAGCTGACGGAGACTACGGGCTAGTTGTTGAGCCCGAGAGTGGGTCCGGCAAGACTAGGATTTTCTCGACCATGATTGAAGAGCAAGACCCGAGCCAAAGCTCGGAGGGGCCCAAGGCCGGAGAAGAAGGCAAGCACCAGAGCATCTAACCTATGTTTGAAATATATGCAATGACTTTACTTTCTATGTTATAAATTGTTGAGGCCCATTCATAGCTTGCAGTGTTGGGCAAGTGTTAGAATGTTCTAACCACATGCCGGAGTATAGGGACCGGTAAAGTGATGTACCTTTCTTATTCCTTTGCTCGCATTCATGAGCCATTCCCTTATTGTCGTGTGACACTCTCATATCCTTGCGGACAAGAGCGGCCTAGTTATTAACTTGCACGACAGGCTTGTGGATGTACCGGTGCAGGGACAAGTGTTCAGAAGCAACACGACCATGGTGGAGTAGTTGGTCTATGAGTTGGGAAAATCTGTCATATGTGACCTTCCAGTGTGCATATTTTTACTAAACTTGAGGTAAAACTTCAAAGTAGATGAACTTCTAGTTGCTTTATGGCAAAACAAACACCGGGCCAAAAGCCTTTGCATACCTACTATCCATGATTTATATTGAGCATGTCTATCTAGGGGTAGCCCAGAGAGTAGATTAGTGGGTCTCACCGAGTTCTAGGAACAACAGTGCACAAACAACACAAAGATTTAGACAGGTTCGGGCCACGAGTAGCGTAATACCCTACGTCCTGTGTGCTTGATTGTATTGCACGTGAGTTGAGTTGTTTTGAGGGGGTCCCTGCTCCTCCTTATATACTCGGGGAGCAGAGTTACAAATCGATTACAAAGACTACTCGTATCCGACCTGGAAGGTTACATTAAGGTAATCTATCATGTATACTATTCGAATATGAGTAGTTTTACTACTTGACTACATCGTCCTATACCTTATCTGGCTAGTCCGAAGCAGTTGGATCATAACTCTCCATATCGAGTAGTTTAATTCCTTAGATGAGTGGCCCTAGGGATCCTATCCCCACAAGCCCCCGAGCATCTTGCGTCTTTGCTTCAACTCTTGAATCTTTTTAACATTTTCGAGTAGTTAGAGCTAAACCCAAGACGCTCAAATCTCTTCTGACGAGTAGTTTCTTTAGAGCGCATCTTTTGATGCACCCAATAGGCGTAGCCCCCGAGCCTCTAAGTACTCATTAAGCAATTGAAGATTCAGAAAATTAATCTTGAATTTCACCTGAGCAGTCTAACGGTGCGTTCCAAGTAGATGCAACCATCGAATTTTGAGTAGTTTTGTTAAAACTAGTCAAAATCTTTGAATAAAGTAAGACCATCGGTCTTTCGAGTAGTTTTGTTAAAACTAGTCAAAAGTCTTGAATAAAGCATAATAGGCTTAAAGAAATTGTATCTTTCAAATCCAACTCTAAATCCACGAGTACTTTTAAGTAGTCGTTGGATCAAGTTCTGCTCCCTTTATTTACTCTAAGCAATGGATGCTAATACATACTCGATAATTATATCCACAAGAATCTGCGTGCTTTTTCGAACATCCATGTAAGCACAACAACTTTCGAGTTGTCTTCAAATGTAAGAATTGATCAACTATAATTCCGTATCTACGAGTGGTTTTGTTAAAACCAGTCAAAGATCTTTTTCCACAGCTTTCCGCCTTAAATCTCGGAGGGAAGTCAAATCCCAAATTATCCGTTAGCAGCCCCCGAGCTTTGAATCAAAAAATATCTTTGATTTGAAGATCTGAATAATCACCAGGATTCTGTTGTAATTGAATCCGAAATTTTCGCCAGGAAAAACTAACTTTAGAAAAAACAAACCTTTCCCTGTAACAGAATGCGATGCGCCGTAGATACTGTTCCAAACAGTAACCCTAACCGAAAGTTATAAATCTAAAGTGAGACCTTCGTTTATTTCATAACCTTGAGCGCAACGCTATTGCCTTTTGTCTCCTCATCGTAGCTTCCTGGGCATTTAGAACTTTCCCTGCTTTCATTTCTTGTGAATGCGAGAGAAAAGTAAAGTTTTAACTCGATCTGCAACCATGGGCCAAAAGAAAGCTGATGCCAAGAACATAGAGAAAGCCGCTGCTGCTAAGCCTGTGGAGAAAAGGGCACCAAGGAAGAGGGTTTCCTTGGTAGATCCAAACACAAACCCAGATTGCAAAACTCATCCTTCTCCCACTGATGCTTGGACGTATTGCACCGCGAAGGAAGGAGATCTCCATGACCTGGTGGAGCAAGGTTTGCTTTTATCCCAGGAAACTCTTGAGTGGAGAGCTTGCTTCAATGCACAATTTCTCACTAAAAACACAAATGAAATTCCTTTATTCGTGTCTTTTTGTGAGCGCGGAGTTGGCCTTCCAATCTCGTCTTTTTTTCGTGAGCTCCCAGACTTTTACAAACTCCAACTCCATCATCTGAATCCTAATGGGATTCTGAATATTGCTGTCTTCATGCACGCTTGTGAAACATTCCTTGGCATCGACCCGAATCTTGCTCTATTCCGCACTTTGTATCATGTAAAGCCCCATCCAAATTTCCAAAGGATGGAAGTGGTTGGGGGAGCGGGAATTCAATTCCGCCAAAGGATGAAAGAACAGTGGTTCTCCATGCCCCTTAAGGAATCGTGTGGAGATTGGAAGTCCGAGTGGTTCATAATCGGTCAGTAGTCAAAAAATGAGTACTATTTCTATAGTTTTTACGATCAATGTACTTTGTTATACACTAATCCTGTTCCTATGTAATTGTAATACAGTAGGGAATCATGGAAAAAGCTGTCATGTCAAAGATGGATGGTATCCAAGGGATCTATCCAATTGGAACACAAAGCCAACCACTGAAGAAGCCAAGGATGTACCCGCTTTGCTAAAGCGAGTTCAATCTTTGAAGAATAAAGGCTTGACTGGGGTGGGGATAGCATTCAGTTTCCTCAAGAGAAGAATCCAACCACTCCAAGAGCGTATCAACCTTAGATACAAGTATGAGGGAAATACAGATCCTTCCCGGATGGTGCCAGAAGAACTCTCAGATGAAACCGTGCTAATGCGTTTGTCGCGCATGTTTAGCAATGTGAACAACAAGAAACCATACATAGCCAGGAATTCTGTAAAGGCCAATCTCCAAGTTCTGTAAGTACTCGCAGCCTTTAAATTTCAGTTATTCTGAAGATGCATCTTAATGCTGATTCTTCTAGTGTAGTCGGCCACTGATTCTGATGGTCCAGTTGGTGGCCTGTCTCCGCAAGATTGGGAGAAGTTCAGAAAGAGTTCTTCGGACAAGTCAGAACCATCCAATGAGAAAGTTGAGGCGATTGCTGACAGTGTAGAAGAACACAAAGTAATATCCAAAGAGAAGGCAGCTGCATCGGATGACAAGCAAGTTAATCTTCAAGGTAAGAGAAGTATTCATAATAAAATTCGAGTACGTTATCCGTTCTGCCATTTAATTTTGATGCACTATTTCCAAAAAATAGAGGATACATAAATAGTACCAACTGTTCCCGTAGGGGTAAAGCGGAAGAGACTACTCGATCTCAATTAGATACCCCATCAGAAGCATACGTGCCTGGAGTAGAGGAAGGTCAACGTATCAAGCTCTCCAAATTTATCATCGCCGTTCAAAGCTCATCGACCACAAGTGCCATGGCGAGGGGTACCACAGGAAGCACAACCAGCTCCAAAGTGGGTGTGGTGAAGTTGAAGAAGTTCAACTTTAAGCCAAAAACCACCACGCTGATAAATTAAGTTTGTTAAATCGAATATCATTTCAATTGAGCCATCATTCAGTATTTGAATCTTGCATCCTTTGTGAAGAGTACCATCCGGCGCACTTGCGAGCGCGCTGCATGCGCAGCAAGAACAATTGAAGAAAGCTGAAGAAATAGAGCATGATGAAGAAGAAATCATCCCTGGTGCTGTCGATGAGAGTGGCGGGGTTTCCAAATTGAGCCAATCACCAGAGAAGAAGGCATCTGATACCAATCTGGCTTCAGAGACAAACCCCATAGAAACCATAAACAAGGGAGATACTGAAGGGCCACCGTCAATTGTGGAGGTAAATCATATAGCCTTTGCTCTGTATATTTCCTGGGATTTTATATGAACAATGCTTGTGAAATCATGAAGGTTGGTTTGGAGACTGAGGAATTCGCCAACATTGTTATCAAAGAAAGTACTCCACCACCACAAGGGAAAGCTACTGATAATGAAGCAATGCAGCTGAAACAACACTTGGAAGCCGCTCTGGTAAGAGGAAAGCTTAATAGAAAATAGTTAATAAAGTAGTTATTAACTAACATCAAATGCAGGCGTTGGTAGATAAATTGGAGAAGAACAAAGATGCAAGTCTGGAATCCCGAATAAAATAACTTGAAGAAGATCTTGCGGCTGCCTATGAGGCGCGGGAAAAAGCTCGAGTTGATAATCAAGACTTGGTTTCTCAATTACACAAACAACTTGAGGGAATGGGAGATGAGAAATCTCGAATGGACACTCGTAACTGGGCATTGATCCGAGACAACAATAGTAAGTAAGGCAAATGTTGTACACTTAATCATTAATTTAGTCATATGAAGTGTAATCATAGACTTGTCTTGTTTTGTCAGGATTGAAAAAAGAATTGGTTGAAGAACAGAGCAACAGCACATCTTGGTATAACTTGGCGCAATCCAAAACCGAAGACTGTGCCCGCTTGGAGAAAGAGCTCGAAGATCTGAGTAAAGGATTTGCCAAAGAGCATCAGATCAATGTTGACATGGAACAATCTTTTGCCAGGGCCTTGGCGGGACAACAAGCCAAACAACAAGAAGTGGAGGATCTCCAGGCCGAGAAGAAGGCCATAGAAGAGGCGGTGCTCCCCATCATTGACATGGTAACACCCGAGGGTGTTGCTACGACTAACCAGTCGTTATTGGAGCGGATCAGCGCAGTACCTGGGCAAATTACTGATTTTTGCAAGAGTACCATGAAGGAATGCATCAATCAGCTGCTAGCAATGGTGAAGGCACACAATCCAAACACCAAACTTGAAGTCGTAGAGCTTCCAGAAGGAATGGAGATTGAAGGATTCGAAGCTTTGGTGAAAGAAACAGAACCAGTCGCAGATACTTTCATTGATTCATTAGAGTAGATCTGCGTTGTAACTTGAAGTACTCGTTCAAATACTCTGTTTTGGATCCGATATGAATACTTGTTCATGTATGTAACATTTGATACTTGTTTAAAGTAATCGTTTGGAAATACTACTGTGCAAGTAATATCCAATAATTTGTGCGTATGAAAAGTACTGTGGGTAGTATATTTAATGAGTGACTACAGTTTAAGTAGTCCAGTGGTCGTATAAGGTTCTCAACTAGAAGAAGTTGAATCAAGCCTTGTTAAGGTTTAGCAATTTTGCTAATGCAGGCAGAAAAGTTATGCTGTACTTCTTAGTACTTTGGAGCACCTTTAGGTGACTTTTATAGGAGAGGGAGAATGAGTGTAGTTGGTATAACACGAATTCTTGAAGCTTTCACTGAGAAAGCCAAATAATCAAGAGAAAAGAGATTATCGCCTTCAACAATGTATAGGTGAGGGTAACTCATCCAAGATTTTTAGGTGTTTTGATACCTCCTTTTAAAAGGGAATCTTGGTTTCTTTTGAGCGGGAGTAGAAGACTACTCGAATACCACACGACGACTAGCGTCGATATGTACATGGTATAGTTTTATCTAATGAGATAAAAGATGCCATAACTTGTAGATGACAGGGAAATATAACTTTATTAATTTGTGATCAATGGTTGTTTTACAACGACTCGAATACAATGTCCCGTGTTACGGGTAAAATTTGCGGAGATGCTCTATGTTCCATACATTTGGCAATTCCTCTCCCTCCGGGGTTTGCAGCCGGTACGTACCAGGTCCAATGACTTGTTTTACAAGAAAAGGACCTTCCCATCGAGACATAAGCTTGTGCAACCCTTCAGTCTTTTGGATTCGGCGTAGTACCAAGTCTCCTATAGTAAAGGATCGAGGTTGAACAGAGCGTTGATGAAAGCGATGCAATCCTTGAAGATAACGTGTGTTCTAAATAAGAGCTGCTACTCGAGCTTCCTCGACGCCATCAACATCCTGAGACCTTTCTTGATGAGCGAGTTGTTCATCGTAATTCTCCAGACGCGGAGCTTTCCATAAAAGATCGGCAGGCAAAACTGCTTCGGAACCGTAAACTAGGAAATATGGTGATTGGCTGGTAGCCCTGCTGGGTTGGGTGCGTAGCCACCAAAGCACCGTGGGCAACTCCTTTGCCTATTTTTCACCATATTTATTTAGAGGCTCATATAATCTCGGTTTTAACCCTTGCAGTAAAAACCATTCGCTTTTTCCACCTGTCCATTAGCACGAGGATGAGTAACTGAAGCATAATGTATCTCAATGGAGTATCTGTCACAATAGTCTTGGAATTCTTCGCTGGTGAATACAGAGCCTAGGTCTGTGATGATGTTGTGAGGAACTCCAAATCTCTGGACAATACCATCAAAGAATTTGATCAAATTACCGGCTTTAGCATTTACTAAGGGTATTGCTTCGATCCACCTAGAATCCACCTAGAGCTTTGGTGAGTGGGCCAACGAGATCAAGACCCCAACAAGCGAAAGGCCATGATAGTGGGATAGTGTTGAGGTCGTGTGCTGGAACTTGAGCTTGTCGTGCGAAGAATTGACATCCTTGACATCTTTTGACGATGTCCGCTGCATCATGCTTGGCTGTTGGCCAGAAAAAACCTGCTCTGTAAGCTTTGCCGACCAAGGTTCGTGAAGTAGCATGATTACCACACACGCCTCTATGAATTTCTTGTAGTAGGGCTTTTCCTTGATCAATTGTGATGCATTTCATTAAGACGTTGGCCGAAGCCCCACGCCTATAGAGTACATTGTCGACTACTACGTAATTAGCAGCTCGTCGTTGAATACGTATTTGCTGTGGCTTCTGCTTTGACAATTTGTGGTCTTTCAAGTACTCGATGAAAGAGTCATCCAGTCAGTGTCGATTAACATGATCTATGTTTCTGGCTGGGACTGGGATTGCATGGTTTCGTCTCATGCTGGTCCCTTAATGGATGGCTGGAGTAGTTCTTGGACGAATATTTCTGCTGGGACATCGGCTCGCCGAGATCCTAGCTTTGACAGGGCATCTGCTGCGACGTTGTAATCACGAACGACGTGGTGAAACTCCAGGCCTAGAAAGTTTTGTTCTAATTTATGAACCTCGTGAACGTAGGCATCCATTGTCTCTTTAGAAGCATCCCAATCTTTATTAACTTGGTTGATGGCCACAGCCGAATCGCCATAAACAACAAGTCGCTTGATACCGAGTGATGCGGCCAGGCGGAGCCCGTGCAGCATAGCCTCATACTCTGCTTCATTATTGGTGACATGAAATAGGATTTGTAGAACGTATTTAAGTTGATCTCCTTTAGGAGATATAAGAAGTACGCCTGCGCCTCCTCCTTCAAGTTTAAGTGACCCATCAAAATACATGACCCAGTGCTCAGGTTGAGTGGTTGTCGTAGAATTTTGAATTTCTGTCCATTCGACTGTGAAGTCAGCAAGAGCCTGGGACTTGACGGCTGTTTGAGATGTGAAGTCAAGGTGGTATGCTCCAATTTCGGCCTTCCATTTGCAGATTCGACCTGTTGCGTCTAGATTATTGAGGATTTCGCCTAGCGGGAATTTAGTTACGACTGTGATGTGAAAAGCTTGGAAATAATGTCGTAGCTTCCGTGATGTGATGAAGACGGCGTAGAGTAATTTTCGGACTTGCAGATAACGAATCTTGGACTCGGAGAGTACTTCACTGATGTAGTAAATTGGCCGCTGTACTGGGAATACATGGCCGTCCTCTTGTCTTTCTACTACTATTACAGTGCTGACCACATGGGTTGTCGCTGCAATGTATAAATAGAGATGATCACCCTTCACAGGTGTTGTGAGTACTGGCGGAGTGGATAGATATGTTGAGTTCTGCGAATGCCATATGTGCTTCATTCGTCCATGAAAACTTATCCTACTTTTTAAGCAATTTGAAGAAAGGGATGCCCTTTTCCCCTAGTCTTGAGATTAACCTATTTAAGGCCGCGATGCATCCTGTCAGCTTCTGGACATCTGTTACGTTCTTCGGTGCTTCCATTGTAAGGATTGCTGAAATCTTTGCCGGATTGGCTTTAATGCCCCTGTTATTGACCATGAACCCCAAAAGTTTCCCTGACGGAACACCAAAGACACATTTGGTTGGGTTAAGTTTCCAACGGAATGTTCTAAGGTTGTCGAATGTATCTTGAAGGTCATTGATAAGATGTTCTGACTGCCTTGTTTTGACGACCACATCATCAACATATGCCTCTACATTGCGCCCAATTTGTTTGGATAGGCACGTTTGTATGGCTCGCTGATATGTGGCGCCGACGTTCTTCAATCCAAAAGACATAGTTGTATAGCAGTAAGCACCAAAGGGGGTGATGAAAGATGTTTTGATCTGATCTTCTTTCTTTAGTGCTATCTGATGGTATCCTGAATAGCAGTACAGAAAACAGAGCAGTGCGCATCCCGCAGTGGAGTCCACGACTTGATCAATGTGTGGGAGTCCCATGGGATCTTTTGGGTAGTGCTTGTTCAAATCTTTGTAGTCGACACACATCCGCCACTCTTTGTTGTTTTTCTTCTGAACTAACACTGGATTGGCCAACCACTCGGGATGGAAGACTTCATTGATGAAGCCTGCTCGACAAGTTCTCTAGGAACACCAGGCATATCAGATGGTTTCCAAGCGAATATATCTTTATTATCTCGGAGGAACTTGACGAGCGCGTCCTACAGTCTAAATCTGCCCCTATAAGGGCAGTTTTGGATGGGTCGCCCGTCCCAAGATCTACAGTTTTGAGCTGTACTTCTTTGGAGGGCTTGAAGTTGGTACTTGTCGACTTCTTGCTGGGTACTTCTAGGTCGTCTTCCTTTGACTTCTTGGCCAAGGCGAGTACTTCCAGCATCTGGGTAGGGACGTCCGAAGTGGCGGCGAATTCTACTGCCTCGACATCGCAATCATACGATACCTTTAAGTCTCTCTTTAGGGAAAGTACTCCTTTAGGAGTAGGCATCTTGAGAACCAAGTATACATAATGCGGGATCGCCATAAATTTGGCGAGGGCTGGTCGCCAAAGAATCGCGTGATATGAGGTCTCGAAGTCTGCAACCTCAAACTTGATGTACTCGGTTCTGAAGTTTGCTTCCGTCCTGAAGGTAACTAGTAGTGTGACCTGACCCAAAGGGATTGCTGCATTGCCTGGAACAATGCCATAGAATGGAGCATTTGTAGGCTTGAGGTATTTTGTAATGTCTAGGCCTATCTTCTTGAACGTGTTTGCGAAGATGACATTGAGCCCGCTGCCTCCATCGATGAGTAGTTTAGTCAGTCTGGCTTGCGCCATGACTGGGTTTAAAACCAGAGGATATCTCCTGGGATTTGCAAAGTTGGTCCATTGGTCTGTTCTGGAGAATGTGATAGGCACTTCTGACCACCTTAAGTATGTTGGGGTGGCAGGCTCTATCGCCATGATTTCTCGCAGGGTAAGCTTCTTGGCGCGCTTCGACCGATTCAGAGTTTCTCCACTGAATAGTACAGCTACGATGTTTTCGACATTTGGAAAGTTATTGCCAGGGTCTTTGTCGTCTTTGTCTTCACTTTTCTTATCAGGTTTGGGAGCATCTGGTGTTTGCTTGTCGAACTCCTGCTTTAGGTGGAAGCATTTTGCCATTGTGTGCTTTCCATTGGGGTGGTATGGGCAATGACCGTTCATGACGTCTGCCGCTGAACGAGTCTTATGACTAGGGCACTGGACTGCCGCGACTGTGTTGTCTGGCTTGCGCTTCCTATTGTCGCGATTGAAATCCCGGTTGTTTAGGCGATCATTGCGTCGGTCGCCATTGTCTTTGTTGTGATTGTTGGTGTTGTTATCGTGATGTCTATCAAAGCGCTCCCCCTCGCGGTCGTCTTGGTTTGCCCATTCAGCGACAATGCGTCGAAGCTCGCTGATATTTTCCGGACGACGTCGGCCGAACTCACGGTGTAATTCCCGGGTGTAGAGACCATCATGAAAGCAGTCGATTACTTCCCGGTCAGAGATATCCACGATTGTAGCTCTTTTATCGAAGAATCTCTGGATGTATTTTCGCAGGGTTTCTCCTTTTCCTTGCTTGCAAGCTGCCAGTTCGTAGCGGGTTTCGGGCCGAGCCCAGGTTCCCTGGAAGTTGGTGGTGAATTTCCTGGTGAGATCGCCCCAGGAGTCGATGGACCCGGGGCGGAGGCCCTCGAGCCATGTCAGGGGCGTGGTATCTAGCATAACGGGGAAGTAGCTGACTTTGATGTTGTTGGATCCCCCGGCCATCTGGATGGCTGTAGAGTAGATTCAGAGCCATTGTTCAGGGTCTTGCTTGCCTTGGTCTTCATTGCCAGCCATGAACACTTGACGACTTGGGTCTTGTTCGCTAAGGATGATCTAAGTGGTTGAGAAGTTGTCGCTTGAGCTTTTAGTTGAAGTGGTGAGCGACGCGGTCTTGCCGTCTTGGAAGGGCAGTTCATCCAGTATGACGGCGGCAAGTCTTGAATCGTTGTCCCGGCAGGTGTCGGCCGGAATCGCTTTGGGCTAGTGAACAGCGAGTCCTCTTGGTGTTCTGGTTACGACTAGTCCGGACGGGAGGCGAACGAGTGGTTCCTCCAACACGAACTTGGTGTTGAATTGAGCGTGATGGTGTAGGCGCATGACGTTATCAGGAGCATCACTTAGCAGGATGGTGAAATCATTGTCGTTGTCCCTCGATGGCGTTGATGCCAGCTTGAGGTCGTCGGGGTGATCTGCCTTCGAGGGGGCTCCTGAGTCATCCTTGCCTCTGCTTTTATGGTACACCTCTGTTTATATGAATGCGCTACGTTGGAGTGTTCGAGCGGGAGTCGATCTGGGGGGGTTGTCCGATGGCGTGGCCAACTCGGAGTTCCCTGCTCTTTCCATACTTGGGGTCGAGTTGTACCCGGACTCGACTTCGGGAGTCCCGAGCGAACTTGGAGTTAGGATCAAACTCAGAATTGGAGCCAAGGTCGAATTGGGAGTAGTCGTCGAGTAGGGGCCGGGGTTGTTCGCAAGGTAGCTCGTGAACCTACCATCGCTTTCGGCGATGAAGGTCCGCGCACCGAAAACGAAGGTGGCTCCTTCCTCGACGTCGGCGATCTTGAAGGTGGTGAATCCCATTGTCCCTGATAGTGAGCTTTCGGCGAGAGGCACCATGGTGGGCGCCAAGTGTCGATGATTTATATCGAGCACGTCTATCTGGGGTACCCAAGAGAGTAGATTAGTGGGTCTCGCCGAGTTCTTGGAACGACCGTGCACGAACAACACAAAGATTTAGACAGGTTTGGGCCGTGAGTAGCGTAATACCCTACGTCTTGTGTGCTTGATTGTATTGCACGTGAATTGAGTTGTTTTGAGGGGGTCCCTGCTCCTCCTTATATACTCGGGGAGCAGAGTTACAAATCGATTACAAAGACTACTCGTATCCGACCTGGAAGGTTACATTAAGGTAATCTATCATGTATACTATTCGAATATGATAGTTTTACTACTTGACTACATCGTCCTATACCTTATCTGGCTAGTCCGAAGCAGTCGGATCATAACTCTCCATATCGAGTAGTTTAATTCCTTAGGTGAGTGGCCCTAGGGATCCTGGCCCTACACCTACGAGTGTCTCTTTATTTCTTTTGTTGTCGGTTAAGTCTTCCTGAGTATTAGTATACTCAACCTTGCTTGTGGCTTGTTTTTCAGTGCCCACTAGCTTCCAGGAGCAGGTTGATGCCTTGACTTGGTCGTGCACTCTTCCAGATGGTTGGTCTGTGGAGTGGGAGCCATCCTCTTAGCGAGAGGGCTGCGGGTGGCATCATGTGATGGGGTGCCATGTGATGTGGTTGTATCGTCATTTAGCTTTCGCTGCAATTGAACTCTGAACTTTATGTTGTAATAACTTAATATTTGGACTTGGTTTGTATATTATATCTATGTGAACTATGTGGTTAAAATTTGTTCTTGGTTATATCCCAATTAATTTGTTTCGATCCATTGAAAGAAGTTTGGTTAATCAGGACCTTATACGTGATAGCTTCCACGATTAATTCATTTCAAAACGCCAATGACCATTGATGCTGCTAAAGGGGTGAGGTCTCGTGCCTATTGAACTGAAATAATTCGAGGGACTGCCACAGCTGGCATCAGAGCCGAAATGGATGAAAGGGATTATAACTAAGCTTAAAAATGTTTTCCAAAAGAAAAACTTAAGTTGAGTTTGTGAAAATGTGTTGGATCGTTAAGGAGTGATAGTCCATAAGCCCTAGGGGTTTATACTGGGCATTTGATTAAATTGGCTATCTAACTATCTATTGAGTAACCTCCAGCACATTTTCTTTTTTTAGATAATAGAAGAGTTCCGGCTTCAGACCCCTCCAAGGAGAGGTACCAGTCTGTAATTATTACAAGCACACTCACAGTTTAAACCAAACTATGTTTAACATTATTGCTCGATACGCAATATGAAAGGCCATCCATTGGACGCGAAGAACTGCATGGCTCTAAACTCTAAAAACTGAGATGCCTCAACTAACCTCTCCCTCTGTATATCAATGTGCTGCAACAGAGCCCAGAACCGAAGCCAATGTGTCCCCCCTTGAAGAGCACCTGCAAAAACATTTTCGATCTGCAATTGTTAAACACGACATTATTCCTTGTGAGTCAAATAGCCCAACAAATAGCTGGAGCTCTAGTCAATAATAATAAATTATGCTTCTGGCTTCCCTATTTAGACAGATTACTAAACAAATGATTTGTATTCACTGGTGGTGGTACACCTAACACGATATGAATTGCACGCCAAAGATATTTTGCATAATGATACTCAAAAAACAAGTGGTGGATGGTTTCCTGCTTACTACAAAAACAACAAGCTTTGCTCCCATTCCAATTGCTTCTAGCTAAATTATCTTTTGTAAAGATCCCACCCCTTTTAAGGTACCACATGAAAATTTTGACTTTAAGAGGAATCTTCATATGCCAAATTTCTTGTGTAGCTTTGATACCGTTATTGACTAGATATTTGTACATTGAATTAACCGTGAAATTCCCATTCTTCGGTTCCACAAAAACAAGTCTTGCAACCAGGCTATGCCACTCAGTTAACTTATCCTCAATTAAATCTTTTGGAAAGGAAACATTAAGTGGGGTCGAACTGAGCACCCTTGCCACAATTGCATGTTTGTTTCGTAGTATATTAAACAGATTAGGATATTGGACTTTAAGTTTTTGGGTGCCTAACCATATATCTTCCCAAAATCTGATTTGGTTACCACTAACTAGATTGAACCTTCCTAGATTTAGGAATTGGTCTTTTACCCCCATGAGGTTTGACTAGAAATGTGAATCCCCAGTTTTTTTACTTGTTTGGCTTAGAGTTTTATTCCTTAGATACTTGTTTCTAAGTAAATCCTGGCACAAACCTACTTCGTTACTCAATTTAAAAAGCCACTTGCTCAAAAAGCATTTGTTTTGTAAGTCTAAATCCTGTATCCCCAATCCATCTTGTTTTTTGGTTAGCAGAGTATATTCCATCCGACAAGTCTATATTTCTTTTTGTATTGATCATTATTCCAAAAGAATCTCGACTTAAAATATTCAATTTTTTTGAGGACTCTCCTTGGGACCTCAAAAAAGGACAACATAAACATGGGCAGACTAGAGATGACAAAATTTATCAAGACTAGCTTGCCTCCTACCGAAAGGAGTATACCTTTCCACCCGCTTATATGGTTTCTATTCTATCTTCTATTACCTTCCAATCCTTGTGTGACAATTTTCTATAGTGCATTGGGATCCCCAAGTAGTGAAAAGGATAAGAAACTACTTTACAACCAAATAATTATGAATACTGTTTTTCACATTCTGTTGCCTCCCCAAAGCAGAATATTTCACTTTTGTGAAAGTTAATTTTAATACCTGATAATTGTTCGAAAGCACAAAGGAGAAGTTTCATGTTCTTTGCTTGTTCAATATCATGGTCCATAAATATAACCATATCATCCATATATTGGAGGATAGACAAACCCCCATTGATTAGATGTGGCACTACCCCTTTCACTTGACTATTCTCTTTGGCTCTAGCCACGATGATTGCCAACATATCCAGTACAATGTTGAAAAGTATTCGATATAGTGGATATCCTTGTCTAAGACCCTTTTTAGTTTGGAAGTATGATCCCACTTGATCATTTACCTTTATTCCCACATCCCCCCTTGCATGAACGATCTAACCCATTCACACCACTTTGGGTCAAAACCCTTCATTGTTAGAGTTTGCTGTAGAACTTTCGAATTAACATTATCATAGGCCTTTCCAAAGTCTATCTTAAAAACCAGTACATTTTGTTTCTTTCTGTGAAGCTCATGTATTGTTTCATGGAGGATCACTGCACCCTCCATTATATTCCTTCCAAGTATAAAGGTTGTTTGAGATGGTCTAATGATTCTTTGGGCGACCTTCACAATCCTGTTAGTGGCTACCTTGGTGAATATTTTGAAGCTCACATTCAGCAAACATATAGGTCTATATTGCTGAATTTGCTTTGCATCAGTACTTTCAGGTAGTAGGGTAATTGTTCCAAAATTGAGGCAGTGAAGTGGCATTGAGCCCCTATGGAAATCCTCAAATAGAGCCATCAAGTCTTCTTTTATTACATTCCAGAAAACTTGGTAAACCTCTAGAGGGAAACAATCTATAACGACGCAACTCCCATTCCAACACATTTTCATACTTGTCAAAACATACTTCTTGCACAACTCAGCTTTACCTATGTAACGACGCACATACGCTAAGGTAAGCAAGGTGAGCATTCTAAACTTGTAGTCATTTAGGTTCGCCGACGTGTTTTATATGTGAGTTTATCCTACACACAGTGCGCATGGATGTGACTTAAGATAAATTCCATTAAGCTTGTCACCACTGGCTGCAGGTATCAAGGCCGCAGTGATCCCCCGAAGATCGAATTCGGCTCATGGTATGCGGTGCATCCATGCTATTGTCAATATATGACCCGGGTAGGAGCATATGAACATCGTCCATGTGGTGTTTGATGCATGGATGCCATTCTATATGGGATGTTAATTGGAACGCTTTCGTGCCGTGCTGGCACGAAAGGTTCATGCCGATATTTTGTGTTTTCAGTGCAGGTACGTAAGTTTGAACGTTACATGAACGACTAGCTAGTATAGCGAGAGCCGTATATATATGTGTTTGCCACCGACGCTAACCCCGTAAGTCCAAAGTTATTTGCAATTGTTTTTGGTTATGAGGATGATTTGGACGCTCATGCATCATGTTAAAACTCACCAAAATCAGTTGGGGTTAAAAGGAGTTGAATTGTTAGCGTGCACATTCACATCAGGCACTTCTCTAGAATCTGTCCTGAACCAAACTGCCTCTGTGTTTTAATTATTAGACTACCTTAGAGCCATTTCTGGGAAGAGTGATCAACATCAAAGTTGTTTAGAATAGGTGATGTCAAAATTTCATGCTATTTGGATCTGTGGAACTCAAGATATGGCAGAAATACTTAAGCACTGTCTTGCTGAAATTTTCTGAGTGCAATTATTTTGGTAAAGTTTGTGCAATTGAGTGTGTAAGGACTTTTGTACTACGTGAGTTGCTGTGGAAGAGTGTTTGAAAAGTGTGTGCAAATATTGGATGAGTGCTATGTGTCATCGGAGAATGAGTGAAACAATGATTGGATTGAATTACTATTGCACTTATTGGATAAACCTGTCACTTAACCATGAATCATATTTCGGTTGTTACAGATGAGTGACCCGGCAGTCTGAGTTGATCCGGATGGACAGATGCTCTCCACATGTCTCCATATCTCTGGTTTTCCAGTGATTTTGTGGGACACTCTTCAGATGCTCGGATATACTTCTCCACCTACCTATATGGGGACCGACAAGATAGTGGCCGGAATGACTACTTACATCGTCCGTGTCACCATTCCCGACACTACCAACTGTAGCAGGAGTGACTCGGTTCTCATTGGCTATGGGAGCAGCTTCAACAAGGCTTGTAGGGCAGCTACTTGGAGAGCTCTTGGATGGGTTTGCAGGAGGAACCACCGCCGTCTTCAGGGTACTCCAGCTGAGTTCTACACTTTTCCTCCCGGAGCTCGCTTTCCACCTGTCGTGGGTGAGGATTCTGGTAGCTCTACACTTGCAGCAATAGCCAACTACTCGGATGTTTTTGTGAGCTTTACACAAAGCCTCATAAACAGCCATGATAACATGACCTTGAGGGCTCAGGGGTTGTTCGTTCTGGTACTGGTGCAGAATGAGGAGATTGGAGATTTGACACAGGAGCTGGGGTACAAGAGTGGCGACTTGGAGGAGATGGAGGCAGATTACATTCAGGCCGGAGACCGTATTCGAGAGTTGGAGGAGCAGATTGGACAGCTACAGATGTAGAACGGGCAATATATGTGGGTAGATGAGCTACAGATACCCGGACCATTTCCAGTAGAGTCCGATCAGCAGTCCGGTATGGAGATGACTACGGGTATTCGCCATGTTCCGGTTGTTCGAGACAAGGCAGAGTCCTCGGTGAACCAAACTCCTGCCCTGCCGCCGCCGATTCCATGAGTCGAGCCACCTCCATAGGGTCCTTTCCATGGATGGATCAGTGATCACAGTTTGACGGAGGAGGAGCTGGACGAGGACGAGGATGTCGATGGCTGAGATGCTTGTTGCATGATGTGCGTTGACACTTTTTACGGTCCACTATCGGGATTGCCAATCCCAGTAATGGTGCAAGGAGAGCTTATTGGTATTCTTACGACACAGATATAAATCCTCAAGTGATGAGGACATCACTCCTATGGATACTCACAACAATCCTCCATTGATCGTTCAAGGTCCAATCACTAGAGCTCGTGCGCGACAATTGAATTTAGAGGTGAGCTCGTTCCTAAGTACTTCTCTATGTGATTATGAGAATAGATTGCTACCTAATGATTATATTGTAATTAGGAACCATGGAGAGGACCAGAGGATAGTTGGAGAAGGGCTTCAAGGTGGAGAGGACCAGCAAGGGCATGCAAATCAAGATAGAGGCCCAAATCAATTCGACTTCGAGTCCACCTCGGAGCCCAGGAGCAGTCAGCGCTAAATCGGACACCCAGGTCGCATACGGGCTCGGATTTGGACGTTCTTTATATGCTTGCAAAGCTAAGAAGATAGTCATTGCAATGGAACTGGTCTCATATCAAAATTCGTCTGGAGTCATCGGGAATCAACGAAACAAGTTGACGTCCAGAATCTGTTTCGGCGCTACGTCGTCGTATTTTGGTCTTTGGGTCGTGTATCATGTTGAGCCCAATAGGGGCACGTCCAGGGGGGTCGACCACGACCCTAGACTCTTTAAAACAGTAGCCGCCTCCCAAGTTAGGATTTGGGGTTTTGCTTAGATCAATTCTGTCAAGAACAGTGTCGCCGCTCGTCGGTTTGTGAGACCCCAACTTCGTGAGTTTAATCATACATCGGCAATTGTGTTCCAATCTTTCTCGTTCTTGCTTGTGTTCTTCAATTCATAGGCAACGATTAGCCTTCTGGGCGAGGTCAACCGTTCAACACCGGTTGATAACCTAAGGAGACGTGGTGCTGCGATTGCGGGGTTCGGAACGTGTGGTTCGGAAGCCGGATCGATTTGAGTCACGACTCCACCAAATCGAGAGTTATCAGAACCTTTCGGAAGATCGGGAAAACCTAGTTTCCATCATCAAGTGCATGGATACCGATGTAGAATTTTACCCGGGAGTATTCCAAGGTACCGTATTTATTTCCTCAAGGAAGCATTGGATAAAGTGTATTGACTATTAACAAGGATGTAACTACTAATTAAAGTACCGGCTAACAAGGCAGGGGTAAAGGATATGATAGGAGTGATATGAAGTTGACACACACAAGGAGAAATCCAGGATAGATAGAAGAGCGGCCTAGCTAGTGGGAGGACAACGAGACAGGAAAGGATTCCTATATACTTCCAATAACTTAGAGATATCTCTGGCAGAGGTTACGGCTAGATGAAGAATGGCATCTATGGTTCTTTTCCTAGTTCTGTTGTCTTCGCGTTGGGATAAGGTGCACGCGACTCTTAGAAAGGGGACGAGAAGGGGAGCCACTAATAGTCTCTCAGGTTCCTACGGGCTGAGACCGACGTGGTGGATTACGAAGGACGTATAGGGCTGTCACCACCTAACGACTGCCACACGTACGTTTGAATCAGGGCTAAACCAAGGTTACTATCTAGACTAGGAACCACACCTATGCTAGATAATAACTACTCACTCTCCTAGAAACAGCAAGCAATCCTGTCAATACCCCGGTGACAATTCACCGCAAGTATTGAGCAGTAACGAGGAACCAGCTAAGACAAAGAATTAGGAGAGAACTTATAGAACCAGACTACAACAGCTATAACAAAGGCTAGACATTCCACAATTATCCGCAAAGTAAATAAAGAATGAATAACTCAAGGAAATACAGAAGATAATATATTAAATACTTAAGTCTTTCATAAAGAAAAGGAAAAGATACAAGAGCTTTACCAGAACTCCAAAAGACGGCTCTGGAACCCCGAGCGAAGCTCAACCCTGACTCTAACTCCCAGCTAGACTAGGCTAACTCTACATCTTGAAAGAGAGAGATTGGAGACTTGCTCCCAAGTGGAGTATCTTGAACTAGGACTTGAGCAACTGTATTTATAGTTGGGGGAAGGTGGTTGTGGAGGAGTAACGGCCGAGGGAACCACAGGGTACCCCTTGGGATTCAGGCGAATCCTCTGGTTCGGCCGAACCAGGTCGGTTCGGCCGAACCCTTGGATACACCACCTTCCGCTCCTATGGTTCAGATCTCGTGCTGGAGGCGGATTGGTATGTGGGGGCGGTTCGGCCAAACTGTGGAGTTCGGCCGAACTGGGCTTCCTAGGTTGCTTGCATGTGGTGGTCTTCGTGTTGGTTCAGCCCAGAAGTGACGTGTTGATGGTCCAAGTGTCCTGCACATCATCGCTCGATCATCGCTGACATGGGGATGGCCTCTGGTCGTGCTTTGCGTCATGTACGGCTAAGGGGGGTAACCGGCCGAACGGAGTGGTTCGGCCGAATCGGTCATTTTTGACCCCTATAGCACGTGTTTTCCATAGTTGTACCTGTACAAGTGGAACACACCAAAACTCGTGGAACTTTATTAGAAATGAACCTAAGTGCATGGAATGTCACATATAAGATCTTTTTATTCCCAAGTATTGGTGATCAAAAACGTGCCGTAACGACCGCCAATAAGCTCCCCCAAGCTTAGACCTTTGCTCATCCTCGAACAAAGATAAAACTTAGGCTCGGTGGATCAGGAGTTGCTACAATGTTAGTATCTAGCAGGTAATCTTTATAAACAACTAGTACTCAAAATACTCGAATCATTAGCAAAGTATTAACTCACCATTTTACCTATGGGGCTTATAGCAATCTACTTGTCTTGGGCGGTTGAAAGGTTGAACAGTTTGATTCAGTTTTATTCCACTCTACTCTTTTCAGTATCTCATCTCGGAGTTCCCACAATTTTTGTGAAAAATATAAGTTTGTTCCTCAATTGGCACACTCAATCACTCAAGTGGTATTTGAATCCTCACCAAACGCTTGTGCCTTCTTTCATCCTAAAATATAATAAAGCTTTTGTGTGGCTCAGGGACAATGAATGAAGGCATGCATGCATCTTATATTTTGCTAAGTCAAAGACTGGACCTTAGGAGGATCAGATCATACCTTTACATCGAGAAGTGCAAGTGTGTGGAATATATGGAGTGGAATTTGGTGGAACTCCTTGGGATGATTCTTCCTCTCCTTGATTTATTTTTGAAAACAAGGGCTATCTTTATTTTTCTCATATTTTTGCCATGCTACTTGGCATGCTTTTTTTCTTTTCCTCTTTCATTTTTCCATGCTCCTTGGCATTCTTTTCTTTTTCTCTTTCTTTTTGCCATGCTCTTTGGCATGTTTTTCTATTTTGCATAGCGTATGTCTCTATCAAGGTTATTTGGAGAGGGAATCATAGAACATGGAGCACTTATTTTGTGCATGGATGTCATTGGATGATGGCAATAATTGCCAACTCCCAGTGTAGGAATTGCAAGTGAGAGGTGGTGTATATGTGAATCTTGATCTTGAAAGCATGAAAGGTTCCTCACAATGGCCACAACAATTTAACAAAGCTCACTAAGATAACAAGCAGCATACGAGTAGAAGGTTTCAACTAAGCTAAACATATTGCTTTGGTAGGAATTTCTGACCAATGAAGAACTTTATTTTATTTTTGAAAGCACAAAGCATCCGAGGTTTTCACAATACTAAGAGTAAAAATAGAACTTAACCACAATCTCATATCATTCCTTACAACAACTTAGACTTGGAATAAACCATGTGCTCCCACAAGGTTTTTAGGTTCATTCTTCACTCATGCCAAATAACTCAAGCACCAATAGAGTAACAAGTTGTGAACAAGGTACTTGTAAGATACAAGATAGAGCAACTATTCATCATTTCCAAGGTGAGGCATATGATTCATTCCATGCATAGTTGGGAGTTGTTTATTCAAAAACAAATATTTTGGCATTTTTATTATTCAAACTAAAAATGAAAGCAAAAGCAGATCAAAGATGCAGCTTGTAATGATACAATTGGGACTTACCTCGTGCGGGTTCTCTCCCCCAAGCTTGGCTTGGAACATCGGTGTCAGTGATCTCTGACTTGGCCTTCATTAGTATCGAGACATGTGATAAGGTAGGAGATTTGTCCCTAGCCTCACCAATGCTTGAGTACCGAATGTGCTTGATCGTCCTTAGGAATAGAGACCACGAGATGATGCCTGCAAAATGTTAGAACGACAATACCCGAAGGATCTTGGAATCATAAGTTGAACGTTTAGTTGGTCGAGGTTTGTTGTTTTTGCAGGGATTTAACCTCCACAAAATGTTAGTCCTTCTTGTGGGGTAAGTTAAGACCTCCGCAAACCATTTTCAAGAAGCAGCATAATGATCAAGAAAAAAGAAATATTTTTGTTTATTATGTTTTTAATCATGCAAGTGAATCAAGCATTGCATAGAATTGAGTGAGAAATGTATTCAAGGAATGTACTGTTGGCGGTCGTTACAGCGAAAATCCGACCACCAATACTCGGGAATAAATGAGGTTTTACGCAACATTCCATGTACTTAGGTTTTATTTCTAATAAAGTTCCACGAGTTTTGGTGAGCGTCACTTGTGCAGGTACAACTACGACAAATATGCGCTATTGGGGCCGAAAATGACCGAATCGGCCGAACGACTCCGTTCGGCCGGTTACCACCCTTAGCCGTACAGACCACCGGGAGCCGTCCACGTCACCGATGACCAAGCAAACACGATGCACGACACATGGAAAATCCGACCACCAATACTCGGGAATAAATGAGGTTTTACGCAACATTCCATGTACTTAGGTTTTATTTCTAATAAAGTTCCACGAGTTTTGGTGAGCGTCACTTGTGCAGGTACAACTACGACAAATATGCGCTATTGGGGCCGAAAATGACCGAATCGGCCGAACGACTCCGTTCGGCCGGTTACCACCCTTAGCCGTACAGACCACCGGGAGCCGTCCACGTCACCGATGACCAAGCAAACACGATGCACGACACGTGGACGACCGCCAACACGTCCCCGAGCACTGACACGTCAACCTTGGCCAAATCAAGACAACTCCAAGCAGTAGAGGCCGGCCCAGGAGGGACCCAGAGCCGAAGGCGGTGCAGGGGGGCAGGCATGGGCTCCCAGCCCAGTTCGGCCGAACTGGGGGGTTCGCCCGAACCGCCCCCAGTTGCCCAACCGAATCCAGGGGATGCATCTCGGCCATAGGTGGCTGAGGCGGTGGATCGGGCGTTCGGCTGAACGCCAGGGTTCGGCCGAACCGACCCTCTCGGCCGAAACGGCCGGCAACTGCCTCTGCCCCCTCCCTTGGCCGTTACCCTACCTGAACCGACCCTGGAGCACTATATATAGGACCTTACACTTCACTTGTAAACACACACCAAGCCAAGGAGCTCATTTCCACTTTCATTCCAGTAGAGTTAGGATAGTTTAGTTGGGAGTTAGAGTTGAGTCGAGCTTGCCTCGGAGGTTCCGGAGTCGTCTTCAGAAGCTCTAGTAATAGCTCTTGTATCTTTTACTTTTCCTTTTGTAAGACATTGAGTATCAATATAGTTATCTTTATCACTTTGCCATTGTCATTTATGTCTTGCTTCTACTTTATCCTAGTTGCAGCTATATCTTGTTTAGACTATAGTCAGTTATAGTTCTAGTGCTTGTAGTCTTGTTTAAGTCTTTGTCTTGGCTGGTTCTTCGATCTTGCTTGATACTCGAGGTGAATTGTCACCAAGAGTATTGACAAGGTTGCTTGCTCTTGCTAGCAGAGTAAGTAGTCGTTGTCTAGTGTAGGAGTGGTTCCTAGACTAGTCAGTGGCCTTAGTTTATTCCCGTCGCAACGGAGGTGGTAGCCGGGAGGTGGTGACAGCCCTTTCGGTCTTCGTAGCCCATCACGTTAGTTCCGGTCCGTAGGATTCCCCAGTTGGGAAACAGTGGCACCCCTTCCCATCCCTTTCTGTGTGTTCACCGGTTCCCTTGTCCCGAAGCTAAGACATTAGAGTTATCCCAGATCTCCTAGTGCTGGTTCTGTAGCCGCTGTATCTCTAAGCTAGAGTGACATAGGTAGATAAAGAATCCCGGAGTCCTCTATCTCTTCCCGTTGTCCTCCCAGCTATCTATCTCTTCTCTCCCTTACCTGAGTATCCCTTGAGCTGTGTGTCCGGTATATCGACTCCTATCCAATACCGTTATCCCTTGTCTTGTTTAGTTGTGTACCCTTCTCTGATAGTCTCGAATATCTGTTCACTAGTAATCTTGCCAAAGCTTCCCTGCGGAAATATAAATTACGATACCTCGGGATACTCCCAGGTGAAGTGCTACAGCGGTGATTCTGTGCGCTTGCAGAATATTTCTATATTTTACTAAGCCATAAGGAAAACCACTGAAACACTCCTTACCCCAGTACCAGGATTCTCAATTCTGATATTGGATCGTAAGAAGTGCCAACAAGCATTTCTGGCGCCGTTGCCGGGGAAGTCTTTGGCTAGATTACTTTTGAACTTTTATCTTGAGCTATCTTAGTTGAGTACCGCTACTCAAGCGGGTTTATCCTTGCTCTGTTCATTGGTCTTTGTGGAACAGAGCAGTGCATGACTGGTTTCCAACTACCGTCAAACTTCCAAGAACATCCGGAGTCACTTGTGAGGAAAGTACGACCCCGTGTTGTACCTCCTCAGAAGCAACTCCTTCCGACGAACCCAGTCCTTCCCGTCATTGACCAGGCTACATCGAGGATGGCAACCAAGACGATCCACGAGTTCTCCGCTCCATCAAGCGAGAACGTGCGTGTCGGACTAGCTCCGCCAGTCGGAGATAGTAACTTTAAGCTGAAGCCAGCCCTCATCAACATGGTACAGGCTAGCCCATTCTGCGGCAAGCCACACGAAGATGCCAATGCTCATCTCCAGCATTTCCTGGAGATTTGCAACACCTTCACCATCCGCGGAGTAAGTATCGATGCCATTCGCCTTCGTATGAGAAGGAGAGGGATACGAACGTACAGAGGATTGTTTTGCGTCCTTGGGTATTGACGTGTTAGCTGAAACTGTTAACTCTGTGTTATCAAAAGAGGAAGTGATGAGGACATGACACTCATACATATGTCCATTAGGGGTGCATGGGGTGGAGAAGAAGGAGACCAACATGGTTTCCAAGTCAAGAAGAAGGCCCAAGGCTAATCCGATTCGAGTCCCCAAGGTGGAGGCCCAAAGAAACTCAAGTTGGAGTCCGCCTCGGAGTCCAGGAGCAGCCCGTACTAAATTCGTCGCCCAGGTCGCATACGGGCTCAGTTTTTGACGTTCTATATATGCTTGGAAAGCTAAGGAGATAATCTTTCCAATGGCACTAGTGGAAACAAGTGGACGTCCAGAATCTGCCAGGGTGCTGCGCCGCCATCTTTTGGCCTGTTGGCCCGTGTATCATGTTGGGGTCCATTATGGACGTGGTTAGGGGGTTATGCATGCCCTAACCCTGATATAATCAGTAGCCACCACCACATTAGGGTTTGGGTTTTGCTTAGATTAAATTGTCGAGATCAGTTTCGCCGTTATCGGTTTGTAGAACCCCAACTTTTGATCTTAATCATACATCTGCAGTGTCACTTCCTTTCATAGCTGCTTCTTTCGAGTTCTTGCTTGTGTTCTTCGTTTCGCAGGTAGGGATTAGCCTTCTTGGTGAGGTCAACCGGGTTGTGACAAGGTTGATAACCAGATGAGTCATGGTGCTAAGATTGCAAGGTTCGAGTTTGCTGACTTGAAGCTGATCGGTGTGTTGCGCTCCGCCCAAAACGAGTTATCCTTCACCTGACGGAAGATCGGAAAACCCTAGTTCCCATCAGGAAGTGCGCAAAGGGAAGGCATTAGAGTTGGAAAAACCAAAATCTGACAATGACTACGATCTAAACTCTGACCTTGATAACCATTGTGACAGCGATGATGATTATGATTATGATGAAGACCTCAATACTGAGGTGAGATGTATTAGTCGGTCACTTAACATGTTAACTTGTCTCTATATTTATTCTAGGGAACCCTTTATGTTATACCCGCATATATCACAAATATTTTAATTACTTGTTGAACTGCTGGCGCACATGTACAATTCCATTTAATTTACAAGATGCTTGTTTCTCTTGCTAGGTAAGACCAATGCCTCCAGGATCTTGCCATCTAAACAACAAAGAAAAGGTGGCCCCAATGCCGGCTAGCCCAACAAGAGTGACTAGGTCAACTGTTACCAAGCTGCAAACCCCACCCAGATATACCCGAGCCACTGCACCTATAATTACGGTATTGCAAAAACTGCTGCCACTATAGGCAGAAACCAACCAAGGCCACGAGTAGACTTGTCCACTAGCAACTATGTGGCAGCTAGCCAGAACACAAACACCATACCCACTATCCCAAATTTGGAACGCACCATGTATACAACAGCAGCCCTACAAGAAACCGCACCCCAGAGACTACAAATATGATGCTTACTCCCGCAAATAGTACGAACACAATGCCTACTCCCACAAGTCCTGCCAGGTTAACAAGGTCCAGTGCAAGCTTGCTTCAGCAGCCTATCCCACAAGTCCTGCCAGGTTAACAAGGTCCAGTGCAAGCTTGCTTCAACAGCCTAATCCCACAAGTCCTACCAGGTTGACAAGGTCCACTGCTAACTTGCTTCAGCAGCCTAATGCCACAACTCCTGATAGGTTAACAAGTGTCACACCTTGAAATTTTTGGATTTTAGGATGTGTTTTGAAGATTAATTAAATAAATATTTCTCATAATGTTAAAATTTTTCTCAACTTTATTTAATTTGTAGGGAATTTAGCACAAAGCAAACCATTTTCTAAATCAAATTAAAACAATGTAGGTTTAATATTGAGTGCTTTGCATTCATGCCGGTTGCATTTAGTGGCTTTATGTGTGTGAAGTTTTCTAAAATGCGGTTAGAAGCCTAATGGGAATTTTTCAGATTTTTTTGGGATTCATTCCTATTTTCGTAGAGTAATTTCCAATTTTTGGAACATGCTAAAATCTTTTCAATGAGCTCCAAATATTTTATTTGGGTTCCGCATGTCCAACTCTATCTCTGGGATTTTTCCCAAGAATTTTTTGGAGTTTTGGAGTATTTTTTGTGGCTTAATTGATTTATCTAGAATATTCTAGTTTTTTCTTTGCACATGAAAAGATATTCAAAAAATTAAAAAGAATATCTAAAACCTAAAGCCTCTATCCGTAAGGCAGCTCAAATCCACCCTCCTCTCTCTCCGCTGTTGGGCCACCTCCCCTCCCGGCCCCTTCTGGCCCAGCTCGCCCCAGCCCATCTCGCCAACAGTCCCGCGCTCTCCACCTGGGCCATTCCCTCTCGGCCCATCACTGCGTGGCCCGCTCTGCTCCCACCTCCGCTTGGCCCAGCCGCCTCGTCATGCACATCACCGCCGCCGTTGATCTCAACGTGCGTGTGTTGGCGGTCGTTACAGCCCAAATCCGACCACCAATACTCGGGAATAAATGAGGTTATATGCAACATTCCATGCACTTAGGTTTTATTTCTAATAAAGTTCCATGAGTTTTGGTGAGTGTCACTTGTGCAGGTACAACTACGACAAATATGTGCTTTTGGGGCCGAAAATGAGCTAATCGGCCGAACGACTCTGTTCGGCTGGTTACCCCCCTTTAGCCATACAAGCTGCCGGGAGCCGTCCACATCACCAATGACCAAGCGGACACAACGTACGACACGTGGACGACCACCAACTCATTCCGTACCCACGCCACGTCATCCTGGGCCCACACAACAAGTTCCACATCAGCAGAAGGCGGCCCAGGACAGCCAGGACACAGAGGCGGTGCTGGGGAGGGCTGGCCGTGGGCCAGGCCCATTCGGCCGAACCGACCCCAGGCCAGCACCGCCTCCCCAAGGCTAATCCCAGGCATCCAAGCTAAGGCGGTGGAGATCAAGGGTTCGGCCGAACCCCCTGGTTCGGCCGAACCAACCCTGGCGCCCGAATTGCTAGGGGGTACCCCCTGGTCCCTTGGCGGCTACTCCAGCCCCAACCGTCCTATGCAACTATAAATAGGACCCCATACCCCCTCTTATAACACACACCAAGCCAAGGAGCTCATTTCCACTTTCATTCTAGTAGAGTTAGGATAGTTTAGTTGGGAGTTAGAGTTGAGTCGAGCTTTGCCTCGGAGGTTCCAGAGTCATCTTCAGAAGCTCTGGTAATAGCTCTTGTATCTTTTACTTTTCCTTTTGTAAGACATTGAGTATCAATATAGTTATCTTTATCACTTTGCCTTTGTCATTTATATCTTGCTTCTACTTTATCCTAGTTGCAAATATATCTTGTTTAGACTATAGTCAGTTATAGTTCTAGTGCTTGTAGTCTTGTTTAAGTCTTTGTCTTGGCTGGTTCTTCGATCTTGCTTGATACTGGAGGTGAATTGTCACCAAGAGTATTGACAAGGTTGTTTGCTCTTGCTAGCAGAGTAAGTAGTCGTTGCCTCGTGTAGGAGTGGTTCCTAGACTAGTCGGTGGCCTTAGTTTATTCCCATCGCAACGGAGGTGGTAGCAGGGAGGTGGTGACAGCCCTTTTGGTCTTCGTAGCCCATCACGTTAGTTCCGGTCCGTAGGATCCCCCAGTTGGGAAATAGTGGCACCCCTTCTCATCCCTTTATGTGTGTTCACTGGTTCCCTTGTCCCGACGCTAAGACATTAGAGTTATCCCAGATCTCCTAGTGCTGGCTCTGTAGCCGCTGTATCTCTAAGCTAGAGTGACATAGGTAGATAAAGTATCCAGGAGTCCTCTATCTCTTCTCATTGTGCTCCCAGCTATCTATCTCTTCTCTCCCTTACCTGAGTATCCCTTGAGCTATGTGTCCGGTATATCCACTCCTATCCAATACCGTTATCCCCTATCTTGTCTAGTCGTGTACCCTCCTCTAATAGTCTCGAATGTCTGTTCACTATTAATCTTGCCAAAGCTTCCCTGCGGAAATATAAATTACGATACGTCGAAATACTCCCAGGTGAAGTGCTACAGCGGTGATTCTGTGCGCTTGCAGAATATTTCTATATTTTACTAAGCCATAAGAAAAACCACTGAAACACTCCTTACCCCAGTACTAGGATTCTCAATTCTGATATTGGATCGTAAGAAGTGCCAACAAGCATTTCTGGCGCCGTTGCCGGGGAAGTCTTTGGCTAGATTACTTTTGAATTTTTATCTTGAGCTATCTTAGTTGAGTACCGCTACCCAAGCGGGTTTATCCTTGCTCTATTCGTTGGTCCTTGTGGAGCAGAGCAGTGCATGACTGGTTTCCAACTACCGTCAAACTTCCAAGAAAATCCGGAGTCATTTGTGAGGAAAGTACGACCTCGTGTTGTACCTCCTCAGAAGCAACTCCTTTCGACGAATCCAGTCCTTCCCGTCGTTGACCAGGCTACATCGAGGATGGCAACCAAGACGATCTGTGAGTTCTCCGCTCCATCAAGCGAGAACGTACGTGTCGGACCAGATCCTCCAGTCGGAGATGGTAGCTTCGAGCTGAAGCCAGCCCTCATCAACATGGTACAGGCTAGCCCATTCTACGGCAAGCCACACGAAGATGCCAATGCTCATCTCCAGCATTTCCTGGAGATTTACAACACCTTCACCATCCGCGGAGTAAGTATCGATGCCATTCGCCTTCGTTTATTTCCATTCTCATTATTAGGCAAGGCGAAACAATGGTTTTATGCTAACCGTGAAGCAATAAATACCTGGGATAAATGCACTAGCGCTTTCTTGCTAAAATTCTTTCCGGTTGGGAAAACCAACGCCCTACGGAACAAAATAGCTAGTTTCCAGCAGCTAAAAGATGAAACAGTCCCGGAGGCATGGGATCGCCTCCAGGACTATATTTCGGCTTGTCCTCACCATGGTATGCAGAGTTGGTTCATAATCCAAACTTTCTATCACGGGCTGAGAAACTCTGCCCGTGAGTACCTGGATGCTGCTGCTGGAGGCTCATTCTTCTCTCTTGACGAGAGTCGTGCGAAGGCCCTCATAGAGAAGATGGTCGAGAACCAAGGTTGGTCCGATGACCGGACTCAACCAAAGACCCGAGGAGTTCACCAAGTTGAAGCTCTGGACATGCTCGCTGCCAAGATGGACCTCCTGATGAAGAAACTGGAGGCCCCTGCTCAAGAAACGGTGCAAGCCATGAACGCTCGCATGACCTACGAAGTCTGTGGCAACACTGGCCATTTGGGGAATGACTGCCCCGAAACGCGAGAAGATGCCCACTACGTCAACAACTCCAACAACAACGGGTACCGAC
This sequence comes from Echinochloa phyllopogon, assembly GCA_033239725.1. Classification (NCBI taxonomy): domain Eukaryota; kingdom Viridiplantae; phylum Streptophyta; class Magnoliopsida; order Poales; family Poaceae; genus Echinochloa; species Echinochloa phyllopogon. The sequence continues at coordinate 32,521,938 of BTCW01000018.1, forward strand.
CGAACAACTACGGCAACCAAGGCTGGAATCCGTGCCCAAACCTCCCTTTTGAGAGGCCTCAACAAGGTAACAATTTCAATTCCAGCAATTTCAATAATCAGCCGTCTCTTAGAGATCTTGTGTTTGGCCAGATGAAAATAACTGAAAACATCAATAAAAAGCTTGCTGCTAATGATAAAACACTGGAAGGCATAGACTCTAGGATGGAATCATTTTCTTCTGCTATGAAAAGTCAACTGAGCTTTAATAAAATGATAGAAACTCAAGTCGCTCAGTTAGCTGCTGCTGTTCCTGTCACTGAATCGGGGAAGATTCTGGGGCAGCCCGAACCTTCCATCGAGACAGTGAAAGCCGTCACTACAAGGCAGGGTAAGATGCCTCGTAGTGTCTTCCGAACTAACCACGTAGGGAAGGTCGCACGCATCCAAGTGCTGACACCAAGAGGGACCTACCTGCCGAGAGCTGCAAAAAGGGCGATCATCAAGACCTCTTCGGACAGGAAGGAAGATCCCGGAGTGCCCATCATTCAGTGCACGATCTGGAATCGTCGCATTGATGATGCACTCTGCGATCTAGGGGCAAGCGTCAACATCATGTCTAAGGTATTATTTAAGAAATTACGCTACCCTACTTTGTCACCTACTACTGCCTAGGTACAACTTGCAGACTCAACCATCCGCTACCCCGAGGGGGTAATCGAGAATGTACCGGTCCGAATCTGGGGACGATATGTCCCTGTGGACTTCGTTGTCCTCGACACGGGGAACGAGCATTCATTTCCCCTTGTGTTGGGCTGGCCGTTCCTGAACACCTCCCGGGCTAGGATCGATATGGATGCGAGAGAAATCTCGTTCCGTATCGACGGAAGGTTGACTTACTTCAAGTTTCAACCCCGTGAAGAAAAGAAGACAGAGCCACTCACACCGGAGCAGAGAAGCGCCGAGTGTTTCCTTAAGGCTCTCATTAATGGGGAGCTGGAAATACTCGGTGGTGAGCAGCTCAAGTGGAACAAGCCGACAAAACCGACAAGTGCAGAAGAAATGGATTTCCTCGTAAAGAAATACGAGGAAGAACAAGCCCTCTGGAATTCTCCAGAGACGCCGATCCCACCGCCACCAACACCGAAGAAGAAGAACAAGAAAATGTGGCAGAAGAAGGTTGCATCGTCCGAGTCATCCACTCCGGGACTGGACGATGACAAGAGCAACTGAAGACAGGAGAAGTCCCGCTCGCGGACTTAAAAGCTGAGCTCTCGCCGCGAGGAAAACCGGTATGTATCCCATATTTCCCTTCCAATTTTTAATTTTTCAATTGCATTTGCATGTTTCCCTTTTCAAAATAAATGAACCACTTGAGTAATTAATTTGAGAGAGAGTAGAAAATTTTGCAAGCTTGGTTAGAAATAATTGGACACATGCTGAAATTTTACCTAGGGTGGATGTAATTGGTAACTTTTATCATTTTCATCCCTTCTAGAACATCTCCAATTATTTACCATCACCACCAACCAGCACCAAACATGTCTACCCCACTAAAAATGGCTGCACACTCACCAATTATCACAAACATGGCAGCATGGGGGTGACTCCACTAAAATCCACTTTGGTCATGTCAATTTTGCATCTCACCTACCACTAACTCCACTCACATGACTTAAAAATTTTGTGGCCACACATTTTGGCGTGGAATCAAAGCAAAGGAGGGGGCTGCACTCACATGGAGTGGCCAGGCCACACCTGCCCGGTTCGGCCGAACCAGGCCATTCGGCCGAACTAGGGGCCTGCCCCCCTTCGGCCTATAAATGCTGGTGCAAGCTTGTGAGCTCCTCACACACCCATTCACTCAGGAAAATTCTGCTAGGAGCTCTCTCCCTCTCTCTCAAGTCCTTTGCTCTAGTGCTTGCTCAAGCTCTTCCCAAGTTCTTGCTCAAGTTTTGGTTTACTTGCATCACTAGAAAATCCCAAAAAAAAATATTTTGCTTTGGTTGTGATCTTTGTGCTGAATTTCTGGACGATTTTGTGGTGGTTACCGACACCCACAAGAACGACTAACCTTTTGTGGTGGTTTTCATCCCCGCAAGAACGACTAACTATCTTGAATGACTGACTTGATTTTCTTATGCTAACCATATATATTCAGTCCTTCGGGTAGTTGTTGTTGCACTAACCTTTTGCAGGAATCATGTCGAAGTTCTTCACGTCGCTCCGTCGTTCCGCCCGGCTAGGCCGACGATCGGATGATGCTAGGAGCTCCCTAGCTCCGTCCCGAGGCTCGAGCCGGATGGACATGGACGAGCACGAAGCAGCCGGCTCGGGATGGGGCCATGTCACGCCCCCGGCCAGGCAGCTCCTGAGTGAGAGCGACATTAACCTTAGAACAGAAAGGGAGCAGAACACCTTCAACGAGCTTCGGCTGAAGGAGTTCGAGCACACCCGTGTGTTTGAGCAAGACTTGCTCAGGGACACAGGGATGGACGTAGAGTTCACAGAAATCTTCCAAGCCATTGGCTGGGAGAATTTCAGGCACATCAACGAAGAAGGTTCGTACCTGCTCACCCTTGAATTCCTCTCGACTTTGGTTTCTGAAACTGGGGGGATTCGTTTCCGATTCTTCAACCAAGAGTTCTTCTGCTCTTGGAGGGATTTTAGTTCGGGTCTTGGATTTTCAAGCCGTTGTTCCTTAGACCCGAACAAAGCGCTTAAAAGATTTGACCGGGTGGCATTTTGGAAAAAAGATTTCAGGGAATACCAACTGTCATGCGCCACGCACGAACAGCATACATAGCCCCACTTTGCGTTTCATGCATCGTTGGGTGTCTATGACGGTATTCCCCCGGGCAGATTTGCGCCCTGTCAACACCATCGAGTTGCGGGTTCTTTTTGCCATGGTCAAGCAGATTCCCTATTCACCTGTGAAAGACATGGTTGGTCACTGGCTGTCTCATATTTCTCGTGCGGGTAGCATGGTGATGACTTCTCTAGTCACTCGCCTCGCTAACCACCTGGGCGTCCTTCAAGGCGCCCGGCTCACGTACATCGAGACAGAGCATTCCGTCGTGGATACCGAGCACTTCGTGCAGGCCCACATGATACGGCAGACGCCTAACGCAACGCTGGCAATGATTTACCGTGGATATACAACTGAAGTGCCTTTGCCCTGTGCAGCACTAAGGTTGTATACCAAGCCGAAACTAACTCTTCAGTTGAGGACCGAGTCGGACGATTCTCCACCTTGGAGAGAGCCCACTCGGCACAGCGTTGCAGGTGACGGACCCATCACGAGGGGACGAGCCAAGCGTGATGCTGGGCTCGCCACCTCACAGGAGACGGAAGATGCACCACAAATGCCGCAGCGACACACTTCCGCTTTTGAGGCCACCTACGACACGTACACCGGCGCTGGGACGTCCGGAGCAGGAGGCTCCGGGCAGCATCAGGAGCGGAACTACTTCACCTCAGGACGCTAGGACTACGGCCAGGACACGGACTCTGAGTGGTCCGGGAGTCGGTATGGAGGAGGGTACGACAGTGCCTCCCAGTCATATTACCCCGGATACTCACAGTCCGCACGCTTCGACTACGGCCGGGAGTTGTCCTACATCTCCGACCGAGTCGAGCTCATCGACGACCGTACCCGAGAGATTCAAGACACGCTAGCCCGCCATTCTCAGTACCATCAAGAGAATAGCGGGATGGTAGTGTCCATCCAGCATGACGTCCACGAGCAAGCAGAACAGCTAAGCCAGTACCTTTCAAGGCTCAACCCCTACCAGTGAAAGTCCAAGCTTGGGGGAGGACCCCCACCAGGTATGTCCCGATTTATCCAACACTTTGATCTTTTAATTTCCCTTTCATTTTCCTTCATGTTAATTTGCATTTAAAAAAATGAAAATACCAAAAATATTTCCCTTAAACAATATTTCCCTTGAATAAAAATAACTCCCAACTATGCATGGAATGAATCATATGCCTCTCACCTTGGAAATGATGAATAGTTGCTCTGTCATTAATTTTGCAAGTACTTTGTTTCAACTAGTTGCTAGATTGTGCTTGAGTTATTTGGCATGAGTAAAAATGATCCTGAAAACCTTGTGGGAGCACATGCTTTATTCCAAGTTTAAGTTGTTGTGGGGGTTGATATAGTGAGAATTTTGTTAAATTCTATTCTGCTTTTAGTACGGGGAAAATCTCGGAAATTTATGCTTTCAAAATGAAACAAGTTCCTCATTGGTCAAAATACCTACCAGAGCCATATGATAAGCTTAGTTGAAAATTTCTACTCATATGCTGCTTGTTATCTTAGTGAGCTTTGTCAAATTGTTGTGACCTTTGAGTGAAGCTTTCATATTCTTAAAGATCGAGACCCACGTACACACACCACCTCTCACTTGCAATTCCTACACTGGGAGTTAGCAAACATTTTCCATCATCCATCCACAAAAATAAATGCTCCATGTTCTATGAGTTCCCTCTCCAAATATTCTTGATAGAGACATGGGCTATGCAAAATGAAAAGCATGCCAAAGAGCATGGCAAAAAGAAAGAGAAAAAAAAAAGAGAAGCATGCCAAGTGGCATGGCAAAAATATGAGAATAAAAGATAGCCCATGTGCTCGAAAATAAATCAAGGAGAGGGAAGTTCATCCAAGGAGTTCCACCATATCCCATTCCATTCCACCATTCCACCATATTCCACTCCATTCATATCCACACACTTGCACGTCTCGATCTTAAGATGTGATTTGTCTCCTCAGAGATCCGGTCTTTGACTTAGCAAAATATAAGATGCATGCATGCCTTCATCCTTTGTCCCTGAGCCACACAAAAAGCCATATTAGATGTTAGGATGAAAAGAAGGCAGAAGCCTTTGGTGAGGATTCAAATACACTTGAGTGATTGAGTGTGCCAATGAGGAACAATTTGTAGTTTTCAAAACTTGTGAAAAAAATTCCGAGATGGGATCCTGAAAAGAGTAGAGTGGAATAAAACTGAGTTTAAACTGTTCGTCCTTTCAACCGCCCAAGATAAGGAGATTGCTATAAGCCCCATAGGTAAAAAAGTGATTTGAAACTTTGCCTATGATTCAAGTATTTTTGAGGACTAGTTGTTTATAAGTTACCTGCAAAAGAAATGACATTGTAGCAACTCCTGATCCACCGAGCCTAAGTTTATATCTTTGCTCGAGGACGAGCAAAGAGCTAAGCTTGGGGGAGCTTGTTGGCGGTCGTTACAGCCCAAATCCGACCACCAATACTTGGGAATAAATGAGGTTTTATGCAACATTCCATGTACTTAGGTTTTATTTCTAATAAAGTTCCACGAGTTTTGGTGAGCATCACTTGTGCAGGTACAACTATGACAAATACGTGCTATTGGGGCCGAAAATGACCGAATCGACTGAACGACTCCATTCGGCCGGTTACCCCCCTTAGCCGTACAGACCACCGGGAGCCGTCCACGTCACCGATGACCAAGCAAACACGATGCACGACACGTGGACGACCGCCAACAAGCTCCCCCAACCTGGGCGGAATCAAGACAAGTCCAAGCAGTAGAGGCCGGCCCAGGAGGGACCTAGAGCCGAAGGCGGTGCAGGGGGGCGGGCCTGGGCTCCCAGCCCAGTTCGGCTGAACTGGGGGGTTCGCCCAAACCGCCCCCAGTTGCCCAACCGACTCTAGGGGATGCATCTCGGCCGTAGGTGGCTAAGGCGGTGGATCGGGTGTTCGGCCGAACGCTAGGGTTCGGCTGAACCGACCCTCTCGGCCGAAACGGCCGGCAACCGCCTCTGCCCCCTCCCTTGGCCATTACCCTACCTGAACCGACCCTGGAGCACTATATATAGGACCTTACACTTCACTTGTAAACACACACCAAGCCAAGGAGCTCATTTCCACTTTCATTCCAGTAGAGTTAGGATAGTTTAGTTGGGAGTTAGAGTTGAGTCGAGCTTGCCTCGGAGGTTCCGGAGTCGTCTTCAGAAGCTCTGGTAATAGCTCTTGTATCTTTTACTTTTCCTTTTGTAAGACATTGATTATCAATATAGTTATCTTTATCACTTTTCCTTTGTCATTTATATCTTGCTTCTACTTTATCCTAGTTGCAGCTATATCTTGTTTAGACTATAGTCAGTTATAGTTCTAGTGCTTGTAGTCTTGTTTAAGTCTTTGTCTTGGCTGGTTCTTCGATCTTGCTTGATACTGGAGGTGAATTGTCACCAAGAGTATTGACAAGGTTGCTTGCTCTTGCTAGCAGAGTAAGTAGTCGTTGTCTAGTGTAGGAGTGATTCCTAGACTAGTCAGTGGCCTTAGTTTATTCCCGTCGCAACGGAGGTGGTAGCCGGGAGGTGGCGACATCCCTTTCGGTCTTCGTAGCCCATCACGTTAGTTCCGGTCCGTAGGATTCCCCAGTTGGGAAATAGTGGCACCCCTTCTCATCCCTTTCTGTGTGTTCACCGGTTCCCTTGTCCCGAAGCTAAGACATTAGAGTTATCCCAGATCTCCTAGTGCTGGTTCTGTAGCCGCTGTATCTCTAAGCTAGAGTGACATAGGTAGATAAAGAATCCAGGAGTCCTCTATCTCTTCTCGTTGTCCTCCCAGCTATCTATCTCTTCTCTCCCTTACCTGAGTATCCCTTTAGTTATGTGTCCGGTATATCCACTCCTATCCAATACCGTTATTCCTTGTCTTGTTTAGTTATGTACCCTTCTCTGATAGTTTCGAATATCTGTTCACTAGTAATCTTGCCAAAGCTTCCCTGCGGAAATATAAATTACGATACCTCGGGATACTCCCAGGTGAAGTGCTACAGCGGTGATTCTGTGCGCTTGCAGAATATTTCTATATTTTACTAAGCCATAAGGAAAACCACTGAAACACTCCTTACCCCAGTACCAGGATTCTCAATTCTGACATTGGATCGTAAGAAGTGCCAACATGTACAAGTGCAAACCTGAATGGAGCAAGCTTCCTCCATGCATCCAGAGTGTCACCCATAGGCGAGTGAGAGGAAAAGGAACTCGGCTGAACACCATGGCTCGAACGAACCACCCCTTTGGTGTTCAACCTGTTGCCCTCCTCTTACGAGCTTTGTCCAGCACTAAGGCATGGGAACTTTGATGGATTTTGTTGATAGGATGACACGACCAAAGGATCAGAGGGATCACACCACTCCCATGTTGCCATGATTGTGATGGAATGAAGTGTGCAGCTATGTGGAGTGGTGGAGACCATACTTTTGTGCTGGTTGGGTAAATTTCATGGAAGAAGGTGCAGGTCAAGTTTGGTCAAGGGTGAGACCATCGGCCGAACTGACGAACTATGGGATTTGCACGAAATTTTACTCTGGATGGATGGGTCTGCATGCTTGGAGCGCTGGGTGGAAGGATATTACAAATGGAGTATTTGGCACAGGATGAAAGGATTTGGAGGTGAATGATGTATCTGGCTGACTATAACCCTGTAGGTTAGTGCACAATTGGGCACAGGGGTAGGTTCGGCCGAACTAGAGAGATTGGCTGAACCACGCGCTGCACCATAAATTTCTTTTTTTTTGTTTTCTCTTAATTATAATGCAAGGGTGATTCACATTTGGTAAGGGAAATATGCAAATGCAATGATGGAATTAGAAATTTGAAAAGTGAAATATAGAATACATACCGGTTTACCTCACGGTGAGAGCGCGTGTTTAAAGTCCATGAGCAGGACTTGTCCTTCCTTCGATTGTTCTTATCACCATCCGACCTGGAGAGGATGCTTCGGACGATGTAACTTCCTGTTCCAGGTTATTTGTAATTGTATTAGGAAGTGTGCGTACCTGAGAACATTATTCCACCCTAGGCTTCCAATGTATCCATGGTCATGCCTCATCTCCGATGTGAAGTAGAGTTTGGGACTTCCCATCCAAATTTAATGATTTTTCTGTAGGGGTTAGTCCACACATGCAACCAATATTTATAAAGGTATTGCTCTAGAGGTTCATTAATCAAACTTGGAACCATTGCTAGTTGGATTAAAGGAAACTAATTAACCTAAGCACCATGCTTAATTTAAAAAGCTTACGAATGTATTACGAAAATGCATTCAAACCAGAGCAAACCAAAATAAGGGAAGCATAAAAGCATCAAGAAGTATTCACATGGAGATTGCACATGAGCTTTTCTTTCATTTCAGGTAAAAGCAAAAACCTTTTTCACGTACCTGAGTGTGCTTACGTTGCCATCTGATGATGAAGACTTTTGAAACTGATGCAACAGTGATGGCACTATACCGACGTGACTCTATGAAGTTGGCTAAATCCTCCTCCCTATTGAAGTTGTCTTGTACGGATACACGGTCGTGGGTGTGGCAAAAGGGGATTGAAACTCAAATATACCAACTAGTGGGGTGCCGCGAAACCAGCTTGGGTGCGAGTGGTGAAACAATGGGTCCCAAAAACAAGCTAGTGGAGCGGCAAAGGAGCGGAGGCATACAGTACGTCTCCTCTCTTGTGCAAAGCGCAAATAACGAGCGAAAACTGGCTAGGCCAGGTGAAGTTTGGCCACTAGGCTTGAATCAAGGCTTACAGATGTACGGACACCTTGGCCTAAAACTAGTTGTCGTTGGATATTTGTTTTGTTTTTTTCAATGCAAAAATGATGATGAGGCGAATGGATGCAAATGCAAGCATGGGAAACATGTAGTGGATTTGAAAAAAATGGGGTGATGAAATGCATTAACTTCTAAATTGAGTGATTCAAAGCAAACATGCAGTGGATAATGCAAAAATTAAAAGGATAATGCATATGCTACCTCCTAGCAGGTACTCAAAATTTAAAGTCTATGAGTGGGACTATCTCACATACCTTGATTTTTCTTCGCCAATACTGACAATTTGAGATGGAAATGCGGTGATGCAGTGTCATTCATTCGTCATATTTGATTTTCTTTTTCCTCCATGACGACGATCTTTCCTCTAGGCTGCACATGATAATGATAGTATATATATTTTTTCTTATATAAATGCGTACCCATGGGAATTTTTCTTCTGAAACTTGCGTACGCATCGCAGCAGATAGGGCAGATATTTGATAGGTCCTGCATGATCGGGCACCCTGGGTTCTCTGCTTTCCTCCTGTTTGAAACAACCTCAAACAAACAGGGGTAATCCCGCTAATGCTAGCGGTAAATTAAATTAGTAGACACCAATGTCAATCATCAATATCTTTCGCCAATTGCTTCCCCGGCAACGGCGCTAGAAATGCTTGTTGACACATCTTACGATCCACTATCAGGATTGTCAATCCTAGTAATGGTGCAAGGAGTGCTTATTGGTATTCTTATGACACAGATATAAATCCGCAAGCGCATGGATATCGATGAAGCATTTCAGTCGGGAGTGTTCCAAGGTATCGTATTTATTTCCTCAGCGAAGCATTGGATAAAGTGTATTGACTATTAACTACTAATTAAAGTACTGGCTAACAAGGCGGGGGTTAAGGATATGATAGGAGTGATATGCAGTTGACACACACAAGGAAAAATCCATGATAGAAGAGCGGGCTAGTTAGTGGGAGGACAATGAGACAGGAAAGGATTCCTATATACTTCCAATAACTTAGAGATATCTCCAGTAGAGGTTATGGCTAGATGAAGAATGGCGTCTATGATTCTTTCCCTAGTTCTGCTGTCCTAGCGTCGGAATAAGGTGCACGCGACTCTCAAAAAGGGATGAGAAGGGTAGCCACTAACAGCCTCTCAGGTTCCTATGGGCTGAGACCGATGTGGTGGATTACGAAGGCCGTATAGGGCTGTCACCACCTAACAACTACCACACGTACATTTGAATCAGGGGTAAACCAAGGTTACTATCTAGACTAGGCACCACACCTATGCTAGACAATAACTACTCACTCTCCTAGAAAGAGCAAGCAGTCCTGTCAATACCCCGGTGACAATTCACCGCAAGTATTGAGCAGTAACGAGGAACCGACTAAGACAAAGAATTAGGAGAGAACTTCTAGAACCAGACTACAACAGCTATAACCAAGGCTAGACATTCCACAATTATCCGTGAAGTAAATGCAGAATAAATAACTCAAGGAAATGTGGAAGATAATATATTAAAAACGTAAGTCTTTCATAAAGAAAAGGAAAAGATACAAGAGCTTTACCAGAACTCCAGAAGACGTCTCCGGAACCCCGAGCGAAGCTCAACCCTGTCTCTAACTCCCAGCTAGACTAGGCTAACTCTACATCTTGAAAGAGAGTGATTGGAGACTTGCTCCCAAGTGGAGTATCTTGAACCAGGACTTGAGCAACTGTATTTATAGTTGGGGGAAGGTGGTTGTGGAGGAGTAACGACCGAGGAAACCACAGGGTACCCCCTGGGATTCAGGCGAATCCTCTGGTTCGGCCGAACCAAGACGGTTCGGCCGAACCCTTGGATGCACCGCCTTCCGCTCCTATGGTTCAGATCTCGTCCTGGAGGCAGTTTCGCATGTGGGGGCGGTTCGGCCGAACTGGGTTGGAAGCCCAGGGGCGCCTCCCAGCACCGCCTCAAGTCCTGGGCCCTCCTGGGTTGCTTGCATGTGGTGGTCTTCATGTTGGTTCAGCCCAGAAGCGACGTGTCGATGGTCCAAGTTTCCTCATGGTTGTCGCTCGGTCATCGCTAATGTGGACGGCCTCCGGTCGTGCTTCGCGTCGTGTACAACTAAGGGGGGTAACCGGCCAAACGGAGTCGTTCGGCTGAATCGGTCATTTCTGACCCCTATAGCACATATTTCTCGTTGTTGTACCTGCACAAGTGGAACACATCAAAACTCGTGGAACTTTATTAGAAATAAACCTAAGTGCATGGAATGTCACATATAACCTCTTTTATTCGCGAGGATTGGTGGTCAAAAACGTGCCGTAACGACCGCCAACAATGTGGTATTTTGTTATGGTAGTATTTGGTACCCATTTATGTATGGATACTTGAACCATGTAATAATTTGTGGGTAACCTTATCATGAACCATTTGCCATCTTAGTGGTGATCAGCTGTGCTGAGACTGTTGGAATTTCGCAGCTGTTGTATTGTTGAATATTGTGTGTATGGTTAATGTCATTTCTGGGTGAAGTGATGGATATAAAAAGTGTTGGTAATGATGTTAGCTAGCTGCTGGCAAAATTTTAATGGAATTGGCTCAGCCAAACTCAAGATATACTAATTTTTCTACAGCTCGATTTGCTGAAAGTTTTGCTGGACAAAGGTCTAAATGAGCTGTTTTACAATGATTGGAGAGGTACCCACCGGAACCTGAAAGTACCTTGTGTAAATCAATGGTTGGTCCCACTATTTTTGGTATTTGGGCCCACAAATTTGGTACATCTATTTAGGTACCTCTGGGTACTTCCTTTGTTTCCACCGTCCGATTTCTCGGAACAGATGACTCTAATTAATCACAATCATTTTAAAATTCCTCCTAGTAAATAATATGTTTGACTAGCTTAAGCTTAGTTTTGGACCATGAGTTGAATACGTAAGTTGGAGCTAGCAAGCTTATCTACCCCCTGACCAAAGCTTGGGATATTTAGGTTTTGAGAACAGAAGATATGCAATTATCTTTAAAGTCAAAAATCTTTTCAGCAAGCATGAAAATGTTGTTTCGTAGCACGATAATCCTCGAACTAATGTAGTCTTGTCGATATGGACTAACCTTAGTCTTATGCTACCTTGAAATTTTTCTTTCTTGAGACAAAGATTAAATCTTTGCTCGTTGGAAATGTTGCAAAAATTGCGGTACTAATGGTTTGATCAACCTTTATACTGATGGTGGGCTCTACTCACGGTAATCCCGAGGGATTTAAAGTTAACCCACTACCACCGCCTAACTTGGCCGAGGTGATGGTCTAGCAAACAGAGTTGCTTCATAAATTGGTTGAAACGCAAGGTGAACGTGAACCACCGGCCGGAAATCATCGAGATAGACCTCCACCGGAGGCAACAAACTCGGATTTCTTGAGTATGCTACAACCTGTCTTCACCGCCGCTCAAGAACCACTAGACACCAATGCTCGGCTCCACAACATTGAGTCCAAGTTTGAACTATTGACTGCCCCTTGTTCCATCGCAAATAAGGCTCGCTTCGCCGTGCAACAACTTCGCGGACCCTCTCGTTTATGGTGGGACGACTATAATGCTATGTTGACGGCCGCTTACATTGTGACTTGGGATGAATTCAAGACTTCTTTCCGTGCTCATCATATTCCGGAAGGTCTCATGGATAGGAAACTCAATGAGTTTTCAGCTCTCACTCAAAGCACTTGCAATGTGCAAAGATATGCTCAAAACTTCAACCACCTATCCCCAATATGCCGATTATCATGTGGACACCGATGCAAAGAAACAAGCTCACTTTCGCTAAGGCCTCAACTCTAAGCTCAAGGATCGTTTGGCTCTTGTAAAGGCCAATAGCTACAATGAGTTGGTCAACATGGATCTTACTCAAGAGGATTGTATCATTGCTCATAGAGCCGACAAGAAGAGGAAAGCACCTGTCGGAGCTTCTAGTGCACCACCTCCGAAGTTTCGCATTGTGCAAAGGTCAACACCTAAACCACCACCAAGACCTTCTCCTAGTGGGAAGTGGGTTTTTTGGCCACCAACTCAAGGACAAGGATATCGTGCACCGACACCACCGCAACCTCCGTCTCGTGCGCACAATTATCCATGCTATAATTGTTTTGCCATCTGTGGGTGTTTCTCTCAAGGGCAGAAAGGAGGTAATAAGCAAGATAAGAAGCAATTCATGCAAGTGAGGCATGGAAGAGTCAACTTCACCACCTTGGAGGAGCCATAGGAAGGAGCTCATCCGAAATCAACCTACAGTTGTTTTGTTCGATTTCGAAGCAACTCATAATTTCATAAGTTAAATCATATATACACCCGGAGGGAAGATAAGATCAAATCAAATAGTAAAAAAATGTGCCTCTCAAGTTAGGGAGCAAGATTTTTGAAACCAACCTTGTGTGCCTAGGAAATCAAGTCATAGACATTATTCTTGGCATGAATAGGATGAGTGAACATGGAGTTGTTTTAGACATTGCATCTCGTGGGATAGAAATAGACTATCCAACCCATGGAATCTCCGCTCTCTTTTTTCCCAAAACTACTCGTATGTCTTCCCGACTCTATTCCCTAGAAGCCATACAACTAGAGAATATTCCTGTGGTATGTGAATATCTGGATGTCTTTCCCTTTGATCTTCCCTATCTACCTCCTGATAGAGAGCTCGAATTTGTTATTGAGCTACAACCCGAAATCACATCTATCTCAAAAGGACCATATAGAATGCCTCCCAAAGACCTAGCCGAGTTGAAGGTTCAACTTCAAGAACTCTTGGATAAAGGTTATATACGAACGAGTTCGTCACCTTGGGGATGTCCCACTTTATTCGTGAAAAATAAAAATGATAGTTTGAGGTTATGTGTGGATTACCGACCTCTCAATGCAGCAACAATCAAGAACAAGTACACTCTACCTCGCATAGATGTTTTATTTGATCAATTAGCCAGAGGTATGATATTCTCAAAGATTGATCTTCGATATGGTTATCATCAAATAAAAATTAGACCTGGTCACATTCCAAATACCACCTTCTCTACCCGATATGGACTATATGAGTATCTAGTCATGTCTTTCGGTCTTACCACTACACCCTCCTATTTCATATATCTCATGTATTCAATATTTTTGCCTGAACTCGACAAGTTCGTGGTATTCTTCATTATGACATTCTTATATATTCCAAGAATGAAGAAGAGCATGCAAAACATCTTCACATTGTTCTCCAACATCTCTGAGATCATAAGCTCTATGCTAAGTTTAGCAAGTGTGAATTTTGGTTAAAGAGTGTGAAATTCTTGGGACACACTATTTCGTAAGATGGTATTGTCATGGACCCTAGCAAAGTTCAAGAGGTGATGGATTGGAAACCTCCTAAATCCGTTCACCAAATCCGAAGCTTTCTAGGCTTAGCCGAATATTATCGTAGGTTCATTCAAAGTTTTTAAGGATAGCTGAACCTATGATGGGGCTACTAATGAAGGAAAAGAAGTTCAAATGGGATGAGAAGTGGCAAGAAGCTTTCCACACCTTGAGCAAACTTTTGACTTTCGCTCCCATTCTAGCTCAACCGGACACCTCAAAACCTTTTTATGTGTATTGTGATGCCTCGAGCATTGGACTCGGATGTGTTCTCATGCAAGAAAATAGAGTCATTACCTATGCCTCTAGAGCACTCTGACCTCATTAAGAAAACTATCCTACTCATGATCTAGAATTGGCCGTCGTAGTTCATGCACTCAAAATTTGGAGACACTATCTTATGGGTGCTCATTGCATTATTTTCACCGATCACAAAAGTTTCAAATATATTTTTACTGAAGCTGACTTGAACATGAGACAAAGAAGATGGCTAGAGTTAATCAAGGATTATGACATAGAAGTACACTACCATCAAGGAAAAGTGAATGTATTTGCAGACGCACTAAGCCGCAAGGCTCGATGTCATTGTGCAACTATTGAACCATATAGTGACACTTTATGTTGCCAATTAGAGAAGCTCCATTTGGAAATTTTACCTCATGAAACATTGAACAATATCTCTATGCACTCCACCTTGAGAGAGCAAATTGTTTTGGCTCAAGCCAAGGACAAAGGAGTCAAAATGATCAACGGAGGCTTAGAGCAAAATGAGGAAAATTACAAGTGTTTTTGAGTTGACACCAATGGAGTACTTTGGTTTCGAGATCGTATAATGGGTCCTAAAGACCATGCTCTTAGGAAGCAAATATTAGATGAGGCTCATTTGTCCAAATTCTCTATTCACCCGGGAAGCACCACAATGTATCAAGATCTCAAGGAAAATTTTTGGTGGACTAGGACGAGCAGAGAAATTGCTACTTATGTATCGGAATGTGATACGTGTCGACAAGTCAAAGCTAGTCATTTAAAAACCACCGGAACCCTACAACCATTAACCATTCCATTATGGAAATGGGAGGACATAAGTATGGATTTTATATTGGGTTTACTGACTTCACCGCAAAAGCATGATTCAATTTGGGTGACTGTAGATAGACTTACCAATACCTCTCATTTCATTCCGGTGCACACTACCTATACTAGTAAAAAGTACGCCGAGATTTATCTTAACCGAATTGTTTGCGTTTATGGTGTGCTAAAAACATTCATCTCCGATTGAGGTGCGTTGTTTATAGCTCGCTTTTGGGAACATTGCAAACTTCCTTAGGCACCACAATTATCTGAAGTTCCACCTATCATCCCCAAACCGATGGTCAATCTGAGAGAGTGAATCAAGTATTGGAGAACATGTTAAGAGCATGTGTGATTCACTATGGCAAGAATTGGGATCAATTTTTACCACTAGCAGAATTATCCTACAACAATAGTTATCAAACTAGTTTGAAAATGGCACCATTCGAAACATTGTACGGTCGAAGGTGTAGAACACCTTAAATGGGTATTTATGGACCCGACCTAGTTACCAAAGCGGAAAGGAAGGTGAAATTGATTCAAGAAAACCTTAGAGCCGTTCAAGCTCACCAAAAGAGTTACCATGATCAATGAAAGAAGCCAATCCAATTTGAAGTAGGTGATCATGTCTATGTCCGAGTATCACCTTCGAGGGGAGTACAAAGGTTTGGTGTAAAAGGAAAGCTAGCTCCTCGATATATTGGACCTTTTCCAATAACCGAGCAATTTGGATAGGTAGCTTATTGAGTAAAAATTTTATCTACTCTTGCCACAATCCACAATGTGTTTCATGTCTCCCAACTCAAGAAATGCCTACGAGTGCCTACTGAGAGTGTGGCACAAGAAGAAATTCAATTAGAGCTTGATCTTTCTTATGAAGAACGACCGATCAAAATTTTTGATTCAAAAGAAAGATCCACTCGCCATCGTTCCATCAAATTCTATAAAATTCAATGGAGTAACCATTCCGAAGATGAAGCCACTTGGGAACAAGAATCCTATCTAAATTCCAAATATCTCGGTTTTCTAGATTCCCACAAAGGTACCTAACCCCTCCAAACTTTCTAGCACCAAATCTTGGGACGAGATTTCTTTAAGGGAGGTGGGCTATGAAAACCCAAGGTTTAATTATGCTAGCAATAATAACTAAGCCTAAGTTGCATAAATATGTCATACATGTTTCATACATATGCACTTGTATGTTTGTGTTTGCACTTCAATTAAATATGGTGCAAATATGTGCATTTAAAACTTTGAAACTCAACCTACATGAGAAGCATCATTTAATGCTCAAATAATCATGTTTACATATGTTAAGCATTCTCATTATCATACGTGCTTCATATACATCATGTTTGTGCATATGTGCATGTCCAAAATCTCATTTTTGGCTAAGTCCTCTTGTAGGCCCAAAATTCAAATGAATTTTGTTAAAATTCTAATTCAAAAGTGCCCAATTTTTTATACATAATTGAAAACTAGAGCTTAATATCTTTCCAATCATATATTGCAAGTTCAAAGCTTTGGAGTTTAAAAAATTTGAAATTGCAGTCAACTATAAGGTCAAACCTTGAATTTAAATTCAGCAAAGTGTGACTTTTGATCATGACCAAACCACCATTTGGAATATATTCAAAAACTTGAAATGCATGTCACACCAAAAGTTTGTTCATTATTTGATAGCCACTTTTTGTTCAAAAATATGACCTCTAGATATTTTGAAACTTGTACACAAAATGGCTACTTGAAAAGGATTGTTGAGAATTTGAATTTCAAATCTTTGATCGAGAGAAAAATGGCCCGATCTACTATTTGGTCCAGTTTTTGGCAAAAACTTTCAATAGCAATGTTGTAGCTTTTGAAATTCTCTACAAGCTATAGTTCAAAATATTTTTGAGTTCTATTCAAAATTTTGCCGCAAATTTGAATTCAAACGCAGGTGTTTTGGGTACCTCTTTCTCTCTCTCAGACGGGTCCATGCCACATGAGCTCCGGGTCCCCTGAAGGCATCTAGGCCCCTAATTTGTGTTTTGGTAATTAATGACAACTTTTGTGGACTAACAATTTCATTTGAGAATATAAGAATACGTTAGTCCCGAAGTTGAAATGAGCTTGAATGATTAGATATGGAGATAGCATGGACGCTATGTATCATGGGAAAGCTCAAGCCAAAGGTATAAGATAGGGTTTTTCATTTAACTAGTCATGAGGTGTTTAGTTGATGAAAAATGACCGGGTTGATAGGCTAGATAGCCGTACTATCAAGAGGGATCAACGTTATTGGCTTAACGTATCTTTAGTGCCACTTTGATCATTAACTTGCATGGTTTGCATTTAGATGAGTGGTGACTAACATTGCGAAAGGCATAATTGAAAATCTTGAGGAAACATGCTCTGTCTGAAGGGGTCAGACTATCTGTGATTAGGCTCGGACAGTCTGTGCCTTACGCGTGGAAAAATAACTTAGAAAATATGGAAAATTCTATTTGGATATGTTTGATCATCCATCGGACTGTATGAGGCATGGGACGGACTGTCCCTGTCCTGTGCTAATAGATGGGCTCACGAGCCCTGACTTGATGAAGCTGTACACTGACTGTCGGACTGTTTGTGGTTAAGCTCGGACAGTCCTTATAAAAAAGGCTTGATTTAGACAGAGACGATTTTTGGGGTTCCAGTGGGTCAGACCGTCCGACCGCACTGGTCGGACAGTCCGTGGTGTCTGGTCGGACAGTTCGTCAGGCCCTAACGGCTAACTTTGACACATGTTTGACTTCGCAATATAACCATTGGATTCAAAGTCGGACAGTCCGTGGTGATGGGTCGGATAGTCCGTGAGTGCCGTTTTTCACGCGTTTTGAACGTAACGGCTAGTTTCGAGGAGAGCGGCTATATATACTTCATCCTCGGGGTTGGTTGAGGTCTCTTGGCACTTTGAAAAGCTTCCTTGACATATTTGAGCCCTTCTTCTCCTCTCTCTCACTCACTTTCCTTTGAAGTTGCATTCTTGTGAGATTGAGAGCATCTAGTGCATTGTATCAAGGATTAGATCATTGTGGCACTAGGATTCATCAAGCGAGCGGGTTGATTTGTTACTCTTAGAGGTTGCTGCCTCCTAGACGGCTTGGAGCCCATGATTCCATCAAGATTTGGAGCAGTTCTTTGGTTCTAACAGACTTATACATCAAGTGAAGTCTTGATAGAGAAGCGGTTGAACATTGAATCCATCTCAACGTGGATTAGGGGTGACTGGCAAGTCATCGATACCACGAGATAAAATTTGTCTCTTGTGCTTGGTCATTTCTTTGCTCATTTCCTTTCAAGCAATATCATTTAAGCAATTTACTTTCTAGAGATCGAATCATATCTTGTCACCCTAGGTTGCAAACCCTCAACATAGCCTTAGAGTAGTGTTTCTAATTAAATTTCTCTAGTGTTATGTTTTTAGTTTAAAACCGCCTATTCACCCTACCTCTAGTCGGTATCCTAGATCCTACATCCCCGCGTCAGTCCGCCGCTGCCACCTGGCGCCCACACGTCAGCGCCGTGCCAGTGCCTACTCCCTCTCCCAGCGCCCGATGCCTCCCTCTCTCTCTCTCTCATTTTCTCTCTTGCTCGTGGCGCTCTCCCTCTCACCGCCGATAGCCGCTGTTCATCGGAATCGCTCACTACCGGCACTCCACTCCAACAGGCCCTCCCAAAAATTACTCAGAGCACCACCACGGCCGCCTATACCTTCCTCGTGGTCACACGCCGCTTTCCGCCCACGCTAGCACCGTCTCCGCCGTCCGACATGGCCAGCACCTAGCCACGCCACGTCCACCCTTCCACACAAGGTAAAGGCATGGGAAGACTTGTTGTAGCTAGGCGAAGCTCATGCGCACGTGCCTTGTCCATGGCCATCACGCATACGCCTCCTCCATTAGCACCCGAGCCGTTGTCCACCATTGATGCTTAGGCAGAGCTTTATCGTGCGATTGGGACTCTTATCCATGGTTTACATGTTCTTGGTGGCGAGGAAGCCTTTGGGTGGGTCTAAGTTGAGGATCATTGGCCGTAGGGGAGGGAATCATGCAGCGCTGCCACCGGCCGGTGAGTCCTCCGCTGGATTTGAGGTCCATGCACCTAATTGTAAAAGAAGAAGAAAATCTAGGTGGTTATGGGAAAGATTATAGCGACTTATTTGTGGTGATTTCAAAACTTGTAGGGTCTTCCTTGCAAAACCACCGGCCGGTTTTGGTGGAAGGACTGGCATGTAAATAAAGTTTTTCATCCAGGGGCTAGATCTGAAGTTTCAGGGGTTAGATTTGAATTAACCATAGATGCCAAGGGCTAGATTGAAAGTTTGTGTTGTTTTCTTTGTTGCTTTTGAGCTGATTTTCAAAAATCCGCCAAAATTCATAGAACATCCAAAAATGACAAATCTAGTTGTTTTGAACTCCTTGTGAAATTGTCTTTCCAGTGGTATAGCATGCATACATGGAAAAGTTACTTTGGTGTACGAATTTTATTTGTTCTTGCATATACTCCTATTATCATGTTTATTGCATAATAAATCGTAGAAAAATGCTGAAATGGTAAATATTGTTGCAATGAGTTCCTAGTTACTAGATCTACTCAGTGGAGTAACGTGCATAGGCAGAAAGTTCACTTTTCTACCAGTTTCAAATTTATGCTTATATACAAGCTTGGAAACTTGAAATATTCATATCTATTTTTATGTGCATGATAAATTCGTGAAATAAATTTTGCCATGTCATATGCAAGTAGGAGTACTGAGTTAACCATTTTATTTCAATGAAAATCTTGTTCTTATATTATCTATTATATTTTCTATGTTTAAGCAATGGAAATTAGTATATATAGTAAACATGCTTGAAAAGCTCCAAACTTTTGTCTCATGCTACATCCTATCATAATTGATCCGCTGAGCACAGTTGAGATCTTGCATGGCATTCTGTACCGAGTTATGATTTATTTCCCTTCACTAGCTAGCTGAACTTGTGTGAATTTTATTGGATTCTGTGATTGTGATAAGATACTGAACAATTCACAGCAAGCTTAAACTGTCCATATTTACTTCCTAGCAAATTATCACTTTCTTGGCATGCTCCTAGTTTTAGATTAAAATTACTAGGCTTAATCCTTGTTTAAATGTTAGTGCATAGTAAAATGTCTTTTCTGGTAACTTGAACCTATCAATCTTGCTTAAGATAGATGGAAGAACATCTCCAGGAAGTTTCTTACTATTTGCATATCATGTGTTTCATTTTTTGCATTTAAATGTGAAAACTAGCATTGCTAGGAAATAATTTGATTTGAGTAGCATTTCATAATCATGTAAATCTTGCTGTTAAAATAAGTCGCTCAAGTACATGTACATGTTCCCTTGCTGTTTGATTAATTTTAAATGCTTGCTAGTACCATTTCATGATTTATTATTGTGCATGTCACATAGTATTGATAATATACAACATGTGCATTAGTGAACCTTCTGAAACTTATCCTAAGGAGTTAATGAAGGAAATACTTCAAACAAGAGTAAAAAACTTAAGCTAACTAATGAACTTAGCTTCTCTACCGAAGAGGAGATATGCACCTACTGGATTAACAAAGATATAAACTTGTTAATCATTCACTACCTAGGGCCTTGCTCGCATTGTTATTAAAATGTTCTTGAGCACACACATGTGCATCTAATGTCATATGATTGAGTTGCTGCACTCATGAGCCTTGTATATGCATTTTTATCATAACCATTCTTGAGCACACACATGTGCATCTCATGTCATTTAGATCACCCGCTCGCTGACGGAGACTACGACCTAGTTGTTGAGCGAGAGTGAGTCCGACGAGACTTGGATTTTCTCGATAGTGATTGAAGAGCAAGACCTGAGCCAAAGCTCGGAGGAGCCTAGGGCCGGTGAAGAAGGCAAGCACCAGAGCATCTAACCTATGTTTGGAATCTATGCAATGGCTTTACTTTCTATGCTATATGCTTGTGCATTTATGTTTCTAGGAGTTGCTTGAAACCTTGGTATGCATGAACCTAGGAACCTACGTTATGCTTACTAGTATGTTCTTCCCGATAAGTGCTATGCTAATAGGGCCGGTAAAAGTCAAGTGATTACCTGTCACTCGTGAGTTATAGGAGTTCATTGAGCTCTTTATGTTGGAATCATAAGGTTGATGAATGGGGTCGTGTGCGATATTCATGTGTTGGTTGATCGCCCCAGTCACATATGCTTAAATTATTGAGGTCTATTCGTAGCTAGCAGTGTTGGGAAGTTTTAGAATGTACTAGCCACATGCCAGAGTATAGGGACCGGTAAACTGACGTACCTTTCTTATTCCTTTGCTTGCATTAATGAGACGTTCCCTTATTGTCGTGTGACACTCTCATATCCTTGCAGATGAGAATGGCCTAGTTGTTAACTTGCATGACATGCTCAAGGAAGTATTGGTGCAGGGACTAGTGTCTAGATGCAACACATGCATGGTGGAGTAGTTGGTCTTAGAGTTGGGCCCAAGTGGTAGATTTGTAGGAAAGTGATCGTCGAGCGAGTAGCTTGATGGTGACACGGGAGGCACTAATTTAGACAGGTTCGGGCTAGCCGGAGGTATAATACCCTACGTCCTGTGTCGGCGTTTGTGGTTGTATTGATGGAACTTGGCCATGTTTCAGGAAGCAAGGACGAGCATATGATTACAATGGTAGTGTTGGATGTGTTAATTCTGGGATGTCCTGGCGCATTCTGTTTGCAGGCAAATATTCTCCATAAACTCAGTGCCTGGAGATGACTACATGCTACCTATGTGAGCTCAAGCATATATTTGTCGAGAACTACTTCTCATCACATCTTAACATAAGAGCTTCATGTAGCAAGCTAGGTGGGACAGAATGAAGAAGGTCCATTGATTTCTTTTCCCAATGCTGCTTGTAGACATACCATATGTTGCCCCTGCACATGAATTAAGAAACTATGATATCCTACTTCATGTTGGCCTTGGAATTGGTGCAACACCGTTCATAAGGATTCTAAGGGAGGGGGAGTTGATGGTACTGCTCCATCCTATGTTGTTTCTATTTGACATTTTGCGAAGATGCTTCTGCCTGTTTATGGCTTATGTGGTTTTCTTCTACTATTAGGACTTGGCAATGGAGACTAGCAGGTTTGAGGACAGTGCCAACAACTTCATCGTCTCAACAGCAAGTAGCAACTGGAAGAGAGCATGCAGAAGAAGTCATGCACATTTCTATTGGATCACTCGAGAAGCCGGTTCATTCATAAGGTTCAAAGGTGTGATGAATGAGGTCGCTGACATGGTTAAGAAGGTAGCATCCCACACTTCCAACAATATCTTTGTTCTCTGCTCAAGTGTCTTCTGTATGGAATACCCCTATGTTGTTTTTATACTGACATTGTTGATGAGGACATCCCTACCATTGATAAAACCATACCTAGTGTGCAGCAAGGACCATTGACTCGAGCCGAGCACGACAACTCAATTATCAGGTAAAGTCGTTTCTTGCTGTCCAAACAAGTTCTTATATGAATGGGGTACTACTAAACAAGTGTGATGATTTTCTTATGCTTAGGAACTTGGGACATGAGTAATATTGGAGGGAGAACAACGAAGAAAATAAAACATGTTCGGACCTTCCGGCGTTCCAAACAGTGGCACCAGTTCGGACCACCAGTTCGGACAAACCAGTTCGGACCACAACTTATGAAGGCCATAACTCCTAGCTCTGATGGTAGTTTGAGGCCCATGAGTACTTGCTGGAAAGCTCCTGAAGTGTACTTTCAGATGGATCCAATATTATGACGAAATTCCTCCGGAGCTAATAGCAGTTTCAAAATTGACGTTCGGTGTTCCAGACATGGGCTGAGTCCTTTGTATCTCGTCCAGCCCACTAGGGGCCCATTCTATGTTAGGGTTTACACCCCCCCCCACGCCTCCTGGCTCTTTCCCATGTATGAATACATGCTCCAGCCGCCAGGAGAAGGGTGAGTTTTGTTTGATTGTAAGTTTAGCTTCAGCTACTTCCTGGTGAATGCGTCTATCGACTAGACCACCCATTTGCTTGATTCTGAACCCCAAACTTGTGTGAATCAGATTCATCCTTTGGGAAAGGTCTATGTGCTGTTTGCTTGTCCACTTGTTCTTACTTGTTCTTCAATTTGCTTGCAGGTTCAAGGGTGTTCTTGGCACAGCAAGAACAGCACAAATAGGAGGCGATGTAACTGTCGCTAAGGCGCAGCAAACCCTTGTGGTGTTGTAGTCGAGCAGCACAACGTCGATCCTCCTCAAATCGAGTTATCCCCCACTCTCATCGAAAGATCAGGAACAAACCCGAGAGAGTTCTATCATGTGGTATCAGAGCAAGGTTAATCCGTGAAAGTATTTACCCGTTCTTATTTTACCTACTGTCCAAAATCCAAAAAAAAACAAATCAGATCTGAAAATCCCAAGAACCATTTTGAGCCTTTGTTGTTCTACTTAGTTCTTTGCTTGTTGAGTTTTCAATTATATTGTTTGGACTAGTTGCTGGTTCTTAGTAGTTAAATCTTTAGACTTTTCAGTTCTGGTCACGTTTTTAGTCACCACAAAATCCACCAGAACCTTTCACTTTTCCGCTGTCATTTCACCTCCACTAATCCCCAAATTAAGGACAGGAAGAAAACAATACTATATTTCGCATTTGATGTCCGATTGAAGAGTTTTAATACAATCTGAAAAGCTTGTCTCATTCTCTTTCCAACGGATCTGAGCTTGTGTCGTATATCCTTTTGAGCGCTTCGCACTAGCGCTAGAGATTTGCATTCTGCTGTCTAAATCTTGAAATATCAATTTGAGTTCAAAGTGGCTGTGTGCAGCAATCCCCTTGTTTTGGTTGTTGCATGTCTGAACATATAAGTTTAGGCTTCCAAAAAAAAGAAACAGAAAAGGAGAAAAAAGAAAGAAATAAAGGAAAAAAGCGGGTAAAGTTGTTGTTTCTTTTAGACTCATTTACTGCTTTGTTGTGTGACAACGCTTGTGTTCAGGCTCACGCCTCTAGCTTGATTTTGCCCTAGGATCAGCATAGGACCATCAATGAATGCTTATTCAACTTGCTTTGACTAATGTGGTTCTAGCTATACCTTGATTCGTTTTCCTTGCAGCCACCTATAGCTCCACAAATTATCTACTACATCACAGGGTTGTGCTTGTGTAACCATTTGTGTTGTTCTTATGGGCTGGCAAGACCTCTTGCAAGCAGGGTAAGAACTGGTAAGAGCCTGTGAAACAGGTTGTGAGTGAGAGAGTACTACACAACAATTACATCTAGTAGTTATAGGGAATTTTCTACTTTACTTGTTTTCCTGTTTGCTCTTGTATCTTTTTCATGGCAGGTTCAGGGAATGAGGAAGATGATGATGGAGGTCCACTTACACCTCGTACCAAGGGCATCATGCAACATTTTAAAAACCAAGTAAGGGAGTACACCGAAGGGATTGACAATGACTTGCAGGTGCTGAATGAGAGGATTGGCGCACTAGAGGGTGGACAGATTTCCACCAACACCAAGCTTGCAGGGCTGGAGACCTCGATCGATCGTGTATACAAGAGCCTTGCTACTCTTTTGAGGCGCTTTGATGACCTCCATGCTCGGAATGAAGATTAGTGTAGAGCAGGTGGCAGCAAAGACGAGAGCACAACACCAAAAATTCAGGAGCTGATTATTCGGCGGACACTGAAGTTGAGGATCGAGCTCAGCGACGTCGATGCTATAACCGATGGGGTATGGGTGGGCAGCGTCCACGTGAGGTACACAACACTGACAGTGCTTTCAGTAAGATAAAATTTAAGATACCTTCTTTTGATGGTAAATATGATCTAGATGCTTATCTTACTTGGGAGATGGCTGTTGAACAAAAGTTTACTTGTCATTATTTTCTTAAAAATGCATGTGTTAGAGCTGCAACTAGTGAGTTTACTGATTTTGCTTCCATTTGGTGGATAGAACATGGCAAGAAAAATCCTAATAACATGCCACAAACTTGGGATGCTTTGAAACGGGTCATGAGGGCTAGATTTGTTCCATCTTACTATGCACGTGATCTGTTAAACTAGCTGCGACAATTAAAATAGGGTACTAAAAGTGTAGAAGAATATTATCAAGTGCTACAAATGGGTATGCTACGCTGCAATTTAAAGGAGGATGTGGAACCTTCTATGGCTAGATTTTTGGGAGGGTTAAACTGGGAAATTCAGGACATCCTTGCTTATAAAGAGTACACTAACATAACCCATTTGTTCCATCTTGCTTGTAAAGCTGAAATGGAAGCGCAGGGACGACATGCTAGTATGAAGACTAACATTTCTGTAGGGAGGAATTTTTCCACGCAGCCCCGCTCGAGCATTCCATCAGTTGGATGTGCTGCTGTACCATACTCATCATCAACTAGGACAGCACCCCCATCCTCCAGCGGCAAGCCTCATGACAGCCCCACCAATTTAGTAGTAAAAACCGTGCAAAAACCTGCTGCAACCAATTCATCGGTGGCATCCACGGGCAGAACAAGAGACATTCAGTGCCACCGCAGCAAGGGATTTGGACATGTCATGCATGACTACCCAAGCAAGCGTGTTTTGGTGGTAAAAATGATGGTGATTACTCATCTGCTAGTGAACTTCATGAAGATACATTTGCATTGCTTGTGGCTGACCATGCAGATAGAGATGGTTGTCCGGAAGAGCAAATTAATGCAGAAGAAGCCGACCGCTATGAGAGCCTCATTGTGCAGCGCGTGCTAAGCGTGCAAATGGAGAAGGCTGAGCGAAATCAACGGCACACATTGTTCCAAACAAAGTGTGTCATCAAAGAGCGTTCATGCCGTGTGATCATCGATGGAGGAAGTTGCAACAACTTGGCTAGCAGCGACATGGTGGAGAAGCTTGGCTTACCACCAAGCCTCACCCGCATCCATTTTGCATTCAATGGCTGGATAACAATGTAAGGCAAAGGTAACCAAACTTGGGCGAATCAATTTTGCCATCGGCTCCTATAAAGATGTTGTGAATGTGACGTTGTGCCAATGCAAGCATGTAGTATCCTGCTAGAAAGGCCATGGCAATTTGATAAGGATTATATGCATCATGGTAGATCAAATCAGTATTCCTTTCGATACCATGATAAAAGGATCATGTTGCATCCAATGTCTCCTGAAGCAATTGTAAAAGATCAACTTACTAGAGCTAGTAAGTTGAAGAATCAGGAACCTGGTAAAAGTGAAAATCAGATTGTGGCAAACGAGTTGGAGAAGCATAAAAAGAACAATGCCAAACCTGTTCATGATAATAAAAAGGAGATCAAGCTGAAAGGGTCAGGTTTCATTGCTACTAAATCTGAGTTGGCTGAGATTGATGCTAACACTGTTGTTTAGTATGCTTTGATTTGCAAACAGACTTGGTTTTCACTTAAGGACATATCTTCTTCCTTGCCTCCTATTGTCACTAACCTTTTGTTGGAATATGCGGACATTTTTCCAAAGGAGGTGCCATCGGGATTGCCACCAATTCGTGGGATTGAGCACTAGATTGACCTTGTTCTCGGGGCCTTGTTGCCCAACCGTGCTACCTATAGGACCAACCTGGAAGAGACCAAAGAGATTCAGTGCCAAGTGCAAGAATTTCTTGACAAAGGTTATATGCGTGAATCTCTTAGCCCTTGTGTTGTTCTCGTACTTTTAGTTCCTAGGAAAGATGGGTCATGGCACATGTGTGTGTATTGCAGAGCAATAAACAACATCACAATCAGACATCGTCATCCTATTCCTAGGTTAGATGATATGCTTGATGAATTGAGCGGCTCAATTGTGTTCTCTAAAATTGATTTGCATAGTGGTTACCACCAGATTCGCATGAAGCTTCGAGATGAATGGAAAACAACATTTAGAACTAAGTTTTGCTTGTATGAATGGCTGGTCATGCCTTTTGGACACACTAATGCACCCAACACTTTCATGAATTTGATGAATGAAGTTTTGCGCACTTTTATTGGCAGATTTGTGGTACTATATTTTGATGACATTATGCTCAATAGCAAAACACTAGAAGACCATCTTGATCATTTGCATGTTGTTTTGATGCTCTACGTGATGCACATTTGTTTGGTAACCTTAAGAAGTGCACCTTTTGCACATATCGAGTCTCGTTTCTTGGCTATGTTGTGACACCGCAGGGAGTTGAAGTTGATCAAGCAAAGATTGAAGCCATTTGAAACGAACCAGATTTTCCATACCGAAAATCTGACTCCCTGTACCATTGTGATAGTCCCAGAATCAATAGCTATCACATACAGGAACTCATTCCAAAAGTTATCACGTCCATACAACAAATAAACAGTGCAATATTTAGAATATTACATCTCCCAACATAGGAAGTACGGGATACAAACCACTTGGGCTAATCGATAGAAGGAAAGCCAACGCAATGGTGGCTAAGCATCCGGGCTTCATCTCCATCTCCTCCACAGGCAGTCACTCGAGCGTAGCGCAGCACCTCAGTCATACCATCCATCAGCGTTGTTGTCGAAGTCAGACTCGTAAACTACAAGCCCTTGAACTGTTCCTAAGGATTAACAGTTCCACATCACCATCCATTGATGTGCAAGCTTTAAAGTGGACCAGTCTAGTAAACAAATATTCAAGGAAAAGCTGGGGGTTTCCTATGCAGCAGCAGTAGAAGTTTGTAAATAGTTTCCAACACCATCTCACACCTCCACAGAATAATCCTGTCAGAATAGGCTCCCATCTCCATCATCTACTTGATGGGAGAACTCCCACTCCTCCCATCTCATCGGCCATGCTAGATCCTTAGTTTAAAAAAGGGAGAGGTAGAAGTTTTAGTCACCAAAACACTAATCAGACGAACAGTTCATAGCGGTTGTCCATGACCGAGGACGCGGCTACATGTATAGTTTCTAACTCTGCATGGCTCTTACTGACATCAGCATTGACCGGTCAACATTGACCATTCAACGGTCCAGGTCAGCAGGTCAACTGGACCCACAAGTCAGTCAAAGCTAGTCCATGGCAGTTGGGCCTGGTGGTCAGTGGTCAATCAGAAAAAGAAAAGGCCAAGGGGTTACACAGGCCAGTCTTGGGCCGGTTTGGTTGGATAGGCCCAACAAGAACTGGGCCACGGTTGTCACACCCGGATTTGCACAGAAACCCGAATGCGGCCATATGTGTGCTCAGGAAGTCATAGTACACATATAGCAAACAAATATGATAAATAGAGAACATATGCTTGAATCAATAGAGTTTTACATCAGAGTTTAACATTAATAAACTAACCAATACAATGGAAGACTAAAACTCTCAACTAAGCGAAGCCGCAATCCACCGGGAATTTTACTGGGAGACCACAACTCAGTTGTACGGTAGATCTTCTGGAAACTCAGCAGCAGACTCATGCACGGCCCAATCTGTTACCCATCCTGGATTTTGTTGAATAAATGACAACTGTAAGTAAAACATTTACTTAGCAAGTATAACATGGGTGTATGAAGGCTCAAACTAAGGCTAGACATGGCTGAACTGCATTAGCATTTTTAGTTGGTTCATTTTAACGTTAACCAAGTTACTACGAGTGAATAGAACCCAGTTGCAACCCAATTAATAAAGTATAAGTGACATTAAACATAAATAACATCATCTTCTAATAAAAAAGGATCCAGGCTGCTCGTGACCCTGAGCAAGGCTATCATGATAGATTTACACTCTGCAGAGGTTTCACCCTTTACCCACCAGTCGCGTAAAAGCTCAAAAGAACTTTAAACCCAACCATGCGGAGGTGGATCAGACACCACAAATCACACTTCCAAGCTGTGACCGCATAGGGACGCTATGGGGCTTTTCACAAGACACCCTAACAAGACAGTAGCCGCTAAGGTACAGCAAGGTGGTGAGACCCTAGGCACTGAGATTGACTAACGCTTACGGAGTCACACCATAAGGGGGTCAATGGCGTCCAGAGCACGGGCAGCACACCCCAACATTGCGCAACGTGTGGAGTTCCCCATCGCAGGGACTCCCAACACGGGACTTTGCTTAATGAGACATAGCCAACGGATCACCCGTCCTCAGTGGAATCAGGAAACACCCCGTGCCTTGCTTCCCATAACGTCGTCGGCCCATCGGTAACAACTGGCAAGCTAGAGACATACAAGCTACTTAACCAAGACCAAAGCCATAATAGTTCTAGCGGTGGCGACAGGCTCCTGGGTTGCCGCTTTAAGAACCGGGCCTTACGGAGAGACACTGTTGGCGGTCGTTACAGACCGATTTCCGACCTCCAACCAAGTATAAAATGAACACAATGGAATCACACACCATAGCTATAGGACTTATTTCTAACCATTTCCATGAGTTTTGGTGTTTATTCGATTCCAGGAGGCACATGACCAGAGTTGAGGCAAAAAGCATAAGAAAAGATGTGTTCGGCCGAATCCCGTGATTTGACCGAACTTCGTCTATGAACCCAGTGGACCGGAAGACGGGAGAGGCCCAAGTCCATCTCGACCGAAGCCCGTCAGTCCACAAGAAGGCCTCCAACTCAGCCCAGACCGAGGAACCGACCTGCCAACCGACCCAGCAAGTGATCCAGCACGTGGGAGGAGCGAAGGCGGTGCAGAGGGCGGTTCGGCCGAACTTCCCGGGTTCGGCCGAACCCCCCAGTTCGCCCGAATCAAGCCCACCGCCTCACAACCGACCCTGGGAAGTGATCTTGACCGTAGAGGGCAGAGGCGGTGCAAAATGGGTGGTTCAGCCGAACTGGGCAGTTCGGCCGAACCGACCCACTTCGGCCGAACGCGGGATCTTCGCCCGAAGATGCTGGAACCGCCCCTGAGCTTTCTTGGCCACTACTCCACTTCAAACCGACCCTCCATGCTATAAATAGGACTCTCCAGCCCCTGCAACAACACACAACGCAAGAGTAGAGTGCAGGCGAAGCACTGTTAGTTCTCCACTTGTATCAGTAGAGATAGGGAGAGAGGAGAGGTGAGCGTCCCGGAGAGGAGCCAAAGTGTCGGCCCCTCTTCCCGCTGTACCTCTACGGATGCGAATTCACTTCGAGTTACATCCGGGTCATGTCTGGTAACTCTTGTATCTCTCTCTGATTAATTGAGCACTCAGTTCTTACTTTTATATGCTTGCTGGTTCTTCGTTCAATGCTTAGTTGATTGGTATAACTGTATACTGGTTGCTTAGCTTGGGTGCTTATCTTTCTATAGGAGATAAGTATTAGTTGACTAGTGTAGGCGTGGTGCCTATACTTGAGACTAACTTAGTTTATTCCCGTCGCAACGGAGGTGGTAACCGTAAGGTGGTGACAGCCCTTCCGGTCTTTGTAGCCCATCACGTTAGTTCCGGTCCGTAGGATCCCCCAGTTGGGAAATAGTGGCACCCCTTCTCATCCCTTTCTGTGTGTCCACCGGTTCCCTTGTCCCGAAGCAAGTATCTATCTGTACCCTATGATCTGCTCGATCAATCAGTAGAATACCTCTATCAGACTCGTACCCTCTCTACCCTCTTATCACTCCTCTTCTCTTTGTTGTTGTCATCCACCTCATCCATACCATTCATTCCATTTCCATCTACCTAGGACAACTTAGTTTAGAATCAGTCCACTTGTCGTTCTCCATGGAAATCGATACCTTGGAATACTCCCAGGTGAAAGCTACATCGGTATCCGTCCGCTTGCGGATTTATCTGTAGGCCATAAGGAGTGCCAACAAGCTTTCTGGCGCCGTTGCCGGGGAACGGTAGCTGTTCTGATTCTGAACCCAAGTTGTCCGTGTATCCCACCACCATCCATATGGATTCCACTCTTACCTTACGCCAACACTCGGCTCCAACGGGCGATTGTTTGGAGCCACCACCATCATCAAATCCCATATCCACACCCGGCTATGAGCTATGTCCCGGCTTCATAGCCATGGTTCGTGAGCAATCGTTCTCAGGAACGAAGGCCGAGAGTCCATACGCGCATTTGCGCGAGTTTGAGCAACTCTGCTCATGCCTGACCATTGCGGGCATGACACAAGAGACACTCAAATGGAAGCTATTCCCGTTTTCACTAGCGGGAGGAGCAAAGAAATGGTACTCTCTGGCTGTCAGTACTATGGACGGGAGCTGGGAAGTTCTCAAGGAAAAATTCTGCCTAAACTTCTTCCCAGTCTCCAAGGTAGCCAGTCTCCGAGCGGAAATCATTAACTTTAAGCAATTAAAGGGAGAATCGTTAGGAGCTGCCTGGGCTCGTTTCAAGCAAATACTGGCCTCAAGACCGGACCTAAGCCTACCAGAACCTGTTGTTTTACAACACTTCAGCCTTGGCCTCTGTCCCGTAGCCACCACTTTCTTGGACTCTGCTTCAAAAGGGTCGTTTTTTCATTTGACTCCTAGTGAAGCGAGGATAGTCCTGGAGCGCATCCTGGACGACACTCCCTACACTAGAGTCTATGACGAACTCCCTGATGAAGAAGAGAAGCAGCCTAAACCTGAAGAGCATGTACACCAACGATCCAAATCTATCAGCCCTTCCATTCCATCAGAACCCGATGCTCAATTCGAACCACAACCTTACTCTAGCCTGGACTACTATCCTCCACTCTACACCACTCCCTACGATTTTGACGATGGTCTATTCAATGACATCGACTATGCCATACGTTTCCCACGGGGACAATGTGTAGAGCAAAAGGATCCACCACCCGACAAGGAAGCACTAGAATATCAAAGAGAGTACTTAGGCCGTCTCTCTGCCATCAAGAGTCGAGAATGGCTAGATGAGGCGAAAGCCTCGACCGAGGTAGTTAAAATGCCCAAGAGAATCCGAACAATCTTTTGTGAAGTTATGGGCATGGACAAAGAAATCGGGTATGACCCGAGCCTCGGAATCAACATAATCTCTAGCTCCTTGGTGCGAGCGCAACTCCCCGATGAACCATGGTCATTATCTCAGAAACGTTTAAGGTTCACATCGGGAAGTATCCTCGACTGTTTAGGGATCTTGCGGGTCACACCCGTTAAGATTAACGACCCTGAACTTTTCTTGGATTTCCATATCTTTAACCTACCTGAAAATTCCACTTACTCCATCTTTATTGGTAGGCCAATCATGAGAATCCTAGAAAATTCACCAATAATCCAGCTAGAGCTTAGGATCAGAGAAGAACTCGTCCCAGTCTCCTATTCTTATTCCTTGAATACCCAATAGAGACAGATCCCGATCCTGAGCCAATAGAGGAGGTCATGTCAACATCCTTGATAGACTTAGAGCAACATTTCCTAGAAGAAGATGCCCAATTCCTTATGGAGGAAGAAGAGATTCATCCTCCAGTCGAACCTAAGCCTCTTCCCTCTGGATTGAAGTGTGCTTCCCTCTTTAAGGACAGACAAACTCCAGTGACCATCAGTGACAAACCCCCTGGAACCCAACCGACTTTCACTGTCCTGGAGGAGGATCGATCAGTCTTAGGACACTCAATCCAAGATTTCAAAGGGATTACTCCTCACCTTCATACACATCATATCCCTATCTTATCTTACCTTGGGGTCGTAAGACAATTGTCACGAAGATTCTTCTTTGATCGGGGAAAGACTAGATTCAAAGCCTAAAGCCATCATCTTCTCCTGTCATACTGCCAAATACGACCCTATGCGTACACCTCCCACGAGTAAAGGGGATTCGTAGTTCCTTGGCCACACCGGGCTTTATAGGTGTCTCATCGAAAATTTCTCTCAAATAGCCTGGTCGTTGACCAATCTCTTGGCCAAGGAAACCCCTCTCGTCTCTAATCAAGAGTGTTATGCTTCCTTTCACACCCTAAGAAAGCACTCAATTCTGCTCCCATCATCCGGTCTCGAGACTAGAGCATCCCATTAGAAATCATGTGTTATACGAGCAATTATGCTGTTGGAGCTGTTGTGGGCCAAACCAAGGATAGGAAGCATTATGCTCACTGGCCCCAGCTCAACTACGCAACCACGGAAAAGGAACTCTTAGCAACTATGTTTGTTATAGAAAAATTCCGGTCCTACCAAGTTAGGGCAAAGGTCATAGTCTATTCAGACCATGCTGCCTTGAAGTACCTTTTGACCAAAAAGGATGCGAACCCAAGACTCATCCGTTGGATCTGTCTCGGGTACAAGTCCCATTTGATCTTCCCATCAGCGATTTTCTTACGGGGTGATACGCTCCTCAAGGTCACAACACTAGAGCCGTGGTACGCCACCATAGTTGACTTCATGGTGTTAGGGTACGTCCCATCAGGTGGAAATTGGAAAAGATTGGTTTATGAGAGCAGACATCACCTATGGGATAACCCGTATCTGTTCTGGATACAAGATGGACTCAGACGATGCATACCTGCACCTGAGGCACATAAAAACCTGGGAGAGATATCATGCAGCACCTTATGAAGGTCGCTATAGAGCGTTCAAAACAAAGGTCTGGCAATGCTAAGAAATTTAGCAAGAGATGTCCACACTGCCAGAAACACGGGAAAGAGACGCAAAGCCACTCACCAGTAATTTTCAGTAGAAATCTTTGATGTAAGGGGAGTAGACCCCATGGGTCCTTTCCCTAACTCAGAGAACTACGAGTTTATTCTGGTAGCCGTAGATCCCGTCTCTAACTAGGTAGAAGCCAAGCCCTATCGATCCGCAGCCACTGGGCATGCTAAGCAAATATCCCATGAAAACATCTTTCCCCGCTTTGGCGCCCTGGGCTAGTCGTAGAGGCTCTCATCTCATTGACTCCACCTCCCGGAAATATCTAAGCTTGGGGGAGCCGCATTTTATAGCCACACCTTAACACCCCCAAGCTAGTGGTCAAGCTGAACATCCAACATGAAGATCAAGAACACTCTTTAAAGACCGTCAATGAGATGGGTAGGCACTAGAGAGATAGACTCACTGAAGCACTTTGGGCAAACTAGACCACTCTAGTTTGGGCAAATTAGGACAATTCGGCCAAACCATGTTGGTTCGACCGAAGGACCCCTCGGTTGCCCCTTGAGCGTCCTTTTTGACCCTTGATCCTATCTCTATCCCATCCTGTCTCGAAGTCGCTAGGAAAATGTTGGGAAAGCTGCTTGTCGATCTCAAGTCAGAAACCATCCTCCATCACTTTCCCGAACACGACCAAGTGTTCACATTTCCCAGCCGCCATGACCACCCAATCCTTGTCCAAAGACCTTTCCTCACCCAAGGGTTCCCTCTCCATGAGTATGACAAGTCCACCAACAAAGAAAGCCATGGAGGAGGGAGAAGAGAAACCCATGATTGAAGAGCCTGAAAAAGAACTGGCACAAACATGCCAGAAGTTGAGCAACCAGGATGAGAAGGTCACTGAAGGCGAGCCTTGGCAGATGGACAAGAACAATGCCATGTACCAAGCATTCACAGCCAAATCAAAGAGGCTCGCCAAAGCCACGTAACATCTAGACCTTTATGATCCATCTATAGAGCAGATGTCATGTGGTTGTATCCTGTAGAGCACCATTAGTTTCAATTTATTACCCAATTCAATTTCCCTTTGTTCAAATCATTGTTTAGGAGGTTCTCTAATTATTTCCCTTCCAAACATTTTGTTTACAACATTAGCTTGATGAATAAATAAAATTAGAGTTGAATGCAAAAAGAATAAAATTGTCGCTCCGGTTGGTGCATTTGAGCCAACCGGAGATTGCTCTGTTTAACAGAAAGATACATGAGTACAGGCATGACACAGTGGAGGAGCAGGATGAGGACGAGCAGGCCGACCAGCTAACTCAGTACGTTTCAAGGTTGAATCCCTACCAGTGAACAGTCCAAGCTTGGGGGAGGACCCCCATCAGGTACGATCCGAATTACTCAGCACTTTGGTCATTCAATTGAAAATACTTCCTTTGAATAAACTCCCAACCATGCATGGAATGAAACATATGCCTCTCACTTTGGAAATGATGAATAGTTGCTCTGTCATTAATTTTGCTAGTACTTTGTTGCAACTAGTTGCTTGACTATGCTTGAGTTATTTGGCATAAGTAGAAATGAACCAAAAAACCTTGTGGGAGCATATGCCTTATTCCAAGTCTAGGTTGTTGTGGGAATTGATATAGTGAGACTTTGGTTGAATTCTATTTCTGCTCTTAGTATGGTGAAAATCTCGGTTGTTTATGCTTTCAAAATTAAAACAAAGTTCCTCATTGGTCATAATACCTACCAGAGCCATATGATAGGATTAGTTCTAAACTTTCTACCATATGCTGCTTGTCATCTTAGTGAGCTTTGTCAAATTGTTGTGACCTTAGTGAGGAATCTTTCATGCTTCTAAGATCGAGATGCACATACACTCCACCTCTCACTTGCAATTCCTACTTGGGAGTTAGCAAAACCATACCATCATCCATTCCATAAATAAAATTTCATGTTCTTTGATTCCCTCTCCAAATATCTTTAAAGTAGAGGCATGGGCTATGCAAAAAGAAAAAGAAAAGCATGCCAATTGGCATGGCAAAAAAAATGAGAAAAAGAAAAGCATGCCAAAAGGCATGGCAAAAATATGAATAAAAGATAGCCCATGCTCTCAAAAAATAAATCAAGGAGAGGAAGAATCATTCCATGAAATTCCGCCAAATTCCACTCCACATATTCCACACACTTGCACTTCTCGATCTAGAGTGTGATTTGATTCTCCTAAGATCCGGTCTTTGACTTAGCAATATATAAGATGCTTGTATGCCTTCATCCTTTGTCCCCGAGCCACACAAAAGCCAAATTAGATGTTAGGATGAAAAGAAGGCAAAGCCTTTGGTGAGGATTCAAATACACTTGAGCGATTGAGTGAGCCAATGAGGAACAATTTATCTTTTCACAAAAGGGTGAAAACTCCAAGATAGGATCCTGAAAAGAGTAGGGTGGAATAAAACTAAGTTAAACTGTTCATTCTTTCAACCGCCCAAGATAAGGAGATTGCTATAAGCCCCATAGATAAA
This sequence comes from Echinochloa phyllopogon, assembly GCA_033239725.1. Lineage (NCBI taxonomy): Eukaryota > Viridiplantae > Streptophyta > Magnoliopsida > Poales > Poaceae > Echinochloa > Echinochloa phyllopogon. Next base: position 32,557,987 of record BTCW01000018.1, read on the forward strand.
ATGGTGAATTAATACCTTGCTAGTGATTCAAGTATTTGTTTGAGTACTAGTTGTTTATGAAGTTACCTGCAAGAAAAATGATATTGTAGTAACTCCTGATCCACCAAGCCTAAGTTTTATCTTTGCTCGAGGACGAGCAAAGAGCTAAGCTTGGGGGAGCTTGTTGGCGGTCGTTACAGACCGATTTCCGACCTCCAACCAAGTATAAAATGAACACAATGGAATCACACACCATAGCTATAGGACATATTTCTAACCATTTCCATGAGTTTTGGTGTTTATTCGATTCCAGGAGACACATGACCAGAGTTGAGGAAAAAAGCATAAGAAAAGATGTGTTCGGCCGAATCCCGTGATTTGACCGAACTTCATCTATGAACCCAGTGGACCGGAAGACGGGAGAGGCCCAAGTCCATCTCGATCGAAGCCCGTCAGTCCACCAGAAGGCCTCCAACTCAGCCCAGACCGAGGAACCGACCTGCCAACCGACCCAGCAAGTGATCCAGCACGTGGGAGGAGCGAAGGCGGTGCAGAGGGCGGTTCGGCCGAACTTCCCGGGTTCGGCCGAACCCCCCAGTTCGCCCGAATCAAGCCCACCGCCTCACAACCGACCCTGGGAAGTGATCTTGACCGTAGAGGGCAGAGGCGGTGCAAAATGGGTGGTTCGGCCGAACTGGGCAGTTCGGCCGAACCGACCCCCTTCGGCCGAACACGGGATCTTCGCCCAAAGATGCTGGAACCACCCCTGAGCTTTCTTGGCCACTGCTCCACTTCAAACCGACCCTCCATGCTATAAATAGGACTCTCCAGCCCCTGCAACAACACACAACACAAGAGTAGAGTGCAGGTGAAGCACTGTTAGTTCTCCACTTGTATCAGTAGAGATAGGGAGAGAGGAGAGGTGAGCGTCCCGGAGAGGAGCCAAAGTGTCGGCCCCTCTTCCCGCTGTACCTCTACGGATGCGACTTCACTTCGAGTTACATCCGGGTCGTGTCTGGTAACTCTTGTATCTCTCTCTGATTAATTGAGCACTCAGTTCTTACTTTTATATGCTTGCTGGTTCTTCGTTCAATGCTTAGTTGATTGGTATAACTGTATACTGGTTGCTTAGCTTGGGTGCTTATCTTTCTATAGGAGATAAGTATTAGTTGACTAGTGTAGGCGTGGTGCCTATACTTGAGACTAACTTAGTTTATTCCCGTCGCAACGGAGGTGGTAGCCGTAAGGTGGTGACAGCCCTTCCGGTCTTTGTAGCCCATCACGTTAATTCCGGTCCGTAGGATCCCCCAGTTGGGAAATAGTGGCACCCCTTCTCATCCCTTTCTGTGTGTCCACCAGTTCCCTTGTCCCGAAGCAAGTATCTATGTGTACCCTCTGATCTGCTCGATTAATCAGTAGAATACCTCTATCAGACTCGTACCCTGTCTACCCTCTTATCACTCCTCTTCTCTTTGTTGTTGTCATCCACCTCATCCATACCATTCATTCCATTTCCATCTACCTAGGACAACTTAGTTTAGAATCAGTCCACTTCTCGTTCTCCATGGAAATCGATACCTTGGAATACTCCCGGGTGAAAGCTACATCGGTATCTGTCCGCTTGCGGATTTATCTGTAGGCCGTAACGAGTGCCAACAGACACTAGAACAAAGCACGAAGCACATGCTCTAGTTCCCTAAACCACGTTGCTAAAAAGCAATTTTTATTATCATGTTGAAGTGAACCATTAAGTCAAAATTGACAATTAAACAATGGTGATAGTAGCTGCGCATAGCAAAGATTCTATCCATTTGCATAAACCCGAGGTAATCAAAGGACATGAGAATCAAGACTAGGTACATCCTTAAAGGTACATTAATTTAGACACATGCATGTATGAAATAAATGATTACAAGGTGGATAGGTAGCAAGGATTGTGCATGCTATAACTTACCTTCCTCAAAGTGCTGCTGCTGGTCCTGCTCCTGAAAGTCCCCCTCGTACTCGAGCTCCAACGCAAACGGCTCACCAACTGGACACGGATCACCACACAAGCATTCATACAAGCCAATACATGCAAACAAAATTATTCTATTAGAACAGTACACCGAACAGTAGCAATAGAACAAAAGAAGGCTTTAAAACTAATCTATACTTCGCTACAAACACATGAGTGAAAGAATCACGCTAATCGGAGCTACAACGAGAAAGATATGGTGTTTCTAATGTCCAGGGACTTGCGGAAAAGTTTAAAAGTATTTAGGGGTTTATTTGTGAAAAACCAGGGGCTAGAACAAAATTATGCGTTAAAACCCGAGGTCTAACATGCAAAACTAACAGAACAGGACAGCGGGTTCTAATATTGAAAAGAGCAAGGGGTTTTCTATATAAGAAAGGACCTATTGGTAAATAGTTTTGAACTAGGCTGGACGGTGGGTTGTTTTCGGGAAAGATCAAGGGCCCTTTAGCAAAAGAGCCTGGCTGACTGGTATGCTAGGCATTGACCTAGGGGCGGGGCGTGTTGCGGCCGTTGGATGTGGACCCAACGATCCAGATCGGGTCAGGGGTGAGGGGGGTCGCCGGTGGTGGTGGCGCTGCTCGGCCTACGGCGAAGGCTCCCCGGAGCAGAGCCATTCTGGTGCTATGGGCCTCGGTTTGGGATGGGGTTGGGCCCTACGGCACCAGGGTGGCGACGAACCGAGCTGGGGGGTTGAAGTCGATAGCAAGGCGGTGAGGGCGGTGGGCGACGACGGCCGGTGGCCGAGGGGCTCCGACGAGGGGGCAAGGACGTGCAAGGTGTGCGAGAGGGTGCAAGAGGTGGCTCAGTGCGTTGCCTACCTCATAGCGAAGCTCCCTGGGGCTTTATGGAGGACCGAGCGGGGCCATAGGAGGAGATCGACGGTGCGGCGGTGAGATCGGGGGAGGCAGCGGCGGCACGAAGCGGGGAGCAGCGCTGGGGCTCAGATGGCTTAAGGCGAGGGCTGGGTGAGGTCCTAGGGCTGCAACGCTCGGCTTTTATAGGGCCTGGGGCTGGCCTTGGCATGCGAGCCACGCCGAATCGGGGTGGTGGTGGCGGCTTGAACCTTCCATGCGGGGAGGGGGCTTTCCAAGCGGGGAGGCAGCGCTAAAAGGAAATGACGTCGCGGGGGAAGCTTCGGTGGGTCCACAGGCGCGGGGAGGGGGGTGGGCTCTGGTGGCTAGGCCGAGGCAGCGGCCGCGAGTCAAGCTCGACTTGGGCGTGGCGGGAGGTAGGGGATGAGTCCGACAGGCAGGCCCCCTTCATCAACGACAGGAGAGGGAGGGGAAGGCGGTCGTGGCGCTGGGCTTGTGCGGTGGGCCGGTTCGGTGGGCGGACCAGTAGTGGGGGCGAGGCGCTAGCGAGCTGGGCCATGAGGCGGGGCGCACACCTGGGCCGAGCTGGGCTGCAAGGGGAGGAGGGGAGAGCTGGGCCACGCATTTAGAAAAGAGGAGGGAGCGATAGCGAGCCGGGGAAAAAGTTTAGGGGGCGGAGTTGAACTCGGGCCGAAACAACTTTTCTTGGGTTCAAAACAAAGCAATTCAAGCTCGAGTTTAACTAGATTTAAATTCTTATTTGAACTACTAGCAGGCAAAACTCAATGCAGCAGCATGAATGCAACAAAAATGTTTCTACACATTATATTTGATTTTAATTCTCCAACCCATGGTACCACCCTCGACGTGGAGGCCGCTACGATAGCCGGGAGGATATGAGCCCAACGTCGGAACCCCCCAGGAACCCGCGTGTTCGGCCGGGAGATCCGCGCAGTTCTGATTCCCCCGCGCTTTTGACAGCCCATCACCATCACCAAGTACTCGGGGGAGACGGACCCCAGAGTTTGGCTCAACGACTATAGCCTGGCCTGCCTGCTAGGTGGCGCAACCAATGATGCCATGATCATCTGCAATCCGCCACTTCACCTTGCGGAATCCGTGCGGACATGGCTCGAGCACTTGCCCGCGAACCAGATCCATGACTAGAACAACCTGGTGAAGACCTTCGTGGGTAATTTCTAGGACACATACGTGCGCCCTGGAAACTCTTGGGATCTGCGAGGTTGTCGCCAGACATCTGACGAGTCCCTGATAGACTTCATCCGCCCCTTCTCAAGCGCTGCACCGAGCTCCCGAGCATCGGTGGCTCCCAGGTCATCCATGCCTTCCTTGAAGGCACGACCTGCTGAGATCTGGTGCGTGAGCTGGGATGAAGCCCTCCCACCAGTGTGAATGAGTTGTTCGACGCCACCAGCTTTGCCTCTAGGGAGGAGGCAGTTGGGGCCATCTTCGACAGCAAGAAGGGGAAGCGCGCGGAGGAAGCACCCATGGAGGGCAGCAAACCCAAGGGCTCCGCGAAGAAGCAATGGAAGGGCAAGAAAGTTCCGTGTGGTCAAGGGCGAGACAAGGACTCCGATGAGGCCCTCGCGGTTGATGCTGCTCGCAAAGGCCCTCGAGGCCCCCCTCGAGGGGGTGGCATGTTCGACGACACGCTCAAGAAGTTGTGCCCTTACCACCAGGGTGCGGTCACCCATACCCTCAAGCAGTGCGAGATGCTCAAGAAGTACTACAACTGCGTTGCCTCGAAGGACGACAACGTGAAGAAAGACGCAGGCGAAGGGGGCAACGACGGCTTCCCCGATGTGGAGAACGTGTTCTTCATCTTCAGGGGGCCAACTACGAACATGACGCCCCGACAGCGCAAGCATGAGCATCGAGAAGTCTTCTCCGTTCACAGGGCCGCACCAACCTACCTCGACTGGACGAAGGAGACCATTTCCTTCAACCGCGAAGATCACCCTGATCACGTCCCGAACCCAGGGCAGTACCCGATCGTCATCCACCCCATCATCGGCAACACGCGGTTCTCCAAGGTGCTCATGGATGGAGGTAGGAGCCTCAACATCATGTACTCCTCCACCTTGGAGCTCATGGGGATCGACCGGGACAAGCTACGCCCCACCAAGTTGCCATTTCATGGTGTTGCACCGGGGAAGCGAGTCCATCCCCTCGGGCAGATCGACCTGCACGTCTGCTTCGGCACGCTAGACAACTTCCGCAAGGAGATCCTCACCATCGAGGTGGTGGGGTTTCGGGGAGCATATTGCGCCATCCTTGGGCACCCGTGCTACGCCAAGTTCATGGCGATCCCGAACTACACCAACCTCAAGATGTGGATGCCGAGGCCGATGGGCATCATCACGGTGGGGCCATCGTTCGAGCACGCCTGCGAATGCGACGTAGAGTGTGTTCAGCACGCCGAAGCGCTCGCGGATGACAAGGCCCTCGTTACGGATCTTGAGAAGATGGCGAACGAAGCTATCGACTCTGCTCACAAGCATGCGGGCAGCTTCGAGCCAGCCGAACACACCAAGGTGTACCCCTCAACCCCGGCGCCCCCGGTGGCAAGGCGTTGAGGGTCAGTTCCACCCTCGACAGCAAATAGGAGGCGATGCTCATTGACTTTCTCTGCGCCAACATCGACATCTTTGCTGGAACCCCTCAGACATGCCAGGCATACCAATGGAGGTCGCTGAGAACTCCCTTGTCAGTGATGCTTTGACGAGCAGAAGCGCCGGACGATCGTCGAGGAGGTGCGCAAGCTCTTGGAGGCCGGATTCATCAAGGAGGTATTTCATCCTGACTAGCTAGCTAATCCTGTACTAGTTAAGAAAAAGAATGGAAAGTGGAGGATGTGTGTAGATTATACTGGTTTAAATAAAGCATGTCCCAAAGTTTCTTTTCCTTTGCCATGCATCGATCAAATAGTGGATTCAACCGCAGGATGTGAACTTTTATGTTTCCTTGTTGCATATTCCGGTTACCACCAAATAGAGATGAAAGAGTCCGACCAGCTCGCGACTTCTTTTATCACCCCCTTCAGCATATTTTGCTACGTCACGATACCCTTTGGATTCTGGAACGCTGGAACCACATACCAGTGGTGTATGCTCCATGTTTTTGGGGACCATATCGGGCGAACCATAGAGGCATATGTCGACGATGCCGTTGTAAAATCCAGGCTGGCGGATGACCTGGTAAACGATTTGCGTGCTGCGTTCGATTGTCTCTGAGCTAACAGGGTAAAATTAAACCCGGAGATGTGCGTCTTTAGGGTGCCTCGAGGCATGCTCTTGGGTTTCATTGTCTCTCAGCGAGGCATCGAGCCCAACCCTGAGAAGTCTCGGCCCTCAAACGAATGGGACCGATCTGAGACCTAAAGGGGGTACAGAAGGTATTGGGTTGCCTGGCGGCCCTAAGACGTGTTTTCTCGTGACTCGGTGAGAAAGGCTTGCCTTTGTATCGACTCCTGAAGAAGCACGAACACTTTTCTTTGACCCCCAAAGCTCAAGAAGCCCTCGACAGGCTAAAAGCATCGCTCGCTCGCGCACCAATCCTGACACCGCCAAAGGACGACGAGCCCCTCTATCTCTACGCGGCCGCAACAACCTAGGTGGTCAGCGTGGTCATCGTCGTAGAAAGAATGGAGGAGGGCCATGCTTTGCCAGTCCGGAGGCCGATGTACTACATTAGTGAGGTGTTGTCCGACACCAAAATGCGATAACCACAGATCCAGAAGCTGCTCTACGTAGTAGTGCTGGTGCGGCGCAAGCTGCGTCACTACTTCGAGGCTCATCATGTCACCGTGGTCTCGTCTTTCCCCCTGGGAGAGATAGTCCACAAGCAGGATGCCTCGGGTAAAATAGCCAAATGGTCTGTGGAATTGATGGGTGAGATTCTCACCTATGCGCCTCGAAAGGCGATAAAATCGTACATCCTAGCGGACTTCATCGCTGTGTGGACCGACACCCAGCTGTCCCCACCTCAGATTCAAGCCGAATGCTGGAACATGTACTTCGATGGGTCGGTGATGAAAACTGGCACAGGTGCAGGCCTCCTTTTTGTCTCGCCCCTAGGAGAGCACATACGCTATGTGGTGCGCCTACACTTCCCGGCATCCAACAATATGGCAGAATGCGGGGCGCTCCTCAGTGGGCTCCGCATCATCATTGAGTTCGGCGTCAAACGCCTTGACGTCCGAGGAGATTCTCAGTTGGTCATTGACCAAGTGATGAAGGACTCAAGCTCCCACGATGAGAAGATAAAGGCGTACTGCAACGTTGTGCGATGGCTCGAGGACAAATTCCATGGCCTTGAGCTCAACCACATTGTGCATAAGTACAACAAGAGCCTTCTGTCGACTTCAAGACGATCGCCAAAGTCCCTGGCGCGCCCTCGACAGCTACGCCCTCAAAAGCTGCAGGTGTCGAGCTCTCGAACGAGGACCCCTCGAAAGGGGAACCCGAGGCTTCAAATCACGGGGCATCTTCATCTGATGAGGCTGAGGCGATGGAGATCGATGAGGCCCCACCCTCTCGAGACTGGCGCGACCAGTACATCGCTTGGATCGACCGAGGGGACTACCCCCGGATCGGACCGAAGTGTGGTGCATCGCCGGAAAGGCCAAGTCCTTTGTCTTGATTGACAGAGAGTTGTACAAACGCAGTCCCTCGGGGATTTTGCAGTGCTGCATCCCCATCCCCGAGGGCAGGGAGCTAATTCGAGACATACACACTGGCGTGTGCAGTCATCACGCAGCACCACGCACCCTCGTCGGCAACGCGTTCCAGTAGGGCTTTTACTGGCCCACGGTAAGTCGTGCGCACCTGCGAAGGGTGTCAATTCTACGCACGCAAGACCTACCTCCCGACACACACCTTGCATACCATCCCTATCACATGGCCTTTCACTGTGTGGGTGCTGGACCTCGTCGGTCCTCTGCGATCGGCGCCTGGGGACTTCACTCACTTGCTAGTGGTCATTGACAAATTATCAAAATGGATCGAGGTTTGACCCATTAGCAGCATTAGATCTGAGCAAGCCATGCGGTTCTTCACGGACATAATCCACAGGTTCAAGGTACCCAATTTGATCATAACCGACAATGGCACCCAGTTTATGGGCAAGAAATTCTTGGAGTTCTGTGAGAGCCACCACATCCACGTGGATTGGTCGGCTGTGGCGCACCCATAGACGAATGGCCAAGTGGAGCATGCCAACGGCATGATACTACAACGCCACGACCGCTGCATCCCTTTGTTGAAGCAGGGACCTCGCCTCCTCATGTGCTGCGCGCTCCTGCTGGAGCTGGCCCTCCAGTGCCGCTAGCGCCTCAACTATCTCTTGGAGTGCGACGCCCAGTCTCGAGGCCTCCTGGGCCTTCTGCTCCGCCAGGGCTCTTTAGGCATTGCGCTCCTCCTCCACACGGGTCAGGGCCTCCCCACGCTGGTGACCCTCGGTCCACAATTCATTTATCATGGCGCGGAGTCTCTCCACCTCCGAGTGCAGATCGGTGTTCTCCTGCACAACCTGATGCATGACGGCATGCAGTTCGGTCATGTAGGAGATTTTCCTCCCCGCCATCTCTCTCAGTTGCTGCCAGTGAGAACATGCAAACTAACACACGTGCATGAGTGCAAAAGGAACCAAGTAATTCAGGGGTGAGCCGACATACCCTGTGGACCGCGAGCCCTCTGGACCTGTGGAGCTTGAGGGCAGAGAGGAGGGTGCTCTGCAAGGCGGAGCTGACTTGTTGGTACTCCTGCCATAGCTCCCTTTCTGCCTCCGTGTCATCCAGCAGTATCGGGGGGGGAGCCCAGGCAGGTCGAGCCCCTGAACGTTCCACACGTCGAGACGCGCGGAGGTCTCGGCCGGGGGCGGCGCCGCCACGATGGCTCCCTCAACGCCCTCAACCCCGGCCGGATCGGGGATGGGGACAACCACAGCATCCACCACGGGGGTGGCCAACGGCACCAGTGTCGCAGTTTGGTCGCCACCCCCTCTCTCGAGGAGTGGGGCTGCATCCTCGGGGCCGCCGCCTCCGCTTCGCGACCGTCAGCCCCGCTATCTGCTGTCTGGGCCGCGTCCCCAGCACGATCTGGGCTCACCTGGCCTATGGCATCACCCGCAAGCGTGGGCACTTCCTCCCCCTCGACGACGGGAGCCGCATCCTCCATGCAGCTCACGACCTCTACGCCTGTAGCGCCTCCTATGCGGAGCCCCTGTCTCGCTCGCTCCGCTCCTCGCGCCAACGCCGCCTAGTACCTGGCGACGACCACCTCCGCCGAGCAAGGTGCTCCAGTCGAGGGCTGTGCCGCTGCATGCGGGGTGGCGCGCACTCCCAACTTGAGTGCCTTGGCAGGCGCAAGTGCAAGGGAAGAGGGCGTCGTGGCCTGGCTGATAGGGACAATGCAATCAAAGATCAACAAATAGAAGCCACGAATCGAATAACAATCGGGATTTGTATGAGCCTTACCGCGTAACTCCCACCAGTTTACGTTTCCTTGATTCGCTCGGGGGCTGCGCACTCCTCAAGCTGGATCGAGCGCTCGATGACGCCGCCCCACCAAGGGACGCCGCGCCTGCCACGGAGGCACGCACGATAGGCGCCTGTGCAGTCGAAGGCACCGGCTCATTGAGGGTTGCCTCGCCCGCTGCCGACGCGGGTGCGGTCTAGATCTGCACCACCATAGGTACGGGCTCCTCCTCATCCACCACGGCTGGCAGTGGGGCACCCTGAGGTCCTCGGATCAGTCGTCATCGTCCGGCTCAGGCGTACTCTCTGGAGACATTAGCGGGGAGCCACCCTCCCTCGCCCGCTTCTGATTCTCCTTCTCGTGCGCCTCTTTCCGTCGCTGCTTCCGCTCGCGCCTCTACTTCTCGGCGTCCTTCTGTGCTCGGCAAAAAGATGGTTCGCCTCATGGATCTTGGGGACCGGGGGATCTGATCGGTACCCCTTGTGGGATAACCCCTGATATCGCAACAAGGATTAAGAGGGGAATCGATCATAAAGCAAATCGAATTGATGAGACCGGGAGCAAACACTTACGAATTGGAGATAACCCTCCTCGGGATGCGTCTTGAGGGACCAAAGCACGGCATCAGATTAGTCCATCTTGGAGCTCTCCACCGCGCGCCTCGCCCTTTGGCCGGCATGCCCGTGGGCGAGCAGCTTCTCCATCATCAGCGAGTCCTCGAAGGGCACCCCCGGCTTCAGCTCGTAGATGGGGAGACTCCTCTCCATGAGCGGCGCAACCCTCTGCATGTGAAAATTGGCAATGACGGCCATCGCGGTCAGCCCCTCCTTCCGCGGGGAGCACAGTGCATCAGTGAAGATGACAAGCTTGGCCTGGTGCGTGGGTGGGGACACGCCATGCGACCCAGAAATTGGCTTCTCCCGCAGCACCTTCCTGGTAGGCAGCCGGCCGCCATCGTTGCACAGGTAGAACCACCCCTTGTCCCAGTCCTGGTTGTTGAATGTCATAGTACGAGGGACGTAGAGACTCTTCCTGTTCTCGAGGGCGTGGATGGTGAGGCCACCGGTGCGGACGGGCCTCCGCACCCCCTTCCCCCATTTCACCGGCGGTCGTGTGGAGCTCACCCCGAAAGAGGTGAATCCACAGATCCCAGTGTGCCTCGATCCCCAAGTAGCCCTCGCAGATGGCGACGAAGACCGCCACCTACGAGATGGCATTGGGGCAAAGTTGTGGAGCTCCACCTTGTAGTCGTGGCACAACGCCCGGACGAATCGCCCCGCGGGGGCACCGAACCCCCGCTCGTGCAGCCGCGCAAAGCTGACGACGTAGCCCGGCGGGGGATTCGACTCCCCATGCGACACCGGCGGGGCGATCGACTCCGGCTTCTCCGGTGTCGTGATCTTCGGTAGCAGCCCAGCCTCGGCGAGCCCCCCAAGGTCGTGTGCGTCCGCGGTGGATGGGCTCCATGGTGCGGGGTCCCTGAGCTCAACCATGGTTGTGGAGGAAGGGGAAGGAGCAAGGCTCAACGGCACGCTCTTACGCGGGCTCTCTCTTCTCTTCCTCGCGACAGAGCTTAGGGGAGCAAGGAAAGGCGAGATGGCAATAGCAAATGGCTAAGGTAAGGACAATGACCTCTCCGGATTCCTTGTTTTATAGGCGGGTGCAATCAATGCGGTGGGTGCCGCCGTCACTGACGATTGGGCCCCATCTGAGGGACTGTAGGGTGTAATCTAAGGTGGGACTGTAGCACATCTCTTCAAACCGCCCGTGCATGTATCGCATTCGCCTAAAAAGGCGCACCCGCTCTGACCGCCATGGGTCACGTCAGCCATGACCGCGCGCACGACTCGGTCATGCCGAAGACCAAGCAAGAATATCTCCACGGGAGTGCTTTCCAAGGTAAGGCACCTCCTCTCGAGGCCCTACTAATTAGGGGTTCGAAGCCTGGCGCATCGAGGGTTCGATAGGCACCGCAGATCAACAGAGTCAGGGACAACCAGGGCGCACTCGATCGAGCCTATCCTCGAATGTGGAGTTCGGGGGTGACCTGTGTTGTGTTCAAGGCCAGACAAAGGTAGCTAGATCAAGGAATCCCGATGAGGGAGAGCAATGAGCCCTCAACCCCTATCCAATGGGGTCGAGCCCTGCCTAGCAAACCTTTGCAAGTGATTTCATGAGACGTGTCTCTGGATCATGAAGCTGACCCTTATCGAACGGGGCACGAACGTTCACTTGAACAACCCGTTAATAGCTCACCGAAGCACCCATGACTCATGGCCCGCTCATGGGCGGCATGGACTGCCTCACCCCTCCTCCCTGCAGAAGGGCAACAAGGGTCGTAACTCGAAGTCGAGGGTTTCCCCTGTTCAACCATACTCGGGCCAGGGCTCGGGGGCCCCTCACACCATGGCCATACCCTTCAAACAGATCACACGGTCGCCTGATTGCGAGATCCCGTGCCGGGTCAACCCCCTCGAATGCTTAAGAAAACTCTCTAGAGAATGGTCTGGATGAGCGTGACATTGCCTCTCCAGTGTAGATCGCTGATGCCGGCTGAAAAAACATCGAGGCCGGCTGAAACAAACGTTGGGCGAGCACGTCACTCGACGGGCCATAAAACCGAAAGCTTATAGCCCTTGGACGAGTATACGCACTCCTCCAAGTCCTCGGGGGCTACACCCGCGGGTGCGCTAGCGCGCCCCCCACAGAAATCTTCACATGTTCGAAGGAGTAACCCAATACAGAGCACCCGAGACATCGCTGAATGCAAGCCTTTGCCGGACTGATCCACGTCCAGCCAAGGCTCGGGGGCTACTGTTGGGGACGGTCATAAGGGGTCCCTTAACCTAAGGGATAATCACCCTTGAAAAATGCAAACAAACCACTATCTAATCTCCACAAACTGGAAAGGGTCTAAGCACACAAAGCTCGCGGCCCATCACGGGCTAACAGCCCACTCAAGGCCCTTCAAAAGGGCTTCGATGCGCGCACCTCATCTCCGCCTCGATCGAGGGTGCCATGGGACGCCAAAGTCAAAAGGCAAATCCCGAGCCATCCCGCACAGACGATATGACCTGGATCGTGTCCGCCAACTCCAGTCACTGTGCGGCCATCCCCAACACTATGCATGACTGCGAGGCCCTGTGCGGCCAACTCCAGTCAATGTACGGACATCACCAACATTGTGCTGGCCTGCGAGGACCTATGTAGACCTATGCTGCCAATTCCGACGCCACTATGCTGCCAACCCTCATACTAAAGCCCTTGATAAGGCATGGGATGACCCTCAAATGGGTGTACGGGCGATGACTGGGCACGAATGCCGGTCAGCATGACCCCTCGAAGTCACTCCAGGATAAGCATAGGTACACGTACTTTCTACAGAAACCGCCACGCCGCCCACTGGAGCTGGTGGGTGCTCAACGATTCGCGTCGGGCAGAAGGATCCGCAAGGATGACAGCCACACCCAACGCCATGCCCCTCCAGTGCCCAATAACAGTAGACCCGTCTGTGCAACATGCATGACTCTGCCCCTCCTTGAACTATAAAAGGAGGAGGTAGACTCCCGGCCATAGGCCGATAACCATACGCATCAGAACACACCACATCTGAACCACACATCCGTCAACACAATGCATACGCATCCCCTGATATTGGCACTCACCTCAATCAATCTTAGATGCATGGGACTTGGAGGCCTCTCCTCCTCTCCCGCCTTGCTTGTAAACCCCTACTACGAGCAACTTTGTGTGAGATAATACAGTGCACGCGCATCCTTCGCTGGGCGTACAGCCCTGTGGCCAGAATCAGGATAAACCTCGTGACATTGTGTTAGCCTTAGCACCAACCATCGACAGACAGGACACAACGCACTCGTTCTAGTTAGTGTCGGGTGACCAATCCAAACACCGACACGTAACGAAGATCATAGAGATCGCGCTCGTCGAGCTCGCGACATGCGCGGCGATCGTCTTCATCATTGGTGTACTCAGACTGATCACCGCGCCTGTTGGGTCAGCCGTAGTCACAGATCACTACTTGCGATGTTCCATCTCGGCTGCGTCACATTCTCTGTGGCGGTTGTTGAGGTCTTCTCGTACATCGCGATCGGGCCTCTAGAGGCGGTCATGGAGATCTTCCTCCGGTCGGCAGTTGTCCCACTGCCTATCGTAGTCGCCTCTTCTGCGGTTACGAGGGAGCCATCTCTCTGATTCTTCTGGGCGGCGTTCACCCACGTGTTCCTGGTCGACCTCCTCGTTGATGAACCCGAGTGGCAGGGCGTGTGGCCTACGCCGATCGCTATCAGATCTACTATCCTTGGACCTGCGCGAGTGCCAGAGTTTGATCTTCCATATCTTGATCTGTCATATCGGTTGTGCTCCTCCAGCTCTTGGGTGACCCTTAGATGTGCCATAACCCATTCCAACCCGGGGTGGCCTCCAACTGATCCAACTCAGCCAGTGCTACCGCGACGTTGGCTTGGGGCGTGCAGAACGTGGCACGAGCCCTTTCGAACTCTCGGTCGAGGTTACACGGATCTAAGGGTCTGATCAGATCTCCTTCTTGGCTAGACGACCAGTCTTCGACTCTAGGTTGTTCTGCTACTCGAAATCGAGCGCGATCTTGGCTCCACTCCTCCCGACGTTGTTGCTCGGACTGAGTCTCATTTTCTTGAGGAGGTTGGTCCTCAGATACAAACACCTGGCGGTCAGGCGGCGTGGTGTAGCTTGCTTCTGCGTTGGCCGAGTTCTCGGCTGACAAGAGGACGGTCGTGGCGACCTGTAACACGCCGCAATTCAGAAACTGGGTGGGTTCGGGTGGGTTCTCAGATCGGATCTGAGTTGCACATCGTAGGCTCTGACTAGCGTAGACAGAGGCTGCGTTCTTGAGCCCAAAGGGGAACTTGTTCCCTGAGTGGTCCAGTGCCTAGTCGGACATGGCGATACACTCCGCGAGTGTGGCGTTGATGCGATCCAGCCCGGCGATGATCTCGTCGGGCGGTGGGACTCAGCATCGAGGAAGTAGATATGGGATCCATTCCAGGAGGTTGAGCTGCTCGACCCGCAGCAGAAGCGGGCTAGCAACGTCGAGGGAAGCCCCCGAGCTTGGTGAAGCAGATCCCGCCGGTGTCGAGTCGGCGCTGGTGAAACTAGAGCTGCATGAGCCGGTGAAGAAGCTAATGCCTGGGAGATGCTTGGGGCTTGTCCTCCATGCTCGCCGGGAACTTGATGCTAGATCGATCTTCCATCAAGCTAGCTAGATTGAAAAATGCTCAACAATCTCACCTACCTGGCGCACTAACTTTTGGACCTTAGGACTGGCAATCCACCTGGCGGTACCCAAGTGGTTGATTTGTAGGCGAGGGATCATCGAGCGAGTAGCTTGATGGTGACATAGGAGGCACTGATTTAGACAGGTTCGGGCTACCCGGAGGAATAATACCCTACGTCCTGTGTCGGGGGTTTTGTGTTTGTATTGCTGAAACTCGGCCAAGCTTCAGGAAGCAAGGTCGAACGTATAATTACAATGGTTGTTGATTCGATCCCCTCATGGGGTTGCCCTAGGCCGCCTTATATACGGTGGCGTACTAGGGTGTACATGTCGGTTTTAATCTAAACCTATTGGATTACGACTAAGGAATATATCCGAGCCAGTTTCTTCTAGATCTCCCGAGATATCTAGTGCGCCGCCTGCTGCGTCTTCATCAAGCTTGTTCATCAAGTCAGGGATTTCTTGTGGGCCTCCTAGGGGTCGGCCCACAACCTTGTCAGGCATGGGCCTAGGTCGACGCTAGTCTCCTCTGACTATGGGCCCAGTAGTACCCATATCTCATAAGGCATACATCCCCATCGGCATTAACTTCCTCTGTACCACAACCGATCCGCAATAGATAGTCCGCAAACCATGGGTCACTCTGTGCGCGCATGTTGCGAACCAGCTTTAAGTGTCGCATTGACTCCCAAAGGTACGACCTCTGCAACGATGCATCGACAATCTGTGCCCTCATCCCCTTTCGGATTACAGGGATAACATGTCTAAAATCTCCACCGAACACAATAGTCTTCCCACCAAATGGCATCTGAGGCCAATCCATAATATCATGTAGATTGATATCGAGCGCCTCCACCGCTTGCCTCTTAGTCATAGTTGCCTCGTCCCAAATTATGAGAGATGCTTGCCGTAGCAACTTAGCAGTGCCACTCTGCTTGGTAAAGCTACAAACACTACCTTCCTCGATTGTAAGGGGTATCTTGAAACATGAGTGAGCGGTTCTCCCACCAAGCATTATCGATGCTGTGACACTAGATGTAGGTGTCGCCACACCTAGCTTGTAATGACTACGGACATTCGCAAGTAAAGCTCTGTACAAGGTCTTTCTGGTGCCACCAGGTCCATCCACAAAAGAAAAGTCCACCATGTTCGCTTTCAATGGCAGACATTATCACATTATACAGAACCCTTTGTTCCTCATTAAGAGACTCCGATAGTGCCACATCATCGGCATTCTGCTCAACACTTTCCTCCTCGAATATCTCCCGAGGAACGCTGCTAGCGTCATCATACGCATCATCGATAGCAGGAAGAGGGAGTGAAGTTATGTCCTTCCCCATTGACTAAAGCATGTTCCGGATATCGATCAAGACCATCTGTTGCATGAGTTTTGGGGATAAGGTGTTGCGATGAAAGTCCTCTGACATTGCATCCAGGTGTCTTTGCCATAGACTGAACACATCGCTCAGTTCATAGAATACCAAAATCGTTGCAAAAAGGCGTCGAAGCGAAGATGGCATCTGATATTCAGAAGCCTTTGTTAGGCATTCGTCCAACGTGTTCTCCTCCTCGATTAGGCCCCTCCTCTCTGCAGCTTCACGGGACGTAGGTAGAACCACACCATCGACTGTTCTCGAATGAGCATAAGATGTAGCTCTAGTGATATGGTTAAGAAGGACGCGAAGAAAGTAACGCTCCCCCTGTGTAGGGTTAGCCGAGACGACCCTACCAACCTGGCCTTTATGCCATGCGTTCACTCTACGTCGCCAGTATTTACCTTTGGCATCGGATTCCAGGTATAATATTGAGAGATGTTGTGGTACAATATACCATGAGATCTCTCATCTAGCCTATTTAAATCAAAATAAGCTGTAAGCATTGACTCGTTAGCACCCGGCCGATTGACAACATGCTCAATCTTCTCTTTATGGTGGTATGGCACCATGTGCTGGTCCGGTAGATCAAGCTGCAGCTGTTGTACAGGAGGATTGTTCTTGCTCAAGTCAAAGTCGTATATCCTCCATAACGCTTTTGGGGGGGTCACCCACCGGGCATCTCTAAATTGCTTGATCTCATCAACGTTCCCACTATGATCAGGCATGTCACCCTCCCTCATGGCCATAGATGCACGATCATAGTCCTTATATATGTACTTGAACAAGTACTTAATAGATTTGATACTCCCACATGCCTCTACATTTATGTGACAGTTAAAATGGTGCAATAGGTACGGGTTGTAAGGTACGACCCATTGATTTGTCCAGCACATGACCTCATACCCTTTCTTTACGCCCATCGTTTCGACGTCTATAAATGGGGTATGAATCCTTGCCCTGTGAGGTAGCCTCGCAGAAAGGGCGTGGGTAACTATTCTTGCCCGATGAGCGTCCCTTGGTACACGGGTAGTTTGGGTTCAGATGCCCGCATGGGACCATCCATCATATGTTTTGTGACCATCTTGTATAGCTCTGGGTACTTCTTCTTGTTAGGGAGCTCAGCAGAGATCAGAACGTCATAATGTTCAGGACATGTGAGCTTGTATTTCATTTTCATGATTAATAACCAGTGGACATGCGGTAAACCCCTCTCCTGGAACTCCACGACATATACGAAGGCCTTAACCTTGCCCAGTATCTCGTTATCTATCAACTGTTATTTCAACTCCAATAGCTTTGCTCTAATGACTCGGGCAACGAGATCTGGACGGTCTTGAGCCGTGTGGCCGGGATAGAGTTCGTTCTTGATCTCGTCCCAATTTGGGTTGCACGTCATCGTGAGGAAGATGTCCGGTTTACCGTACCTCTGCACCAGAGCCATTGCATCCATGTATCAATGCCTCATATCCCGAGGACCGCCGATGAACGAAGTACAAAGAACAGTCCTCTTGCCAACAGCATCACCTCACCCTTCATCTGCGTGCAAGCTATCAACCAACCCTTGATACACATCAGCCCTTACATCGTCCTGGTGGAATCGGATGTAGTTAAGACAAGATATCTCGATCTTTATGTAAGTGTCAACCGCAAACTGCTGGAGAGACGCTTGTTGTGGAGGATTGGATTGAATATTCTAGGTCGTATTTGGAATTTGTAGCAGTAGTAGTCACGAATAGATACGCATAGATTTTCAGTCTGGCCTGAATAGGGACCATGCAAGATTTAGTGTAACAAATAATAGCACTACAACTTAAATGAAGTCGAATAAGCATGAAAACAAATTGTGTTACCTATATCATCACCACATGCTCCCTCTGCCCTTTTAGCATTATTCCCCGCTACTTTATTAACTTGTTCCATTGTGACACCAACTTTGGGAATCTTGTTGTGCCACCCGAGCTCACCTCTGGGAAAGAAGAGCGGGTATGAGAGCGCATCATAGCAGCCCTGGTATGATCTTATACCATGTATGGACCTATATTTCCCTTCAAGGAGAACGCTACGATCAAAATGTCCACGGCGTTTGCTCCCCTCAATCCAAACGACAGCCACCTTAGATGTGACAGGAACATTATAGACTCTCTGGTCTAGTCATTGGTCTGGGTTGAGTTTGATCATGTAATCCTCAATCTGCTCAATCTTCCCTGGAGGCCTAAGTTGTTCTGAGTAGGGGTTTCCACGCATGACGCGGACCAACTCCTCGATGTCCTCCTTGTCCTTTTGCTCGCACTCTTTACTGGCCTTGCGGTACCGATGCTCGAGAGATGGGCCATCATCGTGGAAATAAAGCTCTAATTGTCTTGGCTCGGTGCCCTCTTCCTTACCATATTCACGTATGTTATGGTACATCTGTGCATGGGCATGGAATGTGTACACACCATTGTTCCTAATGTTTGTCGTCACATGGTCCAAGTGGCAGTATAGGGAAGTGAATGAGAAATGTCCATTGAAGAACCTAATGTTTGCCCGTAAGTGCCTAGAATTCGCGTCCAAACTTGTCTAGAGTTTCATAATTTCAGGTGGTGTGTCTAGGGTGGGTAGATGTATCTTTCCACCATGACAACAGAAACCAGGAGTCTCTTTCCAAAATTTCTTGGCCCCATAGTGCTTGCAATCGGGTTCAGTCGGTAGACTGTGTGTTTCTGATCCTACGTTAGCATAGACCTTCTCTATCACACCCGGATTTTCACAAAACCCGAATGCGGCCATATGTGTGCCCAGGAAGTCCACAGGACACATACAGCGAACAAATATGATAAACAGAGTACAAATGCTCGAAATAAAATAGTTTACATCAGAGTATAACATAAATATTTATTACAACGGAAGTCTATAACTCTCAACTAGAGCGGAGCCGCAGTCCACAGGGACTCTGACTGGGAGAGCGCAACTCAGAAGTATGGCAGGTCCTTAGGGAACTCAGCAGCAGTCTCATGCACAGCCCAATCTATTTACCCATCCGGGATTTTATTGAATAAGTGGCAAGTGTAAGTAAACATTTACTTGGTAAGTACAGCACGGGTATGAAGGCTCAAAATAGGCTAGACACGGCTTAACTGCATTAGCATTTTTACTTGGTTCATTTTAACATTAACCAAGTTACTATAAGTGAATGAAGTCCCAGTTGCAACCCAATTAATAAAGTATAAGTGACATTTAGCATAAATAAACATCATCTTCTAATCAAAAAGGATCCAGGCCGCTCGTGACCCTGAGCAAGGCTATCATGATAGATTTAAACTCTGCAGAGGTTTCGCCCTTTACCCACCAGTCGCGTAAAAGTTCAAAGGAACTTTGCACACAACCACGCACATCAACACTTCTAATGTGTGACTGCATAGGGATGCTACGAGGTTTTTCACAAGACACCCTAATAAAATAGTAGCCATTATGGTACAACACAGGCAGCATGATCCAAGGCACCGAGATTGACTGACTCTCAGGGCGCAGCGATAAGAGGGTCAGTGGCGTCCAGAGCGCAGGCACGCATGCCATTAAGTAAAAGAGCGCGACGTGCGGAGTTCCTATACCACAGGGACTCCCAACACGGGACTGTGCCTGACAAGACATAGCCGACGGTACCCCCATCCTCGGTGGATCAAACCATACTCTCACGAGTGCTTCCCATAGCGTCGTCGGTAACTATTGTCAAGCTAGAGCTGTACAAGTTATTTGACCAAGACCAGAGCCATAATAGTTCTAGCGGTGGCGACAGGCTCCTGGGTTGCCACTTTAAGAACCGGACCTTAGGGAGAGACACTGGAGCAAAGCACACAGCACATGCCCAGTTCCCTAAACCATGTTTCTAAAAAGCAAGTTTTATCATTAAGTTGAAGTGAACCATTAAGTCATGATTAACAATATAACAATGATGAAAGTAGCTGTGCATAGCAAAGATTCTACCCATATGCAGTAATCCCAAGGTGACAAGGACAATAGTATACAGACTAGGTACAACCTTAATAGGACATCAATTTAGACACATGCATATGAAAGTAAATGTATGAAAAAAGTGTGTTTAGGTAGCAAGGATTGTCCGTGCTATAACTGGCCTTCCTCGAAGTGCTGCTGCTACTGCGAGTCCTGCTCAGGAAAGTCCTCCGCGAACTCGAAATCCAAAGCTAACGGCTCACGGACTGGACACGAAGCACCACACAAGCATACACGCATACCAATACATGCAAACAAATAATATTCTATTAGAACAGTACACGAAATAGTAGAAATAGTACAAATAAAGCTGCTAGAAATAATCTACGCTTCACTACGAACACATGAGCGTGAAAATCACACTAATCGGAGCTAAAACGGAAAAGATATGGCTTTTCTAAGTTCTAGGGACCTGCTGGCAATTTTTAAAAGGTTCTAGGGGCTTATTTGAAGAAAACCGAGGACCTATACTTAATTATGCATTAAAACAGGAGGACCTACACGTAAAAAGATGAGCGTTGGACCGCGGGTTCTATTCTTTAGAAGCTCAGGGGGTTAAACATAAGAATCAGGACCTATTAGTAATTATTTTTGAACTGGGCATGACGGCGGGTTGATTTCCAAAATGTGTAGGGGCTCTTTAGCAATTGTGGCTTGGCTTACCGGTACGCGCCGGGTTTGACTCAGGCGCAGGCGGATCTGGGCCGTAGGATAGAGATCAAGTGGCTAGGGTTGGATGGTCGCCGGCGAGGAAGTGAGCGACGGCGGCGCAGCTCGGCCGGCGATGGAAGTTCGCCGGAGTTGTGGCTAAACTGAGCTACGGGGCACCAATTGGCGAACGGATTGCACCTACAGCTTCGGGGAGGGATGGTGAGCTCACTGGTGGTGACCAAGTCGAGGGAGGAGCAGTGGGGATGGCCGACGGCGGTGATCCGCGACGTCGGAACTCCGGCGAGGTCGTGCGTGCGCTACGGAACGGGAGAGCGAGCTAGGAGTGGTCGGGGGTGAAGCTTACCACTGCGTGGAGGTGCCGAGGTGGGTGAATTGGCGAATGGAGCGTCGGAAGAGGAGTTGCGACGGCGGCGACGCTCGGCAGAGCTCGGAGCGGCGGTCTCGCACGGGAAAGGCACTGGGGTGGCGCTTGGAGCTCGGGAGGGGGCTGGTGAGGTGCCAGGGTGCGAGGAGCGGCTTATAAAGGCTCGGCGGAGGGTCGCCCTAGGCGCGTGGGCCATGGCCGAGGATCAAGCGCCGGCGGCGAACCATCCAAGCGGGGAAGAAGCTTTCCAAGCGGGGCGTGGAGCAAGAAAGGAAGGGAGAGCGTGGGAAACTTCGTGGAAGCCGCGCAGAGGGCCCACGGCCGAGGAGCGGGGCCAAGACGGCCGGCGAGCACGGCGGTCAATGCGCCGGGGAGGGAGGGGGCTGTTGGCGCAAGGAAGGGGAAGACAAGGCGCGTGGGGCTGGGGCTTCAGCGGGAGAAGGGGCGGAGCGGCCGGGGCAGGGCGCGGTTGGGCCGGCTCGGCGAGTGGGCGAGGCCCAAGCGGGGAAAGGAAGGAGAGTGGGGGCTGGGCCGCGCGCGGGGAGGAGGCCGGGGTGGAGGGGAGGTGTTAGGCTGGGCCGGGGAGAAAGTTGAGGGAGTTAAAGCGATCTGGCAAAGAAGTACAGGGAGCAAAAGCGAACTCGACCGATTTAACTTTTTCTAAGGGTCAAACAAATGCAAATTGAATTCGAATTTAAACAGAATTTAAATTCCAACTCAACTTGCTAACAATCAAAACACAATGCAGCAGCATGAATGCAACAAAAATGTTTCTACAACTTATATTTAATTTTAATATTCATAAATAATTTATTTAACCTATATTAAATATGAATAATTTAAATAAAAGCCAATAAATTACTTAAAATTTTTAAATAGGCTATTTTTGGGTGTTACATTCTCAAAAGGATCCGGCACGTCCCGTGCAGGGTCATCATCTTCCATGTCAAAACCATCCTCAACGCCATCATCTTCCTCTGCATTTTATGATTCAATACATGGATGTGTTATAGGGCGATAAAAAACCTAAGTCAATAATTGCAAGCATGGACCACGTGTACCTTGACCAGCAAAAAGCCATCTCACATCCTCCTCCTCATCTTCCTCGAATACAACGTCCTCATCACCATATGTTCAATCGTGTTAACATATGTGATTATAATACAGTCTATTGCAGCAATCATTACACTAAACAAGAACGAATCATGGATGTTACCGTCCTCCACCACTAGTTCTTGTGTCTGAGCACTTACATCCGATGATGGGCATTTCTTGGGTATACCTTTTTAAGATAATAGAAAAGTAAACATTACCATCTTGAACAACATATGTCTTGAGCAAAAAAGTTCAGCAAAGTTTCAGAAATTACCATTGTTAATGACTTCTGAATCAGTGCAAGCATGTGTATCTTTATGTTCATCGCTAACATGGCCCATTTCCTTGCGCCCAATGTTTGATTCAAATATGCGATTTTTCCTAGAGAGGAGTGTGTTCCTCTCACCATGGGTTACATTATGTCTACATGGCGAACGACCAATATTTGTTGCAGGATCCTCGACTTAAGGGTTTTCATCATTCATCGGTGGCATGTAAATAGTTGATCCGCTGAAAGTTGGAACAATAAGTGACTCACTGTTCGTACCAGTAGAAAGCTCTTCACCAATGAATATAAGATTAGGGGTCCAATGCGGACTTTCCATTGCGATTGATGCCAGATGCAAATTGTTTTTGTAGTAATCTTTCACCTTCTTTTTGTAAGCTTTTTGTGACTCAACAATGGATGGTGTCCTATTCTTAACGCTCTATTGTTCACGCCTTGCCACAATCTCTTCAGGGGTTTTCATATCATATACTTGACAACGCCTCTTCTTTTCGGCACTCTTCTCTTCCTCAAACATTTGTGCACGTTGGGTTGCTTTTCGGTCTCGATCTCTATCATGTTTAATTGCTTGTTTATCTAACTGTTGCGGTATTGACTTAGAAACATTTGAGGTCATGACTGGAAATAAGAGTGGTAAACAATTTAGGAAAAAAGTATAGAACTATTAACAATGAGCATTGTTTAGTATGATACACGTCCATATATTCGTGATGCTAGGCTAGTAATAATGATAGAGAGTACATACACCAAAATGACAATATTACGATACATAAAGCTATACCCGGTTCTATGCATGTAGCATTTAGGAAAATGGGGTACAGTTGATTTTTTTTGCGGGTAAAAAAGAGCTTTATTAACTAGGAGAACGTTTTGTTACAATCATTTCTGATAAGGTCATGAACGCACCAGGCGCTTGCCTTATCCAACATGCGGAGAGCGCATTTCTCCTAGCTAATTGACCTAACTCATTTGCTACTCTATTTCCCTCTCTTTTTACCTAAACTACTTCCCAACTATCAAGTAGTTGGCCAAGTTCCAAAGCTTCTGCAATGCTAAAGTTGATTGCCGACCGGTTAATGAGGACATCACTCCTATGGATACTCTCAACAATCCTCCATTGATCGTTCAAGGTCCAATCACTAGAGCTCGTGCGCGACAATTGAATTTAGAGGTGAGCTCCTTCCTAAGTACTTCTCTTTGTGATTATGAGAATAGATTGCTACCTAATGATTATATTGTAATTAGGAACCATGAAGAGGACCAGAGAATGGTTGGAGAAGGGCTTCAAGGTGTAGAGGACCAGCAAGGGCGTGCAAAGTCAAGATAGAGGCCCAAATCAACTCGACTTCGAGTCCACCTCGGAGTCCAGGAGCAGTCAGCGTTAAATCGGACACCCAGGTCGCATACGGGCTTAGATTCGGATGTTCTTTATATGCTTGGAAAGCTAAGCAGATAATCTTTGCAATGGCACTGGTCTCATGTCAAAATTCGTCATGAGTCATCAGGAATCGACAAAACAAGTTGACGTCTAGAATCTGTTTCGGTGCTGCGTCGTCGTATTTTGGCCTTTGGGCCGTGTATCATGTCGAGCCCATTAGGGGCGCGTCCAGGGGGGTCGACCATGACCCTAGACTCCTTAAAACAGTAGCCGCCGCCCAAGTTAGGGTTTGAGTTTTGCTTAGATCAATTCTGTCAAGAACAGTGTCGCCGCTCGTCGGTTTGTGAGACCCCAACTTCGTGAGTTTAATCATACATCTACAATTGTGTTGCAATCTTTCTCGTTCTTGCTTGTGTTCTTCGATTCGCAGGCAAGGATTAGCCTTCTGGGAGAGGTCAACCGTGCAATGCCGGTTGATAACCTGAGGAGACGTGATGCTGCGATTGCGGGGTTCGGAACGTGTAGTTCGGAAGCTGGATCGATTTGAGTTACGACTCCACCAAATCGAGAGTTATCAGAACCTTTCGGAAGATCGGGAAACTCTAGTTCCCATCAAGTGGTATTCAGAGACAGGTTTACCGTCAGGTTCGTCCTTTCGCCTTTGTCCTATAGTCCAGAAAATAGCCCTAAACAAAAAAATTTCATTGTCCTAGTACCCTTTTAGCCTTTGCAATTTCGTTTCAGATTCGCTTTGTTGAGTTTATGTCCGTGGTCGAGTCTTGTTGCTGGTATTAGGTCATGTTCGTCGTCGTAGTTCAATCGCCCGTTGTTGTGCATTGTTTGTTTCCGCCGCTATCCCATCCACCATTACCAGATTACAAGTCGTGCCACCCCATAACTCGACTTGCCCTCGCTAGCCGCATTGCGTGAACTCCTGCCGTGCAAGCCCTAAATAGGTTGCGAGTTGCCGTGTGTTCATCACCTTGCATCGCAGCCCTTCTTGGTTCATCTTGCATACCCTAACTGCCGCCGCGCATCCTGCCGAATTGAGCCTCCAGAGAACCCCATCGTAGACCTCCCGAAAACCATAACTTGAGGTACCTTCAGTAAAACGGGCATAACTTTTCGCTCGGTGCTCCATTTTGGCTCAATTTTTTACAGAAGCTTCGTGACTCCATTCTGAGGGGACCCAAACTCGGCTTCAACCTGTTTGCCTGACTTAGAAAATTCAAAAAAATCAGGAAGATAAAGAAAAAAATTGATCAAGTTGTTTTAGGGTTTTTAGCGTTTGTTCCTGAATTTCCCTAGGCCGCATCTCACCTCAAAAAAGGGTGCAAATTTATGTGCTGGAGCTTTTGGTATCCCTGTTAAGAGAAAAATATAAAAAAAAATAGTTCAAAAAATAAAAAACTCGTGATTCCTACTAGCCCGGAGGTTTTGGAGGGAAATTCAAAAAAGATTAAAAATGATTGCATAGAGTGTTGTTTTGCTTGTCCTGTGAGATTTTTCCATCGTTTCTTGTTCCAACTTGTTGTGCTACGTCTACGACACGTCTAAGCCAGCAATTGTGACTTGTACTTTGGATACTTATTGAACTTTGCTATTCTGCATTCATTATTTGCTACTCCTTGCTACATATTGTGCCTTCCCAAAGCTCCACATACACCTTCTAGACGGCACTGGTTTTTGACCCTTGCAATCGCGGACTACACGCCTTCCAGGTATCCTTTGCCTTGCTTGTTGGTAAGAACCTTGCAAGAGCTTGGTAAGACGCTTCCTTTGCTGTGTTGAGAGCACGTAGTCGGATTATTAGGGATAACCTTCACTGTGTGTTCTTGTTTTGGTGCTTTTCGATGGCAGGAGATGATGCACCGAAGGCTCCCGCAGATTTCAGTGAATGTGTTAGTCGAGAAGAGCTACAAGTTTCTCGTGACAAGATGGAAGAAACAATCAACAAGGCTGTCACTGACGCGCTCATCGCTATGAAGCTTGGCACCATGTTAGAGAGGGTGGACCGATAGGTGTCCGAACTTGCTGACAGGGTTGCTGTAGTGGAGGCACGTCCATAGCCACAGCCACAACAACCACCACCTCCACGTTTTCCAGATGACGCGGTGTTTGATGATAATGGTAATTATGATGAAGCAACTACCAGAAACACACGACTACAACGTCGCCTTCGCCATAACAGGGTAGGTATGGGTGGCACTCACCAAGGTAATAACAATCGTGATGACCCTTATGCTAAGATTAAGTTTACCATTCCATCTTTTTCAGGACATTATGATGCTGAGGGTTACCTTGATTGGGAGATGACAGTAGAACAAAACTTTTCTGCCAACCTTGTACCAGAAGAACATCAAGTTAGACAAGCCACCAGTGAGTTTAAGGACTTTGCTATTATTTGGTGGACTGGTCTAGTTAGCGATGGTAGAGCACCTACGTCTTGGAATGAGCTTAAGGTGGCTATGCGTGATCATTTTGTTCATCCTTCATATCATAGAGATTTGCGTAAGAAATTGCAGCGTTTAGAACAAGGAGAAACTTCTGTGCAGGATTACTATGGTTCTTTGCAAAAAGGCATAATGCGTTGTGGTATTGTAGAAGGGCCTGAGGATTCTATCTGTCGTTTTTATTCAGGGTAGATGCGTGATATTCAGGACATAGTGGATTATAAGGACTTTAACACTGTCGACCAGTTGCTTCGATATGCTATGCTTGCAGAAAAGGAGATTCAGGGGCGTGAACAGCAGGGCAAGAACAAGGTGGGAAGCACCTCCTACACGCCACGTACAACGCCATCTTCGGGGCTGCCCAAGCCAACTTCTTTTCGAGCACCCCCACCAGCGAGCAAGCGATCCACACCTTCAAAAGCTGCTGCACCATCATCGCCACCACCATCTTCTGCACGTTCTTCGGATTCAGGTAAAAAAATTTTGCAGGAGGGCAGTAGGAGTACCACCTCGATACCACGCACTTCCAACATTCAGTGCCACCGTTGCCATGGGCTTGGCCACGTGCAGAAGGATTGCCCTAGTCAGCGGGCATACATTGCTACAGAAGATGGATACATAAGCACCTCCGACGTTGAAGATGATGAGGCAAATGATATTGATGAGGATCGTGGCGTTGCATTTGGTAGTGAGGACATGACGGCCTTTAGAAACATCATTGTGCAGCGAGTACTCAGTGCACAAGTACAACAACCTGAGAAGATCCAACGCCATAACTTGTTCCAAATTTTTTTCGTCATCAACAACCGTCGCGCACGTGTCATCATTGATGGAGGTAGTTGCAATAATTTGGTGAGTTCTAATTTGGTCAAGAAGCTTGGATTGGCCACATGCCCTCATCCCCATCCATATGGTATTCAGTGGTTTAGTGATGCGGGGAAAGCTAAGGTAACACAAACCTGTAGAGTTTCTTTTTCCATTGGTACCTATGCTGATTCTGTTGACTGTGATGTCGTACCTATGGATGCTTGTTCTCTTTTATTGGGACGTCCTTGGAAATTTGATAATGATGCTATACACCATGGCAAAAGTAATAAATATACTTTCACACATAAAGGACAGAAAATTACTTTGCTACCTATGACACCTGCTGAAATTGTACAAGCTGATAAAGACCGAGCTGCTAGTTTGCATGATAAAGAATCTGAAAATCAGCAAGTTGCTAAATCTATTTACCCACCTAAAAAGGATAAGTCTGCACCAAATTCTGAGGTCGAGGGAATTAAATTAAAGGGGGGAGTTATGCTCGCAATGAAATCTGAACTTGCTGAACTTTCTGATGATGATATGTGCTATGCTTTGGTATGCAAACGAGCTTTGTTTTCGCTTGATAATATTGCTAGCTCTTTGCCTCCTGTTGTCACTAACATTTTGCAGGAGTATGAGGATGTTTTTCCAACTGAGTTACCACCGGGCCTTCCACCTTTGAGAGGGATAGAGCATCAAATTGATTTGATTCCCGGAGCCACATTGCCGAACCGTGCTGCGTATCACACCAATCTCGAGGAGACTAAGGAGATTCAGCGACAAGTCCAAGAACTGTTGGATCGTGGGTATGTCCGTGAAAGCCTTAGTCCTTGTGTTGTTCCTGTGCTTTTGGTTCCCAAGAAAGATGGTACTTGGCGTATGTGTGTTGATTGTCGAGCTATCAATAATATTACCATTCGATATCGTCATCCTATTCCTAGGCTAGATGACATGCTTGATGAGTTGTGTGGTGCTATAATTTTCACAAAGATAGACTTGCGTAGTGGTTACCACCAAATAAGAATGAAACTTGAAGACGAATGGAAAACAGCTTTTAAAACCAAATTCGGGTTATATGAGTGGTTAGTTATGCCTTTTGGTTTAACCAATGCACCTAGTACTGTCATGCGATTGATGAATGAGGTTTTGCGGGATTTTATTGGGCAATTTGTAGTGGTTTACTTTGATGATATATTAATTTTCAGCAAGTCTTTGGATGAACATATGGAACACTTACGTGCTGTTTTTGATGCTTTGAGAGATGCATGTTTGTTTGCTAATCTTGATAAATGCATCTTTTGCACCGATAGAGTTTATTTCCTTTGCTATGTTGTTACTCCACAGGGAATTGAGGTGGATGCGATGAAAATTGAGGCCATTGAGAGCTGGCCGTTGCCCCAAACCATCACACAGGTACGGAGTTTTCTTGGTCTTGCAGGTTTCTATCGCCGCTTTGTCAAAGATTTCAGCACCATTGCTGCACCGTTGCATGAGTTGACGAAGAAAGGTGTGGTGTTTCATTGGGGAAAAGCACAAGAGAAGTCCTTTGCAACATTGAAGTACAAGCTTACGCACTCGCCATTGCTGCAACTTCCAAACTTTGGTAAGACTTTTGAGTTAGAATGTGATGCTAGTGGAGTTGGCATTGGAGGTGTTTTGATGCAAGATGGTAAACCCGTTGCATATTTTATTGAAAAGTTGCACAGTCCGGTTCTGAATTATTCTATATATGATAAGGAATTGTATGCACTTGTACGTTCTTTAGAAACATGGCATCACTATTTGTGGCCTAGAGAATTTGTTGTTCATTCTGATCATGAATTGCTTAAGTATCTTTGCTCTCAAAATAATCTGAATCGTAGACATGCTAAGTGGGATGAATTTATTGAAACATTCCCTTATGTTGTCAAACACAAGGAGAAGGATAATGTGATTGCTGATGCTTTGTCTAGACGATATACTTTGCTATCCCAACTTGATTGTCGGATTTTTGGACTTGAATCGATAAAAGAACAATATGCGCTTGACCCTGATTTTAAAGATGTGTTGCTGAATTTTAGAGAGGGACGTGCATGGAACAAATTTGTGGTTAATGATGGGTTCTTGTTTAGAGCTAACCGCCTATGCATTCCAGTTGGTTCCGTTCGTCTTTTGTTGTTACAGGAAGCGCATGGAGGAGGGTTGATGGGCCATTTTGGTGCTAAGAAGACCGCGGATGTTTTGGGCTCACATTTTTTTTGTCCTCATATGAAGAGAGATGTTGAGAGGTTCGTTTCTCGCTGCTCCACATGTCAAAAAGCTAAGTCTCGCTTGAATCCACATGGGTTATACATGCCTCTTCTAGTTCCTTCTATTCCTTGGGCAGATATTTCTATGGATTTTGTGTTGGGATTGCCTAGGACTAAGAGGGGGAGTGATAGCATATTTGTTGTGGTGGATCCTTTTTCTAAGATGGCACACTTTATACCATGTCATAAGAGTGATGATGCTATACATATTGCTGACCTCTTTTTCAAAGAGATTATTCGTTTGCATGGTATGCCGTCTACTATTGTTTTAGATCGCGATGCTAAATTCTTGAGTCATTTTTGGCGGACTCTATGGAACAAGTTGGGTACAAAATTATTGTTTTCTACTACTTGTCATCCACAAACTGATGGACAAATGGAGGTCGTAAACCGTACTTTGGGTACTATGTTGAGAGCTATTTTGAAGAAAAATTTGAGGACGTGGGAAGAATGTTTGCCTCATGTCGAGTTTTCATATAATCGAGCAACACATTCAACCACCAAGGTAAGTCCTTTTCAGGTAGTGTATGGTTTCACCCTCGTGCTCCTATTGATATTTTGCCTTTGCCTACTAGTGAAAGGATTCATAATGATGCCAAGGAACGTGCTGAATTTATTTTGCAAATGCATGAAACAACTAAGCACAACATTGAAAAGATGAACGACAAGTATAGAATTGCTGGTAGTAAAGGTAGGAAAGAAGTAAAGCTTGAACCGGGTGATTTAGTATGGTTGCACTTGAGAAAAGAAAGATTTCCAGATTTGAGAAATTCTAAGTTGATGCCAAGAGCTGATGGTCCATTTAAAATACTTGAAAAGATTAATGATAATGCATATAAACTTCAGTTGCCTTCCGAGTTTGGGGTTAGTCCCACCTTTAACGTTTCAGATTTGAGGCCATACTTGGGACAAGAGGATGAGCTTGAGTCGAGGACGACTCCAATTCAAGAGGGGGAGGATGATGAGGACATCACTCCTATGGATACTCTCAACAATCCTCCATTGATCGTTCAAGGTCCAATCACTAGAGCTCGTGCGCGACAATTGAATTTAGAGGTGAGCTCGTTCCTAAGTACTTCTCTTTGTGATTATGAGAATAGATTGCTACCTAATGATTATATTGTAATTAGAAACCATGAAGAGGACCAGAGGATAGTTGGAGAAGGGCTTCAAGGTGTAGAGGACAAGCAAGGGCGTGCAAGTCAAGATAGAGGCCCAAATCAACTCGACTTCGAGTCCACCTCGGAGTCCAGGAGCAGTCAGCGCTAAATCAGACGCCCATGTCCATACGGGCTCATATTTGGATGTTTTTTATATGCTTGGAAAGCTAAGAAGATAATCTTTGCAATGGCACTAGTATCATGTCAAAATTCGTCCTGAGTCATCGGGAATCGACAAAACAAGTTGACGTCCAGAATCTGTTTCGGTGCTGCGTCATCGTATTTTGGCCTTTGGGCCGTGTATCATGTTGAGCCCATTAGGGGCACGTCCAGGGTGGTCGACCATGACCCTAGACTCCTTAAAACAGTAGCCACCACCCAAGTTAGGGTTTGGGTTTTGCTTAGTTCAATTTTGTCAAGAACAGTGTCGCCGCTCGTCGGTTTGTGAGACCCCAACTTCGTGAGTTTAATCATACATCTGCAATTGTGTTGCAATCTTTCTCGTTCTTGCTTGTATTCTTCGATTCGCAGGCAAGGATTAGCCTTCTGGGCGAGGTCAACCGTGCAACGCCGGTTGATAACCTGAGGAGACGTTGTGCTGCGATTGCGGGGTTCGGAACGTGTGGTTCGGAAGCCGGATCGATTTGAGTTACGACTCCACCAAATCGAGAGTTATCAGAACCTTTCGGAAGATCGGGAAACCCTAGTTCCGATCACCAGTCCTTTCGGTGTTGGAGGGCCTGAACAACTCTGGCACAATCTGATTCAACAAGAACTGATCCCTGTGCTCATTGTGAAGCTAAGCGAATCCCTTAAACACATGCCCGCGCTTCTGCTTCAACTGCATCTGTGCATCGCTCCAATAGTTGCCATGTTGCAAACAGGACTTCACCATGGCTATTCCTCGCGATAACTCCTATCCCTGCATTGCCGGTCTGTTCCACGAAGGATCCATCAACATTGATTTTTGAGAATCCTGGAGGCGGGGGTGTCTAGGCTGATGGAATACCACTTAGGATTGGTTTAGCAATTTTTATACAGGGGGCTTTTCCTTTTGAATCATCACACACTTCCTGTTGCTGGATTTCTGTCAACAAAGCCTGAAGGCACAACAAGTAGTGTACTGATTCTACAATGCTTGTTGGACCTGATTGGTGTGTGATATTATTGTGGACTATACAGGCTCTCCATAATAGCAGCTTAACTGAATCACGCTACTCTTTAGAGGATGTTTCCAACAAGAAAAGGAGCCAGTCAGGTCATGTAAAAGCAAACTGACTCTCCTGCGGATGGTTCTAGTGCTCCCTCATGGCAAGCCTGAGTGCACGAGCTTGTGGGCACCAAACCATTGCATGGTAACTCATCTCCGGCTCTTGACCACATAAATTGCAGACAGCATCAGACACTAATTTCCTAAGAAATTTGTTGGATATATACCCTAGAGCCAATCAGATTGGATCCGCTAATGGGTTTTGATGGATTTGTTCCATTAGGGTACTAGAGTCTTGATGGGCCACAAATGTTGAAAGGCTCATTAGTGACCGCTATAAATACAGAGGTGGAGGAAGGGAAAAACCCTAAGAGGTGCTACAGTGCCGCCGCTACAGTATCGCGGGTGAACAGTAATTCCTGCAGCCCCACCTCCATCCATATCCTGTAGATCGCGGTCATTCGTGAGGTGCTAGTACACCTACGTTTGGCGTTCCATCCTCGTATGTGTGGATACCTCGAAGGTGCTGTGCTTGGAGCACAAGGACGATCTGCACGTGCGGGATCAGACGGACGTGAGCAACTGCACAGCACTGGCCGTCTCGACGCATTCGTCTACATCGAGACGGCTTCCGTTGCATCTACGCGTCTAGTGGTAACAATCCGTAATCTATAACTGTTGTTGTTCCTGTTTTGGGGTAAACGAGTCTTTGTATATGCTAGTGTAGCCTCCTCGTTTCCCTTCAGTGGTATCAGGGCCATAGTTGTATCGTTATAGGTTTAGATGTGTGCATATGGAGATATGCTTGGTTGTAGATGAGTCTCTGATCGGTTCGTGATCTTGCTATGATGGTCGTGTAATGAATTGCTCCTACCGGTCGGAATTCCGCCATCGGAGCTACGTGATCCATATAAACCAGTCATGGTGAGATGGAGATCAATTGGATTGGTCGAATCGAACTTAGGTCAATGGCCAGGCGCATGGTGATGCATGACGGTGTAGATTGGATCTGCTACCGGGCCAGGTTTTGCGTTAAAAACAGGTTGTTCGTAAAACAAACATAACTTTTACATACGACATCGGATTGAGATGATTTTTATATGAAAATTCATCTACAGAAACTTTTACACATGATTTTAACTTCCGTTGGTAGTTTCGCTAAATTTTGATTTGCGAAATAAGGCCAGGAAGATGGAGTTTTTGGTGATTTAAGTTTGGACGTCAGAATCGGCTAACTTGTTTTTGCAGATTCATGCGATCGGTATGGCCCTATGTGTATGTGATGCATGTATGTAATTAATCATGACCTGTGTGTTGTGAGTAAGGCAATACGGCTGGAGCCATATGTATTGTCAATTTGATGTAATGGCATGTGTGCCAACTTGTGATGATCTAATGCGCGGTTGTGTAATTTATTTTACTAGCATGCGTTAGATAGTTCTTGGAGGGCTCATCACTAGAGGATGACATACATGGATCATGGAGATGGGGATCATCATGATGGACAGTACAATGGAGATAGAGATTACCATGTGTTAATGGGTCATACCGTGTCATTACTACGTGAATGTCATTCTTATTATTTTACTTCTACATATGCGACGATAATGGTTATTTTTCTGCATGCGACGGTAAAAGTAGAACGATCCCTCTGCAATGTTTAAGTTTTAAATGTCCTCCCAACTAAACCTTGCACCGTCACATGTCTTGTACAGTTAGTGGTGGGTCTATGAAATTAGAGTGCCACTAGTTTTCCTTGACTAGATGGGTTCGTATTAGATACTTACTCGCATAAAGGGTTGGTCAACTTAGACGAGGTCATCTTAACGGTTAAGGATCTTGGGGCATAAAGGTTGGGTGCCGAGACATAGAGATGTCACCCAACAACAGGAGTCATATGTGATATGATTAGCAAAGGGTTGCTTACCGATCTACCATGTCTTCTAGCGGTGATGCTAAAGCTCACTAGTAGACTTGTTAGTTGTGGGTCCTGAATCACTAAGTATCAATGGAGCGATATTGATTTTAGTGGGAGTAGATTATGTTAAATGCTTAATGTAATTTACTCCATCATGGATGCGTTGTCTTAGTATTTTGCATTATTTTGTTGTAGATAAATGGCACCTAGTAACACCACATCGTTTACTTTGCGTTCGGTCTTTGACAAGGACAAGTTGAATGAAACTAACTTTGCGGATTGGATCCGTAACCTAAGAATTGTTCTTAGGGCTGAGAAAAAGGAAAACGTTCTAGACACCCCATTACCAACAAAGGGTGACATTAAGAAAAGTGTGGGCAGTAGCCATGTGATGACAATCCAGAACAAGCCTACATTTAAGAAAGGAAATTCTTGGAAGAAGAGCAAGGCTAAAGATGGGATATCTAAGCCAGCACCCAAGGCTAAAGCTAGACGAGCTGCTGATAATGAGTGCTTTCACTATCATGAACTGGGTCATTGGAAAAAATTTGCAAGTTGTACTTCGCTTCTTTGAAAAGCAAGGGAAGTAAGGGTACTTCCACTTCAAGTACACTTCATGTTTATGTTACAAACATTTTCCTCACTGATTCTAGTATTAATTCCTGGGTATTTTATACCAGATCAGTTGCTCATATTTCCAATATCATGTAGGGACTAATAAGAAGTAGAAGCGTGGGAAGAGAAGAAGTTGATTTCCGCGTGGGCAATAATGCAAGAGTTGTTGCGTTGACCGTCGGGACGATGCAACTTCACCTCCATTTATTATGGAGTTGAATAATTGTTATTTTGTTCCTAGTTTGAGTCAAAACATTGTATCTCCATTGTGAATGGGT
This sequence comes from Echinochloa phyllopogon, assembly GCA_033239725.1. Classification (NCBI taxonomy): domain Eukaryota; kingdom Viridiplantae; phylum Streptophyta; class Magnoliopsida; order Poales; family Poaceae; genus Echinochloa; species Echinochloa phyllopogon. The sequence goes on from BTCW01000018.1 coordinate 32,592,457, forward strand.
TATTCATTTACGAGTGAAAACAATGGTTGTGTGATCTCTAAGAATGGCATGTTTGTGGCTCTTGCATCCATTGTGAATGGGTTATTTATTTTAAATCCTGATGATTCACCTACCTGTAATATAAGTGCTAAAAGGCCTCGGCTAGATGATTTGAATCATACCTATATGTGGCATTGTCGTTTGGGTCATATAAGTAAGAAGCGCATGAAGAAGCTCCATTCTGATGGACTTTTAACTTCGTTTGATTTTGAATCATACGAGACATGCGAAGCTTGCAAGCTAGGCAAGATGACCAAGGCGCCATTCATAGGTTTTCTTGAGAGGGTGCAAGACTTGTTGTAACTTGTACATACGGATGTGTGTGGACAAATGAGCACGACAGCTAGAGGTGGATTTCAGTACTTCATAACTTTCACTGATCATTTTAGTAGATATGGCTATGTCTACTTAATGAAGCATAAGTCAGAAACTTTTGAAAAGTTCAAGGAGTTTCAGCATGAAGTTGAAAATCAACGTGGCAAGAAAATTAAGGCCTTGTGTAACACCCTAAAATAGCCCTATTTAAAATTTTAGTAAATAAATTGCTTTTTACTAAAGTGCTCATAATTAATATAGGGTAAATAAATAATTTCTAAGAATTCAAATCAAATATAAGGCTTAGAAACATTTTTGTTGCACTCATGCTACTGCATTGAGTTTTGCTTGCTTGTAGTTCAAATTGGAATTTAAATCTAATTTAAATTTGAGTTTGAATTGCTTTGTTTTGAGCCCTAGAAAAGTTGTTTCGGCCTAAGTTCGTTTTTGCCCCCTGGACTTTTCCTTTGGTTCTCTTTGGCCCCTCCTCCTTACCCGAGCCCGCCCACTGCTCAACTCAGCCCAGCCACAGCCGCCCAGCCATACCACGCAAGCTGCGCCAGCCCAACTCCCTGCATCGGCCCAGCTCCGCGCCGACCCAGTCGATCTGCCACTAGCACGCGGGTCCCGCCGGTCGGAGTCGTCTCCTACCTCTAGTTCGAGTCAGACTCAAACGCAAGTCTGACCCAGCGCCGCCCGAGTCACGTGGCACGCACGCCAAGGCCCCGGCCCCTCCCGATTTCGCACGACATCGTGGACTCCTGGAGCTTCGAGGAAGCTTCGGCCGCCGCCATCTTCCCGTAGCATGCTGCCTCCCCGCAAGGAAGGCATTCCTCGGAAAGGAAGGAGGAGCGCCGCCGCCGCCGCCCCAATCCGCGTGGCTCGCACGCCAAGGCAAGCCCTAGGCCCTATAAAACCCGAGCCTCCGCAGCCCCAAGGCCCTCACCAAGCCTCTCCTCGAGCCCCAAGCCCTCAGTTCCCCCTCGAGCTCTCTGCGCCGCCACCACCCGAGCTTGCGCCGCCGCCGTCGATCCCTTCCTCCGACGCTGCTCCAGCCCGTCTGGCTGCTCAGGAAGCATCGCACAAAGGTATCGAAGCCACCTGCGCCATCCTTGTCATTTTTCCCCAAGCCCTGGACCCCGCGCGACCTCACCGACGTTCTTGCAGAGCCGCCGCCCGCCGTTCCTCATCGCTAGCCGCCGTCGCGCCCTCATCCACGTTGGGACATAGCTAGGTGAGTTCACCGCGTTATCCTGGTGCTCTAGAGCCAAACCGTGCCCAAAACCGTGGCCTGTAGCACGTTTTCGCGTCTCGCCGGCGATGCGCCGCTGCCGCTCCCACGGCACCGCCGCCGACCATCAATCTGAAATCTAATCCCAGCTGCCCGATCTAGATCCAATGGTCCAGATTAGATCTAACCGAGTGAGCGTAACGGTCAGCGCTGGTCGCCCTGGCGATTTGGTTAAAGAGCCCGTCCGCTATTTGAGAATTAACTCGCCGTCCACTCCTATTCAAAAATACTTGGAGTAAAGTGTACGGCCGGTCCCTAAACTATCGCGAGTGTGTCGTCCCGGTCCCTAAACTCTCAAATTGACCATTTAGGTCCTCAAACTTGTTTAGTTGTTTCGGTCCCTAAATTTGCAAATCATCGGTTCAAGTTCTCAAACTTGTTCGGTTGTATCACATCGGTCCTCAAACTTGATTTTGAGTCTCATCTGGGCCAACACAGGGTGATCTAAAAACTTTATATCAAAAAATAATTCATACTTTTTTCATACAAACTCAAATGAAGACAAATTTTATATCAAAACTATAGTCCTCAATGAGAGTTTAGGGACCGGGATGACACATCCGCGATAGTTTAGGGACCGGTCGTACACTTTACTCAAATATTTACCAGTAGGTCCTTTCTTTTATGAAAAACCCCCTGCGCTTTTGAAAAATAGTGCACGTTGTACTGTCTGTTATTTTTACGCGTTAGCCCTCATAGTTTTAATAATAATTACCTTTAGGTCCTCGGTTTTTCACAAATAAGCCCATGGAAACTTTTAAACCTCTCCAGCAAGCCCTTGAACCATAAAAACGCCATATCTCTCTCGTTTTAGCTCCGATTAGTGTGATTTTTGCGCTCATGTGTTCATAGCGAAGCGTAGATTAGTTTTAAAGTCTTCTTTTGTTCTGTTTCTACTATTTGGTGTATTGTTCTAATAGAGTAATCTTGTTTGCATGCATTGGCTTGTGTGGATGCTTGTCTGGTGATTCGTGTCCAGCCAGTGAGCCGTTCGCGTTCGAGTTCGGATTCGAGGAGGACTTTCAGGAGCAGGACCAGTAGCAGCACTTTGAAGAAGGCAAGTTATAGCAAGGACAATCCTTGCTACCTACCCACTTTGTAATCATTTATTTCATATATGCATGTGTCAAAATTGATGTACCTCTAAGGTTGTACCTAGTCTTGTTTATCTTGTCCTTTGATTACTCAGGGTTTATGCATATAGGTAGATCTTTGATATGCACAGCTACTATCTCCATTGATTAATTGTTAATTTTGACTTAATGGTTCACTTCAACATGATGATAAAACTTGTTTTTTAGCAACTTGGTTTAGAGAGCTAGAGCATGTGCTTCGTGCTTTGCTCTAGTGTCTCTCCGTAAGGTCCAATTCTTAAAGCAGCAACCCAGGAGCCTATCGCCATAGCTAGACCTACTATGTCTCTGGTCTTGGTCGAGTAGCTTGTACGTCTCTAGCTTGCCAGTGGTTACCGACGGGCCGACAGCATTAGGGGAAGCAAGGCACGGGGTGTTTCCTAATTCCACTGAGGACGGGTGATATGTTGGCTATGTCCCTGCAATAGGGAACTCCACACGTTGCGCAATGTTGGGGTGTGATGCCCGTGCTCTGGACGCCACTGACCCCCTTATGATGTGACTCCGTGAGTTTCAGTCAATCTCGATGCCTAGGGTCTCAGCACCTTGTTGTACCTTAGCGGCTACTGTCTTGTTAGGTTGTCTTGTGAATAGCCTCATAGAGTCCCTATGCGGTTACACATCGAATGTGTGATTTGTGAGGTCTGATCCACCTCCGCATGGTTGGGTTTAAAGTTCTTTTGAGCTTTTACGCGACTGGTGGGTAAAGGCAAAACCTCTGCAGAGTGTAAATATATCATGATAGCCTTGCTCAGGGTCACGAGTGGCCTGGATCCTTTTTTATTAGAAATTGATGTTGTTTATGCTTAATGTCACTTACACTTTAACAATTGGGTTTCCAACTGGGTTTTATTCACTTGTAGTAACTTGGATAATGTTAAAATGGATCAACTACATGTGCTATTGCAATTTAGCCACGTCTAACCTTATTTTGAGCCTTCATACACACGTGTTATACTTGCTAAGTAAATGCTTTACTTACACTTGACATTTATTCAATAAAATCCCGGATGGGTAACAGATTGGGTTGTGCATGAGTCTCCTGCTGAGTTTCCAAAAGATCTGCTGTACTACTGAGTTGTGGTCTCCCAGTCAGAATCCCTGTGGATTGCGGCTTCGCTTAGTTGAGAGTTATTAGACTTCCGTTGTATGGTTAGTTTATTTATGTTGAACTCTGATGTAAAACTATTTTTATTTGAGCATATGTACTCTGTTTATCATATTTGTTTGTTATATGTGTTCTGTGACTTTCTGGGCACACATATGGCCGCATTCGGTTTTCTGTGTAAATCCGGATGTGACACCTTGTGATCTGATCGTGGGGGCAAGTATTTGAGCCACGAGTTTAGCACTCATCTAAATAGTTCCAGAATAGTTCCACAGCTTACGCCACCTGGAACACCTCAGAGGAACGGTGTGTCCGAGTGACGTAATCGAACCTTTTTGGACATGGTACAATCAATGATGAGCCAGTCAGACCTATCGTTATCGTTTTGGGGTTACGCTCTAGAAACATCAGCTTTCACACTAAATAGGGTACCATTTAAGTCTGTGGATAAGACATCATATGAGATATGGACTGGAAAGACTCCCAGTTTGTTTTTTCTAAAAATTTGGGGCTGTGAAGTATATGTCAAGCGACTTCAGTTGGACAAGCTTACACCCAAGTCGGACAAGTGCATATTCGTGGGATATCCAAAGGTAACAATTGGGTATATTTTCTACAACCGATCAGAGGGCAAAGTGTTTGTCGCTAGGAACGGTGTTTTCTTGGAGAAAGAGTTTCTCAAAAGCGAGAAAAGTGGACAGAAGGTGTATCTTGAAGAAGTTCGAGATGAGCCTATGAGGCAAGACTTTACAAGTGATGCTAATGTAGCAGAACAAGTTGAGGCACTTGTGGCAAGAGAAGAACCGCCACAACCACGAAGGTCGGAAAGGCCACGTCGCGCAACTAATAGAATGAATCTCCTAGTTACGGGACAGCGCTATATATTGTTGATGGACAACGATGAGCCTAGGACCTATGCGGAAGCAATGATGGACCCAGATTCTGAGAAATGGCAAAGTGCCATGAGATCCAAGATAGATTCCATGGGACACAATCAAGTTTGGAACTTGGTTGACCCGCCTGATAGTGTGAGACCCATCGAGTGCAAATGGATCTTTAAGAGAAAGAGAGATGTGGACGGAAATATTCACGTCCATAAAGCACGACTTGTTGCAAAAGGTTTTTGACCAGTTCAAGGAGTTGACTACGACGAGACATTCTCGCCAGTAGCGATGTTTAAATATTTTCGGATCATTCTAGCAATAGCTGCATATTTTGATTATGAGATATGGCAGATGGATGTCAAAACAGCTTTCCTAAATGGGAACCTGTATGAGAATGTATATATGATACAACCTGAAGGTTTTGTCAATCCAACTAATGCTGAAAAATATGCAAGCTTCAGAAATCCATATATGGGTTAAAGCAAGCATCTCAGAGTTGGAACCTTCGTTTTGGCTCAAGGATTTAACTTAACTTGATTATTACACCTCAATGGAGGGCAGTTGGAACAGTATGGATCCCAACAATCAGGGGAAGTTCAAACATACCTTTAAACAACCACATCAAAACTTTACTTATAGCAGAAAAAAATGAAAAATATAAATTGTAAAATAATCCAGTTCAGGACTACATTCAGAGGTTTAGCTACAGGATGATTAGCCAGTAAAGGAGTAACAAGCAGCATATAATTGACACTCAGATAGAAGAAAATAGCTGAAACTTGAGAAAGTGTCAACAAAATAAATTGTATGTAAAATTGAAAAACTTATAAAGTGTCATATTCTAAAAAGAAGTAAGGTTGTGAACCTGAGCTAAACATGCTGCAATAGGTCACCCTGGTAGTATGCATCATAGGGCGTGGTAGTAGGAGAGCAGTTTTGCATAATTTGTATTAGAATATGGATACACGTTCTGCTGTCATTCACAAAAAAAGGGTCCTCTAAATAGTTCAAGATGCATAAAAAAAGAAGAATTTCCATAATGCACATTGCTTGCTGTTTCAACAAAATCTAGAGGAATTTCATAATACCGAATACATAGAGCTCATTCAATCCTACAAAGTGGCAGAAGCAGGTGTTTTACAATTGACAGGCCGACAAAAACATATCTATAATTGTAACATATTAATTGTACCAAACAGAACACTGCAGAAAAAAGTGGCAGAAGCAGGTGTTTAACCAAGTACACGGTGAAAGCCGAATAAATAAATCTACCGTGAATTGTGAAAATAGTACAGAATATATATCATGAGAAAGTATGTTAAGGAAAATGAAAAGAGAGAAAGTATGAATTTAAAGCATGCTTATCAAGATCATATTTTCATTCCATTAGGTGAAAGCATCAGCATGCTTTGGAAATATCAGACAAGTAATTGTCAAAAATATTCAAACAAAATTGAAATCTTAGAAGCAATGGAGTGGGTGACAGCATCTGTACCTCAAGCAAACAGCATATCACAAAACTAAGCCTATTATCACAAAGGATTTAACTTAACATGATTATTACACCTCAATGCACGGCAGTTGGAACAGTATCAATCCCAACATTAAGGGGAAGTTCAAACATACCTTTAAACAACCACATCAAAACTTTACTTATATAGCAGAAAAAAAGAAAAATATAAATCTCTACTATAAACCAGTTCAGGACTACATTCTGAAGTTCATAGGTAAACAATGTTGAGGATTTTCATCCAATGTCCAACAACTTTACAGATTGAAAGTTCATGAATGCATTCAGGACACATGAGATTATGAGAACCTAGTTTTCAAGCTAGCAGGTGTAGTATGAAAATTAACTTGCCTTACACTAAGGCCATATATGTTTGACAACATTGGTGCTGCACAGTGTGAAGGAGAAGCTGCACCTGTATGAGGAGGCGACACTAAGACATGCACAGCCATCAAAGAAAATTGGGTATTTCATCTCATGATAGTAATCCCAAACGGAGAGAAAAGTTCTTAAAACCAAAACACAATTGGAAATACATTTGAGAACCAACCAACCCAGCCACATGATTTTTTCAGTTCCTGCACAGAATGATTTTGCATATGCACAGCACAGGCATCAACACAGCAACCTCGTTCGACCTCTTGAAGACAATCTTAGCAGCACCACACGTGTTATTACCTTACTCTACCTCTCTATGAAAATCTTATATTTGGTTTGACTAATCTGGAGATCCCTCAGTACCCAACAATGAATAAGAAGGCTCACAGTTCGTACTCTGGACACTCAAATCCTGCAAAAATTCCCAAGAATCTGCCAAAAAAAAGCAGATAATAGGTTAACATACAGGAAATCCTGCTATGATACGTGTAAGATTGGATATGGGCAATATTCATGCAAATATCATTACAATGGTAACAATCAAGGCAAGTAATATAATTACAGTACAAATTCTTCTATGATACGTGTAAGATAAACTTGTAAATTGAGAGGAAGTCTTGTTATATATGCATGTAATCTGGACCAAACTTACGGAGGGGTAGAGAATGGGCAGGGCTTACCTCGTCGGTCATCGCCCTCGAAAGATTGCTTGATGGAAGGGATGAAGGGGCCTCCTCTCCGGCGCTACCACGCGGCCCTGCAGAGACAGCAAAAGGAGGTAAGGACGGGGAGGATCTGGGCGGGCGGCCATATTCTTCATGCGCAAAAGAAGAAACGGGGGAGAAGCGAGAAAAAGAGGACGAGCCGGCGGCGAGGGCGGCGCGGATCCATCAATCAGCTCCACAAACCGCGCTGCACGCACAGAAAAATGGCGACAGCTTGCAGTGAAGACGGAAGGGGGAGGGGCATCCAAATTCGAGGGGGATCTGGCTGGAGGAGTGGGCGCTGCACCTCGACTCACCTCGAATGGAGCGAGGTGTAGGGGTCCGCGTGACGGCCCGACGGCGGCGGATCTCGGCGGCATCGGCATCGGGGTAGGGGCGCAGGCGTCGGGGCGGGGATTTGGCAGAGAGGAGCTCAGGGGTCGGGGCGCCGAGGCGGCGGCGGCAGATCTCGGTGTCGGGGCGGGGGTGCAGGCGGTGGCGGATCTCGTCGTCGGGGCAGGGTCGCAAGCGTCGGGGCGGGGATTTGGCGGAGGGGAGCTCAGGGGTCGGGGCGCCGAGGTGGCGGCGGCGGATCTCGGCGTCGGCGCGTGGGTTGGTGGACGGGGCGGGGGTTTGGCGCAGGTCATCAGGCGGGGGAGTTGATCTCAGAGCGTCGGATCGGATTTTAACGGTCAGAAGGATCGCAGGTGGAGGGAGATTGGTGGAGGAGGGTGCGGACCCTAATTAGAAAACCAATAGTGTTTGGTACGTCGTCCTACGTTAGTTAGTGTGCTTTGCGCTTACCTCGTATCCCGGTGTAATTCCTTTTTGTACCTGTGATGTTCCCGAGTCCGGAGGGGTGTACATCGCATGATTCTTTCTTCTCCCCCACAATGTCTCCACGTCTGCCTCCGATGCCGGTTGTTTCGCATCTACAGCTGTCGCGCGCGACGGGAGCTGCCGCCACACTCAAGGTGCCTGGCGAGGCTGCTCCCGTAAGTGGAGGAGAAAATAAAATCAAATCAATCCAGGCACCGAATCCCAAACACATATGGAGCATGGTAGGAGATTTTGCTCACTTGAATTTGGCTTTTCTCATAAATTGATCGAACTATTTTTTGCGGAGGACGAGTTAGACTGGCGAGATCTTAGAAAAATACCCTTTCTCCTCCCCTCCAAAGTCCAAAAAAAAGGGCCCTCGCCGGCCTCCATCCACACTATTCCAGTACTGCTCACTTGGGCCTCTGCGGAGTTTATCATAAATGTATCACTATAGCATTTCGTTTGTATTTATAAATAATTGTTTTAATATTGATTAATTAGGTTTAAAATGTTTGTCTCGTAAAGTACATCAAAACTGTGTAATTAATTTTTAATTTTATTTATATTTAGTATTCTATATATGTGTTGGCATTTTGATATGATGAGAATTTTTTTATCCAGTGGAAATTGGTTGCGCTGAAAAAAGGAGGGCCGGTAAACGGAAGTATATGATACAACGAAGAAGAAAGCAGTGGAAATTGGTTGCGCTGAAAAAAAGGAGGGCCGGTAAACGAAAGTACAGGATACAACGAAGAAGAAAGCAGCTCCCCCGAAAAAACGAAGAAGAAACCAGAACCAGTGAATAAGTGGACCAGAGCGTTCCACGTGGTTCCAACCAGAAGGGAGACCCTTTTCGGATTGAAAAAAAAGTCTCTGATCAGACCAGCTACAAATTGTTCATTTATTTCTCCACTGTGACTAATCCTGTAACAAATTTGTGATGCCACACATACGGTATGTGCCTGTAACGTATAGTCTGACTGTAAATCATAGAGTTAAAGTAATAACAAACTGTTAAAATGATTCGTAGGTGTTAAACTTTTACTTCGTCCATTTACTTTTATAAAATGTAACTTGACTCGACATGATCTCCAAGTTAAGATTTATTTATTCATCTATCTTATACTATATTATACACGATTATAAACTTATAATCATTAAAAAATATTTTTATTATAAATCTAGCCATTCCAAATTAGCACCGTAAAAGTTAAAATTTGTAAATCAACTTATTGATAAAAATTTCTAAAGTTTAAATTTTATGCGCGCCTTATAAAAGTAATGGAGAGACTATTTAAAATACACTAAAAACAATGTTAACAAGCCCATATGAGTTTACAAAAGGTCAATTAAATTATTAAAAATCATTTTTATAGTATTTAATATATACATGATATTAAATCCAATAGGATTCCGATATGATATTATCAAGCAAAAGACAACATAATTTAGAACAATGATCCTAACAAGTCACTGACAAAACATTAGGATTCAACTGTCTCCCCGCTAATCGGCCCTCTCTTCCGTGTGGATCCAGTCTCTCTACTGTAGGTGCGGAGTTTACCCTCCACACATCGGCTCTCTATATAGATCGACACGGAGGGGGCTCGTCCTCATTATTTCAAGAGCTATCTAACGAATGCAGCTTTGTAATATCGACAAGCGCTCAGAATATGTATTGCATTATTACTTTTTAATCATAATGAGTTTTTTATTAGAAAAATATATAGAATGTGTTGGTATTGTTTTATAGTGTGAAATAATTAATAATATATCTCTTTAGGTTTATCCGTATCAACGCACGGGTATATTTGCTGGTACAAGTAGGAGAAAAGATGTCCGTAGCGTCACCTAGGCCGTGTTTCTTTGTCTTCTGAAAATTATTTTTTTAAAAAAAATCTTACATGTATGGAGTATTAAATAAATTTTATTTACAAAATTTTTTAGAGATGAGTGTAACGACGAATATAATGATCTCTAATCGTGCTATCAAAGATCTTATTAGATTTGTCTCGTGAATTAATCTGAGATTGCGAAGATAATTTTACAAATTAACTTTATTTAATATCCTTAATTATTAGTTAAATGTGTCTATTTTTTTTTCTAAAATTCAAAGAAACACGACCCTAGTAGAGAAAAAAAAAGCGCGCAGAGGAGGGAAAGAGAGAGAGACAGCGGTCGCCCCGAGCTCCTCCCCCTCCTGTCCCTCTTCCTCTCATCCCAACCCCCTCCCCCCACCAGCGAATCTCCCAACCCCCGTCCCCCAATCCCACCCCTTCCCCTGTGAGATCAGATGCCGGCGCGACGCTGCTGACCGAGCGGAGCGGAAGCGGAGGCGATGCGGGCAAGCCGGCCGGCGGTGCACCCGGTGGAGGCGCCGCCGCCGCCGCCGGCGGCGGCGGCCGCGGTGGCGCAGGCGCAAGCTCAGGCGCAGGGGGAAGGTCAAGGGGAGGGCGTTGCGCACCCGCGCGGGGTGCGGATGAAGGATCTGCCGGGGTCGCCGGGGACGCCCGCGGGGCTGGGTCTACGCCTCGCGCAGGCCTTCTTCGCCGCAGCCGCGCTCGCCGTCATGGCGTCCACCAACGACTTCCCCTCCGTCTCCGCCTTCAGGTACAACGCATCCCTTTTCTTTTGGATCCATTCACGAGTTCTCGTCTGAGGTAAGTCTGAATCGACTTCTTGTGTTTCTTTGTACGGATATGCTTCAAACGCTAGCCATCTAGCATGTTTCTTGGCTTGCGAGATTTCTCAAGCCTTGCGCTTCCACTTTCAGCAGAGTCGTCTAATTGATTTTTGCGGTATATTCAAGCTATATTGTGCGAGGGGTTAGGTGTTGGCATGATTTATTTGATTGAATTGTATGCAAGCTTACGTGTGGTGACTACGAAAGCTCAAGAAATCTTCTTTCATCAAGGAAATGTAAATTTTGACAAGTGTCGCTATTCTGGAATCTTGTGCCCATGGCTTAGATTTACCTCCAGCTGGCTACATGCAAAGATGTGACAATAAAGAGTTTTCTCTATAGGCTCACATCTAATCAGTCTTGAAACTGTGATTACAACCGGAATCTGCTGATGTCATGTCTCTACAAATGTGTTGCTCGTTGGAATAAAACAGCATGTTTTCTTCAGTTCAAACAGAATGAGTAGGGCATCACCATCTTATTCTTATATACAAGATTACAAGACTAGCAAAACAATGAGAAATCACAGTAATCTAGCATATTTCTTGACTTGGAAGAGTTCTCAAGTCTTGATTTGCAACTGAGTATATTAGTCATATTATCTACGGTATAATGTTATTGTCATGTGCATACTTCAGATGGCCCTGAACCCAAGCAGCCTGACCATGCCGAAGCCCGGCAGCCGCACCACAAGAGCAGGGATAGAGGGAGATAGGAACTCTTGATCTATTTCTTGCTTAATCAAATCGGCTACAAATCCCATCTATATATGGATAAGATGACTTGACCTTAAAGAAACCTATCACTAGAATTAAGGAAATAGATAACAACTCACACCAATCTAGCCTAATCCCTAACAAAGTGGACCACCCTGAACCCGGTGAACAGTACCGCATGGTACTATTCACGTGAATAGCCCCGCGCGTGAACAGTAACACGCCGGCCCTAGGCGACGTGGTTTGACGCTCCTTCGCGTGGGCCCTAATGGGCTGGATATGACACTTATCTCGTGCAACAGTTTGTCCAAAGGCATGGTGCTTCTGATTGAACTATATACAGAGCTTACAACTTGTGGTAACTAGGATAACACTTAAGAATATCTGTTTAATAAAGGAAAATGCAAATTATATTCATTGAATCTTTTACCATGGCCTAGATTACCTCCAACAAACTGTGCTATGTTTTTTATATTCATTGAATCTTGTACCATGGCCTAGATTACCATGGGGTCTATGAGTGTGTTGCTCCTAGTACTATTACTTATTCATTCAGCGTAGTTTCTTTGCTTCGAAAAACAGAATAAATTTGGCAACACCATCTTATTTCTTTTCACTTGATTAGTAATGACCAATGAGGAATTCTTTTACCCTCAAAAGCCTTATCATGTAGGGACATGCTTTTGCAGGGATGACACCATTCATTGATGGAGAGCTATTACACTGTCAATTCTGGTAGATCTAATTTTAGATAAAATATGGGATCATTATTGTCACTCTATTGTCATTCATTGTCCTATGTTACTGTCTCGGTCTTTCCCTTCAATTGTCGCTCTATGAACTAGGTAGCAGAGATGTCAAGAGTGAAGACCGTCAAGCCTCAAGAAGAGGCCTTATTGTATGACTTTGTTAGTGGATTGGTGTTAATAAGATAAGAAAATAGATATTTTTGTAGTTTCTAGAATAAAATGATCATTACATTTGCCTAATCTTTGAAATTTGATAGTTCAGTGCAATTAGTATAGTACGTATGTGTTTTCTTTTCATTTTGCCTCTTGAAAGAGGACATGCAGGTTCAATATAACATGACCACTTCGTGTCATTGTCATATTTACCTCAATTATTCTAGCAATATTTCAAATCCAGTCAAGCCTTTGTCGTGGATATAATAATATTTAGCCGAATAGCTTTAATCTAGTTTGCTGATCATAAACATGTATGTGAAAATAGAAGATAATTTGTGCATACTAGTTTTTCTAGGCTTTCAGCGAACCCCATTTCTGTTTGTTGACATTGTTTGGTATCATGAACTCCTTGTTACAGAATTCCAAACACTTGCAGACTTGCAGTAAATTAGCAATTATGTCTGAAGTCCAAAGTCTAAACTCCAAAGTCTATATTATGCATTCGAACATACATTGAAACATTTTGTTTCCCAGTATTATTTCTATTATGTCTTTAAATAGCATTCGATTGAGATTAAGAATAATACTGTAACAATACTGCCTTTTTATCCGTGATAAAATTATTTTGTAAGGCACTATTAAAGCTTCAATGTCACAAAACTCAGATTTTCGCCCTCTAAATTGAACCATAAATAGATCCGATGCAAATAGGTATGTCCCATACACTACTCTGTTTTGGCATGACACGGACACCTTGCAATAAATCCTTCTGGTCACAAATCTGTGACATTTTGGGATGTCATCAGTCTCCAAAATACAAATTTTACATTCTTTTTGTTATGTTTATAAAACATAGTAGAAGTATATTTTTATTTTTGTGAAACTACTTGTCTAGGAAAATTTACTTATAATTTTCAAATCTCAAAATTCAATAAACAAATATAATTTGTAACCAAAGATTCAAATGGTTGACTACACACAACTAAAAGGACACTCAGTTGTGACTTGAGGGAGTATGTTAACGGCTTATTTGCACATGTTTGGACACGGTTAACACGCGACAGGCCGCGCAACCCGCCACCGCCGCCGCCTCCTCCGCCACCGCCCACCGCCACAGCCGCCACTAACCCCATTGGCCGCCGTTTCTCCTCCGCCCCCGCCACCCAGCAGACCACCCACGGGCCCCCCATCGCCAGGCCGGCGCTGGCCCTCCGCCCGGCTACTATCGCCGCCGCCGGGCCGGCCGCCGCCCCTACCACCTCTTCTACGGCCACCGATGAGCTCCAGGCCCCAGCAACCTCGGGACCCTAACCCAGTGGCGTCAGCGCCGGTGCCGTGGAAGAAGGGTTGCGTGACCCCACGCGCTATAGAGTTAACGCACATGTTTGGTAGTTCACGGCTGAATAATGGAAGCCTGCATGCTGGCTTGGGCTTCACGATGTGTGTAGTTCTATGCTTCTAGTTGATCTTCCATCTTTAAATCTTCAAAAACTTCAATATGCAATCTGGGAGAACATTAAAACTGGAAAACCAGGTGAGCATAGCAGCCAGTTTCTGGTTCTGGCCTTGGTTTGAGTACATGAGACTCAAACGATGCATAATTTTGGATGAAAATGGGTCTTTGTTTGTCTGAGTGGTGATGCAGACTCTTTTTTGTTACTGAATGATTTCTATGTATTTGTGTATTTAATCGGCTACAAGATGAACTAATGGTTTTCTTTTGACCAGCTACCTTGTTGCAGCAGCCATCTTGCAATGCTTGTGGAGCCTTTCGCTAGCCCTTGTCGATATTTATGCACTTCTTGTCAAGCGATCTTTAAGGAATGCCCAAGCTGTATGTATATTTACTATCGGAGATGGGGTGAGTCATTTCTTTTCAGTCATTTCTATCATTTGTTGTACGTTGAAATGGATTATGTGATGGCCATGTACATTTGTTTCTTTATCTGTAAAACTGTCTAGTTAATGACCTATGTTTGCTTGTAGATCACAGGCACACTAACCTTGGGTGCGGCATGTGCCTCAGCAGGAATTACTGTTCTCATCGGTAATGATCTCAACATATGTGCAGAGAATCACTGTGCAAGCTTCGAGACTGCCACGGCGATGGCTTTCATAAGCTGGTTCGCTCTTGCGCCATCCTGTATCTTGAATTTCTGGTCAATGGCCTCCAGATGAGAAATATATATAGGAGGTTAAATATAATTTTGGGTGGTTGCTGCACCAGATCGTGGCTTCCGACAGCTTCGATGCAGTGTGGTACAGCTAATTGTAAAACAACCAGAAATTGATGAATGACTGGAATGTTAGAATGTGGTGGAATTGTCTGTACAAAATAGGGAGTACCTTTTTTTCAGATTGGAAAGGATTCTGAAGCTCTTCAGTTCTTCCCTGTACGTCAACATTTCCTCCTATGAGGCTTGTATTGTAAGATGGCATGATGCATATATTGCTCTAGATGATGGTTTCTACGGGCTTCTTGTAATCTCGCATCCTGCGTATATGGCTCGAGATGACAGTTTGTCTTTTTTTTTGTCAGTTATGACATTTTTCTCGATTTTTGTATTAGGACACGTACAATAGATTGCTTGCAAAAGCCATATAATTTTTGACATGTTAACTCGGATGGATTTTATAGAGATGAAACTCCTTATATGTGTTTTCGCAAAAAGAAGGTTTACTAAGGATGAAACTCTTTATATGTGCTTTTGCAAAATAAATCTCTTACGTGTCATGAAACTTTGTCTCCCTATGAGACCCATTGAGACTGGTTTTAAACGAGTCAGCTTGTTTTTCCATACTTTAATGATTAGCAGGATCCTTTTACGTAATTTAAAGTAATCTATAATTTTAAGACAACCGATCCAGCTAGAGATATATTTTAAAGACTTGGTTCGGAACATGCATGCTCATATGTATATATTAGTTTCTAAATATCTATTTTTTAAATAACAAGTGTACATGCAGCACGAACATGTTTAAAAATTATCATATTATAAACACTCGTTAGTTTAAGTTTTATTATGTTAACAATTACTAATTCAATAAGTAATTCTATATTAACCACGTGGATTTGCGTGCGACACCAGGAAATATCTATCCCGCATTTTCATTAAGATTCATCATCTGCAGTGATAGAGAAACAAAGTGGGTTACATCATTGCTGGATTTTAATGTTATATATCACTGAGTGTGTAGATAGAAACTTTGGTGTAGCAAAGAATTTCTTGGATTTACTGTGTCGAGAAGTCTTTAGATCATTTTGCTCAAAGTCAGCTAAACTACATAGTAATAGTATTGGCTATTTGATTCAAATTTGTGTTTGTCATCCGTGACACATTGTGGAGTAATATATTATGATGCAAACTAAGGTATCTGGACTATCATCGGGGTAATTTTATGTACCGAATGTCTTATGGTGTAGATTTTAATTTTTCATCTAATATGATTTCAAGCTCTTGATGATGATACTCGAAGATAGACATGATCACCCACATCAAAATGTATAGGTTTATTCCTTTGATCATGATAGCTCTTTTGGCGAGATCGAACGGCTCTAAGGATTTCTTGAATCAATTTCACCTTTTTCGCTTCGAGGGTCCATACATATTTCTTTTTCCGGATTCGGACTAATTCAAAGGTGTTCTACACCTTCGACCATACAAAGCTTCAAAAGGTGTCATTTTCAAACTAGCTTGATAACTATGTTATAAGAGAACTCCGCTAGTGGCAAACATTGATCCCAATTTTTACCATAATGGATCACACATGCTCTCGAAATATCCTCCAATTGATTCACTCTCTCGGTTTGACCATCGTTTGAGAATGATAAGCGGAACTTCAGATAAATGTGACGCCTAAGAAAGTTTGTAATTGTTCCCAAAAGCAAGCCACAAAACAATGTACCTCGATCGGAGATAATTGTTTTCGGCACACCATGAAGGCAAACAATTCAATTAAGGTAGATCTCGGCATACTTCTTGCTAATATAGGTAGTGTGTACCGGAATGAAATTAGCAGTCTTGGTGAGTCTATCCATGATAACCCAAATTGAGTCATGCTTTTGTGGTGATAGAGGTAAACCCACAATAAAATAAAATTCATACTTATGTCTTCCCACTTCCATGAGGGAATGGATAATGGTTGTAGGGTTCCAACGGCTTTCAAATGACTAGCCTTGACTCGTTGGCATGTGTCACGCTCCGACACATTAGTGGCAATTTCCCTATTCATTCTAGTCCACCAAAAATTCTCTTTGAGGTCTTAGTACATTTTTGTGCTTCCCGGGTGAATAGAGAACTTGGACAAATGAGCCTCATCTAATAATTGTTTTCCTAAGAGCCCTTAGGAACCATTAGACGATCTCAAAACCAAAGTACTCCGTCATTGTTAGCCTGAAAACTTTTCCTTATGTTTCTCTAAGCCTTTCCTAATCATTTTGACTCCCTTGTCCTTTGCTTAAGCCACAATATTTTCCTCTCTTAGGCCTTGTTCGGTTCACTCGGATTATTCCATGTGGAATGATAGACACAGGAAGATATTTATATTAGAACAACAAGAGACCGGAATTCATTCCGGGTCGGAAAAGAAAAAGGCTCATAATATGCACAACGAGAGATCGGGAATCAATCCATGAGTCGAGAGGTATGAAATTAATCCTGGTCTCTTGGTGCACATATTATGAGCCATTTTTATTCCCAACCCAGAATGAATCCAGTCTCTTGTAGTATCTATTATAAATATCTTCTTATGTTTATCATTCCACCCGCAATAAATCCGAGGGAACCAAACAAGGCCTTAGGGTGGAGTGCATAGAGATATTGTTCAAAGTTCCGTGAGGGACAATCTCTAAATGAAGCTTCTCCAATTCACAACATAAAGTGTCACTTATATGACTCTATAGTTGCACATTGACATTGAGCCTTGCGGCTTAATGCGTCTGCAACTACATTTGCTTTTCCCGGATGATAGTGCACTTCTATATTATAATCCTTAATCAACTCTAGCCATCTTTTTTGCCTCATGTTCAAGTGGACTTGGGTGAAAACATACTCGAGACTTTTGTGATTGGTATAGACATTGTAATGAGCACCCATGAGATAATGTCTCCACATTTTTAGGGCATGAACTATGGCGGCTAGTTCAACATCATGAGTAGGATAGTTTTCTTCATGAGGAGGATAGTTTTCTTCATGAGGAGGATAGTTTTCTTCATGAGGTCAGAGCACTCTAGAGGCATAGGCAATGACTCTATTCTCTTGGATAAGAACACACCCAAAGTCTAATGCCTGAGGCATTGTTGGCGGACGTTACGACACGTTTTCGACCACCAATACTCGAGAATAAAAGAGGTTATATGTGACATTCCATGCATCTAGGTTTATTTCTAATAAAGTTCCACGAGTTTTGGTGTGTTTCACTTGTGCAGGTACAACAACGAGAAATACGTGCTATAGGGGTCGGCATTGATCGATTCGGCCAAACGACACGATTCGGCCGGTTACCCCCCTTAGCCGTACATGACGCGGAGCACAACCGGGAAGGTCATCTACGTCACCGGTGATCGGGTAGGACACTTGGACCTCTGCCACCACATCTTTGGGCCAGAATAACATGAAGGACATCAATACAAGTCAGCCCAGGAGGTCTAGGACCAGAGGCGGTGTAGCGGAGGCCAACCAAGGGCCAGGTCCAGTTCGGCTGAACTGAGGGCCTTCGACCGAACCGCCCCTAGCTGCCAAACCGACCAAGGGAGCACATCTGAGCCATCCAGCATCCAAGGAGGTGGATCCAGTGGTTTGGCCGAACTGGTCCGTTCGCCCAAATCCCCTGGATTCGGCCGAACCGACCTCCTGCCACCTCAAGTTGCCTTGGCGGTTACCCAAGCTCAACCGCCATGAGCCACTATAAATACAAGTGTCCAAGCTCTGGATCAACACACACTCAAGCCAAGGAGCTCATATTCACTTTGTTCTAGTAGAGTTATGGTAATTTAGTTGGGAGTTAGAGTCGAGTCGAGCTGCGCCTCGGAGGTTCCGGAGTCGTCTTCAGAAGCTCTGGTATAAGCTCTTGTATCTTTTCCTTTTCTTTTGTTGACTTTAAGTTATCAATATAGTTTATCTTTGTCATCTTTTCTGAGTTATATATACCTTGCCTCTACTTTATTCTAGTTGCAAGTATTTCATGTTTAGAATATAGTTGGTTGTAGTTCTTGTTCTTCTAGATCCTGTTTAAGTCTTTGTCTTAACTGGTTCTTCGATCTTGTTTAACATTACTGGTGAACTATCACTGGTGTGTTGACGGGGTTGCTTGCTCTTGCTAGCAGAGTAAGTAGTTGTTGGATAGTGTAGGAGTGGTTCCTAGACTAGACAATAGCCTTGGATTGTCCCCGTTGCAACGGAGGTGGTAGCCATTAGGTGGTGACAACCCTATACGGTCTTCGTAGTCCGTCACGTTAGTCCCAGCCTGTAGGAGCCTCCAACGGTTGTTGGCAACATGCCTTCTGCGTGTTGCTGGTTCCGTTTCCCGACATTGAGACAATAGAGTTAACCTTGATCTCTTAGAGCTAATCTCTCAACCCCTGTATCTCTAACCCCGAGTAACGCAGATAGACAAAGTACCTAGGAATCCTCTTTCTCTTCTCATTGTCCTCCCATCTAACTAATCATTCTCTTTCTTATCTGAACCACCCTTGAGCTGTGTGTCTCGGTATATCCACTATTCCCTGTCTTGTTAGTAGTGTACCCCTCTCTGATAGTCTCGAATACCTGTTTACCAGTACTCTTGCCAAAGCTTTCATGTGGAAATATAAATTATGATACCTCGGATTACTCCCTGGTGAAGTGCTACAACAGTAATTCTGTGCACTTGCAGAATATTTATATATTTTACTAAGTCATAAGAAAAACCACTGAAACACTCCTTGCACCAGTACTGGGATTCACAATCCTGATATTGGATCGTAAGAAGTGTCAACAAGCATTTTTGGCGCCGTTGCCGGGGAAGCATTTGGCTAGATTACTTTTAAACATTTATCATGAGCTATCTTAGTTGAGTATACCGCTACTCAAACGGGTTTATCCTAGCTCTGTTTCGTTGGTCTTGTGAAGCAGAGTAGTGCATGGCTGGTTTTCAACTACCGTCAAACTATCAAGAAAATGTTGTGTCTCTTGTGAGGAAAGTGCGACCTCGTGTTGTACCTCCTCAAAAGTAACTCATTCCGACGAATCCAGTCCTTCCCGTCGTTGACTCAGCTTCATCAAGAATGGCAAGCAAGACGATATGTGAGTTCTCTGCTCCATCGAGCGAGAACGTGCGAGTCAGACCAACTCGCCAGTCGGAGATGGCTACTTCGAGCTCAAGCCACTTCAATATGGTGCAGGCTAGCCCATTCTACGGCAAGCCACACGAGGATGCTAATGCTCATCTTCAGCATTTCCTGGAGATCTGCAACACCTTCACCATACGCGGGGTAAGTATCGATGCCATTCGCCTTCGTTTATTCCCGTTTTCATTATTAGGCAAGGCAAAATAATGGTTTTATGCTACCCGTGAAGCCATAGATTTATGGGATAAGTGCACTAGCGCATTCTTGCTAAAATTCTTTCTGGTTGGGAAAACCAACGCCCTCCGGAATAAAATTGCTAGTTTCGAGCAGTTAAAAGATGAAACAGTCTCGGATGCATGGGAACGCCTCTAGGACTATATTTCTGCTTGTCCTCACCATGGTATGCAAAAATGGTTCATCATCCAAACATTTTACCACGGGCTTAAGAGCTCTACCCATGAGTATTTGGATGCTACTGCTGGAGGTTCTTTCTTCTTGCTTGAGGAGAACCGTGCAAAGACCCCCCTCATCGAGAAGATGGTCAAGAACCAAGGTTGGACCAATGATCGTGCCCAACCACGGACCTGAGGGGTTCACCTGGTTGAAGCACTGGACATGCTCGCTGCCAAGATAGACCTCCTATGAAGTGTTGGAGGCCCCCGCTCAAGAAACGGTTCAAGTCATGGACGCTCGCATGACGTGCGAGGTCTGTGGCAATGCTAGCCATTCGAGGAATGACTATCACAAAACATGAGAAGATGCCCACTACATCAACAACTCCAATAACAACGGGTACCGACCGAACAACTACGACAATCAAAGCTGGAATTCGCGCCCAAACCTCCCGTTTGAGAGGCCTCAACAAGGTAATAATTCCAATTCCAGCAATTTCAATAATCAGCCGTCACTTAGAGATCTTGTGCTAGGCCGGGGAAAAATTAATGAAAATATTAGTAAAAAGCTTGCTGCTAATGATAAAATCCTAGAAAGCATAGACTCTAGATGGGATTCATTCTCTTCTGCTATGAAAAGTCAACTGAGCTTTAATAAAATGATAGAAACTCAAATTGCTCAGTTAGCTGCTTCTTTACCTTCGTCGGTAGCAGGGAGAATTGCTGGGCAACCAGACAATTGTCCCCGTGAAAAGGTTAAAGCGGTTACCTTGAGAGGGGGTAAGACCACTCGGGACCCGCCATATCCTAACGGTGCAGGTAAAAAGGCAGCCACTCCAGCCAGTGATAGCAAAGAGGAGAAAGCCACAACATAATCTCAGAAAACCAACCCTCAGAAGGAGGCGAAAATGGTCTCTCATTATTTCTAGGACACGACTATGCTGCCATTCCCCAGAAGATGTCACAAGCCAACGGTGGATGAACAATTCAGCAAATTCGTTGAGGTAATTAGAAAATTGTATGTCAATATCCCATTACTTGAAGCTATGCAGGTTCCCACATATGCCAAGTATTTGAAGGACACCCTCAACAATAAAAGGGCAATACCGACCACCGAGGTAATTAAACTAACCGAAGCAAGCATCGCAACCATCTTAAATGATCTCCCAGAGAAGAAGAAGGACCCAGGATGTCCCACCATCGCATGTTCCATCGGGGAGCAACACTTCAACCACGCCCTGTGCGACCTTGGAGCAAGCTTCAGCGTCATGCCCAAGGTAGTGTTTGATAAACTGAACCATACTTTCTTGTCCCCTACCACTATGTATTTGCAGCTAGCAGATCAGTCGATACATTACCCCGTGGGAATAGTCAAAGATATTCCGGTAAGAATCCGGGATTTGTTTGTGCCCGTGGACTTCGTGGTGCTCGAAATGGAGGTCGATGAGAAGACACCTCTCATTCTTGGGAGGCTGTTTCTAAGCACCGCCAATGCAAACATCGACGTAGGAGCAGGAGAAATTAGCTTAAACATCAATGACAATGAAGAGAAATTCTCGTTCAAGCCCAGGGTGGAGAAATGTTCCCAGGTATGTGCGGCACCCACCCAAAATTCAACTAACCTGGAGCAGGTCAAAGTGGTTGCATCTGAGCCGTAGATGGACAGTCTTGTTGCCACCATAAAGCAACACTGGGAGCATGAAAGGAAACAATCACTACCACCAAAGAAGACCAAGAAGGTATGGCGGAAGAAGGTTGCATCGCACGAACCAACCACTCCGGGATCGGACAATGACAAAATCAACTAAAGACAGGAGGAGTCGCGCTCATGGACTTTAAATTCGAGCTCTCGCAGCGAGGAAAACCGGTATGTATCTCATGTTTTCCTTCCAAATTTTAATTTCCATCATTGCATCTGCATGTTTCCCTTTCCAAAATAAATGAATCACTTGTGCAATTAATTTGTGTAACACCCTAATTTTCACTTTTTGCAATAATTTAAAATTTTGTTAGAAACCTACTAGTTGCAGCTAGAGAAATATTTATATTCATCTAGATAGAGAAAATATTTTATAAATGCAAACTAAAACAATCATAGGTTATACAATTGATTGAATGCATTCATGCCTTTGCATATGGTTTAATTGGTTGAAAAATAAATTTCAACTTGTTTGCAAAAACTCGTTTAGATGTTGTGCGAACTAAGGACAATATTATCTCTGGAAAAAAATATAACTAGTGGGCAAATAATTATAGGGCCGAGCCCAAGTTTCCTTTCTTTTTATTTTTCTCTATCTGACTTCTCTTTTTTTTTGGGCATGATGGACCATTCCCACGCTGGAAAACCTCACGAACAAATCACTCTAAACCAGCCCACAAACCCCCTAAGCCCAGCCCACATCTAACCCTAGGCGCCCAGCTCCTCTCCCTCTCTTTTTCACGTGAAGAAAACCAGCCCCCAGCGCCCCAAACCCTCCTGTCACGGCAGATGACGCCCTTCCTCCCTTTCCACGGCAATTTTCCTCCCCCAGCGCCTCCTCCCCTCCCCCTGTGTTCCCCTCTTCAATTCCCATGATGACAGGAGAAAAACTGCAGCTTTCAAGCCATTTTATTCCTCCCCTTGCATGGCCTTTCAATCCTGCCTTTAATCCACAAATTCATGGCCAAATAATTCAGCTATCCTATAAATTGGAACCAGCAGCCCCTAAGAAATCCCTTTTGCTCATTTGTTGCCCAGCCCCTGCCAAGCCATTCCTCTGTTCTTGCACCATGCTGTTGTTCGCTGCGCCTCTAGAAGCCCGCCGGTTCCTGTTCGTCGCCATTTGATAAGGGAACGACCGCTGCACATATTCCTCTTCATAGAAATCCTACCCATCTCTTGCTTTCTTTTGACGAGGCCCAGGAGCCGCGAGACAGGAGGACAACCAGTACCAAGGACGTGGAGACGAACCACTGATCGTGATCCCCTACAACGTTCACAACAGCCGCACTTCAACGCCACAAGAACGACTCCATCGATTCACCACTGCACATAACGTGTGGGAATTAATCTTCGTGGTGAGCAGTGCTGCAACCTCACTGTCTTTGTAGAATAGTCCAGCAGCACTTAGTTTCTCTGGTTGCAAGAATGTCCAGGTCAATCATAGGAAAATTCAGACCCAATCCGCACCGCTGCTGAAAACCTTTCGCTCTGGCTTGCTAACCTTTGATAGATAGGAAGATGTATATGTATATGCCCGTACTATTATAAAATCTATCAAATATTTATGGAAATTCTTATATGTTCAAACATTGGTATATGAATCCTTGTTATTTTGTTAGCCAAAACTCTGAAAAATACATGGCTGCCATATGTTCATCCTTAAATAATTGATAAAAATTCACACACCTATCTGTTTATACAATTAGTGCCTTGTTAATCTGTGTAAAAGTTGTCACTAAATATTTTGTTTTCATCCTGAATTATGAACAACTTGCTACTGTTGTACAGAAGAATATTTATTTAAAGTATTATGTGCTGCTATAAAATTCCAGAAATTAGCACTTGTTCGGTTTAAGCGATCGCTAGTAAAACGCCTGTATCTTTTTACTCGTAGCTCTGATTTTAGTGATTCTTGTGCTCACGTGTTCGTAGCAGAGTGCTCTATGTTTCGAAATGGTTTTATTTCTGTTTATTTCATGCCTGTTGTACTGTTCTTATTTTTTTTTCCTGTGTGCTTTTATGTTGTTGCGAGTAGACAACACGCCGTTTGAGAATCTACAGGACCTTGAGTTTGTGGAGTCTGAACAGCAGGGAGAAGGCAAGTGTCCTTGAACATCTTGTTGTTTTATACCTTTCTTTACAATTAAATGTCACTTTTATATTTATGCTTTTGCATTGCTAGATGTCAATATGCTGGGACCTATGGTAGGAGTTTACTAGAATTTTTATGATCATTCCTTGATAACCATAGCTGTGAACCGTGTCCGGGTAGATGATGCTTAGTTGGCTTAACAAGGGCTGGTTGAGTTCTCTAAATTAATTTGACTAATGAACTATGCAACTTGTGGATTCGGGTAATCTTTTAGCAAAATGGAACTTTAGGTGGTTCAGGCATGGGTGTGATGTTTGGTTTTTAAGGAATGAACGTTGGATTGCCTGAACCGAAATCTTAAGGTTTAATCTATGAAGCGATCACCCAAGACACCCCATACAACCATGAGAGCTAGATGGGCTATGGTCTTGGCCAAGCAAGTTGAGTAATCCAGGGGTATGTGTTGAGCGGGTAGGAGCCGACTAGGGAGGAGTCCCAGAAGTTGTGGCACGGCACAGTGTTGGGTTAAGCCCTGAGTGGGTTAATGCTCCCTGGAGAACCAATGGAAGGTCTCGTAGCGTTCCATGCAACCATACCTCGGAAGTGTGGTGTATGTGCCTGATCAGCACTGCGTGACGGGAGCCGCGACTCATGGTGAAAGTGTACAACCTCTGCAGAGCGTTTTAAATCTGGTATACTAGCCGTGCTCACGGATAAGAGCATCTTGGGCCCTCACATGGTTAGAAGGGATGGATGGTATGGTTGGGCAAGTCATCCTATTGTAGGCTGGTTTGGGAAGCTTTTACACTAAAATTTTAGGTGCTTAATAAAACTTGAGCAACTAAAATTTGACGCTTGCAGTCCACTCAAAAATAGCCATCCTTGTTAAAGCCTTGCATGTCATATTTTTCTCCCACACTTGCGGAGTACACGCCTCCAGGTGTACTCACCGTTTTCCCTTTGAACCCCTGCTGTGTTTCTACAAATGCTGCTGAACAG
Organism: Echinochloa phyllopogon; assembly: GCA_033239725.1. NCBI lineage: Eukaryota > Viridiplantae > Streptophyta > Magnoliopsida > Poales > Poaceae > Echinochloa > Echinochloa phyllopogon. Next base: position 32,617,457 of record BTCW01000018.1, read on the forward strand.
AGGTTTGGACTGAGTTCGTGGAGTACGCCAACGATGAGCCGGAGTTCTAGGATGCGCGCCTTTGGTTGATGCCTGTGGTTATGGAGCTACACTTCCATGAAGAATAAAGTTATTATTATTATCATACCTTTTCTTTCAGACCTATGGGTCATTTTGTAATAAAGTTAAACGCGATATTGTGCTGTGATGCAACTTTTGGTACTTTATGTATGAATAACTGATCCTGGCATACATAAAGTTGGCATTTGGTTTATTTAAATAAACCGGGTGTGATAAGAGTGGTATCAGAGCCATATCGACCATAGGACGCAGCCTAGATAGAAATGGACAAGCCCTAAGGATTATTTTAACATAAAATTATTTTACTAAGTATTTTGACTAGTTTCACTCAATATTCTAATCCTTATGTTACTGCTGCCTCCTTGTTTTAAACTGATGGAAATGGGAGTATTTTTTTTGGAGGCATGCATCTGAATTTATTTATTGAATCTTAGTCTTTCTGTAAAAAAAAACTATGCATATTACCTTGCTGCTGCTTTCTGTTAAATTATTTGTTTGTTAAATGTGTGAGTGGATGTACAGTACCTTTTGGATGCTCGTGAAAAAAATGCTTTTATGCTTCCTGATTGAATGCATGCGCCTGCTGCTTGTGTGAGTAAAAAAAAAGTGCTGCTTTGTTTTCTGGTTGTAGCATGCACAAGCTTCTGTTGCCGTGAGTTAAAAAAAGGGGTACTGGATGCTTCTTTTTCTTGTGCAGGTGCAGCCTTAAGCTTTTGCAAATGGTGGTGTGCTTATTGTTTAAACGAACTGTGAAGCATGCTTCAGGAAGGGTTGCTTTGTTTCAGCATTAAAATATTTTTCTACAGCCTGCATTTGCATAGTCAGTTTGTTTTCAAAATGAGTGTTCTTCAATTCAAGCAAGCTATTTGAGTTATTTCTGCATTAAAATATTATATCTAAGTTTCTTTTGTTTAAAATTTTAGATGGCTAACCAAAGAAACGAGGAGGAACCCATGGAGCGCAATATGGAGTTACGTGAGCTCACTAAGGAGTTTGAACGGGGAAGCATATCGGAAAAACTGTGGGATGTACTGAGGTTCCTTGGGTATACTAAGAAGCCACGTTTCACAGGACAGAAGAGACCTCGCCCGGGACATGATCTATGGAGTATGAGTGTGATCATCTATGACCATGAGCCAATCGAAGAAAACTACAGAATAGAGAAGGTTCATTATTCTTATACTGAGTGGAGTACTTTCGAGGCAGCTCTACAGGCCCTGACTTCCATCATGGATCAGCATGAGGCACGCATTAGCAATAGTACATCATGCCATTATCCTCGCCGAGTTACTGGTACAGAAGAATATGTGGTGCCACCCACGGCTGAAGAGGACAACATAGTGCTAGCACAGCAGGTGAAGCTCACAGCAATGATGAAGAAGATGTTGCAGGCGACCATGTTGGAATTACATGAGACCCAAATCAGGCTCTATGGTGCAGTCAAGACCTTCTAGGCCACTCAAATTAAACATGAGACAGGAGCAGATGACCTACAGACCATGGAAACTACCTCCTGGACAGTGGGCTCTCATCCTGAAAAGAGGCTTCGGGTTGATCCTGTGACAGGTTACTTCCCAAGTGGTGATCACGATGAGAATGCAAGTGTTGGGGCAGCACCACCACCACCACCCCCAGACGCCCCTCCCCAAGCAGAACAAGGGAACGAGCAGCCTGTTCACTCTAGCGAATCCCGCGCTTAGAGATCCCAGCCCCTTTTACTTTTTGCAAGAACGTTTAGAACGCTTTATGTAATAAATTAAACCTGGTGTGGTGAACCTTGTTATGTTTGATTGCCTATGTTTGAGACTTGTTATTATGATCATGTTTGAGTTGCGTCTTTGTAATGACTGTGATGAGTTGTAGCGTCATGCTTGCGATGTCATCTTTTCTTATATAATAATATTTGCTTAGTTAGGGTTATCTTTCTGTATCCATGCTCTACATATCCTATTCATGTCACTCATGTTGCTACACATACAAACAGATGGTGAACACTAGGGCATCTAGCAGCCGCGCTGGCAACACCAATCCTGGCCCGACTGGAAACAACCCACCACCACATCCACCAGCTTTGGAACAACTCATGGCCATGCGGACACAAATATTACAGGGAATTGCTAACAACCTTGCCAACCTTCAGAACCAGCCACAAGTTCAACCCAATATACATCCACATCCAAGGAATCATCGTGATGAATTTATGAAATCCAGACCACCTACCTTCTCTCATGCAGCTGATCCCTTGCAAGCAGACGACTGGATGAAAAATGTGGAGAAGAAACTTGTGCAGGCACAATGTAATGATGTGCAGAAAGTTTTGTATGCATCTGGACAACTTGAAGGGGCAGCCGCTGATTGGTGGGATGCCTATGTGTATGCACATGGGAATCAAAATGGTATCACTTGGGATGAGTTTAAAAATGCATTTAGGCATCATCATATACCAGCAGGCTATAGCTCGACCATAGACTATTAAATTCAGTAGCCACCATCATTTAGACATGGGTTTTGCTTAGATTAATCTATCGAGAATAGTTTCGCTATTTGTCGGTTTGTAGAACCCCAACTTTGTGCTTAGTCATACATCTGTAGTTTGTCACTTCCTTTGAGAGCTGCGTTCTTTCGAGTTCTTGCTTGTGTTCTTCATTTCGCAGGCACGGATTAGCCTTCTTGGCGAGGTCAACCGGGTTGTGACACAGTTGATAACCAGAGGAGTCGTGGTGCTAAGATTGCAGGGTTCGAGTTTGCTGACTTGAAGCCGGATCGGTGTATCATGCTCCGTCCAAAATGAGTTATCCTTTACCTGATGGAAGATCGGGAACCCTAGTCCCCATCAGCTACAAGTCGGTTACATGATCCTAGTCATATACAACAGGGAGTACTACAACAGGGTACTTTGGGGAGTCTCCTAACAGTACACGACTAGTCTTTCCAATCAACTACGCCGTCTTGCACCATAGCCGACTGGTTGAAAGTAGTCGGGTCAAACCTTCCCTATCGAGTAGTTTAATCCCGTGGATGAGTGGCCCTAGGGATCCTGGTCCCACAGTTACCCATACAAATTATTACAAGGTTCAAGTCTCCATACATAAATGGGTACCAAAAACTACTACGACAAGATACAACTCCTGAAACGAACATCTCAACCATCGATGTCCTCGTCATCCCTCGTCCAACTCCTCCGTCAAGTTGTCGTTATTGATCCATCCATAGCAAGGGCCTTGTGGAGGACTCCTCCTGGTTCACCGAGGACTCCTGCTGGTCTCTGACAATGTGAATGTGGCGAATGCCCGGAGTAATGTCAATACCGGACTGCTGATTGGACTCAACTGGGAGTGGTTCGGGAATCTGTGCCTCATCCACCCACATGTGCTGCTCGTTCTACATCTACAGCTGACCAATATGCTCCTCTAACCCCCGGATATGATCACTAGCCTGAATATAGTCCACCTCCATCTGCTCCAAATCACCCCTCTTATATCCCAGCTCCTCCAATGATGTGGACATGACCAGCTTAGATATGACCATATTAATGGCTTGTAAACAAAAGGTGAATCAATCCTATATAATGATTATTGTTGCTACATTCGATGAATTGATGCTGCGCCACGATGTGTGTTCATTGTCATTTTCAAAAATACATACATGGATTAAAAAGAGTGCTAGACACACATGGAAGGCATGAAGGACCAAAGAAATTGATTGGGGATCAAGTCCAACACGTTTTGGAGGCTGGATTCGGACTACAGAAAAACTTCAACTTGTGATGGACGCCACGGTCGCATACAGACTCGGATTTCGGCGTTCAAGTACTTCATGGAAAGCTTATCAAGTCTACTTTCCAACGGATCCAACGCACATCCATATCTATTCGGAGTCGGCCAGACTTGTCTATTTGCGCCGAGATGTTTTCTGCTCATGATGCTGCATCATCTTATTTTGGCCGAATGGGCCGTGTATCATGTAGAGTCCATTATGGATGCGTCCTAGGGTTGGAGCATGACCCCAACACCCCTATGGTCATCATCCCTTGTCTTATACCCCTTAGCTGCCGCCAAGAACACTTGGGTTTCATTTAGATCAAGTTTAGCCTTTGCTAGTAGCTTGTAAGCGTGCGTGTTGGTCCAGCCGCCTGTCTTCGAGTCTTCGGAACCCCACCTTTGTGATTTTAGATTGGTTATCATCTCCAAATTTCCAATTCAGTTGCTTGTTCTACTTGTTCTTGCTTGTTCTTCGATTGCTTGCAGGAATTACCCTAGTGGTTTGGTTGATCATGCTCCACAAGATCGCGACGACCGGTGGAGTTGGTGTATCGGTTGCTAAGGCGCAACGTCCTTGGACGGTTGTAGTCGGGCCATGAACGTCTCTCCAGTCTAAATCGAAGTTATCACCCTCTCATCGAAAGATCGGGCGCAAACCCTAGCGGGTTCACATCACTGTGTCAAATCCCCATTCTCCTCATTCTTTCACACGCACCTGATCAAACAAGCCCTGAGCCGTCAAGTTCATAGTCTCGTGGCTGTCCATAAGGCTCTGTGTAAAGCTCACAACAACGTCTAAGTAGTTGGCCACTGCTGCAGGTGTGGGGCTCCCGGAACTCTCGCCGACAATGGATGGAAACCGGGCTCCTGAAGGAAAGGTGTAGAACTCCGCTGGAGTACCCTAAAGACTACGGTGGTTTCTCTTGCAAACCTACCCAAGTGCTGTCCAAGCGGCTGCCCTACAAGCCTCATTGAAGCTACTCCCATAATCCGTGAGTATCTCATCACTCCTACTACGACGGGTGGTGTCGGGGATGGTGACATGGACGGTGTGAGTTGTCACTCCGGCCACTATCTTGTCAGTCCCCATGTAGGTAGGTGGAGAAGTGTAGTCAAGCGTCTGAAGCGTTTCCCACAAGATAACCGGGGAACCAGGAGGGTGGAGGCATGTGGAATGCATCTGCCCATCAGGATCAACTTGAACTGCCGGGTCATTCATCTGTAACATCAAAATATGAATCATGTTCTAGTGACATGTTTATCCAATGAGCATCAGTGCAATTCTAACCAACCAAACATGGTTTCACTCATACTCCAATCAAACATGGCACTCATCCAAAAGTTTGCAACACACTTTAAGCATTCTTTCCTAGCAAGCTCATACACTAGAACAATCCCTATACACTCATTTGCACAAGCTTCACAACAATTGCACTCAGAAAAATTCGGCAGGACAGCAATTCAGTATTTAGGTCATATCTCAAGATCCTCTTATCCATATTGCACGAAATTTTGACAGCGCATAGATAACTGCATTCCCAACAACTTTCATGTCGATCACATTTCCCATAAATGGGTCTAAGTAGGTCGAAAAATCAAAATTCAGAGGCAAACCGGTTCTGGATAGATTCTGGAAAGTGGCCTTATGTGCAGGGGCGGACTCAGCGCCCGTACCGCAGAGTCCGTGTGTGTTGTACATCTTTTAGAGTTTTTTTACATGTAGCTAAGTGTGCGTTAGTTTGTTCATGCATGTACGTATGCACCGGTTTATGAGCATTCATGGACTACATGTTAGCACTAGTTTAGCACTAGTTCGCCCAGGCTCTGTTCGATTCCTGGGTCCGCCACTGCTTATGTGATTGTGCACTCTAGCATTTCAACCCCTTTTTAACCCCAAATTATTTACTGAGATTCAACAGATTGCATGAGCATCTTATTCGTCCTCACAAAAAAAAAACAATTGCCAAATAACTTTAGACTTATGGGGTTAGCGTCGGTGGCACACACACACACACATATATAGGATGAGTTTTATCTACATGTGGGATACCCATAGTTAGGGTATTCATCCCACCAACATTAGCACCAATCTCAAGACCAACATGAAGGCAAGATCCCTGATCGACGATTGATTGGGGAGGCATGAGATGTTAGTACACGAGTAATGACCCTAGGCGACTGGGGAGAAGCGAACAGTCTAGACAGGTGGCATGCGCCGACCTAGCCGGGAGCATGCCACTCCACCTAGGCCGCACCCTCACCCCGAACGGTATGGTCCTCCTCCGACCTCTTTGGGGACACTATGGCCTGAAATGGGAGCTGAAGCTGGTTTTTGATCCTGTGGAGGGGTAAAAAATGGGCCACTACGTTCCGGCTCCTATTACAAGGCCGGGAACAAGCACACCTCTCCACGCATTGCGCCACGCACGAGGCCCAGGCTAAGTGAGGTGACGAGAGAAGGAAGGCCCCCTACTTCTTCACATAGGAGCCAGCCTACATCGACCAGATGGTGGAAGCACAGACCTACATCAACCAGGTGGCGAGGGCGCAAGCTTGAATCGATTGCAAGCTTGACTCCCGAGCACAGGACAGGGCTCAGGGGAAGGTGAAGCAGCGCCCAGTCAAATGAGATTCTTATCTGCTTGATAAGCTATCCCTGCATAGTGAGCATCGTGGCAGATGTTGGCGGTTGTTACGGCACATTTTCGACCACCAATACTCGGGAATAAAAGAGGATATATGTGACATTCCATGCAGTTAGGTTTAATCCTAATAAAGTTCCATGGGTTTTGGTGAGTTTCACTTGTGCAAGTACATTAACAACAAATACGTGCTATAGGGGTCGGAATTGACCGATTTGGCCGAACGACTCCGTTCGGCCGGTTACCCCCCTTAGCCGTACACATAAAGCACAACCGGGAGTCGTCCACGTCAATGATGACCAAACGATGACGACACATGACATGTGGGCGACCGCCACCTAATCCTTCGGCCAACACAACATGAATTACATCACCAGAAGCCAGCCTAGGGAGGTCCAAGACCAAAGGCTTTGCTGGGGAGGCCGGCAATGGGCCAAGCCCAATTCGGCCGAAGCCTGGCCTTCGGCGAACCGACCCCATCACTAGGAACCGACCCAGGAGTGCATCCAGGCCGTGGGAGCAAATGGTAGTGCATCCCACGGTTCGGCCGTACTGGGCAGTTCGGCCGAACCGAGCAATTCACCGAATCACCAGGGGGCACCCCCTGGCTGCCTTGGTCGCCACTCCTCTCCACCTCCTTGGGACCTATAAATGCAGTGGGACTTCACTTGTTTCACACACACCAAGCCAAGGAGCTCTCATTTCCACTTCTCTATAGTAGAGTTATGATAGTTTAGTTGTGAGTTAGAGTTGAGTTGAGCTGTGCCTTGGAGGTTCTGGAGTCATCTTCAGAAGATGTGGTATAAGCTCTTGTATCTTTTCCTTTCCTTTTGTAGACTTTGAGTTATCAATATAGTTATCTTTATCACTTTGCCTTTGTCATTTATAGCTTGCTTCTACTTTGTTCTTGTTGCATCTATATCGTGTTTAGACTATAGTTGGTTCTAGTTCTGGTGCTTCTAGATCTTGTTTAAGTCTTTGTCTTAGCCGGTTCTTTGATCTTGCTCGATACTTGAGGTGAATTGTCATTAAGTGTATTGACAAGGTTGTTTGCTCTTGCTAGTGGAGTAAGTAGTTGTTGACTAGTATAGGAGTGGTTCGTAGGATAGCTAGTAACCTTAGTTTTCCCTTGAGTCTGCGGAGGTGGTAGTCGTTAGGTTGTGACAGCCCAATATGGCCTTTGTAGCCCATCACGTTCGTCTCGGCTTGTAGGATCCCCTAACGCAGGGTAGATGCCACCCCTTCTCATCCCTTTCTATGTGGCGTAGGCTCTGCTGTCGCAAAGTTAAGACATAGGTTTAACCTTGACCTTTGAGTGCTGGCTCTACAGCCTCTGTACCTCTAACCCCGAGTGACATAAATAGATAAAGTACCTAGGAATCCTCTATCTCTTCTCGTTGTTCTCCCAGCTATCTATTCCTTCTCTTTCCTATCTAAGCCTCCCTTGAGCTGTGTGTCATGGTATATCCACTCCTATCCAATACCGTTATCCCCCGTCTTCCTAGTCGTGTACCCCTCTCTGATAGTCTCGAATATCTGTTTGTTAGTACTCTTGCCATAAGCTTCCCTGTGGAAATATAAATTACGATACCTCAGAATACTCCCTGGTGAAGTGCTATAGTGGTAATTCTATGCGCTTGCGGAATATTTATATATTTTACTGAGCCATAAGAAAAACCACTGAAAACTCCTTACCCCAGTACTGGGATTCACAATCCTGATATTGGATCGTAAGAAGTGCCAACAACATACTAAACATCATCATGAGAGAACTGTTGCATGCTCTAACATGGCAGGAGGGAGGAGCACACATGGCAAGGCACCTCGACCCACCAAAAACAGGTCGAGTGAGACGACATATCAAGGCATAGTTTCAGAGGACGTCGAGAAGCACTCGAAGGCTTCCGACCTTAGGCTCCTTTCCCTTTTTTCTCCTCTTTTTCCATGTAGCCGACCCCTATCCATATATAAGGGGAAGGAAACCCTCCACAGGGGGGATAGACAATCTTGCATGTAGGCATCCTCACAAGCTCGCTTGCATGCATACTAGTGCTCTCACACGTCGACATCCAGGCAAACACACACACACACACACACACACCATGGCTTCCAAGCTCCCCCCTTGTAAGCTCCGAGTCTGCCAAGCGCAAGGAACACGAGCGCCCCAGACTAGACGTAGGGACATTCCGCCCGAACCAGTGTAACTCCTCTGTGCTTGTTGTGCCTACCATCGCCCCCTACAGAGACGCGCTGCAATGACGATGAAGCAAAATAGACCGTCGGTTATTGGAAGCACCGACACTTGGCGCGCCAGGTAGGGGGAGGCAACGCTTCTTCAACACTTAGCAATTGAGCACTGGCACGAACTCATCTCGGCCTGCTCTACGGAGCAATTCCGGAGCAACTAAGCTTCGGCGATCTACATTTTCTCCATGTAGGTGTGGGTGAGTTCCAGCTCGCCTCGCCACCCATTCCCAGCATATGCTTTGGAAGTCTCGAGTTCATGGCAGATCGCTTTGGGCAGCTTCGCCTCGATGAGCGAAGTTTTGCCCCATCTGGCCCACTGCTGGACTCTCTCCTCCTCATGAACAGAGAAGAGACTCTCGCCGTCGATGGCCAGAGGCTGGCTCACCATGTTGAGGCCTTTCTTGGGCCTGACCCAAGCCCAGAGGAGAGCCGACATGTTTTCTATGCACTGGCCAATGTGCTGTCCCAACTCTCCGAAGGAGAGTCTATGCCACCTGAGCTTGAGTTCTGGGACCCCCAACACCTACCTCCCCTACGTCATGCGAAATGCCGTAGAGCTTTTTCAACTCAAGCTCAAGGCTCAGATGGTGGGTTCCTACTCATCTTCCTTTGTCAGAATGATGGATGCCATCTTGCATTTCGTTCACGATCTGTTGGCATCCTCAACGCTCTCAGGCGGTGCAACCAGCAGTACTGACTCATCGGGCCATTACCTCCCCTCACGGGAGTGTAATGTGACCCATGTGATGGAGACCTCGCCACAGGGGCAAGATGAAGGAGACCACGCTCCTCCAGTGCAGCGCACGCCGGAGGAGATGGTGGAGTATCTTCGTGAAAAGGCTGAGCGGGTCAAGGCCTGTGAAGCTGAACTGGAGGTGGAGCGAGCCCGCTTCAACACGGAGCGTGAAGAGTTTGAGAAGCGCCAAACTCCTCACAACAAGGTGAACAACGGTAACTCGTGCACACACCGCATGAACGACTAGGTCCTCCACGATGAGACACGTACGCATTACTTCCCGCAGGCAAGTAAGAATGCGGTGGCTGCGGCCATGATCATACGCTCCGCCTAGCAGCCGACTGATCCGGAAGCTCTCCGCAAGCACCGCGAGCTCAAGCGCTCCTTGAGATGGCTGCGGTGTAGCAGGAGGAGAGCTCCCAACGTCACCGCGAAGGTTCCCAGAGCTAACGTGTTCGCGAAGAACCGAGCTCTCCCTGCCAAGTCTCAGACAGACCAACTGCCATGTCCCAAGGTGGCGGGAATAATGGAGGAATACCCCATCGCAGGGGTGGAGCTCTCGGTGGGGCAGCTGGTGCGGAACCAGTGCCCCGCGCGTCAGTAGAACACAACTGCGTGGGAGCGTATCACGACTTCTGCCACACACTCAATGCTCGGCGGCGCGAGAAGGCAGAACAAGACCGCGTTCACGACAAGATGGAGCCTCGGCACCATCGCACTCGCGATCACTCAACCTCTAGTGAAAGTAGCCAGAGCCCAGATAAGCCAGGGCCCTGGGCCTTTGCAAGATGCATCAGTCAGGCGCCTTTTCTCGCACGCTTCTGAGCGCCGACCGCTGTCGCCAAGTATGCTGGGGACACCAACCCCAGTGTATGACTGGAGGACTACCACCTTGCTTGCCGAGCAGGCGGGGTGGATGATGATAACTTCATCATCCAGGACCTCCCCATCTTTCTAGCCGAGTCCGCAAGGGCCTGGTTGGATCACCTGCCCAGCAGATGCATCAGGTCCTGGTCCGACCTAAAGCGCATCTTCATCGGCAATTTCCAGGGCACCTACATACGCCTAGGTAATTCCCAGGATCTCAAGAACTACAGACAATCATTGAGAGAATCTCTCCATCAGTACATTAGACAATTCTCTAAGCAATGCAATGAGCTCCCTAATGTCGTCGACGCGGGCGTCATTGGGGCCTTCATCTCTGGTACTACAAGCGAATCGTTGGTTCACGAGCTGGGTCGTAACAAGCCATGAACCACTCGGAGCTGTTCAACATCGCCACCAGCCATGCTTCCGGAGAAGAGGCAGTCCGCGCCAAATTTGGCAATGACAAGGGCAAGAGCGTAGTCCCCCACATCAGAGATGATGTGGGGTCCTTGCGTTGACTCAAGGGCAAGAAGGGCAACAAAATGAAGCGTGAGGTGGAAGTTGTTGCAGTGGCCGAGCACTCAGCTAAGAAGTCGATCCGGCCGAACAATGGCCATTTCAATAAGATGATGGAGGCACCTTGTCCCGTAAGGCAGCTTCTCAAAGATTGCGATCTCATGAGGCGCTTCCTCAGCAGCAACCTCGAGCCCAACGTCCAGGCCAAACATGATGACCAGCGCAAAGAGGATGCCCAGGAAAGTGAGGCCTTCCCTAAACTCGACGGCTGCCTCATGATTTTTGGTGGCCCGACTGCTTGCGAGTCCAAGCGATGCCAGAAGCTTACTGACAGGGAGGTCAATGCTGCAACCACTGGGGGGCATGTGGTCCTAACCTATTTCCGGTGGTCTGAGGCTCCGATCACTTTTAATCGTTCCGACCACCCCGACTGCATTTCGCAGCTAGGTCGATTCCCGATGGTCGTCGCACCTATCGTGGGCAACATGCGCCTTTCCAAGGTGCTCATGGATGGGGGCAGTGGCCTCGACATCCTCTATGCTGAAGCATATGATGCCATGGGACTCTCTCGCAGTCTCATACAACGAACCAAAAATCCATTCTATGGAGTCATCCCTAGATTCTGAGCGCTCCTCATTGGGCAAATCGAGCTGCCTGTGACCTTTGGGGATCGGGACAATTTCCGTATGGAGACCCTCACCTCTGAGGTTGCGGATGTTGCGAGATCCTACCATGCCATTCTGGGCCGGCCATGTTACGCAAAGTTCATGGCCATCCCCAACTACACCTACCTCAAGTTGAAGATCCCAGGACCTTGTGGTGTCATCACTGTAGAATCAAGCTTTCAGCAAGCGCACCTCTGTGACCGCGAGAGCATGGACTTGGCTTCCGCGAGAGCTCGGCTGCACCCATCTTTTCGTTGTGGTGGACAAGTTCACAAAGTGGATTGAAGCAAAACCACTCACCAAGGTAACATCACAAGCCATTGTAGACTTCTTTCTTGACATCGTATACCGCTTTGGAGTAACAAACTCCATCATAACAGACAATGGCACACAATTTATGGAGAAGAAATTCCTCCATTTTTGCGATGACTACCACATCCGAGTGGATTGGGCTTCCATAGCCCATCCAAGGACCAATGGGCAGGTAGAACATGCCAATGGCATGATCCTCCAGGGCCTCAAGCCTCGCATACTTGATAAACTGAAGAAGTTTGCGGGGCGATGGGCAGGCGAAGTCCTGGCAGTCCTATGGAGTCTTCACACCACGCCAAACCGCTCGACCGGTTTTTCCCCATTCTTCATGGTATATGGAGCAGAGGCTGTCCTTCCCTCCGACCTTGATTACAAAGCTCCAAGGCTTCGAGCTTATGACAGCAACGGGTTGAAGGAGGCACACTAGGACACCATCAATCAGCTGGATGAGGCACGAGACACAACGCTTGTCCGTTCAGCCAAATACAACAGGCCTTGTGCCGTTATCATGCCAAGAACTTCAGAACACGATCTTTCGAGGTCACTGATCTGGTACTGTGGCGCACACAATACTCCAAGGGAAGGCATAAGCTCACCCCCCCGGGAGGGGCCATACATGGTGGCGGAGCAACTTCGCCTGGGGGCTTACAGGCTAAGCGATCAGAATGGAAATATCTTCACCAACACTTGGAACGTCGAGCAGCTGTGTCGCTTCTATCCATGATAAGTGCCTGATCTCATTTACCTTTCTCTCGCCCAACTAATTTTTGGTCCGACCGCCCCAACATCACTTGGCACGCTCGGACTGAGGGGGCTGTACAGGGTAGTTATACTACCCCTTTTCTTTTCAAAACACTTGCACTGTATTGCCCAGGGGAAAGTTCTTTTTTCCCTTCTGTTTGTTTGTTCTGGCGTAAGGACCTGAGAGTCTTTCCGACGTCTCTAACTTTGAGCTCCGACCTAAGGCTACGCCTAACCGAGTCCCGCGGATCCTCACCCAAACTTTTATGGCTACACTCCGAATTAGTAAGAGCAAGTAAACAAAACTCGGGAGCTCAAGGGACCAAGCGCCAAGACATGATAAATAAAGGGAACACGTGAATACTTTTCAGATAACTATCCTAAACTTTAGAAACCCACTTGAGCTTAAAATTGTATCTGCCTCTTTCACTTTGAGTTTCAATGACTAAACCAAAAAAGGTTGCAGGTACAAAATATGATGCTCTACGTATGGTTGCTCGGGTCTTGGCGCGCGGATTGCTCGGAGCCAGCTTCTCCATGGCTTTTAGTCGCATGGGACTCGGACTCGATTCCCGGGATCCAGACACCGCGACCTCTGCCATTTCGTTGATGCCTCGACCGTGCGCTGCTCGGAGTCTCTTCCTTGGTCTTGAACCTCTATCGTAGAGGGGATTGCCACAGGAAGCCCAGTCTCGACCATTTTGATCGCGGTCTGAGCACCAACTTGAGTGATCTCGCTCGTCATCTGGTCCCTTGATTCATGAAGCTCTAGGGCCGCCTGAGCTGATTGCATGGACCGACGAGCAGCCTTCACCCACTCTGTCATCACTTGTTCGGTCACACCCTCAGTGAGTGGCAACACCTCGAGCTCGAGCTGTTCAAGTGCTTCCTTGTCACAACCTTCCACATCACAACAGACCATCTCGAGGTCCAGCTCGGGGTAGTGTGATTTCACAGAGGTAGGCACGGCGTTGGCCCTGAACAGAACGCCGTGGTGAATCAGGCTATCCACTTCCTCAGGAATCTCAGCTAGGCAAGCAGCAGGGAAGCTGGATCTCGGGAGGACTCCGAATACCTCCCCAATCACGATTTGCACCACGCTCTGCAGTAGATCCAGCTCGCTCCGTGCAGAATCTCAATCCAAAATGGCCCATGCCAACGACTCGGAGCTCTGGTGCAGGCCACTGTGAGTACGCTCCAGTTTTTGATCAGAGGCTGCACCAGCAAATTATGTAAGCAAAAGAACTGATTTGTGCAAGAACAGATCGGAAGAAAGAGGTCGGGACTGAACCTACCAAGTTTGGCCCTGCAAGCCTCGTCTATGTCGGCTACTAGACGACGCCTCGCCTATTCGGACTCCTCAAGATCCTTCTGAAGCTTGCTGTTCTTCAGCGCGAGTTCTAATAGGAAGAACCAGTCAATCAAGAAAACAAGTGAGATACAAAAAGAGTTGTCATGCAGGAGCAACTTACCCTTATGCTAATCACTCTGGACTTGATAAGTCCCGGCAGCTTCCCGAGCGGCTCTCTGAGCTTCTTCTCTGGCTTGTGCAACAAACACAAGCTGGCTTTGAGCTTCCTCTGCAGCCTTTTGAGCAGCAGCTCTGGCAGTTTCGGCAACTTCCCGAGCTGTTCGTTCTGCACCCCACGCGTGTTGGCTACACGGGAGCTCGTGACGAGCGGCCACCAGGTCAACCTTCAGAGCCTTGGCGTTGTCTGCCACACTACAAAGCTGGGCCAGCTCCTCAGTAAAGTTGGTGCGCACCGCCGCAAGCTCACTTTCAGCTTTGGCCTGGGCAGCTGATGCCGCCTTATCTGCATCCTTGCGAAGGGCTTCAATCTCAGTCTCTGCATCAAATTTGGCATGGCTAATCAGAGCTGCTGCTTCTGATTGTGCGTGGCGCTCGGCTTCTTTGACCCAACACCAGACCTCTTCCTCCTAACGCTGCACCTTGCACTCGGTATCTTCGAGTCGAGCTCGGAGCGCCTTCTCGTGCTGTCGGAGACTGGATTCATGTTGCCAGCGGGCGTGCTCTTCACGGAGAAACAATGATTTCTTCAGGGACACTGATTGTAGTTCCTGGGGAGGAGGGAGACCAATATCACGTACGCAAACAACCCCACAATGAAACTCTGAAAGGCTTTACTTCCCCCGGCTATGGTGGGAAGATCCCTGGAGGTGACGCCCTGAGCATTCCGAGCAAGCCCAAGGGCCTCAGTAAGGCAAGCCACCAGGCTCTCCATTGTTCCTTCCAGCTTTTGGCCACCATCTTGAAGAGACAACCATAGGCCCGACTCCCTCTAATCTTGGAGAGCGAACCAAGCCTTGTCGGGCTTCCCTGGCACGGGCTAGACCAGGTCAGACGGTGCTGCGCCATCTTGTGAGGCACTGGCCTGGGAGCATGAAGGCACGATTTGCATCGGCGCAATGAGCCTCCCTGATTCGGTTGGAGGCGCGGTGGATTCCTCGCCTCTCCCTTGTGTCATAGCGCATGAGCCCCCGACCGGCTCGTCAGCTGCCTTCACCCCTATCTCTGCGGCGACCACGACAGAAGTTGCCGACACGTCACTGCCCCCGAAGGTGGTTGACACTGGAGCACCAACACTGGGCGTCTCTAGTTCATGCAAGCCAGGCGTCGCGGATGTTGGTGCCACCGAGCTCCCTGCTGGGAAAACTTTTGTAGCAGTCGCAACCACCTTGTCTGATGATGCATCTCCGGAATGCTCGGCGGCCGCGGTTCCAGCCGGGGTGGCAACGGATGAGGCAGGTCTGCTTGGGGCTGTCGTGCTTGGGAAGTCTGCACCAGTACCTGCTCCGGCATCCATCACCATGGTAGAGTCCTGAGCAGGCAGACTGCTCGGAGCCGAATCCGAGAAGTCGCGAGCCCACTCCAAGACCTTTGTCAACATGCTGGGGTCCCTGGATTCAGAACCGGGAGCCTCAGCATCCCCCAGCCAGCCTCCTCGAGGCGATGTCGCCACAACCATGTCCTCCACGCTGAGGTTCGATGGCGCTGTCTCAGGGCGAAGAGGAGGCTAGGCTGCGATCGACACCTCTTCCGAACTAGGCTTCAAGCTCGACAGCTCCTCGACGACGGGGAGTGATGCAACTACGGCAGCAGAAAGTGATGCAAGTGCCGGCAGGGCCTGCGGACCACTATGTGGGATGCCAGGAAAGAATATTGTTGGCCTATAAGGAACAACAATTTCTTCACTGCCAAGAACTGAGCTTCTGGGTTTTCTTGTCGAGCTGTAGCCAAAACAAGAGAAGTAAAAAATTACATCCATTAAAGAGGATATCCAAGAAGCAACTACTCAGAGTTTCAATTGAAAGGAACAAAGACTCAAGGTAACCAACCTCTTATGGGTGAGTGGAGCCACAGGAAAGCCTCCTTTCAGCGAACCCCTCACAGAGAGGCTGGATGTGTGCGAGTTCTGACTTGGGGGCGTGGGTCTCCGACCTTGATGGGAACTAGGGTTTCCCGTTCTTCCGAAAGGTTCTGATAACTCTCAATTTGGTGGAGTCGTGACCCAAATCGATTCGGCTTCCGAACCACACGCTCCGAATCCCGCAATCGCAGCAGCACGTCTCCTCAGGTTATCAACCGGTGTAGCACGGTTGACCTCGCCCAGAAGGCTAATCCTTGCCTACGAATCAAAGAACATAAGCAAGAACGAGAAAGATTGCAACACAATTGTAGATGTATGATTAAACTCACGAAGTTGGGGTCTCACAAACCGATGAGCGGCGACACTGTTCTTGATAGAATTGATCTAAGCAAAACCCAAACCCTAACTTGGGCGGCGGCTACTATTTTAAGGAGTCTAGGGTCGTGGTCGACCTCCTGGACGTGCCCCTATTAGGCTCAACACGATACACGGCCCAAAGGCCAAAATACAACGACGCAACACCGAAATAGATTCTGGACATCAACTTGTTTCGTTGATTCCCGATGACTCCAGATAAATTTTGACATGAGACTTGTGCCATTGCAAATATTATCCTCATAGCTTTCTAAGCATATAAAGAACATCCAAATCTGATCCCATATGCGACCTGGGCGTCTGATTTAGCGCTGATTGCTCCAGGACTCCGAGGTGGATAGGAAGTCGAGTTGATTTGGGTCTCTATCTTGACTTGCACGCCCTTGCTGGTCCTCTCCACCTTGAAGCCCTTCTCCAACTATCCTCTGGTCCTCTCCATGGTTCCTAATTACAATATAATCATTAGATAGCAATCTATTCTCATAATCACATAGAGAAATACTTAGGAACGAGCTCACCTCTAAATTCAATTGTCGCGCACGAGCTCTAGTGATTGGACCTTGAACGATCAATGGAGGATTGTTGTGAGTATCCATAGGAGTGATGTCCTCATCATCCTCCCCCTCTTGAATTGGAGTCGTCCTCGACTCAAGCTCATCATCTTCTCCCAAGTATGGCCTCAAATCTGAAACATTAAAGGTGGGAGTAACCCCAAACTCGGGAGGCAACTCAAGTTTATATGCATTATTATTAATCTTTTCAAGTATTTTAAATGGGCCATCAGCTCTTGGCATCAACTTAGACTTTCTCAAATCTGGAAATCTTTCTTTTCTCAACTTAGCTCTTGGCATCAACTTAGCTCTTGGCATCAACTTACTTCTTTCCTACCTTTACTACCCGCAATTCTATACTTGTCATTCATCTTTTCAATGTTGTGCTTAGTTGTTTCATGCATTTGCAAAATAAATTCAGCATGTTCCTTGGCATCATTATGAATCCTTTCACTAGTAGGCAAAGGCAAAATATCAATAGGAGCATGAGGGTTGAAACCATACACTACCTGAAAAGGACTTACCTTGGTGGTAGAATGTGTTGCTCGATTATATGCAAACTCGACATGAGGCAAACATTCTTCCAACATCCTCAATTTTTTCTTCAAAATAGCTCTCAACATAGTACCCAAAGTACGGTTCACGACCTCCATTTGTCCATCAGTTTGTGGATGACCAGTAGTAGAAAACAACAATTTTGTACCCAACTTGTTCCACAGAGTCCACCAAAAATGACTCAAGAATTTAGCATCGCAATCTGAAGCAATAGTAGACGGCATACCATGCAAACGAATAATCTCTTTGAAAAAGAGGTAAGCAATGTGTATAGCATCATCACTCTTATGGCATGGTATAAAGTGTGCCATCTTAGAAAAAAGATCCACCACAACAAATATGCTATCACTCCCCCTCTTAGTCCTAGGCAATCCCAAAACAAAAGTCCATAGAAATATCTACCCAAGGAATAGAAGGAACTGGAAGAGGCATGTATAACCCATGTGGATTCAAGCGAGACTTAGCTTTTTGACATGTGGAGCAGCAGGAAACAAACCTCTCAACATCTCTCTTCATATGAGGTCAAAACAAATGCGAGGCCAAAACATCCGCGGTCTTCTTAGCACCAAAATGGCCCATCAACCCTCCTCCATGCGCTTCCCGTAACAACAAAAGACGAACGGAACCAACTGGAATGCATATGTGGTTTGCTCTAAACAAGAACCCATCATTAACCACAAATTTGTTCCATGCACATCCCTCTCTAAAATTTAGCAACACATCTTTAAAATCAGGGTCAAGCGCATATTGTTCTTTTATCGATTCAAGTCCAAAAATCCGACAATCAAGTTGGGACAACAAAGTATATCGTCTAGACAAAGCATCAACAATCACATTATCCTTCGCCTTCTTGTGTTTGACAACATAAGGGAAAGTTTCAATAAATTCAACCCACTTAGCATGTCTACGATTCAGATTATTTTGACAGCGAAGATACTTCAGCGATTCATGATCAGAATGAACAACAAATTCTCTATGCCACAAATAATGACGCCACGTTTCTAAAGAACATACAAGTGCATACAATTCCTTATCATATGTAGAATAATTCAGAACTGGACCATGCAACTTTTCACTAAAATATGCAATGGGTTTACCATCTTGCATCAAAACACCTTCAATGCCAACTCCACTAGCATCACATTCTAACTCAAAAGTCTTACCAAAGTTTGGAAGTTGCAGCAATGGCATGTGCGTAAGCTTGTACTTCAAAGCTACAAAGGACTCCTCTTATGCTTTCCCCAATGAAACACCACACATTTCTTCGTCAACTCGTGCAACGGTGCAGCAATGGTGCTGAAATATTTGACAAAGCGGCGATAGAAACCTGCAAGACCAAGAAAACTTCGTACCTGTGTGATGGTTTGTGGAAACGGCCAGCTCTCAATGGCCTCAATTTTCATCGCATCCACCTCAATTCCCTGTGGAGTAACAACATAGCTAAGGAAAGAAACTCTATCGGTGCAAAAGATGCACTTATCAAGATTAGGAAACAAACGTGCATCTCTCAATGCATCAAAAACAGCACCTAAGTGTTCCATATGTTCATCCAAAGACTTGCTGAAAATTAATATATCATCAAAGTAAACCACCACAAATCGCCCAATAAAAGCCTGCAAAACCTCATTCATCAATCGCATGAAAGTACTAGGTGCATTGGTTAAACCAAAAGGCATAACTAACCACTCATATAACCCGAATTTGGTTTTAAAAGCTGTTTTCCATTCATCTCCAAGTTTCATTATTATTTGGTGGTAACCACTATGCAAGTCTATCTTTGTGAAAATTATAGCTCCACACAACTCATCAAGCATGTCATCTAGCCTAGGAATAGGATGACGATATCAAATGGTAATATTATTGATAGCTCGACAATCAACACACATATGCCAAGTACCATCTTTCTTGGGAACCAAAAGCACAGTAACAGCGCAAGGACTAAGGCTTTAACGGACATACCCACGATCCAACAGTTCTTGGACTTGTCACTGAATCTCCTTAGCTCCTCGGGATTGGTGCGATAAGCAGCACGGTTCGGCAATGTGGCTCCGGGAATCAAATCAATTTGATGCTCTATCCCTCTCAAAGGTGGAAGGTCCGGTGGTAACTCAGCTGGAAAAATGTCCTCATACTCCTGCAAAATGTTAGTGACAACAGGAGGCAAAGAGCTAACAATATCACCAAGAGAAAACAAAGCTCGTTTGCATACCAAAGCATAGCACATATCATCATCAGAAAGTTTAGCAAGTTCAGATTTCATTGCGAGCATAACTCCCCCCTTTAATTTAATTCCCTCGACCTCAGAAGTTGGTGCAGACTTATCCTTTTTAGGTGGGTAAATAGATTTAGCAACTTGCTGATTTTCAGATTCCTCATCATGCAAACTAGCAGCTTGGTCTTTATCAGCTTGTACATTTCAGCAGGTGTCATAGGTAGCAAAGTAATTTTCTGTCCTTTATGTATGAAAGTGTATTTATTACTTTTTCCATGGTGTATAGCATCATTATCAAATTCCCAAGGACGTCCCAATTAAAGAGAACAAGCATCCATAGGTACGACATCACAGTCAACAGAATCAACATAGGTACCAATGGAAAAAGAAACTCTACAGGTTTGTGTTACCTTAGCTTTCCCCGCATCACTAAACCACTGAATACCATATGGATGGGGGCGTGTGGCCAATCCAAGCTTCTTGACCAAATCAGAACTCACCAAATTATTGCAACTACCTCCATCAATGATGACACGTGCGCGACGGTTGTTGATGAAGAAAAAATAATTGGAAAAAGTTATGGCGTTGGATCTTCTCAGGTTGTTGTACTTGTGCGCTGAGTACTCGCTGCACAATGATATTTCTAAAGGTCGTGGTGTCCTCGCTACCAAATGCAACACCACGATCCTTATCAATATCATTTGTATCATCATCTTCAACGTCGGAGGTGCTTATGTATCCATCTTCTGTAGAAATGTATGCTCGCTAACTAGGGCAATCCTTCTGCACGTGGCCAAGCCCATGGCAATGGTGGCACTGAATGTTGGAA
The DNA here is from genome assembly GCA_033239725.1 of Echinochloa phyllopogon. Taxonomy (NCBI): domain Eukaryota; kingdom Viridiplantae; phylum Streptophyta; class Magnoliopsida; order Poales; family Poaceae; genus Echinochloa; species Echinochloa phyllopogon. The sequence goes on from BTCW01000018.1 coordinate 32,637,915, forward strand.
GTGCTTGGTGTCGAGGTGGTACTCTTGCTGCCGTCTTGCAAATAATTTTTACCTGAATCCGAAGAACGTGCAGAAGATGGTGGTGGCGGTGATGGTGCAGCAGCTGTTGAAGGTGTGGATCGCTTGCTCGCTGGTGGGGGTGCTCAAAAAGAAGTTGGATTGGGCAGCCCCGAAGATGGCGTTGTACGTGGCGTGTAGGAGGTGCTTCCCACATTGTTCTTGCCCTGCTGTTCACGCCCCTGAATCTCCTTTTCTGCAAGCACAGCATATCGAAACAACTGGTCAACAGTGTTAAAGTCCTTATAATTAACTATGTCCTGAATATCATGCCTCAAGCCTGAAGAAAAACGACAGATATAATCCTCAAACCCTTCTACAATATGACAATGCATTATGCCTTTTTGCAAAGAACCATAGTAATCCTGCACAAAAGTTTCTCCTTGTTCTAAACACTGTATTTTCTTACGCAAATCTCTATGATATGAAGGAGGAACAAAACGATCATGCATAGCCACCTTAAGCTCATTCCAAGACGTAGGTGCTATACCATCGCCAACTAGACCAGTCCACCAAATAATAGCAAAGTCCTTAAACTCACTAGTGGCTTGTCTAACTTGATATTCTTCTAGTACAAGGTGGGTAGAAAATTTTTGTTCTACTGTCATCTCCCAATCAAGGTAACCCTCAACATCATAATGACCTGAAAAAGATTGAATGGTAAACTTAATCTTAGCATAAGGGTCATCACGATTGTTATTACCTTGGTGAGCGCCACCCATACCTACCCTGTTATGGCGAAGACGACATTGTAGTCATGTGTTTCTGGTAGCTGCTTCATCATAATTACCATTGTCATCAAACACCATGTCATCTGGAAAACGTGGAGGTGGTGGTTGTTGTGGCTGTGGCTATGGACGTGCCTCCACTACAGCAACTCTATCGGCAAGCTCGGACACCCGTCGGTCCACCCTCTCTAACATGGTGCCAAGCTTCATAGCGATGAGCGCGTCAGTGACAACCTTGTTGATTGTTTCTTCCATCTTGTCACGAGCAGCTTCTAGCTCTTCACGACTAACACATTCACTGAAATATGCGGGAGCCTTTGATGCATCAAATCCTGCCATTGAAAAGCACCAAAACAAGAACACACAGTGAAGGTTATCCCTAATAATCCGACTACGTGCTCTCAACACAGCAAATGAAGCATCTTACCAAGCTCTTGCAAGGTTCTTACCAACAAGCAAGGCAAAGGATACTTGGAAGGCGTGTAGTCTGCAATTGCAAGGGTAAAAAACCACTGCCGTCCAGAAGGTGTATGTGGAGCTTTGAGAAGGCACAATATGTAGCAAGGAGTAGCAAATAATGAATGCAGAATAGCAAAGTTTAATAAGTATCCAAAGTATAAGTCACAATTGCTGGCTTAGACGTGTCCTAGACGTAGCACAACAAGTTGGAACAAGAAACGATGGAAAAATCTCACAAGACAAGCAAAACAACACTCTATGCAATTGTTTTAATCTTTTCAGCAATTTCCCTCCAAAACCTCCGGACTAGTAGGAATCACGAGTTTTTTATTTTTCAACTATTTTTTTATATTTTTCTCTTGACAGGGATAACAAAATCTCCAAGCACTTAAATTTGCACCCTTTTTTGAGGTGAGAGGCGGCCTAGGGAAATTCAGGAACAAATGCTGAAAACCCTAAAACAACATGATCAATTTTTTTCTTTATCTTCCTGATTTTTTTTGAATTTTCTGACTCGGGAAAATAGGGCTGCTGTAAAAAATGGAGTCACAAAGCTGCTGTAAAAAATTGAGCCAAAACAGTGCATCGAGCGAAAAGTTATGCCCGTTTTACTGAGGGTACCTCAAGTTATGGTTTTCGGGAGGCCCACGATGTGGTTCTCTGGAGGCTCAATTCGGCATGATGCATGGTGGTGGTTAGGATATGCAAGATGAACCAAGAAGGGCTGCGATGTAATTCGATGAACACATGGCGGCTCGCAACCTATCTAGGGCTTGTACGGCAGGAGTTCACGTAAGGCGGCTAGCGAGGGCAAGTCAAGTTATGGGGTGGCACAACCTGTAATCTGGTAATGGTGGATGGGATAGCGGCGGAAATAAACAATGCACAGCAATGGGTGATTGAACTATGATGACGAACATGACCTAATACCAGCAACAAGACTTGACCACGGATACAAACTCAATAAAGCAAATCCGAAACGAAATTGCAAAGGCTAACTAGGACAGCGGAAATTTTTTAGGGCTATTTTCTAGACTATAGGACAAAGGCGAAAGGATGAACCTGATGGTAAACCTGTGTCTGAGTACCACTTGATGGGAACTAGGGTTTCCCGATCTTCTGAAAGGCTCTGATAACTCTCGATTTAGTGGAGTCGTGACTTAAATCAATCCGGCTTCCGAACCACACGTTCCGAACCCCGCAATCGCAGCACCACGTCTCCTTATGTTATCAACCGGCATTGCATGGTTGACCTCACCCAGAAGTCTAATCCTTGCCAGTGAATCGAAGAACACAAGCAACAATGAGAAAGATTGCAACACAATTGCAGATGTATGATTAAACTCATGAAGTTGGGGTCTCACAAAGCGACGAGCGGCAACACTATTCTTGACAGAATTGATCTAAGCAAAACCCAAACCCTAACTTGGGCGGCGGCTACTGTTTGAAGGAGTCTAGGGTCATGGTCGACCCCCTAGATGCACCCCTATTGGGCTCAACATGATACACGGCCCAAAGGCCAAAATACGACGACGCAGCACCGAAACAGATTCTAGACGTCAACTTGTTTCATCGATTCCTGATGACTCCGGACGAATTTTGACATGAGACTAGTGCCACTGCAAAGATTATCTTCTTAGCTTTCCAAGCATATAAATAACATCCAAATTTGACCCCGTATGCGATCTGGGCGTCCGATTTAGCGCTGACTACTCCTGGACTCCGAGGTGGACTCGAAGTCGAGTTGATTTGGGCCTATATCTTGACTTGCATGCCCTTGCTGGTCCTCTCCACCTTGAAGCCCTTCTCCATCTATCCTCTAGTCCTCTCCATGGTTCCTAATTACAATATACTCATTAGGTAGCAATCCATTCTCATAATCACATAGAGAAATACTTAGGAACGAGCTCACCTCTAAATTCAATTGTTGGGCACGAGTTCTCGTGATTGGACCCTGAAGATCAATGGAGGATTGTTGTGAGTATCCATAGGAGTGATTTCCTCATCAGACCTCCTCCTTGACCTCTGGGGGGAGAACGGCTCTGACATGCGCCGCGACCCCCTGAGGAAGAATGGCTCCGACCGCTACTCTGAATGATAGGGGCGCGCCGCTCTGCTTCTCTCCACGCCCACCAGAAGGGCGAGCACTTGTCTGGGGACCACCTGGCCCCCCAACCTTCTGGGAACCAAAGCTCGAAGCAGAATTGGAGCGCGCCATCTCGGTGTGAGCATGCTTGGGAAGATTGACTTGAGCCCCAGGGTGCTCGGAAGAACGCTTCCTTGCCCCAACTGCTCGGGGGCTTGCTCCACCACGTCCACTCCTTCAAATTTGACATTGATGTCCTCTGCATCCACATGGGCTTCAAGCTCGGCCAGGACCTCGTCATACTCCTCATCATTGCGAACACGGCGACCAATCTCTTGCTCTCTCTGCTGCTTGTGGAAGGCCTGCTTACCCTTCCGCTTCTGCTTCTTCTTCTCCGTGATCAGTGCCTGCTGGCGAGCAGCACTCGCGGCTCTCTCCTCTGTGCTCTTCTTCAAGCGTGGCATCGCCGATAGATGGTGAGACCCTGTCATGAAGATTGGAAATTCAGAAAGCAAGATAAGACAAGAAATCAAGCAAGACGAAGACCATATGATTGAGCTTACACTCATTGGACGGTGCTGAGCATCATATGGCACTGAAAGAGCATTCAAAGCATGATTCTTGTTGGCCGGTAAGAGGCTATCGAGCACCTTCTTCACACGGAGCTTGGGGAGCTCCGTGTCCTTCACCAACCGATCGAGGTCGGACGGGCCGGTGTACTCCCACAGGTGAGTGCACCTCACCCCGAGCTGTTGGACTCGCTTGCAGATCATGGTGCCATTGAGGCCAACCCTCATCAGGCACTGAAATTCAACATTGATCAGATCCACCTTACTCTTCATTGCACTGCGGCCTCCCCAATTCCACTCATCTAGCTTCACAATTGCCCTCCCGCCAGTGAACTTTGGAAAAGGAGCATCCGTCGGGTTCCGGATATAGAACCACTGGCAGGAAGCAGCTCCTGCACAACTAGCTCTTCAATGTCGACGGCCTTGAGGATTGTTGGCACTTCTTACTATCCAATATTAGGATTGTGAATCCCGGTACTGGGGTAAGGAGTGTTTAAGTGATTTTTCTTATGGCTCAGTAAAATATATAAATATTCTGCAAGCGCACAGAATTACCACTGTAGCACTTCACCAAGGAGTATTCCGAAGTATTGTAATTTATATTTCTGCAGGGAAGCTTATGGCAAGAGTACTAGCAAATAGATATTCGAAACTATCAGAGAGGGGTACACGACTAGCAAGACGGGGGATAATGGTATTTGATAGAAGTGGATATACCATGACACACAACTCAAGGGAGGCTCAGGTAAGAAAGAGAAGGAATAGATAGCTGGGAGGACAACGAGAAGAGATAGAGAATTCCTAGGTACTTTATCTGTCTATGTCACTCGGGGTTTGAGATACAGAGGCTATAGAGCCAGCACTCAGAGGTCAAGGTCAAACCTATGTCTTAACTTCGGGACAGCAGTGCCTACGCCACACAGAAAGGGATGAGAAGGGGTGGCATCTACCCTGTGCTGGGGGATCCTACAAGTCGAGACGAACGTGATGGGCTACAAAGGCCGTATAGGGCTGTCACCACCTAACGACTACCACCTCCGTAGACTCAGGGGAAAACTAAGGTCACTGGCTAGCCTAGGAACCACTCCTACACTAGTCAATAACTACTTACTCCACTAGCAAGAGCAAGCAACCTTGTCAATAGTCTTAGTGGCAATTCACCTCACATATCAAGCAAGATCGAAGAACCAGCTAAGACAAAGACTTAAGCAAGATCTAGAAGCACGATATAGTCTAAACACGATATAGATGCAACTAGAATAAAGTAGAAGCAAGCTATAAATGACAGAGGCAAAGTGATAAAGATAACTATATTGATAACTCAAAGTCTACAAAAGGAAAGGAAAAGATACAAGAGCTTATACCAGAGCTTCTGAAGACGACTCCAGAACCTCCAAGGCACAGCTCGACTCAACTCTAACTCCCAACTAAACTATCCTAACTCTACTAGAGAGGAGTGGAAATGAGAGCTCCTTGGCTTGGTGTGTGTTACCGTGAAGAGGATGCCTCTATTTATAGGTTGCAATGACGGTTGAGCTTGGGTAACCACCAAGGCAACCAGGGGGCTTCTCATCCTTATTCGGTCGAAGATCCTGGTTCGACCGAACTTCCTGGTTTGGCCAAACCAGTGGATCCACCGACCTTGGCCTTAAAGGGCTGAGATTGCTCCCTAGGGTCGGTTTGGGCAGTGGGGGCGGTTCGTCCGAATTGGTGGATTCGGCCGAACTGGACTGCAGGCCTAGGCCTGCCCCATGCACCGCCTTTGCTTCCGGGGCTTCATGGATGACTTGATCCAGATGGTCTTCATGTTGGTGTGGCCCAGAATTGATGTGGCGGTGATCCTACGTGGCTCATACGGTCGTCGCTGACATGGACGGCCTCCGGTTGTGCTTTGCGTCATGTACGGCTAAGGGGGGTAACCGGCCGAAATGAGTCGTTCGGCCGAATCGGTCATTTCTGATCCCTATAGCATGTATTTCTCGTTGTTGTACCTGCACAAGTGAAACTCACCAAAACTCATGGTACTTTATTAGAAATAAACTTAAGTACATAGAATGCCACATATATCCTCTTTTATTCTCGAGTATTGGTGGTCGAAAACATGCCGTAACGACCGACAACAAGCTCCCCAAGCTTAGACCTTTGCTCGTCCTCGAGCAAAGATATAATCTTAGGCTCGGTGGATCAGGAGTTGCTACAATGTCAATGTCTTGCAGGTAACTCTATAAACAACTAGTACTCAAAGTTTCTCGAATCATTGGCAAAGTATTAAATCACCATTTTACCTATGGGGCTTATAGCAATCTCCTCGTCTTGGGCGGTTGAACAGTTTGATTTAGTTTTATTCCACTCTACTCTTTTCAGGATCCCATCTCAGAGTTTCCATAATTTTGTGAAAAATATAAGTTGTTCCTCAATTGACACACTCAATCACTCAAGTGGTATTTGAATCCTCACCAAAGGCTTGTGCCTTCTTTTCATCCTAAAATCTAATATGGCTTTTGTGTGGCTCAGGGACAATGGATGAAGGCATGCATGTATCTTATATTTTGGTAAGTCAAAGACCGGACCTTTGGGGAACCAAATCACGCCTTTGGATCAAGAAGTGCAAGTGTGTGGAGTGGAATGGGGTGGAATATGGTGGAACTCCTTGGGATGATTCTTCCTCTCGTTGATTTATTTTTGAGATCATGGGCTATCTTCCTTTTTTCATATTTTTCCATGCCTTTTGGCATGCTTTTCTTATTTCTTATTTTTGCCATGCTCTTTGGCATGCTTTTCTTTTTCTCTTTCTTTTTGTGATGCTCTTTGGCATGCTTTTCTTTTTGCCTACCCCATGTCTCTATTCAAGGATATTTGGAGAGGAGATCATAGAACATGGAGCATTTATTTTGTGGATGGATGATGGCAATGTTTGCTAACTCCCAGTGTAGGAATTGCGATTGAGAAGTGGTGTGTACGTGAATCTCGATCTTAGAAGCATGAAAGTTTTCACCCAAAGGTCACAACAATTTGACAAAACTCACTAAGATAACAAGCAGCGTATGAGTAGAAGGTTTCAACTAAACTAAACATATGGCTTTGGTAGGAATTTCTGACCAATGAGGAACTTTAATTTATTTTTGAAAGCACAAAGCATCCGAGATATTCACCATACTAAGAGCAAAAGTAGAACTTAACCACAATCTTACTATATCATTCCTTACAACAACTTAGACTTGGAATAAAGCATGTGCTCTCACAAGGTTTCAAGGTTCATTTTTACTCATGCCAAATGACTCAAGCACTATCAAGCAACTAGTCAAAACAAAGCTCTTGCAAGATTAATGACAGAGCAACTATTCATCATTTCCAAAGTGAGAGGCATATGGTTCATTCCATGCATAGTTGGGAGTTAATTTTATTCAAAGCAAATATTTTTGGTCTTTTCATTTTTAAATGGAAATAAAACTAGAAGGGAAATGCAAAATTTAACTGTTGAAGGGAATGTTGAACATACCTGGTGGGGGTCCTCCCCCAAGCTTGGATCCTTCATTGATAGGGTCGAAACCTTGAAAAATATTCCGCCATTTGGTCCATCTTCCGCTGGACATCGTACCTTATAGATTCCAGCACGCCACTATTCTCTTGATGGTACTGAGAATGGCATGCCAAAGTGCCTTCCATATTCCGGGTACGGTCATCGAGGAGGTCGACTCGGTCGGAGATATAAGATAACTCCCGACCGATGTCGTAGCCGCTGGGTGTAGAGAAGCGTGCGGACTAAGAATGCCCAGGGAAGTACGGCTAGGAGGCACTATCGTACCCCCCTACATACCACCCCTAGGAGTACTCAGAGTCCGTACTCTGGGCGTAGTCCTAGTGGCTCAGGGTGAAGTAGTCTGGGTCGTAGGATTGTCCAGAGCCTCTTGCTCCTGACGTCCCAGCACCACTGTATGTGTCGAAGGCCACCTCGAACGCAGACGTATGTCGGTGTGGCTGTGTTGGTGAAGTTGTTGGTTCCTGTGCGGTGAAGAGCCTGGCATCACGCCTGGCTTGTCCCCGGGTGAATGGTCCTTCGGCTGCAACACTGTGCCGAGCAGGCTCTCTCCGAGGGGGGGAGTCATCCGATTCGGTACACAGCTGAAGAGTTAGTTTCTGGGCGGTATACAACCTCAGCTCTGCACAGTGTTGCATCGGTAAATCATCACCAGTGTCGTATCGGGCGCTTGTCGTATCATGTGGCCTTGCACAAAGTGCTTGGTATCCACAACGGAACGCGTTGTCTCTAGGTAAGCGAGCTGGGCGCCCTCCATAATGCCCAACTGGTTAGTGAGGTGAGTGACTAGAGAAGTCACCGCCATGCTACCCACACGAGAGTGATGGGACAACCAATGGGTAACCATATCTTTAACCAGAGAAATAGCAACTTGCTTAACCATGGCATATAAAAGCCGCAACTTCACTGTATTGACGAGACGCAAATCAGAACATGGAAACACCGTCATAGCCATCCACCGATGCATGAAACGCAAGGTGGGGTTATGACTGTTATTAGTGCGAGGTGTAGAATAGTTAGAAGTACTCTTGGTTGAAAAATCGAAAGTGAACACCCTCCCAATCAGATGTAAGAGTCGAAAGAAATTCGAGGGTGAGGAGGTACGAACCTTGTTCGTTGACACGCCAGAAGTTGCCCCAGCCAACGGCTTCGAAGACTTATGGGAATTCTTCATCCATACCTGTTCTTACGAGCAGGTCCTGCTCGAAGACACGGGTAAGCTCAAACTCCTTCGAGCGCAACATGTTGAAGACGTTCCGCTCCCGGTCCGTCCGGAGGATGATGTCACTCTCGTTCAGGAGCTGTCGGGTTGGGTGCGAGGCAGAGCCTCTCCCAATGCTGGCAGCCCCTAACTCGACCACCTCCATCCGGCTTGAACCGCGGGACGGTGCTGGGGAGCTCCCAGCATCGTTCGAGCATTTGCTCAGCCGGGTGGAGCGATGGAACGTGGAGAAGATCTTCGACATGCTACCTGCAAAATGTTAGCGCAAGAACTACCAAAAGGACTGAATATATGGGGTTAGCACAAATAAAACAAATCAGTCGTTCGAGAGGGTTAGTCGTTCTTGCGTGGATGAAGAACCACCACAAAAAGTCAGTCGTTCTTGTGGGTCTTGGAAACCACCACAAACACGTTCAAGTTTTAGCACAAGGATCAAACAAAAGCAAAATATTTTTGTGATTTTTTAAGCAATGCAAGTGAACCAACATGAGCAAGAACTAGAGAAGAACTTGAGCAAGAACTTGAGAGAGAGAGGGGGGGCTTCTAGCAGAAAATTTCAGCGTGTGATGGTGCAAGGAAGCAGGCAAGCATTGCCTAGCATTTATAGGTGAAGGGGAAGTAGCTCCCTGGTTTGGCCGAACTAGGCATGTGTGGCCTGAGCACTCTAGGTGAGTGCAGCTCCCACCATTGCTTTGGTTGCACGCAAAATTTTGTGGCCAGCACTAGAGTATGGTTATGTGAGTGGATTTTAGTGGTAGGTGAGATGCAAACTTGACACGACCAAAGTGAAAGTTAGTGGAGTCACCCCCATGCTGCCATGTTTTGTGATAATTGGTGAGTGTGCAGCAATATGGAGTGGGGTATACATGTTTTGTGCTGGTTGGTGATGACAAGAAATAAATGGAGCACTTTGGAGAAGGGTAAAAATGATAAGAGTTACAAAATGTACCCAATTCAAATAAATTTTAGCATACTCTCCATTTATTCTTCACCATGCTTGCAATTTTTACTCTCTTTCAAATCAATTACACAAGTGGTTTATTTATTTTGGAAAGGGAAACATGCAAATGCAATGATGAAAATTAAAATTTGGAAGGGAAACATGGGATACATACCGGTTTTCCTCGCGACGAGAGCTTGTGTTTAAAGTCCGTGAGCGGGACTCCTCCTGTGCTCAGTTGTTTTTGTCATCGTCCGATCATGGAGTGGGTTGTTCAGGCGATGCAACCTTCTTCCGCCACACCTTCTTGTTCTTCTTTTGTGTTGGTGGCGGTGGAATCGGCTCCTCTGGAGAATTCCAGAGGGCCTGATCTTCCTCGTATCTCTTCACGAGGAGGTCCATTTCTTCTGCGCTCATTATTCTTGTCAGCTCATCCCATTCGAACTGCTCTCCACCGAGTATTTCCAGCTCTCCACAGAGGAGTACTTTTAGGAAACATTCAACGCTTCTCTGCTCCGGTGTATGAGGCTTTGTCTTCTTCTCTTCCCGAGGTCGGAACGGGAAGGAGATCGGCGTCCGGTTGATATGGAATAAGATTTCTCTTGTATCCATGTCAATCCTGGCCCGTGTAGTGTTTAAAATGGCCGGCCCAACACAAGGGGAAACAAATAATCGCTCCCCGTGTAAAGGACGATGAAGTCCGCAGAGACGTAATGTCCCAAGACTCGGACCGGCACATTCTCGATCACTCCCTCGGATCGATGAATCTGCCAGTTGTACCTGGGCATTTGTAGGAGACAAAGTGGAATAGCATAACTTTTTAAATAATACATTGGACATAATGTTGACATTGGCTCCAAGATCACAGAGTGCATCATCAATGCGATGATTCCAGATCGCGCATTGAATGATTGGCACTCCGGGATCTTCCTTCTTTCCGGAGGTGTCCTCGTGATGGCTTTAACAGCAGCTCTTGGCAGGTGTGCCCCTTATTGTATTTCTACTTGGACTCGTGAGGCTACACTTGCATGAAAAGCACAATATGTTCTACGAGATGCCTTACCTCGTCTCGTAGTAACCGCATTTACTGTTTCAATGGAAGGTTCGGGTTGCCCCAGAATCTTCCCCGACTTGGTAACAGGAACGACTGCAGCTAACTGAGCAAATTTGGGTTTCAATCATTTTATTAAAGCTCAGTTGACTTTTCACGGCAGAGGAGAATGAATCCAATCTAGAGTCTATGATTTCCAGGATTTTATCATTAGCATCAAGCTTTTTATTGATATTTTCAGTGATTTTACCTTGGCTGATTATTGAAATTGCTGGAATTGAAATTGTTACCTTGTTGAGGCCTCACAAGTGGGAGGTTTTGGCGCAAATTGCACCCTTGATTGCCATAGTTGTTCGGTCGATACCCGTTGTTGTTGGAGTTGTTGACGTAGTGGGCATCTTCTCGCGTGTCGGGGCAATTGTTCCCCGAATGGCCAACATTGCAACAGACCTCGCAAGTCATGCGAGCGTCCATGGCTTGCACCGTTTCTTGAGCTTGGTGTGTTACAAGTGGATGCCTCTATTTATAGGTTGCAATGACAGTTGAGCTTGGATAACCACAAAGGCAACTAAGGGGCATCTCCTCCTGATTCGGCCGAAGATCCTGGTTCGGCCGAACAAGTGGATCCACCGATCTTGGCATCGAAGGGCTGAGATTCCTCCCTGGGGTCAGTTTGGGTAGTGGGGGCGGTTCGGCCGAATTGGTGTATTCGGCCGAACTGGACTAGAGGCCCATCCTACCCCCCTGCACCGCCTTTGCGTCCTAGACTTCATGGATGACTTGATCCAGGTGGTCTTCATGTTGGTTTGGCCTAGAATTAATGTGGCAGTGATCCTACGTGGCTCGTGCAGTCGTTGCTAACATGGACGGCCTCCGGTTGTGCTTTGCGTCGTGTACGGCTAAGGGGGGTAACCGGCCGAACGGTGTCGTTCGGCCGAATCGGTCATTTTCGACGCCTATAGCACGTATTTCTTGTTGTTGTACCTGGACAAGTGAAACTCACCAGAACTCGTGGAACTTTATTAGAAATAAACCTAAGTACATAGAATGCCACATATATCCTCTTTTATTCCCGAGTATTGGTGGTCGAAAACGTGCCGTAATGACCGCCAACAAGAATTGAGGGCTTCCAGTTCGACATCTTGAGGGGATTGGGAAGGCTCGAGATGATGGACTCTAGCAATGGCAGCTGGAGAGCAAGAGCCGCAAGAACGCAAGGACATGCTAACAGATGGGAAAATTAGAAAAGGCAACAAACCTTTCTCTACTATTTCTTTAAATACTGCGGTGAAAAGAACACCCCTGGGGTGGGCCCTACCACGAAAAGTGTAGAGGCAATAAAGAAGGGTTGCGGCCCCAAGGCAGCCACCCAGGTCGCTTCATTTCCGCCTAATCAGTTACGGTATCAAAACGTATTGTAACGGGACATGAGGCATTATAATCCAACGCTTTGCATGACCACGGAGGTCGGGCGAGCATGCAACCTGGCCGTGGCAATGTGACTGCTTTGCATTGCACAGGTTGGGACCGAATCATCTGAGCTGTCGGGACTCTGACCAGGCGGGCCCAGCCACGAAGCTAAGCGCTGCTCCGACTGCGAAGGTTGGGGCCTGCCAGGGGATACTAAGAGGCGAAACAACTCGGATTGATTAGCCAACGAGGCTATAGGCAACCCTAGCTACGAAGGATGGGGTCTGCGTGCCTGACTAAATTAAATGCACGAATGCAAGGCTCGCGAAGAGTCCATGTTGCCTATACCTCTTGCCAAGGGAGAAGCGAAATATGAGTCATCGACGACTCGTTCGGCAAAGTCTGCACAGGTTCAGACATGGTTGTCTTCCCCTTATGACTGAAATCGAATGAAGGCTATGCATGCTACTCTCACTAAGAGAAAGGTAACTAAGCCAGGGAAGAAGGGATGGCCATCATAGCGCCTTTAGCCGACCTATCACCGCGGATGGGCATGGTGCCCCTTCGGTCTCACCCGCTACAAAGGCACACGGGGTACTGTCCAATGACTGCATAGCATGGGCGAGTACTCCAACCTCCCGAGTGTGGAGCTCGGTGAGAGGTTCGAATAAAACTTAAGATATCCTAAGCCTACCGACCTGTTTCTCTACCGTAAGAGAGCTCGGGGGCTCGGGGTGCAGAGCCCAACACGTGGGTCCTAAAAATCTCAAACTCAAATAGCAAAGGCATGAGAACAAAGATCAAAACATGAAGCTTTATTCCACAGGAGATTACAAAGGAACAAGTTCCTAAAATAGTAAAAAGTTACAAGGGTCCATGACCCGAAAAGAGTGCAAACTCATAAAAATTGCCCCCTATAATGGGGCAAGGGGCACAAGAAGATGAAGAGCCTGGCGAAGCAGGTGCTCAAACAGAGTACACCTAGCAGGGCTACTTCTTGAATTCCCCCTAGCGTTCCCCTCGGCTGGAGGGAAACACCGAAATAAACCCGCCAAGTCAACCTTCACACCCTAGGGTGCAGGAGATCAGGCTCAACGGGAGTCATCGCATGCCACCCCTGGCGATGGTGTGGAGAGGAGGAGCAGACAGCTTGAGGCTGTCCCAAAGGCGAGGAGGGACAGTTATCATTCACCTCTACCTTGAAGACATCCCCCGGGAGTTCACCGTTGGCGTGAAGAAGCTTGGCAGCAGAAAAGGCAGAATGCCTCTTGCCAAGCCTACGCGGCCGGAACTCGATGAGGAGCTGAAGATGGTACCTCTCCGGTACCCACCTCCTAGACCTCCCGCGCGATGAACCTTGAAGGAATGAAGTCACTGCTGAATCATTCCCTGCAAGGCGCACCACCACCTGCCCCGCCGTATACATTCTAGCTAAGGAACACGGGCGGTGCAGATCTTCACGAGGAGAAGGCGAAGCATGCTGGCAGGCACACCTGCCGCATCTGACCCTTCCGCCCTGCCGTCCTCGATCATGTGCATGGCGGAGGTCTTCACCCTTCCACCTCCCATAGGGGGTTGGCTCCCAACTCTAGGCCACGAGGATGTCGGTGCAGTAGGACTGACCTGCCACCCAAGCCTCCTCGTTACCCGCTGCCATGAAAAGTTCTCCCGAGGAGAACTCCTCACGAGCGGCGTAGCATGCCATGAGTGGGAAGCCATCTGATCCATCCCCCTCTCCTCACAAGAATACTTCTTGCAATAAGACTACGAGTGCCGCTGGGACGGAGCCTAGTGGCAGAAGCGATCTTGAGGAAACCAAGCTTTTATAGGCCACACCATGGCAATGGGAAAGGTCTTAGCGAAAGAGGAAACCATGGACCTCCTATTTATAGGCCCTGCACTTGCCGTACCACTTATGGTAACGGCAGGATCCACCCCGCAAACTCAGCGGCCACCATGAAGGCTTTAATTGGGGAAGGTGGCCGGCCGCCTGCCCCTGTCAAAACTGAGAGGACTTGCCATAGCAAGGCTTGCAGGACAAACGCCATCAAAAGGTGTGCAAACTTGCCTGACAGGGCGAACTGCCCACACCACTCCTTCCTTGTGTTAGGAATCCGGTCAGAAGGAAAACGAACACACTCAACAGAGGAGTTCCTAGAAGCCACTCGGGGGCTCAGAAACTATGACATGTAGATCTGAGCAACCCCGATCGATCGACAAGAGCAGTAATCTCTCTGACCTGTTCTTGACAAAACCAACGGAGGTGCATGAAGAACTCAGAACTCAAAATCCCCATGGACCTATACTCCAAAGGGATCTCGGGGGCTACTGTGGGGTACCCATAGTCAGGGTATTCATCCCACCAACATTAGAACCAATCTCAAGACCAACATGAAGGCAGGATCCCCGATCAATGATTGATTGGGGAGGCATGCGCTATTAGGACATGAGTAGTGACCCCATGCGACTGGGAGAAGCGAACAAGCTAGATAGGTGCCACGCGCCCGACCTAGCCGAGAGCATGCCCCTCCACCTAAGCCACACCCTCAGCCCAAATGGTAAGGTCCTCCTCCGACCTCTTTGGCGCACTGCGGTCTGAAACTAGGAGCTGAAGCTGGTTTTTGATCCTGCGGAGGGGTCAAAAATGGGCCACTAAGTCCAGTGAATATGCACACAATTCCATGCATTGGGCAACACACGAGGCCTAGGCTAAGTAAGGTGAAAATAGAGGGAAGCCCCCTACTTCTTTGCATAGGAGCCGGCCAACATCGGCTGGATGGCGGAAGCACAGACCTACATCGACCATGTGGCGAGGGCGCAGGCCCGAATCGATTGCAAGGTTGAGCTCCCGAGCATAAGACAGGGCTCGAGGGAAGGTGTCACACCCTAAAATTTTTGGATTTCAGGATGTGTTTTTGAAAAATAATTTAATAAATAATTTCTCATAATTTTAATTTTTTTCTTCAGTTTACTTAATTTGTAGGGAATTTGGTATAGTGAAAACCATTTTCT
The DNA here is from genome assembly GCA_033239725.1 of Echinochloa phyllopogon. Taxonomy (NCBI): domain Eukaryota; kingdom Viridiplantae; phylum Streptophyta; class Magnoliopsida; order Poales; family Poaceae; genus Echinochloa; species Echinochloa phyllopogon. Next base: position 32,652,987 of record BTCW01000018.1, read on the forward strand.
AAATCAAATTAAAATAATATAGGCTTAATGTTGAGTGCCTTGCATTCATGTCGGCTTGCATTTAGTGGCTTTATGTGTGTTAATTTTTCAAAAATGCGTTTAGAAGCCTAACGAGAATTTTCCAGATTTTTCTAGGATTTATTCCTACGGTCCTAGAGCATTTGCCAATTTTTAGAACATGCAAAAATCCATTTCATGAGCTCCAAAAATTTTATTTGGGTTCCCCGTGTCCAAATCTATCTCTGTGATTTTTCCCAAGATTTTTGGAATTTTTAGTTTATTTTCGTAGCTCAAATGATTTATCTAGAATTTTCTAGATATTTCTTTGCTTTGACGAATAATTTAAGAAAATGAAAAGAAAAACCTAAATCCCTCTCGGGCCGAAACCCAACCCAAACTCCCAACCCAACCTGGCCTGCCCCCTCCACTCTTTCTTTTGGGCCATTTTCCCCCCTCCGGCCGAGCCTATGAGGCCCGATACGGATGCAACTCTGCCCAACTCGCTCCCTGGCCTATTTTTCCTTTCCCCACGGCCCAGTGCGCCCTGAGTCAGCCCACAAGCGCCCGACCTAGCTCGCATCACTCCAGCCCTTCTCCCTTCGCCGTGTCGGCCCACTTCTGTCCCTGGCCCAATCCACCAGCGCCCTCTTCCCTCAGCCTCACACGCGCCGCCCCGCAACAGACATCGCGTCGTCGCTCCTTCCTTCCTTGGTGTGCGCGCTCTGCAAACCCCAACGTCTGTGTCCTATAAAGGTCTCCGCCTCGAGCCCGTTCCCTAGCTGCGACTTGCGCCTGCCCTAAACCCCGCCTCACCCCTTCTCGCGCATCACCGCCGCCACAATGAGTCCGACGAGCCGAGCCACACCGTCGGGTTTGATCCCCCTGATTCGCCGGCACCATTGCGTACTAGGTAAGCCGTGGCCACCACGAGCACCTCCTCGTCGGGACGGAGCTCCCCTGCCAGTTCTCGTCGGTTGACATCCACCAGAACACCTTCCCCGTGTTGGCGGTCGTTACGCCTTGATTTTCGACCTCCAACCGAGCATAAAATGAATACATTGAAACACTGCACCATAGCTATAGGGTTTATTTCTAATTATTTCCACAAGCTTTGGTGTCTATTTGATTCCGGGAGGCATATGATCAAAGTTGAGGCAAAAACCACATGGAGTGATGGGTTCGGCCGAATCCTGAGATTCGACCGAACTCCATCATTGAACCCGGGATGTACCACGACGTGAAGACATGAAACCCATCAGCACCCTGGGCTTGGATGGACTGCTACGGCTGTCATCAACACGAACCTAGTGGATCGGAGGACGGAAGAGGCCCAAGCCCAACTCGACCGAAGCCCACCAGTCCACCGAAGGGCCTCCAACTCAGCCCAAACCAGGAGCCGACCTACAAACCGACCTGGGGAAGCAATCCGAAGCATTGGAGCGAAGGCGGTGGCAGTGGACGGTTCGGCCGAACCCCACTAATTTGGCCAAACCACTCTACCGCCTCAGAACCGACCCTGAGCAAGGATCCAGGCCGTAGAATTGAGGTGGTGCCACTTGGCAGTTCGACCGAACCAAAGGGTTCGGCCGAAGTGCTTGGCACCGCCCCGTGAGGTTCCTTGGCCGCTACTCCAACTCCCACCGCCATTCCTTGCTATAAAAGGAGACATCCAATACGTGTATCAAACACAACACAAGAGAGTTAGGCATTAGCAAAGCGCTGCCACTTGTATCTTTAGAAGACAGGGAGAGAGGAGAGGTGAGCGTCCGTGGAGGAGCCGGAGTGTCGGCCCCTCTTCCAGTTGTACCTCTATGGATGCGGCTCTGCTTCGAGTAACATCCGGGTCGTGTCTGGTAACTCTTGTATCTCTTTCTGATTAATTGAGCATTCAAATTATTACTTCTATTTGCTTGCTAGTTCTTCGTTCAATGCTTAGCTAATTGGTATAATTGTATACTGGTTGCTTGGCTTGGGTGCTTATCTTTTTATAGGAGATAAGTATTAGCTGACTAGTGTAGGCGTGGTGCCTAGACTTGAGGTTAACTTAGTTTGCCCCTGAGTCTGTGGAGGTGGTAGTTGTTAGGTGGTGACAGCCCTATACGTCCTACGTAGTTCATCACATTCGTCTGGGCCTGTAGGATTTCAGAGTGCAGGATTGGTGGCTCCCCTTCTCATCCCTTTCTGTGTGCCATAGGTTTTGTTGTCCCGAAGCAATAATCTAGTTGTATCCTCTTATCCGCTCAGTTAATCAGCAGAGTGCCTATACCAGGCTTGTACCGTCTCTACCCTCTCATCGCTTCTCTTCCCTCTTTGTTGTTGTCATCCACTCCATCCCATTACCCTTGGACAACTTAGTTTAGAATTAGTTCACTTCTCGTTCCCCATGGAAATCGATACCTTGGAACACTCCCGGGTAAAAGCTACATCGGTATCCATCCGCTTGCGGATTTATCTGTAGGTCGTAAGGAGTGCCAACAAGCTTTCTGGCACCATTGCCGGGGAACGGTAGCTGTTCTGATTCCAAACCCGAGTTGTCTGTGTATCCCACCACCATCCATATGGATTCCACTCTTATCTTATGTCAACATTCGGCTCCAAAGGACGATTGTTCTTGCCTCACCATAGCGGGCATGACACAAGAGACGCTCAAATGAAAGCTATTCCCATTTTCATTAATGGGAGGACCAAGGAAATGGTACTCTCTATCTGTCGGAAATATGGAAGGGAGCTGGGAAATGCTTAGAGAGAAATTCTGCCTAAACTTCTTCCTAGTTTCCAAGGTAGCCAGCCTCCAAATCGAAATCCTTACCTTTAAGCAATTAGAGGGAGAGTCATTAGGAGCTGCCCGGGCTCGTTTCAAGGAAATTTTGGCATCCAGAACAAACCTAGGCTTATCAGAACCTATAATTCTATAACACTTCAGCCTTGGCATTTGTCCCGTAGCGACCACTTTCTTGAACTCCGCTTCAGGAGGGTCGTTCTCTCATTTGACTCCTAGTGAAGCGAGGATGGTCCTGGAGCGCATTCTGGATGACACTCCCTACACTGGAGTCTATGATAAACTCCCTGATGAAGAAGAGAAGTAGCCTGAACCTGAAGAGCCTACATGTTCACAATCCAAATCTATCAGCTCTTACATCCCATCAAAACCCGATGCTCATTTTGAACCACCACTATATTCTAGCCTGGACTACTATCATCCACTCTACACCACTCCCTACGATTTTGATGACGATCTATTCGATAACGTAGGGAGTGCAACAAGTTTTCCATTGGAACAATGTGTAGAGCAACAGGGTCCACCACCCGACAAGGAAGCACTAGAATACGAGAGAGAGTACTTAGGACGTCTCTCTGCCATCATGAGTCAGGAATGGCTAGACGAGGCTAAACCTCGACCGAGGTCATTAAAATGCCGAAGAGAATCCGAACAATCTTTTGTGAAGTTATGGGCATAGACAAGGAAATTGGGTATGACCCGAGCCTCAGAATCAACATAATCTCCAGCTCTTTGGTGCGAGCTCAACTCCCCGATGAACCATGGTCATCATCTAAGAAACGTCTAAGGTTCACATCAGGAAGGATCCTCGACTGTTTAGGGATCTTGCGGGTCATACCCGTTAAGATTAACGACCCTAAACTTTTCCTGGATTTCCATATCTTTGACTTACCCAATGATTCCACACACTCCATCTTTATTGGTTGACCAATCATGAAAATCCTAGAAAACTCACCAATGAACCAACTAGTAGAGCTTAGGATCGGAGAAGAACTTGTCCCAGTCTCTTATTCCTATTCCTTGAACACACATATAGAGGCGGACCCCGATCCTGATCCTATAGAGGAGGTGATGTCAACATCTTTGACAGACTTAGAGCAACCTATCCTAGAAGAAGATGCCCAATTCTTTATGGAGGAAGAAGAAATTCATCCTCTAATCAAACATAAGCCTCTTCCCCCTGGACTGAAGGATGCCTTCCTCCTTAAGGACAAACACACTCCAGTGACCATCAGTGACAAACCCCGTAACGTTGAAACCCAACAGACTTTCACGATCCTGAAGGAAGATCAATCAATCTTTGGACACTCGGTCCAAGACTTCAAAGGGATTAATCCTAACCTTCATATACATCATATCCCTATCTTATCTTATCTTAGGGTCGCAAGGAAAGTGTCATGAAGATTTGTCTTTGATAGAGGAAAGACTAGATTCAAAGTCAGAAGTAATTATCTTCCCCTATCATACTCCTAAACATGACCTTATGCCTACACTTCCCACCAACATAAAGGGGATTCATAGTTTCCTTGGCCACGCCTGGTTTTATAGGTGTTTCATCGAAAATTTCTCTCTAATAGCCAGGTTGGTAAGCTAATCTCCTAGCTGTTGGCGGTCGTTATGGCACATTTTTGACCACCAATACTCGGGAATAAAAGAGGTTATATGTGACATTCCTTGCATCTAGGTTTATTTATAATAAAGTTCCATGAGTTTTGGTGTGTTTCAGTTGTGTAGGTACAATAATGAGAAATACGTGCTATAGGGGTCGGAAATGACCGATTCGGCCGAACGACTCAATTCGGCCGGTTACCCCCCTTAGTCGTACACCACGCAAAGCACAACCGGAGGCCGTCCATGTCAGCGACGACCATACGAGCCACGTAGGATCACCACCACATAATTTCTGGGCTAAACCAACATGAAGACCACCTGGATCAAGCCACCCACGAAGCCTAGGAAGCAAAGGCGGTGCAGGGGGCAGGCTTGGGCCTCTAGCCCGGATTCGGCCGAATTGTGGAATTCAGCCGAACTGCCTCCCCATGGCCAATCTCAGCCCTTGGCGGCCAAGGGCGATGGATCAACTGGTTCGGCCGAACCAGGGAGTTCGGTCGAACCAGGATCTTCGGCAGAATCAACCAGAGATGCCCCCTGACTGCCTTGGCGGTTACCCAAGCTCAACCGTCATTGCAAGCTATAAATAGAGGCATCCACTTCACTTGTAACACACACTCAAGCTAAGGATCTCATTTTCCACTTCTTTCTAGTAGAGTTAGGATAGTTAGTCTGGGAGTTAGAGTTGAGTCGAGTTGTGCCTCAGAGGTTTCGGAGTCGTCTTCAGAAGCTCTGGTATAAGCTCTTGTATCTTTTCCTTTCATTTTGTAGACTTTGAGTTGTCAATATAAAGTTATCTTTATCATCTTGTCTTGTCATTTATAGTTGCTTCTACTTTATTATAGTTGCTATATTTCGTGTTTAGACTATAGTCAGTTGTAGCTCTAGTGCTTCTTGATCTTGTTTAAGTCTTTGTCTTAGCTGGTTCTTTGATCTTGCTAAATACTTGTGGTGAATTGTCACTGGGGTATTGATAAGGTTGAGTTCTCTTGCTAGCGGAGCAAGTAGTCGTTGACTAGTATGGGAGTGGTTCCTAGACAAGACAGTAATCTTAGTTTTCCCCTGAGTCTATGAAGGTGGTAGCCGTTAGGTGGTTATAGCCCTATACGCCCTACGTAGTCCATCATGTTCGTCTCGGCCTGTAGGATTCGAGAGTGTAGGATTGGTGGCATCCCTTCTCATACATTTCTGCGTGTCATCGGTTCTATTGTCCCGAAGCTAAGACATTAGAGTTAACCCTGATCTCTGAGTGTTAGTTCTTCAGCCACTGTATCTCTAAACCCGAGTGACATAGACAGATAAAGTACCTAGGAATCCTCTATCTCTTCTCGTTGTCCTCCCAACTATCTACTCCTTCTCTTTCCTATCTGAGCCTACCTTGAGCTGTGTGTCATGGTATATCCATTCCTATCCAATACCGTTATCCCCTGTCTTGCTAGTCATGTACCCCTCTCTGATAATCTTGAATACTTGTTGTCTAGTACTCTTGCCATAAGCTTCCCTGCGGAAATATAAATTACGATACCTCGGATTACTCTGAGCCATAAGAAAAACCACTAAAATGCTCCTTACCCCAGTACCGGGATTCACAATCCTGATATTGGATCGTAAGGAGTGCCAACACTAGCTAAGGAAGCCCATTTTCGTCTCTGATGAAGAATGCTATGCTGCCTTTCACACCCTCAAGAAAGCACTCAATTCCGCTCCCATCATCTAGCCTCCCGACTAGAGCATCCCACTAGAAATCATGTGTGATGTGAGCGATTATGCCAGGAGCTGTTGTGTGCCAAACCAATGACAATAAGCATTATGCTATCTCATATGCTAGCATAACGCTCACTGGCCCCAGCTCAACTACGCAACCACGGAAAAGGAACTCTTAGCAGTTTTGTTTGTTATAGACAAATTTTGGTCCTACCAAGTTGGGGCAAAGGTCATAGTCTATTCAGACCATGCTGTTCTGAAGTATCTTTTGACAAATAGGATACGGAACCAAGACTCATCCGTTGGGTCTGTCTCGGATACAAGTTCCATTTGATCACCCCATTGACAATTTCATACGGGGTGATACGCTCCTCAAGGTCACAATACTAGAGCCGTGGTACGCCAACATAATCAACTTCATGGTGTCAGGGTACGTCCCATCAGGTGAAAATAGAAAAAGATTGGTTTACGAGATCAGACTTCACCTATGGGATGACCCATATCTGTTCCGGATATGACTCCTCTGACGATGCATATTTGCACTAAAATCTTGGAGAGATATCATGCAGCACCTTATGGAGGTCACTATGGAGCGTTCATAACAAATCCCAAGGTCTGGCAATGTGGGTTTTATTGGCCTAGCATGTACAAGGATGCTAAGAAATTCATTACGAGATGCCCACGCTGCCAAAAACACGGGAATATAAGAGATGCAATAGCGCTCACCAGTAATCTTCAAGCAGACATCTTTGATGTTTAGGGGATACACCCCATGGGTCCTTTCCCTAATTCAGAGAACTACGAGTTTATTCGGGTAGCCGCGGATTACGTCTCTACATGGGTAGAAGCCATGACCTGTCGAGCTACAGACACCAGGCACGCTAAGCGAATGTTCCATGAAAATATTTTTCCTTGCTTTGGCATCCCTAGGCTAGTCATTAGCAAAAGAGGCTCCCATTTCATTGACTCCAATTCCCGGGAATATCCATGTTTGGGGGAGCAGCATATTATAGCCACATCTTGTCACCCCCAAACTAGTGATCAAGTAGAACATCCAACACATAGATCAAGAGCATTCTGCAAAAGACCGTCAATGAGATAGGAAAGCGCTGGAAAAGATAAGCTCCTAGATGCACTGCGTGCATACCAAACCACATTGGTTGTGGAAAACTGGGCCACTTCGGCCAAACCATTGTTCAGCCGAAGGCAACCCTTTGCCCCATGTGCATCCATTCAAATCTTAGATCCTATCTCTATCCCATCTTATCCCGGAGTCACGAGGAAAACATCGGGAAAGTTGTCTTTCGATCGAAAGTTGCGTCACATTCCTGAACATAGATCTGGCATACCTAGCCATCATGGCCACCCAATCCTTGTCCAAAGACCTTTTCTCACCCAAGGGTTCCCTCTCCAAGATTATCACAAGCAAAATCCTCAAAACCCCACCAACAGAAAAAGTCATGGGCACTTCGAGTAGGAGAAAGAAGAGGAGCCCGCGGTTGAGAGCTTGAAGAATGAACTAGCACACCACGACAGAATCTAAACAACTTGGAGAAGAAGGTCGCTGAAGGCGAGCCTTGGCAGATGGACAAGGGTGACAAAATCAATGTCCTCCGCCAAGCTTTCACAGCCAAATTCAAAAGGCTCGCGAAAGCTATAGGACACTCAGAGCTTTATGATCCACCTACAGAGAAGATGTCCCATGGTTGTATCTTTTCGAGCACCTTTAATAAAATAAAAATATTAGCTTGAATTGTCCAAATACATGAGTACAGGGATGACACAGGGGAGGAACAGGATGAGATCACGCAGGACGACCCGTTCCGCCAAACCATTTGGTTCGGGTGAACTGGCCTGTTCAGTCGAGTTGGTTGGTTCGGCTAGCCCGGTTCAACCACTTCGCGCACACGCATGCTGGTTTGCACTCCTTACTCCTATTCGATTATGATTTCTTTCTATCGACACGTTCAATATTTAAACCTTGCACATGTCATCTGAATGAAATGTTCTCGATTATCTTTCATGCCATGAATTGTGCCTATTGTTTATTTCAAACTTAGTACCCACATGCCTGTGAAATCGTTCATACTAGGTGTTGGCGGTCGTTACAGCCCAAATCCGACCACCAATACTCGGGAATAAACGAGGTTATATGCAACATTCCATGTACTTAGGTTTTATTTCTAATAAAGTTCCACGAGTTTTGGTGAGTGACACTTGTGCAGGTACAACTACGACAAATATGTGCTATTGGGGCCGAAAACGACCGAATCGGCCGAACGACACGTTTGGCCGGTTATTCCCCTTAGCCGTACAGGCCACTGGGAGCCGTCCACGTCACCAATGACTAAGCGGACATGACGTACGACACGTGGATGACCGCCAACACATCCCGGAGCACTGACACGTCATCCTGGGCCGAATCAATTCAAGACCAAGCAGCAGAGGCCGGCCCATGGACGCCCAAGACCAGAGGCGGTGCTAGGGGAGGCTGCCACGGGCCAGGGCTGGTTCGGCCGAACCGCCCCCAGCACGTAACCGCCTCCAGGGAGCTGCCCACAGCCGTTGGATGCAAGGACGGTGGGATGGTCAGTTCGGCCGAACCGACCTGTTCGGCCGAACCGCCTCCCCTCGCCCGAAATCCCAGGGGGTACCCCCTGGCTTCCTTGGCCGCTACCCTGCCTCAACCACCTCGGACTCCTATAAATGCAGAGCCATTTCACACTTGAAACACACCAAGCCAAGGAGCTCATTTCCACTTTCATTCCAGTAGAGTTAGGATAGTTTAGTTGGGAGTTAGAGTTGAGTCGAGCTTTGCCTCGGAGGTTCCGGAGTCGTCTTCAGAAGCTCTGGTAATAGCTCTTGTATCATTTACTTTTCCTTTTGTAAGACTTCGAGTTATCAATATAGTTATCTTTATCACTTTGCCTTTGTCATTAATATCTTGCTTCTACTTTATCCTAGTTGCAAATATATCTTGTTTAGAATATAGTCAGTTATAGTTCTAGTGCTTGTAGTCTTGTTTAAGTCTTTGTCTTGGCTGGTTCTTCGATCTTGCTTGATACTGGAGGTGAATTGTCACCAAGAGTATTGACAACGTTGCTTGCTCTTGCTAGCAGAGTAAGTAGTCGTTGCCTAGTGTAGGAGTGGTTCCTAGACTAGTCGGTGGCCTTAGTTTATTCCCGTCGCAACAGAGGTGGTAGCCGGGAGGTGGTGACAGCCCTTTCGGTCTTCGTAGCCCATCACGTTAGTTCCGGTCCGTAGGATTCCCCAGTTGGGAAATAGTGGCACCCCTTCTCATCCCTTTCTGTGTGTTCACCGGTTCCCTTGTCCTGAAGCTAAGACATTAGAGTTATCCCAGATCTCCTAGTGCTGGCTCTGTAGCCGTTGTATCTCTAAGCTAGAGTGACATAGGTAGATAAATAATCCAGGAGTCCTCTATCTCTTCTCGTTGTCCTCCCAGCTGTCTATCTCTTCTCTCCCTTACCTGAGTATCCCTTGAGCTGTGTGTCCGGTATATCCACTCCTATCCAATACCGTTATCCTCTGTCTTGTCTAGTCGTGTACCCTTCTTTGATTGTCTCGAATATCTGTTCACTAGTAATCTTGCCAAAGCTTCCCTGCAGAAATATAAATTACGATACCTCGGGATACTCCCAGGTGAAGTGCTACAGCGGTGATTCTGTGCGCTTGCAGAATATTTCTATATTTTACTAAGCCATAAGGAAAACCACTGAAACACTCCTTACCCCAGTACCAGGATTCTCAATTCTGATATTGGATCGTAAGAAGTGCCAACAAGCATTTCTGGCGCCGTTGCCGGGGAAGTCTTTGGCTAGATTACTTTTGAATTTTTATCTTGAGCTATCTTAGTTGAGTACCGCTACTCAAGCGGGTTTATCCTTGCTCTGTTCGTTGGTCTTTGTGGAACAGAGCAGTGCATGACTGGTTTCCAACTACCGTCAAACTTCCAAGAAAATCCGGAGTCATTTGTGAGGAAAGTACGACCCCGTGTTGTACCTCCTCAGAAGCAACTCCTTCCGACGAACCCAGTCCTTCCCGTCGTTGACCAGGCTACATCGAGGATGGCAACTAAGACGATCTGTGAGTTCTCCGCTCAATCAAGCGAGAACGTACGTGTCGGACCAACTCCGCCAGTCGGAGATGGTAGTTTCGAGCTGAAGCCAGCCCTCATCAACATGGTACAGGCTAGCCCATTCTGCGGCAAGCCACACGAAGATGCCAATGCTCATCTCTAGCATTTCCTGGAGATTTGCAACACCTTCACCATCCGTGGAGTAAGTATCGATGCCATTCACCTTCGTTTATTTCCATTCTCATTATTAGGCAAGGCGAAACAATGGTTTTATGCTAACCGCGAAGCAATAGATACCTGGGATAAATGCACTAGCACTTTCTTGCTAAAATTCTTTCCGGTTGGGAAAACCAACGCCCTCCGGAACAAAATAGCTAGTTTCCAGCAGCTAAAAGATGAAACAGTCCCGGAGGCATGGGATCGCCTCCAGGACTATATTTCTGCTTGTCCTAACTATGGTATGCAGAGTTGGTTCATAATCCAAACTTTCTATCACGGGCTGAGAAATTCTGCCCGTGAGTACCTGGATGCTGCTGCTGGAGGCTCGTTCTTCTCTCTTGAGGAGAGTCGTGCGAAGGCCCTCATAGAGAAGGCCCTAGGAGAGTCGTGCGACGATCGGACTCAACCAAAGACCCGAGGAGTTCACCAAGTTGAAGCTCTGGACATGCTCGCTGCAAAGATGGACCTCCTGATGAAGAAACTGGAGGCCCCTGCTCAAGAAATGGTGCAAGCCATGGACGCTCGCATGACCTGCGAAGTCTGTGGCAACACTGTCCATTCGGGGAATGACTGCCCCGAAACGTGAGAAGATGCCCACTACGTCAACAACTCCAACAACAACGGGTACCGACCGAACAACTACGGCAACCAAGGCTGGAGTCCACGCCCAAACCTCCCTTTTGAGAGGCCTCAACAAGGTAACAATTTCAATTCCAGCAACTTCAATAATCAGCCGTCTCTTAGAGATCTTGTGTTTGGCCAGATGAAAATAACTGAAAACATCAATAAAAAGCTTGCTGCTAATGATAAAACACTAGAAAGCATAGACTCTAGGATGTAATCATTTTCTTCTGCTATGAAAAATCAACTGAGCTTCAATAAAATGATAGAAACTCAAGTCGCTCAGTTAGCTGCTGCTGTTCCTATCACTGAATCGGGGAAGATTCCGGGACAACCTGAGCCTTCCATCAAGACAGTGAATTCCATCACTACCAGGCATGGTAAGATGTCTCGTAGTGTCTTCCGTACTAACCACGCAGGGAAGGTCGCACGTATCCAAGTGTTGACACCAAGATGGACCTACCTGCCGAGAGCTGCAAAAAGGGCGATCATCAAGACCTCTCCGGATAGGAAGGAAGATCCCGGAGTGCCCATCATTCAGTGCACGATCTGGAATCGTTGCATTGATGATGCACTCTGTGATCTGGGGGCAAGCGTCAACATCATGTCTAAGGTATTATTTAAGAAATTATGCTACCCTACTTTGTCACCTACTACTGCCCAGGTACAGCTTGCGGACTCAACCATCCGCTACCCCGAGGGGGTGATCGAGAATGTACCGATCCGGATCTGGGGACGATATGTCCCTGTGGACTTTGTTGTCCTCGACACGGGGAACGAGCATTTGTTTCCCCTTGTGTTGGGCCGACCATTCTTGAACACCACCCGGGCTACGATTGATATGGATGCGAGAGAAATCTCGTTCCGTATCGACGGAAGGTTGACTTACCAAAGTGGACTTTAGTGGAGTTATCCCCATGCTGCCATGTTTGTGATAATTGGTGAGTGTGCAGCCATTTTTAGTGGGGTAGACATGTTTGGTGCTGGTTGGTGGTGATGGTAAATAATTGGAGATGTTCTAGAAGGGATGAAAATGATAAAAGTTACCAATTACATCCACCCTAGGTAAGATTTCAGCATGTGTCCAATTATTTCTAACCAAGCTTGCAAAATTTTCTACTCTCTCTCAAATTAATTACTCAAGTGGTTCATTTATTTTGGAAAGGGAAACATGCAAATGCAATTGAGAATTTAAAAATTGGAAGGGAAATATGGGATACATACCGGTTTTCCTCGCGGTGAGAGCTCAGCTTTTAAGTCCGCGACCGGGACTTCTCCTGTCTTCAGTTGCTCTTGTCATCGTCCGGTCCCGGAGTGGATGACTCGGACGATGCAACCTTCTTCCGCCACATTTTCTTGTTCTTCTTCTTCGGTGTTGGTGGCGGTGGGTTTGGCGTCTCTGGAGAATTCCAGAGGGCCTGTTCTTCCTCGTATTTCTTTACGAGGAAATCCATTTCTTCTGCACTTGTCGGTTTTGTCGGCTCGTTCCACTTGAGCTGCTCACCACCAAGTATTTCCAGCTCTCAATTAATGAGAGCCTTAAGGAAACACTCGGCGCTCCTCTGCTCCGGTGTGAGTGGCTCTGTCTTCTTCTCTTCTGATGGCTTAGAGGCCGGCTCTGACGGTTGGACTATCGACTTTAGGTGTGGGCTTGTTGTCCTCCGCGGTGTAGATCTATTGATATGTAGCTGCGGCGTTGGTTAATCCGAGTGGGAATCGATTCAGGGGGTTGTCCGATGGCGTAGCCAGTTCGGAGTTCCTGGCTCCTTCCATAATTGGAAGCGAGTTGTACCCGATCTCATCTTGAGGAGTCCCGATCGGAGTCAAAGTTGGGGTCGAAGTTGAGCAGGAGTTGAGGTCGAAGTCGTTGCCGAAGTAGTCGTCGAAACTTGCGTCTCGACTAGATCGCGGAGCGACTCCAGTGGAGACGTCATCATCGGTTACGGGCCTGAATGATCCACAAGGAGACTTGCGAAACCACCCTTGCCATCAGTGATGAAGGTTCATGCGCCGATGATGAAAGTTGTACCCTCCTCGATGCCGCGGGTTTTGAAGGTTGGTCTGTAACACCAAAAACTAGCCTATTTAAAATTTTTAGTAATTTATTTGCTTTTATTTAAGTTGTTCATAATTAATATAGGTTAATAAATTTATTTTTGAATATTAAAATCAAATATAAGTTGTAGAAATATTTTTGTTGCATTCATGCTGCTGCACTATGTTTTGTTTGGTAGTAAATTAAATTGGAATTTAAATTCTGTTTAAATTCGAATTTAATTTGCATTTGTTTGAATCCTAGAAAAGTTATTCTAAACCGAGTCCACTTTTGCTCCCTAGGCTTTCTCTTCAGCTCACTTTCTCCCCCTGGTCCGGCCCAGCCCCCTCTCCTCCTTTCCCCCACTCGGCCCACCGCCACCTCCCGCACCGGCCATCGGCCCAGCCCCGCTCGCCCCTCCCCCTCTCTCTTCTCTCGCTGACAGGCGGACCCCGCCTGTCACGCCTGTTGACACTTCTTACGGTCCACTATCAGGATTGCCAATCCTAGTAATGGTGCAGGGAGTGTTCATTGGTATTCTTACGATACAGATATAAATCCGCAAGCACACGGATACCGATGTAGCATTTCACCCGGGAGTATTCCTAGGTATCGTATTTATATTTCCGTAGGGAAGCATTGGATAAAGAGTATTGACTATTAACAAGGATGTAACTACTAATTAAAGTACCGGCTAACAAGGCGGGGGTAAAGGATAGAATAGGAGTGATATGCAATTGACACACACAAGGAGAAGTTTAAGATAGAGATAGAAGAGCGGTCTAGCTAGTGGGAGGACAACGAGACAGGAAAGGATTCCTATATACTTCCACTGGCCTTGAGATACCTCTGGCAAGGGTTACGGCTAGCATGAAGAATGACATCTACGGTTCTCTTCCTAGTTCTATTATCTCAACATCGAGGACGGAGCCCGTGACACACAGAAAGGGATGAGAAGGGGTGCCACAAACTCCGTGCTCTTACGGGGTGCCTGCAGACCGGAACTAACGTGATGGACTACGAAGACCGAAAGGGCTGTCACCACCTCACGGCTACCACCTCCGTTGCGACGGGGACAAACCAAGGTTACCATCTAGACTAGGTACCACACCTACGCTAGGCAATAACTACTCACTCTCCTAGAAAGAGCAAGCACTCCTGTTAATACCCCGGTGACAATTCACCGGAAGCATTGAGCAGAAACGAGGAACCAGCTGAGATAAAGAACTAAGATAGAACTTATAGAACCAGACTACAACAGCTTATAACCAGAGCTAGACATTCCACAGATATCCCAGAATAAATGCAGAACAAATAACTCAAGTAAATGCGGGAGGAAATATATTGAGAAAACTCAGAGTCTTACATAAAGAAAAGGAAAAGATACAAGAGCTTTACCAAAACTCCAGAAGACGACTCCAGAACCCCGAGCGAAGCTCGACCGTGACTCTAACTCCCAACAGGACTAGCCTACTCTACATCTTGAAAGTGGAGAATGGAGACTTGCTCCCAAGTGGTGTGTGTTTACAAGTGAAGTGTAAGGTCCTATATATAGTGCTCCAGGGTCGGTTCAGGTAGGGTAACGCCCAAGGGAGGGGGCAGAGGCGGTTGCCGGCCGTTTCGGCCGAGAGGGTCGGTTCGGCCGAACCCTGGCATTCGGCCGAACGCCCGATCCACCGCCTCAGCCACCTACGGCCGAGATGCATCCCCTGGAGTCGGTTGGGCAACTAGGGGCAGTTCGGGCGAACCCCCAGTTCGGCCGAACTGGGCTGGGAGCCTAGGCCCGCCCCCCTGCACCGCCTTCGGCTCTGAGTCCCTCCTGGGCCGGCCTCTACTGCTTGGACTTGTCTTGATTCGGCCCAGGTTGACGTGTCGGTGCTCCGGGACATGTTGTCGGTCGTCCACGTGTGGTGCATCGTGTTTGCTTGGTCATCGGTGACGTGGACGGCTCCCGGTGGTCTGTACGGCTAAGGGGGGTAACCGGCCGAGCGGAGTCGTTCGGCCGATTCGGTCATTTTCGGCCCCAATAGCGCGTATTTGTCGTAGTTGTACCTGCACAAGTGACACTCACCAAAACTCGTGGAACTTTATTAGAAATAAAACCTAAGTACATGGAATGTTGCATATAACCTCGTTTATTCCCGAGTATTGGTGGTCGGATTTGGGTTGTAACGACCGCCAACAAGCTCCCCCAAGCTTAGCTCTTTGCTCGTCCTCGAGCAAAGATATAAACTTAGGCTCGGTGGATCAGGAGTTGCTACAATGTCATTTCTTTTGCAGGTAAATTATAAACGACTAGTCTTCAAGAATACTTGAATCATAGGCAAAGTTTCAAATCACCTTTTTACCTATGGGGCTTATAGCAATCTCCTTATCTTGGGCGGTTGAAAGGACGAACAGTTTAAACTCAGTTTTATTCCACTCTACTCTTTTCAGGATCCCATCTCGGAATTTTTTCACAAGTTTTGTAAACTACAAATTGTTCCTCATTGGCACACTCAATCACTTCAGTGTATTTGAATCCTCACCAAAGGCTTGTGCCTTCTTTTCATCCTAACATCTAATATGACTTTTTATGTGGCTCAGGGACAAAGGATGAAGGCATGCATGCATCTTATATTTTGCTAAGTCAAAGACCGGATCTCTGAGGAGACAAATCACATCTTAAGATCGAGACGTGCAAGTGTGTGGATATGAATGGAGTGGAATATGGTGGAATGGTGGAATGGAATATGGTGGAACTCCTTGGATGAAACTCCCTCTCCTTGATTTATTTTCGAGAACATGGGCTATCTTTTATTCTCATATTTTTGCCATGCCACTTGGCATGCTTTTCTTTTTTTTTCTCTTTCTTTTTGCCATGCTCTTTGGCATGATTTTCTTTTTGTCTTATTTTTTCCATGCTTCTTTGGCATGCTTTTCTTTTTGCATAGCCCATGTCTCTATCAAGAATATTTGGAGAGGGAACTCATAGAACATGGAGCATTTATTTTTGTGGATGGATGATGGAAAATGTTTGCTAACTCCTAGTGTAGGAATTGCAAGTGAGAGGTGGTGTGTGTATGTGGGTCTCGATCTTTAAGAATATGAAAGCTTCACTCAAAGGTCTCAACAATTTGACAAAGCTCACTAAGATAACAAGCAGCATATGAGTAGAAATTTTCAACTAAGCTTATCATATGGCTCTGGTAGGTATTTTGACCAATGAGGAACTTGTTTCATTTTGAAAGCATAAATTTCCGAGATTTTCCCCGTACTAAAAGCAGAATAGAATTTAACCAAATTCTCACTATATCAACCCCCATAACAACTTAAACTTGGAATAAAGCATGTGCTCCCACAAGGTTTTCAGGATCATTTTTACTCATGCCAAATAACTCAAGCACAATCTAGCAACTAGTTGAAACAAAGTACTTGCAAAATTAATGACAGAGCAACTATTCATCATTTCCAAGGTGAGAGGCATATGATTCATTCCATGCATAGTTGGGAGTTATTTTTATTCAAAGGAAATATTGTTTAAGGGAAATATTTTTGGTATTTTCATTTTTTTAAATGCAAATTATCATGAAGGAAAATGAAAGGGAAATTAAAAGATCAAAGTGCTGGATAAATCGGGACATACCTGGTGGGGGTCCTCCCCCAAGCTTGGACTTTCACTGGTAGGGGTTAAGCCTTGAAAGGTACTGACTCAGCTGTTCTGCTTGCTCGTGGACGTCATGCTGGATGGACGCTACCATCCCACTATTCTCTTGATGGTACTGAGAATGGCGGGCTAGCGTGTCTTGAATCTCTCGGGTACGGTCGTCGATGAGCTTGACTCGGTCGGAGATGTAGGGCAACTCCCGGCCGTAGTCGAAGCGTGCGGACTGTGAGTATCCGGGGTAATATGGCTGGGAGGCACTGTCATACCCTCCTCCATACCGACTCCTGGACCACTTGGAGTCCGTGTCCTGGCCGTAGTCCCAGCGTCCTGAGGTGAAGTAGTTCGGCTCCTGGTGTTGCCCGGAGCCTCCTGCTCCGGACGTCCCAGCACCGGTGTACATGTCGTAGGTGGCCTCAAAAGCGGAAGTGTGTCGGTGTGGCATTTGTGGTACATCTTCCGGCTCCTATGAGGTGGCGAGCCCAGCATCACGCCTGACTCGTCCCCTCGTGACGGGTCCGTCACCTGCAACGCTGTGCCGAGCGGGCTCTCTCCAAGGTGGAGAATCGTCCGACTCGGTCCTCAGCTGAAGAGTTAGTTTCGGCGTGGTATACAACCTTAGTGCTGCACAGGGCAAAGGCACTTCAGTTGTATATCCACGGTAAATCATTGCCAGCGTTGCGTCAGGCGTCCGCCGTATCATGTGGGCTTGCACGAAGTGCTCGGCATCCATGACGGAACGCGCTGTCTCGATGTACGTGAGCCGGGCGCCTTGGAGGACGCCCAGATGGTTAGCGAGGCGAGTGACTAGAGAAGTCATCGCCATGCTACCCGCACGAGAAATATGAGACCGCCAGTGACCAACCATGTCTTTCACAGGTGAATAGGGAATCTGCTTGACCATGGCAAAAAGAACCCGCAACTCGATGGTGTTGACAGGGCGCAAATCTGCCCGGGGGAATATCGTCATAGACACCCAACGATGCATGAAACGGAAAGTGGGGTTATGTATGCTGTTCATGCGCGGCGCATGACAGTTGGTATTCCCCGAAATCTTTTTCCAAAATGCCACCCGGTCAAATCTTTTAAGCGCTTTGTTCGGGTCTAAGGAACGACGACTTGAAAATCCGAGACCCGAACTAAAATCCCTCCAACAACAGAAAAACTCTTGGTTGAAAAATTGGAAACGAATCCCCCCAGTTTCAGAAACCAAAGTCGAGAGGAATTCAAAGGTGAGCAGGTACAAACCTTCTTCGTTGATGTGCCAGAAATTCTCCCAGCCAACGGCTTGGAAGATTTCCGTGAACTCTACGTCCATCCCCGTGTCCCTGAGCAAGTCTTGCTCAAACACACGGGTGTGCTCGAACTCCTTCAGCCGAAGCTCGTTGAAGGTGTTCTGCTCCTGTTCTGTCCTGAGATTGATGTCACTCTCGTTCAGGAGCTGCCTGGCCGGGGGCGTGGCATGGCCCCATCCCGAGCCGGCTGCTCCGTACTCGTCCGTGTCCATCCGGCTCGAGCCTCGGGACGGAGCTGGGGAACTCCCAGCATCGTCCGATCGTCGGCCTAGCCGGGCGGAACGACGGAGCGACGTGAAGAACTTCGACATGATTCCTGCAAAAGGTTAGTGCAACAACAACTACCCGAAGGACTGAATATATATGGTTAGCACAAGAAAATCAAGTCAGTCGTTCGAGATAGTTAGTCGTTCTTGCAGGGATAAAAACCACCAAAAAGGTTAGTCATTCTTGTGGGTGTCGGTGACCACCACAAAATCGTCCAGAATTTCAGCACAAAGATCGCAACAAAAGCAAAATATTTTTGGGATTTTCTAGTGATGCAAGTGAACCAAAACTTGAGCAAGAACTTTGGGAAGGACTTGAGCACAAGCTAGAGCAAGAAATGAGAGAGGGAGAGCTTCTAACAAAAATTTTTCAGAGTGTGTGAGTGTGTGAGAGCAAGCAAGCAACGCACCAGCATTTATAGGCCGAGGGGAGGCAGGTCCCTGGTTCGGCCGAACTGGGTGGTTCGGGCGAACCAAGCCCTGGTGGCCAGGCAACTCCTCCCTGAGTGGAGCACCTCCCCTTATTTTGATTCCATGAAATTTTGTGTGGCCAACAATTCCCAAGGCTATGTGAGTGGTTTTTAGTGGTAGGTTAGATGCAAACTTGACATGACCAAAGTTAGTTTTAGTGGAGTCACCCCCATGCTGCCATGTTTGTGATAATTGGTGAGTATGCAGCCATTTTAGTGGGGTAGACATGTTTGGTGCTGGTTGGTGATGATGGTAATTAATTGGAGATGTTCTAGAAGGGGTGAAATTGAAGAAAGTTACAAATTACACCCTCAATAATTAAATTTCAGCATGTGTCCAACTATTTCTAACCAAGCTTGCAAAATTTTCTACTCTCTCTCAAATTAATTACTCAAGTGGTTCATTTATTTTGGAAGGGAAATATGCAAATGCAATGAAGGAAATAAAATTGGAAGGGAAATATGGGATACATACCGGTTTTCCTCGCGGCGAGAGCTCAGCTTTTAAGTCCGCGAGCGGGACTTCTCCTGTCTTCAATTGTTCTTGTCACCGTCCGATCTGGAGAGAATGTCTCGGACGATGCAACTTCCTGTTCTAGGTTACTTATAATTTACTGCAATATGTGCATACCTGGAATGATTGTCCACCCTGGGCTTCAAGTGTATCCATAGCCTTCATATCCGGTGTGAAGTATATTTTGGGACTCCCCCTTCTCTCTTTTTTTTGATTTTTTTTTGTAGGGGTTAGTCCACACATACAACCAATATCCATAGAAGTATTGCTTTAAAGGTTCATTAATCAAACTTGACACCATGTCTAGTTCGATTAAAGCAAGCTAATTAACCTAAGCACCATGCTTAATTTAAAGAGCTTATGAATGTGTTCTCGAGATTACATTCAAACTAGAGCAAACCAAAATAGATAAAGGGAGCATGAAGACATTGAGAGATATTCACATGGAGATAAGCATAAGGAAACTAGTGAACTTTGCTTTGATTAAGGTAAAAAAACAAAAACCTTTTCACGTACCTGAGTGTTCCCACCATTGGCATCTAATGATGAAGACTTTTGGAACTGATGCCACAGTGATGGCACTACGACGACGTGACTCCACGTAGTTGGCTGAGTCCTCCTTCATGTTGATGTTGCCGTGTACGGGTACAAGATCGTGGGTGTGGCAAAGGGGATCGGCACTCAAATATGCCAACTCGTGGAATGCCGTGGAACTAGCTTGTATGCGAATGTTGAAACAATGGGTCCTAAAACAAGCTAGTGGAGTGGCAAAGGAGCGGAGGCGTGGAGTACGTCTCCTCTCTTACGCAAAGCGCAAAGAACAAGCGAAAACTAGCCAGGCCAGGTGAAGTTTGGCCACTAGCCTTGAATCAAGGCTTGCAGACATACAAACACCTTGGCTTAAAACCAGTGGTCACTGGATATTTATTTTGTTTTTTTAGTTTTTTTTTCAATGCAAAACAGTGATGGGGTGAATGTATGCGAATGCAAGAATGGGAAACATGCAGTGGATTGGAAAAAAAATGGGGTGATAAAATGCATGAATTTCTAAATTAAGTGATTCAAAGCAAACATGCAGTGGATAATGCAAAAAATTAAAGGATAAAGCTCAAAATTTAAAGTCTAAGAGCTGGACTATCTCACATACCTTGATTTTCTCGCCATTACCGACAATTTGAGACAGAATTGTGGTGATGCAGCGTCATTCGTCTGTCACATTTGATTTTGTTTTTCTCTAGGACGATGATCTTCCCTTCAGGCTGCACATGATTATGATAGTATATATGTATATTTTTAATATAAACACATACCTGTGGGAAATATTTTTTTCTTTTCTTCTGAAGATTATCGGCCGAATCGCAGTAGTCAGGGGCAAACATTGATAAATCCTGCATGATCAGGCACCCTAGGCTCTCTGCATCCTCCTGTTTGAAACAAACTCAAATAAACAGGGGTGATCCCGCTAATGCAAGCGGTAAATTAAATTAGTAGACACTAATGTCAATCATCAATATCTTTCGCCAATTGCTTCCCCGGCAACGGCGCCAGAAATGCTTGTTGACACTTCTTACGGTCCACTATCAGGATAGCCAATCCTAGTAATGGTGCAGGGAGTGTTCATTGGTATTCTTACGATACAGATATAAATCCGCAAGCGCACGGATACCGATGTAGCATTTCACCCAGGAGTATTCCTAGGTATCATATTTATATTTCCGCAGGGAAGCATTGGATAAAGAGTATTGACTATTAACAAGGATGTAACTACTAATTAAAGTACCGGCTAACAAGGCGGCGGTAAAGGATAGAATAGGAGTGATATGCAATTGACACACACAAGGAGAAGTTTAAGATAGAGATAGAAGAGCGGTCTAGCTAGTGGGAGGACAACGAGACAGGAAAGGATTCCTATATACTTCCACTGGCCTTGAGATACCTCTGGCAAGGGTTACGGCTAGCATGAAGAATGGCATCTACGGTTCTCTTCCTAGTTCTATTATCTCAACATCGGGGACGGAGCCCGTGACACACAGAAAGGGATGAGAAGGGGTGCCACAAACTCCGTGCTCTTACGGGGTGCCTGCAGACCGGAACTAACGTGATGGACTACGAAGACCGAAAGGGCTGTCACCACCTCACGGCTACCACCTCCGTTGCGACGGGGACAAACCAAGGTTACCATCTAGACTAGGTACCACACCTACGCTAGGCAATAACTACTCACTCTCCTAGAAAGAGCAAGCACTCCTGTTAATACCCCGGTGACAATTCACCGGAAGCATTGAGCAGAAACGAGGAACCAGCTGAGATAAAGAACTAAGATAGAACTTATAGAACTAGACTACAACAGCTTATAACTAGAGCTAGACATTCCACAGATATCCCGGAATAAATGCAGAACAAATAACTCAAGTAAATGCGGGAGGAAATATATTGAGAAAACTCAGAGTCTTACATAAAGAAAAGGAAAAGATACAAGAGCTTTACCCAAACTCTAGAAGACGACTCCGGAACCCCGAGCGAAGCTCGACTGTGACTCTAACTCCCAATAGGACTAGCCTACTCTACATCTTGAAAGTGGAGAATGGAGACTTGCTCGCAAGTGGTGTGTGTTTACAAGTGAAGTGTAAGGTCCTATATATAGTGCTCCAGGGTCGGTTCAGGTAGGGTAATGGCCAAGGGAGGGGGCAGAGGCGGTTGCCGGCCGTTTCGGCCGAGAGGGTCGGTTCGGCCGAACCCTGGCGTTCGGCCGAACGCCTGATCCACCGCCTCAGCCACCTACGGCCGAGATGCATCCCCTGGAGTCGATTGGGCAACTAGGGGCGGTTCGGGCGAACCTCCCAGTTCGGCCGAACTGGGCTGGGAGCCTAGGCCCGCCCCCCTGCACCGCCTTCGGCTCTGAGTCCCTCCTGGGACAGCCTCTACTGCTTGGACATGTCTTGATTCGGCCCAGGTTGACGTGTCGGTGCTCCGGGACATGTTGGCGGTCGTCCACGTGTGGTGCATCGTGTTTGCTTGGTCATCGGTGACGTGGACGGCTCCCGGTGGTCTGTACGGCTAAGGGGGGTAACCGGCCGAGCGGAGTCGTTCGGCCGATTCGGTCATTTTCGGCCCCAATAGCGCGTATTTGTCGTAGTTGTACCTACACAAGTGACACTCACCAAAACTCATGGAACTTTATTAGAAATAAAACCTAAGTACATGGAATGTTGCATATAACCTCGTTTATTCCCGAGTATTGGTGGTCGGATTTGGGTTGTAACGACCGCCAACAACGCCCTCCCCCTACCTCCCGCCCGAGCCGCCCCCTTCCCCGGTGCGAGCCTCGCCGCCCCGGCCGACCGCCCAACGCCCTCCCCGCGCCCGTGGGCCACCCCCGAAGCCTCCACGAAGCCTCCCGCGCCCCCTTTCCTTTTGCACCATGTTTCCCCGCTTGGAAGGAGCTCCCCTACATGGAAGCTCCGACCCGCCGCCAGCCGCCGCGCGATTCGTGGGCCGCACGCCGAGATTCCCCCCGGGGCTATAAAACCCAGCCCCCAAGACACCCTGATCCTCACCCCGCCTCCAATTCGAGCCCCAGCCCCCTCGGTGCCCCCCTCCACGTAGCGCCACCACTCTCTCCCCCGTCCGAGCGCCGCTGCGACGACGATCCACCTCACCACTGCTCCAAGCTCATTGTGAACCACCGGGGAGGCTTCACTTGGTGGAAAGCTTCGCCACGAGCCATCCCTTGCTCTCTCCCTTGCTCCATAGCACGCGCACCACCTTGTGTAACACCCTAAAATAGCCTATTTAAAATTTTTAGTAATTAATTGATTATTTAATGTCTTGTTCATGATTAATATAGGGTAAATAAACAATTTCTGGAAATTAAAATCAAATATAAGGTATAGAAACCTATTTGTTGCATTCATGCTGCTGCATTGAGTTTTGTATTGCTTGTGGTTCAAACGAGAGTTTAAATTTATTTAAATTCGACTTTGAATCACTTTGTTTGGGGCCCTAGAAAAGTTGCTTCCGCCATAGTTCACTTCTGCTCCCTAAACTTTTCTGTTGGTCCGTCTCTGCTCCCTCTTCTCTTCTCCCAGGCCAGCCCAGCAGCACCTCCTTCCCTTGCGGCCTAGCCCAGCCCCTTCCCGTCGGCCCAGCGCGCCTCCAGCAGCTCTGCCTGCTTCACCTCTCCCCATGGGCCGACACGCCTCAGCCAGCTCGCGCGCTCCCCGCTTCCCCGTCGGCCCCAAGCGCCCAGCGCCGGCCCAGCCCATCCCCACGCCAGTCCAGCCGCCCCCGCTCCACTTTTGGCCCGCAGCGGCCCAGTCGAGAGCCTCCACCTCCATCTCTGCCACTGCCCGGTGGGACCCAGCCACAGGGCCGTCGTCTACCTCTCGCCGGCCACGATGAGAGGAACACCGCCGCGCCGGCCCAGCTCTGGGGCCCACTCCCGCTCCCCGGGGTCCCCGCCCGACGCTTTCAGGAAGCTTCCCCGCCGCCACCTTTCCTAAACACGCTGCGCCTCCACAAGGAAAGCTCCCTCCCCGCATGGAAACCAAGATCGCTGCGCCGCCGCCTCGGTTAATCCCGCCTCACCGCTTGGGAGCTCCCCGCACCTCCCCGGCCCTATATAAACCGACCCACCGAGCCCCTCGGCCATCACCAAGTCCCCAAGCCGAGCTCCTGCAGCGCCCCCTCCCCCACATCCCAGCGCCGCCGCCGCCATTGAAGCCGCCGGCCGGCGTCGATTCGTCGACTGAGCGCCACGCTGCCCCAACCAGCCACACAGGAAGCTTCGTACACTGGTAAGCTCCCTCCCGAGCCACTTCCCGCCCGATTTTGCGCCCCGGAACCCCTTCCCCGCCGTAAGCCGGCGCATCCCACCGCCGCTTCCCGTCGGCCGCCACCCCTGCTGGTCTCTGGCCGACTTGAACACCCTAGACGAACTCGCCTCTTCTGCCTGAAGCCGTAGGACCAACCCTCGTTCAAATCCATGCCCCACAGCCCGAGTTATGCCCATCTCCGGCGAGCTCTTGCCGTCGGCCGAGCGGCGCCGCCCAACGACGGCGACCCCAAGTTCCCGAACCAACCACAGCCGTCCGATCTCAATCCAAAGATCCAGATCCACCCAGCCGCTGAGTCAAAGTCGCCTATAACAGTCAACCACCGGTCAGCCGAGCCTTTTTGTAAAAGAGCCCCTCGGTTTCTAACAAATTAACCCTCGGTCCACTTCTGTGTTAAAAGAAATCACAATCAGGTCCTTTTTATTTGTCTAAGCCCCTGTACTTTTGAAAATTAGAAGCCGCAGTCCAGCCCCTGCTGTTTTACGCGTTAACTCTTCGGTTTTAATACGAAATTACGTATAGGTCCTCGGTTTTTCACAGATTAGTCCCTGAATCTTAAACACTTCATAACTTTCACGTTTTAGCTCCGATTAGTGTGATTCTTGCACTCATGTGTTCGTAGCGAAGCGTAGATTATTTCTAAAATCATATTTTGTATTGTTTCTACTGTTTGGTGTACCGTTTCTAATAGAATACCTTTGTTTGCATGTATTGGCTTGTGGATGCTTGTGTGTGGTGAATTGTGTCCAGTCGGTGAGCCGTATTCGTTGGAGTTCGAGTACGAGGGGGATTTCCAGGAGCCGTATCAGCAGCAGCAGCAGCCCTCCAAGGAAGGCAAGTTATAGCACGGACAATCCTTGCTACCTATCTCACTATATTACATTAATGTACATTCATATGCATGTGTCTAAATTGATTACCTTTAAGGTTGTACCTAGTTTTTCATTATCCTATCCTTGTTTACCTTGGGTTTATTTGCATATGGGTAGAACTTTGCTAGGTGCAGCTACTGTCACCTTTATTTAACTGTTAAACTTGTATTAATGGTCCCCCTCAACTTTAACGTTAAAACTTTCTTTTTAGCAACATGGATCAGGGAGCTAGAGCATGTGTTGTGTGTTTTGTTCTAGTGTCTCCCTCTAAGGACCGGTTCTTAAAGCGGCAACCCAGGAGCCTGTCGCCACCGCTAGAACTATAATGGCTCTAGTCTTGGACAAGTAGCTTGTACGGCTCTAGCTTGATAGTGGTTACCGAGGGGCCAACGGCGTTGTGGGAGGCAAGGCACGGGGTGTTTTCCCGATTCCACCGAGGACGGTAGCCCCGTCGGCTAGGTCTCGTTAGACCCAGTCCCATGTTAGGAGTCTCAGCGATTGAGAACTCCATGCGTTGCGCATTGTTGGGTGGATACCCGCGCTCTGGACGCCATCGACCCCCTTACGGTGGACTCCGTAGGCGTACGTCGATCTCGGTGCCTAAGGACTCACCACCTTGTAGTACCCCAGCGGCTACTGTCTTGTTAGAGTGTCTTGTGAAAAGCCTCGTAGCGTCCCTATGCAGTCACACCTCGGAAGTGTCGATGTGCGTGGTTGGGTGCAAAGTTCCCTTGAACTTTTACGCGACTGGTGGGTAAAGGGCGAAACCTCTGCAGAGTGTAAATCTATCATGATAGCCTTGCTCAGGGTCACGAGCGGCCTGGATCCTTTTTTATTAGAAGATGATGTTTACTTATGTTCAATGTCACTTATACCTTATTAATTGGGTTTCAACCGGGTTTCATTCACTTGTAGTAACTTGGACAATGTTAAAACGAACCAACTAAAAGTGCTAATGCAGTTAAGCCGTGTGTAGCCTTTTTGAGCCTTCATAACCTGTGCTATACTTGCTAGGTAATTGTTTTACATACACTTGCTATTTATTCAACAAAATCCCAGACGGGTAACAGATTGGGATGTGCATGAGTTTGCTGCTGAGTTTCCAGAAGACCTACCGTACTACTGAGTTGTGTTCTCCCAGTCAAAGTCCCTGTGGAGTGCGGCTTCATTTAGAGAGAGTTTTTAGTCTTCCGCTGTATTGGTTAGTTTATTTATGATGCACTCTGATGTAAAACTCTTTTTCTTCGAGTAATATATTCAGCATATGTTCTTTGTTTACCATATTTGTTTGCTATATGTCTACTGTGACCTCCTGGGCACACATATGGCCACATTCGGGTTTCTGCGTAAATCCGGGCGTGACAGATTGGTATCAGAGCCGTGCTGACTGTAGGAACGCAACCTAGTTAGAACGGTTGATAAATCATTAGGAGACCACCATGATTTTGTTTCAGATCGTTTAGTTACGTTTTTCAAAACCAGTGCTGTCGAGTCTTGTGTGAATCCTGTCTCTAGGTGCTCGATTTTGTTGTTATTATGCTTATGCTTGATTTGGATTTTTGTAATGATTGTGATGGTCATCGACGCGAGTCTATCTCCATCTAGATACAGGACTAAGGCTTAAGGATATTAATGTTTACATAGAAGGGGTATTTATTTTTCTTTCTCTTCATCCAACAAATCCTCCATCCTAACAAGTTAGTAATCCTCTGAAGACACTTAGTTCCATGGAGTTCTGATGAGAATTACTTGCTGATGATAGATGGTGAACACAAGGGGGAACGCTGGTGCTGGTGGAAGCAACCAGAACCCAAACCCGAACCCACCGCCTCCACCACCGCCACTCACCATGGAGCAGATGATGCAGATGCAGCTCCAGTTGACGCAGCAGATGGCCCAGACCATAGCGTTGATGCAACAGCAGAACCCTCCTCACCAGCCTCACATCCCGCCAAGAGACAAGAGGGGCAAATTTCTGAAGGGACGCCCTCCTACCTTCACCAAGGCCAACGACCCTCTGTAGGCAGATGATTGGCTCAAGGCGGTGGAGAGGCAACTCGACATCGCGCAGTGCAACGACCGGGAGAAGGTGTTGTACGCAGGAGGACAGCTCCAGGGACCAGCATTGGACTGGTGGGATTCATACCAGTACGCTCACCCCAACCGTGATCAGATCACCTGGCAGGAGTTCCGTGACAGCTTTCGCTCTCACCATGTACCAGAGGCTCTGATGGTCCTGAAGAAGGAGTTCCTGGCGCTAAAGCAGGAAGGGATGAGTGTCACCGCTTACCGTGACAAGTTGATCGAGCTGGCCCGTTACGCTCCAGAGGACGTGGACACCGACAGGAAGAAGCAGACCAGGTTTCGTGATGGCCTGCAGGATGCTCTACAATACCAGCTGATGTGCACCAAGTTCCCCAACTTTCAGGAACTGGTGGACGATGCCTTTATGCTGGAAGACAAGCGTCGTGAGATAGAGGAGAAGAAGAGGAAGTTCCAGGGCCAGCAGACAGGGAGCAGCAGTCGCCCTCGCTTCACTCCTCCGCAGGGGAATCAGAAGATGGTGAGCCAGCAGCGCTTCCAGGGCCAGTCCAGCTTGCTGAGTCGTGGCCAGTACCAGCAGCGCCCCCAGTACCCTCAGGCGCCACAACAGTAGCGTTCCCAGAATCAGCTACAGAATGTCCCAGCTCGGCGCAACGAGATGCAGCCAAGTCCTGTTCAGCGCACCGCCCCAGTCAACACTACACCAGTGGGTCCGAGGGTGTGCTACCACTGTGGAGAGCAGGGGCACTTCGCCAATGTCTGCCCCAAGAAGACCCAGAACGCCACTGGACAGAACCAGCAGGCCGGTCAGCAGCAAGCTCAGGCAGGCCGAGGTCCACAGAACCCCGCCAAGGGCAAGCTCAACCACACGGGTGCAGAGACCATCGAGGAGCTACCGACGTGGTTGTGGGTACGTTCCCTGTCAACTCGACTCCTGCAACCGTTTTGTTCAATTCTGGAGCTTCGCATGCTTTCATATCCGCTGATTTTGTGAAAAAGAACCTAGTGGCATTGCTGCCCATGAAGAACGCTATGCTAGTAAGCTCACCAGGGGGGGAACAACGAGCCACTCTACATTGCCCCCATATGACCATCACAATAAGGGGGGTAGATTTCGAGGCACGTCCGATAGTCCTGGAGACCCTTGGGTTTGACTTGATTCTGGGTATGAGCTGGTTAACCAGATATCATGCAGTAATCCAGTGCGCCAAGAGAGCAGTACAGCTGACAGCCGAGTCCGGTGAAAAGGTGGAGTACCAGGCAGCTAGTCCCTTGGGGCATAATCAAGTCAACCAAGCCGAAGGTGCAGCACCTAAAGACATCAGAGTAGTGAGCCAGTTCCCGGATGTATTTCCAGATGAATTGCCAGGTATGCCCCCAGAACGCGAAGTTGAATTCGTTATTGAAATGAAACCTGGCACTGCACCTATAGCCAAGAGGCCATATAGAATGGGAGTAAAGGAACTAGCAAAGCTCAAGGAGGAGTTAGACACATTGCTAGCCAAAGGGTACATTCGTCCGAGTTCTTCACCATGGGGAGCACCGGTGTTGTTCACGGATAAGAAAGATGGGACACAGAGGTTGTGTGTGGACTATCGAGCCCTCAATGAAGTGACCATCAAGAACAAGTACCCATTGCCAAGGATTGATGATCTGTTTGATCAGTTGAAGGGAGCTTGTGTGTTCTCCAAGATAGATCTTCGATCGGGCTATCACCAGATGAGGATCCGCCCGTCAGACATACCCAAGACCGCTTTCACCACTCGGTACGGGTTGTATGAGTTCTTGGTCATGTCTTTTGGATTGACCAACGCTCCTGGATACTTCATGTACCTGATGAATAGTGTGTTCATGGATTACCTTGACAAGTTTGTGGTGGTATTCATTGATGGCATTCTGGTCTTCTCCAAGAATGAGGAAGAACATGAGGAACACTTGAGATTGGTGCTGCAAAGGCTCCGAGAACATCAGTTGTATGCCAAGCTGAGCAAGTGTGAATTTTGGTTGAAGGAAGTGGCATTCTTGGGTCATGTGTTGTCCAATGGAGGAGTGGCAGTCGATCCGAGGAAGGTCAGTGATGTGTTGAGCTGGAATCCGCCTCGGGATGTGAGCGAAATCAGGAGTTTCCTTGGGATGGCCGGATATTATCGACGGTTCATTGAAGGATTCTCCAAGATTGCTAAGCCCCTGACGGCGTTATTGGAGAAAAATGCCAAGTTTGTCTGGACTAAGGAGTGTCAAGTCAGCTTTGAGGAGTTGAAGAAGAGACTAACAACAGCCCCAGTGCTGGTTCTGCCCGACATAGCCAAGAGCTTCTCTATCTACTGCGATGCATCCCGTCTAGGACTGGGGTGTGTACTCATGCAGGAAGGGAGAGTCGTGGCTTATGCATCAAGGCAGTTGAGGAAACATGAGCAGAACTACCCCACACACGATCTAGAGTTGGCAGCTGTGGTACATGCTCTGAAGATTTGGAGGCACTACTTGATTGGTCACAAGTGTGACATCTACACTGATCACAAGAGCCTCAAGTATGTCTTCACTCAGTCAGAACTGAATATGAGACAACGCCGATGGTTGGAGTTGATCAAGGACTATGATCTGGAGATCCACTACCACCCAGGAAAGGCTAACTTGGTGGCAGATGCTCTGAGTAGGAGAAGTTATGTGAACAAGATCACCGGTCACTGTCTGCCAGCAGAGCTCAGCTTAGAGTTTGAGAGGATGAGTCTGGGATTTGTGACCAGCATCACAGAGATGGCGGTAGAACCGACTCTGGAGGAAGAGATCCGGAAAGGTCAGCTTGGGGATGAGAAGATCAAGGAGATTGTGGAGCATGTTGCTCTAGGAAAAGACCCTGGTTTTCGAGTGGATGATCAAGGAACCTTGTGGCATGGGAAGAGGATATGTGTACCCGATGTGGCGCAGATCAAGGATACAATCCTGAGAGAAGCACATGACTCAGCTTATTCAATCCACCCAGGAAGTACCAAGATGTACCAAGACATCAAGGAGAGATTCTGGTGGTATGGACTGAAGCGTGATGTAGCAACCTATGTGGCTCTATGTGACACATGTCAGAGAGTCAAGGCTGAACATCAGAGGCCAGCAGGTTTGCTCCAGCCCTTGAAGATACCTAAATGGAAGTGGGAAGAAGTTGGTATGGACTTCATCACGGGTCTGCCTCGCACTCAGAGAGGATTTGACTCCATCTGGGTGATTGTGGATCGCTTGACCAAAGTGGCACATTTTCTTCCAGTGAAGACCACCTACACAGGCGCCAGATTGGCAGAGCTGTATATGGAGAGGATAGTGTGCTTGCATGGAGTGCCTAAGCGGATAGTGTCTGACCGAGGTACTCAGTTCCCATCACATTTCTGGCAGAAGTTACATGAGTCCATGGATACTAAGCTGCATTTCAGTTCAGCTTATCACCCACAGACGGATGGACAGACAGAGCGAACCAATCAGATCTTGGATGACATGTTGAGGGCATGTGCTTTGCAGTATGTTGTCAGTTGGGACAAGAGCCTGCCCTATGCAGAATTCTCGTACAACAACAGCTACCAGAAGAGTCTGCAGATGGCACCATTCGAGGCTCTGTATGGCAGGAAGTGCAGAACACCACTGTTCTAGAATCAGACTGGAGAAAGTCAAGTTTTTGGGCCGGAGATACTCAGAGAAGCAGAGCGCCAAGTACAAGTGATCAGGCGGAACTTGAAGGTGGCACAATCCCGACAGAAGAGTTATGCTGATGTCAGGAGGAGTGACCTCACCTTCGCGGTCGATGATTTTGTGTACCTCAAGGTGTCACCAATGAGGGGTGTGAAGAGGTTTAATGTCAAGGGCAAATTGGCACCTCGTTACATCGGGCCCTTCAAGATTCTGGAACGGATGGGTGAGGTGGCATATCGGCTAGAGCTACCTGAGAAACTAGTCGGAGTGCACAACGTGTTCCATGTGTCTCAGCTGAAGAAATGTTTACGGGTGCCTGAAGAGCAGATCCTGATGGATGAGCTGAATGTGCAAGAGGACCTCACCTATGATGAGTATCCAGTCAAGATTTTGGAGGAGTCCGAGAGGGTGACAAGAAACAAGGTTATTCGGATGTGCAAGGTGCAGTGGAACCGACACTCAGAGGAAGAGGCGACTTGGGAAAGAGAAGAAGACCTCAAGGCCGAGTACCCACATCTCTTCGCATCCACGTCCGAATCTCGAGGACGAGATTCATCATAAGGGGGGTAGGTTTGTAACACCCTAAAATAGCCTATATAAAATTTTTAGTAATTAATTGATTATTTAATGTCTTGTTCATGATTAATATAGGGTAAATAAACAATTTCTGAAATTAAAATCAAATATAAGGTATAGAAACCTATTTGTTGCATTCATGCTACTGCATTGAGTTTTGTATTGCTTGTGGTTCAAACGAGAGTTTAAATTTATTTAAATTCGACTTTGAATCACTTTGTTTGGGGCCCTAGAAAAGTTGCTTCGGCCATAGTTCACTTCTGCTCCCTAAACTTTTCTGTTGGTCCGTCTCTGCTCCCTCTTCTCTTCTCCCAAGCCAGCCCAGCAGCACCTCCTTCCCTTGCGGCCCAGCCCAGCCCCTTCCCGTCAGCCCAGCGCGCCTCCAGCAGCTCGGCCTGCTTCACCTCTCCCTATGGGCTGACACGCCTTAGCCCGCTCGCGCGCTCCCCGCTTCCCCGTCGGCCCCAAGCGCCCAGCGCCGGCCCAGCCCATCCCCGCGCCAGTCCAGCCGCCCCCGCTCTACTTTCGGCCCGCAACGGCCCAGTCGAGAGCCTCCCCCTCCATCTCTGCCACTGCCCGGTGGGACCCAGCCACAGGGCCATCGTCTGCCTCTCGCCGGCCACGCTGAGAGGAACACCACCGCGCCGGCCCAGCTCTGGGGCCCACTCCTGCTCCCCGGGGTCCCCGCCCGAAGCTTCCAGGAAGCTTCCCCGCCGCCACCTTTCCTAAACACGCTGCGCCTCCGCAAGGAAAGCTCCCTCCCCGCATGGAAACCAAGATCGCCGCGCCGCCGCCTCGGTTACTCCCGCCTCGCCGCTTGGGAGCTCCCCGCACCTCCCCAGCCCTATATAAACCGACCCACCGAGCCCCTCGGCCATCACCAAGTCCCCAAACCGAGCTCCAACACCGCAGCGCCCCCTCCCCCACATCCCAGCGCCGCCGCCGCCATTGGAGCTGCCGGCCGGCGTCGATTCGTCGACTGAGCGCCGCGCTGCCCCAACCAGCCACACAGGAAGCTTCGCACACTGGTAAGATCCCTCCCGAGCCACTTCTCGCCCGATTTTGCGCCCCGGAACCCCTTCCCCGCCGTAAGCCGGCGCATCCCGCCGCCGCTTCCCGTCGGCCGCCACCCCTGCTGGTCTCTGGCCGACTTGAACACCCTAGACGAACTCGCCTCTTCTGCCTGAAGCCGTAGGACCAGCCCTCGTTCAAATCCGTGCCCCACAGCCCGAGTTATGCCCATCTCCGGCGAGCTCTTGCCGCCGGCCGAGCAGCGCCGCCCAACGCCGGCGACCCCAAGTTCCCGAACCAACCACAGCCGTCCGATCTCAATCCAAAGATCCAGATCCACCCAGCCACTGAGTCAAAGTCGCCTATAACAGTCAACCACCGGTCAGCCGAGCCTTTTTGTAAAAGAGCCCCTCGAGTTCTAACAAATTAACCCTCGGTCCACTTCTGTGTTAAAAGAAATCACAATCAGGTCCTTTTTATTCGTCTAAGCCCCTGCACTTTTGAAAATTAGAAGCCGCAGACCAGCCCCTGCTGTTTTACGCGTTAGCTCTTCGGTTTTAATACGAAATTACGTATAGGTCCTCAGTTTTTCACAGATTAGTCCCTGAATCTTAAACACTTCATAACTTTCACGTTTTAGCTCCGATTAGTGTGATTCTTGCGCTCATGTGTTCGTAGCGAAGTGTAGATTATTTCTAAAATCTTATTTTGTACTGTTTCTACTGTTTGGTGTACCGTTTCTAATAGAATACCTTTGTTTGCATGTATTGGCTTGTGGATGCTTGTGTGTGGTGAATTGTGTCCAGTCGGTGAGCCGTATCCGTTGGAGTTCGAGTACGAGGGGGATTTCCAGGAGACGTATCATCAGCAGCAGCAGCCCTCCGAGGAAGGCAAGTTATAGCACGGAAAATCCTTGCTACCTATCTCACTATATTACATTAATGTACATTCATATGCATGTGTCTAAATTGATTACCTTTAAGGTTGTACCTAGTTTTTCATTATCCTATCCTTGTTTACCTTGGGTTTATTTGCATATGGGTAGAACTTTGCTAGGTGCAACTACTGTTACCTTTATTTAACTGTTAAACTTGTATTAATGGTCCACCTCAACTTTAACGTTAAAACTTTCTTTTTAGCAACATGGATCAGGGAGCTAGAGCATGTGCTGTGTGCTTTGTTCTAGTGTCTCCCTCTAAGGACCGGTTCTTAAAGCGGCAACCCAGGAGCCTGTCGCCACCGCTAGAACTATAATGGCTCTGGTCTTGGACAAGTAGCTTGTACGGCTCTAGCTTGATAGTGGTTACCGAGGGGCCAACGGCGTTGTGGGAGGCAAGGCACGGGGTGTTTTCCCGATTCCACCGAGGACGGTAGCCCCGTCGGCTAGGTCTCGTTAGACCCAGTCCCGTGTTGGGAGTCTCAGCGATTGAGAACTCCGCGCGTTGCGCATTGTTAGGTGGATACCCGCGCTCTGGACGCCATCGATCCCCTTACGGTGGACTCCGTAGGCGTACGTCGATCTCGGTGCCTAAGGACTCACCACCTTGTAGTACCCCAGCGGCTACTGTCTTGTTAGAGTGTCTTGTGAAAAGCCTCGTAGCGTCCCTATGCAGTCACACCTCGGAAGTGTCGATGTGCGTGGTTGGGTGCAAAGTTCCCTTGAACTTTTACGCGACTGGTGGGTAAAGGGCAAAACCTCTGCAGAGTGTAAATCTATCATGATAGCCTTGCTCAGGGTCACGAGCGGCCTGGATCCTTTTTGATTAGAAGATGATGTTTACTTATGTTTAATGTCACTTATACCTTATTAATTGGGTTTCAACCGGGTTTCATGCACTTGTAGTTACTTGGACAATGTTAAAATGAACCAACTAAAAGTGCTAATGCAGTTAAGCCATGTCTAGCCTTTTTAAGCCTTCATAACCCGTGCTATACTTGCTAGGTAATTGTTTTACTTACACTTGCTATTTATTCAACAAAATCCCGGACGGGTAACAGATTGGGATGTGCATGAGTCTGCTGCTGAGTTTCCAGAAGACCTACCGTACTACTGAGTTGTGTTCTCCCAGTCAGAGTCCCTGTGGAGTGCGGCTTCATTTAGAGAGAGTTTTTAGTCTTCCGTTGTATTGGTTAGTTTATTTATGATGCACTCTGATGTAAAACTCTTTTTCTTCGAGTAATATATTCAGCATATGTTCTTTGTTTGCCATATTTGTTTGCTATATGTGTACTGTGACCTCCTGGGCACACATATGGCCACATTCGGGTTTCTGCGTAAATCCGGGCGTGACAGATTGGTATCAGAGCCGTGCTGACTGTAGGAACGCAGCCTAGTTAGAACGGTTGATAAATCATTAGGAGACCACCATGATTTTGTTTCAGATCGTTTAGTTACGTTTTTGAAAACCAGTGCTGTCGAGTCTTGTGTGAATCCTGTCTCTAGGTGCTCGATTTTGTTGTTATTATGCTTATGCTTGATTTGGATTTTTGTAATGATTGTGATGGTCATAGACGCGAGTCTATCTCCATCTAGATATAGGACTAAGGCTTAAGGATATTAATGTTTGCATAGAAGGGGTATTTATTTTTCTTTCTCTTCATCCAACAAATCCTCCATCCTAACAAGTTAGTAATCCTCTGAAGACACTTAGTTCCATGGAGTTCTGATGAGAATTACTTGCTGATGATAGATGGTGAACACAAGGGGGAACACTGGTGCTGGTGGAAGCAACCAGACCCCGAACCCACCGCCTCCACCACCGCCACTCACCATGGAGCAGATGATGCAGATGCAGCTCCAGTTGACGCAGCAGATGGCCCAGACCATAGCATTGATGCAACAGCAGAACCCTCCTCACCAGCCTCACGTGCCGCCAAGAGACAAGAGGGGCGAATTTCTGAAGGGACGCCCTCCTACCTTCACCAAGGCCAGCGACCCTCTGCAGGCAGATGATTGGCTCAAGGCGGTGGAGAGGCAACTCGACATCGCGCAGTGCAACGACCGGGAGAAGGTGTTGTATGCAGGAGGACAGCTCCAGGGACCAGCATTGGACTGGTGGGATTCATACCAGTACGCTCACCCCAACCGTGATCAGATCACCTAGCAGGAGTTCCGTGACAGCTTTCGCTCTCACCATGTACCAGAGGCTCTGATGGTCCTGAAGAAGAAGGAGTTCCTGGCGCTGAAGCAGGAAGGGATGAGTGTCACCGCTTACCGTGACAAGTTCATCGAGCTGGCCCGTTACGCTCCAGAGGATGTGGACACCGACAGGAAGAAGCAGACCAGGTTTCGTGATGGCCTGCAGGATGCTCTACAATACCAGCTGATGTGCACCAAGTTCCCCAACTTTCAGGAACTGGTGGACGACGCCTTTATGCTGGAACACAAGCATCGTGAGATAGAGGAGAAGAAGAGGAAGTTCCAGGGCCAGCAGACAGGGAGCAGCAGTCGCCTTCGCTTCACTCCTCCGCAGGGGAATCAGCAGATGGGGAGCCAGCAGCGCTTCCAGGGCCAGTCCAGCTTGCTGAGTCGTGGCCAGTACCAGCAGCGCCCCCAGTACCCTCAGGCGCCACAACAGTAGCGTTCCCAGAATCAGCTACAGAATGTCCTAGCTCGGCGCAACGAGATGCAGCCAAGTCCTGTTCAGCGCACCGCCCCAGTCAACACTACACCAGTGGGTCCGAGGGTGTGCTACCACTGTGCAGAGCAGGGGCACTTCGCCAATGTCTGCCACAAGAAGACCCAGAATGCCACCGGACAGAACCAGCAGGCCGGTCAGTAGCAAGCTCAGGCAGGCCGAGGTCCACAGAACCCCGCCAAGGGCAAGCTCAACCACACGGGTGCAGAGACCATCGAGGGAGCTACCGACGTGGTTGTGGGTACGTTCCCTGTCAACACGACTCCTGCAACCGTTTTGTTCGATTCTGGAGCTTCACATGCTTTCATATCCGCTGCTTTTGTGAAAAAGAACCTAGTGGCATTGCTGCCCATGAAGAACGCTATGCTAGTAAGCTCACCAGGGGGGGAACAACGAGCCACTCTACGTTGCCCCCATATCACCATCACAATAAGGGGTTAGATTTCGAGGCACGTCCGATAGTCCTGGAGACCCTTGGGTTTGACTTGATTTTGGGTATGAGCTGGTTAACCAGATATCATGCAGTAATCCAGTGCGCCAAGAGAGCAGTACAGCTGACAGCCGAGTCCGGTGAAAAGGTGGAGTACCAGGCAGCTAGTCCCTTGGGGCATAATCAAGTCAACCAAGCCGAAGGTGCAGCACCTAAAGACATCAGAGTAGTGAGCCAGTTCCCGGATGTATTTCCAGATGAATTGCCAGGTATGCCCCCAGAACGCAAAGTTGAATTCGTTATTGAACTGAAACCTGGCACTGCACCTATAGCCAAGAGGCCATATAGAATGGGAGTAAAGGAACTAGCAAAGCTCAAGGAGGAGTTAGACGCGTTGCTAGCCAAAGGGTACATTCGTCCGAGTTCTTCACCATGGGGAGCACCGGTGTTGTTCACGGATAAGAAAGATGGGACACAGAGGTTGTGTGTGGACTATCGAGCCCTCAACGAAGTGACCATCAAGAACAAGTACCCATTGCCAAGGATTGATGATCTGTTTGATCAGCTGAAGGGAGCTTGTGTGTTCTCCAAGATAGATCTTCGATCGGGCTATCACCAGATGAGGATCCGCCCGTCAGACATACCCAAGACCGCTTTCACCACTCGGTACGGGTTGTATGAGTTCTTGGTCATGTCTTTTGGATTGACCAACGCTCCTGCATACTTCATGTACCTGATGAACAGCGTGTTCATGGATTACCTTGACAAGTTTGTGGTGGTATTCATTGATGACATTCTGGTCTTCTCCAAGAATGAGGAAGAACATGAGGAACACTTGAGATTGGTGCTGCAAAGGCTCCGAGAACATCAGTTGTATGCCAAGCTGAGCAAGTGTGAATTTTGGTTGAAGGAAGTGGCATTCTTGGGTCATGTGTTGTCCAATGGAGGAGTGGCAGTCGATCCGAGGAAGGTCAGTGATGTGTTGAGCTGGAATCCGCCTCGGGATGTGAGTGAAATCAGGAGTTTCCTTGGGATGGCCGGATATTATCGACGGTTCATTGAAGGATTCTCCAAGATTGCTACGCCCCTGACGGCGTTATTGGAGAAAAATGCCAAGTTTGTCTGGACTGAGGAGTGTCAAGTCAGCTTTGAGGAGTTGAAGAAGAGACTAACAACAGCCCCAGTGTTGGTTCTGCCCGACATAGCCAAGAGCTTCTCTATCTACTGCGATGCATCCCGTCTAGGACTGGGGTGTGTACTCATGCAGGAAGGGAGAGTCGTGACTTATGCATCAAGGCAGTTGATTAAACATGAGCAGAACTACCCCACACATGATCTAGAGTTGGCAGCTGTGGTACATGCTCTGAAGATTTGGAGGCACTACTTGATTGGTCACAAGTGTGACATCTACACTGATCACAAGAGCCTCAAGTATGTCTTCACTCAGTCAGAACTGAATATGAGACAACGCCGATGGTTGGAGTTGATCAAGGACTATGATCTGGAGATCCACTACCACCCAGGAAAGGCTAACTTGGTGGCAGATGCTCTGAGTAGGAGAAGTTATGTGAACAAGATCACCGGTCACTGTCTGCCAGTAGAGCTCAGCTTAGAGTTTGAGAGGATGAGTCTGGGATTTGTGACCAGCATCACAGAGATGGCGGTAGAACCGACTCTGGAGCAGGAGATCCGGAAAGGTCAGCTTGGGGATGAGAAGATCAAGGAGATTGTGGAGCATGTTGCTCTAGGAAAAGCCCCTGGTTTTCGAGTGGATGATCAAGGAACCTTGTGGCATGGGAAGAGGATATGTGTACCCGATGTGGCGCAGATCAAGGATACAATCCTGAGAGAAGCACATGACTCAGCTTATTCAATCCACCCAGGAAGTACCAAGATGTACCAAGACATCAAGGAGAGATTCTGGTGGTATGGACTGAAGCGTGATGTAGCAACCTATGTGGCTCTATGTGACACATGTCAGAGAGTCAAGGCTGAACATCAGAGGCCAGCAGGTTTGCTCCAGCCCTTGAAGATACCTGAATGGAAGTGGGAAGAAGTTGGTATGGACTTCATCACGGGTCTGCCTCGCACTCAGGGAGGATTTGACTCCATCTGGGTGATTGTGGATCGCTTGACCAAAGTGGCACATTTTCTTCCAGTGAAGACCACCTACACAGGC
Source organism: Echinochloa phyllopogon (assembly GCA_033239725.1). Lineage (NCBI taxonomy): Eukaryota > Viridiplantae > Streptophyta > Magnoliopsida > Poales > Poaceae > Echinochloa > Echinochloa phyllopogon. Next base: position 32,691,499 of record BTCW01000018.1, read on the forward strand.
GCCAGATTGGCAGAGCTGTATATGGAGAGGATAGTGTGCTTGCATGGAGTGCCTAAGCGGATAGTGTCTGACCGAGGTACTCAGTTCCCATCACATTTCTGGCAGAAGTTACATGAGTCCATGGATACTAAGCTGCATTTCAGTTCAGCTTATCACCCACAGACGGATGGACAGACAGAGCGAACCAATCAGATCTTGGATGACATGTTGAGGGCATGTGCTTTGCAGTATGTTGTCAGTTGGGACAAGAGCCTGCCCTATGCAGAATTCTCGTACAACAACAGCTACCAGAAGAGTCTGCAGATGGCACCATTCGAGGCTCTGTATGGCAGGAAGTGCAGAACACCACTGTTCTAGAATCAGACTGGAGAAAGTCAAGTTTTTGGGCCGGAGATACTCAGAGAAGCAGAGCGCCAAGTACAAGTGATCAGGCGGAACTTGAAGGTGGCACAATCCCGACAGAAGAGTTATGCTGATGTCAGGAGGAGTGACCTCACCTTCGCGGTCGATGATTTTGTGTACCTCAAGGTGTCACCAATGAGGGGTGTGAAGAGGTTTAATGTCAAGGGCAAATTGGCACCTCGTTACATCGGGCCCTTCAAGATTCTGGAACGGATGGGTGAGGTGGCATATCGGCTAGAGCTACCTGAGAAACTAGTCGGAGTGCACAACGTGTTCCATGTGTCTCAGCTGAAGAAATGTTTACGGGTGCCTGAAGAGCAGATCCTGATGGATGAGCTGAATGTGCAAGAGGACCTCACCTATGATGAGTATCCAGTCAAGATTTTGGAGGAGTCCGAGAGGGTGACAAGAAACAAGGTTATTCGGATGTGCAAGGTGCAGTGGAACCGACACTCAGAGGAAGAGGCGACTTGGGAAAGAGAAGAAGACCTCAAGGCCGAGTACCCACATCTCTTCGCATCCACGTCCGAATCTCGAGGACGAGATTCATCATAAGGGGGGTAGGTTTGTAACACCCTAAAATAGCCTATTTAAAATTTTTAGTAATTAATTGATTATTTAATGTCTTGTTCATGATTAATATAGGGTAAATAAACAATTTCTGAAATTAAAATCAAATATAAGGTATAGAAACCTATTTGTTGCATTCATGCTACTGCATTGAGTTTTGTATTGCTTGTGGTTCAAACGAGAGTTTAAATTTATTTAAATTCGACTTTGAATCACTTTGTTTGGGGCCCTAGAAAAGTTGCTTCGGCCATAGTTCACTTCTGCTCCCTAAACTTTTCTGTTGGTCCGTCTCTGCTCCCTCTTCTCTTCTCCCAAGCCAGCCCAGCAGCACCTCCTTCCCTTGCGGCCCAGCCCAGCCCCTTCCCGTCAGCCCAGCGCGCCTCCAGCAGCTCGGCCTGCTTCACCTCTCCCTATGGGCTGACACGCCTCAGCCCGCTCGCGCGCTCCCCGCTTCCCCGTCGGCCCCAAGCGCCCAGCGCCGGCCCAGCCCATCCCCGCGCCAGTCCAGCCGCCCCCGCTCTACTTTCAGCCCGCAACGGCCCAGTCGAGAGCCTCCCCCTCCATCTCTGCCACTGCCCGGTGGGACCCAGCCACAGGGCCATCGTCTGCCTCTCGCCGGCCACGCTGAGAGGAACACCACCGCGCCGGCCCAGCTCTGGGGCCCACTCCCGCTCCCCGGGGTCCCCGCCCGAAGCTTCCAGGAAGCTTCCCTGCCGCCACCTTTCCTAAACACGCTGCGCCTCCGCAAGGAAAGCTCCCTCCCTGCATGGAAACCAAGATCGCCGCGCCGCCGCTCGGTTACTCCCGCCTCACCGCTTGGGAGCTCCCCGCACCTCCCCGGCCCTATATAAACCGACCCACCGAGCCCCTCGGCCATCACCAAGTCCCGAAGCCGAGCTCCAACACCGCAGCGCCCCCTCCCCCACATCCCAGCGCCCCCTCCCCCACATCCCAGCGCCGCCGCCGCCATTGGAGCCGCCGGCCGGCATCGATTCGTCGACTGAGCGCCGCGCTGCCCCAACCAGCCACACAGGAAGCTTCGCACACTGGTAAGCTCCCTCCCGAGCCACTTCCCGCCTGATTTTGCGGCCCGGAACCCCTTCCCCGCCGTAAGCCGGCGCATCCCGCCGCCGCTTCCCGTCGGCCGCCACCCCTGCTGGTCTCTGGCCGACTTGAACACCCTAGACGAACTCGCCTCTTCTGCCTAAAGCCGTAGGACCAACCCTCGTTCAAATCCGTGCCCCACAGCCCGAGTTATGCCCATCTCCGGCGAGCTCTTGCCGCCGGCCGAGCGGCGCCGCCCAACGCCGGCGACCCCAAGTTCCCGAACCAACCACAGCCGTCCGAAATTACACGTTAGCTCTTCGGTTTTAATACAAAATTACGTATAGGTCCTCGGTTTTTCACAGATTAGTCCCTGAATCTTAAACACTTCATAACTTTCACGTTTTAGCTCCGATTAGTGTGATTCTTGCGCTCATGTGTTCGTAGCGAAGCGTAGATTATTTCTAAAATCTTATTTTGTACTGTTTCTACTATTTGGTGTACCATTTCTAATAGAATACCTTTGTTTGCATGTATTGGCTTGTGGATGCTTTTTGTGTGGTGAATTGTGTCCAGTCGGTGAGCCGTATCCTTTGGAGTTCAAGTACGAGGGGGATTTCCAGGAGCCGTATCAGCAGCAGCAGCAGCAGCAGCCCTAAGGACCGGTTAAAACTTGTATTAATGGTCCACCTCAATTTTAACATTAAAACTTGCTTTTTAGCAACATGGATCAGGGAGCTAGAGCATGTGCTGTGTGCTTTGTTCTAATGTCTCCCTCTAAGGACCGGTTCTTAAAGCAGCAACCCAGGAGCCTGTCGCCACCGCTAGAACTATAATGGCTCTGGTCTTGGACAAGTAGCTTGTACGGCTCTAGCTTGATAGTGGTTACCGAGGGGCCAACGGCGTTGTGGGAGGCAAGGCACGGGGTGTTTTCCCGATTCCACCGAGGACGGTAGCCCCGTCGGCTAGGTCTCGTTAGACCCAGTCCCGTGTTGGGAGTCTCAGCGATTGAGAACTCCACGCGTTGCGCATTGTTGGGTGGATACCCGCGCTCTGGACGCCATCGACCCCCTACGGTGGACTCCGTAGGCGTACGTCGATCTCGGTGCCTAAGGACTCACCACCTTGTAGTACCCCAATGACTACTGTCTTGTTAGAGTGTCTTGTGAAAAGCCTCATAGCGTCCCTATGCAGTCACACCTCGGAAGTGTCGATGTGCGTGGTTGGGTGCAAAGTTCCCTTGAACTTTTACTCGATTGGTGGGTAAAGGGCGAAACCTCTGCAGAGTGTAAATCTATCATGATAGCCTTGCTCAGGGTCACGAGCGACCTGGATCCTTTTTGATTAGAAGATGATGTTTACTTATGTTTAATGTCACTTATACCTTATTAATTGGGTTTCAACCGGGTTTCATTCACTTGTAGTAACTTGGACAATGTTAAAACGAACCAACTAAAAGTGCTAATGCAGTTAAGCCGTGTCTAGCCTTTTTGAGCCTTCATAACCCGTGCTATACTTGCTAGGTAATTGTTTTACTTACACTTGCTATTTATTCAACAAAATCCCGGACGGGTAACAGATTGGGATGTGCCTGAGTCTGCTGCTGAGTTTCCAGAAGACCTACCGTACTACTGAGTTGTGTTCTCCCAGTCAGAGTCCCTGTGGAGTGCGGCTTCATTTAGAGAGAGTTTTTAGTCTTCTGCTGTATTGGTTAGTTTATTTATGGTGCACTCTGATGTAAAACTCTTTTTCTTCGAGTAATATATTCAGCATATGTTCTTTGTTTACCATATTTGTTTGCTATATGTGTACTGTGACCTCCTGGGCACACATATGGCCACATTCGGGTTTCTGCGTAAATCCGGGCGTGACACCTTGTCGGAGCGCCACCCCCACTGTCCACCGCCGGGCGCCCTCGTGGCTGCTCTTCTATTGTCAAGGGTTGGTCGGTTGAACTCATCATGTCGCCTCGAGTCCGTAGGACCAAGCCACGTAGGAAACCGAGCTCCATAGCGCAATTCCGGCCTTACTCCGGTGAGCTCGCCGCCACTGCCCGCGTAGCGCCGCCGCGCCTTGCGTCCCCTCCGGCGACCCAGCCCCCTGAGCCATCCTGGCCCTTGGATCCCGATCCGACGACCCCGGTGCGTTCCCCCTTCTCAGTCAAACCCGAGAAAAACGGTCAGCATTGGCGTCTTGTTAAAAAGCCCCTGCAAGTTTTGAAATCAACCCATGGTCCATGTTAGTTTTAAAAGTATTTACATCCATGCCCCTAGTTTTCGAATAACCCCCTGATCTTTTTAGAAATAGCGCCTGAGGTCCTGTTTTGGTGTTTTTACTCGTTAGCCCTTCTGTTTTAATACGTAATTATGCATATATCCTTGGTTTTTCTTCAAATAAGCCCCTGAAAACTTTTAAAACTTGCCAGCAGGTCCCTAGGACTTAGATTTGCCATAAATTTTCCGTTTTAGCTCCGATTAGTGTGATTTCCGCACGCATGTGTTTGTAGTGAAGCGTAGATTAATTCTAAAAGCTTTATTTGTACTGTTTCTATTGTTTGTTGTACTGTTCTAATAGATTATTAGTTGTTTGCATGTTTGTGTGGCGAATCGTGTCCAGTCGATGAGCCTTTCGCGTTGGACTCTGAGTACTAGGAGGACTTCCAGGGACATGACTCACAGCAGCAGTAGCAGCCGGCCTTTGAGGAAGGTAAGTTATAGCACGGACAATCCTTGCTACATACTCACCTTGTATTAAATTATTTCGTAAATGCATGTGTCTAATTTGATGTACCATTAATGTTGTACCTAGTTTGAATATCCTATCCTTGTTTACCTTGGGTTTATGCATGTGGGTAGATTTTTCTATGCGCAACTACTATCACCATTATTTAACTGTTAATATTGACTTAATGGTCCACTTCAACATTATTTAACTGTTAATATTGACCTGGTTTAGGGAGCTAGAGCATGTGCTTCGTGCTTTGCTCTAGAGTCTCTCCATTAGTCCAGTTCTTAAAGCGGCAACCCAGGAGCCTGTCGCCACCGCTAGAACTATTATGGCTCTTGTCTTCGTTAAGTAGCTTGTATGTCTCTAGCTTTCCAGTGGTTACCGGTGGGGCCGATGACATTATGGGAAGCAAGGCACGGGGTGTTTCTTGATTCCACCGAGGACGATATCCCCGTCGGCTAGGTCTCGTTAGACCCAGTCCCGTGTTGGGAGTTCCTACGATGGGGAACTCCGCACGTTGCGTATTGTTGGGTGCGATGCCCGCGCTCCGGATGCCATTGACCCCCTTATGGTGTGACTTCGTAAGCATAAGTCAATGTCGGTGCCTAGAGTCTCACCACCTTGTTGTACCTTAGTGACCACTGTCTTGTTAGGGTGTTGTGAAAAACCTCGTAGCGTCCCTATGAAGTGTTGATGTGCGTGGTTGGGTGTAAATTTCTTTTGAACTTTTACACGACTGGTGGGTAAAGGGCGAAACCTTTGCAGAGTGTAAATCTATTGTGATAGCCTTGCTCAGGGTCACGAGCGGCCTAGATCCTTTTTTATTAGATGGTGATGTTTATTTATGTTTAATGCCACTTATATTTTATTAATTGGGTTGCAACTGGGTTTCATTCACTTGTAGTAACTTGGTTAATGATAAAATGAACCAACTAAAAATGCTAATGCAGTTCAGCCGAGTCTAGCCTTATTTTGAGCCTACATATACCGTGCTATACTTGTTAAGTAAATGTTTACTTACACTTGTCATTTATTCAACAAAATCCCAGACGGGTAAACAGATTGGGTTGTGCATGAGTCTGCTGCTGAGTTTCCAAAAGTTTTGCCGTACTATTGAGTCTGCTGCATGAGTCTGAGTCCCTGTGGATTGTTGCTCCATTAGTTCGAGAGTTTATTAGTCTTCCGCTGTATTTGGTTAGTTTATTTATGAAGCACTCTGATGTAAAACTTCATTTATTCAAGAATTTATTCAAGCATATGTTCTCTGTTTATCATATTTGTTCACTATATGTGTACTTTGACTTCCTGGGCACACATATGGCCACATTCGAGTTTTTGTTAAAATCCGGGTGTGATAGATTTGCATCAGAGCCGTGCTGACTGTAGGATCGTAGCCTAGTTAGAACGGTTGATTAAACCTTAGGAGACCACCATGATTATGTGAAATGGATCGTCTAGATACACTTTTTCAAAACTCAAGTTCAGTCAAGTCTTGCATGAATCATGTCTTTAGGTGCTTGATATGGTTGTCATTATGCTGATGCTTGATTTGGATTTTTGTAATGATTGTGATGGGCGTAGACGCAAGTCTACCACCATCTAGATGTAGGACTAAGGTTTAAGGGCAATAGTGATTACATAGAGGGGGGTATTCATTTCTCTTGATCTTTTTCCTATCAAGTCCCCCAGCATAACAGGTTAGTAATCCTCTGAAGTCACTCAGTTATAGCCAATGAAATTTTTATGAGACTTACTTATTGATGATAGATGGTGAACACAAGGAGTGACGCCGGTGCCAGCGGAGTACCACTGCCGCCACCACCTCCCACCATTGAGCAGATGATGCACACGCAGACCCAGCTGATGCAGCAGATGGATCAGACGATGGCGATGATGCAGCAGCACCAGCAGAATCCGCCACCGCATCACAACATGCCACCCCGGGACAAAGAGGGGTGAATTTCTGAAGGGACGTCCTCCCACCTTCAACAAGGCCAGCGACCCCCTACAGGCAGATGACTGGCTTAAGGCGGTGGAGAGACAGCCCGACATCATGCAATGCAACGACCGGGAGAAGGTGTTGTACGCCGGAGGACAGCTCCAAGGACCAGCATTGGACTGGTGGGACTCATACCAGTACGCTGACGTCGACCGTATTCAGATCACCTGGCAGGAGTTCCGTAGCAGCTTCCGCTCCCACCATATGCCAGAAGCCCTGATGACCCTAATGAAGAAGGAGTTCCTAGCATTGAGGCAAGAAGGAATGAGTGTAATTGATTATTGTGACAAGTTCATTGAGCTCGCCCGCTATGCTCTGCAGGACGTGGACACCGACAAGAAGAAGCAGACCGGGTTCCGCGACGGCTTGCAGGATGCCCTACAGTACCAGCTGATGTGCACCAGGTTCCCAAACTTCAAGGAACTGGTGGATGGCGCTTTGATGCTGGAACACAAGCACCGTGAGATGAAAGAGAAGAAGAGGAAGTTCCAGGGCTGGCAGATCGGGAGCAGCAGTCACCCCCGTTTCGTTCCACCTCAGGGAAATCAGCAGATGGGGAGCCAGCAGCGCTTCTAGAGTCAGCCCGTCTCGCTCAACCGTGGCCAGTACTAGCAGTGCCCCCAGTATCCCCATGCGCCACAGCAGCACCGACTCTTACAGAATGCTCCAGCTCAGCGCAACCCGGTGCAGCAGGGACCCGTTCAGCGCCCCAAGCCCATCAACAACACACCAGTGGGCCCTAGGGTGTGTTACCACTGTGGAGAGCAGGGGCACTTTGCCAATGTCTGCCCCAAGAATACCCAGAACGCCGTCGGCCAGAACAACAATCAGAGGGTTGGGCTATCATAGAATCAGCAACAGGGCCAGGCAAACCATGCTCCACAGAACCCCGCTAGAGGCAAGCTCAACCACATTGAGGCGGAGACCATTGAGGGAGCTACTGATGTGATCGTGGGTACGTTCCCTATCAACTCCACCCTTGCGACTATTTTGTTTGATTCTGGAGCTTTGCATGCTTCCATATCTACTACTCTTGTGAAAAAGAACTTAGTGGCATTACTGCCCATGAAGAATGCTATGCTAGTTAGCTCACCAGGAGGGGAACAACGCGCCACTTTACGCTGTCCCCGTGTTACCGTCACCATAAGGGGGGTAGACTTCAAGGCACGCCCGATAGTCCTGGAGTTTATTGGTTTCGACCTGATTCTGGGTATGAGCTGGCTAGTGTTGGCACTCCTTACGGCCTACAGATAAATCCGCAAGCGGACGGATACCGATGTAGCTTTCACCGGGGAGTATTCCAAGGTATCGATTTCCCCGGAGGACGAGAAGTGTACTAATCCTAAACTAAGTTGTCCTAGGTAGATGGTGTGGATGAAATGGAATGGATGAGATGGATGACGACAACAAGGAGAGAAGAGAAGAGGTAAGAGGGTAGAGAGGGTACGGGTCTGATAAAGGTATTCTACCGATTGATTGAGCAGATCAGAGGATACAAATAGATACTTGCTTCGGGACTACAGAGCCTCCGACACACAGAAAGGGGTGAGAAGGGGTGCCGGTTACCCTGAACCTTGGGTCCTAAGACACCGGAACTAACGTGATGGACTACGAAGACCGAAAGGGCTGTCACCACCTTACGGCTACCACCTCCGTTGCGACGGGCAGAAACTAAGTTAGCCTCAAGTATAGGCACCACGCCTACACTAGTTCACTAATACTTATCTACTGCAGACAGATAAGCACTCAAGCTAAGCAGCTAGTATACAATTATACTACACAACTAAGCATTGAACGAAGAACCAGCAAGCATATAAATGTAAGAACTGAATGCTCAATTAATCAGAGAGAGATACAAGAGTTACCAGACAAGACCCGGATGTTACTCGAAGTGAAGTCGCATCCGTAGAAGTACAGCGGGAAGAGGGGCCGACACTTCGGCTCCTCTCCGGGACGCTCACCTCTCCTCTGTCCCTATCTCTACTGATACAAGTGGAGAACTAACAGTGCTTCGCCTACACTCTACTCTTGTGTTGTGTGTCTTGTGCAGGTGAAACCGGCCTCTATTTATAATGGCCAGGGTCAGTGGAGAAGTGGAGCAGTGGCCAAGCAACTGGAGGTCGGTGCCGAGTCGTTCGGGCGAAAATCCCGGGTCGGCCGAACTCCCCGGTTCGGCCGAACCGAGGGATGCACTGCCTCAGCAGCGAAAGGCCAGGATTGCACCCTGGAGGCGGTTCCCTTGTTCGGCTGAACCCACGTGTTCGCCCGAACTGGGCTCGGCCCAGTGCTGCACCGCCTTGAGCTTGCGCACTTGCTGGGCCAGCTCCTAGGTTGGTTGGTAGGTCGGTTCACGCCCTGGGCTGGGCCGGAGGCCTTCTGGTTGACTTCGGGGTCTTTGTCAGGTTGAGTTTGGGCCCAGGGTGATGTGGCGGAAGCCCGGGATGAGTTGGCGCTGACGTGGACGACTCCCGGTGGCTTGCACGGCTAAGGGGGGTAACCGGCCGAATCGTGTCGTTCGGCCGAATCGGTCATTTCCGACCCCTATAGCACACATTTCTCATTGTTGTACCTGCACAAGCGACACTCACCAAAACTCGTGGAACTCCATTAGAAATAAAATCTAAGTACATGGAATGTTGCATACACTCTCATTTATTCCCGAGTATTGGTGGTCGAATTTGGGTTGTAACGACCGCCAACAAGCTCCCCCAAGCTTGGCTCTTTGCTCGTCCTCGAGGAAAGATAAAAACTTAGGCTCGGTGGATCTGGAGTTGCTATAATGTCATTTCTCTTGCAGGTAACTTTATAAACAACTAGTACTCAAATTTACTTGAATTATTAGCAAGGTATTAATTCACCATTTTACCTATGGGGCTTATAGCAATCTCCTTATCTTGGGCGGCTGAAAGGATGAACAATTTAACTTAGTTTTATTCCACTCTACTCTTTTCAGGATCCTATCTCGGAGTTTTCACCCTTTTGTGAAAAGATAAATTGTTCGTCATTGGCTCACTCAATCGCTCAAGTGTATTTGAATCCTTACCAAAGGCTTTGCCTTCTTTTCATCCTAACATCTAATTTGGCTTTTTGTGTGGCTCAGGGACAAAGAATGAAGGCATACAAGCATCTTATATTTTGCTAAGTCAAAGACCGGATCTCTGAGGTAACAAATCATACCTTAAGATCGAGAAGTGCAAGTGTGTGGGATATATGGAGTGGAATATGGTGGGATGGAATATGGTGGAATGGAATATGGTGGAGCTCCTTGGGATGAATCTCCCTCTCCTTGATTTATTTTCGAGAACATGGGCTATCTTTTATTCTCATATTTTTGCCATGCCACTTGACATGCTTTTCTCTTTTTTTCCTTTATTTTTTCTATGCTTTTATTTTTCTTTTTATTTTTGCCATGCTTCTTTGGCATGCTTTTCTTTTTGCATAGCCCATGTCTCTATCAAGAATATTTGGAGAGGGAAATCATGGGACATGAAGCATTTTATTTTTGTGGATGGATGATGGAAAATGTTTGCTAACTCCCAGTGTAGGAATTGCAAGTGAGAGGTGGTGTGTGTACGTGGATCTCGATCTCTAAGAATATGAAAGCTTCACTCAAAGGTCACAACAATTTGACAAAGCTCACTAAGATAACAAGCAGCATATGAGTAGAAAGTTTGAAACTAATCCTATCATATGGCTCTGGTAGGAATGTTTGACCAATGAGGAACTTTGTTTTGAAAACATAAACATCCGAGATTTTCACCATACTAAGAGCAGAAATAGAATTCAACCAAAGTATCACTATATCAATCCCCACAAAAACCTTGACTTGGAATAAGGCATATGCTCCCACAAGGTTTACAGGTTCATTTCTACTCATGCCAAATAACTCAAGCATAGTCAAGCAACTAGTTGCAACAAAGTACTAGCAAAATTAATGACAGAGCAACCATTCATCATTTCCAAAGTGAGAGTCATATGATTCATTCCATGCATGGTTGAGAGTTAATTTTATTCAAGGGAAGTATTTTCAATTGAATGACCAAAGTGCTGAGTAATTCATAACGTACCTGATGGGGGTGCTCCCCCAAGCTTGGACTCTTCACTGGTAGGGATTCAACCTTGAAAGGTACTGAGTCAGCTGGTCGGCCTGCTCATTCTCGTCCTGTTCCTCCACTGTGTCATGCCTGTACTCATGTATCTTTTCGTTAAACAGGGCAATCTCCGGTTGGTTCAAATGCACCAACCGGAGCGACAATTTTATTCTTTTTGCATTCAACTCTAATTTTATTTATTCTTCGAACTAAAATTTGGAACAAATGATTGGAAGGGAAAATTCAGAGCACCCTAATCATGAATCTAAGGAAAATAAATGAATCACACAATTAACTAACACACCAAACTAAACTGAACTAAACGGTGCTCTATCTAAAGACGGACGGGGTTCAGAGTTCTATGAACTCGACGACATCTAATTCGTCGAGTGGCGGAGGTTCTGGTTCTAGGAAAACCTTCAACCGCTGTCCGTTGACCTTAAAGGTGTTTCCGTCCTCGCTTTGCAAAGTGACGGCCCCATGAGATGCAGCATTGATTACTGTGAATGGGTCGTCCCACTTGCTCCTCAACTTCCCGTGACCGAAAAGTTTGACACCGGAGTTGAAAATGAGGACCTTATCTCCCAGCTTGAACGTCTTGACCTTGATTCTCTTATCATGCCATCTCTTGGTCCGTTCCTTATATAGCAGGGAGCTGTGGTAAGCTCGTTCCCTCATTTCATCTAATTCGGCCAATTGGATCTTTCGCTTGAGGCCGACAGCTGGAAGGTTCATACCCCACTTCCTAATGGCCCAGTGAGCTTTGAACTCCATCTCTACTGGTAAGTGGCAGGTCTTGCCATATACTAGCTGATATGGGGTCATGCCTATGGGCGTCTTATAGGCCGTATGATATGCCCAGAGTGCATCCGGGAGTTTATCCTTCCATTGCCTACCCATCTTATTTACGGTCTTCTACAGAATATTTTTGATTTGTTTGTTTGATGTTTCTGCTTGACCGCTAGTCTGAGGGTGATAGGGTGTAGCAACATTATGCTGCACCCCCAGACTTGAAAGATACTTACGGAAGGCTGAATCGATGAAATGAGATCCGCCATCACTAATGACTATCCTAGGAACGCCGAAACGCGGAAAGATGTACTCATGAAACATTCGTCTCGCGTTCCAAGAATCGGCGGCTACACAAGGTAGAGCTTCCACCCACTTAGAGACATAGTCTACTGCCACTAGGATGAACTGGCAACCCTCGGAAATTGGGAAGGGACCCATGAAGTCCACTCCCCAAACATCGAAAATTTCTACTTGGAGATTGCTAGTGAGTGGCATCGCGTCTCTAGTGTTACTGTTTCCGTGTTTCTGACAGCGGGGGCATCGCATGACGAATGCTCTTGCATCTTCGTACATGCTGGGCCAATAAAATCCGCTCTGCCAGACTTTAGCATTGGTCCGGAATGCACCGTAGTGTCCTCCGTACGGAGCTGCGTGGCACCTCATGTGCAGGGATGCACCTTCTGAGGAGTCTGTCACTACATATCCGGAAGAGGTACGGGTTGTCCCAGAGATGGAGTCGGCTCTCATAAGCTAATCTCTTCTTATTTTCTCCAGGAGGGACATACCCCGTGACCATGAAGTTTACTATGTTAGCGTACCACGGATCGCCAGTGGTGACCTTAAGGAGCGTGTCATCCCGCAAGTAATCGTCGATCGGAAGATCAGATGGTACTTCCATTCGGGACAGGTGGTCAGCCACTGAGTTCTCTACTCCCTTCTTATCTCTTATCTCGATGTCGAACTCCTGGAGTAGCAGAACCCAGCGGACCAGTCTCGGCTTTGCATCCTTCTTGGTCAGAAGGTACTTCAGAGCAGCGTGATCTGAATAGACTATGACCTTGGCCCCGACTAAGTAGGGCCGGAATTTGTCTATAGCAAATACGACCGCTAAGAGTTCCTTTTCTGTGGTCGCGTAGTTGAGCTGAGGGCCGGTGAGCGTTTTGCTAGCGTATGAGATAGCATAGTGCTTCCTGTCCTTAGTTTGGCCCAGCACAGCTCCTACGGCATAGTCGCTCGCATCACACATGATTTCAAATGGGATGCTCTAGTCGGGAGGCTGGATAATGGGAGCGGAAATGAGTGCCTTCTTGAGGGTGTGAAAAGCGGCGTAACACTCCTCATTGAAAATGAAGGGGGCATCTTTGGCTAAAAGATTGGTCAAGGGCCAAGATATCTGGGAAAAGTTTTTGATGAAGCGCCTATAGAATCCGGCATGACCAAGAAGCTTCGGATTCCCTTAACATTTGTGGGAGGTGGAAGTTGCTTAATCACTTCTATTTTTTCCCTGTCTACCTCGATTCCACGTTCCAACACCCGATGTCCTAAGACAATACCCTCTCGCACCATAAAATGGCAGTTTTCCCAGTTAAAAATGAGGTGCTTCTCTCTACACCTCTGGAGGACCTTGTCCAGATTTTTCAGACACTCGGTGAAGGTCCTTCCATAAACTGAGAAATCGTCCATGAACACTTCCATAATATCCTCAATCATGTCAGAGAAGATGGACATCATGCAACTTGGAAAGAGGCAGGTGCGTTACACAACCCAAAGGACATACGCCGATAGGCATACGTCCCATAAGGGCATGTGAACGTGGTTTTACTCTGGTCTTCAGGATGGATTGGGATTTGGTGATATCCAGAGTAACCATCAAGGAAACAGAAGAAGGAGTGTTTGGCTAGCCGTTCAAGCATCTTGTCTATGAACGGAAGAGGGAGATGGTCTTTCTTGGTGGCTTTGTTGAGTTTACGATAATCTATGCACATACGCCACCCGGTAACAGTGCGCTGAGGAATGAGCTCATTCTTGTCATTGCGCACTACCGTCATTCCTCTTCTTCCGAGAAAAACGGGAGATCTTCTTCTGGAATAGGCTGCTCTAGGTCTAATAGGTGAGCTGACCTAACTTCCTCTAATGGGTCAGGATCGGGGTCTACCTCTATTTGGTGTTCAAGGATTGAGAATAGGAGACAGGGATGAGTTCTTTGCCTATCCTGAGCTCTACTAGCTGATTTGTTGGTGCCTTTTCCAATATCTTCTGGATTGGTCTACCTATGAAGATGGGATGTGTGGTGTCGCTGGGTAGGTCAAAGATATGGAAATCCATGAAGAGTTCAGGGTCGTTAATCTTAACGGGTGTGACCCGCAAGATCCCCAAACAATCCAGGATTCTTTCTGAAGTGAATTTTAGTCGTTTTTGAGAAAATGACCAAGGTACACCAGGGAGTTAGTCGTGCACCAATGAGCTAGAGATTATGTTGATCCCGAGGCTCGGGTCATACCCAATTTCTTTGTCTTTGCCCAGGACCTCATAGTATATCCTTTGAATCTTTCTGGGCATCTTGACGACCTCGGTTGAGGCTTCGGCCTCTTCTAGCCACTCCCGACTCATGATAGCAGAGAGACGTCCAAGGTATTCTCTCTGGTATTCGAGTTCTTCCTTGTCGAGGGCTTGATCTATGGGCTCTACAAGGTGTTCTCGAGGGAAACTCGTTACACTCCCGATGTCATCGAATAGATCATCGTCAAAATCATAGGGAGTGGTGTAGAGTGAATCATAGTAGTCTGGGCTAGGATATGGTTGTGGTTCAAAATGAGCTTCAGGTTTTGATGGACTGGACGAGCTAATGGATTTGGATTGGACTAGTATTGGCTTTTTAGGTTCAGGTTCAGGCTACTTCTCTTCTTCATCGGGGAGTTCATCATAGATTCCAGTGTAGGGGGTGTTGTCTAGGATACGGTCCAGGACTACCCTCGCTTCACTAGGGACCAAATGAAAGAACGACCCTCCAGAAGCAGAGTCCAAGAAAGCGGTGGCTACGGGACAGAGGCCAAGGCTGAAGTGTTGTAAAACAACAGGTTCTGGTAGGCTTAGGTCCGGTCCTGAGGCCAGTATTTGCTTGAAACGAGCCCAGGCAGCTCCTAACGATTCTCCCTTTAATTGCTTAAAGTTAATGATTTCCGCTCGGAGACTGGCTACGTTCGAGACTGGGTAGAAGTTTAGGCAAAATTTTTCCTTGAGAACTTCCCAGCTCCCATCCATAGTACTGACAGCCAGAGAGTACCATTTCTTTGCTCCTCCCGCTAGTGAAAACGGGAATAGCTTCCATTTGAGTGTCTCTTGTGTCATGCCCGCTATGGTCAGGCATGAGCAGAGTTGCTCAAACTCGCGCAAATGCGCGTATGGACTCTCGACCTTCGTTCCTGAGAACGATTGCTCACGAACCATGGCTATGAAGCCGGGACGTAGCTTATAGCCGGGTGTGGATATGGGATGTGATGATGGTGGTGGCTCCAAACAATCGCCCGTTGGAGCCGAGTGTTGGCGTAAGGTGAGGGTGGAATTCATATGGTGGATGGTGGTGGGATACACGGACAACTTGGGTTCGGAATCAGAACAGCTACCGTTCCCCGGCAACGGTGCTAGAAAGCTTGTTGGCACTCCTTACGGCCTACAGATAAATCCGCAAGCGGACGGATACCGATGTAGCTTTCACCCGGGAGTATTCCAAGGTATCGATTTCCACGGAGAACGAGAAGTGTATTAATCCTAAACTAAGTTGTCCTAGGTAGATGGTGTGGATGAAATGGAATGGATGAGATGGATGACGACAACAAGGAGAGAAGAGAAGAGGTAAGAGGGTAGAGAGGGTACGGGTCTGATAAAGGTATTCTACCGATTGATTGAGCAGATCAGAGGATACAGATAGATACTTGCTTCGGCACTACAGAGCCTCCGACACACAGAAAGGGGTGAGAAGGGGTGCCGGTTACCCTGAACCTTGGGCCTAAGACACCGGAACTAACGTGATGGGCTACGAAGACCGAAAGGGCTGTCACCACCTTACGGCTACCACCTCCGTTGCGACGGGCAGAAACTAAGTTAGCCTCAAGTATAGGCACCACGCCTACACTAGTTGACTAATACTTATCTACTGCACACAGATAAACACTCAAGCTAAGCAGCTAGTATACAATTATACTACACAACTAAGCATTGAACGAAGAACCAGCAAGCATATAAAAGTAAGAACTGAATGCTCAATTAATCATAGAGAGATACAAGAGTTACCAGACAAGACCCGGATGTTACTCGAAGTGAAGTCGCATCCGTAGAGGTACATCGGGAAGAGGGGCCGACACTTCGGCTCCTCTCCGGGACGCTCACCTCTCCTCTCTCCCTATCTCTACTGATACAAGTGGAGAACTAACAGTGCTTCGCCTGCACTCTACTCTTGTGTTGTGTGTCTTGTGCAGGTGAAACCGGCCTCTATTTATAATGGCCAGGGTCGGCGGAGAAGTGGAGCGGCAGCCAAGCAACTGGAGGTCGGTGCCGAGCCGTTCGGGCGAAAATCCCGGTTCGGCCGAACTCCCTGGTTCGGCCGAACCGAGGGATGCACCGCCTCAGCAGCCAAAGGCCAGGATTGCACCCTGGAGACGGTTCCCTGGTTCGGCCGAACCCACGTGTTCGCCCGAACTGGGCTCGGCCCAGTGCTGCACCGCCTTGAGCTTGCGCACTTGCTGGGCCAGCTCCTAGGTTGGTTGGTAGGTCGGTTCACGCCCTGGGCTTGGCCGGAGGCCTTCTGGTTGACTTCGGGGTCTTTGTCAGGTTGAGTTTGGGCCCAGGGTGATGTGGCGGAAGCCCGGGATGAGTTGGCGCTGACGTGGACGACTCCCGGTGGCTTGCACGGCTAAGGGGGGTAACCGGCCGAATCGTGTCGTTCGGCCGAATCGGTCATTTCCGACCCCTATAGCACACATTTCTCGTTGTTGTACCTGCACAAGCGACACTCACCAAAACTCGTGGAACTCCATTAGAAATAAAATCTAAGTACATGGAATGTTGCATAGACTCTCATTTATTCCCGAGTATTGGTGGTCGAATTTGGGTTGTAACGACCGCCAACAGCTAGCCAGATATGATGCAGTGATCCAGTGCGCCAGGAGGACCGTACAACTAACGGCAGAGACCGAAGATAAGGTGGAGTACCAGGCAGCCAGTCCATTGGAGCATAATCAAGTCAATCAAGCTGATGGTGTAGCTCCTGAGGGCATCAGGGTGGTGAGCGAGTTCTCGGATGTGTTCCCTGAGGAACTGCCAGGTATGCCCCCAGAACGCAAAGTTGAATTCGTTATTGAACTAAAACCTGGCACTGCACCTATAGCTAAAAGGCCATATAGAATGGGAGTGAAGGAGCTTGAAAAACTTAAGGAGGAATTAAGGTCATTGCTAGCTAAGGGGTATATTCGTCCTAGTGCTTCAATATGGGGAGCACTAGTGTTATTTGTGGACAAGAAGGATGGGATACAGAGGATGTGTGTGGACTATCGAGCCCTCAATGAAGTGACCATCCAGAACAAGTACCCGCTGCCAAGAATTGATGATCTGTTTGATCCGTTGAAGGGAGCTTGTGTGTTCTCCAAGATAGATCTTCGATCGGGTTATCATCAGATGAGAATCCGGTCGACAGACATACCCAAGACGGCTTTCACTACTCGGTACGGGTTGTACGAGTTCACGGTTATGTCCTTTGGAGTGACCAATGCTCCTGCATTCTGGTCTTCTCCAAGAATTAAGAGGAACATGAAGATCATTTAAGATTGGTGATGCAGAGACTCCGGGAACATCAGCTATACGCCAAGTTGAGCAAATGTGAGTTCTGGTTGAAGGAAGTGACATTCTTGGGACATGTGTTGTCCAATGGAGGAGTGGCAGTCGATCTGAAGAAGGTTAATGATGTGTTGAGTTGGAACCCACCTCGGGATGTCAACAAGATCAGGAGTTTCCTTGGGATGGCCCGATATTATCGACGGTTCATCGAAGGATTCTCCAAGATTGCTAAACCCCTGACGGTGTTATTTGAGAAAAACGCCAAGTTTGTCTGGATAGAGGAGTGTCAAACCAGCTTCGAAGAATTGAAGAAGAGGATGACAACAACACCTAGGCTAATTTTGCAAGGTCATGGGACATTGTCTGCCGGAAGAGCTCAGCAATGAGAATATGAGTCTGGGATTCGTGGCCAGCATCACAGAGATGGTAGTGGAATCGACTCTGGAACAGGAGATCCGGAAAGGGCAGCTTGAGGATGAGAAAATCAAGGAGATTGTGGAACATGTTGCCCTAGGAAAGGCCCATGGTTTCTGAGTGGATGAACAGGGAACCTTGTGGCATTGGAAGAGGATACGTGTACCCGAGAAAGCGCAGATTAAGGACACGATCCTAAGAGAAGCGCATGATTCGGCATACTCGATCCACCCGGGAAGTACGAAGATGTACCAAGACATCAAAGAGAGATTATGGTGGTACGGATTGAAGCGTGATGTGGCAACATATGTGGCTCTGTGTGACACATGTCAGAGGGTCAAGGCTTAACATCAGAGACCAATCGGATTACTCCAACCCTTGAAGATACCAGAATGGAAATGGGAAGAAGTTGGTATGGACTTCATAACGGGTCTACCCCACACTCAGCGAGGATTTGACTCCATTTGGGTGATTGTGGACTGCTTGACCAAAGTGGCACACTTTCTTCCAGTTAAGACCACTTACACTGGAGCCAGACTGACAGAGCTATACATGGAGAGGATTGTGTGCTTGCATGGAGTGCCAAAGCGGATAATGTTTGACTGTGGTACTCAGTTCACTTCACACTTATGGCAGAAGCTGCATGAGTCCATGGACACTAAGTTGCAGTTTAGTTCAGCTTACCACTCCAGACAGATTGACAGATAGAGCGGACTAATTAGATTCTAGAGGACATGTTGAGCGCATGTGCTCTGCAGTATGGTGTTAGCTAGGACAAGAGTTTACCAGAACAACAACAACAACCAGAAGAGTCTGCAGATGGCACCGTTCGAGGCTCTGTATGGAAGAAAGTGCAGAACACCACTGTTCTGGAATCAGACTAGATAGAGTCAAGTTTTTGGGCCTGAGATACTCAGAGAGGCAGAGCGTCAAGTGCAAGTGATCTGGCAGAACTTGAAGGTGGCACAATCCAGGCAGAAGAGTTATGCTGACGTCAGACGGAGGGATCTCAGTTTTGAAGTGGTAGACTTTGTGTACCTCAAGGTGTCACCAATGAGAGGCACAAAGAGGTTTAATGTCAAGGGCAAACTAGCACCTCGTTACATTGGACCTTTCCAGATATTTGAAAGTAAAGGCAAAGTGGCATATCAGTTGGGACTGCCTGAGAAATTGGCCGGAGTGCACGATGTGTTCCATGTGTCTCAGCTGAAGAAATGTTTGCAGGTGCCCGAAGAGCAGATCCCGATAGATGAGCTGAACGTGCAAGAGGAGCTCACTTACGAGGAGTATCCAGTTAGGATTTTGAAGGTGTCTGAGAGGGTGACGAGAAACAAGGTCATCCGGATGTGCAAGGTACAGTGGAGCCGTCACTCGGAGGATGAAGCAACTTGGGAAAGGGAAGAAGATCTCAACACCGAGTACCCACAGCTCTTTGCATCTACTTCTAAATCTCGAGGATGAGATTCATCTTAAGGGGGGTAGGTTTGTAACACCCAAAACTAGCCTATTTAAAATTGTTAGTAATTTATTTGCTTTTATTTAAGTTGTTCATAATTAATATATGTTAATTAATTTATTTTTGAATATTAAAATCAAATATAAGTTGTAGAAATATTTTTGTTGCATTCATGCTGTTGTACTGTGTTTTGTTTGGTAGTAAAATAAATTGGAATTTAAATTCTGTTTAAATTCAAATTTAATTTGCATTTGTTTGCATCCTAGAAAAGTTATTCTAAGTCGAGTCCACTTTTGCTCCCTAGGCTTTCTCTTCGGCTCACTTTCTCCCCCCTCCACTTTCCCGCTGGTCCGGCCCAACCCCCTCTCCTCTTTTCCCCCGCTCGGTTCACCACCACCTCCCGCAACGGCCCATCGGCCCAGTCCCGCTCGCCCCTCCCCCTCTCTCTTCTCTCGCTGACAGGCGGACCCCGCCTATCAGGCCCTCCCCCTACCTCCTGCCCGAGCCGCCTGTTGGCACTTCTTACGATCCAATATCAGGATTGTGAATCCAGGTACTAGGGTAAGGAGTGTTTCAGTGGTTTTTCTTATGGCTCAGTAAAATATATAAATATTCTGCAAGCGCACAGAATTACCGTTGTAGCACTTCACCAGGGAGTAATCCGAGGTATCATAATTTATATTTCCGCAGGGAAGCTTTGGCAAGATTACTAGCAAACAGATATTCGAGACTATCAGAGAAGGGTACACTACTAGCAAAACAGGGGATAAAACGGTATTAGATAGGAGTGGTTATACCGTGACACACATCTCAAGGGTGGCTCAGATAGGAAAGAGAAGGAATAGATAGTTGGCAGGACATCAAGAAGAGATAGAGGAATCCTGGGTTCTTTATCTACCTATGTCACTCGTGCTTAGAGATACAGTGGCTAAAGAGCCAGTACTCAGAGATCAGGGTTACCTCTAATGCCTTAGCGTCTGGATAATAGAACCTATGACACATAGAAAGGGATGAGAATGGGTGCCACCAATCCTACACTCTGAGATCCTGCAGGCCACGACGAACATGATGGACTACGAGAGCAAGATCGAAGAACCAGCTAAGACAAAGACTTATTCAAGATCTAGAAGCACTAGAGCTACAACTAACTATAGTCTAAACACGATATAGATGCAACTAGAATAGATTAGAAGCAAGCTATAAATGACAAGGGCAAAGTGATAAAGATAACTATAGTGATAACTCAAAGTCTTACAAAAGGAAAAGGAAAAGATACAAGAGCTTATACTAGAGCTTCTGAAGACGACTCCGGAACCTCCGAGGCACAGCTCGACTCAACTCTAACTCCCAACTAAACTATCCTAACTCTACTAGAAAGAAGTGGAATTAGAGCTCCTTGGCTTGAGTGTGTCTTCAACCGGGCATGGGGCACCTCCATTTATAGTGGCTTGATGGCGGTTTGGAGGAAGTAACCGCCAAGGGAGCCAGGGAGGCCCCCCCGGCTAATTCGGGCGAATCCAGGGGTTTGGCCAAACTCATAGGTTCGGCCAAACCGTGGGATGCACCGCCTTGTGCTCCCATGTCCTGGATTCTGCCCTTGGGTCCGTTCCTGGTGCTGGGGGCGGTTCGGCCGAATGTAGGAATTTGGCCGAATTGTGCCTGGCCCGTGGCCGGCCTCCCCAGCACCGCCTTTGGTCTTGGACCCCCCTGGGCTGGCTTCTGGTGATGGTCTTCATGTTGATTTGGCCCAGGATGGGGTGGTGGTTGCCAACGTGTCATGCATCGTCATCTGCTTGGTCATTGTTGATGTGGACGACTCCCAATGTTGTGTACGACTAAGGGGGGTAACCGGCTGAATCCTGTCGTTCGGCCGAATCGGTCAATTCCGACCCCTATAGCTCGTATTTCTCATTAGTGTACCTACACAAGTGGAAGGCACCAAACCTCGTGGAACTTTATTAGAAATAAACCTAAGTGCATGGAATGTTGCATATATCCTCTTTTATTCCCGAGTATTGGTGGTCGGAAATGAGCCGTAACGACCGCCAACAAGCTCCCCCAAGCTTAGCCCTTTGCTTTCCTCGAGCAAAGATAAAAATTTAGGCTCGATGAATCAGGAGTTGCTACTATGTCAAAATCTTGCAGGTAACTTTATAAACAACTAGTACTCAAAAATACTCGAATCATTAGCAAAGTTTAACTCACCATTTTACCTATGGGGCTTATAGCAATCTCCTTGTCTTAGGCGGTTGAAAGGTTGAACAGCTTAACTCAGTTTTTTATTCCACTCCTACTCTTTTCAGGGTCCCATCTCGGAGTTTCCACAATTTTCGAAAATTTAACAAGTGGTGTTTGTATCCTCACCAAAGGCTTGTGCCTTCTTTCATCCTAAAATCTAACAAAGTTTTTTGTGTGGCTCAGGGACAAAGGATGAAGGCCTACTTGCATCTTATATTTTGCTAAGTCAAAGAACAAATCTTTGGGAAACCAAATCATACCTTTAGATCGAGAAGTGTAAGTGTGTGGAATATGTGGAGTGGGATGTGGTGGAACTCCTTGGGATGATTCTTCGTCCCCTTGACTTATTTTCGAGAAAATGGGCTATCTATTTTTTTCTCACATTTTTTGCCATGCCACTTGGCATGCTTTTCTTATTTCTTATTTTTGTCATGCTCTTTGGCATGCTTTTCTTTTTCTCTTTCTTTTTGCCATGCTCTTTGGCATGCTTTTCTTTTTGCATAGCCCATGTCTCTATTCAATGATATTTGGAGAGGAGATCATAGAACGTGGAGTATTTATTTTGTGGATGGATGATGGCAATATCTGCTAACTCCCAGTGTAGGAATTGCAAGTGAGAGTGGTGTGTACGTGAATCTCGATCTTAGAAGCATGACGGTTTCACCCAAGATGAGTAGCATATGGTCACAAAATTTGACAAAGCTCACTAAGACAACAAGCAACAGATGAGTAGAAATATTTGACTAAGCTTAGCATATGGCTTTGGTAGGTACTTTGACCAATGAGGAACTTTATTTTATTTTTGAAAGCAAAAGACATCCGAGATATTCACCGTACTAAGACCAAAAGCAAGAACTCAACCAAATCTCACTATATCATTCCTCACAACAACTTAGACTTGGAATAAAGCATGTGCTCCCACGAGGTTTTCAGGTTCATTTTACTCATGCCAAATAACTCAATTACTATAAAGCGACTAGTTGAAAACAAGGCACTTGCAAAATTGATGACAGAGTAACTACTCATCATTTACAAGGTGAGAGGCATATGGTTCATTCCATGCATAGTTGGGAGTTATTTTATTCAAGGGAAATATTTTTGGTGTTTTCATTTTAAGGTGGAAATAAAATTGAAAGCGAAATGGCAAATGCAAGATCAAAGTGCTGAAGGGACATCGAACATACCTGATGGGGGTACTCCCCCAAGCTTGGATTCTTCACTGGTAGGGTCGAAACTTCGAAAAGTATTCTGACATTTGATTCGTCTGCTGCTGGACGACGTACCGTAGAGAGTCCAGCACGCCGCTATTCTCTTGGTGATACTAAGAATGGCGTGCCAGGGTGTCTTCAATGCTCCATGTACGGTCGTCGAGGAGGTCGACTCGGTCAGAGATGTAAGAGAACTCTCGACATATTTTGTAACACCAAAATATCCTCTATTTAAAAATTTCTAGTAATTAAATAAATATTTCTATTTATGCTCGTATTTAGAATAAGGCAATTAAATTATTTTTGAAATTAAAAACAAATATTAGTGGTAGAAACTTTTTGTTGCATTCATGCTGCCTGCATTGAGTTTTGCTTGTGTGTAGTTCAATTGGAACTTAAATCTATTTTAAATTCGAATTTGAATGACACTTGTTTGTCTCTTAGAAAAGTTCTTCTAGGCAGAGTTCGCTTTTGCCCCTCCAACTTCTGGCCCAATCACCTTTTCCTCCCTCAACTCTCCCAACCGAGCCAGCTCGCTCCCACTCTCTCTTGCCCGCCGGCCCAACCAGCAACTCCTTCCCCCGCGCGCCCTTCCCCGCTTTCGGCCCACTACGGCCCAGGCCTTTCCCTCCCCCAGGCCGCACCCTGCTGTCCCCTCCGCCTTTCGCTGACAGTGGGCCCCGCCTGTCATCTCCCTCTTCCTCCTCCCGCCGCGCCCCCTTCTTCCCCGGTGAAATTCCCGCCGCTCCGCCCAGCCGCTTTGGCCCCTCCCCCGCGCCGTGGGCCCTCCACGAACCTTCCCCGCACCTTCCTGGCCCCGCTCCTTTCCTTCCCGGCCGCCGAAGCATGGCAAGTCTTCCCCGTACTTGGAAAGTGCCGATCGCCGGCCGCCGTAGATCTCCTTGACGTGCACGCCAATGTGGCTGTTGGCGGTCATTACAGCCCAAATCCGACCACCAATACTCGGGAATAAACGAGGTTATATGCAACATTCCATGTACTTAGGTTTTATTTCTAATAAAGTTCCATGAGTTTTGGTGAGTGACACCTGTGCAGGTACAACTACGACAAATACGCGCTATTGGGGCCGAAAATGACCGAATCGGCCGAACGACTCCGTTCGGCCGGTTACCCCCCTTAGTCGTGCACGCCACCGGGAATCGTCCAACGAATATCAAGCGAACACGACAAATGACATGAGGATGGCAGCCATCTCTTCCTGGGCCACGACCACATCACCTCTGGGCCATAAACACACGAAGCCAATCACCAGGAGGCAGCCCAAAAGGCCCACAGAGCAAAGGCGACACAGGGGAGGGCCGGCCACGGGCCAGGGCGGTTCGGCCGAATAGGTCGGTTCTCTCTTAGTCCTTTGTCTTAGCTGGTTCCTCGTTTCTGCTCAATACTTGCGGTGAATTGTCACTGGGGTATTGACAGGATTGCTTGCTCTTTCTAGAAGAGTGAGTAGTTACTGCCTAGCGTAGGTGTGGTACCTAGTCTAGATGGTAACCTTGGTTTGTCCCCGTCGCAACGGAGGTGGTAGCCGTGAGGTGGTGACAGCCCTTTCGGTCTTCGTAGTCCATCACGTTAGTTCCGGTCTGCAGGCACCCCGTAAGAGCACGGAGTATGTGGCACCCCTTCTCATCCCTTTCTTTGTGTCACGGGCTCCGTCCCCGATGTTGAGATAATAGAACTAGGAAGAGAACCATAGATGCCATTCTTCATGCTAGCCGTAACCCTTGCCAGAGGTATCTCAAGGCCAGTGGAAGTATATAGGAATCCTTTCCTGTCTCGTTGTTCTCCCACTAGCTAGACCGCTCTTCTATCTCTATCCTGAACTTCTCCTTGTGTGTGTCAACTGAATATCACTCATATCCTATCCTTTACCCCCGCCTTGTTAGCCGGTAATTTAATTAGTAGTTACATCCTTGTCAATAGTCGATACTCTTTATCCAATGCTTCCCTGCGGAAATATAAATACGATACCTAGGAATACTCCCGGGTGAAATGCTACATCGGTATCCGTGCGCTTGCGGATTTATATTTGTATCGTAAGAATACCAATGAACACTACTTGCACCATTACTGGGATTGACAATCCTAATTGTGGACCGTAAGAAGTGTCAACAGTGGCCACCCCGGGCCTATATAAACCACCCCCACACCCCCACCCCCACCAACCCTTCTTCTGAGATCCTAGTGCCCCCAATGCCTTCCCCACGCAGAACCGCGCCATCGATCTCCGCCCGAGCACCGGCCACCGATGACCGGCCGCCACAGCCCCGCTCTGGCCGAATTGTGTCCACCAGGAGCTTCGCGCGAAGGTACTAAGCCTCCCCAGCTACTTCCCGCCCGCTCTCTCCCCCCTAACACCCATTCCCCCTCTCGCCGGCGAGCCTCGCCGCAGCCCATCGTTGTCCGGCTGCTATGCTGCCCCATTGCCGCCTTGGTCCACCTAGGTAGATTCTCCATGTCCCCCTGACGCCGTAGAGCCCACCCACGCACCATTTGCAGCCCCCTAGCTCGAGTTCTGTCGAACTCCGGTGAGCCCCCGCCTTTGCCGAGCAGGGCCGCCGCGAATCCTCCTCGACGGCGACTCCCCTCACCCCGAGCCAATCCGGGCCGTCAGATCGGGATCCAACGACCCACAATGGCCCTAGCCCTGAGTCAATCAGACCCACAATCGGCCGAACGACTCCATTAGGCCGGTTACCCCCCTTAGCCGTACACGACGCGAATCGCAACCGGAGGCCGTCCACGTCAAACAATGACCAAGCGACAACCGTGCTTGACACGTGGACCACTGCCAACCGACTCCTGGGCCAAAACAACATGATAGACAATGAAGCAAAGCAGCCCAGGAGGTCCAGGAGCAAGAGGCGGTGCAGGGGTGCGCTGCTGGGCTGAAAGCCCAGTTCGGCCGAACATAGGCAGTTTGGCCGAACCGCCCCCAAGCCAGCACCGCCTCCCAAGGATGCATCCTGGCCGTGGGAGCCAAGGCAGTGCAGATCCATGGTTTGGCCGAACTAGAGGATTCTGCTGAACCAGGAGATTCGCCCGAATCAGCTGGCACCGCCTCCCTAGCCGCCTTGCATGCTACTCCACCTTAACCGCCATCGATCACTATAAATAGAGGTGTCCATTCACATGTAACACACACACACCACTTTGGAGCAAGTCTCCATTACTCTATTTCAAGATGTAGAGTTTGGCTAGTCTAGTTGGGAGTTAGAGTCAGGGTCGAGCTTCGCTCGGGTTTCGGAGTCATCTTCTAGAGTTTTGATAAAGCTCTTGTATCTTTTCATTTTCTTTGTGCAAGACTCTGAGTATTCAATATATTATCTTCCGCATTCCCTTGAGTTATTTATTCTGCATTTATTTCACGGATAATTGTGGAATGTGTAGCCTAGATTATAGCTGTTGTAGTCCGGCTCTAGAAGTTCTCTCCTAATTCTTTATCTTAGTTGGTTCCTCATTTATGCTCAATACTTGTGGTGAATCATCACTAGGGGTATTGACAGGATTGCTTGCTCTTTCTAGGAGAGTAAGTAGTTATTGTCTAGCGTAAATATGGTGCCTAGTATAGATAGTAGCCTTGGTTTGTCCCTGGGTCGGCGGAGGTGGTAGCCGTTAGGTGGTGACATCCCTATATGGCCTACGTAGCCCATCACGTCCAGATCTGGTATGCAGGAGCCTCCAACGGTTATTGGCAACTCCCCTTCTCATCCCTTTCTGCGTGTTGTTGGTTCCATTTCCCGATGCTAAGATAATAGAACTAGGAGTAGAACCGTAGATGCCATTCTTCATGCTAGTCGTAATCTCTACTGGAGATATCTCAAGGCCAGTGGAAGTATATAGGAATCCTTTCCTATCTCGTTGTCCTCCCACTAGCTAGACCGCTCTTCTATCTCTATCATTTATACTCGACTTCTTGTTGTGTGTGTCAAATGCATATCACTCCTATCATATCCTTTATCCCCGCCTTTTTACCGGTACTTTAATTAGTAGTTACATCCTTGTTAATAGTCAATACTCTTTATCCAATGCTTCCCTGAGGAAATAAATACGATACCTTCGAATACTCCCGGGTGAAATGCTACATCGGTATCCATGCGCTTGAGTATATATCTGTGTCATAAGAATACCAATGAACACTTCTTGCACCGTTACTGGGATTGGCAATCCTGATAGTGGACCATAAGAAGTGTCAACAAGCATTTCTGGTGCCGTTGCCGGGGAAGCAATTGGCGAAAGATATTGATGATTGACATTGGTGTCTACTAATTGAATTTACCGCTAGCATTAGCGGGATTACCCCTGTTTGTTTGAGTGTATTTTAAATAGGAGGAAGCAGAGAGCCTAGGGTGCCCGATCTTGCAGGATCTATCAGTGTCTGCCCCTGTCTACTACGATGTGTACACATTTTTTGAGAAGAAATATTCTCACATGTATGTGTTTATATAAACAAAAAAAATTATCATCACCATGTGCAGAATGAAACGAAGATCATCATCAAGGAAGAAAAAGAAAATCGAATATGACGGACGAACGACGCTTCATCACCGCAATTCCATCTCAAATCGTCGGTAATAGCGAAGAAAAATCAAGGTATGTGAGATAGTCCTACTCTTAGACTTTAAATTTTGAGTACATGATAGTAGGTAACTTATGCATTATCCCTTTAATTTTTGCATTATCCACTGCAAGTTTGCTCCTCGACTTTGAACTGTATTCGGGCACTATGCCTAGTCTAGATAGGTAGTGAAGTATTTTTGTTGCCTGTTTATTCAATGTTCTTAGTCCACCTCATGGCAGCCCATATTGTATGTCAGTTATTCCCAAGCGTGGTTGGTTCACCGTCTATAGGGTTCAATGGGACTATCTCCGACCACGCCTTAGAAATGGAAGATCAGTTTGCGCCATGAGAAACGCCAGGCTTAGAAATTCATGCATTCGATCACCCAATTTTTTTCAAACCCACTGCATGTTTCCCATTCTTGCATTCGCATTCATTCACCCCATCACTTTGCATTGAAAATAATAACAATAATAAATAACTAAAAGAAAAAAGTTGTGCGACAACTGGATTTAGGCCAAGGTGTATATGCCTGCAAACCTTCATCGGAGGCTAGTAGCCAAACTTCACCTAGCCTCGCCAGTTTTCGCTCAACTTTGCACTGTTGCGCAAGAGAGGACACATACTCTATGCCTCTGCCCCTTTGCCGCTCCACTAGCTTGGTTTGGAACCTTTTATCATCGCATCGATTACACTCAAGCTGGTTCCACGACATTCCATGAGTTGGCATATCTGAGTGCCGAACCCCTTTGCCACACCCACGACCGTGCATCCCTGCACGACAACATGAACACAGAGGAGGACTCAGCCAACTATGTGTAGTCACGTCAGCATTGCTGTTGCATCAATCCTAAAAGTCTTCATCATCATATGCCACCAGTAAGCATACTCAGAGAAATATCTCTTAATGCTTTCACGTGAAAAAGGTTTTGCTTTTTACCTGAATTAAAGCAAAGTTCATAAGCTCATATTCAATTTTCACGTGAATATCTCTTAATGCTTTCATGCCACCTTTATCTATTTTGGTTTCCTTTCGTTTGAATGTATGATCGATAATACATTCATAAGCTCTTTAAATTAAGCATTGTGCTTAGGTTAATTTGCTTTCTTTAATCAAATTAGACATGGTGTCAAAATTTGATTAATGACCTTTATAGCAATACTTCCATGGATCTTGGTTGTATGTATGGATTAACCCCTATAAAAAAATCAATTTTGAATGGGAAGTCCCCAAATTCACTTCACACTTGAGATGAGCTGAAGTCGTGGATACATTTGAAGCCCAAGGTGGAGCGATCGTCCCAGGTACACATTTTTCTTAGTAAATTACAAATAACCTGGACAGGTCGAAGCAACTCTACCGAAGGCAACTCTGGGAATGAAAAGAAAATTCACCGCCACCTACACCAAAAAAAATCAATCAGAATAGAGTGGCGGAAGAAAGAAGTTGCATCGTCTGAAACATCCTCTCCAGATCGGATGGTGACAAGGTCAATTGAAGGATGGAGAAGTTCCGCTCATGGACATAAAACACGAGCTCTCACTGTGAGGTAAACCGGTATGTACTCCATATTTCCCTTTCCAAAATTTTATTTCCATCATTGCATTTGCATATTTCCCTTTCTATATGTGAATCACCCTTGCATTAGAATTAAGAGAGCGAAAAGAAAATTTTTTGGGCCGTGGGTGGCTCAGCCGATCTCTCTAGTTCGGTCGAGCCTGCCCCTATGCCCAAATGTGCACTGACCTATAGGGATATGACAAGGAGAGACCAGAGGAGTACATTCGGCCAGGTAGACCATTCATATCCAAATCCTTTCATCATTTGCCAAATATTCCATTTACAACATCCTTTTACCCAGCACCCAAAGCTTTCTCACCCATCCATCCAGAGTAAAATTTCGTGCAAACCCCATACCCGGTCATTTCGGCCGAGGGTTTCACCCTTCACCGATCCTGACTGCACCTTCTACCATGAAATTTGCCCAACTAGCACAAAAGCATGGTCTCCACAACTCCACATGCCTGCACAGTTCATTCAATCACAATCATGGCAGCATGAGAGTGTGGTGTGATCACTTGATCCTTTGGTCGTATCATCCAAGCATCCTATCCATAGAATCCACCAAAGCTCTCATGCCTTAGCGCTGGACAAAGCTCCATGGCTCACAAGTAGAGGCCAACAGGCTGAACACCACCATGGGTGGTTCGGTCGAACCATGGTGTTCACCCGTGTTCCTCGATCCTATTACTTGCCTATGGAGGATACTCTGGATGCATGGAGGAAGCTTGCTCCATTCAGGTTTGCACTTGTACATTCCTTGAATACATTTCTCTCTCAATTCTATGAGATGCTTGATTCAGTTGCATGATTAAAAACATAAAAAAACAAAAATATTTCTTTTTTCTTGATCATTATGATGCTTCTTGAAAATAGTTTGTGGATGTCTTAACTTACCCAACAAGAAGGACTAACATTTTGTAGAGGTTAAATCCCTACAAAAACAACGAACCCCGTACAACTAAACATTCAACTTATGATTCCATGATCCTTCGGGTATTGTCGTTCTAACATTTAGGCATCATCTCGTGGTCTCTATTCCTAAGGATGATCAAGCACATTCGGTACTCGAGCATTGGTGAGGCTAGGGACAACTCCCCTACCTTATCACATGTCTCGACACCGATGAAGGCCAAGTCAGATATCACTAACACTGATGTTCCAAGCCAAGCTTGGGGGAGAGAACCCCCACGAGGTAAGTCCCAACCGTATCATTGCAAGCTGCATCTTTGATTGCTTTTGCTTTCATTTTAGTTTGAATAATAACAATAACAAAAATATTTGCTTTCGAATAAATAACTCCCAACTATGCATGGAATGAACCATATGCCTCTCAGCTTGAAAATGATGAATAGTTGCTCTATTGTTAATCTTGCAAGTACTTTGTTTCAACTAGTTGCTCTGTAGTACTTGAGTTAATTGGGATGAGTAAAAATGAACTTGAAAATGTTGTGGGAGCACATGCTTTATTCCAAGTCTAAGTTGTTGTGAGGAATGATATAGTGAGATTTGGTTGAATTCTTGCTTTTGCTCTTAATACGGTAAAAATCTCAGATGTTTTATGTTTTCAAAAATAAAATGAAGTTCCTCATTGGTCAACAATACCTACCAAAGCCATATGATAAGCTTAGTTGAAAACCTTATACTCATATGTTGCTTGTTATCTTAGTGAGCTTTGTCAAATTGTTGTGACCATTGTGAGGAACCCTTCATGCTTTCAATATCGAGATTCACGTACACACTTCCTCACTTGCAATTCCTACACTGGGAGTTAGCAAATATTTCCATCATCTATCCACCAAATAAATGCTCCATGTTCTATGATTACCTCTCCAAATATCCTTGATAGAGACATGGGCTATGCAAAAATGAGAAAAAGAAAAACATGCCAAAGGCATGGCAAAAATATTGAGAAAAAAAAGAAAGATAGCCCATGTTCTCGAAAATAAATCAAGGGGAGGAAGAATCATCGCAAGGAGTTCCACCATATTCCACTCCACATATTCCACACACTTGCACTTCTCGATCTAAAGGTATGATTTTATCCTTCGAAGGTTAGGTCTTTGACTTAGCAAAATATAAGATGCATGCATGCCTTCATCCATTGTCCCTGAGCCACACAAAAGCTGTATTAGATTTTAGGACGAAAAGAAGGCACAAGCTTTTGGTGAGGATTCA
This sequence comes from Echinochloa phyllopogon, assembly GCA_033239725.1. NCBI lineage: Eukaryota > Viridiplantae > Streptophyta > Magnoliopsida > Poales > Poaceae > Echinochloa > Echinochloa phyllopogon. The sequence continues at coordinate 32,722,584 of BTCW01000018.1, forward strand.
AATACCACTTGAGTGATTGAGTGTGCCAATTGAAGAACAAATTTAAACTTTCAAAAATTGTGGAAAACTCCGAGATGGGATCCGGAAAAGAGTACGAGTGGGATAAAACTAAATCAAACTGTTTAACCTTTCAACTGCCCAAGACAAGGAGATTGTTATACGCCCCATAGGTAAAAGGGTGATGATTCCAGTATTTTGAGTACTAGTTGTTTATAAAGATTAACTACAAGATACTGACATTGTAGCACCTCCTGATCCACCGAGCCTAAGTTTTATCTTTGCTCGAGGACGAGCAAAGGTCTAAGCTTGGGGGAGCTTGTTGGTGGTCGTTATGGCACGTATTCGACCACCAATACTCGGGAATAAAAGAGGCTATATGTGACAATCCTCGCATCTAGGTTTATTTCTAATAAAGTTTTGGTGTGTTTCACTTGTGCAAGTACAATAACAAGAAATACGTGCTATAGGGGTCGGAAATGACCGATTCGGCCAAACGACTCCGTTCGGCCGGTTACCCCCTTAGCCGTACACGACGCGAAGCACAACCAGACACCGTCCATGTCAAACAATGACCAAGAGACAACCATGCATGACACGTGGACCACCGCCAACCCACTCCTGGGCCAAAACAACATGAAAGACAATGAAGCAAAGTAGTCCAGGAGGTCCAGGAGCAAGAGGCGGTTCAGGGGGGCGCTGCTGGGCTAAAAGCCCAGTTTGGTGGAACCGCCCCCAAGCCAGCACCGCCTCCCAGGGATGCATCATGGCCGTGGGAGCCAAGGCGGTGCAGATCTACGGTTCGACCAAATTGGAGGATTCGGCCGAACCGGGAGATTCGCCAGAATCAACCGGTACCACCTCCCAAGCCTCCTTGCATGCTACTCCAGCTCAACCGCTATCGGTCACTATGAATAGAGGTGTCCATTCACATGTAACACACGCCACTTGGAAGCAAGTCTCCATTACTCTCTTTCAGGATGTAGAGTTAGGCTAGTCTAGTTGGGAGTTAGAGTCAGGGTCGAGCTTCGCTCGGGGTTCCAGAGTCGTCTTCTGGAGTTCTGGTAAAGCTCTTGTATCTTTTCCTATTCTTTATGCAAGACTGAGTATTGAATACATTATCTTTCGCATTCCCTTGAGTTATTTATTATGCTTTTATTTCATGGATAATTATGGAATGTCTAGCCTAGATTATAGTTGTTGTAGTCTAGCTCTAGAAGTTCTCTACTAATTCTTTATCTCAGTTGGTTCCTCGTTTCTGCTCAATACTTGTGGTGAATCATCACTAGGGGTATTGACAGGATTGCTTGCTCTTTCTAGGAGAGTAAGTAGTTATTGTCTAGCGTAGGTGTAGTGCCTAGTCTAGATAGTAGCCTTGGTTTGTCCCTGGGTCAATGGAGGTGGTAGCCGTTAGGTGGTGACAGCCCTATACGGCCTACGTAGCCCATCACGTCCAGATCCAGCATGCAGGAGCCTCCAACGATTATTGGCAACACCCCTTCTCATTGCTTTCTGCGTGTTGTTGGTTCCGTTTCCCAATGCTAAGATAATAGAACTAGGAGAAGAACCATAGATGCCATTCTTCATGTTAGCCGTAATCTCTGCTGGAGATATCTCAAGGCCAGTGGAAGTATATATGAATCCTTTCGTATCTCGTTGTCCTCCCACTAGCTAGACCATTCTTCTATCCCTATCATTTATCCTCGACTTCTCCTTGTGTGTGTCAAATGCATATCACTCCTATCATAACCTTTATCCCAGCCTTGTTAGCCGGTACTTTAATTAGTAGTTACATCCTTGTTAATAGTCAATACTCTTTATCCAATGCTTCCCTAAGGAAATAAATATGATACCTTGGAATACTCCTAGGTAAAATGCTACATCGGTATCCGTGCGCTTGCAGATATATATATGTGTGTCATAAGAATACCAATGAACACTTCTTGAACCATTACTGGGATTGGCAATTCTGATAGTAGACCGTAAGAAGTGTCAACAAGCAACGTCTGCCTGGGGATACCCAGAAAGTAGATTTGTGGGTCTCGCTGAGTTCTAGGAACCATAGTGCACAAACAACACAAAGATTTAGATATGTTTGTGCCGCAAATTGCGTAATACCCTACGTCATGTGTGCTTGATTGTATTGCACGTGAGTTGAGTTTTTTCTGGAGGGCTCCCTCCTCCGCCTTATATATCCGGGGAGAAGAGTTACAATTTGGTTACATGATTCGAGTCGTAAAAAACAACAAGGAGTACTACAACAAGGTACTTTGGGGAGTCTCCTAACAGTACACGACTAGTCTTTCCAATCTACTACACCGTCTTGGACCATAGCCGACTGGTTTGAAGTAGTCGAATGGAACTTCCCTTATCTAGTAGTTTAATCCCTTGGATGAGTGGCCCTAGGGATCCTGGTCCCACAATGAGGAAATCTCCGGGTTTCCTTTCGTATATGCAATCAATGGTGCGATTTCCGAGGTTTTTGAAACAGTGTTGCACTTTCCAATTACTGCCAGCTGGTGGTGATGGATAAAATCTACATGGAAATTACTCCTCGCGCTAGATAAGGAGTATTCCCCGGTGGGTTTCGGGCAGTAATTGATTCGGCACTATAGACGCAGTATTTAAGTTCCGGGCGGTGGCAGGGGGGTTGCGCGCGGTTTTTCTGCTCGCCGGCATGCGGGCGGCGCCACCATGGGGAGCCAAATAGTAGACATACTCCCTCTGATATCATATTAGAAGTCGTTTAGGACAGCGATTTGGTCACCAAAGCACAACTTTGACTCCAGTTTTCTATAAAAATATTTCTTGAAAAGTTATATATGTATATTTTTATGAAAGTACTTTTCAAGACCAATCTATTTATATGATTTTCACATTTCCAAACTCAACGACTTAAATGTTATTCATGATTTATATTCCCAATGTTTGACTCAAACCTTGTCCAAAATGACTTCTAACACGATACCGGAGCGAGTATATATATAGTGGTGTTTTGCTATAATGCACCCTGGTTGCAATATGTCTTGTCACATAGTTGCAACTGGTTCAACTCAATTACAACTGGGTCGGGTCCAGTGCAATCGGGTCGTATCCAGTTGCAACCGGATTGGGTCCAGCTGCAACTAGATCTAATCTGTTGAAATCAGTTCCGTCAACCTGCAATTGTGCTAGTGTCACAATTGCAATTAGTCCAAGTCTTACAATTGCAACTGCGAGTGATTGTGTATTTGATATATATAAGTTGTACAGTTGCAATTGTTTAGGATCAAATTGCAACTAGTTCGGATCCAGTTGCAACCGGGTCGAATCTGGTTGCAATTGGATTTTTTAGTTGCAATTAGTTTCGCCAACCAGTAATTGATCCACTATCACAGTTGCAATTGGCCTAGTCTCACGATTGCAACTGCAGGGTCTGTGCATTCTGTATACAAAATGCACCTTGTTACATTTTAGCCTCGCCGTACACACACACACACACACACACGCACACATATATATATATATATATATATAGACACACACACACACGTCCCTTACTTTGGTAGCTAGTCGTTCATGTAACGCATAAGCTTACACACATTGTAGTGAGTGTACCTGCACCGAAAATACAATATATCCGCATAAACCTTTCGTGCCAGCACACCATGAAAGTGTTCCCATACATTACCATCCCGTATAGAATGGCATCCATGTATAAAACACCACATGGACGATGTTCATGTGCTCCTACCCGGGTCACATATTGACATCGTATAGATGCATCGCATACCATGAGCCGAATTCGATCTTCGAGGGATCATTGCGGCCTTATCACCCGCACCCAGTGGTGACAAGCTTAGTGGAATTTAGCTCAAGTCACATTTTCAAAGCCAATATTAACCCTTAGGGCTTATGGACTATCAACTCCTTAATGATTCCAACGTATTTTCACAAACTCAACTTAAGTTTTTCATTACAAAAACATTTTTAAGCTTAGTCATAATCCTTGCATGCATTTTGGCTCTTATGCCAGTTGTGACAGTCCCTCGAATTAACTCGGTTTTACCGGCACAAGACCTCGAACCTTTAGTGGCATCAAGGGTCATTCTATTGGCCTTTTGAAACGAATTAATCGGGGAAGCTATCAGGTATAAGGTCCTGATTAACCACCCTTCTTTCAATTGATCAAAACAAATGCATTGGGATACATCATAGCACAAATTTTAACCACACGTTTCACATAGATGTAATTTACAAACCAAGTCCAAATATTAAGTTATTACAAACCAAATATTCAGAGTTCAAGTTGCGGCGGAAATAGACATAAAGTGGAAGCTAAATGATGATACAATAACATCACATGGCAGCCCATCACATGATGTCCAAATGTGGCCCTCTCACTATGAGGACAGCTCAAACTCCACAGACCACCCGTCTGGAATAGTGCAAGGTCAAGTCAACGCATCCACCTGCTCTTGGCTGCTAGCAGACACTAAAAAACAAGCCACAAGCAATGTAGAGTATACTAATACTCAGCAAGACTTAACCGGCAACAAAAGAAGTAAAGAGACACTCCTAGGTATGCAAAGGCTTTTGACTCGGGATTTGTTTTGCAAAAAAAACAACTGGAAGTTCATCTAATTTCAAGTTTTACCTCAAGTTTAGTAAAAATTCAACAAGCTATCAACTAAGTTTAGCACTAACTAGTGCATACAAGTTGTAGCAAGTAAAATTCAGCAAGCAACCAACTTCTATATTCTTATTCTTAAGCTTAAATTCAAGATGTTACTACATGCTAAAAAGGTGGACAAGTAGCTTCATAAACCATGAAGGACTGACAATTCGAATTGATTTCAAAACCTTGCAAGGAAGAACTAACCACACAACATATGCACACCCGAAGGTCACTGTTGGGGACGGCCATAAGGGGCCCCCTAACCTAAGGGATAATCATCCTTGAAAAACGCAAACAAACCTCTACCAAATCTCAACAAACCAGAAAAGGTCTAAGCGCACAAAGCCCACGGCCCATCACGAGCTAATGGCCCACTCGAGGCCCTTCGAAATGGTCCCGATGTGCGCACTCCATCTCCTCCTCAATCGAGGGTGCCGACCCCCCTCGAGCGAACGGCAAACTCCGCCTCGATCGAGGCCTCCGCGGTCAAGCCCCACGCGATCCTCGACTCCCGAAACTCCGCCTCGCTCGAGGCTACTCCTCAACGAGTGGCGCGCGCCCGTCTGCTCCGCTGATAGGCACATTCAATGCCCCGCGCTGCCACAGGACGCCAAAGTCAAAAGGCAAATCACGAGCCATCCCGCACAGACGATGTGACCTGGATCATATCAGCCAACTCCGGTCACTGTGCGGCCAGCCCTCAACACTATGCATGACTGTGAGGCCCTATGCTGCCAACTCCAGCCACTGTACGGCCAACTCCTGTCACTGTGCCGGCCTGCGAGGCCCTATGCAGACCTGTGCTGCCAACTCCGGCGCTCCTATGCTGCCAACCCCGATACTAACCCCATGACGAAGCCCTCGATAAGGCATGGGAAGACCCTCAAAAGGGTGTACTAGCAACGACTGGGCACAAATGCCGGTCAACGCGACCCCTCGAAGTCACCCCGGGACAAGCACAGGGACACGTACTTTCTACAGGAACCGCTATGCCGACCACTAGAGCTGGTGGACGTCCACCAACTCGTGCCGGGCAGAAGGATCCGCAAGGACAATAGCCACACCTAATGTCATGCTCTCCAGTGCCCGATAACTGTAGATCCCACTGTGTAACATGTGTATCTCTTTCCGTCCTTGAACTATAAAAGGAGGAGGTAGTCTCCCGGCCAGGGGCCGAACAACAGCGACGCATTAGAACACACCACATCTGAACAACTCATCTACATCCCCAAATATTGGCACTTGCCTCAATGAACCTAGTCTCTTGGGACTTGGAGGCCTCTCCTCCTCTCCTGCCTTGCTTGTAAACCCCTACTACAACCCCCCTGGTGCAAGATAATATAGTGTGCACACACCCCTTGCTGGATGTACGACCACGTGGTCGGAACCAGGATAAACTTTCTGTCAGTGTGTTAGCCTTTGCACCAACCATCGAGAGACAGGACACGGCGTACTCATTCTAGTTAGTGTCGGGTGACCAATCCGAACACTGACAGTGGCGCGACAGGTAGGGTCCTTGCACTGTGATCGTTCTTTTCATCCACTATCCCTCGCGATAGTGATCCACACGAGGCGTAATGATCGATTCCCTATGGGAGCCTCGGACACGTTTCCGGCCGGATAATAGATCCGGTTCAGGAGCTTGGAGTTTGAGGCGACCGGCGATGGCTACCTCATGCGGCTCTTTTCAAGGAACGCAAGGGTGGAGGCTTCGGCGACACCTCCGCTATCACCCCAACATAGGAGGCATTGAGGCCAGCGCGCGCAACGAGCGCGCGCGGAGCGGCAGAGCCACTCGTGAATGCTCCCTCGAGCGGGTCAGAGCTAACGAGTCGCAGCTTGCAGCTACGGCAGGGAAGGCGGCAACTTCACCGACAAACCCGACAGCATGTCCCCTCGAGGAGAGCACGGCCAAGCCAACGCGACTTCACACCACCGCCATGACCTACTCTTTGTCGGTCGGGACAGACGTGGGTGTGTATGAGGATCTGCCGGGACACCACTTCATCTCGATCCACAACCTCATCGCGACCTCGCCTGACGATCAGTACCCCGACTCTGGCAGCGAGGTGCACGTGCACGGTCAGGAGGCCCCGGGGTGGGACTACTCCGGGCTCCGCAATCGTGAGGCTTTTTTGTCGTTTCAGGTTAGCGGGCTGCTGCCTCACCTGCTCCGATGACTCCAGTGAGGGGGATTACGACCCCACAAGGGGTTGCTTTGTCGTTGGTCTAACGGAACCCGAAGACGAGGGCGACGGAGCAGGTGTCATAGCGGGTCGCGCCAACCACGCGGTGAACTCACAGGCGGCGACACCGCCGAACAACACCGCGTTGGTGTAGGCACAGTTGTCCCAAGTCCGAGAGCTGGAGGCTAAGCTCGAGGAAGAGCGCCAATAGGTGCAGCGGCTGCGAGCCACGCTCGAGGCTGGACCCCTTGAGCGTGGTGTGCGCGCCAGAGAGGCGGGACGTGTCGCTCGGGCCCGCATCGAGGCTGGCGACGACGTGGAGGATCCACTGCCGTTGGCAAGGGCGAGCCAGAAGCTTATCACTGCGGCAACTTTGATTTGGGCCATGCCCGACCCCTCGACGCCTGAGGGCCGCAACCTGCACCGTGAGGCGCAGCTCCCCATTGAGCAGGCTACTGTGTGGCAGGACGAGAGCTTCGCGTCCCGTAGGCTGGTGGGAGCAAAGCGGCGCCAGCTCAACTGACGAGCAAAGGCAAGGCGCCCTCGGTTCAAGACCGTGTCCAGAAGAAGCCCGTGAAAAAGTGGATTCTGGACACACGCGACGCCAGCGAGGGTTACGCCCGCAACACCCGGAACAAGAAGAAGCAGGACGCAATGAAGACTCATGACTACCACCCTCGACGTGGAGGTCGCTACGATAGCCAGGAGCATAGGAGCCCAACGTCGGAACCCCCGGGAACCCACGTGCTCAGTCGGGAGATCTGCGCAACTTCGATTCCCCCGCGCTTCCGACAGCCCATGACCATCACCAAGTACTCGGCGGAGATGGACCCCAGAGTTTGGCTCAACGACTACCGCCTGGCCTGCCTGCTGGGCGGCACAACCGATGACGCCATGATCATCCACAACCTGCCACTTCACCTTGCGGACTCCGCACGGACATGGATCAAGCACTTGCCCATGAACCTGATCCACGATTGGAACGACCTGGTGAAGACCTTTGTGGGTAACTTCTAGGGCACATACGTGCACCGTAGAAACTCTTGGGATCTGTGAGGGTGTCACTAGACATCTGATGAGTCCCTGAGAGACTTCATTCACCGCTTCTCCAAGAGCTGCACCGAGCTCCCGAGCATCGGTGACTCTGAGGTCATCCATGCCTTCCTGGAAGGCACGACCTGCCGGGATCTAGTGCGTGAGCTAGGACGGAGCCCTCCCACCAGCGTGAACGAGCTGTTCGAATCGCCACCAGCTTCGCCTCTAGAGAGGAGGCAGTTGGGGCCATCTTCGACAGCAAGAAGGGGAAGCGCATGGAGAAGCGCCCGCGGAGGGCAGCAACCCAAGGGCTCCGCAAAGAAGCACAAGAAGGGCAAGAAAGCACCGCACGATCAAAACCAAGACGAGGACTCCGACAAGGCCCTCGCAATTGATGCCACTTGCAAGGGCCCTTGAGGCCCTCTTCGACGGGGTGGCGTGTTCGACGACATGCTCAAGAAGTCATGCCCTTACCACTAGGGTGCGGTCACCCATACCCTCGAGTAGTGCGAGATGCACAATAAATACTACAAGCACATCACCTCAAAGGACGACAACGCAAAGAAAGACGTAGGTAAATGGGGCAAGGATGGCTTCCCCGACGTGGAGAATGTATTCTTCATCTTCGGGGGGCCAACGACGAACATGACTCCCCAACAATGCAAGCGTGAACATTGAGAAGTCTTCTTCGTTTACCGGGCCGCACCAACCTACATTGACTGGTCGGAGGAGACCATCTTCTTCAACCACGAGGATCACCCTAACTGTTGGCGGTCGTTACGGCACGTTTTCGAGCACCAATACTCGGGAATAAAAGAGGATATATGTGACATTCCATGTACTTAGGTTTACTTCTAATAAAGTTCCACAAGTTTTGGTGAGTTTCACTTGTGCAGGTACAACAACGAGAAATACGTGCTATATGGGTCGGAAATGACCGATTCGGCCGAACAACTCCGTTCGGCCGGTTACCCCCCTTAGCCGTATACGACACCGAGAGTTGTCCGCGTCAACGATGACCAAGCAATGACCGTGCATGACATGTGGATGACCGCAACCACTTCTGGGATGAACCAACACGAATACCATCTAGATCAAGTCATCTGTGAAGCCCATGAAGCAAAGGCCGTGTAGGGGAGGCCGGCCATGGGCCAGGCCCAGTTCGGCCGAATTCAGGCCTTCGGCCGAACCGACCCCAACTGCCAAACTGACCAAGGGAGGGCATCCAAGCCATCCAGCACATAAGGTGGTGGATATGATGGTTCGGCCGAACCAGGGAGTTCGGCCGAACTAATCCATTCGCCCGAATCCCCTGGATTCGGCCGAACCGACCTCCTGCGGCCTGAAGCTTCCGTGGCTGCCAGTCCTCTCCCAACTGACCTTCTCAAGCTATAAATAGAGGGGTCACTCACTTGTAAACACACACCAAGCCAAGGAGCTCTCATTTCCACTTCTCTCTAGTAGAGTAAGGATAGTTTAGTTGGGTGTTAGAGTTGAGTCAAGCTGTGCCTCTGAGGTTCCGGAGTTGTCTTTAGAAGCTCTGGTACAAGCTCCTTTATCTTTTCCTTTCCTTTTGTAGACTTTGAGTTATCAATATAGTTATCTTTATCACTTTCCCTTTGTCATTTATAGCTTGCTTCTACTTTATTCTAGTTGCATCTATGTCGTGTTTTGTAACACCCTAAAAATGCCTATTTTTAAAATTTTAGTAATTAAACTGTTTTTATTTAATTCTATGCTCATATTTATCTAAGGAAAATAAATTATTTATGAGAAATAAAATTAAATATAAGGTTAGAAACATTTTTGTTGCATTCATGCTGGCTGCATTGAGTTTTGTTTGTGTGTGATTCAATTGGAATTTAAATTCTATTTAAATTCGAATTTGAATCGCTGCTTTTGGAGCTCTAGAAAAGTTTCTGCGGCCCGAGTCCACTTTCCCTCCCTTAACTATTTTCCTCGTCCGATTTCGGCCCTTCTTCCTTTTTCTTCAGCAGCGGCCCAGCTCCAGCGCTCCCGCTTTCGGCCTGCCCAGCGGCCTGCTCCGCCGCGCCGGCCTGCTCGGCCTATCCCGCGGCCCAGCGCCCCAGCCGAACCGGCCCGCCTCACTTCGCCCCCTCGCGGCCCAGCTTCGCCATCCCGCGGCCCAGCAGCCAGGCCGGCCTGCCCCGCACCCCTAGCCGCTGACCAGGCGGGGCCACGGGTCAGTCCCGTCTCCCACCTCCGCCCGAGACCGGCTCGAACCCGGCCATGGAGTTCGGCTCGGCCACGAGCGCGCACGTGGAGGACCCGGACTCTCCGCGACCGACCTATAAAACGCGCCGCCCTCGACTCCCCTGACCCCCAATTCTGCACAGCCGAACCTCCGCCGCTCGAGCTCGGATTCGCCGCCGCCGCTTCCAAACCCGCCGCCGTCGATCTCGTCGTCCGTCGTCGTTCCACCCCGGCGAACTGCCCCAAGACCGTCGCGTGAAGGTCAGGAACCCCTCGAGCTCCCTCTCGGCCCTCCCCGTGCTCTGTACCGTCGTCACCGCGTTGAACCGCCATTGACCGAGCGCCGCCGCCGCCATGATCCATCGCCGGCCGCCGCTGTCGCGTCCCCGTCGACGAGACCCACCCCGACGTGTCCGTCGCGTCACCCCGAAGCCGTAGCACCACTTCCCGATCAAAACCGAGCCCTCTAGCTCGCTGTCGAGTTTCGCCGGCGACCTTCCGCCGCGCGCGCAGGCGGCGCCGCCGCATCGACTCACCGCCGGCGACCCTCCACCCCCCAGATCTAATCAGAGTCGTCCAAATCGAATTCGACGACCCAGATCGAGTCAACCGAGTCAAGTCCAAGTTGACCATACCGGTCAACTAAGTCAGCCGTGCCGGTTTTTCAAAAGAGCCCCTGCCCTTTTTCAAAATTAACCCGCAGTCCAAATCTATTCAAAAATAATTACAATTAAGTCCTGATTTTTACAGAAAACCCCCTGATTTATTTAAAAATAGTACCCGAGGTCCTGCTTTGGTCAAATTGCAAATAAACCCTCCTGTTTTTTATAAAATTATGTTTTAGCCCCTGAGTTTTTGCAAATAAGCCCTGGAACCTTTAAAACTTTGCCAGCAAGTCCCTGAACCTTAGAAAAGCCATAACTTCTTCGTTTTAGCTCCGATTTGAGTGATTTTCGCGCTCACGTGTTCGTAGCGAAGCGTAGATTAGCTTTTCAGTCTTCTTTTGTTCTGTTTCTATTGTTTGGTGTACTGTTCTAATAGAATAAAATTGTTTGCATGTACTGGCTTGTATGGATGCTTGTGTGTTGATGTTTGAGTCCAGTCGGTGAGCCGTACACGTTTGAGTTCGAGGGTTACGAGGAGCAGGACCAACAGCAGCAGCAAGAGCAACAGCAGCAGTTGGACGAAGGCAAGTACAGCACGGACAATCCTTGCTACCTAAACACACCTTTACACTATTTACTGCATATGCATGTGTCTAAATTGTTCCTATTAAGGTTATTCCTAGTTTTGTTTTATCCTATACCTTGATTACCCTGGGTCATTGCATTTGGGTAGACCTTTGCTAAGCGCCGCTACTGTCACCAATGTTTAACTGTTAATCTTGACTTAATGGTTCACTTCAATGTTAATGGTAAAACTTGCTTTTTAGCAACATGGAACAGGGAGCTAGGGCATACGCTTATTGCTTGGCCCTAGTGTCTCTCCGTAAGGACTGGTTCTTAAAGCGGCAACCCAGGAACCTGTCGCCACCACTGGAACTATAATGGCTCTGGTCTTGGACAAGTAACATGTACGTCTCTAGCTTGACAGTAGTTACCGACAGGCCGACGGCGTTATGGGAAGCATGGGTGAGAGTATGGTTTGATCCACCGAGGACGGAGTATCCGTTGGCTATGTCCCCGTGAGGCACAGTCCCGTGTTGGGAGCTTCCGTATGGCGGGGGTTCCACACGTTGCGCTATTTATTTTGTTGTTGTTATTTTCCGCGCTTGGACGCCATTGACCCCCTCATGTTGCGACATGGGCGTCAGTCAATCTCGGTGCCTTGGGTCATGCTGCCTAGGTTGTACCATAACGGCTACTGTTTTGTTAGGGTGTCTTGTGAAAAGCCTCGTAGCGTCCCTATGCAGTCACACCTCGGAAGTGTTGATGTGCGTGGTTGGGTGTAAAGTTCCTTTGAACTTTTACGCGACTGGTGGGTAAAGGGCGAAACCTCTGCAGAGTGTATAATCTATCATGATAGCCTTGCTCAGGGTCAAGAGCGGCCTGGATCCTTTTTGATTAGAAGTTGATATTTATTGTTGTTTAATGTTCACCTCTACTTCATTAATTGGGAATTGCAACTGGGATTCACTTAATTGTAGGAATCTTGGTTTATGTTAAAATGAATCAACTAAAATTGCTAATGCAGTACAGCCGTGTCAAGCCTTTCTTTTAAGCCTTCATTACCCGTGTTGTATTTGCTAAGTAAGACAATTACTTACACTTGCTGTTCAACAAAATCCCGGATGGGTAACAGATGGATTAGATGGTACTGCTGCTATTGAATTTCCTGAAGATCTACCATTCTACTAGCTGTGCTCAACCAGTCGGTGTCCCTGTGGATTAAGGTTTTCGGCTTCGTCTTCGTCTTCGTTTAGAGAGAGTTAATATATAGTCTTCCGCTGTGTTATTTAGTTATTTTAGTCAAACTCTGATGTAAAACCATTTTATTCGAGCATATGTACTCTGTTTATCATATTTGTTATCTATATGTGTTCTGTGGACTTCCTGGGCACACATATAGAAGCATTCGGGTTTCTGCGTAAATCCGGGTGTGACAGATTGGTATCAGAGCCGTGCTGACTGTAGGAACGCAGCCTAGTTAGAGCGGTTGATAAATTACTAGGAGACCACCATGAAATTGTTTCAGATCATTTAGTTACATTTTTTTCAAAACCAGTGCTGTCGAGTCTTGTGTGAATCATGTCTTTGGGTGCTTGATTTTGCTGTTATTATGCTTATGTTTGATTTGGATCTTTGTAATGATTGTGATGGTCATAGATGCAAGTCTATCTCCATCTAGATATAGGACTAAGGTTTAAGGAATACTAGTGAATAAATAGTTGGGTTATCTATTCCCTTTGCACTTCCTCTGTCTTACTCTCTTCACCTCTGAATCATATCTTTCCAAGTACTGCTATCTTCTCATACACCATCTGCAAGCATGGGTTATCTAATACCAGTTGGCGGGAATACTGATGGGAGATCTCTTGCTATGGTAGATGGTTAACACCAGAGGCAACCCCGGAGGCAGTGGAAGCCTCCAGAACCAGAACCCACCACCTCCACCACCGCCACTCACCATGGAGCAGATGATGCAGATGCAACTTCAGCTGACACAACAGATGGCGCAAACCATAGCACTGATGCAGCAGAATCAGCAGAACCCGCCCCAACAGCACTACGTGCAACCCCGAGATAAAAGGGGCGAGTTTATGAAGGGACGTCCTCCTACCTTCAACAAGTCTAGCGACCCAATGCAAGCAGAGGACTGGCTCAAGGCAGTGGAACGACAGCTGGACATCGCACAGTGCAACGACCGGGAGAAGGTGTTGTATGGAAGTGGACAGCTCCAGGGAGCAGCTTTGGATTGGTGGGATGCGTACCAGTATGCTCACCCCAATCGTGATCAGATCACTTGGCAGGAGTTCCGCGACAGCTTCCGTTCTCACCACGTGCCGGAAGCGCTGATGACCTTGAAGAAGAAGGAGTTCCTGGCTTTAAAGCAGGAAGGCATGAGCGTCACCGCTTATCGTGACAAGTTCATTGAGTTGGCCCGTTATGCTCCAGAGGACGTGAATACGGATAGGAAGAAGCAGACCCGATTCCGAGATGGCCTGCATGATACACTCCAGTACCAGCTCCTGTGCTCTAGGTTCGCCACTTTTCAAGAACTGGTGGATAGCGCACTACTGCTGGAGCACAAGCGCCGTGAGATGGAAGAAAAGAAGAGGAAGCTTCAAGGCACACCGTCAGGAAGCAATGTTCGCCCTCGCTTCAATCCTCAGCAAGGAAACCAGCAGGTGGTGACTCCACAGCGTTTCCAGGGACAGTCCGGTTTGATGAACCACAACCAGTATCAGCAACGTCCCCAGTACCAGCCACGTCCCCAGTACCCCTCAGCACTACCTCAGCAGCGTCCTCAGAACCAGCCACAGAGCGGTCCTGTCCAACGCCCCAATCCGACCAACAATGCACCTACGGCTCCGAGATGTTTTGGTTGTGGCGAGCTAGGACACTATGCCAGCGCTTGTCCTCGCAAGGCTCAGAACACCGTAGGTCAGAACAACAATCAGAGGATTGGGCAACCGCAGAACCAGAATGGGAGTCAGCAGCAGAACCCAGCGAGAGGCAAGGTCAACCACATGGGTGCGGAAACCGCAGAAGGAGCAACGGATGTCGTTGTGGGTACGTTCCCTGTCAACTCGACTCTCGCAACTGTTTTGTTTGATACTGGAGCTTCGCATGCTTTCATATCTGCTGCTTTCGTGAAAAAGAACATGATGATCTTGCAACCTATGGGAAACCCTATGGTAGTTAGTTCACCCGGGGGAGAGCAGCGTGCCACATTACGTTGCCCCTGTATCACCATCACAATAAGGGGGGTAGACTTTGTGGTGAACCCGATAGTCCTAGAAACCCTTGGGTTTGACTTGATTCTGGGCATGAGCTGGTTAGCCAGATATGATGGGGTGATTCAATGCTCCAAAAGAACAGTGCAGCTGACAGCAAAGACTGGTGAGAAAGTGGAGTACCAAGCAGCTAGCCCCTTGGGACACAATCAGATCTACCAAGCCGAAGGTGTAGCACTGGAAGACATCAGAGTGGTGTGCGAATTCCCAGACGTGTTTCCAGATGAGTTACCAGGTATGCCCCCAGACCGCGAAGTTGAATTTGTTATTGATCTTAAGCCTGGTACTGCACCTATAGCTAAGAGGCCATATCGAATGGGAGTAAAAGAACTAGAGAAACTTAAGGAGGAATTAAGAACGTTGTTAGCAAAAGGGTATATTCGTCCTAGTTCATCCCCTTGGGGAGCACCAGTTTTGTTTGTGGATAAGAAAGATGGGACCCAGAGATTGTGTGTGGATTATCGAGCCTTGAATGAAGTGACCATCAAGAACAAGTACCCTCTGCCAAGGATTGATGACCTCTTCGACCAGTTGAAAGGAGCGTGTGTGTTCTCTAAGATCGATCTCCGATCCGGTTACCATCAGATGAGGATACGAGTGACTGACATCCCCAAAACAGCCTTCACAACCCGATATGGTCTATATGAGTTCACAGTCATGTCTTTTGGATTGACAAATGCACCGGCATATTTCATGTATCTGATGAACAGTGTGTTCATGGACTATCTGGACAAGTTCGTGGTAGTGTTCATTGACGACATTCTGGTTTTCTCCAAGACTGAGGAAGAGCATGAAGAACATCTGAGGTTGGTGATGCGGAGACTTCGTGAGCATCAGTTGTATGCCAAGCTGAGCAAGTGTGAGTTTTGGTTGAAGGAAGTAGCATTCTTGGGACACGTATTGTCCGATGGTGGAGTGGCAGTTGATCCGAAGAAGGTTAGTGATGTGCTGAGTTGGAATCCGCCTAAGGACGTAAGTGAAATCAGAAGTTTCCTTGGAATGGCTGGATACTATCGGAGGTTTATTGAATGATTCTCCAAGATTGCTAAACCCCTGACGGCGTTATTGGAGAAAAATGCCAAGTTTGTCTGGACTGAAGAATGTCAAGTCAGCTTTGAGGAATTGAAGAAGAGGTTGACAGCGGCACCTGTGTTAGTGTTGCCAGATATAACCAAGAGCTTCTCTATCTACTGCGATGCATCTCGTCTAGGATTGGGATGTGTGCTTATGCAGGAAGACAGAGTAGTAGCTTATGCATCGAGGCAGTTGAGGAAACATGAGCAGAACTACCCGACACACGATCTGGAGTTAGCAGCTGTCGTGCATGCCTTGAAAATTTGGAGGCATTACTTGATTGGACATAAGTGTGACATTTACACTGACCACAAGAGTCTCAAGTATGTATTCACACAGTCAGATCTGAATATGAGACAACGTCGTTGGTTAGAATTGATCAAGGACTACGACTTGGAGATACATTATCATCCAGGGAAGGCCAATCTGGTGGCAGATGCTCTGAGTAGAAGGAGTTACGTGCATAAGATCACGGGACATTGCTTATCGGAGGAACTCAGTGCAGAATTTGAAAGGATGAGTCTGGGATTTGTGACCAGCGTCACCGAGATGGCAGTAGAACCGACCTTGGAACAAGAGATCCGAAAAGGACAGCTCACAGATGAGAAGATCAAGGAGATCGTAGAACTGGTGGCATTAGGAAAAGCCCCTGGTTTTCGAGTGGATGACCAAGGGACACTGTGGTATGAGAAGAGGATCTGTGTGCCAGATGTAGTGCAGATCAGAGATGCAATTCTCAGGGAAGCCCATGAATCGGCGTATTCAATACACCCAGGTAGTACCAAGATGTACCAAGATATCAAAGAGAGATTTTGGTGGTATGGATTGAAGAGAGATGTGGCCACATACGTAGCTCTATGTGACACGTGTCAGAGAGTCAAGGCTGAACACCAGAGGCCAGCAGGTTTGCTCCAGCCCCTGAAGGTACCTGAATGGAAGTGGGAAGAAGTCGGTATGGATTTCATCACTGGCTTACCTCGCACTCAGAGGGGATTTGATTCAATCTGGGTAATTGTGGATCGTCTGACCAAGGTGGCGCATTTCCTACCAGTAAAGACCACCTACTCGGGAGCCAGACTAGCAGAGTTGTATATGGAGAGGATTGTGTGTTTGCATGGGGTACCGAAAAGAATAGTGTCTGATCGAGGTACCCAGTTCACATCACACTTTTGGCGACAATTGCATGAGTCTATGGACACTAAGCTACAGTTCAGTTCAGCATACCATCCGCAGACAGATGGGCAGACGGAACGGACAAATCAGATATTAGAAGATATGTTGAGAGCATGTGCTCTACAATATGGTGCCAGTTGGGACAAGAGTTTACCGTACGCGGAATTCTCGTACAACAATAGTTATCAGAAGAGTTTGCAGATAGCACCATTCGAGGCTCTGTATGGCAGAAAGTGTAGGACACCACTATTCTGGAATCAGACAGGAGAAAGTCAGGTGTTCGGACCTGAAATACTAAGAGAGGCAGAGCGACAAGTACAGATAATCAGACAGAATCTGAAAGTAGCACAATCCAGACAGAAGAGCTATGCAGATAACCGACGGAGAGATCTCAGTTTTGAAATTGGAGATTTCGTGTATCTCAAGGTGTCACCCATGAGAGGCGTGAAGAGGTTCAACGTAAAGGGCAAGTTAGCACCTCGATATATTGGACCGTTCAAGGTACTTGGTCGGAAAGGTGAGGTGGCGTATCAGTTAGAGCTACCGGAAAAGTTAGCGGGAGTACATGATGTGTTCCATGTGTCTCAGTTGAAAAAGTGTTTGCGAGTACCTGAGGAACAGATTCCGATTGATGAGCTGAATGTGGAGGAAGATCTTACCTATACTGAGCATCCTGTCAAGATTTTGGAGGAGTCAGAAAGAGTCACCAGAAATAAAGTGGTCCGGATGTGCAAGGTTCAGTGGAGTCGTCATTCAGTGGATGAAGCGACTTGGGAAAGAGAAGAGGACCTCAGAGCTGAATTTCCACAGTTATTCCCATCCATATCCGAATCTCGAGGACGAGATTCATCTTAAGGGGGGTAGGTTTGTAACACCCTAAAAATGCCTATTTTTAAAATTTTAGTAATTAAACTGTTTTTATTTAATTCTATGCTCATATTTATCTAAGGAAAATAAATTATTTATGAGAAATAAAATTAAATATAAGGTTAGAAACATTTTTGTTGCATTCATGCTGGCTGCATTGAGTTTTGTTTGTGTGTGATTCAATTGGAATTTAAATTCTGTTTAAATTCGAATTTGAATCGCTGCTTTTGGAGCTCTAGAAAAGTTTCTGCGGCCCGAGTCCACTTTCCCTCCCTTAACTATTTTCCTCGTCCGATTTCGGCCCTTCTTCCTTTTTCTTCAGCAGCGGCCCAGCTCCAGCGCTCCCGCTTTCGGCCTGCCCAGCGGCCTGCTCCGCCGCGCCGGCCTGCTCGGCCTATCCCGCGGCCCAGCGCCCCAGCCGAACCGGCCCGCCTCACTTCGCCCCCTCGCGGCCCAGCTTCGCCATCCCGCGGCCCAGCAGCCAGGCCGGCCTGCCCCGCACCCCTAGCCGCTGACCAGGCGGGGCCACGGGTCAGTCCCGTCTCCCACCTCCGCCCGAGACCGGCTCGAACCCGGCCATGGAGTTCGGCTCGGCCACGAGCGCGCACGTGGAGGACCCGGACTCTCCGCGACCGACCTATAAAACGCGCCGCCCTCGACTCCCCTGACCCCCAATTCTGCACAGCCGAACCTCCGCCGCTCGAGCTCGGATTCGCCGCCGCCGCTTCCAAACCCGCCGCCGTCGATCTCGTCGTCCGTCGTCGTTCCACCCCGGCGAACTGCCCCAAGACCGTCGCGTGAAGGTCAGGAACCCCTCGAGCTCCCTCTCGGCCCTCCCCGTGCTCTGTACTGTCGTCACCGCGTTGAACCGCCACTGACCGAGCGCCGCCGCCGCCATGATCCATCGCCGGCCGCCGCTGTCGCGTCCCCATCGACGAGACCCACCCCGACGTGTCCGTCGCGTCACCCCGAAGCCGTAGCACCACTTCCCGATCAAAACCGAGCCCTCTAGCTCGCTGTCGAGTTTCGCCGGCGACCTTCCGCCGCGCGCGCAGGCGGCGCCGCCGCATCGACTCACCGCCGGCGACCCTCCACCCCCCAGATCTAATCAGAGTCGTCCAAATCGAATTCGACGACCCAGATCGAGTCAACCGAGTCAAGTCCAAGTTGACCATACCGGTCAACTAAGTCAGCCGTGCCGGTTTTTCAAAAGAGCCCCTGCCCTTTTTCAAAATTAACCCGCAGTCCAAATCTATTCAAAAATAATTACAATTAAGTCCTGATTTTTACAGAAAACCCCCTGATTTATTTAAAAATAGTACCCGAGGTCCTGCTTTGGTCAAATTGCAAATAAACCCTCCTGTTTTTTATAAAATTATGTTTTAGCCCCTGAGTTTTTGCAAATAAGCCCTGGAACCTTTAAAACTTTGCCAGCAAGTCCCTGAACCTTAGAAAAGCCATAACTTCTTCGTTTTAGCTCCGATTTGAGTGATTTTCGCGCTCACGTGTTCGTAGCGAAGCGTAGATTAGCTTTTCAGTCTTCTTTTGTTCTGTTTCTATTGTTTGGTGTACTGTTCTAATAGAATAAAATTGTTTGCATGTACTGGCTTGTATGGATGCTTGTGTGTTGATGTTTGAGTCCAGTCGGTGAGCCGTACACGTTTGAGTTCGAGGGTTACGAGGAGCAGGACCAACAGCAGCAGCAAGAGCAACAGCAGCAGTTGGACGAAGGCAAGTACAGCACGGACAATCCTTGCTACCTAAACACACCTTTACACTATTTACTGCATATGCATGTGTCTAAATTGTTCCTATTAAGGTTATTCCTAGTTTTGTTTTATCCTATACCTTGATTACCCTGGGTCATTGCATTTGGGTAGACCTTTGCTAAGCGCCGCTACTGTCACCAATGTTTAACTGTTAATCTTGACTTAATGGTTCACTTCAATGTTAATGGTAAAACTTGCTTTTTAGCAACATGGAACAGGGAGCTAGGGCATACGCTTATTGCTTGGCCCTAGTGTCTCTCCGTAAGGACTGGTTCTTAAAGCGGCAACCCAGGAACCTGTCGCCACCACTGGAACTATAATGGCTCTGGTCTTGGACAAGTAACATGTACGTCTCTAGCTTGACAGTAGTTACCGACAGGCCGACGGCGTTATGGGAAGCATGGGTGAGAGTATGGTTTGATCCACCGAGGACGGAGTATCCGTTGGCTATGTCCCCGTGAGGCACAGTCCCGTGTTGGGAGCTTCCGTATGGCGGGGGTTCCACACGTTGCGCTATTTATTTTGTTGTTGTTATTTTCCGCGCTTGGACGCCATTGACCCCCTCATGTTGCGACATGGGCGTCAGTCAATCTCGGTGCCTTGGGTCATGCTGCCTAGGTTGTACCATAACGGCTACTGTTTTGTTAGGGTGTCTTGTGAAAAGCCTCGTAGCGTCCCTATGCAGTCACACCTCGGAAGTGTTGATGTGCGTGGTTGGGTGTAAAGTTCCTTTGAACTTTTACGCGACTGGTGGGTAAAGGGCGAAACCTCTGCAGAGTGTATAATCTATCATGATAGCCTTGCTCAGGGTCAAGAGCGGCCTGGATCCTTTTTGATTAGAAGTTGATATTTATTGTTGTTTAATGTTCACCTCTACTTCATTAATTGGGAATTGCAACTGGGATTCACTTAATTGTAGGAATCTTGGTTTATGTTAAAATGAATCAACTAAAATTGCTAATGCAGTACAGCCGTGTCAAGCCTTTCTTTTAAGCCTTCATTACCCGTGTTGTATTTGCTAAGTAAGACAATTACTTACACTTGCTGTTCAACAAAATCCCGGATGGGTAACAGATGGATTAGATGGTACTGCTGCTATTGAATTTCCTGAAGATCTACCATTCTACTAGCTGTGCTCAACCAGTCGGTGTCCCTGTGGATTAAGGTTTTCGGCTTCGTCTTCGTCTTCGTTTAGAGAGAGTTAATATATAGTCTTCCGCTGTGTTATTTAGTTATTTTAGTCAAACTCTGATGTAAAACCATTTTATTCGAGCATATGTACTCTGTTTATCATATTTGTTATCTATATGTGTTCTGTGGACTTCCTGGGCACACATATAGAAGCATTCGGGTTTCTGTGTAAATCCGGGTGTGACATGTTTAGACTATAGTTGGTTCTAGTTCTGGTGCTTCTAGATCTTGTTTAGGTCTTTGTCTTAGCCGGTACTTCGATCTTGCTCGATACTTGAGGTGAATTGTCACTAAGAGTATTGACAAGGTTGCTTGCTCTTGCTAGTGGAGTAAGTAGTTGTTGACTAGTGTAGGAGTGGTTCCTAGGCTAGCCAGTAACCTTAGTTTGCCCCTGAGTCTGCGGAGGTGGTAGTCGTTACGTGGTGACAGCCATATACAGTCTTTGTAGCCCATCGCGTTCGTCTCGGCTTGTAGGATCCCCTAGTGTAGGGTAGATGCCACCCTTCTCATCCCTTTCTGTGTGCCGTAGGCTCTGCTGTCCTGAAGCTAAGACATAGGTTTGACCTTGACCTCTGAGTGCTGTCTCTACAGCCTCTATATCTCTAACCCCGAGTGACATAGACAGATAAAGTACATAGGAATCTTCTATCTCTTCTCGTTGTCCTCCCGGCTATCTATTCCTTCTCTTTCCTATCTGAGTCTCCCTTGAGCTGTGTGTCACGATATATCCACTCCTATCCAATACCGTTATCCCCCGTCTTGCTAGTCGTGTACCTCTCTCTGATAGTCTCGAATATCTTTTTGCTGGTACTCTTGCCATAAGCTTCCCTGCGGAAATATAAATTACGATACCTCGGTACTCCCTGGTGAAGTGCTACAACGGTAATTCTGTGCGCTTGCAGAATATTTATATATTTTATTGAGCCATAAGAAAAACCACTGAAACACTCCTTACCCCAGTACCGGGATTCACAGTACTGATATTGGATCGTAAGAAGTGCCAACACTGACCACGTCCCAAACCCGGGGCAGCACCCGCTCGTCCTCGACCCCATCATCGGCAACAAACGGTTCTCCAAGGTGCTCATGGATGGGGGCAGTAGCCTCAACATCATGTACTCCTGCACCTTGAAGCTCATGGGGATGGGCTGGGAGAAGCTACGCCCCAGCAAGTCGCCATTCCATGGCATTGCACCGGAGAAGCGAGTCCATACCCTCGGGCAGATCGATCTGCCTGTCTGCTTCGGCACGCCGGACAACTTCCGCAAAGAAATCCTCACCTTCGAGGTGGTGGGGTTTCGGGGAGCATATCACGCAATCCATGGGTGCCCATGCTATGCCAAGTTCATGGCGATACCGAACTACACCTACCTCAAGATGAAGATGTCAGAGCCTAAGGGCGTCATCACGATGGGGCCATCGTTCGAGCACGCCTAAGAGTGCGACGTAGAGTGCATTGAGCGCGCCGAAGCACTCACGGACGACGAGGCCCTCGTTGCGGGTCTGGAGAAGATGGCGAACGAAGCCGACAAATCCGCCCACAAGCACGCGGGCAGCTTCGAGCTCACCGAACACACAAAGGTGGTACCCCTCGACCCCAGCGCCCCCGATGGCAAGATGTTGAGGGTTAGTTCCACCCTCGACAGCAAATAGGAAGCGGTGCTTGTCGACTTTCTCCGCACCAACATCGACATCTTTGCATGGAGCCCCTCAGACATGCCAGGCATACCGAGCGAGGTCACCGAGCACTCCCTTGACATCCTACCCCACTCCAAGCCCGTGAAGCAACGGTTGCGACGCTTTGACGAGCAAAAGCGTCGGGCGATCGATGAGGAGGTGCGCAAGCTCTTGGAGGCCAGATTCATCAATGAGGTATTCCATCCCGAGTGGCTAGCTAATCTTGTATTAGTTAAGAAAAAGAATGGGAAGTGGAGGATGTGTGTAGATTACACTGGTTTAAATGAAGCATGTCCCAAAGTTCCTTTTCCTTTGCCACGTATCGATCAAATAGTAGATTCAACTGCGGGATGTGAACTTTTATGTTTCCTTGATGCATATTCCGGTTACAACCAAATGAAAATGAAAGAGCACGACCAGCTCGCGACTTCTTTTATCACCCCCTTCGACATATTTTACTACGTCATGATGCCCATTGGACTACGGAACGCTGGAGCTACATACCAGCGGTGTATGCTCCATGTTTATGGGGACCATATCGGGCGAACCATAGAGGCATATGTCCATGACATCGTTGTAAAATCCAAGAAGGCGGACGACCTGGTAAATGATTTGCGCGCTGCGTTCGATTGCATCCAGGCTAACAGGGTAAAACTAAACCCAGAGAAGTGCGTCTTTGGGGTGCCTCGAGGCATGCTCTTGGGTTTCATCGTGTTTCAGTGAGGCATTGAGCCCAACCCTGAGAAAGTCTCAGCCCTCAAACGAATGGGACCAATCCGAGACCTAAATGGGATACATAAGGTATAGGGTTTCCTGGCAGCCTTAAGCCGTTCTATTTCACAACTTGGTGAGAAAGGCTTTCCTTTGTATCGACTCCTAAAGAACCACGAACACTTTTCTTGGACCCCCGAGGCTCAGGAAGCCCTCGACAGGCTAAAAGAATCGCTCGCTCATGCACCAATCTTGACACCGCCAAAGGATGGCGAGCTCCTCTATCTCTACGTGGCCACGATGACTCAGGTGGTCAGCTCGGTCATCGTCGTAGAAAGAGCGGAGGAGGGTCATGCTCTGCCGGTCCAGAGGCCGGTGTATTACATCAGCGAAATGTTGTCCGAGACCAAGATGTGATACCCACACATCCCGAAGCTGTTCTACACAGTAGTGCTGGCGCGGCGTAAGCTGCACCACTACTTCAAGGCTCATCCTGTCACCATGGTCTCGTCCTTCCCCCTGGGAGAGATAGTGCACAACCAGGATGCCTCGGGTAGGATAGCCAAATTGTTTGTGGAATTGATGAGTGAGACTCTCACCTACGTGCCTCAAAAGGCGATAAAATCGCAGATCCTTGCGGACTTCATCACTGAGTGGACCGACACCCAGCTGCCCCACCTCAGATCCAAGCAGAATGCTGGACCATGTACTTCGACGGGTCGGTGATGAAAACTGGAGCAGGTGCAGGCCTCCTTTTTCGTCTCGCCCCTCAGAGAGCACATACGCTATGTAGTACGCTTACACTTCCTGGCGTCCAACAATATTGCGGAATACGAGGCCCTCCTCAGCGGGCTCCGCATCGCCATTGAGCTTGGCGTTAAACGCCTTGACATCCGGGGAGATTCTCAGTTGGTCATCGACCAAGTGATGAAGGACTCAAGCTGTCACGACGAGAAAATGGAGGCATATAGCAATGATGTGCGTCGGCTCGAGGACAAATTTCATGGCCTCGAGCTCAACCACATCGCGTGAAAGTACAATGAGGAAGCGGACGAGCTGACCAAGATCACGTCAAGGCGGGTCACCGTCTCACCAAATATCTTCGCCCGCGACCTAAATCCTAAGCTATGAACTCTCTACTCTCTGAACGTTTCAGGGTGCGTCTTCCCCGTCGCGTGGGTCCGTAGCGGCAGCGTCCTCACCTTTGTCCGCGTCAGGGAAGAGGTCACCCTCGAATAGCTCAAAAAAGTACCATGGCGGTACCCTCGACAGCGGCATCAGCTTGCTCAATGGCGGCGACTGCGGCATCGTCGTCGAGGCCTACGACGACAATGTAGCCCGCAGCCAACGCCTCGAGCTCGATGATGAAGTGTGTCGATATCACGCCGAGGGTCTTCTGGACTCCAAGGCGAAGGGCACCCTTTAGGCGCCTGGTGACGCAGTCGCCCAAAGACCTTAGGCGACTAGCCACCGAGCTTCCCGATGGGGTCTCCTCCCCCTTGAGCTCCTTGCACGTGGCGACAGCGACACCATCCTGGTCCTCGAGGTCCCCCTGAGCCCTCGAGTACACGACTTGGAGGGACTTCGCCGTCGCCGATGTGTCTGCCACGATCTTCCACAGCTTTGAAAAAATGAAGAAATGTCAAGATAAGTCTCGATGAACGCAAAACAAGCAAAAGATACCAACGATAGTGACTTACCTTATGTCCGCTCTTTCTCCATCGCCAGCAGCACCTGCGTAGCGCTGGTCTACTATAGAAGCGCAGACATCGAGGCCCCCCTCTCCTTGGTAGAGATCTGCAGCGTCTCGATGGCATTGTGCCCCTCAACCAGAGCCTCGGTTAGCAGCTCGATAGTTGCCTCCCCGGACTCGAGTTGGGCGTTCGCCGCCGCGACTGCTGCATCCCTCTGCTGAAGTAGGGACATCGCCTCCTGCGTTGAGTGCTCCTGCTGGAGCTGGCCCTCCACCACCGCCAGCACCTCAACCTTCTCCTGGAGTGCAGCGCCCAGCCTCAAGGCCTCCTGGGCCTTCTACTCCGCCAGGGCTCTTTGGGCATTGTGCTCCTCCTCCGCACGGGTCAGGGCCTTCCCACGTTGGCGACCCTTGGTCCACAGTTCGTTTATCGCGGAGCGGAGTCTCTCCACCTTTGAGTGCAGGTCGGTGTTCTCCTGCACAACACGATGCATGTCGACATGCAGTTCGGTCATGTAGGAGATTTTCCTCCCCGCCATCTCCCTCAGTTGTTGCCAGTGAAAATATACAAGATAAGACACACGCACGAGCATGAACACAAGTAACTCAGGGGTGAGCCGCGAGCCCTCTGGACCTGTGGGGCTCGAGGGCAGAGAGGAGGGTGCTCTGCAAGGCGGAGCCGACCTGCTGGTACTCTTGCCATAGCTCCTTTTTTGCCTCTGTGTCATCCAGCAGCATCGGGGGGAGCCCAGGCAGCTAGAGCCCCTGATCGTACCACGCGTTGCAACGCGCGGAGGTCTCGACCGGGGGCGGCGCCGCCACGATGGCGCCCTCAACGCCCTCAACCCCGGCTAGATCGGGGATGGGGACGACCGCAGCGTCCAGCCCGGTGGTGGCCACTGGCGCCAGTGTTGCAATCTGGTCACCACCCCCACTCACTTTGGGTGGGGCTGCATCCTCGAGGCGGTCCAGGAGCGCCAAGGCCGTGGCCTCTAGCTCCACCTCCGCCGCCTCCGCGGATAGGGCCGCATCCTCGGGATGATACAGGTTCGCCATGACCGTGGCCTCGACCTCCGGTGCCGCTGCTTCCGCTTCGCGACCGTTAGCCCCACTATCTGCTGTTTGGGCCACGTCCCCAGCACGGTCTGGGCTCGCCCGGCCTGTGACATCACCCGCGAGCGCGTGCACTTCCTCGCCCCCCCCCCCCGGTCGACAATGGGAGACGCCTCCTCCGTGCAGCTCGCGACAACCGCGGCCACAGCGCCTCCTACGCGGAGCCCCTGTCTCGCTCGGTCCGCTCCTTGTGCCAGCGTCGCCTGGCATCTGGCGACAACCGCCTCTGTCGAGCAAGGCGCCCCAGTCGAGGGCTGCGCCGCCGTGTGCGGCGTGGTGTGCGCTCACAACTTGAGCGCCTTGGTAGGCGCAAGCGCAAGAGAAAAATGCGACGTGGCCCGACTGACAGGAACAGTGGGTTTGGAAATCAACAACAAGATATCATGCATCAAATAGTGACCGAGATTGGGACGAGCCTTACCGCGTGACTCCCGCCAGTTTACGTTTCCTTGATCCGCTCAGGGGCTGCAACCCCCTCGAGCCGAATCGTGCCCTTGACGACGCCGCCCCACCAAGGGACGTTGTAACACCCTAAAAATGCCTACTTTAAAAATTTAGTAATTAAATTGCCTTTATTTAATTTGATGCTCATATTTATCTAGGGAAAAATAAATTATTTATGAGAAATAAAATTAAATATAAGGTTAGAAACATTTTTGTTGCATTCATGCCGACTGCATTGAGCTTTGTTTGTGTGTGGTTCAATTGGAATTTAAATTCTGTTTAAATTCGAATTTGAATCGCTTAGTTTGGAGCTCTAGAAAAGTTTCTGCGGCCCGAGTCCGTTTTTCCACCCTTAACTTTTTCCCCGGCCGATTTTAGCCCCTCCTATTTTTTTCATTTCGCAGCGGCCCAGCTCCCCCCTGCTTCCGCTTTCGGCCCAGTTTGGCCAGCCCGCCAGCCAGCCGACCCACCTTCCCCTTTCTCACTTTTGGCCCGCTGCCGGCCTGTCTCCCCCTGCTCCGCAGCAGCCCATCCCCGCACGCTCTCCCGCCCCGTTCGGCCCACTCCACGGCCCAACAACCAGCGCGGCCCGCAGTCCCCTCCACGCCGACTGCCAGGCGGGACCCACCGGTCAGGCCGTCTCCTACCTCGCGACCGAGTCCCTCTCGGCTACGCGTCGGAGTTCGACTCCGCCACGGCCCGGACTCCAAGGATGCCCGGACTCCCCCCTCGGCCGCCTTCAAATACTCGCCGCCTCCGCCCCGCGACCCTCAGCGAACCCTAGCCGCCCCACACGAGTTCCCCGCACGGCCGCCGTCAAAGCCGCCGCCGCCGAGATCCGCGCCGCCGCGGACCCGTCGTCTCGCCGCCGCTCGGGTCGAATTAACCGCCCAAGGAACTTCCCCAGCAGGTAAGCTCGCCCCCAAACCCGGTCTAGCCCCGATTCGCGCGCTGTGCCATCCCCGCCGCCGTTTCCCGAGCGCCGCCGCCGCCATAGCTCGTCGCGAGCTCGCTCCGTCGCTCACCGTTCGTCCACAACCCCGCTGCCGCACTCGCCGCGTCACCCCGCACCCGTAGCACCCAACCGCGTTCAAAACCGAGCACTCTAGCTTGTTTTTGCGCAATGCCGGCGAAGCGCCGCCGCTCGCCGCCGCAGCTCCGCTCGCCGCCGGTGAACCCCTCCCCTGGATCTATTTCTAGCCGCTCGATCCGAAACCTGCGGCTCAGATCGAGTCAACGAGCCGAGTCAAACCAGCTTATACCGGTCAACCTTGGCGTTTTGCAAAAGAGCCCCTGCCCTTTTTCAAAATTAACCCGCAGTCCAAATCTATTCAAATATAATTACAATTAAGTCCTGATTTTTACAGAAAACCCCCTGACTTATTTAAAAATAGCCCCGAGGTCCTGTTTTGGTTAAATTGCAAATAAATCCTCCTGTTTTTATATAAAGTTATGTTTTAGCCCCTGAGTTTTTGCAAATAAGCCCCTGGAACTTTTAAAACTTTGCCAGCAAGTCCCTGAACCTTAGAAAAGCCATAACTTCTTCGTTTTAGCTCCGATTTGAGTGATTTTCGCGCTCACGTGTTCGTAGCGAAGCGTAGATTAGTTTTTCAGCCTTCTCTTGTTCTGTTTCTATTGTTTGGTGTACTGTTCTAATAGATTAATATTGTTTGCATGTACTGGCTTGTATGGATGCTTGTGTGTTGATGTATGAGTCCAGTCGGTGAGCCGTACGCGTTTGAGTTCGAGGGTTACGAGGAGCAGGACCAACAGCAACAGCAAGAGCAACAGCAGCAGTTGGACGAAGGCAAGTACAGCACGGACAATCCTTGCTACCTAAACACACCTTTACATTATTTACTGCATATGCATGTGTCTAAATTGTTCCTATTAAGGTTATTCCTAGCTTTGTTTATCCTATACCTTGATTACCCTGGGTTATTGCATTTGGGTAGACCTTTGCTAAGCGCTGCTACTGTCACCAATGTTTAACTGTTAATCTTGACTTAATGGTTCACTTCAATGTTAATGGTAAAACTTGCTTTTTAGCAACTTGGAACAGGGAGCTAGGGCGTATGCTTCATGCTTGGCCCTAGTGTCTCTCCGTAAGGACTGGTTCTTAAAGCGGCAACCCAGGAACTTGTCGCCACCGCCGGAACTATAATGGCTCTGGTCTTGGACAAGTAACATGTACGTCTCTAGCTTGACAGTAGTTACCGACGGGCCGACGGCGTTATGGGAAGCATGGGTGAGAGTATGGTTTAATCCACCGAGGACGGAGTATCCGTTGGCTATGTCCCCGTGAGGCACAGTCCCTTGTTGGGAGCTTCCGTATGGCGGAGGTTCCACATGTTGTGCTATTTATTTTGTTGTTGATGTTTATTACCGCGCTTGGACGCCATTGACCCCCTCATGTTGCGACATGGGCGTTAGTCAATCTCGGTGCCTTGGGTCATGCTGCCTAGGTTGTACCATAACGGCTACTGTTTTGTTAGGGTGTCTTGTGAAAAGCCTCGTAGCGTCCCTATGCAGTCACACCTCGGAAGTGTTGATGTGCGTGGTTGGGTGCAAAGTTCCTTTGAACTTTTACGCGACTGGTGGGTAAAGGGCGAAACCTCTGCAGAGTGTATAATCTATCATGATAGCCTTGCTCAGGGTCAAGAGCGGCCTGGATCCTTTTTGATTAGAAGATGATGTTTATTATTGTTAAACGTTCACCTCTACTATATTAATTGGGTTGCAACTGGGATTCACTTAATTGTAGAAATCTTGGTTTATGCTAAAATGAAACAACTAAAATTGCTAATGCAGTACAGCCGTGTCAAGCCTTTCTTTTAAGCCTTCATTATTTGTGTTGTATTTGCTAAGTAAGACATTTACTTACACTTGCCATTCAACAAAATCCCGGATGGGTAACAGATGGATTAGATGGTACTGCTGCTGTTGAATTTCCTGAAGATCTACCATTCTACTAGCTGTGCTCAACCAGTCGGTGTCCCTGTGGATTATGGCTTTCGGCTTCGTCTTCGTCTTCGTTTAGAGAGAGAGTTAATAAAGAGTCTTCCGCTGTTTTATTTAGTTATTTTAGTCAAACTCTGATGTAAAACCATTTTATTCGAGCATATGTACTCTGTTTATCATATTTGTTATCTATATGTGTTCTGTGGACTTCCTGGGCACACATATAGAAGCATTCGGGTTTCTGCGTAAATCCGGGTGTGACAGATTGGTATCAGAGCCGTGCTGACTGTAGGAACGCAGCCTAGTTAGAACGGTTGATAAACCATTAGGAGACCACCATGTTTTTGTTTCAGATCATTTAGTTACGTTTTTTTCAAAACCAGTGCTGTCGAGTCTTGTGTGAATCATGTCCTTGGGTGCTTGATTTTGTTGTTATTATGCTTATGTTTGATTTGGATTTTTGTAATGATTGTGATGGTCATAGACGCGAGTCTATCTCCATCTAGATATAGGACTAAGGTTTAAGGAAGATTAGTGAATAAATAGTTGGGTTATCTATCTCCTTTGCACTTCCTCTATCATATCTTTCCAAGTACTGCTATCTTCTCATACACCATCTGCAAGCATGGGTTATCTAATACCAGTTGGCGGGAATACTGATGGGAGATCTCTTGCTATGGTAGATGGTTAACACCAGAGGCAACCCCGGGGGCAGTGGAAGCAACCAGAACCAGAACCCACCACCTCCACCACCGCCACTCACCATGGAGCAGATGATGCAGATGCAACTCCAGCTGACACAGCAGATGGCGCAAACCATAGCACTGATGCAGCAGAATCAGCAGAACCCGCCCCAACAGCACTACGTGCAACCCCGAGATAAAAGGGGCGAGTTTATGAAGGGACGCCCTCCTACCTTCACCAAGTCTAGCGACCCAATGCAAGCAGAGGACTGGCTCAAGGCAGTGGAACGACAGCTGGACATCGCACAGTGCAACGACCGGGAGAAGGTGTTGTATGGAAGTGGACAGCTCCAGGGAGCAGCTTTGGATTGGTGGGATGCGTACCAGTATGCTCACCCCAATTGTGATCAGATCACTTGGCAGGAGTTCCGCGACAGCTTCCGTTCTCACCACGTGCCGGAAGCGCTGATGACCTTGAAGAAGAAGGAGTTCCTGGCATTGAAGCAAGAAGGTATGAGTGTCACCGCTTATCGTGACAAGTTCATTGAGTTGGCCCGTTATGCTCCAGAGGACGTGAATACTGATAGGAAGAAGCAGACCCGATTCCGAGATGGCCTGCATGATACACTCCAGTACCAGCTCCTGTGTTCCAAGTTCGACACTTTTCAAGAACTGGTGGATAGCGCATTACTGCTGGAGCACAAGCGCCGTGAGATGGAGGAGAAGAAGAGGAAACTTCAAGGCACACCGTCAGGAAGCAATGTTCGCCCTCGCTTCAATCCTCAGCAAGGAAACCAGCAGATGGTGACTCCACAGCGTTTCCAGGGACAGTCCGGTTTGATGAACCGCAACCAGTATCAGCAACGACCCCAGTACCAGCCGCGTCCCCAGTACCCCTCAGCACCACCTCAGCAGCGTCCTCAGAACCAACCACAGAATGGTCCTGTCCAACGCCCCAATCCGACCAACAATGCACCTACGGCTCCGAGGTGTTTTGGTTGTGGTGAGCTGGGACACTATGCCAGCGCTTGTCCTCGCAAGGCTCAGAACACCGTTGGTCAGAACAACAATCCGAGGGTTGGACAACCGCAGCACCAGAACGGGAATCAGCAGCAGAACCCAGCGAGAGGGAAGGTCAACCACATGGGTGCGGAAACCGCAGAAGGAGCAACAGATGTCGTTGTGGGTACGTTCCCTGTCAACTCGTCTCTCGCAACTGTTTTGTTTGATACTGGAGCTTCGCATGCTTTCATATCTGCTGCTTTCGTGAAAAAGAACATGATGATCTTGCAACCTATGGGGAACCCCATGGTAGTTAGTTCACCTGGGGGAGAACAGCGTGCCACTTTACGTTGCCCTTGTATCACCATCACAATAAGGGGGGTAGACTTTGTGGTGAATCCAATAGTCCTAGAAACTCTTGGGTTTGACTTGATTCTGGGTATGAGCTGGTTAGCCAGATATGATGGGGTGATTCAATGCTCCAAAAGAACAGTGCAGCTGACAGCAAAGACTGGTGAGAAAGTGGAGTACCAAACAGCTAGTCCCTTGGGACACAATCAGATCTACCAAGCCGAAGGTGTAGCACTGGAAGACATCAGAGTGGTGTGCGAATTCCCAGACGTGTTTCCAGATGAGTTACCAGGTATGCCCCCAGACCGCGAAGTTGAATTTGTTATTGATCTTAAGCCTGGTACTGCACCTATAGCTAAGAGGCCTTATAGAATGGGAGTAAAAGAACTAGAGAAACTTAAGGAGGAATTAAGGGCGTTGTTAGCAAAAGGGTATATTCGTCCTAGTTCATCCCCTTGGGGAGCACCAGTTTTATTTGTGGATAAGAAAGATGGGACCCAGAGATTGTGTGTGGATTATCGAGCTTTGAATGAAGTGACCATCAAAAACAAGTACCCGCTGCCAAGGATTGATGATCTCTTCGATCAGTTGAAAGGAGCATGTGTGTTCTCTAAGATCGATCTCCGATCCGGTTACCATCAGATGAGGATACGAGTGACTGACATCCCCAAAACAGCCTTCACAACCCGATATGGTCTATATGAGTTCACTGTCATGTCTTTTGGTCTGACAAATGCACCGGCATACTTCATGTACTTGATGAACAGTGTGTTCATGGACTATCTTGACAAATTCGTAGTGGTGTTCATTGACGACATTCTAGTTTTCTCCAAGAACGAGGAAGAGCATGAAGAACATTTGAGGTTGGTGATGCAGAGACTTCGTGAGCATCAGTTGTATGCCAAGCTGAGCAAGTGTGAGTTTTGGTTGAAGGAAGTAGCATTCTTAGGACACGTACTGTCCAATGGTGGAGTGGCAGTTGATCCGAAGAAGGTTAGTGATGTGTTGAGTTGGAATCCGCCTAAGGATGTGAGTGAAATCAGAAGTTTCCTTGGAATGGCTGGATACTATCGGAGGTTCATTGAAGGATTCTCCAAGATTGCTAAACCCCTGACGGCGTTATTGGAGAAAAATGCCAAGTTTGTCTGGACTGAAGAGTGTCAAGTCAGCTTTGAGGAATTGAAGAAGAGGTTGACAACGGCACCTGTGTTAGTGTTGTCGGATATAACCAAGAGCTTCTCTATCTACTGCGATGCATCTCGTCTAGGATTGGGATGTGTGCTCATGCAGGAAGGCAGAGTAGTAGCATATGCATCAAGGCAGTTGAGGAAACATGAGCAGAACTACCCGACACACGATCTGGAGTTAGCAGCTGTAGTACATGCCTTGAAGATTTGGAGGCATTACTTGATTGGTCATAAGTGTGAAATTTACACTGACCACAAGAGTCTCAAGTATGTGTTCACACAGTCAGATCTGAATATGAGACAACGACGTTGGTTAGAACTGATCAAGGACTACGACCTGGAAATTCATTATCATCCAGGGAAGGCCAATCTGGTGGCAGATGCTCTGAGTAGAAGGAGTTACGTGAATAAGATCACGGGACATTGCTTATCGGAGGAACTCAGTTCAGAGTTCGAAAGGATGAGTCTGGGATTTGTGACCAGCGTCACCGAGATGGCAGTAGAACCGACCTTGGAACAAGAGATC
The DNA here is from genome assembly GCA_033239725.1 of Echinochloa phyllopogon. NCBI lineage: Eukaryota > Viridiplantae > Streptophyta > Magnoliopsida > Poales > Poaceae > Echinochloa > Echinochloa phyllopogon. The sequence goes on from BTCW01000018.1 coordinate 32,755,551, forward strand.
CGCAAAGGACAGATCACAGATGAGAAGATCAAGGAGATCGTAGAACTAGTGGCATTAGGAAAAGCCCCTGGTTTTCGAGTGGATGACCAAGGAACATTGTGGTATGAGAAGAGGATCTGTGTACCAGATGTAGTGCAGATCAGGGACGCAATTCTCAGGGAAGCCCATGAATCGGCGTATTCAATACACCCAGGTAGTACTAAGATGTACCAAGATATCAAGGAGAGATTTTGGTGGTACGGATTGAAGAGAGATGTGGCCACATACGTAGCTCTATGTGACACCTGTCAGAGAGTCAAGGCTGAACATCAGAGGCCAGCAGGTTTGCTCCAGCCCCTGAAGGTACCTGAATGGAAGTGGGAAGAAGTCGGTATGGATTTCATCACAGGCTTACCCCGCACTCAGAGAGGATTTGACTCCATCTGGGTAATTGTGGATCGTCTGACCAAAGTGGCGCATTTCCTACCAGTAAAGACCACCTACACCGGAGCCAAACTAGCAGAGTTGTATATGGAGAGGATTGTGTGTTTGCATGGGGTACCGAAAAGAATAGTGTCAGACCGAGGCACCCAATTCACATCGCACTTTTGGCGACAATTGCATGAGTCTATGGACACTAAGCTACAGTTCAGTTCCGCTTACCATCCGCAGACAGATGGGCAGACAGAGCGGACGAATCAGATATTGGAGGATATGCTGAGAGCATGTGCCTTACAATATGGTGCTAGTTGGGACAAGAGTTTACCGTACGCGGAATTCTCGTACAACAATAGCTATCAGAAGAGTTTGCAGATGGCACCATTCGAGGCTCTGTATGGCAGAAAGTGTAGGACACCACTATTCTGGAATCAGACGGGAGAAAGTCAGGTATTTGGACCTGAGATACTAAGAGAGGCAGAGCGACAAGTACAGATAATCAGACAGAATCTGAAAGTGGCACAATCCAGACAGAAGAGCTATGCAGATAACCGACGGAGAGATCTCAGCTTTGAAGTTGGGGATTTCGTGTATCTCAAGGTGTCACCCATGAGAGGCGTGAAGAGGTTCAACGTCAAGGGCAAGTTAGCACCTCGATACATTGGACCGTTCAAGGTACTTGGTCGGAAAGGTGAGGTGGCATATCAGTTAGAGCTACCAGAGAAGTTAGCGGGAGTACATGATGTGTTCCATGTGTCTCAGTTGAAAAAGTGCTTGCGAGTACCTGAAGAACAGATTCCGATTGATGAGCTGAGTGTGGAGGAAGATCTTACCTATACTGAGTATCCTGTCAGAATTTTGGAAGAGTCAGAAAGAGTCACCAGAAATAAAGTGATCCGGATGTGCAAGGTTCAGTGGAGCCGACATTCAGAGGATGAAGCGACTTGGGAAAGAGAAGAAGATCTCAGAGCTGAATATCCACAGTTATTCCCATCCACATCCGAATCTCGAGGACGAGATTCATCTTAAGGGGGGTAGGTTTGTAACACCCTAAAAATGCCTACTTTAAAAATTTAGTAATTAAATTGCCTTTATTTAATTTGATGCTCATATTTATCTAGGGAAAAATAAATTATTTATGAGAAATAAAATTAAATATAAGGTTAGAAACATTTTTGTTGCATTCATGCCGACTGCATTGAGCTTTGTTTGTGTGTGGTTCAATTGGAATTTAAATTCTGTTTAAATTCGAATTTGAATCGCTTAGTTTGGAGCTCTAGAAAAGTTTCTGCGGCCCGAGTCCGTTTTTCCACCCTTAACTTTTTCCCCGGCCGATTTTAGCCCCTCCTATTTTTTTCATTTCGCAGCGGCCCAGCTCCCCCCTGCTTCCGCTTTCGGCCTAGTTTGGCCAGCCCGCCAGCCAGCCGACCCACCTTCCCCTTTCTCACTTTTGGCCCGCTGCCGGCCTGTCTCCCCCTGCTCCGCAGCAGCCCATCCCCGCACGCTCTCCCGCCCCGTTTGGCCCACTCCGCGGCCCAACAACCAGCGCGGCCCGCAGTCCCCTCCACGCCGACTGCCAGGCGGGACCCATCGGTCAGGCCGTCTCCTACCTCGCGACCGAGTCCCTCTCGGCTACGCGTCGGAGTTCGACTCCGCCACGGCCCGGACTCCAAGGATGCCCGGACTCCCCCCTCGGCCGCCTTCAAATACTCGCCGCCTCCGCCCCGCGACCCTCAGCGAACCCTAGCCGCCCCACACGAGTTCCCCGCACGGCCGCCGTCAAAGCCGCCGCCGCCGAGATCCGCGCCGCCGCGGACCCGTCGTCTCGCCGCCGCTCGGGTCGAATTAACCGCCCAAGGAACTTCCCCAGCAGGTAAGCTCGTCCCCAAACCCGGTCTAGCCCCGATTCGCGCGCTGTGCCATCCCCGCCGCCGTTTCCCGAGCGCCGCCGCCGCCATAGCTCGTCGCGAGCTCGCTCCGTCGCTCACCGTTCGTCCACAACCCCGCTGCCGCACTCGCCGCGTCACCCCGCACCCGTAGCACCCAACCGCGTTCAAAACCGAGCACTCTAGCTTGTTTTTGCGCAATGCCGGCGAAGCGCCGCCGCTCGCCGCCGCAGCTCCGCTCGCCGCCGGTGAACCCCTCCCCTGGATCTATTTCTAGCCGCTCGATCCGAAACCTGCGGCTCAGATCGAGTCAATGAGCCGAGTCAAACCAGCTTATACCGGTCAACCTTGGCGTTTTGCAAAAGAGCCCCTGCCCTTTTTCAAAATTAACCCGCAGTCCAAATCTATTCAAAAATAATTACAATTAAGTCCTGATTTTTACAGAAAACCCCCTGACTTATTTAAAAATAGCCCCGAGGTCCTGTTTTGGTTAAATTGCAAATAAATCCTCCTGTTTTTATATAAAGTTATGTTTTAGCCCCTGAGTTTTTGCAAATAAGCCCCTGGAACTTTTAAAACTTTGCCAGCAAGTCCCTGAACCTTAGAAAAGCCATAACTTCTTCGTTTTAGCTCCGATTTGAGTGATTTTCGCGCTCACGTGTTCGTAGCGAAGCGTAGATTAGTTTTTCAGCCTTCTCTTGTTCTGTTTCTATTGTTTGGTGTACTGTTCTAATAGATTAATATTGTTTGCATGTACTGGCTTGTATGGATGCTTGTGTGTTGATGTATGAGTCCAGTCGGTGAGCCGTACGCGTTTGAGTTCGAGGGTTACGAGGAGCAGGACCAACAGCAACAGCAAGAGCAACAGCAGCAGTTGGACGAAGGCAAGTACAGCACGGACAATCCTTGCTACCTAAACACACCTTTACATTATTTACTGCATATGCATGTGTCTAAATTGTTCCTATTAAGGTTATTCCTAGCTTTGTTTATCCTATACCTTGATTACCCTGGGTTATTGCATTTGGGTAGACCTTTGCTAAGCGCTGCTACTGTCACCAATGTTTAACTGTTAATCTTGACTTAATGGTTCACTTCAATGTTAATGGTAAAACTTGCTTTTTAGCAACTTGGAACAGGGAGCTAGGGCGTATGCTTCATGCTTGGCCCTAGTGTCTCTCCGTAAGGACTGGTTCTTAAAGCGGCAACCCAGGAACTTGTCGCCACCGCCGGAACTATAATGGCTCTGGTCTTGGACAAGTAACATGTACGTCTCTAGCTTGACAGTAGTTACCGATGGGCCGACGGCGTTATGGGAAGCATGGGTGAGAGTATAGTTTAATCCACCGAGGACGGAGTATCCATTGGCTATGTCCCCGTGAGGCACAGTCCCGTGTTGGGAGCTTCCGTATGGCGGAGGTTCCACACGTTGCGCTATTTATTTTGTTGTTGATGTTTATTACCGCGCTTGGACGCCATTGACCCCCTCATGTTGCGACATGGGCGTCAGTCAATCTCGGTGCCTTGGGTCATGCTGCCTAGGTTGTACCATAACGGCTACTGTTTTGTTAGGGTGTCTTGTGAAAAGCCTCGTAGCGTCCCTATGCAGTCACACCTCGGAAGTGTTGATGTGCGTGGTTGGGTGCAAAGTTCCTTTGAACTTTTACGCGACTGGTGGGTAAAGGGCGAAACCTCTGCAGAGTGTATAATCTATCATGATAGCCTTGCTCAGGGTCAAGAGCGGCCTGGATCCTTTTTGATTAGAAGATGATGTTTATTATTGTTAAACGTTCACCTCTACTATATTAATTGGGTTGCAACTGGGATTCACTTAATTGTAGAAATCTTGGTTTATGCTAAAATGAAACAACTAAAATTGCTAATGCAGTACAGCCGTGTCAAGCCTTTCTTTTAAGCCTTCATTATCTGTGTTGTATTTGCTAAGTAAGACATTTACTTACACTTGCCATTCAACAAAATCCCGGATGGGTAACAGATGGATTAGATGGTACTGCTGCTGTTGAATTTCCTGAAGATCTACCATTCTACTAGCTGTGCTCAACCAGTCGGTGTCCCTGTGGATTATGGCTTTCGGCTTCGTCTTCGTCTTCGTTTAGAGAGAGAGTTAATAAAGAGTCTTCCGCTGTTTTATTTAGTTATTTTAGTCAAACTCTGATGTAAAACCATTTTATTCGAGCATATGTACTCTGTTTATCATATTTGTTATCTATATGTGTTCTGTGGACTTCCTGGGCACACATATAGAAGCATTCGGGTTTCTGCGTAAATCCGGGTGTGACAGACGTCCGCGCCTGCCACGGAGGCACGCACGACAGGTGCCTGTGCCGTCGAAGGCACCGGCCTATCAAGGGTCGCCTCGCCCGCCACCGACGCGGGCGCAGTCTGGATCTGCGCCACCACAGGCGCAGACTCCTCCTCCTCCATCACTATTGGCGGTCGTTACGGCACGTTTTCGACCACCAATACTTGGGAATAAAAGAGGATATATGCGGCATTCTATGTACTTAGGTTTATTTCTAATAAAGTTCCACGAGTTTTGGTGAGTTACACTTGTGCAGGAAGAACAATGAGAAATACGTGCTATAGGGGTCAAAAATGATTGATTCGGCCGAATGACTCCGTTCGGCCGGTTAGCCCCCGTAGCCATACACGACGCAAAGCACAACTGGAGGCCATCCATGTTAGTGACGACCGTACGAGCCACGTAGGATCACCACCACATCAATTCTGGTCCAGACCAACATGAAGACCACATGGATCAAGTCATCCATGAAGCCCAGGAAGCAAAGGCAGTGCAGGGGGGCAAGCATGGGCCTCCAGCCCAGTTCGGCCGAATCCACCAATTTGGTCGAACCGCCCCCACTGCCCAAACCGACCCCAGGGAGCAATCTCAGCCCTTGGCGGCCAAGGTCGGTGGATCCACTGGTTTTGCCGAATCAGGAGGAGATGCCCCTGGATGCCTTGGCGGTTACCCATGCTCAACCATCATTGCAACCTATAAATAGAGGCGTCCACTTCACTTGTAACCAACACCAAGCCAAGGAGCTCTCATTTTCACTTCTCTCTAGTAGAGTTAGGATAGTTTAGTTGGGAGTTAGAGTTGAGTCGAGCTGTGCCTCGGAGGTTTCAGAGTCGTCTTCACAAGCTCTGGTATAAGCTCTTGTTTCTTTTCCTTTCCTTTTGTAGACTTTGAGTAATCAACATAGTTATCTTTATCACTTTTGCCTCTGTCATTTATAGCTTGCTTCTACTTTATTCTAGTTGCATCTATATCGTGTTTAGACTATAGTTGGTTCTAATTCTGGTGCTTCTCGATCTTGTTTAAGTCATTGTCTTAGCTGGTTCTTTCATCTTGCTTGATACTTGAGGTGAATTGTCACTAATTGTATTGACAAGGTTGCTTGCTCTTGCTATTGGATTAAGTAGTTATTGACTAGTGTAGGAGTGGTTCCTAGGCTAGCTAGTGACCTTAGTTTGCCCCTGAGTTTGCGGAGGTGGTGGTCATTAGGTGGTGACAGCCCTATACGGCCTTCGTAGCCCATCACGTTCGTCTCGGCTTGTAGGATCCCCCAGTGCAGGGTAGTTTCCACCCCTTCTTATCCCTTTCTTTGTGGCGTAGGCTCTGCTATCCCGAAGTTAAGACATAGGTTTGACCTTAACCTCTGAGTGTTGGCTCTATAGCCTCTGTATCTATAACCTTGAGTGACATAGACAGATAAAGTACCTAGGAATTCTCTATCTCTTCTCGTTGTCCTCCCAGCTATCTATTCCTTCTCTTTCCTATCCGAGCCTCCATTGAGCTGTGTGTCACGGTATATCCACTCCTATCCAATACCATTATCCCAAGTCTTCCTAGTCGTGTACCCCTCTCTAATAGTCTCGAATATCTATTTGCTAGTACTCTTGCCATAAGCTTCCCTGCGGAAATATAAATTACGATACCTCGGATTACTCCCTGGTGAAGTGCTACAGCAGTAATTCTATGCGCTTGAAGAATATTTATTTATTTTACTGAGACATAAGAAAAACCACTTTAACACTCCCTACCCCAGTATCAGGATTCACAATCCTGATATTGGATCGTAAGAAGTGCCAATAAGCATTTCTGGCATCGTTGCCGGGGAAGCAATTGGCTAGATAATTTCAAACATCTATCTCGAGCTATCTTAGTTGAGTATACCGCTACTCAAGTGGGTTTATCCTTGCTCTATTTATTTGGTCTTGTTAAGCAGAGTAGTGCATGACTGGTTTCCATCTACCGTCAAACTTCCAAGAAAATCCTGAGTCACTTGTGAGGAAAGTGTGACACCGTGTTGTACCTCCTCAGAAGCAACTCTTTCCTACAAGCTCAGTCTTTCTCGTCGTCGACACGACTAGCAAGACAATCTGTGAGTTCTCCTCTCCATCGAGAGAGAACGGGCGTGTCAGACTAGCTCAGCCAGTCGGAGATGGCAACTTCGAGCTCAAGCCAGCCCTCATCAACACGGTGCAGGCTAGCCCATTCTGCGGCAAGCCACACGAGGATGCTAACGCTCATCTTCAGCATTTTCTAGAGATTTGCAACACTTTCACCATACGCGGGGTAAGCATCGACGTCATTCGCCTTCGTTATTCCCATTCTCATTATTAGGCAAGGCAAAATAATGGTTTTATGCTAATCGCGAAGCCATAGACACTTGGGATAAGTGCACTAGCGCACTTTTATTGAAATTCTTTCCGGTTGGGAAAACCAATGCCCTCCGGAATAAAATTGCTACTTTCTAGCAGTTAAAAGATGAAACAGTCCCCGAGGCATGGGATTGCCTCCAGGACTACATATCCGCTTGTCCTCACCATGGTATGCAGAGTTGGTTCATCATCCAAACCTTTTACCACGGGGCTTAGAAGCTCTGCTCGGGAGTATTTCGATGCTGCGGCTGAAGGTTCTTTCTTCTCTCTTGAGGAGTCGTGCAAAGGCCCCCATCTAGGAGACGGTCGAGAACCAAGGTTGGTCCGATGATCGAGCCCTACCTCGGACCCGAGGAGTACATCAAGTTGAAGCTCTAGACATGCTCGCTGCCAAGATGGAACTTCTGATGAAGAAGCTGGAGGCCCCTACTCAAGAAACTTTGCAAGCCATGGACGCTCTCATGACTTGCGAGGTCTGTGGCAACGCTGGCCATTCGGGGAATGACTACCCCGAGACGCGAGAAGATGCCCACTACGTCAACAACTCCAACAACAACGAGTAAAACCATGTTTACATGCCCCTACGGGACGTAAGCCTATCGGCGGAAGTCCTTTGGGTTATGTAACGCACCCGCATCTTTTCCAACGTTGCATGATGTTCATCTTCTCGGATATGATTGAAGAGATTATGGAAGTGTTCATGGATGATTTCTTAGTTTATGGGAAGACCTTCACTGAATGCCTGAAAAATCTAGACAAGGTCCTCCAAAGGTGCAAGGAGAAACACCTCGTGCTAAACTGGGAAAAGTGCCATTTTATGGTACGGGAAGGAATCGTTCTAGGACACCGGGTGTCAGAACGAGGGATTGAGGTAGACAGAGCAAAGATAGAAGTGATTGAGCAACTTCCGCCTCCAACTAACGTTAAGGGGATTCGTAGCTTCCTTGGTCATGTCGCATTCTATAGGCGCTTCATCAAATTTTTTTCCCAGATATCCCGGCCTTTAACCAATCTTTTAGCCAAGGATGCCCCCTTCGTCTTTGATGAAGAGTGCTATGCTGCCTTTCACACTCTCAAGAAAGCACTCATTTCCACTCCCATCATCCAGCCTCCCGACTGGAATATCCCTTTTGAAATCATGTGTGATGCGAGCGATTATGTTGTAGGGGCTGTTTTGGGCCAAACCAAGGACAGGAAGCACTATGCTATCTCTTATGCTAGCAAAAAGCTCACTGGCCCCCAGCTCAACTACGCAACCACTGAAAAAGAACTTTTAGTAGTTGTATTCACTATAGACAAATTCTAGTCCTACCTAGTTGGGGCCAAGGTCATAGTCTATTCAGATCAGCTGCTTTAAAGTATCTTTTGACCAAAAAGGATGCGAAACCAAGACTCATCCATTGGGTTCTTCTACTCCAGGAATTTGACATTGAAATAAGAGATAAGAAAGGAGTAGAAAATTCAGTAGCATACCATTTGTCTCGGATGGAAGTACCATCGGATCTCCCTATAGATGATTATCTACGAGATGATACGCTCCTTAAGGTCACGGCTTTAGATCCGTGGTACGCCAATATAGTGAACTATATGGTGTCAGGGTACGTCCCACCTAGAGAAAACAAGAAACGATTAGCTTATGAGAGCAGACTCCATCTCTGGGATGACCCGTATCTCTTCCGGATTTGTAGCAATGGACTCCTCAGAAGATCTGTACCCGCACCTGAGGCATACAAAATCCTAGAGAGATGCCACTCAGCACCATATGGAGGTCACTATGGTGCGTTCAGAACCAATGCCAAAGTTTGGCAATGTGGTTTCTATTGGCCCGGCATGTACGACGATGCTAAGGCATTTGTCAGGAGATGCCCTCGATGCCAGAAACACGGGAACATCAACACTAGAGACGCAATGCCGCTCACTAGCAATCTCCAAGTAGAAATCTTTGATGTTTGGGGAGTGGACTTCATGGGTCCATTCCCAAACTCAGAAGGTTGCCAGTTAATTCTAGTGGCGGTAGATTATGTCGCTAAGTGGGTGGAAGCTTTGCCTTGTGTGGCTGTCGACTCTAGGAACGCGAAACGAATGTTCCATGAAGTTATCTTCCCTCGTTTCGGCCTGCCATAGGTATCTCTCAAGTTTGGGGGTGCAGCATAACGTAGCTACACCCTATCATCCCCAAACTAGCGGTCAAGCAGAAACTTCAAACAAACAAATCAAAAACATTCTACAAAAGACCGTAAATGAGATGGGCAAGCAATGGAAGGATAAACTCCCAGAAGCACTCTGGGCATACCGCACGGCCTATAAAACACCCATAGGAATGACTCCATATCAACTATTCTATGGCAAAACCTGCCACTTACCAGTAGAGATGGAGTTTAGAGCTCACTGGGCCATTAGGAAGTGGGGTATGAACCTTCCAGCAGCCGGCCTCAAACAGAAAATCCAGCTGGCCGAATTAGATGAAATGAGGGAACGAGCATACCACGGCTCCCGGCTATACAATGAACGGACCAAGAGATGGCATGACAAAAGGATTAAGGTCAAAGCGTTCAAGCCGGGAGACAAGGTCCTCGTCTTCAATTCCCGTGTCAAATTTTTTGGTCGTGGGAAACGAAGAAGCAAATGGGACGGCCCATTCACAGTGATCAATGTTGCATCCCATGGGGCCGTCACATTGCAAAGTGAGGATGGGAATACCTTCAAGGTTAACGGGCAACGGTTGAAGATCTTCCTGGAACCAGAACCTCCGCCACTCGACGATTTAGATGTTGTCGAGTTCATGGAACTCTAAAACCCGTCCGTGAAATTTGGCCCAAATCCTTCAATTCCAAACCTTTCTGGGCCAAAACCCCCTCAAACCTCAAAACCCCTGACCAAAGGCACGAGACTCGACCTAGCCTGCACTGGACCAATTCGGGCGAATTGGCCAGTTCGCCGGAAGGCTAGGGTTCGGCCGAATCAGGCCCCCTGGTCCTCCGTGCGGATATTTGCCTCTGGACTCATCTATAGTTGAGCCTATCCCAAAATCCGTGAGGGAAACGTCGGGAATCTTGTTTTTCGATTAGGAGAAACATCGATAAAAGCCAGGGGGTTTGTGTCGACTCCCTCATCCCGTCTACAAGCTTCCTTGCTCATACACACAGCCACCATGGCCTCCTCCTGCTCCAAAGATACATCTTCAACCAACGGATCTAGCCTTGCCTGCTGGATCGGCGAGTCTCCCTGACGTGAGCAAGCATTCCACGTTGCTGACGTTGAGCTGTCAGGCGATGGGCAGCGAGGAAGGGCGCATGCCCGTAGCCCTATGAGGAGGTCAAACTCCCCACGCCGCTCTCTGTCAGCGATGTTCAACGCCTTCACACCGCTGAAGGCGATCATGAAGCCCCCTCGCTCACCATCGCTAGGGTGCCCCACTACTGGGCAGCTGTGCCCGAAGTCAGCATCCTCCACAAGGGTGCTGGACTTCGCGCTCCCGGCAGTCAAGGAGGAGGGCATGAAGATGCCGGACTATACACCTGATAGTCCGCCCCGTTTCAGCATCAAGGGCGAGCGCATCACCACGGGGTACAGCAAGGTGTTGGTCCCAACGCTGAACTGGGACGAGCTCCGACTGACAGAGTCCTCCCAGTCCACTCCTCCGCGGCGGAACCCTAGAGTTCAGCGCCGCAAGCAGCCTCCAACCATCAAGGGGCCACCAGGAAACATGGTGTTCTCCGATGAGGAGGAGGAGGATGAGGAGAAGCCGCCCACACTGGAGAGCCTGCGGGTGGAGCTGGTACAAGCACGCCAGCGGATAAACTGCCTGGAGGAGAAAGTGGCGGAAGCGGAGCTGGCGCGCCTAGAGACGGAGGACAAGATGGAAGTCCTCCGCAAGGGTTTGTGCGCCAAGATCAAGAGGCTTGCCAGAGCCACAGGACACTCGGACCTTTACGACCCACCTACAGAATAGTGTCCTGCGGTCGTTTCGTTTTTAGATAGAGCACTGTTAGATTGGTTTGCTAGTTTGTTTATTTCATTTATTTCCTTTAGAATATTGTTTACGGTGCTCTGAACTATTTCCCTTCCCAAATATTTTGTTTCCAATCTTAGCTTGATGAATAAATAAAATTAGAGTTAATTGCAAAAAGAATAAAATTATTGCTCCGGTTGGTGCATTTGAGCCAACCGGAGATTGCCCTGTTTAATGAAAAAGATACATGAGTACAGGACGACACAGGAGCAACCCGACACGACGGAGCACGCACCGAGCCACTTCGGCCGAACCAGTCGGTTCGGGCGAATTGGGCAATTCGGCCGAACCCACCAGTTCGGCCGAACCAGCCCGACTCGTCCCGCTCGCACACCTACACGCTGGTTTGCACTCTTCCCCCCTGACCACTTTTTCTGTGTTGCCACGTTTCAAAATTTTGATCAATGCATGCCTCACATAAACGAAATGTTCTCGGTTTTTCTTTTATACATTGAACTTGCCTATTGCTTATTTCAAACCTAGTATCTTTTTCCTATGAAATATTTCATGATAGGACCCCCGTGATCTAGGTTGTTGATGATTGTGATATGTCTCGATAAAACAAACTGCTTGTTCACTCCACTATTCGGGAGAATTTAAATTTTGAAAACATAAAACTATACCCTATCCCTTCATCCTGTCCACTACTTCCAACATACACATATGCTTGAGAGTTTATTCCTGAGAAACTTGTTATGGCTAGTACAAAGTCTTGTTGAATTTTGATGTCCCCAGCGATAATCATGTTTGCCCAAGGTTTATTGCAAGTATACTATCATCAGAGTGTAGTAGAAGTCCTCATGCTTTGGTGATACCCTGAAAAAAAAGAGAGAAAATAAAGGACTCATGAAAGTCCAAATAAAAAAAGAGAGAGAAAGAAAATAAAAGAAAAAAATCCCCAAAAAGGGAAGAGAAAAGAAAGGAGTCACAAAGCTGAGGATCGACATGAACTCTTCATCTTTAACTTGCAATCGGACCAAGGACAACGATGAGAAACTCCGGGAAGCAATCTTCGACTCGACAGAAGGACATGACTTGACAAGGCCACCACCTGAGAGACAAAGAAAAACACAAAAGAGAGTGAGTGAAAAGGACTGACTCTAGAGAGCTGAGAGCATCAGGGATGAAGGGACAAGGGTTATTTATTTGCGAAAATCAGAAAAACCCCGAATGTAGGATGAGCAAGAGGATCTTGTTGAAAGAGCCGTTCCGACTATCAACCACCCAAGATCCAGGGAATAGCCACTACAAACTCACATGTATGGAGAAAAGTTTGGAATATTCAATATGCAATTATTCATGTCATGAAAGAACCCTTACCTTAGCCTTGCTCATATTTCAATTTCTTTACTCGGGACGAGCAAAGATCTACGTTTGGGGGAGCTTGTTGGCGGTCGTTATGGACCGATTTCTCACCTCCAACTGAGTATAAAACAAACACAATGGAATCACACACCATAGATATAGGGATTATTTCTGATCATTTCCACAAGTTTTGGTGTTTATGTGATTCCAGGAGGCAGGTTGCCAATGTCGGGGTAAAACCACCCAAAATGGTGCGTTCGGCCGAGTCTCATGACTCGACCGAACACCACCCTCATTCCCGGAGCATACCAGGACCTAAACACATGTGATTTACCATGACCCCGGGCATATGTAGACCATCAGGATCAACCTCAGCACAAAGGCGGTGGATCTAAGGGCAGACGGGCACCCGGACCCATTCGGCCGAACTTCCAGGATTCGGCCGAAGCCCAACCTACCCACAACCGACCTAGGGACGAAATCCGGAGTGTTGGAGGCCGAGGCGTTGCAAATGGGTGGTTCGGCCGAACCAGGGAGTTCGGCCGAACCGACCCCCTTCGGCCGAACCTGGCATCTTCGCCCGAATGGCCCGGAACCGCCCCTGAGGTCCCATGGCTACTACGCCTTCTTCCACCGCCCTTCCTTGCTATAAAAGGAGGCCTCCAGCACCTGCAAAAGCACACAACACTTGAGATTAGGCATTAGCGAAGCTCTGCCAGTTGTATCAATAGAAGATAGGGAGAGAGGAGAGGTGAGCGTCCCGGAGAGGAGCCGGAGTGTCGGCCCCTCTTCCCGCTGTACCTCTACGGATGCGGCTCCGCTTCGAGTGACATCCGAGTCGTGTTTGGTAACTCTTGTATCTCTTTCTGATTAATTGAGCATTCAGTTCTTACTTTTATATGCTTGCTGGTTCTTTGTTCAATGCTTAGTTGATTGCTATAACTGTATACGGGTTGCTTAGCTTGGGTGCTTATCTTTCTATAGGAGATAAGTATTAGTCGACTAGTGTAGGCGTGGTGCCTAGACTTGAGGTTAACTTAGTTTGCCCCTAATTCAACGAACGTGTGGTAGCCATTAGGTGGTGACAGCCCTATACGGCCTTTGTAATCCATCTCGTTAGTCTCGGCTTGTAGGATCCCCCAGTGTGGAGCTGGTGGCACCCCTTCTCATCCCTGTCTGTGTGTCACAGGTGTCCATTGTCTCGAAGCAAGTATCTATCTGTATCCTCTGATCTGCTCGATCAATCAGTAGAGTACCACTTTCAGACTCGTAACCTCTCTACCCTCCTAGTACCCTTCCTATCTCTTTGTTGTTGTCATCCACTCCATCCATTCCGTTCATTCCACTCCATCTACCTAGGACAACTTAGTTTACAATTAGTTCGCTTCTCGTTCCTCATGGAAATCGATACCCTGGAATACTCCTGGGTGAAAGCTACATCGGTATTCGTCCGTTTGCGGATTTATCTGTAGGTCGTAAGGAGTGCCAACAGTGAGACCATAGGCACCGAGATTGACGTACGCCTACGGAGTCACACCATAGGGGGGCGATGGCGTCCACAGCGCGGGCATCACACCCATCCATGCGCAACGTGTGGAGTTCCCCATCGCAGAGACTCCCAGCACGGGACTGTGCTTAACAAGACATAGCCGACGGATCACCCATCCTCGGTGGAGTCCAGAAACACCCCGTACCTTGCCTCCCACAACGCCGTCGGCCCGTCGGTAACCACTGGCAAGCTAGAGACGTACAAGTTTCTTGACCAAGACCAGAGCCATAATAGTTCTGTCGATGACGACATGCTCCTGGGTTGCCGCTTTAAGAACTGGACCTTATGGAGAGACACTGGAGCAAAGCACACAGCACATGCTCTAGTTCCCTAAACCATGCTGCTTAAAAGCAAATTTTATCATTAACATCTGTCACACCCGGATTTTCATAAAACCCGAATGTGGCCATATATGTGCCTAGGAAGTCCATAGAACACATACAGCGAACAAATATGATAAACATAGTACAAATGCTTGAAATAAAATAGTTTACATCAGAGTATATCATAAATATCTATTATAGCGGAAGTCTATAACTCTCAACTAAAGCGGAGCCGCAGTCCACAGGGACTCTGACTGGGAGAGCGCAACTCAGAAGTGCGGCAGGTCCTCAGGGAACTCAGCAGCAGTCTCAAGCTCAGCCCAATCTGTTTACCCATCCAGGATTTTGTTGAATAATGACAAGTGTAAGTAAACAAATACTTAGCAAGTATAGCACGGGTATGAAGGCACAAAGTAGGCTAGACACGGCTTAACTGCATTAGCATTTTTAGTTGGTTCATTTTAACATTTAACCCATCCAGTATTTTGTTGAATAATGACAAGTGTAAGTAAACAAATACTTAGCAAGTATAGCACGGGTATGAAGGCTCAAAATAGGCTAGACATGGCTTAACTGCATTAGTGTTGGCGGTCGTTACAACCCAAATTCGACCACCAATACTCGGGAATAAATGAGAGTCTATGCAACATTCCATGTACTTAGGTTTTATTTCTAATGGAGTTCCACGAGTTTTGGTGAGTGTCGCTTGTGCAGGTACAACAACGAGAAATGTGTGCTATAGGGGTCGGAAATGAGCGATTCGGCCGAACGACACGATTCGGCCGGTTACCCCCCTTAGCCGTGCAAGCCACCGGGAGTCGTCTACGTCAGCGCCAACTCATCCCGGGCTTCCGCCACATCACCCTGGGCCCAAACTCAACCTGACAAAGACCCCGAAGTCAACCAGAAGGCCTCCGGCCCAGCCCAGGGCGTGAACCGACCTGCCAACCGACCCCAGGAGCTGGCCCAGCACGTGTGCAAGCTCAAGGCGGTGCAGCACTGGGCCGAGCCCAGTTCGGGCAAACACGTGGTTTCGGCCGAACCAGGGAACCGCCTCCAGGGTGCAATCCTGGCCTTTGGCTGCTGAGGTGATGCATCCCTCGGTTCGGCCGAACCGGGGAGTTCGGCCGAACCGGGATTTTCGCCCGAATGGCTCGGCACTGACCTCTAGTTGCTTGGCCGCTGCTCTACTTCTCCACCGACCCTGGCCATTATAAATAGAGGCCGGTTTCACCTGCACAAGACACACAACACAAGAGTAGAGTGCAGGCGAAGCACTATCAGTTCTCCACTTGTATCAGTAGAGATAGGGAGAGAGGAGAGGTGAGCGTCCCGGAGAGGAGCCGAAGTGTCGGCCCCTCTTCCCGCTGTACCTCTACGGATGTGACTTCACTTCGAGTAACATCCGGGTCTTGTCTGGTAACTCTTGTATCTCTCTCTGATTAATTGAGCATTTAGTTCTTACTTTTATATGCTTGCTGGTTCTTCGTTCAATGCTTTGTTGTGTAGTATAATTGTATACTAGCTGCTTAGCTTGAGTGCTTATCTGTCTGCAGTAGATAAGTATTAGTCAACTAGTGTAGGCGTGGTGCCTATACTTGAGGCTAACTTAGTTTCTGCCCGTCGCAACGGAGGTGGTAGCCGTAAGGTGGTGACAGCCCTTTCGGTCTTCGTAGCCCATCACGTTAGTTCCGGTGTCTTAGGACCCAAGGTTCAGGGTAACCGGCACCCCTTCTCACCCCTTTCTGTGTGTCGGAGGCTCTGTAGTCCCGAAGCAAGTATCTATCTGTATCCTCTGATCTGCTTAATGAATCGGTAGAATACCTTTATCAGACCCGTACCCTCTCTACCCTCTTACCTCTTCTCTTCTCTCCTTGTTGTCGTCATCCATCTCATCCATTCCATTTCATCCACACCATCTACCTAGGACAACTTAGTTTAGGATTAGTACACTTCTCGTTCTCCGTGGAAATCGATACCTTGGAATACTCCCGGGTGAAAGCTACATCGGTATCCGTCCGCTTGCGGATTTATCTGTAGGCCATAAGGAGTGCCAACAAGCTTTCTGGCGCCGTTGCCGGGGAACGGTAGCTGTTCTGATTCCGAACCCAAGTTGTCCGTGTATCCCACCACGATCCACCATCCATATGGATCCCACTCTTACCTTACGCCAACACTCGGCTCCAACGGGCGATTGTTTGGAGCCACCACCATCATCACATCCCATATCCACACCCGGCTATGAGCTATGTCCCGGCTTCATAGCCATGGTTCATGAGCAATCGTTCTCAGGAACGAAGGCCGAGAGTCCATACGCGCATTTGCGCGAGTTTGAGCAACTCTGCTCATGCCTGACCATTGCGGGCATGACACAAGAGACACTCAAATGGAAGCTATTCCCATTTTCACTAGCGGGAGGAGCAAAGAAATGGTACTCTCTGGCTGTCAGTACTATGGACGGGAACTGGGAAGTTCTCAAGGAAAAATTCTGCCTAAACTTCTTCCCAATCTCCAAGGTAGCCAGTCTCTGAGCGGAAAACATTAACTTTAAGCAATTAAAGGGAGAATCGTTAGGAGCTGCCTGCGCTCGTTTCAAGCAAATACTGGCCTCAGGACCGGACCTAAGCCTACCAGAACCTGTTGTTTTACAACACTTCAGCCTTGGCCTCTGTCCCGTAGCCACCACTTTCTTGGACTCTGCTTCTGGAGGGTCGTTCTTTCATTTGGTCCCTAGTGGAGCGTGGGTAATCCTGGACCGTATCCTAGACAACACCCCCTACACTGGAATCTATGATGAACTCCCCGATGAAGAAGAGAAGCAGCCTGAACCTAAAAAGCCAATACCAGTCCAATCCAAATTCATTAGCTCGTCCAGTCCATCAGAACCTGAAGCTCATTTCGAACCACAACCATATCCTAGCCCAGACTACTATGATTCACTCTACACCACTCCCTATGATTTTGACGATGATCTATTCGATGACATCGGGAGTGTAACGAGTTTCCCTCGAGAACACCGTGTAGAGCCCATAGATCAAGGCCCCGACAAGGAAGAACTCGAATACCAGAGAGAATACCTTGGACCTCTCTCTGCTATCATGAGTCGGGAGTGGCTAGAAGAGGCCGAAGCCTCAACCGAGGTCGTCAAGATGCCTAGAAAGATTCAAAGGATATACTGTGAGGTCCTGGGCAAAGACAAAGAAATTGGGTATGACCCGAGCCTCGGGATCAACATAATCTCTAGCTCGTTGGTGCACGACCAACTCCCTGGTGTACCTTGGTCATTTTCTCAAAAACGACTAAAATTCACTTCAGGAAGAATCCTGGATTGTTTGGGGATCTTGCGGGTCACACCCGTTAAGATTAACGACCCTGAACTCTTCATGGATTTCCATATCTTTGACCTACCCAGCGACACCACACATCCCATCTTCATAGGTAGACCAATCCAGAAGATATTGGAAAAGGCACCAACAAATCAGCTAGTAGAGCTCAGGATCGGCAAAGAACTCATCCCTGTCTCCTATTCTCGATCCTTGAACACCCCATTAGAGGCAGACCCCGATCCTGACCTATTAGAGGAAGTTAGGTCAGCTCACCTATTAGACCTAGAGCAGCCTATTCCAGAAGAAGATCTCCCGTTTTTTCTCGAAAGAAGAGGAAACACATCCTCCGATTGAGCTTGACACAAACGAAACTACAAAACCATCCCCAGTCAAGCTCAAACCACTTCCACCTGGACTTAGGTATGCTTTCCTCTTTGGAGATAAGCAAACTCCAGTGATCATCAGTGATAAGCTCTCGGAACTAGAAACCCAACAACTCATCACTGTCCTGGAGAAGAATCGATCGGTCTTAGGATATTCTCTCCAAGATCTGAAAGGGATTAGCCCAAATCTCTGTACTCATCGCATCCCGATCGATTCTCAAGCAATGCCGTCTCGGGAACCTCAAAGACGGCTGAACAATGCCATGAGAGAGGTCGTGAAAAAGGAAGTTCTCAAGCTCCTTCATGCTGGGATCATCTACCCAGTTCCCAATAGCGAGTGGGTTAGTCCCGTCCAAGTCGTTCCAAAGAAGGGAGGAATGACGGTAGTGCGCAATGACAAGAATGAGCTCATTCCTCAGTGCACTGTTACCGGGTGGCGTATGTGCATAGATTATCGTAAACTCAACAAAGCCACCAAGAAAGACCATTTCCCTCTTCCGTTCATAGACGAGATGCTTGAACGGCTAGCCAAACACTCCTTCTTCTGTTTCCTTGATGGTTACTCTGGATATCACCAAATCCCAATCCATCCTGAAGACCAGAGTAAAACCACGTTCACATGCCCTTATGGGACGTATGCCTATCGGCGTATGTCCTTTGGGTTGTGTAACGCACCTGCCTCTTTCCAACGTTGCATGATGTCCATCTTCTCTGACATGATTGAGGAGATTATGGAAGTGTTCATGGACGATTTCTCAGTTTATGGAAGGACCTTCACCGAGTGTCTGAAAAATCTTGACAAGGTCCTCCAGAGGTGTAGAGAGAAGCACCTCATTTTGAACTGGGAAAAGTGCCATTTTATGGTGCGAGAGGGTATTGTCTTAGGACATCGGGTGTCGGAACGTGGAATCGAGGTAGACAGGGCAAAAATAGAAGTGATTGAGCAACTTCCACCTCCCACAAACGTTAAGGGAATCCGAAGCTTCCTTGGTCATGCCGGATTCTATAGGCGCTTCATCAAAAACTTTTCCCAGATATCTCGGCCCTTGACCAATCTTTTAGCCAAAGACGCCCCCTTCATTTTCAAAGAGGAGTGTTATGCCGCTTTTCACACCCTCAAGAAGGCACTCATTTCCGCTCCCATTATCCAGTCTCCCGACTGGAGCATCCCATTCAAAATCATGTGTAATGCGAGCGACTATGCCGTAGGAGCTGTGCTGGGCCAAACTAAGGACAGGAAGCACTATGCTATCTCATACGCTAGCAAAATGCTCACCAGCCCTCAGCTCAACTACACGACCACGGAAAAGGAACTCTTAGCGGTCGTATTTGCTATAGACAAATTCCGGTACTACCTAGTCGGGGCCAAGGTCATAGTCTATTCAGATCACGCTGCTCTGAAGTACCTTCTGACCA
This sequence comes from Echinochloa phyllopogon, assembly GCA_033239725.1. Taxonomy (NCBI): domain Eukaryota; kingdom Viridiplantae; phylum Streptophyta; class Magnoliopsida; order Poales; family Poaceae; genus Echinochloa; species Echinochloa phyllopogon. The sequence continues at coordinate 32,774,857 of BTCW01000018.1, forward strand.
AGAAGGATGCAAAGCCGAGACTCATCCGCTGGGTTCTGCTACTCCAGGAGTTCGACATCGAGATAAGAGATAAGAAGGGAGTAGAGAACTCAGTGGCTGACCACCTGTCCCGAATGGAAGTACCATCTGATCTTCCGATCGACGATTACTTGCGGGATGACACGCTCCTTAAGGTCACCACTGGCGATCCGTGGTACGCTAACATAGTAAACTTCATGGTCACGGGGTATGTCCCTCCTGGAGAAAATAAGAAGAGATTAGCTTATGAGAGCCGACTCCATCTCTGGGACGACCCGTACCTCTTCCGGATATGTAGTGACGGACTCCTCAGAAGGTGCATCCCTGCACATGAGGCATATAAAATCCTAGAGAGGTGCCACGCAGCTCCGTACGGAGGACACTACGGTGCATTCCGGACCAATTCTAAAGTCTGGCAGAGCGGATTTTATTGGCCCAACATGTACGAAGATGCAAGAGCATTCGTCATGCGATGCCCCCGCTGTCAGAAACACGGAAACATTAACACTAGAGACGCGATGCCACTCACTAGCAATCTCCAAGTAGAAATTTTCGATGTTTGGGGAGTGGACTTCATGGGTCCCTTCCCAATTTTCGAGGGTTGCCAGTTCATCCTAGTGGCAGTAGACTATGTCTCTAAGTGGGTGGAAGCTCTACCTTGTGTAGCCGCCGATTCTAGGAACGCAAGACAAATGTTTCATGAGTACATCTTTCCGCGTTTCGGCGTTCCTAGGATAGTCATTAGTGATGGCGGATCCCATTTCATCGATTCAGCCTTCCGTAAGTATCTTTCAAGTCTGGGGGTGCAGCATAATGTTGCTACACCCTATCACCCTCAGACTAGCAGTCAAGCAGAAACATCAAACAAACAAATCAAAAATATTCTGCAGAAGACCGTAAATGAGATGGGTAGGCAATGGAAGGATAAACTCCCGGATGCACTCTGGGCATATCGTACGGCCTATAAGATGCCCATAGGCATGACCCCATATCAGCTAGTATATGGCAAGACCTGCCACTTACCAGTAGAGATGGAGTTCAAAGCTCACTGGGCCATTAGGAAGTGGGGTATGAACCTTCCAGCTGCCGGCCTCAAGCGGAAGATCCAGTTGGCCGAATTAGATGAAATGAGGGAACGAGCTTACCACAGCTCCCGGCTATATAAGGAACAGACCAAGAGATGGCATGATAATAGAACCAAGGTCAAGATGTTCAAGCCGGGAGATAAGGTCCTCGTTTTCAACTCCCGTGTCAAACTTTTCGGTCACGGGAAGTTGAGGAGCAAGTGGGACGGCCCATTCACAGTAAACAATGCTGCATCTCATGGGGCCGTCACTTTGCAAAGCGAGGACGGAAACACCTTTAAGGTCAACGGACAGCGGTTGAAGGTTTTCCTAGAACCAGAACCTCCGCCACTCGACGAATTAGATGTCATCGAGTTCATAGAACTCTGAACCCCGTCCGTCTTTAGATAGAGCACCGTTTAGTTCAGTTTAGTTTGGTGTGTTAGTTAATTGTTTGATTCATTTATTTTCCTTAGATTCATGATTAGGGTGCTCTGAATTTTCCCTTCCAATCATTTGTTCCAAATTTTAGTTCGAAGAATAAAGAAAATTAGAGTTGAATGCAAAAAGAATAAAATTGTCGCTCCGGTTGGTGCATTTGAACCAACCGGAGATTGCCCTGTTTAACGAAAAGATACATGAGTACAGGCATGACACAGTGGAGGAACAGGACGAGAACAAGCAGGCCGACCAGCTGACTCAGTACCTTTCAAGGTTGAATCCCTACCAGTTACGTTCAAGCTTGGGGGAGCACCCCCATCAGGTACGTTCCGAATTACTCAGCACTTTGGTCATTCAATTGAAAATACTTCCCTTGAATAAAATTAACTCTCAACCATGCATGGAATGAATCATATGCCTCTCACTTTGGAAATGATGAATGGTTGCTCTGTCATTAATTTTGCTAGTACTTTATTGCAACTAGTTGCTTGACTATGCTTGAGTTATTTGGCATGAGTAAAAATGAACCTGAAAACCTTGTGGGAGCACATGCTTTATTCCAAGTCTAGGTTGTTGTGGGGATTGATATAGTGAGACTTTGGTTGAACTCTATTTCTATTCTTAGTATGGTGCAAATCTCGGATGTTTATGTTTTCAAAACAAAGTTCCTCATTGGTCAAACATTCCTACCAGAGCCATATGATAGGATTAGTTTCAAACTTTCTACTCATATGCTGCTTGTTATCTTAGTGAGCTTTGTCAAATTATTGTGACCTTTGAGTGAAGCTTTCATATTCTTAGAGATCGAGATCCACGTACACACACCACCTCTCACTTGCAATTCCTACACTGGGAGTTAGCAAACATTTTCCATCATCCATCCACAAAAATAAAATGCTTCATGTTCCATGATTTCCCTCTCCAAATATTCTTGATAGAGACATGGGCTATGCAAAAAGAAAAGCATGCCAAAGAAGCATGGAAAAAATAAAAAGAAAAAGAAAAGCATAGCAAAAAGGAAGAAAAAAAAAGAGAAAAGCATGTCAAGTGGCATGGCAAAAATATGAGAATAAAAGATAGCCCATGTTCTCGAAAATAAATCAAGGAGAGGGAGATTCATCCCAAGGAGCTCCACCATATTCCATTCCACCATATTCCATCCCACCATATTCCACTCCATATATCCCACACACTTGCACTTCTCGATCTTAAGGTATGATTTGTTTCCTTAGAGATCCGGTCTTTGACTTAGCAAAATATAAGATGCTTGTATGCCTTCATTCTTTGTCCCTGAGCCACACAAAAAGCCAAATTAGATGTTAGGATGAAAAGAAGGCAAAGCCTTTGGTAAGGATTCAAATACACTTGAGCGATTGAGTGAGCCAATGAGGAACAATTTATCTTTTCACAAAAGGGTGAAAACTCCGAGATAGGATCCTGAAAAGAGTAGAGTGGAATAAAACTAAGTTAAATTGTTCATCCTTTCAACCGCCCAAGATAAGGAGATTGCTATAAGCCCCATAGGTAAAATGGTGAATTAATACCTTGCTAATAATTCAAGTAAATTTGAGTACTAGTTGTTTATAAAGTTACCTGCAAGAGAAATGACATTATAGCAACTCCAGATCCACCGAGCCTAAGTTTTTATCTTTCCTCGAGGACGAGCAAAGAGCCAAGCTTGGGGGAGCTTGTTGGCGGTCGTTACAGCCCAAATTCGACCACCAATACTCGGGAATAAATGAGAGTCTATGCAACATTCCATGTATTTAGGTTTTATTTCTAATGGAGTTCCACGAGTTTTGGTGAGTGTCGCTTGTGCAGGTACAACAACGAGAAATGTGTGCTATAGGGGTCGGAAATGACCGATTCAGCCAAATGACACGATTCGGCCGGTTACCCCCCTTAGCCGTGCAAGCCACCGGGAGTCGTCTACGTCAGCGCCAACTCAACGTCACCGGGCTTCCGCCACATCACCCTGGGCCCAAACTCAACCTGACAAAGACCCCGAAGTCAATCAGAAGGCCTCCGGCCCAGCCCAGGGCGTGAACCGACCTGCCAACCGACCCCAGGAGCTGGCCCAGCACGTGTGCAAGCTCAAGGCGGTGCAGCACTGGGCCGAGCCCAGTTCGGGCAAACACGTGGGAACCGCCTCCAGGGTGCAATCCTGGCCTTTGGCTGCTGAGGCGATGCATCCCTCGGTTCGGCCGAACCGGGGAGTTCGGCCGAACCGGGATTTTCGCCCGAACGGCTCGGCACCGACCTCCAGTTGCTTGGCCGCTGCTCCACTTCTCCACCGACCCTGGCCATTATAAATAGAGGCCGGTTTCACCTGCACAAGACACAGAACACAAGAGTAGAGTGCAGGCGAAGCACTATCAGTTCTCCACTTGTATCAGTAGAGATAGGGAGAGAGGAGAGGTGAGCGTCCCGGAGAGGAGCCGAAGTGTCGGCCCCTCTTCCCGCTGTACCTCTACGGATGCGACTTCACTTCGAGTAACATCCGGGTCTTGTCTGGTAACTCTTGTATCTCTCTCTGATTAATTGAGCATTCAGTTCTTACTTTTATATGCTTGCTGGTTCTTCGTTCAATGCTTTGTTGTGTAGTATAATTGTATACTAGCTGCTTAGCTTGAGTGCTTATCTGTCTGCAGTAGATAAGTATTAGTCAACTAGTGTAGGCATGGTGCCTATACTTGAGGCTAACTTAGTTTGTGCCCGTCGCAACGGAGGTGGTAGCCGTAAGGTGGTGACAGCCGTTTTGGTCTTCGTAGCCCATCACGTTAGTTCCGGTGTCTTAGGACCCAAGGTTCAGGGTAACCGGCACCCCTTCTCACCCCTTTCTGTGTGTCGGAGGCTCTGTAGTCCCGAAGCAAGTATCTATCTGTATCCTCTGATCTGCTCAATCAATCGGTAGAATACCTTTATCAGACCCGTACCCTCTCTACCCTCTTACCTCTTCTCTTCTCTCCTTGTTGTCATCATCCATCTCATCCATTCCATTTCATCCACACCATCTACCTAGGACAACTTAGTTTAGGATTAGTACACTTCTCGTTCTCCAAGGAAATCGATACCTTGGAATACTCCCAGGTGAAAGCTACATCGGTATCCGTCCGCTTGCGGATTTATCTGTAGGTCGTAAGGAGTGCCAACAATTAGCATTTTTAGTTGGTTCATTTTAACATTTAACAGATTACTACAAGTGAATGAAACCCGGTTGTAACCCAATTAATAAGTATAAGTGACAATAATCATAAATAATCATCATCTTCTAATAAAAACGATTCAGGCCGCTCGTGACCCTGAGCAAGGCTATCATGATAGATTTACACTCTGCAGAGGTTTCGCCCTTTACCCACCAGTCGCGTAAAAGTTCAAAGGAACTTTGCACCCAACCACGCACATCAACACTTCCGAGGTGTGACGGCATAGGGACGCTACGAGGTTTTTCATAAGACACCCTAACAAGACAGTAGCCGCTAGTTTAACAAGGCGGTGAGACCATAGGCACCGAGATTGACGTACGCCTATGAAGTCACACCATAGGGGGGTCGATGGCGTCCAGAGCGCAGGCATCGCACCCATCCATGCGCAACGTGTGGAGTTCCCCATCGTAGGGACTCCCAACACGGGACTGGGTCTAACGTGACCTAGCCGACGGATCGCCTGTCCTCGGTGGAATCCGGAAACACCCTTTCACCTTGTGTCCACTAACGCCGTTGGCTCCAATGGTAGCCACTGGCAAGCTAGAGCCGTACAGGTTACTTGACCAAGACTAGAGCCATAATAGTTCTAGCGGTGGCAACAGGCTCCTGGGTTGCCGCTTTAATAACTGGACCTTACGGAGAGACACTAGAACAAAGCACACAGCACATGCTCTAGCTCTATAAACCAAGTTGCTAAAAAGCAAGTTTTATCATTAATGTTGAAGTGAACCATTAAGTCAAAATTTACAGTTAAATAATGGTGACAGTAGCTGAGCATAGCTAAAATCTACCCATATGCATAAACCCAAGGTTATCAAAGGAACAGGATACACAAAACTAGGTACAACCTTAATGGAACAGTAAATTAGACACATGCATATGAAATTAAATAATTGTAAAGGGTGTGATTAGGTAGCAAGGATTGTCCGTGCTATAACTTGCCATCCTCGAAGTGCTGCTGCTGCTGGAGTCCAACTCCGAAAAGTCCTCACCGAGCTCAAACTCTAAAGCTAACGGCTCACCGACTTGACACGAGGCACCATACAAGCATACACGCATACCAATACATGCAAACAAATAATATTCTATTAGAACAGTACACCAAACAGTAGAAACAGCACAAATAAAGGTTTTAGAAATATTCTACACTTCACTACGAACACATGAGCGCGAAAATCATACTAATCGGAGCTAAAACGAAAAAGATATGGGTTTTCTAAATTCTAGGGACCTGCTGGTAATTTTTAAAAGGTTCCAAGGGCTTATTTTGAAGAAACCAGGGACCTATACGTAATTAAGAGTTAAACTACGAGGGCCTACACGTGAAAATATTAAAACAGGACGGCGGGTTCTATTTTTGAAAAGGGCAGGGGGTTTTCCATTAAAACTAGGACCTAAATGTAATTAGTTTCTAAAGGCAGTGGATCGCGGGTTCTAATACAATACTTGCAGGGACCTTTTTAGAAAAAATCCCGTGCTGACTGGTATTGACTCGGGGTGGATTAGATCTGGGCCGCCGGATCAAGATCGAACGGCCGGGGTTAGGTGGGGGTGTTTGGGTCACAGGCGGTGGACTGCTCGCGGCGGTGCCGCTCGCGCCCGAGGTTGGGCTCGCCGGAGTAGGGCCTAGATCGAGCTAGGGTGCTCCATTTGCCCCGGTGTTTGGCCCTACGGGCTCAGGGAAGAGTGGCGAGCACACTGGTGGTGACCAAGTCGGGGGGGGGGGTGTTGGCACTCCTTACGGCCTACAGATAAATCCGTAAGCGGACGGATACCGATGTAGCTTTCACCCGGGAGTATTCCAAGGTATCGATTTCCACGGAGAACGAGAAGTGGACTGATTCTAAACTAAGTTGTCCTAGGTAGATGGAATGGAGTGAATGGTATGGATGAGGTGGATGACAACAACAAAGAGAGAAGAGGAGTGATAGGAGGGTAGAGAGGGTACGAGTCTGGTAGAGGTATTCTACTGATTTATTGAGCAGATCAGAGGATACAGATAGATACTTGCTTCGGGACAAGGGAACTGGTGGACACACAGAAAGGGATGAGAAGGGGTGCCACTATTTCCCAACTGGGGAATCCTACGGACTGGAACTAACGTGATGGGCTACAAAGACCGGAAGGGCTGTGACCACCTTACGGCTACCACCTCCGTTGCGACGGGAATAAACTAAGTTAGTCTCAAGTATAGGCACCACGCCTACACTAGTCAATGAATACTTATCTCCTATAGAAAGATAAGCACCCAAGCTAAGCAACCAGTATACAGTTATACCAATCAACTAAGCATTGAACGAAGAACCAGCAAGCATAAAAGTAAGAACTGAATGCTCAATTAATCAGAGAGAGATACAAGAGTTACCAGACAAGACCCGGATGTTACTCGAAGTGAAGTCGCATCCGTAGAGGTACAGCGGGAAGAGGGGCCGACACTTCGGCTCCTCTCCGGGACGCTCACCTCTCCTCTCTCCCTATCTCTACTGATACAAGTGGAGAACTAACAGTGCTTCGCCTGCACTCTACTCTTGTGTTGTGTGTTGTTGCAGGGGCTGGAGAGTCCTATTTATAGCATGGAGGGTCGGTTTGAAGTGGAGCAGTGGCCAAGAAAGCTCAGGGGTGGTTCCAGCATCTTCGGGCGAAGATCCCGCGTTCGGCCGAACTGCCCAGTTCGGCCGAACCACCCATTTTGCACCGCCTCTGCCCTCTACGGTCAAGATCACTTCCCAGGGTCGGTTGTGAGGTGGTGGGCTTGATTCGGGCGAACTGGGGGGTTCGGCCGAACCCGGGAAGTTCGGCCGAACCGCCCTCTACACCGCCTTCGCTCCTCCCACGTGCTGGATCACTTGCTGGGTCGGTTGGCAGGTCGGTTCCTCGGTTTGGGCTGAGTTGGAGGCCTTCTGGTGGACTGACGGGCTTTGGTCGAGATGGACTTGGGCCTCTCCCATCTTCCGGTCCACTGGGTTCATAGACGAAGTTCGGTCAAATCACGGGATTCGGCCGAACACATCTTTTCTTATGCTTTTTGCCTCAACTCTGGTCATGTGCCTCCTGGAATCGAATAAACACCAAAACTCATGGAAATGGTTAGAAATAAGTCCTATAGCTATGGTGTGTGATTCCATTGTGTTCATTTTATACTTGGTTGGAGGTCGGAAATCGGTCTGTAACGACCGCCAACAGGGGGCTGTGGGGTCGGCGCGCGACGGCGAGCGGCGGAGGTTCACGCTGGTGATCAGCGGGGACAGGGCATCGGGGCGCGAGAGTGAGCGGGAAGAGGCTCGGGATGTTCCTTACCGCGTGGTGAGTCCACCAGTGCAGCCAATTGGGTCGGAGCGGCGCCGGGGCGGTAGTTCATCGTCGTTCAGCGGTCGAGCTCGGAGAAGACGGCGGCGAGGTGCGGGGAGAGTTGCTGGGGAGGATTGGAGCTTCGTGGAGGATGGGTGAGGGTTGAGGGCGTCAGGGGGGCGCCTTTTATAGCCCGGGGAGGGCACATTGGCGGGCAAGCCCCAAGATTGGGCGGTGGCGGGATCGGCGGCGAGCTTCCTTTCGGGGGAGAAGCTCGGGCGGGGGAAGACGAAGGCCCGACAGGTGGGTCCCTGGTGTCAGCGAGAGGATGGGGAGGGGGAAGGCACGGGCGGGCTGGGCTGGCGCGACGCACTGCTGGGCCGGCTGGGGAGCTAGGCTGGGCCGCGCGGGAGAGGAGCTGGGCTGATCTGGGAGGACAGTAGAGGGAGTTCAAGTGAATCGGGGAAGGAAGCTTAGGGAGCAAAAGTGAACTCGGATTGAATTAACTTTTCTAGGGCTCAAACAAATGCAAATTAAATTCAAATTTAAACAGAATTTAAATTCCAACGTAATTTGCCAACAATCAAAACTCCCTCTTAGCAAAGATTTATAAATAAATATTCAACTTATATTTGATTTTAATATTCATAAATAATTCAATTAACCTATATTAAATATGAACTATTAAAATAAAAGCCAATTAATTACTAAAAAATTTAAATGGGCCATTTTTGGGTGTTACAACATCGAAGTGAACCATTAAGTCAATATTAACAATTAAATAATGGTGACAGTAGCCGCGCTTAGCAAAGATTCTACCCATATGCATAAACTCGGGGTAAACAAAGGAACAGGGTATACAAGACTAGGTACAACCTTAATGGGACATCAATTTAGACACATGCATATGAAGGTAAATAAATGTAAATGGTGGTGTTTAGGTAGCAAGGATTGTCCATGGTATAACTTGCCTCAAATCCATTATAATTACTGATAGTCTTCAAATCTTGGTCTTCAAACTCTTTTGCTTGAAACCTCTCGATGTCGTTCCACTACCCGCAGCAATCATCGAGCACATAAGTAGCTAAACAAGCAAACAAACAATGTACAACTAAGAATAGTACACCAATCAAAACAAAAGCTTTAAAAGAGCGTGCTAAAGGATGGGCTCGAGGCTACGGTCACGTGAGCGCAAGAATCACGGAAAACGGAGCTACGGTTGAAAAGATACAACTATCGGAAGATTTGGATTATAAAAGAAAATAAAGAACTATATGCTTGATTAATTTTAATTAAATAAATAATATAAAAGATATTTCCGAGAAACATCTTATTTTGGAATTAATTCAATTTCATTTGAATTTGTAAGACGGGATAAAAATTAATCATATTTTATTTATAATTGTTTATGTACAAATTATACCAAATTAAACATTAATTTTGAATAAAACAGGTGAGAGCATCTAATCGAATGATGATAAGACATTTCGTGTTTAACTAGCCAATATTATATTTAGAACACATTAATGTAGATATTATTCAAATTAATATTTAATTATGGAAGCGCAGAGGGAAATCCTAATTTGCTTTTAATTGGAAAAATTTATTTAATAAATTATTAAGCAACTTAACATTAGGTTATCAAAACTGAGATATAACCTAGTTAAGTTTTACTAATTGGATAAATATTAATCAAATTAATGTTAACATTTAAAAGCCGAGTATATATCTTAATTATATTTTAGTATAGAAAACATATTTAAGTATTCTTTAGTCAAATTAATATTTAAATAAAATTAAAAAACTCATGATATAGTAAATATGAGTACTAACGCGTAGTTTGAGTTTATACGAATCTAACGCAACTTGAACGGGTCGAATCGGAGCTAAAACGTGAAATCTATGGGCTAAAACAAGGTTCAGGGACCTATGCGTAATTAACCGTAGATTTGAAGGGTTAGCAGAAGAGTTTTGCAAGACTGAGAGAACAGTGGGCGTGAAAAGGGTAAAACCTAGGGTTAGATCTGCAAAGGGGCTCTTGCTGGGTTTATGTGCGAAGGGTGGGATTCTCTAGGGGGTTTTCTATGAGATGTTCAAGACACAAGAATTAGACTAAAGATTACACGATTCGACGGGGACCTAAACACAAAACCTCCATCTCCTTCCTCGCACAGGCAGGGGAGTTCGCCGGCATTCGTGGGCCGTCGGGCTCGCCGGCGTTTCTGGGGCCTAGGGCTCCGGTGGCTAGCAAGAGGGAGAGGGGGTCGTGGGGATCCTATGGAGGTGCTCACTGGCGGCGTGGGCGGTGGGCTGAGAGCGAGCGGCGAGCTGGGCCAAGGGAGGCGTGGGCGCTCGTGGGCCGGCTCGGAGGAGGTGTTGGGCTAGCGGAGAAGCTGGGTTGGTCCGGGGCAGCGAGAGGGAGTGCTGGTGTGGCTTGGCCATGCTGGGGTGAGAAGAGCAGGGGAAAAACTCCAGGGAGTAAAAGCGGACCGGAACCGGAGGGAGAGAGGTTAGGGGTTGGGCTGGGTTTGGTTGGGCTCGGCCCGTTTAGGGATTTTGGATTCCCTTTTTATTTTTAGAAATTGATTTTCGTGCAAAGATAAATCTAGAAAATTCTAGATTAATTATTTAAGCCCCAAAAAATGCTCTAAAAATTCCAAAAATTCTAGGAAAAATCCCAGAGGATAAGTTGGACATGAGGAACCCAAATAAAATATTTGGAGCTCATGAAAATGGTTTTAGCACCTTCCAAAAATTGGAATTAGCTATAGGAAAATAGGAATAAATCCCAGAAAAATCTGGAAATTCCTATGAGGCTCTTAAACACATTTTAGAAACTTTACACGCATAAAACCACTAGATGCAACCTGCATGAATGCAAAGCACTCAATTTTAAACCTATATTGTTTTATTTTAATTTAGAAGAATGGTTTTGTCTGTACTAAATTCCCTGCAAATTAAATAAAGTTGAGAAAAAATTTAAAATTATGAGAAATTATTTATTTAATTATTCTTTAAAATCACATCCTGAAATCCAAAAATTTCAGGGTGTGACAATTTTGTGGATGACAAGTAGTAGAAACAACAATTTTACCCAACTTGTTCCACAGAGTCCACCAAAAATGACTCAAGAATTTAACATTGCGATCTGAAACAATAGTAGACGGCATACCATGCAAACAAACAATCTCTTTGAAAATAGGTCAACAATATATATAGCATCATCACTCTTATGACATGGTATAAAGTGTGCCATCTTAGAAAAACAATCCACCACAACACATATTCTATCACTCCCCCTCTTAGTCCTAGGCAATCCCAAAACAAAGTCCATAGAAATATATGCCCAAGGAGTAGAAGGAACTGGAAGAGGCATGTATAACCCATGTGGATTCAACCGAGACTTAGCGTTTTGACATGTGGAACAGCGAGAAACAAACCTCTCAACATCTCCCTTCATATGAGGCCAACAAAATGCAAGGCCAAAACATCCGCAGTCTTCTTAGCACCAAAATGTCCCATCAACCCTCCTCCATGCGCTTCCTGTAACCACAAAAGACGAACGGAACCAACTGGAATGCATAGGCGGTTAGCTCTAAACAAAAACCCATCATTAACCATAAATTTGTTCCATGCACGTCCCTCTCTAAAATTTAGCAACACATCTTTAAAATCAGGGTCAAGCGCATATTGTTCTTTTATCGATTCAAGTCCAAAAATCCGACAATCAAGTTGGGACAGCAAAGTATATCGTCTAGACAAAGCATCAACAATCACATTATCCTTCCCCTTCTTGTGTTTGACAACATAAGGAAAAGTTTCAATAAATTCAACCCACTTAGCATGTCTACGATTCAGATTATTTTAAGAGCAAAGATACTTCAGCAATTCATAATCAGAATGAGCAACAAATTCTCTAGGCCACAAATAATGACGCCACGATTCTAAAGAACGTACAAGTGCATGCAATTCCTTATCATATGTAGAATAATTCAGAACTGGACCATGCAACTTTTCACTAAAATATGCAACAAGTTTACCATCTTGCATCAAAACACCTCCAATGCCAACTCCACTAGCATCACATTCTAACTCAAAAGTCTTACCAAAGTTTGGATGTTGCAGCAATGGCGTGTGCGTAAGCTTATACTTCAAAGTTGCAAAGGACTCCTCTTGTGCTTTTCCCCAATGAAACACCACACCTTTCTTCGTCAACTCGTGCAACATCGCAGCAATGGTGCTGAAATCTTTGACGAAGCGGCGATAGAAACCTGCAAGACCAAGAAAACTCCGTACCTGTGTGATGGTTTGGGGCAACGGCCAGCGCTCAATGGCCTCAATTTTCATCGCATCCACCTCAATTCCCTGTGGAGTAACAACATAGCCTAGGAAAGAAACTATATTAGTGCAAAAGATGCACTTATCAAGATTAGCTAACAAACGTGCATCTCGCAAAGCATAAAAAATAGCACGTAAGTGTTCCATATGTTCGTCCAAAGACTTACTGAAAATTAATATATCATCAAAGTAAACCACCACAAATCACCCAATAAAAGCCCTCAAAACCTCATTCATCAATCACATGAAAGTACTAGGTGCATTGATTAAACCAAAAGGCATAACTAACTACTCATATAACCCAAATTTGGTTTTAAAAGCTGTTTTCCATTCATCTCCAAGTTTCATTCTTATTTGGTGGTATCCACTACGCAAGTCTATCTTTGTGAAAACTATAGCACCACACAACTCATCAAGCATATCATCTAGCCTAGGAATAGGATGACAATATCAAATGGTAATACTATTGATAGCTCTACAATCAACACATATACGCCAAGTACCATCTTTCTTGCGAACCAAAAGCACAGGAATAGCAGAAGGACTAAAGCTTTCACGTACATACCCACGGTCCAACAGTTCTTCGACTTGTCGCTGAATCTCCTTAGTCTCCTCGGGATTGGTGCGATAAGCAACATGGTTCGACAATATGGCTCCGGGAATCAAATCAATTTGATGTTATATCCCTCTTAAAGGTGGAAGTCCCGGTGGTAACTCAGCTAGAAAAATTTCCTCATACCCCTACAAAATGTTAGTGACAATAGGAGGCAAAGAGCTAGCAATATCATCAAGAGAAAACAAAGCAAGTTTGCATACCAAAGCATAGCACATATCATCATTAGAAAGTTCAGATTTCATTGCGAGCATAACTCTCCCCTTTAATTTAATTCCCTCGACCTCAGAAGTTGGTGCAGACTTATCCTTTTTAGGTGGGTAAATAGATTTAGCAACTAGCTGATTTTCAGATTCCTTATCATGCAAACTAGCAGCTCATTCTTTATCAGCTTGTACAATTTCTGTAGGTGTCATAGGTAGCAAAGTAATTTTTCCATGGTGTATAGCATCATTATCAAATTCCCAAGGACGTCCCAATAAAAGAGAACAAGCGTCCATAGGTACGACATCACACTCAACAGAATCAGCATAGGTACCATTGAAAAAAGAAACTCTACAGGTTTGTGTTACCTTAGCTATCCCCGCATCACTAAACCACGGAATACCATATAGATGGGGATGAGGGCATGTGGCCAAGCCAAGCTTCTTGACCAAATCAGAACTCACCAAATTATTGCAACTACCTCCATCAATGATGACACATGCGTGACGGTTGTTGATGATGAAAAAAATTTGGAAGAAGTTATGGCGTTGGATCTTCTCAGGTTGATGTACTTGTGCACTGAGTACTCGCTGCACAATGATGTTTCTAAAGGCCGTCGTGTCTTCACTACCAAATGCAACGCCACGATCCTCATCAATATCATTTGCCTCATCATCTTCAACGTCAGAGGTGCTTATGTATCCATCTTTTGTAGCAATGTATGCCCGCTGACTAGGGCAATCCTTCTGCACGTGGCCAAGCCCATGGCAATGGTGGCACTAAATGTTGGAAGTGCGTGGTGTGGAGGTGGTACTCTTGCTGCCCTCCTGCAAAGAATTTTTACCTGAATCCAAAGAACGTGCAGAAGATGGTGGTGGCGGTGATGGTGCAGCAGCTGTCGAAGGTGTGGATCGCTTGCTCGCTGGTAGGGATGCTCGAAAAGAAGTCAGCTTGGGCAGCCATGAAAATGGCGTCGTACGCGGCGTGTAGGAGCTGCTTCCCACCTTGTTCTTGCCATGCCATTCACGCCCCTGAATCTCCTTTTCTGCAAGCATAGCATATCGAAACAACTGGTCGACAGTGTTAAAGTCCTTATAATCAACTATGTCCTGAATATCATGCTTCAAGCCTGAGTAGAAATGACAGATAGAATCCTCAGGCCCTTCTACAATACCACAATGCATTATGCCTTTTTGCAAAGAACCATAGTAATCCTGCACAGAAGTTTCTCCTTGTTTTAAACACTACAATTTCTTATACAAATCTCTGTGATATGAAGGAGGAACAAAACGATCACACATAGCCACCTTAAACTCATTCCAAGATGTAGGTGCTCTACCATCTCCAACTAGACCAATCCACCAAATAATAGCAAAGTCCTTAAATTCACTAGTGGCTTGTCTAATTTGATGTTCTTTTGGTACAAGGTGGGCAGAAAATTTTTGTTCTACTGTCATCTCCCAATTAAGGTAACCCTCAGCATCATAATGACCCAAAAAAGATGGAATGGTAAACTTAATCTTAGCAGAAGGGTCATCAAGATTGTTATTACCTTGGTGAGCGTCACCCATACCTACCCTGTTCTGGTGAAGACGACATTGTAGTCGTACATTTTTTGGTAGATGCTTCATCATAAAAATTACCATTGTCATCAAACACCGCATCATTTAGAAAACATGGAGGTGGTGGTTATTGTGGCTGTGGCAGTGGATGTGGCTGTGGACGCGCGTCCACTACAGCAACCCTGTCGGCAAGCTCGGACACCCGTCGGTCCACCCTATCTAACATGGTGCCAAGCTTCATAGCGATGAGCACGTCAGTGACAGCCTTGTTGATTGTTTCTTCCATCTTGTCACGAGAAGGTTCTAGCTCTTCTCGAGTAACACATTCACTGAAATCTACGGGAGCCTTCGGTGCATCATCTCTTGCCATCAAAAAGCACCAAAACAATGACACACGGTGAAGGTTATCCCTAATAATCTGACTACGTGCTCTCAACACAGCAAAAGAAGCGTCTTACCAAGCTCTTGCAAGGTTCTTACCAACAAGCATGGCAAAGGATACCTGTAAGGCGTGTAGTCCATGATTGCAAGGGTCAAAAACCAATTCCGTTCAGAAGGTGTATGCGGAGCTTTGGGAACGCACAATATGTAGCAAGGAGTAGCAAGTAACGAATGTAGAATAGCAAAGTTCAATAAGTATCCAAAGTGCAAGTCACAATTGCTGGCTCAGACGTGTCTTAGGCATATCACAACAAGTCAGAACAAGAAACGATGGATAAAGCTCACAGAACAAGCAAAACAACACTTTATGCAATTGTTTTTAATCATTTCAGCAATTTCCGCCAGGACTAGCAGGAATCACGAATTTTTTATTTTTCAACTACTTTTTTATATTTTTATCTGAACAGGGATATCAAAAGCTCCAACCACACAAATTTGCAACTTTTTCGGAGCTAGGATGCGGT
This sequence comes from Echinochloa phyllopogon, assembly GCA_033239725.1. Taxonomy (NCBI): domain Eukaryota; kingdom Viridiplantae; phylum Streptophyta; class Magnoliopsida; order Poales; family Poaceae; genus Echinochloa; species Echinochloa phyllopogon. Next base: position 32,790,496 of record BTCW01000018.1, read on the forward strand.
CAACAGAAAAATAGGAACGTTTCCTTTAAACTAAAATCAACTTGATCAATTTCTTTCTTTATCTTCCCGATTTTTTTTTGAATTTTTTGACTTGACCAAACACCTCCAAATGGAGTCACGAATCTGCTGTAAAAAATTGAGCTTAAATGGAGCACCGAGTGAAAAGATACGCTTGTTTTATGGAGGGTATCTCAAGTTATGGTTTTTGAGAGAGGCACAATGTTGGCAGTCGTTATGGCACGTTTTTGACCACCAATACCTGGGAATAAATGAGGCTATATGTGACATTCCATGCATTTAGGTTTATTTCTAATAAATTTCCACGAGTTTTGGTGTGTTTCACTTGTGCAGGTACAATAACGAGAAATACGTGCTATTGGGGTCGGAGTTGACCGATTCGGCCGAACGACATGATGCGGCCGGTTACCCCCTTAGCCGTAAATGATGCAAAGCACAATCGAGAGGCCATCCACGTCGGCGATGACCAAGCAATGACCCTGCAGGACATGTAGATCTTCGCCACCTCATTCCTAGGCTAAAACTACACGAAGACCATCAAAGCAAGTCAGACTAGGAGGCCCAGGACCAGAGGCGGTGCAGTGGAGGCCAGCCAGGGGCCAGGCCCAGTTCGGCTGAACTGAGACCTTCGGTCGAACCGCCCCCACTGCACAACCTCCTCCAGGAGATGATCAGGACCGTGGGATTGAGGCGGTGGAGATGGTCGGTTCGGCCGAACCAATCCATTCGGCCGAACTGCCCGGGGGGGCATGGCTCCCATGGCGGTTACTCCACCCAAACCGCCATCAGGCCACTATAAATACAGTGCCCAAGTGTCCGGTTCAACACACACTCAAGCCAAGGAGCTCATTATCCACTTCTTTCTAGTAGAGTAAGGATAGTTAGTCTGGGAGTTAGAGTTCAGTCGAGCTGTGCCTTGGAGGTTCCGGAGTCATCTTCAGAAACTCTAGTATTAGCTCTTGTATCTTCTCCTTTCCTTTTCTAGACTTTGAATTATCAATATAAAGTTATCTTTATCATCTTGTCTCGTCATTTATAGTAGCTTCTACTTTGTTCTAGTTGCTCTACTTCGTGTTTAGACTATAGTCAGTTGTAGCTCTAGTGCTTCTAGATCTTGTTTAAGCCTTTGTCTTATCTGGTTCTTCGATCTTGCTCAATACTTGTGGTGAATTGTCACTGGGGTATTGACAAGATTGCTTGTTCTTGCTAGCGGAGTAAGTAATTGTTGACTAGTGCGGGAGTGGTTCCTAGACTAGACAGTAACCTTAGTTTGCCCTTGAGTCTACGGAGGTGGTAGCCGTTAGTTGGTGACGGCCCTATACGGCCTACGTAGACATAAAAAAAACCACTGAAACACTCCTTACCCCAATATCGGGATACACAATCCTGATACTGGATTGTAAGAAGTGTCAACAAGCATTTCTGGCATCGTTACCGGGGAAGCAGTTGGCTAGATACTTTCAAACTTTTATCTTGAGCTATATTAGTTGAGTATACCGCTACTCAAACGGGTTTATCCTTGCTCTGTTCATTGGTCTTGATGAGCAGAGCAGTGCATGACTGGTTTGCAACTACCGTCAAACTTTAAAGAAAATCCCGAGTCTCTTGTGAGGAAAGTGCGACCCCGTGTTGTACCTCCTCAGAAGAAGCTCATTCTGACGAGCCCAGTCTTTCCTGTTGTTGACCTGGCTTCATCGAGGATGGCAAGCAAGACGATCCATGAGTTCTCTGCTCCATTAAGTGAGAACGTGCGTGTCGGACCAGCTCCGCTATTCGGAGAAGGCAACTTCGAGCTCAAGCCAGCCCTCATCAACATGGTGCAGGCTAGCCCATTCTGTGGCAAGCCGCACAAGGATGCCAATGCTCGTCTTCAGCATTTTCTGGAGATCTGCAACACTTTCACCATATGCGGGGTAAGCATTGATGCCATTGGCCTTCGTTTATTCCCTTTCTCATTATTAGGCAAGGCGAAACAATGGTTGTATCCTAACCGCAAAGCCATAGAAACTTGGGATAAGTGCACTAGCGCATTTTTGCTAAAATTCTTTCCGGTTGGGAAAACCAACGCCCTCTGGAACAAAATTGCTAGTTTCCAGCAGCTAAAAGATGAAACAATCCTGGAGGCATAGGATCGCCTCCAGGACTATATATCTTCTTGTCGTCACCATGGTATGCAGAGTTGGTTTATCATTCAAACCTTTTACCGCGGGCTTAGATGCTCTGCCTGTGAGTATCTGGATGCTGCTGCTGGAGGTTCTTTCTTCTCTCTTGAGGAGAGCCGTGCAAAGGCCCTCATAGAGAAGATGGTCGAGAACCAAGGTTGGTCCGACGATCGAGCCCAACCTCGGACCCGAGGAGTTCACCAAGTTGAAGCTCTGGACATGCTCACTGCCAAGATGGACCTCCTGATGAAGAAACTGGAGGCCCCTGCTCAAGAAATGGTGCAAGCCATGGACGCTCGCATGACTTGCGAGGTCTGTGGCAATACTGGTCATTCGGGGAACGACTACCTAGAAACGCGAGAAGATGCCCACTACGTCAACAACTCCAACAACAACGGGTATCGACCGAACAACTACGGCAATCAAGGCTGGAATTCGCGCCCAAACCTCCCATTTGAGAGGCCTCAACAAGGTAACAACTTTAATTCTAACAATTTCAATAATCAGCCATCTCTTTGTGGGACAAGGATTCCTAGGGCCACTCATCCATGGGATTAAAACTACTCGATAGGGAAGGTTTAATCTGACTACTTTAAACTAGTCGGCTATGGTGCAAGACGGCGTAGTTGATTAGGAAAGACTAATCGTGTACTGTTGGGAGACTCCCCAAAGTACCCTGTTGTAGTACTCCTTGTTGTATACGACTAGGATTATGTAACCAACTTGTAACTCTGCTCCCTGGATATATAAGGTGGAGCAGGGACCACCTCAAAACAACTCAACTCACGTGCAATACAATCTAGCACACAGGACATAGGGCATTACAACCTGTGTAAATCTTTGTGTTGTTCGTGCACTGTCATTCCTAGAACTTGGCGAGACCCACAAATCTACTTCCTGGGGTACCCCCTAGTAGACGTGCTTGACATACATTGTCAACAATTGGCGGCCACCGTGGGGCCTACTCGCCGAAGCTCAACGTTAGGCGCGATGGGATCAAGATTCATCACCGACGAGATTGAGGAGGGTGCAACTTTCGTCTTTGGCGCGTGGACCTTTGTTGCTGACAGCAAAGGTAACTTCACAAGTTTTCTTGCCGATTACCCAGGGCCATATTTGACGAAGGCGTCTCTAAGGGAGCCGCTCCGCAAAGCACCTGCCTCGACAACCACTCTGGAGATGATTTCGATTTCATTCCGACACCTCGTAGGAATTCGAACTCGACTTTGACCCCAACTCCAACTAGGACTACTCCAAACGACATCGGGTACAACTCGCTTTCAAATATGGAAGGGGTTGGGAACTCCGAGATGGCTACGCCATCGGACAACCCCACGAATCAATTCCTACTCAGAGTCCCTAAGGCCGCGGCTACATATCAACAGATCAACACCGCGGAGAAGAGGGAACACGTACCGAAAGTCGACAGTTCAACCATGGAAAGCAGCAAGGACTCTGAGCTAGCGTTTGAGACATCAGAGGACTACGAAGGCGATGATTCCATGGTTTTACTGAGCGACAGCCCGGACAACGTCGCACACTTAACCTGCTGTGCCCACTTCAAAACCGGCTATGATCATGAAGAACCACTCATGTACCTCCCATCAAGACTCGTAGTAACCAGGTGTTGACGGTCGTTACGACACGTTTTCGACCACCAATACTCGGAAATAAAAGAGGATATATGTGACATTCCATGTACTAAGGTTTATTTCTAACAGAGTTCCATGAGTTTTGGTGAGTTACACTTGTGCAGGTACAACAACGAGAAATACGTTCTATAGGGGTTGGAATTGACCGATTCGGCCGAACGACTCGGTTCGGTCGGTTAACCCCCTTAGTCGTGCACAACATCGGGAGTCGTCCACGTCAACAATGACCAAGCAGATGACGATGCATGACACGTGGGCGACCGCCACCTCATCCTGGGCTAGATCAACATGAAGACCATCACCAAAAGCCAGCCTAGGGGGGTCCAAGACCAAAGGCGGTGCTGCGGAGGCCGGCCACGGGTCAGGCCCGGTTCGGCCGAATCTCCCTATTCGCCCAAACCGACCCCAGCACTAGAACCGACCAAGGGGGGGAAAATCTAGGCCGTGGGAGCAAATGGCGGTGCATCCAAGTGTTCGGCCGAATCCTAGGATTTACCCGAACCCGAGCAATTCGCCCGAATCACCAGGGGGTACCCCCCTGGTTCCCTTGGCCGCCACTCCTCTCCACCGTCCTAGTTCACCTATAAATGCAATGGCATTTCACTTGTAACACACACACACACTCAAGCCAAGGAGCTCTCATCCTACTTCTTTCTAGTAGAGTTAGGATAGTTTAATTGGGAGTTAGAGTTGAGTCGAGCTGTGCCTCGAAGGTTCCGGAGTCGTCGTCAGAAGCTCTGGTATAAGCTGTTGTATCTTTTCCTTTTCCTTTTGTAAGACTTTGAGTTATCAATATAGTTATCTTTATCACTTTGCCCTTGTCATTTATATCTTGCTTCTACTTTATTCTAGTTGCATCTATATCATGTTTAGACTATAGTTAGTTGTAGCTCTAGTGCTTCTAGATCTTGATTAAGTCTTTGTCTTAGCTGGTTCTTTTATCTTGCTCAATACTTGTGGTGAATTGTCACTGGGGTATTGACAAGGTTGCTTGCTCTTGCTAGCAGAGCAAGTAGTTGTTGACTAGTGTGCGAGTGGTTCCCAAACTAGCCAGTTACCTTAGTTTGTCGCCATGTCTACAGAGGTGGTAGCCGTTAGGTGGTGACAGCCATATACGGCCTACGTAGTCCATCACGTTCGTCGTGGCCTGCAGGATCCCAGAGTGTAGGATTGGTGGCACCCATTCTCATCTCTTTCTGCATGTCATAGGTTCTATTGTCCCGACGCTAAGGCATTAGAGTTAACCCTGATCTCCGAGTATTGGCTCTTCAGCCACTATATCTCTAAGCCCGGGTGACATAGGTAGATAAAGAACCCAGGATTCCTCTATCTCTTCTTGTTGTCCTCCCAACTATCTATTCCTTCTCTTTCCTATCTGAGCCACCCTTGAGCTGTGTGTCACGGTATAACCACTCCTATCCAATACCATTTATCCCCTGTCTTGCTAGTAGTGTACCCTTCTCTGATAGTCTCGTATATCTGTTTGCTAGTAATCTTGCCAAAGCTTCACTATGGAAAATATAAATTACGATACCTCAGATTACTGTCTGATGAAGTGCTACAGCGGTAATTCTATGCGCTTGCACAATATTTATATATTTTACTTAGCCATAAGAAAAACCACTGAAACACTCCTTACCCCAGTACCTGGATTCACAATCCTGATATTGGATCGTAAGAAGTGCCAACAAGCATTTCTAGCACTGTTGCCGATGAAACAATTGGCTAGATACTTTCAAACTTTTATCTCAAACTTTTATCTCGAGTATACTGCTACTCAAGCGGGTCTATCCTTGCTCTGTTTCGTTGGTCTTGTGAAGCAGAGCAGTGCACGGCTGGTTTCCAACTACCATCAAACTACCAAGAAAATCGTGAGTCTCTTGTGAGGAAAGTGCGACCCCGTGTTGTACCTCCTCAGAAGCAGGTCATTCCGACGAACCTAGTCTTTCCCGTCGTTGACCTGGCTTCATCGAGCATGGCAAGCAAGACGATCCGCGAGTTCTCTGCTCCATCGAGCGAGAACGTGCGTGTCGGACCAGCTCCGCCAGTCGGAGAGGGGAACTTCGAGCTCAAGCCAGCCATCATCAACATGGTGCTGGCTAGCCCGTTCTGTGGCAAGCCGCACGAGGATGCCAATGCTCATCTTCAGCATTTTCTGGAGATTTGCAACACCTTCACCATACGCGGGGTAAGCATTCATGCCATTCGCCTTCGTTTATTCCCTTTCTCATTATTAGGCAAGGCGAAACAATGGTTTTATGCTGACCGCGAAGCCATAGAAACTTGGGATAAGTGCACTAGCGCATTTTTGCTAAAATTCTTTCCGGTTGGAAAAACCAATGCCCTCCGGAACAAAATTGCTAGTTTCCAGTAGCTAAAAGATGAAATAGTCCCGGAAGCATGGGATCGCCTCCAGGACTATATATCTGCTTGTCCTCACCATGGTATGCAGAGTTGGTTTATCATTCAAACCTTTTACCACGGGCTTAGAAGCTCTCATAGAGAAGATGGTCGAGAACCAAGGTTGATCCAACGATCGAGCCCAACCTCGGACTCGAGGAGTTCACCAAGTTGAAGCTCAGGACATGCTCGCTGCCAAGATGGACCTCCTGATGAAGAAACTGGAGGCCCCTGCTCAAGAAATGGTGCAAGCCATGGATGCTCGCATGACTTGCGAGGTCTGTGGCAACACTGGCCATTCGGGAAGCGACTGCCCCGAAACACGAGAAGATGCCCACTACGTCAACAACTCCAACAACAACGGGTATCGACTGAACAACTACGGCAATCAAGGCTGGAATTCGCACCCAAACCTCCCATTCGAGAGGCCTCAACAAGGTAACAATTTCAATTCCAGCAATTTCAATAATCAGCCATCCCTTAGAGATCTAGTGTTTGGCCATGGTAAAATCACAGAAAATATCAATAAAAAGCTTGCTGCTAATGATAAAATATTGGAAAGCATAGACTCTAGGCTGGATTCCTTTGCTTCTGTTATGAAAAGCCAACTGAGTTTCAATAAAATGATAGAAACCCAAATTGCTCAGTTAGCTGCAGCCGTTCCTATCACTGAATCGGGGAAGATTCCGGGGCAACCCGAACCTTCCATCAAAAAATAAATGCTGTTACTACGAGATAAGGTAAGGTGTCTTGTAGTACATTCTGTACCACTCATGCAGATAAGGTCGCACACATTCAAGTACAAATGCCAAGAGGGACCTACTTGTCACGAGCTGCTAGGAGAGCAATCACGAAGACCTCTCTGGAAAGGAAGGAAGATCCCGGAGTACCCATCATTCAGTGCACGATCTGGAATCGTCGCATTGATGAGCTCTCCGTGATCTGGGGCCAGCATAAACATCATGTCCAAGGTATTATTTAATAAATTACGCTACCCTACTTTGTCATCTACAAATACCCAGGTACAACTTGCGGACTCAACGATCCGCTATCCTGAAGGCATGATTGAGAATGTACCGGTCCGTGTTTGGGGACGTTATGTCCCTACGGACTTTGTCGTACTTGACACGGGGAACAATTATTCGTTTCCCCTTGTGTTGGGCTGGCCATTCTTGAACACTGCCCTGGCTAGAATCGATATGGATGCGGGAGAAATCTCGTTCCGTATCGAAGGAAGATTGATATACTTCAAGTTTCAACCACGGGAAGAGAAGAAGACAGCCTCTCACACCGGAGCAGAAGAGCGCCGAGTGTTTCCTGAAGGCACTCATCAGTGCAGAGCTGGAAATACTCGATGTCGAACAATTCAAACGAAATGAGCTAACAGGACCAATGAAAGTAGAAGAGATGGATCTTCTCGTAAAGAAATACGAAGAAGACCAAGCCCTCTGGAATTGTCCAGAGGAACCAATCTTACCGCCATCGACACAGAAGAAGACTAAGAATATGTGGCGAAAGAAGGTTGCATCGCCCGAACCACTCACTCCGGGATCGGACGATGAAAAAATCAACTGAAGACAGGTGGAGTCCTGCTCATGGACTATAAACACGAGCTCTCGCCGCGAGGAAAACCGGTGTGTATCTCATGTTTCCCTTCCAAAATTTTATTTTCCATCATTGCGTTTGGATGTTTCCTTTTCCAAAATAAATGAACCACTTGTGTAATTAATTTGAAAGAGAGTAGAAAAATGCAAGCATGGTAAAAATAAATGGATGAACCAGGCCATTCGGCCGAATGAGCCCCAGCTCTCTCCCTTGCCTATAAATACCACCCCTTGCTTGCTAGCTTCTTCACACCATCCAACTCTAAAAAAATTCCACCAGAAGCTCTCTCTCTCTCAAGTTCCTTGCTCAAGTTCTTGCTGAAGTTCTGCTTTAGTTCTTGCTCAAGTTGGTTCACTTGCATTGCTGAAAAATCCCAAAAAAATATTTTGCCTTTGTTCGATCTTTGTGCTGAAACTTGAACATGTTTGTGGTGGTTTCCGACACCCACAAGAATGACTAATCTTTTGTGGAGATTTTCATCCCTGCAAGAACGACTAACTCTCTCGAACGACTGACTTGATTTAGTTGTGCTAACCCCATGTATTCAGTCCTTCGGGTAGTCGTTGCGCTAACCTTTTGCAGGAAGCATGTCGAAGCTCTTCTCCGCGTTCCGTCGCTCCGCCTGGCTGAACAAAAGCTCGGACAATGCTAGGAGCTCCCCAGCCCCGTCCCGCGGTTCAAGCCGAATGGATGTGGACGAGTCAGGGGCAGCCGACTTGGGGAGAGGCTGTTGGCGGTCGTTACAGCCCAAATCCGACCACCAATACTCGGGAATAAACGAGGTTATATGCAACATTCCATGTACTTAGGTTTTATTTCTAATAAAGTTCCACGAGTTTTGGTGAGTGACACCTGTGCAGGTACAACTATGACAAATACGCGCTATTGGGGCCGAAAATGACCGAATCGGCCGAACGACTCCGTTCGGCCGGTTACCCCCCTTAGCCGTGCACGTCACCAGGAGTCGTCCAACAAATATCAAGCGAACACGACAAATGACATGAGGACGGCAGCCATCTCTTCCCGGGCCACGACCACATCACCTCTGGGCCATAAACACACGAAGCCAATCACCAGGAGGTAGCCCAGAAGGCCCACAGAGCAAAGGCGATGCAGGGGAGGGCCGGCCACGGGCCAGGCCCATTCGGCCGAACAGGTCCGTTCGGCCGAACCGACTCCCCTGCCCAAACCGCCTCCAGGGGCGAAATCCTGGCCCTTGGTAGCCAGGTCGGTGCATCCCTCGGTTCGGCCGAACCGGGGAGTTCGGCCGAACCGAGATCTTCGGCCGAACCGCATCCCTGCCGCCTCCAGCTGCCTTGGCGGTTACCCTGCCTACAACCGACCTTTGGAGCTATAAATAGAGGGTCACACTTCACTTGTAAACACACACCACTTGGGAGCAAGTCTCCATTCTCCACTTTCAAGATGTAGAGTAGGCTAGTCCTGTTGGGAGTTAGAGTCAGGGTCGAGCTTCGTTCGGGGTTCCGGAGTCGTCTTCTGGAGTTCTGGTAAAGCTCTTGTATCTTTTCCTTTTCTTTATGTTCGACTCTGAGTAATCAATATATTTCCTCTGCATTTACTTGAGCTATTTGTTCTGCATTTATTTCGCGAGTAATTGTGGAATGTCTAGCCTTGGTTATAAGCTGTTGTAGTCTGGTTCTATAAGTTCTCTCTTAGTCCTTTGTCTTAGCTGGTTCCTCGTTTCTGCTCAATACTTGCGGTGAATTGTCACTGGGGTATTGACAGGATTGCTTGCTCTTTCTAGAAGAGTGAGTAGTTACTGCCTAGCATAGGTGTGGTACCTAGTCTAGATGGTAACCTTGGTTTGTCCCCGTCGCAACGGAGGTGGTAGCCGTGAGGTGGTGACAGCCCTTTCGGTCTTCATAGTCCATCACGTTAGTTCCGGTCTGCAGGCACCCCGTAAGAGCACGGAGTTTGTGGCACCCCTTCTCATCCCTTTCTGTGTGTCACGGGCTCCGTCCCCGATGTTGAGATAATAGAACTAGGAAGAGAACCATAGATACCATTCTTCATGCTAGCCGTAACCCTTGCCAGAGGTATCTCAAGGCCAGTGGAAGTATATAGGAATCCTTTCCTGTCTCGTTGTTCTCCCACTAGCTAGACCGCTCTTCTATCTCTATCCTGAACTTCTCCTTGTGTGTGTCAACTGAATATCACTCCTATCCTATCCTTTACCCCTGCCTTGTTAGCCGGTACTTTAATTAGTAGTTACATCCTTGTTAATAGTCAAAACTCTTTATCTAATGCTTCCCTGCGGAAATATAAATACGATACCTAGGAATACTCCCGGGTGAAATGCTACATCGGTATCCGTGCGCTTGCGGATTTATATCTGTATCGTAAGAATACCAATGAACACTACTTGCACCATTACTGGGATTGGCAATCCTAATAGTGGACCGTAAGAAGTGTCAACAAGCATTTCTGGCGCCGTTGCCGGGGAAGCAATTGGCGAAAAATATTGATGACTGACATTGGTGTCTACTAACTTAATTTACCGCTAGCATTAGCGGGATCACCCCTGTTTGCTTGAGTATGTTTCTAACAGGAGGAAGCAGAGAGCCCAGGGTGCCCGATCATGCAGGATTTATCAATGTATGCCCCTGTCTACTGCAATGAGTACCGTACGGAAGCTTCTGAAGAAAATTTGCACATGTATGTGTTCATACATATACATATTTTAACATAACCACGTGCAGAATGGAAGAAAGATCGTCGTCAAGGAAGAAAAAGGAAATCAAATGTGACGGACGAATGACGCTGCATCACCGCAATTCCGTCTCAAATTGTTGGTAATGGCGAGAAAAATCAAGGTATGTGAGATAGTCCAGCTCTTAGACTTTAAATTTTGAGCTTTATCCTTTAAATTGTTGCATTATCCACTGCATGATTGCATTGAATCACTTAATTTAGGAATTCATGCATACTATTACCCTATTTTTTTTCCCAATTCACTGCATATTTCCCATTCTTGCATTTGCATTCATTCGCCCCATCACTGTTTTGCATAAAAAAACACTAAAAGAAAAATAAAATAAATATCCAGCGACCACTAGTGTTAGGCCAAGGTGTCTGTATGTCTGCAAGCCTTAATCCAAGGCTAGTGGCCAAACATAACCTGGCCTGGCCAGTTTTCGCTTGTCCTTTGCGCTTCGCGTGAGAGAGGAGGCAAACTCTACGCCTCCACTCCTTTGCCGCTCCACTTGCTTGTTTTTGGGACCTATTGTTTCAACATTCGCATACAAGCTAGTTGCGCGGCATTCCACTAGTTGGTATATTTGAGTGCCGATCCCCTTTGCCACATCCATAACTGTGTATCCGTACATGGAAACATCAACGCGGAGGAGGACTCAGCCAACTTCGTGCAGTCACATTAGCGTTGTAGCATCACCGCTGCATCAGTTCTGAAAGTATTCATCATCAGATGCCAACGGTAGGCACGCTCAGGTACGTGAAACGGTTTTTGCTTTTTACCTGAATTAAAAGCAAAGTTCACCAATGGCCATATGCTTATCTCCATGTAAATATTTCAAGGTGTTTCCATGCCTCCTTCATCTATTGCGGTTTGCTCGGGTTTGAATGTGTTGCTAGCTAGAATACATTCATAAGCTCTTTAAATTAAGCATGGTGCTTAGGTTAATTAGCTTGCTTTAATCGAACTAGACATGGTGTCAAGTTTGATTAATGAACCTATAAAGCAGTACTTCTATGGATATTGGTTGTATGTGTGGACTAACCCCTACAGAAAAAAAATCAAAAAAAAAGAGAGAAGGGGGAGTCCCAAAATATACTTCACACCGGATATGAAGGCTATGGATACAGTTGAAGCCTAGGGTGGACAATCATTCCAGGTATGCACATATTGCAGTAAATTATAAGTAACCTGGAATAGGAAGTTGCATCGTCCGAGACATTCTCTCCATATCGGACGGTGACAAGAACAATTGAAGACAAGAGAAGTCCCGCTCGCGGACTTAAAAGCTGAGCTCTCGCCGCGAGGAAAACCGGTATGTATCCCATATTTCCCTTCCAATTATTAATTTTTCAATTGCATTTGCAAAATAAATGAACCACTTGAGTAATTAATTTGAGAGAGAGTAGAAAATTTTGCAAGCTTGGTTAGAAATAATTGGACACATGCTGAAATTTTACCTAGGGTGGATGTAATTGGTAACTTTTATCATTTTCATCCCCTCTAGAACATCTCCAATTATTCACCATCACCACCAACCAGCACCAAACATGTCTACCCCACTAAAAATGGCTGCACACTCACCAATTTTCACAAACATGGCAGCATGGGGGTGACTCCACTAAAACCAACTTTGGTCATGTCAAGTTTGCATCTCACCTACCACTAAAAACCACTCACATGACCTTGGGAATTGTTGGCCACACAAAATTTCATGGAATCAAAATAAGGGGAGGTGCTCCACTCAGGGAGGAGTGGCCTGGCCACCAGGGCCTGGTTCGGCCGAACCACCCAGTTCGGCCGAACCAGGGACCTGCCTCCCCTCGGCCTATAAATGTTGGTGCGTTGCTTGCTTGCTCTCACACACTCATACACTCTGAAAAATTTCTGTTAGAAGCTCTCCCTCTCTCATTTCTTGCTCTAGCTTGTGCTCAAGTCCTTCCCAAAGTTCTTGCTCAAGTTTTGGTTCACTTGCATCACTAGAAAATCCCAAAAATATTTTGCTTTTGTTGCGATCTTTGTGCTGAAATTCTGGACGATTTTGTGGTGGTCACCGACACCCACAAGAACAACTAACCTTTTGTGGTGGTTTTTATCCCCGCAAGAACGACTAACTATCTCGAACGACTGACTTGATTTTCTTGTGCTAACCATATATATTCAGTCCTTCGGGTAGTTGTGGTTGCACTAACCTTTTGCAGGAATCATGTCGAAGTTCTTCACGTCGCTCCGTCGTTCCGCCCGGCTAGGTTGACGATCGGACGATGCTGGGAGTTCCCCAGCTCCGTCCCGAGGCTCGAGCCGGATGGACACAGACGAGTACGGAGCAGCCGGCTCGGGATGGGGCCATGCCACGCCCCCGACCAGGCAGCTCCTGAGCGAGAGTGACATCAATCTCAGGACAGAACGGGAGCAGAACACCTTCAACGAGCTTCGACTGAAGGAGTTCGAGCACACCCGTGTGTTTGAGCAAGACTTGCTCAGGGACACGGGGATGGACGTAGAGTTCACGGAAATCTTCCAAGCCGTTGGCTGGGAGAATTTCTGGCACATCAACGAAGAAGGTTCGTACCTGCTCACCCTTGAATTCCTCTCGACTTTGGTTTCTGAAACTGGGGGGGTTCGTTTCCGATTTTTCAACCAAGAGTTTTTCTGCTCTTGGAGGGATTTTAGTTCGGGTCTCGGATTTTCAAGCCGTTGTTCCTTAGACCCGAACAAAGCGCTTAAAAGATTTGACCGGGTGGCATTTTGGAAAAAGATTTCGGGGAATACCAACTGTCATGCGCCGCGCACGAACAGCATACATAACCCCACTTTGCGTTTCATGCATCGTTGGGTGTCTATGACGATATTCCCCCGGGCAGATTTGTGCCCTGTCAACACCATCAAGTTGCGGGTTCTTTTTGCCATGGTCAAGCTGATTCCCTATTCACCAGTGAAAGACATGGTTGGTCACTGGCTGTCTCATATTTCTCGTGCGGGTAGCATGGTGATGACTTCTCGAGTTACTCGCCTCGCTAACCATCTGGGCATCCTCCAAGGCGCCCGGTTCACGTACATCGAGACAGCGCGTTCCGTCGTGGATGCCAAGCACTTCGTGCAAGCTCAAATCATACGGCGGATGCCTGACGCAACGCTGGCAATGATTTACCGTGGATATACAACTGAAGTGCCTTTGCCTTGTGTAGCACTAAGGCTGTATACCACATCAAAACTAACTCTTCAGTTGAGGACCGAGTCGGACGATTCTCCACCTTCGAGAGAGCCCACTCGGCACAGCGTTGCAGGTGACGGACCCGTCATGAGGGGACGAGCCAGGCGTGATGTTGGGCTTGCCACCTCACAGGAGCCGGAAGATGCACCACAAATGCCGCACCGACACACTTCCGCTTTTGAGGCCACCTACGACATGTACACCGGTGCTGGGACGTCTGGAGCAGGAGGCTCCGGGCAACACCAAGAGCCGAACTACTTCACCTCAGGACGCTGGGACTACGGCCAGGACACAGACTCTGAGTGGTCTGGGAGCCGGTATGGAGGGGGGTATGACAGTGCCTCCCAGCCATATTACCCCGGATACTCACAGTCCGCACGCTTCGACTACGCCCGGGAGTTGCCCTACATCTCCGACCGAATCGAGCTCATCGACGACCGTACCCGAGAGATTCAAGACACGCTAGCCCGCCATTCTCAGTATCATCAAGAGAATAGCGGGATGGTGCCGTCCATCCAGCATGACGTCCACGAGCAAGCAGAACAGCTGAGCCAGTACCTTTCAAGGCTCAACCCCTACCAGTGAAAGTTCAAGCTTGGGGGAGGACCCCACCAGGTATGTCCCGATTTATCCAGCACTTTGATCTTTTAATTTCCCGTTCATTTTCCTTCATGATAATTTGCATTTAAAAAAAATGAAAATACCAAAAATATTTCCCTTAAACAATATTTCCCTTGAATAAAAATAACTCCCAACTATGCATGGAATGAATCATATGCCTCTCACCTTGGAAATGATGAATAGTTGCTCTGTCATTAATTCTGCAAGTACTTTGTTTCAACTAGTTGCTAGATTGTGCTTGAGTTATTTGGCATGAGTAAAAATGATCCTGAAAACCTTGTGGGAGCACATGCTTTATTCCAAGTCTAAGTTGTTGTGGGGATTGATATAGTGAGAATTTGGTTAAGTTCCATTCTGCTTTTAGTACGGGGAAAATCTCGGAAATTTATGCTTTCAAAATGAAACAAGTTCCTCATTGGTTAAAATACCTACCAGAGCCATATGATAAGCTTAGTTGAAAATTTCTACTCATATGCTGCTTGTTATCTTAGTAAGCTTTGTCAAATTGTTGTGACCTTTGAGTGAAACTTTCATATTCTTAAAGATCGAGACCCACGTACACACACCACCTCTCACTTGCAATTCCTACACTGGGAGTTAGCAAACATTTTTCCATCATCCATCCACAAAAATAAATGCTCCATGTTCTATGAGTTCCCTCTCCAAACATTCTTGATAGGGACATGGGCTATGCAAAAAGAAAAGCATGCCAAAGAAGCATGGCAAAAATAAGAGAAAAAGAAAAGCATGCCAAAGAGCATGGCAAAAAGAAAGAGAAAAAAAAGAGCATGCCAAGTGGCATGGCAAAAATATGAGAATGAAAGATAGCCCATGTTCTCGAAAATAAATCAAGGAGAGGGAGTTTTCATCCAGGGAGTTCCACCATATTCCATTCCACCATTCCACCATATTCCACTCCATTCATATCCACACACTTGCACGTCTCGATCTTAAGATGTGATTTGTCTCCTCAGAGATCCGGTCTTTGACTTAGCAAAATATAAGATGCATGCATGCCTTCATCCTTTGTCCCTGAGCCACACAAAAAGCCATATTAGATGTTAGGATGAAAAGAAGGCACAAGCCTTTGGTGAGGATTCAAATACACTTGAGTGATTGAGTGTGCCAATGAGGAACAATTTGTAGTTTTCAAAACTTGTGAAAAAATTCCGAGATGGGATCCTGAAAAGAGTAGAGTGGAATAAAACTGAGTTTAAACTGTTCGTCCTTTCAACCACTCAAGATAAGGAGATTGCTATAAGCCTCATAGGTAAAAAGGTGATTTGAAACTTTGCCTATGATTCCAGTATTTTTGAAGACTAGTTGTTTATAAGTTACCTGCAAAAGAAATGACATTGTAGCAACTCCTGATCCACCGAGCCTAAGTTTATATCTTTGCTCGAGGACGAGCAAAGAGCTAAGCTTGGGGAGCTTGTTGGCGGTCGTTACAGCCCAAATCCGATCACCAATACTCAGGAATAAACGAGGTTATATGCAACATTCCATGTACTTAGGTTTTATTTCTAATAAAGTTCCACGAGTTTTGGTGAGTGACACCTGTGCAGGTACAACTACGACAAATACGCGCTATTGGGGCCGAAAATGACCGAATCGGCCGAACGACTCCGTTCAGCCAGTTACCCCCCTTAGCCGTGCACGTCACCGGGAGTCGTCCAACGAATATCAAGCGAACACGACAAATGACATGAGGACGGCAGCCATCTCTTCCCGGGCCACGACCACATCACCTCTGGGCCATAAACACACGAAGCCAATCACCAAGAGGCAGCCCAGAAGGCCCACAGAGCAAAGGCGACGTAGGGGAGGGCCGGCCACGGGCCAGGCCCGTTCGGCCGAACAGGTCCGTTCGGCCGAACCGACTCCCCTGCCCAAACCGCCTCCAGGGGCGAAATCCTGGCCCTTGGTGGCCAGGTCGGTGCATCCCTCGGTTCGGCCGAACCGGGGAGTTCGGCCGAACCGAGATCTTCGGCCGAACCGCCTCCCTGCCGCCTCCAGCTGCCTTGGCGGTTACCCTGCCTACAACCGACCTTTGGAGCTATAAATAGAGGGTCACACTTCACTTGTAAACACACACCACTTGGGAGCAAGTCTCCATTCTCCACTTTCAAGATGTAGAGTAGGCTAGTCCTGTTGGGAGTTAGAGTCAGGGTCGAGCTTCGTTCGGGGTTCCGGAGTCGTCTTCTGGAGTTCTGGTAAAGCTCCTGTATCTTTTCCTTTTCTTTATGTTCGACTCTGAGTAATCAATATATTTCCTCTGCATTTACTTGAGCTATTTGTTCTGCATTTATTTCGCGAGTAATTGTGGAATGTCTAGCCTTGGTTATAAGCTGTTGTAGTCTGGTTCTATAAGTTCTCTCTTAGTCCTTTGTCTTAGCTGGTTCCTCGTTTCTGCTCAATACTTGCGGTGAATTGTCACTGGGGTATTGACAGGATTGCTTGCTCTTTTTAGAAGAGTGAGTAGTTACTGCCTAGCATAGGTGTGGTACCTAGTCTAGATGGTAACCTTGGTTTGTCCCCGTCACAACGGAGGTGGTAGCCGTGAGGTGGTGACAGCCCTTTCGGTCTTCGTAGTCCATCACGTTAGTTCCGGTCTGCAGGCACCCCGTAAGAGCACGAAGTTTGTGGCACCCCTTCTCATCCCTTTCTGTGTGTCACGGGCTCCGTCCCCGATATTGAGATAATAGAACTAGGAAGAGAACCATAGATGCCATTCTTCATGCTAGCCGTAACCCTTACCAGAGGTATCTCAAGGCCAGTGGAAGTATATAGGAATCCTTTCCTGTCTCGTTGTTCTCCCACTAGCTAGACCGCTCTTCTATCTCTATCCTGAACTTCTCCTTGTGTGTGTCAACTGAATATCACTCCTATCCTATCCTTTACCCCTGCCTTGTTAGCCGGTACTTTAATTAGTAGTTACATCCTTGTTAATAGTCAATACTCTTTATCCAATGCTTCCCTGCGGAAATATAAATACGATATCTAGGAATACTCCCGGGTGAAATGCTACATCGGTATCCGTGCGCTTGCGGATTTATATCTGTATCGTAAGAATACCAATGAACACTACTTGCACCATTACTGGGATTGGCAATCCTAATAGTGGACCGTAAGAAGTGTCAACAGAGGCTTCGCCTCGCACCCAACCCGGGAGGTCCTGAACGAGAGTGACATCATTCTCCGTACGGACCAGGAGCAGAACCTCTTCAACATGCTATGCCTGAAGGAGTTTGAGCGTACCCGTGTCTTCGAGCAGGACCTGCTCGTAAGAATGGGTATGGATGAAGTGTTTCCAAGAAGTCTTCGAAGCTATTGGCTGGGGCAACTTCTGGCGTGTCGACGAACAAGGTTCGTATCTCCTCACCCTCGAATTTCTTTCGACTCTCACATCTAGACGGGAGGGTGTTCGCTTTCTGATTTTTCGACCAAGAGTATTCCTACTCTTGGAGGGATTTGAGTATGGCTCCGGGTTTTGCTAGTCATTGTTCTTTGGAGCCTGCCAAAACTTTGAAAAGTTTTAGTCGGGATGGTTTTGGAAAAAGATTTCGGGAAGCACCAATTGTTCTGCAGCACGCACTAACAATATTCATAACCCCACCTTGCGTTTCATGCATCGGTGGATGGCTATGATGGTGTTTCCACGTTCTGATTTGCGTCCCATCAATGTAGTCGAGTTGCGGTTCTTATATACCATGGTTAAACGAGTTGTTGTTTCTCCGGTAAAAGATTTGGTTGCCATTGGATGTCTCATCACTCTCGCATGGGTAGCATGGCGGTGACTTCTCTAGTCACTCACCTTGCTAACCAGTTGGGCATTCTGGAGGGCGCCCAACTTGCGTACTTAGAGACAGCGTGACCCATCATGGATGCTGAGCACTTTGTGCAAGGCCACATGATACGACGGGTGCCTGATGCAACGCTGGTTATGATCTATCACGTTTATACAACCGAAGTGCCCTTGCCTTGTGCAGGACTAAGGTTGTATACCGCTAAGAAATGAACACTCTGGTTGTGTACTGAGATGGATGACTCTCCTCCTCAGAGAGAGCTAGCTCGGCACAGTGTTGCAGGAGAGGAGCCATTTACCCGGGGGCAAGCCAGGCGTGACGCCGGGCTTTTCACCGCTCAAGAACCAGAAACTTCACCGACGCAGCCCCATCGACACACGTCTGCATTCGAGGCAGCTTACGATGCATACGGTGGTTCTGGGACGTCCGGAGCAGGAGGCTCTAGACAACCCCAGGACCTAGACTACTTCGCCTCGGGCTACTTGGACTATGCTCCGAGTACGAACTCAGAGTAGTCCCAGGGATGGTACGGAGGAGGGTACGACAATGCCTCCCGACCATACTTCCCTGGGCACTCTCAGTCCACACGATTCGCTGCACCCAGTGGCTACGACATCGGTCGAGAGTTGTCTTACATCTCCGACCGAGTCGACCTCCTCGACGACTGTACACGGAGCAGTGAAGACACCCTGGCACGCCATTCTCAGTATCACCAAGAGAATAGCGGCGTGCTGGACTCTCTACGGTATGACGTCCAGCGGCAGACGGATCAAATGTCCGAATACTTTTCGAAGTTTCAACCCTACCAGTGAAGAATCCAAGCTTGGGGGAGGACCCCCATCAGGTATGTTCGATGTCCCTTCAACACTTAGATCTTGCATTTGCCATTTCCCTTTCCATTTTATTTCCACCTTAAAATGAAAACACCAAAAATATTTCCCTTGAATAAAATAACTCCCAACTATGCATGGAATGAGTCATATGCCTCTCACCTTAGAAATGATGAATAGTTGCTCTGTCATTAATTTTGCAAGTGCCTTGTTTTCAACTAGTTGCTTTATAGTACTTGAGTTATTTGGCATGAGTAAAATGAACCTGAAAACCTTGTGGGAGCACATGCTTTATTCCAAGTCTAAGTTGTTGTGATGAATGATATAGTGATATTTGGTTGAGTTCTTGCTTTTGCTCTTAGTACGGTGAATATCTCAGATGTCTTTTGCTTTCAAAAATAAAATAAAATTCCTCATTGGTCAAAGTACCTACCAAAGCCATATGCTAAGCTTAGTCAAAAAATTCTACTCATATGCTGCTTGTTCTCTTAGTGAGCTTTGTCAAATTGTTGTGACCTTTGGGTGAAACCTTCATGCTTCTAAGATCAAGATTCACATACACACCACTCTCACTTGCAATTCCTACACTGGGAGTTAGCAAATATTGCCATCATCCATCCACAAAATAAATACTCCATGTTCTATGATCTCCTCTCCAAATATCCTTGAATAGAGACATGGGCTATGCAAAAAGAATAGCATGCCAAAGAGCGTGGCAAAAAGAAAAAGAAAAAGAAAAGCATGCCAAAGAGCATAGCAAAAATCAGAAATAAGAAAACCATGCCAAGTGGCATGGCAAAAAATATGAGCAAAAAAAATAGATAGCCCATGTTCTCAAAAATAAGTCAAGGGGAGGAAGAATCATCCCAAGGAGTTCCACCACATTCCACTCCACATGTTGCACACACTTGAACTTCTCGATCTAAAGGTATGATTTGGTTCCCCAAAGATCCAGTCTTTGACTTAGCAAAATATAAATGCAAGTAGGCCTTCATCCTTTGTCCATGAGCCACACAAAAAGCTTTGTTCAATTTTAGGATGAAAGAAGGCACAAGCCTTTGGTGAAGATACAAACACCACTTGAGCGATCAAGTGTACCAATTGAGTGACAAATTTAAATTTTCGAAAATTGTGGAAACTCCGAGATGGACCCTGAAAAGAGTAGGAGTGGAATAAAAAACTGAGTTAATCTGTTTAACCTTTCAACCGCCTAAGACAAGGAGATTTCTATAAGCCCCATAGGTAAAATGGTGAGTTAAACTTTGCCAATGATTCAAGTATTTTCGAGTACTAGTTGTTTATAAAGTTACCTGCAAGAAAATTGACATTGTAGCAACTCCTGATCCATCGAGCCTAAGTATTTATCTTTGCTCGAGGACGAGCAAAGGTCTATGCTTGGGGGAGCTTGTTGGCGGTCGTTACGACACGTTTTCGACCACCAATACTCGGGAATAAAAGAGGATATATGTGACATTCCATTTACTTAGGTTTATTTCTAATAGAGTTCCATGAGTTTTGGTGAGTTACACTTGTGTAGGTACAACAACGAGAAATACGTGATATAGGGGTCGGAATTAACCGATTCGACTGAACGACTCAGTTCGGCCGGTTAACCCCCTTAGTTGTGCACAACATCGGGAGTCGTCCACATCAGCAATGACCAAGCAGATGACGATGCATGCCACGTGGGCGACCGCCACCTCATCCTAGGCCAGATCAATACGAAGACCATCACCAGAAACCAGCCCAGGGGGGTCCAACACCAAAGGCGGTGCTGGGGAGGCCGGCCATAGGCCAGGCCCGGTTCGGCCGAATCTCCCAATTCGCCCAAACCAAACCCAGCACCAGAACCGACCAAGGGGGGGGGGGCAAATCCAGGCCGTGGGAGCAAATGGCAGTGCATCCAAGGGTTCGGCCGAAACCTAGGATTCACCCGAATCACCAGGAGGTACCCTTCCTGGTTCCCTTGGCCGTCACTCCTCTCCACCGTCCTAGTTCACCTATAAATGCAGTGGCATTTCACTTGTAACACACACACTCAAGCCAAGGAGCTCTCATCCCACATGTTTAATTGGGAGTTAGGGTTGAGTCGAGCTGTGCCTCGGAGGTTCCGGAGTGGTCTTCAGAAGCTCTAGTATAAGCTCTTGTATCTTTTCATTTTCCTTTTGTAAGACTTTGAGTTATCAATATAGTTATCTTTATCACTTTGCCCTTGTCATTTATAGCTTGCTTCTACTTTATTCTAGTTGCATCTATATTGTGTTTAGACTATATTTAGTTGTAGCTCTAGTGCTTCTAGATCTTGATTAAGTCTTTGTCTTAGCTGGTTCTTCGATCTTGCTCAATACTTGTGGTGAATTGTCACTGGGTATTGACAAGGTTTCTTGCTCTTGCTAGCGGAGTAAGTAGTTGTTGACTATTGTGGGAGTGGTTCCCAGCCAGTGACCTTAATTTGTCCCCACATCTACGTTGGTGGTAGCCGTTAGTTGGTGACAGCCGTATACAGCCTACGTAGTCCATCACGTTCGTCGTGGCCTGCAGGATCCCAGAGTGCAGGATTGGTGGCACCCCTTCTCATCCCTTTCTGCGTGTCATAGGTTCTATTGTCCCGACGCTAAGGCATTAGAGTTAACCCTGATCTCTGAGTACTGGCTCTTCAGCCATAGTATCTCTAAGCCCGAGTGACATAGGTAGATAAAGAACCCAGGATTCATCTATCTCTTCTCGTTGTCCTCCCAACTATCTATTCCTTCTCTTTCCTATCTGAGCCACCCTTGAGTTGTGTGTCACGGTATAACCACTCCTATCCAATACCATTTATCTCCTGTCTTGCTAGTAGTGTACCCTTCTCTGATGGTATCGAATATCTGTTTGCTAGTAATCTTGCCAAAGCTTCCTTGCGGAAATATAAATTACGATATCTCGGATTACTCCCTGGTGAAGTGCTACGGCGGTAATTCTGTGCGCTTGCGGAATATTTATATATTTTACTGAGCCAGAATAAAAAACATTGAAACACTCCTTACCCCAGTACCTGGATTCACAATCCTGATATTGGATCATAAGAAGTGCCAACACCAGGACACCAGGAGGACTTGTTGTTCACTGGCCTAGCGCTATACCTACCAAAGCCTGTCGAGACAACGAGTCAAGGCTAGCCACAACAATTTTGGAAGAACTACCCTACCAGGACGGTCGGACAGCTTCCGTTACCTCCTCCTCCAGCAGCACGGGGGACAACTTCTCCAACGCCCCGACTCTGTTACTACAGACTTCTCCGGATCCTGGCAGACAAGTCTTCATGGCTGGCTCCGATGATCAAGGCACCCAATACGATCGCGAGCTGATCGGCGACATCTCCGAAGAAGAACCTACTGCCAATGGAGAATCTGAGCAACAGAGAACCTCAAGACAAGCAAGGAACACCACACGAAAGCAAAGGCGCATTAACACAACCATACGTGCGAACGCAACTCGAAACCTTACAAGGGATTTCGCGATGGTTGGTGATCAACCGGTCCTCCAGGACGCCCCAATGTACATCTCCGTCGCAACAAAAATCGTCAGGTCTATGCCGGAAACACCAAAAATCAGGCAGGTCCTGACCCTCCTGGAGACGGCTCGCGAGAACATCAGCACTGGCCCTGCATTAAGCCACCACGCCTCAAGCGGCAGACGCCCTGGTGACAGACCATCGCACGACCCAGCAACATTGGCCCACCCGAGTCGCGCTCCACAAGAGCCATCGGGCGGAGCAGTTGGAAGACAAGCCAACGTGCAAGTCCCCAATGCCAGACCTCAAGATGGCAACATGCCACGTAACGGGCCTAACCGTGATAGCGACCTCCGCTCCCACATCAACGCCAACCGAGATGCCCGCTCGGTAATTCAGTCCAGTAGAGCAAACCAAATCAACTCGGAGCTTCGCAGGCGTGACGAATTTGACCGTCGCTATGGACCACTACCTCGTGACAACACTCACGACCGTGATCGCCCTCCACGCGGCCGCGACCGTGACCACCTATGTGAGGCAGATCATCAACAACGCAATAATGATCCTCAATGAGATAACAATCGTGATGGACATTGCCCTCCACGCGAACGGGACTATGATAAAAATTGTGACAACAATCACGGACGTTCGAGGCCTAACAATTCACCAAGCCATAGCTCGGATAGTGGTAGAAACCACTGTGACTCCGACCGCAGTGATGGTCATTGCGGACGTAGTTGTTTGCCAACAGACAAGTATGATGGCTTCCCGGCATTCTCCAGTCGCATCAAGAAAATCAAGTTACCCAGCAAGTTCAAGACAACTGGAATCGAGAAGTTCACGGGCAAACAAGACCCTGAACAATGGCTAAGAGTCTACTCGACTGCGATCCAGATGGCCGGAGGATCCAACGACGTAAAAGTCAGCTACTTCTCCATCATGATGGATACTACTCCACTCACATGGCTCGAGGGCCTTCGCCCCGGATCCATCGACAACTGGGAAGACCTCACCAAGAAGTTCACCGCCAATTTCCAGGGAACATGGTCTCAGCCTGGAACACGATTTGAATTGGCAGCCTGTAAACAGGATAAAAGCGAAACCCTGCGCATATTCATCAAGAGATTCTTTGAAAAAGAGCAACAATTGTTGACATATCTGACCGTGAGGTCATAGACTGTTTCCATGATGGACTCTATGCGAGAGAACTACATCATGAGTTTGGCAGGCGATGCCCAACTACTATCCCAGAGTTCTGGTGCATGGCAGCCGAGTGGGCCGATTAAGATGATCGTGAGCGCGAGCGCTTTGACAAGCGTCGTGACAACATCAACAATGACACCAACTATCACAGAGGAGGCAAGGATCGCTGCAATGATAACAACTATGACTTCAACCGCGACAACAAAAAGCGCAAGCCAGATAACACTATCGTGGCAGTTGAACACCCTCTGCGGAAGAAAAACACGGTCTCTATCGACAAAGTGATGAATGGACCGTGTCCATATCATCCGAACGGACGACACAAGATGGCCGATTGCTTTCACCTTAAACAAGAATTTGATAAGCAAGGGCCAACAAAGACAGACAAAGAGGACGACAAGAAAGCTGACAAGTCTAGAATGTCGTAGCAGTCCTGTTTAGCGGCGAATCCTTAAATCAATCAAAGCGGGCAAAGAAACTGTCGCTCCGTGAGATCATGGAAATTTAACCAGCCACCCCGACATACCTTAAGTGGTCCGAAATTCCCATCACCTTCTCCAGAAAAGACCAGTGGACCAACTTCCCAAGCCCAGGCAGATATTTGTTGGTTTTCAATCCAGTCGTGGCACAAGCCAGACTGACCAAAGTTCTCATTGATGGAGGCAGCGGGCTCATTGTCATCTTTGCTAAGACCTTCTCCAAAATGGGACTTGATATCACCAAACACCTAAAGCCCACTGAATCTCCATTCTATGGTATCATGCCTGGTAACGCGGCAATTCCTCTGGGACAAGTCACACTCCCAGTGACCTTCGGCACAGAAGCCAACTTCAGGATAGAGTACATCAAGTTCGAAGTGGCTGACTTTGAGACCTCGTATCATGCGATTCTTGGGCGTCCAGCCCTCGCCAGATTCATGGCGGTTCCGCATTACGTATATCTTGTTCTTAAAATGCATGCTCCTAAAGGAGTTCTTTCCCTAAGAGGTGATCTGAAGATTGCTTACGACTGTGATGTGGAAGTAGTAGAATTCGCCGCCACATCACAAGTCCCTATTCAGATGTTGGAAGTACTCGCTCTGGCCAAGAAGTCAAAAGAAGAAGACTTGGAGGTTCCAAGCAAGAAGCCCGCAAGCACAAGTTTCAAGCCTTCTGAAGAAGTACAGCTTAAAACTATAGATCTTGAGATGGGCGATCCGTCCAAAACAGCCCTTATAGGGGCTAACTTAGATTGTAAATAGGAAAAAACGCGCTCGTCATGTTCCTTTGTGATAATAAAGATATATTTGCATGGAAACCATCTGATATGCCTGGTGTTCCTAGGGAGCTTGCCGAGCACAAATTAAAAGTTGATGAAAAAGCAAAGCCTAAAAAGCAACGCTTACGATGTCTTGCTCAGACAGACGTGATGCAATCAAAGTGGAACTCGCCAAACTACTCGCAGTAGGATTTATCAAAGAGTTTTTCCATCCAGAGTGGTTGGCCAATCCTATCCTGGTCAAAAAGAAAAACAATAATGAATGGCGAATGTGTGTTGACTATACAGACCTCAACAAACATTGCCCTTCTGACCCCATGGGTCTCCCGCGCAACAATCAAGTCGTAGACTCCACAGGGTGGATGTGCGCTCCTCTGTTTCCTTGATTGCTACTCAGGATATCATCAGATAGCCCTGAAAAAGGAGGACTCGATCAAGACTTTGTTCATTACACCTTTTGGTGCTTATTGCTACACGACAATGTCGTTTGGGTTAAAGAACGCCGATGCCACATACCAACAAGCCATACAAAAATGCTTGTCATCTAAGATTGGCATTAATGTAGAGGAATATGTTGATGATGTGGTTGTCAAAACAAAAGAACCACAAAACCTCATCGCTGACTTACAAGAAACATTTGATAACCTCAGAACGTTTCGTTGGAAGCTCAACCCCACCAAGTGCGTCTTCGGTGTTCCCTCAGGGAAACTACTTGGGTTCATTGTCAGTCACAGAGGCATCGAGGCTAACCCTTCCAAAATTATAGCTATCCTTAACATGGAAGCACCAAGAAGTATCAAGGATGTATAAAAACTCACAGGCTGCATAGCATCCCTCAACAGATTCATTTCAAGACTCGGAGAGAAGGGACTTCCTTTCTTCAAACTACTCAAGAACCGA
The DNA here is from genome assembly GCA_033239725.1 of Echinochloa phyllopogon. Classification (NCBI taxonomy): domain Eukaryota; kingdom Viridiplantae; phylum Streptophyta; class Magnoliopsida; order Poales; family Poaceae; genus Echinochloa; species Echinochloa phyllopogon. Next base: position 32,816,370 of record BTCW01000018.1, read on the forward strand.
GACCAATTTAGTTGGACAGAAGAAGCACATCAGGCTTTTGAACAACTCAAAGCCTACCTGTCTACACCTCCAGTACTCATGGCTCCAGCCAAAAATGATCACCTCTATCTATATATTGCGGCCACTACACATGTGGTCAGCACGGTCATCGTGGTTGAGCGGAAAGAGGAAGGCCATGTATTCCCAGTATAGTGGCCAGTATACTACATTAGTGAAGTACTCTCTGATTCCAAAATACGCTACCCTCAAGTACAGAAGCTACTCTATGCGATCTTTATTACTTCAAGGAAGCTAAGGAATTACTTTCAGGCTTTCCACATAACTATGGTGACCAAGTTTCCCTTAGGCAAAATTCTTAATAATCCTGATGCTACTGGACGGATATGTAAATGGGATGCAGAAATAGCGGCATACAACCTTGACTTCGCCTCTCAAACGGCCATCAAGTCGCAAACACTTGCAGACTTCATAGTCGAGTGGATGGAGCTTCAGTACTTCAGAGCAACCACTCGCCCATAACATTGGATCATGTATTTTGATGGATCGCTAAAGCTAGAAGGCGGTGGAGCGGGTGTCCTATTAATATCCCCCAAAGGTGACCAACTCAAGTACGTTTTGCAAATTCTCTTCAAAGTTACCAATAATGAAGCAGAATATGAAGCCATGTTACACGGACTCCGTTTGGCCGCATCCCTTGGTATCAAACGGTTATGCGTATATGGAGATACCGCTGTCGCTATCAATCAAGTTAACAAGGATTGGGACTGCTCTAAAGAGACAATGGATGCCTACGTTAAAGAAGTCCATAAACTGGAGCACCACTTCTATGGCATTGAATTCCATAATGTTGTTCGAGACTATAACGTCGCTACCGATGCTTTATCCAAGCTGGGTTCAAAATGTGCGGATGTTCCAGCCGAAATCTTCGTTCATGAACTACATCAGTCATCCATTAAAGAGCTAGCACTTGGGGAAACCACTCTAGTTCACCCACAACCAGAACTACAGATTATGGTCATTGACTCAAATTGGATGACTCCATTTATTGAATATCTGAGAGATCATAAACTTCCAGATGAGGAGAAAGAACAAATACCTATCAGACATAGAGCTGTGAACTATGTAGTGGTGGACAACACACTCTATCGACGTGGGGGCTTCGGTCAATGTTCTGATGAAGTGCATTATAACTGATCGTGGAAAAGCACAGCTTAAAGAAATTCATGGAGGTGTTTGCGGTAACCACGTAGCCTCCCGCAGTTTGGTAGGAAAGGCTTACAGAGCCGATTTTTTCTGGCCATCAGCCAAGGCTGATGCTGAAGAGAAAGTCAGAACATGTCAAGGCTGTCAATTCTTCGCCAGACAAGCCCATGTCCCGGCTCATGAACTCAACACAATTCCGTTATCTTGGCCCTTCACGTGTTAGGGCCTTGATCTTGTTGGGCCCTTAGCTAAAGCCCTGGGTGGTTTTGAGTGGCTTATTGTAGCTATCAACAAATTTACCAAATGGATCAACGCTCAGTCCTTGGTAAACGCGCGGGCAGAAAACTTGATCAAATTCTTTGATGGAATCGTTCAAAGGTTTGGAGTACCACGTGAGATCATAACAGACTTGGGATCAGTTTTCACAAGTGCAGAATTTCAAAATTACTGTGAAAAGTATTCAATCGAGACGCACTATGCTTGAGTGGCTCATCCACGCGCCAATGGACTAGTCGAAAAGGCTAATGGCTTACTGCTACAAGGGTTAAAACCCAGACTATACGATACTTTGAAAAAATATGGTGGCAAATGGGCCAAGGAGCTACCCGTAGTACTATGGGGTTTACGTACATGGCCCAGCCGTGCAACTGGACAGTCACCATATTTTTTAGTCTATGGGTCTGAAGTAGTCATACCTGCTGATCTCCTCTGGGAGGCGCCACGACTAGAAAATTACGACGAACAAACCGCCCAGCAAGAAAGATTTCAGGACGTTGATGGTGTTGAAGAAGCTCGAATGGCAGCTCTTATCTAGAACACTCGATATCTTGAAGGTTTACGTCGATACCACCAGCGCTCTGTTCAAAATTGTTCTTTCGTTGTTGGAGATCTAATCTTGCGGCGCATGCAGAAGACCGACGGCTTACACAAACTTATGTCACAATGGGAGGGGCCTTTTCTCGTTAAACAGTCATTGGAGTTGGAACATATCGCCTCCAGACTCAAGGAGATGATCTACCAAATGTGTGGAACATTGAGCACTTGAGGAAATTTTACCCATAAAAAGGGTTTTATGTAAAACTTTAATGTACTCTTTGATGATCACAAGATCAATAAAGCCATGATATCTCTGTCGATCAAAAATTGTGGTTCATCTTTTTATCTATATTTCTCATTAGAGAGACTCTGCATATAGCCTATCGCTTAAAAAGCCTAGACTCAGAGTAGTTGTCGTTTTATACAACAGAAAGCCAAGACTACTTCTCTTTTTACAAAGCAGAAGCAGCGTTAAGCTTCAAAAGTCCTGGTAGAGCTACCCCAACCAATACATGGTTGTAGGTGATAGTCTCGTTTTCTTGATGTCTTTCCTTTGATGGAAGATTAAGGTTCTGTTCTGCTATGTGTCTTTCGCTGACTACATTAGACTTCTTACTTATGCATTACAAGAACTCATGCGAGTTCTGTCCTATGCATAGCGTACATTAGTACCACTTTTTTATGCAATTAAGCATAAAACTACTCTTAATCATGCCACGGCTCTGCGCTAGCAACCGATTATGCCTTAACAAGACTAATATAGGCAAAATCTTTACTACTGGATATTTTCCTTGGTATACAACTACTCTGGCATGGCATGCACCATATCATAAACTACTACCATAGTATCACCGAGTCTACCCAGTCTCACCGAGACTTTATGGATACTGTCATGACCACAAGTAGTTATACTACAAGTCCTCTATGCAAAAATGATTGATATATTTTGCAAACATACTTGGCGGCTCATAAGCTACAAATGATCGTTAATAAACAACATAAAAAATGACTACTTAATAGTAGCCAAATCATTGATTACTTTTTCAGAATCATAATTTACAGACTACACATGCCAAGATAGATTCTCTCATTACTACTCCAAAGAATTGATAAACTCATTAGCCATAGGCTCGGTTTCGGCCACTAGCACTTCATATTGTTCTTTTGTCATGCTAGGAGGCAGATACCTTAACTCCAGCTTGGCTTCAGTGTTATGTGCTTTTACCAAAGCCAAGAGTCTATTGGTACACTCCTTCAGAGTTGATTTACAAAAGTCTGACACTTGCTCTGGCACTTGACATAGCCGTTGTAGAAGTGTTTGGCTGTTGGTTTCCGTACCTTCTGGAGTTAACATCTCCAGAATTGGTTCAACAGCTTCTTCCATGAGTTTCTTCTCAGCCAACAACGTGTCTACTTTTTACTGCTTGGACTGTGTAAGTTTCACAGCTTCCACGGCTTGACTCTCCTAGTCTTGGTGGATCCTTTGTTCTTCAGCAAGCTTCTTCTCACTTTCTTCCATAGCGCGCTTGAGCTGAGAAATCTCATCCGCCTGGGACTGTGAAAGCTTGACTCTCCTAGTCTTGGTGGATCCTTTGTTCTTCAGCAAGCTTCTTCTCACTTTCTTCCATAGCGCGCTTGAGCTGAGAAATCTCATCCGCCTGGGACTGTGAAAGCTTGAACCATGCAGAGGCATTATCTTTTTCTTCTTTCACAGCTTTCTTTAATCCTGTTCCATATAATATGTTGTTACACACAACAAAATCAAATGACGCTACTAACAGGACATGGGTTATCATAGAACAGAGTACTTACTATTATTTTCCTTCACCAAATTGTTGCATCGGCCGTCTAGCCTAGATCTTTCATCGCTAAGAGCTTGGAGTTGTGCATGGAGGTTATCGATCGTATTTTGATGCTCCAACTGCATTTCTACTCGTTGCTCGAAAAAACCAGCTAGATCCACCTCCAGTTCTTCAATCCGTGCTGCCAATTTTGCATCACCCGGTTTCTCAACTATATCTACTAAAGCCTGCAATTATAGCATATTTGTTACCAAATGTCATGCTCTATTACTTACCAGAATTTAAGTTAAGAGTTCCTACCAGGGCAATTTGAAGATGGTTCTGGAATTGTGCAGCTTCATCCATTCGTTCCACCATGGCAACTTCAACCTGTCACAGGATTATGTAGTCATTAATAAAATTACTTTCCTTCATAAATTATATATTTCTCAAGAGACTACTTACATTTTTCGCAACTCCTTCGCTAGCTATTGAGACATTTACATTGACATTTTTAACTGTCTCGACTTCCCCTGTTCCGCCAGACTACAAATTTTGCTGATTGCAGGTTATTATTGCTTAAAGGCACTAAATGGAATTCAAATTTGGAGGATTCAATTCAATGAACTTTTCTATCTGGCGTACCTTTGTAATAGAAGGTGCGATCACTTTTGGAGTTGAAGGTGGCGCAACGCTCATGGGTTCTTCAGCTTTGTTTGATGGATCTTCACTGTTCTTGTCAACTTCCATGAGCGCCACCGATTTTTAAGCCTCTGTTACAACAGTTGGCTGCTCAGCATCCTTTCTACTAGCTTTGGCTTGAGACCTTCTGCCATTTTTGTCAGTACCGACTAGATTAGCCTTGGCGGTCTCTTCAACCTCAGCTACCGTCGTTGGGTCTTTGGTAATTTCTTCCATTGAAGCAGTTTGTTTCTCAACATCATCGGCTTGAATTGCCTTTATAAAGGCCTTGGTTGGAGATCTGTTAAAAGACAGAAGCAAGATCAAATTGCAACCACCAACAACTACTAGTGTTATTTTCCTACTTACTCCACGAGGGGTGTCGGGGCAGTCAAAGGCTGGAAACTGAACTTCTTCAGGAGAGGTAGGTGCCTTTTCGATCTTGTAGTGCTCCCAGTTGTTCCACACGTCATTGCACTCGTCGTAGATGAACATTGTGGCTTGGCGATGCGCTTGGGTACCTTGTCTTGCTCGGCAAGGTCCACTTCAGAAGGAGCAGCCTCAGTGATTGGCTTTGGACGACTCACAAAGGAGTAGCTTGACCGCTTCCTTTTAGCACCAACAGGGATTGTTGGGGGTACCCTTGAGCTTTATGGTTTGAAGTCCCCCACGGTGGTGGTGAGTTATCAGAAATCATTACTCTAATTTTAAAATAAATCATTAAATAATTAGAGGACTAGGCACAGGGGGCTTACCCTTGACATCCCCTTGTTTTGGATCTATCGCTGCTGTGTCCGCATCAGAATCTATGACGCATTCTTCATCAGCCTTGGCGGCAGTGTCGGGGATGTTCCCGGCACTCAATGTTCTTTCGAAAGAGGTCTTGCTGATGTCCTTCCAAGCTTCCTCAGTTAAATCATCAGCGAGCATCGTGGCCTGGGTTGTCACAAACAACTCGGATGAATATTATTTCAAATATTAGCTTCCGAAGTAAATACTACAATTACTTACAGGGCCTGGAGGACTTGACTTCGAGTACTCTCCGATGATGACTGGTTTTTTCATGATACCAGAAAACAAGCGATCTAATCGCATAAGAACTATCTCGTCAGAAAGCTCTTCAGGTACCATCCGTGATGGATCTGTGTTCCCTTCATACTCATATCCAAAGTTGCACCGTTCTTGAAGTGGCTGAATCCTTCACTTTAAAAAGCTGAAGGCGATTCCAACACCCGTCAGACCTTTGTCCTTCAATGCCTCTACTCACTTTAACAAAGCGGGTACTTCTTTCGCTTCTTCAGGAGTTAGACGTAAATTCCAGTTAGACAGATCCCGCGGATACCACCCGTCTTTCTCTAGATAGCTTTTGCTATGATTGCCTGCTGCATTAAAACGATTCAAGAAAGGCTCAGATAAACAAATATGTGATGTTATTTATACAAAGAATACACAATGCTATCAACTCACCAATGGTAAACCATCTGGCCTTCCAATCTCCGTAGGAGTCCAGGATAGGCATATCAAACCACTTAGACCGCATATTCTGGCAAAATTGGATCCCGGCTCCTCCGACTACTTCTGTCCATTGAAAATTTGGATGTGGCTTGATGTGGTACCAGGTACGAAACAAAGGTAGGCTTGGTTTTATACCTAAGAATGCCTCGCATGCATGGACAAAGACAGAGATATAGAGAAATCCATTTGGATTAAGGTGGTGGAGTTGAAGTTTGTACAAAGAAAGAAATTCAATCATGAATGATGACAGTGGCAGACCCACCCCTCGCTCACAGAAGGAAAGAAAGAGAGGAATTTCTTCATTGTTTTCAGTCGGGAAAGGTTGTTTCCAACATGATTTCCATTCTAAAGTTGCTTGGGAAAGGAGCAAACCTTGTTCTACCAGATTATTGAGATCGTTGGTAGATGTTGTGCATTGTTTCCAAGCATTGGCCGGACATGGATAATCTTTGAACTCGACCCGGACATTCGGATCAACCAAAGATACCCTCTTTCTTGTGGATTTCTTCTCTGGTGGCTGCGCGGATCTAGCATCGCCAGCTTTCTTCATTGCTCCTTGCTTCCTACCCATGATGACTATGGGTGACAAACAACTAACAAGATACGCTAGGGTTGCAAAAAGCTCGGGGGCTAAACCTCAAGGACTGTAAGATCGGGGGCTCAATATAAAGCTCTATGAGGCTGACGGCGATTGCAAAGCTTAATGAAGTGAAATGAACCAAGGCTTATCGCTTCAAAATTTATAGCCTTTGATAGGGTTACTGTTTGACACAGTACTATGGCGTCTCATATTCTGTTATTTTGGCCGGTTTTTTAGGGATAACCTTCCTAACTAAGCCACGAGTGACGGAATATTCAGAGATTTTGAATTATCGTAAGTTTTTGAAAGATTTCCTTAATCTTTAAACCAAATATAATTGCTTTAAAGCTCGGATGCTGTTACCGGAATATCCGGGAGTTTATTTTCCAAGAATTTCGGCTCAATTCAAATGAAGACCTTCGACTAGTTTTAACAAAACTACTCGAAGCTCGGGGGCTACACCCAATGGGTGCACCTACTCGGTGCACGCCATTGAACTACTCAAAATGAAGGTAGAATACTGCTTTTTAAATCTCCGACTACCCAAAAAGTACTATAAGGCTACACCCATTGGGTGCATCTAAAGATGCACTCCAATGTAAACTACTCTACAGAGAAGACTTGAGCATCTTGGGCTTGGCTCCAACTACTCAATTGTCTAGAGATTATGTCTTTAAGATATTAAGGTAGATTCAAGACTTGAAGCAAAGGCGCAAGATGCTTGGGGGCTTGTGGGACCAGGATCCCTAGGGCCACTCATCCATGGGATTAAAACTACTCGATAGGGAAGGTTTAATCCGACTACTTTAAACCAGTCAGCTATGGTGCAAGACGGCGTAGTTGATTAGGAAAGACTAGTCGTGTACTATTGGGAGACTCCCCAAAGTACCATGTTGTAGTACTCATTGTTGTATACGACTAGGATTATGTAACCGACTTGTAACTCTGCTCCCCGGATATATAAGGTGGAGTAGGGACCACCTCAAAATAACTCAACTCACGTGCAATACAATCAAGCACACAGGACGTAGGGTATTACGCTACTCGCGGCCCGAACCTATCTAAATCTTTGTGTTGTTTATGCACTGTCGTTCCTAGAACTCGGTGGGACCCACAAATCTACTTCCTGGGGTACCCCCTAGTAGACGTGCTCGATATAAATCGTCGACACTCTTAGAGATCTAGTGTTTGGCCAGGGTAAAATCACCAAAAATATCAATAAAAAGCTTGCTGCTAATGATAAAATCCTGGAAAGCATAGACTCTAGGTTGGATTCATTCTCTTCTGCTATGAAAAGTCAACTGAGCTTTAATAAAATGATCGAAACCCAAATTGCTCACTTAGCTGCACCGATTCCTGTTACCGAATCAGGGAAGATTCCAGGGCAACCTGAACCTTCCATTGAAACGGTAAATGTTGTTACTACGAGACGAGGTAAGGCGTCTCGTAGAACATAATGTGCTTGTCACGCAGGTGTATTCTCACGAGTCCAAGTAAAAATACCACAAGGGGTACACCTGCCAAGAGCTGCTGTGAAGCCATCACGAGGACACCTCCGGCAAAGAAGGAAGATCCCGGAGTACCCATCATTCAGTGCACGATCTGGAATTGCCACATTAATGGTGCACTATGCGACTTGGGAGTCAGCGTAAAAATCATATCCATGGTACTATTTAAGAAATTATGCTATTCCACTTTGTCTCCTACAAATGCCCAGGTACAATTGGCGGACTCGACGATCCGCTATCCTGAGGGGATGATCGAAAATGTGCCGGTCCGAGTCTAGGGACATTACATCTCTACGGACTTCGTTGTCCTTGACACGGGGAGCGAGTATTGGTTTCCCCTTGTGTTGGGCCGGCCATTCCAGAACACTGCTCGGGCTAGGATTGACATGGATACAAGAGAAATCATGTTCCATATCAACCGGACCCCGATATGCTTTCCATTCCGACCTCGGGAGAAGGAGGAGACAAAGCCTCTCACACCGGAGCAGAAAAAGTGCCGAGTGTTTCCTAAAAGCACTCCTTAGTGGGGAGTAGGAAATACTCGGTGGAGAGCACGAGTAGGATGAGCTGACAGGACCAATGAGCGCAGAGGAAATGGACCTCCTCGTAAAGAGATACGAGGAAGATCAAGCTCTCTGGGATTCCCCAGAGGAGCCGATCCAACCACCACCAACGCAAACGAAGACCAAGAAGGTGTGGCGGAAGAAGGTTGCATCATCCGAACCACCCGCTCCGGGATCGGACGTTGACAAAATCAACTGAAGACGGGAGGAGTCCCGCTCGCGGACTTTAAACACGAGCTCTCACCGCGAGGAAAACCGGTATGTATCTCAAGTTTCCCTTCCAAATTTGATTTTCCATCATTTCATTTGCATGTTTCCCTTTCCAAAATAAATAAACTGCTTGTGCAATTAATTTGAAAGAGAGGAGAAAATTACAAGCATGGTAAAAATAAATGGAGAGCATGCTGAATTTTATTTGAATTGGGTAAATTTTGTAATTCTCATCATTTTTACCCATTTCCAAAGTGCTCCATTTATGTCTTGTCATCACCAACCAGCACAAAACATGTCCACCACACTCCATGTGGCTGCACACTCATCAATTATCACAAAACATGGCAGCATGGGAGTGACTCCACTAACTTCCACTTTGGTCATGTCAATTTTACATCCTACCTACCAAAAACCACCAAAGTGCCCATGCCCTAGTATTGGACCTAGGCCAAATTTTTGTGCTGGTGGGAGGCAAAGTGGGCAGCACCCACATGTCTGGTTCGGGTGAACCAAGGGGTGCCCTCCCCTTTTCCTATAAATGCTGGCCATTGCTTGCTTGCTTCTTGCACCATCCCATTTTGAAAAATTTCCACCAGAAGCTCTCTCTCTCTCTCTCTTAAGTTCTTGCTCAAGTTCTCCTTTCATTCTTGTTAGAGTTTGGTTTGCATGCATTGTTAAAAAAATCACAAAAATATTTTGCTTTGCTTGATCTTTGTGCTGAAACTTGAACGTATTTGTGGTGGTTTCCGACACCCACAAGAACGACTAACTTTTTGTGGTGGTTCTTCATTCCCAGAAAAATGACTAACCCTCTCCAATGATTGACTTGTTTTGCTTGTGCTAACCCCATATATTCAGTCCTTCAGGCAGTTGTTGTGCTAATGTTTTGCAGGTAACATGTCGAAGCTCTTCTCCGCGTTCCGTCACTCTGCCCGGCTAAGCAAGCACTCGGGCGAGGACGATGCTGGGAGCTCCCCAGCACCATCCTGTGGTTCAAGCCGGATGGAGGTGGATGAGCCAGGAGTGGCCAGCTTGGGCAGAGGCTCTGCCTCACACCCAGTTTGGCAGCTCCTGGACGAGAGCGACATTATGCTCCGGACGGACTGGGAGCGGGAGGTCTTCAACCTGGTGCGCCTGAAAGAGTTCGAGCTTACCCGCGTCTTCGAGCAAGACTTGCTCGTAAGAACGGGTATGAATGAAGAATTTCTCGAGGTGTTCGAGGCCGTTGGCTGGAGCAACTTATGGCACATCAATGAACCAGGTTCGTACCTCCTCACCCTTTAGTTTCTTTCGACTCTTGCATCTGAACGGGAGGGTGTTCATTTTCGGCTCTTTAACCAAGAGTACTTCTGCTCTTGGAGGGATCTGAGCGTGGCTCTTGGTTTTGATTGTCATTGTTCTTTAGAGCACGCAAAAGCTTTGAAGAAGTCCAGTCGGGATGGGTTTTGGAAAAAGATTTCTAGGAGCACTAGTTGTTCGGCGCCTCGCACCAACAACATTCATAACCCCACCTTGCGCTTCATGCATTGGTGGATGGCTATTACAGTGTTCCCACGTTCTGATTTGCGTCCAGTTAATGTGGTTGAGTTGCGACTTTTGTATGCCATGGTTAAATGAGTTGTTGTTTCTCCTGTCCGGGACATGGTTACTCATTGGTCAACTTATCCCTCTTCTGTAGGTAGCGTGGCGGTGACTTCTCTAGTCACTCACCTCGCTACCCAGTTGGGCGCTCTTGATGGTGCCCAACTGATTTACATAGAGACACCACACCCTGTTGTGGATTCTGAGCACTTTGTGCAAGGCCATATGATACGACAGGCGTTCGATGGGAACTTGATCATGATATATCGCGGCTATACAACCGAGGTGCCCCTGCCTTGCATAGCTGAGGTTGTATACTGTCACACCCGGATTTTCACAAACCCGAATGCAGCCATATGTGTGCCCTGGAAGTCCACAGAACACATACAGCGAACAAATATGATAAACAGAGTACAGATGCTCGAAATAAAATAGTTTACATCAGAGTATAACATAAATATTTATTACAGCGGAAGTCTATAACTCTCAACTAAAGTGGAGCCGCAGTCCACAGGGACTCTGACTAGGAGAGCGCAACTCAGAAGTACGGCAGGTCCTCAGGGAACTCAGCAGCAGTCTCATGCTCAGCCCAATCTGTTTACCCATCCGAGATTTTGTTGAATAAATGGTAAGTGTAAGTTAACAAATACTTAGCAAGTATAGCACGGGTATGAAGGCTCAAAGTAGGCTAGACATGGCTTAACTACATTAGCATTTTTAGTTCGTTCATTTTATCATTAACTAAATTACTACAAGTGAATTGATCCCGGTTGTGACCCAATTAATAAAATATAAGTGACATTAAACATAAATAAACATCATCTTCTAATCAAAAAGGATCCAGGCCGCTCCTGACCCTGAGCAAGGCTATCATGATAGATTTACACTCTGCAGAGGTTTCGCCCTTTACCCACCAGTCGCGTAAAAGTCTAAAGTAACTTTGCACCCAACCACGCACATCAACACTTCCGAGGTGTGACTGCATAGGGACGCTACGAGGTTTTTCACAAGACACCCTAACAAAACAGTAGCCACTATGGTACAACACAGGCAGCATGATCCAAGGCACCGAGATTGACTGACTCTCAGGGCGCAGTGATGAGAGGATCAATGGCGTCTAGAGCGCGGACACGCATGCCAACAAGTAAAAGAGCGCGACGTGCGGAGTTTCCATACCACAGGGACTCCCAACACGGGACTGTGCCTGACAAGACATAGCCGATGGTACCCCCGTCCTCGGTGGATCAAACCATACTCTCACGAGTGCTTCCCATAGCGCCGTAGGCCCCGTTGGTAACTACTGTCAAGCTAGAGCCGTACAAGTTACTTGACCAAGACCAGAGCCATAATAGTTCTAGCAGTGGCGACAGGCTCCTGGGTTGCCGCTTTAAGAACCGGACCTTAGGGAGAGACACTGGAGCAAAGCACACAGCACATGCCTAGTTCCCTAAACCATGTTGCTAAAAAGCAAGTTTTATCATTAAGTTAAAGTGAACCATTAAGTCATGATTAACAATATAAAAATGATAAAGGAGATGCGCATATCAAAGATTCTACCCATATGCATAAGCCCAAGGTTATCAAGGTACAGGATATACAGAACTAGGTACAACCTTAAGGGGACATCAATTTAGACACATGCATATGAAAGTAAATGAATATAAAAGGTGTGTTTAGGTAGCAAGGATTGTCCATGCTATAACTTGCCTTCCTCAAAGTGCTGCTTCTGCTGCTGTGAGTCCTGCTCCGGAAAGTCCTCACCAAGCTCGAACTCCAAAGCTAACGGCTCACCGACTGGACACGAAGCACCACACAAGCATACACGCATACCAATACATGCAAACAAATAATATTCTATTAGAACAGTACACCAACAGTAGAAACAGTACAAATAAAGGTGTTAGAAATATTCTACGCTTTACTACGAACACATGAGCGCAAAAATCACACTAATCGGAGATAAAACGAAAAAGATATGGCCAAACAAAGATCTAGGGACCTGCTGCCAATTTTTAAAAGTTTCCCGGGGCTTATTTTGAAGAAACTGAGGACCTAAATGTAAATACGCGTTAAAACCCGAGGGCTAACATGCAAAATAGGCTCGGCTGGACCGCGGGTTCTATAAATAAAAAATCAGGGGCTTTAATGAATAAAATAGGACCTAATCGTAATTATTTTTGAACTGAGCTGGAGCACGGGTTGATTTCCAAAACGTGGAGGGGCTCTTTAGCAAAAGGCGCTCGGCTGACCGGTACGCTGGGGGTTTGACCTAGGGCAGGGCGCGATGAGGAGCGTTGGATCTGGATCCAACGATCCAGATTGGCTCGGGTGGAAAGGGTCGCCGGCGGGGGAGAGTTTCACGGCGGCGCCACTCGGGTGCGGCGGAGAGCTCGCCGGCGAGGCTCGAAAATGAGCCGCGGGGCTTGGCTTGCTGCGGGGATTGGCCGAGGATGGAGCTAAGAGCATGGCAAGTTCAATGGGCCGGTCCTTGACGACGGTGGCGCGGCGGAGACGGCTCGAGACGGTGAGCAGTGGCGGCGGAACTCCGGTGAGGCGGAGCGAGAGAGGAAGCAGGGCGGGGCTCTGGAGCACCCTTACCACGGTGCGAAGCTCCTGCAGGGGCCAATTGAAGCCAAGAGGTGCCGGAGTGGGGCGGTCGTCGGCGGCGCTCGAGCTCGAGGGCGGCGGCGGCTCGGAGCAGGGTAGGGAGTTGCTGGAGGGCTCGGGGATGCTCGTTGGCGGGTTGGTGGGGAATGGGGGGTGTGAGGGGGTGTGCTTCAATAGCCCAAGGGGGAGGCATTGGCGTCCGTGCCATCAATCCCGGTGGAGGCGGCAATCGGATCGCGAGCTTCCATCGGGGCCATCTTTCCAAGCGAGGGGCGACGCTAGAAAGGAAGGGAATCGGCGGGGAAGGCTCGGTGAAGCTTCCAGAGGGCCCACGAGCGCGGGGAGGGTGCTGGGCGGCCGGCCGGGCGGCGGACATTGCACCGGAGGAGTAGCGCGTCGGGCGGGCAGTGAGAGAAGGAGCGGGAGGGAAGGCTGGCGCGAGCATGGGCCGGAGCTGGGCCGAAAGCGGAAATGCGCTTGGGAGGAGAAAGAAGTTGGGCCGGGCGGAGAGGAGGGGAGGGGGAGCTGGGCTGCGCTCGGGAGGGAAGTTTGAGGTGCAAGAGTAGACCAGGGGAAAAGTGTAGGGAGCAAAAGTGAACTCAGCTTGAATTAACTTTTCTAGGGCTCAAACAAATGCAAATTAAATTCAAATTTAAGCAGAATTTAAATCCCAACTTAATTTGCCAACAATCAAAACACAATGCAGTAGCATGAATGCAACAAAAATATTTCTACAACTTATATTTGATTTTAATATTCATAAATAATTCATTTAACCTATATTTAATATGAACAATTAAAATAAAGGCCAATTAATTACTAAAAATTTTAAAAGGGCCATTTTTGGGTGTTACAAACCTACCCCCCTTAAGATGAATCTCGTCCTTGAGATTCGGAAGTAGATGCAAAGAGCTGTGGGTACTCGGTCTTGAGATCTTCTTCCCGTTCCCAAGTGGCTTCATCTTCCGAGTGTCGGCTCCACTGTACCTTGCACATCCGGATGACCTTGTTTCTTGTCACCCTGTCAGACACCTCCAGAATCCTGACCGGGTACTCCTCGTAAGTGAGGTCCTCTTGCACATTCAGCTCATCTATCGGGATTTGCTCTTCAGGCACCCGCAAACATTTCTTTAGTTGTGACACATGGAACACATCATGCACTCTGGCCAATCTCTCGGGTAGTCCCAACTGATATGCCACTTCACCTTTCCTTTCGAGTATCTGGAAAGGTCCGATGTATCGAGGTGCTAGCTTGCCCTTGACATTGAACCTCTCCACGCCCCTCATCGGTGACACCTTGAGGTACACAAAATCTCCAACTGCAAAACTGAGATCCCTCCGTCTGACATCAGCATAACTCTTCTGCCTGGACTGTGCCACCTTTAAGTTCTGCCTGATCACTTGTACTTGTCGTTCTGCATCCCTGACTATCTCAGGCCCAAAGACATGACTTTCTCTAGTTTGATTCCAGAATAGTGGTGTTCTGCACTTCCTGCCATACAAACCCTCGAATGGTGCCATCTGCAGACTCTTCTGATAGATGTTGTTGTACAAAAATTCCGCATAGGGTAAACTCTTGTCCCAGCTAACACCAAACTGCAGTGCACATGCTCTCAACATGTCCTCCAGAATCTGATTAGTCTGCTCTGTCTGTCCATCTGTCTGGTGGTGATAAGCTGAGCTAAACTGCAACTTAGTGTCCATAGACTCATGCAGCTTCTGCCAGAAGTGTGAAGTGAACTGTGTACGATGATCAGACACTATCCGCTTGGGTACTCCATGCAAGCACACAATCCTCTCCATGTATAGCTCTGCCAGTCTGGCTCCAGTGTAAGTGGTCTTTACTGGAAGAAAATGTGCCACTTTGGTCAAGCGGTCCACAATCACCCAGATGGAGTCAAATCCTCGTTGTGTGCGGGGTAGACCAGTGATGAAGTCCATGCCAACTTCTTCCCATTTCCATAACGGTATCTTCAAGGGCTGGAGTAATCCGGCTGGTCCCTGATGTTCAGCCTTCACTCTCTGACAAGTGTCACATAGTGCCACATGTGTCGCCACATCACGCTTCAATCCATACCACCAGAATCTTTCCTTGATGTCTTGGTACATCTTGGTGCTTCCTGGGTGGATCGAGTATGCCGAATCATGCGCTTCTCCCAGGATCGTGTCCTTGATCTGCGCTATATCGGGCACACATATCCTCTTCCCGTGCCACAAGGTTCCCTGTTCATCCACCTGGAAACCAGGGGCCTTGCCTAGGGCAACATTCTTCACATATTCCTTGATCTTTTCATCACTAAGCTATCCTTTCCGGATCTCCTGTTCCAGAGTCGGTTCTACCGTCATCTCTGTGATGCTGGCCATGAACCCAAGACTCATCTTCTCAAATTCCTGGCTAAGTTCTTCAGGCAGGCATTGGCCGGTGATCTTGTTCGCATAGCTTCTCCTGCTCAGAGCATCTGCCACCAAGTTAGCTTTGCCAGGGTGGTAATGGATCTCCAGATCATAGTCCTTGATCAACTCCAACCATCGGCGTTGCCTCATATTCAGCTCTGACTGAGTGAAGACATACTTCAGGCTCTTGTGATCAGTGTAGATGTCACACTTGTGCCCAATCAGGTAATGCCTCCAAATCTTCAAAGCATGCAGCACAGCTGCCAACTCCAAATCATGTGTCGGATAATTCTGCTCATGCTTCCGCAACTGTCTTGATGCATATGCCACGACTCTTCCTTCCTGCATAAGTACACACCCCAGTCCTAGACGGGATGCATCGTAGTAGATGGAGAAGCTCTTGGCTATGTCCGGCAATACCAGTATAGGTGCCGTTGTCAGCCTCTTCTTCAACTCTTCGAAGCTGGTTTGGCACTCCTCTGTCCAGATGAACTTGGCATTTTTCTCCAATAATGCCGTCATGGGTTTAGCAATCTTGGAGAATCCTTCGATGAACCGTCGATAATATCCGGCCATCCCAAGGAAACTCCTGATCTCGCTGACATCCCGAGGCGGGTTCCAGCTCAACACATCATTAACCTTCTTTGGGTCAACTGCCACTCCTCCATTGGACAGCACATGTCCCAAGAATGCCACTTCCTTCAACCAGAACTCACACATGCTCAACTTGGCATATAGCTGATGTTCCCGGAGTGTCTGCATCACCATCCTCAAATGATCTTCATGTTCCTTTTCATTCTTGGAGAAGACCAGAATGTCATCAATGAACACCACCACAAACTTGTCCAGGTAGTCCATGAAGACGCTATATATCAGGTACATGAAGTATGATGGAGCATTGGTTAGTCCAAAGGACATGACGGTGAACTCATATAGCCCATACTGAGTGGTGAAGGCCGTCTTGGGTATGTCAGATGGTCGGATCCTCATCTGGTGGTAGCCCGATCAAAGATCTATCTTGGAGAACACACAAGCTCCCTTCAATTGATCGAACAGATCATCAATCCTTGGCAGGGGATACTTGTTCTTGACCGTCACTTCATTGAGTGCTCGATAGTCCACGCACATCCTTTGCGTACCATCCTTCTTGTCCACGAACAACACTGGTGCTCCCCATGGTGAAGAACTAGGACGAATATACCCTTTTCTAACAAAGAGCTTAATTCTTCCTTAAGTTTCTTCAGTTCCTTCACTCCCATCCTATATGGCCTTTTAGCTATAGGTGCAGTGCCAGGTTTTAGTTCAATAACGAATTCAACTTCGCGTTCCGGGGGCATACCTGGCAGTTCATCTGGGAACACATCCGGAAACTCGCACACCACTCGGATGTCCTCCGGGATTGCACCCTCAGCTTGGTTGGCTTGATTGTGCTCTGAAGGACTGGTTGCTTGATACTCCACCTTCTCACCGGATTTCGCTGTCAGTTGCACGGCTCTCTTGGCACACTGGATTAGTGCATCGTATCTGGCTAACCAGCTCATTCCCAAAATCAGATCGAATCCGATGGATTCCAGGACTATTGGATATACCTCAAAGTCTACCCCCCTTATGGTGATAGTGACATGGGGACAACGTAAGGTGGCTCGTTGTTCCCCTCCTGGTGAGCTAACTAGCATGGTGTTTGACATGGGTCTTAGAGCCATTATGTTCTTTTTCACAAATGCAGCAGATATAAAAGCATGTGAAGCTCCAGAATCAAACAAAACAGTCACAGGAGTCGAGTTGACAGGGAACATACCCACGACCACGTCAGTGGCCCCTTCTGCGGTCTCGGCACCCATGTGGTTGACCTTGCCCCTGACTGGGTTCTGTGGCCCTCGGCCTGCTTGAGCTTGATGCTGGTTCCCATTCTGCCCTTGCTGTTGTCCAACGCTCTGGTTGTTGTTCTGGCCTACAGCATTCTGGACTCTGCGGGGACATGCATTGGCATAGTGCCCTGGCTCACCACATTGGAAGCACGCGCTCGGGCCCACCGGTACATTGTTGGCATTGTTGGGACGCTGGGCAGGCCCTTGATGCACCTGGTTGCGCTGAGCTGGGGCATTCTGCAGCTGGTTCTGGAAGCGCTGTTGCTGCAGTGCTTGAGGGTACTGGGGGCACTGCTGGTTCTGGCCATGGTTGAACGAGCCGGGCTGACTCTGGAAGCGTTGCTGGCTCACCATATGTTGGCCTTGGGGAGCGGTGAAGTGGGGGCGGTTGTTGCTCCCAGTCTGCTGGCCCTGGAACTTCCGCTTCTTCTCCTCCATTTCATAGGGCTTGTGCTCTAGCATCAGGGCACCGTCCACCAGTTCCTGAAAGTCGGGGAACTTGGTGCACATCAACTGGTACTATAGGGCATCCTGCAAGCCATCGTGGAACCGGGACTGCTTCTTCATGTCCGTGTTCACGTCATGTGGAGCATAGCGGGCAAGCTCAATGAACTTGTCACGGTAAGCTGTGACGCTCATCCCTTCCTGCTTCAGTGTCAGGAACTCCCTCTTCTTCAAAGTCATCAGGGCTTCAGGCACATGGTGGGAGCAGAAGCTGTCATGGACCTCTTGCCATGTGATCTGAGTACGATCAGAGTCAGCGTACTGGTACGAGTCCCACCAGTCCAAGGCTGGTCCTTGAAGCTATCCTCCTGCGTACAGCACCTTCTCCCGGTCGTTGCACTGAGCGATGTCAAGTTGTCGCTCCACTACCTTAAGCCAATCCACTACATGCAGGGGATCAGTTGCTTTGCTGAAAGTGGGCGGGCGTCCCTTCAAAAATTCGCCCCTCCTATCACGGGGCGGCATGTTGTGCTGTGGCGGATTCTGCTGGTTCTACTGCATCATGGACATCGTTTGAGCCATCTATTGCATCAGCTGGGTCTATGTGAGCATCATCTGCTCAATGGTGGGGGGTGGTGGTGGCAGTCCACTGGCACCGGCATTGCTCCTTGTGTTCACCATCTATCATCAGCAAGAGATTCCCATAAGTTTTATTGGACAAAACCAAGCAACTCAGGTTTGGAACAGAAGTACTTGAGAATATTGATTGAACTGGTTAAGGTAGAGCACAAGATAGATAAAGAGCAACTAAAGCAAAAAACCCCTTCTATGTATTCAATAATATCCTTATGCCTTAATCCAAAATCTAGATGGTAGTAGACTTGCGTCTACGCCCATCACAATCATTCAAAAAATCCAACTCATACATAAGCATAATGATAATCAAACCAAACATTGAAAGACAAGGTTCACACTGACTCGACTCACTGGTTTTTGACTCGACTAGAAAGAAAATCGATGACTAATCGATCTTATTACAGACTCATGGTAAACTCCTAAGGATCCTGTTGGATGGTGGTGCTGGCGGCGACAGATCCGAAGCGGTGCCTCTTGCGAGGTGGTGACTTTGCACGGTAGTCTGGGCTGCGTGGCGGTGGTGCTCCCATCATCTGGTCCAGCTGCTCCAACTCCTGCTGAGTCCCTCTCAGCTGCTCCCTCAGAGCGGCGATCTCATCAGTAGCTGCCTCCAGGTCAGTGTTGAGGGTAGCCACAAGTGCCACAGTAGCAGCGAGCTGGGGGTCGTCGATGTCTCCGATGGGGGCGATGGTGCAAGCTGTCTCCCCACTCCTCCTGTGGGGGTACCACCTCTTTGGTCCATCCTGGATCTCTGCCCAGAACCCGTCCCTGTAGTAGTAGAGGGCACGGCGAGCAACATCTGCTATCCCTGCCTCCTGGGTGGATCTCTCACTGGAGGCGTAGTGGATCGACCTCGTCCTGTTAGCTCTGGCTTCGTGGTCAGCTGTACGGATCCTCAGGGTCGTACTCCAGAAGGTGGGGAAGCGGGGGTGCGTCCACCTCTCATTGTGGTACTCCATGCCCACGTTGCCTGTGCCGTAGTGGTAGCGGAGTATCTGCCTTAGGCGCCAGTGGTAGAAGTTGTCTCCAGCGTCTCTGACAAAATCCTCCACGGTCCACCAATGAGATGGTGCAGGCGGCTGGGGGCTCCTCAGGGTCATCACCCTTGCCATCTGATGGATCATCACCACCGTCATCATCATCATCATCACCATCGCTGTCATCACCATCTAGGTCTCCGGTAGCATTCCCACCACCTGGCTGAACTGGCTCGGGCTGCTCCTCTGGCTCATCAGTGGGCTCCATCTCCTCGTTCTCGGGCTCTCCCTGCTGCTGCTCCGCCTCTTCTTCTTCCTACCTCAGACGCTCCTCCTCTTGCATCTCTTCCCACTCCTGGAAAGCATCCTGGTAGGGGGCGCCAAAGTCCATCTCCGAAACACGGGGCGGGAGGTAGCCACAGGTGGACTTGCGGGTGGTCAGCTTCGTGCGAGCCATCTACTGCAGAGAGAAGACAAAGAAAATTTTAGAAAAACTTGCAAAGGACTGGAGTAGAGGAGACACTGAACACTATTTTGCAAAACTCAACACTTTTATAAGTAAAATAGTGAAGACTGAACTTGGCTAAGACCGACCATTCTATTCTAGGCTGCGATCCTACAGTCAGCACGGCTCTCATACCATTCTGTCACACCCGGATTTTCACAAACCCGAATGCGGCCATATGTGTGCCCAGGAAGTCCACAGAACACATACAACGAACAAATATGATAAACAGAGTACAAATGCTCGAAATAAAATAGTTTACATCAGAGTATAACATAAATATTTATTACAGCGGAAGTCTATAACTCTCAACTAAAGCGGAGCCGCAGTCCACAGGGACTCTGACTGGGAGAGCGCAACTCAGAAGTACAGCAGGTCCTCAGGGAACTCAGCAGCAGTCTCATGCTCAGCCCAATCTGTTTACCCATCCGGGATTTTGTTGAATAAATGGCAAGTGTAAGTAAACAATTACTTAGCAAGTATAACACGAGTATGAAGGCTCAAAGTAGGCTAGACACGGCTTAACTGCATTAGCATTTTTAGTTGGTTCATTTTATCATTAACCAAATTACTACAAGTGAATTGATCCCGGTTGTGACCCAATTAATAAAGTATAAGTGACATTAAACATAAATAAACATAATCTTCTACTCAAAAAGGATCCAGGCTGCTCGTGACCCTGAGCAAGGCTATCATGATAGATTTACACTCTACAGAGGTTTCGCTCTTTACCCACCAGTCGCGTAAAAGTCCAAAGGAATTTTGAACCCAATCACGCACATCAACACTTCCGAGGTGTGACTGCATAGGGACGCTACGAGGTTTTTCACAAGACACCCTAACAAAACAGTAGCCACTATGGTACAACACAGGCAGCATGATCCAAGGCACCGAGATTGACTGACTCTCAGGGCACAGCGATAAGAGGGTCAATGGCGGCCAGAGAGCGGGCACGTATGCCAACAAGTAAAAGAGTGCGACGTGCGGAGTTCCCATACCACAGGGACTCCCAACACGGGACTGTGGCTGACAAGACATAGCTGATGGTACCCCCGTCCTCGGTGGATCAAACCATACTCTCACGAGTGCTTCCCATAGCGCCGTCGGCCCCGTCGGTAACTACTGTCAAGCTAGAGCCGTACAAGTTACTTGACCAAGACCAGAGCCATAATAGTTCTAGTGGTGGCGACAGGCTCCTTGGTTGCCGCTTTAAGTACCGGACCTTAGGGAAAGACACTGGAGCAAAGCACACAGCACATGCCCAGTTCCCTAAACCATGTTGCTAAAAAGCAAGTTTTATCGTTAAGTTAAAGTGAACCATTAAGTCATGATTGACAATATAACAATGATGAAAGTAGCTGCGCATAGCAAAGATTCTACCCATATGCATAAGCCCAAGGTTATCAAGGTACAGGATATACAGAACTAGGTACAACCTTAAGGGGACATCAATTTAGACACATGCATATGAAAGTAAATGAATATAAAAGGTGTGTTTAGGTAGCAAGGATTGTCCGTGCTATAACTTGCCTTCCTCGAAGTGCTGCTGCTGCGAGTCCTGCTCCGGAAAGTCCTCACCGAGCTCGAACTCCAAAGCTAACGGCTCACCGACTCGACACGAAGCACCACACAAGCATACACGCATACCAATACATGCAAACAAATAATATTCTATTAGAACAGTACACCAACAGTAGAAACAGTACAAATAAAGGTTTTAGAAATATTCTACGCTTCACTACGAACACATGAGCGCAAAAATCACACTAATCGGAGCTAAAACAAAAAAGATATGGCCAATCTAAGATCTAGGGACCTTCTGGCAATTTTTAAAAGTTTCCCAGGGCTTATTTTGAAGAAACCGAGGACCTAAACGTAAATACACGTTAAAACCCGAGGGCTAACGCGCATAATGGGCTCGGCTGGACCGCAGGTTCTATAAATAAAAAACTCAGGGGCTTTAATGAATAAAATAGGACCTAATCATAATTATTTTTGAACTCAGCTGGAGCGCGGGTTGATTTCCAAAAAGTGGAGGGGCTCTTTAGCAAAAGGCTCTCAACTGACCGGTACGCTGGGGGTTTGACCCTGGGCAGGGCGCGATGAGTAGCGTTGGATCTGGATCCAATGATCCAGATCGGCTCGGGTGGAAAGGGTCGCCGGCGGGGGAGAGTTTCACGGCGGCGCCGCTCGGGTGCGGCGGATACCTCACCGGCGAGGCTCGAAAATGAGCTGCGGGCCTCGGCTTGCTGCGGGGATTGGCCGAGGACGGAGCTAAGAGCATGGCAAGTTCAATGGGCCAGTCCTTGACGACAGTGGCGCGGCGGAGACGGCTCGGGACGGTGAGCAGTGGCGGCGGACCTCCGGTGTGGCGGACCGTGCGCGTCGGAGCGAGAGAGGAAGCAGGGCGGGGCTCTGGAGAACCCTTACCACGGCGCGAAGCATGCCAAAGAAGCATGGCAAAAATAAGAGAAAAAGAAAAGCATGCCAAAGAGCATGGCAAAAAGAAAGAGGAAAAAAAAGAAAAGCATGCCAAGTGGCATGGCAAAAATATGAGAATAAAAGATAGCACATGTTCTCGAAAATAAATCAAGGAGAGGGAGTTTCATCCAAGGAGTTCCACCATATTCCATTCCACCATATTCCACTCCATTCATATCCACACACTTGCACGTCTCGATCTTAAGATGTGATTTGTCTCCTCAGAGATCCGGTCTTTGACTTAGCAAAATATAAGATGCATGCATGCCTTCATCCTTTGTCCCTGAGACACACAAAAAGCCAGATTAGATGTTAGGATGAAAAAGAAGGCACAAGCCTTTGGCGAGGATTCAAATACACTTGAGTGATTGAGTGTGCCATTGAGGAACAATTTGAAGTTTTCAAAACTTGTGAAAAACTCCAAGATGGGATCCTGAAAAGAGTAGAGTGGAATAAAACTGAATTCAATCTATTCATCCTTTCAACCGCCCAAGATAAGGAGATTGCTATAAGCCCCATAGGTAAAAAGGCGAATTAAAAACTTTGCATATGATTCAAGTATTTTTGAGCACTAGTTGTTTATAAAGTTACTTGCAAAGTAAATGACATTGTAGCAACTCCTGATCCACCGAGCCTAAGTTTATATCTTTGCTCGAGGACGAGCAAAGAGCTAAGCTTGGGGGAGCTTGTTGGCGGTCCTTACAACCCAAATCCGACCACCAATACTCGGGAATAAATGAGGTTTTATGTAACATTCCATGTAGTTAGGTTTTATTTCTAATAAAATTCCACGAGTTTTGGTGAGTGTCACTTGTGCAGGTACAATTACGACAAATACGCGCTATTGAAGCCGAAAAATGACCGAATCGGCCGAACGACTCCGTTCGGCCGGTTACCCCCCTTAGCCATACACGCCACCGGAGGCCGTCCACGTCAGCAATGACCGAGCGACGACCGTGCAAGACACCTCATCCACTACGACATCACCTCTGGGCCAGAAACACACGAAGACCAACACATACAAGCAGCCTAGGAGGTCCAGGAAGCAAAGGCGGTGCATGGGAGGCGTTCTGGGCTGGAGGCCCAGTTCGGCCGAACTACCCAGTTCGGCCGAACCGCCCCCAAATGCCAACCGCCTTCCAGAGCTCATCCAAGGCATCCAGGAGAAGGCGGTGCATCCAACGGCCTTCGGCCGAACCGACCTGTTCGGCCGAACCCGAGGTGTTCGGCCGAACGGGTCCCCAACCACCTCTGGTTGCCTTGGCGGTTACCCAGCCTCCAACCGCCTTGGGACACCTATAAATGCAGCGGCATACCCCTTGTATCACACACACCACTTGGGAGCAAGTCTCCTTTCTCCACTTTCAAGATGTAGAGTAGGCTAGTCCTGTTGGGAGTTAGAGTCAGGGTCGAGCTTCGTTCGGGGTTCCAGAGTCGTCTTCTGGAGTTCTGGTAAAGCTCTTGTATCTCTTCCTTTTCTTTATGTTCAACTCTGAGTAATCAATATATTTCCTCTGCATTTACTTGAGCTATTTGTTCTGCATTTATTTCGCGAGTAATTGTGGAATGTCTAGCCTTGGTTATAAGTTGTTGTAGTCTGGTTCTATAAGTTCTCTCTTAGTCCTTGTCTTAGCTGGTTCCTCGTTTCTACTCAATACTTGCGGTGAATTGTCACTGGGGTATTGACAGGATTGCTTGCTCTTTCTAGAAGAGTGAGTAGTTACTGCCTAGCATAGGTGTGGTACCTAGTCTAGATGGTAACCTTGGTTTGTCCCCGTCGCAACGGAGGTGGTAGCCGTGAGGTGGTGACAGCCCTTTCGGTCTTCATAGTCCATCACGTTAGTTCCGGTCTGCAGGCACCCCGTAAGAGCACGGAGTTTGTGGCACCCATTCTCATCCCTTTCTGTGTGTCACGGGCTCCGTCCCCGATGTTGAGATAATAGAACTAGGAAGAGAACCATAGATGCCATTCTTCATGCTAGCTGTAACCCTTGCCAGAGGTATCTCAAGGCCAGTGGAAGTATATAGGAATCCTTTCCTGTCTCGTTGTTCTCCCACTAGCTAGACCGCTCTTCTATCTCTATCCTGAACTTCTCCTTGTGTGTGTCAACTGAATATCACTCCTATCCTATCCTTTACCCCCGCCTTGTTAGCCGGTACTTTAATTAGTAGTTACATCCTTGTCAATAGTCGATACTCTTTATCCAATGTTTCCCTCCGGAAATATAAATACGATACCTAGGAATACTCCCGGGTGAAATCCTACATCGGTATCCGTGCGCTTGCGGATTTATATCTGTATCGTAAGAATACCAATGAACACTACTTGCACCATTAATGGGATTGGCAATCCTAATAGTGGACCGTAAGAAGTGTCAACAAGGGGCGACGCTCGAAAGGAAGGAAATCGGCGGGGAAGGCTTGGGGAAGCTTCCACAGGGCCCACGAGCGCGGGGAGGGTGCTGGGCGGCCGGCCGGGCGGCGGAGATTGCGCCGGAGGAGTAGCACTCGGGCGGGCGGTGAGAGAAGGAGGGGGAGGGAAGGCTGGTGCGAGCGTGGGCTGGAGCTGGGCCGAAAGCGGAAATGCACGGGGGAGGAGAAAGAAGATGGGCCGGGCGGAGAGGAGGGGAGGGGGAGTTGGGCTGCGCTCGGGAGGGAAGTTAGAGGTGCAAGAGTGGACCAGGTGAAAAGTTTAGGGAGCAAAAGTGAACTCAGCTTGAATTAACTTTTCTAGGGCTCAAACAAATGCAAATTAAATTTGAATTTAAACAGAATTTAAATCCCAACTTAATTTGCCAACAATCAAAAACAATGCAGCAGCATGAATGCAACAACAATATTTCTACAACTTATATTTGATTTTAATATTCATAAATAATTCATTTGACCTATATTAAATATGAAGAATTAAAATAAAGACCAATTAATTACTAAAAATTTTAAATGGGCCATTTTTGGGTGTTACATATACCACCCAAAAGCTGACCCTTTGGTTGAGCACCGAATCGGATGACTCTCCTCCTCGGAGAGAGGCGGCTCGGCACAGTGTTGTAGCCACAGGACCAGTCACCCGAGGACAAACTAGGCGAGATGCCGGACTTACCACCTCACAGGAGCCGGCAAGTCCACTACAGCAGTCACACCGACGCAAGTCTGCATTCGAGGCGGCTTATAACGAGTACACGGGTGCTGGGACGTCTCGAGCAGGAGGCTCTAGACAATCCCAAGACCGGGATTACTTCACCCCGAGCCACTTGGGTTACGCTCAGAGTACGGACTCTGAGTATTCCCAAGGATGGTATGGAGGAGGGTATGACAGTGCCTCCCAACCTTATTTCCTTTGGCACTCTCAGTCTGCATGCTTCTCTACACCTAGTGGGTATGACATCGGTCGGGAGTTGTCCTACATCTCCGACTGAGTCGACCTCCTCGACGACCGTACCAGGAACATCGAAGGAACACTGGCACATTCTTCTCAACATCATCAAGAGAATAGCAGTGTGTTGGACTCTATAAGGTACGATGTCCAGCGGCAGATGGATCCGATGGTGGAATACTTATCAAGGTTTCAACACTACCAATGACAGATCCAAGCTTGGGGGAGGACCCCCACCAGGTATGTCCGACGTTCCCTTCAGAATTTAGATTTTGCATTTGACTTTCCCTTTCTATTTCCCTTCCAATTTTAAAATTCCATCTAAAAATGAAAAGACCAAAAATATTTGCTTTGAATAAAGTTAACTCCCAACTATGCATGGAATGAACCATATGCCTCTCATTTTGGAAATGATGAATAATTGCTCTGTCATTTATTTTGCAAGTGCTTTGTTTCAACTAGTTGCCTAATAGTGCTTGAGTTAATTGACATGAGTAAAAATGAACCTGAAAACCTTGTGTGAGCACATGCTTTATTCCAAGTCTAAGTTGTTGTGAGGAATAATATAGTGAGATTGTGGTTAAGTTCTACGTCTTCTCTTAGTATGGTGAAAATCTTGGATGATTTATGCTTTCAAAAATAAAATAAAGTTCCTCATTGGCTCAGAATTCCTACCAAAGCCATATGATAAGCCTAGTTGAAAACCTTCTACACATATGTTGCTTGTTATCTTAGTGAGCTTTGTCAAATTGTTGTGACCTTTGTAAGAAACCTCTCACGATTCATATACACACCACCTCTCATTTGCAAATTCCTACATTGGGAGTTAGCAAAATTTTACCATCATCCATCCACAAAATAAATGCACCATGTTTATGATTCCCTCTCCAAATATCCTTGAATAGAGACATGGGCTATGCAAAAAGAAAAAGAAAGAAAAGCATGCTAAGTAGCATGGCAAAAAGAAAAAAGAAAAAAATAAGAGAGAAAAGCATGCCAAAATGGCATGGCAAAAATATGAGGAAAAAGAAAAAGAGATAGCTCATGCTCTCGAAAAATAAATCAAGGAGAGGAAGAATCATCCCAAGGAGTTCCAACATATTCCACTCCACATATTCCACACACTTGCACTTCTCAGTCTAAAGGTATGATTTGATCCTCCTAAGTTTCGATCTTTGACTTGACAAAATATAAGATGCATCCATGCCTTCATCCATTGTCCCTAAACCACACAAAAAGCCTTATTAGATATTAGGATGAAAGAAGGCACAAGCCTTTGGTGAGGATTGAAATAACACTTGAGTGATTGAGTGTGCCAATTGAGGAACAACCTTACATTTCAAAAAATTATGAAAACTCCGAGATGGGATCCTGAAAAGACTAGAGTGGAAAAAAACTGAATCAAAACTGTTCAACCTTTCAACCGCCTAAGACAAGGAGATTGCTATAAGCCCCATAGGAAAAATGGTGAGTTAATAATTTGCCGATGATTCAAATACTTTTGAGTACTAGTTGTTTATAAAATTACATGCAAAACATTGACATTGTAGCAACTCATGATCCACCGAGCCTAAGTTTCTATCTTTGCTCGAGGACAAGCAAAGGTCTAAGCTTGGGGGAGCTTATTGGTGGTCGTTACGGCACGTTTTCGACCACCAATACTCGGGAATAAATGAGGCTATATGTGACATTCCATGCATTTAGGTTTATTTCTCATAAAGTTCCATGAGTTTTGGTGTGTTTCACTTGTGCAGGTACAATAATGAGAAATATGTGTATTGGGGTCAAAGTTGACCAATTCGGCCGAACGACACAATTCGGCCGGTTACCCCCCTTAGCCGTAAATGATGCAAAGCACAACCGGGAGGCTATCCACATCAGCGATGACCAAGCAATGACCGTGCAGGACACGTAGATCTTCACCACCTCATTCCTGGGATAAAACTACATGAAGACCATCAAAGCAAGTCAAACCAGGAGGCCCAGGACCAGAGGCGGAGCAATGGGGGCCGGCCAAGGGCCAGGCCCAGTTTGGCCGAACTGGGACCTTCGGCCGAACCACCCCCACTACACAACCGCCTCCAGGAGATGATCAGGACCGTTGGATTGAGGCAGTGGAGATGGATGGTTCGGTCGAACATGTCGGTTTGGCCGAACCAATCCATTCGACCGAACTGCCTGGGGAGCCCCCTGGTTCCCTTGGCGGTTACTCCACCCAAACCACCATCAGGCCACTATAAATACAGTGCCCAAGTGCCCGGTTCAACACACACTCAAGCCAAGAAGCTCATTTTCCACTTCTTTCTAGTAGAGCAATGCATCGGAGGTTCCGGAGTCGTCTTCAGAAGCTCTAGTATAAGCTCTTGTATCTAGGAGTCCTCTATCTCTTCTTGTTGTCCTCCCAGCTATCCACTCATCTTTCCTATCTGAGCTTACCTTGAGCTGTCTGTCATGGTATATCCATTCCTATCCAATACCATTATCAAATGTCTTGCTAGTCGTGTACCCTTCTCTGATAGTCTCGAATACTTGTTTGCTAGTACTCTTACCATAAGCTTCCCTGCGGAGATATAAATTACGATACCTCGGATTACTACGTGGTGAAGGGCTACAGCGGTAATTCTGTGCACTTACAGAATATTTATATATTTTACTAAGCCATAAGAAAAACCACTGAAACGCTCCTTACCCCAATACTGGGATACACAATCCTAATATTGGATCATAAGAAGTGTCAACACACAAATCGGCAGAAAGCGCGGCAGCGGCTAGGGTATGCAAGATGAACCAAGAAGGGTTGCGATGCAAGGCGATGAACACACGGCGGCTCGCAACATATCTAGGGCTTGCACGGCAGGAGTTCACACACGGCGGCTAGTGAGGGCAAGTCGAGTTATGGGATGGCACGACTTGTAATCTAGTAACGGTGGATGGGATAGCGGTGGAAACAAACAATGCACAGCAATAGACGATTGAACTAGGACGGCGAACACGACCTAATACTAGCAACAAGACTCGACTACGGACACAAACTCAACAAAGCGAATCTAAAACGAAATTGCAAAGGCTAAAAGGGTACTAGGACCGCGGAAAATTTTGTTTTTTAGGGCAATTTTCTAGACTATAGGACGAAGGTGAAAGGACGAACCTGACGGTAAACCTGTCTCTGAATACCACTTGATGGGAACTAGGGGTTCCCGATCTTCCAAAAGGTTATGATAACTCTTGATTTGGTGGAGTCGTGACTCAAATCGATCCGGCTTCTGAACAACACGTTCCGAACCCCGCAATCACAGCACCATGTCTCCTCAGGTTATCAACCGGCGTTGCACGGTTGACCTCGCCCAGAAGGCTAATCCTTGCCTGCGAATCGAAAAACACAAGCAAGAACGAGAAAGATTGCAACACAATTGTAGATGTATGATTAAACTCACAAAGTTGGGGTGTCACAAACCGACGAGCGGCGACAGTGTTCTTGATAGAATTGATTTAAGCAAAACCCAAACCCTAACTTGGGCGGCGGCTACTGTTTTAAGTAGTATAGGGTGGTGGTCGACCCCCCTGGACATGCCCCTATTGGGCTCAACACGATACACGGGCCAAAGACCAAAATACGGCGACGCAGCACCGAAATAGATCCTGAACGTCAACTTGTTTCGTCGATTCCCAATGACTCCAGATGAATTTTGAATGAGACCAGTGACATTTCAAAGATTATCTTCTTAGCTTTTGAAGCATATAAAGATAATCCAAATCCGAGCCCATATGCGACCTAGGCGTCTGATTTAGCGCTGACTGCTTCTGGACTCCGAGGTGGGCTCAAAGTCGAGTTGATTTGGGCCTCTATCTTGACTTGCACGCCCCTGCTTGTCCTCTCCACCTTGAAGACCTTCTCCAACTATCCTCTGGTCCTCTCCATGGTTCCTAATTACAATATAATCATTAGGTAGCAATCTATTCTCATAATCACATAGAGAAGTACTTAGTAACCAACTCACCTCTAAATTCAATTGTCGCGCGTGAGCTCTAGTGATTGGACCTTGAACGATCAACGGATGATTGTTGTGAGTATCCATAGGAGTGATGTCCTCATCAATGTTGGATACAGCATATCACTACACTACTAGATGTCCATCACATCACTACACTACTAGATGTCCATCACATCATACAGTAGGAATTAACAGCTCCAAATGTCCAGAAGAAATAGTATACGTATTGTGTTGCTCCTTCGCCGTCACCTCCAATACCAGCACTATAAGCAACAAACCCACCACTAAATCCAGCATTGAAGGTAGACACCTTTTGTGCTGCAATTTGTGCCCTCATTGTCGACACATAGGTCTTCTTATCCTCATCCAAAGCGCTCACATCACAGAACATGATCCTTTGTTCTTGCTCCCACATCACTTTTTCCTTTTCTAAAGATAACTATTGCTGATGAATCATGGTTGGCTGCTCCCATCTTTCATCCCTCCATTTTTCTCCTCCTTGTCTAGGAGCATTTCTTCAATGGCTTCTTTGTACGGTCCTACATCTTCTCCATTCTTCAATCTCTCCTTTGCTTGCTTCCTTCCAATTAGTCTTTTCTTTTGACTTGGCTGTATTGAATCAGGAGTTTGACTCCAGCCCCTCTCATGTCTCTTTTCTTCTTCAGTAGCTCCCTCAGATGGTGTCGAAGATTTGCTAGTCCTTGGCCTCTTGTTGGTCTCTATTGCTAGAAGCTTCTGACAATGCCTCACCTTGAGCCAACAATGAAGAAACCGGAAGGACTTTTTGTTCGGAGGCTTTGCAAACAATGTATGTGCTTCAAGGATCTGCAACAAAGTTCAAGTGTTAGTACAAAACACATGCAAGATTACAAATAGTGAACAACACACAAGAAAACTTACATGCTCCTGGTATGGTATGCCACTTGGATGGAGACGCTCAATATCCTCATAGCATCCTTGAAACCTATTGCACTCCTTTTGAATGGTACTCCAACGGTGCTCAAGTGAATTGGCGTTCCTATCAGAGTCAAACTCCTTGTGGGTATGGTAGTGATCAGTGATCCTTTTCCAATATGACTTGCCTGGCTGCTCATTAGCAATAGTTGGATCTGTGCTGATGTTCTACCATGACATGCACAACTAGATGTCTTCCTCATGTGTGTAGTTGTCTGCCCTTTTTAAATTAGCTTTTGCAACCTTGGTTTGGGTACCAGGGCCATCAAGCGACACTGATAGGGAAATTGCATCCACATTCGTCTCATCATAGAACATATCTGTCCAGGATTCACCTCCAGTAGACATTGCAAGTTGCAAGCAACATACAAAGCTAGATAAACTTCATGTTAACATGGATCATATAAGACCTAAATGTAAGAAAAAAGGTAATTGTCAGATGATATATGCAATAGGGAAAAAGGGGTAACCAAACAGGGAAGTAAGCTAAACTAATGGCAGCAGGGGGAAAAATCCAAGAAACCGAATAAGTCTAATTTTTAAATGTTATATGCAACAGGGAAAAAAGGATAACCACACAGAGAAGTATTGCATGTTCAAGTTGCAACAGCAAGAGAATCCTTCCTATTGTTTATGCAACCTTGGTATTGCTTAGCTAATTCTCTTGCATTTGACTATCTTGCATTTGACAGGGAAGTCTTGCATTTGACACCAGTAGTTGAGATCACATATGCATACATAAGAGCATACTAGTTCTCCCAACAAAAAAAATAAGTAGGAGCAGGAGCAGTAATTTTTTTAATGCACCCTCCCAATTTCTTATCTCAACGTATATTAAATAGACTCCTTTGTCTAAAAAACTAGGTGAATTCCCCGGACGTTGCTGCGGGATATTTTACGTAAATCTCAAATTCGTATGTAGGGAGTATTTCCCTAAGCAAAACGGTTTTCTATTCCTCTACAACACATAATCACGGCGAATTGAACAACAGGTATTTGCCAGACCAAACCAATTGAAGCGAAACGAATGGAATCACCTCAAGCGCGCCGACGAGGGTAAGGACGTTGTGCGCGGACTTGCAGGAGGCGTGGTGTTGGAGGTGGGCCCGCACGGCCTCTTCCTCCTTGGACAGCGCCTGGAGTAGCTTCTTCACGTCCTCTCACCTGCCGAAGATGCTCTTTCACTGCCCGGAATGCTGAAGCCGAGGCCGATGCAGATGGGGAGAGCTTGGCCCCGTCCGAGCTCGCTCCAGGGCTCGCCTACTTCCGCTTGAGGCTCCAGTTTGGGGTGGCGCCACTCCTTCCCTCGTCCGAGTCCTCGTGCTTCACCTCGCAGTCGCCGGCGTTGGTCATGGCGGAGTTCGCGGCGGAGGTGGCCGGGGAGACGAAGGTGGACGCGGCCGGATCAAATCCGGCAGCTAAGCCCTCGCCGGAGGAGCAGGCGGAGTTCGCGGCGGAGGTGGCCGGGGAGGGGGAGGTGGACGCGGCCGGACCGGATCCGACGGCTGAGCCCTCACCGGAGGAGCAGGCCTAGCGGCCGGCGGCTGGTGACGGGCCGAATCCCGGTGGGCGGCACCACTTCCTCCACCAGCAGCGGCTTCTGACTGGCGGTGCGAGGCGGTGGTGGCCGGCAGCGCAAGGCGGTGGTGGGGCAGCGGAGGGGAGGCAAGGGACGGGGGCGAGGCGATTTATGGAGGCAATGGAGGCGGGAGGAGGTGACGCTGTGGAGGACAGGAGAGGTGGCTGCAGTGGGGAGGCGGCGGGACGGCGGGTGGGTGGGAGGAGAGGGGACAGAGAAGGTGAGGCGGCCGCGGCGGGTGGAGAAGGAATGGAGGCAGGGGGTGCGGCGGGGTGAGTGGGATGACGTGAGGATGACACGGCCATAGCTGAGAGTCGAGAGAAATCGATCGTGACCTGCTAGTGGGGACCAATTATATAGGTTTTATAGATAAACCAAAGAACATTCTCTGATCAGTTTGGAGCTTGGAGCAGAATAGCTTACAGTGGCGCTTGCACCAAACATATAGTGGCGCTCGCAGTAACAATCAAAGGTTTGGCATGGCCCCATATATCAAGCAAACAATGCAATGTTGAACCATTTTTTTTCCAAAACTGTTTATAATCGTGTACAATTTCATGACAACAAATGCACGGACCAAAATTCAGTACTGCGTCAAGACATTTCAATCAAATTAGATGCCTCCATCAGTTCCATATCACACATACACTAAAATTTAAAGTCCTAACAATA
The DNA here is from genome assembly GCA_033239725.1 of Echinochloa phyllopogon. Classification (NCBI taxonomy): domain Eukaryota; kingdom Viridiplantae; phylum Streptophyta; class Magnoliopsida; order Poales; family Poaceae; genus Echinochloa; species Echinochloa phyllopogon. The sequence continues at coordinate 32,849,296 of BTCW01000018.1, forward strand.
TAGACACTTATTTTCAGCACACACCATACTAGTTCTCTGGAAAAAAAGAGGGAGAAAATTTCAGAACATAACATACTAGTACAGTAACCAAAATTTAGTACTAAGGACAAAACAATTTAATCAAATCATATGGCTTCATTGAAATTTCTGCTAATCCATATATATTTTGAATTAACCCAAATTTCATTCACATCAACAACCAAATAATAATGGAACACAACAAAAAAAGAGGGGGAAAAACCTCACCTTGGGGCAGATCGGGGCCGACTGGTGGAGGAGCTCCGCGTCGGCATCGATGGCGGTGGATGGGGCAGCGAGCATAGGGTGACGATGGTTGGTGAAGCCTTGGCCGAGGAGCTCAGGGTCGGGATGGCATCGCTTGCTCATTTGTGGCGTCCAGCGTTGGGGACGAAGACAACATGGGGATGAGGATTCACTGCAGATCCAAGTGACGCGGGAGGGGCGTCCCTCTTCCTCGTCGGCGAACTGGGGGGGCGGTGCAGGGAGATCGGGTCACCGATGTCTATTCCGGCGAGGCCTAGGGTTTTGATGAGGGAGAAGAGGGCGGAGCAGAGTGGTGGATGGGAGCAATAGAGGGATGATGGGAGCGGGCGGAGAGGAGGAGGAGGAGCAGTCGTGCGGGAGGGGTAGGAGCGGCGCGGCGCGGCGCAGGAGAACGAAGGAGCAGCGCGGGAGGGAGGAGCGATGCACAAGAAGGAAGAGGCGGTGCACGGGAGGGAGGAGCGGCGCGTGGGAGCGGAGAAAAAAAGAGAGTAGGGGCCTCCTGTTGCGCCCGTGGGAGATGGGGTTGTAGAAAAAAAAAGTAGGGGCCTCCCTAGAGTAGGTGACCGAGTAGGATCCTCGCTGGAGTGCGTTTTTTGGTCTCAGTCCCTACTTTCATAGTAGGGACTTTGCTGGAGTGTGTTTTCGTTCTGTCGCCTATACGTTTGGTGTGCTTACCTAGCTCGCTGGGCTTGCCTTGCTGAGCGAGACTAGCTTTGCTAGCGCTAGTGAGCGAATCTGGCTCTTTCTCAAAAGCTAGACAAAATTTTGTCCGCACAAGCCCCAAGAGAACTTGCCGTTGATCCAAACACTAGCTCTCCTAGCTCAGCGAGGCGAGGCAAGCCTGAGCAAAGAAACCAAACGCCCCCATTTTTCGGGTGGAGCCTGTCAGTGGCTCCGGTACGGGAGGTGGGGGAGAGTTTTGTTGGGTGAGAAGTGTTTCAATTCAACCCATGGTGTCTATGGTTAGTTTCTATGATACCATCTCAACACGACACTATATTAGAAACTATACTTCCCGATCCATGATTCTTAGAGTGGATCATCAATACATGCATCATCTCTCTTCTCTACCAATCATATTTATTCTTCATCTTATGAAGACACCACATCTTCTAATGCAAAATTTGACAGTGTCTAATGTATAAATTCTCATGTTAAAATTGACTAGGATCGTGCCCGTGCGTTGCTACGGGCTTACTACATCATAATTAAATAAATAACATCTATTTAATTGAAAACTGTAAAGTAAAACCATGAGGGGGGCCGTTAGCATTTGGAAAACCATAACGCTAAGGTCAGAGAATTGGGTTCTTGCATTTTTATTCCCTGAACAGACCAAAAGCATGCAGCATCTTTCAGAATGGTGCAAGTAGGAATCCGTGCTAACAAGAACAATGTTATACTACATTAAAGGTGAATAACATTGGACCAGTCTGTATATCATCGTTTACAATTCTCGGAAAAGCTACAATAATGAATATAAAGTTGAATAACATTGGGCCAGTCTGTATATATCATCGTTTACAATTCTCGGAAAAGCTACAATGAATATGAGCAGTTCCAAAAGAAATGACAAATCAAGTAGATATCATCATCTTTACCTGTAATTTGTCTCTTTTTCAAATTAACCAGATGAAGTGCATTCATAAGACTGAAACACAGATTCAATCATGAGTCTCCAGCCCATGAGAGAAGTGTACAGAAGGACCTTATGAACACCTAGGTGTTTGAAAGAACAAGAATAAGAAATAATCAATTAAGAAACTGCATTCCAATATCAGGACCATAGTATCTCAACTGACCGTTGATGATCGTAGGCACCAAAGAACAAAATGCTAAACGCTAAGTTAACCTGTATGCATAGATTATTAATTCAAGTCTAGTAGTAAGCAATCTCCCTAGCTCAATTTTCTCTACTTGTTGCTCATCTACATTGCAACATCATTCATGCCCAACAACTCATCCTCTTCCAGTTCGAGGCATGCTCACCCATTCAATGAGATTGCAACTGAAGGCACACCATACCTCAACTGAAGAGTGGAACCTACATGTTCTGCGATGAATTAACAAAAAGAATCAAATTTCCATCAAACATAACAATATACCCTCAAACCTATGTGATTGCTAACTGGCTTGCTAACAGAACTGAAAAGAGCTTGTGTTAGTTCTATTCAATGTTCAGTAGCTGACAGCATTATGCAAATAGGCATTACCAGCCTTGTGGCTCGTGGGAGGCTATGTTGCTCTAGTGAATTTATGCTCTCAAGAGTTCGAGGATTGTAAAGGGTCCTAATTGTACTTTCCTACCAGATAATATTTCATTGACGCTAACTGAGAGATGTTCTGCAGGTCGCAAAACAGAATTTGGGGAAATCCAGTCATCAGAGACAATTGAATGTTTATTCAGAAATATAAAGTATCAGAAAGCTAAGGCATCATAGATCATTTATCCACTGATTAGTTTTCTGATAGTAGTTTGTTATTCGAGACCCTTTGCCCCATTGTTTGTGAAAAAACACCATCCCACTGCTTAAATTCAGTTTTCTAATATATGCAAAATGGTGGAAATATTTTGGTTCTATAACGTGGAAAGGGCTAAGTTGTAATATGGAAAGAGCTTATAATCTGGAAAGTGGTATGGGTTGCTCAAATTATTTGGTTGTCTCACATATTCAAGTAAAACCATTAACATTCTTATTTAAACATACGATCAATTCATGTTATCAGCATACAAAATTTGAGCACATAGACTTTTACCATTTAATAAAAATCACCTCATTGCTAATAACCTATTGGATAGTCACTCTTTATCAGAAACAAGGGATCAAAACAGTAATAACTACATACATGAAAGAACAGGTTTCTTACTTTGCTAGTCTTCCCATAGTCTCACCCACTCATTACAGTTGACCTAACTAATAATGTGATGGAAACTAGGGTTTCCCGATCTTCCGAAATGTTCTGATAACTCTCGATTTGGTGGAGTCGTGACTCAAATCGATCCGGCTTCCGAACCACACGTTCCGAACCCCGCAATCGCAGCACCACGTCTTCTCAGGTTATCAACCGGCGTTGCACGGTTGACCTCGCCCAGAAGGCTAATCCTTGCCTGCGAATCGAAGAACACAAGCAAGAACGAGAAAGATTGCAACACAATTGCCGATGTATGATTAAACTCACGAAGTTGGGGTCTCACAAACCGACGAGCGGTGACACTGTTCTTGACAGAATTGATCTAAGCAAAACCCCAAAACCCTAACTTGGGTGGCGGCTACTGTTTTAAAGAGTCTAGGGTCGTGGTCGACCCCCTTGGATGTGCCCCTATTGGGCTCAACACGGAACACGACCCAAAGACCAAAATACGACGACGCAGCGCCGAAACAGATTCTGGACGTCAAATTGTTTCGTCGATTCCCGATGACTCCGAACAAATTTTGACATGAGACCAGTGCCATTGCAAATATTATCTTCTTAGCTTTCCAAGCATATAAAGAACATCCAAATCCGAGCCTGTATGCGACCTGGGCGTCCGATTTAGCGCTGATTGCTCCTGGACTCCGAGGTGGACTCGAAGTCGAATTAATTTGGACCTCTATCTTGACTTGCACGCCCTTGATGGTCCTCTCCACCTTGAAACCCTTCTCCAACTATCCTTCGGTCCTCTCCATGGTTCCTAATTATAATATAATCATTAGGTAGCAATCTATTCTCATACTCACATAGAGAAGTACTTAGGAACGAGTTCACCTCTAAATTCAATTGTCGCGCACGAGACCTTGAACGATCAATGGAGGATTGTTGTGAGTATCCATAGGAGTGATGTCCTCATCATAATGCGACTCCATCTGTGACAAAGAACCGTGCATCACCAATCGATTAGCCAAACGACCAAATACCATAGAAATCAATCGCGCAGCAATTTCAGCTAGCGCCATAGGAGCGACTCAATCCAATCCGTTAACGCAAAAGAACGACACCCAGTATCCCTAAAGCATTTCGACAGCAGAAAACCATGGGTGTTGCGCAAGAATCGAATCCAGCGGAAACAAAAGGTGGAAGCAAAGCAAGCGAGAATCCTCACCAGGGTCGCACAGCTTGTAGAACTTCTCCATATCTGCGCACCAAGAGAATAGCAAAGTAAACCACAAATCCCACACCGAAATCCGGAATGTAGAAACGACTGGGGGGATTGAGAGAGGAGGAGGGTACCGATCGTGAGGGCCTTGACGACTGGCGCGGCGGCCGCAGAAGTCCCTGGAGACGTCCTCGGGGGTGCGCACGTTGGGAAAGATGGGGGCCGGGACGGAGTCGTCCATCGCGGCCGCTCGGTCGCGCCGCAACCGCTCGAGAGGAAGAAATAAATCCAAAGATTAGGGAGATTAGAATCGACGCATAGACCCATCCAATTTGTCTATCTCCATTGGATTACAAGTTGTTGGGGTTCACAGCGGTGAAGAGCAGCGTGATGTTGAGGGAGGGATAGGCGGCACCGGGTAGGCCGGCGGGGGACACCGCGGGGGACGTCGGCGGGGCCACGAGGAGGTACTGCACGGACACCTGGTTGAGGTCGAGCTGCGGCTTTCGGGGCTTCAGCACGAGCGCGACGGCGGCGGCGGCGGCGGACGACTCCCGCGGCGGCACCGGATGGGTCCCGCGGCGGACAGGTCACAGCCTCGCGATGGTGGTGGCGGTGTCGGACTGACTCCCGTAGCGGACGACTCTTCCGTCGAGCGGATCGGGCGCTGGGAGGCCGGGCGGCGGGTGGCTCCTCCTCGCGGCCGTGGATCGGGCGCGGCGGCGGCTCCGCGCGGCGGGCGGCGGCGAGGCCGGACGAGCGTGACGACGAGGTGGACGCAATGGCGGGGCGGCCGGCGCTGCAACGGAGGAATAAGGGGCGGTAGAAGGGGTGGGCAGTTGGGGGGAGCGCGAGGGCCGGAGCCAGCAGATGGAGGATATGGGAGGAGCAAGCGGCGGTTGGTTCGGTGAGGAGAACACGAACGGGGAGGGAGGGGCGGTTCTGCGGTAAAAAAAGAGTGTGTCGACCGGTTCCAGGAGAAAGGAAAAAAAGAAAGGGAGGCGTCGCACGATGATGCGGAGCCACGGACCGCGAAAAAAAGTAGGACGATGTTTTTTTGTCCCTTTGATTTTATTAAGCAGTAGTAGAGTGTGATCCAATTTTTTCGTCTTTGCCCTATCTCTCGTGTTTACGGAGTAATACGGTACGTGGAGGGGTCAAACACTTCAACTGCCGCGAGAGCTCTCCGTGTATAATCTGGGAATTGGGAAAGGCATGCGGACTGAGATCCAAATACAGATCTCTACGAAAATCGGATGCACCGTCAGTTGCCGAGCTCGGTGCGACGGTACCACTACCACCGCCTCGACGTCGACGCAGCCGCCGGCTTGGTAGGAAGGAGCCGCCGGCTTCCTTACGTGCTGAGACGTCAGCCTTCAGTCTCCCGCCGAAGCGTGCATCGCCTCGTCGACCTATCCACCAAGCCAAGCTGATCCCGGAGGATAAAGCACGAGGTCGGATGCCTCGAGTTGTGTCCCGGTCGCCTCCGCCGTTCCGCCGGCGGCGCTCCCCCTCTCCGCGGTACAGCAGCCGGAGGAATCGACGAGATCGCAGCCGCTCCCCCTGCTCCTCCCGGTCCTCGCCCCCAAATCCCTCCTCTTTCTCTCTCTAGGTTTCCCTTTTTGCCCGAGATTAAATTGATTTTTTTCCTGCTTACTGCTTCGATGCTTTGTTCTCTACCACCGAGTTAGTTTGGCTGTTAATTGTGATATTCTCCGCGGATCTTCTTGGAGGTGATGTTGTGCTGGAAACATGAATCATTAGTGGTTGCAGAACAATAGAAGGGCATTATTCATCTAGATCCAACCAGTCATGTATACAATACTTTCTTCTAGAGTTATTTTGGTTATTCTACATTGAAATTTGTATGAAATGTAAACTGCACGTTATTAGAAGGGCACAACCTGTTTCCACTCCATATAAATCTAGGACTTGTCACTGTCAAGTGTAAGTAAGCCTAAAAATTGTGAATGTTAGATTTTTTTTTTTGTAAAGGAGCATGCTTGGTTTTGTTAAATTAAGAATATAATTATGTACTCCCTCTGTCCCAAATTATAGATACACCCATCTCACTGTAAACCCAAAAGCTGGTTGGTGCATGTGTGTTTTTCCACTTCAACAACTCCTCAAGTAGTCTATTTTTACCCTATGTCCAAATTGATACCTTATGTTGATTCAAATTCAATAATGATATTGGTTAGCTTAACTTCTGTTTTGCCAATAAAGAATTTCCCTGGAGGCTATCTGAAGGCCAACAGTTCCTGGCAGCCTTACGTTAATCAGCTTGATTCCCATTTGTTCGAAGTTCATTTCTTGTTTGGCTGATTTCAAATATTCATTAATTACAAACTTTGAGAACTGAGTCAATTAAGAATTTATTTGTATAGACGCATCGACTGTCTACATGAAATATTATGTTTTCCCCTTTTTATCATGGTAGCCATAAACAAACGTGCAAGTTGGAGTCTTTACTTGGATATATGATTTTTGGTAAATAGGCTTTACTTCGAACATATCGATAACAGCTTGGTACAATGTGAAGTTGGAAGCCAATAGGTGATTATCGATGCATATATAACTGCAAAGGAAAAACTTTGTTGTTACAAGGGATGAAGGATTAGTACGGAACCAATGTTTAGAAATAGCTGCATCAATTTTACCTTTAAGATTTCTTCAACAATAATAACATGCCTTTTAGTCGCAGTCAAGATCTCTTCCATCCTCTGATTCTAGCTTGCAAAATTCGTCCATGTGAACCATAAACACGAACCAAGGAAGCACTATATCCAGGAAAAGTTAATGAGAAATGAACACATTTCACAGAATAAAATTAAAGTACAATAATGTTTGGAAATACAGAAACTACTGCATTTCCCTTAAATCCTTAATTAGTGAAAACTTTAAAACAATGGCTTTAATAAGATAGTCCTATATTGTGAATCGGAGGGAGTTATTTGTGATGTTCATTTGCCAACCTTGCTTGTAAAGTTTCTTGTCTATTAATGCTTTATAATTATCAGTAACCATGGTGACCAATGTATTGTACAACTTAGAGTATAGTGTTATTGCCTTCTCTTAAGCACTTAGAACACGTAGAATATGCTCCATCCGTTCACTTTTACAAGGTGCAGTTTGACTCCAAAATCTACCTTTTTCACCATAATTTTTCCATATAATATTTTATTAGTTGGTACAAAATCAGTCATTAGCAAATGCTTTTAAATATGAATCCAATAATTTAGTGGCACATAACTCAGTTCTTATTGGACTAATTGTTGGTCAAGGCATGAACTTGGACCAGTGTTATCTAGTCGTCCGACTTATCGTGATTAGTCATCCTAGTCGGTACTAAGGTGATTAGGTAGAACCCTGTTTAGTCGGACTTATTGACCAAGTAATCACGATTAATTGTCTGATCAGGGCCTCAGGGCCTTATCTGTGCCATGGCAACTAGGATCAATTAAACATCGTAAAACATTGACTTGGAGAGTCAAACAATGGCCTTATAAAATTGAACGAAGGCTAGAGGGAGTTGTTTTTTATAGTCTCAACTCCCAATCAGATCTGTTAGATGTAATTATGTGCTAGTCAAATGGTTTAGTTAATTCTCAAAAAAAAAGTCATATGGTTTAGTTAGGCATGCCCATGGTGTGTTGGCGCATGGGTCCAGCCCGTCGTTTCGGACTTGATTGATTAGTACAGAGTATTAGGAAGGGATCTCGGGCTGGTTTTGTTTCCATAAACCCTGCCCTCAAGTCCTTGGCCTATATATATGCATGTACTGTCATCCTAATCAATCAATCTACTATTCCACTAAATCTCTATTGCTTTCATGGTATCAAGAAACTGGGCTTTCCCGATCCAACTTCCACCCTAGGCATGCCCCCTCCTAGCGCAGCCCTAGCGCACGTGCGCCGCCTTAGCGCGCCACCACTCCCATGGCCGGGTCCAACGCACTGGCGTCTCCGCTGCCTCTGGCGTGGTTGGCTTTATCACCTCCGCACCGGCCGTCGACCCATCTGCCGACGACATGGCCGCCATCATCGAGCAGGAGATTGCAGCCAAGGCCGTCCTTGACGAGCAAGCAAGTGCCGCCTAGGCCGCTCATGACGCCCTCCCCCGTGCTGTGGACGCTGAGTGCGAGGCGGCCCAAGTCGTTCAGCAGCGCGACGCGGCTGATGCCCGCGTATGCTCTGCCCTGGAACGCGCTGCTCGCGAGCGTGCCGCGGCTGCCCTGCCGCCCTCGAGGTGCCACACGACGAAGGAGCCTCCCACACCTTCGATGTCCTCGACCGCGCTGGCCTCCCAGCACGAGGCCACCGGGATCATCAATCTGCACGTGCAAGCCGTTGCCGTGCAGAACATCCGCGCCCTCCTCCTCCACGACGTGACCTCGACCTTCTACAAGCGTTGGTGGGAATCTCCCGAAGTACTCCTTGCAAGGTCACGTTCTCTCCAACACCGTGGCGACCCAATCCCCTGATTGGGCGTGCATGGACTGCATCGTCTGGTCCTGGATCATCGGGACTATCTCCACCGATCTTGCCGACACCACGGTCGAACGCCACGCCACTGCCCGCACCACATGGCTCGCCATCGAGTCCTAGTTTCTTGGGAATCGGGAGACGCGCGCCCTCTTCCTCGGCGCCGAGTTTTACAACTTCATGCAAGGGGAGCTCTCCGTCAGCGACTACTGTCGTTGCATCAAGGGCATGGCCGATGCCCTCCGCGACCTCGGCGAGCATGTCACCGATCGTGCCGTATCCTCAGCGTGATTACTTCAAGGACACTGGGCTCCACCTTCACCGTGGGCTTCCATTTCCCACCTTCTAACAGGTGCGAAACGACCTTCTGCTCGAGGAATTCACCGTGGCGAAGTCTGCACTGTGTCCGCCACTGCCCTCGTTGCATCCCCTGGCGGCGCCCAGTCTCCGCTCCTTCCACCATGCTAACCGTGCCCTCCGCAGCAGCCCTCGGGCGACAGCGGGGCGGCTCCTCCAGGCGTGCGAAGCACGGCAAGCGTGGCAAGCGTGGTGGCCGCGGCACTCCAGGGGCTGCCAGACCCTCCCTCCTAGCGCAGGGTCTGGCACTAGGCCTGCCCAGTCTGGCTCGTGACCTAGCTTCTAGAACCCCTGGTTTGGGTCCATGCAGATGTTGCCAGGGATACAAAAGGCGCAAGGCACTCCCTAGGCGGTGACTCTCCGCCTATAGCTTAGGCGTGCCTAGGCGAGCCTAGGCGTTTTAAAGGCATTTCCTAGGCGATGATGTATACATACATATACTGTAAAAGAAGGAAAAATAGGAGATAAATGGGCCTAACAGAACGGCCCATCAAAGTGGCCTAGCGCCCAAGCCCAAGTCTAAGAGCCAGCACCCACCTCATCTATCGCTGGGTCTAGGCACTCTCCTCCCCTGCTTCATCTCCATCGTGCGCTCGTCCCCGCTCGACCAAGGCCGCTGCCACCGCCCACATAGCAGCCACCCGAGGTCTCTACCACTCGACGACCCCTCTCCTCCCCCGGCCGCAGCCGCCGCCGGACATCCCCTCCTCTCCGGCCGCCGCCTGACATCATCTCCCCGCCCGCCGTCCGATGTCCCCTCCTCCCCCCTCTGCCTCCATTGCTGTCGCTCGACGTCGCCTCCTCCCCTGCCAGCACCCGACGTCCCCAGCTCCCCCACGCATCCCTACGTGGGTGGATCTGCACTTGCGTGCATCAGGGACGGCATATCTGCCTCCTCCCACTGCGGATGCTGTGGTGCCGCCCAGGGTACCGCCTACCCCCCTAGGCGAGGCGGAACCCCTCCGCCAAGCGCATAAGCGCACCTAGGCGACCGCGGAATACCGCCTTCTGTAACCATGGATGTGGCCAGACCACGAGTGACAACGGCCGCTGCGCTCCCACCCGGTCCGTGCCTGTCCCCGCATGCACTGCTGGCCCAACAGCCGCATGCCCTGCTCGCTGGGCCCTGGCCTTTGCCACCTCCAGGCCTCTACAACCCCGCTGCTGGCCTGCCAGCATGGGACCAGCAGATGCTCGCCTCCAACTTCAGCACTGTGTCACTGCAACAACCTCAGCATGGCGATGGATGTATTTAACTGTTTTTGCATTTTTCAGCATGCATGTTTGTATGGCTAGCTGGGATGTGATCTGAATACATTTTTTTTTCCTATTGCTATGTAGTGTGCTGACATGACCACTCTGGATGCGGTCTGAATACATTTTTTTCCTATTTCTATGGAGTGCATGATGACATGCCCACTCTTCTGCTTATTAAAAAACTCGATCAGGGGGAAAGACATCCCTACTGGCTTAGGTTTTTAGAAGAACCCCCACCAAAACCTGACCAGGCAGGAACCTCACCAGTGCTGCTTCTTTGGCAGCGTGGGACTCATCGGCACAGGGAAGCGGGCACCGAGGGTTCGAGCTCCGGGTGCTCTACCATTGAGCTACACGCTCATCTGCCACTCTTCTGCTTATAGTTAAATATAATTACCATAGCCTTATCAGCTTCCATTCCTACTGTTACATTTTTCTGTTTTAAAGTTCCATTTCACCATTTTTAGGCGAAAAACTCGGTCTCCTTCTCCACTATGGGATAGAAGCAACTCGCCAACTCCGAGAAGGCATAGAAGCCCACCATCTCCAGAGCGACACAGAAGACGGAGAAGTAGGAGCACTACAAGTTCATTTGTAAATAACTCACGCAGTGGAAGTCATGGATCAGATCAAATAAATGTATCTGAAAAACAAAAGATAGAAGAGGAACAAAAGAAAAGGTACCCATCTTCTTTTCCTTGCACCTAAGTGTACAAGTTGCCGTATTTGCATGTCCCATGTTCCCTCTTAATAATTTATAGCCAAATCTTGACATGTTAATGACTAATCCTTCCATTTTACACCTAGTATTGTATGCCAAGTGTTATCCATTTATAACCTTCTTGATAAGTTGGTTTTAATAATCCACATAATTTGAATTCAATTTAATCATCAACCGAAAGATCACCATATCGTCCTTCAAGTCAAACTGACATAGTTGCCAATACTAGAGCATTGCAACAAAATTTATCCTATACATGTAAAAAAATAACATGACATGCTCTGAAATGGCATATATGCCTCTCCAAATCATCCAATATTCTGTTTAGGTGGTTCCTTACATTAAGCTAGTCTTAACTCAAGGATAGAATTGTGCCTTGACCCGAAAAGTTATAACTATACTCCAAGAGTTTCTTGGGATAAATGCTCTGTTGCACCGATTCCGACACGCGTGTCCGACACGACACGTGTCCGACACGGCGATTCGCCATTTCGCAAAAATGAGCGACACGGCGACACGGCGTATAAATATATACATACATGTATATATATCGACTAGGCAAATAAAATAGCAACGATCAGCTAATGAAACAAATTAAAGCATGGTTCTAAGTTCGAATTCAAGCAACAAACAGCAACAGACACTACGGTGGTAGAGTTCAAACTAAATCTTATTACAAGCCAAAGATCCAACTGAAATAAAAGAGAACTACTTCCTCATGGCTCAGACTTCTTCCACTGGCACTTCTTCCATATTTTCATCCTCCACAGGCTCCTCAAAAGATACACTCTCCATCTCTGGTTCATCAAGTGACAATGTAGCAACTTCCAAAATTCCAACACCAGAAAAAGATTCAAAGCCATCTCCTCCCACATCCCACATTCTTGTTGCCCCAGTTTTGTAGACCTGTGTCTTCCTTGACATCAACCTTAGATTGTTATGGACAAAAACCAAGTCCTCAGCACGCTCAGGAGCTAACTTGTTTCTCTTCATGCTGTGGATGAAGTTGTATGTGCTCCAGTTCCTTTCACAGCATGAAGATGAGGCAGGCTGGTTCACAAGCTTGATAGCCAAACTCTGCAGCAAGGGAGTTGATTGTCCATAATTCACCCACCAATTCAAAGGATCAAGGATCCATCTGTCATAGATGGAATCATAGTCATTGAACTCTCCGGTACAGGTAGAAAATCTAGTATACTCATCCTTCACTCTCTTCAGATCATCAGCTGCAGGGAAGAACTTCTTGAAGCAGGTCATTCGCATTTGTGAAATCTCAGCATCCTTGTGTGGACGAACACGACCAGTACCTCCATTTATCCACTGCTCACTATAATATCTGTAGAAATAAATAATGCATTAAAACTAAAACTAGCTTATTAATATTTGAAGAATTGCAAACATGCACTTCACCTTGGATTAAGCGAATGCGCCAAGCAGTGAAGTGGAGTGTTGCCTTTAGCCCAACGATATACCAAGACGTCATGGACAACATTGTAAAAACTGGATTCTTCACTTTCCTCCTTCTCTTCATGCCGATATATTGCTTTCTTGACATTCTCAATCATAGAATCCCACAGCTCATAAATAAGATGCAGACATGGTGTGTCTGTGTCTGCTACTCGCAGCATTTCATAGATTGGTTCAGTGAAATCAACAATGTATTTCACCTTGTCCCACCACACTTGGCTGAGTACTTTTTCTCTCACATGAGCTGCCACCCCACTGTCAGGACCGTCCTTGTAGCTTTCCCACTTCTCACTAATCACCATCTGTTCAAGAGCCCTCTTTACCATACAAAATCGCTTCAGCATAACCACAACTGAGGCAAATCTAGTATCTGCAATTGCAAGAAGCTTCAGCCTACTGAACTCATTAAACATTGACAGCCTCATCTGATGATTCATTATGAAGTTCTTGATCATATTAGCATCACCAGCCACATCACTAATCCAGTGGCACTCATCAAAGATAACTTCTTCTTCTTCTGTCCTTGGTGTTTTAGGAGCACAGATACTCTTCAGAGCAAGGTTAAGAGTGTGAACAACACAAGGAGTCCAGAATATGTGATCATATTTCTGTTGAACAATTAGACCTGCACCTTTGCAGTTGGATGCATTGTCAGTGATTACTTGGACAACATTTCTTGAGCCTATTTCTTCAATAACAGCAATCAGCTTCTCAGCAATGTATTCCTTCGACTTTATCTCTCCTTCAGCATTGACAGCCCGCAAAAACATAGGTCCACCCTCAGAAATAGCAAGGAAGTTGATGAGTGGCCTTCTCTGTGCATCTGACCAGCCATCTGAACAAATGGTTACCCCCTTTTCAGACCATGTGCTCTTGATCCTTTCCAGTAAGATCTCAATGTGAGACCTTTCTTTCTGAAGCAGGGAGGTCCTCAGCTTATTGTATCCAGGTGGAACATATCCAGGAAGGCTATGGTTTGCAGCAAAGGTGTATGATTCTTGATAGTGTGGATTTCTTGCAACATTGAAAGACAAGCCTGAAGAATAGAACATTCTTGCAATTGTAGCATCCAACTGGTTGCGAAGATCCAAAGCCCAAGCTTTCTCAAGTGGTAAGACAGGCCCCTTACGCCTCTTTTTTTCCAGCAGCATGCTTGATGAAGAAACACTAGCAGAGTGGGGCAAAGACACCTTCTTTGGTTTTCTCCTTTCCAGTTCTGCATTGGCCTTGTCCACTTCATCTCTTAATTGAGCAAGTATGGCTACTGTCACCCTTGAGCAAGAACCAATCCCTTGGTTAGGGATTTTCAGCAAATGTGCCTTGACTCTGGAGTAGCTGCTAGTTGAAACATGTTTGCAATACTTGCACCTCCACTTTACATTCCCTCCTGAAGCCTCACCCCTATCTAGAACTTCAACATGAGACCACAAAACTGTCTTGAGATCAGCTTCGCTGCTTCCAGGTGCTTGGTCACCTTGGCTTGAACCAACCGATGCCATTCCCAACTAGAAAAATGAACAAGAACAGGAAGCATTCAAGATCTACACTGGCAATGGCAACTGACTAGCTAACTACTGAGAGGGATCAATAGATGGACAATATATTTGGGAGTGCGAGGAGAAAACAAACTCACCAGAAGAGAAGGAGAAGCAGCGGACGGCGGCGCGTAGATCTGAGGAGAGGCAGCGCAGCAGCGGACGGGCGGACGGCAGCACGCCAGCACGGAGAGGCAGAAGACGGCGGCGCGTAGATCCGAGGAGAGGCAGCGGACGGCAGCACGTCGATCCGAGGAGGAGCGGCGAGCCAGCGGCCGGCGACGTCGCGTCGATCTGAGTAGAAGCGGCGGCAGCTCGTGGAAACAAGGAGAGGCGGCTGGGCAGCGGCAACGCGTAGGGTTATCGATGGAGGGGTGGCTTAGTGGGCTGGGCCGTATCGGTAACGTGTCGGCAACGAGTTGACGCCGTGTCGGAAATTAAAAATAATTATTTTTATTGTTTAATTGGCCGATACGTGTCGGACACGTGTCGGACACGTGTCGGATACGTGTCGGATACGTGTCGGTGTCGGACACGGTGTCGGACGCCGACACTCGACTTCAGCAACGTGTCCGTGCAACAGAGGATAAATGTAAAAGGAATTGTTCTGCAGTATTTAGTTTCAAGTTTGAATTGACAATTTTTGAGTAATTAACAAAACTGGAGAAAGGAGTGCATATGCTTTTGCACATTCAAGTTTATCCTTTCATAATGGAATGAAATTTTGCACATTCATCTGCATTACCTATGAAATATTGAAGTGCATAAGCTGAAGTGTAGATAATTTATGTCATATTAATTTTTGGAATATGCCATTATTTATAGGGATCCTTCTTTAATCAAGCAAAGAGCATTGAAACGAAGGACTACCTAGTAAAGTTTCTACTTTCGGTGATTCTCGTTGCTTCTGTTCTTTCTGGCTATTATAGATCTATTCCTCCCCCTGCCACATATAACACTATTTTACTTAATGTTGTTGCCATCCAACTTGTCTCTGGTAGATGTTTTTCCTGTTGACAACTCAGTTCACAAATGTTCTGGTTCTACTTACCATACCTGTTTCATAGTTATTGCCATATTTAGCTTCAAATAGATTGTTTTTGCTTGTTTCAATCAGCAACATTGTTGCACATTTGTTTTGGAATTGCTTGGCTGGCATAGTGCTACATGAAGTCAGCTCCTTGAATGTGGTTGTATTATGCTATCAGTTTGGGTGTCCAGTTGGTGATACTAACCATAGCATGTAACAATCAGTCCCCTTATGTAACATAATATTGATTTCCAGGCGTCAAAAGGAAGCTGAATTTAAGTTATTGGAAGAGGAGCTTGCTAGAAGAGTCGAAGAAGCTATAAGGAAAAACGTCGAGGAACGTTTGAGCTCTGATGAGGTGAAACATGACATAAAACGTCGAATCGAGGAGGGTATTAGAAAGTTATTTGATGAGGTTGATGCGCAGCTACAAAAAGAAAAAGAAGCAGCTCTTTATGAAGCCAGGCAGAAAGCAGTAAGTGTTATGCATCCGTGATGCTTTCTATTGCTGATAATGTTCATAAGAACAGCGTTAGCATTATAATATTTAAATTGAAAGATGTAGCAAATTGTTGAAAATAAAATATCCGGCTCCAATATATTAACCTTGGTCCTAACTCATATAGGCTGTTCTGGAGACTGGGACCTTTTTTGCTTGGAGGCAATATAGGCTGTTCTGGAGACTCGACCTTTTTTGCTTGGAGGGACGGGGTGTTTTATACTAGTTTGACTGTTACTGATTCAGCATCATCAAAATTTCTTACCTAATGTGTTTGTGCATAGGGTTGTGCTCCTGAGTGTAGTCAAAGTCCTAAAGGTGATGTTAACCTTTGTTGTGTTTAGGCATTATAAACTCATTTATGATTAATTCTTATTCAATCAACCACGAAATTATAAGTTCCTCTATTATAATTTTATGTCAACCAAACTTCACAGGAGCAAGAAAGGAGAGAGAGGGAGGAGTTGGATAGAATGCTTGAAGAGAATAGGCGTAAAGTGGAGGAGGCTCAAAGAAAAGAAGCTGTTGAGCAGCAGCAGAAAGACTTGGAGCGATATTTGGAGCTGGAAAGGATACAAAAGCAACGAGAAGAATCTTTACGCAGAAAGAAAATGGAGGAAGAAGACAGGGGTAATGAGCTGAGATTACTTGGGAAAAGCCGGCGATGATCCATCATATAAAATTAAGCAGATAACCGGCCGTGGTGGCTGATTATGCGAAAACTCAAATTGGATAGCTCCTTGGGCCATGGTTACAATGGGGCAGAATCTCATTCTAATTTCTATTTGGTGTACTATGTTTTCTATGTGTTACATTGTACTTCTAAGAAACTGATTTTTCTTATGTGGATGCGATGGTCGTGGTTGGGGCCATCACAATGTGAGGCGATGGACACTTTGTGCCCAGACTTTGGTGGCAAGGTCGGAGATCAAGCCTTGAGCTTGTTATTCACAATTTAGTCGCTCGCTATTCTGTCGCAAACTGTTTCCTATGAATTGTGAAAACATTTTATCTTGGAATGTTTGGGGCTTGAATGCCGGAGCTAAACGTAGTATGGTTAGAGAAGTCGCTCAGGAGCGAATATCGCTTATTACCCTGCAGGAAACCAAACTGAATGTGTGGGATGACACCATGGTGGTGCAAATACTTGGCTCAGGCTTTGAATGTGTGGAAACAGGACATATGGTCACTCTCATGCCCATTTTTTGAGGGACTACACCCTCTCTGCTATGGTAACCATGATCTCTAGTAACGAAGAATGGTGGATTACTTGTGTTTATGGTCCCCAAACGGACCAGGAGAAGCTTCTTTTCCTTGAATATGTTTGCTGCGTGTGGAGCGTCCGGGTATGTGGATGGTTTGGTGATTTTATCTTGATATATACAAGGTAGAGGATAAAAATAATTCACGCATCAATTGTCGCATGATGAATAACTTTCGTCGGTTCTTGGATGACTCGGAGCTCATGGAACTGCATCTGCAAGGTCGCCTATATACATGGAGCAATGAAGGGGCTAGCCCAACTCTTGAGCGCATCGACAGGGCCTTTGTTACCGATGACTGTGTGACACCTTTCCCAGATCATAGTCTCACAACCCTGTCATCAGATGGTTCAGATCACGCCCTCTACTGTTGTGGATGAGCTGTGTGCTCAAGTCCTTCCAGCGCTTCAAGTTTGTGAACATCTGGTCTCGCTTTGAGGGCTATCTTGACACGGTCGCGCCTGGCAATGCCCATGGCCTAATGCAGATGCGTTCTGGGTCCTTGATTATAAACTGCACAATGTGGTGATAGCCCTGAAACGGTGGAGTGCGAAGCATGTTGGAAGCATTCGCCTCCAGCTTGCCATTGCAAAGGAACTGGTGTTACGTTTTGATAAGGCTCAGGACCATAGATCTTTGGCGGATCATGAAAGAGAATTGAGAAACAAGATGAAGTGTTGTTGCCCGGGCCTTGCGTCACTCTTTAGGACCATCACTCGGCAACGATCACGCATCACATATTTGGTGGAGGGGGATGTGAACACAAAGTTCTTTCACCTACAATCATGTCACCGCAATCGCAAAAGCCAAATCCACTCTCTAAAGATAGATAACATGGTGGTGGTAAATGACGATGCTAAAGCTGAGGCTATTTTCCACCACATCGATACGATTCTGGGTACGGGTGAGCCTAACACGATCTCTCTGGACTTCTAGCGTTTGGGTTTACCTACGATGGACTTGTCCTCAATGGACCCTTGCTTCACTGAATAAGAGGTTTGGCAAACAATCCAGGAGATCCCCAATGACAAGGCTCCGGGTTCGGATGGATTTATGGGTTTGTTCTACCGTACTGCTTGGCCCATAATGAAGGAAGATGTCATGTGGGCCTTTCAAAACTATGGTCACCGGATAGCAAGAGTCTCTATCTCGTCAACCAAGCCTACATGATCCTGTTGAGAAAGAAGCCGGATGTAGCTTCCATATCATGCTACCGTCCTATTAGTCTGATCCATAGTTTTGCCAAACTCTTCACGAAGGGTGTAGCTCTTCTGTTAACATCTCACCGTCATTAGTTAGTGCGAAACAACCAAAGCGTTTTCATACGATGTTGCCTGATACATGAGAACTTCAAGGCAGTTCAACTCTCGGCCAAGCTGTTACACCACAGTAAAACCCCTAGTGCGCTCATGAAGATCGATGTTGCAAAGGCTTTTGACACGGTCAGCTGGCCGTTCCTGCTTGTTGTGCTCAAACATATGGGTTTCTCACATCGATGTTTAAACTGGATTAGCGCTCTGTTATCCACGACCAGCACAAAGGTGGTTCTCAATGGCTCTCCCGGAAGACGAGTTTGTCATGCGCGGGGACTTTGCCAAGGTGATCCACTATCGCCTATGTTGTTCGTGCTAGTGATGGAGGCCCTCAATGCCCTACTACGGAAGGCTGATCAGGTGGGACTACTGAAGAGTTTGGGGCCAAGACAAATCAAAGAAAGAGCTTTCTTCTAAGCTGATGACGTGGTATTACTCCTATCGCCCGAGCAACAAGATCTGGTGGCTACATCTACCATTCTTTACATCTTTGGTCAGGCCGCAGGGTTACACACCAACTTGAACAAATGCGCTATCTCACCAATTCAGTGTTGACTGGAAGAGAGAGTAACTACTCCGTTTCTTCCCGGGCCATCTGGAATCGTTCCCCTGCAAGTATCTAGGCATACCCCTGGGTATCAAGAAGCTAAAGAAGGCGGATCTTCATCCTTTTGTTGACCACGTCTCACAAGGTCTCCCAACGTGGCAGGCAAGACTAATGAGCAGAGCGGGCTGGAGTGTATTAGTAAAGGTAAAGATGTCGGCAGTCCCTATACACAAGGCGATCGCGGTGACCATCTCACCCTGGCCATATCATGCATTGAGATCGCGTCGTAGAACATTCTTGTGAAAGGGAACCGAAGCTGTGATGGGTTGCCAAGGGTCTGTCACCCACCGAAGCTTGGTGGTCTGGGGGTCATGGACCTCAAACTCTTTGGCTACGCACTCAGAATGCGTTGGTTTTGGGTCAAGAAGTCCAATCTGGACATAGCCTAGACACTCCTCCCGGATTCGGTCGAGCAACAAGTTCATATGATGTTCCACTTCTCCACTACAATGGTGGTGGGAAATGGCAACACCACTCTCTTCTGGAGTGATCGCTGGATTAAGAGGCATTCCATTACTGAAATTGCGCCATGCCTACTGCAAGTTGTTCCCACAAACATACAGAAAAAACGAACTGTGGCTGAGGGTTTGATGGATCGTCAGTGGGTCAAAGACATTACAGGTGCTCTCACGGTGCAAGTGATACTCGATTATTTAGACATCTAGGAGGCAGTTGGCTCAGTCACCTTGGATCCAGAAACACCGAACAAGCCCCTTTGGCATTGGACTAATGATGGAAACTTCACTACTGCCTCCACTTACAGGCCCTTCTTTGTAGGACAGTATGCCTGGCCAAGAACAAATATTCTACACAAAACAAGGTGAAACGAACCGGGTTCTCAACGACGAGAATCCGACTCCCTGTACCCTCGAGATAGTCCCAGGAATAGCAGCTATCTCGTACAGAACTCATCTCAGACGAATATCACATCCATACAACGATAAAAGATTCAATACATGACATATATAAAACATAGCGTCTGGTACAAGCCCTCTGGGTTAAATCGACAATAAGAAACAGCTGCGCAGCAGTAGCTAGAACATCAGGGTCCACTCCTCCACAGGCATCCTTGAGCATAGCGCGCACCCTTCAATCATACCACCCGTCCTGGTTGAACTCGTGGTCGGGGTCTTCACCTGAGAACCCAAAGTCTGTCCCCAAGGAAATGGGACAGGTCCACGTCACCAACCATAATATGAAGCAAGCTTTATAGTGGCCTATTCTAAGGTATAGAAATAATCAAGGTTTGAGCCAGGGTTTTCTTATGCGAGCAGCAGCAATAACCCAAATTCAACTCATCACCAACTCCTTCCCTCACACGCACATCCACTCCCCAAATCCAACCATCAGCCTCACATTCCCATCGGGCTCGTCCTGCCACAGCAGGTTCCCGCAAACATCATCCACCAACGCCTTTCGCTCACTAGTTGACTCGGTGAGCTCCCTCCCCACCTTGTCTCATCAGCAACGCTGGACCAATCTCTCTTAACCCAAATCAAAGGATGAGGTAAGAAAGCAGATTCCCATGCTAGTCGAAACTTATCAGAAGCGGGTCGTCCGTAACCGTGGACACGGCTATACGTATAGTTTACACTCTGCAGAGGTGGCACTCCAGGAATCCATCCGGGCTGCAAGGCTAGTCCGCAACCAACCTGAGACACAACCCACAGCAAAGACCCTAAACAGTAACGGCGCCAATCCTGTCTCCCTGGGCTCGGGAAACATCTGATCTAACATCTGCCCCAGGGATGTGAAACCTTCCCACCGGGGCCAGTCGGGGGCCGTGGTAAATCAGGGAGATTACGCCGCAACGAGTCCCCCTTACACATATCAAGCTCGATTCTCCTACAGTCTCGGCGCCGCACTAGAGTAGGCTTGCTGGAACCCTCCCCATACTGGGTAGATGGTTAGCACGGTATTCCCACGTCCAAAGGTGGAACTCGACTCGGTCCTTAATTGTCGGTAAAGCGAGTATCAGCGTCATAAGCGATCCGCCGCAACGGTCCGCAATCGGCACCCATTACAGGTATTGCCGCCCAAACTCCTCAAGTAACCCAAGTATCCAACAACCATGTACCCGCAACAGGCACCCCATTGGGACTGCCCGAGTGCAGTCCCCAAGCACCCCGATCAATCGATCGAGTTGTTATTACTCGCTTACACCGCCTAGCTGCACTACTCCTCCCATACCACCCACAACTCACGCCAAGAGGTTCAAATCACAATCATCCCAACACATGCATAGCATAGCATATTCCATAAAGTGAGTAGTAGGTAGCAAGGTAACAGGATATTAACAAAGGCAGTGCAGGTTTATCATGCGAGTAAAGTAAAGCGTTATCATACTAGTTGCATGTCTAATAGGTATTTCAGAGATTGGTCGGGCGTGAACCTGGGCAAAAGTCTTCGTCTTCGTCAAAGCAGTTGTCGTAGTGGTCTGGCTCCTCCTGACTCTCCGGAACTCCTAGGGTCGTGGAAAATGAAATAAGACGCGACTACTAGCAAAGAAACACTAAGACAGCGATGAAAAAAGTCCCAAAGAACACCAAACTCTACACTAACGCGTAGGTCATGATTTTAGAAAAATATAGAAACTAGTTTCATATTTTTCTGAGCTACGGTTGATTTATTATGAATTTTAAAAGTTTAAATCATTTTCTGAAAATATTAAATAATTTCCGAAAAAGAAAACAGACAGAAATTAGCCTGCTGACGTCAGTGCTGACGTCAGTAGTGGGGTCCGCCTAGGATGACGTCAGCAGTGGGCCTTGCTGACGTCAGCGTTGACTGGTCAACGGGTCAACGGTCAACGGTCAACGGTCAGCTCTGGTCAGTGGGCCCCAGCGGTCAGTGACACACAGTGTATGACATGTGGGCCCCAAACGTCAGCGCAGTTATTCGGAAAAAAAGAAGAAGAAAGCGCTGCTGGGCCGAAACTGGGCCGAAAGGAAAGTCCAGGGGGGTAAACTGGACTTTAGCGTGAACTTTAGGCCCACGAAGGGGGGTGCTGTAGGGTCTGCTCTGGTGGACCCGGTCCACCGCGAGTCGTGAGTGCGGTGCACGTGAACCAGGCGCACGAGATCCGTTTGTGGCCGACTCGGGATTTTCTGTGACGTGCTGTGCGTGGTGTTGGTGTGGTCCGGGGTGTGGCCTGGCCACGGCGCGACGCGGGTGCGGCGGCGCGACGCCGGCGAGCCCGATTCTTGGCAACGCTGGCTCGGCGGCGAGCGGAAAAGAGGTTAGGGCCACGGCCCTTGGCTGGGCTAGTCTAAACACACGCGCGCGGGGTCCTGGCGTCCCAAGTCCACGGCGTAGGTCTCCCAACGGCGAGGTTGCCCATGGCGACGGTCTGCCGGCGGAGCGGCTACGATGACGCAGCGGCTCACAGCCGGAACGGGTTGGCTTCCGTGCGCGTGGCCTCCAGCGATTGCCGGAACGGATCTTGGCCACATTTTCTTCTGCCTCTACAATCATGTCAGGTCCAAAGAATGTTCGTTCTCCCACCTCTGACCACATTAGAGGCGTTCTGCATTTTCTGCCATATAGTGCCTCAAAGGGGGACATCTGCAGGCTGGCCTGGTAGCTGTTGTTGTAGGAAAATTCTGCATAAGATAGACTCTTCTCCCAGTCTGTGCTGTAAGCTAGAACACATGCCCTCAACAAGTCTTCAAGAACCTGGTTCACTCTTTCGGTTTGCCCATCTGTCTGGGGGTGGTAAGCCGTGCTATACTCCAAGGTTGTCCCGATGGCTCGATGTAGGCTTTTCCAGAACTGAGCTGTGAATTGTGGTCCTCTGTCTGACACAATATTTTTTGGTGCCCCATGCAGCTTGAGAATGTTGTCTATATATAGTTCTGCTAGTTTGCTCACTGGGTATGTGCCTTTGACTGGTATGAAGTGGGCTACCTTTGTCAGCCGATCAACTATGACCCAAACGGCATCATTCCCTTTCTGAGTGCAAGGTAGGCCAACCACGAAGTCCATGCTGATATCTTCCCACTTCCACAATAGAATTTCCAGTGGTTTCAGCAGTCCTGCTGGCCTTTGATGTTCTGCCTTGATTCTTCGACAAGAGTCGCACTTGGCTACATACTCGGCTATGTCCTCTCTCATTTTCTTCCACCAGAACTTATCCTTCAGATCTTGATACATCTTGGTGCATCCTGGGTGTATCGAGTACTTGGACTCGTGAGCCTCTGAGAGAATTGTTCTCCTGATTTCCTTGTCTTGCGGTACACAAATACGGTCTTTCAGCCATACTGTCCCTGCTTCATCTACCCAGAAGTCAGGTGCCACTCCTCGCTGGATATCCTCTTTTACTTCTTGGATTTCTGGACACTTTCCTTGAGCTTCTTTGATTCGGTCTTCTAGGTTGTACTTCACCCTCATTTCCTGGGGTTTTCCTTCTTCTACTAGCTCGAGTCTCATCATGTACAATTCCTTTGCTAGTTCTGGCTGACTTTCTTCTATCATCAAGTTGTTGCAATAACTCTTTCGGCTCAAGGCATCTGCCACTACGTTGGCTTTGCCAGGATGGTAGTGTATCTCCAAGTCGTAATCTTTGATCAGTTCTAACCACCTTCTCTGCCTCATGTTCAGTTCGGATTGTGTAAAGAAGTACTTCAAACTCTTGTGATCTGTGTAGATATCGCACTTGTTGCCAATCAGATAGTGCCTCCAGATTTTCAAAGCATGTACTACTGCTGCCAGTTCTAAATCATGTGTGGGGTAATTTTCCTCATGTTTCCTCAGCTGCCTTGATGCATAAGCAACTACCTTGCCCTCTTGCATTAGGACACATCTCAAACCTTGCCTCGAAGCATCGCAATAGACTACGAAATCCTTGCGAATATCTGGCAGGGTCAATACTGGCATTGTAGTGAGTTTGTGCTTAAGCTCTTGGAAACTTCTTTCACACTTGTCTGTCCACTCGAACGGGACATTGCTCTTGAGTAGTTCGGTCATTGGCTTGGCAATCTTGGAGAAATTATCAATGAACCTTCTGTAGTAACCTGCCAAACCCAGAAAGCTTCGGATTTCCGTGACACTCTTCGGCTGCTTCCATTCCGCTACTGCCTCAATCTTCTCTGGGTCTACTACTACGCCCTCAGCCGTCAGTACGTGACCCAAAAAGGCTACTTTCTCCAGCCAAAATTCACACTTGCTGAACTTCCCGTAGAGTTGATGCTGCCTCAGCTTCTCTAGTACAATCCTTAGATGCTCCTCATGTTCTTCGGCTGTTTCTGAGTAGACTAGTATGTCGTCAATGAACACCACCACGAACTTGTCTAGTTCCTCCATGAATACCTTGTTCATCATGTTCATGAAGTAAGCGGGTGCGTTGGTCAAACCGAAGGACACAACGGTGAACTCGTACTGCCCGTATCGAGTCACAAAGGCTGTCTTGGGAATGTCGCCTTCTCTAATCTTCATCTGGTGGTATCCCGATCTCAGATCAATCTTACTGAAGTACTTGGCTTTCTTCAACTGATCTAGCAAGTCATCAATCCGAGGTAATGGGTACTTGTTCTTGATCGTCACTGCGTTCAGGGATCGATAGTCTACGCACATGCGCATTGACCCATCTTTCTTCTTCACGAACAACACTGGCGATCACCATGGGGATGCACTTGGTCGAATCACCCCGCTTTCAAGCATCTCTTTCAGCTACTTCTTGAGTTCCTCCAGCTCTTCCATTGACATTCTGTACGGTCTCTTGGCAATGGGCCCTGTGCCTGGTTGCAGCTCGATTATGAACTCTACATCTCGGTCAGGTGGTAGTCCTGGTAGCTCTTCGGGAAACACGTCAGGGTACTCACATACTACAGACACTTCTTCGATCGTCTTTTTCTCGATAGAGTATACCAACTGTCTCAGAATACATGTTTTGGATCTCTTCCCTGTTCTTCTTCTTTGTGGTTCTACTGTTACCTTGACTCCGCTAGGGTGTGTCAACTCAACTGTTCTGGGCGAGCAACTGATTACCCCTTTGTGCTCTGTAAGCCAATCCATTCCTAGTATCACGTCAATTCCGTCTGACTTCAGGACTGTCAGGTCTCCTACGAACTCCTGCCCACCTATCATTAGACTAACTGCTGGGCACTCTAAGGTGCACCTAAGCTCTCCTAAGGGAGAAGTAGTGACTATAGGTCTAGCCTTAGGTATTGTCGGGGGTGACTGCTCTTTCACAAACTTTGTCGAAATATAAGATCCAGTTGCACCAGAGTCAAACAGTATCAAAGCTGGAATGCCATTTACCAAAAACTCACCGAGCACAATGTCGGGAGCGTCCTCGGCTTCTTCCTCTGTCAGGTGGTTGAGGCGTCCCCTCTGTGTTGTAGCTGGCTGCCTGTCTTGTCCTCCAGGTGCCGGTGCCTTGGCTGGGGTTTGTTTGTTCTTCTTCTCCGGACAGTCAAAGGACTTGTGACCAGGCTTCCCACAAGCAAAGCAGACTACTGAGGTCCCTCCACCAACTCTGGGCGTGTTGTTTGGCTTCCAGTTGGGGTTACCCTGACCTGAGTAGCTGTTGTTTCTGTTGCCAAAACTGCTGTAGTTGTTGCCTCTGCTGCCAAAGCTGTTGCCGTTACTGCCTCGGTTACCTTGGTAGCTGTTTCTGTTGAACCCTGAGCTTCCTTGGCTGTTGCTCTGCTGAAAGCCTCTCCTGAGCATGTTGCTCTGGCCACTCCTCGGCCTCTGACTCAGTCTGTGGTTGTGCAACTGTTCAGCCTTTCTTTTCGTCTCTCGCCAAGTATCTTCAAGACCCACTCTTTCCTTCTCAACTGCGATAGACCTGTCGATCAGCTCTCTGAGTGACCTGTGTGAACTCGCTGCGAGTACTGTCCTCAGACCTCTGTGCAAGCCACGCTGGAACCAAAACTGCTTCTTCTTTTCAGTGTTAACGTCTTCAGGAGCGTACCTCGACATCTTAGCAAAGTGTCGGGCATACTCACCCACCTTGGGTCATTGTCCTGAACTCCATTGCCTTGTGCACCATGACTTGTTCTGGGATGTGGTACTCTTTGAAAGCTTCACAAAACTCTAGCTAGGTGATCTGAGCAGGGTTTGCGTGAGAGTCACAGTAGCTCTCCCACCACGCCTTCGCTGCGCCTTCAAGCTGGTGCGCCGCAAGGGCCACACATTCCTCTTCAGTGTAGTCTGTCAGGTCCAGCTTCGTCTCGATGGTACGCAGCCAGTCGTGCGCGTCAAGTGGCTCGTCCGAGTAGTCGAAGGTGGGTGCTTTCAGCCTGATGAACCTTTCAATCTTCCTT
Source organism: Echinochloa phyllopogon (assembly GCA_033239725.1). NCBI lineage: Eukaryota > Viridiplantae > Streptophyta > Magnoliopsida > Poales > Poaceae > Echinochloa > Echinochloa phyllopogon. Next base: position 32,875,456 of record BTCW01000018.1, read on the forward strand.
TGTAGGTCTTCCTCACGGTGTCCCTGACGGTTCTGGTTCTGGTTTCCCTGGATCTGTTGCATAGCTTGCATGATCTGAGTGTTGGCCTGTGCCATCTGTTGCATCAGCTGTGTTTGAGTAGTCATTACTTCTACCAAGTTTGGCGGTGGCGGTGGTTGCTGGTCGTTCTGCTGGTTCTGCTGAGGTTCCACTGCTGGCTCTTCCATCTCTACTTCTTGTCCTCCACCTGGTGCGTTGTCCTCGGGCTGGAGCACGCCTGCTGCGCGTCCACGGCCCCTGCCTCCAACTGCAGCTGTTGCTCTTCCGCGGCCACGACCTCTGCCCCTAGCTGCCACTGCTGCCTCTTCCTGCTCAGCCTCCTCAAAACGTGCAAGCAGCCGGTTGGATCTTCGGATCGACATCTTGCTGTATTTTTCATAGAGCAGGTTTAGTGGCGGTCGGTAATGGTTAGGTTAGCGTAACTAGAGTAGGAGCTGCACACATGAAATAGACTCAACACTAAAGTACACTCAAGATGAACATCAATAAAACTACAAGAACAACCACAAAGACCGATCATTCATAACAGCATTACACCATAGACATGAGTACTATCCCGAGGCCAGCTCCTGGAACCTTGAGGATTAGTACATCTAAGCGGATGCTATATCGTGGCTGAGCCAAAAGGTGGTCATGATCTACCAAGTCTAACATCTACTCATGAAGATAGATACAAGTCTCATCACTACTGCTGACATCTGCTGATACTGCCTACTGCATCCATCTCATGCTGCTGGAAGTGCCTGTGAGGCGCGCTGCCAACCTCACAGCCTCAGTCTCTGTCTGCTGCTTGATCACTGCCTGTCGTCGTGGAGAGTGTCCGTGAGGCGCGCTGCCAACCTCACTGTGTCCACCTCAGGTCTTGCCAACTGCTGCTCTAGGGGTACCGATTCTTGTCTCAGTCTTGTCATCTCGGGGGTAAGGGTTCGATTCTCAGGTAATGGTATCGGCTGAACCCGGCTTGGTGAGACCCTGTAGTGCTCTGTTCTGGGTTCAACTCTGCGTTCCTCTGGAAGTCCTTGGTTCACTATGGTCACCTCTGCTACCCTCTTCCTGTCTGACCTTATCCAACTACTAAGGGTCCTCCGAGCTTCATCCTTTGCCATAATCTGTTGAAGACTCAAGTACTTCATCAGCTGGTAGTTTCGCCCACTCTTCTCCTTGTAGCTATCCACCTCTTCCTGAAGTTCTGAGTTGTGACTATCCAACCAATATACTTCTTCCTTCAGTTCTTCTATCTCTTCTTCCTTGGCTGCCAGTGCTTTGTCTTTCTCTGTGAGTTGATCTTCCAGATGGATATCTCGAGCATGGTGAGTTGCTCGGATCAGCCCTGCCAACTGTCTGTTGTTGCAAGCTTCGTACTCCAGGGCTCTGACTTCCCTTGCCTTAGCTTCGAGGCGCTCCTCAAGTAGGGCGACCCTGTTGTCCTTCTCCATCAGCTAGATGTCTTGCTTCCATACCCTCTCTCTTAGCTTGGCAACTTTCTCTTCTAGGCCAATGTTTAAGTACTCCTGCTCGATCATGCACTGAACTGAGGTCCGCAGGGTCACGTTCCGCTCTCGGTCAGCTGCGTGAGCCTGCAAACTGACTGCGTCTCTGTCAGTTGGATCTTCAAGAGCCCGCGGCAGGTACCGAAAACGGGTGTGGCTGAGCTGGTTCTGGTACACAAGTGTGGCAAGTCGGAGTATCCTCATGGCTATAGTCTGCACTGCCCGACTGAAGGTGCTCTCGCTGGTAGCTGCCCGTAGCATCAGTGACCTTGGCCGTCCAGGGATATTGGTTACTTCCATCTGCAACCGGGTGTGCACTCCCTCGCCAGGGCCGTAGGTCCAGCCCTCGTAGAAGACGTTGTCCATGTCTATCCCCACTGTACGCAGCACCGCTCTCAGTAGCACTGCTAAGCCTCCACAGTCTGCACCAGTGGTCCTGATCTCCCGTCGTTCATCTGCTGGTCCTCTTGCTTCCATCTGCCAGACAGTTAGTGGGTTGTTAGTAAGTTAGCAAGTTAGTAAGGTAAGGTAAGGGTAAAAATTTTGTAAATGGTTGAGATGTACATATATATAGTTTTCAAATAGTCCAAGGGGTTTCATATACAGTAGAGGATTCAGTTAGAGCTTCTGTCCTAAGTTTCCGATCTAAGGGTTACGCGCTACGGTCAAGTATGGCTCTGATACCAACTGAAACGAACCGGGTTCTCAACGACGAGAATCCGACTCCCTGTACCCTCGAGATAGTCCCAGGAATAGCAGCTATCTCGTACAGAACTCATCTCAGACGAATATCACATCCATACAACGATAAAAGATTCAATACATGACATATATAAAACATAGCGTCTGGTACAAGCCCTCTGGGCTAAATCGACAATAAGAAACAGCTGCGCAGCGGTAGCTAGAACAACAGGGTCCACTCCTCCACAGGCATCCTTGAGCATAGCGCGCACCCTTCAATCGTACCACCTGTCCTGGTTGAACTCGTGGTCGGGGTCTTCACCTGAGAACCCAAAGTCTGTCCCCAAGGAAATGGGACAGGTCCACGTCACCAACCATAATATGAAGCAAGCTTTATAGTGGCCTATTCTAAGGTATAGAAATAATCAAGGTTTGAGCCAGGGTTTTCTTATGCGAGCAGCAGCAATAACCCAAATTCATCTCATCACCAACTCCTTCCCTCACACGCACATCCACTCCCCAAATCCAACCATCAGCCTCACATTCCCATTGGGCTCGTCCTGCCACAGCAGGTTCCCGCAAACATCATCCACCAACGCCTTTCGCTCACTAGTTGACTCGGTGAGCTCCCTCCCCACCTTGTCTCATCAGCAACGCTGGACCAATCTCTCTTAACCCAAATCAAAGGATGAGGTAAGAAAGCAGATTCCCATGCTAGTCGAAACTTATCAGAAGCGGGTCGTCCGTAACCGTGGACACGGCTATACGTATAGTTTACACTCTGCAGAGGTGGCACTCTAGGAATCCATCCGGGCTGCAAGGCTAGTCCGCAACCAACCTGAGACACAGCCCACAGCAAAGACCCTAAACAGTAACGATGCCAATCCTGTCTCCCTGGGCTCGGGAAACATCTGATCTAACATCTGCCCCAGGGATGTGAAACCTTCCCACCGGGGCCAGTCGGGGGCCGTGGTAAATCAGGGAGATTACGCCGCATCGAGCCCCCCTTACACATATCAAGCTCGATTCTCCTACAGTCTCGGCGCCGCACTAGAGTAGGCTTGCTGGAACCCTCCCCATACTGGGTAGATGGTGAGCACGGTATTCCCACGTCCAAAGTGGAACTCGACTCGGTCCTTAATTGTCGGTAAAGCGAGTATCAGCGTCATAAGCGATCCGCCGCAACGGTCCGCAATCGGCACCCATAACAGGTATTGCCGCCCAAACTCCTCAAGTAACCCAAGTATCCAACAACCATGTACCCGCAACAGGTACCCCGTAGGGACTGCCCGAGTGCAGTCCCCAAGCACCCCGATCAATCGATCGAGTTGTTATTACTCGCTTACACCGCCTAGTTGCACTACTCCTCCCATACCACCCACAACTCATGCTAAGAGGTTCAAATCACAACCATCCCAACACATGCATAGCATAGCATATTCCATAAAGTGAGTAGTAGGTAGCAAGGTAACAGGATATTAACAAAGGCCCAAAGAACACCAAACTCTACACTAACGCGTAGGTCATGATTTTAGAAAAATATAGAAACTGGTTTCATATTTTTCTAAGCTACGGTTGATATATTATGAATTTTACAAGTTTAAATCATTTTCTGAAAATATTAAATAATTTCCGAAAAAGAAAACAGACAGAAATTAGCCTACTGACGTCAGTGCTGACGTCAGTAGTGGGGTCCGCCTAGGATGACGTCAGCAGTGGGCCTTGCTGACGTCAGCGTTGACTGGTCAACGGTCAACGGGTCAACGGTCAACGGGTCAACGGTCAACGGTCAGCTCTGGTCAGTGGGCCCCAGCGGTCAGTGGCACACAGTGTATGACATGTGGGCCCCAAACGTCAGCGCAGTTATTCGGAAAAAGAAAAAGAAGAAAGCGCTGCTGGGCCGGAACTGGGCCGAAAGGAAAGTCCAGGGGGGTAAATTGGACTTTAGCGCGAACATTAGGCCCACGAAGGGGGGTGCTGTTGGGTCTGCTCTGGTGGACCCGGTCCACCGCGAGCCGTGAGTGCGGTGCACGTGAACCAGGCGCACGGGATCCGTTTGTGGCCGACTCGGGATTTTCTGTGACGTGCTGTGCGTGGTGTTGGTGTGGTCCGGGGTGTGGCCTGGCCACGGCGCGACGCGGGTGCGGCGGCGCGACGCCGGCGAGCCCGATTCTTGGCAACGCTGGCTCGGCGGTGAGCGGAAAAGAGGTTAGGGCCACGGTCCTTGGCTGGGCCAGTCTAAACACACGCGCGCGGGGTCCTGGCGTCCCAAGTCCACGGCGGAGGTCTCCCAACGGCGAGGTTGCCCATGGCGACGGTCGGCCGGCGGAGCGGCTACGACGACGCAGCGGCTCACAGCCGGAACGGGTTGGCTTGCGCGCGCGCGGCCTCCAGCGACGGCTGGGACGCAGCTAGGCGCACATGCGCGGGCTCGTGGTCGCCCACGGCCGCGGCACGGCCTCGGCGTTCGCGCGCGGTGAGCAGAGCTCGGCCGCGGCGGCCTCGGCTGCGGAGCTCGGTCGACGGCGGGTTTGCAAAGCGGTTAGCGGCTCAGGGTCCTGCAGAAGAAGGTGCTCAGCACGAAGGCTGGCTCACAGGGGCTAGGCTAGGCATGGCGAGCACGCGCGGCGGCGCTCCGCCGGAAACAGAGAGGAAGAAGGGGGGCGATTCGTCGGGGCTCACGTTGGGTCGGCGGTGTAGGCGTAGCAGGCTCGGGGAAGACTCGGCGCGGCCTGGTGAAGCTCTAGCGTCCATGATCGCCTCTGGTCTGGCTCCTCCTTGGTGCCTCCTCGGACGGCAGCGATGGCTCCGGTGGCGAAGACGCGGAAAGACGCTCGTCTCCTCCTCAACCCGCCTCCTCTCTTCCAAGACCTTCCTTGACCCCTACTACACCTCCCACTCCCCTCACCCTCTCGAATCGCAGGCTGGTGGAAACCCCAAAGGGGCGGCGGCGGCTTGGGGAGGAAGACGACCCCGGGGGTCGGTTATATAGGAGCTAGGCTAGGGTTCCTGGGGCTCAAACGGCTGGATGGGGGTGCTCGAGCGCCCGCGGACACGCGGCGCAATCAAGACGGGCCGCTGGCTCGGCGCTGGGATTGGCCGGCGGCCCCTCTCTGCTTTTCGTCGGGGCAGAGAGAGAAGGAGGGAGGAGGAAGAAGGGGGCACAGTGGCGCGGGCCCACGCGTCAGCGAAAGAAGGGAAAGGAAGGGGGGTGCGGGTGGCGACTGGGCCGCGACGGGCCGGAAGAGGGAACGGGCCGGGGTGGCTGGCTGACTCGGGAAAGAAAGATCGAGGGGGTTAAGTGGACTTGGCTCGGTGATTAGGCCCACCAGCAGTTAGGTAGGGTTGACAATTAGTTAGGTTCGTATTTGTTTGAATTCAAATCTAGAATTTGAATTTAAACACAACCAAAAATCCAATAAAACCAAATTAACTCCAAATCACATCTATTTGGTCCTTAGCACTTCAAATTATTTTTAATTTGAAATTAAAAATCCTAGGAATTTAGGGAGCAATTAGAAGACACTCTTATATGTTTGTTGGCTTGCACAAAATTCACAAAAATTTTTAAATTCACATTTTTGTATTCAACAAATCCTAAGGGAATTTTTAGGGTTGTTACACAAGGGCACCAAGGAAATGAAATTTTTTGTGTGGTTATCCCTTTATGATCATTGCTGGACGGCCAACCTAAGAAAAAAGCATCACCTTCAGGACAACAATATGTGCATCATATGCGACCAGGAAGCAGAGACGATGACTCACCTGCTCAATGGTTTCCCGTACAACTGACAAATTTGGTTTGCGCTGCTATCCCCCTATGGCTGGCAGGACCTCATGCCCACGCTGAATGAATACTCCTTGGCTTATTGGTGGTCTTCTGCAAGGAAAAGACTGCAGCGCTCGGAGCGTCAGAGTTTTGACTCGTTGGTGGTCTTAGTGTCATCGATCCTGTGGTTTGAGCGCAATGCGTGCATGTTCAATCGACAAGCGAGGTCGGCCGACATACTGTTACAAGAGATTAGAGAGGAGATCAAGGCTTGGGTTGAGGTCCGTTACCATACCCTTGTTCCAGTAGCGTTAGCTTTGGGTCTTCCTGAGGGTCACCAAACGGTTACAATGCAATCCCCCACCCCTTGTTTAGCATGCGCCTGTCATCATCCCTGATGAGTTGTCACCTAGGCTGTACTATTTCTCTTCTTCTTAATGAAAAATGTGCCAAGACACGGTGGCAAAAAAAAAGAAACTTAAGACTCCAAACATGTATAAAATCTATTCCAATTTCTATTCAAATGTGCACTAGGTTTTTCTATATGTTTTTGTCTCTGGTGTTCAAAAGTTTTGCAACCTACATGTTATTCCTATCAACTACACATGCCAGTTGTTTTATTCCTATCAACTACACACGTCAATTATAGGAAAGTAAATGCGTAAAGTAATGCGAGAAATAATACGGAATATAAAGAGTGTAGAGAATGTAAAGTCCAGCACGACGATTTATCCTGAGGTAGCAGCACTTTCACCTACTCGTTGTGTGAGGGTTTTGCTCCCGGGGTTAAGTAACTCCATGGATAGCCGATGGGCTCTCCCCATGCTCGAGTGGGTCATCACATTGTGACTGTTGGATGCTCCTTGCCGCTTCCACTCGGCAGAGTGATGAGGACATGACACCTATACATATGTCCATTAGGTGTGCATGGGGTGGAGAAGAAGGAGACCAACAAGGTTTTCCAAGTCAAGAAGAAGGCCCAAGGCTAATCCGATTCGAGTCCCCAAGGTGGAGGCCCAAAGAAACTCAAGTTCGAGTCCGCCTCGGAGTCCAGCAGCAGCCCGCACTAAATTTGTCGCCCAGGTCGCATACAGGCTCGGTTTTTGACGTTCTACATATGCTTGGAAAGCTAAGGAGATAAGATTTCCAATGACACTGGTTCCACTTCAAAATTTGTTCTCAGTTATCGGGAATCGTCGAAACAAGTGGATGTCCAAAATCTGCCAGGGTGCTGAGCCGCTGTCTTTTGGTCCGTTGGCCCGTGTATCATGTTGGGGTCCATTATGGACATGGTTAGGGGGTTATGCATGGCCCAACCCTCATATAATCAGTAGCTGCCACCACATTAGGGTTTGGGTTTTGCTTAGATTAATCTGTCGAGAACAGTTTCGCCGTTATCGGTTTGTAGAACCCAACTTTTGATCTTAATCATACATCTGCAGTGTCACTTCCTTTGAGAGCTACTTCTTTCGAGTTCTTGCTTGTGTTCTTCGTTTCGTAGGCAGGGATTAGCCTTCTTAGCGAGGTCAACCGGGTTGTGACATAGTTGATAACCAGAGGAGTCGTGGTGCTAAGATTGCAGGGTTCGAGTTTGCTGACTTGAAGCCGGATCGATGTGTTGCGCTCCGCCCAAAACGAGTTATCCTTCACCTGACGGAAGATCGAGAAACCCTAGTTCCCATCAAGTGGTATCAAGAGACATGTTTACTGTCAGGTATATCCATCCTTTTGCCTTCGTCCTATAGTCCAGAAAATTGCCCTACAAAAAAATTGGTTTGTTCATCGTATTCCGCTGTCCTAGTACCTTTTTAGCCTTTGCAATTTCGTTTCTGTTTCGCTTTGTTGAGTTTGTGTCCGTGGTCAAGTCTCGTTGCTGGTTTTAGTAGTGTTCGTGTCGTAGTTCAATCGCCCATTGCTGTCATTCGTTTGTTTCCGCCGCTATCCCATCCACGTTTAGCCATACAACAATTCGAGCCACCACATTACTCGATTTGCCTCGCTAGCCGCCTTGTGTGAACTCTCGCCGTGCAGTCCCTAGATAGGTTGCAAGCCGCTTTGATTGCTTTTGCATTGCATACTTGATCCTTGTTTCATCTGGCGAATACCTATTGCTTGCTGCCACAGACACTAGGAGGAAGTTTACCCTAGCCGCTGCTGTTTTTCGTGCCTTTGGAAAACATAATTTGAGATACCTTCCATAAAACAGGCATAACTTTTCACTCGGTGCTCCGTTTTGGCTCAAATTTTTATAGCAGATTCGTGACTTCATTCGGAGGTGACCCAAACTAGCCTCAGGCTTGTTTGGTCAAGTCAAAAAATTGAAAAAGAATCGGGAAGATAAATAAAAAAATTGATCAAGTTGTTTCAGGGTTTTCAGAGATTGTTCCTAAAATTCCCTAGGCCGCATCTCACCTCAAAAACGGATGCAAATTTTTATGGTTGGAGCTTTTCATATCTTTATTCAGAGAAAAATATAAAAACAATAGTTCAGAAAAATAAAACATCTTAATTCCTACTAGTCCTACGGAGAAATTGCTGAAAAGATTAAAAAGCAATTGCATAGAGTGTTGTTTTGCTTGTTCTGTGAGCTTTATCCATCATTTCTTGTTTCAAATTATTGTGCTACACCTAGGACACGTCTGAGCCCGCAATTTTGACTTGTGCTTTGGATACATATTGAACTTTGCTATTCTGCATTCATTATTTGCTACTCCTTGCTACATATTTGGCTTTCCGAGCTCCACAAACTATACTTCAGGTCAGTGCAGCGAAGGACCCTTGCAATCTTGGTACTACTTCCTCACAGGTATCATGAACCAGCCACCGGTTGTACCATCCACTATTTTGTTTTTGTAAGAACATTTGTAAGAACTTGGTGAAGCATGTGAGAGAGTGTTTCCACTGACACACATATAGTAGTTGATAGGGATAACCTTTTGTGTTTTCTCTTGTCTACATACTAACAATGGCAGGGAGCGATGAAATTGTTCAAGAAGTACTAAGTTCTCAAATGGAGAAAGCGGAGCAAAATCAATTCAACAATTTATTCTAGATTTTCTTTGTTGTGATGGAGAGACGTTGCCGAGTCATCATTGATGGTGAAAGTTGCAACAACCTTGCAAGCTTAGAGCTGGTTGGAAAGCTTTGTTTGACCACAAAGCCACATCCACATCCACATCCATACTACATGCAATGGGTAAACTCTTATGATAAGATAAAAGTAACTAAAATTGCACATATTAAATTTAGCATTGGTTCTTATAAGGATAGTGCTGATTTTGACATAGTACTTATGCAAGCATGTCATTTGTTGCTAGGCACGCCTTGGATTAATATAAATAATGCGGTACACAAAAAGGTTGTTAATAAATATTCCTTCAAGTACAGCGGTAGAAAAATTACACTTGTACCTTTGACTACTGCTGAAATTTTAGAAGCCGGTCTCCAAAGGGCGGAGAGAAGAAAAAATGAACCTTTTAGAAAAGAATGGGTTGTTTTCAATGACACAACAAATTCATCTAAATCTGAATTTTTATAAAATGATGATATTGTTTTGCCTATTGTTGGAACTGATACTTTGCAGCATGTACATAATGAAGATGACCATACAAATGAACATGAACATGTAAAATTTTTAGGTAAATGCTCTCTTGATGTGCTAAATTTGCCCTCCAATGATGCAAATAATGTTATACTAGAACCTTCTCTTGTATTACCTTTGTCACAAATAGAGAAAGAGCATGATACTTTTGATTTGAAGCAATATACATGTGCTGAAAATAATATTATTATGCCGATTACTTGTGCACATGACGAAATGAAATTATTATCTTCTTTAAACACTTTGGGTTATGTTGAGTTTGATAATTTATGTGCTCTTAGTGGTTTGGAAGAGAAATTTAGATGTGCTGAGTTGCCATGTTTGTCTACTTGTACATATCATTTTATTGGTAAATATAATTGTAAAGGAGAGTATATGGTGCATCGAGCCTATATTTGTGCAAATCTGAAATCTCCTTTTGATGTACAAGATTCTGATCAACTAGATTGTCAATCTAGTTTTACTATAACGAATCGGGTTCACTTTCAAGACAGAGAGCATTGTTGGCTATTACCTATGTGTGCTAGTGCTGATTTTTCTTGTATTGAACAGATACTAGCAGTTATGCAACCATCTATGCATGCATTGTATTTGGCTAGTGCTAATCTTTTCCAGGATAGTATTGAAAAAGATCGTGTGCGTTTCGATCAAGGAGCCTACGTATTTGCCGACAACTCTATAGGATAAGATGCTTTGAGAGATTGCAACTATGGTCATGTCACTACCCACAATATTCTCAGTTCCCATATTTTCCACAACCTTGTGTTTCTTCGTGTTGTGCAGGGCCATCTTAGAGCACAAACGACGCCGTGGACGGCTTTTCGTCAAGAAGGGGAGGATGATGAGGACATGATACCCATACATATGTCCATTAGGGGTGCATGGAGTAACATATGCTTGGAAAGCTAAGGAGATAAGATTTCCAATGGCACTGGTTCCACCTCAAAATTCGTTCTGAGTCATCGGGAATCGTCGAAACAAGTGGATGTCCAGAATCTGCCAGGGTGCTGAGCCGCCGTCTTTTTGGCCCGTGTATCATGTTGGGGTCCATTATGGACATGGTTAGGGGGTTATGCACGGCCCAACCCTCATATAATCAGTAGCCGCTGCCACATTAGGGTTTGGGTTTTGCTTAGATTAATCTGTCGAGAACTGTTTCACCGTTATCGGTTTGTAGAACCCCAACTTTTGATCTTAATCATACATCTGTAGTGTCACTTCCTTTGAGAGCTGCTTCTTTCGAGTTCTTGCTTGTGTTCTTCATTTCGCAGGCAGGGATTAGCCTTCTTGGCGAGGTCAACTGGGTTGTGACACGGTTGATAACCAGAGGAGTCGTGGTGCTAAGATTGCAGGGTTCGAGTTTTGCTGACTTGAAGCCAGATCGGTGTGTTGCGCTCTGCCCAAAACGAGTTATCCTTCATGTGACGGAAGATCAGGAAACCCTAGTTCTCATCACAGAGCTTCGGCAAAACACAGAGGGCCTCTTCTCCCTCTCACAACTTCCGATGGCCACTCCACAAATTCGGTTGGAGGGTCTTTCAAGACTTACAAGCTCCAGATTTACAAGGTGCGCGCAGGCAATGATAAAAAAGAGGTGTGCAAACCTCCAATAACTCTAGGCTAATCTCTAACACAATGCACTAATATGCCTAAAATAGCATTGATCAAGGCCTAACCTATGTGGCTAATTGCCCCCTAATTTCTCTTGATCACTTTGGTGGATAGAGCACTCAATTTTGTGTACAAGACACACCAATAACTTCTCCAAGCTGTACACACATGAAATGGTTGGGTGGACAGGTATCTATAGCCCCAACTAAAGAATCTAGCTGTTGCTCCAGCAAGTAGAAATTCTGCCAGCGTTGATTGATTCAGTGCTCACAAACAACCCACACCGAATGAATTGGTGTCTCCTGTTCTACATAGCCGTTCAGTGGCTATCACCTGGGCCCCGTGCGCTACACCAAGCGATTCAGTGTAGTGCTTATTGTTGACATTCCTTATGATCTGCTAATAGGATTGGTGGTCTTGGTAACGGTGCAAGGAGTGTTTTGGTGTTTTTTATGGCTTAGTAAAATAAATAAATATTCTGCAAGCGTACAAAATTACCAATGTAGCATTTCACCCAGGAGTAATCCAATGTATCTCAATTTATATTTTTACAGGGAAGCTTATGGCAAGAGTACTAGTAAACAAGTATTCGAGAATATCACATAAGGATATACTACTGTCAAGACGGGAGATAATGATAATAATAATAGTGAAAGACCATGACACACAGCTCAAGGATAACTCAAATAAGGAAAGAGGAAGGGCTAGCCAGCTGGGATAACAACGAGATGAGAAAAGATTACTATGTACTTTATCTATTTGGGTCACTCAGGATAAGAGATACAACAACTGCGAACCAATACTTAAAGACCAATTTTAATTGTATTGCCTTAGTGTTGGGACAAGGCGCCAACACCTCACAGAAAGGGATGACAAGGGGATCTACCAACCTCATAAAGGCCCTACGATGCTGAAAATAACATGGTGGATTACAAAGGCCGATAGGGCTGTCATCACCTAGCGGCTACCACACGTACGTTGAATCCGACGAAATCTTTGATCATCTTCAAGTCCAGGCACCACGCCTACACTAGTCAAGCGCTACTTACTCCACTAGAAAGAGCAAACACCCCGTCAATACCCAAGTGACAGTTCACTACAAGTATTGACCAGGATCAAAGAACTGGCTAAGACAAAGACTTAAACAAGAGCTTAAAGAACAAGAGTCACAACTAACTATAGTATAAACATGAAATATTTGCAACTAGAATAAAATAGAAGCAAAGTATAAATGACTCAAAGAAATTGATAAAGATAATATATTGATAAGTGAAAGTCTTACAAAAAGAAAAGTAAAAGATACAAGTGCTTATACTAGAGCTTCTGAAGACGACTCCGAAACCTCCGAGGCAAAGCTCGACTCGACGCTAACTCCAAAACTAAACAATCCTAACTCTACTAAAGAAAGTGACAAATGGAGCTCCTTGGTTTGGTGTGCATTGAACTAGGGGGTGAACACCTCTATTTATAGTGGATTGAAGGCGGTGGAGGTTGAGCAGGGGCCAAGGCAGCTCGAGGCAGTGCTCGGCTGGTTCGGCCGAACCAGGGCAGTTTGCCAAAGCCTGGTGCTTCGACCAAACTGCCATCTGGCACCGCCTTACTTCCCACGGCCTGGATTTTCTCCTGTATGGTGGTTCCCTGGGTCGGTTGCATGGGCACATGACTTGAACTGGTGGGTTCGCCCAAACTGGGTCCAGCCCTCAGCTGCCCTCGGATGCACCGCCTCTGCACTTGGACATTCTTGATTGCTTCCCATTGGCAGGGGTTCTGTTAGTTTGCCCCGGATTGGTGACCTCATCAATTTGTGTGGCTTGCATCATCATCGCTCGGTCATCGCTGACGTGGACCTTGTGCATGAGGCCTCCTGGCTATGCTTTGTTTCATGGAATGTGTCACATATTTATGGGCTAAGGGGGATAACTTGGCCAAACCAAGTGGTTCGGCCGAATTGGCGTATTCTGCCCCTTTTAGTCCATATTTGTCAATTATGTGCTGCACATTAGAGATTCACCAAAACTCGTGGAGCTGTATTAGAAAATAAACCTAAGTGTATGAATTGATGCACGTAACCTCATTTATTCCCAAGAATTGGTGGTCGAAATCGTGCCGTAACGACCGCCAACAAGCTCCCCCCAGGCTTAGACCTTTGCCCATCCTCGAGCAAAGACAATGACATAGGCTTGGTGGATTAGGAATTGCTACAATGTCAGTATCTTGCAGGTAGTCTATGTACACAACTAGCCCTCTATAATACTTGAATTATTGGCAAAGTGATACCCTTCTTACCTATGGGGCATATAACAATGAGGAACTGCATAATATTTTTGGAAGTAAAAGCATCTGAGTAAGAATTCAACCAAGATCTCACTATATCAATCGTCACAACAACTTAGACTTGGAATAAAGCAAGTGCTCCCACAAGGTTTTTGTTCACACTTCTTATGAGCCAATATTAGGATTGTGTATCCCGTTACTGGAGTAAGTGTTGTAAATGATGACGAATAAACGACAAGTAAAGGAATCAAACCACAGGAGACACGAGATTTTAACGTGGAAACCCTCCCAGTGTAGAAGGGAAAAAACCACGGGCGTCAGCCAGCAAAACTTTACTATATGAGGTGTGTGTTTACAATGCCTATTGGCGGCTTACAAGAGGATGATTTATTCATCAAGGGCAAAGCTCTATTATATAGGCAGCTCACGTGACCGAGCTTGGTTGCGTTGCCGATGTGGGACTAAACTGTGCGCTCATGAGAGAAAAACACAGTACCCCTTGCTCCGGCCCAAACCTCTGGTGATCGGCCTCCGCTTCGCTCCGTCTGTGAATTTGGATCATATCACAACAAACTCCACCTTGAGACAAATTCTCTTACAGCATCTTCACTTCATCCTGAATCATCACGAAGAAAAATACGACTGGTGCCAAATAGCCTCTTGGGCTAATTAACTAAACCAACTAAGCTTGAGCATAGCTCAAACTTAGCAACAGGAACATGTTTAGTCATCATATCAGCTGGATTATCATGAGTGTTGATCTTGCATACTTTCAGCTTACCTTCCTCAACCACATCTCGTACATAATGATACTTGATGTCAATATGCTTTGTCCTCTCATGGAACATCTGATCTTTGGTAAGGTAAATAGCACTTTGACTGTCACAATATAAATCAATGCAAGAAATAGCCCCAACCAGCTTAGAGTACAATCCGCTCAGCCAAATTAATTCTTTGCACGCCTCAGCAATAGCCATATATTCTGCCTCAGTAGTAGACAAAGCCACAGCAGACTGCAAAGTGGCCTTCCAGCTCACAGCACAACTGCCAACAGTGAACACATAACCTGTGAGCGACCTTCGCCTATCAACATCAGCAGCAAAATCTGAATCAACATAGCCAATAAGTCCCTTCTCAGTTCTGCCAAACTTCAAACAAGAATCTGTAGTGCCTCTGAGGTACCTGAAAATCCACTGAACTGCCTTCCAATGTTCTTTACCAGGATTAGTCATATATCTACTAACCAGACTCATAGCATAAGATAAATCTGGACGAGAACAGACCATGGCATACATCAAAGAACCAACAGCACTAGAATAAGGAACTCTAGACATGTACTCAATATCCTGATCTGTACTAGCACACTGAGCAGCCGACAATTTGAAATGAGCTGCAATAGGAGTACTTATAGGCTTAGCATCATCCATGTTGAAACGCTGAAGAATTTTCTGAATATAATTCTGCTGACTAAGAAATAGCACACCAGATTTTCTATCTCTAGTAATTTCCATGCCCAAAATTTTCATAGCAGCACCAAGATCTTTCATGTCAAATTCGCTACTCAATAATTTCTTCAACTTAGCAATTTTGACTTTACTCTTGGCAGCAATCAACATATCATCAACATAAATGAGCAAATAAATAGGTGATCCATTAACATGCATGATGTAGACACAGCTATCAAATTTAGACCTCTTAAAGCCGTGCGACAGCATAAATGAATCAAACCTTTTATTCCACTGATGAGGGGACTGTTTCAAACCATACAAGGATCTCTTCAACTTGCACACAAAATTCTCCTTGCCTGACACTATGAACCCTTCTGGCTGGTCCATGTATATATCCTCCTCAAGTTCACCATGCAGAAATGCAGTCTTCACATCTAACTGCTCGAGCTCAAGATCATGTGCAGCAACAATACTAAAGAATGTTCGAATGGAACTATGCTTTACCACAGGAGAGAAAACATCATTATAATCAACACCAGGAATTTGACTGTAGCATTTCGCTACTAACCTTGCCTTATACCTTGGAGGCTCGCTTGGAGATAAACCCTCCTTTCTCTTAAAGATCCACTTGCAGTGGACTGTCTTCTTCTTCTTTGGCAATGGTACAACATCCCATGTGTGATTCTTCTCAAGTGACTGCATCTCCTCATGCATAGCAGAAATCCACTTCTCTTTATCAGCACAATCAATGGCCTCAACATATGTGGTCGGCTCATGTGAATTCTCCACCTGTTCAGCACAACTCAAAGCATAATGGGTTAGATTACACTCATCAATGAGACGTTTAGGAGGTCCACAATTTCTCTTTGACTTGCGCTGAGCAATAGGTAAATCCTCCTCTAGCTGCAAATCAGGTGGTAAGTGCTTAACATCATCATGAGCCTCATCATGAACAGCTTGATTTTCCTGATCATCCACAGGTGGCTCCACCTGCTCGTCTGTATCATCATCCATATGCTCCACCTGCACGCTCATATGCTGCAGCCCTTTATTAAAATTATCTGGAACATGATCTGAGGACAAACTGTCATTAAACATCACAGATTCATTGAAAACAACACTCCTGCTCATGAAAGTCTTTTCAGTTTCGGGATTCCACAACTTATATCCTTTAACTCCCGAACCATAACCAAGAAAAAGACATTTAATAGCTCTAGGCTCCAATTTTCCATTATCAACATGAGCATAAGCAGTGCAACCAAAAACTTTCAACTGTGAATAATCAGCGGGTGTGCCAGACCATACCTCAATAGGTGTTTTCTTATTAAGTGGAATAGAAGGCGACCTGTTTATCAAGTAGCATGCGGTGTTAGCTGCTTCAGCCCAAAAACGCTTGCTCATCCGTGCATTGGACAACATGCAACGAGCCTTCGAGATGATGGTCCTGTTCATGCGCTCAGCCACACCGTTTTGCTGCGGAGTATACGGTATGGTGTGGTGCCTGACAATGCCTTCCTGCCTGCAATAATTATTAAATGCAGCAGAACAAAATTCTCCACCATTATCAGTACGAAGCACCTTCACCTTCCTATCAGTTTGCCTTTCTATCATCACTTTCCAATCTTTAAAAGCAGGAAAAGTATCATCTTTATTTTTCAGAAAATAAGGCCATACTTTTCTAGAGTAGTCATCAATAATAGTAAGCATGTAACGAGCACCACCATAAGAAGGCTTACGAGAAGGACCCCATAAGTCAGCATGTACATAATCAAGAGGACCTTTGGTGGTATGAACAACAGTGTTGAACTTTACCCTTTTATGCTTCCCGAAAATACAATGCTCACAGAACTTCTTGCTACTCAAAATACAACCATCCAGTAGGTTTCTCTTCATCAATTCTGCCATACCAAGTTCACTCATATGTCCAAGACGCATATGCCAAAGGTTAGTCTTACTAGGTTCAGCATTAGTAACAGCAGCAGTAGAAACAGAACCATGTAAAGTACTTCCTCTTAGGACATATAACTTTGCAGAATTCAGATCACCTACTAAACAAAAAAGAGAACCTTTTGATACCTTTAAAACTCTGCCTGAACCGGAGTACTTGAATCCTTCTGCATCAAGTGTGCTGAGTGAAATCAGATTTCTGGTCATCCCTGGTATGTATCTCACATTCTGTAGCGTGCGTGTCATGCCATCATGAGCCTTGATCTGAACTGAGCCGATCCCCACAATGTCACACGGATTATCGTCTCCCATACGCACAACATCTCCTTTCTGCACAGGCTTAAACGAACTAAACCAATTTCTGTTAGTGCAGATATGAAACGAACATGCAGAATCAAGTATCCATTCATCATGACCAGAAACACAACCAACAAGAACAATCAGACAATCTCCTGAATCAAAAGTATTCCCAGCACCAGAAACAACAGAGGCATTACCATCCGAGTTATTTTTTCTGTTCTCTTTGTTCTTAAGCTTCCAACACTCCTCAATAAAATGTGATTTCTTCTTGCAATACTTACAGAACTTCTTGGGTGGTCTGGACTTAGAACGCCCTCTACTTTCTTGGCTCTTGTAACGATCATTACTTTCATTGGAAGATCTGTGCTCTGGTCTGCCTCTCACGTGCAAAGCATCGCCCTTGGACGACGACAATCCGTTAGGCTGCACCATGCCTTTCATTTTTTCCCTTGATTGGAGTGCCTCATAAACTCCCAAAACGGTTAGTTCATCACGGCTAATCAACAAGGTGTCACGTAAATTTGCAAAAGAGTTTGGCAGAGAAGATAACAATAGGAGACCTAAGTCCTCAGCATCATACTTAACCTCCATCGACGCTAGGTCAGAAACGATCTCCTTGAACACAGATATATGGCTCATCACTGAATCACCCTCCTTCATCTTGAGCGTGAACAGCTTCAACTTCATATGCATTTTACTGGTTAGATCCTTCGACATGCAGATCGATTCCAGTTTCAGCCAGAGTGCTGCAGCAGTCTGTTCCTGCAGACATTCTTGCAGAATATCATTAGACAGATAAAGCTGAATTAAAGACAGAGCCTTACGATCCTTGTGCTTCTCCTCATCAGACCATTCGTTGGACGTCTTGCCACCAAACTTATCCAACGCCTCATCGAGATCATGAGTTTGCGCCAGAACAGCCCGCATCTTGACTTGCCACAGCGCGAACCTCGTCTTGTAATCCAACAGTGGTAGATCAAACTTCATCGTCGTCGACATCAAGGAAACCGAATCTGAAACCGGCTCTGGTACCACTTGTTGTAAATGATGACAAATAAACGACAAGAAGTAAAGGAATCAAACCACAGGAGACACGAGATTTTAACGTGGAAACCCTCCCAATGTAGAAGGGAAAAAACCACGAGCGCCAGCCAGCAAAACTTTACTATATGAGGTGTGTGTTTACAATGCCTATTGGCGGCTTACAAGAGGATGATTTATTCATCAAGGGCAAAGCTCTATTATATAGGTAGCTCACGTGACCGAGCTTGGTTGCATTGCTGATGTGGGACTAAACTGTGCGCTCATGAGAGAAAAACACAGTACCCCTTGCTCCGGCCCAAACCTCTGGTGATGGGCCTCCGCTTCGCTCCGTCTGTGAATTTGGATCATATCACAACAGTAAGGAGCGTTTCAGTGATTTTCTTATGCCTCAGTAAAATATATAAATATTCTGTAAGCGCACAGAATTACTGCTATATCACTTCACCAGGGAGTAATCTGAGGTATCGTAATTTATATTTCCGCAGGGAAACTTATGACAAGAGTACTAGCAAAGAAGTATTCAAAACTATCAGAGATGGGTATACTACTAACAAGACAGGGGATAATGGTATTAGATAGGAATGGATATACCGTGACACACAGCTCAAGGTAAGCTCAGATATGAAAGAGAAGGATTAGATAGCTGGGAGGACAACGAAAAGTGATAGAGGATTCGTAGGTACTTTATCTATCTATGTCACTCGGGTTTAGATATACAGTGGCTGAAGAGTCAGCACTCAGAGATCAGGGTTAACTCTAATGTCTTAGCTTTGGGACAATAGAACCTATGACACGCAGAAAGCGATGAGAAGAGGTGCCACCAATCCTACACTCTGGAATCCTACAGGCCGAGACGAACGTGATGGACTACGTAGGCTGTATAGGGCTGTCACCACCTAACGACTACCACCTCCGTAGACTCAGGGGCAAACTAAGGTTACCGTCTAGTCTAGGAACCACTCCGACACTAGTCAACAACTACTTACTCTGCTAGCAAGAGCAAGCAACCTTGTCAATACCCTAGTGACAATTCACCACAAGTATTGAGCAAGATCAAAGAACCAGCTAAGACAACGGCTTAAACAAGATCTAGAAGCACTAGAGCTACAACTGACTATAGTCTAAACATGAAATAGAGCAACTAGAATAAAGTAGAAGCAACTAGAATATGGTTCATTCCATGTATAGTTGGGAGTTAATTTTATTCAAAGCAAATATTTTTGGTCTTTTCATTTTTAGATGGAATTTTAAAATTGGAAGGGAAATAGAAAGGGAAAGGCAAATGCAAAATCTAAATGCTGAAAGGGAACTTTGAACATACCTGGTGAGGGTCCTCCCCCAAGCTTGGATCTGTCATTGGTAGGGTTGAAATCTTGAGAAGTATTCCGCCATCTAGTCCGTCTGCCACCGGACATCGTACCTTATAGAGTCCAACACGATGCTATTCTCTTTATGATATTGAGAATGGTGTGCCAGTGTTTCTTCAATGTACCAGGTACGGTTGTCGAGGAGGTCGACTCGGTCGGAAATGTAGGACAACTCCTGACCGATGTTGTAGCCACTAGGTGTAGAGAAACGTGCGGACTGAGAGTGCCCAAGAAAGTAAGATTGGGTGGCACTATCGTACCCCCCTCCATACCATCTCTGGGAATACTCAGAGTCCGTACTCTGAGCATAATCCCAGTGGCTCAGGGCGAAGTAATCTGGGTCCTGGGATTGTCTAGAGCATCCTGCTTCAGACGTCCCAGCACCAGTGTACTCGTCATAAGCCGCCTCAAATGCAGATGTGCGTCGGTGTGGCTGCTGTAGTGGACTTGCCAGCTCCTGTGAGGTGGCGAGTGAAGGTCCTTATTTGGTTTTGGTAATTGAGTGACAACTTAGGCGGACTAATATGTGTTTAAGTGAAATACACAGGTGATTAGTCCACAGGTAAATATGTGACGAAGGAGCTCATTGCATATGAGACATGACATGGAGTCGTGTGACTAAGTGAAGAAGATCAAGACAAGACTTGTTTTGATGGACCGGTTGCAAGTATGAAGGGCAAGTCACAGGCTAAGCGCTGGACCGCGTGGCGGGATGCTTGAGCAATGACTTGGCGCCGATGAACCAATGCAACGGTGAAGAGCAAGTGGAGTCAAGATCGATGAACCAATACGTCACATGATGATATGAAGTGGATCATATCATTTCTGATGATGTTGGTGCATGTGTTGCATCAACATTGGAGAAGATGGAATGAAATGCGCAAGGCAAAGGTATAACTAATAGGCATTTCATTTAGACGGTCATAGGTGAGTAGAGAAGTTTATGACCGGGTTTAGGATAGATGGCCGTACTATCAAGAGGGGCAAACTTGTTTGCATATCGGTCATCTAGTGCCACTTGAGTGATCTAACATTGCGATGTTGCTAGGATCGTGTGACATGGTAAAGTGAGTGAAAAGCTTCGTTGAAAACAAAGTTCTGACAGAGGGTCGGACCATCCGTGATAGGGCTCGGACAGTCCGTGCCTCAGGGGTTAACTTGAGCGCTCACTCGAGAACTTTGAGCCAAGTGTCGGACCATCCATGGGGGTGCCTCGGACAGTCCGTGGTTTGTGAGTTGGAAAAATAATTGAATATCTGGGAAAATTCCGTTCGGGCGTCCGATCGGCTTGTCCGATCCTCCCTCGGACAGTCCATGATGTGGTCTCGGACTGTCCATGGAAAGTGCTGACTTGTGGGCTTGTGTGCGCTGTCCTCCGAGCTGTTGCGCTGACTTCCAAGAGGCTGGGACTTGGGTCGGACAGCCCGCGGGGTCTGGTCGGACAGTCCGTGACTTAAGGGATGAAGATCGGACCAAGTCGGAACTTGGATCGGATAGTCCATAGCATGAGCTTGGACAATCCATGGCATGGTAAAGAGAGCAAAAAATCCTTTGAGAAATGTTTGTGAAAATGCTAACTCACTCACACATAAGGTTGTACACTTATGGGGTTGGCACATTTGCAAAGGGGTTGAAGTTTTGGATGATGGATATAGTTTGCGGTGATCTTGGTTTGTAATTCTGCTTTGATCCAAAGTGTTTTGGGTCAAGTATTCTGGTGGGATGGGTAGTCCTCTGAATGAGCTTTCCATAGAGTCCAAGATCACCTAATTTGGACTTCGGAGCTAAAAGTTATGGCCATTTTACCGAGCTTCGGTTGTGCTGAAAATAGAGTGACGGACAATCCGAGGCTGAGGTCGGACCGTGCGTATAAATTCGCCCGGTTTTACACAGAGACGTTTCCCGATGATCTAGAGGGTCGGACTGTCCGAGGTTAAGGTGGGACAGTCCGTGAGAGGCGTTTTTGACCGTTTGGTTCTCAACGGCTAGTTTTTTGAATGACGGACCGTCCGGAAATGGACCTCGGACAGTCCGAGAGATCCGTTAGAGCACGGGAAAATAGTGTAACGGCTAGTTTTCTCCCTCCCTCTATAAATAGAAGGATGCTCGGGGCTTGGGAGGGGTTGAGCACCTTGGGAATGTGTTTCCCATGGTAGTGCTTGCGTTGGGGGTCCACTAACTCACTTGTTCATGCTAGATTGCGAATCTATTACGAGTGAGTGCAAGTCTAGTGCATTGCTTTGAGAGATTGCATCGAGTGGCACTAGGTGTTTGTGTTACAAGTCGGTTTGCTTGTTACTCTTGGAGGTTGCCACCTCCTAGGCGGCTTAGTGGATTGAGGCTCCGTTGAAGCACGCAAGGAGATTGTGCGGTGCTCCGGAGAAGGATTTGTGAGGGGGATTATGCTCACCCCGCGGGGATCACGAAGAGCAACTCTAGTGGAGCGTGTCATTGAGTTACCGCACTTGCGAGTTATGTCTTGGAGTGCCCAGAGTGGCCAATGGCTCGAGAGCTCTGCCCAAGAACCATCGAGGTGTTGGTCGACACAACGAGGATTATCTTGGTGGCAAACAAGTGAACCTCGGGATAAAAATCACCGTGTCAACATTGTCTACTCTTCTCGGTGGTTTGCACTTCTTGATCACAAGCATTGTATATACATATTTATATATCTTGTGCTTATGTCATTGCTCTTATAATTAGTTGGCTTGTGTAGCTTGCTAGTTGTCTTCTTGCTTGTGTAGCTAGAAGTAGTGATCTTGTGACTAATTAGCTTGTGTAGATTAATTAGTCTCTTTGCTTAGTTTGTGTAGCTAAGTAAATTGAGCCTTTGGATTAGACTTGTGTAGTCTTGTCCATTGAGCATTGTTAGTGGGCTTAGGGGCTTTGTGCTTTTGCTTACTAGTTGTGTAGGAGCTTCCCGGTGTGTGAAGTACTAGTGGCATAGGTTTGTGTGACATTGCTCCTAGAATTATTTAGGTGAGCTCGTGCTAGCCCGGTACCTTAGTTGCTTTTTTACGATCTTTTATAAGGTGCTATTGAACATAGATAGAGGGGTGAAGTCTTGGCTAGACTGATAGTTTTAATTCCGCATTTGTTTCGGTTATCCAGTGCATTAAGTGTTAGAAAGGACTATTCACCCCCGTCTAGTCCGCCATCTCGACCCTACAGCGAGTCCGGCATCTCGCCTGTTTCATCCTCGGGTGACTGGCTCTGTGCCTGCAACACTGTGCCGAGCCGAAGTTGGCACTCCTTACGGCCTACAGATAAATCCGCAAGCGGACGGATACCGATGTAGCTTTCACCCGGGAGTATTCCAAGGTATCGATTTCCACGGGGAACGAGAAGTGTACTAATCCAAAACTAAGTTGTCCTAGGTAGATGGAGTGGATGAATGAAATGGATGAGGTGGATGACGACACCAAGGAGAGAAGAGAAGAGGTAGGAGGGTAGAGAGGGTATAGGTCTGGTAAGGGTATTCTACCGATTGACTGAGCAGAGCAGAAGATACAGATAGATACTTGCTTCGGGACTACAGAGCCTCTGACACACAGAAAGGGATGAGAAGGGGTGTCGGTTACCCTGAACCTTGGGTCCTAGGACACCGGAACTAACGTGATGGACTACGAAGACCGAAAGGGCTGTCACCACCTTACGGCTACCACCTCCGTTGCGACGGGCAGAAACTAAGGTTACTGGCAAGTCTATGAACCACTCCTACACTAGTCAATAACTACTTATCTCCTATAGCAAGATAAGCACCCAAGCTAAGCAACCAGTATACAATTATACCAATCAACTAAGCATTGAACGAAGAACAAGACAAGTATATAAATGTAAGAACTGAATGCTCAATTAATCAGAGAGAGATACAAGAGTTACCAGACACGACCCGGATGTTACTCGAAGTGAAGCCGCATCCGTAGAGGTACAGCGGGAAGAGGGGCCGACACTTCGGCTCCTCTCCGGGACGCTCACCTCTCCTCTCTCCCTATTCTACTGGTACAAGTGGCGGAACTTAGCAACGCTCACTCTACTCTTGTGTTGTGTTTGATACAAGGTGTATGCCACTAGTTATATAGGTGTCCTAAGGCGGTTTGGAGTGGAGTAACCGCCAAGGGATCCAGGGGATATTCCCTATTGATTCGGGCGAAGAGACCGGGTTCGGCCGAACCCCTGGATCCACCGCCTTGGCTCTGGACGGCATGGATGCACTCCTGGAGGCGGTTGGTGTATTGGGGGCGGTTCGGCCGAACTGGTGGGTTCGGCCGAACTGGGCTTTCAGCCCAGAACGCCCCTCGTGCACCGCCTCTTGCTCCTGGACCCCTTGGGCTGGCCTCTGGTGCTTGGGTTTGAGTTGATTCGGCCCAGGATGACGTGTCAGTGCTCCGGGATGTGTTGGTGGTCGTCCAGATGTTGTGTGTTGTCGTTTGGTTGATGTGGATGGCTCCCGCTGGCCTGTACGGCTAAGGGGGGTAACCGGCCGAACGTGTCGTTCGGCCGAATTGGTCATTTCCGACCCCTATAGCACGTATTTGTAGATATTGTACCTGCATAAGCAACACTCACCAAAACTCGTGGAACTTTATTAGAACTAAAACCTAAGTACATGGAATGTTACATAAAGCCTCTTTTATTCCCGAGTATTGGTGGTCGAAGTTGGGTTGTAACGACCGCCAACAAGCTCCCCCAAGCTTAGCTCTTTGCTCGTCCTCGAGCAAAGATAAAAACTTAGGCTCGGTGGATCAGGAGTTGCTACAATGTCATTTCTCTTGCAGGTATCTTTATAAACAACTAGTACTCAAATTTTACTTGAATCACTTAGCAAAGTATTAATTCACCATTTTACCTATGGGGCTTATAGCAAACTCCTTATCTTGGGCGGTTGAAAGGATGAACAGTTTAACTTAGTTTTATTCCACTCTACTCTTTTCAGGATCCTATCTCGGAGTTTTCACCCCTTTTGTGAAAAGATAAGTTGTTCCTCATTGGTTCACTCAATCGCTCAAGTGTATTTGAATCCTCACCAAAGGCTTTGCCTTCTTTTTATCCTAACATCTAATTTGGTTTTTGTGTGCCTCAGGGACAAAGGATGAAGGCATACAAGCATCTTATATTTTGCTAAGTCAAAGACCGGACCTTAGGAGAATCAAATCACACTCTTAGATCGAGAAGTGCAAGTGTGTGAAATATGCGGAGTGGAATATGTGGAGTGGAATTTGGTGGAACTTCATGGAATGATTCTTCCTCTCCTTTATTTATTTTTCGAGAGCATGGGCTATCTTTTATTCCCTTTTTTTGCCATGCCTTTTTGGCATGCTTTTCTTTTTCTCATATTTTTGCCATGCCACTTGGCATGCTTTTCTTTTTCTTTTTGCATAGCCCATGCCTCTACTTCAAAGATATTTGGAGAGGGAATCAGAGAACATGAAGTTTATTTTTGTGGAATGGATGATGGCATGGTTTTGCTAACTCCCAGTGTAGGAATTGCAAGTGAGAGGTGGAGTGTTTGTGAATCTCGATCTTGAAAGCATGAAAGATCACTCAAAGGTTACAACAATTTAACAAGGCTCACTAAGATGACAAGCAGCATATGGTAGAAAGTTTAGAACTAATCCTATCATATGGCTCTGGTAGAAATTTTTGACCAATGAGGAACTTTGTTTTATTTTTGAAAACATAAACATCCGAGATTTTCACCATACTAAGAGCCGAAATAGAATTCAACCGAAGTCTCACTATATCAATCCCCACAACAACCAAGACTTGGAATAAGGCATATGCTCCCACAAGGTTTTCAGGTTCATTTCTACTCATGCCAAATAACTCAAGTATAGTCAAGCAACTAGTTGCAACAAAGTACTAGCAAAATTAGTGACAGAGCAACTATTCATCATTTCCAAAGTGAGAGGCATATGTTTCATTCCATACATGGTTGGGAGTTAATTGGTATTTTCAATTGAATGACCAAAGTGCTGAGTAATTCGGAACATACCTGATGGGGGTCCTCCCCCAAGCTTGGACTCTTCACTGGTAGGGATTCAATCCTTGAAAGGTACTGAGTCAGCTGGTCGGCCTGCTCGTTCTCGTCCTGCTCCTCCACTGTGTCATGCCTGTACTCATGTATCTTTTCGTTAAACAGGGCAATCTCCGGTTGGCTCAAATGCACCAACCGGAGCGACAATTTTATTCTTTCTGCACTCAACTCTGATTTTATTTATTCATCAAGCTAAGGTTGGAAACAAAATGTGTTGGAAGGGAAATAATTAGAGCACCTCCTAAACAATGATTTAAGCAAAGGGAAACTGAATTGGAAAATAAATTGAAACTAATGGTGCTCTAAAATATACAACTACACGACATCTACTCTATAGATGGATTGTAAAGGTCTAGATGTCATGTGGCTTTGGCGAGCCTCTTGAATTTGGTTGTGAATGCTTGGAAGAGGACATTGTTCTTGTCCATCTGCCAAGGCTCGCCTTCAGTGACCTTCTCATCCCGGTTGCTCAACTTCTGGCTGGTTTGTGCCAGTTCTTTTTCAGGCTCTTCAACCATGGGTTTCTCTTCTCCCTCCTCCATGGCTTTCTTCGTTAGTGGACTTGTCATACTCATGGAGAGGGAGCCCTTGGGTGAGGAAAGGTCTTTGGACAAGGATGGCGGCTGGGAAATGTGAACACTTGGTCGTGTTCGGGAAAGTGCTGGAGGATGGTTTCTGACTTGAGATCGACAAGCAGCTTTCCCAACATTTTCCTAGCGACTTCGAGACAATATGGGATAGAGATAGGATCAAGGGTCCAAAAGGACGCTCAAGGGGCAAAAGAGGGGTCCTTCGGTCGAACCAACATGGTTTGGCCTAATTGTCCGCCCAAACTAGAATGGTCTAGTTTGCCCAAAGTATTTTTACGGAGTCTATCTCTCTAGTGCACACCCATCTCATTGACGATCTTATTTGCAGAATGTTATTGATGTGAGTGTTGGATGTTCTGCTTGACCACTAGTTTGGGGGTGAGAAGGTGTGGCTATAAAATGCGGCTCCCCCAAGCTTAGATATTTTCGGGAGATGGAGTCAATGAGATGGGAGCCCCTATGACTAGCCCAGGACGCCAAAGCGAGGAAAGATGTTTTTATGGGACATTTGCTTAGCGTGCCTAGTGGCTGCGGATCGATAGGGCTTGGCTTCTACCCAGTTAGAGACGGGATCTACGGCTACCAGAATAAACTCGTAGTTCTCTGAGTTAGGGAAAGGACCCATGGGGTCTACTCCCCTTACATCAAAATTTCTACTGAAAATTACTGGTGAGTGGCTTTGCGTCTCTTTCCCGTGTTTCTAGCAGTGTGGGCATCTCTTGCTAAATTTCTTAGCATTGCCAGACCTTTGTTTTGAACGCTCTATAGCGACCTTCATAAGGTGCTGCATGATATCTCTCCTAGGTTTTTATGTGCCTCAGGTGCAGGTATGCATCGTCTGAGTCCATCTTGTATCCAGAAGAGATACGGGTTATCCCATAGGTGATGTCTGCTCTCATAAACCAATCTTTTCCAATTTCCACCTGATGGGACGTACCCTAACACCATGAAGTCAACTATGGTGGCGTACCACGGCTCTAGTGTTGTGACCTTGAGGAGCGTATCACCCCGTAAGAAAATCGCTGATGGGAAGATCAAACGGGACTTGTACCCGAGACAGATCCAACGGATGAGTCTTGGGTTCGCATCCTTTTTGGTCAAAAGGTACTTCAAAGCAGCATGGTCTGAATAGACTGACCTTTGCCCCAACTAGGTAGGACCAGGATTTGTCTATAACAAACACAACTGCTAGGAGTTCCTTTTCTATGGTTGCGTAGTTGAGCTGGGCCAGTGAGCATAATGCTTCTTGTCCTTGGTTTGGCCCACAGCAGCTCCTACGGCAAAATCGCTCGCATCACACATGATTTCTAGTGGAATCTAGTCGTGGGACTAGATGATGGGAGCGAAACTGAGTGCTTTCTTGAGGGTTTGAAAGGAAGCATAACACTCTTGATCAGAGACGAGAGGGGTTTCCTTGGCTAGAAGATTGGTCAGCGACCGGGCTATTTGAGAGAAATTTTCGATGAGACACCTATACAGCCCGGTGTGGCCAAGGAACTACGAATCCCTTTTACTCATAGGAGGTGTAGGAATAGGGTCGTGTTAGGGGGTATGACAAGGGAAGATGATGGTTTCTGGCTTCAAATCTAGTCTTTCCCCGATCAAAGACGAATCTCCGTGACACTTTCCTAGCGACCCCAAGGTAAGATGAGATAGGAATATGATGAGTATGGAGGTTAGGAGTAATCCCTTTGAAGTCTTGGATTGAGTGTCCAAAGACTGACCGATCTTCCTCCAGGACCGTGAAAGTTTGTTGGGTTTCAATGTCAGAGAGCTGGTCACTGATGGTCACTGGAGTATGTTCATCCTTAAAGAGGGAAGCACACTTCAATCCAGAGGGAAGAGGCTTAGGCTCGATTGGAGGATGAATGTCTTCTTCCTCCATAAGGAATTGGGCATCTTCTTCTAGGAAAGGTTGCTCTAAGTCTATCAAGGATGTTGACATGACCTCCTCTATTGGATCAGGATCGAGATCTGTCTCTATTGGGGTATTCAAGGAATAAGAATAAGAGACTGGAACGAGTTCTTCTCCGATCCTAAGCTCTAGCTGGATTATTGGTGAATTTTCTAGGATTTTCATGATTGGCATACCAATAAAGATGGAGTAAGTGGAATTTTCAGGTAGGTCAAAGATATGGAAATCCAAGAAAAGTTCAGGGTCGTTAATCTTAACGGGTGTGACCCGCAAGATCCCTAAACAGTCGAGGATCCTTCCCGATGTGAACCTTAAACGTTTCTGAGATGATGACCATGGTTCATCGGGGAGTTGCGCTCGCACCAAAGAGCTAGAGATTATGTTGATTCCAAGGCTCGGGTCATACCCGATTTCTTTGTCTATGCCCATTACTTCACAAAAGATTGTTCGGATTCTCTTGGGCATTTTAACGACCTCGGTCGAGGCTTCTGCCTCGTCTAGCCATTCCCGACTTTTGATGGCAGAGAGACGGCCTAAGTACTCTCTTTCATATTCTAGTGCTTCCTTGTCGGGTGGTGGATCCTTTTGCTCTACACATTGTCCCCGTGGGAAACGTATGGCACAGTCGATGTCATCGAATAGACCATCGTCAAAATCATAGGGAGTGGTGTAGAGTGGAGGATAGTAGTCCAGGCTAGAGTAAGGTTGTGGTTCGAATTGAGCATCGGGTTCTGATGGAATGGAAGGGCTGATAGATTTGGATTGTTTGTGTACAGACTCTTCAGGTTTTGGCTGCTTCTCTTCTTCGTCAGGGAGTTCGTCATAGACTCCAGTGTAGGGGGTGTTGTCTAGGATACGGTCCAGGACTACCCTCGCTTCACTAGGGACCAAATGAAAGAACGACCCTCCAGAAGCAGAGTCCAAGAAAGTGGTGGCTACGGGACAGAGGCCAAGGCTGAAGTGTTGTAAAACAACAGGTTCTGGTAGGCTTAGGTCCGGTCCTGAGGCCAGAATTTGCTTGAAACGAGACCAGGCAGCTCCTAACGATTCTCCCTTTAATTGCTTAAAGTTAATGATTTCCGCTGGGAGACTGGCTACCTTGGAGATTGGTAAGAAATTTAGGCAGAATTTCTCTCTGAGAGTTTCCCAACTCCCTTCCATAGTACCGACGACCAGAGAGTACCATTTCTTCGCTCCTCCCGTTAATGAGAACGGGAATAGCTTCCATTTGAGTGTCTCTTGTGTCATGCCCGCAATGGTCAGGCACAAGCATAGTTGCTCAAACTCGCGCAAATGCGCGTATGGACTCTCGGCCTTCGTTCCTGAGAATGATTGCTCACAAACCATGGCTATGAAGTCAGGACGTAGCTCATAGCCGGGTGTGGATATGGGATGTGATGATGGTGGTGGCTTCAAACAAGCGCCCTTTGGAGCCGAGTGTTGGCGTAAGGTAAGAGTGGGATCCATATGGATGGTGGATGGTGGTGGGATACACGGACAACTTGGGTTCGGAATCCGAACAGCTACCGTTCCCCGGCAACGACGCCAGAAAGCTTGTTGGCACTCCTTACGGCCTACAGATAAATCCGCAAGCGGACGGATACCGATGTAGCTTTCACCCGGGAGTATTCCAAGGTATCAATTTCCACGGGGAACGAGAAGTGTACTAATCCAAAACTAAGTTGTCCTAGGTAGATGGAGTGGATGAATGAAATGGATGAGGTGGATGACGACACCAAGGAGAGAAGAGAAGAGGTAGGAGGGTAGAGAGGGTACAGGTCTGGTAAGGGTATTCTATCGATTGACTGAGCAGAGCAGAAGATACAGATACATACTTGCTTTGGGACTACAGAGCCTCCAACACACAGAAAAGGATGAGAAGGGGTGCCGGTTACCCTGAACCTTGGGTCCTAGGACACCGGAACTAACGTGATGGACTACGAAGACCGAAAGGGCTGTCACCACCTTACGGCTACCACCTCCGTTGCGACGGGCAGAAACTAAGGTTACTCGCAAGTCTAGGAACCACTCCTACAGTAGTCAATAACTACTTATCTCCTATAGCAAGATAAGCACCCAAGCTAAGCAACCAGTATACAGTTATACCAATCAACTAAGCATTGAACGAAGAACGAGACAAGTATATAAATGTAAGAACTGAATGCTCAATTAATTAGAGAGAGTTACAAGAGTTACCAGACACGACCCGGATGTTACTTGAAGTGAAGCCGCATCCGTAGAGGTACAGCGGGAAGAGGGGCCGACACTTCGGCTCCTCTCCGGGACGCTCACCTCTCCTCTCTCCCTATTCTACTGGTACAAGTGGCGGAACTTAGCAACGCTCACTCTACTCTTGTGTTGTGTTTGATACAAGGTGTATGCCACTGCTTATATAGGTGTCCTAAGGCGGTTTGGAGTGGAGTAACCGCCAAGGGATCCAGGGGATATTCCCTGTTGATTCGGGCGAAGAGACCGGGTTCGGCCGAACAGGTCGGTTCGGCCGAACCCCTGGATCCACCGCCTTGGCTCTGGACGGCATGGATGCACTCTTGGAGGCAGTTGGTGCATTGGGGGCGGTTCGGCCGAACTGGTGGGTTCGGCCGAACTGGGCTTTCAGCCCAGAACGCCCCCCGTGCACCGCCTCTTGCTCCTGGACCCCTTGGGCTGGCCTCTGGTGCTTGGGTTTGAGTTGATTCGGCCAAGGATGACGTGTTGGTGCTCCGGGATGTGTTGGCGGTCGTCCACATGTCGTGTGTTGTCGTTTGGTTGACGTGGACGGCTCCCGCTGGCCTGTACGGCTAAGGGGGGTAACCGGTCGTTCGGCCGAATTGGTCATTTCCAACCCCTATAGCACGTATTTGTAGATATTGTACCTGCATAAGCAACACTCACCAAAACTTGTGGAACTTTATTAGAACTAAAACCTAAGTACATGGAATGTTACATAAAGCCTCTTTTATTCCCGAGTATTGGTGGTCGAAGTTGGGTTGTAACGACCGCCAACAGCCGACTCTCTCCGAGGAGGAGAGTCATCCGACTCGGTGCACAACCGAAGGGTCAGTTTTTGGGCGTTATACAACCTCAGCTCTGCACAAGGCAGGGGCACTTTGGTTGTATAGCCGTGATATATCATGATCAAATTCCCATCGGACGCCCGTCGTATCATATGGCCTTGCACAAAGTGCTCAGAATCCACAACGGGGCGTGGTGTCTCTATGTAAGTTAGATGGGTGCCCTGAAGAGTGCCTTACTGGGTAGCGAGGCGAGTGACTAGAGAAGTCACCGCCATGCTACCTACAGGAGAGGGATAAGTTGACCAATGAGTAACCATGTCCTGAACAGGACAACAACTCATTTAACCAAGGCATACAAAAGTTACAACTCAACCACATTAACTTGACGCAAATTGGAACGTGGGAACACCATCATAGCTATCCACCGATGCATGAAGCACAAGGTGGGGTTATGAATGTTGTTGGTGCGAGGGGCCGAACAACTAGTGCTCCCGGAAATCTTTTTCCAAAACCCATCCCGACTAAACTTCTTCAAAGTTTTTGCGAGCTCTAAAGAACAATTACGATCAAAACCAAGAGCCACGCTCAGATCCCTCCAAGAGCAGAAGTACTCTTGGTTAAAGAGCTGAAAACGAACACCCTCCCATTCAGATGCAAGAGTCGAAAGAAACTCGAGGGTGAGGAGGTACGAACCTGGTTCATTGATGTGCCAAAAGTTGCTCCAGCCAATGGTCTCGAGCACCTCTGGAAATTCTTTATTCATACCCGTTCTTATGAGCAAGTCTTGCTCGAAGACGCGGGTAAGCTCGAACTCTTTCAAGCGCAGCGGGTTGAAGACCTCCCGCTCTCGGTCCGTCCGGAGCACGATGTCGCTCTCGTCCAGGAGCTACCAAACTGGGTGTGAGGCAGAGCCTCTGCCCAAGCTGGCTGCTCCCAGCTCGTCCACCTCCATCCGGCTCGAACCACGGGAAGTTGCTAGGGAGCTCCCAACATCGTCCTCACCCGAGCGCTTGTTCAGCCGGGCAGAGTGACGGAATGGGGAGAAGAGCTTCAACATGTTACCTGCACAATGTTAGCGCAACGACTACCCGAAGGACTGAATATATGGGGTTAGCACAAGCAAAACAAGTCAGTCATTCGAGAGGGTTAGTCGTTCTTCCGGGGATGAAGAATCACCACAAAAAGTTAGTCGTTCTTGTGGGTGTCGGAAACCACCACAAATAGGTTCATGTTTCAGCTCAAAGATCAAGCAAAGAAAAATATTTTTGTGATTTTTTTACAATGCAAGTGAACCAAACTTGAACAAGAACCAAAGAAGAACTTGAGCAAGAACTTGAGAGAGCTTCTGGTGGAAATTTTTTAGAATGGGATGGTGCAAGAAGCAAGCAAGCAATGGCTAGCATTTATAGGCAAAGGGGAGGACACCCCCTGGTTCGGTCGAACTGGCCTGGTTCGCCCAAACCAGGCATGTGGGTGCTGCCCACTTTGCCTCCCACCAGCACAAAAATTTGGCCTAGGTCCAACACTAGAGCATGTGCACTTTGGCGGTTTTTGGTAGGTAAGATGCAAAATTGACATGACCACAGTGGAAGTTAGTGGAGTCATTCTCATGCTGCCATGTTTTGTGATAATTAATGGGTGTGCAGCCATGTGGAGTGTGGTGGATATGTTTTGTGCTGGTTGGTGATGACAAGACATAAATGGAGCACCCAATTCAAATAAAATTCAGCATGCTCTCCATTTATTTTTACCATGCTTGTAATTTTCTACTCTCTTTCAAATTAATTGCACAAGTGGTTCATTTATTTTGGAAAGGGAAACATGTAAATGCAATGATGAAAATTAAAATTTGGAAGGGAAACATGAGATACATACCGGTTTTCCTAGCGGCGAGAGCTCATGTTTAAAGTCCGCGAGCGGGACTCCTCCTATCTTCAGTTGATTTTGTCATCGTCTGATCCCGTAGTGGGTGGTTCGGACGATGCAACCTTCTTCCGCCACACCTTCTTGATCTTCTTTTGTGTTGGTGGCAGTGGGATCGGCTCCTCTGGGAAATTCTAGAGAGCTTGATCTTCTGCGCTCATTGGTCCTGTGAGCTTGTCCCACTCGAACTGCTCTCCACCGAGTATTTCCTGCTCCCCACTGAGGAGTGCTTTTAGGAAACACTCGACACTTTTCTGCTCCGGTGTGAGAGGCTTTGTCTCCTTCTTCTCCCGAGGTCGGAATGGAAAGGATATCGGGGTTCGGTTGATATGGAACAAGATTGCTCTTGTATCCATGTCAATCTTAGCCCAGGCAGTGTTCCGGAATGGCCGGCCCAGCACAAGGGGAAACGAATACTCGCTCCCCGTGTCAAGGACAATGAAGTCCATAGAGACGTAATGTCCCAAACTCGGACCGGCACATTTTCGATCATCCCCTCAGGATAGCGGATCGTCGAGTCCACCAATTGTATCTGGGCATTTGTAGGAGACAAAGGGGAATAGCGTAATTTCTTAAATAGTACCTTGGACATGATGTTTACGCTGGCTCCCAAGTCACAGTGTGCATCATTAATGTGGCGATTCCAGATCATGCACTGAATGATGGGTACTCCGGGATCTTCTTTCATTGCCGGAGGTGTCCTCGTGATAGCTTTGATGGCAGTACTTGGCAGGTGCGCTCCTTGTGGTATTTCTACTTGGACTCATGAGACTACACCTTCGTGACAAGCACAATATGTTCTACAAGATGCCTTACCTCATCTCGTAGTCACAACATTTACCATTTCAATGGAAGGTACAGGTTGCCCTAGAATCTTCCCTGATTCGGTAACAAGAATGGCTGCAGCTAACTGAGAAATTTGGGATTCGATGATTTTATTAAAGCTCACTTGACTTTTCATAGTAGAAGAGAATGAATCCAACCTAGAGTCTATGCTTTCCAGGATTTTATCATTAGTAGCAAGCTTTTTATTGATATTTTTTGTGATTTTATCCTGGCCAAACACTAGATCTCTAGGAGATGGCTGATTATTGAAATTGTTGGAGTTAAAGTTGTTACCTTGTTGAGGCCTCTCAAACGGGAGGTTTAGGCGTGAATTCCAGCCTTGATTGCCATAGTTGTTCGGTCGATACCCGTTGTTGTTGGAGTTGTTGACGTAGTGGGAATCTTGTCGCGTTTCGGGGCCGTCGTTCCCCGAATGGCCCGTATTGCCACAGACCTCACAAGTCATGCGAGCGTCCATGGCTTGTACCGTTTCTTGAGCAGGGGCCTCTAGTTTCTTCATCAGGAGGTCTATCTTGGAGCGAGCATGTCCAGAGCTTCCACCTGGTGAACTTCTCATGTCCGAGTTGGGCTCGATCGTCGGACCAACCTTGGTTCTCTACCATCTTCTCGATGAGGGCCTTTGCACGGCTCTCCTCAAGAGAGAAGAAAGAACCTCCAGCAGCAGCATCCAGATACTCACGGGCATAGCTTCTAAGCCCGTGGTAAAAGGTTTGGATGATGAACCAACTCTGCAAACCATGGTGAGGACAAGCAGATATATAGTCCTTGAGGCGATCCCATGCCTCCGGGACTATTTCATCTTTTAGCTGCTGGAAACTAGCAATTTTATTCCGGAGGGCGTTTGTTTTCCCAACCTAAAAAAACTTCAGCAAAAATGCGCTAGTGCACTTATCCCAAGTGTCTATGGCTTCGCGGTTAGCATAAAACCATTGTTTTGCCTTACCTAGTAATGAGAATGGGAATAAACGAAGGCGAATGGCATCAATGCTTACTCCATGTATGGTGAAAGTGTTGCAGATTTCCAGAAAATGCTGAAGACAAGCATTGGCATCCTCGTGCGGCTTGCCACAGAACATGCTAGGCTGCACCATGTTGATGAGGGTTAGCTTGAGCTCCAAGTTGCCATCTCCGACTAGCGGAGCTGGTCCGACACGCAAGTTCTCACTCGATGGAGCAGAGAACTCAAAAATCGTCTTGCTTGCCATCCTCGATGAAGCCAGGTCAACGACAGGAAAGACTGGGCTCATCTGAATGAGATGCGTCTGAGGAGGTACAGCATGGGGTCGCACTTTCCTCACAAGAGACTCAACAAGACCAACAAACAAAGCAAGAATAAACCCGCTTGAGTAGTGGTATACTCAACTAAGATAGCTCGAGATAAAAGTTTGAAAGTATCTAGCCAATTGCTTCCCCGACAATTGTGCCAGAAATGCTTGTTGACACTTCTTATGATCCAATATCAGGATTTTGTATCCCGGTACTGGGGTAAGGAGCGTTTCAGTGGTTTTTCTTATGGCTCAGTAAAATATATAAATACTCTGCAAGCGCACAGAATTACCGATGTAGCACTTCACCAGGGAGTAATCCGAGGTATCGTAATTTATATTTCCGCAGGGAAGCTTATGACAAGAGTACTAGCAAACAAGTATTCGAAACTATCAGAGAGGGGTACACTACTAACAAGACAGGGGATAACGATATTTGATAGGAATGGATATACCATGACACACAACTCAAGGTAAGCTAAGATATGAAAGAGAAGGAGTAGATAGCTGGGAGGACAACGAGAAGAGATAGAGGATTCCTAGGTACTTTTATCTATGTATGTCACTCGGGTTTAGAGATACAGTGGCCGAAGAGCCACCACTCAGAGATCTGGGTTAACTCTAATGTCTTAGCTTCGTGACAATAGATCCTATGACATACAGAAAGGGATGAGAAGGGGTGCCACCAATCCTATACTCTGTAATCCTACAGGGCGAGACGAACGTGATGGACTACGTAGGCCGTATAGGGCTATCACCACCTAACGGCTACCACCTCCGTAGACTCAGGGGTAAACTAAGGTTACTGTCTAGTCTAGGAACCACTCCCACACTACTCAACAACTACTTACTCTGCTAGCAAGAGCAAGCAATCTTGTCAATACCCCAATGACAATTCACCACAAGTATTGAGCAAGATCAAAGAACCAGCTAAGACAAAGGCTTACACAAGATCTAGAAGCACTAGAACTACAACTGACTATAGTCTAAACACGAAATAGAGCAACTAGAATAAAGTAGAAGCAACTATAAATGACAAGACAAGATGATAAAGATAACTTTATATTGATAACTCAAAGTCTACAAAAGGAAAGGAAAAGATACAAGAACTTATACCAGTGCTTCTGAAGATGACTCCGGAACCTCCGAGGCACAGCTTGACTCAACTCTAACTCCCAGACTAACTATCCTAACTCTATTAGAAAGAAGTGGAAAATGAGCTCCTTGGCTTGAGTGTGTGTTACAAGTGAAGTGGACACCTCTATTTATAACTTGGAGTGGCGGTTGAGGTGGAGTACCGGCCAAGGGAGCTGGGAGGCGGTTCCTGGTAGTTCGACCGAATCCAGGGGATTCGGGCGAACCGCCATGGTTCGGCCGAACTACCCCAGTTCGGCCGAACCATGGGATCCACCGCCTTGAGCTCCTACGGCCTTGATCCTGCCCTGGGGTCGGTTTCCCATCCTGGGGGCAGTTCGGCTGAAGGCTAGGGGTTCGGCCGAACTGGGCTTTCAGCCCTGGCCTGCCCCCTGCACCGCCTCTTGCTTCTGGACCCCCTAGGCTGCCTTGTGTTGATGTACTTCGTGTTGTTTTGGCGGAGGTGACATGGCAATGGTCCAAGTGTCGTACACGGTCGTCGCTCAGTCATTGCTGATGTGGACGGCTTCCGGTTGTGCTTTGCATCATTTACGGCTAAGGGGGGGGAACTGGCCGAATTGTGTCGTTCGGCCGAATCGGTTAATTCTGACCCCAATAGCACGTATTTCTTGTTATTGTACCTGGACAAGTGAAACACACCAAAACTCATGGAACTTTATTGGAAATAAACCTAAGTGCATGGAATGTCACATATAGCCTCATTTATTCCCGAGTATTGGTGGTCAAAAATGTGCTGTAATGACCGCCAATAGTTTTCATGTTCATTTTCACTCATGCCAAATAACTCAAGCACTGTAGAGTAACATGTTGGGAACAAGGTACTTGCAAGATAAATGACAGAGCAACTATCCATTATTTCTAAGGTGAGAGGCATATGGTTCATTCCATGCATGGTTGGGAGTTAATTTTATTCAAAGCAAATATTTTTGGTCTTTTCGTTATTTAAACTGAAGGGAATATAAGGGAAATAAAAAAAACAAAAATTGGTACTGCTGAGACGGTTGGACATACCTTGTGGGGGTTCTCCCTCCCCAAGCTTGCTTGTTGGCATCATTGGTAAGGTCAGAAGTTTGAGAAGAAGTCTATGATCTTGTCGAACTGCTCTCGATTCTTGTACCTTTGGGATTGCAGCAGTGAGTTGTTCTCCTGATGATACTATGTATGTTGCACCAGAGTGCTCTCAATAGTGCGGGTACGATCGTCGAGGACATCGACATGATCAGAGATGTATGACAGCTCCCAATCCATGTAGTATCCGCTTGGCGTGATGTAGCGCACAGACTGTGAGTGTCCCAGGTGGTATGGATGATGGTACGTACTGTCGTACGCACTATAATATCCGTACCCCTAGGGGTACTCAGTCTCTGAACTCTGAGCGTAGTCCCAGCGGCCTGAAGCAAAGTACTATGGACCCTGAGAGTATCGAGAGACTCCTGCTCCAGATGTCCCAACGCCGGTGTACTACTTGTAAGCCGCATCAAAAGCCAACGTCACTGATGTATGTCGATGCGGCTGTAGTGGTGATCTCACTGGCTCCTAGGAAGTAACGAGATCAGCATCTCTTAGTCTAGCATGCCTCGGATTACTGGCCTTGTTCCTGCAACACTGTATAGAGCATGTTCTCTCCGAGGACGAGAACGATCAAACCCGATACTCAGCTGGAGGGTCAGTTTCCGAGCGGTAAACAACCCAAGCTTTGGACAAAGCAGAGGGACTTCGGTTGTATAACCGCGATAAATCATGACAAGCCCCCCGTTGAGCGTTTTGCGTATCGTATGGCCTTGCACAAAGTGCTCGAAATCCACCACATAACGTTCTTCCTTGATGTACGAAAGCATGGCATTCTTGAGAATGCCAAGCTTGGTAGCAAGGCGAGTAACTAAGGAAGCTATCGCCATGCCACCGACATGAGTGGGCATGGAAGACCAATGAGAAACCATGTCTTGAATAGGCGAAACAAAAATTCTTTTCGCCATGGCAACAAGCAACCACAACTCGTTCATGTGAACTGGACGCAAATCGAAGCGTGGGAACACAGTCATAGCCATCCAATGATGCATGACACACGAAGTGAGGTCATGAATGTCATTGGTACGGGGAGCCATACACTTCTTGTTCCCAAAAATTTTGTACCAGAAATCATCTAGACCAATCGTTTTCAAAACTTTGGTGGGCTCTAAAGAACAACAACGATTAAAACCAAGATGTCACACCCGGTTTTCAAGGCAAAACCAGGTGCATCTCATATGTGCGCCAGGATCAGTTTACACACATATGGTAGACGTCACAAGTGAATATCCATAACCATGCATAATGAAAGAGTATTATAGTGCATTTATTACAATCTCAGAGTTGACTCAAATGTCATAGCGGAAGACTTAAATAAACGTTCATCTAATGAAGCAAAAGTGACTCCAACTCCACATGCATTGACTGGGGGAGACTCGCCTAGAACTCCTCAAAATCAGTAGTGAAATCCTCAAAATTCTCCCAATCTGAGCAGCATTCCGGGTGTAGTAGATGCAATAAAAGAAAGAAAGAAAACAAGCATGAGCACATGACGTACTCAGCAAATGTAATATGACATACAAGGCTGAGGCAAAAAGGTTGGCTGACCATACTGCAGTAAGCACTTTTAGTTGGTCAAGTTTTATTAAGCAACTATTTACTAGCAAATGAAAGTATATACCACCTACAAATTAATGAATGTCATATTCCCAACATATTCATATAACCACGATTTTGATCATGTTCAAGTATGATTATCATGTAAGGGTCCAGGCCGCTCTTGACCGTGAGCACGGCTGTTATAACAGTTTTACACTCTGCAGAGGTTGTACACTTTCACCATAAGCCGCGTAAAAGTTCAAAAGAACTTTAAACCCAACCATGCTGAGGGGGGCAATCCTCTTAAATCACACTACCGAGGTGTGACCGCATAGGGACGCTACGAGGCCTTTACAAAGATTCCTTAGTAAATAGTAACCCGCTAAGGTTTCCGGTTCAGAAGCAAAGCATAACCCTCCCTAATGAGATCTGTCTCTTACCAAAGCCCACAGCTCAAGAGGACCGAGCTATACCCCGTCAACCGCCGCGCCTCTTGCCCCTTTCGGGTGAGGTTACCATCCACTAAAGTCCCTAATTAGTCAGCCAAGACCAGAGCCATATGGTACTTATGGTTGCACTATTTTCCTGGGTGGTTCTCCATGTTCCAGTTAAAAAGATATGATCTTGCCAATTAATTATTTAAAAGAGTATATGGAACATAGAGTAGGGGTTCATTTAACCAATCCCAGTTGAGCAAGCTAAGCATCATCTACCATCAAAGTTAATTAAGTAACCCAGTTTCAGGGACAGGGAAATATAGTGGCTAGGCAAATCCTTAAATAGGAACCCATCAAATTAAGACTCACGCACGGGTGGTGAAATTAATAATTATTAGGACATTTGCATGACATAATACACTTGCCTTCTTCCCAACTCGGTTGCTGCTCAAATCCTTCTCCAACAGTTGTTTCTTCAGAGAAATCCTCGAACTGGTCGTTTCCTAATCGCATCACACATTCACATGCAGGGAAACAATACAACAAATAAGAAACAGTACACCAAACAATTCCAACAGATCAAAACAACAGCACAAAACTAATCTACACGTTACAACGAACGCGTGAGCGTGAGAATCACCAAAATCGGAGTTAAAACGCAAAAGATATGACTTTTCTAAGGCTCAGGGACTTGCTGGCAAAGTTTTAAAAGTTCCAGGGGCTTAACTGCGAAAATCCGAGGGCTAAAACATAATTTTGTATAAAACT
This sequence comes from Echinochloa phyllopogon, assembly GCA_033239725.1. NCBI lineage: Eukaryota > Viridiplantae > Streptophyta > Magnoliopsida > Poales > Poaceae > Echinochloa > Echinochloa phyllopogon. The sequence continues at coordinate 32,915,584 of BTCW01000018.1, forward strand.
ATGAGGGCTAAACCATAAAATAACAAAACTTGGACCTCGGGCATAATTTTAAAACTTGCAGGGGCTTAAAACAGAAGAAAAAGGACCTATTTGGAATTATTTTTGAACTAAACTGGACTGCGGGTTGATTTCCAGAAAACTCAGGGGCTCTTAAGAAAAATAGCCAGCGCTGACCGTTACGGCTCTGTTTGACTTGGAAACTCGGGCTGACATGGACCGTTGGATCTTGATCCGATGGTCCAAATCAGATCGGGCTGAGGGGGTAACGCCGGCGACGACGGACGCGGCGGCGCCGCCCGTTCCCGCGGCGGAGCTTCGCCGGTGAGCCTCGAATTCACGCTACGGTGCACTATTCGCGACAAGACTTGGTCCTACAGGCTCGCTGGACCACGACGAGTCCAACTGGATGGCTCTAGACGACAGACGCGCGACGGAGAAGGCCGGCGATGACCTATGGCGGCGGTGGCGCTACGGCGACGACGACGAGCGAAATTGGCGCGGCCGAAACGGAGAAACAAAGCGCAAGCAGCACGGGAGGATTCCTTACCTCCTCGCGAACCTCCCACAGTGGCACAAGTCGAAGGAAAGGCGGCGGCGGTGCAAACCGACGACGGCGGCGCGAAGCTTCAACGGCGGCGGCGCGAGCGCTAGGGTTTGCGGGCTCGGTTGGGTTTGGAGGAGCGGAGAAGGCGGCGGCCGCGATATATAGGTACGGAGCGGGGCACAGGCCATGCCTTGGCATGCGTGTCCCGGCCGGACACGGCGGCGCGACTGGATTGGACTCGGGGGAGAGTCCTGCTCGGCGACGGCGAGAGAAGGGAGAAAGGGCTGACAGGTGGGGCCCACCTGTCGGCGAGAGGGGGATAGAGAGATGGGGAGCTGAGCGGGCCGCGCGACGAGTTGGGCCGCAAAGGAGAGTTGGGCCGGGAAAGGAATCGGCCGTCAAAAAGAGAAAGAAGTAGAGGGGGCAAACTTGGACCGGGCCAAGAGTTGGAGGGGCAAAAGCGAACAATGCCTATTTTAACTTTTCTAAAACTCAAACAAAAGCAAATCAAATTCGAATTTAAACAGAATTTAAATTCCAACTTGATTTACTAGCAACCAAAAATATATGCAACAGCATGAATGCAACAAAAACTTATTTTGACTAAATTAATTATTTAATATGATATTTAAATTGATAAAAGGCTAGAAATTCCAATTAATTCCTAGAAAATTTATTTAAGCCTTAATAAATCCTAGAAAAATTCAAATGGTTGCTACAATTTAATTGTGATAAATTTTAGGGTGTTACAAACCTACCCCCCTTAAAGAGAATCTCGTCCTCGAGATTCGGATGGGTTAGAGAAAATCTGAGGGAACTCTGCCATCAACTCATCCTCTCTTTCCCAAGTTGCCTCGCTTTCCGCGTGATGACTCCACTGAACTTTACACATCTTAATCACTTTACTCCTAGTAACTCTTTCAGCAGTTTCCAAAATCTTAGCTGGGTATTCCTTATAAGTCAAATCCTCTTGCACATCCAACTCATCCAAGGGTAATTCTTCCTCAGGCACTCTAAGACACTTCTTTAACTGAGAGATATGGAACACATCATGCACATCTGACAGTCTGGCTGACAACTCCAATTGATAAGCAACCTCACCTTTTCTATCAACAATCTTGAAAGGTCCAATGAAACGAGGAGATAATTTACCTTTCACCTTAAACCTTCTCAAGCCTCGAATAAGAGATACTTTCATATACACATAATCACCTACTTCGAAAGTTAATTCTCTCCTTCTTGTATCTGCATAGCTCTTCTGCCTGGACTGAGCCGTTCTCAAATTCTCTCTGATAATCTGAACCTGTCTTTCTGCTTCCTGCAGTATCTCTGGACCAAACAACTGACTTTCACCAGTTTCACTCCAATACAACGGTGTTCTACACTTTCTACCATAAAGTGCTTCGAACGGTGCCATCTTCAAACTAGCCTGATAACTGTTGTTGTACGAAAACTCTGCATATGGAAGACTCTTGTCCCAACTGCCTGCATGCTTCAGAGCACACGCTCTCAACATATCCGCCAAAATCTGGTTAGTCCTCTCTGTCTAACCATCTGTCTGAGGGTGATATGCAGAACTGAAATTCAACTTTGTATCCATAGACTCATGCAACTTCTGCCAGAATCTAGATGTAAACTGAGTACCTCTATCAGACACTATCTTTTTAGGTACACCATGGAGATAAACAATTCTGGACATGTATAACTCTGCTAACTTAGCGCTGGTATAAGTAGTGTGAACGGGTATAAAGTGAGCTACCTTAGTTAATCTGTCCACAATAACCCATATAGAGTCATATCCTCTTCGAGTGCGGGGTAACCCAACAATGAAATCCATACTGATTTCTTCCCACTTCCATTCAGGTACCTTGAGTGGCTGAAGCAAACCGGCTGGTCTCTGGTGTTCAGCCTTGACTTTCTGACAAACATCGCACAATGCCACATGGGCAGCCACATCCCTTTTTAGTCCATACCACCAATACCTTTGCTTCAGATCCTGGTACATCTTGGTGCTTCCAGGGTGAATAGAATATGCAGAATCATGAGCTTCCCTCAATATCTGCTCTCTGAGAGACTCGATATCCGGTAAACATATCCTCTTTCTAAACCAAATTGTACTTTGATCATCTTCGGTGAAGTCGGGAGCTTTCCCTGCTAACATGGTTTCCTTGATTTCCTTTATCTTCTCATCAGTAAGCTGACCCTTCCGGATTTCCTGCTCCAGTGTAGGATCAACTTCCATTGTCACACCTTCTGTCTGATTCAGGAATCCCTAGTTCAGCTTTTCCATCTCTGCAAGCAACTCAGCTGGTAACTAGCGACCAAACATTGCATTTACTGGTGACTTCCTACTCAACGCATCGGCAACCAAATTAGCCTTGCCAGGATGATAGTTGATCCCCAGATCATAATCCTTGATCAATTCCAACCATCTTCGCTGCCTCAAATTCAGATCCTTCTGAGTAAATATGTACTTCAGGCTTTTGTGATCAGTATACAGCTCACATCTGTTACCTAGAATATAGTGCCTCCAGATCTTCAAGGCATGGACAACAGCTGCAAGCTCCAGATCATGAGTAGGGTAGTTCAGCTCGTGCTTCCTCAACTGCCTGGATGCATAGGCTATAACTCTGCCTTCCTGCATGAGCACACACCCAAGACCTCTACGAGAAGCATCACAATATATATCAAAGTTTTTGTGAATATCTGGCATAGCAAGCACTGCGGCTGTAGTCAACTTCCTTCTCAACTCTTCAAAGCTGGCCTGACACGCTTCTGACCAAACAAACTCCTTGCCCTTCTCTAATAGCGAAGTAAGAGGTTTCGCTATTTTAGAAAAGCCTTCAATAAAGCTCCTGTAATATCCAGCCAATCCCAGAAAGCTTCTGATCTCAGAGACTGTGGTAGGAGTTTCCCAATCCAACACATCCTTGACTTTACTGGGATCCACTGCAATACCTCCATCAGTAACAACATGACCAAGAAAAGACACTTGATTCAACCAAAACTCACATTTACTAAACTTGCATACAACTGGTTCTCTCTAAGAGTCTGCAATACCAACCTCAAATGCTCCTCATGCTCCTCCTCATTCTTAGAGTAAACCAGAATATCATCAATAAACACCACCACAAATTTATCCAAGTACTCCATGAACACCTTATTCATCAGGTACATAAAGTAGGCAGGTGCATTTGTCAATCCAAACGACATCACAGTATACTCATACAACCCATATCTGGTGGTGAATGCTATTTTAGGTCTGTCGGAACGCCTGATCCTCAACTGATGATAGCTAGATCTCAAGTCAATCTTGGAGAAAACCTTAGCTCCTCTCAACTGATCAAATAAGTCTTCAATTCTGGGCAATGGATACTTATTCTTGATGGTTACCTCATTCAATGAACGATAATCCACACACATCCTCAGAGTACCATCCTTTTTACCCACAAAAATTACAGGTGCTCCCCAAGGTGAAGAACTAGGACGAATGTAACCTTTATCCAACAATTCCTTAAGTTGTTTCTTAAGTTCTTCTAGTTCATTAACAGCCATTCTATAGGGTCTTTTAGAAATAGGAGCAGTACCAGGTAAAAGCTCAATAATAAACTCAATGTCTCGTTTGGGTGGCATACCTGGCAAAGCATCTGGGAAGACATCTGGAAACTCACAAACAACTCTGATATCCTCCAAAGGAACACCGCTGGCCTGATTCACTGAGTAAGTTGAAACTGAGGGTTGTGTGGCTCCGAATTCAATCTTCTCTCCCTGAGGGCTAGTCAACAACACGGACCTCTTGGCACACTGAATCACTGCATTAAAAGCAGCTAACCATCCCATTCCAAGTATGGCATCAATTCCCTTAGAGTTCAGGACTATCAGATCAGCAGGAAAGTCTACCTCAACTATTTTCAGATGAACTCGGGGAAAGATAAAATTGGCTTTCATGTTTCCACCGGGTGAGCTAACTAGCATGGAATTTTTCATAGGGACCATAGATATATTATACTTAGCTACATGCTGAGCAGTAATAAAAGAATGAGATGCTCCAGAGTCGAATAAAACCGATGCAGGGGCTGAGTTGACAAGGAACATACCAAGTACCACATCCTGGGCCTCCAGCGCAGACTCTGCAGCAACATGGTTCACCTTGCCCCGCATCTGATTCTGCTGGCCCTTGCTGCTCTGGGGCATCGAGTTCACATTCCTGTTCTGCTGCTGAGGGGTATTCTGCCTAGGTGCACTGCCACTCTGGTGCTGTGGGGTCTGAGCATTCCTCTTAGGACAGTTGTGGGCAAAGTGGCTGGGATCTCCACAAATGTAGCAGGTACGAGGAGTAGGAGCACTGCCTGGTGCAGGGGTCTTCACTGGAGTCTGAGTCGGGGTGGTCTGACGGTTCTGCTGAAATGCTGGACGCTGAGGTGGAGGTGCTGACCGCTGAACCTGACTCTGCACAAAATTACTCCCTTGCCCACCAAAACGAACGGGCATGTTCTGCTGAGGCGGCTGGAAACGAGGGCAGGTGTTACTGCTTGACTGTCCTGAGGCCATGAACTTCCTCTTCTGCTCTCCCAACTCACGGCGCTTGCTCTCCAAGCCAATAGCCTTATCCAGCAGCTTCTGAAATGTTGGGAAGGTGTGAGACATGAGTTGATATTGGAGCGGCGGGATCAATCCTTCCAAAAATCGCTCCTGCTTCTGCTCATCATCCTTCACCTCATCTGGGGCATAACGGGACAACTGGATAAACTTATCCCGGTACTCGCTGACGGTCATCCCACCTTGTTTGAGTGAGAGGAACTCCTTCTTCTTCAGCTTCATGACACCAGCAGGAATATGGTGGCTCCTGAAGTTGGTTCTAAACTCCTGCCAGGTGATAGCATCAGGGGTGGCATGAGCAGCAAGATAAGCATCCACTAATCTGAAGCTGATCCTTCCAAGCGACCTGAGGCATATAGGACCTTTTCCCTGTCATTGCACTGAGCCATATCCAGCTTCTTCTCAACAGTCTTCAGCCAATCATCAGCATCAAGTGGATCTGCAGAGTGGGAGTAGGTAGGAGGTTTGTGACTCATGAACTCCCGGTGCTTGTCTCTCTGCTGGTTGTTGTTGTTGTTGTTGTTGTTGTTGTTCTGTGCTTGCATGGCTGCCAAGGTATTAGCCATGCCCTGGAGAATCTGAGTCTGGTTGGCGAGGATCTGATCCATTGCTACGGATGCTTGATTCGGCGGAGGATTTGGATTGGGGTTGGCACGTCCCTGACGATTCACAGGTGGTTGATCCACTCCACTTCCAGACCTGGTGTTCACCATCTGATGGTTAGGAACATGAGGTTCAGAGGGTGGTAAAAAGATATAACTCAAATCATGAACAGATAAGAGTTAATGTAGAACGAGTTGCCATTGACGGGCAAATCAAATTCTGAAATAGATTCTGTTCGTCCTAATTAAACAGTTGTAACTCTCATTCTGTAAATTCAAAAATCATGATCTTTTGTCTGAACATAGACTATAAAATTCTGAAACTGACCCAACTTGAATCACCTCAATCGGAATTTTGTGGCTCGAGGTATAAAATAAACAAGACAGCTATGTCAGGACCACGGAACAGATTCTGGTTACTCCAATAAAACCATTATATCTCTCTGTCAGAACCTCCAAAAATCACAAAAAATTCCCAGAACCTAGGTTATCAAGTCCTTAATCCAACCCAATTGGATTTATGTCAAACGGAGTTCTGAAGCTCCAGAAACAATTCGGAGAGTACCAGGATATCATGCAGCAGCGAGAACAGATTGTCGCATAACATGATTTATATGAGGGGTATAATTATATGGATAAAGTGATAGTTAAGGGCTAAGATCAGAGACCAAGATAACCCAAAACTAACTAAATTTATTTATTTAATAATTACTCAATTGTGGTCATCACTCCACAATTAAGTTCAATCATTACAAAGATCCAAATCACACACTTGGCACGAAAGCAAACATCCCTACCACACTTTTAAACCAAACTAAATCACATGCTACGCACGAGTCTCAATGATTCTAAATGTACTGAACTAACAAAAGAGAGGGTATCCTATCTTAATAGGTATGGGTGAAGCAACTAGACGATCCACCGAACACTCTCTAGCGGGGCGGTGAATGACCCATCAATCCTTCTACATCTTCATCCAAGGGCGGAAGTGCTTCTCCCTTGAGTTTAGCTATCAGCCTCTTGTTCTTCCTTCGTTCAGCAGCGAGTTCTTCACGCACTTCTTGTAGCTCCCTTATGGTGTCATCGGCGTGCACATCGAGCATCTGGGTGAACGCCACCTAGATGTTGAGTGTAGAGTTTACACCTGGCGGTTGTGGCACAACCCCAGTTGGAGTGCCTTGCTGCCTTCGAGGAAGATATGCCCAAGCAGTGTGACGTACTTCAGCAGCCTCCTCATGACAAAGCACAGAAAGTGCCCGTCGGGCTGCATCCTGAATTCCAGCTTCGAAGGTTGATCTCATGGCGATGGCATGGTGCACTGCAGCCTCTTTGGTTCCTCCATACTCATAATCAGGCTCCCGGATGTATACAGCGACATCCCAGTCCTCTGGGTAATTTGGATGTGTCCTCCTTCTTCCACAATATTCTATCTCCACTGGGTAGTTCAGACGCTCGAAGAGCATTCGAAGCATCATCGGGAACCCACTGTTGCCTCTGTCGTGGTGGTGAAAAGTCACTACCCACATGTCAGGCGGCGGAGAGGGTCCTTCACTTCCTTCAGATCCAGCTGGAGCATTCCCTCCTGAGTTGACTTCTTCGTCCATTACTTCCATCTCTTCAGGTTCCGGTTCCTCTTCTTGTACCGAATGCGACGAAAAAGAGGAAAGAGTGCTAGCCAATCTACGAGCACCTTGCCTTGTCAACACCATCTATGGTGTAAGCAAGAAAGGGGTGGGAATAGTTCTAAAGACATCAGGACCAGGTGAGATGGTGAAAAAGATAGACCAGAAAACAAAATCAAGGAGGAGACAATTATCAATGCCCAGGAATAATAGCAAAATAAACCAAGAATAGATAGAGCAAGAGTAGTTAAGCAAAATAATCTTTAGAGAATGACCATTGCTATCTAGGCTTGTGTCCTACAGTCAACACAGCTCTGATACCACCTCTGTCACACCCGGTTTTCAAGGCAAAACCAGGTGCATCTCATATGTGCGCCAAGATCAGTTTACACACATATGGTAGACGTCACAAGTGAATATCCATAACCATGCATAACGAAAGAGTATTATAGTGCATTTATTACAATCTCAGAGTTGACTCAAATTTCATAGCAGAAGACTTAAATAAACGTTCATCTAACGAAGCAAAAGTGACTCCAACTCCACAGGAATTGACTGGGGGAGACTCGCCTAGAACTCCTCAAAATCAGTAGTGAAATCCTCAAAATTCTCCCAATCTGAGCAGCATTCCGGGTGTAGTAGATGCAATAAAAGAAAAAAGAAAACAAGCATGAGCACATGACGTACTCAGCAAATGTAATATGACATACAAGGCTGAGGCAAAAAGGTTGGCTGACGATACTGCAGTAAGCACTTTTAGTTGGTCAAGTTTTATTAAGCGACTATTTACTAGCAAATGAAAGTATATACCACCCACAAATTAAAGAATGTCATATTCCCAACATATTCATATAACTACGATTTTGATCATGTTCAAGTATGATTATCATGTAAGGGTCCAGGCCGCTCTTGACCGTGAGCACGGCTGTTATAACAGTTTTACACTCTGCAGAGGTTGTACACTTTCACCATAAGCCGCGTAAAAGTTCAAAAGAACTTTAAACCCAACCATGCCGAGGGGGCCAATCCTCTTAAATCACACTACCGAGGTGTGACCGCATAGGGACGCTACGAGGCCTTTACAAAGATTCCTTAGTAAATAGTAACCCGCTAAGGTTTCCGGTTCAGAAGCAAAGCAAAACCCTCCCTAATCAGATCTGTCTCTTACCAAAGCCCACAGCTCAAGAGGACCGAGCTATACCCCGTCAACCGCCGCGCCTCTTGCCCCATTCGGGTGAGGTTACCATCCACTAAAGTCCCTAATTAGTCAGCCAAGACCAGAGCCATATGGTACTTATGGTTGCACTGTTTCCCTCGGTGGTTCTCCATGTTCCAGTTAAAAAGATATGATCTTGCCAATTAATTATTTAAAAGAGTATATGGAACATAGAGTAGGGGTTCATTTAACCAATCCCAGTTGAGCAAGCTAAGCATCATCTACCATCAAAGTTAATTAAGTAACCCAGTTTCAGGGACAGGGAAATATAGTGGCTAGGCAAATCCTTAAATAGGAACCCATCAAATTAAGACTCACGCACGGGTGGTGAAATTAATAATTATTAGGACATTTGCATGACATAATACACTTGCCTTCTTCCCAACTCGGTTGCTGCTCAAATCCTTCTCCAACAGTTGTTTCTTCAGAGAAATCCTCGAACTGGTCGTTTCCTAATCGCATCACACATTCACATGCAGGGAAACAATACAACAAATAACAAACAGTACACCAAACAATTCCAACAGATCAAAACAACAGCACAAAACTAATCTACACGTTACAACGAACGCGTGAGCGCGAGAATCACCAAAATCGGAGTTAAAACGCAAAAGATATGGCTTTTCTAAGGCTCAGGGACTTGCTGGCAAAGTTTTAAAAGTTCCAGGGGCTTAACTGCGAAAATCCGAGGGCTAAAACATAATTTTGTATAAAACTACGAGGGCTAAACCATAAAATAACAAAACTTGGACCTCGGGCATAATTTTAAAACTTGCAGGGGCTTAAAACAGAAGAAAAAGGACCTATTTGGAATTATTTTTGAACTAAACTGGACTGCGGGTTGATTTCCAGAAAACTCAGGGGCTCTTAAGAAAAATAGCCAGCGCTGACCATTACGGCTCTGTTTGACTTGGAAACTCGGGCTGACATGGACCGTTGGATCTTGATCCGATGGTCCAAATCAGATCGGGCTGAGGGGGTAACGCCGGTGACGACGGACGCGGCGGCGCCGCCCGTTCCCGCGGCGGAGCTTCGCCGGTGAGCCTCGAATTCACGCTACGGTGCACTATTCGCGACAAGACTTGGTCCTACAGGCTCGCTGGACCACGACGAGTCCAACTGGACGGCTCTAGACGACAGACGCGCGACGGAGAAGGCCGGCGACGACCTATGGCGGCGGTGGCGCTACGGCGACGACGACGAGCGAAATTGGCGCGGCCGAAACGGAGAAACAAAGCGCAAGCAGCACGGGAGGATTCCTTACCTCCTCGCGAACCTCCCACAGTGGCACAAGTCGAAGGAAAGGCGGCGGCGGTGCAAACCGACGACGGCGGCGCGAAGCTTCAACGGCGGCGGCGCGAGCGCTAGGGTTTGCGGGCTCGGTTGGGTTTGGAGGAGCGGAGAAGGCGGCGGCCGCGATATATAGGTACGGAGCGGGGCACAGGCCACGCCTTGGCATGCGTGTCCCGGCCGGACACGGCGGCGCGACTGGATTGGACTCGGGGGAGAGTCCTGCTCGGCGACGGCGAGAGAAGGGAGAAAGGGCTGACAGGTGGGGCCCACCTGTCGGCGAGAGGGGGATAGAGAGATGGGGAGCTGAGCGGGCCGCGCGACGAGTTGGGCCGCAAAGGAGAGTTGGGCCGGGAAAGGAATCGGCCGTCAAAAAGAGAAAGAAGTAGAGGGGGCAAACTTGGACCGGGCCAAGAGTTGGAGGGGCAAAAGCGAACAATGCCTATTTTAACTTTTCTAAAACTCAAACAAAAGCAAATCAAATTCGAATTTAAACAGAATTTAAATTCCAACTTGATTTACTAGCAACCAAAAATATATGCAACAGCATGAATGCAACAAAAACTTATTTTGACTAAATTAATTATTTAATATGATATTTAAATTGATAAAAGGCTAGAAATTCCAATTAATTCCTAGAAAATTTATTTAAGCCTTAATAAATCCTAGAAAAATTCAAATGGTTGCTACAATTTAATTGTGATAAATTTTAGGGTGTTACACAAGAGCTGCACTCAATTCCCCCCCAAGAGCAAGAAAACTCTTGGTTGAACAACCAAAACTTAAACCCTTCTTTAACAGAAGATAAAGTCAAAAGAAATTCGAGAGTGAGGAGCTTTGAACCTTGCTCGTGGACTTGCAAGAAGTCGTCCCATCCAATGGCATAGAACACCTCCATGAATTCATTGTGCATACCCGTTTGCACGAGCAAGTCTTGCTCGTACACACAGGTGTGCTCGAACTCCTTTTGGCATAGCAGGTTGAAGGCCTCTCATTCTCAGTCCGTGCGGAGGATGATGTCATCCTCATGCACGAGCCGGTGAGCCAGGTTAGAGGTAGAACATCTGCCTGTGTGGGTGTTGCCCCGGATCGTCCACCTGCATCAAAGTCAGGACATGGGATGGTGCTGGGGAGTCCCCAGCATCACCACCACTCGAGTGTCGGCTCAACCTGCTGGACCTCCAGAAGGGAAACCTCGACACGGTGCTTGCAAAAGCTTAGTAGAAATAACGATACCCAAAGGGTTGAATAATCAAAGTTAGCACAAGTAAATCAAGTCAGTCGTTCGTTTGGGCTTAACACCTCCACAAATGGTTAGTTGTTCTTGTGGGGTGTTAGAACCTCCACAATACGTTCTCAACCATCAGCATAATGATTCGAACAAAGGAAAATCTTTTTGTGTTTTTCTCAATGTGAGAGAATCAAACTTGAGCAAGACAATGTGTGTGTGTGAGAGAGAGAGAGCGAGAGAGAGAGAGAGAGCTTCAAAAGTGGATGAACACACAACTGAATCGAGCAAGGAAAACTCAAGCAATATGGGTGGTAATTATAGGCAAATGGAGGTAGGGGGCTTCAGCCGAACCAGACATGTTTGGCTGAATCACCACATGTGGGTGCAATTGCCCACCCACCTCCAATTAGCTACATTAATGCATAGGTGTAGCACTAGAGGGTATGGTCACATTGGTGGATTTTAGGGGGTAAGATGCTCAATTGACATGACCAAAGTGTGATAAATGGTGGAGTCACTTCCATGCTGCCATGTTTGTGATAAGAATGAGTGTGCAACCATGTGAAGTGGTGGTGGACATGTTTTTGTGCTGGTTGGTGATAGAATGGAACAAATGGAGCACTTTGGGAAAGGGTAAAAGTGTTAGGAAATGCAAGATGTACCCAATTCCAGTCAAAATTTAACATTGGTGCAGCATGCTTTTCATTTATTTTCACCTTGCTTGAAAATTTTGTACTGTCTTTCAATTTTATAGCACGAGTAATTGAAAATTTGGAAAGGGAAATGTGAAAATGCAGTGATGGAATTAAATATTGGAAAGGGAAATATGGGATACATACTGGATTTCCTCGCGGTGAGAGCTCGTGTTTAAGTCCGTGAGCGGGACTCCTTTTCTTCAGTGATATTTGTCATCGTCCGATCCTAGAGTATCCTTCTTCCGCCATACCTTCCGATAGGTCAGAGATCACCAAAAGTATGATACTGATCAAAACTTCCTTGGAATGGCCCGATCTTCACATCAGTAGGATAATAATCACTAGATAACATGATGCGAACAGCGGGATAATTAGCTTTAACCTGCCAAGGTTGGTTGCGACCAAGCGACGGGGAGAGAGGCACCGAAACCACGAATACTTCGACTCGATCTTCGAACGACCACAGAACCACAAACTAGGACTAATCCACACAAAACGGCGCAGCCGAACTGCCAACCATAGAGCACAAAGTAGCAGACCCTAGAGGGATCTCTTCACAAGTCCGAGAAGAACAAGGAAGAACAAGGGTATGCAAGGCACTCAGCAGCGTGGCCGAAAAGCATACATGTTATCAATTCATTCAAATGATCGAAGATTATCTTTTACAGTAGTAGATAGGGGTTTTTATACTAGTAAGAAGTCACTAAGATAGATGTGAACTGAAGTCTCCATGTTAGGAAGATGGAAGGCCAAGTGTAGAAGCATTCCCAAAGTGGTCTTCAATTCTCGTGGGTATTCCCACCTTCTGGCAGTGATCACTAAAATAATCATTACTCCTTATTGGGAAGTCCAAATCATAATCCGTTTATTGGGATGTAAAGTAGACTTTATAACCTTCCAACCATGTATAATATGTACAATGAAACTATACAGGTTCGTGCAGAATTGGATGAGAAGTGGAAGCACTTGTCAGCCCTCGCATGACTGTTGGGCTTTCTATACAGTCTCCAGTATTTTAGTCATAACTCTTTATTAGAATGTCCAATAGACATGAGGTTTGTTGAATTAGAAAGTAGACTTGATAAGTGTTCCATCAAGTACTTGGGGGCCTCCATGGCCTTCGGAAATTAAGAGTTATGGTCAATTCAATCTGCTGGTCCAAACTGATCAGAATGTGGTCTGAACTGGTTGTCCGAAATTTCCAAAGATAACTTTGGATCCTTATTAGTCGATTCCTTGTGGTCAAGTTCATCTCTATGTAAAGTAGAATAAAAAAATGTAGGACATTTAGGTAGTATAATATCCTCAAATATGTTGAAATTAATTTCAGTAAGGAATGAGTTCACCTCTTGTTGTAGCTTCTTTGCATGACTTCATGTAATTGGACATTCATACACTGTAGTGCGTGTATTTGCAGGTATAACTGATGCATCTTGCTTATCCATGATTGTGATGTCCTCATCATCCTCCCCATCTTGAAAAGGAGTCGTCCTCGACTCTTCTAACGCAAAGAATGGGGACAGATCGACAACATTGAAGGTGGGGCTCACACCATAGGTACTTGGAAGATCAATTTCATATGCATTGTCATTGATCTTGCGAAGCACTTTGAATGGACCATCAGCTCGGGGCTGCAACTTGCTCTTGCATTGTTCAGGAAAGCACTCCTTCCTTAGGTGCACCCAAACCAAGTCTCCTGGTTCAAATAACATCTTCTTGCGCCCTTTGTTGTCATGCTTCTCGTACTGCTTGGTCATCTTTTCAATGTTTACTTTGACTCGATCATGGAGACTTTTAACGAATTCAGCTCATTTCCTTGCATCAAAGTTCACATATTCTTGCATAGGCAAAGGAAAAAGATCGATGGGAGCAGTAGGTTTGAAACCATATACAATTTCGAATGGACAAAATTTTGTGGTGGAGTGTACCGCCATGTTGTATGCAAACTCCACATGAGGCAAGCTTTCTTCCTACAATTTCAGATTCTTCTTTAGGACAGCACGCAACAAGGTTGACAATGTGCGGTTCACAACTTCGGTTTGTCCATCAGTTTGAGGATGACACGTTGTGGAGAACAACAATTTTGTTCCAAGTTTACCCCACAAGGTCTTCCAAAAGTAGCTCAAAAACATGGTGTCACGATCCGACACAATGGTACGTGGCACTCAACGTAGACGCACTATTTTTCTCAAAAACAATTCAGCAATGTGTGAAGCATCGTTGCTGTTATGACAGGGAATAAAGTGTGTCATTTTACTAAATCGATCAATGACAACAAAGATTGAATCTCCGCTCTTAGTTCGAGGTAAACTAAGAACAAAGTCCATAGAAATGTCTTCCCATGGAACACTAGGAATAGGTAAAGGGGTCTATAACCCATGAGGGTAGCTTTGTGACATGTGATGCAGTGAAGAACATGTCTCTCCACATCTCGTCGCATCTTTGGCCAAAAGAAATGATCAGCCAAAGTCCACCAGCATGAGCTTCCTGCAAAAGCATTAGACGAACATAGCAATCTAGAATACAAAGATTGTTAGCTCTAAACAAAAATCCATCATGCAAATGGAATTTTTTCCAGCCCTTGCCATGACAACATTTAGTAAATTGTTCAGCAAAGGTTGAATCAGTAGCATACAAATCTTTTTATGTTTTCCAAACCAAGAATTTTTGCATCAAGTTGGGACAGCAAGGCATGTCATCTAGACAAAGCATTCGCAACAACATTTTCCTTCCCTTTTTTGTACTTGATAATGTAAGGAAAAGATTCAATTAATTCACTCCATTTAGTATGTCTTTTGTTCAGTTTTAGTTGACCCTTTAAATGTTTCAATGATTCATGATTCGAATGTATCACAAATTCTTTGGGCAGAAGGTAGTGTTTCCAAGTTTCCAAACTCCTCACAAGAGCATAAAATTCTTTACCATAACCTGAATAATTTAGAGTTGGACCACTTAGCTTTTAACTAAAATATGCAATAGGTCATCCTACTTGCATGAGGACGCCTCCAATCCCCACACCACTTGCATCGCATTCAATTTCAAAGGTCTTACCAAAATCTAGAAGTGCAAGGAGTGGAGCTAATGTCAATTTCATCTTCAACTCTTCAAATGCCTTCTCTTATGTGTCACCCCATTGAAATGGTACATACTTCTTTGTTAACTCGTTGATTGGAGCAGCAATGGAACTAAAATCTTTTACAAACCAATGGTAGAAGCCGGCAAGTCCAAGGAAGCTTCGCACTTGGCTCACAATTTGTGGGGGCAGCCACTCTCGAACAGCTTTGATCTTTTCCTCATCCACCTCCACGCCATGAGCTGAAACAACAAAACCAAGAAACACAACCTTGTCGTTGCAAAAAGTGCACTTGGCAAGGTTAGCATACAAGCATTCCTTCCTCAAAACAGCAAGCACACATTTTATATGTTCGACATGTTCATCAATAGACTTGCTGTAAATTAATATATCATCGAAGTAAGCAACAACAAACTTGCCAATGAAGGCCCTAAGCACATGATTCATCAACCGCATAAAGGTGCTAGGTGCATTGGTCAATCCAAAAGGCATCTCCAACCATTCATACAACTCAAACTTGGTTTTGAAGGTTGTTTTCCATTCATCTCCTTCTCTAATTCGAATTTGGTGATAGCCACTTCATAAATCAATTTTTGTAAAAATTATAGCACCACAAAGTTCATCAAGCATGTCATCAAGTCGAGATATGGGATGTCTATACCTAATGGTGATGTTATTAATGGCTCCCATGAACCATCTTTCTTAGGCACTAAAAGAATAGGAACAACACAAGGTGAGAGACTTTCCTTTACATAACCTTTGTTGATGAGTTCTTGCACTTGACGCTGAATTTCTTTTGTCTCCTCCGGGTTGGAGTGGTATGGTGCATGGTTAGGAAGTGGAGCACCAGGAACAAGGTTGATTTGGTGTTCAATTCCTGTCTTTGGTGGCAGCCCTGACGGTACTTCCTCCGGAAACACATCTTCATATTCCTGTAACACATCAAAAACAGCACTAGGCAAAGTAGAGGGTAAGTCGTTAGTTGTGGGGGACGGTCTTAAGGGGTCCCCTAACCTAAGGGATAATAACCCCGAAAAAACGTAAATGGATCGCAACCAAATCCCCGTGGGCCAGAAGAAGACCAGAACACGCACGAGGCCCACGCCGCATGATGGCCCAACAGCCGCTCGAGCCCCTCCCATCGAAGGCTCGACGCGCAGGCTTCATATCCACCTCGCTCGAGGGTCTCGGCCCCCTTGACCGAAACACTGTACAAATTCAGCTTCGCTCGAGGGTATCGACCTCCCTCAAGCGAACACCCCAACTCCGCCAAACTCGAGGCCATCCGTCCAAACAAAAGGCGCCCGAGCGATCGTCCACCTCACCTGACAGAGGAATTTAATGCCCGCCGTCCCTGCGGGGCACCCAAGTCAAAAGGAAAATGCCTCCCATGCCGACTGGCATGACCCGGAGCACTATGCGACCAACTCCGACCATTATGCGGCTGACGCCGGTCACTGTGCAAGCACTGCAGCACTCTGTGCGGACAGACGAGCGTCACCTCGGCGCACGGTTCTGACCATCCTTGTCCGTCCCCCATAATGGAGCCCTCGAACAAGCATGGGGAAGCCCTCGAATGGGCGTACGGGTGAAGATCGGGCACAGGCACTGGTCGGTGCAGTCGCACGGACAACAAAGCTGGGTTCCATCCGCCAACTCCGGTCACTGCTCCGCCATCCCGGCGCTGTGCATGACTGCGCGACCCTGTACCACCAACTCCTCTCGCCATGTTAGCGTGCGAGGCCCATACCTGACCAGTACTGAAGGCCCTGGCGCTCCTGTGTCACCAACCCCAGTACGAATTCCATGACAATGCCCTCGAAGGACACAAGAGAACCCTCGAACATGTGTACGGGCGACGACCGAGCTCGGACACTGATCGGCGTAACCCCTCGAAGACACTTAAGGACAAGCACAATGACACGTACCTTCTACAGGAGCCGCCATGCCACCATCTACGAAAGTTGGTAGAGGTTCACCAATTTGCACCAGGCTAAAGGATCCGCAGGACGGCCTCCCGTCCGGTGTCATACTCACCAGTACCTGATACTGTAGATCTCACTGTACAGTGCATGTAACTATGCCCATCCTTGAGCTATAAAAGGGGGAGGTAGACGCCCGGCCAACGGGCGAACAAACGAGCACACACATACAAACAGAGATGACCAGAATTCACAACACATCCACCGATCACGCACGGAACTCGGAGGCCTCCATCTCCTCTCCCATCTCGCTTGTAGACCCCTACTACAAGCAACCCGGTGCGGAGTAATACAGTGCGAGCACCCCCTTTGCTGGACGTATGGCCCCGCGGTCGGAACCAGGATAAAACTGGTGTCATTGTGTTATCCTTCGTACCGACCCTCGGGAGAGTGGTTGCAGCGCATTCATTCTAGTTAGTGTCGGGCACCCAATCCGGATACCGACAGTGGCGCGCCAGGTAGGAGGCAGCGCTGCGATCATCCTTTCCTCCCACACTTTCTCCCGATGGTTATTCACTCCAATACCTTGCCATTGCAATTCCACATAGGGGTCTCGGACCCGCTCCCGGCCAGATTCCAGATTCGATTCAGGAGCCTGGAGTTCATGGCATATGGCAACGACTACCTCATGCGCCTCCTCTGAAGGAGCGCTGACGTGGAGGCTTCTACGTCACCCCCGACATCACCCCAGCACAGAAGGCGCTCAGAGCGGCGCGCACGACGAGTGCGCGCAATGGCGCAAAGCGGCTCGAGTATGCTCCCCCGAGCGGGACCGGGTAGATGAGTCGCAACCTGCACCAACGCGGGAGACAGCGCCTTCACCAACACCGTCCACGATGTATCCCATCGGGGAGAGCACAGCCAAGCCGTTGTGACAACAGGTCGCCACCATGACCCACTCATCATCAGTCAGCACCAACATGGATGCGTATGAGGATTTGCTGGGACATCATCTGATCTCAATCTGCAACCTCATCGTGACCTCGCCCGACAATCAGTACCCCAACTCCGACGACGAGGTGAACGCTCGCGGCCGAGAGACCCTGGGGTGGGACTATTCCGGGCTCCATATCCGCGAGAATTTTGTGTCATTTTAGGCCACGGCGGACTGCTGTCTTACCTGCTCCTACGACTCCAGCGAAGGGGAGTGCTTTGTTGTCGGGCTGACAGGCCCCCAGGATGGGGCGACGGGGCCGAAACCGCGGCGGGACGCACTGACCATGCAGCAAACTCACAAGCTGCGACACCACCCAACAACGCCACGCTCGAGCAGGCGCAGCTGGCTCAGGTCTGAGAGCTAGAGGCCAAGCTCGAGGAAGAGTGCCACCAGATACGGCGTCTGCGAGCCACACTTGAGGCGGCGCCCCTGGAGCGTGGCGCTCCAGCCACAACCAAGGCGGTGCCTCTCGAGCGTGCAGCGCGTGGCAGAGAAGCGGGATGTGTCACTCGCGTGCGCATTCAAGCCGATGACCACGTGGACGATCCCTTGCCAATGGCAAGGGCAAGCGAGAAGCTCATCACCGCGGTGACGTTGATTTGGGCTATGCCTGAGCCATCAACCACCGAGGGCCGCAACCTACGTCGCGAGGCGCAGCTTCTCATCGAGCAGGCCATCAGAGAGCAGGCCGAAAGCTCCGCGTCTCGCACGCGCCACACGACCAGTACGAAAGCCGGCGGGAGCATGCACGACCCGGAGGAGTCGGTCCAAACCCCACCTAAGGGCGGAGCGGTGCCCGCTCAGCCAACGAGCAAAGGCAAGGCCCCCTCGATTCAAGACCGTGTCCAGAGGAAGCCGTGAGGGAGCGGATCCTGGACACATGCGACGCCAGCGACGGTGATGCCCGCAACACCTTGAACAAGAAGAGGCAGGATGCTGCGATGGCTCAAGGCTACCACCCACGACGTGGTGGCCACTATGATAGCCGGGAGGATAGGAGCCCGACGTCGGAGCCCCCGGGAACCCGCGTGTTCAATCAGGAGATCCGTGCAGCTCCCATCCCCCCCGCGCTTCCGACAGCCCGTCACCATGACCAAGTACTCAGGGGAAACGGACCCCAAAGTTTGGCTCAACGACTATCGCCTGGCCTGCCAGCTGGGAGGCGCGACGGACGACGCCATGATCATCCGTAACTTGCCACCTCACCTCGCGGACTCTGCACGAATGATGCTCGAGCACCTACCCGCGAACTAAATCCATGACTGGGGCGACCTGGTGAAGACGTTCATGGGCAACTTCTAGAGTACCTATGTACGCCCTATGAACTCGAGGGATCTTCGAGGTTGTCGTCAGACATTCGATGAGTCCATGCGAGACTTCATCCGCCGCTTCTCCAAGGGCTGCACCGAGCTCCCGAGCGTAGGTGACTCCGAAGTCATCCACGCCTTTCTTGAACGCACGACCTACCGAGATCTGGTGCGTGAGCTAGGACGAAGCCCTCCCTCCAGCGTGAACGAGCTGTTCGACGTCGCCACCAGCTTCACCTCTAGGGAGGAGGCAGTTGGGGCCATCTTCGACGACAAGAAGGGAAAGCGCGCGGAAGAAGCGCCCGCGGAGGGCTGCATGCCCAAGGGCTCCGCGAAGAAGCACAAAAGGGGCAAGAAACCACCGTGTGGACAAGGGCCTCGAGGGGGAGGCGTGTTCGATGACATGCTTAAAAAGTCGTGCCCTTACCACCAGAGCGTGGTTACCCACACCCTCAAGCAATGTGAGATGCTCGAGAAGTACTACAAGCGCGTGGCCTCGAAGGACGACAACATGAAGAAAGACACGGACAACATACCTCGACTGGTCAGAGGAGACCATCTCCTTCAACCGCGAAGATCACCCTGATCACGTCCCGAACCCGGGACAGTACCTGCTCGTCGTCGACCCCGTCATCTACAACACGCACTTCTCCAAGATGCTCATGGATGGAGGCAGTAGCCTCAACATCATGTACTTGTCCACCTTGGAGCTTATGGGGATCGGCCGTGACAAGCTACACCCCAGCAAGTCTCCATTCCATGGCGTTGCGCCAGGGAAACGAGTCCATCCTCTCGGGCAGATCGACTTGCCCGTCTGCTTTGGCACAATGGACAACTTCCGCAAGGAGATCCTCGTCGTTGAGGTGGTGGGATTTTGGGGAGCATACCACACCATTCTTGGACGCCCGTGCTACGCCAAATTCATGGCGATCCCGAACTACACCTACCTCAAGATGAAGATGCCGGGTCCAAAGGGCGTCATCACGGTGGGGCCATCGTTCGAGCACGCCTACGAGTGCGACATCGAGTGCGTTGAGCGCACCAAAGCGCTCACGGATGACGAGGCCATGGTGGCGGATCTAGAGAATATGGCGAATGAAGCCGTCAACTCCTCCCACAAGCACGCAGGTAGTTTCGAGCCCGCTGAACACACCAAGGTGGTACCCCTCGACCCCGCTCCCCCTGAGGGCAAGACGTTGAGGGTCATCTCCATCCTCGACAACAAATAGGAAGCAGTGCTCATCGACTTCCTCCGCGCCAACAACGACTTCTTCGCGTGGAGCCCATCTGATATGCCAGGCATATCGAGGGAGGTCGCCGAGCAATTCCTTGACATCCTACCCCACTCCAAGCCAGTGAAGCAATGCCTGCGACGCTTTGACGAGCAAAAACGCCGGGCGATCGGGGAGGAGCTACGCAAGCTCTTGGAGGCCGGATTCATCAAGGAGTATTCCATCCCGACTGGCTAGCTAATCCTGTATTAGTTAAGAAAAAGAATGGGAAGTGGAGGATGTGCATAGATTATACTGGTTTAAGTAAAACATGTCCCAAAGTTCCTTTTCCTTTGCCACATATCGACCAAATAGTAGATTGGACTGTGGGATGCGAACTTTTGTGTTTCCTTGATGCTTACTCCTGTTACCACCAAATAAAAATGAAAGGGTCCGATCAGCTTGCAACCTCTTTTATCACCCCTTTCGGCATATTTTGCTACGTCACGATGACCTTTGGACTCCAGAACGCTGGGGCCAAGTACCAACGGTGCATGCTCCACATTTTTGGGGACCACATCAGGCGTACCATAGAGGCCTACATAGATGACATAGTTGTCAAATCCAGGAAGGCGGACAACATGGTTAACGATTTGCGTACTGTGTTCGATTGTCTCCGGGCCAACGGGGTATAACTGAACCCAGAAAAATGTGTTTTTAGGGTGCCTCGAGGCATGCTCTTGGGTTTCATTGTCTCCCAGTGAGGCATCGGGCCCAACCCTGAGAAAGTCTCAGCCCTCGAGCGAATGGGGCCGATCTGGGACCTAAAGGGGGTACAAAGGGTATTGGGTTGCCTAGCAGCCCGAGCCGCTCACACGACTTGGTGAAAAAGGCTTGCCCCTATACCGACTCCTGAAAAAACACGAACGATTTTCTTGGACCCCTGAAGCCCAGGAAGCCCTCGACAGGCTTAAGACATCGCTCACGCATGCACCGATCTTGACACCACCTAGGGATGGTGAGCCCCTCTATCTTTACTTGGCCGCAACGACCCAGGTGGTCAGCGCGGTCATTGTCATAGAGAGGATGGAGGAGGGTCACGCTCTGCCGGTCCAAAGGCTGGTGTATTATATCAGCGAAGTATTGTCTGAAACCAAGATGCGATATCCACGCATCCAGAAGCTGCTTTACGCGGTAGTGCTGGTGCGACGCAAGTTGCGACACTATTTCGAGGCTCATCCTGTCACCGTGGTTTCATCCTTCCCTTTGGGGGAGATAGTCCATAACCAGGACGCACATTGGAGAAACTCTCACCTATGCGCCTCGAAAGGTGGTAAAGTCGCAGATCTTGTCAGACTTCATTGCTGAGTGGACCGACACCCAGCTACCTCCGCCACAAATCCAAGCCGAATGCTGGACCATATACTTCGATGGGTCAGTGATGAAAACTGGTGCAGGCGCAGACCTCCTTTTCTTCTCACCCCTCGGAGAGCAAATACGCTACGTGGTGCGTTTACACTTCACAGCGTCCAATAATATGGCAGAATACGAGGCCCTCCTCAGCGAGCTTCGTATTGCCATCGAGCTTGGCGTCAAGCTCCTGGACATCCAGGGAGATTCTCGTTTGGTCATCGACCAAGTGATGAAGGACTCCAGCTGTCACGATGAGAAGATGGAGGCCTAATGCAATGTCGTGCGACGGCTCGAGGACAAATTCCATGGCCTCGAGCTCAATCACGTTGCACGGAAGTACAACGAGGAAGCGGACGAGCTGGCAAAAATCGCATCAGGGCGGATCACCGTTCCCCCGAACATTTCGCCCGCGACCTTGTCGAGCCCTCCGTTGACTTCAAGGCGACCGCCAGGAACCCCGGCGTACACCCGGACGAGGACCCCTCAAGAGGAGAACATACCCTCTCGAGACGAGGCCGAGGTCAAGGGGCGTTGTCGGCAGACGAGGCCGAGGCGATGGAGATCGACGAGGACCCACCCTCTCGAGACTGGCGTGACCAGTACCTCGCTTGGATTGATCGAGGGGAGCTGCCCTCGGATTAAACCATAGCGCGATGCATCACCAGGAAGGCCAAGTCGTTCGTCACGATCGACGGGGAGTTACACAAGCGCAGTCCCTCAGGGATCCTACAATGATGCATCCCCATCCCCGAGGGCAGGGGGCTAATTCGAGACATACACGCCGGCGTGTGCGGCCACCATGCACCCTCGTCGGCAACGCGTTCCGACAGGGCTTTTACTGGCCCACGGCGGTTGATGACGCCAACGAGGTCGTGCGCACCTGCGAAGGATGCCAGTTCTATGCACGCAAAACCCACATCCCGGCACATACTCTGGAGATGATCCCCATCACGTGGCCCTTCGCTGTGTGGGGATTGGACCTCGTAGGTCCTCTGCGAGCAGCGCACTGGGGCTTCACTTACCTGCTAGTGTCCATCAACAAATTCTCAAAATGGATCGAGGCCCGAGCTATCAGCAGCATCAAATCAGAACAAGCCGTGCAGTTCTTCGCGGACATCATCCACAGGTTTGGGGTACCCAGTTCGATAATCATGAATAATGGCACCCAGTTCACAGGCAAGAAGTTCTTAGAATTCTGCGACAGCTACCATATCTACGTGGATTGGGCGGCTGTAGCGCATCCACAAACAAACGGACAAGTGGAGCATGCCAATGGCATGATACTACAAGGCTTAATGCCAAGAATCTTCAACAAGTTGAACAGGTTCGGCCGAAAATGGGTCACGGAGCTACCCTCAGTTGTCTGGAGCCTGAGGACAACCCCGAGCAGGGCCATGGGCTTCACACCGTTCTTCCTCGTCTACGGAGCTGAGGCCATCCTCCCCACCGACTTTGAATACGGGTCCCCGAGGCTCAGAGCTTACCAAGAGGATCAAGACTAGCAAGCCCGCGAGGACTCGCTAGACTGCATAGATGAGGCCCGTGACATGGCACTTCTACACTCAGCAAGGTACCAACAATCCCTCTGGTGGTACCAAGCGCAGAAGGTTCGATGTCGAGACCTTAACAAGGGAGACCTGGTGCTAAGGCTTCGACAAGACAATCAAGAGCGCCACAAGCTCATGCCGCCGTGGGAAGGACCCTACATCATCGCGGAGGTCCTGAAACCCAGCACGTACAAGCTCACGAACGAGAAGGGCGAACTCTTTCCTAACGCATGGAACATACAACAACTACGTCATTTCTATCCATGAGCTTCCAGGTTCACTTGTACATATCTAAATTTCACAGCAATTAATAAAGAAAATTCACAAACAGGAGGACTCATCTTTACCCTCGGTAAAGCCAAGTCCCCCTCGAGGGCTGCATCGGGGGGCCACCCCCCTGTTGTCCCATTTTTTCGCAAACCTTTCCTCCTAAATGTTAACGCTTTACGCCTCGAACACTTAGAAAGAAAGACGCTGGGCGTGAACTAACTAACATCGAGGCTGGCCGAGTTGTGGGACTGCCTACGCCTCCGAGAGGATATGGCATCCCCCTCACCGCTTTGTGCCTAAGTTATTCACGAATACGACATTCCCGGCCGACATCCCTCTAAATCAAAAGGAAAACATGATAATATATAAAATAAGATTGCGAATAATTGCTTACATTATTTTCCTTGAATTTGTTCATTACAAATCAAAACCTAATCTAGATAAACTTGGGCCTACACGCCCGAGCCTCTTAGGGCACGTCTTTTCCGTCTCGTGAGCCAGCTACTGTGGCGTTGTCCCCCTCGTCTGCCTCGGGAAAGAGGTCGCCCTCGAACAGCTTGGCGAGTGTCGCAGCAGTGCCCTCGGCAGCGGCATCAGCCCCCTCGACGACGGCCACCGCTGCATCATCATCGAGGTCCTCTGCGACGATGTAGCGCACAGCCAATGCCTCGAGGTTGATGAGGAAATGCGTCAAGATGATGCCAAGGGTCTTCTACATGCCAAGCCGTTGGGCGCCCTTCACGCGTTTGGTGACACAGTCACCTAAGGCCCTTAGGCGGCTCGACACCGAGCTTCCCGAAGGAACCTCTTCACCCTCGAGCTCTCAGCACGGGGCAATGGAGGCCCCCTCCAGGCTCTCGTGGTCCTCCTGAGCCTTTGAGTAAGCAACCTGGAGGGAGTCCACCGACGTGTCGGCCATGATTTTCCGCAGCTCTGAAACAAAGACAGAAAACGCTAAAATGAGCCTTGATGAACCCAAAGCAAGCAAAAACGCAAAGGTAAGACAACTTACCCTCGACTCGCCTCTGCTCCGCCACCAGAAGCGCATGCGTGGTGCTGGCATCCTGCTGGAGCGCAGCCTTCTCCCCATCACGTGCTATGCGCTCCTGCTGCAGCCCAGCCTGTACTGTAGAGAGCGACGCATCCCTTAGCATGAGCTGGGACCGCGCGTCCTCGAGCGCCGCGTGCACTTGCTGGAGCTGCCCCTCCGCTGCCGCGAGTGCCTCGGTCCTCTCCTACAGCGTGACGCTCAGTTGCTCGGCCTCCTAGGCCTTCTGCTCCACCGGCGTCACCCTCCTCGGCCACTTGGGCTAGGCCCTCCATTGCCGCCAGCGCCTCCTCTTTCTCCTTGAGCGTGGCGCCCAGCCTCAAGACCTCTTGGGCCTGTTGCTCTGCCAATTTTTGCTAGGCATCACACTCATCCCTTGTGTGGGTCAACTCCTATCCGCGCTCCTGGCCATCGACTCGCGCCTCAGCCAGCACTTCATGGAGTGTGTCCACCTCGAAGTGGGACTTGTCATTCTCCCCCGTAACCCGGCTAACGTGGGCGTGTAGCCGGGCTATGTAGGAGATATTGTCTCCCGCAAGCTCTTTTAGTTGGTGCCAAGGAGAAACACGCAGCCAGAATACCGCGCACGAACACGCAAAGGGAACCTAACAACTTGAGCATCAACGGTCTTACCTGGTGGATGGCGAAGCTCCTGGACATGTGGAGAGCGAGGGCGTCGTCGAGGGTGCTCTGCAGAGCAGACCCGTCTTGGCAATACTCCTCCCATAACCCCCGCTCCACCTCCGTGGCTTCTAGCAGCGTCAGGGGGAGCCCGGGCAGGTGAGGCTCCAGCTCGGCCCAAGCATCCAGCGTCTACGAGGCCCTGGGCAAGTCTTCCATGGCCACCAGGGCGCCCCCGTCGCCCTCTATCACGGCTGGGTCGGCGATGGCCGCGGCCTCGACGATCACCTCGGGGGCGCCTGCAGCAGCTGGTGCGCACAGGCCGACACCTCCGACTTCGAGAGGCGGGGTGATGCCCGCGGCACGCTCCGGTGGCGCCGAGTCCACAACCTCGAGCCACAGTGCCACCGCCTCCGCGGTCGATGCCGCCTCCGTCACGACGCCAGGGGCCGCCAAGGCTGGAGCCTCGACCTCCAGCGCTACCACTGCAGCCTCGCGCTTGGCTTCCCTGCCATTAGTGGCCTGAGTTGCGCCTCCAGCGCGGCTTGGGCTTGCCGGCTCCACGACATTGCCTGCGGGCGAGAGCACTTCCACCACCACCACCACCACGTCTGGGGCCGCGTCCTCCATGCGCCCCTTGGTGCCGGTGCCCGCGGTGCTCCCCTCACGGCGTTTTTGCCGCGATCTTGCAACCTCTTGTGCCAGCGCCACTTGATATCTAGTGACGACGGCTTCGGCTGACGGGAATAGGCCGACCGAGGGTTACGCCGGTGCATGTGGAGTGGCTCACGCTCCCAGCTTGAGCGCCTTGGTGGGCGCGAGTGATGGGGAGGTAAGCGCGGCAGTCCGACTGCCAAACAGAAACACAAGTTGTTAAATAATGAAAGCAATACCAAAAATAAATGACGGACAAACGGGAGTGAAACTCACCGAGTCACCACCGACAGCTTGCGCTTCCTCGATCCGCTCGATGGTTGCGCACCCCTCGAGCTGGGTGGGGGTTGGGACAGCGCGGCAGGAGCGGGCGCGACAGGCGTCCGTGCCCTCGAGGGCGCTGGGGTGTCAAGGGCCCCCTTGCCCGCCCCCAAAGCGGACGCAGATCGAGCATATGTGGTGACAGGCGCGGAGTCTTCCACCTCCACCACGGCCGCCGGCTCAGGTGTACTCTCCGGGGTGGTTAGCGGGGAGCGACCCTCCCTCTCCCGCTTGCGGTTCTCCTTTTCATGAGCGAGCTTGCGTTGTTGTTTCCACTCACGCTTCTTCTTTTCGGCGTCCTTCTGCGCCTTCCGCCTCTCGGCGTGAAGGTGATTCGCCTCACAAACATCAGGGAGAGGAGGATCCGAACGGTATCCCTTGCGAGGCAACCCCTAAAATTGACATCACATTCAGATACAAAATAATGCAAAGAGAAATCGAATCAACCAAGCCTCAAGGGTGAGTCACTTACGAATCAGAGGTGGCCTACCTCGGGACGCTTCTTGATGGTCCAAAGGGCCACGTTGGAGCAGTCCAGCTTGGAGAACTCCACCGCACGCTTTGCCCTCTGACTGGCACGGACCACGGGGAGCAGCTCCTCCGACATGCGCGAGACCTCGAATGGGACCCCCGGCTTCAGCGGCACCAACCTTTGCCGGTGGAAGTCCCTCCCTCCCTAGAACTCGCAGCGTGTCAGTGAAGACCACGAGCTTGGCCTGGCGGTCGACTGGGGACACGCCGTGCGACCAGGTGAGGCCCTTCTCCCAAAGAACTTTGCCCGTGTACACCGGAAGCAGCCTGCCGCCGTTGCGCAGGTAGAACCACCCCTTGTCCAATATTGGTTGTTGGAGGTCACCGTGCAGGGGATGTACAGATTCCTCCGGGTCTCGCGGGCGTGTATGGCAAGGCCACTGACGCGAACGGCCTTCCGAACCCTTCGCCTCTCGTTGGCCGGCGTGAACCCACAGATCCCATTGCACTTCGACCCCCAGGTACCCCTCGCAAACAGCGACGAAGACCGCCGCCTACGAGATGGCATTAGGGGCGAAATTGTGCAGGTCCACCTGGTAGTGCTTGCACAACCCGCGCATGAATCGCCCGGTGGATGCGCCGAAGCCCCGCTCATGCACCCGCGCTACACTGACGACGTAGCCCGGTGGGGGAGAAGGCTCCCCGTGCGACGCTGGCGGAGCGATCCACTCTGGCTTCTCCGGAGTTGAAATCTTGGGCAGTAGCCCAACCTCTACGAGGCTTGCGAGGTACCTTGCGTTCGCTGTGGACGGGCTCCATGCTGCGGGATCCCTAATCTCAACCATGATGGTGGGCGAATAGGGGGGCGAAGGTGGGCTAAGTGGCGCGGCCGGGCAGAGCTCAGAAAGACGAAACCCGGGGGGAAGGCGGAGTTTCTCTCTCTCGTCTTCCCTGCGACAGAGCTTGGAGAGGCAAAGGCAAGGGGAGACGAATGGCTAAGGTAAAAGGATTAGCTCCTCCGATTCCTCGTTTTATACCCCGGTGCAGTTAATGCGATAGGTGCAGCTCTCACTGACGACTGGGCCCCGTGAGGGGGCACATGGGGATGCTGGACCGGCAGGGCGAGCTGGGCCGGTCAGCCTAGCAGGGTTTGAGCTGGCTGAGGGGTTATGTTAGGCGGGCTGGGCCAGTCGGCCTAGCGGGGTTTGAGCGGGCTGACGGGATAGGTTAGGCGGGCTGGGCTGATTGGGTTAACGGGTTTAGGCCCAAGCTAGCCTAGGTTAGCTTAGTTAGTTTTCCTATTTAGATTAGATTTTGAATTTGAATTTGAATGGCCTTTCCAAATTCAAATTCGAAACAACAAACTCCAATAAAACCCAAATTAAGAGTCAAATCACGCTAAAACAAAAATACACCTTAATTTCCAATTAATGTTTTAATTATTCTAGGAATTTGGGAAGGAATGAGAGACCAATCTTAAGGTTTTCTAACTACTAGGCAATCATTGCATGAAAATGCGTTAAATCCACATTTTTTCAAACAATTAACATTCTGGAAAAATCTGGGATGTTACAGACTCCCCCCCTAAAAGAATCTCGTCCTCCAGATTAAATATGTAGTGGGGGTCGGTGGAGTACAACTTGCCATCTGAATACTTCTGACTTGATCAAACGCTAACCTGATAATTTTTGATGGGCAAGGATTCCCCAGGGCAATATCCTTCTTCTATTACTCACCTCATGAGGTTCCATTACTTATTTCGGATGTTTTTTTCGGTTGTCCTCGGAGTTGCTTTCGAACTCTCTCAATCCAATAGTCGTTGTACCGAAGAGTATATTATAGCTATAGGACCGTTCCAAATTCTTGATCTTCAATGTCATCTGTAATGAAGTCCTTCTGGTTCACTTGACTTGGGGATGGTTGTCTTGTTTCATTACTCATGCTTGTTCTGCAACACCTAGTGGAGGTCTCATCTAGGTTTCAAAGGCACTGAAGCTATCTAAAGGGGTTGCACGACACTAAAATAACACTAAGAGGTACATTCAAGAGGAACAACAAGAAAATGGCGAGAACAGCCACCAAAGGCGATCACTCAATCAAAGCATTACAACCTAAACATGGGTTCTATCTCAAGGTCAACTCCTACAACCTTGGAGATTTAAGCACATCTACTCCATCTACACAACGATGTCATGACATCTGGTGGTCATCTCTAGTACTAATGCTACAACATGATGGAGAGTCCATGACTCAATCCCTATATTATTACATCATCAAGTTTTGCACATCAAACTACCATTGGTCTGCTCAGAGTTCAGAAGAACTCTCTGCGGTCTCCACGGCGCTCACGCCGCAGTCGACCATCTCTGCCCCTCTAGGTCTCGTAGCTGGGCTTCTGGTTTCCCTTCAACTTGGCCAGCTCGTCCTCAACCTTGAGGTTCCAAGCATCTTGGCTGTCCATCTCCTCGTTCATCTGAAATAGGGCATCCTCCTGTGCAGCGATCTTGTCGTCCGTGATAGTCAATCTCTTCTCCAGCATCGTGATCTCAGCCTGCAGGGTGGCTTTGGTCATGAGCTCGCGCTGCTCCAGAGTCTGTATTCTCTATGTTTGTGCTTCCAACAAGGTCTCGAGCGGGGAGATAGGCTGTCGCGATCTTTGAGTGAGTCATTTCTGATCTCGATCTGCTCCTTACAAAGCTCCTTCGGACCTCCATCCCTTCCAGCAAGTACTCCTGCTCGATGGAGTAACGAACTGTAGCCTTCAAGGCCTCGTTCTTCTCCTTCTCAGCTGCTCGCGCAAGTAGGTTGATGGTAGTTCTGTCGTCTGGGTTTGGTAAGACACATGGTAGGTAGCGAAAATGGGTCTTCTGAAGCCTGTCTCAGTAGTGGGCCATAACTTGTCTCAAAGCTCGCATTTCGGTCCTCTATACCACCCAGGTGTAGGTCTGCTCGAACGCAGCTGCTCGAATCTCCACTGAGCCTGGTACCTCCTGGTCCGTGGGAATGACCAGCTTGAGCTTGGCCATGGAGTCCTCCTCCACTCCGAAGATCTCCCCATCATAGAGGATATAGACAGTGTCAAACCTGACCGTGTCCAGAACCTCTCGATGTAGCACAGCTAATCCTCCACACTCGGTTCCTCTGACAGTGATTGGCCACCAAGTGTTTGCTGGATCCTCCGGTGGATCCTCTGGCGTCATCTGCCAAAGGTCAAATGAGAGGGTTGTTAGCAAGTTAGCAGCAAAATCGAGGAAAGATCAGCGGACAATAGTTCAAGGTATCATACGGAATAGTTCAAGGGGTTATATATACAAAGGATTTAGTTAGAGGTTCCTGAACTAGTTTTCCATTCTAGGGTTATGCACTATGGACAAGTATAGCTCCGATACCAACTGAAACAATCTGGATTTTTGTAAAAGAGAATCCGACTCTCTGTACCATTGTGATAGTCCCAGGACACATCGGCTATCACGTATAGGACTCATTTAATAATAATATCATTTCCATAGATCGAAATCAGAGTGCAGCAAGGGTTATTTACATAGAGTTTACGGATTAGTACAAGCCCATTGGGCTAAACGACAAGTAGAAACTCTACGAAGCGGTAGCTAGGGCTTCAAGTCTTCATCTCCAATCTTCATTTCTTTTCCACAGGCATCCTTGAGCGAAGCACGTAACCCTCCAATCGTAACATCCACAAAGATCAGACTCAAGCTCCAAGTCCAACATGCAAGCTCACGATCTGTCCCCAAGGAAATGGGACATGTTCACGTCACCAACCGTATATGTGCAAGCTTTAAAGTGGCCTATTCTAGTATAGGAAATATAACAAGGAATGGGATATGTCTTCCTATGTGAAGCAACAGCTGAATAATACTCTCATCTCAACACCTTTGAAAAACAATGGGCAATCCTGTCAACATAGGTTCCCGTTCTCCACACCATCTCAACCTCCACTCTCGGTTCTATGACAAGGAAAGCTCCCTCCCTTCCAAGTACAGAGCCGAACCTCACCTCACTCAAAACAGTTTAAAAGGGGGAGATAGAGATGAAAACATGGGCACAATCAGATGAACAGTTCATAGGGGTTGTCCATGACCGACGACGCGGTTATACATATAGTTTTAACTCTATAGAGTGTGTACACTTGGAATCTATGCGAAGTGCACCCAGAAGGTATCAAGCCAACTGAGCCACACAACACCGGATGGAGGTCTAGTAGTTACGGCTCCATCCTGCTTTTTTGGGCCTTGGGCGCGCCCTCCGCTAGAGGTCACCCCGGAACTGTGAAGCACTCCCCCATGGCCAGTCGGGGGGCCAAAGCAAATTAGGGAGCAAATGTCAACACCTGTCCCCCTTACACTGATACTCTATCCCCTTGTAGGCTTGGTACCGCACTTGCTAGTCTCGGAACGGGCCCACCCTCAAAATGGACACACAGTGTGCACGTTTACATAGTCCCATGACGGGGTTTGTCCAAGTCAGTCCACATGAGTCCAAAGGTGAGTTTCTTCTCAAATGCGCATCGGCCGCAACGGTCCGCCATCGGCACCCATTACAGGTATTGCCGCCCAAGCACCTCAAATCCATCAATCTCAAGTATTCCATAAAATGTACCCACAACTGGTACTCCATAGGAGATGCCCAAGTGCAACTCCCCAGCATCCCATAATCCGAAGATTGGGTTGTTGGTCTCCTCCACAGAAATAGTTTTTAAAATCACCTTCTCCTTCCACCCGGTTTTACCCACTCACACCAAGAAAGTTCTAAATCATTTTTATCGCACCATGCAAGCATCACATAGCATAAGTACATAGTAGTGTAAACAGGGTAGCAAGGAATAACAGGCATAAAATAAGGCTATGTAGGGTATATCATCACCATCATGTTGAAAGTAAACCGCTAGCAATCTAGTTGCAATGTCTAATAGGAGTTCAATATTCGGATGGGCGTGAACCTGGAGTTTGATCCTCTTCCTTCTCGTAGCAGTAGCTTGGGTCTTCCGGTTCCCCTCGGTCCTCGACAGCTCCTAGAGACGTAATTAAAATAAATATCGAGGACCTACTTGCAAATAAACACCAAAACGGATCCAAGGAAGAACCAAACAACACCAAACTCTATTCTAACACGTAGATCATGATTTTAGAAAAATAATGAAACTGGTTTCATATTTTTCTGAGCTACGGATGATTTATTATTAATTTTTGAAGTTTAAATCATTTCTGAAATCATTTAGTTAATTCTAAAAAGAAAGGGAAAAACAGTGACATGTGGCCCGCTCGGTCTTGGGTTATTTCCCATCGGAAGATCTGGAATTTGCTTCGGAACTTCCATCAGAAGATCCTACACTATGTCGGATCTTCCGAGACTTAGCCTTTTTTTTTGCCCTTGTGAGTACCTGTATGCATGTTCCGACCCCTGGCCAGAAGATCTGACCAGAAATTCCGGCCGGCTCGGTTTTGGTTTATTCCTGGCCGGAAGATCCGGCGCCTGTCGGAAGATCCGACGCCACGTTGGAAGATCGGATGCCTAGAACTTTTCTGGGGTTTTCTATCACTGATCTATCATTCACCCCCTCTTCATTTGTTGCTGACCTAACTCGTGACAAGCACCCACTTGAGCATTCATTTCACTCCTCTACTCCCTCCCAAGCTTGATTCTTGCAATGATTCACCTAGGTTTTGAGTGAGAGAGAAGATTGGGGGTGTGAAGCTAGTGCTAACTTTGAGCCCTCACTTGTTCGTCTCTTGAAGCACTTGAAGCAACTTTGATTTGTTGATTCGCGTTTGTTACTCTTGGAGCTTTGCTCCTAGACGGTTAGAGGTACCAGTGAGCTCCCATTCGTTTATGGTTTGAGCCCTGGAAGTTTGTATTACCTCTTTCTTTGTGAGAGCCAATAGTAAGTAGCTCGATCCTCCTTTGTAGTCGATTGAGAGAGACTTGGGGCTAGTGTGATAGCCCGGCTCTTTGTGAGCATCTCAACAGAGACGTAGCTCCTTTGTGGAGTGAACTTCTTAAGTAAATCCTTGTCTCCATGTGCTCACTTGTTTCTATTGATATTCTTGCTGGATTTGCTGTGATCTACTTGCTAGCTGCTATTCTTGTGTGTTGATCATATCTAGAAGGTTCTCTACATCATTTGTCATCTTTGTATTCAAGTAGAATCATCAAAAGGTCTATAGATTTCAAATCACGAAGTAAGTTTTATTTCCTCTCGGAAGATCCTACACACTGTCGGATCTTCCTGGCCGGAAGATCCGAGACTGAGTCGGATCATCCGACATCTGACAGTTTTTCGATGAAATTGTGCAGAATTTTATTACAGGCCTATTCACCCCTCCCCTCTAGGCCTAGTGTTGGTCCTTTCAGCGACCATCGTGCTCGCATGACTCGGGCAGTCCCGGCGCACGGTGGCCATGGGTAAGCGGAGCAGCGAGGGCGGGCTACTGCTATGGGCTAGCGGCGAAGGGAACCTGCACAAGAAGACAGCTCGAAGATGGCACACAGAAGGCAAGCGGTAGCGATGGTCATCGGCGCGGCGGCAGGAACAGAGGAAGGGGGAAAGGGAGGCGGCGACGGCACTCACCGTGGGGCGGTGGTGTAGTCGTCACAGGCTCGGTGCTGCTCGTGGAACGACGGGCATCATGGGTTCGCGGTGCGCGGTGACGGCTCAGACGGTAGCGGTGAATGCGCTCCTCGGGCGGCTCCTCCTCTTCTCCTTCTCCGGCCTCTCCTCGGCTCCTTCTCCTCCTCACTATAGCAAGGCTGCGGTGGCTCTATGGTTTGGAAAACCCTAATGGGGTGAGAGGCGGCTCAGATAGGGTAGTGCGGCGGGGGGGGGGCCTATTTGTAGCGCGGCGTGCTAGGGCAGAGGAGCGAGGGAGCCGGTCGCGGACGGCCAACGATCCTCATGGAGCAGGAAGAGAAAGCTTCCGGCTTGGCTGGGCTCGAGGTGCGGTGGATGCAGTCCACCGTGCGACGTGTCTGCGGCTCACGTGAGCTGGGTGCACGGGATCAGATTACGGCCGCGGCGGGATTCTCTGCGGTGCTGTGGCGGCCACGGCTTGTACTCGCGTGCGCGACGTCGCGCTCTGGCGCGTCGGTAGGCGACGACAGCGATGATGGTGGGGGCCAAAGGGAGGTTGGCTGGACTCAATAAGAGGGGGAAAAGGTTCGGCTTGAGTTCCCAGAAGGGTTCGGCAAGATAAGGGGCGGGGTTTGGCCGGCGGAAAGGCTCACCGACGTGGATGGGCGGCGGCGCGGCCACGGCGGTGGGGCGAGCACCGGCGGCAACCAAGAAAGGCAGCAACTTGGCTATGGGTCCGTGGGGCTAACGGGTCATTATTGGGTTGGTTTTCTCGATAGAGGGGCAAACTTTGAGGCTTGAATGGCGCGGCGGTGATCCTGTGGCGCTCCGGCCACGGGCGGCGCACTGCGTGGCACACGCGATGGCC
Organism: Echinochloa phyllopogon; assembly: GCA_033239725.1. Classification (NCBI taxonomy): domain Eukaryota; kingdom Viridiplantae; phylum Streptophyta; class Magnoliopsida; order Poales; family Poaceae; genus Echinochloa; species Echinochloa phyllopogon. The sequence continues at coordinate 32,949,692 of BTCW01000018.1, forward strand.
ACGACGTCGCACGGCTAGGGCGGTCAGGGCGTTTGGCCTCAGCCGCGAAGGTGCAGCCTTGGCGTGGGCTTGGCTCACGCGCGCACATTGCAAGCCATCAGCTTGCACGTGACGCGACTGAAAGTGCATCTCGGCACTTAATCTATTTTTGTGATTAATGATGATAGAAATTTGGATATGATGCTTTGGATGAGTTGTGCAGGAATAAAATGAAATGAAAACAATAGAAATATGAAGCGAAGGTCAGAAGATTTAAATTTATTTTCGGTTTGAAATTGAGTATAGGGCCACCGTACTATCAAGGGGGACGTGATCGATAAAACCTAGTTGTCAAAGTGCTATGCTAGAGATGAAAATCCCCATAAGAGACACTTGCTGCAAGGGCAGTCAGAGGAAGGGGGTCTTCTAGTGGTGAAGGGCGAGGAAAGGAAATTCAAACCTTCTCCTCTCCTCCACGTCCAAGGACCAAGAGAGCTAACCATGATGAACATGCTGGGTCTGAGTATAATGATGACATTGATCTGACCATGCTTGCCCAAAATTTCATATCTACCACCATTCCTTTCCATCATCCAAATGATAGACCTTTGGTGAACTTCAAGTCGGCAACCAATAGCATGAAACCACTCCGGTTCAGTGAGCATGAGGATGTCAGATCCATCACCTTCAATCAATTCAAGGGTGATCCTTGTTTTTGGTTCCCACATCAAGCGGGTTGGTATGAATCTGTTATTCTCAAGATGGGTCGCTTGTGTACTCCCATGAATTGGGTCGATTGGGAGTACTTGAAGAAATTGCGTCCACCACTCAAGCTAGTTGTTGATGATGTCTATACAAGGTGTGTTGAAATGGATGTGGACAAGATCATGGCATTTGAGTGTCCATACAATGAAGAAGTCATTGCTCAATTCTACTCCACTTTGTGGGTTGACGAGGAGAGGGATGTGATTCACTGGACATTGTGTGGCAAGCGCCTATCTATCACCTTGCATGCCTTTGCTGGGTTATTTGGACTTGCAGAGGAAACCGCTTAGGCTCATACCCGCAATGATCACATCAAGGTAGATCTTCATAGTGGACGCGAGCTAGATGATGTCAAATTGGCTTTCATGTATGATGGTGCTTATGGTAAAGTCGCATTTGGGAAGTACAATGGTCTGTCTCCTTTCTACAAGCTACTCAATCAACTTTTTAGAGGGACTTTGTATCTGAGAGCAGAGAGCTAAGAACTTGCTATTTCAAATGGCTCCTGGCAAGCCCAAGTTCAAAGTCTTCAACTTTATTTTGAATGAGATCATCCTATGCTCTTTTGACTCTACTAGTGGATGTCACTATGCTCCCTATATCTTTCATATGATCAAGCATGTGACTGGGGTCAATATTCTCACCGACAAGATTCACACTCCATATCGCTCTCCTCGTGGCAAGATTGAGCAGCTTCTCCAGATCATGTCCAAGGCATATGTGAGTGTCTTCGATCCATCTTCTCATGCACATGGTGCTTCGTCTTCTCGTGCACCTCCCCCATCACATGTCCCATCCTCATCTCATGGTCCTTCTTCAAGTGGCAAAGGCAAGCAAGGAAAACTCAATTTTATTGTTCAAGGACTCTTTTCTTGTTTCACCGCATGCTCTTATCAAGCCAAGAAAGCTCATGAGCGTGACATTTGCTTGGATGAGGAGATGTGAAAGCTTGACAAGCAACACAAAGAGCTTCTAGATCACTATCAACTACCACATTCTCCTGTTCGTCAGCCTAGAGAGTTCTCTCCTCCTCCTCAGTTTTATAATCCTTGGGAGGACAATACTCAAGAGTATGTCTTTGGAGCCTCTCAACAACCCGATGAGGATGAGATTGTTGAAGAAGAAGAGGAAGATACCGAAGCAGAGGGTTTCTATTCTAGTGAGCCTGAAGACGATGATGATGGTGGTGGTGATGGTGAGGACGACAGTGGAAATGGAAAACATGATTCTGGAGAAGGTGATGGTGATGGTGATGACGACGACGAGTTCTAGCTCCTTTTTTTATCATTTGATGACAAAAAGGGAGTGAATTTGGCTTTTGGAGACCCCTCACCATGTTTTTATCTATCTTGTATTCATGTTTAAGCTTATGGCCTTGTAAGAACTTGAATTTGTGTTATGTGTGGTGGGTGCCAAGTGAAACTTCTTATTTGTAAGACTTATTTATGTTTATCCATGCTAGTGTGATGTTGAACTCGTTATTTCGTATTGTGTAATGCATATGTGATTGGTGAAATGTTGTTTCTCACTTTATTTGTAGTGGATATCTTGTCATATGCATCACGGTTTTATAATCACACTTGAGCACATAGATGAAAGGTTAAATAGGGGAGTTTTGCTTAAACATATGCATAGGCATTTGAGGCCATTTGAGTTGAACATGCACAGGTTTAGGGGGAGCTTCTCTAGAACATTATTTGGTGCTAAACATGAATTTTGTTCCTATCTTGTAAAAGCAAATTTGTATTTCATCAATCACCAAAAAGGGGGAGATTGAAAGTGCATCTAGGCACTTCATCTATTTTGGTGATTAATGACGATAGAAATTTGGATATGATGCTTTGGATGAGTTGTGCAGGAATAAAATGGTAAGAAAACAATAGAAATATGAAGCGGAGGTCCCCAATTCTAAATTGTATGGTGGTGGATTCAATTGGAAGATTTAAATTTAGTTTCGGTTTGAAATTGAGTATAGGGCCACCGTACTATCAAGGGGGACGTGATCGATAAATCCTAGTTGTCAAAGTGCTATGCTTGAGATGAAAGTCCCCATAAGAGACACACATAGTCACATTCATAGTTTTCTGGTTGGTCGGAACTTAGGCCGGAAGATCCGACCGGAAGTTCCGGCCCGCTCGGTCTCGGGTTATTTCCCATCGGAAGATCCGGAATTTGCTTCGGAACTTCCATCAGAAGATCCTACACTATGTCGGATCTTCCGAGACTTAGCCTTTTTTTAGCCCTTGGGAGTACCTGTATGCATGTTCTGACCCCTGGCCGGAAGATCCGACCAGAAATTCCGGCCGGCTCGGTTTTGGTTTATTCCTGGCCGGAAGATCCGGCGTCTGTCGGAAGATCCGACGCCACGTCGGAAGATCGGATGCCTAAAACTTTTCTGGAGTTTTCTATCACTGATCTATCATTCACCCCCCTCTTCATTTGTTGCTGACCTAACTCGTGGCAAGCACCCACTTGAGCATTCATTTCACTTCTCTACTCCCTCCCAAGCTTGATTCTTGCAAGGATTCACCTAGGTTTTGAGTGAGAGAGAAGATTGGTGGTGTGAACCTAGTGCTAACTTTGAGCCCTCACCTGTTCGTCTCTTGAAGCACTTGAAGCAACTTTGATTTGTTGATTCGTGTTTGTTACTCTTGGAGCTTTGCTCCTAGACGGTTAGAGGTACAAGTGAGCTCCCATTCGTTTGTGGTTTGAGCCCTGGAAGTTTGTATTACCTCTTTCTTTGTGAGAGCCAATAGTAAGTAGCTCGATCCTCCATTGTGGTCGATTGAGAGAGACTTGGGGCTAGTGTGATAGCCCGGCTCTTTGTGAGCATCTCAACAGAGACGTAGCTCCTTTGTGGAGTGAACTTCTTAAGTAAATCCTTGTCTCCATGTGCTGACTTGTTTCTATTGATATTCTTGCTGGATTTGCTGTGATCTACTTGCTAGCTGCTATTCTTGTGTGTTGATCATATCTAGAAGGTTCTCTACATCATTTGTCATCTTTGTATTCAAGTAGAATCATCAAAAGGTCTATAGATTTCAAATCACGAAGTAAGTTTTATTTCCTCTCGGAAGATCCTACACAGTGTCGGATCTTCCTGGCCGGAAGATCCGAGACTGAGTCGGATCATCCAACATCTGACAGTTTTTCGATGAAATTGTGCAGAATTTTATTACAGGCCTATTCACCCCTCCCCCTCTAGGCCTAGTGTTGGTCCTTTCAGCCACCATTGTGCTCGCATGACTCGGGCAGTCCCGGCGCACGGTGGCCATGGGTAAGCGGAGCAGCGAGGGCGGGCTACTGCTATGGGCTAGCGGCGAAGGGAACCTGCACAATAAGACGGCTCGAAGATGGCACACAGAAGGCTAGCGGTAGCGATGGTCATCGGCGTGGCGGCAGGGACAGAGGAAGGGGGAAAGGGAGGCGGCGACGACACTCACCGTGGGGGCAGTGGTGTAGTCGTCGCAGGCTCGGTGCTACTTGCGGAACGACGGGCATCATGGGTTCGCGGTGCTCGTTCTCCCCGGCGCGCGGTGACGTCTCAGACGGTAGCGGTGAAGGCGCTCCTCGGGCGGCTCCTCCTCTTCTCCTTCTCCGGCCTCTCCTCGGCTCCTTCTCCTCCTCACTCTAGCAAGGCTGCGGCAGCTCTAGGGTTTAGAAAACCCTAATGGGGTGAGAGGCGGCTCAGATAGGGGAGTGCGGCGGGGGGGGGGGGGGGCTATTTGTAGCGCGGCGTGCTAGGGCAGAGGAGCGAGGGAGCCGGTCGCGGACGACCAACGATCCTCATGGAGCACGTTGGAGCGGCGGTGTTTGGCATGGAGCGAAGCGGCTCGGCACAGCGGGGTGGGGGAGAGAAAGGAGGGGCGCGTGAGAGAGAGGCGAGGCAGAGGGAGGAAGGAAAGCTTGGCAAGCGTGCTCGGCTTGCCAGCGTGAGAGAAGAGACTGTGAGGGGGCACACGGGGATGCTGGCCCGGCAGGGCGAGCTGGGCCGGTCGGCCTGGCGGGGTTTGAGCGGGCTGAGGTGATAGGTTAGGCGGGCTGGGCCAGTCGGCCTGACGGGGTTTGAGCAGGCTGAGGGGATAGGTTAGGCAGGCTGGGCCGGTCGGGTTAGCGGGTTTAGGCCCAAGCTAGCCTAGGTTAGCTTAGTTAGTTTTCTTATTTAGATTAGATTTAGAGTTTGAATTTGACTAGCCTTTCCAAATTCATATTCTAGACAGCAAACTCCAATAAAACCCAAATTAAGAGTCAAATCACGCTAAGACAAAAATACTCCTTAATTTCCAATTAATGTTTCAATTATTCGAGGAATTTGGGAAGGAATGAGAGACCAATCTTAAGGTTTTCTAACTAGTAGGCAATCATTGCATGAAAAATTTTTAAATCAATATCTTCGCAAACAATTAACATTCCGGAAAATTCCGGGATGTTACAGACTCACCCCCTTAAAAGAATCTCGTCCTCGAGATTAAATTTGTAATGGGGGTCGGCGGAGTACAACTTGCCATCTGAATACTTCTGATTGATCGAACGCCAACCTGATAAATCTTTGATGGGCAAGGATTCCCCAGGGCAATATCCTTCTTTGATTACCCACCTCATGAGGTTCCATTACTTATTTCGGATGTTTTTTTCCGGTAGTCCTCGGAGTTGCTTTCGAACTCTCTCAGTCCAATAGTCGTTGTGCCGATGAGTATATTATAGTTATAGGACCGTTCCAAATTATTGATCTTCAATGTCATCTGTAATGTAGTCCTTCTGGTTCACTTGACTTGGGGATGGTTGTCTTGTTTGATTACTCATGCTTGTTCTACAATGCCTAGTGGAGGTCTCATCTAGGTTTTGAAGGCACTGAAGCTAACTAAAGGGGTTGCACAACACTAAGAGCTACACTCAAGAGTAACAACAAGAAAATGGTGAGAACAACCACAAAAGGCAATCACTCAATCAAAGCATTACAACCTAAACATGGTTGCTATCTCAAGGCCAACTCCTATAACCTTAAAGATTTAAGCACATCTACTCCATCTACACATCGTGGTCATGACATCTGGTGGTCATCTCTACTACTAATGCTACAACATGATGGAGAGTCCATGACTCAATCCCTATATTATTACATCATCAAGTTCTACACATTGAACTGCCATTGGTCTGCTCACAGAGTTCAGAAGAACTCTCTGCGGTCTCCACGGCGCTCATGCCATAGTCGACCATCTCGGGCCCTTTGGGTCTCGTAGCTGGGCTTCTGGTTTTCCTTCAACTTGGCCAGCTCATCCTCAAGCTTGAGGATCCAAGCGTCTTGGCTGTCCATCTCCTCGTTCTTCCGAAACAGGGCATCCTCCTGAGCAGCGATCTTGTCATCCTTGATAGTCAATCTCTTCTCCAGCATCGCGATCCTAGCTTGCAGGGTGGCTTTGGTCATGAGCTCGTGCTGCTCCAGAGTCTGTATTCTCTATGTCTGTGCTTCCAACAAGGTCTCGAGCTGGGAGATACGGCTGTCGCGATCTCTGAGTGAGTCATTCCTGATCTCGATCTGCTCCTTCCAAAGCTCGTCCCGGACCTCCATCCCTTCCAGCAAGTACTCCTGCTCAATGGAGTAACGAACTGTAGCCTTCAAGGCCTCGTTCTTCTCCTTCTCAACCACTCGCACAAGTAGGTTGATGGTAGTTCTGTCGTCTGGGTTTGGTAAGGCACACGGTAGGTAGTGAAAACGAGACTTCTGAAGCCTGTCTCGGTAGTGGGCCATAACCTGTCTCAGAGCTTGCATTGCGGTCCTCTGTACCGCCCGGGCGTAGGTCTGCTCGAACGCAGCTGCCCGAATCTTCACTGAGCCTGGTACCTCCGGGTCCACGGGAATGACCAGCTGGAGCTTGGCCATGGGGTCCTCCTCCACTCCGAATATCTCCCCATCGTAGAGGATATAGATAGTGTCAAACCTGAGCATGTCCAGAACCTCTCGATGTAGCACAGCTAATCCTCCACACTCGGTTCCTTCGATAGTGATTGGCCACCAAGTGTAGGCTCGATACTCCGGTGGATCCTCCGGCGTCATCTGCCAAAGGTCAAATGAGAGGGTTGTTAGCAAGTTAGCAGCAAAATTGAGGAAAGATGAGCGGACAATAGTTCAAGGTACCATACGAAATAGTTCAAGGGGGTATATATACAAAGGATTTAGTTAGAGGTTCCTGAACTAGTTTTCCATTCTAGGGTTACGCACTACTGTCAAGTACGGCTCTGATACCAATTGGAAATGGGACAGCTTCACGTCACCAATTGTATATGCGCAAGCTTTAAAGTGGCCTATACTAGTATAGGAAATATAGAAAGGAATGGGATATGTCTTCCTATGCGAAGCAGCAGCTGAATAATACTCTCATCTCAACACCTTTGAAAAACAACGAGCAATCCTATCAACACAGGTTCCCGTTCTCCACACCATCTCCACCTCCACTCTCGGTTCTATGACAAGGAAAGCTCCCTCCCTTCCAAGTACAGAGCCAAACCTAACCTCACTCAAAACAGTTTAAAAGGGGGAGATAGAGATGAAAACACGGGCACAACCAGATGAACAGTTGATACGGGTTGTCCATGACCGAGGACGTGGCTATACGTATAGTTTTAACTCTGTAGAGTGTGTACACTTGGAATCTATGTGAAGTGCACCCAGAAGGTAGCAAGCCAACTGAGCCACACAACACTGGATGTAGATCTAGTAGTTACGGCTCCATCCTACTTTTTTAGGCCTTGGGCGCGTCCTCCGCCAGAGGTCACCCCGGAACTGTGAAGCACTCCCCCAGGGCCAGTCGGGGGCCAAAGCAAATCAGGGAGCAAAGGTCAACACCGGTCCCCCTTACACTGATACTCTATCCTCCTGTAGGCTTAGTACCGCACTTGCTAGTCTCGGAATGGGCCCACCCTCATAATGGACACACAGTGTGCACGTTTACGTAGTCCCATGACGCGGTTTGTCCATGTCGGTCCACACAAGGCCGAAGGCGAGTTTCTTCTCAAATGTGCATCCTCCGCAACGGTCCGCCATCGACACCCATTACAGGTATTGCCGCCCAAGCACCTCAAATCATGAAGCCGCCCATGAAGCCAAACTTTGCTTCGGTTATCTTTATTCATAGCACAATGCTACTGAAACACAGATGCAACATAGGGGTTACATACTGATATACATATTGCAATGCATAATAACATAGTCAGATAGGATTCAAAGAAACACAGGAAGATAATACAAGCATGGACCAGCACTTTGGGATCACACCAATAGTCAACCAGCTTGTTCCATTCTTCTGCCTTCATATTAGGTGGAGGTTCTTTGGCCAACAATTGTTCTCTTGTAAGTGATTCATCGAAGTACTTCCTTTTTAAAAGATACCTTTGCTGCTTTACTCCCTTCTTAATTATACCAGTGCATGCCACTTTGCTTGGACCATCATTCCTGACATCCACATACAACCTTGACTAGAGCCAAAAATGAATTAGTGGAAACAATATTTGACAAAGGAAACTTGTATATAATGTAAATGTTAGGGACAATGAAAAAGTTATCTCATCGCTACTTTCCTAAGGACTTTTGATACATCTTCCTGCCCCTCCTTATCTTTGTATTGTTTCTAAGGTGTATAGATAGGCAGGTTATCTCTAAGGACAACACCACACTCTAATGCTAGTTTAGCTGCTTGAACAGGGACATTAGTTCTCAGCTTGCCTTCAGCCACCTAGATAGGCATCTTGTTTCCTCGTTTAATCATCCTCTCTAAGCCATGACTCATGGTTTTCTTGCGAACATTCCTTGGCACTGCATTCCCAATACAAATATACAGGTTATTTTTTAGAGAAGCTATAGTTACTTGATGGAGAAGACATTGCTTGGAAGGAAATATCGTGTACCTCGAACTAAATCTTCATCCGGCTCTCCACTTGTTTGATGCTGTGAACAATTAGCGCCATCAAAGTGGTCATTCACTTCATTGATTTTATTGCTTTGCCTAGAGCTTTGTCCTCCTGGTGAGTTGCCCACAGCAATTGATGGTGCCCCACCAATTGTCAAAGCAGGCTGCTGAAGCAAGCTAGCAGTGGACCTTGTTGTCACACCTATGTTCACACAGAAACACGAATGCAGCCATATGTGTGCCCAGGATGTCTACAAAACACATACAGCATACAAATATGGAAAATCAGAGTACATATGCTCAATTCTTAGCCAGGGAATCAGCAGGTTGTGAACCCGCAGTGCATCCATGGACAACCCAGTCTGCTGTACCGTAATCAGTACCAGCAACACCCTTAGTATCAACAGCGTCCCTAGTATGTTCAGGCGCCACAACAGCAGCAACAGAGTTTCTTGAATCAGCCGCAGAATGGCCTAGTACAGCACCCCAACCCAGCTAACAATGTACCAGTAGGTCCGAGGGTGTGCTACCACTATTGTGAGCAGGGACATTTCGCTAACGCTTGCCCCCGGAAGGTCCAGAATGCCGTAGGCCAGAACAACAACCAGAGGGTTGGTCAGCACCAAGCGCAGAATGGGAACCAATAGCAGGCATAGGAAAATCGAGGTCAGTCCAACCCTGCTCAAGCCAAGCTCAACCACATTGGTGTAGAGACAGCAGAGGGAGCTACTGACGTGGTCGTGGGTACGTTCCTTGTCAACTCAACCCCTGCAATTGTTTTGTTCAATTCCGGAGCTTCGGATGCTTTCTTCTCTGCTGCATTTGTCCAAAATAACATGTTGACTCTACAACCCATGGGAAATCCCATGTTAGTTAGTTCATCAGGGGGAGAGCAACGAGCCAGTTTACGCTGCTCTAAAACCATCATTACAATAAGGGGGGTAGACTTTGAGTTGTGTCATATAGTCCTAAATTCCATTGGGTTCGACCTAATTTTGGGAATGAGCTGGTTAGCCAGATATAGTGTTGTGATCCAGTGTGCTAAAATGGTAGTACAACTGATAGCAGCGGGCGGAGAAAAGGTGGAGTACTAGGCAGTCAAGTCCTCATAATAGAGTCAAAACAATCAAGCTGAGGGAGCAGCCCCCGAGGACATCAGAGTGGTGAACGAATTCTCGGATGTGTTCCCAGATGAATTGCTAGGTATGCCGCTGGAACGCGAAGTTGAATTTGTTATTAAACTTAAACCTGGCATAGCACCTATAGCTAAAAGACCATATAGGATGGGAGTAATGGAGTTGGAAAAACTTAAGGTGGAAATAGGGGCATTATTAGCCAAGGGGTATATACGTCCTAGTTCGTCACCGTGGGAGCACCGGTGCTATTTGTGGATAAACAGGATGATACTCAAAGGATGTGTGTGGATTACAAAGTGCTCAATGAGGTGACCATTAACAACAAGTACCCATTGCCAAGTATGATGATCTGTTTGACCAGCTGAAGGGAGCTTCTGTGTTCTCTAAGATAGATCTTCGATCAGGCTATCATCAGATGAGGATCCGAGCGACGACATCCCCAAGATAGCCTTCACAACCTGGTACGGTTTATACGAATTCACAGTCATGTCTTTTGCATTGACCAATGCACCGGCATACTTCATGTATTTGATGAATAGTGTGTTCATGGATTATCTCGACAAGTTTGTGGAGGTGTTCATTGATGACATTCTGGTCTTCTCCAAGAACAAGGAAGAACACGAGGGACATCTAAGGTTGTTGATGCAGAGACTCAGGGAGCACCAGTTGTATGCTAAGCTGAGCAAGTGCGAGTTCTGGTTGAAGAAGTAGCATTCTTGGGTCATGTTTTGTCCAATGGTGGAGTGGCAGTCAATCCGAAGAAGCTTAGTGATGTGCTAAGCTAGAATCCACTGCAGGATGTGAGTGAGATCAAGAGTTTCCTTGGAATGACTGGATACTATAGATAGATGATTGAGGGGTTTTCCATAATTCCTAAACCCATGACCGCCTTGCTGGAGAAAAATGCTAAGTTTGTCTGGACAGAGGAGTGTCAGGCTAGTTTCGAGGAGTTGAAGAAGAGGTTAACTATGGCACCTGTGCTAGTACTGCCAGATATAACCAAGAGCTTTTCTATCTATTGTGACGTATCTCATCAAGGGTTGGGATGTGTACTCATGCAAAAAGGTAGAGTTGTGGCATATGCATCAAGGCAGTTGAGGAAACATGAGCAGAACTACCCGACACACAACCTGGAATTAGCAGCTGTGGTACATGCTATAAAAATATGGAGAAACTACCTGATTGGGCATAAATGCGACATATACACCAATCATAAGAGTCTCAAGTACGTCTTCACCCAGTCGGAGCTCAATATGAGGCAACGTTGATTGTTGGAGCTAATCAAGGATTATGAACTGGAGATTCACTACCATCCAGGGAAGGCAAACTTGGTGACAGATGCTCTGAGTAGGAGGAGTTATGTGAGTAAGGTCACCAGACATTGTTTGCCAGAAGAGCTAGGTTTGGAACTTGAGAGAATGAGTCTAGGATTCATGACCAGTATCACAGAAATTGCGGTAGAACTAACTTGGTTTATGAGATCCGAAAAGGTCAGCTTGAGGATGAGAAAATTAAGGAGATTGTGGAACAGGTTGCCCTAGGGAAGGCCACCGGTTTTTGGGTGGACGACCAAGGGACTTTGCGGTACAGGAAGAGGATATGCGTACCCGGCCTACCACAGATCAAGGATACAATTTTGAGGGAAGCGCATGAGAAAAGGCAAGGCCCTCTCGGTTCAAGACCATGTCCAGAGGAAGCCCGTGAAGGAGCGGATCCTGGACACACGCGACACCGGCGATGGTGACGCCCGCAACACCTTGAACAAGAAGAGGCAGAACGCTGTGACAGCTCAAGGCAACCACCCTCGACATGGAGGCTGCTACGATAGCCGGGAGGATAGGAGCACGACGCCGGAGCCCCCGGGAACCCGTGTGTTCAGCCGGGAGATCTGCGCAGCTCCCATCCCCCGCGCTTTCGACAGACCGTCACCATTGCCAAGTACTCAGGGGAAACGGACCCCAGAGTTTGGCTCAACGATTACCGCCTGGCCTGCCAGCTGGGCGGTGCGACCGACGACGCCATGATCATCCGCAACTTGCCACTTCACCTTGCGGACTCCGCGCGAGTGTGGCTCGAGCACCTGCCCATCGACCAAATCCACGACTGGGGTGACCTGGTGAAAACGTTCGTGGGTAACTTCCAGGGCACCTACATACACCCTGGAAACTCGTGGGATCTTCAAGGGTGTCGCCAGACATCCGACGAGTCCCTGCGAGGCTTCATCCGCCGCTTCTCCAAGTGTTGCACCGAGCTCCCAAGCGTAGGCGACTTTGAGGTCATCCACGCCTTTCTTGAAGACACGACCTGCCGGGATCTGGTGCACGAGTTGGGACGAAGCCCTCCCACCAGTGTGAATGAGCCATTCGACGTTGCCACCAGTTTCGCCTCTGGAGAGGAGGCAGTAGGGGCCATCTTCGACGGCAAGAAGGGAAAGCGCGTGGAAGACGCGCCCACGGAGGACAGCAAGCCCAAGGGCTCCGCGAAGAAGCACAAGAAGGGCAACAAACCACCGCGTGGTCAATGGCGCGACAAGGACCCTGACGAGACCCTCACACCCTCGAGCAATGCGAGATGCTCAAAAAAACTACAAGCGCGTCGCCTCGAAGGTCGACAACACGAAGAAAGACGCGGACGAAGGGGGCAAGGACGGATTCCCCAATGTGGAGAACATATTCTTCATCTTCGGAGGACAAACGACGAACATGACGCCCTAGCAGCGCAAGCGTGAACGTCGAGAGGTCTTCTCCGTTCACAAGTCCGCGCCAACGTACCTCGACTGGTCAGAGGAGACCATCTCCTTCAACCGCGAAGATCATCCCGATCATGTCCCGAACCCGGGGCAGTACCCGCTCATCGTCGACCCGTCATCGGCAACACACGCTTCTCCAAGGTTCTTATGGATAGAGGCAGCACCCTCAGCATCATGTACTCGTCCACCTTGGAGATCATGGGGATCGGCCGCGACAAGCTACGCCCCAGCAAGTCGCCATTCTATGGCATTGTGCCGGGGAAACGAGTCCATCCGCTTGGGCAGATCGACCTGCCCGTCCGCTTTGGCACCCCGGATAACTTCCGCAAGGAGATCCTCACCTTTGAGGTGGTGGGATTTCGGGGAGCATACCATGCCATTCTTGGGCGTCAGTGTTACGCCAAGTTCATGGTGATCCTGAACTACACCTACCTCAAGATGAAGATGTCGAGGCCGAAGGGTGTCATCATGGTAGGGCTGTCATTCGAGCACGCCTACGAATGCGGCATCGAGCACGTCGAGCGCGCTGAAGCGCTCGCGGACGACGAGGCCATGGTAGCGGATTTGGAGATGGCGAACGAGGCTGTCGACTCCCCCCACAAACACCCGGGTAGTTTCGATCCCACCGAACACACCAAGGTGGTACCCCTCCACCCCGCTGCCCCCGAGGGCAAGGCGATGAGGGTTAGCTGCACCCTCGACAGCAAATAGGAAGTAGTGCTCGTCGACTTTCTCTGCGCCAACGCCGATGTCTTCGTGTGGAGCCCCTCAGACATGCCAGGCATATCGAGGGAGGTCGCCGAGCACTCCCTTGACATTCTTCCCCACTCCAGGCCGGTGAAGCAACGCCCGCGACGCTTTGACGAGCAGAAACGCCGGGCGATTCAGGAGGAGCTGCACAAGTTCTTGGAGGCCGGATACATCAAGGAGGTATTCCATCCCGACTGTCTAGCTAATCCTGTATTAGTTAAGAAAAAGAATGGGAAGTGGAAGATGTGTGTAGATTATACTAGTTTAAATAAAGCATGTCTCAAAGTTCCTTTTCCTTTGCCACGTATCGATCAAATAGTAGACTCGACCGCGGGATGCGAGTTTTTGTGTTTCCTTGATGCTTACTCTGATTACCACCACATAAAGGTCTAAGGGTCCGATCAGCTTGCGACCTCTTTTATCACCCCTTTCGTCATATTTTGCTACATCACGATGCCCTTTGGGCTCCGGAACGCTGGGGCCACGTACCAACGGTGCATGCTCCAGATTTTCGGGGACCACATCAGGCAAACCGTAGAGGCCTATGTTGATGACAGTTGTCAAATCCAGGAAGGCGGACGACCTGGTTAACGATTTGCGTACTGCATTCAATTGTCTCCGGGGCAACAGGGTAAAGCTAAACCTAGAAAAGTGTGTTTTTGGGGTGCCTCGAGCCATGCTCTTGGGTTTCATCATCTCCCAACGAGGCATTGAGCCCAACCCTGAGAAAGTATTGGCCCTCGAACAAATGGGGCTGATCCGAGACCTAAAGGGGCTATAGAGGGTATTGGGTTGCCTAGCAGCCGTGAGCCGCTTCATCTCACGACTTGGTGAAAAGGGCTTGCCTCTGTACCGACTCCTGAAGAAACACGAACGTTTTTCTTGGACCCCCAAAGCTCAGGAAGCCCTCGACAGGCTAATGACATTGCTCGTGCATGCACCAATTCTGACACCACCAAAGGACAGCAAGCCCCTCTATCTTTATGTGGCCGCAATGACCCAGGTGGTCAGCGCGGTCATTGTCGTTAAAAGGACAGAGGAGGGTCATGCTCTGCTGGTCCAAAGGCCGGTGTACTACATACGCGAGGTATTTTCTAAAACCAAGATGCGACATCCACACGTCCAGAAGCTGCTGTACGCAGTAGTGCTGGCACGGCGCAAGTTGCGACACTACTTCGAGGCTCATCCTATCACCGTGGTTTCATCTTTCCCCTTGGGGGAAATAGTCCACAATCAAAACGCCATGGGTAGGATAGCAAAGTGATCTGTGGAGCTCATGGGAGAGACCATCACCTACGTGCCTCGGAATGTGATAAAGTCGCAGATCTTGGCAGACTTCATTGCTAAGTGGACCGACACCCATCTGCCGCCACCACAAATCCGAGCCGAATGCTGGACCGTGCAGTTCTTCATGGACACCATCCACAGGTTCGGGGTACCCAATTCGATAATCACGGACAATGGCACCCAGTTCACAGGTAAGAAGTTCTTGGAATTCTGCGACAACTACCATATCTGCATGGATTAGGCAGCTGTAGCGCATCCACAAACAAACGGCCAGGTGGAGCATGCCAATGGCATGACACTACAAGGCCTGAAGCCAAGAATCTTCAACAAGTTGAGCATATTCGGCCGAAAGTGGGTCACGGAGCTACCCTCGGTCGTCTGGAGCCTCAGGACAACCCCGAGCAGAGCCACGGGCTTCACCCCATTTCTCCTCGTCTACGGAGCCGAGGCCATCCTCCCCACCGACTTGGAATATGGGTCCCCGAGGCTTAGAGCTTATCAAGAGGATCGAAACCAGCAAATCCACGAGGACCTGCTGGACTGCGTGGATGAGGCCCGCGACATGGCACTCCTACACTCAGCAAGGTACCAACAATCCCTCCGGCGATACCAAGCGCAGAAGGTTCGACGTCCAGACCTTAATAAGGGAGACCCGGTGCTAAGGCTGCGATAAGGCAATCGAGAGCACCACAAGCCCATGCCGCCGTGGGAAGGACCATACATCATCGCGGAGGTCCTGAAGCCTGGCACGTACAAGCTCGCGAATGAGAGGGGCGAAATCTTCCCCAACACCTGGAACATACAACAGCTATGTCGCTTTTACCCATGAGCTTTCAAGTTCATTTGTACATATATCACTTTCATAACGAATAATAAAGAAAGGTCACGAGCAGGAGGACTCGGCTTTACCTTCGATAAAGCCAAGTCCCCCCCCTAAATCGTCCCATTTTTGTAGACTTTTTTCAAAACTCCTATCGCATTACTACTTCGTGCGCTTCGAAAAGATAAAGGCAGGATGCAAATTAACGAGGGTAAGGGCCGGCCGAGCCGCGGGACCGCCTACGCCTCCGGGATACGGCCTCCCCCTCACCACCCTACGCCCATGTTTCTTTGTGAATACGACCCACCCCGCCGAAATCTTCAGAAGACACGTCAAAATGCGATAGGACATATAAAATGGAATTTCAAATAAATTACATAAAGGAATTGTTCATTACAAAATCATGCCTAAAACTAAACTATCTATCCTATGGGAATCCAAGGGCGCCTCTTCTCCGCCTCGAGAGCCGGCTAATGCGGCGTCTTCTCCTTCATCTGCCTCGAGGAAAAGGTCGCCCTCGAAGAGTTCGGCGAGCATCGCGGCAGTACCCTCGGTGGCAGCATCAGCCCGCTCGACGACAGCCACCGCAGCATCGTCATCGAGGCCCTCGGCAATGATGTAGCCTGCGGCTAATGCCTCGAGGTCGACAATGGAGTGCGTCGAGATGACGCCAAGGGTCTTCTGCACGCCGAGCCGCAGGGCGCCCTTCAGGCGCTTGGTGACGCAGTCGCCCAAGTCCCTCAGGTGGCTTGACACCGAGCTTCCCGAAGGAACTTCCTCGCCCTCGAGCTCTCGGCACACAGTGACAGCGGCGCCCTCCAGATTCTCGAAAACTTCCTAGGCCTTCGAGTAAGCAACTTGGAGCGAGTCCGCCGACGCCGACGTGTCTGCCACGACCTTCCGCAGCTCTGAAACAAAGACAAAATAACACCGAAATAAGCCTCGACCAAACCAAAACCGACAAAAATGTAGTGACAAGGCAACTTACTTTTGACCCGCCTCTGCTCTTTCGCCAGAAGCACCTGCGTGGCGCTAGCCTCCCGCTGGAGCGCAGCCTTCTCTCCCTCGTGTGCTATGCGCTCCTGCTGTAGCTCGGTCTGCAATGCAGAGAGCGACGCGTCCCTCGGTGCGAGCTGGGACTGCGCACCCTCGAGCGCCGCATACTCTTGCTAGAGCCCCCCCTCCACCGCCGCAAGCGCCTCGGCCTTTTCTTGCAAGGCAACGCCAAGCCGCTTGGCCTCCTGGGCCTTTTACTCCGCCAGGGCCCTCTGAGCGTCGCGCTCCTCCGCCGCTCGGGCCAAGCCCTCCATCGCCGCCAATGCCTCCTCCTTCTCCTTTAGCGCGACGCTGAGCCTTGAGACCTCTTGGGCCCGCTGCTCTGCCAAGGCTCACTGGGCGTCGTGCTCATCCCTCGTGCGGGTCAACTACAACCCATGCTCCTGGCCATCGGCTCGCGCCTCAGTTAGCACGGCGCGGAGCTTATCCACCTCGAAGCGGAGGTCATCGTTCTCCTCCGTAACCCGGCAAAGGTGAGCATGTTGCCGGGCTATGTAGGAGATCTTGTCCCCCGTGAGCTCTTTCAATTGGTGCTAAAGAAAAAACATGCAATCAGAACTCGCGCACGAACGCGTGAAAGATGCTTAACAGCTTAAGGATAAACGAACTTACCCGATGGATGGCGAGGTCCCTGGACGTGTGGAGCGCGAGGGCGTCTGCGAGGCTCCTCTGTAGAGCAGACCCGGCTTGCCGGTATTCTTCCCACAACCCCCGCTCCACCTCCGTAGCCTCTAGCAGCGTTGGGGGAAGCCCGGGCAGGTGAGGCTCCAGCTCCGCTCAAGCGTCGGCCGGCTCCGTGGCCTCGCCCAAGCCCTCCATGGCCACCATGGCGCCCCCATCACCCTCGATCGCGGCCGGGTCTGCGACGGCCACCGTCTTGATTTTCTCATTGAGGACGGCTACCGCTGCGGCCGCGGGTAGGCCCCCACCTCCAACCTTGAGGGGTGGGGCGGCGCCTGCGGTGCGTTCCAGTGGCACCGAGTCCACAGCCTCGAGCCGCGGCGTCACCACCTCCGCGGTCGGTGCCACCTCCGCCACGACATCAGGGGCTGCCAAGGCCGGAGCCTCGACCTCCGGCGCTCCCGCTCCGGCCTCGCGCTTGGCATCCCCGCCATCAGTGGCCTAAGTTGTGCCTCCATCGTGGCCTGGGCTTGCCGACTCTGCAACATTGCCCGTGGGCGTGAGCAGTTCCACCACTACTATGTCCACGGGCCGCTTCCCTCGCGGCGTTCTTGTCGCGATCGCGCTGCAACCTGCGCCAACACCGCTTGATATCTGGTGATGAAAGCCTCGCCTGACGGTTCTATGATGGCCGAGGGCTGCGCCAGCGCGTGTGGAGTGGCGCGCGCTCCTAGCTTGAGCGCCTTGGTGGGCGCGAGCGAAGGGGAAGAAAGAGCGGTAGTCCGGCTGCCAAACAATGACACGGTCAGTAATCGACGAGAATAAGTATTAAAACAAATAACAAACGGACAGGAGCGGAACTCACCGAGTGACCACCGCTAGCTTGCGCTTCCTTGATCCGCTCGAGGGTTGCGCACCCCTCAAGCTCGGTGGGGGCTGTGACAACACAGAAGGGGCGGGCGCGATGGGCGTCCGTTCTATTAAGGGCGCTGGCGCATCGAGGGTCCCCCCTGCCCGCCCCCGAGGCAGGCGCGGATCGAGCCTGTGTAGAGACAGGCGCTGAGTCCTCCACCTCCACCACGGCCGCCGGCGGAGGCCCCATGAGGTCGTTGGACGAATTGTCCTCCGGCTCAGTGGTGCTCTCCAGAGTGGTTAGCGGGGAGCGGCCCTCCCTCTCCCACTTGCGGTTCTCCTTGTCATGGGCAAGCTTCCGTTGTTGCTTCTGCTCGCGCCTCTTCTTCTCGGTGTCCTTCTGCGCTTTCCGCCTCTCGTCGTGCAGACGGTTCGCCTCACGGACTTCGGGGAGAGGGGGATCTGACCGGTATCACTTGTGAGACAGCCCCTGAAATTGACATTGCATTCAGATATGGAGTAAGCCAAAAGGAAATCAGATCGACAAGGGTTCGAGAGCGAGTCACTTACGAATCGTAGATGGCCCACCTCTGGGCGCATCTTGATGGCCCAAAGAGCCGTGTCGGAGCAATCCAGCTTGGAGCACTCCAGCGCGCACTTCGCCCTTTGACTGGTGTGGCCGGGGGAAAGCAGCTCCTCCGACATGCGCGAGCCCACGAAGGGGACCCCGGCTTCAGCTCGTAGATGGGGAGCCTACTCTCCAGCAGCGGCACCACCCTCTACCGGTGGAAATTAGCGACGACGGCCGCTGCGGTCAAACCCTCCCTTGCTAGAGCCCGCAGCGCGTTGGTGAAGAGCACGAGCCTGGCCTGGCAGTCGGTTGGGGACACGCCATGCGACCAGGTAATCGCCTTCTCCCGGAGGACTTTGCTCATGTACGTCGGAAGCCGCCCGCCGTCGTTGCGGAGGTAGAACCACCCCTTGTCCCAATCCTGGTTGTTGGAGGTCATGGTGTAGGGGATGTAGAGATGCTTCCGGGTCTCGTGGGCGTGGATGGCAAGGCCATCAGCGCGTAAGGCCTTCCGGACCCCCGTGTTGTAGGATCTAGGATTACCGACTAGAGGGGGGTGAATAGGCAGTTTTAAAAACTTCAATCACAACACTAGAGAAATTTAATTAGAACCACAAGGGGAAATTAAATCTCTAGCTACTCTAAGCCTATGTTGATGGTTTTGCAACCAAGGGTGAGAAGATAAGAATCAATCTCTATGACATTAACTTGCTTCAAGTAAATAATCAAGACAATGAGCAAGCAATAAGAACAAGTGACACAAGAAGTTATCCCATGGTATCGATGACTTGCCGGTCACCCCTAATCCACGTTGAGATGGATTCAATGTTCAACCGCTCCTCTATCAAGTCTCCACTTGATGTATGAGCCAGTTAGAACCAAAGAACCGCTCCAAATCTCGATTCCACTAGAGTTGCTCTTCACTGCTCCGATGAGGTGAGCACAATGACCTCTCACAACCAACTTCCACGGCAACTTCACAATCATCTTGAAGTCCTCGATGGAATCATGAGCTCCAAGCCGTCTAGGAGGCGGCAACCTCCAAGAGTAACAAATCGATGACCTTGCTTGAAGTCTCCCTAGTGCCACAAAGCTCAAACTCTTGATGCAATGCACTAGGATGCTCTCAATGTCACAAGGATGCAACCACTAAACCAAGTTAGTGAGAGAGAGGATGGGGAATGCTCAAATGTATCAAGGAAGCTTTCAAATGGGCCAAGAGTACCTTCCCAACCCCGGGGGTGGAGTATGTATACTCACCCCCTCGAAATCTAGCCGTTACGTTCAAAATAGGGCAATGGCGGACTGTCCACCTCACACCTGGCGGACCGTCCGCCCTTCAAAACCAACGGCTACAGCGTGTGTCACACGGTGTCAGAACTAGCCGTTACGGACAGGCAGACCGTCCGCCAGGGCATGAAAAACTCGCACAAATTTGCCTGCGGACCGTCCGCCTCACAAAAGTCCTCTAGATCGCTCGGAAACGTCTCTGTGTGAATGGTCCACCAAAACGGTCCGCCACTCAGTTTTTTGTACTGCGGACAGTCCGGCCATGAATGGCGGACTGTCCACCTCTCATTTCTCCAGTCGAGCACATTTCATACTTAGACAAAATTTTCACACGGAATATGCCTGCGGACCGTCCGCCACACCTGGCCACGGACTGTCTGGACCCCCCAGACAGTCCGCCACTGGCCAGGCGGACAGTCCGCCAGGACGTAGTGAGCCCTCCACAAGTTAGTTTTCGCTTCTTGTTTTTCCCACTTTCTCAAACGTTGTTAGCCCTCATGCATGCAATGCAATTGTTTGAGCAAAGTGGCACCATGGACTTGTCAAGCCAAGGACATTGACCCCTCTTGATAGTACGACTATCTAGCCTATAATCCTATCAATATTCATCCACTAAACACCGCTTGACCGGTAAAATAAAACATCCTATCTTATACCTTTGCCTTTAGCTCCTTTCGATCCTTATCATACCCATCATGATCATGACATACGGCAAGAGCTCATCCAATCCCAAGGACTAACCTATTCTCATATCTCAATGAAATTGTTAGTCCATTTTGATTGTCATTAATTACCAAAACATGAATTAGGGGCCTAGATGCTTTCACGCGTCTCGCTGGCGGTCGTGTGGAGTTCACCCCGGAAGAGGTGAACCCACAGATCCCAGTGCACTTCAACTTCCAGGTACCCCTCGCAGACGGCGACGAAGACCACTGCCTGCGAGATGACATTGGGAGCGAAGTTGTGTAGCCCGCGCATGAATCGCCCTATGGGGGCGCCCTGACGACGTAGCCCGGCGGGGGAGTCGGCTCCCCATGCGACGCCGACGGAGCGATCCACTCCGGCTTCTCTAGAGTTGACATCTTGGGCAGCAGCCCAACCTCGGCAAGGCTCGCGAGGTAGCTCGCGTCCGCGGTGGATGGGCTCCATGCTGCGGGGTCCCTGATCTCAACCATTGTGGTGAGCGAAGGGGGGCGAAGATGAGTTGGGTGGCGCGGCCAGGCAGAGTTCGGAAAGGCGAAAGATGGGGAAAGGCAGAGGCTCTCTCTCTCTCTTCTTCACTGCGGGAGAGCTCAGAAAGGCGAAAGCTGGGGGAGATGAATGGCTAAGGTAAAGAGATTAACTCCTCTGATTCCTCGTTTTATACCCCGACATAGTTAATACGGCAGGTGCGGCTCTCACTGACGACTAGGGCCCATTTGGGAGTAAAAACCCATGTGCACGCAATCCAAGATGGCATTATAGCCCGTCGCTTCGGAACCGCTCGCACGCACGCCGCCCACACCTAAAAAGGCACGCCTGCTCCGTCCGCCCCGGGCCACGTCAGCCACATCCACGCGCACGACCCGGTCAAGCCGAAGCCCAAGCAGGGGCGTCCCCCCGGGAGTGCCTTACGAGGTAAGGCACCTCTTCGTGAGGCCCCACTGATCAGGGGTTCGAAGCCTGGCCCGTTGGGCGTTCGACAGGGGCCCTCGATCCACAGAGTCAGGGGCAACCCGGGTGCGCTCGATCGAGCCTACCCACGAATGCGGAGTTCAGGGGCGCCCGGTGCTGCGTTCAAGGCTAGACAAAGACAGCTGGGCCGAAGGGTCCCAACGAGGGAGAACAACGAGCCCTCGACTCCTATCGAATGGGGTCGAGCCCTGCCCGGTAAACCTTTGCAAGCGCTTTCATGAGACCAATCTCCGGACCCCAAAGCCGACCCTTATTGAACGGGGCTCAGACGTCCCCTTGAACCACCCGTTAACAGCTCACTGAGGCATCCATGGAAACTCTTGAAGTTCAAGGGGAAGCTCCACACGTAGCGCCCGAAATGATGTCGCGAAGGCACAAGCCTTTGCCAAACTAATCCACGTCCAGCCAAGGCTCGGGGACTACTATTGGGGACGGTCTTAAGGGGTCCCCTAACCTAAGGGATAATCACCCGAGAAAAACAAAAACAAATCGCAACCAAATCCCTGTGAGCCAAAAGAAGACCAAAACATGCACAAGGCTCACGGCCCATGACGGCCCAGCAGTCGCTCGAGCCCCCCCATCAAAGGCCCGACGCACAGACTTCATCTCTGCCTCGCTTGAGGGTCTCGGCTCCCTTGACAGAAACACTGTACAAACTCTGCTTCGCTCGGGGGGTACCAACCTCCCTCGAGCGAACAACCCAACTTCGCCTCGCTCGACGCCACCCTTGCGAACAAAAGCGCCCACGCACGCCCGTCCGCCTCGCCTGAGAAGGACATTCAATGCTCGGCGCAGCCACGGGGCGCCAAAGTCAAAAAGCAAATCACTGCCCACGTCGACTGAAGTGACCTAAGGCACTATGCGGCCAACTCCGGCCACTGTGCGGCTGATGCCGGTCACTGTGTAGATACTACAGCACCCTGTGCGGACAGGCAAGCGTCAGCTCGATGCACGGCTCTGACCACAACCGTCTGACCCCCACAACGGAGCCCTCAAACGAGCATGGGGAAGCCCTCGAATGGGTGTACGGAAAAGGACCGGGCGCAAGCGCCGGTCAGTACAGCCGCACGGATAATAAAGGCCAGGTCCCATCCGCCAACTCCGGTCACTGCTCCGCCATCCCCGGCGTTGTGCATGACTGCGCGACCCTATACCACTGACTCCAGTCGCCATACCGACTTGCGAAGCCCAGATCGGACTTGTGCTGAAGACTCTGGCGCTCCTGTGTTACCGACCCCCGTACGGGTCCCATGACGAAGCCCCCGATAAGGCACGGGAGAACCCTCGAACGGGTGTACGAGTGACGATCGGGCTCAGACACCGAATGACGTAGCCCCTCGAAGATGCTTCAGAACAAGCACAAGGACACGTACATTCTACATGGGCCTCCATACCGCCATCCACAGAAGTTGGCAGACGTTCAGCGATTTACGCCGGGCAAAGGGATCCGCGGGATAGCCTCCACGCCCGACGCCATACTCTCCAGTACCTGATGACTGTAGATTTCATTGTACGATGCATGTATCTCTGCCCCTCCTTGGACTATAAAAGGGGGAGGTAGACGCCCGGCCGACAGACGAACACATACAGACCAACGAGAGTTCACGACACGCTCAGGACTTGGAGGTTTTCTCCTCCTCTCCCACATCTGCTTGTAAACCCCTGCTACAGGCACCCTGATGTGGAGTAATACAGTGTGTGCACCTCCCTTACTGGACGTACGGCCTTGCGGCCGGAACTAGGATAAAACCCGTGTCATTGTGTTATCCTTCGCACCAACCATCGAGAGAGTGGGCGCAGCGCATTCATTCTAGTTAGTGTCGGACAGCCGATCCGGACACCGACAAGTATCATAGAACCGACTTGTAACTCTGCTCCCCGGATATATAAAGCGGAGCAGGGACCCCTACAAAGCAACCCAATCTCACGTGCAATACAATCAAGCACATAGGATGTAGGGTATTATGCAATTTGCGGCCCGAACCTGACTAAATTTTTGTGTTGTGTGTGCACCAATGTTTCTAGAACTCGGTGAGACCTACAAATCTAATGCCCGAGATACCCCTAGGCAGACATGCTCGACGTAAATCTTCGACGGGTGGGGGCCTCGGTGACGTGCGCAAGAGGAAGGGGGTCACGGGGAACGCGAGGGGACTGCTCACCGATGGCGCTTTGCGCGGAGACGGCCGAAATATCACCCGCAATGGATGCAATGGTCGGCGGCGAGGCCTCCCGCAGGGGAGCAGCTCTGGTGGAAAAACGGCGGTGAGACGGGGCTTAGGAGGTGCGGTTCGGAGCGGGGTCCTCGTGGCGGCCTCAAATCCACTCGGCGGGCAGCGGAGGTGGCGGAACGGGGGCAATGGCGCCGAATGCGCTGTGCTCCCAGCGGAGATGCCTCGCGGCGGCGCGGCACTACACGAGGGGACGAGGTGTGAGAGGGGGCAGTGGCTAGGGCAAGCAGGTGGCCGGGCGGTGCGTAAATAGAGTGCGGGCGCGCCCTGGGCGTTGCGGCACGCTGTTGGCACTTCTTACGATCCAATATCAGAATTGAGAATCCTGGTACTGGGGTAAGGAGTGTTTCAGTGGTTTTCCTTATGGCTTAGTAAAATATAGAAATATTCTGCAAGCGCACAGAATCACCGCTGTAGCACTTCACCTGGGAGTATTCCGAGGTATCGTAATTTATATTTCCGCAGGGAAGCTTTGGCAAGATTACTAGTGAACAGATATTTGAGACTATCAGATGAGGGTACACGACTAGACAAGACAGGGGATAACGGTATTGGATAGGAGTGGATATACCGGACACACAGCTCAAGGGATACTCAGGTAAGGGAGAGAAGAGATAGATAGCTGGGAGGACAACGAGAAGAGATAGAGGACTCCTAGATACTTTATCTACCTATGTCACTCTAGCTTAGAGATACAGTGGCTACAGAGCCAGCACTAGGAGATCTGGGATAACTCTAATGTCTTAGCGTCGGGACAAAGGAACCGGTGAACACACAGAAAGGGATGAGAAGGGGTGCCACTATTTCCCAACTGGGGGATCCTACGGACCGGAACTAACGTGATGGGCTACGAAGACCGAAAGGGCTGTCACCACCTCCCGGCTACCACCTCCGTTGCGACGGGAATAAACTAAGGCCACCGACTAGTCTAGGAACCACTCCTACACTAGGCAACGACTACTTACTCTGCTAGCAAGAGCAAGCAACCTTGTCAATACTCTTGGTGACAATTCACCTCCAGTATCAAGCAAGATCGAAGAACCAGCCAAGACAAAGACCTAGAACTATAACTGACTATAGTCTAAACAAGATATATTTGCAAATAGGATAAAGTAGAAGCAAGATATAAATGACAAAGGCAAAGTGATAAAGATAACTATATTGATACTCAATGTCTTACAAAAGGAAAAGTAAAAGATACAAGAGCTATTACCAGAGCTTCTGAAGACGACTCCGGAACCTCCGAGGCAAAGCTCGACTCAACTCTAACTCCCAACTAAACTATCCTAACTCTACTAGAATGAAAGTGGAAATGAGCTCCTTGGCTTGGTGTGTGTTACAAGAGGGGGTATGGGGTCCTATTTATAGTTGCATAGGACGGTTGGGGCTGGAGTAGCCGCCAAGGGACCAGGGGGGTACCCCCTAGCAATTCGGGCGCCAGGGTCGGTTCGGCCGAACCAGGGGGTTCGGCCGAACCCTTGATCTCCACCGCCTTAGCTTGGACGCCTGGGATTAGCCTTGGGGAGGCGGTGCTGGCCTGGGGTCGGTTCGGCCGAACGGGCCTGGCCCAAGGCCAGCCCTCCCCAGCACCGCCTCTGTGTCCTGGCTGTCCTGGGCCGCCTTCTGCTGATGTGGAACTTGTTGTGTGGGCCCAGGATGACGTGGCGTGGGTCCGGAATGAGTTGGCGGTCGTCCACGTGTCGTACGTTGTGTCCGCTTGGTCATCGGTGATGTGGACGGCTCCCGGCAGCTTGTATGGCTAAAGGGGGGTAACCGGCCGAACAGAGTCGTTCGGCCGATTAGCTCATTTTCGGCCCCAAAAGCACATATTTGTCGTAGTTGTACCTGCACAAGTGACACTCACCAAAACTCGTGGAACTTTATTAGAAATAAAACCTAAGTGCATGGAATGTTGCATATAACCTCATTTATTCCCGAGTATTGGTGGTCGGATTTGGGCTGTAACGCCCGCCAACAAGCTCCCCCAAGCTTAGATCTTTGCTCGTCCTCGAGCAAAGATATACACTTAGGCTCGGTGGATCAGGAGTTGCTACAATGTCATTTCTTTTGCAGGTAACTTTATAAACAACTAGTCTTCAAAAATACTTGAATCATAGGCAAAGTTTCAAATCACCTTTTTACCTATGGGGCTTATAGCAATCTCCTTATCTTGGGCGGTTGAAGGGATGAACAGTTTAAATTCAGTTTTATTCCACTCTACTCTTTTCAGGATCCCATCTCGGAGTTTTTTCATAAGTTTTGAAAACTACAAATTGTTCCTCATTAGCACACTCAATCACTCAAGTGTATTTGAATCCTCACCAAAGGCTTGTGCCTTCTTTTCATCCTAACATCTAATATGGCTTTTCGTGTGGCTCAGGGACAAAGGATGAAGGCATGCATGCATCTTATAATTTGCTAAGACAAAGACCGGATCTCTGAGGAGACAAATCTCATCTTAAAATCGAGACGTGCAAGTGTGTGGATATGAGTGGAGTGGAATATGGTGGAATGATGGAATAGAATATGGTGGAACTCCTTGGATGAATTTCCCTCTCCTTGATTTATTTTTGAGAACATGGGCTATTTTTTTATTCTCATATTTTTGCCATGCCACTTGGCATGCTTTTCTTTTTCTCTTCCTTTTTGCCATGCCCTTTGGCATGCTTTTCTTTTTCTCTTATTTTTGCCATGCTTCTTTGGCATGCTTTTCTTTTTGCATAGCCCATGTCTCTATCAAGAATATTTGGAGAGGGAGATCATAGAACATGGAGCATTTATTTTTGTGGATGGATGATGTAAAATGTTGCTAACTCCCAGTGTAGGAATTGCAAGTGAGAGGTGGTGTGTGTACGTGGGTCTCGATCTTTAAGAATATGAAAGCTTCACTCAAGGGTCACAACAATTTGACAAAGCTCACTAAGATAACAAGCAGCATACGAGTAGAAATTTTCAACTAAGCTTATCATATGGCTCTGGTAGGTATTTTGACCAATGAGGAACATGTTTCATTTTGAAAGCATAAATTTCCGAGATTTTCCCCGTACTAAAAGCAGAATAGAATTTAACCAAATTCTCACTATAGCAATCCCCACAACAACTTAGACTTGGAATAAAGCATGTGCTCCCACAAGGTTTTCAGGATCATTTTTACTCATGCCAAATAACTCAAGCACAATCTAGCAACTAGTTGAAACAAAGTACTTGCAAAATTAATGACAGGGCAACTATTCATCATTTCCATGGTGAGAGGCATATGATTCATTCCATGCATAGTTGGGAGTTATTTTATTCAAGGGAAATATTGTTTAAGGGAAATATTTTTGGTATTTTCATTTTTTTTAAATGCAAACTATCATGAAGGGAAATGAAACGGAAATTAAATGATCAAAGTGCTGGATAAATCGGGACATACCTGGTGGGGGTCCTCCCCCAAGCTTGGACTCTTCATTGGTAGGGGTTGAGCCTTGAAAGGTACTGGCTCAGCTGTTCCGCTTGTTCGTGGACGTCGTGCTGGATAGACGCCACCATCCCACTATTCTCTTGATGGTACTGAGAATGGCGGGCTAGCGTGTCTTGAATCTCTCGGGTACGGTCGTCGATGAGCTCGACTCGGTCGGAGATGTAGGACAACTCCCGGCCGTAGTCGAAGCGTGCAGACTGTGAGTATCCGGGGTAATATGGCTAGGAGGCACTGTCGTATCCCCCTCCATACCGACTCCCGGACCACTCAGTGTCCGTGTCCTGGCCGTAGTCCCAGCGTCCTGAGGTGAAGTAGTTCGGCTCCTGATGCTGCCCGGAGCCTCCTGCTCCGGACGTCCCAGCGCCGGTGTACATGTCGTAGGTGGTCTCAAAAGCGGAAGTGTGTCGGTGCGGCATTTGTGGTGCATCTTCCGGCTCCTGTGAGGTGGTGAGCCCAGCATCACGCCTGGCTTGTCCCCTCGTGACAGGTCCGTCACCTGCAACGCTGTGTCGAGCGGGCTCTCTCCAAGGTGGAGAGTCGTCCGACTCGGTCCTCAACTGAAGAGTTAGTTTCGGTGTGGTATACAACCTTAGTGCTGCACAGGGCAAAGGCACTTCAGTTGTATATCCACGGTAAATCATTGCCAGCATTGCGTCAGGCGTCCGCCGTATCATGTGGGCTTGCACGAAGTGCTCGGCATCCACGACAGAACGTGCTGTCTCGATGTACGTGAGCCGGGCGCCCTGGAGGACGCCCAGGTGGTTAGCGACGCGAGTGACTAGAGAAGTCATTGCCATGCTACCCGCACGAGAAATATGAGACAGCCAGTGACCAACCATGTCTTTCACAGGTGAATAAGGAATCTGCTTGACCATGGCAAAAAGAACCCGCAACTCGATGGTGTTGACAGGGCGCAAATCTGCCCGGGGGAATACCGTCATAGACACCCAACGATGCATGAAACGCAAAGTCGGGTTATGTATGTTGTTCGTGCGTGGCGCATGACAGTTGGTATCCCCCGAAATCTTTTTCCAAAATGCCACCCGGTCAAATCTTTTAAGCGCTTTGTTCGGGTCTAATGAACAACGACTTGAAAATCCGAGACCCGAACTAAAATCCCTCCAAGAGCAGAAGAACTCTTGGTTGAAGAACCGAAAACGAATCCCCCCAGTTTTAGAAACCAAAGTCGAGAGGAATTCAAGGGTGAGCAGGTACGAACCTTCTTCGTCGATGTGCCAGAAATTCTCCCAGCCAATGGCCTGGAAAATTTCCGTGAACTCTACGTCCATCCCCGTGTCCCTAAGCAAATCTTGCTCAAACACACGGGTGTGCTCGAACTCCTTCAGCCGAAGCTCGTTGAAGGTGTTCCGCTCCCTTTCTGCTCTAAGGTTGATGTCACTCTCGCTCAGGAGCTGCCTGGCCGGGGGTGTGGCATGGCCCCATCCCGAAACGGCTGCTCCGTGCTCGTTTGTGTCCATCCGGCTCGAGCCTCAAGACGGAGCTGGGGAACTCCCAGCATCGTCCGATCGTCGGCCTAGCCGGGCGGAACGACGGAGCGAAGTGAAGAACTTCGACATGATTCCTGCAAAAAGTTAGTGCAACAACAACTACCCGAAGGACTGAATATATATGGTTAGCACAAGAAAATCAAGTCAGTCGTTCAAGATAGTTAGTCATTCTTGCGGGGATGAAAACCACCACAAAAGGTTAGTCGTTCTTGTGGGTGTCGGTGACCACCACAAAATCGTCAAGAATTTCAGCACAAAGATCACAACAA
This sequence comes from Echinochloa phyllopogon, assembly GCA_033239725.1. Taxonomy (NCBI): domain Eukaryota; kingdom Viridiplantae; phylum Streptophyta; class Magnoliopsida; order Poales; family Poaceae; genus Echinochloa; species Echinochloa phyllopogon. The sequence goes on from BTCW01000018.1 coordinate 32,978,617, forward strand.
GAGCAAAATATTTTTGGGATTTTCTAGTGATGCAAGTGAACCAAAACTTGAGCAAGAACTTGGGGAAGAACTTGAGCAATCACTTGAGCAAAGAGGTGAGAGAGAGAGAGAGCTTCCTAGCAGAATTTTCAGAATGTATGAGTGTGTGAATGGTGCAAGGAAGCAAGGAAGCTTGGCCAGCAATTTATAGGCCGAGGGGAGGGCCTTGGCGAGTTCGCCCGAAGGCTCTGGTTCGCCCGAAGGCTCTGGTTCGCCCGAACTAGGCCTGGTGGCCAGGGCACTCCCATGTGAGTGCAGCACTCACATGCCTTTGTTTCCACTCCAAGTTTGTGTGGCCATCAATTTCCAAGGACATTTTTAGTGGATTTTAGTGGTAGGTGAGATGGAAATGTGACATGACCAAAGTGGAAATTAGTGGAGTCATCCCCATGCTGCCATGTTTGTGATAATTGGTGAGTGTGTAGCCATTTTTAGTGGGGTAGACATGTTTGTTGCTGGTTGGTGGTGATGGTAAATAATTGGAGATGTTCTAGAAGGGATGAAAATGATAAAAGTTACCAAATACATCCACCCTAGGTAAAATTTCAGCATGTGTCCAATTATTTCTAACCAATCTTGCAAAATTTTCTACTCTCTCTCAAATTAATTACTCAAGTGGTTCATTTATTTTGGAAAGGGAAACATGCATATGCAATTGGAAATTTAAAAAATTGGAAGGGAAATATGGGATACATACCGGTTTTCCTCGCGGCGAGAGCTTAGCTTTTAAGTCTGCGAGCGGGACTTCTCCTGTCTTCAGTTGTTCTTGTCATCGTCCGGTCCCGGAGTGGATGACTCGGACGATGCAACCTTCTTCCGCCACATTTTCTTGTTCTTCTTCTTCGGTGTCGGTGGCAGTGGGATCGGCGTCTCTGGAGAATTCCAGAGGGCTTGTTCTTCCTCATATTTCTTTACGAGGAAATCCATTTCTTCTGCACCCGTCAGCTTTGGTGGCTCGTTCCACTTGAGCTGCTCATCACCGAGTATTTCCAGCTCTCCATTAATGAGAGCCTTAAGGAAACACTCGGCGCTCCTCTGCTCCGGTGTGAGTGGCTCTGCCTTCTTCTCTTCCCGGGGTTGAAACTTGAAGTAAGTCAACCTTCCGTCGATACGGAACGAGATCTCTCTCGCATCCATATCGATCCTAGCCCGGGTGGTGTTCAAGAATGGTCGGCCCAACACAAGGGGAAACGAATGCTCGTTCCCCGTGTCGAGGACAACAAAGTCCACAGGGACATATCGTCCCCAGACCCGGACCGATACATTCTCGATCACCCCCTCGGGGTAGCGGATGGTCGAGTCCGCAAGCTGTACCTGGGCAGTAGTAGGTGACAAAGTAGGGTAGCGTAATTTCTTAAATAATACCTTAGACATGATGTTGACGCTTGCCCCCAGATCACAAAGTGCATCATCAATGCGACGATTCCAGATCGTGCACTGAATGATGGGCACTCCGGGATCTTCCTTCCTGTCCGGAGAGGTCTTGATGATCGCCTTTTTTGCAGCTCTCGGCAGGTAGGTCCATCTTGGTGTCAGCACTTGGATGCGTGCGACCTTCCCTGCGTGGTTAGTTCGGAAGACACTACGAGACATCTTACCATGCCTGGTAGTGATGGAATTCACTTTCTCGATGGAAGGTTCGGGTTGCCCCGGAATCTTCCCTGATTCAGTGACAGGAACAGCAGCAGCTAACTGAGCGACTTGAGTTTCTATCATTTTATTAAAGCTCAGTTGACTTTTCATAGCAGAAGAAAATGATTCCATCCTAGAGTCTATGCTTTCTAGAGTTTTATCATTAGCAGCAAGCTTTTTATTGATGTTTTCAATTATTTTCATCTGCCAAACACAAGATCTCTAAGAGACGGCTGATTATTGAAATTGCTGGAATTGAAATTGTTACCTTGTTGAGGCCTCTCAAAAGGGAGGTTTGGGCGCGGATTCCAGCCTTGGTTGCCGTAGTTGTTCGGTCGGTACCCGTTGTTGTTGGAGTTGTTGACGTAGTGGGCATCTTCTCGCGTTTCGGGGTAGTCATTCCCCGAATGGCCAGTGTTGCCACAAACTTCGCAGGTCATGCGAGCGTCCATGGCTTGCACCGTTTCTTGAGCAGGGGCCTCCAGTTTCTTCATCAGGAGGTCCATCTTGGCAGCGAGCATGTCCAGAGCTTCAACTTGGTGAACTCCTCGGGTCTTTGGTTGAGTCCGGTCGTCGGACCAACCTTGGTTCTCGACCATCTTCTCTATGAGGGCCTTCGCACGACTCTCCTCAAGAGAGAAGAACGAGCCTCCAGCAGCAGCATCCAGGTACTCACGGGCAGAGTTTCTCAGCCTGTGATAGAAAGTTTGGATTATGAACCAACTCTGCATACCATGGTGAGGACAAGCAGAAATATAGTCCTAGAGGCGATCCCATGCCTCCGGGACTGTTTCATCTTTTAGCTGCTGGAAACTAGCTATTTTGTTCCGTAGGGCGTTGGTTTTCCCAACCGGAAAGAATTTTAGCAAGAAAGCGCTAGTGCATTTATCCCAGGTATTTATTGCTTCGCGGTTAGCATAAAACCATTGTTTCGCCTTGCCTAATAATGAGAATGGAAATAAACAAAGGCGAATGGCATCGATACTTACTCCGCGGATGGTGAAGGTGTTGCAAATCTCCAGGAAATGCTGGAGATGAGCATTGGCATCTTCGTGTGGCTTGCCACAGAATGGGCTAGCCTGTACCATGTTGATGAGGGCTGGCTTCAGCTCGAAGCTACCATCTCCGACTGGCGGAGCTGGTCCGACACGTACGTTCTCGCTTGATGGAGCGGAGAACTCACGGATCGTCTTGGTTGCCATCCTCGATGTAGCCTGGTCAACAACGGGAAGGACTGGATTCGTCGGAAGGAGTTGCTTCTGAGGAGGTACAACACGAGGTCGTACTTTCCTCACAAATGACTCCGGATTTTCTTGGAAGTTTGACGGTAGTTGGAAACCAGTCATGCACTGCTCTGCTCCACAAGGACCAACGAACAGAGCAAGGATAAACCCGCTTGAGTAGCGGTACTCAACTAAGATAGCTCAAGATAAAAATTCAAAAGTAATCTAGCCAAAGACTTCCCCGGCAACGGCGCCAGAAATGCTTGTTGGCACTTCTTACGATCCAATATCAGAATTGAGAATCCTAGTACTTGGGTAAGGAGTGTTTCAGTGGTTTTCCTTATGGCTTAGTAAAATATAGAAATATTCTGCAAGCGCACAGAATCACCGCTGTTGCACTTCACCTGGGAGTATTCCGAGGTATCGTAATTTATATTTCCACAGGGAAGCTTTGGCAAGATTACTAGTGAACAGATATTCGAGACTATCAGATGAGGGTACACGACTAGACAAGACAGGGGATAACGGTATTGGATAGGAGTGAATATACCGGACACACAGCTCAAGGGATACTCAGGTAAGGGAGAGAAGAGATAGATAGCTGGGAGGACAACGAGAAGAGATAGAGGACTCCTGCATACTTTATCTACCTATGTCACTCTAGCTTAGAGATACAGCGGCTACAGAGCCAGCACTAGGAGATCTGGGATAACTCTAATGTCTTAGCGTCGGGACAAGGGAACCGGTGAACACACAGAAAGGGATGAGAAGGGGTGCCACTATTTCCCAACTGGGGGATCCTACGGACCGGAACTAACGTGATGGGCTACGAAGACCGAAAGGGCTGTCACCACCTCCCGGCTACCACCTCCGTTGCGACGGGAATAAACTAAGGCCACCGACTAGTCTAGGAACCACTCCTACACTAGGCAACGACTACTTACTCTGCTAGCAAGAGCAAGCAACCTTGTCAATACTCTTGGTGACAATTCACCTCCAGTATCAAGCAAGATCGAAGAACCAGCCAAGACAAAGACTTAAACAAGACTACAAGCACTAGAACTATAACTGACTATAGTCTAAACAAGATATATTTGCAACTAGGATAAAGTAGAAGCAAGATATAAATGACAAAGGCAAAGTGATAAAGATAACTATATTGATACTCAATGTCTTACAAAAGGAAAAGTAAAAGATACAAGAGCTATTACCAGAGCTTCTGAAGACGACTCCGGAACCTCCGAGGCAAAGCTCGACTCAACTCTAACTCCCAACTAAACTATCCTAACTCTACTAGAATGAAAGTGGAAATGAGCTCCTTGGCTTGGTGTGTGTTACAAGAGGGGGTATGGGGTCCTATTTATAGTTGCATAGGACGGTTGGGGCTGGAGTAGCCGCCAAGGGACCAGGGGGTACCCCCTAGCAATTCGGGCGCCAGGGTCGGTTCGGCCGAACCACGGGGTTCGGCCGAACCCTTGATCTCCACCGCCTTTGCTTGGACGCCTGGGATTAGCCTTGGGGAGGCGGTGCTGGCCTGGGGTCGGTTCGGCCGAACGGGCCTGGCCCAAGGCCAGCCCTCCCCAGCACCGCCTCTGTGTCCTGGCTATCCTGGGCCGCCTTCTGCTGATGTGAAACTTGTTGTGTGGGCCCAGGATGATGTGGCGTGGGTCCGGAATGAGTTGGCGGTCGTCCACATGTCGTACGTTGTGTCCGCTTGGTCATCGGTGATGTGGACGGCTCCCGGCAGCTTGTATGGCTAAAGGGGGGTAACCGGCCGAACACAGTCGTTCGGCCGATTAGCTCATTTTCGGCCCCAAAAGCACATATTTGTCGTAGTTGTACCTGCACAAGTGACACTCACCAAAACTCGTGGAACTTTATTAGAAATAAAACCTAAGTGCATGGAATGTTGCATATAACCTCATTTATTCCCGAGTATTGGTGGTCGGATTTGGGCTGTAACGACCGCCAACACACGCACGTTGAGATCAACGGCGGCGGTGATGTGCATGACGAGGCGGCTGGGCCAAGCGGAGGTGGGAGCAGAGCGGGCCACGCAGTGATGGGCCGAGAGGGAATGGCCTAGGCGGAGAGCGCGGGACTGTTGGCGAGATGGGCTGGGGCGAGCTGGGCCAGAAGGGGCCGGGAGGGGAGGTGGCCCAACAGCGGAGAGAGAGGAGGGTGGATTTGAGCTGCCTTACAGATGGAGGCTTTAGGTTTTAGATATTCTTTTTAATTTTTTGAATATCTTTTCATGTGCAAAGAAAAAACTAGAATATTCTAGATAAATCAATTAAGCCACAAAAAATACTCCAAAAACTCCAAAAAATTCTTGGGAAAAATCCCAGAGATAGAGTTGGACATGCGGAACCCAAATAAAATATTTGGAGCTCATTTAAAAGATTTTAGCATGTTCCAAAAATTGGAAATTACTCTACGAAAATAGAAATGAATCCCAAAAAAATCTGAAAAATTCCCATCAGGCTTCTAACAGCATTTTAGAAAACTTCACACACATAAAGCCACTAAATGCAACCGGCATGAATGCAAAGCACTCAATATTAAACCTACATTGTTTTAATTTGATTTAGAAAATGGTTTGCTCTGTGCTAAATTCCCTACAAATTAAATAAAGTTGAGAAAAATTTTAAAATTATGAGAAAATATTTATTTAATTAATCTTCAAAACACATCCTGAAATCCAAAAATTTCAAGGTGTGACACTTGTTAACCTATCAGGAGTTGTGGCAGTAGGCTGCTGAAGCAAGTTAGCAGTGGACCTTGTCAACCTGGTAGGACTTGTGGGATTAGGCTGCTGAAGCAAGCTTGCACTGGACCTTGTTAACCTGGCAGGACTTGTGGGATAGGCTGCTGAAGCAAGCTTGCACTGGACCTTGTTAACCTGGCAGGACTTGTGGGAGTAGGCATTGTGTTCGTACTATTTGCGGGAGTAAGCATCATATTTGTAGTCTCTGGGGTGCGGTTTCTTGTAGGGCTGCTGCTGTATACATGGTGCGTTCCAAATTTGGGATAGTGGGTATGGTGTTTGTGTTCTGGCTAGCTGCCACATGGTTGCTAGTGGACAAGTCTACTCGTGGCCTTGGTTGGTTTCTGCCTATAGTGGCAGCAGTTTTTGCAATACCGTAATTATAGGTGCAGTGGCTCGGGTATATCTGGGTGGGGTTTGCAGCTTGGTAACAGTTGACCTAGTCACTCTTGTTGGGCTAGCCGGCATTGGGGCCACCTTTTCTTTCTTGTTTAGATGGCAAGATCCTGGAGGCATTGGTCTTACCTAGCAAGAGAAACAAGCATCTTGTAAATTAAATGGAATTGTACATGTGCGCCAGCAGTTCAACAAGTAATTAAAATATTTGTGATATATGCGGGTATAACATAAAGGGTTCCCTAGAATAAATATAGAGACAAGTTAACATGTTAAGTGACCGACTAATACATCTCACCTTAGTATTGAGGTCTTCATCATAATCATAATCATCATCGCTGTCACAGTGGTTATCAAGGTCAGAGTTTAGATCGTAGTCATTGTCAGATTTTGGTTTTTCCAACTCTAATGCCTTCCCTTTGCGCACTTCCTGATGGGAACTAGGGTTTTCCGATCTTCTGTCAGGTGAAGGATAACTCGTTTTGGGCGGAGCGCAACACACCGATCAGCTTCAAGTCAGCAAACTCGAACCTTGCAATCTTAGCACCACGACCATAGTTGTAAATTCCATTCCGGTACCGGCCGGAATGGCCGGAATGCCCCGTTCCGGTGCCTAAACCGGTATAGAAGGGCTGAAATCCCGTACCGGGTCAAATACCGGTCAATACCGGTCAATCCCGGTCAAATTCCGGTCAATACCGGGTCAATACCGGTCAATATCGGGTCAAACGCCTGTTCCGCTCATTTCGGTACCGGGCTAAAACCAAATGACGCCTCGTTCAATATGTGAGTTTGGTAAAAAACTAAAAATGTCAGTGTGATGAAGCATAATTATGCCGTAAGTATATATTTATATGAATATTTATGTATATATACATTCATATATTTTTAATATAATAAAGTCCGGAACGGTACACCGGTATCGGCCGGTACCGGAATGTTCCGTTCCAAGAGCAAAAACGGAATGACCTCCGGAATGGAATTTACAAGTATGACCACGACTCATCTAGTTATCAACCTTGTCACAACCCTGTTGACCTCGCCAAGAAGGCTAATCCCTACCTGCGAAACGAAGAACACAAGCAAGAACTCGAAAGAAGCAGCTCTGAAAGGAAGTGACACTGGAGATGTATGATTAAGATCGAAAGTTGGGGTTCTACAAACCGATAACGGCGAAACTGATCTCGACAATTTAATCTAAGCAAAACCCAAACCCTAATGTGGTGGTGGCTACTAATTATATCAGGGTTAGGGCATGCATAACCCCCTAACCACGTCCATAATGGACCCCAACATGATACACGGGCCAACAGGCCAAAAGATGGCGGCGCAGCACCCTGGCAGATTCTGGACGTCCACTTGTTTCCACTAGTGCCATTGGAAAGCTTATCTCCTTAGCTTTCCAAGCATATATAGAACGTCAAAAACTGAGCCCGTATGCGACCTGGGCGACGAATTTAGTACGGGCTGCTCCTGGACTCCGAGGCGGACTCCAACTTGAGTTTCTTTGGGCCTCCACCTTGGGGACTCGAATCGGATTAGCCTTGGGCCTTCTTCTTGACTTGGAAACCATGTTGGTCTCCTTCTTCTCCACCCTATGCACCCCTAATGGACATATGTATGAGTGTCATGTCCTCATCACTTCCTCTTTTGATAACACAGAGTTAACAGTTTCAGCTAACACGTCAATACCCAAGGACGCAAAACAATCCTCTGTACGTTCGTATCCCTCTCCTGCTCATACTTGGACTTAGGCATTTCTTTTAATACTACGACGAGGGTATGCAGAAAGAGTAGAAACTCGGTTCAGTTTCAGTAAAAATTAAGTTAAAAAAAGACATCTTGTACTGCAAGGGAGAAGGTGGATTTGAACTGAGAAGTTTGACTTACTCCAGTTGTTGTCGGATCTGATGAACTTCGGACAAGGCGAAACCCTGGCTTTCATTGGTGCGGGCTTTAGCGACCTCGACTGGCGGGGGTCGACGGTGGGCTGTTCAGGTGAGGGGATCCGAGGCGACGGACCAAAGTGTAGTGGGGTAGGGTCGACGGTGGGTGGCGGATCTATGGTGAGGCAACGGAAGAGGAGGCCATGGTCGTCTCTACTGACCGTGGTCGACAACGGCAAGTTCAGGTGTGGGATTCCAAGGACCGGAGGCCGGTGGGGCTAGGCTCGTTGGTGGATCTACAGTGAGGTGAGTTGCGGCGGTAGGGTTGAGTGGAGGGAGGAGGAGGCCATGGGCACTGCGTGGATTTTTTCCCCTTTGGCCGACCGAGCATATAGACAAGGCAGGCCGCAGGCGCGAGGGAAATTTTCCTTTCATGAGCGGGAGGCAAGGTGGGTCCCATGTGTCGGTGAGGGAATCAGCGCGGGAGAGCGGGAGCTGCAGGTGCCAGTTTTTGGTCTGGCGCGTGGTGGGTCCACCATGTCAGTGATAGTATTAGTAGTAGTAGTAGGAATTCAAATAGTTTTTTGGGACAATATACGATTTCAGATGGAAATAGTGTCATAAACAAAGTTTTACAACTCGTCAAGATATACAACTTTGATATGGTCATTTTTTCATGTGACTTTGTTTGGACAGTTCAAATTTTGAATTTCAAAATGTGAAAACTTCAAATATAAGTTTGGGTACCACTTCAAATGAAAAGCTCATGAATACAAATGTTGTACAACTCGTCAAGATGTACAACTTTTATTTTGGTCATTAGTTCATCCGACAAAGTCATGATAAAAGTGTTCACAATTTTTACCATGAACTCTTACTAATCTCTCTTAACATTTATGAAACCATAAGAGATCAAGGTAAAATTTGTGAACACACTTCGCATGACTTTGTCGAATGAACTAATGACCAAAATAAAAGTTGTACATCTTGACGAGTTGTACAACATTTGTACTCACGAGTTTTTCATTTGAATTTACATAGTACCCCAAACTTTTATTTGAAGTTTTCACATTTTGAAATTTAAAATTTGAACTGTCCAAACAAAGTCACATGAAAAAATGACCAATATCAAAGTTGTAGATCTTGACGAGTTAACTTTTATATTCTGAACTTTTTCTGGTGAAATGATTTCGAGTTTTAAAATCTAGTTTTATATAGAACGAGTGGCTAAATTGCCCTTAGGGCCCACATGTCATCATAACGTTGGACCCTCATGGCATTCACGGTATATAACGCTGTTGTGGCTAACAAGGAGAGGCCGCAACTAACTTCGGTGGTGTGGTCGGCCAAATCTCAGCCACAAGCACAGGCCTCACCTGCAGCCGCGCCGGCAACCCCACCTTCAGCTTCGTCGGTGACCCCACTGCTCGGCCACATCTCGGCCACAAGCAGAGGCCTCACCTGCGGCCTCGCCAGCAACCCCACCTTCAGCTTCACCGGTGACCCCACTGCTCGGCCACATCTCGGGCACTTTGAGATGCCACCACTCTGCAGCCTCGGCGGCAGTGCACGCAACCTCTTCAGATCTGCAACGCCTTACTGGCTTGCCGCGCTCAATGGTTTGTGGATAACATCCTGATAAGCAAGGTGAGATGAGCCAACCATAGTTCTTACCCTTTCTTGCCATTTTGATTTGTTAGAGCGCAATTTTTTAGAGCCAAAATTTGCCCCCTACATTTGACAGGACACGATGGATAGAAGTTGGATTTATAATATTTTGCCATTTATTGGTGATGCATCCGGCCCAGGCGTGGGGTTGGCCGAGTCCAACAAATTAAGGTTGCCCGGCCCCCAACAGTTCTTAGGCACACCCACTCAAGGAAAGGCCCAATCTCCCTAAAAGACTAGTCTGATAGGGTAAGGGTGGCTCTCCCTTTTAAGGTGACTTCCTCCTCCCTAGCTAAGCAAGGTGGGATTATTCAGAGGCTCACACGGTCGCCGCCCAACTACAACTAGGCCACCTGGCCCATTTTTGTTGTGTCTTTGCCAGCGGGTAATAGTGGACGATGTCCTCATCATTCTCCCCTTCTTAACAAGGGCCCGGCTCTCATACCAAATGATGCATCCGGCCCAGGCGTGGGGTTGGCCGAGGCCCAAAAAATTAAAGTTGCCCGGCCCCTAACAGTTCTTACGCACACCCACTCAAGGAAAGGCCCAATCTCCCTAAAATACTAGTCTGATAGGGGAAGGGTGGCTCTCCCTTTTAAGGTGACTTCCTCCTCCCTAGCTAAGCAAGGTTGGATTATTCAGAGGCTCACACGGTCGCCGCCCGACTACAACTGGGCCACTTGGCCCATTTTTGTTGCGTCTTTGCCAGCGAGTAATAGTGGAGGATGTCCCCATCAATTGGTCCCTATCTAAATGGCACTAAACAATTCATGGGATTTGTCAGAAGCCGATTTAGTGCAGATGAGGAAATCAAGCGCCCATGTCATTGATGCTTGAATCAGATACGACAAAGTCAAGCTGTCGTAGAGGATCATATCCATGTCAATGGGTTTTGTAGATCCTATACATGTTGGATTGACCATGGAGAGGAAGATACTGATGATGAAGCTGATGGCATTTCCCCTGTGGCTGCTGAGGGTATGCCATGGCATGGAAATGACCATGCACCAGTTCATAATGAACAACCCTAAGATGAACTAGAAGATAGCGCAAGGGGATTTCAGGGGTTGATTCAAGATCTGTACACTGCAACAAGCCATGGCATCAGTGGTAACTTATATCAACAACTCATGAAAGCGATCATACTCAGCGTGTATAATTAATGGGGTATGGTACCACACAAAGGATCGTGAGGCACAAAGAAAAACACAGAACTGCACCATCATGACTTTAGGTGAGCACAATGGTGGCACAGTGACATATATTATTGAGTTGAATTACACTTCAAACAGCAGAGGACCTAGATCTGTTATCTTACTACGGTGTGAATGGTACAATGTTGAGGGAAGGACATACCAGATGAAAGATGACGGTTACTTCAAAACCATTAACATTCAAGGTCGATGGTACAAGAATGATCCATTCATTCTAGCCACAGATGCATCATAGAGAGTTTTCTTGGAAGATACAAAGTTTGGTGATGCTTGGCGAGTTGTACAAGACATTGGCCACCGACATATATATGATGTTGAAGAGGCTGCCACAAATCAACAAATCCATGAACAAGTACAGATGAGAAGTCAGGAGGCATACCAAGAGGATAATACTTCGCTACAAGATTATACTATGGGAGACATTATTCCTGATACGAATTTGTTGCACATGGATAATCAACCAGGAAGCCCTGTTAGTGCACACCTTGTTCACAACATTCGTCTAAATCAACAAACAACTGAATTTGGTGAAACATTGAGTGCAAATGAAGATGAGACCTTCCTTGAGTCTCATAGTGCTAACAAAGCGAGTATATCAGAAGACGATGACAATGATGATGACTTACCTTTGCATCACATTTCTAGAGCTATTTATGAGCTGTTGTATCTAGAGCTACTGAAATTTGTATCAGAATTATGAGACCTTGTATGCTTTACTGGAGGTTACATGCTATCACTTCTGATGTTAGCAACTGCAAAATTATGTTTCATGTTGTCAAAATTTTAATTAATATATTCTGCTCCCAAGTATTTCATGAAATGTTCATAATTTGTCACAAATTGTATTGGCTGGAAGTCACATACATTCTGCCAAAATTTCATCCAATATTGGCACATAATGTTTCACACATGAATAAAATGCATTTCTTCAAAAAAGAACCAGATTGCATTGCTTTAGCATCCACCAGATTGCGTTGCTTGAAAAAGCACCAGATTGTTCATACATTACAAAAGCCAAGACCAACTACACCAGATTGCATTGGTCATACTACACTGCAACCATAACCTACAAAGACTAAAATACTACACTGCAACCATAACCTACAAAGACACCGACAGCCTGCCTGCATATTCATGAACATACCAAGACTTCAGTGTCTGCCTGCAACATACATCAACACACCAAGACCAACTGCTAAAACAAACATCAAAAGGTTGAACTTCCCCATCAGATTGTCCACCTTGGCCTCAATCTTCAGTTTAGCAGCCTGCATATTCATGTCCATTCTCCCAGATGATACATCTTCTACCTATTCAGCTTCATCACCAAAGTCCACTGCTAGGGGGAATTTGTGGAATGCAACAATGCCAAGCTCCTCCAGCTTATCCAAATACTGCCTTTGGAATTTATAGAACCCACAAAGCTTAGGAAACTATAACAATTAAAAAAACAATTGCATTAATCATAGCTGAATAAACAGGGATGAAGAACTTCACAACTAAAATCATACAAGTGGATGCTCATCGAGTTCCGTGGACATTTGAAGAACACACAGGTAGTTCTCAGTCGTCTGCTTCCCTGACCGCCTCTCTACCACCCTCGCCTTCCCACATTTAGGGCATGGGATCAAGGGGAACCCGGTCTCCTTACCAAGGGGATACGGCTCTAGCTCCCACCTCAACCTTGGCTCAGCCATCTTGGATGCTCCAGTACCCCCCGATTGACTAGCCGAGATTACCCACTTGGACACTGCGCCGTCGTCGCCGGAGTCGCCGGAGCAGTCACCTCGAAGCGTCCAGCGCCGTCAGCTGGGAAGAGGGGGAGCCGGGTCCGCCAAGAGGCAGCACGACAACTTCCGTGCTCCACCACCCCGACCAACGCTCGCCCAGAGGCCGCCCACCCGCCGAGAACCGCCGCCCGCCGCGCTCCACCACACGGGCCACCCGTCATGCTCCACCAGGGCGCCCACCAAGCTCCGCCTGCCCGCCTGCAATGCTACACCGACCACCCAACCACCACCAGCCGCGCTCCGCTCGCCCGGACACCGCCCGCCGCCGTGTAGGACTTGGGGATTTTGGGGAACGATTCGGAATGGATCGATAAGTTAACGAAGCTTCTGTTCAGCTGATATATATTCCCGATTTTTTAAGATCATGGCTCAAATAATGACGTCACAGACCGTCATGTCTGAATTAACTAACAATGATGCAATATTAAGGTCACAGAAAACCACTTCATGTAGTCATAAAAACATAACAGGCGATCGGCTATCTTTGCCCGACGTTTTGTGACGACACTCACCATCTTTATGTGACAAAATGAAGAGAGTCGTCATAAATAGTTCAAGCGCTCATGAATTTATGACGACATAAATGTACTCGTCATATTTTGCTACAATATATGATGACATTTTTCCTCGTCATGAGGATTATCGTCACAGAAGGTTGCTATTCTTGTAGTGAGTGAACCATTAAGTCAAAGTTAACAGTTGAATAGATGGTGACAGTAGCTGCGCCTAGCAAGAAACTACCACTACGTCAAAAACAGATATAAGAGACGGGTAGACTTTAGTGATGTAAAACATTCGTGTCTCTGATTTCACGTCTCTGATTAGGACAACATCAGTGACGGTTAAATCCCCGTCTCTAATATCTCATATTAGAGACGGTTTTTTGTATATCCGCGTCTCTAATATCTCATATCAAAGACGGTTTTTATCTATCCGTGTCTCCAATATCTCATATCCGAGAAGGTTTTTTTGCATCCACGTCTCCAATATCTCAAATCAGAGACGGGTTTTTGACTATCCGCGTGTCTCCAATATATCGTATTAGAGACTGTTTTTTTATCTATCCGCGTCTCCGATTACCCTACCCAGTGACGCGTCTTGTTAAAACACGTCTCCGATTACCCTACGAGTGACACGTCTTCTCAAAATACGTCTCCGATTACCCTACCCAATGATGTGTCTCGTTAAAACGCGTCTCCGATTACCCTACGAGTGACACGTCTTCTCAAAATACGTCTCCGATTACCCTACCCAATGATGTGTCTACCCAATGATGTGTCTCGTTAAAACGCGTCTCCGATTACCCTACGAGTGACACGTCTTCTCAAAACACGTCTCCGATTACCCCATCCTAGTGACGCATCTTCTCTACACACGTCTCTATTACACCTACCAGAGACATGCTTTTGCTACCCATTTCTTTGTTGTCCCATCACCAAAGACGTGTTTTGGTTGCACCCGTCTTGTCTTACATAAATGAAAAAGAGAAAGGGAGGAAAATTAGCTTTAATCCACAAGTATTATAAAATAGTCTCAACATCATGTACATCTCACAAAGTCAATCAGATAAGATCTTGCATGTTACAAATGTCAACGACATATGCATTTCCATGTTACACACAACAATTATATACATTCAGGTAGAATAGCCAAGATGTTATTTCTTCTTTCAACAGACCGCGTTGGGTCCTGCATTGCAAGTAACTCCTACTTGACATGCCCATACACTTGTGGAGACCATCCTCATGTAAGTTAACAAAAGGGTGTACTGTTAGCAACAACAAAACCAGAAGATAATTTATGTATTAGCATAATTACTAGGCAACTGTTGCTATCATTACTATATACAAGTGAGGCAATGCATTTCATAGCATATGATATGAGCCGTTTTGATAAAAAAAATAGTTCAGCTGTTTAGTACTGTTTCAAAAAGGCCAGTGTTTACCATTGAAAAGAGAGCTGTTTAGTACTGTTTTATAAAGGAGAGTGTTTACTTGCTAACTTATCTTACCATTTATAAATACACAGGTTTATCCATACGACACAACCATAAGTTAGGTCATACAGTCTTACTGTATGCACACACGCTGTCGTTAGATCATAGCACACATGTATAAACAGAACTGTTATAGCAAAATTGCAAACTGTAGTTCTACCAATGTAAGAACAGTCTTACTCACCGTTGTTGATGAAGTAGACACAGCAGGCGGGGCATGCACACAAGCTGTCCCAGGAAACAGACCAAAATAGCATCCTTGGACACTAAACCAAATAGCACATTCACACTGTTTCAGTGCAATGTTGGATCCAAAGAAATCAATCGAGTCAAAAGTAATGAAGGAAAATTGTTTATTCACAACAGATTCACTGTTCTACAACTGGATTTGCATGGCTAATACAAATATAGACATTGCAAGGTAACAGTGGTAAAACTAACCATTCAGACATTGCATTGCTAATATGCAGGAAGCTAACAAGCTTGAGTTATAGTATTATCTTTTATAAAAGAAAACAGACCAGTTTCTAAGATAATGGTGCTGCCAGTAGCCCATTAGAATAATTTGTCTGGCTAACAGAAAATTCAGACACTCAGCATTTTTAAAATATGAACTGAATGGAATCAAGGATGAACCTGCTGAAAAAATTGGGAACACATAAGAGATGCAAACAAACCTAACTTAGTATATTCAGATTGCGGATGGTCTGCTAGAACCATCTAACCTGATGCAAATAAAACTGCCAAGCAGGTTCAGAAAATCATAATACAACATATTTGTTTACTGCTACATATGAGGTCTTAAAGTGCATTCAGAATTTGAAAAAAGTGAAGTACTTTTAAAAAGCCACCGCGATTCCAAACTAAGCAGTTCCACTTCGAATATGATTTTTGATCCTGATGTTACAGTGTTTATAACAATATGTATAGAAGAAGAAGCTGTACCAGAGTTCTCCTATGGGAAGCTGTAGCATTGACATTTCTCCGTCTTAAAGTACCGCATGTACAATATGTATGTCAGTGAAATAGGACAGTGGCACAACCAAAGGGAAGGTGCTGGGAGGATACGGAACACTAACAGGAAGAAATATAGCTTGCACACTTGACCTGAACTATTGTAAGCTCATTAAGCAGTACAATGAATCATAGTTAAAAAAAAGACCATAGGGGCTCTAACCCCCAGCCATATGAGATGGCTTATATCTGTGCAAACGGAGACTCAAACCGTGGTCGCTAGCTCCACTCTAAAATGAGCTAGCCAACCAGGATATAGTCCACCTGCACAATGAATCATATTCAAGAGAATAAAGTAGATATGTTAAAACATCTTATTAACTAAAACATCATTTCATTGGGAAAATGCAAAAATCTAAATTCACAAAGACCATACCTTACAATACCACCGAATGAATCATCCAAAGCAGTGAGACATTTTAGACAAATATTCTTGCGTGCTTCTGCCCAAAGCAATGAAAAAAAAAACATGGCAGGATCCTGTTCCAGAACCTAAAATGAGGAACTTACATTGCTGTTGGTGCCCTTAAACTAGTCCAAGCAATAAAGTTAGAGGCAAGCAACTGTCCAGGACCCTAATTACAGGTTAGAGCAAATTTGATATATATCGTCATGTCAGCGACAAATAGTAATTGTCAGATATTCTATATAATGGAAGAAGGATAAATATCGCCATATATGTAACAACTAAAACTATACAGTAAAGAGGGTTCAGATTTCAGAATTGTAACTAAATCTAAGTTAAACTTATACAGAGCGAAATTGTTCATCCGATTGCTCTGAATGATACCAATATATGTGCAGCTACAACTCTAATCTAATTGAAGCAAAACTGGCATCAGTAAAGAGCCTATTCCAATGCATTCCAGCTACTGCACTGAAATTGAATGTTTCTATATGGGGCTCGACAACTAGCCTGATATGTGTTTTGCAATTCCAAACTCTATGACCATGGATCTATGACACAAAATGAAAATCATGCCAGTGCAGCTCAGTTTAAAAAATAAATCGCATCAGCTGCATCAGTTCCTTGCGGAACAGTACTACCCACAAGTATCAGATCAAATTAGTACTAAAGTCAATCAAAACCTTAGATCACACGAACAGGCTGTAGACCGGCTGACGCACAGGCAAAGTGGGGAGCCACCGCCGCCGGGCGCACCCCCCTGAGGCGCGCCATAGAATCTGAAGCCCGACGAGCCCTGGAAGTTGTATACCGCATCGGAACACCGCAGCGCGTCGACCTAGGACCACAACCCACCCCGGCGACGCTAGTGGAGGTGAGGGGGAGAAGCGGCGGCGCATCGGTGTTCGGCGAGGGAATGGGGGAGGGGCGGGGCGGCGCATTAGCGAGAGCCAGAAGCTGCCGCCGCCGCCGCCTGGCCCGTGGCCTCTATGCCACACCCGTCGCCGCTTCGCCCTCTCTCTCTCTCTCTCTCTCCTCTCGGGCGGCAGGTAGAAGAGAAGCGGCGGCGGCGCTGGGAGGGTTATTTAACTATCTGCCACTGTTCCGGACCACGCTCCTTCAAATGCCAGTTTTAGAATGACACCTACATATTTGCCATCGCTTGGATCAAAACTCAACACATTTGTCATTTTTGCTGACGTGGCAAGCCACGTCCTCGAGCCAGCGTGGATTGAGCATGGGAAATGACCGTAGTGCTCTTGCCTCCTTCACAGCTAGCCACACTCTTATTTTTTTTCTGCCACTGGCGTGTGGGACCCGTACGTCAGGCCATCTTCAACCTCTCGCCTCCGCCTGTGACTGTGACCACTGAAACGAGAGCACCGAACACCCAACCAACCACCACGACCATCGTCTCCGGCAGGATAATTCCGATCCATCCAGCTTCATCGCCGCCCCGGCCTCCCAGCCGGCAGCCATGTCCGCCACCGCCACCACGGAAAAGGACGCCGCCGCCGGTGCCTACGACCTTTTCAGTATGCAGTGTCCCTATGACCAGGTCTGGTGTTCCTGCTACTTAACAGCAGCATATATAAATTAGCATGTACACAACACATTGACTATTTAAAACAACTTTGCTGAATTTGTCCACACCCTTCCACAATGTATACCCTTCTACAATGTATTAGTCCATACCCTTCATTGGTAAGCCATGTTCTATTTTCCTGGTGTTATCTGATTTCTTACTGCGAATTAAATCCGTTGGGAGAAAATACAGCAGTCAATTTTCTTTTTTCCAAACCCTACTGTTAGTTTTCTAAAACCATTGTACTTATCATCATTTGCATATTTTGATTTACTAGGTCCATCATCTGCTTACACAACGAAGTCAGAGGCACCTCATGCAATTTGGGTAAGATACTATATTGTGTTAATTGGTAGATTTCAGATATATCTTTAGCTGGCTGAAATAATGTTTATGCACTGCTTATGCTACTGCTATTACCTAACTGATATTTATCATTCTTCTGGTGTTGTTGTATTTGCCTCTGCAGCAGACCTGCAGGCTTCAGATTCTGTGGGCGTTTCTACTGACAAGGGTGTTTCTTCAGTACTCCATTGGTAATTTCTTCTTACATACTTTCACTTCGTTTTATATCATTTATTCATTTTATATAGTACAAATGCGATTATCTATGTTTTTTGTGTGTTTTCATTGCTGTTAATTCATCACCGCTATATGTCGGCTTCCTGAATGCGTTGTGTTACCACGTCCTGAATGTGTTGTGTTACAATTGTGATTCTGTATCAGTTTGATTGCCCTGCTCAGCTGGTTGTTACTGTTTGGTTTATGTGAATGCCTATTAACCATGCTTTGCTATCTTACGGTCTCTAAAGAAATTAATGTTCAGCTCTTTTGGGTATATTTTTTTGTTCTCTCAACCAATCATTCCATTACAACCGTTAATAGTGATACAGTAAGATTCATCAACTGTATAGTTTCAGGCCCATACGAATTTAAGTGTTGCATTTAGCAAACAGTACTCCATTTGAAGATTATCAGCCATGGTAAAAGATCACCACGGTTCCTTCCGTCGTGTTCAATTTAGTATCAAATTTATATTTACCATCTTGTTATTTTATTAGAGCACTTCAGGAAACAACAAAATTTGCTATGTCGAGGTTACTGAAGCTATGAAGCAAAGAGAGCAACAGCTTTCCAATGCCCTTATAGCCACTCCAGTAGATTCATGTGCAGTTAGGCCCCTTCCCAAAGACATCCACTTAGCTGTGCAACAGATATGTGGCCAAACTTTTCAACCAACCAGCATATCATGTTTCCATCGGATTTCATTAGACCAACTTCTATCCCACGAAATCATACAAGGTCCTGATTTCATTTTGACATTGCAACCATAGATGAACAACTATCGTTGTGAAAACATTCCATGGAACACCAAAGTCACGGTAAATGTTGAAGACCTTCATCCACAGGCACATAACAAGCAATGTTTAACTCCTCTCCTGAAGCCACTTTGCGACATACAAACCTGCGACTTTTACAAGGACACAAGTATCTGCATCGTCAATGCCTATACACATAGCACCGAATCGATCCCTACGTATCGCTCCCTTGGTCTATCTTATGATAACGTTCCATATCTGCATTCATTTCCACTGCAACTGCATACAAGGTCCTACATTGGAACAACCAAAACTACAACTGCTCAACCACACACAAACCCCTATATTGAACCAGCGAAAACCACAGATGCTCAGTGGATATCAGATCCATCCATTGGAACTGATCTTGACATTGATTCAGGCGAGGTGAACCCAGATAAACATAAACACTGCAATCATCATCCTTAATTACAAAGTCATATATTACAAATCTTCAGTTCTTTGTTTCCATTATATATCCTTTTTTTTGTAAATAATAGAACTATTTGAGGACCCAGATGTAGTAAGAGGTCTTTGAACAACAAATCAGAGGTAAGAAAAAAACAACTGTTCGAATCCCTATATGTCAATCCAATAAAGTTAGGAAAATGAACTAGAAGAGATGCAGAACAGACGTATCAATAACACCACCAGTTCTAGCAGTGGTGACAGCCTTGAGAGCTACTGTTACCCAGGTATAAATAGCTGCTTATCCTAGATGTATTCTTTTCCCACTAAATATTTTTACTTATCACAAATCCTTTATTTATCAGATTCCGACCGGTGCTAGGCTGTACAACAAAACATCTATGCTGGTACAATCTTTATGAAACCAACAAAAATACTAATATAATGCATTGCAATTTCATTTCCATATATCATTGGCATCTTCTTTTCTTCCTTTATGTATAGCCTGCTTCACCAACAATTATCAGCGATCACTAATGTTTCTACGATGAGAGCAGTGTAAAATGTCCGTTATGTAATACTACCTCCATCCTTTTATATGACGTTAGGACCAACCAATTTAGCCTATTTCTAATAGTACTTTCTGTCCTAACTGTCATATATTAGGAAATGGAGTAGTATATAACTATGTAGAAACCTCTATTATTTGAACAATGTCGTATGAAACCCTTTGTTGTGTGTATTATATGTCTGTTATATAATATATAGCTGTGTCTGTGTGTGGAACCTTTTATTATTTGAACAATAGCCGTACGGAACCCTTTGTCCGTATGTAATATATGTCTGTTAATGTTCAATTTAATTAATTGCCATGGAACTCTATCATCGTGTATTCTATGTTCGCGCGCCGGGGCGCGAGCAATTCACTAGTGTTTTTATATCGTGGGCGGGTGATGCGAACCGTTTTGGGCTGGCTGAGAGGCCGTGGTAGCCCAAGCCCAGGTTGCCACCGGTTTTCCTATTCTTGCATCTCAGAGATCAAAATAGCTCAGAGGTAGTGACGCGGATTGTAATAACACATCACTAATATTATTCACAATAGTGACGCGGATTGTAAAACCGCGACTTTGTTATGGGCTCATACTATACCCGTCTTTGAAGGCCCACATATCAGAGACGTGTCTCAACAAGAGCCGTCACCACTGTAATTCCAGTGACGCGTTTTGTAGAGACGCGTCTCTGATATGCCTCCGTCCGGCTGGTATACGACCTGGTGAACTAATTAGTGACGCGTTTTGTACAGGCACGTCACTGAGATCATATTGGAGACGTGTGACAAATTCGTGTCACTAAATCATATGCCTTCTTTATCGATTTTTGACGTAGTGTACCCAAATGCATGACCCTAGGATATCAATGGACAGGATATACAAATCTAGGTACAGCTTTAGAGGTACATCAATTTAGACACATGCATATGTAAATAAATGATAAACATGTGTCTAGGTAGCAAGGATTGTCCGTGCTATACTTGTCTTTATCCAAATAATAGTTGCTTAGAATCTTGAACTCTTGCTCCTGCTCTTAATCTTCCATCTCTCAAACATCGCTCCTACTCGAAGCAAGCAACGGCACCAACATACAAGCAGACAAACAAGAACAACTAAGAATATTACACCAATCAAAAGAAAAGCTTTAAAAGAGTACACTAAAGGATAGTGATCGATTCTATGGTCACGTGAGCGTAAGAAATGCTGAAAACGGAGCAACGGTTCAGAAGATATAACTATCCGAAGATTTGGATTATAGAAGGCATAAAAGATTATATGTTTGATTAATTTTAATCTATACTATAAGGATATAGTAAATTAAAACTTTTGTTACATGAAAAAACTCCCCACCCCTCACAAAGGCCCCACCTATCCGGCCTTTCGTGGACCTAGAAATTGCAGACGAAAAAAAATTGCATGGAGAACCGGGTGAGTCCATCTCTATTTTTATTTTGTCACCGCGGTTGAGGTTACCCACCCGTATACCCACCACCCAAAATTATATGTCTTGCACCACAAAAATTTCAACGTGAGTCCGCTCCTCCCCTAGTTTTTACCAGTGATAAAGAAACCCGCCCGCCGTACCGGAAAAAAATTCCGTGCAGCCGGGCTGCAAACTGTGGCCTGTGCAGCACCGCTCCAGATCGACAACGCCTGTTAGGCGCTACGATCTGATGCTCGCAACTAGAAGGTGTTGCAGCCAGCGGCTTTTTGTGACTCACTCAACGGCTCGGCTCCTAGTTCCGGCTCTGTCACGCGCTCGGCTCCGAGGACAAAGCACTCCGGCTCCCGAGTCCCCACGAAGCCCATTCCAGTGACTTGCTCCTATTGCTTAATTTCTTTCCAATTCCCATTCGTATTGACCAATTAGATTGTGACGAGTACCAGTAGCACAATGAAAGAAAAAGTGATTTATTTATTATATTGCATCTTGTACTTTGTTGTATTGTATCGTTAAGTATATTGAATTGAATTATAATCTGATTATGAATTTATGTCTTTCCTCGATATCATTGACCCTGCTCTGGAGAGCGCGTGACGAAGCTCGAAAACCTAGACAAGTCATCAGCAGCCAGCAGGGATGACGAGGGAAGCAATGTGAAGATCACGATAGAAGCAAGTAGTCGCACCATCGGGATTTCTGCAGCTAGAAGCAAGTAGGGCTGCAGAAATTTGACGATAGCTGCAAAACGGAGTGTGATCGAGACCGGGCACAGCCAATGACGTCGTGTGATGCAAGCGCGGGCCTTTCTGGTGGCATCGACTGTACACAATTTTTTCTGTCGTACCCGTCCAAATTTAGTGCATGTAGGCGTTCAGGGTTTCGGAAAGTGACTTGCTGCACACCGCATCACGGCTCATCCTCCCCCAATTGCAGCTCTGCTGCCCGAGGCACGTCTCGGCAACCTCTTCCCCTCCCTCTTCCCTTCCCGTTCCCGAGCCCCCTTGCCATCAGAGGTGACGACAGTGCTGAGGAGGCAGCCATGCGGGAGGTGGACGAGGGCCAGAGAGACCGAGCGCGGGGCGGAGGCATTGTCCAATTGAATACTATGAGCAGTAGTAGTAGTTATGTAACATCCAACAATAGCCCATTTAAAATTTTTAGTAATTAATATACTTTTTATTGAATTTCTCATAATTAATATAGGTTAAATAAATTATTTATGAATATTAAAATCAAATATAAGTTGTAGAAATATTTTTGTTGCATTCATGCTGCTGTATTTATTTTTGTATTGCTTGTGGTTTAAACGAGAGTTTAAATTTATTTAAATGCGAATTTGAATCCCTTTGTTTTGAGCTTTACAAAAGTTGTTTGGCCCATAGTTCGTTTTCGCTCCCTGGACTTTTCCCTTGGTTCGGTTTCGCACCCTCCACTCATTTCCACCTTCACGGCCTAGCTTCCCTTTTCTCTCCCCGCAGCCAGCCAGCTCGCTCGGCCCAGCTCCTCCTCCCCCGACCCACTCCCCCTCTTCCCCCGAGCCGGCCCAGCTCTCTCCCGCGCGCCCCGCCGACCCAACGCGTCCCGCCAGCCCGCCAGCTCGCCCCGCTCGGCTCAGCGCTCCCGCGGCCCAGCTCCCCTTCCGGCCCACTTTCCCTAGCGCCAGCCCGCCGCAGCGCTCGCCTCTCCCCCACGCTGACCTCCCGGCCCCACGCATCAGCGGCCTCCTCTCCACCTTCCTTCTTCCTCGCCGCGCGAATGGCGCCCAAGCGCCTCTGTCGATGGCAAGTCCGGCCGGGCCCGCCTCGCCGCGCTGTCGTGGACCACCTTGAAGCTTCGACGAAGTTTCCTGCCTCCCTTCCCTTCCTTTTCCGCGCTCTTCTCCGCTCGGAAGGTGCTCCCCGCATGGAAAGAGGAGCTCGCCGCCGCCGCCCCGAATCGGCGTGACCCGCACGCCTAGGCACCCCCGGGTCCCTATAAAAGCTGCACCACTGCGACCCCAACCCTCACCGAGCCATCGCCGAACCTCCCTCGAGCCGCACGCACCTCTCCACCTCGCTCCGAGCCGCCACCGACCTCCCAAGCTCGCCGCCGCCGTCGATCTTCGCCGTCGCCGCCCGCTGCTAAACTTGAGCCACCCGAGGAGCTCCGCGCTGAGGTGAGCTCTGCCCCAGCCCTCTCCTCTCCCTCTCTACGCTCCGTGGGCCGCGCACCACAGCGCCGCCGCTCGCCGGCCTCGGGCCGCCGTCACCCGGCCACCCAGCCGCCCCTCCGGCGTCGTGAAGCGCGTAGATGAGCTCCCCGCAGTCCCAGCTTCTCTCCCAGCCACCTCCCGTCGCCAATGGGGCCCGACATCACCGGATTGGAGTTGCTCCGGTGAGCCCCCACCGCTTGGCGTGGCGGCGCCGCCATCCCCTCTGCCGCCGGCCGACACCTCCCTCCCCTATCCAATCTAAGCCGCCGGATCTAGAACCAACGGCTTGGATCGCGCTCCGCCCCCTAGTCAAACAAAGGAATAACGGTCAGCACTGGCATATTTCTAAAAGAACCCCTCAGCTTTTCCCAAATCAACCCGCGATCCATGTTAGTTCTAAAAATATTTACATCCATGCCCCTGGTTTTCGAAAAGCCCCCTGATCTTTTTAGAAATAGCGCCCGAGGTCCTGTTTTCACTTATTTACTCGTTAGCCCTCGAGTTTTAATACATATTTACGTATAGGCCCTCGGTTTTTCACAGTTAAGCCCCTGGAAACTTTTAAAACTTGCCAGCAGGTCCCTGGAACTTAGAAAACCCATATCTTTTCCGTTCTAACTCCGATTTAAGTAATTTTCGCGCTCATGTGTTCATAGTGAAGCGTAGAATATTTCTAAAACCTTTATTTGTATTGTTTCTATTGTTTGGTGTACTTTTCTAATAGATTATTATTTGTTTGCATGTATTGTCTTGCGTGCATGTTTGTGTGGTGATTCGTGTCCGGTCGGTGAGCCTTTCACTTTGGACTTCGAGTACGAGGAGGACTTCCAGGGACAGGACTCACAACAGCAGTAGCAACCGCCTTTTGAGGAAGGCAAGTTATAGCACGGACAATCCTTGCTACCTACTCACCTTGTATTAAATTATTTTATAAATGCATGTGTCTAATTTGATGTACCATTAAGGTTGTACCTAGATTTTATTACCTTATCCTTGTTTACCTTGGGTTTATGCACTTGGGTAGATTTTGCTATGCGCAGCTACTATCATCATTATTTAACTGTTAATATTGACTTAATGGTCCACTTCAACATTAATGATAAAACTTGCTTTTTAGCAACTTGGTTTAGAGAACTAGAGCATGTGCTTCGTGCTTTGTTCTAGTGTCTCTCCATAAGGTCCGGTTCTTAAAGCGGCAACCCAGGAGCCTGTCGCCACCACTAGAACTATTATGGCTCTGGTCTTGGTTAAGTAGCTTGTACGTCTCTAGCTTGCCAGTGGTTACCGGCGGGGCCGACGGCGTTATGGGAAGCAAGGCGTGAGGTGTTACTTGATTCCATCGAGGACAGTAGCCCCGTCGGCTATGTCTCGCTAGACACAGTCCTGTGTTGGGAGTCCCTGTGGTATGGGAACTCCGCACGCTGCGCTCTTTATTTTTGTTGTTGGCATGATTTGCCCGCGCTTCGGACGCCATTGACCCCCTCACGTTGCGCCCTGAGGGTCAGTCAATCTCGGTGCCTAGAGTATCACCACCTTGTTGTACCTTAGCGACTATTGTCTTGTTAGGGTGTCTCGTGAAAAGCCTCGTAGCGTCCCTATGCAGTCATACCTCGGAAGTGTTGATGTGCGCGGTTGGGTGCAAAGTTCTTTTGAACTTTTACGCGACTGGTGGGTAAAGGGCAAAACCTCTGCAGAGTGTAAAATCTATCATGATAGCCTTGCTCAGGGTCACGAGCGGTCTGGATCCTTTTTTATTAGAATATGATGTTTATTTATGTTTAATGTCAGTTATTTATTAATTGGGTTGCAACTGGATTTTATCCACTTGTAGTAATTTGGTTAATGTTAAAATGGACCAACTAAAAGTGCTAATGTAGTTAAGCCGTGTCTAGCCTTATTTTGAGCCTTCATACCCGTGCTATACTTGCTAAGTAAATGTTTACTTACACTTGTCATTTATTCAACAAAATCCCGGATGGGTAAACAGATTGGGTTGTGCATGAGTCTGCTGCTGAGTTTCCAGAAGATTTGTCGTGCTACTGAGTTGTGATCTCCCAGTCAGAGTCCCTGTGGATTGCGGCTCCATTAGTTTGAGAGTTATTAGTCTTCCGCTGTATTTGGTTAGTTTATTTATGATGCACTTTGATGTAAAACTTTATTTAATGAAGAATTTATTAAAGCATATGTTCTCTGTTTATCATATTTGTTTGCTATATGTGTACTATAACTTCCTAGGCACACATATGGCCGCATTCGGGTTTCTGTGTAAATCCGGATGTGATAGATTGGTATCAGAGCCGTGCTGACTGTAGGATCACAGCTTAGTTAGAACGATTGTCAAAACCAGTGCTATCGAGTCTTGTGTGATTTTGGTCTCTAGGTGCTTGACTTCGTTGTTATTATGCATATGCTTGATTTGGATTTTTGTAATGATTGTGATGGGGGTAGACGCGAGTCTACTACCATCTAGATGTTGGGCTAAGGTTTATGGACATTAATGCTTACGTAGAGGGGGTATTTATTTCTCTTGCTCTATATCTATCAAATCCTCCATCCTGACAGGAACTACCACTGATAATAGATGGTTAACACAAGGAGCAACGCTGGTGGCGGTGGAGCCAACCAGAACCAGCCACAACCACTACCTCCGCCACCCACCATCAAGTAGATGATGCTCATGCTGACTCAGCTGATGCAGCAGATTGCCCAGACCATGGCGTTGATGCAGCAGCAACAGCAGAATCCGCCACCTCAGCACAACATGCCGCCCCGAGACAAGAGGGGTGAATTCCTGAAGGGACGTCCTCTTACCTTCAGCAAGGCCAGCGACCCCTTGCAGGCCGATGACTGGCTCAAGGCGGTGGAGAGACAGCTCGACATCGTGCAGTGCAATGACCGAGAGAAGGTGTTGTACGCCGGAGGACAGCTCCAAGGACAAGCATTTGACTGGTGGGACTCATACCAGTACGCTCATGTCGACCGTACTCAGATCACCTGGCAGGAGTTCCGTAGCAGCTTCCGCTCCCACCACGTGCCAGAAGCTCTGATGACCCTGAAGAAGGAGTTCCAGGCACTGAGGCAAGAAGGGATGAGTGTCACTGCTTACCGTGACAAGTTCATCGAGCTGGCCCGCTATGATCCAGAGGACGTGGACACCGACAAGAAGAGGCAGTCCAGGTTCCGTGACGGCTTGCAGGATGCACTCCAGTACCAGCTGATGTGCACCAGGTTCCCCAACTTCCAGGAACTGGTGGACGACGCTTTGATGCTGGAACACAAGCGCCAAGAGATGGAAGAGAAGAAGAGGAAGTTTCAGGGCCAGCAGATCGGGAGTAGCAGCCACCCCAGTTTCGTTCCTCCTTGGGGAAGTCAGTAGATGGGGAGCCAGCTGCGCTTCCAGAGTCAGCCCGGCCCGCTCAACCGTGGCCAGTACCAGCGTTGCCCCCAGTACCCCCAGGCGCTACAGCAGCAACGTTTCAGAATTGTAATGAAACTATCATGATGAGAAGCTGAAACTAGCGCGATGAGAACAGATTGATTCAGAGTTCAAACGTGAAAACTATGGCTGAAACATGATTTCAGGGACCTAGTCGTAATTAACCGTAGCCAGTAGGGGCTAGCAAAGGGTTTTCGTAAGGCTTTGTTAATGCTTATTAAATGGGAAAAGCTCAGGGTTAGATCTGTAAAAAGGGATTGGGTTGGGTTTAAGTGCAGGAGTCTATGAGCTCCAGGGGTTTTTTATGAGATGAGCAAGACACAAAACTAATCTAAAGGTTTACATGATTTCTCGCAGACCTAACTGAAAAGTCATCATCTTCTTCCTCGAGATAGCATAGGGGGGCTCGTCGGCGTCTGGGCACTGATCTCACTGGCGATTCGGTGACCTAGGGCGGTAGGGATTAAGCGCAAGAGGTAGAGGAGGGCGAGGGGAACTCGATGGAAGTCCCACCAACAGCGGGGATGACCGACAAATGGCCGGCGGCTCGACGCTCTCACAACGAAGCTTCTCCGGTGGACGAACGACAGCGAGAAGGAGCGGAAGAGATATGGCGTGGTGCGGGGAAGCTCGTGGTGCCTGTGGCTTGGCCGGATCGTTGATGCTGGCGCGGATCGATGAGGTGGCAGCGCTCGGCTCAGGCGGCAAATGGCGGCGGTGTTTTGGGTGAGGCAGCGCAGCTCGAGGGAGGTGGCTAGGGCATGCGTGAGATCGGGCGAGCAGCGGTTTTTAGGGCGTGGAGGCCGAGGCTTGCATAGCGCGCACTCCAAGGAAGGGAGGAGCGGCGGTGCGACAGTTGCGGCGGTAGAGATGGCATCATGGGCCGCGCGCGGGGCAGGGCTGAGCGGGGGAAGCAGCGGGAGCTGAGCTGGGCCGGGAGAGAAATGAGCCACAGAGAGAGGTGGCTGGCGGCTGGGCCGAGCAGAGGCGGGGGAGCAGAGCAGGCCGCGCGGTGATGGCTGAGAGGGGGGAAAGATGGGCCGCACATGAGAGAAGAGTGGGCGGCGCGGTAAGAGAGTTGGGTCGGGAAGAGAGAAGGGTTAGGGCCGGGCCGAGGGGAAAGGGTTAGATTTGTACATGAGGAACCCAAATAAAGCATTTGGAGCTCGTGAAAAGGATGCACATTCCAAGAATTTGAATATGCTCTAGGAAATCAGAAATAAATTCCAGAAAATTCCTATTAGGCTTCTAAACGTATTTTGGAAAATTTTGCACACACAAACACGCCTAATGCAACCAGCATGAATGCAAGGCACACAACATCAAACCTATATTGTTTTAATTTAATTTAGAAGAATGGTTTTCCCTGTATGTTGGCACTTCTTACGATCCAATATCAGGATTGTGAATCCCGGTACTAAGGTAAGGAGTTTTTCAGTGGTTTTTCTTATGACTCAGTAAAATATATAAATATTCTGCAAACGCACAGAATTACTGCTGTAGCACTTCACCAGGGACTATTCCGAGGTATCGTAATTTATATTTTCGCAGGGAAGCTTATGGCAAGAGTACTAACAAATAGATATTCGAGACTATCAGAGAGGGGTACACGACTAGCAAGACGGGGGATAACGGTATTGGATAGGAGTGGATATACCGTGACACATAGCTCAAGGGAGGCTCAGATAGGAAAGAAAATGAATAGATAGCTGGGTGGACAACGAGAAGAGATAGAGGATTCCTAGGTACTTTATCTGTCTATGTCACTCGGGGTTAGAGATACAGAGACTATAGAGCCAGCACTCAGAGGTCAAGGTCAATCCTATGTCTTAACTTCGGGACAGCAGAGCCTACGCCACACAAAAAGGGATGAGAAGGGGTGGCATCTACCCTACGCTGGGGGATCCTACAAGCTGAGACGAACGTGATGGGCTACAAAGGCAGTATAGGGCTGTCACCACCTAACGACTACTACCTCTGCAGACTCAGGGGCAAACCAAGGTTACTGGCTAGCCTAGGAACCACTCCTACACTAGTCAATAACTACATACTCCACTAGCAAGAGCAAGCAACCTTGTCAATACTCTTAGTGACAATTCACTTCAAGTATCGAGGAAGATCAAAAAACTGGCTAAGACAAAGACTTGAACAAGATCTAGAAGCACCAGAACTAGAACCGACTATAGTCTAAACACGATATAGATGCAACTAGAACAAAGTAGAAGCAAGCAATAAATGAGAAAGGCAAAGTGATAAAGATAACTATATTGATAACTCAAAGTCTACAAAAGGAAAGGAAAAGATACAAGAGCTTATACCAGAGCTTCTGAATACGACTCCGGAACCTCCGAGGCACAGCTTGACTCAACTCTAACTCCCAACTAAACTATCCTAACTCTACTAGAGAGAAGTGGAAATGAGAGCTCCTTGGCTTGGTGTGTGTGAAACAAGTGAAGTGCCACTGCATTTATAGGTGTCCCAAGGTGGTGGATAGGAGTGGCGGCCAAGGGAGCCAGGGGGTGCCCCCTGGTGATTCGGCAGAAGGCCAGGCTTCGGCCGAATTGGGCTTGGCCCATTGCCGGCCTCCCTAACACCGCCTTTGGTCTTGGACCTCCCTGGGCTGGCTTCTATTAATGTACTTCGTGTTGTGTTGGCCCAAGGATGAGGTGGCGGTCGCCCACGTGTCATGTGTCGTCATCGTTTGGTCATCGTTGACGTGGACGACTCCCGATTGTGCTTTATGTCGTGTACGGCTAGGGGGGGGGGGGGGGGGTAACCGGCCGAACAGAGTCGTTCGGCCGAATCGGTCAATTCCGACCCCTATAGCACGTATTTGTTGTTAATGTACCTGCACAAGTGAAACTCACCAAAACTCATGGAACTTTATGACAAATAAACCTAAGTGCATGGAATGTCACATATATCCTCTTTTATTCCCGAGTATTGGTGGTCGAAAACGTGCCATAACGACCGCCAACAAGCTCCCCCAAGCTTAGACCTTTGCTCGTCCTCGAGCAAAGATAAAAACTTAGGCTCGGTGTATCAGGACTTGCTACAATGTCAATATCTTGCAGGTAATCTTTCTAAACAACTAGTGCTCAATATTACTCGAATCATTAGCAAAACATTAAATCACCATTTTACCTATGGGGCTTATAGCAATCTCCTTGTCTTGGGCGGTTGAAAGGTTGAACAGTTTGATTTAGTTTTATTCCACTCTACTCTTTTCAGGATCCCATCATGGAGTTTCCATAATTTTGTGAAAAATGTAAGTTGTTCCTCATTTGGCACACTCAATCACTCAAGTGGTATTTGAATCCTCACAAAAGGCTTGTGCCTTCTTTTCATCCTAAAATCTAATATGGCTTTTGTGTGGCTCAGGGACAATGGATGAAGGCATGCATGCATCTTATATTTTGCTAAGTCAAAGATAGGACCTTTGGGGAACCAAATTACACCTTTAGATCAAGAAGTGCAAGTGTGTGGAATATGTGGAGTAGAATATGGTGGAATGGAATAGAGTGGAATATGGTGGAACTCCTTGGGATGATTCTTCCTCTCCTTGACTTATTTTTGAGAACATGGGCTATCTCTTTTTTGCTCATATTTTTGCCATGCCATTTGACATGCTTTTCTTATTCCTTATTTTGCCATGCTCTTTGGCATGTTTTTCTTTTTCTCTTTCTTTTTTCCATGCTCTTTGGTATGCTTTTCTTTTTGCATAGCCCGTGTTTCTATTCAAGGATATTTGGAGATGAGATCATAGAACATGGAGCATTTTGTTTTGTTGATGGATGATGGCAATGTTTGCTAACTCCCAGTGTATGAATTGCAAGTGAGAGGTGGTGTGTACGTGAATCTCGATCTTACAAGCATGAAAGTTTCACCCAAAGGTCACAACAACTTGACAAAACTCACTAAGACAACAAGCAGCATATGAGTAGAAGGTTTCAACTAAACTAAACATATGGCTTTGGTAGGAATTTCTGACCAATGAGGAACTTGTTTTATTTTTGAAAGCACAAAGCATCCAATATTTTCACCATACTACGAGCAAAAGTAAAATTTAACCACAATCTCACTATATCATTCCTTACAATAACTTAGACTTGGAATAAAGCATGTGCTCCCACAAGGTTTTCAGGTTCATTTTTACTCATGCCAATTAACTCAAGTACTATCAAGCTACTAGTCGAAACAAAGCACTTGCAAAAATTAATGACAGAACAACTATTCATCATTTCCAAGGTGAGAGGCATATGGTTCATTCCATGCATAGTTTGGAGTTATTTTATTCAAGGGAAATATTTTTTGTGTTTATTTTAAGATGGAGATAAAATAGAAAAGGGAAATGGCAAGTGCAGAATCAAAGTGCTGAAGGGACATAGAACATACCTGGTAGGGGTCCACCCCCAAGCTTGGATCTTTCATTGATAGGGTCAAAACCTTGAAAAATATTCTGTCATCTGATCTGTCTGCTGCTAGACGTCGTACCTTTGGGAGTCCAGCACGCTGCTATTCTCTTGGTGGTACTGAGAATGGCGTGCTAGAGAGCCTTTCATGTTTTGGGTATGGTCATCGAGGAGGTCAATTCGGTCGGAGATGTAAGATAATTCCCGACCGATGTCGTAGCCGCTGGGTGTGGAGAAGCGTGCGGACTGAGAGTGCCCAGAGAAGTACAGTTGGGAGGCACTATCGTACCCCCCTGCATACCACCCCTGGGAGTACTCAGAGTCCGTACTCTGGGCGCAGTCCTAGTGGCTCGGGGCGAAGTAGTCCGGGTCCTGGGATTGTCCAGAGCCGCCTGCTCCTGACGTCCCAGTACTGGTCTACTCATCGAAGGCCACCTCGAACGCAGACGTATGTCGGTGTGACTGTGTTTGTGAAGTTGCTGGTTCCTGTGCGGTGAAGAGCCCGGCATCACACTTGGCTCATCCCCGGGTGAATGGTCCTTTGCCTGCAACACTGTCCCGAGCGGGCTCTCTCCGAGGGGAGAATCATCCGACTCGGTACTCAGCTGAAGAGTTAGTTTCTGATCGGTATACAACCTCAACTCTGCATAGGGCAGTGGCACTTCGGTTGTATAGCCATGGTAAATCATCACCAGTGTTGCATTGGGCGCCCGTTGTATCATGTGTCCTTGCACAAAGTGCTCGGCATCCACAATGGAACGTGTTGTCTCTATGTACGTGAGATGAGCGCCCTCCAGAACGCCCAACTGGTTAGTGAGGCGAGTGACTAGAGAAGTCACTGCCACGCTACCCACGCAAGAGTGATGGGACAGCCAATGGGTAACCAAATCCTTAACCGGAGAAACAGTAACTCGCTTGACCATGGCATAAAGAAGCCGCAACTCGACTGTATTAACGGGACACAAATCTAAACGTGGAAACACCGTCATAGCCATCCACTAATGCATGAAACACAAGGTGGGGTTATGAATATTATTGGTGCGTGGAGCAGAACAATTGGTGCTTACGGAAATCTTTTTCTAAAACTCGTCCCGACTAAACCTTTTCAAAGCTTTGGCAGGCTCCAAAGAACAACTACTAGTGAAACCAAGAGCCATGCTCAAATCCCTCCAAGAGTAGAAGTACTCTTGGTTGAAAAATCGAGAGTGAACACCCTCCCCTTCAGATGTAAGAGTCAAAAGAAATTTGAGGGTGAGGAGGTACGAACCTTGTTTGTTGACACGCTAGAAGTTGCCCCAGCCAACGGCTTTGAAGACTTCTGGGAATTCTTCATCCATACCCATTCTTACGAGCAAGTCCAGCTCGAAGACACGGGTATGCACAAACTCCTTCAAGCGCAACTTGTTGAAGACGTTCCGCTCCTAGTCCGTCCAGAGGATGATGTCACCCTCATTCAGGACTCGTCCACCTCCATCTAGCTTGAACTGCGGGACAGGGCTGGGGAGCGCCCATCATCATCCAAGCGTTTGCTCAGCCGTGCAGAGCGATGGAACGCGGAGAAGATCTTCGGCACGCTACCTGCAAAATGTTAGCGCAACGACTACCCAAAGGACTAAATATATGGGGTTAGCACAAGTAAAACAAATTAGTCGTTCAAGAGGGTTAGTCGTTCTGCCGGGAATGAAGAACCACCACAAAAAGTTAGTCGTTCTTGTGGGTGTCGGAAACCACCACAAACACATTCAAGCTTCAGCACAAGGATCAGACAAAAGCAAAATATTTTTGTGATTTTTCAGCACTGCAAGTGAACCAACTTGAGCAAGAACTAGAGAAGAACTTGAGCAAGAATGAGAGAGAGAGAGAGAGAGCTTCTAGCAGAAATTTTTCAGTTTGAGATGGTGCAATGAAGCAAGAAAGCAATGGGTGGTATTTATAGGCTAGGAGGAGGACAGGGGCTCATTCAGCCGAATGGCCTGGTTCGGCCGAATTGCCTGGTTTGGCCAAACCAGTCATGTGTGGCCTGAGCACTCCAGGTGAGTGCAGCTCCCACCTTTGCTTTCGTTGCACGCAAAATTTTGTGGCCAGCACTAGAGTATGGTCATGTGAGTGGATTTTAGTGGTAGGTGAGATGCAAACTTGACATGACCAAAGTGAAAGTTAGTGGAGTCACCCCCATGCTGCCATGTTTTGTGATAATTGGTGAATGTGCAGCCATATGGAGTGGGTAGACATGTTTGTGCTGGTTGGTGATGATGGGAAATAAATGGAGCACTTTGGAAAAGGGTAAAAATGATGAGAATTATAAAATATACCCAATTCAAATAAATTGTAGCATGCTGTCCATTTATTTTTACCATGCTTGCAATTTTCTACTCTCTTTCAAATTAATTGCACATGTGATTCATTTATTTTGGAAAGGGAAACATGCAAATGCAATGATGGAAATTAAAATTTGGAAGGGAAACATGGGATACATACAGGTTTTCCTAACGGCGAGAGCTCGTGTTTAATGTCAGTGAGCGGGACTCCTCCTGTCTTCAGTTGATGTAGTCATTGTCCGATCCCAGAGTCAGTGGTTTGGATGATGCACCTTCTTCTGCCACGCCTTCTTGTTCTTCTTCTTCTATGTTGGTGGCGGTGGGATCGGCTCCTCTGGAGAATTCCCGAGGGCCTTATCTTCCTCGTATCTCTTCACGAGGAGGTCCATTTCCTCTGCACTCATTGGTCCTGTAAGCTCATCCCATTCGAACTGCTCTCCACTGAGTATTTCCAGCTCTCCACTGAGGAGTGCTTTTGGGAAACATTCGGCGCTTCTCAGCTCCGGTGTAGGAGGCTTTGTCTTATTCTCTTCCTGAGGTCAGAACAGGAAGGAAATCGGCATCCGGTTGATATGGAAATGGATTTCTCTTGTATCCATGTCAATCCTGGCCTAGGTAGTGTTCAAAAATGGCCGGCCCAACACAAGGGGAAACAAATAATCGCTCCACGTGTCAAGGACAACGAAGTCCGTAGAGACGTAATGTCCCTAGACTTAGACCGGCACATTCTTGATCACTCCCTCGGGGTAGCGGATCGATGAATCTGCCAGTTGTGCCTGGGCATTTGTAGGAGACAAAGTGGAATAGCATAAATTTTTAAATAATACCTTGGACATGATGTTGACGCTGGCTCCCAGATCATAGAGTGCATCAGTAATGCGACGATTCCAGATCGCGCATTGAATGATTGGCATTCCAGGATCTTGCTTCTTTTCCGGAGGTGTCCTCATGATGGCTTTAACAGCAGCTCTTGGCAGGTGTGCCCCTTGTGGTATTTCTACTTGGACTCGTAAGACTACACCTGCGTGCAAGCACAATATGTTCTGCGAGATGCCTTACCTCGTCTCGTAGTAACTGCATTTACTGTTTCAATAGAAGGTTCGAGTTGCCCCAGAATCTTCCCTGACTCGGTAACAGGAACGGCTGCAGCTAAATGAGCAATTTGGGTTTCAATCATTTTATTAAAGCTCAATTGACTTTTCATGGTAGAAGAGAATGATTTCATTATAGAGTCTATGCTTTCCAAGATTTTATCATTAGCAGCAAGCTTTTTATAGATATTTTCAGTGATTTTACCACGGCCAAACACTATATCTCTAAGAGATAGCTAATTATTGAAATTGCTAGAATTAAAATTGTTACCTTGTTGAGGCCTCTCAAATGGGAGGTTCGGGCGCGTTCGTTTTGTTTTTGGCCCGAACCGGTAGATTTGTTTCATTTTTGGCTCGAATCAGTGCATTAAATGCAGCCGACATGGTTTTGGCATAGTTTCACATGGTAACAAAAGTAACCAAAACAAATCAAAACCTTAGTATTGTGTCCCAAAAAGTGGATTGGGTGCGTTCATTTCATCTCTTGCCCGAACTGGTGGATTCGTTTCAATTCTAGCCCGAACCGGTGCATTAAATACTACAGCCATGGTTTCGGCACAGTTTCTCGTGGTAATGAAACTGACCAAAACGAACCAAAACATCACTATTGGGTCCAAAAAAGTGGACTGGGTGCGTTCATTTTGTGTATGGCTCGAACCATTGCATTCGTTTTGTTTCTTGCCTGAATGAGAGCATTAAATGTGGTCGGCATGGTTTTCGGTACAGTTTCACGCGGCGACAAAACTGACCAAAATGAACCAAAACATTAGTATTGGGTCCAAAAAAGTGGATTGGGTGCATTCGTTTTGTTCCTCACCCGAACCGATGCATTCGTTTCGTTTCTAGCCCGAATCAGGGCATAAATTGACTAAAACATCACTATTAGGTCCAAAACAGTGGATCAGGTGCATTCATTTTGATTCCGGCCCGAACTGCTGGATTCGTTTCGTTTCTAGCCCGAATCAGTGCATTAAATGCAGCCGGCATGGTTTCGGCATGATTTTTGGCACAGTTTTACACGGTAACGAAACTGACCAAAACAAGTCAAAACATCACTATTGGGTCCAAAAAAGTGGATTTGGTGTGTTCCTTTCGTTTCTGGTCCAAACCGGTGGATTAAATGCAGCTGGCATGGTTTCGGCACAGTTTCACGCGGAAACGAAACTGATGAAAATGAACCAAAACATCACTATTGGGTTCAAAAAAGTGGATTGAGTGCGTTTGTTTCGTTTCTGACTCGAACCGGTGCATTCGTTTCATTTCTAGCCCGAATTAATGCATTAAATGCAGTCGGCATGGTTTTCAGCACAGTTTCGCGCGGTAACGAAACTAACCAAAATATTACTATTGGGTCAAAAAAAGTGGATTTGGTGCGTTCATTTTGTTACTGGCCCAAACCGGCGGTTTCGTTTTTGGCCCGAATCATTGCATTTATTGCAATCGGCATGGTTTCAGCATAGTTTCACATGGTAACAAAACTGACCAAAATAAACCAAAATATCACTATTGTGTGCACTCATTTTGTTTCTGGCCCGAACTGATGCATTGAATGCAACCAGCCTGGTTTCGACATAGTTTCACGTGGCAACGTCACTTACCAGAACAAAACAAACATCACTATTGGGTCCCAAAAATTGGATTGGGTGTGTTTGTTTCGTTTCTGGCCCAAACCGGTGCATTCGTTTACTTTCTTGCCCGAATCAATGCATTAAATGCTGCCGACATTATTTTCGGCACAGTTTCATGCGGTAACAAAACCGACCAAAATGAACAAAAATATCACTATTGTGTCCAAAAGTTGATCGGGTGCATTCGTTTTGTTCCTGGCGAGAATCGGTGCATTAAATGCTGCCGACATGATGACATAACTGAGCAAAACATCACTATTCGGTCCAAAAAAGTGGATTGGGTGCGTTCATTTTGTTTCTGGCCCGAACCGTTGCACTCGTTTCGCTTCTAGCCTGAATGAGTGCATTAAATACAGCCGACATGATTTTTGTAACACGTTCCGCACGATAAGGTAACTGACCAAAATGAACCAAAACATGATTGTGTCCAAAAATGTTGATTGGGTGCGTTCGTTTTGTTTGTCACCCGAACTGGTGCATTCGCTTCATTTATAGCCCGAAATAGTGCATTCAATGCACTCAGCATGATTTTTGGCACAGTTTCGTGCTGTAACGAAACTGACCAAAACATCACTATTGGTTCCAGAAAAATGGATTGGGTGCGTTCAATTTGTATCTGGCCCGAACCGTTGCATTCATTTTGTTTCTGGCCTGAATGAGTGCATTGAATGCGGCCGACATGGTTTTTGGTACAGTTTTGCGCGTTAACAAAACTGACTAAAATGAACCAAAACATCAGTATTGGGGCCAAAAAAGTGGATTGGGTGCGTTCATTTTGTTTCCGGCCCAAAACCATGGATTCGTTTCTTTTTTGCCCGAATCAGTGCATTAAATGCTGCCGGCATGGTTTCTACACAGTTTCGCATGGTAACAAAACTGACCAAAACAAACCAAAACATCACTATTGTGTCCCAAAAAGTGGATCATGTGCGTTCGTTTTGTTTCTTGCCCGACCCGGTGCATTCATTTCTATTCTGACTCAAATCAGTGCATTAAATACAACTGACATGGTTTTCGGCACAATTTCACGTGGTAACGAAACTGACCAAAACAAACCAAAACATCACTATTATGTCCAAAAGTGGATTGGGTGTGCTCATTTTGTTTCTTGCACGAACCGATGCATTGAATGATGCCAGCGTGGTTCTGGGCACACAATTTCGCGCAGTAATGAAACCGACCAAAAAAAAACCAAAACATCACTATTGTGTTCAAAAGTGGATTGGGTGCGCTCATTTTGTTTCTTGCACGAACCGATGCACGGAATGTAGCCGGCCTGGTTTCGGCATAGTCTCGCGTGGTAACGACACTTACCAGCATTCGTTTGGTTACTGTTTCAATTGAAGGTTCAGGTTGCCCCGGAGTCTTCCCTGACTCGTTAACAGGAACGGCTGCAGCTAACTGAGCAATTTGGGTTTCGATCATTTTATTAAAGCTCAATTGACTTTTCATGGCAGAAGAGAATGATTCCAATACAGAGTCTATATTTTCCAAGATTTTATCATTAGCAGCAAGCTTTTTATTGATATTTTCAGTGATTTTATCCCGACCAAACACTAGATCTCTAAGAGATGGCTGATTATTCAAATTGCTGGAATTGAAATTGCTACCTTGTTGATGGCTCTCAAATGGGAGGTTCGGGTGCATTCATTTTGTTTCTGGCCCGAACCGGTAGATTCGTTTCTTTTTTGCCCGAATCAGTGCATTAAATGCAGCCGACATGGTTTTGACATAGTTTTTCATGGTAACAAAACTAACCAAAACTAACCAAAACATCAGTATTGTGTCCCAAAAAGAGGATTGGATGCGTTCATTTTGTTTCTTGCCCGACCCGGTTCATTCATTTCCATAATGGCTCGAACTGGTGTATTAAATGCAGCCGGTATGGTTTCAGCACTGTTTTGTGTAGTGATGTAACTAATCAAAACGACCCAAAACATCACTATTTGGTTGAAAAACTAGATTGGGTGCGTTCATTTTGTTTCTGGCCCGAATCGTTGCATTCGTTTCGTTTCTGGCCTGAATGAGTGCATTAAATGCAGCCAGCATGATTTTTGAAACGGTTCCTCGCGGTAAGGAAACTGACCAAAATGATCCAAAACATTACTATTGTGTCCAAAAATATTGATTGGGTGCGTTCGTTTTGTTTCTCACCCGAACCGGAGCATTCGTTTCGTTTCTGGCCCGAAATAGTGCATTAAATGCACTTGACATGATTTTCGGTACAGTTTCGCGCGGTAACGAAACTAACCAAAACAAGCTAAAACATCACTATTGGGTCCAAAAAAGTGGATTGGGTGTGTTCGTTTCGTCTCTGGCCCGAACCGGTGCATTAAATACAACAGCCATGGTTTTGGCACAGTTTCTCGTGGTAACGAAACTGACCAAAACGAACCAAAACATCACTATTGGGTCCAAAAAAGTGGACTGGGTGCGTTCAGTTTGTTTATGGCTCGAACCGTTGCATTCGTTTCGTTTCTCGGCTGAATGAGCGCATTAAATGCGGCCGGCATGGTTTTTGGTACAATTTCACGCGGCGACAAAACTGACCAAAATAAACCAAAACATGAGTATTGGGTCCAAAAAAGTGGATTGGGTGCATTCATTTTGTTTGTCACCCGAACTGGTGCATTTGTACATTTCTAGCCCGAATCAGTGCATTAAATGCACTCGGCATGATTTTTGGCACAATTTCGCGCGGTAACAAACTGACTAAAACATCACTATTTGGTGCAAAAAAGTGGATCGGGTGCATTCGTTTTGATTCTGGCCTGAACTGCTGGATTCGTTTCATTTCTAGCCCGAATCAGTGCATCAAATGCAGCCGGCATGGTTTCAGCATGATTTTTGGCTCAGTTTTGCATGGTAACGGAACTGACCAACACAAGCCAAAACATCACTATGGGGGTCCAAAAAAGTGGATTGGCTGCATTCGTTTTGTTTCTGGTCCAAACCGGTGGATTAAATGGAGCCGGCATGGTTTCGACATAGTTTCACGCGGAAACGAAACTGACGAAAACAAACCAAAACATCACTATTGGGTTCAAAAAAGTGGATTGGATGCGTTCATTTCGTTTCAGACTTGAACCGGTGCATTCATTTTGTTTCTGGCCCGAGTCAATGCATTAAATGCAGCCGACATGGTTTTCAGCACAGTTTCGCGCGGTAACGAAACTAACCAAAACATCACTATTGGGTCAAAAAAAAGTGGATTGGGTGCGTTCATTTTGTTACTGGCCCAAACCGGCGGTTTCGTTTTTGGCCCAAATCAGTGCATTAATTGCAATCGGCATGGTTTCGGCATAGTTTCGCATGGTAACAAAACTGACCAAAACAAACCAAAACATCACTATTATTTCACAAAAAGTAGATTGGGTGTGTTCATTTTGTTTCTTGCTCGACCCAGTGCATTCGTTTCCATTCTAGCCAGAATCGGTGCATTAAATACAATAGGCATGATTTTTGGCACATTTTCGATTGGTAACAAAACTGACCAGAACGAACCAAAACATCACTATTCTGTCCAAAAGTAGATTGGGTGTGTTCATTTCGTTTCTGGCCCGATCCAGTGCATTCGATTCATTTCTGGCCCGAATCAGTGCATTAAATGTACTCGGCATGATTTTTGACACAGTTTCGTGCGGTAACGAAACTGTCAAAAACAAACCAAAACATCACTATTGGGTCCAAAAAAGTGGATTGGGTGTGTTTGTCGTTTCTGGCCCAACACGGTGCATTAGTTTCGTTTATGGCTCGAAGCAGTGCAATTAATGCAACCGACATGGTTCTTGGCACACAGTTTCGCGTGGTAATGAAACCGACCAAAACAAACCAAAACATGACTATTGTGTCCATAAGTGGATTGGGTGCGCTCATTTTGTTTCTCGACCAAACCGATGCTTTGAATGCAGCTGGCCTGGTTTCGACACACTTTCTCGTGGTAACGAAATTGACAAAAACGAACCAAAACATCACTATTGGTTCCAAAAAAGTACATTGGGTGCGTACATTTTGTTTCTGGCCCGAACCATTGCATTCGTTTCGTTTCTCGCCTGAATGAGTGCATTAAATACTGCCAGCATGGTTTTCGGTATAGTGTTGCGCGTTAACAAAACTGACCAAAAGTGGATTGGGTACGTTCATTTTGTTTCTGACCCGAACCGTTGCATTCATTTCGTTTCTGGCCTACATTAGTGCATTAAATGCAGCCGCATGGTTTTCGGTACAGTTCCGCGCGGTAAGGAAACTTACCAAAATGAACCAAAACATGACTATTGTGTCCAAAAATGTAGATTGGGTGCGTTCATTTGGTTTCTCACCCGAACCGGTGCATTCATTTTATTTTTGGCCCGAATCAGTGCATCGAATGCACTCGGCATGATTTTTGGCATAGTTTCCCGCGGTAATGATCTGACCAAAAGAAATCAAAACATCACTATTGGGTCCGAAAAAGTGGATTGGGTGCATTGGTTTCATTTCTGGCCCAACCCGGTGCATTTGTTATGTTTATGGCTCGAAGCAGTGCAATTAATGCAGCTGACATGGTTCTTTGCACATAGTTTCGCGCGGTAATAGAACCGATCGAAACAAACCAAAACAACACTATTGGGTGCGCTCATTTTGTTTCTGGCCCAAACTGATGCATTGAATGCAGCCGGCCTGGTTTCGACACAGTTTCATGTGGCAACGTTACTAACGAGAACGAACCAAACATCACTATTGGGTCCAAAAAATTGGATTCGATGTGTTTGTTTCATTTCTGGCCCAAACGGTGCATTCGTTTACTTTCTTGCCCGAATCAATGCATTAAATGCAGCCGACATTATTTTCAGCACAGTTTCATGCGGTAACGAAACCGACCAAAATGAACCAAAATATAACTATTGTGTCCACAAGTTGATCGGGTGCATTCGTTTTGTTTCTGGCTAGAACCGGTGCATTAAATGCTGCCGGCATGATAACATAACTGAGCAAAACATCACTATTCAGTCCAAAAAAGTGGATTGGGTGCGTTCATTTTGTTTCTAGCCCAAACCGTTGCATTCGTTTCATTTCTAGCCTGAATGAGTGCATTAAATACAACCGGCATGATTTTTGGTTCAGTTCTGCACGATAAAGGAACTGACCAAAATGAACCAAAACATCACTATTGTGTCCAAAAATATTGATTGGGTGCGTTCATTTTGTTTCTCACCCGAACCGGTGCATTCACTTCGTTTATAGCCCGAAATAGTTTCGCGCTGTAACGAAACTGACCAAAATATCACTATTGGTTCCAGAAAAGTGGATTGGGTACGTTCAATTTGTTTCTGGCCCGAACTGTTGCATTCGTTTCGTTTCTAGCCTGAATGAGTGCATTGAATGCGGCCGACATGGTTTTCAGTACAGTTTCGCGCGTTAACAAAACTGACTAAAATGAACCAAAACATCAGTATTGGGACCAAAAAAGTGGATTGGGTGCGTTCGTTTTGTTTCCGGCCCAAAACCATGGATTCGTTTCGTTTTTTGCCCGAATCAGTGCATTAAATGCTGCCGGCATGGTTTTGGCTTAGTTTCGCATGGTAACAAAACTGACCAAAACAAACCAAAACGTCACTATTGTGTCCCAAAAAGAGGATCAGGTGCATTCGTTTTGTTTCTTGCCCGACCTGGTGCATTCATTTCTATTCTGACTCAAATCAGTGCATTAAATACAACCGACATGGTTTTTGGCACAGTTTCCCACGGTAATGAAACTGACCAAAACAAACTAAAACATCACTATTGTGTCCAAAAGTGGATTGGGTGTGCTCATTTTGTTTTTGGCACGAACCGATGCATTGAATGCTACCGGCCTGGTTCTTGGCACACAATTTCGCGCGGTAATGAAACCGACCAAAAAAAACTTAAACATCACTATTATGTCCAAAAGTGAATTGGGTACGCTCATTTTGTTTCTTGCACGAACCGATGCACGGAATGTAGCCGGCCTGGTTTCGGCACAGTTTCACGTGGTAACGACATTGACCAGCATTCATTTGGTTTCTGGCCCAAACCGTTGCATTCATTTCGTTTCTGGCCCGAATCATTGCATTAAATTCAGTTGGCATGGTTTTTGGCACAGTTTTGCGTCATAATGAAACCGAGCAAAACATCACTATTGTGTCCAAAATAACTGGATTGAGTGCGTTCGTTTTGTTTCTGAACCGAACCGGTGCATTCCTTTCGTTTCTAGCACGAATCAGTGCATTAAATACACTTGGCATGGTTTTTAGCACAGTTTCTGTAACGACCCAATTTAAGCATTACATCATGAGCATCATTGGTTGACATTATTATAATTCATAAGCTATGTTTGAATAATTTTGAATTATTGAATAAAATAGAAACACATGCATTGTGAAGCAACTTGAATTTTTACATAGGACAATGGTTGTAACTTCATCCATTAAACTACTAGTTTTTAAAAGAAGAATTTAGGTGATTTTTCCCTGATTTTTTTGAAGCCATCTTGAGGTCAAACAGCTTGCTTGAAAGTCCAAAAATAGTGTTCCGGGAAGAATTTTTATTTCAAATCTAGAGTGTCTATTATGCCACTTTTATGTAAAATAAATTCATCTTGAATTGTAGTATCTACTAGAAAATTTTAGAGCTTCTGTGTGATTTGGGTCGATTTTACGGACTGTCCGTCGTCCCCCTCAGACTATCAGACACCCTCCCGACGGAATAAAAACCCCCGACCCCTCTCTCTCTCCCGTTCTTTTCTCTCTCCCTCCCGTTCTTATTCCCTGACGCGGAGCACCTCCGCCCCCTCGTCGCCCACGCCCGGCGTCGGAGTAGGAGACCACCAACCACGGGCCAGCCAGGTCAACGGCGAGCTCCTCCTCCTCCCCCATGACGACCTCGACCCCATCCCCACAAGAAGCAAGCAGTTCATGGTGTTCTTCTTCCCCAACTCTGGTGAAGAAAGTTGAAGGCTGATCTCCTCCCTCGCCGCTCTACTCCAACTTGCGACACTCTGAATCATCCTTTCCCATCCTAGGGGAGCTTCCCCCATCGTTTTCCCCTCCTCTCCCATGCTCCATTAGCCTAGCCATGGCACCCTACATCCATTAAACTCAATTGAAGCCGTAGGTCATGCAAAACCTCGTGCATGTCAAAGATAAGCCCTAAGACGGGATCCTCATCACCCATAGAAGCTCTAGGTTTAATCCCCATCGTGATTGGCCACCCGAATCATCGGGAACGCCATTGTTGGGCACTTGACGAGTTATTTCCTGTTATGCCACCTGCCCTATTTTTCATGACTGTGATATAGTTGCTTGCCCTAATATTTTTATTAACTATTGTGATGTTTATGGATTTATGATACAAATCATTTTCTCTCTTTGTGCATCTCATACATAGACGTTTATGAAATTGATTGTGCTAGCCTCTTGATGATAGATAATGCCTAATAGAACTATTTGTTTGCATGATTTTGTTATATAAATTGGATTCGGTTGACTTGTTGCTGTCATAATAAATTCACCTAAGATCCTATAGTCATGAATCTAATTTTGTTAGTGTTGTATGTCCTATCTAAAATTAATGAAGCATATAATATGATAACAAATTAGTAGGGTTGATTGCACAATTGGTTGTAGCTAGTTAAATTGGTAATGGATAATAATTTAACATGAGCCCAACTCTTATATTCCCTTTTTAAGAAATATGCTATGTTGTTTAATATTTATAGATCACATCAAATGGTTGAAGGAAGGATATAACTTTACTTAGTTCATTCTAGAGTTAGTTTCATATTGTAAAATATCTAATAACTCTAATTGTCCTTCAATAGTTAAAGGTTAGTCTCTTTTCACTAGTTGTACACAAATATGACATGTTTTCATATTGACGTCTAGCTTAAATAAATTAGAATTATGAGCTTGTATTAATCAAGTATAACCAGGCTACCTAGCCTCTAATTTAGATAATAATGTTATTGCTCTTAACTAAAATATGATGCTAACTATCCTTAAATTATCTAAGCTACATCATACTAGTGTGTTATCTTGCAAGCATATGATCCATCACCT
This sequence comes from Echinochloa phyllopogon, assembly GCA_033239725.1. Classification (NCBI taxonomy): domain Eukaryota; kingdom Viridiplantae; phylum Streptophyta; class Magnoliopsida; order Poales; family Poaceae; genus Echinochloa; species Echinochloa phyllopogon. Next base: position 33,023,127 of record BTCW01000018.1, read on the forward strand.
AATATAGATACAAATAAATGAAATAACTTGCATGGTTAATGCTTGGTGTTGTGACAAGGTTAATATACTATTAAATTTATTGGGCACTCTCATGTTACCTTTTTGCCTTTCAAGATATGTGAATATATAGGAATAGGTGTAACGGTGCTTTTGCCCTATATTATGTTTGTGTACCTAAATTCCAACTTTAAATTACTTTCTTGATGATTTTTAAATCATGTTATACTTTGCCTATTTTAATCATTGCACCTCATATGCATAAGCATTCATGGCATTGTTCTAATTCATGCATCTATTCAATTCTTTGGAGCACGACATTCCGGAGTGACGCGTTTATGGAGCACCAAATCTCAGGCAGGACCCAACTTGTCTCACTCTATTTTCTGAATGAAAATGTCACATTACCATTAATGTATGTGCATGAGCTTAACCCTACCTAGTTTATATAAATGTTGTAGAACCCACTTTGGCATATTTTCCCTCTAGGTAAAAGTATGTATCCTTAGTCTTGTCGTATTAATTTGTTTAGCCATGCTTAGATATCGATAGAAGTCGGGAGGTGGCAAGGGCACCACCATACCAGCCGCAAGCTATAGGAAGATTGCCTAGTTATACATAAAAAGTTGAGAAGGACTAAAAAGTGAGCAACTATAAATGAGAATTGAGATGAATAAGGAACTATGTGTTATCGGTTTGATATTAGAGCACTATTTCGTACTAACCACATGTCTAAATATGGTAATGATAAGCCAAGTAGCATAAGTTGCACCGGGTACTGGTCGGATTTGGCGCGGGTCAAATGAGGTGTAGTTGGCGGTTCCGTTGCATCTATTTCCTTCGGCCTTTTGTTCAACTCTAGTTGCGGGTATGTGAACGGTTGAGGCCATGAATTAACACTTACCCTTGGCCGTGGGTATGGTCGTTGGTCTTTCGCCTCGTGTGGGAGAAGTTGTACACCCCTGCAAGGTATTAATCTATTGCAATAGCCGCGCTCTCGGTCACTGAGCACGCTCTTGTACTTTGACTTTAACATAGAATTTTCATGAAGGGCTTATGGAAGATTGAGCTCATGATTTGTGATCACCTTTCACTTATGTAATTGTAATGATACTTGATGTAGATTATAGATGCTATGTCTTTTGCTTATTCACTTGATAAATAACGCTTGCGTTTTATGGTTTAATTGTAAAGCTTGGCTAGCCTTGTGCATCCACCAAATTTTAGTACTATGGAGAAGTCATGCAAGTACGCAATGTACATACAGTGCTGCCGTTAAGTTGTTTTGCAGATTTTTCTCTTAGGAGCGATGGTCACGTTTGTCCCGCCGGAACCGGCAAAGTGGATGAACGGTGGATATTACTCTTGTTATGCACAGTGGTGTCTTATGGGCAAGGACATCATCGTTGCTTCTTATTTCTTTGTATCTTTCTGTTGTGATTTATCTCTCAACATAGGAGAATATGGTAGGATAACCACCAAGATCAATGCTATATAGATTTAGAAGAGAACCTCACTTTAATTGGTGAAATACTCATGCATAGTTGTAATAATCATAATTTATGATTTTTGTAATATGTTCAACACTTGTAATAAGAAGTTTAAAATTTGCTCGCATATATAGCTTGTGATGGTTTCCATGATGTATATACGGTATGTGAGTTGTTCCTGGCCGATGCTCGAGACACATACCGCGGACTACCGGGATTATTTTGCTTAAGTCGGGTTGATCAATGGGTGATAATCCGGTTTAGTCGAAAAAATTTGGGCGGTTCCTTACAGTTTGTCGTGGTAACGAAACTGACAAAAACGAACCAAAACATCTCTATTGGGTCGAAAAAAGTGGATTGAGTACGTTCATTTTGTTTCTGGCCGGAACCGTTGCATTTGTTTCGTTTCTTGCCTGCATTAGTGCATTAAATGCAGCCGGCATGGTTTTCGGCACAGTTCCGCGCGGTAAGGAAGCTGACCAAAATGAACCAAAACATAACTATTATGTACAAAAATGTTGATTGGGTGCGTTTGTTTTTTTTCACCCGAACTGTTGCATTCATTTTGTTTCTGGCCCAAATCAGTGCATTGAAGGCACTCGGCATGATTTTCAGCACAGTTTCGCGCGGTAACGAAAACTACCCAAAACAAACCAAAACATCATTATTGAGTACAAAAAAGTGGATTGGGTGCGTTCGTTTTGATTATGCCCCGAATTGGTGGATTCGTTTTATTTGTAGCCTGAATTAGTGCAATTAATGCAGCCGACATAGTTCTTGGCACACAGTTTCATGTGGTAATGAAACCGACCAAAACAAACCAAAACATCACTATTTATGTCCAAAAGTGGATTGGGTGCACTCATTTTGTTTCTGACACGAACCAATGCATTGAATGCTATCGGCCTGGTTCTTGGCACACAGTTTCACACGGTAATGAAACCGACCAAAAAACCAAAACATCACTGTTGGTTCCAAAAAATCGGATTGGTTGCGTTCATTTTGTTTCTGGTCCGAACCGCTGCTTTCATTTCATTTCTGGCCCATATCAGTGCATTAAATGCACTCGACATTGTTTTCGGCACAGTTTCTCATGGTAACGAAACTAACCAAAACATCACTATTGGTCCCAAAAAAGTGGATTGGGTGCGTTCATTTTGTTTCTGACCCGAACCATGCTTAGCCATGCTTAGATATCAGTAGAAGTCGGGAGGTGGCAAGGGCACCACCATACCACCCGCGAGCTATAGGATGATTGCCTAGTTATACATAAAAAGTTGAGAAAGACTAAAAAGTGAGCAACTATAAATGAGAATTGAGATGAATAAGGAACGATGTGTTATCGGTTTGATACTTGAGCACTATTCCGTACTAACCACATGTCTAAATATGGTAATGATAAGCCAAGTAGCATAAGTTGCACCGGGTAATGGTCGGATTCGACGCGGGTCAAATGAGGTGTAGTTGGCAGTTCCGTTGCATCTATTTCCTTCGGGCGTTCGTTCAACTCTGGTTGCGGGTATGTGAACGGTTGAGGCCATGAATTAACACTTACCCTTGGCCATGGGTATGGTCGTTGGTCTTGCGCCTCGTGTGGGAGAAGTTGTACACCCCTGCAGGGTATTAATCTATTGCAATAGCCGCGCTCTCTGTCACTGAGCATGCTCTTGTACTTTGATTTTAACATAGAATTTTCATGAAGGGCTTATGGAAGATTGAGCTCATGATTTGTGATCACCTTTTAATTATGTAATTGTAATGATGCTTGTTGTAGATTATAGATGCTATGTCTTTTTCTTGTTCACTTGATAAATACCGCTTGCGTTTTATGGTTTAATTGTAAAACTTGACTAGCCTTGTGCATCCTCCAAATTTTTGTACTATGGAGGAGTCCTGCAAGTACGTAATGTACATACGGTGCTGCCGTTAAGTTGTTTTGTAGATTTTTCTCTTAGGAGCGATGGTCACGTTTGTCCCGCCGGAGCTGGCAAAGTGGATGAACGGTGGATATTGCTCTTGTTATGCACAGTGGTGTCTTATGGGCAAGGACATCATCATTGCTTCTTATTTCTTTGTATCTTTCTGCTGCGATTTATCTCTCAACATAGGAGAATATGGTAGGATGACCACCAGGATCAATGCTATATAGATTTAGAAGAGAACCTTACTTTAATTGGTGAAATACTCATGCATAGTTGTAATAATCATAATTTAGGATGCTCGAGGTACATACCGCGGACTACCGGGATTATTTTGCTTACGCCGGGTTGATCAATGGGTGATAATCCGGTTTAGTCGAAATAATTTGGGCGGTTAACATTGAACGCAGCGCTATAGCCTTTTATCTGAAGTACATACCGCGGACTATCTGAAGTGAGACCTTCGTTTGTTTCGTTAACATTGAACGCAGCGCTATAGCCTTTTATCTCCTCATCGCGGCTTCCTAGTCATTTAGAACTTTCCATGCTTGCTTCTCTTGTGAATGTGAGAGAAAAGTAAAGTCTTAACTCGATCTGCAACCATGAGCCAAAAGAAAGCAGAAGCCTCTGCTGCTAAGCCTGCGGAGAAGAAGGTATCAAGGAAGAGGGTTCCCATGGTATAAACACAAAGCCAGATTGCAAGACTCATCTGTCTCCTGCTGATGCTTGGAAGTATTGCACCGCGAAAGAAGGAGACCTTCATGACCTGGTGGAGCAAGGTTTGCTCTTATCCCAGGAAACTCTTGAGTGGAGGGCTTGCTTCAATGCACAATTTCCCACTGAAAACACAAATGAAATTCCTTTATTCGTGTCTTTTTGTGAGCGCGGAGTAGGCCTTCCAATCTCCTCCTTTTTCCGCGAGCTTCTTGACTTTTACAAACTCCAACTCCATCATCTGAATCCTAATGGGATTCCGAATATCGCTGTATTTGTGCATGCTTGCGAAAAATTCCTTGGCATCAATCCGAATCTCGCTTTATTCCGCACTTTGTATCATGTAAAGCCCCATCCAAATTTCTAGAGGATGGAAGTGGTTGGAGGAGCGGGAATTCAATTCCGCCAAAGGATGAAAGAGCAATGGTTCTCCATCCCCCTTAAGGAGTCGTGTGGAGACTGGAAGTCCGAGTGGTTCATAATCGGTGAGTAGTCAAAAAACGAGTACTCTTCCTATAGTATTTACGGTCGATACACATTGGATACAAGTATGAGGGAAATACAGATCCTTCCCGCATGGTGCCAGAGGAGCTCTCAGATGAGACCGTGCTAATGCGCTTGTCGCGCATGTTTAGCAATGTAAACAATAAGAAGCCATACGTCGCCAAGGAATTCTGTAAAGGCCAATCTCCAAGTTCTGTAAGTACTCGCAACCTTTAAATTTTAGTTATTTTGAACATGCGCCTCAATACTTATTCTTCTCGTGTAGTCGGCCACTGATTCTGACGGACCAGTTGGTGGCCTGTCTCCGCAAGATTGGGAGAACTTTGGAAAGAGTTCTTCAGAAAAGTCAGAGCCATCGAATGAAAAAGTCAGAAGAACTTGAAGTAATATCTGACGAGAAGGCAGCTGACTCGGATGGCAAGCAAGTGAATCTTCAAGGTAAGAGAAGTCTTCATAATAAAATTCGAGTACTTTATCCGTTCCGCCATTTAATTTGGATGTACTGTTTTCGAAAAACAGAGGATATAGAAATAGTACCGAGATTTCCCACAAGAGTAAAACGGAAAAGGACTACTTGGTCTCGATCAGATACTCCTTCAGGAGCATATGTGCCTGGAGCGGAAGAAGGTCAGCGTATCAAGATTTCCAAATTTATCACCGCTGTTCAAAGCTCCTCAACTACAAGTGCCATGGCGAGTGGTACCACAAGGAGTACAACTAGCTCCAAAGTGGGCGTGCTGAAGTTGAAGAAGTTCAACTTTAAGCCAAAAATCACCGTGCTGACAAAGTAAGTTTGTTAAATCAAGATATCCTTTCAATTGAGCCATAATTCCGCTATTGAATCTTGCATTCTTTTTGTGAAGGGTTCCATCTGGCGCACTTGCGAGTGCGCTGCATGCGCCACAAGAACAATTGAAAAAGCTGAAGAAACATAGCATGATAAAGAAGAAGTCCTCCCTGGCGCTGTCGATGAAAGCGGCGGAGTTTCAAGACTGAACCAATCTACAGAGAAAGAGCCGCCTGATGTTAACTTGGCTTCAGAAGCAAACCCCGTAGAAACTACAAACCAGGGAGATGCCGAAAGGCCGCCGTCAATTGTGGAGGTAACTCATATAGCCTTTGCTCTGTATATCTTCCGGAATTTTTGTATGAACAATGCTTGTGAAACCATGAAGGTTGGTTTGGAGGCTAGAGAAGTCGCCAATACTGTTATCAAGCAAAGTACTCCACTGCCACAAGGAAGGGCTACTGACAATGAATCAATGCAGCTGAAGCAACACCTGGAAGCCGCTCTGGTAAGAGGAAAGCTTAATAGAAAATAGTCAATATAGTAGCTATTAACTAAAATCAAATGCAGGCTTTGGTAGATAAAATGGAGAAGAATAGAGACGCAAGTCTGGAATCTCGAATAAAGGAACTCGAAGAAGATCTTGCGGCTGCCTATGAGGCGCGGGAAAAAGCTCGAGTTGATAATCAAGACTTGGTTTCTCGACTACACGAACAACTCAAGGGAATGGGAGATGAAAAATCTCGAATGGATACTCATAACCGGGCGTTGATCCGAGACAACAATAGTAAGTAAAGCAAAATTTTGCACACTTAATCATTAATTTAGTCATATGAAGTGTAATCATAGACTTGTCTTGTTTCTGCAGGATTAAAAAAAGAATTGGTTGAAGAAAAGAGCAACAACACATCGTGGTATAACTTGGCGCAATCCAAAACCGAAGATTGTGCCCGCTTGGAGAAAGAACTCGAGGATCTGAATGGAAGATTTGCCAAGGAGCATCAGATCCGTGTTGACATGGAACAAGCTTGCACCAGGGCCTTGGCGGGACAACAAGCCAAACAACAAGAAGTGGAGGATCTCCAAGTTGAGAAGAAGGCCATAGAAGAGGCGGTCCTCCCCATCATTGACATGGTAACACCGGAGGTTGTTGCTACTACTAACCAGTCACTATTGGAGCGGATCAGCGCAGTGCTTGGACAAATTACTGATTTTTGTAAGAATACCGTGAAGGAGTGTGTTAATCAGCTGCTAGCGATGGTGAAGGCGCACAATCCAGACGTCAAACTTGAAGTCGTAGAGCTTATAGAAGGAATGGAAATGAAAGGATTTGGAGATTTGGTGAAAGAAATAGAGCCAGTCGCGGATACTTTTATTGACTCGTTAGAGTAGATCTGTATTGTAACTTGAAGTACTCATTCAAATACTCTGTTTTGAATCTGATATGGATACTTATCCATAACATTTGATACTTGTTTAAAGTAATCCTTTTGGAAATACTACTGTGTAAGTAATATCCAATAGTTTGTGTATATGTGAAGTATTGTGGGTAGTATATTTGATGTGTGACTACAGTTTAAGTAGTTCAGTGGTCGTATAGGGTTCGCAACTAGGAAGAGTTGAATCGAGCCTTGTTAAGGTTTAGTAATCTTGCTAATGCAGGGCGAAAAGTTATGTGCATAGGCATAAGCATGCTGCACTTCTTGGTATTTTAGAGCACCTTTAGGTGACTTTTATAGGAGATGAAGAATGAGTGTAGTTGGTATAACACTAATTCTTGTAGCTTTCGCTGAAAAAGCCACAAAATCAAAAGAAAAGAGATTATCGCCTTCAACCATGTATAGATGAGGGTAATTCATCCAAGATTTTTAGGTATTTTGATACCTCCCTTTTTAAAAGAGAATCCTGGTTTCTTTTGAGCGGGAGTAGAAAACTACTCGGATACCACATGACGGCTAGCGCCGTAATGAACATGGTATAGTTTTATCTAATGAGATAAAGGATGCCATGACAGGGGAATATAACTTTATTAATTTGTGAACAAGGGTTGTTTTACAACGACTCGAATACAATATCCCGTGTTACGGGTAAAATTTGCGGAGATGCTCTATGTTCCATACATTTGGCAATTCCTCTCCTTCCGAGGTTTGTAGCCGGTACGTACTAGGTCCAATGACTTGTTTTACAAGAAAGGGACCATCCCATCGAGACATAAGCTTGTGCAACCCTTCGGTCTTTTGGATTCAACGTAGTACCAAGTCTCCTATAGTAAAGGATCGAGGTTGAACAGAGCATTGATGAAAGCGATGTAATCCTTGAAGATAACGCGTGTTCTGAATAAGAGCTGCTACTCGAGCTTCCTCGATGCCATCAACATCCTGAGATCTTTCTTGATGAGCGAGTTGTTCATCGTAATTCTCCAGACGCGGGGTTTCCCATAGAAGATCGGCGGGTAGAACTGCTTCGGAGCTGTAACTAGGAAATATGGTGATTGGCCGGTAGCCCTGTTGGGTTGGGTGCGTAGCCCCCAAAGCACCGCGGGCAACTCTTTTTCCCATTTTCCGCCATATTTCTTTAGAGGCTCATATAACCTGGGTTTCAACCCTTGCAGTAACAAACCATTTGCATTTTCCACCTGTCCGTTGGCACGAGGATGAGCAACTGAAGCATAATGTATCTCAATGGAATATCTATCACAATAGTCTTGGAATTCTTCGCTGGTGAATACAGAGCCGAGGTCTGTGATAATATTGTGAGGAACTCCAAATCTCTGGACAATACCATCAAAGAATTTGATCAAATTACCGGCTTTAGCATTTACTAAGGGCATTGCTTCGATCCACTTGGAAAATTTATCGATGGCTACGACGAGCCACTCGAATCCGCCTGGAGCTTTGGTAAGGGGACCAACGAGATCAAGACCCCAACAAGCGAAAGGCCATGATAGTGGTATAGTGTTGAGGTCGTGTGTTGGAACATGAGTTTGTCGTGCGAAGAATTGACATCCTTGACATTTTTTGACGATGTCCGCTGCATCGTGCTTGGCTATTGGCCAGAAAAAACCTGCTCTGTAAGCTTTGCCGACCAAGGTTCGTGAAGCAGCGTGATTACCACACACGCCGCTATGAATTTCTTGTAGTAGAGCTTTTCCTTGGTCAATTGTAATGCATTTCATTAAGACGTTGGCCGAAGCCCCACACCTGTAGAGTACATTGTCCACTACTACGTAATTAGCAGCTCGTCGTTGAATGCGTATTTGCTCTGGCTTCTGCTTTGGTAATTTGTGGTCTTTCAATTACTCAATGAAAGGAGTCATCTAGTCAGTGTCGATTACCATAATCTGAGTTTCTGGCTGGGACTGGGATTGCGTGGTCTCAGCTGGTGTTGGTCTTTTAATGGATGGCTGGAGTAGTTCTTGGACGACTATTTCTGCTGGGACGTCGGCTCGCCGAGATCCTAGCTTTGACAGGGCATCTACGGCGACGTTGTAGTCACGAACGACGTGGTGAAACTCCAGGCCTAGGAAGTTTCGTTCTAGTTTACGAACCTCGTGAACGTAGGCATCCATTGTCTCTTTTGAAGCGTCTCAGTCTTTATTAACTTGGTTGATGGCCACAGCCGAATCGCCATAAACAACAAGTCGCTTGATACCGAGTGATGAGGCCAGGCGGAGCCCGTGCAGCATAGCCTCATACTCTGCTTCATTATTGGTGACCTGGAACAGGATTTGTAGAACGTATTTGAGTTGATCTCCTTTAGGAGATATAAGAAGTACGCTTGTGCCTCCTCCTTCAAGTTTGAGTGATCCATCAAAATATATGACCTAGTGCTCAGGTCGAGTGGTTGTCGTAGAATTTTGAATTTCTGTCCATTTGACTGTGAAGTCTGCAAGAGCCTGGGACTTGACGGCTGTTTGAGATGTCAAGTCAAGGTGGTATGCTCCAATTTCGGCCTTCCATTTGCAGATTCGACCTGTTGCGTCTGGATTATTAAGGATTTCGCCTAGCGGGAATTTAGTTACGACTGTGATGTGGAAAGCTTGGAAATAATGTCGTAGCTTCCGTGATGTGATGAAGATGGCATAGAGTAGTTTTTGCACTTGAGGATAAAAAATCTTGGACTCGGAAAGTACTTCACTGATGTAGTAAATTGGCCGTTGTACTGGGAATACATGGCCGTCTTCTTGTCTTTCAACTACTATTACAGTGCTGACCACATGGGTTGTCGCTGCAATGTATAGATATAGATGATCACCCTTCAAAGGTGCTGTGAGTACTGACGGAGTAGATAGATATGTTTTGAGTTCTTCGAACGCCGTATGTGCTTCATTCGTCCATGAAAACTTATCCTGCTTTTTAAGCAATTTGAAGAAAGGGAGGCCTTTTTCTCCTAATCTTGAGATGAACCTGTTTAAGGCTACGATGCATCCTGTCAGCTTCTGGACATCTTTGGCGTTCTTCGGTACTCCCATGTTAAGGATTGCTGAAATCTTTGCCGGATTGGCTTCAATACCCCTATTACTGACCATGAACCCCAAAGGTTTCCCTGACGGAACACCGAAGACACATTTGGTTGGGTTAAGTTTCCAACGGAATGTTCTAAGGTTGTCGAATGTTTCTTGAAGGTCATTGATGAGATGTTCTGACTGCCTTGTTTTGACGACCACATCATCAACATATGCCTCTACATTGCGCCCAATTTGTTTCGATAGGCACGTTTGTATGGCTCGCTGATATGTGGCACCGGCGTTCTTCAATCCAAAAGACATGGTTGTATAGCAGTAAGCACCGACGGGGGTGATGAAAGATGTTTTGATTTGATCTTCTTTATTTAGAGCTATCTGATGGTATCCTGAATAGCAGTCTAGAAAATAGAGTAGTGCGCATCCTGCCGTGGAGTCGACGACTTGATCAATGCGTGGGAGTCCCATGGGATCTTTTGGGCAATGCTTGTTCAAATCTGTGTAGTCGACACACATCCGCCACTCATTGTTGTTTTTCTTCCGAACTAACACTGGATTGGCCAACCACTCGGGATGGAAGACTTCTTTGATGAAGCCTGCGGCGAGTAGTTTGGCGAGTTCTTCTTTTATTGCCTCTCGTCTATCTTGTGCGAATCGTTGGAGGCGCTATTTTTTAGGTTTTGCGTTCTTGTCAACGTTTAGTTTGTGCTCGACAAGTTCTCTAGGAACACCAGGCATATCAGATGGTTTCCAAGCAAAAATATATTTATTATCTCGGAGGAACTTGACGAGCGCGTCTTCCTATTTGCAGTCTAAATCTGTCCCAATAAGGGCAGTTTTGGACGGATCGCCCGTCCCAAGATTTACAGTTTTGAGCTGTACTTCTTCGGAGGGCTTGAAGTTGGCACTTGTTGACTTCTTGTTGGGTACTTCTAGGTCATCTTTCTTCGATTTCTTGGCCAAGGCGAGTACTTCCTGCATCTGGGTAGGGACGTGCGAAGTGGCGGCGAATTCTACTGCCTCGACGACGCAATCATACGATAACTTTAAATCTCCTTTTAGGGAGAGTACTCCTTTAGGAGCAGGCATCTTGAGAACCAGGTATACATAATGCGGAATCGCCATGAATTTGTCGAGGGCTAGTCGCCCAAGAATCGCATGGTATGAGATCTCGAAGTCTGCAACCTCGAACTTGATGTACTCGGTTCTGAAGTTTGCTTCCATCCCGAAGGTAACTGGTAGTGTGACCTGACCCAGGGGGATTGCTGCATTGCCTGGGACAATGCCATAGAATGGAGCGTCTGTAGGCTTGAGGTATTTTGTAATGTCTAGGCCCATCTTCTTGAACGTGTTTGCGAAGATGACATTGAGCCCGCTGCCTCCGTCAATGAGTACTTTGCTCAGTCTGGCTTGCGCCACGACCGGGTTTAAGACCAGAGGGTATCTCCCAGGATTTGCAAAGTTTGTCCACTGGTCTGTTCTGGAGAATGTGATAGGCACTTCTGACCACTTTAGGTATGCTGGGGTGGCAGGTTCTATCGCCATGATCTCTCGCAGAGTGAGCTTCTTGGCGCGCTTCGACTGGTTTAGGGTTTCTCCACTAAATAATATAGCTACGACGTTCTTGACATTTGGGAAGTTGTTGCCAGGGTCTTTGTCATCTTTGTCTTCCTTTTTCTTGTCGGTTTTGGGAGCATCTGGTGTTTGCTTGTCGAACTCCTATTTTAGGTGAAAACACTTTACCATTGTGTGCTTGCCATTGGGGTGGTAAGGGCAAGGACCGTTCATGACGTCTGCCGCTGAACGAGTCTTACGACTAGGGCACTGGACCGCTGCGACTGTGTTGTCTGGCTTGCGCTTCCTGTTATCGTGATTGAAGTCCCGATTGTTTGGGCGATCATTACGTCGGTCGCCGTTGTCTTTGTTGGTATTGTTGTCGCGATATCTTTCAAAGCGCTCCCGCTCGCGGTCGTCTTGGTCTGCCCATTCGACGACAATGCGTCGTAGCTCGCTGATGTTTTCTGGACGACGTCGACCAAACTTACGGTGTAATTCTCGTGTGTAGAGACCATCATGAAAGCAGTCGATTACTTCCCGGTTAGAGATATCCACGATTGTAGCTCTTTTATCGAAGAATCTCTTGATGTATTTTTGCAAGGTTTCTCGTTTTCCTTGCTTGGAAGCTGCCAGTTCATAACGGGTTCCGGGCCGAGCCCAGGTTCCCTGGAAGTTGGTGGTGAATTTCCTGGTGAGATCGTCCCAAGAGTCGATGGACCTGGGGCGGAGGCCCTCGAGCCATGTTAGGGGCGTGGTATCTAGCATAACGGGGAAGTAGCTGACTTTGATGTCATTGGATCCCCTGGCCATCTGGATGGCTGTAGAGTAAATTCAGAGCCATTGTTCAGGGTCTTGCTTGCCCGTGAACTTCTCAATTCCTGTAGGTTTGAACTTGCTTGGCCATTGGATTTCTTTTATGCGCTGGAAAAAGCTGGAAAGCCGTCGTATTTATCGCTTGGTGATCGATCACTCTGGAAGCTAGATGTGTTGTGGTCGGAGTCGTATTGTCGTCCACGATTGTGGTTTTAGGGAGGGCGATCGCTATAATTTGAGGACTCTTGATGTCGGTGGCGATCGTTACGGTGCTCTCCTCGGTGATCGTTGCGATGTTCTTCGTGACGGTCGTAATGGCGCTCTTGATCGCGTGGTCGGTTTCTGTAATTGTGATAGGGTGGAGGCCCGTAGTTGCGGTCGTAGTCTGCGCGGCGACGGAGTTCAGATTCCACGCGCCATTGTTGACTTGACTGATGATAGAGCGAGCATCGTGGTTGTCATTAATGACGTTGCGAAGGTCTCGATCTTATGGCCTTGCGTCGTCTTGGGTGTTAGTGCGTCCTCTCCCCTGCTGGTTATTGCGATCAGCGTCTTGGCCACATCATTGTCCTCCTGTGGTGGCGATTGAAGCTTCATGTTGGGGAGGCCTCTCAGCGTCTGGGCGTCTGGTATCTGGTGTGTGGTGGCTAGGATTCGCTTGGTTCGTAGCCTTCTGAGCTGTGTCGAGGAGTGAGAGTACTTGTCTGACAGCAGGGGTGTCGGGCATGGCCCTGGCGAAATCTGTTGCAACAGAGATGTTTAATGGCACGTTTTGGGATACAAACTGGTCGCCAACCATATCGAAATCCTGTGTAAGGTTTCGCATGGCATTGGCGCGTATCGCGGCGTTAAGACGCCTCTGCTTGCGCTTGGTATTCCTAGCTTGACGCACGGTCTTTTGCTCCTCTGTTTCTCCGTCAGCAGTGCGTTCCTCTTCTGAGATGTCAGTTATCAGCTCACGGTCATATTGAGTGCCTTGGTCTTCGTTGCCAGCCATAAACACCTGACGACTTGGTTCTTGATCGCTGAGAACGATCTAAGTGGTTGAAAAGTTGTCGCTCGAGCTTTCAGTTGGGGTGGTGAGCGATGCAGTCTTGCCGTCTTGAAAGGGGAGTTCTTCCAATATAACGACAGTAAGTCTTGAATCATTGTCCCGGGAGGTGTCGGCCGGAATCGCTCCGGGCCAGTGAACGGCGAGTCCTCCAGGTGTTCTAGTCATGACTAGTCCGGACGGGAGGTGAACGAGTGGTTCCTCCAACACGAACTTGTTGTTGAAGTGAGCGTGATGGTGTAGGCGTGCGACGTTATCGGGAGCATCACTTAGCAGGATGGTGAAGTCATCGTCATTGTCCCTTGATGGCGCTGATGCCGGCTCGGGGTCGTCGGGGCGACTTGGCTTTGAGTGATACTTTTGGGTCGTCCTTGCCTCTTCTTTTGTGGTACGACTCTGTTTATGCGAACTCGCTTCATTGGAGAGTTCAATTGGGAGCCGATCTGGGGGGTTGTCCGATGGCGTGGCCAGCTCGGAGCTCCCTGCTCTTTCCATAACCGGGATCGAGTTGTACTCGGACTCGGCCTGGAGAATTCCGAGTGAAATTGGAGTTAAGGTCAAACTCAGAATTGAAGCCGATATCGAGTTGGAAGTAGTCGCCGAGCGGGAGCCGGGGTTGTTCGCAAGGTAACTTGCGAACCTACCATCTCTTTCAGCGACAAAGGTCCATGCACCGAAAACGAAGGTGGCTCCTTCTTCAACGTCGGCAATCTTGAAGGCGGTGAATCCCATCGTTCCTGATGGTGAGCTTTCGGCGAGTAGCCCCACGGTGGGCGCCAAGTGTCGACGATTTATGTCGAGCACATCTATGTGGGGGTATCCCAGGGAGTAGATTAGTGGGTCTCGCCGAGTTCTAGGAACGACAGTGCACGAACAACACAAAGGTTTAGACAGGTTCGGGCCGCGAGTAGCGTAATACCCTACGTCCTGTGTGCTTGATTGTATTGTCTATGAATTGATCTGTTTTGAGGGGGTCCCTGCTCCTCCTTATATACTCGGGGAGCAGAGTTACAAATTGATTACAAAGACTACTCATATCCAACCTGGAAGGTTACATTAAGGTAATCTATCATGAATACGAGTAGTTCTATTGCTTGACTACATCGTCCTATACCTTATCTGGCTAGTCCAGAGTAGTCGGGTTATAACTCTCCATATCGAGTAGTTTAATTCCTTAGATGAGTGGCCCTAGGGATCCTGGCCCCACAAACAAACCAAACATCACTATTAGGTCCAAGAAAGTGGATTCGGTGCGTTCGTTTAGTTTCTGGCCCAAATCATTGCATTCGCTTCGTTTTTGGCCCGAATCAGTGCGTAGAATTCAGTCGACATGGTTTTCGTCACAGTTTTGCGTGGTAATGAAACTGGCCAAAACATCACTATTGTGTCCAATAAAGTGGATTGGGTGCGTTCGTTTTGTTTCTGAACTGAACCGGTGCATTAAATGCAGCCGACATGGTGACGTAACTGACCAAAACATCACTATTCGGTCCAAAAAGTGGACTGGGTGCATACATTTTGTTTATGGCCCGAACTGTTGCATTCATTTTGTTTCTGGCCTCATTGAGTGCATTAAATGCAGCCGACATGATTTTTGGTACAGTTCCTCATGGTAAGGAAACTGACCAAAATGAACCAAAACATCACTATTGTGTCCAAAAATGTTGATTGGGTGCGTTTGTTTTAAGTCTCACCTCAATCGGTGCATTTGTTTCGTTTTTGGGACAGTTTCACACGGTAACGAAGCTGACCAAAACATCACTATTAGTTCCAAAAAAGGGGATTGGTTGCGTTCATTTTGTTTCTGGCCTGAACCGTTGCATTCGTTTCGTTTCTAGCCTGAATGAGTGAAATAAATGTGGTCGGCATGGTTTTTGTACAGTTTCGCGCGTGACCAAAATTAACCAAAACATTAGTATTGGAGCCAAAAAAATGGATTGGGTGCGTTCGTTTTGTTTCCGGCCCGAAACCGTGGGTTCATTTCGTTTTTTGCCCGAATTAGTGCATTAAATGCTGCCGACTGTTGGCGGTCGTTATAGACCGATTTCTGACCTCCAACCAAGTATAAAACAGACACAATGGAGACACGCACCATAGCTATAGGGCTTATCACTGACTATTTCCACAAGTTTTGGTGATTGTCCTCTGTGCAGGTACAAAATGGAGAAACACATGCTATAAGGGTCGGAAATGACCGTTTCGGCCGAACGACACGATTCGGCCGGTTACCCCCCTTAGCCGTATACGAAATCGAGAAGCCATCCACGTCACCGACACTCAAGCAGTGACCGGGATGACACGTAGACGACCGCCACCTCATCCGGGGCCGGTCTAACTCGAAGCCAAGTACCAGGAACTAGCCAGGAGAGCCCACAGGGCAGAGGTTGCATGGGGGAGCGCTGCCAGGCCACAGGGCCCGTTCGGCCGAATGGCCCACTTCGGCCGAACCGCCCCCAGAAGTTCACCGCCTCAGCAACCGCCTCGGCACCAAGGCGGTGCCACGTGCCCGTTCGGCCGAACACATCGGTTCGGCCGAACCAGCCACTTCGGTCGAACGGCCTGGAGCCGCCTTGAGCTGCCTTGGCCACTGCTCCACTCCTCCACCGACCCGGGCCACTATAAATTGAGACCCCTGGTCACCTGCTAGACACACAACACAAGAGTAGAGTGCAGGCGAAGCACTGTTAGTTCTCCACTTGTATCAGTAGAGATAGGGACAGAGGAGAGGTGAGCGTCCCGGAGAGGAGCCGAAGTGTCGGCCCCTCTTCCCGCTGTACCTCTACGGATGCGACTTCACTTCGAGTAACATCCGGGTCTTGTATGGCAACTCTTGTATCTCTCTCTGATTAATTGAGCATTCAGTTCTTACATTTATATGCTTGCTAGTTCTTCGTTCAATGCTTAGTTGTGTAGTATAATTTTATACTAGCTGCTTAGCTTGAGTGCTTATCTGTCTGCAGTAGATAAGTATTAGTCAACTAGTGTAGGCGTGGTGCCTATACTTGAGGCTAACTTAGTTTCTGCCCGTCGCAACGGAGGTGGTAGCCGTAAGGTGGTGACAGCCCTTTCGGTCTTCGTAGCCCATCACGTTAGTTCCGGTGTCTTAGGACCCAAGGTTCAGGGTAACCGGCACCCCTTCTCACCCCTTTCTGTGTGTCGGAGGCTCTGTAGTCCCGAAGCAAGTATCTATTTGTACCCTCTGATCTACTCAATCAAACGGTAGAATACCTTTATCAGACCCATACCCTCTCTACCCTCTTACCTCTTCTCTTCTATCCTTGTTGTCGTCATCCATCTCATCCATTCCATTTCATCCACACCATCTACCTAGGACAACTTAGTTTAGGATTAGTACACTTCTCGTTCTCCGTGGAAATCGATACCTTGGAATACTCCCGGGTGAAAGCTACATCGGTATCCGTCCGCTTGCAGATTTATCTGTAGACCGTAAGGAGTGCCAACACCGACATATTTTCGAGTGGTAACAAAATTGACCAAAACAAACAAAAACATCACTATTGTGTCCCAAAAGGTGGATCGGGTGTGTTCGTTTTGTTTCTTTCCTAACCTGGTACATTCGTTTGTATTCTAACTCAAACAACTGCATTAAATACATCCGGCATGGTTTTCGGCACAGTTTCTTGCGGTAACGAAACTAACAAAAATGAACCAAAACATCACTATTGTGTTAAAAAAAGTGGATTGGTTGCATTCGTTTCGTTTCCGGCATGAACCGGTGCATTCATTTCGTTTTTTGCCCGAACTAGTCCATTAAATACAAGTGGCATGGTTTTCAGCACATTTTCGTGCGGTAACAAAACTGACCAATATGAACCAAAACATCACTATTGGGTCCGAAAAAGTGGATTGGGTATGTTCATTTTGTTTCTGGCCCGAACCATTGCATTCATCTCGTTTCTGGCCTACATTAGTGCATTAAATGCAGCCGCGTGGTAAGGAAACTGACCAAAGCAAACGAAAACATCACTATTGGGTCATAAAAACTGGATTGGGTGCATTCATTTTGATTCTGGCCCGAACTATTTGATTCGTTTTGTTTCTAGCCTTAATCAGTGCATTCAATGCAGCCGGCATGGATTCGGCAGAGTTTCGTGTGGTAACAAAACTGACCAAAATGAACCAATACATCACTATTGTGTCCAGAAGTGGATTGGGTGCGCTCATTTTGTTTCTTGCACGAACCGATGCATTGAATTCAGCCGGCCTGGTTTCGACACAACTTTGAATGTAACGACACTGACCAGAACGAACCAAACATCACTGTTGGGTCCAAAAAAGTGGATTGGGTACCTTCATTTGATTTCTGGCCCAAACCGTTGAATTCGTTTCGTTTCTGGCCCGAATCAGGGCATTAAATTCAGTCGACACGGTTTTCAGCACAGTTTTGCGTGGTAATGAAACTGACCAAAAAATCACTATTGTGTCCAAAAAAGTGGATTGGGTGCGTTCATTTTGTTTCCGAACCGAACCGCTGCATTCATTTCGTTTCTGGCCCGAACCAGTGCATTAAATACACTCGGCATGGTTTTTGGCACAGTTTGTCGCAGTAACAAAACTGACAAAAATGAACCATAACATCACTATAGGTTCAAAAAAGTGGATTAGGTGTGTTCGTTTTGTTTCTGGCATGAACCGTTGCATTCGTTTCGTTTCTGTCCTGAATGAGTGCATTAAATGCGGCTGACATGGTTTTAGGTATAGTTCCAGGCGTTAACAAAACTGACCAAAATGAACCAAAACATCACTATCGGGTCCAAAAAAGTGGGTTGTTCCTGGCTCAAACCGTAGCATTCATTTTGGCCGACATTAGTGCATTAAATGCAGTCGTGGTTTTCGGCACAGTTCCGCGCGGTAAGGAAACTGACCAAAATGAACCGAAGCATCATTATTGTGTCCAAAAATGTTGATTGGGTGCGTTCATTTTTTTTCACCCGAACAGTTGGATTCGTTTTGTTTCTGGCCCGACTCGGTGCATTGAATGCACTCGGCATGATTTTCGGCACAGTTTCACGTGCTAACAAAACTGACCAAAACATCACTATTGAGTCAAAAAAAGTGGATTGTGTGCGCTCTTTTTTATTCTAGCCCGAATTGGTGGTTTCGTTTCGTTTCTAGCCCGAATGACTGCATTAAATGCAGCCGGCATGTATTCGGCAGAGTTTCGTGTGGTAACAAAACTGACCAAAATGAACCAAAACATCACTATTGGGTCCAAAACTGTTGGTTGGGTACGTTCATTTTGTTTCTCACCCGAACCGGTGCATTCGATTCATTTCTAGCCCGAATCACTGCATTAAATGCACTCAGTATCATTTTCGGCAAAGTTTTACGCCGTAACAAAATTGGCAAAAACAAACCCAAGCATCACTATTGGGTCCAAAAAAGTGGATTGGGTGCATTCGTTTCGTTTCTGGCCCAACCCGGTGCATTCGTTTCGTTTATGGCTCAAAGCAGTGCAATTAATGCAGCCGACATGGTTCTTGGCAGACAGTTTTGCATGGTAATGAACTCGACCAAAACAAACCAAAACATCACTATTATGTCCAAAAGTGGATTGGATGTGCTCATTTTGTTTCTGACCCGAACTGATGCATTGAATGCAGCCGGCCTGGTTTCGACACAGTTTCACGTGGCAACATCACTGACCAGAACGAACCAAACATCACTATTGGGTCCAAAAAAGTTGATTGGGTGTGTTCGTTTGGTTTCTGGCCCAAACCATTGCATTCATTTCATTTCTGGCCCGAATCAGTGCATTAAATTCAACCGGCATGGTTTTCGGAACAGTTTTGCGTGGTAATTAAACTAACCAAAACATCACTATTGTGTTCAAAAAATTGGATTGGGTGCGTTCGTTTTGTTTCCGACCCAAACCGCTGCATTCATTTCGTTTATGGCTCAAAGTAGTGCAATTAATGCAGCCGACATGGTTCTTGGCAGGCAGTTTTGCGTGGTAATGAACTCGACCAAAACAAACCAAAACATCACTATTATGTCCAAAAGTGGATTGGATGTGCTTATTTTGTTTCTGGCCCGAACTGATGCATTAAATGCACTCGACATTGTTTTCGCCACAGTTTCTCATGGTAACGAAACTAACCAAAACGAATCAAAACATCACTATTGGTTCCAAAAAAGTGGATTGGGTGCGTTTATTTTGTTTCTGGCCCGAACCGTTACATTTGTTTCGTTTCTAGCCTGAATGAGTGCATTAAATGCGGCCGGCATGATTTTCGGTATTTTTTCGTGCATTAACAAAACTGACCAAAATGAACCAAAACATCAGTATTGGGTCCAAAAAAGTGGATTTGGAGCATTCATTTTGTTTCCGATGCATTCCTTTCCATTCTGACTCGAATCAGTGCATTAAATGATGCCAGCATGGTTTCGGTATAGTTTCGCATGGTAACAAAACTGACCAAAACATCACTATTGTCTCCCAAAAAGTGAAAAAGTTTCTGGCCCGAACAGGTGCATTCGTTTCATTTTGGCCCCAATCAGTGCATTAAATGCACTCTGCATGATTTTCGGCACAGTGTCGCGCTGTAACGAAACTGACCAAAATGAACCAAAACATCACTATTGTGTCAAAAAAAGTTGATTGGGTGCGTTCATTTTGTTTCATTTCACTATTGTGTCAAAAAAAGTTGTCACTCGAACCGGCGCATTTGTTTCATTTCCGGCCCGAATCAGTGCATTAAATGCACTAAGCATGATTTTTAGCACAGTGTCGAGCGGTAACGAACTAACCAAACAATCCAAAACATCACTATTGGGTACAAAAAAGTGGATTGGGTGCGTTCATTTTGATTCTGGCCCGAACTGGTGGATTCGTTTCGTTTCTAGCCCGTATCAGTGAATTAATGCAGCTGGCATGGTTTTCGGCACAGTTCTGCACTATAAGGAAACGGACATAAATGAACCAAAACATCACTATTATGTCCAAAAATATTGATTGGGTGCGTTCGTTTTGTTTCTTACCCGAACTAGTGCGTTCGTTTCGTTTCTGGCCCGAATCGGTGCATTAAATGCACTTGGCATGATTTTAGGCACATTTTCGCGCGGTATGGAACTGACCAAAATAAACCAAAACATCACTATTGGGTCCAAAAAAGTGGATTGGGTGCGTTCATTTTGATTCTGGCCTGAACTGGTGGATTTGTTCCGTTTCTAGCCCGAATCAGTGCATTAAATGTAGCCGGCATGGTTTCGACAGAGTTTCGCGTGGTAACGACACTGGCCAAAATGAACCAAAATATCACTATTGTGTCCAAAAATGTTGATTGGATGCGTTCATTTGGTTTCTCAACCGAACCGGTGCATTCATTCTATTTCTGGCTCGAAATAGTGCATTAAAGGCACTCGGCATGTTTTTCGGTACAGTTTTGCGCGGTAACGAAACTGACCAAAACAAGCCAAAACATCACTATTGGGTCCAAAAAAGTAGATTGGGTGAGTTTGTTTCGTTTCTGGCTCAAACCGGAGGATTTGATTCGTTTCTGGCCCGAACCCGTGCATTAAAAGCAGTCGAGATGGTTTCGGCACAGTTTCGCGTGGTAATGAAAGTGACCAAAACGTACCAAAACATCACTATTGGTTCCAAAAAAGTCAATTGGGTGCATTCGTTTCGTTTCTGGCCCAAACCGGTGCATTCGTTTAGTTTCTGGCCCGAATCAATGCATTAAATGCAGCCGGGATGGTTTTCGGCACAGTTTTGTGCGGTAACAAAAGTGACCAAAACGAACCAAAACCTCAGTATCATGTCCAAAAAAGTGGATTGGGTGCGTTCATTTTGTTTTTGGCCCGAACCGATTGATTTGTTTCGTTTCTGGCCCAAATCAGTGCATTAAATACAACCGGCATGGTTTTGGCACAGTTTCGCGCGTTAACAAAACTGACCAAAATGAACGAAAACATCACTATTGGGTCCAAAAAAGTGGAATGGGTACGTTCATTTTGTTTCTGGCCCAATCTGTTGCACTCATTTTGTTTCTGGCCTACATTAGTGCGCTAAATGCAGCCGGCATGGTTTTCGGCATAGTTCCACGCGGTATGGAAACTTACCAAAATGAACCAAAACATGACTACTTTGTTGATTGGGTACGTTCATTTTGTTTCTCACATAAACCGGTGCATTCGATTCGTTTCTGGCCTGAATCAGTGCATTAAATGCACTTGGCATGATTTTTGGCACAGTTTCACGCGGTAACGCAACTGACAAAAACAAACCAAAACATCACGATTGGGTCCAAAAAAGTGGATTGGGTGCATTCGTTTCATTTCTGGCCCAACCCGATGCATTAATTTCGTTTATGGCTCTAAGCAGTCCAATTAATGTAGCCGACATGGTTCTAGGCACACAGTTTCACGTGGTAATGAACCCGACCAAAACAAACCAAAACAACACTACTGTGTCCAAAAGTGGATTGGGTGCGTTCGTTTTGACTCTGGCCCGAACTGGTGGATTCGTTTCATTTCTAGCCTGAATCAGTGCATTAAATGCAGCCAACATTGTTTCGACAGAGTTTCTCGTGGTAACGACACTGACCAAAATGAACCAAAACATCACTATTGTGTCAAAAAATGTGGATTCGGTGCGTTCGTTTTGATTCTGGCACGAACTGGTGGGTTCGTTTCGTTTGTAGCCCGAATCAGTGCATTAAATGCAGCATGCATGGTTTTCAGCACAGTTCCGCACTGTAGGGAAACTGACCAAAATGAATCAAATCATCACTATTATGTCAAAAAATGTTGATTGGGTGCGTTCATTTTATTTCTTACCCGAACCGGTGCATTTGTTTAGTTTCTGGCCTGAATCGGTTCATTAAATGCACTTAGCATGATTTTCGGCACAGTTTCGCGCAGTAAGGAACTGACCAAACAAACCAAAACATCACTATTGGGTCCAAAAAAGTAGAATGTTCGTTTTGATTCTGGTCCGAACCATTGGATTCGTTTCGTTCCTAGCCCGAATTAGTGCATTAAATGCAGTCGGCATGGTCTCGACAGAGTTTCGCATGGTAACGACACTGACCAAAACAAACAAAACATCAGTATTGTGTCCAAAAAAGTGGATTGGGTGTGTTCTTTTGTTTCTGGCCCGAACCGGTGGATTTGTTTCGTTTTTGGCCTGAATCAGTGGATTAAATGCACCCGGCATAGTTTTGGCACAGTTTCGCATTGTAACAAAACTGACCAAAACAAACCAAAACATCGCTATTCCGTCAAATAAGTGGATTGAGTGCGCTCGTAACAAATCAAAACATCAATATTGTGTCCAAAAAAGTGGATTGGGTGCGTTCATTTTGTTTCTGGCCCAAACGAGAGTATTAAATGCAGCCGGCATGGTTTTCGACACACTTTCACGCGGTAACGAAACTGACCAAAACGAACCAAAACATCACTATTGGGACCAAAAAAGTGGATTGGGTGTGTTCGTTTCGTTTCTTGCCCAAACCGGTGCATTCGTTTCGTTTCTTGCCCGAATCAATGCATTAAATGCAGTCGGTATTGTTTCGCCATAGTTTCATGCGGTAACGAAACCGGGCAAAATTAACCGAAACATGACTATTGTGTCCAAAAGTTGATTGGGTCCGTTCGTTTTGTTTCTGGCCAGAACCGGTGTTTTAAATGCAACCGGCATAGTGACGTAAGTGACCAAAACGAACCAAAACATCACTATTCAGTCAAAAAATGTGGATTGGGTGCGTTCGTTTTGTTTCTGGCCCGAACCGGTGGATTTGTTTCGTTTCTGGCCCGAATCAGCGCATTAAATGCAGCCGGCATGGTTTTGGCACAGTTTCGCATGGAAACAAAACATACCAAAACATCACTATTATCTCAAAAAAGTGGATTGGGTGTGTTCGAAACAAATCAAAAGATCACTATTAAGTCCAAAAATGGGGATTGGGTGCGTTCATTTTGATTCTGGCCTGAATTGGTGGATTTGTTTCGTTTCTAGCCCGAATCAGTGCATTAAATGCAGCCGGCATGGATTCTATAGAGTTTCGTGTGGTAATGAAACTGACCAAAATGAACCAAAACATCACTATTGGGTCCAAAAATATTCATTGGGTACGTTCATTTTGTTTCTCACCCGAACCGGTGCATTCGATTCGTTCTTGGCCCGAATCAGTGCATTAAATGCACTCGGCATGATTTTAGGCACAGTTTCGCGGGGTAACAAAACTGACAAAAACAAACCAAAACATCACTATTGGGTCCAAAAAAGTGGATTGGGTTCATTCGGTTGGTTTCTGGCCCAACCAGGTGCATTCGTTTCGTTTATGGCTCAAAGAAGTGCAATTAATGCACCTGACATGGTTCTTGGCACACAGTTTCGCGTGGTAATGAACCCGACCAAAACATCACTATTGGGTCCAAAAAAGTGGATTGAGTGCGTTCGTTTGGTTTCTGCCCCGAACCATTGCATTCATATCATTTTTTGTCCGAATTAGTGCATTAAATTCAGCCGGCATGTTTTTGGCACAGTTTTGCGTGGTAATGAAATTGACCAAAACATCACTATTATGTCCAAAAAACTAGATTGGGTGCGTTCGTTTGTTTCTGACCCGTACCGGTGCAGTCATTTCGTTTCTGGGCCAAATCAGTGGGTGTAGTTTCTCGTGGTAACGAAACTGACCAAAATGAACCAAAACATCCCTATCGGTTCCAAAAAAGTGGATTGGGTGTGTTCATTTTGTTTCTGGCCTGAATCGTTGCATTTGTTTCATTTCTGGCCTGAACGAGTGCATTAAATGCGACCGGCATGGTTTTTGGTACAGTTTCGCGTGTTAACAAAACTGACCAAAATGAACCAAAACATCAGTATTGGGTAAAAAAAGTGGATTGGGAGCATTCGTTTTGTTTTCGGCCCAAACTGGTGGATTTGTTTCGTTTTTGGCCCGAATCAGTGCATTAAATGCTGCCGGCATGGTTTCGGCATAGTTTCGCATGGTAACAAAACTGACCAAAACAAACCAAAACGTCACTATTGTGTCCCCAAAAGAGGAATTGGTGCATTCGTTTTGTGGGTCCAAAGAAGTGGATTGGGTATGTTGGTTTCGTTTCTAGACGCATCGGTGCATAGTTTCGATTCTGGCCCGAATTGGTGCATGAAATGCACCCCGGCATTGTTTTCGGCACAGTAACGAAACTAACTGAAACGAACCAAAACATCAATAGTGGGTCCAAAAAAGTGGACTGGATGCGTTGGTATTATTTCTAGATGAATCACTGTATCGTTTCGTTTCCGGCCTAACTCGATGCATTAAATGCAATCGCGGCATGGTTTTCGGCATAGTAAAGAAACTGATCGAAACAAATCAAAATAACAATAGTGTGTCCAAAAACGTGGATTGGAAGCGTTTGTTTTGTTTCTGGTGATTCGGTGCCTTAAGTGCACCCCCAACATGGTTTTCGGCACAGTAACGAAACTTACCGAAACGAACCAAAACATCACTATTGGGTCCAAAAAAGTGGATTGGGTGCGTTCGTTTCGTTTCTGGATGAATCGGTGCATCGTTTCGCTTCTGGCCTGACTCGATGCATTAAATGCAACCACGACATAGTTTTTGGCATAGTAACGAGACTGAGCGAGACAAACCAAAACATCAGTATTGGGTCTAAAATAATGGATTGGGTGCGTTCGTTTCGTTTCTGGTGAATGGGTGCATCATTTCATTTCCGGCCCGAATCGGTGCATTAAATACAACCACGACATGGTTTTCAGCAGAGTAACGAAACTGACCCAAACCAACCAAAACATCAATTGTGGGTCCAAAAAAGTGGATTGGGTATGTTCGTTTCGTTTCTGGATGAATCGTTGCATTAAGTGGACCCCCGGCTTGGTTTTTTGGCTCAGTAAAGAAACTGAACGAATGTTGGCACTTCTTACGATCCAATATCAGGATTGTGAATCCCGGTACTGGGTTAAGGAGTGTTGCAGTGGTTTTTCTTATGGCTCAGAAAAATATATAAATATTCTGCAAGCGCACAGAATTACCGCTGTAACACTTCACCAGGGAGTATTCCGAGGTATCATAATTTATATTTTCGTAGGGAAGCTTATGGCAAGAGTACTAGCAAACAGATATTCGAGACTGTCAGAGAGGGGTACACGACTAGCAAGACGGGGGATAACGGTATTGGATAGGAGTGGATATGTCGTGACACACAGCTCAAGGGAGGCTCAGATAGGAAAGAGAAGGAATCGATAGCTGGGAGGACAACGAGAAGAGATAGAGGATTCCTAGGTACTTTATCTATCTATGTCACTTGGGGTTAGAGATACAGAGGCTATAGAGCCAGCACTCAGAGGTCAAGGTCAAACCTATGTCTTAACTTCAGGACAGCAGCGCCTATGCCACACAGAAAGGGATGAGAAGGGGTGGCATCTACCCTGTGCTGGGGGATCCTACAAGCCAAGATGAACGTGATGGGCTACAAAGGCCGTATAGGGCTGTCACCACCTAATGACTACCACCGCCGCAGACTCAGGGGCAAACTAAGGTTACTAGCTAGCCTAGGAACCATTCCTAGTCTAGTAAACAACTACTTACTCCACCAGAAAGAGCAAAAACATTGTCGATACTCTTAATGACAATTCACCTCAAGTATCGAGCAAGATCGAAGAACCGGCTAAGACAAAGACTTAAACAAGATCTAGAAGCACCAGAACTAGAACCAACTATAGTCTAAACATGATATAGATGCAACTAGAACAAAGTAGAAGCAAGCTATAAATGACAAAGGCAAAGTGATAAAGGTAGCTATATTGATAATTCAAAGTCTACAAAACGAAAGGAAAATATACAAGAGCTTATACCAGAGCTACTGAAGACGACTCTGAAACCTCCGAGGCACAACTCGACTCAACTCTAACTCCCAACTAAACTATCTTAACTCTACTACAGAGAAGTGGAAATGAGAGCTCCTTGGATTGGTGTGTGTTTACAAGTGAGAGGACCCCTGCTTTTATAGTGGACATGAGGCCGTGGAGGAAGAGCACCAGCCAAGGCACCTTGAGGCGGTGCTCGGCTGGTTCGGCCGAACCACCCAATTCGGCCGAACGGGCACGCAGCACTGCCTTGGTGCCTACGACCCTGATCTCTCCCCTGGGTAAGTTGCTAAGGCGGTTGTGCATGTCTCCATGCTTTAGCCGAACTATAGGCTTCGGTCGAATTGGGTCCATGGCCCAGCTGCCCTCTGATGCACCGTCATTGCCTCTGGATGGTCTGGATTTGCTCCACTTGGCTGGGGAGTGTTTGTTTCCCTAGATCGATGACGTCATTTGCCTAGTTGGCTTGCTTCATCACCGCTCTGTCATCGTCAAGGTGGAGTTTGTGCATGAGGCCTCCGGTTGTGCTTTGCGTCGTGTATGGCTAAGGGAGGTAACCGGCCGAATCATGTCGTTCGGCCGAATCGATCAATTCCAACCCATATAACACGTATTTGTTGTTAATGTACCTGCACAAGTGAAACTCGCCAAAACTCGTGGAACTTTATTAGAAATAAAGCTAAGTGCATAGAATCTCACATATATCCTCTTTTATTCCCGAGTATTGGTGGTCGAAAACGTGCCGTAACGACCGCCAACAAGCTCCCCCAAGCTTAGACCTTTGCTCGCCCTCCAGCAAAGATAAAAACTTAGGCTCGATGGATCAGGAGTTGCTACAATGTCAATATCTTGCGGGTAATCTTTATAAACAACTAGTGCTCAAAATTACTCGAATCATTAGCAAAGTATTAAATCACCATTTTACCTATGTGGCTTATAGCAATCTCCTTGTCTTGGGCGGTTGAAAGGTTGAACAGATTGATTTAGTTTTATTCCACTCTACTCTTTTCAGGATACCATCTCGGAGTTTCCATAATTTTGTAAAAATGTAAGTTGTTCCTCAATTGGCACATTCAATCACTCAAGTGGTATTTGAATCCTCACCGAAGGCTTGTGCCTTCTTTTCATCCTAAAATCTAATATGGCTTTTGTGTGGCTCAGGCACAATGGATGGAGGCATGCATGTATCTTATATTTTGCTAAGCCAAAGACCGGACCTTTGGGGAACCAAATCATACCTTTAGATCAAGAAGTGCAAGTGTCTGGAATATGTGTAGTGGAAAGGAGTGGAATATGGTGGAACTCCTTGGGATGATTCTTCCTCTCCTTAAGTTATTTTCGAGAACATGGGCTATCTCATTTTGCTCATATTTTTGCCATGCCATTTGACATGCTTTTCTTATTCCTTATTTTTGCCATGCTCTTTGGCATGTTTTTCTTTTTCTCTTTCTTTTTTGCCATGCTCTTTGGCATGCTTTTCTTTTTGCATAGCCCATGTCTCTATTCAAGGATATTTCGAGAGGAGATCATAGAACATGGAGCATTTTGGTTTGTGTATGGATGATGGCAATGTGTGCTAACTCTCAGTGTAGGAACTGCAAGTGAGAGGTGGTGTGTACGTGAATCTCGATCTTACAAGCATGAAAGTTTCACCCAAAGGTCAAAACAATTTGACAAAACTCACTAAGACAACAAGCAACATATGAGTAGAAGGTTTCAACTAAACTAAACATATGGCTATGGTAGTAATTTATAACCAATGAGGAATTTATTTTATTTTTGAAAGCCCAAAGCATCCGAGATTTTCACCATACTAAGAGAAAAAGTAAAACTTAACCACAATCTCACTATATCATTCCTTACAACAACTTAGACTTGGAATAAAGCATGTGCTCCCATAAGGTTTCAGGTCCATTTTTACTCATGCCAATTAACTCAAGTACTATCAAGCAACTAGTCGAAACAAAGCACTTGCAAAAATTAATGATAGAGCAACTATTCATCATTTCCAAGGTGGGAGGCATATGGTTCATTCCATGCATAGTTGGGAGTTATTTTATTCAAGGGAAATATTTTTGGTGTTTTTATTTTAACATGGAGATAAAATAGAAATGGGAAATGGCAAGTGCTGAATCAAAGTGCTGAAGGGACATAGAACATAGCTGGTGGGGGTCCTCCCCCAAGCTTGGATCTTTCATTGATAGGGTCGAAACCTTGAAAAATATTCTACCATCTGATCCGTCTGCTACTGGACGTCGTACCGTAGGGAGTCCAGCACGCTGCTATTCTCTTGGTGGTAATGAGAATGGCGTGCCAAAGTGTCTTCCATGTTTTGGGTACGATCATCAAGGAGGTCGACTCGGTCGGAGATGTAAGATAACTCCTGACTTTTGTCATAGCCGATGGGTGCGGAGAAGCGTGCGGACTGAGAGTGCCCAGGGAAGTACGGCTGGGAGGCATTACCGTACCCCCCTGCATACCACTCTTGGGAGTACTCGGAGTACGTACTCTAGGTGTAGTCCCAGTGGCTTGGGGCGAAGTAGTCCGGATCATGAGATTGTCCAGAGGCTCCTGCTCCTGACGTCCCAGTACCGGTGTACTCATCGAAGGCCGCCTCGAATGTTGGTGTGGCTAGGTGGTGAAGTTGCTAGTTCTTGTGCGTTGAAGAGCCCGACATCACGCCTGGCTTGTCCCCGGGTGAATGGTCCTTCGCCTGCAACACTGTGCCGAGCGGGCTCTCTCCGAGGGGGAGAATCATCCGACTCGGTACTCAGCTGAAGAGTTAGTTTCTGAGCGGTATAAAACCTCAGCTCTACACAGGGCAGCGACACTTCAGTTGTATAACCGCAGTAAATCATCACCAGTGTTGCATCGGGCGCCCGTCGTATCATGTGGCCTTGCACAAAGTGCTCGGCATCCACAGCAGAACGCGTTGTCTCTATGTACGCGAGATAGGCGCCCTCCAGAACGCCCAACTGGTTAGTGAGGTGAGTGACTAGAGAAGTCACTACCACACTACCCACACGAGAGTGATGGGACAGCCAATGGGTAACCATATCCTTAACCGGAGAAACAACAACTCGATTGACCATGGCATAAAGAAGACCCAACTCGACTGTATTAAATGGACGCAAATCCGAATGCGGAAACACCATCATAGCCATCCCCCGATGCATGAAATGCAAGGTGGGGTTATGAATTTTATTGGTGCGCAGAGCAGAATAATTGGTGCTTCCGGAAATCTTTTTCCAAAACCCGTCCCAACTAAACCTTCTCAAAGCTTTGGCAGGCTCCAAAAAACAATGACTAGCAAAACAAAGAGCCATGCTCAAATCCCTCCAAGAGTAGAAGTACTCTTGGTTGAAAAAAATTGAAAGCGAACACCCTCCCGTTCAGATGAAAGAGTCGAAAGAAATTCGAGGGTGAGGAGGTACGAACCTTGTTCGTTGACATGCTAGAAGTTGGCCCAGCCAACGGCTTTGAAGACTTCTCGGAATTCTTCATCCATACCCATTCTTATGAGCAAGTCCTGCTCGAAGACCTGGGTATGCTCAAACTCCGTCAAGCGCAACATGTTGAAGACGTTCCGCTCCCGGTCCGTCCAGAGGACGATGTCACCCTCGTTCAAGAGCTGCCGGGTTGGGTGCGAGGCAGAGCCTCTCCCAAAGTCGGCTGCCCTTGACTCGTCCACCTCCATCCAGCTTGAACCACGAGACGGGGCTGGGGAACTCCTAGCATCGTCCGAGCGTTTGCTCAGCCGGGCGGAGCGACGGAAAGCGGAGAAGATCTTCGACATGCTACCTGCAAAATGTTATCGCAACGACTACCCGAAGGACCGAATATATGGGGTTAGCACAAGTAAAACAAATTAGTCGTTCTTGCGGGGATGAAGAACCACCACAAAAAGTTAGTCATTCTTGTGGGTGTCGGAAACCACCACAAACCACATTCAAGTTTCAGCAAAAGGATAAAACAAAAGCAAAATATTTTTGTGATTTTTCAGCAATGCAAGTGAACCAACTTGAGCAAGAACTAGAGAACAACTTGAGCAAGAACTTGAGAGAGAGAGAGAGAGAGCTTCTAAAAGAAATTTTTCAGTGTGAGATGGTGCAAGGAAGCAAGCAAGCAATGGGTGGTATTTATAGGCAAGGAGGAGGGCAGGGACTCATTCGGCCGAATGGCCTGGTTCGGCCGAACCAAGCATGTGTGGCCTGAGCACTCCAGGTGAGTGCAGCTCCCATCTTTGCTTTGGTTGCACATAAAATTTTGTGGCTAGCACTAGAGTATGGTCATTTGAGTAGATTTTAGTGGTAGGTGAGATGCAAACTTAACATGACCAAAGTGAAAGTTAGTGGAGTCACCCCCATGCTGCCATGATTTGAGATATTTGGTGAGTGTGCAGCCATATAGAGTGAGGTAGACATGTTTTGTGCTGGTTGGTGATGATGGGAAATAAATGGAGCACTTTGGAAAAGGGTAAAAATGATGAGAATTATAAAATATACACAATTCAAATAAATTTCAGCATGTTGTCCATTTATTTTTACCATGCTTGCAATTTTTCTACTCTCTTTCAAATTAATTGTGTTGGGGTCATAGATTTCTGAAAACCGCACCTCCAAAATGAGTAATAAGAGCTGGCACGAGGGAAACTGGTGGAGAAACCTTCCTTGAGTAAATCGAAGGTCATTTTCGGACAGAGGAGGAGAAGGCGCACGAGCGCAGGACCTTCGATATCGTCAGAAGTTCAGAAGGGCAAGTCAAACGAAGGTCACTGATTGTTGGCCCCAGCAAGCACATTTTTTGTTCCAAGTCGTCAAGAGCGAAGGTCAGCAGGGAGCGTTTTGAGTGGCTTAAAGCGGAAGGTCACCTTCGCTCATCATGACGAGGCTTCGGTAATGGGACGAATGATCGAGTAGGCAAGAAAGGTTGCAGAGCCTGAAGTCCGAAGGTGTTGCGAAGCTAATTACCTTAGTAGATATCTTTTGGTTAGAAGAGGAAGCAAAATTGTATACGACATTGTATAGGAATTACCCTCTTGCCCATCCCCTAATATTGTAAGATACAGATAGGGTAGTCTGTAAGTGGGACATGGCAAGAGGACATTGTTGTAAAGTAAGAGCCTTGTGACCGCCTATAAAAGCAGGGTGCAACCCTCGTTTTATGGGGGACACTTTTGAAAGGATCAAGAAACGTTATCTCTACATGAAAGGATCAAGAAACATTAGAGATACAAAGGCTGTAGAGCCAGCACTTAGAGGTCAATGTCAAACCTATGTCTTAACTTCGGGATAGCAGAGCCTACGCCACACAGAAAGGGATGAGAAGGGGTGGCATCTACCCTGTGTTGGGGGATCCTACAAGGCGAGACGAACGTGATGGGCTACAAAGGCCATATAGGGCTGTCACCACCTAACGACTACCACCTCCGCAGACTCAGGGGCAAACTAAGGTTACTGGCTAGCCTAGCAACCACTCCTACACTAGTCAACAACTACTTACTCCACTAGCAAGAGCAAGCAACCTTTTCAATACTCTTAATGACAATTCACCTCAAGTATCGAGCAAGATCGAAGAACTGGCTAAGACAAAGACTTAAACAAGATCTAGAAGCACCAGAACTAGAACCAACTATATTCTAAACACGATATAGATGCAACTATAACAAAGTAGAAGCAAGCTATAAATGACAAAGGCAAAGTGATAAAGATAACTATATTGATAACTCAAAGTCTACAAAAGGAAAAGAAAAGATACAAGAGCTTATACCAGAGCTTCTGAAGACGACTCCAAAACCTCCGAGGCACAGCTCGACTCAACTTTAACTCCCAACTAAACTATCCTAACTCTACTAGAGAGAAGTGGAAATGAGAGCTCCTTGGCTTGGTGTGTGTTTACAAGTGAGAGGACCCCTGCTTTTATAGTGGACATGAGGCGGTGGAGGAAGAGCACCGGCCAAGGCACCATGAGGCGGTGCCCGGCTGGTTCGGCCGAATGGATGGTTTCGGCCGAACCACCCAATTCGGCTGAATGGGCACGTGGCACCCCCTTGGTGCCTACGGCCCTGATCTCTCCCGTAGGTCATTTGCTGAGGCAGTTGTGCATGTCTCCATGCTTCGCCCGTACTGTAGGCTTCGACCGAATTGGGCCCGAGGCCCAGCTGCCCTCCGATGCACCGCCATTGCCTCTAGATGTTCTGGATTGGCTCCACTTGGCCGGGGTGTGTTTGTTTCCCCGAATCGGTGGCATCATCAGACCACTTGGCTTGCTTCGTCACCGCTCTCTCATGGTCAAGGTGGAGTTTATGCATGAGGCCTCCGGTTGTGCTTTGCGTCATGTATGGCTAAGTGAAACTCACCAAAACCATGGAACTTTATTAGAAAAAAATCAAAGTCCATAGAATGTCAAATATATCGTCTTTTATTCCCGTGTATTGGTGGTCGAAAACGTGCCGTAAGGACCAACAACAATGAAACAAACCAAAACATCAATTGTGGGTCCAAAAAAGTGGACTAGGTGCGTCCGTTTCTTTTTTGGATGAATCGGTGCATCATTTCGGAATTGGTGCATTAAATGCACCCCGGCATGCTTTTCGGCACAGTAACGAAACTAACCGAAACGAAACAAAACATCAATACTGGGTCCAAAAAAGTGGATTGGGTGCGTTGGTTTTGTTTCTGGACGAATAAGTTCATTGTTTCGTTTCTGACCCGAATCGGTGCATTAAATGCACCCCCAGCATGTTTTTCGGCATAGTAACGAAACTGACCGAAACATACCAAAACATAAATATTGGGTCCAAAAAAGTGGATTGGGTGCGTTCGTTTTGTTTCTGGTGAATCGGTGCATCGTTTCATTTCTGGCCTGACTCGGTGCATTAAATGCAACCACGACATGGTTTTCGATAGAGTAACGAAACTGAACCAAACGAACCAAAACAATAATAGTGGGTCCAAAAAAGTGGATCGTCTCGTTTCTGGAAGAATTGGTGCATAGTTTCGATTCCAGCCCGAACTGGTGCATTAAATGCACCCCCGGCATGGTTTTCGACACATTAACGAAACTGACCGAAACAAACCAAAACATCAAAAGTGGGTCCAAAAACGTGGATTGGGTACCTTGGTTTTGTTTGACGAATCGGTGCATCGTTTCGTTTCCGGCCCAAATCGGTGCATTAAATGCACCCACGGCATGGTTTTCGGCAGAGTAACAAAACACACCGAAACAAACCAAAACATCAATATTGGATCCAAAAAAGTGGATTGGGTGCGTTTGTTTCATTTCTGGATGAATCGGTGCATTAAATGCACCCCGGCATGGTTTTCGGCATTGTAACGAAACAGTCCGAAGCAAACCAAAACATCAATATTGGATCCAAAAACGTGGATTGGGTGCGTTCGTTTTGTTTCTGCCGATTCGGTGCATCGTTTCATTTCCGGCCCGGCTCGGTGCCTTAAATGCAACAACGGCATGGTTTTTAGTAGGGTAATGAAACTGACCCAAACGAACCAAAACATCAACAATGGCTCCAAAAAAGTGGATTGGGTATGTTTGTTTTGTTTCTGGATGAATCTGTGCATAGTTTCATTTCCGGCCCGAATTGGTGCATTAAATGAACCCCCGGTTTAGTTTTTGGCACAGTAACGAAACTGACCGGAATGAACCAAAACATCAATATTGGGTCCAAAAAAGTGGATTGGGTGCGTTGGTTTTGTTTCTGGACGAATTGGTGCATTAAATGCACCCCCGGCAAGGTTTTCGGCACAATAACGAAACTGATCAAAACAAACCAAAACATCAATATTGGGTCCAAAAAAGTGGATTGGGTGCGTTCGTTTTGTTTCTTGTGAATCGGTGCATCGTTTCATTTTTGGCCTGACTCGGTGCATTAAATGCAACAATGGCATGGTTTTCAGCAGGGCAACGAAACTGACCCAAACGAACCAAAACATCAATAGTGGGTCCAAAAAAGTGGATTGGGTGCGTTAGTTTTGTTTCTGCCGATTCGGTGCATCGTTTCATTTCCTGCCCGGCTCGGTGCCTGAAATGCAACAACGGCATGGCTTTTAGTAGGGTAATGAAACTGACCCAAACGAACCAAAACATCAACAGTGGGTCCAAAAAAGTGTATTGGGTATCTTTGTTTCGTTTCTGGATGAATCGGTGCATAGTTTTGTTTCCGGCCGAATTGGTGCATTAAATGCACCCCCGGTTTGGTTTTCGGCACAGTAACGAAACTGACCAAAACGAACCAAAACATCACTATTGGGTCCAAAAAAAGTGGACTAGGTGCATTTGTTTCGTTTCTGGATGAATCGGTGCATCGTTTCATTTCCGGCCTGACTCGATGCAAGAAATGCAAACCCGGCATGGTTTTTGGCATAGTAATGAGACTGACCGAGACAAACCAAAACATCACTATTGTGTCCAAAATAGTGAATTGGGGTGTGTTCGTTTGGTTTCTGGCGAATGGGTGTATCGTTTCATTTTCGGCCCGAATCGGTGCATTAAATGCAACCACGACATGGTTTTCAGCAGAGTAACCAAAACTGACCCAAACGAACCAAAACATCAATAGTGGGTCCAAAAAAGTGGATTGGGTATGTTCGTTTCGTTTCTGAATGAATAGGTGCATAGTTTTGTTTTATTTCTGGATGAATCGGTGCGTTAAGTGCACCCCGGCTTGGTTTTTCGCTCAGTAAAGAAACTGAATGAAACAAACCAAAACATCCATTGTGGGTCCAAAAAAGTGGATTGGGTGAATCCGTTTCATTTTTGGACGAATCGGTGCATCATTTCGTTTCCAGCCCGAATCGGTGCATTAAATGCAACCCCGGCATGGTTTTCGGCACAGTAACGAAACTGACCGAAACAAACCTAAACATCAATATTGGGTCCAAAAAAGTGGATTGGATGCGTTTGTTTTGTTTCTGGCGAATCGGTGCATCGTTTCCTTTCTGGCCCGACACGGTGCTACCACGTCATGGTTTTCTACAGAGTAACGAAACTGACCCAAATGAACCAAAACAACAATAGTGGGTCCAAAAAATTGGATGGGTATGTTCGTTTCATTTCTGGACGATAAATCGGAGCATAGTTTCGTTTCATTTCTAGACGAATCGGTGCATAAAGTGCAACCCCGTCTTGGTTTTTGGCTCAGTAAAGAAACTAAACGAAACAAACCAAAACATCAATTGTGGGTCCAAAAAAGTGGATTGGGTGCGTTCATTTAATTTTTGGACGAATTGGTGCATCATTTTGTTTCCGGCCCGAATCGGTGCATTAAATGTAACCCTGGCATGGTTTCGGCACAGTAACAAAACAGATCGAAACAAACCAAAACATTAATATGGGGTCCAAAAAAATGGATTGGGTGTGTTCGTTTTGTTTCTGGCGAATCGGTGCGTCGTTTCCTTTCCGGCCTGACACGGTGCATTAAATGCAACCACGACATGGTTTTTGGTACAGTAACGAAACTGACCCAAATGAACCAAAACAACAATAGTGGGTCCAAAAAATTGGATTGGGTATGTTCGTTTTGTTTCTGGATGAGTCGGTGCATAGTTTCGATTCCGGCCCGAATTGGTGCATTAAATGCACCCCAGCATTGTTTTCGGCATAGTAACGAAACTGAACGAAACGAACCAAAACATCAATATTGGGTCCAAAAAAGTGGATTGGGTGCATTGGTTTTTTTCTGGACGAATTGGTGCATTAAATGCACCCCCGGCAAGGTTTTTGGCACAATAACGAAACTGATCGAAACAAAATAAAACATCAATATTGGGTCCAAAAAAGTGGATTGGGTGCATTCGTTTTGTTTATGGTGAATCGGTGCATCGTTTCATTTTCGGCCTGACTCGATGCATTAAATGCAACAATGCCATGGTTTTCAGTAGGGTAACGAAACTGACCCAAACGAACCAAAACATCAATAGTGGGTCCAAAAAAGTGGATTGGGCATGTTCGATTCATTTCTGGAAGAATCGGTGCATAGTTTCAATTCCGGCCCGAACTGGTGCATTAAATGCACCCCCGACATGGTTTTCGGCACAATAACGAAATTGACCGAAACGAACCAAAACATCAAAAGTGGGTCCAAAAACGTGGATTGGGTACATTGGTTTTGTTTCTAGACGAATCGGTGCATCGTTTTGTTTTCGGCCCAAATCGGTGCATTAAATGCACCCACGGCATGGTTTTCGGCAGAGTAAAGAAACAGACCGAAACAGACCAAAACATCAGTATTGGATCCAAAAAAGTGGATTGGGTGCGTTTGTTTCGTTTCTGGATGAATCGGTGTATTAAATGCACCCCGGCATGGTTTTCGGCACTGTAACGAAACAGACCGAAGCAAACCAAAACATCAATATTGGATCCAAAAAAGTGGATTGGGTGCGTTCATTTTGTTTCTGCCGATTCGGTGCATCGTTTCATTTCCTGCCCGGCTCGGTGCCTGAAATGCAACAACGGCATGGCTTTTAGTAGGGTAGTGAAACTGACCCAAACGAACCAAAACATCAACAGTGGGTCCAAAAAAGTGGATTGGGTATCTTTGTTTCGTTTCTGGATGAATCGGTGCATAGTTTTGTTTCCGGCCGAATTGGTGCATTAAATGCACCCCCGGTTTGGTTTTCGGCACAGTAACGAAACTGACCGAAATGAACCAAAACATCACTATTGGGTCCAAAAAAAGTGGACTGGGTGCATTTGTTTCGTTTCTGGATGAATCGGTGCATCGTTTCATTTTTGGCCTGACTCGATGCACTAAATGCAAACCCGACATGGTTTTTGGCATAGTAATGAGACTGACCAAGACAAACCAAAACATCACTATTGTGTCCAAAATAGTGAATTGGGGTGTGTTCGTTTCATTTCTGGCGAATGGGTGTATCGTTTCATTTTCGGCCCGAATCGGTGCATTAAATGCAACCACGACATGGTTTTCAGCAGAGTAACAAAAACTGACCGAAACGAACCAAAACATCAACAGTGGGTCCAAAAAAGTGGATTGGGTATGTTCGTTTCGTTTCTGAATGAATAGGTGCATAGTATTGTTTTATTTCTGGATGAATCGGTGCGTTAAGTGCACCCCGGCTTGGTTTTTCGCTCAGTAAAGAAACTGAATGAAACAAACCAAAACATCAATTGTGGGTCCAATAAAGTGGATTAGGTGAATCCGTTTCATTTTTGGACGAATCGGTGCATCATTTCGTTTCCAGCCTGAATCGGTGCATTAAATGCAACCCCGGCATGGTTTTTGGCACAGTAACGAAACTGACCGAAACAAACCTAAACATCAATATTGGGTCCAAAAAAGTGGATTGGATGCGTTTGTTTTGTTTCTGGCGAATCGGTGCATCGTTTCCTTTCTGGCCCGACACGGTGCTACCACGTCTTGGTTTTCTACAGAGTAACGAAACTGACCCAAATGAACCAAAACAACAATAGTGGGTCCAAAAAATTGGATGGGTATGTTCGTTTCATTTCAGGACGATAAATCAGTGCATAGTTTCGTTTCATTTCTAGACGAATCGGTGCATAAAGTGCAACCCCGTCTTGGTTTTTGGCTCAGTAAAGAAACTAAACGAAACAAACCAAAACATCAATTGTGGGTCCAAAAAAGTGGATTGGGTGCGTTCATTTAATTTTTGGATGAATTGGTGCATCATTTTGTTTCCGGCCCGAATCGGTGCATTAAATGTAACCCTGGCATGGTTTCGGCACAGTAACGAAACAGATCGAAACAAACCAAAACATTAATATGGGGTCCAAAAAATGGATTGGGTGTGTTCGTTTTATTTCTGGCGAATCGGTGCGTTGTTTCCTTTCCGGCCTGACACGGTGCATTAAATGCAACCATGACATGGTTTTTGGTACAGTAACGAAACTGACCCAAATGAACCAAAACAACAATAGTGGGTCCAAAAAATTGGATTGGGTATGTTCGTTTTGTTTCTGGATGAGTCGGTGCATAGTTTCGATTCCGGCCCGAATTGGTGCATTAAATGCACCCCAGCATTGTTTTCGGCATAGTAACGAAACTGACCGAAACGAACCAAAACATCAATATTGGGTCCAAAAAAGTGGATTGGGTGCATTGGTTTTTTTCTAGACGAATTGGTGCATTAAATGCACCCCCGGCAAGGTTTTTGGCACAATAACGAAACTGATCGAAACAAACTAAAACATCAATATTGGGTCCAAAAAAGTGGATTGGGTGCATTCGTTTTGTTTATGGTGAATCGGTGCATCGTTTCATTTTCGGCCTGACTCGATGCATTAAATGCAACAATGGCATGGTTTTCAGCAGGGTAACGAAACTGACCCAAACGAACCAAAACATCAATAGTGGGTCCAAAAAAGTGGATTGGGCATGTTCGATTCATTTCTGGAAGAATCGGTGCATAGTTTCGATTCCGGCCCGAACTGGTGCATTAAATGCACCCCCGACATGGTTTTCGGCACAATAACGAAACTGACCGAAACGAACCAAAACATCAAAAGTGGGTCCAAAAACGTGGATTGGGTACATTGGTTTTGTTTCTGGACGAATCGGTGCATCGTTTCGTTTCCGGCCCAAATCGGTGCATTAAATGCACCCACGGCATGGTTTTCGGCAGAGTAACGAAACAGACCGAAACAGACCAAAACATCAGTATTAGATCCAAAAAAGTGGATTGGGTGCGTTTGTTTCGTTTATGGATGAATCGGTGCATTCAATGCACCCCGGCATGGTTTTCGGCACTGTAACGAAACAGACTGAAGCAAACCAAAACATCAATATTGGATCCAAAAAAGTGGATTGGGTGCGTTCATTTTGTTTCTGCCGATTCGGTGCATCGTTTCATTTCCTGCCCGGATCGGTGCCTTAAATGCAACAACAGCATGGTTTTTAGTAGGGTAATGAAACTGACGCAAACGAACCAAAACATCAACAGTGGGTCAAAAAAAGTGGATTGGGTATCTTTGTTTCGTTTCTGGATGAATCGGTGCATAGTTTCGTTTTCGGCCCGAATTGGTGCATTAAATGCACCCCCCGGTTTGGTTTTTGGCACAGTAACAAAACTGACTGAAATGAAGCAAAACATCACTATTGGGTCCATAAAAGTGGATAGGGTGCATTTGTTTCATTTCTGGACGAATCGATGCATCGTTTCATTTCGGCTCGACTCGATGCAATAAATGCAACCCCTGCATGGTGTTTGGCATAGTAACGAGACTGACCGAGACAAACCAAAATAGTGGATTGGGTGTGTTCGTTTCGTTTCTGGCGAATGGGTGCATCGCTTCATTTCCAGCCTGAATCGGAGCATTAAGTGCAACCATGGCATGGTTTTCAGCAGAGTAACGAAACTGACCCAAACAAACCAAAACAATAATAGTGGGTCAAAAAAACTGGATTGGGTATGTTCGTTTCGTTTCTGGACGAATAGGTGCATAGTTTCGTTTCATTTCTGGACGAATCAACGCATTAAGTGCACCCCCAGCTTGGTTTTTGGCTCAGTAAAGAAACTGAATGAAACAAACCAAAACATCGATTGTGGGTCCAAAAAGTGGATTGGGTGAATCCGTTTCGTTTTTGGACGAATCGGTGCATCATTTTGTTTCCGGCCTAAATCGGTGTATTAAATGCAACCCCGGCATGGTTTTCGGCACAGTAACGAAACTGACCAAAACAAACCTAGTTGTGATGGCTTAATGTCGATCAAATCCTCCTCGACAGGCTCGAGGGCTATGCCTCACATCTAGGACCGGACCTCAAACCTGCTACCCCGACACCGAGTCTGTTGGCGGTCGTTACGACACGATTTCGACCACCAATTCTTGGAAATAAATGAGGCCACATGAATCATTTTCATGCACTTAGGTTCATGTTCTAATAAAGTTCCTCGAGTTTTAGTGAATATATGATATGCAAGTAGGTAATTGATAAATATGGACTAGGGGGGCAAAAGTGGTCAATTCACCTAAACACCGAGAGAAGGTCCACTCCATGGAATCCACGTTAGGGATGATCAGGCAAAGTCAC
The DNA here is from genome assembly GCA_033239725.1 of Echinochloa phyllopogon. Taxonomy (NCBI): domain Eukaryota; kingdom Viridiplantae; phylum Streptophyta; class Magnoliopsida; order Poales; family Poaceae; genus Echinochloa; species Echinochloa phyllopogon. Next base: position 33,063,312 of record BTCW01000018.1, read on the forward strand.
ACGGATCGCTGATGTCATCAGTCCAGGGAAAACAAACACAACCCCATCCAAGTGGAGGCAATCCTGGATGTTCCAAAGCAGGGCTAGGCCCAATTCTGTTGAACCCACCTTTTCGACCGAAGCATGCATGCAAACATTCAATCGACAGCACAACCGCCACTAGGAGGAGATCAGGACCATATGCAGGAAGGCGGTGCCAGATGGCAGTTTGCCCAAGGAGCTCATTTGTTCACTCTCTTTGATAAAGGATAGTTTAGTTGGGAGTTAGAGTCGAGTCAAGCTTTGCCTCGAGGCTACAAAATCATCTTCAGAAGCTCTGGTATAATCTCTTATATCTTTTACTTTTTCTTTTGTAAGACTTTGAGTTATCAATATATTATCTTTATCCTTCGAGTCATTTATATTCTGCATCTACTTTATTCTAGTTGCAATATTTCATGTTTAGAGTTTACTAGTTGTATCTCTGGTTCTTTTAAATCTTACTTAAGTCTTTGTCTTAGCCAGTCTCTTCGACTCTGCTAAATTGCTTGAGGTGAATTGTCACCTGGGCATTGACAAGGTCGCTTGCTCTTTCTAGGAGAGTAAGTAGAACTTGACTAGTATAAGCATGGTGCCCATAGACTTGAAGATGATCTTAGAGTGGACCCAATTCAATGGACTGTGTGGCAGCTACTAGGTGGTGACAGCGCTAGCGGCCTTTGGAAACCACCACGTTAGTCTTGGTATTGGAAGGCTACCCTAAGGAGCCTGGGACACCCTTCTCATCCCTTTCCACGACCCTTGGTCCTCTGACCCAAAAGTTGAGACAATAGTGTTAGATTTGATCTCGAAGCGTTGTTCCACAACTGTTGTATCTCTGTTCTCGAGTGACCCGATAGGCAAAGTACCTAGGAATCTTATCGCTTCTCGTTGTTCTCCCAATTAACTAGTCCTTTCTCTTTCCTTACCTGAGTTATCTATGAGCTGAGTGTCGTGGTCTACCACTCCTATCATTACCATTATCCCCCATTTTGATTGCAGTGTATTCCTCTGTAATACTTGTTTACTAGTACCATGTCATAGTGTTTCCCCATGGAAAATATAAATTGTGATACTCTAGAATACTCCCGAGTGAAATGCTACAATGGTAATTCTTCGCGCTTTCATAATATTTATATATTTTATTGAGACATAAGAAAAAACAACAAAACACTCCTTGCATCGTTACTTGGACCACAAATCCTGGTAGCGGCAGTAAGAGGTGTCAACAAGCATTTCTGGCGTCGTTGCTGGGGAAGCAATTGGCTAGATACATTTAAATATTAATCTCAAATTATCATAGTTGAGTATACCGCTACTCTAGCCGATTTATCCATGCTCTATCTTCTGTTGTGGGGAGCAGAGTAGTGCATGACTGGTTTCCAACTACCATCAAACTACCAAGATAATCCTTAGTCTTTTGTGATGAGAGTTCGACCTCGTATCTTACTTCCTTAGAAGCAACTCAGCCTGACGAACCCAGTCTACCCGATCGATGACATGGCTTCTACATCGAGGATGGCGAGCAAGACAATCCACGAGTTCTCCGCTCCGTCCAACAACAACGTACCTGTTAGACCAGCTACATCTGTCGAAGATGAAACTTCAAGTTCAAGTGAGCCCTCATCAACACAGTTCAGGATAGCCTGTTATGTGGCAAACCTCACAAGGATGCGAATGCACATCTTCAACACTTCCTGCAGATCTGCGACACCTTCACCATACGCAGAGTAAGCAACAATGCTATTCGCCTTCATTTATTTCCATTCCCATTATTGGGTAACGTGAAGCAATGGTTTTACGCTAATCGCAAAGCTGTCAATACCTTGGAGAAGATCATTAGTGCCTTGATCCTTAAGTTCTTTCCGGTTGGGAAAACCAATGCCCTCTAAAATAAAATTGCTAGTTTCTAGCAGTTTAAGGATGAAACAATCCTGGAGGCGCGCCTGCAGCACTACATATATGCTTGTCTCACCATGGTATGTAGAGTTGGTTCACTATCCAAACCTTTTACTATGGGCTCAAGAGCTCTGTCCATGAGTATCTGGATGCCGCTGCTGGAGGAGCGTCTTGCTTGACGAAAGTTGACCAAAGGCTCTCATCGAGAAGGTGGTATAAAACCAAGGCTGGAGTGGTAAGCAGTGACCAAGCTTCGAGTGATTATGGGGCAACCCGAACCATCCATTGAAACCGTTAAGGCATATCATGGTCCGGCATGCATTAACCATGCAGAACAACTTTCCCATTCTAAATTACAAACACCCAAGGGACTGTACCTACCTAGACCTGCCAAGAAAGCAACTTAAGAACCTTTTTGAAACGAATGATGATCCAAAAGTGCCGCCCATCAGGTGATAGATTTGGAATCAATGCATTGAATATGCCCTCTATGATCTATTGGCTAGCATCAACATCATGTCCAAGGTATTATTCAAAAAGTACGATATTCTACTCTATCTTTTACAAATACCCATGTACAACTTGTTGTTGCATCCCTACAAAGTTCGTTATCCTTGACACAAGGAACAATTATTCGTTTCCCCTTGTTTTAGGCCAGCCATTCTTAAATACCGCCCGGGCCAAATTGATATGGATGCGAGAGAAATTTCATTCTGTATCAACAAAAAATGATTTTCTTCAAGTTTCAACCCCTTGAAGAACAAAGGACCACCCTGAAGCAAAAGAGCGCAGAGTGCTTCCTCAAAGCACTCCTCAGTGGAGAGCTGGAAGTACTTAGCGGGCAAAATTTTGCTTGGGACCAGCTGACGGGATTAATAGACGAGGAGCAAACCATTTGGAATGCACTAGAGGATCCGATTCCACCGCCTCCTACACCAAAGAAAATAAAAAGGAATGGAGGAAGAAGAAGGTTGTGTCATTCGAACCACCCACTCCAGGATCGGACAATGACACAATTCATTGAAGAAAAGGACTCGTTGCAAATTTTCTCATTCCAAATTTTTATTTCCATCACTGCATTTGCATGTTTCCCTTTTCAAAGTTTTGATCCACCTAACGTTGATTAAAACCTTTTGCTACTAACCTTGCCTTGTATCTGTCAGTTGAGCCATCAGCTTTCCTTTTGATACAATACACCCATTTGCAATCAATGAGATTATTACTTTGTTTTGATGGAAAATTCATAGCTTTCTTCCACTTCGGATCTTGCAAAGGTACTTGTAAATCCCTTGGTTCATCTAATGTTGTAGCCATACACCAACCCATTGTACCATCAGTAAATTGTTTTGGTTTTGAATTACTAGTCTGTGTGCAACTGGCTGTTGTGCAAGAGACTAAGTCTCACCAATAGTTCTCACAGATGATCCAGAAGCATGTGTATTATATCCTGATGTTTGATCTACTGCTAGTGCTGAAGAAGTATGTGGCATAGGAGATCCTGGTGTATTTGGCAAGGGTGATGGTGACTGCACAACAAACAAATCAGCTGCAACCTCCATTCCTGTCACTGGCATAGAATCAACATGAATTTCTACACTGAGATCATCATGAAAGTCAACACTCTGGTTGTTTTGCAGCCCAATCTGGTAGCTCGGTAATACGTGTGTGCTTGGCACACTGTTTTCTCTCAAATTTGATTCTCCATAATCCTAAAAATTACACATAGTATTGGACATATGTTGCAGATTATAACAGTTGTTAGAGACATTATGTAACACCCTAAAATAGCCCTATTTAAAATTTTAGTAATTAATTTGCTTTTGACTAAAGTGCTTATAATTTTTATAGGTTAAATAAATAATTTATGGGAATTAAAATCAAATATAAGGCCTAGAAACATTTTTGTTGCACTCATGTTGCTGCATTGAGTTTTGCTTGCTAGTAGTTCAAATAATAATTTAAATCTAATTTAAATTCAAGTTTGAATTGCTTTGTTTGAAGCCCTAGAAAAGTTGTTTAGGTTGGAGTTTTGTTTTGCTCCCTGAACTTTTCCTCATGGCTTGCTCTCCCTCCCTCCTCTCTTTTCCCGAGCCAGCCCACTGCTCCGCCCCTACCCAGCCAACAATACACCAGTGGGTCCAACGGTGTGTTACCACTGTGGAGAACAGGGACACTTCGCTAATGCTTGACCCCGGAAGGTCCAGAATGCTGCAGGTCAGAACAACATTCAGCAGGCTGGACAGCAGCAGGCGCAGGTAGGACGAGGACCGCAGAACCCCGCTAGAGGCAAGGTCAACCACATGGGCGCAGAGACCATAGAGGGAGCTACTGACGTGGTTATGGGTACTTTCCTTGTCAACTCGACCCTGCAACTGTTTTATTCAATTCTGGAGTTTCGCAAGCTTTCATCTCCACTGCATTTGTTCAAAAGAATATGTTGACCCTGCAACCCATGGGAAATCCCATGTTAGTTAGTTCACCCGGGGGAGAACAACGAGCCAGTCTATGCTGCTCCAAAGTCATCATTACAATAAGGGGGGTAGACTTTGCGATATACCCCATAGTCCTGAATTCTGTTGGGTTCGATCTAATCCTAGGAATGAGCTGGCTAGCCAAATATAGTGGTGTGATCCAATGCGCCAAGAGGGAAGTACAGTTGATAGCAACGGGCGGAGAAAAAGTGGTGCACCAAGCAGTCAAGTCCTCAGAATAGTGTCAAGTCAATCAAGTTGAGGAAGCAGCCTCTGAGGAAATCAGGGTGGTGAGTGAGTTCCCAAATGTATTCCCAGATGAATTGCCAGGTATGCCCCCGGAACGTGAAGTTGAATTCATTATTGAACTTAAACCTGGCACTGCACCTATAGGTAAAAGAACATATAGGATGGGAGTAAAGGTACTAGAGAAACTTAAAGAAGAATTAAGCTCATTGCTAGCCAAAGGATATATATTCATCCTAGTTCTTCACCATGGGATGCAAAGGATGTGTGTGGGCTATCAAGCCCTCAATGAAGTGACTATCAAGAACAAGTACCCATTGCCAAGGATGGATGACCTGTTTGACCAACTGAAGGGACTTGTGTGTTCTCTAAAATAGATATTCGTTCGGGCTATCACCAGATGAGGATCCAGCTGTCAACATACCCAAGACAACCTTTACTACTCGGCATGGGTTGTATGAGTTCACAGTCATGTCCTTTGGACTGACCAACACTCCTGCATACTTCATGTACCTGATGAACAGTGTGTTCAAGAATGAAGAAGAACACGAGGATCACTTGAGATTGGTAATGCAGATATTCCAGGAACATCAGCTGTATGCTAAGTTGAGCAAGTGTGAGTTCTGGTTGAAGGAAGTGGCATTCTTGGGTCACGTGTTGTCCAATGGTGGAGTGGCAGTCCACTTGAAGAATGTTAGTGATGTGTTAAGTTGGAACCCGCCTCAGGATGTGAGCAAAATTAGGAGTTTCCTTGGGATGGCTGGATATTATCGAAGGTTCATCGAAGGATTCTCCAAGATTGCTAAGCCCCTGACGGCATTATTGGAGAAAATGCTAGGTTTATCTGGATAGAGGAGTGCCAAGCCAGCTTCGAGGAGTTGAAGAAGAGGTTGACAACAACACCTGTGCTGATATTACCTGACATAGCCAAGACCTTCTCTATCTAATGTGATGCATCCCATCTAGGATTGGGATGTGTGCTCATGCAGGAGGGAAGAGTTGTGGCTTATGCATCAAGGCAGTTGAGGAAATATGAGTAGAACTACCCGACACATGATTTAGAGTTGGCAGCTGTGGTACATGCTCTGAAGATTTGGAGGCATTACCTGATTGGGCAGAAGTGTGATATCTACACTGATCATAAGAGCCTCAAGTATGTCTTCACCCAGTCGAATCTGAATATGAGAAAACGCTGATGGTTGGAGTTGATCAAGGATTATGATCTAGAGATTCACTATCACCCAAGGAAGGCTAACTTGGTGGCAGAGGCTCTGAGTAGGAGGACTTATGTGAACAAGATCACCCGATGTTGCCTGCCAGAAAAGCTCAGCCTAGAGTTCGAGAGGATGAGTCTAGGATTCATGGCTAGCGTCACAGAGACGGCAATAGAACAGGAGATCCGGAAAGGTCAGCTTGAGGATGAGAAAATCAAGGAAATTATTGAGCAGTTTGCTCAAGGGAAGGCCCCCGGTTTTTGAGTGGATGATCAGGGAAACTTGTGGCACGGGAAAAGAATATGTGTACCTGACATGACGCAGATCAAGGATACGATCCTAAGAGAAGCACATGATTCGGCATACTCGATCCACCCGGGAAGTACCAAGATGTACCAAGACATCAAGGAGAGATTCTGGTGGTATGGATTGAAGCGTGATGTGGCAACATATGTGGCCCTATGTGACACATGTCAGAGGGTCAAGGCTGAACATTAAAGGCCAGCAGGATTGCTCTAGCCCTTGAAGATACCTGAATGGAAATGGGAGGAAGTTGGTATGGACTTCATAACCGGTTTACCTCGCACTCAGAGGGGATTTGACTCCATTTGGGTAATCGTGGACCGCTTGACCAAAGTGGCACACTTTCTTCCAGTAAAGACCACATATACATGCGCTAAATTAGCAGAGCTATATATGGAAATGATTGTGTGTTTGCATGCGGTACCAAAAGGGATAGTGTTTGACCGAGGTACTCAGTTCACATCACACTTCTGGCAGAAGCTACATGAGTCTATGGACACTAAGCTGCATTTTAGTTCAGCTTACCACCCACAGACAGATGGTCAGACAGAGCGAACCAATCAGATTTTGGAAGACATGTTGAGGGCATGTGTTCTGCAGTATGGTGTCAGTTGGGACAAGAGTCTGCCCTATGCGGAATTCTCGTACAACAACAACTACCAGAAAAGTCTGCAGATGGCACCATTCGTGGCTCTGTATAGTAGAAAGCGCAGGACACCACTGTTCTAGAATCAGAATGGAGAGAGTCAAGTTTTTGGGGCTAAATAATAAGAGAGACAGAGCAACAAGTGCAAGTGATCAAGCAGAACTTGAAAGTGGCACAATCCCGGCAGAAGAGTTATGCTGATGTCAGACGAAGGGATCTCAAATTTGAAGTCGATGACTTTTTGTATCTCAAGGTGTCACCGATGAGGGGCATAAAAAGGTTTAATGTCAAGGGCAAACTGGCGCCTCGTTACATCGGACCCTTCAAGATATTGGAACGGATGGGCAAAGTGCCATATCGGCTAGATCTACCTGACAAACTGGATGGAGTGCACAATGTGTTCCACGTGTCTCAGCTAAAGAAATTTTTGCGGGTACCTAAGGAGCAGATCCCGATGGATGAACTGAATGTGCAGGAAGATCTCACCTACGATGAGTATCTAGTCAAGATTTTGGAGGAGTCTGTGAGGGTGACAAGAAAGAAGGTCATCCGGATGTGCAAGTTACAATGGAACCGACACTTAGAGGATGAGGCGACTTCGGAAAGAGAAGAAGACCTCAAGGCTGAGTACCCACAGCTCTTCGCATCCACATGCGAATCTCGAGGATGAGATTCATCTTAAGGGTGCTGCTGCATTGAGTTTTTTTTGCAAATAGTTCAAACAAGAATTTAAATCTAATTTAAATCAAGTTTCAATTGCTTTTTTTGAAGCCCTAGAAAAGTTGTTTAGGTTGGAGTTTGGTTTTGCTCCCTGAACTTTTCCTCATGGCCTGCTGTCCCTCCCTCCTATCTTTTCCCGAGCCAGCCCACTGCTCCACCCTAGCCCAGCGGCCCGCTCCCCCTCTCCTCGCAGCCGCGTCAACCACCGGCCTGTTGGGCCCAACGTAGCCAAGCCGGCCCAGCCTCGCCGCGCACCCCGCCTCCGCTCTCCTAAGCCGCCAGCCCGCGCTGCCTCCGCTCCGCCCAGCACAACTGCGTTGGCCGATCCCTCGCCTCCCCACCTCCAGACGCTGATGCGTGGGCCCTACTCGTCGGATGCGTCTTCTCCCTCCCAACCGAACCAGTCGAGCTCAGGAGCCGCATCACGCTCGCCACCCACACATAGCTCCCTTGGCCCGGCCCAACGCAACTCTGTGGACCTTCCCCGAGCTTTCCCCGAAGCTTCTCCGCAAGGAAGGTGCTCCCCCGCAAGGAAAGAAGAGCCGTCGGCCGCCTCCATCTCCGTTCGTGGCCCGCACGCAAAGATGCCCCCTGGGCACTATAAAATCAAGGCCATCGCAGCCCTCCAAGCCTCACTGACACCCTCAACCTGCACCTCGAAGCCCTAGCCCCCCACCAGCCTAGCGCCACCGCCATTGGCTGCGAGCATCGATCTCCGCTGTCGTCGCCAAAGCTTCAGCGAGAACTCACTTCGGAGCTTCCTGAGGAGGTATCAAAGCTATCTGAGCAGCTCCCACCCTTCGTTTTGCATGCTTCCATGCCTAATTCGTCATCATCTTTGCACAGCTGCCGCCTCGTCTCGTCGGCCGCCGTCTCTGCCGCTCCTTCGTCGTCGCGAGCCACCAAGGTGAGCTCGCCATCTCCTCCCAATGCCGTAGGTTCAAACCGCGCTGTAAACCGTGCCCCATAGCGTGACTTCGCGTTTACTTCGGCGAGCCCCTGCCGCGCGCAGGAGCGGCGTTGCTGCGTCCAATCCCCGCTGGCGACCCAAGTCGCCGATATAATCGCAGCCGTCCGATATGGATCCGGTGATCCAGATCCGCCCGCGCCTAAGTCAAAGCAGGCGCTTACCGGTCAGCCGAGCCGCTTTTGCTAAAGAGCCCCCCCCCCCCCCCGAGTTCCTGCAAATCAACCCGCGCTCCACTCCAGTAGTAAAAATAATTACATCTAGGTCCTTTCTTCACGTGGCCCCTGCACTTTTGAAAATTTGAACCCGCGGTCCAGGTCTGTAATATTTGCGTGTTAGCCCTTCGGTTTTTATACAAAATTATGTATAGGTCATTGGTTTTTAACAAATATGCCCCTGAAAACTTTTAAACCTCGCCAGCAAGTTCCTAAACATTAGAAACGCCATAACTTTCTCGTTTTAGCTCCGTTTAGTGTAATTCTTGCGCTCATGTGTTCGTAGTGAAGCGTAGATTAGTTTTAAATCCTTCTTTTTCTGTTTCTGCTGTTTGGTGTACTGTTCTAATAGAATAATTTTTTTGCATGTATTAGCTTGTGTGGATGCTTGTGTGGTGATTCGTGTCCAGTCGTCGAGCCGTTTGCATTCGAGTTCGAGTATGAGGACTTTTAGGAGCAGGACCAGCAGCAACACTTTGAGGAAGTCAAGTTATAGCACGGACAATCCTTGCTACCTATCCACCTTGTAATCATTTATTTCATATTTGCATGTGTCTAAATTGATGTACCTTTAAGGTTGTACCTAGTCTTGTTTATCATATCTGTCACACCCGGCCCAGTTTGTATGGCCTAGTAGTGGCCCATGAGTGTAGAATGCACATGTTTAGTGTCACATTGCTAGTTTAGCAAGGGTGGAGGCAACTTATAAGCCCTTGTCTTCCAGCCATACCACCTTCGGGTTAACCCTTTTACACGAAGGAAGGACGAAAGTGTAAGCGGGGTGCTATGTGTACGCGTGCACGCCCCTCGGAAGGGCTGTGCGGGGCGGCTTTGGAGGGCAGGGTGTTACAATATCCTTTGATTACCTCAGGTTCATGCATATGGGTAGAATCCTTGCTATGCACAGCTACTATCACCATTGTTTAATTGTTAATTTTGACTTAATGGTTCACTTCAACATAATGATAAAACTTGTTTTTTAGCAACATGGTTTAGGGAGCTAGAGCATGTGCTTCATGCTTTGTTCTATTGTCTCTCCGTAAGGTCCGGTTCTTAAAGAGGCAACCCAGGAGCCTGCCGCCACCGCTAGAACTATTATGGCTCTGGTCTTGGTCAAGTAGCATGTATGGCTCTAGTTTGCTAGTGGTTACTGATGGGGCCGACGGCGTTATGGGAAACATGGGTGAGAGTATGTCTTGATCCACTGAGGGCGGGAGATCCGTCGGCTATATCCCCGTGAGGCAGAGTCCCGTGCTGGGAGTCCCTGTGATGGGGAACTCCACACATTGTGAATTGTTGGGTGCGATGCCCGCGCTCTAGACGCCATTGACCCCCCTATGGTGTGACTCTGTAGGCGTACGCCAATCTCGGTGGCTAGGCCATGCTGCCTATGATGTATCATAATCGGCCACTGTCTTGTTAGGGTGTCTTGTGAAAAGCCTCGTAGCATCCCTATGCAGTCATACCTCGGAAGTGTGATGTTTGTGTGGTTGTGTGCAAAGTTCCTTTGAACTTTTACGCGACTGGTGGGTAAAGGGTGAAACCTCTGCAGAGTGTAAATCTATCATGATAGCCTTGCTCAATGTCACGAGCGGCCTGGATCCTTTTTATTACAAGGTGATGTTTATTTATGCTTAATGTCACTTATATTTTGTTAATTGGCTTACAACTGGGTTCTATTCACTTGTAGTAACTTGGATAATGATAAAATGAACCAACTAAAAATGCTAATGCAGTTCAGCCATGTCTAGCCTTACTTTGAGCCTTCATACACCCGTGCTATACTTGCTAAGTAAATATTTTACTTACACATGTCATTTATTCAACAACATCCTGGATGAGTAACAGAATCGGCTGTGCATGAGTCTGCTGCTAAGTTTCCAGAAGACCTACCGTACTACTGAGTTGTGTTCTCCCAGTCAGAGTCCATGTGGATTGCAGCTTCGCTTAGTTGAGAGTTTTAGTCTTCCGCTATATTGGTTAGTTTATTTATGTTAAACTCTGATCTAACACTCTATTTTTCAAGCATATGTTCTCTGTTTATCATATTTGTTTGCTATATGTGTACTATGACTTCCTGGGCACACATATGGCCGCATTCTGGTTTCTGTGCAAATCCGGGTGTAACACATTAGAATTTTGATCATTATAGTTATCACCCCCTTGATCAAAACTATAATTGGTGAGATGATTATGCAAAAGTAGAATTTCCTTTCATAACCGAGCACCAGCATCAGGATGAAGCTTTTCGAAGGGAAAGACTTGTTCATCAAAAACAACATCCCTAGATATATCAACTCATCTAGATGAGACGTCAAGGCACTTATATCCTTTATGTAAAGTGTTGTATCCAAGGAAAACACATTGCTTTGAATAAAACGACAACTTCCGAGAAGTAAGGTCGGAGATTTGGCCAACAAGCACAACCAGAAGTTCTGAGGAAGTCATAGTTTGGTTTTCTATTTTGGAGTTTTTCTATTGGAGTATGCAAATCTATGAGTTTGCTAGGAATCATATTGATAAGATGAGTTGTCGTAATGAAGGCTTCATCCCAAAATTTTAAAGGCGTAGAGGCATTAGCTAATAGAGCAAGACCAACTTCAACAATGTGTATATGCTTTCTTTCAGCGGAACCATTTTGTTGATAAGCATGAGGACATGAAACATGATGAGTAATTCCAACATTTTGAAAAAATAAATTAAGTTTCTCATTTTCGTCACCGCAATCCGTTTGCATAGCAAGAATCTTTCTATTAAATTGTTGTTCAACAAGATTTTGAAAATTAGGGAAAAGTTGATAGACATCACATTTTTTCTTGATCAAATAGATCCAAGTATATTTGCTATAGTCATCAATAAAGCTTGCATAGTATGAATGTTTCCCTACTAATACAGGAGCTGGACCCCAAACATAAGAAAAGATAAGCTCCAATGGAGCCATAGACACACTAGTAGATATAGGATAAGGAAGTTGATGACTGTTAGCCTTTTGACATGAATCACACACTAAGTTCTCCCTAACTTCACTAGAACAAAGAAGTTCATAATTCCTAATAACATGCTCTACTATGGAAAAAGAAGGATGGCCTAAATGACTATGCCATTGCACTTAGGATGGTTTGACGACACCAAGAACTTGCTTGTTGATACTTTCTCTTGAAAACTCTAAGGGATAAAGGCATCCTTTACATCAACCTTGAAGGAGAATTTCCTTCGTGGCTTGATCCTTAATAAAAAAAGATTTGGGATGAAATTCAAGAACAACTTTATTGTCTGATGCTAAACATTCAACAGGTCTCAGATTCTTTTTAGCACTAGGCACATCTAAAATATTTTTGAGAGAGATTTCTACCAGGGGCATGAATAACTAAATGACCAATATTGCTAATGCTCATACATGTTCCATCAGCACCATGGACATGATCCTTGCCTTGTACATGTTGCGGACAGCCAGCTTTTCTAATTCTCCCGTAATTTGATCAATGGCTCCACTATCAATGTACCAATTTGTATCAATACTATAAGAAGAGGTAGAAGCAGCACCAGCCATCTTATCCTGTTGATGATTATCATCTTCATTATGACGGTACCAGTATCTTGCTGCTGTGTACCCTACTTTGCCACAAAATTGACAGACACGCTTCTCTATCTTTCCATTGTTGCTAGTGCCTCCCTGTCTTGGTGCATTGGCAAAATTGTTATAACCTCTTTCGCCACAACGACGACCTCCTCCTTGGTTCCGACCTCCACGACCTCGGCTAAAACATCCACGTCCTCACGAGTCAACATTCATTGAAGACTGGAACTGACCACTGCCAGATCCTAACAAATGCTCCAGATGCATATCATAGCACATGGGGTCAGTATGTACCATAATGGAAGATACCTGTTGTAATGCCCGAATTTTTATCTTCTAGTAAATCATCTTTTAATACTCTCGGTAAAAAGCTTTTCAAAATCTTTTAGCACCGAGCTCTCTGAAATCAAACCGTGGCTCCCGTCAATCCGACTCGAACCCCACCACCCTCGTTTTCCCACCCCACTTTTCCATCCCGCTTTACCTTCCCTCGGGACGAGCATCGCGTCCAACTGATCGCCGGTGTCTCCGCCGTGAATCCCTCTTCCTCTTTCTCTTTTCCCCCTCCGCTTTTTCCCTTTTCTTCCTCCCTCCCTCAGTCTTTCTCCTGGCGCCAGGCGCCCACCGGCCGTCCCCCTCTCCCGTCCCTGCTGCCCAACCCCACCACGTGCCCCACCACTGACCGCCGCTCGCCACGCTGCCTTGCCCCTGGGCTCCGCGCATGCCGGCCAGCACATGCACACGCGCGCTCGCGCATCCCGCCGCGCCACGCCAGCCGCTATGCACCGAGCACAGAGACACTAGCCCGCCGCAGCACCCTCGCTGCCGTGCTGCCCGCGCCACTATCCCATGTGCGTGCCCGCACCGCATGCGCACGCTCGTTGCGCTGCCTGGACGCCAGGCGCGTCGCGCCACACCACCCAACCCACTGGCCGCCTAGCCGCTACTGCCGTCACCGGGTCAAGCGCCGTCGCGTCACCTCAGCCTCACCGCACGAGCCTTGACCGCTCACCGGCCCCCTCTCCCCCCAACCACCCACTACAACCGCCATTAATGGCGATCCTATGCCACCCTTGAGGCCGATGCGCCGGCCGCCTCCCTCGCTCCTCCGGCCTATTAATAGGGCCTTTAGGTGCTCCTCCGCACTCCCGCACCGAGCCTCCACCTCTGCTTGCCTTCCCGCCGCCCTTGCCACCGCCGCTGCTGCCCACTGGCCGTCGTGAGCTGGTCATCCCTAGCCGACCCTGCCAGAGGTGAGCACGGGAACAAGTTTCCCCTCCTCCCCTCTCGCTCTCATCCCGCTCCCGACCGCCGTCGTCGCCCCAATCGCCGGCAGGGCTGCCGCCGCCGATCCCCTCCCCAGTCTCTCTCTGTTCGCGTGGGAAGAAAGGGGAGTTTTGCAGGCAACCCCCCACCCTTTTACCTTTTCCATCCGAAGCCCGGCCGCCATCTCTCTCTCTCTGACATGTTTACCAGAAGCCCCCTCCCGTTAGGTTCTTTTGCGAATGAGCCCTAGACCCTACTTAAACTCCCCCTCTCTTATTATTTTCCCACCCCAAACCCTACCAACCTTTTGATATCCAAAAATGGGTCCCTCCAACACTCTAAAATCACTATATATATACCCCTGAACTTTTCGAGTGAGCCCCTTAGATTTTTGGGAGATTTCCAAAAAGGTCCTTTTGGTCATTTAAATGCACTCCCAACCTTAAACGACGTGTCATTTTATGTGTCATTTTAATCCAGATCGACCCCAAATTTCACCACATGCCATCCCATAATATTTCTGATAAGCCAATCAAACTATTCCCGAAAATAATCATCCCTCCTTTTTCCGTTCGCTCCCTGTTCCCTTATTCTATGAGCTTAGTGAAAAACTTTATTGTTCTTCTATTTATTGTATGCTTGTTGGTGTGCCATAGATCACGCTGTGAATGAGGAAGGACTCAAGGAGGAGCAGTGTTAGGAGCATGAGCCCGAAGGCCAGTACCTCGGGCAGGAACTCCCCGAGGGTTTTGAGAATGGCATGTTCAATCCTATCCTTTGATGCATATTTCTATCCTAGTTTTATAACCACAACCTATTGACCTATTTTATAAAACCTGCATGTTTTACTGTGAAACCCCATTTGGATAGCCACCTCTTGATTTTTAAGATTGTTTCCTTGACAACATAGGTTAATGTTTAAATATGACGTTGCTTTGTTTGAATGTTAATCACTGCTAGAAATGCTTAGGACCTGGATTCCATTATTCTCTCTCTATCAGAATAACTTTGTGTTTACAAAAGAAACTGTGTGTGTGCATTGAAAAGAAAAGTGGATTTTGGTAAATAAAAATAATATCAGTGTGTGATGAGACGGATGGTGTTTCTTATGTGAAATGCTGAGGTGAGCTCGAACCTGTGTGGTTGAGCATGGTGGGAGATGTCTGTCTTGTCCATGTTTTGGATGTTGTTGATGTGTCATCTTGCCTAACCCATTTTATAGTACCACCACTCAACCATTGTATGTGGCAACGGCTTAGCATAAATCACACTAGTTAACCTGTTACTTGATAGGTGTGCTGGTGTGCAGCGGAAGGCCATGGAGACGGGGATACGATCTATGTGAAGTTATGCCCCTGGGTAAAACCTCATTGGTAGGTTGCTAACCCTCTGGTTGTTCTGCGGTGGCTAGTCAGTTTAGCTATGGTGGGTAATGGCTTTGATGGATCTGCACTGGCACTAAGGTGTTCGTGTTGTTGTACCCTACTTGTGGTTGTGTACACCTCTACAGAGTTAAAGTCTATCCGGATAGCCATTTCCACGGTTTTGGGCAAGTTATGGTTTGGTCACATCACTAGTCCTTGGGTTTTGGACATGATTGGTGGTGTGAGTGATTTTGGGAAGACTTGTCAGTGACTACGACGGATGGGAAGTCCATTAGCATTAAAATCTAGACTCCATGTGAGTCAACCAACTATGTTAGATATTACAGCCAAAAAGAAATGCTTGCAAAAACTCTTTTATAAAACAAATCCTTGCATGTGTAAACTTTAGCTTTCTGCAAATGAACTGAGACCCGTCCTTGATTATATTCTATGCATATATCCATTTATTTTTCCCCCTCAGTGGGTGTGGTTGAACTTGCTGAGTACGTTCGTACTCACCCCTGCTTATTATTGATACAATGGAAGACCCAGACTTTGTGCCTAAAGATGTTGAGTAGGGGTTTGTTCTGCACCCAGCCTTTCATGTGTGTTAGGGCCACTCGCTCAAAGACCCGCATGGCACAACTCTCTGATGACGAACTAGTTTGCCCCGTTGTTTGGCTTATAGCTTTATTTCTGGCCTTAGTGATAGTGGTGCTCGAGTGCCCACTACCGCAATGGTTTGTACAGAAATGAAACATCTATTATAATAAATGTGTATCAGCTTCTAGGGACTAATATTTGGTAGCACATTTAGTCTTCTCTTTCGAGGGGACGCTTCAGGTGGTATCCGAACCGTTAGGTTGGCCGTAAGACGTGACCCCTAGGATTGAGACTCTCTCCTGAGCCTAATACTTAGATCATTCCTTGCCAAAACTTCTTCCCACACAAACACTCACTTTTACTCTTACCCTGTTCCAGATGGCTAATGAAGGATGGAGTGACGGAATGTGCCCCACAGAGCCGGGCCTCCCCAAGTTGTTGCTACTTAGCCTGGAACGCATCAGAGTCACGGACACACCTGAGTACACCTACCAAGACTACGACCACCGGGGCACCAATCGGTGTGAGATGATTATATTTGTGGGAAAAAGCACGCTCTACCCGGAAGTGGCAACTTGGTTCATCTCCTACCATAAGGCCGCCAAGAAAGACCTGATATGCCTACGCGAACCCTACAAGCAACACCTCCAGGGGACACCTATGGAGTTTTTCCCACCCACTAGAGGAAGAGGACGCGCATGGATCACCCAGATGAGAAGCCTAGGAAATGATGAGGACTAGAGGACACAATTTCCCATTTAGCTATCTACCTTAATGAATTGGACCAGTTGTACCACGAGCAAGCGGCACAACTGAAGCACCAGATCCGCATGGCAGAAAAGGCGGAGCAGGAAATGGAGAAACAACAGATAAGAGCCGGACAAGCCATAAGCTCCCTAGCCACTCTCCAAACCATGTGGCAGACCTATGCCCAAGAGATGGAGCAAATGGAAACCCACAGAAGGGAAGCCGGGTTAATGGAAGGAGAGCCTGAAGAAACCCATCAGGATGCGGGTACCAAGACCGAGGGAGTAGTACTGGAGCACTACCTTCCACCAAAGAAGCATCGCGTCTGGGTTGAGGGAGAATCCCCATGAGTAGCATGTCGTACCCTAGATTAGAGTCTCCTCTCCCATGTCATTGTACCCAGTTTAGAGCCGTTATCTTAGTGTCAATGTATCCATGCACCATGTACCCAACTCTGTCATGAAATAAAGACCGCATTTTAGTTTATATTCATGCCAAACTTGTTTTCCCTATCTTGTTTCAGATGGCTCAGGAAGGATGGACCCATGATGTTTGTCAGGAAGCACCCGGTTTCCCCATCCTTTTGATTGGATCCTTGGAAAGCCTTGGTATCCCAGAATGCCCAAGATACTACATTACGGAGTACGAGCAATATGGTACTCTTCGCTGCAGAGTGGTCATTTCCGTCGCCAAAAGCGACTGCTACCCCGCAATCGGGCCATGGCGTGTGACCGCCACGGGGTTTAGGTACCAAGATACCTATTCATTGGCTGTCAGGAAAGCACTCCGCTACATGTGCCGCATCTTTGAAGAACATCTCGTCCCCACACCAATGAGGTTCTTTCCCCTGCTCATCAGGACCCCAGTTTGGCAGGCCCGCATAAGGAACTTGGAACGATGCCATTAAGAGGAGGACCCCTTGTACCAAGTGGTCACCTATATCAACTCCCTGGACCAACTCTTTAACGAGCAAGCCAGTTTCCTGGCTGAGCAAATTAATCGGGCCGAGCAAGCTGAGCTCGCGGTACGGATGCACATAATTTGAGCAACTCAAGCCGAACCCAGGACCGCTGCCGCCATCAGCAGCAAAGCCATCGCCCAAGAGAGTCTCAGGCAGGCTTGGGACCGGCATATACAAGAATGGACCAGGAGTGGAACGCCCGTCCCGGTAATAGGAGAAGACCATGTCTTACTTGGAACACCGGTCATAGCATGGGGAGAACTTGTTAGGACCCCACAAGCTCCGCCTAGGAACTCCGCAAGAACAACCGCAATTACAGAGGGAGATGACGAGTGTGAGCTGCCCATTCCATTGGGAGAGCACTCTGCCCCAGCAGAAGGCTCGCCCCGCGAGTAGGCCCAGCATCAAGCATCCGAATGGGAATGAAGTCTTTGTGGTCTGAGTAGAAGAGCCCTTGTACCCATAGCAGTGTCGTCCTTATCATACCCTGTACCCCCGCCTTGTAATGCATGTAATGGTTGGACCTCCCCCCTTAAGTGTTGTACCCCTCTTTGGCTGTTTAATTAAGACCGTGTGTGCCTGGTGTTTGTTAGTTTGCAGGCTTGCCGGTAGAAGGTGGATTCTGCCTTTTTGAAAATTGTGAGTAAATAACATAAACGTCATCTTAACCCAATCTCACAGAAGCCCTACTGATCTTGCAGATGGTTAAGACCCGTGCTAGACCCTCTCAGAGCCGCATGAATGCTGCTCCCAGTGGAGAAAGGCAGCCAGTTGGGCCAAGACAAGACACGGAGCAGGAAGTGAACCAGTCAAGGATATGAAGCTAGGATGGGGAACATCAATATACAATCAGACTTGGTTCGTGCAGACCATAGCTGAAACTCTCCAACGCCAGGAACCCCGTAAGCAGAACCTGAATGACAACCTGACCCTCTTCCTGAGGACCAGGCCGCCCACATTTGGGGGATCCAGCAACCCCTTGGAACTAGATGACTGGCTGCGAGTCGTCTAGAGGAAGCTCGAGCCGTTCGGATGTGAAGATCGTGACAAGGTTCTCTTGGCTACTCACCAGCTTACTGGGACTACCTTAGCCTGGTGGGAGAATTATTGTGCTGCCGTCCAGGATGCATCTACCATCACCTGGAAGGAATTTGTTGATAAGTTCCGCCGCTACCATGTTCCCGCAGCCACCATGAAGCGCAACGCGGATGAGTTCCGTGAACTACAACAAGTGAACAAGACAATGGAGGAGTACACCCACCAGTTCATGGAGCTAGCTCGCTATGCTCCAGAAGAAGTCAACAGGGATGAGAAGAAGCAGGACATGTTCAAGAAGGTCTGAATCCAGAAATCTGGACCCTGCTTACCCCCCAGATCAATCTGGATTTCAACACCCTGATGAATATGGCCATCCTCACGGAAAGGGCCAAAGCAGATGAACATAGGGAGAACAAACGCAAGTTTTTGGAAAGCAAGGCTCGCCAGCAGGACCACTTCCAGAAGCCAAGGAACTCCAACTACGCTGCACCCAGATCCCAGACTCCCATGCAGTACAAGACCGAATCCCCAGCTACAGGCTTCCAAGCCCCTAACACCTAGTTCAAGAGTCAGAACATCATGAGGCCTCCACAGAGTAATGCCAGCCAAGTCATTGCCAGCAACAGTAATGCAAGACCCTGTTTCAACTATCACGAGACAGGGAACTACATCGCCAATTGCCCCTATGCAAAGAATAAGCCTGCTGCATCATCCTACTCCAACTCTGTGAATGGGCCTAAGCCACCGGTGTCTGGAGCCAAACGTGTACCAGTCCGCAACAACAACACTGGCAACAACAACCAGCAGTCTTATGGATGAGCCCGCGTCAACCACATCGATGCGTTGGAGGCTCAGGGAGCTCAAGGAGTAATACTCGGTGAGTTCTTAGTCAGTTCAGTTTTAGCAACAGTCTTATTTGACTCTGGAGCATCACATTCATTTATATCATCGAGTTTTGTGGAGAAGAATAATATACCTACCATACTACTAAAAGAACCCCTGTTAACCCGAATGCCTAGGGGTGACATTCATTGTCAACTAGGCTGCTCCCGGGTGCGGATCCTTATAAGTGGAGTAGAATTCTTAGCGGACCTAATAGTACTTAAGTCCAAAGGAATAGATGTGATCCTCGGAATGGATTGGTTGAGTCAACACAATGGTCTCATAGGTTGTGCTGATGAGATAGTGCACCTAACCAACACAGATGGAATCCAAGTGACCTGCCACACCAAGGGAAGTTGACCATACCCTATGGTCTTTAACATAGAGGTGAAATCCCTAGAGGAAGTTCCAGTACTCAACGAGTACCTAGATGTTTTCCCAGAGGAACTACCCGGAATGCCACCGGATCGGGACATAGAGTTTGTCATTGAACTTGTCCCAGGAACCTCCCCTCTGGCAAAAAGACCCTATAGGATGGCAGCCTCTGAGCTAGCAGAATTAAAGAAGCAACTAGAGGAATTACAATGGAGCGGCTTCATCTGGCCTAGCTCATCCCCATGGGAAGTATGAGGATGTACGTTGACTACCGCACACTAAATGAGGTCACTATTAAGAACAAATACCCTCTCCCTAGAATAGATGACCTTTTTGACCAGCTGAAAGGAGCTAAGTATTTCTCTAAGATTGACTTGAGATCTGGTTACCATCAATTGAGGATTAAGGATGATGACATCCCAAAGACAACCTTTGTCACCTGTTATTGATAGTTTGAGTTCACAGTAATGTCATTTGGACTCCCTAACACACCTGCATATTTCATGAACCTCATGAACAAGGTGTTTATGGATGAGTTGGATAAGTTTGTCGTTGTCATCATCGATGACATACTTATTTACTCCAAGAGCATCCGAGAGCATGAGCAGCATCTGCGGGTGGTGTTGGAGAAGTTGAGAGCGCATCAACTCTATGCCAAGTTCAGTAAGTGTGAATTCAGGCTAGAAGAAGTAGCTTTCCTTGGTCACATCCTGACCGCGGAAGGAGTAGCAGTGGATCCTGAGAAGGTCAAAGCAGTCTCCAACTGGCAGCAACCCACCAATGTCAGCAAGATTAGAAGCTTTCTTGGACTAGCTGTATATTATCAGAGATTTATCGAAGGATTCTCCAAGTTAGCCCGACCCATGATGGAGCTGCTCAAGAAGGAAAAGAAATTTGTTTGGACGGAATCATGTGAAAGGAGTTTCTAGGAGTTAAGAAAGAGGCTGACAACTGCCCTAGTTTTAACCCTACCGGATATCCATCGGGATTTTGTCATTTATTGTGACGCATCTCGTCAAGGGTTAGGGTGTGTCCTCATGCAAGATGGGAAAGTAGTGGCATATGCTTCCCGACAACTTAGGCCTCACGGACAAAACTACCCAACTCACGACATAGAATTTTCAGTAGTAGTGCATGACCTCAAAATCTGGAGGCACTATCTCATTGGAAACAAATGTGAGATATACACGGATCACAAGAGCTTGAAATATATCTTCACCCAGCCCGACCTAAATCTTAGACAGAGGAGATAGTTAGAATTGGTTAAGGACTACAATGTAGAGATCCATTACCACCCTGGCAAAGCTAACGTAGTAGCAGATGCCCTGAGCTGAAAGTCTTACAGACCCAAGAATGCCCACCTGCAAGAGGAAATGGCACGATAAATGTGCATTTCGCTCCTCGGAATGCTGGCCATGAGCTGTGTCCAACCCACCCTGGAAGATAGAATCAGAAAAGCCCAAGATTCGGACAGAGATTTGATGACAATCCGCAAGCACACTGAGGAGAACAAAGCACCAGATTTTAGAGTCGACAGTAAGGGGCTCTATGGTATAAAAATAGGATTTGTGTGCCTAAGGAAGGCGACTTCCAGCGGATAATCATGGATGAGGCTCACAACACACTATATTCTATCCAGCCAGGATCCACCAAAATGTATCTAGATTTAAAGCAAAAGTATTGGTGGGATGGAATGAAGGCAGACATTGCCCAGTTTGTCGCCCGTTGTGATGAGGACATGACACCCATACATATGTCCATGAGGGGTGCATGGATTGGAGAAGAAGGAGACCAACAAGGTTTTCCAAATCAAGAAGCAGCTCTCAAAAGAAGTGACACTGCAGATGTAAGATTAAGATTAAAAGTTAGGGTTCTACAAACCGATAACGGTGAAACTGTTCTCGACAGATTAATCTAAGCAAAACCCAAACCCTAATGTGGCGGCGGCTACTGATTATATGAGGGTTGGGGCGTGCATAACCCCCTAACCACGTCCATAATGGACCCCAACATGATACACGGGCCAACAGCCCAAAAGATGGCGGCGCAGCACCCTGACAGATTCTGGACGTCGACTTGTTTCGACGATTCCCGATGACTCGGAAGGAATTTTGAGGTGGGACCAGTGCCATTGGAAAGCATATGTAGAACGTCAAAAACCGAGCCCGTATGCGACCTGGGTGACGAATTTAGTGCGGGCTGCTCCTGGACTCCGAGGCGGACTCGAACTTGAGTTTCTTTGGGCCTCCACCTTGGGGACTCGAATCGGATTAGCCATGTACCTTCTTCTTGACTTGGAAAACCTTGTTGGTCTCCTTCTTCTCCACCCCATGCACCCCTCATGGACATATGTATGGGTGTCATGTCCTCATCATCCTCCCCTTCTTGACGAAAAGCCGTCCTCGGCGTCGTTTGTGCTCTAAGATGGCCCTGTACAACACGAAGAAACACGAGGTTGTGGAAAATATAGGAACTTTGAATATTGTGGGGAGTGACATGACCATATTTGCAATCTCTCAAAGCATCTTCTCCTATAGAGTTGTCGGCAAATACGTAGGCTCCTTGATCGAAACACACACGATCTTTGTCAATACTATCCTGCAAATGATTAGCACTAACCAAACACAATGCAGGCATAGATGGTTGCATAACCGCTAGTATCTGTTCAATACAAGAAAAATCAGCACTAGCACACATAGGTAATAGCCAATAATGCTCCCCTTCTTGAAAGTGAACCCGATTTGTTATAGTAAAACTAGATAGACAATCTAGTTGATCACAATCTTGTACATCAAAAGGAATTTTCAGATTTGCACAAATATAGACTCGGTGCACCATGTACTCTCCTTTGCAATTATATTTACCAATAAAATGATATGTATAAGTAGACAAACATGGTAACTCAGCACATCTAAATTTCTCTTCCAAACCACTAAGAGCACATAAATTATCAAACTCAACATAACCCAAAGTGTTTAAAGAAGATAATAATTTCAGTTCGTCATGTGCACAAGTAATCGGCATAATAATATTATTTTCAGCACATGTATATTGCTTCAAATCAAAAGTATCATGCTCCTTCTCTATTTGTGACAAAGGTAATACAAGAGAAGGTTCTAGTATAACATTATTTGCATCATTGGAGGGCAAATTCAGCACATCATGAGAGTTTTTACCTGAAAATTTTACCAGTTCCTGTTCTTTTGTATGGCCATCTTTATTATGTACATGCTGCAAAATGTTAGGGACAAGAAAAGGGATGGTGTCCTCCTCCAAATATTGTACCTCATCTTGGTAAATAGGTGCAATTAATTTTGACGCATTATCATCACCTAAAAACTGTTTTTCAGCCATACAAGCATGTTCAAATAATTGTGAAAGAGAACTATAAGAGTGATCAACAAGAATATTCCGAATTTCAGGTCGAAGACCATACAAAAATCTATTCTCTGTTGCTTCTACATATTCCTTAATTTCACAACATATTCTACACTTTTGAAACTCTTTATGGTATTCTTGAACAGACATATTGCCCTGCAATAAGCGCTGCATTTTTCTAAGCAAATCACGTTTATAAGAAAGAGGAATAAAACGATCAAACATTGCTTCTTTAAGTTGTTCCCATGTACTAGGTAAAGCATTAGTTGCAGCTAGCCCGTACCACCAAATAAAGGCAAAATCCTTAAACTCACTTGTAGCTTGTTGAACTCTGTGTATCTCAGGAACTAGGTGGGAATTAAACACATGCTCTACAGTCATCTCCCAATCAAGATATTCGTCTCCATCATAAGATCCGGAGTAAGTTGGTATGGTAATTTTACCTCTCATACCTTGATGACTGTCGGGTATATGTAGTTGTGGTTTATTCTTTTGTTCCATCCCTGCAAACAATGGTGCCATGATTTCCTGCAATTTAGACTTCAAACAGACACTGTTGTTTGGTTTTCATCAAAATAAATCTCTATGAGCTATTATTTGTGTTGGTGGATACACACTCTCACACGTCTTATCAAGCTCTTACAAGGTTCTTACCAACGCAAAGCAGTGGACGGGACAACCGGTGGCTGGTTCGTGATACCTGTGAGGAAGTAGTACCAAGATTGCAAGGGTCCTTTGCTGTACCGATCTGAAGTATGTATGTGGAGCTTTGGGAAGGCACAATATGTAGCAAGGAGTAGCAAGTAACGAATGCAGAATAGCAAAGTTCAATAAGTATCCAAAGTGCAAGTCACAATTGCTGGCTCAGACGTGTCCTAGGCATAGCACAACAAGTTGGAACAAGAAACGATGGATAAAGCTCACAGAACAAGCAAAACAACACTCTATGCAATTGTTGTTTTAATCTTTTCAGCAATTTCTCTGTAGGACTAGTAGGAATTAAGATGTTTTATTTTTATCAACTATTGTTTTTATATTTTTGTCTGAATAAGGATATCAAAAGCTCCAACCATAAAAATTTACACCCATTTTTGAGGTGAGATGCGGCCTAGGGAATTTCAGGAACAATCTCTAAAAACCCTGAAACAACTTGATCAATTTTTTTATTTACCTTCCTGATTTTTTTGAATTTTTTGACTTGACCAAACAAGCCTAAGGCTAGTTTGGGTCACCTCCGAATGGAGTCACGAATCTGCTGTAAAAATTTGAGCCAAAACGGAGCACCGAGTGAAAAGTTATGTCTGTTTTATGGAAGGTATCTCAAATTATGTTTTCCAAAGGCACGAAAAACAGCAGCGGCTAGGGTAAACTTCCTCCTAGTATCTGCGGCAGTAAGCAATAGGTATTCGCCAGATGAAACAAGGATCAAGTATGCAATGCAAAGGCGATCAAAGCAGCTTGCAACCTATCTAGGGCTTGCACGGCGAGAGTTCACACAAGGCGGCTAGCGAGGCAAATCGAGTAATGTAGTGACTCGAATTGTTGTATGGCTAAACGTGGATGGGATAGCAGCGGAAACAATCGAATCACAACAACGAGCGATTGAACTACGACACGAACACAACTAAAACCAGCAACGAGACTTGACCACGGACACAAACTCAACAAAGCGAAACTGAAACGAAATTGCAAAGGCTAAAAGGGGTACTAGGACAGCGGAATACGATGACAAATATTTTTGTAGGGCTATTTTCTGGACTATAGGACAAAGGCGAAAGGACGAACCTAATGGTAAACCTGTCTCTGAATACCACTTGATGGGAACTAGGGTTTCCCGATCTTCCGAAAGGTTCCGATAACTCTCGATTTGGTGGAGTCGTGACTCAAATCGATCCGGCTTCCGAACCACACCTTCCGAACCCCGCAATCGCAGCACCATGTCTCCTCAGGATATTAACCGGCGTTGCACGGTTGACCTTGCCCAGAAGGCTAATCCTTGCCTGCGAATCGAAGAACACAAGCAAGAACGAGAAAGATTGCAACACAATTGCCGATGTATGATTAAACTCACGAAGTTGGGGTCTCACAAACCGACGAGCGGCGACACTGTTCTTGACAGAATTGATCTAAGCAAAACCCAAACCCTAATGTGGCGGCAGCTACTGATTATATGAGGGTTGGGGTGTGCATAACCCCCTAACCACGTCCATAATGGACCCCAACAAGATACACGGGCCAACAACCCAAAAGATGGCGGCGCAGCACCCTGACAGATTCTGGACATCGACTTGTTTCGACGATTCCGGATGACTCGGAAGGAATTTTGAGGTGGGACTAGTGCCATTGGAAAGCTTATCTCCTTAACTTTCCAAGCATATGTAGAACGTCAAAAACTGAGCCAGTATGCGACCTGGGCGACGAATTTAGTGCGGACTGCTCCTGGACTCCGAGGCGGACTCGAACTTGAGTTTCTTTGGGCCTCCACGTTGGGGACTCGAATCGGATTAGCCTTGGACCTTCTTCTTGACTTGGAAAACCTTGTTGGTCTCCTTCTTCTCCACCCCATTCACCCCTCATGGACATATGTATGGGTGTCATGTCCTCATCACGTTGTGATACCTGCCAAAGAATTAAGGCCAAACACCAGAAACAAGCAGGATTATTACAACCCCTGCCCTCCCTGTTTGGAAGTGGGATGAGATAGGAATAGACTTTGTAGTGGGGTTACCTAAGACACAGAATAGACATGACTCCATATGGGTAATAGTGGACCGACTCACTAAAGTCGCTCACTTCTTACCCGTGTGAACCAATTATGGTGGAGAAAAGTTAGCCAACCTTTACGTGAACAACATCGTAAAGCTTCATGGAGTGCCTAGCAGGATTGTTTCAGATCGAGGGACACAGTTCACTTCGAGGTTTTGGAAGAGTCTACACAAAGCCATAGGCACCAAGTTGGATTTTAGATCCGCTTATCACCCACAGACCGATGGTCAAACAGAAAGAGTAAATCAGATTATGGAAGATATGTTGAGAGCGTGTGTCCTTACCTATGGTAAGGATTGGAAACAAAGTTTACCATATGCAGGGTTTTCGTACAATAATGGGCATCAAGCAAGTCTAAGCATGTCGCCATTTGAAGCTCTCTATGGAAGAAAGTGCAGGACCCCTCTAATGTGGTCAGAAGTGGGAGAGCGTACCCTAGTGGGACCCGCACTCATAAAGGAAGCCGAAGAAAAAGTAGCTGAGATAAGGGAGAAGCTGAAAGCAGCTCAGTCCAGACAGAAGACCTACGCAGACAAGAAGAGACAGGAAATAAATTTCAATCTGGGAGATTTCATATATCTCAAGGTTTCACCCATTCGAGGGACCCGCAGATTTCAAGTCAACGGTAAGTTAGCCCCTCGGTACATTGGACCGTATCAAGTCCTAGAGAAGGTTGGAAAGGTGGCTTACCGATTGGAGCTACATGAAACAATGTCGGACATACATCTTGTGTTTCATGTGTCCCAGCTGAGGAGATGCTTGAGAGTGCCTGAAACGGAGCAAGTACCGGTGGAGGAAATAGACTTGCAAACCGATCTGTGGTACCAGGAGGTACGCGTCAAAATTTTGGACACAGTCACAAAAAGGACGAGAAACTTAGAAGTGCAAAATTGCAGAGTGCAATGGAGTAGACACGGAGTTGAAGAAGCTACATGGGAATGCGAAGATGCTCTGAGAAAGGAGTTTCCCCATCTTTTTAGAAAGCAGCCGAATCTCGAGGACGAGATTCCTTTTAAGTGGGGTAGGTTTGTAACGCCCGCATTTTTATCCTCTGGTAAATCATATTTTAATACACTTGGTAAAAATCTTTTCAAAACCACCCTCGTTTTCCCACCCCGCTTTTCCATCCCACTTTACCCACCCTCGGGACAAGAGTCGCGTCCGACCGATCGCCGGTGTCTCCGCCGCGAATCCCTCTTCCTCTTTCTCTTTTCCCCCTCTGTTTTTCTCTTTTCTTCCTTCCTCCCTCTGTCTTTCTCCCAGCGCCAGGAGTCCACCGTCTGTCCCCCTCTCCCGTCGTTGCTGCCCAACCCACCACGTGCCCCACCACTGACCACTGCTCGCCACGCTACCTTGCCCCTAGGTGCCGCGCACGCTGGCCTTTGCTCGCTGACCACCCGCACGCGTGCTCGCTGCACTGCCGCGCCGCTCGCCATCGCACTGCCGCGCTGCATGCCAGCCAGCACATGCACATGCACGCTCGCGCATGCCGCCGCGCCACGCCAGGCGCTACACGCCGAGCACAGTGCCAGCAGCCCGCCGCAGCACCCTCGCTGTCGTGCTGCCCGCACCACCGCCCCATGTGTGTGCCCGCACCGCGCGCACACGCTCGCTGTGCTACCTAGACGCCAGGCGCATTGCGCCATACCGCCCAACCCACTGGCCGCCTAGCCGCTACTGTCGTCGCCGGGTCAAGTGCCGTCGCGTCACCTCAGCATCACCGCACGAGCCTTGACCGCTTGCCGGCCCCCTCTCGCCCCAACCGCCCACCACAACCGCCATTAATGGCGTTTGTATGCCGCCCTTGAGGCCGATGTGCCAGCCGCCTCCCTCCCTCGCTCCTCCGGCCTATTAATAGGCCCTTGATTTGCTCCTCCGCACTCCCACACCGAGCCACCACCTCTGCTCGCCTCCCTGCCACCGCATCCCCGCCGCCCTTGCCACCGCCACCGCCGCCCACTGGCCGTCGTGCGCAGGCCATCCCGAGCTGACCCCGCCGGAGGTGAGCACGGGAATGAGTTTCCCCTCCTCCCCTCTCGCTCTCATCCCGCTCCCGGTCGCCGTTGTCGCACGATCCCCTCCCCTATATCTCTCTGTTCGCGGGGGAAGAAGGGGGAGTTTTGCAGGGAACCCCCCGCCCTTTTTCCTTTTCCATCCAAAGCCCGGCCGCCTTCTCTCTCTCTCTGGCATGTTTACCAGAAGCCCCCTCCCCTTAGGTTCTTTTGCGAAGGAGCCCTAAACCCTACTTAAACTCCCCCTCTCTTATTATTTTCCCACCCAAACCCTACCAATCTTTCTATATCCACAAATGGGGTCCCTCCAACACTCTAAAATCACTATATATATACCCCTGAACTTTTCTAATGAGCCCCTTAGATTTTTGGGAGATTTCCAAACAAGTCCTTTTGGTCATTTAAACTTACTCCTAACCTTAAACGACGCGTCTTTTTTAATCCGGATCGACCCCAAATTTCACCACATGCCGTCCCATAATATTTCTGATAAGCTAATCAAAATATTCCCAAAAATAATCATCCCTCCTCCGTTTTTTGTTCGCTCCCTATTCCCTTATTCTCTGAGCTCAGTGAAAAACTTTATTGTTCTTCTATTTATTGTATTCTTGTTGGTGTGCCGTAGATCACGCTGTGAACGAGGAAGAACTCGAGGAGTAGTGTTACGAGCAAGAGCCCGAAGGCTAGTACCCCGGGCAGGAACTCCCCGAGGGTTTTGAGAATGGCAAGTTCAAATCCTACCCTTTGATGCATATTTCTGTCCTAGTTTTATAACCACAACCTATTGACATGTTTTCTAAAACCTGCATGGTTTACTGCAAAACCCCATTTGGATAGCCACCTCTTGATTGTTAAGACTATGTCCTTGACAACCTAGGTTAATGTTTAAATATGACGTTGCTCTGTTTGAATGTTAATCACTGCTAGAAATGCTTAGGACCTTGTCGGATATACATCCCCGGGTACCCTCAAGACAGAAGATCGAGTCCTAGTAGAACTACTCGGAGAACTCCTATTCCAAGTAGAACTACTCGTGTATTCCTACTAGGACTCCTATATTGCAACCGACTAGGATACTTGCCATGTAACCTTGCCCCCTGGATATATAAAGGAGGGCAGGGGTCCCTAGCTCGGTAGGCCTAAAGACAGAAGCCTATAGGCAAGACCATAGAACTCAACCACAGATACAATACAATCAAACACATAGGATGTAGGGTATTAGGCTACTCGCGGCCCGAACCTGTCTAAATCTTTGTGTTATTCATATACTGTCGTTCCTAGAACTCAGCGAGACCCACCAATCTACTCTCTGGGGTACCCCCAGGCACACGTGCTCGATATAAATCATCGACACTTGGCGCCCACCGTGGGGTTACTCACTGCAAGTTCGCCATTCGGTGCGATGGGATCAAGCTTCAACACCTACGACATCGAGGAGGGCGCGACCATCGTCTTTGGCGCCTGGATCTTCATCGCCTTTGGCAACGACAAGTCTATAAGCCACCTTGCGGATCGCCCGGGCCCATACTTGATGGCGGCGACTCCACCGGAGCCGCTCCGTGATCTCGTCGAGAACCAACTCTTGACGACCTCTTCGGCTTCGACTTCGACCTCGACACTACCTCGACTTTGATCTCGACTTCGACCCCGACTTCTACTCCAACTTCAACTTCGACTCCGATTCGGGTTCATCAAGTTGAGTCCGGGTACATCTTGAATGACAACCTCGACTACTCGGCTCGACCCAAAACCACTCGGAGACGAGTCCTTCAAGCTCAGGAACTAGTCAGGGGCATGTCCCGACTAGTTAGCTTCACCAACGACTACTTCATCGCGCGCAATGACTGCTTCGACTACTCGAGTATGACTGCATCGACTCGTCGCGTGACTACTTAGACCACTCACCTCGACTAGAAAACTAGTCGGGATCGGCTACTGCGCCATCGACAACTACTCCCTGACTAGTCGGCTTCATCGACAAGAACTTCATCGTGTTGTATGACTACTTCGTCTACTCGTCAAGACTACTTCGACTACAACTAGTTAAAACTAGTCGAGATCGGCTGCATCGACTCGCGCACGATGACTACTTCGACTACTCGTCTCGACTAGTTAAAACTAGTCGAGATTGGCCGCATTGACTCGCGCACGATGACTACTTCGACTACTCAACTAGTCGAGAACGGCTACCGCGCCATCAGCAACTAGTCGGGTCTGACTCTAACTAATCAACTTCAACAATGACCGCCACGTCTTCATCGACAAGTCATCCGTGAATCAAGCTAAGTCTTATTTAATAATTATTTTCTTTATAATAATTTAATCAGCTTGTTTAAAAACATGCTTGGCCATGAGCCGAGTACTCTAACAGAGTACATCCCTCAACAAGCAATAATTCTCGAGGGCTACACCCTCGCATAACCTCTCGCCGACGGGTTACAATCCCTCACGTTACCTCTCGTACAGGAGAAAAGTCCTAACCGACTACTTTATTATTTCTCTACACTCTTAATGACCAATGCTGCTCGATAGCATGCACCTTAATCCGTGAAACTTCGGTAATTCGCAACACCTATGCACCTTAAAGGACTGGTTAAGCGGGACCAAGTGTTTAAACGTAACAGGGCTACTACTCGAGTGGTTACGAGTCTAACAAGAGTAACGAGCAACAAGTTTAAAACATGCATTACAAATGCTATTATTATTCATGGATATTTCTTGATCGGATACTACTCATCCTATGTATTTAAATTGTAGGGTTACCAGTTGAATATTAATAACACGACCACTGAGCCACTTGAGTACTCTTACTAGTCGGTGCTCACATGCTGAGTACTTCAACTAATCGCTTGAAGCTCGAGGGCTACACAGTACAAGACAAAACATGAAGACAAGTAGTGGAGCTAGTCGGTACTCAAACAGCGCGGCCTTACAATGCCATCCGAGTACTTTAAACTAGCCGGTGCTTGCATATTACAACAACTCGAAGACTATGTTCTTGACCCTTGGACCGAATGTAAACCATTCGCTTCAAGGCTCGTGGGCTACACTCAAGGGGTACACATTTTTTGTGCCTATTGTTGATCTATTCAAGATCTTCGACTAGTTTTAACAAAACTACTTGAAGCTCGGGGGCTACACCCAATGGGTGCACCTACTCAGTGCACGCCATTGAACCACTCAAGATGAAGATAGAAGACTGCTTTTGAACCTCCAAATACTTAAAAAAAGTAGTCGGAGGCTCGGGGGCTATATCCATTGGGTGCATCTAAAGATGCACTCCAATAAAAACTACTCGTTAGAGAAGGCTTGAGCGTCTTGGACTTAGCTCCAACTACTCAAAGATGTTAAAGCAGATTCAAGACTTGACTTAGAGATGCAAGATGCTCGGGGGCTTGTCGGATATACATCCCCGGGTACCCTCAAGACAGAAGATCGAGTCCTAGTAGAACTACTTGGAGAACTCATATTCCAAGTAGAACTACTTGTGTATTCCTACTAGGACTCCCATATTGCAACCGACTAGGATACTTGACATGCAACCTTGCCCCCTGGGATATATAAAGGAGGGCAGGGGTCCCTAGCTCGGTAGGCCTAAAGACAGAAGCCTACAGGCAAGACCATACAACTCGACCACACGTACAATACAATCAAACACACAAGACGTTGGGTATTACGCTACTCGCGGCCCGAACCTGTCGAAATCTTTGTGTTATTCGTGTACTATCGTTCCTAGAACTTGACAAGACCCACCAATCTACTCTCTGGGGTACCCCCCAGGCAGACGTGCTCAATATAAATCATTGACAGACCTGGTTTCCGTTATACTCTCTCTATCAGAATCACATTGTGTTTACAAAAGCAACTCTATGTGTGCGTTGAAAAGAAAAGTGGATTTTGGTAAATAAAAATAATATCAGTGTGTGATGAGACGGACGGTGTTTCTTGTGTGAAATGCCGAGGTGAGCTTTACCTGTCTGGTTGAGTATGGTGGGAGATGTCTGTCTTCTCCATGTTTTGGATGATGTTTATGTGTCATCTTGCCTAACCCATTTTATAGTACCACCACTCGACCGTTGTATGTGGCAACGGCTTAGCATAAATCCCACTAGTTAAGCTGTTGGTTGACAGGTGTGCCGGTGAGCAGCGGAAGACCATGGAGACAGGGATACGATCAATGTGAAGTTATGCCCCTGGGTAGAACCTCGTTGGCAGGTTGCTGACCCCCTAGTTGTTCTACGGTGGCTAGTCAGTTTAGCTATGGTGGGTAATGGCTTTGATGGATCTATCCGAATAGTCGTGTCCACGGTTTTGAGCGAGTTACGGCTTGGTCACATCACTAGTCCTTGGGTTCTGGACATGATTGGTGGTGCGAGTGATTTTGGGAAGGCTTGTCGGTGGCTACGACAAATGGGAAGTCCGGTAGCATTAAAATCTGGACTCCATGTGAGTCAACCAACTATGTTAGATATTATAGCCAAAAAGAAATGCTTGCAAAAACACTTTTATAAAACAAACCATTGCATGTGTAAACTTTAGCTTTCTGCAAATGAACCAAGACCCGTCCTTGATTATATTCTGTGCATATATATGTTTATTTTTATCCCCTCAGTGGGTGTTGTTGAACTTGCTGAGTACGTTCGTACTCACCCCTGCTTATTATTGATACAGTGGAAGACCCAGACTTTGTGCCTGAAGACGTTGAGTAGGGGTTCGTTCTGTACCCGGCCTTGTCTGTGTTAGGGCCACTCGCTCAAAGACCCGCATGGTGCAACTCTCTGATGGCGAACTAGTTTGTCCCGTTGTTTGCCTTATAGCTTTATTTCTAGCCTTAGTGATAGTGGTGCTCGAGTGTCCACTACCGCAACGGTTTGTACGGTAACAAACCATCTGTTGTAATAAATGTGTATCAGCCTCCTGGGACTGATATTTGGTAGCACATTTAGTCTTCTCCTTCGAGGGGACGCTTCACCAGTGGACTGTAGTTGGCATCGAGTCCTGCAATAATGAACGACACGATCTCCTCATCTTCAAGGGGCTTCCCTGCTGCAGCAAGTTTATCACCTAGGGCACACATCTTGGAGAAGTACGCAGCAGTAGAGAGATCCCCCTTCTTTGCGTTGGCTACCATGACTCTCAGATTAGTCACATTTTTTTAGATAATGGATAAAATGTTCCGGCCTTCACTTCAAAAGAAGCTAGAGCCACTTATTACAAAAGTTTGCAGCACCTCCGTCTGCCTCACACAAAAGAAAAGGTCAATAATAGTTTGGATGACAAAATATTAGAAAGCAATCC
Organism: Echinochloa phyllopogon; assembly: GCA_033239725.1. Classification (NCBI taxonomy): domain Eukaryota; kingdom Viridiplantae; phylum Streptophyta; class Magnoliopsida; order Poales; family Poaceae; genus Echinochloa; species Echinochloa phyllopogon. The sequence continues at coordinate 33,096,278 of BTCW01000018.1, forward strand.
TATTACTAAATCTCCATCCATGATTGGCGAAAATTTAAATATCCGTCGTCTCTAAGCTTTGGCATGCAAGCTGCATCAGCTTCTTGTCCTCACTAGATGGTTGCAATTGTGCCCAGAACCGGAGCCAGTGTGACCCTCTAAAGAGTATATGCATATAAGTTTTAGTAGGAGTTTTGTAAAATACAGTGTCGTTTCGACTAGTCCAAATGGCCCAACATAACGCCGATGCCCCTACTACCAATTGTTTCTTCAAGTTAACATCAATGCCATGAAGCCAATTGCCAAACATATGCCGTACACTAATCGGAGGGAGTAGGTTAAAAGATATATAAACGCAACGCCAAAGAAATCTAGCAAAGTGACATTCGAAAAAAAAGTGCCGGATAGTTTCATTTGCATTGCAAAAGCAACATTTAATACTACCATTCCAATTTCTTCTAGCTAAATTATCTTTCGTCAAAGTTACCCCTTTATACAGGTACCACGTAAAACATTGTCTCTATCGCAGCCCAAACATCTGCAGCAGTAGATTTGCTTACAACGTGTTGTAGCACCTCCTTGGACAGGGAATTGAGCAAGTAGCCCAAAACCATCTGATCTTGCATCACCCATAGATTATAGGCGGGATTTTCAACTGTCTCCTTCGACTTGTCTGCCTTCTCGACTTCTATAGTTGCATCCGGTGCTTTCTTGGACCCATCTAGATATCATGTAAGCTGCGTCCCTCCAATTGCAGGAAGGACCTGAGCCTTCCATAGCAGATAGTTCTGTCTTGTCAATTTTTTAGAGACAGGAGAACCGAGGGAAGTAATCAATGAAGAAGAACATGAAGCCCTCGTGGATGTTTTGTGGAAGAGTTGGCTCTGATGACCATGTAAAGTTTTTGGAAAGCCGTGCCCAACATAGAGGCCGCACTTTGATTATATACTGACGACGATTACAGAGTTCTCTCCTGATCCGATTACAATCTGATCTCCAAGGCTAATACAACACAACAGGTTCTAATTCAAACTATCAGCCATATAGAGATAGAGTTCGGATTCTAGAAGATAGAGTTGGAAGACAATACGGTGCTTGTGTTACAGGGAATATACTAGCATTATCTAACACAGATCTCGGCAATGTAAACAGAGTTGGCGCAATATCAATCCAAGGGACAAGTACTTGGGCCGGTGGATTTGGTCGGCGACACACCGTTTTATTATGTGGCATCCAGTTGAACTAAATTACATCTACTGTACAATAAACTTGTATAGTTGTATTATTTGGATGCAATAAGCTGCAAACCCTGCAACTCGGTACACGAGCTTGTTAAGTATGTGCATATATGGTCATACGTACACCAAAAAGCATATCTATAGCTTCGGTCACAAGCATTAATTTGAAGTTAGTGGAGGGACAAATACAAAATTACGGTCTTAAGCCCTTTCCAATTGCATCTAATCCTTAGCTCGGAAATTTCTACAATTAAGCTGGCCCATAGATTGGGTACGACGACACAATGGTTGGAGATGTATAAGATTTAGTTAATAACTAGAAGTGCAGGCGCAGTGCTGCCGCACCCATGTTGTATTAAAGCAGTACAGCCTTTACATGCCAAAAATGTAATGTTTGTGTGAGAATAAGGTAACACGCTTTTCTCTGAGTGTTTGAGTGAGGATAAGGGAACATGCTTTTCTCTGAAACAATTATCCAAAACTCTTTACATGCTAAAAATGTAATGTTGCCAAATCGTTTCTTAAATGGCATGTTAAATTTATTGACCATTCAAAGGGTTTTTAGGGTCATCACAAACACAGTTTTGGGAGGCGTTTGTGATACGTCGTTTGTGAAATCTACAGGTCTACAGGTTTGTAACAAAACCCTTTGTGCTGCCAAGTGCACTATTAAAATTTATGACCTCCTCTCTATCTCTCACGGGATTCGAACCCGCGACCTCTCTCTTGCGCATGACCTCCTCTACCACTGCATCACACTCTCACTTGTGACTGGATACTATTCTCATTCCTACCATATTATACTAAACCGAGTGTAAATTTCCTGTTTGAGGTCCTAAATGATTTCAAATTAAGAAGTTGTCAACTACAAAGTTCCGTAACTTTTTGAAACCTACAAGTCTTATTTGGTAGTTTCTCCATCCGAGATCGTTTATAAAACTTGAATTTCAAATTTAAGAACATTTAAATTTAGTTTTTGTGGACTAGATGATTTCAAATGAAAAAGTTGTCAACTACAAAGTTTCATAACATATTGTGATCTACAACTCTTATTTTGACTGTTTCTTCATCCGAGGTCATTTGTATAAACTCAAATTTCAAATTTTGAGAACTACAAACGTACTTTTCATTAGTAAAACAAATTCAAATTAAGAAGTTTTAAACTAAAAAGTTGTATAACTTCTCAAGATCTACAACTTTGATATATGTCATTTCTTCATCCGATGTAGTGAGAGTAACTTTATTCGTAAATCTTATAGATCTCTCTTATAGTTTCAGTAAACTCTACGAGAGATTTAGATTTTATGAACAATATTCATACGAATTTGCTAAATGAAGAAATGACCAAACTAAAATTTCTACATCTTGAGAAGTTATACAGCTTTGTAGTTCAACACTTTTGATTTGAATTGACTTACTACTTCAAAATGTGGTTTTAATTATGATTTGCCGACCATCACAAATAGTTTTTCCATCACAAAGGGTTTGCAGGAAAAATCGTTTGTGATATGGACCATTACAAAGGGTTTTTAGGAAAACCTTTATGATACGGACCATCACAAACGGTTTTTCCTACAAACCAAAACCATTTGTGATGGTCCCTATCACAAACAATTTTTCCTACAAACCCTTTATGATGGTGCTCAGGGGCATCACAGAGGCTTTTTGTTACAAACCGTTTGTGATACCCCACATCACAAACGGTTCCAACGGCTAGCAAGCCCACCTGCCTTGGAACCGCAAAGGATTTGCCAAAACCCTTTGTGATGAGCCGTTTGTGATGTCAGGTTCTCTAGCAGTACCGATCCTTGTTTACATGCATGCCTGCAAGGAAGCTATCCAAAAAGTAAAAAATATTAAGAATACATCATAATCCCAGTTTGACCACAAGCATCAGCACCAAGAAAAAAACACACAGGACTTGAGTTATACTACAATCCACATAATATGTTGCCATAGCAAAATATACCTTTTACCGTACATGTGACGATCATACACACAGTTCATAATTTGTTGGACCAAAAGTTATCAATCATATAAATTATTATATAGTGGGTGCAATTTACTCTTTCTTACATAATCTATAAGAAGGATTGATGACTGTATTGACCATCATATAGGAACGATTGAATCATTATACTATGTAAATATACATACTAACATACACCTATTCGTCATCTCATATAGCTTACATCTTCGTGGTCGATCCGCCGCCGTTTCTGGGCACGATGCCCGTCGAGGATCTTTCCTTTGTCGTGCTCCTCATCGACCCACACTCTATTGATACATTGTAATTTTTTAAAGACATTGTTCACACCGCTGAACACACCCTTTCGTCTTCTCATATCGCTTGCATCGTTGCCATCATTCCTGAGCATGACGTCCACCGTGGATTTCTCCTTTGTCGTGCTCCTCGTCGGCCCACAAACCTTTGGTACATTGTATTTTTTTGAAAAAACTTTTGGACGTTTCATCCAATCAACCGTAGTACATTGTCTTCTCTCATCGTCCCACGCCACTGCATGCACCCCTTCGTCTTCTCACATCACTCAGATGCCCGCCATCGACACGCCGCCATTCCCAGGCACAACATCTACTGATGATCTCTCCTTTGTCATGCTCGTTATCGACTCACGATTTTTGGGTACGATGTAATGTTTTTTAATCAACCCATGATTTTCATCTAATCAACCCTCAATATCTCGTCTCCTCTCGTCGTCCTTCCTAGGGACATTATTTTCTTTTTCGTGCTCCTCATCGGATGTTGTATCCAGCATCTATGGCTCTCACGCACTGGCGGACCCAGTGGGTGGTCCCGGTATGCCATGGCATACCCAAAAATTCAATATTGACCCGTGTAAAAAATATTTCTCCACCATGCACACCAGGTCTGGTTAAGTCTTGATGCCAATGTCTGACTCGTTTTCTTGCAAATAGAACATGCCGAGTTGCCCCTGCTTCCGTCCCTCTGAGCAGCTAGTGTGTTTTTTGCGCGTCCTTTCCCTCACCTCTTTGGTAATACATAACAAGCACCAATGGTCAGCGCAGACACCATCGCATCCCTAGTTGCGATGTCTTCATCTCCAGCTCCGTGTCTCGCGTGCTCCTATGGTCTTCCCTCTATTATTCGGCTGGATCCATATCGACTTTTCTAAGGTTAACCTATCTTGCAAAGGTGGTATATTTTTCAGAGAATAAAGATTGATAACTAACGTAGCTTGTAGGAATCAATGATTATTGATGCATTACATACTTTATCTATACAATTATATGTAAGATCTTTTAAATACATTATCATACTTTTAGATATATTATAATTGTATATAAAATAGTTTCAAAGAATTTTTAATTAGTTACCTAATTATTTATTAATTATACCATATATATCGTATTGTATTAGACATATTAGCACGGCATACCCTAAGTTGAGATCCTAGGTCCGCCACTGCTCTCGCGTGCCTTCGCATAACAAGTCCCCTTCAGTCATAAGACCACACAACATATTTGCTAGTTTGTTAAAAACAGTAAACTTATTTGGTTGTTGGTATAATTGAAGAACCAAGGGAGAGCATACAAGTACGTCGGCAAGTGAGAGGCTCCGTCGTGCCACGCAATACATTGGTTCTGGTCTCTATCAGAAACAGTTGCGAACAATCACTGAGTTCCCAACTTTACCCCCAAATTCCACTAAAAAAAGAAGATTCACCTCACATCAAAATGCCGATACATTTATAAAGTACTAAATGTAGAGAAAATCAAAAACTAATTGCACAATTTTATTGTACTTTGGGAGACGAACATTTTAAGCCTAATTAATCAATGTTTGGACAATTATTCAAAAATATAAACGAAATGCTACAGTGAGGTATTAATGATAAAAATGCCAACTTTAACATGTTAAAGTTAGGAACTAAACAAGGCCCGAGCAAAGGCTATATCGAATGAGGCTATGTGTTTCGTTGGCTTCAGAAAATATTTTTCCAAAGGAAATCTTATACGCATGAAGTATTAAATAAAGACTATTTGTAAAACCTTTTTAAGGATTGGTGTAACTTTGCGCGATGAATTTAATGAACCTAATTAGTCCATGATTTAGTACAGTAACGCGCCTCATTAAATTTGTCTCGTGAATTAACCTGGGGTTGTGAAGATAATTTTGTAAACTGACTTTATTTAATACCCTTAATTATTGGTCAAACGGTTGAAAAAAAATTTCAACATCAAAGAAACACAGCCGCAGTGTCATGGTTGAGTTGTGCATGCAATTGATTTCCTGCAAGGCGGCCATTCAATGTGTCACATGTCCATCTAAGCTTCATCAGTGAATGATGTATGGCCCCAGATCTGAGATGCAGACGATAGTCATAAAGAAGTTAGCTGGCGCAAGAAGATGAGGTTTCAATTGGGTCTGCCAGATTTCTTCAGCAATTTATGTCTTACAGCTGGCTGCATGGCGTGCATCATTCATATCCACGAGACGACAGTGCTGTTCTCCTGACACCGACTTTAAAGTTTCGCAATTTGTTTTCTTCTCTATTAGTAAATATGCCCGTCTTTACTGCAGACAGACTTAAAACTCTTCTTGAATAAAGATAATAATAATACAACACAAATAATAGAGTAAAATTCTTATTTGATATAAAAACAAATGCCGATTCATTTTTTGGCCCTGAAATTTTGTTTTCTCTATTTGACACTGACTTTTAGCTTCATTCTTTATTTGACATTTTCATTACCTTCGAAAGTTAAGTCGGACAAAACGTACTTCAAATCACCTCCAAAATTCATCGAATTTTTTCTACCAATATAACAAATAGACTTGAACATATGTCATTCAAAACAATACATGCACTTCTAAAGTTTTAAAAATAAAATTCATCAAACTAGATAGTTTCTAAAACTTATCTGAATTTTATCTCACTAAAATGCTTTAAAAAATTAAGAAAAAATAACTAATATTTTTCACATCTGATACAATAGCGTATAAAATTATTTTACATCATAAGTTAAACATATAATTATGAGTTCCATCAAAAATTACTAAAATACCTTGTTCTTCCCAATTCTGTACGTAACTTATAATGGAAAATAATTTTATAAACCACCACATTACATATGGTGAATAATTATAATTTTTTGAAAGTATTTTGGTGCCATATAATTCATATTTGTTTTAAAGATAGTCTAGTTTATTAAATTTTAATTTTAAAACCATAAAGGCACATGTGTCCTTTTAAATAAAATATGTTCATATCGATATGTTATATCATTATAAAAAATTTCATGAATTTTGAAGGTTATTTTGAGGTTGTTTCACTTAATTTAACTGAAAGGTGTGATGGAAATGTCTAATAAGGAATGAAGTTAAAAGACAGTGTCAAATAGAGAACCAAAATTTTTTCAAGGCCAAGAAAGTTACCGACATTTGTTTTGGTGTCAAATAAGGAATTTACTCCAAATAAAATGGTTGAACTATAAGGTGAAATACATACTTCGCTAACAATAGTGGCAAGTAAATTTATAATTAGACACCTTGAAAACAAACCCCCCTAAAAAAGGAGGCACATCTGTAGATAATAATTTATCTTTAGATTTTTAGTAAGAGTCACTTTATGCACACCAGTGAAAAAATGAAATGCCACATGCAGAAAATGCATGACCTATATACACCGACTACTTCTATCCACCATTAGATTAAAATCATGTATCAACTTCGTATCATCCTGCGCAGTCCAGCTTGTACGAGCTCTGACATTGCTAATTGCCTTGCCTTAGCTGTCATAAATCAAATCAACAGACTGAACCAAGAGATTTAGGCATTGAAAAATAGTTCAGTGGTTATACCATAATATACTTTCAACGAGAACCTTATCAAATAAATCAGCAGCTGAAGGAGACTCCAAGCAAGCATCCGTATAAAAAGCTTGGGAGCTGTGACCTGAGGCTTTGGATAGGCAAATTAAATGCACCAATGTATGCCTTGCTCTTAAGAATCTCCATGATACGAAGCCCATAACCGAAGGTCCATTTTATAATCTAATAAAATATTTATTCTTTTAAGACAAATATATTACCTTTTTGTTCGGCGTCTTGGCCTTGAACTTGGTGCCTTGTCTCGTTCCTCCAGCTCAAGTTCCTGAGTTCTTTTCACACTGTTGAAAGATGATGCTGAAAGCATTATAAAAACATGAAGTAACACAGATTATCATTTAAATAGTGAAGACTCACTGCTGTTTGATAGAAACGTGAAGCAGACATGAATCTACATTTCCCAATACCAACACAAAACCAGATCAATCCTTGAAGAAAGAAATATGAAGTAACACAGATTATCATTTGAGCACCAACTTACATAAACCACACCAGAGTTTCATAGAAGAAAGTCGTTGAAGTTGTACTCTTTGTCCCTTCAAGGACTTGGTCAAGTCTTCCCTCTTTACTCTTCTGGTCCAGGATTAATTGACGGATGAACTTGCTATTTTCAAATTCAGATAAGCAATAGATTATGGATCGAGAGGCAGGAAGGGAAACCATAATAATTAAAAGCAACACAGAAAAAGATAATTAGGTACCCAGTTCTCATAAGAGTTCCAGTACTCCTTGTCAACTTTGACATGCATTAGTTGGTAGAGGTGGAAGAGACGCAGGGGCCACCAAAATTAGAGACACACCGGCAGAACCATCTCGTGGCTTTGTGGGTTTGTTGGCGACGAGCTACCCTGCCGTTGTTATTAGTAGGAGAATATATACCCCTTAGGGAAAAAAAGCGTAGCAAATATCCATCTCCTGCGGTGCTTGTTAATTTTCTCTCAGTTGCGAGATGCGTCCCATCAAACACTAGATATATAGCTGTACCACATCGAACGGTTCTTCTTAAAGCAACTTCACCCACAGCACGCACTCACTCACCCACGCTATCTTGAGATTCGCAATTGCTAGACCATGGTGTCCTTTAAGGCGCGTCGCAGTGAGCCCCAGCTGGTGTCACCGGCGCGGCCGACGCCACCCGAGACGAAGGCCCTCTCCGACCTCGACGACCAGAGGACGCTTCGGTACTACGAGACGGTCATCGCCTTCTTTCGGAGCCGTTCTGGCTGCAGCGACAGGCCAGATGATCCAGCGAAGGCCATCAAGGCGGCACTGGCGGAGGCGCTGGTGTACTACTATCCCATCGCCGGGCGGCTCAGGGAGGCCGCCGGAGGAAAGTTGGTAGTGGACTGCACGGCGGAAGGGGTCGTGTTTGTCGAGGCCGATGCGGATGTGCGGCTGGAGGAGTTCGGCAAGCCTCTGTTGCCGCCGTATCCGTGTGTAGAGGAGCTGCTGTGCGATGCAGGTGAAACAAGAGCTGTAATCGGCAAACCGCTGGTCCTCATGCAGGTACGTACCTGGGTTCCTTTCTACTAATGCTCTTTATCAATCTACCGCCCCAGAAGGGTGTCTTCTCTGCAGTACCGCGTGTGGGCACCACTTCTACCATGACCCACCTGTTTAGTGACAGTAAGTCCCTCTACGAGGGATTTGCTTCCCTCGTAGGTGGGATATGTCCTCGATCATTACCGGATCATAGAGACATTCTCTTTTATTTAAAAGAAAAAAGTTCATTTTTGACTATCCAACTCTTACATCAGTTTAATTTTGACCATCGAACTTCAAAACCGGATATCTTTGACCATCTAACTACCGAAACCGTTCAAATTTGACCATTGGGGCGGTTTTGATGGGTGGTTTTCAATTTTTTATTTACAATTTAGTCCTTAGATCTTAAAATGATTATTACTTTTTGCTCGTACCTCCGATTTTGGTAATTCTTGCGGTCACGTGTTCATAACAGCGAGATTTATCTTTTAAAATAGTCTTTATACTATTTTATCACTATTTAATATATTATTTTTATGTTATTGTGTAAAATACCAATATAAGAAAAGTAAAACAAACTGTTAGAAAATAATATGTCCATAACTTTAAAAGATAAAGCTCACCGATACGGACGCATGACCATAAGAATCATTTTAATCGGATATACCATAAAAATTAGTAATCATTTGAATATCCATGAATTATTTTATTTATAGTTTAGTCCTTGGATCTTCAAATGATTACTATTTGTTTCTTATTATCCGATTTAAGTGATTCTTATGGTCATGCGTTCGTAACAATGAGCTTTACCTTTTAAAGTCTTGGACATATTATTTTCTAACCATTTGTTTTACTTTTCTTATATTAGTGTTTTTACACAATAATATAAAAATAACATATTAAGTAGTGATAAAATAGTATAAATACTATTTTAAAAGATAAAGCTCGCTGTTATGAACGCGTGACCATAAGAATCACCTAAATCGGAGGTACGAGCAAAAAGTAATAATCATTTTAAGGCCTAAGGACTTAATTATAAATAAGAAATTTAAAACCACCCATCAAAACCACCCCGATGGTCAAATTTGGACGGTTTTGATAGTTGAATGGCCAAAGATATCCGGTTTTAGAGTTCGATGGTCAAAACCAAACTGAGATAAGAGTTGGATGGTCAAAAATAGACTTTTTCCTTATTTAAAAACTTCTTAGAAATCAGGAAAGGATCATGTCGCCCGAGCAGTTTCTTAAATTCCTGACTCAACAAACAATGGTGTACAGCAGGTTTTTATATCTTTTGTCCATCCATGCCATCTCAGGCATAGAAGGGCAGCGGCTATTATTACAAGTCCAAAAAGTACGTTACTCTTTGTATTGGACTTGATCCCTTAAACATATTAGACTGCAATGTCTCCTGGTATAAATATAGTTTCAGATAAATGATTTAAAGTAGTTGGCAAACAGATTAAGAGACGTTCACACAAATTAGGTAGAAATTAAACAATGGAAATGTGATTTAGATTTATGCGTGAATAAGAAAGGAACTGTCGATATGTTTTGCTACAAAAATAATAATTTCCTAGTGAAGCATACTATTAAAACTAGAGATTGGATAGTATAAAAGATATACTAGTTCAAACGTCTTTATTGATAAATAATTGAACCTTTAAGCTTTATCCGAATTCCTCTGAGAATTATACTCGGAAGGCCTTTTCGAAAACAAGTCTTATAATGTCTAAAAACTAAACAATAAAATTTCGAATTAGTTATTTGTCCAGTGCAATCTCATCATTGCTTGTGTCATGAGCATAATTTAAGAAAGAAAATTACAAGTTTTTCTCTTGCTACGGGCACTTTTTACGATTCTAGTGACATTTATTCTTTTATGCTTTTATATAGGTGACGCGGCTCCAATGTGGTGGATTTGTTATAGGATTCCACATGTGCCATAACATTGCCGATGGCTTCGGTATGGTTCAATTCGTTAGATCTGTAGCTGAATTGGCTCGTGGTGAAGCAGTTCCCACCATATTGCCCGTCTGGAAAAGAGATCTCCTAACGGGACATGAACCATATCTCATTACACATTCGGACGTTGCATATAAACCATCACCAATTGACTTAGAAAACAAATCTGATGACATGCTGCTATCAACTCCAATTGAGGACATGATAGTCCAGTACTTCCTCTTTGGGCCAAGGGAGATAGCAAGCCTACGAAGTCACATAAGGGGATACCTTGCCAGTTCTGCTACATCCTTTGAATTGCTAACTGCAATTATGTGGCGATGCCGCACAATAGCTCTAGGCTACGAGTCCAATCAGTGGGTTCGCCTTATGATTACTATGAATGCACGAGCCAAGTGGAATCGACATACAATCATCCCACGGGGTTACTATGGAAACGCGCACTTCTCTCCCATAGTAGAGGCCACTGTTGATGAGCTCTGCAGTCAGCCTCTCGCCCACACGATTGAGCTAGTGCGCAAAACCAAACTCAGCGTGACAAAGGAATGCATGAAATCAATTGTAAATACAATTGCACTGACACGTCAGTGGCCACCTCCGAGGATGGACCGAATTTACGAGGTTTCTGATACAAGATGGATTGCCACAAATGTAACACGGTTCGGGTGGGCTGAGTTGGTCGGTGGTGGCATACCACTGGCTGGGGACCTTACCTCAAAGTTAGGAAGCGACCACATGAGGTGCAAGAACGAAGATGATGAGTACTCAACCATTGTGTCAATGCTTTTGCCGAAGCTGGCAATGGAGAGGTTCAGAACTGAGATGTCTGTTTGGTTGAACAAGCACGATGAGAAGAACTTAGTTATACTGAGTTCCCTCTAGGAAAAATGTCTAAAGATAATTGTTAACCAATTGGATGTAATGAAAGAGAAATCCGTGCCTCATGGGAACGCTGTTCCTGATGTCCCCTTTAAATGTTCCTTACTGGCTGTGATGGATGGTTTTTTTTTAGAAACACCAGTACAGATGCTCACATGCACGCAGACTCACCCCTATGAATACACGTACGCTAACTCTACCCCTAGGAGCACTTCTCAGACTGACAGATCCAATGTCACCCCTATGAATACACGTACGCTAACTCTACCCCTAGGAGCACTTCTCAGACTGACAGATCCAATCTTGAAATTCAAAGAGTTACCACAGGCGTCTCGTCGTCAATGGAGACGTCGCCTACCACTGAAATAATAGCGTCGATTAATTTATGGAATAGATCTAGGAAAATGTGACATATGTGCCGAGTCGAGAACTCGAACCCAGGTGGACAGGTTCTACACAAGGAACCTGACCAACTAATCTATTATCAATTCGTTGTGATGGGTGGTTTTCTATATCGCACACATACATTTACTAATTTTTACCCAACTGTCCTATGCCAAGTGGGTGGCCGACTACGCTGAAAATTTAGGAGGTGCAAAACTTACACTGACCTTGGTCAATGCTAGCACACCATGAAATCGGGCATCCCTCTGGCAAATTACACGTGTTTGACAATAAACCGGTTTTGACAACAATGGCTTCATCTCTCAGAACCGAACTGCTCCAGATTGCAACCATGGCCACATGTAGATGACAAGAACCGGTAATGATGCCTCTCGGTACTACAACTCCCGTGGCTAAACCGGTTATGTAGACCCACATAACACAATTGGTTGGTTACAAAAACCAGGATCGAAGGTCCAGAGGCGTAAATCCCTTTGCACAAGGTCCTGGCGGCAGGGTCCTGGTCCTCTGGCAAGCTTTTTGAACCATGAAATGTAAGCAAAGATGGTATGCTACTCGCTAGCACAAAATATTTAACGGCATAAACTAGATCATTTGCAAGTCGAGGATCTGGATCTTAAACTTCCCTATTGCGTGGCGTAGTGGAAGACTAGGCGAAGCGTGATTAGTCGAAGTAGTTGACATCGGGGAGGTAGTTGTATGACCAAATGTAGTGCGTAAACGGGCAGCACCTCCACAACATTCCACGTGTCCAAGGTATGCACAGGCTCGCAGATATGCTAGCACCTCCCACATGCGGTCGATGTGGAGGATACGAACCAAAGGGAACTTTAGCACGTTGTTTTTCACCAGCGAGCGATGGCTACTGTACACAAATAGGAAAAGTACCAATAGTTTTTCTTATGTGTTCCCTCTATTTATTTATACTGCTTATGGGCGTTCAACATTTGGGGGCCGTTATAAATAATACCTAGGGTTGAAAATGATCAGGATAAATCCCGTACCGTCCTGATCTGATTTCTACATTTGAGCCGATTGAATTCTTATTTTTAGATAAAAATGAAAACAGTACTAATAGGGATGAAAACGGTTTAGGCTCTATCCCATCGTTTTCTCTTACCCCGTATTTCACCTGAATATCTCGTATTTGTAAAAATAGTATATCCCATTTTTTCAGTTCCAGCCTAGAGAAGTGGCCCAGAGCAACGACATTATGCGTGTGTGCTAAGTACCTATCCTTGTGCAGGTGCACTGCATTGCAATGTGCGTCGTGTGTGCAGGTTGTGCTGATTGGTGAGTACCCATGCCGTTGTGGCCTGTGTGCGCGCCTTCTAACTGCTACACCTTAGTGCATGTGTGTATGATATCAAGTCTCTGACTATTTTAAGGCACTTGGTATTTGTTAAGTTACCCACTTACTCCCTTCGTCCCCGTGAAGAATGCAATTCTAGTTTTTCTCAGACAGATTAATGACATTGAAAAATGACCATGCTATCCTTAGTAACCGTCTCAATCCTACTAAATTTGACATAGAGGTTGTTAGTGCATGCGGATAATTATCTATTTTAAGAAATAAATAGTTAGTTACAGCTAGAATTACATTCTTTTGTGGGATTTTTTTTAATCTCAGGATTACACTCTTCACGGGACGGAGGGAGTAATACTTATTCAGACTTATTGTTAATTTTCCATGTACTGCTGTCAACGTGTTGCTGTCATTGACTTGGTCCCATGGGTCGGTGTTCCCCCTTTTTTTAGCATCTGACTGTTTTCGGCACGTGACCGACCGAATTAGTTTGTTTTCGATATATTCATTTTTGTTTTCCATTTCAATTTTGTGTCGTAATAAAATTTGACCGGTTTCGACACGTGACCGTTTCCGATTTCAACCGTGACTGGTTAATTCGGCCGAACTAGGTGGTTTGGCAGAACTGGCCATTTCTTCTATCCGGTCCATATTAAGTTCCTTTATGTACCTGCACGTCATATATTTAGCAAAATATGTGGAACATTTTTAGAGTTAAACTAAAATTCATGACATGAACTATATGTCCTCATTTATTCCTGAGAATTGGTTCTAGGAATTGTGCCGTAGCGATCGCCCACACACACCCCTCAAAAAGGTTGTGCGATGTGGCTTTGGAGGGAGCGGTGTTACACTGGGTTCGACTGCTTTCAGTCCTACTAATACCCTAATGGATCAAATCCATTGAAGCCCATCAATGGATGCAATCCGTTAGGTTGTAGGTTATACATCAAACTATCTCCCACTTGCACTAAAGTCAGCTATCCAATCGACTCAATGTTCTAACCCCATAATTACGTGACTTTGGATGTTCATGCGACCAATAGCCATGATCTAGAAACCATTTCCATTCAATAGTTATCATTGGCCTCTAGCGAGGCATGCTAACTCCATAAGGTTCACGAAGATCATATCTTGCACAATCTTTACATCCTCTGGTACTATGTGTTAGCGGCTATTACGGCATGATTTCAACCACCAATTCTCGAGAATAAATGAGGAGATATGGTTAATTTCATGCATTTTAGTTTAATTCCATAAGTTTTGGTGAATATGTGACGCGCAGGTGCATAGACGAACAAAACATGGACGGAACGAGAGAAAACGCCAGTTTGGCTGAACTCCCCCTCTTGCTCCATTCCAACGTGGCACATTCCCATGCATGGAAGCACAACCAGGGAAGGTCCAGGACATTGATTCTAAGTCAGCATGATCGAACGAATGCCAGGATAAGTCACATGGATCGCTGATGTCACCAATCTGGGACAAACAAGGACAACCCCACCAAACCTAGACAGGGGTGTGCAATTTTGGACATCCTTGAAACAATGATGGTGGATCAGAGGACGACCGAGGCAGTGGGGATTCAACTGAATCCACCTATTACGCCAAAATTATGCATGTGCATGACCCAAGAGTTATACATGCAAATGTCATCCAGGATGTGATCCAGAGCGTTGGACGAACATGCGGTGGAGATCAGTCATTCGGCTGAACTAGCTTGTTTGGCCGAACCGGTACTTCAGCTGATGACACCCCCCCCCCCCCCCCCCCCGTGTGGTGCCTTGGCTGCTGCGTTACCTTCCTTGCAACTCGAGCCTATTGTTGGTATTTCTTACAGCACAAATATTGATCCACGGGTGCACAGATACTGATGTAGCATTTTGCCTAGGAGTATTCCATAATATCATATTTATTTCCTTAGGGAAGCGATGGAGAAAGAGGATTGATAATGAACAAGAATGTAGCTACCAATTAAAGTAGCAACTAATTAAGGCGGGGTAATGGATATGACAGGAGTGATATGCATTTGATCGTCTTCTTTGTGTTGCATGCTTCATCTTCGTTCTGCACTGCATCGAGTTGATCTGCAGCAACTCTACACGAGGAGCAGTGCGCTAACAAGTAAGCCCATAGATAGATGATAGTGCAGTTGTGTGCTCTATTATATCTAGATTTATTCCTTGTTGGCTGGCTATGTCTATGGTTTTTGCGCAACTAGATCTGTGTATGTATGCCTACATGAATTCTATTTTGATTTGCATAGCAGTAACATTGTTTAATTCAATTTTCCTCAATTTAAAATCTGGTAGATTTAAACGCATATTTCCAACATTCCAGAAACCTTATTTATGCGATTATTCTAATTTAGCAATGGTTGGTGCTTCGGATGCAATGAAACCTGAGACGTTTGCTAGTGGGCAGAACTTCCGTAGATGGCAGACTAGAGTCAAATTTTGGCTCATGTCTATGGGACTGTGGTGGGTGATCCACCCAGTGACGCCATTCACAGTTCAACAGACTGCTGCCTATCCTAGTGGGAGTGATACTGCACTTGAATGTATCTTGACCTTGATGTCAGATCAAATTTACGATGTGTATATGGATTACACATGTTCCACAGAGTTATGGAATGCACTTGAATGCAAATTTGTGGTCTAAGAAGGTGGTCGTTTTACTCTACACCTGTGAGCAGTTCTATCACAGATGCATGAGACGTAGCTGCTGGTTGGGGAGATCGCAAGTTTGCGTTGTCCTTTGTCGAACAGGTTTGTGGCAGTGGGCATTAATGCCAAACTCTGTGCATCATTGAGGGATTTTGCCACTAGCCTGAAACACAAAAGAGAGGATATCTCCACCGAGGATCTTGTTATTGTGGCAGTTCCTCGAATTAACTCGGTTCAATCGGCATGAGACCTCGCCCCTTTAGCAGCATAAAGGGTGATTGACGTTTTGAAATGAATTAATCTGGGAAGCTGTCAGGTGTCAGGTCCTAATTGACCACCCTTCTTTCAATAGGTCAAAACAAATGAAGTAGGATATAACAAGCACAAATTTTAATCACACGGTTTGCATAGGTATAATTTACAAACCAAGTCAAAATTAAGTTATTACAACATAAAGTTCATAGTTCAAGTGCAGCGGAAATAAAACATAAAGCGGAAGCTAAATGACGATGCAAAGAACATCATGGCAGCCCATCATATGATATCCAACCACAGGCCTCCCGCTATGAGGACGGCTCAAACTCCATAGACCACCCGTCTGGAAGCGTACAAGGCCAAGTAAAGCATCCACCTGGTCCTAGACGCTAGCGGATATTGTAAAACAAGCCACAAGCAAGGCTGAATATACTAATACTTAGCAAGACTTAACCGACAACAAAGAAAACAAGAGACATTCCAAGGTATGCAAAGGCTTTTGACTTGGGGTTTGTTTTGCCAAAAAGCAACTAGAAGTTCATCTACTTTCAAGTTTTAGCTCAAGTTTAGTAAACATTCAGCAAGCTATCAACTTGAATTTGCACTAACTAGAGCACACAAGTTGTAGCAAATAAAATTTAGCAAGCAACAAACTTCCATAACTTCATTCTTAAGCTCATATTCAAGTTGTTACTAAATTCTAACAAACTGGACAAGTAGCTTCATATACCGCGAAGGATGGACAATTCAAATTGATTTCAAAACCTTGCAAGGGAAACATAACCACATGACATGTGCATACCCGAAGGTCACAGGCAACCTTTCCCAACTCTTAAGCCAACTACTCCACCATAGTCGTGCTGATTCCAGACACTAGTACGTCCTCACACCGGTACTTGTAACACCCAAAAATAGCCTATTTAAAATTTTTAGTAATTTATTGGCTTTTATTTTAATTGTTCATAATTAATATAGGTTAAATAAATTATTTATGAATATTAAAATCAAATATAAGTTGTAGAAATATTTCTGTTGCATTCATGCTGCTGCATTGTGTTTTGTTTGATAGTAAGTTAAATTGGAATTTAAATTCTGTTTAAATTCGAATTTAATTTGCATTTGTTTGATCCTTAGAAAAGTTCCTAGAGTAGCAGTTCGCTTTTGCCCCCTAGACTTTTTCCTTTGGCTCACTTCTGCCCCCTTATTTCTTTCCCGAAGCAGCCCAGCCCTCCCCTTCCTCGACCCAAGCCTAACAACGTGCCAGCACCTTCCTCCCCTCTCTCTTGGGCCTCTCTCCCGCCCCCACTCGGCCCAGCGCCACGCGCTCCCCTCAGCCTGCCTCCACTTGGGCCGCCAGCAGTTGCGCCCGGCCCAATCTTGCACAGCGCAGCTCCCCCTCCCCTCTCTCGCTGCCCTATGGGCCCCGCCCGTCAGACCTTCCTTCCACCTCTCGCATCCCGCGCTCGAATGCCACCTGAGAAGGAAATCCTCGCCGGCCACCTGTCCCGCGGCCGTGGGCCCTTATCGAGCCCCACGAAGCTTTGCTGAAGCTTCCACCCGCCCTTCCTTTCTTCCCCGCGCCGATCCCCCAATGGAAACCCCCTGTCCCCGCTTGGCAACTCCCGGCGCCGCCGGCGCTCAAATCCCGGCGTGGCCCGCAAGCCCAGGCCCCTCCCCGTGCTATTTAAGCTGCCCCGCCGGAGCCCCAACCCTCCACCTGAGCTCCCACACCTCCCAGCAGTGCCTCCACCTCGCATAGCACCGCCGCCACCCGAAGATCTCCGGCCACCGTCGATTCTCCCCCTCCGGCGCTGCTCCGACCAATCCCGCACTGCCAGGAGAATCACACAAGGGTAAGGACCCTGCCCGGCCCCTTCCCGCTCTCTCTCTCCAACCCTAGCGCCCCTAACCCCATCGCCGGAGTTTTCCCGCCGTGGTTCACCGCCATTGGCCGCCTTGGTTCCGTAGAGCCCGCCCACGCGCCGTTTGGAGGGCCCTAGCTCGAGTTCGGTCGAACTCCAGCGAGCCCCTTCCTCTGCCGAGCGGCGCCGCCGCGAATCCCTCCCCATCGGTGACCCCCCTCACCCCGAGCTGATATGGATCGTTAGATCCAGATCAAATGGCTCCCGTGCGCCCGAGCCCCGGGTCAAACCCGGCGCTTACCGGTCAGCCGATCAATTTTGCTAAGGAGTCCCTCCACTATTTGCAAATCAACCCGCAGTCCGCCGTAGTTCAAAAATATTTGCAAATAGGTCAAGTTTTCTTCGTTTAGCCCCCTGAGCTTTTAAATAATAGAACCCGCCGTCCTTTAGGGTTAGCTTTACGCATAGGCCCTCGGGTTTTAATACAAAATTATGTTTTAGCCCCTGGTTTTTCACAGATAAGCCACTAAAAACTTTTAAAACTTGCGAGTAGGTCCCTAGAACTTAGATTTGCCACATCTTTTCCGTTTTAGCTCCGATTAGTGTGATTTTCACGCTCATGTGTTCGTAGTGAAGCGTAGAATATTTCTAAAAGCTTTATTTGTACTGTTTCCATTGTTTGGTGTACTATTCTAATAGAATATTATTTGTTTACATGTATTGGCTTGCGTGGATGTTTGTGTGGTGATTCGTGTCCAGGCAGTGAGCCTTTCGCGTTGGACTTCGAGTACGAGGAGGACTTCCAGGGATAGGACTCACAGCAGTAGCAGTAGCTGCCTTTTGAGGAAGGCAAGTTATACCACGGACAATCCTTGCTACCTACTCACCTTGTATTAAACTATTTCATAAATGCATGTGTCTAATTTGATGTACCATTAAGGTTGTACCTAGTTTTTAATCCTATCCTTGTTTACCTTGGGTTTATGCATATGGGTAGATTTTGCTATGCACAGCTACTATCACCATTATTTAACTGTTAATATTGACTTAATTGTCCACTTCAACATTAATGATAAAATTTGCTTTTTAGCAACTTGGTTTAGGGAACTAGAGCATGTGCTTCGTGCTTTGTTCTAGTGTCTCTCCATAAGGTCCGGTTCTTAAAGCGGCAACACAATAGCCTATCGCCACCGCTAGAACTATTATGACTCTGGTCTTGGTTAAGTAGCTTGTACGTCTCTAGCTTGCCAGTGGTTACCGGTGGGGCCGACGACGTTATGGGAAGCAAGGCGCGAGATGTTTCTTGATTCCACCGAGGATGGTAGCCCCGTCGGCTAGGTCTCGTTAGACCCAGTCTCGTGTTGGGAGTCCTTGCGATGGGGAACTCCGCACGTTGCGCGTGGTTGTGTGCGATACCCGCGCTCTAGATGCCATTGACCCCCTAATGGTGTGACTCCGTAAGCGTAAGTCAATCTCGGTGCCTAGAGTTTCACCACCTTGTTGTACCTTAGCGGCCACTGTCTTGTTCGGGTGTCTTGTGAAAAACCTCGTAGCCTCCCTATGCAGTCACACCTCGAAAGTGCTGATGTGCGTGGTTGGGTGCAAAGTTCTCTTTAACTTTTACGCGACTGGTGGGTAAAGGGCGAAACCTCTACAGAGTGTAAATCTATCATGATAGCCTTGCTCAGGGTCACGATCGACCTGGATCCTTTTCTATTAGAAGATGATGTTTATTTATGCATAATGTCACTTATACTTTATTAATTGGGTTGCAACTGGGTTTCATTCACTTGTAGTAACCTGGATAATGTTAAAACGAACCAACTAAAAGTGCTAATGCAGTTCAGCCGTGTCTAGCCTTACTTTGAGCCTTCATACACCCGTGCTATACTTGCTAAGTAATTGTTTACTTACACTTGTCATTTATTCAACAAAATCCCGGACGGGTAAACAGATTGGGTTGTGCATGAGTCTGCTACTGAGTTCCCAGAAGATTTGCCGTACTACTGAGTTGTGATCTCCCAGTCAGAGTCCCTGTGGATTGCGGCTCCATTAGTTTGAGAGTTTATTAGTCTTCCGCTATTATTGGTTAGTTTATTTATGAAGCACTCTGACGTAAAACTTTATCTAACGAAGAATTTATTCAAGCATATGTTCTCTGTTTACCATATTTGTTCGCAATATGTGTACTATAACTTCCTGGGCACACATATGGACGCATTCGGGTTTTTGTAAAAATCCGGGTGTGACAGTACTTCGTTGAGCATGCTTGTCACACCCGGATTCTCACAAAAACCTAAATGCGGACATATGTGAACAGAGAACATATGCTGGAATAAATTATTCATTAAATAAAGTGTTTACATCAGAGTGCTTCATAAATGATCTAAGCAATAACAGCGGAAGACTAATAAACTCTCAACTAATGGAGCCGCAATCCACAGGGACTCTGACTGGGAGACCGCAACTCAGTAGTACGGTAAATCTTCAGGAAACTCTGCAGTAGACTCATGCCCAGTCCAATCTGTTTACCCATCCGGGATTTTGTTGAATAAAATGACAAGTGTAAGTAAACAATTACTTAGCAAGTATAGCACGGGTATGAAGGCTCAAAATAGGCTAGACACGGCTTAACTGCATTAGCATTTTTAGTTGGTTCATTTTAACATTAACCAAATTACTACAAGTGAATGAAACCTAGTTGTAACCCAATTAATAAAGTGTAAGTGTCATTAAACATAAATAAACATCATATTCTTATAAAAAAGGATCCAGGCCGCTCGTGACCCAGAGCAAGGCTATCATGATAGATTTACACTCTGCAGAGGTTTCGCCCTTTACCCACCAGTCACGTAAAAGCTCAAACAAACTTTAAACCCAACCACACGGAGGTGGATCAGACCTCACAAATCACACTACTGAGGTGTGAGCGCATAGGGACGCTACGGGGTTTTCAACGAGACACCCTAACAAGACAGTGGCCGATTATGGTACAACACAGGCAACACGGCCTAGGCACCGAGATTGACGTACGCCTACGGAGTCACACCATAGGGGGTCAATGGCGTCCAGAGCGCGGACATCACACCCAACAATGCGCAACGTGTGGAGTTCCCCGTCATAGGGACTCCCAGCACGGGACTGTGCCTCACAGGGGCATAGCCGACGGATCACCTGTCCTCGGTGGATCAAGACATACTCTCACCCATGTTTCCCATAACGCCGTTGGCCACTCCGGTAACCACTGGCAAACTAGAGACGTACAAGTTACTTGACCAAGACCAGAGCCATAATAGTTCTAGTGGAGGCGACAGGCTCCTGGGTTGCCGCTTTATGAACCGGACCTTACGGAGAGACACTAGAACAAAGCACGAAGCACATGCTCTAGTTCCTTAAACCAAGTTGCTAATAGCAAGTTTTATCATTAACGTTAAAGTGAACCATTAAGTCAAGATTAACAATTAAATATTGGTGATAGTAGCAGCGCATAGCAAAGATTCTACCCATATACGAAGACCCAAGGTAAACAAGGAAATGATAGTCAAAAGTAGGTACAACCTTAATGGTACATCAATTTAGACACATGCAAGTATGAAATAATTTAATACAAAGTGGGTAGGTAGCAAGGATTGTCCGTGCTATAACTTACCTTCCTCGAAGGACAGCTGCTGCAGCTGCTGTGAGTCATACTCCGAAAAGTCCTCCACGTACTCGAACTCCAAAGCGTACGGCTCACCGACTGGACACGAATCACCATAAAAGCGAGCACGTAAACAAATACATGCAAACAAATAATATTCTATTAGAGCTGTACACCAAATAGTAGAAACAATACAAATAAAGGTTCTAGAAATATTCTACACTTTACTACAAACATATGAATGTGAAAATCACACCAATCGAAGCTAAAACGAAAAAGATATGGGTTTTCTAAGTTCTAGGGACTTGTTGGCAAGGTTTTAAGGTTTCTAGGGGCTTATTTGAAGAAAACCGAGGACCTATACATAAATACGGGTTAAAACCCGAGGGTTAACGCGTATAAACCGGGGGTGCATTTACTCCATCGATTTGGGCCGAAAATGAAACGATGCACCGATTCGTCCAGAAACAAAACGAACGCACCCAGTCCACTTTTATGGACCCAATAGTGATGTTTGGGTTCGTTTGGGTCAGTTTCATAATTGTGTCGACAACCATGACGGGGTTGCATTTACTGCACCGATTCGGGCCAAAAATTAAACAATGCACCGATTTGTCCAGAAACAAAACGAACGCACCCAGTCCACTTTTATGGACCCAATAGTGATGTTTGGGTTCATTTGGGTTAGTTTCATAATTGTGTCGACAACCATGACGGGGTTGCATTTACTGCACCGATTCGGGCCAAAAATTAAACGATGCACCGATTTGTCCAGAAACAAAACGAACGCACCCAATCCACTTTTTTGGACCCAATAGTGATGTTTGGGTTCATTTGGGTCAGTTTCGTAATTGTGTCGAAAACCATGCCGGGGTTGCATTTAATGCACCGAGTTGGGCAGAAAAGAAACAATGCACCGATTCGGGCCAGAAACGAAATGAATGCACCCAATCCACTTTTTTGGAACCAATATTGATGTTTTGGTTCATTTTGGTCAGTTTCATTACTGTGCCGAAAACCATGTCGGGTTGCATTTACTGCACCGATTCGGGCCAAAAATTAAACGATGCACCGATTTGTCCAGAAACAAAATGAACGCACCCAGTCCACTTTTTTGGACCCAATAGTAATATTTGGGTTCATTTGGGTTAGTTTCGTCATTGTGTCGAAAACCATGCCGGGGTTGCATAATGCACCGAGTCGGGCAGAAACGAAACGATGCACCGATTCGGGCCAGAAACGAAACGAATGCAATCAATCCACTTTTTTGGAACCAATATTGATGTTTTAGTTCATTTTGGTCAGTTTCATTACTGTGCTGAAAACCATGTCGGGTTGCATTAACTGCACCGATTCGGGCCAAAAATTAAACGATGCACTGATTCGTCCAGAAACAAAACGAACGCACCTAGTCCACTTTTTTGGACCCAATAGTGATGTTTGGGTTCATTTGGGTTAGTTACGTAATTGTGTCGAAAACCATGCCGGGGTTGCATTTAATGCACCGAGTCGGGCAGAAAAGAAACGATGCACCGATTCGGGCCAGACACAAAACGAACGCACCCAATCCACTTTTTTGACCCAGTAGTGATGTTTTGGTTCATTTTGGTCAGTTTCATTACTGTGCCGAAAACCATGCCGGGGGTGCATTTACTGCATCGATTTGGGCCGAAAATGAAACGATGCACCGATTCGTCCAGAAACAAAACGAACGCACCCAGTCCACTTTTATGGACCCGATAGTGATGTTTGGGTTCGTTTGGGTCAGTTTCATAATTGTGTCGAAAACCATGACGGGGTTGCATTTAATGCACCAAGTTTGGCAGAAAAGAAACGATGCACCGATTCGGGCCAGCAACGAAACGAACGCACCCAATCCCTTTTTTCGACCCAATATTGATGTTTTGGTTCATTTTGGTCAGTTTCATTACTGTGCCGAAAACCATGTCGGGTTGCATTTACTGCACCGATTCGGGTCAAAAATTAAACGATGCACCGATTTGTCCAGAAACAAAACGAACGCACCCAGTCCACTTTTTTGGACCCAATAGTGATGTTTGGGTTCATTTTGGTCAGTTTCATTACTGTGCCGAAAACCATGTCGGGTTGCATTTACTGCACCGATTCAGGCCAAAAATTAAACGATGCACAGATTCGTCCAGAAACAAAACGAACGCACCCAGTCCACTTTTTTGGACCCGATAGTGATGTTTGGGTTCATTTGGGTCAGTTTCATAATTGTGTCGAAAAATGATGATGGAGTTGCATTTAATGCACCAAGTTTGGCAGAAAAGAAACGATGCACCGATTCGTCCAGAAACAAAACGAACGCACCCAGTCCACTTTTTTGGACCCAATAGTGATGTTTGGGTTCATTTGGGTCAGTTTCGTAATTGTGTCGAAAACCATGCCGGGGTTGCATTTAATGCACCGAGTAGGACAGAAAAGAAACGATGCACCGATTCGGGCCAGAAACAAAACGAACGCACCCAATCCACTTTTTTGGAACCAATATTGATGTTTTGGTTCATTTTGGTCAGTTTCATTACTGTGCCGAAAACCATGTCGGGTTGCATTTACTGCACCGATTCGGGCCAAAAATTAAACGATGCACTGATTCATCCAGAAACAAAACGAACGCACCTAGTCCACTTTTTTGGACCCAATAGTGATGTTTGGGTTCATTTGGGTCAGTTTCATAATTGTGTCGAAAAATGATGATGGGGTTGCATTTAATGCACCGAGTTTGGCAGAAAAGAAACGATGCACCGATTCGGGCCAGCAACGAAACGAATGCACCCAATTCCTTTTTTCGACCCAATATTGATGTTTTGGTTCATTTTGGTCAGTTTCATTACTGTGCCGAAAACCATGTCGGGTTGCATTTACTGCACCGATTCGGGCCAAAAATTAAACGATGCACCGATTTGTCCAGAAACAAAAAAAACGCACCCAGTCCACTTTTTTGGACCCAATAGTGATGTTTGTGTTCATTTGGGTCACTTTCGTAATTGTGTCGAAAACCATGCCGGGGTTGCATTTAATGCACCGAGTGGGACAGAAAAGAAACGATGCACCGATTCGGGCCAGAAACAAAACGAACGCACCCAATCCACTTTTTTGGAACCAATATTGATGTTTTGGTTCATTTTGGTCAGTTTCATTACTGTGCCGAAAACCATGTCGGGTTGCATTTACTGCACCGATTCGGGCCAAAAATTAAACGATGCACTGATTCATCCAGAAACAAAACGAACGCACCTAGTCCACTTTTTTGGACCCAATAGTGATGTTTGGGTTCATTTGGGTCAGTTTCATAATTGTGTCGAAAAATGATGATGGGGTTGCATTTAATGCACCGAGTTTGGCAGAAAAGAAACGATGCACCGATTCGGGCCAGCAACGAAACGAATGCACCCAATTCCTTTTTTCGACCCAATATTGATGTTTTGGTTCATTTTGGTCAGTTTCATTACTGTGCCGAAAACCATGTCGGGTTGCATTTACTGCACCGATTCGGGCCAAAAATTAAACGATGCACCGATTTGTCCAGAAACAAAAAAAACGCACCCAGTCCACTTTTTTGGACCCAATAGTGATGTTTGGGTTCATTTGGGTCAGTTTCGTAATTGTGTTGAAAACCATGCCGGGGTTGCATTTAATGCACCGAGTCGGGCAGAAAAGAAACGATGCACCGATTTGGGCCAGAAACGAAACGAACGCTCCCAATCCACTTTTTTGGAACCAATATTGATGTTTTGGTTCATTTTGGTCAGTTTCATTACTGTGCCGAAAACCATGTCGGGTTGCATTTACTGCACCGATTCGGGCCAAAAATTAAACGATGCACTATTTCGTCCAGAAACAAAACGAACGCACCTAGTCCACTTTTTTGGACCCAATAGTGATGTTTGGGTTCATTTGGGTCAGTTTCATAATTGTGTCGAAAAATGATGATGGGGTTGCATTTAATGCACCGAGTTTGGCTGAAAAGAAACGATGCACCGATTCGGGCCAGCAACGAAACGAACGCACCCAATTCCTTTTTTCGACCCAATATTGATGTTTTGGTTCATTTTGGTCAGTTTCATTACTGTGCCGAAAACCATGTCGGGTTGCATTTACTGCACCGATTCGGGCCAAAAATTAAACGATGCACCGATTTGTCCAGAAACAAAACAAACGCACCCAGTCAACTTTTTTGGACCCAATAGTGATGTTTGGGTTCATTTGGGTCAGTTTCGTAATTGTGTTGAAAACCATGCCGGGGTTGCATTTAATGCACCGAGTGGGGCAGAAAAGAAACGATGCACCGATTCAGGCCAGAAACGAAACGAACGCTCCCAATCCACTTTTTTGGAACCAATATTGATGTTTTGGTTCATTTTGGTCAGTTTCATTACTGTGCCGAAAACCATGTCGTGTCGCATTTACTGCACCGATTCGGGCCAAAAATTAAACGATGCACTATTTCGTCCAGAAACAAAACGAACGCACCTAGTCCACTTTTTTGGACCCAATAGTGAAGTTTGGGTTCATTTGGGTCAGTTTCGTAATTGTGTCGAAAACCATGCCGGGGTTGCATTTAATGCACCGAGTCGGGCAGAAAAGAAACGATGCGCCGATTCGGGCCAGCAACGAAACGAACGCACCCAATTCCTTTTTTCGACCCAATATTGATGTTTTGGTTCATTTTGGTCAGTTTCATTACTGTGCCGAAAACCATGTCGGGTTGCATTTACTGCACCGATTCGGGCCAAAAATTAAACGATGCACTATTTCGTCCAGAAACAAAACGAACGCACCTAGTCCACTTTTTTGGACCCAATAGTGATGTTTGGGTTCATTTGGGTCAGTTTCATAATTGTGTCGAAAAATGATGATGGGGTTGCATTTAATGCACCGAGTTTGGCTGAAAAGAAACGATGCACCGATTCGGGCCAGCAACGAAACGAACGCACCCAATTCCTTTTTTCGACCCAATATTGATGTTTTGGTTCATTTTGGTCAGTTTCATTACTGTGCCGAAAACCATGTCGGGTTGCATTTACTGCACCGATTCGGGCCAAAAATTAAACGATGCACCGATTTGTCCAGAAACAAAACAAACGCACCCAGTCAACTTTTTTGGACCCAATAGTGATGTTTGGGTTCATTTGGGTCAGTTTCGTAATTGTGTTGAAAACCATGCCGGGGTTGCATTTAATGCACCGAGTGGGGCAGAAAAGAAACGATGCACCGATTCAGGCCAGAAACGAAACGAACGCTCCCAATCCACTTTTTTGGAACCAATATTGATGTTTTGGTTCATTTTGGTCAGTTTCATTACTGTGCCGAAAACCATGTCGTGTCGCATTTACTGCACCGATTCGGGCCAAAAATTAAACGATGCACTATTTCGTCCAGAAACAAAACGAACGCACCTAGTCCACTTTTTTGGACCCAATAGTGAAGTTTGGGTTCATTTGGGTCAGTTTCGTAATTGTGTCGAAAACCATGCCGGGGTTGCATTTAATGCACCGAGTCGGGCAGAAAAGAAACGATGCGCCGATTCGGGCCAGCAACGAAACGAACGCACCCAATTCCTTTTTTCGACCCAATATTGATGTTTTGGTTCATTTTGGTCAGTTTCATTACTGTGCCGAAAACCATGTCGGGTTGCATTTACTGCACCGATTCGGGCCAAAAATTAAACGATGCACTATTTCGTCCAGAAACAAAACGAACGCACCTAGTCCACTTTTTTGGACCCAATAGTGATGTTTGGGTTCATTTGGGTCAGTTTCATAATTGTGTCGAAAAATGATGATGGGGTTGCATTTAATGCACCGAGTTTGGCTGAAAAGAAACGATGCACCGATTCGGGCCAGCAACGAAACGAACGCACCCAATTCCTTTTTTTGACCCAATATTGATGTTTTGGTTCATTTTGGTCAGTTTCATTACTGTGCCGAAAACCATGTCGGGTTGCATTTACTGCACCGATTCGGGCCAAAAATTAAACGATGCACCGATTTGTCCAGAAACAAAACAAACGCACCCAGTCAACTTTTTTGGACCCAATAGTGATGTTTGGGTTCATTTGGGTCAGTTTCGTAATTGTGTTGAAAACCATGCCGGGGTTGCATTTAATGCACCGACTGGGGCAGAAAAGAAACGATGTACCGATTCGGGCCAGAAACGAAACGAACGCTCCCAATCCACTTTTTTGGAACCAATATTGATGTTTTGGTTCATTTTGGTCAGTTTCATTACTGTGCCGAAAACCATGTCGGGTCGCATTTACTGCACCGATTCGGGCCAAAAATTAAACGATGCACTATTTCGTCCAAAAACAAAACGAACGCTCCTAGTCCACTTTTTTGGACCCAATAGAGATGTTTGGGTTCATTTGGGTCAGTTTCATAATTGTGTCGAAAAATGATGATGGGGTTGCATTTAATGCACCGAGTTGGGCAGAAAAGAAACGATGCACCGATTCGGGCCAGAAACGAAACGAACGCACCCAATCCACTTTTTTGGAACCAATATTGATGTTTTGGTTCATTTTGGTCAGTTTCATTACTGTGCCGAAAACCATGTCGGGTTGCATTTACTGCACCGATTCGGGCCAAAAATTAAACGATGCACAGATTCGTCCAGAAACAAAACGAAAGCACCTAGTCCACTTTTTTGCACTCAATAGTGATGTTTCGGTTCATTTGGGTCAGTTTCGCAATTGTGTCGAAAACTATGCCGGGGTTGCATTTAATGCACCGAGTGGGGCAGAAAAGAAACGATGCACCGATTCGGGCCAGAAACGAAACGAACGCACCCAATCCACTTTTTTGGAACCAATATTGATGGTTTGGTTCATTTTGGTCAGTTTCATTACTGTGCCGAAAACCATGTCGGGTTGCATTTACTGCACCGATTCGGGCCAAAAATTAAACGATGCATTGATTCGTCCAGAAACAAAACGAACGCACCTAGTCCACTTTTTTGGACCCAATAGTGATGTTTGGGTTCATTTGGGTCAGTTTCGTAATTGTGTCGAAAACCATGCCGGGGTTGCATTTAATGCACCGAGTGGGGCAGAAAAGAAACGATGCACCGATTCGGGCCAGAAACAAAACGAACGCACCCAATCCACTTTTTTGACCTAGTAGTGATGTTTTGGTTCATTTTGGTCAGTTTCATTACTGTGCCGAAAACCATGCCGGGGGTGCATTTACTGCATCGATTTGGGCCGAAAATGAAATGATCCACCGATTCGTCCAGAAACAAAATGAACGCACCCAGTCCACTTTTATGGACCCAATAGTGATGTTTGGGTTCGTTTGGATCAGTTTCATAATTGTGTCGACAACCATGACGGGGTTGCATTTACTGCACCGATTCAGGCCAAAAATTAAACGATGCACTGATTCGTCCAGAAACAAAACGAACGCACCTAGTCCACTTTTTTGGACCCAATAGTGATGTTTGGGTTCATTTGGGTCAGTTTCATAATTGTGTCGAAAAATGATGATGGGGTTGCATTTAATGCACCGAGCTGGGCAGAAAAGAAACGATGCACCGATTCGGGCCAGAAACGAAACGAACGCTCCCAATCCACTTTTTTGGAACCAATATTGATGTTTTGGTTCATTTTGGTCAGTTTCATTACTGTGCCGAAAACCATGTCGGGTTGCATTTACTGCACCGATTCGGGCCAAAAATTAAACGATGCACCGATTTGTCCAGAAACAAAACAAATGCACCCAGTCCACTTTTTTGGACCCAATAGTGATGTTTGGGTTCATTTGGGTCAGTTTCGTAATTGTGTTGAAAACCATGCCGGGGTTGCATTTAATGCACCGAGTGGGGCAGAAAAGAAACGATGCACCGATTCGGGCCAGAAACGAAACGAACGCTCCCAATCCACTTTTTTGGAACCAATATTGATGTTTTGGTTCATTTTGGTCAGTTTCATTACTGTGCCGAAAACCATGTCGGGTCGCATTTACTGCACCGATTCGGGCCAAAAATTAAACGATGCACTATTTCGTCCAGAAACAAAACGAACGCACCTAGTCCACTTTTTTGGACCCAATAGAGATGTTTGGGTTCATTTGGGTCAGTTTCATAATTGTGTCGAAAAATGATGATGGGGTTGCATTTAATGCACCGAGTTGGGCAGAAAAGAAACGATGCACCGATTCGGGCCAGAAACGAAACGAACGCACCGAATCCACTTTTTTGGAACCAATATTGATGTTTTGGTTCATTTTGGTCAGTTTCATTACTGTGCCGAAAACCATGTCGGGTTGCATTTACTGCACCGATTCGGGCTAAAAATTAAACGATGCACAGATTCGTCCAGAAACAAAACGAACGCACCTAGTCCACTTTTTTGCACCCAATAGTGATGTTTCGGTTCATTTGGGTCAGTTTCGCAATTGTGTCGAAAACTATGCCGGGGTTGCATTTAATGCACCGAGTGGGGCAGAAAAGAAACGATGCACCGATTCGGGCCAGAAACGAAACGAACGCACCCAATCCACTTTTTTGGAACCAATATTGATGTTTTGGTTCATTTTGGTCAGTTTCATTACTGTGCCGAAAACCATGTCGGGTTGCATTTACTGCACCGATTCGGGCCAAAAATTAAACGATGCATTGATTCGTCCAGAAACAAAACGAACGCACCTAGTCCACTTTTTTGGACCCAATAGTAATGTTTGGGTTCATTTGGGTCAGTTTCGTAATTGTGTCGAAAACCATGCCGGGGTTGCATTTAATGCACCGAGTGGGGCAGAAAAGAAACGATGCACCGATTCGGGCCAGAAACAAAACGAACGCACCCAATCCACTTTTTTGACCTAGTAGTGATGTTTTGGCTCATTTTGGTCAGTTTCATTACTGTGCCGAAAACCATGCCGGGGGTGCATTTACTGCATCGATTTGGGCCGAAAATGAAATGATCCACCGATTCGTCCAGAAACAAAATGAACGCACCCAGTCCACTTTTATGGACCCAATAGTGATGTTTGGGTTCGTTTGGGTCAGTTTCATAATTGTGTCGACAACCATGACGGGGTTGCATTTACTGCACCGATTCAGGCCAAAAATTAAACGATGCACTGATTCGTCCAGAAACAAAACAAACGCACCTAGTCCACTTTTTTGGACCCAATAGTGATGTTTGGGTTCATTTGGGTCAGTTTCATAATTGTGTCGAAAAATGATGATGGGGTTGCATTTAATGCACCGAGCTGGGCAGAAAAGAAACGATGCACCGATTCGGGCCAGAAACGAAACGAACGCACCCAATCCACTTTTTTGGTACCAATATTGATGTTTTGGTTCATTTTGGTCAGTTTCATTACTGTGCCGAAAACCATGTCGGGTTGCATTTACTGCACCGATTCGGGCTAAAAATTAAACGATGCACCGATTCGTCCAGAAACAAAACGAACGCACCTAGTCCACTTTTTTGCACCCAATAGTGATCTTTGGGTTCATCTGGGTCAGTTTCGCAATTGTGTCGAAATCCATGCCGGGGTTGCATTTAATGCACCGAGTGGGACAGAAAAGAAACGATGCACCGATTCGGGCTAGAAACAAAACGAACGCACCCAATCCACTTTTTTGGAACCAATATTGATGTTTTGGTTCATTTTGGTCAGTTTCATTACTGTGCCGAAAACCATGTCGGGTTGCATTTACTGCACCGATTCAGGCCAAAAATTAAACGATGCACCGATTTGTCCAGAAACAAAATGAACGCACCTAGTCCACTTTTTTGGACCCAATAGTGATGTTTGGGTTCATTTGGGTCAGTTTCATAATTGTGTCGAAAAATGATGATGGGGTTGCATTTAATGCACCAAGTCTGGCAGAAAAGAAACGATGCACCGATTCGGGCCAGAAACGAAACGAACGCACCCAATCCACTTTTTTGGAACCAATATTGATGTTTTGGTTCATTTTGGTCAGTTTCATTACTGTGCCGAAAACCATGTCGGGTTGCATTTACTGCACCGATTCGGGCCAAAACTTAAACGATGCACCGATTCATCCAAAAACAAAGCGAGCGCACCTAGTCCACTTTTTTGGACCCAATAGTGATGTTTGGGGTTCATTTGGGTCAGTTTCGTAATTGTGTCGAAAACCATGCCGGGGTTGCATTTAATGCACCGAGTCGGGCAGAAAAGAAACGATGCACCGATTCGTCCAGAAACAAAACGAACGCAACCAGTCCACTTTTATGGACCCAATAGTGATGTTTGGGTTCGTTTGGGTCAGTTTCATAAGTGTGTCGACAACCATGACAAGGTTGCATTTACTGCACCGATTCGGGCCAAAAATTAAACGATCCACCGATTTGTCCAGAAACAAAATGAACACACCAGTCCACTTTTTTGGACCCAATAGTGATGTTTGGGTTCATTTGGGTCAATTTCGTAATTGTGTCGAAAACCATGCCGGGGTTGCATTTAATGCACCGAGTCGTGCAGAAAGGAAACGATGCACCGATTCGTGCCAGAAACGAAACGAACGCACCCAATCCACTTTTTTGGAACTAATATTGAAGTTTTGGTTCATTTTGGTCAGTTTCATTACTGTGCCGAAAACCATGTCGGGTTGCATTTACTGCACCGATTCGGGCCAAAAATTAAACGATGCACTGATTTGTCCAGAAACAAAACGAACGCACCTAGTCCACTTTTTTGGACCCAATAGTGAAGTTTGGGTTCATTTGGGTCAGTTTCATAATTGTGTCGAAAACCATGCCGGGGTTGCATTTAATGCACCGAGTGGGGCAGAAAAGAAACGATGCAACGATTCGGGCCAGAAACAAAACGAACGCACCCAATCCACTTTTTTGACCTAGTAGTGATGGTTTGGTTCATTTTGGTCAGTTTCATTACTGTGCCGAAAACCATGCCGGGGGTGCATTTACTGCATCGATTTGGGCCGAAAATGAAACGATGCACCGATTCGTCCAGCAACAAAACAAACGCACCAAGTCCACTTTTATGGACCCGATAGTAATGTTTGGGTTCGTTTGGGTCAGTTTCGTAATTGTGTCGAAAACCATGACGGGGTTGCATTTAATGCACCGAGTTTGGTATTAAAGAAACGATGCACCGATTCGGGCCAGCAACGAAACGAACGCACCCAATCCCTTTTTCCGACCCAATATTGATGTTTTGGTTCATTTTGGTCAGTTTCATTACTGTGCCGAAAACCATGTCGGGTTGCATTTACTGCACCGATTCGGGCCAAAAATTAAACGATGCACCGATTTGTCCAGAAACAAAACGAACGCACCCAGTCCACTTTTTTGGACCAAATAGTGATGTTTGGGTTCATTTGGGTCAGTTTCGTAATTGTGTCGAAAACCATGCCGGGGTTGCATTTAATGCACCGAGTGGGGCAGAAAAGAAACGATGCACCGATTCGGGCCAGAAACAAAACGAACGCACCCAATCCACTTTTTTGACCTAGTAGTGATGTTTTGGTTCATGTTGGTCAGTTTCATTACTGTGCCGAAAAGCATGTCGGGTTGCATTTACTGCACCGATTCGGTCCAAAAATTAAACGATGCACCGATTTGTCCAGAAACAAAACGAACGCACCCAGTCCACTTTTTTGGACCCAATAGTGATGTTTCGTAATTGTGTCGAAAACCATGCCGGGGTTGCATAATGCACCGAGTCGGGCAGAAACGAAACGATGCACCGATTCGTCCAGAAACAAAACGAACGCACCCAGTCCACTTTTTTGGACCCAATAGTGATGTTTGGGTTCATTTCGGTCAGTTTCATAATTGTGTCAAAAACCATGCCGGGGTTGCATTTAATGCACCGAGTCGGGCAGAAAAGAAACGATGCACCGATTCGGGCCAGAAACAAACTCCATTTTTTTGGAACCAATATTGATGTTTTGGTTCATTTTGGTCAGTTTCATTACTGTGCCGGAAACCATTTCGGGTTGCATTTACTGCACCGATTCGGGCAAAACTTAAACGATGCACCGATTTGTCCAGAAACAAAACGAACGCACCTAGTACACTTTTTTGGACCCAATAGTGAAGTTTGGGTTCATTTGGGTCAGTTTCGTAATTGTGTCGAAAACCATACCGGGGTTGCATAATGCACCGAGTCGGGCAGAAACGAAACGATGGACCGATTCGGGCCAGAAACGAAACGAACACACCCAATCCACTTTTTTGGAACCAATATTGATGTTTTGGTTCATTTTGGTCAGTTTCATTACTGTGCCGAAAACCATGTCGGGTTGCATTTACTGCACCGATTCGGGCCAAAACTTAAACGATGCACCGATTCATCCAAAAACAAAGCGAACGCACCTAGTCCACTTTTTTGGACCCAATAGTGATGTTTGGGGTTCATTTGGGTCAGTTTCGTAATTGTGTCGAAAACCATGCCGGGGTTGCATTTAATGCACCGAGTCGGGCAGAAAAGAAACGATGCACCGATTCGTCCAGAAACAAAATGAACGCAACCAGTCCACTTTTATGGACCCAATAGTGATGTTTGGGTTCGTTTGGGTCAGTTTCATAAGTGTGTCGACAACCATGACAAGGTTGCATTTACTGCACCGATTCGGGCCAAAAATTAAACGATCCACCGATTTGTCCAGAAACAAAACGAACACACCAGTCCACTTTTTTGGACCCAATAGTGATGTTTGGGATCATTTTGGTCAGTTTCGTAATTGTGTTGAAAACCATGCCGGGGTTGCATTTAATGCACCGAGTCGTGTAGAAAAGAAACGATGCACCGATTCGGGCTAGAAACGAAACGAACGCACCCAATCCACTTTTTTGGAACTAATATTGAAGTTTTGGTTCATTTTGGTCAGTTTCATTACTGTGCCGAAAACCATGTCGGGTTGCATTTACTGCACCGATTCGGGCCAAAAATTAAACGATGCACTGATTTGTCCAGAAACAAAACGAACGCACCTAGTCCACTTTTTTGGACCCAATAGTGAAGTTTGGGTTCATTTGGGTCAGTTTCGTAATTGTGTCGAAAACCATGCCGGGGTTGCATTTAATGCACCGAGTGGGGCAGAAAAGAAACGATGCAACGATTCGGGCCAGAAACAAAACGAACGCACCCAATCCACTTTTTTGACCTAGTAGTGAAGTTTTGGTTCATTTTGGTCAGTTTCATTACTGTGCCGAAAACCATGCCGGGGGTGCATTTACTGCATCGATTTGGGCCGAAAATGAAACGATGCACCGATTCGTCCAGCAACAAAACAAACGCACCAAGTCCACTTTTATGGACCCGATAGTGATGTTTGGGTTCGTTTGGGTCAGTTTCGTAATTGTGTCGAAAACCATGACGGGGTTGCATTTAATGCACCGAGTTTGGTAGAAAAGAAACGATGCACCGATTCGGGCCAGCAACGAACCGAACGCACCCAATCCCTTTTAACGACCCAATATTGATGTTTTGGTTCATTTTGGTCAGTTTCATTACTGTGCCGAAAACCATGTCGGGTTGCATTTACTGCACCGATTCGGGCCAAAAATTAAACGATGCACCGATTTGTCCAGAAACAAAACGAACGCACCCAGTCCACTTTTTTGGACCAAATAGTGATGTTTGGGTTCATTTGGGTCAGTTTCGTAATTGTGTCGAAAACCATGCCGGGGTTGCATTTAATGCACCGAGTGGGGCAGAAAAGAAACGATGCACCGATTCGGGCCAGAAACAAAACGAACGCACCCAATCCACTTTTTTGACCTAGTAGTGATGTTTTGGTTCATGTTGGTCAGTTCCATTACTGTGCCGAAAAGCATGTCGGGTTGCATTTACTGCACCGATTCGGTCCAAAAATTAAACGATGCACCGATTTTTCCAGAAACAAAACGAACGCACCCAGTCCACTTTTTTGGACCCAATAGTGATGTTTCGTAATTGTGTCGAAAACCATGCCGGGGTTGCATAATGCACCGAGTCGGGCAGAAACGAAACGATGCACCGATTCGTCCAGAAACAAAACGAACGCACCCAGTCCACTTTTTTGGACCCAATAGTGATGTTTGGGTTCATTTGGGTCAGTTTCGTAATTGTGTCGAAAACCATGCCGGGGTTGCATTTAATGCACCGAGTGGGGCAGAAAAGAAACGATGCAACGATTCGGGCCAGAAACAAAACGAACGCACCCAATCCACTTTTTTGACCTAGTAGTGAAGTTTTGGTTCATTTTGGTCAGTTTCATTACTGTGCCGAAAACCATGCCGGGGGTGCATTTACTGCATCGATTTGGGCCGAAAATGAAACGATGCACCGATTCGTCCAGCAACAAAACAAACGCACCAAGTCCACTTTTATGGACCCGATAGTGATGTTTGGGTTCATTTGGGTCAGTTTCATAATTGTGTCGAAAAATGATGATGGGGTTGCATTTAATGCACCGAGCTGGGCAGAAAAGAAACGATGCACCGATTCGGGCCAGAAACGAAACGAACGCTCCCAATCCACTTTTTTGGAACCAATATTGATGTTTTGGTTCATTTTGGTCAGTTTCATTACTGTGCCGAAAACCATGTCGGGTTGCATTTACTGCACCGATTCGGGCCAAAAATTAAACGATGCACCGATTTGTCCAGAAACAAAACAAATGCACCCAGTCCACTTTTTTGGACCCAATAGTGATGTTTGGGTTCATTTGGGTCAGTTTCGTAATTGTGTTGAAAACCATGCCGGGGTTGCATTTAATGCACCGAGTGGGGCAGAAAAGAAACGATGCACCGATTCGGGCCAGAAACGAAACGAACGCTCCCAATCCACTTTTTTGGAACCAATATTGATGTTTTGGTTCATTTTGGTCAGTTTCATTACTGTGCCGAAAACCATGTCGGGTCGCATTTACTGCACCGATTCGGGCCAAAAATTAAACGATGCACTATTTCGTCCAGAAACAAAACGAACGCACCTAGTCCACTTTTTTGGACCCAATAGAGATGTTTGGGTTCATTTGGGTCAGTTTCATAATTGTGTCGAAAAATGATGATGGGGTTGCATTTAATGCACCGAGTTGGGCAGAAAAGAAACGATGCACCGATTCGGGCCAGAAACGAAACGAACGCACCGAATCCACTTTTTTGGAACCAATATTGATGTTTTGGTTCATTTTGGTCAGTTTCATTACTGTGCCGAAAACCATGTCGGGTTGCATTTACTGCACCGATTCGGGCTAAAAATTAAACGATGCACAGATTCGTCCAGAAACAAAACGAACGCACCTAGTCCACTTTTTTGCACCCAATAGTGATGTTTCGGTTCATTTGGGTCAGTTTCGCAATTGTGTCGAAAACTATGCCGGGGTTGCATTTAATGCACCGAGTGGGGCAGAAAAGAAACGATGCACCGATTCGGGCCAGAAACGAAACGAACGCACCAAATCCACTTTTTTGGAACCAATATTGATGTTTTGGTTCATTTTGGTCAGTTTCATTACTGTGCCGAAAACCATGTCGGGTTGCATTTACTGCACCGATTCGGGCCAAAAATTAAACGATGCATTGATTCGTCCAGAAACAAAACGAACGCACCTAGTCCACTTTTTTGGACCCAATAGTAATGTTTGGGTTCATTTGGGTCAGTTTCGTAATTGTGTCGAAAACCATGCCGGGGTTGCATTTAATGCACCGAGTGGGGCAGAAAAGAAACGATGCACCGATTCGGGCCAGAAACAAAACGAACGCACCCAATCCACTTTTTTGACCTAGTAGTGATGTTTTGGCTCATTTTGGTCAGTTTCATTACTGTGCCGAAAACCATGCCGGGGGTGCATTTACTGCATCGATTTGGGCCGAAA
The DNA here is from genome assembly GCA_033239725.1 of Echinochloa phyllopogon. Classification (NCBI taxonomy): domain Eukaryota; kingdom Viridiplantae; phylum Streptophyta; class Magnoliopsida; order Poales; family Poaceae; genus Echinochloa; species Echinochloa phyllopogon. The sequence goes on from BTCW01000018.1 coordinate 33,133,657, forward strand.
ATGAAATGATCCACCGATTCGTCCAGAAACAAAATGAACGCACCCAGTCCACTTTTATGGACCCAATAGTGATGTTTGGGTTCGTTTGGGTCAGTTTCATAATTGTGTCGACAACCATGACGGGGTTGCATTTACTGCACCGATTCAGGCCAAAAATTAAACGATGCACTGATTCGTCCAGAAACAAAACAAACGCACCTAGTCCACTTTTTTGGACCCAATAGTGATGTTTGGGTTCATTTGGGTCAGTTTCATAATTGTGTCGAAAAATGATGATGGGGTTGCATTTAATGCACCGAGCTGGGCAGAAAAGAAACGATGCACCGATTCGGGCCAGAAACGAAACGAACGCACCCAATCCACTTTTTTGGTACCAATATTGATGTTTTGGTTCATTTTGGTCAGTTTCATTACTGTGCCGAAAACCATGTCGGGTTGCATTTACTGCACCGATTCGGGCTAAAAATTAAACGATGCACCGATTCGTCCAGAAACAAAACGAACGCACCTAGTCCACTTTTTTGCACCCAATAGTGATCTTTGGGTTCATCTGGGTCAGTTTCGCAATTGTGTCGAAATCCATGCCGGGGTTGCATTTAATGCACCGAGTGGGACAGAAAAGAAACGATGCACCGATTCGGGCTAGAAACAAAACGAACGCACCCAATCCACTTTTTTGGAACCAATATTGATGTTTTGGTTCATTTTGGTCAGTTTCATTACTGTGCCGAAAACCATGTCGGGTTGCATTTACTGCACCGATTCAGGCCAAAAATTAAACGATGCACCGATTTGTCCAGAAACAAAATGAACGCACCTAGTCCACTTTTTTGGACCCAATAGTGATGTTTGGGTTCATTTGGGTCAGTTTCATAATTGTGTCGAAAAATGATGATGGGGTTGCATTTAATGCACCAAGTCTGGCAGAAAAGAAACGATGCACCGATTCGGGCCAGAAACGAAACGAACGCACCCAATCCACTTTTTTGGAACCAATATTGATGTTTTGGTTCATTTTGGTCAGTTTCATTACTGTGCCGAAAACCATGTCGGGTTGCATTTACTGCACCGATTCGGGCCAAAACTTAAACGATGCACCGATTCATCCAAAAACAAAGCGAGCGCACCTAGTCCACTTTTTTGGACCCAATAGTGATGTTTGGGGTTCATTTGGGTCAGTTTCGTAATTGTGTCGAAAACCATGCCGGGGTTGCATTTAATGCACCGAGTCGGGCAGAAAAGAAACGATGCACCGATTCGTCCAGAAACAAAACGAACGCAACCAGTCCACTTTTATGGACCCAATAGTGATGTTTGGGTTCGTTTGGGTCAGTTTCATAAGTGTGTCGACAACCATGACAAGGTTGCATTTACTGCACCGATTCGGGCCAAAAATTAAACGATCCACCGATTTGTCCAGAAACAAAACGAACACACCAGTCCACTTTTTTGGACCCAATAGTGATGTTTGGGTTCATTTGGGTCAATTTCGTAATTGTGTCGAAAACCATGCCGGGGTTGCATTTAATGCACCGAGTCGTGCAGAAAGGAAACGATGCACCGATTCGTGCCAGAAACGAAACGAACGCACCCAATCCACTTTTTTGGAACTAATATTGAAGTTTTGGTTCATTTTGGTCAGTTTCATTACTGTGCCGAAAACCATGTCGGGTTGCATTTACTGCACCGATTCGGGCCAAAAATTAAACGATGCACTGATTTGTCCAGAAACAAAACGAACGCACCTAGTCCACTTTTTTGGACCCAATAGTGAAGTTTGGGTTCATTTGGGTCAGTTTCATAATTGTGTCGAAAACCATGCCGGGGTTGCATTTAATGCACCGAGTGGGGCAGAAAAGAAACGATGCAACGATTCGGGCCAGAAACAAAACGAACGCACCCAATCCACTTTTTTGACCTAGTAGTGATGGTTTGGTTCATTTTGGTCAGTTTCATTACTGTGCCGAAAACCATGCCGGGGGTGCATTTACTGCATCGATTTGGGCCGAAAATGAAACGATGCACCGATTCGTCCAGCAACAAAACAAACGCACCAAGTCCACTTTTATGGACCCGATAGTAATGTTTGGGTTCGTTTGGGTCAGTTTCGTAATTGTGTCGAAAACCATGACGGGGTTGCATTTAATGCACCGAGTTTGGTATTAAAGAAACGATGCACCGATTCGGGCCAGCAACGAAACGAACGCACCCAATCCCTTTTTCCGACCCAATATTGATGTTTTGGTTCATTTTGGTCAGTTTCATTACTGTGCCGAAAACCATGTCGGGTTGCATTTACTGCACCGATTCGGGCCAAAAATTAAACGATGCACCGATTTGTCCAGAAACAAAACGAACGCACCCAGTCCACTTTTTTGGACCAAATAGTGATGTTTGGGTTCATTTGGGTCAGTTTCGTAATTGTGTCGAAAACCATGCCGGGGTTGCATTTAATGCACCGAGTGGGGCAGAAAAGAAACGATGCACCGATTCGGGCCAGAAACAAAACGAACGCACCCAATCCACTTTTTTGACCTAGTAGTGATGTTTTGGTTCATGTTGGTCAGTTTCATTACTGTGCCGAAAAGCATGTCGGGTTGCATTTACTGCACCGATTCGGTCCAAAAATTAAACGATGCACCGATTTGTCCAGAAACAAAACGAACGCACCCAGTCCACTTTTTTGGACCCAATAGTGATGTTTCGTAATTGTGTCGAAAACCATGCCGGGGTTGCATAATGCACCGAGTCGGGCAGAAACGAAACGATGCACCGATTCGTCCAGAAACAAAACGAACGCACCCAGTCCACTTTTTTGGACCCAATAGTGATGTTTGGGTTCATTTCGGTCAGTTTCATAATTGTGTCAAAAACCATGCCGGGGTTGCATTTAATGCACCGAGTCGGGCAGAAAAGAAACGATGCACCGATTCGGGCCAGAAACAAACTCCATTTTTTTGGAACCAATATTGATGTTTTGGTTCATTTTGGTCAGTTTCATTACTGTGCCGGAAACCATTTCGGGTTGCATTTACTGCACCGATTCGGGCAAAACTTAAACGATGCACCGATTTGTCCAGAAACAAAACGAACGCACCTAGTACACTTTTTTGGACCCAATAGTGAAGTTTGGGTTCATTTGGGTCAGTTTCGTAATTGTGTCGAAAACCATACCGGGGTTGCATAATGCACCGAGTCGGGCAGAAACGAAACGATGGACCGATTCGGGCCAGAAACGAAACGAACACACCCAATCCACTTTTTTGGAACCAATATTGATGTTTTGGTTCATTTTGGTCAGTTTCATTACTGTGCCGAAAACCATGTCGGGTTGCATTTACTGCACCGATTCGGGCCAAAACTTAAACGATGCACCGATTCATCCAAAAACAAAGCGAACGCACCTAGTCCACTTTTTTGGACCCAATAGTGATGTTTGGGGTTCATTTGGGTCAGTTTCGTAATTGTGTCGAAAACCATGCCGGGGTTGCATTTAATGCACCGAGTCGGGCAGAAAAGAAACGATGCACCGATTCGTCCAGAAACAAAATGAACGCAACCAGTCCACTTTTATGGACCCAATAGTGATGTTTGGGTTCGTTTGGGTCAGTTTCATAAGTGTGTCGACAACCATGACAAGGTTGCATTTACTGCACCGATTCGGGCCAAAAATTAAACGATCCACCGATTTGTCCAGAAACAAAACGAACACACCAGTCCACTTTTTTGGACCCAATAGTGATGTTTGGGATCATTTTGGTCAGTTTCGTAATTGTGTTGAAAACCATGCCGGGGTTGCATTTAATGCACCGAGTCGTGTAGAAAAGAAACGATGCACCGATTCGGGCTAGAAACGAAACGAACGCACCCAATCCACTTTTTTGGAACTAATATTGAAGTTTTGGTTCATTTTGGTCAGTTTCATTACTGTGCCGAAAACCATGTCGGGTTGCATTTACTGCACCGATTCGGGCCAAAAATTAAACGATGCACTGATTTGTCCAGAAACAAAACGAACGCACCTAGTCCACTTTTTTGGACCCAATAGTGAAGTTTGGGTTCATTTGGGTCAGTTTCGTAATTGTGTCGAAAACCATGCCGGGGTTGCATTTAATGCACCGAGTGGGGCAGAAAAGAAACGATGCAACGATTCGGGCCAGAAACAAAACGAACGCACCCAATCCACTTTTTTGACCTAGTAGTGAAGTTTTGGTTCATTTTGGTCAGTTTCATTACTGTGCCGAAAACCATGCCGGGGGTGCATTTACTGCATCGATTTGGGCCGAAAATGAAACGATGCACCGATTCGTCCAGCAACAAAACAAACGCACCAAGTCCACTTTTATGGACCCGATAGTGATGTTTGGGTTCGTTTGGGTCAGTTTCGTAATTGTGTCGAAAACCATGACGGGGTTGCATTTAATGCACCGAGTTTGGTAGAAAAGAAACGATGCACCGATTCGGGCCAGCAACGAACCGAACGCACCCAATCCCTTTTAACGACCCAATATTGATGTTTTGGTTCATTTTGGTCAGTTTCATTACTGTGCCGAAAACCATGTCGGGTTGCATTTACTGCACCGATTCGGGCCAAAAATTAAACGATGCACCGATTTGTCCAGAAACAAAACGAACGCACCCAGTCCACTTTTTTGGACCAAATAGTGATGTTTGGGTTCATTTGGGTCAGTTTCGTAATTGTGTCGAAAACCATGCCGGGGTTGCATTTAATGCACCGAGTGGGGCAGAAAAGAAACGATGCACCGATTCGGGCCAGAAACAAAACGAACGCACCCAATCCAGTTTTTTGACCTAGTAGTGATGTTTTGGTTCATGTTGGTCAGTTCCATTACTGTGCCGAAAAGCATGTCGGGTTGCATTTACTGCACCGATTCGGTCCAAAAATTAAACGATGCACCGATTTTTCCAGAAACAAAACGAACGCACCCAGTCCACTTTTTTGGACCCAATAGTGATGTTTCGTAATTGTGTCGAAAACCATGCCGGGGTTGCATAATGCACCGAGTCGGGCAGAAACGAAACGATGCACCGATTCGTCCAGAAACAAAACGAACGCACCCAGTCCACTTTTTTGGACCCAATAGTGATGTTTGGGTTCATTTGGGTCAGTTTCGTAATTGTGTCGAAAACCATGCCGGGGTTGCATTTAATGCACCGAGTGGGGCAGAAAAGAAACGATGCAACGATTCGGGCCAGAAACAAAACGAACGCACCCAATCCACTTTTTTGACCTAGTAGTGAAGTTTTGGTTCATTTTGGTCAGTTTCATTACTGTGCCGAAAACAATGCCGGGGGTGCATTTACTGCATCGATTTGGGCCGAAAATGAAACGATGCACCGATTCGTCCAGCAACAAAACAAACGCACCAAGTCCACTTTTATGGACCCGATAGTGATGTTTGGGTTCATTTGGGTCAGTTTCATAATTGTGTCGAAAAATGATGATGGGGTTGCATTTAATGCACCGAGCTGGGCAGAAAAGAAACGATGCACCGATTCGGGCCAGAAACGAAACGAACGCTCCCAATCCACTTTTTTGGAACCAATATTGATGTTTTGGTTCATTTTGGTCAGTTTCATTACTGTGCCGAAAACCATGTCGGGTTGCATTTACTGCACCGATTCGGGCCAAAAATTAAACGATGCACCGATTTGTCCAGAAACAAAACAAATGCACCCAGTCCACTTTTTTGGACCCAATAGTGATGTTTGGGTTCATTTGGGTCAGTTTCGTAATTGTGTTGAAAACCATGCCGGGGTTGCATTTAATGCACCGAGTGGGGCAGAAAAGAAACGATGCACCGATTCGGGCCAGAAACGAAACGAACGCTCCCAATCCACTTTTTTGGAACCAATATTGATGTTTTGGTTCATTTTGGTCAGTTTCATTACTGTGCCGAAAACCATGTCGGGTCGCATTTACTGCACCGATTCGGGCCAAAAATTAAACGATGCACTATTTCGTCCAGAAACAAAACGAACGCACCTAGTCCACTTTTTTGGACCCAATAGAGATGTTTGGGTTCATTTGGGTCAGTTTCATAATTGTGTCGAAAAATGATGATGGGGTTGCATTTAATGCACCGAGTTGGGCAGAAAAGAAACGATGCACCGATTCGGGCCAGAAACGAAACGAACGCACCCAATCCACTTTTTTGGAACCAATATTGATGTTTTGGTTCATTTTGGTCAGTTTCATTACTGTGCCGAAAACCATGTCGGGTTGCATTTACTGCACCGATTCGGGCCAAAAATTAAACGATGCATTGATTCGTCCAGAAACAAAACGAACGCACCTAGTCCACTTTTTTGGACCCAATAGTGATGTTTGGGTTCATTTGGGTCAGTTTCGTAATTGTGTCGAAAACCATGCCGGGGTTGCATTTAATGCACCGAGTGGGGCAGAAAAGAAACGATGCACCGATTCGGGCTAGAAACAAAACGAACGCACCCAATCCACTTTTTTGACCTAGTAGTGATGTTTTGGTTCATTTTGGTCAGTTTCATTACTGTGCCGAAAAGCATGTCGGGTTGCATTTACTGCACCGATTCGGTCCAAAAATTAAACGATGCACCGATTTGTCCAGAAACAAAACGAACGCACCCAGTCCACTTTTTTGGACCCAATAGTGATGTTTCGTAATTGTGTCGAAAACCATGCCGGGGTTGCATAATGCACCGAGTCGGGCAGAAACGAAACGATGCACCGATTCGTCCAGAAACAAAACGAACGCACCCAGTCCACTTTTTTGGACCCAATAGTGATGTTTGGGTTCATTTCGGTCAGTTTCATAATTGTGTCAAAAACCATGCCGGGGTTGCATTTAATGCACCGAGTCGGGCAGAAAAGAAACGATGCACCGATTCGGGCCAGAAACAAACTCCATTTTTTTGGAACCAATATTGATGTTTTGGTTCATTTTGGTCAGTTTCATTACTGTGCCGAAAACCATGTCGGGTTGCATTTACTGCACCGATTCGGGCTAAAAATTAAACGATGCACAGATTCGTCCAGAAACAAAACGAACGCACCTAGTCCACTTTTTTGCACCCAATAGTGATGTTTCGGTTCATTTGGGTCAGTTTCGCAATTGTGTCGAAAACTATGCCGGGGTTGCATTTAATGCACCGAGTGGGGCAGAAAAGAAACGATGCACCGATTCGGGCCAGAAACGAAACGAACGCACCCAATCCACTTTTTTGGAACCAATATTGATGTTTTGGTTCATTTTGGTCAGTTTCATTACTGTGCCGAAAACCATGTCGGGTTGCATTTACTGCACCGATTCGGGCCAAAAATTAAACGATGCATTGATTCGTCCAGAAACAAAACGAACGCACCTAGTCCACTTTTTTGGACCCAATAGTAATGTTTGGGTTCATTTGGGTCAGTTTCGTAATTGTGTCGAAAACCATGCCGGGGTTGCATTTAATGCACCGAGTGGGGCAGAAAAGAAACGATGCACCGATTCGGGCCAGAAACAAAACGAACGCACCCAATCCACTTTTTTGACCTAGTAGTGATGTTTTGGCTCATTTTGGTCAGTTTCATTACTGTGCCGAAAACCATGCCGGGGGTGCATTTACTGCATCGATTTGGGCCGAAAATGAAATGATCCACCGATTCGTCCAGAAACAAAATGAACGCACCCAGTCCACTTTTATGGACCCAATAGTGATGTTTGGGTTCGTTTGGGTCAGTTTCATAATTGTGTCGACAACCATGACGGGGTTGCATTTACTGCACCGATTCAGGCCAAAAATTAAACGATGCACTGATTCGTCCAGAAACAAAACAAACGCACCTAGTCCACTTTTTTGGACCCAATAGTGATGTTTGGGTTCATTTGGGTCAGTTTCATAATTGTGTCGAAAAATGATGATGGGGTTGCATTTAATGCACCGAGCTGGGCAGAAAAGAAACGATGCACCGATTCGGGCCAGAAACGAAACGAACGCACCCAATCCACTTTTTTGGTACCAATATTGATGTTTTGGTTCATTTTGGTCAGTTTCATTACTGTGCCGAAAACCATGTCGGGTTGCATTTACTGCACCGATTCGGGCTAAAAATTAAACGATGCACCGATTCGTCCAGAAACAAAACGAACGCACCTAGTCCACTTTTTTGCACCCAATAGTGATCTTTGGGTTCATCTGGGTCAGTTTCGCAATTGTGTCGAAATCCATGCCGGGGTTGCATTTAATGCACCGAGTGGGACAGAAAAGAAACGATGCACCGATTCGGGCTAGAAACAAAACGAACGCACCCAATCCACTTTTTTGGAACCAATATTGATGTTTTGGTTCATTTTGGTCAGTTTGATTACTGTGCCGAAAACCATGTCGGGTTGCATTTACTGCACCGATTCAGGCCAAAAATTAAACGATGCACCGATTTGTCCAGAAACAAAATGAACGCACCTAGTCCACTTTTTTGGACCCAATAGTGATGTTTGGGTTCATTTGGGTCAGTTTCATAATTGTGTCGAAAAATGATGATGGGGTTGCATTTAATGCACCAAGTCTGGCAGAAAAGAAACGATGCACCGATTCGGGCCAGAAACGAAACGAACGCACCCAATCCACTTTTTTGGAACCAATATTGATGTTTTGGTTCATTTTGGTCAGTTTCATTACTGTGCCGAAAACCATGTCGGGTTGCATTTACTGCACCGATTCGGGCCAAAACTTAAACGATGCACCGATTCATCCAAAAACAAAGCGAGCGCACCTAGTCCACTTTTTTGGACCCAATAGTGATGTTTGGGGTTCATTTGGGTCAGTTTCGTAATTGTGTCGAAAACCATGCCGGGGTTGCATTTAATGCACCGAGTCGGGCAGAAAAGAAACGATGCACCGATTCGTCCAGAAACAAAACGAACGCAACCAGTCCACTTTTATGGACCCAATAGTGATGTTTGGGTTCGTTTGGGTCAGTTTCATAAGTGTGTCGACAACCATGACAAGGTTGCATTTACTGCACCGATTCGGGCCAAAAATTAAACGATCCACCGATTTGTCCAGAAACAAAACGAACACACCAGTCCACTTTTTTGGACCCAATAGTGATGTTTGGGTTCATTTGGGTCAATTTCGTAATTGTGTCGAAAACCATGCCGGGGTTGCATTTAATGCACCGAGTCGTGCAGAAAGGAAACGATGCACCGATTCGTGCCAGAAACGAAACGAACGCACCCAATCCACTTTTTTGGAACTAATATTGAAGTTTTGGTTCATTTTGGTCAGTTTCATTACTGTGCCGAAAACCATGTCGGGTTGCATTTACTGCACCGATTCGGGCCAAAAATTAAACGATGCACTGATTTGTCCAGAAACAAAACGAACGCACCTAGTCCACTTTTTTGGACCCAATAGTGAAGTTTGGGTTCATTTGGGTCAGTTTCATAATTGTGTCGAAAACCATGCCGGGGTTGCATTTAATGCACCGAGTGGGGCAGAAAAGAAACGATGCAACGATTCGGGCCAGAAACAAAACGAACGCACCCAATCCACTTTTTTGACCTAGTAGTGATGGTTTGGTTCATTTTGGTCAGTTTCATTACTGTGCCGAAAACCATGCCGGGGGTGCATTTACTGCATCGATTTGGGCCGAAAATGAAACGATGCACCGATTCGTCCAGCAACAAAACAAACGCACCAAGTCCACTTTTATGGACCCGATAGTAATGTTTGGGTTCGTTTGGGTCAGTTTCGTAATTGTGTCGAAAACCATGACGGGGTTGCATTTAATGCACCGAGTTTGGTATTAAAGAAACGATGCACCGATTCGGGCCAGCAACGAAACGAACGCACCCAATCCCTTTTTCCGACCCAATATTGATGTTTTGGTTCATTTTGGTCAGTTTCATTACTGTGCCGAAAACCATGTCGGGTTGCATTTACTGCACCGATTCGGGCCAAAAATTAAACGATGCACCGATTTGTCCAGAAACAAAACGAACGCACCCAGTCCACTTTTTTGGACCAAATAGTGATGTTTGGGTTCATTTGGGTCAGTTTCGTAATTGTGTCGAAAACCATGCCGGGGTTGCATTTAATGCACCGAGTGGGGCAGAAAAGAAACGATGCACCGATTCGGGCCAGAAACAAAACGAACGCACCCAATCCACTTTTTTGACCTAGTAGTGATGTTTTGGTTCATGTTGGTCAGTTTCATTACTGTGCCGAAAAGCATGTCGGGTTGCATTTACTGCACCGATTCGGTCCAAAAATTAAACGATGCACCGATTTGTCCAGAAACAAAACGAACGCACCCAGTCCACTTTTTTGGACCCAATAGTGATGTTTCGTAATTGTGTCGAAAACCATGCCGGGGTTGCATAATGCACCGAGTCGGGCAGAAACGAAACGATGCACCGATTCGTCCAGAAACAAAACGAACGCACCCAGTCCACTTTTTTGGACCCAATAGTGATGTTTGGGTTCATTTCGGTCAGTTTCATAATTGTGTCAAAAACCATGCCGGGGTTGCATTTAATGCACCGAGTCGGGCAGAAAAGAAACGATGCACCGATTCGGGCCAGAAACAAACTCCATTTTTTTGGAACCAATATTGATGTTTTGGTTCATTTTGGTCAGTTTCATTACTGTGCCGGAAACCATTTCGGGTTGCATTTACTGCACCGATTCGGGCAAAACTTAAACGATGCACCGATTTGTCCAGAAACAAAACGAACGCACCTAGTACACTTTTTTGGACCCAATAGTGAAGTTTGGGTTCATTTGGGTCAGTTTCGTAATTGTGTCGAAAACCATACCGGGGTTGCATAATGCACCGAGTCGGGCAGAAACGAAACGATGGACCGATTCGGGCCAGAAACGAAACGAACACACCCAATCCACTTTTTTGGAACCAATATTGATGTTTTGGTTCATTTTGGTCAGTTTCATTACTGTGCCGAAAACCATGTCGGGTTGCATTTACTGCACCGATTCGGGCCAAAACTTAAACGATGCACCGATTCATCCAAAAACAAAGCGAACGCACCTAGTCCACTTTTTTGGACCCAATAGTGATGTTTGGGGTTCATTTGGGTCAGTTTCGTAATTGTGTCGAAAACCATGCCGGGGTTGCATTTAATGCACCGAGTCGGGCAGAAAAGAAACGATGCACCGATTCGTCCAGAAACAAAATGAACGCAACCAGTCCACTTTTATGGACCCAATAGTGATGTTTGGGTTCGTTTGGGTCAGTTTCATAAGTGTGTCGACAACCATGACAAGGTTGCATTTACTGCACCGATTCGGGCCAAAAATTAAACGATCCACCGATTTGTCCAGAAACAAAACGAACACACCAGTCCACTTTTTTGGACCCAATAGTGATGTTTGGGATCATTTTGGTCAGTTTCGTAATTGTGTTGAAAACCATGCCGGGGTTGCATTTAATGCACCGAGTCGTGTAGAAAAGAAACGATGCACCGATTCGGGCTAGAAACGAAACGAACGCACCCAATCCACTTTTTTGGAACTAATATTGAAGTTTTGGTTCATTTTGGTCAGTTTCATTACTGTGCCGAAAACCATGTCGGGTTGCATTTACTGCACCGATTCGGGCCAAAAATTAAACGATGCACTGATTTGTCCAGAAACAAAACGAACGCACCTAGTCCACTTTTTTGGACCCAATAGTGAAGTTTGGGTTCATTTGGGTCAGTTTCGTAATTGTGTCGAAAACCATGCCGGGGTTGCATTTAATGCACCGAGTGGGGCAGAAAAGAAACGATGCAACGATTCGGGCCAGAAACAAAACGAACGCACCCAATCCACTTTTTTGACCTAGTAGTGAAGTTTTGGTTCATTTTGGTCAGTTTCATTACTGTGCCGAAAACCATGCCGGGGGTGCATTTACTGCATCGATTTGGGCCGAAAATGAAACGATGCACCGATTCGTCCAGCAACAAAACAAACGCACCAAGTCCACTTTTATGGACCCGATAGTGATGTTTGGGTTCGTTTGGGTCAGTTTCGTAATTGTGTCGAAAACCATGACGGGGTTGCATTTAATGCACCGAGTTTGGTAGAAAAGAAACGATGCACCGATTCGGGCCAGCAACGAACCGAACGCACCCAATCCCTTTTAACGACCCAATATTGATGTTTTGGTTCATTTTGGTCAGTTTCATTACTGTGCCGAAAACCATGTCGGGTTGCATTTACTGCACCGATTCGGGCCAAAAATTAAACGATGCACCGATTTGTCCAGAAACAAAACGAACGCACCCAGTCCACTTTTTTGGACCAAATAGTGATGTTTGGGTTCATTTGGGTCAGTTTCGTAATTGTGTCGAAAACCATGCCGGGGTTGCATTTAATGCACCGAGTGGGGCAGAAAAGAAACGATGCACCGATTCGGGCCAGAAACAAAACGAACGCACCCAATCCACTTTTTTGACCTAGTAGTGATGTTTTGGTTCATGTTGGTCAGTTCCATTACTGTGCCGAAAAGCATGTCGGGTTGCATTTACTGCACCGATTCGGTCCAAAAATTAAACGATGCACCGATTTTTCCAGAAACAAAACGAACGCACCCAGTCCACTTTTTTGGACCCAATAGTGATGTTTCGTAATTGTGTCGAAAACCATGCCGGGGTTGCATAATGCACCGAGTCGGGCAGAAACGAAACGATGCACCGATTCGTCCAGAAACAAAACGAACGCACCCAGTCCACTTTTTTGGACCCAATAGTGATGTTTGGGTTCATTTGGGTCAGTTTCGTAATTGTGTCAAAAACCATGCCGGGGTTGCATTTAATGCACCGAGTCGGGCAGAAAAGAAACGATGCACCGATTCGGGCCAGAAACGAACTCCATTTTTTTGGAACCAATATTGATGTTTTGGTTCATTTTGGTCAGTTTCATTACTGTGCCGGAAACCATTTCGGGTTGCATTTACTGCACCGATTCGGGCAAAACTTAAACGATGCACCGATTTGTCCAGAAACAAAACGAACGCACCTAGTACACTTTTTTGGACCCAATAGTGAAGTTTCGGTTCATTTGGGTCAGTTTCGTAATTGTGTCGAAAACCATGCCGGGGTTGCATAATGCACCGAGTCGGGCAGAAACGAAACGATGCACCGATTCGTCCAGAAACAAAACGAACGCACCCAGTCCACTTTTTTGGACCCAATAGTGATGTTTGGGTTCATTTCGGTCAGTTTCATAATTGTGTCAAAAACCATGCCGGGGTTGCATTTAATGCACCGAGTCGGGCAGAAAAGAAACGATGCACCGATTCGGGCCAGAAACAAAACGAACGCACCCAATCCACTTTTTTGACCTAGTAGTGATGTTTTGGTTCATGTTGGTCAGTTTCATTACTGTGCCAAAAAGCATGTCGGGTTGCATTTACTGCACCGATTCGGTCCAAAAATTAAACGATGCACCGATTTTTCCAGAAACAAAACGAACGCACCCAGTCCACTTTTTTGGACCCAATAGTGATGTTTCGTAATTGTGTCGAAAACCATGCCGGGGTTGCATAATGCACCGAGTCGGGCAGAAACGAAACGATGCACCGATTCGTCCAGAAACAAAACGAACGCACCCAGTCCACTTTTTTGGACCCAATAGTGATGTTTGGGTTCATTTGGGTCAGTTTCGTAATTGTGTCGAAAACCATGCCGGGGTTGCATTTAATGCACCGAGTCGGGCAGAAAAGAAACGATGCACCGATTCGGGCCAGAAACGAACTCCATTTTTTTGGAACCAATATTGATGTTTTGGTTCATTTTGGTCAGTTTCATTACTGTGCCGGAAACCATTTCGGGTTGCATTTACTGCACCGATTCGGGCAAAACTTAAACGATGCACCGATTTGTCCAGAAACAAAACGAACGCACCTAGTACACTTTTTTGGACCCAATAGTGAAGTTTCGGTTCATTTGGGTCAGTTTCGTAATTGTGTCGAAAACCATGCCGGGGTTGCATAATGCACCGAGTCGGGCAGAAACGAAACGATGCACCGATTCGTCCAGAAACAAAACGAACGCACCCAGTCCACTTTTTTGGACCCAATAGTGATGTTTGGGTTCATTTCGGTCAGTTTCATAATTGTGTCAAAAACCATGCCGGGGTTGCATTTAATGCACCGAGTTGGGCAGAAAAGAAACGATGCACCGATTCGGGCCAGAAACAAACTCCATTTTTTTGGAACCAATATTGATGTTTTGGTTCATTTTGGTCAGTTTCATTACTGTGCCGGAAACCATTTCGGGTTGCATTTACTGCACCGATTCGGGCAAAACTTAAACGATGCACCGATTTGTCCAGAAACAAAACGAACGCACCTAGTACACTTTTTTGGACCCAATAGTGAAGTTTGGGTTCATTTGGGTCAGTTTCGTAATTGTGTCGAAAACCATACCGGGGTTGCATAATGCACCGAGTCGGGCAGAAACGAAACGATGGACCGATTCGGGCCAGAAACGAAACGAACGCACCCAATCCACTTTTTTGGAACCAATATTGATGTTTTGGTTCATTTTGGTCAGTTTCATTACTGTGCCGAAAACCATGTCGGGTTGCATTTACTGCACCGATTCGGGCCAAAACTTAAACGATGCACCGATTCATCCAAAAACAAAGCGAACGCACCTAGTCCACTTTTTTGGACCCAATAGTGATGTTTGGGGTTCATTTGGGTCAGTTTCGTAATTGTGTCGAAAACCATGCCGGGGTTGCATTTAATGCACCGAGTCGGGCAGAAAAGAAACGATGCACCGATTCGTCCAGAAACAAAATGAACGCAACCAGTCCACTTTTATGGACCCAATAGTGATGTTTGGGTTCGTTTGGGTCAGTTTCATAAGTGTGTCGACAACCATGACAAGGTTGCATTTACTGCACCGATTCGGGCCAAAAATTAAACGATCCACCGATTTGTCCAGAAACAAAACGAACACACCAGTCCACTTTTTTGGACCCAATAGTGATGTTTGGGATCATTTTGGTCAGTTTCGTAATTGTGTTGAAAACCATGCCGGGGTTGCATTTAATGCACCGAGTCGTGTAGAAAAGAAACGATGCACCGATTCGGGCTAGAAACGAAACGAACGCACCCAATCCACTTTTTTGGAACTAATATTGAAGTTTTGGTTCATTTTGGTCAGTTTCATTACTGTGCCGAAAACCATGTCGGGTTGCATTTACTGCACCGATTCGGGCCAAAAATTAAACGATGCACTGATTTGTCCAGAAACAAAACGAATGCACCTAGTCCACTTTTTTGGACCCAATAGTGAAGTTTGGGTTCATTTGGGTCAGTTTCGTAATTGTGTCGAAAACCATGCCGGGGTTGCATTTAATGCACCGAGTGGGGCAGAAAAGAAACGATGCAACGATTCGGGCCAGAAACAAAACGAACGCACCCAATCCACTTTTTTGACCTAGTAGTGAAGTTTTGGTTCATTTTGGTCAGTTTCATTACTGTGCCGAAAACCATGCCGGGGGTGCATTTACTGCATCGATTTGGGCCGAAAATGAAACGATGCACCGATTCGTCCAGCAACAAAACAAACGCACCAAGTCCACTTTTATGGACCCGATAGTGATGTTTGGGTTCGTTTGGGTCAGTTTCGTAATTGTGTCGAAAACCATGACGGGGTTGCATTTAATGCACCGAGTTTGGTAGAAAAGAAACGATGCACCGATTCGGGCCAGCAACGAACCGAACGCACCCAATCCCTTTTAACGACCCAATATTGATGTTTTGGTTCATTTTGGTCAGTTTCATTACTGTGCCGAAAACCATGTCGGGTTGCATTTACTGCACCGATTCGGGCCAAAAATTAAACGATGCACCGATTTGTCCAGAAACAAAACGAACGCACCCAGTCCACTTTTTTGGACCAAATAGTGATGTTTGGGTTCATTTGGGTCAGTTTCGTAATTGTGTCGAAAACCATGCCGGGGTTGCATTTAATGCACCGAGTGGGGCAGAAAAGAAACGATGCACCGATTCGGGCCAGAAACAAAACGAACGCACCCAATCCACTTTTTTGACCTAGTAGTGATGTTTTGGTTCATGTTGGTCAGTTTCATTACTGTGCCGAAAAGCATGTCGGGTTGCATTTACTGCACCGATTCAGGCCAAAAATTAAACGATGCACAGATTCGTCCAGAAACAAAACGAACGCACCCAGTCCACTTTTTTGGACCCGATAGTGATGTTTGGGTTCATTTGGGTCAGTTTCATAATTGTGTCGAAAAATGATGATGGAGTTGCATTTAATGCACCAAGTTTGGCAGAAAAGAAACGATGCACCGATTCGTCCAGAAACAAAACGAACGCACCCAGTCCACTTTTTTGGACCCAATAGTGATGTTTGGGTTCATTTGGGTCAGTTTCGTAATTGTGTCGAAAACCATGCCGGGGTTGCATTTAATGCACCGAGTGGGACAGAAAAGAAACGTTGCACCGATTCGGGCCAGAAACAAAACAAACGCACCCAATCCACTTTTTTGGAACCAATATTGATGTTTTGGTTCATTTTGGTCAGTTTCATTACTGTGCCGAAAACCATGTCGGGTTGCATTTACTGCACCGATTCGGGCCAAAAATTAAACGATGCACTGATTCATCCAGAAACAAAACGAACGCACCTAGTCCACTTTTTTGGACCCAATAGTGATGTTTGGGTTCATTTGGGTCAGTTTCATAATTGTGTCGAAAAATGATGATGGGTTGCATTTAATGCACCGAGTTTGGCAGAAAAGAAACGATGCGCCGATTCGGGCCAGCAACGAAACGAACGCACCCAATTCCTTTTTTCGACCCAATATTGATGTTTTGGTTCATTTTGGTCAGTTTCATTACTGTGCCGAAAACCATGTCGGGTTGCATTTACTGCACCGATTCGGGCCAAAAATTAAACGATGCACCGATTTGTCCAGAAACAAAAAAAACGCACCCAGTCCACTTTTTTGGACCCAATAGTGATGTTTGGGTTCATTTGGGTCAGTTTCGTAATTGTGTTGAAAACCATGCCGGGGTTGCATTTAATGCACCGAGTTTGGCTGAAAAGAAACGATGCACCGATTCGGGCCAGCAACGAAACAAATGCACCCAATTCCTTTTTTCGACCCAATATTGATGTTTTGGTTCATTTTGGTCAGTTTCATTACTGTGCCGAAAACCATGTCGGGTTGCATTTACTGCACCGATTCGGGCCAAAAATTAAACGATGCACCGATTTGTCCAGAAACAAAACAAACGCACCCAGTCAACTTTTTTGGACCCAATAGTGATGTTTGGGTTCATTTGGGTCAGTTTCGTAATTGTGTTGAAAACCATGCCGGGGTTGCATTTAATGCACCGAGTGGGGCAGAAAAGAAACGATGTACCGATTCGGGCCAGAAACGAAACGAACGCTCCCAATCCACTTTTTTGGAACCAATATTGATGTTTTGGTTCATTTTGGTCAGTTTCATTACTGTGCCGAAAACCATGTCGGGTCGCATTTACTGCACCGATTCGGGCCAAAAATTAAACGATGCACTATTTCGTCCAGAAACAAAACGAACGCACCTAGTCCACTTTTTTGGACCCAATAGTGAAGTTTGGCTTCATTTGGGTCAGTTTCGTAATTGTGTCGAAAACCATGCCGGGGTTGCATTTAATGCACCGAGTTTGGCTGAAAAGAAACGATGCACCGATTCGGGCCAGCAACGAAACGAACGCACCCAATTCCTTTTTTCGACCCAATATTGATGTTTTGGTTCATTTTGGTCAGTTTCATTACTGTGCCGAAAACCATGTCGGGTTGCATTTACTGCACCGATTCGGGCCAAAAATTAAACGATGCACCGATTTGTCTAGAAACAAAACAAACGCACCCAGTCCACTTTTTTGGACCCCATAGTGAAGTTTGGGTTCATTTGGGTCAGTTTCGTAATTGTGTCGAAAACCATGCCGGGGTTGCATTTAATGCACCGAGTGGGGCAGAAAAGAAACGATGCAGCGATTCGGGCCAGAAACAAAACGAACGCACCCAATCCACTTTTTTGACCTAGTAGTGATGTTTTGGTTCATTTTGGTCAGTTTCATTACTGTGCCGAAAACCATGCCGGGGGTGCATTTACTGCATCGATTTGGGCCGAAAATGAAACGATGCACCGATTCATCCAGCAACAAAACAAACGCACCAAGTCCACTTTTATGGACCCGATAGTGATGTTTGGGTTCGTTTGGGTCAGTTTCGTAATTGTGTCGAAAACCATGACGGGGTTGCATTTAATGCACCGAGTTTGGTAGAAAAGAAACGATGCACCGATTCGGGCCAGCAACGAACCGAACGCACCCAATCCCTTTTAACGACCCAATATTGATGTTTTGGTTCATTTTGGTCAGTTTCATTACTGTGCCGAAAACCATGTCGGGTTGCATTTACTGCACCGATTCGGGCCAAAAATTAAACGATGCACCGATTTGTCCAGAAACAAAACGAACGCACCCAGTCCACTTTTTTGGACCAAATAGTGATGTTTGGGTTCATTTGGGTCAGTTTCGTAATTGTGTCGAAAACCATGCCGGGGTTGCATTTAATGCACCGAGTGGGGCAGAAAAGAAACGATGCACCGATTCGGGCCAGAAACAAAACGAACGCACCCAATCCACTTTTTTGACCTAGTAGTGATGTTTTGGTTCATGTTGGTCAGTTTCATTACTGTGCCGAAAAGCATGTCGGGTTGCATTTACTGCACCGATTCAGGCCAAAAATTAAACGATGCACAGATTCGTCCAGAAACAAAACGAACGCACCCAGTCCACTTTTTTGGACCCGATAGTGATGTTTGGGTTCATTTGGGTCAGTTTCATAATTGTGTCGAAAAATGATGATGGAGTTGCATTTAATGCACCAAGTTTGGCAGAAAAGAAACGATGCACCGATTCGTCCAGAAACAAAACGAACGCACCCAGTCCACTTTTTTGGACCCAATAGTGATGTTTGGGTTCATTTGGGTCAGTTTCGTAATTGTGTCGAAAACCATGCCGGGGTTGCATTTAATGCACCGAGTGGGACAGAAAAGAAACGTTGCACCGATTCGGGCCAGAAACAAAACAAACGCACCCAATCCACTTTTTTGGAACCAATATTGATGTTTTGGTTCATTTTGGTCAGTTTCATTACTGTGCCGAAAACCATGTCGGGTTGCATTTACTGCACCGATTCGGGCCAAAAATTAAACGATGCACTGATTCATCCAGAAACAAAACGAACGCACCTAGTCCACTTTTTTGGACCCAATAGTGATGTTTGGGTTCATTTGGGTCAGTTTCATAATTGTGTCGAAAAATGATGATGGGGTTGCATTTAATGCACCGAGTTTGGCAGAAAAGAAACGATGCGCCGATTCGGGCCAGCAACGAAACGAACGCACCCAATTCCTTTTTTCGACCCAATATTGATGTTTTGATTCATTTTGGTCAGTTTCATTACTGTGCCGAAAACCATGTCGGGTTGCATTTACTGCACCGATTCGGGCCAAAAATTAAACGATGCACCGATTTGTCCAGAAACAAAAAAAACGCACCCAGTCCACTTTTTTGGACCCAATAGTGATGTTTGGGTTCATTTGGGTCAGTTTCGTAATTGTGTTGAAAACCATGCCGGGGTTGCATTTAATGCACCGAGTTTGGCTGAAAAGAAACGATGCACCGATTCGGGCCAGCAACGAAACGAACGCACCCAATTCCTTTTTTCGACCCAATATTGATGTTTTGGTTCATTTTGGTCAGTTTCATTACTGTGCCGAAAACCATGTCGGGTTGCATTTACTGCACCGATTCGGGCCAAAAATTAAACGATGCACCGATTTGTCCAGAAACAAAACAAACGCACCCAGTCCACTTTTTTGGACCCCATAGTGATGTTTGGGTTCATTTGGGTCAGTTTCGTAATTGTGTTGAAAACCATGCCGGGGTTGCATTTAATGCACCGAGTGGGGCAGAAAAGAAATGATGCACCGATTCGGGCTAGAAACGAAACGAACGCTCCCAATCCACTTTTTTGGAACCAATATTGATGTTTTGGTTCATTTTGGTCAGTTTCAGTACTGTGCCGAAAACCATGTCGGGTCGCATTTACTGCACCGATTCGGGCCAAAAATTAAACGATGCACTATTTCGTCCAGAAACAAAACAAACGCACCTAGTCCACTTTTTTGGACCCAATAGAGATGTTTGGGTTCATTTGGGTCAGTTTCATAATTGTGTCGAAAAATGATGATGGGGTTGCATTTAATGCACCGAGTTGGGCAGAAAAGAAACGATGCACCGATTCGGGCCAGAAACGAAACGAACGCACCCAATCCACTTTTTTGGAACCAATATTGATGTTTTGGTTCATTTTGGTCAGTTTCATTACTGTGCCGAAAACCATGTCGGGTTGCATTTACTGCACCGATTCGGGCTAAAAATTAAACGATGCACAGATTCGTCCAGAAACAAAACGAACGCACCTAGTCCACTTTTTTGCACCCAATAGTGATGTATCGGTTCATTTGGGTCAGTTTCGCAATTGTGTCGAAAACTATGCCGGGGTTGCATTTAATGCACCGAGTGGGGCAGAAAAGAAACGATGCACCGATTCGGGCCAGAAACGAAACGAACGCACCCAATCCACTTTTTTGGAACCAATATTGATGTTTTGGTTCATTTTGGTCAGTTTCATTACTGTGCCGAAAACCATGTCGGGTTGCATTTACTGCACCGATTCGGGCCAAAAATTAAACGATGCATTGATTCGTCCAGAAACAAAACGAACGCACCTAGTCCACTTTTTTGGACCCAATAGTGATGTTTGGGTTCATTTGGGTCAGTTTCGTAATTGTGTCGAAAACCATGCCGGGGTTGCATTTAATGCACCGAGTGGGGCAGAAAAGAAACGATGCACCGATTCGGGCCAGAAACAAAACGAACGCACCCAATCCACTTTTTTGACCTAGTAGTGATGTTTTGGTTCATTTTGGTCAGTTTCATTACTGTGCCGAAATCCATGCCGGGGGTGCATTTACTTCATCGATTT
Source organism: Echinochloa phyllopogon (assembly GCA_033239725.1). NCBI lineage: Eukaryota > Viridiplantae > Streptophyta > Magnoliopsida > Poales > Poaceae > Echinochloa > Echinochloa phyllopogon. The sequence goes on from BTCW01000018.1 coordinate 33,154,731, forward strand.
GGGCCGAAAATGAAATGATCCACCGATTCGTCCAGAAACAAAATGAACGCACCCAGTCCACTTTTATGGACCCAATAGTGATGGTTGGGTTCGTTTGGGTCAGTTTCATAATTGTGTCGACAACCATGACGGGGTTGCATTTACTGCACCGATTCAGGCCAAAAATTAAACGATGCACTGATTCGTCCAGAAACAAAACGAACGCACCTAGTCCACTTTTTTGGACCCAATAGTGATGTTTGGGTTCATTTGGGTCAGTTTCATAATTGTGTCGAAAAATGATGATGGGGTTGCATTTAATGCACCGAGTTTGGCAGAAAAGAAACGATGCGCCGATTCGGGCCAGCAACGAAACGAACGCACCCAATTCCTTTTTTCGACCCAATATTGATGTTTTGATTCATTTTGGTCAGTTTCATTACTGTGCCGAAAACCATGTCGGGTTGCATTTACTGCACCGATTCGGGCCAAAAATTAAACGATGCACCGATTTGTCCAGAAACAAAAAAAACGCACCCAGTCCACTTTTTTGGACCCAATAGTGATGTTTGGGTTCATTTGGGTCAGTTTCGTAATTGTGTTGAAAACCATGCCGGGGTTGCATTTAATGCACCGAGTTTGGCTGAAAAGAAACGATGCACCGATTCGGGCCAGCAACGAAACGAACGCACCCAATTCCTTTTTTCGACCCAATATTGATGTTTTGGTTCATTTTGGTCAGTTTCATTACTGTGCCGAAAACCATGTCGGGTTGCATTTACTGCACCGATTCGGGCCAAAAATTAAACGATGCACCGATTTGTCCAGAAACAAAACAAACGCACCCAGTCCACTTTTTTGGACCCAATAGTGATGTTTGGGTTCATTTGGGTCAGTTTCGTAATTGTGTTGAAAACCATGCCGGGGTTGCATTTAATGCACCGAGTGGGGCAGAAAAGAAATGATGCACCGATTCGGGCTAGAAACGAAACGAACGCTCCCAATCCACTTTTTTGGAACCAATATTGATGTTTTGGTTCATTTTGGTCAGTTTCATTACTGTGCCGAAAACCATGTCGGGTCGCATTTACTGCACCGATTCGGGCCAAAAATTAAACGATGCACTATTTCGTCCAGAAACAAAACGAACGCACCTAGTCCACTTTTTTGGACCCAATAGAGATGTTTGGGTTCATTTGGGTCAGTTTCATAATTGTGTCGAAAAATGATGATGGGGTTGCATTTAATGCACCGAGTTGGGCAGAAAAGAAACGATGCACCGATTCGGGCCAGAAACGAAACGAACGCACCCAATCCACTTTTTTGGAACCAATATTGATGTTTTGGTTCATTTTGGTCAGTTTCATTACTGTGCCGAAAACCATGTCGGGTTGCATTTACTGCACCGATTCGGGCTAAAAATTAAACGATGCACAGATTCGTCCAGAAACAAAACGAACGCACCTAGTCCACTTTTTTGCACCCAATAGTGATGTTTCGGTTCATTTGGGTCAGTTTCGCAATTGTGTCGAAAACTATGCCGGGGTTGCATTTAATGCACCGAGTGGGGCAGAAAAGAAACGATGCACCGATTCGGGCCAGAAACGAAACGAACGCACCCAATCCACTTTTTTGGAACCAATATTGATGTTTTGGTTCATTTTGGTCAGTTTCATTACTGTGCCGAAAACCATGTCGGGTTGCATTTACTGCACCGATTCGGGCCAAAAATTAAACGATGCATTGATTCGTCCAGAAACAAAACGAACGCACCTAGTCCACTTTTTTGGACCCAATAGTGATGTTTGGGTTCATTTGGGTCAGTTTCGTAATTGTGTCGAAAACCATGCCGGGGTTGCATTTAATGCACCGAGTGGGGCAGAAAAGAAACGATGCACCGATTCGGGCCAGAAACAAAACGAACGCACCCAATCCACTTTTTTGACCTAGTAGTGATGTTTTGGTTCATTTTGGTCAGTTTCATTACTGTGCCGAAAACCATGCCGGGGGTGCATTTACTGCATCGATTTGGGCCGAAAATGAAATGATCCACCGATTCGTCCAGAAACAAAATGAACGCACCCAGTCCACTTTTATGGACCCAATAGTGATGGTTGGGTTCGTTTGGGTCAGTTTCATAATTGTGTCAACAACCATGACGGGGTTGCATTTACTGCACCGATTCAGGCCAAAAATTAAACGATGCACTGATTCGTCCAGAAACAAAACGAACGCACCTAGTCCACTTTTTTGGACCCAATAGTGATGTTTGGGTTCATTTGGGTCAGTTTCATAATTGTGTCGAAAAATGATGATGGGGTTGCATTTAATGCACCGAGCTGGGCAGAAAAGAAACGATGCACCGATTCGGGCCAGAAACGAAACGAACGCTCCCAATCCACTTTTTTGGAACCAATATTGATGTTTTGGTTCATTTTGGTCAGTTTCATTACTGTGCCGAAAACCATGTCGGGTTGCATTTACTGCACCTATTCGGGCCAAAAATTAAACGATGCACCGATTTGTCCAGAAACAAAACAAACGCACCCAGTCCACTTTTTTGGACCCAATAGTGATGTTTGGGTTCATTTGGGTCAGTTTCGTAATTGTGTTGAAAACCATGCCGGGGTTGCATTTAATGCACCAAGTGGGGCAGAAAAGAAACGATGCACCGATTCGGGCCAGAAACGAAACGAACGCTCCCAATCCACTTTTTTGGAACCAATATTGATGTTTTGGTTCATTTTGGTCAGTTTCATTATTGTGCCGAAAACCATGTCGGGTCGCATTTACTGCACCGATTCGGGCCAAAAATTAAACGATGCACTATTTCGTCCAGAAACAAAACGAACGCACCTAGTCCACTTTTTTGGACCCAATAGAGATGTTTGGGTTCATTTGGGTCAGTTTCATAATTGTGTCGAAAAATGATGATGGGGTTGCATTTAATGCACCGAGTTGGGCAGAAAAGAAACGATGCACCGATTCGGGCCAGAAACGAAACGAACGCACCCAAAACACTTTTTTGGAACCAATATTGATGTTTTGGTTCATTTTGGTCAGTTTCATTACTGTGCCGAAAACCATGTCGGGTTGCATTTACTGCACCGATTCGGGCCAAAAATTAAACGATGCATTGATTCGTCCAGAAACAAAACGAACGCACCTAGTCCACTTTTTTGGACCCAATAGTGATGTTTGGGTTCATTTGGGTCAGTTTCGTAATTGTGTCGAAAACCATGCCGGGGTTGCATTTAATGCACCGAGTGGGGCAGAAAAGAAACGATGCACCGATTCGGGCCAGAAACAAAACGAACGCACCCAATCCACTTTTTTGACCTAGTAGTGATGTTTTGGTTCATTTTGGTCAGTTTCATTACTGTGCCGAAAACCATGCCGGGGGTGCATTTACTGCATCGATTTGGGCCGAAAATGAAATGATCCACCGATTCGTCCAGAAACAAAATGAACGCACCCAGTCCACTTTTATGGACCCAATAGTGATGGTTGGGTTCGTTTGGGTCAGTTTCATAATTGTGTCGACAACCATGACGGGGTTGCATTTACTGCACCGATTCAGGCCAAAAATTAAACGATGCACTGATTCGTCCAGAAACAAAACGAACGCACCTAGTCCACTTTTTTGGACCCAATAGTGATGTTTGGGTTCATTTGGGTCAGTTTCATAATTGTGTCGAAAAATGATGATGGGGTTGCATTTAATGCACCGAGCTGGGCAGAAAAGAAACGATGCACCGATTCGGGCCAGAAACGAAACGAACGCTCCCAATCCACTTTTTTGGAACCAATATTGATGTTTTGGTTCATTTTGGTCAGTTTCATTACTGTGCCGAAAACCATGTCGGGTTGCACTTACTGCACCTATTCGGGCCAAAAATTAAACGATGCACCGATTTGTCCAGAAACAAAACAAACGCACCCAGTCCACTTTTTTGGACCCAATAGTGATGTTTGGGTTCATTTGGGTCAGTTTCGTAATTGTGTTGAAAACCATGCCGGGGTTGCATTTAATGCACCGAGTGGGGCAGAAAAGAAACGATGCACCGATTCGGGCCAGAAACGAAACGAACGCTCCCAATCCACTTTTTTGGAACCAATATTGATGTTTTGGTTCATTTTGGTCAGTTTCATTACTGTGCCGAAAACCATGTCGGGTCGCATTTACTGCACCGATTCGGGCCAAAAATTAAACGATGCACTATTTCGTCCAGAAACAAAACGAACGCACCTAGTCCACTTTTTTGGACCCAATAGAGATGTTTGGGTTCATTTGGGTCAGTTTCATAATTGTGTCGAAAAATGATGATGGGGTTGCATTTAATGCACCGAGTTGGGCAGAAAAGAAACGATGCACCGATTCGGGCCAGAAACGAAACGAACGCACCCAAAACACTTTTTTGGAACCAATATTGATGTTTTGGTTCATTTTGGTCAGTTTCATTACTGTGCCGAAAACCATGTCGGGTTGCATTTACTGCACCGATTCGGGCCAAAAATTAAACGATGCATTGATTCGTCCAGAAACAAAACGAACGCACCTAGTCCACTTTTTTGGACCCAATAGTGATGTTTGGGTTCATTTGGGTCAGTTTCGTAATTGTGTCGAAAACCATGCCGGGGTTGCATTTAATGCACCGAGTGGGGCAGAAAAGAAACGATGCACCGATTCGGGCCAGAAACAAAACGAACGCACCCAATCCACTTTTTTGACCTAGTAGTGATGTTTTGGTTCATTTTGGTCAGTTTCATTACTGTGCCGAAAACCATGCCGGGGGTGCATTTACTGCATCGATTTGGGCCGAAAATGAAATGATCCACCGATTCGTCCAGAAACAAAATGAACGCACCCAGTCCACTTTTATGGACCCAATAGTGATGGTTGGGTTCGTTTGGGTCAGTTTCATAATTGTGTCGACAACCATGACGGGGTTGCATTTACTGCACCGATTCAGGCCAAAAATTAAACGATGCACTGATTCGTCCAGAAACAAAACGAACGCACCTAGTCCACTTTTTTGGACCCAATAGTGATGTTTGGGTTCATTTGGGTCAGTTTCATAATTGTGTCGAAAAATGATGATGGGGTTGCATTTAATGCACCGAGCTGGGCAGAAAAGAAACGATGCACCGATTCGGGCCAGAAACGAAACGAACGCACCCAATCCACTTTTTTGGTACCAATATTGATGTTTTGGTTCATTTTGGTCAGTTTCATTACTGTGCCGAAAACCATGTCGGGTTGCATTTACTGCACCGATTCGGGCCAAAAATTAAACGATGCACCGATTCGTCCAGAAACAAAACGAACGCACCTAGTCCACTTTTTTGCACCCAATAGTGATCTTTGGGTTCATCTGGGTCAGTTTCGCAATTGTGTCGAAAACCATGCCGGGGTTGCATTTAATGCACCGAGTGGGGCAGAAAAGAAACGATGCACCGATTCGGGCCAGAAACGAAACGAACGCTCCCAATCCACTTTTTTGGAACCAATATTGATGTTTTGGTTCATTTTGGTCAGTTTCATTACTGTGCCGAAAACCATGTCGGGTCGCATTTACTGCACCGATTCGGGCCAAAAATTAAACGATGCACTATTTCGTCCAGAAACAAAACGAACGCACCTAGTCCACTTTTTTGGACCCAATAGAGATGTTTGGGTTCATTTGGGTCAGTTTCATAATTGTGTCGAAAAATGATGATGGGGTTGCATTTAATGCACCGAGTTGGGCAGAAAAGAAACGATGCACCGATTCGGGCCAGAAACGAAACGAACGCACCCAATCCACTTTTTTGGAACCAATATTGATGTTTTGGTTCATTTTGGTCAGTTTCATTACTGTGCCGAAAACCATGTCGGGTTGCATTTACTGCACCGATTCGGGCCAAAAATTAAACGATGCATTGATTCGTCCAGAAACAAAACGAACGCACCTAGTCCACTTTTTTGGACCCAATAGTGATGTTTGGGTTCATTTGGGTCAGTTTCGTAATTGTGTCGAAAACCATGCCGGGGTTGCATTTAATGCACCGAGTGGGGCAGAAAAGAAACGATGCACCGATTCGGGCTAGAAACAAAACGAACGCACCCAATCCACTTTTTTGACCTAGTAGTGATGTTTTGGTTCATTTTGGTCAGTTTCATTACTGTGCCGAAATCCATGCCGGGGGTGCATTTACTTCATCGATTTGGGCCGAAAATGAAATGATCCACCGATTCGTCCAGAAACAAAATGAACGCACCCAGTCCACTTTTATGGACCCAATAGTGATGTTTGGGTTCGTTTGGGTCAGTTTCATAATTGTGTCGACAACCATGACGGGGTTGCATTTACTGCACCGATTCAGGCCAAAAATTAAACGATGCACTGATTCGTCCAGAAACAAAACGAACGCACCTAGTCCACTTTTTTGGACCCAATAGTGATGTTTGGGTTCATTTGGGTCAGTTTCATAATTGTGTCGAAAAATGATGATGGGGTTGCATTTAATGCACCGAGCTGGGCAGAAAAGAAACGATGCACCGATTCGGGCCAGAAACGAAACGAACGCACCCAATCCACTTTTTTGGTACCAATATTGATGTTTTGGTTCATTTTGGTCAGTTTCATTACTGTGCCGAAAACCATGTCGGGTTGCATTTACTGCACCGATTCGGGCTAAAAATTAAACGATGCACCGATTCGTCCAGAAACAAAACGAACGCACCTAGTCCACTTTTTTGCACCCAATAGTGATCTTTGGGTTCATCTTGGTCAGTTTCGCAATTGTGTCGAAAACCATGCCGGGGTTGCATTTAATGCACCGAGTGGGACAGAAAAGAAACGATGCACCGATTCGGGCTAGAAACAAAACGAACGCACCCAATCCACTTTTTTGGAACCAATATTGATGTTTTGGTTCATTTTGGTCAGTTTCATTACTGTGCCGAAAACCATGTCGGGTTGCATTTACTGCACCGATTCAGGCCAAAAATTAAACGATGCACCGATTTGTCCAGAAACAAAACGAACGCACCTAGTCCACTTTTTTGGACCCAATAGTGATGTTTGGGTTCATTTGGGTCAGTTTCATAATTGTGTCGAAAAATGATGATGGGGTTGCATTTAATGCACCGAGTCTGGCAAAAAAGAAACGATGCACCGATTCGGGCCAGCAACGAAACGAACGCACCCAATTCCTTTTTTCGACCCAATATTGATGTTTTGGTTCATTTTGGTCAGTTTCATTACTGTGCCGAAAACCATGTCGGGTTGCATTTACTGCACCGATTCGGGCCAAAAATTAAACGATGCACCGATTTGTCCAGAAACAAAACAAACGCACCCAGTCCACTTTTTTGGACCCAATAGTGATGTTTGGGTTCATTTGGGTCAGTTTCGTAATTGTGTTGAAAACCATGCCGGGGTTGCATTTAATGCACCGAGTGGGGCAGAAAAGAAACGATGCACCGATTCGGGCTAGAAACGAAACGAACGCTCCCAATCCACTTTTTTGGAACCAATATTGATGTTTTGGTTCATTTTGGTCAGTTTCATTACTGTGCCGAAAACCATGTCGGGTCGCATTTACTGCACCGATTCGGGCCAAAAATTAAACGATGCACTATTTCGTCCAGAAACAAAACGAACGCACCTAGTCCACTTTTTTGGACCCAATACAGATGTTTGGGTTCATTTGGGTCAGTTTCATAATTGTGTCGAAAAATGATGATGGGGTTGCATTTAATGCACCGAGTTGGGCAGAAAAGAAACGATGCACCGATTCGGGCCAGAAACGAAACGAACACACCCAATCCACTTTTTTGGAACCAATATTGATGTTTTGGTTCATTTTGGTCAGTTTCATTACTGTGCCGAAAACCATGTCGGGTTGCATTTACTGCACCGATTCGGGCTAAAAATTAAACGTTGCACAGATTCGTCCAGAAACAAAAGGAACGCACCTAGTCCACTTTTTTGCACCCAATAGTGATGTTTCGGTTCATTTGGGTCAGTTTCGCAATTGTGTCGAAAACTATGCCGGGGTTGCATTTAATGCACCGAGTGGGGCAGAAAAGAAACGATGCACCGATTCGGGCCAGAAACGAAACGAACGCACCCAATCCACTTTTTTGGAACCAATATTGATGTTTTGGTTCATTTTGGTCAGTTTCATTACTGTGCCGAAAACCATGTCGGGTTGCATTTACTGCACCGATTCGGGCCAAAAATTAAACGATGCATTGATTCGTCCAGAAACAAAACGAACGCACCTAGTCCACTTTTTTGGACCCAATAGTGATGTTTGGGTTCATTTGGGTCAGTTTCGTAATTGTGTCGAAAACCATGCCGGGGTTGCATTTAATGCACCGAGTGGGGCAGAAAAGAAACGATGCACCGATTCGGGCCAGAAACAAAACGAACGCACCCAATCCACTTTTTTGACCTAGTAGTGATGTTTTGGTTCATTTTGGTCAGTTTCATTACTGTGCCGAAAACCATGCCGTGGGTGCATTTACTGCATCGATTTGGGCCGAAAATGAAATGATCCACCGATTCGTCCAGAAACAAAATGAACGCACCCAGTCCACTTTTATGGACCCAATAGTGATGGTTGGGTTCGTTTGGGTCAGTTTCATAATTGTGTCGACAACCATGACGGGGTTGCATTTACTGCACCGATTCCGGCCAAAAATTAAACGATGCACTGATTCGTCCAGAAACAAAACGAACGCACCTAGTCCACTTTTTTGGACCCAATAGTGATGTTTGGGTTCATTTGGGTCAGTTTCATAATTGTGTCGAAAAATGATGATGGGGTTGCATTTAATGCACCGAGCTGGGCAGAAAAGAAACGATGCACCGATTCGGGCCAGAAACGAAACGAACGCTCCCAATCCACTTTTTTGGAACCAATATTGATGTTTTGGTTCATTTTGGTCAGTTTCATTACTGTGCCGAAAACCATGTCGGGTTGCATTTACTGCACCTATTCGGGCCAAAAATTAAATGATGATGGGGTTGCATTTAATGCACCGAGTGGGACAGAAAAGAAACGATGCACCGATTCGGGCTAGAAACAAAACGAACGCACCCAATCCACTTTTTTGGAACCAATATTGATGTTTTGGTTCATTTTGGTCAGTTTCATTACTGTGCCGAAAACCATGTCGGGTTGCATTTACTGCACCGATTCAGGCCAAAAATTAAACGATGCACCGATTTGTCCAGAAACAAAACGAACGCACCTAGTCCACTTTTTTGGACCCAATAGTGATGTTTGGGTTCATTTGGGTCAGTTTCATAATTGTGTCGAAAAATGATGATGGGGTTGCATTTAATGCACCGAGTCTGGCAAAAAAGAAACGATGCACCGATTCGGGCCAGCAACGAAACGAACGCACCCAATTCCTTTTTTCGACCCAATATTGATGTTTTGGTTCATTTTGGTCAGTTTCATTACTGTGCCGAAAACCATGTCGGGTTGCATTTACTGCACCGATTCGGGCCAAAAATTAAACGATGCACCGATTTGTCCAGAAACAAAACAAACGCACCCAGTCCACTTTTTTGGACCCAATAGTGATGTTTGGGTTCATTTGGGTCAGTTTCGTAATTGTGTTGAAAACCATGCCGGGGTTGCATTTAATGCACCGAGTGGGGCAGAAAAGAAACGATGCACCGATTCGGGCTAGAAACGAAACGAACGCTCCCAATCCACTTTTTTGGAACCAATATTGATGTTTTGGTTCATTTTGGTCAGTTTCATTACTGTGCCGAAAACCATGTCGGGTCGCATTTACTGCACCGATTCGGGCCAAAAATTAAACGATGCACTATTTCGTCCAGAAACAAAACGAACGCACCTAGTCCACTTTTTTGGACCCAATAGAGATGTTTGGGTTCATTTGGGTCAGTTTCATAATTGTGTCGAAAAATGATGATGGGGTTGCATTTAATGCACCGAGTTGGGCAGAAAAGAAACGATGCACCGATTCGGGCCAGAAACGAAACGAACGCACCCAATCCACTTTTTTGGAACCAATATTGATGTTTTGGTTCATTTTGGTCAGTTTCATTACTGTGCCGAAAACCATGTCGGGTTGCATTTACTGCACCGATTCGGGCTAAAAATTAAACGTTGCACAGATTCGTCCAGAAACAAAAGGAACGCACCTAGTCCACTTTTTTGCACCCAATAGTGATGTTTCGGTTCATTTGGGTCAGTTTCGCAATTGTGTCGAAAACTATGCCGGGGTTGCATTTAATGCACCGAGTGGGGCAGAAAAGAAACGATGCACCGATTCGGGCCAGAAACGAAACGAACGCACCCAATCCACTTTTTTGGAACCAATATTGATGTTTTGGTTCATTTTGGTCAGTTTCATTACTGTGCCGAAAACCATGTCGGGTTGCATTTACTGCACCGATTCGGGCCAAAAATTAAACGATGCATTGATTCGTCCAGAAACAAAACGAACGCACCTAGTCCACTTTTTTGGACCCAATAGTGATGTTTGGGTTCATTTGGGTCAGTTTCGTAATTGTGTCGAAAACCATGCCGGGGTTGCATTTAATGCACCGAGTGGGGCAGAAAAGAAACGATGCACCGATTCGGGCCAGAAACAAAACGAACGCACCCAATCCACTTTTTTGACCTAGTAGTGATGTTTTGGTTCATTTTGGTCAGTTTCATTACTGTGCCGAAAACCATGCCGGGGGTGCATTTACTGCATCGATTTGGGCCGAAAATGAAATGATCCACCGATTCGTCCAGAAACAAAATGAACGCACCCAGTCCACTTTTATGGACCCAATAGTGATGGTTGGGTTCGTTTGGGTCAGTTTCATAATTGTGTCGACAACCATGACGGGGTTGCATTTACTGCACCGATTCAGGCCAAAAATTAAACGATGCACTGATTCGTCCAGAAACAAAACGAACGCACCTAGTCCACTTTTTTGGACCCAATAGTGATGTTTGGGTTCATTTGGGTCAGTTTCATAATTGTGTCGAAAAATGATGATGGGGTTGCATTTAATGCACCGAGCTGGGCAGAAAAGAAACGATGCACCGATTCGGGCCAGAAACGAAACGAACGCTCCCAATCCACTTTTTTGGAACCAATATTGATGTTTTGGTTCATTTTGGTCAGTTTCATTACTGTGCCGAAAACCATGTCGGGTTGCATTTACTGCACCTATTCGGGCCAAAAATTAAATGATGATGGGGTTGCATTTAATGCACCGAGTGGGACAGAAAAGAAACGATGCACCGATTCGGGCTAGAAACAAAACGAACGCACCCAATCCACTTTTTTGGAACCAATATTGATGTTTTGGTTCATTTTGGTCAGTTTCATTACTGTGCCGAAAACCATGTCGGGTTGCATTTACTGCACCGATTCAGGCCAAAAATTAAACGATGCACCGATTTGTCCAGAAACAAAACGAACGCACCTAGTCCACTTTTTTGGACCCAATAGTGATGTTTGGGTTCATTTGGGTCAGTTTCATAATTGTGTCGAAAAATGATGATGGGGTTGCATTTAATGCACCGAGTCTGGCAAAAAAGAAACGATGCACCGATTCGGGCCAGCAACGAAACGAACGCACCCAATTCCTTTTTTCGACCCAATATTGATGTTTTGGTTCATTTTGGTCAGTTTCATTACTGTGCTGAAAACCATGTCGGGTTGCATTTACTGCACCGATTCGGGCCAAAAATTAAACGATGCACCGATTTGTCCAGAAACAAAACAAACGCACCCAGTCCACTTTTTTGGACCCAATAGTGATGTTTGGGTTCATTTGGGTCAGTTTCGTAATTGTGTTGAAAACCATGCCGGGGTTGCATTTAATGCACCGAGTGGGGCAGAAAAGAAACGATGCACCGATTCGGGCTAGAAACGAAACGAACGCTCCCAATCCACTTTTTTGGAACCAATATTGATGTTTTGGTTCATTTTGGTCAGTTTCATTACTGTGCCGAAAACCATGTCGGGTCGCATTTACTGCACCGATTCGGGCCAAAAATTAAACGATGCACTATTTCGTCCAGAAACAAAACGAACGCACCTAGTCCACTTTTTTGGACCCAATAGAGATGTTTGGGTTCATTTGGGTCAGTTTCATAATTGTGTCGAAAAATGATGATGGGGTTGCATTTAATGCACCGAGTTGGGCAGAAAAGAAACGATGCACCGATTCGGGCCAGAAACGAAACGAACGCACCCAATCCACTTTTTTGGAACCAATATTGATGTTTTGGTTCATTTTGGTCAGTTTCATTACTGTGCCGAAAACCATGTCGGGTTGCATTTACTGCACCGATTCGGGCTAAAAATTAAACGTTGCACAGATTCGTCCAGAAACAAAAGGAACGCACCTAGTCCACTTTTTTGCACCCAATAGTGATGTTTCGGTTCATTTGGGTCAGTTTCGCAATTGTGTTGAAAACTATGCCGGGGTTGCATTTAATGCACCGAGTGGGGCAGAAAAGAAACGATGCACCGATTCGGGCCAGAAACGAAACGAACGCACCCAATCCACTTTTTTGGAACCAATATTGATGTTTTGGTTCATTTTGGTCAGTTTCATTACTGTGCCGAAAACCATGTCGGGTTGCATTTACTGCACCGATTCGGGCCAAAAATTAAACGATGCATTGATTCGTCCAGAAACAAAACGAACGCACCTAGTCCACTTTTTTGGACCCAATAGTGATGTTTGGGTTCATTTGGGTCAGTTTCGTAATTGTGTCGAAAACCATGCCGGGGTTGCATTTAATGCACCGAGTGGGGCAGAAAAGAAACGATGCACCGATTCGGGCCAGAAACAAAACGAACGCACCCAATCCACTTTTTTGACCTAGTAGTGATGTTTTGGTTCATTTTGGTCAGTTTCATTACTGTGCCGAAAACCATGCCGGGGGTGCATTTACTGCATCGATTTGGGCCGAAAATGAAATGATCCACCGATTCGTCCAGAAACAAAATGAACGCACCCAGTCCACTTTTATGGACCCAATAGTGATGGTTGGGTTCGTTTGGGTCAGTTTCATAATTGTGTCGACAACCATGACGGGGTTGCATTTACTGCACCGATTCAGGCCAAAAATTAAACGATGCACTGATTCGTCCAGAAACAAAACGAACGCACCTAGTCCACTTTTTTGGACCCAATAGTGATGTTTGGGTTCATTTGGGTCAGTTTCATAATTGTGTCGAAAAATGATGATGGGGTTGCATTTAATGCACCGAGCTGGGCAGAAAAGAAACGATGCACCGATTCGGGCCAGAAACGAAACGAACGCTCCCAATCCACTTTTTTGGAACCAATATTGATGTTTTGGTTCATTTTGGTCAGTTTCATTACTGTGCCGAAAACCATGTCGGGTTGCATTTACTGCACCTATTCGGGCCAAAAATTAAATGATGATGGGGTTGCATTTAATGCACCGAGTGGGACAGAAAAGAAACGATGCACCGATTCGGGCTAGAAACAAAACGAACGCACCCAATCCACTTTTTTGGAACCAATATTGATGTTTTGGTTCATTTTGGTCAGTTTCATTACTGTGCCGAAAACCATGTCGGGTTGCATTTACTGCACCGATTCAGGCCAAAAATTAAACGATGCACCGATTTGTCCAGAAACAAAACGAACGCACCTAGTCCACTTTTTTGGACCCAATAGTGATGTTTGGGTTCATTTGGGTCAGTTTCATAATTGTGTCGAAAAATGATGATGGGGTTGCATTTAATGCACCGAGTCTGGCAAAAAAGAAACGATGCACCGATTCGGGCCAGCAACGAAACGAACGCACCCAATTCCTTTTTTCGACCCAATATTGATGTTTTGGTTCATTTTGGTCAGTTTCATTACTGTGCCGAAAACCATGTCGGGTTGCATTTACTGCACCGATTCGGGCCAAAAATTAAACGATGCACCGATTTGTCCAGAAACAAAACAAACGCACCCAGTCCACTTTTTTGGACCCAATAGTGATGTTTGGGTTCATTTGGGTCAGTTTCGTAATTGTGTTGAAAACCATGCCGGGGTTGCATTTAATGCACCGAGTGGGGCAGAAAAGAAACGATGCACCGATTCGGGCTAGAAACGAAACGAACGCTCCCAATCCACTTTTTTGGAACCAATATTGATGTTTTGGTTCATTTTGGTCAGTTTCATTACTGTGCCGAAAACCATGTCGGGTCGCATTTACTGCACCGATTCGGGCCAAAAATTAAACGATGCACTATTTCGTCCAGAAACAAAACGAACGCACCTAGTCCACTTTTTTGGACCCAATAGAGATGTTTGGGTTCATTTGGGTCAGTTTCATAATTGTGTCGAAAAATGATGATGGGGTTGCATTTAATGCACCGAGTTGGGCAGAAAAGAAACGATGCACCGATTCGGGCCAGAAACGAAACGAACGCACCCAATCCACTTTTTTGGAACCAATATTGATGTTTTGGTTCATTTTGGTCAGTTTCATTACTGTGCCGAAAACCATGTCGGGTTGCATTTACTGCACCGATTCGGGCTAAAAATTAAACGTTGCACAGATTCGTCCAGAAACAAAAGGAACGCACCTAGTCCACTTTTTTGCACCCAATAGTGATGTTTCGGTTCATTTGGGTCAGTTTCGCAATTGTGTCGAAAACTATGCCGGGGTTGCATTTAATGCACCGAGTGGGGCAGAAAAGAAACGATGCACCGATTCGGGCCAGAAACGAAACGAACGCACCCAATCCACTTTTTTGGAACCAATATTGATGTTTTGGTTCATTTTGGTCAGTTTCATTACTGTGCCGAAAACCATGTCGGGTTGCATTTACTGCACCGATTCGGGCCAAAAATTAAACGATGCATTGATTCGTCCAGAAACAAAACGAACGCACCTAGTCCACTTTTTTGGACCCAATAGTGATGTTTGGGTTCATTTGGGTCAGTTTCGTAATTGTGTCGAAAACCATGCCGGGGTTGCATTTAATGCACCGAGTGGGGCAGAAAAGAAACGATGCACCGATTCGGGCCAGAAACAAAACGAACGCACCCAATCCACTTTTTTGACCTAGTAGTGATGTTTTGGTTCATTTTGGTCAGTTTCATTACTGTGCCGAAAACCATGCCGGGGGTGCATTTACTGCATCGATTTGGGCCGAAAATGAAATGATCCACCGATTCGTCCAGAAACAAAATGAACGCACCCAGTCCACTTTTATGGACCCAATAGTGATGGTTGGGTTCGTTTGGGTCAGTTTCATAATTGTGTCGACAACCATGACGGGGTTGCATTTACTGCACCGATTCAGGCCAAAAATTAAACGATGCACTGATTCGTCCAGAAACAAAACGAACGCACCTAGTCCACTTTTTTGGACCCAATAGTGATGTTTGGGTTCATTTGGGTCAGTTTCATAATTGTGTCGAAAAATGATGATGGGGTTGCATTTAATGCACCGAGCTGGGCAGAAAAGAAACGATGCACCGATTCGGGCCAGAAACGAAACGAACGCTCCCAATCCACTTTTTTGGAACCAATATTGATGTTTTGGTTCATTTTGGTCAGTTTCATTACTGTGCCGAAAACCATGTCGGGTTGCATTTACTGCACCTATTCGGGCCAAAAATTAAATGATGATGGGGTTGCATTTAATGCACCGAGTGGGACAGAAAAGAAACGATGCACCGATTCGGGCTAGAAACAAAACGAACGCACCCAATCCACTTTTTTGGAACCAATATTGATGTTTTGGTTCATTTTGGTCAGTTTCATTACTGTGCCGAAAACCATGTCGGGTTGCATTTACTGCACCGATTCAGGCCAAAAATTAAACGATGCACCGATTTGTCCAGAAACAAAACGAACGCACCTAGTCCACTTTTTTGGACCCAATAGTGATGTTTGGGTTCATTTGGGTCAGTTTCATAATTGTGTCGAAAAGTGATGATGGGGTTGCATTTAATGCACCGAGTCTGGCAAAAAAGAAACGATGCACCGATTCGGGCCAGCAACGAAACGAACGCACCCAATTCCTTTTTTCGACCCAATATTGATGTTTTGGTTCATTTTGGTCAGTTTCATTACTGTGCCGAAAACCATGTCGGGTTGCATTTACTGCACCGATTCGGGCCAAAAATTAAACGATGCACCGATTTGTCCAGAAACAAAACAAACGCACCCAGTCCACTTTTTTGGACCCAATAGTGATGTTTGGGTTCATTTGGGTCAGTTTCGTAATTGTGTTGAAAACCATGCCGGGGTTGCATTTAATGCACCGAGTGGGGCAGAAAAGAAACGATGCACCGATTCGGGCTAGAAACGAAACGAACGCTCCCAATCCACTTTTTTGGAACCAATATTGATGTTTTGGTTCATTTTGGTCAGTTTCATTACTGTGCCGAAAACCATGTCGGGTCGCATTTACTGCACCGATTCGGGCCAAAAATTAAACGATGCACTATTTCGTCCAGAAACAAAACGAACGCACCTAGTCCACTTTTTTGGACCCAATAGAGATGTTTGGGTTCATTTGGGTCAGTTTCATAATTGTGTCGAAAAATGATGATGGGGTTGCATTTAATGCACCGAGTTGGGCAGAAAAGAAACGATGCACCGATTCGGGCCAGAAACGAAACGAACGCACCCAATCCACTTTTTTGGAACCAATATTGATGTTTTGGTTCATTTTGGTCAGTTTCATTACTGTGCCGAAAACCATGTCGGGTTGCATTTACTGCACCGATTCGGGCTAAAAATTAAACGTTGCACAGATTCGTCCAGAAACAAAAGGAACGCACCTAGTCCACTTTTTTGCACCCAATAGTGATGTTTCGGTTCTGGGTCAGTTTCGCAATTGTGTCGAAAACTATGCCGGGGTTGCATTTAATGCACCGAGTGGGGCAGAAAAGAAACGATGCACCGATTCGGGCCAGAAACGAAACGAACGCACCCAATCCACTTTTTTGGAACCAATATTGATGTTTTGGTTCATTTTGGTCAGTTTCATTACTGTGCCGAAAACCATGTCGGGTTGCATTTACTGCACCGATTCGGGCCAAAAATTAAACGATGCATTGATTCGTCCAGAAACAAAACGAACGCACCTAGTCCACTTTTTTGGACCCAATAGTGATGTTTGGGTTCATTTGGGTCAGTTTCGTAATTGTGTCGAAAACCATGCCGGGGTTGCATTTAATGCACCGAGTGGGGCAGAAAAGAAACGATGCACCGATTCGGGCCAGAAACAAAACGAACGCACCCAATCCACTTTTTTGACCTAGTAGTGATGTTTTGGTTCATTTTGGTCAGTTTCATTACTGTGCCGAAAACCATGCCGGGGGTGCATTTACTGCATCGATTTGGGCCGAAAATGAAATGATCCACCGATTCGTCCAGAAACAAAATGAACGCACCCAGTCCACTTTTATGGACCCAATAGTGATGGTTGGGTTCGTTTGGGTCAGTTTCATAATTGTGTCGACAACCATGACGGGGTTGCATTTACTGCACCGATTCAGGCCAAAAATTAAACGATGCACTGATTCGTCCAGAAATAAAACGAACGCACCTAGTCCACTTTTTTGGACCCAATAGTGATGTTTGGGTTCATTTGGGTCAGTTTCATAATTGTGTCGAAAAATGATGATGGGGTTGCATTTAATGCACCGAGCTGGGCAGAAAAGAAACGATGCACCGATTCGGGCCAGAAACGAAACGAACGCTCCCAATCCACTTTTTTGGAACCAATATTGATGTTTTGGTTCATTTTGGTCAGTTTCATTACTGTGCCGAAAACCATGTCGGGTTGCATTTACTGCACCTATTCGGGCCAAAAATTAAATGATGATGGGGTTGCATTTAATGCACCGAGTGGGACAGAAAAGAAACGATGCACCGATTCGGGCTAGAAACAAAACGAACGCACCCAATCCACTTTTTTGGAACCAATATTGATGTTTTGGTTCATTTTGGTCAGTTTCATTACTGTGCCGAAAACCATGTCGGGTTGCATTTACTGCACCGATTCAGGCCAAAAATTAAACGATGCACCGATTTGTCCAGAAACAAAACGAACGCACCTAGTCCACTTTTTTGGACCCAATAGTGATGTTTGGGTTCATTTGGGTCAGTTTCATAATTGTGTCGAAAAGTGATGATGGGGTTGCATTTAATGCACCGAGTCTGGCAAAAAAGAAACGATGCACCGATTCGGGCCAGCAACGAAACGAACGCACCCAATTCCTTTTTTCGACCCAATATTGATGTTTTGGTTCATTTTGGTCAGTTTCATTACTGTGCCGAAAACCATGTCGGGTTGCATTTACTGCACCGATTCGGGCCAAAAATTAAACGATGCACCGATTTGTCCAGAAACAAAACAAACGCACCCAGTCCACTTTTTTGGACCCAATAGTGATGTTTGGGTTCATTTGGGTCAGTTTCGTAATTGTGTTGAAAACCATGCCGGGGTTGCATTTAATGCACCGAGTGGGGCAGAAAAGAAACGATGCACCGATTCGGGCTAGAAACGAAACGAACGCTCCCAATCCACTTTTTTGGAACCAATATTGATGTTTTGGTTCATTTTGGTCAGTTTCATTACTGTGCCGAAAACCATGTCGGGTCGCATTTACTGCACCGATTCGGGCCAAAAATTAAACGATGCACTATTTCGTCCAGAAACAAAACGAACGCACCTAGTCCACTTTTTTGGACCCAATAGAGATGTTTGGGTTCATTTGGGTCAGTTTCATAATTGTGTCGAAAAATGATGATGGGGTTGCATTTAATGCACCGAGTTGGGCAGAAAAGAAACGATGCACCGATTCGGGCCAGAAACGAAACGAACGCACCCAATCCACTTTTTTGGAACCAATATTGATGTTTTGGTTCATTTTGGTCAGTTTCATTACTGTGCCGAAAACCATGTCGGGTTGCATTTACTGCACCGATTCGGGCTAAAAATTAAACGTTGCACAGATTCGTCCAGAAACAAAAGGAACGCACCTAGTCCACTTTTTTGCACCCAATAGTGATGTTTCGGTTCTGGGTCAGTTTCGCAATTGTGTCGAAAACTATGCCGGGGTTGCATTTAATGCACCGAGTGGGGCAGAAAAGAAACGATGCACCGATTCGGGCCAGAAACGAAACGAACGCACCCAATCCACTTTTTTGGAACCAATATTGATGTTTTGGTTCATTTTGGTCAGTTTCATTACTGTGCCGAAAACCATGTCGGGTTGCATTTACTGCACCGATTCGGGCCAAAAATTAAACGATGCATTGATTCGTCCAGAAACAAAACGAACGCACCTAGTCCACTTTTTTGGACCCAATAGTGATGTTTGGGTTCATTTGGGTCAGTTTCGTAATTGTGTCGAAAACCATGCCGGGGTTGCATTTAATGCACCGAGTGGGGCAGAAAAGAAACGATGCACCGATTCGGGCCAGAAACAAAACGAACGCACCCAATCCACTTTTTTGACCTAGTAGTGATGTTTTGGTTCATTTTGGTCAGTTTCATTACTGTGCCGAAAACCATGCCGGGGGTGCATTTACTGCATCGATTTGGGCCGAAAATGAAATGATCCACCGATTCGTCCAGAAACAAAATGAACGCACCCAGTCCACTTTTATGGACCCAATAGTGATGGTTGGGTTCGTTTGGGTCAGTTTCATAATTGTGTCGACAACCATGACGGGGTTGCATTTACTGCACCGATTCAGGCCAAAAATTAAACGATGCACTGATTCGTCCAGAAACAAAACGAACGCACCTAGTCCACTTTTTTGGACCCAATAGTGATGTTTGGGTTCATTTGGGTCAGTTTCATAATTGTGTCGAAAAATGATGATGGGGTTGCATTTAATGCACCGAGCTGGGCAGAAAAGAAACGATGCACCGATTCGGGCCAGAAACGAAACGAACGCTCCCAATCCACTTTTTTGGAACCAATATTGATGTTTTGGTTCATTTTGGTCAGTTTCATTACTGTGCCGAAAAAAATGTCGGGTTGCATTTACTGCACCTATTCGGGCCAAAAATTAAACGATGCACCGATTTGTCCAGAAACAAAACAAACGCACCCAGTCCACTTTTTTGGACCCAATAGTGATGTTTGGGTTCATTTGGGTCAGTTTCGTAATTGTGTTGAAAACCATGCCGGGGTTGCATTTAATGCACCGAGTGGGGCAGAAAAGAAACGATGCACCGATTCGGGCCAGAAACGAAACGAACGCTCCCAATCCACTTTTTTGGAACCAATATTGATGTTTTGGTTCATTTTGGTCAGTTTCATTACTGTGCCGAAAACCATGTCGGGTCGCATTTACTGCACCGATTCGGGCCAAAAATTAAACGATGCACTATTTCGTCCAGAAACAAAACGAATGCACCTAGTCCACTTTTTTGGACCCAATAGAGATGTTTGGGTTCATTTGGGTCAGTTTCATAATTGTGTCGAAAAATGATGATGGGGTTGCATTTAATGCACCGAGTTGGGCAGAAAAGAAACGATGCACCGATTCGGGCCAGAAACGAAACGAACGCACCCAATCCACTTTTTTGGAACCAATATTGATGTTTTGGTTCATTTTGGTCAGTTTCATTACTGTGCCGAAAACCATGTCGGGTTGCATTTACTGCACCGATTCGGGCCAAAAATTAAACGATGCATTGATTCGTCCAGAAACAAAACGAACGCACCTAGTCCACTTTTTTGGACCCAATAGTGATGTTTGGGTTCATTTGGGTCAGTTTCGTAATTGTGTCGAAAACCATGCCGGGGTTGCATTTAATGCACCGAGTGGGGCAGAAAAGAAACGATGCACCGATTCGGGCCAGAAACAAAACGAACGCACCCAATCCACTTTTTTGACCTAGTAGTGATGTTTTGTTTCATTTTGGTCAGTTTCATTACTGTGCCGAAAACCATGCCGAGGGTGCATTTACTGCATCGATTTGGGCCGAAAATGAAATGATCCACCGATTCGTCCAGAAACAAAATGAACGCACCCAGTCCACTTTTATGGACCCAATAGTGATGTTTGGGTTCGTTTGGGTCAGTTTCATAATTGTGTTGACAACCATGACGGGGTTGCATTTACTGCACCGATTCAGGCCAAAAATTAAACGATGCACTGATTCGTCCAGAAACAAAACGAACGCACCTAGTCCACTTTTTTGGACCCAATAGTGATGTTAGGGTTCATTTGGGTCAGTTTCATAATTGTGTCGAAAAATGATGATGGGGTTGCATTTAATGCACCGAGCTGGGCAGAAAAGAAACGATGCACCGATTCGGGCCAGAAACGAAACGAACGCACCCAATCCACTTTTTTGGTACCAATATTGATGTTTTGGTTCATTTTGGTCAGTTTCATTACTGTGCCGAAAACCATGTCGGGTTGCATTTACTGCACCGATTCGGGCTAAAAATTAAACGATGCACCGATTCGTCCAGAAACAAAACGAACGCACCTAGTCCACTTTTTTGCACCCAATAGTGATCTTTGGGTTCATCTGGGTCAGTTTCGCAATTGTGTCGAAAACCATGCCGGGGTTGCATTTAATGCACCGAGTAGGACAGAAAAGAAACGATGCACCGATTCGGGCTAGAAACAAAACGAACGCACCCAATCCACTTTTTTGGAACCAATATTGATGTTTTGGTTCATTTTGGTCAGTTTCATTACTGTGCCGAAAACCATGTCGGGTTGCATTTACTGCACCGATTCAGGCCAAAAATTAAACGATGCACCGATTTGTCCAGAAACAAAACGAACGCACCTAGTCCACTTTTTTGGACCCAATAGTGATGTTTGGGTTCATTTGGGTCAGTTTCATAATTGTGTCGAAAAATGATGATGGGGTTGCATTTAATGCACCGAGTCTGGCAGAAAAGAAACGATGCACCGATTCGGGCCAGAAACGAAACGAACGCACCCAATCCACTTTTTTGGAACCAATATTGATGTTTTGGTTCATTTTGGTCAGTTTCATTACTGTGCCGAAAACCATGTCGGGTTGCATTTACTGCACCGATTCGGGCCAAAACTTAAACGATGCATTGATTCGTCCAGAAACAAAACGAACGCACCTAGTCCACTTTTTTGGACCCAATAGTGATGTTTGGGGTTCATTTGGGTCAGTTTCGTAATTGTGTCGAAAACCATGCCGGGGTTGCATTTAATGCACCGAGTCGGGCAGAAAAGAAACGATGCACCGATTCGTCCAGAAACAAAACGAACGCAACCAGTCCACTTTTATGGACCCAATAGTGATGTTTGGGTTCGTTTGGGTCAGTTTCATAAGTGTGTCGACAACCATGACAAGGTTGCGTTTACTGCACCGATTCGGGCCAAAAATTAAACGATCCACCGATTTGTCCAGAAACAAAACGAACACACCAGTCCACTTTTTTGGACCCAATAGTGATGTTTGGGTTCATTTGGGTTAGTTTCGTAATTGTGTCGAAAACCATGCCGGGGTTGCATTTAATGCACCGAGTCGTGCAGAAAAGAAACGATGCACCGATTCGGGCCAGAAACGAAACGAACGCACCCAATCCACTTTTTTGGAACTAATATTGAAGTTTTGGTTCATTTTGGTCAGTTTCATTACTGTGCCGAAAACCATGTCGGGTTGCATTTACTGCACCGATTTGGGCCAAAAATTAAACGATGCACTGATTTGTCCAGAAACAAAACGAACGCACCTAGTCCACTTTTTTGGACCCAATAATGAAGTTTGGGTTCATTTGGGTCAGTTTCGTAATTGTGTCGAAAACCATGCCGGGGTTGCATTTAATGCACCGAGTGGGGCAGAAAAGAAACGATGCAACGATTCGGGCCAGAAACAAAACGAACGCACCCAATCCACTTTTTTGACCTAGTAGTGATGTTTTGGTTCATTTTGGTCAGTTTCATTACTGTGCCGAAAACCATGCCGGGGGTGCATTTCTGCATCGATTTGGGCCGAAAATGAAACGATGCACCGATTCGTCCAGCAACAAAACAAATGCACCAAGTCCACTTTTATGGACCCGATAGTGATGTTTGGGTTCGTTTGGGTCAGTTTCGTAATTGTGTCGAAAACCATGACGGGGTTGCATTTAATGCACCGAGTTTGGTAGAAAAGAAACGATGCACCGATTCGGGCCAGCAACGAACCGAACGCACCCAATCCCTTTTAACGACCCAATATTGATGTTTTGGTTCATTTTGGTCAGTTTCATTACTGTGCCGAAAACCATGTCGGGTTGCATTTACTGCACCGATTCGGGCCAAAAATTAAACGATGCACCGATTTGTCCAGAAACAAAACGAACGCACCCAGTCCACTTTTTTGGACCAAATAGTGATGTTTGGGTTCATTTGGGTCAGTTTCGTAATTGTGTCGAAAACCATGCCGGGGTTGCATTTAATGCACCGAGTGGGGCAGAAAAGAAACGATGCACCGATTCGGGCCAGAAACAAAACGAACGCACCCAATCCACTTTTTTGACCTAGTAGTGATGTTTTGGTTCATGTTGGTCAGTTTCATTACTGTGCCGAAAAGCATGTCGGGTTGCATTTACTGCACCGATTCGGTCCAAAAATTAAACGATGCACCGATTTGTCCAGAAACAAAACGAACGCACCCAGTCCACTTTTTTGGACCCAATAGTGATGTTTCGTAATTGTGTCGAAAACCATGCCGGGGTTGCATAATGCACCGAGTCGGGCAGAAACGAAACGATGCACCGATTCGTCCAGAAACAAAACGAACGCACCCAGTCCACTTTTTTGGACCCAATAGTGATGTTTGGGTTCATTTCGGTCAGTTTCGTAATTGTGTCGAAAACCATGCCGGGGTTGCATTTAATGCACCGAGTCGGGCAGAAAAGAAACGATGCACCGATTCGGGCCAGAAACGAACTCCATTTTTTTTGGAACCAATATTGATGTTTTGGTTCATTTTGGTCAGTTTCATTACTGTGCCGGAAACCATTTCGGGTTGCATTTACTGCACCGATTCGGGCAAAACTTAAACGATGCACCGATTTGTCCAGAAACAAAACGAACGCACCTAGTACACTTTTTTGGACCCAATAGTGAAGTTTGGGTTCATTTGGGTCAGTTTCGTAATTGTGTCGAAAACCATACCGGGGTTGCATAATGCACCGAGTCGGGCAGAAACGAAACGATGCACCGATTCGGGCCAGAAACGAAACGAACGCACCCAATCCACTTTTTTGGAACCAATATTGATGTTTTGGTTCATTTTGGTCAGTTTCATTACTGTGCCGAAAACCATGTCGGGTTGCATTTACTGCACCGATTCGGGCCAAAACTTAAACGATGCACCGATTCATCCAAAAACAAAGCGAACGCACCTAGTCCACTTTTTTGGACCCAATAGTGATGTTTTGGTTCATTTTGGTCAGTTTCATTACTGTGCCGAAAACCATGCCGGGGTTGCATTTAATGCACCGATTCGGGCCAAAAATTAAACGATGCACCGATTTGTCCAGAAACAAAACGAACGCACCCAGTCCACTTTTATGGACCCAATAGTGATGTTTGGGTTCGTTTGGGTCAGTTTCATAACTGTGTCGACAACCATGACAAGGTTGCATTTACTGCACCGATTCGGGCCAAAAATTAAACGATCCACCGATTTGTCCAGAAACAAAACGAACACACCAGTCCACTTTTTTGGACCCAATAGTGATGTTTGGGTTCATTTGGGTCAGTTTCGTAATTGTGTCGAAAACCATGCCGGGGTTGCATTTAATGCACCGAGTCGTGCAGAAAAGAAACGATGCACCGATTCGGGCTAGAAACGAAACGAACGCACCCAATCCACTTTTTTGGAACTAATATTGAAGTTTTGGTTCATTTTGGTCAGTTTCATTACTGTGCCGAAAACCATGTCGGGTTGCATTTACTGCACCGATTCGGGCCAAAAATTAAACGATGCACTGATTTGTCCAGAAACAAAACGAACGCACCTAGTCCACTTTTTTGGACCCAATAGTGAAGTTTGGGTTCATTTGGGTCAGTTTCGTAATTGTGTCGAAAACCATGCCGGGGTTGCATTTAATGCACCGAGTGGGGCAGAAAAGAAACGATGCAACGATTCGGGCCAGAAACAAAACGAACGCACCCAATCCACTTTTTTGACCTAGTAGTGATGTTTTGGTTCATTTTGGTCAGTTTCATTACTGTGCCGAAAACCATGCCGGGGGGGTGCATTTACTGCATCGATTTGGGCCGAAAATGAAACGATGCACCGATTCGTCCAGCAACAAAACAAACGCACCAAGTCCACTTTTATGGACCCGATAGTGATGTTTGGGTTCGTTTGGGTCAGTTTCGTAATTGTGTCGAAAACCGTGACGGGGTTGCATTTAATGCACCGAGTTTGGTAGAAAAGAAACGATGCACCGATTCGGGCCAGCAACGAACCGAACGCACCCAATCCCTTTTAACGACCCAATATTGATGTTTTGGTTCATTTTGGTCAGTTTCATTACTGTGCCGAAAACCATGTCGGGTTGCATTTACTGCACCGATTCGGGCCAAAAATTAAACGATGCACCGATTTGTCCAGAAACAAAACGAACGCACCCAGTCCACTTTTTTGGACCAAATAGTGATGTTTGGGTTCATTTGGGTCAGTTTCGTAATTGTGTCGAAAACCATGCCGGGGTTGCATTTAATGCACCGAGTGGGGCAGAAAAGAAACGATGCACCGATTCGGGCCAGAAACAAAACGAACGCACCCAATCCACTTTTTTGACCTAGTAGTGATGTTTTGGTTCATGTTGGTCAGTTTCATTACTGTGCCGAAAAGCATGTCGGGTTGCATTTACTGCACCGATTCGGTCCAAAAATTAAACGATGCACCGATTTTTCCAGAAACAAAACGAACGCACCCAGTCCACTTTTTTGGACCCAATAGTGATGTTTCGTAATTGTGTCGAAAACCATGCCGGGGTTGCATAATGCACCGAGTCGGGCAGAAACGAAACGATGCACCGATTCGTCCAGAAACAAAACGAACGCACCCAGTCCACTTTTTTGGACCCAATAGTGATGTTTGGGTTCATTTGGGTCAGTTTCGTAATTGTGTCGAAAACCATGCCGGGGTTGCATTTAATGCACCGAGTCGGGCAGAAAAGAAACGATGCACCGATTCGGGCCAGAAACGAACTCCATTTTTTTGGAACCAATATTGATGTTTTGGTTCATTTTGGTCAGTTTCATTACTGTGCCGGAAACCATTTCGGGTTGCATTTACTGCACCGATTCGGGCAAAACTTAAACGATGCACCGATTTGTCCAGAAACAAAACGAACGCACCGAGTACACTTTTTTGGACCCAATAGTGAAGTTTGGGTTCATTTGGGTCAGTTTCGTAATTGTGTCGAAAACCATACCGGGGTTGCATAATGCACCGAGTCGGGCAGAAACGAAACGATGCACCGATTCGGGCCAGAAACGAAACGAACGCACCCAATCCACTTTTTTGGAACCAATATTGATGTTTTGGTTCAATTTGGTCAGTTTCATTACTGTGCCGAAAACCATGTCGGGTTGCATTTACTGCACCGATTCGGGCCAAAACTTAAACGATGCACCGATTCGTCCAAAAACAAAGCGAACGCACCTAGTTGACTTTTTTGGACCCAATAGTGATGTTTGGGGTTCATTTGGGTCAGTTTCGTAATTGTGTCGAAAACCATGCCGGGGTTGCATTTAATGCACCGAGTCGAGCAGAAAAGAAACGATGCACCGATTCGTCCAGAAACAAAACGAACGCAACCAGTCCACTTTTATGGACCCAATAGTGATGTTTGGGTTCGTTTGGGTCAGTTTCATAACTGTGTCGACAACCATGACAAGGTTGCATTTACTGCACCGATTCGGGCCAAAAATTTAACGATCCACCGATTTGTCCAGAAACAAAACGAACGGACCCAGTCCACTTTTTTGGACCCAATAGTGATGTTTGGGTTCATTTCGGTCAGTTTCGTAATTGTGTCGAAAACCATGCCGGGGTTGCATTTAATGCACCGAGTCGGGCAGAAAAGAAACGATGCACCGATTCGGGCCAGAAACGAAACGAACGCACCCAATCCACTTTTTTGGAACTAATATTGAAGTTTTGGTTCATTTTGGTCAGTTTCATTACTGTGCCGAAAACCATGTCGGGTTGCATTTACTGCACCGATTCGGGCCAAAAATTAAACGATGCACTGATTTGTCCAGAAACAAAACGAACGCACCTAGTCCACTTTTTTGGACCCAATAGTGAAGTTTGGGTTCATTTGGGTCAGTTTCGTAATTGTGTCGAAAACCATGCCGAGGTTGCATTTAATGCACCGAGTGGGGCAGAAAAGAAACGATGCAACGATTCGGGCCAGAAACAAAACGAACGCACCCAATCCACTTTTTTGACCTAGTAGTGATGTTTTGGTTCATTTTGGTCAGTTTCATTACTGTGCCGAAAACCATGCCGGGGGTGCATTTACTGCATCGATTTGGGCCGAAAATGAAACGATGCACCGATTCGTCCAGCAACAAAACAAACGCACCAAGTCCACTTTTATGGACCCGATAGTGATGTTTGGGTTCGTTTGGGTCAGTTTCGTAATTGTGTCGAAAACCATGACGGGGTTGCATTTAATGCACCGAGTTTGGTAGAAAAGAAACGATGCACCGATTCGGGCCAGCAACGAACCGAACGCACCCAATCCCTTTTAACGACCCAATATTGATGTTTTGGTTCATTTTGGTCAGTTTCATTACTGTGCCGAAAACCATGTCGGGTTGCATTTACTGCACCGATTCGGGCCAAAAATTAAACGATGCACCGATTTGTCCAGAAACAAAACGAACGCACCCAGTCCACTTTTATGGACCCAATAGTGATGTTTGGGTTCGTTTGGGTCAGTTTCATAACTGTGTCGACAACCATGACAAGGTTGCATTTACTGCACCGATTCGGGCCAAAAATTAAACGATCCACCGATTTGTCCAGAAACAAAACGAACGGACCCAGTCCACTTTTTTGGACCCAATAGTGATGTTTGGGTTCATTTCGGTCAGTTTCATAATTGTGTCGAAAACCATGCCGGGGTTGCATTTAATGCACCGAGTCGGGCAGAAAAGAAACGATGCACCGATTCGGGCCAGAAACGAACTCCATTTTTTTGGAACCAATATTGATGTTTTGGTTCATTTTGGTCAGTTTCATTACTGTGCCGGAAACCATTTCGGGTTGCATTTACTGCACCGATTCGGGCAAAACTTAAACGATGCACCGATTTGTCCAGAAACAAAACGAACGCACCTAGTACACTTTTTTGGACCCAATAGTGAAGTTTGGGTTCATTTGGGTCAGTTTCGTAATTGTGTCGAAAACCATACCGGGGTTGCATAATGCACCGAGTCGGGCAGAAACGAAACGATGCACCGATTCGGGCCAGAAACGAAACGAACGCACCCAATCCACTTTTTTGGAACCAATATTGATGTTTTGGTTCATTTTGGTCAGTTTCATTACTGTGCCGAAAACCATGTCGGGTTGCATTTACTGCACCGATTCGGGCCAAAACTTAAACGATGCACCGATTCATCCAAAAACAAAGCGAACGCACCTAGTCCACTTTTTTGGACCCAATAGTGATGTTTGGGGTTCATTTGGGTCAGTTTCGTAATTGTGTCGAAAACCATGCCGGGGTTGCATTTAATGCACCGAGTCGGGCAGAAAAGAAACGATGCACCGATTCGTCCAGAAACAAAATGAACGCAACCAGTCCACTTTTATGGACCCAATAGTGATGTTTGGGTTCGTTTGGGTCAGTTTCATAAGTGTGTCGACAACCATGACAAGGTTGCATTTACTGCACCGATTCGGGCCAAAAATTAAACGATCCACCGATTTGTCCAGAAACAAAACGAACACACCAGTCCACTTTTTGACCCAATAGTGATGTTTGGCTTCATTTGGGTCAGTTTCGTAATTGTGTCGAAAACCATGCCGGGGTTGCATTTAATGCACCGAGTCGTGCAGAAAAGAAACGATGCACCGATTCGGGCTAGAAACGAAACGAACGCACCCAATCCACTTTTTTGGAACTAATATTGAAGTTTTGGTTCATTTTGGTCAGTTTCATTACTGTGCCGAAAACCATGTCGGGTTGCATTTACTGCACCGATTCGGGCCAAAAATTAAACGATGCACTGATTTGTCCAGAAACAAAACGAACGCACCTAGTCCACTTTTTTGGACCCAATAGTGAAGTTTGGGTTCATTTGGGTCAGTTTCGTAATTGTGTCGAAAACCATGCCGGGGTTGCATTTAATGCACCGAGTGGGGCAGAAAAGAAACGATGCAACGATTCGGGCCAGAAACAAAACGAACGCACCCAATCCACTTTTTTGACCTAGTAGTGATGTTTTGGTTCATTTTGGTCAGTTTCATTACTGTGCCGAAAACCATGCCGGGGGTGCATTTACTGCATCGATTTGGGCCGAAAATGAAACGATGCACCGATTCGTCCAGCAACAAAACAAACGCACCAAGTCCACTTTTATGGACCCGATAGTGCTGTTTGGGTTCGTTTGGGTCAGTTTCGTAATTGTGTCGAAAACCATGACGGGGTTGCATTTAATGCACCGAGTTTGGTAGAAAAGAAACGATGCACCGATTCGGGCCAGCAACGAACCGAATGCACCCAATCCCTTTTAACGACCCAATATTGATGTTTTGGTTCATTTTGGTCAGTTTCATTACTGTGCCGAAAACCATGTCGGGTTGCATTTACTGCACCGATTCGGGCCAAAAATTAAACGATGCACCGATTTGTCCAGAAACAAAACGAACGCACCCAGTCCACTTTTTTGGACCAAATAGTGATGTTTGGGTTCATTTGGGTCAGTTTCGTAATTGTGTCGAAAACCATGCCGGGGTTGCATTTAATGCACCGAGTGGGGCAGAAAAGAAACGATGCACCGATTCGGGCCAGAAACAAAACGAACGCACCCAATCCACTTTTTTGACCTAGTAGTGATGTTTTGGTTCATGTTGGTCAGTTTCATTACTGTGCCGAAAAGCATGTCGGGTTGCATTTACTGCACCGATTCGGTCCAAAAATTAAACGATGCACCGATTTTTCCAGAAACAAAACGAACGCACCCAGTCCACTTTTTTGGACCCAATAGTGATGTTTCGTAATTGTGTCGAAAACCATGCCGGGGTTGCATAATGCACCGAGTCGGGCAGAAACGAAACGATGCACCGATTCGTCCAGAAACAAAACGAACGCACCCAGTCCACTTTTTTGGACCCAATAGTGATGTTTGGGTTCATTTGGGTCAGTTTCGTAATTGTGTCGAAAACCATGCCGGGGTTGCATTTAATGCACCGAGTCGGGCAGAAAAGAAACGATGCACCGATTCGGGCCAGAAACGAACTCCATTTTTTTGGAACCAATATTGATGTTTTGGTTCATTTTGGTCAGTTTCATTACTGTGCCGGAAACCATTTCGGGTTGCATTTACTGCACCAATTCGGGCAAAACTTAAACGATGCACCGATTTGTCCAGAAACAAAACGAACGCACCTAGTACACTTTTTTGGACCCAATAGTGAAGTTTGGGTTCATTTGGGTCAGTTTCGTAATTGTGTCGAAAACCATACCGGGGTTGCATAATGCACCGAGTCGGGCAGAAACGAAACGATGCACCGATTCGGGCCAGAAACGAAACGAACGCACCCAATCCACTTTTTTGGAACCAATATTGATGTTTTGGTTCATTTTGGTCAGTTTCATTACTGTGCCGAAAACCATGTCGGGTTGCATTTACTGCACCGATTCGGGCCAAAACTTAAACGATGCACCGATTCATCCAAAAACAAAGCGAACGCACCTAGTCCACTTTTTTGGACCCAATAGTGATGTTTGGGGTTCATTTGGGTCAGTTTCGTAATTGTGTCGAAAACCATGCCGGGGTTGCATTTAATGCACCGAGTCGGGCAGAAAAGAAACGATGCACCGATTCGTCCAGAAACAAAATGAACGCAACCAGTCCACTTTTATGGACCCAATAGTGATGTTTGGGTTCGTTTGGGTCAGTTTCATAAGTGTGTCGACAACCATGACAAGGTTGCATTTACTGCACCGATTCGGGCCAAAAATTAAACGATCCACCGATTTGTCCAGAAACAAAACGAACACACCAGTCCACTTTTTGACCCAATAGTGATGTTTGGGTTCATTTGGGTCAGTTTCGTAATTGTGTCGAAAACCATGCCGGGGTTGCATTTAATGCACCGAGTCGTGCAGAAAAGAAACGATGCACCGATTCGGGCTAGAAACGAAACGAACGCACCCAATCCACTTTTTTGGAACTAATATTGAAGTTTTGGTTCATTTTGGTCAGTTTCATTACTGTGCCGAAAACCATGTCGGGTTGCATTTACTGCACCGATTCGGGCCAAAAATTAAACGATGCACTGATTTGTCCAGAAACAAAACGAACGCACCTAGTCCACTTTTTTGGACCCAATAGTGAAGTTTGGGTTCATTTGGGTCAGTTTCGTAATTGTGTCGAAAACCATGCCGGGGTTGCATTTAATGCACCGAGTGGGGCAGAAAAGAAACGATGCAACGATTCGGGCCAGAAACAAAACGAACGCACCCAATCCACTTTTTTGACCTAGTAGTGATGTTTTGGTTCATTTTGGTCAGTTTCATTACTGTGCCGAAAACCATGCCGGGGGTGCATTTACTGCATCGATTTGGGCCGAAAATGAAACGATGCACCGATTCGTCCAGCAACAAAACAAACGCACCAAGTCCACTTTTATGGACCCGATAGTGATGTTTGGGTTCGTTTGGGTCAGTTTCGTAATTGTGTCGAAAACCATGACGGGGTTGCATTTAATGCACCGAGTTTGGTAGAAAAGAAACGATGCACCGATTCGGGCCAGCAACGAACCGAACGCACCCAATCCCTTTTAACGACCCAATATTGATGTTTTGGTTCATTTTGGTCAGTTTCATTACTGTGCCGAAAACCATGTCGGGTTGCATTTACTGCACCGATTCGGGCCAAAAATTAAACGATGCACCGATTTGTCCAGAAACAAAACGAACGCACCCAGTCCACTTTTTTGGACCAAATAGTGATGTTTGGGTTCATTTGGGTCAGTTTCGTAATTGTGTCGAAAACCATGCCGGGGTTGCATTTAATGCATCGAGTGGGGCAGAAAAGAAACGATGCACCGATTCGGGCCAGAAACAAAACGAACGCACCCAATCCACTTTTTTGACCTAGTAGTGATGTTTTGGTTCATGTTGGTCAGTTTCATTACTGTGCCGAAAAGCATGTCGGGTTGCATTTACTGCACCGATTCGGTCCAAAAATTAAACGATGCACCGATTTTTCCAGAAACAAAACGAACGCACCCAGTCCACTTTTTTGGACCCAATAGTGATGTTTCGTAATTGTGTCGAAAACCATGCCGGGGTTGCATAATGCACCGAGTCGGGCAGAAACGAAACGATGCACCGATTCGTCCAGAAACAAAACGAACGCACCCAGTCCACTTTTTTGGACCCAATAGTGATGTTTGGGTTCATTTGGGTCAGTTTCGTAATTGTGTCGAAAACCATGCCGGGGTTGCATTTAATGCACCGAGTCGGGCAGAAAAGAAACGATGCACCGATTCGGGCCAGAAACGAAACGAACGCACCCAATCCACTTTTTTGGAACCAATATTCATGTTTTGGTTCATTTTGGTCAGTTTCATTACTGTGCCAAAAACCATGTCGGGTTGCATTTACTGCACCGATTCGGGCCAAAAATTAAACGATGCACTGATTCGTCCAGAAACAAAACGAACGCACCTAGTCCACTTTTTTGGACCCAATAGTGATGTTTGGGTTCATTTGGGTCAGTTTCGTAATTGTGTCGAAAACCATGCCGGGGTTGCATTTAATGCACCGAGTCGGGCATAAAAGAAACGATGCACCGATTCGGGCCAGAAACAAAACGAACGCACCCAATCCACTTTTTTGACCCAGTAGTGATGTTTTGGTTCATTTTGGTCAGTTTCATTACTGTGCCGAAAACCATGCCGGGGGTGCATTTACTGCATTGATTTGGGCCAAAAATGAAACGATGCACCGATTCGTCCAGAAACAAAACAAACGCACCAAGTCCACTTTTATGGACCCGATAGTGATGTTTGGGTTCGTTTGGGTCAGTTTCATAATTGTGTCGAAAACCATGCCGGGGTTGCATTTAATGCACCGAGTCGGGCAGAAAAGAAACGATGCACCGATTCGGGCCAGAAACGAACTCCATTTTTTTGGAACCAATATTGATGTTTTGGTTCATTTTGGTCAGTTTCATTACTGTGCCGGAAACCATTTCGGGTTGCATTTACTGCACCGATTCGGGCAAAACTTAAACGATGCACCGATTTGTCCAGAAACAAAACGAACGCACCTAGTACACTTTTTTGGACCCAATAGTGAAGTTTGGGTTCATTTGGGTCAGTTTCGTAATTGTGTCGAAAACCATACCGGGGTTGCATAATGCACCGAGTCGGGCAGAAACGAAACGATGCACCGATTCGGGCCAGAAACGAAACGAACGCACCCAATCCACTTTTTTGGAACCAATATTGATGTTTTGGTTCATTTTGGTCAGTTTCATTACTGTGCCGAAAACCATGTCGGGTTGCATTTACTGCACCGATTCGGGCCAAAACTTAAACGATGCACCGATTCATCCAAAAACAAAGCGAACGCACCTAGTCCACTTTTTTGGACCCAATAGTGATGTTTGGGGTTCATTTGGGTCAGTTTCGTAATTGTGTCGAAAACCATGCCGGGGTTGCATTTAATGCACCGAGTCGGGCAGAAAAGAAACGATGCACCGATTCGTCCAGAAACAAAATGAACGCAACCAGTCCACTTTTATGGACCCAATAGTGATGTTTGGGTTCGTTTGGGTCAGTTTCATAAGTGTGTCGACAACCATGACAAGGTTGCATTTACTGCACCGATTCGGGCCAAAAATTAAACGATCCACCGATTTGTCCAGAAACAAAACGAACACACCAGTCCACTTTTTGACCCAATAGTGATGTTTGGCTTCATTTGGGTCAGTTTCGTAATTGTGTCGAAAACCATGCCGGGGTTGCATTTAATGCACCGAGTCGTGCAGAAAAGAAACGATGCACCGATTCGGGCTAGAAACGAAACGAACGCACCCAATCCACTTTTTTGGAACTAATATTGAAGTTTTGGTTCATTTTGGTCAGTTTCATTACTGTGCCGAAAACCATGTCGGGTTGCATTTACTGCACCGATTCGGGCCAAAAATTAAACGATGCACTGATTTGTCCAGAAACAAAACGAACGCACCTAGTCCACTTTTTTGGACCCAATAGTGAAGTTTGGGTTCATTTGGGTCAGTTTCGTAATTGTGTCGAAAACCATGCCGGGGTTGCATTTAATGCACCGAGTGGGGCAGAAAAGAAACGATGCAACGATTCGGGCCAGAAACAAAACGAACGCACCCAATCCACTTTTTTGACCTAGTAGTGATGTTTTGGTTCATTTTGGTCAGTTTCATTACTGTGCCGAAAACCATGCCGGGGGTGCATTTACTGCATCGATTTGGGCCGAAAATGAAACGATGCACCGATTCGTCCAGCAACAAAACAAACGCACCAAGTCCACTTTTATGGACCCGATAGTGATGTTTGGGTTCGTTTGGGTCAGTTTCGTAATTGTGTCGAAAACCATGACGGGGTTGCATTTAATGCACCGAGTTTGGTAGAAAAGAAACGATGCACCGATTCGGGCCAGCAACGAACCGAATGCACCCAATCCCTTTTAACGACCCAATATTGATGTTTTGGTTCATTTTGGTCAGTTTCATTACTGTGCCGAAAACCATGTCGGGTTGCATTTACTGCACCGATTCGGGCCAAAAATTAAACGATGCACCGATTTGT
The DNA here is from genome assembly GCA_033239725.1 of Echinochloa phyllopogon. Taxonomy (NCBI): domain Eukaryota; kingdom Viridiplantae; phylum Streptophyta; class Magnoliopsida; order Poales; family Poaceae; genus Echinochloa; species Echinochloa phyllopogon. The sequence goes on from BTCW01000018.1 coordinate 33,189,751, forward strand.
CCAGAAACAAAACGAACGCACCCAGTCCACTTTTTTGGACCAAATAGTGATGTTTGGGTTCATTTGGGTCAGTTTCGTAATTGTGTCGAAAACCATGCCGGGGTTGCATTTAATGCACCGAGTGGGGCAGAAAAGAAACGATGCACCGATTCGGGCCAGAAACAAAACGAACGCACCCAATCCACTTTTTTGACCTAGTAGTGATGTTTTGGTTCATGTTGGTCAGTTTCATTACTGTGCCGAAAAGCATGTCGGGTTGCATTTACTGCACCGATTCGGTCCAAAAATTAAACGATGCACCGATTTTTCCAGAAACAAAACGAACGCACCCAGTCCACTTTTTTGGACCCAATAGTGATGTTTCGTAATTGTGTCGAAAACCATGCCGGGGTTGCATAATGCACCGAGTCGGGCAGAAACGAAACGATGCACCGATTCGTCCAGAAACAAAACGAACGCACCCAGTCCACTTTTTTGGACCCAATAGTGATGTTTGGGTTCATTTGGGTCAGTTTCGTAATTGTGTCGAAAACCATGCCGGGGTTGCATTTAATGCACCGAGTCGGGCAGAAAAGAAACGATGCACCGATTCGGGCCAGAAACGAACTCCATTTTTTTGGAACCAATATTGATGTTTTGGTTCATTTTGGTCAGTTTCATTACTGTGCCGGAAACCATTTCGGGTTGCATTTACTGCACCAATTCGGGCAAAACTTAAACGATGCACCGATTTGTCCAGAAACAAAACGAACGCACCTAGTACACTTTTTTGGACCCAATAGTGAAGTTTGGGTTCATTTGGGTCAGTTTCGTAATTGTGTCGAAAACCATACCGGGGTTGCATAATGCACCGAGTCGGGCAGAAACGAAACGATGCACCGATTCGGGCCAGAAACGAAACGAACGCACCCAATCCACTTTTTTGGAACCAATATTGATGTTTTGGTTCATTTTGGTCAGTTTCATTACTGTGCCGAAAACCATGTCGGGTTGCATTTACTGCACCGATTCGGGCCAAAACTTAAACGATGCACCGATTCATCCAAAAACAAAGCGAACGCACCTAGTCCACTTTTTTGGACCCAATAGTGATGTTTGGGGTTCATTTGGGTCAGTTTCGTAATTGTGTCGAAAACCATGCCGGGGTTGCATTTAATGCACCGAGTCGGGCAGAAAAGAAACGATGCACCGATTCGTCCAGAAACAAAATGAACGCAACCAGTCCACTTTTATGGACCCAATAGTGATGTTTGGGTTCGTTTGGGTCAGTTTCATAAGTGTGTCGACAACCATGACAAGGTTGCATTTACTGCACCGATTCGGGCCAAAAATTAAACGATCCACCGATTTGTCCAGAAACAAAACGAACACACCAGTCCACTTTTTGACCCAATAGTGATGTTTGGGTTCATTTGGGTCAGTTTCGTAATTGTGTCGAAAACCATGCCGGGGTTGCATTTAATGCACCGAGTCGTGCAGAAAAGAAACGATGCACCGATTCGGGCTAGAAACGAAACGAACGCACCCAATCCACTTTTTTGGAACTAATATTGAAGTTTTGGTTCATTTTGGTCAGTTTCATTACTGTGCCGAAAACCATGTCGGGTTGCATTTACTGCACCGATTCGGGCCAAAAATTAAACGATGCACTGATTTGTCCAGAAACAAAACGAACGCACCTAGTCCACTTTTTTGGACCCAATAGTGAAGTTTGGGTTCATTTGGGTCAGTTTCGTAATTGTGTCGAAAACCATGCCGGGGTTGCATTTAATGCACCGAGTGGGGCAGAAAAGAAACGATGCAACGATTCGGGCCAGAAACAAAACGAACGCACCCAATCCACTTTTTTGACCTAGTAGTGATGTTTTGGTTCATTTTGGTCAGTTTCATTACTGTGCCGAAAACCATGCCGGGGGTGCATTTACTGCATCGATTTGGGCCGAAAATGAAACGATGCACCGATTCGTCCAGCAACAAAACAAACGCACCAAGTCCACTTTTATGGACCCGATAGTGATGTTTGGGTTCGTTTGGGTCAGTTTCGTAATTGTGTCGAAAACCATGACGGGGTTGCATTTAATGCACCGAGTTTGGTAGAAAAGAAACGATGCACCGATTCGGGCCAGCAACGAACCGAACGCACCCAATCCCTTTTAACGACCCAATATTGATGTTTTGGTTCATTTTGGTCAGTTTCATTACTGTGCCGAAAACCATGTCGGGTTGCATTTACTGCACCGATTCGGGCCAAAAATTAAACGATGCACCGATTTGTCCAGAAACAAAACGAACGCACCCAGTCCACTTTTTTGGACCAAATAGTGATGTTTGGGTTCATTTGGGTCAGTTTCGTAATTGTGTCGAAAACCATGCCGGGGTTGCATTTAATGCATCGAGTGGGGCAGAAAAGAAACGATGCACCGATTCGGGCCAGAAACAAAACGAACGCACCCAATCCACTTTTTTGACCTAGTAGTGATGTTTTGGTTCATGTTGGTCAGTTTCATTACTGTGCCGAAAAGCATGTCGGGTTGCATTTACTGCACCGATTCGGTCCAAAAATTAAACGATGCACCGATTTTTCCAGAAACAAAACGAACGCACCCAGTCCACTTTTTTGGACCCAATAGTGATGTTTCGTAATTGTGTCGAAAACCATGCCGGGGTTGCATAATGCACCGAGTCGGGCAGAAACGAAACGATGCACCGATTCGTCCAGAAACAAAACGAACGCACCCAGTCCACTTTTTTGGACCCAATAGTGATGTTTGGGTTCATTTGGGTCAGTTTCGTAATTGTGTCGAAAACCATGCCGGGGTTGCATTTAATGCACCGAGTCGGGCAGAAAAGAAACGATGCACCGATTCGGGCCAGAAACGAACTCCATTTTTTTGGAACCAATATTGATGTTTTGGTTCATTTTGGTCAGTTTCATTACTGTGCCGGAAACCATTTCGGGTTGCATTTACTGCACCGATTCGAGCAAAACTTAAACGATGCACCGATTTGTCCAGAAACAAAACGAACGCACCTAGTACACTTTTTTGGACCCAATAGTGAAGTTTGGGTTCATTTGGGTCAGTTTCGTAATTGTGTCGAAAATCATACCGGGGTTGCATAATGCACCGAGTCGGGCAGAAACGAAACGATGCACCGATTCGGGCCAGAAACGAAACGAACGCACCCAATCCACTTTTTTGGAACCAATATTGATGTTTTGGTTCAATTTGGTCAGTTTCATTACTGTGCCGAAAACCATGTCGGGTTGCATTTACTGCACCGATTCGGGCCAAAACTTAAACGATGCACCGATTCGTCCAAAAACAAAGCGAACGCACCTAGTTGACTTTTTTGGACCCAATAGTGATGTTTGGGGTTCATTTGGGTCAGTTTCGTAATTGTGTCGAAAACCATGCCGGGGTTGCATTTAATGCACCGAGTCGGGCAGAAAAGAAACGATGCACCGATTCGTCCAGAAACAAAACGAACGCAACCAGTCCACTTTTATGGACCCAATAGTGATGTTTGGGTTCGTTTGGGTCAGTTTCATAACTGTGTCGACAACCATGACAAGGTTGCATTTACTGCACCGATTCGGGCCAAAAATTTAACGATCCACCGATTTGTCCAGAAACAAAACGAACGGACCCAGTCCACTTTTTTGGACCCAATAGTGATGTTTGGGTTCATTTGGGTCAGTTTCGTAATTGTGTCGAAAACCATGCCGGGGTTGCATTTAATGCACCGAGTCGGGCAGAAAAGAAACGATGCACCGATTCGGGCCAGAAACGAACTCCATTTTTTTGGAACCAATATTGATGTTTTGGTTCATTTTGGTCAGTTTCATTACTGTGCCGGAAACCATTTCGGGTTGCATTTACTGCAACGATTCGGGCAAAACTTAAACGATGCACCGATTTTTCCAGAAACAAAACGAACGCACCCAGTCCACTTTTTTGGACCCAATAGTGAAGTTTGGGTTCATTTGGGTCAGTTTCGTAATTGTGTCGAAAACCATACCGGGGTTGCATAATGCACCGAGTCGGGCAGAAACGAAACGATGCACCGATTCGGGCCAGAAACGAAACGAACGCACCCAATCCACTTTTTTGGAACCAATATTGATGTTTTGGTTCATTTTGGTCAGTTTCATTACTGTGCCGAAAACCATGTCGGGTTGCATTTACTGCACCGATTCGGGCCAAAACTTAAACGATGCACCGATTCGTCCAAAAACAAAGCGAACGCACCTAGTCCACTTTTTTGGACCCAATAGTGATGTTTGGGGTTCATTTGGGTCAGTTTCGTAATTGTGTCGAAAACCATGCCGGGGTTGCATTTAATGCACCGAGTCGGGCAGAAAAGAAACGATGCACCGATTCGTCCAGAAACAAAACGAACGCAACCAGTCCACTTTTATGGACCCAATAGTGATGCTTGGGTTCGTTTGGGTCAGTTTCATAAGTGTGTCGACAACCATGACAAGGTTGCATTTACTGCACCGTTTCGGGCCAAAAATTTAACGATCCACCGATTTGTCCAGAAACAAAACGAACACACCAGTCCACTTTTTTGGACCCAATAGTGATGTTTGGGTTCATTTGGGTCAGTTTCGTAATTGTGTCGAAAACCATGCCGGGGTTGCATTTAATGCACCGAGTCGTGCAGAAAAGAAACGATGCACCGATTCGGGCCAGAAACGAAACGAACGCACCCAATCCACTTTTTTGGAACCAATATTCAAGTTTTGGTTCATTTTGGTCAGTTTCATTACTGTGCCGAAAACCATGTCGGGTTGCATTTACTGCACCGATTCGGGCCAAAAATTAAACGATGCACTGATTTGTCCAGAAATAAAACGAACGCACCTAGTCCACTTTTTTGGACCCAATAGTGAAGTTTGGGTTCATTTGGGTCAGTTTCGTAATTGTGTCGAAAACCATGCCGGGGTTGCATTTAATGCACCGAGTGGGGCAGAAAAGAAACGATGCAACGATTCGGGCCAGAAACAAAACGAACGCACCCAATCCACTTTTTTGACCTAGTAGTGATGTTTTGGTTCATTTTGGTCAGTTTCATTACTGTGCCGAAAACCATGCCGGGGGTGCATTTACTGCATCGATTTGGGCCGAAAATGAAACGATGCACCGATTCGTCCAGCAACAAAACAAACGCACCAAGTCCACTTTTATGGACCCGATAGTGATGTTTGGGTTCGTTTGGGTCAGTTTCGTAATTGTGTCAAAAACCATGACGGGGTTGCATTTAATGCACCGAGTTTAGTAGAAAAGAAACGATGCACCGATTCGGGCCAGCAACGAAACGAACGCACCCAATCCCTTTTTTCGACCCAATATTGATGTTTTGGTTCATTTTGGTCAATTTCATTACTGTGCCGAAAACCATGTCGGGTTGCATTTAGTGCACCGATTCGGTCCAAAAATTAAACGATGCACCGATTTGTCCAGAAACAAAACGAACGCACCCAGTCCACTTTTTTGGACCCAATAGTGATGTTTGGGTTCATTTGGGTCAGTTTCGTAATTGTGTCGAAAACCATGCCGGGGTTGCATAATGCACCGAGTCGGGCAGAAACGAAACGATGCACCGATTCGTCCAGAAACAAAACGAACGCACCCAGTCCACTTTTTTGGACCCAATAGTGATGTTTGGGTTCATTTGGGTCAGTTTCGTAATTGTGTCGAAAACCATGCCGGGGATGCATTTAGTGCACCGAGTCGGGCAGAAAAGAAACGATGCACCGATTCAGGCCAGAAACGAACTCCATTTTTTTGGAACCAATATTGATGTTTTGGTTCATTTTGGTCAGTTTCATTACTGTGCCGAAAACCATTTCGGGTTGCATTTACTGCACCGATTCGGTCCAAAACTTAAACAATGCACCGATTTGTCCAGAAACAAAACGAACGCACCTAGTACACTTTTTTGGACCCAATAGTGAAGTTTGGGTTCATTTGGGTCAGTTTTGTAATTGTGTCGAAAACCTTACCGGGGTTGCATAATGCACCGAGTCGGGCAGAAACGAAACGATGCACCGATTCGGGCCAGAAACGAAACGAACGCACCCAATCCACTTTTTTTGGAACCAATATTGATGTTTTGGTTCATTTTGGTCAGTTTCATTACTGTGCCGAAAACCATGTCGGGTTGCATTTACTACAGCGATTCGGGCCAAAAATTAAACGATGCACTGATTCGTCCAGAAACAAAACGAACGCACCTAGTCCACTTTTTTGGACCCAATAGTGATGTTTGGGTTCATTTGGGTCAGTTTCGTAATTGTGTCGAAAACCATGCCGGGGTTGCATTTAATGCACCGAGTCGGGCAGAAAAGAAACGATGCACCGATTTGGGCCAGAAACAAAACGAACGTACCCAATCCACTTTTTTGACCCAGTAGTGATGTTTTGGTTCATTTTGGTCAGTTTCATTACTTTGCCGAGAACCATGCCGGGGGTGCATTTACAGCATCGATTTGGGCCGAAAATGAAACGATGCACCGATTCGTCCAGAAACAAAACAAACGCACCAAGTCCACTTTTATGGACCCGATAGTGATGTTTGGGTTCGTTTGGGTCAGTTTCATAATTGTGTCGAAAACCATGACGGGGTTGAATTTAATGCACCGAGTTTGGTAGAAAAGAAACGATGCACCGATTCGGGCCAGCAATGAAACGAACGCACCCAATCCCTTTTTTCGACCCAATATTGATGTTTTGGTTCATTTTGGTCAGTTTCATTACTGTGCCGAAAACCATGTCGGGTTGCATTTACTACACCGATTCGGTCCAAAAATTAAACGATGCACCGATTTGTCCAGAAACAAAACGAACGCACCCAGTCCACTGTTTTGGACCCAATAGTGATGTTTGGGTTCATTTGGGTCAGTTTCGTAATTGTGTCGAAAACCATGTCGGGGTTGCATTTAATGCACCGAGTCGGGCAGAAAAGAAACGATGCACCGATTCGGGCCAGAAACGAAATGAACGCACCCAATCCACTTTTTTGGAACCAATATTGATGTTTTGGTTCATTTTGGTCAGTTTCATTACTGTGCCGAAAACCATTTCGGGTTGCATTTACTACAGCGATTCGGGCCAAAAATTAAACGATGCACTGATTCGTCCAGAAACAAAACGAACGCACCTAGTCCACTTTTTTGGACCCAATAGTGATGTTTGGGTTCATTTGGGTCAGTTTCGTAATTGTGTCGAAAACCATGCCGGGGTTGCATTTAATGCACCGAGTCGGGCAGAAAAGAAACGATGCACCGATTTGGGCCAGAAACAAAACGAACGTACCCAATCCACTTTTTTGACCCAGTAGTGATGTTTTGGTTCATTTTGGTCAGTTTCATTACTTTGCCGAGAACCATGCCGGGGGTGCATTTACAGCATCGATTTGGGCCGAAAATGAAACGATGCACCGATTCGTCCAGAAACAAAACAAACGCACCAAGTCCACTTTTATGGACCCGATAGTGATGTTTGGGTTCGTTTGGGTCAGTTTCATAATTGTGTCGAAAACCATGACGGGGTTGAATTTAATGCACCGAGTTTGGTAGAAAAGAAACGATGCACCGATTCGGGCCAGCAATGAAACGAACGCACCCAATCCCTTTTTTCGACCCAATATTGATGTTTTGGTTCATTTTGGTCAGTTTCATTACTGTGCCGAAAACCATGTCGGGTTGCATTTACTACACCGATTCGGTCCAAAAATTAAACGATGCACCGATTCGTCCAGAAACAAAACGAACACACCCAGTCCACTTTTTTTGGACCCAATAGTGATGTTTGGGTTCATTTGGGTCAGTTTCGTAATTGTGTCGAAAACCATGCCGGGGTTGCATTTAATGCACCGAGTCGGGCAGAAAAGAAACGATGCACCGATTCGGGCCAGAAACGAACTCCATTTTTTTGGAACCAATATTGATGTTTTGGTTCATTTTGGTCAGTTTCATTACTGTGCCGAAAACCATTTCGGGTTGCATTTACTGCACCGATTCGGTCCAAAACTTAAACGATGCACCGATTTGTCCAGAAACAAAACGAACGCACGTAGTACACTTTTTTGGACCCAATAGTGAAGTTTGGGTTCATTTGGGTCAGTTTCGTAATTGTGTCGAAAACCATACCGGGGTTGTATAATGCACCGAGTCGGGCAGAAACGAAACGATGCACCGATTCGGGCCAGAAACGAAACGAACGCACCCAATCCACTTTTTTTGGAACCAATATTGATGTTTTGGTTCATTTTGGTCAGTTTCATTACTGTGCCGAAAACCATTTCGGGTTGCATTTACTGCACCGATTCGGTCCAAAACTTAAACGATGCACCGATTTGTCCAGAAACAAAACGAACGCACCTAGTACACTTTTTTGGACCCAATTGTGAAGTTTGGGTTCATTTGGGTCAGTTTCGTAATTGTGTCGAAAACCATACCGGGGTTGCATAATGCACCGAGTCGGGCAGAAACGAAACGATGCACCGAGTCGGGCAGAAACGAAACGATGCACCGATTCGGGCTAGAAACGAAACGAACGCACCCAATCCACTTTTTTTGGAACCAATATTGATGTTTTGGTTCATTTTGGTCAGTTTCATTACTGTGCCGAAAACCATGTCGGGTTGCATTTACTGCACCGATTCGAGCCAAAAATTAAACGATGCACTGATTCGTCCAGAAACAAAACGAACGCACCTAGTCCACTTTTTTGGACCCAATAGTGATGTTTGGGTTCATTTGGGTCAGTTTCGTAATTGTGTCGAAAACCATGCCGGGGTTGCATTTAATGCACCGAGTCGGGCATAAAAGAAACGATGCACCGATTCGGGCCAGAAACAAAACGAACGCACCCAATCCACTTTTTTGACCCAGTAGTGATGTTTTGGTTCATTTTGGTCAGTTTCATTACTTTGCCGAGAACCATGCCGGGGGTGCATTTACTGCATCGATTTGGGCCGAAAATGAAACGATGCACCGATTCGTCCAGAAACAAAACAAACGCACCAAGTCCACTTTTATGGACCCGATAGTGATGTTTGGGTTCGTTTGGGTCAGTTTCATAATTGTGTCGAAAACCATGACGGGGTTGAATTTAATGCACCGAGTTTGGTAGAAAAGAAACGATGCACCGATTCGGGCCAGCAATGAAACGAACGCACCCAATCCCTTTTTTCGACCCAATATTGATGTTTTGGTTCATTTTGGTCAGTTTCATTACTGTGCCGAAAGCCATGTCGGGTTGCATTTACTGCACCGATTCGGTCCAAAAATTAAACGATGCACCGATTTGTCCAGAAACAAAATGAACGCACCCAGTCCACTTTTTTGGACCCAATAGTGATGTTTGGGTTCATTTGGGTCAGTTTCGTAATTGTGTCGAAAACCATGCCGGGGTTGCATAATGCACCGAGTCGGGCAGAAATGAAACAATGCACCGATTCGTCCAGAAACAAAACGAACGCACCCAGTCCACTTTTTTGGACCCAATAGTGATGTTTGGGTTCATTTGGGTCAGTTTCGTAATTGTGTCGAAAACCATGCCGGGGTTGCATTTAATGCACCGAGTCGGGCAGAAAAGAAACGATGCACCGATTCGGGCCAGAAACGAACTCCATTTTTTTGGAACCAATATTGATGTTTTGGTTCATTTTGGTCAGTTTCATTACTGTGCCGAAAACCATTTCGGGTTGCATTTACTGCACCGATTCGGTCCAAAACTTAAACGATGCACCGATTTGTCCAGAAACAAAACGAACGCACCTAGTACACTTTTTTGGACCCAATAGTGAAGTTTGGGTTCATTTGGGTCAGTTTCGTAATTGTGTCGAAAACCATACCGGGGTTGCATAATGCACCGAGTCGGGCAGAAACGAAACGATGCACCGATTCGGGCTAGAAACGAAACGAACGCACCCAATCCACTTTTTTTGGAACCAATATTGATGTTTTGGTTCATTTTGGTCAGTTTCATTACTGTGCCGAAAACCATGTCGGGTTGCATTTACTGCACCGATTCGGGCCAAAAATTAAACGATGCACTGATTCGTCCAGAAACAAAACGAACGCACCTAGTCCACTTTTTTGGACCCAATAGTGATGTTTGGGTTCATTTGGGTCAGTTTCGTAATTGTGTCGAAAACCATGCCAGGTTTGCATTTAATGCACCGAGTCGGGCATAAAAGAAACGATGCACCGATTCGGGCCAGAAACAAAACGAACGCACCCAATCCACTTTTTTGACCCAGTAGTGATGTTTTGGTTCATTTTGGTCAGTTTCATTACTGTGCCGAAAACCATGCCGGGGGTGCATTTACTGCATTGATTTGGGCCAAAAATGAAACGATGCACCGATTCGTCCAGAAACAAAACAAACGCACCAAGTCCACTTTTATGGACCCGATAGTGATGTTTGGGTTCGTTTGGGTCAGTTTCATAATTGTGTCGAAAACCATGACGGGGTTGCATTTAATGCACCGAGTTTGGCAGAAAAGAAACGATGCACCGATTCGGACCAGCAACGAAACGAACGCACCCAATCCCTTTTTTCGACCCAATATTGATGTTTTGGTTCATTTTGGTCAGTTTCATTACTGTGCCGAAAACCATGTCGGGTTGCATTTACTGCACCGATTCGGTCCAAAAATTAAATGATGCACCGATTTGTCCAGAAACAAAACGAACGCACCTAGTACACTATTTTGGACCCAATAGTGAAGTTTGGGTTCCTTTGGGTCAGTTTCGTAATTGTGTCGAAAACCATACCGGGGTTGCATAATGCACCGAGTCGGGCAGAAACGAAACGATGCACCGAGTCGGGCAGAAACGAAACGATGCACCGATTCGGGCTAGAAACGAAACGAACGCACCCAATCCACTTTTTTTGGAACCAATATTGATGTTTTGGTTCATTTTGGTCAGTTTCATTACTGTGCTGAAAACCATGTCGGGTTGCATTTACTGCACCGATTCGGGCCAAAAATTAAACGATGCACTGACGTCCAAAAACAAAACGAACGCACCTAGTCCACTTTTTTGGACCCAAAAGTGATGTTTTGGTTCATTTGGGTCAGTTTCCTAATTGTGTCGAAAAATGATGACGGGGTTGCATTTAATGCACCGAGTCGGGCAGAAAAGAAACGATGCACCGATTCGGGCCAGAAACGAAACGAACGCACCCAATCCACTTTTTTGGAACCAATATTGATGTTTTGGTTCATTTTGGTCAGTTTCATTACTGTGCCGAAAACCATATCGGGTTGCATTTACTGCACCGATTCGGGCCAAAAATTAAACGATGCACTGATTCGTCCAGAAACAAAACGAACGCACCTAGTCCACTTTTTTGGACCCAATAGTGATGTTTGGGTTCATTTGTGTCAGTTTCGTAATTGTGTCGAAAACCATGACGGGGTTGCATTTAATGCACCGAGTTTGGCAGAAAAGAAACGATGCACCGATTCGGCCAGCAACGAAACGAACGCACCCAATCCCTTCTTTCGACCCAATATTGATGTTTTGGTTCATTTTGGTCAGTTTCATTACTGTGCCGAAAACCATGTCGGGTTGCATTTACTGCACCGATTCGGGCCAAAAATTAAACGATGCACTGATTCGTCCAGAAACAAAACGAACGCACCTTGTCCACTTTTTTGGACCCAATAGTGATGTTTGGGTTCATTTGGGTCAGTTTCGTAATTGTGTCGAAAACCATGACGGGGTTGCATTTAATGCACCGAGTTTGGCAGAAAAGAAACGATGCACCGATTCGGCCAGCAACGAAACGAACGCACCCAATCCCTTTTTTCGACCCAATATTGATGTTTTGGTTCATTTTGGTCAGTTTCATTACTGTGTCGAAAACCATGTCGGGTTGCATTTACTGCACCGATTCGGGCCAAAAATTAAACGATGCACCGATTTGTCCAGAAGCAAAACGAACGCACCCAATCCACTTTTTTGGACCTAATAGTGATGTTTGGGTTCATTTGGGTCAGTTTCGTAATTGTGTTGAAAACCATGTCGGGGTTGCATTTAATGCACCGAGTCGGGCAGAAAAGAAACGATGCACCGATTCGGGCCAGAAACGAAACGAACACACCCAATCCACTTTTTTGGAACCAATATTCATGTTTTGGTTCATTTTGGTCAGTTTCATTACTGTGCCGAAAACCATGTCGGGTTGCATTTACTGCACCGATTCGGGCCAAAAATTAAACGATGCACTGATTCGTCCAGAAACAAAACGAACGCACCCAGTCCACTTTTTTTGGAACCAATAGTGATGTTTGGGTTCATTTGGGTCAGTTTCGTAATTGTGTCGAAAACCATGCCGGGGTTGCATTTAATGCACCGAGTTGGGCAGAAAAGAAACAATGCACCGATTCGGGCCAGAAACGAAATGAATGCACCCAATCCACTTTTTTGGAACCAATATTGATGTTTTGGTTCATTTTGGTCAGTTTCATTACTGTGCCGAAAACCATGTCGGGTTGCATTTACTGCACCGATTCGGGCCAAAAATTAAACGATGCACTGATTCGTCCAGAAACAAAACGAACGCACCTGGTCCACTTTTTTGGACCCAATAGTGATGTTTGGGTTCATTTGGGTCAGTTTCGTACTTGTGTCGAAAACCATGCCGAGGTTGCATTTAATGCACCGAGTCGGGCAGAAAAGAAACGATGCACCGATTCGGGCCAGAAACGAAACGAACGCACCCAATCCACTTTTTTGGAACCAATATTCATGTTTTGGTTCATTTTGGTCAGTTTCATTACTGTGCCGAAAACCATGTCGGGTTGCATTTACTGCACCGATTCGGGCCAAAAATTAAACGATGCACTGATTCGTCCAGAAACAAAACGAAAGCACCCAGTCCACTTTTTTGTTCCCAATAGTGATGTTTGGGTTCATTTGGGTCAGTTTCATAATTGTGTCGAAAACCATGCCGGGGTTGCATTTAATGCACCGAGTGGGGCAGAAAAGAAACGATGCACCGATTCGGGCCAGAAACGAAACGAACGCACCCAATCCACTTTTTTGGAACCAATATTGATGTTTTGGTTCATTTTGGTCAGTTTCATTACTGTGCCGAAAACCATGTCGGGTTGCATTTACTGCACCGATTCGGGCCAAAAATTAAACGATGCACCGATTTGTCCAGACACAAAACGAACGCACCCAGTCCACTTTTTTGGACCCAATAGTGATGTTTGGGTTCATTTGGGTCAGTTTCGTAATTGTGTCGAAAACCATGACGGGGTTGCATTTAATGCACCGAGTTTGGCAGAAAAGAAAACGATGCACCGATTCGGCCAGCAATGAAACGAACGCACCCAATCCCTTTTTTCGACCCAATATTGATGTTTTGGTTCATTTTGGTCAGTTTCATTACTGTGCCGAAAACCATTTCGGGTTGCATTTACTGCACCGATTCGGTCCAAAACTTAAACGATGCACCGATTTGTCCAGAAACAAAACGAACGCACCCAGTCCAATTTTTTGTTCCCAATAGTGATGTTTGGGTTCATTTGGGTCAGTTTCATAATTGTGTCGAAAACCATGCCGGGGTTGCATTTAATGCACCGAGTGGGGCAGAAAAGAAACGATGCACCGATTCGGGCCAGAAACGAAACGAACGCACTCAATCCACTTTTTTGGAACCAATATTCATGTTTTGGTTCATTTTGGTCAGTTTCATTACTGTGCCGAAAACCATGTCGGGTTGCATTTACTGCACCGATTCGGGCCAAAAATTAAACGATGCACGGATTCGTCCAGAAACAAAACGAACGCACCTAGTCCACTTTTTTGGACCCAATAGTGATGTTTGGGTTCATTTGGGTCAGTTTCGTAATTGTGTCGAAAACCATGCCGGGGTTGCATTTAATGCACCGAGTCGGGCATAAAAGAAACGATGCACCGATTCGGGCCAGAAACAAAACGAACGCACCCAATCCACTTTTTTGACCCAGTAGTGATGTTTTGGTTCATTTTGGTCAGTTTCATTACTGTGCCGAAAACCATGCCGGGGGTGCATTTACTGCATTGATTTGGGCCAAAAATGAAACGATGCACCGATTCGTCCAGAAACAAAACAAACGCACCAAGTCCACTTTTATGGACCCGATAGTGATGTTTGGGTTCGTTTGGGTCAGTTTCATAATTGTGTCGAAAACCATGACGGGGTTGCATTTAATGCACCGAGTTTGGCAGAAAAGAAACGATGCACCGATTCGGACCAGCAACGAAACGAACGCACCCAATCCCTTTTTTCGACCCAATATTGATGTTTTGGTTCATTTTGGTCTGTTTCATTACTGTGTCGAAAACCATGTCGGGTTGCATTTACTGCACCGATTTGGTCCAAAAATTAAACGATGCACCGATTTGTCCAGAAGCAAAACGAACGCACCCAGTCCACTTTTTTGGACCTAATAGTGATGTTTGGGTTCATTTGGGTCAGTTTCGTAATTGTGTTGAAAACCATGTCGGGGTTGCATTTAATGCACCGAGTCGGGCAGAAAAGAAACGATGCACCGATTCGGGCCAGAAACGAAACGAACGCACCCAATCCACTTTTTTGGAACCAATATTCATGTTTTGGTTCATTTTGGTCAGTTTCATTACTGTGCCGAAAACCATGTCGGGTTGCATTTACTGCACCGATTCGGGCCAAAAATTAAACGATGCACTGATTCGTCCAGAAACAAAACGAACGCACCCAGTCCACTTTTTTGTTCCCAATAGTGATGTTTGGGTTCATTTGGGTCAGTTTCATAATTGTGTCGAAAACCATGCCGCGGTTGCATTTAATGCACCGAGTTTGGCAGAAAAGAAACGATGCACCGATTCGGCCAGCAACGAAACGAACGCACCCAATCCCTTTTTTCGACCCAATATTGATGTTTTGGTTCATTTTGGTCTGTTTCATTACTGTGTCGAAAACCATGTCGGGTTGCATTTACTGGACCGATTCGGGCCAAAAATTAAACGATGCACTGATTCGTCCAGAAACAAAACGAACGCACCTAGTCCACTTTTTTGTTCCCAATAGTGATGTTTGGGTTCATTTGAGTCAGTTTCATAATTGTGTCGAAAACCATGCAGGGGTTGCATTTAATGCACCGAGTGGGGCAGAAAAGAAACGATGCACCGATTCGGGCCAGAAACGAAACGAACGCACCCAATCCACTTTTTTGGAACCAATATTGATGTTTTGGTTCATTTTGGTCAGTTTCATTACTGTGCCGAAAACCATGTCGGGTTGCATTTACTGCACCGATTCGGGCCAAAAATTAAACGATGCACCGATTTGTCCAAACACAAAACGAACGCACCCAGTCCACTTTTTTGGACCCAATAGTGATGTTTGGGTTCAGTTGGGTCAGTTTCGTAATTGTGTCGAAAACCATGACGGGGTTGCATTTAATGCACCGAGTTTGGCAGAAAAGAAAACGATGCACCGATTCGGCCAGCAATGAAACGAACGCACCCAATCCCTTTTTTCGACCAAATATTGATGTTTTGGTTCATTTTGGTCAGTTTCATTACTGTGCCGAAAACCATTTCGGGTTGCATTTACTGCACCGATTCGGTCCAAAACTTAAACGATGCACCGATTTGTCCAGAAACAAAACCAACGCACCCAGTCCACTTTTTTGTTCCCAATACTGATGTTTGGGTTCATTTGCGTCAGTTTCATAATTGTGTCGAAAACCATGCCGGGGTTGCATTTAATGCACCGAGTGGGGCAGAAAAGAAACGATGCACCGATTCGGGCCAGAAACGAAACGAACGCACCCAATCCACTTTTTTGGAACCAATATTCATGTTTTGGTTCATTTTGGTCAGTTTCATTACTGTGCCGAAAACCATGTCGGGTTGCATTTACTGCACCGATTCGGGCCAAAAATTAAACGATGCACTGATTCGTCCAGAAACAAAACGAACGCACCCAGTCCACTTTTTTGTTCCCAATAGTGATGTTTGGGTTCATTTGGGTCAGTTTCATAATTGTGTCGAAAACCATGCCGCGGTTGCATTTAATGCACCGAGTTTGGCAGAAAAGAAACGATGCACCGATTCGGCCAGCAACGAAACGAACGCACCCAATCCCTTTTTTCGACCCAATATTGATGTTTTGGTTCATTTTGGTCTGTTTCATTACTGTGTCGAAAACCATGTCGGGTTGCATTTACTGGACCGATTCGGGCCAAAAATTAAACGATGCACTGATTCGTCCAGAAACAAAACGAACGCACCTAGTCCACTTTTTTGTTCCCAATAGTGATGTTTGGGTTCATTTGAGTCAGTTTCATAATTGTGTCGAAAACCATGCAGGGGTTGCATTTAATGCACCGAGTGGGGCAGAAAAGAAACGATGCACCGATTCGGGCCAGAAACGAAACGAACGCACCCAATCCACTTTTTTGGAACCAATATTGATGTTTTGGTTCATTTTGGTCAGTTTCATTACTGTGCCGAAAACCATGTCGGGTTGCATTTACTGCACCGATTCGGGCCAAAAATTAAACGATGCACCGATTTGTCCAAACACAAAACGAACGCACCCAGTCCACTTTTTTGGACCCAATAGTGATGTTTGGGTTCAGTTGGGTCAGTTTCGTAATTGTGTCGAAAACCATGACGGGGTTGCATTTAATGCACCGAGTTTGGCAGAAAAGAAAACGATGCACCGATTCGGCCAGCAATGAAACGAACGCACCCAATCCCTTTTTTCGACCAAATATTGATGTTTTGGTTCATTTTGGTCAGTTTCATTACTGTGCCGAAAACCATTTCGGGTTGCATTTACTGCACCGATTCGGTCCAAAACTTAAACGATGCACCGATTTGTCCAGAAACAAAACCAACGCACCCAGTCCACTTTTTTGTTCCCAATACTGATGTTTGGGTTCATTTGCGTCAGTTTCATAATTGTGTCGAAAACCATGCCGGGGTTGCATTTAATGCACCGAGTGGGACAGAAAAGAAACGATGCACCGATTCGGGCCAGAAACGAAACGAACGCACCCAATCCACTTTTTTGGAACCAATATTCATGTTTTGGTTCATTTTGGTCAGTTTCATTACTGTGCCGAAAACCATGTCGGGTTGCATTTACTGCACCGATTCGGGCCAAAAATTAAACGATGCACTGATTCGTCCAGAAACAAAACGAACGCACCCAGTCCACTTTTTTGTTCCCAATAGTGATGTTTGGGTTCATTTGGGTCAGTTTCATAATTGTGTCGAAAACCATGCCGCGGTTGCATTTAATGCACCGAGTTTGGCAGAAAAGAAACGATGCACCGATTCGGCCAGCAACGAAACGAACGCACCCAATCCCTTTTTTTGACCCAATATTGATGTTTTGGTTCATTTTGGTCTGTTTCATTACTGTGTCGAAAACCATGTCGGGTTGCATTTACTGCACCGATTTG
Source organism: Echinochloa phyllopogon (assembly GCA_033239725.1). Taxonomy (NCBI): domain Eukaryota; kingdom Viridiplantae; phylum Streptophyta; class Magnoliopsida; order Poales; family Poaceae; genus Echinochloa; species Echinochloa phyllopogon. Next base: position 33,207,226 of record BTCW01000018.1, read on the forward strand.
GTCCAAAAATTAAACGATGCACCGATTTGTCCAGAAGCAAAACGAACGCACCCAGTCCACTTTTTTGGACCTAATAGTGATGTTTGGGTTCATTTGGGTCAGTTTCGTAATTGTGTTGAAAACCATGTCGGGGTTGCATTTAATGCACCGAGTCGGGCAGAAAAGAAACGATGCACCGATTCGGGCCAGAAACGAAACGAACGCACCCAATCCACTTTTTTGGAACCAATATTCATGTTTTGGTTCATTTTGGTCAGTTTCATTACTGTGTCGAAAACCATGTCGGGTTGCATTTACTGCACCGATTCGGGCCAAAAATTAAACGATGCACTGATTCGTCCAGAAACAAAACGAACGCACCTAGTCCACTTTTTTGGACCCAATAGTGATGTTTGGGTTCATTTGGGTCAGTTTCGTAATTGTGTCGAAAACCATGCCGAGGTTGCATTTAATGCACCGAGTCGGGCAGAAAAGAAACGATGCACCGATTCGGGCCAGAAACGAAACAAACGCACCCAATCCACTTTTTTGGAACCAATATTCATGTTTTGGTTCATTTTGGTCAGTTTCATTACTGTGCCGAAAACCATGTCGGGTTGCATTTACTGGACCGATTCGGGCCAAAAATTAAACGATGCACTGATTCGTCCAGAAACAAAACGAACGCACCTAGTCCACTTTTTTGTTCCCAATAGTGATGTTTGGGTTCATTTGAGTCAGTTTCGTAATTGTGTCGAAAACCATGCAGGGGTTGCATTTAATGCACCGAGTGGGGCAGAAAAGAAACGATGCACCGATTCGGGCCAGAAACGAAACGAACGCACCCAATCCACTTTTTTGGAACCAATATTGATGTTTTGGTTCATTTTGGTCAGTTTCATTACTGTGCCGAAAACCATGTCGGGTTGCATTTACTGCACCGATTCGGGCCAAAAATTAAACGATGCACCGATTTGTCCAAACACAAAACGAACGCACCCAGTCCACTTTTTTGGACCCAATAGTGATGTTTGGGTTCAGTTGGGTCAGTTTCGTAATTGTGTCGAAAACCATGACGGGGTTGCATTTAATGCACCGAGTTTGGCAGAAAAGAAAACGATGCACCGATTCGGCCAGCAATGAAACGAACGCACCCAATCCCTTTTTTCGACCAAATATTGATGTTTTGGTTCATTTTGGTCAGTTTCATTACTGTGCCGAAAACCATTTCGGGTTGCATTTACTGCACCGATTCGGTCCAAAACTTAAACGATGCACCGATTTGTCCAGAAACAAAACCAACGCACCCAGTCCACTTTTTTGTTCCCAATACTGATGTTTGGGTTCATTTGGGTCAGTTTCATAATTGTGTCGAAAACCATGCCGGGGTTGCATTTAATGCACCGAGTGGGGCAGAAAAGAAACGATGCACCGATTCGGGCCAGAAACGAAACGAACGCACCCAATCCACTTTTTTGGAACCAATATTCATGTTTTGGTTCATTTTGGTCAGTTTCATTACTGTGCCGAAAACCATGTCGGGTTGCATTTACTGCACCGATTCGGGCCAAAAATTAAACGATGCACTGATTCGTCCAGAAACAAAACGAACGCACCCAGTCCACTTTTTTGTTCCCAATAGTGATGTTTGGGTTCATTTGGGTCAGTTTCATAATTGTGTCGAAAACCATGCCGGGGTTGCATTTAATGCACCGAGTGGGGCAGAAAAGAAACGATGCACCGATTCGGGCCAGAAACGAAACGAACGCACCCAATCCACTTTTTTGGAACCAATATTGATGTTTTGGTTCATTTTGGTCAGTTTCATTACTGTGCCGAAAACCATGTCGGGTTGCATTTACTGCACCGATTCGGGCCAAAAATTAAACGATGCACCGATTTGTCCAAACACAAAACGAACGCACCCAGTCCACTTTTTTGGACCCAATAGTGATGTTTGGGTTCATTTGGGTCAGTTTCGTAATTGTGTCGAAAACCATGACGGGGTTGCATTTAATGCACCGAGTTTGGCAGAAAAGAAAACGATGCACCGATTCGGCCAACAATGAAACGAACGCACCCAATCCCTTTTTTCGACCCAATATTGATGTTTTGGTTCATTTTGGTCAGTTTCATTACTGTGCCGAAAACCATTTCGGGTTGCATTTACTGCACCGATTCGGTCCAAAACTTAAACGATGCACCGATTTGTCCAGAATCAAAACCAACGCACCCAGTCCACTTTTTTGTTCCCAATAGTGATGTTTGGGTTCATTTGGGTCAGTTTCATAATTGTGTCGAAAACCATGCCGGGGTTGCTTTTAATGCACCGAGTGGGGCAGAAAAGAAACGATGCACCGATTCGGGCCAGAAACGAAACGAACGCACCCAATCCACTTTTTTGGAACCAATATTCATGTTTTGGTTCATTTTGGTCAGTTTCATTACTGTGCCGAAAACCATGTCGGGTTGCATTTACTGCACCGATTCGGGCCAAAAATTAAACGATGCACTGATTCGTCCAGAAACAAAACGAACGCACCTAGTCCACTTTTTTGGACCCAATAGTGATGTTTGGGTTCATTTGGGTCAGTTTCGTAATTGTGTCGAAAACCATGACGCGGTTGCATTTAATGCACCGAGTTTGGCAGAAAAGAAACGATGCACCGATTCGGCCAGCAACGAAACGAACGCACCCAATCCCTTTTTTCGACCCAATATTGATGTTTTGGTTCATTTTGGTCTGTTTCATTACTGTGTCGAAAACCATGTCGGGTTGCATTTACTGCACCGATTCAGTCCAAAAATTAAACGATGCACCGATTTGTCCAGAAGCAAAACGAACGCACCCAGTCCACTTTTTTGGACCTAATAGTGACGTTTGGGTTCATTTGGGTCAGTTTCGTAATTGTGTTGAAAACCATGTCGGGTTTGCATTTAATGCACCGAGTCGGGCAGAAAAGAAACGATGCACCGATTCGGGCCAGAAACGAAACGAACGCACCCAATCCACTTTTTTGGAACCAATATTCATGTTTTGGTTCATTTTGGTCAGTTTCATTACTGTGCCGAAAACCATGTCGGGTTGCATTTACTGCACCGATTCGGGCCAAAAATTAAACGATGCACTGATTCGTCCAGAAACAAAACGAACGCACCTGGTCCACTTTTTTGGACCCAATAGTGATGTTTGGGTTCATTTGGGTCAGTTTCGTAATTGTGTCGAAAACCATGCCGAGGTTGCATTTAATGCACCGAGTCGGGCAGTAAAGAAACGATGCACCGATTCGGGCCAGAAACGAAACAAACGCACCCAATCCACTTTTTTGGAACCAATATTCATGTTTTGGTTCATTTTGGTCAGTTTCATTACTGTGCCGAAAACCATGTCGGGTTGCATTTACTGCACCGATTCGGGCCAAAAATTAAACGATGCACTGATTCGTCCAGAAACAAAACGAACGCACCCAGTCCACTTTTTTGTTCCCAATAGTGATGTTTGGGTTCATTTGGGTCAGTTTCATAATTGTGTCGAAAACCATGCCGGGGTTGCATTTAATGCACCGAGTGGGGCAGAAAAGAAACGATGCACCGATTCGGGCCAGAAACGAAACGAACGCACCCAATCCACTTTTTTGGAACCAATATTGATGTTTTGGTTCATTTTGGTCAGTTTCATTACTGTGCCGAAAACCATGTCGGGTTGCATTTACTGCACCGATTCGGGCCAAAAATTAAACGATGCACCGATTTGTCCAAACACAAAACGAACGCACCCAGTCCACTTTTTTGGACCTAATAGTGATGTTTGGGTTCATTTGGGTCAGTTTCGTAATTGTGTTGAAAACCATGTCGGGGTTGCATTTAATGCACCGAGTCGGGCAGAAAAGAAACGATGCACCGATTCGGTCCAGAAACGAAACGAACGCACCCAATCCACTTTTTTGGAACCAATATTGTTGTTTTGGTTCATTTTGGTCAGTTTCATTACTGTGCCGAAAACCATGTCGGGTTGCATTTACTGCACCGATTCGGGCCAAAAATTAAACGATGCACTGATTCGTCCAGAAACAAAACGAACGCACCTGGTCCACTTTTTTGGACCCAATAGTGATGTTTGGGTTCATTTGGGTCAGTTTCATAATTGTGTCGAAAACCATGACGGGGTTGCATTTAATGCACCGAGTTTGGCAGAAAAGAAAACGATGCACCGATTCGGCCAGCAATGAAACGAACGCACCCAATCCCTTTTTTCGACCCAATATTGATGTTTTGGTTCATTTTGGTCAGTTTCATTACTGTGCCGAAAACCATTTCGGGTTGCATTTACTGCACCGATTCGGTCCAAAACTTAAACGATGCACCAATTTGTCCAGAAACAAAACCAACGCACGCAGTCCACTTTTTTGTTCCCAATAGTGATGTTTGGGTTCATTTGGGTCAGTTTCATAATTGTGTCGAAAACCATGCCGGGGTTGCATTTAATGCACCGAGTGGGGCAGAAAAGAAACGATGCACCGATTCGGGCCAGAAACGAAACGAACGCACCCAATCCACTTTTTTGGAACCAATATTCATGTTTTGGTTCATTTTGGTCAGTTTCATTACTGTGCCGAAAACCATGTCGGGTTGCATTTACTGCACCGATTCGGGCCAAAAATTAAACGATGCACTGATTCATCCAGAAACAAAACGAACGCACCCAGTCCACTTTTTTGTTCCCAATAGTGATGTTTGGGTTCATTTGGGTCAGTTTCATAATTGTGTCAAAAACCATGACGGGGTTGCATTTAATGCACCGAGTCGGGCAGAAAAGAAACGATGCACCGATTCGGTCCAGAAACGAAACGAACGCACCCAATCCACTTTTTTGGAACCAATATTGATGTTTTGGTTCATTTTGGTCAGTTTCATTACTGTGCCGAAAACCATGTCGGCTTGCATTTACTGCACCGATTCGGGCCAAAAATTAAACGATGCACTGATTCGTCCAGAAACAAAATGAACGCACCTGGTCCACTTTTTTGGACCCAATAGTGATGTTTGGGTTCATTTGGGTCAGTTTCGTAATTGTGTCGAAAACCATGACGGGGTTGCATTTAATGCACCGAGTTTGGCAGAAAAGAAAACGATGCACCGATTCGGCCAGCAATGAAACGAACGCACCCAATCCCTTTTTTCGACCCAATATTGATGTTTTGGTTCATTTTGGTCAGTTTCATTACTGTGCCGAAAACCATTCGGGTTGCATTTACTGCACCGATTCGGTCCAAAACTTAAACGATGCACCAATTTGTCCAGAAACAAAACCAACGCACCGAGTCCACTTTTTTGTTCCCAATAGTGATGTTTGGGTTCATTTGGGTCAGTTTCATAATTGTGTCGAAAACCATGCCAGGGTTGCATTTAATGCACCGAGTGGGGCAGAAAAGAAACGATGCACCGATTCGGGCCAGAAACGAAACGAACGCACCCAATCCACTTTTTTGGAACCAATATTGATGTTTTGGTTCATTTTGGTCAGTTTCATTACTGTGCCGAAAACCATGTCGGGTTGCATTTACTGCACCGATTCGGGCCAAAAATTAAACGATGCACTGACTCGTCCAGAAACAAAACGAACGCACCCAGTCCACTTTTTTGTTCCCAATAGTGATGTTTGGGTTCATTTGGGTCAGTTTCATAATTGTGTCGAAAACCATGCCGGGGTTGCATTTAATGCACCGAGTGGGGCAGAAAAGAAACGATGCACCGATTCGGGCCAGAAACGAAACGAACGCGCCCAATCCACTTTTTTGGAACCAATATTGATGTTTTGGTTCATTTTGGTCAGTTTCATTACTGTGCCGAAAACCATGTCGGGTTGCATTTACTGCACCGATTCGGGCCAAAAATTAAACGATGCACTGATTCGTCCAGAAACAAAACGAACGCACCTAGTCCACTTTTTTGGACCCAATAGTGATGTTTGGGTTCATTTGGGTAAGTTTCGTAATTGTGTCGAAAACCATGACGGGGTTGCATTTAATGCACCGAGTTTGGCAGAAAAGAAAACGATGCACCGATTCGGCCAGCAATGAAACGAACGCACCCAATCCCTTTTTTCGACCCAATATTGATGTTTTGGTTCATTTTGGTCAGTTTCATTACTGTGCCGAAAACCATTTCGGGTTGCATTTACTGCACCGATTCGGGCCAAAAATTAAACGATGCACTGATTCGTCCAGAAACAAAACGAACGCACCTAGTCCACTTTTTTGGACCCAATAGTGATGTTTGGGTTCATTTGTGTCAGTTTCGTAATTGTGTCGAAAACCATGACGGGGTTGCATTTAATGCACCGAGTTTGGCAGAAAAGAAACGATGCACCGATTCGGCCAGCAACGAAACGAACGCACCCAATCCCTTCTTTCGACCCAATATTGATGTTTTGGTTCATTTTGGTCAGTTTCATTACTGTGCCGAAAACCATGTCGGGTTGCATTTACTGCACCGATTCGGGCCAAAAATTAAACGATGCACTGATTCGTCCAGAAACAAAACGAACGCAGCTAGTCCACTTTTTTGGACCCAATAGTGATGTTTGGGTTCATTTGGGTCAGTTTCGTAATTGTGTCGAAAACCATGACGCGGTTGCATTTAATGCACCGAGTTTGGCAGAAAAGAAACGATGCACCGATTCGGCCAGCAACGAAACGAACGCACCCAATCCCTTTTTTCGACCCAATATTGATGTTTTGGTTCATTTTGGTCTGTTTCATTACTGTGTCGAAAACCATGTCGGGTTGCATTTACTGCACCGATTCGGGCCAAAAATTAAACGATGCACCGATTTGTCCAGAAGCAAAACGAACGCACCCAGTCCACTTTTTTGGACCTAATAGTGATGTTTGGGTTCATTTGGGTCAGTTTCGTAATTGTGTTGAAAACCATGTCGGGGTTGCATTTAATGCACCGAGTTTGGCAGAAAAGAAAACGATGCACCGATTCGGCCAGCAATGAAACGAACGCACCCAATCCCTTTTTTCGACCCAATATTGATGTTTTGGTTCATTTTGGTCAGTTTCATTACTGTGCCGAAAACCATTTCGGGTTGCATTTACTGCACCGATTCGGGCCAAAAATTAAACGATGCACTGATTCGTCCAGAAACAAAACGAACGCACCTAGTCCACTTTTTTGGACCCAATAGTGATGTTTGGGTTCATTTGTGTCAGTTTCGTAATTGTGTCGAAAACCATGACGGGGTTGCATTTAATGCACCGAGTTTGGCAGAAAAGAAACGATGCACCGATTCGGCCAGCAACGAAACGAACGCACCCAATCCCTTCTTTCGACCCAATATTGATGTTTTGGTTCATTTTGGTCAGTTTCATTACTGTGCCGAAAACCATGTCGGGTTGCATTTACTGCACCGATTCGGGCCAAAAATTAAACGATGCACTGATTCGTCCAGAAACAAAACGAACGCAGCTAGTCCACTTTTTTGGACCCAATAGTGATGTTTGGGTTCATTTGGGTCAGTTTCGTAATTGTGTCGAAAACCATGACGCGGTTGCATTTAATGCACCGAGTTTGGCAGAAAAGAAACGATGCACCGATTCGGCCAGCAACGAAACGAACGCACCCAATCCCTTTTTTCGACCCAATATTGATGTTTTGGTTCATTTTGGTCTGTTTCATTACTGTGTCGAAAACCATGTCGGGTTGCATTTACTGCACCGATTCGGGCCAAAAATTAAACGATGCACCGATTTGTCCAGAAGCAAAACGAACGCACCCAGTCCACTTTTTTGGACCTAATAGTGATGTTTGGGTTCATTTGGGTCAGTTTCGTAATTGTGTTGAAAACCATGTCGGGGTTGCATTTAATGCACCGAGTTTGGCAGAAAAGAAAACGATGCACCGATTCGGCCAGCAATGAAACGAACGCACCCAATCCCTTTTTTCGACCCAATATTGATGTTTTGGTTCATTTTGGTCAGTTTCATTACTGTGCCGAAAACCATTTCGGGTTGCATTTACTGCACCGATTCGGGCCAAAAATTAAACGATGCACTGATTCGTCCAGAAACAAAACGAACGCACCTAGTCCACTTTTTTGGACCCAATAGTGATGTTTGGGTTCATTTGTGTCAGTTTCGTAATTGTGTCGAAAACCATGACGGGGTTGCATTTAATGCACCGAGTTTGGCAGAAAAGAAACGATGCACCGATTCGGCCAGCAACGAAACGAACGCACCCAATCCCTTCTTTCGACCCAATATTGATGTTTTGGTTCATTTTGGTCAGTTTCATTACTGTGCCGAAAACCATGTCGGGTTGCATTTACTGCACCGATTCGGGCCAAAAATTAAACGATGCACTGATTCGTCCAGAAACAAAACGAACGCAGCTAGTCCACTTTTTTGGACCCAATAGTGATGTTTGGGTTCATTTGGGTCAGTTTCGTAATTGTGTCGAAAACCATGACGCGGTTGCATTTAATGCACCGAGTTTGGCAGAAAAGAAACGATGCACCGATTCGGCCAGCAACGAAACGAACGCACCCAATCCCTTTTTTCGACCCAATATTGATGTTTTGGTTCATTTTGGTCTGTTTCATTACTGTGTCGAAAACCATGTCGGGTTGCATTTACTGCACCGATTCGGGCCAAAAATTAAACGATGCACCGATTTGTCCAGAAGCAAAACGAACGCACCCAGTCCACTTTTTTGGACCCAATAGTGATGTTTGGGTTCATTTGTGTCAGTTTCGTAATTGTGTCGAAAACCATGACGGGGTTGCATTTAATGCACCGAGTTTGGCAGAAAAGAAACGATGCACCGATTCGGCCAGCAACGAAACGAACGCACCCAATCCCTTCTTTCGACCCAATATTGATGTTTTGGTTCATTTTGGTCAGTTTCATTACTGTGCCGAAAACCATGTCGGGTTGCATTTACTGCACCGATTCGGGCCAAAAATTAAACGATGCACTGATTCGTCCAGAAACAAAACGAACGCAGCTAGTCCACTTTTTTGGACCCAATAGTGATGTTTGGGTTCATTTGGGTCAGTTTCGTAATTGTGTCGAAAACCATGACGCGGTTGCATTTAATGCACCGAGTTTGGCAGAAAAGAAACGATGCACCGATTCGGCCAGCAACGAAACGAACGCACCCAATCCCTTTTTTCGACCCAATATTGATGTTTTGGTTCATTTTGGTCTGTTTCATTACTGTGTCGAAAACCATGTCGGGTTGCATTTACTGCACCGATTCGGGCCAAAAATTAAACGATGCACCGATTTGTCCAGAAGCAAAACGAACGCACCCAGTCCACTTTTTTGGACCTAATAGTGATGTTTGGGTTCATTTGGGTCAGTTTCGTAATTGTGTTGAAAACCATGTCGGGGTTGCATTTAATGCACCGAGTTTGGCAGAAAAGAAAACGATGCACCGATTCGGCCAGCAATGAAACGAACGCACCCAATCCCTTTTTTCGACCCAATATTGATGTTTTGGTTCATTTTGGTCAGTTTCATTACTGTGCCGAAAACCATTTCGGGTTGCATTTACTGCACCGATTCGGGCCAAAAATTAAACGATGCACTGATTCGTCCAGAAACAAAACGAACGCACCTAGTCCACTTTTTTGGACCCAATAGTGATGTTTGGGTTCATTTGTGTCAGTTTCGTAATTGTGTCGAAAACCATGACGGGGTTGCATTTAATGCACCGAGTTTGGCAGAAAAGAAACGATGCACCGATTCGGCCAGCAACGAAACGAACGCACCCAATCCCTTCTTTCGACCCAATATTGATGTTTTGGTTCATTTTGGTCAGTTTCATTACTGTGCCGAAAACCATGTCGGGTTGCATTTACTGCACCGATTCGGGCCAAAAATTAAACGATGCACTGATTCGTCCAGAAACAAAACGAACGCAGCTAGTCCACTTTTTTGGACCCAATAGTGATGTTTGGGTTCATTTGGGTCAGTTTCGTAATTGTGTCGAAAACCATGACGCGGTTGCATTTAATGCACCGAGTTTGGCAGAAAAGAAACGATGCACCGATTCGGCCAGCAACGAAACGAACGCACCCAATCCCTTTTTTCGACCCAATATTGATGTTTTGGTTCATTTTGGTCTGTTTCATTACTGTGTCGAAAACCATGTCGGGTTGCATTTACTGCACCGATTCGGGCCAAAAATTAAACGATGCACCGATTTGTCCAGAAGCAAAACGAACGCACCCAGTCCACTTTTTTGGACCTAATAGTGATGTTTGGGTTCATTTGGGTCAGTTTCGTAATTGTGTTGAAAACCATGTCGGGGTTGCATTTAATGCACCGAGTCGGGCAGAAAAGAAACGATGCACCGATTCGGGCCAGAAATGAAACGAACGCACCCAATCCACTTTTTTGGAACCAATATTCATGTTTTGGTTCATTTTGGTCAGTTTCATTACTGTGCCGAAAACCATGTCGGGTTGCATTTACTGCACCGATTCGGGCCAAAAATTAAACGATGCACTGATTCGTCCAGAAACAAAACGAACGCACCTGGTCCACTTTTTTGGACCCAATAGTGATGTTTGGGTTCATTTGGGTCAGTTTCGTAATTGTGTCGAAAACCATGCCGAGGTTGCATTTAATGCACCGAGTCGGGCAGAAAGAAACGATGCACCGATTCGGGCCAGAAACGAAACGAACGCACCCAATCCACTTTTTTGGAACCAATATTCATGTTTTGGTTCATTTTGTTCAGTTTCATTACTATGCCGAAAACCATGTCGGGTTGCATTTACTGCACCGATTCGGGCCAAAAATTAAACGATGCACTGATTCGTCCAGAAACAAAACGAAAGCACCCAGTCCACTTTTTTGTTCCCAATAGTGATGTTTGGGTTCATTTGGGTCAGTTTCATAATTGTGTCGAAAACCATGCCGGGGTTGCATTTAATGCACCGAGTGGGGCAGAAAAGAAACGATGCACCGATTCGGGCCAGAAACGAAACGAACGCACCCAATCCACTTTTTTGGAACCAATGTTGATGTTTTGGTTCATTTTGGTCAGTTTCATTACTGTGCCGAAAACCATGTCGGGTTGCATTTACTGCACCGATTCGGGCCAAAAATTAAACTATGCACCGATTTGTCCAAACACAAAACGAACGCACCCAGTCCACTTTTTTGGACCCAATAGTGATGTTTGGGTTCATTTGGGTCAGTTTCGTAATTGTGTCGAAAACCATGACGGGGTTGCATTTAATGCACCGAGTTTGGCAGAAAAGAAAACGATGCACCGATTCGGCCAGCAATGAAACGAACGCACCCAATCCCTTTTTTCGACCCAATATTGATGTTTTGGTTCATTTTGGTCAGTTTCATTACTGTGCCGAAAACCATTTCGGGTTGCATTTACTGCACCGATTCGGTCCAAAACTTAAACGATGCACCGATTTGTCCAGAAACAAAACCAACGCACCCAGTCCACTTTTTTGTTCCCAATAGTGATGTTTGGGTTCATTTGGGTCAGTTTCATAATTGTGTCGAAAACCATGCCGGGGTTGCATTTAATGCACCGAGTGGGGCAGAAAAGAAACGATGCACCGATTCGGGCCAGAAACGAAACGAACGCACCCAATCCACTTTTTTGGAACCAATATTCATGTTTTGGTTCATTTTGGTCAGTTTCATTACTGTGCCGAAAACCATGTCGGGTTGCATTTACTGCACCGATTCGGGCCAAAAATTAAACGATGCACTGATTCGTCCAGAAACAAAACGAAAGCACCCAGTCCACTTTTTTGTTCCCAATAGTGATGTTTGGGTTCATTTGGGTCAGTTTCATAATTGTGTCGAAAACCATGCCGGGGTTGCATTTAATGCACCGAGTGGGGCAGAAAAGAAACGATGCACCGATTCGGGCCAGAAACGAAACGAACGCACCCAATCCACTTTTTTGGAACCAATATTGATGTTTTGGTTCATTTTGGTCAGTTTCATTACTGTGCCGAAAACCATGTCGGGTTGCATTTACTGCACCGATTCGGGCCAAAAATTAAACGATGCACTGACTCGTCCAGAAACAAAACGAACGCACCCAGTCCACTTTTTTGTTCCCAATAGTGATGTTTGGGTTCATTTGGGTCAGTTTCATAATTGTGTCGAAAACCATGCCGGGGTTGCATTTAATGCACCGAGTGGGGCAGAAAAGAAACGATGCACCGATTCGGGCCAGAAACGAAACGAACGCGCCCAATCCACTTTTTTGGAACCAATATTGATGTTTTGGTTCATTTTGGTCAGTTTCATTACTGTGCCGAAAACCATGTCGGGTTGCATTTACTGCACCGATTCGGGCCAAAAATTAAACGATGCACTGATTCGTCCAGAAACAAAACGAACGCACCTAGTCCACTTTTTTGGACCCAATAGTGATGTTTGGGTTCATTTGGGTAAGTTTCGTAATTGTGTCGAAAACCATGACGGGGTTGCATTTAATGCACCGAGTTTGGCAGAAAAGAAAACGATGCACCGATTCGGCCAGCAATGAAACGAACGCACCCAATCCCTTTTTTCGACCCAATATTGATGTTTTGGTTCATTTTGGTCAGTTTCATTACTGTGCCGAAAACCATTTCGGGTTGCATTTACTGCACCGATTCGGGCCAAAAATTAAACGATGCACTGATTCGTCCAGAAACAAAACGAACGCACCTAGTCCACTTTTTTGGACCCAATAGTGATGTTTGGGTTCATTTGTGTCAGTTTCGTAATTGTGTCGAAAACCATGACGGGGTTGCATTTAATGCACCGAGTTTGGCAGAAAAGAAACGATGCACCGATTCGGCCAGCAACGAAACGAACGCACCCAATCCCTTCTTTCGACCCAATATTGATGTTTTGGTTCATTTTGGTCAGTTTCATTACTGTGCCGAAAACCATGTCGGGTTGCATTTACTGCACCGATTCGGGCCAAAAATTAAACGATGCACTGATTCGTCCAGAAACAAAACGAACGCAGCTAGTCCACTTTTTTGGACCCAATAGTGATGTTTGGGTTCATTTGGGTCAGTTTCGTAATTGTGTCGAAAACCATGACGCGGTTGCATTTAATGCACCGAGTTTGGCAGAAAAGAAACGATGCACCGATTCGGCCAGCAACGAAACGAACGCACCCAATCCCTTTTTTCGACCCAATATTGATGTTTTGGTTCATTTTGGTCTGTTTCATTACTGTGTCGAAAACCATGTCGGGTTGCATTTACTGCACCGATTCGGGCCAAAAATTAAACGATGCACCGATTTGTCCAGAAGCAAAACGAACGCACCCAGTCCACTTTTTTGGACCTAATAGTGATGTTTGGGTTCATTTGGGTCAGTTTCGTAATTGTGTTGAAAACCATGTTGGGGTTGCATTTAATGCACCGAGTCGGGCAGAAAAGAAACGATGCACCGATTCGGGCCAGAAATGAAACGAACGCACCCAATCCACTTTTTTGGAACCAATATTCATGTTTTGGTTCATTTTGGTCAGTTTCATTACTGTGCCGAAAACCATGTCGGGTTGCATTTACTGCACCGATTCGGGCCAAAAATTAAACGATGCACTGATTTGTCCAGAAACAAAACGAACGCACCTGGTCCACTTTTTTGGACCCAATAGTGATGTTTGGGTTCATTTGGGTCAGTTTCGTAATTGTGTCGAAAACCATGCCGAGGTTGCATTTAATGCACCGAGTCGGGCAGAAAGAAACGATGCACCGATTCGGGCCAGAAACGAAACGAACGCACCCAATCCACTTTTTTGGAACCAATATTCATGTTTTGGTTCATTTTGTTCAGTTTCATTACTATGCCGAAAACCATGTCGGGTTGCATTTACTGCACCGATTCGGGCCAAAAATTAAACGATGCACTGATTCGTCCAGAAACAAAACGAAAGCACCCAGTCCACTTTTTTGTTCCCAATAGTGATGTTTGGGTTCATTTGGGTCAGTTTCATAATTGTGTCGAAAACCATGCCGGGGTTGCATTTAATGCACCGAGTGGGGCAGAAAAGAAACGATGCACCGATTCGGGCCAGAAACGAAACGAACGCACCCAATCCACTTTTTTGGAACCAATGTTGATGTTTTGGTTCATTTTGGTCAGTTTCATTACTGTGCCGAAAACCATGTCGGGTTGCATTTACTGCACCGATTCGGGCCAAAAATTAAACTATGCACCGATTTGTCCAAACACAAAACGAACGCACCCAGTCCACTTTTTTGGACCCAATAGTGATGTTTGGGTTCATTTGGGTCAGTTTCGTAATTGTGTCGAAAACCATGACGGGGTTGCATTTAATGCACCGAGTTTGGCAGAAAAGAAAACGATGCACCGATTCGGCCAGCAATGAAACGAACGCACCCAATCCCTTTTTTCGACCCAATATTGATGTTTTGGTTCATTTTGGTCAGTTTCATTACTGTGCCGAAAACCATTTCGGGTTGCATTTACTGCACCGATTCGGTCCAAAACTTAAACGATGCACCGATTTGTCCAGAAACAAAACCAACGCACCCAGTCCACTTTTTTGTTCCCAATAGTGATGTTTGGGTTCATTTGGGTCAGTTTCATAATTGTGTCGAAAACCATGCCGGGGTTGCATTTAATGCACCGAGTGGGGCAGAAAAGAAACGATGCACCGATTCGGGCCAGAAACGAAACGAACGCACCCAATCCACTTTTTTGGAACCAATATTCATGTTTTGGTTCATTTTGGTCAGTTTCATTACTGTGCCGAAAACCATGTCGGGTTGCATTTACTGCACCGATTCGGGCCAAAAATTAAACGATGCACTGATTCGTCCAGAAACAAAACGAAAGCACCCAGTCCACTTTTTTGTTCCCAATAGTGATGTTTGGGTTCATTTGGGTCAGTTTCATAATTGTGTCGAAAACCATGCCGGGGTTGCATTTAATGCACCGAGTGGGGCAGAAAAGAAACGATGCACCGATTCGGGCCAGAAACGAAACGAACGCACCCAATCCACTTTTTTGGAACCAATATTGATGTTTTGGTTCATTTTGGTCAGTTTCATTACTGTGCCGAAAACCATGTCGGGTTGCATTTACTGCACCGATTCGGGCCAAAAATTAAACGATGCACTGACTCGTCCAGAAACAAAACGAACGCACCCAGTCCACTTTTTTGTTCCCAATAGTGATGTTTGGGTTCATTTGGGTCAGTTTCATAATTGTGTCGAAAACCATGCCGGGGTTGCATTTAATGCACCGAGTGGGGCAGAAAAGAAACGATGCACCGATTCGGGCCAGAAACGAAACGAACGCGCCCTATCCACTTTTTTGGAACCAATATTGATGTTTTGGTTCATTTTGGTCAGTTTCATTACTGTGCCGAAAACCATGTCGGGTTGCATTTACTGCACCGATTCGGGCCAAAAATTAAACGATGCACTGATTCGTCCAGAAACAAAACGAACGCACCTAGTCCACTTTTTTGGACCCAATAGTGATGTTTGGGTTCATTTGGTTTGGGTAAGTTTCGTAATTGTGTCGAAAACCATGACGGGGTTGCATTTAATGCACCGAGTTTGGCAGAAAAGAAAACGATGCACCGATTCGGCCAGCAATGAAACGAACGCACCCAATCCCTTTTTTCGACCCAATATTGATGTTTTGGTTCATTTTGGTCAGTTTCATTACTGTGCCGAAAACCATTTCGGGTTGCATTTACTGCACCGATTCGGGCCAAAAATTAAACGATGCACTAATTCGTCCAGAAACAAAACGAACGCACCTAGTCCACTTTTTTGGACCCAATAGTGATGTTTGGGTTCATTTGTGTCAGTTTCGTAATTGTGTCGAAAACCATGACGGGGTTGCATTTAATGCACCGAGTTTGGCAGAAAAGAAACGATGCACCGATTCGGCCAGCAACGAAACGAACGCACCCAATCCCTTCTTTCGACCCAATATTGATGTTTTGGTTCATTTTGGTCAGTTTCATTACTGTGCCGAAAACCATGTCGGGTTGCATTTACTGCACCCATTCGGGCCAAAAATTAAACGATGCACTGATTCGTCCAGAAACAAAACAAACGCACCTAGTCCACTTTTTTGGACCCAATAGTGATGTTTGGGTTAATTTGGGTCAGTTTCGTAATTGTGTCGAAAACCATGACGCGGTTGCATTTAATGCACCGAGTTTGGCAGAAAAGAAACGATGCACCGATTCGGCCAGCAACGAAACGAACGCACCCAATCCCTTTTTTCGACCCAATATTGATGTTTTGGTTCATTTTGGTCTGTTTCATTACTGTGTCGAAAACCATGTCGGGTTGCATTTACTGCACCGATTCGGGCCAAAAATTAAACGATGCACCGATTTGTCCAGAAGCAAAACGAACGCACCCAGTCCACTTTTTTGGACCTAATAGTGATGTTTGGGTTCATTTGGGTCAGTTTCGTAATTGTGTTGAAAACCATGTCGGGGTTGCATTTAATGCACCGAGTCGGGCAGAAAAGAAACGATGCACCGATTCGGGCCAGAAACGAAACGAACGCACCCAATCCACTTTTTTGGAACCAATATTCATGTTTTGGTTCATTTTGGTCAGTTTCATTACTGTGCCGAAAACCATGTCGGGTTGCATTTACTGCACCGATTCGGGCCAAAAATTAAACGATGCACTGATTCGTCCAGAAACAAAACGAACGCACCTGGTCCACTTTTTTGGACCCAATAGTGATGTTTGGGTTCATTTGGGTCAGTTTCGTAATTGTGTCGAAAACCATGCCGAGGTTGCATTTAATGCACCGAGTCGGGCAGAAAAGAAACGATGCACCGATTCGGGCCAGAAACGAAACGAATGCACCCAATCCACTTTTTTGGAACCAATATTCATGTTTTGGTTCATTTTGGTCAGTTTCATTACTGTGCCGAAAACCATGTCGGGTTGCATTTACTGCACCGATTCGGGCCAAAAATTAAACGATGCACTGATTCGTCCAGAAACAAAACGAAAGCACCCAGTCCACTTTTTTGTTCCCAATAGTGATGTTTGGGTTCATTTGGGTCAGTTTCATAATTGTGTCGAAAACCATGCCGGGGTTGCATTTAATGCACCGAGTGGGGCAGAAAAGAAACGATGCACCGATTCGGGCCAGAAACGAAACGAACGCACCCAATCCACTTTTTTGGAACCAATATTCATGTTTTGGTTCATTTTGGTCAGTTTCATTACTGTGCCGAAAACCATGTCGGGTTGCATTTACTGCACCGATTCGGGCCAAAAATTAAACGATGCACTGATTCGTCCTGAAACAAAACGAACGCACCTGGTCCACTTTTTTGGACCCAATAGTGATGTTTGGGTTCATTTGGGTCAGTTTCGTAATTGTGTCGAAAACCATGCCGAGGTTGCATTTAATGCACCGAGTCGGGCAGAAAAGAAACGATGCACCGATTCGGGCCAGAAACGAAACGAATGCACCCAATCCACTTTTTTGGAACCAATATTCATGTTTTGGTTCATTTTGGTCAGTTTCATTACTGTGCCGAAAACCATGTCGGGTTGCATTTACTGCACCGATTCGGGCCAAAAATTAAACGATGCACTGATTCGTCCAGAAACAAAACGAAAGCACCCAGTCCACTTTTTTGTTCCCAATAGTGATGTTTGGGTTCATTTGGGTCAGTTTCATAATTGTGTCGAAAACCATGCCGGGGTTGCATTTAATGCACCGAGTGGGGCAGAAAAGAAACGATGCACCGATTCGGGCCAGAAACGAAACGAACGCACCCAATTCACTTTTTTGGAACCAATATTGATGTTTTGGTTCATTTTGGTCAGTTTCATTACTGTGCCGAAAACCATGTCGGGTTGCATTTACTGCACCGATTCGGGCCAAAAATTAAACGATGCACCGATTTGTCCAGACACAAAACGAACGCACCCAGTCCACTTTTTTGGACCCAATAGTGATGTTTGGGTTCATTTGGGTCAGTTTCGTAATTGTGTCGAAAACCATGACGGGGTTGCATTTAATGCACCGAGTTTGGCAGAAAAGAAAACGATGCACCGATTCGGCCAGCAATGAAACGAACGCACCCAATCCCTTTTTTCGACCCAATATTGATGTTTTGGTTCATTTTGGTCAGTTTCATTACTGTGCCGAAAACCATTTCGGGTTGCATTTACTGCACCGATTCGGTCCAAAACTTAAACGATGCACCGAATTGTCCAGAAACAAAACCAACGCACCCAGTCCACTTTTTTGTTCCCAATACTGATGTTTGGGTTCATTTGGGTCAGTTTCATAATTGTGTCGAAAACCATGCCGGGGTTGCATTTAATGCACCGAGTGGGGCAGAAAAGAAACGATGCACCGATTCGGGCCAGAAACGAAACGAACGCACCCAATCCACTTTTTTGGAACCAATATTCATGTTTTGGTTCATTTTGGTCTGTTTCATTACTGTGTCGAAAACCATGTCGGGTTGCATTTACTGCACCGATTCGGGCCAAAAATTAAACGATGCACCGATTTGTCCAGAAGCAAAACGAACGCACCCAGTCCACTTTTTTGGACCTAATAGTGATGTTTGGGTTCATTTGGGTCAGTTTCGTAATTGTGTTGAAAACCATGTCGGGGTTGCATTTAATGCACCGAGTCGGGCAGAAAAGAAACGATGCACCGATTCGGGCCAGAAACGAAACGAACGCACCCAATCCACTTTTTTGGAACCAATATTCATGTTTTGGTTCATTTTGGTCAGTTTCATTACTGTGCCGAAAACCATGTCGGGTTGCATTTACTGCACCGATTTGGGCCAAAAATTAAACGATGCACTGACTCGTCCAGAAACAAAACGAACGCACCTGGTCCACTTTTTTGTTCCCAATAGTGATGTTTGGGTTCATTTGGGTCAGTTTCATAATTGTGTCGAAAACCATGCCGGGGTTGCATTTAATGCACCGAGTGGGGCAGAAAAGAAACGATGCACCGATTCGGGCCAGAAACGAAACGAACGCGCCCAATCCACTTTTTTGGAACCAATATTGATGTTTTGGTTCATTTTGGTCAGTTTCATTACTGTGCCGAAAACCATGTCGGGTTGCATTTACTGCACCGATTCGGGCCAAAAATTAAACGATGCACTGATTCGTCCAGAAACAAAACGAACACACCTAGGCCACTTTTTTGGACCCAATAGTGATGTTTGGGTTCATTTGGGTAAGTTTCGTAATTGTGTCGAAAACCATGACGGGGTTGCATTTAATGCACCGAGTTTGGCAGAAGAGAAAACGATGCACCGATTCGGCCAGCAATGAAACGAACGCACCCAATCCCTTTTTTCGACCCAATATTGATGTTTTGGTTCATTTTGGTCAGTTTCATTACTGTGCCGAAAACCATTTCGGGTTGCATTTACTGCACCGATTCGGGCCAAAAATTAAACGATGCACTGATTCGTCCAGAAACAAAACGAACGCACCTAGTCCACTTTTTTGGACCCAATAGTGATGTTTGGGTTCATTTGTGTCAGTTTCGTAATTGTGTCGAAAACCATGACGGGGTTGCATTTAATGCACCGAGTTTGGCAGAAAAGAAACGATGCACCGATTCGGCCAGCAACGAAACGAACGCACCCAATCCCTTCTTTCGACCCAATATTGATGTTTTGGTTCATTTTGGTCAGTTTCATTACTGTGCCGAAAACCATGTCGGGTTGCATTTACTGCACCGATTTGGGCCAAAAATTAAACGATGCACTGACTCGTCCAGAAACAAAACGAACGCACCTGGTCCACTTTTTTGTTCCCAATAGTGATGTTTGGGTTCATTTGGGTCAGTTTCATAATTGTGTCGAAAACCATGCCGGGGTTGCATTTAATGCACCGAGTGGGGCAGAAAAGAAACGATGCACCGATTCGGGCCAG
Organism: Echinochloa phyllopogon; assembly: GCA_033239725.1. Classification (NCBI taxonomy): domain Eukaryota; kingdom Viridiplantae; phylum Streptophyta; class Magnoliopsida; order Poales; family Poaceae; genus Echinochloa; species Echinochloa phyllopogon. The sequence continues at coordinate 33,227,147 of BTCW01000018.1, forward strand.
AAACAAAACGAACGCACCCAATCCACTTTTTTGGAACCAATATTGATGTTTTGGTTCATTTTGGTCAGTTTCATTACTGTGCCGAAAACCATGTCGGGTTGCATTTACTGCACCGATTCGGGCCAAAAATTAAACGATGCACCGATTTGTCCAGACACAAAACGAACGCACCCAGTCCACTTTTTTGGACCCAATAGTGATGTTTGGGTTCATTTGGGTCAGTTTCGTAATTGTGTCGAAAACCATGACGGGGTTGCATTTAATGCACCGAGTTTGGCAGAAAAGAAAACGATGCACCGATTCGGCCAGCAATGAAACGAACGCACCCAATCCCTTTTTTCGACCCAATATTGATGTTTTGGTTCATTTTGGTCAGTTTCATTACTGTGCCGAAAACCATTTCGGGTTGCATTTACTGCACCGATTCGGTCCAAAACTTAAACGATGCACCGATTTGTCCAGAAACAAAACCAACGCACCCAGTCCACTTTTTTGTTCCCAATACTGATGTTTGGGTTCATTTGGGTCAGTTTCATAATTGTGTCGAAAACCATGCCGGGGTTGCATTTAATGCACCGAGTGGGGCAGAAAAGAAACGATGCACCGATTCGGCCCAGAAACGAAACGAACGCACCCAATCCACTTTTTTGGAACCAATATTCATGTTTTGGTTCATTTTGGTCTGTTTCATTACTGTGTCGAAAACCATGTCGGGTTGCATTTACTGCACCGATTCGGGCCAAAAATTAAACGATGCACCGATTTGTCCAGAAGCAAAACGAACGCACCCAGTCCACTTTTTTGGACCTAATAGTGATGTTTGGGTTCATTTGGGTCAGTTTCGTAATTGTGTTGAAAACCATGTCGGGGTTGCATTTAATGCACCGAGTCGGGCAGAAAAGAAACGATGCACCGATTCGGGCCAGAAACGAAACGAACGCACCCAATCCACTTTTTTGGAACCAATATTCATGTTTTGGTTCATTTTGGTCAGTTTCATTACTGTGCCGAAAACCATGTCGGGTTGCATTTACTGCACCGATTTGGGCCAAAAATTAAACGATGCACTGACTCGTCCAGAAACAAAACGAACGCACCTGGTCCACTTTTTTGTTCCCAATAGTGATGTTTGGGTTCATTTGGGTCAGTTTCATAATTGTGTCGAAAACCATGCCGGGGTTGCATTTAATGCACCGAGTGGGGCAGAAAAGAAACGATGCACCGATTCGGGCCAGAAACGAAACGAACGCGCCCAATCCACTTTTTTGGAACCAATATTGATGTTTTGGTTCATTTTGGTCAGTTTCATTACTGTGCCGAAAACCATGTCGGGTTGCATTTACTGCACCGATTCGGGCCAAAAATTAAACGATGCACTGATTCGTCCAGAAACAAAACGAACGCACCTAGGCCACTTTTTTGGACCCAATAGTGATGTTTGGGTTCATTTGGGTAAGTTTCGTAATTGTGTCGAAAACCATGACGGGGTTGCATTTAATGCACCGAGTTTGGCAGAAAAGAAAACGATGCACCGATTCGGCCAGCAATGAAACGAACGCACCCAATCCCTTTTTTCGACCCAATATTGATGTTTTGGTTCATTTTGGTCAGTTTCATTACTGTGCCGAAAACCATTTCGGGTTGCATTTACTGCACCGATTCGGGCCAAAAATTAAACGATGCACTGATTCGTCCAGAAACAAAACGAACGCACCTAGGCCACTTTTTTGGACCCAATAGTGATGTTTGGGTTCATTTGGGTAAGTTTCGTAATTGTGTCATAAACCATGACGGGGTTGCATTTAATGCACCGAGTTTGGCAGAAAAGAAAACGATGCACCGATTCGGCCAGCAATGAAACGAACGCACCCAATCCCTTTTTTCGACCCAATATTGATGTTTTGGTTCATTTTGGTCAGTTTCATTACTGTGCCGAAAACCATTTCGGGTTGCATTTACTGCACCGATTCGGGCCAAAAATTAAACGATGCACTGATTCGTCCAGAAACAAAACGAACGCACCTAGTCCACTTTTTTGGACCCAATAGTGATGTTTGGGTTCATTTGTGTCAGTTTCGTAATTGTGTCGAAAACCATGACGGGGTTGCATTTAATGCACCGAGTTTGGCAGAAAAGAAACGATGCACCGATTCGGCCAGCAACGAAACGAACGCACCCAATCCCTTCTTTCGACCCAATATTGATGTTTTGGTTCATTTTGGTCAGTTTCATTACTGTGCCGAAAACCATGTCGGGTTGCATTTACTGCACCGATTCGGGCCAAAAATTAAACGATGCACTGATTCGTCCAGAAACAAAACGAACACACCCAGTCCACTTTTTTGTTCCCAATAGTGATGTTTGGGTTCATTTGGGTCAGTTTCATAATTGTGTCGAAAACCATGCCGGGGTTGCATTTAATGCACCGAGTGGGGCAGAAAAGAAACGATGCACCGATTCGGGCCAGAAACGAAACGAACGCACCCAATCCACTTTTTTGGAACCAATATTGATGTTTTGGTTCATTTTGGTCAGTTTCATTACTGTGCCGAAAACCATGTCGGGTTGCATTTACTGCACCGATTCGGGCCAAAAATTAAACGATGCACCGATTTGTCCAAACACAAAACGAACGCACCCAGTCCACTTTTTTGGACCCAATAGTGATGTTTGGGTTCATTTGGGTCAGTTTCGTAATTGTGTCGAAAACCATGACGGGGTTGCATTTAATGCACCGAGTTTGGCAGAAAAGAAAACGATGCACCGATTCGGCCAGCAATGAAACGAACGCACCCAATCCCTTTTTTCGACCCAATATTGATGTTTTGGTTCATTTTGGTCAGTTTCATTACTGTGCCGAAAACCATTTCGGGTTGCATTTACTGCACCGATTCGGTGCAAAACTTAAACGATGCACCGATTTGTCCAGAAACAAAACGAACGCACCTAGTACACTTTTTTGGACCCAATAGTGAAGTTTGGGTTCATTTGGGTCAGTTTCGTAATTGTGTCGAAAACCATGACGGGGTTGCATTTAATGCACCGAGTTTGGCAGGAAAGAAACGATGCACCGATTCGGCCAGCAACAAAACGAACGCACCCAATCCCTTTTTTCGACCCACTATTGATGTTTTGGTTCATTTTGGTCAGTTTCATTACTGTGCCGAAAACCATGTCGGGTTGCATTTACTGCACCGATTCGGGCCAAAAATTAAACGATGCACTGATTCGTCCAGAAACAAAACGAACGCACCTAGTCCACTTTTTTGGACCCAATAGTGATGTTTGGGTTCATTTGGGTCAGTTTCGTAATTGTGTCGAAAACCATGACGGGGTTGCATTTAATGCACCGAGTTTGGCAGAAAAGAAACGATGCACCGATTCGGCCAGCAACGAAACGAACGCGCCCAATCCCTTTTTTCGACCCAATATTGATGTTTTGGTTCATTTTGGTCAGTTTCATTACTGTGTCGAAAACCATGTCGGGTTGCATTTACTGCACCGATTCGGGCCAAAAATTAAACGACGCACCGATTTGTCCAGAAACAGAACGAACGCACCCAGTCCACTTTTTTGGACCCAATAGTGATGTTTGGGTTCATTTGGGTCAGTTTCGTAATTGTGTTGAAAACCATGTCGGGGTTGCATTTAATGCACCGAGTCGGGCAGAAAAGAAACGATGCACCGATTCGGGCCAGAAACGAAATGAACGCACCCAATCCACTTTTTTGGAACCAATATTCATGTTTTGGTTCATTTTGGTCAGTTTCATTACTGTGCCGAAAGCCATGTCGGGTTGCATTTACTGCACCGATTCGGGCCAAAAATTAAACGATGCACTGATTCGTCCAGAAACAAAACGAACGCACCCAGTCCACTTTTTTGTTCCCAATAGTGATGTTTGGGTTCATTTGGGTCAGTTTCATAATTGTGTCGAAAACCATGCCGGGGTTGCATTTAATGCACCGAGTGGGGCAGAAAAGAAACGATGCACCGATTCGGGCCAGAAACGAAACGAACGCACCCAATCCACTTTTTTGGAACCAATATTGATGTTTTGGTTCATTTTGGTCAGTTTCATTACTGTGCCGAAAACCATGTCGGGTTGCATTTACTGCACCGATTCGGGCCAAAAATTAAACGATGCACCGATTTGTCCAAACACAAAACGAACGCACCCAGTCCACTTTTTTGGACCCAATAGTGATGTTTGGGTTCATTTGGGTCAGTTTCGTAATTGTGTCGAAAACCATGACGGGGTTGCATTTAATGCACCGAGTTTGGCAGAAAAGAAAACGATGCACCGATTCGGCCAGCAATGAAACGAACGCACCCAATCCCTTTTTTCGACCCAATATTGATGTTTTGGTTCATTTTGGTCAGTTTCATTACTGTGCCGAAAACCATTTCGGGTTGCATTTACTGCACTGATTCGGTCCAAAACTTAAACGATGCACCGATTTGTCCAGAAACAAAACGAACGCACCTAGTACACTTTTTTGGACCCAATAGTGAAGTTTGGGTTCATTTGGGTCAGTTTCGTAATTGTGTCGAAAACCATGACGGGGTTGCATTTAATGCACCGAGTTTGGCAGGAAAGAAACGATGCACCGATTCGGCCAGCAACAAAACGAACGCACCCAATCCCTTTTTTCGACCCACTATTGATGTTTTGGTTCATTTTGGTCAGTTTCATTACTGTGCCGAAAACCATGTCGGGTTGCATTTACTGCACCGATTCGGGCCAAAAATTAAACGATGCACTGATTCGTCCAGAAACAAAACGAACGCACCTAGTCCACTTTTTTGGACCCAATAGTGATGTTTGGGTTCATTTGGGTCAGTTTCGTAATTGTGTCGAAAACCATGACGGGGTTGCATTTAATGCACCGAGTTTGGCAGAAAAGAAACGATGCACCGATTCGGCCAGCAACGAAACGAACGCGCCCAATCCCTTTTTTCGACCCAATATTGATGTTTTGGTTCATTTTGGTCAGTTTCATTACTGTGTCGAAAACCATGTCGGGTTGCATTTACTGCACCGATTCGGGCCAAAAATTAAACGACGCACCGATTTGTCCAGAAACAGAACGAACGCACCCAGTCCACTTTTTTGGACCCAATAGTGATGTTTGGGTTCATTTGGGTCAGTTTCGTAATTGTGTTGAAAACCATGTCGGGGTTGCATTTAATGCACCGAGTCGGGCAGAAAAGAAACGATGCACCGATTCGGGCCAGAAACGAAATGAACGCACCCAATCCACTTTTTTGGAACCAATATTCATGTTTTGGTTCATTTTGGTCAGTTTCATTACTGTGCCGAAAGCCATGTCGGGTTGCATTTACTGCACCGATTCGGGCCAAAAATTAAACGATGCACTGATTCGTCCAGAAACAAAACGAACGCACCCAGTCCACTTTTTTGTTCCCAATAGTGATGTTTGGGTTCATTTGGGTCAGTTTCATAATTGTGTCGAAAACCATGCCGGGGTTGCATTTAATGCACCGAGTGGGGCAGAAAAGAAACGATGCACCGATTCGGGCCAGAAACGAAACGAACGCACCCAATCCACTTTTTTGGAACCAATATTGATGTTTTGGTTCATTTTGGTCAGTTTCATTACTGTGCCGAAAACCATGTCGGGTTGCATTTACTGCACCGATTCGGGCCAAAAATTAAACGATGCACCGATTTGTCCAGAAACAAAACGAACGCACCCAGTCCACTTTTTTGGAACCAACATTGATGTTTTGGTTCATTTTGATCAGTTTCATTACTGTGCCGAAAACCATGTCGGGTTGCATTTACTGCACCGATTCGGGCCAAAAATTAAACGATGCACCGACTTGTCCAGAAGCAAAACGAACGCACCCAGTCCACTTTTTTGGACCCAATAGTGATGTTTGGGTTCATTTGGGTCAGTGTCGTAATTGTGTTGAAAACCATGCCGGGGTTGCATTTAATGCACCGAGTCGGGCAGAAAAGAAACGATGCACCGATTCGGGCCAGAAACGAAACGAACGCACCCAATCCACTTTTTTGGAACCAATATTGATGTTTTGGTTCATTTTGGTCAGTTTCATTACTGTGCCGAAAACCATGTCGGGTTGCATTTACTGCACCGATTCGGGCCAAAAATTAAACGATGCACTGATTCGTCCAGAAACAAAACGAACGCACCTGGTCCACTTTTTTGGACCCAATAGTGATGTTTGGGTTCATTTGGGTCAGTTTCGTAATTGTGTCGAAAACCATGCCGAGGTTGCATTTAATGCACCGAGTCGGGCAGAAAAGAAACGATGCACCGATTCGGGCCAGAAACGAAACGAACGCACCCAATCCACTTTTTTGGAACCAATATTCATGTTTTGGTTCATTTTGGTCAGTTTCATTACTGTGCCGAAAACCATGTCGGGTTGCATTTACTGCACCGATTCGGGCCAAAAATTAAACGATGCACTGATTCGTCCAGAAACAAAACGAAAGCACCCAGTCCACTTTTTTGTTCCCAATAGTGATGTTTGGGTTCATTTGGGTCAGTTTCATAATTGTGTCGAAAACCATGCCGGGGTTGCATTTAATGCACCGAGTGGGGCAGAAAAGAAACGATGCACCGATTCGGGCCAGAAACGAAACGAACGCACTCAATCCACTTTTTTGGAACCAATATTCATGTTTTGGTTCATTTTGGTCAGTTTCATTACTGTGCCGAAAACCATGTCGGGTTGCATTTACTGCACCGATTCGGGCCAAAAATTAAACGATGCACTGATTCGTCCAGAAACAAAACGAACGCACCTGGTCCACTTTTTTGGACCCAATAGTGATGTTTGGGTTCATTTGGGTCAGTTTCGTAATTGTGTCGAAAACCATGCCGAGGTTGCATTTAATGCACCGAGTCGGGCAGAAAAGAAACGATGCACCGATTCGGGCCAGAAACGAAACGAACGCACCCAATCCACTTTTTTGGAACCAATATTCATGTTTTGGTTCATTTTGGTCAGTTTCATTACTGTGCCGAAAACCATGTCGGGTTGCATTTACTGCACCGATTCGGGCCAAAAATTAAACGATGCACTGATTCGTCCAGAAACAAAACGAACGCACCTGGTCCACTTTTTTGGACCCAATAGTGATGTTTGGGTTCATTTGGGTCAGTTTCGTAATTGTGTCGAAAACCATGCCGAGGTTGCATTTAATGCACCGAGTCGGGCAGAAAACAAAACGATGCACCGATTCGGGCCAGAAACGAAACGAACGCACCCAATCCACTTTTTTGGAACCAATATTCATGTTTTGGTTCATTTTGGTCAGTTTCATTACTGTGCCGAAAACCATGTCGGGTTGCATTTACTGCACCGATTCGGGCCAAAAATTAAACGATGCACTGATTCGTCCAGAAACAAATCGATAGCACCCAGTCCACTTTTTTGTTCCCAATAGTGATGTTTGGGTTCATTTGGGTCAGTTTCATAATTGTGTCGAAAACTATGTCGGGGTTGCATTTAATGCACCGAGTGGGGCAGAAAAGAAACGATGCACCGATTCGGGCCAGAAACGAAACGAACGCACCCAATCCACTTTTTTGGAACCAATATTCATGTTTTGGTTCATTTTGGTCTGTTTCATTACTGTGTCGAAAACCATGTCCGGTTGCATTTACTGCACCGATTCGGGCCAAAAATTAAACGATGCACCGATTTGTCCAGAAGCAAAACGAACGCACCCAGTCCACTTTTTTGGACCTAATAGTGATGTTTGGGTTCATTTGGGTCAGTTTCGTAATTGTGTTGAAAACCATGTCGGGGTTGCATTTAATGCACCGAGTCGGGCAGAAAAGAAACGATGCACCGATTCGGGCCAGAAACGAAACGAACGCACCCAATCCACTTTTTTGGAACCAATATTCATGTTTTGGTTCATTTTGGTCAGTTTCATTACTGTGCCGAAAACCATGTCGGGTTGCATTTACTGCACCGATTCGGGCCAAAAATTAAACGATGCATTGATTCGTCCAGAAACAAAACGAAAGCACCCAGTCCACTTTTTTGTTCCCAATAGTGATGTTTGGGTTCATTTGGGTCAGTTTCATAATTGTGTCGAAAACCATGCCGGGGTTGCATTTAATGCACCGAGTGGGGCAGAAAAGAAACGATGCACCGATTCGGGCCAGAAACGAAACGAACGCAGCCAATCCAGTTTTTTGGAACCAATATTGATGTTTTGGTTCATTTTGGTCAGTTTCATTACTGTGCCGAAAACCATGTCGGGTTGCATTTACTGCACCGATTCGGGCCAAAAATTAAACGATGCACCGATTTGTCCAAACACAAAACGAACGCACCCAGTCCACTTTTTTGGACCCAATAGTGATGTTTGGGTTCATTTGGGTCAGTTTCGTAATTGTGTCGAAAACCATGACGGGGTTGCATTTAATGCACCGAGTTTGGCAGAAAAGAAAACGATGCACCGATTCGGCCAGCAATGAAACGAACGCACCCAATCCCTTTTTTCGACCCAATATTGATGTTTTGGTTCATTTTGGTCAGTTTCATTACTGTGCCGAAAACCATTTCGGGTTGCATTTACTGCACCGATTCGGTCCAAAACTTAAACGATGCACCGATTTGTCCAGAAACAAAACGAACGCACCTAGTACACTTTTTTGGACCCAATAGTGAAGTTTGGGTTCATTTGGGTCAGTTTCGTAATTGTGTTGAAAACCATGCCGGGGTTGCATTTAATGCACCGAGTCGGGCAGAAAAGAAACGATGCACCGATTTGGGCCAGAAACGAAACGAACGCAGCCAATCCACTTTTTTGGAACCAATATTGATGTTTTGGTTCATTTTGGTCAGTTTCATTACTGTGCCGAAAACCATGTCGGGTTGCATTTACTGCACCGATTCGGGCCAAAAATTAAACGATGCACCGATTTGTCCAAACACAAAACGAACGCACCCAGTCCACTTTTTTGGACCCAATAGTGATGTTTGGGTTCATTTGGGTCAGTTTCGTAATTGTGTCGAAAACCATGACGGGGTTGCATTTAATGCACCGAGTTTGGCAGAAAAGAAAACGATGCACCGATTCGGCCAGCAATGAAACGAACGCACCCAATCCCTTTTTTCGACCCAATATTGATGTTTTGGTTCATTTTGGTCAGTTTCATTACTGTGCCGAAAACCATTTCGGGTTGCATTTACTGCACCGATTCGGTCCAAAACTTAAACGATGCACCGATTTGTCCAGAAACAAAACGAACGCACCTAGTACACTTTTTTGGACCCAATAGTGAAGTTTGGGTTCATTTGGGTCAGTTTCGTAATTGTGTTGAAAACCATGCCGGGGTTGCATTTAATGCACCGAGTCGGGCAGAAAAGAAACGATGCACCGATTTGGGCCAGAAACGAAACGAACGCACCCAATCCACTTTTTTGGAACCAATATTGATGTTTTGGTTCATTTTGGTCAGTTTCATTACTGTGCCGAAAACCATGTCGGGTTGCATTTACTGCACCGATTCGGGCCAAAAATTAAACGATGCACTGATTCGCCCAGAAACAAAACGAACGCACCTAGTCCACTTTTTTGGACCCAATAGTGATGTTTGGGTTCATTTGGGTCAGTTTCGTAATTGTGTTGAAAACCATGACGGGGTTGCATTTAATGCACCGAGTCGGGCAGAAAAGAAACGATGCACCGATTCGGCCAGCAACGAAACAAACGCACCCAATCCCTTTTTTCGACCCAATATTGATGTTTTGGTTCATTTTGGTCAGTTTCATTACTGTGCCGAAAACCATTTCGGGTTGCATTTACTGCACCGATTCGGTCCAAAACTTAAACGATGCACCGATTTGTCCAGAAACAAAACGAACGCACCTAGTACACTTTTTTGGACCCAATAGTGAAGTTTGGGTTCATTTGGGTCAGTTTCGTAATTGTGTTGAAAACCATGCCGGGGTTGCATTTAATGCACCGAGTCGGGCAGAAAAGAAACGATGCACCGATTCGGGACAGAAACGAAACGAACGCACCCAATCCACTTTTTTGGAACCAATATTCATGTTTTGGTTCATTTTGGTCAGTTTCATTACTGTGCCGAAAACCATGTCGGGTTGCATTTACTGCACCGATTCGGGCCAAAAATTAAACGATGCACTGATTCGTCCAGAAACAAAACGAAAGCACCCAGTCCACTTTTTTGTTCCCAATAGTGATGTTTGGGTTCATTTGGGTCAGTTTCATAATTGTGTCGAAAACCATGCCGGGGTTGCATTTAATGCACCGAGTGGGGCAGAAAAGAAACGATGCACCGATTCGGGCCAGAAACGAAACGAACGCACCCAATCCACTTTTTTGGAACCAATATTCATGTTTTGGTTCATTTTGGTCAGTTTCATTACTGTGCCGAAAACCATGTCGGGTTGCATTTACTGCACCGATTCGGGCCAAAAATTAAACGATGCACTGATTCGTCCAGAAACAAAACGAACGCACCTAGTACACTTTTTTGGACCCAATAGTGAAGTTTGGGTTCATTTGGGTCAGTTTCGTAATTGTGTTGAAAACCATGCCGGGGTTGCATTTAATGCACCGAGTCGGGCAGAAAAGAAACGATGCACCGATTTGGGCCAGAAACGAAACGAACGCAGCCAATCCACTTTTTTGGAACCAATATTGATGTTTTGGTTCATTTTGGTCAGTTTCATTACTGTGCCGAAAACCATGTCGGGTTGCATTTACTGCACCGATTCGGGCCAAAAATTAAACGATGCACCGATTTGTCCAAACACAAAACGAACGCACCCAGTCCACTTTTTTGGACCCAATAGTGATGTTTGGGTTCATTTGGGTCAGTTTCGTAATTGTGTCGAAAACCATGACGGGGTTGCATTTAATGCACCGAGTTTGGCAGAAAAGAAAACGATGCACCGATTCGGCCAGCAATGAAACGAACGCACCCAATCCCTTTTTTCGACCCAATATTGATGTTTTGGTTCATTTTGGTCAGTTTCATTACTGTGCCGAAAACCATTTCGGGTTGCATTTACTGCACCGATTCGGTCCAAAACTTAAACGATGCACCGATTTGTCCAGAAACAAAACGAACGCACCTAGTACACTTTTTTGGACCGAATAGTGATGTTTGGGTTCATTTGGGTCAGTTTCATAATTGTGTCGAAAACCATGCCGGGGTTGCATTTAATGCACCGAGTGGGGCAGAAAAGAAACGATGCACCGATTCGGGCCAGAAACGAAACGAACGCACCCAATCCACTTTTTTGGAACCAATATTGATGTTTTGGTTCATTTTGGTCAGTTTCATTACTGTGCCGAAAACCATGTCGGGTTGCATTTACAGCACCGATTCGGGCCAAAAATTAAACGATGCACTGACTCGTCCAGAAACAAAACGAACGCACCCAGTCCACTTTTTTGTTCCCAATAGTGATGTTTGGGTTCATTTGGGTCAGTTTCATAATTGTGTCGAAAACCATGCCGGGGTTGCATTTAATGCACCGAGTTTGGCAGAAAAGAAACGATGCACCGATTCGGCCAGCAACGAAACGAACGCACCCAATCCCTTTTTTCGACCCAATATTGATGTTTTGGTTCATTTTGGTCAGTTTCATTACTGTGCCGAAAACCATTTCGGGTTGCATTTACTGCACCGATTCGGTCCAAAACTTAAACGATGCACCGATTCGTCCAGAAACAAAACGAACGCACCTAGTCCACTTTTTTGGACCCAATAGTGATGTTTGGGTTCATTTGGGTAAGTTTCGTAATTGTGTCGAAAACCATGACGGGGTTGCATTTAATGCACCCAGTTTGGCAGAAAAGAAAACGATGCACCGATTCGGCCAGCAATGAAACGAACGCACCCAATCCCTTTTTTCGACCCAATATTGATGTTTTGGTTCATTTTGGTCAGTTTCATTACTGTGCCGAAAACCATTTCGGGTTGCATTTACTGCACCGATTCGGGCCAAAAATTAAACGATGCACTGATTCGTCCAGAAACAAAACGAACGCACCTAGTCCACTTTTTTGGACCCAATAGTGATGTTTGGGTTCATTTGTGTCAGTTTCGTAATTGTGTCGAAAACCATGACGGGGTTGCATTTAATGCACCGAGTTTGGCAGAAAAGAAACGATGCACCGATTCGGCCAGCAACGAAACGAACGCACCCAATCCCTTCTTTCGACCCAATATTGATGTTTTGGTTCATTTTGGTCAGTTTCATTACTGTGCCGAAAACCATGTCGGGTTGCATTTACTGCACTGATTCGGGCCAAAAATTAAACGATGCACTGATTCGTCCAGAAACAAAACGAACGCACCTAGTCCACTTTTTTGGACCCAATAGTGATGTTTGGGTTCATTTGGGTCAGTTTCGTAATTGTGTCGAAAACCATGACGCGGTTGCATTTAATGCACCGAGTTTGGCAGAAAAGAAACGATGCACCGATTCGGCCAGCAACGAAACGAACGCACCCAATCCCTTTTTTCGACCCAATATTGATGTTTTGGTTCATTTTGGTCAGTTTCATTACTGTGTCGAAAACCATGTCGGGTTGCATTTACTGCACCGATTCGGGCCAAAAATTAAACGATGCACCGATTTGTCCATAAGCAAAACGAACGCACCTAGTCCACTTTTTTGGACCCAATAGTGATGTTTGGGTTCATTTGTGTCAGTTTCGTAATTGTGTCGAAAACCATGACGGGGTTGCATTTAATGCACCGAGTTTGGCAGAAAAGAAACGATGCACCGATTCGGCCAGCAACGAAACGAACGCACCCAATCCCTTCTTTCGACCCAATATTGATGTTTTGGTTCATTTTGGTCAGTTTCATTACTGTGCCGAAAACCATGTCGGGTTGCATTTACTGCACCGATTCGGGCCAAAAATTAAACGATGCACTGATTCGTCCAGAAACAAAACGAACGCACCTAGTCCACTTTTTTGGACCCAATAGTGATGTTTGGGTTCATTTGGGTCAGTTTCGTAATTGTGTCGAAAACCATGACGCGGTTGCATTTAATGCACCGAGTTTGGCAGAAAAGAAACGATGCACCGATTCGGCCAGCAACGAAACGAACGCACCCAATCCCTTTTTTCGACCCAATATTGATGTTTTGGTTCATTTTGGTCAGTTTCATTACTGTGTCGAAAACCATGTCGGGTTGCATTTACTGCACCGATTCGGGCCAAAAATTAAACGATGCACCGATTTGTCCATAAGCAAAACGAACGCACCCAGTCCACTTTTTTGGACCTAATAGTGATGTTTGGGTTCATTTGGGTCAGTTTCGTAATTGTGTTGAAAACCATGTCGGGGTTGCATTTAATGCACCGAGTCGGGCAGAAAAGAAACGATGCACCGATTCGGGCCAGAAACGAAACGAACGCACCCAATCCACTTTTTTGGAACCAATATTCATGTTTTGGTTCATTTTGGTCAGTTTCATTACTGTGCCGAAAACCATGTCGGGTTGCATTTACTGCACCGATTCGGGCCAAAAATTAAACGATGCACTGATTCGTCCAGAAACAAAACGAACGCACCTGGTCCACTTTTTTGGACCCAATAGTGATGTTTGGGTTCATTTGGGTCAGTTTCGTAATTGTGTCGAAAACCATGCCGAGGTTGCATTTAATGCACCGAGTCGGGCAGAAAAGAAACGATGCACCGATTCGGGCCAGAAACGAAACAAACGCACCCAATCCACTTTTTTGGAACCAATATTCATGTTTTGGTTCATTTTGGTCAGTTTCATTACTGTGCCGAAAACCATGTCGGGTTGCATTTACTGCACCGATTCGGGCCAAAAATTAAACGATGCACTGATTCGTCCAGAAACAAAACGAAAGCACCCAGTCCACTTTTTTGTTCCCAATAGTGATGTTTGGGTTCATTTGGGTCAGTTTCATAATTGTGTCGAAAACCATGCCGGGGTTGCATTTAATGCACCGAGTGGGGCAGAAAAGAAACGATGCACCGATTCGGGCAAGAAACGAAACGAACGCACCCAATCCACTTTTTTGGAACCAATATTGATGTTTACGTTCATTTTGGTCAGTTTCATTACTGTGCCGAAAACCATGTCGGGTTGCATTTACTGCACCGATTCGGTCCAAAACTTAACCGATGCACCGATTTGTCCAGAAACAAAACCAACGCACCCAGTCCACTTTTTTGTTCCCAATACTGATGTTTGGGTTCATTTGGGTCAGTTTCATAATTGTATTGAAAACCATGCCGGGGTTGCATTTAATGCACCGAGTGGGGCAGAAAAGAAACGATGCACCGATTCGGGCCAGAAACGAAACGAACGCACCCAATCCACTTTTTTGGAACCAATATTCATGTTTTGGTTCATTTTGGTCTGTTTCATTACTGTGTCGAAAACCATGTCGGGTTGCATTTACTGCACCGATTCGGGCCAAAAATTAAACGATGCACCGATTTGTCCAGAAGCAAAACGAACGCACCCAGTCCACTTTTTTGGACCTAATAGTGATGTTTGGGTTCATTTGGGTCAGTTTCGTAATTGTGTTGAAAACCATGTCGGGGTTGCATTTAATGCACCGAGTCGGGCAGAAAAGAAACGATGCACCGATTCGGGCCAGAAACGAAACGAACGCACCCAATCCACTTTTTTGGAACCAATATTCATGTTTTGGTTCATTTTGGTCAGTTTCATTACTGTGCCGAAAACCATGTCGGGTTGCATTTACTGCACCGATTTGGGCCAAAAATTAAACGATGCACTGATTCGTCCAGAAACAAAACGAACGCACCTGGTCCACTTTTTTGGACCCAATAGTGATGTTTGGGTTCATTTGGGTCAGTTTCGTAATTGTGTCGAAAACCATGCCGAGGTTGCATTTAATGCACCGAGTCGGGCAGAAAACAAAACGATGCACCGATTCGGGCCAGAAACGAAACGAACGCACCCAATCCACTTTTTTGGAACCAATATTCATGTTTTGGTTCATTTTGGTCAGTTTCATTACTGTGCCGAAAACCATGTCGGGTTGCATTTACTGCACCGATTCGGGCCAAAAATTAAACGATGCACTGATTCGTCCAGAAACAAAACGAAAGCACCCAGTCCACTTTTTTGTTCCCAATAGTGATGTTTGGGTTCATTTGGGTCAGTTTCATAATTGTGTCGAAAACCATGCCGGGGTTGCATTTAATGCACCGAGTGGGGCAGAAAAGAAACGATGCACCGATTCGGGCCAGAAACGAAACGAACGCACCCAATCCACTTTTTTGGAACCAATATTGATGTTTTGGTTCATTTTGGTCAGTTTCATTACTGTGCCGAAAACCATGTCGGGTTGCATTTACTGCACCGATTCGGGCCAAAAATTAAACGATGCACCGATTTGTCCAAACACAAAACGAACGCACCCAGTCCACTTTTTTGGACCCAATAGTGATGTTTGGGTTCATTTGGGTCAGTTTCGTAATTGTGTCGAAAACCATGACGGGGTTGCATTTAATGCACCGAGTTTGGCAGAAAAGAAAACGATGCACCGATTCGGCCAGCAATGAAACGAACGCACCCAATCCCTTTTTTGGAACCAATATTGATGTTTTGGTTCATTTTGGTCAGTTTCATTACTGTGCCGAAAACCATTTCGGGTTGCATTTACTGCACCGATTCGGGCCAAAAATTAAACGATGCACCGATTTGTCCAGAAACAAAACGAACGCACCTAGTCCACTTTTTTGGACCCAATAGTGATGTTTGGGTTCATTTGGGTAAGTTTCGTAATCGTGTCGAAAACCATGACGGGGTTGCATTTAATGCACCGAGTTTGGCAGGAAAGAAACGATGCACCGATTCGGCCAGCAACGAAACGAACGCACCCAATCCCTTTTTTCGACCCAATATTGATGTTTTGGTTCATTTTGGTCAGTTTCATTACTGTGCCGAAAACCATGTCGGGTTGCATTTACTGCACCGATTCGGGCCAAAAATTAAACGATGCACCGATTTGTCCATAAGCAAAACGAACGCACCCAGTCCACTTTTTTGGACCTAATAGTGATGTTTGGGTTCATTTGGGTCAGTTTCGTAATTGTGCTGAAAACCATGCCGGGGTTGCATTTAATGCACCGAGTCGGGCAGAAAAGAAACGATGCACCGATTCGGGCCAGAAACGAAACGAACGCACCCAATCCACTTTTTTGGAACCAATATTGATGTTTTGGTTCATTTTGGTCAGTTTCATTACTGTGCCGAAAACCATGTCGGGTTGCATTTACTGCACCGATTCGGGCCAAAAATTAAACGATGCACTGATTCGTCCAGAAACAAAACGAACGCACCTGGTCCACTTTTTTGGACCCAATAGTGATGTTTGGGTTCATTTGGGTCAGTTTCGTAATTGTGTCGAAAACCATGCCGAGGTTGCATTTAATGCACCGAGTCGGGCAGAAAAGAAACGATGCACCGATTCGGGCCAGAAACGAAACGAACGCACCCAATCCACTTTTTTGGAACCAATATTCGTGTTTTGGTTCATTTTGGTCAGTTTCATTACTGTGCCGAAAACCATGTCGGGTTGCATTTACTGCACCGATTCGGGCCAAAAATTAAACGATGCACTGATTCGTCCAGAAACAAAACGAACGCACCCAGTCCACTTTTTTGTTCCCAATAGTGATGTTTGGGTTCATTTGGGTCAGTTTCATAATTGTGTCGAAAACCATGCCGGGGTTGCATTTAATGCACCGAGTGGGGCAGAAAAGAAACGATGCACCGATTCGGGCCAGAAACGAAACGAACGCACCCAATCCACTTTTTTGGAACCAATATTGATGTTTTGGTTCATTTTGGTCAGTTTCATTACTGTGCCGAAAACCATGTCGGGTTGCATTTACTGCACCGATTCGGGCCAAAAATTAAACGATGCACCGATTTGTCCAGAAACAAAACGAACGCACCCAGTCCACTTTTTTGGAACCAACATTGATGTTTTGGTTCATTTTGATCAGTTTCATTACTGTGCCGAAAACCATGTCGGGTTGCATTTACTGCACCGATTCGGGCCAAAAATTAAACGATGCACCGATTTGTCCAGAAGCAAAACGAACGCACCCAGTCCACTTTTTTGGACCCAATAGTGATGTTTGGGTTCATTTGGGTCAGTTTCGTAATTGTGCTGAAAACCATGCCGGGGTTGCATTTAATGCACCGAGTCGGGCAGAAAAGAAACGATGCACCGATTCGGGCCAGAAACGAAACGAACGCACCCAATCCACTTTTTTGGAACCAATATTGATGTTTTGGTTCATTTTGGTCAGTTTCATTACTGTGCCGAAAACCATGTCGGGTTGCATTTACTGCACCGATTCGGGCCAAAAATTAAACGATGCACTGATTCGTCCAGAAACAAAACGAACGCACCTGGTCCACTTTTTTGGACCCAATAGTGATGTTTGGGTTCATTTGGGTCAGTTTCGTAATTGTGTCGAAAACCATGCCGAGGTTGCATTTAATGCACCGAGTCGGGCAGAAAAGAAACGATGCACCGATTCGGGCCAGAAACGAAACGAACGCACCCAATCCACTTTTTTGGAACCAATATTCATGTTTTGGTTCATTTTGGTCAGTTTCATTACTGTGCCGAAAACCATGTCGGGTTGCATTTACTGCACCGATTCGGGCCAAAAATTAAACGATGCACTGATTCGTCCAGAAACAAAACGAAAGCACCCAGTCCACTTTTTTGTTCCCAATAGTGATGTTTGGGTTCATTTGGGTCAGTTTCATAATTGTGTCGAAAACCATGCCGGGGTTGCATTTAATGCACCGAGTGGGGCAGAAAAGAAACGATGCACCGATTCGGGCCAGAAACGAAACGAACGCACCCAATCCACTTTTTTGGAACCAATATTCATGTTTTGGTTCATTTTGGTCAGTTTCATTACTGTGCCGAAAACCATGTCGGGTTGCATTTACTGCACCGATTCGGGCCAAAAATTAAACGATGCACTGATTCGTCCAGAAACAAAACGAACGCACCTGGTCCACTTTTTTGGACCCAATAGTGATGTTTGGGTTCATTTGGGTCAGTTTCGTAATTGTGTCGAAAACCATGACGGGGTTGCATTTAATGCACCGAGTTTGGCAGAAAAGAAACGATGCACCGATTCGGCCAGCAACGAAACGAACGCACCCAATCCCTTTTTTCGACCCAATATTGATGTTTTGGTTCATTTTGGTCAGTTTCATTACTGTGTCGAAAACCATGTCGGGTTGCATTTACTGCACCGATTCGGGCCAAAAATTAAACGACGCACCGATTTGTCCAGAAACAGAACGAACGCACCCAGTCCACTTTTTTGGACCCAATAGTGATGTTTGGGTTCATTTGGGTCAGTTTCGTAATTGTGTTGAAAACCATGTCGGGGTTGCATTTAATGCACCGAGTCGGGCAGAAAAGAAACGATGCACCGATTCGGGCCAGAAACGAAATGAACGCACCCAATCCACTTTTTTGGAACCAATATTCATGTTTTGGTTCATTTTGGTCAGTTTCATTACTGTGCCGAAAGCCATGTCGGGTTGCATTTACTGCACCGATTCGGGCCAAAAATTAAACGATGCACTGATTCGTCCAGAAACAAAACGAACGCACCCAGTCCACTTTTTTGTTCCCAATAGTGATGTTTGGGTTCATTTGGGTCAGTTTCATAATTGTGTCGAAAACCATGCCGGGGTTGCATTTAATGCACCGAGTGGGGCAGAAAAGAAACGATGCACCGATTCGGGCCAGAAACGAAACGAACGCACCCAATCCACTTTTTTGGAACCAATATTGATGTTTTGGTTCATTTTGGTCAGTTTCATTACTGTGCCGAAAACCATGTCGGGTTGCATTTACTGCACTGATTCGGGCCAAAAATTAAACGATGCACCGATTTGTCCAGAAACAAAACGAACGCACCCAGTCCACTTTTTTGGAACCAACATTGATGTTTTGGTTCATTTTGATCAGTTTCATTACTGTGCCGAAAACCATGTCGGGTTGCATTTACTGCACCGATTCGGGCCAAAAATTAAACGATGCACCGATTTGTCCAGAAGCAAAACGAACGCACCCAGTCCACTTTTTTGGACCCAATAGTGATGTTTGGGTTCATTTGGGTCAGTTTCGTAATTGTGCTGAAAACCATGCCGGGGTTGCATTTAATGCACCGAGTCGGGCAGAAAAGAAACGATGCACCGATTCGGGCCAGAAACGAAACGAACGCACCCAATCCACTTTTTTGGAACCAATATTGATGTTTTGGTTCATTTTGGTCAGTTTCATTACTGTGCCGAAAACCATGTCGGGTTGCATTTACTGCACCGATTCGGGCCAAAAATTAAACGATGCACTGATTCGTCCAGAAACAAAACGAACGCACCTGGTCCACTTTTTTGGACCCAATAGTGATGTTTGGGTTCATTTGGGTCAGTTTCGTAATTGTGTCGAAAACCATGCCGAGGTTGCATTTAATGCACCGAGTCGGGCAGAAAAGAAACGATGCACCGATTCGGGCCAGAAACGAAACGAACGCACCCAATCCACTTTTTTGGAACCAATATTCGTGTTTTGGTTCATTTTGGTCAGTTTCATTACTGTGCCGAAAACCATGTCGGGTTGCATTTACTGCACCGATTCGGGCCAAAAATTAAACGATGCACTGATTCGTCCAGAAACAAAACGAACGCACCCAGTCCACTTTTTTGTTCCCAATAGTGATGTTTGGGTTCATTTGGGTCAGTTTCATAATTGTGTCGAAAACCATGCCGGGGTTGCATTTAATGCACCGAGTGGGGCAGAAAAGAAACGATGCACCGATTCGGGCCAGAAACGAAACGAACGCACCCAATCCACTTTTTTGGAACCAATATTGATGTTTTGGTTCATTTTGGTCAGTTTCATTACTGTGCCGAAAACCATGTCGGGTTGCATTTACTGCACCGATTCGGGCCAAAAATTAAACGATGCACCGATTTGTCCAGAAACAAAACGAACGCACCCAGTCCACTTTTTTGGAACCAACATTGATGTTTTGGTTCATTTTGATCAGTTTCATTACTGTGCCGAAAACCATGTCGGGTTGCATTTACTGCACCGATTCGGGCCAAAAATTAAACGATGCACCGATTTGTCCAGAAGCAAAACGAACGCACCCAGTCCACTTTTTTGGACCCAATAGTGATGTTTGGGTTCATTTGGGTCAGTTTCGTAATTGTGCTGAAAACCATGCCGGGGTTGCATTTAATGCACCGAGTCGGGCAGAAAAGAAACGATGCACCGATTCGGGCCAGAAACGAAACGAACGCACCCAATCCACTTTTTTGGAACCAATATTGATGTTTTGGTTCATTTTGGTCAGTTTCATTACTGTGCCGAAAACCATGTCGGGTTGCATTTACTGCACCGATTCGGGCCAAAAATTAAACGATGCACTGATTCGTCCAGAAACAAAACGAACGCACCTGGTCCACTTTTTTGGACCCAATAGTGATGTTTGGGTTCATTTGGGTCAGTTTCGTAATTGTGTCGAAAACCATGCCGAGGTTGCATTTAATGCACCGAGTCGGGCAGAAAAGAAACGATGCACCGATTCGGGCCAGAAACGAAACGAACGCACCCAATCCACTTTTTTGGAACCAATATTCATGTTTTGGTTCATTTTGGTCAGTTTCATTACTGTGCCGAAAACCATGTCGGGTTGCATTTACTGCACCGATTCGGGCCAAAAATTAAACGATGCACTGATTCGTCCAGAAACAAAACGAAAGCACCCAGTCCACTTTTTTGTTCCCAATAGTGATGTTTGGGTTCATTTGGGTCAGTTTCATAATTGTGTCGAAAACCATGCCGGGGTTGCATTTAATGCACCGAGTGGGGCAGAAAAGAAACGATGCACCGATTCGGGCCAGAAACGAAACGAACGCACCCAATCCACTTTTTTGGAACCAATATTCATGTTTTGGTTCATTTTGGTCAGTTTCATTACTGTGCCGAAAACCATGTCGGGTTGCATTTACTGCACCGATTCGGGCCAAAAATTAAACGATGCACTGATTCGTCCAGAAACAAAACGAACGCACCTGGTCCACTTTTTTGGACCCAATAGTGATGTTTGGGTTCATTTGGGTCAGTTTCGTAATTGTGTCGAAAACCATGCCGAGGTTGCATTTAATGCACCGAGTCGGGCAGAAAAGAAACGATGCACCGATTCGGGCCAGAAACGAAACGAACGCACCCAATCCACTTTTTTGGAACCAATATTCATGTTTTGGTTCATTTTGGTCAGTTTCATTACTGCGCCGAAAACCATGTCGGGTTGCATTTACTGCACCGATTCGGGCCAAAAATTAAACGATGCACTGATTCGTCCAGAAACAAAACGAAAGCACCCAGTCCACTTTTTTGTTCCCAATAGTGATGTTTGGGTTCATTTGGGTCAGTTTCATAATTGTGTCGAAAACTATGCCGGGGTTGCATTTAATGCACCGAGTGGGGCAGAAAAGAAACGATGCACCGATTCGGGCCAGAAACGAAACGAACGCACCCAATCCACTTTTTTGGAACCAATATTCATGTTTTGGTTCATTTTGGTCTGTTTCATTACTGTGTCGAAAACCATGTCGGGTTGCATTTACTGCACTGATTCGGGCCAAAAATTAAACGATGCACCGATTTGTCCAGAAGCAAAACGAACGCACCCAGTCCACTTTTTTGGACCTAATAGTGATGTTTGGGTTCATTTGGGTCAGTTTCGTAATTGTGTTGAAAACCATGTCGGGGTTGCATTTAATGCACCGAGTCGGGCAGAAAAGAAACGATGCACCGATTCGGGCCAGAAACGAAACGAACGCACCCAATCCACTTTTTTGGAACCAATATTCATGTTTTGGTTCATTTTGGTCAGTTTCATTACTGTGCCGAAAACCATGTCGGGTTGCATTTACTGCACCGATTCGGGCCAAAAATTAAACGATGCACTGATTCGTCCAGAAACAAAACGAAAGCACCCAGTCTACTTTTTTGTTCCCAATAGTGATGTTTGGGTTCATTTGGGTCAGTTTCATAATTGTGTCGAAAACCATGCCGGGGTTGCATTTAATGCACCGAGTGGGGCAGAAAAGAAACGATGCACCGATTCGGGCCAGAAACGAAACGAACGCAGCCAATCCACTTTTTTGGAACCAATATTGATGTTTTGGTTCATTTTGGTCAGTTTCATTACTGTGCCGAAAACCATGTCGGGTTGCATTTACTGCACCGATTCGGGCCAAAAATTAAACGATGCACCGATTTGTCCAAACACAAAACGAACGCACCCAGTCCACTTTTTTGGACCCAATAGTGATGTTTGGGTTCATTTGGGTCAGTTTCGTAATTGTGTCGAAAACCATGACGGGGTTGCATTTAATGCACCGAGTTTGGCAGAAAAGAAAACGATGCACCGATTCGGCCAGCAATGAAACGAACGCACCCAATCCCTTTTTTCGACCCAATATTGATGTTTTGGTTCATTTTGGTCAGTTTCATTACTGTGCCGAAAACCATTTCGGGTTGCATTTACTGCACCGATTCGGTCCAAAACTTAAACGATGCACCGATTTGTCCAGAAACAAAACGAACGCACCTAGTACACTTTTTTGGACCCAATAGTGAAGTTTGGGTTCATTTGGGTCAGTTTCGTAATTGTGTTGAAAACCATGCCGGGGTTGCATTTAATGCACCGAGTCGGGCAGAAAAGAAACGATGCACCGATTTGGGCCAGAAACGAAACGAACGCACCCAATCCACTTTTTTGGAACCAATATTGATGTTTTGGTTCATTTTGGTCAGTTTCATTACTGTGCCGAAAACCATGTCGGGTTGCATTTACTGCACCGATTCGGGCCAAAAATTAAACGATGCACTGATTCGCCCAGAAACAAAACGAACGCACCTAGTCCACTTTTTTGGACCCAATAGTGATGTTTGGGTTCATTTGGGTCAGTTTCGTAATTGTGTTGAAAACCATGACGGGGTTGCATTTAATGCACCGAGTTTGGCAGAAAAGAAACGATGCACCGATTCGGCCAGCAACGAAACGAACGCACCCAATCCCTTTTTTCGACCCAATATTGATGTTTTGGTTCATTTTGGTCAGTTTCATTACTGTGCCGAAAACCATTTCGGGTTGCATTTACTGCACCGATTCGGTCCAAAACTTAAACGATGCACCGATTTGTCCAGAAACAAAACGAACGCACCTAGTACACTTTTTTGGACCCAATAGTGAAGTTTGGGTTCATTTGGGTCAGTTTCGTAATTGTGTTGAAAACCATGCCGGGGTTGCATTTAATGCACCGAGTTGGGCAGAAAAGAAACGATGCACCGATTTGGGCCAGAAACGAAACGAACGCAGCCAATCCACTTTTTTGGAACCAATATTGATGTTTTGGTTCATTTTGGTCAGTTTCATTACTGTGCCGAAAACCATGTCGGGTTGCATTTACTGCACCGATTCGGGCCAAAAATTAAACGATGCACCGATTTGTCCAAACACAAAACGAACGCACCCAGTCCACTTTTTTGGACCCAATAGTGATGTTTGGGTTCATTTGGGTCAGTTTCGTAATTGTGTCGAAAACCATGACGGGGTTGCATTTAATGCACCGAGTTTGGCAGAAAAGAAAACGATGCACCGATTCGGCCAGCAATGAAACGAACGCACCCAATCCCTTTTTTCGACCCAATATTGATGTTTTGGTTCATTTTGGTCAGTTTCATTACTGTGCCGAAAACCATTTCGGGTTGCATTTACTGCACCGATTCGGTCCAAAACTTAAACGATGCACCGATTTGTCCAGAAACAAAACGAACGCACCTAGTACACTTTTTTGGACCCAATAGTGAAGTTTGGGTTCATTTGGGTCAGTTTCGTAATTGTGTTGAAAACCATGCCGGGGTTGCATTTAATGCACCGAGTCGGGCAGAAAAGAAACGATGCACCGATTCGGGCCAGAAACGAAACGAACGCACCCAATCCACTTTTTTGGAACCAATATTGATGTTTTGGTTCATTTTGGTCAGTTTCATTACTGTGTCGAAAACCATGTCGGGTTGCATTTACTGCACCGATTCGGGCCAAAAATTAAACGATGCACCGATTTGTCCAGAAGCAAAACGAACGCACCCAGTCCACTTTTTTGTTCCCAATACTGATGTTTGGGTTCATTTGGGTCAGTTTCATAATTGTGTCGAAAACCATGCCGGGGTTGCATTTAATGCACCGAGTGGGGCAGAAAAGAAACGATGCACCGATTCGGGCCAGAAACGAAACGAACGCACCCAATCCACTTTTTTGGAACCAATATTCATGTTTTGGTTCATTTTGGTCTGTTTCATTACTGTGTCGAAAACCATGTCGGGTTGCATTTACTGCACCGATTCGGGCCAAAAATTAAACGATGCACCGATTTGTCCAGAAGCAAAACGAACGCACCCAGTCCACTTTTTTGGACCTAATAGTGATGTTTGGGTTCATTTGGGTCAGTTTCGTAATTGTGTTGAAAACCATGTCGGGGTTGCATTTAATGCACCGAGTCGGGCAGAAAAGAAACGATGCACCGATTCGGGCCAGAAACGAAACGAACGCACCCAATCCACTTTTTTGGAACCAATATTCATGTTTTGGTTCATTTTGGTCAGTTTCATTACTGTGCCGAAAACCATGTCGGGTTGCATTTACTGCACCGATTCGGGCCAAAAATTAAACGATGCACTGATTCGTCCAGAAACAAAACGAACGCACCTGGTCCACTTTTTTGGACCCAATAGTGATGTTTGGGTTCATTTGGGTCAGTTTCGTAATTGTGTCGAAAACCATGCCGAGGTTGCATTTAATGCACCGAGTCGGGCAGAAAAGAAACGATGCACCGATTCGGGCCAGAAACGAAACGAACGCACCCAGTCCACTTTTATGGACCCGATAGTGATGTTTGGGTTCGTTTGGGTCAGTTTCATAAGTGTGTCGAAAACCATGACGGGGTTGCATTTAATGCACCGAGTTTGGCAGAAAAGAAACGATGCACCGATTCGGGCCAGCAACGAAACGAACGCACCCAATCCCTTTTTTCGACCCAATATTGATGTTTTGGTTCATTTTGGTCAGTTTCATTACTGTGTCGAAAACCATGTCGGGTTGCATTTACTGCACCGATTCGGGCCAAAAATTAAACGACGCACCGATTTGTCCAGAAACAGAACGAACGCACCCAGTCCACTTTTTTGGACCCAATAGTGATGTTTGGGTTCATTTGGGTCAGTTTCGTAATTGTGTTGAAAACCATGTCGGGGTTGCATTTAATGCACCGAGTCGGGCAGAAAAGAAACGATGCACCGATTTGGGCCAGAAACGAAACGAACGCACCCAATCCCTTTTTCGACCCAATATTGATGTTTTGGTTCATTTTGGTCAGTTTCATTACTGTGTCGAAAACCATGTCGGGTTGCATTTACTGCACCGATTCGGGCCAAAAATTAAACGATGCACCGATTTGTCCAGAAACAAAACGAACGCACCCAGTCCACTTTTTTGTTCCCAATACTGATGTTTGGGTTCATTTGGGTCAGTTTCATAATTGTGTCGAAAACCATGCCGGGGTTGCATTTAATGCACCGAGTGGGGCAGAAAAGAAACGATGCACCGATTCGGGCCAGAAACGAAACGAACGCACCCAATCCACTTTTTTGGAACCAATATTCATGTTTTGGTTCATTTTGGTCTGTTTCATTACTGTGTCGAAAACCATGTCGGGTTGCATTTACTGCACCGATTCGGGCCAAAAATTAAACGATGCACCGATTTGTCCAGAAGCAAAACGAACGCACCCAGTCCACTTTTTTGGACCTAATAGTGATCTTTGGGTTCATTTGGGTCAGTTTCGTAATTGTGTTGAAAACCATGTCGGGGTTGCATTTAATGCACCGAGTCGGGCAGAAAAGAAACGATGCACCGATTCGGGCCAGAAACGAAACGAACGCACCCAATCCACTTTTTTGGGACCAATATTCATGTTTTGGTTCATTTTGGTCAGTTTCATTACTGTGCCGAAAACCATGTCGGGTTGCATTTACTGCACCGATTCGGGCCAAAAATTAAACGATGCACTGATTCGTCCAGAAACAAAACGAACGCACCTGGTCTACTTTTTTGGACCCAATAGTGATGTTTGGGTTCATTTGGGTCAGTTTCGTAATTGTGTCGAAAACCATGCCGAGGTTGCATTTAATGCACCGAGTCGGGCAGAAAAGAAACGATGCACCGATTCGGGCCAGAAACGAAACGAACGCACCCAATCCACTTTTTTGGAACCAATATTCATGTTTTGGTTCATTTTGGTCAGTTTCATTACTGTGCCGAAAACCATGTCGGGTTGCATTTACTGCACCGATTCGGGCCAAAAATTAAACGATGCACTGATTCATCCAGAAACAAAACGAACGCACCTGGTCCACTTTTTTGGACCCAATAGTGATGTTTGGGTTCATTTGGGTCAGTTTCGTAATTGTGTCGAAAACCATGCCGAGGTTGCATTTAATGCACCGAGTCGGGCAGAAAAGAAATGATGCACCGATTCGGGCCAGAAACAAAACGAACGCACCCAATCCACTTTTTTGGAACCAATATTCATGTTTTGGTTCATTTTGGTCAGTTTCATTACTGTGCCGAAAACCATGTCGGGTTGCATTTA
Organism: Echinochloa phyllopogon; assembly: GCA_033239725.1. NCBI lineage: Eukaryota > Viridiplantae > Streptophyta > Magnoliopsida > Poales > Poaceae > Echinochloa > Echinochloa phyllopogon. Next base: position 33,253,940 of record BTCW01000018.1, read on the forward strand.
CTGCACCGATTCGGGCCAAAAATTAAACGATGCACTGATTCGTCCAGAAACAAAACGAAAGCACCCAGTCCACTTTTTTGTTCAAAATAGTGATGTTTGGGTTCATTTGGGTCAGTTTCATAATTGTGTCGAAAACCATGCCGGGGTTGCATTTAATGCACTGAGTGGGGCAGAAAAGAAACGATGCACCGATTCGGGCCAGAAACGAAACGAACGCACCCAATCCACTTTTTTGGAACCAATATTCATGTTTTGGTTCATTTTGGTCTGTTTCATTACTGTGTCGAAAACCATGTCGGGTTGCATTTACTGCACCGATTCGGGCCAAAAATTAAACGATGCACCGATTTGTCCAGAAGCAAAACGAACGCACCCAGTCCACTTTTTTGGACCTAATAGTGATGTTTGGGTTCATTTGGGTCAGTTTCGTAATTGTGATGAAAACCATGTCGGGGTTGCATTTAATGCACCGAATCGGGCAGAAAAGAAACGATGCACCGATTCGGGCCAGAAACGAAACGAACGCACCCAATCCACTTTTTTGGAACCAATATTCATGTTTTGGTTCATTTTGGTCAGTTTCATTACTGTGCCGAAAACCATGTCGGGTTGCATTTACTGCACCGATTCGGGCCAAAAATTAAACGATGCACTGATTCGTCCAGAAACAAAACGAAAGCACCCAGTCCACTTTTTTGTTCCCAATAGTGATGTTTGGGTTCATTTGGGTCAGTTTCATAATTGTGTCGAAAACCATGCGGGGGTTGCATTTAATGCACCGAGTGGGGCAGAAAAGAAACGATGCACTGATTCGGGCCAGAAACGAAACGAACGCACCCAATCCACTTTTTTGGAACCAATATTGATGTTTTGGTTCATTTTGGTCAGTTTCATTACTGTGCCGAAAACCATGTCGGGTTGCATTTACTGCACCGATTCGGGCCAAAAATTAAACGATGCACCGATTTGTCCAAACACAAAACGAACGCACCCAGTCAACTTTTTTGGACCCAATAGTGATGTTTGGGTTCATTTGGGTCAGTTTCGTAATTGTGTCGAAAACCATGACGGGGTTGCATTTAATGCACCGAGTTTGGCAGAAAAGAAAACGATGCACCGATTCGGCCAGCAATGAAACGAACGCACCCAATCCCTTTTTTCGACCCAATATTGATGTTTTGGTTCATTTTGGTCAGTTTCATTACTGTGCCGAAAACCATTTCGGGTTGCATTTACTGCACCGATTCGGTCCAAAACTTAAACGATGCACCGATTTGTCCAGAAACAAAACGAACGCACCTAGTACACTTTTTTGGACCCAATAGTGAAGTTTGGGTTCATTTGGGTCAGTTTCGTAATTGTGTTGAAAACCATGCCGGGGTTGCATTTAATGCACCGAGTCGGGCAGAAAAGAAACGATGCACCGATTTGGGCCAGAAACGAAACGAACGCACCCAATCCACTTTTTTGGAACCAATATTGATGTTTTGGTTCATTTTGGTCAGTTTCATTACTGTGCCGAAAACCATGTCGGGTTGCATTTACTGCACCGATTCGGGCCAAAAATTAAACGATGCACTGATTCGCCCAGAAACAAAACGAACGCACCTAGTCCACTTTTTTGGACCCAATAGTGATGTTTGGGTTCATTTGGGTCAGTTTCGTAATTGTGTTGAAAACCATGCCGGGGTTGCATTTAATGCACCGAGTCGGGCAGAAAAGAAACGATGCACCGATTCGGGCCAGAAACGAAACGAACGCACCCAATCCACTTTTTTGGAACCAATATTGATGTTTTGGTTCATTTTGGTCAGTTTCATTACTGTGCCGAAAACCATGTCGAGTTGCATTTACTGCACCGATTCGGGCCAAAAATTAAATGATGCACTGATTCGTCCAGAAACAAAACGAATGCACCTAGTCCACTTTTTTGGACCCAATAGTGATGTTTGGGTTCATTTGGGTCAGTTTCATAATTGTGTCGAAAAATGATGACGGGGTTGCATTTAATGCACCGAGTTGGGCAGAAAAGAAACGATGCACCGATTCGGGCCAGAAACGAAACGAACGCACCCAATCCACTTTTTTGGAACCAATATTGATGTTTTGGTTCATTTTGATCAGTTTCATTACTGTGCCGAAAACCATGTCGGGTTGCATTTACTGCACCGATTCGGGCCAAAAATTAAACGATGCACCGATTTGTCCAGAAACAAAACGAACGCACCCAGTCCACTTTTTTGGAACCAACATTGATGTTTTGGTTCATTTTGATCAGTTTCATTACTGTGCCGAAAACCATGTCGGGTTGCATTTACTGCACCGATTCGGGCCAAAAATTAAACGATGCACCGATTTGTCCAGAAGCAAAACGAACGCACCCAGTCCACTTTTTTGGACCCAATAGTGATGTTTGGGTTCATTTGGGTCAGTTTCGTAATTGTGCTGAAAACCATGCCGGGGTTGCATTTAATGCACCGAGTCGGGCAGAAAAGAAACGATGCACCGATTCGGGCCAGAAACGAAACGAACGCACCCAATCCACTTTTTTGGAACCAATATTCATGTTTTGGTTCATTTTGGTCAGTTTCATTACTGTGCCGAAAACCATGTCGGGTTGCATTTACTGCACCGATTCGGGCCAAAAATTAAACGATGCACTGATTCGTCCAGAAACAAAACGAACGCACCTGGTCCACTTTTTTGGACCCAATAGTGATGTTTGGGTTCATTTGGGTCAGTTTCGTAATTGTGTCGAAAACCATGCCGAGGTTGCATTTAATGCACCGAGTCGGGCAGAAAAGAAACGATGCACCGATTCGGGCCAGAAACGAAACGAACGCACCCAATCCACTTTTTTGGAACCAATATTCATGTTTTGGTTCATTTTGGTCAGTTTCATTACTGTGCCGAAAACCATGTCGGGTTGCATTTACTGCACCGATTCGGGCCAAAAATTAAACGATGCACTGATTCGTCCAGAAACAAAACGAAAGCACCCAGTCCACTTTTTTGTTCCCAATACTGATGTTTGGGTTCATTTGGGTCAGTTTCATAATTGTGTCGAAAACCATGCCGGGGTTGCATTTAATGCACCGAGTGGGGCAGAAAAGAAACGATGCACCGATTCGGGCCAGAAACGAAACGAACGCACCCAATCCACTTTTTTGGAACCAATATTCATGTTTTGGTTCATTTTGGTCAGTTTCATTACTGTGCCGAAAACCATGTCGGGTTGCATTTACTGCACCGATTCGGGCCAAAAATTAAACGATGCACTGATTCGTCCAGAAACAAAACGAACGCACCTGGTCCACTTTTTTGGACCCAATAGTGATGTTTGGGTTCATTTGGGTCAGTTTCGTAATTGTGTCGAAAACCATGCCGAGGTTGCATTTAATGCACCGAGTCGGGCAGAAAAGAAACGATGCACCGATTCGGGCCAGAAACGAAACGAACGCACCCAATCCACTTTTTTGGAACCAATATTCATGTTTTGGTTCATTTTGGTCAGTTTCATTACTGTGCCGAAAACCATGTCGGGTTGCATTTACTGCACCGATTCGGGCCAAAAATTAAACGATGCACTGATTCGTCCAGAAACAAAACGAAAGCACCCAGTCCACTTTTTTGTTCCCAATAGTGATGTTTGGGTTCATTTGGGTCAGTTTCATAATTGTGTCGAAAACTATGCCGGGGTTGCATTTAATGCACCGAGTGGGGCAGAAAAGAAACGATGCACCGATTCGGGCCAGAAACGAAACGAACGCACCCAATCCACTTTTTTGGAACCAATATTCATGTTTTGGTTCATTTTGGTCTGTTTCATTACTGTGTCGAAAACCATGTCGGGTTGCATTTACTGCACCGATTCGGGCCAAAAATTAAACGATGCACCGATTTGTCCAGAAGCAAAACGAACGCACCCAGTCCACTTTTTTGGACCTAATAGTGATGTTTGGGTTCATTTGGGTCAGTTTCGTAATTGTGTTGAAAACCATGTCGGGGTTGCATTTAATGCACCGAGTCGGGCAGAAAAGAAACGATGCACCGATTCGGGCCAGAAACGAAACGAACGCACCCAATCCACTTTTTTGGAACCAATATTCATGTTTTGGTTCATTTTGGTCAGTTTCATTACTGTGCCGAAAACCATGTCGGGTTGCATTTACTGCACCGATTCGGGCCAAAAATTAAACGATGCACTGATTCGTCCTGAAACAAAACGAAAGCACCCAGTCCACTTTTTTGTTCCCAATAGTGATGTTTGGGTTCATTTGGGTCAGTTTCATAATTGTGTCGAAAACCATGCCGGGGTTGCATTTAATGCACCGAGTGGGGCAGAAAAGAAACGATGCACCGATTCGGGCCAGAAACGAAACGAACGCAGCCAATCCACTTTTTTGGAACCAATATTGATGTTTTGGTTCATTTTGGTCAGTTTCATTACTGTGCCGAAAACCATGTCGGGTTGCATTTACTGCACCGATTCGGGCCAAAAATTAAACGATGCACCGATTTGTCCAAACACAAAACGAACGCACCCAGTCCACTTTTTTGGACCCAATAGTGATGTTTGGGTTCATTTGGGTCAGTTTCGTAATTGTGTCGAAAACCATGACGGGGTTGCATTTAATGCACCGAGTTTGGCAGAAAAGAAAACGATGCACCGATTCGGCCAGCAATGAAACGAACGCACCCAATCCCTTTTTTCGACCCAATATTGATGTTTTGGTTCATTTTGGTCAGTTTCATTACTGTGCCGAAAACCATTTCGGGTTGCATTTACTGCACCGATTCGGTCCAAAACTTAAACGATGCACCGATTTGTCCAGAAACAAAACGAACGCACCTAGTACACTTTTTTGGACCCAATAGTGAAGTTTGGGTTCATTTGGGTCAGTTTCGTAATTGTGTTGAAAACCATGCCGGGGTTGCATTTAATGCACCGAGTCGGGCAGAAAAGAAACGATGCACCGATTTGGGCCAGAAACGAAACGAACGCACCCAATCCACTTTTTTGGAACCAATATTCATGTTTTGGTTCATTTTGGTCAGTTTCATTACTGTGCCGAAAACCATGTCGGGTTGCATTTACTGCACCGATTCGGGCCAAAAATTAAACGATGCACTGATTCGCCCAGAAACAAAACGAACGCACCTAGTCCACTTTTTTGGACCCAATAGTGATGTTTGGGTTCATTTGGGTCAGTTTCGTAATTGTGTTGAAAACCATGACGGGGTTGCATTTAATGCACCGAGTTTGGCAGAAAAGAAACGATGCACCGATTCGGCCAGCAACGAAACGAACGCACCCAATCCCTTTTTTCGACCCAATATTGATGTTTTGGTTCATTTTGGTCAGTTTCATTACTGTGCCGAAAACCATGTCGGGTTGCATTTACTGCACCGATTCGGTCCAAAACTTAAACGATGCACCGATTTGTCCAGAAACAAAACGAACGCACCTAGTACACTTTATTGGACCCAATAGTGAAGTTTGGGTTCATTTGGGTCAGTTTCGTAATTGTGTTGAAAACCATGCCGGGGTTGCATTTAATGCACCGAGTCGGGCAGAAAAAAAACGATGCACCGATTTGGGCCAGAAACGAAACGAACGCAGCCAATCCACTTTTTTGGAACCAATATTGATGTTTTGGTTCATTTTGGTCAGTTTCATTACTGTGCCGAAAACCATGTCGGGTTGCATTTACTGCACCGATTCGGGCCAAAAATTAAACGATGCACCGATTTGTCCAAACACAAAACGAATGCACCCAGTCCACTTTTTTGGACCCAATAGTGATGTTTGGGTTCATTTGGGTCAGTTTCGTAATTGTGTCGAAAACCATGACGGGGTTGCATTTAATGCACCGAGTTTGGCAGAAAAGAAAACGATGCACCGATTCGGCCAGCAATGAAACGAACGCACCCAATCCCTTTTTTCGACCCAATATTGATGTTTTGGTTCATTTTGGTCAGTTTCATTACTGTGCCGAAAACCATTTCGGGTTGCATTTACTGCACCGATTCGGTCCAAAACTTAAACGATGCACCGATTTGTCCAGAAACAAAACGAACGCACCTAGTACACTTTTTTGGACCCAATAGTGAAGTTTGGGTTCATTTGGGTCAGTTTCGTAATTGTGTTGAAAACCATGCCGGGGTTGCATTTAATGCACCGAGTCGGGCAGAAAAGAAACGATGCACCGATTTGGGCCAGAAACGAAACGAACGCACCCAATCCACTTTTTTGGAACCAATATTGATGTTTTGGTTCATTTTGGTCAGTTTCATTACTGTGCCGAAAACCATGTCGGGTTGCATTTACTGCACCGATTCGGGCCAAAAATTAAACGATGCACTGATTCGCCCAGAAACAAAACGAACGCACCTAGTCCACTTTTTTGGACCCAATAGTGATGTTTGGGTTCATTTGGGTCAGTTTCGTAATTGTGTTGAAAACCATGCCGTGGTTGCATTTAATGCACCGAGTCGGGCAGAAAAGAAACGATGCACCGATTCGGGCCAGAAACGAAACGAACGCACCCAATCCACTTTTTTGGAACCTATATTGATGTTTTGGTTCATTTTGGTCAGTTTCATTACTGTGCCGAAAACCATGTCGTGTTGCATTTACTGCACCGATTCGGGCCAAAAATTAAACGATGCACTGATTCGTCCAGAAACAAAATGAACGCACCTAGTCCACTTTTTTGGACCCAATAGTGATGTTTGGGTTCATTTGTGTCAGTTTCGTAATTGTGTCGAAAACCATGACGGGGTTGCATTTAATGCACCGAGTTTGGCAGAAAAGAAACGATGCACCGATTCGCCCAGCAACGAAACGAACGCACCCAATCCCTTTTTTCGACCCAATATTGATGTTTTGGTTCATTTTGGTCAGTTTCATTACTGTGCCGAAAACCATGTCGGGTTGCATTTACTGCACCGATTCGGGCCAAAAATTAAACGATGCACTGATTCGTCCAGAAACAAAACGAACGCACCTAGTCCACTTTTTTGGACCCAATAGTGATGTTTGGGTTCATTTGGGTCAGTTTCGTAATTGTGTCGAAAACCATGACGGGGTTGCATTTAATGCACCGAGTTTGGCAGAAAAGAAACGATGCACCGATTCGGCCAGCAACGAAACGAACGCACCCAATCCCTTTTTTCGACCCAATATTGATGTTTTGGTTCATTTTGGTCAGTTTCATTACTGTGTCGAAAACCATGTCGGGTTGCATTTACTGCACCGATTCGGGCCAAAAATTAAACGACGCACCGATTTGTCCAGAAACAGAACGAACGCACCCAGTCCACTTTTTTGGACCCAATAGTGATGTTTGGGTTCATTTGGGTCAGTTTCGTAATTGTGTTGAAAACCATGTCGGGGTTGCATTTAATGCACCGAGTCGGGCAGAAAAGAAACGATGCACCGATTCGGGCCAGAAACGAAACGAACGCACCCAATCCCTTTTTTCGACCCAATATTGATGTTTTGGTTCATTTTGGTCAGTTTCATTACTGTGTCGAAAACCATGTCGGGTTGCATTTACTGCACCGATTCGGGCCAAAAATTAAACGATGCACCGATTTGTCCAGAAGCAAAACGAACGCACCCAGTCCACTTTTTTGTTCCCAATACTGATGTTTGGGTTCATTTGGGTCAGTTTCATAATTGTGTCGAAAACCATGCCGGGGTTGCATTTAATGCACCGAGTGGGGCAGAAAAGAAACGATGCACCGATTCGGGCCAGAAACGAAACGAACGCACCCAATCCACTTTTTTGGAACCAATATTCATGTTTTGGTTCATTTTGGTCTGTTTCATTACTGTGTCGAAAACCATGTCGGGTTGCATTTACTGCACCGATTCGGGCCAAAAATTAAACGATGCACCGATTTGTCCAGAAGCAAAACGAACGCACCCAGTCCACTTTTTTGGACCTAATAGTGATGTTTGGGTTCATTTGGGTCAGTTTCGTAATTGTGTTGAAAACCATGTCGGGGTTGCATTTAATGCACCGAGTCGGGCAGAAAAGAAACGATGCACCGATTCGGGCCAGAAACGAAACGAACGCACCCAATCCACTTTTTTGGAACCAATATTCATGTTTTGGTTCATTTTGGTCAGTTTCATTACTGTGCCGAGAACCATGTCGGGTTGCATTTACTGCACCGATTCGGGCCAAAAATTAAACGATGCACTGATTCGTCCAGAAACAAAACGAACGCACCTGGTCCACTTTTTTGGACCCAATAGTGATGTTTGGGTTCATTTGGGTCAGTTTCGTAATTGTGTCGAAAACCATGCCGAGGTTGCATTTAATGCACCGAGTCGGGCAGAAAAGAAACGATGCACCGATTCGGGCCAGAAACGAAACGAACGCACCCAGTCCACTTTTATGGACCCGATAGTGATGTTTGGGTTCGTTTGGGTCAGTTTCATAAGTGTGTCGAAAACCATGACGGGGTTGCATTTAATGCACCGAGTTTGGCAGAAAAGAAACGATGCACCGATTCGGGCCAGCAACGAAACGAACGCACCCAATCCCTTTTTTCGACCCAATATTGATGTTTTGGTTCATTTTGGTCAGTTTCATTACTGTGTCGAAAACCATGTCGGGTTGCATTTACTGCACCGATTCGGGCCAAAAATTAAACGACGCACCGATTTGTCCAGAAACAGAACGAACGCACCCAGTCCACTTTTTGGGACCCAATAGTGATGTTTGGGTTCATTTGGGTCAGTTTCGTAATTGTGTTGAAAACCATGTCGGGGTTGCATTTAATGCACCGAGTCGGGCAGAAAAGAAACGATGCACCGATTCGGGCCAGAAACGAAACGAACGCACCCAATCCCTTTTTTCGACCCAATATTGATGTTTTGGTTCATTTTGGTCAGTTTCATTACTGTGTCGAAAACCATGTCGGGTTGCATTTACTGCACCGATTCGGGCCAAAAATTAAACGATGCACCGATTTGTCCAGAAACAAAACGAACGCACCCAGTCCACTTTTTTGTTCCCAATACTGATGTTTGGGTTCATTTGGGTCAGTTTCATAATTGTGTCGAAAACCATGCCGGGGTTGCATTTAATGCACCGAGTGGGGCAGAAAAGAAACGATGCACCGATTCGGGCCAGAAACGAAACGAACGCACCCAATCAACTTTTTTGGAACCAATATTCATGTTTTGGTTCATTTTGGTCTGTTTCATTACTGTGTCGAAAACCATGTCGGGTTGCATTTACTGCACCGATTCGGGCCAAAAATTAAACGATGCACCGATTTGTCCAGAAGCAAAACGAACGCACCCAGTCCACTTTTTTGGACCTAATAGTGATGTTTGGGTTCATTTGGGTCAGTTTCGTAATTGTGTTGAAAACCATGTCGGGGTTGCATTTAATGCACCGAGTCGGGCAGAAAAGAAACGATGCACCGATTCGGGCCAGAAACGAAACGAACGCACCCAATCCACTTTTTTGGAACCAATATTCATGTTTTGGTTCATTTTGGTCAGTTTCATTACTGTGCCGAAAACCATGTCGGGTTGCATTTACTGCACCGATTCGGGCCAAAAATTAAACGATGCACTGATTCGTCCAGAAACAAAACGAACGCACCTGGTCCACTTTTTTGGACCCAATAGTGATGTTTGGGTTCATTTGGGTCAGTTTCGTAATTGTGTCGAAAACCATGCCGAGGTTGCATTTAATGCACCGAGTCGGGCAGAAAAGAAACGATGCACCGATTCGGGCCAGAAACGAAACGAACGCACCCAATCCACTTTTTTGGAACCAATATTCATGTTTTGGTTCATTTTGGTCAGTTTCATTACTGTGCCGAAAACCTTGTCGGGTTGCATTTACTGCACCGATTCGGGCCAAAAATTAAACGATGCACTGATTCGTCCAGAAACAAAACGAAAGCCCCCAGTCCACTTTTTTGTTCCCAATAGTGATGTTTGGGTTCATTTGGGTCAGTTTCATAATTGTGTCGAAAACCATGCCGGGGTTGCATTTAATGCACCGAGTGGGGCAGAAAAGAAACGATGCACCGATTCGGGCCAGAAACGAAACGAACGCACCCAATCCACTTTTTTGGAACCAATATTCATGTTTTGGTTCATTTTGGTCTGTTTCATTACTGTGTCGAAAACCATGTCGGGTTGCATTTACTGCACCGATTCGGGCCAAAAATTAAACGATGCACCGATTTGTCCAGAAGCAAAACGAACGCACCCAGTCCACTTTTTTGGACCTAATAGTGATGTTTGGGTTCATTTGGGTCAGTTTCGTAATTGTGATGAAAACCATGTCGGGGTTGCATTTAATGCACCGAATCGGGCAGAAAAGAAACGATGCACCGATTCGGGCCAGAAACGAAACGAACGCACCCAATCCACTTTTTTGGAACCAATATTCATGTTTTGGTTCATTTTGGTCAGTTTCATTACTGTGCCGAAAACCATGTCGGGTTGCATTTACTGCACCGATTCGGGCCAAAAATTAAACGATGCACTGATTCGTCCAGAAACAAAACGAAAGCACCCAGTCCACTTTTTTGTTCCCAATAGTGATGTTTGGGTTCATTTGGGTCAGTTTCATAATTGTGTCGAAAACCATGCCGGGGTTGCATTTAATGCACCGAGTGGGGCAGAAAAGAAACGATGCACCGATTCGGGCCAGAAACGAAACGAACGCACCCAATCCACTTTTTTGGAACCAATATTGATGTTTTGGTTCATTTTGGTCAGTTTCATTACTGTGCCGAAAACCATGGCGGGTTGCATTTACTGCACCGATTCGGGCCAAAAATTAAACGATGCACCGATTTGTCCAAACACAAAACGAACGCACCCAGTCCACTTTTTTGGACCCAATAGTGATGTTTGGGTTCATTTGGGTCAGTTTCGTAATTGTGTCGAAAACCATGACGGGGTTGCATTTAATGCACCGAGTTTGGCAGAAAAGAAAACGATGCACCGATTCGGCCAGCAATGAAACGAACGCACCCAATCCCTTTTTTCGACCCAATATTGATGTTTTGGTTCATTTTGGTCAGTTTCATTACTGTGCCGAAAACCATTTCGGGTTGCATTTACTGCACCGATTCGGTCCAAAACTTAAACGATGCACCGATTTGTCCAGAAACAAAACGAACGCACCTAGTACACTTTTTTGGACCCAATAGTGAAGTTTGGGTTCATTTGGGTCAGTTTCGTAATTGTGTTGAAAACCATGCCGGGGTTGCATTTAATGCACCGAGTCGGGCAGAAAAGAAACGATGCACCGATTTGGGCCAGAAACGAAACGAACGCACCCAATCCACTTTTTTGGAACCAATATTGATGTTTTGGTTCATTTTGGTCAGTTTCATTACTGTGCCGAAAACCATGTCGGGTTGCATTTACTGCACCGATTCGGGCCAAAAATTAAACGATGCACTGATTCGCCCAGAAACAAAACGAACGCACCTAGTCCACTTTTTTGGACCCAATAGTGATGTTTGGGTTCATTTGGGTCAGTTTCGTAATTGTGTTGAAAACCATGCCGGGGTTGCATTTAATGCACCGAGTCGGGCAGAAAAGAAACGATGCACCGATTCGGGCCAGAAACGAAACGAACGCACCCAATCCACTTTTTTGGAACCTATATTGATGTTTTGGTTCATTTTGGTCAGTTTCATTACTGTGCCGAAAACCATGTCGTGTTGCATTTACTGCACCGATTCGGGCCAAAAATTAAACGATGCACTGATTCGTCCAGAAACAAAATGAACGCACCTAGTCCACTTTTTTGGACCCAATAGTGATGTTTGGGTTCATTTGTGTCAGTTTCGTAATTGTGTCGAAAACCATGACGGGGTTGCATTTAATGCACCGAGTTTGGCAGAAAAGAAACGATGCACCGATTCGGCCAGCAACGAAACGAACGCACCCAATCCCTTTTTTCGACCCAATATTGATGTTTTGGTTCATTTTGGTCAGTTTCATTACTGTGCCGAAAACCATGTCGGGTTGCATTTACTGCACCGATTCGGGCCAAAAATTAAACGATGCACTGATTCGTCCAGAAACAAAACGAACGCACCTAGTCCACTTTTTTGGACCCAATAGTGATGTTTGGGTTCATTTGGGTCAGTTTCGTAATTGTGTCGAAAACCATGACGGGGTTGCATTTAATGCACCGAGTTTGGCAGAAAAGAATCGATGCACCGATTCGGCCAGCAACGAAACGAACGCACCCAATCCCTTTTTTCGACCCAATATTGATGTTTTGGTTCATTTTGGTCAGTTTCATTACTGTGTCGAAAGCCATGTCGGGTTGCATTTACTGCACCGATTCGGGCCAAAAATTAAACGACGCACCGATTTGTCCAGAAACAGAACGAACGCACCCAGTCCACTTTTTTGGACCCAATAGTGATGTTTGGGTTCATTTGGGTCAGTTTCGTAATTGTGTTGAAAACCATGTCGGGGTTGCATTTAATGCACCGAGTCGGGCAGAAAAGAAACGATGCACCGATTCGGGCCAGAAACGAAACGAACGCACCCAATCCCTTTTTTCGACCCAATATTGATGTTTTGGTTCATTTTGGTCAGTTTCATTACTGTGTCGAAAACCATGTCGGGTTGCATTTACTGCACCGATTCGGGCCAAAAATTAAACGATGCACTGATTCGTCCAGAAACAAAACGAACGCACCTAGTCCACTTTTTTGGACCCAATAGTGATGTTTGGGTTCATTTGGGTCAGTTTCGTAATTGTGTCGAAAACCATGACGGGGTTGCATTTAATGCACCGAGTTTGGCAGAAAAGAATCGATGCACCGATTCGGCCAGCAACGAAACGAACGCACCCAATCCCTTTTTTCGACCCAATATTGATGTTTTGGTTCATTTTGGTCAGTTTCATTACTGTGTCGAAAACCATGTCGGGTTGCATTTACTGCACCGATTCGGGCCAAAAATTAAACGACGCACCGATTTGTCCAGAAACAGAACGAACGCACCCAGTCCACTTTTTTGGACCCAATAGTGATGTTTGGGTTAATTTGGGTCAGTTTCGTAATTGTGTTGAAAACCATGTCGGGGTTGCATTTAATGCACCGAGTCGGGCAGAAAAGAAACGATGCACCGATTCGGGCCAGAAACGAAACGAACGCACCCAATCCACTTTTTTGGAACCAATATTCATGTTTTGGTTCATTTTGGTCAGTTTCATTACTGTGCCGAAAACCATGTCGGGTTGCATTTACTGCACCGATTCGGGCCAAAAATTAAACGATGCACTGATTCGTCCAGAAACAAAACGAACGCACCCAGTCCACTTTTTTGTTCCCAATAGTGATGTTTGGGTTCATTTGGGTCAGTTTCATAATTTTTTCGAAAACCATGCCGGGGTTGCATTTAATGCACCGAGTGGGGCAGAAAAGAAACGATGCACCGATTCGGGCCAGAAACGAAACGAACGCACCCAATCCACTTTTTTGGAACCAATATTGATGTTTTGGTTCATTTTGGTCAGTTTCATTACTGTGCCGAAAACCATGTCGGGTTGCATTTACTGCACCGATTCGGGCCAAAAATTAAACGATGCACGGATTCGTCCAGAAACAAAACGAACGCACCTAGTCCACTTTTTTGGACCCAATAGTGATGTTTGGGTTCATTTGGGTCAGTTTCGTAATTGTGTCAAAAACCATGACGGGGTTGCATTTAATGCACCGAGTTTGGCAGAAAAGAAACGATGCACCGATTCGGCCAGCAACGAAACGAACGCACCCAATCCCTTTTTTCGACCCAATATTGATGTTTTGGTTCATTTTGGTCAGTTTCATTACTGTGCCGAAAACCATGTCGAGTTGTATTCACTGCACCGATTCGGGCCAAAAATTAAACGATGCACCGATTTGTCTAGAAACAAAACGAACGCACCCAGTCCACTTTTTTGCACCCAATAGTGATGTTTGGGTTCATTTGGGTCAGTTTCGTAATTGTGTTGAAAACCATGCCGGGGTTGCATTTAATGCACCGAGTTGGGCAGAAAAGAAACGATGCACCGATTTGGGCCAGAAACGAAACGAACGCACCCAATCCACTTTTTTGGAACCAATATTGATGTTTTGGTTCATTTTGGTCAGTTTCATACTGTGCCGAAAACCATGTCGGGTTGCATTTACTGCACCGATTCGGGCCAAAAATTAAAGGATGCACTGATTCGTCCAAAAACAAAACGAACGCGCCTAGTCCACTTTTTTGGACCCAATAGTGATGTTTGGGTTCGTTTGGGTCAGTTTCATAATTGTGTCGAAAAATGATGACGGGGTTGCATTTAATGCACCGAGTTGGGCAGAAAAGAAACGATGCACCGATTCGGGCCAGAAACGAAACGAACGCACCCAATCCACTTTTTTGGAACCAATATTGATGTTTTGGTTCATTTTGGTCAGTTTCATTATTGTGCCGAAAACCATGTCGGGTTGCATTTACTGCACCGATTCGGGCCAAAAATTAAACGATGCACTGATTCGTCCAGAAACAAAACGAACGCACCCAGTCCACTTTTTTGGACCCAATAGTGATGTTTCGTAATTGTGTCGAAAACCATGCCGGGTTGCATAATGCACCGAGTCGGGCAGAAACGAAACGATGCACCGATTCGGGCGATAAACGAAATGAACGCACCCAATCCACTTTTTTGGAACCAATATTGATGTTTTGGTTCATTTTGGTTAGTTTCACTACTGTGCCGAAAACCATGTCGGGTTGCATTTACTGCACCGATTCGGGCCAAAAATTAAACGATGCTCCGATTTGTCCAGAAACAAAACGAACGAACCCAGTCCACTTTTTTGGACCCGATAGTGATGTTTGGGTTCATTTGGGTCAGTTTCGTAATTGTGTCGAAAACCATGCCGGGGTTGCATTTAATGCACCGAGTCGGGCAGAAAAGAAACGATGCACCGATTCGGGCCAGAAACGAAACAAACGCACCCAATCCACTTTTTTGGAACCAATATTGATGTTTTGGTTCATTTTGGTCAGTTTCATTACTGTGCCGAAAACCATTTCGGGTTGCATTTACTGCACTGATTCGGGCCAAAAATTAAACGATCCACCGATTTGTCCAGAAACAAAACGAACACACCCAGTCCACTTTTTTGGACCCAATAGTGATGTTTGGGTTCATTTGGGTCAGTTTCGTAATTGTGTCGAAAACCATGCCGGGGTTGCATTTAATGCACCGAGTGGGGCAGAAAAGAAACGATGCACCGATTCGGGCCAGAAACGAAACAAACGCACCCAGTCCACTTTTTTGACCTAGTAGTGATGTTTTGGTTCATTTTGGTCAGTTTCATTACTGTGCCGAAAACAATGCCGAGGGTGCATTTACTCCATCGATTTGGGCCGAAAATGAAACGATGCACCGATTCATCCAGAAACAAAACGAACGCACCCAGTCCACTTTTATGGACCCAATAGTGATGTTTGGGTTCGTTTGGGTCAGTTTCATAATTGTGTCGAAAACCATGCGGGGGTTGCATTTAATGCACCGAGTCGGGCAGAAAAGAAACGATACACCGATTCGGGCCAGAAACGAAACAAACGCACCCAATCCACTTTTTTTGAACCAATATTGATGTTTTGGTTCATTTTGGTCAGTTTCATTATTGTGCCGAAAACCATGTCGGGTTGCATTTACTGCACCGATTCGGGCCAAAAATTAAACGATGCTCCGATTTGTCCAGAAACAAAACGAACGAACCCAGTCCACTTTTTCGGACCCAATAGTGATGTTTGGGTTCATTTGGGTCAGTTTCGTAATTGTGTCGAAAACCATGCCGGGGTTGCATTTAATGCACCGAGTGGGGCAGAAAAGAAACGATGCACCGATTCGGGCCAGAAACGAAACAAACGCACCCAGTCCACTTTTTTGACCTAGTAGTGATGTTTTGGTTCATTTTGGTCAGTTTCATTACTGTGCCGAAAACAATGCCGAGGGTGCATTTACTGCATCGATTTGGGCCGAAAATGAAACGATGCACCGATTCATCAAGAAACAAAACGAACGCACCCAGTCCACTTTTATGGACCCAATAGTGATGTTTGGGTTCGTTTGGGTCAGTTTCATAATTGTGTCGAAAACCATGCCGGGGTTGCATTTAATGCACCGAGTCGGGCAGAAAAGAAACGATGCACCGATTCAGGCCAGAAACGAAACGAACGCACCCAATCCACTTTTTTGGAACCAATATTGATGTTTTGGTTCATTTTGGTCAGTTTCATTACTGTGCCGAAAACCATGTCGGGTTGCATTTACTGCACCGATTCGGGCCAAAAATTAAACGATGCTCCGATTTGTCCAGAAACAAAACGAACGAACCAAGTCCACTTTTTTGGACCCAATAGTGATGTTTGGGTTCATTTGGGTCAGTTTCGTAATTGTGTCGAAAACCATGCCGGGGTTGCATTTAATGCACCGAGTCGGGCAGAAAAGAAACGATGCACCGATTCGGGCCAGAAACGAAACAAACGCACCCAATCCACTTTTTTGGAACCAATATTGATGTTTTGGTTCATTTTGGTCAGTTTCATTACTGTGCCGAAAACCATTTCGGGTTGCATTTACTGCACTGATTCGGGCCAAAAATTAAACGATCCACCGATTTGTCCAGAAACAAAACGAACACACCCAGTCCACTTTTTTGGACCCAATAGTCATTTCTGGGTTCATTTGGGTCAGTTTCGTAATTGTGTCGAAAACCATGCCGGGGTTGCATTTAATGCACCGAGTCGGGCAGAAAAGAAACGATGCACCGATTCGGGCCAGAAACGAAACAAACGCACCCAGTCCACTTTTATGGACCCGATAGTGATGTTTGGGTTCGTTTGGGTCAGTTTCATAATTGTGTCGAAAACCATGACGGGGTTGCATTTAATGCACCGAGTTTGGCAGAAAAGAAACGATGCACCGATTCGGGCCAGTAACGAAACGAGCGCACCCAATTCCTTTTTTCGACCCAATATTGATCTATTGGTTCATTTTGGTCAGTTTCATTACTGTGCCGAAAACCATGTCGGGTTGCATTTACTGCACCGATTCGGGCCAAAAATTAAACGATGCACCGATTTGTCCAGAAACAAAACGAACTCACCCAGTCCACTTTTTTGGACGCAATAGTGATGTTTGGGTTCATTTGGGTTAGTTTCGTAATTGTTTTGAAAACCATGCCGGGGTTGCATTTAATGCACCGAGTCGGGCAGAAAAGAAACGATGCACCGATTCGGGCCAGAAACGAAACAAACGCACCTAATCCACTTTTTTGGAACCAATATTGATGTTTTGGTTCATTTTGGTCAGTTTCATTACTGTGCCAAAAACCATTTTGGGTTGCATTTACTGCACTGATTCGGGCCAAAAATTAAACGATCCACCGATTTGTCCAGAAACAAAACGAACACACCCAGTCCACTTTTTTGGACCCAATAGTGATGTTTGGGTTCATTTGGGTCAGTTTCGTAATTGTGTCGAAAACCATGCCGGGGTTGCATTTAATGCACCGAGTCGGGCAGAAAAGAAACGATGCACCGATTCGGGCCAGAAACGAAATAAACGCACCCAATCCAGTTTTTTGGAACCAATATTGATGTTTTGGTTCATTTTGGTCAGTTTCATTACTGTGCCGAAAACCATTTCGGGTTGCATTTACTGCACTAATTCGGGCCAAAAATTAAACGATCCACCGATTTGTCCAGAAACAAAACGAACACACCCAGTCCACTTTTTTGGACCCAATAGTGATGTTTGGGTTCATTTGGGTCAGTTTCGTAATTGTGTCGAAAACCATGCCGGGGTTGCATTTAATGCACCGAGTGGGGCAGAAAAGAAACGATGCACCGATTCGGGCCAGAAACGAAACAAACGCACCCAGTCCACTTTTTTGACCTAGTAGTGATGTTTTGGTTCATTTTGGTCAGTTTCATTACTGTGCCGAAAACAATGCCGAGGGTGCATTTACTGCTTCGATTTGGGCCGAAAATGAAACGATGCACCGATTCATCCAGAAACAAAACGAACGCACCCAGTCCACTTTTATGGACCCAATAGTGATGTTTGGGTTCGTTTGGGTCAGTTTCATAATTGTGTCGAAAACCATGCCGGGGTTGCATTTAATGCACCGAGTCGGGCAGAAAAGAAACGATGCACCGATTCGGGCCAGAAACGAAACGAACGCACCCAATCCACTTTTTTGGAACCAATATTGATGTTTTGGTTCATTTTGGTTAGTTTCATTACTGTGCCGAAAACCATGTCGGGTTGCATTTACTGCACCGATTCGGGCCAAAAATTAAACGATGCTCCGATTTGTCCAGAAACAAAACGAACGAACCCAGTCCACTTTTTTGGACCCAATAGTGATGTTTGGGTTCATTTGGGTCAGTTTCGTAATTGTGTCGAAAACCATGCCGGGGTTGCATTTAATGCACCGAGTCGGGCAGAAAAGAAACGATGCACCGATTCGGGCCAGAAACGAAACAAACGCACCCAATCCACTTTTTTGGAACCAATATTGATGTTTTGGTTCATTTTGGTCAGTTTCATTACTGTGTCGAAAACCATTTCGGGTTGCATTTACTGCACTGATTCGGGCCAAAAATTAAACGATCCACCGATTCATCCAGAAACAAAACGAACGCACCCAGTCCACTTTTATGGACCCAATAGTGATGTTTGGGTTCGTTTGGGTCAGTTTCATAATTGTGTCGAAAACCATGCCGGGGTTGCATTTAATGCACCGAGTCGGGCAGAAAAGAAACGATGCACCGATTCGGGCCAGAAACGAAACGAACGCACCCAATCCACTTTTTTGGAACCAATATTGATGTTTTGGTTCATTTTGGTTAGTTTCATTACTGTGCCGAAAACCATGTCGGGTTGCATTTACTGCACCGATTCGGGCCAAAAATTAAACGATGCTCCGATTTGTCCAGAAACAAAACGAACGAACCCAGTCCACTTTTTTGGACCCAATAGTGATGTTTGGGTTCATTTGGGCCAGTTTCGTAATTGTGTCGAAAACCATGCCGGGGTTGCATTTAATGCACCGAGTCGGGCAGAAAAGAAACGATGCACCGATTCGGGCCAGAAACGAAACAAACGCACCCAATCCACTTTTTTGGAACCAATATTGATGTTTTGGTTCATTTTGGTCAGTTTCATTACTGTGCCGAAAACCATTTCGGGTTGCATTTACTGCACTGATTCGGGCCAAAAATTAAACGATCCACCGATTTGTCCAGAAACAAAACGAACACACCCAGTCCACTTTTTTGGACCCAATAGTGATGTTTGGGTTCATTTGGGTCAGTTTCGTAATTGTGTCGAAAACCATGCCGGGGTTGCATTTAATGCACCGAGTGGGGCAGAAAAGAAACGATGCACCGATTCGGGCCAGAAACGAAACAAACGCACCCAGTCCACTTTTTTGACCTAGTAGTGATGTTTTGGTTCATTTTGGTCAGTTTCATTACTGTGCCGAAAACAATGCCGAGGGTGCATTTACTGCATCGATTTGGGCCGAAAATGAAACGATGCACCGATTCATCCAGAAACAAAACGAACACACCCAGTCCACTTTTATGGACCCAATAGTGATGTTTGGGTTCGTTTGGGTCAGTTTCATAATTGTGTCGAAAACCATGCCGGGGTTGCATTTAATGCACCGAGTCGGGCAGAAAAGAAACGATGCACCGATTCGGGCCAGAAACGAAACGAACGCACCATATCCACTTTTTTGGAACCAATATTGATGTTTTGGTTCATTTTGGTTAGTTTCATTACTGTGCCGAAAACCATGTCGGGTTGCATTTACTGCACCGATTCGGGCCAAAAATTAAACGATGCTCCGATTTGTCCAGAAACAAAACAAACGAACCCAGTCCACTTTTTTGGACCCAATAGTGATGTTTGGGTTCATTTGGGTCAGTTTCGTAATTGTGTCGAAAACCATGCCGGGGTTGCATTTAATGCACCGAATCGGGCAGAAAAGAAACGATGCACCGATTCGGGCCAGAAACGAAACAAACGCACCCAATCCACTTTTTTGGAACCAATATTGATGTTTTGGTTCATTTTGGTCAGTTTCATTACTGTGCCGAAAACCATTTCGGGTTGCATTTACTGCACTGATTCGGGCCAAAAATTAAACGATCCACCGATTTGTCCAGAAACAAAACGAACACACCCAGTCCACTTTTTTGGACCCAATAGTGATGTTTGGGTTCATTTGGGTCAGTTTCGTAATTGTGTCGAAAACCATGCCGGGGTTGCATTTAATGCACCGAGTGGGGCAGAAAAGAAACGATGCACCGATTCGGGCCAGAAACGAAACAAACGCACCCAGTCCACTTTTTTGACCTAGTAGTGATGTTTTGGTTCATTTTGGTCAGTTTCATTACTGTGCCGAAAACAATGCCGAGGGTGCATTTACTGCATCGATTTGGGCCAAAAATGAAACGATGCACCGATTCATCCAGAAACAAAACGAACGCACCCAGTCCACTTTTATGGACCCAATAGTGATGTTTGGGTTCGTTTGGGTCAGTTTCATAATTGTGTCGAAAACCATGCCGGGGTTGCATTTAATGCACCGAGTCGGGCAGAAAAGAAACGATGCACCGATTCGGGCCAGAAACGAAACAAACGCACCCAATCCACTTTTTTTGAACCAATATTGATGTTTTGGTTCATTTTGGTCAGTTTCATTATTGTGCCGAAAACCATGTCGGGTTGCATTTACTGCACCGATTCGGGCCAAAAATTAAACGATGCTCCGATTTGTCCAGAAACAAAACGAACGAACCCAGTCCACTTTTTTGGACCCAATAGTGATGTTTGGGTTCATTTGGGTCAGTTTCGTAATTGTGTCGAAAACCATGCCGGGGTTGCATTTAATGCACCGAGTCGGGCAGAAAAGAAACGATGCACCGATTCGGGCCAGAAACGAAACAAACGCACCCAATCCACTTTTTTGGAACCAATATTGATGTTTTGGTTCATTTTGGTCAGTTTCATTACTGTGCCGAAAACCATTTCGGGTTGCATTTACTGCACTGATTCGGGCCAAAAATTAAACGATCCACCGATTTGTCCAGAAACAAAACGAACACACCCAGTCCACTTTTTTGGACCCAATAGTGATGTTTGGGTTCATTTGGGTCAGTTTCGTAATTGTGTCGAAAACCGTGCCGGGGTTGCATTTAATGCACCGAGTGGGGCAGAAAAGAAACGATGCACCGATTCGGGCCAGAAACGAAACAAACGCACCCAGTCCACTTTTTTGACCTAGTAGTGATGTTTTGGTTCATTTTGGTCAGTTTCATTACTGTGCCGAAAACAATGCCGAGGGTGCATTTACTGCATCGATTTGGGCCGAAAATGAAACGATGCACCGATTCATCAAGAAACAAAACGAACGCACCCAGTCCACTTTTATGGACCCAATAGTGATGTTTGGGTTCGTTTGGGTCAGTTTCATAATTGTGTCGAAAACCATGCCGGGGTTGCATTTAATGCACCGAGTCGGGCAGAAAAGAAACGATGCACCGATTCAGGCCAGAAACGAAACGAACGCACCCAATCCACTTTTTTGGAACCAATATTGATGTTTTGGTTCATTTTGGTCAGTTTCATTACTGTGCCGAAAACCATGTCGGGTTGCATTTACTGCACCGATTCGGGCCAAAAATTAAACGATGCTCCGATTTGTCCAGAAACAAAACGAACGAACCCAGTCCACTTTTTTGGACCCAATAGTGATGTTTGGGTTCATTTGGGTCAGTTTCGTAATTGTGTCGAAAACCATGCCGGGGTTGCATTTAATGCACCGAGTCGGGCAGAAAAGAAACGATGCACCGATTCGGGCCAGAAACGAAACAAACGCACCCAATCCACTTTTTTGGAACCAATATTGATGTTTTGGTTCATTTTGGTCAGTTTCATTACTGTGCCGAAAACCATTTCGGGTTGCATTTACTGCACTGATTCGGGCCAAAAATTAAACGATCCACCGATTTGTCCAGAAACAAAACGAACACACCCAGTCCACTTTTTTGGACCCAATAGTGATGTTTGGGTTCATTTGGGTCAGTTTCGTAATTGTGTCGAAAACCGTGCCGGGGTTGCATTTAATGCACCGAATGGGGCAGAAAAGAAACGATGCACCGATTCGGGCCAGAAACGAAACAAACGCACCCAGTCCACTTTTTTGACCTAGTAGTGATGTTTTGGTTCATTTTGGTCAGTTTCATTACTGTGCCGAAAACAATGCCGAGGGTGCATTTACTGCATCGATTTGGGCCGAAAATGAAACGATGCACCGATTCATCAAGAAACAAAACGAACGCACCCAGTCCACTTTTATGGACCCAATAGTGATGTTTGGGTTCGTTTGGGTCAGTTTCATAATTGTGTCGAAAACCATGCCGGGGTTGCATTTAATGCACCGAGTCGGGCAGAAAAGAAACGATGCACCGATTCAGGCCAGAAACGAAACGAACGCACCCAATCCACTTTTTTGGAACCAATATTGATGTTTTGGTTCATTTTGGTCAGTTTCATTACTGTGCCGAAAACCATGTCGGGTTGCATTTATTGCACCGATTCGGGCCAAAAATTAAACGATGCTCCGATTTGTCCAGAAACAAAACGAACGAACCCAGTCCACTTTTTTGGACCCAATAGTGATGTTTGGGTTCATTTGGGTCAGTTTCGTAATTGTGTCGAAAACCATGCCGGGGTTGCATTTAATGCACCGAGTCGGGCAGAAAAGAAACGATGCACCGATTCGGGCCAGAAACGAAACAAACGCACCCAATCCACTTTTTTGGAACCAATATTGATGTTTTGGTTCATTTTGGTCAGTTTCATTACTGTGCCGAAAACCATTTCGGGTTGCATTTACTGCACTGATTCGGGCCAAAAATTAAACGATCCACCGATTTGTCCAGAAACAAAACGAACACACCCAGTCCACTTTTTTGGACCCAATAGTGATGTTTGGGTTCATTTGGGTCAGTTTCGTAATTGTGTCGAAAACCATGCCGGGGTTGCATTTAATGCACCGAGTCGGGCAGAAAAGAAACGATGCACCGATTCGGGCCAGAAACGAAACAAACGCACCCAGTCCACTTTTTTGACCTAGTAGTGATGTTTTGGTTCATTTTGGTCAGTTTCATTACTGTGCCGAAAACAATGCCGAGGGTGCATTTACTGCATCGATTTGGGCCGAAAATGAAACGATGCACCGATTCATCCAGAAACAAAACGAACGCACCCAGTCCACTTTTATGGACCCAATAGTGATGTTTGGGTTCGTTTGGGTCAGTTTCATAATTGTGTCGAAAACCATGCCGGGGTTGCATTTAATGCACCGAGTCGGGCAGAAAAGAAACGATGCACCGATTCGGGCCAGAAACGAAACAAACGCACCCAATCCACTTTTTTTGAACCAATATTGATGTTTTGGTTCATTTTGGTCAGTTTCATTATTGTGCCGAAAACCATGTCGGGTTGCATTTACTGCACCGATTCGGGCCAAAAATTAAACGATGCTCCGATTTGTCCAGAAACAAAACGAACGAACCCAGTCCACTTTTTTGGACCCAATAGTGATGTTTGGGTTCATTTGGGTCAGTTTCGTAATTGTGTCGAAAACCATGCCGGGGTTGCATTTAATGCACCGAGTCGGGCAGAAAAGAAACGATGCACCGATTCGGGCCAGAAACGAAACAAACGCACCCAATCCACTTTTTTGGAACCAATATTGATGTTTTGGTTCATTTTGGTCAGTTTCATTACTGTGCCGAAAACCATTTTGGGTTGCATTTACTGCACTGATTCGGGCCAAAAATTAAACGATCCACCGATTTGTCCAGAAACAAAACGAACACACCCAGTCCACTTTTTTGGACCCAATAGTCATTTTTGGGTTCATTTGGGTCAGTTTCGTAATTGTGTCGAAAACCATGCCGGGGTTGCATTTAATGCACCGAGTCGGGCAGAAAAGAAACGATGCACCGATTCGGGCCAGAAACGAAACGAACGCTCCCAATCCACTTTTTTGGAACCAATATTCATGTTTTGGTTCATTTTGGTCAGTTTCATTACTGTGCCGAAAACCATGTCGGGTTGCATTTACTGCACCGATTCGGGCCAAAAATTAAACGATGCACTGATTCGTCCAGAAACAAAACGAAAGCACCCAGTCCACTTTTTTGTTCCCAATAGTGATGTTTGGGTTCATTTGGGTCAGTTTCATAATTGTGTCGAAAACCATGCCGGGGTTGCATTTAATGCACCGAGTCGGGCAGAAAAGAAACGATGCACCGATTCGGGCCAGAAACGAAACGAACGCACCCAATCCACTTTTTTGGAACCAATATTGATGTTTTGGTTCATTTTGGTCAGTTTCATTACTGTGCCGAAAACCATGTCGGGTTGCATTTACTGCACCGATTCGGGCCAAAAATTAAACGATGCTCCGATTTGTCCAGAAACAAAAAGAACGAACCCAGTCCACTTTTTTGGACCCAATAGTGATGTTTGGGTTCATTTGGGTCAGTTTCGTAATTGTGTCGAAAACCATGCCGGGGTTGCATTTAATGCACCGAGTCGGGCAGAAAAGAAACGATGCACCGATTCGGGCCAGAAACGAAACAAACGCACCCAATCCACTTTTTTGGCACCAATATTGATGTTTTGGTTCATTTTGATCAGTTTCATTACTGTGCCGAAAACCATTTTGGGTTGCATTTACTGCACTGATTCGGGCCAAAAATTAAACGATCCACCGATTTGTCCAGAAACAAAACGAACACACCCAGTCCACTTTTTTGGACCCAATAGTCATTTTTGGGTTCATTTGGGTCAGTTTCGTAATTGTGTCGAAAACCATGCCGGGGTTGCATTTAATGCACCGAGTCGGGCAGAAAAGAAACGATGCACCGATTCGGGCCAGAAACGAAACAAACGCACCCAGTCCACTTTTATGGACCCGATAGTGATGTTTGGGTTCGTTTGGGTCAGTTTCATAATTGTGTCGAAAACCATGACGGGGTTGCATTTAATGCACCGAGTTTGGCAGAAAAGAAACGATGCACCGATTCGGGCCAGTAACGAAACGAGCGCACCCAATTCCTTTTTTCGACCCAATATTGATCTTTTGGTTCATTTTGGTCAGTTTCATTACTGTGCCGAAAACCATGTCGGGTTGCATTTATTGCACCGATTCGGGCCAAAAATTAAACGATGCACCGATTTGTCCAGAAACAAAACGAACGCACCCAGTCCACTTTTTTGGACGCAATAGTGATGTTTGGGTTCATTTGGGTTAGTTTCGTAATTGTGTTGAAAACCATGCCGGGGTTGCATTTAATGCACCGAGTCTGGCAGAAAAGAAACGATGCACCGATTCGGGCCAGAAACGAAACAAACGCACCTAATCCACTTTTTTGGAACCAATATTGATGTTTTGGTTTATTTTGGTCAGTTTCATTACTGTGCCGAAAACCATTTTGGGTTGCATTTACTGCACTGATTCGGGCCAAAAATTAAACGATCCACTGATTTGTCCAGAAACAAAACGAACACACCCAGTCCACTTTTTTGGACCCAATAGTGATGTTTGGGTTCATTTGGGTCAGTTTCGTAATTGTGTCGAAAACGATGCCGGGGTTGCATTTAATGCACCGAGTCGGGCAGAAAAGAAACGATGCACCGATTCGGTCCAGAAACGAAACAAACGCACCCAGTCCACTTTTATGGACCCGATAGTGATGTTTGGGTTCGTTTGGGTCAGTTTCATAATTGTGTCGAAAACCATGACGGGGTTGCATTTAATGCACCGAGTTTGGCAGAAAAGAAACGATGCACCGATCCGGGCCAAAAATTAAATGATGCACCGATTCGTCCAGAAACAAAACGAACGCACCTAGTCCACTTTTTTGGACCCAATAGTGATGTTTGGGTTCATTTGGGTCAGTTTCGTAATTGTGTTGAAAACCATGCCGGGGTTGCATTTAATGCACCGAGTCGGGCAGAAAGGAAACAATGCACCGATTCGGGCCAGAAACGAAACAAACGCACCCAATCCACTTTTTTGGAACCAATATTGATGTTTTGGTTCATTTTGGTCAGTTTCATTACTGTGCCGAAAACCATTTCGGGTTGCATTTACTGCACTGATTCGGGCCAAAAATTAAACGATCCACCGATTTGTCCAGAAACAAAACGAACACACCCAGTCCACTTTTTTGGACCCAATAGTGATGTTTGGGTTCATTTGGGTCAGTTTCGTAATTGTGTCGAAAACCATGCCGGGGTTGCATTTAATGCACCGAGTCGGGCAGAAAAGAAACGATGCACCGATTCGGGCCAGAAACGAAACAAACGCACCCAGTCCACTTTTTTGACCTAGTAGTGATGTTTTGGTTCATTTTGGTCAGTTTCATTACTGTGCCGAAAACAATGCCGAGGGTGCATTTACTGCATCGATTTGGGCCGAAAATGAAACGATGCACCGATTCATCCAGAAACAAAACGAACGCACCCAGTCCACTTTTATGGACCCAATAGTGATGTTTGGGTTCGTTTGGGTCAGTTTCATAATTGTGTCGAAAACCATGCCGGGGTTGCATTTAATGCACCGAGTCGGGTAGAAAAGAAACGATGCACCGATTCGGGCCAGAAACGAAACAAACGCACCCAATCCACTTTTTTTGAACCAATATTGATGTTTTGGTTCATTTTGGTCAGTTTCATTATTGTGCCGAAAACCATGTCGGGTTGCATTTACTGCACCGATTCGGGCCAAAAATTAAACGATGCTCCGATTTGTCCAGAAACAAAACGAACGAACCCAGTCCACTTTTTTGGACCCAATAGTGATGTTTGGGTTCATTTGGGTCAGTTTCGTAATTGTGTCGAAAACCATGCCGGGGTTGCATTTAATGCACCGAGTCGGGCAGAAAAGAAACGATGCACCGATTCGGGCCAGAAACGAAACAAACGCACCCAATCCACTTTTTTGGAACCAATATTGATGTTTTGGTTCATTTTGGTCAGTTTCATTACTGTGCCGAAAACCATTTCGGGTTGCATTTACTGCACTGATTCGGGCCAAAAATTAAACGATCCACCGATTTGTCCAGAAACAAAACGAACACACCCAGTCCACTTTTTTGGACCCAATAGTGATGTTTGGGTTCATTTGGGTCAGTTTCGTAATTGTGTCGAAAACCGTGCCTGGGTTGCATTTAATGCACCGAGTGGGGCAGAAAAGAAACGATGCACCGATTCGGGCCAGAAACGAAACAAACGCACCCAGTCCACTTTTTTGACCTAGTAGTGATGTTTTGGTTCATTTTGGTCAGTTTCATTACTGTGCCGAAAACAATGCCGAGGGTGCATTTACTGCATCGATTTGGGCCGAAAATGAAACGATGCACCGATTCATCAAGAAACAAAACGAACGCACCCAGTCCACTTTTATGGACCCAATAGTGATGTTTGGGTTCGTTTGGGTCAGTTTCATAATTGTGTCGAAAACCATGCCGGGGTTGCATTTAATGCACCGAGTCGGGCAGAAAAGAAACGATGCACCGATTCAGGCCAGAAACGAAACGAACGCACCCAATCCACTTTTTTGGAACCAATATTGATGTTTTGGTTCATTTTGGTCAGTTTCATTACTGTGCCGAAAACCATGTCGGGTTGCATTTACTGCACCGATTCGGGCCAAAAATTAAACGATGCTCCGATTTGTCCAGAAACAAAACGAACGAACCCAGTCCACTTTTTTGGACCCAATAGTGATGTTTGGGTTCATTTGGGTCAGTTTCGTAATTGTGTCGAAAACCATGCCGGGGTTGCATTTAATGCACCGAGTCGGGCAGAAAAGAAACGATGCACCGATTCGGGCCAGAAACGAAACAAACGCACCCAGTCCACTTTTATGGACCCGATAGTGATGTTTGGGTTCGTTTGGGTCAGTTTCATAATTGTGTCGAAAACCATGACGGGGTTGCATTTAATGCACCGAGTTTGGCAGAAAAGAAACGATGCACCGATCCGGGCCAAAAATTAAATGATGCACCGATTCGTCCAGAAACAAAACGAACGAACCTAGTCCACTTTTTTGGACCCAATAGTGATGTTTGGGTTCATTTGGGTCAGTTTCGTAATTGTGTTGAAAACCATGCCGGGGTTGCATTTAATGCACCGAGTCGGGCAGAAAGGAAACAATGCACCGATTCGGGCCAGAAACGAAACAAACGCACCCAATCCACTTTTTTGGAACCAATATTGATGTTTTGGTTCATTTTGGTCAGTTTCATTACTGTGCCGAAAACCATTTCGGGTTGCATTTACTGCACTGATTCGGGCCAAAAATTAAACGATCCACCGATTTGTCCAGAAACAAAACGAACACACCCAGTCCACTTTTTTGGACCCAATAGTGATGTTTGGGTTCATTTGGGTCAGTTTCGTAATTGTGTCGAAAACCATGCCGGGGTTGCATTTAATGCACCGAGTCGGGCAGAAAAGAAACGATGCACCGATTCGGGCCAGAAACGAAACAAACGCACCCAGTCCACTTTTTTGACCTAGTAGTGATGTTTTGGTTCATTTTGGTCAGTTTCATTACTGTGCCGAAAACAATGCCGAGGGTGCATTTACTGCATCGATTTGGGCCGAAAATGAAACGATGCACCGATTCATCCAGAAACAAAACGAACGCACCCAGTCCACTTTTATGGACCCAATAGTGATGTTTGGGTTCGTTTGGGTCAGTTTCATAATTGTGTCGAAAACCATGCCGGGGTTGCATTTAATGCACCGAGTCGGGCAGAAAAGAAACGATGCACCGATTCGGGCCAGAAACGAAACAAACGCACCCAATCCACTTTTTTTGAACCAATATTGATGTTTTGGTTCATTTTGGTCAGTTTCATTATTGTGCCGAAAACCATGTCGGGTTGCATTTACTGCACCGATTCGGGCCAAAAATTAAACGATGCTCCGATTTGTCCAGAAACAAAACGAACGAACCCAGTCCACTTTTTTGGACCCAATAGTGATGTTTGGGTTCATTTGGGTCAGTTTCGTAATTGTGTCGAAAACCATGCCGGGGTTGCATTTAATGCACCGAGTCGGGCAGAAAAGAAACGATGCACCGATTCGGGCCAGAAACGAAACAAACGCACCCAATCCACTTTTTTGGAACCAATATTGATGTTTTGGTTCATTTTGGTCAGTTTCATTACTGTGCCGAAAACCATTTCGGGTTGCATTTACTGCACTGATTCGGGCCAAAAATTAAACAATCCACCAATTTGTCCAGAAACAAAACGAACACACCCACTCCACTTTTTCGGACCCAATAGTGATGTTTGGGTTCATTTGGGTCAGTTTCGTAATTGTGTCGAAAACCATGCCGGGGTTGCATTTAATGCACCGAGTGGGGCAGAAAAGAAACGATGCACCGATTCGGGCCAGAAACGAAACAAACGCACCCAGTCCACTTTTTTGACCTAGTAGTGATGTTTTGGTTCATTTTGGTCAGTTTCATTACTGTGCCGAAAACAATGCCGAGGGTGCATTTACTGCATCGATTTGGGCCGAAAATGAAACGATGCACCGATTCATCAAGAAACAAAACGAACGCACCTAGTCCACTTTTATGGACCCAATAGTGATGTTTGGGTTCGTTTGGGTCAGTTTCATAATTGTGTCGAAAACCATGCCGGGGTTGCATTTAATGCACCGAGTCGGGCAGAAAAGAAACGATGCACCGATTCAGGCCAGAAACGAAACGAACGCACCCAATCCACTTTTTTGGAACCAATATTGATGTTTTGGTTCATTTTGGTCAGTTTCATTACTGTGCCGAAAACCATGTCGGGTTGCATTTACTGCACCGATTCGGGCCAAAAATTAAACGATGCTCCGATTTGTCCAGAAACAAAAAGAACGAACCCAGTCCACTTTTTTGGACCCAATAGTGATGTTTGGGTTCATTTGGGTCAGTTTCGTAATTGTGTCGAAAACCATGCCGGGGTTGCATTTAATGCACCGAGTCGGGCAGAAAAGAAACGATGCACCGATTCGGGCCAGAAACGAAACAAACGCACCCAATCCACTTTTTTGGCACCAATATTGATGTTTTGGTTCATTTTGGTCAGTTTCATTACTGTGCCGAAAACCATTTTGGGTTGCATTTACTGCACTGATTCGGGCCAAAAATTAAACGATCCACCGATTTGTCCAGAAACAAAACGAACACACCCAGTCCACTTTTTTGGACCCAATAGTCATTTTTGGGTTCATTTGGGTCAGTTTCGTAATTGTGTCGAAAACCATGCCGGGGTTGCATTTAATGCACCGAGTCGGGCAGAAAAGAAACGATGCACCGATTCGGGCCAGAAACGAAACAAACGCACCCAGTCCACTTTTATGGACCCGATAGTGATGTTTGGGTTCGTTTGGGTCAGTTTCATAATTGTGTCGAAAACCATGACGGGGTTGCATTTAATGCACCGAGTTTGGCAGAAAAGAAACGATGCACCGATTCGGGCCAGTAACGAAACGAGCGCACCCAATTCCTTTTTTCGACCCAATATTGATCTTTTGGTTCATTTTGGTCAGTTTCATTACTGTGCCGAAAACCATGTCGGGTTGCATTTATTGCACCGATTCGGGCCAAAAATTAAACGATGCACCGATTTGTCCAGAAACAAAACGAACGCACCCAGTCCACTTTTTTGGACGCAATAGTGATGTTTGGGTTCATTTGGGTTAGTTTCGTAATTGTGTTGAAAACCATGCCGGGGTTGCATTTAATGCACCGAGTCCGGCAGAAAAGAAACGATGCACCGATTCGGGCCAGAAACGAAACAAACGCACCTAATCCACTTTTTTGGAACCAATATTGATGTTTTGGTTTATTTTGGTCAGTTTCATTACTGTGCCGAAAACCATTTTGGGTTGCATTTACTGCACTGATTCGGGCCAAAAATTAAACGATCCACTGATTTGTCCAGAAACAAAACGAACACACCCAGTCCACTTTTTTGGACCCAATAGTGATGTTTGGGTTCATTTGGGTCAGTTTCGTAATTGTGTCGAAAACGATGCCGGGGTTGCATTTAATGCACCGAGTCGGGCAGAAAAGAAACGATGCACCGATTCGGTCCAGAAACGAAACAAACGCACCCAGTCCACTTTTATGGACCCGATAGTGATGTTTGGGTTCGTTTGGGTCAGTTTCATAATTGTGTCGAAAACCATGACGGGGTTGCATTTAATGCACCGAGTTTGGCAGAAAAGAAACGATGCACCGATCCGGGCCAAAAATTAAATGATGCACCGATTCGTCCAGAAACAAAACGAACGCACCTAGTCCACTTTTTTGGACCCAATAGTGATGTTTGGGTTCATTTGGGTCAGTTTCGTAATTGTGTTGAAAACCATGCCGGGGTTGCATTTAATGCACCGAGTCGGGCAGAAAGGAAACAATGCACCGATTCGGGCCAGAAACGAAACAAACGCACCCAATCCACTTTTTTGGAACCAATATTGATGTTTTGGTTCATTTTGGTCAGTTTCATTACTGTGCCGAAAACCATTTCAGGTTGCATTTATTGCACTGATTCGGGCCAAAAATTAAACGATCCACCGATTTGTCCAGAAACAAAACGAACACACCCAGTCCACTTTTTTGGACCCAATAGTGATGTTTGGGTTCATTTGGGTCAGTTTCGTAATTGTGTCGAAAACCATGCCGGGGTTGCATTTAATGCACCGAGTCGGGCAGAAAAGAAACGATGCACCGATTCGGGCCAGAAACGAAACAAACGCACCCAGTCCACTTTTTTGACCTAGTAGTGATATTTTGGTTCATTTTGGTCAGTTTCATTACTGTGCCGAAAACAATGCCAAGGGTGCATTTACTGCATCGATTTGGGCCGAAAATGAAACGATGCACCGATTCATCCAGAAACAAAACGAACGCACCCAGTCCACTTTTATGGACCCAATAGTGATGTTTGGGTTCGTTTGGGTCAGTTTCATAATTGTGTCGAAAACCATGCCGGGGTTGCATTTAATGCACCGAGTCGGGCAGAAAAGAAACGATGCTCCGATTCGGGCCAGAAACGAAACAAACGCACCCAATCCACTTTTTTTGAACCAATATTGATGTTTTGGTTCATTTTGGTCAGTTTCATTATTGTGCCGAAAACCATGTCGGGTTGCATTTACTGCACCGATTCGGGCCAAAAATTAAACGATGCTCCGATTTGTCCAGAAACAAAACGAACGAACCCAGTCCACTTTTTTGGACCCAATAGTGATGTTTGGGTTCATTTGGGTCAGTTTCGTAATTGTGTCGAAAACCATGCCGGGGTTGCATTTAATGCACCGAGTCGGGCAGAAAAGAAACGATGCACCGATTCGGGCCAGAAACGAAACAAACGCACCCAATCCACTTTTTTGGAACCAATATTGATGTTTTGGTTCATTTTGGTCAGTTTCATTACTGTGCCGAAAACCATTTCGGGTTGCATTTACTGCACTGATTCGGGCCAAAAATTAAACAATCCACCGATTTGTCCAGAAACAAAACGAACACACCCACTCCACTCTTTCGGACCCAATAGTGATGTTTGGGTTCATTTGGGTCAGTTTCGTAATTGTGTCGAAAACCATGCCGGGGTTGCATTTAATGCACCGAGTGGGGCAGAAAAGAAACGATGCACCGATTCGGGCCAGAAACGAAACAAACGCACCCAGTCCACTTTTTTGACCTAGTAGTGATGTTTTGGTTCATTTTGGTCAGTTTCATTACTGTGCCGAAAACAATGCCGAGGGTGCATTTACTGCATCGATTTGGGCCGAAACTGAAACGATGCACCGATTCATCAAGAAACAAAACGAACGCACCTAGTCCACTTTTATGGACCCAATAGTGATGTTTGGGTTCGTTTGGGTCAGTTTCATAATTGTGTCGAAAACCATGCCGGGGTTGCATTTAATGCACCGAGTCGGGCAGAAAAGAAACGATGCACCGATTCAGGCCAGAAACGAAACGAACGCACCCAATCCACTTTTTTGGAACCAATATTGATGTTTTGGTTCATTTTGGTCAGTTTCATTACTGTGCCGAAAACCATGTCGGGTTGCATTTACTGCACCGATTCGGGCCAAAAATTAAACGATGCTCCGATTTGTCCAGAAACAAAAAGAACGAACCCAGTCCACTTTTTTGGACCCAATAGTGATGTTTGGGTTCATTTGGGTCAGTTTCGTAATTGTGTCGAAAACCATGCCGGGGTTGCATTTAATGCACCGAGTCGGGCAGAAAAGAAACGATGCACCGATTCGGGCCAGAAACGAAACAAACGCACCCAATCCACTTTTTTGGCACCAATATTGATGTTTTGGTTCATTTTGGTCAGTTTCATTACTGTGCCGAAAACCATTTTGGGTTGCATTTACTGCACTGATTCGGGCCAAAAATTAAACGATCCACCGATTTGTCCAGAAACAAAACGAACACACCCAGTCCACTTTTTTGGACCCAATAGTCATTTTTGGGTTCATTTGGGTCAGTTTCGTAATTGTGTCGAAAACCATGCCGGGGTTGCATTTAATGCACCGAGTCGGGCAGAAAAGAAACGATGCACCGATTCGGGCCAGAAACGAAACAAACGCACCCAGTCCACTTTTATGGACCCGATAGTGATGTTTGGGTTCGTTTGGGTCAGTTTCATAATTGTGTCGAAAACCATGACGGGGTTGCATTTAATGCACCGAGTTTGGCAGAAAAGAAACGATGCACCGATTCGGGCCAGTAACGAAACGAGCGCACCCAATTCCTTTTTTCGACCCAATATTGATCTTTTGGTTCATTTTGGTCAGTTTCATTACTGTGCCGAAAACCATGTCGGGTTGCATTTATTGCACCGATTCGGGCCAAAAATTAAACGATGCACCGATTTGTCCAGAAACAAAACGAACGCACCCAGTCCACTTTTTTGGACGCAATAGTGATGTTTGGGTTCATTTGGGTTAGTTTCGTAATTGTGTTGAAAACCATGCCGGGGTTGCATTTAATGCACCGAGTCCGGCAGAAAAGAAACGATGCACCGATTCGGGCCAGAAACGAAACAAACGCACCTAATCCACTTTTTTGGAACCAATATTGATGTTTTGGTTTATTTTGGTCAGTTTCATTACTGTGCCGAAAACCATTTTGGGTTGCATTTACTGCACTGATTCGGGCCAAAAATTAAACGATCCACTGATTTGTCCAGAAACAAAACGAACACACCCAGTCCACTTTTTTGGACCCAATAGTGATGTTTGGGTTCATTTGGGTCAGTTTCGTAATTGTGTCGAAAACGATGCCGGGGTTGCATTTAATGCACCGAGTCGGGCAGAAAAGAAACGATGCACCGATTCGGTCCAGAAACGAAACAAACGCACCCAGTCCACTTTTATGGACCCGATAGTGATGTTTGGGTTCGTTTGGGTCAGTTTCATAATTGTGTCGAAAACCATGACGGGGTTGCATTTAATGCACCGAGTTTGGCAGAAAAGAAACGATGCACCGATCCGGGCCAAAAATTAAATGATGCACCGATTCGTCCAGAAACAAAACGAACGCACCTAGTCCACTTTTTTGGACCCAATAGTGATGTTTGGGTTCATTTGGGTCAGTTTCGTAATTGTGTTGAAAACCATGCCGGGGTTGCATTTAATGCACCGAGTCGGGCAGAAAGGAAACAATGCACCGATTCGGGCCAGAAACGAAATGAATGCACCCAATCCACTTTTTTGGAACCAATATTGATGTTTTGGTTCATTTTGGTCAGTTTCATTACCGTGCCTAAAACCATTTCGGGTTGCATTTACTGCACTGATTCGGGCCAAAAATTAAACGATCCACCGATTTGTCCAGAAACAAAACGAACGCACCCAGTCCACTTTTATGGACCCAATAGTGATGTTTGGGTTCGTTTGGGTTAGTTTCATAATGGTGTCGAAAACCATGACGGGGTTGCATTTAATGCACCGAGTTTGGCAGAAAAGAAACGATGGACCAATTCGGGCCAGCAATGAAACGAACGCACCCAATTCCTTTTTTCGACCCAATATTGATGTTTTGGTTCATTTTGGTCAGTTTCATTACTGTGCCGAAAACCATGTCGGGTTGCATTTACTGCACCGATTCGGGCCAAAAATTAAACGATGCACCGATTTGTCCAGAAACAAAACGAACGCACCCAGTCCACTTTTTTGGACCCAATAGTGATGTTTGGGTTCATTTGGGTCAGTTTCGTAATTGTGTTGAAAACCATGCCGGGGTTGCATTTAATGCACCGAGTCGGGCAGAAAGGAAACGATGCACCGATTCGGGCCAGAAACGAAACGAACGCACCCAATCCACTTTTTTCGAACCAATATTGATGTTCTTGTTCATTTTGGTCAGTTTCATTACTGTGCCGAAAACCATGTCGAGTTGCATTTACTGCACCGATTCGGGCCAAAAATTAAATGATGCACTGATTCGTCCAGAAACAAAACGAATGCACCTAGTCCACTTTTTTGGACCCAATAGTGATGTTTGGGTTCATTTGGGTCAGTTTCATAATTGTGTCGAAAAATGATGACGGGGTTGCATTTAATGCACCGAGTTGGGCAGAAAAGAAACGATGCACCGATTCGGGCCAGAAACGAAACGAACGCACCCAATCCACTTTTTTGGAACCAATATTGATGTTTTGGTTCATTTTGATCAGTTTCATTACTGTGCCGAAAACCATGTCGGGTTGCATTTACTGCACCGATTCGGGCCAAAAATTAAACGATGCACCGATTTGTCCAGAAACAAAACGAACGCACCCAGTCCACTTTTTTGGACCCAATAGTGATGTTTGGGTTCATTTGGGTTAATTTCGTAATTGTGTTGAAAACAATGCCGGGGTTGCATTTAATGCACCGAGTCGGGCAGAAAAGAAACGATGCACCGATTCGGGCCAGAAACGAAACAAACGTACCCAATCCACTTTTTTGGAACCAATATTGATGTTTTGGTTCATTTTGGTCAGTTTCATTACTGTGCCGAAAACCATGTCGGGTTGCATTTACTGCACCGATTCGGGCCAAAAATTAAACGATCCACCGATTTGTCCAGAAACAAAACGAACACACGCAGTCCACTTTTTTGGACCCAATAGTGATGTTTGGGTTCATTTGGGTCAGTTTCGTAATTGTGTCGAAAACCATGCCGGGGTTGCATTTAATGCACCGAGTCGGGCAGAAAAGAAACGATGCACCGATTCGGGCCAGAAACGAAAAAAACGCACCCAATCCACTTTTTTGGAACCAATATTGATGTTTTGGTTCATTTTGGTCAGTTTCATTACTGTGCCGAAAACCATGCCGAGGGTGCATTTACTGCATCGATTTGGGCCGAAAATGAAACGATGCACCGATTCATCCAGAAACAAAAGGAACGCACCCAGTCCACTTTTATGGACCCGATAGTGATGTTTGGGTTCGTTTGGGTCAGTTTCATAAGTGTGTCGAAAACCATGACGGGGTTGCATTTAATGCACCGAGTTTGGCAGAAAAGAAACGATGCACCGATTCGGGCCAGCAACGAAACGAACGCACCCAATCCCTTTTTTCGACCCAATATTGATGTTTTGGTTCATTTTGGTCAGTTTCATTACTGTGCCGAAAACCATGTCGGGTTGCATTTACTGCACCGATTCGGGCCAAAAATTAAACGATGCACCGATTTGTCCAGAAACAAAACGAACGCACCCAGTCCACTTTTTTGGAACCAATATTGATGTTTTGGTTCATTTTGATCAGTTTCATTACTGTGCCGAAAACCATGTCGGGTTGCATTTACTGCACCGATTCGGGCCAAAAATTAAACGATGCACCGATTTGTCCAGAAACAAAACGAACGCACCCAGTCCACTTTTTTGGACCCAATAGTGATGTTTGGGTTCATTTGGGTCAGTTTCGTAATTGTGTCGAAAACCATGCCGGGGTTGCATTTAATGCACCGAGTCGGGCAGAAAAGAAACGATGCACCGATTCGGGCCAGAAACGAAATAAACGCACCCAATCCAGTTTTTTGGAACAAATATTGATGTTTTGGTTCATTTTGGTCAGTTTCATTACTGTGCCGAAAACCATTTCGGGTTGCATTTACTGCACTGATTCGGGCCAAAAATTAAACGATCCACCGATTTGTCCAGAAACAAAACGAACACACCCAGTCCACTTTTTTGGACCCAATAGTGATGTTTGGGTTCATTTGGGTCAGTTTCGTAATTGTGTCGAAAACCATGCCGGGGTTGCATTTAATGAACTGAGTGGGGCAGAAAAGAAACTATGCACCGATTCGGGCCAGAAACAAAACGAACGCACCCAATCCACTTTTTTGACCTAGTAGTGATGTTTTGGTTCATTTTGGTCAGTTTCATTACTGTGCCGAAAACCATGCCGAGGGTGCATTTACTGCATCGATTTGGGCCGAAAATGAAACGATGCACCGATTCATCCAGAAACAAAAGGAACGCACCCAGTCCACTTTTATGGACCCAATAGTGATGTTTGGGTTCGTTTGGGTCAGTTTCATAATTGTGTCGAAAACCATGCCGGGGTTGCATTTAATGCACCGAGTCGGGCAGAAAAGAAACGATGCACCGATTCGGGCCAGAAACGAAACGAACGCACCCAATCCACTTTTTTGGAACCAATATTGATGTTTTGGTTCATTTTGGTCAGTTTCATTACTCTGCCGAAAACCATGTCGGGTTGCATTTACTGCACCGATTCGGGCCAAAAATTAAACGATGCACCGATTTGTCCAGAAACAAAACGAACGCACCCAGTCCACTTTTTTGGACCCAATAGTGATGTTTGGGTTCATTTGGGTCAGTTTCGTAATAGTGTCGAAAACCATGTCGGGGTTGCATTTAATGCACCGAGTCGGGCAGAAAAGAAACGATGCACAGATTCGGGCCAGAAATGAAATGAACGCACCCAATCCACTTTTTTGGAACCAATATTGATGTTTTGGTTCATTTTGGTCAGTTTCATTACTGTGCCGAAACCATTTCGGGTTGCATTTACTGCACTGATTCGGGCCAAAAATTAAACGATCCACCGATTTGTCCAGAAACAAAACGAACACACGCAGTCCACTTTTTTGGACCCAATAGTGATGTTTGGGTTCATTTGGGTCAGTTTCGTAATTGTGTCGAAAACCATGCCGGGGTTGCATTTAATGCACCGAGTCGGGCAGAAAAGAAACGATGCACCGATTCGGGCCAGAAACGAAATAAACGCACCCAATCCAGTTTTTTGGAACCAATATTGATGTTTTGGTTCATTTTGGTCAGTTTCATTACTGTGCCAAAAACCATTTCGGGTTGCATTTACTGCACTGATTCAGGCCAAAAATTAAACGATCCACCGATTTGTCCAGAAACAAAACGAACACACCCAGTCCACTTTTTTGGACCCAATAGTGATGTTTGGGTTCATTTGGGTCAGTTTCGTAATTGTGTCGAAAACCATGCCGGGGTTGCATTTAATGGACCGAGTCGGGCAGAAAAGAAACGATGCACCGATTCGGGCCAGAAACGAAACGAACGCACCCAGTCCACTTTTATGGACCCGATAGTGATGTTTGGGTTCGTTTGGGTCAGTTTCATAAGTGTGTCGAAAACCATGACGGGGTTGCATTTAATGCACCGTGTTTGGCAGAAAAGAAACGATGCACCGATTCGGGCCAGCAACGAAACGAACGCACCCAATCCCTCTTTTCGACCCAATATTGATGTTTTGGTTCATTTTGGTCAGTTTCATTACTGTGCCGAAAACCATGTCGGGTTGCATTTACTGCACCGATTCGGGCCAAAAATTAAACGATGCACCGA
This sequence comes from Echinochloa phyllopogon, assembly GCA_033239725.1. Taxonomy (NCBI): domain Eukaryota; kingdom Viridiplantae; phylum Streptophyta; class Magnoliopsida; order Poales; family Poaceae; genus Echinochloa; species Echinochloa phyllopogon. Next base: position 33,292,980 of record BTCW01000018.1, read on the forward strand.
TTTGTCCAGAAACAAAACGAACGCACCCAGTCCACTTTTTTGGAACCAATATTGATGTTTTGGTTCATTTTGATCAGTTTCATTACTGTGCCGAAAACCATGTCGGGTTGCATTTACTGCACCGATTCGGGCCAAAAATTAAACGATGCACCGATTTGTCCAGAAACAAAACGAACGCACCCAGTCCACTTTTTTGGACCCAATAGTGATGTTTGGTTTCATTTGGGTCAATTTCGTAATTGTGTTGAAAAAAATGCCGTGGTTGCATTTAATGCACCGAGTCGGGCAGAAAAGAAACGATGCACCGATTCGGGCCAGAAACGAAACAAACGTACCCAATCCAGTTTTTTGGAACCAATATTGATATTTTGGTTCATTTTGTTCAGTTTCATTACTGTGCCAAAAACCATTTCGGGTTGCATCTAGTGCACTGATTCGGGCCAAAAATTAAATGATCCACCGATTTGTCCAGAAACAAAACGAACACACCCAGTCCACTTTTTTGGACCCAATAGTGATGTTTGGGTTCATTTGGGTCAGTTTCGTAATTGTGTCAAAAACCATGTCGGGGTTGCATTTAATGCACCGAGTCGGGCAGAAAAGAAACGATGCACAGATTCGGGCCAGAAATGAAATGAACGCACCCAATCCACTTTTTTGGAACCAATATTGATGTTTTGGTTCATTTTGGTCAGTTTCATTACTGTGCCGAAACCATTTCGGGTTGCATTTACTGCACTGAGTCGGGCCAAAAATTAAACGATCCACCGATTTGTCCTGAAACAAAACGAACACACGCAGTCCACTTTTTTGGACCCAATAGTGATGTTTGGGTTTATTTGGGTCAGTATCGTAATTGTGTCGAAAACCATGCCGGGGTTGCATTTAATGCACCGAGTCGGGCAGAAAAGAAACGATGCACCGATTCGGGCCAGAAACGAAATAAACGCACCCAATCCAGTTTTTTGGAACCAATATTGATGTTTTGGTTCATTTTGGTCAGTTTCATTACTGTGCCAAAAACCATTTCGGGTTGCATTTACTGCACTGATTCGGGCCAAAAATTAAACGATCCACCGATTTGTCCAGAAACAAAACGAACACACCCAGTCCACTTTTTTGGACACAATAGTGATGTTTGGGTTCATTTGGGTCAGTTTCGTAATTGTGTCGAAAACCATGCCGGGGTTGCATTTAAGGCACCGAGTCGGGCAGAAAAGAAACGATGCACCGATTCGGGCCAGAAACGAAACGAACGCACCCAGTCCACTTTTATGGACCCGATAGTGATGTTTGGGTTCGTTTGGGTCAGTTTCATAAGTGTGTCGAAAACCATGACGGGGTTGCATTTAATACACCGAGTTTGGCAGAAAAGAAACGATGCACCGATTCGGGCCAGCAACGAAACGAACGCACCCAATCCCTTTTTTCGACCCAATATTGATGTTTTGGTTCATTTTGGTCAGTTTCATTACTGTGCCGAAAACCATGTCGGGTTGCATTTACTGCACCGATTCGGGACAAAAATTAAACGATGCACCGATTTGTCCAGAAACAAAACGAACGCACCCAATCCACTTTTTTGGAACCAATATTGATGTTTTGGTTCATTTTGGTCAGTTTCATTACTGTGCCGAAACCATTTCGGGTTGCATTTACTGCACTGATTCGGGCCAAAAATTAAACGATCCACCGATTTGTCCAGAAACAAAACGAACACACGCAGTCCACTTTTTTGGACCCAATAGTGATGTTTGGGTTTATTTGGGTCAGTATCGTAATTGTGTCGAAAACCATGCCGGGGTTGCATTTAATGCACCGAGTCGGGCAGAAAAGAAACGATGCACCGATTCGGGCCAGAAATGAAATAAACGCACCCAATCCAGTTTTTTGGAACCAATATTGATGTTTTGGTTCATTTTGGTCAGTTTCATTACTGTGCCAAAAACCATTTCGGGTTGCATTTACTGCACTGATTCGGGCCAAAAATTAAACGATCCACCGATTTGTCCAGAAACAAAACGAACACACCCAGTCCACTTTTTTGGACCCAATAGTGATGTTTGGGTTCATTTGGGTCAGTTTCGTAATTGTGTCGAAAACCATGCCGGGGTTGCATTTAATGCACCGAGTCGGGCAGAAAAGAAACGATGCACCGATTCGGGCCAGAAACGAAACGAACGCACCCAGTCCACTTTTATGGACCCGATAGTGATGTTTGGGTTCGTTTGGGTCAGTTTCATAAGTGTGTCGAAAACCATGACGGGGTTGCATTTAATGCACCGAGTTTGGCAGAAAAGAAACGATGCACCGATTCGGGCCAGCAACGAAACGAACGCACCCAATCCCTTTTTTCGACCCAATATTGATGTTTTGGTTCATTTTGGTCAGTTTCATTACTGTGCCGAAAACCATGTCGGGTTGCATTTACTGCACCGATTCGGGACAAAAATTAAACGATGCACCGATTTGTCCAGAAACAAAACGAACGCACCCAGTCCACTTTTTTGGAACCAATATTGATGTTTTGGTTCATTTTGATCAGTTTCATTACTGTGCCGAAAACCATGTCGGGTTGCATTTACTGCACCGATTCGGGCCAAAAATTAAACGATGCACCGATTTGTCCAGAAACAAAACGAACGCACCCAGTCCACTTTTTTGGACCCGATAGTGATGTTTGGGTTCATTTGGGTCAATTTCGTAATTGTGTTGAAAAAAATGCCGGGGTTGCATTTAATGCACCGAGTCGGGCAGAAAAGAAACGATGCACCGATTCGGGCAAGAAACGAAACAAACGTACCCAATCCAGTTTTTTGGAACCAATATTGATGTTTTGGTTCATTTTGTTCAGTTTCATTACTGTGCCAAAAACCATTTCGGGTTGCATCTACTGCACTGATTCGGGCCAAAAATTAAATGATCCACCGATTTGTCCAGAAACAAAACGAACACACCCAGTCCACTTTTTTGGACCCAATAGTGATGTTTGGGTTCATTTGGGTCAGTTTCGTAATTGTGTCGAAAACCATGCCGGGGTTGCATTTAATGCACCGAGTCGGGCAGAAAAGAAACGATGCACCGATTCGGGCCAGAAACGAAACGAACGCACCCAGTCCACTTTTATGGACCCGATAGTGATGTTTGGGTTCGTTTGGGTCAGTTTCATAAGAGTGTCGAAAACCATGACGGGGTTGCATTTAATGCACCGAGTTTGGCAGAAAAGAAACGATGCACCGATTTGGGCCAGCAACGAAACGAACGCACCCAATCCCTTTTTTCGACCCAATATTGATGTTTTGGTTCATTTTGGTCAGTTTCATTACTGTGCCGAAAACCATGTCGGGTTGCATTTACTGCACCGATTCGGGCCAAAAATTAAACGATGCACCGATTTGTCCAGAAACAAAACGAACGCACCCAGTCCACTTTTTTGGAACCAATATTGATGTTTTGGTTCATTTTGATCAGTTTCATTACTGTGCCGAAAACCATGTCGGGTTGCATTTACTGCACCGATTCGGGCCAAAAATTGAACGATGCACCGATTTGTCCAGAAACAAAACGAACGCACCCAGTCCACTTTTTTGGACCCAATAGTGATGTTTGGGTTCATTTGGGTCAATTTCGTAATTGTGTTGAAAACAATGCCGGGGTTGTATTTAATGCACCGAGTCGGGCAGAAAAGAAACGATGCACCGATTCGGGCCAGAAACGAAACAAACGTACCCAATCCAGTTTTTTGGAACCAATATTGATGTTTTGGTTCATTTTGTTCAGTTTCATTACTGTGCCAAAAACCATTTCGGGTTGCATCTACTGCACTGATTCGGGCCAAAAATTAAATGATCCACCGATTTGTCCAGAAACAAAACGAACACACCCAGTCCACTTTTTTGGACCCAATAGTGATGTTTGGGTTCATTTGGGGTCAGTTTCGTAATTGTGTCGAAAACCATGTCGGGGTTGCATTTAATGCACCGAGTCGGGCAGAAAAGAAACGATGCACAGATTCGGGCCAGAAATGAAATGAACGCACCCAATCCACTTTTTTGGAACCAATATTGATGTTTTGGTTCATTTTGGTCAGTTTCATTACTGTGCCGAAACCATTTCGGGTTGCATTTACTGCACTGATTCGGGCCAAAAATTAAACGATCCACCGATTTGTCCAGAAACAAAACGAACACACGCAGTCCACTTTTTTGGACCCAATAGTGATGTTTGGGTTCATTTGGGTCAGTATCGTAATTGTGTCGAAAACCATGCCGGGGTTGCATTTAATGCACCGAGTCGGGCAGAAAAGAAACGATGCACCGATTCGGGCCAGAAACGAAATAAACGCACCCAATCCAGTTTTTTGGAACCAATATTGATGTTTTGTTTCATTTTGGTCAGTTTCATTACTGTGCCAAAAACCATTTCGGGTTGCATTTACTGCACTGATTCGGGCCAAAAATTAAACGATCCACCGATTTGTCCAGAAACAAAACGAACACACCCAGTCCACTTTTTTGGACCCAATAGTGATGTTTGGGTTCATTTGGGTCAGTTTCGTAATTGTGTCGAAAACCATGCCGGGGTTGCATTTAATGCACCGAGTCGGGCAGAAAAGAAACGATGCACCGATTCGGGCCAGAAACGAAACGAACGCACCCAGTCCACTTTTATGGACCCGATAGTGATGTTTGGGTTCGTTTGGGTCAGTTTCATAATAGTGTCGAAAACCATGACGGGGTTGCATTTAATGCACCGAGTTTGGCAGAAAAGAAACGATGCACCGATTCGGGCCAGCAACGAAACGAACGCACCCAATCCCTTTTTTCGACCCAATATTGATGTTTTGGTTCATTTTGGTCAGTTTCATTACTGTGCCGAAAACCATGTCGGGTTGCATTTACTGCACCGATTCGGGCCAAAAATTAAACGATGCACCGATTTGTCCAGAAACAAAACGAACGCACCCAGTCCACTTTTTTGGAACCAATATTGATGTTTTGGTTCATTTTGATCAGTTTCATTACTGTGCCGAAAACCATGTCGGGTTGCATTTACTGCACCGATTCGGGCCAAAAATTGAACGATGCACCGATTTGTCCAGAAACAAAACGAACGCACCCAGTCCACTTTTTTGGACCCAATAGTGATGTTTGGGTTCATTTGGGTCAATTTCGTAATTGTGTTGAAAACAATGCCGGGGTTGTATTTAATGCACCGAGTCGGGCAGAAAAGAAACGATGCACCGATTCGGGCCAGAAACGAAACAAACGTACCCAATCCAGTTTTTTGGAACCAATATTGATGTTTTGGTTCATTTTGTTCAGTTTCATTACTATGCCAAAAACCATTTCGGGTTGCATCTACTGCACTGATTCGGGCCAAAAATTAAATGATCCACCGATTTGTCCAGAAACAAAACGAACACACCCAGTCCACTTTTTTGGACCCAATAGTGATGTTTGGGTTCATTTGGGGTCAGTTTCGTAATTGTGTCGAAAACCATGTCGGGGTTGCATTTAATGCACCGAGTCGGGCAGAAAAGAAACGATGCACAGATTCGGGCCAGAAATGAAATGAACGCACCCAATCCACTTTTTTGGAACCAATATTGATGTTTTGGTTCATTTTGGTCAGTTTCATTACTGTGCCGAAACCATTTCGGGTTGCATTTACTGCACTGATTCGGGCCAAAAATTAAACGATCCACCGATTTGTCCAGAAACAAAACGAACACAAGCAGTCCACTTTTTTGGACCCAATAGTGATGTTTGGGTTTATTTGGGTCAGTATCGTAATTGTGTCGAAAACCATGCCGGGGTTGCATTTAATGCACCGAGTCGGGCAGAAAAGAAACGATGCACCGATTCGGGCCAGAAACGAAATAAACGCACCCAATCCAGTTTTTTGGAACCAATATTGATGTTTTGGTTGATTTTGGTCAGTTTCATTACTGTGCCAAAAACCATTTCGGGTTGCATTTACTGCACTGATTCGGGCCAAAAATTAAACGATCCACCGATTTGTCCAGAAACAAAACGAACACACCCAGTCCACATTTTTGGACCCAATAGTGATGTTTGGGTTCATTTGGGTCAGTTTCGTAATTGTGTCGAAAACCATGTCGGGGTTGCATTTAATGCACCGAGTCGGGCAGAAAAGAAACGATGCACAGATTCGGGCCAGAAATGAAATGAACGCACCCAATCCACTTTTTTGGAACCAATATTGATGTTTTGGTTCATTTTGGTCAGTTTCATTACTGTGCCGAAACCATTTCGGGTTGCATTTACTGCACTGATTCGGGCCAAAAATTAAACGATCCACCGATTTGTCCAGAAACAAAACGAACACAAGCAGTCCACTTTTTTGGACCCAATAGTGATGTTTGGGTTTATTTGGGTCAGTATCGTAATTGTGTCGAAAACCATGCCGGGGTTGCATTTAATGCACCGAGTCGGGCAGAAAAGAAACGATGCACCGATTCGGGCCAGAAACGAAATAAACGCACCCAATCCAGTTTTTTGGAACCAATATTGATGTTTTGGTTCATTTTGGTCAGTTTCATTACTGTGCCAAAAACCATTTCGGGTTGCATTTACTGCACTGATTCGGGCCAAAAATTAAACGATCCACCGATTTGTCCAGAAACAAAACGAACACACCCAGTCCACATTTTTGGACCCAATAGTGATGTTTGGGTTCATTTGGGTCAGTTTCGTAATTGTGTCGAAAACCATGTCGGGGTTGCATTTAATGCACCGAGTCGGGCAGAAAAGAAACGATGCACAGATTCGGGCCAGAAATGAAATGAACGCACCCAATCCACTTTTTTGGAACCAATATTGATGTTTTGGTTCATTTTGGTCAGTTTCATTACTGTGCCGAAACCATTTCGGGTTGCATTTACTGCACTGATTCGGGCCAAAAATTAAACGATCCACCGATTTGTCCAGAAACAAAACGAACACAAGCAGTCCACTTTTTTGGACCCAATAGTGATGTTTGGGTTTATTTGGGTCAGTATCGTAATTGTGTCGAAAACCATGCCGGGGTTGCATTTAATGCACCGAGTCGGGCAGAAAAGAAACGATGCACCGATTCGGGCCAGAAACGAAATAAACGCACCCAATCCAGTTTTTTGGAACCAATATTGATGTTTTGGTTCATTTTGGTCAGTTTCATTACTGTGCCAAAAACCATTTCGGGTTGCATTTACTGCACTGATTCGGGCCAAAAATTAAACGATCCACCGATTTGTCCAGAAACAAAACGAACACACCTAGTCCACTTTTTTGGACCCAATAGTGATGTTTGGGTTCATTTGGGTCAGTTTCGTAATTGTGTCGAAAACCATGCCGGGGTTGCATTTAATGCACCGAGTCGGGCAGAAAAGAAACGATGCACCGATTCGGGCCAGAAACGAAACGAACGCACCCAGTCCACTTTTATGGACCCGATAGTGATGTTTGGGTTCGTTTGGGTCAGTTTCATAAGTGTGTCGAAAACCATGACGGGGTTGCATTTAATGCACCGAGTTTGGCAGAAAAGAAACGATGCACCGATTCGGGCCAGCAACGAAACGAACGCACCCAATCCCTTTTTTCGACCCAATATTGATGTTTTGGTTCATTTTGGTCAGTTTCATTACTGTGCCGAAAACCATGTCGGGTTGCATTTACTGCACCGATTCGGGCCAAAAATTAAACGATGCACCGATTTGTCCAGAATCAAAACGAACGCACCCAGTCCACTTTTTTGGAACCAATATTGATGTTTTGGTTCATTTTGATCAGTTTCATTACTGTGCCGAAAACCATGTCGGGTTGCATTTACTGCACCGATTCGGGCCAAAAATTGAACGATGCACCGATTTGTCCAGAAACAAAACGAACGCACCCAGTCCACTTTTTTGGACCCAATAGTGATGTTTCGGTTCATTTGGGTCAATTTCGTAATTGTGTTGAAAAAAATGCCGGGGTTGCATTTAATGCACCGAGTCGGGCAGAAAAGAAACGATGCACCGATTCGGGCCAGAAACGAAACAAACGTACCCAATCCAGTTTTTTGGAACCAATATTGATGTTTTGGTTCATTTTGTTCAGTTTCATTACTGTGCCAAAAACCATTTCGGGTTGCATCTACTGCACTGATTCGGGCCAAAAATTAAATGATCCACCGATTTGTCCAGAAACAAAACGAACACACCCAGTCCACTTTTTTGGACCCAATAGTGATGTTTGGGTTCATTTGGGTCAGTTTCGTAATTGTGTCGAAAACCATGCCGGGGTTGCATTTAATGCACCGAGTCGGGCAGAAAAGAAACGATGCACCGATTCGGGCCAGAAACGAAACGAACGCACCCAGTCCACTTTTATGGACCCGATAGTGATGTTTGGGTTCATTTGGGTCAGTTTCATAAGAGTGTCGAAAACCATGACGGGGTTGCATTTAATGCACCGAGTTTGGCAGAAAAGAAACGATGCACCGATTCGGGCCAGCAACGAAACGAACGCACCCAATCCCTTTTTTCGACCCAATATTGATGTTTTGGTTCATTTTGGTCAGTTTCATTACTGTGCCGAAAACCATGTCGGGTTGCATTTACTGCACCGATTCGGGCCAAAAATTAAACGATGCACCGATTTGTCCAGAAACAAAACGAACGCACCCAGTCCACTTTTTTGGAACCAATATTGATGTTTTGGTTCATTTTGATCAGTTTCATTACTGTGCCGAAAACCATGTCGGGTTGCATTTACTGCACCGATTCGGGCCAAAAATTGAACGATGCACCGATTTGTCCAGAAACAAAACGAACGCACCCAGTCCACTTTTTTGGACCCAATAGTGATGTTTGGGTTCATTTGGGTCAATTTCGTAATTGTGTTGAAAACAATGTCGGGGTTGCATTTAATGCACCGAGTCGGGCAGAAAAGAAACGATGCACCGATTCGGGCCAGAAACGAAACAAACGTACCCAATCCAGTTTTTTGGAACCAATATTGATGTTTTGGTTCATTTTGTTCAGTTTCATTACTGTGCCAAAAACCATTTCGGGTTGCATCTACTGCACTGATTCGGGCCAAAAATTAAATGATCCACCGATTTGTCCAGAAACAAAACGAACACACCCAGTCCACTTTTTTGGACCCAATAGTGATGTTTGGGTTCATTTGGGTCAGTTTCGTAATTGTGTCGAAAACCATGTCGGGGTTGCATTTAATGCACCGAGTCGGGCAGAAAAGAAACGATGCACAGATTCGGGCCAGAAATGAAATGAACGCACCCAATCCACTTTTTTGGAACCAATATTGATGTTTTGGTTCATTTTGATCAGTTTCATTACTGTGCCGAAAACCATGTCGGGTTGCATTTACTGCACCGATTCGGGCCAAAAATTAAACGATGCACCGATTTGTCCAGAAACAAAACGAATGCACCCAGTCCACTTTTTTGGACCCAATAGTGATGTTTGGGTTCATTTGGGTCAATTTCGTAATTGTGTTGAAAAAAATGCCGGGGTTGCATTTAATGCACCGAGTCGGGCAGAAAAGAAACGATGCACCGATTCGGGCCAGAAACGAAACAAACGTACCCAATCCAGTTTTTTGGAACCAATATTGATGTTTTGGTTCGTTTTGTTCAGTTTCATTACTGTGCCAAAAACCATTTCGGGTTGCATCTACTGCACTGATTCGGGCCAAAAATTAAATGATCCACCGATTTGTCCAGAAACAAAACGAACACACCCAGTCCACTTTTTTGGACCCAATAGTGATGTTTGGGTTCATTTGGGTCAGTTTCGTAATTGTGTCGAAAACCATGCCGGGGTTGCATTTAATGCACCGAGTCGGGCAGAAAAGAAACGATGCACCGATTCGGGCCAGAAACGAAACGAACGCACCCAGTCCACTTTTATGGACCCGATAGTGATGTTTGGGTTCGTTTGGGTCAGTTTCATAAGAGTGTCGAAAACCATGACGGGGTTGCATTAAATGCACCGAGTTTGGCAGAAAAGAAACGATGCACCGATTCGGGCCAGCAACGAAACGAACGCACCCAATCCCTTTTTTCAACCCAATATTGATGTTTTGGTTCATTTTGGTCAGTTTCGTTACTGTGCCGAAAACCATGTCGGGTTGCATTTACTGCACCGATTCGGGCCAAAAATTAAACGATGCACCGATTTGTCCAGAAACAAAACGAACGCACCCAGTCCACTTTTTTGGAACCAATATTGATGTTTTGGTTCATTTTGATCAGTTTCATTACTGTGCCGAAAACCAAGTCGGGTTGCATTTACTGCACCGATTCGGGCCAAAAATTAAACGATGCACCGATTTGTCCAGAAACAAAACGAACGCACCCAGTCCACTTTTTTGGACCCAATAGTGATGTTTGGGTTCATTTGGGTCAATTTCGTAATTGTGTTGAAAACAATGCCGGGGTTGCATTTAATGCACCGAGTCGGGCAGAAAAGAAACGATGCACCGATTCGGGCCAGAAACGAAACAAACGTACCCAATCCAGTTTTTTGGAACCAATATTGATGTTTTGGTTCATTTTGTTCAGTTTCATTACTGTGCCAAAAACCATTTCGGGTTGCATCTACTGCACTGATTCGGGCCAAAAATTAAATGATCCACCGATTTGTCCAGAAACAAAACGAACACACCCAGTCCACTTTTTTGGACCCAATAGTGATGTTTGGGTTCATTTGGGTCAGTTTCGTAATTGTGTCGAAAACCATGCCGGGGTTGCATTTAATGCACCGAGTCGGGCAGAAAAGAAACGATGCACCGATTCGGGCCAGAAACGAAACGAACGCACCCAGTCCACTTTTATGGTCCCGATAGTGATGTTTGGGTTCGTTTGGGTCAGTTTCATAAGAGTGTCGAAAACCATGACGGGGTTGCATTTAATGCACCGAGTTTGGCAGAAAAGAAACGATGCACCGATTCGGGCCAGCAACGAAACGAACGCACCCAATCCCTTTTTTCGACCCAATATTGATGTTTTGGTTCATTTTGGTCAGTTTCATTACTGTGCCGAAAACCATGTCGGGTTGCATTTACTGCACCGATTCGGGCCAAAAATTAAATGATGCACCGATTTGTCCAGAAACAAAACGAACGCACCCAGTCCACTTTTTTGGACCCAATAGTGATGTCTGGGTTCATTTGGGTCAGTTTCGTAATTGTGTTGAAAACCATGCCGAGGTTGCATTTAATGCACCGAGTCGGGCAGAAAAGAAACGATGCACCGATTCGGGCCAGAAACGAGACGAACGCACCCAATCTACTTTTTTGGAACCAATATTGATGTTTTGGTTCATTTTGGTCAGTTTCATTACTGTGCCGAAAACCATGTCGGGTTGCATTTACTGCACCGATTCGGGCCAAAAATTAAACGATGCACTGATTCGTCCAGAAACAAAACGAACGCACCTAGTCCACTTTTTTGGACCCAATAGTGATGTTTGGGTTCATTTGGGTCAGTTTCGTAATTGTGTCGAAAAATGATGACGGGGTTGCATTTAATGCACCGAGTTGGGCAGAAAAGAAACGATGCACCGATTCGGGCCAGAAACGAAACGAACGCACCCAATCCACTTTTTTGGAACCAATATTGATGTTTTGGTTCATTTTGGTCAGTTTCATTACTGTGCCGAAAACCATGTCGGGTTTCATTTACTGCACCGATTCGGGCCAAAAATTAAACGATGCACCGATTTGTCCAGAAACAAAACGAATGCACCCAGTCCACTTTTTGGACCCAATAGTGATGTTTGGGTTCATTTGGGTCAGTTTCGTAATTGTGTTGAAAACCATGCCGGGGTTGCATTTAATGCAGTGAGTCGGGCAGAAAAGAAACGATGCAACGATTCGGGCCAGAACGAAATGAACGCACCCAATCCACTTTTTTGGAACCAATATTGATGTTTTGGTTCATTTTGGTCAGTTTCATTACTGTGCCGAAAACCATGTCGGGTTGCTTTTACTGCACCGATTCGGCCCAAAAAATAAATGATGCACTGATTCGTCCAGAAACAAAACGAACGCACCTAGTCCACTTTTTTGGACCCAATAGTGATGTTTGGGTTCATTTGGGTCAGTTTCGTAATTGTGTCGAAAACCATGCCGGGGTTGCATTTAATGCACCGAGTGGGGCAGAAAAGAAACGATGCACCGATTCGGGCCAGAAAAAAAATGAACGCACCCAATCCACTTTTTTGACCTAGTAGTGATGTTTTGGTTCATTTTGGTCAGTTTCATTACTGTGCCGAAAACCATGCCGAGAGTGCATTTACTGCATCGATTTGGGCCGAAAATGAAACGATGCACCGATTCATCCAGAAACAAAACGAACGCACCCAGTCCACTTTTATGGACCCAATAATGATGTTTGGGTTCGTTTGGGTCTGTTTCATAATTGTGTCAAAAACCATGCCGGGGTTGCATTTAATGCACCGAGTCGGGCAGAAAAGAAACGATGCACCGATTCGGGCCAGAAACGAAACGAACGCACCCAATCCACTTTTTTGGAACCAATATTGATGTTTTGGTTCATTTTGGTCAGTTTCATTACTGTGCCCAAAACCATGTTGGGTTGCATTTACTGCACCGATTCGGCCCAAAAAATAAACGATGCACTGATTCGTCCAGAAACAAAACGAACACACCTAGTCCACTTTTTTGGACCCAATAGTGATGTTTGGGTTCATTTGGGTCAGTTTCGTAATTGTGTCGAAAACCATGCCGGGGTTGCATTTAATGCACCGAGTGGAGCAGAAAAGAAACGATGCACCGATTCGGGCCAGAAAAAAAACGAACGCACCCAATCCACTTTTGTGACCTAGTAGTGATGTTTTGGTTCATTTTGGTCAGTTTCATTACTGTGCCGAAAACCATGCCGAGGGTGCATTTACTACATCGATTTGGGCCGAAAATGAAACGATGCACCGATTCATCCAGAAACAAAAGGAACGCACCCAGTCCACTTTTATGGACCCAATAGTGATGTTTGGGTTCGTTTGGGTCAGTTTCATAATTGTGTCGAAAACCATGCCGGGGTTGCATTTAATGCACCGAGTCGGGCAGAAAAGAAACGATGCACCGATTCGGGCTAGAAACGAAACGAATGCACCCAATCCACTTTTTTGGAACCAATATTGATGTTTTGGTTCATTTTGGTCAGTTTCATTACTGTGCCGAAAACCATGTTGGGTTGCATTTACTGCACCGATTCGGCCCAAAAAATAAACGATGCACTGATTCGTCCAGAAACAAAACGAACACACCTAGTCCACTTTTTTGGACCCAATAGTGATGTTTGGGTTCATTTGGGTCAGTTTCGTAATTGTGTCGAAAACCATGCCGGGGTTGCATTTAATGCACCGAGTGGGGCAGAAAAGAAACGATGCACCGATTCGGGCCAGAAAAAAAACGAACGCACCCAATCCACTTTTGTGACCTAGTAGTGATGTTTTGGTTCATTTTGGTCAGTTTCATTACTGTGCCGAAAACCATGCCGAGGGTGCATTTACTACATCGATTTGGGCCGAAAATGAAACGATGCACCGATTCATCCAGAAACAAAAGGAACGCACCCAGTCCACTTTTATGGACCCAATAGTGATGTTTGGGTTCGTTTGGGTCAGTTTCATAATTGTGTCGAAAACCATGCCGGGGTTGCATTTAATGCACCGAGTCGGGCAGAAAAGAAACGATGCACCGATTCGGGCTAGAAACGAAACGAATGCACCCAATCCACTTTTTTGGAACCAATATTGATGTTTTGGTTCATTTTGGTCAGTTTCATTACTGTGCCGAAAACCATGTTGGGTTGCCTTTATTTCACCGATTCGGGCCAAAAATTAAATGATGCACTGATTCGTCCAGAAACAAAACGAACGCACCTAGTCCACTTTTTTGGACCCAATAGTGATGTTTGGGTTCATTTGGGTCAGTTTCGTAATTGTGTCGAAAACCATGCCGGGGTTGCATTTAATGCACCGAGTGGGGCAGAAAAGAAACGATGCACCGATTCGGGCCAGAAAAAAAACGAACGCACCCAATCCACTTTTGTGACCTAGTAGTGATGTTTTGGTTCATTTTGGTCAGTTTCATTACTGTGCCGAAAACCATGCCGAGGGTGCATTTACTACATCGATTTGGGCCGAAAATGAAACGATGCACCGATTCATCCAGAAACAAAAGGAACGCACCCAGTCCACTTTTATGGACCCAATAGTGATGTTTGGGTTCGTTTGGGTCAGTTTCATAATTGTGTCGAAAACCATGCCGGGGTTGCATTTAATGCACCGAGTCGGGCAGAAAAGAAACGATGCACCGATTCGGGCTAGAAACGAAACGAATGCACCCAATCCACTTTTTTGGAACCAATATTGATGTTTTGGTTCATTTTGGTCAGTTTCATTACTGTGCCGAAAACCATGTTGGGTTGCATTTACTGCACCGATTCGGCCCAAAAAATAAACGATGCACTGATTCGTCCAGAAACAAAACGAACACACCTAGTCCACTTTTTTGGACCCAATAGTGATGTTTGGGTTCATTTGGGTCAGTTTCGTAATTGTGTCGAAAACCATGCCGGGGTTGCATTTAATGCACCGAGTGGGGCAGAAAAGAAACGATGCACCGATTCGGGCCAGAAAAAAAACGAACGCACCCAATCCACTTTTGTGACCTAGTAGTGATGTTTTGGTTCATTTTGGTCAGTTTCATTACTGTGCCGAAAACCATGCCGAGGGTGCATTTACTACATCGATTTGGGCCGAAAATGAAACGATGCACCGATTCATCCAGAAACAAAAGGAACGCACCCAGTCCACTTTTATGGACCCAATAGTGATGTTTGGGTTCGTTTGGGTCAGTTTCATAATTGTGTCGAAAACCATGCCGGGGTTGCATTTAATGCACCGAGTCGGGCAGAAAAGAAACGATGCACCGATTCGGGCTAGAAACGAAACGAATGCACCCAATCCACTTTTTTGGAACCAATATTGATGTTTTGGTTCATTTTGGTCAGTTTCATTACTGTGCCGAAAACCATGTTGGGTTGCCTTTATTGCACCGATTCGGGCCAAAAATTAAATGATGCACTGATTCGTCCAGAAACAAAACGAACGCACCTAGTCCACTTTTTTGGACCCAATAGTGATGTTTGGGTTCATTTGGGTCAGTTTCGTAATTGTGTCGAAAACCATGCCGGGGTTGCATTTAATGCACCGAGTGGGGCAGAAAAGAAACGATGCACCGATTCGGGCCAGAAAAAAAATGAACGCACCCAATCCACTTTTTTGACCTAGTAGTGATGTTTTGGTTCATTTTGGTCAGTTTCATTACTGTGCCGAAAACCATGCCGAGAGTGCATTTACTGCATCGATTTGGGCCGAAAATGAAACGATGCACCGATTCATCCAGAAACAAAACGAACGCACCCAGTCCACTTTTATGGACCCAATAATGATGTTTGGGTTCGTTTGGGTCTGTTTCATAATTGTGTCAAAAACCATGCCGGGGTTGCATTTAATGCACCGAGTCGGGCAGAAAAGAAACGATGCACTGATTCGGGCCAGAAACGAAACGAACGCACCCAATCCACTTTTTTGGAACCAATATTGATGTTTTGGTTCATTTTGGTCAGTTTCATTACTGTGCCCAAAACCATGTTGGGTTGCATTTACTGCACCGATTCGGCCCAAAAAATAAACGATGCACTGATTCGTCCAGAAACAAAACGAACACACCTAGTCCACTTTTTTGGACCCAATAGTGATGTTTGGGTTCATTTGGGTCAGTTTCGTAATTGTGTCGAAAACCATGCCGGGGTTGCATTTAATGCAACGAGTCGGGCAGAAAAGAAACGATGCACCGATTCAGGCCAGAAACGAAATAAACGCACCCAATCCACTTTTTTGGAACCAATATTGATGTTTTGGTTCATTTTGGTCAGTTTCATTACTGTGCCGAAACCATTTCGGGTTGCATTTACTGCACTGATTCGGGCCAAAAATTAAACGATCCACCGATTTGTCCAGAAACAAAACGAACACACGCAGTCCACTTTTTTGGACCCAATAGTGATGTTTGGGTTCATTTGGGTCAGTTTCGTAATTGTGTCGAAAACCATGCCGGGGTTGCATTTAATGCACCGAGTCGGGCAGAAAAGAAACGATGCACCGATTCGGGCCAAAAACGAAATAAACGCACCCAATCCAGTTTTTTGGAACCAATATTGATGTTTTGGTTCATTTTGGTCAGTTTCATTACTGTGCCAAAAACCATTTCGGGTTGCATTTACTGCACTAATTCGGGCCAAAAATTAAATGATCCACCGATTTGTCCAGAAACAAAACGAACACACCCAGTCCACTTTTTTGGACCCAATAGTGATGTTTGGGTTCATTTGGGTCAGTTTCGTAATTGTGTCGAAAACCATGCCGGGGTTGCATTTAATGCACCGAGTCGGGCAGAAAAGAAACGATGCACCGATTCGGGCCAGAAACGAAACGAACGCACCCAGTCCACTTTTATGGACCCGATAGTGATGTTTGGGTTCGTTTGGGTCAGTTTCATAAGTGTGTCGAAAACCATGACGGGGTTGCATTTAATGCACCGAGTTTGGCAGAAAAGAAACGATGCACCGATTCGGGCCAGCAACGAAACGAACGCACCCAATCCCTTTTTTCGACCCAATATTGATGTTTTGGTTTATTTTGGTCAGTTTCATTACTGTGCCGAAAACCATGTCGGGTTGCATTTACTGCACCGATTCGGGCCAAAAATTAAACGATGCACCGATTTGTCCAGAAACAAAACGAACGCACCCAGTCCACTTTTTTGGACCCAATAGTGATGTTTGGGTTCATTTGGGTCAGTTTCGTAATTGTGTTGAAAACCATGCCGGGGTTGCATTTAATGCACCGAGTCGGGCAGAAAAGAAACGATGCACCGATTCGGGCCAGAAACGAGACGAACGCACCCAATCTACTTTTTTGGAACCAATATTGATGTTTTGATTCATTTTGGTCAGTTTCATTACTGTGCCGAAAACCATGTGGAGTTGTATTTACTGCACCGATTCGGGCCAAAAATTAAACGATGCACCGATTTGTCCAGAAACAAAACGAACGCACCCAGTCCACTTTTTTGGACCCAATACTGATGTTTGGGTTCATTTGGGTCAGTTTCGTAATTGTGTTGAAAACCATGCCAGGGTTGCATTTAATGCAGTGAGTCGGGCAGAAAAGAAACGATGCAACGCTTCGGGCCAGAAACGAAATGAACGCAACCAATCCACTTTTTTGGAACCAATATTGTTGTTTTGGTTCATTTTGGTCAGTTTCATTACTGTGCCGAAAACCATGTCGGGTTGCATTTACTACACCGATTCGGCCCAAAAAATAAACGATGCACTGATTCGTCCAGAAACAAAACGAACACACCCAGTCCACTTTTTTGGACCCAATAGTGATGTTTGGGTTCATTTGGGTCAGTTTCGTAATTGTGTCGAAAACCATGCCGGGGTTGCATTTAATGCACCGAGTCGGGCAGAAAAGAAACTATGCACCGATTCGGGCCAGAAACAAAACGAACGCACCCAATCCACTTTTTTGGAACCAATATTGATGTTTTGGTTCATTTTGGTCAGTTTCATTACTGTGCCGAAAACCATTTCGGGTTGCATTTACTGCACTGATTCGGGCCAAAAATTAAACGATCCACCGATTTGTCCAGAAACAAAACGAACACACCTAGTCCACGTTTTTGGACCCAATAGTGATGTTTGGGTTCATTTGGGTCAGTTTCGTAATTGTGTCGAAAACCATGCGGGGGTTGCATTTAATGCACCGAGTCGGGCAGAAAAGAAACGATGCACCGATTCGGGCCAGAAACAAAACGAACGCACCCAATCCACTTTTTTGACCTAGTAGTGATGTTTTGGTTCATTTTGGTCAGTTTCATTACTGAGCCGAAAACCATGCCGAGAGTGCATTTACTGCATCGATTTGGGCCGAAAATGAAACGATGCACCGATTCATCCAGAAACAAAACGAACGCACCCAGTCCACTTTTATGGACCCAATAATGATGTTTGGGTTCGTTTGGGTCAGTTTCATAATTGTGTCAAAAACCATGCTGGGGTTGCATTTAATGCACCGAGTCGGTCAGAAAAGAAACGATGCACCGATTCGGGCCAGAAACGAAACGAACGCACCCAATCCACTTTTTTGGAACCAATATTGATGTTTTGGTTCATTTTGGTCAGTTTCATTACTGTGCCGAAAACCATGTCGGGTTGCATTTACTGCACCGATTCGGGCCAAAAATTAAACGATGCACCGATTTGTCCAGAAACAAAACGAACACACCCAGTCCACTTTTTTGGACCCAATAGTGATGTTTGGGTTCATTTGGGTCTGTTTCGTAATTGTGTCGAAAACCATGCCGGGGTTGCATTTAATGCACCGAGTCGGGCAGAAAAGAAACGATGCACCGATTCGGGCCAGAAACGAAACGAACGCACCCAGTCCACTTTTATGGACCCGATAGTGATGTTTGGGTTCGTTTGGGTCAGTTTCATAATTGTGTCGAAAACCATGACGGGGTTGCATTTAATACACCGAGTTTGGCAGAAAAGAAACGATGCACCGATTCGGACTAGCAATGGAACGAACGCACCCAATCCCTTTTTTCGACCCAATATTGATGTTTTGGTTCATTTTGGTCAGTTTCATTACTGTGCCGAAAACCATGTCGGGTTGCATTTACTACACCGATTCGTGCCAAAAATTAAACGATGCACCGATTTGTCCAGAAACAAAACGAACGCACCCAGTCCACTTTTTTGGACCCAATAGTGATGTTTGGGTTCATTTGGGTCCGTTTCGTAATTGTGTTGAAAACCATGCCGGGGTTGCATTTAATGCACCGAGTTGGGCAGAAAAGAAACGATGCACCGATTCGGGCCAGAAACGAGACGAACGCACCCAATCCACTTTTTTGGAACCAATATTGATGTTTTGGTTCATTTTGGTCAGTTTCATTACGGTGCCGAAAACCATGTCGGGTTGCATTTACTGCACCGATTCGGGCCAAAAATTAAACGATGCACTGATTCGTCCAGAAACAAAACGAACGCACCTAGTCCACTTTTTGGGACCCAATAGTGATGTTTGGGTTCATTTGGGTCAGTTTCATAATTGTGTCGAAAAATGATGACGGGGTTGCATTTATTGCACCGAGTTGGGCAGAAAAGAAACGATGCACCGATTCGAGCCAGAAACGAAACGAACGCACCCAATCCACTTTTTTGGAACCAATATTGATGTTTTGGTTCATTTTGGTCAGTTTCATTACTATGCCGAAAACCATTTCGGGTTGCATTTACTGCACTGATTCGGGCAAAAAATTAAACGATGCACCGACTTGTCCAGAAACAAAACGAACACACCTAGTCCACTTTTTTGGACCCAATAGTGATGTTTGGGTTCACTTGGGTTAGTTTCGTAATTGTGTCGAAAACCATGCCGGGGTTGCATTTAATGCACCGAGTCGGGCAGAAAAGAAACGATGCACCGATTCGGGCCAGAAACAAAACGAACGCACCCAATCCACTTTTTTGGAACCAATATTGATGTTTTGGTTCATTTTGGTCAGTTTCATTACTGTGCCGAAAACCATTTCGGGTTGCATTTACTGCACTGATTCGGGCCAAAAATTAAACGATCCACCGATTTGTCCAGAAACAAAACGAACACACCCAGTCCACTTTTTTGGACCCAATAGTGATGTTTGGGTTCATTTGGGTCCGTTTCGTAATTGTGTCGAAAACCATGCCGGGGTTGCATTTAATGCACCGAGTCGGGCAAAAAAGAAACGATGCACCGATTCGGGCCAGAAACGAAATGAACGCACCCAATCCACTTTTTTGGAACCTATAATGATGTTTTGGTTCATTTTGGTCACTTTCATTACTGTGCCGAAAACCATTTCGGGTTGCATTTACTGCACTGATTCGGGCCAAAAATTAAACGATGCACCGATTTGTCCAGAAACAAAACGAACACACCCAGTCCACTTTTTTGGACCCAATAGTGATGTTTGGGTTCATTTGGGTCAGTTTCGTAATTGTGTCGAAAACCATGCCGGGGTTGCATTTAATGCAACGAGTCGGGCAGAAAAGAAACGATGCACCGATTCAGGCCAGAAACGAAATAAACGCACCCAATCCACTTTTTTGGAACCAATATTGATGTTTTGGTTCATTGTGGTCAGTTTCATTACTGTGCCGAAAACCATTTCGGGTTGCATTTACTGCACTGATTCGGGCCAAAAATTAAACGATCCACCGATTTGTCCAGAAACAAAACGAACACACCTAGTCCACGTTTTTGGACCCAATAGTGATGTTTGGGTTCATTTGGGTCAGTTTCGTAATTGTGTCGAAAACCATGCGGGGGTTGCATTTAATGCACCGAGTCGGGCAGAAAAGAAACGATGCACCGATTCGGGCCAGAAACAAAACGAACGCACCCAATCCACTTTTTTGACCTAGTAGTGATGTTTTGGTTCATTTTGGTCAGTTTCATTACTGAGCCGAAAACCATGCCGAGAGTGCATTTACTGCATCGATTTGGGCCGAAAATGAAACGATGCACCGATTCATCCAGAAACAAAACGAACGCACCCAGTCCACTTTTATGGACCCAATAATGATGTTTGGGTTCGTTTGGGTCAGTTTCATAATTGTGTCAAAAACCATGCTGGGGTTGCATTTAATGCACCGAGTCGGTCAGAAAAGAAACGATGCACCGATTCGGGCCAGAAACGAAACGAACGCACCCAATCCACTTTTTTGGAACCAATATTGATGTTTTGGTTCATTTTGGTCAGTTTCATTACTGTGCCGAAAACCATGTCGGGTTGCATTTACTGCACCGATTCGGGCCAAAAATTAAACGATGCACCGATTTGTCCAGAAACAAAACGAACACACCCAGTCCACTTTTTTGGACCCAATAGTGATGTTTGGGTTCATTTGGGTCTGTTTCGTAATTGTGTCGAAAACCATGCCGGGGTTGCATTTAATGCACCGAGTCGGGCAGAAAAGAAACGATGCACCGATTCGGGCCAGAAACGAAACGAACGCACCCAGTCCACTTTTATGGACCCGATAGTGATGTTTGGGTTCGTTTGGGTCAGTTTCATAATTGTGTCGAAAACCATGACGGGGTTGCATTTAATACACCGAGTTTGGCAGAAAAGAAACGATGCACCGATTCGGACCAGCAATGGAACGAACGCACCCAATCCCTTTTTTCGACCCAATATTGATGTTTTGGTTCATTTTGGTCAGTTTCATTACTGTGCCGAAAACCATGTCGGGTTGCATTTACTACACCGATTCGTGCCAAAAATTAAACGATGCACCGATTTGTCCAGAAACAAAACGAACGCACCCAGTCCACTTTTTTGGACCCAATAGTGATGTTTGGGTTCATTTGGGTCCGTTTCGTAATTGTGTTGAAAACCATGCCGGGGTTGCATTTAATGCACCGAGTCGGGCAGAAAAGAAACGATGCACCGATTCGGGCCAGAAACGAGACGAACGCACCCAATCCACTTTTTTGGAACCAATATTGATGTTTTGGTTCATTTTGGTCAGTTTCATTACTGTGCCGAAAACCATGTCGGGTTGCATTTACTGCACCGATTCGGGCCAAAAATTAAACGATGCACTGATTCGTCCAGAAACAAAACGAACGCACCTAGTCCACTTTTTGGGACCCAATAGTGATGTTTGGGTTCATTTGGGTCAGTTTCATAATTGTGTCGAAAAATAATGACGGGGTTGCATTTATTGCACCGAGTTGGGCAGAAAAGAAACGATGCACCGATTCGGGCCAGAAACGAAACGAACGCACCCAATCCACTTTTTTGGAACCAATATTGATGTTTTGGTTCATTTTGGTCAGTTTCATTACTATGCCGAAAACCATTTCGGGTTGCATTTACTGCACTGATTCGGGCAAAAAATTAAACGATGCACCGACTTGTCCAGAAACAAAACGAACACACCTAGTCCACTTTTTTGGACCCAATAGTAATGTTTGGGTTCACTTGGGTTAGTTTCGTAATTGTGTCGAAAACCATGCCGGGGTTGCATTTAATGCACCGAGTCGGGCAGAAAAGAAACGATGCACCGATTCGGGCCAGAAACAAAACGAACGCACCCAATCCACTTTTTTGGAACCAATATTGATGTTTTGGTTCATTTTGGTCAGTTTCATTACTGTGCCGAAAACCATTTCGGGTTGCATTTACTGCACTGATTCGGGCCAAAAATTAAACGATCCACCGATTTGTCCAGAAACAAAACGAACACACCCAGTCCACTTTTTTGGACCCAATAGTGATGTTTGGGTTCATTTGGGTCCGTTTCGTAATTGTGTCGAAAACCATGCCGGGGTTGCATTTAATGCACCGAGTCGGGCAAAAAAGAAACGATGCACCGATTCGGGCCAGAAACGAAATGAACGCACCCAATCCACTTTTTTGGAACCTATAATGATGTTTTGGTTCATTTTGGTCACTTTCATTACTGTGCCGAAAACCATTTCGGGTTGCATTTACTACACTGATTCGGGCCAAAAATTAAACGATGCACCGATTTGTCCAGAAACAAAACGAACACACCCAGTCCACTTTTTTGGACCCAATAGTGATGTTTGGGTTCATTTGGGTCAGTTTCGTAATTGTGTCGAAAACCATGCCGGGGTTGCATTTAATGCAACGAGTCGGGCAGAAAAGAAACGATGCACCGATTCAGGCCAGAAACGAAATAAACGCACCCAATCCACTTTTTTGGAACCAATATTGATGTTTTGGTTCATTGTGGTCAGTTTCATTACTGTGCCGAAAACCATTTCGGGTTGCATTTACTGCACTGATTCGGGCCAAAAATTAAACGATCCACCGATTTGTCCAGAAACAAAACGAACACACCTAGTCCACGTTTTTGGACCCAATAGTGATGTTTGGGTTCATTTGGGTCAGTTTCGTAATTGTGTCGAAAACCATGCGGGGGTTGCATTTAATGCACCGAGTCGGGCAGAAAAGAAACGATGCACCGATTCGGGCCAGAAACAAAACGAACGCACCCAATCCACTTTTTTGACCTAGTAGTGATGTTTTGGTTCATTTTGGTCAGTTTCATTACTGAGCCGAAAACCATGCCGAGAGTGCATTTACTGCATCGATTTGGGCCGAAAATGAAACGATGCACCGATTCATCCAGAAACAAAACGAACGCACCCAGTCCACTTTTATGGACCCAATAATGATGTTTGGGTTCGTTTGGGTCAGTTTCATAATTGTGTCAAAAACCATGCTGGGGTTGCATTTAATGCACCGAGTCGGTCAGAAAAGAAACGATGCACCGATTCGGGCCAGAAACGAAACGAACGGACCCAATCCACTTTTTTGGAACCAATATTGATGTTTTGGTTCATTTTGGTCACTTTCATTAATGTGCCGAAAACCATGTCGGGTTGCATTTACTGCACCGATTCGGGCCAAAAATTAAACGATGCACCAATTTGTCCAGAAACAAAACGAACACACCCAGTCCACTTTTTTGGACCCAATAGTGATGTTTGGGTTCATTTGGGTCTGTTTCGTAATTGTGTCGAAAACCATGCCGGGGTTACATTTAATACACCGAGTCGGGCAGAAAAGAAACGATACACCGATTCGGAACAGCAATGAAACGAACGCACCCAATCCCTTTTTTCGACCCAATATTGATGTTTTGGTTCATTTTGGTCAGTTTCATTACTGTGCCGAAAACCATGTCGGGTTGCATTTACTGCACCGATTCGTGCCAAAAATTAAACGATGCACCGATTTGTCCAGAAACAAAACGAACGCACCCAGTCCACTTTTTTGGACCCAATAGTGATGTTTGGGTTCATTTGGGTCCGTTTCATAATTGTGTTGAAAACCATGCCGGGGTTGCTTTTAATGCACCGAGTCGGGCAGAAAAGAAACGATGCACCGATTCGGGCCAGAAACGAGACGAACGCACCCAATCCACTTTTTTGGAACCAATATTGATGTTTTGGTTCATTTTGGTCAGTTTCATTACTGTGCCAAAAACCATGTCGGGTTGCATTTACTACACCGATTCGTGCCAAAAATTAAATGATGCACCGATTTGTCCAGAAACAAAACGAACGCACCCAGTCCACTTTTTTGGACCCAATAGTGATGTTTGGGTTCATTTGGGTCCGTTTCGTAATTGTGTTGAAAACCATGCCGGGGTTGCATTTAATGCACCGAGTCGGGCAGAAAAGAAACGATGCACCGATTCGGGCCAGAAACGAGACGAACGCACCCAATCCACTTTTTTGGAACCAATATTGATGTTTTGGTTCATTTTGGTCAGTTTCATTACTGTGCCGAAAACCATGTCGGGTTGCATTTACTGCACCGATTCGGGCCAAAAATTAAACGATGCACTGATTCGTCCAGAAACAAAACGAACGCACCTAGTCCACTTTTTGGGACCCAATAGTGATGTTTGGGTTCATTTGGGTCAGTTTCATAATTGTGTCGAAAACCATGACGGGGTTGCATTTAATGCACCGAGTTTGGCAGAAAAGAAACGATGCACCGATTCGGGCCAGAAACGAAACGAACGCACCCAGTCCACTTTTATGGACCCGATAGTGATGTTTGGGTTCGTTTGGGTCAGTTTCATAATTGTGTCGAAAACCATGACGGGGTTGCATTTAATACACCGAGTTTGGCAGAAAAGAAACGATGCACCGATTCGGACCAGCAATGGAACGAACGCACCCAATCCCTTTTTTCGACCCAATATTGATGTTTTGGTTCATTTTGGTCAGTTTCATTACTGTGCCGAAAACCATGTCGGGTTGCATTTACTACACCGATTCGTGCCAAAAATTAAACGATGCACCGATTTGTCCAGAAACAAAACGAACGCACCCAGTCCACTTTTTTGGACCCAATAGTGATGTTTGGGTTCATTTGGGTCCGTTTCGTAATTGTGTTGAAAACCATGCCGGGGTTGCATTTAATGCACCGAGTCGGGCAGAAAAGAAACGATGCACCGATTCGGGCCAGAAACGAGACGAACGCACCCAATCCACTTTTTTGGAACCAATATTGATGTTTTGGTTCATTTTGGTCAGTTTCATTACTGTGCCGAAAACCATGTCGGGTTGCATTTACTGCACCGATTCGGGCCAAAAATTAAACGATGCACTGATTCGTCCAGAAACAAAACGAACGCACCTAGTCCACTTTTTGGGACCCAATAGTGATGTTTGGGTTCATTTGGGTCAGTTTCATAATTGTGTCGAAAAATGATGACGGGGTTGCATTTATTGCACCGAGTTGGGCAGAAAAGAAACGATGCACCGATTCGGGCCAGAAACGAAACGAACGCACCCAATCCACTTTTTTGGAACCAATATTGATGTTTTGGTTCATTTTGGTCAGTTTCATTACTATGCCGAAAACCATTTCGGGTTGCATTTACTGCACTGATTCGGGCAAAAAATTAAACGATGCACCGACTTGTCCAGAAACAAAACGAACACACCTAGTCCACTTTTTTGGACCCAATAGTGATGTTTGGGTTCACTTGGGTTAGTTTCGTAATTGTGTCGAAAACCATGCCGGGGTTGCATTTAATGCACCGAGTCGGGCAGAAAAGAAACGATGCACCGATTCGGGCCAGAAACAAAACGAACGCACCCAATCCACTTTTTTGGAACCAATATTGATGTTTTGGTTCATTTTGGTCAGTTTCATTACTGTGCCGAAAACCATTTCGGGTTGCATTTACTGCACTGATTCGGGCCAAAAATTAAACGATCCACCGATTTGTCCAGAAACAAAACGAACACACCCAGTCCACTTTTTTGGACCCAATAGTGATGTTTGGGTTCATTTGGGTCCGTTTCGTAATTGTGTCGAAAACCATGCCGGGGTTGCATTTAATGCACCGAGTCGGGCAAAAAAGAAACGATGCACCGATTCGGGCCAGAAACGAAATGAACGCACCCAATCCACTTTTTTGGAACCTATAATGATGTTTTGGTTCATTTTGGTCACTTTCATTACTGTGCCGAAAACCATTTCGGGTTGCATTTAATACACTGATTCGGGCCAAAAATTAAACGATGCACCGATTTGTCCAGAAACAAAACGAACACACCCAGTCCACTTTTTTGGACCCAATAGTGATGTTTGGGTTCATTTGGGTCAGTTTCGTAATTGTGTCGAAAACCATGCCGGGGTTGCATTTAATGCAACGAGTCGGGCAGAAAAGAAACGATGCACCGATTCAGGCCAGAAACGAAATAAACGCACCCAATCCACTTTTTTGGAACCAATATTGATGTTTTGGTTCATCGTGGTCAGTTTCATTACTGTGCCGAAAACCATTTCGGGTTGCATTTACTGCACTGATTCGGGCCAAAAATTAAACGATCCACCGATTTGTCCAGAAACAAAACGAACACACCTAGTCCACGTTTTTGGACCCAATAGTGATGTTTGGGTTCATTTGGGTCAGTTTCGTAATTGTGTCGAAAACCATGCGGGGGTTGCATTTAATGCACCGAGTCGGGCAGAAAAGAAACGATGCACCGATTCGGGCCAGAAACAAAACGAACGCACCCAATCCACTTTTTTGACCTAGTAGTGATGTTTTGGTTCATTTTGGTCAGTTTCATTACTGAGCCGAAAACCATGCCGAGAGTGCATTTACTGCATCGATTTGGGCCGAAAATGAAACGATGCACCGATTCATCCAGAAACAAAACGAACGCACCCAGTCCACTTTTATGGACCCAATAATGATGTTTGGGTTCGTTTGGGTCAGTTTCATAATTGTGTCAAAAACCATGCTGGGGTTGCATTTAATGCACCGAGTCGGGCAGAAAAGAAACGATGCACCGATTCGGGCCAGAAACGAAACGAACGCACCCAATCCACTTTTTTGGAACCAATATTGATGTTTTGGTTCATTTTGGTCACTTTCATTAATGTGCCGAAAACCATGTCGGGTTGCATTTACTGCACCGATTCGGGCCAAAAATTAAACGATGCACCAATTTGTCCAGAAACAAAACGAACACACCCAGTCCACTTTTTTGGACCCAATAGTGATGTTTGGGTTCATTTGGGTCTGTTTCGTAATTGTGTCGAAAACCATGCCGGGGTTACATTTAATACACCGAGTCGGGCAGAAAAGAAACGATACACCGATTCGGAACAGCAATGAAACGAACGCACCCAATCCCTTTTTTCGACCCAATATTGATGTTTTGGTTCATTTTGGTCAGTTTCATTACTGTGCCGAAAACCATGTCGGGTTGCATTTACTGCACCGATTCGTGCCAAAAATTAAACGATGCACCGATTTGTCCAGAAACAAAACGAACGCACCCAGTCCACTTTTTTGGACCCAATAGTGATGTTTGGGATCATTTGGGTCCGTTTCGTAATTGCGTTGAAAACCATGCCGGGGTTGCATTTAATGCACCGAGTCGGGCAGAAAAGAAACGATGCACCGATTCGGGCCAGAAACGAGACGAACGCACCCAATCCACTTTTTTGGAACCAATATTGATGTTTTGGTTCATTTTGGTCAGTTTCATTACTGTGCCGAAAACCATGTCGGGTTGCATTTACTACACCGATTCGTGCCAAAAATTAAACGATGCACCGATTTGTCCAGAAACAAAACGAACGCACCCAGTCCACTTTTTTGGACCCAATAGTGATGTTTGGGTTCATTTGGGTCCGTTTCGTAATTGTGTTGAAAACCATGCCGGGGTTGCATTTAATGCACCGAGTCGGGCAGAAAAGAAACGATGCACCGATTCGGGCCAGAAACGAGACGAACGCACCCAATCCACTTTTTTGGAACCAATATTGATGTTTTGGTTCATTTTGGTCAGTTTCATTACTGTGCCGAAAACCATGTCGGGTTGCATTTACTGCACCGATTCGGGCCAAAAATTAAACGATGCACTGATTCGTCCAGAAACAAAACGAACGCACCTAGTCCACTTTTTGGGACCCAATAGTGATGTTTGGGTTCATTTGGGTCAGTTTCATAATTGTGTCGAAAAATGATGACGGGGTTGCATTTATTGCACCGAGTTGGGCAGAAAAGAAACGATGCACCGATTCGGGCCAGAAACGAAACAAACGCACCCAATCCACTTTTTTGGAACCAATATTGATGTTTTGGTTCATTTTGGTCAGTTTCATTACTATGCCGAAAACCATTTCGGGTTGCATTTACTGCACTGATTCGGGCCAAAAATTAAACGATGCACCGACCTTTCCACAAACAAAACGAACACACCCAGTCCACTTTTTTGGACCCAATAGTGATGTTTGGGTTCACTTGGGTTAGTTTCGTAATTGTGTCGAAAACCATGCCGGGGTTGCATTTAATGCACCGAGTCGGGCAGAAAAGAAACGATGCACCGATTCGGGCCAGAAACAAAACGAACGCACCCAATCCACTTTTTTGGAACCAATATTGATGTTTTGGTTCATTTTGGTCAGTTTCATTACTGTGCCGAAAACCATTTCGGGTTGCATTTACTGCACTGATTCGGGCCAAAAATTAAACGATCCACCGATTTGTCCAGAAACAAAACGAACACACCCAGTCCACTTTTTTGGACCCAATAGTGATGTTTGGGTTCATTTGGGTCCGTTTCGTAATTGTGTCGAAAACCATGCCGGGGTTGCATTTAATGCACCGAGTCGGGCAAAAAAGAAACGATGCACCGATTCGGGCCAGAAACGAAATGAACGCACCCAATCCACTTTTTTGGAACCTATAATGATGTTTTGGTTCATTTTGGTCACTTTCATTACTGTGCCGAAAACCATTTCGGGTTGCATTTACTGCACTGATTCGGGCCAAAAATTAAACGACGCACCGATTTGTCCAGAAACAAAACGAACACACCCAGTCCACTTTTTTGGACCCAATAGTGATGTTTGGGTTCATTTGGGTCAGTTTCGTAATTGTGTCGAAAACCATGCCGGGGTTGCATTTAATGCACCGAGTCGGGCAGAAAAGAAACGATGCACCGATTCAGGCCAGAAACGAAATAAACGCACCCAATCCACTTTTTTGGAACCAATATTGATGTTTTGGTTCATTGTGGTCAGTTTCATTACTGTGCCGAAAACCATTTCGGGTTGCATTTACTGCACTGATTCGGGCCAAAAATTAAACGATCCACCGATTTGTCCAGAAACAAAACGAACACACCTAGTCCACGTTTTTGGACCCAATAGTGATGTTTGGGTTCATTTGGGTCAGTTTCGTAATTGTGTCGAAAACCATGGGGGGGTTGCATTTAATGCACCGAGTCGGGCAGAAAAGAAACGATGCACCGATTCGGGCCAGAAACAAAACGAACGCACCCAATCCACTTTTTTGACCTAGTAGTGATGTTTTGGTTCATTTTGGTCAGTTTCATTACTGAGCCGAAAACCATGCCGAGAGTGCATTTACTGCATCGATTTGGGCCGAAAATGAAACGATGCACCGATTCATCCAGAAACAAAACGAACGCACCCAGTCCACTTTTATGGACCCAATAATGATGTTTGGGTTCGTTTGGGTCAGTTTCATAATTGTGTCAAAAACCATGCTGGGGTTGCATTTAATGCACCGAGTCGGGCAGAAAAGAAACGATGCACCGATTCGGGCCAGAAACGAAACGAACGCACCCAATCCACTTTTTTGGAACCAATATTGATGTTTTGGTTCATTTTGGTCACTTTCATTAATGTGCCGAAAACCATGTCGGGTTGCATTTACTGCACCGATTCGGGCCAAAAATTAAACGATGCACCAATTTGTCCAGAAACAAAACGAACACACCCAGTCCACTTTTTTGGACCCAATAGTGATGTTTGGGTTCATTTGGGTCTGTTTCGTAATTGTGTCGAAAACCATGCCGGGGTTACATTTAATACACCGAGTCGGGCAGAAAAGAAACGATACACCGATTCGGACCAGCAATGAAACGAACGCACCCAATCCCTTTTTTCGACCCAATATTGATGTTTTGGTTCATTTTGGTCAGTTTCATTACTGTGCCGAAAACCATGTCGGGTTGCATTTACTGCACCGATTCGTGCCAAAAATTAAACGATGCACCGATTTGTCCAGAAACAAAACGAACGCACCCAGTCCACTTTTTTGGACCCAATAGTGATGTTTGGGTTCATTTGGGTCCGTTTCGTAATTGTGTTGAAAACCATGCCGGGGTTGCATTTAATGCACCGAGTCGGGCAGAAAAGAAACGATGCACCGATTCGGGCCAGAAACGAGACGAACGCACCCAATCCACTTTTTTGGAACCAATATTGATGTTTTGGTTCATTTTGGTCAGTTTCATTACTGTGCCGAAAACCATGTCGGGTTGCATTTACTGCACCGATTCGGGCCAAAAATTAAACGATGCACTGATTCGTCCAGAAACAAAACGAACGCACCTAGTCCACTTTTTGGGACCCAATGGTGATGTTTGGGTTCATTTGGGTCAGTTTCATAATTGTGTCGAAAAATGATGACGGGGTTGCATTTATTGCACCGAGTTGGGCAGAAAAGAAACGATGCACCGATTCGGGCCAGAAACGAAACGAACGCACCCAATCCACTTTTTTGGAACCAATATTGATGTTTTGGTTCATTTTGGTCAGTTTCATTACTATGCCGAAAACCATTTCGGGTTGCATTTACTGCACTGATTCGGGCCAAAAATTAAACGATGCACCGACCTTTCCACAAACAAAACGAACACACCCAGTCCACTTTTTTGGACCCAATAGTGATGTTTGGGTTCACTTGGGTTAGTTTCGTAATTGTGTCGAAAACCATGCCGGGGTTGCATTTAATGCACCGAGTCGGGCAGAAAAGAAACGATGCACCGATTCGGGCCAGAAACAAAACGAACGCACCCAATCCACTTTTTTGGAACCAATATTGATGTTTTGGTTCATTTTGGTCAGTTTCATTACTGTGCCGAAAACCATTTCGGGTTGCATTTACTGCACTGATTCGGGCCAAAAATTAAACGATCCACCGATTTGTCCAGAAACAAAACGAACACACCCAGTCCACTTTTTTGGACCCAATAGTGATGTTTGGGTTCATTTGGGTCCGTTTCGTAATTGTGTCGAAAACCATGCCGGGGTTGCATTTAATGCACCGAGTCGGGCAAAAAAGAAACGATGCACCGATTCGGGCCAGAAACGAAATGAACGCACCCAATCCACTTTTTTGGAACCTATAATGATGTTTTGGTTCATTTTGGTCACTTTCATTACTGTGCCGAAAACCATTTCGGGTTGCATTTACTACACTGATTCGGGCCAAAAATTAAACGATGCACCGATTTGTCCAGAAACAAAACGAACACACCCAGTCCACTTTTTTGGACCCAATAGTGATGTTTGGGTTCATTTGGGTCAGTTTCGTAATTGTGTCGAAAACCATGCCGGGGTTGCATTTAATGCAACGAGTCGGGCAGAAAAGAAACGATGCACCGATTCAGGCCAGAAACGAAATAAACGCACCCAATCCACTTTTTTGGAACCAATATTGATGTTTTGGTTCATTGTGGTCAGTTTCATTACTGTGCCGAAAACCATTTCGGGTTGCATTTACTGCACTGATTCGGGCCAAAAATTAAACGATCCACCGATTTGTCCAGAAACAAAACGAACACACCTAGTCCACGTTTTTGGACCCAATAGTGATGTTTGGGTTCATTTGGGTCAGTTTCGTAATTGTGTCGAAAACCATGCGGGGGTTGCATTTAATGCACCGAGTCGGGCAGAAAAGAAACGATGCACCGATTCGGGCCAGAAACAAAACGAACGCACCCAATCCACTTTTTTGACCTAGTAGTGATGTTTTGGTTCATTTTGGTCAGTTTCATTACTGAGCCGAAAACCATGCCGAGAGTGCATTTACTGCATCGATTTGGGCCGAAAATGAAACGATGCACCGATTCATCCAGAAACAAAACGAACGCACCCAGTCCACTTTTATGGACCCAATAATGATGTTTGGGTTCGTTTGGGTCAGTTTCATAATTGTGTCAAAAACCATGCTGGGGTTGCATTTAATGCACCGAGTCGGTCAGAAAAGAAACGATGCACCGATTCGGGCCAGAAACGAAACGAACGCACCCAATCCACTTTTTTGGAACCAATATTGATGTTTTGGTTCATTTTGGTCACTTTCATTAATGTGCCGAAAACCATGTCGGGTTGCATTTACTGCACCGATTCGGGCCAAAAATTAAACGATGCACCAATTTGTCCAGAAACAAAACGAACACACCCAGTCCACTTTTTTGGACCCAATAGTGATGTTTGGGTTCATTTGGGTCTGTTTCGTAATTGTGTCGAAAACCATGCCGGGGTTACATTTAATACACCGAGTCGGGCAGAAAAGAAACGATACACCGATTCGGAACAGCAATGAAACGAACGCACCCAATCCCTTTTTTCGACCCAATATTGATGTTTTGGTTCATTTTGGTCAGTTTCATTACTGTGCCGAAAACCATGTCGGGTTGCATTTACTGCACCGATTCGTGCCAAAAATTAAACGATGCACCGATTTGTCCAGAAACAAAACGAACGCACCCAGTCCACTTTTTTGGACCCAATAGTGATGTTTGGGTTCATTTGGGTCCGTTTCGTAATTGTGTTGAAAACCATGCCGGGGTTGCTTTTAATGCACCGAGTCGGGCAGAAAAGAAACGATGCACCGATTCGGGCCAGAAACGAGACGAACGCACCCAATCCACTTTTTTGGAACCAATATTGATGTTTTGGTTCATTTTGGTCAGTTTCATTACTGTGCCAAAAACCATGTCGGGTTGCATTTACTACACCGATTCGTGCCAAAAATTAAATGATGCACCGATTTGTCCAGAAACAAAACGAACGCACCCAGTCCACTTTTTTGGACCCAATAGTGATGTTTGGGTTCATTTGGGTCCGTTTCGTAATTGTGTTGAAAACCATGCCGGGGTTGCATTTAATGCACCGAGTCGGGCAGAAAAGAAACGATGCACCGATTCGGGCCAGAAACGAGACGAACGCACCCAATCCACTTTTTTGGAACCAATATTGATGTTTTGGTTCATTTTGGTCAGTTTCATTACTGTGCCGAAAACCATGTCGGGTTGCATTTACTGCACCGATTCGGGCCAAAAATTAAACGATGCACTGATTCGTCCAGAAACAAAACGAACGCACCTAGTCCACTTTTTGGGACCCAATAGTGATGTTTGGGTTCATTTGGGTCAGTTTCATAATTGTGTCGAAAACCATGACGGGGTTGCATTTAATGCACCGAGTTTGGCAGAAAAGAAACGATGCACCGATTCGGGCCAGAAACGAAACGAACGCACCCAGTCCACTTTTATGGACCCGATAGTGATGTTTGGGTTCGTTTGGGTCAGTTTCATAATTGTGTCGAAAACCATGACGGGGTTGCATTTAATACACCGAGTTTGGCAGAAAAGAAACGATGCACCGATTCGGACCAGCAATGGAACGAACGCACCCAATCCCTTTTTTCGACCCAATATTGATGTTTTGGTTCATTTTGGTCAGTTTCATTACTGTGCCGAAAACCATGTCGGGTTGCATTTACTACACCGATTCGTGCCAAAAATTAAACGATGCACCGATTTGTCCAGAAACAAAACGAACGCACCCAGTCCACTTTTTTGGACCCAATAGTGATGTTTGGGTTCATTTGGGTCCGTTTCGTAATTGTGTTGAAAACCATGCCGGGGTTGCATTTAATGCACCGAGTCGGGCAGAAAAGAAACGATGCACCGATTCGGGCCAGAAACGAGACGAACGCACCCAATCCACTTTTTTGGAACCAATATTGATGTTTTGGTTCATTTTGGTCAGTTTCATTACTGTGCCGAAAACCATGTCGGGTTGCATTTACTGCACCGATTCGGGCCAAAAATTAAACGATGCACTGATTCGTCCAGAAACAAAACGAACGCACCTAGTCCACTTTTTGGGACCCAATAGTGATGTTTGGGTTCATTTGGGTCAGTTTCATAATTGTGTCGAAAAATGATGACGGGGTTGCATTTATTGCACCGAGTTGGGCAGAAAAGAAACGATGCACCGATTCGGGCCAGAAACGAAACGAACGCACCCAATCCACTTTTTTGGAACCAATATTGATGTTTTGGTTCATTTTGGTCAGTTTCATTACTATGCCGAAAACCATTTCGGGTTGCATTTACTGCACTGATTCGGGCAAAAAATTAAACGATGCACCGACTTGTCCAGAAACAAAACGAACACACCTAGTCCACTTTTTTGGACCCAATAGTGATGTTTGGGTTCACTTGGGTTAGTTTCGTAATTGTGTCGAAAACCATGCCGGGGTTGCATTTAATGCACCGAGTCGGGCAGAAAAGAAACGATGCACCGATTCGGGCCAGAAACAAAACGAACTTACCCAATCCACTTTTTTGGAACCAATATTGATGTTTTGGTTCATTTTGGTCAGTTTCATTACTGTGCCGAAAACCATTTCGGGTTGCATTTACTGCACTGATTCGGGCCAAAAATTAAACGATCCACCGATTTGTCCAGAAACAAAACGAACACACCCAGTCCACTTTTTTGGACCCAATAGTGATGTTTGGGTTCATTTGGGTCCGTTTCGTAATTGTGTCGAAAACCATGCCGGGGTTGCATTTAATGCACCGAGTCGGGCAAAAAAGAAACGATGCACCGATTCGGGCCAGAAACGAAATGAACGCACCCAATCCACTTTTTTGGAACCTATAATGATGTTTTGGTTCATTTTGGTCACTTTCATTACTGTGCCGAAAACCATTTCGGGTTGCATTTAATACACTGATTCGGGCCAAAAATTAAACGATGCACCGATTTGTCCAGAAACAAAACGAACACACCCAGTCCACTTTTTTGGACCCAATAGTGATGTTTGGGTTCATTTGGGTCAGTTTCGTAATTGTGTCGAAAACCATGCCGGGGTTGCATTTAATGCAACGAGTCGGGCAGAAAAGAAACGATGCACCGATTCAGGCCAGAAACGAAATAAACGCACCCAATCCACTTTTTTGGAACCAATATTGATGTTTTGGTT
Organism: Echinochloa phyllopogon; assembly: GCA_033239725.1. Taxonomy (NCBI): domain Eukaryota; kingdom Viridiplantae; phylum Streptophyta; class Magnoliopsida; order Poales; family Poaceae; genus Echinochloa; species Echinochloa phyllopogon. Next base: position 33,328,257 of record BTCW01000018.1, read on the forward strand.
CATCGTGGTCAGTTTCATTACTGTGCCGAAAACCATTTCGGGTTGCATTTACTGCACTGATTCGGGCCAAAAATTAAACGATCCACCGATTTGTCCAGAAACAAAACGAACACACCTAGTCCACGTTTTTGGACCCAATAGTGATGTTTGGGTTCATTTGGGTCAGTTTCGTAATTGTGTCGAAAACCATGCGGGGGTTGCATTTAATGCACCGAGTCGGGCAGAAAAGAAACGATGCACCGATTCGGGCCAGAAACAAAACGAACGCACCCAATCCACTTTTTTGACCTAGTAGTGATGTTTTGGTTCATTTTGGTCAGTTTCATTACTGAGCCGAAAACCATGCCGAGAGTGCATTTACTGCATCGATTTGGGCCGAAAATGAAACGATGCACCGATTCATCCAGAAACAAAACGAACGCACCCAGTCCACTTTTATGGACCCAATAATGATGTTTGGGTTCGTTTGGGTCAGTTTCATAATTGTGTCAAAAACCATGCTGGGGTTGCATTTAATGCACCGAGTCGGGCAGAAAAGAAACGATGCACCGATTCGGGCCAGAAACGAAACGAACGCACCCAATCCACTTTTTTGGAACCAATATTGATGTTTTGGTTCATTTTGGTCACTTTCATTAATGTGCCGAAAACCATGTCGGGTTGCATTTACTGCACCGATTCGGGCCAAAAATTAAACGATGCACCAATTTGTCCAGAAACAAAACGAACACACCCAGTCCACTTTTTTGGACCCAATAGTGATGTTTGGGTTCATTTGGGTCTGTTTCGTAATTGTGTCGAAAACCATGCCGGGGTTACATTTAATACACCGAGTCGGGCAGAAAAGAAACGATACACCGATTCGGAACAGCAATGAAACGAACGCACCCAATCCCTTTTTTCGACCCAATATTGATGTTTTGGTTCATTTTGGTCAGTTTCATTACTGTGCCGAAAACCATGTCGGGTTGCATTTACTGCACCGATTCGTGCCAAAAATTAAACGATGCACCGATTTGTCCAGAAACAAAACGAACGCACCCAGTCCACTTTTTTGGACCCAATAGTGATGTTTGGGATCATTTGGGTCCGTTTCGTAATTGCGTTGAAAACCATGCCGGGGTTGCATTTAATGCACCGAGTCGGGCAGAAAAGAAACGATGCACCGATTCGGGCCAGAAACGAGACGAACGCACCCAATCCACTTTTTTGGAACCAATATTGATGTTTTGGTTCATTTTGGTCAGTTTCATTACTGTGCCGAAAACCATGTCGGGTTGCATTTACTACACCGATTCGTGCCAAAAATTAAACGATGCACCGATTTGTCCAGAAACAAAACGAACGCACCCAGTCCACTTTTTTGGACCCAATAGTGATGTTTGGGTTCATTTGGGTCCGTTTCGTAATTGTGTTGAAAACCATGCCGGGGTTGCATTTAATGCACCGAGTCGGGCAGAAAAGAAACGATGCACCGATTCGGGCCAGAAACGAGACGAACGCACCCAATCCACTTTTTTGGAACCAATATTGATGTTTTGGTTCATTTTGGTCAGTTTCATTACTGTGCCGAAAACCATGTCGGGTTGCATTTACTGCACCGATTCGGGCCAAAAATTAAACGATGCACTGATTCGTCCAGAAACAAAACGAACGCACCTAGTCCACTTTTTGGGACCCAATAGTGATGTTTGGGTTCATTTGGGTCAGTTTCATAATTGTGTCGAAAAATGATGACGGGGTTGCATTTATTGCACCGAGTTGGGCAGAAAAGAAACGATGCACCGATTCGGGCCAGAAACGAAACAAACGCACCCAATCCACTTTTTTGGAACCAATATTGATGTTTTGGTTCATTTTGGTCAGTTTCATTACTATGCCGAAAACCATTTCGGGTTGCATTTACTGCACTGATTCGGGCCAAAAATTAAACGATGCACCGACCTTTCCACAAACAAAACGAACACACCCAGTCCACTTTTTTGGACCCAATAGTGATGTTTGGGTTCACTTGGGTTAGTTTCGTAATTGTGTCGAAAACCATGCCGGGGTTGCATTTAATGCACCGAGTCGGGCAGAAAAGAAACGATGCACCGATTCGGGCCAGAAACAAAACGAACGCACCCAATCCACTTTTTTGGAACCAATATTGATGTTTTGGTTCATTTTGGTCAGTTTCATTACTGTGCCGAAAACCATTTCGGGTTGCATTTACTGCACTGATTCGGGCCAAAAATTAAACGATCCACCGATTTGTCCAGAAACAAAACGAACACACCCAGTCCACTTTTTTGGACCCAATAGTGATGTTTGGGTTCATTTGGGTCCGTTTCGTAATTGTGTCGAAAACCATGCCGGGGTTGCATTTAATGCACCGAGTCGGGCAAAAAAGAAACGATGCACCGATTCGGGCCAGAAACGAAATGAACGCACCCAATCCACTTTTTTGGAACCTATAATGATGTTTTGGTTCATTTTGGTCACTTTCATTACTGTGCCGAAAACCATTTCGGGTTGCATTTACTGCACTGATTCGGGCCAAAAATTAAACGATGCACCGATTTGTCCAGAAACAAAACGAACACACCCAGTCCACTTTTTTGGACCCAATAGTGATGTTTGGGTTCATTTGGGTCAGTTTCGTAATTGTGTCGAAAACCATGTCGGGGTTGCATTTAATGCACCGAGTCGGGCAGAAAAGAAACGATGCACCGATTCAGGCCAGAAACGAAATAAACGCACCCAATCCACTTTTTTGGAACCAATATTGATGTTTTGGTTCATTGTGGTCAGTTTCATTACTGTGCCGAAAACCATTTCGGGTTGCATTTACTGCACTGATTCGGGCCAAAAATTAAACGATCCACCGATTTGTCCAGAAACAAAACGAACACACCTAGTCCACGTTTTTGGACCCAATAGTGATGTTTGGGTTCATTTGGGTCAGTTTCGTAATTGTGTCGAAAACCATGGGGGGGTTGCATTTAATGCACCGAGTCGGGCAGAAAAGAAACGATGCACCGATTCGGGCCAGAAACAAAACGAACGCACCCAATCCACTTTTTTGACCTAGTAGTGATGTTTTGGTTCATTTTGGTCAGTTTCATTACTGAGCCGAAAACCATGCCGAGAGTGCATTTACTGCATCGATTTGGGCCGAAAATGAAACGATGCACCGATTCATCCAGAAACAAAACGAACGCACCCAGTCCACTTTTATGGACCCAATAATGATGTTTGGGTTCCTTTGGGTCAGTTTCATAATTGTGTCAAAAACCATGCTGGGGTTGCATTTAATGCACCGAGTCGGGCAGAAAAGAAACGATGCACCGATTCGGGCCAGAAACGAAACGAACGCACCCAATCCACTTTTTTGGAACCAATATTGATGTTTTGGTTCATTTTGGTCACTTTCATTAATGTGCCGAAAACCATGTCGGGTTGCATTTACTGCACCGATTCGGGCCAAAAATTAAACGATGCACCAATTTGTCCAGAAACAAAACGAACACACCCAGTCCACTTTTTTGGACCCAATAGTGATGTTTGGGTTCATTTGGGTCTGTTTCGTAATTGTGTCGAAAACCATGCCGGGGTTACATTTAATACACCGAGTCGGGCAGAAAAGAAACGATACACCGATTCGGACCAGCAATGAAACGAACGCACCCAATCCCTTTTTTCGACCCAATATTGATGTTTTGGTTCATTTTGGTCAGTTTCATTACTGTGCCGAAAACCATGTCGGGTTGCATTTACTGCACCGATTCGTGCCAAAAATTAAACGATGCACCGATTTGTCCAGAAACAAAACGAACGCACCCAGTCCACTTTTTTGGACCCAATAGTGATGTTTGGGTTCATTTGGGTCCGTTTCGTAATTGTGTTGAAAACCATGCCGGGGTTGCATTTAATGCACCGAGTCGGGCAGAAAAGAAACGATGCACCGATTCGGGCCAGAAACGAGACGAACGCACCCAATCCACTTTTTTGGAACCAATATTGATGTTTTGGTTCATTTTGGTCAGTTTCATTACTGTGCCGAAAACCATGTCGGGTTGCATTTACTGCACCGATTCGGGCCAAAAATTAAACGATGCACTGATTCGTCCAGAAACAAAACGAACGCACCTAGTCCACTTTTTGGGACCCAATGGTGATGTTTGGGTTCATTTGGGTCAGTTTCATAATTGTGTCGAAAAATGATGACGGGGTTGCATTTATTGCACCGAGTTGGGCAGAAAAGAAACGATGCACCGATTCGGGCCAGAAACGAAACGAACGCACCCAATCCACTTTTTTGGAACCAATATTGATGTTTTGGTTCATTTTGGTCAGTTTCATTACTATGCCGAAAACCATTTCGGGTTGCATTTACTGCACTGATTCGGGCCAAAAATTAAACGATGCACCGACCTTTCCACAAACAAAACGAACACACCCAGTCCACTTTTTTGGACCCAATAGTGATGTTTGGGTTCACTTGGGTTAGTTTCGTAATTGTGTCGAAAACCATGCCGGGGTTGCATTTAATGCACCGAGTCGGGCAGAAAAGAAACGATGCACCGATTCGGGCCAGAAACAAAACGAACGCACCCAATCCACTTTTTTGGAACCAATATTGATGTTTTGGTTCATTTTGGTCAGTTTTATTACTGTGCCGAAAACCATTTCGGGTTGCATTTACTGCACTGATTCGGGCCAAAAATTAAACGATCCACCGATTTGTCCAGAAACAAAACGAACACACCCAGTCCACTTTTTTGGACCCAATAGTGATGTTTGGGTTCATTTGGGTCCGTTTCGTAATTGTGTCGAAAACCATGCCGGGGTTGCATTTAATGCACCGAGTCGGGCAAAAAAGAAACGATGCACCGATTCGGGCCAGAAACGAAATGAACGCACCCAATCCACTTTTTTGGAACCTATAATGATGTTTTGGTTCATTTTGGTCACTTTCATTACTGTGCCGAAAACCATTTCGGGTTGCATTTACTGCACTGATTCGGGCCAAAAATTAAACGATGCACCGATTTGTCCAGAAACAAAACGAACACACCCAGTCCACTTTTTTGGACCCAATAGTGATGTTTGGGTTCATTTGGGTCAGTTTCGTAATTGTGTCGAAAACCATGCCGGGGTTGCATTTAATGCACCGAGTCGGGCAGAAAAGAAACGATGCACCGATTCAGGCCAGAAACGAAATAAACGCACCCAATCCACTTTTTTGGAACCAATATTGATGTTTTGGTTCATTGTGGTCAGTTTCATTACTGTGCCGAAAACCATTTCGGGTTGCATTTACTGCACTGATTCGGGCCAAAAATTAAACGATCCACCGATTTGTCCAGAAACAAAACGAACACACCTAGTCCACGTTTTTGGACCCAATAGTGATGTTTGGGTTCATTTGGGTCAGTTTCGTAATTGTGTCGAAAACCATGGGGGGGTTGCATTTAATGCACCGAGTCGGGCAGAAAAGAAACGATGCACCGATTCGGGCCAGAAACAAAACGAACGCACCCAATCCACTTTTTTGACCTAGTAGTGATGTTTTGGTTCATTTTGGTCAGTTTCATTACTGAGCCGAAAACCATGCCGAGAGTGCATTTACTGCATCGATTTGGGCCGAAAATGAAACGATGCACCGATTCATCCAGAAACAAAACGAACGCACCCAGTCCACTTTTATGGACCCAATAATGATGTTTGGGTTCGTTTGGGTCAGTTTCATAATTGTGTCAAAAACCATGCTGGGGTTGCATTTAATGCACCGAGTCGGGCAGAAAAGAAACGATGCACCGATTCGGGCCAGAAACGAAACGAACGCACCCAATCCACTTTTTTGGAACCAATATTGATGTTTTGGTTCATTTTGGTCACTTTCATTAATGTGCCGAAAACCATGTCGGGTTGCATTTACTGCACCGATTCGGGCCAAAAATTAAACGATGCACCAATTTGTCCAGAAACAAAACGAACACACCCAGTCCACTTTTTTGGACCCAATAGTGATGTTTGGGTTCATTTGGGTCTGTTTCGTAATTGTGTCGAAAACCATGCCGGGGTTACATTTAATACACCGAGTCGGGCAGAAAAGAAACGATACACCGATTCGGACCAGCAATGAAACGAACGCACCCAATCCCTTTTTTCGACCCAATATTGATGTTTTGGTTCATTTTGGTCAGTTTCATTACTGTGCCGAAAACCATGTCGGGTTGCATTTACTGCACCGATTCGTGCCAAAAATTAAACGATGCACCGATTTGTCCAGAAACAAAACGAACGCACCCAGTCCACTTTTTTGGACCCAATAGTGATGTTTGGGTTCATTTGGGTCCGTTTCGTAATTGTGTTGAAAACCATGCCGGGGTTGCATTTAATGCACCGAGTCGGGCAGAAAAGAAACGATGCACCGATTCGGGCCAGAAACGAGACGAACGCACCCAATCCACTTTTTTGGAACCAATATTGATGTTTTGGTTCATTTTGGTCAGTTTCATTACTGTGCCGAAAACCATTTCGGGTTGCATTTACTGCACCGATTCGGGCCAAAAATTAAACGATGCACTGATTCGTCCAGAAACAAAACGAACGCACCTAGTCCACTTTTTGGGACCCAATGGTGATGTTTGGGTTCATTTGGGTCAGTTTCATAATTGTGTCGAAAAATGATGACGGGGTTGCATTTATTGCACCGAGTTGGGCAGAAAAGAAACGATGCACCGATTCGGGCCAGAAACGAAACGAACGCACCCAATCCACTTTTTTGGAACCAATATTGATGTTTTGGTTCATTTTGGTCAGTTTCATTACTATGCCGAAAACCATTTCGGGTTGCATTTACTGCACTGATTCGGGCCAAAAATTAAACGATGCACCGACCTTTCCACAAACAAAACGAACACACCCAGTCCACTTTTTTGGACCCAATAGTGATGTTTGGGTTCACTTGGGTTAGTTTCGTAATTGTGTCGAAAACCATGCCGGGGTTGCATTTAATGCACCGAGTCGGGCAGAAAAGAAACGATGCACCGATTCGGGCCAGAAACAAAACGAACGCACCCAATCCACTTTTTTGGAACCAATATTGATGTTTTGGTTCATTTTGGTCAGTTTCATTACTGTGCCGAAAACCATTTCGGGTTGCATTTACTGCACTGATTCGGGCCAAAAATTAAACGATCCACCGATTTGTCCAGAAACAAAACGAACACACCCAGTCCACTTTTTTGGACCCAATAGTGATGTTTGGGTTCATTTGGGTCCGTTTCGTAATTGTGTCGAAAACCATGCCGGGGTTGCATTTAATGCACCGAGTCGTGCAAAAAAGAAACGATGCACCGATTCGGGCCAGAAACGAAATGAACGCACCCAATCCACTTTTTTGGAACCTATAATGATGTTTTGGTTCATTTTGGTCACTTTCATTACTGTGCCGAAAACCATTTCGGGTTGCATTTATTGCACTGATTCGGGCCAAAAATTAAACGATGCACCGATTTGTCCAGAAACAAAACGAACACACCCAGTCCACTTTTTTGGACCCAATAGTGATGTTTGGGTTCATTTGGGTCAGTTTCGTAATTGTGTCGAAAACCATGCCGGGGTTGCATTTAATGCAACGAGTCGGGCAGAAAAGAAACGATGCACCGATTCAGGCCAGAAACGAAATAAACGCACCCAATCCACTTTTTTGGAACCAATATTGATGTTTTGGTTCATTGTGGTCAGTTTCATTACTGTGCCGAAAACCATTTCGGGTTGCATTTACTGCACTGATTCGGGCCAAAAATTAAACGATCCACCGATTTGTCCAGAAACAAAACGAACACACCTAGTCCACGTTTTTGGACCCAATAGTGATGTTTGGGTTCATTTGGGTCAGTTTCGTAATTGTGTCGAAAACCATGCGGGGGTTGCATTTAATGCACCGAGTCGGGCAGAAAAGAAACGATGCACCGATTCGGGCCAGAAACAAAACGAACGCACCCAATCCACTTTTTTGACCTAGTAGTGATGTTTTGGTTCATTTTGGTCAGTTTCATTACTGAGCCGAAAACCATGCCGAGAGTGCATTTACTGCATCGATTTGGGCCGAAAATGAAACGATGCACCGATTCATCCAGAAACAAAACGAACGCACCCAGTCCACTTTTATGGACCCAATAATGATGTTTGGGTTCGTTTGGGTCAGTTTCATAATTGTGTCAAAAACCATGCTGGGGTTGCATTTAATGCACCGAGTCGGGCAGAAAAGAAACGATGCACCGATTCGGGCCAGAAACGAAACGAACGCACCCAATCCACTTTTTTGGAACCAATATTGATGTTTTGGTTCATTTTGGTCACTTTCATTAATGTGCCGAAAACCATGTCGGGTTGCATTTACTGCACCGATTCGGGCCAAAAATTAAACGATGCACCAATTTGTCCAGAAACAAAACGAACACACCCAGTCCACTTTTTTGGACCCAATAGTGATGTTTGGGTTCATTTGGGTCTGTTTCGTAATTGTGTCGAAAACCATGCCGGGGTTACATTTAATACACCGAGTCGGGCAGAAAAGAAACGATACACCGATTCGGACCAGCAATGAAACGAACGCACCCAATCCCTTTTTTCGACCCAATATTGATGTTTTGGTTCATTTTGGTCAGTTTCATTACTGTGCCGAAAACCATGTCGGGTTGCATTTACTGCACCGATTCGTGCCAAAAATTAAACGATGCACCGATTTGTCCAGAAACAAAACGAACGCACCCAGTCCACTTTTTTGGACCCAATAGTGATGTTTGGGTTCATTTGGGTCCGTTTCGTAATTGTGTTGAAAACCATGCCGGGGTTGCATTTAATGCACCGAGTCGGGCAGAAAAGAAACGATGCACCGATTCGGGCCAGAAACGAGACGAACGCACCCAATCCACTTTTTTGGAACCAATATTGATGTTGTGGTTCATTTTGGTCAGTTTCATTACTGTGCCGAAAACCATGTCGGGTTGCATTTACTGCACCGATTCGGGCCAAAAATTAAACGATGCACTGATTCGTCCAGAAACAAAACGAACGCACCTAGTCCACTTTTTGGGACCCAATAGTGATGTTTGGGTTCATTTGGGTCAGTTTCATAATTGTGTCGAAAAATGATGACGGGGTTGCATTTATTGCACCGAGTTGGGCAGAAAAGAAACGATGCACCGATTCGGGCCAGAAACGAAACGAACGCACCCAATCCACTTTTTTGGAACCAATATTGATGTTTTGGTTCATTTTGGTCAGTTTCATTACTATGCCGAAAACCATTTCGGGTTGCATTTACTGCACTGATTCGGGCCAAAAATTAAACGATGCACCGACCTTTCCACAAACAAAACGAACACACCCAGTCCACTTTTTTGGACCCAATAGTGATGTTTGGGTTCACTTGGGTCAGTTTCGTAATTGTGTCGAAAACCATGCCAGGGTTGCATTTAATGCACCGAGTCGGGCAGAAAAGAAACGATGCACCGATTCGGGCCAGAAACGAAATGAACGCACCCAATCCACTTTTTTGGAACCAATATTGATGTTTTGGTTCATTTTGGTCAGTTTCATTACTGTGCCGAAAACCATTTCGGGTTGCATTTACTGCACTGATTCGGGCCAAAAATTAAACGATCCACCGATTTGTCCAGAAACAAAACGAACACACCCGGTCCACTTTTTTGGACCCAATAGTGATGTTTGGGTTCATTTGGGTCCGTTTCGTAATTGTGTCGAAAACCATGCCGAGGTTGCATTTAATGCACCGAGTCGGGCAAAAAAGAAACGATGCACCGATTCGGGCCAGAAACGAAATGAACGCACCCAATCCACTTTTTTGGAACCTATAATGATGTTTTGGTTCATTTTGGTCACTTTCATTACTGTGCCAAAAACCATTTCGGGTTGCATTTACTGCACTGATTCGGGCCAAAAATTAAATGATGCACCGATTTGTCCAGAAACAAAACGAACACACCCAGTCCACATTTTTGGACCCAATAGTGATGTTTGGGTTCATTTGGGTCAGTTTCGTAATTGTGTCGAAAACCATGCCGGGGTTGCATTTAATGCAACGAGTCGGGCAGAAAAGAAACGATGCACCGATTCAGGCCAAAAACGAAATAAACGCACCCAATCCACTTTTTTGGAACCAATATTGATGTTTTGGTTCATTGTGGTCAGTTTCATTACTGTGCCGAAAACCATTTCGGGTTGCATTTACTGCACTGATTCGGGCAAAAAATTAAACGATCCACCGATTTGTCCAGAAACAAAACGAACACACCTAGTCCACTTTTTGGGACCCAATAGTGATGTTTGGGTTCATTTGGGTCAGTTTCATAATTGTGTCGAAAAATGATGACGGGGTTGCATTTATTGCACGGAGTTGGGCAGAAAAGAAACGATGCACCGATTCGGGCCAGAAACGAAACGAACGCACCCAATCCACTTTTTTGGAACCAATATTGATGTTTTGGTTCATTTTGGTCAGTTTCATTACTATGCCGAAAACCATTTCGGGTTGCATTTACTGCACTGATTCGGGCCAAAAATTAAACGATGCACCGACCTTTCCACAAACAAAACGAACACACCCAGTCCACTTTTTTGGACCCAATAGTGATGTTTGGGTTCACTTGGGTCAGTTTCGTAATTGTGTCGAAAACCATGCCAGGGTTGCATTTAATGCACCGAGTCGGGCAGAAAAGAAACGATGCACCGATTCGGGCCAGAAACGAAATGAACGCACCCAATCCACTTTTTTGGAACCAATATTGATGTTTTGGTTCATTTTGGTCAGTTTCATTACTGTGCCGAAAACCATTTCGGGTTGCATTTACTGCACTGATTCGGGCCAAAAATTAAACGATCCACCGATTTGTCCAGAAACAAAACGAACACACCCGGTCCACTTTTTTGGACCCAATAGTGATGTTTGGGTTCATTTGGGTCCGTTTCGTAATTGTGTCGAAAACCATGCCGAGGTTGCATTTAATGCACCGAGTCGGGCAAAAAAGAAACGATGCACCGATTCGGGCCAGAAACGAAATGAACGCACCCAATCCACTTTTTTGGAACCTATAATGATGTTTTGGTTCATTTTGGTCACTTTCATTACTGTGCCAAAAACCATTTCGGGTTGCATTTACTGCACTGATTCGGGCCAAAAATTAAACGATGCACCGATTTGTCCAGAAACAAAACGAACACACCCAGTCCACATTTTTGGACCCAATAGTGATGTTTGGGTTCATTTGGGTCAGTTTCGTAATTGTGTCGAAAACCATGCCGGGGTTGCATTTAATGCAACGAGTCGGGCAGAAAAGAAACGATGCACCGATTCAGGCCAAAAACGAAATAAACGCACCCAATCCACTTTTTTGGAACCAATATTGATGTTTTGGTTCATTGTGGTCAGTTTCATTACTGTGCCGAAAACCATTTCGGGTTGCATTTACTGCACTGATTCGGGCAAAAAATTAAACGATCCACCGATTTGTCCAGAAACAAAACGAACACACCTAGTCCACTTTTTGGGACCCAATAGTGATGTTTGGGTTCATTTGGGTCAGTTTCATAATTGTGTCGAAAAATGATGACGGGGTTGCATTTATTGCACCGAGTTGGGCAGAAAAGAAACGATGCACCGATTCGGGCCAGAAACGAAACGAACGCACCCAATCCACTTTTTTGGAACCAATATTGATGTTTTGGTTCATTTTGGTCAGTTTCATTACTATGCCGAAAACCATTTCGGGTTGCATTTACTGCACTGATTCGGGCCAAAAATTAAACGATGCACCGACCTTTCCACAAACAAAACGAACACACCCAGTCCACTTTTTTGGACCCAATAGTGATGTTTGGGTTCACTTGGGTCAGTTTCGTAATTGTGTCGAAAACCATGCCAGGGTTGCATTTAATGCACCGAGTCGGGCAGAAAAGAAACGATGCACCGATTCGGGCCAGAAACGAAATGAACGCACCCAATCCACTTTTTTGGAACCAATATTGATGTTTTGGTTCATTTTGGTCAGTTTCATTACTGTGCCGAAAACCATTTCGGGTTGCATTTACTGCACTGATTCGGGCCAAAAATTAAACGATCCACCGATTTGTCCAGAAACAAAACGAACACACCCGGTCCACTTTTTTGGACCCAATAGTGATGTTTGGGTTCATTTGGGTCCGTTTCGTAATTGTGTCGAAAACCATGCCGGGGTTGCATTTAATGCACCGAGTCGGGCAAAAAAGAAACGATGCACCGATTCGGGCCAGAAATGAAATGAACGCACCCAATCCACTTTTTTGGAACCTATAATGATGTTTTGGTTCATTTTGGTCACTTTCATTACTGTGCCGAAAACCATTTCGGGTTGCATTTACTGCACTGATTCGGGCCAAAAATTAAACGATGCACCGATTTGTCCAGAAACAAAACGAACACACCCAGTCCACATTTTTGGACCCAATAGTGATGTTTGGGTTCATTTGGGTCAGTTTCGTAATTGTGTCGAAAACCATGCCGGGGTTGCATTTAATGCAACGAGTCGGGCAGAAAAGAAACGATGCACCGATTCAGGCGAGAAATGAAATAAACGCACCCAATCCACTTTTTTGGAACCAATATTGATGTTTTGGTTCATTGTGGTCAGTTTCATTACTGTGCCGAAAACCATTTCGGGTTGCATTTACTGCACTGATTCGGGCAAAAAATTAAACGATCCACCGATTTGTCCAGAAACAAAACGAACACACCTAGTCCACGTTTTTGGACCCAATAGTGATGTTTGGGTTCATTTGGGTCAGTTTCGTAATTGTGTCGAAAACCATGCCGGGGTTGCATTTAATGCACCGAGTCGGGCAGAAAAGAAACGATGCACCGATTTGGGCCAGAAACAAAACGAACGCACCCAATCCACTTTTTTGACCTAGTAGTGATGTTTTGGTTCATTTTGGTCAGTTTCATTACTGAGCCGAAAACCATTTCGGGTTGCATTTACTGCACTGATTCGGGCCAAAAATTAAACGATGCACCGACCTTTCCACAAACAAAACGAACACACCCAGTCCACTTTTTTGGACCCAATAGTGATGTTTGGGTTCACTTGGGTCAGTTTCGTAATTGTGTCGAAAACCATGCCAGGGTTGCATTTAATGCACCGAGTCGGGCAGAAAAGAAACGATGCACCGATTCGGGCCAGAAACGAAATGAACGCACCCAATCCACTTTTTTGGAACCAATATTGATGTTTTGGTTCATTTTGGTCAGTTTCATTACTGTGCCGAAAACCATTTCGGGTTGCATTTACTGCACTGATTCGGGCCAAAAATTAAACGATCCACCGATTTGTCCAGAAACAAAACGAACACACCCGGTCCACTTTTTTGGACCCAATAGTGATGTTTGGGTTCATTTGGGTCCGTTTCGTAATTGTGTCGAAAACCATGCCGAGGTTGCATTTAATGCACCGAGTCGGGCAAAAAAGAAACGATGCACCGATTCGGGCCAGAAACGAAATGAACGCACCCAATCCACTTTTTTGGAACCTATAATGATGTTTTGGTTCATTTTGGTCACTTTCATTACTGTGCCAAAAACCATTTCGGGTTGCATTTACTGCACTGATTCGGGCCAAAAATTAAACGATGCACCGATTTGTCCAGAAACAAAACGAACACACCCAGTCCACATTTTTGGACCCAATAGTGATGTTTGGGTTCATTTGGGTCAGTTTCGTAATTGTGTCGAAAACCATGCCGGGGTTGCATTTAATGCAACGAGTCGGGCAGAAAAGAAACGATGCACCGATTCAGGCCAAAAACGAAATAAACGCACCCAATCCACTTTTTTGGAACCAATATTGATGTTTTGGTTCATTGTGGTCAGTTTCATTACTGTGCCGAAAACCATTTCGGGTTGCATTTACTGCACTGATTCGGGCAAAAAATTAAACGATCCACCGATTTGTCCAGAAACAAAACGAACACACCTAGTCCACTTTTTGGGACCCAATAGTGATGTTTGGGTTCATTTGGGTCAGTTTCATAATTGTGTCGAAAAATGATGACGGGGTTGCATTTATTGCACCGAGTTGGGCAGAAAAGAAACGATGCACCGATTCGGGCCAGAAACGAAACGAACGCACCCAATCCACTTTTTTGGAACCAATATTGATGTTTTGGTTCATTTTGGTCAGTTTCATTACTATGCCGAAAACCATTTCGGGTTGCATTTACTGCACTGATTCGGGCCAAAAATTAAACGATGCACCGACCTTTCCACAAACAAAACGAACACACCCAGTCCACTTTTTTGGACCCAATAGTGATGTTTGGGTTCACTTGGGTCAGTTTCGTAATTGTGTCGAAAACCATGCCAGGGTTGCATTTAATGCACCGAGTCGGGCAGAAAAGAAACGATGCACCGATTCGGGCCAGAAACGAAATGAACGCACCCAATCCACTTTTTTGGAACCAATATTGATGTTTTGGTTCATTTTGGTCAGTTTCATTACTGTGCCGAAAACCATTTCGGGTTGCATTTACTGCACTGATTCGGGCCAAAAATTAAACGATCCACCGATTTGTCCAGAAACAAAACGAACACACCCGGTCCACTTTTTTGGACCCAATAGTGATGTTTGGGTTCATTTGGGTCCGTTTCGTAATTGTGTCGAAAACCATGCCGGGGTTGCATTTAATGCACCGAGTCGGGCAAAAAAGAAACGATGCACCGATTCGGGCCAGAAATGAAATGAACGCACCCAATCCACTTTTTTGGAACCTATAATGATGTTTTGGTTCATTTTGGTCACTTTCATTACTGTGCCGAAAACCATTTCGGGTTGCATTTACTGCACTGATTCGGGCCAAAAATTAAACGATGCACCGATTTGTCCAGAAACAAAACGAACACACCCAGTCCACATTTTTGGACCCAATAGTGATGTTTGGGTTCATTTGGGTCAGTTTCGTAATTGTGTCGAAAACCATGCCGGGGTTGCATTTAATGCAACGAGTCGGGCAGAAAAGAAACGATGCACCGATTCAGGCGAGAAATGAAATAAACGCACCCAATCCACTTTTTTGGAACCAATATTGATGTTTTGGTTCATTGTGGTCAGTTTCATTACTGTGCCGAAAACCATTTCGGGTTGCATTTACTGCACTGATTCGGGCAAAAAATTAAACGATCCACCGATTTGTCCAGAAACAAAACGAACACACCTAGTCCACGTTTTTGGACCCAATAGTGATGTTTGGGTTCATTTGGGTCAGTTTCGTAATTGTGTCGAAAACCATGCCGGGGTTGCATTTAATGCACCGAGTCGGGCAGAAAAGAAACGATGCACCGATTTGGGCCAGAAACAAAACGAACGCACCCAATCCACTTTTTTGACCTAGTAGTGATGTTTTGGTTCATTTTGGTCAGTTTCATTACTGAGCCGAAAACCATGCCGAGAGTGCATTTACTGCATCGATTTGGGCCGAAAATGAAACGATGCACCGATTCATCCAGAAACAAAACGAACGCACCCAGTTCACTTTTATGGACCCAATAATGATGTTTGGGTTCGTTTGGGTCAGTTTCATAATTGTGTCAAAAACCATGTCGGGGTTGCATTTAATGCACCGAGTCGGGCAGAAAAGAAACGATGCACCGATTCGGGCCAGAAACGAAACGAACGCACCCAATCCACTTTTTTGGAACCAATATTGATGTTTTGGTTCATTTTGGTCACTTTCATTAATGTGCCGAAAACCATGTCGGGTTGCATTTACTGCACCGATTCGGGCCAAAAATTAAACGATGCACCGATTTGTCCAGAAACAAAACGAACACACCCAGTCCACTTTTTTGGACCCAATAGTGATGTTTGGGTTCATTTGGGTCTGTTTCGTAATTGTGTCGAAAACCATGCCGGGGTTACATTTAATACACCGAGTCGGGCAGAAAAGAAACGATACACCGATTCGGACCAGCAATGAAACGAACGCACCCAATCCCTTTTTTCGACCCAATATTGATGTTTTGGTTCATTTTGGTCAGTTTCATTACTGTGCCGAAAACCATGTCGGGTTGCATTTACTGCACCGATTCGTGCCAAAAATTAAACGATGCACCGATTTGTCCAGAAACAAAACGAACGCACCCAGTCCACTTTTTTGGACCCAATAGTGATGTTTGGGTTCATTTGGGTCCGTTTCGTAATTGTGTTGAAAACCATGCCGGGGTTGCATTTAATGCACCGAGTCGGGCAGAAAAGAAACGATGCACCGATTCGGGCCAGAAACGAGACGAACGCACCCAATCCACTTTTTTGGAACCAATATTGATGTTTTGGTTCATTTTGGTCAGTTTCATTACTGTGCCGAAAACCATGTCGGGTTGCATTTACTGCACCGATTCGGGCCAAAAATTAAACGATGCACTGATTCGTCCAGAAACAAAACGAACGCACCTAGTCCACTTTTTGGGACCCAATAGTGATGTTTGGGTTCATTTGGGTCAGTTTCATAATTGTGTCGAAAAATGATGACGGGGTTGCATTTATTGCACCGAGTTGGGCAGAAAAGAAACGATGCACCGATTCGGGCCAGAAACGAAACGAACGCACCCAATCCACTTTTTTGGAACCAATATTGATGTTTTGGTTCATTTTGGTCAGTTTCATTACTATGCCGAAAACCATTTCGGGTTGCATTTACTGCACTGATTCGGGCAAAAAATTAAACGATGCACCGACCTTTCCACAAACAAAACGAACACACCCAGTCCACTTTTTTGGACCCAATAGTGATGTTTGGGTTCACTTGGGTCAGTTTCGTAATTGTGTCGAAAACCATGCCAGGGTTGCATTTAATGCACCGAGTCGGGCAGAAAAGAAACGATGCACCGATTCGGGCCAGAAACGAAATGAACGCACCCAATCCACTTTTTTGGAACCAATATTGATGTTTTGGTTCATTTTGGTCAGTTTCATTACTGTGCCGAAAACCATTTCGGGTTGCATTTACTACACTGATTCGGGCCAAAAATTAAACGATGCACCGATTTGTCCAGAAACAAAACGAACGCACCCAGTCCACTTTTTTGGAACCAATATTGATGTTTTGGTTCATTTTGATCAGTTTCATTACTGTGCCGAAAACCATGTCGGGTTGCATTTACTGCACCGATTCGGGCAAAAAAGAAACGATGCACCGATTCGGGCCAGAAACGAAATGAACGCACCCAATCCACTTTTTTGGAACCTATAATGATGTTTTGGTTCATTTTGGTCACTTTCATTACTGTGCCGAAAACCATTTCGGGTTGCATTTACTGCACTAATTCGGGCCAAAAATTAAACGATGCACCGATTTGTCCAGAAACAAAACGAACACACCCAGTCCACATTTTTGGACCCAATAGTGATGTTTGGGTTCATTTGGGTCAGTTTCGTAATTGTGTCGAAAACCATGCCGGGGTTGCATTTAATGCAACGAGTCGGGCAGAAAAGAAACGATGCACCGATTCAGGCCAGAAACGAAATAAACGCACCCAATCCACTTTTTTGGAACCAATATTGATGTTTTGGTTCATTGTGGTCAGTTTCATTACTGTGCCGAAAACCATTTCGGGTTGCATTTACTGCACTGATTCGGGCAAAAAATTAAACGATCCACCGATTTGTCCAGAAACAAAACGAACACACCTAGTCCACGTTTTTGGACCCAATAGTGATGTTTGGGTTCATTTGGGTCAGTTTCGTAATTGTGTCGAAAACCATGCCGGGGTTGCATTTAATGCACCGAGTCGGGCAGAAAAGAAACGATGCACCGATTTGGGCCAGAAACAAAACGAACGCACCCAATCCACTTTTTTGACCTAGTAGTGATGTTTTGGTTCATTTTGGTCAGTTTCATTACTGAGCCGAAAACCATGCCGAGAGTGCATTTACTGCATCGATTTGGGCCGAAAATGAAACGATGCACCGATTCATCCAGAAACAAAACGAACGCACCCAGTTCACTTTTATGGACCCAATAATGATGTTTGGGTTCGTTTGGGTCAGTTTCATAATTGTGTCAAAAACCATGTCGGGGTTGCATTTAATGCACCGAGTCGGGCAGAAAAGAAACGATGCACCGATTCGGGCCAGAAACGAAACGAACGCACCCAATCCAGTTTTTTGGAACCAATATTGATGTTTTGGTTCATTTTGGTCAGTTTCATTACTGTGCCGAAAACCATGTTGGGTTGCATTTACTGCACCGATTCGGCCCAAAAAATAAACGATGCACTGATTCGTCCAGAAACAAAACGAACGCACCTAGTCCACTTTTTTGGACCCAATAGTGATGTTTGGGTTCATTTGGGTCAGTTTCGTAATTGTGTCGAAAACCATGCCGGGGTTGCATTTAATGCACCGAGTGGGGCAGAAAAGAAACGATGCACCGATTCGGGCCAGAAAAAAAACGAACGCACCCAATCCACTTTTTTGACCTAGTAGTGATGTTTTGGTTCATTTTGGTCAGTTTCATTACTGTGCCGAAAACCATGCCGAGAGTGCATTTACTGCATCGATTTGGGCCGAAAATGAAACGATGCACCGATTCATCCTGAAACAAAACGAACGTACCCAGTCCACTTTTATGGACCCAATAATGATGTTTGGGTTCGTTTGGGTCAGTTTCATAATTGTGTCAAAAACCATGCCGGGGTTGCATTTAATGCACCGAGTCGGGCAGAAAAGAAACGATGCACCGATTCGGGCCAGAAACGAAACGAACGCACCCAATCCACTTTTTTGGAACCAATATTGATGTTTTGGTTCATTTTGGTCAGTTTCATTACTGTGCCGAAAACCATGTCGGGTTGCATTTACTGCACCGATTCGGGCCAAAAATTAAACGATGCACCGATTTGTCCAGAAACAAAACGAACACACCCAGTCCACTTTTTTGGACCCAATAGTGATGTTCGGGTTCATTTGGGTCTGTTTCGTAATTGTGTCGAAAACCATGCCGGGGTTGCATTTAATGCACCGAGTCGGGCAGAAAAGAAACGATGCACCGATTCGGGCCAGAAACGAAACGAACGCACCCAGTCCACTTTTATGGACCCGATAGTGATGTTTGGGTTCGTTTGGGTCAGTTTCATAATTGTGTCGAAAACCATGACGGGGTTGCATTTAATGCACCGAGTTTGGCAGAAAAGAAACGATGCACCGATTCGGGCCAGCAATGAAACGAACGCACCCAATCCCTTTTTTCGACCCAATATTGATGTTTTGGTTCATTTTGGTCAGTTTCATTACTGTGCCGAAAACCATGTCGGGTTGCATTTACTGCACCGATTCGTGCCAAAAATTAAACGATGCACCGATTTGTCCAGAAACAAAACGAACGCACCCAGTCCACTTTTTTGGACCCAATAGTGATGTTTGGGTTCATTTGGGTCCGTTTCGTAATTGTGTTGAAAACCATGCCGGGGTTGCATTTAATGCACCGAGTCGGGCAGAAAAGAAACGATGCACCGATTCGGGCCAGAAACGAGACGAACGCACCCAATCCACTTTTTTGGAACCAATATTGATGTTTTGGTTCATTTTGGTCAGTTTCATTACTGTGCCGAAAACCATGTCGGGTTGCATTTACTGCACCGATTCGGGCCAAAAATTAAACGATGCACTGATTCGTCCAGAAACAAAACGAACGCACCTAGTCCACTTTTTGGGACCAATAGTGATGTTTGGGTTCATTTGGGTCAGTTTCATAATTGTGTCGAAAAATGATGACGGGGTTGCATTTATTGCACCGAGTTGGGCAGAAAAGAAACGATGCACCGATTCGGGCCAGAAACGAAACGAACGCACCCAATCCACTTTTTTGGAACCAATATTGATGTTTTGGTTCATTTTGGTCAGTTTCATTACTGTGCCGAAAACCATTTCGGGTTGCATTTACTGCACTGATTCGAGCCAAAAATTAAACGATGCACCGATTTGTCCAGAAACAAAACGAACACACCCAGTCCACTTTTTTGGACCCAATAGTGATGTTTGGGTTCACTTGGGTCAGTTTCGTAATTGTGTCGAAAACCATGCCGGGGTTGCATTTAATGCACCGAGTCGGGCAGAAAAGAAACGATGCACCGATTCGGGCCAGAAACGAAATGAACGCACCCAATCCACTTTTTTGGAACCAATATTGATGTTTTGGTTCATTTTGGTCAGTTTCATTACTGTGCCGAAAACCATTTCGGGTTGCATTTACTGCACTGATTCGGGCCAAAAATTAAACGATCCACCAATTTGTCCAGAAACAAAACGAACACACCCAGTCCACTTTTTTGGACCCAATAGTGATGTTTGGGTTCATTTGGGTCCGTTTCGTAATTGTGTCGAAAACCATGCCGGGGTTGCATTTAATGCACCGAGTCGGGCAAAAAAGAAACGATGCACCGATTCGGGCCAGAAACGAAATGAACGCACCCAATCCACTTTTTTGGATCCTATAATGATGTTTTGGTTCATTTTGGTCACTTTCATTACTGTGCCGAAAACCATTTCGGGTTGCATTTACTGCACTGATTCGGGCCAAAAATTAAACGATGCACCGATTTGTCCAGAAACAAAACGAACACACCCAGTCCACTTTTTTGGACCCAATAGTGATGTTTGGGTTCATTTGGGTCAGTTTCGTAATTGTGTCGAAAACCATGCCGGGGTTGCATTTAATGCAACGAGTCGGGCAGAAAAGAAACGATGCACCGATTCAGGCCAGAAACGAAATAAACGCACCCAATCCACTTTTTTGGAACCAATATTGATGTTTTGGTTCATTGTGGTCAGTTTCATTACTGTGCCGAAAACCATTTCGGGTTGCATTTACTGCACTGATTCGGGCCAAAAATTAAACGATCCACCGATTTGTCCAGAAACAAAACGAACACACCTAGTCCACGTTTTTGGACCCAATAGTGATGTTTGGGTTCATTTGGGTCAGATTCGTAATTGTGTCGAAAACCATGCCGGGGTTGCATTTAATGCACCGAGTCGGGCAGAAAAGAAACGATGCACCGATTCGGGCCAGAAACGAAACGAACGCACCCAGTCCACTTTTATGGACCCAATAGTGATGTTTGGGTTCATTTGGGTCAGTTTCGTAATTGTGTCGAAAACCATGCCGGGGTTGCATTTAATGCACCGAGTCGGGCAGAAAAGAAACGATGCACCGATTCGGGCCAGAAACGAAACGAACGCACCCAATCCACTTTTTTGGAACCGATAGTGATGTTTGGGTTCGTTTGGGTCAGTTTCATAATTGTGTCGAAAACCATGACGGGGTTGCATTTAATGCACCGAGTTTGGCAGAAAAGAAACGATGCACCGATTCGGGCCAGCAATGAAACGAACGCACCCAATCCCTTTTTTCGACCCAATATTGATGTTTTGGTTCATTTTGATCAGTTTCATTACTGTGCCGAAAACCATGTCGGGTTGCATTTAGTGCACCGATTCGTGCCAAAAATTAAACGATGCACCGATTTGTCCAGAAACAAAACGAACGCACCCAGTCCACTTTTTTGGACCCAATAGTGATGTTTGGGTTCATTTGGGTCCGTTTCGTAATTGTGTTGAAAACCATGCCGGGGTTGCATTTAATGCGCCGAGTCGGGCAGAAAAAAAACGATGCACCGATTCGGGCCAGAAACGAGACGAACGCACCCAATCCACTTTTTTGGAATCAATATTGATGTTTTGGTTCATTTTGGTCAGTTTCATTACTGTGCCGAAAACCATGTCGGGTTGCATTTACTGCACCTTTTCGGCCCAAAAACTAAACGATGCACTGATTCGTCCAGAAACAAAACGAACGCACCTAGTCCACTTTTTTGGACCCAATAGTGATGTTTGGGTTCATTTGGGTCAGTTTCGTAATTGTGTCGAAAACCATGCCGGGGTTGCATTTAATGCACCGAGTCGGGCAGAAAAGAAACGATGCACCGATTCGGGCCAGAAACAAAACGAACGCACCCAATCCACTTTTTTGACCTAGTAGTGATGTTTTGGTTCATTTTGGTCAGTTTCATTACTGTGCCGAAAACCATGCCGAGGGTGCATTTACTGCATCGATTTGGGCCGAAAATGAAACGATGCACCGATTCATCCAGAAACAAAACGAACGCACCCAGGCCACTTTTATGGACCCAATAGTGATGTTTGGGTTCGTTTGGGTCAGTTTCATAATTGTGTCGAAAACCATGCCGGGGTTGAATTTAATGCACCGAGTCGGGCAGAAAAGAAACGATGCACCGATTCGGGCCAGAAACGAAACGAACGCACCCAATCCACTTTGTTGGAACCAATATTGATGTTTTGGTTCATTTTGGTCAGTTTCATTACTGTGCCGAAAACCATGTCGGGTTGCATTTACTGCACCGATTCGGGCCAAAAATTAAATGATGCACCGATTTGTCCAAACACAAAACGAACGCACCCAATCCACTTTTTTGGACCCAATAGTTATGTTTGGGTTCATTTGGGTCAGTTTCGTAATTGTGTCGAAAACCATGTCGGGGTCGCATTTAATGCACCGAGTCGGGCAGAAAAGAAACGATGCACCGATTCGGGCCAGAAACGAAATGAACGCACCCAATCCACTTTTTTGGAACCAATATTGATGTTTTGGTTCATTTTGGTCAGTTTCATTACTGTGCCGAAAACCATTTCGGGTTGCATTTACTGCACTGATTCGGGCCAAAAATAAAACGATCCACCGATTTGTCCAGAAACAAAACGAACACACCCAGTCCACTTTTTTGGACCCAATAGTGATGTTTGGGTTCATTTGGGTCAGTTTCGTAATTGTGTCGAAAACCATGCCGGGGTTGCATTTAATGCACCGAGTCAGGCAGAAAAGAAAGGATGCACCGATTCGGGCCAGAAACGAAACGAACGCACCCAATCCACTTTTTTGGAACCGATAGTGATGTTTGGGTTCGTTTGGGTCAGTTTCATAATTGTGTCGAAAACCATGACGGGGTTGCATTTAATGCACCGAGTTTGGCAGAAAAGAAACGATGCACCGATTCGGGCCAGCAATGAAACGAACGCACCCAATCCCTTTTTTCGACCCAATAGTGATGTTTTGGTTCGTTTTGGTCAGTTTCATTACTGTGCCGAAAACCATGTCGGGTTGCATTTACTGCACTGATTCGGGCCAAAAATAAAACGATCCACCGATTTGTCCAGAAACAAAACGAACACACCCAGTCCACTTTTTTGGACCCAATAGTGATGTTTGGGTTCATTTGGATCAGTTTCGTAATTGTGTCGAAAACCATGCCGGGGTTGCATTTAATGCACCGAGTCGGGCAGAAAAGAAAGGATGCACCGATTCGGGCCAGAAACGAAACGAACGCACCCAATCCACTTTTTTGGAACCGATAGTGATGTTTGGGTTCGTTTGGGTCAGTTTCATAATTGTGTCGAAAACCATGACGGGGTTGCATTTAATGCACCGAGTTTGGCAGAAAAGAAACGATGCACCGATTCGGGCCAGCAATGAAACGAACGCACCCAATCCCTTTTTTCGACCCAATATTGATGTTTTGGTTCATTTTGGTCAGTTTCATTACTGTGCCGAAAACCATGTCGGGTTGCATTTACTGCACTGATTCGGGCAAAAAATAAACGATCCACCGATTTGTCCAGAAACAACGAACACACCCAGTCCACTTTTTTGGACCCAATAGTGATGTTTGGGTTCATTTGGGTCAGTTTCGTAATTGTGTCGAAAACCATGCCGGGATTGCATTTAATGCACCGAGTCGGGCAGAAAAGAAAGGATGCACCGATTCGGGCCAGAAACGAAACGAACGCACCCAATCCACTTTTTTGGAACCGATAGTGATGTTTGGGTTCGTTTGGGTCAGTTTCATAATTGTGTCGAAAACCATGACGGGGTTGCATTTAATGCACCGAGTCGGGCAGAAAAGAAACGATGCACCGATTCGGGCCAGAAACAAAATGAACGCACCCAATCCTCTTTTTTGACCTAGTAGTGATGTTTTGGTTCATTTTGGTCAGTTTCATTACTGTGCCGAAAACGATGCCGAGGGTGCATTTACTGCATCGATTTGGGCCGAAAATGAAACGATTCACCGATTCATCCAAAAACAAAACGAACGCACCCAGTCCACTTTTATGGACCCAATAGTGATGTTTGGGTTCGTTTGGGTCAGTTTCATAATTGTGTCGAAAACCATGCCGGGGTTGCATTTAATGCACCGAGTCGGGCAGAAAAGAAACGATGCACCGATTCGGGCCAGAAACGAAACGAACGCACCCAATCCACTTCTTTGGAACCAATATTGATGTTTTGGTTCATTTTGGTCAGTTTCATTACTGTGCCGAAAATCATTTCGGGTTGCATTTACTGCGCTGATTCGGGCCAAAAATTAAACGATCCACCGATTTGTCCAGAAACAAAACGAACGCACCCAGTCCACTTTTTTGCACCCAATAGTGATGTTTGGGTTCATTTGGGTCAGTTTCGTAATTGTGTCGAAAACCATGCCGGGGTTGCATTTAATGCACCGAGTCGGGCAGAAAAGAAACGATGCACCGATTCAGGCCAGAAACGAAATAAACGCACCCAATCCACTTTTTTGGAACCAATATTGATGTTTTGGTTCGTTGTGGTCAGTTTCATTACTGTGCCGAAAACCATTTCGGGTTGCATTTACTGCACTGATTCGGGCCAAAAATTAAACGATCCACCGATTTGTCCAGAAACAAAACGAACACACCTAGTCCACGTTTTTGGACCCAATAGTGATGTTTGGGTTCATTTGGGTCAGTTTCGTAATTGTGTCGAAAACCATGCCGGGGTTGCATTTAATGCACCGAGTCGGGCAGAAAAGAAACGATGCACCGATTCGGGCCAGAAACAAAACGAACGCACCCAATCCACTTTTTTGACCTAGTAGTGATGTTTTGGTTCATTTTGGTCAGTTTCATTACTGTGCCGAAAACCATGCCGAGGGTGCATTTACTGCATCGATTTGGGCCGAAAATGAAACGATGCACCGATTCATCCAGAAACAAAACGAACGCACCCAGGCCACTTTTATGGACCCAATAGTGATGTTTGGGTTCATTTGGGTCAGTTTCGTAATTGTGTCGAAAACCATGCCGGGGTTGCATTGAATGCACCGAGTCGGGCAGAAAAGAAACGATGCACCGATTCGGGCCAGAAACAAAATGAACGCACCCAATCCTCTTTTTTGACCTAGTAGTGATGTTTTGGTTCATTTTGGTCAGTTTCATTACTGTGCCGAAAACCATGCCGAGGGTGCATTTACTGCATCGATTTGGGCCGAAAATGAAACGATTCACCGATTCATCCAAAAACAAAACGAACGCACCCAGTCCACTTTTATGGACCCAATAGTGATGTTTGGGTTCGTTTGGGTCAGTTTCATAATTGTGTCGAAAACCATGCCGGGGTTGCATTTAATGCACCGAGTCGGGCAGAAAAGAAACGATGCACCGATTCGGGCCAGAAACGAAACGAACGCACCCAATCCACTTCTTTGGAACCAATATTGATGTTTTGGTTCATTTTGGTCAGTTTCATTACTGTGCCGAAAATCATTTCGGGTTGCATTTACTGCGCTGATTCGGGCCAAAAATTAAACGATCCACCGATTTGTCCAGAAACAAAACGAACGCACCCAGTCCACTTTTTTGCACCCAATAGTGATGTTTGGGTTCATTTGGGTCAGTTTCGTAATTGTGTCGAAAACCATGCCGGGGTTGCATTTAATGCACCGAGTCGGGCAGAAAAGAAACGATGCACCGATTCAGGCCAGAAACGAAATAAACGCACCCAATCCACTTTTTTGGAACCAATATTGATGTTTTGGTTCGTTGTGGTCAGTTTCATTACTGTGCCGAAAACCATTTCGGGTTGCATTTACTGCACTGATTCGGGCCAAAAATTAAACGATCCACCGATTTGTCCAGAAACAAAACGAACACACCTAGTCCACGTTTTTGGACCCAATAGTGATGTTTGGGTTCATTTGGGTCAGTTTCGTAATTGTGTCGAAAACCATGCCGGGGTTGCATTTAATGCACCGAGTCGGGCAGAAAAGAAACGATGCACCGATTCGGGCCAGAAACGAAACGAACGCACCCAATCCACTTTTTTGGAACCAATATTGATGTTTTGGTTCATTTTGGTCAGTTTCATTACTGTGCCGAAAACCATGTCGGGTTGCATTTACTGCACCTTTTCGGCCCAAAAACTAAACGATGCACTGATTCGTCCAGAAACAAAACGAACGCACTTAGTCCACTTTTTTGGACCCAATAGTGATGTTTGGGTTCATTTGGGTCAGTTTCGTAATTGTGTCGAAAACCATGCCGGGGTTGCATTCAATGCACCGAGTGGGGCAGAAAAGAAACGATGCACCGATTCGGGCCAGAAACAAAACGAACGCACCCAATCCACTTTTTTGACCTAGTAGTGATGTTTTGGTTCATTTTGGTCTGTTTCATTACTGTGCCGAAAACCATGCCGAGGGTGCATTTACTGCATCGATTTGGGCCGAAAATGAAACGATGCACCGATTCATCTAGAAACAAAACGAATGCACCCAGACCACTTTTATGGACCCAGTAGTGATGTTTGGGTTCGTTTGGGTCAGTTTCATAATTGTGTCGAAAACCATGCTGGGGTTGAATTTAATGCACCGAGTCGGGCAGAAAAGAAACGATGCACCGATTCGGACTAGAAACGAAACGAACGCACCCAATCCACTTTTTTGGAACCAATATTGATGTTTTGGTTCATTTTGGTCAGTTTCATTACTGTGCCGAAATTCATTTCGGGTTGCATTTACTGCGCTGATTCGGGCCAAAAATTAAACGATCCACCGATTTGTCCAGAAACAAAACGAACGCACCCAGTCCACTTTTTTGCACCCAATAGTGATGTTTGGGTTCATTTGGGTCAGTTTCGTAATTGTGTCGAAAACCATGCCGGGGTTGCATTTAATGCACCGAGTCGGGCAGAAAAGAAACGATGCACCGATTCGGGCCAGAAACGAGACAAACGCACCCAATCCACTTTTTTGGAACCAATATTGATGTTTTGGTTCATTTTGGTCAGTTTCATTACTGTGCCGAAAACCATGTCGGGTTGCATTTACTACACCGATTCGTGCCAAAAATTAAACGATGCACCGATTTGTCCAGAAACAAAACGAACACACCCAGTCCACATTTTTGGACCCAATAGTGATGTTTGGGTTCATTTGGGTCAGTTTCGTAATTGTGTCGAAAACCATGCCGGGGTTGCATTTAATGCACCGAGTCGGGCAGAAAAGAAACGATGCACCGATTCGGGCCAGAAACGAAACGAACGCACCCAATCCACTTTTTTGGAACCAATATTGATGTTTTGGTTCATTTTGGTCAGTTTCATTACTGTGCCAAAAATCATTTCGGGTTGCATTTGCTGCGCTCATTCGGGCCCAAAATTAAACGATCCACCGATTTGTCCAGAAACAAAACGAACGCACCCAGTCCACTTTTATGGACCCAATAGTGATGTTTGGGTTCGTTTGGGTCAGTTTCATAATTGTGTCGAAAACCATGCCGGGGTTGCATTTAATGCACCGAGTCGGGCAGAAAAGAAACGATGCACCGATTCGGGCCAGAAACGAAACGAACGCACCCAATCCACTTTTTTGGAACCAATATTGATGTTTTGGTTCATTTTGGTCAGTTTCATTACTGTGCCGAAAACCATGTCGGGTTGCATTTACTGCACCTTTTCGGCCCAAAAACTAAACGATGCACTGATTCGTCCAGAAACAAAACGAACGCACTTAGTCCACTTTTTTGGACCCAATAGTGATGTTTGGGTTCATTTGGGTCAGTTTCGTAATTGTGTCGAAAACCATGCCGGGGTTGCATTCAATGCACCGAGTGGGGCAGAAAAGAAACGATGCACCGATTCGGGCCAGAAACAAAACGAACGCACCCAATCCACTTTTTTGACCTAGTAGTGATGTTTTGGTTCATTTTGGTCTGTTTCATTACTGTGCCGAAAACCATGCCGAGGGTGCATTTACTGCATCGATTTGGGCCGAAAATGAAACGATGCACCGATTCATCTAGAAACAAAACGAATGCACCCAGACCACTTTTATGGACCCAGTAGTGATGTTTGGGTTCGTTTGGGTCAGTTTCATAATTGTGTCGAAAACCATGCTGGGGTTGAATTTAATGCACCGAGTCGGGCAGAAAAGAAACGATGCACCGATTCGGACTAGAAACGAAACGAACGCACCCAATCCACTTTTTTGGAACCAATATTGATGTTTTGGTTCATTTTGGTCAGTTTCATTACTGTGCCGAAAACCATGTCGGGTTGCATTTACTGCACAGATTCAGGCCAAAAATTAAATGATGCACCGATTTGTCCAAACACAAAACGAACGCACCCAGTCCACTTTTTTGGACCCAATAGTGATGTTTGGGTTCATTTGGGTCAGTTTCGTAATTGTGTCGAAAACCATGTCGGGGTTGCATTTAATGCACCGAGTCGGGCAGAAAAGAAACGATGCACCGATTCGGGCCAGAAACGAAATGAACGCACCCAATCCACTTTTTTGGAACCAATATTGATGTTTTGGTTCATTTTGGTCAGTTTCATTACTGTGCCGAAAACCATTTCGGGTTGCATTTACTTCACTGATTCGGGCCAAAAATTAAACGATCCACCGATTTGTCCAGAAACAAAACGAACGCACCCAGTCCACTTTTATGGACCCAATAGTGATGTTTGGGTTCGTTTGGGTCAGTTTCATAATTGTGTCGAAAACCATGCCGGGGTTGCATTTAATGCACCGAGTCGGGCAGAAAAGAAACGATGCACCGATTCGGGCCAGAAACGAAACGAACGCACCCAATCCACTTTTTTGGAACCAATATTGATGTTTTGGTTCATTTTGGTCAGTTTCATTACTGTGCCGAAAACCATGTCGGGTTGCATTTACTGCACCGATTCGGCCCAAAAACTAAACGATGCACTGATTCGTCCAGAAACAAAACGAACGCACCTAGTCCACTTTTTTGGACCCAATAGTGATGTTTGGGTTCATTTGGGTCAGTTTCGTAATTGTGTCGAAAACCATGCCGGGGTTGCATTTGATGCACCGAGTCGGGCAGAAAAGAAACGATGCACCGATTCGGGCCAGAAACGAAATGAACGCACCCAATCCACTTTATTGGAACCAATATTGATGTTTTGGTTCATTTTGGTCAGTTTCATTACTGTGCCGAAAATCATTTCGGGTTGCATTTACTGCGCTGATTCGGGCCAAAAATTAAACGATCCACCGATTTGTCCAGAAACAAAACGAACGCACCCAGTCCACTTTTTTGCACCCAATAGTGATGTTTGGGTTCATTTGGGTCAGTTTCGTAATTGTGTCGAAAACCATGCCGGGGTTGCATTTAATGCACCGAGTCGGGCAGAAAAGAAACGATGCACCGATTCAGGCCAGAAACGAAATAAACGCACCCAATCCACTTTTTTGGAACCAATATTGATGTTTTGGTTCGTTGTGGTCAGTTTCATTACTGTGCCGAAAACCATTTCGGGTTGCATTTACTGCACTGATTCGGGCCAAAAATTAAACGATCCACCGATTTGTCCAGAAACAAAACGAACACACCTAGTCCACGTTTTTGGACCCAATAGTGATGTTTGGGTTCATTTGGGTCAGTTTCGTAATTGTGTCGAAAACCATGCCGGGGTTGCATTTAATGCACCGAGTCGGGCAGAAAAGAAACGATGCACCGATTCGGGCCAGAAACAAAACGAACGCACCCAATCCACTTTTTTGACCTAGTAGTGATGTTTTGGTTCATTTTGGTCAGTTTCATTACTGAGCCGAAAACCATGCCGAGAGTGCATTTACTGCATCGATTTGGGCCGAAAATGAAACGATGCACCGATTCATCCAGAAACAAAACTAACGCACCCAGTCCACTTTTATGGACCCAATAATGATGTTTGGGTTCGTTTGGGTCAGTTTCATAATTGTGTCAAAAACCATGCCGGGGTTGCATTTAATGCACCGAGTCGGGCAGAAGAGAAACGATGCACCGATTCGGGCCAGAAACGAAACGAACGCACCCAATCCACTTTTTTGGAACCGATAGTGATGTTTGGGTTCGTTTGGGTCAGTTTCATAATTGTGTCGAAAACCATGACGGGGTTGCATTTAATGCACCGAGTTTGGCAGAAAAGAAACGATGCACCGATTCGGGCCAGAAACAAAACGAACGCACCCAATCCACTTTTTTGACCTAGTAGTGATGTTTTGGTTCATTTTGGTCAGTTTTATTACTGTGCCGAAAACCATGTTGGGTTGCATTTACTGCACCGATTCGGCCCAAAAAATAAACGATGCACTGATTCGTCCAGAAACAAAACGAACGCACCTAGTCCACTTTTTTGGACCCAATAGTGATGTTTGGGTTCATTTGGGTCAGTTTCGTAATTGTGTCGAAAACCATGCCGGGGTTGCATTTAATGCACCGAGTGGGGCAGAAAAGAAACGATGCACCGATTCGGGCCAGAAAAAAAACGAACGCACCCAATCCACTTTTTTGACCTAGTAGTGATGTTTTGGTTCATTTTGGTCAGTTTCATTACTGTGCCGAAAACCATGCCGAGAGTGCATTTACTGCATCGATTTGGGCCGAAAATGAAACGATGCACCGATTCATCCTGAAACAAAACGAACGCACCCAGTCCACTTTTATGGACCCAATAATGATGTTTGGGTTCGTTTGGGTCAGTTTCATAATTGTGTCAAAAACCATGCCGGGGTTGCATTTAATGCACCGAGTCGGGCAGAAAAGAAACGATGCACCGATTCGGGCCAGAAACGAAACGAACGCACCCAATCCACTTTTTTGGAACCAATATTGATGTTTTGGTTCATTTTGGTCAGTTTCATTACTGTGCCGAGAACCATGTCGGATTGCATTTACTGCACCTTTTCGGCCCAAAAACTAAACGATGCACCGATTCATCCAGAAACAAAACGAACGCACCTAGTCCACTTTTTTGGACCCAATAGTGATGTTTGGGTTCATTTGGGTCAGTTTCGTAATTGTGTCGAAAACCATGTCGGGGTTGCATTTAATGCACCGAGTCGGGCACAAAAGAAACGATGCACCGATTCGGGCAAGAAACGAAACGAACGCACCCAGTCCACTTTTATGGACCCGATAGTGATGTTTGGGTTCGTTTGGGTCAGTTTCATAATTGTGTCGAAAACCATGACGGGGTTGCATTTAATGCACCGAGTTTGGCAGAAAAGAAACGATGCACCGATTCGGGCCAGCAATGAAACGAACGCACCCAATCCCTTTTTTCGACCCAATATTGATGTTTTGGTTCATTTTGGTCAGTTTCATTACTGTGCCGAAAACCATGTCGGGTTGCATTTACTGCACCGATTCGTGCCAAAAATTGAACGATGCACCGATTTGTCCAGAAACAAAACGAACGCACCCAGTCCACTTTTTTTGACCCAATAGTGATGTTTGGGTTCATTTGGGTCCTTTTCGTAATTGTGTTGAAAACCATGCCGGGGTTGCATTTAATGCACCGAGTCGGGCAGAAAAGAAACGATGCACCGATTCGGGCCAGAAACGAGATGAACGCACCCAATCCACTTTTTTGGAACCAATATTGATGTTTTGGTTCATTTTGGTCAGTTTCATTGCTGTGCCGAAAACCATGACGGGTTGCATTTACTGCACCGATTCGGGCCAAAAATTAAACGATGCACTGATTCATTCAGAAACAAAACGAACGCACCTAGTCCACTTTTTGGGACCAATAATGATGTTTGGGTTCATTTGGGTCAGTTTCATAATTGTGTCGAAAAATGATGACGGGGTTGCATTTATTGCACCGAGTTGGGCAGAAAAGAAACGATGCACCGATTCGGGCCAGAAACGAAACGAACGCACCCAATCCACTTTTTTGGAACCAATATTGATGTTTTGGTTCATTTTGGTCAGTTTCATTACTGTGCCGAAAACCATTTCGGGTTGCATTTACTGCACTGATTCGGGCCAAAAATTAAACGATGCACCGATTTGTCCAGAAACAAAACGAACACACCCAGTCCACTTTTTTGGACCCAATAGTGATGTTTGGGTTCACTTGGGTCAGTTTCGTAATTGTGTCGAAAACCATGCCGGGGTTGCATTTAATGCACCGAGTCGGGCAGAAAAGAAACGATGCACCGATTCGGGCCAGAAACGAAATGAACGCACCCAATCCACTTTTTTGGAACCAATATTGATGTTTTGGTTCATTTTGGTCAGTTTCATTACTGTGCCGAAAACCATTTCGGGTTGCATTTACTACACTGATTCGGGCCAAAAATTAAACGATCCACCGATTTGTCCAGAAACAAAACGAACACACCCAGTCCACTTTTTTGGACCCAATAGTGATGTTTGGGTTCATTTGAGTCCGTTTCGTAATTGTGTCGAAAACCATGCCGGGGTTGCATTTAATGCACCGAGTCGGGCAAAAAAGAAACGATGCACCGATTCGGGCCAGAAACGAAATGAACGCACCCAATCCACTTTTTTGGATCCTATAATGATGTTTTGGTTCATTTTGGTCACTTTCATTACTGTGCCGAAAACCATTTCGGGTTGCATTTACTGCACTGATTCGGGCCAAAAATTAAACGATGCACCGATTTGTCCAGAAACAAAACGAACACACCCAGTCCACTTTTTTGGACCCAATAGTGATGTTTGGGTTCATTTGGGTCAGTTTCGTAATTGTGTCGAAAACCATGCCGGGGTTGCATTTAATGCAACGAGTCGGGCAGAAAAGAAACGGTGCACCGATTCAGGCCAGAAACGAAATAAACGCACCCAATCCACTTTTTTGGAACCAATATTGATGTTTTGGTTCATTGTGGTCAGTTTCATTACTGTGCCGAAAACCATTTCGGGTTGCATTTACTGCACTGATTCGGGCCAAAAATTAAACGATCCACCGATTTGTCCAGAAACAAAACGAACACACCTAGTCCACGTTTTTGGACCCAATAGTGATGTTTGGGTTCATTTGGGTCAGTTTCGTAATTGTGTCGAAAACCATGCCGGGGTTGCATTTAATGCACCGAGTCGGGCAGAAAAGAAACGATGCACCGATTCGGGCCAGAAACGAAACGAACGCACCCAGTCCACTTTTATGGACCCAATAGTGATGTTTGGGTTCATTTGGGTCAGTTTCGTAATTGTGTCGAAAACCATGCCGGGGTTGCATTTAATGCACCGAGTCGGGCAGAAAAGAAACGATGCACCGATTCGGGCCAGAAACGAAACGAACGCACCCAATCCAATTTTTTGGAACCGATAGTGATGTTTGGGTTCGTTTGGGTCAGTTTCATAATTGTGTCGAAAACCATGACGGGGTTGCATTTAATGCACCGAGTTTGGCAGAAAAGAAACGATGCACCGATTCGGGCCAGCAATGAAACGAACGCACCCAATCCCTTTTTTCGACCCAATATTGATGTTTTGGTTCATTTTGATCAGTTTCATTACTGTGCCGAAAACCATGTCGGGTTGCATTTAGTGCACCGATTCGTGCCAAAAATTAAACGATGCACCGATTTGTCTAGAAACAAAACGAACGCACCCAGTCCACTTTTTTGGACCCAATAGTGATGTTTGGGTTCATTTGGGTCCGTTTCGTAATTGTGTTGAAAACCATGCCGGGGTTGCATTTAATGCGCCGAGTCGGGCAGAAAAAAAACGATGCACCGATTCGGGCCAGAAACGAGACAAACGCACCCAATCCACTTTTTTGGAACCAATATTGATGTTTTGGTTCATTTTGTTCAGTTTCATTACTGTGCCGAAAACCATGTCGGGTTGCATTTACTGCACCTTTTCGGCCCAAAAACTAAACGATGCACTGATTCATCCAGAAACAAAACGAACGCACCTAGTCCACTTTTTTGGACCCAATAGTGATGTTTGGGTTCATTTGGGTCAGTTTCGTAATTGTGTCGAAAACCATGCCGGGGTTGCATTTAATGCACCGAGTCGGGCAGAAAAGAAACGATGCACCGATTCGGGCCAGAAACAAAACGAACGCACCCAATCCACTTTTTTGACCTAGTAGTGATGTTTTGGTTCATTTTGGTCAGTTTCATTACTGTGCCGAAAACCATGCCGAGGGTGCATTTACTGCATCGATTTGGGCCGAAAATGAAACGATGCACCGATTCATCCAGAAACAAAACGAACGCACCCAGGCCACTTTTATGGACCCAATAGTGATGTTTGGGTTCGTTTGGGTCAGTTTCATAATTGTGTCGAAAACCATGCCGGGGTTGAATTTAATGCACCGAGTCGGGCAGAAAAGAAACGATGCACCGATTCGGGCCAGAAACGAAACGAACGCACCCAATCCACTTTTTTGGAACCAATATTGATGTTTTGGTTCATTTTGGTCAGTTTCATTACTGTGCCGAAAACCATGTCGGGTTGCATTTACTGCACCGATTCGGGCCAAAAATTAAATGATGCACCGATTTGTCCAAACACAAAACGAACGCACCCAGTCCACTTTTTTGGACCCAATAGTGATGTTTGGGTTCATTTGGGTCAGTTTCGTAATTGTGTCGAAAACCATGCCGGGGTTGCATTGAATGCACCGAGTGGGGCAGAAAAGAAACGATGCACCGATTCGGGCCAGAAACAAAACGAACGCACCCAATCCACTTTTTTGACCTAGTAGTGATGTTTTGGTTCATTTTGGTCTGTTTCATTACTGTGCCGAAAACCATGCCGAGGGTGCATTTACTGCATCGATTTGGGCCGAAAATGAAACGATGCACCGATTCATCTAGAAACAAAACGAATGCACCCAGACCACTTTTATGGACCCAATAGTGATGTTTGGGTTCGTTTGGGTCAGTTTCATAATTGTGTCGAAAACCATGCTGGGGTTGAATTTAATGCACCGAGTCGGGCAGAAAAGAAACGATGCACCGATTCGGACTAGAAACGAAACGAACGCACCCAATCCACTTTTTTGGAACCAATATTGATGGTTTGGTTCATTTTGGTCAGTTTCATTACTGTGCCGAAAACCATGTCGGGTTGCATTTACTGCACAGATTCAGGCCAAAAATTAAATGATGCACCGATTTGTCCAAACACAAAACGAACGCACCCAGTCCACTTTTTTGGACCCAATAGTGATGTTTGGGTTCATTTGGGTCAGTTTCGTAATTGTGTCGAAAACCATGTCGGGGTTGCATTTAATGCACCGAGTCGGGCAGAAAAGAAACGATGCACCGATTCGGGCCAGAAACGAAATGAACGCACCCAATCCACTTTTTTGGAACCAATATTGATGTTTTGGTTCATTTTGGTCGGTTTCATTACTGTGCCGAAAACCATTTCGGGTTGCATTTACTTCACTGATTCGGGCCAAAAATTAAACGATCCACCGATTTGTCCAGAAACAAAACGAACGCACCCAGTCCACTTTTATGGACCCAATAGTGATGTTTGGGTTCGTTTGGGTCAGTTTCATAATTGTGTCGAAAACCATGCCGGGGTTGCATTTAATGCACCGAGTCGGGCAGAAAAGAAACGATGCACCGATTCGGGCCAGAAACGAAACGAACGCACCCAATCCACTTTTTTGGAACCAATATTGATGTTTTGGTTCATTTTGGTCAGTTTCATTACTGTGCCGAAAACCATGTCGGGTTGCATTTACTGCTCCGATTCGGCCCAAAAACTAAACGATGCACTGATTCGTCCAGAAACAAAACGAACGCACCTAGTCCACTTTTTTGGACCCAATAGTGATGTTTGGGTTCATTTGGGTCCGTTTCGTAATTGTGTCGAAAACCATGCCGGGGTTGCATTTAATGCACCGAGTCGGGCAGAAAAGAAACGATGCACCGATTCGGGCCAGAAACGAAATGAACGCACCCAATCCACTTTATTGGAACCAATATTGATGTTTTGGTTCATTTTGGTCAGTTTCATTACTGTGCCGAAAATCATTTCGGGTTGCATTTACTGCGCTGATTCGGGCCAAAAATTAAACGATCCACCGATTTGTCCAGAAACAAAACGAACGCACCCAGTCCACTTTTTTGCACCCAATAGTGATGTTTGGGTTCATTTGGGTCAGTTTCGTAATTGTGTCGAAAACCATGCCGGGGTTGCATTTAATGCACCGAGTCGGGCAGAAAAGAAACGATGCACCGATTCAGGCCAGAAACGAAATAAACGCACCCAATCCACTTTTTTGGAACCAATATTGATGTTTTGGTTCGTTGTGGTCAGTTTCATTACTGTGCCGAAAACCATTTCGGGTTGCATTTACTGCACTGATTCGGGCCAAAAATTAAACGATCCACCGATTTGTCCAGAAACAAAACGAACACACCTAGTCCACGTTTTTGGACCCAATAGTGATGTTTGGGTTCATTTGGGTCAGTTTCGTAATTGTGTCGAAAACCATGTCGGGGTCGCATTTAATGCACCGAGTCGGGCAGAAAAGAAACGATGCACCGATTCGGGCCAGAAACGAGACGAACGCACCCAATCCACTTTTTTGGAACCAATATTGATGTTTTGGTTCATTTTGGTCAGTTTCATTACTGTGCCGAAAACCATGTCGGGTTGCATTTACTGCACCGATTCGGCCCAAAAACTAAACGATGCACTGATTCGTCCAGAAACAAAATGAACGCACCTAGTCCACTTTTTTGGACCCAATAGTGATGTTTGGGTTCATTTGGGTCAGTTTCGTAATTGTGTCGAAAACCATGCCGGGGTTGCATTGAATGCACCGAGTGGGGCAGAAAAGAAACGATGCACCGATTCGGGCCAGAAACAAAACGAACGCACCCAATCCACTTTTTTGACCTAGTAGTGATGTTTTGGTTCATTTTGGTCTGTTTCATTACTGTGCCGAAAACCATGCCGAGGGTGCATTTACTGCATCGATTTGGGCCGAAAATGAAACGATGCACCGATTCATCTAGAAACAAAACGAATGCACCCAGACCACTTTTATGGACCCAATAGTGATGTTTGGGTTCGTTTGGGTCAGTTTCATAATTGTGTCGAAAACCATGTTGGGGTTGAATTTAATGCACCGAGTCGGGCAGAAAAGAAACGATGCACCGATTCGGACTAGAAACGAAACGAACGCACCCAATCCACTTTTTTGGAACCAATATTGATGGTTTGGTTCATTTTGGTCAGTTTCATTACTGTGCCGAAAACCATGTCGGGTTGCATTTACTGCACAGATTCAGGCCAAAAATTAAATGATGCACCGATTTGTCCAAACACAAAACGAACTCACCCAGTCCACTTTTTTGGACCCAATAGTGATGTTTGGGTTCATTTGGGTCAGTTTCGTAATTGTGTCGAAAACCATGTCGGGGTTGCATTTAATGCACCGAGTCGGGCAGAAAAGAAACGATGCACCGATTCGGGCCAGAAACGAAATGAACGCACCCAATCCACTTTTTTGGAACCAATATTGATGTTTTGGTTCATTTTGGTCGGTTTCATTACTGTGCCGAAAACCATTTCGGGTTGCATTTACTTCACTGATTCGGGCCAAAAATTAAACGATCCACCGATTTGTCCAGAAACAAAACGAACGCACCCAGTCCACTTTTATGGATCCAATAGTGATGTTTGGGTTCGTTTGGGTCAGTTTCATAATTGTGTCGAAAACCATGCCGGGGTTGCATTTAATGCACCGAGTCGGGCAGAAAAGAAACGATGCACCGATTCGGGCCAGAAACGAAACGAACGCACCCAATCCACTTTTTTGGAACCAATATTGATGTTTTGGTTCATTTTGGTCAGTTTCATTACTGTGCCGAAAACCATGTCGGGTTGCATTTACTGCTCCGATTCGGCCCAAAAACTAAACGATGCACTGATTCGTCCAGAAACAAAACAAACGCACCTAGTCCACTTTTTTGGACCCAATAGTGATGTTTGGGTTCATTTGGGTCCGTTTCGTAATTGTGTCGAAAACCATGCCGGGGTTGCATTTAATGCACCGAGTCGGGCAGAAAAGAAACGATGCACCGATTCGGGCCAGAAACGAAATGAACGCACCCAATCCACTTTATTGGAACCAATATTGATGTTTTGGTTCATTTTGGTCAGTTTCATTACTGTGCCGAAAATCATTTCGGGTTGCATTTACTGCGCTGATTCGGGCCAAAAATTAAACGATCCACCGATTTGTCCAGAAACAAAACGAACGCACCCAGTCCACTTTTTTGCACCCAATAGTGATGTTTGGGTTCATTTGGGTCAGTTTCGTAATTGTGTCGAAAACCATGCCGGGGTTGCATTTAATGCACCGAGTCGGGCAGAAAAGAAACGATGCACCGATTCAGGCCAGAAACGAAATAAACGCACCCAATCCACTTTTTTGGAACCAATATTGATGTTTTGGTTCGTTGTGGTCAGTTTCATTACTGTGCCGAAAACCATTTCGGGTTGCATTTACTGCACTGATTCGGGCCAAAAATTAAACGATCCACCGATTTGTCCAGAAACAAAACGAACACACCTAGTCCACGTTTTTGGACCCAATAGTGATGTTTGGGTTCATTTGGGTCAGTTTCGTAATTGTGTCGAAAACCATGTCGGGGTCGCATTTAATGCACCGAGTCGGGCAGAAAAGAAACGATGCACCGATTCGGGCCAGAAACGAGACGAACGCACCCAATCCACTTTTTTGGAACCAATATTGATGTTTTGGTTCATTTTGGTCAGTTTCATTACTGTGCCGAAAACCATGTCGGGTTGCATTTACTGCACCGATTCGGCCCAAAAACTAAACGATGCACTGATTCGTCCAGAAACAAAACGAACGCACCTAGTCCACTTTTTTGGACCCAATAGTGATGTTTGGGTTCATTTGGGTCAGTTTCGTAATTGTGTCGAAAACCATGCCGGGGTTGCATTGAATGCACCGAGTGGGGCAGAAAAGAAACGATGCACCGATTCGGGCCAGAAACAAAACGAACGCACCCAATCCACTTTTTTGACCTAGTAGTGATGTTTTGGTTCATTTTGGTCTGTTTCATTACTGTGCCGAAAACCATGCCGAGGGTGCATTTACTGCATCGATTTGGGCCGAAAATGAAACGAAGCACCGATTCATCTAGAAACAAAACGAATGCACCCAGACCACTTTTATGGACCCAATAGTGATGTTTGGGTTCGTTTGGGTCAGTTTCATAATTGTGTCGAAAACCATGCTGGGGTTGAATTTAATGCACCGAGTCGGGCAGAAAAGAAACGATGCACCGATTCGGACTAGAAACGAAACGAACGCACCCAATCCACTTTTTTGGAACCAATATTGATGGTTTGGTTCATTTTGGTCAGTTTCATTACTGTGCCGAAAACCATGTCGGGTTGCATTTACTGCACAGATTCAGGCCAAAAATTAAATGATGCACCGATTTGTCCAAACACAAAACGAACGCACCCAGTCCACTTTTTTGGACC
The DNA here is from genome assembly GCA_033239725.1 of Echinochloa phyllopogon. Lineage (NCBI taxonomy): Eukaryota > Viridiplantae > Streptophyta > Magnoliopsida > Poales > Poaceae > Echinochloa > Echinochloa phyllopogon. The sequence goes on from BTCW01000018.1 coordinate 33,367,940, forward strand.
CAATAGTGATGTTTGGGTTCATTTGGGTCAGTTTCGTAATTGTGTCGAAAACCATGTCGGGGTTGCATTTAATGCACCGAGTCGGGCAGAAAAGAAACGATGCACCGATTCGGGCCAGAAACGAAATGAACGCACCCAATCCACTTTTTTGGAACCAATATTGATGTTTTGGTTCATTTTGGTCGGTTTCATTACTGTGCCGAAAACCATTTCGGGTTGCATTTACTTCACTGATTCGGGCCAAAAATTAAACGATCCACCGATTTGTCCAGAAACAAAACGAACGCACCCAGTCCACTTTTATGGACCCAATAGTGATGTTTGGGTTCGTTTGGGTCAGTTTCATAATTGTGTCGAAAACCATGCCGGGGTTGCATTTAATGCACCGAGTCGGGCAGAAAAGAAACGATGCACCGATTCGGGCCAGAAACGAAACGAATGCACCCAATCCACTTTTTTGGAACCAATATTGATGTTTTGGTTCATTTTGGTCAGTTTCATTACTGTGCCGAAAACCATGTCGGGTTGCATTTACTGCTCCGATTCGGCCCAAAAACTAAACGATGCACTGATTCGTCCAGAAACAAAACGAACGCACCTAGTCCACTTTTTTGGACCCAATAGTGATGTTTGGGTTCATTTGGGTCCGTTTCGTAATTGTGTCGAAAACCATGCCGGGGTTGCATTTAATGCACCGAGTCGGGCAGAAAAGAAACGATGCACCGATTCGGGCCAGAAACGAAATGAACGCACCCAATCCACTTTATTGGAACCAATATTGATGTTTTGGTTCATTTTGGTCAGTTTCATTACTGTGCCGAAAATCATTTCGGGTTGCATTTACTGCGCTGATTCGGGCCAAAAATTAAACGATCCACCGATTTGTCCAGAAACAAAACGAACGCACCCAGTCCACTTTTTTGCACCCAATAGTGATGTTTGGGTTCATTTGGGTCAGTTTCGTAATTGTGTCGAAAACCATGCCGGGGTTGCATTTAATGCACCGAGTCGGGCAGAAAAGAAACGATGCACCGATTCAGGCCAGAAACGAAATAAACGCACCTAATCCACTTTTTTGGAACCAATATTGATGTTTTGGTTCGTTGTGGTCAGTTTCATTACTGTGCCGAAAACCATTTCGGGTTGCATTTACTGCACTGATTCGGGCCAAAAATTAAACGATCCACCGATTTGTCCAGAAACAAAACGAACACACCTAGTCCACGTTTTTGGACCCAATAGTGATGTTTGGGTTCATTTGGGTCAGTTTCGTAATTGTGTCGAAAACCATGTCGGGGTCGCATTTAATGCACCGAGTCGGGCAGAAAAGAAACGATGCACCGATTCGGGCCAGAAACGAGACGAACGCACCCAATCCACTTTTTTGGAACCAATATTGATGTTTTGGTTCATTTTGGTCAGTTTCATTACTGTGCCGAAAACCATGTCGGGTTGCATTTACTGCACCGATTCGGCCCAAAAACTAAACGATGCACTGATTCGTCCAGAAACAAAACGAACGCACCTAGTCCACTTTTTTGGACCCAATAGTGATGTTTGGGTTCATTTGGGTCAGTTTCGTAATTGTGTCGAAAACCATGCCGGGGTTGCATTTAATGCACCGAGTGGGGCAGAAAAGAAACGATGCACCGATTCGGGCCAGAAACAAAACGAACGCACCCAATCCACTTTTTTGACCTAGTAGTGATGTTTTGGTTCATTTTGGTCAGTTTCATTACTGTGCCGAAAACCATGCCGAGGGTGCATTTACTGCATCGATTTCGGCCGAAAATGAAATGATGCACCGATTCATCCAGAAACAAAACGAACGCACCCAGACCACTTTTATGGACCCAATAGTGATGTTTGGGTTCGTTTGTGTCAGTTTCATAATTGTGTCGAAAACCATGCCGGGGTTGAATTTAATGCACCGAGTCGGGCACAAAAGAAAGGTTGCACCGATTCAGGCCAGAAACGAAACGAACGCACCTAATCCACTTTTTTGGAACCAATATTGATGTTTTGGTTCATTTTGGTCAGTTTCATTACTGTGCCGAAAACCATGTCGGGTTGCATTTACTGCACCGATTCGGGCCAAAAATTAAATGATGCACCGACTTGTCCAAACACAAAACGAACGCACCCAGTCCACTTTTTTGGACCCAATAGTGATGTTTGGGTTCATTTTGGTCAGTTTCGTAATTGTGTCGAAAACCATGTCGGGGTTGCATTTAATGCACCGAGTCGGGCAGAAAAGAAACGATGCACCGATTCGGGCCAGAAACGAAATGAACGCACCCAATCCACTTTTTTGGAACCAATATTGATGTTTTGGTTCATTTTGGTCAGTTTCATTACTGTGCCGAAAACCATTTCGGGTTGCATTTACTGCACTGATTCGGGCCAAAAATAAAACGATCCACCGATTTGTCCAGAAACAAAACGAACACACCCAGTCCACTTTTTTGGACCCAATAGTGATGTTTGGGTTCATTTGGGTCAGTTTCGTAATTGTGTCGAAAACCACGCCGGGGTTGCATTTAATGCACCGAGTCGGGCAGAAAAGAAACGATGCACCGATTCGGGCCAGAAACGAAACGAACGCACCCAATCCACTTTTTTGGAACCGATAGTGATATTTGGGTTCGTTTGGGTCAGTTTCATAATTGTGTCGAAAACCATGACGGGGTTGCATTTAATGCACCGAGTTTGGCAGAAAAGAAACGATGCACCGATTCGGGCCAGCAATGAAACGAACGCACCCAATCCCTTTTTTCGACCCAATATTGATGTTTTGGTTCATTTTGGTCAGTTTCATTACTGTGCCGAAAACCATGTCGGGTTGCATTTACTGCACCGATTCGTGCCAAAAATTAAACGATGCACCGATTTGTCCAGAAACAAAACGAACGCACCCAGTCCACTTTTTTGGACCCAATAGTGATGTTTGGGTTCATTTGGGTCAGTTTTGTAATTGTGTTGAAAACCATGCCGGGGTTGCATTTAATGCACCGAGTCGGGCAGAAAAGAAACGATGCACCGATTCGGGCCAGAAACGAGATGAACGCGCCCAATCCACTTTTTTGGAACCAATATTGATGTTTTGGTTCATTTTGGTCAGTTTCATTACTGTGCCGAAAACCATGTCGGGTTGCATTTACTGCACTGATTCGGGCCAAAAATTAAACGATCCACCGATTTGTCCAGAAACAAAACGAACGCACCCAGTCCACTTTTATGGACCCAATAGTGATGTTTGGGTTCGTTTGGGTCAGTTTCATAATTGTGTCGAAAACCATGCCGGGGTTGCATTTAATGCACCGAGTCGGGAAGAAAAGAAACGATGCACCGATTCGGGCCAGAAACGAAACGAACGCACCCAATCCACTTTTTTGGAACCGATATTGATGTTTTGGTTCATTTTGGTCAGTTTCATTACTGTGCCGAAAACCATGTCGGGTTGCATTTACTGCACCTTTTCGGCCCAAAAACTAAACGATGCACTGATTCGTCCAGAAACAAAACGAACGCACCTAGTCCACTTTTTTGGACCCAATAGTGATGTTTGGGTTCATTTGGGTCAATTTCGTAATTGTGTCGAAAACCATGCCGCGGTTGCATTTAATGCACCGAGTGGGGCAGGAAAGAAACGATGCACCGATTCGGGCCAGAAACAAAACGAACGCACCCAATCCACTTTTTTGACCTAGTAGTGATGTTTTGGTTCATTTTGGTCTGTTTCATTACTGTGCCGAAAACCATGCCGAGGGTGCATTTACTGCATCGATTTGGGCCAAAAATGAAACGATGCACCGATTCATCCAGAAACAAAACGAATGCACCCAGATCACTTTTATGGACCCAATAGTGATGTTTGGGTTCGTTTGGGTCAGTTTCATAATTGTGTCGAAAACCATGCTGGGGTTGAATTTAATGCACCGAGTCGGGCAGAAAAGAAACGATGCACCGATTTGGGCTAGAAACGAAACGAACGCACCCAATCCACTTTTTTGGAACCAATATTGATGTTTTGGTTCATTTTGGTCAGTTTCATTACTGTGCCGAAAACCAGGTCGGGTTGCATTTACTGCACCGATTCGGGCCAAAAATTAAATGATGCACCGATTTGTCCAAACACAAAACGAACGCACCCAGTCCACTTTTTTGGACCCAATAGTGATGTTTGGGTTCATTTGGGTCAGTTTCGTAATTGTGTCGAAAACCATGTCGGGGTTGCATTTAATGCACCGAGTCGGGCAGAAAAGAAACGATGCACCGATTCGGGCCAGAAACGAAATGAACGCAACCAATCCACTTTTTTGGAACCAATATTGATGTTTTGGTTCGTTTGGGTCAGTTTCATTACTGTGCCGAAAACCATTTCGGGTTGCATTTACTGCACTGATTCGGGCCAAAAATTAAACGATCCACCGATTTGTCCAGAAACAAAACGAACGCACCCAGTCCACTTTTATGGACCCAATAGTGATGTTTGGGTTCGTTTGGGTCAGTTTCATAATTGTGTCGAAAACCATGCCGGGGTTGCATTTAATGCACCGAGTCGGGCAGAAAAGAAACGATGCACCGATTCGGGCCAGAAACGAAACGAACGCACCCAATCCACTTTTTTGGAACCAATATTGATGTTTTGGTTCATTTTGGTCAGTTTCATTACTGTGCCGAAAACCATGTCGGGTTGCATTTACTGCACCGATTCGGCCCAAAAACTAAACGATGCACTGATTCGTCCAGAAACAAAACGAACGCACCTAGTCCACTTTTTTGGACCCAATAGTGATGTTTGGGTTCATTTGGGTCAGTTTCGTAATTGTGTCGAAAACCATGCCGGGGTTGCATTTAATGCACCGAGAGGGGCAGAAAAGAAACGATGCACCGATTCGGGCCAGAAACAAAACGAACGCACCCAATCCACTTTTTTGACCTAGTAGTGATGTTTTGGTTCATTTTGGTCAGTTTCATTACTGTGCCGAAAACCATGCCGAGGGTGCATTTACTGCATCGATTTCGGCCGAAAATGAAACGATGCACCGATTCATCCAGAAACAAAACGAACGCACCCAGACCACTTTTATGGACCCAATAGTGATGTTTGGGTTCGTTTGGGTCAGTTTCATAATTGTGTCGAAAACCATGCCGGGGTTGAATTTAATGCACCGAGTCGGGCAGAAAAGAAACGTTGCACCGATTCAGGCCAGAAACGAAACGAACGCACCTAATCCACTTTTTTGGAACCAATATTGATGTTTTGGTTCATTTTGGTCAGTTTCATTACTGTGCCGAAAACCATGTCGGGTTGCATTTACTGCACCGATTCGGGCCAAAAATTAAATGATGCACCGACTTGTCCAAACACAAAACGAACGCACCCAGTCCACTTTTTTGGACCCAATAGTGATGTTTGGGTTCATTTGGGTTAGTTTCGTAATTGTGTTGAAAACCATGTCGGGGTTGCATTTAATGCACCGAGTCGGGCAGAAAAGAAACGATGCACCGATTCGGGCCAGAAACGAGACGAACGCACCCAATCAACTTTTTTGGAACCAATATTGATGTTTTGGTTCAGTTTGGTCAGTTTCATTACTGTGCCGAAAACCATGTCGGGTTGCATTTACTGCACCGATTCGGGCCAAAAATTAAACGATGCACTGATTCGTCAAGATACAAAACGAACGCACCTAGTCCACTTTTTGGGACCCAATAGTGATGTTTGGGTTCATTTGGGTCAGTTTCATAATTGTGTCGAAAAATGATGACGGGGTTGCATTTATTGCACCGAGTTGGGCAGAAAAGAAACGATGCACCGATTCGGGCCAGAAACAAAACGAACGCACCCAATCCACTTTTTGGACCTAGTAGTGATGTTTTGGTTCATTTTGATCAGTTTCATTACTGTGCCGAAAACCATGCCGAGGGTGCATTTACTGCATCGATTTGGGCCGAAAATGAAACGATGCACCGATTCATCCGGAAACAAAACGAACGCACCCAATGCACTTTTATGGACCCAATAGTGATGTTTGGGTTTGTTTGGGTCAGTTTCATAATTGTGTCGAAAACCATGCCGGGGTTGCATTTAATGCACCGAGTCAGGCAGAAAAGAAACGATGCACCGATTCGGGCCAGAAACGAAACGAACGCACCCAATCCACTTTTTGAACCAATATTGATGTTTTGGTTCATTTTGGTCAGTTTCATTACTGTGCCGAAAACCATGTCGGGTTGCATTTACTGCACCGATTCGGCCCAAAAATTAAACGATGCACTGATTCGTCAAGAAACAAAACGAACGCACCTAGTCCACTTTTTGGGACCCAATAGTGATGTTTGGGTTCATTTGGGTCAGTTTCATAATTGTGTCGAAAAATGATGACGGGGTTGCATTTATTGCACCGAGTTGGGCAGAAAAGAAACGATGCACCGATTCGGGCCAGAAACAAAACGAATGCACCCAATCCACTTTTTGGACCTAGTAGTGATGTTTTGGTTCATTTTGATCAGTTTCATTACTGTGCCGAAAACCATGCCGAGGGTGCATTTACTGCATCGATTTGGGCCGAAAATGAAACGATGCACCGATTCATCCGGAAACAAAACGAACGCACCCAATGCACTTTTATGGACCCAATAGTGATGTTTGGGTTTGTTTGGGTCAGTTTCATAATTGTGTCGAAAACCATGCCGGGGTTGCATTTAATGCACCGAGTCAGGCAGAAAAGAAACGATGCACCGATTCGGGCCAGAAACGAAACGAACGCACCCAATCCACTTTTTTGGAACTAATATTGATGTTTTGGTTCATTTTGGTCAGTTTCATTACTGTGCCGAAAACCATGTCGGGTTGCATTTACTGCACCGATTCGGCCCAAAAACTTAACGATGCACTGATTCGTCCAGAAACAAAACGAACGCACCTAGACCACTTTTTTGGACCCAATAGTGATGTCTGGGTTCATTTGGGTCAGTTTCTTAATTGTGTCGAAAACCATGCCGGGGTTGCATTTAATGCACCGACTGGGGCAGAAAAGAAACGATGCACCGATTCGGGCCAGAAACAAAACGAACGCACCCAATCCAATTTTTTGACCTAGTAGTGATGTTTTGGTTTATTTTGGTCAGTTTCATTACTGTGCCGAAAACCATGCCGAGGGTGCATTTACTGCATCGATTTGGGCCGAAAATGAAACGATGGACCGATTCATCCAGAAACAAAACGAACGCACCTAGACCACTTTTATGGACCCAATAGTGATGTTTGGGTTCGTTTGGGTCAGTTTCATAATTGTGTCGAAAACCATGCCGGGGTTGAATTTAATGCACCGAGTCGGGCAGAAAAGAAACGATGCACCGATTCGGGCCAGAAACGAAACGAACGCACCCAATCCACTTTTTTGGAACCAATATTGATGTTTTGGTTCATTTTGGTCAGTTTCATTACTGTGCCGAAAACCATGTCGGGTTGCATTTACTGCACCGATTCGGGCCAAAAATTAAATGATGCACCGATTTGTCCAGACACAAAACGAACGCACCCAGTCCACTTTTTTGGACCCAATAGTGATGTTTGGGTTCATTTGGGTCAGTTTCGTAATTGTGTCGATAACCATGTCGGGGTTGCATTTAATGCACCGAGTCGGGCAGAAAAGAAACGATGCACCGATTCGGGCCAGAAACGAAATGAACGCACCCAATCCACTTTTTTGGAACCAATATTGATGTTTTGGTTCATTTTGGTCAGTTTCATTACTGTGCCGAAAACCATTTCGGGTTGCATTTACTGCACTGATTCGGGCCAAAAATTAAACGATCCACCGATTTGTCCAGAAACAAAACGAACACACCCAGTCCACTTTTTTGGACCCAATAGTGATGTTTGGGTTCATTTGGGTCAGTTTCGTAATTGTGTCGAAAACCATGCCGGGGTTGCATTTAATGCACCGAGTCGGGCAGAAAAGAAACGATGCACCGATTCGGGCCAGAAACGAAACGAACGCACCCATTCCACTTTTTTGGAACCGATAGTGATGTTTGGGTTCGTTTGGGTCAGTTTCATAATTGTGTCGAAAACCATGACGGGGTTGCATTTAATGCACCGAGTTTGGCAGAAAAGAAACGATGCACCGATTCGGGCCAGCAATGAAACGAACGCACCCAATCCCTTTTTTCGACCCAATATTGATGTTTTGGTTCATTTTGGTCAGTTTCATTACTGTGCCGAAAACCATGTCGGGTTGCATTTACTGCACCGATTCGTGCCAAAAATTAAACGATGCACCGATTTGTCCAGAAACAAAACGAACGCACCCAGTCCACTTTTTTGGACCCAATAGTGATGTTTGGGTTCATTTGGGTCAGTTTTGTAATTGTGTTGAAAACCATGCCGGGGTTGCATTTAATGCACCGAGTCGGGCAGAAAAGAAACGATGCACCGATTCGGGCCAGAAACGAGACGAACGCACCCAATCCACTTTTTTGGAACCAATATTGATGTTTTGGTTCATTTTGGTCAGTTTCATTACTGTGCCGAAAACCATGTCGGGTTGCATTTACTGCACTGATTCGGGCCAAAAATTAAACGATCCACCGATTTGTCCAGAAACAAAACGAACACACCCAGTCCACTTTTTTGGACCCAATAGTGATGTTTGGGTTCATTTGGGTCAGTTTCGTAATTATGTCGAAAACCATGCCGGGGTTGCATTTAATGCACCGAGTCGGGCAGAAAAGAAACGATGCACCGATTCGGGCCAGAAACGAAACGAACGCACCCAATCCACTTTTTTGGAACCGATATTGATGTTTTGGTTCATTTTTGTCAGTTTCATTAATGTGCTGAAAACCATGTCGGGTTGCATTTACTACACCGAGTGGAGCAGAAAAGAAACGATGCACCGATTCGGGCCAGAAACAAAACGAATGCACCCAATCCACTTTTTTGACCTAGTAGTGATGTTTTGGTTCATTTTGGTCAGTTTCATTACTGTGCCGAAAACCATGCCGAGGGTGCATTTACTGCATCGATTTGGGCCGAAAATGAAACGATGCACCGATTCATCCAGAAACAAAACGAACACACCCAGTCCACTTTTTTGGACCCAATAGTGATGTTTGGGTTCATTTGGGTCAGTTTCGTAATTGTGTCGAAAACCATGCCGGGGTTGCATTTAATGCACCGAGTCGGGCAGAAAAGAAACGATGCACCGATTCGGGCCAGAAACGAAACGAACGCACCCAATCCACTTTTTTGGAACCGATAGTGATGTTTGTGTTCGTTTGGGTCAGTTTCATAATTGTGTCGAAAACCATGACGGGGTTGCATTTAATGCACCGAGTTTGGCAAAAAAGAAACGATGCACCGATTCGGGCCAGCAATGAAACGAACGCACCCAATCCCTTTTTTCGACCCAATATTGATGTTTTGGTTCATTTTGGTCAGTTTCATTACTGTGCCGAAAACCATGTCGGGTTGCATTTACTGCACCGATTCGTGCCAAAAATTAAACGATGCACCGATTTGTCCAGAAACAAAACGAACGCACCCAGTCCACTTTTTTGGACCCAATAGTGATGTTTGGGTTCATTTGGGTCAGTTTTGTAATTGTGTTGAAAACCATGCCGGGGTTGCATTTAATGCACCGAGTCGGGCAGAAAAGAAACGATGCACCGATTCGGGCCAGAAACGAGACGAACGCACCCAATCCACTTTTTTGGAACCAATATTGATGTTTTGGTTCATTTTGGTCAGTTTCATTACAGTGCCGAAAACCATGTCGGGTTGCATTTACTGCACTGATTCGGGCCAAAAATTAAACGATCCACCGATTTGTCCAGAAACAAAACGAACACACCCAGTCCACTTTTTCGGACCCAATAGTGATGTTTGGGTTCATTTGGGTCAGTTTCGTAATTATGTCGAAAACCATGCCGGGGTTGCATTTAATGCACCGAGTCGGGCAGAAAAGAAACGATGCACCGATTCGGGCCAGAAACGAAACGAACGCACCCAATCCACTTTTTTGGAACCGATATTGATGTTTTGGTTCATTTTTGTCAGTTTCATTAATGTGCTGAAAACCATGTCGGGTTGCATTTACTACACCGAGTGGGGCAGAAAAGAAACGATGCACCGATTCGGGCCAGAAACAAAACGAATGCACCCAATCCACTTTTTTGACCTAGTAGTGATGTTTTGGTTCATTTTGGTCAGTTTCAATACTGTGCCGAAAACCATGCCGAGGGTGCATTTACTGCATCGATTTGGGCCGAAAATGAAACGATGCACCGATTCATCCAGAAACAAAACGAACGCACCCAGTCCACTTTTATGGACCCAATAGTGATGTTTGGGTTCGTTTGGGTCAGTTTCATAATTGTGTCGAAAACCATGCCGGGGTTGCATTTAATGCACCGAGTCGGGCAGAAAAGAAACGATGCACCGATTCGGGCCAGAAACGAAACGAACACACCCAATCCACTTCTTTGGAACCAATATTGATGTTTTGGTTCATTTTGGTCAGTTTCACTACTGTGCCGAAAACCATGTCGGGTTGCATTTACTGCACCGATTCGGCCCAAAAAATAAACGATGCACTGATTCGTCCAGAAACAAAACAAACGCACCTAGTCCACTTTTTTGGACCCAATAGTGATGTTTGGGTTCATTTGGGTCAGTTTCATAATTGTGTCGAAAACCATGCCGGGGTTGCATTTAATGCACCGAGTGGGGCAGAAAAGAAACGATGCACCGATTCGGGCCAGAAACAAAACGAACGCACCCAATCCACTTTTTTGACCTAGTAGTGATGTTTTGGTTCATTTTGGTCAGTTTCATTACTGTGCCGAAAACCATGCCGAGGGTGCATTTACTGCATCGATTTGGGCCGAAAATGAAACGATGCACCGATTCATCCAGAAACAAAACGAACGCGCCCAGACCACTTTTATGGACCCAATAGTGATGTTTGGGTTCGTTTGGGTCAGTTTCATAATTGTGTCGAAAACCACGCCGGGGTTGCATTTAATACACCGAGTCGGGCAGAAAAGAAACGATGCACCGATTCGGGCCAGAAATGAAACGAACGCACCCAATCCACTTTTTTGGAACCAATATTGATGTTTTGGTTCATTTTGGTCAGTTTCATTACTGTGCCGAAAACCATGTCGGGTTGCATTTACTGCACCGATTCGGGCCAAAAATTAAACGATGCACCGATTTGTCCAAACACAAAACGAACGCACCCAGTCCACTTTTTTGGACCCAATAATGATGTTTGGGTTCGTTTGGGTCAGTTTCATAATTGTGTCAAAAACCATGCCGGGGTTGCATTTAATGCACCGAGTCGGGCAGAAAAGAAACGATGCACCGATTCGGGCCAGAAACGAAACGAACGCACCCAATCCACTTTTTTGGAACCAATATTGATGTTTTGGTTCATTTTGGTCAGTTTCATTACTGTGCCGAAAACAATGTTGGGTTGCATTTACTGCACCGATTCGGCCCAAAAAATAAACGATGCACTGATTCGTCTAGAAACAAAACGAACGCACCTAGTCCACTTTTTTGGACCCAATAGTGATGTTTGGGTTCATTTGGGTCAGTTTCGTAATTGTGTCGAAAACCATGCCGGGGTTGCATTTAATGCACCGAGTGGGGCAGAAAAGAAACGATGCACCGATTCGGGCCAGAAAAAAAACGAACGCACCCAATCCACTTTTTTGACCTAGTAGTGATGTTTTGGTTCATTTTGGTCAGTTTCATTACTGTGCCGAAAACCATGCCGAGAGTGCATTTACTGCATCGATTTGGGCCGAAAATGAAACGATGCACCGATTCATCCTGAAACAAAACGAACGCACCCAGTCCACTTTTATGGACCCAATAATGATGTTTGGGTTCGTTTGGGTCAGTTTCATAATTGTGTCAAAAACCATGCCGGGGTTGCATTTAATGCACCGAGTCGGGCAGAAAAGAAATGATGCACCGATTCGGGCCAGAAACGAAACGAACGCACCCAATCCACTTTTTTGGAACCAATATTGATGTTTTGGTTCATTTTGGTCAGTTTCATTACTGTGCCGAAAACCATGTCGGGTTGCATTTACTGCACCGATTCGGGCCAAAAATTAAACGATGCACCGATTTGTCCAGAAACAAAACGAACACACCCAGTCCACTTTTTTGGACCCAATAGTGATGTTTGGGTTCATTTGGGTCTGTTTCGTAATTGTGTCGAAAACCATGCCGGGGTTGCATTTAATGCACCGAGTCGGGCAGAAAAGAAACGATGCACCGATTCGGGCCAGAAACGAAACGAACGCACCCAGTCCACTTTTATGGACCCGATAGTGATGTTTGGGTTCGTTTGGGTCAGTTTCATAATTGTGTCGAAAACCATGACGGGGTTGCATTTAATGCACCGAGTTTGGCAGAAAAGAAACGATGCACCGATTCGGGCCAGCAATGAAACGAACGCACCCAATCCCTTTTTTCGACCCAATATTGATGTTTTGGTTCATTTTGGTCAGTTTCATTACTCTGTCGAAAACCATGTCGGGTTGCATTTACTGCACCGATTCGTGCCAAAAATTAAACGATGCACCGATTTGTCCAGAAACAAAACGAACGCACCCAGTCCACTTTTTTGGACCCAATAGTGATGTTTGGGTTCATTTGGGTCCGTTTCGTAATTGTGTTGAAAACCATGCCGGGGTTGCATTTAATGCACCGAGTCGGGCAGAAAAGAAACGATGCACCGATTCGGGCCAGAAACGAGACGAACGCACCCAATCCACTTTTTTGGAACCAATATTGATGTTTTGGTTCATTTTGGTCAGTTTCATTACTGTGCCGAAAACCATGTCGGGTTGCATTTACTGCACCGATTCGGGCCAAAAATTAAACGATGCACTGATTCGTCCAGAAACAAAACGAACACACCTAGTCCACTTTTTGGGACCAATAGTGATGTTTGGGTTCATTTGGGTCAGTTTCATAATTGTGTCGAAAAATGATGACGGGGTTGCATTTATTGCACCGAGTTGGGCAGAAAAGAAACTATGCACCGATTCGGGCCAGAAACGAAACGAACGCACCCAATCCACTTTTTTGGAACCAATATTGATGTTTTGGTTCATTTTGGTCAGTTTCATTACTGTGCCGAAAACCATTTCGGGTTGCATTTACTGCACTGATTCGGGCCAAAAATTAAACGATGCACCGATTTGTCCAGAAACAAAACGAACACACCCAGTCCACTTTTTTGGACCCAATAGTGATGTTTGGGTTCACTTGGGTCAGTTTCGTAATTGTGTCGAAAACCATGCCGGGGTTGCATTTAATGCACCGAGTCGGGCAGAAAAGAAACGATGCACCGATTCGTGCCATAAACGAAATGAACGCACCCAATCCACTTTTTTGGAACCAATATTGATGTTTTGGTTCATTTTGGTCAGTTTCATTACTATGCCGAAAACCATTTCGGGTTGCATTTACTGCACTGATTCGGGCCAAAAATTAAACGATCCACCGATTTGTCCAGAAACAAAACGAACACACCCAGTCCACTTTTTTGGACCCAATAGTGATGTTTGGGTTCATTTGGGTCCGTTTCGTAATTGTGTCGAAAACCATGCCGGGGTTGCATTTAATGCACCGAGTTGGGCAAAAAAGAAACGATGCACCGATTCGGGCCAGAAACGAAATGAACGCACCCAACCCACTTTTTTGGATCCTATAATGATGTTTTGGTTCATTTTGGTCACTTTCATTACTGTGCCGAAAACCATTTCGGGTTGCATTTACTGCACTGATTCGGGCCAAGAATTAAACGATGCACCGATTTGTCCAGAAACAAAACGAACACACCCAGTCCACTTTTTTGGACCCAATAGTGATGTTTGGGTTCATTTGGGTCAGTTTCGTAATTGTGTCGAAAACCATGCCGGGGTTGCATCTAATGCACCGAGTCGGGCAGAAAAGAAACGATGCACCGATTCGGGCCAGAAACGAAACGAACGCACCCAGTCCACTTTTATGGACCCAATAGTGATGTTTGGGTTCAGTTGGGTCAGTTTCGTAATTGTGTCGAAAACCATGCCGGGGTTGCATTTAATGCACCGAGTCGGGCAGAAAAGAAACGATGCACCGATTCGGGCCAGAAACGAAATAAACGCACCCAATCCACTTTTTTGGAACCAATATTGATGTTTTGGTTCATTGTGGTCAGTTTCATTACTGTGTCGAAAACCATTTCGGGTTGCATTTACTGCACTGATTCGGGCCAAAAATTAAACGATCCACCGATTTGTCCAGAAACAAAACGAACACACCTAGTCCACGTTTTTGGACCCAAGAGTGATGTTTGGGTTCATTTGGGTCAGTTTCGTAATTGTGTCGAAAACCATGCCGGGGTTGCATTTAATGCACCGAGTCGGGCAGAAAAGAAACGATGCACCGATTCGGGCCAGAAACGAAACGAACGCACCCAGTCCACTTTTATGGACCCAATAGTGATGTTTGGGTTCATTTGGGTCAGTTTCGTAATTGTGTCGAAAACCATGCCGGGGTTGCATTTAATGCACCGAGTCGAGCAGAAAAGAAACGATGCACCGATTCGGGCCAGAAACGAAACGAACGCACCCAATCCACTTTTTTGGAACCGATAGTGATGTTTGGGTTCGTTTGGGTCAGTTTCATAATTGTGTCGAAAACCATGACGGGGTTGCATTTAATGCACCGAGTTTGGCAGAAAAGAAACGATGCACCGATTCGGGCCAGCAATGAAACGAACGCACCCAATCCCTTTTTTCGACCCAATATTGATGTTTTGGTTCATTTTGATCAGTTTCATTACTGTGCCGAAAACCATGTCGGGTTGCATTTAGTGCACCGATTCGTGCCAAAAATTAAACGATGCACCGATTTGTCCAGAAACAAAACGAACGCACCCAGTCCACTTTTTTGGACCCAATAGTGATGTTTGGGTTCATTTGGGTCCGTTTCGTAATTGTGTTGAAAACCATGCCGGGGTTGCATTTAATGCGCCGAGTCGGGCAGAAAAAAAACGATGCACCGATTCGGGCTAGAAACGAGACGAACGCACCCAATCCACTTTTTTGGAACCAATATTGATGTTTTGGTTCATTTTGGTCAGTTTCATTACTGTGCCGAAAACCATGTCGGGTTGCATTTACTGCACCGATTCGGGCCAAAAATTAAATGATGCACCGATTTGTCCAAACACAAAACGAACGCACCCAGTCCACTTTTTTGGACCCAATAGTGATGTTTGGGTTCATTTTGGTCAGTTTCGTAATTGTGTCGAAAACCATGTCGGGGTTGCATTTAATGCACCGAGTCGGGCAGAAAAGAAACGATGCACCGATTCGGGCCAGAAACGAAATGAACGCACCCAATCCACTTTTTTGGAACCAATATTGATGTTTTGGTTCGTTTTGGTCAGTTTCATTACTGTGCCGAAAACCATGTCGGGTTGCATTTACTGCACCGATTCGGGCCAAAAATTAAACGATGCACTGATTCGTCCAGAAACAAAACGAACGCACCTAGTCCACTTTTTGGGACCAATAGTGATGTTTGGGTTCATTTGGGTCAGTTTCATAATTGTGTCGAAAAATGATGACGGGGTTGCATTTATTGCACCGAGTTGGGCAGAAAAGAAACTATGCACCGATTCGGGCCAGAAACGAAACGAACGCACCCAATCCACTTTTTTGGAACCAATATTGATGTTTTGGTTCATTTTGGTCAGTTTCATTACTGTGCCGAAAACCATTTCGGGTTGCATTTACTGCACTGATTCGGGCCAAAAATTAAACGATGCACCGATTTGTCCAGAAACAAAACGAACACACCCAGTCCACTTTTTTGGACCCAATAGTGATGTTTGGGTTCACTTGGGTCAGTTTCGTAATTGTGTCGAAAACCATGCCGGGGTTGCATTTAATGCACCGAGTCGGGCAGAAAAGAAACGATGCACCGATTCGTGCCATAAACGAAATGAACGCACCCAATCCACTTTTTTGGAACCAATATTGATGTTTTGGTTCATTTTGGTCAGTTTCATTACTATGCCGAAAACCATTTCGGGTTGCATTTACTGCACTGATTCGGGCCAAAAATTAAACGATCCACCGATTTGTCCAGAAACAAAACGAACACACCCAGTCCACTTTTTTGGACCCAATAGTGATGTTTGGGTTCATTTGGGTCCGTTTCGTAATTGTGTCGAAAACCATGCCGGGGTTGCATTTAATGCACCGAGTTGGGCAAAAAAGAAACGATGCACCGATTCGGGCCAGAAACGAAATGAACGCACCCAACCCACTTTTTTGGATCCTATAATGATGTTTTGGTTCATTTTGGTCACTTTCATTACTGTGCCGAAAACCATTTCGGGTTGCATTTACTGCACTGATTCGGGCCAAGAATTAAACGATGCACCGATTTGTCCAGAAACAAAACGAACACACCCAGTCCACTTTTTTGGACCCAATAGTGATGTTTGGGTTCATTTGGGTCAGTTTCGTAATTGTGTCGAAAACCATGCCGGGGTTGCATCTAATGCACCGAGTCGGGCAGAAAAGAAACGATGCACCGATTCGGGCCAGAAACGAAACGAATGCACCCAGTCCACTTTTATGGACCCAATAGTGATGTTTGGGTTCAGTTGGGTCAGTTTCGTAATTGTGTCGAAAACCATGCCGGGGTTGCATTTAATGCACCGAGTCGGGCAGAAAAGAAACGATGCACCGATTCGGGCCAGAAACGAAATAAACGCACCCAATCCACTTTTTTGGAACCAATATTGATGTTTTGGTTCATTGTGGTCAGTTTCATTACTGTGTCGAAAACCATTTCGGGTTGCATTTACTGCACTGATTCGGGCCAAAAATTAAACGATCCACCGATTTGTCCAGAAACAAAACGAACACACCTAGTCCACGTTTTTGGACCCAAGAGTGATGTTTGGGTTCATTTGGGTCAGTTTCGTAATTGTGTCGAAAACCATGCCGGGGTTGCATTTAATGCACCGAGTCGAGCAGAAAAGAAACGATGCACCGATTCGGGCCAGAAACGAAACGAACGCACCCAATCCACTTTTTTGGAACCGATAGTGATGTTTGGGTTCGTTTGGGTCAGTTTCATAATTGTGTCGAAAACCATGACGGGGTTGCATTTAATGCACCGAGTTTGGCAGAAAAGAAACGATGCACCGATTCGGGCCAGCAATGAAACGAACGCACCCAATCCCTTTTTTCGACCCAATATTGATGTTTTGGTTCATTTTGATCAGTTTCATTACTGTGCCGAAAACCATGTCGGGTTGCATTTAGTGCACCGATTCGTGCCAAAAATTAAACGATGCACCGATTTGTCCAGAAACAAAACGAACGCACCCAGTCCACTTTTTTGGACCCAATAGTGATGTTTGGGTTCATTTGGGTCCGTTTCGTAATTGTGTTGAAAACCATGCCGGGGTTGCATTTAATGCGCCGAGTCGGGCAGAAAAAAAACGATGCACCGATTCGGGCTAGAAACGAGACGAACGCACCCAATCCACTTTTTTGGAACCAATATTGATGTTTTGGTTCATTTTGGTCAGTTTCATTACTGTGCCGAAAACCATGTCGGGTTGCATTTACTGCACCGATTCGGGCCAAAAATTAAATGATGCACCGATTTGTCCAAACACAAAACGAACGCACCCAGTCCACTTTTTTGGACCCAATAGTGATGTTTGGGTTCATTTTGGTCAGTTTCGTAATTGTGTCGAAAACCATGTCGGGGTTGCATTTAATGCACCGAGTCGGGCAGAAAAGAAACGATGCACCGATTCGGGCCAGAAACGAAATGAACGCACCCAATCCACTTTTTTGGAACCAATATTGATGTTTTGGTTCGTTTTGGTCAGTTTCATTACTGTGCCGAAAACCATTTCGGGTTGCATTTACTGCACTGATTCGGGCCAAAAATAAAACGATCCACCGATTTGTCCAGAAACAAAACGAACACACCCAGTCCACTTTTTTGGACCCAATAGTGATGTTTGGGTTCATTTGGGTCAGTTTCGTAATTGTGTCGAAAACCATGCCGGGGTTGCATTTAATGCACCGAGTGGGGCAGAAAAGAAACGATGCACCGATTCGGGCCAGAAACAAAACGAACGCACCCAATCCACTTTTTTGACCTAGTAGTGATGTTTTGGTTCATTTTGGTCAGTTTCATTACTGTGCGGAAAACCATGCCGAGGTTGCATTTACTGCATCGATTTGGGCCGAAAATGAAACGATGCACCGATTCATCCAGAAACAAAACGAACGCGCCCAGACCACTTTTATGGACCCAATAGTGATGTTTGGGTTCGTTTGGGTCAGTTTCATAATTGTGTCGAAAACCACGCCGGGGTTTTATTTAATACACCGAGTCGGGCAGAAAAGAAACGATGCACCGATTCGGGCCAGAAACGAAACGAACGCACCCAATCGACTTTTTTGGAACCAATATTGATGTTTTGGTTCATTTTGGTCAGTTTCATTACTGTGCCGAAAACCATGTCGGGTTGCATTTACTGCACCGATTCGGGCCAAAAATTAAACGATGCACCGATTTGTCGAAACACAAAACGAACGCACCCAGTCCACTTTTTTGGACCCAATAGTGATGTTTGGGTTCATTTGGGTCAGTTTCGTAATTGTGTCGAAAACCATGTCGGGGTTGCATTTAATGCACCGAGTCGGGCAGAAAAGAAACGATGCACCGATTCGGGCCAGAAACGAAATGAACACACCCAATCCACTTTTTTGGAACCAATATTGATGTTTTGGTTCATTTTGGTCAGTTTCATTACTGTGCCGAAAACCATTTCGGGTTGCATTTACTGCACTGATTCGGGCAAAAAATTAAACGATCCACCGATTTGTCCAGAAACAAAACGAACGCACCTAGTCCACGTTTTTGGACCCAATAGTGATGTTTGGGTTCATTTGGGTCAGTTTCGTAATTGTGTCGAAAACCATGCCGGGGTTGCATTTAATGCACCGAGTCGGGCAGAAAAGAAACGATGCACCGATTCGGGCCAGAAACAAAACGAACGCACCCAATCCACTTTTTTGACCTAGTAGTGATGTTTTGGTTCATTTTGGTCAGTTTCATTACTGAGCCGAAAACCATGCCGAGAGTGCATTTACTGCATCGATTTGGGCCAAAAATGAAACGATGCACCGATTCATCCAGAAACAAAACGAACGCACCCAGTCCACTTTTATGGACCCAATAATGATGTTTGGGTTCGTTTGGGTCAGTTTCATAATTGTGTCAAAAACCATGCCGGGGTTGCATTTAATGCACCGAGTCGGGCAGAAAAGAAACGATGCACGGATTCGGGCCAGAAACGAAACGAACGCACCCAATCCACTTTTTTGGAACCAATATTGATGTTTTGGTTCATTTTGGTCAGTTTCATTACTATGCCGAAAACCATGTTGGGTTGCATTTACTGCACCGATTCGGCCCAAAAAATAAACGATGCACTGATTCGTCCAGAAACAAAACGAACGCACCTAGTCCACTTTTTTGGACCCAATAGTGATGTTTGGGTTCATTTGGGTCAGTTTCGTAATTGTGTCGAAAACCATGCCGGGGTTGCATTTAATGCACCGAGTGGGGCAGAAAAGAAACGAGGCACCGATTCGGACCAGCAATGAAACGAACGCACCCAATCCCTTTTTTCGACCCAATATTGATGTTTTGGTTCATTTTGATCAGTTTCATTACTGTGCCGAAAACCATGTCGGGTTGCATTTAGTGCACCGATTCGTGCCAAAAATTAAACGATGCACCGATTTGTCCAGAAACAAAACGAACGCACCCAGACCACTTTTATGGACCCAATAGTGATGTTTGGGTTCGTTTGGGTCAGTTTCATAATTGTGTCGAAAACCATGCCGGGGTTGAATTTAATGCACCGAGTCGGGCACAAAAGAAAGGTTGCACCGATTCAGGCCAGAAACGAAACGAACGCACCTAATCCACTTTTTTGGAACCAATATTGATGTTTTGGTTCATTTTGGTCAGTTTCATTACTGTGCCGAAAACCATGTCGGGTTGCATTTACTGCACCGATTCGGGCCAAAAATTAAATGATGCACCGATTTGTCCAAACACAAAACGAACGCACCCAGTCCACTTTTTTGGACCCAATAGTGATGTTTGGGTTCATTTTGGTCAGTTTCGTAATTGTGTCGAAAACCATGTCGGGGTTGCATTTAATGCACCGAGTCGGGCAGAAAAGAAACGATGCACCGATTCGGGCCAGAAACGAAACGAACGCACCCAGTCCACTTTTATGGACCCAATAGTGATGTTTGGGTTCATTTGGGTCAGTTTCGTAATTGTGTCGAAAACCATGCCGGGGTTGCATTTAATGCACCGAGTCGGGCAGAAAAGAAACGATGCACCGATTCGGGCCAGAAACGAAATAAACGCACCCAATCCACTTTTTTGGAACCAATATTGATGTTTTGGTTCATTGTGGTCAGTTTCATTACTGTGCCGAAAACCATTTCGGGTTGCATTTACTGCACTGATTCGGGCCAAAAATTAAACGATCCACCGATTTGTCCAGAAACAAAACGAACACACCTAGTCCACGTTTTTGGACCCAATAGTGATGTTTGGGTTCATTTGGGTCAGTTTCGTAATTGTGTCGAAAACCATGCCGGGGTTGCATTTAATGCACCGAGTCGGGCAGAAAAGAAACGATGCACCGATTCGGGCCAGAAACGAAACGAACGCACCCAGTCCACTTTTATGGACCCAATAGTGATGTTTGGGTTCATTTGGGTCAGTTTCGTAATTGTGTCGAAAACCATGCCGGGGTTGCATTTAATGCACCGAGTCGAGCAGAAAAGAAACGATGCACCGATTCGGGCCAGAAACGAAACGAACGCACCCAATCCACTTTTTTGGAACCGATAGTGATGTTTGGGTTCGTTTGGGTCAGTTTCATAATTGTGTCGAAAACCATGACGGGGTTGCATTTAATGCACCGAGTTTGGCAGAAAAGAAACGATGCACCGATTCGGGCCAGCAATGAAACGAACGCACCCAATCCCTTTTTTCGACCCAATATTGATGTTTTGGTTCATTTTGATCAGTTTCATTACTGTGCCGAAAACCATGTCGGGTTGCATTTAGTGCACCGATTCGTGCCAAAAATTAAACGATGCACCGATTTGTCCAGAAACAAAACGAACGCACCCAGTCCACTTTTTTGGACCCAATAGTGATGTTTGGGTTCATTTGGGTCCGTTTCGTAATTGTGTTGAAAACCATGCCGGGGTTGCATTTAATGCGCCGAGTCGGGCAGAAAAAAAACGATGCACCGATTCGGGCTAGAAACGAGACGAACGCACCCAATCCACTTTTTTGGAACCAATATTGATGTTTTGGTTCATTTTGGTCAGTTTCATTACTGTGCCGAAAACCATGTCGGGTTGCATTTACTGCACCGATTCGGGCCAAAAATTAAATGATGCACCGATTTGTCCAAACACAAAACGAACGCACCCAGTCCACTTTTTTGGACCCAATAGTGATGTTTGGGTTCATTTTGGTCAGTTTCGTAATTGTGTCGAAAACCATGTCGGGGTTGCATTTAATGCACCGAGTCGGGCAGAAAAGAAACGATGCACCGATTCGGGCCAGAAACGAAATGAACGCACCCAATCCACTTTTTTGGAACCAATATTGATGTTTTGGTTCGTTTTGGTCAGTTTCATTACTGTGCCGAAAACCATTTCGGGTTGCATTTACTGCACTGATTCGGGCCAAAAATAAAACGATCCACCGATTTGTCCAGAAACAAAACGAACACACCCAGTCCACTTTTTTGGACCCAATAGTGATGTTTGGGTTCATTTGGGTCAGTTTCGTAATTGTGTCGAAAACCATGCCGGGGTTGCATTTAATGCACCGAGTGGGGCAGAAAAGAAACGATGCACCGATTCGGGCCAGAAACAAAACGAACGCACCCAATCCACTTTTTTGACCTAGTAGTGATGTTTTGGTTCATTTTGGTCAGTTTCATTACTGTGCGGAAAACCATGCCGAGGTTGCATTTACTGCATCGATTTGGGCCGAAAATGAAACGATGCACCGATTCATCCAGAAACAAAACGAACGCGCCCAGACCACTTTTATGGACCCAATAGTGATGTTTGGGTTCGTTTGGGTCAGTTTCATAATTGTGTCGAAAACCACGCCGGGGTTTTATTTAATACACCGAGTCGGGCAGAAAAGAAACGATGCACCGATTCGGGCCAGAAACGAAACGAACGCACCCAATCGACTTTTTTGGAACCAATATTGATGTTTTGGTTCATTTTGGTCAGTTTCATTACTGTGCCGAAAACCATGTCGGGTTGCATTTACTGCACCGATTCGGGCCAAAAATTAAACGATGCACCGATTTGTCGAAACACAAAACGAACGCACCCAGTCCACTTTTTTGGACCCAATAGTGATGTTTGGGTTCATTTGGGTCAGTTTCGTAATTGTGTCGAAAACCATGTCGGGGTTGCATTTAATGCACCGAGTCGGGCAGAAAAGAAACGATGCACCGATTCGGGCCAGAAACGAAATGAACACACCCAATCCACTTTTTTGGAACCAATATTGATGTTTTGGTTCATTTTGGTCAGTTTCATTACTGTGCCGAAAACCATTTCGGGTTGCATTTACTGCACTGATTCGGGCAAAAAATTAAACGATCCACCGATTTGTCCAGAAACAAAACGAACGCACCTAGTCCACGTTTTTGGACCCAATAGTGATGTTTGGGTTCATTTGGGTCAGTTTCGTAATTGTGTCGAAAACCATGCCGGGGTTGCATTTAATGCACCGAGTCGGGCAGAAAAGAAACGATGCACCGATTCGGGCCAGAAACAAAACGAACGCACCCAATCCACTTTTTTGACCTAGTAGTGATGTTTTGGTTCATTTTGGTCAGTTTCATTACTGAGCCGAAAACCATGCCGAGAGTGCATTTACTGCATCGATTTGGGCCAAAAATGAAACGATGCACCGATTCATCCAGAAACAAAACGAACGCACCCAGTCCACTTTTATGGACCCAATAATGATGTTTGGGTTCGTTTGGGTCAGTTTCATAATTGTGTCAAAAACCATGCCGGGGTTGCATTTAATGCACCGAGTCGGGCAGAAAAGAAACGATGCACGGATTCGGGCCAGAAACGAAACGAACGCACCCAATCCACTTTTTTGGAACCAATATTGATGTTTTGGTTCATTTTGGTCAGTTTCATTACTATGCCGAAAACCATGTTGGGTTGCATTTACTGCACCGATTCGGCCCAAAAAATAAACGATGCACTGATTCGTCCAGAAACAAAACGAACGCACCTAGTCCACTTTTTTGGACCCAATAGTGATGTTTGGGTTCATTTGGGTCAGTTTCGTAATTGTGTCGAAAACCATGCCGGGGTTGCATTTAATGCACCGAGTGGGGCAGAAAAGAAACGAGGCACCGATTCGGACCAGCAATGAAACGAACGCACCCAATCCCTTTTTTCGACCCAATATTGATGTTTTGGTTCATTTTGATCAGTTTCATTACTGTGCCGAAAACCATGTCGGGTTGCATTTAGTGCACCGATTCGTGCCAAAAATTAAACGATGCACCGATTTGTCCAGAAACAAAACGAACGCACCCAGACCACTTTTATGGACCCAATAGTGATGTTTGGGTTCGTTTGGGTCAGTTTCATAATTGTGTCGAAAACCATGCCGGGGTTGAATTTAATGCACCGAGTCGGGCACAAAAGAAAGGTTGCACCGATTCAGGCCAGAAACGAAACGAACGCACCTAATCCACTTTTTTGGAACCAATATTGATGTTTTGGTTCATTTTGGTCAGTTTCATTACTGTGCCGAAAACCATGTCGGGTTGCATTTACTGCACCGATTCGGGCCAAAAATTAAATGATGCACCGATTTGTCCAAACACAAAACGAACGCACCCAGTCCACTTTTTTGGACCCAATAGTGATGTTTGGGTTCATTTTGGTCAGTTTCGTAATTGTGTCGAAAACCATGTCGGGGTTGCATTTAATGCACCGAGTCGGGCAGAAAAGAAACGATGCACCGATTCGGGCCAGAAACGAAATGAACGCACCCAATCCACTTTTTTGGAACCAATATTGATGTTTTGGTTCGTTTTGGTCAGTTTCATTACTGTGCCGAAAACCATTTCGGGTTGCATTTACTGCACTGATTCGGGCCAAAAATAAAACGATCCACCGATTTGTCCAGAAACAAAACGAACACACCCAGTCCACTTTTTTGGACCCAATAGTGATGTTTGGGTTCATTTGGGTCAGTTTCGTAATTGTGTCGAAAACCATGCCGGGGTTGCATTTGATGCACCGAGTGGGGCAGAAAAGAAACGATGCACCGATTCGGGCCAGAAACAAAACGAACGCACCCAATCCACTTTTTTGACCTAGTAGTGATGTTTTGGTTCATTTTGGTCAGTTTCATTACTGTGCCGAAAACCATGCCGAGGTTGCATTTACTGCATCGATTTGGGCCGAAAATGAAACGATGCACCGATTCATCCAGAAACAAAACGAACGCGCCCAGACCACTTTTATGGACCCAATAGTGATGTTTGGGTTCGTTTGGGTCAGTTTCATAATTGTGTCGAAAACCACGCCGGGGTTGCATTTAATACACCGAGTCGGGCAGAAAAGAAACGATGCACCGATTCGGGCCAGAAACGAAACGAACGCACCCAATCCACTTTTTTGGAACCAATATTGATGTTTTGGTTCATTTTGGTCAGTTTCATTACTGTGCCGAAAACCATGTCGGGTTGCATTTACTGCACCGATTCGGGCCAAAAATTAAACGATGCACCGATTTGTCCAAACACAAAACGAACGCACCCAGTCCACTTTTTTGGACCCAATAGTGATGTTTGGGTTCATTTGGGTCAGTTTCGTAATTGTGTCGAAAACCATGTCGGGGTTGCATTTAATGCACCGAGTCGGGCAGAAAAGAAACGATGCACCGATTCGGGCCAGAAACGAAATGAACACACCCAATCCACTTTTTTGGAACCAATATTGATGTTTTGGTTCATTTTGGTCAGTTTCATTACTGTGCCGAAAACCATTTCGGGTTGCATTTACTGCACTGATTCGGGCAAAAAATTAAACGATCCACCGATTTGTCCAGAAACAAAACGAACGCACCTAGTCCACGTTTTTGGACCCAATAGTGATGTTTGGGTTCATTTGGGTCAGTTTCGTAATTGTGTCGAAAACCATGCCGGGGTTGCATTTAATGCACCGAGTCGGGCAGAAAAGAAACGATGCACCGATTCGGGCCAGAAACAAAACGAACGCACCCAATCCACTTTTTTGACCTAGTAGTGATGTTTTGGTTCATTTTGGTCAGTTTCATTACTGAGCCGAAAACCATGCCGAGAGTGCATTTACTGCATCGATTTGGGTCAAAAATGAAACGATGCACCGATTCATCCAGAAACAAAACGAACGCACCCAGTCCACTTTTATGTTCCCAATAATGATGTTTGGGTTCGTTTGGGTCAGTTTCATAATTGTGTCAAAAACCATGCCGGGGTTGCATTTAATGCACCGAGTCGGGCAGAAAAGAAACGATGCACCGATTCGGGCCAGAAACGAAACGAACGCACCCAATCCACTTCTTTGGAACCAATATTGATGTTTTGGTTCATTTTGGTCAGTTTCATTACTGTGCCGAAAACCATGCCGAGGGTGCATTTACTGCATCGATTTGGGCCGAAAATGAAACGATGCACCGATTCATCCAGAAACAAAACGAACCCACCCAGTCCACTTTTATGGACCCAATAGTGATGTTTGGGTTCGTTTGGGTCAGTTTCATAATTGTGTCAAAAACCATGCCGGGGTTGCATTTAATGCACCGAGTGGGGCAGAAAAGAAACGATGCACCGATTCGGGCCAGAAACAAAACGAACGCACCCAATCCACTTTTTTGACCTAGTAGTGATGTTTTGGTTCATTTTGGTCAGTTTCATTACTGTGCCGAAAACCATGCCGAGGTTGCATTTACTGCATCGATTTGGGCCGAAAATGAAACGATGCACCGATTCATCCAGAAACAAAACGAACGCGCCCAGACCACTTTTATGGACCCAATAGTGATGTTTGGGTTCGTTTGGGTCAGTTTCATAATTGTGTCGAAAACCACGCCGGGGTTGCATTTAATACACCGAGTCGGGCAGAAAAGAAACGATGCACCGATTCGGGCCAGAAACGAAACGAACGCACCCAATCCACTTTTTTGGAACCAATATTGATGTTTTGGTTCATTTTGGTCAGTTTCATTACTGTGCCGAAAACCATGTCGGGTTGCATTTACTGCACCGATTCGGGCCAAAAATTAAACGATGCACCGATTTGTCCAAACACAAAACGAACGCACCCAGTCCACTTTTTTGGACCCAATAGTGATGTTTGGGTTCATTTGGGTCAGTTTCGTAATTGTGTCGAAAACCATGTCGGGGTTGCATTTAATGCACCGAGTCGGGCAGAAAAGAAACGATGCACCGATTCGGGCCAGAAACGAAATGAACACACCCAATCCACTTTTTTGGAACCAATATTGATGTTTTGGTTCATTTTGGTCAGTTTCATTACTGTGCCGAAAACCATTTCGGGTTGCATTTACTGCACTGATTCGGGCAAAAAATTAAACGATCCACCGATTTGTCCAGAAACAAAACGAACGCACCTAGTCCACGTTTTTGGACCCAATAGTGATGTTTGGGTTCATTTGGGTCAGTTTCGTAATTGTGTCGAAAACCATGCCGGGGTTGCATTTAATGCACCGAGTCGGGCAGAAAAGAAACGATGCACCGATTCGGGCCAGAAACAAAACGAACGCACCCAATCCACTTTTTTGACCTAGTAGTGATGTTTTGGTTCATTTTGGTCAGTTTCATTACTGAGCCGAAAACCATGCCGAGAGTGCATTTACTGCATCGATTTGGGCCAAAAATGAAACGATGCACCGATTCATCCAGAAACAAAACGAACGCACCCAGTCCACTTTTATGGACCCAATAATGATGTTTGGGTTCGTTTGGGTCAGTTTCATAATTGTGTCAAAAACCATGCCGGGGTTGCATTTAATGCACTGAGTCGGGCAGAAAAGAAACGATGCACCGATTCGGGCCAGAAACGAAACGAACGCACCCAATCCACTTCTTTGGAACCAATATTGATGTTTTGGTTCATTTTGGTCAGTTTCATTACTGTGCCGAAAACCATGCCGAGGGTGCATTTACTGCATCGATTTGGGCCGAAAATGAAACGATGCACCGATTCATCCAGAAACAAAACGAACCCACCCAGTCCACTTTTATGGACCCAATAGTGATGTTTGGGTTCGTTTGGGTCAGTTTCATAATTGTGTCAAAAACCATGCCGGGGTTGCATTTAATGCACCGAGTCGGGCAGAAAAGAAACGATGCACCGATTCGGGCCAGAAACGAAACGAACGCACCCAATCCACTTCTTTGGAACCAATATTGATGTTTTGGTTCATTTTGGTCAGTTTCACTACTGTGCCGAAAACCATGTCGGGTTGCATTTACTGCACCGATTCGGCCCAAAAAATAAACGATGCACTGATTCGTCCAGAAACAAAACAAACGCACCTAGTCCACTTTTTTGGACCCAATAGTGATGTTTGGGTTCATTTGGGTGAGTTTCATAATTGTGTCGAAAACCATGCCGGGGTTGCATTTAATGCACCGAGTGGGGCAGAAAAGAAACGATGCACCGATTCGGGCCAGAAACAAAACGAACGCACCCAATCCACTTTTTTGACCTAGTAGTGATGTTTTGGTTCATTTTGGTCAGTTTCATTACTGTGCCGAAAACCATGCCGAGGGTGCATTTACTGCATCGATTTGGGCCGAAAATGAAACGATGCACCGATTCATCCAGAAACAAAACGAACGCGCCCAGACCACTTTTATGGACCCAATAGTGATGTTTGGGTTCGTTTGGGTCAGTTTCATAATTGTGTCGAAAACCACGCCGGGGTTGCATTTAATACACCGAGTCGGGCAGAAAAGAAACGATGCACCGATTCGGGCCAGAAATGAAACGAACGCACCCAATCCACTTTTTTGGAACCAATATTGATGTTTTGGTTCATTTTGGTCAGTTTCATTACTGTGCCGAAAACCATGTCGGGTTGCATTTACTGCACCGATTCGGGCCAAAAATTAAACGATGCACCGATTTGTCCAAACACAAAACGAACGCACCCAGTCCACTTTTTTGGACCCAATAATGATGTTTGGGTTCGTTTGGGTCAGTTTCATAATTGTGTCAAAAACCATGCCGGGGTTGCATTTAATGCACCGAGTCGGGCAGAAAAGAAACGATGCACCGATTCGGGCCAGAAACGAAACGAACGCACCCAATCCACTTTTTTGGAACCAATATTGATGTTTTGGTTCATTTTGGTCAGTTTCATTACTGTGCCGAAAACAATGTTGGGTTGCATTTACTGCACCGATTCGGCCCAAAAAATAAACGATGCACTGATTCGTCTAGAAACAAAACGAACGCACCTAGTCCACTTTTTTGGACCCAATAGTGATGTTTGGGTTCATTTGGGTCAGTTTCGTAATTGTGTCGAAAACCATGCCGGGGTTGCATTTAATGCACCGAGTGGGGCAGAAAAGAAACGATGCACCGATTCGGGCCAGAAAAAAAACGAACGCACCCAATCCACTTTTTTGACCTAGTAGTGATGTTTTGGTTCATTTTGGTCAGTTTCATTACTGTGCCGAAAACCATGCCGAGAGTGCATTTACTGCATCGATTTGGGCCGAAAATGAAACGATGCACCGATTCATCCTGAAACAAAACGAACGCACCCAGTCCACTTTTATGGACCCAATAATGATGTTTGGGTTCGTTTGGGTCAGTTTCATAATTGTGTCGAAAACCACGCCGGGGTTGCATTTAATACACCGAGTCGGGCAGAAAAGAAACGATGCACCGATTCGGGCCAGAAATGAAACGAACGCACCCAATCCACTTTTTTGGAACCAATATTGATGTTTTGGTTCATTTTGGTCAGTTTCATTACTGTGCCGAAAACCATGTCGGGTTGCATTTACTGCACCGATTCGGGCCAAAAATTAAACGATGCACCGATTTGTCCAAACACAAAACGAACGCACCCAGTCCACTTTTTTGGACCCAATAATGATGTTTGGGTTCGTTTGGGTCAGTTTCATAATTGTGTCAAAAACCATGCCGGGGTTGCATTTAATGCACCGAGTCGGGCAGAAAAGAAACGATGCACCGATTCGGGCCAGAAACGAAACGAACGCACCCAGTCCACTTTTATGGACCCGATAGTGATGTTTGGGTTCGTTTGGGTCAGTTTCATAATTGTGTCGAAAACCATGACGGGGTTGCATTTAATGCACCGAGTTTGGCAGAAAAGAAACGATGCACCGATTCGGGCCAGCAATGAAACGAACGCACCCAATCCCTTTTTTCGACCCAATATTGATGTTTTGGTTCATTATGGTCAGTTTCATTACTCTGTCGAAAACCATGTCGGGTTGCATTTACTGCACCGATTCGTGCCAAAAATTAAACGATGCACCGATTTGTCCAGAAACAAAACGAACGCACCCAGTCCACTTTTTTGGACCCAATAGTGATGTTTGGGTTCATTTGGGTCCGTTTCGTAATTGTGTTGAAAACCATGCCGGGGTTGCATTTAATGCACCGAGTCGGGCAGAAAAGAAACGATGCACCGATTCGGGCCAGAAACGAGACGAACGCACCCAATCCACTTTTTTGGAACCAATATTGATGTTTTGGTTCATTTTGGTCAGTTTCATTACTGTGCCGAAAACCATGTCGGGTTGCATTTACTGCACCGATTCGGGCCAAAAATTAAACGATGCACTGATTCGTCCAGAAACAAAACGAACGCACCTAGTCCACTTTTTGGGACCAATAGTGATGTTTGGGTTCATTTGGGTCAGTTTCATAATTGTGTCGAAAAATGATGACGGGGTTGCATTTATTGCACCGAGTTGGGCAGAAAAGAAACTATGCACCGATTCGGGCCAGAAACGAAACGAACGCACCCAATCCACTTTTTTGGAACCAATATTGATGTTTTGGTTCATTTTGGTCAGTTTCATTACTGTGCCGAAAACCATTTCGGGTTGCATTTACTGCACTGATTCGGGCCAAAAATTAAACGATGCACCGATTTGTCCAGAAACAAAACGAACACACCCAGTCCACTTTTTTGGACCCAATAGTGATGTTTGGGTTCACTTGGGTCAGTTTCGTAATTGTGTCGAAAACCATGCCGGGGTTGCATTTAATGCACCGAGTCGGGCAGAAAAGAAACGATGCACCGATTCGTGCCAGAAACGAAATGAACGCACCCAATCCACTTTTTTGGAACCAATATTGATGTTTTGGTTCATTTTGGTCAGTTTCATTACTGTGCCGAAAACCATTTCGGGTTGCATTTACTGCACTGATTCGGGCCAAAAATTAAACGATCCACCGATTTGTCCAGAAACAAAACGAACACACCCAGTCCACTTTTTTGGACCCAATAGTGATGTTTGGGTTCATTTGGGTCCGTTTCGTAATTGTGTCGAAAACCATGCCGGGGTTGCATTTAATGCACCGAGTCGGGCAAAAAAGAAACGATGCACCGATTCGGGCCAGAAACGAAATGAACGCACCCAACCCACTTTTTTGGATCCTATAATGATGTTTTGGTTCATTTTGGTCACTTTCATTACTGTGCCGAAAACCATTTCGGGTTGCATTTACTGCACTGATTCGGGCCAAGAATTAAACGATGCACCGATTTGTCCAGAAACAAAACGAACACACCCAGTCCACTTTTTTGGACCCAATAGTGATGTTTGGGTTCATTTGGGTCAGTTTCGTAATTGTGTCGAAAACCATGCCGGGGTTGCATCTAATGCACCGAGTCGGGCAGAAAAGAAACGATGCACCGATTCGGGCCAGAAACGAAACGAACGCACCCAGTCCACTTTTATGGACCCAATAGTGATGTTTGGGTTCATTTGGGTCAGTTTCGTAATTGTGTCGAAAACCATGCCGGGGTTGCCTTTAATGCACCGAGTCGGGCAGAAAAGAAACGATGCACCGATTCGGGCCAGAAACGAAATAAACGCACCCAATCCACTTTTTTGGAACCAATATTGATGTTTTGGTTCATTGTGGTCAGTTTCATTACTGTGCCGAAAACCATTTCGGGTTGCATTTACTGCACCGATTCGGGCCAAAAATTAAACGATGCACCGATTTGTCCAAACACAAAACGAACGCACCCAGTCCACTTTTTTGGACCCAATAATGATGTTTGGGTTCGTTTGGGTCAGTTTCATAATTGTGTCAAAAACCATGCCGGGGTTGCATTTAATGCACCGAGTCGGGCAGAAAAGAAACGATGCACCGATTCGGGCCAGAAACGAAACGAACGCACCCAGTCCACTTTTATGGACCCGATAGTGATGTTTGGGTTCGTTTGGGTCAGTTTCATAATTGTGTCGAAAACCATGACGGGGTTGCATTTAATGCACCGAGTTTGGCAGAAAAGAAACGATGCACCGATTCGGGCCAGCAATGAAACGAACGCACCCAATCCCTTTTTTCGACCCAATATTGATGTTTTGGTTCATTTTGGTCAGTTTCATTACTCTGTCGAAAACCATGTCGGGTTGCATTTACTGCACCGATTCGTGCCAAAAATTAAACGATGCACCGATTTGTCCAGAAACAAAACGAACGCACCCAGTCCACTTTTTTGGACCCAATAGTGATGTTTGGGTTCATTTGGGTCCGTTTCGTAATTGTGTTGAAAACCATGCCGGGGTTGCATTTAATGCACCGAGTCGGGCAGAAAAGAAACGATGCACCGATTCGGGCCAGAAACGAGACGAACGCACCCAATCCACTTTTTTGGAACCAATATTGATGTTTTGGTTCATTTTGGTCAGTTTCATTACTGTGCCGAAAACCATGTCGGGTTGCATTTACTGCACCGATTCGGGCCAAAAATTAAACGATGCACTGATTCGTCCAGAAACAAAACGAACGCACCTAGTCCACTTTTTGGGACCAATAGTGATGTTTGGGTTCATTTGGGTCAGTTTCATAATTGTGTCGAAAAATGATGACGGGGTTGCATTTATTGCACCGAGTTGGGCAGAAAAGAAACTATGCACCGATTCGGGCCAGAAACGAAACGAACGCACCCAATCCACTTTTTTGGAACCAATATTGATGTTTTGGTTCATTTTGGTCAGTTTCATTACTGTGCCGAAAACCATTTCGGGTTGCATTTACTGCACTGATTCGGGCCAAAAATTAAACGATGCACCGATTTGTCCAGAAACAAAACGAACACACCCAGTCCACTTTTTTGGACCCAATAGTGATGTTTGGGTTCACTTGGGTCAGTTTCATAATTGTGTCGAAAACCATGCCGGGGTTGCATTTAATGCACCGAGTCGGGCAGAAAAGAAACAATGCACCGATTCGTGCCAGAAACGAAATGAACGCACCCAATCCACTTTTTTGGAACCAATATTGATGTTTTGGTTCATTTTGGTCAGTTTCATTACTGTGCCGAAAACCATTTCGGGTTGCATTTACTGCACTGATTCGGGCCAAAAATTAAACGATCCACCGATTTGTCCAGAAACAAAACGAACACACCCAGTCCACTTTTTTGGACCCAATAGTGATGTTTGGGTTCATTTGGGTCCGTTTCGTAATTGTGTCGAATACCATGCCGGGGTTGCATTTAATGCACCGAGTCGGGCAAAAAAGAAACGATGCACCGATTCGGGCCAGAAACGAAATGAACGCACCCAACCCACTTTTTTGGATCCTATAATGATGTTTTGGTTCATTTTGGTCACTTTCATTACTGTGCCGAAAACCATTTCGGGTTGCATTTACTGCACTGATTCGGGCCAAGAATTAAACGATGCACCGATTTGTCCAGAAACAAAACGAACACACCCAGTCCACTTTTTTGGACCCAATAGTGATGTTTGGGTTCATTTGGGTCAGTTTCGTAATTGTGTCGAAAACCATGCCGGGGTTGCATCTAATGCACCGAGTCGGGCAGAAAAGAAACGATGCACCGATTCGGGCCAGAAACGAAACGAACGCACCCAGTCCACTTTTATGGACCCAATAGTGATGTTTGGGTTCATTTGGGTCGGTTTCGTAATTGTGTCGAAAACCATGCCGGGGTTGCATTTAATGCACCGAGTCGGGCAGAAAAGAAACGATGCACCGATTCGGGCCAGAAACGAAATAAACGCACCCAATCCACTTTTTTGGAACCAATATTGATGTTTTGGTTCATTGTGGTCAGTTTCATTACTGTGCCGAAAACCATTTCGGGTTGCATTTACTGCACTGATTCGGGCCAAAAATTAAACGATCCACCGATTTGTCCAGAAACAAAACGAACACACCTAGTCCACGTTTTTGGACCCAATAGTGATGTTTGGGTTCATTTGGGTCAGTTTCGTAATTGTGTCGAAAACCATGCCGGGGTTGCATTTAATGCACCGAGTCGGGCAGAAAAGAAACGATGCACCGATTCGGGCCAGAAACGAAACGAACGCACCCAGTCCACTTTTATGGACCCAATAGTGATGTTTGGGTTCATTTGGGTCAGTTTCGTAATTGTGTCGAAAACCATGCCGGGGTTGCATTTAATGCACCGAGTCGAGCAGAAAAGAAACGATGCACCGATTCGGGCCAGAAACGAAACGAACGCACCCAATCCACTTTTTTGGAACCGATAGTGATGTTTGGGTTCGTTTGGGTCAGTTTCATAATTGTGTCGAAAACCATGACGGGGTTGCATTTAATGCACCGAGTTTGGCAGAAAAGAAACGATGCACCGATTCGGGCCAGCAATGAAACGAACGCACCCAATCCCTTTTTTCGACCCAATATTGATGTTTTGGTTCATTTTGATCAGTTTCATTACTGTGCCGAAAACCATGTCGGGTTGCATTTAGTGCACCGATTCGTGCCAAAAATTAAACGATGCACCGATTTGTCCAGAAACAAAACGAACGCACCCAGTCCACTTTTTTGGACCCAATAGTGATGTTTGGGTTCATTTGGGTCCGTTTCGTAATTGTGTTGAAAACCATGCCGGGGTTGCATTTAATGCGCCGAGTCGGGCAGAAAAAAAACGATGCACCGATTCGGGCCAGAAACGAGACGAACGCACCCAATCCACTTTTTTGGAACCAATATTGATGTTTTGGTTCATTTTGGTCAGTTTCATTACTGTGCCGAAAACCATGTCGGGTTGCATTTACTGCACATTTTCGGCCCAAAAACTAAACGATGCACTGATTCGTCCAGAAACAAAATGAACGCACCTAGTCCACTTTTTTGGACCCAATAGTGATGTTTGGGTTCATTTGGGTCAGTTTCGTAATTGTGTCGAAAACCATGCCGGGGTTGCATTTAATGCACCGAGTGGGGCAGAAAAGAAACGATGCACCGATTCGGGCCAGAAACAAAACGAACGCACCCAATCCACTTTTTTGACCTAGTAGTGATGTTTTGGTTCATTTTGGTCAGTTTCATTACTGTGCCGAAAACCATGCCGAGGGTGCATTTACTGCATCGATTTCGGCCGAAAATGAAACGATGCACCGATTCATCCAGAAACAAAACGAACGCACCCAGACCACTTTTATGGACCCAATAGTGATGTTTGGGTTCGTTTGGGTCAGTTTCATAATTGTGTCGAAAACCATGCCGGGGTTGAATTTAATGCACCGAGTCGGGCACAAAAGAAAGGTTGCACCGATTCAGGCCAGAAACGAAACGAACGCACCTAATCCACTTTTTTGGAACCAATATTGATGTTTTGGTTCATTTTGGTCAGTTTCATTACTGTGCCGAAAACCATGTCGGGTTGCATTTACTGCACCGATTCGGGCCAAAAATTAAATGATGCACCGATTTGTCCAAACACAAAACGAACGCACCCAGTCCACTTTTTTGGACCCAATAGTGATGTTTGGGTTCATTTTGGTCAGTTTCGTAATTGTGTCGAAAACCATGTCGGGGTTGCATTTAATGCACCGAGTCGGGCAGAAAAGAAACGATGCACCGATTCGGGCCAGAAACGAAATGAACGCACCCAATCCACTTTTTTGGAACCAATATTGATGTTTTGGTTCGTTTTGGTCAGTTTCATTACTGTGCCGAAAACCATTTCGGGTTGCATTTACTGCACTGATTCGGGCCAAAAATAAAACGATCCACCGATTTGTCCAGAAACAAAACGAACACACCCAGTCCACTTTTTTGGACCCAATAGTGATGTTTGGGTTCATTTGGGTCAGTTTCGTAATTGTGTCGAAAACCATGCCGGGGTTGCATTTAATGCACCGAGTGGGGCAGAAAAGAAACGATGCACCGATTCGGGCCAGAAACAAAACGAACGCACCCAATCCACTTTTTTGACCTAGTAGTGATGTTTTGGTTCATTTTGGTCAGTTTCATTACTGTGCCGAAAACCATGCCGAGGTTGCATTTACTGCATCGTTTTGGGCCGAAAATGAAACGATGCACCGATTCATCCAGAAACAAAACGAACGCGCCCAGACCACTTTTATGGACCCAATAGTGATGTTTGGGTTCGTTTGGGTCAGTTTCATAATTGTGTCGAAAACCACGCCGGGGTTGCATTTAATACACCGAGTCGGGCAGAAAAGAAACGATGCACCGATTCGGGCCAGAAACGAAACGAACGCACCCAATCGACTTTTTTGGAACCAATATTGATGTTTTGGTTCATTTTGGTCAGTTTCATTACTGTGCCGAAAACCATGTCGGGTTGCATTTACTGCACCGATTCGGGCCAAAAATTAAACGATGCACCGATTTGTCCAAACACAAAACGAACGCACCCAGTCCACTTTTTTGGACCCAATAGTGATGTTTGGGTTCATTTGGGTCAGTTTCGTAATTGTGTCGAAAACCATGTCGGGGTTGCATTTAATGCACCGAGTCGGGCAGAAAAGAAACGATGCACCGATTCGGGCCAGAAACGAAATGAACACACCCAATCCACTTTTTTGGAACCAATATTGATGTTTTGGTTCATTTTGGTCAGTTTCATTACTGTGCCGAAAACCATTTCGGGTTGCATTTACTGCACTGATTCGGGCAAAAAATTAAACGATCCACCGATTTGTCCAGAAACAAAACGAACGCACCTAGTCCACGTTTTTGGACCCAATAGTGATGTTTGGGTTCATTTGGGTCAGTTTCGTAATTGTGTCGAAAACCATGCCGGGGTTGCATTTAATGCACCGAGTGGGGCAGAAAAGAAACGATGCACCGATTCGGGCCAGAAACAAAACGAACGCACCCAATCCACTTTTTTGACCTAGTAGTGATGTTTTGGTTCATTTTGGTCAGTTTCATTACTGTGCCGAAAACCATGCCGAGGTTGCATTTACTGCATCGTTTTGGGCCGAAAATGAAACGATGCACCGATTCATCCAGAAACAAAACGAACGCGCCCAGACCACTTTTATGGACCCAATAGTGATGTTTGGGTTCGTTTGGGTCAGTTTCATAATTGTGTCGAAAACCACGCCGGGGTTGCATTTAATACACCGAGTCGGGCAGAAAAGAAACGATGCACCGATTCGGGCCAGAAACGAAACGAACGCACCCAATCGACTTTTTTGGAACCAATATTGATGTTTTGGTTCATTTTGGTCAGTTTCATTACTGTGCCGAAAACCATGTCGGGTTGCATTTACTGCACCGATTCGGGCCAAAAATTAAACGATGCACCGATTTGTCCAAACACAAAACGAACGCACCCAGTCCACTTTTTTGGACCCAATAGTGATGTTTGGGTTCATTTGGGTCAGTTTCGTAATTGTGTCGAAAACCATGTCGGGGTTGCATTTAATGCACCGAGTCGGGCAGAAAAGAAACGATGCACCGATTCGGGCCAGAAACGAAATGAACACACCCAATCCACTTTTTTGGAACCAATATTGATGTTTTGGTTCATTTTGGTCAGTTTCATTACTGTGCCGAAAACCATTTCGGGTTGCATTTACTGCACTGATTCGGGCAAAAAATTAAACGATCCACCGATTTGTCCAGAAACAAAACGAACGCACCTAGTCCACGTTTTTGGACCCAATAGTGATGTTTGGGTTCATTTGGGTCAGTTTCGTAATTGTGTCGAAAACCATGCCGGGGTTGCATTTAATGCACCGAGTCGGGCAGAAAAGAAACGATGCACCGATTCGGGCCAGAAACAAAACGAACGCACCCAATCCACTTTTTTGACCTAGTAGTGATGTTTTGGTTCATTTTGGTCAGTTTCATTACTGAGCCGAAAACCATGCCGAGAGTGCATTTACTGCATCGATTTGGGCCAAAAATGAAACGATGCACCGATTCATCCAGAAACAAAACGAACGCACCCAGTCCACTTTTATGGACCCAATAATGATGTTTGGGTTCGTTTGGGTCAGTTTCATAATTGTGTCAAAAACCATGCCGGGGTTGCATTTAATGCACCGAGTCGGGCAGAAAAGAAACGATGCACCGATTCGGGCCAGAAACGAAACGAACGCACCCAATCCACTTTTTTGGAACCAATATTGATGTTTTGGTTCATTTTGGTCAGTTTCATTACTGTGCCGAAAACCATGTTGGGTTGCATTTACTGCACCGATTCGGCCCAAAAAATAAACGATGCACTGATTCGTCCAGAAACAAAATGAACGCACCTAGTCCACTTTTTTGGACCCAATAGTGATGTTTGGGTTCATCTGGGTCAGTTTCGTAATTGTGTCGAAAACCATGCCGGGGTTGCATTTAATGCACCGAGTGGGGCAGAAAAGAAACGATGCACCGATTCGGACCAGCAATGAAACGAACGCACCCAATCCCTTTTTTCGACCCAATATTGATGTTTTGGTTCATTTTGATCAGTTTCATTACTGTGCCGAAAACCATGTCGGGTTGCATTTAGTGCACCGATTCGTGCCAAAAATTAAACGATGCACCGATTTGTCCAGAAACAAAACGAACGCACCCAGTCCACTTTTTTGGACCCAATAGTGATGTTTGAGTTCATTTGGGTCCGTTTCGTAATTGTGTTGAAAACCATGCCGGGGTTGCATTTAATGCGCCGAGTCGGGCAGAAAAAAAACGATGCACCGATTCGGGCCAGAAACGAGACGAACGCACCCAATCCACTTTTTTGGAACCAATATTGATGTTTTGGTTCATTTTGGTCAGTTTCATTACTGTGCCGAAAACCATGTCGGGTTGCATTTACTGCACATTTTCGGCCCAAAAACTAAACGATGCACTGATTCGTCCAGAAACAAAACGAACGCACCTAGTCCACTTTTTTGGACCCAATAGTGATGTTTGGGTTCATTTGGGTCAGTTTCGTAATTGTGTCGAAAACCATGCCGGGGTTGCATTTAATGCACCGAGTGGGGCAGAAAAGAAACGATGCACCGATTCGGGCCAGAAACAAAACGAACGCACCCAATCCACTTTTTTGACCTAGTAGTGATGTTTTGGTTCATTTTGGTCAGTTTCATTACTGTGCCGAAAACCATGCCGAGGGTGCATTTACTGCATCGATTTCGGCCGAAAATGAAACGATGCACCGATTCATCCAGAAACAAAACGAACGCACCCAGACCACTTTTATGGACCCAATAGTGATGTTTGGGTTCGTTTGGGTCAGTTTCATAATTGTGTCGAAAACCATGCCGGGGTTGAATTTAATGCACCGAGTCGGGCACAAAAGAAAGGTTGCACCGATTCAGGCCAGAAACGAAACGAACGCACCTAATCCACTTTTTTGGAACCAATATTGATGTTTTGGTTCATTTTGGTCAGTTTCATTACTGTGCCGAAAACCATGTCGGGTTGCATTTACTGCACCGATTCGGGCCAAAAATTAAATGATGCACCGATTTGTCCAAACACAAAACGAACGCACCCAGTCCACTTTTTTGGACCCAATAGTGATGTTTGGGTTCATTTTGGTCAGTTTTGTAATTGTGTCGAAAACCATGTCGGGGTTGCATTTAATGCACCGAGTCGGGTAGAAAAGAAACGATGCACCGATTCGGGCCAGAAACGAAATGAACGCACCCAATCCACTTTTTTGGAACCAATATTGATGTTTTGGTTCGTTTTGGTCAGTTTCATTACTGTGCCGAAAACCATTTCGGGTTGCATTTACTGCACTGATTCGGGCCAAAAATAAAACGATCCACCGATTTGTCCAGAAACAAAACGAACACACCCAGTCCACTTTTTTGGACCCAATAGTGATGTTTGGGTTCATTTGGGTCAGTTTCGTAATTGTGTCGAAAACCATGCCGGGGTTGCATTTAATGCACCGAGTGGGGCAGAAAAGAAACGATGCACCGATTCGGGCCAGAAACAAAACGAACGCACCCAATCCACTTTTTTGACCTAGTAGTGATGTTTTGGTTCATTTTGGTCAGTTTCATTACTGTGCCGAAAACCATGCCGAGGTTGCATTTACTGCATCGATTTGGGCCGAAAATGAAACGATGCACCGATTCATCCAGAAACAAAACGAACGCGCCCAGACCACTTTTATGGACCCAATAGTGATGTTTGGGTTCGTTTGGGTCAGTTTCATAATTGTGTCGAAAACCACGCCGGGGTTGCATTTAATACACCGAGTCGGGCAGAAAAGAAACGATGCACCGATTCGGGCCAGAAACGAAACGAACGCACCCAATCCACTTTTTTGGAACCAATATTGATGTTTTGGTTCATTTTGGTCAGTTTCATTACTGTGCCGAAAACCATGTTGGGTTGCATTTACTGCACCGATTCGGCCCAAAAAATAAACGATGCACTGATTCGTCCAGAAACAAAACGAACGCACCTAGTCCACTTTTTTGGACCCAATAGTGATGTTTGGGTTCATTTGGGTCAGTTTCGTAATTGTGTCGAAAACCATGCCGGGGTTGCATTTAATGCACCGAGTGGGGCAGAAAAGAAACGATGCACCGATTCGGACCAGCAATGAAACGAACGCACCCAATCCCTTTTTTCGACCCAATATTGATGTTTTGGTTCATTTTGATCAGTTTCATTACTGTGCCGAAAACCATGTCGGGTTGCATTTAGTGCACCGATTCGTGCCAAAAATTAAACGATGCACCGATTTGTCCAGAAACAAAACGAACGCACCCAGTCCACTTTTTTGGACCCAATAGTGATGTTTGGGTTCATTTGGGTCCGTTTCGTAATTGTGTTGAAAACCATGCCGGGGTTGCATTTAATGCGCCGAGTCGGGCAGAAAAAAAACGATGCACCGATTCGGGCCAGAAACGAGACGAACGCACCCAATCCACTTTTTTGGAACCAATATTGATGTTTTGGTTCATTTTGGTCAGTTTCATTACTGTGCCGAAAACCATGTCGGGTTGCATTTACTGCACATTTTCGGCCCAAAAACTAAACGATGCACTGATTCGTCCAGAAACAAAACGAACGCACCTAGTCCACTTTTTTGGACCCAATAGTGATGTTTGGGTTCATTTGGGTCAGTTTCGTAATTGTGTCGAAAACCATGCCGGGGTTGCATTTAATGCACCGAGTGGGGCAGAAAAGAAACGATGCACCGATTCGGGCCAGAAACAAAACGAACGCACCCAATCCACTTTTTTGACCTAGTAGTGATGTTTTGGTTCATTTTGGTCAGTTTCATTACTGTGCCGAAAACCATGCCGAGGGTGCATTTACTGCATCGATTTCGGCCGAAAATGAAACGATGCACCGATTCATCCAGAAACAAAACGAACGCACCCAGACCACTTTTATGGACCCAATAGTGATGTTTGGGTTCGTTTGGGTCAGTTTCATAATTGTGTCGAAAACCATGCCGGGGTTGAATTTAATGCACCGAGTCGGGCACAAAAGAAAGGTTGCACCGATTCAGGCCAGAAACGAAACGAACGCACCTAATCCACTTTTTTGGAACCAATATTGATGTTTTGGTTCATTTTGGTCAGTTTCATTACTGTGCCGAAAACCATGTCGGGTTGCATTTACTGCACCGATTCGGGCCAAAAATTAAATGATGCACCGATTTGTCCAAACACAAAACGAACGCACCCAGTCCACTTTTTTGGACCCAATAGTGATGTTTGGGTTCATTTTGGTCAGTTTCGTAATTGTGTCGAAAACCATGTCGGGGTTGCATTTAATGCACCGAGTCGGGCAGAAAAGAAACGATGCACCGATTCGGGCCAGAAACGAAATGAACGCACCCAATCCACTTTTTTGGAACCAATATTGATGTTTTGGTTCGTTTTGGTCAGTTTCATTACTGTGCCGAAAACCATTTCGGGTTGCATTTACTGCACTGATTCGGGCCAAAAATAAAACGATCCACCGATTTGTCCAGAAACAAAACGAACACACCCAGTCCACTTTTTTGGACCCAATAGTGATGTTTGGGTTCATTTGGGTCAGTTTCGTAATTGTGTCGAAAACCATGCCGGGGTTGCATTTAATGCACCGAGTGGGGCAGAAAAGAAACGATGCACCGATTCGGGCCAGAAACAAAACGAACGCACCCAATCCACTTTTTTGACCTAGTAGTGATGTTTTGGTTCATTTTGGTCAGTTTCATTACTGTGCCGAAAACCATGCCGAGGTTGCATTTACTGCATCGATTTGGGCCGAAAATGAAACGATGCACCGATTCATCCAGAAACAAAACGAACGCGCCCAGACCACTTTTATGGACCCAATAGTGATGTTTGGGTTCGTTTGGGTCAGTTTCATAATTGTGTCGAAAACCACGCCGGGGTTGCATTTAATACACCGAGTCGGGCAGAAAAGAAACGATGCACCGATTCGGGCCAGAAACGAAACGAACGCACCCAATCCACTTTTTTGGAACCAATATTGATGTTTTGGTTCATTTTGGTCAGTTTCATTACTGTGCCGAAAACCATGTCGGGTTGCATTTACTGCACCGATTCGGGCCAAAAATTAAACGATGCACCGATTTGTCCAAACACAAAACGAACGCACCCAGTCAACTTTTTTGGACCCAATAGTGATGTTTGGGTTCATTTGGGTCAGTTTCGTAATTGTGTCGAAAACCATGTCGGGGTTGCATTTAATGCACCGAGTCGGGCAGAAAAGAAACGATGCACCGATTCGGGCCAGAAACGAAATGAACACACCCAATCCACTTTTTTGGAACCAATATTGATGTTTTGGTTCATTTTGGTCAGTTTCATTACTGTGCCGAAAACCATTTCGGGTTGCATTTACTGCACTGATTCGGGCAAAAAATTAAACGATCCACCGATTTGTCCAGAAACAAAACGAACGCACCTAGTCCACGTTTTTGGACCCAATAGTGATGTTTGGGTTCATTTGGGTCAGTTTCGTAATTGTGTCGAAAACCATGCCGGGGTTGCATTTAATGCACCGAGTCGGGCAGAAAAGAAACGACGCACCGATTCGGGCCAGAAACAAAACGAACGCACCCAATCCACTTTTTTGACCTAGTAGTGATGTTTTGGTTCATTTTGGTCAGTTTCATTACTGTGCCGAAAACCATGCCGAGAGTGCATTTACTGCATCGATTTGGGCCGAAAATGAAACGATGCACCGATTCATCCTGAAACAAAACGAACGCACCCAGTCCACTTTTATAGACCCAATAATGATGTTTGGGTTCGTTTGGGTCAGTTTCATAATTGTGTCAAAAACCATGCCGGGGTTGCATTTAATGCACCGAGTCGGGCAGAAAAGAAACGATGCACCGATTCGGGACAGAAACGAAACGAACGCACCCAATCCACTTTTTTGGAACCAATATTGATGTTTTGGTTCATTTTGGTCAGTTTCATTACTGTGCCGAGAACCATGTCGGGTTGCATTTACTGCACCTTTTCGGCCCAAAAACTAAACGATGCACCGATTCATCCATAAACAAAACGAACGCACCTAGTCCACTTTTTTGGACCCAATAGTGATGTTTGGGTTCATTTGGGTCAGTTTCGTAATTGTGTCGAAAACCATGTCGGGGTTGCATTTAATGCACCGAGTCGGGCACAAAAGAAACGATGCACCGATTCGGGCCAGAAACGAAACGAACGCACCCAGTCCACTTTTATGGACCCGATAGTGATGTTTGGGTTCGTTTGGGTCAGTTTCATAATTGTGTCGAAAACCATGACGGGGTTGCATTTAATGCACCGAGTTTGGCAGAAAAGAAACGATGGACCGATTCGGGCCAGCAATGAAACGAACGCACCCAATCCCTTTTTTCGACCCAATATTGATGTTTTGGTTCATTTTGGTCAGTTTCATTACTCTGCCGAAAACCATGTCGGGTTGCATTTACTGCACCGATTCGTGCCAAAAATTAAACGATGCACCGATTTGTCCAGAAACAAAACGAACGCACCCAGTCCACTTTTTTGGACCCAATAGTGATGTTTGTGTTCATTTGGGTCCGTTTCGTAATTGTGTTGAAAACCATGCCGGGGTTGCATTTAATGCACCGAGTCGGGCAGAAAAGAAACGATGCACCGATTCGGGCCAGAAACGAGACGAACGCACCCAATCCACTTTTTTGGAACCAATATTGATGTTTTGGTTCATTTTGGTCAGTTTCATTACTGTGCCGAAAACCATGTCGGGTTGAATTTACTGCACCGATTCGGGCCAAAAATTAAACGATGCACCGATTTGTCCAGAAACAAAACGAACGCACCCAGTCCACTTTTTTGGACCCAATAGTGATGTTTGGGTTCATTTGGGTCAGTTTCGTAATTGTGTCGAAAACCATGCCGGGGTTGCATTTAATGCACCGAGTGGGGCAGAAAAGAAACGATGCACCGATTCGGGCCAGAAAAAAAACGAACGCACCCAATCCACTTTTTTGACCTAGTAGTGATGTTTTGGTTCATTTTGGTCAGTTTCATTACTGTGCCGAAAACCATGCCGAGAGTGCATTTACTGCATCGATTTGGGCCGAAAATGAAACGATGCACCGATTCATCCTGAAACAAAACGAACGCACCCAGTCCACTTTTATAGACCCAATAATGATGTTTGGGTTCGTTTGGGTCAGTTTCATAATTGTGTCAAAAACCATGCCGGGGTTGCATTTAATGCACCGAGTCGGGCAGAAAAGAAACGATGCACCGATTCGGGCCAGAAACGAAACGAACGCACCCAATCCACTTTTTTGGAACCAATATTGATGTTTTGGTTCATTTTGGTCAGTTTCATTACTGTGCCGAGAACCATGTCGGGTTGCATTTACTGCACCTTTTCGGCCCAAAAACTAAACGATGCACCGATTCATCCATAAACAAAACGAACGCACCTAGTCCACTTTTTTGGACCCAATAGTGATGTTTGGGTTCATTTGGGTCAGTTTCGTAATTGTGTCGAAAACCATGTCGGGGTTGCATTTAATGCACCGAGTCGGGCACAAAAGAAACGATGCACCGATTCGGGCCAGAAACGAAACGAATGCACCCAGTCCACTTTTATGGACCCGATAGTGATGTTTGGGTTCGTTTGGGTCAGTTTCATAATTGTGTCGAAAACCATGACGGGGTTGCATTTAATGCACCGAGTTTGGCAGAAAAGAAACGATGGACCGATTCGGGCCAGCAATGAAACGAACGCACCCAATCCCTTTTTTCGACCCAATATTGATGTTTTGGTTCATTTTGGT
This sequence comes from Echinochloa phyllopogon, assembly GCA_033239725.1. NCBI lineage: Eukaryota > Viridiplantae > Streptophyta > Magnoliopsida > Poales > Poaceae > Echinochloa > Echinochloa phyllopogon. The sequence continues at coordinate 33,412,923 of BTCW01000018.1, forward strand.
CAGTTTCATTACTCTGCCGAAAACCATGTCGGGTTGCATTTACTGCACCGATTCGTGCCAAAAATTAAACGATGCACCGATTTGTCCAGAAACAAAACGAACGCACCCAGTCCACTTTTTTGGACCCAATAGTGATGTTTGTGTTCATTTGGGTCCGTTTCGTAATTGTGTTGAAAACCATGCCGGGGTTGCATTTAATGCACCGAGTCGGGCAGAAAAGAAACGATGCACCGATTCGGGCCAGAAACGAGACGAACGCACCCAATCCACTTTTTTGGAACCAATATTGATGTTTTGGTTCATTTTGGTCAGTTTCATTACTGTGCCGAAAACCATGTCGGGTTGCATTTACTGCACTGATTCGGGCCAAAAATTAAACGATGCACTGATTCGTCCAGAAACAAAACGAACGCACCTAGTCCACTTTTTGGGACCAATAGTGATGTTTGGGTTCATTTGGGTCAGTTTCATAATTGTGTCGAAAAATGATGACGGGGTTCCATTATTTGCAACGAGTTGGGCAGAAAAGAAACGATGCACCGATTCGGGCCAGAAACGAAACGAACGCACCCAATCCACTTTTTTGGAACCAATATTGATGTTTTGGTTCATTTTGGTCAGTTTCATTACTGTGCCGAAAACCATTTCGGGTTGCATTTACTGCACTGATTCGGGCCAAAAATTAAACGATGCACCGATTTGTCCAGAAACAAAACGAACACACCCAGTCCACTTTTTTGGACCCAATTGTGATGTTTGGGTTCACTTGGGTCAGTTTCGTAATTGTGTCGAAAACCATGCCGGGGTTGCATTTAATGCACCGAGTCGGGCAGAAAAGAAACGATGCACCGATTCGTGCCAGAAACGAAATGAACGCACCCAATCCACTTTTTTGGAACCAATATTGATGTTTTGGTTCATTTTGGTCAGTTTCATTACTGTGCCGAAAACCATTTCGGGTTGCATTTACTGCACTGATTCGGGCCAAAAATTAAACGATCCACCGATTTGTCCAGAAACAAAACGAACACACCCAGTCCACTTTTTTGGACCCAATAGTGATGTTTGGGTTCATTTGGGTCAGTTTCGTAATTGTGTCGAAAACCATGTCGGGGTTGCATTTAATGCACCGAGTTTGGTAGAAAAGAAACGATGCACCGATTCGGGCCAGCAATGAAACGAACGCACCCAATCCCTTTTTTCGACCCAATACTGATGTTTTGGTTCATTTTGATCAGTTTCATTACTGTGCCGAAAACCATGCCGGGGTTGCATTTAATGCACCGAGTGGGGCAGAAAAGAAACGATGCACCGATTCGGGCCAGAAAAAAAACGAACGCACCCAATCCACTTTTTTGACCTAGTAGTGATGTTTTGGTTCATTTTGGTCAGTTTCATTACTGTGCCGAAAACCATGCCGAGAGTGCATTTACTGCATCGATTTGGGCCGAAAATGAAACGATGCACCGATTCATCCTGAAACAAAACGAACGCACCCAGTCCACTTTTATAGACCCAATAATGATGTTTGGGTTCGTTTGGGTCAGTTTCATAATTGTGTCAAAAACCATGCCGGGGTTGCATTTAATGCACCGAGTCGGGCAGAAAAGAAACGATGCACCGATTCGGGCCAGAAACGAAACGAACGCACCCAATCCACTTTTTTGGAACCAATATTGATGTTTTGGTTCATTTTGGTCAGTTTCATTACTGTGCCGAGAACCATGTCGGGTTGCATTTACTGCACCTTTTCGGCCCAAAAACTAAACGATGCACCGATTCATCCAGAAACAAAACGAACGCACCTAGTCCACTTTTTTGGACCCAATAGTGATGTTTGGGTTCATTTGGGTCAGTTTCGTAATTGTGTCGAAAACCATGTCGGGGTTGCATTTAATGCACCGAGTCGGGCACAAAAGAAACGATGCACCGATTCGGGCCAGAAACGAAACGAACGCACCCAGTCCACTTTTATGGACCCGATAGTGATGTTTGGGTTCGTTTGGGTCAGTTTCATAATTGTGTCGAAAACCATGACGGGGTTGCATTTAATGCACCGAGTTTGGCAGAAAAGAAACGATGGACCGATTCGGGCCAGCAATGAAACGAACGCACCCAATCCCTTTTTTCGACCCAATATTGATGTTTTGGTTCATTTTGGTCAGTTTCATTACTCTGCCGAAAACCATGTCGGGTTGCATTTACTGCACCGATTCGTGCCAAAAATTAAACGATGCACCGATTTGTCCAGAAACAAAACGAACGCACCCAGTCCACTTTTTTGGACCCAATAGTGATGTTTGTGTTCATTTGGGTCCGTTTCGTAATTGTGTTGAAAACCATGCCGGGGTTGCATTTAATGCACCGAGTCGGGCAGAAAAGAAACGATGCACCGATTCGGGCCAGAAACGAGACGAACGCACCCAATCCACTTTTTTGGAACCAATATTGATGTTTTGGTTCATTTTGGTCAGTTTCATTACTGTGCCGAAAACCATGTCGGGTTGCATTTACTGCACTGATTCGGGCCAAAAATTAAACGATGCACTGATTCGTCCAGAAACAAAACGAACACACCTAGTCCACTTTTTGGGACCAATAGTGATGTTTGGGTTCATTTGGGTCAGTTTCATAATTGTGTCGAAAAATGATGACGGGGTTCCATTATTTGCAACGAGTTGGGCAGAAAAGAAACGATGCACCGATTCGGGCCAGAAACGAAACGAACGCACCCAATCCACTTTTTTGGAACCAATATTGATGTTTTGGTTCATTTTGGTCAGTTTCATTACTGTGCCGAAAACCATTTCGGGTTGCATTTACTGCACTGATTCGGGCCAAAAATTAAACGATGCACCGATTTGTCCAGAAACAAAACGAACACACCCAGTCCACTTTTTTGGACCCAATTGTGATGTTTGGGTTCACTTGGGTCAGTTTCGTAATTGTGTCGAAAACCATGCCGGGGTTGCATTTAATGCACCGAGTCGGGCAGAAAAGAAACGATGCACCGATTCGTGCCAGAAACGAAATGAACGCACCCAATCCACTTTTTTGGAACCAATATTGATGTTTTGGTTCATTTTGGTCAGTTTCATTACTGTGCCGAAAACCATTTCGGGTTGCATTTACTGCACTGATTCGGGCCAAAAATTAAACGATCCACCGATTTGTCCAGAAACAAAACGAACACACCCAGTCCACTTTTTTGGACCCAATAGTGATGTTTGGGTTCATTTGGGTCCGTTTCGTAATTGTGTCGAAAACCATGCCGGGGTTGCATTTAATGCACCGAGTCGGGCAAAAAAGAAACGATGCACCGATTCGGGCCAGAAACGAAATGAACGCACCCAACCCACTTTTTTGGATCCTATAATGATGTTTTGGTTCATTTTGGTCACTTTCATTACTGTGCCGAAAACCATTTCGGGTTGCATTTACTGCACTGATTCGGGCCAAAAATTAAACGATGCACCGATTTGTCCAGAAACAAAACGAACACACCCAGTCCACTTTTTTGGACCCAATAGTGATGTTTGGGTTCATTTGGGTCAGTTTCGTAATTGTGTCGAAAACCATGCCGGGTTGCATTTAATGCACCGAGTCGGGCAGAAAAGAAACGATGCACCGATTCGGGCCAGAAACGAAACGAACGCACCCAGTCCACTTTTATGGACCCAATAGTGATGTTTGGGTTCATTTGGGTCAGTTTCGTAATTGTGTCAAAAACCATGCCGGGGTTGCATTTAATGCACCGAGTCGGGCAGAAAAGAAACGATGCACCGATTCGGGCCAGAAACGAAATAAACGCACCCAATCCACTTTTTTGGAACCAATATTGATGTTTTGGTTCATTGTGGTCAGTTTCATTACTGTGCCGAAAACCATTTCGGGTTGCATTTACTGCACTGATTCGGGCCAAAAATTAAACGATCCACCGATTTGTCCAGAAACAAAACGAACACACCTAGTCCACGTTTTTGGACCCAATAGTGATGTTTGGGTTCATTTGGGTCAGTTTCGTAATTGTGTCGAAAACCATGTCGGGGTTGCATTTAATGCACCGAGTCGGGCACAAAAGAAACGATGCACCGATTCGGGCCAGAAACGAAACGAACGCACCCAGTCCACTTTTATGGACCCGATAGTGATGTTTGGGTTCGTTTGGGTCAGTTTCATAATTGTGTCGAAAACCATGACGGGGTTGCATTTAATGCACCGAGTTTGGCAGAAAAGAAACGATGAACCGATTCGGGCCAGCAATGAAACGAACGCACCCAATCCCTTTTTTCGACCCAATATTGATGTTTTGGTTCATTTTGATCAGTTTCATTACTGTGCCGAAAACCATGTCGGGTTGCATTTACTGCACCGATTCGGGCTAAAAATTAAACGATGCACCGATTCGTCCAGAAACAAAACGAACGCACCTAGTCCACTTTTTTGCACCCAATAGTGATCTTTGGGTTCATCTGGGTCAGTTTCGCAATTGTGTCGAAAACCATGCCGGGGTTGCATTTAATGCACCGAGTAGGACAGAAAAGAAACGATGCACCGATTCGGGCTAGAAACGAAACGAACGCACCCAATCCACTTTTTTGGAACCAATGTTGATGTTTTGGTTCATTTTGGTCAGTTTCATTACTGTGCCGAAAACCATTTCGGGTTGCATTTACTGCACTGATTCGGGCAAAAAATTAAACGATCCACCGATTTGTCCAGAAACAAAACGAACGCACCTAGTCCACGTTTTTGGACCCAATAGTGATGTTTGGGTTCATTTGGGTCAGTTTCGTAATTGTGTCGAAAACCATGCCGGGGTTGCATTTAATGCACCGAGTCGGGCAGAAAAGAAACGATGCACCGATTCGGGCCAGAAACAAAACGAACGCACCCAATCCACTTTTTTGACCTAGTAGTGATGTTTTGGTTCATTTTGGTCAGTTTCATTACTGAGCCGAAAACCATGCCGAGAGTGCATTTACTGCATCGATTTGGGCCAAAAATGAAACGATGCACCGATTCATCCAGAAACAAAACGAACGCACCCAGTCCACTTTTATGGACCCAATAATGATGTTTGGGTTCGTTTGGGTCAGTTTCATAATTGTGTCAAAAACCATGCCGGGGTTGCATTTAATGCACCGAGTCGGGCAGAAAAGAAACGATGCACCGATTCGGGCCAGAAACGAAACGAACGCACCCAATCCACTTTTTTGGAACCAATATTGATGTTTTGGTTCATTTTGGTCAGTTTCATTACTGTGCCGAAAACCATGTTGGGTTGCATTTACTGCACCGATTCGGCCCAAAAAATAAACGATGCACTGATTCGTCCAGAAACAAAACGAACGCACCTAGTCCACTTTTTTGGACCCAATAGTGATGTTTGGGTTCATTTGGGTCAGTTTCGTAATTGTGTCGAAAACCATGCCGGGGTTGCATTTAATGCACCGAGTGGGGCAGAAAAGAAACGATGCACCGATTCGGGCCAGAAAAAAAACGAATGCACCCAATCCACTTTTTTGACCTAGTAGTGATGTTTTGGTTCATTTTGGTCAGTTTCATTACTGTGCCGAAAACCATGCCGAGAGTGCATTTACCGCATCGATTTGGGCCGAAAATGAAACGATGCACCGATTCATCCTGAAACAAAACGAACGCACCCAGTCCACTTTTATAGACCCAATAATGATGTTTGGGTTCGTTTGGGTCAGTTTCATAATTGTGTCAAAAACCATGCCGGGGTTGCATTTAATGCACCGAGTCGGGCAGAAAAGAAACGATGCACCGATTCGGGCCAGAAACGAAACGAACGCACCCAATCCACTTTTTTGGAACCAATATTGATGTTTTGGTTCATTGTGGTCAGTTTCATTACTGTGCCGAAAACCATTTCGGGTTGCATTTACTGCACTGATTCGGGCCAAAAATTAAACGATCCACCGATTTGTCCAGAAACAAAACGAACACACCTAGTCCACGTTTTTGGACCCAATAGTGATGTTTGGGTTCATTTGGGTCAGTTTCGTAATTGTGTCGAAAACCATGTCGGGGTTGCATTTAATGCACCGAGTCGGGCACAAAAGAAACGATGCACCGATTCGGGCCAGAAACGAAACGAACGCACCCAGTCCACTTTTATGGACCCGATAGTGATGTTTGGGTTCGTTTGGGTCAGTTTCATAATTGTGTCGAAAACCATGCCGGGGTTGAATTTATTGCACCGAGTCGGGCAGAAAAGAAACGATGCACCGATTCGGGCCAGAAACGAAACGAACGCACCCAATCCACTTTTTTGGAACCAATATTGATGTTTTGGTTCATTTTGGTCAGTTTCATTACTGTGCCGAAAACCATGTCGGGTTGCATTTACTGCACCGATTCGGGCCAAAAATTAAATGATGCACCGATTTGTCCAAACACAAAACGAACGCACCCAGTCCACTTTTTTGGACCCAATAGGGATGTTTGGGTTCATTTGGGTCAGTTTCGTAATTGTGTCGAAAACCATGTCGGGGTCGCATTTAATGCACCGAGTCGGGCAGAAAAGAAACGATGCACCGATTCGGGCCAGAAACGAAATGAACGCACCCAATCCACTTTATTGGAACCAATATTGATGTTTTGGTTCAGTTTGGTCAGTTTCATTACTGTGCCGAAAACCATTTCGGGTTGCATTTACTGCACTGATTCGGGCCATAAATTAAACGATCCACCGATTTGTCCAGAAACAAAACGAACGCACCCAGTCCACTTTTTTGGACCCAATAGTGATGTCTGGGTTCATTTGGGTCAGTTTCGTAATTGTGTCGAAAACCATGCCGGGGTTGCATTTAATGCACCGAGTGGGGCAGAAAAGAAACGATGCACCGATTCGGGCCAGAAACAAAACGAACGCACCCAATCCACTTTTTTGGAACCAATATTGATGTTTTGGTTCATTTTGGTCAGTTTCATTACTGTGCCGAAAACCATGTCGGGTTGCATTTACTGCACCTTTTCGGCCCAAAAACTAAACGATGCACTGATTCGTCCAGAAACAAAACGAACGCACCCAGGCCACTTTTATGGACCCAATAGTGATGTTTGGGTTCGTTTGGGTCAGTTTCATAATTGTGTCGAAAACCATGCCGGGGTTGAATTTAATGCACCGAGTCGGGCAGAAAAGAAACGATGCACCGATTCGGGCCAGAAACGAAACGAACGCACCCAATCCACTTTTTTGGAACCAATATTGATGTTTTGGTTCATTTTGGTCAGTTTCATTACTGTGCCGAAAACCATGTCGGGTTGCATTTACTGCACCGATTCGGGCCAAAAATTAAATGATGCACCGATTTGTCCAAACACAAAACGAACGCACCCAGTCCACTTTTTTGGACCCAATAGGGATGTTTGGGTTCATTTGGGTCAGTTTCGTAATTGTGTTGAAAACCATGCCGGGGTTGCATTTAATGCGCCGAGTCGGGCAGAAAAAAAACGATGCACCGATTCGGGCCAGAAACGAGACGAACGCACCCAATCCACTTTTTTGGAACCAATATTGATGTTTTGGTTCATTTTGGTCAGTTTCATTACTGTGCCGAAAACCATGTCGGGTTGCATTTACTGCACCTTTTCGGCCCAAAAACTAAACGATGCACTGATTCGTCCAGAAACAAAACGAACGCACCTAGTCCACTTTTTTGGACCCAATAGTGATGTTTGGGTTCATTTGGGCCAGTTTCGTAATTGTGTCGAAAACAATGCCGGGGTTGCATTTAATGCACCGAGTCGGGCAGAAAAGAAACGATGCACCGATTCGGGCCAGAAACAAAACGAACGCACCCAATCCACTTTTTTGACCTAGTAGTGATGTACTGGTTCATTTTGGTCAGTTTCATTACTGTGCCGAAAACCATGCCGAGGGTGCATTTACTGCATCGATTTGGGCCGAAAATGAAACGATGCACCGATTCATCCAGAAACAAAACGAACGCACCCAGGCCACTTTTTTGGACCCAATAGTGATGTTTGGGTTCATTTGGGTCCGTTTCGTAATTGTGTTGAAAACCATGCCGGGGTTGCATTTAATGCGCCGAGTCGGGCAGAAAAAAAACGATGCACCGATTCGGGCCAGAAACGAGACGAACGCACCCAATCCACTTTTTTGGAACCAATATTGATGTTTTGGTTCATTTTGGTCAGTTTCATTACTGTGCCGAAAACCATGTCGGGTTGCATTTACTGCACCTTTTCGGCCCAAAAACTAAACGATGCACTGATTCGTCCAGAAACAAAACGAACGCACCTAGTCCACTTTTTTGGACCCAATAGTGATGTTTGGGTTCATTTGGGCCAGTTTCGTAATTGTGTCGAAAACAATGCCGGGGTTGCATTTAATGCACCGAGTCGGGCAGAAAAGAAACGATGCACCGATTCGGGCCAGAAACAAAACGAACGCACCCAATCCACTTTTTTGACCTAGTAGTGATGTACTGGTTCATTTTGGTCAGTTTCATTACTGTGCCGAAAACCATGCCGAGGGTGCATTTACTGCATCGATTTGGGCCGAAAATGAAACGATGCACCGATTCATCCAGAAACAAAACGAACGCACCCAGGCCACTTTTATGGACCCAATAGTGATATTTGGGTTCGTTTGGGTCAGTTTCATAATTGTGTCGAAAACCATGCCGGGGTTGAATTTATTGCACCGAGTCGGGCAGAAAAGAAACGATGCACCGATTCGGGCCAGAAACGAAACGAACGCACCCAATCCACTTTTTTGGAACCAATATTGATGTTTTGGTTCATTTTGGTCAGTTTCATTACTGTGCCGAAAACCATGTCGGGTTGCATTTACTGCACCGATTCGGGCCAAAAATTAAATGATGCACCGATTTGTCCAAACACAAAACGAACGCACCCAGTCCACTTTTTTGGACCCAATAGGGATGTTTGGGTTCATTTGGGTCAGTTTCGTAATTGTGTCGAAAACCATGTCGGGGTCGCATTTAATGCACCGAGTCGGGCAGAAAAGAAACGATGCACCGATTCGGGCCAGAAACGAAATGAACGCACCCAATCCACTTTATTGGAACCAATATTGATGTTTTGGTTCAGTTTGGTCAGTTTCATTACTGTGCCGAAAACCATTTCGGGTTGCATTTACTGCACTGATTCGGGCCATAAATTAAACGATCCACCGATTTGTCCAGAAACAAAACGAACGCACCCAGTCCACTTTTATGGACCCAATAGTGATGTTTGGGTTCGTTTGGGTCAGTTTCATAATTGTGTCGAAAACCATGTCGGGGTTGCATTTAATGCACCGAGTCGGGCAGAAAAGAAACGATGCACCGATACGGGCCAGAAACAAAACGAACGCACCCAATCCAGTTTTTTGGAACCAATATTGATGTTTTGGTTTATTTTGGTCAGTTTCATTACTGTGCCGAAAACCATGTCGGGTTGCATTTACTGCACCGATTCGGGCCAAAAATTAAATGATGCACCGACTTGTCCAAACACAAAACGAATGCACCCAGTCCACTTTTTTGGACCCAATAGTGATGTTTGGGTTCATTTGGGTCAGTTTCGTAATTGTGTTGAAAACCATGTCGGGGTTGCATTTAATGCACCGAGTCGGGCAGAAAAGAAACGATGCACCGATTCGGGCCAGAAACGAGACGAACGCACCCAATCCACTTTTTTGGAACCAATATTGATGTTTTGGTTCAGTTTGGTCAGTTTCATTACTGTGCCGAAAACCATGTCGGGTTGCATTTACTGCACCGATTCGGGCCAAAAATTAAACGATGCACTGATTCGTCAAGAAACAAAACGAACGCACCTAGTCCACTTTTTGGGACCCAATAGTGATGTTTGGGTTCATTTGGTTCAGTTTCATAATTGTGTCGAAAAATGATGACGGGGTTGCATTTATTGCACCGAGTTGGGCAGAAAAGAAACGATGCACCGATTCGGGCCAGAAACAAAACGAACGCACCCAATCCACTTTTTGGACCTAGTAGTGATGTTTTGGTTCATTTTGGTCAGTTTCATTACTGTGCCGAAAACCATGCCGAGGGTGCATTTACTGCATCGATTTGGGCCGAAAATGAAACGATGCACCGATTCATCCGGAAACAAAACGAACGCACCCAGTGCACTTTTATGGACCCAATAGTGATGTTTGGGTTTGTTTGGGTCAGTTTCATAATTGTGTCGAAAACCATGCCGGGGTTGCATTTAATGCACCGAGTCAGGCAGAAAAGAAACGATGCACCGATTCGGGCCAGAAACGAAACGAACGCACCCAATCCACTTTTTTGGAACCAATATTGATGTTTTGGTTCATTTTGGTCAGTTTCATTACTGTGCCGAAAACCATGTTGGGTTGCATTTACTGCACCGATTCGGCCCAAAAACTAAACGATGCACTGATTCGTCCAGAAACAAAACGAACGCACCTAGTCCACTTTTTTGGACCCAATAGTGATGTCTGGGTTCATTTGGGTCAGTTTCGTAATTGTGTCGAAAACCATGCCGGGGTTGCATTTAATGCACCGAGTGGGGCAGAAAAGAAACGATGCACCGATTCGGGCCAGAAACAAAACGAACGCACCCAATCCACTTTTTTGACCTAGTAGTGATGTTTTGGTTCATTTTGGTCAGTTTCATTACTGTGCCGAAAACCATGCCGAGGGTGCATTTACTGCATCGATTTGGGCCGAAAATGAAACGATGCACCGATTCATCCAGAAACAAAACGAACGCACCCAGGCCACTTTTATGGACCCAATAGTGATGTTTGGGTTCGTTTGGGTCAGTTTCATAATTGTGTCGAAAACCATGCCGGGGTTGAATTTAATGCACCGAGTCGGGCAGAAAAGAAACGATGCACCGATTCGGGCCAGAAACGAGACGAACGCACCCAATCCACTTTTTTGGAACCAATATTGATGTTTTGGTTCATTTTGGTCAGTTTCATTACTGTGCCGAAAACCATGTCGGGTTGCATTTACTGCACTGATTCGGGCCAAAAATTAAACGATGCACTGATTCGTCCAGAAACAAAACGAACACACCTAGTCCACTTTTTGGGACCAATAGTGATGTTTGGGTTCATTTGGGTCAGTTTCATAATTGTGTCGAAAAATGATGACGGGGTTCCATTATTTGCAACGAGTTGGGCAGAAAAGAAACGATGCACCGATTCGGGCCAGAAACGAAACGAACGCACCCAATCCACTTTTTTGGAACCAATATTGATGTTTTGGTTCATTTTGGTCAGTTTCATTACTGTGCCGAAAACCATTTCGGGTTGCATTTACTGCACTGATTCGGGCCAAAAATTAAACGATGCACCGATTTGTCCAGAAACAAAACGAACACACCCAGTCCACTTTTTTGGACCCAATTGTGATGTTTGGGTTCACTTGGGTCAGTTTCGTAATTGTGTCGAAAACCATGCCGGGGTTGCATTTAATGCACCGAGTCGGGCAGAAAAGAAACGATGCACCGATTCGTGCCAGAAACGAAATGAACGCACCCAATCCACTTTTTTGGAACCAATATTGATGTTTTGGTTCATTTTGGTCAGTTTCATTACTGTGCCGAAAACCATTTCGGGTTGCATTTACTGCACTCATTCGGGCCAAAAATTAAACGATCCACCGATTTGTCCAGAAACAAAACGAACACACCCAGTCCACTTTTTTGGACCCAATAGTGATGTTTGGGTTCATTTGGGTCCGTTTCGTAATTGTGTCGAAAACCATGCCGGGGTTGCATTTAATGCACCGAGTCGGGCAAAAAAGAAACGATGCACCGATTCGGGCCAGAAACGAAATGAACGCACCCAACCCACTTTTTTGGATCCTATAATGATGTTTTGGTTCATTTTGGTCACTTTCATTACTGTGCCGAAAACCATTTCGGGTTGCATTTACTGCACTGATTCGGGCCAAAAATTAAACGATGCACCGATTTGTCCAGAAACAAAACGAACACACCCAGTCCACTTTTTTGGACCCAATAGTGATGTTTGGGTTCATTTGGGTCAGTTTCGTAATTGTGTCGAAAACCATGCCGGGGTTGCATTTAATGCACCGAGTCGGGCAGAAAAGAAACGATGCACCGATTCGGGCCAGAAACGAAACGAACGCACCCAGTCCACTTTTATGGACCCAATAGTGATGTTTGGGTTCATTTGGGTCAGTTTCGTAATTGTGTCAAAAACCATGCCGGGGTTGCATTTAATGCACCGAGTCGGGCAGAAAAGAAACGATGCACCGATTCGGGCCAGAAACGAAATAAACGCACCCAATCCACTTTTTTGGAACCAATATTGATGTTTTGGTTCATTGTGGTCAGTTTCATTACTGTGCCGAAAACCATTTCGGGTTGCATTTACTGCACTGATTCGGGCCAAAAATTAAACGATCCACCGATTTGTCCAGAAACAAAACGAACACACCTAGTCCACGTTTTTGGACCCAATAGTGATGTTTGGGTTCATTTGGGTCAGTTTCGTAATTGTGTCGAAAACCATGTCGGGGTTGCATTTAATGCACCGAGTCGGGCACAAAAGAAACGATGCACCGATTCGGGCCAGAAACGAAACGAACGCACCCAGTCCACTTTTATGGACCCGATAGTGATGTTTGGGTTCGTTTGGGTCAGTTTCATAATTGTGTCGAAAACCATGACGGGGTTGCATTTAATGCACCGAGTTTGGCAGAAAAGAAACGATGAACCGATTCGGGCCAGCAATGAAACGAACGCACCCAATCCCTTTTTTCGACCCAATATTGATGTTTTGGTTCATTTTGATCAGTTTCATTACTGTGCCGAAAACCATGTCGGGTTGCATTTACTGCACCGATTCGGGCTAAAAATTAAACGATGCACCGATTCGTCCAGAAACAAAACGAACGCACCTAGTCCACTTTTTTGCACCCAATAGTGATCTTTGGGTTCATCTGGGTCAGTTTCGCAATTGTGTCGAAAACCATGCCGGGGTTGCATTTAATGCACCGAGTAGGACAGAAAAGAAACGATGCACCGATTCGGGCTAGAAACGAAACGAACGCACCCAATCCACTTTTTTGGAACCAATATTGATGTTTTGGTTCATTTTGGTCAGTTTCATTACTGTGCCGAAAACCATTTCGGGTTGCATTTACTGCACTGATTCGGGCAAAAAATTAAACGATCCACCGATTTGTCCAGAAACAAAACGAACGCACCTAGTCCACGTTTTTGGACCCAATAGTGATGTTTGGGTTCATTTGGGTCAGTTTCGTAATTGTGTCGAAAACCATGCCGGGGTTGCATTTAATGCACCGAGTCGGGCAGAAAAGAAACGATGCACCGATTCGGGCCAGAAACAAAACGAACGCACCCAATCCACTTTTTTGACCTAGTAGTGATGTTTTGGTTCATTTTGGTCAGTTTCATTACTGAGCCGAAAACCATGCCGAGAGTGCATTTACTGCATCGATTTGGGCCAAAAATGAAACGATGCACCGATTCATCCAGAAACAAAACGAACGCACCCAGTCCACTTTTATGGACCCAATAATGATGTTTGGGTTCGTTTGGGTCAGTTTCATAATTGTGTCAAAAACCATGCCGGGGTTGCATTTAATGCACCGAGTCGGGCAGAAAAGAAACGATGCACCGATTCGGGCCAGAAACGAAACGAACGCACCCAATCCACTTTTTTGGAACCAATATTGATGTTTTGGTTCATTTTGGTCAGTTTCATTACTGTGCCGAAAACCATGTTGGGTTGCATTTACTGCACCGATTCGGCCCAAAAAATAAACGATGCACTGATTCGTCCAGAAACAAAACGAACGCACCTAGTCCACTTTTTTAGACCCAATAGTGATGTTTGGGTTCATTTGGGTCAGTTTCGTAATTGTGTCGAAAACCATGCCGGGGTTGCATTTAATGCACCGAGTGGGGCAGAAAAGAAACGATGCACCGATTCGGGCCAGAAAAAAAACGAATGCACCCAATCCACTTTTTTGACCTAGTAGTGATGTTTTGGTTCATTTTGGTCAGTTTCATTACTGTGCCGAAAACCATGCCGAGAGTGCATTTACCGCATCGATTTGGGCCGAAAATGAAACGATGCACCGATTCATCCTGAAACAAAACGAACGCACCCAGTCCACTTTTATAGACCCAATAATGATGTTTGGGTTCGTTTGGGTCAGTTTCATAATTGTGTCAAAAACCATGCCGGGGTTGCATTTAATGCACCGAGTCGGGCAGAAAAGAAACGATGCACCGATTCGGGCCAGAAACGAAACGAACGCACCCAATCCACTTTTTTGGAACCAATATTGATGTTTTGGTTCATTGTGGTCAGTTTCATTACTGTGCCGAAAACCATTTCGGGTTGCATTTACTGCACTGATTCGGGCCAAAAATTAAACGATCCACCGATTTGTCCAGAAACAAAACGAACACACCTAGTCCACGTTTTTGGACCCAATAGTGATGTTTGGGTTCATTTGGGTCAGTTTCGTAATTGTGTCGAAAACCATGTCGGGGTTGCATTTAATGCACCGAGTCGGGCACAAAAGAAACGATGCACCGATTCGGGCCAGAAACGAAACGAACGCACCCAGTCCACTTTTATGGACCCGATAGTGATGTTTGGGTTCGTTTGGGTCAGTTTCATAATTGTGTCGAAAACCATGCCGGGGTTGAATTTATTGCACCGAGTCGGGCAGAAAAGAAACGATGCACCGATTCGGGCCAGAAACGAAACGAACGCACCCAATCCACTTTTTTGGAACCAATATTGATGTTTTGGTTCATTTTGGTCAGTTTCATTACTGTGCCGAAAACCATGTCGGGTTGCATTTACTGCACCGATTCGGGCCAAAAATTAAATGATGCACCGATTTGTCCAAACACAAAACGAACGCACCCAGTCCACTTTTTTGGACCCAATAGGGATGTTTGGGTTCATTTGGGTCAGTTTCGTAATTGTGTCGAAAACCATGTCGGGGTCGCATTTAATGCACCGAGTCGGGCAGAAAAGAAACGATGCACCGATTCGGGCCAGAAACGAAATGAACGCACCCAATCCACTTTATTGGAACCAATATTGATGTTTTGGTTCAGTTTGGTCAGTTTCATTACTGTGCCGAAAACCATTTCGGGTTGCATTTACTGCACTGATTCGGGCCATAAATTAAACGATCCACCGATTTGTCCAGAAACAAAACGAACGCACCCAGTCCACTTTTTTGGACCCAATAGTGATGTCTGGGTTCATTTGGGTCAGTTTCGTAATTGTGTCGAAAACCATGCCGGGGTTGCATTTAATGCACCGAGTGGGGCAGAAAAGAAACGATGCACCGATTCGGGCCAGAAACAAAACGAACGCACCCAATCCACTTTTTTGGAACCAATATTGATGTTTTGGTTCATTTTGGTCAGTTTCATTACTGTGCCGAAAACCATGTCGGGTTGCATTTACTGCACCTTTTCGGCCCAAAAACTAAACGATGCACTGATTCGTCCAGAAACAAAACGAACGCACCCAGGCCACTTTTATGGACCCAATAGTGATGTTTGGGTTCGTTTGGGTCAGTTTCATAATTGTGTCGAAAACCATGCCGGGGTTGAATTTAATGCACCGAGTCGGGCAGAAAAGAAACGATGCACCGATTCGGGCCAGAAACGAAACGAACGCACCCAATCCACTTTTTTGGAACCAATATTGATGTTTTGGTTCATTTTGGTCAGTTTCATTACTGTGCCGAAAACCATGTCGGGTTGCATTTACTGCACCGATTCGGGCCAAAAATTAAATGATGCACCGATTTGTCCAAACACAAAACGAACGCACCCAGTCCACTTTTTTGGACCCAATAGGGATGTTTGGGTTCATTTGGGTCAGTTTCGTAATTGTGTTGAAAACCATGCCGGGGTTGCATTTAATGCGCCGAGTCGGGCAGAAAAAAAACGATGCACCGATTCGGGCCAGAAACGAGACGAACGCACCCAATCCACTTTTTTGGAACCAATATTGATGTTTTGGTTCATTTTGGTCAGTTTCATTACTGTGCCGAAAACCATGTCGGGTTGCATTTACTGCACCTTTTCGGCCCAAAAACTAAACGATGCACTGATTCGTCCAGAAACAAAACGAACGCACCTAGTCCACTTTTTTGGACCCAATAGTGATGTTTGGGTTCATTTGGGCCAGTTTCGTAATTGTGTCGAAAACAATGCCGGGGTTGCATTTAATGCACCGAGTCGGGCAGAAAAGAAACGATGCACCGATTCGGGCCAGAAACAAAACGAACGCACCCAATCCACTTTTTTGACCTAGTAGTGATGTACTGGTTCATTTTGGTCAGTTTCATTACTGTGCCGAAAACCATGCCGAGGGTGCATTTACTGCATCGATTTGGGCCGAAAATGAAACGATGCACCGATTCATCCAGAAACAAAACGAACGCACCCAGGCCACTTTTTTGGACCCAATAGTGATGTTTGGGTTCATTTGGGTCCGTTTCGTAATTGTGTTGAAAACCATGCCGGGGTTGCATTTAATGCGCCGAGTCGGGCAGAAAAAAAACGATGCACCGATTCGGGCCAGAAACGAGACGAACGCACCCAATCCACTTTTTTGGAACCAATATTGATGTTTTGGTTCATTTTGGTCAGTTTCAGTACTGTGCCGAAAACCATGTCGGGTTGCATTTACTGCACCTTTTCGGCCCAAAAACTAAACGATGCACTGATTCGTCCAGAAACAAAACGAACGCACCTAGTCCACTTTTTTGGACCCAATAGTGATGTTTGGGTTCATTTGGGCCAGTTTCGTAATTGTGTCGAAAACAATGCCGGGGTTGCATTTAATGCACCGAGTCGGGCAGAAAAGAAACGATGCACCGATTCGGGCCAGAAACAAAACGAACGCACCCAATCCACTTTTTTGACCTAGTAGTGATGTACTGGTTCATTTTGGTCAGTTTCATTACTGTGCCGAAAACCATGCCGAGGGTGCATTTACTGCATCGATTTGGGCCGAAAATGAAACGATGCACCGATTCATCCAGAAACAAAACGAACGCACCCAGGCCACTTTTATGGACCCAATAGTGATATTTGGGTTCGTTTGGGTCAGTTTCATAATTGTGTCGAAAACCATGCCGGGGTTGAATTTATTGCACCGAGTCGGGCAGAAAAGAAACGATGCACCGATTCGGGCCAGAAACGAAACGAACGCACCCAATCCACTTTTTTGGAACCAATATTGATGTTTTGGTTCATTTTGGTCAGTTTCATTACTGTGCCGAAAACCATGTCGGGTTGCATTTACTGCACCGATTCGGGCCAAAAATTAAATGATGCACCGATTTGTCCAAACACAAAACGAACGCACCCAGTCCACTTTTTTGGACCCAATAGGGATGTTTGGGTTCATTTGGGTCAGTTTCGTAATTGTGTTGAAAACCATGTCGGGGTCGCATTTAATGCACCGAGTCGGGCAGAAAAGAAACGATGCACCGATTCGGGCCAGAAACGAAATGAACGCACCCAATCCACTTTATTGGAACCAATATTGATGTTTTGGTTCAGTTTGGTCAGTTTCATTACTGTGCCGAAAACCATTTCGGGTTGCATTTACTGCACTGATTCGGGCCATAAATTAAACGATCCACCGATTTGTCCAGAAACAAAACGAACGCACCCAGTCCACTTTTATGGACCCAATAGTGATGTTTGGGTTCGTTTGGGTCAGTTTCATAATTGTGTCGAAAACCATGTCGGGGTTGCATTTAATGCACCGAGTCGGGCAGAAAAGAAACGATGCACCGATTCGGGCCAGAAACAAAACGAACGCACCCAATCCAGTTTTTTGGAACCAATATTGATGTTTTGGTTTATTTTGGTCAGTTTCATTACTGTGCCGAAAACCATGTCGGGTTGCATTTACTGCACCGATTCGGGCCAAAAATTAAATGATGCACCGACTTGTCCAAACACAAAACGAATGCACCCAGTCCACTTTTTTGGACCCAATAGTGATGTTTGGGTTCATTTGGGTCAGTTTCGTAATTGTGTTGAAAACCATGTCGGGGTTGCATTTAATGCACCGAGTCGGGCAGAAAAGAAACGATGCACCGATTCGGGCCAGAAACGAGACGAACGCACCCAATCCACTTTTTTGGAACCAATATTGATGTTTTGGTTCAGTTTGGTCAGTTTCATTACTGTGCCGAAAACCATGTCGGGTTGCATTTACTGCACCGATTCGGGCCAAAAATTAAACGATGCACTGATTCGTCAAGAAACAAAACGAACGCACCTAGTCCACTTTTTGGGACCCAATAGTGATGTTTGGGTTCATTTGGTTCAGTTTCATAATTGTGTCGAAAAATGATGACGGGGTTGCATTTATTGCACCGAGTTGGGCAGAAAAGAAACGATGCACCGATTCGGGCCAGAAACAAAACGAACGCACCCAATCCACTTTTTGGACCTAGTAGTGATGTTTTGGTTCATTTTGGTCAGTTTCATTACTGTGCCGAAAACCATGCCGAGGGTGCATTTACTGCATCGATTTGGGCCGAAAATGAAACGATGCACCGATTCATCCGGAAACAAAACGAACGCACCCAGTGCACTTTTATGGACCCAATAGTGATGTTTGGGTTTGTTTGGGTCAGTTTCATAATTGTGTCGAAAACCATGCCGGGGTTGCATTTAATGCACCGAGTCAGGCAGAAAAGAAACGATGCACCGATTCGGGCCAGAAACGAAACGAACGCACCCAATCCACTTTTTTGGAACCAATATTGATGTTTTGGTTCATTTTGGTCAGTTTCATTACTGTGCCGAAAACCATGTTGGGTTGCATTTACTGCACCGATTCGGCCCAAAAACTAAACGATGCACTGATTCGTCCAGAAACAAAACGAACGCACCTAGTCCACTTTTTTGGACCCAATAGTGATGTCTGGGTTCATTTGGGTCAGTTTCGTAATTGTGTCGAAAACCATGCCGGGGTTGCATTTAATGCACCGAGTGGGGCAGAAAAGAAACGATGCACCGATTCGGGCCAGAAACAAAACGAACGCACCCAATCCACTTTATTGACCTAGTAGTGATGTTTTGGTTCATTTTGGTCAGTTTCATTACTGTGCCGAAAACCATGCCGAGGGTGCATTTACTGCATCGATTTGGGCCGAAAATGAAACGATGCACCGATTCATCCAGAAACAAAACGAACGCACCCAGGCCACTTTTATGGACCCAATAGTGATGTTTGGGTTCGTTTGGGTCAGTTTCATAATTGTGTCGAAAACCATGCCGGGGTTGAATTTAATGCGCCGAGTCGGGCAGAAAAAAAACGATGCACCGATTCGGGCCAGAAACGAGACGAACGCACCCAATCCACTTTTTTGGAACCAATATTGATGTTTTGGTTCATTTTGGTCAGTTTCATTACTGTGCCGAAAACCATGTCGGGTTGCATTTACTGCACCTTTTCGGCCCAAAAACTAAACGATGCACTGATTCGTCCAGAAACAAAACGAACGCACCTAGTCCACTTTTTTGGACCCAATAGTGATGTTTGGGTTCATTTGGGCCAGTTTCGTAATTGTGTCGAAAACAATGCCGGGGTTGCATTTAATGCACCGAGTCGGGCAGAAAAGAAACGATGCACCGATTCGGGCCAGAAACAAAACGAACGCACCCAATCCACTTTTTTGACCTAGTAGTGATGTACTGGTTCATTTTGGTCAGTTTCATTACTGTGCCGAAAACCATGCCGAGGGTGCATTTACTGCATCGATTTGGGCCGAAAATGAAACGATGCACCGATTCATCCAGAAACAAAACGAACGCACCCAGGCCACTTTTATGGACCCAATAGTGATATTTGGGTTCGTTTGGGTCAGTTTCATAATTGTGTCGAAAACCATGCCGGGGTTGAATTTATTGCACCGAGTCGGGCAGAAAAGAAACGATGCACCGATTCGGGCCAGAAACGAAACGAACGCACCCAATCCACTTTTTTGGAACCAATATTGATGTTTTGGTTCATTTTGGTCAGTTTCATTACTGTGCCGAAAACCATGTCGGGTTGCATTTACTGCACCGATTCGGGCCCAAAATTAAATGATGCACCGATTTGTCCAAACACAAAACGAACGCACCCAGTCCACTTTTTTGGACCCAATAGGGATGTTTGGGTTCATTTGGGTCAGTTTCGTAATTGTGTCGAAAACCATGTCGGGGTCGCATTTAATGCACCGAGTCGGGCAGAAAAGAAACGATGCACCGATTCGGGCCAGAAACGAAATGAACGCACCCAATCCACTTTATTGGAACCAATATTGATGTTTTGGTTCAGTTTGGTCAGTTTCATTACTGTGCCGAAAACCATTTCGGGTTGCATTTACTGCACTGATTCGGGCCATAAATTAAACGATCCACCGATTTGTCCAGAAACAAAACGAACGCACCCAGTCCACTTTTATGGACCCAATAGTGATGTTTGGGTTCGTTTGGGTCAGTTTCATAATTGTGTCGAAAACCATGTCGGGGTTGCATTTAATGCACCGAGTCGGGCAGAAAAGAAACGATGCACCGATTCGGGCCAGAAACAAAACGAACGCACCCAATCCAGTTTTTTGGAACCAATATTGATGTTTTGGTTTATTTTGGTCAGTTTCATTACTGTGCCGAAAACCATGTCGGGTTGCATTTACTGCACCGATTCGGGCCAAAAATTAAATGATGCACCGACTTGTCCAAACACAAAACGAATGCACCCAGTCCACTTTTTTGGACCCAATAGTGATGTTTGGGTTCATTTGGGTCAGTTTCGTAATTGTGTTGAAAACCATGTCGGGGTTGCATTTAATGCACCGAGTCGGGCAGAAAAGAAACGATGCACCGATTCGGGCCAGAAACGAGACGAACGCACCCAATCCACTTTTTTGGAACCAATATTGATGTTTTGGTTCAGTTTGGTCAGTTTCATTACTGTGCCGAAAACCATGTCGGGTTGCATTTACTGCACCGATTCGGGCCAAAAATTAAACGATGCACTGATTCGTCAAGAAACAAAACGAACGCACCTAGTCCACTTTTTGGGACCCAATAGTGATGTTTGGGTTCATTTGGTTCAGTTTCATAATTGTGTCGAAAAATGATGACGGGGTTGCATTTATTGCACCGAGTTGGGCAGAAAAGAAACGATGCACCGATTCGGGCCAGAAACAAAACGAACGCACCCAATCCACTTTTTGGACCTAGTAGTGATGTTTTGGTTCATTTTGGTCAGTTTCATTACTGTGCCGAAAACCATGCCGAGGGTGCATTTACTGCATCGATTTGGGCCGAAAATGAAACGATGCACCGATTCATCCGGAAACAAAACGAACGCACCCAGTGCACTTTTATGGACCCAATAGTGATGTTTGGGTTTGTTTGGGTCAGTTTCATAATTGTGTCGAAAACCATGCCGGGGTTGCATTTAATGCACCGAGTCAGGCAGAAAAGAAA
The DNA here is from genome assembly GCA_033239725.1 of Echinochloa phyllopogon. Taxonomy (NCBI): domain Eukaryota; kingdom Viridiplantae; phylum Streptophyta; class Magnoliopsida; order Poales; family Poaceae; genus Echinochloa; species Echinochloa phyllopogon. The sequence goes on from BTCW01000018.1 coordinate 33,434,469, forward strand.
CGATGCACCGATTCGGGCCAGAAACGAAACGAACGCACCCAATCCACTTTTTTGGAACCAATATTGATGTTTTGGTTCATTTTGGTCAGTTTCATTACTGTGCCGAAAACCATGTTGGGTTGCATTTACTGCACCGATTCGGCCCAAAAACTAAACGATGCACTGATTCGTCCAGAAACAAAACGAACGCACCTAGTCCACTTTTTTGGACCCAATAGTGATGTCTGGGTTCATTTGGGTCAGTTTCGTAATTGTGTCGAAAACCATGCCGGGGTTGCATTTAATGCACCGAGTGGGGCAGAAAAGAAACGATGCACCGATTCGGGCCAGAAACAAAACGAACGCACCCAATCCACTTTTTTGACCTAGTAGTGATGTTTTGGTTCATTTTGGTCAGTTTCATTACTGTGCCGAAAACCATGCCGAGGGTGCATTTACTGCATCGATTTGGGCCGAAAATGAAACGATGCACCGATTCATCCAGAAACAAAACGAACGCACCCAGGCCACTTTTATGGACCCAATAGTGATGTTTGGGTTCGTTTGGGTCAGTTTCATAATTGTGTCGAAAACCATGCCGGGGTTGAATTTAATGCACCGAGTCGGGCAGAAAAGAAACGATGCACCGATTCGGGCCAGAAACGAAACGAACGCACCCAATCCACTTTTTTGGAACCAATATTGATGTTTTGGTTCATTTTGGTCAGTTTCATTACTGTGCCGAAAACCATGTCGGGTTGCATTTACTGCACCGATTCGGGCCAAAAATTAAATGATGCACCGATTTGTCCAAACACAAAACGAACGCACCCAGTCCACTTTTTTGGACCCAATAGGGATGTTTGGGTTCATTTGGGTCAGTTTCGTAATTGTGTCGAAAACCATGTCGGGGTCGCATTTAATGCACCGAGTCGGGCAGAAAAGAAACGATGCACCGATTCGGGCCAGAAACGAGACGAACGCACCCAATCCACTTTTTTGGAACCAATATTGATGTTTTGGTTCAGTTTGGTCAGTTTCATTACTGTGCCGAAAACCATGTCGGGTTGCATTTACTGCACCGATTCGGGCCAAAAATTAAACGATGCACTGATTCGTCAAGAAACAAAACGAACGCACCTAGTCCACTTTTTGGGACCCAATAGTGATGTTTGGGTTCATTTGGTTCAGTTTCATAATTGTGTCGAAAAATGATGACGGGGTTGCATTTATTGCACCGAGTTGGGCAGAAAAGAAACGATGCACCGATTCGGGCCAGAAACAAAACGAACGCACCCAATCCACTTTTTGGACCTAGTAGTGATGTTTTGGTTCATTTTGGTCAGTTTCATTACTGTGCCGAAAACCATGCCGAGGGTGCATTTACTGCATCGATTTGGGCCGAAAATGAAACGATGCACCGATTCATCCGGAAACAAAACGAACGCACCCAGTGCACTTTTATGGACCCAATAGTGATGTTTGGGTTTGTTTGGGTCAGTTTCATAATTGTGTCGAAAACCATGCCGGGGTTGCATTTAATGCACCGAGTCAGGCAGAAAAGAAACGATGCACCGATTCGGGCCAGAAACGAAACGAACGCACCCAATCCACTTTTTTGGAACCAATATTGATGTTTTGGTTCATTTTGGTCAGTTTCATTACTGTGCCGAAAACCATGTCGGGTTGCATTTACTGCACCGATTCGGCCCAAAAACTAAACGATGCACTGATTCGTCCAGAAACAAAACGAACGCACCTAGTCCACTTTTTTGGACCCAATAGTGATGTCTGGGTTCATTTGGGTCAGTTTCGTAATTGTGTCGAAAACCATGCCGGGGTTGCATTTAATGCACCGAGTGGGGCAGAAAAGAAACGATGCACCGATTCGGGCCAGAAACAAAACGAACGCACCCAATCCACTTTTTTGACCTAGTAGTGATGTTTTGGTTCATTTTGGTCAGTTTCATTACTGTGCCGAAAACCATGCCGAGGGTGCATTTACTGCATCGATTTGGGCCGAAAATGAAACGATGCACCGATTCATCCAGAAACAAAACGAACGCACCCAGGCCACTTTTATGGACCCAATAGTGATGTTTGGGTTCGTTTGGGTCAGTTTCATAATTGTGTCGAAAACCATGCCGGGGTTGAATTTAATGCACCGAGTCGGGCAGAAAAGAAACGATGCACCGATTCGGGCCAGAAACGAAACGAACGCACCCAATCCACTTTTTTGGAACCAATATTGATGTTTTGGTTCATTTTGGTCAGTTTCATTACTGTGCCGAAAACCATGTCGGGTTGCATTTACTGCACCGATTCGGGCCAAAAATTAAATGATGCACCGATTTGTCCAAACACAAAATGAACGCACCCAGTCCACTTTTTTGGACCCAATAGGGATGTTTGGGTTCATTTGGGTCAGTTTCGTAATTGTGTCGAAAACCATGTAGGGGTCGCATTTAATGCACCGAGTCGGGCAGAAAAGAAACGATGCACCGATTCGGGCCAGAAACGAAATGAACGCACCCAATCCACTTTATTGGAACCAATATTGATGTTTTGGTTCAGTTTGGTCAGTTTCATTACTGTGCCGAAAACCATGTCGGGTTGCATTTACTGCACCGATTCGGGCCAAAAATTAAATGATGCACCGACTTGTCCAAACACAAAACGAATGCACCCAGTCCACTTTTTTGGACCCAATAGTGATGTTTGGGTTCATTTGGGTCAGTTTCGTAATTGTGTTGAAAACCATGTCGGGGTTGCATTTAATGCACCGAGTCGGGCAGAAAAGAAACGATGCACCGATTCGGGCCAGAAACGAGACGAACGCACCCAATCCACTTTTTTGGAACCAATATTGATGTTTTGGTTCAGTTTGGTCAGTTTCATTACTGTGCCGAAAACCATGTCGGGTTGCATTTACTGCACCGATTCGGGCCAAAAATTAAACGATGCACTGATTCGTCAAGAAACAAAACGAACGCACCTAGTCCACTTTTTGGGACCCAATAGTGATGTTTGGGTTCATTTGGTTCAGTTTCATAATTGTGTCGAAAAATGATGACGGGGTTGCATTTATTGCACCGAGTTGGGCAGAAAAGAAACGATGCACCGATTCGGGCCAGAAACAAAACGAACGCACCCAATCCACTTTTTGGACCTAGTAGTGATGTTTTGGTTCATTTTGGTCAGTTTCATTACTGTGCCGAAAACCATGCCGAGGGTGCATTTACTGCATCGATTTGGGCCGAAAATGAAACGATGCACCGATTCATCCGGAAACAAAACGAACGCACCCAGTGCACTTTTATGGACCCAATAGTGATGTTTGGGTTTGTTTGGGTCAGTTTCATAATTGTGTCGAAAACCATGCCGGGGTTGCATTTAATGCACCGAGTCAGGCAGAAAAGAAACGATGCACCGATTCGGGCCAGAAACGAAACGAACGCACCCAATCCACTTTTTTGGAACCAATATTGATGTTTTGGTTCATTTTGGTCAGTTTCATTACTGTGCCTAAAACCATGTCGGGTTGCATTTACTGCACCGATTCGGCCCAAAAACTAAACGATGCACTGATTCGTCCAGAAACAAAACGAACGCACCTAGTCCACTTTTTTGGACCCAATAGTGATGTCTGGGTTCATTTGGGTCAGTTTCGTAATTGTGTCGAAAACCATGCCGGGGTTGCATTTAATGCACCGAGTGGGGTAGAAAAGAAACGATGCACCGATTCGGGCCAGAAACAAAACGAACGCACCCAATCCACTTTTTTGACCTAGTAGTGATGTTTTGGTTCATTTTGGTCAGTTTCATTACTGTGCCGAAAACCATGCCGAGGGTGCATTTACTGCATCGATTTGGGCCGAAAATGAAACGATGCACCGATTCATCCAGAAACAAAACGAACGCACCCAGGCCACTTTTATGGACCCAATAGTGATGTTTGGGTTCGTTTGGGTCAGTTTCATAATTGTGTCGAAAACCATGCCGGGGTTGAATTTAATGCACCGAGTCGGGCAGAAAAGAAACGATGCACCGATTCGGGCCAGAAACGAAACGAACGCACCCAATCCACTTTTTTGGAACCAATATTGATGTTTTGGTTCATTTTGGTCAGTTTCATTACTGTGCCGAAAACCATGTCGGGTTGCATTTACTGCACCGATTCGGGCCAAAAATTAAATGATGCACCGATTTGTCCAAACACAAAACGAACGCACCCAGTCCACTTTTTTGGACCCAATAGGGATGTTTGGGTTCATTTGGGTCAGTTTCGTAATTGTGTCGAAAACCATGTCGGGGTCGCATTTAATGCACCGAGTCGGGCAGAAAAGAAACGATGCACCGATTCGGGCCAGAAACGAGACGAACGCACCCAATCCACTTTATTGGAACCAATATTGATGTTTTGGTTCAGTTTGGTCAGTTTCATTACTGTGCCGAAAACCATGTCGGGTTGCATTTACTGCACTGATTCGGGCCATAAATTAAACGATCCACCGATTTGTCCAGAAACAAAACGAACGCACCCAGTCCACTTTTTTGGACCCAATAGTGATGTTTGGGTTCATTTGGGCCAGTTTCGTAATTGTGTCGAAAACCATGTCGGGGTTGCATTTAATGCACCGAGTCGGGCAGAAAAGAAACGATGCACCGATTCGGGCCAGAAACAAAACGAACGCACCCAATCCAGTTTTTTGGAACCAATATTGATGTTTTGGTTTATTTTGGTCAGTTTCATTACTGTGCCGAAAACCATGTCGGGTTGCATTTACTGCACCGATTCGGGCCAAAAATTAAATGATGCACCGACTTGTCCAAACACAAAACGAACGCACCCAGTCCACTTTTTTGGACCCAATAGTGATGTTTGGGTTCATTTGGGTCAGTTTCGTAATTGTGTTGAAAACCATGTCGGGGTTGCATTTAATGCACCGAGTCGGGCAGAAAAGAAACGATGCACCGATTCGGGCCAGAAACGAGACGAACGCACCCAATCCACTTTTTTGGAACCAATATTGATGTTTTGGTTCAGTTTGGTCAGTTTCATTACTGTGCCGAAAACCATGTCGGGTTGCATTTACTGCACCGATTCGGGCCAAAAATTAAACGATGCACTGATTCGTCAAGAAACAAAACGAACGCACCTAGTCCACTTTTTGGGACCCAATAGTGATGTTTGGGTTCATTTGGTTCAGTTTCATAATTGTGTCGAAAAATGATGACGGGGTTGCATTTATTGCACCGAGTTGGGCAGAAAAGAAACGATGCACCGATTCGGGCCAGAAACAAAACGAACGCACCCAATCCACTTTTTGGACCTAGTAGTGATGTTTTGGTTCATTTTGGTCAGTTTCATTACTGTGCCGAAAACCATGCCGAGGGTGCATTTACTGCATCGATTTGGGCCGAAAATGAAACGATGCACCGATTCATCCGGAAACAAAACGAACGCACCCAGTGCACTTTTATGGACCCAATAGTGATGTTTGGGTTTGTTTGGGTCAGTTTCATAATTGTGTCGAAAACCATGCCGGGGTTGCATTTAATGCACCGAGTCAGGCAGAAAAGAAACGATGCACCGATTCGGGCCAGAAACGAAACGAACGCACCCAATCCACTTTTTTGGAACCAATATTGATGTTTTGGTTCATTTTGGTCAGTTTCATTACTGTGCCGAAAACCATGTCGGGTTGCATTTACTGCACCGATTCGGCCCAAAAACTAAATGATGCACTGATTCGTCCAGAAACAAAACGAACGCACCTAGTCCACTTTTTTGGACCCAATAGTGATGTCTGGGTTCATTTGGGTCAGTTTCGTAATTGTGTCGAAAACCATGCCGGGGTTGCATTTAATGCACCGAGTGGGGCAGAAAAGAAACGATGCACCGATTCGGGCCAGAAACGAAACGAACGCACCCAATCCACTTTTTTGGAACCAATATTCATGTTTTGGTTCATTTTGGTCAGTTTCATTACTGTGCCGAAAACCATGTCGGGTTGCATTTACTGCACCGATTCGGCCCAAAAACTAAACGATGCACTGATTCGTCCAGAAACAAAACGAACGCACCTAGTCCACTTTTTTGGACCCAATAGTGATGTCTGGGTTCATTTGGGTCAGTTTCGTAATTGTGTCGAAAACCATGCCGGGGTTGCATTTAATGCACCGAGTGGGGCAGAAAAGAAACGATGCACCGATTCGGGCCAGAAACAAAACGAATGCACCCAATCCACTTTTTTGACCTAGTAGTGATGTTTTGGTTCATTTTGGTCAGTTTCATTACTGTGCCGAAAACCATGCCGAGGGTGCATTTACTGCATCGATTTGGGCCGAAAATGAAACGATGCACCGATTCATCCAGAAACAAAACGAACGCACCCAGGCCACTTTTATGGACCCAATAGTGATGTTTGGGTTCGTTTGGGTCAGTTTCATAATTGTGTCGAAAACCATGCCGGGGTTGAATTTAATGCACCGAGTCGGGCAGAAAAGAAACGATGCACCGATTCGGGCCAGAAACGAAACGAACGCACCCAATCCACTTTTTTGGAACCAATATTGATGTTTTGGTTCATTTTGGTCAGTTTCATTACTGTGCCGAAAACCATGTCGGGTTGCATTTACTGCACAGATTCGGGCCAAAAATTAAATGATGCACCGATTTGTCCAAACACAAAACGAACGCACCCAGTCCACTTTTTTGGACCCAATAGGGATGTTTGGGTTCATTTGGGTCAGTTTCGTAATTGTGTCGAAAACCATGTCGGGGTCGCATTTAATGCACCGAGTCGGGCAGAAAAGAAACGATGCACCGATTCGGGCCAGAAACGAAATGAACGCACCCAATCCACTTTATTGGAACCAATATTGATGTTTTGGTTCAGTTTGGTCAGTTTCATTACTGTGCCGAAAACCATTTCGGGTTGCATTTACTGCACTGATTCGGGCCATAAATTAAACGATCCACCGATTTGTCCAGAAACAAAACGAACGCACCCAGTCCACTTTTATGGACCCAATAGTGATGTTTGGGTTCGTTTGGGTCAGTTTCATAATTGTGTCGAAAACCATGTCGGGGTTGCATTTAATGCACCGAGTCGGGCAGAAAAGAAACGATGCACCGATTCGGGCCAGAAACAAAACGAACGCACCCAATCCAGTTTTTTGGAACCAATATTGATGTTTTGGTTTATTTTGGTCAGTTTCATTACTGTGCCGAAAACCATGTCGGGTTGCATTTACTGCACCGATTCGGGCCAAAAATTAAATGATGCACCGACTTGTCCAAACACAAAACGAACGCACCCAGTCCACTTTTTTTGGACCCAATAGTGATGTTTGGGTTCATTTGGGTCAGTTTCGTAATTGTGTTGAAAACCATGTCGGGGTTGCTTTTAATGCACCGAGTCGGGCAGAAAAGAAACGATGCACCGATTCGGGCCAGAAACGAGACGAACGCACCCAATCCACTTTTTTGGAACCAATATTGATGTTTTGGTTCAGTTTGGTCAGTTTCATTACTGTGCCGAAAACCATGTCGGGTTGCATTTACTGCACCGATTCGGGCCAAAAATTAAACGATGCACTGATTCGTCAAGAAACAAAACGAACGCACCTAGTCCACTTTTTGGGACCCAATAGTGATGTTTGGGTTCATTTGGTTCAGTTTCATAATTGTGTCGAAAAATGATGACGGGGTTGCATTTATTGCACCGAGTTGGGCAGAAAAGAAACGATGCACCGATTCGGGCCAGAAACAAAACGAACGCACCCAATCCACTTTTTGGACCTAGTAGTGATGTTTTGGTTCATTTTGGTCAGTTTCATTACTGTGCCGAAAACCATGCCGAGGGTGCATTTACTGCATCGATTTGGGCCGAAAATGAAACGATGCACCGATTCATCCGGAAACAAAACGAACGCACCCAGTGCACTTTTATGGACCCAATAGTGATGTTTGGGTTTGTTTGGGTCAGTTTCATAATTGTGTCGAAAACCATGCCGGGGTTGCATTTAATGCACCGAGTCAGGCAGAAAAGAAACGATGCACCGATTCGGGCCAGAAACGAAACGAACGCACCCAATCCACTTTTTTGGAACCAATATTGATGTTTTGGTTCATTTTGGTCAGTTTCATTACTGTGCCGAAAACAATGTCGGGTTGCATTTACTGCACCGATTCGGCCCAAAAACTAAACGATGCACTGATTCGTCCAGAAACAAAACGAACGCACCTAGTCCACTTTTTTGGACCCAATAGTGATGTCTGGGTTCATTTGGGTCAGTTTCGTAATTGTGTCGAAAACCATGCCGGGGTTGCATTTAATGCACCGAGTGGGGCAGAAAAGAAACGATGCACCGATTCGGGCCAGAAACAAAACGAACGCACCCAATCCACTTTTTTGACCTAGTAGTGATGTTTTGGTTCATTTTGGTCAGTTTCATTACTGTGCCGAAAACCATGCCGAGGGTGCATTTACTGCATCGATTTGGGCCGAAAATGAAACGATGGACCGATTCATCCAGAAACAAAACGAACGCACCCAGACCACTTTTATGGACCCAATAGTGATGTTTGGGTTCGTTTGGGTCAGTTTCATAATTGTGTCGAAAACCATGCCGGGGTTGAATTTAATGCACCGAGTCGGGCAAAAAAGAAACGATGCACCGATTCGGGCCAGAAACGAAACGAACGCACCCAATCCACTTTTTTGGAACCAATATTGATGTTTTGGTTCATTTTGGTCAGTTTCATTACTGTGCCGAAAACCATTTCGGGTTGCATTTACTGCACTGATTCGGGCCAAAAGTTAAACGATCCACCGATTTGTCCAGAAACAAAACGAACGCACCCAGTCCACTTTTATGGACCCAATAGTGATGTTTGGGTTCGTTTGGGTCAGTTTCATAATTGTGTCGAAAACCATGCCGGGGTTGCATTTAATGCACCGAGTCGGGCAGAAAAGAAACGATGCACCGATTCGGGCCAGAAACAAAACGAACGCACCCAATCCAGTTTTTTGGAACCAATATTGATGTTTTGGTTTATTTTGGTCAGTTTCATTACTGTGCCGAAAACCATGTCGGGTTGCATTTACTGCACCGATTCGGGCCAAAAATTAAATGATGCACCGACTTGTCCAAACACAAAACGAACGCACCCAGTCCAGTTTTTTGGACCCAATAGTGATGTTTGGGTTCATTTGGGTCAGTTTCGTAATTGTGTTGAAAACCATGTCGGGGTTGCATTTAATGCACCGAGTCGGGCAGAAAAGAAACGATGCACCGATTCGGGCCAGAAACGAGACGAACGCACCCAATCCACTTTTTTGGAACCAATATTGATGTTTTGGTTCAGTTTGGTCAGTTTCATTACTATGCCGAAAACCATGTCGGGTTGCATTTACTGCACCGATTCGGGCCAAAAATTAAACGATGCACTGATTCGTCAAGAAACAAAACGAACGCACCTAGTCCACTTTCTGGGACCCAATAGTGATGTTTGGGTTCATTTGGGTCAGTTTCATAATTGTGTCGAAAAATGATGACGGGGTTGCATTTATTGCATTTATTGCACCCAATAGTGATGTTTTGGTTCATTTTGGTCAGTTTCATTACTGTGCCGAAAACCATGCCGAGGGTGCATTTACTGCATCGATTTGGGCCGAAAATGAAACGATGCACCGATTCATCCGGAAACAAAACGAACGCACCCAGTGCACTTTTATGGACCCAATAGTGATGTTTGGGTTTGTTTGGGTCAGTTTCATAATTGTGTCGAAAACCATGCCGGGGTTGCATTTAATGCACCGAGTCAGGCAGAAAAGAAACGATGCACCGATTCGGGCCAGAAACGAAACGAACGCACCCAATCCACTTTTTTGGAACCAATATTGATGTTTTGGTTCATTTTGGTCAGTTTCATTACTGTGCCGAAAACCATTTCGGGTTGCATTTACTGCACTGATTTGGGCCAAAAATTAAACGATCGACCGATTTGTCCAGAAACAAAACAAACACACCCAGTCCACTTTTTTCAACCCAATAGTGATGTTTGGGTTCCTTTGGGTCAGTTTCGTAATTGTGTCGAAAACCATGCGGGGGTTGCATTTAATGCACCGAGTCGGGCAGAAAAGAAACGATGCACCGATTCGGGCCAGAAACGAAATGAACGCACCCAATCCACTTTTTTGGAACCAATATTGATGTTTTGGTTCATTTTGGTCAGTTTCATTACTGTGCCGAAAACCATTTCGGGTTGCATTTACTGCACTGATTTGGGCCAAAAATTAAACGATCGACCGATTTGTCCAGAAACAAAACAAACACACCCAGTCCACTTTTTTCAACCCAATAGTGTTGTTTGGGTTCATTTGGGTCAGTTTCGTAATTGTGTCGAAAACCATGCCGGGGTTGCATTTAATGCACCGAGTCGGGCAGAAAAGAAGCGATGCACCGATTCGGGCCAGAAACGAAATGAACGCACCCAATCCACTTTTTTGGAACCAATATTGATGTTTTGGTTCATTTTGGTCAGTTTCATTATTGTGCCGAAAACCATTTCGGGTTGCATTTACTGCACTGATTTGGGCCAAAAATTAAACGATCGACCGATTTGTCCAGAAACAAAACAAACACACCCAGTCCACTTTTTTCAACCCAATAGTGATGTTTGGGTTCATTTGGGTCAGTTTCGTAATTGTGTCGAAAACCATGCGGGGGTTGCATGTAATGCACCGAGTCGGGCAGAAAAGAAACGATGCACCGATTCGGGCCAGAAACGAAATGAACGCACCCAATCCACTTTTTTGGAACCAATATTGATGTTTTGGTTCATTTTGGTCAGTTTCATTACTGTGCCGAAAACCATTTCGGGTTGCATTTACTGCACTGATTTGGGCCAAAAATTAAACGATCGACCGATTTGTCCAGAAACAAAACAAACACACCCAGTCCACTTTTTTCAACCCAATAGTGTTGTTTGGGTTCATTTGGGTCAGTTTCGTAATTGTGTCGAAAACCATGCCGGTGTTGCATTTAATGCACCGAGTCGGGCAGAAAAGAAACGATGCACCGATTCGGGCCAGAAACGAAATGAACGCACCCAATCCACTTTTTTGGAACCAATATTGATGTTTTGGTTCATTTTGGTGAGTTTCATTACTGTGCCGAAAACCATTTCGGGTTGCATTTACTGCACTGATTTGGGCCAAAAATTAAACGATCGACCGATTTGTCCAGAAACAAAACAAACACACCCAGTCCACTTTTTTCAACCCAATAGTGATGTTTGGGTTCATTTGGGTCAGTTTCGTAATTGTGTCGAAAACCATGCCGGGGTTGCATTTAATGCATCGAGTCGGGCAGAAAAGAAACGATGCACCGATTCGGGCCAGAAACGAAATGAACGCACCCAATCCACTTTTTTGGAACCAATATTGATGTTTTGGTTCATTTTGGTCAGTTTCATTACTGTGCCGAAAACCATTTCGGGTTGCATTTACTGCACTGATTTGGGCCAAAAATTAAACGATCGACCGATTTGTCCAGAAACAAAACAAACACACCCAGTCCACTTTTTTCAACCCAATAGTGATGTTTGGATTCATTTGGGTCAGTTTCGTAATTGTGTCGAAAACCATGCCGGGGTTGCATTTAATGCACCGAGTCGGGCAGAAAAGAAACGATGCACCAATTCGGGCCAGAAACGAAATGAACGCACCCAATCCACTTTTTTGGAACCAATATTGATGTTTTGGTTCATTTTGGTCAGTTTCATTACTGTGCCGAAAACCATTTCGGGTTGCATTTACTGCACCGATTCGGGCCAAAAATTAAACGATGTACTGATTCGTCCAGAAACAAAACGAATGCACCCAGTCCACTTTTATGGACCCAATAGTGATGTTTGGGTTCATTTGGGTCAATTTCGTAATTGTGTCGAAAACCATGCCGGGGTTGCATTTAATGCACCGAGTCGGGCAGAAAAGAAACGATGCACCGATTCGGGCCAGAAACGAAACGAACGCACCCAATCCACTTTTTTTAACCAATATTGATGTTTTGGTTCATTTTGGTCAGTTTCCTTACTGTGCCGAAAACCGTGCCGGGTTGCATTTACTGCACCGATTCGGGCCAAAAATTAAACGATGCACCGATTTGTCCAGAAACAAAACGAACGCACCCAGTCCACTTTTTTGCACCCAATAGTGATGTTTGGGTTCATTTGGGTCAGTTTCGTAATTGTGTTGAAAACCATGCCGGGGTTGCATTTAATGCACCGAGTTGGGCAGAAAAGAAACGATGCACCGATTCGGGCCAGAAACAAAACGAACGCACCCAATCCACTTTTTTGACCTATTAGTGATGTTTTGCTTCATTTTGGTCAGTTTCATTACTGTGCCGAAAACCATGCCGTGGGTGCATTTACTGCATCGTTTTGGGCCGAAAATGAAACGATGCACTGATTCGTCCAGAAACAAAACGAATGCACCCAGTCCACTTTTATGGACCCAATAGTGATGTTTGGGTTCGTTTGGGTCAGTTTCATAATTGTGTCGAAAACCATGCCGGGGTTGCATTTAATGCACCGAGTCGGGCAGAAAAGAAACGATGCACCGATTCGGGCCAGAAACGAAACGAACGCACCCAATCCACTTTTTTTGAACCAATATTGATGTTTTGGTTCATTTTGGTCAGTTTCCTTACTGTGCCGAAAACCATGCCGGGTTGCATTTACTGCACCGATTCGGGCCAAAAATTAAACGATGCACCGATTTGTCCAGAAACAAAACGAACGCACCCAGTCCACTTTTTTGCACCCAATAGTGATGTTTGGGTTCATTTGGGTCAGTTTCGTAATTGTGTTGAAAACCATGCCGGGGTTGCATTTAATACACCGAGTCGGGCAGAAAAGAAACGATGCACCGATTCGGGCCAGAAACAAAACGAACGCACCCAATCCACTTTTTTGACCTATTAGTGATGTTTTGCTTCATTTTGGTCAGTTTCATTACTGTGCCGAAAACCATGCCGTGGGTGCATTTACTGCATCGATTTGGGCCGAAAATGAAACGATGCACTGATTCGTCCAGAAACAAAACGAATGCACCCAGTCCACTTTTATGGACCCAATAGTGATGTTTGGGTTCGTTTGGGTCAGTTTCATAATTGTGTCGAAAACCATGCCGGGGTTGCATTTAATGCACCGAGTCGGGCAGAAAAGAAACGATGCACCGATTCGGGCCAGAAACGAAACGAACGCACCCAATCCACTTTTTTTGAACCAATATTGATGTTTTGGTTCATTTTGGTCAGTTTCCTTACTGTGCCGAAAACCATGCCGGGTTGCATTTACTGCACCGATTCGGGCCAAAAATTAAACGATGCACCGATTTGTCCAGAATCAAAACGAACGCACCCAGTCCACTTTTTTGCACCGAATAGTGATGTTTGGGTTCATTTGGGTCAGTTTCGTAATTGTGTTGAAAACCATGCCGGGGTTGCATTTAATGCACCGAGTCGGGCAGAAAAGAAACGATGCACCGATTCGGGCCAGAAACAAAACGAACGCACCCAATCCACTTTTTTGACCTATTAGTGATGTTTTGCTTCATTTTGGTCAGTTTCATTACTGTGCCGAAAACCATGCCGTGGGTGCATTTACTGCATCGTTTTGGGCCGAAAATGAAACGATGCACTGATTCGTCCAGAAACAAAACGAATGCACCCAGTCCACTTTTATGGACCCAATAGTGATGTTTGGGTTCGTTTGGGTCAGTTTCATAATTGTGTCGAAAACCATGCCGGGGTTGCATTTAATGCACCGAGTCGGGCAGAAAAGAAACGATGCACCGATTCGGGCCAGAAACGAAACGAACGCACCCAATCCACTTTTTTTGAACCAATATTGATGTTTTGGTTCATTTTGGTCAGTTTCCTTACTGTGCCGAAAACCATGCCGGGTTGCATTTACTGCACCGATTCGGGCCAAAAATTAAACGATGCACCGATTTGTCCAGAAACAAAACGAACGCACCCAGTCCACTTTTTTGCACCCAATAGTGATGTTTGGGTTCATTTGGGTCAGTTTCATAATTGTGTTGAAAACCATGCCGGGGTTGCATTTAATGCACCGAGTCGGGCAGAAAAGAAACGATGCACCGATTCGGGCCAGAAACAAAACGAACGCACCCAATCCACTTTTTTTGAACCAATATTGATGTTTTGGTTCATTTTGGTCAGTTTCCTTACTGTGCCGAAAACCATGCCGGGTTGCATTTACTGCACCGATTCGGGCCAAAAATTAAACGATGCACCGATTTGTCCAGAATCAAAACGAACGCACCCAGTCCACTTTTTTGCACCCAATAGTGATGTTTGGGTTCATTTGGGTCAGTTTCGTAATTGTGTTGAAAACCATGCCGGGGTTGCATTTAATGCACCGAGTCGGGCAGAAAAGAAACGATGCACCGATTCGGGCCAGAAACAAAACGAACGCACCCAATCCACTTTTTTGACCTATTAGTGATGTTTTGCTTCATTTTGGTCAGTTTCATTACTGTGCCGAAAACCATGCCGTGGGTGCATTTACTGCATCGTTTTGGGCCGAAAATGAAACGATGCACTGATTCGTCCAGAAACAAAACGAATGCACCCAGTCCACTTTTATGGACCCAATAGTGATGTTTGGGTTCGTTTGGGTCAGTTTCATAATTGTGTCGAAAACCATGCCGGGGTTGCATTTAATGCACCGAGTCGGGCAGAAAAGAAACGATGCACCGATTCGGGCCAGAAACGAAACGAACGCACCCAATCCACTTTTTTTGAACCAATATTGATGTTTTGGTTCATTTTGGTCAGTTTCCTTACTGTGCCGAAAACCATGCCGGGTTGCATTTACTGCACCGATTCGGGCCAAAAATTAAACGATGCACCGATTTGTCCAGAAACAAAACGAACGCACCCAGTCCACTTTTTTGCACCCAATAGTGATGTTTGGGTTCATTTGGGTCAGTTTCATAATTGTGTTGAAAACCATGCCGGGGTTGCATTTAATGCACCGAGTCGGGCAGAAAAGAAACGATGCACCGATTCGGGCCAGAAACAAAACGAACGCACCCAATCCACTTTTTTGACCTATTAGTGATGTTTTGCTTCATTTTGGTCAGTTTCATTACTGTGCCGAAAACCATGCCGTGGGTGCATTTACTGCATCGTTTTGGGCCGAAAATGAAACGATGCACTGATTCGTCCAGAAACAAAACGAATGCACCCAGTCCACTTTTATGGACCCAATAGTGATGTTTGGGTTCGTTTGGGTCAGTTTCATAATTGTGTCGAAAACCATGCCGGGGTTGCATTTAATGCACCGAGTCGGGCAGAAAAGAAACGATGCACCGATTCGGGCCAGAAACGAAACGAACGCACCCAATCCACTTTTTTTGAACCAATATTGATGTTTTGGTTCATTTTGGTCAGTTTCCTTACTGTGCCGAAAACCATGCCGGGTTGCATTTACTGCACCGATTCGGGCCAAAAATTAAACGATGCACCGATTTGTCCAGAAACAAAACGAACGCACCCAGTCCACTTTTTTGCACCCAATAGTGATGTTTGGGTTCATTTGGGTCAGTTTCATAATTGTGTTGAAAACCATGCCGGGGTTGCATTTAATGCACCGAGTCGGGCAGAAAAGAAACGATGCACCGATTCGGGCCAGAAACAAAACGAACGCACCCAATCCACTTTTTTTGAACCAATATTGATGTTTTGGTTCATTTTGGTCAGTTTCCTTACTGTGCCGAAAACCATGCCGGGTTGCATTTACTGCACCGATTCGGGCCAAAAATTAAACGATGCACCGATTTGTCCAGAATCAAAACGAACGCACCCAGTCCACTTTTTTGCACCCAATAGTGATGTTTGGGTTCATTTGGGTCAGTTTCGTAATTGTGTTGAAAACCATGCCGGGGTTGCATTTAATGCACCGAGTCGGGCAGAAAAGAAACGATGCACCGATTCGGGCCAGAAACAAAACGAACGCACCCAATCCACTTTTTTGACCTATTAGTGATGTTTTGCTTCATTTTGGTCAGTTTCATTACTGTGCCGAAAACCATGCCGTGGGTGCATTTACTGCATCGATTTGGGCCGAAAATGAAACGATGCACTGATTCGTCCAGAAACAAAACGAATGCACCCAGTCCACTTTTATGGACCCAATAGTGATGTTTGGGTTCGTTTGGGTCAGTTTCATAATTGTGTCGAAAACCATGCCGGGGTTGCATTTAATGCACCGAGTCGGGCAGAAAAGAAACGATGCACCGATTCGGGCCAGAAACAAAACGAACGCACCCAATCCACTTTTTTTGAACCAATATTGATGTTTTGGTTCATTTTGGTCAGTTTCCTTACTGTGCCGAAAACCATGCCGGGTTGCATTTACTGCACCGATTCGGGCCAAAAATTAAACGATGCACCGATTTGTCCAGAAACAAAACGAACGCACCCAGTCCACTTTTTTGCACCCAATAGTGATGTTTGGGTTCATTTGGGTCAGTTTCGTAATTGTGTTGAAAACCATGCCGGGGTTGCATTTAATGCACCGAGTCGGGCAGAAAAGAAACGATGCACCGATTCGGGCCAGAAACAAAACGAACGCACCCAATCCACTTTTTTGACCTATTAGTGATGTTTTGCTTCATTTTGGTCAGTTTCATTACTGTGCCGAAAACCATGCCGTGGGTGCATTTACTGCATCGTTTTGGGCCGAAAATGAAACGATGCACTGATTCGTCCAGAAACAAAACGAATGCACCCAGTCCACTTTTATGGACCCAATAGTGATGTTTGGGTTCGTTTGGGTCAGTTTCATAATTGTGTCGAAAACCATGCCGGGGTTGCATTTAATGCACCGAGTCGGGCAGAAAAGAAACGATGCACCGATTCGGGCCAGAAAAGAAACGAACGCACCCAATCCACTTTTTTTGAACCAATATTGATGTTTTGGTTCATTTTGGTCAGTTTCATTACTGTGCCGAAAACCATGTCGGGTTGAATTTACTGCACCGATTCGGGCCAAAAATTAAACGATGCACCGATTTGTCCAGAAACAAAACGAACGCACCCAGTCCACTTTTTTGCACCCAATAGTGATGTTTGGGTTCATTTGGGTCAGTTTCGTAATTGTGTTGAAAACCATGCCGGGGTTGCATTTAATGCACCGAGTCGGGCAGAAAAGAAACGATGCACCGATTCGGGCCAGAAACAAAACGAACGCACCCAATCCACTTTTTTGACCTATTAGTGATGTTTTGCTTCATTTTGGTCAGTTTCATTACTGTGCCGAAAACCATGCCGTGGGTGCATTTACTGCATCGATTTGGGCCGAAAATGAAACGATGCACTGATTCATCCAGAAACAAAACGAATGCACCCAGTCCACTTTTATGGACCCAATAGTGATGTTTGGGTTCGTTTGGGTCAGTTTCATAATTGTGTCGAAAACCATGCCGGGGTTGCATTTAATGCACCGAGTCGGGCAGAAAAGAAACGATGCACCGATTCGGGCCAGAAACGAAACGAATGCACCCAATCCACTTTTTTTGAACCAATATTGATGTTTTGGTTCATTTCGGTCAGTTTCCTTACTGTGCCGAAAACCATGCCGGGTTGCATTTACTACACCGATTCGGGCCAAAAATTAAACGATGCACCGATTTGTCCAGAAACAAAACGAACGCACCCAGTCCACTTTTTTGCACCCAATAGTGATGTTTGGGTTCATTTGGGTCAGTTTCATAATTGTGTTGAAAACCATGCCGGGGTTGCATTTAATGCACCGAGTCGGGCAGAAAAGAAACGATGCACCGATTCGGGCCAGAAACAAAACGAACGCACCCAATCCACTTTTTTGACCTATTAGTGATGTTTTGCTTCATTTTGGTCAGTTTCATTACTGTGCCGAAAACCATGCCGTGGGTGCATTTACTGCATCGTTTTGGGCCGAAAATGAAACGATGCACTGATTCGTCCAGAAACAAAACGAATGCACCCAGTCCACTTTTATGGACCCAATAGTGATGTTTGGGTTCGTTTGGGTCAGTTTCATAATTGTGTCGAAAACCATGCCGGGGTTGCATTTAATGCACCGAGTCGGGCAGAAAAGAAACGATGCACCGATTCGGGCCAGAAAAGAAACGAACGCACCCAATCCACTTTTTTTGAACCAATATTGATGTTTTGGTTCATTTTGGTCAGTTTCATTACTGTGCCGAAAACCATGTCGGGTTGAATTTACTGCACCGATTCGGGCCAAAAATTAAACGATGCACCGATTTGTCCAGAAACAAAACGAACGCACCCAGTCCACTTTTTTGCACCCAATAGTGATGTTTGGGTTCATTTGGGTCAGTTTCGTAATTGTGTTGAAAACCATGCCGGGGTTGCATTTAATGCACCGAGTCGGGCAGAAAAGAAACGATGCACCGATTCGGGCCAGAAACAAAACGAACGCACCCAATCCACTTTGTTGACCTATTAGTGATGTTTTGCTTCATTTTGGTCAGTTTCATTACTGTGCCGAAAACCATGCCGTGGGTGCATTTACTGCATCGATTTGGGCCGAAAATGAAACGATGCACTGATTCATCCAGAAACAAAACGAATGCACCCAGTCCACTTTTATGGACCCAATAGTGATGTTTGGGTTCGTTTGGGTCAGTTTCATAATTGTGTCGAAAACCATGCCGGGGTTGCATTTAATGCACCGAGTCGGGCAGAAAAGAAACGATGCACCGATTCGGGCCAGAAACGAAACGAATGCACCCAATCCACTTTTTTTGAACCAATATTGATGTTTTGGTTCATTTCGGTCAGTTTCCTTACTGTGCCGAAAACCATGCCGGGTTGCATTTACTACACCGATTCGGGCCAAAAATTAAACGATGCACCGATTTGTCCAGAAACAAAACGAACGCACCCAGTCCACTTTTTTGCACCCAATAGTGATGTTTGGGTTCATTTGGGTCAGTTTCGTAATTGTGTTGAAAACCATGCCGGGGTTGCATTTAATGCACCGAGTCGGGCAGAAAAGAAACGATGCACCGATTCGGGCCAGAAACAAAACGAACGCACCCAATCCACTTTTTTGACCTATTAGTGATGTTTTGCTTCATTTTGGTCAGTTTCATTACTGTGCCGAAAACCATGCCGTGGGTGCATTTACTGCATCGTTTTGGGCCGAAAATGAAACGATGCACTGATTCGTCCAGAAACAAAACGAATGCACCCAGTCCACTTTTATGGACCCAATAGTGATGTTTGGGTTCGTTTGGGTCAGTTTCATATTTGTGTCGAAAACCATGCCGGGGTTGCATTTAATGCACCGAGTCGGGCAGAAAAGAAACAATTAACCGATTCGGGCCAGAAACGAAACGAACGCACCCAATCCACTTTTTTTGAACCAATATTGATGTTTTGGTTCATTTTGGTCAGTTTCATTACTGTGCCGAAAACCATGTCGGGTTGAATTTACTGCACCGATTCGGGCCAAAAATTAAACGATGCACCGATTTGTCCAGAAACGAAACGAACGCACCCAGTCCACTTTTTTGGACCCAATAGTGATGTTTGGGTTCATTTGGGTCAGTTTCGTAATTGTGTCGAAAACCATGCCGGGGTTGCATTTAATGCACCGAGTCGGCAGAAAAGAAACGATGCACCGATTCGGGCCAGAAACGAAACGAACGCACCCAATCCACTTTTTTTGAACCAATATTGATGTTTTGGTTCATTTTGGTCAGTTTCATTACTGTGCCGAAAACCATGTCGGGTTGCATTTAATGCACCGATTCGGGCCAAAAATTAAACGATGCACCGATTTGTCCAGAAACAAAACGAACGCACCCAGTCCACTTTTTTGGACCCAATAGTGATGTTTGGGTTCATTTGGGTCAGTTTCGTAATTGTGTCGAAAACCATGCCGGGGTTGCATTTAATGCACCGAGTCGGGCAGAAAAGAAACGATGCACCGATTCGGGCCAGAAACGAAACGAACGCACCCAATCCACTTTTTTGGAACCAATATTGATGTTTTGGTTCATTTTGGTCAGTTTCCTTACTGTGCCGAAAACCATGTCGGGTTGCATTTACTGCACCGATTCGGGCCAAAAATTAAACGATGCACGAATTCGTCCAGAAACAATACGAACGCACCTAGTCCACTTTTTTGGACCCAATAGTGAAGTTTGGGTTCATTTGGGTCAGTTTCGTAATTGTGTCGAAAACCATGCCGGGGTTGCATTTAATGCACTGAGTCGGGCAGAAAAGAAACGATGCACCGATTCGGGCCAGAAACAAAACGAACGCACCCAATCCACTTTTTTGACCTATTAGTGATGTTTTGCTTCATTTTGGTCAGTTTCATTACTGTGCCGAAAACCATGCCGTGGGTGCATTTACTGCATCGTTTTGGGCCGAAAATGAAACGATGCACTGATTCGTCCACAAACAAAACGAATGCACCCAGTCCACTTTTATGGACCCAATAGTGATGTTTGGGTTCGTTTGGGTCAGTTTCATAATTGTGTCGAAAACCATGCCGGGGTTGCATTTAATGCACCGAGTCGGGCAGAAAAGAAACGATGCACCGATTCGGGCCAGAAACGAAACGAACGCACCCAATCCACTTTTTTTGAACCAATATTGATGTTTTGGTTCATTTTGGTCAGTTTCCTTACTGTGCCGAAAACCATGCCGGGTTGCATTTACTGCACCGATTCGGGCCAAAAATTAAACGATGCACCGATTTGTCCAGAAACAAAACGAACGCACCCAGTCCACTTTTTTGCACCCAATAGTGATGTTTGGGTTCATTTGGGTCAGTTTCGTAATTGTGTTGAAAACCATGCCGGGGTTGCATTTAATGCACCGAGTCGGGCAGAAAAGAAACGATGCACCGATTCGGGCCAGAAACAAAACGAACGCACCCAATCCACTTTTTTGACCTATTAGTGATGTTTTGCTTCATTTTGGTCAGTTTCATTATTGTGCCGAAAACCATGCCGTGGGTGCATTTACTGCATCGATTTGGGCCGAAAATGAAACGATGCACTGATTCGTCCAGAAACAAAACGAATGCACCCAGTCCACTTTTATGGACCCAATAGTGATGTTTGGGTTGGTTTGGGTCAGTTTCATAATTGTGTCGAAAACCATGCCGGGGTTGCATTTAATGCACCGAGTCGGGCAGAAAAGAAACGATGCACCGATTCGGGCCAGAAACGAAACGAACGCACCCAATCCACTTTTTTTGAACCAATATTGATGTTTTGGTTCATTTTGGTCAGTTTCCTTACTGTGCCGAAAACCATGCCGGGTTGCATTTACTGCACCGATTCGGGCCAAAAATTAAACGATGCACCGATTTGTCCAGAAACAAAACGAACGCACCCAGTCCACTTTTTTGCACCCAATAGTGATGTTTGGGTTCATTTGGGTCAGTTTCATAATTGTGTTGAAAACCATGCCGGGGTTGCATTTAATGCACCGAGTCGGGCAGAAAAGAAACGATGCACCGATTCGGGCCAGAAACAAAACGAACGCACCCAATCCACTTTTTTGACCTATTAGTGATGTTTTGCTTCATTTTGGTCAGTTTCATTACTGTGCCGAAAACCATGCCGTGGGTGCATTTACTGCATCGTTTTGGGCCGAAAATGAAACGATGCACTGATTCATCCAGAAACAAAACGAATGCACCCAGTCCACTTTTATGGACCCAATAGTGATGTTTGGGTTCGTTTGGGTCAGTTTCATAATTGTGTCGAAAACCATGCCGGGGTTGCATTTAATGCACCGAGTCGGGCAGAAAAGAAACGATGCACCGATTCGGGCCAGAAAAGAAACGAACGCACCCAATCCACTTTTTTTGAACCAATATTGATGTTTTGGTTCATTTTGGTCAGTTTCCTTACTGTGCCGAAAACCATGCCGGGTTGCATTTACTGCACCGATTCGGGCCAAAAATTAAACGATGCACCGATTTGTCCAGAAACAAAACGAACGCACCCAGTCCACTTTTTTGCACCCAATAGTGATGTTTGGGTTCATTTGGGTCAGTTTCATAATTGTGTTGAAAACCATGCCGGGGTTGCATTTAATGCACCGAGTCGGGCAGAAAAGAAACGATGCACCGATTCGGGCCAGAAACAAAACGAACGCACCCAATCCACTTTTTTGACCTATTAGTGATGTTTTGCTTCATTTTGGTCAGTTTCATTACTGTGCCGAAAACCATGCCGTGGGTGCATTTACTGCATCGTTTTGGGCCGAAAATGAAACGATGCACTGATTCTTCCAGAAACAAAACGAATGCACCCAGTCCACTTTTATGGACCCAATAGTGATGTTTGGGTTCGTTTGGGTCAGTTTCATAATTGTGTCGAAAACCATGCCGGGGTTGCATTTAATGCACCGAGTCGGGCAGAAAAGAAACGATGCACCGATTCGGGCCAGAAAAGAAACGAACGCACCCAATCCACTTTTTTTGAACCAATATTGATGTTTTGGTTCATTTTGGTCAGTTTCCTTACTGTGCCGAAAACCATGCCGGGTTGCATTTACTGCACCGATTCGGGCCAAAAATTAAACGATGCACCGATTTGTCCAGAAACAAAACGAACGCACCCAGTCCACTTTTTTGCACCCAATAGTGATGTTTGGGTTCATTTGGGTCAGTTTCGTAATTGTGTTGAAAACCATGCCGCGGTTGCATTTAATGCACCGAGTCGGGCAGAAAAGAAACGATGCACCGATTCGGGCCAGAAACAAAACGAACGCACCCAATCCACTTTTTTGACCTATTAGTGATGTTTTGCTTCATTTTGGTCAGTTTCATTACTGTGCCGAAAACCATGCCGTGGGTGCATTTACTGCATCGATTTGGGCCGAAAATGAAACGATGCACTGATTCGTCCAGAAACAAAACGAATGCACCCAGTCCACTTTTATGGACCCAATAGTGATGTTTGGGTTGGTTTGGGTCAGTTTCATAATTGTGTCGAAAACCATGCCGGGGTTGCATTTAATGCACCGAGTCGGGCAGAAAAGAAACGATGCACCGATTCGGGCCAGAAACGAAACGAACGCACCCAATCCACTTTTTTTGAACCAATATTGATGTTTTGGTTCATTTTGGTCAGTTTCCTTACTGTGCCGAAAACCATGCCGGGTTGCATTTACTGCACCGATTCGGGCCAAAAATTAAACGATGCACCGATTTGTCCAGAAACAAAACGAACGCACCCAGTCCACTTTTTTGCACCCAATAGTGATGTTTGGGTTCATTTGGGTCAGTTTCATAATTGTGTTGAAAACCATGCCGGGGTTGCATTTAATGCACCGAGTCGGGCAGAAAAGAAACGATGCACCGATTCGGGCCAGAAACAAAACGAACGCACCCAATCCACTTTTTTGACCTATTAGTGATGTTTTGCTTCATTTTGGTCAGTTTCATTACTGTGCCGAAAACCATGCCGAAGGTGCATTTACTGCATCGATTTGGGCCGAAAATGAAACGATGCACTGATTCGTCCAGAAACAAAACGAATGCACCCAGTCCAATTTTATGGACCCAATAGTGATGTTTGGGTTCGTTTGGGTCAGTTTCATAATTGTGTCGAAAACCATGCCGGGGTTGCATTTAATGCACCGAGTCGGCAGAAAAGAAACGATGCACCGATTCGGGCCAGAAACGAAATGAACGCACCCAATCCACTTTTTTGGAACCAATATTGATGTTTTGGTTCATTTTGGTCAGTTTCATTACTGTGCCGAAAACCATTTCGGGTTGCATTTACTGCACTGATTTGGGCCAAAAATTAAACGATCGACCGATTTGTCCAGAAACAAAACAAACACACCCAGTCCACTTTTTTCAACCCAATAGTGATGTTTGGGTTCATTTGGGTCAGTTTTGTAATTGTGTCGAAAACCATGCCGGGGTTGCATTTAATGCACCGAGTCGGGCAGAAAAGAAACGATGCACCGATTTGGGCCAGAAACGAAATGAACGTACCCAATCCACTTTTTTGGAACCAATATTGATGTTTTGGTTCATTTTGGTCAGTTTCATTACTATGCCGAAAACCATGCCGTGGGTGCATTTACTGCATCGATTTGGGCCGAAAATGAAACGATGCACTGATTCGTCCAGAAACAAAACGAATGCACCCAGTCCACTTTTATGGACCCAATAGTGATGTTTGGGTTCGTTTGGGTCAGTTTCATAATTGTGTCGAAAACCATGCCGGGGTTGCATTTAATGCACCGAGTCGGGCAGAAAAGAAACGATGCACCGATTCGGGCCAGAAACAAAACGAACGCACCCAATCCACTTTTTTGACCTATTAGTGATGTTTTGCTTCATTTTGGTCAGTTTCATTACTGTGCCGAAAACCATGCCGTGGGTGCATTTACTGCATCGTTTTGGGCCGAAAATGAAACGATGCACTGATTCGTCCAGAAACAAAACGAATGCACCCAGTCCACTTTTATGGACCCAATAGTGATGTTTGGGTTCGTTTGGGTCAGTTTCATAATTGTGTCGAAAACCATGCCGGGGTTGCATTTAATGCACCGAGTCGGGCAGAAAAGAAACGATGCACCGATTCGGGCCAGAAACGAAACGAACGCACCCAATCCACTTTTTTTGAACCAATATTGATGTTTTGGTTCATTTTGGTCAGTTTCCTTACTGTGCCGAAAACCATGCCGGGTTGCATTTACTGCACCGATTCGGGCCAAAAATTAAACGATGCACCGATTTGTCCAGAAACAAAACGAACGCACCCAGTCCACTTTTTTGCACCCAATAGTGATGTTTGGGTTCATTTGGGTCAGTTTCATAATTGTGTTGAAAACCATGCCGGGGTTGCATTTAATGCACCGAGTCGGGCAGAAAAGAAACGATGCACCGATTCGGGCCAGAAACAAAACGAACGCACCCAATCCACTTTTTTGACCTATTAGTGATGTTTTGCTTCATTTTGGTCAGTTTCATTACTGTGCCGAAAACCATGCCGTGGGTGCATTTACTGCATCGTTTTGGGCCGAAAATGAAACGATGCACTGATTCGTCCAGAAACAAAACGAATGCACCCAGTCCACTTTTATGGACCCAATAGTGATGTTTGGGTTCGTTTGGGTCAGTTTCATAATTGTGTCGAAAACCATGCCGGGGTTGCATTTAATGCACCGAGTCGGGCAGAAAAGAAACGATGCACCGATTCGGGCCAGAAAAGAAACGAACGCACCCAATCCACTTTTTTTGAACCAATATTGATGTTTTGGTTCATTTTGGTCAGTTTCCTTACTGTGCCGAAAACCATGCCGGGTTGCATTTACTGCACCGATTCGGGCCAAAAATTAAACGATGCACCGATTTGTCCAGAAACAAAACGAACGCGCCCAGTCCACTTTTTTGCACCCAATAGTGATGTTTGGGTTCATTTGGGTCAGTTTCGTAATTGTGTTGAAAACCATGCCGGGGTTGCATTTAATGCACCGAGTCGGGCAGAAAAGAAACGATGCACCGATTCGGGCCAGAAACAAAACGAACGCACCCAATCCACTTTTTTGACCTATTAGTGATATTTTGCTTCATTTTGGTCAGTTTCATTACTGTACCGAAAACCATGCCGTGGGTGCATTTACTGCATCGTTTTGGGCCGAAAATGAAACGATGCACTGATTCGTCCAGAAACAAAACGAATGCACCCAGTCCACTTTTATGGACCCAATAGTGATGTTTGGGTTCGTTTGGGTCAGTTTCATAATTGTGTCGAAAACCATGCCGGGGTTGCATTTAATGCACCGAGTCGGGCAGAAAAGAAACGATGCACCGATTCGGGCCAGAAACGAAACGAACGCACCCAATCCACTTTTTTTGAACCAATATTGATGTTTTGGTTCATTTTGGTCAGTTTCATTACTGTGCCGAAAACCATGTCGGGTTGAATTTACTGCACCGATTCGGGCCAAAAATTAAACGATGCACCGATTTGTCCAGAAACAAAACGAACGCACCCAGTCCACTTTTTTGCACCCAATAGTGATGTTTGGGTTCATTTGGGTCAGTTTCGTAATTGTGTTGAAAACCATGCCGGGGTTGCATTTAATGCACCGAGTCGGGCAGAAAAGAAACGATGCACCGATTCGGGCCAGAAACAAAACGAACGCACCCAATCCACTTTTTTGACCTATTAGTGATGTTTTGCTTCATTTTGGTCAGTTTCATTACTGTGCCGAAAACCATGCCGTGGGTGCATTTACTGCATCGATTTGGGCCGAAAATGAAACGATGCACTGATTCATCCAGAAACAAAACGAATGCACCCAGTCCACTTTTATGGACCCAATAGTGATGTTTGGGTTCGTTTGGGTCAGTTTCATAATTGTGTCGAAAACCATGCCGGGTTGCATTTACTGCACCGATTCGGGCCAAAAATTAAACGATGCACCGATTTGTCCAGAAACAAAACGAACGCATCCAGTCCACTTTTTTGCACCCAATAGTGATGTTTGGGTTCATTTGGGTCAGTTTTGTAATTGTGTTGAAAACCATGCCGGGGTTGCATTTAATGCACCGAGTCGGGCAGAAAAGAAACGATGCACCGATTCGGGCCAGAAACAAAACGAACGCACCCAATCCACTTTTTTGACCTATTAGTGATGTTTTGCTTCATTTTGGTCAGTTTCATTACTGTGCCGAAAACCATGCCGTGGGTGCATTTACTGCATCGTTTTGGGCCGAAAATGAAACGATGCACTGATTCGTCCACAAACAAAACGAATGCACCCAGTCCACTTTTATGGACCCAATAGTGATGTTTGGGTTCGTTTGGGTCAGTTTCATATTTGTGTCGAAAACCATGCCGGGGTTGCATTTAATGCACCGAGTCGGGCAGAAAAGAAACAATTAACCGATTCGGGCCAGAAACGAAACGAACGTACCCAATCCACTTTTTTTGAACCAATATTGATGTTTTGGTTCATTTTGGTCAGTTTCATTACTGTGCCGAAAACCATGTCGGGTTGAATTTACTGCACCGATTCGGGCCAAAAATTAAACGATGCACCGATTTGTCCAGAAACGAAACGAACGCACCCAGTCCACTTTTTTGGACCCAATAGTGATGTTTGGGTTCATTTGGGTCAGTTTCGTAATTGTGTCGAAAACCATGCCGGGGTTGCATTTAATGCACCGAGTCGGCAGAAAAGAAACGATGCACCGATTCAGGCCAGAAACGAAACGAACGCACCCAATCCACTTTTTTTGAACCAATATTGATGTTTTGGTTCATTTTGGTCAGTTTCATTACTGTGCCGAAAACCATGTCGGGTTGCATTTACTGCACCGATTCGGGCCAAAAATTAAACGATGCACCGATTTGTCCAGAAACAAAACGAACGCACCCAGTCCACTTTTTTGGACCCAATAGTGATGTTTGGGTTCATTTGGGTCAGTTTCGTAATTGTGTCGAAAACCATGCCGGGGTTGCATTTAATGCACCGAGTCGGGCAGAGAAGAAACGATGCACCGATTCGGGCCAGAAACGAAACGAACGCACCCAATCCACTTTTTTGGAACCAATATTGATGTTTTGGTTGATTTTGGTCAGTTTCCTTATTGTGCCGAAAACCATGTCGGGTTGCATTTACTGCACCAATTCGGGCCAAAAATTAAACGATGCACGGATTCGTCCAGAAACAATACGAACGCACCTAGTCCACTTTTTTGGACCCAATAGTGAAGTTTGGGTTCATTTGGGTCAGTTTCGTAATTGTGTCGAAAACCATGCCGGGGTTGCATTTAATGCACCGAGTCGGGCAGAAAAGAAACGATGCACCGATTCGGGCCAGAAACAAAATGAACGCACCCAATCCACTTTTTTGACCTATTAGTGATGTTTTGCTTCATTTTGGTCAGTTTCATTACTGTGCCGAAAACCATGCCGTGGGTGCATTTACTGCATCGTTTTGGGCCGAAAATGAAACGATGCACTGATTCGTCCACAAACAAAACGAATGCACCCAGTCCACTTTTATGGACCCAATAGTGATGTTTGGGTTCGTTTGGGTCAGTTTCATAATTGTGTCGAAAACCATGCCGGGGTTGCATTTAATGCACCGAGTCGGGCAGAAAAGAAACGATGCACCGATTCGGGCCAGAAACGAAACGAACGCACCCAATCCACTTTTTTTGAACCAATATTGATGTTTTGGTTCATTTTGGTCAGTTTCCTTACTGTGCCGAAAACCATGCCGGGTTGCATTTACTGCACCGATTCGGGCCAAAAATTAAACGATGCACCGATTTGTCCAGAAACAAAACGAACACACCCAGTCCACTTTTTTCAACCCAATAGTGATGTTTGGGTTCATTTGGGTCAGTTTTGTAATTGTGTCGAAAACCATGCCAGGGTTGCATTTAATGCACCGAGTCGGGCAGAAAAGAAACGATGCACCGATTTGGGCCAGAAACGAAATAAACGTACCCAATCCACTTTTTTGGAACCAATATTGATGTTTTGGTTCATTTTGGTCAGTTTCATTACTATGCCGAAAACCATGCCGTGGGTGCATTTACTGCATCGATTTGGGCCGAAAATGAAACGATGCACTGATTCGTCCAGAAACAAAACGAATGCACCCAGTCCACTTTTATGGACCCAATAGTGATGTTTGGGTTCGTTTGGGTCAGTTTCATAATTGTGTCGAAAACCATGCCGGGGTTGCATTTAATGCACCGAGTCGGGCAGAAAAGAAACGATGCACCGATTCGGGCCAGAAACAAAACGAACGCACCCAATCCACTTTTTTGACCTATTAGTGATGTTTTGCTTCATTTTGGTCAGTTTCATTACTGTGCCGAAAACCATGCCGTGGGTGCATTTACTGCATCGTTTTGGGCCGAAAATGAAACGATGCACTGATTCGTCCACAAACAAAACGAATGCACCCAGTCCACTTTTATGGACCCAATAGTGATGTTTGGGTTCGTTTGGGTCAGTTTCATATTTGTGTCGAAAACCATGCCGGGTTTGCATTTAATGCACCGAGTCGGGCAGAAAAGAAACAATGCACCGATTCGGGCCAGAAACGAAACGAACGCACCCAATCCACTTTTTTTGAACCAATATTGATGTTTTGGTTCATTTTGGTCAGTTTCATTACTGTGCCGAAAACCATGTCGGGTTGAATTTACTGCACCGATTCGGGCCAAAAATTAAACGATGCACCGATTTGTCCAGAAACGAAACGAACGCACCCAGTCCACTTTTTTGGACCCAATAGTGATGTTTGGGTTCATTTGGGTCAGTTTCGTAATTGTGTCGAAAACCATGTCGGGGTTGCATTTAATGCACCGAGTCGGCAGAAAAGAAACGATGCACCGATTCGGGCCAGAAACGAAACGAACGCACCCAATCGACTTTTTTTGAACCAATATTGATGTTTTGGTTCATTTTGGTCAGTTTCATTACTGTGCCGAAAACCATGTCGGGTTGCATTTACTGCACCGATTCGGGCCAAAAATTAAACGATGCACCGATTTGTCCAGAAACAAAACGAACGCACCCAGTCCACTTTTATGGACCCAATAGTGATGTTTGGGTTCGTTTGGGTCAGTTTCGTAATTGTGTCGAAAACCATGCCGGGGTTGCATTTAATGCACCGAGTCGGGCAGAAAAGAAACGATGCACCGATTCGGGCCAGAAACGAAACGAACGCACCCAATCCACTTTTTTGGAACCAATATTGATGTTTTGGTTCATTTTGGTCAGTTTCATTACTGTGCCGAAAACCATGTCGTTTTGCATTTACTGCACCGATTCGGGCCAAAAATTAAACGATGCACGGATTCGTCCAGAAACAATACGAACGCACCTAGTCCACTTTTTTGGACCCAATAGTGAAGTTTGGGTTCATTTGGGTCAGTTTCGTAATTGTGTCGAAAACCATGCCGGGGTTGCATTTAATGCACCGAGTCGGGCAGAAAAGAAACGATGCACCGATTTGGGCCAGAAACAAAACGAACGCACCCAATCCACTTTTTTGACCTATTAGTGATGTTTTGCTTCATTTTGGTCAGTTTCATTACTGTGCCGAAAACCATGCCGAAGGTGCATTTACTGCATCGATTTGGGCCGAAAATGAAACGATGCACTGATTCGTCCAGAAACAAAACGAATGCACCCAGTCCAATTTTATGGACCCAATAGTGATGTTTGGGTTCGTTTGGGTCAGTTTCATAATTGTGTCGAAAACCATGCCGGGGTTGCATTTAATGCACCGAGTCGGCAGAAAAGAAACGATGCACCGATTCGGGCCAGAAACGAAATGAACGCACCCAATCCACTTTTTTGGAACCAATATTGATGTTTTGGTTCATTTTGGTCAGTTTCATTACTGTGCCGAAAACCATTTCGGGTTGCATTTACTGCACTGATTTGGGCCAAAAATTAAACGATCGACCGATTTGTCCAGAAACAAAACAAACACACCCAGTCCACTTTTTTCAACCCAATAGTGATGTTTGGGTTCATTTGGGTCAGTTTTGTAATTGTGTCGAAAACCATGCCGGGGTTGCATTTAATGCACCGAGTCGGGCAGAAAAGAAACGATGCACCGATTTGGGCCAGAAACGAAATGAACGTACCCAATCCACTTTTTTGGAACCAATATTGATGTTTTGGTTCATTTTGGTCAGTTTCATTACTATGCCGAAAACCATGCCGTGGGTGCATTTACTGCATCGATTTGGGCCGAAAATGAAACGATGCACTGATTCGTCCAGAAACAAAACGAATGCACCCAGTCCACTTTTATGGACCCAATAGTGATGTTTGGGTTCGTTTGGGTCAGTTTCATAATTGTGTCGAAAACCATGCCGGGGTTGCATTTAATGCACCGAGTCGGGCAGAAAAGAAACGATGCACCGATTCGGGCCAGAAACAAAACGAACGCACCCAATCCACTTTTTTGACCTATTAGTGATGTTTTGCTTCATTTTGGTCAGTTTCATTACTGTGCCGAAAACCATGCCGTGGGTGCATTTACTGCATCGTTTTGGGCCGAAAATGAAACGATGCACTGATTCGTCCACAAACAAAACGAATGCACCCAGTCCACTTTTATGGACCCAATAGTGATGTTTGGGTTCGTTTGGGTCAGTTTCATATTTGTGTCGAAAACCATGCCGGGGTTGCATTTAATGCACCGAGTCGGGCAGAAAAGAAACAATGCACCGATTCGGGCCAGAAACGAAACGAACGCACCCAATCCACTTTTTTTGAACCAATATTGATGTTTTGGTTCATTTTGGTCAGTTTCATTACTGTGCCGAAAACCATGTCGGGTTGAATTTACTGCACCGATTCGGGCCAAAAATTAAACGATGCACCGATTTGTCCAGAAACGAAACGAACGCACCCAGTCCACTTTTTTGGACCCAATAGTGATGTTTGGGTTCATTTGGGTCAGTTTCGTAATTGTGTCGAAAACCATGTCGGGGTTGCATTTAATGCCCCGAGTCGGCAGAAAAGAAACGATGCACCGATTCGGGCCAGAAACGAAACGAACGCACCCAATCCACTTGTTTTGAACCAATATTGATGTTTTGGTTCATTTTGGTCAGTTTCATTACTGTGCCGAAAACCATGTCGGGTTGCATTTACTGCACCGATTCGGGCCAAAAATTAAACGATGCACCGATTTGTCCAGAAACAAAACGAACGCACCCAGTCCACTTTTTTGGACCCAATAGTGATGTTTGGGTTCATTTGGGTCAGTTTCGTAATTGTGTCGAAAACCATGCCGGGGTTGCATTTAATGCACCGAGTCGGGCAGAAAAGAAACGATGCACCGATTCGGGCCAGAAACAAAACGAACGCACCCAATCCACTTTTTTGACCTATTAGTGATGTTTTGCTTCATTTTGGTCAGTTTCATTACTGTGCCGAAAACCATGCCGAAGGTGCATTTACTGCATCGATTTGGGCCGAAAATGAAACGATGCACTGATTCGTCCAGAAACAAAACGAATGCACCCAGTCCACTTTTATGGACCCAATAGTGATGTTTGGGTTCGTTTGGGTCAGTTTCATAATTGTGTCGAAAACCATGCCGGGGTTGCATTTAATGCACCGAGTCGGCAGAAAAGAAACGATGCACCGATTCGGGCCAGAAACGAAATGAACGCACCCAATCCACTTTTTTGGAACCAATATTGATGTTTTGGTTCATTTTGGTCAGTTTCATTACTGTGCCGAAAACCATTTCGGGTTGCATTTACTGCACTGATTTGGGCCAAAAATTAAACGATCGACCGATTTGTCCAGAAACAAAACAAACACACCCAGTCCACTTTTTTCAACCCAATAGTGATGTTTGGGTTCATTTGGGTCAGTTTTGTAATTGTGTCGAAAACCATGCCGGGGTTGCATTTAATGCACCGAGTCGGGCAGAAAAGAAACGATGCACCGATTTGGGCCAGAAATGAAATGAACGCACCCAATCCACTATTTTGGAACCAATATTGATGTTTTGGTTCATTTTGGTCAGTTTCATTACTATGCCGAAAACCATGCCGTGGGTGCATTTACTGCATCGATTTGGGCCGAAAATGAAACGATGCACTGATTCGTCCAGAAACAAAACGAATGCACCCAGTCCACTTTTATGGACCCAATAGTGATGTTTGGGTTCGTTTGGGTCAGTTTCATAATTGTGTCGAAAACCATGCCGGGGTTGCATTTAATGCACCGAGTCGGGCAGAAAAGAAACGATGCACCGATTCGGGCCAGAAACGAAACGAACGCACCCAATCCACTTTTTTGACCTATTAGTGATGTTTTGCTTCATTTTGGTCAGTTTCATTACTGTGCCGAAAACCATGCCGAAGGTGCATTTACTGCATCGATTTGGGCCGAAAATGAAACGATGCACTGATTCGTCCAGAAACAATTAACCGATTCGGGCCAGAAACGAAACGAACGTACCCAATCCACTTTTTTTGAACCAATATTGATGTTTTGGTTCATTTTGGTCAGTTTCATTACTGTGCCGAAAACCATGTCGGGTTGAATTTACTGCACCGATTCGGGCCAAAAATTAAACGATGCACCGATTTGTCCAGAAATGAAACGAACGCACCCAGTCCACTTTTTTGGACCCAATAGTGATGTTTGGGTTCATTTGGGTCAGTTTCGTAATTGTGTCGAAAACCATGCCGGGGTTGCATTTAATGCACCGAGTCGGCAGAAAAGAAACGATGCACCGATTCAGGCCAGAAACGAAACGAACGCACCCAATCCACTTTTTTTGAACCAATATTGATGTTTTGGTTCATTTTGGTCAGTTTCATTACTGTGCCGAAAACCATGTCGGGTTGCATTTACTGCACCGATTCGGGCCAAAAATTAAACGATGCACCGATTTGTCCAGAAACAAAACGAACGCACCCAGTCCACTTTTTTGGACCCAATAGTGATGTTTGGGTTCATTTGGGTCAGTTTCGTAATTGTGTCGAAAACCATGCCGGGGTTGCATTTAATGCACCGAGTCGGGCAGAGAAGAAACGATGCACCGATTCGGGCCAGAAACGAAACGAACGCACCCAATCCACTTTTTTGGAACCAATATTGATGTTTTGGTTGATTTTGGTCAGTTTCCTTACTGTGCCGAAAACCATGTCGGGTTGCATTTACTGCACCGATTCGGGCCAAAAATTAAACGATGCACGGATTCGTCCAGAAACAATACGAACGCACCTAGTCCACTTTTTTGGACCCAATAGTGAAGTTTGGGTTCATTTGGGTCAGTTTCGTAATTGTGTCGAAAACCATGCCGGGGTTGCATTTAATGCACCGAGTCGGGCAGAAAAGAAACGATGCACCGATTCGGGCCAGAAACAAAATGAACGCACCCAATCCACTTTTTTGACCTATTAGTGATGTTTTGCTTCATTTTGGTCAGTTTCATTACTGTGCCGAAAACCATGCCGTGGCTGCATTTACTGCATCGTTTTGGGCCGAAAATGAAACGATGCACTGATTCGTCCACAAACAAAACGAATGCACCCAGTCCACTTTTATGGACCCAATAGTGATGTTTGGGTTCGTTTGGGTCAGTTTCATAATTGTGTCGAAAACCATGCCGGGGTTGCATTTAATGCACCGAGTCGGGCAGAAAAGAAACGATGCACCGATTCGGGCCAGAAACGAAACGAACGCACCCAATCCACTTTTTTTGAACCAATATTGATGTTTTGGTTCATTTTGGTCAGTTTCCTTACTGTGCCGAAAACCATGCCGGGTTGCATTTACTGCACCGATTCGGGCCAAAAATTAAACGATGCACCGATTTGTCCAGAAACAAAACGAACACACCCAGTCCACTTTTTTCAACCCAATAGTGATGTTTGGGTTCATTTGGGTCAGTTTTGTAATTGTGTCGAAAACCATGCCAGGGTTGCATTTAATGCACCGAGTCGGGCAGAAAAGAAACGATGCACCGATTTGGGCCAGAAACGAAATAAACGTACCCAATCCACTTTTTTGGAACCAATATTGATGTTTTGGTTCATTTTGGTCAGTTTCATTACTATGCCGAAAACCTTGCCGTGGGTGCATTTACTGCATCGATTTGGGCCGAAAATGAAACGATGCACTGATTCGTCCAGAAACAAAACGAATGCACCCAGTCCACTTTTATGGACCCAATAGTGATGTTTGGGTTCGTTTGGGTCAGTTTCATAATTGTGTCGAAAACCATGCCGGGGTTGCATTTAATGCACCGAGTCGGGCAGAAAAGAAACGATGCACCGATTCGGGCCAGAAACAAAACGAACGCACCCAATCCACTTTTTTGACCTATTAGTGATGTTTTGCTTCATTTTGGTCAGTTTCATTACTGTGCCGAAAACCATGCCGTGGGTGCATTTACTGCATCGTTTTGGGCCGAAAATGAAACGATGCACTGATTCGTCCACAAACAAAACGAATGCACCCAGTCCACTTTTATGGACCCAATAGTGATGTTTGGGTTCGTTTGGGTCAGTTTCATATTTGTGTCGAAAACCATGCCGGGTTTGCATTTAATGCACCGAGTCGGGCAGAAAAGAAACAATGCACCGATTCGGGCCAGAAACGAAACGAACGCACCCAATCCACTTTTTTTGAACCAATATTGATGTTTTGGTTCATTTTGGTCAGTTTCATTACTGTGCCGAAAACCATGTCGGGTTGAATTTACTGCACCGATTCGGGCCAAAAATTAAACGATGCACCGATTTGTCCAGAAACGAAACGAACGCACCCAGTCCACTTTTTTGGACCCAATAGTGATGTTTGGGTTCATTTGGGTCAGTTTCGTAATTGTGTCGAAAACCATGTCGGGGTTGCATTTAATGCACCGAGTCGGCAGAAAAGAAACGATGCACCGATTCGGGCCAGAAATTAAACGATGCACCGATTTGTCCAGAAACAAAACGAACACACCCAGTCCACTTTTTTCAACCCAATAGTGATGTTTGGGTTCATTTGGGTCAGTTTTGTAATTGTGTCGAAAACCATGCCAGGGTTGCATTTAATGCACCGAGTCGGGCAGAAAAGAAACGATGCACCGATTTGGGCCAGAAACGAAATAAACGTACCCAATCCACTTTTTTGGAACCAATATTGATGTTTTGGTTCATTTTGGTCAGTTTCATTACTATGCCGAAAACCATGCCGTGGGTGCATTTACTGCATCGATTTGGGCCGAAAATGAAACGATGCACTGATTCGTCCAGAAACAAAACGAATGCACCCAGTCCACTTTTATGGACCCAATAGTGATGTTTGGGTTCGTTTGGGTCAGTTTCATAATTGTGTCGAAAACCATGCCGGGGTTGCATTTAATGCACCGAGTCGGGCAGAAAAGAAACGATGCACCGATTCGGGCCAGAAACAAAACGAACGCACCCAATCCACTTTTTTGACCTATTAGTGATGTTTTGCTTCATTTTGGTCAGTTTCATTACTGTGCCGAAAACCATGCCGTGGGTGCATTTACTGCATCGTTTTGGGCCGAAAATGAAACGATGCACTGATTCGTCCACAAACAAAACGAATGCACCCAGTCCACTTTTATGGACCCAATAGTGATGTTTGGGTTCGTTTGGGTCAGTTTCATATTTGTGTCGAAAACCATGCCGGGTTTGCATTTAATGCACCGAGTCGGGCAGAAAAGAAACAATGCACCGATTCGGGCCAGAAACGAAACGAACGCACCCAATCCACTTTTTTTGAACCAATATTGATGTTTTGGTTCATTTTGGTCAGTTTCATTACTGTGCCGAAAACCATGTCGGGTTGAATTTACTGCACCGATTCGGGCCAAAAATTAAACGATGCACCGATTTGTCCAGAAACGAAACGAACGCACCCAGTCCACTTTTTTGGACCCAATAGTGATGTTTGGGTTCATTTGGGTCAGTTTCGTAATTGTGTCGAAAACCATGTCGGGGTTGCATTTAATGCACCGAGTCGGCAGAAAAGAAACGATGCACCGATTCGGGCCAGAAACGAAACGAACGCACCCAATCGACTTTTTTTGAACCAATATTGATGTTTTGGTTCATTT
Source organism: Echinochloa phyllopogon (assembly GCA_033239725.1). Classification (NCBI taxonomy): domain Eukaryota; kingdom Viridiplantae; phylum Streptophyta; class Magnoliopsida; order Poales; family Poaceae; genus Echinochloa; species Echinochloa phyllopogon. The sequence goes on from BTCW01000018.1 coordinate 33,471,153, forward strand.
TGGTCAGTTTCATTACTGTGCCGAAAACCATGTCGGGTTGCATTTACTGCACCGATTCGGGCCAAAAATTAAACGATGCACCGATTTGTCCAGAAACAAAACGAACGCACCCAGTCCACTTTTTTGGACCCAATAGTGATGTTTGGGTTCATTTGGGTCAGTTTCGTAATTGTGTCGAAAACCATGCCGGGGTTGCATTTAATGCACCGAGTCGGGCAGAAAAGAAACGATGCACCGATTCGGGCCAGAAACGAAACGAACGCACCCAATCCACTTTTTTGGAACCAATATTGATGTTTTGGTTCATTTTGGTCAGTTTCATTACTGTGCCGAAAACCATGTCGTTTTGCATTTACTGCACCGATTCGGGCCAAAAATTAAACGATGCACGGATTCGTCCAGAAACAATACGAACGCACCTAGTCCACTTTTTTGGACCCAATAGTGAAGTTTGGGTTCATTTGGGTCAGTTTCGTAATTGTGTCGAAAACCATGCCGGGGTTGCATTTAATGCACCGAGTCGGGCAGAAAAGAAACGATGCACCGATTCGGGCCAGAAACAAAACGAACGCACCCAATCCACTTTTTTGACCTATTAGTGATGTTTTGCTTCATTTTGGTCAGTTTCATTACTGTGCCGAAAACCATGCCGAAGGTGCATTTACTGCATCGATTTGGGCCGAAAATGAAACGATGCACTGATTCGTCCAGAAACAAAACGAATGCACCCAGTCCAATTTTATGGACCCAATAGTGATGTTTGGGTTCGTTTGGGTCAGTTTCATAATTGTGTCGAAAACCATGCCGGGGTTGCATTTAATGCACCGAGTCGGCAGAAAAGAAACGATGCACTGATTCGGGCCAGAAACGAAATGAACGCACCCAATCCACTTTTTTGGAACCAATATTGATGTTTTGGTTCATTTTGGTCAGTTTCATTACTGTGCCGAAAACCATTTCGGGTTGCATTTACTGCACTGATTTGGGCCAAAAATTAAACGATCGACCGATTTGTCCAGAAACAAAACAAACACACCCAGTCCACTTTTTTCAACCCAATAGTGATGTTTGGGTTCATTTGGGTCAGTTTTGTAATTGTGTCGAAAACCATGCCGGGGTTGCATTTAATGCACCGAGTCGGGCAGAAAAGAAACGATGCACCGATTTGGGCCAGAAACGAAATGAACGTACCCAATCCACTTTTTTGGAACCAATATTGATGTTTTGGTTCATTTTGGTCAGTTTCATTACTATGCCGAAAACCATGCCGTGGGTGCATTTACTGCATCGATTTGGGCCGAAAATGAAACGATGCACTGATTCGTCCAGAAACAAAACGAATGCACCCAGTCCAATTTTATGGACCCAATAGTGATGTTTGGGTTCGTTTGGGTCAGTTTCATAATTGTGTCGAAAACCATGCCGGGGTTGCATTTAATGCACCGAGTCGGCAGAAAAGAAACGATGCACTGATTCGGGCCAGAAACGAAATGAACGCACCCAATCCACTTTTTTGGAACCAATATTGATGTTTTGGTTCATTTTGGTCAGTTTCATTACTGTGCCGAAAACCATTTCGGGTTGCATTTACTGCACTGATTTGGGCCAAAAATTAAACGATCGACCGATTTGTCCAGAAACAAAACAAACACACCCAGTCCACTTTTTTCAACCCAATAGTGATGTTTGGGTTCATTTGGGTCAGTTTTGTAATTGTGTCGAAAACCATGCCGGGGTTGCATTTAATGCACCGAGTCGGGCAGAAAAGAAACGATGCACCGATTTGGGCCAGAAACGAAATGAACGTACCCAATCCACTTTTTTGGAACCAATATTGATGTTTTGGTTCATTTTGGTCAGTTTCATTACTATGCCGAAAACCATGCCGTGGGTGCATTTACTGCATCGATTTGGGCCGAAAATGAAACGATGCACTGATTCGTCCAGAAACAAAACGAATGCACCCAGTCCACTTTTATGGACCCAATAGTGATGTTTGGGTTCGTTTGGGTCAGTTTCATAATTGTGTCGAAAACCATGCCGGGGTTGCATTTAATGCACCGAGTCGGGCAGAAAAGAAACGATGCACCGATTCGGGCCAGAAACAAAACGAACGCACCCAATCCACTTTTTTGACCTATTAGTGATGTTTTGCTTCATTTTGGTCAGTTTCATTACTGTGCCGAAAACCATGCCGTGGGTGCATTTACTGCATCGTTTTGGGCCGAAAATGAAACGATGCACTGATTCGTCCACAAACAAAACGAATGCACCCAGTCCACTTTTATGGACCCAATAGTGATGTTTGGGTTCGTTTGGGTCAGTTTCATATTTGTGTCGAAAACCATGCCGGGGTTGCATTTAATGCACCGAGTCGGGCAGAAAAGAAACAATGCACCGATTCGGGCCAGAAACGAAACGAACGCACCCAATCCACTTTTTTTGAACCAATATTGATGTTTTGGTTCATTTTGGTCAGTTTCATTACTCTGCCGAAAACCATGTCGGGTTGAATTTACTGCACCGATTCGGGCCAAAAATTAAACGATGCACCGATTTGTCCAGAAACGAAACGAACGCACCCAGTCCACTTTTTTGGACCCAATAGTGATGTTTGGGTTCATTTGGGTCAGTTTCGTAATTGTGTCGAAAACCATGTCGGGGTTGCATTTAATGCACCGAGTCGGCAGAAAAGAAACGATGCACCGATTCGGGCCAGAAACGAAACGAACGCACCCAATCCACTTGTTTTGAACCAATATTGATGTTTTTGTTCATTTTGGTCAGTTTCATTACTGTGCCGAAAACCATGTCGGGTTGCATTTACTGCACCGATTCGGGCCAAAAATTAAACGATGCACCGATTTGTCCAGAAACAAAACGAACGCACCCAGTCCACTTTTTTGGACCCAATAGTGATGTTTGGGTTCATTTGGGTCAGTTTCGTAATTGTGTCGAAAACCATGCCGGGGTTGCATTTAATGCACCGAGTCGGGCAGAAAAGAAACGATGCACCGATTCGGGCCAGAAACGAAACGAACGCACCCAATCCACTTTTTTGGAACCAATATTGATGTTTTGGTTCATTTTGGTCAGTTTCATTACTGTGCCGAAAACCATGTCGTTTTGCATTTACTGCACCGATTCGGGCCAAAAATTAAACGATGCACGGATTCGTCCAGAAACAATACGAACGCACCTAGTCCACTTTTTTGGACCCAATAGTGAAGTTTGGGTTCATTTGGGTCAGTTTCGTAATTGTGTCGAAAACCATGCCGGGGTTGCATTTAATGCACCGAGTCGGGCAGAAAAGAAACGATGCACCGATTCGGGCCAGAAACAAAACGAACGCACCCAATCCACTTTTTTGACCTATTAGTGATGTTTTGCTTCATTTTGGTCAGTTTCATTACTGTGCCGAAAACCATGCCGAAGGTGCATTTACTGCATCGATTTGGGCCGAAAATGAAACGATGCACTGATTCGTCCAGAAACAAAACGAATGCACCCAGTCCAATTTTATGGACCCAATAGTGATGTTTGGGTTCGTTTGGGTCAGTTTCATAATTGTGTCGAAAACCATGCCGGGGTTGCATTTAATGCACCGAGTCGGCAGAAAAGAAACGATGCACCGATTCGGGCCAGAAACGAAATGAACGCACCCAATCCACTTTTTTGGAACCAATATTGATGTTTTGGTTCATTTTGGTCAGTTTCATTACTGTGCCGAAAACCATTTCGGGTTGCATTTACTGCACTGATTTGGGCCAAAAATTAAACGATCGACCGATTTGTCCAGAAACAAAACAAACACACCCAGTCCACTTTTTTCAACCCAATAGTGATGTTTGGGTTCATTTGGGTCAGTTTTGTAATTGTGTCGAAAACCATGCCGGGGTTGCATTTAATGCACCGAGTCGGGCAGAAAAGAAACGATGCACCGATTTGGGCCAGAAACGAAATGAACGTACCCAATCCACTTTTTTGGAACCAATATTGATGTTTTGGTTCATTTTGGTCAGTTTCATTACTATGCCGAAAACCATGCCGTGGGTGCATTTACTGCATCGATTTGGGCCGAAAATGAAACGATGCACTGATTCGTCCAGAAACAAAACGAATGCACCCAGTCCACTTTTATGGACCCAATAGTGATGTTTGGGTTCGTTTGGGTCAGTTTCATAATTGTGTCGAAAACCATGCCGGGGTTGCATTTAATGCACCGAGTCGGGCAGAAAAGAAACGATGCACCGATTCGGGCCAGAAACAAAACGAACGCACCCAATCCACTTTTTTGACCTATTAGTGATGTTTTGCTTCATTTTGGTCAGTTTCATTACTGTGCCGAAAACCATGCCGTGGGTGCATTTACTGCATCGTTTTGGGCCGAAAATGAAACGATGCACTGATTCGTCCACAAACAAAACGAATGCACCCAGTCCACTTTTATGGACCCAATAGTGATGTTTGGGTTCGTTTGGGTCAGTTTCATATTTGTGTCGAAAACCATGCCGGGGTTGCATTTAATGCACCGAGTCGGGCAGAAAAGAAACAATGCACCGATTCGGGCCAGAAACGAAACGAACGCACCCAATCCACTTTTTTTGAACCAATATTGATGTTTTGGTTCATTTTGGTCAGTTTCATTACTCTGCCGAAAACCATGTCGGGTTGAATTTACTGCACCGATTCGGGCCAAAAATTAAACGATGCACCGATTTGTCCAGAAACGAAACGAACGCACCCAGTCCACTTTTTTGGACCCAATAGTGATGTTTGGGTTCATTTGGGTCAGTTTCGTAATTGTGTCGAAAACCATGTCGGGGTTGCATTTAATGCACCGAGTCGGCAGAAAAGAAACGATGCACCGATTCGGGCCAGAAACGAAACGAACGCACCCAATCCACTTGTTTTGAACCAATATTGATGTTTTTGTTCATTTTGGTCAGTTTCATTACTGTGCCGAAAACCATGTCGGGTTGCATTTACTGCACCGATTCGGGCCAAAAATTAAACGATGCACCGATTTGTCCAGAAACAAAACGAACGCACCCAGTCCACTTTTTTGGACCCAATAGTGATGTTTGGGTTCATTTGGGTCAGTTTCGTAATTGTGTCGAAAACCATGCCGGGGTTGCATTTAATGCACCGAGTCGGGCAGAAAAGAAACGATGCACCGATTCGGGCCAGAAACGAAATGAACGCACCCAATCCACTTTTTTGGAACCAATATTGATGTTTTGGTTCATTTTGGTCAGTTTCATTACTGTGCCGAAAACCATTTCGGGTTGCATTTACTGCACTGATTTGGGCCAAAAATTAAACGATCGACCGATTTGTCCAGAAACAAAACAAACACACCCAGTCCACTTTTTTCAACCCAATAGTGATGTTTGGGTTCATTTGGGTCAGTTTTGTAATTGTGTCGAAAACCATGCCGGGGTTGCATTTAATGCACCGATTCGGGCAGAAAAGAAACGATGCACCGATTTGGGCCAGAAACGAAATGAACGCACCCAATCCACTTTTTTGGAACCAATATTGATGTTTTGGTTCATTTTGGTCAGTTTCATTACTATGCCGAAACCCATGCCGTGGGTGCATTTACTGCATCGATTTGGGCCGAAAATGAAACGATGCACTGATTCATCCAGAAACAAAACGAATGCACCCAGTCCACTTTTATGGACCCAATAGTGATGTTTGGGTTCGTTTGGGTCAGTTTCATAATTGTGTCGAAAACCATGCCGGGGTTGCATTTAATGCACCGAGTCGGGCAGAAAAGAAACGATGCACCGATTCGGGCCAGAAACAAAACAAACGCACCAAATCCACTTTTTTGACCTATTAGTGATGTTTTGCTTCATTTTGATCAGTTTCATTACTGTGCCGAAAACCATGCTGAGGGTGCATTTACTGCATCGATTTGGGCCGAAAATGAAACGATGCACTGATTCGTCCAGAAATAAAACAAACACACCCAGTCCACTTTTTTCAACCCAATAGTGATGTTTGGGTTCATTTGGGTCAGTTTCGTAATTGTGTCGAAAACCATGCCGGGGTTGCATTTAATGCACCGAGTCGGGCAGAAAAGAAACGATGCACCGATTTGGGCCAGAAACGAAATGAACGCACCCAATCCACTTTTTTGGAACCAATATTGATGTTTTGGTTCATTTTGGTCAGTTTCATTACTATGCCGAAAACCATTTCGGGTTGCATTTACTGCACTGATTTGGGCCAAAAATTAAACGATCGACCGATTTGTCCAGAAACAAAACAAACACACTCAGTCCACTTTTTTCAACCCAATAGTGATGTTTGGGTTCATTTGGGTCAGTTTCGTAATTGTGTCGAAAACCATGACGGGTTGCATTTAATGCACCGAGTCGGGCAGAAAAGAAAAGATGCACCGATTCGGGCCAGAAACAAAACGAACGCACCCAATCCACTTTTTTGACCTAGTAGTGATGTTTTGGTTCATTTTGGTCAGTTTCATTACTGTGCCGAAAACCATGCCGAGGGTGCATTTACTGCATCGATTTGGGCCGAAAATGAAACGATGCACTGATTCGTCCAGAAACAAAACGAATGCACCCAGTCCACTTTTATGGACCCAATAGTGATGTTTGGGTTCATTTGGGTCAGTTTCATAATTGTGTCGAAAACCATGCCGGGGTTGCATTTAATGCGCCGAGTCGGGCAGAAAAGAAACGATGCACCGATTCGGGCCAGAAACGAAACGAACGCACCCAATCCACTTTTTTTGAACCAATATTGATGTTTTGGTTCATTTTGGTCAGTTTCATTACTATGCCGAAAACCATGTCGAGTTGCATTTACTGCACCGATTCGGGCCAAAAATTAAACGATGCACCGATTCATCCGGAAACAAAACGAACGCACCCAGTCCACTTTTATGGACCCAATAGTGATGTTTCGGTTCGTTTGGGTCAGTTTCATAATTGTGTCGAAAACCATGCCGGGGTTGCATTTAATGCACCGAGTCGGCAGAAAAGAAACGATGCACCGATTCGGGCTAGAAACGAAATGAACGCACCCAATCCACTTTTTTGGAACCAATATTGATGCTTTGGTTTATTTTGGTCAGTTTCATTACTGTGCCGAAAACCATTTCGGGTTGCATTTACTGCACTGATTTGGCCAAAAATTAAACGATCGACCGATTTGTCCAGAAATAAAACAAACACACCCAGTCCACTTTTTTCAACCCAATAGTGATGTTTGGGTTCATTTGGGTCAGTTTCGTAATTGTGTCGAAAACCATGCCGGGGTTGCATTTAATGCACCGAGTCGGGCAGAAAAGAAACGATGCACCGATTCGGGCCAGAAACGAAATGAACGCACCCAATCCACTTTTTTGGAACCAATATTGATGTTTTGGTTCATTTTGGTCAGTTTCATTACTATGCCGAAAACCATTTCGGGTTGCATTTACTGCAGTGATTTGGGCCAAAAATTAAACGATCGACCGATTTGTCCAGAAACAAAACAAACACACCCAGTCCACTTTTTTCAACCCAACAATGATGTTTGGGTTCATTTGGGTCAGTTTCGTAATTGTGTCGAAAACCATGCCGGGTTGCATTTAATGCACCGAGTCGGGCAGAAAAGAAAAGATGCACCGATTCGGGCCAGAAACAAAACGAACGCACCCAATCCACTTTTTTGACCTAGTAGTGATGTTTTGGTTCATTTTGGTCAGTTTCATTACTGTGCCGAAAACCATGCCGAGGGTGCATTTACTGCATCGATTTGGGCCGAAAATGAAACGATGCACTGATTCGTCCAGAAACAAAACGAATGCACCCAGTCCACTTTTATGGACCCAATAGTGATGTTTGGGTTCGTTTGGGTCAGTTTCATAATTGTGTCGAAAACCATGCCGGGGTTGCATTTAATGCACCGAGTCGGGCAGAAAAGAAACGATGCACCGATTCGGGCCAGAAACGAAACGAACGCACCCAATCCACTTTTTTTGAACCAATATTGATGTTTTGGTTCATTTTGGTCAGTTTCATTACTGTGCCGAAAACCATGTCGAGTTGCATTTACTGCACCGATTCGGGCCAAAAATTAAACGATGCACCGATTTGTCCAGAAACAAAACGAACGCACCCAGTCCACTTTTTTGGACCCAATAGTGATGTTTGGGTTCATTTGGGTCAGTTTCGTAATTGTGTCGAAAACCATGCCGGGGTTGCATTTAATGCACCGAGTCGGGCAGAAAAGAAACGATGCACCGATTCGGGCCAGAAACAAAACGAACGCACCCAATCCACTTTTTTGGAACCAATATTGATGTTTTGGTTCATTTTGGTCAGTTTCATTACTATGCCGAAAACCATTTCGGGTTGCATTTACTGCACTGATTTGGGCCAAAAATTAAACGATCGACCGATTTGTCCAGAAACAAAACAAACACACTCAGTCCACTTTTTTCAACCCAATAGTGATGTTTGGGTTCATTTGGGTCAGTTTCGTAATTGTGTCGAAAACCATGCCGGGTTGCATTTAATGCACCGAGTCGGGCAGAAAAGAAAAGATGCACCGATTCGGGCCAGAAACAAAACGAACGCACCCAATCCACTTTTTTGACCTAGTAGTGATGTTTTGGTTCATTTTGGTCAGTTTCATTACTGTGCCGAAAACCATGCCGAGGGTGCATTTACTGCATCGATTTGGGCCGAAAATGAAACGATGCACTGATTCGTCCAGAAACAAAACGAATGCACCCAGTCCACTTTTATGGACCCAATAGTGATGTTTGGGTTCGTTTGGGTCAGTTTCATAATTGTGTCGAAAACCATGCCGGGGTTGCATTTAATGCACCGAGTCGGGCAGAAAAGAAACGATGCACCGATTCGGGCCAGAAACGAAACGAACGCACCCAATCCACTTTTTTTGAACCAATATTGATGTTTTGGTTCATTTTGGTCAGTTTCATTACTGTGCCGAAAACCATGTCGAGTTGCATTTACTGCACCGATTCGGGCCAAAAATTAAACGATGCACCGATTTGTCCAGAAACAAAACGAACGCACCCAGTCCACTTTTTTGGACCCAATAGTGATGTTTGGGTTCATTTGGGTCAGTTTCGTAATTGTGTCGAAAACCATGCCGGGGTTGCATTTAATGCACCGAGTCGGGCAGAAAAGAAACGATGCACCGATTCGGGCCAGAAACAAAACGAACGCACCCAATCCACTTTTTTGGAACCAATATTGATGTTTTGGTTCATTTTGGTCAGTTTCATTACTATGCCGAAAACCATTTCGGGTTGCATTTACTGCACTGATTTGGGCCAAAAATTAAACGATCGACCGATTTGTCCAGAAACAAAACAAACACACTCAGTCCACTTTTTTCAACCCAATAGTGATGTTTGGGTTCATTTGGGTCAGTTTCGTAATTGTGTCGAAAACCATGCCGGGTTGCATTTAATGCACCGAGTCGGGCAGAAAAGAAAAGATGCACCGATTCGGGCCAGAAACAAAACGAACGCACCCAATCCACTTTTTTGACCTAGTAGTGATGTTTTGGTTCATTTTGGTCAGTTTCATTACTGTGCCGAAAACCATGCCGAGGGTGCATTTACTGCATCGATTTGGGCCGAAAATGAAACGATGCACTGATTCGTCCAGAAACAAAACGAATGCACCCAGTCCACTTTTATGGACCCAATAGTGATGTTTGGGTTCGTTTGGGTCAGTTTCATAATTGTGTCGAAAACCATGCCGGGGTTGCATTTAATGCACCGAGTCGGGAAGAAAAGAAACGATGCACCGATTCGGGCCAGAAACGAAACGAACGCACCCAATCCACTTTTTTTGAACCAATATTGATGTTTTGGTTCATTTTGGTCAGTTTCATTACTGTGCCGAAAACCATGTCGAGTTGCATTTACTGCACCGATTCGGGCCAAAAATTAAACGATGCACCGATTTGTCCAGAAACAAAACGAACGCACCCAGTCCACTTTTTTGGACCCAATAGTGATGTTTGGGTTCATTTGGGTCAGTTTCGTAATTGTGTCGAAAACCATGCCGGGGTTGCATTTAATGCACCGAGTCGGGCAGAAAAGAAACGATGCACCGATTCGGGCCAGAAACAAAACGAACGCACCCAATCCACTTTTTTGGAACCAATATTGATGTTTTGGTTCATTTTGGTCAGTTTCATTACTATGCCGAAAACCATTTCGGGTTGCATTTACTGCACTGATTTGGGCCAAAAATTAAACGATCGACCGATTTGTCCAGAAACAAAACAAACACACTCAGTCCACTTTTTTCAACCCAATAGTGATGTTTGGGTTCATTTGGGTCAGTTTCGTAATTGTGTCGAAAACCATGCCGGGTTGCATTTAATGCACCGAGTCGGGCAGAAAAGAAAAGATGCACCGATTCGGGCCAGAAACAAAACGAACGCACCCAATCCACTTTTTTGACCTAGTAGTGATGTTTTGGTTCATTTTGGTCAGTTTCATTACTGTGCCGAAAACCATGCCGAGGGTGCATTTACTGCATCGATTTGGGCCGAAAATGAAACGATGCACTGATTCATCCAGAAACAAAATGAATGCACCCAGTCCACTTTTATGGACCCAATAGTGATGTTTGGGTTCGTTTGGGTCAGTTTCATAATTGTGTCGAAAACCATGCCGGAGTTGCATTTAATGCACCGAGTCGGGCAGAAAAGAAACGATGCACCGATTCGGGCCAGAAACGAAACGAACGCACCCAATCCACTTTTTTTGAACCAATATTGATGTTTTGGTTCATTTTGGTCAGTTTCATTACTGTGCCGAAAACCATGTCGGGTTGCATTTACTGCACGGATTCGGGCCAAAAATTAAACGATGCACCGATTTGTCCAGAAACAAAACGAACGCACCTAGTCCACTTTTTTGGACCCAATAGTGATGTTTGGGTTCATTTGGGTCAGTTTCGTAATTGTGTCGAAAACCATGCCGGGGTTGCATTTAATGCACCGAGTCGGGCAGAAAAGAAACGATGCACCGATTCGGGCCAGAAACAAAACGAACGCACCCAATCCACTTTTTTGACCTATTAGTGATGTTTTGGTTCATTTTGGTCAGGTTCATTACTGTGCCGAAAACCATGCCGAGGGTGCATTTACAACATCGATTTGGGCCGAAAATGAAACGATGCACTGATTCGTCCAGAAACAAAACGAATGCACCCAGTCCACTTTTATGGACCCAATAGTGATGTTTGGGTTCGTTTGGGTCAGTTTCATAATTGTGTCGAAAACCATGCCGGGGTTGCATTTAATGCACCGAGTCGGGCAGAAAAGAAACGATGCACCGATTCGGGCCAGAAACGAAACGAACGCACCCAATCCACTTTTTTTGAACCAATATTGATGTTTTGGTTCATTTTGGTCAGTTTCATTACTGTGCCGAAAACCATGTCGAGTTGCATTTACTGCACCGATTCGGGCCAAAAATTAAACGATGCACCGATTCATCCGGAAACAAAACGAACGCACCCAGTCCACTTTTATGGACCCAATAGTGATGTTTCGGTTCGTTTGGGTCAGTTTCATAATTGTGTCGAAAACCATGCCGGGGTTGCATTTAATGCACCGAGTCGGCAGAAAAGAAACGATGCACCGATTCGGGCCAGAAACAAAACGAACGCACCCAATCCACTTTTTTGGAACCAATATTGATGTTTTGGTTCATTTTGGTCAGTTTCATTACTGTGCCGAAAACCATTTCGGGTTGCATTTACTGCACTGATTTGGCCAAAAATTAAACGATCGACCGATTTGTCCAGAAATAAAACAAACACACCCAGTCCACTTTTTTCAACCCAATAGTGATGTTTGGGTTCATTTGGGTCAGTTTCGTAATTGTGTCGAAAACCATGCCGGGGTTGCATTTAATGCACCGAGTCGGGCAGAAAAGAAAAGATGCACCGATTCGGGCCAGAAACAAAACGAACGCACCCAATCCACTTTTTTTGAACCAATATTGATGTTTTGGTTCATTTTGGTCAGTTTCATTACTATGCCGAAAACCATGCCGAGGGTGCATTTACTGCATCGATTTGGGCCGAAAATGAAACGATGCACTGATTCGTCCAGAAACAAAACGAATGCACCCAGTCCACTTTTATGGACCCAATAGTGATGTTTGGGTTCGTTTGGGTCAGTTTCATAATTGTGTCGAAAACCATGCCGGGGTTGCATTTAATGCACCGAGTCGGGCAGAAAAGAAACGATGCACCGATTCGGGCCAGAAACGAAACGAACGCACCCAATCCACTTTTTTTGAACCAATATTGATGTTTTGGTTCATTTTGGTCAGTTTCATTACTGTGCCGAAAACCATGTCGAGTTGCATTTACTGCACCGATTCGGGCCAAAAATTAAACGATGCACCGATTCATCCGGAAACAAAACGAACGCACCCAGTCCACTTTTATGGACCCAATAGTGATGTTTCGGTTCGTTTGGGTCAGTTTCATAATTGTGTCGAAAACCATGCCGGGGTTGCATTTAATGCACCGAGTCGGCAGAAAAGAAACGATGCACCGATTCGGGCCAGAAACAAAACGAACGCACCCAATCCACTTTTTTGGAACCAATATTGATGTTTTGGTTCATTTTGGTCAGTTTCATTACTGTGCCGAAAACCATTTCGGGTTGCATTTACTGCACTGATTTGGCCAAAAATTAAACGATCGACCGATTTGTCCAGAAATAAAACAAACACACCCAGTCCACTTTTTTCAACCCAATAGTGATGTTTGGGTTCATTTGGGTCAGTTTCGTAATTGTGTCGAAAACCATGCCGGGGTTGCATTTAATGCACCGAGTCGGGCAGAAAAGAAAAGATCCACCGATTCGGGCCAGAAACAAAACGAACGCACCCAATCCACTTTTTTTGAACCAATATTGATGTTTTGGTTCATTTTGGTCAGTTTCATTACTGTGCCGAAAACCATGTCGAGTTGCATTTACTGCACCGATTCGGGCCAAAAATTAAACGATGCACCGATTCATCCGGAAACAAAACGAACGCACCCAGTCCACTTTTATGGACCCAATAGTGATGTTTCGGTTCGTTTGGGTCAGTTTCATAATTGTGTCGAAAACCATGCCGGGGTTGCATTTAATGCACCGAGTCGGGCAGAAAAGAAACGATGCACCGATTCGGGCCAGAAACGAAACGAACGCACCCAATCCACTTTTTTTGAACCAATATTGATGTTTTGGTTCATTTTGGTCAGTTTCATTACTGTGCCAAAAACCATGTCAGGTTGCATTTACTGCACGGATTCGGGCTAAAAATTAAACGATGCACCGATTTGTCCAGAAACAAAACGAACGCACCTAGTCCACTTTTTTGGACCCAATAGTGATGTTTGGGTTCATTTGGGTCAGTTTCGTAATTGTGTCGAAAACCATGCCGGGGTTGCATTTAATGCACCGAGTCGGGCAGAAAAGAAACGATGCACCGATTCGGGCTAGAAACGAAACGAACGCACCCAATCCACTTTTTTTGAACCAATATTGATGTTTTGGTTCATTTTGGTCAGTTTCATTACTGTGCCGAAAACCATGTCGAGTTGCATTTACTGCACCGATTCGGGCCAAAAATTAAACGATGCACCGATTCATCCGGAAACAAAACGAACGCACCCAGTCCACTTTTATGGACCCAATAGTGATGTTTCGGTTCGTTTGGGTCAGTTTCATAATTGTGTCGAAAACCATGCCGGGGTTGCATTTAATGCACCGAGTCGGCAGAAAAGAAACGATGCACCGATTCGGGCCAGAAACAAAACGAACGCACCCAATCCACTTTTTTGGAACCAATATTGATGTTTTGGTTCATTTTGGTCAGTTTCATTACTGTGCCGAAAACCATTTCGGGTTGCATTTACTGCACTGATTTGGCCAAAAATTAAACGATCGACCGATTTGTCCAGAAATAAAACAAACACACCCAGTCCACTTTTTTCAACCCAATAGTGATGTTTGGGTTCATTTGGGTCAGTTTCGTAATTGTGTCGAAAACCATGCCGGGGTTGCATTTAATGCACCGAGTCGGGCAGAAAAGAAAAGATGCACCGATTCGGGCCAGAAACAAAACGAACGCACCCAATCCACTTTTTTGACCTAGTAGTGATGTTTTGGTTCATTTTTGTCAGTTTCATTACTATGCCGAAAACCATGCCGAGGGTGCATTTACTGCATCGATTTGGGCCGAAAATGAAACGATGCACTGATTCGTCCAGAAACAAAACGAATGCACCCAGTCCACTTTTATGGACCCAATAGTGATGTTTGGGTTCGTTTGGGTCAGTTTCATAATTGTGTCGAAAACCATGCCGGGGTTGCATTTAATGCACCGAGTCGGGCAGAAAAGAAACGATGCACCGATTCGGGCCAGAAACGAAACGAACGCACCCAATCCACTTTTTTTGAACCAATATTGATGTTTTGGTTCATTTTGGTCAGTCTCATTACTGTGCCGAAAACCATGTCAGGTTGCATTTACTGCACGGATTCGGGCCAAAAATTAAACGATGCACCGATTTGTCCAGAAACAAAACGAACGCACCTAGTCCACTTTTTTGGACCCAATAGTGATGTTTGGGTTCATTTGGGTCAGTTTCGTAATTGTGTCGAAAACCATGCCGGGGTTGCATTTAATGCACCGAGTCGGGCAGAAAAGAAACGATGCACCGATTCGGGCCAGAAACAAAACGAACGCACCCAATCCACTTTTTTGACCTATTAGTGATGTTTTGGTTCATTTTGGTCAGGTTCATTACTGTGCCGAAAACCATGCCGAGGGTGCATTTACTGCATCGATTTGGGCCGAAAATGAAACGATGCACTGATTCGTCCAGAAACAAAACGAATGCACCCAGTCCACTTTTATGGCCCAATAGTGATGTTTGGGTTCGTTTGGGTCAGTTTCATAATTGTGTCGAAAACCATGCCGGGGTTGCATTTAATGCACCGAGTCGGGCAGAAAAGAAACGATGCACCGTTTCGGGCCAGAAACAAAACGAACGCACCCAATCCACTTTTTTGGAACCAATATTGATGTTTTGGTTCATTTTGGTCAGTTTCATTACTATGCCGAAAACCATTTCGGGTTGCATTTACTGCACTGATTTGGGCCAAAAATTAAACGATCGACCGATTTGTCCAGAAAAAAACAAACACACCCAGTCCACTTTTTTCAACCCAATAATGATGTTTGGGTTCATTTGGGTCAGTTTCGTAATTGTGTCGAAAACCATGCCGGGTTGCATTTAATGCACCGAGTCGTGCAGAAAAGAAAAGATGCACCGATTCGGGCCAGAAACAAAACGAACGCACCCAATCCACTTTTTTGACCTAGTAGTGATGTTTTGGTTCATTTTGGTCAGTTTCATTACTGTGCCGAAAACCATGCCGAGGGTGCATTTACTGCATCGATTTGGGCCGAAAATGAAACGATGCACTGATTCGTCCAGAAACAAAACGAATGCACCCAGTCCACTTTTATGGACCCAATAGTGATGTTTGGGTTCGTTTGGGTCAGTTTCATAATTGTGTCGAAAACCATGCCGGGGTTGCATTTAATGCACCGAGTCGGGCAGAAAAGAAACGATGCACCGATTCGGGCCAGAAACGAAACGAACGCACCCAATCCACTTTTTTTGAACCAATATTGATGTTTTGGTTCATTTTGGTCAGTTTCATTACTATGCCGAAAACCATGTCGAGTTGCATTTACTGCACCGATTCGGGCCAAAAATTAAACGATGCACTGATTTGTCCAGAAACAAAACGAACGCACCCAGTCCACTTTTTTGGACCCAATAGTGATGTTTGGGTTCATTTGGGTCAGTTTCGTAATTGTGTCGAAAACCATGCCGGGGTTGCATTTAATGCACCGAGTCGGGCAGAAAAGAAACGATGCACCGATTCGGGCCAGAAACAAAACGAATGCACCCAATCCACTTTTTTGACCTAGTAGTGATGTTTTGGTTCATTTTGGTTAGTTTCATTACTGTGCCGAAAACCATGCCGAGGGTGCATTTACTGCATCGATTTGGGCCGAAAATGAAACGATGCACTGATTCGTCCAGAAACAAAACGAATGCACCCAATCCACTTTTATGGACCCAATAGTGATGTTTGGGTTCGTTTGGGTCAGTTTCATAATTGTGTCGAAAACCATGCCGGGGTTGCATTTAATGCACCGAGTCGGGCAGAAAAGAAACGATGCACCGATTCGGGCCAGAAACGAAACGAACGCACCCAATCCACTTTTTTTGAACCAATATTGATGTTTTGGTTCATTTTGGTCAGTTTCATTACTGTGCCGAAAACCATGTCAGGTTGCATTTACTGCACGGATTCGGGCCAAAAATTAAACGATGCACTGATTTGTCCAGAAACAAAACGAACGCACCTAGTCCACTTTTTTGGACCCAATAGTGATGTTTGGGTTCATTTGGGTCAGTTTCGTAATTGTGTCGAAATCCATGCCGGGGTTGCATTTAATGCACCGAGTCGGGCAGAAAAGAAACGATGCACCGATTCGGGCCAGAAACAAAACGAACGCACCCAATCCACTTTTTTGACCTATTAGTGATGTTTTGGTTCATTTTGGTCAGGTTCATTACTGTGCCGAAAACCATGCCGAGGGTGCATTTACTGCATCGATTTGGGCCGAAAATGAAACGATGCACTGATTCGTCCAGAAACAAAACGAATGCACCCAGTCCACTTTTATGGACCCAATAGTGATGTTTGGGTTCGTTTGGGTCAGTTTCATAATTGTGTCGAAAACCATGCCGGGGTTGCATTTAATGCACCGAGTCGGGCAGAAAAGAAACGATGCACCGTTTCGGGCCAGAAACAAAACGAACGCACCCAATCCACTTTTTTGGAACCAATATTGATGTTTTGGTTCATTTTGGTCAGTTTCATTACTATGCCGAAAACCATTTCGGGTTGCATTTACTGCACTGATTTGGGCCAAAAATTAAACGATCGACCGATTTGTCCAGAAACAAAACAAACACACCCAGTCCACTTTTTTCAACCCAATAATGATGTTTGGGTTCATTTGGGTCAGTTTCGTAATTGTGTCGAAAACTATGCCGGGTTGCATTTAATGCACCGAGTCGTGCAGAAAAGAAAAGATGCACCGATTCGGGCCAGAAACAAAACGAACGCACCCAATCCACTTTTTTGGAACCAATATTGATGTTTTGGTTCATTTTGGTCAGTTTCATTACTGTGCCGAAAACCATTTCGGGTTGCATTTACTGCACTGATTTGGCCAAAAATTAAACGATCGACCGATTTGTCCAGAAATAAAACAAACACACCCAGTCCACTTTTTTCAACCCAATAGTGATGTTTGGGTTCATTTGGGTCAGTTTCGTAATTGTGTCGAAAACCATGCCGGGGTTGCATTTAATGCACCGAGTCGGGCAGAAAAGAAAAGATGCACCGATTCGGGCCAGAAACGAAACGAACGCACCCAATCCACTTTTTTTGAACCAATATTGATGTTTTGGTTCATTTTGGTCAGTTTCATTACTGTGCCGAAAACCATGTCGAGTTGCATTTACTGCACCGATTCGGGCCAAAAATTAAACGATGCACCGATTCATCCGGAAACAAAACGAACGCACCCAGTCCACTTTTATGGACCCAATAGTTATGTTTTGGTTCGTTTGGGTCAGTTTCATAATTGTGTCGAAAACCATGCCGGGGTTGCATTTAATGCACCGAGTCGGCAGAAAAGAAACGATGCACCGATTCGGGCCAGAAACAAAACGAACGCACCCAATCCACTTTTTTGGAACCAATATTGATGTTTTGGTTCATTTTGGTCAGTTTCATTACTGTGCCGAAAACCATTTCGGGTTGCATTTACTGCACTGATTTGGCCAAAAATTAAACGATCGACCGATTTGTCCAGAAATAAAACAAACACACCCAGTCCACTTTTTTCAACCCAATAGTGATGTTTGGGTTCATTTGGGTCAGTTTCGTAATTGTGTCGAAAACCATGCCGGGGTTGCATTTAATGCACCGAGTCGGGCAGAAAAGAAAAGATGCACCGATTCGGGCCAGAAACAAAACGAACGCACCCAATCCACTTGTTTGACCTAGTAGTGATGTTTTGGTTCATTTTGGTCAGTTTCATTACTATGCCGAAAACCATGCCGAGGGTGCATTTACTGCATCGATTTGGGCCGAAAATGAAACGATGCACTGATTCGTCCAGAAACAAAACGAATGCACCCAGTCCACTTTTATGGACCCAATAGTGATGTTTGGGTTCGTTTGGGTCAGTTTCATAATTGTGTCGAAAACCATGCCGGGGTTGCATTTAATGCACCGAGTCGGGCAGAAAAGAAACGATGCACCGATTCGGGCCAGAAACAAAACGAACGCACCCAATCCACTTTTTTGGAACCAATATTGATGTTTTGGTTCATTTTGGTCAGTTTCATTACTGTGCCGAAAACCATTTCGGGTTGCATTTACTGCACTGATTTGGCCAAAAATTAAACGATCGACCGATTTGTCCAGAAATAAAACAAACACACCCAGTCCACTTTTTTCAACCCAATAGTGATGTTTGGGTTCATTTGGGTCAGTTTCGTAATTGTGTCGAAAACCATGCCGGGGTTGCATTTAAAGCACCGAGTCGGGCAGAAAAGAAACGATGCACCGATTCGGGCCAGAAACAAAACGAACGCACCCAATCCACTTTTTTGACCTATTAGTGATGTTTTGGTTCATTTTGGTCAGGTTCATTACTGTGCCGAAAACCATGCCGAGGGTGCATTTACTGCATCGATTTGGGCCGAAAATGAAACGATGCACTGATTCGTCCAGAAACAAAACGAATGCACCCAGTCCACTTTTATGGACCCAATAGTGATGTTTGGGTTCGTTTGGGTCAGTTTCATAATTGTGTCGAAAACCATGCCGGGGTTGCATTTAATGCACCGAGTCGGGCAGAAAAGAAACGATTCACCGATTCGGGCCAGAAACGAAACGAACGCACCCAATCCACTTTTTTTGAACAAATATTGATGTTTTGGTTCATTTTGGTCAGTTTCATTACTGTGCCGAAAACCATGTCAGGTTGCATTTACTGCACGGATTCGGGCCAAAAATTAAACGATGCACCGATTTGTCCAGAAACAAAACGAATGCACCTAGTCCACTTTTTTGGACCCAATAGTGATGTTTGGGTTCATTTGGGTCAGTTTCGTAATTGTGTCGAAAACCATGCCGGGGTTGCATTTAATGCACCGAGTCGGGCAGAAAAGAAACGATGCACCGATTCGGGCCAGAAACAAAACGAACGCACCCAATCCACTTTTTTGACCTATTAGTGATGTTTTGGTTCATTTTGGTCAGGTTCATTACTGTGCCGAAAACCATGCCGAGGGTGCATTTACTGCATCGATTTGGGCCGAAAATGAAACGATGCACTGATTCGTCCAGAAACAAAACGAATGCACCCAGTCCACTTTTATGGACCCAATAGTGATGTTTGGGTTCGTTTGGGTCAGTTTCATAATTGTGTCGAAAACCATGCCGGGGTTGCATTTAATGCACCGAGTCGGGCAGAAAAGAAACGATGCACCGTTTCGGGCCAGAAACAAAACGAACGCACCCAATCCACTTTTTTGGAACCAA
This sequence comes from Echinochloa phyllopogon, assembly GCA_033239725.1. Classification (NCBI taxonomy): domain Eukaryota; kingdom Viridiplantae; phylum Streptophyta; class Magnoliopsida; order Poales; family Poaceae; genus Echinochloa; species Echinochloa phyllopogon. Next base: position 33,490,887 of record BTCW01000018.1, read on the forward strand.
TATTGATGTTTTGGTTCATTTTGGTCAGTTTCATTACTATGCCGAAAACCATTTCGGGTTGCATTTACTGCACTGATTTGGGCCAAAAATTAAACGATCGACCGATTTGTCCAGAAACAAAACAAACACACCCAGTCCACTTTTTTCAACCCAATAATGATGTTTGGGTTCATTTGGGTCAGTTTCGTAATTGTGTCGAAAACCATGCCGGGTTGCATTTAATGCACCGAGTCGTGCAGAAAAGAAAAGATGCACCGATTTGGGCCAGAAACAAAACGAACGCACCCAATCCACTTTTTTGACCTAGTAGTGATGTTTGGGTTCATTTTGGTCAGTTTCATTACTGTGCCGAAAACCATGCCAAGGGTGCATTTACTGCATCGATTTGGGCCGAAAATGAAACGATGCACTGATTCGTCCAGAAACAAAACGAATGCACCCAGTCCACTTTTATGGACCCAATAGTGATGTTTGGGTTCGTTTGGGTCAGTTTCATAATTGTGTCGAAAACCATGCCGGGGTTGCATTTAATGCACCGAGTCGGGCAGAAAAGAAACGATCCACCGATTCGGGCCAGAAACGAAACGAACGCACCCAATCCACTTTTTTTGAACCAATATTGATGTTTTGGTTCATTTTGGTCAGTTTCATTACTGTGCCGAAAACCATGTCGAGTTGCATTTACTGCACCGATTCGGGCCAAAAATTAAACGATGCACCGATTTGTCCAGAAACAAAACGAACGCACCCAGTCCACTTTTTTGGACCCAATAGTGATGTTTGGGTTCATTTGGGTCAGTTTCGTAATTGTGTCGAAAGCCATGCCGGGGTTGCATTTAATGCACCGAGTCGGGCAGAAAAGAAACGATGCACCGATTCGGGCCAGAAACAAAACGAACGCACCCAATCCACTTTTTTGACCTAGTAGTGATGTTTTGGTTCATTTTGGTTAGTTTCATTACTGTGCCGAAAACCATGCCGAGGGTGCATTTACTGCATCGATTTGGGCCGAAAATGAAACGATGCACTGATTCGTCCAGAAACAAAACGAATGCACCCAATCCACTTTTATGGACCCAATAGTGATGTTTGGGTTCGTTTGGGTCAGTTTCATAATTGTGTCGAAAACCATGCCGGGGTTGCATTTAATGCACCGAGTCGGGCAGAAAAGAAACGACGCACCGATTCGGGCCAGAAACGAAACGAACGCACGCAATCCACTTTTTTTGAACCAATATTGATGTTTTGGTTCATTTTGGTCAGTTTCATTACTGTGCCGAAAACCATGTCGGGTTGAATTTACTGCACCGATTCGGGCCAAAAATTAAACGATGCACCGATTTGTCCAGAAACAAAACGAACGCACCCAGTCCACTTTTTTGGACCCAATAGTGATGTTTGGGTTCATTTGGGTCAGTTTCGTAATTGTGTCGAAAACCATGCCGGGGTTGCATTTAATGCACCGAGTCGGGCAGAAAAGAAACGATGCACCGATTCGGGCCAGAAACGAAACGAACGCACCCAATCCACTTTTTTGGAACCAATATTGATGTTTTGGCTCATTTTGGTCAGTTTCATTACTGTGCCGAAAACCATGTCGGGTTGCATTTACTGCACCGATTCGGGCCAAAAATTAAACGATGCAAGGATTCGTCTAGAAACAATACGAACGCACCTAGTCCACTTTTTTGGACCCAATAGTGAAGTTTGGATTCATTTGGGTCAGTTTCGTAATTGTGTCGAAAACCGTGCCGGGGTTGCATCTAATGCACCGAGTCGGGCAGAAAAGAAACGATGCACCGATTCGGGCCAGAAACAAAACGAACGCACCCAATCCACTTTTTTGACCTATTAGTGATGTTTTGCTTCATTTTGGTCAGTTTCATTACTGTGTCGAAAACCATGCCGAGGGTGCATTTACTGCATCGATTTGGGCCGAAAATGAAACGATGCACTGATTCGTCCAGAAACAAAACGAATGCACCCAATCCACTCTTATGGACCCAATAGTGATGTTTGGGTTCGTTTGGGTCAGTTTCATAATTGTGTCGAAAACCATGCCGGGGTTGCATTTAATGCACCGAGTCGGGCAGAAAAGAAAAGATGCACCGATTCGGGCCAGAAACAAAACGAACGCACCCAATCCACTTTTTTGACCTAGTAGTGATGTTTTGGTTCCTTTTGGTCAGTTTCATTACTGTGCCGAAAACCATGCCGAGGGTGCATTTACTGCATCGATTTGGGCCGAAAATGAAACGATGCACTGATTCGTCCAGAAACAAAATGAATGCACCCAGTCCACTTTTATGGACCCAATAGTGATGTTTGGGTTCGTTTGGGTCAGTTTCATAATTGTGTCGAAAACCATGCCGGGGTTGCATTTAATGCACAGAGTCGGGCAGAAAAGAAACGATGCACCGATTCGGGCCAGAAACGAAACGAACGCACCCAATCCACTTTTTTTGAACCAATATTGATGTTTTGGTTCATTTTGGTCAGTTTCATTACTGTGCCGAAAACCATGTCGAGTTGCATTTACTGCACCGATTCGGGCCAAAAATTAAACGATGCACCGATTTGTCCAGAAACAAAACGAACGCACCCAGTCCACTTTTTTGGACCCAATAGTGATGTTTGGGTTCATTTGGGTCAGTTTCGTAATTGTGTCGAAAACCATGTCGGGGTTGCATTTAATGCACCGAGTCGGGCAGAAAAGAAACGATGCACCGAGTCGGGCAGAAAAGAAATGATGCACCGATTCGGGCCAGAAACGAAACGAACGCACCCAATCCACTTTTTTGGAACCAATATTGATGTTTTGGTTCATTTTGGTCAGTTTCATTACTGTGCCGAAAACCATTTCGTGTTGCATTTACTGCACTGATTCGGGCCAAAAATTAAACGATCCACCGATTTGTCCAGAAACAAAACGAACACACCCAGTCCACTTTTTTGGACCCAATAGTGATGTTTGGGTTCGTTTGGGTCAGGTTCATAATTGTGTCGAAAACCATGCCGGGGTTGCATTTAATGCACCGAGTCGGGCAGAAAAGAAACGATGCACCGAGTCGGGCAGAAAAGAAACGATGCACCGATTCGGGCCAGAAACGAAACGAACGCACCCAATCCACTTTTTTGGAACCAATATTGATGTTTTGGTTCATTTTGGTCAGTTTCATTACTGTGCCGAAAACCATTTCGTGTTGCATTTACTGCACTGATTCGGGCCAAAAATTAAACGATCCACCGATTTGTCCAGAAACAAAACGAACGCACCCAGTCCACTTTTTTGGACCCAATAGTGATGTTTGGGTTGATTTGGGTCAGTTTCGTATTTGTGTCGAAAACCATGCCGGGGTTGCATTTAATGCACCGAGTCGGGCAGAAAAGAAACGATGCACCGATTCGGGCCAGAAACAAAACGAACGCACCCAATCCACTTTTTTGACCTAGTAGTGATGTTTTGGTTAATATTGGTCAGTTTCATTACTGTGCCGAAAACCATGCCGAGGGTGCATTTACTGCATCGATTTGGGCCGAAAATGAAACGATGCACTGATTCGTCCAGAAACAAAACGAATGCACCCAGTCCACTTTTATGGACCCAATAGTGATGTTTGGGTTCGTTTGGGTCAGTTTCATAATTGTGTCGAAAACCATGCCGGGGTTGCATTTAATGCACCGAGTCGGGCAGAAAAGAAACGATGCACCGATTCGGGCCAGAAACGAAACGAACGCACCCAATCCACTTTTTTTGAACCAATATTGATGTTTTGGTTCATTTTGGTCAGTTTCATTACTGTGCCGAAAACCATGTCGGGTTGCATTTACTGCACCGATTCGGGCCAAAAATTAAACGATGCAAGGATTCGTCTAGAAACAATACGAACGCACCTAGTCCACTTTTTTGGACCCAATAGTGAAGTTTGGATTCATTTGGGTCAGTTTCGTAATTGTGTCGAAAACCATGCCGGGGTTGCATCTAATGCACCGAGTCGGGCAGAAAAGAAACGATGCACCGATTCGGGCCAGAAACAAAACGAACGCACCCAATCCACTTTTTTGACCTATTAGTGATGTTTTGCTTCATTTTGGTCAGTTTCATTACTGTGTCGAAAACCATGCCGAGGGTGCATTTACTGCATCGATTTGGGCCGAAAATGAAACGATGCACTGATTCGTCCAGAAACAAAACGAATGCACCCAATCCACTCTTATGGACCCAATAGTGATGTTTGGGTTCGTTTGGGTCAGTTTCATAATTGTGTCGAAAACCATGCCGGGGTTGCATTTAATGCACCGAGTCGGGCAGAAAAGAAAAGATGCACCGATTCGGGCCAGAAACAAAACGAACGCACCCAATCCACTTTTTTGACCTAGTAGTGATGTTTTGGTTCCTTTTGGTCAGTTTCATTACTGTGCCGAAAACCATGCCGAGGGTGCATTTACTGCATCGATTTGGGCCGAAAATGAAACGATGCACTGATTCGTCCAGAAACAAAATGAATGCACCCAGTCCACTTTTATGGACCCAATAGTGATGTTTGGGTTCGTTTGGGTCAGTTTCATAATTGTGTCGAAAACCATGCCGGGGTTGCATTTAATGCACAGAGTCGGGCAGAAAAGAAACGATGCACCGATTCGGGCCAGAAACGAAACGAACGCACCCAATCCACTTTTTTTGAACCAATATTGATGTTTTGGTTCATTTTGGTCAGTTTCATTACTGTGCCGAAAACCATGTCGAGTTGCATTTACTGCACCGATTCGGGCCAAAAATTAAACGATGCACCGATTTGTCCAGAAACAAAACGAACGCACCCAGTCCACTTTTTTGGACCCAATAGTGATGTTTGGGTTCATTTGGGTCAGTTTCGTAATTGTGTCGAAAACCATGTCGGGGTTGCATTTAATGCACCGAGTCGGGCAGAAAAGAAACGATGCACCGAGTCGGGCAGAAAAGAAACGATGCACCGATTCGGGCCAGAAACGAAACGAACGCACCCAATCCACTTTTTTGGAACCAATATTGATGTTTTGGTTCATTTTGGTCAGTTTCATTACTGTGCCGAAAACCATTTCGTGTTGCATTTACTGCACTGATTCGGGCCAAAAATTAAACGATCCACCGATTTGTCCAGAAACAAAACGAACACACCCAGTCCACTTTTTTGGACCCAATAGTGATGTTTGGGTTCGTTTGGGTCAGGTTCATAATTGTGTCGAAAACCATGCCGGGGTTGCATTTAATGCACCGAGTCGGGCAGAAAAGAAACGATGCACCGAGTCGGGCAGAAAAGAAACGATGCACCGATTCGGGCCAGAAACGAAACGAACGCACCCAATCCACTTTTTTGGAACCAATATTGATGTTTTGGTTCATTTTGGTCAGTTTCATTACTGTGCCGAAAACCATTTCGTGTTGCATTTACTGCACTGATTCGGGCCAAAAATTAAACGATCCACCGATTTGTCCAGAAACAAAACGAACGCACCCAGTCCACTTTTTTGGACCCAATAGTGATGTTTGGGTTGATTTGGGTCAGTTTCGTATTTGTGTCGAAAACCATGCCGGGGTTGCATTTAATGCACCGAGTCGGGCAGAAAAGAAACGATGCACCGATTCGGGCCAGAAACAAAACGAACGCACCCAATCCACTTTTTTGACCTAGTAGTGATGTTTTGGTTAATTTTGGTCAGTTTCATTACTGTGCCGAAAACCATGCCGAGGGTGCATTTACTGCATCGATTTGGGCCGAAAATGAAACGATGCACTGATTCGTCCAGAAACAAAACGAATGCACCCAGTCCACTTTTATGGACCCAATAGTGATGTTTGGGTTCGTTTGGGTCAGTTTCATAATTGTGTCGAAAACCATGCCGGGGTTGCATTTAATGCACCGAGTCGGGCAGAAAAGAAACGATGCACCGATTCGGGCCAGAAACGAAACGAACGCACCCAATCCACTTTTTTTGAACCAATATTGATGTTTTGGTTCATTTTGGTCAGTTTCATTACTGTGCCGAAAACCATGTCAGGTTGCATTTACTGCACGGATTCGGGCCAAAAATTAAACGATGCACCGATTTGTCCAGAAACAAAACGAATGCACCTAGTCCACTTTTTTGGACCCAATAGTGATGTTTGGGTTCATTTGGGTCAGTTTCGTAATTGTGTCGAAAACCATGCCGGGGTTGCATTTAATGCACCGAGTCGGGCAGAAAAGAAACGATGCACCGATTCGGGCCAGAAACAAAACGAACGCACCCAATCCACTTTTTTGACCTATTAGTGATGTTTTGGTTCATTTTGGTCAGGTTCATTACTGTGCCGAAAACCATGCCGAGGGTGCATTTACTGCATCGATTTGGGCCGAAAATGAAACGATGCACTGATTCGTCCAGAAACAAAACGAATGCACCCAGTCCACTTTTATGGACCCAATAGTGATGTTTGGGTTCGTTTGGGTCAGTTTCATAATTGTGTCGAAAACCATGCCGGGGTTGCATTTAATGCACCGAGTCGGGCAGAAAAGAAACGATGCACCGTTTCGGGCCAGAAACAAAACGAACGCACCCAATCCACTTTTTTGGAACCAATATTGATGTTTTGGTTCATTTTGGTCAGTTTCATTACTATGCCGAAAACCATTTCGGGTTGCATTTACTGCACTGATTTGGGCCAAAAATTAAACGATCGACCGATTTGTCCAGAAACAAAACAAACACACCCAGTCCACTTTTTTCAACCCAATAATGATGTTTGGGTTCATTTGGGTCAGTTTCGTAATTGTGTCGAAAACCATGCCGGGTTGCATTTAATGCACCGAGTCGTGCAGAAAAGAAAAGATGCACCGATTTGGGCCAGAAACAAAACGAACGCACCCAATCCACTTTTTTGACCTAGTAGTGATGTTTTGGTTCATTTTGGTCAGTTTCATTACTGTGCCGAAAACCATGCCGAGGGTGCATTTACTGCATCGATTTGGGCCGAAAATGAAACGATGCACTGATTCGTCCAGAAACAAAACGAATGCACCCAGTCCACTTTTATGGACCCAATAGTGATGTTTGGGTTCGTTTGGGTCAGTTTCATAATTGTGTCGAAAACCATGCCGGGGTTGCATTTAATGCACCGAGTCGGGCAGAAAAGAAACGATGCACCGATTCGGGCCAGAAACGAAACGAACGCACCCAATCCACTTTTTTTGAACCAATATTGATGTTTTGGTTCATTTTGGTCAGTTTCATTACTGTGCCGAAAACCATGTCGAGTTGCATTTACTGCACCGATTCGGGCCAAAAATTAAACGATGCACCGATTTGTCCAGAAACAAAACGAACGCACCCAGTCCACTTTTTTGGACCCAATAGTGATGTTTGGGTTCATTTGGGTCAGTTTCGTAATTGTGTCGAAAGCCATGCCGGGGTTGCATTTAATGCACCGAGTCGGGCAGAAAAGAAACGATGCACCGATTCGGGCCAGAAACAAAACGAACGCACCCAATCCACTTTTTTGACCTAGTAGTGATGTTTTGGTTCATTTTGGTTAGTTTCATTACTGTGCCGAAAACCATGCCGAGGGTGCATTTACTGCATCGATTTGGGCCGAAAATGAAACGATGCACTGATTCGTCCAGAAACAAAACGAATGCACCCAATCCACTTTTATGGACCCAATAGTGATGTTTGGGTTCGTTTGGGTCAGTTTCATAATTGTGTCGAAAACCATGCCGGGGTTGCATTTAATGCACCGAGTCGGGCAGAAAAGAAACGATGCACCGATTCGGGCCAGAAACGAAACGAACGCACGCAATCCACTTTTTTTGAACCAATATTGATGTTTTGGTTCATTTTGGTCAGTTTCATTACTGTGCCGAAAACCATGTCGGGTTGAATTTACTGCACCGATTCGGGCCAAAAATTAAACGATGCACCGATTTGTCCAGAAACAAAACGAACGCACCCAGTCCACTTTTTTGGACCCAATAGTGATGTTTGGGTTCATTTGGGTCAGTTTCGTAATTGTGTCGAAAACCATGCCGGGGTTGCATTTAATGCACCGAGTCGGGCAGAAAAGAAACGATGCACCGATTCGGGCCAGAAACGAAACGAACGCACCCAATCCACTTTTTTGGAACCAATATTGATGTTTTGGCTCATTTTGGTCAGTTTCATTACTGTGCCGAAAACCATGTCGGGTTGCATTTACTGCACCGATTCGGGCCAAAAATTAAACGATGCAATGATTCGTCTAGAAACAATACGAACGGACCTAGTCCACTTTTTTGGACCCAATAGTGAAGTTTGGATTCATTTGGGTCAGTTTCATAATTGTGTCGAAAACCATGCCGGGGTTGCATTTAATGCACCGAGTCGGGCAGAAAAGAAACGATGCACCGATTCGGGCCAGAAACAAAACGAACGCACCCAATCCAGTTTTTTGACCTATTAGTGATGTTTTGCTTCATTTTGGTCAGTTTCATTACTGTGTCGAAAACCATGCCGAGGGTGCATTTACTGCATCGATTTGGGCCGAAAATGAAACGATGCACTGATTCGTCCAGAAACAAAACGAATGCACCCAATCCACTCTTATGGACCCAATAGTGATGTTTGGGTTCGTTTGGGTCAGTTTCATAATTGTGTCGAAAACCATGCCGGGGTTGCATTTAATGCACCGAGTCGGGCAGAAAAGAAAAGATGCACCGATTCGGGCCAGAAACAAAATGAACGCACCCAATCCACTTTTTTGACCTAGTAGTGATGTTTTGGTTCCTTTTGGTCAGTTTCATTACTGTGCCGAAAACCATGCCGAGGGTGCATTTACTGCATCGATTTGGGCCGAAAATGAAACGATGCACTGATTCGTCCAGAAACAAAATGAATGCACCCAGTCCACTTTTATGGACCCAATAGTGATGTTTGGGTTCGTTTGGGTCAGTTTCATAATTGTGTCGAAAACCATGCCGGGGTTGCATTTAATGCACAGAGTCGGGCAGAAAAGAAATGATGCACCGATTCGGGCCAGAAACGAAACGAACGCACCCAATCCACTTTTTTTGAACCAATATTGATGTTTTGGTTCATTTTGGTCAGTTTCATTACTGTGCCGAAAACCATGTCGAGTTGCATTTACTGCACCGATTCGGGCCAAAAATTAAACGATGCACCGATTTGTCCAGAAACAAAACGAACGCACCCAGTCCACTTTTTTGGACCCAATAGTGATGTTTGGGTTCATTTGGGTCAGTTTCGTAATTGTGTCGAAAACCATGTCGGGGTTGCATTTAATGCACCGAGTCGGGCAGAAAAGAAACGATGCACCGAGTCGGGCAGAAAAGAAACGATGCACCGATTCGGGCCAGAAACGAAACGAACGCACCCAATCCACTTTTTTGGAACCAATATTGATGTTTTGGTTCATTTTGGTCAGTTTCATTACTGTGCCGAAAACCATTTCGTGTTGCATTTACTGCACTGATTCGGGCCAAAAATTAAACGATCCACCGATTTGTCCAGAAACAAAACGAACACACCCAGTCCACTTTTTTGGACCCAATAGTGATGTTTGGGTTCGTTTGGGTCAGGTTCATAATTGTGTCGAAAACCATGCCGGGGTTGCATTTAATGCACCGAGTCGGGCAGAAAAGAAACGATGCACCGAGTCGGGCAGAAAAGAAACGATGCACCGATTCGGGCCAGAAACGAAACGAATGCACCCAATCCACTTTTTTGGAACCAATATTGATGTTTTGGTTCATTTTGGTCAGTTTCATTACTGTGCCGAAAACCATTTCGTGTTGCATTTACTGCACTGATTCGGGCCAAAAATTAAATGATCCACCGATTTGTCCAGAAACAAAACGAACGCACCCAGTCCACTTTTTTGGACCCAATAGTGATGTTTGGGTTGATTTGGGTCAGTTTCGTATTTGTGTCGAAAACCATGCCGGGGTTGCATTTAATGCACCGAGTCGGGTAGAAAAGAAACGATGCACCGATTCGGGCCAGAAACAAAACGAACGCACCCAATCCACTTTTTTGACCTAGTAGTGATGTTTTGGTTAATTTTGGTCAGTTTCATTACTGTGCCGAAAACCATGCCGAGGGTGCATTTACTGCATCGATTTGGGCCGAAAATGAAACGATGCACTGATTCGTCCAGAAACAAAACGAATGCACCCAGTCCACTTTTATGGACCCAATAGTGATGTTTGGGTTCGTTTGGGTCAGTTTCATAATTGTGTCGAAAACCATGCCGGGGTTGCATTTAATGCACCGAGTCGGGCAGAAAAGAAACGATGCACCGATTCGGGCCAGAAACAAAACGAACGCACCCAATCCACTTTTTTGGAACCAATATTGATGTTTTGGTTCATTTTGGTCAGTTTCATTACTATGCCGAAAACCATTTCGGGTTGCATTTACTGCACTGATTTGGGCCAAAAATTAAACGATCGACCGATTTGTCCAGAAACAAAACAAACACACCCAGTCCACTTTTTTCAACCCAATAATGATGTTTGGGTTCATTTGGGTCAGTTTCGTAATTGTGTGGAAAACCATGCCGGGTTGCATTTAATGCACCGAGTCGTGCAGAAAAGAAAAGATGCACCGATTCGGGCCAGAAACAAAACGAACGCACCCAATCCACTTTTTTGACCTAGTAGTGATGTTTTGGTTCATTTTGGTTAGTTTCATTACTGTGCCGAAAACCATGCCGAGGGTGCATTTACTGCATCGATTTGGGCCGAAAATGAAACGATGCACTGATTCGTCCAGAAACAAAACGAATGCACCCAATCCACTTTTATGGACCCAATAGTGATGTTTGGGTTCGTTTGGGTCAGTTTCATAATTGTGTCGAAAACCATGCCGGGGTTGCATTTAATGCACCGAGTCGGGCAGAAAAGAAACGATGCACCGATTCGGGCCAGAAACGAAACGAACGCACGCAATCCACTTTTTTTGAACCAATATTGATGTTTTGGTTCATTTTGGTCAGTTTCATTACTGTGCCGAAAACCATGTCGGGTTGAATTTACTGCACCGATTCGGGCCAAAAATTAAACGATGCACCGATTTGTCCAGAAACAAAACGAACGCACCCAGTCCACTTTTTTGGACCCAATAGTGATGTTTGGGTTCATTTGGGTCAGTTTCGTAATTGTGTCGAAAACCATGCCGGGGTTGCATTTAATGCACCGAGTCGGGCAGAAAAGAAACGATGCACCGATTCGGGCCAGAAACGAAACGAACGCACCCAATCCACTTTTTTGGAACCAATATTGATGTTTTGGCTCATTTTGGTCAGTTTCATTACTGTGCCGAAAACCATGTCGGGTTGCATTTACTGCACCGATTCGGGCCAAAAATTAAACGATGCAATGATTCGTCTAGAAACAATACGAACGGACCTAGTCCACTTTTTTGGACCCAATAGTGAAGTTTGGATTCATTTGGGTCAGTTTCGTAATTGTGTCGAAAACCATGCCGGGGTTGCATTTAATGCACCGAGTCGGGCAGAAAAGAAACGATGCACCGATTCGGGCCAGAAACAAAACGAACGCACCCAATCCAGTTTTTTGACCTATTAGTGATGTTTTGCTTCATTTTGGTCAGTTTCATTACTGTGTCGAAAACCATGCTGAGGGTGCATTTACTGCATCGATTTGGGCCGAAAATGAAACGATGCACTGATTCGTCCAGAAACAAAACGAATGCACCCAATCCACTCTTATGGACCCAATAGTGATGTTTGGGTTCGTTTGGGTCAGTTTCATAATTGTGTCGAAAACCATGCCGGGGTTGCATTTAATGCACCGAGTCGGGCAGAAAAGAAAAGATGCACCGATTCGGGCCAGAAACAAAATGAACGCACCCAATCCACTTTTTTGACCTAGTAGTGATGTTTTGGTTCCTTTTGGTCAGTTTCATTACTGTGCCGAAAACCATGCCGAGGGTGCATTTACTGCATCGATTTGGGCCGAAAATGAAACGATGCACTGATTCGTCCAGAAACAAAATGAATGCACCCAGTCCACTTTTATGGACCCAATAGTGATGTTTGGGTTCGTTTGGGTCAGTTTCATAATTGTGTCGAAAACCATGCCGGGGTTGCATTTAATGCACAGAGTCGGGCAGAAAAGAAATGATGCACCGATTCGGGCCAGAAACGAAACGAACGCACCCAATCCACTTTTTTTGAACCAATATTGATGTTTTGGTTCATTTTGGTCAGTTTCATTACTGTGCCGAAAACCATGTCGAGTTGCATTTACTGCACCGATTCGGGCCAAAAATTAAACGATGCACCGATTTGTCCAGAAACAAAACGAACGCACCCAGTCCACTTTTTTGGACCCAATAGTGATGTTTGGGTTCATTTGGGTCAGTTTCGTAATTGTGTCGAAAACCATGTCGGGGTTGCATTTAATGCACCGAGTCGGGCAGAAAAGAAACGATGCACCGAGTCGGGCAGAAAAGAAACGATGCACCGATTCGGGCCAGAAACGAAACGAACGCACCCAATCCACTTTTGTGGAACCAATATTGATGTTTTGGTTCATTTTGGTCAGTTTCATTACTGTGCCGAAAACCATTTCGTGTTGCATTTACTGCACTGATTCGGGCCAAAAATTAAACGATCCACCGATTTGTCCAGAAACAAAACGAACACACCCAGTCCACTTTTTTGGACCCAATAGTGATGTTTGGGTTCGTTTGGGTCAGGTTCATAATTGTGTCGAAAACCATGCCGGGGTTGCATTTAATGCACCGAGTCGGGCAGAAAAGAAACGATGCACCGAGTCGGGCAGAAAAGAAACGATGCACCGATTCGGGCCAGAAACGAAACGAATGCACCCAATCCACTTTTTTGGAACCAATATTGATGTTTTGGTTCATTTTGGTCAGTTTCATTACTGTGCCGAAAACCATTTCGTGTTGCATTTACTGCACTGATTCGGGCCAAAAATTAAATGATCCACCGATTTGTCCAGAAACAAAACGAACGCACCCAGTCCACTTTTTTGGACCCAATAGTGATGTTTGGGTTGATTTGGGTCAGTTTCGTATTTGTGTCGAAAACCATGCCGGGGTTGCATTTAATGCACCGAGTCGGGTAGAAAAGAAACGATGCACCGATTCGGGCCAGAAACAAAACGAACGCACCCAATCCACTTTTTTGACCTAGTAGTGATGTTTTGGTTAATTTTGGTCAGTTTCATTACTGTGCCGAAAACCATGCCGAGGGTGCATTTACTGCATCGATTTGGGCCGAAAATGAAACGATGCACTGATTCGTCCAGAAACAAAACGAATGCACCCAGTCCACTTTTATGGACCCAATAGTGATGTTTGGGTTCGTTTGGGTCAGTTTCATAATTGTGTCGAAAACCATGCCGGGGTTGCATTTAATGCACCGAGTCGGGCAGAAAAGAAACGATGCACCGATTCGGGCCAGAAACAAAACGAACGCACCCAATCCACTTTTTTGGAACCAATATTGATGTTTTGGTTCATTTTGGTCAGTTTCATTACTATGCCGAAAACCATTTTGGGTTGCATTTACTGCACTGATTTGGGCCAAAAATTAAACGATCGACCGATTTGTCCAGAAACAAAACAAACACACCCAGTCCACTTTTTTCAACCCAATAATGATGTTTGGGTACATTTGGGTCAGTTTCGTAATTGTGTGGAAAACCATGCTGGGTTGCATTTAATGCACCGAGTCGTGCAGAAAAGAAAAGATGCACCGATTCGGGCCAGAAACAAAACGAACGCACCCAATCCACTTTTTTGACCTAGTAGTGATGTTTTGGTTCATTTTGGTCAGTTTCATTATTGTGCCGAAAACCATGCCGAGGGTGCATTTACTGCATCGATTTGGGCCGAAAATGAAACGATGCACTGATTCGTCCAGAAACAAAACGAATGCACCCAGTCCACTTTTATGGACCCAATAGTGATGTTAGGGTTCGTTTGGGTCAGTTTCATAATTGTGTCGAAAACCATGCCGGGGTTGCATTTAATGCACCGAGTCGGGCAGAAAAGAAACGATGCACCGATTCGGGCCAGAAACGAAACGAACGCACCCAATCCACTTTTTTTGAACCAATATTGATGTTTTGGTTCATTTTGGTCAGTTTCATTACTGTGCCGAAAACCATGTCGAGTTGCATTTACTGCACCGATTCGGGCCAAAAATTAAACGATGCACCGATTTGTCCAGAAACAAAACGAACGCACCCAGTCCACTTTTTTGGACCCAATAGTGATGTTTGGGTTCATTTGGGTCAGTTTCGTAATTGTGTCGAAAACCATGCCGGGGTTGCATTTAATGCACCGAGTCGGGCAGAAAAGAAACGATGCACCGATTCGGGCCAGAAACGAAACGAACGCACCCAATCCACTTTTTTTGAACCAATATTGATGTTTTGGTTCATTTTGGTCAGTTTAATTACTGTGCCGAAAACCATGTCGAGTTGCATTTACTGCACCGATTCGGGCCAAAAATTAAACGATGCACCGATTTGTCCAGAAACAAAACGAACGCACCCAGTCCACTTTTTTGGACCCAATAGTGATGTTTGGGTTCATTTGGGTCAGTTTCGTAATTGTGTCGAAAACCATGCCGGGGTTGCATTTAATGCACCGAGTCGGGCAGAAAAGAAACGATGCACCGATTCGGGCCAGAAACAAAACGAACGCACCCAATCCACTTTTTTGACCTGGTAGTGATGTTTTGGTTCATTTTGGTTAGTTTCATTACTGTGCCGAAAACCATGCCGAGGGTGCATTTACTGCATCGATTTGGGCCGAAAATGAAACGATGCACTGATTCGTCCAGAAACAAAACGAATGCACCCAATCCACTTTTATGGACCCAATAGTGATGTTTGGGTTCGTTTGGGTCAGTTTCATAATTGTGTCGAAAACCATGCCGGGGTTGCATTTAATGCACCGAGTCGGGCAGAAAAGAAACGATGCACCGATTCGGGCCAGAAACGAAACGAACGCACCCAATCCACTTTTTTTGAACCAATATTGATGTTTTGGTTCATTTTGGTCAGTTTCATTACTGTGCCGAAAACCATGTCGGGTTGAATTTACTGCACCGATTCGGGCCAAAAATTAAACGATGCACCGATTTGTCCAGAAACAAAACGAACGCACCCAGACCACTTTTTTGGACCCAATAGTGATGTTTGGGTTCATTTGGGTCAGTTTCGTAATTGTGTCGAAAACCATGCCGGGGTTGCATTTAATGCACCGAGTCGGGCAGAAAAGAAACGATGCACCGATTCGGGCCAGAAACGAAACGAACGCACCCAATCCACTTTTTTGGAACCAATATTGATGTTTTGGTTCATTTTGGTCAGTTTCATTACTGTGCCGAAAACCATGTCGGGTTGCATTTACTGCACCGATTCGGGCCAAAAATTAAACGATGCAAGGATTCGTCCAGAAACAATACGAACGCACCTAGTCCACTTTTTTGGACCCAATAGTGAAGTTTGGATTCATTTGGGTCAGTTTCGTAATTGTGTCGAAAACCATGCCGGGGTTCCATTTAATGCACCGAGTCGGGCAGAAAAGAAACGATGCACCGATTCGGGCCAGAAACAAAACGAACGCACCCAATCCACTTTTTTGACCTATTAGTGATGTTTTGCTTCATTTTGGTCAGTTTCATTACTGTGTCGAAAACCATGCCGAGGGTGCATTTACTGCATCGATTTGGGCCGAAAATGAAACGATGCACTGATTCGTCCAGAAACAAAACGAATGCACCCAATCCACTCTTATGGACCCAATAGTGATGTTTGGGTTCGTTTGGGTCAGTTTCATAATTGTGTCGAAAACCATGCCGGGGTTGCATTTAATGCACCGAGTCGGGCAGAAAAGAAAAGATGCACCGATTCGGGCCAGAAACAAAACGAACGCACCCAATCCACTTTTTTGACCTAGTAGTGATGTTTTGGTTCCTTTTGGTCAATTTCATTACTGTGCCGAAAACCATGCCGAGGGTGCATTTACTGCATCGATTTGGGCCGAAAATGAAACGATGCACTGATTCGTCCAGAAACAAAACGAATGCACCCAGTCCACTTTTATGGACCCAATAGTGATGTTTGGGTTCGTTTGGGTCAGTTTCATAATTGTGTCGAAAACCATGCCGGGGTTGCATTTAATGCACAGAGTCGGGCAGAAAAGAAACGATGCACCGATTCGGGCCAGAAACGAAACGAACGCACCCAATCCACTTTTTTTGAACCAATATTGATGTTTTGGTTCATTTTGGTCAGTTTCATTACTGTGCCGAAAACCATGTCGAGTTGCATTTACTGCACCGATTCGGGCCAAAAATTAAACGATGCACCGATTTGTCCAGAAACAAAACGAACGCACCCAGTCCACTTTTTTGGACCCAATAGTGATGTTTGGGTTCATTTGGGTCAGTTTCGTAATTGTGTCGAAAACCATGTCGGGGTTGCATTTAATGCACCGAGTCGGGCAGAAAAGAAACGATGCACCGATTCGGGCCAGAAACAAAACGAACGCACCCAATCCACTTTTTTGACCTAGTAGTCATGTTTTGGTTCATTTTGGTTAGTTTCATTACTGTGCCGAAAACCATGCCGAGGGTGCATTTACTGCATCGATTTGGGCCGAAAATGAAACGATGCACTGATTCGTCCAGAAACAAAACGAATGCACCCAATCCACTTTTATGGACCCAATAGTGATGTTTGGGTTCGTTTGGGTCAGTTTCATAATTGTGTCGAAAACCATGCCGGGGTTGCATTTAATGCACCGAGTCGGGCAGAAAAGAAACGATGCACCGATTCGGGCCAGAAACGAAACGAACGCACCCAATCCACTTTTTTTGAACCAATATTGATGTTTTGGTTCATTTTGGTCAGTTTCATTACTGTGCCGAAAACCATGTCGGGTTGAATTTACTGCACCGATTCGGGCCAAAAATTAAACGATGCACCGATTTGTCCAGAAACAAAACGAACGCACCCAGTCCACTTTTTTGGACCCAATAGTGATGTTTGGGATCATTTGGGTCAGTTTCGTAATTGTGTCGAAAACCATGCCGGGGTTGCATTTAATGCACCGAGTCGGGCAGAAAAGAAACGATGCACCGATTCGGGCCAGAAACGAAACGAACGCACCCAATCCACTTTTTTGGAACCAATATTGATGTTTTGGTTCATTTTGGTCAGTTTCATTACTGTGCCGAAAACCATGTCGGGTTGCATTTACTGCACCGATTCGGGCCAAAAATTAAACGATGCACGGATTCGTCCAGAAACAATACGAACGCACCTAGTCCACTTTTTTGGACGCAATAGTGAAGTTTGGATTCATTTGGGTCAGTTTCGTAATTGTGTCGAAAACCATGCCGGGGTTGCATTTAATGCACCGAGTCGGGCAGAAAAGAAACGATGCACCGATTCGGGCCAGAAACAAAACGAACGCACCCAATCCACTTTTTTGACCTATTAGTGATGTTTTGCTTCATTTTGGTCAGTTTCATTACTGTGCCGAAAACCATGCCGAGGGTGCATTTACTGCATCGATTTGGGCCGAAAATGAAACGATGCACTGATTCGTCCAGAAACAAAACGAATGCACCCAATCCACTCTTATGGACCCAATAGTGATGTTTGGGTTCGTTTGGGTCAGTTTCATAATTGTGTCGAAAACCATGCCGGGGTTGCATTGAATGCACCGAGTCGGGCAGAAAAGAAAAGATGCACCGATTCGGGCCAGAAACAAAACGAACGCACCCAATCCACTTTTTTGACCTAGTAGTGATGTTTTGGTTCATTTTGGTCAGGTTCATTACTGTGCCGAAAACCATGCCGAGGGTGCATTTACTGCATCGATTTGGGCCGAAAATGAAACGATGCACTGATTCGTCCAGAAACAAAACGAATGCACCCAGTCCACTTTTATGGACCCAATAGTGATGTTTGGGTTCGTTTGGGTCAGTTTCATAATTGTGTCGAAAACCATGCCGGGGTTGCATTTAATGCACAGAGTCGGGCAGAAAAGAAACGATGCACCGATTCGGGCCAGAAACGAAACGAACGCACCCAATCCACTTTTTTTGAACCAATATTGATGTTTTGGTTCATTTTGGTCAGTTTCATTACTGTGCCGAAAACCATGTCGAGTTGCATTTACTGCACCGATTCGGGCCAAAAATTAAACGATGCACCGATTTGTCCAGAAACAAAACGAACGCACCCAGTCCACTTTTTTGGACCCAATAGTGATGTTTGGGTTCATTTGGGTCAGTTTCGTAATTGTGTTGAAAACCATGCCGGGGTTGCATTTAATGCACCGAGTCGGGCAGAAAAGAAACGATGCACCGATTCGGTCCAGAAACAAAACGAACGCACCCAATCCACTTTTTTGACCTAGTAGTGATGTTTTGGTTCATTTTGGTCAGTTTCATTACTGTGCCGAAAACCATGCCGAGGGTGCATTTACTGCATCGATTTGGGCCGAAAATGAAACGATGCACTGATTCGTCCAGAAACAAAACGAATGCACCCAGTCCACTTTTATGGACCCAATAGTGATGTTTGGGTTCGTTTGGGTCAGTTTCATAATTGTGTCGAAAACCATGCCGGGGTTGCATTTAATGCACAGAGTCGGGCAGAAAAGAAACGATGCACCGATTCGGGCCAGAAACGAAACGAACGCACCCAATCCACTTTTTTTGAACCAATATTGATGTTTTGGTTCATTTTGGTCAGTTTCATTACTGTGCCGAAAACCATGTCGAGTTGCATTTACTGCACCGATTCGGGCCAAAAATTAAACGATGCACCGATTTGTCCAGAAACAAAACGAACGCACCAAGTCCACTTTTTTGGACCCAATAGTTATGTTTGGGTTCATTTGGGTCAGTTTCGTAATTGTGTTGAAAACCATGCCGGGGTTGCATTTAATGCACCGAGTCGGGCAGAAAAGAAACGATGCACCGATTCGGGCCAGAAACAAAACGAACGCACCCAATCCACTTTTTTGACCTAGTAGTGATGTTTTGGTTCATTTTGGTCAGTTTCATTACTGTGACGAAAACCATGCCGAGGGTGCATTTACTGCATCGATTTGGGCCGAAAATGAAACGATGCACTAATTCGTCCAGAAACAAAACGAATGCACCCAATCCACTTTTATGGACCCAATAGTGATGTTTGGGATCATTTGGGTCAGTTTCGTAATTGTGTCGAAAACCATGCCGGGGTTGCATTTAATGCACCGAGTCGGGCAGAAAAGAAACGATGCACCGATTCGGGCCAGAAACGAAACGAACGCACCCAATCCACTTTTTTGGAACCAATATTGATGTTTTGGTTCATTTTGGTCAGTTTCATTACTGTGCCGAAAACCATGTCGGGTTGCATTTACTGCACCGATTCGGGCCAAAAATTAAACGATGCACGGATTCGTCCAGAAACAATACGAACGCACCTAGTCCACTTTTTTGGACGCAATAGTGAAGTTTGGATTCATTTGGGTCAGTTTCGTAATTGTGTCGAAAACCATGCCGGGGTTGCATTTAATGCACCGAGTCGGGCAGAAAAGAAACGATGCACCGATTCGGGCCAGAAACAAAACGAACGCACCCAATCCACTTTTTTGACCTATTAGTGATGTTTTGCTTCATTTTGGTCAGTTTCATTACTGTGCCGAAAACCATGCCGAGGGTGCATTTACTGCATCGATTTGGGCCGAAAATGAAACGATGCACTGATTCGTCCAGAAACAAAACGAATGCACCCAATCCACTCTTATGGACCCAATAGTGATGTTTGGGTTCGTTTGGGTCAGTTTCATAATTGTGTCGAAAACCATGCCGGGGTTGCATTGAATGCACCGAGTCGGGCAGAAAAGAAAAGATGCACCGATTCGGGCCAGAAACAAAACGAACGCACCCAATCCACTTTTTTGACCTAGTAGTGATGTTTTGGTTCATTTTGGTCAGGTTCATTACTGTGCCGAAAACCATGCCGAGGGTGCATTTACTGCATCGATTTGGGCCGAAAATGAAACGATGCACTGATTCGTCCAGAAACAAAACGAATGCACCCAGTCCACTTTTATGGACCCAATAGTGATGTTTGGGTTCGTTTGGGTCAGTTTCATAATTGTGTCGAAAACCATGCCGGGGTTGCATTTAATGCACAGAGTCGGGCAGAAAAGAAACGATGCACCGATTCGGGCCAGAAACGAAACGAACGCACCCAATCCACTTTTTTTGAACCAATATTGATGTTTTGGTTCATTTTGGTCAGTTTCATTACTGTGCCGAAAACCATGTCGAGTTGCATTTACTGCACCGATTCGGGCCAAAAATTAAACGATGCACCGATTTGTCCAGAAACAAAACGAACGCACCCAGTCCACTTTTTTGGACCCAATAGTGATGTTTGGGTTCATTTGGGTCAGTTTCGTAATTGTGTTGAAAACCATGCCGGGGTTGCATTTAATGCACCGAGTCGGGCAGAAAAGAAACGATGCACCGATTCGGTCCAGAAACAAAACGAACGCACCCAATCCACTTTTTTGACCTAGTAGTGATGTTTTGGTTCATTTTGGTCAGTTTCATTACTGTGCCGAAAACCATGCCGAGGGTGCATTTACTGCATCGATTTGGGCCGAAAATGAAACGATGCACTGATTCGTCCAGAAACAAAACGAATGCACCCAGTCCACTTTTATGGACCCAATAGTGATGTTTGGGTTCGTTTGGGTCAGTTTCATAATTGTGTCGAAAACCATGCCGGGGTTGCATTTAATGCACAGAGTCGGGCAGAAAAGAAACGATGCACCGATTCGGGCCAGAAACGAAACGAACGCACCCAATCCACTTTTTTTGAACCAATATTGATGTTTTGGTTCATTTTGGTCAGTTTCATTACTGTGCCGAAAACCATGTCGAGTTGCATTTACTGCACCGATTCGGGCCAAAAATTAAACGATGCACCGATTTGTCCAGAAACAAAACGAACGCACCAAGTCCACTTTTTTGGACCCAATAGTTATGTTTGGGTTCATTTGGGTCAGTTTCGTAATTGTGTTGAAAACCATGCCGGGGTTGCATTTAATGCACCGAGTCGGGCAGAAAAGAAACGATGCACCGATTCGGGCCAGAAACAAAACGAACGCACCCAATCCACTTTTTTGACCTAGTAGTGATGTTTTGGTTCATTTTGGTCAGTTTCATTACTGTGACGAAAACCATGCCGAGGGTGCATTTACTGCATCGATTTGGGCCGAAAATGAAACGATGCACTAATTCGTCCAGAAACAAAACGAATGCACCCAATCCACTTTTATGGACCCAATAGTGATGTTTGGGTTCATTTCGGTCAGTTTCGTAATTGTGTCGAAAACCATGCCGGGGTTGCATTTAATGCACCGAGTCGGGCAGAAAAGAAACGATGCACCGATTCGGGCCAGAAACGAAACGAACGCACCCAATCCACTTTTTTTGAACCAATATTGATGTTTTGGTTCATTTTGGTCAGTTTCATTACTGTGCCGAAAACCATGTCGAGTTGCATTTACTGCACCGATTCGGGCCAAAAATTAAACGATGCACCGATTTGTCCAGAAACAAAACGAACGCACCAAGTCCACTTTTTTGGACCCAATAGTTATGTTTGGGTTCATTTGGGTCAGTTTCGTAATTGTGTTGAAAACCATGCCGGGGTTGCATTTAATGCACCGAGTCGGGCAGAAAAGAAACGATGCACCGATTCGGGCCAGAAACAAAACGAACGCACCCAATCCACTTTTTTGACCTAGTAGTGATGTTTTGGTTCATTTTGGTCAGTTTCATTACTGTGACGAAAACCATGCCGAGGGTGCATTTACTGCATCGATTTGGGCCGAAAATGAAACGATGCACTAATTCGTCCAGAAACAAAACGAATGCACCCAATCCACTTTTATGGACCCAATAGTGATGTTTGGGTTCATTTCGGTCAGTTTCGTAATTGTGTCGAAAACCATGCCGGGGTTGCATTTAATGCACCGAGTCGGGCAGAAAAGAAACGATGCACCGATTCGGGCCAGAAACGAAACGAACGCACCCAATCCACTTTTTTTGAACCAATATTGATGTTTTGGTTCATTTTTGTCAGTTTCATTACTGTGCCGAAAACCATGTCGGGTTGAATTTACTGCACCGATTCGGGCCAAAAATTAAACGATGCACCGATTTGTCCAGAAACAAAACGAACGCACCCAGTCCACTTTTTTGGACCCAATAGTGATGTTTGGGTTCATTTGGGTCAGTTTCGTAATTGTGTCGAAAACCATGCCGGGGTTGCATTTAATGCACCGAGTCGGGCAGAAAAGAAACGATGCACCGATTCGGGCCAGAAACGAAACGAACGCACCCAATCCACTTTTTTGGAACCAATATTAATGTTTTGGTTCATTTTGGTCAGTTTCATTATTGTGCCGAAAACCATGTCGGGTTGCATTTACTGCACCGATTCGGGCCAAAAATTAAACAATGCACAGATTCGTCCAGAAACAATACGAACGCACCTAGTCCACTTTTTTGGACCCAATAGTGAAGTTTGTGTTCATTTGGGTCAGTTTCGTAATTGTGTCGAAAACCATGCCGGGGTTGCATTTAATGCACCGAGTCGGGCAGAAAAGAAACGATGCACCGATTCGGGCCAGAAACGAAACGAACGCACCCAATCCACTTTTTTGAACCAATATTGATGTTTTGGTTCATTTTGGTCAGTTTCATTACTGTGCCGAAAACCATGTCGAGTTGCATTTACTGCACCGATTCGGGCCAAAAATTAAACGATGCACCGATTTGTCCAGAAACAAAACGAACGCACCCAGTCCACTTTTTTGGACCCAATAGTGATGTTTGGGTTCATTTGGGTCAGTTTCGTAATTGTGTCGAAAACCATGCCGGGGTTGCATTTAATGCACCGAGTCGGGCAGAAAAGAAACGATGCACCGATTCGGGCCAGAAACAAAACGAACGCACCCAATCCACTTTTTTGACCTAGTAGTGATGTTTTGGTTCATTTTGGTCAGTTTCATTACTGTGACGAAAACCATGCCGAGGGTGCATTTACTGCATCGATTTGGGCCGAAAATGAAACGATGCACTAATTCGTCCAGAAACAAAACGAATGCACCCAATCCACTTTTATGGACCCAATAGTGATGTTTGGGTTCATTTCGGTCAGTTTCGTAATTGTGTCGAAAACCATGCCGGGGTTGCATTTAATGCACCGAGTCGGGCAGAAAAGAAACGATGCACCGATTCGGGCCAGAAACGAAACGAACGCACCCAATCCACTTTTTTTGAACCAATATTGATGTTTTGGTTCATTTTTGTCAGTTTCATTACTGTGCCGAAAACCATGTCGGGTTGAATTTACTGCACCGATTCGGGCCAAAAATTAAACGATGCACCGATTTGTCCAGAAACAAAACGAACGCACCCAGTCCACTTTTTTGGACCCAATAGTGATGTTTGGGTTCATTTGGGTCAGTTTCGTAATTGTGTCGAAAACCATGCCGGGGTTGCATTTAATGCACCGAGTCGGGCAGAAAAGAAACGATGCACCGATTCGGGCCAGAAACGAAACGAACGCACCCAATCCACTTTTTTGGAACCAATATTAATGTTTTGGTTCATTTTGGTCAGTTTCATTATTGTGCCGAAAACCATGTCGGGTTGCATTTACTGCACCGATTCGGGCCAAAAATTAAACAATGCACAGATTCGTCCAGAAACAATACGAACGCACCTAGTCCACTTTTTTGGACCCAATAGTGAAGTTTGTGTTCATTTGGGTCAGTTTCGTAATTGTGTCGAAAACCATGCCGGGGTTGCATTTAATGCACCGAGTCGGGCAGAAAAGAAACGATGCACCGATTCGGGCCAGAAACGAAACGAACGCACCCAATCCACTTTTTTGACCTATTAGTGATGTTTTGCTTCATTTTGGTCAGTTTCATTACTGTGTCGAAAACCATGCCGAGGGTGCATTTACTGCATCGATTTGGGCCAAAAATGAAACGATGCACCGATTCGTCCAGAAACAAAACGAATGCACCCAATCCACTCTTATGGACCCAATAGTGATGTTTGGGTTCGTTTGGGTCAGTTTCATAATTGTGTCGAAAACCATGCCGGGGTTGCATTTAATGCACCGAGTCGGGCAGAAAAGAAAAGATGCACCGATTCGGGCCAGAAACAAAACGAACGCACCCAATCCACTTTTTTGACCTAGTAGTGATGTTTTGGTTCCTTTTGGTCAGTTTCATTACTGTGCCGAAAACCATGCCGAGGGTGCATTTACTGCATCGATTTGGGCCGAAAATGAAACGATGCACTGATTCGTCCAGAAACAAAACGAATGCACCCAGTCCACTTTTATGGACCCAATAGTGATGTTTGGGTTCGTTTGGGTCAGTTTCATAATTGTGTCGAAAACCATGCCGGGGTTGCATTTAATGCACAGAGTCGGGCAGAAAAGAAACGATGCACCGATTCGGGCCAGAAACGAAACGAACGCACCCAATCCACTTTTTTTGAACCAATATTGATGTTTTGGTTCATTTTGGTCAGTTTCATTACTGTGCCGAAAACCATGTCGAGTTGCATTTACTGCACCGATTCGGGCCAAAAATTAAACGATGCACCGATTTGTCCAGAAACAAAACGAACGCACCCAGTCCACTTTTTTGGACCCAATAGTGATGTTTGGGTTCATTTGGGTCAGTTTCGTAATTGTGTCGAAAACCATGTCGGGGTTGCATTTAATGCACCGAGTCGGGCAGAAAAGAAACGATGCACCGATTCGGGCCAGAAACAAAACGAACGCACCCAATCCACTTTTTTGACCTAGTAGTGATGTTTTGGTTCATTTTGGTTAGTTTCATTACTGTGCCGAAAACCATGCCGAGGGTGCATTTACTGCATCGATTTGGGCCGAAAATGAAACGATGCACTGATTCGTCCAGAAACAAAACGAATGCACCCAATCCACTTTTATGGACCCAATAGTGATGTTTTGGTTCGTTTGGGTCAGTTTCATAATTGTGTCGAAAACCATGCCGGGGTTGCATTTAATGCACCGAGTCGGGCAGAAAAGAAACGATGCACCGATTCGGGCCAGAAACGAAACGAACGCACCCAATCCACTTTTTTTGAACCAATATTGATGTTTTGGTTCATTTTGGTCAGTTTCATTACTGTGCCGAAAACCATGTCGGGTTGAATTTACTGCACCGATTCGGGCCAAAAATTAAACGATGCACCGATTTGTCCAGAAACAAAACGAACGCACCCAGTCCACTTTTTTGGACCCAATAGTGATGTTTGGGTTCATTTGGGTCAGTTTCGTAATTGTGTCGAAAACCATGCCGGGGTTGCATTTAATGCACCGAGTCGGGCAGAAAAGAAACGATGCACCGATTCGGGCCAGAAACGAAACGAACGCACCCAATCCACTTTTTTGGAACCAATATTGATGTTTTGGTTCATTTTGGTCAGTTTCATTACTGTGCCGAAAACCATGTCGGGTTGCATTTACTGCACCGATTCGGGCCAAAAATTAAACGATGCACGGATTCGTCCAGAAACAATACGAACGCACCTAGTCCACTTTTTTGGACGCAATAGTGAAGTTTGGATTCATTTGGGTCAGTTTCGTAATTGTGTCGAAAACCATGCCGGGGTTGCATTTAATGCACCGAGTCGGGCAGAAAAGAAACGATGCACCGATTCGGGCCAGAAACAAAACGAACGCACCCAATCCACTTTTTTGACCTATTAGTGATGTTTTGCTTCATTTTGGTCAGTTTCATTACTGTGCCGAAAACCATGCCGAGGGTGCATTTACTGCATCGATTTGGGCCGAAAATGAAACGATGCACTGATTCGTCCAGAAACAAAACGAATGCACCCAATCCACTCTTATGGACCCAATAGTGATGTTTGGGTTCGTTTGGGTCAGTTTCATAATTGTGTCGAAAACCATGCCGGGGTTGCATTTAATGCACCGAGTCGGGCAGAAAAGAAAAGATGCACCGATTCGGGCCAGAAACAAAACGAACGCACCCAATCCACTTTTTTCACCTAGTAGTGATGTTTTGGTTCATTTTGGTCAGGTTCATTACTGTGCCGAAAACCATGCCGAGGGTGCATTTACTGCATCGATTTGGGCCGAAAATGAAACGATGCACTGATTCGTCCAGAAACAAAACGAATGCACCCAGTCCACTTTTATGGACCCAATAGTGATGTTTGGGTTCGTTTGGGTCAGTTTCATAATTGTGTCGAAAACCATGCCGGGGTTGCATTTAATGCACAGAGTCGGGCAGAAAAGAAACGATGCACCGATTCGGGCCAGAAACGAAACGAACGCACCCAATCCACTTTTTTTGAACCAATATTGATGTTTTGGTTCATTTTGGTCAGTTTCATTACTGTGCCGAAAACCATGTCGAGTTGCATTTACTGCACCGATTCGGGCCAAAAATTAAACGATGCACCGATTTGTCCAGAAACAAAACGAACGCACCCAGTCCACTTTTTTGGACCCAATAGTGATGTTTGGGTTCATTTGGGTCAGTTTCGTAATTGTGTTGAAAACCATGCCGGGGTTGCATTTAATGCACCGAGTCGGGCAGAAAAGAAACGATGCACCGATTCGGGCCAGAAACAAAACGAACGCACCCAATCCACTTTTTTGACCTAGTAGTGATGTTTTGGTTCATTTTGGTCAGTTTCATTACTGTGCCGAAAACCATGCCGAGGGTGCATTTACTGCATCGATTTGGGCCGAAAATGAAACGATGCACTGATTCGTCCAGAAACAAAACGAATGCACCCAGTCCACTTTTATGGACCCAATAGTGATGTTTGGGTTCGTTTGGGTCAGTTTCGTAATTGTGTCGAAAACCATGCCGGGGTTGCATTTAATGCACAGAGTCGGGCAGAAAAGAAACGATGCACCGATTCGGGCCAGAAACGAAACGAACGCACCCAATCCACTTTTTTTGAACCAATATTGATGTTTTGGTTCATTTTGGTCAGTTTCATTACTGTGCCGAAAACCATGTCGAGTTGCATTTACTGCACCGATTCGGGCCAAAAATTAAACGATGCACCGATTTGTCCAGAAACAAAACGAACGCACCAAGTCCACTTTATTGGACCCAATAGTTATGTTTGGGTTCATTTGGGTCAGTTTCGTAATTGTGTTGAAAACCATGCCGGGGTTGCATTTAATGCACCGAGTCGGGCAGAAAAGAAACGATGCACCGATTCGGGCCAGAAACAAAACGAACGCACCCAATCCACTTTTTTGACCTAGTAGTGATGTTTTGGTTCATTTTGGTCAGTTTCATTACTGTGACGAAAACCATGCCGAGGGTGCATTTACTGCATCGATTTGGGCCGAAAATGAAACGATGCACTAATTCGTCCAGAAACAAAACGAATGCACCCAATCCACTTTTATGGACCCAATAGTGATGTTTGGGTTCGTTTGGGTCAGTTTCATAATTGTGTCGAAAACCATGCCGGGGTTGCATTTAATGCACCGAGTCGGGCAGAAAAGAAACGATGCACCGATTCGGGCCAGAAACGAAACGAACGCACCCAATCCACTTTTTTTGAACCAATATTGATGTTTTGGTTCATTTTGGTCAGTTTCATTACTGTGCCGAAAACCATGTCCGGTTGAATTTACTGCACCGATTCGGGCCAAAAATTAAACGATGCACCGATTTGTCCAGAAACAAAACGAACGCACCCAGTCCACTTTTTTG
This sequence comes from Echinochloa phyllopogon, assembly GCA_033239725.1. Classification (NCBI taxonomy): domain Eukaryota; kingdom Viridiplantae; phylum Streptophyta; class Magnoliopsida; order Poales; family Poaceae; genus Echinochloa; species Echinochloa phyllopogon. The sequence continues at coordinate 33,518,754 of BTCW01000018.1, forward strand.
GACCCAATAGTGATGTTTGGGTTCATTTGGGTCAGTTTCGTAATTGTGTCGAAAACCATGCCGGGGTTGCATTTAATGCACCGAGTCGGGCAGAAAAGAAACGATGCACCGATTCGGGCCAGAAACGAAACAAACGCACCCAATCCACTTTTTTGGAACCAATATTAATGTTTTGGTTCATTTTGGTCAGTTTCATTATTGTGCCGAAAACCATGTCGGGTTGCATTTACTGCACCGATTCGGGCCAAAAATTAAACAATGCACAGATTCGTCCAGAAACAATACGAACGCACCTAGTCCACTTTTTTGGACCCAATAGTGAAGTTTGTGTTCATTTGGGTCAGTTTCGTAATTGTGTCGAAAACCATGCCGGGGTTGCATTTAATGCACCGAGTCGGGCGGAAAAGAAACGATGCACCGATTCGGGCCAGAAACAAAACGAATGCACCCAATCCACTTTTTTGACCTATTAGTCATGTTTTGCATCATTTTGGTTAGTTTCATTACTGTGCCGAAAACCATGCCGAGGGTGCATTTACTGCATCGATTTGGGCCGAAAATGAAACGATGCACTGATTCGTCCAGAAACAAAACGAATGCACCCAATCCACTCTTATGGACCCAATAGTGATGTTTGGGTTCGTTTGGGTCAGTTTCATAATTGTGTCGAAAACCATGCCGGGGTTGCATTTAATGCACCGAGTCGGGCAGAAAAGAAACGATGCACCGATTCGGGCCAGAAACGAAACGAACGCACCCAATCCACTTTTTTTGAACCAATATTGATGTTTTGGTTCATTTTGGTCAGTTTCATTACTGTGCCGAAAACCATGTCGAGTTGCATTTACTGCACCGATTCGGGCCAAAAATTAAACGATGCACCGATTTGTCCAGAAACAAAACGAACGCACCAAGTCCACTTTTTTGGACCCAATAGTTATGTTTGGGTTCATTTGGGTCAGTTTCGTAATTGTGTTGAAAACCATGCCGGGGTTGCATTTAATGCACCGAGTCGGGCAGAAAAGAAACGATGCACCGATTCGGGCCAGAAACAAAACGAACGCACCCAATCCACTTTTTTGACCTAGTAGTGATGTTTTGGTTCATTTTGGTCAGTTTCATTACTGTGACGAAAACCATGCCGAGGGTGCATTTACTGCATCGATTTGGGCCGAAAATGAAACGATGCACTAATTCGTCCAGAAACAAAACGAATGCACCCAATCCACTTTTATGGACCCAATAGTGATGTTTGGGTTCGTTTGGGTCAGTTTCATAATTGTGTCGAAAACCATGCCGGGGTTGCATTTAATGCACCGAGTCGGGCAGAAAAGAAACGATGCACCGATTCGGGCCAGAAACGAAACGAACGCACCCAATCCACTTTTTTTGAACCAATATTGATGTTTTGGTTCATTTTGGTCAGTTTCATTACTGTGCCGAAAACCATGTCGGGTTGAATTTACTGCACCGATTCGGGCCAAAAATTAAACGATGCACCGATTTGTCCAGAAACAAAACGAACGCACCCAGTCCACTTTTTTGGACCCAATAGTGATGTTTGGGTTCATTTGGGTCAGTTTCGTAATTGTGTCGAAAACCAGGCCGGGGTTGCATTTAATGCACCGAGTCGGGCAGAAAAGAAACGATGCACCGATTCGGGCCAGAAACGAAACGAACGCACCCAATCCACTTTTTTGGAACCAATATTAATGTTTTGGTTCATTTTGGTCAGTTTCATTATTGTGCCGAAAACCATGTCGGGTTGCATTTACTGCACCGATTCGGGCCAAAAATTAAACAATGCACAGATTCGTCCAGAAACAATACGAACGCACCTAGTCCACTTTTTTGGACCCAATAGTGAAGTTTGTGTTCATTTGGGTCAGTTTCGTAATTGTGTCGAAAACCATGCCGGGGTTGCATTTAATGCACCGAGTCGGGCGGAAAAGAAACGATGCACCGATTCGGGCCAGAAACAAAACGAATGCACCCAATCCACTTTTTTGACCTATTAGTCATGTTTTGCATCATTTTGGTTAGTTTCATTACTGTGCCGAAAACCATGCCGAGGGTGCATTTACTGCATCGATTTGGGCCGAAAATGAAACGATGCATTGATTCGTCCAGAAACAAAACGAATGCACCCAATCCACTCTTATGGACCCAATAGTGATGTTTGGGTTCGTTTGGGTCAGTTTCATAATTGTGTCGAAAACCATGCCGGGGTTGCATTTAATGCACCGAGTCGGCAGAAAAGAAACGATGCACCGATTCGGGCCAGAAACGAAACGAACGCACCCAATCCACTTTTTTTGAACCAATATTGATGTTTTGGTTCATTTTGGTCAGTTTCATTACTGTGCCGAAAACCATGTCGAGTTGCATTTACTGCACCGATTCGGGCCAAAAATTAAACGATGCACCGATTTGTCCAGAAACAAAACGAACGCACCAAGTCCACTTTTTTGGACCCAATAGTTATGTTTGGGTTCATTTGGGTCAGTTTCGTAATTGTGTTGAAAACCATGCCGGGGTTGCATTTAATGCACCGAGTCGGGCAGAAAAGAAACGATGCACCGATTCGGGCCAGAAACAAAACGAACGCACCCAATCCACTTTTTTGACCTAGTAGTGATGTTTTGGTTCATTTTGGTCAGTTTCATTACTGTGACGAAAACCATGCCGAGGGTGCATTTACTGCATCGATTTGGGCCGAAAATGAAACGATGCACTAATTCGTCCAGAAACAAAACGAATGCACCCAATCCACTTTTATGGACCCAATAGTGATGTTTGGGTTCGTTTGGGTCAGTTTCATAATTGTGTCGAAAACCATGCCGGGGTTGCATTTAATGCACCGAGTCGGGCAGAAAAGAAACGATGCACCGATTCGGGCCAGAAACGAAACGAACGCACCCAATCCACTTTTTTTGAACCAATATTGATGTTTTGGTTCATTTTGGTCAGTTTCATTACTGTGCCGAAAACCATGTCGGGTTGAATTTACTGCACCGATTCGGGCCAAAAATTAAACGATGCACCGATTTGTCCAGAAACAAAACGAACGCACCCAGTCCACTTTTTTGGACCCAATAGTGATGTTTGGGTTCATTTGGGTCAGTTTCGTAATTGTGTCGAAAACCATGCCGGGGTTGCATTTAATGCACCGAGTCGGGCAGAAAAGAAACGATGCACCGATTCGGGCCAGAAACGAAACGAACGCACCCAATCCACTTTTTTGGAACCAATATTAATGTTTTGGTTCATTTTGGTCAGTTTCATTATTGTGCCGAAAACCATGTCGGGTTGCATTTACTGCACCGATTCGGGCCAAAAATTAAACAATGCACAGATTCGTCCAGAAACAATACGAACGCACCTAGTCCACTTTTTTGGACCCAATAGTGAAGTTTGTGTTCATTTGGGTCAGTTTCGTAATTGTGTCGAAAACCATGCCGGGGTTGCATTTAATGCACCGAGTCGGGCGGAAAAGAAACGATGCACCGATTCGGGCCAGAAACAAAACGAATGCACCCAATCCACTTTTTTGACCTATTAGTCATGTTTTGCATCATTTTGGTTAGTTTCATTACTGTGCCGAAAACCATGCCGAGGGTGCATTTACTGCATCGATTTGGGCCGAAAATGAAACGATGCACTGATTCGTCCAGAAACAAAACGAATGCACCCAATCCACTCTTATGGACCCAATAGTGATGTTTGGGTTCGTTTGGGTCAGTTTCATAATTGTGTCGAAAACCATGCCGGGGTTGCATTTAATGCACCGAGTCGGCAGAAAAGAAACGATGCACCGATTCGGGCCAGAAACGAAAGAAACGCACCCAATCCACTTTTTTGGAACCAATATTGATGTTTTGGTTCATTTTGGTCAGTTTCATTACTGTGCCGAAAACCATTTCGGGTTGCATTTACTGCACTGATTTGGGCCAAAAATTAAACGATCGACCGATTTGTCCAGAAACAAAACAAACACACCCAGTCCACTTTTTTCAACCAAATAGTGATGTTTGGGTTCATTTGGGTCAGTTTCGTAATTGTGTCGAAAACCATGCCGGGGTTGCATTTAATGCACCGAGTCGGGCAGAAAAGAAACGATGCACCGATTCGGGCCAGAAACGAAATGAACGCACCCAATCCACTTTTTTGGAACCAATATTGATGTTTTGGTTCATTTTGGTCAGTTTCATTACTATGCCGAAAACCATTTCGGGTTGCATTTACTACACTGATTTGGGCCAAAAATTAAACGATCGACCGATTTGTCCAGAAACAAAACAAACACACCCAGTCCACTTTTTTCAACCCAATAGTGATGTTTGGGTTCATTTGGGTCAGTTTCGTAATTGTGTCGAAAACCATGCCGGGGTTGCATTTAATGCACCGAGTTGGGCAGAAAAGAAAAGATGCACCGTTTCGGGCCAGAAACAAAACGAACGCACCCAATCCACTTTTTTGACCTAGTAGTGATGTTTTGGTTCATTTTGGTCAGTTTCATTACTGTGCCGAAAACCCTGCCGAGGGTGCATTTACTGCATCGATTTGGGCCGAAAATGAAACGATGCACTGATTCGTCCAGAAACAAAACGAATGCACCCAGTCCACTTTTATGGACCCAATAGTGATGTTTGGGTTCGTTTGGGTCAGTTTCATAATTATGTCGAAAACCATGCCGTGGTTGCATTTAATGCACCGAGTCGGGCAGAAAAGAAACGATGCACCGATTCGGGCCAGAAACGAAACGAACGCACCCAATCCACTTTTTTTGAACCAATATTGATGTTTTGGTTCATTTTGGTCAGTTTCATTACTGTGCCGAAAACCATGTCGGGTTGCATTTACTGCACCGATTCGGGCCAAAAATTAAACGATGCACCGATTTGTCCAGAAACAAAACGAATGCATCCAGTCCACTTTTTTGGACCCAATAGTGATGTTTGGGTTCATTTGGGTCAGTTTCGTAATTGTGTCGAAAACCATGCCGGGGTTGCATTTAATGCACCGAGTCGGGCAGAAAAGAAACGATGCACCCCGATTCGGGCCAGAAACAAAACGAACGCACCCAATCCACTTTTTTGACCTATTAGTGATGTTTTGCTTCATTTTGGTCAGTTTCATTACTGTGCCGAAAACCATGCCGAGGGTGCATTTACTGCATCGATTTGGGCCGAAAATGAAACGATGCACTGATTCGTCCAGAAACAAAACGAATGCACCCAGTCCACTTTTATGGACCCAATAGTGATGTTTGGGTTCGTTTGGGTCAGTTTCATAATTGTGTCGAAAACCATGCCGGGGTTGCATTTAATGCACCGAGTCGGGCAGAAAAGAAACGATGCACCGATTCGGGCCAGAAACGAAACGAACGCACCCAATCCACTTTTTTTGAACCAATATTGATGTTTTGGTTCATTTTGGTCAGTTTCATTACTGTGCCGAAAACCATGTCGGGTTGAATTTACTGCACCGATTCGGGCCAAAAATTAAACGATGCACCGATTTGTCCAGAAACAAAACGAACGCACCCAGTCCACTTTTTTGGACCCAATAGTGATGTTTGGGTTCATTTGGGTCAGTTTCGTAATTGTGTCGAAAACCATGCCGGGGTTGCATTTAATGCACCGAGTCGGGCAGAAAAGAAACGATGCACCGATTCGGGCCAGAAACGAAACGAACGCACCCAATCCACTTTTTTGGAACCAATATTAATGTTTTGGTTCATTTTGGTCAGTTTCATTATTGTGCCGAAAACCATGTCGGGTTGCATTTACTGCACCGATTCGGGCCAAAAATTAAACAATGCACAGATTCGTCCAGAAACAATACGAACGCACCTAGTCCACTTTTTTGGACCCAATAGTGAAGTTTGTGTTCATTTGGGTCAGTTTCGTAATTGTGTCGAAAACCATGCCGGGGTTGCATTTAATGCACCGAGTCGGGCGGAAAAGAAACGATGCACCGATTCGGGCCAGAAACAAAACGAATGCACCCAATCCACTTTTTTGACCTATTAGTCATGTTTTGCATCATTTTGGTTAGTTTCATTACTGTGCCGAAAACCATGCCGAGGGTGCATTTACTGCATCGATTTGGGCCGAAAATGAAACGATGCACTGATTCGTCCAGAAACAATACGAATGCACCCAATCCACTCTTATGGACCCAATAGTGATGTTTGGGTTCGTTTGGGTCAGTTTCATAATTGTGTCGAAAACCATGCCGGGGTTGCATTTAATGCACCGAGTCGGCAGAAAAGAAACGATGCACCGATTCGGGCCAGAAACGAAAGAAACGCACCCAATCCACTTTTTTGGAACCAATATTGATGTTTTGGTTCATTTTGGTCAGTTTCATTACTGTGCCGAAAACCATTTCGGGTTGCATTTACTGCACTGATTTGGGCCAAAAATTAAACGATCGACCGATTTGTCCAGAAACAAAACAAACACACCCAGTCCACTTTTTTCAACCAAATAGTGATGTTTGGGTTCATTTGGGTCAGTTTCGTAATTGTGTCGAAAACCATGCCGGGGTTGCATTTAATGCACCGAGTCGGGCAGAAAAGAAACGATGCACCGATTCGGGCCAGAAACGAAATGAACGCACCCAATCCACTTTTTTGGAACCAATATTGATGTTTTGGTTCATTTTGGTCAGTTTCATTACTATGCCGAAAACCATTTCGGGTTGCATTTACTACACTGATTTGGGCCAAAAATTAAACGATCGACCGATTTGTCCAGAAACAAAACAAACACACCCAGTCCACTTTTTTCAACCCAATAGTGATGTTTGGGTTCATTTGGGTCAGTTTCGTAATTGTGTCGAAAACCATGCCGGGGTTGCATTTAATGCACCGAGTTGGGCAGAAAAGAAAAGATGCACCGTTTCGGGCCAGAAACAAAACGAACGCACCCAATCCACTTTTTTGACCTAGTAGTGATGTTTTGGTTCATTTTGGTCAGTTTCATTACTGTGCCGAAAACCCTGCCGAGGGTGCATTTACTGCATCGATTTGGGCCGAAAATGAAACGATGCACTGATTCGTCCAGAAACAAAACGAATGCACCCAGTCCACTTTTATGGACCCAATAGTGATGTTTGGGTTCGTTTGGGTCAGTTTCATAATTATGTCGAAAACCATGCCGTGGTTGCATTTAATGCACCGAGTCGGGCAGAAAAGAAACGATGCACCGATTCGGGCCAGATACGAAACGAACGCACCCAATCCACTTTTTTTGAACCAATATTGATGTTTTGGTTCATTTTGGTCAGTTTCATTACTGTGCCGAAAACCATGTCGGGTTGCATTTACTGCACCGATTCGGGCCAAAAATTAAACGATGCACCGATTTGTCCAGAAACAAAACGAATGCATCCAGTCCACTTTTTTGGACCCAATAGTGATGTTTGGGTTCATTTGGGTCAGTTTCGTAATTGTGTCGAAAACCATGCCGGGGTTGCATTTAATGCACCGAGTCGGGCAGAAAAGAAACGATGCACCCCGATTCGGGCCAGAAACAAAACGAACGCACCCAATCCACTTTTTTGACCTATTAGTGATGTTTTGCTTCATTTTGGTCAGTTTCATTACTGTGCCGAAAACCATGCCGAGGGTGCATTTACTGCATCGATTTGGGCCGAAAATGAAACGATGCACTGATTCGTCCAGAAACAAAACGAATGCACCCAGTCCACTTTTATGGACCCAATAGTGATGTTTGGGTTCGTTTGGGTCAGTTTCATAATTGTGTCGAAAACCATGCCGGGGTTGCATTTAATGCACCGTGTCGATCAGAAAAGAAACGATGCACCGATTCGGGCCAGAAACGAAACGAACGCACCCAATCCACTTTTTTTGAATCAATATTGATGTTTTGGTTCATTTTGGTCAGTTTCATTACTCTGCCGAAAACCATGTCGGGTTGCATTTACTGCACCGATTCGGGCCAAAAATTAAACGATGCACCGATTTGTCCAGAAACAAAACGAACGCACCCAGTCCACTTTTTTGGACCCAATAGTGATGTTTGGGTTCATTTGGGTCAGTTTCGTAATTGTGTCGAAAACCATGCCGGGGTTGCATTTAATGCACCGAGTCGGGCAGAAAAGAAACGATGCACCGATTCGGGCCAGAAACGAAACGAACACACCCAATCCACTTTTTTGGAACCAATATTGATGTATTGGTTCATTTTGGTAAGTTTCATTACTGTGCCGAAAACCATGTCGGGTTGCATTTACTGCACCGATTCGGGCCAAAAATTAAACGATGCACGGATTCGTCCAGAAACAATACGAACGCACCTAGTCCACTTTTTTGGACCCAATAGTGAAGTTTGGGTTCATTTGGGTCAGTTTCGTAATTGTGTCGAAAACCATGCCGGGGTTGCATTTAATGCACCGAGTCGGGCAGAAAAGAAACGATGCACCGAGTCGGGCCAGAAACAAAACGAACGCACCCAATCCACTTTTTTGACCTATTAGTGATGTTTTGCTTCATTCTGGTCAGTTTCATTACTGTGCCGAAAACCATGCCGAGGGTGCATTTACTCCATCGATTTGGGCCGAAAATGAAACGATGCACTGATTCGTCCAGAAACAAAACGAATGCACCCAGTCCACTTTTATGGACCCAATAGTGATGTTTGGGTTCGTTTGGGTCAGTTTCATAATTGTGTCGAAAACCATGCCGGGGTTGCATTTAATGCACCGAGTCGGCAGAAAAGAAACGATGCACCGATTCGGGCCAGAAACGAAACGAACGCACCCAATTCACTTTTTTGGAACCAATATTGATGTTTTGGTTCATTTTGGTCAGTTTCATTACTGTGCCGAAAACCATTTCAGGTTGCATTTACTGCACTGATTTGGGCCAAAAATTAAACGATCGACCGATTTGTCCAGAAACAAAACAAACACACGCAGTCCACTTTTTTCAACCCAATAGTGATGTTTGGGTTCAGTTGGGTCAGTTTCGTAATTGTGTCGAAAACCATGCCGGGGTTGCATTTAATGCACCGAGTCGGGCAGAAAAGAAACGATGCACCGATTCGGGCCAGAAACGAAATGAACGCACCCAATCCACTTTTTTGGAACCAATATTGATGTTTTGGTTCATTTTGGTCAGTTTCATTACTGTGCCGAAAACCATTTCGGGTTGCATTTACTGCACTGATTTGGGCCAAAAATTAAACGATCGATCGATTTGTCCAGAATCAAAACAAACACACCCAGTCCACTTTTTTCAACCCAATAGTGATGTTTGGGTTCCTTTGGGTCAGTTTCGTAATTCTGTCGAAAACCATGCCGGGGTTGCATTTAATGCACCGAGTCGGGCAGAAAAGAAAAGATGCACCGATTCGGGCCAGAAACAAAACGAACACACCCAATCCACTTTTTTGACCTAGTAGTGATGTTTTGGTTCATTTTGGTCAGTTTTATTACTGTGCCGAAAACCATGCCGAGGGTGCATTTACTGCATCGATTTGGGCCGAAAATGAAACGATGCACTGATTCGTCCAGAAACAAAACGAGTGCACCCAGTCCACTTTTATGGACCCAATAGTGATGTTTGGGTTCGTTTGGGTCAGTTTCATAATTGTGTCGAAAACCATGCCGGGGTTGCATTTAATGCACCGAGTCGGGCAGAAAAGAAACGATGCACCGATTCGGGCCAGAAACGAAACGAACGCACCCAATCCACTTTTTTTGAACCAATATTGATGTTTTGGTTCATTTTGGTCAGTTTCATTACTGTGCCGAAAACCATGTCGGGTTGCATTTACTGCACCGATTTGGGCCAAAAATTAAACGATGCACCGATTTGTCCAGAAACAAAACGAACGCACCCAGTCGACTTTTTTGGACCCAATAGTGATGTTTGGGTTCATTTGGGTCAGTTTCGTAATTGTGTCGAAAACCATGCCGGGGTTGCATTTAATGCACCGAGTCGGGCAGAAAAGAAACGATGCACCGATTCGGGCCAGAAACGAAACGAACGCTCCCAATCCACTTTTTTGGAACCAATATTGATGTTTTGGTTCATTTTGGTCAGTTTCATTACTGTGCCGAAAACCATGTCGGGTTGCATTTACTGCACCGATTCGGGCCAAAAATTAAACGATGCACCGATTTGTCCAGAAACAAAACGAACGCACCCAGTCCACTTTTTTGGACCCAATAGTGATGTTTGGGTTCATTTGGGTCAGTTTCGTAATTGTGTCGAAAACCATGCCGGGGTTGCATTTAATGCACCGAGTCAGGCAGAAAAGAAACGATAAACCGATTCGGGCCAGAAACGAAACGAACGCACCCAATCCACTTTTTTGGAACCAATATTGATGTTTTGGTTCATTTTGGTCAGTTTCATTACCGTGCCGAAAACCATGTCGGGTTGCATTTACTGCACCGATTCAGGCCAAAAATTAAACGATGCACTGATTCGTCCAGAAACAAAACGAGCGGACCTAGTCCACTTTTTTGGACCCAATAGTGAAGTTTGGGTTCATTTGGGTCAGTTTCGTAATTGTGTCGAAAACCATGCCGGGGTTGCCTTTAATGCACCGAGTCGGGCAGAAAAGAAACGATGCACCGATTCGGGCCAGAAACAAAACGAACGCACCCTATCCACTTTTTTGACCTATTAGTGATGTTTTGGTTCATTTTGGTCAGTTTCATTACTGTGCCGAAAACCATGCCGAGGGTGCATTTACTGCATCGATTTGGGCCGAAAATGAAACGATGCACTGATTCGTCCAGAAACAAAACGAATGCACCCAGTCCACTTTTATGGACCCAATAGTGATGTTTGGGTTCGTTTGGGTCAGTTTCATAATTGTGTCGAAAACCATGCCGGGGTTGCATTTAATGCACCGAGTCGGGCAAAAAAGAAACGATGCACCGATTCGGGCCAGAAACGAAACGAACGCACCCAATCCACTTTTTTTGAACCAATATTGATGTTTTGGTTCATTTTGGTCAGTTTCATTACTCTGCCGAAAACCATGTCGGGTTGCATTTACTGCACCGATTCGGGCCAAAAATTAAACGATGCACCGATTTGTCCAGAAACAAAACGAACGCACCCAGTCCACTTTTTTGGACCCAATAGTGAAGTTTGGGTTCATTTGGGTAAGTTTCGTAATTGTGTCGAAAACCATGCCGGGGTTGCATTTAATGCACCGAGTCGGGTAGAAAAGAAACGATGCACCGAGTCGGGCCAGAAACAAAACGAACGCACCCAATCCACTTTTTTGACCTAGTAGTGATGTTTTGGTTAATTTTGGTCAGTTTCATTACTGTGCCGAAAACCATGCCGAGGGTGCATTTACTGCATCGATTTGGCCCAAAAATGAAACAATGCACTGATTCGTCCAGAAACAAAACGAATGCACCCAGTCCACTTTTATGGACCCAATAGTGATGTTTGGGTTCGTTTGGGTCAGTTTCATAATTGTGTCGAAAACCATGCCGTGGTTGCATTTAATGCACTGAGTCGGCAGAAAAGAAACGATGCACCGATTCGGGCCAGAAACGAAACGAACGCACCCAATTCACTTTTTTGGAACCAATATTGATGTTTTGGTTCATTTTGGTCAGTTTCATTAGTGTGCCGAAAACCATTTCGGGTTGCATTTACTGCACTGATTTGGGCCAAAAATTAAACGATCGACCGATTTGTCCAGAAACAAAACAAACACACCCAGTGCACTTTTTTCAACCCAATAGTGATGTTTGGGTTCAATTGGGTCAGTTTCGTAATTGTGTCGAAAACCATGCCGGGGTTGCGTTTAATGCACCGAGTCAGGCAGAAAAGAAACGATGCACCGATTCGGGCCAGAAACGAAATGAACGCACCCAATCCACTTTTTTGGAACCAATATTGATGTTTTGGTTCATTTTGGTCAGTTTCATTACTGTGCCGAAAACCATTTCGGGTTGCATTTACTGCACTGATTTGGGCCAAAAATTAAACGATCGATCGATTTGTCCAGAATCAAAACAAACACACCCAGTCCACTTTTTTCAACCCAATAGTGATGTTTGGGTTCCTTTGGGTCAGTTTCGTAATTCTGTCGAAAACCATGCCGGGGTTGCATTTAATGCACCGAGTCGGGCAGAAAAGAAAAGATGCACCGATTCGGGCCAGAAACAAAACGAACGCACCCAATCCACTTTTTTGACCTAGTAGTGATGTTTTGGTTCATTTTGGTCAGGTTCATTACTGTGCCGAAAACCATGCCGAGGGTGCATTTACTGCATCGATTTGGGCCGAAAATGAAACGATGCACTGATTCGTCCAGAAACAAAACGAGTGCACCCAGTCCACTTTTATGGACCCAATAGTGATGTTTGGGTTCGTTTGGGTCAGTTTCATAATTGTGTCGAAAACCATGCCGGGGTTGCATTTAATGCACCGAGTCGGGCAGAAAAGAAACGATGCACCGATTCGGGCCAGAAACGAAACGAACGCACCCAATCCACTTTTTTTGAACCAATATTGATGTTTTGGTTCATTTTGGTCAGTTTCATTACTGTGCCGAAAACCATGTCGGGTTGCATTTACTGCACCGATTTGGGCCAAAAATTAAACGATGCACCGATTTGTCCAGAAACAAAACGAACGCACCCAGTCGACTTTTTTGGACCCAATAGTGATGTTTGGGTTCATTTGGGTCAGTTTCGTAATTGTGTCGAAAACCATGCCGGGGTTGCATTTAATGCACCGAGTCGGGCAGAAAAGAAACGATGCACCGATTCGGGCCAGAAACGAAACGAACGCTCCCAATCCACTTTTTTGGAACCAATATTGATGTTTTGGTTCATTTTGGTCAGTTTCATTACTGTGCCGAAAACCATGTCGGGTTGCATTTACTGCACCGATTCGGGCCAAAAATTAAACGATGCACCGATTTGTCCAGAAACAAAACGAACGCACCCAGTCCACTTTTTTGGACCCAATAGTGATGTTTGGGTTCATTTGGGTCAGTTTCGTAATTGTGTCGAAAACCATGCCGGGGTTGCATTTAATGCACCGAGTCAGGCAGAAAAGAAACGATAAACCGATTCGGGCCAGAAACGAAACGAACGCACCCAATCCACTTTTTTGGAACCAATATTGATGTTTTGGTTCATTTTGGTCAGTTTCATTACCGTGCCGAAAACCATGTCGGGTTGCATTTACTGCACCGATTCAGGCCAAAAATTAAACGATGCACTGATTCGTCCAGAAACAAAACGAGCGGACCTAGTCCACTTTTTTGGACCCAATAGTGAAGTTTGGGTTCATTTGGGTCAGTTTCGTAATTGTGTCGAAAACCATGCCGGGGTTGCCTTTAATGCACCGAGTCGGGCAGAAAAGAAACGATGCACCGATTCGGGCCAGAAACAAAACGAACGCACCCTATCCACTTTTTTGACCTATTAGTGATGTTTTGGTTCATTTTGGTCAGTTTCATTACTGTGCCGAAAACCATGCCGAGGGTGCATTTACTGCATCGATTTGGGCCGAAAATGAAACGATGCACTGATTCGTCCAGAAACAAAACGAATGCACCCAGTCCACTTTTATGGACCCAATAGTGATGTTTGGGTTCGTTTGGGTCAGTTTCATAATTGTGTCGAAAACCATGCCGGGGTTGCATTTAATGCACCGAGTCGGGCAAAAAAGAAACGATGCACCGATTCGGGCCAGAAACGAAACGAACGCACCCAATCCACTTTTTTTGAACCAATATTGATGTTTTGGTTCATTTTGGTCAGTTTCATTACTCTGCCGAAAACCATGTCGGGTTGCATTTACTGCACCGATTCGGGCCAAAAATTAAACGATGCACCGATTTGTCCAGAAACAAAACGAACGCACCCAGTCCACTTTTTTGGACCCAATAGTGAAGTTTGGGTTCATTTGGGTAAGTTTCGTAATTGTGTCGAAAACCATGCCGGGGTTGCATTTAATGCACCGAGTCGGGTAGAAAAGAAACGATGCACCGAGTCGGGCCAGAAACAAAACGAACGCACCCAATCCACTTTTTTGACCTAGTAGTGATGTTTTGGTTAATTTTGGTCAGTTTCATTACTGTGCCGAAAACCATGCCGAGGGTGCATTTACTGCATCGATTTGGCCCAAAAATGAAACAATGCACTGATTCGTCCAGAAACAAAACGAATGCACCCAGTCCACTTTTATGGACCCAATAGTGATGTTTGGGTTCGTTTGGGTCAGTTTTATAATTGTGTCGAAAACCATGCCGTGGTTGCATTTAATGCACTGAGTCGGCAGAAAAGAAACGATGCACCGATTCGGGCCAGAAACGAAACGAACGCACCCAATTCACTTTTTTGGAACCAATATTGATGTTTTGGTTCATTTTGGTCAGTTTCATTAGTGTGCCGAAAACCATTTCGGGTTGCATTTACTGCACTGATTTGGGCCAAAAATTAAACGATCGACCGATTTGTCCAGAAACAAAACAAACACACCCAGTGCACTTTTTTCAACCCAATAGTGATGTTTGGGTTCAATTGGGTCAGTTTCGTAATTGTGTCGAAAACCATGCCGGGGTTGCGTTTAATGCACCGAGTCAGGCAGAAAAGAAACGATGCACCGATTCGGGCCAGAAACGAAATGAACGCACCCAATCCACTTTTTTGGAACCAATATTGATGTTTTGGTTCATTTTGGTCAGTTTCATTAGTGTGCCGAAAACCATTTCGGGTTGCATTTACTGCACTGATTTGGGCCAAAAATTAAACGATCGACCGATTTGTCCAGAAACAAAACAAACACACCCAGTCCACTTTTTTCAACCCAATAGTGATGTTTGGGTTCATTTGGGTCAGTTTCGTAATTGTGTCGAAAACCATGCCGGGGTTGCATTTAATGCACCGAGTCGGGCAGAAAAGAAACGATGCACCGATTCGGGCCGGAAACGAAATGAACGCACCCAATCCACTTTTTTGGAACCAATATTGATGTTTTGGTTCATTTTGGTCAGTTTCATTACTGTGCCGAAAACCATTTCGGGTTGCATTTACTGCACTGATTTGGGCCAAAAATTAAACGATCGACCGATTTGTACAGAAACAAAACAAACACACCCAGTCCACTTTTTTCAACCCAATAGTGATGTTTGGGTTCATTTGGGTGAGTTTCGTAATTGTGTCGAAAACCATGCCGGGGTTGCATTTAATGCACCGAGTCGGGCAGAAAAGAAAAGATGCACCGATTCGGGCCAGAAACAAAACGAACGCACCCAATCCACTTTTTTGACCTAGTAGTGATGTTTTGGTTCATTTTGGTCAGTTTCATTACTGTGCCGAAAACCATGCCGAGGGTGCATTTACTGCATCGATTTGGGCCGAAAATGAAACGATGCACTGATTCGTCCAGAAACAAAACGAATGCACCCAGTCCACTTTTATGGACCCAATAGTGATGTTTGGGTTCGTTTGGGTCAGTTTCATAATTGTGTCGAAAACCATGCCGGGGTTGCATTTAATGCACCGAGTCGGGCAGAAACGAAACGATGCACCGATTCGGGCCAGAAACGAAACGAACGCACCCAATCCACTTTTTTTGAACCAATATTGATGTTTTGGTTCATTTTGGTCAGTTTCATTACTGTGCCAAAAACCATTTCGGGTTGCATTTACTGCACGGATTCGGGCCAAAAATTAAACGATGCACCGATTTGTCCAGAAACAAAACAAACGCACCTAGTCCACTTTTTTGGACCCAATAGTGATGTTTGGGTTCATTTGGGTAAGTTTCGTAATTGTGTCGAAAACCATGCCGGGGTTGCATTTAATGCACCGAGTCGGGCAGAAAAGAAACGATGCACCGATTTGGGCCAGAAACAAAACGAACGCACCCAATCCACTTTTTTGACCTATTAGTGATGTTTTGCTTCATTTTGGTCAGTTTCATTACTGTGCCGAAAACCATGCCGAGGGTGCATTTACTGCATCGATTTGGGCCGAAAATGAAACGATGCACTGATTCGTCCAGAAACAAAACGAATGCACCCAGTCCACTTTTATGGACCCAATAGTGATGTTTGGGTTCGTTTGGGTCAGTTTCATAATTGTGTCGAAAACCATGCCGGGGTTGCATTTAATGCACCGAGTCGGGCAGAAAAGAAACGATGCACCGATTCGGGCCAGAAACGAAACGAACGCACCCAATCCACTTTTTTTGAACCAATATTGATGTTTTGGTTCATTTTGGTCAGTTTCATTACTGTGCCGAAAACCATGTCGGGTTGCATTTACTGCACGGATTCGGGCCAAAAATTAAACGATGCACCGATTTGTCCAGAAACAAAACGAACGCACCCAGTCCACTTTTTTGGACCCAATAGTGATGTTTGGGTTCATTTGGGTCAGTTTCGTAATTGTGTCGAAAACCATGCCGTGGTTGCATTTAATGCACCGAGTTGGGCAGAAAAGAAACGATGCACCGATTCGGGCCAGAAACGAAACGAACGCTCCCAATCCACTTTTTTGGAACCAATATTGATGTTTTGGTTCATTTTGGTCAGTTTCATTACTGTGCCGAAAACCATGTCGGGTTGCATTTACTGCACCGATTCGGGCCAAAAATTAAACGATGCACGGATTCGTCCAGAAACAATACGAACGCACCTAGTCCACTTTTTTGGACCCAATAGTGAAGTTTGGGTTCATTTGGGTCAGTTTCGTAATTGTGTCGAAAACCATGCCGGGGTTGCATTTAATGCACCGAGTCGGGTAGAAAAGAAACGATGCACCGATTCGGGCCAGAAACAAAATGAACGCACCCAATCCACTTTTTTGACCTATTGGTGATGTTTTGCTTCATTTTGGTCAGTTTCATTACTGTGCCGAAAACCATGCCGAGGGTGCATTTACTGCATCGATTTGGGCCGAAAATGAAACGATGCACTGATTCGTCCAGAAACAAAATGAATGCACCCAGTCCACTTTTATGGACCCAATAGTGATGTTTGGGTTCGTTTGGGTCAGTTTCATAATTGTGTCAAAAACCATGCCGGGGTTGCATTTAATGCACCGAGTCGGCAGAAAAGAAACGATGCACCGATTCGGGCCAGAAACGAAACGAACGCACCCAATTCACTTTTTTGGAACCAATATTGATGTTTTGGTTCATTTGGGTAAGTTTCGTAATTGTGTCGAAAACCATGCCGGGGTTGCATTTCATGCACCGAGTCGGGCAGAAAAGAAACGATGCACCGATTTGGGCCAGAAACAAAACGAACGCACCCAATCCACTTTTTTGACCTATTAGTGATGTTTTGCTTCATTTTGGTCAGTTTCATTACTGTGCCGAAAACCATGCCGAGGGTGCATTTACTGCATCGATTTGGGCCGAAAATGAAACGATGCACTGATTCGTCCAGAAACAAAACGAATGCACCCAGTCCACTTTTATGGACCCAATAGTGATGTTTGGGTTCGTTTGGGTCAGTTTCATAATTGTGTCGAAAACCATGCCGGGGTTGCATTTAATGCACCGAGTCGGGCAGAAAAGAAACGATGCACCGATTCGGGCCAGAAACGAAACGAACGCACCCAATCCACTTTTTTTGAACCAATATTGATGTTTTGGTTCATTTTGGTCAGTTTCATTACTGTGCCGAAAACCATGTCGGGTTGCATTTACTGCACGGATTCGGGCCAAAAATTAAACGATGCACCGATTTGTCCAGAAACAAAACGAACGCACCCAGTCCACTTTTTTGGACCCAATAGTGATGTTTGGGTTCATTTGGGTCAGTTTCGTAATTGTGTCGAAAACCATGCCGTGGTTGCATTTAATGCACCGAGTTGGGCAGAAAAGAAACGATGCACCGATTCGGGCCAGAAACGAAACGAACGCTCCCAATCCACTTTTTTGGAACCAATATTGATGTTTTGGTTCATTTTGGTCAGTTTCATTACTGTGCCGAAAACCATGTCGGGTTGCATTTACTGCACCGATTCGGGCCAAAAATTAAACGATGCACGGATTCGTCCAGAAACAATACGAACGCACCTAGTCCACTTTTTTGGACCCAATAGTGAAGTTTGGGTTCATTTGGGTCAGTTTCGTAATTGTGTCGAAAACCATGCCGGGGTTGCATTTAATGCACCGAGTCGGGTAGAAAAGAAACGATGCACCGATTCGGGCCAGAAACAAAATGAACGCACCCAATCCACTTTTTTGACCTATTGGTGATGTTTTGCTTCATTTTGGTCAGTTTCATTACTGTGCCGAAAACCATGCCGAGGGTGCATTTACTGCATCGATTTGGGCCGAAAATGAAACGATGCACTGATTCGTCCAGAAACAAAATGAATGCACCCAGTCCACTTTTATGGACCCAATAGTGATGTTTGGGTTCGTTTGGGTCAGTTTCATAATTGTGTCAAAAACCATGCCGGGGTTGCATTTAATGCACCGAGTCGGCAGAAAAGAAACGATGCACCGATCCGGGCCAGAAACGAAACGAACGCACCCAATTCACTTTTTTGGAACCAATATTGATGTTTTGGTTCATTTTGGTCAGTTTCATTACTGTGCCAAAAACCATTTCGGGTTGCATTTACTGCACGGATTCGGGCCAAAAATTAAACGATGCACCGATTTGTCCAGAAACAAAACAAACGCACCTAGTCCACTTTTTTGGACCCAATAGTGATGTTTGGGTTCATTTGGGTAAGTTTCGTAATTGTGTCGAAAACCATGCCGGGGTTGCATTTAATGCACCGAGTCGGGCAGAAAAGAAACGATGCACCGATTTGGGCCAGAAACAAAACGAACGCACCCAATCCACTTTTTTGACCTATTAGTGATGTTTTGCTTCATTTTGGTCAGTTTCATTACTGTGCCGAAAACCATGCCGAGGGTGCATTTACTGCATCGATTTGGGCCGAAAATGAAACGATGCACTGATTCGTCCAGAAACAAAACGAATGCACCCAGTCCACTTTTATGGACCCAATAGTGATGTTTGGGTTCGTTTGGGTCAGTTTCATAATTGTGTCGAAAACCATGCCGGGGTTGCATTTAATGCACCGAGTCGGGCAGAAAAGAAACGATGCACCGATTCGGGCCAGAAACGAAACGAACGCACCCAATCCACTTTTTTTGAACCAATATTGATGTTTTGGTTCATTTTGGTCAGTTTCATTACTGTGCCGAAAACCATGTCGGGTTGCATTTACTGCACGGATTCGGGCCAAAAATTAAACGATGCACCGATTTGTCCAGAAACAAAACGAACGCACCCAGTCCACTTTTTTGGACCCAATAGTGATGTTTGGGTTCATTTGGGTCAGTTTCGTAATTGTGTCGAAAACCATGCCGTGGTTGCATTTAATGCACCGAGTTGGGCAGAAAAGAAACGATGCACCGATTCGGGCCAGAAACGAAACGAACGCTCCCAATCCACTTTTTTGGAACCAATATTGATGTTTTGGTTCATTTTGGTCAGTTTCATTACTGTGCCGAAAACCATGTCGGGTTGCATTTACTGCACTGATTCGGGCCAAAAATTAAACGATGCACGGATTCGTCCAGAAACAATACGAACGCACCTAGTCCACTTTTTTGGACCCAATAGTGAAGTTTGGGTTCATTTGGGTCAGTTTCGTAATTGTGTCGAAAACCATGCCGGGGTTGCATTTAATGCACCGAGTCGGGTAGAAAAGAAACGATGCACCGATTCGGGCCAGAAACAAAATGAACGCACCCAATCCACTTTTTTGACCTATTGGTGATGTTTTGCTTCATTTTGGTCAGTTTCATTACTGTGCCGAAAACCATGCCGAGGGTGCATTTACTGCATCGATTTGGGCCGAAAATGAAACGATGCACTGATTCGTCCAGAAACAAAACGAATGCACCCAGTCCACTTTTATGGACCCAATAGTGATGTTTGGGTTCGTTTGGGTCAGTTTCATAATTGTGTCAAAAACCATGCCGGGGTTGCATTTAATGCACCGAGTCGGCAGAAAAGAAACGATGCACCGATTCGGGCCAGAAACGAAACGAACGCACCCAATTCACTTTTTTGGAACCAATATTGATGTTTTGGTTCATTTTGGTCAGTTTCATTACTGTGCCAAAAACCATTTCGGGTTGCATTTACTGCACTGATTTGGGCCAAAAATTAAACGATCGACCGATTTGTCCAGAAACAAAACAAACACACCCAGTCCACTTTTTTTGAACCCAATAGTGATGTTTGGGTTCATTTGGGTCAGTTTCGTAATTGTGTCGAAAACCATGCCGGGGTTGCATTTAATGCACCGAGTCGGGCAGAAAAGAAACGATGCACCGATTCGGGCCAGAAACAAAATGAACGCACCCAATCCACTTTTTTGACCTAGTAGTGATGTTTTGGTTCATTTTGGTCAGTTTCATTACTGTGCCGAAAACCATGTCGAGGGTGCATTTACTGCATCGATTTGGGCCGAAAATTAAACGATGCACTGATTCGTCCAGAAACAAAACGAATGCACCCATTCCACTTTTATGGACCAATAGTGATGTTTGGGTTCATTTGGGTAAGTTTTGTAATTGTGTCGAAAACCATGCCGGGGTTGCATTTAATGCACCGAGTCGGGCAGAAAAGAAACGATGCACCGATTTGGGCCAGAAACAAAACGAACGCACCCAATCCACTTTTTTGACCTATTAGTGATGTTTTGCTTCATTTTGGTCAGTTTCATTACTGTGCCGAAAACCATGCCGAGGGTGCATTTACTGCATCGATTTGGGCCGAAAATGAAACGATGCACTGATTCGTCCAGAAACAAAACGAATGCACCCAGTCCACTTTTATGGACCCAATAGTGATGTTTGGGTTCGTTTGGGTCAGTTTCATAATTGTGTCGAAAACCATGCCGGGTTTGCATTTAATGCACCGAGTCGGGCAGAAAAGAAACGATGCACCGATTCGGGCCAGAAACGAAACGAACGCACCCAATCCACTTTTTTTGAACCAATATTGATGTTTTGGTTCATTTTGGTCAGTTTCATTACTGTGCCGAAAACCATGTCGGGTTGCATTTACTGCACGGATTCGGGCCAAAAATTAAACGATGCACCGATTTGTCCAGAAACAAAACGAACGCACCCAGTCCACTTTTTTGGACCCAATAGTGATGTTTGGGTTCATTTGGGTCAGTTTCGTAATTGTGTCGAAAACCATGCCGGGGTTGCATTTAATGCACCGAGTTGGGCAGAAAAGAAACGATGCACCGATTCGAGCCAGAAACGAAACGAACGCACCCAATCCACTTTATTGACCTAGTAGTGATGTTTTGGTTAATTTTGGTCAGTTTCATTACTGTGCCGAAAACCATGCCGAGGGTGCATTTACTGCACCGATTCGGGCCAAAAATTAAACGATGCACCGATTCGTCCAGAAACAAAACGAATGCACCCAGTCCACTTTTATGGACCCAATAGTGATGTTTGGGTTCGTTTGGGTCAGTTTCCTAATTGTGTCGAAAACCATGCCGGGGTTGCATTTAATGCACCGAGTCGGCAGAAAAGAAACGATGCACCGATTCGGGCCAGAAACGAAACGAACGCACCCAATCCACTTTTTTGACCTATTAGTGATGTTTTGCTTCATTTTGGTCAGTTTCATTACTGTGCCGAAAACCATGCCGAGGGTGCATTTACTGCATCGATTTGGGCCGAAAATGAAACGATGCACTGATTCGTCCAGAAACAAAACGAATGCACCCAGTCCACTTTTATGGACCCAATAGTGATGTTTGGGTTCGTTTGGGTCAGTTTCATAATTGTGTCGAAAACCATGCCGGGGTTGCATTTAATGCACCGAGTCGGGCAGAAAAGAAACGATGCACCGATTCGGGCCAGAAACGAAACGAACGCACCCAATCCACTTTTTTTGAACCAATATTGATGTTTTGGTTCATTTTGGTCAGTTTCATTACTGTGCCGAAAACCATGTCGGGTTGCATTTACTGCACCGATTTGGGCCAAAAATTAAACGATGCACCGATTTGTCCAGAAACAAAACGAACGCACCCAGTCGACTTTTTTGGACCCAATAGTGATGTTTGGGTTCATTTGGGTCAGTTTCGTAATTGTGTCGAAAACCATGCCGGGGTTGCATTTAATGCACCGAGTCGGGCAGAAAAGAAACGATGCACCGATTCGGGCCAGAAACGAAACGAACGCTCCCAATCCACTTTTTTGGAACCAATATTGATGTTTTGGTTCATTTTGGTCAGTTTCATTACTGTGCCGAAAACCATGTCGGGTTGCATTTACTGCACCGATTCGGGCCAAAAATTAAACGATGCACGGATTCGTCCAGAAAAATACGAACGCACCTAGTCCACTTTTTTGGACCCAATAGTGAAGTTTGGGTTCATTTGGGTCAGTTTCGTAATTGTGTCGAAAACCATGCCGGGGTTGCATTTAATGCACCGAGTCGGGCAGAAAAGAAACGATGCACCGATTCGGGCCAGAAACAAAACGAACGCACCCAATCCACTTTTTTGACCTATTAGTGATGTTTTGCTACATTTTGGTCAGTTTCATTACTGTGCCGAAAACCATGCCGAGGGTGCATTTACTGCATCGATTTGGGCCGAAAATGAAACGATGCACTGATTCGTCCAGACACAAAACGAATGCACCCAGTCCACTTTTATGGACCCAATAGTGATGTTTGGGTTCGTTTGGGTCAGTTTCATAATTGTGTCGAAAACCATGCAGGGGTTGCATTTAATGCACCGAGTCGGCAGAAAAGAAACGATGCACCGATTCGGGCCAGAAACGAAACGAACGCACCCAATTCACTTTTTTGGAACCAATATTGATGTTTTGGTTCATTTTGGTCAGTTTCATTACTGTGCCAAAAACCATTTCGGGTTGCATTTACTGCACTGATTTGGGCCAAAAATTAAACGATCGACCGATTTGTCCAGAAACAAAACAAACACACCCAGTCCACTTTTTTTCAACCCAATAGTGATGTTTGGGTTCATTTGGGTCAGTTTCGTAATTGTGTCGAAAACCATGCCGGGGTTGCATTTAATGCACCGAGTCGGGCAGAAAAGAAACGATGCACCAATTCGGGCCAGAAACGAAACGAACGCTCCCAATCCACTTTTTTGGAACCAATATTGATGTTTTGGTTCATTTTGGTCAGTTTCATTACTGTGCCGAAAACCATGTCGGGTTGCATTTACTGCACCGATTCGGGCCAAAAATTAAACGATGCACGGATTCGTCCAGAAAACAATACGAACGCACCTAGTCCACTTTTTTGGACCCAATAGTGAAGTTTGGGTTCATTTGGGTCAGTTTCATAATTGTGTCGAAAACCATGCCGGGGTTGCATTTAATGCACCGAGTCGGGCAGAAAAGAAACGATGCACCGATTCGGGCCAGAAACGAAACGAACGCACCCAATCCACTTTTTTTGAACCAATATTGATGTTTTGGTTCATTTTGGTCAGTTTCATTACTGTGCCGAAAACCATGTCGGGTTGCATTTACTGCACGGATTCGGGCCAAAAATTAAACGATGCACCGATTTGTCCAGAAACAAAACGAACGCACCCAGTCCACTTTTTTGGACCCAATAGTGATGTTTGGGTTCATTTGGGTCAGTTTCGTAATTGTGTCGAAAACCATGCCGGGGTTGCATTTAATGCACCGAGTTGGGCAGAAAAGAAACGATGCACCGATTCGGGCCAGAAACGAAACGAACGCTCCCAATCCACTTTTTTGGAACCAATATTGATGTTTTGGTTCATTTTGGTCAGTTTCATTACTGTGCCGAAAACCATGTCGGGTTGCATTAACTGCACCGATTCGGGCCAAAAATTAAACGATGCACGGATTCGTCCAGAAACAATACGAACGCACCTAGTCCACTTTTTTGGACCCAATAGTGAAGTTTGGGTTCATTTGGGTCAGTTTCGTAATTGTGTCGAAAACCATGCCGGGGTTGCATTTAATGCACCGAGTCGGGCAGAAAAGAAACGATGCACCGATTCGGGCCAGAAACAAAACGAACGCACCCAATCCACTTTTTTGACCTATTAGTGATGTTTTGCTTCATTTTGGTCAGTTTCATTACTGTGCCGAAAACCATGCCGTGGGTGCATTTACTGCATCGTTTTGGGCCGAAAATGAAACGATGCACTGATTCGTCCACAAACAAAACGAATGCACCCAGTCCACTTTTATGGATCCAATAGTGATGTTTGGGTTCGTTTGGGTCAGTTTCATAATTGTGTCGAAAACCATGCCGGGGTTGCATTTAATGCACCGAGTCGGGCAGAAAAGAAACGATGCACCGATTCGGGCCAGAAACGAAACGAACGCACCCAATCCACTTTTTTTGAACCAATATTGATGTTTTGGTTCATTTTGGTCAGTTTCATTACTGTGCCAAAAACCATTTCGGGTTGCATTTACTGCACTGATTTGGGCCAAAAATTAAACGATCGACCGATTTGTCCAGAAACAAAACAAACACACCCAGTCCACTTTTTTTGAACCCAATAGTGATGTTTGGGTTCATTTGGGTCAGTTTCGTAATTGTGTCGAAAACCATGCCGGGGTTGCATTTAATGCACCGAGTCGGGCAGAAAAGAAACGATGCACCGATTCGGGCCAGAAACAAAATGAACGCACCCAATCCACTTTTTTGACCTAGTAGTGATGTTTTGGTTCATTTTGGTCAGTTTCATTACTGTGCCGAAAACCATGTCGAGGGTGCATTTACTGCATCGATTTGGGCCGAAAATTAAACGATGTACTGATTCGTCCAGAAACAAAACGAATGCACCCATTCCACTGTTATGGACCAATAGTGATGTTTGGGTTCGTTTGGGTCAGTTTCGTAATTGTGTCGAAAACCATGTCGGGGTTGCATTTAATGCACCGAGTCGGGCAGAAAAGAAACGATGCACCGATTCGGGCCAGAAACAAAACGAACGCACCCAATCCACTTTATTGACCTAGTAGTGATGTTTTGGTTAATTTTGGTCAGTTTCATTACTGTGCCGAAAACCATGCCGAGGGTGCATTTACTGCACCGATTCGGGCCAAAAATTAAACGATGCACCGATTCGTCCAGAAACAAAACGAATGCACCCAGTCCACTTTTATGGACCCAATAGTGATGTTTGGGTTCGTTTGGGTCAGTTTCCTAATTGTGTCGAAAACCATGCCGGGGTTGCATTTAATGCACCGAGTCGGCAGAAAAGAAACGATGCACCGATTCGGGCCAGAAACGAAACGAACGCACCCAATCCACTTTTTTGACCTATTAGTGATGTTTTGCTTCATTTTGGTCAGTTTCATTACTGTGCCGAAAACCATGCCGAGGGTGCATTTACTGCATCGATTTGGGCCGAAAATGAAACGATGCACTGATTCGTCCAGACACAAAACGAATGCACCCAGTCCACTTTTATGGACCCAATAGTGATGTTTGGGTTCGTTTGGTTCAGTTTCATAATTGTGTCGAAAACCATGCTGGGGTTGCATTTAATGCACCGAGTCGGGCAGAAAAGAAACGATGCACCGATTCGGGCCAGAAACGAAACGAACGCACCCAATCCACTTTTTTGGAACCAATATTGATGTTTTGGTTCATTTTGGTCAGTTTCATTACTGTGCCGAAAACCATGTCGGGTTGTATTTACTGCACGGATTCGGGCCAAAAATTAAACGATGCACCGATTTGTCCAGAAATAAAACGAACACACCCAGTCCACTTTTTTGGACCCAATAGTGATGTTTGGGTTCATTTGGGTCAGTTTCGTAATTGTGTCGAAAACCATGCCGGGGTTGCATTTAATGCACCGAGTTGGGCAGAAAAGAAACGATGCACCGATTCGGGCCAGAAACGAAACGAACTCTCCCAATCCACTTTTTTGGAACCAATATTGATGTTTTGGTTCATTTTGGTCAGTTTCATTACTGTGCCGAAAACCATGTCGGGTTGCATTTACTGCACCGATTCGGGCCAAAAATTAAACGATGCACGGATTCGTCCAGAAACAATACGAACGCACCTAGTCCACTTTTTTGGACCCAATAGTGAAGTTTGGGTTCATTTGGGTCAGTTTCGTAATTGTGTCGAAAACCATGCCGGGGTTGCATTTAATGCACCGAGTCGGGCAGAAAAGAAACGATGCACCGATTCGGGCCAGAAACAAAACGAACGCACCCAATCCACTTTTTTGACCTATTAGTGATGTTTTGCTACATTTTTGTCAGTTTCATTACTGTGCCGAAAACCATGCCGAGGGTGCATTTACTGCATCGATTTGGGCCGAAAATGAAACGATGCACTGATTCGTCCAGACACAAAACGAATGCACCCAGTCCACTTTTATGGACCCAATAGTGATGTTTGGGTTCGTTTGGGTCAGTTTCATAATTGTGTCGAAAACCATGCTGGGGTTGCATTTAATGCACCGAGTCGGCAGAAAAGAAACGATGCACCGATTCGGGCCAGAAACGAAACGAACGCACCCAATTCACTTTTTTGGAACCAATATTGATGTTTTGGTTCATTTTGGTCAGTTTCATTACTGTGCCAAAAACCATTTCGGGTTGCATTTACTGCACTGATTTGGGCCAAAAATTAAACGATCGACCGATTTGTCCAGAAACAAAACAAACACACCCAGTCCACTTTTTTTGAACCCAATAGTGATGTTTGGGTTCATTTGGGTCAGTTTCGTAATTGTGTCGAAAACCATGCCGGGGTTGCATTTAATGCACCGAGTCGGGCAGAAAAGAAACGATGCACCGATTCGGGCCAGAAACAAAATGAACGCACCCAATCTACTTTTTTGACCTAGTAGTGATGTTTTGGTTCATTTTGGTCAGTTTCATTACTGTGCCGAAAACCATGTCGAGGGTGCATTTACTGCATCGATTTGGGCCGAAAATTAAACGATGCACTGATTCGTCCAGAAACAAAACGAATGCACCCATTCCACTTTTATGGACAAATAGTGATGTTTGGGTTCGTTTGGGTCAGTTTCGTAATTGTGTCGAAAACCATGTCGGGGTTGCATTTAATGCACCGAGTCGGGCAGAAAAGAAACGATGCACCGATTCGGGCCAGAAACAAAACGAACGCACCCAATCCACTTTATTGACCTAGTAGTGATGTTTTGGTTAATTTTGGTCAGTTTCATTACTGTGCCGAAAACCATGCCGAGGGTGCATTTACTGCACCGATTCGGGCCAAAAATTAAACGATGCACCGATTCGTCCAGAAACAAAACGAATGCACCCAGTCCACTTTTATGGACCCAATAGTGATGTTTGGGTTCGTTTGGGTCAGTTTCCTAATTGTGTCGAAAACCATGCCGGGGTTGCATTTAATGCACCGAGTCGGCAGAAAAGAAACGATGCACCGATTCGGGCCAGAAACGAAACGAACGCACCCAATCCACTTTTTTGACCTATTAGTGATGTTTTGCTTCATTTTGGTCAGTTTCATTACTGTGCCGAAAACCATGCCGAGGGTGCATTTACTACATCGATTTGGGCCGAAAATGAAACGATGCACTGATTCGTCCAGAAACAAAACGAATGCACCCAGTCCACTTTTATGGACCCAATAGTGATGTTTGGGTTCGTTTGGGTCAGTTTCATAATTGTGTCGAAAACCATGCCGGGGTTGCATTTAATGCACCGAGTCGGGCAGAAAAGAAACGATGCACCGATTCGGGCCAGAAACGAAACGAACGCACCCAGTCCACTTTTTTTGAACCAATATTGATGTTTTGGTTCATTTTGGTCAGTTTCATTACTGTGCCGAAAACCATGTCGGGTTGCATTTACTGCACCGATTTGGGCCAAAAATTAAACGATGCACCGATTTGTCCAGAAATAAAACGAACGCACCCAGTCGACTTTTTTGGACCCAATAGTGATGTTTGGGTTCATTTGGGTCAGTTTCGTAATTGTGTCGAAAACCATGCCGGGGTTGCATTTAATGCACCGAGTCGGGCAGAAAAGAAACGATGCACCGATTCGGGCCAGAAACGAAACGAACGCTCCCAATCCACTTTTTTGGAACCAATATTGATGTTTTGGTTCATTTTGGTCAGTTTCATTACTGTGCCGAAAACCATGTCGGGTTGCATTTACTCCACCGATTCGGGCCAAAAATTAAACGATGCACGGATTCGTCCAGAAACAATACGAACGCACCTAGTCCACTTTTTTGGACCCAATAGTGAAGTTTGGGTTCATTTGGGTCAGTTTCGTAATTGTGTCGAAAACCATGCCGGGGTTGCATTTAATGCACCGAGTCGGGCAGAAAAGAAACGATGCACCGATTCGGGCCAGAAACAAAACGAACGCACCCAATCCACTTTTTTGACCTATTAGTGATGTTTTGCTACATTTTGGTCAGTTTCATTACTGTGCCGAAAACCATGCCGAGGGTGCATTTACTGCATCGATTTGGGCCGAAAATGAAACGATGCACTGATTCGTCCAGACACAAAACGAATGCACCCAGTCCACTTTTATGGACCCAATAGTGATGTTTGGGTTCGTTTGGGTCAGTTTCATAATTGTGTCGAAAACCATGCTGGGGTTGCATTTAATGCACCGAGTCGGCAGAAAAGAAACGATGCACCGATTCGGGCCAGAAACGAAACGAACGCACCCAATTCACTTTTTTGGAACCAATATTGATGTTTTGGTTCATTTTGGTCAGTTTCATTACTGTGCCGAAAACCATGCCGAGGGTGCATTTACTGCATCGATTTGGGCCGAAAATGAAACGATGCACTGATTCGTCCAGAAACAAAACGAATGCACCCAGTCCACTTTTATGGACCCAATAGTGATGTTTGGGTTCGTTTGGGTCAGTTTCATAATTGTGTCGAAAACCATGCCGGGGTTGCATTTAATGCACCGAGTCGGGCAGAAAAGAAACGATGCACCGATTCGGGCCAGAAACGAAACGAACGCTCCCAATCCACTTTTTTGGAACCAATATTGATGTTTTGGTTCATTTTGGTCAGTTTCATTACTGTGCCGAAAACCATGTCGGGTTGCATTTACTGCACCGATTCGGGCCAAAAATTAAACGATGCACGGATTCGTCCAGAAACAATACGAACGCACCTAGTCCACTTTTTTGGACCCAATAGTGAAGTTTGGGTTCATTTGGGTCAGTTTCGTAATTGTGTCGAAAACCATGCCGGGGTTGCATTTAATGCACCGAGTCGGGCAGAAAAGAAACGATGCACCGATTTGGGCCAGAAACAAAACGAACGCACCCAATCCACTTTTTTGACCTATTAGTGATGTTTTGCTACATTTTGGTCAGTTTCATTACTGTGCCGAAAACCATGCCGAGGGTGCATTTACTGCATCGATTTGGGCCGAAAATGAAACGATGCACTGATTCGTCCAGACACAAAACGAATGCACCCAGTCCACTTTTATGGACCCAATAGTGATGTTTGGGTTCGTTTGGGTCAGTTTCATAATTGTGTCGAAAACCATGCTGGGGTTGCATTTAATGCACCGAGTCGGCAGAAAAGAAACGATGCACCGATTCGGGCCAGAAACGAAACGAACGCACCCAATTCACTTTTTTGGAACCAATATTGATGTTTTGGTTCATTTTGAGCAGTTTCATTACTGTGCCAAAAACCATTTCGGGTTGCATTTACTGCACTGATTTGGGCCAAAAATTAAACGATCGACCGATTTGTCCAGAAACAAAACAAACACACCCAGTCCACTTTTTTTCAACCCAATACTGATGTTTGGGTTCATTTGGGTCAGTTTCGTAATTGTGTCGAAAACCATGCCGGGGTTGCATTTAATGCACCGAGTCGGGCAGAAAAGAAACGATGCACCAATTCGGGCCAGAAACGAAACGAACGCTCCCAATCCACTTTTTTGGAACCAATATTGATGTTTTGGTTCATTTTGGTCAGTTTCATTACTGTGCCGAAAACCATGTCGCGTTGCATTTACTGCACCGATTCGGGCCAAAAATTAAACGATGCACGGATTCGTCCAGAAACAATACGAACGCACCTAGTCCACTTTTTTGGACCCAATAGTGAAGTTTGGGTTCATTTGGGTCAGTTTCGTAATTGTGTCGAAAACCATGCCGGGGTTGCATTTAATGCACCGAGTCGGGCAGAAAAGAAACGATGCACCGATTCGGGCCAGAAACAAAACGAACGCACCCAATCCACTTTTTTGACCTAGTAGTGATGTTTTGGTTAATTTTGGTCAGTTTCATTACTGTGCCGAAAACCATGCCGAGGGTGCATTTACTGCACCGATTCGGGCCAAAAATTAAACGATGCACCGATTCGTCCAGAAACAAAACGAATGCACCCAGTCCATTTTTATGGACCCAATAGTGATGTTTGGGTTCGTTTGGGTCAGTTTCATAATTGTGTCGAAAACCATGCCGGGGTTGCATTTAATGCACCGAGTCGGCAGAAAAGAAACGATGCACCGATTCGGGCCAGAAACGAAACGAACGCACCCAATTCACTTTTTTGGAACCAATATTGATGTTTTGGTTCATTTTGGTCAGTTTCATTACTGTGCCAAAAACCATTTCGGGTTGCATTTACTGCACTGATTTGGGCCAAAAATTAAACGATCGACCGATTTGTCCAGAAACAAAACAAACACACCCAGTCCACTTTTTTTCAACCCAATACTGATGTTTGGGTTCATTTGGGTCAGTTTCGTAATTGTGTCGAAAACCATGCCGGGGTTGCATTTAATGCACCGAGTCGGGCAGAAAAGAAACGATGCACCAATTCGGGCCAGAAACGAAACGAACGCTCCCAATCCACTTTTTTGGAACCAATATTGATGTTTTGGTTCATTTTGGTCAGTTTCATTACTGTGCCGAAAACCATGTCGGGTTGCATTTACTGCACCGATTCGGGCCAAAAATTAAACGATGCACGGATTCGTCCAGAAACAATACGAACGCACCTAGTCCACTTTTTTGGACCCAATAGTGAAGTTTGGGTTCATTTGGGTCAGTTTCGTAATTGTGTCGAAAACCATGCCGGGGTTGCATTTAATGCACCGAGTCGGGCAGAAAAGAAACGATGCACCGATTTGGGCCAGAAACAAAACGAACGCACCCAATCCACTTTTTTGACCTATTAGTGATGTTTTGCTACATTTTTGTCAGTTTCATTACTGTGCCGAAAACCATGCCGAGGGTGCATTTACTGCATCGATTTGGGCCGAAAATGAAACGATGCACTGATTCGTCCAGACACAAAACGAATGCACCCAGTCCACTTTTATGGACCCAATAGTGATGTTTGGGTTCGTTTGGGTCAGTTTCATAATTGTGTCGAAAACCATGCTGGGGTTGCATTTAATGCACCGAGTCGGCAGAAAAGAAACGATGCACCGATTCGGGCCAGAAACGAAACGAACGCACCCAATTCACTTTTTTGGAACCAATATTGATGTTTTGGTTCATTTTGGTCAGTTTCATTACTGTGCCAAAAACCATTTCGGGTTGCATTTACTGCACTGATTTGGGCCAAAAATTAAACGATCGACCGATTTGTCCAGAAACAAAACAAACACACCCAGTCCACTTTTTTTCAACCCAATACTGATGTTTGGGTTCATTTGGGTCAGTTTCGTAATTGTGTCGAAAACCATGCCGGGGTTGCATTTAATGCACCGAGTCGGGCAGAAAAGAAACGATGCACCAATTCGGGCCAGAAACGAAACGAACGCTCCCAATCCACTTTTTTGGAACCAATATTGATGTTTTGGTTCATTTTGGTCAGTTTCATTACTGTGCCGAAAACCATGTCGGGTTGCATTTACTGCACCGATTCGGGCCAAAAATTAAACGATGCACGGATTCGTCCAGAAACAATACGAACGCACCTAGTCCACTTTTTTGGACCCAATAGTGAAGTTTGGGTTCATTTGGGTCAGTTTCGTAATTGTGTCGAAAACCATGCCGGGGTTGCATTTAATGCACCGAGTCGGGCAGAAAAGAAACGATGCACCGATTCGGGCCAGAAACAAAACGAACGCACCCAATCCACTTTATTGACCTAGTAGTGATGTTTTGGTTAATTTTGGTCAGTTTCATTACTGTGCCGAAAACCATGCCGAGGGTGCATTTACTGCACCGATTCGGGCCAAAAATTAAACGATGCACCGATTCGTCCAGAAACAAAACGAATGCACCCAGTCCACTTTTATGGACCCAATAGTGATGTTTGGGTTCGTTTGGGTCAGTTTCATAATTGTGTCGAAAACCATGCCGGGGTTGCATTTAATGCACCGAGTCGGCAGAAAAGAAACGATGCACCGATTCGGGCCAGAAACGAAACGAACGCACCCAATCCACTTTTTTGACCTATTAGTGATGTTTTGCTTCATTTTGGTCAGTTTCATTACTGTGCCGAAAACCATGCCGAGGGTGCATTTACTGCATCGATTTGGGCCGAAAATGAAACGATGCACTGATTCGTCCAGAAACAAAACGAATGCACCCAGTCCACTTTTATGGACCCAATAGTGATGTTTGGGTTCGTTTGGGTCAGTTTCATAATTGTGTCGAAAACCATGCCGGGGTTGCATTTAATGCACCGAGTCGGGCAGAAAAGAAACGATGCACCGATTCGGGCCAGAAACGAAACGAACGCTCCCAATCCACTTTTTTGGAACCAATATTGATGTTTTGGTTCATTTTGGTCAGTTTCATTACTGTGCCGAAAACCATGTCGGGTTGCATTTACTGCACCGATTCGGGCCAAAAATTAAACGATGCACGGATTCGTCCAGAAACAATACGAACGCACCTAGTCCACTTTTTTGGACCCAATAGTGAAGTTTGGGTTCATTTGGGTCAGTTTCGTAATTGTGTCGAAAACCATGCCGGGGTTGCATTTAATGCACCGAGTCGGGCAGAAAAGAAACGATGCACCGATTTGGGCCAGAAACAAAACGAACGCACCCAATCCACTTTTTTGACCTATTAGTGATGTTTTGCTACATTTTGGTCAGTTTCATTACTGTGCCGAAAACCATGCCGAGGGTGCATTTACTGCATCGATTTGGGCCGAAAATGAAACGATGCACTGATTCGTCCAGACACAAAACGAATGCACCCAGTCCACTTTTATGGACCCAATAGTGATGTTTGGGTTCGTTTGGGTCAGTTTCATAATTGTGTCGAAAACCATGCTGGGGTTGCATTTAATGCACCGAGTCGGCAGAAAAGAAACGATGCACCGATTCGGGCCAGAAACGAAACGAACGCACCCAATTCACTTTTTTGGAACCAATATTGATGTTTTGGTTCATTTTGAGCAGTTTCATTACTGTGCCAAAAACCATTTCGGGTTGCATTTACTGCACTGATTTGGGCCAAAAATTAAACGATCGACCGATTTGTCCAGAAACAAAACAAACACACCCAGTCCACTTTTTTTCAACCCAATACTGATGTTTGGGTTCATTTGGGTCAGTTTCGTAATTGTGTCGAAAACCATGCCGGGGTTGCATTTAATGCACCGAGTCGGGCAGAAAAGAAACGATGCACCAATTCGGGCCAGAAACGAAACGAACGCTCCCAATCCACTTTTTTGGAACCAATATTGATGTTTTGGTTCATTTTGGTCAGTTTCATTACTGTGCCGAAAACCATGTCGCGTTGCATTTACTGCACCGATTCGGGCCAAAAATTAAACGATGCACGGATTCGTCCAGAAACAATACGAACGCACCTAGTCCACTTTTTTGGACCCAATAGTGAAGTTTGGGTTCATTTGGGTCAGTTTCGTAATTGTGTCGAAAACCATGCCGGGGTTGCATTTAATGCACCGAGTCGGGCAGAAAAGAAACGATGCACCGATTCGGGCCAGAAACAAAACGAACGCACCCAATCCACTTTTTTGACCTAGTAGTGATGTTTTGGTTAATTTTGGTCAGTTTCATTACTGTGCCGAAAACCATGCCGAGGGTGCATTTACTGCACCGATTCGGGCCAAAAATTAAACGATGCACCGATTCGTCCAGAAACAAAACGAATGCACCCAGTCCATTTTTATGGACCCAATAGTGATGTTTGGGTTCGTTTGGGTCAGTTTCATAATTGTGTCGAAAACCATGCCGGGGTTGCATTTAATGCACCGAGTCGGGCAGAAAAGAAACGATGCACCGATTCGGGCCAGAAACAAAACGAACGCACCCAATCCACTTTTTTGACCTATTAGTGATGTTTTGCTACATTTTGGTCAGTTTCATTACTGTGCCGAAAACCATGCCGAGGGTGCATTTACTGCATCGATTTGGGCCGAAAATGAAACGATGCACTGATTCGTCCAGACACAAAACGAATGCACCCAGTCCACTTTTATGGACCCAATAGTGATGTTTGGGTTCGTTTGGGTCAGTTTCATAATTGTGTCGAAAACCATGCTGGGGTTGCATTTAATGCACCGAGTCGGCAGAAAAGAAACGATGCACCGATTCGGGCCAGAAACGAAACGAACGCACCCAATTCACTTTTTTGGAACCAATATTGATGTTTTGGTTCATTTTGGTCAGTTTCATTACTGTGCCAAAAACCATTTCGGGTTGCATTTACTGCACTGATTTGGGCCAAAAATTAAACGATCGACCGATTTGTCCAGAAACAAAACAAACACACCCAGTCCACTTTTTTTCAACCCAATACTGATGTTTGGGTTCATTTGGGTCAGTTTCGTAATTGTGTCGAAAACCATGCCGGGGTTGCATTTAATGCACCGAGTCGGGCAGAAAAGAAACGATGCACCAATTCGGGCCAGAAACGAAACGAACGCTCCCAATCCACTTTTTTGGAACCAATATTGATGTTTTGGTTCATTTTGGTCAGTTTCATTACTGTGCCGAAAACCATGTCGGGTTGCATTTACTGCACCGATTCGGGCCAAAAATTAAACGATGCACGGATTCGTCCAGAAACAATACGAACGCACCTAGTCCACTTTTTTGGACCCAATAGTGAAGTTTGGGTTCATTTGGGTCAGTTTCGTAATTGTGTCGAAAACCATGCCGGGGTTGCATTTAATGCACCGAGTCGGGCAGAAAAGAAACGATGCACCGATTCGGGCCAGAAACAAAACGAACGCACCCAATCCACTTTATTGACCTAGTAGTGATGTTTTGGTTAATTTTGGTCAGTTTCATTACTGTGCCGAAAACCATGCCGAGGGTGCATTTACTGCACCGATTCGGGCCAAAAATTAAACGATGCACCGATTCGTCCAGAAACAAAACGAATGCACCCAGTCCACTTTTATGGACCCAATAGTGATGTTTGGGTTCGTTTGGGTCAGTTTCATAATTGTGTCGAAAACCATGCCGGGGTTGCATTTAATGCACCGAGTCGGCAGAAAAGAAACGATGCACCGATTCGGGCCAGAAACGAAACGAACGCACCCAATCCACTTTTTTGACCTATTAGTGATGTTTTGCTTCATTTTGGTCAGTTTCATTACTGTGCCGAAAACCATGCCGAGGGTGCATTTACTGCATCGATTTGGGCCGAAAATGAAACGATGCACTGATTCGTCCAGAAACAAAACGAATGCACCCAGTCCACTTTTATGGACCCAATAGTGATGTTTGGGTTCGTTTGGGTCAGTTTCATAATTGTGTCGAAAACCATGCCGGGGTTGCATTTAATGCACCGAGTCGGGCAGAAAAGAAACGATGCACCGATTCGGGCCAGAAACGAAACGAACGCTCCCAATCCACTTTTTTGGAACCAATATTGATGTTTTGGTTCATTTTGGTCAGTTTCATTACTGTGCCGAAAACCATGTCGGGTTGCATTTACTGCACCGATTCGGGCCAAAAATTAAACGATGCACGGATTCGTCCAGAAACAAAACGAACGCACCCAGTCGACTTTTTTGGACCCAATAGTGATGTTTGGGTTCATTTGGGTCAGTTTCGTAATTGTGTCAAAAACCATGCCGGGGTTGCATTTAATGCACCGAGTCGGGCAGAAAAGAAACGATGCACCGATTCGGGCCAGAAACGAAACGAACGCTCCCAATCCACTTTTTTGGAACCAATATTGATGTTTTGGTTCATTTTGGTCAGTTTCATTACTGTGCCGAAAACCATGTCGGGTTGCATTTACTGCACCGATTCGGGCCAAAAATTAAACGATGCACGGATTCGTCCAGAAACAATACGAACGCACCTAGTCCACTTTTTTGGACCCAATAGTGAAGTTTGGGTTCATTTGGGTCAGTTTCGTAATTGTGTCGAAAACCATGCCGGGGTTGCATTTAATGCACCGAGTCGGGCAGAAAAGAAACGATGCACCGATTCGGGCCAGAAACAAAACGAACGCACCCAATCCACTTTTTTGACCTATTAGTGATGTTTTGCTACATTTTGGTCAGTTTCATTACTGTGCCGAAAACCATGCCGAGGGTGCATTTACTGCATCGATTTGGGCCGAAAATGAAACGATGCACTGATTCGTCCAGACACAAAACGAATGCACCCAGTCCACTTTTATGGACCCAATAGTGATGTTTGGGTTCGTTTGGGTCAGTTTCATAATTGTGTCGAAAACCATGCCGGGGTTGCATTTAATGCACCGAGTCGGCAGAAAAGAAACGATGCACCGATTCGGGCCAGAAACGAAACGAACGCACCCAATTCACTTTTTTGGAACCAATATTGATGTTTTGGTTCATTTTGGTCAGTTTCATTACTGTGCCAAAAACCATTTCGGGTTGCATTTACTGCACTGATTTGGGCCAAAAATTAAACGATCGACCGATTTGTCCAGAAACAAAACAAACACACCCAGTCCACTTTTTTTCAACCCAATACTGATGTTTGGGTTCATTTGGGTCAGTTTCGTAATTGTGTCGAAAACCATGCCGGGGTTGCATTTAATGCACCGAGTCGGGCAGAAAAGAAACGATGCACCAATTCGGGCCAGAAACGAAACGAACGCTCCCAATCCACTTTTTTGGAACCAATATTGATGTTTTGGTTCATTTTGGTCAGTTTCATTACTGTGCCGAAAACCATGTCGGGTTGCATTTACTGCACCGATTCGGGCCAAAAATTAAACGATGCACGGATTCGTCCAGAAACAATACGAACGCACCTAGTCCACTTTTTTGGACCCAATAGTGAAGTTTGGGTTCATTTGGGTCAGTTTCGTAATTGTGTCGAAAACCATGCCGGGGTTGCATTTAATGCACCGAGTCGGGCAGAAAAGAAACGATGCACCGATTCGGGCCAGAAACAAAACGAACGCACCCAATCCACTTTATTGACCTAGTAGTGATGTTTTGGTTAATTTTGGTCAGTTTCATTACTGTGCCGAAAACCATGCCGAGGGTGCATTTACTGCACCGATTCGGGCCAAAAATTAAACGATGCACCGATTCGTCCAGAAACAAAATGAATGCACCCAGTCCACTTTTATGGACCCAATAGTGATGTTTGGGTTCGTTTGGGTCAGTTTCATAATTGTGTCGAAAACCATGCCGGGGTTGCATTTAATGCACCGAGTCGGCAGAAAAGAAACGATGCACCGATTCGGGCCAGAAACGAAACGAACGCACCCAATCCACTTTTTTGACCTATTAGTGATGTTTTGCTTCATTTTGGTCAGTTTCATTACTGTGCCGAAAACCATGCCGAGGGTGCATTTACTGCATCGATTTGGGCCGAAAATGAAACGATGCACTGATTCGTCCAGAAACAAAACGAATGCACCCAGTCCACTTTTATGGACCCAATAGTGATGTTTGGGTTCGTTTGGGTCAGTTTCATAATTGTGTCGAAAACCATGCCGGGGTTGCATTTAATGCACCGAGTCGGGCAGAAAAGAAACGATGCACCGATTCGGGCCAGAAACGAAACGAACGCTCCCAATCCACTTTTTTGGAACCAATATTGATGTTTTGGTTCATTTTGGTCAGTTTCATTACTGTGCCGAAAACCATGTCGGGTTGCATTTACTGCACCGATTCGGGCCAAAAATTAAACGATGCACGGATTCGTCCAGAAACAAAACGAACGCACCCAGTCGACTTTTTTGGACCCAATAGTGATGTTTGGGTTCATTTGGGTCAGTTTCGTAATTGTGTCAAAAACCATGCCGGGGTTGCATTTAATGCACCGAGTCGGGCAGAAAAGAAACGATGCACCGATTCGGGCCAGAAACGAAACGAACGCTCCCAATCCACTTTTTTGGAACCAATATTGATGTTTTGGTTCATTTTGGTCAGTTTCATTACTGTGCCGAAAACCATGTCGGGTTGCATTTACTGCACCGATTCGGGCCAAAAATTAAACGATGCACGGATTCGTCCAGAAACAATACGAACGCACCTAGTCCACTTTTTTGGACCCAATAGTGAAGTTTGGGTTCATTTGGGTCAGTTTCGTAATTGTGTCGAAAACCATGCCGGGGTTGCATTTAATGCACCGAGTCGGGCAGAAAAGAAACGATGCACCGATTCGGGCCAGAAACAAAACGAACGCACCCAATCCACTTTATTGACCTAGTAGTGATGTTTTGGTTAATTTTGGTCAGTTTCATTACTGTGCCGAAAACCATGCCGAGGGTGCATTTACTGCACCGATTCGGGCCAAAAATTAAACGATGCACCGATTCGTCCAGAAACAAAATGAATGCACCCAGTCCACTTTTATGGACCCAATAGTGATGTTTGGGTTCGTTTGGGTCAGTTTCATAATTGTGTCGAAAACCATGCCGGGGTTGCATTTAATGCACCGAGTCGGCAGAAAAGAAACGATGCACCGATTCGGGCCAGAAACGAAACGAACGCACCCAATCCACTTTTTTGACCTATTAGTGATGTTTTGCTTCATTTTGGTCAGTTTCATTACTGTGCCGAAAACCATGCCGAGGGTGCATTTACTGCATCGATTTGGGCCGAAAATGAAACGATGCACTGATTCGTCCAGAAACAAAACGAATGCACCCAGTCCACTTTTATGGACCCAATAGTGATGTTTGGGTTCGTTTGGGTCAGTTTCATAATTGTGTCGAAAACCATGCCGGGGTTGCATTTAATGCACCGAGTCGGGCAGAAAAGAAACGATGCACCGATTCGGGCCAGAAACGAAACGAACGCTCCCAATCCACTTTTTTGGAACCAATATTGATGTTTTGGTTCATTTTGGTCAGTTTCATTACTGTGCCGAAAACCATGTCGGGTTGCATTTACTGCACCGATTCGGGCCAAAAATTAAACGATGCACGGATTCGTCCAGAAACAAAACGAACGCACCCAGTCGACTTTTTTGGACCCAATAGTGATGTTTGGGTTCATTTGGGTCAGTTTCGTAATTGTGTCAAAAACCATGCCGGGGTTGCATTTAATGCACCGAGTCGGGCAGAAAAGAAACGATGCACCGATTCGGGCCAGAAACGAAACGAACGCTCCCAATCCACTTTTTTGGAACCAATATTGATGTTTTGGTTCATTTTGGTCAGTTTCATTACTGTGCCGAAAACCATGTCGGGTTGCATTTACTGCACCGATTCGGGCCAAAAATTAAACGATGCACGGATTCGTCCAGAAACAATACGAACGCACCTAGTCCACTTTTTTGGACCCAATAGTGAAGTTTGGGTTCATTTGGGTCAGTTTCGTAATTGTGTCGAAAACCATGCCGGGGTTGCATTTAATGCACCGAGTCGGGCAGAAAAGAAACGATGCACCGATTCGGGCCAGAAACAAAACGAACGCACCCAATCCACTTTATTGACCTAGTAGTGATGTTTTGGTTAATTTTGGTCAGTTTCATTACTGTGCCGAAAACCATGCCGAGGGTGCATTTACTGCACCGATTCGGGCCAAAAATTAAACGATGCACCGATTCGTCCAGAAACAAAACGAATGCACCCAGTCCACTTTTATGGACCCAATAGTGATGTTTGGGTTCGTTTGGGTCAGTTTCATAATTGTGTCGAAAACCATGCCGGGGTTGCATTTAATGCACCGAGTCGGCAGAAAAGAAACGATGCACCGATTCGGGCCAGAAACGAAACGAACGCACCCAATCCACTTTTTTGACCTATTAGTGATGTTTTGCTTCATTTTGGTCAGTTTCATTACTGTGCCGAAAACCATGCCGAGGGTGCATTTACTGCATCGATTTGGGCCGAAAATGAAACGATGCACTGATTCGTCCAGAAACAAAACGAATGCACCCAGTCCACTTTTATGGACCCAATAGTGATGTTTGGGTTCGTTTGGGTCAGTTTCATAATTGTGTCGAAAACCATGCCGGGGTTGCATTTAATGCACCGAGTCGGGCAGAAAAGAAACGATGCACCGATTCGGGCCAGAAACGAAACGAACGCTCCCAATCCACTTTTTTGGAACCAATATTGATGTTTTGGTTCATTTTGGTCAGTTTCATTACTGTGCCGAAAACCATGTCGGGTTGCATTTACTGCACCGATTCGGGCCAAAAATTAAACGATGCACGGATTCGTCCAGAAACAATACGAACGCACCTAGTCCACTTTTTTGGACCCAATAGTGAAGTTTGGGTTCATTTGGGTCAGTTTCGTAATTGTGTCGAAAACCATGCCGGGGTTGCATTTAATGCACCGAGTCGGGCAGAAAAGAAACGATGCACCGATTTGGGCCAGAAACAAAACGAACGCACCCAATCCACTTTTTTGACCTATTAGTGATGTTTTGCTACATTTTGGTCAGTTTCATTACTGTGCCGAAAACCATGCCGAGGGTGCATTTACTGCATCGATTTGGGCCGAAAATGAAACGATGCACTGATTCGTCCAGACACAAAACGAATGCACCCAGTCCACTTTTATGGACCCAATAGTGATGTTTGGGTTCGTTTGGGTCAGTTTCATAATTGTGTCGAAAACCATGCTGGGGTTGCATTTAATGCACCGAGTCGGCAGAAAAGAAACGATGCACCGATTCGGGCCAGAAACGAAACGAACGCACCCAATTCACTTTTTTGGAACCAATATTGATGTTTTGGTTCATTTTGAGCAGTTTCATTACTGTGCCAAAAACCATTTCGGGTTGCATTTACTGCACTGATTTGGGCCAAAAATTAAACGATCGACCGATTTGTCCAGAAACAAAACAAACACACCCAGTCCACTTTTTTTCAACCCAATACTGATGTTTGGGTTCATTTGGGTCAGTTTCGTAATTGTGTCGAAAACCATGCCGGGGTTGCATTTAATGCACCGAGTCGGGCAGAAAAGAAACGATGCACCAATTCGGGCCAGAAACGAAACGAACGCTCCCAATCCACTTTTTTGGAACCAATATTGATGTTTTGGTTCATTTTGGTCAGTTTCATTACTGTGCCGAAAACCATGTCGCGTTGCATTTACTGCACCGATTCGGGCCAAAAATTAAACGATGCACGGATTCGTCCAGAAACAATACGAACGCACCTAGTCCACTTTTTTGGACCCAATAGTGAAGTTTGGGTTCATTTGGGTCAGTTTCGTAATTGTGTCGAAAACCATGCCGGGGTTGCATTTAATGCACCGAGTCGGGCAGAAAAGAAACGATGCACCGATTCGGGCCAGAAACAAAACGAACGCACCCAATCCACTTTTTTGACCTAGTAGTGATGTTTTGGTTAATTTTGGTCAGTTTCATTACTGTGCCGAAAACCATGCCGAGGGTGCATTTACTGCACCGATTCGGGCCAAAAATAAAACGATGCACCGATTCGTCCAGAAACAAAACGAATGCACCCAGTCCATTTTTATGGACCCAATAGTGATGTTTGGGTTCGTTTGGGTCAGTTTCATAATTGTGTCGAAAACCATGCCGGGGTTGCATTTAATGCACCGAGTCGGGCAGAAAAGAAACGATGCACCGATTCGGGCCAGAAACAAAACGAACGCACCCAATCCACTTTTTTGACCTATTAGTGATGTTTTGCTACATTTTGGTCAGTTTCATTACTGTGCCGAAAACCATGCCGAGGGTGCATTTACTGCATCGATTTGGGCCGAAAATGAAACGATGCACTGATTCGTCCAGACACAAAACGAATGCACCCAGTCCACTTTTATGGACCCAATAGTGATGTTTGGGTTCGTTTGGGTCAGTTTCATAATTGTGTCGAAAACCATGCTGGGGTTGCATTTAATGCACCGAGTCGGCAGAAAAGAAACGATGCACCGATTCGGGCCAGAAACGAAACGAACGCACCCAATTCACTTTTTTGGAACCAATATTGATGTTTTGGTTCATTTTGGTCAGTTTCATTACTGTGCCAAAAACCATTTCGGGTTGCATTTACTGCACTGATTTGGGCCAAAAATTAAACGATCGACCGATTTGTCCAGAAACAAAACAAACACACCCAGTCCACTTTTTTTCAACCCAATACTGATGTTTGGGTTCATTTGGGTCAGTTTCGTAATTGTGTCGAAAACCATGCCGGGGTTGCATTTAATGCACCGAGTCGGGCAGAAAAGAAACGATGCACCAATTCGGGCCAGAAACGAAACGAACGCTCCCAATCCACTTTTTTGGAACCAATATTGATGTTTTGGTTCATTTTGGTCAGTTTCATTACTGTGCCGAAAACCATGTCGGGTTGCATTTACTGCACCGATTCGGGCCAAAAATTAAACGATGCACGGATTCGTCCAGAAACAATACGAACGCACCTAGTCCACTTTTTTGGACCCAATAGTGAAGTTTGGGTTCATTTGGGTCAGTTTCGTAATTGTGTCGAAAACCATGCCGGGGTTGCATTTAATGCACCGAGTCGGGCAGAAAAGAAACGATGCACCGATTCGGGCCAGAAACAAAACGAACGCACCCAATCCACTTTATTGACCTAGTAGTGATGTTTTGGTTAATTTTGGTCAGTTTCATTACTGTGCCGAAAACCATGCCGAGGGTGCATTTACTGCACCGATTCGGGCCAAAA
The DNA here is from genome assembly GCA_033239725.1 of Echinochloa phyllopogon. Classification (NCBI taxonomy): domain Eukaryota; kingdom Viridiplantae; phylum Streptophyta; class Magnoliopsida; order Poales; family Poaceae; genus Echinochloa; species Echinochloa phyllopogon. The sequence continues at coordinate 33,561,787 of BTCW01000018.1, forward strand.
ATTAAACGATGCACCGATTCGTCCAGAAACAAAACGAATGCACCCAGTCCACTTTTATGGACCCAATAGTGATGTTTGGGTTCGTTTGGGTCAGTTTCATAATTGTGTCGAAAACCATGCCGGGGTTGCATTTAATGCACCGAGTCGGCAGAAAAGAAACGATGCACCGATTCGGGCCAGAAACGAAACGAACGCACCCAATCCACTTTTTTGACCTATTAGTGATGTTTTGCTTCATTTTGGTCAGTTTCATTACTGTGCCGAAAACCATGCCGAGGGTGCATTTACTGCATCGATTTGGGCCGAAAATGAAACGATGCACTGATTCGTCCAGAAACAAAACGAATGCACCCAGTCCACTTTTATGGACCCAATAGTGATGTTTGGGTTCGTTTGGGTCAGTTTCATAATTGTGTCGAAAACCATGCCGGGGTTGCATTTAATGCACCGAGTCGGGCAGAAAAGAAACGATGCACCGATTCGGGCCAGAAACGAAACGAACGCTCCCAATCCACTTTTTTGGAACCAATATTGATGTTTTGGTTCATTTTGGTCAGTTTCATTACTGTGCCGAAAACCATGTCGGGTTGCATTTACTGCACCGATTCGGGCCAAAAATTAAACGATGCACGGATTCGTCCAGAAACAAAACGAACGCACCCAGTCGACTTTTTTGGACCCAATAGTGATGTTTGGGTTCATTTGGGTCAGTTTCGTAATTGTGTCAAAAACCATGCCGGGGTTGCATTTAATGCACCGAGTCGGGCAGAAAAGAAACGATGCACCGATTCGGGCCAGAAACGAAACGAACGCTCCCAATCCACTTTTTTGGAACCAATATTGATGTTTTGGTTCATTTTGGTCAGTTTCATTACTGTGCCGAAAACCATGTCGGGTTGCATTTACTGCACCGATTCGGGCCAAAAATTAAACGATGCACGGATTCGTCCAGAAACAATACGAACGCACCTAGTCCACTTTTTTGGACCCAATAGTGAAGTTTGGGTTCATTTGGGTCAGTTTCGTAATTGTGTCGAAAACCATGCCGGGGTTGCATTTAATGCACCGAGTCGGGCAGAAAAGAAACGATGCACCGATTCGGGCCAGAAACAAAACGAACGCACCCAATCCACTTTTTTGACCTATTAGTGATGTTTTGCTACATTTTGGTCAGTTTCATTACTGTGCCGAAAACCATGCCGAGGGTGCATTTACTGCATCGATTTGGGCCGAAAATGAAACGATGCACTGATTCGTCCAGACACAAAACGAATGCACCCAGTCCACTTTTATGGACCCAATAGTGATGTTTGGGTTCGTTTGGGTCAGTTTCATAATTGTGTCGAAAACCATGCTGGGGTTGCATTTAATGCACCGAGTCGGCAGAAAAGAAACGATGCACCGATTCGGGCCAGAAACGAAACGAACGCACCCAATTCACTTTTTTGGAACCAATATTGATGTTTTGGTTCATTTTGGTCAGTTTCATTACTGTGCCAAAAACCATTTCGGGTTGCATTTACTGCACCGATTCGGGCCAAAAATTAAACGATGCACGGATTCGTCCAGAAACAATACGAACGCACCTAGTCCACTTTTTTGGACCCAATAGTGAAGTTTGGGTTCATTTGGGTCAGTTTCGTAATTGTGTCGAAAACCATGCCGGGGTTGCATTTAATGCACCGAGTCGGGCAGAAAAGAAACGATGCACCGATTCGGGCCAGAAACAAAACGAACGCACCCAATCCACTTTATTGACCTAGTAGTGATGTTTTGGTTAATTTTGGTCAGTTTCATTACTGTGCCGAAAACCATGCCGAGGGTGCATTTACTGCACCGATTCGGGCCAAAAATTAAACGATGCACCGATTCGTCCAGAAACAAAACGAATGCACCCAGTCCACTTTTATGGACCCAATAGTGATGTTTGGGTTCGTTTGGGTCAGTTTCATAATTGTGTCGAAAACCATGCCGGGGTTGCATTTAATGCACCGAGTCGGCAGAAAAGAAACGATGCACCGATTCGGGCCAGAAACGAAACGAACGCACCCAATCCACTTTTTTGACCTATTAGTGATGTTTTGCTTCATTTTGGTCAGTTTCATTACTGTGCCGAAAACCATGCCGAGGGTGCATTTACTGCATCGATTTGGGCCGAAAATGAAACGATGCACTGATTCGTCCAGAAACAAAACGAATGCACCCAGTCCACTTTTATGGACCCAATAGTGATGTTTGGGTTCGTTTGGGTCAGTTTCATAATTGTGTCGAAAACCATGCCGGGGTTGCATTTAATGCACCAAGTCGGGCAGAAAAGAAACGATGCACCGATTCGGGCCAGAAACGAAACGAACGCTCCCAATCCACTTTTTTGGAACCAATATTGATGTTTTGGTTCATTTTGGTCAGTTTCATTACTGTGCCGAAAACCATGTCGGGTTGCATTTACTGCACCGATTCGGGCCAAAAATTAAACGATGCACGGATTCGTCCAGAAACAATACGAACGCACCTAGTCCACTTTTTTGGACCCAATAGTGAAGTTTGGGTTCATTTGGGTCAGTTTCGTAATTGTGTCGAAAACCATGCCGGGGTTGCATTTAATGCACCGAGTCGGGCAGAAAAGAAACGATGCACCGATTCGGGCCAGAAACAAAACGAACGCACCCAATCCACTTTTTTGACCTATTAGTGATGTTTTGCTACATTTTGGTCAGTTTCATTACTGTGCCGAAAACCATGCCGAGGGTGCATTTACTGCATCGATTTGGGCCGAAAATGAAACGATGCACTGATTCGTCCAGACACAAAACGAATGCACCCAGTCCACTTTTATGGACCCAATAGTGATGTTTGGGTTCGTTTGGGTCAGTTTCATAATTGTGTCGAAAACCATGCTGGGGTTGCATTTAATGCACCGAGTCGGCAGAAAAGAAACGATGCACCGATTCGGGCCAGAAACGAAACGAACGCACCCAATTCACTTTTTTGGAACCAATATTGATGTTTTGGTTCATTTTGGTCAGTTTCATTACTGTGCCAAAAACCATTTCGGGTTGCATTTACTGCAGTGATTTGGGCCAAAAATTAAACGATCGACCGATTTGTCCAGAAACAAAACAAACACACCCAGTCCACTTTTTTTCAACCCAATAGTGATGTTTGGGTTCATTTGGGTCAGTTTCGTAATTGTGTCGAAAACCATGCCGGGGTTGCATTTAATGCACCGAGTCGGGCAGAAAAGAAACGATGCACCAATTCGGGCCAGAAACGAAACGAACGCTCCCAATCCACTTTTTTGGAACCAATATTGATGTTTTGGTTCATTTTGGTCAGTTTCATTACTGTGCCGAAAACCATGTCGGGTTGCATTTACTGCACCGATTCGGGCCAAAAATTAAACGATGCACGGATTCGTCCAGAAACAATACGAACGCACCTAGTCCAATTTTTTGGACCCAATAGTGAAGTTTGGGTTCATTTGGGTCAGTTTCGTAATTGTGTCGAAAACCATGCCGGGGTTGCATTTAATGCACCGAGTCGGGCAGAAAAGAAACGATGCACCGATTCGGGCCAGAAACAAAACGAACGCACCCAATCCACTTTATTGACCTAGTAGTGATGTTTTGGTTAATTTTGGTCAGTTTCATTACTGTGCCGAAAACCATGCCGAGGGTGCATTTACTGCACCGATTCGGGCCAAAAATTAAACGATGCACCGATTCGTCCAGAAACAAAACGAATGCACCCAGTCCACTTTTATGGACCCAATAGTGATGTTTGGGTTCGTTTGGGTCGGTTTCATAATTGTGTCGAAAACCATGCCGGGGTTGCATTTAATGCACCGAGTCGGCAGAAAAGAAACGATGCACCGATTCGGGCCAGAAACGAAACGAACGCACCCAATCCACTTTTTTGACCTATTAGTGATGTTTTGCTTCATTTTGGTCAGTTTCATTACTGTGCCGAAAACCATGCCGAGGGTGCATTTACTGCATCGATTTGGGCCGAAAATGAAACGATGCACTGATTCGTCCAGAAACAAAACGAATGCACCCAGTCCACTTTTATGGACACAATAGTGATGTTTGGGTTCGTTTGGGTCAGTTTCATAATTGTGTCGAAAACCATGCCGGGGTTGCATTTAATGCACCGAGTCGGGCAGAAAAGAAACGATGCACCGATTCGGACCCGAAACGAAACGAACGCACCCAATCCACTTTTTTTGAACCAATATTGATGTTTTCGTTCATTTTGGTCAGTTTCATTACTGTGCCGAAAACCATGTCGGGTTGCATTTACTGCACCGATTTGGGCCAAAAATTAAACGATGCACCGATTTGTCCAGAAACAAAACGAACGCACCCAGTCGACTTTTTTGGACCCAATAGTGATGTTTGGGTTCATTTGGGTCAGTTTCGTAATTGTGTCGAAAACCATGCCGGGGTTGCATTTAATGCACCGAGTCGGGCAGAAAAGAAACGATGCACCGATTCGGGCCAGAAACGAAACGAACGCTCCCAATCCACTTTTTTGGAACCAATATGGATGTTTTGGTTCATTTTGGTCAGTTTCATTACTGTGCCGAAAACCATGTCGGGTTGCATTTACTGCACCGATTCGGGCCAAAAATTAAACGATGCACGGATTCGTCCAGAAACAATACGAACGCACCTAGTCCACTTTTTTGGACCCAATAGTGAAGTTTGGGTTCATTTGGGTCAGTTACGTAATTGTGTCGAAAACCATGCCGGGGTTGCATTTAATGCACCGAGTCTGGCAGAAAAGAAACGATGCACCGATTCGGGCCAGAAACAAAACGAACGCACCCAATCCACTTTTTTGACCTATTAGTGATGTTTTGCTTCATTTTGGTCAGTTTCATTACTGTGCCGAAAACCATGCCGAGGGTGCATTTACTGCATCGATTTGGGCCGAAAATGAAACGATGCACTGATTCGTCCAGACACAAAACGAATGCACCCAGTCCACTTTTATGGACCCAATAGTGATGTTTGGGTTCGTTTGGGTCAGTTTCATAATTGTGTCGAAAACCATGCCGGGGTTGCATTTAATGCACCGAGTCGGCAGAAAAGAAACGATGCACCGATTCGGGCCAGAAACGAAACGAACGCACCCAATTCACTTTTTTGGAACCAATATTGATGTTTTGGTTCATTTTGGTCAGTTTCATTACTGTGCCAAAAACCATTTCGGGTTGCATTTACTGCACTGATTTGGGCCAAAAATTAAACGATCGACCGATTTGTCCAGAAACAAAACAAACACACCCAGTCCACTTTTTTTCAACCCAATAGTGATGTTTGGGTTCATTTGGGTCAGTTTCGTAATTGTGTCAAAAACCATGCCGGGGGTGCATTTAATGCACCGAGTCGGGCACAAAAGAAACGATGCACCGATTCGGGCCAGAAACAAAACGAACGCACCCAATCCACTTTTTTGACCTATTAGTGATGTTTTGCTTCATTTTGGTCAGTTTCATTACTGTGCCGAAAACCATGCCGAGGGTGCATTTACTGCATCGATTTGGGCCGAAAATGAAACGATGCACTGATTCGTCCAGAAACAAAACGAATGCACCCAGTCCACTTTTATGGACACAATAGTGATGTTTGGGTTCGTTTGGGTCAGTTTCATAATTGTGTCGAAAACCATGCCGGGGTTGCATTTAATGCACCGAGTCGGGCAGAAAAGAAACGATGCACCGATTCGGGCCCGAAACGAAACGAACGCACCCAATCCACTTTTTTTGAACCAATATTGATGTTTTCGTTCATTTTGGTCAGTTTCATTACTGTGCCGAAAACCATGTCGGGTTGCATTTACTGCACCGATTTGGGCCAAAAATTAAACGATGCACCGATTTGTCCAGAAACAAAACGAACGCACCCAGTCGACTTTTTTGGACCCAATAGTGATGTTTGGGTTCATTTGGGTCAGTTTCATAATTGTGTCGAAAACCATGCCGGGGTTGCATTTAATGCACCGAGTCGGGCAGAAAAGAAACGATGCACCGATTCGGGCCAGAAACGAAACAAACGCTCCCAATCCACTTTTTTGGAACCAATATTGATGTTTTGGTTCATTTTGGTCAGTTTCATTACTGTGCCGAAAACCATGTCGGGTTGCATTTACTGCACCGATTCGGGCCAAAAATTAAACGATGCACGGATTCGTCCAGAAACAATACGAACGCACCTAGTCCACTTTTTTGGACCCAATAGTGAAGTTTGGGTTCATTTGGGTCAGTTTCGTAATTGTGTCGAAAACCATGCCGGGGTTGCATTTAATGCACCGAGTCGGGCAGAAAAGAAACGATGCACCGATTCGGGCCAGAAACAAAACGAACGCACCCAATCCACTTTTTTGACCTATTAGTGATGTTTTGCTACATTTTGGTCAGTTTCATTACTGTGCCGAAAACCATGCCGAGGGTGCATTTACTGCATCGATTTGGGCCGAAAATGAAACGATGCACTGATTCGTCCAGACACAAAACGAATGCACCCAGTCCACTTTTATGGACCCAATAGTGATGTTTGGGTTCGTTTGGGTCAGTTTCATAATTGTGTCGAAAACCATGCTGGGGTTGCATTTAATGCACCGAGTCGGCAGAAAAGAAACGATGCACCGATTCGGGCCAGAAACGAAACGAACGCACCCAATTCACTTTTTTGGAACCAATATTGATGTTTTGGTTCATTTTGGTCAGTTTCATTACTGTGCCAAAAACCATTTCGGGTTGCATTTACTGCACTGATTTGGGCCAAAAATTAAACGATCGACCGATTTGTCCAGAAACAAAACAAACACACCCAGTCCACTTTTTTTCAACCCAATAGTGATGTTTGGGTTCATTTGGGTCAGTTTCGTAATTGTGTCGAAAACCATGCCGGGGTTGCATTTAATGCACCGAGTCGGGCAGAAAAGAAACGATGCACCAATTCGGGCCAGAAACGAAACGAACGCTCCCAATCCACTTTTTTGGAACCAATATTGATGTTTTGGTTCATTTTGGTCAGTTTCATTACTGTGCCGAAAACCATGTCGGGTTGCATTTACTGCACCGATTCGGGCCAAAAATTAAACGATGCACGGATTCGTCCAGAAACAATACGAACGCACCTAGTCCAATTTTTTGGACCCAATAGTGAAGTTTGGGTTCATTTGGGTCAGTTTCGTAATTGTGTCGAAAACCATGCCGGGGTTGCATTTAATGCACCGAGTCGGGCAGAAAAGAAACGATGCACCGATTCGGGCCAGAAACAAAACGAACGCACCCAATCCACTTTATTGACCTAGTAGTGATGTTTTGGTTAATTTTGGTCAGTTTCATTACTGTGCCGAAAACCATGCCGAGGGTGCATTTACTGCACCGATTCGGGCCAAAAATTAAACGATGCACCGATTCGTCCAGAAACAAAACGAATGCACCCAGTCCACTTTTATGGACCCAATAGTGATGTTTGGGTTCGTTTGGGTCAGTTTCATAATTGTGTCGAAAACCATGCCGGGGTTGCATTTAATGCACCGAGTCGGCAGAAAAGAAACGATGCACCGATTCGGGCCAGAAACGAAACGAACGCACCCAATCCACTTTTTTGACCTATTAGTGATGTTTTGCTTCATTTTGGTCAGTTTCATTACTGTGCCGAAAACCATGCCGAGGGTGCATTTACTGCATCGATTTGGGCCGAAAATGAAACGATGCACTGATTCGTCCAGAAACAAAACGAATGCACCCAGTCCACTTTTATGGACACAATAGTGATGTTTGGGTTCGTTTGGGTCAGTTTCATAATTGTGTCGAAAACCATGCCGGGGTTGCATTTAATGCACCGAGTCGGGCAGAAAAGAAACGATGCACCGATTCGGGCCCGAAACGAAACGAACGCACCCAATCCACTTTTTTTGAACCAATATTGATGTTTTCGTTCATTTTGGTCAGTTTCATTACTGTGCCGAAAACCATGTCGGGTTGCATTTACTGCACCGATTTGGGCCAAAAATTAAACGATGCACCGATTTGTCCAGAAACAAAACGAACGCACCCAGTCGACTTTTTTGGACCCAATAGTGATGTTTGGGTTCATTTGGGTCAGTTTCGTAATTGTGTCGAAAACCATGCCGGGGTTGCATTTAATGCACCGAGTCGGGCAGAAAAGAAACGATGCACCGATTCGGGCCAGAAACGAAACGAACGCTCCCAATCCACTTTTTTGGAACCAATATGGATGTTTTGGTTCATTTTGGTCAGTTTCATTACTGTGCCGAAAACCATGTCGGGTTGCATTTACTGCACCGATTCGGGCCAAAAATTAAACGATGCACGGATTCGTCCAGAAACAATACGAACGCACCTAGTCCACTTTTTTGGACCCAATAGTGAAGTTTGGGTTCATTTGGGTCAGTTACGTAATTGTGTCGAAAACCATGCCGGGGTTGCATTTAATGCACCGAGTCTGGCAGAAAAGAAACGATGCACCGATTCGGGCCAGAAACAAAACGAACGCACCCAATCCACTTTTTTGACCTATTAGTGATGTTTTGCTTCATTTTGGTCAGTTTCATTACTGTGCCGAAAACCATGCCGAGGGTGCATTTACTGCATCGATTTGGGCCGAAAATGAAACGATGCACTGATTCGTCCAGACACAAAACGAATGCACCCAGTCCACTTTTATGGACCCAATAGTGATGTTTGGGTTCGTTTGGGTCAGTTTCATAATTGTGTCGAAAACCATGCCGGGGTTGCATTTAATGCACCGAGTCGGCAGAAAAGAAACGATGCACCGATTCGGGCCAGAAACGAAACGAACGCACCCAATTCACTTTTTTGGAACCAATATTGATGTTTTGGTTCATTTTGGTCAGTTTCATTACTGTGCCAAAAACCATTTCGGGTTGCATTTACTGCACTGATTTGGGCCAAAAATTAAACGATCGACCGATTTGTCCAGAAACAAAACAAACACACCCAGTCCACTTTTTTTCAACCCAATAGTGATGTTTGGGTTCATTTGGGTCAGTTTCGTAATTGTGTCAAAAACCATGCCGGGGGTGCATTTAATGCACCGAGTCGGGCACAAAAGAAACGATGCACCGATTCGGGCCAGAAACAAAACGAACGCACCCAATCCACTTTTTTGACCTATTAGTGATGTTTTGCTTCATTTTGGTCAGTTTCATTACTGTGCCGAAAACCATGCCGAGGGTGCATTTACTGCATCGATTTGGGCCGAAAATGAAACGATGCACTGATTCGTCCAGAAACAAAACGAATGCACCCAGTCCACTTTTATGGACACAATAGTGATGTTTGGGTTCGTTTGGGTCAGTTTCATAATTGTGTCGAAAACCATGCCGGGGTTGCATTTAATGCACCGAGTCGGGCAGAAAAGAAACGATGCACCGATTCGGGCCCGAAACGAAACGAACGCACCCAATCCACTTTTTTTGAACCAATATTGATGTTTTCGTTCATTTTGGTCAGTTTCATTACTGTGCCGAAAACCATGTCGGGTTGCATTTACTGCACCGATTTGGGCCAAAAATTAAACGATGCACCGATTTGTCCAGAAACAAAACGAACGCACCCAGTCGACTTTTTTGGACCCAATAGTGATGTTTGGGTTCATTTGGGTCAGTTTCATAATTGTGTCGAAAACCATGCCGGGGTTGCATTTAATGCACCGAGTCGGGCAGAAAAGAAACGATGCACCGATTCGGGCCAGAAACGAAACGAACGCTCCCAATCCACTTTTTTGGAACCAATATTGATGTTTTGGTTCATTTTGGTCAGTTTCATTACTGTGCCGAAAACCATGTCGGGTTGCATTTACTGCACCGATTCGGGCCAAAAATTAAACGATGCACGGATTCGTCCAGAAACAATACGAACGCACCTAGTCCACTTTTTTGGACCCAATAGTGAAGTTTGGGTTCATTTGGGTCAGTTTCGTAATTGTGTCGAAAACCATGCCGGGGTTGCATTTAATGCACCGAGTCTGGCAGAAAAGAAACGATGCACCGATTCGGGCCAGAAACAAAACGAACGCACCCAATCCACTTTTTTGACCTATTAGTGATGTTTTGCTTCATTTTGGTCAGTTTCATTACTGTGCCGAAAACCATGCCGAGGGTGCATTTACTGCATCGATTTGGGCCGAAAATGAAACGATGCACTGATTCGTCCAGACACAAAACGAATGCACCCAGTCCACTTTTATGGACCCAATAGTGATGTTTGGGTTCGTTTGGGTCAGTTTCATAATTGTGTCGAAAACCATGCCGGGGTTGCATTTAATGCACCGAGTCGGCAGAAAAGAAACGATGCACCGATTCGGGCCAGAAACGAAACGAACGCACCCAATTCACTTTTTTGGAACCAATATTGATGTTTTGGTTCATTTTGGTCAGTTTCATTACTGTGCCAAAAACCATTTCGGGTTGCATTTACTGCACTGATTTGGGCCAAAAATTAAACGATCGACCGATTTGTCCAGAAACAAAACAAACACACCCAGTCCACTTTTTTTCAACCCAATAGTGATGTTTGGGTTCATTTGGGTCAGTTTCGTAATTGTGTCAAAAACCATGCCGCGGGTGCATTTAATGCACCGAGTCAGGCACAAAAGAAACGATGCACCGATTCGGGCCAGAAACAAAATGAACGCACCCAATCCACTTTTTTGACCTAGTAGTGATGTTTTGGTTCATTTTGGTCAGTTTCATTACTGTGCCGAAAACCATGTCGAGGGTGCATTTACTGCATCGATTTGGGCCGAAAATTAAACGATGCACTGATTCGTCCAGAAACAAAATGAATGCACCCATTCCACTTTTATGGACCAATTGTGATGTTTGGGTTCGTTTGGGTCAGTTTCGTAATTGTGTCGAAAACCATGTCGGGGTTGCATTTAATGCACCGAGTCGGGCAGAAAAGAAACGATGCACCGATTCGGGCCAGAAACAAAACGAATGCACCCAATCCACTTTATTGACCTAGTAGTGATGTTTTGGTTAATTTTGTTCAGTTTCATTACTGTGCCGAAAACCATGCCGAGGGTGCATTTACTGTACCGATTCGGGCCAAAAATTAAACGATGCACCGATTCGTCCAGAAACAAAACGAATGCACCCAGTCCACTTTTATGGACCCAATAGTGATGTTTGGGTTCGTTTGGGTCAGTTTCATAATTGTGTCGAAAACCATGCCGGGGTTGCATTTAATGCACCGAGTCGGGCAGAAAAGAAACGATGCACCGATTCGGGCCAGAAACGAAACGAACGCACCCAATCCACTTTTTTTGAACCAATATTGATGTTTTGGTTCATTTTGGTCAGTTTCATTACTGTGCCGAAAACCATGTCGGGTTGCATTTACTGCACCGATTTGGGCCAAAAATTAAACGATGCACCGATTTGTCCAGAAACAAAACGAACGCACCCAGTCCACTTTTTTGGACCCAATAGTGATGTTTGGGTTCATTTGGGTCAGTTTCGTAATTGTGTCGAAAACCATGCCGGGGTTGCATTTAATGCACCGAGTCGGGCAGAAAAGAAACGATGCACCGATTCGGGCCAGAAACGAAACGAACGCTCCCAATCCACTTTTTTGGAACCAATATTGATGTTTTGGTTCATTTTGGTCAGTTTCATTACTGTGCCGAAAACCATGTCGGGTTGCATTTACTGCACCGATTCGGGCCAAAAATTAAACGATGCACGGATTCGTCCAGAAACAATACGAACGCACCTAGTCCACTTTTTTGGACCCAATAGTGAAGTTTGGGTTCATTTGGGTCAGTTTCGTAATTGTGTCGAAAACCATGCCGGGGTTGCATTTAATGCACCGAGTCTGGCAGAAAAGAAACGATGCACCGATTCGGGCCAGAAACAAAACGAACGCACTCAATCCACTTTTTTGACCTATTAGTGATGTTTTGCTTCATTTTGGTCAGTTTCATTACTGTGCCGAAAACCATGCCGAGGGTGCATTTACTGCATCGATTTGGGCCGAAAATGAAACGATGCACTGATTCGTCCAGACACAAAACGAATGCACCCAGTCCACTTTTATGGACCCAATAGTGATGTTTGGGTTCGTTTGGGTCAGTTTCATAATTGTGTCGAAAACCATGCCGGGGTTGCATTTAATGCACCGAGTCGGCAGAAAAGAAACGATGCACCGATTCGGGCCAGAAACGAAACGAACGCACCCAATTCACTTTTTTGGAACCAATATTGATGTTTTGGTTCATTTTGGTCAGTTTCATTACTGTGCCAAAAACCATTTCGGGTTGCATTTACTGCACTGATTTGGGCCAAAAATTAAACGATCGACCGATTTGTCCAGAAACAAAACAAACACACCCAGTCCACTTTTTTTCAACCCAATAGTGATGTTTGGGTTCATTTGGGTCAGTTTCGTAATTGTGTCAAAAACCATGCCGGGGGTGCATTTAATGCACCGAGTCGGGCACAAAAGAAACGATGCACCGATTCGGGCCAGAAACAAAATGAACGCACCCAATCCACTTTTTTGACCTAGTAGTGATGTTTTGGTTCATTTTGGTCAGTTTCATTACTGTGCCGAAAACCATGTCGAGGGTGCATTTACTGCATCGATTTGGGCCGAAAATTAAACGATGCACTGATTCGTCCAGAAACAAAATGAATGCACCCATTCCACTTTTATGGACACAATAGTGATGTTTGGGTTCGTTTGGGTCAGTTTCATAATTGTGTCGAAAACCATGCCGGGGTTGCATTTAATGCACCGAGTCGGGCAGAAAAGAAACGATGCACCGATTCGGGCCCGAAACGAAACGAACGCACCCAATCCACTTTTTTTGAACCAATATTGATGTTTTCGTTCATTTTGGTCAGTTTCATTACTGTGCCGAAAACCATGTCGGGTTGCATTTACTGCACCGATTTGGGCCAAAAATTAAACGATGCACCGATTTGTCCAGAAACAAAACGAACGCACCCAGTCGACTTTTTTGGACCCAATAGTGATGTTTGGGTTCATTTGGGTCAGTTTCATAATTGTGTCGAAAACCATGCCGGGGTTGCATTTAATGCACCGAGTCGGGCAGAAAAGAAACGATGCACCGATTCGGGCCAGAAACGAAACGAACGCTCCCAATCCACTTTTTTGGAACCAATATTGATGTTTTGGTTCATTTTGGTCAGTTTCATTACTGTGCCGAAAACCATGTCGGGTTGCATTTACTGCACCGATTCGGGCCAAAAATTAAACGATGCACGGATTCGTCCAGAAACAATACGAACGCACCTAGTCCACTTTTTTGGACCCAATAGTGAAGTTTGGGTTCATTTGGGTCAGTTTCGTAATTGTGTCGAAAACCATGCCGGGGTTGCATTTAATGCACCGAGTCTGGCAGAAAAGAAACGATGCACCGATTCGGGCCAGAAACAAAACGAACGCACCCAATCCACTTTTTTGACCTATTAGTGATGTTTTGCTTCATTTTGGTCAGTTTCATTACTGTGCCGAAAACCATGCCGAGGGTGCATTTACTGCATCGATTTGGGCCGAAAATGAAACGATGCACTGATTCGTCCAGACACAAAACGAATGCACCCAGTCCACTTTTATGGACCCAATAGTGATGTTTGGGTTCGTTTGGGTCAGTTTCATAATTGTGTCGAAAACCATGCCGGGGTTGCATTTAATGCACCGAGTCGGCAGAAAAGAAACGATGCACCGATTCGGGCCAGAAACGAAACGAACGCACCCAATTCACTTTTTTGGAACCAATATTGATGTTTTGGTTCATTTTGGTCAGTTTCATTACTGTGCCAAAAACCATTTCGGGTTGCATTTACTGCACTGATTTGGGCCAAAAATTAAACGATCGACCGATTTGTCCAGAAACAAAACAAACACACCCAGTCCACTTTTTTTCAACCCAATAGTGATGTTTGGGTTCATTTGGGTCAGTTTCGTAATTGTGTCAAAAACCATGCCGCGGGTGCATTTAATGCACCGAGTCAGGCACAAAAGAAACGATGCACCGATTCGGGCCAGAAACAAAATGAACGCACCCAATCCACTTTTTTGACCTAGTAGTGATGTTTTGGTTCATTTTGGTCAGTTTCATTACTGTGCCGAAAACCATGTCGAGGGTGCATTTACTGCATCGATTTGGGCCGAAAATTAAACGATGCACTGATTCGTCCAGAAACAAAATGAATGCACCCATTCCACTTTTATGGACCAATTGTGATGTTTGGGTTCGTTTGGGTCAGTTTCGTAATTGTGTCGAAAACCATGTCGGGGTTGCATTTAATGCACCGAGTCGGGCAGAAAAGAAACGATGCACCGATTCGGGCCAGAAACAAAACGAATGCACCCAATCCACTTTATTGACCTAGTAGTGATGTTTTGGTTAATTTTGTTCAGTTTCATTACTGTGCCGAAAACCATGCCGAGGGTGCATTTACTGTACCGATTGGGGCCAAAAATTAAACGATGCACCGATTCGTCCAGAAACAAAACGAATGCACCCAGTCCACTTTTATGGACCCAATAGTGATGTTTGGGTTCGTTTGGGTCAGTTTCATAATTGTGTCGAAAACCATGCCGGGGTTGCATTTAATGCACCGAGTCGGGCAGAAAAGAAACGATGCACCGATTCGGGCCAGAAACGAAACGAACGCACCCAATCCACTTTTTTTGAACCAATATTGATGTTTTGGTTCATTTTGGTCAGTTTCATTACTGTGCCGAAAACCATGTCGGGTTGCATTTACTGCACCGATTTGGGCCAAAAATTAAACGATGCACCGATTTGTCCAGAAACAAAACGAACGCACCCAGTCCACTTTTTTGGACCCAATAGTGATGTTTGGGTTCATTTGGGTCAGTTTCGTAATTGTGTCGAAAACCATGCCGGGGTTGCATTTAATGCACCGAGTCGGGCAGAAAAGAAACGATGCACCGATTCGGGCCAGAAACGAAACGAACGCTCCCAATCCACTTTTTTGGAACCAATATTGATGTTTTGGTTCATTTTGGTCAGTTTCATTACTGTGCCGAAAACCATGTCGGGTTGCATTTACTGCACCGATTCGGGCCAAAAATTAAACGATGCAAGGATTCGTCCAGAAACAATACGAACGCACCTAGTCCACTTTTTTGGACCCAATAGTGAAGTTTGGGTTCATTTGGGTCAGTTTCGTAATTGTGTCGAAAACCATGCCGGGGTTGCATTTAATGCACCGAGTCTGGCAGAAAAGAAACGATGCACCGATTCGGGCCAGAAACAAAACGAACGCACTCAATCCACTTTTTTGACCTATTAGTGATGTTTTGCTTCATTTTGGTCAGTTTCATTACTGTGCCGAAAACCATGCCGAGGGTGCATTTACTGCATCGATTTGGGCCGAAAATGAAACGATGCACTGATTCGTCCAGACACAAAACGAATGCACCCAGTCCACTTTTATGGACCCAATAGTGATGTTTGGGTTCGTTTGGGTCAGTTTCATAATTGTGTCGAAAACCATGCCGGGGTTGCATTTAATGCACCGAGTCGGCAGAAAAGAAACGATGCACCGATTCGGGCCAGAAACGAAACGAACGCACCCAATTCACTTTTTTGGAACCAATATTGATGTTTTGGTTCATTTTGGTCAGTTTCATTACTGTGCCAAAAACCATTTCGGGTTGCATTTACTGCACTGATTTGGGCCAAAAATTAAACGATCGACCGATTTGTCCAGAAACAAAACAAACACACCCAGTCCACTTTTTTTCAACCCAATAGTGATGTTTGGGTTCATTTGGGTCAGTTTCGTAATTGTGTCAAAAACCATGCCGGGGGTGCATTTAATGCACCGAGTCGGGCACAAAAGAAACGATGCACCGATTCGGGCCAGAAACAAAATGAACGCACCCAATCCACTTTTTTGACCTAGTAGTGATGTTTTGGTTCATTTTGGTCAGTTTCATTACTGTGCCGAAAACCATGTCGAGGGTGCATTTACTGCATCGATTTGGGCCGAAAATTAAACGATGCACTGATTCGTCCAGAAACAAAATGAATGCACCCATTCCACTTTTATGGACCAATTGTGATGTTTGGGTTTGTTTGGGTCAGTTTCGTAATTGTGTCGAAAACCATGTCGGGGTTGCATTTAATGCACCGAGTCGGGCAGAAAAGAAACGATGCACCGATTCGGGCCAGAAACAAAACGAATGCACCCAATCCACTTTATTGACCTAGTAGTGATGTTTTGGTTAATTTTGGTCAGTTTCATTACTGTGCCGAAAACCATGCCGAGGGTGCATTTACTGCA
Source organism: Echinochloa phyllopogon (assembly GCA_033239725.1). Taxonomy (NCBI): domain Eukaryota; kingdom Viridiplantae; phylum Streptophyta; class Magnoliopsida; order Poales; family Poaceae; genus Echinochloa; species Echinochloa phyllopogon. The sequence goes on from BTCW01000018.1 coordinate 33,578,140, forward strand.
CCGATTCGGGCCAAAAATTAAACGATGCACCGATTCGTCCAGAAACAAAACGAATGCACCCAGTCCACTTTTATGGACCCAATAGTGATGTTTGGGTTCGTTTGGGTCAGTTTCATAATTGTGTCGAAAACCATGCCGGGGTTGCATTTAATGCACCGAGTCGGGCAGAAAAGAAACGATGCACCGATTCGGGCCAGAAACGAAACGAACGCACCCAATCCACTTTTTTTGAACCAATATTGATGTTTTGGTTCATTTTGGTCAGTTTCATTACTGTGCCGAAAACCATGTCGGGTTGCATTTACTGCACCGATTTGGGCCAAAAATTAAACGATGCACCGATTTGTCCAGAAACAAAACGAACGCACCCAGTCCACTTTTTTGGACCCAATAGTGATGTTTGGGTTCATTTGGGTCAGTTTCGTAATTGTGTCGAAAACCATGCCGGGGTTGCATTTAATGCACCGAGTCGGGCAGAAAAGAAACGATGCACCAATTCGGGCCAGAAACGAAACGAACGCTCCCAATCCACTTTTTTGGAACCAATATTGATGTTTTGGTTCATTTTGGTCAGTTTCATTACTGTGCCGAAAACCATGTCGGGTTGCATTTACTGCACCGATTCGGGCCAAAAATTAAACGATGCACGGATTCGTCCAGAAACAATACGAACGCACCTAGTCCACTTTTTTGGACCCAATAGTGAAGTTTGGGTTCATTTGGGTCAGTTTCATAATTGTGTCGAAAACCATGCCGGGGTTGCATTTAATGCACCGAGTCGGGCAGAAAAGAAACGATGCACCGATTCGGTCCAGAAACAAAACGAACGCACCCAATCCACTTTTTTGACCTGTTAGTGATGTTTTGCTTCATTTTGGTCAGTTTCATTACTGTGCCGAAAACCATGCCGAGGGTGCATTTACTGCATCGATTTGGGCCGAAAATGAAACGATGCACTGATTCGTCCAGACACAAAACGAATGCACCCAGTCCACTTTTATGGACCCAATAGTGATGTTTGGGTTCGTTTGGGTCAGTTTCATAATTGTGTCGAAAACCATGCCGGTGTTTCATTTAATGCACCGAGTCGGCAGAAAAGAAACGATGCACCGATTCGGGCCAGAAACGAAACGAACGCACCCAATTCACTTTTTTGGAACCAATATTGATGTTTTGGTTTATTTTGGTCAGTTTCATTACTGTGCCAAAAACAATTTCGGGTTGCATTTACTGCACTGATTTGGGCCAAAAATTAAACGATCGACCGATTTGTCCAGAAACAAAACAAACACACCCAGTCCACTTTTTTTCAACCCAATAGTGATGTTTGGGTTCATTTGGGTCAGTTTCGTAATTGTGTCGAAAACCATGACGGGGTTGCATTTAATGCACCGAGTCGGGCAGAAAAGAAACGATGCACCGATTCGGGCCAGAAACAAAACGAACGCACCCAATCCACTTTATTGACCTAGTAGTGATGTTTTGGTTAATTTTGGTCAGTTTCATTACTGTGCCGAAAACCATGACGAGGGTGCATTTACTACACCGATTCGGGCCAAAAATTAAACGATGCACCGATTCGTCCAGAAACAAAACGAATGCACCCAGTCCACTTTTATGGACCCAATAGTGATGTTTGGGTTCGTTTGGGTCAGTTTCATAATTGTGTCGAAAACCATGCCGGGGTTGCATTTAATGCACCGAGTCGGCAGAAAAGAAACGATGCACCGATTCGGGCCAGAAACGAAACGAACGCACCCAATCCACTTTTTTTGAACCAATATTGATGTTTTGCTTCATTTTGGTCAGTTTCATTACTGTGCCGAAAACCATGCCGAGGGTGCATTTACTGCATCGATTTGGGCCGAAAATGAAACGATGCACTGATTTGTCCAGACACAAAACGAATGCACCCAGTCCACTTTTATGGACCCAATAGTGATGTTTGGGTTCGTTTGGGTCAGTTTCATAATTGTGTCGAAAACCATGCCGGGGTTGCATTTAATGCACCGAGTCGGCAGAAAAGAAACGGTGCACCGATTCGGGCCAGAAACGAAACGAACGCACCCAATTCACTTTTTTGGAACCAATATTGATGTTTTGGTTCATTTTGGTCAGTTTCATTACTGTGCCAAAAACCATTTCGGGTTGCATTTACTGCACTGATTTGGGCCAAAAATTAAACGATCGACCGATTTGTCCAGAAACAAAACAAACACACCCAGTCCACTTTTTTTCAACCCAATAGTGATGTTTGGGTTCATTTGGGTCAGTTTCGTAATTGTGTCGAAAACCATGCCGGGGTTGCATTTAATGCACCGAGTCGGGCACAAAAGAAACGATGCACCGATTCGGGCCAGAAACAAAATGAACGCACCCAATCCACTTTTTTGACCTAGTAGTGATGTTTTGGTTCATTTTGGTCAGTTTCATTACTGTGCCGAAAACCATGTCGAGGGTGCATTTACTGCATCGATTTGGGCCGAAAATTAAACGATGCACTGATTCGTCCAGAAACAAAACGAATGCACCCATTCCACTTTTATGGACCAATAGTGATGTTTGGGTTCGTTTGGGTCAGTTTCGTAATTGTGTCGAAAACCATGCCGGGGTTGCATTTAATGCACCGAGTCGGCAGAAAAGAAACGATGCACCGATTCGGGCCAGAAACGAAACGAACGCACCCAATTCACTTTTTTGGAACCAATATTGATGTTTTGGTTCATTTTGGTCAGTTTCATTACTGTGCCAAAAACCATTTCGGGTTGCATTTACTGTACTGATTTGGGCCAAAAATTAAACGATCGACCGATTTGTCCAGAAACAAAACAAACACACCCAGTCCACTTTTTTTCAACCCAATAGTGATGTTTGGGTTCATTTGGGTCAGTTTCGTAATTGTGTCGAAAACCATGCCGGGGTTGCATTTAATGCACCGAGTCGGGCACAAAAGAAACGATGCACCGATTCGGGCCAGAAACAAAATGAACGCACCCAATCCACTTTTTTGACCTAGTAGTGATGTTTTGGTTCATTTTGGTCAGTTTCATTACTGTGCCGAAAACCATGTCGAGGGTGCATTTACTGCATCGATTTGGGCCGAAAATTAAACGATGCACTGATTCGTCCAGAAACAAAACGAATGCACCCATTCCACTTTTATGGCCCAATAGTGATGTTTGGGTTCGTTTGGGTCAGTTTCGTAATTGTGTCGAAAACCATGTCGGGGTTGCATTTAATGCACCGAGTCGGGCAGAAAAGAAACGATGCACCGATTCGGGCCAGAAACAAAACGAACGCACCCAATCCACTTTATTGACCTAGTAGTGATGTTTTGGTTAATTTTGGTCAGTTTCATTACTGTGCCGAAAACCATGACGAGGGTGCATTTACTGCACCGATTCGGGCCAAAAATTAAACGATGCACCGATTCGTCCAGAAACAAAACGAATGCACCCAGTCCACTTTTATGGACCCAATAGTGATGTTTGGGTTCGTTTGGGTCAGTTTCATAATTGTGTCGAAAACCATGCCGGGGTTGCATTTAATGCACCGAGTCGGCAGAAAAGAAACGATGCACCGATTCGGGCCAGAAACGAAACGAACGCACCCAATCCACTTTTTTTGAACCAATATTGATGTTTTGGTTCATTTTGGTCAGTTTCATTACTGTGCCAAAAACCATGTCGGGTTGCATTTACTGCACCGATTTGGGCCAAAAATTAAACGATGCACCGATTTGTCCAGAAACAAAACGAACGCACCCAGTCGACTTTTTTGGACCCAATAGTGATGTTTGGGTTCATTTGGGTCAGTTTCGTAATTGTGTCGAAAACCATGCCGGGGTTGCATTTAATGCACCGAGTCGGGCAGAAAAGAAACGATGCACCGATTCGGGCCAGAAACGAAACGAACGCTCCCAATCCACTTTTTTGGAACCAATATTGATGTTTTGGTTCATTTTGGTCAGTTTCATTACTGTGCCGAAAACCATGTCGGGTTGCATTTACTGCACCGATTCGGGCCAAAAATTAAACGATGCACGGATTCGTCCAGAAACAATATGAACGCACCTAGTCCACTTTTTTGGACCCAATAGTGAAGTTTGGGTTCATTTGGGCCAGTTTCGTAATTGTGTCGAAAACCATGCCGGGGTTGCATTTAATGCACCGAGTCGGGCAGAAAAGAAACGATGCACCGATTCGGGCCAGAAACAAAACGAACGCACCCAATCCACTTTTTTGACCTATTAGTGATGTTTTGGTTCATTTTGGTCAGTTTCATTACTGTGCCGAAAACCATGCCGAGGGTGCATTTACTGCATCGATTTGGGCCGAAAATGAAACGATGCACTGATTTGTCCAGACACAAAACGAATGCACCCAGTCCACTTTTATGGACCCAATAGTGATGTTTGGGTTCGTTTGGGTCAGTTTCATAATTGTGTCGAAAACCATGCCGGGGTTGCATTTAATGCACCGAGTCGGCAGAGAAGAAACGATGCACCGATTCGGGCCAGAAACGAAACGAACGCACCCAATTCACTTTTTTGGAACCAATATTGATGTTTTGGTTCATTTTGGTCAGTTTCATTACTGTGCCAAAAACCATTTCGGGTTGCATTTACTGCACTGATTTGGGCCAAAAATTAAACGATCGACCGATTTGTCCAGAAACAAAACAAACACACCCAGTCCACTTTTTTTCAACCCAATAGTGATGTTTGGGTTCATTTGGGTCAGTTTCGTAATTGTGTCGAAAACCATGCCGGGGTTGCATTTAATGCACCGAGTCGGGCACAAAAGAAACGATGCACCGATTCGGGCCAGAAACAAAATGAACGCACCCAATCCACTTTTTTGACCTAGTAGTGATGTTTTGGTTCATTTTGGTCAGTTTCATTACTGTGCCGAAAACCATGTCGAGGGTGCATTTACTGCATCGATTTGGGCCGAAAATTAAACGATGCACTGATTCGTCCAGAAACAAAACGAATGCACCCATTCCACTTTTATGGACCAATAGTGATGTTTGGGTTCGTTTGGGTCAGTTTCGTAATTGTGTCGAAAACCATGCCGGGGTTGCATTTAATGCACCGAGTCGGCAGAAAAGAAACGATGCACCGATTCGGGCCAGAAACGAAACGAACGCACCCAATTCACTTTTTTGGAACCAATATTGATGTTTTGGTTCATTTTGGTCAGTTTCATTACTGTGCCAAAAACCATTTCGGGTTGCATTTACTGTACTGATTTGGGCCAAAAATTAAACGATCGACCGATTTGTCCAGAAACAAAACAAACACACCCAGTCCACTTTTTTTCAACCCAATAGTGATGTTTGGGTTCATTTGGGTCAGTTTCGTAATTGTGTCGAAAACCATGCCGGGGTTGCATTTAATGCACCGAGTCGGGCACAAAAGAAACGATGCACCGATTCGGGCCAGAAACAAAATGAACGCACCCAATCCACTTTTTTGACCTAGTAGTGATGTTTTGGTTCATTTTGGTCAGTTTCATTACTGTGCCGAAAACCATGTCGAGGGTGCATTTACTGCATCGATTTGGGCCGAAAATTAAACGATGCACTGATTCGTCCAGAAACAAAACGAATGCACCCATTCCACTTTTATGGCCCAATAGTGATGTTTGGGTTCGTTTGGGTCAGTTTCGTAATTGTGTCGAAAACCATGTCGGGGTTGCATTTAATGCACCGAGTCGGGCAGAAAAGAAACGATGCACCGATTCGGGCCAGAAACAAAACGAACGCACCCAATCCACTTTATTGACCTAGTAGTGATGTTTTGGTTAATTTTGGTCAGTTTCATTACTGTGCCGAAAACCATGACGAGGGTGCATTTACTGCACCGATTCGGGCCAAAAATTAAACGATGCACCGATTCGTCCAGAAACAAAACGAATGCACCCAGTCCACTTTTATGGACCCAATAGTGATGTTTGGGTTCGTTTGGGTCAGTTTCATAATTGTGTCGAAAACCATGCCGGGGTTGCATTTAATGCACCGAGTCGGCAGAAAAGAAACGATGCACCGATTCGGGCCAGAAACGAAACGAACGCACCCAATCCACTTTTTTTGAACCAATATTGATGTTTTGGTTCATTTTGGTCAGTTTCATTACTGTGCCGAAAACCATGTCGGGTTGCATTTACTGCACCGATTTGGGCCAAAAATTAAACGATGCACCGATTTGTCCAGAAACAAAACGAACGCACCCAGTCGACTTTTTTGGACCCAATAGTGATGTTTGGGTTCATTTGGGTCAGTTTCGTAATTGTGTCGAAAACCATGCCGGGGTTGCATTTAATGCACCGAGTCGGGCAGAAAAGAAACGATGCACCGATTCGGGCCAGAAACGAAACGAACGCTCCCAATCCACTTTTTTGGAACCAATATTGATGTTTTGGTTCATTTTGGTCAGTTTCATTACTGTGCCGAAAACCATGTCGGGTTGCATTTACTGCACCGATTCGGGCCAAAAATTAAACGATGCACGGATTCGTCCAGAAACAATATGAACGCACCTAGTCCACTTTTTTGGACCCAATAGTGAAGTTTGGGTTCATTTGGGCCAGTTTCGTAATTGTGTCGAAAACCATGCCGGGGTTGCATTTAATGCACCGAGTCGGGCAGAAAAGAAACGATGCACCGATTCGGGCCAGAAACAAAACGAACGCACCCAATCCACTTTTTTGACCTATTAGTGATGTTTTGGTTCATTTTGGTCAGTTTCATTACTGTGCCGAAAACCATGCCGAGGGTGCATTTACTGCATCGATTTGGGCCGAAAATGAAACGATGCACTGATTTGTTCAGACACAAAACGAATGCACCCAGTCCACTTTTATGGACCCAATAGTGATGTTTGGGTTCGTTTGGGTCAGTTTCATAATTGTGTCGAAAACCATGCCGGGGTTGCATTTAATGCACCGAGTCGGCAGAGAAGAAACGATGCACCGATTCGGGCCAGAAACGAAACGAACGCACCCAATTCACTTTTTTGGAACCAATATTGATGTTTTGGTTCATTTTGGTCAGTTTCATTACTGTGCCAAAAACCATTTCGGGTTGCATTTACTGCACTGATTTGGGCCAAAAATTAAACGATCGACCGATTTGTCCAGAAACAAAACAAACACACCCAGTCCACTTTTTTTCAACCCAATAGTGATGTTTGGGTTCATTTGGGTCAGTTTCGTAATTGTGTCGAAAACCATGCCGGGGTTGCATTTAATGCACCGAGTCGGGCACAAAAGAAACGATGCACCGATTCGGGCCAGAAACAAAATGAACGCACCCAATCCACTTTTTTGACCTAGTAGTGATGTTTTGGTTCATTTTGGTCAGTTTCATTACTGTGCCGAAAACCATGTCGAGGGTGCATTTACTGCATCGATTTGGGCCGAAAATTAAACGATGCACTGATTCGTCCAGAAACAAAACGAATGCACCCATTCCACTTTTATGGACCAATAGTGATGTTTGGGTTCGTTTGGGTCAGTTTCGTAATTGTGTCGAAAACCATGTCGGGGTTGCATTTAATGCACCGAGTCGGGCAGAAAAGAAACGATGCACCGATTCGGGCCAGAAACAAAACGAACGCACCCAATCCACTTTATTGACCTAGTAGTGATGTTTTGGTTAATTTTGGTCAGTTTCATTACTGTGCCGAAAACCATGCCGAGGGTGCATTTACTGCACCGATTCGGGCCAAAAATTAAACGATGCACCGATTCGTCCAGAAACAAAACGAATGCACCCAGTCCACTTTTATGGACCCAATAGTGATGTTTGGGTTCGTTTGGGTCAGTTTCATAATTGTGTCGAAAACCATGCCGGGGTTGCATTTAATGCACCGAGTCGGCAGAAAAGAAACGATGCACCGATTCGGGCCAGAAACGAAACGAACGCACCCAATCCACTTTTTTTGAACCAATATTGATGTTTTGGTTCATTTTGGTCAGTTTCATTACTGTGCCGAAAACCATGTCGGGTTGCATTTACTGCATCGATTTGGGCCAAAAATTAAACGATGCACCGATTTGTCCAGAAACAAAACGAACGCACCCAGTCGACTTTTTTGGACCCAATAGTGATGTTTGGGTTCATTTGGGTCAGTTTCGTAATTGTGTCGAAAACCATGCCGGGGTTGCATTTAATGCACCGAGTCGGGCAGAAAAGAAACGATGCACCGATTCGGGCCAGAAACGAAACGAACGCTCCCAATCCACTTTTTTGGAACCAAAATTGATGTTTTGGTTCATTTTGGTCAGTTTCATTACTGCGCCGAAAACCATGCCGAGGGTGCATTTACTGCATCGATTTGGGCCGAAAATGAAACGATGCACTGATTCGTCCAGACACAAAACGAATGCACCCAGTCCACTTTTATGGACCCAATAGTGATGTTTGGGTTCGTTTGGGTCAGTTTCATAATTGTGTCGAAAACCATGCCGGGGTTGCATTTAATGCACCGAGTCGGGCAGAAAAGAAACGATGCACCGATTCGGACCAGAAACGAAACGAACGCACCCAATCCACTTTTTTTGAACCAATATTGATGTTTTGGTTCATTTTGGTCAGTTTCATTACTGTGCCGAAAACCATGTCGGGTTGCATTTACTGCACCGATTTGGGCCAAAAATTAAACGATGCACCGATTTGTCCAGGAACAAAACGAACGCACCCAGTCCACTTTTTTGGACCCAATAGTGATGTTTGGGTTCATTTGGGTCAGTTTCGTAATTGTGTCGAAAACCATGCCGGGGTTGCATTTAATGCACCGAGTCGGGCACAAAAGAAACGATGCACCGATTCGGGCCAGAAACAAAATGAACGCACCCAATCCACTTTTTTGACCTAGTAGTGATGTTTTGGTTCATTTTGGTCAGTTTCATTACTGTGCCGAAAACCATGTCGAGGGTGCATTTACTGCATCGATTTGGGCCGAAAATTAAACGATGCACTGATTCGTCCAGAAACAAAATGAATGCACCCATTCCACTTTTATGGACCAATAGTGATGTTTGGGTTCGTTTGGGTCAGTTTCGTAATTGTGTCGAAAACCATGTCGGGGTTGCATTTAATGCACCGAGTCGGGCAGAAAAGAAACGATGCACCGATTCGGGCCATAAACAAAACGAACGCACCCAATCCACTTTATTGACCTAGTAGTGATGTTTTGGTTAATTTTGGTCAGTTTCATTACTGTGCCGAAAACCATGCCGAGGGTGCATTTACTGCACCGATTCGGGCCAAAAATTAAACGATGCACCGATTCGTCCAGAAACAAAACGAATGCACCCAGTCCACTTTTATGGACCCAATAGTGATGTTTGGGTTCGTTTGGGTCAGTTTCATAATTGTGTCGAAAACCATGCCGGGGTTGCATTTAATGCACCGAGTCGGCAGAAAAGAAACGATGCACCGATTCGGGCCAGAAACGAAACGAACGCACCCAATCCACTTTTTTTCAACCAATATTGATGTTTTGGTTCATTTTGGTCAGTTTCATTACTGTGCCGAAAACCATGTCGGGTTGCATTTACTGCATCGATTTGGGCCAAAAATTAAACGATGCACCGATTTGTCCAGAAACAAAACGAACGCACCCAGTCGACTTTTTTGGACCCAATAGTGATGTTTGGGTTCATTTGGGTCAGTTTCGTAATTGTGTCGAAAACCATGCCGGGGTTGCATTTAATGCACCGAGTCGGGCAGAAAAGAAACGATGCACCGATTCGGGCCAGAAACGAAACGAACGCTCCCAATCCACTTTTTTGGAACCAATATTGATGTTTTGGTTCATTTTGGTCAGTTTCATTACTGCGCCGAAAACCATGTCGGGTTGCATTTACTGCACCGATTCGGCCAAAAATTAAACGATGCACGGATTCGTCCAGAAACAATACGAACGCACCTAGTCCACTTTTTTGGACCCAATAGTGAAGTTTGGGTTCATTTGGGTCAGTTTCGTAATTGTGTCGAAAACCATGCCGGGGTTGCATTTAATGCACCGAGTCGGGCAGAAAAGAAACGATGCACCGATTCGGGCCAGAAACAAAACGAACGCACCCAATCCACTTTTTTCACCTATTAGTGATGTTTTGCTTCATTTTGGTCAGTTTCATTACTGTGCCGAAAACCATGCCGAGGGTGCATTTACTGCATCGATTTGGGCCGAAAATGAAACGATGCACTGATTCGTCCAGACACAAAACGAATGCACCCATTCCACTTTTATGGACCAATAGTGATGTTTGGGTTCGTTTGGGTCAGTTTCGTAATTGTGTCGAAAACCATGTCGGGGTTGCATTTAATGCACCGAGTCGGGCAGAAAAGAAACGATGCACCGATTCGGGCCAGAAACAAAACGAACGCACCCAATCCACTTTATTGACCTAGTAGTGATGTTTTGGTTAATTTTGGTCAGTTTCATTACTGTGCCGAAAACCATGCCGAGGGTGCATTTACTGCACCGATTCGGGCCAAAAATTTAACGATGCACCGATTCGTCCAGAAACAAAACGAATGCACCCAGTCCACTTTTATGGACCCAATAGTGATGTTTGGGTTCGTTTGGGTCAGTTTCATAATTGTGTCGAAAACCATGCCGGGGTTGCATTTAATGCACCGAGTCGGCAGAAAAGAAACGATGCACCGATTCGGGCCAGAAACGAAACGAACGCACCCAATTCACTTTTTTGGAACCAATATTGATGTTTTGGTTCATTTTGGTCAGTTTCATTACTGTGCCAAAAACCATTTCGGGTTGCATTTACTGCACTGATTTGGGCCAAAAATTAAACGATCGACCGATTTGTCCAGAAACAAAACAAACACACCCAGTCCACTTTTTTTCAACCCAATAGTGATGTTTGGGTTCATTTGGGTCAGTTTCGTAATTGTGTCGAAAACCATGCCGGGGTTGCATTTAATGCACCGAGTCGGGCACAAAAGAAACGATGCACCGATTCGGGCCAGAAACAAAATGAACGCACCCAATCCACTTTTTTGACCTAGTAGTGATGGTTTGGTTCATTTTGGTCAGTTTCATTACTGTGCCGAAAACCATGTCGAGGGTGCATTTACTGCATCGATTTGGGCCGAAAATTAAACGATGCACTGATTCGTCCAGAAACAAAACGAATGCACCCATTCCACTTTTATGGACCAATAGTGATGTTTGGGTTCGTTTGGGTCAGTTTCGTAATTGTGTCGAAAACCATGTCGGGGTTGCATTTAATGCACCGAGTCGGGCAGAAAAGAAACGATGCACCGATTCGGGCCAGAAACAAAACGAACGCACCCAATCCACTTTATTGACCTAGTAGTGGTGTTTTGGTTAATTTTGGTCAGTTTCATTACTGTGCCGAAAACCATGCCGAGGGTGCATTTACTGCACCGATTCGGGCCAAAAATTAAACGATGCACCGATTCGTCCAGAAACAAAACGAATGCACCCAGTCCACTTTTATGGACCCAATAGTGATGTTTGGGTTCGTTTGGGTCAGTTTCATAATTGTGTCGAAAACCATGCCGGGGTTGCATTTAATGCACCGAGTCGGGCAGAAAAGAAACGATGCACCGATTCGGGCCAGAAACGAAACGAACGCTCCCAATCCACTTTTTTGGAACCAATATTGATGTTTTGGTTCATTTTGGTCAGTTTCATTACTGCGCCGAAAACCATGTCGGGTTGCATTTACTGCACCGATTCGGGCCAAAAATTAAACGATGCACGGATTCGTCCAGAAACAATACGAACGCACCTAGTCCACTTTTTTGGACCCAATAGTGAAGTTTGGGTTCATTTGGGTCAGTTTCGTAATTGTGTCGAAAACCATGCCGGGGTTGCATTTAATGCACCGAGTCGGGCAGAAAAGAAACGATGCACCGATTCGGGCCAGAAACAAAACGAACGCACCCAATCCACTTTTTTCACCTATTAGTGATGTTTTGCTTCATTTTGGTCAGTTTCATTACTGTGCCGAAAACCATGCCGAGGGTGCATTTACTGCATCGATTTGGGCCGAAAATGAAACGATGCACTGATTCGTCCAGACACAAAACGAATGCACCCATTCCACTTTTATGGACCAATAGTGATGTTTGGGTTCGTTTGGGTCAGTTTCGTAATTGTGTCGAAAACCATGTCGGGGTTGCATTTAATGCACCGAGTCGGGCAGAAAAGAAACGATGCACCGATTCGGGCCAGAAACAAAACGAACGCACCCAATCCACTTTATTGACCTAGTAGTGATGTTTTGGTTAATTTTGGTCAGTTTCATTACTGTGCCGAAAACCATGCCGAGGGTGCATTTACTGCACCGATTCGGGCCAAAAATTAAACGATGCACCGATTCGTCCAGAAACAAAACGAATGCACCCAGTCCACTTTTATGGACCCAATAGTGATGTTTGGGTTCGTTTGGGTCAGTTTCATAATTGTGTCGAAAACCATGCCGGGGTTGCATTTAATGCACCGAGTCGGCAGAAAAGAAACGATGCACCGATTCGGGCCAGAAACGAAACGAACGCACCCAATTCACTTTTTTGGAACCAATATTGATGTTTTGGTTCATTTTGGTCAGTTTCATTACTGTGCCAAAAACCATTTCGGGTTGCATTTACTGCACTGATTTGGGCCAAAAATTAAACGATCGACCGATTTGTCCAGAAACAAAACAAACACACCCAGTCCACTTTTTTTCAACCCAATAGTGATGTTTGGGTTCATTTGGGTCAGTTTCGTAATTGTGTCGAAAACCATGCCGGGGTTGCATTTAATGCACCGAGTCGGGCACAAAAGAAACGATGCACCGATTCGGGCCAGAAACAAAATGAACGCACCCAATCCACTTTTTTGACCTAGTAGTGATGGTTTGGTTCATTTTGGTCAGTTTCATTACTGTGCCGAAAACCATGTCGAGGGTGCATTTACTGCATCGATTTGGGCCGAAAATTAAACGATGCACTGATTCGTCCAGAAACAAAACGAATGCACCCATTCCACTTTTATGGACCAATAGTGATGTTTGGGTTCGTTTGGGTCAGTTTCGTAATTGTGTCGAAAACCATGTCGGGGTTGCATTTAATGCACCGAGTCGGGCAGAAAAGAAACGATGCACCGATTCGGGCCAGAAACAAAACGAACGCACCCAATCCACTTTATTGACCTAGTAGTGATGTTTTGGTTAATTTTGGTCAGTTTCATTACTGTGCCGAAAACCATGCCGAGGGTGCATTTACTGCACCGATTCGGGCCAAAAATTAAACGATGCACCGATTCGTCCAGAAACAAAACGAATGCACCCAGTCCACTTTTATGGACCCAATAGTGATGTTTGGGTTCGTTTGGGTCAGTTTCATAATTGTGTCGAAAACCATGCCGGGGTTGCATTTAATGCACCGAGTCGGCAGAAAAGAAACGATGCACCGATTCGGGCCAGAAACGAAACGAACGCACCCAATTCACTTTTTTGGAACCAATATTGATGTTTTGGTTCATTTTGGTCAGTTTCATTACTGTGCCAAAAACCATTTCGGGTTGCATTTACTGCACTGATTTGGGCCAAAAATTAAACGATCGACCGATTTGTCCAGAAACAAAACAAACACACCCAGTCCACTTTTTTTCAACCCAATAGTGATGTTTGGGTTCATTTGGGTCAGTTTCGTAATTGTGTCGAAAACCATGCCGGGGTTGCATTTAATGCACCGAGTCGGGCACAAAAGAAACGATGCACCGATTCGGGCCAGAAACAAAATGAACGCACCCAATCCACTTTTTTGACCTAGTAGTGATGTTTTGGTTCATTTTGGTCAGTTTCATTACTGTGCCGAAAACCATGTCGAGGGTGCATTTACTGCATCGATTTGGGCCAAAAATTAAACGATGCACTGATTCGTCCAGAAACAAAACGAATGCACCCATTCCACTTTGATGGACCAATAGTGATGTTTGGGTTCGTTTGGGTCAGTTTCGTAATTGTGTCGAAAACCATGTCGGGGTTGCATTTAATGCACCGAGTCGGGCAGAAAAGAAACGATGCACCGATTCGGGCCAGAAACAAAACGAACGCACCCAATCCACTTTATTGACCTAGTAGTGATGTTTTGGTTAATTTTGGTCAGTTTCATTACTGTGCCGAAAACCATGCCGAGGGTGCATTTACTGCACCGATTCGGGCCAAAAATTAAACGATGCACCGATTCGTCCAGAAACAAAATGAATGCACCCAGTCCACTTTTATGGACCCAATAGTGATGTTTGGGTTCGTTTGGGTCAGTTTCATAATTGTGTCGAAAACCATGCCGGGGTTGCATTTAATGCACCGAGTCGGCAGAAAAGAAACGATGCACCGATTCGGGCCAGAAACGAAACGAACGCACCCAATCCACTTTTTTGACCTATTAGTGATGTTTTGCTTCATTTTGGTCAGTTTCATTACTGTGCCGAAAACCATGCCGAGGGTGCATTTACTGCATCGATTTGGGCCGAAAATGAAACGATGCACTGATTCGTCCAGAAACAAAACGAATGCACCCAGTCCACTTTTATGGACCCAATAGTGATGTTTGGGTTCGTTTGGGTCAGTTTCATAATTGTGTCGAAAACCATGCCGGGGTTGCATTTAATGCACCGAGTCGGGCAGAAAAGAAACGATGCACCGATTCGGACCAGAAACGAAACGAACGCACCCAATCCACTTTTTTTGAACCAATATTGATGTTTTGGTTCATTTTGGTCAGTTTCATTACTGTGCCGAAAACCATGTCGGGTTGCATTTACTGCACCGATTTGGGCCAAAAATTAAACGATGCACCGATTTGTCCAGGAACAAAACGAACGCACCCAGTCCACTTTTTTGGACCCAATAGTGATGTTTGGGTTCATTTGGGTCAGTTTCGTAATTGTGTCGAAAACCATGCCGGGGTTGCATTTAATGCACCGAGTCGGGCAGAAAAGAAACGATGCACCGATTCGGGCCAGAAACAAAACGAACGTACCCAATCCACTTTTTTGACCTATTAGTGATGTTTTGCTTCATTTTGGTCAGTTTCATTACTGTGCCGAAAACCATGCCGAGGGTGCATTTATAGCATCGATTTGGGCCGAAAATGAAACGATGCACTGATTCGTCCAGAAACAAAACGAATGCACCCAGTCCACTTTTATGGACCCAATAGTGACGTTTGGGTTCGTTTGGGTCAGTTTCATAATTGTGTCGAAAACCATGCCGGGGTTGCATTTAATGCACCGAGTCGGCAGAAAAGAAACGATGCACCGATTCGGGCCAGAAACGAAACGAACGCACCCAATTCACTTTTTTGGAACCAATATTGATGTTTTGGTTCATTTTGGTCAGTTTCATTACTGTGCCAAAAACCATTTCGGGTTGCATTTACTGCACTGATTTGGGCCAAAAATTAAACGATCGACCGATTTGTCCAGAAACAAAACAAACACACCCAGTCCACTTTTTTTCAACCCAATAGTGATGTTTGGGTTCATTTGGGTCAGTTTCGTAATTGTGTCGAAAACCATGCCGGGGTTGCATTTAATGCACCGAGTCGGGCAGAAAAGAAACGATGCACCGATTCGGGCCAGAAACAAAATGAATGCACCCAATCCACTTTTTTGACCTAGTAGTGATGTTTTGGTTCATTTTGGTCAGTTTCATTACTGTGCCGAAAACCATGTCGAGGGTGCATTTACAGCATCGATTTGGGCCGAAAATTAAACGATGCACTGATTCGTCCAGAAACAAAACGAATGCACCCATTCCACTTTTATGGACCAATAGTGATGTTTGGGTTCGTTTGGGTCAGTTTCGTAATTGTGTCGAAAACCATGTCGGGGTTGCATTTAATGCACCGAGTCGGGCAGAAAAGAAACGATGCACCGATTCGGGCCAGAAACAAAACGAACGCACCCAATCCACTTCATTGACCTAGTAGTGATGTTTTGGTTAATTTTGGTCAGTTTCATTACTGTGCCGAAAACCATGCCGAGGGTGCATTTACTGCACCGATTCGGGCCAAAAATTAAACGATGCACCGATTCGTCCAGAAAAAAAACGAATGCACCCAGTCCACTTTTATGGACCCAATAGTGATGTTTGGGTTCGTTTGGGTCAGTTTCATAATTGTGTCGAAAACCATGCCGGGGTTGCATTTAATGCACCGAGTCGGCAGAAAAGAAACGATGCACCGATTCGGGCCAGAAATGAAACGAACGCACCCAATCCACTTTTTTTGAACCAATATTGATGTTTTGGTTCATTTTGGTCAGTTTCATTACTGTGCCGAAAACCATGTCGGGTTGCAATTACTGCACCGATTCGGGCCAAAAATTAAACGATGCACGGATTCGTCCAGAAACAATACGAACGCACCTAGTCCACTTTTTTGGACCCAATAGTGAAGTTTGGGTTCATTTGGGTCAGTTTCGTAATTGTGTCGAAAACCATGCCGTTGTTGCATTTAATGCACCGAGTCAGGCAGAAAAGAAACGATGCACCGATTCGGGCCAGAAACAAAACGAACGCACCCAATCCACTTTTTTGACCTATTAGTGATGTTTTGCTTCATTTTGGTCAGTTTCATTACTGTGCCGAAAACCATGCCGAGGGTGCATTTACTGCTTCGATTTGGGCTGAAAATGAAACGATGCACTGATTCGTCCAGAAACAAAACGAATGCACCCAGTCCACTTTTATGGACCCAATAGTGATGTTTGGGTTCGTTTGGGTCAGTTTCATAATTGTGTCGAAAACCATGCCGGGGTTGCATTTAATGCACCGAGTCGGCAGAAAAGAAACGATGCACCGATTCGGGCCAGAAACGAAACGAACGCACCCAATTCACTTTTTTGGAACCAATATTGATGTTTTGGTTCATTTTGGTCAGTTTCATTACTGTGCCAAAAACCATTTCGGGTTGCATTTACTGCACTGATTTGGGCCAAAAATTAAACGATCGACCGATTTGTCCAGAAACAAAACAAACACACCCAGTCCACTTTTTTTCAACCCAATAGTGATGTTTGGGTTCATTTGGGTCAGTTTCGTAATTGTGTCGAAAACAATGCCGGGGTTGCATTTAATGCACCGAGTCGGGCAGAAAAGAAACGATGCACCGATTCGGGCCAGAAACGAAACGAACGCTCCCAATCCACTTTTTTGGAACCAATATTGATGTTTTGGTTCATTTTGGTCAGTTTCATTACTGTGCCGAAAACCATGTCGGGTTGCATTTACTGCACCGATTCGGGCCAAAAATTAAACGATGCACGGATTCGTCCAGAAATAATACGAACGCACCTAGTCCACTTTTTTGGACCCAATAGGGAAGTTTGGGTTCATTTGGGTCAGTTTCGTAATTGTGTCGAAAACCATGCCGGGGTTGCATTTAATGCACCGAGTCGGGCAGAAAAGAAACGATGCACCGATTCGGGCCAGAAACAAAACGAACGCACCCAATCCACTTTTTTGACCTATTAGTGATGTTTTGCTTCATTTTGGTCAGTTTCATTACTGTGCCGAAAACCATGCCGAGGGTGCATTTACTGCATCGATTTGGGCCGAAAATGAAACGATGCACTGATTCGTCCAGAAACAAAACGAATGCACCCAGTCCACTTTTATGGACCCAATAGTGATGTTTGGGTTCGTTTGGGTCAGTTTCATAATTGTGTCAAAAACCATGCCGGGGTTGCATTTAATGCACCGAGTCGGCAGAAAAGAAACGATGCACCGATTCGGGCCAGAAACGAAACGAACGCACCCAATTCACTTTTTTGGAACCAATATTGATGTTTTGGTTCATTTTGGTCAGTTTCATTACTGTGCTAAAAACCATTTCGGGTTGCATTTACTGCACTGATTTGGGCCAAAAATTAAACGATCGACCGATTTGTCCAGAAACAAAACAAACACACCCAGTCCACTTTTTTTCAACCAAATTGTGATGTTTGGGTTCATTTGGGTCAGTTTCGTAATTGTGTCGAAAACCATGCCGGGGTTGCATTTAATGCACCGAGTCGGGCAGAAAAGAAACGATGCACCGATTCGGGCCAGAAACAAAATGAATGCACCCAATCCACTTTTTTGACCTAGTAGTGATGTTTTGGTTCATTTTGGTCAGTTTCATTACTGTGCCGAAAACCATGTCGAGGGTGCATTTACTGCATCGATTTGGGCCGAAAATTAAACGATGCACTGATTCGTCCAGAAACAAAACGAATGCACCCATTCCACTTTTATGGACCAATAGTGATGTTTGGGTTCGTTTGGGTCAGTTTCGTAATTGTGTCGAAAACCATGTCGGGGTTGCATTTAATGCACCGAGTCGGGCAGAAAAGAAACGATGCACTGATTCGGGCCAGAAACAAAACGAACGCACCCAATCCACTTTATTGACCTAGTAGTGATGTTTTGGTTAATTTTGGTCAGTTTCATTACTGTGCCGAAAACCATGCCGAGGGTGCATTTACTGCACCGATTCGGGCCAAAAATTAAACGATGCACCGATTCGTCCAGAAATAAAACGAATGCACCCAGTCCACTTTTATGGACCCAATAGTGATGTTTGGGTTCGTTTGGGTCAGTTTCATAATTGTGTCGAAAACCATGCCGGAGTTGCATTTAATGCACCGAGTCGGCAGAAAAGAAACGATGCACCGATTCGGGCCAGAAACGAAACGAACGCACCCAATCCACTTTTTTTGAACCAATATTGATGTTTTGGTTCATTTTGGTCAGTTTCATTACTGTGCCGAAAACCATGTCGGGTTGCATTTACTGCACTGATTTGGGCCAAAAATTAAACGATCGACCGATTTGTCCAGAAACAAAACAAACACACCCAGTCCACTTTTTTTCAACCCAATAGTGATGTTTGGGTTCATTTGGGTCAGTTTCGTAATTGTGTCGAAAACCATGCCGGGGTTGCATTTAATGCACCGAGTCGGGCAGAAAAGAAACGATGCACCGATTCGGGCCAGAAACAAAATGAACGCACCCAATCCACTTTTTTGACCTAGTAGTGATGTTTTGGTTCATTTTGGTCAGTTTCATTACTGTGCCGAAAACCATGTCGAGGGTGCATTTAGTGCATCGATTTGGGCCGAAAATTAAACAATGCACTGATTCGTCCAGAAACAAAACGAATGCACCCATTCCACTTTTATGGACCAATAGTGATGTTTGGGTTCGTTTGGGTCAGTTTCGTAATTGTGTCGAAAACCATGTCGGGGTTGCATTTAATGCACCGAGTCGGGCAGAAAAGAAACGATGCACCGATTCGGGCCAGAAACAAAACGAACGCACCCAATCCACTTTATTGACCTAGTAGTGATGTTTTGGTTAATTTTGGTTAGTTTCATTACTGTGCCGAAAACCATGCCGAGGGTGCATTTACTGCAACGATTCGGGCCAAAAATTAAACGATGCACCGATTCGTCCAGAAACAAAACGAATGCACCCAGTCCACTTTTATGGACCCAATAGTGATGTTTGGGTTCGTTTGGGTCAGTTTCATAATTGGGTCGAAAACCATGCCGGGGTTGCATTTAATGCACCGAGTCGGCAGAAAAGAAACGATGCACCGATTCGGGCCAGAAACGAAACGAACGCACCCAATTCACTTTTTTGGAACCAATATTGATGTTTTGGTTCATTTTGGTCAGTTTCATTACTGTGCCGAAAACCATTTCGGGTTGCATTTACTGCACTGATTTGGGCCAAAAATTAAACGATGCACCGATTTGTCCAGAAACAAAACGAACGCACCCAGTCGACTTTTTTCAACCCAATAGTGATGTTTGGGTTCATTTGGGTCAGTTTCGTAATTGTGTCGAAAACAATGCCGGGGTTGCATTTAATGCACCGAGTCGGGCAGAAAAGAAACGATGCACCGATTCGGGCCAGAAACAAAACGAACGCACCCAATCCACTTTTTTGACCTAGTAGTGATGTTTTGGTTCATTTTGGTCAGTTTCATTACTGTGCCGAAAACCATGTCGGGTTGCATTTACTGCACCGATTCGGGCCAAAAATTAAACGATGCACCGATTTGTCCAGAAACAAAACGAACGCACCCAGTCCACTTTTTTGGACCCAATAGTGATGTTTGGGTTCATTTGGGTCAGTTTCATAATTGTGTCGAAAACCATGCCGGGGTTGCATTTAATGCACCGAGTCGGCAGAAAAGAAACGATGCACCGATTCGGGCCAGAAACGAAACGAACGCACCCAATTCACTTTTTTGGAACCAATATTGATGTTTTGGTTCATTTTGGTCAGTTTCATTACTGTGCCGAAAACCATTTCGGGTTGCATTTACTGCACTGATTTGGGCCAAAAATTAAACGATGCACCGATTTGTCCAGAAACAAAACGAACGCACCCAGTCGACTTTTTTCAACCCAATAGTGATGTTTGGGTTCATTTGGGCAGTTTCGTAATTGTGTCGAAAACAATGCCGGGGTTGCATTTAATGCACCGAGTCGGGCAGAAAAGAAACGATGCACCGATTCGGGCCAGAAACAAAACGAACGCACCCAATCCACTTTTTTGACCTAGTAGTGATGTTTTGGTTCATTTTGGTCAGTTTCATTACTGTGCCGAAAACCATGTCGGGTTGCATTTACTGCACCGATTCGGGCCAAAAATTAAACGATGCACCGATTTGTCCAGAAACAAAACGAACGCACCCAGTCCACTTTTTTGGACCCAATAGTGATGTTTGGGTTCATTTGGGTCAGTTTCATAATTGTGTCGAAAACCATGCCGGGGTTGCATTTAATGCACCGAGTCGGGCAGAAAAGAAACGATGCACCGATTCGGGCCAGAAACGAAACGAACGCTCCCAATCCACTTTTTTGGAACCAATATTGATGTTTTGGTTCATTTTGGTCAGTTTCATTACTGTGCCGAAAACCATGTCGGGTTGCATTTACTGCACCGATTCGGGCCAAAAATTAAACGATGCACGGATTCGCCAGAAACAATACGAACGCACCTAGTCCACTTTTTTAGACCCAATAGTGAAGTTTGGGTTCATTTGGGTCAGTTTCGTAATTGTGTCGAAAACCATGCCGGGGTTGCATTTAATGCACCGAGTCGGGCAGAAAAGAAACGATGCACCGATTCGGGACAGAAACAAAACGAACGCACCCAATCCACTTTTTTGACCTATTAGTGATGTTTGCTTCATTTTGGTCAGTTTCATTACTGTGCCGAAAACCATGCCGAGGGTGCATTTACTGCATCGATTTGGGCCGAAAATGAAACGATGCACTGATTCGTCCAGAAACAAAATGAATGCACCCAGTCCACTTTTATGGACCCAATAGTGATGTTTGGGTTCGTTTGGGTCAGTTTCATAATTGTGTCGAAAACCATGTCGGGGTTGCATTTAATGCACCGAGTCGGCAGAAAAGAAACGATGCACCGATTCGGGCCAGAAACGAAACGAACGCACCCAATTCACTTTTTTGGAACCAATATTGATGTTTTGGTTCATTTTGGTCAGTTTCATTACTGTGCCAAAAACCATTTCGGGTTGCATTTACTGCACTGATTTGGGCCAAAAATTAAACGATCGACCGATTTGTCCAGAAACAAAGCAAACACACCCAGTCCACTTTTTTTCAACCCAATAGTGATGTTTGGGTTCATTTGGGTCAGTTTCGTAATTGTGTCGAAAACCATGCCGGGGTTGCATTCAATGCACCGAGTCGGGCAGAAAAGAAACGATGCACCGATTCGGGCCAGAAACAAAATGAACGCACCCAATCCACTTTTTTGACCTAGTAGTGATGTTTTGGTTCATTTTGGTTAGTTTCATTACTGTGAAGAAAACCATGTCGAGGGTGCATTTACTGCATCGATTTGGGCCGAAAATTAAACGATGCACTGATTCGTCCAGAAACAAAACGAATGCACCCATTCCACTTTTATGGACCAATAGTGATGTTTGGGTTCATTTGGGTCAGTTTCGTAATTGTGTCGAAAACCATGTCGGGGTTGCATTTAATGCACCGAGTCGGGCAGAAAAGAAACGATGCACCGATTCGGGCCAGAAACAAAACGAACGCACCCAATCCACTTTATTGACCTAGTAGTGATGTTTTGGTTAATTTTTGTCAGTTTCATTACTATGCCGAAAACCATGCCGAGGGTGCATTTACTGCACCGATTCGGGCCAAAAATTAAACGATGCACCGATTCGTCCAGAAACAAAACGAATGCACCCAGTCCACTTTTATGGACCCAATAGTGATGTTTGGGTTCGTTTGGGTCAGTTTCATAATTGTGTCGAAAACCATGTCGGGGTTGCATTTAATGCACCGAGTCGGCAGAAAAGAAATGATGCACCGATTCGGGCCAGAAACGAAACGAACGCACCCAATCCACTTTTTTGGAACCAATATTGATGTTTTGGTTCATTTTGGTCAGTTTCATTACTGTGCCGAAAACCATTTCGGGTTGCATTTACTGCACTGATTTGGGCCAAAAATTAAACGATCGACCGATTTGTCCAGAAACAAAACAAACACACCCAGTCCACTTTTTTCAACCCAATAGTGATGTTTGGGTTCATTTGGGTCAGTTTCGTAATTGTGTCAAAAACAATGCCGGGGTTGCATTTAATGCACCGAGTCGGGCAGAAAAGAAACGATGCACCGATTCGGGCCAGAAACGAAACGAACGCTCCCAATCCACTTTTTTGGAACCAATATTGATGTTTTGGTTCATTTTAGTCAGTTTCATTACTGTGCCGAAAACCATGTCGGGTTGCATTTACTGCACCGATTCGGGCCAAAAATTAAACGATGCACGGATTCATCCAGAAACAATACGAACGCACCTAGTCCACTTTTTTAGACCCAATAGTGAAGTTTGGGTTCATTTGGGTCAGTTTCGTAATTGTGTCGAAAACCATGCCGGGGTTGCATTTAATGCACCGAGTCGGGCAGAAAAGAAACGATGCACCGATTCGGGCCAGAAACAAAACGAACGCACCCAATCCACTTTTTTGACCTATTAGTGATGTTTGCTTCATTTTGGTCAGTTTCATTACTGTGCCGAAAACCATGCCGAGGGTGCATTTACTGCATCGATTTGGGTCGAAAATGAAACGATGCACTGATTCATCCAGAAACAAAATGAATGCACCCAGTCCACTTTTATGGACCCAATAGTGATGTTTGGGTTCGTTTGGGTCAGTTTCATAATTGTGTCGAAAACCATGCCGGGGTTGCATTTAATGCACCGAGTCGGCAGAAAAGAAACGATGCACCGATTCGGGCCAGAAACGAAACGAACGCACCCAATCCACTTTTTTGGAACCAATATTGATGTTTTGGTTCATTTTGGTCAGTTTCATTACTGTGCCGAAAACCATTTCGGGTTGCATTTACTGCACTGATTTGGGCCAAAAATTAAACGATCGACCGATTTGTCCAGAAACAAAACAAACACACCCAGTCCACTTTTTTCAACCCAATAGTGATGTTTGGGTTCATTTGGGTCAGTTTCGTAATTGTGTCAAAAACAATGCCGGGGTTGCATTTAATGCACCGAGTCGGGCAGAAAAGAAACGATGCACCGATTCGGGCCAGAAACAAAACGAACGCACCCAATCCACTTTTTTGACCTAGTAGTGATGTTTTGGTTCATTTTGGTCAGTTTCATTACTGTGCCGAAAACCATGTCGAGGGTGCATTTACTGCATCGATTTGGGCCGAAAGTTAAACGATGCACTGATTCGTCCAGAAACAAAACGAATGCACCCATTCCACTTTTATGGACCAATAGTGATGTTTGGGTTCGTTTGGGTCAGTTTCGTAATTGTGTCGAAAACCATGTCGGGGTTGCATTTAATGCACCGAGTCGGGCAGAAAAGAAACGATGCACCGATTCGGGCCAGAAACAAAACGAACGCACCCAATCCACTTTATTGACCTAGTAGTGATGTTTTGGTTAATTTTGGTCAGTTTCATTACTGTGCCGAAAACCATGCCGAGGGTGCATTTAATGCACCGATTCGGGCCAAAAATTAAACGATGCAGCGATTCGTCCAGAAACAAAACGAATGCACCCAGTCCACTTTTATGGACCCAATAGTGATGTTTGGGTTCGTTTGGGTCAGTTTCATAATTGTGTCGAAAACCATGCCGGGGCTGCATTTAATGCACCGAGTCGGCAGAAAAGAAACGATGCACCGATTCGGGCCAAAAACGAAACGAACGCACCCAATCCACTTTTTTGGAACCAATATTGATGTTTTGGTTCATTTTGGTCAGTTTCATTACTGTGCCGAAAACCATTTCGGGTTGCATTTACTGCACTGATTTGGGCCAAAAATTAAACGATCGACCGATTTGCCCAGAAACAAAACAAACACACCCAGTCCACTTTTTTCAACCCAATAGTGATGTTTGGGTTCATTTGGGTCAGTTTCGTAATTGTGTCGAAAACCATGCCGGGGTTGCATTCAATGCACCGAATCGGACAGAAAAGAAACGATGCACCGATTCAGGCCAGAAACAAAACGAACGCACCCAATCCACTTTTTTGACCTAGTAGTGATGTTTTGGTTCATTTTGGTCAGTTTCATTACTGTGCCGAAAACCATGCCGAGGGTGCATTAAATGCATCGATTTGGGCCGAAAATGAAACGATGCACTGATTCGTCCAGAAACAAAACGAATGCACCCAGTCCACTTTTACGGACCCAATAGTGATGTTTGGGTTCGTTTGGGTCAGTTTCATAATTGTGTCGAAATCCATGTCGGGGTTGCATTTAATGCACCAAGTCGGGCAGAAAAGAAACGATGCACAGATTCGGGCCAGAAACGAAACGAACGCACCCAATCCACTTTTTTTGACCTAGTAGTGATTTTTTGGTTCATTTTGGTCAGTTTCATTACTGTGCCGAAAAACATGCCGGGTCCATTTACTGCATCGATTTGGGCCGAAAATGAAACGATGCACCGATTCGTCCAGAAACAAAACGAACGCACCCAGTCCACTTTTATGGACCCGATAGTGAAGTTTGGGTTCGTTTGGGTCAGTTTCATAATTGTGTCGAAAAATGATGACGGGGTTGCATTTAATGCACCGAGTTGGGCAGAAAAGAAACGATGCACCGATTCGGGCCAGAAACGAAACAAATGCACCCATTCCACTTTTGTAGACCCAATATTGATATTTTGGTTCATTTTGGTCAGTTTCATTACTGTGCCGAAAACCATTTCGGGTTGCATTTACTGCACCGATTCGGGCCAAAAATTAAACGATCCACCGATTCGTCCAGAAACAAAACGTACACACCCAGTCCACTTTTTTGGACCCAATAGTGATGTTTGGGTTCATTTGTGTCAGTTTCGTAATTGTGTCGAAAACCATGCCGGGGTTGCATTTAATGCACCGACTCGGGCAGAAAAGAAACGATGCACCGATTCTGGCCAGAAACGAAACGAACGCACCCAATCCACTTTTTGGAACCAATATTGATATTTTGGTTCATTTTGGTCAGTTTCATTACTGTGCCGAAAACCATGTCGGGTTGCATTTACTGCACCGATTCGGGCCAAAAATTAAACGATGCACTGATTCGTCCAGAAACAAAACAAACGCACCTAGTCCACTTTTTTGGACCCAATAGTGAAGTTTGGCTTCATTTGGGTCAGTTTCGTAATTGTGTCGAAAACCATGCCGGGGTTGCATAATGCACCGAGTCGGGCAGAAACGAAACGATGCACCGATTCGTGCCAGAAACGAAACGAACGCACCCAATCCACTTTTTTGGAATCAATATTGATGTTTTGTTTCATTTTGGTCAGTTTCATTACTGTGCCGAAAACCATGTCGGGTTACATTTACTGCACCGATTCGGGCCAAAAATTAAACGATGCACCGATTTGTCCAGAAATAAAACGAACGCACCCAGTCCACTTTTTTGGACCCAATAGTGATGTTTGGGTTCATTTGGGTCAGTTACGTAATTGTGTCGAAAACCATGCCGGGGTTGCATTTAATGCACCGAGTCGGGCAGAAAAGAAACAATGCACCAATTCGGGCCAGAAACGAAACGAACGCACCCAATCCACTTTTTTGGAACCAATATTGAAGTTTTGGTTCATTTTGGTCAGTTTCATTACTGTGCCGAAAACCATGTCGGGTTGCATTTACTGCACCGATTCGGGGCAAAAATTAAACGATGCACTGATTCGTCCAAAAACAAAACGAACGCACCTAGTCCACTTTTTTGGACCCAATAGTGATGTTTGGGTTCATTTGGGTCAGTTTCGTAATTGTGTCGAAAACCATGCCGGGGTTGCATTTAATGCACCGAGTCGGGCAGAAAAGAAAGGATGCACCGATTCGGGCCAGAAACAAAACGAACGCACCCAATCCACTTTTTGGAACCAATATTGATGTTTTGGTTCATTTTGGTCAGTTTCATTACTGTGCCGAAAACCATGTCGGGTTGCATCTACTGCACCGATTCGGGCCAAAAATTAAACGATGCACTGATTCGTCCAGAAACAAAACGAACGCACCTAGTCCACTTTTATGGACCCGATAGTGATGTTTGGGTTCGTTTGGGTCAGTTTCGTAATTGTGTCGAAAACCATGCCGGGGTTGCATTTAATGCACCGACTCGGGCAGAAAAGAAACGATGCACCGATTCTGGCCAGAAACGAAACGAACGCACCCAATCCACTTTTTTGGAACCAATATTGATATTTTGGTTCATTTTGGTCAGTTTCATTACTGTGCCGAAAACCATGTCGGGTTGCATTTACTGCACTGATTCGGGCCAAAAATTAAACGATGCACTGATTCGTCCAGAAACAAAACAAACGCACCTAGTCCACTTTTTTGGACCCAATAGTGAAGTTTGGCTTCATTTGGGTCAGTTTCGTAATTGTGTCGAAAACCATGCCGGGGTTGCATAATGCACCGAGTCGGGCAGAAACGAAACGATGCACCGATTCGGGCCAGAAACGAAACGAACGCACCCAATTCACTTTTTTGGAACCAATATTGATGTTTTGGTTCATTTTGGTCAGTTTCATTACTGTGCCAAAAACCATTTCGGGTTGCATTTACTGCACTGATTTGGGCCAAAAATTAAACGATCGACCGATTTGTCCAGAAACAAAACAAACACACCCAGTCCACTTTTTTTCAACCCAATAGTGATGTTTGGGTTCATTTGGGTCAGTTTCGTAATTGTGTCGAAAACCATGCCGGGGTTGCATTTAATGCACCGAGTCGGGCAGAAAAGAAACGATGCACCGATTCGGGCCAAAAACAAAATGAACGCACCCAATCCACTTTTTTGACCTAGTAGTGATGTTTTGGTTCATTTTGGTCAGTTTCATTACTGTGCCGAAAACCATGTCGAGGGTGCATTTACTGCATCGATTTGGGCCAAAAATTAAACGATGCACTGATTCGTCCAGAAACAAAACGAATGCACCCATTCCACTTTTATGGACCAATAGTGATGTTTGGGTTCGTTTGGGTCAGTTTCGTAATTGTGTCGAAAACCATGTCGGGGTTCCATTTAATACACCGAGTCGGGCAGAAAAGAAACGATGCACCGATTCGGGCCAGAAACAAAACGAACGCACCCAATCCACTTTATTGACCTAGTAGTGATGTTTTGGTTAATTTTGGTTAGTTTCATTACTGTGCCGAAAACCATGCCTCGGTGCATTTACTGCACCGATTCGGGCCAAAAATTAAACGATGCACCGATTCGTCCAGAAACAAAACGAATGCACCCAGTCCACTTTTATGGACCCAATAGTGATGTTTGGGTTCGTTTGGGTCAGTTTCATAATTGTGTCGAAAACCATGCCGGGGTTGCATTTAATGCACCGAGTCGGCAGAAAAGAAACGATGCACCGATTCGGGCCAGAAACGAAACGAACGCACCCAATCCACTTTTTTGGAACCAATATTGATGTTTTGGTTCATTTTGGTCAGTTTCATTACTGTGCCGAAAACCATTTCGGGTTGCATTTGCTGCACTGATTCGGGCCAAAAATTAAACGATCGACCGATTTGTCCAGAAACAAAACAAACACACCCAGTCCACTTTTTTCAACCCAATAGTGATGTTTGGGTTCATTTGGGTCAGTTTCGTAATTGTGTCAAAAACAATGCCGGGGTTGCATTTAATGCACCGAGACGGGCAGAAAAGAAACGATGCACCGATTCGGGCCAGAAACAAAACGAACGCACCCAATCCACTTTTTTGACCTAGTAGTGATGTTTTGGTTCATTTTGGTCAGTTTCATTACTGTGCCGAAAACCATGTCGAGGGTGCATTTACTGCATCGATTTGGGCCGAAAATTAAACGATGCACTGATTCGTCCAGAAACAAAACGAATGCACCCATTCCACTTTTATGGACCAATAGTGATGTTTGGGTTCGTTTGGGTCAGTTTCGTAATTGTGTCGAAAACCATGTCGGGGTTGCATTTAATGCACCGAGTCGGGCAGAAAAGAAACGATGCACCGATTCGGGCCAGAAACAAAACGAACGCACCCAATCCACTTTATTGACCTAGTAGTGATGTTTTGGTTAATTTTGGTCAGTTTCATTACTGTGCCGAAAACCATGCCGAGGGTGCATTTAATGCACCGATTCGGGCCAAAAATTAAACGATGCACCGATTCGTCCAGAAACAAAACGAATGCACCCAGTCCACTTTTATGGACCCAATAGTGATGTTTGGGTTCGTTTGGGT
The DNA here is from genome assembly GCA_033239725.1 of Echinochloa phyllopogon. Lineage (NCBI taxonomy): Eukaryota > Viridiplantae > Streptophyta > Magnoliopsida > Poales > Poaceae > Echinochloa > Echinochloa phyllopogon. The sequence continues at coordinate 33,606,942 of BTCW01000018.1, forward strand.
CAGTTTCATAATTGTGTCGAAAACCATGCCGGGGTTGCATTTAATGCACCGAGTCGGCAGAAAAGAAACGATGCACCGATTCGGGCCAGAAACGAAACGAACGCACCCAATCCACTTTTTTGGAACCAATATTGATGTTTTGGTTCATTTTGGTCAGTTTCATTACTGTGCCGAAAACCATGTCGGGTTGCATTTACTGCACCGATTCGGGCCAAAAATTAAACGATGCACGGATTCGTCCAGAAACAATACGAACGCACCTAGTCCACTTTTTTAGACCCAATAGTGAAGTTTTGGTTCATTTGGGTCAGTTTCGTAATTGTGTCGAAAACCATGCCGGGGTTGCATTTAATGCACCGAGTCGGGCAGAAAAGAAACGATGCACCGATTCGGGACAGAAACAAAACGAACGCACCCAATCCACTTTTTTGACCTATTAGTGATGTTTGCTTCATTTTGTTCAGTTTCATTACTGTGCCGAAAACCATGCCGAGGGTGCATTTACTGCATCGATTTGGGCCGAAAATGAAACGATGCACTGATTCGTCCAGAAACAAAATGAATGCACCCAGTCCACTTTTATGGACCCAATAGTGATGTTTGGGTTCGTTTGGGTCAGTTTCATAATTGTGTCGAAAACCATGTCGGGGTTGCATTTAATGCACCGAGTCGGCAGAAAAGAAACGATGCACCGATTCGGGCCAGAAACGAAACGAACGCACCCAATTCACTTTTTTGGAACCAATATTGATGTTTTGGTTCATTTTGGTCAGTTTCATTACTGTGCCAAAAACCATTTCGGGTTGCATTTACTGCACTGATTTGGGCCAAAAATTAAACGATCGACCGATTTGTCCAGAAACAAAACAAACACACCCAGTCCACTTTTTTTCAACCCAATAGTGATGTTTGGGTTCATTTGGGTCAGTTTCGTAATTGTGTCGAAAACCATGCCGGGGTTGCATTTAATGCACCGAGTCGGGCAGAAAAGAAACGATCCACCGATTCGGGCCAAAAACAAAATGAACGCACCCAATCCACTTTTTTGACCTAGTAGTGATGTTTTGGTTCATTTTGGTCAGTTTCATTACTGTGCCGAAAACCATGTCGAGGGTGCATTTACTGCATCGATTTGGGCCAAAAATTAAACGATGCACTGATTCGTCCAGAAACAAAACGAATGCACCCATTCCACTTTTATGGACCAATAGTGATGTTTGGGTTCGTTTGGGTCAGTTTCGTAATTGTGTCGAAAACCATGTCGGGGTTGCATTTAATACACCGAGTCGGGCAGAAAAGAAACGATGCACCGATTCGGGCCAGAAACAAAACGAACGCACCCAATCCACTTTATTGACCTAGTAGTGATGTTTTGGTTAATTTTGGTCAGTTTCATTACTGTGCCGAAAACCATGCCGAGGGTGCATTTACTGCACCGATTCGGGCCAAAAATTAAACGATGCACCGATTCGTCCAGAAACAAAACGAATGCACCCAGTCCACTTTTATGGACCCAATAGTGATGTTTGGGTTCGTTTGGGTCAGTTTCATAATTGTGTTGAAAACCATGCCGGGGTTGCATTTAATGCACCGAGTCGGCAGAAAAGAAACGATGCACCGATTCGGGCCAGAAACGAAACGAACGCACCCAATCCACTTTTTTGGAACCAATATTGATGTTTTGGTTCATTTTGGTCAGTTTCATTACTGTGCCGAAAACCATTTCGGGTTGCATTTACTGCACTGATTCGGGCCAAAAATTAAACGATCGACCGATTTGTCCAGAAACAAAACAAACACACCCAGTCCACTTTTTTCAACCCAATAGTGATGTTTGGGTTCATTTGGGTCAGTTTCGTAATTGTGTCAAAAACAATGCCGGGGTTGCATTTAATGCACCGAGACGGGCAGAAAAGAAACGATGCACCGATTCGGGCCAGAAACAAAACGAACGCACCCAATCCACTTTTTTGACCTAGTAGTGATGTTTTGGTTCATTTTGGTCAGTTTCATTACTGTGCCGAAAACCATGTCGAGGGTGCATTTACTGCATCGATTTGGGCCGAAAATTAAACGATGCACTGATTCGTCCAGAAACAAAACGAATGCACCCATTCCACTTTTATGGACCAATAGTGATGTTTGGGTTCGTTTGGGTCAGTTTCGTAATTGTGTCGAAAACCATGTCGGGGTTGCATTTAATGCACCGAGTCGGGCAGAAAAGAAACGATGCACCGATTCGGGCCAGAAACAAAACGAACGCACCCAATCCACTTTATTGACCTAGTAGTGATGTTTTGGTTAATTTTGGTCAGTTTCATTACTGTGCCGAAAACCATGCCGAGGGTGCATTTAATGCACCGATTCGGGCCAAAAATTAAACGATGCACCGATTCGTCCAGAAACAAAACGAATGCACCCAGTCCACTTTTATGGACCCAATAGTGATGTTTGGGTTCGTTTGGGTCAGTTTCATAATTGTGTCGAAAACCATGCCGGGGTTGCATTTAATGCACCGAGTCGGCAGAAAAGAAACGATGCACCGATTCGGGCCAGAAACGAAACGAACGCACCCAATCCACTTTTTTGGAACCAATATTGATGTTTTGGTTCATTTTGGTCAGTTTCATTACTGTGCCGAAAACCATTTCGGGTTGCATTTACTGCACTGATTTGGGCCAAAAATTAAACGATCGACCGATTTGCCCAGAAACAAAACAAACACACCCAGTCCACTTTTTTCAACCCAATAGTGATGTTTGGGTTCATTTGGGTCAGTTTCGTAATTGTGTCGAAAACCATGCCGGGGTTGCATTCAATGCACCGAGTCGGACAGAAAAGAAACGATGCACCGATTCGGGCCAGAAACAAAACGAACGCACCCAATCCACTTTTTTGACCTAGTAGTGATGTTTTGGTTCATTTTGGTCAGTTTCATTACTGTGCCGAAAACCATGCCGAGGGTGCATTAAATGCATCGATTTGGGCCGAAAATGAAACGATGCACTGATTCGTCCAGAAACAAAACGAATGCACCCAGTCCACTTTTATGGACCCAATAGTGATGTTTGGGTTCGTTTGGGTCAGTTTCATAATTGTGTCGAAAACCATGCCGGGGTTGCATTTAATGCACCAAGTCGGGCAGAAAAGAAACGATGCACAGATTCGGGCCAGAAACGAAACGAACGCACCCAATCCACTTTTTTGAACCAATATTGATGTTTTTGTTCATTTTGGTCAGTTTCATTACTGTGCCGAAAACCATGTCGGGTTGCATTTACTGCACCGATTCGGGCCAAAAATTAAACGATGCACCGATTTGTCCAGAAACAAAACGAACGCACCCAGTCCACTTTTTTGGACCCAATTGTGATGTTTGGGTTCATTTGGGTCAGTTTCGTAATTGTGTCGAAAACCATGCCGGGGTTGCATTTAATGCATCGAGTCGGGCAGAAAAGAAACGATGCACCGATTCGGGCCAGAAACGAAACGAACGCACCCAATCCACTTTTTTGGAACCAATATTGATGTTTTGGTTCATTTTGGTCAGTTTCATTACTGTGCTGAAAACCATGTCGGGTTGCATTTACTGCACCGATTCGGGCCAAAAATTAAACGATGCACCGATTTGTCCAGAAACAAAACGAACGCACCTAGTCCACTTTTTTGGACCCAATAGTGAACTTTGGGTTCATTTGGGTCAATTTTGTAATTGTGTCGAAAACCATTCCGGGGTTGCATTTAATGCACCGAGTCGGGCAGAAAAGAAACGATGCACCGATTCAGGCCAGAAACAAAATGAACGCACCCAATCCACTTTTTTTGACCTAGTAGTGATTTTTTGGTTCATTTTGGTCAGTTTCATTACTGTGCCGAAAAACATGCCGGGTCCATTTACTGCATCGATTTGGGCCGAAAATGAAACGATGCACCGATTCGTCCAGAAACAAAACGAACGCACCCAGTCCACTTTTATGGACCCGATAGTGAAGTTTGGGATCGTTTGGGTCAGTTTCATAATTGTGTCGAAAAATGATGACGGGGTTGCATTTAATGCACCGAGTTGGGCAGAAAAGAAACGATGCACCGATTCGGGCCAGAAACGAAACAAATGCACCCATTCCACTTTTGTAGACCCAATATTGATATTTTGGTTCATTTTGGTCAGTTTCATTACTGTGCCGAAAACCATTTCGGGTTGCATTTACTGCACCGATTCGGGCCAAAAATTAAACGATCCACCGATTCGTCCAGAAACAAAACGTACACACCCAGTCCACTTTTTTGGACCCAATAGTGATGTTTGGGTTCATTTGTGTCAGTTTCGTAATTGTGTCGAAAACCATGCCGGGGTTGCATTTAATGCACCGACTCGGGCAGAAAAGAAACGATGCACCGATTCTGGCCAGAAACGAAACGAACGCACCCAATCCACTTTTTTGGAACCAATATTGATATTTTGGTTCATTTTGGTCAGTTTCATTACTGTGCCGAAAACCATGTCGGGTTGCATTTACTGCACCGATCCGGGCCAAAAATTAAACGATGCACTGATTCGTCCAGAAACAAAACAAACGCACCTAGTCCACTTTTTTGGACCCAATAGTGAAGTTTGGCTTCATTTGGGTCAGTTTCGTAATTGTGTCGAAAACCATGCCGGGGTTGCATAATGCACCGAGTCGGGCAGAAACGAAACGATGCACCGATTCGTGCCAGAAACGAAACGAACGCACCCAATCCACTTTTTTGGAATCAATATTGATGTTTTGTTTCATTTTGGTCAGTTTCATTACTGTGCCGAAAACCATGTCGGGTTACATTTACTGCACCGATTCGGGCCAAAAATTAAACGATGCACCGATTTGTCCAGAAATAAAACGAACGCACCCAGTCCACTTTTTTGGACCCAATAGTGATGTTTGGGTTCATTTGGGTCAGTTTCGTAATTGTGTCGAAAACCATGGCGGGGTTGCATTTAATGCACCGAGTCGGGCAGAAAAGAAACGATGCACCAATTCGGGCCAGAAACGAAACGAACGCACCCAATCCACTTTTTTGGAACCAATATTGAAGTTTTGGTTCATTTTGGTCAGTTTCATTACTGTGCCGAAAACCATGTCGGGTTGCATTTACTGCACCGATTCGGGGCAAAAATTAAACGATGCACTGATTCGTCCAAAAACAAAACGAACGCACCTAGTCCACTTTTTTGGACCCAATAGTGATGTTTGGGTTCATTTGGGTCAGTTTCGTAATTGTGTCGAAAACCATGCCGGGGTTGCATTTAATGCACCGAGTCGGGCAGAAAAGAAACGATGCACCGATTCGGGCCAGAAACAAAACGAACGCACCCAATCCACTTTTTGGAACCAATATTGATGTTTTGGTTCATTTTGGTCAGTTTCATTACTGTGCCGAAAACCATGTCGGGTTGCATTTACTGCACCGATTCGGGCCAAAAATTAAACGATGCACTGATTCGTCCAGAAACAAAACGAACGCACCTAGTCCACTTTTATGGACCCGATAGTGATGTTTGGGTTCGTTTGGGTCAGTTTCGTAATTGTGTCGAAAACCATGCCGGGGTTGCATTTAATGCACCGAGTGGGGCAGAAAAGAAACGATGCACCGATTCGGGCCAGAAACAAAACGAACGCACCCAATCCACTTTTTTGGAACCAATATTGATGTTTTGGTTCATTTTGGTCAGTTTCATTACTGTGCCGAAAACCATTTCGGGTTGCATTTACTGCACTGATTTGGGCCAAAAATTAAACGATCGACCGATTTGCCCAGAAACAAAACAAACACACCCAGTCCACTTTTTTCAACCCAATAGTGATGTTTGGGTTCATTTGGGTCAGTTTCGTAATTGTGTCGAAAACCATGCCGGGGTTGCATTCAATGCACCGAGTCGGACAGAAAAGAAACGATGCACCGATTCGGGCCAGAAACAAAACGAACGCACCCAATCCACTTTTTTGACCTAGTAGTGATGTTTTGGTTCATTTTGGTCAGTTTCATTACTGTGCCGAAAACCATGCCGAGGGTGCATTAAATGCATCGATTTGGGCCGAAAATGAAACGATGCACTGATTCGTCCAGAAACAAAACGAATGCACCCAGTCCACTTTTATGGACCCAATAGTGATGTTTGGGTTCGTTTGGGTCAGTTTCATAATTGTGTCGAAAACCATGCCGGGGTTGCATTTAATGCACCAAGTCGGGCAGAAAAGAAACGATGCACAGATTCGGGCCAGAAACGAAACGAACGCACCCAATCCACTTTTTTGAACCAATATTGATGTTTTTGTTCATTTTGGTCAGTTTCATTACTGTGCCGAAAACCATGTCGGGTTGCATTTACTGCACCGATTCGGGCCAAAAATTAAACGATGCACCGATTTGTCCAGAAACAAAACGAACGCACCCAGTCCACTTTTTTGGACCCAATTGTGATGTTTGGGTTCATTTGGGTCAGTTTCGTAATTGTGTCGAAAACCATGCCGGGGTTGCATTTAATGCATCGAGTCGGGCAGAAAAGAAACGATGCACCGATTCGGGCCAGAAACGAAACGAACGCACCCAATCCACTTTTTTGGAACCAATATTGATGTTTTGGTTCATTTTGGTCAGTTTCATTACTGTGCTGAAAACCATGTCGGGTTGCATTTACTGCACCGATTCGGGCCAAAAATTAAACGATGCACCGATTTGTCCAGAAACAAAACGAACGCACCTAGTCCACTTTTTTGGACCCAATAGTGAACTTTGGGTTCATTTGGGTCAATTTTGTAATTGTGTCGAAAACCATTCCGGGGTTGCATTTAATGCACCGAGTCGGGCAGAAAAGAAACGATGCACCGATTCAGGCCAGAAACAAAATGAACGCACCCAATCCACTTTTTTTGACCTAGTAGTGATTTTTTGGTTCATTTTGGTCAGTTTCATTACTGTGCCGAAAAACATGCCGGGTCCATTTACTGCATCGATTTGGGCCGAAAATGAAACGATGCACCGATTCGTCCAGAAACAAAACGAACGCACCCAGTCCACTTTTATGGACCCGATAGTGAAGTTTGGGATCGTTTGGGTCAGTTTCATAATTGTGTCGAAAAATGATGACGGGGTTGCATTTAATGCACCGAGTTGGGCAGAAAAGAAACGATGCACCGATTCGGGCAAGAAACGAAACAAATGCACCCATTCCACTTTTGTAGACCCAATATTGATATTTTGGTTCATTTTGGTCAGTTTCATTACTGTGCCGAAAACCATTTCGGGTTGCATTTACTGCACCGATTCGGGCCAAAAATTAAACGATCCACCGATTCGTCCAGAAACAAAACGTACACACCCAGTCCACTTTTTTGGACCCAATAGTGATGTTTGGGTTCATTTGTGTCAGTTTCGTAATTGTGTCGAAAACCATGCCGGGGTTGCATTTAATGCACCGACTCGGGCAGAAAAGAAACGATGCACCGATTCTGGCCAGAAACGAAACGAACGCACCCAATCCACTTTTTTGGAACCAATATTGATATTTTGGTTCATTTTGGTCAGTTTCATTACTGTGCCGAAAACCATGTCGGGTTGCATTTACTGCACCGATCCGGGCCAAAAATTAAACGATGCACTGATTCGTCCAGAAACAAAACAAACGCACCTAGTCCACTTTTTTGGACCCAATAGTGAAGTTTGGCTTCATTTGGGTCAGTTTCGTAATTGTGTCGAAAACCATGCCGGGGTTGCATAATGCACCGAGTCGGGCAGAAACGAAACGATGCACCGATTCGTGCCAGAAACGAAACGAACGCACCCAATCCACTTTTTTGGAATCAATATTGATGTTTTGTTTCATTTTGGTCAGTTTCATTACTGTGCCGAAAACCATGTCGGGTTACATTTACTGCACCGATTCGGGCCAAAAATTAAACGATGCACCGATTTGTCCAGAAATAAAACGAACGCACCCAGTCCACTTTTTTGGACCCAATAGTGATGTTTGGGTTCATTTGGGTCAGTTTCGTAATTGTGTCGAAAACCATGGCGGGGTTGCATTTAATGCACCGAGTCGGGCAGAAAAGAAACGATGCACCAATTCGGGCCAGAAACGAAACGAACGCACCCAATCCACTTTTTTGGAACCAATATTGAAGTTTTGGTTCATTTTGGTCAGTTTCATTACTGTGCCGAAAACCATGTCGGGTTGCATTTACTGCACCGATTCGGGGCAAAAATTAAACGATGCACTGATTCGTCCAAAAACAAAACGAACGCACCTAGTCCACTTTTTTGGACCCAATAGTGATGTTTGGGTTCATTTGGGTCAGTTTCGTAATTGTGTCGAAAACCATGCCGGGGTTGCATTTAATGCACCGAGTCGGGCAGAAAAGAAACGATGCACCGATTCGGGCCAGAAACAAAACGAACGCACCCAATCCACTTTTTGGAACCAATATTGATGTTTTGGTTCATTTTGGTCAGTTTCATTACTGTGCCGAAAACCATGTCGGGTTGCATTTACTGCACCGATTCGGGCCAAAAATTAAACGATGCACTGATTCGTCCAGAAACAAAACGAACGCACCTAGTCCACTTTTATGGACCCGATAGTGATGTTTGGGTTCGTTTGGGTCAGTTTCGTAATTGTGTCGAAAACCATGCCGGGGTTGCATTTAATGCACCGAGTGGGGCAGAAAAGAAACGATGCACCGATTCGGGCCAGAAACAAAACGAACGCACCCAATCCACTTTTTTGACCTAGTAGTGATGTTTTGGTTCATTTTGGTCAGTTTCATTACTGTGCCGAAAACCATGCCGAGGGTGCATTTACTGCATCGATTTGGGCCAAAAATGAAACGATGCACCGATTGGTCCAGAAACAAAACGAACGCACCCAATCCACTTTTATGGACCCAATAGTGATGTTTGGGTTCATTTGGGTCAGTTTCGTAATTGTGTCGAAAACCATGCCGGGGTTGCATTTAATGCACCGAGTCGGGCAGAAAAGAAACGATGCACCGATTCGGGCCAGAAACGAAATGAACGCACCCAATCCACTTTTTTGGAACCAATATTGATGTTTTGGTTCATTTTGGTCAGTTTCATTACTGTGCCGAAAACCATGCCGAGGGTGCATTTACTGCATCGATTTGGGCCGAAAATTAAACGATCCACTGATTGGTCCAGAAACAAAACGAACGCACCTAGTCCACTTTTTTGGACCCAATAGTGATGTTTGGGTTCATTTGGGTCAGTTTCGTAATTGTGTCGAAAACCATGTCGGGGTTGCATTTAATGCACCGAGTTGGGCAGAAAATAAAGGATGCACCGATTCGGGCCAGAAACAAAACGAACGCACCCAATCCACTTTTTTGGAACCAATATTGATGTTTTGGTTCATTTTGGTCAGTTTCATTACTGTGCCGAAAACCATGTCGGGTTGCATTTACTGCACCGATTCGGGCCAAAAATTAAACGATGCACTGATTCGTCCATAAACAAAACGAACGCACCTAGTCCACTTTTTTGGACCCAATAGTGATGTTTGGGTTCATTTGGGTCAGTTTCGTAATTGTGTCGAAAACCATGCCGGGGTTGCATTTAATGCACCGAGTCGGGCAGAAAAGAAATGATGCACCGATTCGGGCCAGAAACGAAACGAACGCACCCAATCCACTTTTTTGGAACCAATATTGAAGTTTTGGTTCATTTTGGTCAGTTTCATTACTGTGCCGAAAACCATGTCGGGTTGCATTTACTGCACCGATTCGGGGCAAAAATTAAACGATGCACTGATTCGTCCAAAAACAAAACGAACGCACCTAGTCCACTTTTTTGGACCCAATAGTGATGTTTGGGTTCATTTGGGTCAGTTTCGTAATTGTGTCGAAAACCATGCCGGGGTTGCATTTAATGCACCGAGTCGGGCAGAAAAGAAACGATGCACCGATTCGGGCCAGAAACAAAACGAACGCACCCAATCCACTTTTTGGAACCAATATTGATGTTTTGGTTCATTTTGGTCAGTTTCATTACTGTGCCGAAAACCATGTCGGGTTGCATTTACTGTACCGATTTGGGCCTAAAATTAAACGATGCACTGATTCGTCCAGAAACAAAACGAACGCACCTAGTCATATTTTTTGGACCCAATAGTGATGTTTGGGTTCATTTGTGTCAGTTTCGTAATTGTGTCGAAAACAATGCCGGGGTTGCATTTAATGCACCGAGTCGGGCAGAGAAGAAACGATGCACCGATTCGGGCCAGAAACAAAACGAACGCACCCAATCCAGTTTTTTGGAACCAATATTGATGTTTTGGTTCATTTTGGTCAGTTTCATTACTGTGCCGAAAACCATGTCGGGTTGCATTTACTGCACCGATTCAGGCCAAAAATTAAACGATGCACTGATTCGTCCAGAAACAAAACGAACGCACCTAGTCCACTTTTATGGACCCGATAGTGATGTTTGGGTTCGTTTGGGTCAGTTTCGTAATTGTGTCGAAAACCATGCCGGGGTTGCATTTAATGCACCGAGTGGGGCAGAAAAGAAACGATGCACCGATTCGGGCCAGAAACGAAACGAATGCACCCATTCCACTTTTGTAGACCTAATATTGATATTTTGGTTCATTTTGGTCAGTTTCATTACTGTGCCGAAAACCATTTCGGGTTGCATTTACTGCACCGATTCGGGCCAAAATTTAAACGATCCACGATTCGTCCAGAAACAAAACGTACACACCCAGTCCACTTTTTTGGACCCAATAGTGATGTTTGGGTTCATTTGTGTCAGTTTCGTAATTGTGTCGAAAACCATGCCGGGGTTGCATTTAATGCACCGAGTCGGGCAGAAAAGAAACGATGCACCGATTCTGGCCAGAAACGAAACGAACGCACCCAATCCACTTTTTTGGAACCAATATTGATATTTTGGTTCATTTTGGTCAGTTTCATTACTGTGCCGAAAACCATGTCGGGTTGCATTTACTGCACCGATTCGGGCCAAAAATTAAACGATGCACTAATTCGTCTAGAAACAAAACAAACGCACCTAGTCCACGTTTTTGGACCCAATAGTGAAGTTTGGCTTCATTTGGATCAGATTCGTAATTGTGTCGAAAACCATGCCGGGGTTGCATAATGCACCGAGTCGGGCAGAAACGAAACGATGCACCGATTCGGGCCAGAAACGAAACGAACGCACCCAATCCACTTTTTTGGAATCAATATTGATGTTTTGTTTCATTTTGGTCAGTTTCATTACTGTGCCAAAAACCGTGTCGGGTTACATTTACTGCACCGATTCGGGCCAAAAACTAAACGATGCACCGATTTGTCCAGAAACAAAACGAACGCACCCAGTCCACTTTTTTGGACCCAATAGTGATGTTTGGGTTCATTTGGGTCAGTTTCGTAATTGTGTCGAAAACCATGCCGGGGTTGCATTTAATGCACCGAGTCGGGCAGAAAAGAAACGATGCACCGATTCGGGCCAGAAACGAAACGAACGCACCCAATCCACTTTTTTGGAACCAATATTGAAGTTTTGGTTCATTTTGGTCAGTTTCATTACTGTGCCGAAAACCATGTCGGGTTGCATTTACTGCACCGATTCGGGGCAAAAATTAAACGATGCACTGATTCGTCCAAAAACAAAACGAACGCACCTAGTCCACTTTTTTGGACCCAATGGTGATGTTTGGGTTCATTTGGGTCAGTTTCGTAATTGTGTCGAAAATCATGCCGGGGTTGCATTTAATGCACCGAGTCGGGCAGAAAAGAAACGATGCACCGATTCGGGCCAGAAACAAAACGAACGCACCCAATCCACTTTTTGGAACCAATATTGATGTTTTGGTTCATTTTGGTCAGTTTCATTACTGTGCCGAAAACCATGTTGGGTTGCATTTACTGCACCGATTCGGGCCAAAAATTAAACGATGCACTGATTCGTCCAGAAACAAAACGAACGCACCTAGTCCACTTTTATGGACCCGATAGTGATGTTTGGGTTCGTTTGGGTCAGTTTCGTAATTGTGTCGAAAACCATGCCGGGGTTGCATTTAATGCACCGAGTGGGGCAGAAAAGAAACGATGCACCGATTCGGGCCAGAAACAAAACGAACGCACCCAATCCACTTTTTTGACCTAGTAGTGATGTTTTGGTTCATTTTGGTCAGTTTCATTACTGTGCCGAAAACCATGCCGAGGCTGCATTTACTGCATCGATTTGGGCCAAAAATGAAACGATGCACCGATTGGTCCAGAAACAAAACGAACGCACCCAGTCCACTTTTATGGACCCAATAGTGATGTTTGGGTTCATTTGGGTCAGTTTCGTAATTGTGTCGAAAACCATGCCGGGGTTGCATTTAATGCACCGAGTCGGGCAGAAAAGAAACGATGCACCGATTCGGGCCAGAAACGAAATGAACGCACCCAATCCACTTTTTTGGAACCAATATTGATGTTTTGGTTCATTTTGGTCAGTTTCATTACTGTGCCGAAAACCATGCCGAGGGTGCATTTACTGCATCGATTTGGGCCGAAAATTAAACGATCCACCGATTGGTCTAGAAACAAAACGAACGCACCTAGTCCACTTTTTTGGACCCAATAGTGATGTTTGGGTTCATTTGGGTCAGTTTCGTAATTGTGTCGAAAACCATGTCGGGGTTGCATTTAATGCACCGAGTCGGGCAGAAAATAAAGGATGCACCGATTCGGGCCAGAAACAAAACGAACGCACCCAATCCACTTTTTTGGAACCAATATTGATGTTTTGGTTCATTTTGGTCAGTTTCATTACTGTGCCGAAAACCATGTCGGGTTGCATTTACTGCACCGATTCGGGCCAAAAATTAAACGATGCACTGATTCGTCCATAAACAAAACGAACGCACCTAGTCCACTTTTTTGGACCCAATAGTGAAGTTTGGGTTCATTTGGGTCAGTTTCGTAATTGTGTCGAAAACCATGCCGGGGTTGCATTTAATGCACCGAGTGGGGCAGAAAAGAAACGATGCACCGATTCGGGCCAGAAACAAAACGAACGCACCCAATCCACTTTTTTGACCTAGTAGTGATGTTTTGGTTCATTTTGGTCAGTTTCATTACTGTGCCGAAAACCATGCCGAGGGTGCATTTACTGCATCGATTTGGGCCGAAAATGAAACGATGCACCGATTGGTCCAGAAACAAAACGAACGCACCCAGTCCACTTTTATGGACCCAATAGTGATGTTTGGGTTCGTTTGGGTCAGTTTCATAATTGTGTCGAAAACCATACCGGGGTTGCACTTAATGCACCGAGTCGGGCAGAAAAGAAACGATGCACCGATTCGGGCTAGAAACGAAACGAACGCACCCAATCCACTTTTTTGGAACCAATATTGAAGTTTTGGTTCATTTTGGTCAGTTTCATTACTGTGCCGAAAACCATGTCGGGTTGCATTTACTGCACCGATTCGGGCCAAAAATTAAACGATGCACTGATTCGTCCAGAAACAAAACGAACGCACCTAGTCATATTTTTTGGACCCAATAGTGATGTTTGGGTTCATTTGGGTCAGTTTCGTAATTGTGTCGAAAACAATGCCGGGGTTGCATTTAATGCACCGAGTCGGGCAGAGAAGAAACGATGCACCGATTCGGGCCAGAAACAAAATGAACGCACCCAATCCAGTTTTTTGGAACCAATATTGATGTTTTGGTTCATTTTGGTCAGTTTCATTACTGTGCCGAAAACCATGTCGGGTTGCATTTACTGCACCGATTCGGGCCAAAAATTAAACGATGCACTGATTCGTCTAGAAACAAAACGAACGCACCTAGTCCACTTTTATGGACCCGATAGTGATGTTTGGGTTCGTTTGGGTCAGTTTCGTAATTGTGTCGAAAACCATGCCGGGGTTGCATTTAATGCACCGAGTGGGGCAGAAAAGAAACGATGCACCGATTCGGGCCAGAAACAAAACGAACGCACCCAATCCACTTTTTTGACCTAGTAGTGATGTTTTGGTTCATTTTGGTCAGTTTCATTACTGTGCCGAAAACCATGCCGAGGGTGCATTTACTGCATCGATTTGGGCCGAAAATTAAACGATGCACCGATTGGTCCAGAAACAAAACGAACGCACCCAGTCCACTTTTATGGACCCAATAGTAATGTTTGGGTTCATTTGGGTCAGTTTCGTAATTGTGTCGAAAACCATGCCGGGGTTGCATTTAATGCACCGAGTCGGGCAGAAAAGAAACGATGCACCGATTCGGGCCAGAAACGAAATGAACGCACCCAATCCACTTTTTTGGAACCAATATTGATGTTTTGGTTCATTTTGGTCAGTTTCATTACTGTGCCGAAAACCATGTCGGGTTGCATTTACTGCACCGATTCGGGCCAAAAATTAAACGATGCACTGATTCGTCCAGAAACAAAACGAACGCACCTAGTCCACTTTTTTGGACCCAATAGTGATGTTTGGGTTCATTTGGGTCAGTTTCGTAATTGTGTCGAAAACCATGTCGGGATTGCATTTAATGCACCGAGTCGGGCAGAAAAGAAACGATGCACCGATTCGGGCCAGAAAAAAAACGAACGCACCCAATCCACTTTTTTGGAACCAATATTGATGTTTTGGTTCATTTTGGTCAGTTTCATTACTGTGCCAAAAACCATGCCGAGGGTGCATTTACTGCATCGATTTGGGCCGAAAATGAAACGATGCACCGATTGGTCCAGAAACAAAACGAACGCACCCAGTCCACTTTTATGGACCCAATAGTGATGTTTGGGTTCGTTTGGGTCAGTTTCATAATTGTGTCGAAAACCCTACCGGGGTTGCACTTAATGCACCGAGTCGGGCAGAAAAGAAACGATGCACCGATTCGGGCCAGAAACGAAACGAACGCACCCAATCCACTTTTTTGGAACCAATATTGAAGTTTTGGTTCATTTTGGTCAGTTTCATTACTGTGCCGAAAACCATGTCAGGTTGCATTTACTGCACCGATTCGGGCCAAAAATTAAACGATGCAGTGATTCGTCCAGAAACAAAACGAACGCACGTAGTCATATTTTTTGGACCCAATAGTGATGTTTGGGTTCATTTGGGTCAGTTTCGTAATTGTGTCGAAAACAATGCCGGGGTTGCATTTAATGCACCGAGTCGGGCAGAGAAGAAACGATGCACCGATTCGGGCCAGAAACAAAACGAACGCACCCAATCCAGTTTTTTGGAACCAATATTGATGTTTTGGTTCGTTTTGGTCAGTTTCATTACTGTGCCGAAAATCATGTCGGGTTGCATTTACTGCACCGATTCGGGCCAAAAATTAAACGATGCACTGATTCGTCCAGAAACAAAACGAACGCACCTAGTCCACTTTTATGGACCCGATAGTGATGTTTGGGTTCGTTTGGGTCAGTTTCGTAATTGTGTCGAAAACCATGCCGGGGTTGCATTTAATGCACCGAGTGGGGCAGAAAAGAAACGATGCACCGATTCGGGCCAGAAACAAAATGAACGCACCCAATCCACTTTTTTGACCTAGTAGTGATGTTTTGGTTCATTTTGGTCAGTTTCATTACTGTGCCGAAAACCATGCCGAGGGTGCATTTACTGCATCGATTTGGGCCGAAAATGAAACGATGCACCGATTGGTCCAGAAACAAAACGAACGCACCCAGTCCACTTTTATGGACCCAATAGTGATGTTTGGGTTCGTTTGGGTCAGTTTCATAATTGTGTCGAAAACCATACCGGGGTTGCACTTAATGCACCGAGTCGGGCAGAAAAGAAACGATGCACCGATTCGGGCCAGAAACGAAACGAACGCACCCAATCCACTTTTTTGGAACCAATATTGAAGTTTTGGTTCATTTTGGTCAGTTTCATTACTGTGCCAAAAACCATGTCGGGTTGCATTTACTGCACCGATTCGGGCCAAAAATTAAATGATGCACTGATTCGTCCAGAAACAAAACGAACGCACCTAGTCATATTTTTTTGACCCAATAGTGATGTTTGGGTTCATTTGGGTCAGTTTCGTAATTGTGTCGAAAACAATGACGGGGTTGCATTTAATGCACCGAGTCGGGCAGAGAAGAAACGATGCACCGATTCGGGCCAGAAACAAAACGAACGCACCCAATCCAGTTTTTTGGAACCAATATTGATGTTTTGGTTCATTTTGGTCAGTTTCATTACTGTGCCGAAAACCATGTCGGGTTGCATTTACTGCACCGATTCGGGCCAAAAATTAAACGATGCACTGATTCGTCCAGAAACAAAACGAACGCACCTAGTCCACTTTTATGGACCCGATAGTGATGTTTGGGTTCGTTTGGGTCAGTTTCGTAATTGTGTCGAAAACCATGCCGGGGTTGCATTTAATGCACCAAGTGGGGCAGAAAAGAAACGATGCACCGATTCGGGCCAGAAACAAAACGAACGCACCCAATCCACTTTTTTGACCTAATAGTGATGTTTTGGTTCATTTTGGTCAGTTTCATTACTGTGCCGAAAACCATGCCGAGGGTGCATTTACTGCATCGATTTGGGCCGAAAATTAAACGATGCACCGATTGGTCCAGAAACAAAACGAACGCACCCAGTCCACTTTTATGGACCCAATAGTGATGTTTGGGTTCATTTGGGTCAGTTTCGTAATTGTGTCGAAAACCATGCCGGGGTTGCATTTAATGCACCGAGTCGGGCAGAAAAGAAACAATGCACCGATTCGGGCCAGAAACGAAATGAACGCACCCAATCCACTTTTTTGGAACCAATATTGATGTTTTGGTTCATTTTGGTCAGTTTCATTACTGTGCCGAAAATCATGTCGGGTTGCATTTACTGCACCGATTCGGGCCAAAAATTAAACGATGCACTGATTCGTCCAGAAACAAAACGAACGCACCTAGTCCACTTTTTTGGACCCAATTGTGATGTTTGGGTTCATTTGGGTCAGTTTCGTAATTGTGTCGAAAACCATGTCGGGGTTGCATTTAATGCACCGAGTCGGGCAGAAAAGAAACGATGCACCGATTCGGGCCAGAAACAAAATGAACGCACCCAATCCACTTTTTTGACCTAGTAGTGATGTTTTGGTTCATTTTGGTCAGTTTCATTACTGTGCCGAAAACCATGCCGAGGGTGCATTTACTGCATCGATTTGGGCCGAAAATGAAACGATGCACCGATTGGTCCAGAAACAAAACGAACGCACCCAGTCCACTTTTATGGACCCAATAGTGATGTTTGGGTTCGTTTGGGTCAGTTTCATAATTGTGTCGAAAACCATACCGGGGTTGCACTTAATGCACCGAGTCGGGCAGAAAAGAAACGATGCACCGATTCGGGCCAGAAACGAAACGAACGCACCCAATCCACTTTTTTGGAACCAATATTGAAGTTTTGGTTCATTTTGGTCAGTTTCATTACTGTGCCAAAAACCATGTCGGGTTGCATTTACTGCACCGATTCGGGCCAAAAATTAAATGATGCACTGATTCGTCCAGAAACAAAACGAACGCACCTAGTCATATTTTTTTGACCCAATAGTGATGTTTGGGTTCATTTGGGTCAGTTTCGTAATTGTGTCGAAAACAATGACGGGGTTGCATTTAATGCACCGAGTCGGGCAGAGAAGAAACGATGCACCGATTCGGGCCAGAAACAAAACGAACGCACCCAATCCAGTTTTTTGGAACCAATATTGATGTTTTGGTTCATTTTGGTCAGTTTCATTACTGTGCCGAAAACCATGTCGGGTTGCATTTACTGCACCGATTCGGGCCAAAAATTAAACGATGCACTGATTCGTCCAGAAACAAAACGAACGCACCTAGTCCACTTTTATGGACCCGATAGTGATGTTTGGGTTCGTTTGGGTCAGTTTCGTAATTGTGTCGAAAACCATGCCGGGGTTGCATTTAATGCACCAAGTGGGGCAGAAAAGAAACGATGCACCGATTCGGGCCAGAAACAAAACGAACGCACCCAATCCACTTTTTTGACCTAATAGTGATGTTTTGGTTCATTTTAGTCAGTTTCATTACTGTGCCGAAAACCATGCCGAGGGTGCATTTACTGCATCGATTTGGGCCGAAAATTAAACGATGCACCGATTGGTCCAGAAACAAAACGAACGCACCCAGTCCACTTTTATGGACCCAATAGTGATGTTTGGGTTCATTTGGGTCAGTTTCGTAATTGTGTCGAAAACCATGCCGGGGTTGCATTTAATGCACCGAGTCGGGCAGAAAAGAAACAATGCACCGATTCGGGCCAGAAACGAAATGAACGCACCCAATCCACTTTTTTGGAACCAATATTGATGTTTTGGTTCATTTTGGTCAGTTTCATTACTGTGCCGAAATCCATGTCGGGTTGCATTTACTGCACCGATTCGGGCCAAAAATTAAACGATGCACTGATTCGTCCAGAAACAAAACGAACGCACCTAGTCCACTTTTTTGGACCCAATTGTGATGTTTGGGTTCATTTGGGTCAGTTTCGTAATTGTGTCGAAAACCATGTCGGGGTTGCATTTAATGCACCGAGTCGGGCAGAAAAGAAACGATGCACCGATTCGGGCCAGAAACAAAACGAACGCACCCAATCCACTTTTTTGGAACCAATATTGATGTTTTGGTTCATTTTGGTCAGTTTCATTACTGTGCCGAAAACCATGCCGAGGGTGCATTTACTGCATCGATTTGGGCCGAAAATGAAACGATGCACCGATTGGTCCAGAAACAAAACGAACGCACCCAGTCCACTTTTATGGACCCAATAGTGATGTTTTGGTTCGTTTGGGTCAGTTTCATAATTGTGTCGAAAACCATACCGGGGTTGCACTTAATGCACCGAGTCGGGCAGAAAAGAAACGATGCACCGATTCGGGCCAGAAACGAAACGAACGCACCCAATCCACTTTTTTGGAACCAATATTGAAGTTTTGGTTCATTTTGGTCAGTTTCATTACTGTGCCGAAAACCATGTCGGGTTGCATTTACTGCACCGATTCAGGCCAAAAATTAAACGATGCACTGATTCGTCCAGAAACAAAACGAACGCACCTAGTCATATTTTTTGGACCCAATAGTGATGTTTGGGTTCATTTGGGTCAGTTTCGTAATTGTGTCGAAAACAATGCCGGGGTTGCATTTAATGCACCGAGTCGGGCAGAGAAGAAACGATGCACCGATTCGGGCCAGAAACAAAACGAACGCACCCAATCCAGTTTTTTGGAACCAATATTGATGTTTTGGTTCATTTTGGTCAGTTTCATTACTGTGCCGAAAACCATGTCGGGTTGCATTTACTGCACCGATTCGGGCCAAAAATTAAACGATGCACTGATTCGTCCAGAAACAAAACGAACGCACCTAGTCATATTTTTTGGACCCAATAGTGATGTTTGGGTTCATTTGTGTCAGTTTCGTAATTGTGTCGAAAACAATGCCGGGGTTGCATTTAATGCACCGAGTCGGGCAGAGAAGAAACGATGCACCGATTCGGGCCAGAAACAAAACGAACGCACCCAATCCAGTTTTTTGGAACCAATATTGATGTTTTGGTTCATTTTAGTCAGTTTCATTACTGTGCCGAAAACCATGTCGGGTTGCATTTACTGCACCGATTCGGGCCAATAATTAAACGATGCACTGATTCGTCCAGAAACAAAACGAACGCACCTAGTCCACTTTTATGGACCCGATAGTGATGTTTGGGTTCGTTTGGGTCAGTTTCGTAATTGTGTCGAAAACCATGCCGGGGTTGCATTTAATGCACCGAGTGGGGCAGAAAAGAAACGATGCACCGATTCGGGCCAGAAACAAAACGAACGCACCCAATCCACTTTTTTGACCTAGTAGTGATGTTTTGGTTCATTTTGGTCAGTTTCATTACTGTGCCGAAAACCATGCCGAGGGTGCATTTACTGCATCGATTTGGGCCGAAAATGAAACGATGCACCGATTGGTCCAGAAACAAAACGAACGCACCCAGTCTACTTTTATGGACCCAATAGTGATGTTTGGGTTCATTTGGGTCAGTTTCGTAATTGTGTCGAAAACCATGCCGGGGTTGCATTTAATGCACCGAGTGGGGCAGAAAAGAAACGATGCACCGATTCGGGCCAGAAACGAAACGAACACACCCAATCCACTTTTTTGGAACCGATATTGAAGTTTTGGTTCATTTTGGTCAGTTTCATTACTGTGCCGAAAACCATGTCGGGTT
This sequence comes from Echinochloa phyllopogon, assembly GCA_033239725.1. Taxonomy (NCBI): domain Eukaryota; kingdom Viridiplantae; phylum Streptophyta; class Magnoliopsida; order Poales; family Poaceae; genus Echinochloa; species Echinochloa phyllopogon. Next base: position 33,627,202 of record BTCW01000018.1, read on the forward strand.
GCATTTACTGCACCGATTCGGGCCAAAAATTAAACGATGTACTGATTCGTCCAGAAACAAAACGAACGCACCTAGTCCACTTTTTTGGACCCAATAGTGATGTTTTGGTTCGTTTGGGTCAGTTTCATAATTGTGTCGAAAACCATACCGGGGTTGCACTTAATGCACCGAGTCGGGCAGAAAAGAAACGATGCACCGATTCGGGCCAGAAACGAAACGAACGCACCCAATCCACTTTTTTGGAACCAATATTGAAGTTTTGGTTCATTTTGGTCAGTTTCATTACTGTGCCGAAAACCATGTCGGGTTGCATTTACTGCACCGATTCAGGCCAAAAATTAAACGATGCACTGATTCGTCCAGAAACAAAACGAACGCACCTAGTCATATTTTTTGGACCCAATAGTGATGTTTGGGTTCATTTGGGTCAGTTTCGTAATTGTGTCGAAAACAATGCCGGGGTTGCATTTAATGCACCGAGTCGGGCAGAGAAGAAACGATGCACCGATTCGGGCCAGAAACAAAACGAACGCACCCAATCCAGTTTTTTGGAACCAATATTGATGTTTTGGTTCATTTTGGTCAGTTTCATTACTGTGCCGAAAACCATGTCGGGTTGCATTTACTGCACCGATTCGGGCCAAAAATTAAACGATGCACTGATTCGTCCAGAAACAAAACGAACGCACCTAGTCATATTTTTTGGACCCAATAGTGATGTTTGGGTTCATTTGTGTCAGTTTCGTAATTGTGTCGAAAACAATGCCGGGGTTGCATTTAATGCACCGAGTCGGGCAGAGAAGAAACGATGCACCGATTCGGGCCAGAAACAAAACGAACGCACCCAATCCACTTTTTTGACCTAATAGTGATGTTTTGGTTCATTTTGGTCAGTTTCATTACTGTGCCGAAAACCATGCCGAGGGTGCATTTACTGCATCGATTTGGGCCGAAAATTAAACGATGCACCGATTGGTCCAGAAACAAAACGAACGCACCCAGTCCACTTTTATGGACCCAATAGTGATGTTTGGGTTCATTTGGGTCAGTTTCGTAATTGTGTCGAAAACCATGCCGGGGTTGCATTTAATGCACCGAGTCGGGCAGAAAAGAAACAATGCACCGATTCGGGCCAGAAACGAAATGAACGCACCCAATCCACTTTTTTGGAACCAATATTGATGTTTTGGTTCATTTTGGTCAGTTTCATTACTGTGCCGAAATCCATGTCGGGTTGCATTTACTGCACCGATTCGGGCCAAAAATTAAACGATGCACTGATTCGTCCAGAAACAAAACGAACGCACCTAGTCCACTTTTTTGGACCCAATTGTGATGTTTGGGTTCATTTGGGTCAGTTTCGTAATTGTGTCGAAAACCATGTCGGGGTTGCATTTAATGCACCGAGTCGGGCAGAAAAGAAACGATGCACCGATTCGGGCCAGAAACAAAACGAACGCACCCAATCCACTTTTTTGGAACCAATATTGATGTTTTGGTTCATTTTGGTCAGTTTCATTACTGTGCCGAAAACCATGCCGAGGGTGCATTTACTGCATCGATTTGGGCCGAAAATGAAACGATGCACCGATTGGTCCAGAAACAAAACGAACGCACCCAGTCCACTTTTATGGACCCAATAGTGATGTTTTGGTTCGTTTGGGTCAGTTTCATAATTGTGTTGAAAACCATACCGGGGTTGCACTTAATGCACCGAGTCGGGCAGAAAAGAAACGATGCACCGATTCGGGCCAGAAACGAAACGAACGCACCCAATCCACTTTTTTGGAACCAATATTGAAGTTTTGGTTCATTTTGGTCAGTTTCATTACTGTGCCGAAAACCATGTCGGGTTGCATTTACTGCACCGATTCGGGCCAAAAATTAAACGATGCACTGATTCGTCCAGAAACAAAACGAACGCACCTAGTCCACTTTTTTGGACCCAATAGTGATGTTTGGGTTCATTTGGGTCAGTTTCGTAATTGTGTCGAAAACCATGCCGGGGTTGCATTTAATGCACCGAGTCGGGCAGAAAAGAAACAATGCACCGATTCGGGCCAGAAACGAAATGAACGCACCCAATCCACTTTTTTGGAACCAATATTGATGTTTTGGTTCATTTTGGTCAGTTTCATTACTGTGCCGAAATCCATGTCGGGTTGCATTTACTGCACCGATTCGGGCCAAAAATTAAACGATGCACTGATTCGTCCAGAAACAAAACGAACGCACCTAGTCCACTTTTTTGGACCCAATTGTGATGTTTGGGTTCATTTGGGTCAGTTTCGTAATTGTGTCGAAAACCATGTCGGGGTTGCATTTAATGCACCGAGTCGGGCAGAAAAGAAACGATGCACCGATTCGGGCCAGAAACAAAACGAACGCACCCAATCCACTTTTTTGGAACCAATATTGATGTTTTGGTTCATTTTGGTCAGTTTCATTACTGTGCCGAAAACCATGCCGAGGGTGCATTTACTGCATCGATTTGGGCCGAAAATGAAACGATGCACCGATTGGTCCAGAAACAAAACGAACGCACCCAGTCCACTTTTATGGACCCAATAGTGATGTTTTGGTTCGTTTGGGTCAGTTTCATAATTGTGTCGAAAACCATACCGGGGTTGCACTTAATGCACCGAGTCGGGCAGAAAAGAAACGATGCACCGATTCGGGCCAGAAACGAAACGAACGCACCCAATCCACTTTTTTGGAACCAATATTGAAGTTTTGGTTCATTTTGGTCAGTTTCATTACTGTGCCGAAAACCATGTCGGGTTGCATTTACTGCACCGATTCGGGCCAAAAATTAAACGATGCACTAATTCGTCCAGAAACAAAACGAACGCACCTAGTCATATTTTTTGGACCCAATAGTGATGTTTGGGTTCATTTGGGTCAGTTTCGTAATTGTGTCGAAAACAATGCCGGGTTGCATTTAATGCACCGAGTCGGGCAGAGAAGAAACGATGCACCGATTCGGGCCAGAAACAAAACGAACGCACCCAATCCAGTTTTTTGGAACCAATATTGATGTTTTGGTTCATTTTGGTCAGTTTCATTACTGTGCCGAAAACCATGTCGGGTTGCATTTACTGCACCGATTCGGGCCAAAAATTAAACGATGCACTGATTCGTCCAGAAACAAAACGAACGCACCTAGTCATATTTTTTGGACCCAATAGTGATGTTTGGGTTCATTTGTGTCAGTTTCGTAATTGTGTCGAAAACAATGCCGGGGTTGCATTTAATGCACCGAGTCGGGCAGAGAAGAAACGATGCACCGATTCGGGCCAGAAACAAAACGAACGCACCCAATCCAGTTTTTTGGAACCAATATTGATGTTTTGGTTCATTTTGGTCAGTTTCATTACTGTGCTGAAAACCATGTCGGGTTGCATTTACTGCACCGATTCGGGCCAATAATTAAACGATGCACTGATTCGTCCAGAAACAAAACGAACGCACCTAGTCCACTTTTATGGACCCGATAGTGATGTTTGGGTTCGTTTGGGTCAGTTTCGTAATTGTGTCGAAAACCATGCCGGGGTTGCATTTAATGCACCGAGTGGGGCAGAAAAGAAACGATGCACCGATTCGGGCCAGAAACAAAACGAACGCACCCAATCCACTTTTTTGACCTAGTAGTGATGTTTTGGTTCATTTTGGTCAGTTTCATTACTGTGCCGAAAACCATGCCGAGGGTGCATTTACTGCATCGATTTGGGCCGAAAATGAAACAATGCACCGATTGGTCCAGAAACAAAACGAACGCACCCAGTCTACTTTTATGGACCCAATAGTGATGTTTGGGTTCATTTGGGTCAGTTTCGTAATTGTGTCGAAAACCATGCCGGGGTTGCATTTAATGCACCGAGTGGGGCAGAAAAGAAACGATGCACCGATTCGGGCCAGAAACGAAACGAACACACCCAATCCACTTTTTTGGAACCGATATTGAAGTTTTGGTTCATTTTGGTCAGTTTCATTACTGTGCCGAAAACCATGTCGGGTTGCATTTACTGCACCGATTCGGGCCAAAAATTAAACGATGTACTGATTCGTCCAGAAACAAAACGAACGCACCTAGTCCACTTTTTTGGACCCAATAGTGATGTTTTGGTTCGTTTGGGTCAGTTTCATAATTGTGTCGAAAACCATACCGGGGTTGCACTTAATGCACCGAGTCGGGCAGAAAAGAAACGATGCACCGATTCGGGCCAGAAACGAAACGAACGCACCCAATCCACTTTTTTGGAACCAATATTGATGTTTTGGTTCATTTTGGTCAGTTTCATTACTGTGCCGAAAACCATGTCGGGTTGCATTTACTGCACCGATTCAGGCCAAAAATTAAACGATGCACTGATTCGTCCAGAAACAAAACGAACGCACCTAGTCATATTTTTTGGACCCAATAGTGATGTTTGGGTTCATTTGGGTCAGTTTCGTAATTGTGTCGAAAACCATGCCGGGGTTGCATTTAATGCACCGAGTCGGGCAGAGAAGAAACGATGCACCGATTCGGGCCAGAAACAAAACGAACGCACCCAATCCACTTTTTTGGAACCAATATTGATGTTTTGGTTCATTTTGGTCAGTTTCATTACTGTGCCGAAAACCATGTCGGGTTGCATTTATTGCACCGATTCGGGCCAAAAATTAAACGATGCACTGATTCGTCCAGAAACAAAACGAACGCACCTAGTCATATTTTTTGGACCCAATAGTGATGTTTGGGTTCATTTGGGTCAGTTTCGTAATTGTGTCGAAAACAATGCCGGGGTTGCATTTAATGCACCGAGTCGGGCAGAGAAGAAACGATGCACCGATACGGGCCAGAAACAAAACGAACGCACCCAATCCAGTCTTTTGGAACCAATATTGATGTTTTGGTTCATTTTGGTCAGTTTCATTTCTGTGCCGAAAACCATGTCGGGTTGCATTTACTACACCGATTCGGGCCAAAAATTAAACGATGCACTGATTCGTCCAGAAACAAAACGAACGCACCTAGTCCACTTTTTTGGACCCAATAGTGATGTTTGGGTTCATTTGGGTTAGTTTCGTAATTGTGTCGAAAACCATGTCGGGGTTGCATTTAATGCACCGAGTCGGGCAGAAAAGAAACGATGCACCGATTCGGGCCAGAAACAAAACGAACGCACCCAATCCACTTTTTTGGAACCAATATTGATGTTTTGGTTCATTTTGGTCAGTTTCATTACTGTGCCGAAAACCATGCCGAGGGTGCATTTACTGCATCGATTTGGGCCGAAAATGAAACGATGCACCGATTGGTCCAGAAACAAAACGAACGCACCCAGTCCACTTTTATGGACCCAATAGTGATGTTTGGGTTCGTTTGGGTCAGTTTCATAATTGTGTCGAAAACCATACCGGGGTTGCACTTAATGCACCGAGTCGGGCAGAAAAGAAACGATGCACCGATTCGGGCCAGAAACGAAACGAACGCACCCAATCCACTTTTTTGGAACCAATATTGAAGTTTTGGTTCATTTTGGTCAGTTTCATTACTGTGCCGAAAACCATGTCGGGTTGCATTTACTGCACCGATTCGGGCCAAAAATTAAACGATGCACTGATTCGTCCAGAAACAAAACGAACGCACCTAGTCATATTTTTTGGACCCAATAGTGATGTTTGGGTTCATTTGGGTCAGTTTCGTAATTGTGTCGAAAACAATGCCGGGTTGCATTTAATGCACCGAGTCGGGCAGAGAAGAAACGATGCACCGATTCGGGCCAGAAACAAAACGAACGCACCCAATCCAGTTTTTTGGAACCAATATTGATGTTTTGGTTCATTTTGGTCAGTTTCATTACTGTGCCGAAAACCATGTCGGGTTGCATTTACTGCACCGATTCGGGCCAAAAATTAAACGATGCACTGATTCGTCCAGAAACAAAACGAACGCACCTAGTCCACTTTTTTGGACCCAATAGTGATGTTTGGGTTCATTTGGGTTAGTTTCGTAATTGTGTCGAAAACCATGTCGGGGTTGCATTTAATGCACCGAGTCGGGCAGAAAAGAAACGATGCACCGATTCGGGCCAGAAACAAAACGAACGCACCCAATCCACTTTTTTGGAACCAATATTGATGTTTTGGTTCATTTTGGTCAGTTTCATTACTGTGCCGAAAACCATGCCGAGGGTGCATTTACTGCATCGATTTGGGCCGAAAATGAAACGATGCACCGATTGGTCCAGAAACAAAACGAACGCACCCAGTCCACTTTTATGGACCCAATAGTGATGTTTGGGTTCGTTTGGGTCAGTTTCATAATTGTGTCGAAAACCATACCGGGGTTGCACTTAATGCACCGAGTCGGGCAGAAAAGAAACGATGCACCGATTCGGGCCAGAAACGAAACGAACGCACCCAATCCACTTTTTTGGAACCAATATTGAAGTTTTGGTTCATTTTGGTCAGTTTCATTACTGTGCCGAAAACCATGTCGGGTTGCATTTACTGCACCGATTCGGGCCAAAAATTAAACGATGCACTGATTCGTCCAGAAACAAAACGAACGCACCTAGTCATATTTTTTGGACCCAATAGTGATGTTTGGGTTCATTTGGGTCAGTTTCGTAATTGTGTCGAAAACAATGCCGGGTTGCATTTAATGCACCGAGTCGGGCAGAGAAGAAACGATGCACCGATTCGGGCCAGAAACAAAACGAACGCACCCAATCCAGTTTTTTGGAACCAATATTGATGTTTTGGTTCATTTTGGTCAGTTTCATTACTGTGCCGAAAACCATGTCGGGTTGCATTTACTGCACCGATTCGGGCCAAAAATTAAACGATGCACTGATTCGTCCAGAAACAAAACGAACGCACCTAGTCCACTTTTTTGGACCCAATAGTGATGTTTGGGTTCATTTGGGTCAGTTTCGTAATTGTGTCGAAAACCATGTCGGGGTTGCATTTAATGCACCGAGTCGGGCAGAAAAGAAACGATGCACCGATTCGGGCCAGAAACAAAACGAACGCACCCAATCCACTTTTTTGGAACCAATATTGATGTTTTGGTTCATTTTGGTCAGTTTCATTACTGTGCCGAAAACCATGCCGAGGGTGCATTTACTGCATCGATTTGGGCCGAAAATGAAACGATGCACCGATTGGTCTAGAAACAAAACGAACGCACCCAGTCCACTTTTATGGACCCAATAGTGATGTTTGGGTTCGTTTGGGTCAGTTTCATAATTGTGTCGAAAACCATACCGGGGTTGCACTTAATGCACCGAGTCGGGCAGAAAAGAAACGATGCACCGATTCGGGCCAGAAACGAAACGAACGCACCCAATCCACTTTTTTGGAACCAATATTGAAGTTTTGGTTCATTTTGGTCAGTTTCATTACTGTGCCGAAAACCATGTCGGGTTGCATTTACTGCACCGATTCAGGCCAAAAATTAAACGATGCACTGATTCGTGCAGAAACAAAACGAACGCACCTAGTCATATTTTTTGGACCCAATAGTGATGTTTGGGTTCATTTGGGTCAGTTTCGTAATTGTGTCGAAAACAATGCCGGGGTTGCATTTAATGCACCGAGTCGGGCAGAGAAGAAATGATGCACCGATTCGGGCCAGAAACAAAATGAACGCACCCAATCCAGTTTTTTGGAACCAATATTGATGTTTTGGTTCATTTTGGTCAGTTTCATTACTGTGCCGAAAACCATGTCGGGTTGTATTTACTGCACTGATTCGGGCCAAAAATTAAACGATGCACTGATTCGTCCAGAAACAAAACGAACGCACCTAGTCATATTTTTTGGACCCAATAGTGATGTTTGGGTTCATTTATGTCAGTTTCGTAATTGTGTCGAAAACAATGCCGGGGTTGCATTTAATGCACCGAGTCGGGCAGAGAAGAAACGATGCACCGATTCGGGCCAGAAACAAAACGAATGCACCCAATCCAGTTTTTTGGAACCAATATTGATGTTTTGGTTCATTTTGGTCAGTTTCATTACTGTGCCGAAAACCATGTCGGGTTGCATTTACTGAACCGATTCGGGCCAAAAATTAAACGATGCACTGATTCGTCCAGAAACAAAACGAACGCACCTAGTCCACTTTTATGGACCCGATAGTGATGTTTGGGTTCATTTGGGTCAGTTTCGTAATTGTGTCGAAAACCATACCGGGGTTGCACTTAATGCACCGAGTCGGGCAGAAAAGAAACGATGCACCGATTCGGGCCAGAAACGAAACGAACGCACCCAATCCACTTTTTTGGAACCAATATTGAAGTTTTGGTTCATTTTGGTCAGTTTCATTACTGTGCCGAAAACCATGTCGGGTTGCATTTACTGCACCGATTCAGGCCAAAAATTAAACGATGCACTGATTCGTGCAGAAACAAAACGAACGCACCCAGTCTACTTTTATGGACCCAATAGTGATGTTTGGGTTCATTTGGGTCAGTTTCGTAATTGTGTCGAAAACAATGCCGGGGTTGCATTTAATGCACCGAGTCGGGCAGAAAAGAAACGATGCACCGATCCGGGCCAGAAACGAAATGAACGCACCCAATCCACTTTTTTGGAACCAATATTGATGTTTTGGTTCATTTTGGTCAGTTTCATTACTGTGCCGAAATCCATGTCGGGTTGCATTTACTGCACCGATTCGGGCCAAAAATTAAACGATGCACTGATTCGTCCAGAAACAAAACGAACGCACCTAGTCATATTTTTTGGACCCAATAGTGATGTTTGGGTTCATTTGGGTCAGTTTCGTAATTGTGTCGAAAACAATGCCGGGGTTGCATTTAATGCACCGAGTCGGGCAGAGAAGAAACGATGCACCGATACGGGCCAGAAACAAAACGAACGCACCCAATCCAGTCTTTTGGAACCAATATTGATGTTTTGGTTCATTTTGGTCAGTTTCATTTCTGTGCCGAAAACCATGTCGGGTTGCATTTACTGCACCGATTCGGGCCAAAAATTAAATGATGCACTGATTCGTCCAGAAACAAAACGAACGCACCTAGTCCACTTTTTTGGACCCAATAGTGATGTTTGGGTTCATTTGGGTCAGTTTCGTAATTGTGTCGAAAACCATGTCGGGGTTGCATTTAATGCACCGAGTCGGGCAGAAAAGAAACGATGCACCGATTCGGGCCAGAAACAAAACGAACGCACCCAATCCACTTTTTTGGAACCAATATTGATGTTTTGGTTCATTTTGGTCAGTTTCATTACTGTGCCGAAAACCATGCCGAGGGTGCATTTACTGCATCGATTTGGGCCGAAAATGAAACGATGCACCGATTGGTCCAGAAACAAAACGAACGCACACAGTCCACTTTTATGGACCCAATAGTGATGTTTGGGTTCGTTTGGGTCAGTTTCATAATTGTGTCGAAAACCATACCGGGGTTGCACTTAATGCACCGAGTCGGGCAGAAAAGAAACGATGCACCGATTCGGGCCAGAAACGAAACGAACGCACCCAATCCACTTTTTTGGAACCAATATTGAAGTTTTGGTTCATTTTGGTCAGTTTCATTACTGTGCCGAAAACCATGTCGGGTTGCATTTACTGCACCGATTCGGGCCAAAAATTAAACGATGCACTGATTCGTCCAGAAACAAAACGAACGCACCTAGTCATATTTTTTGGACCCAATAGTGATGTTTGGGTTCATTTGGGTCAGTTTCGTAATTGTGTCGAAAACAATGCCGGGTTGCATTTAATGCACCGAGTCGGGCAGAGAAGAAACGATGCACCGATTCGGGCCAGAAACAAAACGAACGCACCCAATCCAGTTTTTTGGAACCAATATTGATGTTTTGGTTCATTTTGGTCAGTTTCATTACTGTGCCGAAAACCATGTCGGGTTGCATTTATTGCACCGATTCGGGCCAAAAATTAAACGATGCACTGATTCGTCCAGAAACAAAACGAACGCACCTAGTCATATTTTTTGGACCCAATAGTGATGTTTGGGTTCATTTGGGTCAGTTTCGTAATTGTGTCGAAAACAATGCCGGGGTTGCATTTAATGCACCGAGTCGGGCAGAGAAGAAACGATGCACCGATACGGGCCAGAAACAAAACGAACGCACCCAATCCAGTCTTTTGGAACCAATATTGATGTTTTGGTTCATTTTGGTCAGTTTCATTTCTGTGCCGAAAACCATGTCGGGTTGCATTTACTACACCGATTCGGGCCAAAAATTAAACGATGCACTGATTCGTCCAGAAACAAAACGAACGCACCTAGTCCACTTTTTTGGACCCAATAGTGATGTTTGGGTTCATTTGGGTCAGTTTCGTAATTGTGTCGAAAACCATGTCGGGGTTGCATTTAATGCACCGAGTCGGGCAGAAAAGAAACGATGCACCGATTCGGGCCAGAAACAAAACGAACGCACCCAATCCACTTTTTTGGAACCAATATTGATGTTTTGGTTCATTTTGGTCAGTTTCATTACTGTGCCGAAAACCATGCCGAGGGTGCATTTACTGCATCGATTTGGGCCGAAAATGAAACGATGCACCGATTGGTCCAGAAACAAAACGAACGCACCCAGTCCACTTTTATGGACCCAATAGTGATGTTTGGGTTCGTTTGGGTCAGTTTCATAATTGTGTCGAAAACCATACCGGGGTTGCACTTAATGCACCGAGTCGGGCAGAAAAGAAACGATGCACCGATTCGGGCCAGAAACGAAACGAACGCACCCAATCCACTTTTTTGGAACCAATATTGAAGTTTTGGTTCATTTTGGTCAGTTTCATTACTGTGCCGAAAACCATGTCGGGTTGCATTTACTGCACCGATTCGGGCCAAAAATTAAACGATGCACTGATTCGTCCAGAAACAAAACGAACGCACCTAGTCATATTTTTTGGACCCAATAGTGATGTTTGGGTTCATTTGGGTCAGTTTCGTAATTGTGTCGAAAACAATGCCGGGTTGCATTTAATGCACCGAGTCGGGCAGAGAAGAAACGATGCACCGATTCGGGCCAGAAACAAAACGAACGCACCCAATCCAGTTTTTTGGAACCAATATTGATGTTTTGGTTCATTTTGGTCAGTTTCATTACTGTGCCGAAAACCATGTCGGGTTGCATTTACTGCACCGATTCGGGCCAAAAATTAAACGATGCACTGATTCGTCCAGAAACAAAACGAACGCACCTAGTCCACTTTTTTGGACCCAATAGTGATGTTTGGGTTCATTTGGGTCAGTTTCGTAATTGTGTCGAAAACCATGTCGGGGTTGCATTTAATGCACCGAGTCGGGCAGAAAAGAAACGATGCACCGATTCGGGCCAGAAACAAAACGAACGCACCCAATCCACTTTTTTGGAACCAATATTGATGTTTTGGTTCATTTTGGTCAGTTTCATTACTGTGCCGAAAACCATGCCGAGGGTGCATTTACTGCATCGATTTGGGCCGAAAATGAAACGATGCACCGATTGGTCCAGAAACAAAACGAACGCACCCAGTCCACTTTTATGGACCCAATAGTGATGTTTGGGTTCGTTTGGGTCAGTTTCATAATTGTGTCGAAAACCATACCGGGGTTGCACTTAATGCACCGAGTCGGGCAGAAAAGAAACGATGCACCGATTCGGGCCAGAAACGAAACGAACGCACCCAATCCACTTTTTTGGAACCAATATTGAAGTTTTGGTTCATTTTGGTCAGTTTCATTACTGTGCCGAAAACCATGTCGGGTTGCATTTACTGCACCGATTCGGGCCAAAAATTAAACGATGCACTGATTCGTCCAGAAACAAAACGAACGCACCTAGTCATATTTTTTGGACCCAATAGTGATGTTTGGGTTCATTTGGGTCAGTTTCGTAATTGTGTCGAAAACAATGCCGGGTTGCATTTAATGCACCGAGTCGGGCAGAGAAGAAACGATGCACCGATTCGGGCCAGAAACAAAACGAACGCACCCAATCCAGTTTTTTGGAACCAATATTGATGTTTTGGTTCATTTTGGTCAGTTTCATTACTGTGCCGAAAACCATGTCGGGTTGCATTTACTGCACCGATTCGGGCCAAAAATTAAACGATGCACTGATTCGTCCAGAAACAAAACGAACGCACCTAGTCCACTTTTTTGGACCCAATAGTGATGTTTGGGTTCATTTGGGTCAGTTTCGTAATTGTGTCGAAAACCATGTCGGGGTTGCATTTAATGCACCGAGTCGGGCAGAAAAGAAACGATGCACCGATTCGGGCCAGAAACAAAACGAACGCACCCAATCCACTTTTTTGGAACCAATATTGATGTTTTGGTTCATTTTGGTCAGTTTCATTACTGTGCCGAAAACCATGCCGAGGGTGCATTTACTGCATCGATTTGGGCCGAAAATGAAACGATGCACCGATTGGTCCAGAAACAAAACGAACGCACCCAGTCCACTTTTATGGACCCAATAGTGATGTTTGGGTTCGTTTGGGTCAGTTTCATAATTGTGTCGAAAACCATACCGGGGTTGCACTTAATGCACCGAGTCGGGCAGAAAAGAAACGATGCACCGATTCGGGCCAGAAACGAAACAAACGCACCCAATCCACTTTTTTGGAACCAATATTGAAGTTTTGGTTCATTTTGGTCAGTTTCATTACTGTGCCGAAAACCATGTCGGGTTGCATTTACTGCACCGATTCAGGCCAAAAATTAAACGATGCACTGATTCGTGCAGAAACAAAACGAACGCACCTAGTCATATTTTTTGGACCCAATAGTGATGTTTGGGTTCATTTGGGTCAGTTTCGTAATTGTGTCGAAAACAATGCCGGGTTGCATTTAATGCACCGAGTCGGGCAGAGAAGAAACGATGCACCGATTCGGGCCAGAAACAAAACGAACGCACCCAATCCAGTTTTTTGGAACCAATATTGATGTTTTGGTTCATTTTGGTCAGTTTCATTACTGTGCCGAAAACCATGTCGGGTTGCATTTACTGCACCGATTCGGGCCAAAAATTAAACGATGCACTGATTCGTCCAGAAACAAAACGAACGCACCTAGTCCACTTTTTTGGACCCAATAGTGATGTTTGGGTTCATTTGGGTCAGTTTCGTAATTGTGTCGAAAACCATGTCGGGGTTGCATTTAATGCACCGAGTCGGGCAGAAAAGAAACGATGCACCGATTCGGGCCAGAAACAAAACGAACGCACCCAATCCACTTTTTTGGAACCAATATTGATGTTTTGGTTCATTTTGGTCAGTTTCATTACTGTGCCGAAAACCATGCCGAGGGTGCATTTACTGCATCGATTTGGGCCGAAAATGAAACGATGCACCGATTGGTCCAGAAACAAAACGAACGCACCCAGTCCACTTTTATGGACCCAATAGTGATGTTTGGGTTCGTTTGGGTCAGTTTCATAATTGTGTCGAAAACCATACCGGGGTTGCACTTAATGCACCGAGTCGGGCAGAAAAGAAACGATGCACCGATTCGGGCCAGAAACGAAACGAACGCACCCAATCCACTTTTTTGGAACCAATATTGAAGTTTTGGTTCATTTTGGTCAGTTTCATTACTGTGCCGAAAACCATGTCGGGTTGCATTTACTGCACCGATTCGGGCCAAAAATTAAACGATGCACTGATTCGTCCAGAAACAAAACGAACGCACCTAGTCATATTTTTTGGACCCAATAGTGATGTTTGGGTTCATTTGGGTCAGTTTCGTAATTGTGTCGAAAACAATGCCGGGTTGCATTTAATGCACCGAGTCGGGCAGAGAAGAAACGATGCACCGATTCGGGCCAGAAACAAAACGAACGCACCCAATCCAGTTTTTTGGAACCAATATTGATGTTTTGGTTCATTTTGGTCAGTTTCATTACTGTGCCGAAAACCATGTCGGGTTGCATTTACTGCACCGATTCGGGCCAAAAATTAAACGATGCACTGATTCGTCCAGAAACAAAACGAACGCACCTAGTCCACTTTTTTGGACCCAATAGTGATGTTTGGGTTCATTTGGGTCAGTTTCGTAATTGTGTCGAAAACCATGTCGGGGTTGCATTTAATGCACCGAGTCGGGCAGAAAAGAAACGATGCACCGATTCGGGCCAGAAACAAAACGAACGCACCCAATCCACTTTTTTGGAACCAATATTGATGTTTTGGTTCATTTTGGTCAGTTTCATTACTGTGCCGAAAACCATGCCGAGGGTGCATTTACTGCATCGATTTGGGCCGAAAATGAAACGATGCACCGATTGGTCCAGAAACAAAACGAACGCACCCAGTCCACTTTTATGGACCCAATAGTGATGTTTGGGTTCGTTTGGGTCAGTTTCATAATTGTGTCGAAAACCATACCGGGGTTGCACTTAATGCACCGAGTCGGGCAGAAAAGAAACGATGCACCGATTCGGGCCAGAAACGAAACGAACGCACCCAATCCACTTTTTTGGAACCAATATTGAAGTTTTGGTTCATTTTGGTCAGTTTCATTACTGTGCCGAAAACCATGTCGGGTTGCATTTACTGCACCGATTCAGGCCAAAAATTAAACGATGCACTGATTCGTGCAGAAACAAAACGAACGCACCTAGTCATATTTTTTGGACCCAATAGTGATGTTTGGGTTCATTTGGGTCAGTTTCGTAATTGTGTCGAAAACAATGCCGGGGTTGCATTTAATGCACCGAGTCGGGCAGAGAAGAAATGATGCACCGATTCGGGCCAGAAACAAAATGAACGCACCCAATCCAGTTTTTTGGAACCAATATTGATGTTTTGGTTCATTTTGGTCAGTTTCATTACTGTGCCGAAAACCATGTCGGGTTGTATTTACTGCACTGATTCGGGCCAAAAATTAAACGATGCACTGATTCGTCCAGAAACAAAACGAACGCACCTAGTCATATTTTTTGGACCCAATAGTGATGTTTGGGTTCATTTATGTCAGTTTCGTAATTGTGTCGAAAACAATGCCGGGGTTGCATTTAATGCACCGAGTCGGGCAGAGAAGAAACGATGCACCGATTCGGGCCAGAAACAAAACGAATGCACCCAATCCAGTTTTTTGGAACCAATATTGATGTTTTGGTTCATTTTGGTCAGTTTCATTACTGTGCCGAAAACCATGTCGGGTTGCATTTACTGAACCGATTCGGGCCAAAAATTAAACGATGCACTGATTCGTCCAGAAACAAAACGAACGCACCTAGTCCACTTTTATGGACCCGATAGTGATGTTTGGGTTCGTTTGGGTCAGTTTCGTAATTGTGTCGAAAACCATACCGGGGTTGCACTTAATGCACCGAGTCGGGCAGAAAAGAAACGATGCACCGATTCGGGCCAGAAACGAAACGAACGCACCCAATCCACTTTTTTGGAACCAATATTGAAGTTTTGGTTCATTTTGGTCAGTTTCATTACTGTGCCGAAAACCATGTCGGGTTGCATTTACTGCACCGATTCAGGCCAAAAATTAAACGATGCACTGATTCGTGCAGAAACAAAACGAACGCACCCAGTCTACTTTTATGGACCCAATAGTGATGTTTGGGTTCATTTGGGTCAGTTTCGTAATTGTGTCGAAAACAATGCCGGGGTTGCATTTAATGCACCGAGTCGGGCAGAAAAGAAACGATGCACCGATCCGGGCCAGAAACGAAATGAACGCACCCAATCCACTTTTTTGGAACCAATATTGATG
Organism: Echinochloa phyllopogon; assembly: GCA_033239725.1. NCBI lineage: Eukaryota > Viridiplantae > Streptophyta > Magnoliopsida > Poales > Poaceae > Echinochloa > Echinochloa phyllopogon. Next base: position 33,642,912 of record BTCW01000018.1, read on the forward strand.
TTTTGGTTCATTTTGGTCAGTTTCATTACTGTGCCGAAATCCATGTCGGGTTGCATTTACTGCACCGATTCGGGCCAAAAATTAAACGATGCACTGATTCGTCCAGAAACAAAACGAACGCACCTAGTCATATTTTTTGGACCCAATAGTGATGTTTGGGTTCATTTGGGTCAGTTTCGTAATTGTGTCGAAAACAATGCCGGGGTTGCATTTAATGCACCGAGTCGGGCAGAGAAGAAACGATGCACCGATACGGGCCAGAAACAAAACGAACGCACCCAATCCAGTCTTTTGGAACCAATATTGATGTTTTGGTTCATTTTGGTCAGTTTCATTTCTGTGCCGAAAACCATGTCGGGTTGCATTTACTGCACCGATTCGGGCCAAAAATTAAATGATGCACTGATTCGTCCAGAAACAAAACGAACGCACCTAGTCCACTTTTTTGGACCCAATAGTGATGTTTGGGTTCATTTGGGTCAGTTTCGTAATTGTGTCGAAAACCATGTCGGGGTTGCATTTAATGCACCGAGTCGGGCAGAAAAGAAACGATGCACCGATTCGGGCCAGAAACAAAACGAACGCACCCAATCCACTTTTTTGGAACCAATATTGATGTTTTGGTTCATTTTGGTCAGTTTCATTACTGTGCCGAAAACCATGCCAAGGGTGCATTTACTGCATCGATTTGGGCCGAAAATGAAACGATGCACCGATTGGTCCAGAAACAAAACGAACGCACACAGTCCACTTTTATGGACCCAATAGTGATGTTTGGGTTCGTTTGGGTCAGTTTCATAATTGTGTCGAAAACCATACCGGGGTTGCACTTAATGCACCGAGTCAGGCAGAAAAGAAACGATGCACCGATTCGGGCCAGAAACGAAACGAACGCACCCAATCCACTTTTTTGGAACCAATATTGAAGTTTTGGTTCATTTTGGTCAGTTTCATTACTGTGCCGAAAACCATGTCGGGTTGCATTTACTGCACCGATTCGGGCCAAAAATTAAACGATGCACTGATTCGTCCAGAAACAAAACGAACGCACCTAGTCATATTTTTTGGACCCAATAGTGATGTTTGGGTTCATTTGGGTCAGTTTCGTAATTGTGTCGAAAACAATGCCGGGTTGCATTTAATGCACCGAGTCGGGCAGAGAAGAAACGATGCACCGATTCGGGCCAGAAACAAAACGAACGCACCCAATCCAGTTTTTTGGAACCAATATTGATGTTTTGGTTCATTTTGGTCAGTTTCATTACTGTGCCGAAAACCATGTCGGGTTGCATTTACTGCACCGATTCGGGCCAAAAATTAAACGATGCACTGATTCGTCCAGAAACAAAACGAACGCACCTAGTCCACTTTTTTGGACCCAATAGTGATGTTTGGGTTCATTTGGGTCAGTTTCGTAATTGTGTCGAAAACCATGTCGGGGTTGCATTTAATGCACCGAGTCGGGCAGAAAATAAAGGATGCACCGATTCGGGCCAGAAACAAAACGAACGCACCCAATCCACTTTTTTGGAACCAATATTGATGTTTTGGTTCATTTTGGTCAGTTTCATTACTGTGCCGAAAACCATGTCGGGTTGCATTTACTGCACCGATTCGGGCCAAAAATTAAACGATGCACTGATTCGTCCAGAAACAAAACGAACGCACCTAGTCATATTTTTTGGACCCAATAGTGATGTTTGGGTTCATTTGGGTCAGTTTCGTAATTGTGTCGAAAACAATGCCGGGGTTGCATTTAATGCACCGAGTCGGGCAGAGAAGAAACGATGCACCGATTCGGGCCAGAAACAAAACGAACGCACCCAATCCAGTTTTTTGGAACCAATATTGATGTTTTGGTTCATTTTGGTCAGTTTCATTTCTGTGCCGAAAACCATGTCGGGTTGCATTTACTGCACCGATTCGGGCCAAAAATTAAACGATGCACTGATTCGTCCAGAAACAAAACGAACGCACCTAGTCCACTTTTATGGACCCGATAGTGATGTTTGGGTTCGTTTGGGTCAGTTTCGTAATTGTGTCGAAAACCATGCCGGGGTTGCATTTAATGCACCGAGTGGGGCAGAAAAGAAACGATGCACCGATTCGGGCCAGAAACAAAACGAACGCACCCAATCCACTTTTTTGACCTAGTAGTGATGTTTTGGTTCATTTTGGTCAGTTTCATTACTGTGCCGAAAACCATGCCGAGGGTGCATTTACTGCATCGATTTGGGCCGAAAATTAAACGATGCACCGATTGGTCCAGAAACAAAACGAACGCACCCAGTCCACTTTTATGGACCCAATAGTGATGTTTGGGTTCATTTGGGTCAGTTTCGTAATTGTGTCGAAAACCATGCCGGGGTTGCATTTAATGCACCGAGTCGGGCAGAAAAGAAACGATGCACCGATTCGGGCCAGAAACGAAACGAACGCACCCAATCCACTTTTTTGGAACCAATATTGAAGTTTTGGTTCATTTTGGTCAGTTTCATTACTGTGCCGAAAACCATGTCGGGTTGCATTTACTGCACCGATTCGGGCCAAAAATTAAACGATGCACTGATTCGTCCAGAAACAAAACGAACGCACCTAGTCATATTTTTTGGACCCAATAGTGATGTTTGGGTTCATTTGGGTCAGTTTCGTAATTGTGTCGAAAACAATGCCGGGTTGCATTTAATGCACCGAGTCGGGCAGAGAAGAAACGATGCACCGATTCGGGCCAGAAACAAAACGAACGCACCCAATCCAGTTTTTTGGAACCAATATTGATGTTTTGGTTCATTTTGGTCAGTTTCATTACTGTGCCGAAAACCATGTCGGGTTGCATTTACTGCACCGATTCGGGCCAAAAATTAAACGATGCACTGATTCGTCCAGAAACAAAACGAACGCACCTAGTCCACTTTTTTGGACCCAATAGTGATGTTTGGGTTCATTTGGGTCAGTTTCGTAATTGTGTCGAAAACCATGTCGGGGTTGCATTTAATGCACCGAGTCGGGCAGAAAATAAAGGATGCACCGATTCGGGCCAGAAACAAAACGAACGCACCCAATCCACTTTTTTGGAACCAATATTGATGTTTTGGTTCATTTTGGTCAGTTTCATTACTGTGCCGAAAACCATGTCGGGTTGCATTTACTGCACCGATTCGGGCCAAAAATTAAACGATGCACTGATTCGTCCAGAAACAAAACGAACGCACCTAGTCATATTTTTTGGACCCAATAGTGATGTTTGGGTTCATTTGGGTCAGTTTCGTAATTGTGTCGAAAACAATGCCGGGGTTGCATTTAATGCACCGAGTCGGGCAGAGAAGAAACGATGCACCGATTCGGGCCAGAAACAAAACGAACGCACCCAATCCAGTTTTTTGGAACCAATATTGATGTTTTGGTTCATTTTGGTCAGTTTCATTTCTGTGCCGAAAACCATGTCGGGTTGCATTTACTGCACCGATTCGGGCCAAAAATTAAACGATGCACTGATTCGTCCAGAAACAAAACGAACGCACCTAGTCCACTTTTATGGACCCGATAGTGATGTTTGGGTTCGTTTGGGTCAGTTTCGTAATTGTGTCGAAAACCATGCCGGGGTTGCATTTAATGCACCGAGTGGGGCAGAAAAGAAACGATGCACCGATTCGGGCCAGAAACAAAACGAACGCACCCAATCCACTTTTTTGACCTAGTAGTGATGTTTTGGTTCATTTTGGTCAGTTTCATTACTGTGCCGAAAACCATGCCGAGGGTGCATTTACTGCATCGATTTGGGCCGAAAATTAAACGATGCACCGATTGGTCCAGAAACAAAACGAACGCACCCAGTCCACTTTTATGGACCCAATAGTGATGTTTGGGTTCATTTGGGTCAGTTTCGTAATTGTGTCGAAAACCATGCCGGGGTTGCATTTAATGCACCGAGTCGGGCAGAAAAGAAACGATGCACCGATTCGGGCCAGAAACGAAATGAACGCACCCAATCCACTTTTTTGGAACCAATATTGATGTTTTGGTTCATTTTGGTCAGTTTCATTACTGTGCCGAAAACCATGTCGGGTTGCATTTACTGCACCGATTCGGGCCAAAAATTAAACGATGCACTAATTCGTCCAGAAACAAAACGAACGCACCTAGTCCACTTTTTTGGACCCAATAGTGATGTTTGGGTTCATTTGGGTCAGTTTCGTAATTGTGTCGAAAACCATGTCGGGGTTGCATTTAATGCACCGAGTCGGGCAGAAAAGAAACGATGCACCGATTCGGGCCAGAAACAAAACGAACGCACCCAATCCACTTTTTTGGAACCAATATTGATGTTTTGGTTCATTTTGGTCAGTTTCATTACTATGCCGAAAACCATGCCGAGGGTGCATTTACTGCATCGATTTGGGCCGAAAATGAAACGATGCACCGATTGGTCCAGAAACAAAACGAACGCACCCAGTCCACTTTTATGGACCCAATAGTGATGTTTGGGTTCGTTTGGGTCAGTTTCATAATTGTGTCGAAAACCATACCGGGGTTGCACTTAATGCACCGAGTCGGGCAGAAAAGAAACGATGCACCGATTCGGGCCAGAAACGAAACGAACGCACCCAATCCACTTTTTTGGAACCAATATTGAAGTTTTGGTTCATTTTGGTCAGTTTCATTACTGTGCCGAAAACCATGTCGGGTTGCATTTACTGCACCGATTCGGGCCAAGAATTAAACGATGCACTGATTCGTCCAGAAACAAAACGAACGCACCTAGTCATATTTTTTGGACCCAATAGTGATGTTTGGGTTCATTTGGGTCAGTTTCGTAATTGTGTCGAAAACAATGCCGGGGTTGCATTTAATGCACCGAGTCGGGCAGAGAAGAAACGATGCACCGATTCGGGCCAGAAACAAAACGAACGCACCCAATCCAGTTTTTTGGAACCAATATTGATGTTTTGGTTCATTTTGGTCAGTTTCATTACTGTGCCGAAAACCATGTCGGGTTGCATTTACTGCACCGATTCGGGCCAAAAATTAAACGATGCACTGATTCGTCCAGAAACAAAACGAACGCACCTAGTCATATTTTTTGGACCCAATAGTGATGTTTGGGTTCATTTGTGTCAGTTTCGTAATTGTGTCGAAAACAATGCCGGGGTTGCATTTAATGCACCGAGTCGGGCAGAGAAGAAACGATGCACCGATTCGGGCCAGAAACAAAACGAACGCACCCAATCCAGTTTTTTGGAACCAATATTGATGTTTTGGTTCATTTTGGTCAGTTTCATTACTGTGCCGAAAACCATGTCGGGTTGCATTTACTGCACCGATTCGGGCCAAAAATTAAACGATGCACTGATTCGTCCAGAAACAAAACGAACGCACCTAGTCCACTTTTATGGACCCGATAGTGATGTTTGGGTTCGTTTGGGTCAGTTTCGTAATTGTGTCGAAAACCATGCCGGGGTTGCATTTAATGCACCGAGTGGGGCAGAAAAGAAACGATGCACCGATTCGGGCCAGAAACAAAATGAACGCACCCAATCCACTTTTTTGACCTAGTAGTGATGTTTTGGTTCATTTTGGTCAGTTTCATTACTGTGCCGAAAACCATGCCGAGGGTGCATTTACTGCATCGATTTGGGCCGAAAATGAAACGATGCACCGATTGGTCCAGAAACAAAACGAACGCACCCAGTCTACTTTTATGGACCCAATAGTGATGTTTGGGTTCATTTGGGTCAGTTTCGTAATTGTGTCGAAAACCATGCCGGGGTTGCATTTAATGCACCGAGTCGGGCAGAAAAGAAACGATGCACCGATTCGGGCCAGAAACGAAATGAACGCACCCAATCCACTTTTTTGGAACCAATATTGATGTTTTGGTTCATTTTGGTCAGTTTCATTACTGTGCCGAAAACCATGTCGGGTTGCATTTACTGCACCGATTCGGGCCAAAAATTAAACGATGCACTGATTCGTCCAGAAACAAAACGAACGCACCTAGTCATATTTTTTGGACCCAATAGTGATGTTTGGGTTCATTTGGGTCAGTTTCGTAATTGTGTCGAAAACAATGCCGGGGTTGCATTTAATGCACCGAGTCGGGCAGAGAAGAAACGATGCACCGATTCGGGCCAGAAACAAAACGAACGCACCCAATCCAGTTTTTTGGAACCAATATTGATGTTTTGGTTCATTTTGGTCAGTTTCATTTCTGTGCCGAAAACCATGTCGGGTTGCATTTACTGCACCGATTCGGGCCAAAAATTAAACGATGCACTGATTCGTCCAGAAACAAAACGAACGCACCTAGTCCACTTTTATGGACCCGATAGTGATGTTTGGGTTCGTTTGGGTCAGTTTCGTAATTGTGTCGAAAACCATGCCGGGGTTGCATTTAATGCACCGAGTGGGGCAGAAAAGAAACGATGCACCGATTCGGGCCAGAAACAAAACGAACGCACCCAATCCACTTTTTTGACCTAGTAGTGATGTTTTGGTTCATTTTGGTCAGTTTCATTACTGTGCCGAAAACCATGCCGAGGGTGCATTTACTGCATCGATTTGGGCCGAAAATTAAACGATGCACCGATTGGTCCAGAAACAAAACGAACGCACCCAGTCCACTTTTATGGACCCAATAGTGATGTTTGGGTTCATTTGGGTCAGTTTCGTAATTGTGTCGAAAACCATGCCGGGGTTGCATTTAATGCACCGAGTCGGGCAGAAAAGAAACGATGCACCGATTCGGGCCAGAAACAAAATGAACAGACCCAATCCACTTTTTTGGAACCAATATTGATGTTTTGGTTCATTTTGGTCAGTTTCATTACTGTGCTGAAAACCATGTCGGGTTGCATTTACTGCACCGATTCGGGCCAAAAATTAAACGATGCACTAATTCGTCCAGAAACAAAACGAACGCACCTAGTCCACTTTTTTGGACCCAATAGTGATGTTTGGGTTCATTTGGGTCAGTTTCGTAATTGTGTCGAAAACCATGTCGGGGTTGCATTTAATGCACCGAGTCGGGCAGAAAAGAAACGATGCACCGATTCGGGCCAGAAACAAAACGAACGCACCCAATCCACTTTTTTGGAACCAATATTGATGTTTTGGTTCATTTTGGTCAGTTTCATTACTGTGCCGAAAACCATGCCGAGGGTGCATTTACTGCATCGATTTGGGCCGAAAATGAAACGATGCACCGATTGGTCCAGAAACAAAACGAACGCACCCAGTCCACTTTTATGGACCCAATAGTGATGTTTGGGTTCGTTTGGGTCAGTTTCATAATTGTGTCGAAAACCATACCGGGGTTGCACTTAATGCACCGAGTCGGGCAGAAAAGAAACGATGCACCGATTCGGGCCAGAAACGAAACGAACGCACCCAATCCACTTTTTTGGAACCAATATTGAAGTTTTGGTTCATTTTGGTCAGTTTCATTACTGTGCCGAAAACCATGTCGGGTTGCATTTACTGCACCGATTCGGGCCAAGAATTAAACGATGCACTGATTCGTCCAGAAACAAAACGAACGCACCTAGTCATATTTTTTGGACCCAATAGTGATGTTTGGGTTCATTTGGGTCAGTTTCGTAATTGTGTCGAAAACAATGCCGGGGTTGCATTTAATGCACCGAGTCGGGCAGAGAAGAAACGATGCACCGATTCGGGCCAGAAACAAAACGAACGCACCCAATCCAGTTTTTTGGAACCAATATTGATGTTTTGGTTCATTTTGGTCAGTTTCATTACTGTGCCGAAAACCATGTCGGGTTGCATTTACTGCACCGATTCGGGCCAAAAATTAAACGATGCACTGATTCGTCCAGAAAGAAAACGAACGCACCTAGTCATATTTTTTGGACCCAATAGTGATGTTTGGGTTCATTTGGGTCAGTTTCGTAATTGTGTCGAAAACAATGCCGGGGTTGCATTTAATGCACCGAGTCGGGCAGAGAAGAAACGATGCACCGATTCGGGCCAGAAACAAAACGAACGCACCCAATCCAGTTTTTTGGAACCAATATTGATGTTTTGGTTCATTTTGGTCAGTTTCATTACTGTGCCGAAAACCATGTCGGGTTGCATTTACTGCACCGATTCGGGCCAAAAATTAAACAATGCACTGATTCGTCCAGAAACAAATCGAACGCACCTAGTCCACTTTTATGGACCCGATAGTGATGTTTGTGTTCGTTTGGGTCAGTTTCGTAATTGTGTCGAAAACCATGCCGGGGTTGCATTTAATGCACCGAGTGGGGCAGAAAAGAAACGATGCACCGATTCGGGCCAGAAACAAAACGAATGCACCCAATCCACTTTTTTGACCTAGTAGTGATGTTTTGGTTCATTTTGGTCAGTTTCATTACTGTGCCGAAAACCATGCCGAGGGTGCATTTACTGCATCGATTTGGGCCGAAAATGAAACGATGCACCGATTGGTCCAGAAACAAAACGAACGCACCCAGTCTACTTTTATGGACCCAATAGTGATGTTTGGGTTCATTTGGGTCAGTTTCGTAATTGTGTCGAAAACCATGCCGGGGTTGCATTTAATGCACCGAGTCGGGCAGAAAAGAAACGATGCACCGATTCGGGCCAGAAACGAAATGAACGCACCCAATCCACTTTTTTGGAACCAATATTGATGTTTTGGTTCATTTTGGTCAGTTTCATTACTGTGCCGAAAACCATGTCGGGTTGCATTTACTGCACCGATTCGGGCCAAAAATTAAACGATGCACTGATTCGTCCAGAAACAAAACGAACGCACCTAGTCATATTTTTTGGACCCAATAGTGATGTTTGGGTTCATTTGGGTCAGTTTCGTAATTGTGTCGAAAACAATGCCGGGGTTGCATTTAATGCACCGAGTCGGGCAGAGAAGAAACGATGCACCGATTCGGGCCAGAAACAAAACGAACGCACCCAATCCAGTTTTTTGGAACCAATATTGATGTTTTGGTTCATTTTGGTCAGTTTCATTACTGTGCCGAAAACCATGTCGGGTTGCATTTACTGCACCGATTCGGGCCAAAAATTAAACGATGCACTGATTCGTCCAGAAACAAAACGAACGCACCTAGTCCACTTTTATGGACCCGATAGTGATGTTTGGGTTCGTTTGGGTCAGTTTCGTAATTGTGTCGAAAACCATGCCGGGGTTGCATTTAATGCACCGAGTGGGGCAGAAAAGAAACGATGCACAGATTCGGGCCAGAAACAAAACGAATGCACCCAATCCACTTTTTTGACCTAGTAGTGATGTTTTGGTTCATTTTGGTCAGTTTCATTACTGTGCCGAAAACCATGCCGAGGGTGCATTTACTGCATCGATTTGGGCCGAAAATGAAACGATGCACCGATTGGTCCAGAAACAAAACGAACGCACCCAGTCTACTTTTATGGACCCAATAGTGATGTTTGGGTTCATTTGGGTCAGTTTCATAATTGTGTCGAAAACCATGCCGGGGTTGCATTTAATGCACCGAGTCGGGCAGAAAAGAAACGATGCACCGATTCGGGCCAGAAACGAAATGAACGCACCCAATCCACTTTTTTGGAACCAATATTGATGTTTTGGTTCATTTTGGTCAGTTTCATTACTGTGCCGAAAACCATGTCGGGTTGCATTTACTGCACCGATTTGGGCCAAAAATTTAACGATGCACTGATTCGTCCAGAAACAAAACGAACGCACCTAGTCATATTTTTTGGACCCAATAGTGATGTTTGGGTTCATTTGGGTCAGTTTCGTAATTGTGTCGAAAACAATGCCGGGGTTGCATTTAATGCACCGAGTCGGGCAGAGAAGAAACGATGCACCGATTCGGGCCAGAAACAAAACGAACGCACCCAATCCAGTTTTTTGGAACCAATATTGATGTTTTGGTTCATTTTGGTCAGTTTCATTTCTGTGCCAAAAACCATGTCGGGTTGCATTTACTGCACCGATTCGGGCCAAAAATTAAACGATGCACTGATTCGTCCAGAAACAAAACGAACGCACCTAGTCCACTTTTATGGACCCGATAGTGATGTTTGGGTTCGTTTGGGTCAGTTTCGTAATTGTGTCGAAAACCATGCCGGGGTTGCATTTAATGCACCGAGTGGGGCAGAAAAGAAACGATGCACCGATTCGGGCCAGAAACAAAACGAACGCACCCAATCCACTTTTTTGACCTAGTAGTGATGTTTTGGTTCATTTTGGTCAGTTTCATTACTGTGCCGAAAACCATGCCGAGGGTGCATTTACTGCATCGATTTGGGCCGAAAATTAAACGATGCACCGATTGGTCCAGAAACAAAACGAACGCACCCAGTCCACTTTTATGGACCCAATAGTGATGTTTGGGTTCATTTGGGTCAGTTTCGTAATTGTGTCGAAAACCATGCCGGGGTTGCATTTAATGCACCGAGTCGGGCAGAAAAGAAACGATGCACCGATTCGGGCCAGAAACGAAATGAACGCACCCAATCCACTTTTTTGGAACCAATATTGATGTTTTGGTTCATTTTGGTCAGTTTCATTACTGTGCCGAAAACCATGTCGAGTTGCATTTACTGCACCGATTCGGGCCAAAAATTAAACGATGCACTGATTCGTCCAGAAACAAAACGAACGCACCTAGTCATATTTTTTGGACCCAATAGTGATGTTTGGGTTCATTTGGGTCAGTTTCGTAATTGTGTCGAAAACCATGCCGGGGTTGCATTTAATGCACCGAGTCGGGCAGAAAACAAACGATGCACCGATTCGGGCCAGAAACGAAATGAACGCACCCAATCCACTTTTTTGGAACCAATATTGATGTTTTGGTTCATTTTGGTCAGTTTCATTACTGTGCCGAAAACCATGTCGAGTTGCATTTACTGCACCGATTCGGGCCAAAAATTAAACGATGCACTGATTCGTCCAGAAACAAAACGAACGCACCTAGTCATATTTTTTGGACCCAATAGTGATGTTTGGGTTCATTTGGGTCAGTTTCGTAATTGTGTCGAAAACAATGCCGGGGTTGCATTTAATGCACCGAGTCGGGCAGAGAAGAAACGATGCACCGATTCGGGCCAGAAACAAAACGAACGCACCCAATCCACTTTTTTGGAACCAATATTGATGTTTTGGTTCATTTTGGTCAGGTTCATTACTGTGCCGAAAACCATGTCGGGTTGCATTTACTGCACCGATTCGGGCCAAAAATTAAATGATGCACTGATTCGTCCAGAAACAAAACGAACGCACCTAGTCATATTTTTTGGACCCAATAGTGATGTTTGGGTTCATTTGGGTCAGTTTCGTAATTGTGTCGAAAACAATGCCGGGGTTGCATTTAATGCACCGAGTCGGGCAGAGAAGAAACGATGCACCGATTCGGGCCAGAAACAAAACGAACGCACTCAATCCAGTTTTTTGGAACCAATATTGATGTTTTGGTTCATTTTGGTCAGTTTCATTACTGTGCCGAAAACCATGTCGGGTTGCATTTACTGCACCGATTCGGGCCAAAAATTAAACGATGCACTGATTCGTCCAGAAACAAAACGAACGCACCTAGTCCACTTTTTTGGACCCAATAGTGATGTTTGGGTTGATTTGGGTCAGTTTCGTAATTGTGTCGAAAACAATGCCGGGGTTGCATTTAATGCACCGAGTCGGGCAGAGAAGAAACGATGCACCGATTCGGGCCAGAAACAAAACGAACGCACCCAATCCACTTTTTTGGAACCAATATTGATGTTTTGGTTCATTTTGGTCAGGTTCATTACTGTGCCGAAAACCATGTCGGGTTGCATTTACTGCACCGATTCGGGCCAAAAATTAAACGATGCACTGATTCGTCCAGAAACAAAACGAACGCACCTAGTCATATTTTTTGGACCCAATAGTGATGTTTGGGTTCATTTGGGTCAGTTTCGTAATTGTGTCGAAAACAATGCCGGGGTTGCATTTAATGCACCGAGTCGGGCAGAGAAGAAACGATGCACCGATTCGGGCCAGAAACAAAACGAACGCACTCAATCCAGTTTTTTGGAACCAATATTGATGTTTTGGTTCATTTTGGTCAGTTTCATTACTGTGCCGAAAACCATGTCGGGTTGCATTTACTGCACCGATTCGGGCCAAAAATTTAACGATGCACTGATTCGTCCAGAAACAAAACGAACGCACCTAGTCATATTTTTTGGACCCAATAGTGATGTTTGGGTTCATTTGGGTCAGTTTCGTAATTGTGTCGAAAACAATGCCGGGGTTGCATTTAATGCACCGAGTCGGGCAGAGAAGAAACGATGCACCGATTCGGGCCAGAAACAAAACGAACGCACCCAATCCAGTTTTTTGGAACCAATATTGATGTTTTGGTTCATTTTGGTCAGTTTCATTACTGTGCCGAAAACCATGTCGAGTTGCATTTACTGCACCGATTCGGGCCAAAAATTAAACGATGCACTGATTCGTCCAGAAACAAAACGAACGCACCTAGTCCACTTTTATGGACCCGATAGTGATGTTTGGGTTCGTTTGGGTCAGTTTCGTAATTGTGTCAAAAACCATGCCGGGGTTGCATTTAATGCACCGAGTGGGGCAGAAAAGAAACGATGCACCGATTCGGGCCAGAAACAAAATGAACGCACCCAATCCACTTTTTTGGAACCAATATTGATGTTTTGGTTCATTTTGGTCAGTTTCATTACTGTGCCGAAAACCATGTCGAGTTGCATTTACTGCACCGATTCGGGCCAAAAATTAAACGATGCACTGATTCGTCCAGAAACAAAACGAACGCACCTAGTCATATTTTTTGGACCCAATAGTGATGTTTGGGTTGATTTGGGTCAGTTTCGTAATTGTGTCGAAAACAATGCCGGGGTTGCATTTAATGCACCGAGTCGGGCAGAGAAGAAACGATGCACCGATTCGGGCCAGAAACAAAACGAACGCACCCAATCCACTTTTTTGGAACCAATATTGATGTTTTGGTTCATTTTGGTCAGGTTCATTACTGTGCCGAAAACCATGTCGGGTTGCATTTACTGCACCGATTCGGGCCAAAAATTAAACGATGCACTGATTCGTCCAGAAACAAAACGAACGCACCTAGTCATATTTTTTGGACCCAATAGTGATGTTTGGGTTCATTTGGGTCAGTTTCGTAATTGTGTCGAAAACAATGCCGGGGTTGCATTTAATGCACTGAGTCGGGCAGAGAAGAAACGATGCACCGATTTGGGCCAGAAACAAAACGAACGCACTCAATCCAGTTTTTTGGAACCAATATTGATGTTTTGGTTCATTTTGGTCAGTTTCATTACTGTGCCGAAAACCATGTCGGGTTGCATTTACTGCACCGATTCGGGCCAAAAATTTAACGATGCACTGATTCGTCCAGAAACAAAACGAACGCACCTAGTCATATTTTTTGGACCCAATAGTGATGTTTGGGTTCATTTGGGTCAGTTTCGTAATTGTGTCGAAAACAATGCCGGGGTTGCATTTAATGCACCGAGTCGGGCAGAGAAGAAACGATGCACCGATTCGGGCCAGAAACAAAACGAACGCACCCAATCCAGTTTTTTGGAACCAATATTGATGTTTTGGTTCATTTTGGTCAGTTTCATTACTGTGCCGAAAACCATGTCGAGTTGCATTTACTGCACCGATTCGGGCCAAAAATTAAACGATGCACTGATTCGTCCAGAAACAAAACGAACGCACCTAGTCCACTTTTATGGACCCGATAGTGATGTTTGGGTTCGTTTGGGTCAGTTTCGTAATTGTGTCGAAAACCATGCCGGGGTTGCATTTAATGCACCGAGTGGGGCAGAAAAGAAACGATGCACCGATTCGGGCCAGAAACAAAATGAACGCACCCAATCCACTTTTTTGACCTAGTAGTGATGTTTTGGTTCATTTTGGTCAGTTTCATTACTGTGCCGAAAACCATGCCGAGGGTGCATTTACTGCATCGATTTGGGCCGAAAATTAAACGATGCACTGATTGGTCCAGAAACAAAACGAACGCACCCAGTCCACTTTTATGGACCCAATAGTGATGTTTGGGTTCATCTGGGTCAGTTTCGTAATTGTGTCGAAAACCATGCGGGGGTTGCATTTAATGCACCGAGTCGGGCAGAAAAGAAACGATGCACCGATTCGGGCCAGAAACAAAACGAACGCACCCAATGCACTTTTTTGGAACCAATATTGATGTTTTGGTTCATTTTGGTCAGTTTCATTACTGTGCCGAAAACCATGCCGAGGGTGCATTTACTGCATCAATTTGGGCCGAAAATGAAACGATGCACCGATTGGTCCAGAAACAAAACGAACGCACCCAGTTACCTTTTTATGGACCCAATAGTGATGTTTGGGTTCGTTTGGGTCAGTTTCCTAATTGTGTCGAAAACCATACCGGGGTTGCACTTAATGCACCGAGTCGGGCAGAAAAGAAACGATGCACCGATTCGGGCCAGAAACGAAACGAACGCACCCAATCCACTTTTTTGGAACCAATATTGAAGTTTTGGTTCATTTTGGTCAGTTTCATTACTGTGCCGAAAACCATGTCGGGTTGCATTTACTGCACCAATTCGGGCCAAAAATTAAACGATGCACTGATTCGTCCAGAAACAAAACGAACGCACCTAGTCATATTTTTTGGACCCAATAGTGATGTTTGGGTTGATTTGGGTCAGTTTCGTAATTGTGTCGAAAACAATGCCGGGGTTGCATTTAATGCACCGAGTCGGGCAGAGAAGAAACGATGCACCGATTCGGGCTAGAAACAAAACGAACACACCCAATCCAGTTTTTTGGAACCAATATTGATGTTTTGGTTCATTTTGGTCAGTTTCATTACTGTGCCGAAAACCATGTCGAGTTGCATTTACTGCACCGATTCGGGCCAAAAATTAAACGATGCACTGATTCGTCCAGAAACAAAACGAACGCACCTAGTCCACTTTTATGGACCCGATAGTGATGTTTGGGTTCGTTTGGGTCAGTTTCGTAATTGTGTCGAAAACCATGCCGGGGTTGCATTTAATGCACCGAGTGGGGCAGAAAAGAAACGATGCACCGATTCGGGCCAGAAACAAAACGAACGCACCCAATCCACTTTTTTGACCTAGTAGTGATGTTTTGGTTCATTTTGGTCAGTTTCATTACTGTGCCGAAAACCATGCCGAGGGTGCATTTACTGCATCGATTTGGGCCGAAAATTAAACGATGCACTGATTGGTCCAGAAACAAAACGAACGCACCCAGTCCACTTTTATGGACCCAATAGTGATGTTTGGGTTCATTTGGGTCAGTTTCGTAATTGTGTCGAAAACCATGCCGGGGTTGCATTTAATGCACCGAGTCGGGCAGAGAAGAAACGATGCACCGATTCGGGCCAGAAACAAAACGAACGCACCCAATCCAGTTTTTTGGAACCAATATTGATGTTTTGGTTCATTTTGGTCAGTTTCATTACTGTGCCGAAAACCATGTCGGGTTGCATTTACTGCACCGATTCGGGCCAAAAATTAAACGATGCACTGATTCGTCCAGAAACAAAACGAACGCACCTAGTCCACTTTTTTGGACCCAATAGTGATGTTTGGGTTCGTTTGGGTCAGTTTCGTAATTGTGTCGAAAACCATGCCGGGGTTGCATTTAATGCACCGAGTCGGGCAGAGAAGAAACGATGCACCGATTCGGGCCAGAAACGAAATGAACGCACCCAATCCACTTTTTTGGAACCAATATTGATGTTTTGGTTCATTTTGGTCAGTTTCATTACTGTGCCGAAAACCATGTCGGGTTGCATTTACTGCACCGATTCGGGCCAAAAATTAAACGATGCACTGATTCGTCCAGAAACAAAACGAACGCACCTAGTCCACTTTTTTGGACCCAATAGTGATGTTTGGGTTCGTTTGGGTCAGTTTCGTAATTGTGTCGAAAACCATGCCGGGGTTGCATTTAATGCACCGAGTCGGGCAGAGAAGAAACGATGCCCCGATTAGGGCCAGAAACAAAACGAACGCACCCAATCCAGTTTTTTGGAACCAATATTGATGTTTTGGTTGATTTTGGTCAGTTTCATTACTGTGCCGAAAACCATGTCGGGTTGCATTTACTGCACCGATTCGGGCCAAAAATTAAACGATGCACTGATTCGTCCAGAAACAAAACGAACGCACCTAGTCATATTTTTTGGACCCAATAGTGATGTTTGGGTTCATTTGGGTCAGTTTCGTAATTGTGTCGAAAACAATGCCGGGGTTGCATTTAATGCACCGAGTCGGGCAGAGAAGAAACGATGCACCGATTCGGGCCAGAAACAAAACGAACGCACCCAATCCACTTTTTTGACCTAGTAGTGATGTTTTGGTTCATTTTGGTCAGTTTCATTACTGTGCCGAAAACCATGCCGAGGGTGCATTTGCTGCATCGATTTGGGCCGAAAATGAAACGATGCACCGATTGGTCCAGAAACAAAACGAACGCACCCAGTCTACTTTTATGGACCCAATAGTGATGTTTGGGTTCATTTGGGTCAGTTTCGTAATTGTGTCGAAAACCATGCCGGGGTTGCATTTAATGCACCGAGTCGGGCAGAAAAGAAACGATGCACCGATTCGGGCCAGAAACGAAACGAACGCACCCAATCCAATTTTTTGGAACCAATATTGAAGTTTTGGTTCATTTTGGTCAGTTTCATTACTGTGCCGAAAACCATGTCGGGTTGCATTTACTGCACCGATTCGGGCCAAAAATTAAACGATGCACTGATTCGTCCAGAAACAAAACGAACGCACCTAGTCCACTTTTATGGACCCGATAGTGATGTTTGGGTTCGTTTGGGTCAGTTTCGTAATTGTGTCGAAAACCATGCCGGGGTTGCATTTAATGCACCGAGTGGGGCAGAAAAGAAACGATGCACCGATTCGGGCCAGAAACAAAACGAACGCACCCAATCCACTTTTTTGACCTAGTAGTGATGTTTTGGTTCATTTTGGTCAGTTTCATTACTGTGCCGAAAACCATGCCGAGGGTGCATTTACTGCATCGATTTGGGCCGAAAATGAAATGATGCACCGATTGGTCCAGAAACAAAACGAACGCACCCAGTCTACTTTTATGGACCCAATAGTGATGTTTAGGTTCATTTGGGTCAGTTTCGTAATTGTGTCGAAAACCATGCCGGGGTTGCATTTAATGCACCGAGTCGGGCAGAAAAGAAACGATGCACCGATTCGGGCCAGAAACGAAATGAACGCACCCAATCCACTTTTTTGGAACCAATATTGATGTTTTGGTTCATTTTGGTCAGTTTCATTACTGTGCCGAAAACCATGTCGGGTTGCATTTACTGCACCGATTCGGGCCAAAAATTAAACGATGCACTGATTCGTCCAGAAACAAAACGAACGCACCTAGTCCACTTTTTTGGACCCAATAGTGATGTTTGGGTTCATTTGGGTCAGTTTCGTAATTGTGTCGAAAACCATGTCGGGGTTGCATTTAATGCACCGAGTCGGGCAGAAAAGAAACGATGCACCGATTCGGGCCAGAAACAAAACGAACGCACCCAATCCACTTTTTTGAAACCAATATTGATGTTTTGGTTCATTTTGGTCAGTTTCATTACTGTGCCGAAAACCATGCCGAGGGTGCATTTATTGCATCGATTTGGGCCGAAAATGAAACGATGCACCGATTGGTCCAGAAACAAAACGAACGCAACCAGTCCACTTTTATGGACCCAATAGTGATGTTTGGGTTCGTTTAGGTCAGTTTCATAATTGTGTCGAAAACCATACCGGGGTTGCACTTAATGCACCGAGTCGGGCAGAAAAGAAACGATGCACCGATTCGGGCCAGAAACGAAACGAACGCACCCAATCCACTTTTTTGGAACCAATATTGAAGTTTTGGTTCATTTTGGTCAGTTTCATTACTGTGCCGAAAACCATGTCGGGTTGCATTTACTGCACCGATTCGGGCCAAAAATTAAACGATGCACTGATTCATCCAGAAACAAAACGAACGCACCTAGTCATATTTTTTGGACCCAATAGTGATGTTTGGGTTCATTTGGGTCAGTTTCGTAATTGTGTCGAAAACAATGCCGGGGTTGCATTTAATGCACCGAGTCGGGCAGAGAAGAAACGATGCACCGATTCGGGCCAGAAACAAAACGAATGCACCCAATCCACTTTTTTGGAACCAATATTGATGTTTTGGTTCATTTTGGTCAGTTTCATTACTGTGCCGAAAACCATGTCGGGTTGCATTTACTGCACCGATTCGGGCCAAAAATTAAACGATGCACTGATTCGTCCAGAAACAAAACGAACGCACCTAGTCCACTTTTATGGACCCGATAGTGATGTTTGGGTTCGTTTGGGTCAGTTTCGTAATTGTGTCGAAAACCATGCCGGGGTTGCATTTAATGCACCGAGTGGGGCAGAAAAGAAACGATGCACCGATTCGGGCCAGAAACAAAACGAACGCACCCAATCCACTTTTTTGACCTAGTAGTGATGCTTTGGTTCATTTTGGTCAGTTTCATTACTGTGCCGAAAACCATGCCGAGGGTGCATTTACTGCATCGATTTGGGACGAAAATGAAACGATGCACCGATTGGTCCAGAAACAAAACGAACGCACCCAGTCCACTTTTATGGACCCAATAGTGATGTTTGGGTTCATTTGGGTCAGTTTCGTAATTGTGTCGAAAACCATGCCGGGGTTGCATTTAATGCACCGAGTCGGGCAGAAAAGAAACGATGCACCGATTCGGGCCAGAAACGAAATGAACGCACCCAATCCACTTTTTTGGAACCAATATTGATGTTTTGGTTCATTTTGGTCAGTTTCATTACTGTGCCGAAAACCATGCCGAGGGTGCATTTACTGCATCGATTTGGGCCGAAAATGAAACGATGCACCGATTGGTCCAGAAACAAAACGAACGCACCCAGTCCACTTTTATGGACCCAATAGTGATGTTTGGGGTTCGTTTGGGTCAGTTTCATAATTGTGTCGAAAACCATACCGGGGTTGCACTAAATGCACCGAGTCGGGCAGAAAAGAAACGATGCACCGACTCGGGCCAGAAACGAAACGAACGCACCCAATCCACTTTTTTGGAACCAATATTGAAGTTTTGGTTCATTTTGGTCAGTTTCATTACTGTGCCGAAAACCATGTCGGGTTGCATTTACTGCACCGATTCAGGCCAAAAATTAAACGATGCTCTGATTCGTCCAGAAACAAAACGAACGCACCTAGTCCACTTTTTTGGACCCAATAGTGATGTTTGGGTTCATTTGGGTCAGTTTCGTCATTGTGTCAAAAACCATGCCGGGGTTGCATTTAATGCACCGAGTCTGGCAGAAAATAAACGATGCACCGATTCGGGCCAGAAACAAAACGAACGCACCCAATCCACTTTTTTGGAACCAATATTGATGTTTTGGTTCATTTTGGTCAGTTTCATTACTGTGCCGAAAACCATGTCGGGTTGCATTTACTGCACCGATTCGGGCCAAAAATTAAACGATGCACTGATTCGTCCAGAAACAAAACGAATGCACCTAGTCCACTTTTATGGACCCGATAGTGATGTTTGGGTTCGTTTGGGTCAGTTTCGTAATTGTGTCGAAAACCATGCCGGGGTTGCATTTAATGCACCGAGTGGGGCAGAAAAGAAACGATGCACCGATTCGGGCCAGAAACAAAACGAACGCACCCAATCCACTTTTTTGACCTAGTAGTGATGTTTTGGTTCATTTTGGTCAGTTTCATTACTGTGCCGAAAACCATGCCGAGGGTGCATTTACTGCATCGATTTGGGCCGAAAATGAAACGATGCACCGATTGGTCTAGAAACAAAACGAACGCACCTAGTCATATTTTTTGGACCCAATAGTGATGTTTGGGTTCATTTGGGTCAGTTTCGTAATTGTGTCGAAAACCATGCCGGGGTTGCATTTAATGCACCGAGTCGGGCTGAAAAGAAACGATGCACCGATTCAGGCCAGAAACGAAATGAACGCACCCAATCCACTTTTTTGGAACCAATATTGATGTTTTGGTTCATTTTGGTCAGTTTCCTTACTGTGCCGAAAACCATGCCGAGGGTGCATTTACTGCATCGATTTGGGCCGAAAATTAAACGATCCACCGATTTGTCCAGAAACAAAACGAACACACCAGTCCACTTTTTTGGACCCAATAGTGATGTTTGGGTTCATTTGGGTCAGTTTTGTAATTGTGTCGAAAACCATGTCGGGGTTGCATTTAATGCACCTAGTCGGGCAGAAAAGAAACGATGCACAGATTCGGGCCAGAAACGAAATGAACGCACCCAATCCACTTTTTTGGAACCAATATTGAAGTTTTGGTTCATTTTGGTCAGTTTCATTACTGTGCCGAAAACCATGTCGGGTTGCATTTACTGCACCGATTCGGGCCAAAAATTAAACGATGCACTGATTCGTCCAGAAACAAAACAAACGCACCTAGTCCACTTTTTTGGACCCAATAGTGATGTTTGGGTTCATTTGGGTCAGTTTCGTAATTGTGTCGAAAACCATGTCGGGGTTGCATTTAATGCACCGAGTCGGGCAGAAAAGAAACGATGCACCGATTCGGGCCAGAAACAAAACGAACACACCCAATCCACTTTTTTGGAACCAATATTGATGTTTTGGTTCATTTTGGTCAGTTTCATTACTGTGCCGAAAACCATGTCGGGTTGCATTTACTGCACCGATTCGGGCCAAAAATTAAACGATGCACTGATTCGTCCATAAACAAAACGAACGCACCTAGTCCACTTTTTTGGACCCAATAGTGATGTTTGGGTTCATTTGGGTCAGTTTCGTAATTGTGTTGAAAACCATGTCGGGGTTGCATTTAATGCACCGAGTCGGGTAGAAAAGAAACGATGCACCGATTCGGGCCAGAAACAAAACGAGCGCACCCAATCCACTTTTTTGGAACCAATATTGATGTTTTGGTTCATTTTGGTCAGTTTCATTACTGTGCCGAAAACCATGTCGGGTTGCATTTACTGCACCGATTCGGGCCAAAAATTAAACGATGCACTGATTCGTCCATAAACAAAACGAACGCACCTAGTCCACTCTTTTGGACCCAATAGTGAAGTTTGGGTTCATTTGGGTCAGTTTCGTAATTGTGTCGAAAACCATGCCGGGGTTGCATTTAATGCACCGAGTGGGGCAGAAAAGAAACGATGCACCGATTCGGGCCAGAAACAAAACGAACGCACCCAATCCACTTTTTTGACCTAGTAGTGATGTTTTGGTTCATTTTGGTCAGTTTCATTACTGTGCCGAAAACCATGCCGAGGGTGCATTTACTGCATCGATTTGGGCCGAAAATGAAACGATGCACCGATTGGTCCAGAAACAAAATGAACGCACCCAGTCCACTTTTATGGACCCAATAGTGATGTTTGGGTTCGTTTGGGTCAGTTTCATAATTGTGTCGAAAACCATACCGGGGTTGCACTTAATGCACCGAGTCGGGCAGAAAAGAAACGATGCACCGATTCGGGCCAGAAATGAAACGAACGCACCCAATCCACTTTTTTGGAACCAATATTGAAGTTTTGGTTCATTTTGGTCAGTTTCATTACTGTGCCGAAAACCATGTTGGGTTGCATTTACTGCACCGATTCGGGCCAAAAATTAAACGATGCACTGATTCGTCCAGAAACAAAACGAACGCACCTAGTCATATTTTTTGGACCCAATAGTGATGTTTGGGTTCATTTGGGTCAGTTTCGTAATTGTGTCGAAAACAATGCCGGGGTTGCATTTAATGCACCGAGTCGGGCAGAGAAGAAACGATGCACCGATTCGGGCCAGAAACAAAACGAACGCACCCAATCCACTTTTTTGGAACCAATATTGATGTTTTGGTTCATTTTGGTCAGTTTCATTACTGTGCCGAAAACCATGTCGGGTTGCATTTACTGCACCGATTCGGGCCAAAAATTAAACGATGCACTGATTCGTCCAGAAACAAAACGAACGCACCTAGTCCACTTTTATGGACCCGATAGTGATGTTTGGGTTCGTTTGGGTCAGTTTCGTAATTGTGTCGAAAACCATGCCGGGGTTGCATTTAATGCACCGAGTGGGGCAGAAAAGAAACGATGCACCGATTCGGGCCAGAAACAAAACGAACGCACCCAATCCACTTTTTTGACCTAGTAGTGATGTTTTGGTTCATTTTGGTCAGTTTCATTACTGTGCCGAAAACCATGCCGAGGGTGCATTTACTGCATCGATTTGGGACGAAAATGAAACGATGCACCGATTGGTCCAGAAACAAAACGAACGCACCCAGTCCACTTTTATGGACCCAATAGTGATGTTTGGGTTCATTTGGGTCAGTTTCGTAATTGTGTCGAAAACCATGCCGGGGTTGCATTTAATGCACCGAGTCGGGAAGAAAAAAAACGATCCACCGATTCGGGCCAGAAACGAAATGAACGCACCCAATCCACTTTTTTGGAACCAATATTGATGTTTTGGTTCATTTTGGTCAGTTTCATTACTGTGCCGAAAACCATGTCGGGTTGCATTTACTGCACCGATTCGGGCCAAAAATTAAACGATGCACTGATTCGTCCAGAAACAAAACAAACGCACCTAGTCCACTTTTTTGGACCCAATAGTGATGTTTGGGTTCATTTGGGTCAGTTTCGTAATTGTGTCGAAAACCATGTCGGGGTTGCATTTAATGCACCGAGTCGGGCAGAAAAGAAACGATGCACAGATTCGGGTCAGAAACGAAATGAACGCACCCAATCCACTTTTTTGGAACCAATATTGAAGTTTTGGTTCATTTTGGTCAGTTTCATTACTGTGCCGAAAACCATGTCGGGTTGCATTTACTGCACCGATTCGGGCCAAAAATTAAACGATGCACTGATTCGTCCAGAAACAAAACAAACGCACCTAGTCCACTTTTTTGGACCCAATAATGATGTTTGGGTTCATTTGGGTCAGTTTCGTAATTGTGTCGAAAACCATGTCGGGGTTGCATTTAATGCACCGAGTCGGGCAGAAAAGAAACGATGCACCGATTCGGGCCAGAAACAAAATGAACGCACCCAATCCACTTTTTTGGAACCAATATTGATGTTTTGGTTCATTTTGGTCAGTTTCATTACTGTGCCGAAAACCATGTCGGGTTGCATTTACTGCACCGATTCGGGCCAAAAATTAAACGATGCACTGATTCGTCCATAAACAAAATGAACGCACCTAGTCCACTTTTTTGGACCCAATAGTGATGTTTGGGTTCATTTGGGTCAGTTTCGTAATTGTGTTGAAAACCATGTCGGGGTTGCATTTAATGCACCGAGTCGGGCAGAAAAGAAACGATGCACCGATTCGGGCCAGAAACAAAACGAACGCACCCAATGCACTTTTTTGGAACCAATATTGATGTTTTGGTTCATTTTGGTCAGTTTCATTACTGTGCCGAAAACCATGTCGGGTTGCATTTACTGCACCGATTCGGGCCAAAAATTAAACGATGCACTGATTCGTCCATAAACAAAACGAACGCACCTAGTCCACTTTTTTGGACCCAATAGTGAAGTTTGGGTTCATTTGGGTCAGTTTCGTAATTGTGTCGAAAACCATGCCGGGGTTGCATTTAATGCACCGAGTGGGGCAGAAAAGAAACGATGCACCGAATCGGGCCAGAAACAAAACGAACGCACCCAATCCACTTTTTTGACCTAGTAGTGATGTTTTGGTTCATTTTGGTCAGTTTCATTAGTGTGCCGAAAACCATGCCGAGGGTGCATTTACTGCATCGATTTGGGCCGAAAATGAAACGATGCACCGATTGGTCCAGAAACAAAACGAACGCACCCAGTCCACTTTTATGGACCCAATAGTGATGTTTGGGTTCGTTTGGGTCAGTTTCATAATTGTGTCGAAAACCATACCGGGGTTGCACTTAATGCACCGAGTCGGGCAGAAAAGAAACGATGCACCGATTCGGGCCAGAAACGAAACGAACGCACCCAATCCACTTTTTTGGAACCAATATTGAAGTTTTGGTTCATTTTGGTCAGTTTCATTACTGTGCCGAAAACCATGTCGGGTTGCATTTACTGCACCGATTCGGGCCAAAAATTAAACGATGCACTGATTCGTCCAGAAACAAAACGAACGCACCTAGTCATATTTTTTGGACCCAATAGTGATGTTTGGGTTCATTTGGGTCAGTTTCGTAATTGTGTCGAAAACAATGCCGGGGTTGCATTTAATGCACCGAGTCGGGCAGAGAAGAAACGATGCACCGATTCGGGCCAGAAACAAAACGAACGCACCCAATCCACTTTTTTGGAACCAATATTGATGTTTTGGTTCATTTTGGTCAGTTTCATTACTGTGCCGAAAACCATGTCGGGTTGCATTTACTGCACCGATTCGGGCCAAAAATTAAACGATGCACTGATTCGTCCAGAAACAAAACGAACGCACCTAGTCCACTTTTATGGACCCGATAGTGATGTTTGGGTTCGTTTGGGTCAGTTTCGTAATTGTGTCGAAAACCATGCCGGGGTTGCATTTAATGCACCGAGTGGGGCAGAAAAGAAACGATGCACCGATTCGGGCCAGAAACAAAACGAACGCACCCAATCCACTTTTTTGACCTAGTAGTGATGTTTTGGTTCATTTTGGTCCGTTTCATTACTGTGCCAAAAACCATGCCGAGGGTGCATTTACTGCATCGATTTGGGACGAAAATGAAACGATGCACCGATTGGTCCAGAAACAAAACGAACGCACCCAGTCCACTTTTATGGACCCAATAGTGATGTTTGGGTTCATTTGGGTCAGTTTCGTAATTGTGTCGAAAACCATGCCGGGGTTGCATTTAATGCACCGAGTCGGGCAGAAAAGAAACGATCCACCGATTCGGGCCAGAAACGAAATGAACGCATCCAATCCACTTTTTTGGAACCAATATTGTTGTTTTGGTTCATTTTGGTCAGTTTCATTACTGTGCCGAAAACCATGTCGGGTTGCATTTACTGCACCGATTCGGGCCAAAAATTAAACGATGCACTGATTCGTCCAGAAACAAAACAAACGCACCTAGTCCACTTTTTTTGACCCAATAGTGATGTTTGGGTTCATTTGGGTCAGTTTCGTAATTGTGTCGAAAACCATGTCGGGGTTGCATTTAATGCACCGAGTCGGGCAGAAAAGAAACGATGCACAGATTCGGGCCAGAAATGAAATGAACGCACCCAATCCACTTTTTTGGAACCAATATTGATGTTTTGGTTCATTTTGGTCAGTTTCATTACTGTGCCGAAAACCATGTCGGGTTGCATTTACTGCACCGATTCGGGCCAAAAATTAAACGATGCACTGATTCGTCCATAAACAAAACGAACGCACCTAGTCCACTTTTTTGGACCCAATAGTGAAGTTTGGGTTCATTTGGGTCAGTTTCGTAATTGTGTCGAAAACCATGCCGGGGTTGCATTTAATGCACCGAGTGGGGCAGAAAAGAAACGATGCACCGAATCGGGCCAGAAACAAAACGAACGCACCCAATCCACTTTTTTGACCTAGTAGTGATGTTTTGGTTCATTTTGGTCAGTTTCATTACTGTGCCGAAAACCATGCCGAGGGTGCATTTACTGCATCGATTTGGGCCGAAAATGAAACGATGCACCGATTGGTCCAGAAACAAAACGAACGCACCCAGTCCACTTTTATGGACCCAATAGTGATGTTTGGGTTCGTTTGGGTCAGTTTCATAATTGTGTCGAAAACCATACCGGGGTTGCACTTAATGCACCGAGTCGGGCAGAAAAGAAACGATGCACCGATTCGGGCCAGAAACGAAACGAACGCACCCAATCCACTTTTTTGGAACCAATATTGAAGTTTTGGTTCATTTTGGTCAGTTTCATTACTGTGCTGAAAACCATGTCGGGTTGCATTTACTGCACCGATTCGGGCCAAAAATTAAACGATGCACTGATTCGTCCAGAAACAAAACGAACGCACCTAGTCATATTTTTTGGACCCAATAGTGATGTTTGGGTTCATTTGGGTCAGTTTCGTAATTGTGTCGAAAACAATGCCGGGGTTGCATTTAATGCACCGAGTCGGGCAGAGAAGAAACGATGCACCGATTCGGGCCAGAAACAAAACGAACGCACCCAATCCACTTTTTTGGAACCAATATTGATGTTTTGGTTCATTTTGGTCAGTTTCATTACTGTGCCGAAAACCATGTCGGGTTGCATTTACTGCACCGATTCGGGCCAAAAATTAAACGATGCACTGATTCGTCCAGAAACAAAACGAACGCACCCAGTCCACTTTTATGGACCCAATAGTGATGTTTGGGTTCATTTGGGTCAGTTTCGTAATTGTGTCGAAAACCATGCCGGGGTTGCATTTAATGCACCGAGTCGGGCAGAAAAGAAACGATCCACCGATTCGGGCCAGAAACGAAATGAACGCACCCAATCCACTTTTTTGGAACCAATATTGATGTTTTGGTTCATTTTGGTCAGTTTCATTACTGTGCCGAAAACCATGTCGGGTTGCATTTACTGCACCGATTCGGGCCAAAAATTAAACGATGCACTGATTCGTCCAGAAACAAAACAAACGCACCTAGTCCACTTTTTTTGACCCAATAGTGATGTTTGGGTTCATTTGGGTCAGTTTCGTAATTGTGTCGAAAACCATGTCGGGGTTGCATTTAATGCACCGAGTCGGGCAGAAAAGAAACGATGCACAGATTCGGGCCAGAAACGAAATGAACGCACCCAATCCACTTTTTTGGAACCAATACTGAAGTTTTGGTTCATTTTGGTCAGTTTCATTACTGTGCCGAAAACCATGTCGGGTTGCATTTACTGCACCGATTCGGGCCAAAAATTAAACGATGCACTGATTCGTCCAGAAACAAAACAAACGCACCTAGTCCACTTTTTTGGACCCAATAGTGATGTTTGGGTTCATTTGGGTCAGTTTCGTAATTGTGTCGAAAGCCATGTCGGGGTTGCATTTAATGCACCGAGTCGGGCAGAAAAGAAACGATGCACCGATTCGGGCCAGAAACAAAATGAACGCACCCAATCCACTTTTTTGGAACCAATATTGATGTTTTGGTTCATTTTGGTCAGTTTCATTACTGTGCCGAAAACCATGTCGGGTTGCATTTACTGCACCGATTCGGGCGAAAAATTAAACGATGCACTGATTCGTCCATAAACAAAATGAACGCACCTAGTCCACTTTTTTGGACCCAATAGTGATGTTTGGGTTCATTTGGGTCAGTTTCGTAATTGTGTTGAAAACCATGCCGGGGTTGCATTTAATGCACCGAGTGGGGCAGAAAAGAAACGATGCACCGCATCGGGCCAAAAACAAAACGAACGCACCCAATCCACTTTTTTGACCTAGTAGTGATGTTTTGGTTCATTTTGGTCAGTTTCATTACTGTGCCGAAAACCATGCCGAGGGTGCATTTACTGCATCGATTTGGGCCGAAAATGAAACGATGCACCGATTGGTCCAGAAACAAAACGAACGCACCCAGTCCACTTTTATGGACCCAATAGTGATGTTTGGGTTCGTTTGGGTCAGTTTCATAATTGTGTCGAAAACCATACCGGGGTTGCACTTAATGCACCGAGTCGGGCAGAAAAGAAACGATGCACCGATTCGGGCCAGAAACGAAACGAACGCACCCAATCCACTTTTTTGGAACCAATATTGAAGTTTTGGTTCATTTTGGTCAGTTTCATTACTGTGCCGAAAACCATGTCGGGTTGCATTTACTGCACCGATTCGGGCCAAAAATTAAACGATGCACTGATTCGTCCAGAAACAAAACGAACGCACCTAGTCATATTTTTTGGACCCAATAGTGATGTTTGGGTTCATTTGGGTCAGTTTCGTAATTGTGTCGAAAACAATGCCGGGGTTGCATTTAATGCACCGAGTCGGGCAGAGAAGAAACGATGCACCGATTCGGGCCAGAAACAAAACGAACGCACCCAATCCACTTTTTTGGAACCAATATTGATGTTTTGGTTCATTTTGGTCAGTTTCATTACTGTGCCGAAAACCATGCCGAGGCTGCATTTACTGCATCGATTTGGGCCGAAAATGAAACGATGCACCGATTGGTCCAGAAACAAAACGAACGCACCCAGTCCACTTTTATGGACCCAATAGTGATGTTTGGGGTTCGTTTGGGTCAGTTTCATAATTGTGTCGAAAACCATACCGGGGTTGCACTTAATGCACCGAGTCGGGCAGAAAAGAAACGATGCACCGACTCGGGCCAGAAACGAAACGAACGCACCCAATCCACTTTTTTGGAACCAATATTGAAGTTTTGGTTCATTCTGGTCAGTTTCATTACGGTGCCGAAAACCATGTCGGGTTGCATTTACTGGACCGATTCGGGCCAAAAATTAAACGATGCACTGATTCGTCCAGAAACAAAACGAACGCACCTAGTCCACTTTTATGGACCCGATAGTGATGTTTGGGTTCGTTTGGGTCAGTTTCGTAATTGTGTTGAAAACCATGCCGGGGTTGCATTTAATGCACCGAGTGGGGCAGAAAAGAAACAATGCACCGATTCGGGCCAGAAACAAAACGAACGCACCCAATCCACTTTTTTGACCTAGTAGTGATGTTTTGGTTCATTTTGGTCAGTTTCATTACTGTGCCGAAAACCATGCCGAGGGTGCATTTACTGCATCGATTTGGGCCGAAAATGAAACGATGCACCGATTGGTCCAGAAACAAAACGAACGCACCCAGTCCACTTTTATGGACCCAATAGTGATGTTTGGGTTCATTTGGGTCAGTTTCGTAATTGTGTCGAAAACCATGCCGGGGTTGCATTTAATGCACCGAGTCGGGCAGAAAAGAAACGATGCACCGATTCAGGCCAGAAACGAAATGAACGCACCCAATCCACTTTTTTGGAACCAATATTGATGTTTTGGTTCATTTTGGTCAGTTTCCTTACTGTGCCGAAATCCATGCCGAGGGTGCATTTACTGCATCGATTTGGGCCGAAAATTAAACGATCCACCGATTTGTCCAGAAACAAAACGAACACACCAGTCCACTTTTTTGGACCCAATAGTGATGTTTGGGTTCATTTGGGTCAGTTTCGTAATTGTGTCGAAAACCATGTTGGGGTTGCATTTAATGCACCGAGTCGGGCAGAAAAGAAACGATGCACAGATTCGGGCCAGAAACGAAATGAACGCACCCAATCCACTTTTTTGGAACCAATATTGAAGTTTTGGTTCATTTTGGTCAGTTTCATTACTGTGCCGAAAACCATGTCGGGTTGCATTTACTGCACCGATTCGGGCCAAAAATTAAACGATGCACTGATTCATCCAGAAACAAAACAAACGCACCTAGTCCACTTTTTTGGACCCAATAGTGATGTTTGGGTTCATTTGGGTCAGTTTCGTAATTGTGTCGAAAACCATGTCGGGGTTGCATTTAATGCACCGAGTCGGGCAGAAAAGAAACGATGCACCGATTCGGAACAGAAACAAAACGAACGCACCCAATCCACTTTTTTGGAACCAATATTGATGTTTTGGTTCATTTTGGTCAGTTTCATTACTGTGCCGAAAACCATGTCGGGTTGCATTTACTGCACCGATTCGGGCCAAAAATTAAACGATGCACTGATTCGTCCATAAACAAAACGAACGCACCTAGTCCACTTTTTTGGACCCAATAGTGATGTTTGGGTTCATTTGGGTCAGTTTCGTAATTGTGTTGAAAACCATGTCGGGGTTGCATTTAATGCACCGAGTCGGGCAGAAAAGAAACGATGCACCGATTCGGGCCAGAAACAAAACGAACGCACCCAATCCACTTTTTTGGAACCAATATTGATGTTTTGGTTCATTTTGGTCAGTTTCATTACTGTGCCGAAAACCATGTCGGGTTGCATTTACTGCACCGATTCGGGCCAAAAATTAAACGATGCACTGATTCGTCCATAAACAAAACGAACGCACCTAGTCCACTTTTTTGGACCCAATAGTGAAGTTTGGGTTCATTTGGGTCAGTTTCGTAATTGTGTCGAAAACCATGCCGGGGTTGCATTTAATGCACCGAGTGGGGCAGAAAAGAAACGATGCACCGATTCGGGCTAGAAACAAAACGAACGCACCCAATCCACTTTTTTGACCTAGTAGTGATGTTTTGGTTCATTTTGGTCAGTTTCATTACTGTGCCTAAAACCATGCCGAGGGTGCATTTACTGCATCGATTTGGGCCGAAAATGAACCGATGCACCGATTGGTCTAGAAACAAAATGAACGCACCCAGTCCACTTTTATGGACCCAATAGTGATGTTTGGGTTCGTTTGGGTCAGTTTCATAATTGTGTCGAAAACCATGCCGGGGTTGCACTTAATGCACCGTGTCGGGCAGAAAAGAAATGATGCACCGATTCGGGCCAGAAACGAAACTAACGCACCCAATCCACTTTTTTGGAACCAATATTGAAGTTTTGGTTCATTTTGGTCAGTTTCATTACTGTGCCGAAAACCATGTCGGGTTACATTTACTGCACCGATTCGGGCCAAAAATTAAACGATGTACTGATTCGTCCAGAAACAAAACGAACGCACCTAGTCCACTTTTTTGGACCCAATAGTGATGTTTGGGTTCATTTGGGTCACTTTCGTAATTGTGTCGAAAACCATGCCGGGGTTCCAATTAATGCACCGAGTCGGGCAGAAAAGAAACGATGCACCGATTCGGGCCAGAAATAAAACGAACGCACCCAATCCACTTTTTTGGAACCAATATTGATGTTTTGGTTCATTTTGGTCAGTTTCATTACTGTGCCGAAAACCATGTCGGGTTGCATTTACTGCACCGATTCGGGCCAAAAATTAAACGATGCACTGATTCGTCCATAAACAAAACAAACGCACCTAGTCCACCTTTTTGGACCCAATAGTGAAGTTTGGGTTCATTTGGGTCAGTTTCATAATTGTGTCGAAAACCATGCCGGGGTTGCATTTAATGCACCGAGTGGGGCAGAAAAGAAACGATGCACCGATTCGGGCCAGAAACAAAACGAACGCACCCAATCCACTTTTTTGGAACCAATATTGAAGTTTTGGTTCATTTTGGTCAGTTTCATTATTGTGCCGAAAACCATGTCGGGTTGCATTTACTGCACCGATTCGGGCCAAAAATTAAACGATGTACTGATTCGTCCAGAAACAAAACGAACGCACCTAGTCCACTTTTTTGCACCCAATAGTGCTGTTTGGGTTCATTTGGGTCAGTTTCGTAATTGTGACGAAAACCATGCCGGGGTTGCATTTAATGCACCGAGTCGGGCAGAAAAGAAACGATGCACCGATTCGGGCCAGAAACAAAACGAACGCACCCAATCCACTTTTTTGGAACCAATATTGATGTTTTGGTTCATTTTGGTCAGTTTCATTACTGTGCCGAAAACCATGTCGGGTTGCATTTACTGCACCGATGCGGGCCAAAAACACTGATTCATCCAGAAAGAAAACGAACGCACCTAGTCCACTTTTATGGACCCGATAGTGATGTTTGGGTTCATTTGGGTCAGTTTCGTAATTGTGTCGAAAACCATGCCGGGGTTGCATTTAATGCACCGAATCGGGCAGAAAAGAAACGATGCACCGATTCGGGCCAGAAACAAAACGAACGCACCCAATCCACTTTTTTGGAACCAATATTGATGTTTTGGTTCATTTTGGTCAGTTTCATTACTGTGCCGAAAACCATGTCGGGTTGCATTTACTGCACCGATTCGGGCCAAAAATTAAACGATGCACTGATTCGTCCAGAAAGAAAACGAACGCACCTAGTCCACTTTTATGGACCCGATAGTGATGTTTGGGTTCGTTTGGGTCAGTTTCGTAATTGTGTCGAAAACCATGCCGGGGTTGCATTTAATGCACCGAGTGGGGCAGAAAAGAAACGATGCACCGATTCGGGCCAGAAACAAAACGAACGCACCCAATCCACTTTTTTGACCTAGTAGTGATGTTTTGGTTCATTTTGGTCTGTTTCATTACTGTGCCGAAAACCATGCCGAGGGTGCATTTACTGCATCGATTTGGGCCAAAAATGAAACGATGCACCGATTGGTCCAGAAACAAAACGAACGCACCTAGTCCACTTTTATGGACCCAATAGTGATGTTTGGGTTCATTTGGGTCAGTTTCGTAATTGTGTCGAAAACCTCGCCGGGGTTGCATTTAATGCACCGAGTCGGGCAGAAAAGAAACGATGCACCGATTCGGGCCAGAAACGAAATGAATGCACCCAATCCACTTTTTTGGAACCAATATTGATGTTTTGGTTCATTTTGGTCAGTTTCATTACTGTGCCGAAAACCATGCCGAGGGTGCATTTACTGCATCGATTTGGGCCGAAAATTAAACGATCCGCCGATTTGTCCAGAAACAAAACGAACACACCAGTCCACTTTTTTAGACCCAATAGTGATGTTTGGGTTCATTTGGGTCAGTTTCGTAATTGTGTCGAAAACCATGTCAGGGTTGCATTTAATGCACCGAGTCGGGCAGAAAAGAAACGATGCACCGATTCGGGCCAGAAATAAAACGAACGCACCCAATCCACTTTTTTGACCTAGTAGTGATGTTTTGGTTCATTTTGGTCAGTTTCATTACTGTGCCGAAAACCATGCCGAGGGTGCATTTACTGCATCGATTTGGGCCGAAAATGAAACGATGCACCGATTGGTCCAGAAACAAAACGAACGCACCCAGTCCACTTTTATGGACCCAATAGTGAAGTTTGGGTTCATTTGGGTCAGTTTCGTAATTGTGTCGAAAACCATGCCGGGGTTGCATTTAATGCACCGAGTCGGGCAGAAAAGAAACGATGCACCGATTCGGGCCAGAAACGAAATGAACGCACCCAATCCACTTTTTTGGAACCAATATTGAAGTTTTGGTTCATTTTGGTCAGTTTCATTACTGTGCCGAAAACCATGCTGAGGGTGCATTTACTGCACCGATTCGGGCCAAAAATTAAACGATGTACTGATTCGTCCAGAAACAAAACGAACGCACCAGTCCACTTTTTTGGACCAAATAGTGATGTTTGGGTTCATTTGGGTCAGTTTCGTAATTGTGTCGAAAACCATGCCGGGGTGCATTTACTGCACCGATTCGGGCCAAAAATTAAACGATGCACTGATTCGTCCAGAAAGAAAACGAACGCACCTAGTCCACTTTTATGGACCCGATAGTGATGTTTGGGTTCGTTTGGGTCAGTTTCGTAATTGTGTCGAAAACCATGCCGGGGTTGCATTTAATGCACCGAGTGGGGCAGAAAAGAAACGATGCACCGATTCGGGACAGAAACAAAACGAACGCACCCAATCCACTTTTTTGACCTAGTAGTGATGTTTTGGTTCATTTTGGTCAGTTTCATTATTGTGCTGAAAACCATGCCGAGGGTGCATTTACTGCATCGATTTGGGCCAAAAATGAAACGATGCAGCGATTGGTCCAGAAACAAAACGAACGCACCTAGTCCACTTTTATGGACCCAATAGTGATGTTTGGGTTCATTTGGGTCAGTTTCGTAATTGTGTCGAAAACCTCGCCGGGGTTGCACTTAATGCACCGAGTCGGGCAGAAAAGAAACGATGCACCGATTCGGGCCAGAAACGAAACGATCGCACCCAATCCACTTTTTTGGAACCAATATTGAAGTTTTGGTTCATTTTGGTGAGTTTCATTACTGTGCCGAAAACCATGTCGGGTTGCATTTACTGCACCGATTCGGGCCAAAAATTAAACGATGTACTGATTCGTCCAAAAACAAAACGAACGCACCTAGTCCACTTTTTTGGACCCAATAGTGATGTTTGGGTTCATTTGGGTCAGTTTCGTAATTGTGTCGAAAACCATGTCAGGGTTGCATTTAATGCACCGAGTCGGGCAGAAAAGAAACGATGCACCGATTCGGGCCAGATACGAAATGAACGCACCCAATCCACTTTTTTGGAACCAATATTGATGTTTTGGTTCATTTTGGTCAGTTTCATTATTGTGCCGAAAACCATGTCGGGTTGCATTTACTGCACCGATTCGGGCCAAAAATTAAATGATGCACTGATTCGTCCAGAAACAAAACGAACGCACCTAGTCCACTTTTATGGACCCGATAGTGATGTTTGGGTTCGTTTGGGTCAGTTTCGTAATTGTGTCGAAAACCATGCCGGGGTTGCATTTAATGCACCGAGTGGGGCAGAAAAGAAACGATGCACCGATTCGGGCCAGAAACAAAACGAACGCACCCAATCCACTTTTTTGACCTAGTAGTGATGTTTTGGTTCATTTTGGTCAGTTTCATTACTGTGCCGAAAACCATGCCGAGGGTGCATTTACAGCATCGATTTGGGCCGAAAATGAAACGATGCACCGATTGGTCCAGAAACAAAACAAACGCACCGAGTCCACTTTTATGGACCCAATAATGATGTTTGGGTTCATTTGGGTCAGTTTCGTAATTGTGTCGAAAACTATGCCGGGGTTGCATTTAATGCACCGAGTCGGGCAGAAAAGAAACGATGCACCGATTCAGGCCAGAAACGAAATGAATGCACCCAATCCACTTTTTTGGAACCAATATTGATGTTTTGGTTCATTTTGGTCAGTTTCATTACTGTGCCGAAAACCATGCCGAGGGTGCATTTACTGCATCGATTTGGGCCGAAAATTAAACGATCCGCCGATTTGTCCAGAAACAAAACGAACCCACGAGTCCACTTTTTTTGGACCCAATAGTGATGTTTGGGTTCATTTGGGTCAGTTTCGTAATTGTGTCGAAAACCTCGCCGGGGTTGCATTTAATGCACCGAGTCGGGCAGAAAAGAAACGATGCACCGATTCGGGCCAGAAACGAAATGAACGCACCCAATCCAGTTTTTTGGAACCAATATTGAAGTTTTGGTTCATTTTGGCCAGTTTCATTAAAGTGCCGAAAACCACGTCGGGTTGCATTTACTGCACCGATTCGGGCCAAAAATTAAACGATGCACTGATTCGTCCAGAAACAAAACGAATGCACCTAGTCCACTTTTTTCGACCCAATAGTGATGTTTGGGTTCATTTGGGCCAGTTTCGTAATTGTGTCGAAAACCATGTCGGGGTTGCATTTAATGCACCGAGTCGGGCAGAAATGAAACGATGCACCGATTCGGGCCAGATACGAAATGAACGCACCCAATCCACTTTTTTGGAACCAATACTGATGTTTTGGTTCATTTTGGTCAGTTTCATTACTGTGCCGAAAACCACGTCGGGTTGCATTTACTGCACCGATTCGGGCCAAAAATTAAACGATGCACTGATTCGTCCAGAAACAAAACGAACGCACCTAGTCCACTTTTATGGACCCGATAGTGATGTTTGGGTTCGTTTGGATCAGTTTCGTAATTGTGTCGAAAACCATGCCGGGCTTGCATTTAATGCACCGAGTGGGGCAGAAAAGAAACGATGCACCGATTCGGGCCAGAAACAAAACGAACGCACCCAATCCACTTTTTTGACCTAGTAGTGATGTTTTGGTTCATTTTGGTCAGTTTCATTACTATGCCGAAAACCATGCCGAGGGTGCATTTACTGCATCGATTTGGGCCGAAAATGAAACGATGCACCGATTGGTCCAAAAACAAAACGAACGCACCCAGTCCACTTTTATGGACCCAATAGTGATGGTTGGGTTCGTTTGGGTCAGTTTCATAATTGTGTCGAAAACCATGCCAGGGTTGCACTTAATGCACCGAGTCGGGCAGAAAAGAAATGATGCACCGATTCGGGCCAGAAACGAAACGAACGCACCCAATCCACTTTTTTGGAACCAATATTGAAGTTTTGGTTCATTTTGGTCAGTTTCATTACTGTGCCGAAAACCATGTCGGGTTGCATTTACTGCACCGATTCGGGCCAAAAATTAAACGATGTACTGATTCGTCCAGAAACAAAACGAACGCACCTAGTCCACTTTTTTGGACCCAATAGTGATGTTTGGGTTCATTTGGGTCAGTTTCGTAATTGTGTCGAAAACCATGCCGGGGTTGCATTTAATGCACCGAGACGGGCAGAAAAGAAACGATGCACCGATTCGGGCCAGAAACAAAACGAACGCACCCAATCCACTTTTTTGGAACCAATATTGATGTGTTGGTTCATTTTGGTCAGTTTCATTACTGTGCCGAAAACCATGTCGGGTTGCATTTACTGCACCGATTCGGGCCAAAAATTAAACGATGCACTGATTCGTCCAGAAACAAAACGAACGCACCTGGTCCACTTTTATGGACCCGATAGTGATGTTTGGGTTCGTTTGGGTCAGTTTCGTAATTGTGTCGAAAACCATGCCGGGGTTGCATTTAATGCACCGAGTGGGGCAGAAAAGAAACGATGCACCGATTCGGGCCAGAAACAAAACGAACGCACCCAATCCACTTTTTTGACCTAGTAGTGATGTTTTGGTTCATTTTGGTCAGTTTCATTACTGTGCCGAAAACCATGCCGAGGGTGCATTTACTGCATCGATTTGGGCCGAAAATGAAACGATGCACCGATTGGTCCAGAAACAAAACGAACGCACCTAGTCCACTTTTATGGACCCAATAGTGATGTTTGGGTTCATTTGGGTCAGTTTCGTAATTGTGTCGAAAACCTCGCCGGGGTTGCATTTAATGCACCGAGTCGGGCAGAAAAGAAACTATGCACCGATTCGGGCCAGAAACGAAATGAACGCACCCAATCCACTTTTTTGGAACCAATATTGATGTTTTGGTTCATTTTGGTCAGTTTCATTACTGTGCCGAAAACCATGCCGAGGGTGCATTTACTGCATCGATTTGGGCCAAAAATTAAACGATCCGCCGATTTGTCCAGAAACAAAACGAACACACCAGTCCACTTTTTTTGGACCCAATAGTGATGTTTGGGTTCATTTGGGTCAGTTTCGTAATTGTGTCGAAAACCTCGCCGGGGTTGCATTTAATGCACCAAGTCGGGCAGAAAAGAAACGATGCACCGATTCGGGCCAGAAACGAAATGAACGCACCCAATCCACTTTTTTGGAACCAATATTGAAGTTTTGGTTCATTTTGGTCAGTTTCATTACTGTGCCGAAAACCATGTCGGGTTGCATTTACTGCACCAATTCGGGCCAAAAATTAAACGATGCACTGATTCGTCCAGAAACAAAACGAACGCACCTAGTCCACTCTTTTGGACCCAATAGTGATGTTTGGGTTCATTTGGGCCAGTTTCGTAATTGTGTCGAAAACCATGTCGGGGTTGCATTTAATGCACCGAGTCGGGCAGAAAAGAAATGATGCACCGATTCCGGCCAGAAACAAAACGAACGCACCCAATCCACTTTTTTGGAACCAATATTGATGTTTTGGTTCATTTTGGTCACTTTCATTACTGTGCCGAAAACCATGTCGGGTTGCATTTACTGCACCAATTCGGGCCAAAAATTAAACGATGCACTGATTCGTCCATAAACAAAACGAACGCACCTAGTCCACTTTTTTTGACCCAATAGTGAAGTTTGGGTTCATTTGGGTCTGTTTCGTAATTGTGTCGAAAACCATGCCGGGGTTGCATTTAATGCACCGAGTGGGGCAGAAAAGAAACGATGCACCGATTCAGGCCAGAAACAAAACGAACGCACCCAATCCACTTTTTTGACCTAGTAGTGATGTTTTGGTTCATTTTGGTCAGTTTCATTACTGTGCCGAAAACCATGCCGAGGGTGCATTTACTGCATCGATTTGGGCCGAAAATGAAACGATGCACCGATTGGTCCAAAAACAAAACGAACGCACCCAGTCCACTTTTATGGACCCAATAGTGATGGTTGGGTTCGTTTGGGTCAGTTTCATAATTGTGTCGAAAACCATGCCGGGGTTGCACTTAATGCACCGAGTCGGGCAGAAAAGAAACGATGCACCGATTCGGGCCAGAAACGAAACGAACGCACCCAATCCACTTTTTTGGAACCAATATTGATGTTTTGGTTCGTTTTGGTCAGTTTCATTACTGTGCCGAAAATCATGTCGGGTTGCATTTACTGCACCGATTCGGGCCAAAAATTAAACGATGCACTGATTCGTCCAGAAACAAAACGAACGCACCTAGTCCACTTTTATGGACCCGATAGTGATGTTTGGGTTCGTTTGGGTCAGTTTCGTAATTGTGTCGAAAACCATGCCGGGGTTGCATTTAATGCACCGAGTGGGGCAGAAAAGAAACGATGCACCGATTCAGGCCAGAAACAAAACGAACGCACCCAATCAACTTTTTTGACCTAGTAGTGATGTTTTGGTTCATTTTGGTTAGTTTCATTACTGTGCCGAAAACCATGCCGAGGGTGCATTTACTGCATCGATTTGGGCCAAAATGAAACGATGCACCGATTGGTCCAGAAACAAAACGAACGCACCTAGTCCACTTTTATGGACCCAATAGTGATGTTTGGGTTCATTTGGGTCAGTTTCGTAATTGTGTCGAAAACCTCGCCGGGGTTGCATTTAATGCACCGAGTCGGGCAGAAAAGAAACAATGCACCGATTCGGGCCAGAAACGAAATGAACGCACCCAATCCACTTTTTTGGAACCAATATTGATGTTTTGGTTCATTTTGGTCAGTTTCATTACTGTGCCGAAAACCATGCCGAGGGTGCATTTACTGCATCGATTTGGGCCAAAAATTAAACGATCCGCCGATTTGTCCAGAAACAAAACGAACACACCAGTCCACTTTTTTTGGACCCAATAGTGATGTTTGGGTTCATTTGGGTCAGTTTCGTAATTGTGTCGAAAACCTCGCCGGGGTTGCATTTAATGCACCGAGTCGGGCAGAAAAGAAACGATGCACCGATTCGGGCCAGAAACGAAATGAACGCACCCAATCCACTTTTTTGGAACCAATATTGAAGTTTTGGTTCATTTTGGTCAGTTTCATTACTGTGGCGAAAACCATGTCGGGTTGCATTTACTGCACCAATTCGGGCCAAAAATTAAACGATGCACTGATTCGTCCAGAAACAAAACGAACGCACCTAGTCCACTCTTTTGGACCCAATAGTGATGTTTGGGTTCATTTGGGCCAGTTTCGTAATTGTGTCGAAAACCATGTCGGGGTTGCATTTAATGCACCGAGTCGGGCAGAAAAGAAATGATGCACCGATTCCGGCCAGAAACAAAACGAACGCACCCAATCCACTTTTTTGGAACCAATATTGATGTTTTGGTTCATTTTGGTCAGTTTCATTACTGTGCCGAAAACCATGTCGGGTTGCATTTACTGCACCGATTCGGGCCAAAAATTAAACGATGCACTGATTCGTCCAGAAACAAAACGAACGCACCTAGTCCACTTTTTTGGACCCAATAGTGAAGTTTGGGTTCATTTGGGTCTGTTTCGTAATTGTGTCGAAAACCATGTCAGGGTTGCATTTAATGCACCGAGTGGGGCAGAAAAGAAACGATGCACCGATTCAGGCCAGAAACAAAACGAACGCACCCAATCCACTTTTTTGACCTAGTAGTGATGTTTTGGTTCATTTTGGTTAGTTTCATTACTGTGCCGAAAACCATGCCGAGGGTGCATTTACTGCATCGATTTGGGCCAAAAATGAAACGATGCACCGATTGGTCCAGAAACAAAACGAACGCACCTAGTCCACTTTTATGGACCCAATAGTGATGTTTGGGTTCATTTGGGTCAGTTTCGTAATTGTGTCGAAAACCTCGCCGGGGTTGCATTTAATGCACCGAGTCGGGCAGAAAAGAAACAATGCACCGATTCGGGCCAGAAACGAAATGAACGCACCCAATCCACTTTTTTGGAACCAATATTGATGTTTTGGTTCATTTTGGTCAGTTTCATTACTGTGCCGAAAACCATGCCGAGGGTGCATATACTGCATCGATTTGGGCCAAAAATTAAACGATCCACCGATTTGTCCAGAAACAAAACGAACACACCAGTCCACTTTTTTTGGACCCAATAGTGATGTTTGGGTTCATTTGGGTCAGTTTCGTAATTGTGTCGAAAACCTCGCCGGGGTTGCATTTAATGCACTGAGTCGGGCAGAAAAGAAACGATGCACCGATTCGGGCCAGAAACGAAATGAACGCACCCAATCCACTATTTTGGAACCAATATTGAAGTTTTGGTTCATTTT
Source organism: Echinochloa phyllopogon (assembly GCA_033239725.1). NCBI lineage: Eukaryota > Viridiplantae > Streptophyta > Magnoliopsida > Poales > Poaceae > Echinochloa > Echinochloa phyllopogon. Next base: position 33,683,251 of record BTCW01000018.1, read on the forward strand.
GGTCAGTTTCATTACTGTGCCGAAAACCATGTCGGGTTGCATTTACTGCACCAATTCGGGCCAAAAATTAAACGATGCACTGATTCGTCCAGAAACAAAACGAACGCACCTAGTCCACTTTTTTGGACCCAACAGTGATGTTTGGGTTCATTTGGGCCAGTTTCGTAATTGTGTCGAAAACCATGTCGGGGTTGCATTTAATGCACCGAGTCGGGCAGAAAAGAAACGATGCACCGATTCTGGCCAGAAACAAAACGAACGCACCCAATCCACTTTTTTGGAACCAATATTGATGTTTTGGTTCATTTTGGTCACTTTCATTACTGTGCCGAAAACCATGTCGGGTTGCATTTACTTCACCAATTCGGGCCAAAAATTAAACGATGCACTGATTCGTCCATAAACAAAACGAACGCACCTAGTCCACTTTTTTGGACCCAATAGTGAAGTTTGGGTTCATTTGGGTCTGTTTCGTAATTGTGTCGAAAACCATGCCGGGGTTGCATTTAATGCACCGAGTCGGGCAGAAAAGAAACGATGCACCGATTCAGGCCAGAAACAAAACAAACGCACCCAATCCACTTTTTTGACCTAGTAGTGATGTTTTGGTTCATTTTGGTCAGTTTCATTACTGTGCCGAAAACCATGCCGAGGGTGCATTTACTGCATCGATTTGGGCCGAAAATGAAACGATGCACCGATTGGTCCAGAAACAAAACGAACGCACCCAGTCCACTTTTATGGACCCAATAGTGATGGTTGGGTTCGTTTGGGTCAGTTTCATAATTGTGTCGAAAACCATGCCGGGGTTGCACTTAATGCACCAAGTCGGGCAGAAAAGAAACGATGCACCGATTCGGGCCAGAAACGAAACGAACGCACCCAATCCACTTTTTTGGAACCGATATTGAAGTTTTGGTTCATTTTGGTCAGTTTCATTACTGTGCCGAAAACCATGTCGGGTTGCATTTACTGCACCGATTCGGGCCAAAAATTAAACGATGTACTGATTCGTCCAGAAACAAAACGAACGCACCTAGTCCACTTTTTTGGACCCAATAGTGATGTTTGGGTTCATTTGGGTCAGTTTCGTAATTGTGTCGAAAACCATGCCGGGGTTGCATTTAATGCACCGAGTGGGGCAGAAAAGAAACGATGCACCGATTCAGGCCATAAACAAAACGAACGTACCCAATCCACTTTTTTGACCTAGTAGTGATGTTTTGGTTCATTTTGGTCAGTTTCATTACTGTGCCGAAAACCATGCCAAGGGTGCATTTACTGCATCGATTTGGGCCGAAAATGAAACGATGCACCGATTGGTCCAAAAACAAAACGAACGCACCCAGTCCACTTTTATGGACCCAATAGTGATGGTTGGGTTCGTTTGGGTCAGTTTCATAATTGTGTCGAAAACCATGCCGGGGTTGCACTTAATGCACCGAGTCGGGCAGAAAAGAAACGATGCACCGATTCGGGCCAGAAACGAAACGAACACACCCAATCCACTTTTTTGGAACCGATATTGAAGTTTTGGTTCATTTTGGTCAGTTTCATTACTGTGCCGAAAACCATGTCGGGTTGCATTTACTGCACCGATTCGGGCCAAAAATTAAACGATGTACTGATTCGTCCAGAAACAAAACGAACGCACCTAGTCCACTTTTTTGGACCCAATAGTGATGTTTGGGTTCATTTGGGTCAGTTTCGTAATTGTGTCGAAAACCATGCCGGGGTTGCATTTAATGCACCGAGTGGGGCAGAAAAGAAACGATGCACCGATTCGGGCCAGAAACAAAACGAACGCACCCAATCCACTTTTTTGGAACCAATATTGATGTTTTGGTTCATTTTGGTCAGTTTCATTACTGTGCCGAAAACCATGTCGGGTTGCATTTACTGCACCGATTCGGGCCAAAAATTAAACGATGCACTGATTCGTCCAGAAACAAAACGAACGCACCTAGTCCACTTTTATGGACCCGATAGTGATGTTTGGGTTCGTTTGGGTCAGTTTCGTAATTGTGTCGAAAACCATGCCGGGGTTGCATTTAATGCACCGAGTGGGGCAGAAAAGAAACGATGCACCGATTCAGGCCAGAAACAAAACGAACGCACCCAATCCACTTTTTTGACCTAGTAGTGATGTTTTGGTTCATTTTGGTCAGTTTCATTACTGTGCCGAAAACCATGCCAAGGGTGCATTTACTGCATCGATTTGGGCCAAAAATGAAACGATGCACCGATTGGTCCAGAAACAAAACGAACGCACCTAGTCCACTTTTATGGACCCAATAGTGATGTTTGGGTTCATTTGGGTCAGTTTCGTAATTGTGTCGAAAACCTCGCCGGGGTTGCATTTAATGCACCGAGTCGGGCAGAAAAGAAACAATGCACCGATTCAGGCCAGAAACGAAATGAACGCACCCAATCCACTTTTTTGGAACCAATATTGATGTTTTGGTTCATTTTGGTCAGTTTCATTACTGTGCCGAAAACCATGCCGAGGGTGCATTTACTGCATCGATTTGGGCCAAAAATTAAACGATCCGCAGATTTGTCCAGAAACAAAACGAACACACCAGTCCACTTTTTTTGGACCCAATAGTGATGTTTGGGTTCATTTGGGTCAGTTTCGTAATTGTGTCGAAAACCTCGCCGGGGTTGCATTTAATGCACTGAGTCGGGCAGAAAAGAAACGATGCACCGATTCGGGCCAGAAACGAAATGAACGCACCCAATCCACTATTTTGGAACCAATATTGAAGTTTTGATTCATTTTGGTCAGTTTCATTACTGTGCCGAAAACCATGTCGGGTTGCATTTACTGCACCAATTCGGGCCAAAAATTAAACGATGCACTGATTCGTCCAGAAACAAAACGAACGCACCTAGTCCACTTTTTTGGACCCAACAGTGATGTTTGGGTTCATTTGGGCCAGTTTCGTAATTGTGTCGAAAACCATGTCGGGGTTGCATTTAATGCACCGAGTCGGGCAGAAAAGAAACGATGCACCGATTCTGGCCAGAAACAAAACGAACGCACCCAATCCACTTTTTTGGAACCAATATTGATGTTTTGGTTCATTTTGGTCACTTTCATTACTGTGCCGAAAACCATGTCGGGTTGCATTTACTTCACCAATTCGGGCCAAAAATTAAACGATGCACTGATTCGTCCATAAACAAAACGAACGCACCTAGTCCAGTTTTTTGGACCCAATAGTGAAGTTTGGGTTCATTTGGGTCTGTTTCGTAATTGTGTCGAAAACCATGCCGGGGTTGCATTTAATGCACCGAGTGGGGCAGAAAAGAAACGATGCACCGATTCAGGTCAGAAACAAAACAAACGCACCCAATCCACTTTTTTGACCTAGTAGTGATGTTTTGGTTCATTTTGGTCAGTTTCATTACTGTGCCGAAAACCATGCCGAGGGTGCATTTACTGCATCGATTTGGGCCGAAGATGAAACGATGCACCGATTGGTCCAGAAACAAAACGAACGCACCCAGTCCACTTTTATGGACCCAATAGTGATGGTTGGGTTCGTTTGGGTCAGTTTCATAATTGTGTCGTAAACCATGCCGGGGTTGCACTTAATGCACCAAGTCGGGCAGAAAAGAAACGATGCACCGATTCGGGCCAGAAACGAAACGAACGCACCCAATCCACTTTTTTGGAACCGATATTGAAGTTTTGGTTCATTTTGGTCAGTTTCATTACTGTGCCGAAAACCATGTCGGGTTGCATTTACTGCACCGATTCGGGCCAAAAATTACACGATGTACTGATTCGTCCAGAAACAAAACGAACCCACCTAGTCCACTTTTTTGGACCCAATAGTGATGTTTGGGTTCATTTGGGTCAGTTTCGTAATTGTGTCGAAAACCATGCCGGGGTTGCATTTAATGCACCGAGTGGGGCAGAAAAGAAACGATGCACCGATTCAGGCCAGAAACAAAACGAACGTACTCAATCCACTTTTTTGACCTAGTAGTGATGTTTTGGTTCATTTTGGTCAGTTTCATTACTGTGCCGAAAACCATGCCAAGGGTGCAGTTACTGCATCGATTTGGGCCGAAAATGAAACGATGCACCGATTGGTCCAAAAACAAAACGAACGCACCCAGTCCACTTTTATGGACCCAATAGTGATGGTTGGGTTCGTTTGGGTCAGTTTCATAATTGTGTCGAAAACCATGCCGGGGTTGCACTTAATGCACCGAGTCGGGCAGAAAAGAAACGATGCACCGATTCGGGCCAGAAACGAAACGAACACACCCAATCCACTTTTTTGGAACCAATATTGAAGTTTTGGTTCATTTTGGTCAGTTTCATTACTGTGCCGAAAACCATGTCGGGTTGCATTTACTGCACCGATTCGGGCCAAAAATTAAACGATGTACTGATTCGTCCAGAAACAAAACGAACGCACCTAGTCCACTTTTTTGGACCCAATAGTGATGTTTGTGTTCATTTGGGTCAGTTTCGTAATTGTGTCGAAAACCATGCCGGGGTTGCATTTAATGCACCGAGTCGGGCACAAAAGAAACGATGCACCGATTCGGGCCAGAAACAAAACGAACGCACCCAATCCACTTTTTTGGAACCAATATTGATGTTTTGGTTCATTTTGGTCAGTTTCATTACTGTGCCGAAAACCATGTCGGGTTGCATTTACTGCACCGATTCGGGCCAAAAATTAAACGATGCACTGATTCGTCCAGAAACAAAACGAACGCACCTAGTCCACTTTTATGGACCCGATAGTGATGTTTGGGTTCGTTTGGGTCAGTTTCGTAATTGTGTCGAAAACCATGCCGGGGTTGCATTTAATGCACCGAGTGGGGCAGAAAAGAAACGATGCACCGATTCGTGCCAGAAACAAAACGAACGCACCCAATCCACTTTTTTGACCTAGTAGTGATGTTTTGGTTCATTTTGGTCAGTTTCATTACTGTGCCGAAAACCATGCCGAGGGTGCATTTACTGCATCGATTTGGGCCGAAAATGAAACGATGCACCGATTGGTCCAGAAACAAAACGAACGCACCTAGTCCACTTTTATGGACCCAATAGTGATGTTTGGGTTCATTTGGGTCAGTTTCGTAATTGTGTCGAAAACCTCGCCGGGGTTGCATTTAATGCACCGAGTCGGGCAGAAAAGAAACGATGCACCGATTCGGGCCAGAAACGAAATGAACGCACCCAATCCACTTTTTTGGAACCAATATTGATGTTTTGGTTCATTTTGGTCAGTTTCATTACTGTGCCGAAAACCATGCCGAGGGTGCATTTACTGCATCGATTTGGGCCAAAAATTAAACGATCCGCCGATTTGTCCAGAAACAAAACGAACGCACCTAGTCCACTTTTTTGGACCCAATAGTGATGTTTGGGTTCATTTGGGTCAGTTTCGTAATTGTGTCGAAAACCATGCCGGGGTTGCATTTAATGCACCGAGTGGGGCAGAAAAGAAACGATGCACCGATTCAGGCCATAAACAAAACGAACGTACCCAATCCACTTTTTTGACCTAGTAGTGATGTTTTGGTTCATTTTGGTCAGTTTCATTACTGTGCCGAAAACCATGCCAAGGGTGCATTTACTGCATCGATTTGGGCCGAAAATGAAACGATGCACCGATTGGTCCAAAAACAAAACGAACGCACCCAGTCCACTTTTATGGACCCAATAGTGATGGTTGGGTTCGTTTGGGTCAGTTTCATAATTGTGTCGAAAACCATGCCGGGGTTGCACTTAATGCACCGAGTCGGGCAGAAAAGAAACGATGCACCGATTCGGGCCAGAAACGAAACGAACACACCCAATCCACTTTTTTGGAACCGATATTGAAGTTTTGGTTCATTTTGGTCAGTTTCATTACTGTGCCGAAAACCATGTCGGGTTGCATTTACTGCACCGATTCGGGCCAAAAATTAAACGATGTACTGATTCGTCCAGAAACAAAACGAACGCACCTAGTCCACTTTTTTGGACCCAATAGTGATGTTTGGGTTCATTTGGGTCAGTTTCGTAATTGTGTCGAAAACCATGCCGGGGTTGCATTTAATGCACCGAGTGGGGCAGAAAAGAAACGATGCACCGATTCGGGCCAGAAACAAAACGAACGCACCCAATCCACTTTTTTGGAACCAATATTGATGTTTTGGTTCATTTTGGTCAGTTTCATTACTGTGCCGAAAACCATGTCGGGTTGCATTTACTGCACCGATTCGGGCCAAAAATTAAACGATGCACTGATTCGTCCAGAAACAAAACGAACGCACCTAGTCCACTTTTATGGACCCGATAGTGATATTTGGGTTCGTTTGGGTCAGTTTCGTAATTGTGTCGAAAACCATGCCGGGGTTGCATTTAATGCACCGAGTGGGGCAGAAAAGAAACGATGCACCGATTCAGGCCAGAAACAAAACGAACGCACCCAATCCACTTTTTTGACCTAGTAGTGATGTTTTGGTTCATTTTGGTCAGTTTCATTACTGTGCCGAAAACCATGCCGAGGGTGCATTTACTGCATCGATTTGGGCCAAAAATGAAACGATGCACCGATTGGTCCAGAAACAAAACGAACGCACCTAGTCCACTTTTATGGACCCAATAGTGATGTTTGGGTTCATTTGGGTCAGTTTCGTAATTGTGTCGAAAACCTCGCCGGGGTTGCATTTAATGCACCGAGTCGGGCAGAAAAGAAACAATGCACCGATTCGGGCCAGAAACGAAATGAACGCACCCAATCCACTTTTTTGGAACCAATATTGATGTTTTGGTTCATTTTGGTCAGTTTCATTACTGTGCCGAAAACCATGCCGAGGGTGCATTTACTGCATCGATTTGGGCCAAAAATTAAACGATCCGCAGATTTGTCCAGAAACAAAACGAACACACCAGTCCACTTTTTTTGGACCCAATAGTGATGTTTGGGTTCATTTGGGTCAGTTTCGTAATTGTGTCGAAAACCTCGCCGGGGTTGCATTTAATGCACTGAGTCGGGCAGAAAAGAAACGATGCACCGATTCGGGCCAGAAACGAAATGAACGCACCCAATCCACTATTTTGGAACCAATATTGAAGTTTTGGTTCATTTTGGTCAGTTTCATTACTGTGCCGAAAACCATGTCGGGTTGCATTTACTGCACCAATTCGGGCCAAAAATTAAACGATGCACTGATTCGTCCAGAAACAAAACGAACGCACCTAGTCCACTTTTTTGGACCCAACAGTGATGTTTGGGTTCATTTGGGCCAGTTTCGTAATTGTGTCGAAAACCATGTCGGGGTTGCATTTAATGCACCGAGTCGGGCAGAAAAGAAACGATGCACCGATTCTGGCCGGAAACAAAACGAACGCACCCAATCCACTTTTTTGGAACCAATATTGATGTTTTGGTTCATTTTGGTCACTTTCATTACTGTGCCGAAAACCATGTCGGGTTGCATTTACTTCACCAATTCGGGCCAAAAATTAAACGATGCACTGATTCGTCCATAAACAAAACGAACGCACCTAGTCCACTTTTTTGGACCCAATAGTGAAGTTTGTGTTCATTTGGGTCTGTTTCGTAATTGTGTCGAAAACCATGCCGGGGTTGCATTTAATGCACCGAGTGGGGCAGAAAAGAAACGATGCACCGATTCAGGCCAGAAACAAAACAAACGCACCCAATCCACTTTTTTGACCTAGTAGTGATGTTTTGGTTCATTTTGGTCAGTTTCATTACTGTGCCGAAAACCATGCCAAGGGTGCATTTACTGCATCGATTTGGGCCGAAAATGAAACGATGCACCGATTGGTCCAAAAACAAAACGAACGCACCCAGTCCACTTTTATGGACCCAATAGTGATGGTTGGGTTCGTTTGGGTCAGTTTCATAATTGTGTCGAAAACCATGCCGGGGTTGCATTTAATGCACCGAGTGGGGCAGAAAAGAAACGATGCACCGATTCGGGCCAGAAACAAAACGAACGCACCCAATCCACTTTTTTGGAACCAATATTGATGTTTTGGTTCATTTTGGTCAGTTTCATTACTGTGCCGAAAACCATGTCGGGTTGCATTTACTGCACCGATTCGGGCCAAAAATTAAACGATGCACTGATTCGTCCAGAAACAAAACGAACGCACCTAGTCCACTTTTATGGACCCGATAGTGATATTTGGGTTCGTTTGGGTCAGTTTCGTAATTGTGTCGAAAACCATGCCGGGGTTGCATTTAATGCACCGAGTGGGGCAGAAAAGAAACGATGCACCGATTCAGGCCAGAAACAAAACGAACGCACCCAATCCACTTTTTTGACCTAGTAGTGATGTTTTGGTTCATTTTGGTCAGTTTCATTACTGTGCCGAAAACCATGCCGAGGGTGCATTTACTGCATCGATTTGGGCCAAAAATGAAACGATGCACCGATTGGTCCAGAAACAAAACGAACGCACCTAGTCCACTTTTATGGACCCAATAGTGATGTTTGGGTTCATTTGGGTCAGTTTCGTAATTGTGTCGAAAACCTCGCCGGGGTTGCATTTAATGCACCGAGTCGGGCAGAAAAGAAACAATGCACCGATTCGGGCCAGAAACGAAATGAACGCACCCAATCCACTTTTTTGGAACCAATATTGATGTTTTGGTTCATTTTGGTCAGTTTCATTACTGTGCCGAAAACCATGCCGAGGGTGCATTTACTGCATCGATTTGGGCCAAAAATTAAACGATCCGCAGATTTGTCCAAAAACAAAACGAACACACCAGTCCACTTTTTTTGGACCCAATAGTGATGTTTGGGTTCATTTGGGTCAGTTTCGTAATTGTGTCGAAAACCTCGCCGGGGTTGCATTTAATGCACTGAGTCGGGCAGAAAAGAAACGATGCACCGATTCGGGCCAGAAACGAAATGAACGCACCCAATCCACTATTTTGGAACCAATATTGAAGTTTTGGTTCATTTTGGTCAGTTTCATTACTGTGCCGAAAACCATGTCGGGTTGCATTTACTGCACCAATTCGGGCCAAAAATTAAACGATGCACTGATTCGTCCAGAAACAAAACGAACGCACCTAGTCCACTTTTTTGGACCCAACAGTGATGTTTGGGTTCATTTGGGCCAGTTTCGTAATTGTGTCGAAAACCATGTCGGGGTTGCATTTAATGCACCGAGTCGGGCAGAAAAGAAACGATGCACCGATTCTGGCCGGAAACAAAACGAACGCACCCAATCCACTTTTTTGGAACCAATATTGATGTTTTGGTTCATTTTGGTCACTTTCATTACTGTGCCGAAAACCATGTCGGGTTGCATTTACTTCACCAATTCGGGCCAAAAATTAAACGATGCACTGATTCGTCCATAAACAAAACGAACGCACCTAGTCCACTTTTTTGGACCCAATAGTGAAGTTTGGGTTCATTTGGGTCTGTTTCGTAATTGTGTCGAAAACCATGCCGGGGTTGCATTTAATGCACCGAGTGGGGCAGAAAAGAAACGATGCACCGATTCAGGCCAGAAACAAAACAAACGCACCCAATCCACTTTTTTGACCTAGTAGTGATGTTTTGGTTCATTTTGGTCAGTTTCATTACTGTGCCGAAAACCATGCCAAGGGTGCATTTACTGCATCGATTTGGGCCGAAAATGAAACGATGCACCGATTGGTCCAAAAACAAAACGAACGCACCCAGTCCACTTTTATGGACCCAATAGTGATGGTTGGGTTCGTTTGGGTCAGTTTCATAATTGTGTCGAAAACCATGCCGGGGTTGCACTTAATGCACCGAGTCGGGCAGAAAAGAAACGATGCACCGATTCGGGCCAGAAACGAAACGAACACACCCAATCCACTTTTTTGGAACCGATATTGAAGTTTTGGTTCATTTTGGTCAGTTTCATTACTGTGCCGAAAACCATGTCGGGTTGCATTTACTGCACCGATTCGGGCCAAAAATTAAACGATGTACTGATTCGTCCAGAAACAAAACGAACGCACCTAGTCCACTTTTTTGGACCCAATAGTGATGTTTGGGTTCATTTGGGTCAGTTTCGTAATTGTGTCGAAAACCATGCCGGGGTTGCATTTAATGCACCGAGTGGGGCAGAAAAGAAACGATGCACCGATTCGGGCCAGAAACAAAACGAACGCACCCAATCCACTTTTTTGGAACCAATATTGATGTTTTGGTTCATTTTGGTCAGTTTCATTACTGTGCCGAAAACCATGTCGGGTTGCATTTACTGCACCGATTCGGGCCAAAAATTAAACGATGCACTGATTCGTCCAGAAACAAAACGAACGCACCTAGTCCACTTTTATGGACCCGATAGTGATGTTTGGGTTCGTTTGGGTCAGTTTCGTAATTGTGTCGAAAACCATGCCGGGGTTGCATTTAATGCACCGAGTGGGGCAGAAAAGAAACGATGCACCGATTCAGGCCAGAAACAAAACGAACGCACCCAATCCACTTTTTTGACCTAGTAGTGATGTTTTGGTTCATTTTGGTCAGTTTCATTACTGTGCCGAAAACCATGCCGAGGGTGCATTTACTGCATCGATTTGGGCCAAAAATGAAACGATGCACCGATTGGTCCAGAAACAAAACGAACACACCTAGTCCACTTTTATGGACCCAATAGTGATGTTTGGGTTCATTTGGGTCAGTTTCGTAATTGTGTCGAAAACCTCGCCGGGGTTGCATTTAATGCACCGAGTCGGGCAGAAAAGAAACAATGCACCGATTCGGGCCAGAAACGAAATGAACGCACCCAATCCACTTTTTTGGAACCAATATTGATGTTTTGGTTCATTTTGGTCAGTTTCATTACTGTGCCGAAAACCATGCCGAGGGTGCATTTACTGCATCGATTTGGGCCAAAAATTAAACGATCCGCAGATTTGTCCAGAAACAAAACGAACACACCAGTCCACTTTTTTTGGACCCAATAGTGATGTTTGGGTTCATTTGGGTCAGTTTCGTAATTGTGTCGAAAACCTCGCCGGGGTTGCATTTAATGCACTGAGTCGGGCAGAAAAGAAACGATGCACCGATTCGGGCCAGAAACGAAATGAACGCACCCAATCCACTATTTTGGAACCAATATTGAAGTTTTGGTTCATTTTGGTCAGTTTCATTACTGTGCCGAAAACCATGTCGGGTTGCATTTACTGCACCAATTCGGGCCAAAAATTAAACGATGCACTGATTCGTCCAGAAACAAAACGAACGCACCTAGTCCACTTTTTTGGACCCAACAGTGATGTTTGGGTTCATTTGGGTCAGTTTCGTAATTGTGTCGAAAACCATGTCGGGGTTGCATTTAATGCACCGAGTCGGGCAGAAAAGAAACGATGCACCGATTCTGGCCAGAAACAAAACGAACGCACCCAATCCACTTTTTTGGAACCAATATTGATGTTTTGGTTCATTTTGGTCACTTTCATTACTGTGCCGAAAACCATGTCGGGTTGCATTTACTTCACCAATTCGGGCCAAAAATTAAACGATGCACTGATTCGTCCATAAACAAAACGAACGCACCTAGTCCACTTTTTTGGACCCAATAGTGAAGTTTGGGTTCATTTGGGTCTGTTTCGTAATTGTGTCGAAAACCATGCCGGGGTTGCATTTAATGCACCGAGTGGGGCAGAAAAGAAACGATGCACCGATTCAGGCCAGAAACAAAACAAACGCACCCAATCCACTTTTTTGACCTAGTAGTGATGTTTTGGTTCATTTTGGTCAGTTTCATTACTGTGCCGAAAACCATGCCGAGGGTGCATTTACTGCATCGATTTGGGCCGAAGATGAAACGATGCACCGATTGGTCCAGAAACAAAACGAACGCACCCAGTCCACTTTTATGGACCCAATAGTGATGGTTGGGTTCGTTTGGGTCAGTTTCATAATTGTGTCGAAAACCATGCCGGGGTTGCACTTAATGCACCGAGTCGGGCAGAAAAGAAACGATGCACCGATTCGGGCCAGAAACGAAACGAACACACCTAATCCACTTTTTTGGAACCAATATTGAAGTTTTGGTTCATTTTGGTCAGTTTCATTACTGTGCCGAAAACCATGTCGGGTTGCATTTACTGCACCGATTCGGGCCAAAAATTAAACGATGTACTGATTCGTCCAGAAACAAAACGAACGCACCTAGTCCACTTTTTTGGACCCAATAGTGATGTTTGTGTTCATTTGGGTCAGTTTCGTAATTGTGTCGAAAACCATGCCGGGGTTGCATTTAATGCACCGAGTCGGGCACAAAAGAAACGATGCACCGATTCGGGCCAGAAACAAAACGAACGCACCCAATCCACTTTTTTGGAACCAATATTTATGTTTTGGTTCATTTTGGTCAGTTTCATTACTGTGCCGAAAACCATGTCGGGTTGCATTTACTGCACCGATTCGGGCCAAAAATTAAACGATGCACTGATTCGTCCAGAAACAAAACGAACGCACCTAGTCCACTTTTATGGACCCGATAGTGATGTTTGGGTTCGTTTGGGTCAGTTTCGTAATTGTGTCGAAAACCATGCCGGGGTTGCATTTAATGCACCGAGTGGGGCAGAAAAGAAACGATGCACCGATTCGTGCCAGAAACAAAACGAACGCACCCAATCCACTTTTTTGACCTAGTAGTGATGTTTTGGTTCATTTTGGTCAGTTTCATTACTGTGCCGAAAACCATGCCGAGGGTGCATTTACTGCATCGATTTGGGCCAAAAATTAAACGATCCGCCGATTTGTCCAGAAACAAAACGAACGCACCTAGTCCACTTTTTTGGACCCAATAGTGAAGTTTGGGTTCATTTGGGTCTGTTTCGTAATTGTGTCGAAAACCATGCCGGGTTGCATTTAATGCACCGAGGGGGGCAGAAAAGAAACGATGCACCGATTCAGGCCAGAAACAAAACGAACGCACCCAATCCACTTTTTTGACCTAGTAGTGATGTTTTGGTTCATTTTGGTCAGTTTCATTATTGTGCCGAAAACCATGCCGAGGGTGCATTTACTGCATCGATTTGGGCCGAAAATGAAACGATGCACCGATTGGTCCAGAAACAAAACGAACGCACCCAGTCCACTTTTATGGACCCAATAGTGATGGTTGGGTTCGTTTGGGTCAGTTTCATAATTGTGTCGAAAACCATGCCGGGGTTGCACTTAATGCACCGAGTCGGGCAGAAAAGAAACAATGCACCGATTCGGGCCAGAAACGAAATGAACGCACCCAATCCAATTTTTTTTGGAACCAATATTGAAGTTTTGGTTCATTTTGGTCAGTTTCATTACTGTGCCGAAAACCATGTCGGGTTGCATTTACTGCACCGATTCGGGCCAAAAATTAAACGATGTACTGATTCGTCCAGAAACAAAACGAACGCACCTAGTCCACTTTTTTGGACCCAATAGTGATGTTTGGGTTCATTTGGGCCAGTTTCGTAATTGTGTCGAAAACCATGCCGGGGTTGCATTTAATGCACCGAGTGGGGCAGAAAAGAAACGATGCACCGATTCGGGCCAGAAACAAAACGAACGCACCCAATCCACTTTTTTGACCTAGTAGTGATGTTTTGGTTCATTTTGGTCAGTTTCATTACTGTGCCGAAAACCATGCCGAGGGTGCATTTACTGCATCGATTTGGGCCGAAAATTAAACGATCCACCGATTCGTCCAGAAACAAAACGAACACACCCAGTCAACTTTTTTGGACCCAATAGTGATGTTTGGGTTCATTTGGGTCAGTTTCGTAATTGTGTCGAAAACCATGCCGGGGTTGCATTTAATGCACCGAGTCGGGCAGAAAAGAAACGATGCACCGATTCTGGCCAGAAACGAAACGAACGCACCCAATCCACTTTTTTGGAACCAATATTGATATTTTGGTTCATTTTGGTCAGTTTCATAACTGTGCCGAAAACCATGTCTGGTTGCATTTACTGCACCGATTCGGGCCAAAAATTAAACGATGCACTGATTCGTCCAGAAACAAAACGAACGCACCTAGTCCACTTTTTTGGACCCAATAGTGATGTTTGGGTTCATTTGGGTCAGTTTCGTAATTGTGTCGAAAACCTCGCCGGGATTGCATTTAATGCACCGAGTCGGGCAGAAAAGAAACGATGCACCGATTCGGGCCAGAAACGAAATGAACGCACCCAATCCACTTTTTTGGAACCAATATTGAAGTTTTGGTTCATTTTGGTCAGTTTCATTACTGTGCCGAAAACCATGTCGGGTTGCATTTACTGCACCAATTCGGGCCAAAAATTAAACGATGCACTGATTCGTCCAGAAACAAAACGAACGCACCTAGTCCACTTTTTTGGACCCAATAGTGATGTTTGGGTTCATTTGGGCCAGTTTCGTAATTGTGCCGAAAACCATGTCGGGTTGCATTTACTGCACCGATTCGGGCCAAAAATTAAACGATGTACTGATTCGTCCAGAAACAAAACGAACGCACCTAGTCCACTTTTTTGGACCCAATAGTGATGTTTGGGTTCATTTGGGTCAGTTTCGTAATTGTGTCGAAAACCATGCCGGGGTTGCATTTAATGCACCGAGTCGGGCAGAAAAGAAACGATGCACCGATTCGGGCCAGAAACAAAACGAACGCACCCAATCCACTTTTTTGGAACCAATATTGATGTTTTGGTTCATTTTGGTCAGTTTCATTACTGTGCCGAAAACCATGTCGGGTTGCATTTACTGCACCGATTCGGGCCAAAAATTAAACGATGCACTGATTCGTCCAGAAACAAAATGAACGCACCTAGTCCACTTTTATGGACCCGATAGTGATGTTTGGGTTCGTTTGGGTCAGTTTCGTAATTGTGTCGAAAACCATGCCGGGGTTGCATTTAATGCACCGAGTGGGGCAGAAAAGAAACGATGCACCGATTCGGGCCAGAAACAAAACGAACACACCCAATCCACTTTTTTGACCTAGTAGTGATGTTTTGGTTCATTTTGGTCAGTTTCATTACTGTGCCGAAAACCATGCCGAGGGTGCATTTACTGCATCGATTTGGGCCGAAAATGAAACGATGCACCGATTGGTCCAGAAACAAAACGAACGCACCTAGTCCACTTTTATGGACCCAATAGTGATGTTTGGGTTCATTTGGGTCAGTTTCGTAATTGTGTCGAAAACCTCGCCGGGGTTGCATTTAATGCACCGAGTCGGGCAGAAAAGAAACGATGCACCGATTCGGGCCAGAAATGAAATGAACGCACCCAATCCACTTTTTTGGAACCAATATTGATGTTTTGGTTCATTTTGGTCAGTTTCATTACTGTGCCGAAAACCATGCCGAGGGTGCATTTACTGCATCGATTTGGGCCGAAAATTAAACGATCCGCCGATTTGTCCAGAAACAAAACGAACACACCAGTCCACTTTTTTTGGACCCAATAGTGATGTTTGGGTTCATTTGGGTCAGTTTCGTAATTGTGTCGAAAACCTCGCCGGGGTTGCATTTAATGCACCGAGTCGGGCAGAAAAGAAACGATGCACCGATTCAGGCCAAAAATTAAACGATGCACTGATTCGTCCATAAACAAAACGAACGCACCTAGTCCACTTTTTTGGACCCAATAGTGAAGTTTGGGTTCATTTGGGTCTGTTTCGTAATTGTGTCGAAAACCATGCCGGGGTTGCATTTAATGCACCGAGTGGGGCAGAAAAGAAACGATGCACCGATTCAGGCCAGAAACAAAACGAACGCACCCAATCCACTTTTTTGACCTAGTAGTGATGTTTTGGTTCATTTTGGTCAGTTTCATTACTGTGCCGAAAACCATGCCGAGGGTGCATTTACTGCATCGATTTGGGCCGAAAATGAAACGATGCACCGATTGGTCCAGAAACAAAACGAATGCACCCAGTCCACTTTTATGGACCCAATAGTGATGGTTGGGTTCGTTTGGGTCAGTTTCATAATTGTGTCGAAAACCATGCCGGGGTTGCACTTAATGCACCGAGTCGGGCAGAAAAGAAACGATGCACCGATTCGGGCCAGAAACGAAACGAAAGCACCCAATCCACTTTTTTGGAACCAATATTGAAGTTTTGGTTCATTTTGGTCAGTTTCATTACTGTGCCGAAAACCATGTCGGGTTGCATTTACTGCACCGATTCGGGCCAAAAATTAAACGATGTACTGATTCGTCCAGAAACAAAATGAACGCACCTAGTCCACTTTTTTGGACCCAATAGTGATGTTTGGGTTCATTTGGGTCAGTTTCGTAATTGTGTCGAAAACCATGCCGGGGTTGCATTTAATGCACCGAGTCGGGCAGAAAAGAAACGATGCACCGATTCGGGCCAGAAACAAAACGAACGCACCCAATCCACTTTTTTGGAACCAATATTGATGTTTTGGTTCATTTTGGTCAGTTTCATTACTGTGCCGAAAACCATGTCGGGTTGCATTTACTGCACCGATTCGGGCCAAAAATTAAACGATGCACTGATTCGTCCACAAACAAAATGAACGCACCTAGTCCACTTTTATGGACCCGATAGTGATGTTTGGGTTCGTTTGGGTCAGTTTCGTAATTGTGTCGAAAACCATGCCGGGGTTGCATTTAATGCACCGAGTGGGGCAGAAAAGAAACGATGCACCGATTCGGGCCAGAAACAAAACGAACGCACCCAATCCACTTTTTTGGACCTAGTAGTGATGTTTTGGTTCATTTTGGTCAGTTTCATTACTGTGCCGAAAACCATTTCGGGTTGCATTTACTGCACCGATTTGGGCAAAAAATTAAACGATCCACCGATTCGTCCAGAAACAAAACGAACACACCCAGTCAACTTTTTTGGACCCAATAGTGATGTTTGGGTTCATTTGGGTCAGTTTCGTAATTGTGTCGAAAACCATGCCGGGGTTGCATTTAATGCACCGAGTCGGGCAGAAAAGAAACGATGCACCGATTCTGGCCAGAAACGAAACGAACGCACCCAATCCACTTTTTTGGAACCAATATTGATATTTTGGTTCATTTTGGTCAGTTTCATTACTGTGCCGAAAACCATGTCTGGTTGCATTTACTGCACCGATTCGGGCCAAAAATTAAACGATGCACTGATTCGTCCAGAAACAAAACGAACGCACCTAGTCCACTTTTTTGGACCCAATAGTGATGTTTGGGTTCATTTGGGTCAGTTTCGTAATTGTGTCGAAAACCTCGCCGGGATTGCATTTAATGCACCGAGTCGGGCAGAAAAGAAACGATGCACCGATTCGGGCCAGAAACGAAATGAACGCACCCAATCCACTTTTTTGGAACCAATATTGAAGTTTTGGTTCATTTTGGTCAGTTTCATTACTGTGCCGAAAACCATGTCGGGTTGCATTTACTGCACCAATTCGGGCCAAAAATTAAACGATGCACTGATTCGTCCAGAAACAAAACGAACGCACCTAGTCCACTTTTTTGGACCCAATAGTGATGTTTGGGTTCATTTGGGCCAGTTTCGTAATTGTGTCGAAAACCATGTCGGGGTTGCATTTAATGCACCGAGTCGGGCAGAAAAGAAACGATGCACCGATTCCGGCCAGAAACGAAACGAAAGCACCCAATCCACTTTTTTGGAACCAATATTGATGTTTTGGTTCATTTTGGTCACTTTCATTACTGTGCCGAAAACCATGTCGGGTTGCATTTACTGCACCAATTCGGGCCAAAAATTAAACGATGCACTGATTCGTCCATAAACAAAACGAACGCACCTAGTCCACTTTTTTGGACCCAATCGTGATGTTTGGGTTCATTTGGGTCAGTTTCGTAATTGTGTCGAAAACCATGCCGGGGTTGCATTTAATGCACCGAGTCGGGCAGAAAAGAAACGATGCACCGATTCGGGCCAGAAACAAAACGAACGCACCCAATCCACTTTTTTGGAACCAATATTGATGTTTTGGTTCATTTTGGTCAGTTTCATTACTGTGCCGAAAACCATGTCGGGTTGCATTTACTGCACCGATTCGGGCCAAAAATTAAACGATGCACTGATTCGTCCACAAACAAAATGAACGCACCTAGTCCACTTTTATGGACCCGATAGTGATGTTTGGGTTCGTTTGGGTCAGTTTCGTAATTGTGTCGAAAACCATGCCGGGGTTGCATTTAATGCACCGAGTGGGGCAGAAAAGAAACGATGCACCGATTCGGGCCAGAAACAAAACGAACGCACCCAATCCACTTTTTTGGACCTAGTAGTGATGTTTTGGTTCATTTTGGTCAGTTTCATTACTGTGCCGAAAACCATTTCGGGTTGCATTTACTGCACCGATTTGGGCAAAAAATTAAACGATCCACCGATTCGTCCAGAAACAAAACGAACACACCCAGTCAACTTTTTTGGACCCAATAGTGATGTTTGGATTCATTTGGGTCAGTTTCGTAATTGTGTCGAAAACCATGCCGGGGTTGCATTTAATGCACCGAGTCGGGCAGAAAAGAAACGATGCACCGATTCTGGCCAGAAACGAAACGAACGCACCCAATCCACTTTTTTGGAACCAATATTGATATTTTGGTTCATTTTGGTCAGTTTCATTACTGTGCCGAAAACCATGTCTGGTTGCATTTACTGCACCGATTCGGGCCAAAAATTAAACGATGCACTGATTCGTCCAGAAACAAAACGAACGCACCTAGTCCACTTTTTTGGACCCAATAGTGATGTTTGGGTTCATTTGGGTCAGTTTCGTAATTGTGTCGAAAACCTCGCCGGGATTGCATTTAATGCACCGAGTCGGGCAGAAAAGAAACGATGCACCGATTCGGGCCAGAAACGAAATGAACGCACCCAATCCACTTTTTTGGAACCAATATTGAAGTTTTGGTTCATTTTGGTCAGTTTCATTACTGTGCCGAAAACCATGTCGGGTTGCATTTACTGCACCAATTCGGGCCAAAAATTAAACGATGCACTGATTCGTCCAGAAACAAAACGAACGCACCTAGTCCACTTTTTTGGACCCAATAGTGATGTTTGGGTTCATTTGGGCCAGTTTCGTAATTGTGTCGAAAACCATGTCGGGGTTGCATTTAATGCACCGAGTCGGGCAGAAAAGAAACGATGCACCGATTCCGGCCAGAAACGAAACGAAAGCACCCAATCCACTTTTTTGGAACCAATATTGATGTTTTGGTTCATTTTGGTCACTTTCATTACTGTGCCGAAAACCATGTCGGGTTGCATTTACTGCACCAATTCGGGCCAAAAATTAAACGATGCACTGATTCGTCCATAAACAAAACGAACGCACCTAGTCCACTTTTTTGGACCCAATCGTGATGTTTGGGTTCATTTGGGTCAGTTTCGTAATTGTGTCGAAAACCATGCCGGGGTTGCATTTAATGCACCGAGTCGGGCAGAAAAGAAACGATGCACCGATTCGGGCCAGAAACAAAACGAACGCACCCAATCCACTTTTTTGGAACCAATATTGATGTTTTGGTTCATTTTGGTCAGTTTCATTACTGTGCCGAAAACCATGTCGGGTTGCATTTACTGCACCGATTCGGGCCAAAAATTAAACGATGCACTGATTCGTCCACAAACAAAATGAACGCACCTAGTCCACTTTTATGGACCCGATAGTGATGTTTGGGTTCGTTTGGGTCAGTTTCGTAATTGTGTCGAAAACCATGCCGGGGTTGCATTTAATGCACCGAGTGGGGCAGAAAAGAAACGATGCACCGATTCGGGCCAGAAACAAAACGAACGCACCCAATCCACTTTTTTGGACCTAGTAGTGATGTTTTGGTTCATTTTGGTCAGTTTCATTACTGTGCCGAAAACCATTTCGGGTTGCATTTACTGCACCGATTTGGGCAAAAAATTAAACGATCCACCGATTCGTCCAGAAACAAAACGAACACACCCAGTCAACTTTTTTGGACCCAATAGTGATGTTTGGATTCATTTGGGTCAGTTTCGTAATTGTGTCGAAAACCATGCCGGGGTTGCATTTAATGCACCGAGTCGGGCAGAAAAGAAACGATGCACCGATTCTGGCCAGAAACGAAACGAACGCACCCAATCCACTTTTTTGGAACCAATATTGATATTTTGGTTCATTTTGGTCAGTTTCATTACTGTGCCGAAAACCATGTCTGGTTGCATTTACTGCACCGATTCGGGCCAAAAATTAAACGATGCACTGATTCGTCCAGAAACAAAACGAACGCACCTAGTCCACTTTTTTGGACCCAATAGTGATGTTTGGGTTCATTTGGGTCAGTTTCGTAATTGTGTCGAAAACCTCGCCGGGATTGCATTTAATGCACCGAGTCGGGCAGAAAAGAAACGATGCACCGATTCGGGCCAGAAACGAAATGAACGCACCCAATCCACTTTTTTGGAACCAATATTGAAGTTTTGGTTCATTTTGGTCAGTTTCATTACTGTGCCGAAAACCATGTCGGGTTGCATTTACTGCACCGATTCGGGCCAAAAATTAAACGATGCACCGATTCGTCATGAAACAAAACGAACGCACCTAGTCCACTTTTTTGGACCCAATAGTGATGTTTGGGTTCATTTGGGTCAGTTTCATAATTGTGTCGAAAACCATGCCGAGGTTGCATTTAATGCACCGAGTCGGGTAGAAAAGAAATGATGCACCGATGCGGTCCAGAAACAAAACGAACGCACACAATCCACTTTTTTGGACCCAGTAGTGATGTTTTGGTTCATTTTGGTCAGTTTCATTACTGTGCCGAAAACCATGCCGGGGGTTGCATTTACTGCACCAATTCGTTCCAAAAATTAAACGATGCACTGATTCGTCCAGAAACAAAACGAACGCACCTAGTCCACTTTTTTGGACCCAATAGTGATGTTTTGGTTCATTTGGGTCAGTTTCGTAATTGTGTCGAAAACCATGTCGGGGTTGCATTTAATGCACCGAGTCGGGCAGAAAAGAAACGATGCACCGATTCCGGCCAGAAACAAAACGAACGCACCCAATCCACTTTTTTGGAACCAATATTGATGTTTTGGTTCATTTTGGTTAGTTTCATTACTGTGCCGAAAACCATGTCGGGTTGCATTTACTGCACCGATTCGGGCCAAAATTAAACGATGCACTGATTCGTCCATAAACAAAACGAACGCACCTAGTCCACTTTTTTGGACCCAATAGTGAAGTTTGGGTTCATTTTGTGTCAGTTTCGTAATTGTGTCGAAAACCATGTCGGGGTTGCATTTAATGCACCGAGTGGGGCAGAAAAGAAACGATGCACCGATTCAGGCCAGAAACAAAACGAACGCACCCAATCCACTTTTTTGACCTAGTAGTGATGTTTTGGTTCATTTTGGTCAGTTTCATTACTGTGCCGAAAACCATGCCGAGGGTGCATTTACTGCATCGATTTGGGCCGAAAATGAAACGATGCACCGATTGGTCCAGAAACAAAACGAACGCACCCAGTCCACTTTTATGGACCCAATAGTGATGTTTGGGTTTGTTTGGGTCAGTCTCATAATTTTGTCGAAAACCATGCCGGGGTTGCACTTAATGCACCGAGTCGGGCAGAAAAGAAACGATGCACCGTTTCGGGCCAGAAACGAAACGAACGCACCCAATCCACTTTTTTGGAACCAATATTGATGTTTTGGTTCATTTTGGTCAGTTTCATTACTGTGCCGAAAACCATGTCGGGTTGCATTTACTGCACCGATTTGGGCCAAAAATTAAACGATGCACTGATTCGTCCAGAAACAAAACGAACGCACCTAGTCCACTTTTTTGGACCCGATAGTGATGTTTGGGTTCGTTTGGGTCAGTTTCGTAATTGTGTCGAAAACCATGCCGGGGTTGCATTTAATGCACCGAGTGGGGCAGAAAAGAAACGATGCACCGATTCGGGCCAGAAACAAAACGAACGCACCCAATCCACTTTTTTGACCTAGTAGTGATGTTTTGGTTCATTTTGGTCAGTTTCATTACTATGCCGAAAACCGTGCCGAGGGTGCATTTACTGCATCGATTTGGGCCGAAAATGAAACGATGCACCGATTGGTCCAGAAACAAAACGAACGCACCCAGTCCACTTTTATGGACCCAATAGTGATGTTTGGGTTCGTTTGGGTCAGTTTCATAATTGTGTCGAAAACCATGCCGGGGTTGCACTTAATGCACCGAGTCGGGCAGAAAAGAAACGATGCACCGATTCGGGCCAGAAATGAAACGAACGCACCCAATCCACTTTTTTGGAACCAATATTGATGTTTTGGTTCATTTTGGTCAGTTTCATTACTGTGCCGAAAACCATGTCGGGTTGCATTTACTGCACCGATTCGGGCCAAAAATTAAACGATGCACTGATTTGTCTAGAAACAAAACGAACGCACCCAGTCTACTTTTTTGGACCCAATAGTGATGTTTGGGTTCATTTGGGTCAGTTTCGTAATTGTGTCGAAAACCATGCCGGGGTTGCATTTAATGCACCGAGTCGGGCAGAAAAGAAACGATGCACCGATTCGCGCCAGAAACAAAACGAACGCACCCAATCCACTTTTTTGACCTAGTTGTGATGTTTTGGTTCATTTTGGTCAGTTTCATTACTGTGCCGAAAACCATGCCGAGGGTGCATTTACTGCATCGATTTAGGCCGAAAATGAAACGATGCACCGATTCGTCCAGAAACAAAACGACCACACCCAGTCCACTTTTATGGACCCGATAGTGATGTTTGGGTTCGTTTGGGTCAGTTTCATAATTGTGTCGAAAAATGATGACGGGGTTGCATTTAATGCACCGAGTTGGGCAGAAAAGAAACGATGCACCGATTCAGGCCAGAAACGAAACAAATGCACCCATTCCACTTTTGTAGACCCAATATTGATGTTTTGGTTCATTTTGGTCAGTTTCATTACTGTGCCGAAAACCATGTCGGGTATCATTTACTGCACCGATTCGGGCCAAAAATTAAACGATGCACTGATTTTTCTAGAAACAAAACGAACGCACCTAGTCCACTTTTTTGGACCCAATAGTGAAGTTTGGGTTCATTTGGTCAATTTCGTAATTGTGTCGAAAACCATGCCGGGGTTGCATTTAATGCACCGAGTGGGGCAGAAAAGAAACGATGCACCGATTCGGGCCAGAAACAAAACGAACGCACCCAATCCACTTTTTTGACCTAGTAGTGATGTTTTGGTTCATTTTGGTCAGTTTCATTACTATGCCGAAAACCATGCCGAGGGTGCATTTACTGCATCAATTTGGGCCAAAAATGAAACGATGCACCGATTGGTCCAGAAACAAAACGAACGCACCCAGTCCACTTTTATGGACCCAATAGTGATGTTTGGGTTCGTTTGTGTCAGTTTCATAATTGTGTCGAAAACCATGCCGGGGTTGCACTTAATGCACCGAGTCGGGCAGAAAAGAAACGATGCACCGATTCGGGCCAGAAACGAAACGAACGCACCCAATCCACTTTTTTGGAACCAATATTGATGTTTTGGTTCATTTTGGTCAGTTTCATTACTGTGCCGAAAACCATGTCGGGTTGCATTTACTGCACCGATTCGGGCCAAAAATTAAACGATGCACTGATTTGTCTAGAAACAAAACGAACGCACCCAGTCTACTTTTTTGGACCCAATAGTGATGTTTGGGTTCATTTGGGTCAGTTTCGTAATTGTGTCGAAAACCATGCCGGGGTTGCATTTAATGCACCGAGTCGGGCAGAAAAGAAACGATGCACCGATTCGCGCCAGAAACAAAACGAACGCACCCAATCCACTTTTTTGACCTAGTTGTGATGTTTTGGTTCATTTTGGTCAGTTTCATTACTATGCCGAAAACCATGCCGAGGGTGCATTTACTGCATCGATTTAGGCCGAAAATGAAACGATGCACCGATTCGTCCAGAAACAAAACGACCACACCCAGTCCACTTTTATGGACCCGATAGTGATGTTTGGGTTCGTTTGGGTCAGTTTCATAATTGTGTCGAAAAATGATGACGGGGTTGCATTTAATGCACCGAGTTGGGCAGAAAAGAAACGATGCACCGATTCAGGCCAGAAACGAAACAAATGCACCCATTCCACTTTTGTAGACCCAATATTGATGTTTTGGTTCATTTTGGTCAGTTTCATTACTGTGCCGAAAACCATGTCGGGTATCATTTACTGCACCGATTCGGGCCAAAAATTAAACGATGCACTGATTTTTCTAGAAACAAAACGAACGCACCTAGTCCACTTTTTTGGACCCAATAGTGAAGTTTGGGTTCATTTGGTCAATTTCGTAATTGTGTCGAAAACCATGCCGGGGTTGCATTTAATGCACCGAGTGGGGCAGAAAAGAAACGATGCACCGATTCGGGCCAGAAACGAAACGAACGCACCCAATCCACTTTTTTGGAACCAATATTGATGTTTTGGTTCATTTTGGTCAGTTTCATTACTGTGCCGAAAACCATGCCGAGGGTGCATTTACTGCATCGATTTGGGCCGAAAATGAAACGATGCACCGATTCGTCCAGAAACAAAACGAACGCACCCAGTCCACTTTTATGGACCCAATAGTGATGTTTGGGTTCATTTGGGTCAGTTTCATAATTGTGTCAAAAACCATGCCGGGGTTGCATTTAATGCACCGAGTCGGGCAGAAAAGAAACGATGCACCGATTCGGGCCAGAAACGAAACGAACGGACCCAATCCACTTTTTTTGAACCAATATTGATGTTTTGGTTCATTTTGGTCAGTTTCATTACTGTGCCGAAAACCATGTCGGGTTGCATTTACTGCACCGATTCGGGCCAAAAATTAAACGATGCACCGATTTGTCCAAAAACAAAATGAACGCACCCAGTCCACTTTTTTGGACCCAATAGTGATGTTTGGGTTCATTTGGGTCAATTTCGTAATTGTGTCGAAAACCATGCCGGGGTTGCATTTAATGCACCGAGTGGGGCAGAAAAGAAACGATGCACCGATTCGGGCCAGAAACGAAACGAACGCACCTAATCCACTTTTTTGACCTAGTAGTGATGTTTGGGTTCATTTTGGTCAGTTTCATTACTGTGCCGAAAACCATGCCGAGGGTGCATTTACTGCATCGATTTGGGCCGAAAATGAAACGATGCACCGATTCGTCCAGAAACAAAACGACCACACCCAGTCCACTTTTATGGACCCGATAGTGATGTTTGGGTTCGTTTGGGTCAGTTTCATAATTGTGTCGAAAAATGATGACGGGGTTGCATTTAATGCACCGAGTTGGGCAGAAAAGAAACGATGCACCGATTCAGGCCAGAAACGAAACAAATGCACCCATTCAACCTTTGTAGACCCAATATTGATGTTTTGGTTCATTTTGGTCAGTTTCATTACTGTGCCGAAAACCATGTCGGGTATCATTTACTGCACCGATTCGGGCCAAAAATTAAACGATGCACTGATTTTTCTAGAAACAAAACGAACGCACCTAGTCCACTTTTTTGGACCCAATAGTGAAGTTTGGGTTCATTTGGTCAATTTCGTAATTGTGTCGAAAACCATGCCGGGGTTGCATTTAATGCACCGAGTGGGGCAGAAAAGAAACGATGCACCGATTCGGGCCAGAAACGAAACGAACGCACCCAATCCACTTTTTTGGAACCAATATTGATGTTTTGGTTCATTTTGGTCAGTTTCATTACTGTGCCGAAAACCATGCCGAGGGTGCATTTACTGCATCGATTTGGGCCGAAAATGAAACGATGCACCGATTCGTCCAGAAACAAAACGAACGCACCCAGTCCACTTTTATGGACCCAATAGTGATGTTTGGGTTCATTTGGGTCAGTTTCATAATTGTGTCAAAAACCATGCCGGGGTTGCATTTAATGTACCGAGTCGGGCAGAAAAGAAACGATGCACCGATTCGGGCCAGAAACGAAACGAACGGACCCAATCCACTTTTTTTGAACCAATATTGATGTTTTGGTTCATTTTGGTCAGTTTCATTACTGTGCCGAAAACCATGTCGGGTTGCATTTACTGCACCGATTCGGGCCAAAAATTAAACGATGCACCGATTTGTCCAGAAACAAAATGAACGCACCCAGTCCACTTTTTTGGACCCAATAGTGATGTTTGGGTTCATTTGGGTCAATTTCGTAATTGTGTCGAAAACCATGCCGGGGTTGCATTTAATGCACCGAGTGGGGCAGAAAAGAAACGATGCACCGATTCGGGCCAGAAACAAAACGAACGCACCCAATCCACTTTTTTGACCTAGTAGTGATGTTTGGGTTCATTTTGGTCAGTTTCATTACTGTGCCGAAAACCATGCCGAGGGTGCATTTACTGCATCGATTTGGGCCGAAAATGAAACGATGCACCGATTGGTCCAGAAACAAAACGAACGCACCCAGTCCACTTTTATGGACCCAATAGTGATGTTTGGGTTCGTTTGGGTCAGTTTCATAATTGTGTCGAAAACCATGCCGGGGTTGCACTTAATGCACCGAGTCGGGCAGAAAAGAAACGATGCACCGATTCGGGCCAGAAACAAAACGAATGCACCCAATCCACTTTTTTGGAACCAATATTGATGTTTTGGTTCATTTTGGTCAGTTTCATTACTGTGCCGAAATCCATGTCGGGTTGCATTTACTGCACCGATTCGGGCCAAAAATTAAACGATGCACTGATTCGTGCAGAAACAAAACGAACGCACCTAGTCCACTTTTATGGACCCGATAGTGATGTTTGGGTTCGTTTGGGTCAGTTTCGTAATTGTGTCGAAAACCATGCCGGGGTTGCATTTAATGCACCGAGTGGGGCAGAAAAGAAACGATGGACCGATTCGGGCCAGAAACAAAACGAACGCACCCAATCCACTTTTTTGACCTAGTAGTGATGTTTTGGTTCATTTTGGTCAGTTTCATTACTATGCCGAAAACCATGCCGAGGGTGCATTTACTGCATCGATTTGGGCCGAAAATGAAACGATGCACCGATTGGTCCAGAAACAAAACGAACGCACCCAGTCCACTTTTATGGACCCAATAGTGATGTTTGGGTTCGTTTGGGTCAGTTTCATAATTGTGTCGAAAACCATGCCGGGGTTGCACTTAATGCACCGAGTCGGGCAGAAAAGAAACGATGCACCGATTCGGGCCAGAAACGAAACGAACGCACCCAATCCACTTTTTTGGAACCAATATTGATGTTTTGGTTCATTTTGGTCAGTTTCATTACTGTGCCGAAAACCATGTCGGGTTGCATTTACTGCACCGATTCGGGCCAAAAATTAAACGATGCACTGATTTGTCTAGAAACAAAACGAACGCACCCAGTCTACTTTTTTGGACCCAATAGTGATGTTTGGGTTCATTTGGGTCAGTTTCGTAATTGTGTCGAAAACCATGCCGGGGTTGCATTTAATGCACCGAGTCGGGCAGAAAAGAAACGATGCACCGATTCGCGCCAGAAACAAAACGAATGCACCCAATCCACTTTTTTGACCTAGTTTTATGTTTTGGTTCATTTTGGTCAGTTTCATTACTGTGCCGAAAACCATGCCGAGGGTGCATTTACTGCATCGATTTAGGCCGAAAATGAAACGATGCACCGATTCGTCCAGAAACAAAACGACCACACCCAGTCCACTTTTATGGACCCGATAGTGATGTTTGGGTTCGTTTGGGTCAGTTTCATAATTGTGTCGAAAAATGATGACGGGGTTGCATTTAATGCACCGAGTTGGGCAGAAAAGAAACGATGCACCGATTCAGGCCAGAAACGAAACAAATGCACCCATTCCACTTTTGTAGACCCAATATTGATGTTTTGGTTCATTTTGGTCAGTTTCATTACTGTGCCGAAAACCATGTCGGGTATCATTTACTGCACCGATTCGGGCCAAAAATTAAACGATGCACTGATTTTTCTAGAAACAAAACGAACGCACCTAGTCCACTTTTTTGGACCCAATAGTGAAGTTTGGGTTCATTTGGTCAATTTCGTAATTGTGTCGAAAACCATGCCGGGGTTGCATTTAATGCACCGAGTGGGGCAGAAAAGAAACGATGCACCGATTCGGGCCAGAAACAAAACGAACGCACCCAATCCACTTTTTTGACCTAGTAGTGATGTTTTGGTTCATTTTGGTCAGTTTCATTACTATGCCGAAAACCATGCCGAGGGTGCATTTACTGCATCGATTTGGGCCGAAAATGAAACGATGCACCGATTGGTCCAGAAACAAAACGAACGCACCCAATCCACTTTTATGGACCCAATAGTCATGTTTGGGTTCGTTTGTGTCAGTTTCATAATTGTGTCGAAAACCATGCCGGGGTTGCACTTAATGCACCGAGTGGGGCAGAAAAGAAACGATGCACCGATTCGGGCCAGAAACGAAACGAACGCACCCAATCCACTTTTTTGGAACCAATATTGATGTTTTGGTTCATTTTGGTCAGTTTCATTA
Organism: Echinochloa phyllopogon; assembly: GCA_033239725.1. NCBI lineage: Eukaryota > Viridiplantae > Streptophyta > Magnoliopsida > Poales > Poaceae > Echinochloa > Echinochloa phyllopogon. The sequence goes on from BTCW01000018.1 coordinate 33,711,731, forward strand.
CTGTGCCGAAAACCATGCTGAGGGTGCATTTACTGCATCGATTTGGGCCGAAAATGAAACGATGCACCGATTCGTCCAGAAACAAAACGAACGCACCCAGTCCACTTTTATGGACCCAATAGTGATGTTTGGGTTCATTTAGGTCAGTTTCATAATTGTGTCAAAAACCATGCCGGGGTTGCATTTAATGCACCGAGTCGGGCAGAAAAGAAACGATGCACCGATTCGGGCCAGAAACGAAACGAACGGACCCAATCCACTTTTTTTGAACCAATATTGATGTTTTGGTTCATTTTGGTCAGTTTCATTACTGTGCCGAAAACCATGTCGGGTTGCATTTACTGCACCGATTCGGGCCAAAAATTAAACGATGCACCGATTTGTCCAGAAACAAAATGAACGCACCCAGTCCACTTTTTTGGACCCAATAGTGATGTTTGGGTTCATTTGGGTCAGTTTCGTAATTGTGTTGAAAACAATGCCGGGGTTGCATTTAGTGCACCGAGTCGGGCAGAAAAGAAACGATGCACCGATTCGGGCCAGAAACGAAACGAACGCACCCAATCCACTTTTTTTGAACCAATATTGATGTTTTGGTTCATTTTGGTCAGTTTCATTACTGTGCCGAAAACCATGCCGAGGGTGCATTTACTGCATCGATTTGGGCCAAAAATTAAACGATGCACCGATTTGTCCAGAAACAAAATGAACGCACCCAGTCCACTTTTTTGGACCCAATAGTGATGTTTGGGTTCATTTGGGTCAGTTTCGTAATTGTGTTGAAAACAATGCCGGGGTTGCATTTAGTGCACCGAGTCGGGCAGAAAAGAAACGATGCACCGATTCGGGCCAGAAACGAAACGAACGCACCCAATCCACTTTTTTTGAACCAATATTGATGTTTTGGTTCATTTTGGTCAGTTTCATTACTGTGCCGAAAACCATGCCTCGGGTTGCATTTACTGCATCGATTTGGGCCGAAAATGAAACGATGCACCGATTCGTCCAGAAACAAAACGAACGCACCCAGTCCACTTTTTTGGACCCAATAGTGAAGTTTGGGTTCATTTGGGTCAGTTTCGTAATAGTGTCGAAAACCATGCCGGGGTTGCATTTAATGCACCGAGTCGGGCAGAAAAGAAACGATGCACCGATTCGGGCCAGAAACAAAACGAACGCATCCAATCCACTTTTTTGACCTAGTAGTGATGTTTTGGTTCATTTTGTTCAGTTTCATTACTGTGCCAAAAACCATGCCGAGGGTGCATTTACTGCATCGATTTGGGCCAAAAATGAAACGATGCACCGATTCGTCCAGAAACAAAACGAACGCACCCAGTCCACTTTTATGGACCCAATAGTGAAGTTTGGGTTCGTTTGGGTCAGTTTCATAATTGTGTCGAAAACCATGCCGGGGTTGCATTTAATGCACCAAATCGGGCAGAAAAGAAACGATGCACCGATTCGGGCCAGAAACGAAACGATACACCGATTCGGGCCAGAAACGAAACGAACGGACCCAATCCACTTTTTTGACCTAGTAGTGATGTTTTGGTTCATTTTGGTCAGTTTCATTACTATGCCGAAAACCATGCCGAGGGTGCATTTACTGCATCGATTTGGGCCGAAAATGAAACGATGCACCGATTGGTCCAGAAACAAAACGAACGCACCCAGTCCACTTTTATGGACCCAATAGTGATGTTTGGATTCGTTTGGGTCAGTTTCATAATTGTGTCGAAAACCATGCCGGGGTTGCACTTAATGCACCGAGTCGAGCAGAAAAGAAACGATGCACCGATTCGGGCCAGAAACGAAACGAACGCACCCAATCCACTTTTTTGGAACCAATATTGATGTTTTGCTTCATTTTGGTCAGTTTCATTACTGTGCCGAAAACCATGTCGGGTTGCATTTACTGCACCGATTCGGGCCAAAAATTAAACGATGCACTGATTTGTCTAGAAACAAAACGAACGCACCCAGTCTACTTTTTTGGACCCAATAGTGATGTTTGGGTTCATTTGGGTCAGTTTCGTAATTGTGTCGAAAACCATGCCGGGGTTGCATTTAATGCACCGAGTCGGGCAGAAAAGAAACGATGCACCGATTCGCGCCAGAAACAAAACGAACGCACCCAATCCACTTTTTTGACCTAGTTGTGATGTTTTGGTTCATTTTGGTCAGTTTCATTACTGTGCCGAAAACCATGCCGAGGGTGCATTTACTGCATCGATTTAGGCCGAAAATGAAACGATGCACCGATTCGTCCAGAAACAAAACTACCACACCCAGTCCACTTTTATGGACCCGATAGTGATGTTTGGGTTCGTTTGGGTCAGTTTCATAATTGTGTCGAAAAATGATGACGGGGTTGCATTTAATGCACCGAGTGGGGCAGAAAAGAAACGATGCACCAATTCGGGCCAGAAACAAAACGAACACACCCAATCCACTTTTTTGACCTAGTAGTGATGTTTTGGTTCATTTTAGTCAGTTTCATTACTATGCCGAAAACCATGCCGAGGGTGCATTTACTGCATCGATTTGGGCCGAAAATGAAACGATGCACCGATTGGTCCAGAAACAAAACGAACGCACCCAGTCCACTTTTATGGACCCAATAGTGATGTTTGGATTCGTTTGGGTCAGTTTCATAATTGTGTCGAAAACCATGCCGGGGTTGCACTTAATGCACCGAGTCGGGCAGAAAAGAAACGATGCACCGATTCGGGCCAGAAACGAAACGTACGCACCCAATCCACTTTTTTGGAACCAATATTGATGTTTTGGTTCATTTTGGTCAGTTTCATTACTGTGCCGAAAACCATGTCGGGTTGCATTTACTGCACCGATTCGGGCCAAAAATTAAACGATGCACTGATTTGTCTAGAAACAAAACGAACGCACCCAGTCTACTCTTTTGGACCCAATAGTGATGTTTGGGTTCATTTGGGTCAGTTTCGTAATTGTGTCGAAAACCATGCCGGGGTTGCATTTAATGCACCGAGTCGGGCAGAAAAGAAACGATGCACCGATTCGCGCCAGAAACAAAACGAACGCACCCAATCCACTTTTTTGACCTAGGAGTGATGTTTTGGTTCATTTTGGTTAGTTTCATTACTGTGCCGAAAACCATGCCGAGGGTGCATTTACTGCATCGATTTAGGCCGAAAATGAAACGTTGCACCGATTCGTCCAGAAACAAAACGACCACACCCAGTCCACTTTTATGGACCCGATAGTGATGTTTGGGTTCGTTTGGGTCAGTTTCATAATTGAGACGAAAAATGATGACGGGGTTGCATTTAATGCACCGAGTTGGGCAGAAAAGAAACGATGCACCGATTCAGGCCAGAAACGAAACAAATGCACCCATTCCACTTTTGTAGAGCCAATATTGATGTTTTGGTTCATTGGTCAGTTTCATTATTGTGCCGAAAACCATGTCGGGTATCATTTACAGCATCGATTCGGGCCAAAAATTAAACGATGCACTGATTTGTCTAGAAACAAAACGAACGCACCTAGTCCACTTTTTTGGACCCAATAGGGAAGTTTGGGTTCATTTGGTCAATTTCGTAATTGTGTCGAAAACCATGCCGGGGTTGCATTTAATGCACCGAGTGGGGCAGAAAAGAAACGTTGCACCGATTCGGGCCAGAAACGAAACGAACGCACCCAATCCACTTTTTTGGAACCAATATTGATGTTTTGGTTCATTTTGGTCAGTTTCATTACTGTGCCGAAAACCATGCCGAGGGTGCATTTACTTCATCGATTTGGGCCGAAAATGAAACGATGCACCGATTCGTCCAGAAACAAAATGAACGCACCCAGTCCACTTTTATGGACCCAATAGTGATGTCTGGGTTCGTTTGGGTCAGTTTCATAATTGTGTCGAAAACCATGCCGGGGTTGCATTTAATGCACCGAGTCGGGCAGAAAAGAAACGATGCACCGATTCGGGCCAGAAACGAAACGAACGGACCCAATCCACTTTTTTTGAACCAATATTGATGTTTTGGTTCATTTTGGTCAGTTTCATTACTGTGCCGAAAACCATGTCGGGTTGCATTTACTGCACCGATTCGGGCCAAAAATTAAACGATGCACCGATTTGTCCAGAAACAAAATGAACGCACCCAGTCCACTTTTTTGGACCCAATAGTGATGTTTGGGTTCATTTGGGTCAGTTTCGTAATTGTGTTGAAAACAATGCCGGGGTTGCATTTAATGCACCGAGTCGGGCAGAAAAGAAACGATGCACCGATTCGGGCCAGAAACGAAACGAACGCACCCAATCCTTTTTTTTTGAACCAATATTGATGTTTTGGTTCATTTTGGTCAGTTTCATTACTGTGCCGAAAACCATGCCGAGGGTGCATTTACTGCATCGATTTGGGCCGAAAATGAAACGATGCACCGATTCGTCCAGAAACAAAACGAACGCACCCAGTCCACTTTTTTGGACCCAATAGTGAAGTTTGGGTTCATTTGGGTCAGTTTCGTAATAGTGTCGAAAACCATGCCGGGGTTGCATTTAATGCACCGAGTCGGGCAGAAAAGAAACGATGCACCGATTCGGGCCAGAAACAAAACGAACGCATCCAATCCACTTTTTTCACCTAGTAGTGATGTTTTGGTTCATTTTGTTCAGTTTCATTACTGTGCCAAAAACCATGCCGAGGGTGCATTTACTGCATCGATTTGGGCCAAAAATGAAACGATGCACCGATTCGTCCAGAAACAAAACGAACGCACCCAGTCCACTTTTATGGACCCAATAGTGATGTTTGGGTTCGTTTGGGTCAGTTTCATAATTGTGTCGAAAACCATGCCGGGGATGCATTTAATGCACCAAATCGGGCAGAAAAGAAACGATGCACCGATTCGGGCCAGAAACGAAACGATACACCGATTCGGGCCAGAAACGAAACGAACGGACCCAATCCACTTTTTTGACCTAGTAGTGATGTTTTGGTTCATTTTGGTCAGTTTCATTACTATGCCGAAAACCATGCCGAGGGTGCATTTACTGCATCGATTTGGGCCGAAAATGAAACGATGCACCGATTGGTCCAGAAACAAAACGAACGCACCCAGTCCACTTTTATGGACCCAATAGTGATGTTTGGATTCGTTTGGGTCAGTTTCATAATTGTGTCGAAAACCATGCCGGGGTTGCACTTAATGCACCGAGTCGGGCAGAAAAGAAACGATGCACCGATTCGGGCCAGAAACGAAACGATCCACCGATTCGGGCCAGAAACAAAACGAACGGACCCAATCCACTTTTTTGACCTAGTAGTGATGTTTTGGTTCATTTTGGTCAGTTTCATTACGATGCCGAAAACCATGCCGTGGGTGCATTTACTGCATCGATTTGGGCCGAAAATGAAACGATGCACCGATTGGTCCAGAAACAAAACGAACGCACCCAGTCCACTTTTATGGACCCAATAGTGATGTTTGGATTCGTTTGGGTCAGTTTCATAATTGTGTCGAAAACCATGCCGGGGTTGCACTTAATGCACCGAGTCGGGCAGAAAAGAAACGATGCACCGATTCGGGCCAGAAACGAAACGAACGGACCCAATCCACTTTTTTTGAACCAATATTGATGTTTTGGTTCATTTTGGTCAGTTTCATTACTGTGCCGAAAACCATGTCGGGTTGCATTTACTGCACCGATTCGGGCCAAAAATTAAACGATGCACCGATTTGTCCAGAAACAAAATGAACGCACCCAGTCCACTTTTTTGGACCCAATAGTGATGTTTGGGTTCATTTGGGTCAGTTTCGTAATTGTGTTGAAAACAATGCCGGGGTTGCATTTAATGCACCGAGTCGGGCAGAAAAGAAACGATGCACCGATTCGGGCCAGAAACGAAACGAACGCACCCAATCCACTTTTTTTGAACCAATATTGATGTTTTGGTTCATTTTGGTCAGTTTCATTACTGTGCCGAAAACCATGCCGAGGGTGCATTTACTGCATCGATTTGGGCCGAAAATGAAACGATGCACCGATTCGTCCAGAAACAAAACGAACGCACCCAGTCCACTTTTTTGGACCCAATAGTGAAGTTTGGGTTCATTTGGGTCAGTTTCGTAATAGTGTCGAAAACCATGCCGGGGTTGCATTTAATGCACCGAGTCGGGCAGAAACGAAACGATACACCGATTCGGGCCAGAAACGAAACGAACGCATCCAATCCACTTTTTTGACCTAGTAGTGATGTTTTGGTTCATTTTGGTCAGTTTCATTACTATGCCGAAAACCATGCCGAGGGTGCATTTACTGCATCGATTTGGGCCAAAAATGAAACGATGCACCGATTGGTCCAGAAACAAAACGAACGCACCCAGTCCACTTTTATGGACCCAATAGTGATGTTTGGGTTCGTTTGGGTCAGTTTCATAATTGTGTCGAAAACCATGCCGGGGTTGCATTTAATGCACCAAATCGGGCAGAAAAGAAACGATGCACCGATTCGGGCCAGAAACGAAACGATACACCGATTCGGGCCAGAAACGAAACGAACGGACCCAATCCACTTTTTTTGGAACCAATATTGATGTTTTGGTTCATTTTGGTCAGTTTGATTACTGTGCCGAAAACCATATCGGGTTGCATTTACTGCACCGATTCGGGCCAAAAATTAAACGATGCACTGATTCGTCCAGAAACAAAACGAACGCACCTAGTCCACTTTTTTGGACCCAATAGTGATGTTTGGGTTGATTTGGGTCAGTTTCGTAATTGTGTCGAAAACCATGTCGTGGTTGCATTTAATGCACCGAGTCGGGCAGAAAAGAAATGATGCACCGATTCGGGCCAGAAACAAAACGAACGCACCCAATCCACTTTTTTGACCTAGTAGTGATGTTTTGGTTCATATTTGTCAGTTTCATTACTGTGCCGAAAACCATGCCGAGGGTGCATTTACTGCATCGATTTGGGCCGAAAATGAAACGATGCACCGATTCGGGCCAGAAACAAAACGAACGCACCCAATTCACTTTTTTGGAACCAATATTGAAGTTTTGGTTCATTTTGGTCAGTTTCATTACTGTGCCGAAAACCATGTCGGGTTGCATTTACTGCACCGATTCGGGCCAAAATTTAAACGATGCACTGATTCGTCCAGAAACAAAACGAACGCACTTAGTCCACTTTTTTGGACCCAATAGTGAAGTTTGGGTTCATTTGGGTCAGTTTCGTAATTGTGTCGAAAACCATGCCGGGGTTGCATTTAATGCACCGAGTCGGGCAGAAAAGAAATGATGCACCAATTCGGGCCAGAAACAAAACGAACGCACCCAATCCACTTTTTTGACCTAGTAGTGATGTTTTGGTTCATATTTGTCAGTTTCATTACTGTGCCGAAAACCATGCCGAGGGTGCATTTACTGCATCGATTTGGGCCGAAAATGAAACGATGCACCGATTCGTCCTGAAACAAAACGAACGCACCCAGTCCACTTTTATGGACCCAATAGTGATGTTTGGGTTCGTTTGGGTCAGTTTCATAATTGTGTCGAAAACCATGCCGGGGTTGCATTTAATGCACCGAGTCGGGCAGAAAAGAAACGATGCACCGATTCGGGCCAGAAACGAAACGATGCACCGATTCGGGCCAGAAACGAAATGAACACACCCAATCCACTTTTTTGGAACCAATATTGATGTTTTGGTTCAGTTTGGTCAGTTTCATTACTGTGCCGAAAACCATGCCGGGTTGCATTTACTGCACCGATTCGGGCCAAAAATTAAACGATGCATTGATTCGTCCAGAAACAAAACGAACACACCTAGTCCACTTTTTTGGACCCAATAGTGATGTTTGGGTTCATTTGGGTCAGTTTCGTAATTGTGTCGAAAACCATGCCGGGGTTGCATTTAATGCACCGAGTCGGGCAGAAAAGAAACGATGCACCGATTCGGGCCAGAAACAAAACGAACGCACCCAATCCACTTTTTTGACCTAGTAGTGATGTTTTGGTTCATTTTGGTCAGTTTCATTACTGTGCCGAAAACCATGCCTAGGGTGCATTTACTGCATCGATTTGGGCCGAAAATGAAACGATGCACCGATTCGGGCCAGAAACAAAACGAACGCACCCAATCCACTTTTTTGGAACCAATATTGAAGTTTTGGTTCATTTTGGTCAGTTTCATTACTGTGCCGAAAACCATGTCGGGTTGCATTTACTGCACCGATTCGGGCCAAAATTTAAACGATGCACTGATTCATCCAGAAACAAAACGAACGCACTTAGTCCACTTTTTTGGACCCAATAGTGAAGTTTGGGTTCATTTGGGTCAGTTTCGTAATTGTGTCGAAAACCATGCCGGGGTTGCATTTAATGCACCGAGTCGGGCAGAAAAGAAATGATGCACCAATTCGGGCCAGAAACAAAACGAACGCACCCAATCCACTTTTTTGACCTAGTAGTGATGTTTTGGTTCATATTTGTCAGTTTCATTACTGTGCCGAAAACCATGCCGAGGGTGCATTTACTGCATCGATTTGGGCCGAAAATGAAACGATGCACCGATTCGTCCTGAAACAAAACGAACGCACCCAGTCCACTTTTATGGACCCAATAGTGATGTTTGGGTTCGTTTGGGTCAGTTTCATAATTGTGTCGAAAACCATGCCGGGGTTGCATTTAATGCACCGAGTCGGGCAGAAAAGAAACGATGCACCGATTCGGGCCAGAAACGAAACGATGCACCGATTCGGGCCAGAAACGAAACGAACACACCCAATCCACTTTTTTGGAACCAATATTGATGTTTTGGTTCATTTTGGTCAGTTTCATTACTGTGCCGAAAACCATGCCGAGGGTGCATTTACTGCATCGATTTGGGCCGAAAATGAAACGATGCACCGATTCGTCCAGAAACAAAACGAACGCACCCAGTCCACTTTTTTGGACCCAATAGTGAAGTTTGGGTTCATTTGGGTCAGTTTCGTAATAGTGTCGAAAACCATGCCGGGGTTGCATTTAATGCACCGAGTCGGGCAGAAACGAAACGATACACCGATTCGGGCCAGAAACGAAACGAACGCATCCAATCCACTTTTTTGACCTAGTAGTGATGTTTTGGTTCATTTTGGTCAGTTTCATTACTATGCCGAAAACCATGCCGAGGGTGCATTTACTGCATCGATTTGGGCCAAAAATGAAACGATGCACCGATTGGTCCAGAAACAAAACGAACGCACCCAGTCCACTTTTATGGACCCAATAGTGATGTTTGGGTTCGTTTGGGTCAGTTTCATAATTGTGTCGAAAACCATGCCGGGGTTGCATTTAATGCACCAAATCGGGCAGAAAAGAAACGATGCACCGATTCGGGCCAGAAACGAAACGATACACCGATTCGGGCCAGAAACGAAACGAACGGACCCAATCCACTTTTTTTGGAACCAATATTGATGTTTTGGTTCATTTTGGTCAGTTTGATTACTGTGCCGAAAACCATATCGGGTTGCATTTACTGCACCGATTCGGGCCAAAAATTAAACGATGCACTGATTCGTCCAGAAACAAAACGAACGCACCTAGTCCACTTTTTTGGACCCAATAGTGATGTTTGGGTTGATTTGGGTCAGTTTCGTAATTGTGTCGAAAACCATGTCGTGGTTGCATTTAATGCACCGAGTCGGGCAGAAAAGAAATGATGCACCGATTCGGGCCAGAAACAAAACGAACGCACCCAATCCACTTTTTTGACCTAGTAGTGATGTTTTGGTTCATATTTGTCAGTTTCATTACTGTGCCGAAAACCATGCCGAGGGTGCATTTACTGCATCGATTTGGGCCGAAAATGAAACGATGCACCGATTCGGGCCAGAAACAAAACGAACGCACCCAATCCACTTTTTTGGAACCAATATTGAAGTTTTGGTTCATTTTGGTCAGTTTCATTACTGTGCCGAAAACCATGTCGGGTTGCATTTACTGCACCGATTCGGGCCAAAATTTAAACGATGCACTGATTCGTCCAGAAACAAAACGAACGCACTTAGTCCACTTTTTTGGACCCAATAGTGAAGTTTGGGTTCATTTGGGTCAGTTTCGTAATTGTGTCGAAAACCATGCCGGGGTTGCATTTAATGCACCGAGTCGGGCAGAAAAGAAATGATGCACCAATTCGGGCCAGAAACAAAACGAACGCACCCAATCCACTTTTTTGACCTAGTAGTGATGTTTTGGTTCATATTTGTCAGTTTCATTACTGTGCCGAAAACCATGCCGAGGGTGCATTTACTGCATCGATTTGGGCCGAAAATGAAACGATGCACCGATTCGTCCTGAAACAAAACGAACGCACCCAGTCCACTTTTATGGACCCAATAGTGATGTTTGGGTTCGTTTGGGTCAGTTTCATAATTGTGTCGAAAACCATGCCGGGGTTGCATTTAATGCACCGAGTCGGGCAGAAAAGAAACGATGCACCGATTCGGGCCAGAAACGAAACGATGCACCGATTCGGGCCAGAAACGAAATGAACACACCCAATCCACTTTTTTGGAACCAATATTGATGTTTTGGTTCAGTTTGGTCAGTTTCATTACTGTGCCGAAAACCATGCCGGGTTGCATTTACTGCACCGATTCGGGCCAAAAATTAAACGATGCATTGATTCGTCCAGAAACAAAACGAACACACCTAGTCCACTTTTTTGGACCCAATAGTGATGTTTGGGTTCATTTGGGTCAGTTTCGTAATTGTGTCGAAAACCATGCCGGGGTTGCATTTAATGCACCGAGTCGGGCAGAAAAGAAACGATGCACCGATTCGGGCCAGAAACAAAACGAACGCACCCAATCCACTTTTTTGACCTAGTAGTGATGTTTTGGTTCATTTTGGTCAGTTTCATTACTGTGCCGAAAACCATGCCGAGGGTGCATTTACTGCATCGATTTGGGCCGAAAATGAAACGATGCACCGATTCGGGCCAGAAACAAAACGAACGCACCCAATCCACTTTTTTGGAACCAATATTGAAGTTTTGGTTCATTTTGGTCAGTTTCATTACTGTGCCGAAAACCATGTCGGGTTGCATTTACTGCACCGATTCGGGCCAAAATTTAAACGATGCACTGATTCGTCCAGAAACAAAACGAACGCACTTAGTCCACTTTTTTGGACCCAATAGTGAAGTTTGGGTTCATTTGGGTCAGTTTCGTAATTGTGTCGAAAACCATGCCGGGGTTGCATTTAATGCACCGAGTCGGGCAGAAAAGAAATGATGCACCAATTCGGGCCAGAAACAAAACGAACGCACCCAATCCACTTTTTTGACCTAGTAGTGATGTTTTGGTTCATATTTGTCAGTTTCATTACTGTGCCGAAAACCATGCCGAGGGTGCATTTACTGCATCGATTTGGGCCGAAAATGAAACGATGCACCGATTCGTCCTGAAACAAAACGAACGCACCCAGTCCACTTTTATGGACCCAATAGTGATGTTTGGGTTCGTTTGGGTCAGTTTCATAATTGTGTCGAAAACCATGCCGGGGTTGCATTTAATGCACCGAGTCGGGCAGAAAAGAAACGATGCACCGATTCGGGCCAGAAACGAAACGATGCACCGATTCGGGCCAGAAACGAAATGAACACACCCAATCCACTTTTTTGGAACCAATATTGATGTTTTGGTTCATTTTGGTCAGTTTCATTACTGTGCCGAAAACCATGCCGGGTTGCATTTACTGCACCGATTCGGGCCAAAAATTAAACGATGCATTGATTCGTCCAGAAACAAAACGAACACACCTACTCCACTTTTTTGGACCCAATAGTGATGTTTGGGTTCATTTGGGTCAGTTTCGTAATTGTGTCGAAAACCATGCCGGGGTTGCATTTAATGCACCGAGTCGGGCAGAAAAGAAACGATGCACCGATTCGGGCCAGAAACAAAACGAACGCACCCAATCCACTTTTTTGGAACCAATATTGAAGTTTTGGTTCATTTTGGTCAGTTTCATTACTGTGCCGAAAACCATTTCGGGTTGCATTTACTGCACTGATTCGGGCCAAAAATTAAACGATCCACCGATTTGTCCAGAAACAAAACGAAAACACCCAGTCCACTTTTTTGGACCCAATAGTGATGTTTGGGTTCATTTGGGTCAGTTTCGTAATTGTGTCGAAAACCATGCCGGGGTTGCATTTAATGCACCGAGTCGGGCAGAAAAGAAACGATGCACCGATTCGGGCCAGAAACGAAATGAACACACCCAATCCACTTTTTTGGAACCAATATTGAAGTGTTGGTTCATTTTGGTCAGTTTCATTACTGTGCCGAAAACCATGTCGGGTTGCATTTACTGCACCGATTCGGGCCAAAAATTAAACGATGCACTGATTCGTCCAGAAACAAAACGAACGCACCTAGTCCACTTTTTTGGACCCAATAGTGAAGTTTGGGTTCATTTGGGTCAGTTTTGTAATTGTGTCGAAAACCATGCCGGGGTTGCATTTAATGCACCGAGTCGGGCAGAAAAGAAACGATGCACCGATTCGGGCCAGAAACGAAACGATGCACCGATTCGGGCCAGAAACGAAACGAACACACCCAATCCTTTTTTTTTGGAACCAATATTGATGTTTTGGTTCATTTTGGTCAGTTTCATTACTGTGCCGGAAACCATGCCGGGTTGCATTTACTGCACCGATTCGGGCCAAAAATTAAACGATGCATTGATTCGTCCAGAAACAAAACGAACACACCTAGTCCACTTTTTTGGACCCAATAGTGATGCTTGGGTTCATTTGGGTCAGTTTCATAATTGTGTCGAAAACCATGCCGGGGTTGCATTTAATGCACCAAGTCGGGCAGAAAAGAAACGATGCACCGATTCGGGCCAGAAACGAAATGAACGCACCCAATCCACTTTTTTGGAACCAATATTGAACTTTTGGTTCATTTTGGTCAGTTTCATTACTGTGCCGAAAACCATGTCGGGTTGCATTTACTGCACCGATTCGTGCCAAAAATTAAACGATGCACTGATTCGTCCAGAAACAAAACGAACGCACCTAGTCCACTTTTTTGGACCCAATAGTGAAGTTTGGGTTCATTTGGGTCAGTTTCGTAATTGTGTCGAAAACCATGCCGGGATTGCATTTAATGCACCGAGTCGGGCAGAAAAGAAACGATGCACAGATTCGGGCCAGAAACGAAACGAAACGATGCACCGATTCGGGCCAGAAACGAAACGAACACACCCAATCCACTTTTTTTGGAACCAATATTGATGTTTTGGTTCATTTTGGTCAGTTTCATTACTGTGCCGAAAACCATGCCGGGTTGCATTTACTGCACCGATTCGGGCCAAAAATTAAACGATGCATTGATTCGTCCAGAAACAAAACGAACACACCTAGTCCACTTTTTTGGACCCAATAGTGATGTTTGGGTTCATTTGGGTCAGTTTCGTAATTGTGTCGAAAACCATGCCGGGGTTGCATTTAATGCACCGAGTCGGGCAGAAAAGAAACGATGCACCGATTCAGGCCAGAAACAAAACGAACGCACCCAATCCACTTTTTTGGAACCAATATTGAAGTTTTGGTTCATTTTGGTCAGTTTCAATACTGTGCCGAAAACCATGCCGAGGGTGCATTTACTGCATCGATTTGGGCCGAAAATGAAACGATGCACCGATTCGTCCAGAAACAAAACGAACGCACCCAGTCCACTTTTATGGACCCAATAGTGATGTTTGGGTTCGTTTGTGTCAGTTTCATAATTGTGTCGAAAACCATGCCGGGGTTGCATTTAATGCACCGAGTCGGGCAGAAAAGAAACGATGCACCGATTCGGGCCAGAAACGAAACGATGCACCGATTCGGGCCAGAAACGAAACGAACACACCCAATCCACTTTTTTTGGAACCAATATTGATGTTTTGGTTCATTTTGGTCAGTTTCATTACTGTGCCGAAAACCATGCCGGGTTGCATTTACTGCACCGATTCGGGCCAAAAATTAAACGATGCATTGATTCGTCCAGAAACAAAACGAACACACCTAGTCCACTTTTTTGGACCCAATAGTGATGTTTGGGTTCATTTGGGTCAGTTTCGTAATTGTGTCGAAAACCATGCCGGTGTTGCATTTAATGCACCGAGTCGGGCAGAAAAGAAACGATGCACCGATTCGGGCCAGAAAAGAAACGATGCACCGATTCGGGCCAGAAACGAAACGAACACACCCAATCCACTTTTTTTGGAACCAATATTGATGTGTTGGTTCATTTTGGTCAGTTTCATTACTGTGCCGAAAACCATGTCGGGTTGCATTTACTGCACCGATTCGGGCCAAAAATTAAACGATGCACTGATTCGTCCAGAAACAAAACGAACGCACCTAGTCCACTTTTCTGGACCCAATAGTGAAGTTTGGGTTCATTTGGGTCAGTTTTGTAATTGTGTCGAAAACCATGCCGGGGTTGCATTTAATGCACCGAGTCGGGCAGAAAAGAAAAGATTCACCGATTCGGGCCAGAAACGAAACGATGCACCGATTCGGGCCAGAAACGAAACGAACACACCCAATCCTTTTTTTTTGGAACCAATATTGATGTTTCGGTTTATTTTGGTCAGTTTCATTACTGTGCCGAAAACCATGCCGGGTTGCATTTACTGCACCGATTCGGGCCAAAAATTAAACGATGCATTGATTCGTCCAGAAACAAAACGAACACACCTAGTCCACTTTTTTGGACCCAATAGTGATGTTTGGGTTCATTTGGGTCAGTTTCATAATTGTGTCGAAAACCATGCCGGGGTTGCATTTAATGCACCTAGTCGGGCAGAAAAGAAACGATGCACCGATTCGGGCCAGAAACAAAACGAACGCACCCAATCCACTTTTTTTGACCCCGTAGTGATGTTTTGGTTCATTTTGTTCAGTTTCATTACTGTGCCGAAAACCATGCCGGGGGTGCATTGCCGAAAACCATGCCGAGGGTGCATTTACTGCATCGATTTGGGCCGAAAATGAAACGATGCACTGATTCGTCCAGAAACAAAACGAATGCACCCAGTCCACTTTTATGGACCCAATAGTGATGTTTGGGTTCGTTTGGGTCAGTTTCATAATTGTGTCAAAAACCATGCCGGGGTTGCATTTAATGCACCGAGTCGGGCAGAAAAGAAACGATGCACCGATTCGGGCCAGAAATGAAACGAACGCACCCAATCCACTTTTTTGGAACCAATATTGATGTTTTGGTTCATTTTGTTCAGTTTCATTACTGTGCCGAAAACCATGCCGAGGGTGCATTTACTGCATCGATTTGGGCCGAAAATGAAACGATGCACTGATTCGTCCAGAAAAAAAACGAATGCACCCAGTCCACTTTTATGGACCCAATAGTGATGTTTGGGTTCGTTTGGGTCAGTTTCATAATTGTGTCGAAAACCATGCCGGGGTTGCATTTAATGCACCGAGTCGGGCCGAAAAGAAACGATGCACCGATTCGGGCCAGAAACGAAATGAACGCACCCAATCCACTTTTTTGGAACCAATATTGATGTTTTTGTTCATTTTGGTCAGTTTAATTACTGTGCCGAAAACCATTTCGGGTTGCATTTACTGCACTGATTTGGGCCAAAAATTAAACGATCGACCGATTTGTCCAGAAACAAAACAAACACACCCAGTCCACTTTTTTCAACCCAATAGTGATGTTTGGGTTCATTTGGGTCAGTTTCGTAATTGTGTCGAAAACCATGCCGGGGTTGCATTTAATGCACCGAGTCGGGCAAAAAAGAAACGATGCACCGATTCGGGCCAGAAACGAAACGAACGCACCCAATCCACTTTTTTGGAACCAATATTCATGTTTTGGTTCATTTTGGTCAGTTTCATTACTGTACCGAAAACCATGTCGGGTTGCATTTACTGCACCGATTCGGGCCAAAAATTAAACGATGCACTGATTCGTCCAGAAACAAAACGAACGCACCTAGTCCACTTTTTGGGACCCAATAGTGAAGTTTGGGTTCATTTGAGTCAGTTTCGTAATTGTGTCGAAAACCATGCCGGGGTTGCATTTAATGCACCGAGTCGGGCAGAAAAGAAACGATGCACCCATTCGGGCCAGAAACAAAACGAACGCACCCAATCCACTTTTTTGACCTAGTAGTGATGTTTTGGTTCATTTTGTTCAGTTTCATTACTGTGCCGAAAACCATGCCGAGGGTGCATTTACTGCATCGATTTGGGCCGAAAATGAAACGATGCACTGATTCGTCCAGAAACAAAACAAATGCACCCAGTCCACTTTTATGGACCCAATAGTGATGTTTGGGTTCGTTTGGGTCAGTTTCATAATTGTGTCGAAAACCATGCCGGGGTTGCATTTAATGCACCGAGTCGGGCAGAAAAGAAACGATGCACCGATTCGGGCCAGAAATGAAACGAACGCACCCAATCCACTTTTTTTGGAACCAATATTGATGTTTTGGTTCATTTTGGTCAGTTTTATGACTGTGCCGAAAACCATGTCGGGTTGCATTTACTGCACCGATTCGGGCCAAAAACTAAACGATGCACTGATTTGTCCAGAAACAAAACGAACGCACCTAGTCCACTTTTTTGGACCCAATAGTGATGTTTGGGTTCATTTGGGTCAGTTTCGTAATTGTGTCGAAAACCATGCCGGGGTTGCATTTAATGCACCGAGTCGGTCAAAAAAGAAACGATGCACCGATTCGGGCCAGAAACGAAACGAACGCACCCAATCCACTTTTTTGGAACCAATATTCATGTTTTGGTTCATTTTGGTCAGTTTCATTACTGTGCCGAAAACCATGTCGGGTTGCATTTACTGCACCGATTCGGGCCAAAAATTAAACGATGCACTGATTCGTCCAGAAACAAAACGAACGCACCTAGTCCACTTTTTTGGACCCAATAGTGAAGTTTGGGTTCATTTGAGTCAGTTTCGTAATTGTGTCGAAAACCCTGCCGGGGTTGCATTTAATGCACCGAGTCGGGCAGAAAAGAAACGATGCACCCATTCGGGCCAGAAACAAAACGAACGCACCCAATCCACTTTTTTGACCTAGTAGTGATGTTTTGGTTCATTTTGTTCAGTTTCATTACTGTGCCGAAAACCATGCCGAGGGTGCATTTACTGCATCGATTTGGGCCGAAAATGAAACGATGCACTGATTCGTCCAGAAACAAAACGAATGCACCCAGTCCACTTTCATGGACCCAATAGTGATGTTTGGGTTCATTTGGGTCAGTTTCGTAATTGTGTCGAAAACCATGCCGGGGTTGCATTTAATGCACCGAGTCGGGCAGAAAAGAAACCATGCACCGATTCGGGCCAGAAATGAAACGAACGCACCCAATCCACTTTTTTTGGAACCAATATTGATGTTTTGGTTCATTTTGGTCAGTTTCATTACTGTGCCGAAAACCATGTCGGGTTGCATTTACTGCACCGATTCGGGCCAAAAATTAAACGATGCACTGATTTGTCCAGAAACAAAACGAACGCACCTAGTCCACTTTTTTGGACCCAATAGTGATGTTTGGGTTCATTTGGGTCAGTTTCATAATTGTGTCGAAAACCATGCCGGGGTTGCATTTAATGCACCGAGTCGGGCAGAAAAGAAACGATGCACCCATTCGGGCCAGAAACAAAACGAACGCACCCAATCCACTTTTTTGACCTAGTAGTGATGTTTTGGTTCATTTTGTTCAGTTTCATTACTGTGCCGAAAACCATGCCGAGGGTGCATTTACTGCATCGATTTGGGCCGAAAATGAAACGATGCACTGATTCGTCCAGAAACAAAATGAATGCACCCAGTCCACTTTTATGGACCCAATAGTGATGTTTGGGTTCGTTTGGGTCAGTTTCATAATTGTGTCAAAAACCATGCCGGGGTTGCATTTAATGCACCGAGTCGGGCAGAAAAGATACGATGCACCGATTCGGGCCAGAAATGAAACGAACGCACCCAATCCACTTTTTTTGGAACCAATATTGATGTTTTGGTTCATTTTGGTCAGTTTTATGACTGTGCCGAAATCCATGTCGGGTTGCATTTACTGCACCGATTCGGGCCAAAAATTAAACGATGCACTGATTTGTCCAGAAACAAAACGATCGCACCTAGTCCACTTTTTTGGACCCAATAGTGATGTTTGGGTTCATTTGGGTCAGTTTCGTAATTGTGTCGAAAACCATGCCGGGGTTGCATTTAATGCACCGAGTCGGGAAGAAAAGAAACGATGCACCGATTCGGGCCAGATACAAAACGAACGCACCCAATCCACTTTTTTGACCTAGTAGTGATGTTTTGGTTCATTTTGTTCAGTTTCATTACTGTGCCGAAAATCATGCCGAGGGTGCATTTACTGCATCGATTTGGGCCGAAAATGAAACGATGCACTGATTCGTCCAGAAACAAAACGAATGCACCCAGTCCACTTTTATGGACCCAATAGTGATGTTTGGGTTCGTTTGGGTCAGTTTCATAATTGTGTCGAAAACCATGCCGGGGTTGCATTTAATGCACCGAGTCGGGCAGAAAAGAAACGATGCACCGATTCGGGCCAGAAACGAAACGAACGCACCCAATCCACTTTTTTTGAACCAATATTCATGTTTTGGTTCATTTTGGTCAGTTTCATTACTGTGCCGAAAACCATGTCGGGTTGCATTTACTGCACCGATTCGGGCCAAAAATTAAACGATGCACTGATTCATCCAGAAACAAAACGAACGCACCTAGTCCACTTTTTTGGACCCGATAGTGAAGTTTGGGTTCATTTGAGTCAGTTTCGTAATTGTGTCGAAAACCATGCCGGGGTTGCATTTAATGCACCGAGTCGGGCAGAAAAGAAACGATGCACCGATTCGGGCCAGAAACGAAATGAACGGACCCAATCCACTTTTTTGGAACCAATATTGATGTTTTGGTTCATTTTGGTCAGTTTCATTACTGTGCCGAAAACCATTTCGGGTTGCATTTACTGCACTGATTTGGGCCAAAAATTAAACGATCGACCGATTTGTCCAGAAACAAAACAAACACACCCAGTCCACTTTTTTCAACCCAATAGTGATGTTTGGGTTCATTTGGGTCAGTTTCGTAATTGTGTCGAAAACCATGCCGGGGTTGCATTTAATGTACCGAGTCGGGCAAAAAAGAAACGATGCACCGATTCGGGCCAGAAACGAAACGAACGCACCCAATCCTCTTTTTTGGAACCAATATTCATGTTTTGGTTCATTTTGGTCAGTTTCATTACTGTGCCGAAAACCATGTCGGGTTGCATTTACTGCACCGATTCGGGCCAAAAATTAAACGATGCACTAATTCATCCAGAAACAAAACGAACGCACCTAGTCCACTTTTTTGGACCCGATAGTGAAGTTTGGGTTCATTTGAGTCAGTTTCGTAATTGTGTCGAAAACCATGCCGGGGTTGCATTTAATGCACCGAGTCGGGCAGAAAAGAAACGATGCACCCATTCGGGCCAGAAACAAAACGAACGCACCCAATCCACTTTTTTGACCTAGTAGTTTTTTTTTGTTCATTTTGTTCAGTTTCATTACTGTGCCGAAAACCATGCCGAGGGTGCATTTACTGCATCGATTTGGGCCTAAAATGAAACGATGCACTAATTCGTCCAGAAACAAAACGAATGCACCGAGTCCACTTTTATGGACCCAATAGTGATGTTTGGGTTCGTTTGGGTCAGTTTCATAATTGTGTCGAAAACCATGCCGGGGTTGCATTTAATGCACCGAGTCGGGCAGAAAAGAAACGATGCACCGATTCGGGCCAGAAATGAAACGAACGCACCCAATCCACTTTTTTTGGAACCAATATTGATGTTTTGGTTCATTTTGGTCAGTTTTATTACTGTGCCGAAAACCATGTCGGGTTGCATTTACTGCACCGATTCGGGCCAAAAATTAAACGATGCAATGATTTGTCCAGAAACAAAACGAACGCACCTAGTCCACTTTTTTGGACCCAATAGTGATGTTTGGGTTCATTTGGGTCAGTTTCGTAATTGTGTCGAAAACCATGCCGGGGTTGCATTTAATGCACCGAGTTGGGCAGAAAAGAAACGATGCACCGATTCGGGCCAGAAACAAAACGAACGCACCCAATCCACTTTTTTGGAACCAATATTGATGTTTTGGTTCATTTTGGTCAGTTTCATTACTGTGCCGAAAACCATGTTGGGTTGCATTTACTGCACCGATTCGGGCCAAAAATTAAACGATGCACTGATTCGTCCATAAACAAAATGAACGCACCTAGTCCTCTTTTTTAGACCCAATAGTGAAGTTTGGGTTCATTTGGTTCAGTTTCGTAATTGTGTCGAAAACCATGCCGGGGTTGCATTTAATGCACCGAGTCGGGCAGAAAAGAAACGATGCACCGATTTGGGCCAGAAACAAAACGAACGCACCCAATCCACTTTTCTGACCTAGTAGTGATGTTTTGGTTCATTTTGTTCAGTTTCATTACTGTGCCGAAAACCATGCCGAGGGTGCATTTACTGCATCGATTTGGGCCCAAAATGAAACGATGCACTGATTCGTGCAGAAACAAAACGAATGCACCCAGTCCATTTTTATGGACCCAATAGTGATGTTTGGGTTCGTTTGGGTCAGTTTCATAATTGTGTCAAAAACCATGCCGGGGTTGCATTTAATGCATCGAGCCGGGCAGAAAAGAAACGATGCACCGATTCGGGCCAGGAATGAAACGAACGCACCCAATCCACTTTTTTTGAACCAATATTGATGTTTTGGTTCATTTTGGTCAGTTTCATTGCTGTGCCGAAAACCATGTCGGGTTGCATTTACTGCACCGATTCGGGTCAAAAATTAAACGATGCACCGATTTGTCCAGAAACAAAACGAACGCACCCAGTCCACTTTTTTGGACCCAATAGTGATGTTTGGGTTCATTTGGGTCCGTTTCGTAATTGTGTCGAAAACCATGCCGGGATTGCATTTAATGCACCGAGTCGGGCAGAAAAGAAATGATGCACCGATTCGGGCCAGAAACGAAATGAACGCACCCAATCCACTTTTTTGGAACCAATATTGATGTTTTGGTTCATTTTGGTCAGTTTCATTGCTGTGCCGAAAACCATGTCGGGTTGCATTTACTGCACCGATTCGGGTCAAAAATTAAACGATGCACCGATTTGTCCAGAAACAAAACGAACGCACCCAGTCCACTTTTTTCAACCCAATAGTGATGTTTGGGTTCATTTGGGTCAGTTTCGTAATTGTGTCGAAAACCATGCCGGGATTGCATTTAATGCACCGAGTCGGGCAGAAAAGAAATGATGCACCGATTCGGGCCAGAAACGAAATGAACGCACCCAATCCACTTTTTTGGAACCAATATTGATGTTTTGGTTCATTTTGGTCAGTTTCATTACTGTGCCGAAAACCATGTCGGGTTGCATTTACTGCACCGATTCGGGCCAAAAATTAAACGATGCACTGATTCGTCCAGAAACAAAACGAACGCACCTAGTCCACTTTTTTGGACCCAATAGTGAAGTTTGGGTTCATTTGAGTCAGTTTCGTAATTGTGTCAAAAACCATGCCGGGGTTGCATTTAATGCACCGAGTCAGGCAGAAAAGAAACAATGCACCCATTCGGGCTAGAAATAAAACGAACGCACCCAATCCACTTTTTTTGACCTAGTAGTGATGTTTTAGTTCATTTTGGTCAGTTTCATTACTGTGCCGAAAACCATGCCGAGGGTGCATTTACTGCATCGATTTGGGCCGAAAATGAAACGATGCACCGATTCGTCAAGAAACAAAATGAACGCACCCAGTCCACTTTTTTGGACTCAATAGTGATGTTTGGGTTCATTTGGGTCAGTTTCGTAATTGTGTCGAAAACCATGCCGGGGTTGCATTTAATGCACCGAGTCGGGCAGAAAAGAAACGATGCACCGATTCGGGCCAGAAATGAAACGAACGCACCCAATCCACTTTTTTGGAACCAATATTGAAGTTTTGGTTCATTTTGGTCAGTTTCATTACTGTGCCGAAAACCATGTCGGGTTGCATTTACTGCACCGATTCGGGCCAAAAATTAAACGATGCACTGATTCGTCCAGAAACAAAACGAACGCACCTAGTCCACTTTTTTGGACCCAATAGTGATGTTTGGGTTCATTTGGGTCAGTTTCGTAATTGTGTCAAAAACCATTTCGGGTTGCATTTACTGCACTGATTCGGGCCAAAAATTAAACGATCCACCGATTTGTCCAGAAGCAAAACGAACACACCCAGTCCACTTTTTTGGACCCAATAGTGATGTTTGGGTTCATTTGGGTCAGTTTCGTAATTGTGTCGAAAACCATGCCGGGGTTGCATTTAATGCACCGAGTCGGGCAGAAAAGAAACGATGCACCGATTCGGGCCAGAAACGAAACGAACGCACCCAATCCACTTTTTTGGAACCAATATTGATGTTTTGGTTCATTTTGGTCAGTTTCATTACTGTGCCGAAAACCATGTCAGGTTGCATTTACTGCACCGATTCGGGCCAAAAATTAAACGATGCACTGATTCGTCCGGAAACAAAACGAAAGCACCTAGTCCACTTTTCTGGACCCAATAGTGAAGTTTGGGTTCATTTGGGTCAGTTTCGTAATTGTGTCAAAAACTATGCCGGGGTTGCATTTAATGCACCGAGTCGGGCAGAAAAGAAACGATGCACCGATTCGGGCCAGAAACAAAACGAAAGCACACAATCCACTTTTTTGGACCCAGTAGTGATGTTTTGGTTCATTTTGGTCAGTTTCATTACTGTGCCGAAAACCATTTCGGGTTGCATTTACAGCACTGATTCGGGCCAAAAATTAAACGATCCACCGATTTGTCCAGAAACAAAACGAACGCACCCAGTCCACTTTTTTGGACCCAATAGTGATATTGGGTTCATTTGGGTCAGTTTCGTAATTGTGTCGAAAACCATGCCGGGGTTGCATTTAATGCACCGAGTCGGGCAGAAAAGAAACGATGCACCGATTAGGTCCAGAAACAAAACGAACGCACCCAATCCACTTTTTTGGAACTAATATTGATGTTTTGGTTCATTTTGGTCAGTTTCATTACTGTGCCGAAAACCATGTCGGGTTGCATTTACTGCACCGATTCGGGCCAAAAATTAAACGATGCACTGATTCGTCCAGAAACAAAACAAACGCACCTAGTCCACTTTTTTGGACCCAATAGTAAAGTCTGGTTTCATTTGGGTCAGTTTCGTAATTGTGTCGAAAACTATGCCGGGGTTGCATTTAATGCACCGAGTGGGGCAGAAAAGAAATGATGCACCGATTCGGGCCCAAAACAAAACGAACGCACCCAATCCACTTTTTTGACCTAGTAGTGATGTTTTGGTTCATTTTGGGCAGTTTCATTACTGTGCCGAAAACCATGCCGAGGGTGCATTTACTGCATCGATTTGGGCCGAAAATGAAACGATGCACCGATTGGTCCAGAAACAAAACGAACGCACCAGTCCACTTTTATGGACACAATAGTGATGTTTAGGTTCCTTTGGGTCAGTTTCATAATTGTGTCGAAAACCATGCCGGGGTTGCACTTAATGCACCGAGTCGGGCAGAAAAGAAACGATGCACCGATTCGGGCCAGAAATGAAACGAACGCACCCAATCCACTTTTTTGGAACCAATATTGAAGTTTTGGTTCATTTTGGTCAGTTTCATTACTGTGCCGAAAACCATGTCGGGTTGCATTTACTGCACCGATTCGGGCCAAAAATTAAACGATGCACTGATTCGTCCAAAAACAAAACGAACGCACCTAGTCCACTTTTTTGGACCCAATAGTGATGTTTGGGTTCATTTGGGTCAGTTTCGTAATTGTGTCGAAAACCATTTCGGGTTGCATTTACTGCACTGATTCGGGCCAAAAATTAAACGATCCATCGATTTGTCCAGAAGCAAAACGAACACACCCAGTCCACTTTTTTGGACCCAATAGTGATGTTTGGGTTCATTTGGGTCAGTTTCGTAATTGTGTCGAAAACCATGCCGGGGTTGCATTTAATGCACCGAGTCGGGCAGAAAAGAAACGATGCACCGATTCGGGCCAGAAACGAAACGAACGCACCCAATCCACTTTTTTGGAACCAATATTGATGTTTTGGTTCATTTTGGTCAGTTTCATTACTGTGCCGAAAACCATGTCGGGTTGCATTTACTGCACCGATTCGGGCCAAAAATTAAACGATGCACTGATTCGTCCAGAAACAAAACGAACGCACCTAGTCCACTTTTTTGGACCCAATAGTGAAGTTTGGGTTCATTTGGGTCAGTTTCGTAATTGTGTCAAAAACTATGCCGGGGTTGCATTTAATGCACCGAGTCGGGCAGAAAAGAAACGATGCACCGATTCGGGCCAGAAACAAAACGAAAGCACACAATCCACTTTTTTGGACCCAGTAGTGATGTTTTGGTTCATTTTGGTCAGTTTCATTACTGTGCCGAAAACCATTTCGGGTTGCATTTACTGCACTGATTCGGGCCAAAAATTAAACGATCCACCGATTTGTCCAGAAACAAAACGAACGCACCCAGTCCACTTTTTTGGACCCAATAGTGATATTGGGTTCATTTGGGTCAGTTTCGTAATTGTGTCGAAAACCATGCCGGGGTTGCATTTAATGCACCGAGTCGGGCAGAAAAGAAACGATGCACCGATTAGGTCCAGAAACAAAACGAACGCACCCAATCCACTTTTTTGGAACTAATATTGATGTTTTGGTTCATTTTGGTCAGTTTCATTACTGTGCCGAAAACCATGTCGGGTTGCATTTACTGCACCGATTCGGGCCAAAAATTAAACGATGCACTGATTCGTCCAGAAACAAAACAAACGCACCTAGTCCACTTTTTTGGACCCAATAGTAAAGTCTGGTTTCATTTGGGTCAGTTTCGTAATTGTGTCGAAAACTATGCCGGGGTTGCATTTAATGCACCGAGTGGGGCAGAAAAGAAATGATGCACCGATTCGGGCCCAAAACAAAACGAACGCACCCAATCCACTTTTTTGACCTAGTAGTGATGTTTTGGTTCATTTTGGGCAGTTTCATTACTGTGCCGAAAACCATGCCGAGGGTGCATTTACTGCATCGATTTGGGCCGAAAATGAAACGATGCACCGATTGGTCCAGAAACAAAACGAACGCACCAGTCCACTTTTATGGACCCAATAGTGATGTTTAGGTTCCTTTGGGTCAGTTTCATAATTGTGTCGAAAACCATGCCGGGGTTGCACTTAATGCACCGAGTCGGGCAGAAAAGAAACGATGCACCGATTCGGGCCAGAAATGAAACGAACGCACCCAATCCACTTTTTTGGAACCAATATTGAAGTTTTGGTTCATTTTGGTCAGTTTCATTACTGTGCCGAAAACCATGTCGGGTTGCATTTACTGCACCGATTCGGGCCAAAAATTAAACGATGCACTGATTCGTCCAGAAACAAAACGAACGCACCTAGTCCACTTTTTTGGACCCAATAGTGATGTTTGGGTTCATTTGGGTCAGTTTCGTAATTGTGTCGAAAACCATTTCGGGTTGCATTTACTGCACTGATTCGGGCCAAAAATTAAACGATCCACCGATTTGTCCAGAAGCAAAACGAACACACCCAGTCCACTTTTTTGGACCCAATAGTGATGTTTGGGTTCATTTGGGTCAGTTTCGTAATTGTGTCGAAAACCATGCCGGGGTTGCATTTAATGCACCGAGTCGGGCAGAAAAGAAACGATGCACCGATTCGGGCCAGAAACGAAACGAACGCACCCAATCCACTTTTTTGGAACCAATATTGATGTTTTGGTTCATTTTGGTCAGTTTCATTACTGTGCCGAAAACCATGTCGGGTTGCATTTACTGCACCGATTCGGGCCAAAAATTAAACGATGCACTGATTCGTCCAGAAACAAAACGAACGCACCTAGTCCACTTTTCTGGACCCAATAGTGAAGTTTGGGTTCATTTGGGTCAGTTTCGTAATTGTGTCAAAAACTATGCCGGGGTTGCATTTAATGCACCGAGTCGGGCAGAAAAGAAACGATGCACCGATTCGGGCCAGAAACAAAACGAAAGCACACAATCCACTTTTTTGGACCCAGTAGTGATGTTTTGGTTCATTTTGGTCAGTTTCATTACTGTGCCGAAAACCATTTCGGGTTGCATTTACTGCACTGATTCGGGCCAAAAATTAAACGATCCACCGATTTGTCCAGAAACAAAACGAACGCACCCAGTCCACTTTTTTGGACCCAATAGTGATATTGGGTTCATTTGGGTCAGTTTCGTAATTGTGTCGAAAACCATGCCGGGGTTGCATTTAATGCACCGAGTCGGGCAGAAAAGAAACGATGCACCGATTAGGTCCAGAAACAAAACGAACGCACCCAATCCACTTTTTTGGAACTAATATTGATGTTTTGGTTCATTTTGGTCAGTTTCATTACTGTGCCGAAAACCATGTCGGGTTGCATTTACTGCACCGATTCGGGCCAAAAATTAAACGATGCACTGATTCGTCCAGAAACAAAACAAACGCACCTAGTCCACTTTTTTGGACCCAATAGTAAAGTCTGGTTTCATTTGGGTCAGTTTCGTAATTGTGTCGAAAACTATGCCGGGGTTGCATTTAATGCACCGAGTGGGGCAGAAAAGAAATGATGCACCGATTCGGGCCCAAAACAAAACGAACGCACCCAATCCACTTTTTTGACCTAGTAGTGATGTTTTGGTTCATTTTGGTCAGTTTCATTACTGTGCCGAAAACCATGCCGAGGGTGCATTTACTGCATCGATTTGGGCCGAAAATGAAACGATGCACCGATTGGTCCAGAAACAAAACGAACGCACCAGTCCACTTTTATGGACCCAATAGTGATGTTTAGGTTCCTTTGGGTCAGTTTCATAATTGTGTCGAAAACCATGCCGGGGTTGCACTTAATGCACCGAGTCGGGCAGAAAAGAAACGATGCACCGATTCGGGCCAGAAACGAAACGAACGCACCCAATCCACTTTTTTGGAAACAATATTGATGTTTTGGTTCATTTTGGTCAGTTTCATTACTGTGCCGAAAACCATGTCGGGTTGCATTTACTGCACCGATTCGGGCCAAAATTTAACGATGCACCGATTTGTCCAGAAACAAAATGAACACACCCAGTCCACTTTTTTGGACCCAATAGTGATGTTTGGGTTCATTTGGGTAAGTTTCGTAATTGTGTCGAAAACCATGCCGGGGTTGCATTTAATGCACCGAGTTGGGCAGAAAAGAAACGATGCACCGATTCGGGCCAGAAACGAAATGAACGCACCCAATCCACTTTTTTGGAACCAATATATATGTTTTGGTTCATTTTGGTCAGTTTCATTACTGTGCCGAAAACCATTTCGGGTTGCATTTACTCCACTGATTCGGGCCAAAAATTAAACGATCCACCGATTTGTCCAGAAACAAAACGAACACACCCAGTCCACTTTTTTGGACCCAATAGTGATGTTTGGGTTCATTTGGGTGAGTTTCGTAATTGTGTCGAAAACCATGCCGGGGTTGCATTTAATGCACCGAGTCGGGCAAAAAAGAAACGATGCACCGATTCGGGCCAGAAACAAAACGAACGCACCCAATCCACTTTTTTGGAACCAATATTGATATTTTGGTTCATTTTGGTCAGTTTCATTACTGTGCCGAAAACCATGTCGGGTTGCATTTACTGCACCGATTCGGGCCAAAAATTAAACGATGCACTGATTCGTCCAGAAACAAAACGAACGCACCTAGTCCACTTTTTTGGACCCAATAGTGATGTTTGGGTTCATTTGGGTCAGTTTCGTAATTGTGTCAAAAACTATGCCGGGGTTGCATTTAATGCACCGAGTGGGGCAGAAAAGAAACGATGCACCGATTCGGGCCCGAAACAAAACGAACGCACCCAATCCACTTTTTTGACCTAGTAGTGATGTTTTGGTTCATTTCGGTCAGTTTCATTACTGTGCCGAAAACCATGCCGAGGGTGCATTTACTGCATCGATTTGGGCCAAAAATGAAACGATGCACCGATTGGTCCAGAAACAAAACGAACGCACTCAGTCCACTTTTATGGACCCAATAGTGATGTTTGGGTTCCTTTGGGTCAGTTTCATAATTGTGTCGAAAACCATGCCGGGGTTGCACTTAATGCACCGAGTCGGGCAGAAAAGAAACGATGCACCGATTCGGGCCAGAAACGAAACGAACGCACCCAATCCACTTTTTTGGAACCAATATTGATGTTTTGGTTCATTTTGGTCAGTTTCAATACTGTGCCGAAAACCATGTCGGGTTGCATTTACTGCACCGATTCGGGCCAAAAATTAAACGATGCACCGATTTGTCCAGAAACAAAACGAACGCACCCAGTCCACTTTTTTGGACCCAATAGTGATGTTTGGGTTCATTTGGGTCAGTTTCGTAATTGTGTCGAAAACCATGCCGGGGTTGCATTTAATGCACCGAGTCGGGCAGAAAAGAAACGATGCACCGATTCGGTCCAGAAACAAAACGAACGCACCCAATCTACTTTTTTGGAACCAATATTGATGTTTTGGTTCATTTTGGTCAGTTTCATTACTGTGCCGAAACCCATGTCGGGTTGCATTTACTGCACCGATTCGGGCCAAAAATTAAACGATGCACTGATTCGTCCAGAAACAAAACGAACGCACCTAGTCCACTTTTTTGGACCCAATAGTAAAGTTTGGGTTCATTTGGGTCAGTTTCGTAATTGTGTCGAAAACTATGCCGGGGTTGCATTTAATGCACCGAGTCGGGCAGAAAAGAAACGATGCATCGATTCGGGCCAGAAACGAAATGAACGCACCCAATCCACTTTTTTGGAACCAATATATATGTTTTGGTTCATTTTGGTCAGTTTCATTACTGTGCCGAAAACCATTTCGGGTTGCATTTACTGCACTGATTTGGGCCAAAAATTAAACGATCCACCGATTTGTCCAGAAACGAAACGAACGCACCCAATCCACTTTTTTGGAACCAATATTGATGTTTTGGTTCATTTTGGTCAGTTTCATTACTGTGCCGAAAACCATGTCGGGTTGCATTTACTGCACCGATTCGGGCCAAAAATTAAACGATGCACTGATTCGTCCAGAAACAAAACGAACGCACCTAGTCCACTTTTCTGGACCCAATAGTGAAGTTTGGGTTCATTTGGGTCAGTTTCGTAATTGTGTCAAAAACTATGCCGGGGTTGCATTTAATGCACCGAGTCGGGCAGAAAAGAAACGATGCACCGATTCGGGCCAGAAACAAAACGAAAGCACACAATCCACTTTTTTGGACCCAGTAGTGATGTTTTGGTTCATTTTGGTCAGTTTCATTACTGTGCCGAAAACCATTTCGGGTTGCATTTACTGCACTGATTCGGGCCAAAAATTAAACGATCCACCGATTTGTCCAGAAACAAAACGAACGCACCCAGTCCACTTTTTTGGACCCAATAGTGATATTGGGTTCATTTGGGTCAGTTTCGTAATTGTGTCGAAAACCATGCCGGGGTTGCATTTAATGCACCGAGTCGGGCAGAAAAGAAACGATGCACCGATTAGGTCCAGAAACAAAACGAACGCACCCAATCCACTTTTTTGGAACTAATATTGATGTTTTGGTTCATTTTGGTCAGTTTCATTACTGTGCCGAAAACCATGTCGGGTTGCATTTACTGCACCGATTCGGGCCAAAAATTAAACGATGCACTGATTCGTCCAGAAACAAAACAAACGCACCTAGTCCACTTTTTTGGACCCAATAGTAAAGTCTGGTTTCATTTGGGTCAGTTTCGTAATTGTGTCGAAAACTATGCCGGGGTTGCATTTAATGCACCGAGTGGGGCAGAAAAGAAATGATGCACCGATTCGGGCCCAAAACAAAACGAACGCACCCAATCCACTTTTTTGACCTAGTAGTGATGTTTTGGTTCATTTTGGTCAGTTTCATTACTGTGCCGAAAACCATGCCGAGGGTGCATTTACTGCATCGATTTGGGCCGAAAATGAAACGATGCACCGATTGGTCCAGAAACAAAACGAACGCACCAGTCCACTTTTATGGACCCAATAGTGATGTTTAGGTTCCTTTGGGTCAGTTTCATAATTGTGTCGAAAACCATGCCGGGGTTGCACTTAATGCACCGAGTCGGGCAGAAAAGAAACGATGCACCGATTCGGGCCAGAAACGAAACGAACGCACCCAATCCACTTTTTTGGAAACAATATTGATGTTTTGGTTCATTTTGGTCAGTTTCATTACTGTGCCGAAAACCATGTCGGGTTGCATTTACTGCACCGATTCGGGCCAAAATTTAACGATGCACCGATTTGTCCAGAAACAAAATGAACACACCCAGTCCACTTTTTTGGACCCAATAGTGATGTTTGGGTTCATTTGGGTAAGTTTCGTAATTGTGTCGAAAACCATGCCGGGGTTGCATTTAATGCACCGAGTTGGGCAGAAAAGAAACGATGCACCGATTCGGGCCAGAAACGAAATGAACGCACCCAATCCACTTTTTTGGAACCAATATATATGTTTTGGTTCATTTTGGTCAGTTTCATTACTGTGCCGAAAACCATTTCGGGTTGCATTTACTCCACTGATTCGGGCCAAAAATTAAACGATCCACCGATTTGTCCAGAAACAAAACGAACACACCCAGTCCACTTTTTTGGACCCAATAGTGATGTTTGGGTTCATTTGGGTGAGTTTCGTAATTGTGTCGAAAACCATGCCGGGGTTGCATTTAATGCACCGAGTCGGGCAAAAAAGAAACGATGCACCGATTCGGGCCAGAAACAAAACGAACGCACCCAATCCACTTTTTTGGAACCAATATTGATATTTTGGTTCATTTTGGTCAGTTTCATTACTGTGCCGAAAACCATGTCGGGTTGCATTTACTGCACCGATTCGGGCCAAAAATTAAACGATGCACTGATTCGTCCAGAAACAAAACGAACGCACCTAGTCCACTTTTTTGGACCCAATAGTGATGTTTGGGTTCATTTGGGTCAGTTTCGTAATTGTGTCAAAAACTATGCCGGGGTTGCATTTAATGCACCGAGTGGGGCAGAAAAGAAACGATGCACCGATTCGGGCCCGAAACAAAACGAACGCACCCAATCCACTTTTTTGACCTAGTAGTGATGTTTTGGTTCATTTCGGTCAGTTTCATTACTGTGCCGAAAACCATGCCGAGGGTGCATTTACTGCATCGATTTGGGCCAAAAATGAAACGATGCACCGATTGGTCCAGAAACAAAACGAACGCACTCAGTCCACTTTTATGGACCCAATAGTGATGTTTGGGTTCCTTTGGGTCAGTTTCATAATTGTGTCGAAAACCATGCCGGGGTTGCACTTAATGCACCGAGTCGGGCAGAAAAGAAACGATGCACCGATTCGGGCCAGAAACGAAACGAACGCACCCAATCCACTATTTTGGAACCAATATTGATGTTTTGGTTCATTTTGGTCAGTTTCAATACTGTGCCGAAAACCATGTCGGGTTGCATTTACTGCACCGATTCGGGCCAAAAATTAAACGATGCACCGATTTGTCCAGAAACAAAACGAACGCACCCAGTCCACTTTTTTGGACCCAATAGTGATGTTTGGGTTCATTTGGGTCAGTTTCGTAATTGTGTCGAAAACCATGCCGGGGTTGCATTTAATGCACCGAGTCGGGCAGAAAAGAAACGATGCACCGATTCGGTCCAGAAACAAAACGAACGCACCCAATCTACTTTTTTGGAACCAATATTGATGTTTTGGTTCATTTTGGTCAGTTTCATTACTGTGCCGAAACCCATGTCGGGTTGCATTTACTGCACCGATTCGGGCCAAAAATTAAACGATGCACTGATTCGTCCAGAAACAAAACGAACGCACCTAGTCCACTTTTTTGGACCCAATAGTAAAGTTTGGGTTCATTTGGGTCAGTTTCGTAATTGTGTCGAAAACTATGCCGGGGTTGCATTTAATGCACCGAGTCGGGCAGAAAAGAAACGATGCATCGATTCGGGCCAGAAACGAAATGAACGCACCCAATCCACTTTTTTGGAACCAATATATATGTTTTGGTTCATTTTGGTCAGTTTCATTACTGTGCCGAAAACCATTTCGGGTTGCATTTACTGCACTGATTTGGGCCAAAAATTAAACGATCCACCGATTTGTCCAGAAACAAAACGAACACACCCAGTCCACTTTTTTGGACCCAATAGTGATGTTTGGGTTCATTTGGGTGAGTTTCGTAATTGTGTCGAAAACCATGCCGGGGTTGCATTTAATGCACCGAG
Organism: Echinochloa phyllopogon; assembly: GCA_033239725.1. NCBI lineage: Eukaryota > Viridiplantae > Streptophyta > Magnoliopsida > Poales > Poaceae > Echinochloa > Echinochloa phyllopogon. The sequence continues at coordinate 33,744,202 of BTCW01000018.1, forward strand.
TCGGGCAAAAAAGAAACGATGCACCGATTAGGGCCAGAAACAAAACGAACGCACCCAATCCACTTTTTTGGAACCAATATTGATGTTTTGGTTCATTTTGGTCAGTTTCATTACTGTGCCGAAAACCATGTCGGGTTGCATTTATTGCACCGATTCGGGCCAAAAATTAAACGATGCACTGATTCGTCCAGAAACAAAACGAACGCACCTAGTCCACTTTTTTGGACCCAATAGTGATGTTTGGGTTCATTTGGGTCAGTTTCGTAATTGTGTCAAAAACTATGCCGGGGTTGCATTTAATGCACCGAGTGGGGCAGAAAAGAAACGATGCACCGATTCGGGCCCGAAACAAAACGAACGCACCCAATCCACTTTTTTGACCTAGTAGTGATGTTTTGGTTCATTTTGGTCAGTTTCATTACTGTGCCGAAAACCATGCCGAGGGTGCATTTACTGCATCGATTTGGGCCGAAAATGAAACGATGCACCGATTGGTCCAGAAACAAAACGAACGCACCTAGTCCACTTTTTTGGACCCAATAGTGATGTTTGGGTTCATTTGGGTGAGTTTCGTAATTGTGTCGAAAACCATGCCGGGGTTGCATTTAATGCACCGAGTCGGGCAAAAAAGAAACGATGCACCGATTAGGGCCAGAAACAAAACGAACGCACCCAATCCACTTTTTTGGAACCAATATTGATGTTTTGGTTCATTTTGGTCAGTTTCATTACTGTGCCGAAAACCATGTCGGGTTGCATTTATTGCACCGATTCGGGCCAAAAATTAAACGATGCACTGATTCGTCCAGAAACAAAACGAACGCACCTAGTCCACTTTTTTGGACCCAATAGTGATGTTTGGGTTCATTTGGGTCAGTTTCGTAATTGTGTCAAAAACTATGCCGGGGTTGCATTTAATGCACCGAGTGGGGCAGAAAAGAAACGATGCACCGATTCGGGCCAGAAACGAAATGAACGCACCCAATCCACTTTTTTGGAACCAATATATATGTTTTGGTTCATTTTGGTCAGTTTCATTACTGTGCCGAAAACCATTTCGGGTTGCATTTACTCCACTGATTCGGGCCAAAAATTAAACGATCCACCGATTTGTCCAGAAACAAAACGAACACACCCAGTCCACTTTTTTGGACCCAATAGTGATGTTTGGGTTCATTTGGGTGAGTTTCGTAATTGTGTCGAAAACCATGCCGGGGTTGCATTTAATGCACCGAGTCGGGCAAAAAAGAAACGATGCACCGATTCGGGCCAGAAACAAAACGAACGCACCCAATCCACTTTTTTGGAACCAATATTGATATTTTGGTTCATTTTGGTCAGTTTCATTACTGTGCCGAAAACCATGTCGGGTTGCATTTACTGCACCGATTCGGGCCAAAAATTAAACGATGCACTGATTCGTCCAGAAACAAAACGAACGCACCTAGTCCACTTTTTTGGACCCAATAGTGATGTTTGGGTTCATTTGGGTCAGTTTCGTAATTGTGTCAAAAACTATGCCGGGGTTGCATTTAATGCACCGAGTGGGGCAGAAAAGAAACGATGCACCGATTCGGGCCCGAAACAAAACGAACGCACCCAATCCACTTTTTTGACCTAGTAGTGATGTTTTGGTTCATTTCGGTCAGTTTCATTACTGTGCCGAAAACCATGCCGAGGGTGCATTTACTGCATCGATTTGGGCCAAAAATGAAACGATGCACCGATTGGTCCAGAAACAAAACGAACGCACTCAGTCCACTTTTATGGACCCAATAGTGATGTTTGGGTTCCTTTGGGTCAGTTTCATAATTGTGTCGAAAACCATGCCGGGGTTGCACTTAATGCACCGAGTCGGGCAGAAAAGAAACGATGCACCGATTCGGGCCAGAAACGAAACGAACGCACCCAATCCACTATTTTGGAACCAATATTGATGTTTTGGTTCATTTTGGTCAGTTTCAATACTGTGCCGAAAACCATGTCGGGTTGCATTTACTGCACCGATTCGGGCCAAAAATTAAACGATGCACCGATTTGTCCAGAAACAAAACGAACGCACCCAGTCCACTTTTTTGGACCCAATAGTGATGTTTGGGTTCATTTGGGTCAGTTTCGTAATTGTGTCGAAAACCATGCCGGGGTTGCATTTAATGCACCGAGTCGGGCAGAAAAGAAACGATGCACCGATTCGGTCCAGAAACAAAACGAACGCACCCAATCTACTTTTTTGGAACCAATATTGATGTTTTGGTTCATTTTGGTCAGTTTCATTACTGTGCCGAAACCCATGTCGGGTTGCATTTACTGCACCGATTCGGGCCAAAAATTAAACGATGCACTGATTCGTCCAGAAACAAAACGAACGCACCTAGTCCACTTTTTTGGACCCAATAGTAAAGTTTGGGTTCATTTGGGTCAGTTTCGTAATTGTGTCGAAAACTATGCCGGGGTTGCATTTAATGCACCGAGTCGGGCAGAAAAGAAACGATGCATCGATTCAGGCCAGAAACGAAATGAACGCACCCAATCCACTTTTTTGGAACCAATATATATGTTTTGGTTCATTTTGGTCAGTTTCATTACTGTGCCGAAAACCATTTCGGGTTGCATTTACTGCACTGATTTGGGCCAAAAATTAAACGATCCACCGATTTGTCCAGAAACAAAACGAACACACCCAGTCCACTTTTTTGGACCCAATAGTGATGTTTGGGTTCATTTGGGTGAGTTTCGTAATTGTGTCGAAAACCATGCCGGGGTTGCATTTAATGCACCGAGTCGGGCAAAAAAGAAACGATGCACCGATTAGGGCCAGAAACAAAACGAACGCACCCAATCCACTTTTTTGGAACCAATATTGATGTTTTGGTTCATTTTGGTCAGTTTCATTACTGTGCCGAAAACCATGTCGGGTTGCATTTATTGCACCGATTCGGGCCAAAAATTAAACGATGCACTGATTCGTCCAGAAACAAAACGAACGCACCTAGTCCACTTTTTTGGACCCAATAGTGATGTTTGGGTTCATTTGGGTCAGTTTCGTAATTGTGTCAAAAACTATGCCGGGGTTGCATTTAATGCACCGAGTGGGGCAGAAAAGAAACGATGCACCGATTCGGGCCCGAAACAAAACGAACGCACCCAATCCACTTTTTTGACCTAGTAGTGATGTTTTGGTTCATTTTGGTCAGTTTCATTACTGTGCCGAAAACCATGCCGAGGGTGCATTTACTGCATCGATTTGGGCCGAAAATGAAACGATGCACCGATTGGTCCAGAAACAAAACGAACGCACCTAGTCCACTTTTTTGGACCCAATAGTGATGTTTGGGTTCATTTGGGTGAGTTTCGTAATTGTGTCGAAAACCATGCCGGGGTTGCATTTAATGCACCGAGTCGGGCAAAAAAGAAACGATGCACCGATTAGGGCCAGAAACAAAACGAACGCACCCAATCCACTTTTTTGGAACCAATATTGATGTTTTGGTTCATTTTGGTCAGTTTCATTACTGTGCCGAAAACCATGTCGGGTTGCATTTATTGCACCGATTCGGGCCAAAAATTAAACGATGCACTGATTCGTCCAGAAACAAAACGAACGCACCTAGTCCACTTTTTTGGACCCAATAGTGATGTTTGGGTTCATTTGGGTCAGTTTCGTAATTGTGTCAAAAACTATGCCGGGGTTGCATTTAATGCACCGAGTGGGGCAGAAAAGAAACGATGCACCGATTCGGGCCCGAAACAAAACGAACGCACCCAATCCACTTTTTTGACCTAGTAGTGATGTTTTGGTTCATTTTGGTCAGTTTCATTACTGTGCCGAAAACCATGCCGAGGGTGCATTTACTGCATCGATTTGGGCCGAAAATGAAACGATGCACCGATTGGTCCAGAAACAAAACGAACGCACCTAGTCCACTTTTTTGGACCCAATCGTGATGTTTGGGTTCATTTGGGTGAGTTTCGTAATTGTGTCGAAAACCATGCCGGGGTTGCATTTAATGCACCGAGTCGGGCAAAAAAGAAACGATGCACCGATTAGGGCCAGAAACAAAACGAACGCACCCAATCCACTTTTTTGGAACCAATATTGATGTTTTGGTTCATTTTGGTCAGTTTCATTACTGTGCCGAAAACCATGTCGGGTTGCATTTACTGCACCGATTCGGGCCAAAAATTAAACGATGCACTGATTCGTCCAGAAACAAAACGAACGCACCTAGTCCACTTTTTTGGACCCAATAGTGATGTTTGGGTTCATTTGGGTCAGTTTCGTAATTGTGTCAAAAACTATGCCGGGGTTGCATTTAATGCACCGAGTGGGGCAGAAAAGAAACGATGCACCGATTCGGGCCCGAAACAAAACGAACGCACCCAATCCACTTTTTTGACCTAGTAGTGATGTTTTGGTTCATTTTGGTCAGTTTCATTACTGTGCCGAAAACCATGCCGAGGGTGCATTTACTGCATCGATTTGGGCCGAAAATGAAACGATGCACCGATTGGTCCAGAAACAAAACGAACGCACTCAGTCCACTTTTATGGACCCAATAGTGATGTTTGGGTTCCTTTGGGTCAGTTTCATAATTGTGTCGAAAACCATGCCGGGGTTGCACTTAATGCACCGAGTCGGGCAGAAAAGAAACGATGCACCGATTCGGGCCAGAAACGAAACGAACGCACCCAATCCACTTTTTTGGAACCAATATTGATGTTTTGGTTCATTTTGGTCAGTTTCAATACTGTGCCGAAAACCATGTCGGGTTGCATTTACTGCACCGATTCGGGCCAAAAATTAAACGATGCACCGATTTGTCCAGAAACAAAACGAACGCACCCAGTCCACTTTTTTGGACCCAATAGTGATGTTTGGGTTCATTTGGGTCAGTTTCGTAATTGTGTCGAAAACCATGCCGGGGTTGCATTTAATGCACCGAGTAGGGCAGAAAAGAAACGATGCACCGATTCGGTCCAGAAACAAAACGAACGCACCCAATCCACTTTTTTGGAACCAATATTGATGTTTTGGTTCATTTTGGTCAGTTTCATTACTGTGCCGAAACAAATGTCGGGTTGCATTTACTGCACCGATTCGGGCCAAAAATTAAACGATGCACTGATTCGTCCAGAAACAAAACGAACGCACCTAGTCCACTTTTTTGGACCCAATAGTAAAGTTTGGGTTCATTTGGGTCAGTTTCGTAATTGTGTCGAAAACTATGCCGGGGTTGCATTTAATGCACCGAGTGGGGCAGAAAAGAAACGATGCACCGATTCGGGCCCAAAACAAAATGAACGCACCCAATCCACTTTTTTGACCTAGTAGTGATGTTTTGGTTCATTTTGGTCAGTTTCATTACTGTGCCGAAAACCATGCCGAGGGTACATTTACTGCATCGATTTGGGCCGAAAATGAAACGATGCACCGATTGGTCCAGAAACAAAATGAACGCACCCAGTCCACTTTTATGGACCCAATAGTGATGTTTGGGTTCCTTTGGGTCAGTTTCATAATTGTGTCGAAAACCATGCCGGGGTTGCACTTAATGCACCGAGTCGGGCAGAAAAGAAACGATGCACCGATTCGGGCCAGAAACGAAACGAACGCACCCAATCCACTTTTTTGGAACCAATATTGATGTTTTGGTTCATTTTGGTCAGTTTGATTACTATGCCGAAAACAATGTCGGGTTGCATTTACTGCACTGATTCGGGCCAAAAATTAAACGATCCACCGATTTGTCCAGAAACAAATCGAACACACCCAGTCCACTTTTTTGGACCCAATAGTGATGTTTGGGTTCATTTGGGTCAGTTTCGTAATTGTGTCGAAAACCATGCCGTGGTTGCATTTAATGCACCGAGTCGGGCAGAAAAGAAACGATGCACCGATTCGGGCCAGAAACGAAATGAACGCTCCCAATCCACTTTTTTGGAACCAATATATATGTTTTGGTTCATTTTGGTCAGTTTCATTACTGTGCCGAAAACCATTTCGGGTTGCATTTACAGCACTGATTCGGGCCAAAAATTAAACGATCCACCGATTTGTCCAGAAACAAAACGAACACACCCAGTCCACTTTTTTGGACCCAATAGTGATGTTTGGGTTCATTTGGGTCAGTTTCGTAATTGTGTTGAAAACCATGCTGGGGTTGCATTTAATGCACCGAGTCGGGCAGAAAAGAAACGATGCACCGATTCGGGCCAGAAACGAAATGAACGCACCCAATCCACTTTTTTGGAACCAATATATATGTTTTGGTTCATTTTGGTCAGTTTCATTACTGTGCCGAAAACCATTTCGGGTTGCATTTACTGCACTGATTCGGGCCAAAAATTAAACGATCCACCGATTTGTCCAGAAACAAAACGAACACACCCAGTCCACTTTTTTGGACCCAATAGTGAAGTTTGGGTTCATTTGGGTCAGTTTCGTAATTGTGTCGAAAACCATGCAGTGGTTGCATTTAATGCACCGAGTCGGGCAGAAAAGAAACGATGCACCGATTCGGGCCAGAAACGAAATGAACGCACCCAATCCACTTTTATGGACCCAATAGTGATGTTTGGGTTCCTTTGGGTCAGTTTCATAATTGTGTCGAAAACCATGCCGGGGTTGCACTTAATGCACCGAGTCGGGCAGAAAAGAAACGATGCACCGATTCGGGCCAGAAACGAAACGAACGCACCCAATCCACTTTTTTGGAACCAATATTGATGTTTTGGTTCATTTTGGTCAGTTTCATTACTGTGCCGAAAACCATGTCGGGTTGCATTTACTGCACCGATTCGGGCCAAAATTTAACGATGCACCGATTTGTCCAGAAACAAAATGAACGCACCCAGTCCACTTTTTTGGACCCAATAGTGATGTTTGGGTTCATTTGGGTAAGTTTCGTAATTGTGTCGAAAACCATGCCGGGGTTGCATTTAATGCACCGAGTTGGGCAGAAAAGAAACGATGCACCGATTCGGGCCAGAAACGAAATGAACGCACCCAATCCACTTTTTTGGAACCAATATATATGTTTTGGTTCATTTTGGTCAGTTTCATTACTGTGCCGAAAACCATTTCGGGTTGCATTTACTCCACTGATTCGGGCCAAAAATTAAACGATCCACCGATTTGTCCAGAAACAAAACGAACACACCCAGTCCACTTTTTTGGACCCAATAGTGATGTTTGGGTTCATTTGGGTGAGTTTCGTAATTGTGTCGAAAACCATGCCGGGGTTGCATTTAATGCACCGAGTCGGGCAAAAAAGAAACGATGCACCGATTCGGGCCAGAAACAAAACGAACGCACCCAATCCACTTTTTTGGAACCAATATTGATGTTTTGGTTCATTTTGGTCAGTTTCATTACTGTGCCGAAAACCATGTCGGGTTGCATTTACTGCACCGATTCGGGCAAAAATTAAACGATGCACTGATTCGTCCAGAAACAAAATGAACGCACCTAGTCCACTTTTTTGGACCCAATAGTGATGTTTGGGTTCATTTGGGTCAGTTTCGTAATTGTGTCAAAAACTATGCCGGGGTTGCATTTAATGCACCGAGTGGGGCAGAAAAGAAACGATGCACCAATTCGGGCCCGAAACAAAACGAACGCACCCAATCCACTTTTTTGACCTAGTAGTGATGTTTTGGTTCATTTTGGTCAGTTTCATTACTGTGCCGAAAACCATGCCGAGGGTGCATTTACTGCATCGATTTGGGCCGAAAATGAAACGATGCACCGATTGGTCCAGAAACAAAACGAACGCACTCAGTCCACTTTTATGGACCCAATAGTGATGTTTGGGTTCCTTTGGGTCAGTTTCATAATTGTGTCGAAAACCATGCCGGGGTTGCACTTAATGCACCGAGTCGGGCAGAAAAGAAACGATGCACCGATTCGGGCCAGAAACGAAACGAACGCACCCAATCCACTTTTTTGGAACCAATATTGATGTTTTGGTTCATTTTGGTCAGTTTCAATACTGTGCCGAAAACCATGTCGGGTTGCATTTACTGCACCGATTCGGGCCAAAAATTAAACGATGCACCGATTTGTCCAGAAACAAAACGAACGCACCCAGTCCACTTTTTTGGACCCAATAGTGATGTTTGGGTTCATTTGGGTCAGTTTCGTAATTGTGTCGAAAACCATGCCGGGGTTGCATTTAATGCACCGAGTCGGGCAGAAAAGAAACGATGCACCGATTCGGTCCAGAAACAAAACGAACGCACCCAATCTACTTTTTTGGAACCAATATTGATGTTTTGGTTCATTTTGGTCAGTTTCATTACTGTGCCGAAACCCATGTCGGGTTGCATTTACTGCACCGATTCGGGCCAAAAATTAAACGATGCACTGATTCGTCCAGAAACAAAACGAACGCACCTAGTCCACTTTTTTGGACCCAATAGTAAAGTTTGGGTTCATTTGGGTCAGTTTTGTAATTGTGTCGAATACTATGCCGGGGTTGCATTTAATGCACCGAGTCGGGCAGAAAAGAAACGATGCACCGATTCGGGCCAGAAACGAAACGAACGCACCCAATCCACTTTTTTGGAACCAATATTGATGTTTTGGTTCATTTTGGTCAGTTTCAATACTGTGCCGAAAACCATGTCGGGTTGCATTTACTGCACCGATTCGGGCCAAAAATTAAACGATCCACCGATTTGTCCAGAAACAAAACGAACACACCCAGTCCACTTTTTTGGACCCAATAGTGAAGTTTGGGTTCATTTGGGTCAGTTTCGTAATTGTGTCGAAAACCATGCAGTGGTTGCATTTAATGCACCGAGTCGGGCAGAAAAGAAACGATGCACCGATTCGGGCCAGAAACGAAATGAACGCACCCAATCCACTTTTATGGACCCAATAGTGATGTTTGGGTTCCTTTGGGTCAGTTTCATAATTGTGTCGAAAACCATGCCGGGGTTGCACTTAATGCACCGAGTCGGGCAGAAAAGAAACGATGCACCGATTCGGGCCAGAAACGAAACGAACGCACCCAATCCACTTTTTTGGAACCAATATTGATGTTTTGGTTCATTTTGGTCAGTTTCATTACTGTGCCGAAAACCATGTCGGGTTGCATTTACTGCACCGATTCGGGCCAAAATTTAACGATGCACCGATTTGTCCAGAAACAAAATGAACGCACCCAGTCCACTTTTTTGGACCCAATAGTGATGTTTGGGTTCATTTGGGTAAGTTTCGTAATTGTGTCGAAAACCATGCCGGGGTTGCATTTAATGCACCGAGTTGGGCAGAAAAGAAACGATGCACCGATTCGGGCCAGAAACGAAATGAACGCACCCAATCCACTTTTTTGGAACCAATATATATGTTTTGGTTCATTTTGGTCAGTTTCATTACTGTGCCGAAAACCATTTCGGGTTGCATTTACTCCACTGATTCGGGCCAAAAATTAAACGATCCACCGATTTGTCCAGAAACAAAACGAACACACCCAGTCCACTTTTTTGGACCCAATAGTGATGTTTGGGTTCATTTGGGTGAGTTTCGTAATTGTGTCGAAAACCATGCCGGGGTTGCATTTAATGCACCGAGTCGGGCAAAAAAGAAACGATGCACCGATTCGGGCCAGAAACAAAACGAACGCACCCAATCCACTTTTTTGGAACCAATATTGATGTTTTGGTTCATTTTGGTCAGTTTCATTACTGTGCCGAAAACCATGTCGGGTTGCATTTACTGCACCGATTCGGGCAAAAATTAAACGATGCACTGATTCGTCCAGAAACAAAATGAACGCACCTAGTCCACTTTTTTGGACCCAATAGTGATGTTTGGGTTCATTTGGGTCAGTTTCGTAATTGTGTCAAAAACTATGCCGGGGTTGCATTTAATGCACCGAGTGGGGCAGAAAAGAAACGATGCACCAATTCGGGCCCGAAACAAAACGAACGCACCCAATCCACTTTTTTGACCTAGTAGTGATGTTTTGGTTCATTTTGGTCAGTTTCATTACTGTGCCGAAAACCATGCCGAGGGTGCATTTACTGCATCGATTTGGGCCGAAAATGAAACGATGCACCGATTGGTCCAGAAACAAAACGAACGCACTCAGTCCACTTTTATGGACCCAATAGTGATGTTTGGGTTCCTTTGGGTCAGTTTCATAATTGTGTCGAAAACCATGCCGGGGTTGCACTTAATGCACCGAGTCGGGCAGAAAAGAAACGATGCACCGATTCGGGCCAGAAACGAAACGAACGCACCCAATCCACTTTTTTGGAACCAATATTGATGTTTTGGTTCATTTTGGTCAGTTTCAATACTGTGCCGAAAACCATGTCGGGTTGCATTTACTGCACCGATTCGGGCCAAAAATTAAACGATGCACCGATTTGTCCAGAAACAAAACGAACGCACCCAGTCCACTTTTTTGGACCCAATAGTGATGTTTGGGTTCATTTGGGTCAGTTTCGTAATTGTGTCGAAAACCATGCCGGGGTTGCATTTAATGCACCGAGTCGGGCAGAAAAGAAACGATGCACCGATTCGGTCCAGAAACAAAACGAACGCACCCAATCTACTTTTTTGGAACCAATATTGATGTTTTGGTTCATTTTGGTCAGTTTCATTACTGTGCCGAAACCCATGTCGGGTTGCATTTACTGCACCGATTCGGGCCAAAAATTAAACGATGCACTGATTCGTCCAGAAACAAAACGAACGCACCTAGTCCACTTTTTTGGACCCAATAGTAAAGTTTGGGTTCATTTGGGTCAGTTTTGTAATTGTGTCGAATACTATGCCGGGGTTGCATTTAATGCACCAAGTCGGGCAGAAAAGAAACGATGCATCGATTCGGGCCAGAAACGAAATGAACGCACCCAATCCACTTTTTTGGAACCAATATATATGTTTTGGTTCATTTTGGTCAGTTTCATTACTGTGCCGAAAACCATTTCGGGTTGCATTTACTGCACTGATTTGGGCCAAAAATTAAACGATCCACCGATTTGTCCAGAAACAAAACGAACACACCCAGTCCACTTTTTTGGACCCAATAGTGATGTTTGGGTTCATTTGGGTGAGTTTCGTAATTGTGTCGAAAACCATGCCGGGGTTGCATTTAATGCACCGAGTCGGGCAAAAAAGAAACGATGCACCGATTAGGGCCAGAAACAAAACGAACGCACCCAATCCACTTTTTTGGAACCAATATTGATGTTTTGGTTCATTTTGGTCAGTTTCATTACTGTGCCGAAAACCATGTCGGGTTGCATTTACTACACCGATTCGGGCCAAAAATTAAACGATGCACTGATTCGTCCAGAAACAAAACGAACGCACCTAGTCCACTTTTTTGGACCCAATAGTGATGTTTGGGTTCATTTGGGTCAGTTTCGTAATTGTGTCAAAAACTATGCCGGGGTTGCATTTAATGCACCGAGTGGGGCAGAAAAGAAACGATGCACCGATTCGGGCCCGAAACAAAACGAACGCACCCAATCCACTTTTTTGACCTAGTAGTGATGTTTTGGTTCATTTTGGTCAGTTTCATTACTGTGCCGAAAACCATGCCGAGGGTGCATTTACTGCATCGATTTGGGCCGAAAATGAAACGATGCACCGATTGGTCCAGAAACAAAACGAACGCACTCAGTCCACTTTTATGGACCCAATAGTGATGTTTGGGTTCCTTTGGGTCAGTTTCATAATTGTGTCGAAAACCATGCCGGGGTTGCACTTAATGCACCGAGTCGGGTAGAAAAGAAACGATGCACCGATTCGGGCCAGAAACGAAACGAACGCACCCAATCCACTTTTTTGGAACCAATATTGATGTTTTGGTTCATTTTGGTCAGTTTCAATACTGTGCCGAAAACCATGTCGGGTTGCATTTACTGCACCGATTCGGGCCAAAAATTAAACGATGCACCGATTTGTCCAGAAACAAAACGAACGCACCCAGTCCACTTTTTTGGAACCAATAGTGATGTTTGGGTTCATTTGGGTCAGTTTCGTAATTGTGTCGAAAACCATGCCGGGGTTGCATTTAATGCACCGAGTAGGGCAGAAAAGAAACGATGCACCGATTCGGTCCAGAAACAAAACGAACGCACCCAATCCACTTTTTTGGAACCAATATTGATGTTTTGGTTCATTTTGGTCAGTTTCATTACTGTGCCGAAACCCATGTCGGGTTGCATTTACTGCACCGATTCGGGCCAAAAATTAAACGATGCACTGATTCGTCCAGAAACAAAACGAACGCACCTAGTCCACTTTTTTGGACCCAATAGTAAAGTTTGGGTTCATTTGGGTCAGTTTCGTAATTGTGTCGAAAACTATGCCGGGGTTGCATTTAATGCACCGAGTGGGGCAGAAAAGAAACGATGCACCGATTCGGGCCCAAAACAAAACGAACGCACCCAATCCACTTTTTTGACCTAGTAGTGATGTTTTGGTTCATTTTGGTCAGTTTCATTACTGTGCCGAAAACCATGCCGAGGGTACATTTACTGCATCGATTTGGGCCGAAAATGAAACGATGCACCGATTGGTCCATAAACAAAATGAACGCACCCAGTCCACTTTTATGGACCCAATAGTGATGTTTGGGTTCCTTTGGGTCAGTTTCATAATTGTGTCGAAAACCATGCCGGGGTTGCACTTAATGCACCGAGTCGGGCAGAAAAGAAACGATGCACCGATTCGGGCCAGAAACGAAACGAACGCACCCAATCCACTTTTTTGGAACCAATATTGATGTTTTGGTTCATTTTGGTCAGTTTCATTACTGTGCCGAAAACCATGTCGGGTTGCATTTACTGCACCGATTTGGGCCACAAATTAAACGATGCACTGATTCGTCCAGAAAGAAAACGAACGCACCTAGTCCACTTTTTTGGAACCAATAATGATGTTTTGGTTCATTTTGGTCAGTTTCATTACTGTGCCGAAAACAATGTCGGGTTGCATTTACTGCACTGATTCGAACCAAAAATTAAACGATCCACCGATTTGTCCAGAAACAAAACGAACACACCCAGTCCACTTTTTTGGACCCAATAGTGATGTTTGGGTTCATTTGGGTCAGTTTCGTAATTGTGTCGAAAACCATGCCGTGGTTGCATTTAATGCACCGAGTCGGGCAGAAAAGAAACGATGCACCGATTCGGGCCAGAAACGAAATGAACGCTCCGAATCCACTTTTTTGGAACCAATATATATGTTTTGGTTCATTTTGGTCAGTTTCATTACTGTGCCGAAAACCATTTCGGGTTGCATTTACAGCACTGATTCGGGCCAAAAATTAAACGATCCACCGATTTGTCCAGAAACAAAACGAACACACCCAGTCCACTTTTTTGGACCCAATAGTGATGTTTGGGTTCATTTGGGTCAGTTTCGTAAGTGTGTTGAAAACCATGCTAGGGTTGCATTTAATGCACCGAGTCGGGCAGAAAAGAAACGATGCACCGATTCGGGCCAGAAACGAAATGAACGCACCCAATCCACTTTTTTGGAACCAATATATATGTTTTGGTTCATTTTGGTCAGTTTCATTACTGTGCCGAAAACCATTTCGGGTTGCATTTACTGCACTGATTCGGGCCAAAAATTAAACGATCCACCGATTTGTCCAGAAACAAAACGAACACACCCAGTCCACTTTTTTGGACCCAATAGTGAAGTTTGGGTTCATTTGGGTCAGTTTCGTAATTGTGTCGAAAACCATGCCGTGGTTGCATTTAATGCACCGAGTCGGGCAGAAAAGAAACGATGCACCGATTCGGTCCAGAAACGAAATGAACGCACCCAATCCACTTTTTTGGAACCAATATATATGTTTTGGTTCATTTTGGTCAGTTTCATTACTGTGCCGAAAACCATTTCGGGTTGCATTTACTCCACAGATTCGGGCCAAAAATTAAACGATCCACCGATTTGTCCAGAAACAAAACGAACACACCCAGTCCACTTTTCTGGACCCAATAGTGATGTTTGGGTTCATTTGGGTCAGTTTCGTAATTGTGTCGAAAACCATGCCGGGGTTGCATTTAATGCACCGAGTCGGGCAGAAAAGAAACGATGCACCGATTCGGGCCAGAAACGAAATGAACGCACCCAATCCACTTTTTTGGAACCAATATATATGTTTTGGTTCATTTTGGTCAGTTTCATTACTGTGCCGAAAACCATTTCGGGTTGCACTTACTGCACTGATTCGGCCCAAAAATTAAACGATCCACCGATTTGTCCAGAAACAAAACGAACACACCCAGTCCACTTTTTTGGACCCAATAGTGATGTTTGGGTTCATTTGGGTCAGTTTCGTAATTGTGTCGAAAACCATGCCGTGGTTGCATTTAATGCACCGAGTCAGGCAGAAAAGAAACGATGCACCGATTCGGGCCAGAAACGAAACGAACGCACCCAATCCACTTTTTTGGAACCAATATTGATGTTTTGGTTCATTTTGGTCAATTTCATTACTGTGCCGAAAATCATGTCGGGTTGCATTTACTGCACCGATTCGGGCCAAAAATTAAACGATGCACTGATTCGTCCAGAAACAAAACGAACGCACCTAGTCCACTTTTTTGGACCCAATAGTGAAGTTTGGGTTCATTTGGGTCAGTTTCGTAATTGTGTCGAAAACTATGCCGGGGTTGCATTTAATGCACCGAGTGGGGCAGAAAAGAAACGATGCACCGATTCGGGCCCGAAACAAAACGAACGCACCCAATCCACTTTTTTGACCTAGTAGTGATGTTTTGGTTCATTTTGATCAGTTTCATTACTGTGCCGAAAACCATGCCGAGGGTGCATTTACTTCATCGATTTGGGCCGAAAATGAAACGATGCACCGATTGGTCCAGAAACAAAACGAACGCACCCAGTCCACTTTTATGGACCCAATAGTGATGTTTGGGTTCCTTTGGGTCAGTTTCATAATTGTGTCGAAAACCATGCCGGGGTTGCACTTAATGCACCGAGTCGGGCAGAAAAGAAACGATGCACCGATTCGGGCCAGAAACGAAACGAACGCTCCCAATCCACTTTTTTGGAACCAATATTGATGTTTTGGTTCATTTTGGTCAGTTTCATTACTGTGCCGAAAACCATGTCGGGTTGCATTTACTGCACCGATTCGGGCCAAAAATTAAACGATGCACCGATTTGTCCAGAAACAAAACGAACGCACCCAGTCCACTTTTTTGGACCCAATAGTGATGTTTGGGTTCATTTGGGTCAGTTTCGTAATTTTGTCGAAAACCATGCCAGGGTTGCATTTAATGCACCGAGTCGGGCAGAAAAGAAACGATGCACCGATTCGGGCCAGAAACGAAATGAACGCACCCAATCCACTTTTTTGGAACCAATATATATGTTTTGGTTCATTTTGGTCAGTTTCATTACTGTGCCGAAAACCATTTCGGGTTGCACTTACTGCACTGATTCGGGCCAAAAATTAAACGATCCACTGATTTGTCCAGAAACAAAATGAACACACCCCGTCCACTTTTTTGGACCCAATAGTGATGTTTGGGTTCATTTGGGTCAGTTTCGTAATTTTGTCGAAAACCATGCCGTGGTTGCATTTAATGCACCGAGTCAGGCAGAAAAGAAACGATGCACCGATTCGGGCCAGAAACGAAACGAACGCACCCAATCCACTTTTTTGGAACCAATATTGAAGTTTTGGTTCATTTTGGTCAGTTTCATTACTGTGCCGAAAACCATTTCGGGTTGCATTTACTGCACCGATTCGGGCCAAAAATTAAACGATCCACCGATTCGTCCAGAAACTAAACGAACACACCCAGTCCACTTTTTTGGACCCAATAGTGAAGTTTGGGTTCATTTGGGTCAGTTTCGTAATTGTGTCGAAAACCATGCCGGAGTTGCATTTAATGCACCGAGTCGGGCAGAAAAGAAACGATGCACCGATTCGGGCCAGAAACAAAACGAACGCACCCAATCCACTTTTTTGACCTAGTAGTGATGTTTTGGTTCATTTTTGTCAGTTTCATTACTGTGCCGAAAACCATGCTCAGGGTGCATTTACTGCATCGATTTGGGCCGAAAATGAAACGATGCACCGATTCGTCCAGAACCAAAACGAACGCACCCAGTCCACTTTTATGGACCCAATAGTGATGTTTGGGTTCGTTTGGGTCAGTTTCATAATTGTGTCGAAAACCATGCCGGGGTTGCATTTAATGCACTGAGTCGGGCAGAAAAGAAACGATGCACTGATTCGGGCCAGAAATGAAACGATGCACCGATTCGAGCCAGAAACGAAACGAACGCACCCAATCCACTTTTTTGGAACCAATATTGAAGTTTTGGTTCATTTTGGTCAGTTTCATTACTGTGCCGAAAACCATGTCGGGTTGCATTTACTGCACCGATTCGGGCCAAAAATTAAACGATGCACTGATTCATCCAGAAACAAAACGAACGCACCTAGTCCACTTTTTTGGACCCAATAGTGATGTTTGGGTTCATTTGGGTCAGTTTCGTAATTTTGTCGAAAACCATGCCAGGGTTGCATTTAATGCACCGAGTCGGGCAGAAAAGAAACGATGCACCGATTCGGGCCAGAAACGAAATGAACGCACCCAATCCACTTTTTTGGAACCAATATATATGTTTTGGTTCATTTTGGTCAGTTTCATTACTGTGCCGAAAACCATTTCGGGTTGCATTTACTGCACTGATTCGGGCCAAAAATTAAACGATCCACTGATTTGTCCAGAAACAAAATGAACACACCCAGTCCACTTTTTTGGACCCAATAGTGATGTTTCGGTTCATTTGGGTCAATTTCGTAATTTTGTCGAAAACCATGCCGTGGTTGCATTTAATGCACCGAGTCAGGCAGAAAAGAAACGATGCACCGATTCGGGCCAGAAACGAAACGAACGCACCCAATCCACTTTTTTGGAACCAATATTGAAGTTTTGGTTCATTTTGGTCGGTTTCATTACTGTGCCGAAAACCATTTCGGGTTGCATTTACTGCACCGATTCGGGCCAAAAATTAAACGATCCACCGATTCGTCCAGAAACAAAACGAACACACCCAGTCCACTTTTTTGGACCCAATAGTGAAGCTTGGGTTCATTTGGGTCAGTTTCGTAATTGTGTCGAAAACCATGCCGGAGTTGCATTTAATGCACCGAGTCGGGCAGAAAAGAAACGATGCACCGATTCGGGCCAGAAACAAAACGAACGCACCCAATCCACTTTTTTGACCTAGTAGTGATGTTTTGGTTCATTTTTGTCAGTTTCATTACTGTGCCGAAAACCATGCTCAGGGTGCATTTACTGCATCGATTTGGGCCGAAAATGAAACGATGCACCGATTCGTCCAGAACCAAAACGAACGCACCCAGTCCACTTTTATGGACCCAATAGTGATGTTTGGGTTCGTTTGGGTCAGTTTCATAATTGTGTCGAAAACCATGCCGGGGTTGCATTTAATGCACTGAGTCGGGCAGAAAAGAAACGATGCACTGATTCGGGCCAGAAATGAAACGATGCACCGATTCGAGCCAGAAACGAAACGAACGCACCCAATCCACTTTTTTGGAACCAATATTGAAGTTTTGGTTCATTTTGGTCAGTTTCATTACTGTGCCGAAAACCATGTCGGGTTGCATTTACTGCACCGATTCGGGCCAAAAATTAAACGATGCACTGATTCATCCAGAAACAAAACGAACGCACCTAGTCCACTTTTTTGGACCCAATAGTGAAGTTTGGGTTTATTTGGGTCAGTTTCGTAATTGTGTCGAAAACCATGCCGGGATTGCATTTAATGCACCGAGTCGGGCAGAAAAGAAACGATGCACCGATTCGGGCCAGAAACGAAATCAACGCACCCAATCCACTTTTTTGGAACCAACATTGTTGTTTTGGTTCATTTTGGTCAGTTTCAATACTGTGCCGAAAACCATTTCGGGTTGCATTTACTGCACTGATTCGGGCCAAAAATTAAACGATCCACCGATTTGTCCAGAAGCAAAACGAACACACCCAGTCCACTTTTTTGGACCCAATAGTGATGTTTGGGTTCATTTGGGTCAGTTTCGTAATTGTGTCGAAAACCATGCCGTGGTAGCATTTAATGCACCGAGTCGGGCAGAAAAGAAACGATGCACCGATTCGGACCAGAAACGAAACGAACGCACCCAATCCACTTTTTTGGAACCAATATTGAAGTTTTGGTTCATTTTGGTCAGTTTCATTACTGTGCCGAAAACCATGTCGGGTTGCATTTACTGCACCGATTCGGGCCAAAAATTAAACGATGCACTGATTCGTCCAAAAACAAAACGAACGCACCGAGTCCACTTTTTTGGACCCAATAGTGATGTTTGGGTTCATTTGGGTCAGTTTCGTAATTGTGTCGAAAACCATGCCGGGGTTGCATTTAATGCACCGAGTCGGGCAGAAAAGAAACGATGCACCGATTCGGGCCAGAAACAAAACGAACGCACCCAATCCACTTTTTTGGAACCAATAATGATGTTTTGGTTCATTTTGGTCAGTTTCATTACTGTGCCGAAAACCATGTCGGGTTGCATTTACTTCACCGATTTGGGCCAAAAATTAAACGATGCACTGATTCGTCCAGAAACAAAACGAACGCACCTAGTCCACTTTTTTGGACCCAATAGTGAAGTTTGGGTTCCTTTGGTTCAGTTTCGTAATTGTGTCGAAAACCATGCCGGGGTTGCATTTAATGCACCGAGTCGGGCAGAAAAGAAACGATGCACCGATTCGGGCCAGAAACGAAATGAACGCACCCAATCCACTTTTTTGGAACCAATATATATGTTTTGGTTCATTTTGGTCAGTTTCATTACTGTGCCGAAAAACATTTCGGGTTGCATTTACTGCACTGATTCGGGCCAAAAATTAAACGATCCACCGATTTGTCCAGAAACAAAACGAACACACCCAGTCCACTTTTTTGGACCCAATAGTGATGTTTGGGTTCATTTGGGTCAGTTTCGTAATTGTGTCGAAAACCATGCCGTGGTTGCATTTAATGCACCGAGTCAGGCAGAAAAGAAATGATGCACCGATTCGGGCCAGAAACGAAACGAACGCACCCAATCCACTTTTTTGGAACCAATATTGAAGTTTTGGTTCATTTTGGTCAGTTTCATTACTGTGCCGAAAACCATGTCGGGTTGCATTTACTGCACCGATTCGGGCCAAAAATTAAACGATGCACTGATTCGTCTAGAAACAAAACGAACGCACCTAGTCTACTTTTTTGGACCCAATAGTGAAGTTTGGGTTCATTTGGGTCAGTTTCGTAATTGTGTCGAAAACTATGCCGGGGTTGCATTTAATGCACCGAGTGGGGCAGAAAAGAAACGATGCACCGATTCGGGCTCGAAACAAAACGAACGCACCCAATCCACTTTTTTCACCTAGTAGTGATGTTTTGGTTCATTTTGGTCAGTTTCATTACTGTGCCGAAAACCATGCCGAGGGTGCATTTACTGCATCGATTTGGGCCGAAAATGAAACGATGCACCGATTGGTCCAGAAACAAAACGAACGCACCCAGTCCACTTTTATGGACCCAATAGTGATGTTTGGGTTCCTTTGGGTCAGTTTCATAATTGTGTCGAAAACCATGCCGTGGTTGCATTTAATGCACCGAGTCAGGCAGAAATGAAACGATGCACCGATTCGAGCCAGAAACGAAACGAACGCACCCAATCCACTTTTTTGGAACCAATATTGAAGTTTTGGTTCATTTTGGTCAGTTTCATTACTGTGCCGAAAACCATGTCGGGTTGCATTTACTGCACCGATTCGGGCCAAAAATTAAACGATGCACTGATTCATCCAGAAACAAAACGAACGCACCTAGTCCACTTTTTTGGACCCAATAGTGATGTTTGGGTTCATTTGGGTCAGTTTCGTAATTTTGTCGAAAACCATGCCAGGGTTGCATTTAATGCACCGAGTCGGGCAGAAAAGAAACGATGCACCGATTCGGGCCAGAAACGAAATGAACGCACCCAATCCACTTTTTTGGAACCAATATATATGTTTTGGTTCATTTTGGTCAGTTTCATTACTGTGCCGAAAACCATTTCGGGTTGCATTTACTGCACTGATTCGGGCCAAAAATTAAACGATCCACTGATTTGTCCAGAAACAAAATGAACACACCCAGTCCACTTTTTTGGACCCAATAGTGATGTTTGGGTTCATTTGGGTCAGTTTCGTAATTTTGTCGAAAACCATGCCGTGGTTGCATTTAATGCACCGAGTCAGGCAGAAAAGAAACGATGCACCGATTCGGGCCAGAAACGAAACGAACGCACCCAATCCACTTTTTTGGAACCAATATTGAAGTTTTGGTTCATTTTGGTCAGTTTCATTACTGTGCCGAAAACCATTTCGGGTTGCATTTACTGCACCGATTCGGGCCAAAAATTAAACGATCCACCGATTCGTCCAGAAACAAAACGAACACACCCAGTCCACTTTTTTGGACCCAATAGTGAAGTTTGGGTTCATTTGGGTCAGTTTCGTAATTGTGTCGAAAACCATGCCGGAGTTGCATTTAATGCACCGAGTCGGGCAGAAAAGAAACGATGCACCGATTCGGGCCAGAAACAAAACGAACGCACCCAATCCACTTTTTTGACCTAGTAGTGATGTTTTGGTTCATTTTTGTCAGTTTCATTACTGTGCCGAAAACCATGCTCAGGGTGCATTTACTGCATCGATTTGGGCCGAAAATGAAACGATGCACCGATTCGTCCAGAACCAAAACGAACGCACCCAGTCCACTTTTATGGACCCAATAGTGATGTTTGGGTTCGTTTGGGTCAGTTTCATAATTGTGTCGAAAACCATGCCGGGGTTGCATTTAATGCACTGAGTCGGGCAGAAAAGAAACGATGCACTGATTCGGGCCAGAAATGAAACGATGCACCGATTCGAGCCAGAAACGAAACGAACGCACCCAATCCACTTTTTTGGAACCAATATTGAAGTTTTGGTTCATTTTGGTCAGTTTCATTACTGTGCCGAAAACCATGTCGGGTTGCATTTACTGCACCGATTCGGGCCAAAAATTAAACGATGCACTGATTCATCCAGAAACAAAACGAACGCACCTAGTCCACTTTTTTGGACCCAATAGTGAAGTTTGGGTTTATTTGGGTCAGTTTCGTAATTGTGTCGAAAACCATGCCGGGATTGCATTTAATGCACCGAGTCGGGCAGAAAAGA
Source organism: Echinochloa phyllopogon (assembly GCA_033239725.1). NCBI lineage: Eukaryota > Viridiplantae > Streptophyta > Magnoliopsida > Poales > Poaceae > Echinochloa > Echinochloa phyllopogon. The sequence continues at coordinate 33,765,466 of BTCW01000018.1, forward strand.
AACGATGCACCGATTCGGGCCAGAAACGAAATCAACGCACCCAATCCACTTTTTTGGAACCAACATTGTTGTTTTGGTTCATTTTGGTCAGTTTCAATACTGTGCCGAAAACCATTTCGGGTTGCATTTACTGCACTGATTCGGGCCAAAAATTAAACGATCCACCGATTTGTCCAGAAGCAAAACGAACACACCCAGTCCACTTTTTTGGACCCAATAGTGATGTTTGGGTTCATTTGGGTCAGTTTCGTAATTGTGTCGAAAACCATGCCGTGGTAGCATTTAATGCACCGAGTCGGGCAGAAAAGAAACGATGCACCGATTCGGACCAGAAACGAAACGAACGCACCCAATCCACTTTTTTGGAACCAATATTGAAGTTTTGGTTCATTTTGGTCAGTTTCATTACTGTGCCGAAAACCATGTCGGGTTGCATTTACTGCACCGATTCGGGCCAAAAATTAAACGATCCACCGATTCGTCCAAAAACAAAACGAACGCACCCAGTCCACTTTTTTGGACCCAATAGTGATGTTTGGGTTCATTTGGGTCAGTTTCGTAATTGTGTCGAAAACCATGCCGGGGTTGCATTTAATGCACCGAGTCGGGCAGAAAAGAAACGATGCACCGATTCGGGCCAGAAACAAAACGAACGCACCCAATCCACTTTTTTGGAACCAATAATGATGTTTTGGTTCATTTTGGTCAGTTTCATTACTGTGCCGAAAACCATGTCGGGTTGCATTTACTTCACCGATTTGGGCCAAAAATTAAACGATGCACTGATTCGTCCAGAAACAAAACGAACGCACCTAGTCCACTTTTTTGGACCCAATAGTGAAGTTTGGGTTCCTTTGGTTCAGTTTCGTAATTGTGTCGAAAACCATGCCGGGGTTGCATTTAATGCACCGAGTCGGGCAGAAAAGAAACGATGCACCGATTCGGGCCAGAAACGAAATGAACGCACCCAATCCACTTTTTTGGAACCAATATATATGTTTTGGTTCATTTTGGTCAGTTTCATTACTGTGCCGAAAAACATTTCGGGTTGCATTTACTGCACTGATTCGGGCCAAAAATTAAACGATCCACCGATTTGTCCAGAAACAAAACGAACACACCCAGTCCACTTTTTTGGACCCAATAGTGATGTTTGGGTTCATTTGGGTCAGTTTCGTAATTGTGTCGAAAACCATGCCGTGGTTGCATTTAATGCACCGAGTCAGGCAGAAAAGAAATGATGCACCGATTCGGGCCAGAAACGAAACGAACGCACCCAATCCACTTTTTTGGAACCAATATTGAAGTTTTGGTTCATTTTGGTCAGTTTCATTACTGTGCCGAAAACCATGTCGGGTTGCATTTACTGCACCGATTCGGGCCAAAAATTAAACGATCCACCGATTCGTCCAAAAACAAAACGAACGCACCCAGTCCACTTTTTTGGACCCAATAGTGAAGTTTGGGTTCATTTGGGTCAGTTTCGTAATTGTGTCGAAAACTATGCCGGGGTTGCATTTAATGCACCGAGTGGGGCAGAAAAGAAACGATGCACCGATTCGGGCTCGAAACAAAACGAACGCACCCAATCCACTTTTTTCACCTAGTAGTGATGTTTTGGTTCATTTTGGTCAGTTTCATTACTGTGCCGAAAACCATGCCGAGGGTGCATTTACTGCATCGATTTGGGCCGAAAATGAAACGATGCACCGATTGGTCCAGAAACAAAACGAACGCACCCAGTCCACTTTTATGGACCCAATAGTGATGTTTGGGTTCCTTTGGGTCAGTTTCATAATTGTGTCGAAAACCATGCCGTGGTTGCATTTAATGCACCGAGTCAGGCAGAAATGAAACGATGCACCGATTCGAGCCAGAAACGAAACGAACGCACCCAATCCACTTTTTTGGAACCAATATTGAAGTTTTGGTTCATTTTGGTCAGTTTCATTACTGTGCCGAAAACCATGTCGGGTTGCATTTACTGCACCGATTCGGGCCAAAAATTAAACGATGCACTGATTCATCCAGAAACAAAACGAACGCACCTAGTCCACTTTTTTGGACCCAATAGTGATGTTTGGGTTCATTTGGGTCAGTTTCGTAATTTTGTCGAAAACCATGCCAGGGTTGCATTTAATGCACCGAGTCGGGCAGAAAAGAAACGATGCACCGATTCGGGCCAGAAACGAAATGAACGCACCCAATCCACTTTTTTGGAACCAATATATATGTTTTGGTTCATTTTGGTCAGTTTCATTACTGTGCCGAAAACCATTTCGGGTTGCATTTACTGCACTGATTCGGGCCAAAAATTAAACGATCCACTGATTTGTCCAGAAACAAAATGAACACACCCAGTCCACTTTTTTGGACCCAATAGTGATGTTTCGGTTCATTTGGGTCAATTTCGTAATTTTGTCGAAAACCATGCCGTGGTTGCATTTAATGCACCGAGTCAGGCAGAAAAGAAACGATGCACCGATTCGGGCCAGAAACGAAACGAACGCACCCAATCCACTTTTTTGGAACCAATATTGAAGTTTTGGTTCATTTTGGTCGGTTTCATTACTGTGCCGAAAACCATTTCGGGTTGCATTTACTGCACCGATTCGGGCCAAAAATTAAACGATCCACCGATTCGTCCAGAAACAAAACGAACACACCCAGTCCACTTTTTTGGACCCAATAGTGAAGCTTGGGTTCATTTGGGTCAGTTTCGTAATTGTGTCGAAAACCATGCCGGAGTTGCATTTAATGCACCGAGTCGGGCAGAAAAGAAACGATGCACCGATTCGGGCCAGAAACAAAACGAACGCACCCAATCCACTTTTTTGACCTAGTAGTGATGTTTTGGTTCATTTTTGTCAGTTTCATTACTGTGCCGAAAACCATGCTCAGGGTGCATTTACTGCATCGATTTGGGCCGAAAATGAAACGATGCACCGATTCGTCCAGAACCAAAACGAACGCACCCAGTCCACTTTTATGGACCCAATAGTGATGTTTGGGTTCGTTTGGGTCAGTTTCATAATTGTGTCGAAAACCATGCCGGGGTTGCATTTAATGCACTGAGTCGGGCAGAAAAGAAACGATGCACTGATTCGGGCCAGAAATGAAACGATGCACCGATTCGAGCCAGAAACGAAACGAACGCACCCAATCCACTTTTTTGGAACCAATATTGAAGTTTTGGTTCATTTTGGTCAGTTTCATTACTGTGCCGAAAACCATGTCGGGTTGCATTTACTGCACCGATTCGGGCCAAAAATTAAACGATGCACTGATTCATCCAGAAACAAAACGAACGCACCTAGTCCACTTTTTTGGACCCAATAGTGAAGTTTGGGTTTATTTGGGTCAGTTTCGTAATTGTGTCGAAAACCATGCCGGGATTGCATTTAATGCACCGAGTCGGGCAGAAAAGAAACGATGCACCGATTCGGGCCAGAAACGAAATCAACGCACCCAATCCACTTTTTTGGAACCAACATTGTTGTTTTGGTTCATTTTGGTCAGTTTCAATACTGTGCCGAAAACCATTTCGGGTTGCATTTACTGCACTGATTCGGGCCAAAAATTAAACGATCCACCGATTTGTCCAGAAGCAAAACGAACACACCCAGTCCACTTTTTTGGACCCAATAGTGATGTTTGGGTTCATTTGGGTCAGTTTCGTAATTGTGTCGAAAACCATGCCGTGGTAGCATTTAATGCACCGAGTCGGGCAGAAAAGAAACGATGCACCGATTCGGACCAGAAACGAAACGAACGCACCCAATCCACTTTTTTGGAACCAATATTGAAGTTTTGGTTCATTTTGGTCAGTTTCATTACTGTGCCGAAAACCATGTCGGGTTGCATTTACTGCACCGATTCGGGCCAAAAATTAAACGATGCACTGATTCGTCCAAAAACAAAACGAACGCACCGAGTCCACTTTTTTGGACCCAATAGTGATGTTTGGGTTCATTTGGGTCAGTTTCGTAATTGTGTCGAAAACCATGCCGGGGTTGCATTTAATGCACCGAGTCGGGCAGAAAAGAAACGATGCACCGATTCGGGCCAGAAACAAAACGAACGCACCCAATCCACTTTTTTGGAACCAATAATGATGTTTTGGTTCATTTTGGTCAGTTTCATTACTGTGCCGAAAACCATGTCGGGTTGCATTTACTTCACCGATTTGGGCCAAAAATTAAACGATGCACTGATTCGTCCAGAAACAAAACGAACGCACCTAGTCCACTTTTTTGGACCCAATAGTGAAGTTTGGGTTCCTTTGGTTCAGTTTCGTAATTGTGTCGAAAACCATGCCGGGGTTGCATTTAATGCACCGAGTCGGGCAGAAAAGAAACGATGCACCGATTCGGGCCAGAAACGAAATGAACGCACCCAATCCACTTTTTTGGAACCAATATATATGTTTTGGTTCATTTTGGTCAGTTTCATTACTGTGCCGAAAAACATTTCGGGTTGCATTTACTGCACTGATTCGGGCCAAAAATTAAACGATCCACCGATTTGTCCAGAAACAAAACGAACACACCCAGTCCACTTTTTTGGACCCAATAGTGATGTTTGGGTTCATTTGGGTCAGTTTCGTAATTGTGTCGAAAACCATGCCGTGGTTGCATTTAATGCACCGAGTCAGGCAGAAAAGAAATGATGCACCGATTCGGGCCAGAAACGAAACGAACGCACCCAATCCACTTTTTTGGAACCAATATTGAAGTTTTGGTTCATTTTGGTCAGTTTCATTACTGTGCCGAAAACCATGTCGGGTTGCATTTACTGCACCGATTCGGGCCAAAAATTAAACGATGCACTGATTCGTCTAGAAACAAAACGAACGCACCTAGTCTACTTTTTTGGACCCAATAGTGAAGTTTGGGTTCATTTGGGTCAGTTTCGTAATTGTGTCGAAAACTATGCCGGGGTTGCATTTAATGCACCGAGTGGGGCAGAAAAGAAACGATGCACCGATTCGGGCTCGAAACAAAACGAACGCACCCAATCCACTTTTTTCACCTAGTAGTGATGTTTTGGTTCATTTTGGTCAGTTTCATTACTGTGCCGAAAACCATGCCGAGGGTGCATTTACTGCATCGATTTGGGCCGAAAATGAAACGATGCACCGATTGGTCCAGAAACAAAACGAACGCACCCAGTCCACTTTTATGGACCCAATAGTGATGTTTGGGTTCCTTTGGGTCAGTTTCATAATTGTGTCGAAAACCATGCCGTGGTTGCATTTAATGCACCGAGTCAGGCAGAAATGAAACGATGCACCGATTCGAGCCAGAAACGAAACGAACGCACCCAATCCACTTTTTTGGAACCAATATTGAAGTTTTGGTTCATTTTGGTCAGTTTCATTACTGTGCCGAAAACCATGTCGGGTTGCATTTACTGCACCGATTCGGGCCAAAAATTAAACGATGCACTGATTCATCCAGAAACAAAACGAACGCACCTAGTCCACTTTTTTGGACCCAATAGTGATGTTTGGGTTCATTTGGGTCAGTTTCGTAATTTTGTCGAAAACCATGCCAGGGTTGCATTTAATGCACCGAGTCGGGCAGAAAAGAAACGATGCACCGATTCGGGCCAGAAACGAAATGAACGCACCCAATCCACTTTTTTGGAACCAATATATATGTTTTGGTTCATTTTGGTCAGTTTCATTACTGTGCCGAAAACCATTTCGGGTTGCATTTACTGCACTGATTCGGGCCAAAAATTAAACGATCCACTGATTTGTCCAGAAACAAAATGAACACACCCAGTCCACTTTTTTGGACCCAATAGTGATGTTTGGGTTCATTTGGGTCAGTTTCGTAATTTTGTCGAAAACCATGCCGTGGTTGCATTTAATGCACCGAGTCAGGCAGAAAAGAAACGATGCACCGATTCGGGCCAGAAACGAAACGAACGCACCCAATCCACTTTTTTGGAACCAATATTGAAGTTTTGGTTCATTTTGGTCAGTTTCATTACTGTGCCGAAAACCATTTCGGGTTGCATTTACTGCACCGATTCGGGCCAAAAATTAAACGATCCACCGATTCGTCCAGAAACAAAACGAACACACCCAGTCCACTTTTTTGGACCCAATAGTGAAGTTTGGGTTCATTTGGGTCAGTTTCGTAATTGTGTCGAAAACCATGCCGGGGTTGCATTTAATGCACCGAGTCGGGCAGAAAAGAAACGATGCACCGATTCGGGCCAGAAACAAAACGAACGCACCCAATCCACTTTTTTGGAACCAATAATGATGTTTTGGTTCATTTTGGTCAGTTTCATTACTGTGCCGAAAACCATGTCGGGTTGCATTTACTTCACCGATTTGGGCCAAAAATTAAACGATGCACTGATTCGTCCAGAAACAAAACGAACGCACCTAGTCCACTTTTTTGGACCCAATAGTGAAGTTTGGGTTCCTTTGGTTCAGTTTCGTAATTGTGTCGAAAACCATGCCGGGGTTGCATTTAATGCACCGAGTCGGGCAGAAAAGAAACGATGCACCGATTCGGGCCAGAAACGAAATGAACGCACCCAATCCACTTTTTTGGAACCAATATATATGTTTTGGTTCATTTTGGTCAGTTTCATTACTGTGCCGAAAAACATTTCGGGTTGCATTTACTGCACTGATTCGGGCCAAAAATTAAACGATCCACCGATTTGTCCAGAAACAAAACGAACACACCCAGTCCACTTTTTTGGACCCAATAGTGATGTTTGGGTTCATTTGGGTCAGTTTCGTAATTGTGTCGAAAACCATGCCGTGGTTGCATTTAATGCACCGAGTCAGGCAGAAAAGAAATGATGCACCGATTCGGGCCAGAAACGAAACGAACGCACCCAATCCACTTTTTTGGAACCAATATTGAAGTTTTGGTTCATTTTGGTCAGTTTCATTACTGTGCCGAAAACCATGTCGGGTTGCATTTACTGCACCGATTCGGGCCAAAAATTAAACGATGCACTGATTCGTCTAGAAACAAAACGAACGCACCTAGTCTACTTTTTTGGACCCAATAGTGAAGTTTGGGTTCATTTGGGTCAGTTTCGTAATTGTGTCGAAAACTATGCCGGGGTTGCATTTAATGCACCGAGTGGGGCAGAAAAGAAACGATGCACCGATTCGGGCTCGAAACAAAACGAACGCACCCAATCCACTTTTTTCACCTAGTAGTGATGTTTTGGTTCATTTTGGTCAGTTTCATTACTGTGCCGAAAACCATGCCGAGGGTGCATTTACTGCATCGATTTGGGCCGAAAATGAAACGATGCACCGATTGGTCCAGAAACAAAACGAACGCACCCAGTCCACTTTTATGGACCCAATAGTGATGTTTGGGTTCCTTTGGGTCAGTTTCATAATTGTGTCGAAAACCATGCCGTGGTTGCATTTAATGCACCGAGTCAGGCAGAAATGAAACGATGCACCGATTCGAGCCAGAAACGAAACGAACGCACCCAATCCACTTTTTTGGAACCAATATTGAAGTTTTGGTTCATTTTGGTCAGTTTCATTACTGTGCCGAAAACCATGTCGGGTTGCATTTACTGCACCGATTCGGGCCAAAAATTAAACGATGCACTGATTCATCCAGAAACAAAACGAACGCACCTAGTCCACTTTTTTGGACCCAATAGTGATGTTTGGGTTCATTTGGGTCAGTTTCGTAATTTTGTCGAAAACCATGCCAGGGTTGCATTTAATGCACCGAGTCGGGCAGAAAAGAAACGATGCACCGATTCGGGCCAGAAACGAAATGAACGCACCCAATCCACTTTTTTGGAACCAATATATATGTTTTGGTTCATTTTGGTCAGTTTCATTACTGTGCCGAAAACCATTTCGGGTTGCATTTACTGCACTGATTCGGGCCAAAAATTAAACGATCCACTGATTTGTCCAGAAACAAAATGAACACACCCAGTCCACTTTTTTGGACCCAATAGTGATGTTTGGGTTCATTTGGGTCAGTTTCGTAATTTTGTCGAAAACCATGCCGTGGTTGCATTTAATGCACCGAGTCAGGCAGAAAAGAAACGATGCACCGATTCGGGCCAGAAACGAAACGAACGCACCCAATCCACTTTTTTGGAACCAATATTGAAGTTTTGGTTCATTTTGGTCAGTTTCATTACTGTGCCGAAAACCATTTCGGGTTGCATTTACTGCACCGATTCGGGCCAAAAATTAAACGATCCACCGATTCGTCCAGAAACAAAACGAACACACCCAGTCCACTTTTTTGGACCCAATAGTGAAGTTTGGGTTCATTTGGGTCAGTTTCGTAATTGTGTCGAAAACCATGCCGGAGTTGCATTTAATGCACCGAGTCGGGCAGAAAAGAAACGATGCACCGATTCGGGCCAGAAACAAAACGAACGCACCCAATCCACTTTTTTGACCTAGTAGTGATGTTTTGGTTCATTTTTGTCAGTTTCATTACTGTGCCGAAAACCATGCTCAGGGTGCATTTACTGCATCGATTTGGGCCGAAAATGAAACGATGCACCGATTCGTCCAGAACCAAAACGAACGCACCCAGTCCACTTTTATGGACCCAATAGTGATGTTTGGGTTCGTTTGGGTCAGTTTCATAATTGTGTCGAAAACCATGCCGGGGTTGCATTTAATGCACTGAGTCGGGCAGAAAAGAAACGATGCACTGATTCGGGCCAGAAATGAAACGATGCACCGATTCGAGCCAGAAACGAAACGAACGCACCCAATCCACTTTTTTGGAACCAATATTGAAGTTTTGGTTCATTTTGGTCAGTTTCATTACTGTGCCGAAAACCATGTCGGGTTGCATTTACTGCACCGATTCGGGCCAAAAATTAAACGATGCACTGATTCATCCAGAAACAAAACGAACGCACCTAGTCCACTTTTTTGGACCCAATAGTGAAGTTTGGGTTTATTTGGGTCAGTTTCGTAATTGTGTCGAAAACCATGCCGGGATTGCATTTAATGCACCGAGTCGGGCAGAAAAGAAACGATGCACCGATTCGGGCCAGAAACGAAATCAACGCACCCAATCCACTTTTTTGGAACCAACATTGTTGTTTTGGTTCATTTTGGTCAGTTTCAATACTGTGCCGAAAACCATTTCGGGTTGCATTTACTGCACTGATTCGGGCCAAAAATTAAACGATCCACCGATTTGTCCAGAAGCAAAACGAACACACCCAGTCCACTTTTTTGGACCCAATAGTGATGTTTGGGTTCATTTGGGTCAGTTTCGTAATTGTGTCGAAAACCATGCCGTGGTAGCATTTAATGCACCGAGTCGGGCAGAAAAGAAACGATGCACCGATTCGGACCAGAAACGAAACGAACGCACCCAATCCACTTTTTTGGAACCAATATTGAAGTTTTGGTTCATTTTGGTCAGTTTCATTACTGTGCCGAAAACCATGTCGGGTTGCATTTACTGCACCGATTCGGGCCAAAAATTAAACGATCCACCGATTCGTCCAAAAACGAAACGAACGCACCCAGTCCACTTTTTTGGACCCAATAGTGATGTTTGGGTTCATTTGGGTCAGTTTCGTAATTGTGTCGAAAACCATGCCGGGGTTGCATTTAATGCACCGAGTCGGGCAGAAAAGAAACGATGCACCGATTCGGGCCAGAAACAAAACGAACGCACCCAATCCACTTTTTTGGAACCAATAATGATGTTTTGGTTCATTTTGGTCAGTTTCATTACTGTGCCGAAAACCATGTCGGGTTGCATTTACTTCACCGATTTGGGCCAAAAATTAAACGATGCACTGATTCGTCCAGAAACAAAACGAACGCACCTAGTCCACTTTTTTGGACCCAATAGTGAAGTTTGGGTTCCTTTGGTTCAGTTTCGTAATTGTGTCGAAAACCATGCCGGGGTTGCATTTAATGCACCGAGTCGGGCAGAAAAGAAACGATGCACCGATTCGGGCCAGAAACGAAATGAACGCACCCAATCCACTTTTTTGGAACCAATATATATGTTTTGGTTCATTTTGGTCAGTTTCATTACTGTGCCGAAAAACATTTCGGGTTGCATTTACTGCACTGATTCGGGCCAAAAATTAAACGATCCACCGATTTGTCCAGAAACAAAACGAACACACCCAGTCCACTTTTTTGGACCCAATAGTGATGTTTGGGTTCATTTGGGTCAGTTTCGTAATTGTGTCGAAAACCATGCCGTGGTTGCATTTAATGCACCGAGTCAGGCAGAAAAGAAATGATGCACCGATTCGGGCCAGAAACGAAACGAACGCACCCAATCCACTTTTTTGGAACCAATATTGAAGTTTTGGTTCATTTTGGTCAGTTTCATTACTGTGCCGAAAACCATGTCGGGTTGCATTTACTGCACCGATTCGGGCCAAAAATTAAACGATCCACCGATTCGTCCAAAAACAAAACGAACGCACCCAGTCCACTTTTTTGGACCCAATAGTGAAGTTTGGGTTCATTTGGGTCAGTTTCGTAATTGTGTCGAAAACTATGCCGGGGTTGCATTTAATGCACCGAGTGGGGCAGAAAAGAAACGATGCACCGATTCGGGCTCGAAACAAAACGAACGCACCCAATCCACTTTTTTCACCTAGTAGTGATGTTTTGGTTCATTTTGGTCAGTTTCATTACTGTGCCGAAAACCATGCCGAGGGTGCATTTACTGCATCGATTTGGGCCGAAAATGAAACGATGCACCGATTGGTCCAGAAACAAAACGAACGCACCCAGTCCACTTTTATGGACCCAATAGTGATGTTTGGGTTCCTTTGGGTCAGTTTCATAATTGTGTCGAAAACCATGCCGTGGTTGCATTTAATGCACCGAGTCAGGCAGAAATGAAACGATGCACCGATTCGAGCCAGAAACGAAACGAACGCACCCAATCCACTTTTTTGGAACCAATATTGAAGTTTTGGTTCATTTTGGTCAGTTTCATTACTGTGCCGAAAACCATGTCGGGTTGCATTTACTGCACCGATTCGGGCCAAAAATTAAACGATGCACTGATTCATCCAGAAACAAAACGAACGCACCTAGTCCACTTTTTTGGACCCAATAGTGATGTTTGGGTTCATTTGGGTCAGTTTCGTAATTTTGTCGAAAACCATGCCAGGGTTGCATTTAATGCACCGAGTCGGGCAGAAAAGAAACGATGCACCGATTCGGGCCAGAAACGAAATGAACGCACCCAATCCACTTTTTTGGAACCAATATATATGTTTTGGTTCATTTTGGTCAGTTTCATTACTGTGCCGAAAACCATTTCGGGTTGCATTTACTGCACTGATTCGGGCCAAAAATTAAACGATCCACTGATTTGTCCAGAAACAAAATGAACACACCCAGTCCACTTTTTTGGACCCAATAGTGATGTTTCGGTTCATTTGGGTCAATTTCGTAATTTTGTCGAAAACCATGCCGTGGTTGCATTTAATGCACCGAGTCAGGCAGAAAAGAAACGATGCACCGATTCGGGCCAGAAACGAAACGAACGCACCCAATCCACTTTTTTGGAACCAATATTGAAGTTTTGGTTCATTTTGGTCGGTTTCATTACTGTGCCGAAAACCATTTCGGGTTGCATTTACTGCACCGATTCGGGCCAAAAATTAAACGATCCACCGATTCGTCCAGAAACAAAACGAACACACCCAGTCCACTTTTTTGGACCCAATAGTGAAGCTTGGGTTCATTTGGGTCAGTTTCGTAATTGTGTCGAAAACCATGCCGGAGTTGCATTTAATGCACCGAGTCGGGCAGAAAAGAAACGATGCACCGATTCGGGCCAGAAACAAAACGAACGCACCCAATCCACTTTTTTGACCTAGTAGTGATGTTTTGGTTCATTTTTGTCAGTTTCATTACTGTGCCGAAAACCATGCTCAGGGTGCATTTACTGCATCGATTTGGGCCGAAAATGAAACGATGCACCGATTCGTCCAGAACCAAAACGAACGCACCCAGTCCACTTTTATGGACCCAATAGTGATGTTTGGGTTCGTTTGGGTCAGTTTCATAATTGTGTCGAAAACCATGCCGGGGTTGCATTTAATGCACTGAGTCGGGCAGAAAAGAAACGATGCACTGATTCGGGCCAGAAATGAAACGATGCACCGATTCGAGCCAGAAACGAAACGAACGCACCCAATCCACTTTTTTGGAACCAATATTGAAGTTTTGGTTCATTTTGGTCAGTTTCATTACTGTGCCGAAAACCATGTCGGGTTGCATTTACTGCACCGATTCGGGCCAAAAATTAAACGATGCACTGATTCATCCAGAAACAAAACGAACGCACCTAGTCCACTTTTTTGGACCCAATAGTGAAGTTTGGGTTTATTTGGGTCAGTTTCGTAATTGTGTCGAAAACCATGCCGGGATTGCATTTAATGCACCGAGTCGGGCAGAAAAGAAACGATGCACCGATTCGGGCCAGAAACGAAATCAACGCACCCAATCCACTTTTTTGGAACCAACATTGTTGTTTTGGTTCATTTTGGTCAGTTTCAATACTGTGCCGAAAACCATTTCGGGTTGCATTTACTGCACTGATTCGGGCCAAAAATTAAACGATCCACCGATTTGTCCAGAAGCAAAACGAACACACCCAGTCCACTTTTTTGGACCCAATAGTGATGTTTGGGTTCATTTGGGTCAGTTTCGTAATTGTGTCGAAAACCATGCCGTGGTAGCATTTAATGCACCGAGTCGGGCAGAAAAGAAACGATGCACCGATTCGGACCAGAAACGAAACGAACGCACCCAATCCACTTTTTTGGAACCAATATTGAAGTTTTGGTTCATTTTGGTCAGTTTCATTACTGTGCCGAAAACCATGTCGGGTTGCATTTACTGCACCGATTCGGGCCAAAAATTAAACGATGCACTGATTCGTCCAAAAACAAAACGAACGCACCGAGTCCACTTTTTTGGACCCAATAGTGATGTTTGGGTTCATTTGGGTCAGTTTCGTAATTGTGTCGAAAACCATGCCGGGGTTGCATTTAATGCACCGAGTCGGGCAGAAAAGAAACGATGCACCGATTCGGGCCAGAAACAAAACGAACGCACCCAATCCACTTTTTTGGAACCAATAATGATGTTTTGGTTCATTTTGGTCAGTTTCATTACTGTGCCGAAAACCATGTCGGGTTGCATTTACTTCACCGATTTGGGCCAAAAATTAAACGATGCACTGATTCGTCCAGAAACAAAACGAACGCACCTAGTCCACTTTTTTGGACCCAATAGTGAAGTTTGGGTTCCTTTGGTTCAGTTTCGTAATTGTGTCGAAAACCATGCCGGGGTTGCATTTAATGCACCGAGTCGGGCAGAAAAGAAACGATGCACCGATTCGGGCCAGAAACGAAATGAACGCACCCAATCCACTTTTTTGGAACCAATATATATGTTTTGGTTCATTTTGGTCAGTTTCATTACTGTGCCGAAAAACATTTCGGGTTGCATTTACTGCACTGATTCGGGCCAAAAATTAAACGATCCACCGATTTGTCCAGAAACAAAACGAACACACCCAGTCCACTTTTTTGGACCCAATAGTGATGTTTGGGTTCATTTGGGTCAGTTTCGTAATTGTGTCGAAAACCATGCCGTGGTTGCATTTAATGCACCGAGTCAGGCAGAAAAGAAATGATGCACCGATTCGGGCCAGAAACGAAACGAACGCACCCAATCCACTTTTTTGGAACCAATATTGAAGTTTTGGTTCATTTTGGTCAGTTTCATTACTGTGCCGAAAACCATGTCGGGTTGCATTTACTTCACCGATTTGGGCCAAAAATTAAACGATGCACTGATTCATCCAGAAACAAAACGAACGCACCTAGTCCACTTTTTTGGACCCAATAGTGAAGTTTGGGTTTATTTGGGTCAGTTTCGTAATTGTGTCGAAAACCATGCCGGGATTGCATTTAATGCACCGAGTCGGGCAGAAAAGAAACGATGCACCGATTCGGGCCAGAAACGAAATCAACGCACCCAATCCACTTTTTTGGAACCAACATTGTTGTTTTGGTTCATTTTGGTCAGTTTCAATACTGTGCCGAAAACCATTTCGGGTTGCATTTACTGCACTGATTCGGGCCAAAAATTAAACGATCCACCGATTTGTCCAGAAGCAAAACGAACACACCCAGTCCACTTTTTTGGACCCAATAGTGATGTTTGGGTTCATTTGGGTCAGTTTCGTAATTGTGTCGAAAACCATGCCGTGGTAGCATTTAATGCACCGAGTCGGGCAGAAAAGAAACGATGCACCGATTCGGACCAGAAACGAAACGAACGCACCCAATCCACTTTTTTGGAACCAATATTGAAGTTTTGGTTCATTTTGGTCAGTTTCATTACTGTGCCGAAAACCATGTCGGGTTGCATTTACTGCACCGATTCGGGCCAAAAATTAAACGATCCACCGATTCGTCCAAAAACGAAACGAACGCACCCAGTCCACTTTTTTGGACCCAATAGTGATGTTTGGGTTCATTTGGGTCAGTTTCGTAATTGTGTCGAAAACCATGCCGGGGTTGCATTTAATGCACCGAGTCGGGCAGAAAAGAAACGATGCACCGATTCGGGCCAGAAACAAAACGAACGCACCCAATCCACTTTTTTGGAACCAATAATGATGTTTTGGTTCATTTTGGTCAGTTTCATTACTGTGCCGAAAACCATGTCGGGTTGCATTTACTTCACCGATTTGGGCCAAAAATTAAACGATGCACTGATTCGTCCAGAAACAAAACGAACGCACCTAGTCCACTTTTTTGGACCCAATAGTGAAGTTTGGGTTCCTTTGGTTCAGTTTCGTAATTGTGTCGAAAACCATGCCGGGGTTGCATTTAATGCACCGAGTCGGGCAGAAAAGAAACGATGCACCGATTCGGGCCAGAAACGAAATGAACGCACCCAATCCACTTTTTTGGAACCAATATATATGTTTTGGTTCATTTTGGTCAGTTTCATTACTGTGCCGAAAAACATTTCGGGTTGCATTTACTGCACTGATTCGGGCCAAAAATTAAACGATCCACCGATTTGTCCAGAAACAAAACGAACACACCCAGTCCACTTTTTTGGACCCAATAGTGATGTTTGGGTTCATTTGGGTCAGTTTCGTAATTGTGTCGAAAACCATGCCGTGGTTGCATTTAATGCACCGAGTCAGGCAGAAAAGAAATGATGCACCGATTCGGGCCAGAAACGAAACGAACGCACCCAATCCACTTTTTTGGAACCAATATTGAAGTTTTGGTTCATTTTGGTCAGTTTCATTACTGTGCCGAAAACCATGTCGGGTTGCATTTACTGCACCGATTCGGGCCAAAAATTAAACGATGCACTGATTCGTCTAGAAACAAAACGAACGCACCTAGTCTACTTTTTTGGACCCAATAGTGAAGTTTGGGTTCATTTGGGTCAGTTTCGTAATTGTGTCGAAAACTATGCCGGGGTTGCATTTAATGCACCGAGTGGGGCAGAAAAGAAACGATGCACCGATTCGGGCTCGAAACAAAACGAACGCACCCAATCCACTTTTTTCACCTAGTAGTGATGTTTTGGTTCATTTTGGTCAGTTTCATTACTGTGCCGAAAACCATGCCGAGGGTGCATTTACTGCATCGATTTGGGCCGAAAATGAAACGATGCACCGATTGGTCCAGAAACAAAACGAACGCACCCAGTCCACTTTTATGGACCCAATAGTGATGTTTGGGTTCCTTTGGGTCAGTTTCATAATTGTGTCGAAAACCATGCCGTGGTTGCATTTAATGCACCGAGTCAGGCAGAAATGAAACGATGCACCGATTCGAGCCAGAAACGAAACGAACGCACCCAATCCACTTTTTTGGAACCAATATTGAAGTTTTGGTTCATTTTGGTCAGTTTCATTACTGTGCCGAAAACCATGTCGGGTTGCATTTACTGCACCGATTCGGGCCAAAAATTAAACGATGCACTGATTCATCCAGAAACAAAACGAACGCACCTAGTCCACTTTTTTGGACCCAATAGTGATGTTTGGGTTCATTTGGGTCAGTTTCGTAATTTTGTCGAAAACCATGCCAGGGTTGCATTTAATGCACCGAGTCGGGCAGAAAAGAAACGATGCACCGATTCGGGCCAGAAACGAAATGAACGCACCCAATCCACTTTTTTGGAACCAATATATATGTTTTGGTTCATTTTGGTCAGTTTCATTACTGTGCCGAAAACCATTTCGGGTTGCATTTACTGCACTGATTCGGGCCAAAAATTAAACGATCCACTGATTTGTCCAGAAACAAAATGAACACACCCAGTCCACTTTTTTGGACCCAATAGTGATGTTTGGGTTCATTTGGGTCAGTTTCGTAATTTTGTCGAAAACCATGCCGTGGTTGCATTTAATGCACCGAGTCAGGCAGAAAAGAAACGATGCACCGATTCGGGCCAGAAACGAAACGAACGCACCCAATCCACTTTTTTGGAACCAATATTGAAGTTTTGGTTCATTTTGGTCAGTTTCATTACTGTGCCGAAAACCATTTCGGGTTGCATTTACTGCACCGATTCGGGCCAAAAATTAAACGATCCACCGATTCGTCCAGAAACAAAACGAACACACCCAGTCCACTTTTTTGGACCCAATAGTGAAGTTTGGGTTCATTTGGGTCAGTTTCGTAATTGTGTCGAAAACCATGCCGGAGTTGCATTTAATGCACCGAGTCGGGCAAAAAAGAAACGATGCACCGATTCGGGCCAGAAACAAAACGAACGCACCCAATCCACTTTTTTGACCTAGTAGTGATGTTTTGGTTCATTTTTGTCAGTTTCATTACTGTGCCGAAAACCATGCTCAGGGTGCATTTACTGCATCGATTTGGGCCGAAAATGAAACGATGCACCGATTCGTCCAGAACCAAAACGAACGCACCCAGTCCACTTTTATGGACCCAATAGTGATGTTTGGGTTGGTTTGGGTCAGTTTCATAATTGTGTCAAAAACCATGCCGGGGTTGCATTTAATGCACTGAGTCGGGCAGAAAAGAAACGATGGACTGATTCGGGCCAGAAATGAAACGATGCACCGATTCGAGCCAGAAACGAAACGAACGCACCCAATCCACTTTTTTGGAACCAATATTGAAGTTTTGGTTCATTTTGGTCAGTTTCATTACTGTGCCGAAAACCATGTCGGGTTGCATTTACTGCACCGATTCGGGCCAAAAATTAAACGATGCACTGATTCATCCAGAAACAAAACGAACGCATCTAGTCCACTTTTTTGGACCCAATAGTGAAGTTTGGGTTCATTTGGGTCAGTTTCGTAATTGTGTCGAAAACCATGCCGGGATTGCATTTAATGCACCGAGTCGGGCAGAAAAGAAACGATGCACCGATTCGGGCCAGAAACGAAATCAACGCACCCAATCCACTTTTTTGGAACCAACATTGTTGTTTTGGTTCATTTTGGTCAGTTTCAATACTGTGCCGAAAACCATTTCGGGTTGCATTTACTGCACTGATTCGGGCCAAAAATTAAACGATCCACCGATTTGTCCAGAAGCAAAACGAACACACCCAGTCCACTTTTTTGGACCCAATAGTGATGTTTGGGTTCATTTGGGTCAGTTTCGTAATTGTGTCGAAAACCATGCCGTGGTAGCATTTAATGCACCGAGTCGGGCAGAAAAGAAACGATGCACCGATTCGGACCAGAAACGAAACGAACGCACCCAATCCACTTTTTTGGAACCAATATTGAAGTTTTGGTTCATTTTGGTCAGTTTCATTACTGTGCCGAAAACCATGTCGGGTTGCATTTACTGCACCGATTCGGGCCAAAAATTAAACGATCCACCGATTCGTCCAAAAACAAAACGAACGCACCCAGTCCACTTTTTTGGACCCAATAGTGATGTTTGGGTTCATTTGGGTCAGTTTCGTAATTGTGTCGAAAACCATGCCGGGGTTGCATTTAATGCACCGAGTCGGGCAGAAAAGAAACGATGCACCGATTCGGGCCAGAAACAAAACGAACGCACCCAATCCACTTTTTTGGAACCAATAATGATGTTTTGGTTCATTTTGGTCAGTTTCATTACTGTGCCGAAAACCATGTCGGGTTGCATTTACTTCACCGATTTGGGCCAAAAATTAAACGATGCACTGATTCGTCCAGAAACAAAACGAACGCACCTAGTCCACTTTTTTGGACCCAATAGTGAAGTTTGGGTTCCTTTGGTTCAGTTTCGTAATTGTGTCGAAAACCATGCCGGGGTTGCATTTAATGCACCGAGTCGGGCAGAAAAGAAACGATGCACCGATTCGGGCCAGAAACGAAATGAACGCACCCAATCCACTTTTTTGGAACCAATATATATGTTTTGGTTCATTTTGGTCAGTTTCATTACTGTGCCGAAAAACATTTCGGGTTGCATTTACTGCACTGATTCGGGCCAAAAATTAAACGATCCACCGATTTGTCCAGAAACAAAACGAACACACCCAGTCCACTTTTTTGGACCCAATAGTGATGTTTGGGTTCATTTGGGTCAGTTTCGTAATTGTGTCGAAAACCATGCCGTGGTTGCATTTAATGCACCGAGTCAGGCAGAAAAGAAATGATGCACCGATTCGGGCCAGAAACGAAACGAACGCACCCAATCCACTTTTTTGGAACCAATATTGAAGTTTTGGTTCATTTTGGTCAGTTTCATTACTGTGCCGAAAACCATGTCGGGTTGCATTTACTGCACCGATTCGGGCCAAAAATTAAACGATCCACCGATTCGTCCAAAAACAAAACGAACGCACCCAGTCCACTTTTTTGGACCCAATAGTGAAGTTTGGGTTCATTTGGGTCAGTTTCGTAATTGTGTCGAAAACTATGCCGGGGTTGCATTTAATGCACCGAGTGGGGCAGAAAAGAAACGATGCACCGATTCGGGCTCGAAACAAAACGAACGCACCCAATCCACTTTTTTCACCTAGTAGTGATGTTTTGGTTCATTTTGGTCAGTTTCATTACTGTGCCGAAAACCATGCCGAGGGTGCATTTACTGCATCGATTTGGGCCGAAAATGAAACGATGCACCGATTGGTCCAGAAACAAAACGAACGCACCCAGTCCACTTTTATGGACCCAATAGTGATGTTTGGGTTCCTTTGGGTCAGTTTCATAATTGTGTCGAAAACCATGCCGTGGTTGCATTTAATGCACCGAGTCAGGCAGAAATGAAACGATGCACCGATTCGAGCCAGAAACGAAACGAACGCACCCAATCCACTTTTTTGGAACCAATATTGAAGTTTTGGTTCATTTTGGTCAGTTTCATTACTGTGCCGAAAACCATGTCGGGTTGCATTTACTGCACCGATTCGGGCCAAAAATTAAACGATGCACTGATTCATCCAGAAACAAAACGAACGCACCTAGTCCACTTTTTTGGACCCAATAGTGATGTTTGGGTTCATTTGGGTCAGTTTCGTAATTTTGTCGAAAACCATGCCAGGGTTGCATTTAATGCACCGAGTCGGGCAGAAAAGAAACGATGCACCGATTCGGGCCAGAAACGAAATGAACGCACCCAATCCACTTTTTTGGAACCAATATATATGTTTTGGTTCATTTTGGTCAGTTTCATTACTGTGCCGAAAACCATTTCGGGTTGCATTTACTGCACTGATTCGGGCCAAAAATTAAACGATCCACTGATTTGTCCAGAAACAAAATGAACACACCCAGTCCACTTTTTTGGACCCAATAGTGATGTTTGGGTTCATTTGGGTCAGTTTCGTAATTTTGTCGAAAACCATGCCGTGGTTGCATTTAATGCACCGAGTCAGGCAGAAAAGAAACGATGCACCGATTCGGGCCAGAAACGAAACGAACGCACCCAATCCACTTTTTTGGAACCAATATTGAAGTTTTGGTTCATTTTGGTCAGTTTCATTACTGTGCCGAAAACCATTTCGGGTTGCATTTACTGCACCGATTCGGGCCAAAAATTAAACGATCCACCGATTCGTCCAGAAACAAAACGAACACACCCAGTCCACTTTTTTGGACCCAATAGTGAAGTTTGGGTTCATTTGGGTCAGTTTCGTAATTGTGTCGAAAACCATGCCGGAGTTGCATTTAATGCACCGAGTCGGGCAAAAAAGAAACGATGCACCGATTCGGGCCAGAAACAAAACGAACGCACCCAATCCACTTTTTTGACCTAGTAGTGATGTTTTGGTTCATTTTTGTCAGTTTCATTACTGTGCCGAAAACCATGCTCAGGGTGCATTTACTGCATCGATTTGGGCCGAAAATGAAACGATGCACCGATTCGTCCAGAACCAAAACGAACGCACCCAGTCCACTTTTATGGACCCAATAGTGATGTTTGGGTTGGTTTGGGTCAGTTTCATAATTGTGTCAAAAACCATGCCGGGGTTGCATTTAATGCACTGAGTCGGGCAGAAAAGAAACGATGGACTGATTCGGGCCAGAAATGAAACGATGCACCGATTCGAGCCAGAAACGAAACGAACGCACCCAATCCACTTTTTTGGAACCAATATTGAAGTTTTGGTTCATTTTGGTCAGTTTCATTACTGTGCCGAAAACCATGTCGGGTTGCATTTACTGCACCGATTCGGGCCAAAAATTAAACGATGCACTGATTCATCCAGAAACAAAACGAACGCATCTAGTCCACTTTTTTGGACCCAATAGTGAAGTTTGGGTTCATTTGGGTCAGTTTCGTAATTGTGTCGAAAACCATGCCGGGATTGCATTTAATGCACCGAGTCGGGCAGAAAAGAAACGATGCACCGATTCGGGCCAGAAACGAAATCAACGCACCCAATCCACTTTTTTGGAACCAACATTGTTGTTTTGGTTCATTTTGGTCAGTTTCAATACTGTGCCGAAAACCATTTCGGGTTGCATTTACTGCACTGATTCGGGCCAAAAATTAAACGATCCACCGATTTGTCCAGAAGCAAAACGAACACACCCAGTCCACTTTTTTGGACCCAATAGTGATGTTTGGGTTCATTTGGGTCAGTTTCGTAATTGTGTCGAAAACCATGCCGTGGTAGCATTTAATGCACCGAGTCGGGCAGAAAAGAAACGATGCACCGATTCGGACCAGAAACGAAACGAACGCACCCAATCCACTTTTTTGGAACCAATATTGAAGTTTTGGTTCATTTTGGTCAGTTTCATTACTGTGCCGAAAACCATGTCGGGTTGCATTTACTGCACCGATTCGGGCCAAAAATTAAACGATCCACCGATTCGTCCAAAAACAAAACGAACGCACCCAGTCCACTTTTTTGGACCCAATAGTGATGTTTGGGTTCATTTGGGTCAGTTTCGTAATTGTGTCGAAAACCATGCCGGGGTTGCATTTAATGCACCGAGTCGGGCAGAAAAGAAACGATGCACCGATTCGGGCCAGAAACAAAACGAACGCACCCAATCCACTTTTTTGGAACCAATAATGATGTTTTGGTTCATTTTGGTCAGTTTCATTACTGTGCCGAAAACCATGTCGGGTTGCATTTACTTCACCGATTTGGGCCAAAAATTAAACGATGCACTGATTCGTCCAGAAACCAAACGAACGCACCTAGTCCACTTTTTTGGACCCAATAGTGAAGTTTGGGTTCCTTTGGTTCAGTTTCGTAATTGTGTCGAAAACCATGCCGGGGTTGCATTTAATGCACCGAGTCGGGCAGAAAAGAAACGATGCACCGATTCGGGCCAGAAACGAAATGAACGCACCCAATCCACTTTTTTGGAACCAATATATATGTTTTGGTTCATTTTGGTCAGTTTCATTACTGTGCCGAAAAACATTTCGGGTTGCATTTACTGCACTGATTCGGGCCAAAAATTAAACGATCCACCGATTTGTCCAGAAACAAAACGAACACACCCAGTCCACTTTTTTGGACCCAATAGTGATGTTTGGGTTCATTTGGGTCAGTTTCGTAATTGTGTCGAAAACCATGCCGTGGTTGCATTTAATGCACCGAGTCAGGCAGAAAAGAAATGATGCACCGATTCGGGCCAGAAACGAAACGAACGCACCCAATCCACTTTTTTGGAACCAATATTGAAGTTTTGGTTCATTTTGGTCAGTTTCATTACTGTGCCGAAAACCATGTCGGGTTGCATTTACTGCACCGATTCGGGCCAAAAATTAAACGATGCACTGATTCGTCTAGAAACAAAACGAACGCACCTAGTCTACTTTTTTGGACCCAATAGTGAAGTTTGGGTTCATTTGGGTCAGTTTCGTAATTGTGTCGAAAACTATGCCGGGGTTGCATTTAATGCACCGAGTGGGGCAGAAAAGAAACGATGCACCGATTCGGGCTCGAAACAAAACGAACGCACCCAATCCACTTTTTTCACCTAGTAGTGATGTTTTGGTTCATTTTGGTCAGTTTCATTACTGTGCCGAAAACCATGCCGAGGGTGCATTTACTGCATCGATTTGGGCCGAAAATGAAACGATGCACCGATTGGTCCAGAAACAAAACGAACGCACCCAGTCCACTTTTATGGACCCAATAGTGATGTTTGGGTTCCTTTGGGTCAGTTTCATAATTGTGTCGAAAACCATGCCGTGGTTGCATTTAATGCACCGAGTCAGGCAGAAATGAAACGATGCACCGATTCGAGCCAGAAACGAAACGAACGCACCCAATCCACTTTTTTGGAACCAATATTGAAGTTTTGGTTCATTTTGGTCAGTTTCATTACTGTGCCGAAAACCATGTCGGGTTGCATTTACTGCACCGATTCGGGCCAAAAATTAAACGATGCACTGATTCATCCAGAAACAAAACGAACGCACCTAGTCCACTTTTTTGGACCCAATAGTGATGTTTGGGTTCATTTGGGTCAGTTTCGTAATTTTGTCGAAAACCATGCCAGGGTTGCATTTAATGCACCGAGTCGGGCAGAAAAGAAACGATGCACCGATTCGGGCCAGAAACGAAATGAACGCACCCAATCCACTTTTTTGGAACCAATATATATGTTTTGGTTCATTTTGGTCAGTTTCATTACTGTGCCGAAAACCATTTCGGGTTGCATTTACTGCACTGATTCGGGCCAAAAATTAAACGATCCACTGATTTGTCCAGAAACAAAATGAACACACCCAGTCCACTTTTTTGGACCCAATAGTGATGTTTGGGTTCATTTGGGTCAGTTTCGTAATTTTGTCGAAAACCATGCCGTGGTTGCATTTAATGCACCGAGTCAGGCAGAAAAGAAACGATGCACCGATTCGGGCCAGAAACGAAACGAACGCACCCAATCCACTTTTTTGGAACCAATATTGAAGTTTTGGTTCATTTTGGTCAGTTTCATTACTGTGCCGAAAACCATTTCGGGTTGCATTTACTGCACCGATTCGGGCCAAAAATTAAACGATCCACCGATTCGTCCAGAAACAAAACGAACACACCCAGTCCACTTTTTTGGACCCAATAGTGAAGTTTGGGTTCATTTGGGTCAGTTTCGTAATTGTGTCGAAAACCATGCCGGAGTTGCATTTAATGCACCGAGTCGGGCAAAAAAGAAACGATGCACCGATTCGGGCCAGAAACAAAACGAACGCACCCAATCCACTTTTTTGACCTAGTAGTGATGTTTTGGTTCATTTTTGTCAGTTTCATTACTGTGCCGAAAACCATGCTCAGGGTGCATTTACTGCATCGATTTGGGCCGAAAATGAAACGATGCACCGATTCGTCCAGAACCAAAACGAACGCACCCAGTCCACTTTTATGGACCCAATAGTGATGTTTGGGTTGGTTTGGGTCAGTTTCATAATTGTGTCAAAAACCATGCCGGGGTTGCATTTAATGCACTGAGTCGGGCAGAAAAGAAACGATGCACTGATTCGGGCCAGAAATGAAACGATGCACCGATTCGAGCCAGAAACGAAACGAACGCACCCAATCCACTTTTTTGGAACCAATATTGAAGTTTTGGTTCATTTTGGTCAGTTTCATTACTGTGCCGAAAACCATGTCGGGTTGCATTTACTGCACCGATTCGGGCCAAAAATTAAACGATGCACTGATTCATCCAGAAACAAAACGAACGCATCTAGTCCACTTTTTTGGACCCAATAGTGAAGTTTGGGTTCATTTGGGTCAGTTTCGTAATTGTGTCGAAAACCATGCCGGGATTGCATTTAATGCACCGAGTCGGGCAGAAAAGAAACGATGCACCGATTCGGGCCAGAAACGAAATCAACGCACCCAATCCACTTTTTTGGAACCAACATTGTTGTTTTGGTTCATTTTGGTCAGTTTCAATACTGTGCCGAAAACCATTTCGGGTTGCATTTACTGCACTGATTCGGGCCAAAAATTAAACGATCCACCGATTTGTCCAGAAGCAAAACGAACACACCCAGTCCACTTTTTTGGACCCAATAGTGATGTTTGGGTTCATTTGGGTCAGTTTCGTAATTGTGTCGAAAACCATGCCGTGGTAGCATTTAATGCACCGAGTCGGGCAGAAAATAAACGATGCACCGATTCGGACCAGAAACGAAACGAACGCACCCAATCCACTTTTTTGGAACCAATATTGAAGTTTTGGTTCATTTTGGTCAGTTTCATTACTGTGCCGAAAACCATGTCGGGTTGCATTTACTGCACCGATTCGGGCCAAAAATTAAACGATCCACCGATTCGTCCAAAAACAAAACGAACGCACCCAGTCCACTTTTTTGGACCCAATAGTGATGTTTGGGTTCATTTGGGTCAGTTTCGTAATTGTGTCGAAAACCATGCCGGGGTTGCATTTAATGCACCGAGTCGGGCAGAAAAGAAACGATGCACCGATTCGGGCCAGAAACAAAACGAACGCACCCAATCCACTTTTTTGGAACCAATAATGATGTTTTGGTTCATTTTGGTCAGTTTCATTACTGTGCCGAAAACCATGTCGGGTTGCATTTACTGCACCGATTTGGGCCAAAAATTAAACGATGCACTGATTCGTCCAGAAACAAAACGAACGCACCTAGTCCACTTTTTTGGACCCAATAGTGAAGTTTGGGTTCCTTTGGGTCAGTTTCGTAATTGTGTCGAAAACCATGCCGGGGTTGCATTTAATGCACCGAGTCGGGCAGAAAAGAAACGATGCACCGATTCGGGCCAGAAACGAAATGAACGCACCCAATCCACTTTTTTGGAACCAATATATATGTTTTGGTTCATTTTGGTCAGTTTCATTACTGTGCCGAAAACCATTTCGGGTTGCATTTACTGCACTGATTCGGGCCAAAAATTAAACGATCCACCGATTTGTCCAGAAACAAAACGAACACACCCAGTCCACTTTTTTGGACCCAATAGTGATGTTTGGGTTCATTTGGGTCAGTTTCGTAATTGTGTCGAAAACCATGCCGTGGTTGCATTTAATGCACCGAGTCAGGCAGAAAAGAAATGATGCACCGATTCGGGCCAGAAACGAAACGAACGCACCCAATCCACTTTTTTGGAACCAATATTGATGTTTTGGTTCATTTTGGTCAGTTTCACTACTGTGCCGAAAACCATGTCGGGTTGCATTTACTGCACCGATTCGGGCCAAAAATTAAACGATGCACTGATTCGTCTAGAAACAAAACGAACGCACCTAGTCCACTTTTTTGGACCCAATAGTGAAGTTTGGGTTCATTTGGGTCAGTTTCGTAATTGTGTCGAAAACTATGCCGGGGTTGCATTTAATGCACCGAGTGGGGCAGAAAAGAAACGATGCACCGATTCGGGCTCGAAACAAAACGAACGCACCCAATCCACTTTTTTCACCTAGTAGTGATGTTTTGGTTCATTTTGGTCAGTTTCATTACTGTGCCGAAAACCATGCCGAGGGTGCATTTACTGCATCGATTTGGGCCGAAAATGAAACGATGCACCGATTGGTCCAGAAACAAAACGAACGCACCCAGTCCACTTTTATGGACCCAATAGTGATGTTTGGGTTCCTTTGGGTCATTTTCATAATTGTGTCGAAAACCATGCCGGGGTTGCACTAAATGCACCGAGTCGGGCAGAAAAGAAACGATGCACCGATTCGGGCCAGAAACGAAACGAACGCACCCAATCCACTTTTTTGGAACCAATATTGATGTTTTGGTTCATTTTGGTCAGTTTCATTACTGTGCCGAAAACCATGTCGGGTTGCATTTACTGCACCGATTCGGGCCAAAAATTAAACGATGCACCGACTTGTCCAAAAACAAAACGAACGCACCCAGTCCACTTTTTTGGACCCAATAGTGATGTTTGGGTTCATTTGGGTCAGTTTCGTAATTTTGTCGAAAACCATGCCGGGGTTGCATTTAATGCACCGAGTCGGGCAGAAAAGAAACGATGCACCGATTCGGGCCAGAAACGAAATGAACGCACCCAATCCACTTTTTTGGAACCAATATATATGTTTTGGTTCATTTTGGTCAGTTTCATTACTGTGCCGAAAACCATTTCGGGTTGCATTTACTGCACTGATTCGGGCAAAAAATTAAACGATCCACCGATTTGTCCAGAAACAAAACGAACACACCCAGTCCACTTTTTTGGACCCAATAGTGATGTTTGGGTTCATTTGGGTCAGTTTCGTAATTGTGTCGAAAACCATGCCGTGGTTGCATTTAATGCACAGAGTCAGGCAGAAAAGAAATGATGCACCGATTCGGGCCAGAAATGAAACGAACGCACCCAATCCACTTTTTTGGAACCAATATTGATGTTTTGGTTCATTTTGGTCAGTTTCATTACTGTGCCGAAAACCATGTCGGGTTGCATTTACTGCACCGATTCGGGCCAAAAATTAAACGATGCACTGATTCGTCTAGAAACAAAACGAACGCACCTAGTCCACTTTTTTGGACCCAATAGTGAAGTTTGGGTTCATTTGGGTCAGTTTCGTAATTGTGTCGAAAACTATGCCGGGGTTGCATTTAATGCACCAAGTGGGGCAGAAAAGAAACGATGCACCGATTCGGGCTCGAAACAAAACGAACGCACCCAATCCACTTTTTTCACCTAGTAGTGATGTTTTGGTTCATTTTGGTCAGTTTCATTACTGTGCCGAAAACCATGCCGAGGGTGCATTTACTGCATCGATTTGGGCCGAAAATGAAACGATGCACCGATTGGTCCAGAAACAAAACGAACGCACCCAGTCCACTTTTATGGACCCAATAGTGATGTTTGGGTTCCTTTGGGTCAGTTTCATAATTGTGTCGAAAACCATGCCGGGGTTGCACTAAATGCACCGAGTCGGGCAGAAAAGAAACGATGCACCGATTCGGGCCAGAAACGAAACGAACGCACCCAATCCACTTTTTTGGAACCAATATTGATGTTTTGGTTCATTTTGGTCAGTTTCATTACTGTGCCGAAAACCATGTCGGGTTGCATTTACTGCACCGATTCGGGCCAAAAATTAAACGATGCACCGACTTGTCCAAAAACAAAACGAACGCACCCAGTCCACTTTTTTGGACCCAATAGTGATGTTTGGGTTCATTTGGGTCAGTTTCGTAATTTTGTCGAAAACCATGCCGGGGTTGCATTTAATGCACCGAGTCGGGCAGAAAAGAAACGATGCACCGATTCGGGCCAGAAACGAAATGAACGCACCCAATCCACTTTTTTGGAACCAATATATATGTTTTGGTTCATTTTGGTCAGTTTCATTACTATGCCGAAAACCATTTCGGGTTGCATTTACTGCACTGATTCGGGCCAAAAATTAAACGATCCACCGATTTGTCCAGAAACAAAACGAACACACCCAGTCGACTTTTTTGGACCCAATAGTGATGTTTGGGTTCATTTGGGTCAGTTTCGTAATTGTGTCGAAAACCATGCCAGGGTTGCATTTAATGCACCGAGTCGGGCAGAAAAGAAACGATGCACCGATTCGGGCCAGAAACGAAATGAACGCACCCAATCCACTTTTTTGGAACCAATATATATGTTTTGGTTCATTTTGGTCAGGTTCATTACTGTGCCGAAAAACATTTCGGGTTGCATTTACTGCACTGATTCGGGCCAAAAATTAAACGATCCACCGATTTGTCCAGAAACAAAATGAACACACCCAGTCCACTTTTTTGGACCCAATAGTGATGTTTGGGTTCATTTGGGTCAGTTTCGTAATTGTGTCGAAAACCATGCCGTGGTTGCATTTAATGCACCGAGTCAGGCAGAAAAGAAATGATGCACCGATTCGGGCCAGAAATGAAACGAACGCACCCAATCCACTTTTTTGGAACCAATATTGATGTTTTGGTTCATTTTGGTCAGTTTCATTACTGTGCCGAAAACCATGTCGGGTTGCATTTACTGCACCGATTCGGGCCAAAAATTAAACGATGCACTGATTCGTCTAGAAACAAAACGAACGCACCTAGTCCACTTTTTTGGACCCAATAGTGAAGTTTGGGTTCATTTGGGTCAGTTTCGTAATTGTGTCGAAAACTATGCCGGGGTTGCATTTAATGCACCAAGTGGGGCAGAAAAGAAACGATGCACCGATTCGGGCTCGAAACAAAACGAACGCACCCAATCCACTTTTTTCACCTAGTAGTGATGTTTTGGTTCATTTTGGTCAGTTTCATTACTGTGCCGAAAACCATGCCGAGGGTGCATTTACTGCATCGATTTGGGCCGAAAATGAAACGATGCACCGATTGGTCCAGAAACAAAACGAACGCACCCAGTCCACTTTTATGGACCCAATAGTGATGTTTGGGTTCCTTTGGGTCAGTTTCATAATTGTGTCGAAAACCATGCCGGGGTTGCACTAAATGCACCGAGTCGGGCAGAAAAGAAACGATGCACCGATTCGGGCCAGAAACGAAACGAACGCACCCAATCCACTTTTTTGGAACCAATATTGATGTTTTGGTTCATTTTGGTCAGTTTCATTACTGTGCCGAAAACCATGTCGGGTTGCATTTACTGCACCGATTCGGGCCAAAAATTAAACGATGCACCGACTTGTCCAAAAACAAAACGAACGCACCCAGTCCACTTTTTTGGACCCAATAGTGATGTTTGGGTTCATTTGGGTCAGTTTCGTAATTTTGTCGAAAACCATGCCGGGGTTGCATTTAATGCACCGAGTCGGGCAGAAAAGAAACGATGCACCGATTCGGGCCAGAAACGAAATGAACGCACCCAATCCACTTTTTTGGAACCAATATATATGTTTTGGTTCATTTTGGTCAGTTTCATTACTATGCCGAAAACCATTTCGGGTTGCATTTACTGCACTGATTCGGGCCAAAAATTAAACGATCCACCGATTTGTCCAGAAACAAAACGAACACACCCAGTCGACTTTTTTGGACCCAATAGTGATGTTTGGGTTCATTTGGGTCAGTTTCGTAATTGTGTCGAAAACCATGCCAGGGTTGCATTTAATGCACCGAGTCGGGCAGAAAAGAAACGATGCACCGATTCGGGCCAGAAACGAAATGAACGCACCCAATCCACTTTTTTGGAACCAATATATATGTTTTGGTTCATTTTGGTCAGGTTCATTACTGTGCCGAAAAACATTTCGGGTTGCATTTACTGCACTGATTCGGGCCAAAAATTAAACGATCCACCGATTTGTCCAGAAACAAAATGAACACACCCAGTCCACTTTTTTGGACCCAATAGTGATGTTTGGGTTCATTTGGGTCAGTTTCGTAATTGTGTCGAAAACCATGCCGTGGTTGCATTTAATGCACCGAGTCAGGCAGAAAAGAAATGATGCACCGATTCGGGCCAGAAACGAAACGAACGCACCCAATCCACTTTTTTGGAACCAATATTGATGTTTTGGTTCATTTTGGTCAGTTTCATTACTGTGCCGAAAACCATGTCGGGTTGCATTTACTGCACCGATTCGGGCCAAAAATTAAACGATGCACTGATTCATCCAGAAACAAAACGAACGCACCTAGTCCACTTTTTTGGACCCAATAGTGATGTTTGGGTTCATTTGGGTCAGTTTCGTAATTTTGTCGAAAACCATGCCAGGGTTGCATTTAATGCACCGAGTCGGGCAGAAAAGAAACGATGCACCGATTCGGGCCAGAAACGAAATGAACGCACCCAATCCACTTTTTTGGAACCAATATATATGTTTTGGTTCATTTTGGTCAGTTTCATTACTGTGCCGAAAACCATTTCGGGTTGCATTTACTGCACTGATTCGGGCCAAAAATTAAACGATCCACCGATTTGTCCAGAAACAAAACGAACACACCCAGTCCACTTTTTTGGACCCAATAGTGATGTTTGGGTTCATTTGGGTCAGTTTCGTAATTGTGTCGAAAACCATGCCGTGGTAGCATTTAATGCACCGAGTGGGGCAGAAAAGAAACGATGCACCGATTCGGGCCAGAAACAAAACGAACGCACCCAATCCACTTTTTTGGAACCAATATTGAAGTTTTGGTTCATTTTGGTCAGTTTCATTACTGTGCCGAAAACCATGTCGGGTTGCATTTACTGCACCGATTCGGGCCAAAAATTAAACGATCCACCGATTCGTCCAAAAACAAAACGAACGCACCCAGTCCACTTTTTTGGACCCAATAGTGAAGTTTGGGTTCATTTGGGTCAGTTTCGTAATTGTGTCGAAAACTATGCCGGGGTTGCATTTAATGCACCGAGTGGGGCAGAAAAGAAACGATGCACCGATTCGGGCTCGAAACAAAACGAACGCACCCAATCCACTTTTTTCACCTAGTAGTGATGTTTTGGTTCATTTTGGTCAGTTTCATTACTGTGCCGAAAACCATGCCGAGGGTGCATTTACTGCATCGATTTGGGCCGAAAATGAAACGATGCACCGATTGGTCCAGAAACAAAACGAACGCACCCAGTCCACTTTTATGGACCCAATAGTGATGTTTGGGTTCCTTTGGGTCAGTTTCATAATTGTGTCGAAAACCATGCCGTGGTTGCATTTAATGCACCGAGTCAGGCAGAAATGAAACGATGCACCGATTCGAGCCAGAAACGAAACGAACGCACCCAATCCACTTTTTTGGAACCAATATTGAAGTTTTGGTTCATTTTGGTCAGTTTCATTACTGTGCCGAAAACCATGTCGGGTTGCATTTACTGCACCGATTCGGGCCAAAAATTAAACGATGCACTGATTCATCCAGAAACAAAACGAACGCACCTAGTCCACTTTTTTGGACCCAATAGTGATGTTTGGGTTCATTTGGGTCAGTTTCGTAATTTTGTCGAAAACCATGCCAGGGTTGCATTTAATGCACCGAGTCGGGCAGAAAAGAAACGATGCACCGATTCGGGCCAGAAACGAAATGAACGCACCCAATCCACTTTTTTGGAACCAATATATATGTTTTGGTTCATTTTGGTCAGTTTCATTACTGTGCCGAAAACCATTTCGGGTTGCATTTACTGCACTGATTCGGGCCAAAAATTAAACGATCCACTGATTTGTCCAGAAACAAAATGAACACACCCAGTCCACTTTTTTGGACCCAATAGTGATGTTTCGGTTCATTTGGGTCAATTTCGTAATTTTGTCGAAAACCATGCCGTGGTTGCATTTAATGCACCGAGTCAGGCAGAAAAGAAATGATGCACCGATTCGGGCCAGAAACGAAACGAACGCACCCAATCCACTTTTTTGGAACCAATATTGAAGTTTTGGTTCATTTTGGTCAGTTTCATTACTGTGCCGAAAACCATGTCGGGTTGCATTTACTGCACCGATTCGGGCCAAAAATTAAACGATCCACCGATTCGTCCAAAAACAAAACGAACGCACCCAGTCCACTTTTTTGGACCCAATAGTGAAGTTTGGGTTCATTTGGGTCAGTTTCGTAATTGTGTCGAAAACTATGCCGGGGTTGCATTTAATGCACCGAGTGGGGCAGAAAAGAAACGATGCACCGATTCGGGCTCGAAACAAAACGAACGCACCCAATCCACTTTTTTCACCTAGTAGTGATGTTTTGGTTCATTTTGGTCAGTTTCATTACTGTGCCGAAAACCATGCCGAGGGTGCATTTACTGCATCGATTTGGGCCGAAAATGAAACGATGCACCGATTGGTCCAGAAACAAAACGAACGCACCCAGTCCACTTTTATGGACCCAATAGTGATGTTTGGGTTCCTTTGGGTCAGTTTCATAATTGTGTCGAAAACCATGCCGGGGTTGCACTTAATGCACCGAGTCGGGCAGAAAAGAAACGATGCACCGATTCGGGCCAGAAACGAAACGAACGAACCCAATCCACTTTTTTGGAACCAATATTGATGTTTTGGTTCATTTTGGTCAGTTTCATTACTGTGCCGAAAACCATGTCGGGTTGCATTTACTGCACCGATTCGGGCCAAAAATTAAACGATGCACCGATTTGTCCAGAAACAAAACGAACGCACCCAGTCCACTTTTTTGGACCCAATAGTGATGTTTGGGTTCATTTGGGTCAGTTTCGTAATTGTGTCGAAAACCATGCCGTGGTTGCATTTAATGCACCGAGTCGGGCAGAAAAGAAACGATGCACCGATTCGGGCCAGAAACGAAATGAACGCACCCAATCCACTTTTTTGGAACCAATATATATGTTTTGGTTCATTTTGGTCAGTTTCATTACTGTGCCGAAAACCATTTCGGGTTGCATTTACAACACTGATTCGGGCCAAAAATTAAACGATCCACCGATTTGTCCAGAAACAAAACGAACACACCCAGTCCACTTTTTTGGACCCAATAGTGATGTTTGGGTTCATTTGGGTCAGTTTCATAATTGTGTCGAAAACCATGCCGTGGTTGCATTTAATGCACCGAGTCAGGCAGAAAAGAAACGATGCACCGATTCGGGCCAGAAACGAAACGAACGCACCCAATCCACTTTTTTGGAACCAATATTGAAGTTTTGGTTCATTTTGGTCAGTTTCATTACTGTGCCGAAAACCATGCCGGGTTGCATTTACTGCACCGATTCGGGCCAAAAATTAAACAATGCACTGATTCGTCCAGAAACAAAACGAACGCACCTAGTCCACTTGTTTGGACCCAATAGTGAAGTTTGGGTTCATTTGGGTCAGTTTCGTAATTGTGACGAAAACCATGCCGGAGTTGCATTTAATGCACCGAGTCGGGCAGAAAAGAAACGATGCACCGATTCGGGCCAGAAACAAAACGAACGCACCCAATCCACTTTTTTGACCTAGTAGTGATGTTTTGGTTCATTTTTGTCAGTTTCATTACTGTGCCGAAAACCATGCCGAGGGTGCATTTACTGCATCGATTTGGGCCGAAAATGAAACGATGCACCGATTCGTCCAGAACCAAAACGAACGCACCCAGTCCACTTTTATGGACCCAATAGTGATGTTTGGGTTCGTTTGGGTCAGTTTCATAATTGTGTCGAAAACCATGCCGGGGTTGCATTTAATGCACCGAGTCGGGCAGAAAAGAAACGATGCACTGATTCGGGCCAGAAATGAAACGATGCACCGATTCGGGCCAGAAACGAAACGAACGCACCCAATCCACTTTTTTGGAACCAATATTGAAGTTTTGGTTCATTTTGGTCAGTTTCATTACTGTGCCGAAAACCATGTCGGGTTGCATTTACTGCACCGATTCGGGCCAAAAATTAAACGATGCACTGATTCATCCAGAAACAAAACGAACGCACCTAGTCCACTTTTTTGGACCCAATAGTGAAGTTTGGGTTCCTTTGGGTCAGTTTCGTAATTGTGTCGAAAACCATGCCGGGGTTGCATTTAATGCACCGAGTCGGGCAGAAAAGAAACGATGCACCGATTCGGGCCAGAAACGAAATCAACGCACCCAATCCACTTTTTTGGAACCAATATTGTTGTTTTGGTTCATTTTGGTCAGTTTCATTACTGTGCCGAAAACCATTTCGGGTTGCATTTACTACACTGATTCGGGCCAAAAATTAAACGATCCACCGATTTGTCCAGAAGCAAAACGAACACACCCAGTCCACTTTTTTGGACCCAATAGTGATGTTTGGGTTCATTTGGGTCAGTTTCGTAATTGTGTCGAAAACCATGCCGGGGTTGCATTTAATGCACCGAGTCGGGCAGAAAAGAAACGATGCACCGATTCGGGCCAGAAACAAAACGAACGCACCCAATCCACTTTTTTGGAACCAATAATGATGTTTTGGTTCATTTTGGTCAGTTTCATTACTGTGCCGAAAACCATGTCGGGTTGCATTTACTGCACCGATTTGGGCCAAAAATTAAACGATGCACTGATTCGTCCAGAAACAAAACGAACGCACCTAGTCCACTTTTTTGGACCCAATAGTGAAGTTTGGGTTCCTTTGGGTCAGTTTCGTAATTGTGTCGAAAACCATGCCGGGGTTGCATTTAATGCACCGAGTCGGGCAGAAAAGAAACGATGCACCGATTCGGGCCAGAAACGAAATGAACACACCCAATCCACTTTTTTGGAACCAATATATATGTTTTGGTTCATTTTGGTCAGTTTCATTACTGTGCCGAAAACCATTTCGGGTTGCATTTACTGCACTGATTCGGGCCAAAAATTAAACGATCCACCGATTTGTCCAGAAACAAAACGAACACACCCAGTCCACTTTTTTGGACCCAATAGTGATGTTTGGGTTCATTTGGGTCAGTTTCGTAATTGTGTCGAAAACCATGCCAGGGTTGCATTTAATGCACCGAGTCGGGCAGAAAAGAAACGATGCACCGATTCGGGCCAGAAACAAAACGAACGCACCCAATCCACTTTTTTGGAACCAATAATGATGTTTTGGTTCATTTTGGTCAGTTTCATTACTGTGCCGAAAACCATGTCGGGTTGCATTTACTGCACCGATTTGGGCCAAAAATTAAACGATGCACTGATTCGTCCAGAAACAAAACGAACGCACCTAGTCCACTTTTTTGGACCCAATAGTGAAGTTTGGGTTCCTTTGGGTCAGTTTCGTAATTGTGTCGAAAACCATGCCGGGGTTGCATTTAATGCACCGAGTCGGGCAGAAAAGAAACGATGCACCGATTCGGGCCAGAAACGAAATGAACACACCCAATCCACTTTTTTGGAACCAATATATATGTTTTGGTTCATTTTGGTCAGTTTCATTACTGTGCCGAAAACCATTTCGGGTTGCATTTACAACACTGATTCGGGCCAAAAATTAAACGATCCACCGATTTGTCCAGAAACAAAACGAACACACCCAGTCCACTTTTTTGGACCCAATAGTGATGTTTGGGTTCATTTGGGTCAGTTTCATAATTGTGTCGAAAACCATGCCGTGGTTGCATTTAATGCACCGAGTCAGGCAGAAAAGAAACGATGCACCGATTCGGGCCAGAAACGAAACGAACGCACCCAATCCACTTTTTTGGAACCAATATTGAAGTTTTGGTTCATTTTGGTCAGTTTCATTACTGTGCCGAAAACCATGCCGGGTTGCATTTACTGCACCGATTCGGGCCAAAAATTAAACAATGCACTGATTCGTCCAGAAACAAAACGAACGCACCTAGTCCACTTGTTTGGACCCAATAGTGAAGTTTGGGTTCATTTGGGTCAGTTTCGTAATTGTGACGAAAACCATGCCGGAGTTGCATTTAATGCACCGAGTCGGGCAGAAAAGAAACGATGCACCGATTCGGGCCAGAAACAAAACGAACGCACCCAATCCACTTTTTTGACCTAGTAGTGATGTTTTGGTTCATTTTTGTCAGTTTCATTACTGTGCCGAAAACCATGCCGAGGGTGCATTTACTGCATCGATTTGGGCCGAAAATGAAACGATGCACCGATTCGTCCAGAACCAAAACGAACGCACCCAGTCCACTTTTATGGACCCAATAGTGATGTTTGGGTTCGTTTGGGTCAGTTTCATAATTGTGTCGAAAACCATGCCGGGGTTGCATTTAATGCACCGAGTCGGGCAGAAAAGAAACGATGCACTGATTCGGGCCAGAAATGAAACGATGCACCGATTCGGGCCAGAAACGAAACGAACGCACCCAATCCACTTTTTTGGAACCAATATTGAAGTTTTGGTTCATTTTGGTCAGTTTCATTACTGTGCCGAAAACCATGTCGGGTTGCATTTACTGCACCGATTCGGGCCAAAAATTAAACGATGCACTGATTCATCCAGAAACAAAACGAACGCACCTAGTCCACTTTTTTGGACCCAATAGTGAAGTTTGGGTTCCTTTGGGTCAGTTTCGTAATTGTGTCGAAAACCATGCCGGGGTTGCATTTAATGCACCGAGTCGGGCAGAAAAGAAACGATGCACCGATTCGGGCCAGAAACGAAATCAACGCACCCAATCCACTTTTTTGGAACCAATATTGTTGTTTTGGTTCATTTTGGTCAGTTTCATTACTGTGCCGAAAACCATTTCGGGTTGCATTTACTACACTGATTCGGGCCAAAAATTAAACGATCCACCGATTTGTCCAGAAGCAAAACGAACACACCCAGTCCACTTTTTTGGACCCAATAGTGATGTTTGGGTTCATTTGGGTCAGTTTCGTAATTGTGTCGAAAACCATGCCGGGGTTGCATTTAATGCACCGAGTCGGGCAGAAAAGAAACGATGCACCGATTCGGGCCAGAAACAAAACGAACGCACCCAATCCACTTTTTTGGAACCAATAATGATGTTTTGGTTCATTTTGGTCAGTTTCATTACTGTGCCGAAAACCATGTCGGGTTGCATTTACTGCACCGATTTGGGCCAAAAATTAAACGATGCACTGATTCGTCCAGAAACAAAACGAACGCACCTAGTCCACTTTTTTGGACCCAATAGTGAAGTTTGGGTTCCTTTGGGTCAGTTTCGTAATTG
The DNA here is from genome assembly GCA_033239725.1 of Echinochloa phyllopogon. Taxonomy (NCBI): domain Eukaryota; kingdom Viridiplantae; phylum Streptophyta; class Magnoliopsida; order Poales; family Poaceae; genus Echinochloa; species Echinochloa phyllopogon. Next base: position 33,802,416 of record BTCW01000018.1, read on the forward strand.
TGTCGAAAACCATGCCGGGGTTGCATTTAATGCACCGAGTCGGGCAGAAAAGAAACGATGCACCGATTCGGGCCAGAAACGAAATGAACACACCCAATCCACTTTTTTGGAACCAATATATATGTTTTGGTTCATTTTGGTCAGTTTCATTACTGTGCCGAAAACCATTTCGGGTTGCATTTACTGCACTGATTCGGGCCAAAAATTAAACGATCCACCGATTTGTCCAGAAACAAAACGAACACACCCAGTCCACTTTTTTGGACCCAATAGTGATGTTTGGGTTCATTTGGGTCAGTTTCGTAATTGTGTCGAAAACCATGCCAGGGTTGCATTTAATGCACCGAGTCGGGCAGAAAAGAAACGATGCACCGATTCGGGCCAGAAACAAAACGAACGCACCCAATCCACTTTTTTGGAACCAATAATGATGTTTTGGTTCATTTTGGTAAGTTTCATTACTGTGCCGAAAACCATTTCGGGTTGCATTTACTGCACTGATTCGGGCCAAAAATTAAACGATGCACTGATTTGTCCAGAAACAAAACGAACGCACCTAGTCCACTTTTTTGGACCCAATAGTGAAGTTTGGGTTCATTTGGGTCAGTTTCGTAATTGTGTCGAAAACCATGCCGGGGTTGCATTTAATGCACCGAGTCGGGCAGAAAAGAAACGATGCACCGATTCGGGCCAGAAACGAAATGAACACACCCAATCCACTTTTTTGGAACCAATATATATGTTTTGGTTCATTTTGGTCAGTTTCATTACTGTGCCGAAAAACATTTCGGGTTGCATTTACTACACTGATTCGGGCCAAAAATTAAACGATCCACCGATTTGTCCAGAAACAAAACGAACACACCCAGTCCACTTTTTTGGACCCAATAGTGATGTTTGGGTTCATTTGGGTCAGTTTCGTAATTGTGTCGAAAACCATGCCAGGGTTGCATTTAATGCACCGAGTCGGGCAGAAAAGAAACGATGCACCGATTCGGGCCAGAAACGAAATGAACGCACCCAATCCACTTTTTTGGAACCAATATATATGTTTTGGTTCATTTTGGTCAGTTTCATTTCTGTGCCGAAAACCATTTCGGGTTGCATTTACTGCACTGATTCGGGCCAAAAATTAAACGATCCACCGATTTGTCCAGAAACAAAACGAACACACCCAGTCCACTTTTTTGGACCCAATAGTGATGTTTGGGTTCATTTGGGTCAGTTTCGTAATTGTGTCGAAAACCATGCCGGGGTTGCATTTAATGCACCGAGTCGGGCAGAAAAGAAATGATGCACCGATTCGGGCCAGAAACGAAATGAACGCACCCAATCCACTTTTTTGGAACCAATATATATGTTTTGGTTCATTTTGGTCAGTTTCATTACTGTGCCGAAAAACATTTCGGGTTGCATTTACTACACTGATTCGGGCCAAAAATTAAACGATCCACCGATTTGTCCAGAAACAAAACGAACACACCCAGTCCACTTTTTTGGACCCAATAGTGATGTTTGGGTTCATTTGGGTCAGTTTCGTAATTGTGTCGAAAACCATGCTGTGGTTGCATTTAATGCACCGAGTCAGGCAGAAAAGAAATGATGCACCGATTCGGGCCAGAAACGAAACGAACGCACCCAATCCACTTTTTTGGAACCAATATTGATGTTTTGGTTCATTTTGGTCAGTTTCATTACTGTGCCGAAAACCATGCCGGGTTGCATTTACTGCACCGATTCGGGCCAAAAATTAAACAATGCACTGATTCGTCCAGAAACAAAACGAACGCACCTAGTCCACTTGTTTGGACCCAATAGTGAAGTTTGGGTTCATTTGGGTCAGTTTCGTAATTGTGACGAAAACCATGCCGGAGTTGCATTTAATGCACCGAGTCGGGCAGAATAGAAACGATGCACCGATTCGGGCCAGAAACAAAACGAACGCACCCAATCCACTTTTTTGACCTAGTAGTGATGTTTTGGTTCATTTTTGTCAGTTTCATTACTGTGCCGAAAACCATGCCGAGGGTGCATTCACTCCATCGATTTGGGCCGAAAATGAAACGATGCACCGATTCGTCCAGAACCAAAATGAACGCACCCAGTCCACTTTTATGGACCCAATAGTGATGTTTGGGTTCGTTTGGGTCAGTTTCATAATTGTGTCGAAAACCATGCCGGGGTTGCATTTAATGCACCGAGTCGGGCAGAAAAGAAACGATGCACTGATTCGGGCCAGAAATGAAACGATGCACCGATTCGGGCCAGAAACGAAACGAACGCACCCAATCCACTTTTTTGGAACCAATATTGAAGTTTTGGTTCATTTTGGTCAGTTTCATTACTGTGCCGAAAACCATGTCGGGTTGCATTTACTGCACCGATTCGGGCCAAAAATTAAACGATGCACTGATTCATCCAGAAACAAAACGAACGCACCTAGTCCACTTTTTTGGACCCAATAGTGAAGTTTGGGTTCCTTTGGGTCAGTTTCGTAATTGTGTCGAAAACCATGCCGGGGTTGCATTTAATGCACCGAGTCGGGCAGAAAAGAAACGATGCACCGATTCGGGCCAGAAACGAAATCAACGCACCCAATCCACTTTTTTGGAACCAATATTGTTGTTTTGGTTCATTTTGGTCAGTTTCATTACTGTGCCGAAAACCATTTCGGGTTGCATTTACTACACTGATTCGGGCCAAAAATTAAACGATCCACCGATTTGTCCAGAAGCAAAACGAACACACCCAGTCCACTTTTTTGGACCCAATAGTGATGTTTGGGTTCATTTGGGTCAGTTTCGTAATTGTGTCGAAAACCATGCCGGAATTGCATTTAATGCACCGAGTCGGGCAGAAAAGAAACGATGCACCGATTCGGGCCAGAAACAAAACGAACGCACCCAATCCACTTTTTTGGAACCAATAATGATGTTTTGGTTCATTTTGGTCAGTTTCATTACTGTGCCGAAAACCATGTCGGGTTGCATTTACTGCACCGATTTGGGCCAAAAATTAAACGATGCACTGATTCGTCCAGAAACAAAACGAACGCACCTAGTCCACTTTTTTGGACCCAATAGTGAAGTTTGGGTTCCTTTGGGTCAGTTTCGTAATTGTGTCAAAAACCATGCCGGGGTTGCATTTAATGCACCGAGTCGGGCAGAAAAGAAACGATGCACCGATTCGGGCCAGAAACGAAATGAACACACCCAATCCACTTTTTTGGAACCAATATATATGTTTTGGTTCATTTTGGTCAGTTTCATTACTGTGCCGAAAACCATTTCGGGTTGCATTTACTGCACTGATTCGGGCCAAAAATTAAACGATCCACCGATTTGTCCAGAAACAAAACGAACACACCCAGTCCACTTTTTTGGACCCAATAGTGATGTTTGGGTTCATTTGGGTCAGTTTCGTAATTGTGTCGAAAACCATGCCAGGGTTGCATTTAATGCACCGAGTCGGGCAGAAAAGAAACGATGCACCGATTCGGGCCAGAAACGAAATGAACGCACCCAATCCACTTTTTTGGAACCAATATATATGTTTTGGTTCATTTTGGTCAGTTTCATTTCTGTGCCGAAAACCATTTCGGGTTGCATTTACTGCACTGATTCGGGCCAAAAATTAAACGATCCACCGATTTGTCCAGAAACAAAACGAACACACCCAGTCCACTTTTTTGGACCCAATAGTGATGTTTGGGTTCATTTGGGTCAGTTTCGTAATTGTGTCGAAAACCATGCCGGGGTTGCATTTAATGCACCGAGTCGGGCAGAAAAGAAATGATGCACCGATTCGGGCCAGAAATGAAATGAACGCACCCAATCCACTTTTTTGGAACCAATATATATGTTTTGGTTCATTTTGGTCAGTTTCATTACTGTGCCGAAAAACATTTCGGGTTGCATTTACTGCACTGATTCGGGCCAAAAATTAAACGATCCACCGATTTGTCCAGAAACAAAACGAACACACCCAGTCCACTTTTTTGGACCCAATAGTGATGTTTGGGTTCATTTGGGTCAGTTTCGTAATTGTGTCGAAAACCATGCTGTGGTTGCATTTAATGCACCGAGTCAGGCAGAAAAGAAATGATGCACCGATTCGGGCCAGAAACGAAACGAACGCACCCAATCCACTTTTTTGGAACCAATATTGATGTTTTGGTTCATTTTGGTCAGTTTCATTACTGTGCCGAAAACCATGTCGGGTTGCATTTACTGCACCGATTCGGGCCAAAAATTAAACGATGCACTGATTCGTCTAGAAACAAAACGAACGCACCTAGTCCACTTTTTTGGACCCAATAGTGAAGTTTGGGTTCATTTGGGTCAGTTTCGTAATTGTGTCAAAAACTATGCCGGGGTTGCAGTTAATGCACCGAGTGGGGCAGAAAAGAAATGATGCACCGATTCGGGCTCGAAACAAAACGAACGCACCCAATCCACTTTTTTCACCTAGTAGTGATGTTTTGGTTCATTTTGGTCAGTTTCATTACTGTGCCGAAAACCATGCCGAGGGTGCATTTACTGCATCGATTTGGGCCGAAAATGAAACGATGCACCGATTGGTCCAGAAACAAAACGAACGCACCTAGTCCACTTTTATGGACCCAATAGTGATGTTTGGGTTCCTTTGGGTCAGTTTCATAATTGTGTCGAAAACCATGCCGGGGTTGCACTTAATGCACCGAGTCGGGCAGAAAAGAAACGATGCACCGATTCGGGCCAGAAACGAAACGAACGAACCCAATCCACTTTTTTGGAACCAATATTGATGTTTTGGTTCATTTTGGTCAGTTTCATTACTGTGCCGAAAACCATGTCGGGTTGCATTTACTGCACCGATTCGGGCCAAAAATTAAACGATGCACCGATTTGTCCAGAAACAAAACGAACGCACCCAGTCCACCTTTTTGGACCCAATAGTGATGTTTGGGTTCATTTGGGTCAGTTTCGTAATTGTGTCGAAAACCATGCCGTGGTTGCATTTAATGCACCGAGTCGGGCAGAAAAGAAACGATGCACCGATTCGGGCCAGAAACGAAATGAACGCACCCAATCCACTTTTTTGGAAGCAATATATATGTTTTGGTTCATTTTGGTCAGTTTCATTACTGTGCCGAAAACCATTTCGGGTTGCATTTACTGCACTGATTCGGGCCAAAAATTAAACAATCCACCGATTTGTCCAGAAACAAAACGAACACACCCAGTCCACTTTTTTAGACCCAATAGTGATGTTTGGGTTCATTTGGGTCAGTTTTGTAATTGTGTCGAAAACCATGCCGTGGTTGCATTTAATGCACCGAGTCAGGCAGAAAAGAAACGATGCACCGATTCGGGCCAGAAACGAAACGAACGCACCCAATCCACTTTTTTGGAACCAATATTGAAGTTTTGGTTCATTTTGGTCAGTTTCATTACTGTGCCGAAAACCATGCCGGGTTGCATTTACTGCACCGATTCGGGCCAAAAATTAAACAATGCACTGATTCGTCCAGAAACAAAACGAACGCACCTAGTCCACTTGTTTGGACCCAATAGTGAAGTTTGGGTTCATTTGGGTCAGTTTCGTAATTGTGACGAAAACCATGCCGGAGTTGCATTTAATGCACCGAGTCGGGCAGAAAAGAAACGATGCACCGATTCGGGCCAGAAACAAAACGAACGCACCCAATCCACTTTTTTGACCTAGTAGTGATGTTTTGGTTCATTTTTGTCAGTTTCATTACTGTGCCGAAAACCATGCCGAGGGTGCATTTACTCCATCGATTTGGGCCGAAAATGAAACGATGCACCGATTCGTCCAGAACCAAAATGAACGCACCCAGTCCACTTTTATGGACCCAATAGTGATGTTTGGGTTCGTTTGGGTCAGTTTCATAATTGTGTCGAAAACCATGCCGGGGTTGCATTTAATGCACCGAGTCGGGCAGAAAAGAAACGATGCACTGATTCGGGCCAGAAATGAAACGATGCACCGATTCGGGCCAGAAACGAAACGAACGCACCCAATCCACTTTTTTGGAACCAATATTGAAGTTTTGGTTCATTTTGGTCAGTTTCATTACTGTGCCGAAAACCATGTCGGGTTGCATTTACTGCACCGATTCGGGCCAAAAATTAAACGATGCACTGATTCATCCAGAAACAAAACGAACGCACCTAGTCCACTTTTTTGGACCCAATAGTGAAGTTTGGGTTCATTTGGGTCAGTTTCGTAATTGTGTCGAAAACCATGCCGGGGTTGCATTTAATTCACCGAGTCGGGCAGAAAAGAAACGATGCACCGATTCGGGCCAGAAACGAAATCAACGCACCCAATCCACTTTTTTGGAACCAATATTGTTGTTTTGGTTCATTTTGGTCAGTTTCATTACTGTGCCGAAAACCATTTCGGGTTGCATTTACTGCACTGATTCGGGCCAAAAATTAAACGATCCACCGATTTGTCCAGAAGCAAAACGAACACACCCAGTCCACTTTTTTGGACCCAATAGTGATGTTTGGGTTCATTTGGGTCAGTTTCGTAATTGTGTCGAAAACCATGCCGGGGTTGCATTTAATGCACCGAGTCGGGCAGAAAAGAAACGATGCACCGATTCGGGCCAGAAACAAAACGAACGCAACAATCCACTTTTTTGGAAACAATAATGATGTTTTGGTTCATTTTGGTCAGTTTCATTACTGTGCCGAAAACCATGTCGGGTTGCATTTACTGCACCGATTTGGGCCAAAAATTAAACGATGCACTGATTCGTCCTGAAACAAAACGAACGCACCTAGTCCACTTTTTTGGACCCAATAGTGAAGTTTGGGTTCCTTTGGGTCAGTTTCGTAATTGTGTCGAAAACCATGCCGGGGTTGCATTTAATGCACCGAGTCGGGCAGAAAAGAAACGATGCACCGATTCGGGCCAGAAACGAAATGAACGCACCCAATCCACTTTTTTGGAACTAATATATATGTTTTGGTTCATTTTGGTCAGTTTCATTACTGTGCCGAAAACCATTTCGGGTTGCATTTACTGCACTGATTCGGGCCAAAAATTAAACGATCCACCGATTTGTCCAGAAACAAAACGAACACACCCAGTCCACTTTTTTAGACCCAATAGTGATGTTTGGGTTCATTTGGGTCAGTTTTGTAATTGTGTCGAAAACCATGCCGTGGTTGCATTTAATGCACCGAGTCAGGCAGAAAAGAAACGATGCACCGATTCAGGCCAGAAACGAAACGAACGCACCCAATCCACTTTTTTGGAACCAATATTGAAGTTTTGGTTCATTTTGGTCAGTTTCATTACTGTGCCGAAAACCATGCCGGGTTGCATTTACTGCACCGATTCGGGCCAAAAATTAAACAATGCACTGATTCGTCCAGAAACAAAACGAACGCACCTAGTCCACTTGTTTGGACCCAATAGTGAAGTTTGGGTTCATTTGGGTCAGTTTCGTAATTGTGACGAAAACCATGCCGGAGTTGCATTTAATGCACCGAGTCGGGCAGAAAAGAAACGATGCACCGATTCGGGCCAGAAACAAAACGAACGCACCCAATCCACTTTTTTGACCTAGTAGTGATGTTTTGGTTCATTTTTGTCAGTTTCATTACTGTGCCGAAAACCATGCCGAGGGTGCATTTACTGCATCGATTTGGGCCGAAAATGAAACGATGCACCGATTCGTCCAGAACCAAAACGAACGCACCCAGTCCACTTTTATGGACCCAATAGTGATGTTTGGGTTCGTTTGGGTCAGTTTCATAATTGTGTCGAAAACCATGCCGGGGTTGCATTTAATGCACCGAGTCGGGCAGAAAAGAAACGATGCACTGATTCGGGCCAGAAATGAAACGATGCACCGATTCGGGCCAGAAACGAAACGAACGCACCCAATCCACTTTTTTGGAACCAATATTGAAGTTTTGGTTCATTTTGGTCAGTTTCATTACTGTGCCGAAAACCATGTCGGGTTGCATTTACTGCACCGATTCGGGCCAAAAATTAAACGATGCACTGATTCATCCAGAAACAAAACGAACGCACCTAGTCCACTTTTTTGGACCCAATAGTGAAGTTTGGGTTCATTTGGGTCAGTTTCGTAATTGTGTCGAAAACCATGCCGGGGTTGCATTTAATGCACCGAGTCGGGCAGAAAAGAAACGATGCACCGATTCGGGCCAGAAACGAAATCAACGCACCCAATCCACTTTTTTGGAACCAATATTGTTGTTTTGGTTCATTTTGGTCAGTTTCATTACTGTGCCGAAAACCATTTCGGGTTGCATTTACTGCACTGATTCGGGCCAAAAATTAAACGATCCACCGATTTGTCCAGAAGCAAAACGAACACACCCAGTCCACTTTTTTGGACCCAATAGTGATGTTTGGGTTCATTTGGGTCAGTTTCGTAATTGTGTCGAAAACCATGCCGGGGTTGCATTTAATGCACCGAGTCGGGCAGAAAAGAAACGATGCACCGATTCGGGCCAGAAACAAAACGAACGCAACAATCCACTTTTTTGGAACCAATAATGATGTTTTGGTTCATTTTGGTCAGTTTCATTACTGTGCCGAAAACCATGTCGGGTTGCATTTACTGCACCGATTCGGGCCAAAAATTAAACGATGCACTGATTCATCCAGAAACAAAACGAACGCACCTAGTCCACTTTTTTGGACCCAATAGTGAAGTTTGGGTTCATTTGGGTCAGTTTCATAATTGTGTCGAAAACCATGCCGGGGTTGCATTTAATGCACCGAGTCGGGCAGAAAAGAAACGATGCACCGATTCGGGCCAGAAACGAAATCAACGCACCCAATCCACTTTTTTGGAACCAATATTGTTGTTTTGGTACATTTTGGTCAGTTTCATTACTGTGCCGAAAACCATTTCGGGTTGCATTTACTGCACTGATTCGGGCCAAAAATTAAACGATCCACCGATTTGTCCAGAAGCAAAACGAACACACCCAGTCCACTTTTTTGGACCCAATAGTGATGTTTGGGTTCATTTGGGTCAGTTTCGTAATTGTGTCGAAAACCATGCCGGGGTTGCATTTAATGCACCGAGTCGGGCAGAAAAGAAACGATGCACCGATTCGGGCCAGAAACAAAACGAACGCAACAATCCACTTTTTTGGAAACAATAATGATGTTTTGGTTCATTTTGGTCAGTTTCATTACTGTGCCGAAAACCATGTCGGGTTGCATTTACTGCACCGATTTGGGCCAAAAATTAAACGATGCACTGATTCGTCCTGAAACAAAACGAACGCACCTAGTCCACTTTTTTGGACCCAATAGTGAAGTTTGGGTTCCTTTGGGTCAGTTTCGTAATTGTGTCGAAAACCATGCCGCGGTTGCATTTAATGCACCGAGTCGGGCAGAAAAGAAACGATGCACCGATTCGGGCCAGAAACGAAATGAACGCACCCAATCCACTTTTTTGGAACTAATATATATGTTTTGGTTCATTTTGGTCAGTTTCATTACTGTGCCGAAAACCATTTCGGGTTGCATTTACTGCACTGATTCGGGCCAAAAATTAAACGATCCACCGATTTGTCCAGAAACAAAACGAACACACCCAGTCCACTTTTTTAGACCCAATAGTGATGTTTGGGTTCATTTGGGTCAGTTTTGTAATTGTGTCGAAAACCATGCCGTGGTTGCATTTAATGCACCGAGTCAGGCAGAAAAGAAACGATGCACCGATTCGGGCCAGAAACGAAACGAACGCACCCAATCCACTTTTTTGGAACCAATATTGAAGTTTTGGTTCATTTTGGTCAGTTTCATTACTGTGCCGAAAACCATGCCGGGTTGCATTTACTGCACCGATTCGGGCCAAAAATTAAACAATGCACTGATTCGTCCAGAAACAAAACGAACGCACCTAGTCCACTTGTTTGGACCCAATAGTGAAGTTTGGGTTCATTTGGGTCAGTTTCGTAATTGTGACGAAAACCATGCCGGAGTTGCATTTAATGCACCGAGTCGGGCAGAAAAGAAACGATGCACCGATTCGGGCCAGAAACAAAACGAACGCACCCAATCCACTTTTTTGACCTAGTAGTGATGTTTTGGTTCATTTTTGTCAGTTTCATTACTGTGCCGAAAACCATGCCGAGGGTGCATTTACTACATCGATTTGGGCCGAAAATGAAACGATGCACCGATTCGTCCAGAACCAAAACGAACGCACCCAGTCCACTTTTATGGACCCAATAGTGATGTTTGGGTTCGTTTGGGTCAGTTTCATAATTGTGTCGAAAACCATGCCGGGGTTGCATTTAATGCACCGAGTCGGGCAGAAAAGAAACGATGCACTGATTCGGGCCAGAAATGAAACGATGCACCGATTCGGGCCAGAAACGAAACGAACGCACCCAATCCACTTTTTTGGAACCAATATTGAAGTTTTGGTTCATTTTGGTCAGTTTCATTACTGTGCCGAAAACCATGTCGGGTTGCATTTACTGCACCGATTCGGGCCAAAAATTAAACGATGCACTGATTCATCCAGAAACAAAACGAACGCACCTAGTCCACTTTTTTGGACCCAATAGTGAAGTTTGGGTTCATTTGGGTCAGTTTCGTAATTGTGTCGAAAACCATGCCGGGGTTGCATTTAATGCACCGAGTCGGGCAGAAAAGAAACGATGCACCGATTCGGGCCAGAAACGAAATCAACGCACCCAATCCACTTTTTTGGAACCAATATTGTTGTTTTGGTTCATTTTGGTCAGTTTCATTACTGTGCCGAAAACCATTTCGGGTTGCATTTACTGCACTGATTCGGGCCAAAAATTAAACGATCCACCGATTTGTCCAGAAGCAAAACGAACACACCCAGTCCACTTTTTTGGACCCAATAGTGATGTTTGGGTTCATTTGGGTCAGTTTCGTAATTGTGTCGAAAACCATGCCGGGGTTGCATTTAATGCACCGAGTCGGGCAGAAAAGAAACGATGCACCGATTCGGGCCAGAAACAAAACGAACGCAACAATCCACTTTTTTGGAACCAATAATGATGTTTTGGTTCATTTTGGTCAGTTTCATTACTGTGCCGAAAACCATGTCGGGTTGCATTTACTGCACCGATTTGGGCCAAAAATTAAACGATGCACTGATTCGTCCTGAAACAAAACGAACGCACCTAGTCCACTTTTTTGGACCCAATAGTGAAGTTTGGGTTCCTTTGGGTCAGTTTCGTAATTGTGTCGAAAACCATGCCGGGGTTGCATTTAATGCACCGAGTCGGGCAGAAAAGAAACGATGCACCGATTCGGGCCAGAAACAAAACGAACGCACCCAATCCACTTTTTTGGAACCAATAATGATGTTTTGGTTCATTTTGGTCAGTTTCATTACTGTGCCGAAAACCATGTCGGGTTGCATTTACTGCACCGATTTGGGCCAAAAATTAAACGATGCACTGATTCGTCCAGAAACAAAACGAACGCACCTAGTCCACTTTTTTGGACCCAATAGTGAAGTTTGGGTTCATTTGGGTCAGTTTCGTAATTGTGTCGAAAACCATGCCGGGGTTGCATTTAATGCACCGAGTCGGGCAGAAAAGAAACGATGCACCGATTCGGGCCAGAAACGAAATGAACACACCCAATCCACTTTTTTGGAACCAATATATATGTTTTGGTTCATTTTGGTCAGTTTCATTACTGTGCCGAAAACCATTTCGGGTTGCATTTACTGCACTGATTCGGGCCAAAAATTAAACGATCCACCGATTTGTCCAGAAACAAAACGAACACACCCAGTCCACTTTTTTGGACCCAATAGTGAAGTTTGGGTTCATTTGGGTCAGTTTCGTAATTGTGTCGAAAACTATGCCGGGGTTGCATTTAATGCACCGAGTGGGGCAGAAAAGAAACGATGCACCGATTCGGGCTCGAAACAAAACGAACGCACCCAATCCACTTTTTTGGAACCAATATTGATGTTTTGGTTCATTTTGGTCAGTTTCATTACTGTGCCGAAAAACATTTCGGGTTGCATTTACTGCACTGATTCGGGCCAAAAATTAAACGATCCACCGATTTGTCCAGAAACAAAACGAACACACCCAGTCCACTTTTTTGGACCCAATAGTGATGTTTGGGTTCATTTGGGTCAGTTTCGTAATTGTGTCGAAAACCATGCTGTGGTTGCATTTAATGCACCGAGTCAGGCAGAAAAGAAATGATGCACCGATTCGGGCCAGAAACGAAACGAACGCACCCAATCCACTTTTTTGGAACCAATATTGATGTTTTGGTTCATTTTGGTCAGTTTCATTACTGTGCCGAAAACCATGTCGGGTTGCATTTACTGCACCGATTCGGGCCAAAAATTAAACGATGCACTGATTCGTCTAGAAACAAAACGAACGCCCCTAGTCCACTTTTTTGGACCAAATAGTGAAGTTTGGGTTCATTTGGGTCAGTTTCGTAATTGTGTCAAAAACTATGCCGGGGTTGCATTTAATGCACCGAGTGGGGCAGAAAAGAAACGATGCACCGATTCGGGCTCGAAACAAAACGAACGCACCCAATCCACTTTTTTCACCTAGTAGTGATGTTTTGGTTCATTTTGGTCAGTTTCATTACTGTGCCGAAAACCATGCCGAGGGTGCATTTACTGCATCGATTTGGGCCGAAAATGAAACGATGCACCGATTGGTCCAGAAACAAAACGAACGCACCTAGTCCACTTTTATGGACCCAATAGTGATGTTTGGGTTCCTTTGGGTCAGTTTCATAATTGTGTCGAAAACCATGCCGGGGTTGCACTTAATGCACCGAGTCGGGCAGAAAAGAAACGATGCACCGATTCGGGCCAGAAACGAAACGAACGAACCCAATCCACTTTTTTGGAACCAATATTGATGTTTTGGTTCATTTTGGTCAGTTTCATTACTGTGCCGAAAACCATGTCGGGTTGCATTTACTGCACCGATTCGGGCCAAAAATTAAACGATGCACCGATTTGTCCAGAAACAAAACGAACGCACCCAGTCCACCTTTTTGGACCCAATAGTGATGTTTGGGTTCATTTGGGTCAGTTTCGTAATTGTGTCGAAAACCATGCCGTGGTTGCATTTAATGCACCGAGTCGGGCAGAAAAGAAACGATGCACCGATTCGGGCCAGAAACGAAATGAACGCACCCAATCCACTTTTTTGGAAGCAATATATATGTTTTGGTTCATTTTGGTCAGTTTCATTACTGTGCCGAAAACCATTTCGGGTTGCATTTACTGCGCTGATTCGGGCCAAAAATTAAACGATCCACCGATTTGTCCAGAAACAAAACGAACACACCCAGTCCACTTTTTTAGACCCAATAGTGATGTTTGGGTTCATTTGGGTCAGTTTTGTAATTGTGTCGAAAACCATGCCGTGGTTGCATTTAATGCACCGAGTCAGGCAGAAAAGAAACGATGCACCGATTCGGGCCAGAAACGAAACGAACGCACCCAATCCACTTTTTTGGAACCAATATTGAAGTTTTGGTTCATTTTGGTCAGTTTCATTACTGTGCCGAAAACCATGCCGGGTTGCATTTACTGCACCGATTCGGGCCAAAAATTAAACAATGCACTGATTCGTCCAGAAACAAAACGAACGCACCTAGTCCACTTGTTTGGACCCAATAGTGAAGTTTGGGTTCATTTGGGTCAGTTTCGTAATTGTGACGAAAACCATGCCGGAGTTGCATTTAATGCACCGAGTCGGGCAGAAAAGAAACGATGCACCGATTCGGGCCAGAAACAAAACGAACGCACCCAATCCACTTTTTTGACCTAGTAGTGATGTTTTGGTTCATTTTTGTCAGTTTCATTACTGTGCCGAAAACCATGCCGAGGGTGCATTTACTGCATCGATTTGGGCCGAAAATGAAACGATGCACCGATTCGTCCAGAACCAAAACGAACGCACCCAGTCCACTTTTATGGACCCAATAGTGATGTTTGGGTTCGTTTGGGTCAGTTTCATAATTGTGTCGAAAACCATGCCGGGGTTGCATTTAATGCACCGAGTCGGGCAGAAAAGAAACGATGCACTGATTCGGGCCAGAAATGAAACGATGCACCGATTCGGGCCAGAAACGAAACGAACGCACCCAATCCACTTTTTTGGAACCAATATTGAAGTTTTGGTTCATTTTGGTCAGTTTCATTACTGTGCCGAAAACCATGTCGGGTTGCATTTACTGCACCGATTCGGGCCAAAAATTAAACGATGCACTGATTCATCCAGAAACAAAACGAACGCACCTAGTCCACTTTTTTGGACCCAATAGTGAAGTTTGGGTTCATTTGGGTCAGTTTCGTAATTGTGTCGAAAACCATGCCGGGGTTGCATTTAATGCACCGAGTCGGGCAGAAAAGAAACGATGCACCGATTCGGGCCAGAAACGAAATCAACGCACCCAATCCACTTTTTTGGAACCAATATTGTTGTTTTGGTTCATTTTGGTCAGTTTCATTACTGTGCCGAAAACCATTTCGGGTTGCATTTACTGCACTGATTCGGGCCAAAAATTAAACGATCCACCGATTTGTCCAGAAGCAAAACGAACACACCCAGTCCACTTTTTTGGACCCAATAGTGATGTTTGGGTTCATTTGGGTCAGTTTCGTAATTGTGTCGAAAACCATGCCGGGGTTGCATTTAATGCACCGAGTCGGGCAGAAAAGAAACGATGCACCGATTCGGGCCAGAAACAAAACGAACGCAACAATCCACTTTTTTGGAACCAATAATGATGTTTTGGTTCATTTTGGTCAGTTTCATTACTGTGTCGAAAACCATGTCGGGTTGCATTTACTGCACCGATTTGGGCCAAAAATTAAACGATGCACTGATTCGTCCTAAAACAAAACGAACGCACCTAGTCCACTTTTTTGGACCCAATAGTGAAGTTTGGGTTCCTTTGGGTCAGTTTCGTAATTGTGTCGAAAACCATGCCGGGGTTGCATTTAATGCACCGAGTCGGGCAGAAAAGAAACGATGCACCGATTCGGGGCAGAAACGAAATGAACGCACCCAATCCACTTTTTTGGAACTAATAAATATGTTTTGGTTCATTTTGGTCAGTTTCATTACTGTGCCGAAAACCATTTCGGGTTGCATTTACTGCACTGATTCGGGCCAAAAATTAAACGATCCACCGATTTGTCCAGAAACAAAACGAACACACCCAGTCCACTTTTTTGGACCCAATAGTGATGTTTGGGTTCATTTGGGTCAGTTTCGTAATTGTGTCGAAAACCATGCCGTGGTTGCATTTAATGCACCGAGTCAGGCAGAAAAGAAATGATGCACCGATTCGGGCCAGAAATGAAACGAACGCACCCAATCCACTTTTTTGGAACCAATATTGATGTTTTGGTTCATTTTGGTCAGTTTCATTACTGTGCCGAAAACCATGTCGGGTTGCATTTACTGCACCGATTCGGGCCAAAAATTAAACGATGCACTGATTCGTCCAGAAACAAAACGAACGCACCTAGTCCACTTTTATGGACCCGATAGTGATGTTTGGGTTCGTTTGGGTCAGTTTCGTAATTGTGTCGAAAACCATGCCGGGGTTGCATTTAATGCACCGAGTGGGGCAGAAAAGAAACGATGCACCGATTCGGGCCAGAAACAAAACGAACGCACCCAATCCACTTTTTTGACCTAGTAGTGATGTTTTGGTTCATTTTGGTCAGTTTCATTACTGTGCTCTAAACCATGCCGAGGGTGCATTTACTGCATCGATTTGGGCCGAAAATGAAACGATGCACCGATTGGTCCAGAAACAAAACGAACGCACCCAGTCCAATTTTATGGACCCAATAGTGATGTTTGGGTTCCTTTGGGTCAGTTTCATAATTGTGTCGAAAACCATGCCGGGGTTGCACTTAATGCACCGAGTCGGGCAGAAAAGAAACGATGCACCGATTCGGGCCAGAAACGAAACGAACGCACCCAATCCACTTTTTTGGAACCAATATTGATGTTTTTGTTCATTTTGGTCAGTTTCATTACTGTGCCGAAAACCATGTCGGGTTGCATTTACTGCACCGATTCGGGCCAAAAATTAAACGATGCACCGATTTGTCCAGAAACAAAACTAACGCACCCAGTCCACTTTTTTGGACCCAATAGTGATGTTTGGTTTCATTTGGGTCAGTTTCGTAATTTTGTCGAAAACCATGCCGGGGTTGCATTTAATGCACCGAGTCGGGCAGAAAAGAAACGATGCACCGATTCGGGCCAGAAACGAAATGAACGCACCCAATCCACTTTTTTGGAACCAATATATATGTTTTGGTTCATTTTGGTCAGTTTCATTACTGTGCCGAAAACCATTTCAGGTTGCATTTACTGCACTGATTCGGGCCAAAAATTAAACGATCCACCGATTTGTCCAGAAACAAAACGAACACACCCAGTCCACTTTTTTGGACCCAATAGTGATGTTTGGGTTCATTTGGGTCAGTTTCGTAATTGTGTCGAAAACCATGCCGTGGTTGCATTTAATGCACCGAGTCAGGCAGAAAAGAAACGATGCACCGATTCGGGCCAGAAACGAAACGAACGCACCCAATCCACTTTTTTGAAACCAATATTGAAGTTTTGGTTCATTTTGGTCAGTTTCATTACTGTGCCGAAAACCATTTCGGGTTGCATTTACTGCACTGATTCGGGCCAAAAATTAAACGATCCACCGATTTGTCCAGAAACAAAACGAACACACCCAGTCCACTTTTTTAGACCCAATAGTGATGTTTGGGTTCATTTGGGTCAGTTTTGTAATTGTGTCGAAAACCATGCCGTGGTTGCATTTAATGCACCGAGTCAGGCAGAAAAGAAACGATGCACCGATTCGGGGCAGAAACGAAACGAACGCACCCAATCCACTTTTTTGGAACCAATATTGAAGTTTTGGTTCATTTTGGTCAGTTTCATTACTGTGCCGAAAACCATGCCGGGTTGCATTTACTGCACCGATTCGGGCCAAAAATTAAACAATGCACTGATTCGTCCAGAAACAAAACGAACGCACCTAGTCCACTTGTTTGGACCCAATAGTAAAGTTTGGGTTCATTTGGGTCAGTTTCGTAATTGTGACGAAAACCATGCCGGAGTTGCATTTAATGCACCGAGTCGGGCAGAAAAGAAACGATGCACCGATTCGGGCCAGAAACAAAACGAACGCACCCAATCCACTTTTTTGACCTAGTAGTGATGTTTTGGTTCATTTTTGTCAGTTTCATTACTGTGCCGAAAACCATGCCGAGGGTGCATTTACTGCATCGATTTGGGCCGAAAATGAAACGATGCACCGATTCGTCGAGAACCAAAACGAACGCACCCAGTCCACTTTTATGGACCCAATAGTGATGTTTGGGTTCGTTTGGGTCAGTTTCATAATTGTGTCGAAAACCATGCCGGGGTTGCATTTAATGCACCGAGTCGGGCAGAAAAGAAACGATGCACTGATTCGGGCCAGAAATGAAACGATGCACCGATTCGGGCCAGAAATGAAATGAACGCACCCAATCCACTTTTTTGGAACCAATATTGAAGTTTTGGTTCATTTTGGTCAGTTTCATTACTGTGCCGAAAACCATGTCGGGTTGCATTTACTGCACCGATTCGGGCCAAAAATTAAACGATGCACTGATTCATCCAGAAACAAAACGAACGCACCTAGTCCACTTTTTTGGACCCAATAGTGAAGTTTGGGTTCATTTGGGTCAGTTTCGTAATTGTGTCGAAAACCATGCCGGGGTTGCATTTAATGCACCGAGTCGGGCAGAAAAGAAACGATGCACCGATTCGGGCCAGAAACGAAATCAACGCACCCAATCCACTTTTTTGGAACCAATATTGTTGTTTTGGTTCATTTTGGTCAGTTTCATTACTGTGCCGAAAACCATTTCGGGTTGCATTTACTGCATTGATTCGGGCCAAAAATTAAACGATCCACCGATTTGTCCAGAAGCAAAACGAACACACCCAGTCCACTTTTTTGGACCCAATAGTGATGTTTGGGTTCATTTGGGTCAGTTTCGTAATTGTGTCGAAAACCATGCCGGGGTTGCATTTAATGCACCGAGTCGGGCAGAAAAGAAACGATGCACCGATTCGGGCCAGAAACAAAACGAACGCAACAATCCACTTTTTTGGAACCAATAATGATGTTTTGGTTCATTTTGGTCAGTTTCATTACTGTGCCGAAAACCATGTCGGGTTGCATTTACTGCACCGATTTGGGCCAAAAATTAAACGATGCACTGATTCGTCCTGAAACAAAACGAACGCACCTAGTCCACTTTTTTGGACCCAATAGTGAAGTTTGGGTTCCTTTGGGTCAGTTTCGTAATTGTGTCGAAAACCATGCCGGGGTTGCATTTAATGCACCGAGTCGGGCAGAAAAGAAACGATGCACCGATTCGGGGCAGAAACGAAATGAACGCACCCAATCCACTTTTTTGGAACTAATATATATGTTTTGGTTCATTTTGGTCAGTTTCATTAGTGTGCCGAAAACCATTTCGGGTTGCATTTACTGCACTGATTCGGGCCAAAAATTAAACGATCCACCGATTTGTCCAGAAACAAAACGAACACACCCAGTCCACTTTTTTGGACCCAATAGTGATGTTTGGGTTCATTTGGGTCAGTTTCGTAATTGTGTCGAAAACCATGCCGTGGTTGCATTTAATGCACCGAGTCAGGCAGAAAAGAAATGATGCACCGATTCCGGCCAGAAATGAAACGAACGCACCCAATCCACTTTTTTGGAACCAATATTGATGTTTTGGTTCATTTTGGTCAGTTTCATTACTGTGCCGAAAACCATGTCGGGTTGCATTTACTGCACCGATTCGGGCCAAAAATTAAACGATGCACTGATTCATCTAGAAACAAAACGAACGCACCTAGTCCACTTTTTTTGACCCAATAGTGAAGTTTGGGTTCATTTGGGTCAGTTTCGTAATTGTGTCGAAAACTATGCCGGGGTTGCATTTAATGCACCGAGTGGGGCAGAAAAGAAACGATGCACCGATTCGGGCTCGAAACAAAACGAACGCACCCAATCCACTTTTTTCACCTAGTAGTGATGTTTTGGTTCATTTTGGTCAGTTTCATTACTGTGCTGAAAACCATGCCGAGGGTGCATTTACTGCATCGATTTGGGCCGAAAATGAAACGATGCACCGATTGGTCCAGAAACAAAACGAACGCACCCAGTCCACTTTTATGGACCCAATAGTGATGTTTGGGTTCCTTTGGGTCAGTTTCATAATTGTGTCGAAAACCATGCCGGGGTTGCACTTAATGCACCGAGTCGGGCAGAAAAGAAACGATGCACCGATTCGGGCCAGAAACGAAACGAACGCACCCAATCCACTTTTTTGGAACCAATATTGATGTTTTTGTTCATTTTGGTCAGTTTCATTACTGTGCCGAAAACCATGTCGGGTTGCATTTACTGCACCGATTCGGGCCAAAAATTGAACGATGCACCGATTTGTCCAGAAACAAAACTAACGCACCCAGTCCATTTTTTTGGACCCAATAGTGATGTTTGGTTTCATTTGGGTCAGTTTCGTAATTTTGTCGAAAACCATGCCGGGGTTGCATTTAATGCACCGAGTCGGGCAGAAAAGAAACGATGCACCGATTCGGGCCAGAAACGAAATGAACGCACCCAATCCACTTTTTTGGAACCAATATATATGTTTTGGTTCATTTTGGTCAGTTTCATTACTGTGCCGAAAACCATTTCAGGTTGCATTTACTGCACTGATTCGGGCCAAAAATTAAACGATCCACCGATTTGTCCAGAAACAAAACGAACACACCCAGTCCACTTTTTTGGACCCAATAGTGATGTTTGGGTTCATTTGGGTCAGTTTCGTAATTGTGTCGAAAACCATGCCGTGGTTGCATTTAATGCACCGAGTCAGGCAGAAAAGAAACGATGCACCGATTCGGGCCAGAAACGAAACGAACGCACCCAATCCACTTTTTTGAAACCAATATTGAAGTTTTGGTTCATTTTGGTCAGTTTCATTACTGTGCCGAAAACCATGCCGGGTTGCATTTACTGCACCGATTCGGGCCAAAAATTAAACAATGCACTGATTCGTCCAGAAACAAAACGAACGCACCTAGTCCACTTGTTTGGACCCAATAGTGAAGTTTGGGTTCATTTGGGTCAGTTTCGTAATTGTGTCGAAAACCATGCCGGAGTTGCATTTAATGCACCGAGTCGGGCAGAAAAAAAACGATGCACCAATTCGGGCCAGAAACAAAACGAACGCACCCAATCCACTTTTTTGACCTAGTAGTGATGTTTTGGTTCATTTTTGTCAGTTTCATTACTGTGCCGAAAACCATGCCGAGGGTGCATTTACTGCATCGATTTGGGCCGAAAATGAAACGATGCACCGATTCGTCCAGAACCAAAACGAACGCACCCAGTCCACTTTTATGGACCCAATAGTGATGTTTGGGTTCGTTTGGGTCAGTTTCATAATTGTGTCGAAAACCATGCCGGGGTTGCATTTAATGCACCGAGTCGGGCAGAAAAGAAACGATGCACTGATTCGGGCCAGAAATGAAACGATGCACCGATTCGGGACAGAAACGAAACGAACGCACCCAATCCACTTTTTTGGAACCAATATTGAAGTTTTGGTTCATTTTGGTCAGTTTCATTACTGTGCCGAAAACCATGTCGGGTTGCATTTACTGCACCGATTCGGGCCAAAAATTAAACGATGCACTGATTCATCCAGAAACAAAACGAACGCACCTAGTCCACTTTTTTGGACCCAATAGTGAAGTTTGGGTTCATTTGGGTCAGTTTCGTAATTGTGTCGAAAACCATGCCGGGGTTGCATTTAATGCACCGAGTCGGGCAGAAAAGAAACGATGCACCGATTCGGGCCAGAAACGAAATCAACGCACCCAATCCACTTTTTTGGAACCAATATTGTTGTTTTGGTTCATTTTGGTCAGTTTCATCACTGTGCCGAAAACCATTTCGGGTTGCATTTACTGCACTGATTCGGGCCAAAAATTAAACGATCCACCGATTTGTCCAGAAGCAAAAC
This sequence comes from Echinochloa phyllopogon, assembly GCA_033239725.1. Classification (NCBI taxonomy): domain Eukaryota; kingdom Viridiplantae; phylum Streptophyta; class Magnoliopsida; order Poales; family Poaceae; genus Echinochloa; species Echinochloa phyllopogon. The sequence continues at coordinate 33,823,555 of BTCW01000018.1, forward strand.
GAACACACCCAGTCCACTTTTTTGGACCCAATAGTGATGTTTGGGTTCATTTGGGTCAGTTTCGTAATTGTGTCGAAAACCATGCCGGGGTTGCATTTAATGCACCGAGTCGGGCAGAAAAGAAACGATGCACCGATTCGGGCCAGAAACAAAACGAACGCACCCAATCCACTTTTTTGGAACCAATAATGATGTTTTGGTTCATTTTGGTCAGTTTCATTACTGTGCCGAAAACCATGTCGGGTTGCATTTACTGCACCAATTTGGGCCAAAAATTAAACGATGCACTGATTCGTCCAGAAACAAAACGAACGCACCTAGTCCACTTTTTTGGACCCAATAGTGAAGTTTGGGTTCCTTTGGGTCAGTTTCGTAATTGTGTCGAAAACCATGCCGGGGTTGCATTTAATGCACCGAGTCGGGCAGAAAATAAACGATGCACCGATTCGGGCCAGAAACGAAATGAACGCACCCAATCCACTTTTTTGGAATCAATATATATGTTTTGGTTTATTTTGGTCAGTTTCATTACTGTGCCGAAAACCATTTCGGGTTGCATTTACTGCACTGATTCGGGCCAAAAATTAAACGATCCACCGATTTGTCCAGAAACAAAACGAACACACCCAGTCCACTTTTTTGGACCCAATAGTGATGTTTGGGTTCATTTGGGTCAGTTTCGTAATGGTGTCGAAAACCATGCCGTGGTTGCATTTAATGCACCGAGTCAGGCAGAAAAGAAACGATGCACCGATTCGGGCCAGAAACGAAACGAACGCACCCAATCCACTTTTTTGGAACCAATATTGAAGTTTTGGTTCATTTTGGTCAGTTTCATTACTGTGCCGAAAACCATGCCGGGTTGCATTTACTGCACCGATTTGGGCCAAAAATTAAACAATGCACTGATTCGTCCAGAAACAAAATGAACGCACCTAGTCCACTTGTTTGGACCCAATAGTGAAGTTTGGGTTCATTTGGGTCAGTTACGTAATTGTGTCGAAAACCATGCCGGAGTTGCATTTAATGCACCGAGTCGGGCAGAAAAGAAACGATGCACCGATTCGGGCCAGAAACAAAACGAACACACCCAATCCACTTTTTTGACCTAGTAGTGATGTTTTGGTTCATTTTTGTCAGTTTCATTACTGTGCCGAAAACCATGCCGAGGGTGCATTTACTGCATCGATTTGGTCCGAAAATGAAACGATGCACCGATTCGTCCAGAACCAAAACGAACGCACCCAGTCCACTTTTATGGACCCAATAGTGATGTTTGGGTTCGTTTGGCTCAGTTTCATAATTGTGTCGAAAACCATGCCGGGGTTGCATTTAATGCACCGAGTCGGGCAGAAAAGAAACGATGCACTGATTCGGGCCAGAAATGAAACGATGCACCGATTCGGGCCAGAAACGAAACGAACACACCCAATCCACTTTTTTGGAACCAATATTGAAGTTTTGGTTCATTTTGGTCAGTTTCATTACTGTGCCGAAAACCATGGCGGGTTGCATTTACTACACCGATTCGGGCCAAAAATTAAACGATGCACTGATTCATCCAGAAACATAACGAACGCACCTAGTCCACTTTTTTGGACCCAATAGTGAAGTTTGGGTTCATTTGGGTCAGTTTCGTAATTGTGTCGAAAACCATGCCGGGGTTGCATTTAATGCACCGAGTCGGGCAGAAAAGAAACGATGCACCGATTCGGGCCAGAAACGAAATCAACGCACCCAATCCACTTTTTTGGAACCAATATTGTTGTTTTGGTTCATTTTGGTCAGTTTCATCACTGTGCCGAAAACCATTTCGGGTTGCATTTACTGCACTGATTCGGGCCAAAAATTAAACGATCCACCGATTTGTCCAGAAGCAAAACGAACACACCCAGTCCACTTTTTTGGACCCAATAGTGATGTTTGGGTTCATTTGGGTCAGTTTCGTAATTGTGTCGAAAACCATGCCGGGGTTGCATTTAATGCACCGAGTCGGGCAGAAAAGAAACGATGCACCGATTCGGGCCAGAAACAAAACGAACGCACCCAATCCACTTTTTTGGAACCAATAATGATGTTTTGGTTCATTTTGGTCAGTTTCATTACTGTGCCGAAAACCATGTCGGGTTGCATTTACTGCACCAATTTGGGCCAAAAATTAAACGATGCACTGATTCGTCCAGAAACAAAACGAACGCACCTAGTCCACTTTTTTGGACCCAATAGTGAAGTTTGGGTTCCTTTGGGTCAGTTTCGTAATTGTGTCGAAAACCATGCCGGGGTTGCATTTAATGCACCGAGTCGGGCAGAAAATAAACGATGCACCGATTCGGGCCAGAAACGAAATGAACGCACCCAATCCACTTTTTTGGAATCAATATATATGTTTTGGTTTATTTTGGTCAGTTTCATTACTGTGCCGAAAACCATTTCGGGTTGCATTTACTGCACTGGTTCGGGCCAAAAATTAAACGATCCACCGATTTGTCCAGAAACAAAACGAACACACCCAGTCCACTTTTTTGGACCCAATAGTGATGTTTGGGTTCATTTGGGTCAGTTTCGTAATGGTGTCGAAAACCATGCCGTGGTTGCATTTAATGCACCGAGTCAGGCAGAAAAGAAACGATGCACCGATTCGGGCCAGAAACGAAACGAACGCACCCAATCCACTTTTTTGGAACCAATATTGAAGTTTTGGTTCATTTTGGTCAGTTTCATTACTGTGCCGAAAACCATGCCGGGTTGCATTTACTGCACCGATTTGGGCCAAAAATTAAACAATGCACTGATTCGTCCAGAAACAAAATGAACGCACCTAGTCCACTTGTTTGGACCCAATAGTGAAGTTTGGGTTCATTTGGGTCAGTTACGTAATTGTGTCGAAAACCATGCCGGAGTTGCATTTAATGCACCGAGTCGGGCAGAAAAGAAACGATGCACCGATTCGGGCCAGAAACAAAACGAACACACCCAATCCACTTTTTTGACCTAGTAGTGATGTTTTGGTTCATTTTTGTCAGTTTCATTACTGTGCCGAAAACCATGCCGAGGGTGCATTTACTGCATCGATTTGGTCCGAAAATGAAACGATGCACCGATTCGTCCAGAACCAAAACGAACGCACCCAGTCCACTTTTATGGACCCAATAGTGATGTTTGGGTTCGTTTGGCTCAGTTTCATAATTGTGTCGAAAACCATGCCGGGGTTGCATTTAATGCACCGAGTCGGGCAGAAAAGAAACGATGCACTGATTCGGGCCAGAAATGAAACGATGCACCGATTCGGGCCAGAAACGAAACGAACACACCCAATCCACTTTTTTGGAACCAATATTGAAGTTTTGGTTCATTTTGGTCAGTTTCATTACTGTGCCGAAAACCATGGCGGGTTGCATTTACTACACCGATTCGGGCCAAAAATTAAACGATGCACTGATTCATCCAGAAACATAACGAACGCACCTAGTCCACTTTTTTGGACCCAATAGTGAAGTTTGGGTTCATTTGGGTCAGTTTCGTAATTGTGTCGAAAACCATGCCGGGGTTGCATTTAATGCACCGAGTCGGGCAGAAAAGAAACGATGCACCGATTCGGGCCAAAAACGAAATCAACGCACCCAATCCACTTTTTTGGAACCAATATTGTTGTTTTGGTTCATTTTGGTCAGTTTCATTACTGTGCCGAAAACCATTTCGGGTTGCATTTACTGCACTGATTCGGGCCAAAAATTAAACGATCCACCGACTTGTCCAGAAGCAAAACGAACACACCCAGTCCACTTTTTTGGACCCAATAGTGATGTTTGGGTTCATTTGGGTCAGTTTCGTAATTGTGTCGAAAACCATGCCGGGGTTGCATTTAATGCACCGAGTCGGGCAGAAAAGAAACGATGCACCGATTCGGGCCAGAAACAAAACGAACGCACCCAATCCACTTTTTTGGAACCAATAATGATGTTTTGGTTCATTTTGGTCAGTTTCATTACTGTGCCGAAAACCATGTCGGGTTGCATTTACTGCACTGATTCGGGCCAAAAATTAAACGATCCACCGACTTGTCCAGAAGCAAAACGAACACACCCAGTCCACTTTTTTGGACCCAATAGTGAAGTTTGGGTTCCTTTGGGTCAGTTTCGTAATTGTGTCGAAAACCATGCCGGGGTTGCATTTAATGCACCGAGTCGGGCAGAAAAGAAACGATGCACCGATTCGGGCCAGAAACGAAATGAACGCACCCAATCCACTTTTTTGGAATCAATATATATGTTTTGGTTCATTTTGGTCAGTTTCATTACTGTGCCGAAAACCATTTCGGGTTGCATTTACTGCACTGATTCGGGCCAAAAATTAAACGATCCACCGATTTGTCCAGAAACAAAACGAACACACCCAGTCCACTTTTTTGGACCCAATAGTGATGTTTGGGTTCATTTGGGTCAGTTTCGTAATTGTGTCGAAAACCATGCCGGGGTTGCATTTAATGCACCGAGTCGGGCAGAAAAGAAACGATGCACCGATTCGGGCCAGAAACAAAACGAACGCACCCAATCCACTTTTTTGGAACCAATAATGATGTTTTGGTTCATTTTGGTCAGTTTCATTACTGTGCCGAAAACCATGTCGGGTTGCATTTACTGCACCGATTTGGGTCAAAAATTAAACGATGCACTGATTCGTCCAGAAACAAAACGAACGCACCTAGTCCACTTTTTTGGACCCAATAGTGAAGTTTGGGTTCCTTTGGGTCAGTTTCGTAATTGTGTCGTAAACCATGCCGGGGTTGCATTTAATGCACAGAGTGGGGCAGAAAAGAAACGATGCACCGATTCGGGCCAGAAACGAAACGAACGCACCCAATCCACTTTTTTGGAACCAATATTGAAGTTTTGGTTCATTTTGGTCAGTTTCATTACTGTGCCGAAAACCATGCCGGGTTGCATTTACTGCACCGATTCGGGCCAAAAATTAAACAATGCACTGATTCGTCCAGAAACAAAATGAACGCACCTAGTCCACTTGTTTGGACCCAATAGTGAAGTTTGGGTTCATTTGGGTCAGTTACGTAATTGTGTCGAAAACCATGCCGGAGTTGCATTTAATGCACCGAGTCGGGCAGAAAAGAAACGATGCACCGATTCGGGCCAGAAACAAAACGAACACACCCAATCCACTTTTTTGACCTAGTAGTGATGTTTTGGTTCATTTTTGTCAGTTTCATTACTGTGCCGAAAACCATGCCGAGGGTGCATTTACTGCATCGATTTGGTCCGAAAATGAAACGATGCACCGATTCGTCCAGAACCAAAACGAACGCACCCAGTCCACTTTTATGGACCCAATAGTGATGTTTGGGTTCGTTTGGCTCAGTTTCATAATTGTGTCGAAAACCATGCCGGGGTTGCATTTAATGCACCGAGTCGGGCAGAAAAGAAACGATGCACTGATTCGGGCCAGAAATGAAACGATGCACCGATTCGGGCCAGAAACGAAACGAACACACCCAATCCACTTTTTTGGAACCAATATTGAAGTTTTGGTTCATTTTGGTCAGTTTCATTACTGTGCCGAAAACCATGGCGGGTTGCATTTACTACACCGATTCGGGCCAAAAATTAAACGATGCACTGATTCATCCAGAAACATAACGAACGCACCTAGTCCACTTTTTTGGACCCAATAGTGAAGTTTGGGTTCATTTGGGTCAGTTTCGTAATTGTGTCGAAAACCATGCCGGGGTTGCATTTAATGCACCGAGTCGGGCAGAAAAGAAACGATGCACCGATTCGGGCCAAAAACGAAATCAACGCACCCAATCCACTTTTTTGGAACCAATATTGTTGTTTTGGTTCATTTTGGTCAGTTTCATTACTGTGCCGAAAACCATTTCGGGTTGCATTTACTGCACTGATTCGGGCCAAAAATTAAACGATCCACCGACTTGTCCAGAAGCAAAACGAACACACCCAGTCCACTTTTTTGGACCCAATAGTGATGTTTGGGTTCATTTGGGTCAGTTTCGTAATTGTGTCGAAAACCATGCCGGGGTTGCATTTAATGCACCGAGTCGGGCAGAAAAGAAACGATGCACCGATTCGGGCCAGAAACAAAACGAACGCACCCAATCCACTTTTTTGGAACCAATAATGATGTTTTGGTTCATTTTGGTCAGTTTCATTACTGTGCCGAAAACCATGTCGGGTTGCATTTACTGCACTGATTCGGGCCAAAAATTAAACGATCCACCGACTTGTCCAGAAGCAAAACGAACACACCCAGTCCACTTTTTTGGACCCAATAGTGAAGTTTGGGTTCCTTTGGGTCAGTTTCGTAATTGTGTCGAAAACCATGCCGGGGTTGCATTTAATGCACCGAGTCGGGCAGAAAAGAAACGATGCACCGATTCGGGCCAGAAACGAAATGAACGCACCCAATCCACTTTTTTGGAATCAATATATATGTTTTGGTTCATTTTGGTCAGTTTCATTACTGTGCCGAAAACCATTTCGGGTTGCATTTACTGCACTGATTCGGGCCAAAAATTAAACGATCCACCGATTTGTCCAGAAACAAAACGAACACACCCAGTCCACTTTTTTGGACCCAATAGTGATGTTTGGGTTCATTTGGGTCAGTTTCGTAATTGTGTCGAAAACCATGCCGGGGTTGCATTTAATGCACCGAGTCGGGCAGAAAAGAAACGATGCTCCGATTCGGGCCAGAAACGAAATGAACGCACCCAATCCACTTTTTTGGAACCAATATATATGTTTTGGTTCATTTTGGTCAGTTTCATTACTGTGCCGAAAACCATTTCGGGTTGCATTTACTGCACTGATTCGGGCCAAAAATTAAACGATCCACCGACTTGTCCAGAAGCAAAACGAACACACCCAGTCCACTTTTTTGGTGCCAATAGTGAAGTTTGGGTTCATTTGGGTCAGTTACGTAATTGTGTCGAAAACCATGCCGGAGTTGCATTTAATGCACCGAGTCGGGCAGAAAAGAAACGATGCACCGATTCGGGCCAGAAACGAAACGAACGCACCCAATCCACTTTTTTGGAACCAATATTGAAGTTTTGGTTCATTTTGGTCAGTTTCATTACTGTGCCGAAAACGATGCCGGGTTGCATTTACTGCACCGATTCGGGCCAAAAATTAAACAATGCACTGATTCGTCCAGAAACAAAACGAACGCACCTAGTCCACTTGTTTGGACCCAATAGTGAAGTTTGGGTTCATTTGGGTCAGTTTCGTAATTGTGTCGAAAACCATGCCGGAGTTGCATTTAATGCACCGAGTCGGGCAGAAAAGAAACGATGCACCGATTCGGGCCAGAAACAAAACGAACGCACGCAATCCACTTTTTTGACCTAGTAGTGATGTTTTGGTTCATTTTTGTCAGTTTCATTATTGTGCCGAAAACCATGCCGAGGGTGCATTTACTGCATCGATTTGGGCCGAAAATGAAACGATGCACCGATTCGTCCAGAACCAAAACGAACGCACCCAGTCCACTTTTATGGACCCAATAGTTATGTTTGGGTTCGTTTGGGTCAGTTTCATAATTGTGTCGAAAACCATGCCGGGGTTGCATTTAATGCACCGAGTCGGGCAGAAAAGAAACGATGCACTGATTCAGGCCAGAAATGAAACGATGCACCGATTCTGGCCAGAAACGAAACGAACGCACCCAATCCACTTTTTTGGAACCAATATTAAAGTTTTGGTTCATTTTGGTCAGTTTCATTACTATGCCGAAAACGATGCCGGGTTGCATTTACTGCACCGATTCGGGCCAAAAATTAAACAATGCACTGATTCGTCCAGAAACAAAACGAACGCACCTAGTCCACTTGTTTGGACCCAATAGTGAAGTTTGGGTTCATTTGGGTCAGTTACGTAATTGTGTCGAAAACCATGCCGGAGTTGCATTTAATGCACCGAGTCGGGCAGAAAAGAAACGATGCACCGATTTTGTCCAGAAACAAAACGAACACACCCAATCCACTTTTTTGGACCCAATAGTGATGTTTGGGTTCATTTGGGTCAGTTTCGTAATGGTGTCGAAAACCATGCCGTGGTTGCATTTAATGCACCGAGTCAGGCAGAAAAGAAACGATGCACCGATTCGGGCCAGAAACGAAACGAACGCACCCAATCCACTTTTTTGGAACCAATATTGAAGTTTTGGTTCATTTTGGTCAGTTTCATTACTGTGCCGAAAACCATGCCGGGTTGCATTTACTGCACCGATTCGGGCCAAAAATTAAACAATGCACTGATTCGTCCAGAAACAAAATGAACGCACCTAGTCCACTTGTTTGGACCCAATAGTGAAGTTTGGGTTCATTTGGGTCAGTTACGTAATTGTGTCGAAAACCATGCCGGAGTTGCATTTAATGCACCGAGTCGGGCAGAAAAGAAACGATGCACCGATTCGGGCCAGAAACAAAACGAACACACCCAATCCACTTTTTTGACCTAGTAGTGATGTTTTGGTTCATTTTTGTCAGTTTCATTACTGTGCCGAAAACCATGCCGAGGGTGCATTTACTGCATCGATTTGGGCCGAAAATGAAACGATGCACCGATTCGTCCAGAACCAAAACGAACGCACCCAGTCCACTTTTATGGACCCAATAGTTATGTTTGGGTTCGTTTGGGTCAGTTTCATAATTGTGTCGAAAACCATGCCGGGGTTGCATTTAATGCACCGAGTCGGGCAGAAAAGAAACGATGCACTGATTCAGGCCAGAAATGAAACGATGCACCGATTCTGGCCAGAAACGAAACGAACGCACCCAATCCACTTTTTTGGAACCAATATTAAAGTTTTGGTTCATTTTGGTCAGTTTCATTACTATGCCGAAAACGATGCCGGGTTGCATTTACTGCACCGATTCGGGCCAAAAATTAAACAATGCACTGATTCGTCCAGAAACAAAACGAACGCACCTAGTCCACTTGTTTGGACCCAATAGTGAAGTTTGGGTTCATTTGGGTCAGTTACGTAATTGTGTCGAAAACCATGCCGGAGTTGCATTTAATGCACCGAGTCGGGCAGAAAAGAAACGATGCACCGATTTTGTCCAGAAACAAAACGAACACACCCAATCCACTTTTTTGGACCCAATAGTGATGTTTGGGTTCATTTGGGTCAGTTTCGTAATGGTGTCGAAAACCATGCGTGGTTGCATTTAATGCACCGAGTCAGGCAGAAAAGAAACGATGCACCGATTCGGGCCAGAAACGAAACGAACGCACCCAATCCACTTTTTTGGAACCAATATTGAAGTTTTGGTTCATTTTGGTCAGTTTCATTACTGTGCCGAAAACCATGCCGGGTTGCATTTACTGCACCGATTCGGGCCAAAAATTAAACAATGCACTGATTCGTCCAGAAACAAAATGAACGCACCTAGTCCACTTGTTTGGACCCAATAGTGAAGTTTGGGTTCATTTGGGTCAGTTACGTAATTGTGTCGAAAACCATGCCGGAGTTGCATTTAATGCACCGAGTCGGGCAGAAAAGAAACGATGCACCGATTCGGGCCAGAAACAAAACGAACACACCCAATCCACTTTTTTGACCTAGTAGTGATGTTTTGGTTCATTTTTGTCAGTTTCATTACTGTGCCGAAAACCATGCCGAGGGTGCATTTACTGCATCGATTTGGGCCGAAAATGAAACGATGCACCGATTCGTCCAGAACCAAAACGAACGCACCCAGTCCACTTTTATGGACCCAATAGTTATGTTTGGGTTCGTTTGGGTCAGTTTCATAATTGTGTCGAAAACCATGCCGGGGTTGCATTTAATGCACCGAGTCGGGCAGAAAAGAAACGATGCACTGATTCAGGCCAGAAATGAAACGATGCACCGATTCTGGCCAGAAACGAAACGAACGCACCCAATCCACTTTTTTGGAACCAATATTAAAGTTTTGGTTCATTTTGGTCAGTTTCATTACTATGCCGAAAACGATGCCGGGTTGCATTTACTGCACCGATTCGGGCCAAAAATTAAACAATGCACTGATTCGTCCAGAAACAAAACGAACGCACCTAGTCCACTTGTTTGGACCCAATAGTGAAGTTTGGGTTCATTTGGGTCAGTTACGTAATTGTGTCGAAAACCATGCCGGAGTTGCATTTAATGCACCGAGTCGGGCAGAAAAGAAACGATGCACCGATTTTGTCCAGAAACAAAACGAACACACCCAATCCACTTTTTTGGACCCAATAGTGATGTTTGGGTTCATTTGGGTCAGTTTCGTAATGGTGTCGAAAACCATGCGTGGTTGCATTTAATGCACCGAGTCAGGCAGAAAAGAAACGATGCACCGATTCGGGCCAGAAACGAAACGAACGCACCCAATCCACTTTTTTGGAACCAATATTGAAGTTTTGGTTCATTTTGGTCAGTTTCATTACTGTGCCGAAAACCATGCCGGGTTGCATTTACTGCACCGATTCGGGCCAAAAATTAAACAATGCACTGATTCGTCCAGAAACAAAATGAACGCACCTAGTCCACTTGTTTGGACCCAATAGTGAAGTTTGGGTTCATTTGGGTCAGTTACGTAATTGTGTCGAAAACCATGCCGGAGTTGCATTTAATGCACCGAGTCGGGCAGAAAAGAAACGATGCACCGATTCGGGCCAGAAACAAAACGAACACACCCAATCCACTTTTTTGACCTAGTAGTGATGTTTTGGTTCATTTTTGTCAGTTTCATTACTGTGCCGAAAACCATGCCGAGGGTGCATTTACTGCATCGATTTGGTCCGAAAATGAAACGATGCACCGATTCGTCCAGAACCAAAACGAACGCACCCAGTCCACTTTTATGGACCCAATAGTGATGTTAGGGTTCGTTTGGCTCAGTTTCATAATTGTGTCGAAAACCATGCCGGGGTTGCATTTAATGCACCGAGTCGGGCAGAAAAGAAACGATGCACTGATTCGGGCCAGAAATGAAACGATGCACCGATTCGGGCCAGAAACGAAACGAACACACCCAATCCACTTTTTTGGAACCAATATTGAAGTTTTGGTTCATTTTGGTCAGTTTCATTACTGTGCCGAAAACCATGGCGGGTTGCATTTACTACACCGATTCGGGCCAAAAATTAAACGATGCACTGATTCATCCAGAAACATAACGAACGCACCTAGTCCACTTTTTTGGACCCAATAGTGAAGTTTGGGTTCATTTGGGTCAGTTTCGTAATTGTGTCGAAAACCATGCCGGGGTTGCATTTAATGCACCGAGTCGGGCAGAAAAGAAACGATGCACCGATTCGGGCCAGAAACGAAATCAACGCACCCAATCCACTTTTTTGGAACCAATATTGTTGTTTTGGTTCATTTTGGTCAGTTTCATTACAGTGCCGAAAACCATTTCGGGTTGCATTTACTGCACTGATTCGGGCCAAAAATTAAACGATCCACCGATTCGTCCAGAACCAAAACGAACGCACCCAGTCCACTTTTATGGACCCAATAGTTATGTTTGGGTTCGTTTGGGTCAGTTTCATAATTGTGTCGAAAACCATGCCGGGGTTGCATTTAATGCACCGAGTCGGGCAGAAAAGAAACGATGCACTGATTCAGGCCAGAAATGAAACGATGCACCGATTCTGGCCAGAAACGAAACGAACGCACCCAATCCACTTTTTTGGAACCAATATTAAAGTTTTGGTTCATTTTGGTCAGTTTCATTACTATGCCGAAAACGATGCCGGGTTGCATTTACTGCACCGATTCGGGCCAAAAATTAAACAATGCACTGATTCGTCCAGAAACAAAACGAACGCACCTAGTCCACTTGTTTGGACCCAATAGTGAAGTTTGGGTTCATTTGGGTCAGTTACGTAATTGTGTCGAAAACCATGCCGGAGTTGCATTTAATGCACCGAGTCGGGCAGAAAAGAAACGATGCACCGATTTTGTCCAGAAACAAAACGAACACACCCAATCCACTTTTTTGGACCCAATAGTGATGTTTGGGTTCATTTGGGTCAGTTTCGTAATGGTGTCGAAAACCATGCCGTGGTTGCATTTAATGCACCGAGTCAGGCAGAAAAGAAACGATGCACCGATTCGGGCCAGAAACGAAACGAACGCACCCAATCCACTTTTTTGGAACCAATATTGAAGTTTTGGTTCATTTTGGTCAGTTTCATTACTGTGCCGAAAACCATGCCGGGTTGCATTTACTGCACCGATTCGGGCCAAAAATTAAACAATGCACTGATTCGTCCAGAAACAAAATGAACGCACCTAGTCCACTTGTTTGGACCCAATAGTGAAGTTTGGGTTCATTTGGGTCAGTTACGTAATTGTGTCGAAAACCATGCCGGAGTTGCATTTAATGCACCGAGTCGGGCAGAAAAGAAACGATGCACCGATTCGGGCCAGAAACAAAACGAACACACCCAATCCACTTTTTTGACCTAGTAGTGATGTTTTGGTTCATTTTTGTCAGTTTCATTACTGTGCCGAAAACCATGCCGAGGGTGCATTTACTGCATCGATTTGGTCCGAAAATGAAACGATGCACCGATTCGTCCAGAACCAAAACGAACGCACCCAGTCCACTTTTATGGACCCAATAGTGATGTTAGGGTTCGTTTGGCTCAGTTTCATAATTGTGTCGAAAACCATGCCGGGGTTGCATTTAATGCACCGAGTCGGGCAGAAAAGAAACGATGCACTGATTCGGGCCAGAAATGAAACGATGCACCGATTCGGGCCAGAAACGAAACGAACACACCCAATCCACTTTTTTGGAACCAATATTGAAGTTTTGGTTCATTTTGGTCAGTTTCATTACTGTGCCGAAAACCATGGCGGGTTGCATTTACTACACCGATTCGGGCCAAAAATTAAACGATGCACTGATTCATCCAGAAACATAACGAACGCACCTAGTCCACTTTTTTGGACCCAATAGTGAAGTTTGGGTTCATTTGGGTCAGTTTCGTAATTGTGTCGAAAACCATGCCGGGGTTGCATTTAATGCACCGAGTCGGGCAGAAAAGAAACGATGCACCGATTCGGGCCAGAAACGAAATCAACGCACCCAATCCACTTTTTTGGAACCAATATTGTTGTTTTGGTTCATTTTGGTCAGTTTCATTACAGTGCCGAAAACCATTTCGGGTTGCATTTACTGCACTGATTCGGGCCAAAAATTAAACGATCCACCGACTTGTCCAGAAGCAAAACGAACACACCCAGTCCACTTTTTTGGACCCAATAGTGATGTTTGGGTTCATTTGGGTCAGTTTCGTAATTGTGTCGAAAACCATGCCGGGGTTGCATTTAATGCACCGAGTCGGGCAGAAAAGAAACGATGCACCGATTCGGGCCAGAAACAAAACGAACGCACCCAATCCACTTTTTTGGAACCAATAATGATGTTTTGGTTCATTTTGGTCAGTTTCATTACTGTGTCGAAAACCATGTCGGGTTGCATTTACTGCACCGATTTGGGCCACAAATTAAACGATGCACTGATTCGTCCAGAAACAAAACGAACGCACCTAGTCCACTTTTTTGGACCCAATAGTGAAGTTTGGGTTCCTTTGGGTCAGTTTCGTAATTGTGTCGAAAACCATGCCGGGGTTGCATTTAATGCACCGAGTCGGGCAGAAAAGAAACGATGCACCGATTCGGGCCAGAAACGAAATGAACGCACCCAATCCACTTTTTTGGAATCAATATATATGTTTTGGTTCATTTTGGTCAGTTTCATTACTGTGCCGAAAACCATTTCGGGTTGCATTTACTGCACTGATTCGGGCCAAAAATTAAACGATCCACCAATTTGTCCAGAAACAAAACGAACACACCCAGTCCACTTTTTTGGACCCAATAGTGATGTTTGGGTTCATTTGGGTCAGTTTCGTAATTGTGTCGAAAACCATGCCGGGGTTGCATTTAATGCACCGAGTCGGGCAGAAAAGAAACGATGCTCCGATTCGGGCCAGAAACGAAATGAACGCACCCAATCCACTTTTTTGGAACCAATATATATGTTTTGGTTCATTTTGGTCAGTTTCATTACTGTGCCGAAAACCATTTCGGGTTGCATTTACTGCACTGATTCGGGCCAAAAATTAAACAATGCACTGATTCGTCCAGAAACAAAACGAACGCACCTAGTCCACTTGTTTGGACCCAATAGTGAAGTTTGGGTTCATTTGGGTCAGTTACGTAATTGTGTCGAAAACCATGCCGGAGTTGCATTTAATGCACCGAGTCGGGCAGAAAAGAAACGATGCACCGATTCGGGCCAGAAACGAAACGAACGCACCCAATCCACTTTTTTGGAACCAATATTGAAGTTTTGGTTCATTTTGGTCAGTTTCATTACTGTGCCGAAAACGATGCCGGGTTGCATTTACTGCACCGATTCGGGCCAAAAATTAAACAATGCACTGATTCGTCCAGAAACAAAACGAACGCACCTAGTCCACTTGTTTGGACCCAATAGTGAAGTTTGGGTTCATTTGGGTCAGTTTCGTAATTGTGTCGAAAACCATGCCGGAGTTGCATTTAATGCACCGAGTCGGGCAGAAAAGAAACGATGCACCGATTCGGGCCAGAAACAAAACGAACGCACGCAATCCACTTTTTTGACCTAGTAGTGATGTTTTGGTTCATTTTTGTCAGTTTCATTATTGTGCCGAAAACCATGCCGAGGGTGCATTTACTGCATCGATTTGGGCCGAAAATGAAACGATGCACCGATTCGTCCAGAACCAAAACGAACGCACCCAGTCCACTTTTATGGACCCAATAGTTATGTTTGGGTTCGTTTGGGTCAGTTTCATAATTGTGTCGAAAACCATGCCGGGGTTGCATTTAATGCACCGAGTCGGGCAGAAAAGAAACGATGCACTGATTCAGGCCAGAAATGAAACGATGCACCGATTCTGGCCAGAAACGAAACGAACGCACCCAATCCACTTTTTTGGAACCAATATTAAAGTTTTGGTTCATTTTGGTCAGTTTCATTACTATGCCGAAAACGATGCCGGGTTGCATTTACTGCACCGATTCGGGCCAAAAATTAAACAATGCACTGATTCGTCCAGAAACAAAACGAACGCACCTAGTCCACTTGTTTGGACCCAATAGTGAAGTTTGGGTTCATTTGGGTCAGTTTCGTAATTGTGTCGAAAACCATGCCGGAGTTGCATTTAATGCACCGAGTCGGGCAGAAAAGAAACGATGCACCGATTCGGGCCAGAAACAAAACGAACGCACCGACTCCACTTTTTTGGAACCAATAATGATGTTTTGGTTCATTTTGGTCAGTTTCATTACTGTGCCGAAAACCATGTCGGGTTGCATTTACTGCACCGATTTGGGCCAAAAATTAAACGATGCGCTGATTCGTCCAGAAACAAAACGAACGCACCTAGTCCACTTTTTTGGACCCAATAGTGAAGTTTGGGTTCCTTTGGGTCAGTTTCGTAATTGTGTCGAAAACCATGCCGGGGTTGCATTTAATGCACCGAGTCGGGCAGAAAAGAAACGATGCTCCGATTCGGGCCAGAAACGAAATGAACGCACCCAATCCACTTTTTTGGAACCAATATATATGTTTTGGTTCATTTTGGTCAGTTTCATTACTGTGCCGAAAACCATTTCGGGTTGCATTTACTGCACTGATTCGGGCCAAAAATTAAACGATCCACCGATTTGTCCAGAAACAAAACGAACACACCCAGTCCACTTTTTTGGACCCAATAGTGATGTTTGGGTTCATTTGGGTCAGTTTCGTAATTGTGTCGAAAACCATGCCGTGGTTGCATTTAATGCACCGAGTCAGGCAGAAAAGAAACGATGCACCGATTCGGGCCAGAAACGAAACGAACGCACCCAATCCACTTTTTTGGAACCAATATTGAAGTTTTGGTTCATTTTGGTCAGTTTCATTACTGTGCCGAAAACCATGCCGAGGGTGCATTTACTGCATCGATTTGGGCCGAAAATGAAACGATGCACCGATTCGTCCAGAACCAAAACGAACGCACCCAGTCCACTTTTATGGACCCAATAGTGATGTTTGGGTTCGTTTGGGTCAGTTTCATAATTGTGTCGAAAACCATGCCGGGGTTGCATTTAATGCACCGAGTCGGGCAGAAAAGAAACGATGCACTGATTCGGGCCAGAAATGAAACGATGCACCGATTCGGGCCAGAAACGAAACGAACGCACCCAATCCACTTTTTTGGAACCAATATTGAAGTTTTGGTTCATTTTGGTCAGTTTCATTACTGTGCCGAAAACCATGTCGGGTTGCATTTACTGCACCGATTCGGGCCAAAAATTAAACGATGCACTGATTCATCCAGAAACAAAACGAACGCACCTAGTCCACTTTTTTGGACCCAATAGTGAAGTTTGGGTTCATTTGGGTCAGTTTCGTAATTGTGTCGAAAACCATGCCGGGGTTGCATTTAATGCACCGAGTCGGGCAGAAAAGAAACGATGCACCGATTCGGGCCAGAAACGAAATCAACGCACCCAATCCACTTTTTTGGAACCAATATTGTTGTTTTGGTTCATTTTGGTCAGTTTCATTACTGTGCCGAAAACCATTTCGGGTTGCATTTACTGCACCGATTTGGGCCAAAAATTAAACGATGCACTGATTCGTCATGAAACAAAACGAACGCACCTAGTCCACTTTTTTGGACCCAATAGTGAAGTTTGGGTTCCTTTGGGTCAGTTTCGTAATTGTGTCGAAAACCATGCCGGGGTTGCATTTAATGCACAGAGTGGGGCAGAAAAGAAACGATGCACCGATTCGGGACAGAAACGAAACGAACGCACCCAATCCACTTTTTTGGAACCAATATTGATGTTTTGTTTCATTTTGGCCAGTTTCATTATTGTGCCAAAAACCATGTCGGGTTGCATTTACTGCACTGATTCGTCCAGAAACAAAACGAACGCACCTAGTCCACTTTTTTGGACCCAATAGTGAAGTTTGGGTTCCTTTGGGTCAGTTTCGTAATTGTGTCGTAAACCATGCCGGGGTTGCATTTAATGCACAGAGTGGGGCAGAAAAGAAACGATGCACCGATTCGGGACAGAAACGAAACGAACGCACCCAATCCACTTTTTTGGAACCAATATTGATGTTTTGTTTCATTTTGGCCAGTTTCATTACTGTGCCGAAAACTATGTCGGGTTGCATTTACTGCACCAATTCGGGCCAAAAATTAAACGATGCACTGATTCATCCAGAAACAAAACGAACGCACCTAGTCCACTTTTTTGGACCCAATAGTGAAGTTTGGGTTCATTTGGGTCAGTTTCGTAATTGTGTCGAAAACCATGCCGGGGTTGCATTTAATGCACCGAGTCGGGCAGAAAAGAAACGATGCACCGATTCGGGCCAGAAACGAAACGAACGCACCCAATCCACTTTTTTGACCTAGTAGTGATGTTTTGGTTCATTTTTGTCAGTTTCATTACTGTGCCGAAAACCATGCCGAGGGTGCATTTACTGCATCGATTTGGGCCGAAAATGAAACGATGCACCGATTCGTCCAGAACCAAAACGAACGCTCCCAGTCCACTTTTATGGACCCAATAGTGATGTTTGGGTTCGTTTGGGTCAGTTTCATAATTGTGTCGAAAACCATGCCGGGGTTGCATTTAATGCACCGAGTCGGGCAGAAAAGAAACGATGCACTGATTCGGGCCAGAAATGAAACGATGCACCGATTCGGGCCAGAAACGAAACGAACGCACCCAATCCACTTTTTTGGAACCAATATTGAAGTTTTGGTTCATTTTGGTCAGTTTCATTACTGTGCCGAAAACCATGTCGGGTTGCATTTACTGCACCGATTCGGGCCAAAAATTAAACGATGCACTGATTCATCCAGAAACAAAACGAACGCACCTAGTCCACTTTTTGGGACCCAATAGTGAAGTTTGGGTTCATTTGGGTCAGTTTCGTAATTGTGTCGAAAACCATGCCGGGGTTGCATTTAATGCACCGAGTCGGGCAGAAAAGAAACGATGCACCGATTCGGGCCAGAAACGAAATCAACGCACCCAATCCACTTTTTTGGAACCAATATTGTTGTTTCGGTTCATTTTGGTCAGTTTCATTACTGTGCCGAAAACCATTTCGGGTTGCATTTACTGCACCGATTTGGGCCAAAAATTAAACGATGCACTGATTCGTCCAGAAACAAAACGAACGCACCTAGTCCACTTTTTTGGACCCAATAGTGAAGTTTGGGTTCCTTTGGGTCAGTTTCGTAATTGTGTCGAAAACCATGCCGGGGTTGCATTTAATGCACAGAGTGGGGCAGAAAAGAAACGATGCACCGATTCGGGAAAGAAACGAAACGAACGCACCCAATCCACTTTTTTGGAACCAATATTGATGTTTTGTTTCATTTTGGCCAGTTTCATTATTGTGCCAAAAACCATGTCGGGTTGCATTTACTGCACTGATTCGTCCAGAAACAAAACGAACGCACCTAGTCCACTTTTTTGGACCCAATAGTGAAGTTTGGGTTCATTTGGGTCAGTTTCGTAATTGTGTCGAAAACCATGCCGGGGTTGCATTTAATGCACCGAGTCGGGCAGAAAAGAAACGATGCACCGATTCGGGCCAGAAACGAAATCAACGCACCCAATCCACTTTTTTGGAACCAATATTGTTGTTTTGGTTCATTTTGGTCAGTTTCATTACTGTGCCGAAAACCATTTCGGGTTGCATTTACTGCACCGATTTGGGCCAAAAATTAAACGATGCACTGATTCGTCATGAAACAAAACGAACGCACCTAGTCCACTTTTTTGGACCCAATAGTGAAGTTTGGGTTCCTTTGGGTCAGTTTCGTAATTGTGTCGAAAACCATGCCGGGGTTGCATTTAATGCACAGAGTGGGGCAGAAAAGAAACGATGCACCGATTCGGGACAGAAACGAAACGAACGCACCCAATCCACTTTTTTGGAACCAATATTGATGTTTTGTTTCATTTTGGCCAGTTTCATTATTGTGCCAAAAACCATGTCGGGTTGCATTTACTGCACTGATTCGTCCAGAAACAAAACGAACGCACCTAGTCCACTTTTTTGGACCCAATAGTGAAGTTTGGGTTCCTTTGGGTCAGTTTCGTAATTGTGTCGTAAACCATGCCGGGGTTGCATTTAATGCACAGAGTGGGGCAGAAAAGAAACGATGCACCGATTCGGGACAGAAACGAAACGAACGCACCCAATCCACTTTTTTGGAACCAATATTGATGTTTTGTTTCATTTTGGCCAGTTTCATTACTGTGCCGAAAACTATGTCGGGTTGCATTTACTGCACCAATTCGGGCCAAAAATTAAACGATGCACTGATTCATCCAGAAACAAAACGAACGCACCTAGTCCACTTTTTTGGACCCAATAGTGAAGTTTGGGTTCATTTGGGTCAGTTTCGTAATTGTGTCGAAAACCATGCCGGGGTTGCATTTAATGCACCGAGTCGGGCAGAAAAGAAACGATGCACCGATTCGGGCCAGAAACGAAACGAACGCACCCAATCCACTTTTTTGACCTAGTAGTGATGTTTTGGTTCATTTTTGTCAGTTTCATTACTGTGCCGAAAACCATGCCGAGGGTGCATTTACTGCATCGATTTGGGCCGAAAATGAAACGATGCACCGATTCGTCCAGAACCAAAACGAACGCACCCAGTCCACTTTTATGGACCCAATAGTGATGTTTGGGTTCGTTTGGGTCAGTTTCATAATTGTGTCGAAAACCATGCCGGGGTTGCATTTAATGCACCGAGTCGGGCAGAAAAGAAACGATGCACTGATTCGGGCCAGAAATGAAACGATGCACCGATTCGGGCCAGAAACGAAACGAACGCACCCAATCCACTTTTTTGGAACCAATATTGAAGTTTTGGTTCATTTTGGTCAGTTTCATTACTGTGCCGAAAACCATGTCGGGTTGCATTTACTGCACCGATTCGGGCCAAAAATTAAACGATGCACTGATTCATCCAGAAACAAAACGAACGCACCAAGTCCACTTTTTGGGACCCAATAGTGAAGTTTGGGTTCATTTGGGTCAGTTTCGTAATTGTGTCGAAAACCATGCCGGGGTTGCATTTAATGCACCGAGTCGGGCAGAAAAGAAACGATGCACCGATTCGGGCCAGAAACGAAATCAACGCACCCAATCCACTTTTTTGGAACCAATATTGTTGTTTCGGTTCATTTTGGTCAGTTTCATTACTGTGCCGAAAACCATTTCGGGTTGCATTTACTGCACCGATTTGGGCCAAAAATTAAACGATGCACTGATTCGTCCAGAAACAAAACGAACGCACCTAGTCCACTTTTTTGGACCCAATAGTGAAGTTTGGGTTCCTTTGGGTCAGTTTCGTAATTGTGTCGAAAACCATGCCGGGGTTGCATTTAATGCACAGAGTGGGGCAGAAAAGAAACGATGCACCGATTCGGGAAAGAAACGAAACGAACGCACCCAATCCACTTTTTTGGAACCAATATTGATGTTTTGTTTCATTTTGGCCAGTTTCATTATTGTGCCGAAAACCATGTCGGGTTGCATTTACTGCACGGATTCGGGCCAAAAATTAAACGATGCACCGATTTGTCCAGAAACAAAACGAACGCACCCAGTTCACTTTTTTGGACCCAATAGTGATGTTTGGGTTCATTTGGGTCAATTTCGTAATTGTGTCGAAAACCATGCCGGGGTTGCATTTAATGCACCGAGTCGGGCAGAAAAGAAACGATGCACCGATTCGGGCCAGAAACGAAACGAACGCACCCAATCCACTTTTTTGGAACCAATATTGAAGTTTTGGTTCATTTTGGTCAGTTTCATTACTGTGCCGAAAACCATGCCGAGGGTGCATTTACTGCATCGATTTGGGCCGAAAATGAAACGATGCACCGATTCGTCCAGAACCAAAACGAACGCACCCAGTCCACTTTTATGGACCCAATAGTGATGTTTGGGTTCGTTTGGGTCAGTTTCATAATTGTGTCGAAAACCATGCCGGGGTTGCATTTAATGCACCGAGTCGGGCAGAAAAGAAACGATGCACTGATTCGGGCCAGAAATGAAACGATGCACCGATTCGGGCCAGAAACGAAACGAACGCACCCAATCCACTTTTTTGGAACCAATATTGAAGTTTTGGTTCATTTTGGTCAGTTTCATTACTGTGCCGAAAACCATGTCGGGTTGCATTTACTGCACCGATTCGGGCCAAAAATTAAACGATGCACTGATTCATCCAGAAACAAAACGAACGCACCTAGTCCACTTTTTTGGACCCAATAGTGAAGTTTGGGTTCATTTGGGTCAGTTTCGTAATTGTGTCGAAAACCATGCCGGGGTTGCATTTAATGCACCGAGTCGGGCAGAAAAGAAACGATGCACCGATTCGGGCCAGAAACGAAATCAACGCACCCAATCCACTTTTTTGGAACCAATATTGTTGTTTTGGTTCATTTTGGTCAGTTTCATTACTGTGCCGAAAACCATTTCGGGTTGCATTTACTGCACCGATTTGGGCCAAAAATTAAACGATGCACTGATTCGTCATGAAACAAAACGAACGCACCTAGTCCACTTTTTTGGACCCAATAGTGAAGTTTGGGTTCCTTTGGGTCAGTTTCGTAATTGTGTCGAAAACCATGCCGGGGTTGCATTTAATGCACAGAGTGGGGCAGAAAAGAAACGATGCACCGATTCGGGACAGAAACGAAACGAACGCACCCAATCCACTTTTTTGGAACCAATATTGATGTTTTGTTTCATTTTGGCCAGTTTCATTATTGTGCCGAAAACCATGTCGGGTTGCATTTACTGCACTGATTCGTCCAGAAACAAAACGAACGCACCTAGTCCACTTTTTTGGACCCAATAGTGAAGTTTGGGTTCCTTTGGGTCAGTTTCGTAATTGTGTCGTAAACCATGCCGGGGTTGCATTTAATGCACAGAGTGGGGCAGAAAAGAAACGATGCACCGATTCGGGACAGAAACGAAACGAACGCACCCAATCCACTTTTTTGGAACCAATATTGATGTTTTGTTTCATTTTGGCCAGTTTCATTACTGTGCCGAAAACTATGTCGGGTTGCATTTACTGCACCGATTCGGGCCAAAAATTAAACGATGCACTGATTCATCCAGAAACAAAACGAACGCACCTAGTCCACTTTTTTGGACCCAATAGTGAAGTTTGGGTTCATTTGGGTCAGTTTCGTAATTGTGTCGAAAACCATGCCGGGGTTGCATTTAATGCACCGAGTCGGGCAGAAAAGAAACGATGCACCGATTCGGGCCAGAAACGAAACGAACGCACCCAATCCACTTTTTTGACCTAGTAGTGATGTTTTGGTTCATTTTTGTCAGTTTCATTACTGTGCCGAAAACCATGCCGAGGGTGCATTTACTGCATCGATTTGGGCCGAAAATGAAACGATGCACCGATTCGTCCAGAACCAAAACGAACGCACCCAGTCCACTTTTATGGACCCAATAGTGATGTTTGGGTTCGTTTGGGTCAGTTTCATAATTGTGTCGAAAACCATGCCGGGGTTGCATTTAATGCACCGAGTCGGGCAGAAAAGAAACGATGCACTGATTCGGGCCAGAAATGAAACGATGCACCGATTCGGGCCAGAAACGAAACGAACGCACCCAATCCACTTTTTTGGAACCAATATTGAAGTTTTGGTTCATTTTGGTCAGTTTCATTACTGTGCCGAAAACCATGTCGGGTTGCATTTACTGCACCGATTCGGGCCAAAAATTAAACGATGCACTGATTCATCCAGAAACAAAACGAACGCACCTAGTCCACTTTTTGGGACCCAATAGTGAAGTTTGGGTTCATTTGGGTCAGTTTCGTAATTGTGTCGAAAACCATGCCGGGGTTGCATTTAATGCACCGAGTCGGGCAGAAAAGAAACGATGCACCGATTCGGGCCAGAAACGAAATCAACGCACCCAATCCACTTTTTTGGAACCAATATTGTTGTTTCGGTTCATTTTGGTCAGTTTCATTACTGTGCCGAAAACCATTTCGGGTTGCATTTACTGCACCGATTTGGGCCAAAAATTAAACGATGCACTGATTCGTCCAGAAACAAAACGAACGCACCTAGTCCACTTTTTTGGACCCAATAGTGAAGTTTGGGTTCCTTTGGGTCAGTTTCGTAATTGTGTCGAAAACCATGCCGGGGTTGCATTTAATGCACAGAGTGGGGCAGAAAAGAAACGATGCACCGATTCGGGAAAGAAACGAAACGAACGCACCCAATCCACTTTTTTGGAACCAATATTGATGTTTTGTTTCATTTTGGCCAGTTTCATTATTGTGCCGAAAACCATGTCGGGTTGCATTTACTGCACGGATTCGGGCCAAAAATTAAACGATGCACCGATTTGTCCAGAAACAAAACGAACGCACCCAGTTCACTTTTTTGGACCCAATAGTGATGTTTGGGTTCATTTGGGTCAATTTCGTAATTGTGTCGAAAACCATGCCGGGGTTGCATTTAATGCACCGAGTCGGGCAGAAAAGAAACGATGCACCGATTCGGGCCAGAAACAAAACGAACGCACCCAATCCACTTTTTTGGAACCAATAATGATGTTTTGGTTCATTTTGGTCAGTTTCATTACTGTGCCGAAAACCATGTCGGGTTGCATTTACTGCACCGATTTGGGTCAAAAATTAAACGATGCACTGATTCGTCCAGAAACAAAACGAACGCACCTAGTCCACTTTTTTGGACCCAATAGTGAAGTTTGGGTTCCTTTGGGTCAGTTTCGTAATTGTGTCGAAAACCATGCCGGGGTTGCATTTAATGCACAGAGTGGGGCAGAAAAGAAACGATGCACCGATTCGGGACAGAAACGAAACGAACGCACCCAATCCACTTTTTTGGAACCAATATTGATGTTTTGTTTCATTTTGGCCAGTTTCATTATTGTGCCGAAAACCATGTCGGGTTGCATTTACTGCACTGATTCGTCCAAAAACAAAACGAACGCACCTAGTCCACTTTTTTGGACCCAATAGTGAAGTTTGGGTTCCTTTGGGTCAGTTTCGTAATTGTGTCGTAAACCATGCCGGGGTTGCATTTAATGCACAGAGTGGGGCAGAAAAGAAACGATGCACCGATTCGGGACAGAAACGAAACGAACGCACCCAATCCACTTTTTTGGAACCAATATTGATGTTTTGGTTCATTTTGGTCAGTTTCATTACTGTGCCGAAAACTATGTCGGGTTGCATTTACTGCACCGATTCGGGCCAAAAATTAAACGATGCACTGATTCATCCAGAAACAAAACGAACGCACCTAGTCCACTTTTTTGGACCCAATAGTGAAGTTTGGGTTCATTTGGGTCAGTTTCGTAATTGTGTCGAAAACCATGCCGGGGTTGCATTTAATGCACCGAGTCGGGCAGAAAAGAAACGATGCACCGATTCGGGCCAGAAACGAAACGAACGCACCCAATCCACTTTTTTGACCTAGTAGTGATGTTTTGGTTCATTTTTGTCAGTTTCATTACTGTGCCGAAAACCATGCCGAGGGTGCATTTACTGCATCGATTTGGGCCGAAAATGAAACGATGCACCGATTCGTCCAGAACCAAAACGAACGCACCCAGTCCACTTTTATGGACCCAATAGTGATGTTTGGGTTCGTTTGGGTCAGTTTCATAATTGTGTCGAAAACCATGCCGGGGTTGCATTTAATGCACCGAGTCGGGCAGAAAAGAAACGATGCACTGATTCGGGCCAGAAATGAAACGATGCACCGATTCGGGCCAGAAACGAAACGAACGCACCCAATCCACTTTTTTGGAACCAATATTGAAGTTTTGGTTCATTTTGGTCAGTTTCATTACTGTGCCGAAAACCATGTCGGGTTGCATTTACTGCACCGATTCGGGCCAAAAATTAAACGATGCACTGATTCATCCAGAAACAAAACGAACGCACCTAGTCCACTTTTTGGGACCCAATAGTGAAGTTTGGGTTCATTTGGGTCAGTTTCGTAATTGTGTCGAAAACCATGCCGGGGTTGCATTTAATGCACCGAGTCGGGCAGAAAAGAAACGATGCACCGATTCGGGCCAGAAACGAAATCAACGCACCCAATCCACTTTTTTGGAACCAATATTGTTGTTTCGGTTCATTTTGGTCAGTTTCATTACTGTGCCGAAAACCATTTCGGGTTGCATTTACTGCACCGATTTGGGCCAAAAATTAAACGATGCACTGATTCGTCCAGAAACAAAACGAACGCACCTAGTCCACTTTTTTGGACCCAATAGTGAAGTTTGGGTTCCTTTGGGTCAGTTTCGTAATTGTGTCGAAAACCATGCCGGGGTTGCATTTAATGCACAGAGTGGGGCAGAAAAGAAACGATGCACCGATTCGGGAAAGAAACGAAACGAACGCACCCAATCCACTTTTTTGGAACCAATATTGATGTTTTGTTTCATTTTGGCCAGTTTCATTACTGTGCCGAAAACCATGTCGGGTTGCATTTACTGCACGGATTCGGGCCAAAAATTAAACGATGCACCGATTTGTCCAGAAACAAAACGAACGCACCCAGTTCACTTTTTTGGACCCAATAGTGATGTTTGGGTTCATTTGGGTCAGTTTCGTAATTGTGTCGAAAACCATGCCGGGGTTGCATTTAATGCACCGAGTCGGGCAGAAAAGAAACGATGCACCGATTCGGGCCAGAAACAAAACGAACGCACCCAATCCACTTTTTTGGAACCAATAATGATGTTTTGGTTCATTTTGGTCAGTTTCATTACTGTGCCGAAAACCATGTCGGGTTGCATTTACTGCACCGATTTGGGTCAAAAATTAAACGATGCACTGATTCGTCCAGAAACAAAACGAACGCACCTAGTCCACTTTTTTGGACCCAATAGTGAAGTTTGGGTTCCTTTGGGTCAGTTTCGTAATTGTGTCGTAAACCATGCCGGGGTTGCATTTAATGCACAGAGTGGGGCAGAAAAGAAACGATGCACCGATTCGGGACAGAAACGAAACGAACGCACCCAATCCACTTTTTTGGAACCAATATTGATGTTTTGTTTCATTTTGGCCAGTTTCATTACTGTGCCGAAAACCATGTCGGGTTGCATTTACTGCACCGATTCGGGCCAAAAATTAAACGATGCACCGATTTGTCCAGAAACAAAACGAACGCACCCAGTTCACTTTTTTGGACCCAATAGTGATGTTTGGGTTCATTTGGGTCAGTCTCGTAATTGTGTCGAAAACCATGCCGGGGTTGCATTTAATGCACCGAGTCGGGCAGAAAAGAAACGATGCACCGATTCGGGCCAGAAACGAAACGAACGCACCCAATCCACTTTTTTGACCTAGTAGTGATGTTTTGGTTCATTTTTGTCAGTTTCATTAGTGTGCCGAAAACCATGCTGAGGGTGCATTTACTGCATCGATTTGGGCCGAAAATGAAACGATGCACCGATTCGTCCAGAACCAAAACGAACGCACCCAGTCCACTTTTATGGACCCAATAGTGATGTTTGGGTTCGTTTGGGTCAGTTTCATAATTGTGTCGAAAACAATGCCGGGGTTGCATTTAATGCACTGAGTCGGGCAGAAAAGAAACGATGCACTGATTCGGGCCAGAAATGAAACGATGCACCGATTCGAGCCAGAAACGAAACGAACGCACCCAATCCACTTTTTTGGAACCAATATTGAAGTTTTGGTTCATTTTGGTCAGTTTCATTACTGTGCCGAAAACCATGTCGGGTTGCATTTACTGCACCGATTCGGGCCAAAAATTAAACGATGCACTGATTCATCCAGAAACAAAACGAACGCACCTAGTCCACTTTTTTGGACCCAATAGTGAAGTTTGGGTTCATTTGGGTCAGTTTCGTAATTGTGTCGAAAACCATGCCGGGGTTGCATTTAATGCACCGAGTCGGGCAGAAAAGAAACGATGCACCGATTCGGGCCAGAAACGAAACGAACGCACCCAATCCACTTTTTTGACCTAGTAGTGATGTTTTGGTTCATTTTTGTCAGTTTCATTACTGTGCCGAAAACCATGCCGAGGGTGCATTTACTGCATCGATTTGGGCCGAAAATGAAACGATGCACCGATTCGTCCAGAACCAAAACGAACGCACCCAGTCCACTTTTATGGACCCAATAGTGATGTTTGGGTTCGTTTGGGTCAGTTTCATAATTGTGTCGAAAACCATGTCGGGGTTGCATTTAATGCACCGAGTCGGGCAGAAAAGAAACGATGCACTGATTCGGGCCAGAAATGAAACGATGCACCGATTCGGGCCAGAAACGAAACGAACGCACCCAATCCACTTTTTTGGAACCAATATTGAAGTTTTGGTTCATTTTGGTCAGTTTCATTACTGTGCCGAAAACCATGTCGGGTTGCATTTACTGCACCGATTCGGGCCAAAAATTAAACGATGCACTGATTCATCCAGAAACAAAACGAACGCATCTAGTCCACTTTTTTGGACCCAATAGTGAAGTTTGGGTTCATTTGGGTCAGTTTCGTAATTGTGTCGAAAACCATGCCGGGGTTGCATTTAATGCACCGAGTCGGGCAGAAAAGAAACGATGCACCGATTCGGGCCAGAAACGAAACGAACGCACCCAATCCACTTTTTTGACCTAGTAGTGATGTTTTGGTTCATTTTTGTCAGTTTCATTACTGTGCCGAAAACCATGCCGAGGGTGCATTTACTGCATCGATTTGGGCCGAAAATGAAACGATGCACCGATTCGTCCAGAACCAAAACGAACGCACCCAGTCCACTTTTATGGACCCAATAGTGATGTTTGGGTTCGTTTGGGTCAGTTTCATAATTGTGTCGAAAACCATGCCGGGGGTTGCATTTAATGCACCGAGTCGGGCAGAAAAGAAACGATGCACTGATTCGGGCCAGAAATGAAATGATACACCGATTCGGGCCAGAAACGAAACGAACGCACCCAATCCACTTTTTTGGAACCAATATTGAAGTTTTGGTTCATTTTGGTCAGTTTCATTACTGTGCCGAAAACCATGTCGGGTTGCATTTACTGCACCGATTCGGGCCAAAAATTAAACGATGCACTGATTCGTCCAGAAACAAAACGAACGCACCTAGTCCACTTTTTTGGACCCAATAGTGAAGTTTGGGTTCCTTTGGGTCAGTTTCGTAATTGTGTCGAAAACCATGCCGGGGTTGCATTTAATGCACAGAGTGGGGCAGAAAAGAAACGATGCACCGATTCGGGACAGAAACGAAACGAACGCACCCAATCCACTTTTTTGGAACCAATATTGATGTTTTGTTTCATTTTGGCCAGTTTCATTACTGTGCCGAAAACCATGTCGGGTTGCATTTACTGCACCGATTCGGGCCAAAAATTAAACGATGCACCGATTTGTCCAGAAACAAAACGAACGCACCCAGTTCGCTTTTTTGGACCCAATAGTGAAGTTTGGGTTCATTTGGGTCAGTTTCGTAATTGTGTCGAAAACCATGCCGGGGTTGCATTTAATGCACCGAGTCGGGCAGAAAAGAAACGATGCACCGATTCGGGCCAGAAACGAAATCAACGCACCCAATCCACTTTTTTGGAACCAATATTGTTGTTTTGGTTCATTTTGGTCAGTTTCATTACTGTGCCGAAAACCATTTCGGGTTGCATTTACTGCACCGATTTGGGCCAAAAATTAAACGATGCACTGATTCGTCATGAAACAAAACGAACGCACCTAGTCCACTTTTTTGGACCCAATAGTGAAGTTTGGGTTCCTTTGGGTCAGTTTCGTAATTGTGTCGAAAACCATGCCGGGGTTGCATTTAATGCACAGAGTGGGGCAGAAAAGAAACGATGCACCGATTCGGGACAGAAACGAAACGAACGCACCCAATCCACTTTTTTGGAACCAATATTGATGTTTTGTTTCATTTTGGCCAGTTTCATTACTGTGCCGAAAACCATGTCGGGTTGCATTTACTGCACTGATTCGTCCAGAAACAAAACGAACGCACCTAGTCCACTTTTTTGGACCCAATAGTGAAGTTTGGGTTCCTTTGGGTCAGTTTCGTAATTGTGTCGTAAACCATGCCGGGGTTGCATTTAATGCACAGAGTGGGGCAGAAAAGAAACGATGCACCGATTCGGGACAGAAACGAAACGAACGCACCCAATCCACTTTTTTGGAACCAATATTGATGTTTTGTTTCATTTTGGCCAGTTTCATTACTGTGCCGAAAACTATGTCGGGTTGCATTTACTGCACCGATTCGGGCCAAAAATTAAACGATGCACTGATTCATCCAGAAACAAAACGAACGCACCTAGTCCACTTTTTTGGACCCAATAGTGAAGTTTGGGTTCATTTGGGTCAGTTTCGTAATTGTGTCGAAAACCATGCCGGGGTTGCATTTAATGCACCGAGTCGGGCAGAAAAGAAACGATGCACCGATTCGGGCCAGAAATGAAACGAACGCACCCAATCCACTTTCTTGACCTAGTAGTGATGTTTTGGTTCATTTTTGTCAGTTTCATTACTGTGCCGAAAACCATGCCGAGGGTGCATTTACTGCATCGATTTGGGCCGAAAATGAAACGATGCACCGATTCGTCCAGAACCAAAACGAACGCACCCAGTCCACTTTTATGAACCCAATAGTGATGTTTGGGTTCGTTTGGGTCAGTTTCATAATTGTGTCGAAAACCATGCCGGGGTTGCATTTAATGCACCGAGTCGGGCAGAAAAGAAACGATGCACTGATTCGGGCCAGAAATGAAACGATGCACCGATTCGGGCCAGAAACGAAACGAACGCACCCAATCCACTTTTTTGGAACCAATATTGAAGTTTTGGTTCATTTTGGTCAGTTTCATTACTGTGCCGAAAACCATGTCGGGTTGCATTTACTGCACCGATTCGGGCCAAAAATTAAACGATGCACTGATTCATCCAGAAACAAAACGAACGCACCTAGTCCACTTTTTGGGACCCAATAGTGAAGTTTGGGTTCATTTGGGTCAGTTTCGTAATTGTGTCGAAAACCATGCCGGGGTTGCATTTAATGCACCGAGTCGGGCAGAAAAGAAACGATGCACCGATTCGGGCCAGAAACGAAATCAACGCACCCAATCCACTTTTTTGGAACCAATATTGTTGTTTCGGTTCATTTTGGTCAGTTTCATTACTGTGCCGAAAACCATTTCGGGTTGCATTTACTGCACCGATTTGGGCCAAAAATTAAACGATGCACTGATTCGTCCAGAAACAAAACGAACGCACCTAGTCCACTTTTTTGGACCCAATAGTGAAGTTTGGGTTCCTTTGGGTCAGTTTCGTAATTGTGTCGAAAACCATGCCGGGGTTGCATTTAATGCACAGAGTGGGGCAGAAAAGAAACGATGCACCGATTCGGGAAAGAAACGAAACGAACGCACCCAATCCACTTTTTTGGAACCAATATTGATGTTTTGTTTCATTTTGGCCAGTTTCATTATTGTGCCGAAAACCATGTCGGGTTGCATTTACTGCACGGATTCGGGCCAAAAATTAAACGATGCACCGATTTGTCCAGAAACAAAACGAACGCACCCAGTTCACTTTTTTGGACCCAATAGTGATGTTTGGGTTCATTTGGGTCAATTTCGTAATTGTGTCGAAAACCATGCCGGGGTTGCATTTAATGCACCGAGTCGGGCAGAAAAGAAACGATGCACCGATTCGGGCCAGAAACAAAACGAACGCACCCAATCCACTTTTTTGGAACCAATAATGATGTTTTGGTTCATTTTGGTCAGTTTCATTACTGTGCCGAAAACCATGTCGGGTTGCATTTACTGCACCGATTTGGGTCAAAAATTAAACGATGCACTGATTCGTCCAGAAACAAAACGAACGCACCTAGTCCACTTTTTTGGACCCAATAGTGAAGTTTGGGTTCCTTTGGGTCAGTTTCGTAATTGTGTCGAAAACCATGCCGGGGTTGCATTTAATGCACAGAGTGGGGCAGAAAAGAAACGATGCACCGATTCGGGAAAGAAACGAAACGAACGCACCCAATCCACTTTTTTGGAACCAATATTGATGTTTTGTTTCATTTTGGCCAGTTTCATTACTGTGCCGAAAACCATGTCGGGTTGCATTTACTGCACGGATTCGGGCCAAAAATTAAACGATGCACCGATTTGTCCAGAAACAAAACGAACGCACCCAGTTCACTTTTTTGGACCCAATAGTGATGTTTGGGTTCATTTGGGTCAGTTTCGTAATTGTGTCGAAAACCATGCCGGGGTTGCATTTAATGCACCGAGTCGGGCAGAAAAGAAACGATGCACCGATTCGGGCCAGAAACAAAACGAACGCACCCAATCCACTTTTTTGGAACCAATAATGATGTTTTGGTTCATTTTGGTCAGTTTCATTACTGTGCCGAAAACCATGTCGGGTTGCACTTACTGCACCGATTTGGGTCAAAAATAAAACGATGCACTGATTCGTCCAGAAACAAAACGAACGCACCTAGTCCACTTTTTTGGACCCAATAGTGAAGTTTGGGTTCCTTTGGGTCAGTTTCGTAATTGTGTCGTAAACCATGCCGGGGTTGCATTTAATGCACAGAGTGGGGCAGAAAAGAAACGATGCACCGATTCGGGACAGAAACGAAACGAACGCACCCAATCCACTTTTTTGGAACCAATATTGATGTTTTGTTTCATTTTGGCCAGTTTCATTACTGTGCCGAAAACCATGTCGGGTTGCATTTACTGCACCGATTCGGGCCAAAAATTAAACGATGCACCGATTTGTCCAGAAACAAAACGAACGCACCCAGTTCACTTTTTTGGACCCAATAGTGATGTTTGGGTTCATTTGGGTCAGTTTCGTAATTGTGTCGAAAACCATGTCGGGGTTGCATTTAATGTACCGAGTCGGGCAGAAAAGAAACGATGCACCGATTCGGGCCAGAAACGAAACGAACGCACCCAATCCACTTTTTTGACCTAGTAGTGATGTTTTGGTTCATTTTTGTCAGTTTCATTACTGTGCCGAAAACCATGCCGAGGGTGCATTTACTGCATCGATTTGGGCCGAAAATGAAACGATGCACCGATTCGTCCAGAACCAAAACGAACGCACCCAGTCCACTTTTATGGACCCAATAGTGATGTTTGGGTTCGTTTGGGTCAGTTTCATAATTGTGTCGAAAACCATGCCGGGGTTGCATTTAATGCACTGAGTCGGGCAGAAAAGAAACGATGCACTGATTCGGGCCAGAAATGAAACGATGCACCGATTCGAGCCAGAAACGAAACGAACGCACCCAATCCACTTTTTTGGAACCAATATTGAAGTTTTGGTTCATTTTGGTCAGTTTCATTACTGTGCCGAAAACCATGTCGGGTTGCATTTACTGCACCGATTCGGGCCAAAAATTAAACGATGCACTGATTCATCCAGAAACAAAACGAACGCACCTAGTCCACTTTTTTGGACCCAATAGTGAAGTTTGGGTTCATTTGGGTCAGTTTCGTAATTGTGTCGAAAACCATGCCGGGGTTGAATTTAATGCACCGAGTCGGGCAGAAAAGAAACGATGCACCGATTCGGGCCAGAAACGAAACGAACGCACCCAATCCACTTTTTTGACCTAGTAGTGATGTTTTGGTTCATTTTTGTCAGTTTCATTACTGTGCCGAAAACCATGCCGAGGGTGCATTTACTGCATCGATTTGGGCCGAAAATGAAACGATGCACCGATTCGTCCAGAACCAAAACGAACGCACCCAGTCCACTTTTATGGACCCAATAGTGATGTTTGGGTTCGTTTGGGTCAGTTTCATAATTGTGTCGAAAACCATGCCGGGGTTGCATTTAATGCACCGAGTCGGGCAGAAAAGAAACGATGCACTGATTCGGGCCAGAAATGAAACGATGCACCGATTCGGGCCAGAAACGAAACGAACGCACCCAATCCACTTTTTTGGAACCAATATTGAAGTTTTGGTTCATTTTGGTCAGTTTCATTACTGTGCCGAAAACCATGTCGGGTTGCATTTACTGCACCGATTCGGGCCAAAAATTAAACGATGCACTGATTCATCCAGAAACAAAACGAACGCATCTAGTCCACTTTTTTGGACCCAATAGTGAAGTTTGGGTTCATTTGGGTCAGTTTCGTAATTGTGTCGAAAACCATGCCGGGGTTGCATTTAATGCACCGAGTCGGGCAGAAAAGAAACGATGCACCGATTCGGGCCAGAAACGAAACGAACGCACCCAATCCACTTTTTTGACCTAGTAGTGATGTTTTGGTTCATTTTTGTCAGTTTCATTACTGTGCCGAAAACCATGCCGAGGGTGCATTTACTGCATCGATTTGGGCCGAAAATGAAACGATGCACCGATTCGTCCAGAACCAAAACGAACGCACCCAGTCCACTTTTATGGACCCAATAGTGATGTTTGGGTTCGTTTGGGTCAGTTTCATAATTGTGTCGAAAACCATGCCGGGGGTTGCATTTAATGCACCGAGTCGGGCAGAAAAGAAACGATGCACTGATTCGGGCCAGAAATGAAATGATACACCGATTCGGGCCAGAAACGAAACGAACGCACCCAATCCACTTTTTTGGAACCAATATTGAAGTTTTGGTTCATTTTTGTCAGTTTCATTACTGTGCCGAAAACCATGTCGGGTTGCATTTACTGCACCGATTCGGGCCAAAAATTAAACGATGCACTGATTCGTCCAGAAACAAAACGAACGCACCTAGTCCACTTTTTTGGACCCAATAGTGAAGTTTGGGTTCCTTTGGGTCAGTTTCGTAATTGTGTCGAAAACCATGCCGGGGTTGCATTTAATGCACAGAGTGGGGCAGAAAAGAAACGATGCACCGATTCGGGACAGAAACGAAACGAACGCACCCAATCCACTTTTTTGGAACCAATATTGATGTTTTGTTTCATTTTGGCCAGTTTCATTACTGTGCCGAAAACCATGTCGGGTTGCATTTACTGCACCGATTCGGGCCAAAAATTAAACGATGCACCGATTTGTCCAGAAACAAAATGAACGCACCCAGTTCGCTTTTTTGGACCCAATAGTGATGTTTGGGTTCATTTGGGTCAGTTTCGTAATTGTGTCGAAAACCATGCCGGGGTTGCATTTAATGCACCGAGTCGGGCAGAAAAGAAATGATGCACCGATTCGGGCCAGAAACGAAATGAACGCACCCAATCCACTTTTTTGGAACCAATATATATGTTTTGGTTCATTTTGGTCAGTTTCATTACTGTGCCGAAAACCATTTCGGGTTGCATTTACTGCACTGATTCGGGCCAAAAATTAAACGATCCACCGATTTGTCCAGAAACAAAACGAACACACCCAGTCCACTTTTTTGGACCCAATAGTGATGTTTGGGTTCATTTGGGTCAGTTTCGTAATTGTGTCGAAAACCATGCCGGGGTTGCATTTAATGCACCGAGTCGGGAAGAAAAGAAACGATGCACCGATTCGGGCCAGAAACGAAATAAACGCACCCGATCCACTTTTTTGGAACCAATATTGAAGTTTTGGTTCATTTTGGTCAGTTTCATTACTGTGCCGAAAAACATTTCGGGTTGCATTTACTGCACTGATTCGGGCCAAAAATTAAACGATCCACCGATTTGTCCAGAAACAAAACGAACACACCCAGTCCACTTTTTTGGACCCAATAGTGATGTTTGGGTTCATTTGGGTCAGTTTCGTAATTGTGTCGAAAACCATGCCGTGGTTGCATTTAATGCACCGAGTCAGGCAGAAAAGAAATGATGCACCGATTCGGGCCAGAAACGAAACGAACGCACCCAATCCACTTTTTTGGAACCAATATTGATGTTTTGGTTCATTTTGGTCAGTTTCATTACTGTGCCGAAAACCATGTCGGGTTGCATTTACTGCACCGATTCGGGCCAAAAATTAAACGATGCACGGATTCGTCTAGAAACAAAACGAACGCACCTAGTCCACTTTTTTGGACCCAATAGTGAAGTTTGGGTTCATTTGGGTCAGTTTCGTAATTGTGTCAAAAACTATGCCGGGGTTGCATTTAATGCACCGAGTGGGGCAGAAAAGAAACGATGCACCGATTCGGGCTCGAAACAAAACGAACGCACCCAATCCACCTTTTTGACCTAGTACTGATGTTTTGGTTCATTTTGGTCAGTTTCATTACTGTTCCGAAAACCATGCCGAGGGTGCATTTACTGCATCGATTTGGGCCGAAATGAAACAATGCACCGATTGGTCCAGAAACAAAATGAACGCACCCAGTCCACTTTTATGGACCCAATAGTGATGTTTGGGTTCGTTTGGGTCAGTTTCACAATTGTGTCTCAAACCATGCCGGGGTTGCACTTAATGCACCGAGTCGGGCAGAAAAGAAACGATGCACCTATTCGGGCCAGAAACGAAACGAACGCACCCAATCCACTTTTTTGACCTAGTAGTGATGTTTTGGTTCATTTTTGTCAGTTTCATTACTGTTCCGAAAACCATGCCGAGGGTGCATTTACTGCATCGATTTGGGCCGAAAATGAAACGATGCACCGATTCATCCAGAACCAAAACGAACGCACCCAGTCCACTTTTATGGACCCAATAGTGATGTTTGGGTTCGTTTGGGTCAGTTTCATAATTGTGTCGAAAACCATGCCGGGGTTGCATTTAATGCACTGAGTCGGGCAGAAAAGAAACGATGCACTGATTCGGGCCAGAAATGAAACGATGCACCGATTCGAGCCAGAAACGAAACGAACGCACCCAATCCACTTTTTTGGAACCAATATTGAAGTTTTGGTTCATTTTGGTCAGTTTCATTACTGTGCCGAAAACCATGTCGGGTTGCATTTACTGCACCGATTCGGGCCAAAAATTAAACGATGCACTGATTCATCCAGAAACAAAACGAACGCACCTAGTCCACTTTTTTGGACCCAATAGTGAAGTTTGGGTTCATTTGGGTCAGTTTCGTAATTGTGTCGAAAAGCATGCCGGGGTTGCATTTAATGCACCGAGTCGGGCAGAAAAGAAACGATGCACCGATTCGGGCCAGAAACGAAACGAACGCACCCAATCCACTTTTTTGACCTAGTAGTGATGTTTTGGTTCATTTTTGTCAGTTTCATTACTGTGCCGAAAACCATGCCGAGGGTGCATTTACTGCATCGATTTGGGCCGAAAATGAAACGATGCACCGATTCGTCCAGAACCAAAACGAACGCACCCAGTCCACTTTTATGGACCCAATAGTGATGTTTGGGTTCGTTTGGGTCAGTTTCATAATTGTGTCGAAAACCATGCCGGGGTTGCATTTAATGCACCGAGTCGGGCAGAAAAGAAACGATGCACTGATTCGGGCCAGAAATGAAACGATGCACCGATTCGGGCCAGAAACGAAACGAACGCACCCAATCCACTTTTTTGGAACCAATATTGAAGTTTTGGTTCATTTTGGTCAGTTTCATTACTGTGCCGAAAACCATGTCGGGTTGCATTTACTGCAACGATTCGGGCCAAAAATTAAACGATGCACTGATTCATCCAGAAACAAAACGAACGCATCTAGTCCACTTTTTTGGACCCAATAGTGAAGTTTGGGTTCATTTGGGTCAGTTTCGTAATTGTGTCAAAAACCATGCCGGGGTTGCATTTAATGCACCGAGTCGGGCAGAAAAGAAACGATGCACCGATTCGGGCCACAAACGAAATCAACGCACCCAATCCACTTTTTTGGAACCAATATTGTTGTTTTGGTTCATTTTGGTCAGTTTCATTACTGTGCCGAAAACCATTTCGGGTTGCATTTACTGCACCGATTTGGGCCAAAAATTAAACGATGCACTGATTCGTCCAGAAACAAAACGAACGCACCTAGTCCACTTTTTTGGACCCAATAGTGAAGTTTGGGTTCCTTTGGGTCAGTTTCGTAATTGTGTCGAAAACCATGCCGGGGTTGCATTTAATGCACAGAGTGGGGCAGAAAAGAAACGATGCACCGATTCGGGAAAGAAACGAAACGAACGCACCCAATCCACTTTTTTGGAACCAATATTGATGTTTTGTTTCATTTTGGCCAGTTTCATTATTGTGCCGAAAACCATGTCGGGTTGCCTTTACTGCACGGATTCGGGCCAAAAATTAAACGATGCACCGATTTGTCCAGAAACAAAACGAACGCACCCAGTTCACTTTTTTGGACCCAATAGTGATGTTTGGGTTCATTTGGGTCAATTTCGTAATTGTGTCGAAAACCATGCCGGGGTTGCATTTAATGCACCGAGTCGGGCAGAAAAGAAACGATGCACCGATTCGGGCCAGAAACGAAACGAACGCACCCAATCCACTTTTTTCACATAGTAGTGATGTTTTGGTTCATTTTGGTCAGTTTCATTACTGTGCCGAAAACCATGCCGAGGGTGCATTTACTGCATCGATTTGGGCCGAAAATGAAACGATGCACCGATTCGTCCAGAACCAAAACGAACGCACCCAGTCCACTTTTATGGACCCAATAGTGATGTTTGGGTTCATTTGGGTCAGTTTCATAATTGTGTCGAAAACCATGCCGGGGTTGCATTTAATGCACCGAGTCGGGCAGAAAAGAAACGATGCACTGATTCGGGCCAGAAATGAAACGAACGCACCCAATCCACTTTTTTGGAACCAATATTGAAGTTTTGGTTCATTTTGGTCAGTTTCATTACTGTGCCGAAAACCATGTCGGGTTGCATTTACTGCACCGATTCGGGCCAAAAATTAAACGATGCACTGATTCGTCCAGAAACAAAACGAACGCACCTAGTCCACTTTTTTGGACCCAATAGTGATGTTTGGGTTCATTTGGGTCAGTTTCGTAATTGTGTCGAAAACCATGCCGGGGTTGCATTTAATGCACCGAGTCGGGCAGAAAAGAAACGATGCACCGATTCGGGCCAGAAACAAAACGAACGCACCCAATCCACTTTTTTGGAACCAATAATGATGTTTTGGTTCATTTTGGTCAGTTTCATTACTGTGCCGAAAACCATGTCGGGTTGCATTTACTGCACCGATTCGGGCCAAAAATTAAACGATGCACCGATTCGTCCAGAAACAAAACGAACGCACCTAGTCCACTTTTTTGGACCCAATAGTGATGTTTGGGTTCATTTGGGTCAGTTTCGTAATTGTGTCGAAAACCATGCCGGGGTTGCATTTAATGCACCGAGTCGGGCAGAAAAGAAACGATGCACCGATTTGGGCCAGAAACAAAACGAACGCACCCAATCCACTTTTTTGGTACCAATAATGATGTTTTGGTTCATTTTGGTCAGTTTCATTACTGTGCCGAATACCATGTCGGGTTGCATTTACTGCACCGATTTGGGCCAAAAATTAAACGATGCACTGATTCGTCCAGAAACAAAACGAACGCACCTAGTCCACTTTTTTGGACCCAATAGTGAAGTTTGGGTTCCTTTGGGTCAGTTTCGTAATTGTGTCAAAAACCATGCCGGGGTTGCATTTAATGCACAGAGTGGGGCAGAAAAGAAACGATGCACCGATTCGGGCCAGAAACGAAACGAACGCACCCAATCCACTTTTTTGGAACCAATATTGATGTTTTGTTTCATTTTGGCCAGTTTCATTACTGTGCCGAAAACCATGTCGGGTTGCATTTACTGCACCGATTCGGGCCAAAAATTAAACGATGCACCGATTTGTCTAGAAACAAAATGAATGCACCCAGTTCACTTTTTTGGACCCAATAGTGATGTTTCTGTTCATTTGGGTCAGTTTCGTAATTGTGTCGAAAACAATGCCGGGGTTGCATTTAAAGCACCGAGTCGGGCAGAAAAGAAACGATGCACCGATTCGGGCCAGAAACGAAATGAACGCACCCAATCCACTTTTTTGGAACCAATATTGATGTTTTGGTTCATTTTGGTCAGTTTCATTACTGTGCCGAAAACCATTTCGGGTTGCATTTACTGCACTGATTCGGGCCAAAAATTAAACGATCCACCGATTTGTCCAGAAACAAAACGAACACACCAGTCCACTTTTTTGGACTCAATAGTGATGTTTGGGTTCATTTGGGTCAGTTTCGTAATTGTGTCGAAAACCATGCCGGGGTTGCATTTAATGCACCGAGTCGGGCAGAAAAGAAACGATGCACCGATTCGGGCCAGAAACAAAACGAACGCACCCAATCCACCTTTTTGACCTAGAACTGATGTTTTGGTTCATTTTGGTCAGTTTCATTACTGTTCCGAAAACCATGCCGAGGGTGCATTTACTGCATCGATTTGGGCCGAAATGAAACAATGCACCGATTGGTCCAGAAACAAAATGAACGCACCCAGTCCACTTTTATGGACCCAATAGTGATGTTTGGGTTCGTTTGGGTCGGTTTCACAATTGTGTCTCAAACCATGCCGGGGTTGCACTTAATGCACCGAGTCGGGCAGAAAAGAAACGATGCACCGATTCGGGCCAGAAACGAAACGAACGCACCCAATCCACTTTTTTGGAACCAATATTGATGTTTTGGTTCATTTTGGTCAGTTTCATTACTGTGCCGAAAACCATGTCGGGTTGCATTTACTGCACCGATTCGGGCCAAAAATTAAACGATGCACCGATTTGTCCGGAAACAAAACGAACGCACCCAGTCCACTTTTTTAGACCCAATAGTGATGTTTGGGTTCATTTGGGTCAGTTTCGTAATTGTGTCGAAAACCATGCCGGGGTTGCATTTAATGCACCGAGTTGGGCAGAAAAGAAACGATGCACCGATTCGGGCCAGAAACGAAATGACCGCACCCAATCCACTTTTTTGGAACCAATATATATGTTTTGGTTCATTTTGGTCAGTTTCATTACCGTGCCGAAAACCATTTCGGGTTGCATTTACTGCACTGATTCGGGCCAAAAATTAAACGATCCACCGATTTGTCCAGAAACAAAACGAACACACCCAGTCCACTTTTTTGGACCCAATAGTGATGTTTCGGTTCATTTGGGTCAGTTTCGTAATTGTGTCGAAAACCATGCCGTGGTTGCATTTAATGCACCGAGTCAGGCAGAAAAGAAACGATGCACCGATTCGGGCCAGAAACGAAACGAACGCACCCAATCCACTTTTTTGGAACCAATATTGAAGTTTTGGTTCATTTTGGTCAGTTTCATTACTGTGCCGAAAACCATGTCGGGTTGCATTTACTGCACTGATTCGGGCCAAAAATTAAACGATGCACTGATTCATCCAGAAACAAAACGAATGCACCTAGTCCACTTGTTTGGACCCAATAGTGAAGTTTGGGTTCATTTGGGTCAGTTTCGTAATTGTGTCGAAAACCATGCCGGGGTTGCATTTAATGCACCGAGTCGGGCAGAAAAGAAACGATGCACCGATTCGGGCCAGAAACAAAACGAACGCACCCAATCCACTTTTTTGACCTAGTAGTGATGTTTTGGTTCATTTTTGTCAGTTTCATTACTGTGCCGAAAACCATGTCGAGGGTGCATTTACTGCATCGATTTGGGCCGAAAATGAAACGATGCACCGACTGGTCCAGAAACAAAACGAACGCACCCAGTCCACTTTTATGGACCCAATAGTGATGTTTGGGTTCGTTTGGGTCAGTTTCATAATTGTGTCGAAAACCATGCCGGGGTTGCACTTAATGCACCGAGTCGGGCAGAAAAGAAACGATGCACCGATTCGGGCCAGAAACGAAACGAATGCACCCAATCCACTTTTCTGGAACCAATATTGATGTTTTGGTTCATTTTGGTCAGTTTCATTACTGTGCCGAAAACCATGTCGGGTTGCATTTACTGCACCGATTCGGGCCAAAAATTAAACGATGCACCGATTTGTCCGGAAACAAAACGAACGCACCCAGTCCACTTTTTTGGACCCAATAGTGATGTTTGGGTTCATTTGGGTCAGTTTCGTAATTGTGTCGAAAACCATGCCGGGGTTGCATTTAATGCACCGAGTCGGGCAGAAAAGAAACGATGCACCGATTCGGGCCAGAAACGAAATGAACGCACCCAATCCACTTTTTTGGAACCAATATATATGTTTTGGTTCATTTTGGTCAGTTTCATTACCGTGCCGAAAACCATTTCGGGTTGCATTTACTGCACTGATTCGGGCCAAAAATTAAACGATCCACCGATTTGTCCAGAAACAAAACGAACACACCCAGTCCACTTTTTTGGACCCAATAGTGAAGTTTGGGTTCATTTGGGTCAGTTTCGTAATTGTGTCAAAAACTATGCCGGGGTTGCATTTAATGCACCGAGTGGGGCAGAAAAGAAACGATGCACCGATTCGGGCTCGAAACAAAACGAATGCACCCAATCCACTTTTTTCACCTAGTAGTGATGTTTTGGTTCATTTTGGTCAGTTTCATTACTGTGCCGAAAACCATGCCGAGGGTGCATTTACTTCATCGATTTGGGCCGAAAATGAAACGATGCACCCATTGGTCCAGAAACAAAACGAACGCACCCAGTCCACTTTTATGGACCCAATAGTGATGTTTGGGTTCCTTTGGGTCAGTTTCGTAATTGTGTCGAAAACCATGCCGTGGTTGCATTTAATGCACCGAGTCAGGCAGAAAAGAAACGATGCACCGATTCGGGCCAGAAACGAAACGAACGCACCCAATCCACTTTTTTGGAACCAATATTGAAGTTTTGGTTCATTTTGGTCAGTTTCATTACTGTGCCGAAAACCATGTCGGGTTGCATTTACTGCACTGATTCGGGCCAAAAATTAAACGATGCACTGATTCATCCAGAAACAAAACGAACGCACCTAGTCCACTTGTTTGGACCCAATAGTGAAGTTTGGGTTCATTTGGGTCAGTTTCGTAATTGTGTCGAAAACCATGCCGGGGTTGCATTTAATGCACCGAGTCGGGAAGAAAAGAAACGATGCACCGATTCGGGCCAGAAACAAAACGAACGCAGCCAATCCACTTTTTTGACCTAGTAGTGATGTTTTGGTTCATTTTTGTCAGTTTCATTACTGTGCCGAAAACCATGCCGAGGGTGCATTTACTGCATCGATTTGGGCCGAAAATGAAACGATGCACCGACTGGTCCAGAAACAAAACGAACGCACCCAGTCCACTTTTATGGACCCAATAGTGATGTTTGGGTTCGTTTGGGTCAGTTTCATAATTGTGTCGAAAACCATGCCGGGGTTGCACTTAATGCACCGAGTCGGGCAGAAAAGAAACGATGCACCGATTCGGGCCAGAAACGAAACGAACGCACCCAATCCACTTTTCTGGAACCAATATTGATGTTTTGGTTCATTTTGGTCAGTTTCATTACTGTGCCGAAAACCATGTCGGGTTGCATTTACTGCACCGATTTGGGCCAAAAATTAAACGTTGCACCGATTTGTCCAGAAACAAAACGAACGCACCCAGTCCACTTTTTTGGACCCAATAGTGATGTTTGGGTTCATTTGGGTCAGTTTCGTCATTGTGTCAAAAACCATGTCGGGGTTGCATTTAATGCACCGAGTCGGGCTGAAAAGAAACGATGCACCGATTTGGGCCAGAAATGAAATGAACGCACCCAATCCACTTTTTTGGAATCAATATTGATGTTTTGGTTCATTTTGGTCAGTTTCATTACTGTGCCGAATACCATTTCGGGTTGCATTTACTGCACTGATTCGGGCCAAAAATTAAACGATCCACCGATTTGTCAGAAACAAAACGAACACACCCAGTCCACTTTTTGGGACACAATAGTGATGTTTGGGTTCATTTGGGTCAGTTTCGTAATTGTGTCGAAAACCATGCCGTGGTTGCATTTAATGCACCGAGTCGGGCAGAAAAGAAACGATGCACCAATTCAGGCCAGAAACGAAACGAACGCACCCAATCCACTTTTTTGGAACCAATATTGAAGTTTTGGTTCATTTTGGTCAGTTTCATTAGTGTGCCGAAAACCATGTCGGGTTGCGTTTACAGCACCGATTCGGGCCAAAAATTAAACGATGCACTGATTCGTCCAGAAACAAAACGAACGCACCTAGTCCACATGTTTGGACCCAATAGTGAAGTTTGGGTTCATTTGGGTCAGTTTCGTAATTGTGTCGAAAACCATGCCGGGGTTGCATTTAATGCACCGATTCGGGCCAGAAACAAAACGAACGCACCCAATCCACTTTTTTGACCTAGTAGTGATGTTTTGGTTCATTTTTGTCAGTTTCATTACTGTGCCGAAAACCATGCCGAGGGTGCATTTACTGCATCGATTTGGGCCGAAAATGAAACGATGCACCGACTGGTCCAGAAACAAAACGAACGCACCCAGTCCACTTTTATGGACCCAATAGTGATGTTTGGGTTCGTTTGGGTCAGTTTCATAATTGTGTCGAAAACCATGCCGGGGTTGCACTTAATGCACCGAGTCGGGCAAAAAAGAAACGATGCACCGATTCGGGCCAGAAACGAAACGAACGCACCCAATCCACTTTTCTGGAACCAATATTGATGTTTTGGTTCATTTTGGTCAGTTTCATTACTGTGCCGAAAACCATGTCGGGTTGCATTTACTGCACCGATTCGGGCCAAAAATTAAACGTTGCACCGATTTGTCCAGAAACAAAACGAACGCACCCAGTCCACTTTTTTGGACCCAATAGTGATGTTTGGGTTCATTTGGGTCAGTTTCGTCATTGTGTCAAAAACCATGTCGGGGTTGCATTTAATGCACCGAGTCGGGCAGAAAAGAAACGATGCACCGATTCGGGCCAGAAATGAAATGAACG
Organism: Echinochloa phyllopogon; assembly: GCA_033239725.1. Lineage (NCBI taxonomy): Eukaryota > Viridiplantae > Streptophyta > Magnoliopsida > Poales > Poaceae > Echinochloa > Echinochloa phyllopogon. Next base: position 33,867,498 of record BTCW01000018.1, read on the forward strand.
CACCCAATCCACTTTTTTGGAATCAATATTGATGTTTTGGTTCATTTTGGTCAGTTTCATTACTGTGCCGAATACCATTTCGGGTTGCATTTACTGCACTGATTCGGGCCAAAAATTAAACGATCCACCGATTTGTCAGAAACAAAACGAACACACCCAGTCCACTTTTTGGGACACAATAGTGATGTTTGGGTTCATTTGGGTCAGTTTCGTAATTGTGTCGAAAACCATGCCGTGGTTGCATTTAATGCACCGAGTCGGGCAGAAAAGAAACGATGCACCAATTCAGGCCAGAAACGAAACGAACGCACCCAATCCACTTTTTTGGAACCAATATTGAAGTTTTGGTTCATTTTGGTCAGTTTCATTACTGTGCCGAAAACCATGTCGGGTTGCGTTTACAGCACCGATTCGGGCCAAAAATTAAACGATGCACTGATTCGTCCAGAAACAAAACGAACGCACCTAGTCCACATGTTTGGACCCAATAGTGAAGTTTGGGTTCATTTGGGTCAGTTTCGTAATTGTGTCGAAAACCATGCTGGGGTTGCATTTAATGCACCGAGTCGGGCAGAAAAGAAACGATGCACCGATTCGGGCCAGAAACAAAACGAACGCACCCAATCCACTTTTTTGACCTAGTAGTGATGTTTTGGTTCATTTTTGTCAGTTTCATTACTGTGCCGAAAACCATGCCGAGGGTGCATTTACTGCATCGATTTGGGCCGAAAATGAAACGATGCACCGATTCGTCCAGAAACAAAACGAACGCACCCAGTCCACTTTTATGGACCCAATAGTGATGTTTGGGTTCATTTTGGTCAGTTTGATTACTGTGCCGAAAACCATATCGGGTTGCATTTACTGCACCGATTCGGGCCAAAAATTAAACGATGCACTGATTCGTCCAGAAACAAAACGAACGCACCTAGTCCACATGTTTGGACCCAATAGTGAAGTTTGGGTTCATTTGGGTCAGTTTCGTAATTGTGTCGAAAACCATGCCGGGGTTGCATTTAATGCACCGAGTCGGGCAGAAAAGAAACGATGCACCGATTCGGGCCAGAAACAAAACGAACGCACCCAATCCACTTTTTTGACCTAGTAGTGATGTTTTGGTTCATTTTTGTCAGTTTCATTACTGTGCCGAAAACCATGCCGAGGGTGCATTTACTGCATCGATTTGGGCCGAAAATGAAATGATGCACCGATTCGTCCAGAAACAAAACGAACGCACCCAGTCCACTTTTATGGACCCAATAGTGATGTTTGGGTTCGTTTGGGTCAGTTTGATAATTGTGTCGAAAACCATGCCGGGGTTGCATTTAATGGACCGAGTCGGGCAGAAAAGAAACGCTGCACCGATTCGGGCCAGAAATGAAACGATGCACCGATTCGGGCCAGAAACGAAACGAACGCACCCAATCCACTTTTTTGGAACCAATATTGAAGTTTTGGTTCATTTTGGTCAGTTTCATTACTGTGCCAAAAACCATGTCGGGTTGCATTTACTGTACCGATTCGGGCCAAAAATTAATGCACCGAGTCGGGCAGAAGTCCACATGTTTGGACCCAATAGTGAAGTTTGGGTTCATTTGGGTCAGTTTCGTAATTGTGTCGAAAACCATGCCGGGGTTGCATTTAATGCACCGAGTCGGGCAGAAAAGAAACGATGCACCGATTCGGGCCAGAAACAAAACGAACGCACCCAATCCACCTTTTTGACCTAGAACTGATGTTTTGGTTCATTTTGGTCAGTTTCATTACTGTTCCGAAAACCATGCCGAGGGTGCATTTACTGCATCGATTTGGGCCGAAATGAAACAATGCACCGATTGGTCCAGAAACAAAATGAACGCACCCAGTCCACTTTTATGGACCCAATAGTGATGTTTGGGTTCGTTTGGGTCAGTTTCACAATTGTGTCTCAAACCATGCCGGGGTTGCACTTAATGCACCGAGTCGGGCAGAAAAGAAACGATGCACCGATTCGGGCCAGAAACGAAACGAACGCACCCAATCCACTTTTTTGGAACCAATATTGATGTTTTGGTTCATTTTGGTCAGTTTCATTACTGTGCCGAAAACCATGTCGGGTTGCATTTACTGCACCGATTCGGGCCAAAAATTAAACGATGCACCGATTTGTCCGGAAACAAAACGAACGCACCCAGTCCACTTTTTTGGACCCAATAGTGATGTTTGGGTTCATTTGGGTCAGTTTCGTAATTGTGTCGAAAACCATGTCGGGGTTGCATTTAATGCACCGAGTCGGGCAGAAAAGAAACGATGCACCGATTCGGGCCAGAAACAAAACGAACGCACCCAATCCACCTTTTTGACCTAGAACTGATGTTTTGGTTCATTTTGGTCAGTTTCATTACTGTTCCGAAAACCATGCCGAGGGTGCATTTACTGCATCGATTTGGGCCGAAATGAAACAATGCACCGATTGGTCCAGAAACAAAATGAACGCACCCAGTCCACTTTTATGGACCCAATAGTGATGTTTGGGTTCGTTTGGGTCAGTTTCACAATTGTGTCTCAAACCATGCCGGGGTTGCACTTAATGCACCGAGTCGGGCAGAAAAGAAACGATGCACCGATTCGGGCCAGAAACGAAACGAACGCACCCAATCCACTTTTTTGGAACCAATATTGATGTTTTGGTTCATTTTGGTCAGTTTCATTACTGTGCCGAAAACCATGTCGGGTTGCATTTACTGCACCGATTCGGGCCAAAAATTAAACGATGCACCGATTTGTCCGGAAACAAAACGAACGCAACCAGTCCACTTTTTTGGACCCAATAGTGATGTTTGGGTTCATTTGGGTCAGTTTCGTAATTGTGTCGAAAACCATGCCGGGGTTGCATTTAATGCACCGAGTTGGGCAGAAAAGAAACGATGCACCGATTCGGGCCAGAAACGAAATGACCGCACCCAATCCACTTTTTTGGAACCAATATATATGTTTTGGTTCATTTTGGTCAGTTTCATTACCGTGCCGAAAACCATTTCGGGTTGCATTTACTGCACTGATTCGGGCCAAAAATTAAACGATCCACCGATTTGTCCAGAAACAAAACAAACTCACCCAGTCCACTTTTTTGGACCCAATAGTGATGTTTCGGTTCATTTGGGTCAGTTTCGTAATTGTGTCGAAAACCATGCCGTGGTTGCATTTAATGCACCGAGTCAGGCAGAAAAGAAACGATGCAACGATTCGGGCCAGAAACGAAACGAACGCACCCAATCCACTTTTTTGGAACCAATATTGAAGTTTTGGTTCATTTTGGTCAGTTTCATTACTGTGCCGAAAACCATGTCGGGTTGCATTTACTGCACTGATTCGGGCCAAAAATTAAACGATGCACTGATTCATCCAGAAACAAAACGAACGCACCTAGTCCACTTGTTTGGACCCAATAGTGAAGTTTGGGTTCATTTGGGTCAGTTTCGTAATTGTGTCGAAAACCATGCCGGGTTTGCATTTAATGCACCGAGTCGGGCAGAAAAGAAACGATGCACCGATTCGGGCCAGAAACAAAACGAATGCACCCAATCCACTTTTTTGACCTAGTAGTGATGTTTTGGTTCATTTTTGTTAGTTTCATTACTGTGCCGAAAACCATGTCGAGGGTGCATTTACTGCATCGATTTGGGCCGAAAATGAAACGATGCACCGACTGGTCCAGAAACAAAACGAACGCACCCAGTCCACTTTTATGGACCCAATAGTGATGTTTGGGTTCGTTTGGGTCAGTTTCATAATTGTGTCGAAAACCATGCCGGGGTTGCACTTAATGCACCGAGTCGGGCAGAAAAGAAACGATGCACCGATTCGGGCCAGAAACGAAACGAACGCACCCAATCCACTTTTCTGGAACCAATATTGATGTTTTGGTTCATTTTGGTCAGTTTCATTACTGTGCCGAAAACCATGTCGGGTTGCATTTACTGCACCGATTCGGGCCAAAAATTAAACGATGCACCGATTTGTCCGGAAACAAAACGAACGCACCCAGTCCACTTTTTTGGACCCAATAGTGATGTTTGGGTTCATTTGGGTCAGTTTCGTAATTGTGTCGAAAACCATGCCGGGGTTGCATTTAATGCACCGAGTCGGGCAGAAAAGAAACGATGCACCGATTCGGGCCAGAAACGAAATGAACGCACCCAATCCACTTTTTTGGAACCAATATATATGTTTTGGTTCATTTTGGTCAGTTTCATTACCGTGCCGAAAACCATTTCGGGTTGCATTTACTGCACTGATTCGGGCCAAAAATTAAACGATCCACCGATTTGTCCAGAAACAAAACGAACACACCCAGTCCACTTTTTTGGACCCAATAGTGAAGTTTGGGTTCATTTGGGTCAGTTTCGTAATTGTGTCAAAAACTATGCCGGGGTTGCATTTAATGCACCGAGTGGGGCAGAAAAGAAACGATGCACCGATTCGGGCTCGAAACAAAACGAATGCACCCAATCCACTTTTTTCACCTAGTAGTGATGTTTTGGTTCATTTTGGTCAGTTTCATTACTGTGCCGAAAACCATGCCGAGGGTGCATTTACTTCATCGATTTGGGCCGAAAATGAAACGATGCACCGATTGGTCCAGAAACAAAACGAACGCACCCAGTCCACTTTTATGGACCCAATAGTGATGTTTGGGTTCCTTTGGGTCAGTTTCGTAATTGTGTCGAAAACCATGCCGTAGTTGCATTTAATGCACCGAGTCAGGCAGAAAAGAAACGATGCACCGATTCGGGCCAGAAACGAAACGAACGCACCCAATCCACTTTTTTGGAACCAATATTGAAGTTTTGGTTCATTTTGGTCAGTTTCATTACTGTGCCGAAAACCATGTCGGGTTGCATTTACTGCACTGATTCGGGCCAAAAATTAAACGATGCACTGATTCATCCAGAAACAAAACGAACGCACCTAGTCCACTTGTTTGGACCCAATAGTGAAGTTTGGGTTCATTTGGGTCAGTTTCGTAATTGTGTCGAAAACCATGCCGGGGTTGCATTTAATGCACCGAGTCGGGCAGAAAAGAAACGATGCACCGATTCGGGCCAGAAACAAAACGAACGCAGCCAATCCACTTTTTTGACCTAGTAGTGATGTTTTGGTTCATTTTTGTCAGTTTCATTACTGTGCCGAAAACCATGCCGAGGGTGCATTTACTGCATCGATTTGGGCCGAAAATGAAACGATGCACCGACTGGTCCAGAAACAAAACGAACGCACCCAGTCCACTTTTATGGACCCAATAGTGATGTTTGGGTTCGTTTGGGTCAGTTTCATAATTGTGTCGAAAACCATGCCGGGGTTGCACTTAATGCACCGAGTCGGGCAGAAAAGAAACGATGCACCGATTCGGGCCAGAAACGAAACGAACGCACCCAATCCACTTTTCTGGAACCAATATTGATGTTTTGGTTCATTTTGGTCAGTTTCATTACTGTGCCGAAAACCATGTCGGGTTGCATTTACTGCACCGATTTGGGCCAAAAATTAAACGTTGCACCGATTTGTCCAGAAACAAAACGAACGCACCCAGTCCACTTTTTTGGACCCAATAGTGATGTTTGGGTTCATTTGGGTCAGTTTCGTCATTGTGTCAAAAACCATGTCGGGGTTGCATTTAATGCACCGAGTCGGGCAGAAAAGAAACGATGCACCGATTTGGGCCAGAAATGAAATGAACTCACCTAATCCACTTTTTTGGAATCAATATTGATGTTTTGGTTCATTTTGGTCAGTTTCATTACTGTGCCGAATACCATTTCGGGTTGCATTTACTGCACTGATTCGGGCCAAAAATTAAACGATCCACCGATTTGTCAGAAACAAAACGAACACACCCAGTCCACTTTTTGGGACACAATAGTGATGTTTGGGTTCATTTGGGTCAGTTTCGTAATTGTGTCGAAAACCATGCCGTGGTTGCATTTAATGCTCCGAGTCGGGCAGAAAAGAAACGATGCACCAATTCAGGCCAGAAACGAAACGAACGCACCCAATCCACTTTTTTGGAACCAATATTGAAGTTTTGGTTCATTTTGGTCAGTTTCATTACTGTGCCGAAAACCATGTCGGGTTGCGTTTACAGCACCGATTCGGGCCAAAAATTAAACGATGCACTGATTCGTCCAGAAACAAAACGAACGCACCTAGTCCACATGTTTGGACCCAATAGTGAAGTTTGGGTTCATTTGGGTCAGTTTCGTAATTGTGTCGAAAACCATGCCGGGGTTGCATTTAATGCACCGATTCGGGCCAGAAACAAAACGAACGCACCCAATCCACTTTTTTGACCTAGTAGTGATGTTTTGGTTCATTTTTGTCAGTTTCATTACTGTGCCGAAAACCATGCCGAGGGTGCATTTACTGCATCGATTTGGGCCGAAAATGAAACGATGCACCGACTGGTCCAGAAACAAAACGAACGCACCCAGTCCACTTTTATGGACCCAATAGTGATGTTTGGGTTCGTTTGGGTCAGTTTCATAATTGTGTCGAAAACCATGCCGGGGTTGCACTTAATGCACCGAGTCGGGCAAAAAAGAAACGATGCACCGATTCGGGCCAGAAACGAAACGAACGCACCCAATCCACTTTTCTGGAACCAATATTGATGTTTTGGTTCATTTTGGTCAGTTTCATTACTGTGCCGAAAACCATGTCGGGTTGCATTTACTGCACCGATTCGGGCCAAAAATTAAACGTTGCACCGATTTGTCCAGAAACAAAACGAACGCACCCAGTCCACTTTTTTGGACCCAATAGTGATGTTTGGGTTCATTTGGGTCAGTTTCGTCATTGTGTCAAAAACCATGTCGGGGTTGCATTTAATGCACCGAGTCGGGCAGAAAAGAAACGATGCACCGATTTGGGCCAGAAATGAAATGAACTCACCTAATCCACTTTTTTGGAATCAATATTGATGTTTTGGTTCATTTTGGTCAGTTTCATTACTGTGCCGAATACCATATCGGGTTGCATTTACTGCACTGATTCGGGCCAAAAATTAAACGATCCACCGATTTGTCAGAAACAAAACGAACACACCCAGTCCACTTTTTGGGACACAATAGTGATGTTTGGGTTCATCTGGGTCAGTTTCGTAATTGTGTCGAAAACCATGCCGTGGTTGCATTTAATGCACCGAGTCGGGCAGAAAAGAAACGATGCACCAATTCAGGCCAGAAACGAAACGAACGCACCCAATCCACTTTTTTGGAACCAATATTGAAGTTTTGGTTCATTTTGGTCAGTTTCATTACTGTGCCGAAAACCATGTCGGGTTGCGTTTACAGCACCGATTCGGGCCAAAAATTAAACGATGCACTGATTCGTCCAGAAACAAAACGAACGCACCTAGTCCACATGTTTGGACCCAATAGTGAAGTTTGGGTTCATTTGGGTCAGTTTCGTAATTGTGTCGAAAACCATGCCGGGGTTGCATTTAATGCACCGAGTCGGGCAGAAAAGAAACGATGCACCGATTCGGGCCAGAAACAAAACGAACGCACCCAATCCACTTTTTTGACCTAGTAGTGATGTTTTGGTTCATTTTTGTCAGTTTCATTACTGTGCCGAAAACCATGCCGAGGGTGCATTTACTGCATCGATTTGGGCCGAAAATGAAACGATGCACCGATTCGTCCAGAAACAAAACGAACGCACCCAGTCCACTTTTATGGACCCAATAGTGATGTTTGGGTTCATTTTTGTCAGTTTGATTACTGTGCCGAAAACCATATCGGGTTGCATTTACTGCACCGATTCGGGCCAAAAATTAAACGATGCACTGATTCGTCCAGAAACAAAACGAACGCACCTAGTCCACATGTTTGGACCCAATAGTGAAGTTTGGGTTCATTTGGGTCAGTTTCGTAATTGTGTCGAAAACCATGCCGGGGTTGCATTTAATGCACCGAGTCGGGCAGAAAAGAAACGATGCACCGATTCGGGCCAGAAACAAAACGAACGCACCCAATCCACTTTTTTGACCTAGTAGTGATGTTTTGGTTCATTTTTGTCAGTTTCATTACTGTGCCGAAAACCATGCCGAGGGTGCATTTACTGCATTGATTTGGGCCGAAAATGAAACGATGCACCGATTCGTCCAGAAACAAAACGAACGCACCCAGTCCACTTTTATGGACCCAATAGTGATGTTTGGGTTCGTTTGGGTCAGTTTGATAATTGTGTCGAAAACCATGCCGGGGTTGCATTTAATGGACCGAGTCGGGCAGAAAAGAAACGCTGCACCGATTCGGGCCAGAAATGAAACGATGCACCGATTCGGGCCAGAAACGAAACGAACGCACCCAATCCACTTTTTTGAAACCAATATTGAAGTTTTGGTTCATTTTGGTCAGTTTCATTACTGTGCCAAAAACCATGTCGGGTTGCATTTACTGTACCGATTCGGGCCAAAAATTAATGCACCGAGTCGGGCAGAAGTCCACATGTTTGGACCCAATAGTGAAGTTTGGGTTCATTTGGGTCAGTTTCGTAATTGTGTCGAAAACCATGCCGGGGTTGCATTTAATGCACCGAGTCGGGCAGAAAAGAAACGATGCACCGATTCGGGCCAGAAACAAAACGAACGCACCCAATCCACTTTTTTGACCTAGTAGTGATGTTTTGGTTCATTTTTGTCAGTTTCATTACTGTGCCGAAAACCATGCCGAGGGTGCATTTACTGCATTGATTTGGGCCGAAAATGAAACGATGCACCGATTCGTCCAGAAACAAAACGAACGCACCCAGTCCACTTTTATGGACCCAATAGTGATGTTTGGGTTCGTTTGGGTCAGTTTGATAATTGTGTCGAAAACCATGCCGGGGTTGCATTTAATGGACCGAGTCGGGCAGAAAAGAAACGCTGCACCGATTCGGGCCAGAAATGAAACGATGCACCGATTCGGGCCAGAAACGAAACGAACGCACCCAATCCACTTTTTTGGAACCAATATTGAAGTTTTGGTTCATTTTGGTCAGTTTCATTACTGTGCCAAAAACCATGTCGGGTTGCATTTACTGTACCGATTCGGGCCAAAAATTAATGCACCGAGTCGGGCAGAAGTCCACATGTTTGGACCCAATAGTGAAGTTTGGGTTCATTTGGGTCAGTTTCGTAATTGTGTCGAAAACCATGCCGGGGTTGCATTTAATGCACCGAGTCGGGCAGAAAAGAAACGATGCACCGATTCGGGCCAGAAACAAAACGAACGCACCCAATCCACTTTTTTGACCTAGTAGTGATGTTTTGGTTCATTTTTGTCAGTTTCATTACTGTGCCGAAAACCATGCCGAGGGTGCATTTACTGCATCGATTTGGGCCGAAAATGAAACGATGCACCGATTCGTCCAGAAACAAAACGAACGCACCCAGTCCACTTTTATGGACCCAATAGTGATGTTTGGGTTCGTTTGGGTCAGTTTGATAATTGTGTCGAAAACCATGCCGGGGTTGCATTTAATGGACCGAGTCGGGCAGAAAAGAAACGCTGCACCGATTCGGGCCAGAAATGAAACGATGCACCGATTCGGGCCAGAAACGAAACGAACGCACCCAATCCAGTTTTTTGGAACCAATATTGAAGTTTTGGTTCATTTTGGTCAGTTTCATTACTGTGCCAAAAACCATGTCGGGTTGCATTTACTGTACCGATTCGGGCCAAAAATTAAACGATGCACTGATTAATCCAGAAACAAAACGAACGCACCTAGTCCACTTTTTTGGACCCAATAGTGAAGTTTGGGTTCATTTGGGTCAGTTTCGTAATTGTGTCGAAAACCATGCCGGGGTTGCATTTAATGCACCGAGTCGGGCAGAAAAGAAACGATGCACCGATTCGGGCCAGAAACGAAATGAACGCACCCAATCCACTTTTTTGGAACCAATATTGATGTTTTGGTTCATTTTGGTCAGTTTCATTACTGTGCCGAAAACCATTTCGGGTTGCATTTACTGCACTGATTCGGGCCAAAAATTAAACGATCCACCGATTTGTCCAGAAGCAAAACGAACACACCCAATCCACTTTTTTGGACCCAATAGTGATGTTTGGGTTCATTTGGGTCAGTTTCGTAATTGTGTCGAAAACCATGCCGTGGTTGCATTTAATGCACCGAGTCGGGCAGAAAAGAAACGATGCACGGATTCAGGCCAGAAACGAAACGAACGCACCCAATCCACTTTTTTGGAACCAATATTGAAGTTTTGGTTCATTTTGCTCAGTTTCATTACTGTGCCGAAAACCATGTCGGGTTGCATTTACTGCACCGATTCGGGCCAAAAATTAAACGATGCACTGATTCGGGCCAGAAACAAAACGAACGCACCTAGTCCACTTTTTTGTACCCAATAGTGATGTTTGGGTTCATTTGGGTCAGTTTCATAATTGTGTCGAAAACCATGCCGGGGTTGCATTTAATGCACCGAGTCGGGCAGAAAAGAAACGATGCACTGATTCGGGCCAGAAATGAAACGATGCACCGATTCGGGCCAGAAACGAAACGAACGCACCCAATCCACTTTTTTGGAACCAATATTGATGTTTTGTTTCATTTTGGTCAGTTTCATTACTGTGCCGAAAACCATGTCGGGTTGCATTTACTGCACCGATTCGGGCCAAAAATTAAACGATGCACTGATTCGTCTAGAAACAAAACGAACACACCTAGTCCACTTTTTTGGACCCAATAGTGAAGTTTGGGTTCATTTGGGTCAGTTTCGTAATTGTGTCGAAAACTATGCCGGGGTTGCATTTAATGCACCGAGTGGGGCAGAAAAGAAACGATGCACCGATTCGGGCTCGAAACAAAACGAATGCACCCAATCCACTTTTTTCGCCTAGTAGTGATGTTTTGGTTCATTTTGGTCAGTTTCATTACTGTGCCGAAAACCATGCCGAGGGTGCATTTACTGCATCGATTTGGGCCGAAAATGAAACGATGCACCGATTGGTCCAGAAACAAAACGAACGCACCCAGTCCACTTTTATGGACCCAATAGTGATGTTTGGGTTCCTTTGGGTCAGTTTCATAATTGTGTCGAAAACCATGCCGGGGTTGCACTTAATGCACCGAGTCGGGCAGAAAAGAAACGATGCACCGATTCGGGCCAGAAACGAAACGAACGCACCCAATCCACTTTTTTGGAACCAATATTGATGTTTTGGTTCATTTTGGTCAGTTTCATTACTGTGCCGAAAACCATGTCGGGTTGCATTTACTGCACCGATTCGGGCCAAAAATTAAACGATGCACCGATTTGTCCAGAAACAAAACGAACGCACCCAGTCCACTTTTTTGGACCCAATAGTGATGTTTGGGTTCATTTGGGTCAGTTTCATAATTTTGTCGAAAACCATGCCGGGGTTGCATTTAATGCACCGAGTCGGGCAGAAAAGAAACGATGCACCGATTCGGGCCAGAAACGAAACGAACGCACCCAATCCACTTTTTTGACCTAGTAGTGAAGTTTTGGTTCATTTTGGTCAGTTTCATTACTGTGCCGAAAACCATGTCGGGTTACATTTACTGCACCGATTCGGGCCAAAAATTAAACGATGCACTGATTCGTCTAGAAACAAAACGAACGCACCTAGTCCACTTTTTTGGACCCAATATTGAAGTTTGGGTTCATTTGGGTCAGTTTCGTAATTGTGTCGAAAACCATGCCGGGGTTGCATTTAATGCACCGAGTCGGGCAGAAAAGAAACGATGCACCGATTCGGGCCAGAAACGAAATCAACGCACCCAATCCACTTTTTTGGAACCAATATTGTTGTTTTGGTTCATTTTGGTCAGTTTCATTACTGTGCCGAAAACCATTTCGGGTTGCATTTACTGCACTGATTCGGGCCAAAAATTAAACGATCCACCGATTTGTCCAGAAGCAAAACGAACACACCCAGTCCACTTTTTTGGACCCAATAGTGATGTTTGGGTTCATTTGGGTCAGTTTCGTAATTGTGTCGAAAACCATGCCGTGGTTGCATTTAATGCACCGAGTCGGGCAGAAACGAAACGATGCACCGATTCGGGCCAGAAACGAAACGAACGCACCCAATCCACTTTTTTCGAACCAATATTGAAGTTTTGGTTCATTTTGGTCAGTTTCATTACTGTGCCGAAAACCATGCCGAGGGTGCATTTACTGCATCGATTTGGGCCGAAAATGAAACGATGCACCGATTGGTCCAGAAACAAAACGAACGCACCCAGTCCACTTTTATGGACCCAATAGTGATGTTTGGGTTCCTTTGGGTCAGTTTCATAATTGTGTCGAAAACCATGCCGAGGTTGCACTTAATGCACCGTGTCGGGCAGAAAAGAAACGATGCACCGATTCGGGCCAGAAACGAAACGAACGCACCCAATCCACTTTTTTGGAACCAATATTGATGTTTTGGTTCATTTTGGTCAGTTTCATTACTGTGCCGAAAACCATGTCGGGTTGCATTTACTGCACCGATTCGGGCCAAAAATTAAACGATGCACCGATTTGTCCAGAAACAAAACGAACGCACCCAGTCCACTTTTTTGGACCCAATAGTGATGTTTGGGTTCATTTGGGTCAGTTTCATAATTTTGTCGAAAACCATGCCGGGGTTGCATTTAATGCACCGAGTCGGGCAGAAAAGAAACGATGCACCGATTCGGGCCAGAAACGAAATGAACGCACCCAATCCACTTTTTTGGAACCAATATATATGTTTTGGTTCAATTTGGTCAGTTTCATTACTGTGCCGAAAACCATGTCGGGTTGCATTTACTGTACCGATTCGGGCCAAAAATTAATGCACCGAGTCGGGCAGAAGTCCACATGTTTGGACCCAATAGTGAAGTTTGGGTTCATTTGGGTCAGTTTCGTAATTGTGTCGAAAACCATGCCGGGGTTGCATTTAATGCACCGAGTCGGGCAGAAAAGAAACGATGCACCGATTCGGGCCAGAAACAAAACGAACGCACCCAATCCACTTTTTTGACCTAGTAGTGATGTTTTGGTTCATTTTTGTCAGTTTCATTATTGTGCCGAAAACCATGCCGAGGGTGCATTTACTGCATTGATTTGGGCCGAAAATGAAACGATGCACCGATTCGTCCAGAAACAAAACGAACGCACCCAGTCCACTTTTATGGACCCAATAGTGATGTTTGGGTTCGTTTGGGTCAGTTTGATAATTGTGTCGAAAACCATGCCGGGGTTGCATTTAATGGACCGAGTCGGGCAGAAAAGAAACGCTGCACCGATTCGGGCCAGAAATGAAACGATGCACCGATTCGGGCCAGAAACGAAACGAACGCACCCAATCCAGTTTTTTGGAACCAATATTGAAGTTTTGGTTCATTTTGGTCAGTTTCATTACTGTGCCAAAAACCATGTCGGGTTGCATTTACTGTACCGATTCGGGCCAAAAATTAAACGATGCACTGATTAATCCAAAAACAAAACGAACGCACCTAGTCCACTTTTTTGGACCCAATAGTGAAGTTTGGGTTCATTTGGGTCAGTTTCGTAATTGTGTCGAAAACCATGCCGGGGTTGCATTTAATGCACCGAGTCGGGCAGAAAAGAAACGATGCACCGATTCGGGCCAGAAACGAAATGAACGCACCCAATCCACTTTTTTGGAACCAATATTGATGTTTTGGTTCATTTTGGTCAGTTTCATTACTGTGCCGAAAACCATTTCGGGTTGCATTTACTGCACTGATTCGGGCCAAAAATTAAACGATCCACCGATTTGTCCAGAAGCAAAACGAACACACCCAATCCACTTTTTTGGACCCAATAGTAATGTTTGGGTTCATTTGGGTCAGTTTCGTAATTGTGTCGAAAACCATGCCGTGGTTGCATTTAATGCACCGAGTCGGGCAGAAAAGAAACGATGCACCGATTCGGGCCAGAAACGAAACGAACGCACCCAATCCACTTTTTTGGAACCAATATTGAAGTTTTGGTTCATTTTGGTCAGTTTCATTACTGTGCCGAAAACCATGTCGGGTTGCATTTACTGCACCGATTCGGGCCAAAAATTAAACGATGCACTGATTCGGGCCAGAAACAAAACGAACGCACCTAGTCCACTTTTTTGGACCCAATAGTGATGTTTGGGTTCATTTGGGTCAGTTTCATAATTGTGTCGAAAACCATGCCGGGGTTGCATTTAATGCACCGAGTCGGGCAGAAAAGAAACGATGCACTGATTCGGGCCAGAAATGAAACGATGCACCGATTCGGGCCAGAAACGAAACGAACGCACCCAATCCACTTTTTTGGAACCAATATTGATGTTTTGTTTCATTTTGGTCAGTTTCATTACTGTGCCGAAAACCATGACGGGTTGCATTTACTGCACCGATTCGGGCCAAAAATTAAACGATGCACTGATTCGTCTAGAAACAAAACGAACACACCTAGTCCACTTTTTTGGACCCAATAGTGAAGTTTGGGTTCATTTGGGTCAGTTTCGTAATTGTGTCGAAAACTATGCCGGGGTTGCATTTAATGCACCGAGTGGGGCAGAAAAGAAACGATGCACCGATTCGGGCTCGAAACAAAATGAATGCACCCAATCCACTTTTTTCACCTAGTAGTGATGTTTTGGTTCATTTTGGTCAGTTTCATTACTGTGCCGAAAACCATGCCGAGGGTGCATTTACTGCATCGATTTGGGCCGAAAATGAAACGATGCACCGATTGGTCCAGAAACAAAACGAACGCACCCAGTCCACTTTTATGGACCCAATAGTGATGTTTGGGTTCCTTTGGGTCAGTTTCATAATTGTGTCGAAAACCATGCCGGGGTTGCACTTAATGCACCGAGTCGGGCAGAAAAGAAACGATGCACCGATTCGGGCCAGAAACGAAACGAACGCACCCAATCCACTTTTTTGGAATCAATATTGATGTTTTGGTTCATTTTGGTCAGTTTCATTACTGTGCCGAAAACCATGTCGGGTTGCATTTACTGCACCGATTCGGGCCAAAAATTAAACGATGCACCGATTTGTCCAGAAACAAAACGAACGCACCCAGTCCACTTTTTTGGACCCAATAGTGATGTTTGGGTTCATTTGGGTCAGTTTCGTAATTTTGTCGAAAACCATGCCGGGGTTGCATTTAATGCACCGAGTCGGGCAGAAAAGAAACGATGCACCGATTCGGGCCAGGAACGAAATGAACGCACCCAATCCACTTTTTTGGAACCAATATATATGTTTTGGTTCATTTTGGTCAGTTTCATTACTGTGCCGAAAACCATTTCGGGTTGCATTTACTGCACTGATTCGGGCCAAAAATTAAACGATCCACCGATTTGTCCAGAAACAAAACGAACACACCCAGTCCACTTTTTTGGACCCAATAGTGATGTTTGGGTTCATTTGGGTCAGTTTCGTAATTGTGTCGAAAACCATGCCGTGGTTGCATTTAATGCACCGAGTCAGGCAGAAAATAAACGATGCACCGATTCGGGCCAGAAACGAAATCAACGCACCCAATCCACTTTTTTGGAACCAATATTGTTGTTTTGGTTCATTTTGGTCAGTTTCATTACTGTGCCGAAAACCATTTCGGGTTGCATTTACTGCACTGATTCGGGCCAAAAATTAAACGATCCACCGATTTGTCCAGAAGCAAAACGAACACACCCAGTCCACTTTTTTGGACCCAATAGTGATGTTTGGGTTCATTTGGGTCAGTTTCGTAATTGTGTCGAAAACCATGCCGTGGTTGCATTTAATGCACCGAGTCGGGCAGAAACGAAACGATGCACCGATTCGGGCCAGAAACGAAACGAACGCACCCAATCCACTTTTTTCGAACCAATATTGAAGTTTTGGTTCATTTTGGTCAGTTTCATTACTGTGCCGAAAACCATGCCGAGGGTGCATTTACTGCATCGATTTGGGCCGAAAATGAAACGATGCACCGATTGGTCCAGAAACAAAACGAACGCACCCAGTCCACTTTTATGGACCCAATAGTGATGTTTGGGTTCCTTTGGGTCAGTTTCATAATTGTGTCGAAAACCATGCCGAGGTTGCACTTAATGCACCGAGTCGGGCAGAAAAGAAACGATGCACCGATTCGGGCCAGAAACGAAACGAACGCACCCAATCCACTTTTTTGGAACCAATATTGATGTTTTGGTTCATTTTGGTCAGTTTCATTACTGTGCCGAAAACCATGTCGGGTTGCATTTACTGCACCGATTCGGGCCAAAAATTAAACGATGCACCGATTTGTCCAGAAACAAAACGAACGCACCCAGTCCACTTTTTTGGACCCAATAGTGATGTTTGGGTTCATTTGGGTCAGTTTCATAATTTTGTCGAAAACCATGCCGGGGTTGCATTTAATGCACCGAGTCGGGCAGAAAAGAAACGATGCACCGATTCGGGCCAGAAACGAAATGAACGCACCCAATCCACTTTTTTGGAACCAATATATATGTTTTGGTTCAATTTGGTCAGTTTCATTACTGTGCCGAAAACCATGTCGGGTTGCATTTACTGTACCGATTCGGGCCAAAAATTAATGCACCGAGTCGGGCAGAAGTCCACATGTTTGGACCCAATAGTGAAGTTTGGGTTCATTTGGGTCAGTTTCGTAATTGTGTCGAAAACCATGCCGGGGTTGCATTTAATGCACCGAGTCGGGCAGAAAAGAAACGATGCACCAATTCGGGCCAGAAACAAAACGAACGCACCCAATCCACTTTTTTGACCTAGTAGTGATGTTTTGGTTCATTTTTGTCAGTTTCATTACTGTGCCGAAAACCATGCCGAGGGTGCATTTACTGCATTGATTTGGGCCGAAAATGAAACGATGCACCGATTCGTCCAGAAACAAAACGAACGCACCCAGTCCACTTTTATGGACCCAATAGTGATGTTTGGGTTCGTTTGGGTCAGTTTGATAATTGTGTCGAAAACCATGCCGGGGTTGCATTTAATGGACCGAGTCGGGCAGAAAAGAAACGCTGCACCGATTCGGGCCAGAAATGAAACGATGCACCGATTCGGGCCAGAAACGAAACGAACGCACCCAATCCAGTTTTTTGGAACCAATATTGAAGTTTTGGTTCATTTTGGTCAGTTTCATTACTGTGCCAAAAACCATGTCGGGTTGCATTTACTGTACCGATTCGGGCCAAAAATTAAACGATGCACTGATTAATCCAGAAACAAAACGAACGCACCTAGTCCACTTTTTTGGACCCAATAGTGAAGTTTGGGTTCATTTGGGTCAGTTTCGTAATTGTGTCGAAAACCATGCCGGGGTTGCATTTAATGCACCGAGTCGGGCAGAAAAGAAACGATGCACCGATTCGGGCCAGAAACGAAATGAACGCACCCAATCCACTTTTTTGGAACCAATATTGATGTTTTGGTTCATTTTGGTCAGTTTCATTACTGTGCCGAAAACCATTTCGGGTTGCATTTACTGCACTGATTCGGGCCAAAAATTAAACGATCCACCGATTTGTCCAGAAGCAAAACGAACACACCCAATCCACTTTTTTGGACCCAATAGTAATGTTTGGGTTCATTTGGGTCAGTTTCGTAATTGTGTCGAAAACCATGCCGTGGTTGCATTTAATGCACCGAGTCGGGCAGAAAAGAAACGATGCACCGATTCGGGCCAGAAACGAAACGAACGCACCCAATCCACTTTTTTGGAACCAATATTGAAGTTTTGGTTCATTTTGGTCAGTTTCATTACTGTGCCGAAAACCATGTCGGGTTGCATTTACTGCACCGATTCGGGCCAAAAATTAAACGATGCACTGATTCGGGCCAGAAACAAAACGAACGCACCTAGTCCACTTTTTTGGACCCAATAGTGATGTTTGGGTTCATTTGGGTCAGTTTCATAATTGTGTCGAAAACCATGCCGGGGTTGCATTTAATGCACCGAGTCGGGCAGAAAAGAAACGATGCACTGATTCGGGCCAGAAATGAAACGATGCACCGATTCGGGCCAGAAACGAAACGAACGCACCCAATCCACTTTTTTGGAACCAATATTGATGTTTTGTTTCATTTTGGTCAGTTTCATTACTGTGCCGAAAACCATGACGGGTTGCATTTACTGCACCGATTCGGGCCAAAAATTAAACGATGCACTGATTCGTCTAGAAACAAAACGAACACACCTAGTCCACTTTTTTGGACCCAATAGTGAAGTTTGGGTTCATTTGGGTCAGTTTCGTAATTGTGTCGAAAACTATGCCGGGGTTGCATTTAATGCACCGAGTGGGGCAGAAAAGAAACGATGCACCGATTCGGGCTCGAAACAAAATGAATGCACCCAATCCACTTTTTTCACCTAGTAGTGATGTTTTGGTTCATTTTGGTCAGTTTCATTACTGTGCCGAAAACCATGCCGAGGGTGCATTTACTGCATCGATTTGGGCCAAAAATGAAACGATGCACCGATTGGTCCAGAAACAAAACGAACGCACCCAGTCCACTTTTATGGACCCAATAGTGATGTTTGGGTTCCTTTGGGTCAGTTTCATAATTGTGTCGAAAACCATGCCGGGGTTGCACTTAATGCACCGAGTCGGGCAGAAAAGAAACGATGCACCGATTCGGGCCAGAAACGAAACGAACGCACCCAATCCACTTTTTTGGAACCAATATTGATGTTTTGGTTCATTTTGGTCAGTTTCATTACTGTGCCGAAAACCATGTCGGGTTGCATTTACTGCACCGATTCGGGCCAAAAATTAAACGATGCACCGATTTGTCCAGAAACAAAACGAACGCACCCAGTCCACTTTTTTGGACCCAATAGTGATGTTTGGGTTCATTTGGGTCAGTTTCGTAATTTTGTCGAAAACCATGCCGGGGTTGCATTTAATGCACCGAGTCGGGCAGAAAAGAAACGATGCACCGATTCGGGCCAGAAACGAAATGAACGCACCCAATCCACTTTTTTGGAACCAATATATATGTTTTGGTTCATTTTGGTCAGTTTCATTACTGTGCCGAAAACCATGTCGGGTTGCATTTACTGCACCGATTCGGGCCAAAAATTAAACGATGCACTGATTCATCCAGAAACAAAACGAACGCACCTAGTCCACTTTTTTGGACCCAATAGTGAAGTTTGGGTTCATTTGGGTCAGTTTCGTAATTGTGTCGAAAACCATGCCGGGGTTGCATTTAATGCACCGAGTGGGGCAGAAAAGAAACGATGCACCGATTCGGGCTCGAAACAAAACGAACGCACCCAATCCACTTTTTTGGAACCAATAATGATGTTTTGGTTCATTTTGGTCAGTTTCATTACTGTGCCGAAAACCATGTCGGGTTGCATTTACTGCACCGATTCGGGCCAAAAATTAAACGATGCACTGATTCGTCCAGAAACAAAACGAACGCACCTAGTCCACTTTTTTGGACCCAATAGTGATGTTTGGGTTCATTTGGGTCAGTTTCGTAATTGTGTCGAAAACCATGCCGGGGTTGCATTTAATGCACCGAGTCGGGCAGAAAAGAAACGATGCACCGATTCGGGCCAGAAACAAAACGAACGCACCCAATCCACTTTTTTGACCTAGTAGTGATGTTTTGGTTCATTTTTGTCAGTTTCATTACTGTGCCGAAAACCATGCCGAGGGTGCATTTACTGCATCGATTTGGGCCGAAAATGAAACGATGCACCGATTCGTCCAGAAACAAAACGAACGCACACAGTCCACTTTTATGGACCCAATAGTGATGTTTGGGTTCGTTTGGGTCAGTTTGATAATTGTGTCGAAAACCATGCCGGGGTTGCATTTAATGGACCGAGTCGGGCAGAAAAGAAACGCTGCACCGATTCGGGCCAGAAATGAAACGATGCACCGATTCGGGCCAGAAACGAAACGAACGCACCCAATCCAGTTTTTTGGAACCAATATTGAAGTTTTGGTTCATTTTGGTCAGTTTCATTACTGTGCCAAAAACCATGTCGGGTTGCATTTACTGTACCGATTCGGGCCAAAAATTAAACGATGCACTGATTAATCCAGAAACAAAACGAACGCACCTAGTCCACTTTTTTGGACCCAATAGTGAAGTTTGGGTTCATTTGGGTCAGTTTCGTAATTGTGTCGAAAACCATGCCGGGGTTGCATTTAATGCACCGAGTCGGGCAGAAAAGAAACGATGCACCGATTCGGGCCAGAAACGAAATGAACGCACCCAATCCACTTTTTTGGAACCAATATTGATGTTTTGGTTCATTTTGGTCAGTTTCATTACTGTGCCGAAAACCATTTCGGGTTGCATTTACTGCACTGATTCGGGCCAAAAATTAAACGATCCACCGATTTGTCCAGAAGCAAAACGAACACACCCAATCCACTTTTTTGGACCCAATAGTGATGTTTGGGTTCATTTGGGTCAGTTTCGTAATTGTGTCGAAAAACATGCCGTGGTTGCATTTAATGCACCGAGTCGGGCAGAAAAGAAACGATGCACCGATTCGGGCCAGAAACGAAACGAACGCACCCAATCCACTTTTTTGGAACCAATATTGAAGTTTTGGTTCATTTTGGTCAGTTTCATTACTGTGCCGAAAACCATGTCGGGTTGCATTTACTGCACCGATTCGGGCCAAAAATTAAACGATGCACTGATTCGGGCCAGAAACAAAACGAACGCACCTAGTCCACTTTTTTGGACCCAATAGTGATGTTTGGGTTCATTTGGGTCAGTTTCATAATTGTGTCGAAAACCATGCCGGGGTTGCATTTAATGCACCGAGTCGGGCAGAAAAGAAACGATGCACTGATTCGGGCCAGAAATGAAACGATGCACCGATTCGGGCCAGAAACGAAACGAACGCACCCAATCCACTTTTTTGGAACCAATATTGATGTTTTGTTTCATTTTGGTCAGTTTCATTACTGTGCCGAAAACCATGTCGGGTTGCATTTACTGCACCGATTCGGGCCAAAAATTAAACGATGCACTGATTCGTCTAGAAACAAAACGAACACACCTAGTCCACTTTTTTGGACCCAATAGTGAAGTTTGGGTTCATTTGGGTCAGTTTCGTAATTGTGTCGAAAACTATGCCGGGGTTGCATTTAATGCACCGAGTGGGGCAGAAAAGAAACGATGCACCGATTCGGGCTCGAAACAAAACGAATGCACCCAATCCACTTTTTTCACCTAGTAGTGATGTTTTGGTTCATTTTGGTCAGTTTCATTACTGTGCCGAAAACCATGCCGAGGGTGCATTTACTGCATCGATTTGGGCCGAAAATGAAACGATGCACCGATTGGTCCAGAAACAAAACGAACGCACCCAGTCCACTTTTATGGACCCAATAGTGATGTTTGGGTTCCTTTGGGTCAGTTTCATAATTGTGTCGAAAACCATGCCGGGGTTGCACTTAATGCACCGAGTCGGGCAGAAAAGAAACGATGCACCGATTCGGGCCAGAAACGAAACGAACGCACCCAATCCACTTTTTTGGAACCAATATTGATGTTTTGGTTCATTTTGGTCAGTTTCATTACTGTGCCGAAAACCATGTCGGGTTGCATTTACTGCACCGATTCGGGCCAAAAATTAAACGATGCACCGATTTGTCCAGAAACAAAACGAACGCACCCAGTCCACTTTTTTGGACCCAATAGTGATGTTTGGGTTCATTTGGGTCAGTTTCGTAATTTTGTCGAAAACCATGCCGGGGTTGCATTTAATGCACCGAGTCGGGCAGAAAAGAAACGATGCACCGATTCGGGCCAGAAACGAAATGAACGCACCCAATCCACTTTTTTGGAACCAATATATATGTTTTGGTTCATTTTGGTCAGTTTCATTACTGTGCCGAAAACCATTTCGGGTTGCATTTACTGCACTGATTCGGGCCAAAAATTAAACGATCCACCGATTTGTCCAGAAACAAAACGAACACACCCAGTCCACTTTTTTGGACCCAATAGTGATGTTTGGGTTCATTTGGGTCAGTTTCGTAATTGTGTCGAAAACCATGCCGTGGTTGCATTTAATGCACCGAGTCAGGCAGAAAATAAACGATGCACCGATTCGGGCCAGAAACGAAACGAACGCACCCAATCCACTTTTTTGGAACCAATATTGAAGTTTTGGTTCATTTTGGTCAGTTTCATTACTGTGCCGAAAACCATGTCGGGTTGCATTTACTGCACCGATTCGGGCCAAAAATTAAACGATGTACTGATTCGTCCAGAAACAAAACGAACGCACCTAGTCCACTTTTTTGGACCCAATAGTGATGTTTGGGTTCATTTGGGTCAGTTTCGTAATTGTGTCGAAAACCATGCCGGGGTTGCATTTAATGCACCGAGTCGGGCAGAAAAGAAACGATGCACCGATTCGGGCCAGAAACAAAACGAACGCACCCAATCCACTTTTTTGACCTAGTAGTGATGTTTTGGTTCATTTTTGTCAGTTTCATTACTGTGCCGAAAACCATGCCGAGGGTGCATTTACTGCATCGATTTGGGCCGAAAATGAAACGATGCACCGATTCGTCCAGAAACAAAACGAACGCACCCAGTCCACTTTTATGGACCCAATAGTGATGTTTGGGTTCGTTTGGGTCAGTTTGATAATTGTGTCGAAAACCATGCCGGGGTTGCATTTAATGGACCGAGTCGGGCAGAAAAGAAACGCTGCACCGATTCGGGCCAGAAATGAAACGATGCACCGATTCGGGCCAGAAACGAAACGAACGCACCCAATCCAGTTTTTTGGAACCAATATTGAAGTTTTGGTTCATTTTGGTCAGTTTCATTACTGTGCCAAAAACCATGTCGGGTTGCATTTACTGTACCGATTCGGGCCAAAAATTAAACGATGCACTGATTAATCCAGAAACAAAACGAACGCACCTAGTCCACTTTTTTGGACCCAATAGTGAAGTTTGGGTTCATTTGGGTCAGTTTCGTAATTGTGTCGAAAACCATGCCGGGGTTGCATTTAATGCACCGAGTCGGGCAGAAAAGAAACGATGCACCGATTCGGGCCAGAAACGAAATGAACGCACCCAATCCACTTTTTTGGAACCAATATTGATGTTTTGGTTCATTTTGGTCAGTTTCATTACTGTGCCGAAAACCATTTCGGGTTGCATTTACTGCACTGATTCGGGCCAAAAATTAAACGATCCACCGATTTGTCCAGAAGCAAAACGAACACACCCAATCCACTTTTTTGGACCCAATAGTGATGTTTGGGTTCATTTGGGTCAGTTTCGTAATTGTGTCGAAAACCATGCCGTGGTTGCATTTAATGCACCGAGTCGGGCAGAAAAGAAACGATGCACCGATTCGGGCCAGAAACGAAACGAACGCACCCAATCCACTTTTTTGGAACCAATATTGAAGTTTTGGTTCATTTTGGTCAGTTTCATTACTGTGCCGAAAACCATGTCGGGTTGCATTTACTGCACCGATTCGGGCCAAAAATTAAACGATGCACTGATTCGGGCCAGAAACAAAACGAACGCACCTAGTCCACTTTTTTGGACCCAATAGTGATGTTTGGGTTCATTTGGGTCAGTTTCATAATTGTGTCGAAAACCATGCCGGGGTTGCATTTAATGCACCGAGTCGGGCAGAAAAGAAACGATGCACTGATTCGGGCCAGAAATGAAACGATGCACCGATTCGGGCCAGAAACGAAACGAACGCACCCAATCCACTTTTTTGGAACCAATATTGATGTTTTGTTTCATTTTGGTCAGTTTCATTACTGTGCCGAAAACCATGTCGGGTTGCATTTACTGCACCGATTCGGGCCAAAAATTAAACGATGCACTGATTCGTCTAGAAACAAAACGAACACACCTAGTCCACTTTTTTGGACCCAATAGTGAAGTTTGGGTTCATTTGGGTCAGTTTCGTAATTGTGTCGAAAACTATGCCGGGGTTGCATTTAATGCACCGAGTGGGGCAGAAAAGAAACGATGCACCGATTCGGGCTCGAAACAAAACGAATGCACCCAATCCACTTTTTTCACCTAGTAGTGATGTTTTGGTTCATTTTGGTCAGTTTCATTACTGTGCCGAAAACCATGCCGAGGGTGCATTTACTGCATCGATTTGGGCCGAAAATGAAACGATGCACCGATTGGTCCAGAAACAAAACGAACGCACCCAGTCCACTTTTATGGACCCAATAGTGATGTTTGGGTTCCTTTGGGTCAGTTTCATAATTGTGTCGAAAACCATGCCGGGGTTGCACTTAATGCACCGAGTCGGGCAGAAAAGAAACGATGCACCGATTCGGGCCAGAAACGAAACGAACGCACCCAATCCACTTTTTTGGAACCAATATTGATGTTTTGGTTCATTTTGGTCAGTTTCATTACTGTGCCGAAAACCATGTCGGGTTGCATTTACTGCACCGATTCGGGCCAAAAATTAAACGATGCACCGATTTGTCCAGAAACAAAACGAACGCACCCAGTCCACTTTTTTGGACCCAATAGTGATGTTTGGGTTCATTTGGGTCAGTTTCGTAATTTTGTCGAAAACCATGCCGGGGTTGCATTTAATGCACCGAGTCGGGCAGAAAAGAAACGATGCACCGATTCGGGCCAGAAACGAAATGAACGCACCCAATCCACTTTTTTGGAACCAATATATATGTTTTGGTTCATTTTGGTCAGTTTCATTACTGTGCCGAAAACCATTTCGGGTTGCATTTACTGCACTGATTCGGGCCAAAAATTAAACGATCCACCGATTTGTCCAGAAACAAAACGAACACACCCAGTCCACTTTTTTGGACCCAATAGTGATGTTTGGGTTCATTTGGGTCAGTTTCGTAATTGTGTCGAAAACCATGCCGTGGTTGCATTTAATGCACCGAGTCAGGCAGAAAATAAACGATGCACCGATTCGGGCCAGAAACGAAACGAACGCACCCAATCCACTTTTTTGGAACCAATATTGAAGTTTTGGTTCATTTTGGTCAGTTTCATTACTGTGCCGAAAACCATGTCGGGTTGCATTTACTGCACCGATTCGGGCCAAAAATTAAACGATGCACTGATTCGTCCAGAAACAAAACGAACGCACCTAGTCCACTTTTTTGGACCCAATAGTGAAGTTTGGGTTCATTTGGGTCAGTTTCGTAATTGTGTCGAAAACCATGCCGGGGTTGCATTTAATGCACCGAGTGGGGCAGAAAAGAAACGATGCACCGATTCGGGCTCGAAACAAAACGAATGCACCCAATCCACTTTTTTCACCTAGTAGTGATGTTTTGGTTCATTTTGGTCAGTTTCATTACTGTGCCGAAAACCATGCCGAGGGTGCATTTACTGCATCGATTTGGGCCGAAAATGAAACGATGCACCGATTGGTCCAGAAACAAAACGAACGCACCCAGTCCACTTTTATGGACCCAATAGTGATGTTTGGGTTCCTTTGGGTCAGTTTCATAATTGTGTCGAAAACCATGCCGGGGTTGCACTTAATGCACCGAGTCGGGCAGAAAAGAAACGATGCACCGATTCGGGCCAGAAACGAAACGAACGCACCCAATCCACTTTTTTGGAACCAATATTGATGTTTTGGTTCATTTTGGTCAGTTTCATTACTGTGCCGAAAACCATGTCGGGTTGCATTTACTGCACCGATTCGGGCCAAAAATTAAACGATGCACCGATTTGTCCAGAAACAAAACGAACGCACCCAGTCCACTTTTTTGGACCCAATAGTGATGTTTGGGTTCATTTGGGTCAGTTTCGTAATTTTGTCGAAAACCATGCCGGGGTTGCATTTAATGCACCGAGTCGGGCAGAAAAGAAACGATGCACCGATTCGGGCCAGAAACGAAATGAACGCACCCAATCCACTTTTTTGGAACCAATATATATGTTTTGGTTCATTTTGGTCAGTTTCATTACTGTGCCGAAAACCATTTAGGGTTGCATTTACTGCACTGATTCGGGCCAAAAATTAAACGATCCACCGATTTGTCCAGAAACAAAACGAACACACCCAGTCCACTTTTTTGGACCCAATAGTGATGTTTGGGTTCATTTGGGTCAGTTTCGTAATTGTGTCGAAAACCATGCCGTGGTTGCATTTAATGCACCGAGTCAGGCAGAAAATAAACGATGCACCGATTTGGGCCAGAAACGAAACGAACGCACCCAATCCACTTTTTTGGAACCAATATTGAAGTTTTGGTTCATTTTGGTCAGTTTCATTACTGTGCCGAAAACCATGTTGGGTTGCATTTACTGCACCGATTCGGGCCAAAAATTAAACGATGCACTGATTCATCCAGAAACAAAACGAACGCACCTAGTCCACTTTTTTGGACCCAATAGTGAAGTTTGGGTTCATTTGGGTCAGTTTCGTAATTGTGTCGAAAACCATGCCGGGGTTGCATTTAATGCACCGAGTCGGGCAGAAAAGAAACGATGCACCGATTCGGGCCAGAAACGAAACGAACGCACCCAATCCACTTTTTTGACCTAGTAGTGATGTTTTGGTTCATTTTTGTCAGTTTCATTACTGTGCCGAAAACCATGCCGAGGGTGCGTTTACTGCATCGATTTGGGCCGAAAATGAAACGATGCACCGATTCGTCCAGAACCAAAACGAACGCACCCAGTCCACTTTTATGGAACCAATAGTGATGTTTGGGTTCGTTTGGGTCAGTTTCATAATTGTGTCGAAAACCATGCCGGGGTTGCATTTAATGCACCGAGTCGGGCAGAAAAGAAACGATGCACTAATTCGGGCTAGAAATGAAACGATGCACCGATTCGGGCCAGAAACGAAACGAACGCACCCAATCCACTTTTTTGGAACCAATATTGAAGTTTTGGTTCATTTTGGTCAGTTTCATTACTGTGCCGAAAACCATGTCGGGTTACATTTACTGCACCGATTCGGGCCAAAAATTAAACGATGCACTGATTCGTCTAGAAACAAAACGAACGCACCTAGTCCACTTTTTTGGACCCAATATTGAAGTTTGGGTTCATTTGGGTCAGTTTCGTAATTGTGTCGAAAACCATGCCGGGGTTGCATTTAATGCACCGAGTCGGGCAGAAAAGAAACGATGCACCGATTCGGGCCAGAAACGAAATCAACGCACCCAATCCACTTTTTTGGAACCAATATTGTTGTTTTGGTTCATTTTGGTCAGTTTCATTACTGTGCCGAAAACCATTTCGGGTTGCATTTACTGCACTGATTCGGGCCAAAAATTAAACGATCCACCGATTTGTCCAGAAGCAAAACGAACACACCCAGTCCACTTTTTTGGACCCAATAGTGATGTTTGGGTTCATTTGGGTCAGTTTCGTAATTGTGTCGAAAACCATGCCGTGGTTGCATTTAATGCACCGAGTCGGGCAGAAAAGAAACGATGCACCGATTCGGGCCAGAAACGAAACGAACACACCCAATCCACTTTTTTCGAACCAATATTGAAGTTTTGGTTCATTTTGGTCAGTTTCATTACTGTGCCGAAAACCATGTCGGGTTGCATTTACTGCACCGATTCGGGCCAAAAATTAAACGATGCACTGATTCGTCCAGAAACAAAACGAACGCACCTAGTCCACTTTTTTGGACCCAATAGTGATGTTTGGGTTCATTTGGGTCAATTTCGTAATTGTGTCGAAAACCATGCCGGGGTTGCATTTAATGCACCGAGTCGGGCAGAAAAGAAACGATGCACCGATTCGGGCCAGAAACAAAACGAACGCACCCAATCCACTTTTTTGGAACCAATAATGATGTTTTGGTTCATTTTGGTCAGTTTCATTACTGTGCCGAAAACCATGTCGGGTTGCATTTACTGCACCGATTCGGGCCAAAAATTAAACGATGCACTGATTCGTCCAGAAACAAAACGAACGCACCTAGTCCACTTTTTTGGACCCAATAGTGATGTTTGGGTTCATTTGGGTCAGTTTCGTAATTGTGTCGAAAACCATGCCGGGGTTGCATTTAATGCACCGAGTCGGGCAGAAAAGAAACGATGCACCGATTCGGGCCAGAAACAAAACGAACGCACCCAATCCACTTTTTTGACCTAGTAGTGATGTTTTGGTTCATTTTTGTCAGTTTCATTACTGTGCCGAAAACCATGCCGAGGGTGCATTTACTGCATCGATTTGGGCCGAAAATGAAACGATGCACCGATTCGTCCAGAAACAAAACGAACGCACCCAGTCCACTTTTATGGACCCAATAGTGATGTTTGGGTTCGTTTGGGTCAGTTTGATAATTGTGTCGAAAACCATGCCGGGGTTGCATTTAATGGACCGAGTCGGGCAGAAAAGAAACGCTGCACCGATTCGGGCCAGAAATGAAACGATGCACCGATTCGGGCCAGAAACGAAACGAACGCACCCAATCCAGTTTTTTGGAACCAATATTGAAGTTTTGGTTCATTTTGGTCAGTTTCATTACTGTGCCAAAAACCATGTCGGGTTGCATTTACTGTACCGATTCGGGCCAAAAATTAAACGATGCACTGATTAATCCAGAAACAAAACGAACGCACCTAGTCCACTTTTTTGGACCCAATAGTGAAGTTTGGGTTCATTTGGGTCAGTTTCGTAATTGTGTCGAAAACCATGCCGGGTTTGCATTTAATGCACCGAGTCGGGCAGAAAAGAAACGATGCACCGATTCGGGCCAGAAACGAAATGAACGCACCCAATCCACTTTTTTGGAACCAATATTGATGTTTTGGTTCATTTTGGTCAGTTTCATTATTGTGCCGAAAACCATTTCGGGTTGCATTTACTGCACTGATTCGGGCCAAAAATTAAACGATGCACTGATTCGTCCAGAAACAAAACGAACGCACCTAGTCCACTTTTTTGGACCCAATAGTGATGTTTGGGTTCATTTGGGTCAATTTCGTAATTGTGTCGAAAACCATGCCGGGGTTGCATTTAATGCACCGAGTCGGGCAGAAAAGAAACGATGCACCGATTCGGGCCAGAAACAAAACGAACGCACCCAATCCACTTTTTTGGAACCAATAATGATGTTTTGGTTCATTTTGGTCAGTTTCATTACTGTGCCGAAAACCATGTCGGGTTGCATTTACTGCACCGATTCGGGCCAAAAATTAAACGATGCACTGATTCGTCCAGAAACAAAACGAACGCACCTAGTCCACTTTTTTGGACCCAATAGTGATGTTTGGGTTCATTTGGGTCAGTTTCGTAATTGTGTCGAAAACCATGCCGGGGTTGCATTTAATGCACCGAGTCGGGCAGAAAAGAAACGATGCACCGATTCGGGCCAGAAACAAAACGAACGCACCCAATCCACTTTTTTGACCTAGTAGTGATGTTTTGGTTCATTTTTGTCAGTTTCATTACTGTGCCGAAAACCATGCCGAGGGTGCATTTACTGCATCGATTTGGGCCGAAAATGAAACGATGCACCGATTCGTCCAGAAACAAAACGAACGCACCCAGTCCACTTTTATGGACCCAATAGTGATGTTTGGGTTCGTTTGGGTCAGTTTGATAATTGTGTCGAAAACCATGCCGGGGTTGCATTTAATGGACCGAGTCGGGCAGAAAAGAAACGCTGCACCGATTCGGGCCAGAAATGAAACGATGCACCGATTCGGGCCAGAAACGAAACGAACGCACCCAATCCAGTTTTTTGGAACCAATATTGAAGTTTTGGTTCATTTTGGTCAGTTTCATTACTGTGCCAAAAACCATGTCGGGTTGCATTTACTGTACCGATTCGGGCCAAAAATTAAACGATGCACTGATTAATCCAGAAACAAAACGAACGCACCTAGTCCACTTTTTTGGACCCAATAGTGAAGTTTGGGTTCATTTGGGTCAGTTTCGTAATTGTGTCGAAAACCATGCCGGGTTTGCATTTAATGCACCGAGTCGGGCAGAAAAGAAACGATGCACCGATTCGGGCCAGAAACGAAATGAACGCACCCAATCCACTTTTTTGGAACCAATATTGATGTTTTGGTTCATTTTGGTCAGTTTCATTATTGTGCCGAAAACCATTTCGGGTTGCATTTACTGCACTGATTCGGGCCAAAAATTAAACGATCCACCGATTTGTCCAGAAGCAAAACGAACACACCCAATCCACTTTTTTGGACCCAATAGTGATGTTTGGGTTCATTTGGGTCAGTTTCGTAATTGTGTCGAAAACCATGCCGTGGTTGCATTTAATGCACCGAGTCGGGCAGAAAAGAAACGATGCACCGATTCGGGCCAGAAACGAAACGAACGCACCCAATCCACTTTTTTGGAACCAATATTGAAGTTTTGGTTCATTTTGGTCAGTTTCATTACTGTGCCGAAAACCATGTCGGGTTGCATTTACTGCACCGATTCGGGCCAAAAATTAAACGATGCACTGATTCGGGCCAGAAACAAAACGAACGCACCTAGTCCACTTTTTTGGACCCAATAGTGATGTTTGGGTTCATTTGGGTCAGTTTCATAATTGTGTCGAAAACCATGCCGGGGTTGCATTTAATGCACCGAGTCGGGCAGAAAAGAAACGATGCACTGATTCGGGCCAGAAATGAAACGATGCACCGATTCGGGCCAGAAACGAAACGAACGCACCCAATCCACTTTTTTGGAACCAATATTGATGTTTTGTTTCATTTTGGTCAGTTTCATTACTGTGCCGAAAACCATGTCGGGTTGCATTTACTGCACCGATTCGGGCCAAAAATTAAACGATGCACTGATTCGTCTAGAAACAAAACGAACACACCTAGTCCACTTTTTTGGACCCAATAGTGAAGTTTGGGTTCATTTGGGTCAGTTTCGTAATTGTGTCGAAAACTATGCCGGGGTTGCATTTAATGCACCGAGTGGGGCAGAAAACAAACGATGCACCGATTCGGGCTCGAAACAAAACGAATGCACCCAATCCACTTTTTTCACCTAGTAGTGATGTTTTGGTTCATTTTGGTCAGTTTCATTACTGTGCCGAAAACCATGCCGAGGGTGCATTTACTGCATCGATTTGGGCCGAAAATGAAACGATGCACCGATTGGTCCAGAAACAAAACGAACGCACCCAGTCCACTTTTATGGACCCAATAGTGATGTTTGGGTTCCTTTGGGTCAGTTTCATAATTGTGTCGAAAACCATGCCGGGGTTGCACTTAATGCACCGAGTCGGGCAGAAAAGAAACGATGCACCGATTCGGGCCAGAAACGAAACGAACGCACCCAATCCACTTTTTTGGAACCAATATTGATGTTTTGGTTCATTTTGGTCAGTTTCATTACTGTGCCGAAAACCATGTCGGGTTGCATTTACTGCACCGATTCGGGCCAAAAATTAAACGATGCACCGATTTGTCCAGAAACAAAACGAACGCACCCAGTCCACTTTTTTGGACCCAATAGTGATGTTTGGGTTCATTTGGGTCAGTTTCGTAATTTTGTCGAAAACCATGCCGGGGTTGCATTTAATGCACCGAGTCGGGCAGAAAAGAAACGATGCACCGATTCGGGCCAGAAACGAAATGAACGCACCCAATCCACTTTTTTGGAACCAATATATATGTTTTGGTTCATTTTGGTCAGTTTCATTACTGTGCCGAAAACCATTTCGGGTTGCATTTACTGCACTGATTCGGGCCAAAAATTAAACGATCCACCGATTTGTCCAGAAACAAAACGAACACACCCAGTCCACTTTTTTGGACCCAATAGTGATGTTTGGGTTCATTTGGGTCAGTTTCGTAATTGTGTCGAAAACCATGCCGTGGTTGCATTTAATGCACCGAGTCAGGCAGAAAATAAACGATGCACCGATTCGGGCCAGAAACGAAACGAACGCACCCAATCCACTTTTTTGGAACCAATATTGAAGTTTTGGTTCATTTTGGTCAGTTTCATTACTGTGCCGAAAACCATGTCGGGTTGCATTTACTGCACCGATTCGGGCCAAAAATTAAACGATGCACTGATTCATCCAGAAACAAAACGAACGCACCTAGTCCACTTTTTTGGACCCAATAGTGAAGTTTGGGTTCATTTGGGTCAGTTTCGTAATTGTGTCGAAAACCATGCCGGGGTTGCATTTAATGCACCGAGTGGGGCAGAAAAGAAACGATGCACCGATTCGGGCTCGAAACAAAACGAATGCACCCAATCCACTTTTTTCACCTAGTAGTGATGTTTTGGTTCATTTTGGTCAGTTTCATTACTGTGCCGAAAACCATGCCGAGGGTGCATTTACTGCATCGATTTGGGCCGAAAATGAAACGATGCACCGATTGGTCCAGAAACAAAACGAACGCACCCAGTCCACTTTTATGGACCCAATAGTGATGTTTGGGTTCCTTTGGGTCAGTTTCATAATTGTGTCGAAAACCATGCCGGGGTTGCACTTAATGCACCGAGTCGGGCAGAAAAGAAACGATGCACCGATTCGGGCCAGAAACGAAACGAACGCACCCAATCCACTTTTTTGGAACCAATATTGATGTTTTGGTTCATTTTGGTCAGTTTCATTACTGTGCCGAAAACCATGTCGGGTTGCATTTACTGCACCGATTCGGGCCAAAAATTAAACGATGCACCGATTTGTCCAGAAACAAAACGAACGCACCCAGTCCACTTTTTTGGACCCAATAGTGATGTTTGGGTTCATTTGGGTCAGTTTCGTAATTTTGTCGAAAACCATGCCGGGGTTGCATTTAATGCACCGAGTCGGGCAGAAAAGAAACGATGCACCGATTCGGGCCAGAAACGAAATGAACGCACCCAATCCACTTTTTTTGAACCAATATATATGTTTTGGTTCATTTTGGTCAGTTTCATTACTGTGCCGAAAACCATTTCGGGTTGCATTTACTGCACTGATTCGGGCCAAAAATTAAACGATCCACCGATTTGTCCAGAAACAAAACGAACACACCCAGTCCACTTTTTTGGACCCAATAGTGATGTTTGGGTTCATTTGGGTCAGTTTCGTAATTGTGTCGAAAACCATGCCGTGGTTGCATTTAATGCACCGAGTCAGGCAGAAAATAAACGATGCACCGATTCGGGCCAGAAACGAAACGAACGCACCCAATCCAGTTTTTTGGAACCAATATTGAAGTTTTGGTTCATTTTGGTCAGTTTCATTACTGTGCCGAAAACCATGTCGGGTTGCATTTACTGCACCGATTCGGGCCAAAAATTAAACGATGCACTGATTCATCCAGAAACAAAACGAACGCACCTAGTCCACTTTTTTGGACCCAATAGTGAAGTTTGGGTTCATTTGGGTCAGTTTCGTAATTGTGTCGAAAACCATGCCGGGGTTGCATTTAATGCACCGAGTGGGGCAGAAAAGAAACGATGCACCGATTCGGGCTCGAAACAAAACGAACGCACCCAATCCACTTTTTTGGAACCAATAATGATGTTTTGGTTCATTTTGGTCAGTTTCATTACTGTGCCGAAAACCATGTCGGGTTGCATTTACTGCACCGATTCGGGCCAAAAATTAAACGATGCACTGATTCGTCCAGAAACAAAACGAACGCACCTAGTCCACTTTTTTGGACCCAATAGTGATGTTTGGGTTCATTTGGGTCAGTTTCGTAATTGTGTCGAAAACCATGCCGGGGTTGCATTTAATGCACCGAGTCGGGCAGAAAAGAAACGATGCACCGATTCGGGCCAGAAACAAAACGAACGCACCCAATCCACTTTTTTGACCTAGTAGTGATGTTTTGGTTCATTTTTGTCAGTTTCATTACTGTGCCGAAAACCATGCCGAGGGTGCATTTACTGCATCGATTTGGGCCGAAAATGAAACGATGCACCGATTCGTCCAGAAACAAAACGAACGCACCCAGTCCACTTTTATGGACCCAATAGTGATGTTTGGGTTCGTTTGGGTCAGTTTGATAATTGTGTCGAAAACCATGCCGGGGTTGCATTTAATGGACCGAGTCGGGCAGAAAAGAAACGATGCACCGATTCGGGCCAGAAACGAAACGAACGCACCCAATCCACTTTTTTGGAACCAATATTGAAGTTTTGGTTCATTTTGGTCAGTTTCATTAATGTGCCGAAAACCATGTCGGGTTGCATTTACTGCACCGATTCGGGCCAAAAATTAAACGATGCACTGATTCATCCAGAAACAAAACGAACGCACCTAGTCCACTTTTTTGGACCCAATAGTGAAGTTTGGGTTCATTTGGGTCAGTTTCGTAATTGTGTCGAAAACCATGCCGGGGTTGCATTTAATGCACCGAGTCGGGCAGAAAAGAAACGATGCACCGATTCGGGCCAGAAACGAAACGAACGCACCCAATCCACTTTTTTGACCTAGTAGTGATGTTTTGGTTCATTTTTGTCAGTTTCATTACTGTGCCGAAAACCATGCCGAGGGTGCGTTTACTGCATCGATTTGGGCCGAAAATGAAACGATGCACCGATTCGTCCAGAACCAAAACGAACGCACCCAGTCCACTTTTATGGAACCAATAGTGATGTTTGGGTTCGTTTGGGTCAGTTTCATAATTGTGTCGAAAACCATGCCGGGGTTGCATTTAATGCACCGAGTCGGGCAGAAAAGAAACGATGCACTAATTCGGGCCAGAAATGAAACGATGCACCGATTCGGGCCAGAAACGAAACGAACGCACCCAATCCACTTTTTTGGAACCAATATTGAAGTTTTGGTTCATTTTGGTCAGTTTCATTACTGTGCCGAAAACCATGTCGGGTTACATTTACTGCACCGATTCGGGCCAAAAATTAAACGATGCACTGATTCGTCTAGAAACAAAACGAACGCACCTAGTCCACTTTTTTGGACCCAATATTGAAGTTTGGGTTCATTTGGGTCAGTTTCGTAATTGTGTCGAAAACCATGCCGGGGTTGCATTTAATGCACCGAGTCGGGCAGAAAAGAAACGATGCACCGATTCGGGCCAGAAACGAAATCAACGCACCCAATCCACTTTTTTGGAACCAATATTGTTGTTTTGGTTCATTTTGGTCAGTTTCATTACTGTGCCGAAAACCATGTCGGGTTGCATTTACTGCACCGATTCGGGCCAAAAATTAAACGATGCACTGATTCGGGCCAGAAACAAAACGAATGCACCTAGTCCACTTTTTTGGACCCAATAGTGATGTTTGGGTTCATTTGGGTCAGTTTCATAATTGTGTCGAAAACCATGCCGGGGTTGCATTTAATGCACCGAGTCGGGCAGAAAAGAAACGATGCACTGATTCGGGCCAGAAATGAAACGATGCACCGATTCGGGCCAGAAACGAAACGAACGCACCCAATCCACTTTTTTGGAACCAATATTGATGTTTTGTTTCATTTTGGTTAGTTTCATTACTGTGCCGAAAACCATGTCGGGTTGCATTTACTGCACCGATTCGGGCCAAAAATTAAACGATGCACTGATTCGTCTAGAAACAAAACGAACACACCTAGTCCACTTTTTTGGACCCAATAGTGAAGTTTGGGTTCATTTGGGTCAGTTTCGTAATTGTGTCGAAAACTATGCCGGGGTTGCATTTAATGCACCGAATGGGGCAGAAAAGAAACGATGCACCGATTCGGGCTCGAAACAAAACGAATGCACCCAATCCACTTTTTTCACCTAGTAGTGATGTTTTGGTTCATTTTGGTCAGTTTCATTACTGTGCCGAAAACCATGCCGAGGGTGCATTTACTGCATCGATTTGGGCCGAAAATGAAACGATGCACCGATTGGTCCAGAAACAAAACGAACGCACCCAGTCCACTTTTATGGACCCAATAGTGATGTTTGGGTTCCTTTGGGTCAGTTTCATAATTGTGTCGAAAACCATGCCGGGGTTGCACTTAATGCACCGAGTCGGGCAGAAAAGAAACGATGCACCGATTCGGGCCAGAAACGAAACGATGCACCGATTCGGGCCAGAAACGAAACGAACGCACCCAATCCACTTTTTTGGAACCAATATTGAAGTTTTGGTTCATTTTGGTCAGTTTCATTACTGTGCCGAAAACCATGCCGAGGGTGCATTTACTGCATCGATTTGGGCCGAAAATGAAACGATGCACCGATTGGTCCAGAAACAAAACGAACGCACCCAGTCCACTTTTATGGACCCAATAGTGATGTTTGGGTTCCTTTGGGTCAGTTTCATAATTGTGTCGAAAACCATGCCGGGGTTGCACTTAATGCACCGAGTCGGGCAGAAAAGAAACGATGCACCGATTCGGGCCAGAAACGAAACGAACGCACCCAATCCACTTTTTTGGAACCAATATTGATGTTTTGGTTCATTTTGGTCAGTTTCATTACTGTGCCGAAAACCATGTCGGGTTGCATTTACTGCACCGATTCGGGCCAAAAATTAAACGATGCACCGATTTGTCCAGAAACAAAACGAACGCACCCAGTCCACTTTTTTGGACCCAATAGTGATGTTTGGGTTCATTTGGGTCAGTTTCGTAATTTTGTCGAAAACCATGCCGGGGTTGCATTTAATGCACCGAGTCGGGCAGAAAAGAAACGATGCACCGATTCGGGCCAGAAACGAAATGAACGCACCCAATCCACTTTTTTGGAACCAATATATATGTTTTGGTTCATTTTGGTCAGTTTCATTACTGTGCCGAAAACCATTTCGGGTTGCATTTACTGCACTGATTCGGGCCAAAAATTAAACGATCCACCGATTTGTCCAGAAACAAAACGAACACACCCAGTCCACTTTTTTGGACCCAATAGTGATGTTTGGGTTCATTTGGGTCAGTTTCGTAATTGTGTCGAAAACCATGCCGTGGTTGCATTTAATGCACCGAGTCAGGCAGAAAATAAACGATGCACCGATTCGGGCCAGAAACGAAACGAACGCACCCAATCCACTTTTTTGGAACCAATATTGAAGTTTTGGTTCATTTTGGTCAGTTTCATTACTGTGCCGAAAACCATGTCGGGTTGCATTTACTGCACCGATTCGGGCCAAAAATTAAACGATGCACTGATTCATCCAGAAACAAAACGAACGCACCTAGTCCACTTTTTTGGACCCAATAGTGAAGTTTGGGTTCATTTGGGTCAGTTTCGTAATTGTGTCGAAAACCATGCCGGGGTTGCATTTAATGCACCGAGTGGGGCAGAAAAGAAACGATGCACCGATTCGGGCTCGAAACAAAACGAATGCACCCAATCCACTTTTTTCACCTAGTAGTGATGTTTTGGTTCATTTTGGTCAGTTTCATTACTGTGCCGAAAACCATGCCGAGGGTGCATTTACTGCATCGATTTGGGCCGAAAATGAAACGATGCACCGATTGGTCCAGAAACAAAACGAACGCACCCAGTCCACTTTTATGGACCCAATAGTGATGTTTGGGTTCCTTTGGGTCAGTTTCATAATTGTGTCGAAAACCATGCCGGGGTTGCACTTAATGCACCGAGTCGGGCAGAAAAGAAACGATGCACCGATTCGGGCCAGAAACGAAACGAACGCACCCAATCGACTTTTTTGGAACCAATATTGATGTTTTGGTTCATTTTGGTCAGTTTCATTACTGTGCCGAAAACCATGTCGGGTTGCATTTACTGCACCGATTCGGGCCAAAAATTAAACGATGCACCGATTTGTCCAGAAACAAAACGAACGCACCCAGTCCACTTTTTTGGACCCAATAGTGATGTTTGGGTTCATTTGGGCCAGTTTCGTAATTTTGTCGAAAACCATGCCGGGGTTGCATTTAATGCACCGAGTCGGGCAGAAAAGAAACGATGCACCGATTCGGGCCAGAAACGAAATGAACGCACCCAATCCACTTTTTTGGAACCAATATATATGTTTTGGTTCATTTTGGTCAGTTTCATTACTGTGCCGAAAACCATTTCGGGTTGCATTTACTGCACTGATTCGGGCCAAAAATTAAACGATCCACCGATTTGTCCAGAAACAAAACGAACACACCCAGTCCACTTTTTTGGACCCAATAGTGATGTTTGGGTTCATTTGGGTCAGTTTCGTAATTGTGTCGAAAACCATGCCGTGGTTGCATTTAATGCACCGAGTCGGGAAGAAAAGAAACGATGCACCGATTCGGGCCAGAAACGAAACGAACGCACCCAATCCACTTTTTTGGAACCAATATTGAAGTTTTGGTTCATTTTGGTCAGTTTCATTACTGTGCCGAAAACCATGTCGGGTTGCATTTACTGCACCGATTCGGGCCAAAAATTAAACGATGCACTGATTCATCCAGAAACAAAACGAACGCACCTAGTCCACTTTTTTGGACCCAATAGTGAAGTTTGGGTTCATTTGGGTCAGTTTCGTAATTGTGTCGAAAACCATGCCGGGGTTGCATTTAATGCACCGAGTCGGGCAGAAAAGAAACGATGCACCGATTCGGGCCAGAAACGAAACGAACGCACCCAATCCACTTTTTTGACCTAGTAGTGATGTTTTGGTTCATTTTTGTCAGTTTCATTACTGTGCCGAAAACCATGCCGAGGGTGCGTTTA
Organism: Echinochloa phyllopogon; assembly: GCA_033239725.1. Classification (NCBI taxonomy): domain Eukaryota; kingdom Viridiplantae; phylum Streptophyta; class Magnoliopsida; order Poales; family Poaceae; genus Echinochloa; species Echinochloa phyllopogon. Next base: position 33,906,043 of record BTCW01000018.1, read on the forward strand.
CTGCATCGATTTGGGCCGAAAATGAAACGATGCACCGATTCGTCCAGAACCAAAACGAACGCACCCAGTCCACTTTTATGGAACCAATAGTGATGTTTGGGTTCGTTTGGGTCAGTTTCATAATTGTGTCGAAAACCATGCCGGGGTTGCATTTAATGCACCGAGTCGGGCAGAAAAGAAACGATGCACTAATTCGGGCCAGAAATGAAACGATGCACCGATTCGGGCCAGAAACGAAACGAACGCACCCAATCCACTTTTTTGGAACCAATATTGAAGTTTTGGTTCATTTTGGTCAGTTTCATTACTGTGCCGAAAACCATGTCGGGTTACATTTACTGCACCGATTCGGGCCAAAAATTAAACGATGCACTGATTCGTCTAGAAACAAAACGAACGCACCTAGTCCACTTGTTTGGACCCAATATTGAAGTTTGGGTTCATTTGGGTCAGTTTCGTAATTGTGTCGAAAACCATGCCGGGGTTGCATTTAATGCACCGAGTCGGGCAGAAAAGAAACGATGCACCGATTCGGGCCAGAAACGAAATCAACGCACCCAATCCACTTTTTTGGAACCAATATTGTTGTTTTGGTTCATTTTGGTCAGTTTCATTACTGTGCCGAAAACCATTTCGGGTTGCATTTACTGCACTGATTCGGGCCAAAAATTAAACGATCCACCAATTTGTCCAGAAGCAAAACGAACACACCCAGTCCACTTTTTTGGACCCAATAGTGATGTTTGGGTTCATTTGGGTCAGTTTCGTAATTGTGTCGAAAACCATGCCGTGGTTGCATTTAATGCACCGAGTCGGGCAGAAAAGAAACGATGCACCGATTCGGGCCAGAAACGAAACGAACGCACCCAATCCACTTTTTTCGAACCAATATTGAAGTTTTGGTTCATTTTGGTCAGTTTCATTACTGTGCCGAAAACCATGTCGGGTTGCATTTACTGCACCGATTCGGGCCAAAAATTAAACGATGCACTGATTCGTCCAGAAACAAAACGAACGCACCTAGTCCACTTTTTTGGACCCAATAGTGATGTTTGGGTTCATTTGGGTCAGTTTCGTAATTGTGTCGAAAACCATGCCGGGGTTGCATTTAATGCACCGAGTCGGGCAGAAAAGAAACGATGCACCGATTCGGGCCAGAAACAAAACGAACGCACCCAATCCACTTTTTTGGAACCAATAATGATGTTTTGGTTCATTTTGGTCAGTTTCATTACTGTGCCGAAAACCATGTCGGGTTGCATTTACTGCACCGATTCGGGCCAAAAATTAAATGATGCACTGATTCGTCCAGAAACAAAACGAACGCACCTAGTCCACTTTTTTGGACCCAATAGTGATGTTTGGGTTCATTTGGGTCAGTTTCGTAATTGTGTCGAAAACCATGCCGGGGTTGCATTTAATGCACCGAGTCGGGCAGAAAAGAAACGATGCGCCGATTCGGGCCAGAAACAAAACGAACGCACCCAATCCACTTTTTTGGAACCAATAATGATGTTTTGGTTCATTTTGGTCAGTTTCATTACTTTGCCGAATACCATGTTGGGTTGCATTTACTGCACCGATTTGGGCCAAAAATTAAACGATGCACTGATTCGCCCAGAAACAAAACGAACGCACCTAGTCCACTTTTTTGGACCCAATAGTGAAGTTTGGGTTCCTTTGGGTCAGTTTCGTAATTGTGTCAAAAACCATGCCGGGGTTGCATTTAATGCACAGAGTGGGGCAGAAAAGAAACGATGCACCGATTCGGGCCAGAAACGAAACGAACGCACCCAATCCACTTTTTTGGAACCAATATTGATGTTTTGTTTCATTTTGGCCAGTTTCATTACTGTGCCGAAAACCATGTCGGGTTGCATTTACTGCATCGATTTGGGCCGAAATGAAACAATGCACCGATTGGTCCAGAAACAAAATGAACGCACCCAGTCCACTTTTATGGACCCAATAGTGATGTTTGGGTTCGTTTGGGTCAGTTTCACAACTGTGTCTCAAACCATGCCGGGGTTGCACTTAATGCACCGAGTCGGGCAGAAAAGAAACGATGCACCGATTCGGGCCAGAAACGAAATGAACGCACCCAATCCACTTTATTGGAACCAATATTGATGTTTTGGTTCATTTTGGTCAGTTTCATTACTGTGCCGAAAACCATGTCGGGTTGCATTTACTGCACCGATTCGGGCCAAAAATTAAACGATGCACCGATTTGTCCGGAAACAAAACGAACGCACCCAGTCCACTTTTTTGGACCCAATAGTGATGTTTGGGTTCATTTGGGTTAGTTTCGTAATTGTGTCGAAAACCATGCCGGGGTTGCATTTAATGCACCGAGTCGGGCAGAAAAGAAACGATGCACCGATTCGGGCCAGAAACGAAATGAACGCACCCAATCCACTTTTTTGGAACCAATATATATGTTTTGGTTCATTTTGGTCAGTTTCATTACCGTGCCGAAAACCATTTCGGGTTGCATTTACTGCACTGATTCGGGCCAAAAATTAAACGATCCACCGATTTGTCCAGAAACAAAACGAACACACCCAGTCCACTTTTTTGGACCCAATAGTGATGTTTCGGTTCATTTGGGTCAGTTTCGTAATTGTGTCGAAAACCATGCCGTGGTTGCATTTAATGCACCGAGTCAGGCAGAAAAGAAACGATGCACCGATTCGGGCCAGAAACGAAACGAACGCACCCAATCCACTTTTTTGGAACCAATATTGAAGTTTTGGTTCATTTTGGTCAGTTTCATTACTGTGCCGAAAACCATGCCGGGTTGCATTTACTGCACCGATTCGGGCCAAAAATGAAACGATGCACTGATTCGTCCAGAAATAAAACGAACGCACCTAGTCCACTTGTTTGGACCCAATAGTGAAGTTTGGGTTCATTTGGGTCAGTTTCGTAATTGTGTCGAAAACCATGCCGGGGTTGCATTTAATGCACCGAGTCGGGCAGAAAAGAAACGATGCACCGATTCGGGCCAGAAACAAAACGAACGCACCCAATCCACTTTTTTGACCTAGTAGTGATGTTTTGGTTCATTTTTGTCAGTTTCATTACTGTGCCGAAAACCATGCCGAGGGTGCATTTACTGCATCGATTTGGGCCGAAAATGAAACGATGCACCGACTGGTCCAGAAACAAAACGAACGCACCCAGTCCACTTTTATGGACCCAATAGTGATGTTTGGGTTCGTTTGGGTCAGTTTCATAATTGTGTCGAAAACCATGCCGGGGTTGCACTTAATGCACCGAGTCGGGCAGAAAAGAAACGATGCACCGATTCGGGCCAGAAACGAAATGAACGCACCCAATCCACTTTTCTGGAACCAATATTGATGTTTTGGTTCATTTTGGTCAGTTTCATTACTGTGCCGAAAACCATTTCGGGTTGCATTTACTGCACTGATTCGGGCCAAAAATTAAACGATCCACCGATTTGTCCAGAAACAAAACGAACACACCCAGTCCACTTTTTTGGACCCAATAGTGATGTTTGGGTTCATTTGGGTCAGTTTCGTAATTGTGTCGAAAACCATGCCGTGGTTGCATTTAATGCACCGAGTCGGGAAGAAAAGAAACGATGCACCGATTCGGGCCAGAAACGAAACGAACGCACCCAATCCACTTTTTTGGAACCAATATTGAAGTTTTGGTTCATTTTGGTCAGTTTCATTACTGTGCCGAAAACCATGTCGGGTTGCATTTACTGCACCGATTCGGGCCAAAAATTAAACGATGCACTGATTCATCCAGAAACAAAACGAACGCACCTAGTCCACTTTTTTGGACCCAATAGTGAAGTTTGGGTTCATTTGGGTCAGTTTCGTAATTGTGTCGAAAACCATGCCGGGGTTGCATTTAATGCACCGAGTCGGGCAGAAAAGAAACGATGCACCGATTCGGGCCAGAAACGAAACGAACGCACCCAATCCACTTTTTTGACCTAGTAGTGATGTTTTGGTTCATTTTTGTCAGTTTCATTACTGTGCCGAAAACCATGCCGAGGGTGCGTTTACTGCATCGATTTGGGCCGAAAATGAAACGATGCACCGATTCGTCCAGAACCAAAACGAACGCACCCAGTCCACTTTTATGGAACCAATAGTGATGTTTGGGTTCGTTTGGGTCAGTTTCATAATTGTGTCGAAAACCATGCCGGGGTTGCATTTAATGCACCGAGTCGGGCAGAAAAGAAACGATGCACTAATTCGGGCCAGAAATGAAACGATGCACCGATTCGGGCCAGAAACGAAACGAACGCACCCAATCCACTTTTTTGGAACCAATATTGAAGTTTTGGTTCATTTTGGTCAGTTTCATTACTGTGCCGAAAACCATGTCGGGTTACATTTACTGCACCGATTCGGGCCAAAAATTAAACGATGCACTGATTCGTCTAGAAACAAAACGAACGCACCTAGTCCACTTGTTTGGACCCAATATTGAAGTTTGGGTTCATTTGGGTCAGTTTCGTAATTGTGTCGAAAACCATGCCGGGGTTGCATTTAATGCACCGAGTCGGGCAGAAAAGAAACGATGCACCGATTCGGGCCAGAAACGAAATCAACGCACCCAATCCACTTTTTTGGAACCAATATTGTTGTTTTGGTTCATTTTGGTCAGTTTCATTACTGTGCCGAAAACCATTTCGGGTTGCATTTACTGCACTGATTCGGGCCAAAAATTAAACGATCCACCAATTTGTCCAGAAGCAAAACGAACACACCCAGTCCACTTTTTTGGACCCAATAGTGATGTTTGGGTTCATTTGGGTCAGTTTCGTAATTGTGTCGAAAACCATGCCGTGGTTGCATTTAATGCACCGAGTCGGGCAGAAAAGAAACGATGCACCGATTCGGGCCAGAAACGAAACGAACGCACCCAATCCACTTTTTTCGAACCAATATTGAAGTTTTGGTTCATTTTGGTCAGTTTCATTACTGTGCCGAAAACCATGTCGGGTTGCATTTACTGCACCGATTCGGGCCAAAAATTAAACGATGCACTGATTCGTCCAGAAACAAAACGAACGCACCTAGTCCACTTTTTTGGACCCAATAGTGATGTTTGGGTTCATTTGGGTCAGTTTCGTAATTGTGTCGAAAACCATGCCGGGGTTGCATTTAATGCACCGAGTCGGGCAGAAAAGAAACGATGCACCGATTCGGGCCAGAAACAAAACGAACGCACCCAATCCACTTTTTTGGAACCAATAATGATGTTTTGGTTCATTTTGGTCAGTTTCATTACTGTGCCGAAAACCATGTCGGGTTGCATTTACTGCACCGATTCGGGCCAAAAATTAAATGATGCACTGATTCGTCCAGAAACAAAACGAACGCACCTAGTCCACTTTTTTGGACCCAATAGTGATGTTTGGGTTCATTTGGGTCAGTTTCGTAATTGTGTCGAAAACCATGCCGGGGTTGCATTTAATGCACCGAGTCGGGCAGAAAAGAAACGATGCGCCGATTCGGGCCAGAAACAAAACGAACGCACCCAATCCACTTTTTTGGAACCAATAATGATGTTTTGGTTCATTTTGGTCAGTTTCATTACTTTGCCGAATACCATGTTGGGTTGCATTTACTGCACCGATTTGGGCCAAAAATTAAACGATGCACTGATTCGCCCAGAAACAAAACGAACGCACCTAGTCCACTTTTTTGGACCCAATAGTGAAGTTTGGGTTCCTTTGGGTCAGTTTCGTAATTGTGTCAAAAACCATGCCGGGGTTGCATTTAATGCACAGAGTGGGGCAGAAAAGAAACGATGCACCGATTCGGGCCAGAAACGAAACGAACGCACCCAATCCACTTTTTTGGAACCAATATTGATGTTTTGTTTCATTTTGGCCAGTTTCATTACTGTGCCGAAAACCATGTCGGGTTGCATTTACTGCATCGATTTGGGCCGAAATGAAACAATGCACCGATTGGTCCAGAAACAAAATGAACGCACCCAGTCCACTTTTATGGACCCAATAGTGATGTTTGGGTTCGTTTGGGTCAGTTTCACAACTGTGTCTCAAACCATGCCGGGGTTGCACTTAATGCACCGAGTCGGGCAGAAAAGAAACGATGCACCGATTCGGGCCAGAAACGAAATGAACGCACCCAATCCACTTTATTGGAACCAATATTGATGTTTTGGTTCATTTTGGTCAGTTTCATTACTGTGCCGAAAACCATGTCGGGTTGCATTTACTGCACCGATTCGGGCCAAAAATTAAACGATGCACCGATTTGTCCGGAAACAAAACGAACGCACCCAGTCCACTTTTTTGGACCCAATAGTGATGTTTGGGTTCATTTGGGTTAGTTTCGTAATTGTGTCGAAAACCATGCCGGGGTTGCATTTAATGCACCGAGTCGGGCAGAAAAGAAACGATGCACCGATTCGGGCCAGAAACGAAATGAACGCACCCAATCCACTTTTTTGGAACCAATATATATGTTTTGGTTCATTTTGGTCAGTTTCATTACCGTGCCGAAAACCATTTCGGGTTGCATTTACTGCACTGATTCGGGCCAAAAATTAAACGATCCACCGATTTGTCCAGAAACAAAACGAACACACCCAGTCCACTTTTTTGGACCCAATAGTGATGTTTCGGTTCATTTGGGTCAGTTTCGTAATTGTGTCGAAAACCATGCCGTGGTTGCATTTAATGCACCGAGTCAGGCAGAAAAGAAACGATGCACCGATTCGGGCCAGAAACGAAACGAACGCACCCAATCCACTTTTTTGGAACCAATATTGAAGTTTTGGTTCATTTTGGTCAGTTTCATTACTGTGCCGAAAACCATGCCGGGTTGCATTTACTGCACCGATTCGGGCCAAAAATGAAACGATGCACTGATTCGTCCAGAAATAAAACGAACGCACCTAGTCCACTTGTTTGGACCCAATAGTGAAGTTTGGGTTCATTTGGGTCAGTTTCGTAATTGTGTCGAAAACCATGCCGGGGTTGCATTTAATGCACCGAGTCGGGCAGAAAAGAAACGATGCACCGATTCGGGCCAGAAACAAAACGAACGCACCCAATCCACTTTTTTGACCTAGTAGTGATGTTTTGGTTCATTTTTGTCAGTTTCATTACTGTGCCGAAAACCATGCCGAGGGTGCATTTACTGCATCGATTTGGGCCGAAAATGAAACGATGCACCGACTGGTCCAGAAACAAAACGAACGCACCCAGTCCACTTTTATGGACCCAATAGTGATGTTTGGGTTCGTTTGGGTCAGTTTCATAATTGTGTCGAAAACCATGCCGGGGTTGCACTTAATGCACCGAGTCGGGCAGAAAAGAAACGATGCACCGATTCGGGCCAGAAACGAAATGAACGCACCCAATCCACTTTTCTGGAACCAATATTGATGTTTTGGTTCATTTTGGTCAGTTTCATTACTGTGCCGAAAACCATTTCGGGGTGCATTTACTGCATCGATTTGGGCCGAAAATGAAACGATGCACCTATTCGTCCAGAAACAAAACGAACGCACCCAATCCACTTTTTTGGACCCAATAGTGATGTTTGGGTTCATTAGGGTCAGTTTCGTAATTGTGTCGAAAACCATGCCGGGGTTGCACTTAATGCACCGAGTCGGGCAGAAAAGAAACGATGCACCGATTCGGGCCAGAAACGAAACGAACGCACCCAATCCACTTTTTTGGAACCAATATTGAAGTTTTGTTTCATTTTGGCCAGTTTCATTACTGTGCCGAAAACCATGTCGGGTTGCATTTACTGCACCGATTCGGGCCAAAAATTAAACGATGCACCGATTTGTCCAGAAACAAAACGAACGCACCCAGCACCTAGTCCACTTTTTTGGACCCAATAGTGAAGTTTGGGTTCATTTGGGTCAGTTTCGTATTTGTGTCGAAAACCATGCCGGGGTTGCATTTAATGCACCGAGTTGGGCAGAAAAGAAACGATGCACCGATTCGGGCCAGAAACGAAATGAACGCACCCAATCCACTTTTTTGGAACCAATATTGATGTTTTGGTTCATTTTGGTCAGTTTCATTACTGTGCCGAAAACCATTTCGGGTTGCATTTACTGCACTGATTCGGGCCAAAAATTAAACGATCCACCGATTTGTCCAGAAGCAAAACGAACACACCCAATCCACTTTTTTGGACCCAATAGTGATGTTTGGGTTCATTTGGGTCAGTTTCGTAATTGTGTCGAAAACCATGCCGGGGTTGCACTTAATGCACCGAGTCGGGCAGAAAAGAAACGATGCACCGATTCGGGCCAGAAACGAAACGAACGCACCCAATCCACTTTTTTGGAACCAATATTGATGTTTTGTTTCATTTTGGCCAGTTTCATTACTGTGCCGAAAACCATGTCGGGTTGCATTTACTGCACCGATTCGGGCCAAAAATTAAACGATGCACCGATTTGTCCAGAAACAAAACGAACGCACCCAGCACCTAGTCCACTTTTTTGGACCCAATAGTGAAGTTTGGGTTCATTTGGGTCAGTTTCGTATTTGTGTCGAAAACCATGCCGGGGTTGCATTTAATGCACCGAGTCGGGCAGAAAAGAAACGATGCACCGATTCGGGCCAGAAACGAAATGAACGCACCCAATCCACTTTTTTGGAACCAATATTGATGTTTTGGTTCATTTTGGTCAGTTTCATTACTGTGCCGAAAACCATTTCGGGTTGCATTTACTGCACTGATTCGGGCCAAAAATTAAACGATCCACCGATTTGTCCAGAAGCAAAACGAACACACCCAATCCACTTTTATGGACCCAATAGTGATGTTTGGGTTCGTTGGGGTCAGTTTCATAATTGTGTCGAAAACCATGTCGGGGTTGCATTTAATGCACCGAGGCGGGCAGAAAAGAAACGATGCACCGATTCGGGCCAGAAATGAAACGATGCACCGATTCGGGCCAGAAACGAAACGAACGCACCCAATCCACTTTTTTGGAACTAATATTGAAGTTTTGGTTCATTTTGGTCAGTTTCATTACTGTGCCAAAAACCATGTCGGGTTGCATTTACTGTACCGATTCAGGCCAAAAATTAAATGATGCACTGATTCATCCAGAAACAAAACGAACGCACCTAGTCCACTTTTTTGGACCCAATAGTGAGGTTTGGGTTCATTTGGGTCAGTTTCGTAATTGTGTCGAAAACCATGCCGTGGTTGCATTTAATGCACCGAGTCAGGCAGAAAAGAAACGATGCACCGATTCGGGCCAGAAACGAAACGAACGCACCCAATCCACTTTTTTGGAACCAATATTGATGTTTTGGTTCATTTTGGTCAGTTTCATTACTGTGCCGAAAACCATTTCGGGTTGCATTTACTGCACTGATTCGGGCCAAAAATTAAACGATGCACTGATTCGTCCAGAAACAAAACGAACGCACCTAGTCCACTTTTTTGGATCCAATAGTGAAGTTTGGCTTCATTTGGGTCAGTTTCCTAATTGTGTCGAAAACCATGCCGGGGTTGCATTTGATGCACCGAGTCGGGCAGAAAAGAAACGATGCACTGATTCGGGCCAGAAACAAAACGAACGCACCCAATCCATTTTTTTGACCTAGTAGTGATGTTTTGGTTCATTTTGGTCAGTTTCATTACTGTGCCGAGAACCATGTCGGGTTGCATTTACTGCACCGATTCGGGACAAAAATGAAACGATCCACCGATTTGTCCAGAAGCAAAACGAATACACCCAATCCACTTTTTTGGACCCAATAGTGATGTTTGGGTTCATTTGGGTCAGTTTCGTAATTGTGTCAAAAACCATGCCGTGGTTGCATTTAATGCACCGAGTCGGGCAGAAAAGAAACGATGCACCGATTCGGGCCAGAAACGAAACGAACGCACCCAATCCACTTTTTTGGAACCAATATTTAAGTTTTGGTTCATTTTTGTCAGTTTCATTACTGTGCCGAAAACCATGCCGAGGGTGCATTTACTGCATCGATTTGGGCCGAAAATGAAACGATGCACCTATTCGTCCAGAAACAAAACGAACGCAACCAGTCCACTTTTATGGACCCAATAGTGATGTTTGGGTTCGTTTGGGTCAGTTTCATAATTGTGTCGAAAACCATGCCGGGGTTGCATTTAATGCACCGAGGCGGGCAGAAAAGAAACGATGCACCGATTCGGGCCAGAAATGAAACGATGCACCGATTCGGGCCAGAAATGAAACGAACGCACCCAATCCACTTTTTTGGAACTAATATTGAAGTTTTGGTTCATTTTGGTCAGTTTCATTACTGTGCCAAAAACCATGTCGGGTTGCATTTACTGTACCGATTCGGGCCAAAAATTAAATGATGCACTGATTCATCCAGAAACAAAACGAACGCACCTAGTCCACTTTTTTGGACCCAATAGTGAGGTTTGGGTTCATTTGGGTCAGTTTCGTAATTGTGTCGAAAACCATGCTGTGGTTGCATTTAATGCACCGAGTCAGGCAGAAAAGAAACGATGCACCGATTCGGGCCAGAAACGAAACGAACGCACCCAATCCACTTTTTTGGAACCAATATTGAAGTTTTGGTTCATTTTGGTCAGTTTCATTACTGTGCCAAAAACCATGTCGGGTTGCATTTAGTGTACCGATTCGGGCCAAAAATTAAACGATGCACTGATTCATCCAGAAACAAAACGAACGCACCCAGTCCACTTTTTTGGACCCAATAGTGATGTTTGGGTTCATTTGGGTCAGTTTCGTAATTGTGTCGAAAACCATGCCGTGGTTGCATTTAATGCACCGAGTCGGGCAGAAAAGAAACGATGCACCGATTCGGGCCAGAAACGAAACGAACGCACCCAATCCACTTTTTTGGAACCAATATTGATGTTTTGGTTCATTTTGGTCAGTTTCATTACTGTGCCGAAAACCATTTCGGGTTGCATTTACTGCACCGATTCGGGCCAAAAATTAAACGATGCACTGATTCGTCCAGAAACAAAACGAACGCACCTAGTCCACTTTTTTGGATCCAATAGTGAAGTTCGGGTTCATTTGGGTCAGTTTCCTAATTGTGTCGAAAACCATGCCGGGGTTGCATTTGATGCACCGAGTCGGGCAGAAAAGAAACGATGCACTGATTCGGGCCAGAAACAAAACGAACGCACCCAATCCATTTTTTTGACCTAGTAGTGATGTTTTGGTTCATTTTGGTCAGTTTCATTACTATGCCGAAAACCATGTCGGGTTGCATTTACTGCACCGATTCGGGACAAAAATGAAACGATCCACCGATTTGTCCAGAAGCAAAACGAACGCACCCAATCCACTTTTTTGGAACCAATATATATGTTTTGGTTCATTTTGGTCAGTTTCATTACTGTGCCGAAAACCATTTCGGGTTGCATTTACTGCACTGATTCGGGCCAAAAATTAAACGATCCACCGATTTGTCCAGAAGCAAAACGAACACACCCAATCCACTTTTTTGGACCCAATAGTGATGTTTGGGTTCATTTGGGTCAGTTTCGTAATTGTGTCGAAAACCATGCCGTGGTTGCATTTAATGCACCGAGTCGGGCAGAAAAGAAACGATGCACCGATTCGGGCCAGAAACGAAACGAACGCACCCAATCCACTTTTTTGGAACCAATATTGAAGTTTTGGTTCATTTTGGTCAGTTTCATTACTGTGCCGAAAACCATGTCGGGTTGCATTTACTGCACCGATTCGGGCCAAAAATTAAACGATGCACTGATTCGTCCAGAAACAAAACGAACGCACCTAGTCCACTTTTTTGGATCCAATAGTGAAGTTTGGGTTCATTTGGGTCAGTTTCCTAATTGTGTCGAAAACCATGCCGGGGTTGCATTTGATGCACCGAGTCAGGCAGAAAAGAAACGATGCAATGATTCGGGCCAGAAACAAAACGAACGCACCCAATCCATTTTTTTGACCTAGTAGTGATGTTTTGGTTCATTTTGGTCAGTTTCATTACTGTGCCGAAAACCATGCCGAGGGTGCATTTACTGCATCGATTTGGGCCGAAAATGAAACGATGCACCGATTCGTCCAGAAACAAAACGAACGCACCCAGTCCACTTTTATGGACCCAATAGTGATGTTTGGGTTCGTTTGGGTCAGTTTCATAATTGTGTCGAAAACCATGCCGGGGTTGCATTTAATGCACCGAGTCGGCCAGAAAAGAAACGATGCACCGAGTCGGGCAGAAATGAAACGATGCACTGATTCGGGCCAGAAACAAAACGAACGCACCCAATCCATTTTTTTGACCTAGTAGTGATGTTTTGGTTCATTTTGGTCAGTTTCATTACTGTGCCGAAAACAATGCCGAGGGTGCATTTACTGCATCGATTTGGGCCGAAAATGAAACGATGCACCGATTCGTCCAGAAACAAAACGAACGCACCCAGTCCACTTTTATGGACCCAATAGTGATGTTTGGGTTCGTTTGGGTCAGTTTCATAATTGTGTCGAAAACCATGCCGGGGTTGCATTTAATGCACCGAGTCGGCCAGAAAAGAAACGATGCACCGATTCGGGCCAGAAATGAAACGATGCACCGATTCGGGCCAGAATCGAAACGAACGCACCCAATCCACTTTTTTGGAACCAATATTGAAGTTTTGGTTCATTTTGGTCAGTTTCATTACTGTGCCGAAAACCATGTCGGGTTGCATTTACTGCACTGATTCGGGCCAAAAATTAAACGATGCACTGATTCATCCAGAAACAAAACGAACGCACCTAGTCCACTTTTTTGGACCCAATAGTGAAGTTTGGGTTCATTTGGGTCAGTTTCGTAATTGTGTCGAAAACCATGCCGGGGTTGCATTTAATGCACCGAGTCGGGCAGAAAAGAAACGATACACCGATTCGGGGCAGAAACGAAAGGAACGCACCCAATCCACTTTTTTGGAACCAATATTGATGTTTTGGTTCATTTTGGTCAGTTTCATTAATGTGCCGAAAACCATTTCGGGTTGCATTTACTGCACTGATTCGGGCCAAAAATTAAACGATCCACCGATTTGTCCAGAAGCAAAACGAACACACCCAATCCACTTTTTTGGACCCAATAGTGATGTTTGGGTTCATTTGGGTCAGTTTCGTAATTGTGTCGAAAACCATGCCGTGGTTGCATTTAATGCACCGAGTCGGGCAGAAAAGAAACGATGCACCGATTTGGGCCAGAAACGAAACGAACGCACCCAATCCACTTTTTTGGAACCAATATTGAAGTTTTGGTTCATTTTGGTCAGTTTCATTACTGTGCCGAAAACCATGTCGGGTTGCATTTACTGCACCGATTCGGGCCAAAAATTAAACGATGCACTGATTCGTCCAGAAACAAAACGAACGCACCTAGTCCACTTTTTTGGATCCAATAGTGAAGTTTGGGTTCATTTGGGTCAGTTTCCTAATTGTGTCGAAAACCATGCCGGGGTTGCATTTGATGCACCGAGTCGGGCAGAAAAGAAACGATGCACTGATTCGGGCCAGAAACAAAACGAACGCACCCAATCCATTTTTTTGACCTAGTAGTGATGTTTTGGTTCATTTTGGTCAGTTTCATTACTATGCCGAAAACCATGTCGGGTTGCATTTACTGCACCGATTCGGGACAAAAATGAAACGATCCACCGATTTGTCCAGAAGCAAAACGAACGCACCCAATCCACTTTTTTGGAACCAATATATATGTTTTGGTTCATTTTGGTCAGTTTCATTACTGTGCCGAAAACCATTTCGGGTTGCATTTACTGCACTGATTCGGGCCAAAAATTAAACGATCCACCGATTTGTCCAGAAGCAAAACGAACACACCCAATCCACTTTTTTGGACCCAATAGTGATGTTTGGGTTCATTTGGGTCAGTTTCGTAATTGTGTCGAAAACCATGCCGTGGTTGCATTTAATGCACCGAGTCGGGCAGAAAAGAAACGATGCACCGATTCGGGCCAGAAACGAAACGAACGCACCCAATCCACTTTTTTGGAACCAATATTGAAGTTTTGGTTCATTTTGGTCAGTTTCATTACTGTGCCGAAAACCATGTCGGGTTGCATTTACTGCACCGATTCGGGCCAAAAATTAAACGATGCACTGATTCGTCCAGAAACAAAACGAACGCACCTAGTCCACTTTTTTGGATCCAATAGTGAAGTTTGGGTTCATTTGGGTCAGTTTCCTAATTGTGTCGAAAACCATGCCGGGGTTGCATTTGATGCACCGAGTCGGGCAGAAAAGAAACGATGCAATGATTCGGGCCAGAAACAAAACGAACGCACCCAATCCATTTTTTTGACCTAGTAGTGATGTTTTGGTTCATTTTGGTCAGTTTCATTACTGTGCCGAAAACCATGCCGAGGGTGCATTTACTGCATCGATTTGGGCCGAAAATGAAACGATGCACCGATTCGTCCAGAAACAAAACGAACGCACCCAGTCCACTTTTATGGACCCAATAGTGATGTTTGGGTTCGTTTGGGTCAGTTTCATAATTGTGTCGAAAACCATGCCGGGGTTGCATTTAATGCACCGAGTCGGTCAGAAAAGAAACGATGCACCGATTCGGGCCAGAAATGAAACGATGCACCGATTCGGGCCAGAATCGAAACGAACGCACCCAATCCACTTTTTTGGAACCAATATTGAAGTTTTGGTTCATTTTGGTCAGTTTCATTACTGTGCCGAAAACCATGTCGGGTTGCATTTACTGCACTGATTCGGGCCAAAAATTAAACGATGCACTGATTCATCCAGAAACAAAACGAACGCACCTAGTCCACTTTTTTGGACCCAATAGTGAAGTTTGGGTTCATTTGGGTCAGTTTCGTAATTGTGTCGAAAACCATGCCGGGGTTGCATTTAATGCACCGAGTCGGGCAGAAAAGAAACGATGCACCGAGTCGGGCAGAAATGAAACGATGCACTGATTCGGGCCAGAAACAAAACGAACGCACCCAATCCATTTTTTTGACCTAGTAGTGATGTTTTGGTTCATTTTGGTCAGTTTCATTACTGTGCCGAAAACAATGCCGAGGGTGCATTTACTGCATCGATTTGGGCCGAAAATGAAACGATGCACCGATTCGTCCAGAAACAAAACGAACGCACCCAGTCCACTTTTATGGACCCAATAGTGATGTTTGGGTTCGTTTGGGTCAGTTTCATAATTGTGTCGAAAACCATGCCGGGGTTGCATTTAATGCACCGAGTCGGTCAGAAAAGAAACGATGCACCGATTCGGGCCAGAAATGAAACGATGCACTGATTCGGGCCAGAATCGAAACGAACGCACCCAATCCACTTTTTTGGAACCAATATTGAAGTTTTGGTTCATTTTGGTCAGTTTCATTACTGTGCCGAAAACCATGTCGGGTTGCATTTACTGCACTGATTCGGGCCAAAAATTAAACGATGCACTGATTCATCCAGAAACAAAACGAACGCACCTAGTCCACTTTTTTGGACCCAATAGTGAAGTTTGGGTTCATTTGGGTCAGTTTCGTAATTGTGTCGAAAACCATGCCGGGGTTGCATTTAATGCACCGAGTCGGGCAGAAAAGAAACGATATACCGATTCGGGGCAGAAACGAAAGGAACGCACCCAATCCACTTTTTTGGAACCAATATTGATGTTTTGGTTCATTTTGGTTAGTTTCATTAATGTGCCGAAAACCATTTCGGGTTGCATTTACGGCACTGATTCGGGCCAAAAATTAAACGATCCACCGATTTGTCCAGAAGCAAAACGAACACACCCAATCCACTTTTTTGGACCCAATAGTGATGTTTGGGTTCATTTGGGTCAGTTTCGTAATTGTGTCGAAAACCATGCCGTGGTTGCATTTAATGCACCGAGTCGGGCAGAAAAGAAACGATGCACCGATTTGGGCCAGAAACGAAACGAACGCACCCAATCCACTTTTTTGGAACCAATATTGATGTTTTGGTTCATTTTGGTCAGTTTCATTACTGTGCCGAAAACCATGTCGGGTTGCATTTACTGCACCGATTCGGGCCAAAAATTAAACGATGCACTGATTCGTCCAGAAACAAAACGAACGCACCTAGTCCACTTTTTTGGATCCAATAGTGAAGTTTGGGTTCATTTGGGTCAGTTTCCTAATTGTGTCGAAAACCATGCCGGGGTTGCATTTGATGCACCGAGTCGGGCAGAAAAGAAACGATGCACTGATTCGGGCCAGAAACAAAACGAACGCACCCAATCCATTTTTTTGACCTAGTAGTGATGTTTTGGTTCATTTTTGTCAGTTTCATTACTGTGCCGAAAACTATGCCGAGGGTGCATTTACTGCATCGATTTGGGCCGAAAATGAAACGATGCACCGATTCGTCCAGAAACAAAACGAACGCACCCAGTCCACTTTTATGGACCCAATAGTGATGTTTGGGTTCGTTTGGGTCAGTTTCATAATTGTGTCGAAAACCATGCCGGGGTTGCATTTAATGCACCGAGTCGGCCAGAAAAGAAACGATGCACCGATTCGGGCCAGAAATGAAACGATGCACCGATTTGGGCCAGAAACGAAACGAACGCACCCAATCCACTTTTTTGGAACCAATATTGAAGTTTTGGTTCATTTTGGTCAGTTTCATTACTGTGCCGAAAACCATGTCGGGTTGCATTTACTGCACCGATTCGGGCCAAAAATTAAACGATGCACTGATTCATCCAGAAACAAAACGAATGCACCTAGTCCACTTTTTTGGACCCAATAGTGAGGTTTGGGTTCATTTGGGTCAGTTTCGTAATTGTGTCAAAAACCATGCCGGGGTTGCATTTAATTCACCGAGTCGGGCAGAAAAGAAACGATGCACCGATTCGGGCCAGAAACGAAAGGAACGCACCCAATCCACTCTTTTGGAACCAATATTGAAGTTTTGGTTCATTTTGGTCAGTTTCATTACTGTGCCGAAAACCATGTCGGGTTGCATTTACTGCACTGATTCGGGCCAAAAATTAAACGATGCACTGATTCATCCAGAAACAAAACGAACGCACGTAGTCCACTTTTTTGGACCCAATAGTGAAGTTTGGGTTCATTTGGGTCAGTTTCGTAATTGTGTCGAAAACCATGCCGGGGTTGCATTTAATGCACCGAGTCGGGCAGAAAAGAAACGATACACCGATTCGGGGCAGAAACGAAAGGAACGCACCCAATCCACTTTTTTGGAACCAATATTGATGTTTTGGTTCATTTTGGTCAGTTTCATTACTGTGCCGAAAACCATTTCGGGTTGCATTTACTGCACTGATTCGGGCCAAAAATTAAACGATCCACCGATTTGTCCAGAAGCAAAACGAACACACCCAATCCACTTTTTTGGACCCAATAGTGATGTTTGGGTTCATTTGGGTCAGTTTCGTAATTGTGTTGAAAACCATGCCGTGGTTGCATTTAATGCACCGAGTCGGGCAGAAAAGAAACGATGCACCGATTCGGGCCAGAAACGAAACGAACGCACCCAATCCACTTTTTTGGAACCAATATTGAAGTTTTGGTTCATTTTGGTCAGTTTCATTACTGTGCCGAAAACCATGTCGGGTTGCATTTACTGCACCGATTCGGGCCAAAAATTAAACGATGCACTGATTCGTCCAGAAACAAAACGAACGCACCTAGTCCACTTTTTTGGATCCAATAGTGAAGTTTGGGTTCATTTGGGTCAGTTTCCTAATTGTGTCGAAAACCATGCCGGGGTTGCATTTGATGCACCGAGTCGGGCAGAAAAGAAACGATGCACTGATTCGGGCCAGAAACAAAACGAACGCACCCAATCCATTTTTTTGACCTAGTAGTGATGTTTTGGTTCATTTTTGTCAGTTTCATTACTGTGCCGAAAACCATGCCGAGGGTGCATTTACTGCATCGATTTGGGCCAAAAATGAAACGATGCACCGATTCGTCCAGAAACAAAACGAACGCACCCAGTCCACTTTTATGGACCCAATAGTGATGTTTGGGTTCGTTTGGGTCAGTTTCATAATTGTGTCGAAAACCATGCCGGGGTTGCATTTAATGCACCGAGTCGGCAAGAAAAGAAACGATGCACCGATTCGGGCCAGAAATGAAACGATGCACCGATTTGGGCCAGAAACGAAACGAACGCACCCAATCCACTTTTTTGGAACCAATATTGAAGTTTTGGTTCATTTTGGTCAGTTTCATTACTGTGCCGAAAACCATGTCGGGTTGCATTTACTGCACCGATTCGGGCCAAAAATTAAACGATGCACTGATTCATCCAGAAACAAAACGAACGCACCTAGTCCACTTTTTTGGACCCAATAGTGAGGTTTGGGTTCATTTGGGTCAGTTTCGTAATTGTGTCGAAAACCATGCCGGGGTTGCATTTAATGCACCGAGTCGGGCAGAAAAGAAACGATGCACCGATTCGGGCCAGAAACGAAAGGAACGCACCCAATCCACTTTTTTGGAACCAATATTGATGTTTTGGTTCATTTTGGTCAGTTTCATTACTGTGCCGAAAACCTTTTGGGGTTGCATTTACTGCACTGATTCGGGCCAAAAATTAAACGATGCACCGATTTGTCCAGAAACAAAACGAACGCACCTAGTCCACTTTTTTGGACCCAATAGTGAAGTTTGGGTTCATTTGGGTCAGTTTCGTAATTGTGTCGAAAACCATGCCGGGGTTTCATTTAATGCACTGAGTCGGGCACCTAGTCCACTTTTTTGGAACCAATATTGAAGTTTTGGTTCATTTTGGTCAGTTTCATTACTGTGCCGAAAACCATGTCGGGTTGCATTTACTGCACCGATTCGGGCCAAAAATTAAACGATGCACTGATTCGTCCAGAAACAAAACGAACACACCTAGTCCACTTTTTTGGATCCAATAGTGAAGTTTGGGTTCATTTGGGTCAGTTTCCTAATTGTGTCGAAAACCATGCCGGGGTTGCATTTGATGCACCGAGTCGGGCAGAAAAGAAACGATGCACTGATTCGGGCCAGAAACAAAACGAACGCACCCAATCCATTTTTTTGACCTAGTAGTGATGTTTTGGTTCATTTTTGTCAGTTTCATTACTGTGCCGAAAACCATGCCGAGGGTACATTTACTGCATCGATTTGGGCCGAAAATGAAACGATGCACCGATTCGTCCAGAAACAAAACGAACGCACCCAGTCCACTTTTATGGACCCAAGAGTGATGTTTGGGTTCGTTTGGGTCAGTTTCATAATTGTGTCGAAAACCATGCCGGGGTTGCATTTAATGCACCGAGTCGGCCAGAAAAGAAACGATGCACCGATTCGGGCCAGAAATGAAACGATGCACCGATTTGGGCCAGAAACGAAACGAACGCACCCAATCCACTTTTTTGAAACCAATATTGAAGTTTTGGTTCATTTTGGTCAGTTTCATTACTGTGCCGAAAACCATGTCGGGTTGCATTTACTGCACTGATTCGGGCCAAAAATTAAACGATGCACTGATTCATCCAGAAACAAAACGAACGCACCTAGTCCACTTTTTTGGACCCAATAGTGAGGTTTGGGTTCATTTGGGTCAGTTTCGTAATTGTGTCGAAAACCATGCCGGGGTTGCATTTAATGCACCGAGTCGGGCAGAAAAGAAACGATGCACCGATTCGGGCCAGAAACGAAAGGAACGCACCCAATCCACTTTTTTGGAACCAATATTGATGTTTTGGTTCATTTTGGTCAGTTTCATTACTGTGCCGAAAACCTTTTCGGGTTGCATTTACTGCACTGATTCGGGCCAAAAATTAAACGATGCACCGATTTGTCCAGAAACAAAACGAACGCACCTAGTCCACTTTTTTGGACCCAATAGTGAAGTTTGGCTTCATTTGGGTCAGTTTCGTAATTGTGTCGAAAACCATGCCGGGGTTGCATTTAATGCACTGAGTCGGGCAGAAAAGAAACGATGCACCGATTCGGGCCAGAAACAAAACGAACGCACCCAATCCACTTTTTTGACCTAGTAGTGATGGTTTGGTTCATTTTTGTCAGTTTCATTACTGTGCCGAAAACCATGCCGAGGGTGCATTTACTGCATCGATTTGGGCCGAAAATGAAACGATGCACCGATTCGTCCAGAAACAAAACGAACGCACCCAGTCCACTTTTATGGACCCAATAGTGATGTTTGGGTTCGTTTGGGTCAGTTTCATAATTGTGTCGAAAACCATGCCGGGGTTGCATTTAATGCACCGAGTCGGGCAGAAAAGAAACGATGCACCAATTCGGGCCAGAAAAGAAACGATGCACCGATTCGGGCCAGAAACAAAACGAATGCACCCAATCCACTTTTTTGACCTAGTAGTGATGGTTTGGTTCATTTTTGTCAGTTTCATTACTGTGCCGAAAACCATGCCGAGGGTGCATTTACTGCATCGATTTGGGCCGAAAATGAAACGATGCACCGATTCGTCCAGAAACAAAACGAACGCACCCAGTCCACTTTTATGGACCCAATAGTGATGTTTGGGTTCGTTTGGGTCAGTTTCATAATTGTGTCGAAAACCATGCCGGGGTTGCATTTAATGCACCGAGTCGGGCAGAAAAGAAACGATGCACCAATTCGGGCCAGAAAAGAAACGATGCACCGATTCGGGCCAGAAACAAAACGAACGCACCCAATCCACTTTTTTGACCTAGTAGTGATGGTTTGGTCCATTTTTGTCAGTTTCATTACTGTGCCGAAAACCATGCCGAGGGTGCATTTACTGCATCGATTTGGGCCGAAAATGAAACGATGCACCGATTCGTCCAGAAACAAAACGAACGCACCCAGTCCACTTTTATGGACCCAATAGTGATGTTTGGGTTCGTTTGGGTCAGTTTCATAATTGTGTCGAAAACCATGCCGGGGTTGCATTTAATGCACCGAGTCGGGCAGAAAAGAAACGATGCACCAATTCGGGCCAGAAACGAAACGATGCACCGATTCGGGCCAGAAACGAAACGAACGCACCCAATCCACTTTTTTTGGAACCAATATTGATGTTTTGGTTCGTTTTGGTCAGTTTCATTACTGTGCCGAAAACTATGTCGGGTTGCATTTACTGCACCGATTCGGGCAAAAAATTAAACGATGCACCGATTCGTCCAGAAACAAAACGAACGCACCTGGTCCACTTTTCTGGACCCAATAGTGATGTTTGGGTTCACTTGGGTCAGTTTCGTAATTGTGTCGAAAACCATGCCGGGGTTGCATTTAATGCACCGAGTCGGGCAGAAAAGAAACGATGCACCAATTCGGGCCAGAAACGAAACGATGCACCGATTCGGGCCAGAAACGAAACGAACGCACCCAATCCACTTTTTTTGGAACCATTATTGATGTTTTGGTTCATTTTGGTCAGTTTCATTACTGTGCCGAAAACTATGTCCGGTTGCATTTACTGCACCGATTCGGGCCAAAAATTAAACGATGCACCAATTCGTCCAGAAACAAAACGAACGCACCCAGTCCACTTTTATGGACCCAATAGTGATGTTTGGGTTCGTTTGGGTCAGTTTCATAATTGTGTCGAAAACCATGCCGGGGTTGCATTTAATGCACCGAGTCGGGCAGAAAAGAAACGATGCACCAATTCGGGCCAGAAACGAAACGATGCACCGATTCGGGCCAGGAACGAAACGAACGCACCCAATCCACTTTTTTTGGAACCAATATTGATGTTTTGGTTCATTTTGTCAGTTTCATTACTGTGCCGAAAACTATGTCGGGTTGCATTTACTGCACCGATTCGGGCCAAAAATTAAACGATGCACTGATTCGTCCAGAAACAAAACGAACGCACCTGGTCCACTTTTTTGGACCCAATAGTGATGTTTGGGTTCATTTGGGTCAGTTTCGTAATTGTGTCGAAAACCATGCCGAGGTTGCATTTAATGCACCGAGTCGGGCAGAAAAGAAACGATGCACCGATTCGGGCCAGAAACGAAATGAACGCACCCAATCCACTTTGTTAGAACCAATATTGAAGTTTTGGTTCATTTTGGTCAGTTTCATTACTGTCCCGAAAACCATGTCGGGTTGCATTTACTGCACCGATTCGGGCCAAAAATTAAACGATGCACTGATTCTTCCAGAAACAAAACGAACGCACCTGGTCCACTTTTTTGGACCCAATAGTGATGTTTGGGTTCATTTGGGTCAGTTTCGTAATTGTGTCGAAAACCATGCCGAGGTTGCATTTAATGCACCGAGTCGGGCAGAAAAGAAACGATGCACCGATTCGGGCCAGAAACGAAATGAACGCACCCAATCCACTTTGTTAGAACCAATATTGAAGTTTTGGTTCATTTTGGTCAGTTTCATTACTGTGCCGAAAACCATGTCGGGTTGCATTTACTGCACCGATTCGGGCCAAAAATTAAACGATGCACTGATTCTTCCAGAAACAAAACGAACGCACCTAGTCCACTTTTTTGGACCCAATAGTGAAGTTTGGGTTCATTTGGGTCAGTTTCATAATTGTGTCGAAAACCATGCCGGGGTTGCATTTAATGCACCGAGTCGGGCTGAAAAGAAACGATGCACCGATTCGGGCCAGAAACAAAACGAACGCACCCAATCCACTTTTTTGACGTAGTAGTGATGTTTTGGTTCATTTTGGTCAGTTTCATTACTGTGCCGAAAACCATGCCGAGGGTGCATTTACATCATCGATTTGGGCCGAAAATGAAACGATGCACCGATTCGTCCAGAAACAAAACGAACGCACCCAGTCCACTTTTATGGACCCAATAGTGATGTTTGGGTTCGTTTGGGTTAGTTTCATAATTGTGTCGAAAACCATGCCGGGGTTGCATTTAATGCACCGAGTCGGGCAGAAAAGAAACGATGCACCAATTCGGGCCAGAAACGAAACGATGCACCGATTCGGGCCAGAAACGAAACGAACGCACCCAATCCACTTTTTTTGGAACCAATATTGATGTTTTGGTTCGTTTTGGTCAGTTTCATTACTGTGCCGAAAACTATGTCGGGTTGCATTTACTGCACCGATTCGGGCCAAAAATTAAACGATGCACTGATTCGTCCAGAAACAAAACGAACGCACCTGGTCCACTTTTTTGGACCCAATAGTGATGTTTGGGTTCATTTGGGTCAGTTTCGTAATTGTGTCGAAAACCATGCCGGGGTTG
Organism: Echinochloa phyllopogon; assembly: GCA_033239725.1. Taxonomy (NCBI): domain Eukaryota; kingdom Viridiplantae; phylum Streptophyta; class Magnoliopsida; order Poales; family Poaceae; genus Echinochloa; species Echinochloa phyllopogon. Next base: position 33,929,235 of record BTCW01000018.1, read on the forward strand.
CATTTAATGCACCGAGTCGGGCAGAAAAGAAACGATGCACCAATTCGGGCCAGAAACGAAACGATGCACCGATTCGGGCAGAAACGAAACGAACGCACCCAATCCACTTTTTTTGGAACCATTCTTGATGTTTTGGTTCATTTTGGTCAGTTTCATTACTGTGCCGAAAACTATGTCGGGTTGCATTTACTGCACCGATTCGGGCCAAAAATTAAACGATGCACCGATTCGTCCAGAAACAAAACGAACGCACCCAGTCCACTTTTATGGACCCAATAGTGAAGTTTGGGTTCGTTTGGGTCAGTTTCGTAATTGTGTCGAAAACCATGCCGGGGTTGCATTTAATGCACCGACTCGGGCAGAAAAGAAACGATGCACCGATTCGGGCCAGAAACAAAACGAACGCACCCAATCCACTTTTTTGACCTAGTAGTGATGGTTTGGTTCATTTTTGTCAGTTTCATTACTGTGCCGAAAACCATGCCGAGGGTGCATTTACTGCATCGATTTGGGCCGAAAATGAAACGATGCACCGATTCGTCCAGAAACAAAACGAACACACCCAGTCCACTTTTATGGACCCAATAGTGATGTTTGGGTTCGTTTGGGTCAGTTTCATAATTGTGTCGAAAACCATGCCGGGGTTGCATTTAATGCACCGAGTCGGGCAGAAAAGAAACAATGCACCAATTCGGGCCAGAAAAGAAACGATGCACCGATTCGGGCCAGAAACAAAACGAATGCACCCAATCCACTTTTTTGACCTAGTAGTGATGGTTTGGTTCATTTTTGTCAGTTTCATTACTGTGCCGAAAACCATGCCGAGGGTGCATTTACTGCATCGATTTGGGCCGAAAATGAAACGATGCACCGATTCGTCCAGAAACAAAACGAACGCACCCAGTCCACTTTTATGGACCCAATAGTGATGTTTGGGTTCGTTTGGGTCAGTTTCATAATTGTGTCGAAAACCATGCCGGGGTTGCATTTAATGCACCGAGTCGGGCAGAAAAGAAACGATGCACCAATTCGGGCCAGAAAAGAAACGATGCACCGATTCGGGCCAGAAACAAAACGAACGCACCCAATCCACTTTTTTGACCTAGTAGTGATGGTTTGGTCCATTTTTGTCAGTTTCATTACTGTGCCGAAAACCATGCCGAGGGTGCATTTGCTGCATCGATTTGGGCCGAAAATGAAACGATGCACCGATTCGTCCAGAAACAAAACGAACGCACCCAGTCCACTTTTATGGACCCAATAGTGATGTTTGGGTTCGTTTGGGTCAGTTTCATAATTGTGTCGAAAACCATGCCGGGGTTGCATTTAATGCACCGAGTCGGGCAGAAAAGAAACGATGCACCAATTCGGGCCAGAAACGAAACGATGCACCGATTCGGGCCAGAAACGAAACGAACGCACCCAATCCACTTTTTTTGGAACCAATATTGATGTTTTGGTTCGTTTTGGTTAGTTTCATTACTGTGCCGAAAACTATGTCGGGTTGCATTTACTGCACCGATTCGGGCCAAAAATTAAACGATGCACTGATTCGTCCAGAAACAAAACGAACGCACCTGCTCCACTTTTTTGGACCCAATAGTGATGTTTGGGTTCATTTGGGTCAGTTTCGTAATTGGGTCGAAAACCATGCCGGGGTTGCATTTAATGTACCGAGTCGGGCAGAAAAGAAACAATGCACCAATTCGGGCCAGAAACGAAACGATGCACCGATTCGGGCCAGAAACGAAACGAACGCACCCAATCCACTTTTTTTGGAACCATTATTGATGTTTTGGTTCATTTTGGTCAGTTTCATTACTGTGCCGAAAACTATGTCGGGTTGCATTTACTGCACCGATTCGGGCCAAAAATTAAACGATGCACCGATTCGTCCAGAAACAAAACGAACGCACCCAGTCCACTTTTATGGACCCAATAGTGATGTTTGGGTTCGTTTGGGTCAGTTTCATAATTGTGTCGAAAACCATGCCGGGGTTGCATTTAATGCACCGAGTCGGGCAGAAAAGAAACGATGCACCAATTCATGCCAGAAACGAAACGATGCACCGATTCGGGCCAGAAACGAAACGAATGCACCCAATCCACTTTTTTTGGAACCAATATTGATGTTTTGGTTCGTTTTGGTCAGTTTCATTACTGTGCCGAAAACTATGTCGGGTTAAATTTACTGCACCGATTCGGGCCAAAAATTAAACGATGCACTGATTCGTCCAGAAACAAAACGAACGCACCTGGTCCACTTTTTTGGACCCAATAGTGATGTTTGGGTTCACTTGGGTCAGTTTCGTAATTGTGTCGAAAACCATGCCGGGGTTGCATTTAATGCACCGAGTCGGGCAGAAAAGAAACGATGCACCAATTCGGGCAAGAAACGAAACGATGCACCGATTCGGGCCAGAAACGAAACGAACGCACCCAATCCACTTTTTTTGGAACCATTATTGATGTTTTGGTTCATTTTGGTCAGTTTCATTACTGTGCCGAAAACTATGTCGGGTTGCATTTACTGCACCGATTCGGGCCAAAAATTAAACGATGCACTGATTCGTCCAGAAACAAAACGAACGCACCTGGTCCACTTTTTTGGACCCAATAGTGATGTTTGGGTTCATTTGGGTCAGTTTCGTAATTGTGTCGAAAACCATGCCGGGGTTGCATTTAATGCACCGAGTCGGGCAGAAAAGAAACGATGCACCAATTCGGGCTAGAAACGAAACGATGGACCGATTCGGGCCAGAAACAAAACGAACGCACCCAATCCACTTTTTTTGGAACCAATATTGATGTTTTGTTTCATTTTGGCCAGTTTCATTACTGTGCCGAAAACCATGTCGGGTTGCATTTACTGCACCGATTCGGGCCAAAAATTAAACGATGCACTGATTCGTCCAGAAACAAAACGAACGCACCTGGTCCACTTTTTTGGACCCAATAGTGATGTTTGGGTTCATTTGGGTCAGTTTCGTAATTGTGTCAAAAACCATGCCGGGGTTGCATTTAATGCACCGAGTCGGGCAGAAAAGAAACGATGCACCAATTCGGGCCAGAAACGAAACGATGCACCGATTCGGGCCAGAAACGAAACGAACGCACCCAATCCACTTTTTTTGGAACCAATATTGATGTTTTGTTTCATTTTGGCCAGTTTCATTACTGTGCCGAAAACCATGTCGGGTTGCATTTACTGCACCGATTCGGGCCAAAAATTAAACGATGCACTGATTCGTCCAGAAACAAAACGAACGCACCTGGTCCACTTTTTTGGACCCAATAGTGATGTTTGGGTTCACTTGGGTCAGTTTCGTAATTGTGTCGAAAACCATGCCGGGGTTGCATTTAATGCACCGAGTCGGGCAGAAAAGAAACGATGCACCAATTCGGGCCAGAAACGAAACGATGCACCGATTCGGGCCAGAAACGAAACGAACGCACCCAATCCACTTTTTTTGGAACCATTATTGATGTTTTGGTTCATTTTGGTCAGTTTCATTACTGTGCCGAAAACTATGTCGGGTTGCATTTACTGCACCGATTCGGGCAAAAAATTAAACGATGCACTGATTCGTCCAGAAACAAAACGAACGCACCTGCTCCACTTTTTTGGACCCAATAGTGATGTTTGGGTTCATTTGGGTCAGTTTCGTAATTGGGTCGAAAACCATGCCGGGGTTGCATTTAATGCACCGAGTCGGGCAGAAAAGAAACAATGCACCAATTCGGGCCAGAAACGAAACGATGCACCGATTCGGGCCAGAAACGAAACGAACGCACCCAATCCACTTTTTTTGGAACCATTATTGATGTTTTGGTTCATTTTGGTCAGTTTCATTACTGTGCCGAAAACTATGTCGGGTTGCATTTACTGCACCGATTCGGGCCAAAAATTAAACGATGCACTGATTCGTCCAGAAACAAAACGAACGCACCTGGTCCACTTTTTTGGACCCAATAGTGATGTTTGGGTTCATTTGGGTCAGTTTCGTAATTGTGTCGAAAACCATGCCGGGGTTGCATTTAATGCACCGAGTCGGGCAGAAAAGAAACGATGCACCAATTCGGGCCAGAAACGAAACGATGGACCGATTCGGGCCAGAAACGAAACGAACGCACCCAATCCACTTTTTTTGGAACCAATATTGATGTTTTGTTTCATTTTGGCCAGTTTCATTACTGTGCCGAAAACCATGTCGGGTTGCATTTACTGCACCGATTCGGGCCAAAAATTAAACGATGCACTGATTCGTCCAGAAACAAAACGAACGCACCTGGTCCACTTTTTTGGACCCAATAGTGATGTTTGGGTTCATTTGGGTCAGTTTCGTAATTGTGTCAAAAACCATGCCGGGGTTGCATTTAATGCACCGAGTCGGGCAGAAAAGAAACGATGCACCAATTCGGGCCAGAAACGAAACGATGCACCGATTCGGGCCAGAAACGAAACGAACGCACCCAATCCACTTTTTTTGGAACCAATATTGATGTTTTGTTTCATTTTGGCCAGTTTCATTACTGTGCCGAAAACCATGTCGGGTTGCATTTACTGCACCGATTCGGGCCAAAAATTAAACGATGCACTGATTCGTCCAGAAACAAAACGAACGCACCTGGTCCACTTTTTTGGACCCAATAGTGATGTTTGGGTTCACTTGGGTCAGTTTCGTAATTGTGTCGAAAACCATGCCGGGGTTGCATTTAATGCACCGAGTCGGGCAGAAAAGAAACGATGCACCAATTCGGGCCAGAAACGAAACGATGCACCGATTCGGGCCAGAAACGAAACGAACGCACCCAATACACTTTTTTTGGAACCATTATTGATGTTTTGGTTCATTTTGGTCAGTTTCATTACTGTGCCGAAAACTATGTCGGGTTGCATTTACTGCACCGATTCGGGCCAAAAATTAAACGATGCACCAATTCGTCCAGAAACAAAACGAACGCACCCAGTCCACTTTTATGGACCCAATAGTGATGTTTGGGTTCGTTTGGGTCAGTTTCATAATTGTGTCGAAAACCATGCCGGGGTTGCATTTAATGCACCGAGTCGGGCAGAAAAGAAACGATGCACCAATTCGGGCCAGAAACGAAACGATGCACCGATTCGGGCCAGAAACGAAACGAACGCACCCAATCCACTTTTTTTGGAACCAATATTGATGTTTTGTTTCATTTTGGCCAGTTTCATTACTGTGCCGAAAACCATGTCGGGTTGCATTTACTGCACCGATTCGGGCCAAAAATTAAACGATGCACTGATTCGTCCAGAAACAAAACGAACACACCTGGTCCACTTTTTTGGACCCAATAGTGATGTTTGGGTTCATTTGGGTCAGTTTCGTAATTGTGTCGAAAACCATGCCGGGGTTGCATTTAATGCACCGAGTCGGGCAGAAAAGAAACGATGCACCAATTCGGGCCAGAAACGAAACGATGCACCGATTCGGGCCAGAAACGAAACGAACGCACCCAATCCACTTTTTTTGGAACCAATATTGATGTTTTGTTTCATTTTGGCCAGTTTCATTACTGTGCCGAAAACCATGTCGGGTTGCATTTACTGCACCGATTCGGGCCAAAAATTAAACGATGCACTGATTCGTCCAGAAACAAAACGAACGCACCTGGTCCACTTTTTTGGACCCAATAGTGATGTTTGGGTTCATTTGGGTCAGTTTCGTAATTGTGTCGAAAACCATGCCGGGGTTGCATTTAATGCACCGAGTCGGGCAGAAAAGAAACGATGCACCAATTCGGGCCAGAAACGAAACGATGCACCGATTCGGGCCAGAAACGAAACGAACGCACCCAATCCACTTTTTTTGGAACCAATATTGATGTTTTGTTTCATTTTGGCCAGTTTCATTACTGTGCCGAAAACCATGTCGGGTTGCATTTACTGCACCGATTCGGGCCAAAAATTAAACGATGCACTGATTCGTCCAGAAACAAAACGAACGCACCTGGTCCACTTTTTTGGACCCAATAGTGATGTTTGGGTTCACTTGGGTCAGTTTCGTAATTGTGTCGAAAACCATGCCGGGGTTGCATTTAATGCACCGAGTCGGGCAGAAAAGAAACGATGCACCAATTCGGGCCAGAAACGAAACGATGCACCGATTCGGGCCAGAAACGAAACGAACGCACCCAATCCACTTTTTTTGGAACCATTATTGATGTTTTGGTTCATTTTGGTCAGTTTCATTACTGTGCCGAAAACTATGTCGGGTTGCATTTACTGCACCGATTCGGGCCAAAAATTAAACGATGCACTGATTCGTCCAGAAACAAAACGAACGCACCTGGTCCACTTTTTTGGACCCAATAGTGATGTTTGGGTTCACTTGGGTCAGTTTCGTAATTGTGTCGAAAACCATGCCGGGGTTGCATTTAATGCATCGAATCGGGCAGAAAAGAAACGATGCACCAATTCGGGCCAGAAACGAAACGATGCACCGATTCGGGCCAGAAACGAAACGAACGCACCCAATCCACTTTTTTTGGAACCATTATTGATGTTTTGGTTCATTTTGGTCAGTTTCATTACTGTGCCGAAAACTATGTCGGGTTGCATTTACTGCACCGATTCGGGCCAAAAATTAAACGATGCACCAATTCGTCCAGAAACAAAACGAACGCACCCAGTCCACTTTTATTGACCCAATAGTGATGTTTGGGTTCGTTTGGGTCAGTTTCATAATTGTGTCGAAAACCATGCCGGGGTTGCATTTAATGCACCGAGTCGGGCAGAAAAGAAACGATGCACCAATTCGGGCCAGAAACGAAACGATGCACCGATTCGGGCCAGAAACGAAACGAACGCACCCAATCCACTTTTTTTGGAACCAATATTGATGTTTTGTTTCATTTTGGCCAGTTTCATTACTGTGCCGAAAACCATGTTGGGTTGCATTTACTGCACCGATTCGGGCCAAAAATTAAACGATGCACTGATTCGTCCAGAAACAAAACGAACGCGCCTGGTCCACTTTTTTGGACCCAATAGTGATGTTTGGGTTCACTTGGGTCAGTTTCGTAATTGTGTCGAAAACCATGCCGGGGTTGCATTTAATGCACCGAGTCGGGCAGAAAAGAAACGATGCACCAATTCGGGCCAGAAACGAAACGATGCACCGATTCGGGCCAGAAACGAAACGAACGCACCCAATCCACTTTTTTTGGAACCATTATTGATGTTTTGGTTCATTTTGGTCAGTTTCATTACTGTGCCGAAAACTATGTCGGGTTGCATTTACTGCACCGATTCGGGCCAAAAATTAAACGATGCACTGATTCGTCCAGAAACAAAACGAACGCACCTGGTCCACTTTTTTGGACCCAATAGTGATGTTTGGGTTCACTTGGGTCAGTTTCGTAATTGTGTCGAAAACCATGCCGGGGTTGCATTTAATGCATCGAATCGGGCAGAAAAGAAACGATGCACCAATTCGGGCCAGAAACGAAACGATGCACCGATTCGGGCCAGAAACGAAACGAACGCACCCAATCCACTTTTTTTGGAACCATTATTGATGTTTTGGTTCATTTTGGTCAGTTTCATTACTGTGCCGAAAACTATGTCGGGTTGCATTTACTGCACCGATTCGGGCCAAAAATTAAACGATGCACCAATTCGTCCAGAAACAAAACGAACGCACCCAGTCCACTTTTATGGACCCAATAGTGATGTTTGGGTTTGTTTGGGTCAGTTTCATAATTGTGTCGAAAACCATGCCGGGGTTGCATTTAATGCACCGAGTCGGGCAGAAAAGAAACGATGCACCAATTCGGGCCAGAAACGAAACGATGCACCGATTCGGGCCAGAAACGAAACGAACGCACCCAATCCACTTTTTTTGGAACCAATATTGATGTTTTGTTTCATTTTGGCCAGTTTCATTACTGTGCCGAAAACCATGTCGGGTTGCATTTACTGCACCGATTCGGGCCAAAAATTAAACGATGCACCAATTCGTCCAGAAACAAAACGAACGCACCCAGTCCACTTTTATGGACCCAATAGTGATGTTTGGGTTCGTTTGGGTCAGTTTCATAATTGTGTCGAAAACCATGCCGGGGTTGCATTTAATGCACCGAGTCGGGCAGAAAAGAAACGATGCACCAATTCGGGCCAGAAACGAAACGATGCACCGATTCGGGCCAGAAAAGAAACAAACGCACCCAATCCACTTTTTTTGGAACCATTATTGATGTTTTGGTTCGTTTTGGTCAGTTTCATTACTGTGCCGAAAACTATGTCGGGTTGCATTTACTGCACCGATTCGGGCCAAAAATTAAACGATGCACTGATTCGTCCAGAAACAAAACGAACGCACCTGGTCCACTTTTTTGGACCCAATAGTGATGTTTGGGTTCATTTGGGTCAGTTTCGTAATTGTGTCGAAAACCATGCCGAGGTTGCATTTAATGCACCGAGTCGGGCAGAAAAGAAACGATGCACCGATTCGGGCCAGAAACGAAATGAACGCACCCAATCCACTTTGTTGGAACCAATATTGAAGTTTTGGTTCATTTTGGTCAGTTTCATTACTGTCCCGAAAACCATGTCGGGTTGCATTTACTGGACCGATTCGGGCCAAAAATTAAACGATGCACTGATTCTTCCAGAAACAAAACGAACGCACCTAGTCCACTTTTTTGGACCCAATAGTGAAGTTTGGGTTCATTTGGGTAAGTTTCGTAATTGTGTCGAAAACCATGCCGGGGTTGCATTTAATGCTCCGAGTCGGGCTGAAAAGAAACGATGCACCGATTCGGGCCAGAAACAAAACGAACGCACCCAATCCACTTTTTTGACCTAGTAGTGATGTTTTGGTTCATTTTGGTCAGTTTCATTACTGTGCCGAAAACCATGCCGAGGGTGCATTTACAGCATCGATTTGGGCCGAAAATGAAACGATGCACCGATTCGTCCAGAAACAAAACGAACGCACCGAGTCCACTTTTATGGACCCAATAGTGATGTTTGGGTTCGTTTGGGTCAGTTTCATAATTGTGTCGAAAACCATGCCGGGGTTGCATTTAATGCACCGAGTCGGGCAGAAAAGAAACGATGCACCAATTCGGGCCAGAAACGAAACGATGCACCGATTCGGGCCAGAAACGAAACGAACGCACCCAATCCACTTTTTTTGGAACCAATATTGATGTTTTGGTTCATTTTGGTCAGTTTCATTACTGTGCCGAAAACTATGTCGGGTTGCATTTACTGCACCGATTTGGGCCAAAAATTAAACGATGCACTGATTCGTCCAGAAACAAAACGAACGCACCTGGTCAACTTTTTTGGACCCAATAGTGATGTTTGGGTTCATTTGGGTCAGTTTCGTAATTGTGTCGAAAACCATGCCGGGGTTGCATTTAATGCACCGAGTCGGGCAGAAAAGAAACGATGCACCAATTCGGGCCAGAAACGAAACAATGCACCGATTCGGGCCAGAAACGAAATGAACGCACCCAATCCACTTTTTTTGGAACCATTATTGATGTTTTGGTTCATTTTGGTCAGTTTCATTACTGTGCCAAAAACTATGTCGGGTTGCATTTACTGCACCGATTCGGGCCAAAAATTAAACGATGCACCGATTCGTCCAGAAACAAAACGAACGCACCCAGTCCACTTTTATGGACCCAATAGTGATGTTTGGGTTCGTTTGGGTCGGTTTCATAATTGTGTCGAAAACCATGCCGGGGTTGCATTTAATGCACCGAGTCGGGCAGAAAAGAAACGATGCACCAATTCAGGCCAGAAACGAAACGATGCACCGATTCGGGCCAGAAACGAAACGAACGCACCCAATCCACTTTTTTTGGAACCAATATTGATGTTTTTGTTCGTTTTGGTCAGTTTCATTACTGTGCCGAAAACTATGTCGGATTGCATTTACTTCACCGATTCGGGCCAAAAATTAAACGATGCACTGATTCGTCCAGAAACAAAACGAACGCACCTGGTCCACTTTTTTGGACCCAATAGTGATGTTTGGGTTCACTTGGGTCAGTTTCGTAATTGTGTCGAAAACCATGCCGGGGTTGCATTTAATGCACCGAGTCGGGCAGAAAAGAAACGATGCACCAATTCGGGCCACAAACGAAACGATGCACCGATTCGGGCCAGAAACGAAACGAACGCACCCAATCCACTTTTTTTGGAACCATTATTGATGTTTTGGTTCATTTTGGTCAGTTTCATTACTGTGCCGAAAACTATGTCGGGTTGCATTTACTGCACCGATTCGGGCCAAAAATTAAACGATGCACCAATTCGTCCAGAAACAAAACGAACGCACCCAGTCCACTTTTATGGACCCAATAGTGATGTTTGGGTTCGTTTGGGTCAGTTTCATAATTGTGTCGAAAACCATGCCGGGGTTGCATTTAATGCACCGAGTCGGGCAGAAAAGAAACGATGCACCAATTCGGGCCAGAAACGAAACGATGCACCGATTCGGGCCAGAAACGAAACAAACGCACCCAATCCACTTTTTTTGGAACCATTATTGATGTTTTGGTTCGTTTTGGTCAGTTTCATTACTGTGCCGAAAACTATGTCGGGTTGCATTTACTGCACCGATTCGGGCCAAAAATTAAACGATGCACTGATTCGTCCAGAAACAAAACGAACGCACCTGGTCCACTTTTTTGGACCCAATAGTGATGTTTGGGTTCATTTGGGTTAGTTTCGTAATTGTGTCGAAAACCATGCCCAGGTTGCATTTAATGCACCAAGTCGGGCAGAAAAGAAACGATGCACCGATTCGGGCCAGAAACGAAATGAACGCACCCAATCCACTTTGTTGGAACCAATATTGAAGTTTTGGTTCATTTTGGTCAGTTTCATTACTGTCCCGAAAACCATGTCGGGTTGCATTTACTGGACCGATTCGGGCCAAAAATTAAACGATGCACTGATTCTTCCAGAAACAAAACGAACGCACCTAGTCCACTTTTTTGGACCCAATAGTGAAGTTTGGGTTCATTTGGGTCAGTTTCGTAATTGTGTCGAAAACCATGCCGGGGTTGGATTTAATGCACCGAGTCGGGCTGAAAAGAAACGATGCACCGATTCGGGCCAGAAACAAAACGAACGCACCCAATCCACTTTTTTGACCTAGTAGTGATGTTTTGGTTCATTTTGGTCAGTTTCATTACTGTGCCGAAAACCATGCCGAGGGTGCATTTACAGCATCGATTTGGGCTGAAAATGAAACGATGCACCGATTCGTCCAGAAACAAAACGAACGCACCCAGTCCACTTTTATGGACCCAATAGTGATGTTTGGGTTCGTTTGGGTCAGTTTCATAATTGTGTCGAAAACCATGCCGGGGTTGCATTTAATGCACCGAGTCGGGCAGAAAAGAAACGATGCACCAATTCGGGCCAGAAACGAAACGATGCACCGATTCGGGCCAGAAACGAAACGAACGCACCCAATCCACTTTTTTTGGAACCAATATTGATGTTTTGGTTCATTTTGGTCAGTTTCATTACTGTGCCGAAAACTATGTCGGGTTGCATTTATTGCACCGATTTGGGCCAAAAATTAAACGATGCACTGATTCGTCCAGAAACAAAACGAACGCACCTGGTCCACTTTTTTGGACCCAATAGTGATGTTTGGGTTCATTTGGGTCAGTTTCGTAATTGTGTCGAAAACCATGCCGGGGTTGCATTTAATGCACCGAGTCGGGCAGAAAAGAAACGATGCACCAATTCGGGCCAGAAACGAAACGATGCACCGATTCGGGCCAGAAACGAAACGAACGAACCCAATCCACTTTTTTTGGAACCATTATTGATGTTTTGGTTCATTTTGGTCAGTTTCATTACTGTGCCGAAAACTATGTCGGGTTGCATTTACTGCACCGATTCGAGCCAAAAATTAAACGATGCACCGATTCGTCCAGAAACAAAACGAACGCACCCAGTCCACTTTTATGGACCCAATAGTGATGTTTGGGTTCGTTTGGGTCAGTTTCATAATTGTGTCGAAAACCATGCCGGGGTTGCATTTAATGCACCGAGTCGGGCAGAAAAGAAACGATGCACCAATTCAGGCCAGAAACGAAACGATGCACCGATTCGGGCCAGAAACGAAACGAACGCACCCAATCCACTTTTTTTGAAACCAATATTGATGTTTTGGTTCGTTTTGGTCAGTTTCATTACTGTGCCGAAAACTATGTCGGGTTGCATTTACTGCACCGATTCGGGCCAAAAATTAAACGATGCACTGATTCGTCCAGAAACAAAACGAACGCACCTGGTCCACTTTTTTGGACCCAATAGTGATGTTTGGGTTCATTTGGGTCAGTTTCCTAATTGTGTCGAAAACCATGCCGGGGTTGCATTTAATGCACCGAGTCGGGCAGAAAAGAAACGATGCACCGATTCGGGCCAGAAACAAAACGAATGCACCCAATCCACTTTTTTGACCTAGTAGTGATGTTTTGGTTAATTTTTGTCAGTTTCATTACTGTGCCGAAAACCATGCCGAGGGTGCATTTACTGCATCGATTTGGGCCGAAAATGAAACGATGCACCTATTCGTCCAGAAACAAAACGAACGCACCCAGTCCACTTTTATGGACCCAATAGTGATGTTTGGGTTCGTTAGGGTCAGTTTCATAATTGTGTCGAAAACCATGCCGGGGTTGCATTTAATGCACCGAGTCGGCCAGAAAAGAAACGATGCACCGATTCGGGCCAGAAACGAAACGAACGCACCCAATCCACTTTTTTGGAACCAATATTGATGTTTTGGTTCATTTTGGTCAGTTTCATTACTGTGCCGAAAACCATGTCGGGTTGCATTTACTGCACCGATTCGGGCCAAAAATTAAACGATGCACCAATTCGTCCAGAAACAAAACGAACGCACCCAGTCCACTTTTATGGACCCAATAGTGATGTTTGGGTTCGTTTGGGTCAGTTTCATAATTGTGTCGAAAACCATGCCGGGGTTGCATTTAATGCACCGAGTCGGGCAGAAAAGAAACGATGCACCGATACGGGCCAGAAACAAAACGAACGCACCCAATCCACTTTTTTTGGAACCATTATTGATGTTTTGGTTCATTTTGGTCAGTTTCATTACTGTGCCGAAAACTATGTCGGGTTGCATTTACTGCACCGATTCGAGCCAAAAATTAAACGATGCACCGATTCGTCCAGAAACAAAACGAACGCACCCAGTCCACTTTTATGGACCCAATAGTGATGTTTGGGTTCGTTTGGGTCAGTTTCATAATTGTGTCGAAAACCATGCCGGGGTTGCATTTAATGCACCGAGTCGGGCAGAAAAGAAACGATGCACCAATTCAGGCCAGAAACGAAACGATGCACCGATTCGGGCCAGAAACGAAACGAACGCACCCAATCCACTTTTTTTGGAACCAATATTGATGTTTTGGTTCGTTTTGGTCAGTTTCATTACTGTGCCGAAAACTATGTCGGGTTGCATTTACTGCACCGATTCGGGCCAAAAATTAAACGATGCACTGATTCGTCCAGAAACAAAACGAACGCACCTGGTCCACTTTTTTGGACCCAATAGTGATGTTTGGGTTCATTTGGGTCAGTTTCCTAATTGTGTCGAAAACCATGCCGGGGTTGCATTTAATGCACCGAGTCGGGCAGAAAAGAAACGATGCACCGATTCGGGCCAGAAACAAAACGAATGCACCCAATCCACTTTTTTGACCTAGTAGTGATGTTTTGGTTAATTTTTGTCAGTTTCATTACTGTGCCGAAAACCATGCCGAGGGTGCATTTACTGCATCGATTTGGGCCGAAAATGAAACGATGCACCTATTCGTCCAGAAACAAAACGAACGCACCCAGTCCACTTTTATGGACCCAATAGTGATGTTTGGGTTCGTTTGGGTCAGTTTCATAATTGTGTCGAAAACCATGCCGGGGTTGCATTTAATGCACCGAGTCGGCCAGAAAAGAAACGATGCACCGATTCGGGCCAGAAACGAAACGAACGCACCCAATCCACTTTTTTGGAACCAATATTGATGTTTTGGTTCATTTTGGTCAGTTTCATTACTGTGCCGAAAACCATGTCGGGTTGCATTTACTGCACCGATTCGGGCCAAAAATTAAACGATGCACCAATTCGTCCAGAAACAAAACGAACGCACCCAGTCCACTTTTATGGACCCAATAGTGATGTTTGGGTTCGTTTGGGTCAGTTTCATAATTGTGTCGAAAACCATGCCGGGGTTGCATTTAATGCACCGAGTCGGGCAGAAAAGAAACGATGCACCAATTCGGGCCAGAAACGAAACGATGCACCGATTCGGGCCAGAAAAGAAACAAACGCACCCAATCCACTTTTTTTGGAACCATTATTGATGTTTTGGTTCGTTTTGGTCAGTTTCATTACTGTGCCGAAAACTATGTCGGGTTGCATTTACTGCACCGATTCGGGCCAAAAATTAAACGATGCACTGATTCGTCCAGAAACAAAACGAACGCACCTGGTCCACTTTTTTGGACCCAATAGTGATGTTTGGGTTCATTTGGGTCAGTTTCGTAATTGTGTCGAAAACCATGCCGAGGTTGCATTTAATGCACCGAGTCGGGCAGAAAAGAAACGATGCACCGATTCGGGCCAGAAACGAAAGGAACGCACCCAATCCACTTTGTTGGAACCAATATTGAAGTTTTGGTTCATTTTGGTCAGTTTCATTACTGTCCCGAAAACCATGTCGGGTTGCATTTACTGGACCGATTCGGGCCAAAAATTAAACGATGCACTGATTCTTCCAGAAACAAAACGAACGCACCTAGTCCACTTTTTTGGACCCAATAGTGAAGTTTGGGTTCATTTGGGTAAGTTTCGTAATTGTGTCGAAAACCATGCCGGGGTTGCATTTAATGCTCCGAGTCGGGCTGAAAAGAAACGATGCACCGATTCGGGCCAGAAACAAAACGAACGCACCCAATCCACTTTTTTGACCTAGTAGTGATGTTTTGGTTCATTTTGGTCAGTTTCATTACTGTGCCGAAAACCATGCCGAGGGTGCATTTACAGCATCGATTTGGGCCGAAAATGAAACGATGCACCGATTCGTCCAGAAACAAAACGAACGCACCGAGTCCACTTTTATGGACCCAATAGTGATGTTTGGGTTCGTTTGGGTCAGTTTCATAATTGTGTCGAAAACCATGCCGGGGTTGCATTTAATGCACCGAGTCGGGCAGAAAAGAAACGATGCACCAATTCGGGCCAGAAACGAAACGATGCACCGATTCGGGCCAGAAACGAAACGAACGCACCCAATCCACTTTTTTTGGAACCAATATTGATGTTTTGGTTCATTTTGGTCAGTTTCATTACTGTGTCGAAAACTATGTCGGGTTGCATTTACTGCACCGATTTGGGCCAAAAATTAAACGATGCACTGATTCGTCCAGAAACAAAACGAACGCACCTGGTCAACTTTTTTGGACCCAATAGTGATGTTTGGGTTCATTTGGGTCAGTTTCGTAATTGTGTCGAAAACCATGCCGGGGTTGCATTTAATGCACCGAGTCGGGCAGAAAAGAAACGATGCACCAATTCGGGCCAGAAACGAAACAATGCACCGATTCGGGCCAGAAACGAAATGAACGCACCCAATCCACTTTTTTTGGAACCATTATTGATGTTTTGGTTCATTTTGGTCAGTTTCATTACTGTGCCAAAAACTATGTCGGGTTGCATTTACTGCACCGATTCGGGCCAAAAATTAAACGATGCACCGATTCGTCCAGAAACAAAACGAACGCACCCAGTCCACTTTTATGGACCCAATAGTGATGTTTGGGTTCGTTTGGGTCGGTTTCATAATTGTGTCGAAAACCATGCCGGGGTTGCATTTAATGCACCGAGTCGGGCAGAAAAGAAACGATGCACCAATTCAGGCCAGAAACGAAACGATGCACCGATTCGGGCCAGAAACGAAACGAACGCACCCAATCCACTTTTTTTGGAACCAATATTGATGTTTTGGTTCGTTTTGGTCAGTTTCATTACTGTGCCGAAAACTATGTCGGATTGCATTTACTGCACCGATTCGGGCCAAAAATTAAACGATGCACTGATTCGTCCAGAAACAAAACGAACGCACCTGGTCCACTTTTTTGGACCCAATAGTGATGTTTGGGTTCACTTGGGTCAGTTTCGTAATTGTGTCGAAAACCATGCCGGGGTTGCATTTAATGCACCGAGTCGGGCAGAAAAGAAACGATGCACCGATTCGGGCCAGAAACGAAATGAACGCACCCAATCCACTTTGTTGGAACCAATATTGAAGTTTTGGTTCATTTTGGTCAGTTTCATTACTGTCCCGAAAACCATGTCGGGTTGCATTTACTGGACCGATTCGGGCCAAAAATTAAACGATGCACTGATTCTTCCAGAAACAAAACGAACGCACCTAGTCCACTTTTTTGGACCCAATAGTGAAGTTTGGGTTCATTTGGGTAAGTTTCGTAATTGTGTCGAAAACCATGCCGGGGTTGCATTTAATGCTCCGAGTCGGGCTGAAAAGAAACGATGCACCGATTCGGGCCAGAAACAAAACGAACGCACCCAATCCACTTTTTTGACCTAGTAGTGATGTTTTGGTTCATTTTGGTCAGTTTCATTACTGTGCCGAAAACCATGCCGAGGGTGCATTTACAGCATCGATTTGGGCCGAAAATGAAACGATGCACCGATTCGTCCAGAAACAAAACGAACGCACCGAGTCCACTTTTATGGACCCAATAGTGATGTTTGGGTTCGTTTGGGTCAGTTTCATAATTGTGTCGAAAACCTTGCCGGGGTTGCATTTAATGCACCGAGTCGGGCAGAAAAGAAACGATGCACCAATTCGGGCCAGAAACGAAACGATGCACCGATTCGGGCCAGAAACGAAACGAACGCACCCAATCCACTTTTTTTGGAACCAATATTGATGTTTTGGTTCATTTTGGTCAGTTTCATTACTGTGCCGAAAACTATGTCGGGTTGCATTTACTGCACCGATTTGGGCCAAAAATTAAACGATGCACTGATTCGTCCAGAAACAAAACGAACGCACCTGGTCAACTTTTTTGGACCCAATAGTGATGTTCGGGTTCATTTGGGTCAGTTTCGTAATTGTGTCGAAAACCATGCCGGGGTTGCATTTAATGCACCGAGTCGGGCAGAAAAGAAACGATGCACCAATTCGGGCCAGAAACGAAACAATGCACCGATTCGGGCCAGAAACGAAATGAACGCACCCAATCCACTTTTTTTGGAACCATTATTGATGTTTTGGTTCATTTTGGTCAGTTTCATTACTGTGCCAAAAACTATGTCGGGTTGCATTTACTGCACCGATTCGGGCCAAAAATTAAACGATGCACCGATTCGTCCAGAAACAAAACGAACGCACCCAGTCCACTTTTATGGACCCAATAGTGATGTTTGGGTTCGTTTGGGTCGGTTTCATAATTGTGTTGAAAACCATGCCGGGGTTGCATTTAATGCACCGAGTCGGGCAGAAAAGAAACGATGCACCAATTCAGGCCAGAAACGAAACGATGCACCGATTCGGGCCAGAAACGAAACGAACGCACCCAATCCACTTTTTTTGGAACCAATATTGATGTTTTGGTTCGTTTTGGTCAGTTTCATTACTGTGCCGAAAACTATGTCGGATTGCATTTACTGCACCGATTCGGGCCAAAAATTAAACGATGCACTGATTCGTCCAGAAACAAAACGAACGCACCTGGTCCACTTTTTTGGACCCAATAGTGATGTTTGGGTTCACTTGGGTCAGTTTCGTAATTGTGTCGAAAACCATGCCGGGGTTGCATTTAATGCACCGAGTCGGGCAGAAAAGAAACGATGCACCAATTCGGGCCACAAACGAAACGATGCACCGATTCGGGCCAGAAACGAAACGAACGCACCCAATCCACTTTTATGGACCCAATAGTGATGTTTGGGTTCGTTTGGGTCAGTTTCATAATTGTGTCGAAAACCATGCCGGGGTTGCATTTAATGCACCGAGTCGGGCAGAAAAGAAACGATGCACCAATTCGGGCCAGAAACGAAACGATGCACCGATTCGGGCCAGAAACGAAACAAACGCACCCAATCCACTTTTTTTGGAACCATTATTGATGTTTTGGTTCGTTTTGGTCAGTTTCATTACTGTGCCGAAAACTATGTCGGGTTGCATTTACTGCACCGATTCGGGCCAAAAATTAAACGATGCACTGATTCGTCCAGAAACAAAACGAACGCACCTGGTCCACTTTTTTGGACCCAATAGTGATGTTTGGGTTCATTTGGGTTAGTTTCGTAATTGTGTCGAAAACCATGCCCAGGTTGCATTTAATGCACCAAGTCGGGCAGAAAAGAAACGATGCACCGATTCGGGCCAGAAACGAAATGAACGCACCCAATCCACTTTGTTGGAACCAATATTGAAGTTTTGGTTCATTTTGGTCAGTTTCATTACTGTCCCGAAAACCATGTCGGGTTGCATTTACTGGACCGATTCGGGCCAAAAATTAAACGATGCACTGATTCTTTCAGAAACAAAACGAACGCACCTAGTCCACTTTTTTGGACCCAATAGTGAAGTTTGGGTTCATTTGGGTCAGTTTCGTAATTGTGTCGAAAACCATGCCGGGGTTGGATTTAATGCACCGAGTCGGGCTGAAAAGAAACGATGCACCGATTCGGGCCAGAAACAAAACGAACGCACCCAATCCACTTTTTTGACCTAGTAGTGATGTTTTGGTTCATTTTGGTCAGTTTCATTACTGTGCCGAAAACCATGCCGAGGGTGCATTTACAGCATCGATTTGGGCCGAAAATGAAACGATGCACTGATTCGTCCAGAAACAAAACGAACGCACCCAGTCCACTTTTATGGACCCAATAGTGATGTTTGGGTTCGTTTGGGTCAGTTTCATAATTGTGTCGAAAACCATGCCGGGGTTGCATTTAATGCACCGAGTCGGGCAGAAAAGAAACGATGCACCAATTCAGGCCAGAAACGAAACGATGCACCGATTCGGGCCAGAAACGAAACGAACGCACCCAATCCACTTTTTTTGGAACCAATATTGATGTTTTGGTTCATTTTGGTCAGTTTCATTACTGTGCCGAAAACTATGTCGGGTTGCATTTATTGCACCGATTTGGGCCAAAAATTAAACGATGCACTGATTCGTCCAGAAACAAAACGAACGCACCTGGTCCACTTTTTTGGACCCAATAGTGATGTTTGGGTTCATTTGGGTCAGTTTCGTAATTGTGTCGAAAACCATGCCGGGGTTGCATTTAATGCACCGAGTCGGGCAGAAAAGAAACGATGCACCAATTCGGGCCAGAAACGAAACGATGCACCGATTCGGGCCAGAAACGAAACGAACGAACCCAATCCACTTTTTTTGGAACCATTATTGATGTTTTGGTTCATTTTGGTCAGTTTCATTACTGTGCCGAAAACTATGTCGGGTTGGATTTACTGCACCGATTCGAGCCAAAAATTAAACGATGCACCGATTCGTCCAGAAACAAAACGAACGCACCCAGTCCACTTTTATGGACCCAATAGTGATGTTTGGGTTCGTTTGGGTCAGTTTCATAATTGTGTCGAAAACCATGCCGGGGTTGCATTTAATGCACCGAGTCGGGCAGAAAAGAAACGATGCACCAATTCAGGCCAGAAACGAAACGATGCACCGATTCGGGCCAGAAACGAAACGAACGCACCCAATCCACTTTTTTTGGAACCAATATTGATGTTTTGGTTCGTTTTGGTCAGTTTCATTACTGTGCCGAAAACTATGTCGGGTTGCATTTACTGCACCGATTCGGGCCAAAAATTAAACGATGCACTGATTCGTCCCGAAACAAAACGAACGCACCTGGTCCACTTTTTTGGACCCAATAGTGATGTTTGGGTTCACTTGGGTCAGTTTCGTAATTGTGTCGAAAACCATGCCGGGGTTGCATTTAATGCACCGAGTCGGGCAGAAAAGAAACGATGCACCAATTCGGGCCAGAAACGAAACGATGCACCGATTCGGGCCAGAAACGAAACGAACGCACCCAATCCACTTTTTTGGAACCATTATTGATGTTTTGGTTCATTTTGGTCAGTTTCATTACTGTGCCGAAAACTATGTCGGGTTGCATTTACTGCACCGATTCGGGCCAAAAATTAAACGATGCACCAATTCGTCCAGAAACAAAACGAACGCACCCAGTCCACTTTTATGGACCCAATAGTGATGTTTGGGTTCATTTGGGTCAGTTTCATAATTGTGTCGAAAACCATGCCGGGGTTGCATTTAATGCACCGAGTCGGGCAGAAAAGAAACGATGCACCAATTCGGGCCAGAAACGAAACGATGCACCGATTCGGGCCAGAAACGAAACAAACGCACCCAATCCACTTTTTTTGGAACCATTATTGATGTTTTGGTTCGTTTTGGTCAGTTTCATTACTGTGCCGAAAACTATGTCGGGTTGCATTTACTGCACCGATTCGGGCCAAAAATTAAACGATGCACTGATTCGTCCAGAAACAAAACGAACGCACCTGGTCCACTTTTTTGGACCCAATAGTGATGTTTGGGTTCATTTGGGTCAGTTTCGTAATTGTGTCGAAAACCATGCCGAGGTTGCATTTAATGCACCGAGTCGGGCAGAAAAGAAACGATGCACTGATTCGGGCCAGAAACGAAATGAACGCACCCAATCCACTTTGTTGGAACCAATATTGAAGTTTTGGTTCATTTTGGTCAGTTTCATTACTGTCCCGAAAACCATGTCGGGTTGCATTTACTGCACCGATTCGGGCCAAAAATTAAACGATGCACTGATTCTTCCAGAAACAAAACGAACGCACCTAGTCCACTTTTTTGGACCCAATAGTGAAGTTTGGGTTCATTTGGGTCAGTTTTGTAATTGTGTCGAAAACCATGCCGGGGTTGCATTTAATGCACCGAGTCGGGCTGAAAAGAAACGATGCACCGATTCGGGCCAGAAACAAAACGAACGCACCCAATCCACTTTTTTGACCTAGTAGTGATGTTTTGGTTCATTTTGGTCAGTTT
Source organism: Echinochloa phyllopogon (assembly GCA_033239725.1). Taxonomy (NCBI): domain Eukaryota; kingdom Viridiplantae; phylum Streptophyta; class Magnoliopsida; order Poales; family Poaceae; genus Echinochloa; species Echinochloa phyllopogon. The sequence goes on from BTCW01000018.1 coordinate 33,950,386, forward strand.
CATTACTGTGCCGAAAACCATGCCGAGGGTGCATTTACAGCATCGATTTGGGCCGAAAATGAAACGATGCACCGATTCATCCAGAAACAAAACGAACGCACCCAGTCCACTTTTATGGACCCAATAGTGATGTTTGGGTTCGTTTGGGTCAGTTTCATAATTGTGTCGAAAACCATGCCGGGGTTGCATTTAATGCACCGAGTCGGGCAGAAAAGAAACTATGCACCAATTCGGGCCAGAAACGAAACGATGCACCGATTCGGGCCAGAAACGAAACGAACGCACCCAATCCACTTTTTTTGGAACCAATATTGATGTTTTGGTTCATTTTGGTCAGTTTCATTACTGTGCCGAAAACTATGTCGGGTTGCATTTACTGCACCGATTTGGGCCAAAAATTAAACGATGCACTGATTCGTCCAGAAACAAAACGAACGCACCTGGTCCACTTTTTTGGACCCAATAGTGATGTTTGGGTTCATTTGGGTCAGTTTCGTAATTGTGTCGAAAACCATGCCGGGGTTGCATTTAATGCACCGAGTCGGGCAGAAAAGAAACGATGCACCAATTCGGGCCAGAAACGAAACGATGCACCGATTCGGGCAAGAAACGAAACGAACACACCCAATCCACTTTTTTTGGAACCATTATTGATGTTTTGGTTCATTTTGGTCAGTTTCATTACTGTGCCGAAAACTATGTCGGGTTGCATTTACTGCACCGATTCGGGCCAAAAATTAAACGATGCACCGTTTCGTCCAGAAACAAAACGAACGCACCCAGTCCACTTTTATGGACCCAATAGTGATATTTGGGTTCGTTTGGGTCTGTTTCATAATTGTGTCGAAAACCATGCCGGGGTTGCATTTAATGCACCGAGTCGGGCAGAAAAGAAACGATGCACCAATTCGGGCCAGAAACGAAACGATGCACCGATTCGGTCCAGAAACGAAACGAACGCACCCAATCCACTTTTTTTGGAACCAATATTGATGTTTTGGTTCATTTTGGTCAGTTTCATTACTGTGCCGAAAACTATGTCGGGTTGCATTTACTGCACCGATTCGGGCCAAAAATTAAACGATGCACTGATTCGTCCAGAAACAAAACGAACGCACCTGGCCCACTTTTTTGGACCCAATAGTGATGTTTGGGTTCATTTGGGTCAGTTTCATAATTATGTCGAAAACCATGCCGAGGTTGCATTTAATGCACCGAGTCGGGCAGAAAAGAAACGATGCACCGATTCGGGCCAGAAACGAAATGAACGCACCCAATCCACTTTGTTGGAACCAATATTGAAGTTTTGGTTCATTTTGGTCAGTTTCATTACTGTCCCGAAAACCATGTCGGGTTGCATTTACTGCACCGATTCGGGCCAAACATTAAACGATGCACTGATTCTTCCAGAAACAAAACGAACGCACCTAGTCCACTTTTTTGGACCCAATAGTGATGTTTGGGTTCATTTGGGTCAGTTTCATAATTGTGTCGAAAACCATGCCGGGGTTGCATTTAATGCACCGAGTCGGGCTGAAAAGAAACGATGCACCGATTCGGGCCAGAAACAAAACGAACGCACCCAATCCACTTTTTTGACCTAGTAGTGATGTTTTGGTTCATTTTGGTCAGTTTCATTACTGTGCCGAAAACCATGCCGAGGGTGCATTTACTGCATCGATTTGGGCCAAAAATGAAACGATGCACCGATTCGTCCAGAAACAAAACGAACGCACCCAATCCACTTTTTTGGAACCAATATTGAAGTTTTGGTTCATTTTGGTCAGTATCATTACTGTCCCGAAAACCATGTCGGGTTGCATTTACTGGACCGAGTCGGGCAGAAAAGAAACGATGCACCGATTCGGGCCAGAAACGAGATTCGGGCCAGAATCAAAACGAACGCACCCAATCCACTTTTTTTGGAACCAATATTGATGTTTTGGTTCATTTTGGTCAGTTTCATTACTGTGCCGAAAACCATGTCGGGTTGCATTTACTGCACCGATACGGGCCAAAAATTAAACGATGCACTGATTCGTCCAGAAACAAAACGAACGCACCTAGTCCACTTTTTTGGACCCAATAGTGATGTTTGGGTTCATTTGGGCCAGTTTCGTAATTGTGTCGAAAACCATGCTGGGGTTGCATTTAATGCGCCGAGTCGGGGAGAAAAGAAACGATGCACCGATTCGGGCCAGAAACAAAACGAACGCACCCAATCCACTTTTTTGACCTAGTAGTGATGTTTTGGTTCATTTTGGTCAGTTTCATTACTGTGCCGAAAACCATGCCGAGGGTGCATTTACTGCATCGATTTGGGCCGAAAATGAAACGATGCACCGATTCGTCCAGAAACAAAACAAACGCACCCAGTCCACTTTTATGGACCCAATAGTGATGTTTGGGTTCGTTTGGGTCAGTTTCATAATTGTGTCGAAAACCATGCCGCGCATTTAATGCACCGAGTCGGGCAGAAAAGAAACGATGCACCGATTCGGGCCAGAAATGAAACGAACGCACCCAATCCACTTTTTTGGAACCAATATTGAAGTTTTGGTTCATTTTGGTCAGTTTCATTACTGTGCCGAAAACCATGTCGGGTTGCATTTACTGCACCGATTCGGGCCAAAAATTAAACGATGCACTAATTCGTCCAGAAACAAAACGAACGCACCTAGTCCACTTTTTTGGACCCAATAGTGAAGTTTGGGTTCATTTGGGTCAGTTTCGTAATTGTGTCGAAAACCATGCCGGGGTTGCATTTCATGCACCGAGTCGGGCTAAAAAGAAACGATGCACCGATTCGGGCCAGAAACAAAACGAACGCACCCAATCCACTTTTTTGACCTAGTAGTGATGTTTTGGTTCATTTTGGTCAGTTTCATTACTGTGCCGAAAACCATGCCGAGGGTGCATTTACTGCATCGATTTGGGCCAAAAATGAAACGATGCACCGATTCGTCCAGAAACAAAACGAACGCACCCAATCCACTTTTTTGGAACCAATATTGAAGTTTTGGTTCATTTTGGTCAGTATCATTACTGTCCCGAAAACCATGTCGGGTTGCATTTACTGGACCGAGTCGGGCAGAAAAGAAACGATGCACCGATTCGGGCCAGAAACGAGATTCGGGCCAGAATCGAAACGAACGCACCCAATCCACTTTTTTTGGAACCAATATTGATGTTTTGGTTCATTTTGGTCAGTTTCATTACTGTGCCGAAAACCATGTCGGGTTGCATTTACTGCACCGATACGGGCCAAAAATTAAACGATGCACTGATTCGTCCAGAAACAAAACGAACGCACCTAGTCCACTTTTTTGGACCCAATAGTGATGTTTGGGTTCATTTGGGTCAGTTTCGTAATTGTGTCGAAAACCATGCTGGGGTTGCATTTAATGCGCCGAGTCGGGGAGAAAAGAAACGATGCACCGATTCGGGCCAGAAACAAAACGAACGCACCCAATCCACTTTTTTGACCTAGTAGTGATGTTTTGGTTCATTTTGGTCAGTTTCATTACTGTGCCGAAAACCATGCCGAGGGTGCATTTACTGCATCGATTTGGGCCGAAAATGAAACGATGCACCGATTCGTCCAGAAACAAAACAAACGCACCCAGTCCACTTTTATGGACCCAATAGTGATGTTTGGGTTCGTTTGGGTCAGTTTCATAATTGTGTCGAAAACCATGCCGCGCATTTAATGCACCGAGTCGGGCAGAAAAGAAACGATGCACCGATTCGGGCCAGAAATGAAACGAACGCACCCAATCCACTTTTTTGGAACCAATATTGAAGTTTTGGTTCATTTTGGTCAGTTTCATTACTGTGCCGAAAACCATGTCGGGTTGCATTTACTGCACCGATTCGGGCCAAAAATTAAACGATGCACTAATTCGTCCAGAAACAAAACGAACGCACCTAGTCCACTTTTTTGGACCCAGTAGTGAAGTTTGGGTTCATTTGTGTCAGTTTCGTAATTGTGTCGAAAACCATGCCGGGGTTGCATTTCATGCACCGAGTCGGGCTGAAAAGAAACGATGCACCGATTCGGGCCAGAAACAAAACGAACGCACCCAATCCACTTTTTTGGAACCAATATTGAAGTTTTGGTTCATTTTGGTCAGTATCATTACTGTCCCGAAAACCATGTCGGGTTGCATTTACTGGACCGAGTCGGGCAGAAAAGAAACGATGCACCGATTCGGGCCAGAAACGAGATTCGGGCCAGAATCGAAACGAACGCACCCAATCCACTTTTTTTGGAACCAATATTGATGTTTTGGTTCATTTTGGTCAGTTTCATTACTGTGCCGAAAACCATGTCGGGTTGCATTTACTGCACCGATACGGGCCAAAAATTAAACGATGCACTGATTCGTCCAGAAACAAAACGAACGCACCTAGTCCACTTTTTTGGACCCAATAGTGATGTTTGGGTTCATTTGGGTCAGTTTCGTAATTGTGTCGAAAACCATGCTGGGGTTGTATTTAATGCGCCGAGTCGGGGAGAAAAGAAACGATGCACCGATTCGGGCCAGAAACAAAATGAACGCACCCAATCCACTTTTTTGACCTAGTAGTGATGTTTTGGTTCATTTTGGTCGGTTTCATTACTGTGCCGAAAACCATGCCGAGGGTGCATTTACTGCATCGATTTGGGCCGAAAATGAAACGATGCACCGATTCGTCCAGAAACAAATCGAACGCACCCAGTCCACTTTTATGGACCCAATAGTGATGTTTGGGTTCGTTTGGGTCAGTTTCATAATTGTGTCGAAAACAATGCCAGGGTTGCATTTAATGCACCGAGTCGGGCAGAAAAGAAACGATGCACCGATTCGGGCCAGAAACGAGATTCGGGCCAGAATCGAAATGAACGCACCCAATCCACTTTTTTTGGAACCAATAATTATATTTTGGTTCATTTTGGTCAGTTTCATTACTGTGCCGAAAACCATGTCGGGTTGCATTTACTGCACCGATTCGGGCCAAAAATTAAACGATGCACTGATTCGTCCAGAAACAAAACGAACGCACCTAGTCCACTTTTTTGGACCCAATAGTGATGTTTGGGTTCATTTGGGTCAGTTTCGTAATTGTGTCGAAAACCATGCTGGGGTTGCATTTAATGCACCGAGTCGGGCAGAAAAGAAACGATTCCCCGATTCGGGCCAGAAACGAAATGAACGCACCCAATCCACTTTTTTGACCTAGTAGTGATGTTTTGGTTCATTTTGGTCAGTTTCATTACTGTGCCGAAAACCATGCCGAGGGTGCATTTACTGCATCGATTTGGGCCGAAAATGAAACGATGCACCGATTCGTCCAGAAACAAAACGAACGCACCCAGTCCACTTTTATGGACCCAATAGTGATGTTTGGGTTCGTTTGGGTCAGTTTCATAATTGTGTCGAAAACCATGCCGCGCATTTAATGCACCGAGTCGGGCAGAAAAGAAACGATGCACCGATTCGGGCCAGAAACGAAACGAACGCACCCAATCCACTTTTTTGGAACCAATATTGATGTTTTGGTTCATTTTGGTCAGTTTCATTACTGTGCCGAAAACCTTTTGGGGTTGCATTTACTGCACTGATTCGGGCCAAAAATTAAACGATGCACCGATTCGTCCAGAAACAAAACGAACGCACCTAGTCCACTTTTTTGGACCCAATAGTGATGTTTGGGTTCATTTGGGTCAGTTTCGTAATTGTGTCGAAAACCATGCTGGGGTTGCATTTAATGCGCCGAGTCGGGGAGAAAAGAAACGATGCACCGATTCGGGCCAGAAACAAAACGAACGCACCCAATCCACTTTTTTGACCTAGTAGTGATGTTTTGGTTCATTTTGGTCAGTTTCATTACTGTGCCGAAAACCATGCCGAGGGTGCATTTACTGCATCGATTTGGGCCGAAAATGAAACGATGCACCGATTCGTCCAGAAACAAAACAAACGCACCCAGTCCACTTTTATGGACCCAATAGTGATGTTTGGGTTCGTTTGGGTCAGTTTCATAATTGTGTCGAAAACCATGCCGCGCATTTAATGCACCGAGTCGGGCAGAAAAGAAACGATGCACCGATTCGGGCCAGAAATGAAACGAACGCACCCAATCCACTTTTTTGGAACCAATATTGAAGTTTTGGTTCATTTTGGTCAGTTTCATTACTGTGCCGAAAACCATGTCGGGTTGCATTTACTGCACCGATTCGGGCCAAAAATTAAACGATGCACTAATTCGTCCAGAAACAAAACGAACGCACCTAGTCCACTTTTTTGGACCCAATAGTGAAGTTTGGGTTCATTTGTGTCAGTTTCGTAATTGTGTCGAAAACCATGCCGGGGTTGCATTTCATGCACCGAGTCGGGCTGAAAAGAAACGATGCACCGATTCGGGCCAGAAACAAAACGAACGCACCCAATCCACTTTTTTGGAACCAATATTGAAGTTTTGGTTCATTTTGGTCAGTATCATTACTGTCCCGAAAACCATGTCGGGTTGCATTTACTGGACCGAGTCGGGCAGAAAAGAAACGATGCACCGATTCGGGCCAGAAACGAGATTCGGGCCAGAATCGAAACGAACGCACCCAATCCACTTTTTTTGGAACCAATATTGATGTTTTGGTTCATTTTGGTCAGTTTCATTACTGTGCCGAAAACCATGTCGGGTTGCATTTACTGCACCGATACGGGCCAAAAATTAAACGATGCACTGATTCGTCCAGAAACAAAACGAACGCACCTAGTCCACTTTTTTGGACCCAATAGTGATGTTTGGGTTCATTTGGGTCAGTTTCGTAATTGTGTCGAAAACCATGCTGGGGTTGTATTTAATGCGCCGAGTCGGGGAGAAAAGAAACGATGCACCGATTCGGGCCAGAAACAAAATGAACGCACCCAATCCACTTTTTTGACCTAGTAGTGATGTTTTGGTTCATTTTGGTCGGTTTCATTACTGTGCCGAAAACCATGCCGAGGGTGCATTTACTGCATCGATTTGGGCCGAAAATGAAACGATGCACCGATTCGTCCAGAAACAAATCGAACGCACCCAGTCCACTTTTATGGACCCAATAGTGATGTTTGGGTTCGTTTGGGTCAGTTTCATAATTGTGTCGAAAACAATGCCAGGGTTGCATTTAATGCACCGAGTCGGGCAGAAAAGAAACGATGCACCGATTCGGGCCAGAAACGAGATTCGGGCCAGAATCGAAATGAACGCACCCAATCCACTTTTTTTGGAACCAATAATTATATTTTGGTTCATTTTGGTCAGTTTCATTACTGTGCCGAAAACCATGTCGGGTTGCATTTACTGCACCGATTCGGGCCAAAAATTAAACGATGCACTGATTCGTCCAGAAACAAAACGAACGCACCTAGTCCACTTTTTTGGACCCAATAGTGATGTTTGGGTTCATTTGGGTCAGTTTCGTAATTGTGTCGAAAACCATGCTGGGGTTGCATTTAATGCACCGAGTCGGGCAGAAAAGAAACGATTCCCCGATTCGGGCCAGAAACGAAATGAACGCACCCAATCCACTTTTTTGACCTAGTAGTGATGTTTTGGTTCATTTTGGTCAGTTTCATTACTGTGCCGAAAACCATGCCGAGGGTGCATTTACTGCATCGATTTGGGCCGAAAATGAAACGATGCACCGATTCGTCCAGAAACAAAACGAACGCACCCAGTCCACTTTTATGGACCCAATAGTGATGTTTGGGTTCGTTTGGGTCAGTTTCATAATTGTGTCGAAAACCATGCCGCGCATTTAATGCACCGAGTCGGGCAGAAAAGAAACGATGCACCGATTCGGGCCAGAAACGAAACGAACGCACCCAATCCACTTTTTTGGAACCAATATTGAAGTTTTGGTTCATTTTGGTCAGTTTCATTACTGTGCCGAAAACCATGTCGGGTTGCATTTACTGCACCGATTCGGGCCAAAAATTAAACGATGCACTAATTCGTCCAGAAATAAAACGAACGCACCTAGTCCACTTTTTTGGACCCAATAGTGAAGTTTGGGTTCATTTGGGTCAATTTCGTAATTGTGTCGAAAACCATGCCGGGGTTGCATTTAATGCGCCGAGTCGGGGAGAAAAGAAACGATGCACCGATTCGGGCCAGAAACAAAACGAACGCACCCAATCCACTTTTTTGACCTAGTAGTGATGTTTTGGTTCATTTTGGTCGGTTTCATTACTGTGCCGAAAACCATGCCGAGGGTGCATTTACTGCATCGATTTGGGCCGAAAATGAAACGATGCACCGATTCGTCCAGAAACAAAACGAACGCACCCAGTCCACTTTTATGGACCCAATAGTGATGTTTGGGTTCGTTTGGGTCAGTTTCATGATTGTGTCGAAAACAATGCCAGGGTTGCATTTAATGCACCGAGTCGGGCAGAAAAGAAACGATGCACCGATTCGGGCCAGAAACGAGATTCGGGCCAGAATCGAAATGAACGCACCCAATCCACTTTTTTTGGAACCAATAATTATATTTTGGTTCATTTTGGTCAGTTTCATTACTGTGCCGAAAACCATGTCGGGTTGCATTTACTGCACCGATTCGGGCCAAAAATTAAACGATGCACTGATTCGTCCAGAAACAAAACGAACGCACCTAGTCCACTTTTTTGGACCCAATAGTGATGTTTGGGTTCATTTGGGTCAGTTTCGTAATTGTGTCGAAAACCATGCCGGGTTGCATTTAATGCACCGAGTCGGGCAGAAAAGAAACGATTCACCGATTCGGGCCAGAAAAAAAACGAACGCACCGAATCCACTTTTTTGGAACCAATATTGATGTTTTGGTTCATTTTGGTCAGTTTCATTACTGTGCCAAAAACCATTTCGGGTTGCATTTACTGCACCGATTCGGGCCAAAAATTAGATGATCCACCGATTTGTCCAGAAACAAAACGAACACACCCAGTCCACTTTTTTGGACCCAATAGTGATGTTTGGGTTCATTTGGGTCAGTTTCGTAATTGTGTCGAAAACCATGCCGGGGTTGCATTTAATGCACCGAGTCGGGCAGAAAAGAAACGATGCACCGATTCGGGCCAGAAATGAAACGATGCACCGATTCGGGCCAGAAACGAAACGAATGCACCCAATCCACTTTTTTTGGAACCAATGTTGATGTTTTGGTTCATTTTGGTCAGTTTCGTTACTGTGCCGAAAACCATGTCGGGTTGCATTTACTGCACCGATTCGGGCCAAAAATTATACGATGCACTGATTCGTCCAGAAACAAAACGAACGCACCTAGTCCACTTTTTTGGACCCATTAGTGATGTTTGGGTTCATTTGGGTCAGTTTCGTAATTGTGTCGAAAACCATGCCGGGGTTGCATTTAATGCACCGAGTCGGGCAGAAAAGAAACGATGCACCGATTCGGGCCAGAAACAAAACGAACGCACCCAATCCACTTTTTTGGAACCAATATTGATATTTTGGTTCATTTTGGTCAGTTTCATTACTGTGCCGAAAACCATGTCGGGTTGCATTTACTGCACCGATTCGGGCCAAAAATTAAACGATGCACTGATTCGTCCAGAAACAAAACGAACGCACCTAGTCCACTTTTTTGGACCCAATAGTGATGTTTGGGTTCATTTGGGTCAGTTTCGTAATTGTGTCGAAAACCATGCCGGGGTTGCATTTAATGCACCGAGTCGGGCAGAAAAGAAACGATGCACCGATTCGGGCCAGAAACGAAACGAATGCACCCAATCCACTTTTTTGGAACCAATATTGAAGTTTTGGTTCATTTTGGTCAGTTTCATTACTGTGCCGAAAACCATGTCATGTTGCATTTAATGCACCGAGTCGGGCAGAAAAGAAACGATGCACCGATTCGGGCCAGAAACAAAACGAACGCACCCAATCCACTTTTTTGGAACCAATATTGATATTTTGGTTCATTTTGGTCAGTTTCATTACTGTGCCGAAAACCATGTCGGGTTGCATTTACTGCACCGATTCGGGCCAAAAATTAAACGATGCACTGATTCGTCCAGAAACAAAACGAACGCACCTAGTCCACTTTTTTGGACCCAATAGTGATGTTTGGGTTCATTTGGGTCAGTTTCGTAATTGTGTCGAAAACCATGCCGGGGTTGCATTTAATGCACCGAGTCGGGCAGAAAAGAAACGATGCACCGATTCGGGCCAGAAACGAAACGAATGCACCCAATCCACTTTTTTTGGAACCAATATTGATGTTTTGGTTCATTTTGGTCAGTTTCATTATTGTGCCGAAAACCATGTCGGGTTGCATTTACTGCACGGATTCGGGCCAAAAATTAAACGATGCACTGATTCGTCCAGAAACAAAACGAACGCACCTAGTCCACTTTTTTGGACCCAATAGTGATGTTTGGGTTCATTTGGGTCAGTTTCGTAATTGTGTCGAAAACCATGCCGGGGTTGCATTTAATGCACCGAGTCGGGCAGAAAAGAAACGATGCACCGATTCGGGCCAGAAACGAAACGAATGCACCCAATCCACTTTTTTGGAACCAATATTGAAGTTTTGGTTCATTTTGGTCAGTTTCATTACTGTCCCGAAAACCATGTCGGGTTGCATTTACTGGACCGAGTCGGGCAGAAAAGAAACGATGCACCGATTCGGGCCAGAAACAAAACGAACGCACCCAATCCACTTTTTTGGAACCAATATTGATATTTTGGTTCATTTTGGTCAGTTTCATTACTGTGCCGAAAACCATGTCCGGTTGCATTTACTGCACCGATTTGGGCCAAAAATTAAACGATGCACTGATTCGTCCAGAAACAAAACGAACGCACCTAGTCCACTTTTTTGGACCCAATAGTGATGTTTGGGTTCATTTGGGTCAGTTTCGTAATTGTGTCGAAAACCATGCCGGGGTTGCATTTAATGCACCGAGTCGGGCAGAAAAGAAACGATGCACCGATTCGGGCCAGAAACGAAACGAACGCACCCAATCCACTTTTTTGGAACCAATATTGAAGTTTTGGTTCATTTTGGTCAGTTTCATTACTATGCCGAAAACCATGTCGGGTTGCATTTAATGCACCGAGTCGGGCAGAAAAGAAACGATGCACCGATTCGGGTCAGAAACAAAACGAACGCACCCAATCCACTTTTTTGGAACCAATATTGATATTTTGGTTCATTTTGGTCAGTTTCATTACTGTGCCGAAAACCATGTCGGGTTGCATTTACTGCACCGATTCGGGCCAAAAATTAAACAATGCACTGATTCGTCCAGAAACAAAACGAACGCACCTAGTCCACTTTTTTGGACCCAATAGTGATGTTTGGGTTCATTTGGGTCAGTTTCGTAATTGTGTCGAAAACCATGCCGGGGTTGCATTTAATGCACCGAGTCGGGCAGAAAAGAAACGATGCACCGATTCGGGCCAGAAATGAAACGATGCACCGATTCGGGCCAGAAACGAAACGAACGCACCCAATCCACTTTTTTTGGAACCAATATTGATGTTTTGGTTCATTTTGGTCAGTTTCATTACTGTGCCGAAAACCATGTCGGGTTGCATTTACTGCACCGATTCGGGCCAAAAATTAAACGATGCACTGATTCGTCCAGAAACAAAACGAACGCACCTAGTCCACTTTTTTGGACCCAATAGTGATGTTTGGGTTCATTTTGGTCAGTTTCGTAATTGTGTCGAAAACCATGTCGGGGTTGCATTTAATGCACCGAGTCGGGCAGAAAAGAAACGATGCACCGATTCGGGCCAGAAACAAAACGAACGCACCCAATCCACTTTTTTGGAACCAATATTGATATTTTGGTTCATTTTGGTCAGTTTCATTACTGTGCCGAAAACCATGTCCGGTTGCATTTACTGCACCGATTTGGGCCAAAAATTAAACGATGCACTGATTCGTCCAGAAACAAAACGAACGCACCTAGTCCACTTTTTTGGACCCAATAGTGATGTTTGGGTTCATTTGGGTCAGTTTCGTAATTGTGTCGAAAACCATGCCGGGGTTGCATTTAATGCACCGAGTCGGGCAGAAAAGAAACGATGCACCGATTCGGGCCAGAAATGAAACGATGCACCGATTCGGGCCAGAAACGAAACGAACGCACCCAATCCACTTTTTTTGGAACCAATATTGATGTTTTGGTTCATTTTGGTCAGTTTCATTACTGTGCCGAAAACCATGTCGGGTTGCATTTACTGCACCGATTCGGGCCAAAAATTAAACGATGCACTGATTCGTCCAGAAACAAAACGAACGCACCTAGTCCACTTTTTTGGACCCAATAGTGATGTTTGGGTTCATTTTGGTCAGTTTCGTAATTGTGTCGAAAACCATGTCGGGGTTGCATTTAATGCACCGAGTCGGGCAGAAAAGAAACGATGCACCGATTCGGGCCAGAAACAAAACGAACGCACCCAATCCACTTTTTTGGAACCAATATTGATATTTTGGTTCATTTTGGTCAGTTTCATTACTGTGCCGAAAACCATGTCCGGTTGCATTTACTGCACTGATTTGGGCCAAAAATTAAACGATGCACTGATTCGTCCAGAAACAAAACGAACGCACCTAGTCCACTTTTTTGGACCCAATAGTGATGTTTGGGTTCATTTGGGTCAGTTTCGTAATTGTGTCGAAAACCATGCCGGGGTTGCATTTAATGCACCGAGTCGGGCAGAAAAGAAACGATGCACCGATTCGGGCCAGAAACGAAACGAACGCACCCAATCCACTTTTTTGGAACCAATATTGAAGTTTTGGTTCATTTTGGTCAGTTTCATTACTGTGCCGAAAACCATGTCGGGTTGCATTTAATGCACCGAGTCGGGCAGAAAAGAAACGATGCACCGATTCGGGTCAGAAACAAAACGAACGCACCCAATCCACTTTTTTGGAACCAATATTGATATTTTGGTTCATTTTGGTCAGTTTCATTACTGTGCCGAAAACCATGTCGGGTTGCATTTACTGCACCGATTCGGGCCAAAAATTAAACAATGCACTGATTCGTCCAGAAACAAAACGAACGCACCTAGTCCACTTTTTTGGACCCAATAGTGATGTTTGGGTTCATTTGGGTCAGTTTCGTAATTGTGTCGAAAACCATGCCGGGGTTGCATTTAATGCACCGAGTCGGGCAGAAAAGAAACGATGCACCGATTCGGGCCAGAAATGAAACGATGCACCGATTCGGGCCAGAAACGAAACGAACGCACCCAATCCACTTTTTTTGGAACCAATATTGATGTTTTGGTTCATTTTGGTCAGTTTCATTACTGTGCCGAAAACCATGTCGGGTTGCATTTACTGCACCGATTCGGGCCAAAAATTAAACGATGCACTGATTCGTCCAGAAACAAAACGAACGCACCTAGTCCACTTTTTTGGACCCAATAGTGATGTTTGGGTTCATTTGGGTCAGTTTCGTAATTGTGTCGAAAGCCATGCCGGGGTTGCATTTAATGCACCGAGTCGGGCAGAAAAGAAACGATGCACCGATTCGGGCCAGAAACAAAACGAACGCACCCAATCCACTTTTTTGGAACCAATATTGATATTTTGGTTCATTTTGGTCAGTTTCATTACTGTGCCGAAAACCATGTCGGGTTGCATTTACTGCACCGATTCTGGCCAAAAATTAAACGATGCACTGATTCGTCCAGAAACAAAACGAATGCACCTAGTCCACTTTTTTGGACCCAATAGTAAAGTTTGGGTTCATTTGGGTCAGTTTCGTAATTGTGTCGAAAACCATGCCGGGGTTGCATTTAATGCACCGAGTCGGGCAGAAAAGAAACGATGCACCGATTCGGGCCAGAAACGAAACGAACGCACCCAATCCACTTTTTTGGAACCAATATTGAAGTTTTGGTTCATTTTGGTCAGTTTCATTACTGTGCCGAAAACCATGTCGGGTTGCATTTAATGCACCGAGTCGGGCAGAAAAGAAACGATGCACCGATTCGGGCCAGAAACAAAACGAACGCACCCAATCCACTTTTTTGGAACCAATATTGATATTTTGGTTCATTTTGGTCAGTTTCATTACTGTGCCGAAAACCATGTCGGGTTGCATTTACTGCACCGATTTGGGCAAAAAGTTAAACGATGCACTGATTCGTCCAGAAACAAAACGAACGCACCTAGTCCACTTTTTTGGACCCAATAGTGATGTTTGGGTTCATTTGGGTCAGTTTCGTAATTGTGTCGAAAACCATGCCGGGGTTGCATTTAATGCACCGAGTCGGGCAGAAAAGAAACGATGCACCGATTCGGGCCAGAAACGAAACGAACGCACCCAATCCACTTTTTTGGAACCAATATTGAAGTTTTGGTTCATTTTGGTCAGTTTCATTACTGTGCCGAAAACCATGTCACGTTGCATTTAATGCACCGAGTCGGGCAGAAAAGAAACGATGCACCGATTCGGGCCAGAAACAAAACGAACGCACCCAATCCACTTTTTTGGAACCAATATTGATATTTTGTTTCATTTTGGTCAGTATCATTACTGTGCCGAAAACCATGTCGGGTTGCATTTACTGCACCGATTCGGGCCAAAAATTAAACGATGCACTGATTCGTCCAGAAACAAAACGAACGCACCTAGTCCACTTTTTTGGACCCAATAGTAAAGTTTGGGTTCATTTGGGTCAGTTTCGTAATTGTGTCGAAAACCATGCCGGGGTTGCATTTAATGCACCGAGTCGGGCAGAAAAGAAACGATGCACCGATTCGGGCCAGAAACGAAACGAACGCACCCAATCCACTTTTTTGGAACCAATATTGAAGTTTTGGTTCATTTTGGTCAGTTTCATTACTGTGCCGAAAACCATGTCACGTTGCATTTAATGCACCGAGTCGGGCAGAAAAGAAACGATGCACCGATTCGGGCCAGAAACAAAACGAACGCACCCAATCCACTTTTTTGGAACCAATATTGATATTTTGGTTCATTTTGGTCAGTTTCATTACTGTGCCGAAAACCATGTCGGGTTGCATTTACTGCACCGATTCGGGCCAAAAATTAAACGATGCACTAATTCGTCCAGAAACAAAACGAACGCACCTAGTCTAATTTTTTGGACCCAATAGTGATGTTTGGGTTCATTTGGGTCACTTTCGTAATTGTGTCGAAAACCATGCCGGGGTTGCATTTAATGCACCGAGTCGGGCAGAAAAGAAACGATGCACCGATTCGGGCCAGAAATGAAACGATGCACCGATTCGGGCCAGAAACGAAACGAACGCACCCAATCCACTTTTTTTGGAACCAATATTGATGTTTTGGTTCATTTTGGTCAGTTTCATTACTGTGCCGAAAACCATGTCGGGTTGCATTTACTGCACCGATTCGGGCCAAAAATTAAACGATGCACTGATTCGTCCAGAAACAAAACGAACGCACCTAGTCCACTTTTTTGGACCCAATAGTGATGTTTGGGTTCATTTGGGTCAGTTTCGTAATTGTGTCGAAAACCATGCCGTGGTTGCATTTAATGCACCGAGTCGGGCAGAAAAGAAACGATGCACCGATTCGGGCCAGAAACAAAACGAACGCACCCAATCCACTTTTTTGGAACCAATATTGATATTTTGGTTCATTTTGGTCAGTTTCATTACTGTGCCGAAAACCATGTCGGGTTGCATTTACTGCACCGATTCGGGCCAAAAATTAAACGATGCACTGATTCGTCCAGAAACAAAACGAACGCACCTAGTCCACTTTTTTGGACCCAATAGTGATGTTTGGGTTCATTTGGGTCAGTTTCGTAATTGTGTCGAAAACCATGCCGGGGTTGCATTTAATGCACCGAGTCGGGCAGAAAAGAAACGATGCACCGATTCGGGCCAGAAACGAAACGAACGCACCCAATCCACTTTTTTGGAACCAATATTGAAGTTTTGGTTAATTTTGGTTAGTTTCATTACTGTGCCGAAAACCATGTCACGTTGCATTTAATGCACCGAGTCGGGCAGAAAAGAAACGATGCACCGATTCGGGCCAGAAACAAAACGAACGCACCCAATCCACTTTTTTGGAACCAATATTGATATTTTGTTTCATTTTGGTCAGTTTCATTACTGTGCCGAAAACCATGTCGGGTTGCATTTACTGCACCGATTCGGGCCAAAAATTAAACGATGCACTGATTCGTCCAGAAACAAAACAAACGCATCTAGTCCACTTTTTTGGACCCAATAGTGATGTTTGGGTTCATTTGGGTCAGTTTCGTAATTGTGTCGAAAACCATGCCGGGGTTGCATTTAATGCACCGAGTCGGGCAGAAAAGAAACGATGCACCGATTCGGGCCAGAAATGAAACGATGCACCGATTCGGGCCAGAAACGAAACGAACGCACCCAATCCACTTTTTTTGGAACCAATATTGATGTTTTGGTTCATTTTGGTCAGTTTCATTACTGTGCCGAAAACCATGTCGGGTTGCATTTACTGCACCGATTCGGGCCAAAAATTAAATGATGCACTGATTCGTCCAGAAACAAAATAAACACACCTAGTCCACTTTTTTGGACCCAATAGTGATGTTTGGGTTCATTTGGGTCAGTTTCGTAATTGTGTCGAAAACCATGCCGGGGTTGCATTTAATGCACCGAGTCGGCCAGAGAAGAAACGATGCACCGATTCGGGCCAGAAACAAAACGAACGCACCCAATCCACTTTTTTGGAACCAATATTGATATTTTGGTTCATTTTGGTCAGTTTCATTACTGTGCCGAAAACCATGTCGGGTTGCATTTACTGCACCGATTCGGGCCAAAAATTAAACGATGCACTGATTCGTCCAGAAACAAAACGAACGCACCTAGTCCACTTTTTTGGACCCAATAGTAATGTTTGGGTTCATTTGGGTCAGTTTCGTAATTGTGTCAAAAACCATGTCGGGGTTGCATTTAATGCACCGAGTCGGGCAGAAAAGAAACGATGCACCGATTCGGGCCAGAAACGAAACGAACGCACCCAATCCACTTTTTTGGAACCAATATTGAAGTTTTGGTTCATTTTGGTCAGTTTCATTACTGTGCCGAAAACCATGTCGGGTTGCATTTACTGCACCGATTCGGGCCAAAAATTAAACGATGCACTGATTCGTCCAGAAACAAAACGAACGCACCTAGTCCACTTTTTTGGACCCAATAGTGAAGTTTGGGTTCATTTGGGTCAGTTTCGTAATTGTGTCGAAAACCATGCCGGGGTTGCATTTAATGCACCGAGTCGGGCTGAAAAGAAACGATGCACCGATTCGGGCCAGAAACAAAACGAACGCACCCAATCCACTTTTATGGACCCAATAGTGATGTTTGGGTTCGTTTGGGTCAGTTTCATAATTGTGTCGAAAACCATGCCGGGGTTGCATTTAATGCACCGAGTCGGGCAGAAAAGAAACGATGCACCGATTCGGGCCAGAAACAAAACGAACGCACCCAATCCACTTTTTTGACCTAGTAGTGATGTTTTGGTTCATTTTGGTCGGTTTCATTACTGTGCCGAAAACCATGCCGAGGGTGCATTTACTGCATCGATTTGGGCCGAAAATGAAACGATGCACCGATTCGTCCAGAAACAAAACGAACGCACCCAGTCCACTTTTATGGACCCAATAGTGATGTTTGGGTTCGTTTGGGTCAGTTTCATAATTGTGTCGAAAACCATGCCGGGGTTGCATTTAATGCACCGAGTCGGGCAGAAAAGAAACGATGCACCGATTCGGGCCAGAAACGAGATTCGGGCCCGAATAAAAACGAACGCACCCAATCCACTTTTTTTGTAACCAATATTGATGTTTTGGTTCATTTTGGTCAGTTTCATTACTGTGCCGAAAACCATGTCGGGTTGCATTTACTGCACCGATTCGGGCCAAAAATTAAACGATGCACTGATTCGTCCAGAAACAAAACGAACGCACCTAGTCCACTTTTTTGGACCCAATAGTGATGTTTGGGTTCATTTGGGTCAGTTTCGTAATTGTGTCGAAAACCATGCTGGGGTTGCATTTAATGCACCGAGTCGGGCAGAAAAGAAACGATGCACCGATTCGGGCCAGAAACAAAACGAACGCACCCAATCCACTTTTTTGACCTAGTAGTGATGTTTTGGTTCATTTTGGTCGGTTTCATTACTGTGCCGAAAACCATGCCGAGGGTGCATTTACTGCATCGATTTGGGCCGAAAATTGAACGATGCACCGATTCGTCCAGAAACAAAACGAACGCACCTAGTCCACTTTTATGGACCCAATAGTGATGTTTGGGTTCGTTTGGGTCAGTTTCATAATTGTGTCGAAAACAATGCCGGGGTTGCATTTAATGCACCGAGTCGGGCAGAAAAGAAACGATGCACCGATTCGGGCCAGAAACGAAACGAACGCACCCAATCCACTTTTTTGGAACCAATATTGAAGTTTTGGTTCATTTTGGTCAGTTTCATTACTGTGCCGAAAACCATGTCATGTTGCATTTAATGCACCGAGTCGGGCAGAAAAGAAACGATGCACCGATTCGGGCCAGAAACAAAACGAACGCACCTAATCCACTTTTTTGGAACCAATATTGATATTTTGGTTCATTTTGGTCAGTTTCATTACTGTGCCGAAAACCATGTCGGGTTGCATTTACTGCACCGATTCGGGCCAAAAATTAAACGATGCACTGATTCGTCCAGAAACAAAACGAACGCACCTAGTCCACTTTTTTGGACACAATAGTGATGTTTGGGTTCATTTGGGTCAGTTTCGTAATTGTGTCGAAAACCATGCCGGGGTTGCATTTAATGCACCGAGTCGGGCAGAAAAGAAACGATGCACCGATTCGGGCCAGAAACGAAACGAACGCACCCAATCCACTTTTTTGGAACCAATATTGAAGTTTTGGTTCATTTTGGTCAGTTTCATTACTGTGCCGAAAACCATGTCGGGTTGCATTTAATGCACCGAGTCAGGCAGAAAAGAAACGATGCACCGATTCGGGCCAGAAACAAAACGAACGCACCCAATCCACTTTTTTGGAACCAATATTGATATTTTGGTTCATTTTGGTCAGTTTCATTACTGTGCCGAAAACCATGTCGGGTTGCATTTACTGCACCGATTTGGGCCAAAAATTAAACGATGCACTGATTCGTCCAGAAACAAAACGAACGCACCTAGTCCACTTTTTTGGACCCAATAGTGATGTTTGGGTTCATTTGGGTCAGTTTCGTAATTGTGTCGAAAACCATGCCGGGGTTGCATTTAATGCACCGAGTCGGGCAGAAAAGAAACGATGCACCGATTCGGGCCAGAAACGAAACGAACGCACCCAATCCACTTTTTTGGAACCAATATTGAAGTTTTGGTTCATTTTGGTCAGTTTCATTACTGTGCCGAAAACCATGTCGGGTTGCATTTAATGCACCGAGTCGGGCAGAAAAGAAACGATGCACCGATTTGGGCCAGAAACAAAACGAACGCACCCAATCCACTTTTTTGGAACCAATATTGATATTTTGGTTCATTTTGGTCAGTTTCATTACTGTGCCGAAAACCATGTCGGGTTGCATTTAATGCACCGAGTCGGGCAGAAAAGAAACGATGCACCGATTTGGGCCAGAAACAAAACGAACGCACCCAATCCACTTTTTTTGGAACCAATATTGATATTTTGGTTCATTTTGGTCAGTTTCATTACTGTGCCGAAAACCATGTCGGGTTGCATTTACTGCACCGATTTGGGACAAAAATTAAACGATGCACTGATTCGTCCAGAAACAAAACGAACGCACCTAGTCCACTTTTTTGGACCCAATAGTGATGTTTGGGTTCATTTGGGTCAGTTTCGTAATTGTGTCGAAAACCATGCCGGGGTTGCATTTAATGCACCGAGTCGGGCAGAAAAGAAATGATGCACCGATTCGGGCCAGAAACGAAACGAACGCACCCAATCCACTTTTTTGGAACCAATATTGAAGTTTTGGTTCATTTTGGTCAGTTTCATTACTGTGCCGAAAACCATGTCGGGTTGCATTTAATGCACCGAGTCGGGCAGAAAAGAAACGATGCACCGATTCGGGCCAGAAACAAAACGAACGCACCCAATCCACTTTTTTGGAACCAATATTGATATTTTGGTTCATTTTGGTCAGTTTCATTATTGTGCCGAAAACCATGTCGGGTTGCATTTACTGCACCGATTCGGGCCAAAAATTAAACGATGCACTGATTCGTCCAGAAACAAAACGAACGCACCTAGTCCACTTTTTTGGACCCAATAGTGATGTTTGGGTTCCTTTGGGTCAGTTTCGTAATTGTGTCGAAAACCATGCCGGGGTTGCATTTAATGCACCGAGTCGGGCAGAAAAGAAACGATGCACCGATTCGGGCCAGAAATGAAACGAACGCACCCAATCCACTTTTTTGGAACCAATATTGAAGTTTTGGTTCATTTTGGTCAGTTTCATTACTGTGCCGCAAACCATGTCGGGTTGCATTTAATGCACCGAGTCGGGCAGAAAAGAAACGATGCACCGATTCGGGCCAGAAATGAAACGAACGCACCCAATCCACTTTTTTGGAACCAATATTGAAGTTTTGGTTCATTTTGGTCAGTTTCATTACTGTGCCGAAAACCATGTTGGGTTGCATTTAATGCACCGAGTCGGGCAGAAAAGAAACGATGCACCGATTCGGGCCAGAAACGAGATTCGGGCCAGAATAAAAACGAACGCACCCAATCCACTTTTTTTGGAACCAATATTGATGTTTTGGTTCATTTTGGTCAGTTTCATTACTGTGCCGAAAACCATGTCGGGTTGCATTTACTGCACCGATTCGGGCTAAAAATTAAACGATGCACTGATTCGTCCAGAAACAAAACGAACGCACCTAGTCCACTTTTTTGGACCCAATAGTGATGTTTGGGTTCATTTGGGTCAGTTTCGTAATTGTGTCGAAAACCATGCTGGGGTTGCATTTAATGCACCGAGTCGGGCAGAAAAGAAACGATGCACCGATTCGGGCCAGAAACGAAATGAGCGCACCCAATCCACTTTTTTGACCTAGTAGTGATGTTTTGGTTCATTTTGGTCAGTTTCATTACTGTGCCGAAAACCATGCCGAGGGTGCATTTACTGCATCGATTTGGGCCGAAAATGAAACGATGCACCGATTCGTCCAGAAACAAAACGAACGCACCCAGTCCACTTTTATGGACCCAATAGTGATGTTTGGGTTCGTTTGGGTCAGTTTCATAATTGTGTCGAAAACCATGCCGCGCATTTAATGCACCGAGTCGGGCAGAAAAGAAACGATGCACCGATTCGGGCCAGAAACGAAACGAACGCACCCAATCCACTTTTCTGGAACCAATATTGAAGTTTTGGTTCATTTTGGTCAGTTTCATTACTGTGCCGAAAACCATGTCGGGTTGCATTTACTGCACCGATTCGGGCCAAAAATTAAACGATGCACTGATTCGTCCAGAAACAAAACGAACGCACCTAGTCCACTTTTTTGGACCCAATAGTGAAGTTTGGGTTCATTTGGGTCAGTTTCGTAATTGTGTCGAAAACCATGCCGGGGTTGCATTTAATGCACCGAGTCGGGCTGAAAAGAAACGATGCACCGATTCGGGCCAGAAACAAAACGAACGCACCCAATCCACTTTTTTGACCTAGTAGTGATGTTTTGGTTCATTTTGGTCAGTTTCATTACTGTGCCGAAAACCATGCCGAGGGTGCATTTACTGCATCGATTTGGGCCGAAAATGAAACGATGCACCGATTCGTCCAGAAACAAAACGAACGCACCCAGTCCACTTTTATGGACCCAATAGTGATGTTTGGGTTCGTTTGGGTCAGTTTCATAATTGTGTCGAAAACCATGCCGGGGTTGCATTTAATGCACCGAGTCGGGCAGAAAAGAAACGATGCACCGATTCGGGCCAGAAACAAAACGAACGCACCCAATCCACTTTTTTGACCTAGTAGTGATGTTTTGGTTCATTTTGGTCGGTTTCATTACTGTGCCGAAAACCATGCCGAGGGTGCATTTACTGCATCGATTTGGGCCGAAAATGAAACGATGCACCGATTCGTCCAGAAACAAAACGAACGCACCCAGTCCACTTTTATGGACCCAATAGTGATGTTTGGGTTCGTTTGGGTCAGTTTCATAATTGTGTCGAAAACCATGCCGGGGTTGCATTTAATGCACCGAGTCGGGCAGAAAAGAAACGATGCACCGATTCGGGCCAGAATAAAAACGAACGCACCCAATCCACTTTTTTTGTAACCAATATTGATGTTTTGGTTCATTTTGGTCAGTTTCATTACTGTGCCGAAAACCATGTCGGGTTGCATTTACTGCACCGATTCGGGCCAAAAATTAAACGATGCACTGATTCGTCCAGAAACAAAACGAACGCACCTAGTCCACTTTTTTGGACCCAATAGTGAAGTTTGGGTTCATTTGGGTCAGTTTCGTAATTGTGTCGAAAACCATGCCGGGGTTGCATTTAATGCACCGAGTCGGGCTGAAAAGAAACGATGCACCGATTCGGGCCAGAAACAAAACGAACGCACCCAATCCACTTTTTTGACCTAGTAGTGATGTTTTGGTTCATTTTGGTCAGTTTCATTACTGTGCCGAAAACCATGCCGAGGGTGCATTTACTGCATCGATTTGGGCCGAAAATGAAACGATGCACCGATTCGTCCAGAAACAAAACGAACGCACCCAGTCCACTTTTATGGACCCAATAGTGATGTTTGGGTTCGTTTGGGTCAGTTTCATAATTGTGTCGAAAACCATGCCGGGGTTGCATTTAATGCACCGAGTCGGGCAGAAAAGAAACGATGCACCGATTCGGGCCAGAAACAAAACGAACGCACCCAATCCACTTTTTTGACCTAGTAGTGATGTTTTGGTTCATTTTGGTCGGTTTCATTACTGTGCCGAAAACCATGCCGAGGGTGCATTTACTGCATCGATTTGGGCCGAAAATGAAACGATGCACCGATTCGTCCAGAAACAAAACGAACGCACCCAGTCCACTTTTATGGACCCAATAGTGATGTTTGGGTTCGTTTGGGTCAGTTTCATAATTGTGTCGAAAACCATGCCGGGGTTGCATTTAATGCACCGAGTCGGGCAGAAAAGAAACGATGCACCGATTCGGGCCAGAATAAAAACGAACGCACCCAATCCACTTTTTTTGTAACCAATATTGATGTTTTGGTTCATTTTGGTCAGTTTCATTACTGTGCCGAAAACCATGTCGGGTTGCATTTACTGCACCGATTCGGGCCAAAAATTAAACGATGCACTGATTCGTCCAGAAACAAAACGAACGCACCTAGTCCACTTTTTTGGACCCAATAGTGATGTTTGGGTTCATTTGGGTCAGTTTCGTAATTGTGTCGAAAACCATGCTGGGGTTGCATTTAATGCACCGAGTCGGGCAGAAAAGAAACGATGCACCGATTCGGGCCAGAAACAAAACGAACACACCCAATCCACTTTTTTGACCTAGTAGTGATGTTTTGGTTCATTTTGGTCGGTTTCATTACTGTGCCGAAAACCATGCCGAGGGTGCATTTACTGCATCGATTTGGGCCGAAAATTAAACGATGCGCCGATTCGTCCAGAAACAAAACGAACGCACCCAGTTCACTTTTATGGACCCAATAGTGATGTTTGGGTTCGTTTGGGTCAGTTTCATAATTGTGTCGAAAACCATGCCGCGCATTTAATGCACCGAGTCGGGCAGAAAAGAAACGATGCACCGATTCGGGCCAGAAACGAAACGAACGCACCCAATCCACTTTTCTGGAACCAATATTGAAGTTTTGGTTCATTTTGGTCAGTTTCATTACTGTGCCGAAAACCATGTCGGGTTGCATTTACTGCACCGATTCGGGCCAAAAATTAAACGATGCACTGATTCGTCCAGAAACAAAACGAACGCACCTAGTCCACTTTTTTGGACCCAATAGTGAAGTTTGGGTTCATTTGGGTCAGTTTCGTAATTGTGTCGAAAACCATGCCGGGGTTGCATTTAATGCACCGAGTCGGGCTGAAAAGAAACGATGCACCGATTCGGGCCAGAAACAAAACGAACGCACCCAATCCACTTTTTTGACCTAGTAGTGATGTTTTGGTTCATTTTGGTCAGTTTCATTACTGTGCCGAAAACCATGCCGAGGGTGCATTTACTGCATCGATTTGGGCCGAAAATGAAACGATGCACCGATTCGTCCAGAAACAAAACGAACGCACCCAGTCCACTTTTATGGACCCAATTGTGATGTTTGGGTTCGTTTGGGTCAGTTTCATAATTGTGTCGAAAACCATGCCGGGGTTGCATTTAATGCACCGAGTCGGGCAGAAAAGAAACGATGCACCGATTCGGGCCAGAAACAAAACGAACGCACCCAATCCACTTTTTTGACCTAGTAGTGATGTTTTGGTTCATTTTGGTCGGTTTCATTACTGTGCCGAAAACCATGCCGAGGGTGCATTTACTGCATCGATTTGGGCCGAAAATGAAACGATGCACCGATTCGTCCAGAAACAAAACGAACGCACCCAGTCCACTTTTATGGACCCAATAGTGATGTTTGGGTTCGTTTGGGTCAGTTTCATAATTGTGTCGAAAACCATGCCGGGGTTGCATTTAATGCACCGAGTCGGGCAGAAAAGAAACGATGCACCGATTCGGGCCAGAATAAAAACGAACGCACCCAATCCACTTTTTTTGTAACCAATATTGATGTTTTGGTTCATTTTGGTCAGTTTCATTACTGTGCCGAAAACCATGTCGGGTTGCATTTACTGCACCGATTCGGGCCAAAAATTAAACGATGCACTGATTCGTCCAGAAACAAAACGAACGCACCTAGTCCACTTTTTTGGACCCAATAGTGATGTTTGGGTTCATTTGGGTCAGTTTCGTAATTGTGTCGAAAACCATGCTGGGGTTGCATTTAATGCACCGAGTCGGGCAGAAAAGAAACGATGCACCGATTCGGGCCAGAAACAAAACGAACGCACCCAATCCACTTTTTTGACCTAGTAGTGATGTTTTGGTTCATTTTGGTCGGTTTCATTACTGTGCCGAAAACCATGCCGAGGGTGCATTTACTGCATCGATTTGGGCCGAAAATTAAACGATGCGCCGATTCGTCCAGAAACAAAACGAACGCACCCAGTTCACTTTTATGGACCCAATAGTGATGTTTGGGTTCGTTTGGGTCAGTTTCATAATTGTGTCGAAAACAATGCCGGGGTTGCATTTAATGCACCGAGTCGGGCAGAAAAGAAACGATGCACCGATTCGGGCCAGAAACGAGATTCGGGCCAGAATCGAAATGAACGCACCCAATCCACTTTTTTTGGAACCAATAATTATGTTTTGGTTCATTTTGGTCAGTTTCATTACTGTGCCGAAAACCATGTCGGGTTGCATTTACTGCACCGATTCGGGCCAAAAATTAAACGATGCACTGATTCGTCCAGAAACAAAACGAACGCACCTAGTCCACTTTTTTGGACCCAATAGTGATGTTTGGGTTCATTTGGGTCAGTTTCGTAATTGTGTCGAAAACCATGCTGGGGTTGCATTTAATGCACCGAGTCGGGCAGAAAAGAAACGATGCACCGATTCGGGCCAGAAACAAAACGAACGCACCGAATCCACTTTTTTGGAACTACACCGAGTCGGGTAGAAAAGAAACGATGCACCGATTCGGTCCAGAAACGAAACGAACGCACCCAATCCACTTTTTTGGAACCAATATTGATGTTTTGGTTCATTTTGGTCAGTTTCATTACTGTGCCGAAAACCATTTCGGCTTGCATTTACTGCACTGATTCGGGCAAAAAATTAAACGATCCACCGATTCGTCCAGAAACAAAACGAACGCACCCAATCCACTTTTTTGGAACCAATATTGATGTTTTGGTTCATTTTGGTCAGTTTCGTAATTGTGTCGAAAACCATGTCGGGGTGCATTTACTGCACCGATTCGGGCCAAAAATTAAACGATGCACCGATTCGGGCCAGAAACGAAACGAACGCACCCAGTCCACTTTTTTGGACCCAATAGTGAAGTTTTGGTTCATTTTGGTCAGTTTCATTACTGTGCCGAAAACCATGTCATGTTGCATTTAGTGCACCGAGTCGGGCAGAAAAGAAACGATGCACCGATTCGGGCAGAAACGAAACGAACGCACCCAATCCACTTTTTTGGAACCAATATTGATATTTTGGTTCATTTTGGTCAGTTTCATTACTGTGCCGAAAACCATGTCGGGTTGCATTTACTGCACCGATTCGGGCCAAAAATTAAACGCTGCACTGATTCGTCCAGAAACAAAACGAACGCACCTAGTCCACTTTTTTGGACCCAATAGTGATGTTTGGGTTCATTTGGGTCAGTTTCGTAATTGTGTCGAAAACCATGCCGGGGTTGCATTTAATGCACCGAGTCGGGCAGAAAAGAAACGATGCACCGATTCGGGCCAGAAACGAAACGAACACACCCAATCCACTTTTTTGGAACCAATATTGAAGTTTTGGTTCATTTTGGTCAGTTTCATTACTGTGCCGAAAACCATGTCGGGTTGCATTTAATGCACCGAGTCGGGCAGAAAAGAAACGATGCACCGATTCGGGCCAGAAACAAAACGAACGCACCCAATCCACTTTTTTGGAACCAATATTGATATTTTGGTTCATTTTGGTCAGTTTCATTACTGTGCCGAAAACCATGTCGGGTTGCATTTACTGCACCGATTCGGGCCAAAAATTAAACGATGCACTGATTCGTCCAGAAACAAAACGAACGCACCTAGTCCAGTTTTTTGGACCCAATAGTGATGTTTGGGTTCATTTGGGTCAGTTTCGTAATTGTGTCGAAAACCATGCCGGGGTTGCATTTAATGCACCGAGTCGGGCAGAAAAGAAACGATGCACCGATTCGGGCCAGAAACGAAACGAACGCACCCAATCCACTTTTTTGGAACCAATATTGAAGTTTTGGTTCATTTTGGTCAGTTTCATTACTGTGCCGAAAACCATGTCACGTTGCATTTAATGCACCGAGTCGGGCAGAAAAGAAACGATGCACCGATTCGGGCCAGAAACAAAACGAACGCTCCCAATCCACTTTTTTGGAACCAATATTGATATTTTGTTTCATTTTGGTCAGTTTCATTACTGTGCCGAAAACCATGTCGGGTTGCATTTACTGCACCCATTCGGGCCAAAAATTAAACGATGCACTGATTCGTCCAGAAACAAAACGAACGCATCTAGTCCACTTTTTTGGACCCAATAGTGATGTTTGGGTTCATTTGAGTCAGTTTCGTAATTGTGTCGAAAACCATGCCGGGGTTGCATTTAATGCACCGAGTCGGGCAGAAAAGAAACGATGCACCGATTCGGGCCAGAAATGAAACGATGCACCGATTCGGGCCAGAAACGAAACGAACGCACCCAATCCACTTTTTTTGGAACCAATATTGATGTTTTGGTTCATTTTGGTCAGTTTCATTACTGTGCCGAAAACCATGTCGGGTTGCATTTACTGCACCGATTCGGGCCAAAAATTAAACGATGCACTGATTCGTCCAGAAACAAAACGAACGCACCTAGTCCACTTTTTTGCACCCAATAGTGATGTTTGGGTTCATTTGGGTCAGTTTCGTAATTGTGTCGAAAACCATGCCGGGGTTGCATTTAATGCACCGAGTCGGGCAGAAAAGAAACGATGCACCGATTCGGGCCAGAAACAAAACGAACGCACCGAATCCACTTTTTTGGAACTACACCGAGTCGGGCAGAAAAGAAACGATGCACCGATTCGGTCCAGAAACGAAACGAACGCACCCAATCCACTTTTTTGGAACCAATATTGATGTTTTGGTTCATTTTGGTCAGTTTCATTACTGTGCCGAAAGCCATTTCGGCTTGCATTTACTGCACTGATTCGGGCAAAAAATTAAACGATCCACCGATTCGTCCAGAAACAAAACGAACGCACCCAATCCACTTTTTTGGAACCAATATTGATGTTTTGGTTCATTTTGGTCAGTTTCGTAATTGTGTCGAAAACCATGTCGGGGTGCATTTACTGCACCGATTCGGGCCAAAAATTAAACGATGCACCGATTCGGGCCAGAAACGAAACGAACGCACCCAGTCCACTTTTTTGGACCCAATAGTGAAGTTTTGGTTCATTTTGGTCAGTTTCATTACTGTGCCGAAAACCATGTCATGTTGCATTTAGTGCACCGAGTCGGGCAGAAAAGAAACGATGCACCGATTCGGGCAGAAACGAAACGAACGCACCCAATCCACTTTTTTGGAACCAATATTGATATTTTGGTTCATTTTGGTCAGTTTCTTTACTGTGCCGAAAACCATGTCGGGTTGCATTTACTGCACCGATTCGGGCCAAAAATTAAACGCTGCACTGATTCGTCCAGAAACAAAACGAACGCACCTAGTCCACTTTTTTGGACCCAATAGTGATGTTTGGGTTCATTTGGGTCAGTTTCGTAATTGTGTCGAAAACCATGCCGGGGTTGCATTTAATGCACCGAGTCGGGCAGAAAAGAAACGATGCACCGATTCGGGCCAGAAACGAAACGAACACACCCAATCCACTTTTTTGGAACCAATATTGAAGTTTTGGTTCATTTTGGTCAGTTTCATTACTGTGCCGAAAACCATGTCGGGTTGCATTTAATGCACCGAGTCGGGCAGAAAAGAAACGATGCACCGATTCGGGCCAGAAACAAAACGAACGCACCCAATCCACTTTTTTGGAACCAATATTGATATTTTGGTTCATTTTGGTCAGTTTCATTACTGTGCCGAAAACCATGTCGGGTTGCATTTACTGCACCGATTCGGGCCAAAAATTAAACGATGCACTGATTCGTCCAGAAACAAAACGAACGCACCTAGTCCACTTTTTTGGACCCAATAGTGATGTTTGGGTTCATTTGGGTCAGTTTTGTAATTGTGTCGAAAACCATGCCGGGGTTGCATTTAATGCACCGAGTCGGGCAGAAAAGAAACGATGCACCGATTCGGGCCAGAAACGAAACGAACGCACCCAATCCACTTTTTTGGAACCAATATTGAAGTTTTGGTTCATTTTGGTCAGTTTCATTACTGTGCCGAAAACCATGTCACGTTGCATTTAATGCACCGAGTCGGGCAGAAAAGAAACGATGCACCGATTCGGGCCAGAAACAAAACGAACGCTCCCAATCCACTTTTTTGGAACCAATATTGATATTTTGTTTCATTTTGGTCAGTTTCATTACTGTGCCGAAAACCATGTCGGGTTGCATTTACTGCACCCATTCGGGCCAAAAATTAAACGATGCACTGATTCGTCCAGAAACAAAACGAACGCATCTAGTCCACTTTTTTGGACCCAATAGTGATGTTTGGGTTCATTTGAGTCAGTTTCGTAATTGTGTCGAAAACCATGCCGGGGTTGCATTTAATGCACCGAGTCGGGCAGAAAAGAAACGATGCACCGATTCGGGCGAGAAATGAAACGATGCACCGATTCGGGCCAGAAACGAAACGAACGCACCCAATCCACTTTTTTTGGAACCAATATTGATGTTTTGGTTCATTTTGGTCAGTTTCATTACTGTGCCGAAAACCATGTCGGGTTGCATTTACTGCAC
This sequence comes from Echinochloa phyllopogon, assembly GCA_033239725.1. Taxonomy (NCBI): domain Eukaryota; kingdom Viridiplantae; phylum Streptophyta; class Magnoliopsida; order Poales; family Poaceae; genus Echinochloa; species Echinochloa phyllopogon. Next base: position 33,980,122 of record BTCW01000018.1, read on the forward strand.
CGATTCGGGCCAAAAATTAAACGATGCACTGATTCGTCCAGAAACAAAACGAACGCACCTAGTCCACTTTTTTGCACCCAATAGTGATGTTTGGGTTCATTTGGGTCAGTTTCGTAATTGTGTCGAAAACCATGCCGGGGTTGCATTTAATGCACCGAGTCGGGCAGAAAAGAAACGATGCACCGATTCGGGCCAGAAACAAAACGAACGCACCCTATCCACTTTTTTGGAACCAATATTGATATTTTGGTTCATTTTGGTCAGTTTCATTACTGTGCCGAAAACCATGTCGGGTTGCATTTACTGCACAGATTCGGGCCAAAAATTAAACGATGCACTGATTCGTCCAGAAACAAAAGGAACGCACCTAGTCCACTTTTTTGGACCCAATAGTGATGTTTGGGTTCATTTGGGTCAGTTTCGTAATTGTGTCGAAAACCATGCCGGGGTTGCATTTAATGCACCGAGTCGGGCAGAAAAGAAACGATGCACCGATTCGGGCCAGAAACGAAACGAACGCACCCAATCCACTTTTTTGGAACCAATATTGAAGTTTTGGTTCATTTTGGTCAGTTTCATTACTGTGCCGAAAACCATGTCACGTTGCATTTAATGCACCGAGTCGGGCAGAAAAGAAACGATGCACCGATTCGGGCCAGAAACAAAACGAACGCACCCAATCCACTTTTTTGGAACCAATATTGATATTTTGGTTCATTTTGGTCAGTTTCATTACTGTGCCGAAAACCATGTCGGGTTGCATTTACTGCACAGATTCGGGCCAAAAATTAAACGATGCACTGATTCGTCCAGAAACAAAAGGAACGCACCTAGTCCACTTTTTTGGACCCAATAGTGATGTTTGGGTTCATTTGGGTCAGTTTCGTAATTGTGTCGAAAACCATGCCGGGGTTGCATTTAATGCACCGAGTCGGGCAGAAAAGAAACGATGCACCGATTTGGGCCAGAAACGAAACGAACGCACCCAATCCACTTTTTTGGAACCAATATTGAAGTTTTGGTTCAGTTTGGTCAGTTTCATTACTGTGCCGAAAACCATGTCGGGTTGCATTTAATGCACCGAGTCGGGCAGAAAAGAAACGATGCACCGATTCGGGCCAGAAACAAAACGAACGCACCCAATCCACTTTTTTGGAACCAATATTGATATTTTGGTTCATTTTGGTCAGTTTCATTACTGTACCGAAAACCATGTCGGGTTGCATTTACTGCACCGATTTGGGCCAAAAATTAAACGATGCACTGATTCGTCCAGAAACAAAACGAACGCACCTAGTCCACTTTTTTGGACCCAATAGTGATGTTTGGGTTCATTTGGGTCAGTTTCGTAATTGTGTCGAAAACCATGCCGGTGTTGCATTTAATGCACCGAGTCGGGCAGAAAAGAAACGATGCACCGATTCGGGCCAGAAACGAAACGAACGCACCCAATCCACTTTTTTGGAACCAATATTGAAGTTTTGGTTCATTTTGGTCAGTTTCATTACTGTGCCGAAAACCATGTCGGGTTGCATTTAATGCACCGAGTCGGGCAGAAAAGAAACGATGCACCGATTCGGGCCAGAAACAAAACGAACGCACCCAATCCACTTTTTTGGAACCAATATTGATATTTTGGTTCATTTTGGTCAGTTTCATTACTATGCCGAAAACCATGTCGGGTTGCATTTACTGCACCGATTTGGGCCAAAAATTAAACGATGCACTGATTCGTCCAGAAACAAAACGAACGCACCTAGTCCACTTTTTTGGACCCAATAGTGATGTTTGGGTTCATTTGGGTCAGTTTCGTAATTGTGTCGAAAACCATGCCGGGGTTGCATTTAATGCACCGAGTCGGGCAGAAAAGAAACGATACACTGATTCGGGCCAGAAACGAAACGAACGCACCCAATCCACTTTTTTGGAACCAATATTGAAGTTTTGGTTCATTTTGGTCAGTTTCATTACTGTGCCGAAAACCATGTCACGTTGCATTTAATGCACCGAGTCGGGCAGAAAAGAAACGATGCACCGATTCGGGCCAGAAACAAAACGAACGCACCCAATCCACTTTTTTGGAACCAATATTGATATTTTGGTTCATTTTGGTCAGTTTCATTACTGTGCCGAAAACCATGTCGGGTTGCATTTACTGCACCGATTCGGGCCAAAAATTAAACGATGCACTAATTCGTCCAGAAACAAAACGAACGCACCTAGTCCACTTTTTTGGACCCAATAGTGATGTTTGGGTTCATTTGGGTCACTTTCGTAATTGTGTCGAAAACCATGCCGGGGTTGCATTTAATGCACCGAGTCGGGCAGAAAAGAAACGATGCACCGATTCGGGCCAGAAATGAAACGATGCACCGATTCGGGCCAGAAACGAAACGAACGCACCCAATCCACTTTTTTTGGAACCAATATTGATGTTTTGGTTCATTTTGGTCAGTTTCATTACTGTGCCGAAAACCATGTCATGTTGCAATTAATGCACCGAGTCGGGCAGAAAAGAAACGATGCACCGATTCGGGCAGAAACGAAACGAACGCACCCAATCCACTTTTTTGGAACCAATATTGATATTTTGGTTCATTTTGGTCAGTTTCATTACTGTGCCGAAAACCATGTCGGGTTGCATTTACTGCACCGATTCGGGCCAAAAATTAAACGCTGCACTGATTCGTCCAGAAACAAAACGAACGCACCTAGTCCACTTTTTTGGACCCAATAGTGATGTTTGGGTTCATTTGGGTCAGTTTCGTAATTGTGTCGAAAACCATGCCGGGGTTGCATTTAATGCACCGAGTCGGGCAGAAAAGAAACGATGCACCGATTCGGGCCAGAAACGAAACGAACACACCCAATCCACTTTTTTGGAACCAATATTGAAGTTTTGGTTCATTTTGGTCAGTTTCATTACTGTGCCGAAAACCATGTCGGGTTGCATTTAATGCACCGAGTCGGGCAGAAAAGAAACGATGCACCGATTCGGGCCAGAAACAAAACGAACGCACCCAATCCACTTTTTTGGAACCAATATTGATATTTTGGTTCATTTTGGTCAGTTTCATTACTGTGCCGAAAACCATGTCGGGTTGCATTTACTGCACCGATTCGGGCCAAAAATTAAACGATGCACTGATTCGTCCAGAAACAAAACGAACGCACCTAGTCCACTTTTTTGGACCCAATAGTGATGTTTGGGTTCATTTGGGTCAGTTTCGTAATTGTGTCGAAAACCATGCCGGGGTTGCATTTAATGCACCGAGTCGGGCAGAAAAGAAACGATGCACCGATTCGGGCCAGAAACGAAACGAACGCACCCAATCCACTTTTTTGGAACCAATATTGAAGTTTTGGTTCATTTTGGTCAGTTTCATTACTGTGCCGAAAACCATGTCGGGTTGCATTTAATGCACCGAGTCGGGCAGAAAAGAAACGATGCACCGATTCGGGCCAGAAACAAAACGAACGCACCCAATCCACTTTTTTGGAACCAATATTGATATTTTGGTTCATTTTGGTCAGTTTCATTACTGTGCCGAAAACCATGTCGGGTTGCATTTACTGCACCGATTCGGGCCAAAAATTAAACGATGCACTGATTCGTCCAGAAACAAAACGAACGCACCTAGTCCACTTTTTTGGACCCAATAGTGATGTTTGGGTTCCTTTGGGTCAGTTTCGTAATTGTGTCGAAAACCATGCCGGGGTTGCATTTAATGCACCGAGTCGGGCAGAAAAGAAACAATGCACCGATTCGGGCCAGAAATGAAACGAACACACCCAATCCACTTTTTTGGAACCAATATTGAAGTTTTGGTTCATTTTGGTCAGTTTCATTACTGTGCCGCAAACCATGTCGGGTTGCATTTAATGCATCGAGTCGGGCAGAAAAGAAACGATGCACCGATTCGGGCCAGAAACTAGATTCGGGCCAGAATCGAAACGAACGCACCCAATCCACTTTTTTTGGAACCAATATTGATGTTTTGGTTCATTTTGGTCAGTTTCATTACTGTGCCGAAAACCATGTCGGGTTGCATTTACTGCACCGATTCGGGCCAAAAATTAAACGATGCACTGATTCGTCCAGAAACAAAACGAACGCACCTAGTCCACTTTTTTGGACCCAATGGTGATGTTTGGGTTCATTTGGGTCAGTTTCGTAATTGTGTCGAAAACCATGCTGGGGTTGCATTTAATGCACCGAGTCGGGCAGAAAAGAAACGATGCACCGATTCGGGCCAGAAACAAAACGAACGCACCCAATCCACTTTTTTGACCTAGTAGTGATGTTTTGGTTCATTTTGGTCAGTTTCATTACTGTGCCGAAAACCATGCCGAGGGTGCATTTACTGCATCGATTTGGGCCGAAAATGAAACGATGCACCGATTCGTCCAGAAACAAAACGAACGCACCCAGTCCACTTTTATGGACCCAATAGTGATGTTTGGGTTCATTTGGGTCACTTTCGTAATTGTGTCGAAAACCATGCCGGGGTTGCATTTAATGCACCGAGTCGGGCAGAAAAGAAACGATGCACCGATTCGGGCCAGAAATGAAACGATGCACCGATTCGGGCCAGAAACGAAACGAACGCACCCAATCCACTTTTTTTGGAACCAATATTGATGTTTTGGTTCATTTTGGTCAGTTTCATTACTGTGCCGAAAACCATGTCATGTTGCATTTAATGCACCGAGTCGGGCAGAAAAGAAACGATGCACCGATTCGGGCAGAAACGAAACGAACGCACCCAATCCACTTTTTTGGAACCAATATTGATATTTTGGTTCATTTTGGTCAGTTTCATTACTGTGCCGAAAACCATGTCGGGTTGCATTTACTGCACCGATTCGGGCCAAAAATTAAACGCTGCACTGATTCGTCCAGAAACAAAACGAACGCACCTAGTCCACTTTTCTGGACCCAATAGTGATGTTTGGGTTCATTTGGGTCAGTTTCGTAATTGTGTCGAAAACCATGCCGGGGTTGCATTTAATGCACCGAGTCGGGCAGAAAAGAAACGATGCACCGATTCGGGCCAGAAACGAAACGAACGCACCCAATCCACTTTTTTGGAACCAATATTGAAGTTTTGGTTCATTTTGGTCAGTTTCATTACTGTGCCGAAAACCATGTCGGGTTGCATTTAATGCACCGAGTCGGGCAGAAAAGAAACGATGCACCGATTCGTGCCAGAAACAAAACGAACGCACCCAATCCACTTTTTTGGAACCAATATTGAAGTTTTGGTTCAGTTTGGTCAGTTTCATTACTGTGCCGAAAACCATGTCGGGTTGCATTTAATGCACCGAGTCGGGCAGAAAAGAAACGATGCACCGATTCGGGCCAGAAACAAAACGAACGCACCCAATCCACTTTTTTGGAACCAATATTGATATTTTGGTTCATTTTGGTCAGTTTCATTACTGTACCGAAAACCATGTCGGGTTGCATTTACTGCACCGATTTGGGCCAAAAATTAAACGATGCACTGATTCGTCCAGAAACAAAACGAACGCACCTAGTCCACTTTTTTGGACCCAATAGTGATGTTTGGGTTCATTTGGGTCAGTTTCGTAATTGTGTCGAAAACCATGCCGGTGTTGCATTTAATGCACCGAGTCGGGCAGAAAAGAAACGATGCACCGATTCGGGCCAGAAACGAAACGAACGCACCCAATCCACTTTTTTGGAACCAATATTGAAGTTTTGGTTCATTTTGGTCAGTTTCATTACTGTGCCGAAAACCATGTCGGGTTGCATTTAATGCACCGAGTCGGGCAGAAAAGAAACGATGCACCGATTCGGGCCAGAAACAAAACGAACGCACCCAATCCACTTTTTTGGAACCAATATTGATATTTTGGTTCATTTTGGTCAGTTTCATTACTATGCCGAAAACCATGTCGGGTTGCATTTACTGCACCGATTTGGGCCAAAAATTAAACGATGCACTGATTCGTCCAGAAACAAAACGAACGCACCTAGTCCACTTTTTTGGACCCAATAGTGATGTTTGGGTTCATTTGGGTCAGTTTCGTAATTGTGTCGAAAACCATGCCGGGGTTGCATTTAATGCACCGAGTCGGGCAGAAAAGAAACGATACACTGATTCGGGCCAGAAACGAAACGAACGCACCCAATCCACTTTTTTGGAACCAATATTGAAGTTTTGGTTCATTTTGGTCAGTTTCATTACTGTGCCGAAAACCATGTCACGTTGCATTTAATGCACCGAGTCGGGCAGAAAAGAAACGATGCACCGATTCGGGCCAGAAACAAAACGAACGCACCCAATCCACTTTTTTGGAACCAATATTGATATTTTGGTTCATTTTGGTCAGTTTCATTACTGTGCCGAAAACCATGTCGGGTTGCATTTACTGCACCGATTCGGGCCAAAAATTAAACGATGCACTAATTCGTCCAGAAACAAAACGAACGCACCTAGTCCACTTTTTTGGACCCAATAGTGATGTTTGGGTTCATTTGGGTCACTTTCGTAATTGTGTCGAAAACCATGCCGGGGTTGCATTTAATGCACCGAGTCGGGCAGAAAAGAAACGATGCACCGATTCGGGCCAGAAATGAAACGATGCACCGATTCGGGCCAGAAACGAAACGAACGCACCCAATCCACTTTTTTTGGAACCAATATTGATGTTTTGGTTCATTTTGGTCAGTTTCATTACTGTGCCGAAAACCATGTCATGTTGCAATTAATGCACCGAGTCGGGCAGAAAAGAAACGATGCACCGATTCGGGCAGAAACGAAACGAACGCACCCAATCCACTTTTTTGGAACCAATATTGATATTTTGGTTCATTTTGGTCAGTTTCATTACTGTGCCGAAAACCATGTCGGGTTGCATTTACTGCACCGATTCGGGCCAAAAATTAAACGCTGCACTGATTCGTCCAGAAACAAAACGAACGCACCTAGTCCACTTTTTTGGACCCAATAGTGATGTTTGGGTTCATTTGGGTCAGTTTCGTAATTGTGTCGAAAACCATGCCGGGGTTGCATTTAATGCACCGAGTCGGGCAGAAAAGAAACGATGCACCGATTCGGGCCAGAAACGAAACGAACACACCCAATCCACTTTTTTGGAACCAATATTGAAGTTTTGGTTCATTTTGGTCAGTTTCATTACTGTGCCGAAAACCATGTCGGGTTGCATTTAATGCACCGAGTCGGGCAGAAAAGAAACGATGCACCGATTCGGGCCAGAAACAAAACGAACGCACCCAATCCACTTTTTTGGAACCAATATTGATATTTTGGTTCATTTTGGTCAGTTTCATTACTGTGCCGAAAACCATGTCGGGTTGCATTTACTGCACCGATTCGGGCCAAAAATTAAACGATGCACTGATTCGTCCAGAAACAAAACGAACGCACCTAGTCCACTTTTTTGGACCCAATAGTGATGTTTGGGTTCATTTGGGTCAGTTTCGTAATTGTGTCGAAAACCATGCCGGGGTTGCATTTAATGCACCGAGTCGGGCAGAAAAGAAACGATGCACCGATTCGGGCCAGAAACGAAACGAACGCACCCAATCCACTTTTTTGGAACCAATATTGAAGTTTTGGTTCATTTTGGTCAGTTTCATTACTGTGCCGAAAACCATGTCGGGTTGCATTTAATGCACCGAGTCGGGCAGAAAAGAAACGATGCACCGATTCGGGCCAGAAACAAAACGAACGCACCCAATCCACTTTTTTGGAACCAATATTGATATTTTGGTTCATTTTGGTCAGTTTCATTACTGTGCCGAAAACCATGTCGGGTTGCATTTACTGCACCGATTCGGGCCAAAAATTAAACGATGCACTGATTCGTCCAGAAACAAAACGAACGCACCTAGTCCACTTTTTTGGACCCAATAGTGATGTTTGGGTTCCTTTGGGTCAGTTTCGTAATTGTGTCGAAAACCATGCCGGGGTTGCATTTAATGCACCGAGTCGGGCAGAAAAGAAACAATGCACCGATTCGGGCCAGAAATGAAACGAACACACCCAATCCACTTTTTTGGAACCAATATTGAAGTTTTGGTTCATTTTGGTCAGTTTCATTACTGTGCCGCAAACCATGTCGGGTTGCATTTAATGCACCGAGTCGGGCAGAAAAGAAACGATGCACCGATTCGGGCCAGAAACTAGATTCGGGCCAGAATCGAAACGAACGCACCCAATCCACTTTTTTTGGAACCAATATTGATGTTTTGGTTCATTTTGGTCAGTTTCATTACTGTGCCGAAAACCATGTCGGGTTGCATTTACTGCACCGATTCGGGCCAAAAATTAAACGATGCACTGATTCGTCCAGAAACAAAACGAACGCACCTAGTCCACTTTTTTGGACCCAATGGTGATGTTTGGGTTCATTTGGGTCAGTTTCGTAATTGTGTCGAAAACCATGCTGGGGTTGCATTTAATGCACCGAGTCGGGCAGAAAAGAAACGATGCACCGATTCGGGCCAGAAACAAAACGAACGCACCCAATCCACTTTTTTGACCTAGTAGTGATGTTTTGGTTCATTTTGGTCAGTTTCATTACTGTGCCGAAAACCATGCCGAGGGTGCATTTACTGCATCGATTTGGGCCGAAAATGAAACGATGCACCGATTCGTCCAGAAACAAAACGAACGCACCCAGTCCACTTTTATGGACCCAATAGTGATGTTTGGGTTCATTTGGGTCACTTTCGTAATTGTGTCGAAAACCATGCCGGGGTTGCATTTAATGCACCGAGTCGGGCAGAAAAGAAACGATGCACCGATTCGGGCCAGAAATGAAACGATGCACCGATTCGGGCCAGAAACGAAACGAACGCACCCAATCCACTTTTTTTGGAACCAATATTGATGTTTTGGTTCATTTTGGTCAGTTTCATTACTGTGCCGAAAACCATGTCATGTTGCATTTAATGCACCGAGTCGGGCAGAAAAGAAACGATGCACCGATTCGGGCAGAAACGAAACGAACGCACCCAATCCACTTTTTTGGAACCAATATTGATATTTTGGTTCATTTTGGTCAGTTTCATTACTGTGCCGAAAACCATGTCGGGTTGCATTTACTGCACCGATTCGGGCCAAAAATTAAACGCTGCACTGATTCGTCCAGAAACAAAACGAACGCACCTAGTCCACTTTTCTGGACCCAATAGTGATGTTTGGGTTCATTTGGGTCAGTTTCGTAATTGTGTCGAAAACCATGCCGGGGTTGCATTTAATGCACCGAGTCGGGCAGAAAAGAAACGATGCACCGATTCGGGCCAGAAACGAAACGAACGCACCCAATCCACTTTTTTGGAACCAATATTGAAGTTTTGGTTCATTTTGGTCAGTTTCATTACTGTGCCGAAAACCATGTCGGGTTGCATTTAATGCACCGAGTCGGGCAGAAAAGAAACGATGCACCGATTCGTGCCAGAAACAAAACGAACGCACCCAATCCACTTTTTTGGAACCAATATTGAAGTTTTGGTTCAGTTTGGTCAGTTTCATTACTGTGCCGAAAACCATGTCGGGTTGCATTTAATGCACCGAGTCGGGCAGAAAAGAAACGATGCACCGATTCGGGCCAGAAACAAAACGAACGCACCCAATCCACTTTTTTGGAACCAATATTGATATTTTGGTTCATTTTGGTCAGTTTCATTACTGTACCGAAAACCATGTCGGGTTGCATTTACTGCACCGATTTGGGCCAAAAATTAAACGATGCACTGATTCGTCCAGAAACAAAACGAACGCACCTAGTCCACTTTTTTGGACCCAATAGTGATGTTTGGGTTCATTTGGGTCAGTTTCGTAATTGTGTCGAAAACCATGCCGGTGTTGCATTTAATGCACCGAGTCGGGCAGAAAAGAAACGATGCACCGATTCGGGCCAGAAACGAAACGAACGCACCCAATCCACTTTTTTGGAACCAATATTGAAGTTTTGGTTCATTTTGGTCAGTTTCATTACTGTGCCGAAAACCATGTCGGGTTGCATTTAATGCACCGAGTCGGGCAGAAAAGAAACGATGCACCGATTCGGGCCAGAAACAAAACGAACGCACCCAATCCACTTTTTTGGAACCAATATTGATATTTTGGTTCATTTTGGTCAGTTTCATTACTATGCCGAAAACCATGTCGGGTTGCATTTACTGCACCGATTTGGGCCAAAAATTAAACGATGCACTGATTCGTCCAGAAACAAAACGAACGCACCTAGTCCACTTTTTTGGACCCAATAGTGATGTTTGGGTTCATTTGGGTCAGTTTCGTAATTGTGTCGAAAACCATGCCGGGGTTGCATTTAATGCACCGAGTCGGGCAGAAAAGAAACGATACACTGATTCGGGCCAGAAACGAAACGAACGCACCCAATCCACTTTTTTGGAACCAATATTGAAGTTTTGGTTCATTTTGGTCAGTTTCATTACTGTGCCGAAAACCATGTCACGTTGCATTTAATGCACCGAGTCGGGCAGAAAAGAAACGATGCACCGATTCGGGCCAGAAACAAAACGAACGCACCCAATCCACTTTTTTGGAACCAATATTGATATTTTGGTTCATTTTGGTCAGTTTCATTACTGTGCCGAAAACCATGTCGGGTTGCATTTACTGCACCGATTCGGGCCAAAAATTAAACGATGCACTAATTCGTCCAGAAACAAAACGAACGCACCTAGTCCACTTTTTTGGACCCAATAGTGATGTTTGGGTTCATTTGGGTCACTTTCGTAATTGTGTCGAAAACCATGCCGGGGTTGCATTTAATGCACCGAGTCGGGCAGAAAAGAAACGATGCACCGATTCGGGCCAGAAATGAAACGATGCACCGATTCGGGCCAGAAACGAAACGAACGCACCCAATCCACTTTTTTTGGAACCAATATTGATGTTTTGGTTCATTTTGGTCAGTTTCATTACTGTGCCGAAAACCATGTCATGTTGCAATTAATGCACCGAGTCGGGCAGAAAAGAAACGATGCACCGATTCGGGCAGAAACGAAACGAACGCACCCAATCCACTTTTTTGGAACCAATATTGATATTTTGGTTCATTTTGGTCAGTTTCATTACTGTGCCGAAAACCATGTCGGGTTGCATTTACTGCACCGATTCGGGCCAAAAATTAAACGCTGCACTGATTCGTCCAGAAACAAAACGAACGCACCTAGTCCACTTTTTTGGACCCAATAGTGATGTTTGGGTTCATTTGGGTCAGTTTCGTAATTGTGTCGAAAACCATGCCGGGGTTGCATTTAATGCACCGAGTCGGGCAGAAAAGAAACGATGCACCGATTCGGGCCAGAAACGAAACGAACACACCCAATCCACTTTTTTGGAACCAATATTGAAGTTTTGGTTCATTTTGGTCAGTTTCATTACTGTGCCGAAAACCATGTCGGGTTGCATTTAATGCACCGAGTCGGGCAGAAAAGAAACGATGCACCGATTCGGGCCAGAAACAAAACGAACGCACCCAATCCACTTTTTTGGAACCAATATTGATATTTTGGTTCATTTTGGTCAGTTTCATTACTGTGCCGAAAACCATGTCGGGTTGCATTTACTGCACCGATTCGGGCCAAAAATTAAACGATGCACTGATTCGTCCAGAAACAAAACGAACGCACCTAGTCCACTTTTTTGGACCCAATAGTGATGTTTGGGTTCATTTGGGTCAGTTTCGTAATTGTGTCGAAAACCATGCCGGGGTTGCATTTAATGCACCGAGTCGGGCAGAAAAGAAACGATGCACCGATTCGGGCCAGAAACGAAACGAACGCACCCAATCCACTTTTTTGGAACCAATATTGAAGTTTTGGTTCATTTTGGTCAGTTTCATTACTGTGCCGAAAACCATGTCGGGTTGCATTTAATGCACCGAGTCGGGCAGAAAAGAAACGATGCACCGATTCGGGCCAGAAACAAAACGAACGCACCCAATCCACTTTTTTGGAACCAATATTGATATTTTGGTTCATTTTGGTCAGTTTCATTACTGTGCCGAAAACCATGTCGGCTTGCATTTACTGCACCGATTCGGGCCAAAAATTAAACGATGCACTGATTCGTCCAGAAACAAAACGAACGCACCTAGTCCACTTTTTTGGACCCAATAGTGATGTTTGGGTTCCTTTGGGTCAGTTTCGTAATTGTGTCGAAAACCATGCCGGGGTTGCATTTAATGCACCGAGTCGGGCAGAAAAGAAACAATGCACCGATTCGGGCCAGAAATGAAACGAACACACCCAATCCACTTTTTTGGAACCAATATTGAAGTTTTGGTTCATTTTGGTCAGTTTCATTACTGTGCCGCAAACCATGTCGGGTTGCATTTAATGCACCGAGTCGGGCAGAAAAGAAACGATGCACCGATTCGGGCCAGAAACTAGATTCGGGCCAGAATCGAAACGAACGCACCCAATCCACTTTTTTTGGAACCAATATTGATGTTTTGGTTCATTTTGGTCAGTTTCATTACTGTGCCGAAAACCATGTCGGGTTGCATTTACTGCACCGATTCGGGCCAAAAATTAAACGATGCACTGATTCGTCCAGAAACAAAACGAACGCACCTAGTCCACTTTTTTGGACCCAATGGTGATGTTTGGGTTCATTTGGGTCAGTTTCGTAATTGTGTCGAAAACCATGCTGGGGTTGCATTTAATGCACCGAGTCGGGCAGAAAAGAAACGATGCACCGATTCGGGCCAGAAACAAAACGAACGCACCCAATCCACTTTTTTGACCTAGTAGTGATGTTTTGGTTCATTTTGGTCAGTTTCATTACTGTGCCGAAAACCATGTCGGGTTGCATTTAATGCACCGAGTCGGGCAGAAAAGAAACGATGCACCGATTCGGGCCAGAAACAAAACGAACGCACCCAATCCACTTTTTTGGAACCAATATTGAAGTTTTGGTTCAGTTTGGTCAGTTTCATTACTGTGCCGAAAACCATGTCGGGTTGCATTTAATGCACCGAGTCGGGCAGAAAAGAAACGATGCACCGATTCGGGCCAGAAACAAAACGAACGCACCCAATCCACTTTTTTGGAACCAATATTGATATTTTGGTTCATTTTGGTCAGTTTCATTACTGTACCGAAAACCATGTCGGGTTGCATTTACTGCACCGATTTGGGACAAAAATTAAACGATGCACTGATTCGTCCAGAAACAAAACGAACGCGCCTAGTCCACTTTTTTGGACCCAATAGTGATGTTTGGGTTCATTTGGGTCAGTTTCGTAATTGTGTCGAAAACCATGCCGGTGTTGCATTTAATGCACCGAGTCGGGCAGAAAAGAAACGATGCACCGATTCGGGCCAGAAACGAAACGAACGCACCCAATCCACTTTTTTGGAACCAATATTGAAGTTTTGGTTCATTTTGGTCAGTTTCATTACTGTGCCGAAAACCATGTCGGGTTGCATTTAATGCACCGAGTCGGGCAGAAAAGAAACGATGCACCGATTCGGGCCAGAAACAAAACGAACGCACCCAATCCACTTTTTTGGAACCAATATTGATATTTTGGTTCATTTTGGTCAGTTTCATTACTATGCCGAAAACCATGTCGGGTTGCATTTACTGCACCGATTTGGGCCAAAAATTAAACGATGCACTGATTCGTCCAGAAACAAAACGAACGCACCTAGTCCACTTTTTTGGACCCAATAGTGATGTTTGGGTTCATTTGGGTCAGTTTCGTAATTGTGTCGAAAACCATGCCGGGGTTGCATTTAATGCACCGAGTCGGGCAGAAAAGAAACGATACACTGATTCGGGCCAGAAACGAAACGAACGCACCCAATCCACTTTTTTGGAACCAATATTGAAGTTTTGGTTCATTTTGGTCAGTTTCATTACTGTGCCGAAAACCATGTCACGTTGCATTTAATGCACCGAGTCGGGCAGAAAAGAAACGATGCACCGATTCGGGCCAGAAACAAAACGAACGCACCCAATCCACTTTTTTGGAACCAATATTGATATTTTGGTTCATTTTGGTCAGTTTCATTACTGTGCCGAAAACCATGTCGGGTTGCATTTACTGCACCGATTCGGGCCAAAAATTAAACGATGCACTAATTCGTCCAGAAACAAAACGAACGCACCTAGTCCACTTTTTTGGACCCAATAGTGATGTTTGGGTTCATTTGGGTCACTTTCGTAATTGTGTCGAAAACCATGCCGGGGTTGCATTTAATGCACCGAGTCGGGCAGAAAAGAAACGATGCACCGATTCGGGCCAGAAATGAAACGATGCACCGATTCGGGCCAGAAACGAAACGAACGCACCCAATCCACTTTTTTTGGAACCAATATTGATGTTTTGGTTCATTTTGGTCAGTTTCATTACTGTGCCGAAAACCATGTCATGTTGCAATTAATGCGCCGAGTCGGGCAGAAAAAAAACGATGCACCGATTCGGGCCAGAAACGAGACGAACGCACCCAATCCACTTTTTTGGAACCAATATTGATGTTTTGGTTCATTTTGTTCAGTTTCATTACTGTGCCGAAAACCATGTCGGGTTGCATTTACTGCACCTTTTCGGCCCAAAAACTAAACGATGCACTGATTCATCCAGAAACAAAACGAACGCACCTAGTCCACTTTTTTGGACCCAATAGTGATGTTTGGGTTCATTTGGGTCAGTTTCGTAATTGTGTCGAAAACCATGCCGGGGTTGCATTTAATGCACCGAGTCGGGCAGAAAAGAAACGATGCACCGATTCGGGCCAGAAACGAAACGAACGCACCCAATCCACTTTTTTGGAACCAATATTGAAGTTTTGGTTCATTTTGGTCAGTTTCATTACTGTGCCGAAAACCATGTCGGGTTGCATTTAATGCACCGAGTCGGGCAGAAAAGAAACGATGCACCGATTCGGGCCAGAAACAAAACGAACGCACCCAATCCACTTTTTTGGAACCAATATTGATATTTTGGTTCATTTTGGTCAGTTTCATTACTGTGCCGAAAACCATGTCGGCTTGCATTTACTGCACCGATTCGGGCCAAAAATTAAACGATGCACTGATTCGTCCAGAAACAAAACGAACGCACCTAGTCCACTTTTTTGGACCCAATAGTGATGTTTGGGTTCCTTTGGGTCAGTTTCGTAATTGTGTCGAAAACCATGCCGGGGTTGCATTTAATGCACCGAGTCGGGCAGAAAAGAAACAATGCACCGATTCGGGCCAGAAATGAAACGAACACACCCAATCCACTTTTTTGGAACCAATATTGAAGTTTTGGTTCATTTTGGTCAGTTTCATTACTGTGCCGCAAACCATGTCGGGTTGCATTTAATGCACCGAGTCGGGCAGAAAAGAAACGATGCACCGATTCGGGCCAGAAACTAGATTCGGGCCAGAATCGAAACGAACGCACCCAATCCACTTTTTTTGGAACCAATATTGATGTTTTGGTTCATTTTGGTCAGTTTCATTACTGTGCCGAAAACCATGTCGGGTTGCATTTACTGCACCGATTCGGGCCAAAAATTAAACGATGCACTGATTCGTCCAGAAACAAAACGAACACACCTAGTCCACTTTTTTGGACCCAATGGTGATGTTTGGGTTCATTTGGGTCAGTTTCGTAATTGTGTCGAAAACCATGCTGGGGTTGCATTTAATGCACCGAGTCGGGCAGAAAAGAAACGATGCACCGATTCGGGCCAGAAACAAAACGAACGCACCCAATCCACTTTTTTGACCTAGTAGTGATGTTTTGGTTCATTTTGGTCAGTTTCATTACTGTTCCGAAAACCATGTCGGGTTGCATTTAATGCACCGAGTCGGGCAGAAAAGAAACGATGCACCGATTCGGGCCAGAAACAAAACGAACGCACCCAATCCACTTTTTTGGAACCAATATTGAAGTTTTGGTTCAGTTTGGTCAGTTTCATTACTGTGCCGAAAACCATGTCGGGTTGCATTTAATGCACCGAGTCGGGCAGAAAAGAAACGATGCACCGATTCGGGCCAGAAACAAAACGAACGCACCCAATCCACTTTTTTGGAACCAATATTGATATTTTGGTTCATTTTGGTCAGTTTCATTACTGTACCGAAAACCATGTCGGGTTGCATTTACTGCACCGATTTGGGACAAAAATTAAACGATGCACTGATTCGTCCAGAAACAAAACGAACGCGCCTAGTCCACTTTTTTGGACCCAATAGTGATGTTTGGGTTCATTTGGGTCAGTTTCGTAATTGTGTCGAAAACCATGCCGGTGTTGCATTTAATGCACCGAGTCGGGCAGAAAAGAAACGATGCACCGATTCGGGCCAGAAACGAAACGAACGCACCCAATCCACTTTTTTGGAACCAATATTGAAGTTTTGGTTCATTTTGGTCAGTTTCATTACTGTGCCGAAAACCATGTCGGGTTGCATTTAATGCACCGAGTCGGGCAGAAAAGAAACGATGCACCGATTCGGGCCAGAAACAAAACGAACGCACCCAATCCACTTTTTTGGAACCAATATTGATATTTTGGTTCATTTTGGTCAGTTTCATTACTATGCCGAAAACCATGTCGGGTTGCATTTACTGCACCGATTTGGGCCAAAAATTAAACGATGCACTGATTCGTCCAGAAACAAAACGAACGCACCTAGTCCACTTTTTTGGACCCAATAGTGATGTTTGGGTTCATTTGGGTCAGTTTCGTAATTGTGTCGAAAACCATGCCGGGGTTGCATTTAATGCACCGAGTCGGGCAGAAAAGAAACGATACACTGATTCGGGCCAGAAACGAAACGAACGCACCCAATCCACTTTTTTGGAACCAATATTGAAGTTTTGGTTCATTTTGGTCAGTTTCATTACTGTGCCGAAAACCATGTCACGTTGCATTTAATGCACCGAGTCGGGCAGAAAAGAAACGATGCACCGATTCGGGCCAGAAACAAAACGAACGCACCCAATCCACTTTTTTGGAACCAATATTGATATTTTGGTTCATTTTGGTCAGTTTCATTACTGTGCCGAAAACCATGTCGGGTTGCATTTACTGCACCGATTCGGGCCAAAAATTAAACGATGCACTAATTCGTCCAGAAACAAAACGAACGCACCTAGTCCACTTTTTTGGACCCAATAGTGATGTTTGGGTTCATTTGGGTCACTTTCGTAATTGTGTCGAAAACCATGCCGGGGTTGCATTTAATGCACCGAGTCGGGCAGAAAAGAAACGATGCACCGATTCGGGCCAGAAATGAAACGATGCACCGATTCGGGCCAGAAACGAAACGAACGCACCCAATCCACTTTTTTTGGAACCAATATTGATGTTTTGGTTCATTTTGGTCAGTTTCATTACTGTGCCGAAAACCATGTCATGTTGCAATTAATGCACCGAGTCGGGCAGAAAAGAAACGATGCACCGATTCGGGCAGAAACGAAACGAACGCACCCAATCCACTTTTTTGGAACCAATATTGATATTTTGGTTCATTTTGGTCAGTTTCATTACTGTGCCGAAAACCATGTCGGGTTGCATTTACTGCACCGATTCGGGCCAAAAATTAAACGCTGCACTGATTCGTCCAGAAACAAAACGAACGCACCTAGTCCACTTTTTTGGACCCAATAGTGATGTTTGGGTTCATTTGGGTCAGTTTCGTAATTGTGTCGAAAACCATGCCGGGGTTGCATTTAATGCACCGAGTCGGGCAGAAAAGAAACGATGCACCGATTCGGGCCAGAAACGAAACGAACACACCCAATCCACTTTTTTGGAACCAATATTGAAGTTTTGGTTCATTTTGGTCAGTTTCATTACTGTGCCGAAAACCATGTCGGGTTGCATTTAATGCACCGAGTCGGGCAGAAAAGAAACGATGCACCGATTCGGGCCAGAAACAAAACGAACGCACCCAATCCACTTTTTTGGAACCAATATTGATATTTTGGTTCATTTTGGTCAGTTTCATTACTGTGCCGAAAACCATGTCGGGTTGCATTTACTGCACCGATTCGGGCCAAAAATTAAACGATGCACTGATTCGTCCAGAAACAAAACGAACGCACCTAGTCCACTTTTTTGGACCCAATAGTGATGTTTGGGTTCATTTGGGTCAGTTTCGTAATTGTGTCGAAAACCATGCCGGGGTTGCATTTAATGCACCGAGTCGGGCAGAAAAGAAACGATGCACCGATTCGGGACAGAAACGAAACGAACGCACCCAATCCACTTTTTTGGAACCAATATTGAAGTTTTGGTTCATTTTGGTCAGTTTCATTACTGTGCCGAAAACCATGTCGGGTTGCATTTAATGCACCGAGTCGGGCAGAAAAGAAACGATGCACCGATTCGGGCCAGAAACAAAACGAACGCACCCAATCCACTTTTTTGGAACCAATATTGATATTTTGGTTCATTTTGGTCAGTTTCATTACTGTGCCGAAAACCATGTCGGGTTGCATTTACTGCACCGATTCGGGCCAAAAATTAAACGATGCACTGATTCGTCCAGAAACAAAACGAACGCACCTAGTCCACTTTTTTGGACCCAATAGTGATGTTTGGGTTCCTTTGGGTCAGTTTCGTAATTGTGTCGAAAACCATGCCGGGGTTGCATTTAATGCACCGAGTCGGGCAGAAAAGAAACAATGCACCGATTCGGGCCAGAAATGAAACGAACACACCCAATCCACTTTTTTGGAACCAATATTGAAGTTTTGGTTCATTTTGGTCAGTTTCATTACTGTGCCGCAAACCATGTCGGGTTGCATTTAATGCACCGAGTCGGGCAGAAAAGAAACGATGCACCGATTCGGGCCAGAAACTAGATTCGGGCCAGAATCGAAACGAACGCACCCAATCCACTTTTTTTGGAACCAATATTGATGTTTTGGTTCATTTTGGTCAGTTTCATTACTGTGCCGAAAACCATGTCGGGTTGCATTTACTGCACCGATTCGGGCCAAAAATTAAACGATGCACTGATTCGTCCAGAAACAAAACGAACGCACCTAGTCCACTTTTTTGGACCCAATGGTGATGTTTGGGTTCATTTGGGTCAGTTTCGTAATTGTGTCGAAAACCATGCTGGGGTTGCATTTAATGCACCGAGTCGGGCAGAAAAGAAACGATGCACCGATTCGGGCCAGAAACAAAACGAACGCACCCAATCCACTTTTTTGACCTAGTAGTGATGTTTTGGTTCATTTTGGTCAGTTTCATTACTGTGCCGAAAACCATGCCGAGGGTGCATTTACTGCATCGATTTGGGCCGAAAATGAAACGATGCACCGATTCGTCCAGAAACAAAACGAACGCACCCAGTCCACTTTTATGGACCCAATAGTGATGTTTGGGTTCATTTGGGTCACTTTCGTAATTGTGTCGAAAACCATGCCGGGGTTGCATTTAATGCACCGAGTCGGGCAGAAAAGAAACGATGCACCGATTCGGGCCAGAAATGAAACGATGCACCGATTCGGGCCAGAAACGAAACGAACGCACCCAATCCACTTTTTTTGGAACCAATATTGATGTTTTGGTTCATTTTGGTCAGTTTCATTACTGTGCCGAAAACCATGTCATGTTGCATTTAATGCACCGAGTCGGGCAGAAAAGAAACGATGCACCGATTCGGGCAGAAACGAAACGAACGCACCCAATCCACTTTTTTGGAACCAATATTGATATTTTGGTTCATTTTGGTCAGTTTCATTACTGTGCCGAAAACCATGTCGGGTTGCATTTACTGCACCGATTCGGGCCAAAAATTAAACGCTGCACTGATTCGTCCAGAAACAAAACGAACGCACCTAGTCCACTTTTCTGGACCCAATAGTGATGTTTGGGTTCATTTGGGTCAGTTTCGTAATTGTGTCGAAAACCATGCCGGGGTTGCATTTAATGCACCGAGTCGGGCAGAAAAGAAACGATGCACCGATTCGGGCCAGAAACGAAACGAACACACCCAATCCACTTTTTTGGAACCAATATTGAAGTTTTGGTTCATTTTGGTCAGTTTCATTACTGTGCCGAAAACCATGTCGGGTTGCATTTAATGCACCGAGTCGGGCAGAAAAGAAACGATGCACCGATTCGGGCCAGAAACAAAACGAACGCACCCAATCCACTTTTTTGGAACCAATATTGATATTTTGGTTCATTTTGGTCAGTTTCATTACTGTGCCGAAAACCATGTCGGGTTGCATTTACTGCACCGATTCGGGCCAAAAATTAAACGATGCACTGATTCGTCCAGAAACAAAACGAACGCACCTAGTCCACTTTTTTGGACCCAATAGTGATGTTTGGGTTCATTTGGGTCAGTTTCGTAATTGTGTCGAAAACCATGCCGGGGTTGCATTTAATGCACCGAGTCGGGCAGAAAAGAAACGATGCACCGATTCGGGCCAGAAACGAAACGAACGCACCCAATCCACTTTTTTGGAACCAATATTGAAGTTTTGGTTCATTTTGGTCAGTTTCATTACTGTGCCGAAAACCATGTCGGGTTGCATTTAATGCACCGAGTCGGGCAGAAAAGAAACGATGCACCGATTCGGGCCAGAAACAAAACGAACGCACCCAATCCACTTTTTTGGAACCAATATTGATATTTTGGTTCATTTTGGTCAGTTTCATTACTGTGCCGAAAACCATGTCGGGTTGCATTTACTGCACCGATTCGGGCCAAAAATTAAACGATGCACTGATTCGTCCAGAAACAAAACGAACGCACCTAGTCCACTTTTTTGGACCCAATAGTGATGTTTGGGTTCCTTTGGGTCAGTTTCGTAATTGTGTCGAAAACCATGCCGGGGTTGCATTTAATGCACCGAGTCGGGCAGAAAAGAAACAATGCACCGATTCGGGCCAGAAATGAAACGAACACACCCAATCCACTTTTTTGGAACCAATATTGAAGTTTTGGTTCATTTTGGTCAGTTTCATTACTGTGCCGCAAACCATGTCGGGTTGCATTTAATGCACCGAGTCGGGCAGAAAAGAAACGATGCACCGATTCGGGCCAGAAACTAGATTCGGGCCAGAATCGAAACGAACGCACCCAATCCACTTTTTTTGGAACCAATATTGATGTTTTGGTTCATTTTGGTCAGTTTCATTACTGTGCCGAAAACCATGTCGGGTTGCATTTACTGCACCGATTCGGGCCAAAAATTAAACGATGCACTGATTCGTCCAGAAACAAAACGAACGCACCTAGTCCACTTTTTTGGACCCAATAGTGATGTTTGGGTTCATTTGGGTCAGTTTCGTAATTGTGTCGAAAACCATGCTGGGGTTGCATTTAATGCACCGAGTCGGGCAGAAAAGAAACGATGCACCGATTCGGGCCAGAAACGAAATGAGCGCACCCAATCCACTTTTTTGACCTAGTAGTGATGTTTTGGTTCATTTTGGTCAGTTTCATTACTGTGCCGAAAACCATGCCGAGGGTGCATTTACTGCATCGATTTGGGCCGAAAATGAAACGATGCACCGATTCGTCCAGAAACAAAACGAACGCACCCAGTCCACTTTTAAGGACCCAATAGTGATGTTTGGGTTCGTTTGGGTCAGTTTCATAATTGTGTCGAAAACCATGCCGCGCATTTAATGCACCGAGTCGGGCAGAAAAGAAACGATGCACCGATTCGGGCCAGAAACGAAACGAACGCACCCAATCCACTTTTCTGGAACCAATATTGAAGTTTTGGTTCATTTTGGTCAGTTTCATTACTGTGTCGAAAACCATGTCGGGTTGCATTTACTGCACCGATTCGGGCCAAAAATTAAACGATGCACTGATTCGTCCAGAAACAAAACGAAGGCACCTAGTCCACTTTTTTGGACCCAATAGTGAAGTTTGGGTTCATTTGGGTCAGTTTCGTAATTGTGTCGAAAACCATGCCGGGGTTGCATTTAATGCACCGAGTCGGGCAGAAAAGAAACGATGCACCGATTCGGGCCAGAAACGAAATGAGCGCACCCAATCCACTTTTTTGACCTAGTAGTGATGTTTTGGTTCATTTTGGTCAGTTTCATTACTGTGCCGAAAACCATGCCGAGGGTGCATTTACTGCATCGATTTGGGCCGAAAATGAAACGATGCACCGATTCGTCCAGAAACAAAACGAACGCACCCAGTCCACTTTTATGGACCCAATAGTGATGTTTGGGTTCGTTTGGGTCAGTTTCATAATTGTGTCGAAAACCATGCCGCGCATTTAATGCACCGAGTCGGGCAGAAAAGAAACGATGCACCGATTCGGGCCAGAAACGAAACGAACGCACCCAATCCACTTTTCTGGAACCAATATTGAAGTTTTGGTTCATTTTGGTCAGTTTCATTACTGTGTCGAAAACCATGTCGGGTTGCATTTACTGCACCGATTCGGGCCAAAAATTAAACGATGCACTGATTCGTCCAGAAACAAAACGAACGCACCTAGTCCACTTTTTTGGACCCAATAGTGAAGTTTGGGTTCATTTGGGTCAGTTTCGTAATTGTGTCGAAAACCATGCCGGGGTTGCATTTAATGCACCGAGTCGGGCTGAAAAGAAACGATGCACCGATTCGGGCCAGAAACAAAACGAACGCACCCAATCCACTTTTTTGACCTAGTAGTGATGTTTTGGTTCATTTTGGTCAGTTTCATTACTGTGCCGAAAACCATGCCGAGGGTGCATTTACTGTATCGATTTGGGCCGAAAATGAAACGATGCACCGATTCGTCCAGAAACAAAACGAACCCACCTAGTCCACTTTTTTGGACCCAATAGTGATGTTTGGGTTCATTTGGGTCAGTTTCGTAATTGTGTCGAAAACCATGCCGGGGTTGCATTTAATGCACCGAGTCGGGCAGAAAAGAAACGATGCACCGATTCGGGCCAGAAACCAAACGAACGCACCCAATCCACTTTTTTGGAACCAATATTGAAGTTTTGGTTCATTTTGGTCAGTTTCATTACTGTGCCGAAAACCATGTCGGGTTGCATTTAATGCACCGAGTCGGGCAGAAAAGAAACGATGCACCGATTCGGGCCAGAAAAAAAACGAACGCACCCAATCCACTTTTCTGGAACCAATATTGATATTTTGGTTCATTTTGGTCAGTTTCATTACTGTGCCGAAAACCATGTCGGGTTGCATTTACTGCACCGATTCGGGCCAAAAATTAAACGATGCACTGATTCGTCCAGAAACAAAACGAACGCACCTAGTCCACTTTTTTGGACCCAATAGTGATGTTTGGGTTCCTTTGGGTCAGTTTCGTAATTGTGTCGAAAATCATGCCGGGGTTGCATTTAATGCACCGAGTCGGGCAGAAAAGAAACGATGCACCGATTCGGGCCAGAAATGAAACGAACGCACCCAATCCACTTTTTTGGAACCAATATTGAAGTTTTGGTTCATTTTGGTCAGTTTCATTACTGTGCCGCAAACCATGTCGGGTTGCATTTAATGCACCGAGTCGGGCAGAAAAGAAACGATGCACCGATTCGGGCCAGAAATGAAACGAACGCACCCAATCCACTTTTTTGGAACCAATATTGAAGTTTTGGTTCATTTTGGTCAGTTTCATTACTGTGCCGAAAACCATGTTGGGTTGCATTTAATGCACCGAGTCGGGCAGAAAAGAAACGATGCACCGATTCGGGCCAGAAACTAGATTCGGGCCAGAATCGAAACGAACGCACCCAATCCACTTTTTTTGGAACCAATATTGATGTTTTGGTTCATTTTGGTCAGTTTCATTACTGTGCCGAAAACCATGTGGGGTTGCATTTACTGCACCGATTCGGGCCAAAAATTAAACGATGCACTGATTCGTCCAGAAACAAAACGAACGCACCTAGTCCACTTTTTTGGACCCAATAGTGATGTTTGGGTTCATTTGGGTCAGTTTCGTAATTGTGTCGAAAACCATGCTGGGGTTGCATTTAATGCACCGAGTCGGGCAGAAAAGAAGCGATGCACCGATTCGGGCCAGAAACGAAATGAGCGCACCCAATCCACTTTTTTGACCTAGTAGTGATGTTTTGGTTCATTTTGGTCAGTTTCATTACTGTGCCGAAAACCATGCCGAGGGTGCATTTACTGCATCGATTTGGGCCGAAAATGAAACGATGCACCGATTCGTCCAGAAACAAAACGAACGCACC
Source organism: Echinochloa phyllopogon (assembly GCA_033239725.1). NCBI lineage: Eukaryota > Viridiplantae > Streptophyta > Magnoliopsida > Poales > Poaceae > Echinochloa > Echinochloa phyllopogon. The sequence continues at coordinate 34,004,306 of BTCW01000018.1, forward strand.
CAGTCCACTTTTATGGACCCAATAGTGATGTTTGGGTTCGTTTGGGTCAGTTTCATAATTGTGTCGAAAACCATGCCGCGCATTTAATGCACCGAGTCGGGCAGAAAAGAAACGATGCACCGATTCGGGCCAGAAACGAAACGAACGCACCCAATCCACTTTTCTGGAACCAATATTGAAGTTTTGGTTCATTTTGGTCAGTTTCATTACTGTGCCGAAAACCATGTCGGGTTGCATTTACTGCACCGATTCGGGCCAAAAATTAAACGATGCACTGATTCGTCCAGAAACAAAACGAACGCACCTAGTCCACTTTTTTGGACCCAATAGTGAAGTTTGGGTTCATTTGGGTCAGTTTCGTAATTGTGTCGAAAACCATGCCGGGGTTGCATTTAATGCACCGAGTCGGGCTGAAAAGAAACGATGCACCGATTCGGGCCAGAAACAAAACGAACGCACCCAATCCACTTTTTTGACCTAGTAGTGATGTTTTGGTTCATTTTGGTCAGTTTCATTACTGTGCCGAAAACCATGCCGAGGGTGCATTTACTGCATCGATTTGGGCCGAAAATGAAACGATGCACCGATTCGTCCAGAAACAAAATGAACGCACCCAGTCCACTTTTATGGACCCAATAGTGATGTTTGGGTTCGTTTGGGTCAGTTTCGTAATTGTGTCGAAAACCATGCCGGGGTTGCATTTAATGCACCGAGTCGGGCAGAAAAGAAACGATGCACCGATTCGGGCCAGAAACAAAACGAACGCACCCAATCCACTTTTTTGACCTAGTAGTGATGTTTTGGTTCATTTTGGTCGGTTTCATTACTGTGCCGAAAACCATGCCGAGGGTGCATTTACTGCATCGATTTGGGCCGAAAATGAAACGATGCACCGATTCGTCCAGAAACAAAACGAACGCACCCAGTCCACTTTTATGGACCCAATAGTGATGTTTGGGTTCGTTTGGGTCAGTTTCATAATTGTGTCGAAAACCATGCCGGGGTTGCATTTAATGCACCGAGTCGGGCAGAAAAGAAACGATGCACCGATTCGGGCCAGAAACGAGATTCGGGCCAGAATAAAAACGAACGCACCCAATCCACTTTTTTTGGAACCAATATTGATGTTTTGGTTCATTTTGGTCAGTTTCATTACTGTGCCGAAAACCATGTCGGGTTGCATTTACTGCACCGATTCGGGCCAAAAATTAAACGATGCACTGATTCGTCCAGAAACAAAACGAACGCACCTAGTCCACTTTTTTGGACCCAATAGTGATGTTTGGGTTCATTTGGGTCAGTTTCGTAATTGTGTCGAAAACCATGCTGGGGTTGCATTTAATGCACCGAGTCGGGCAGAAAAGAAACGATGCACCGATTCGGGCCAGAAACAAAACGAACGCACCCAATCCACTTTTTTGACCTAGTAGTGATGTTTTGGTTCATTTTGGTCGGTTTCATTACTGTGCCGAAAACCATGCCGAGGGTGCATTTACTGCATCGATTTGGGCCGAAAATTAAACGATGCACCGATTCGTCCAGAAACAAAACGAACGCACCCAGTCCACTTTTATGGACCCAATAGTGATGTTTGGGTTCGTTTGGGTCAGTTTCATAATTGTGTCGAAAATAATGCCGGGGTTGCATTTAATGCACCGAGTCGGGCAGAAAAGAAACGATGCACCGATTCGGGCCAGAAACGAGATTCGGGCCAGAATCGAAATGAACGCACCCAATCCACTTTTTTTGGAACCAATAATTATGTTTTGGTTCATTTTGGTCAGTTTCATTACTGTGCCGAAAACCATGTCGGGTTGCATTTACTGCACCGATTCGGGCCAAAAATTAAACGATGCACTGATTCGTCCAGAAACAAAACGAACGCACCTAGTCCACTTTTTTGGACCCAATAGTGATGTTTGGGTTCATTTGGGTCAGTTCCGTAATTGTGTCGAAAACAATGCTGGGGTTGCATTTAATCTACCGAGTCGGGCAGAAAAGAAACGATGCACCGATTCGGGCCAGAAACAAAACGAACGCACCGAATCCACTTTTTTGGAACTGCACCGAGTCGGGCAGAAAAGAAACGATGCACCGATTCGGTCCAGAAACGAAACGAACGCACCCAATCCACTTTTTTGGAACCAATATTGATGTTTTGGTTCATTTTGGTCAGTTTCATTACTGTGCCGAAAACCATTTCGGCTTGCATTTACTGCACTGATTCGGGCGAAAAATTAAACGATCCACCGATTCGTCCAGAAACAAAACGAACGCACCCAATCCACTTTTTTGGAACCAATATTGATGTTTTGGTTCATTTTGGTCAGTTTCGTAATTGTGTCGAAAACCATGTCGGGGTGCATTTACTGCACCGATTCGGGCCAAAAATTAAACGATGCACCGATTCGGGCCAGAAACGAAACGAACGCACCCAGTCCACTTTTTTGGACCCAATAGTGAAGTTTTTGTTCATTTTGGTCAGTTTCATTACTGTGCCGAAAACCATGTCATGTTGCATTTAATGCACCGAGTCGGGCAGAAAAGAAACGATGCACCGATTCGGGCAGAAACGAAACGAACGCACCCAATCCACTTTTTTGGAACCAATATTGATATTTTGGTTCATTTTGGTCAGTTTCATTACTTTGCCGAAAACCATGTCGGGTTGCATTTACTGCACCGATTCGGGCCAAAAATTAAATGATGCACTGATTCGTCCAGAAACAAAACGAACGCACCTAGTCCACTTTTTTTGTCCCAATAGTGATGTTTGGGTTCATTTGGGTCAGTTTCGTAATTGTGTCGAAAACCATGCCGGGGTTGCATTTAATGCACCGAGTCAGGCAGAAAAGAAACGATGCACCGATTCGGGCCAGAAACGAAACGAACGCACCCAATCCACTTTTTTGGAACCAATATTGAAGTTTTGGTTCATTTTGGTCAGTTTCATTACTATGCCGAAAACCATGTCGGGTTGCATTTAATGCACCGAGTCGGGCAGAAAAGAAACGATGCACCGATTCGGGCCAGAAACAAAACGAACGCACCCAATCCACTTTTTTGGAACCAATATTGAAGTTTTGGTTCATTTTGGTCAGTTTCATTACTGTGCCGAAAACCATGTCGGGTTGCATTTAATGCACCGAGTCGGGCAGAAAAGAAACGATGCACCGATTCGGGCCAGAAACAAAACGAACGCACCCAATCCACTTTTTTGGAACCAATATTGATATTTTGGTTCATTTTGGTCAGTTTCATTACTGTGCCGAAAACCATGTCGGGTTGCATTTACTGCACCGATTTGGGCCAAAAATTAAACGATGCACTGATTCGTCCAGAAACAAAACGAACGCACCTAGTCCACTTTTTTGGACCCAATAGTGATGTTTGGGTTCATTTGGGTCAGTTTCGTAATTGTGTCGAAAACCATGCCGGGGTTGCATTTAATGCACCGAGTCGGGCAGAAAAGAAACGATGCACCGATTCGGGCCAGAAACGAAACGAACGCACCCAATCCACTTTTTTGGAACAAATATTGAAGTTTTGGTTCATTTTGGTCAGTTTCATTACTGTGCCGAAAACCATGTCGGGTTGCATTTAATGCACCGAGTCGGGCAGAAAAGAAACGATGCACCGATTCGGGCCAGAAACAAAACGAACGCACCCAATCCACTTTTTTGGAACCAATATTGATATTTTGGTTCATTTTGGTCAGTTTCATTACTGTGCCGAAAACCATGTCGGGTTGCATTTACCGCACCGATTTGGGCCAAAAATTAAACGATGCACTGATTCGTCCAGAAACAAAACGAACGCACCTAGTCCACTTTTTTGGACCCAATAGTGATGTTTGGGTTCATTTGGGTCAGTTTCGTAATTGTGTCGAAAACCATGCCGGGGTTGCATTTAATGCACCGAGTCGGGCAGAAAAGAAACGATGCACCGATTCGGGCCAGAAACGAAACGAACGCACCCAATCCACTTTTTTGGAACCAATATTGAAGTTTTGGTTCATTTTGGTCAGTTTCATTACTGTGCCGAAAACCATGTCGGGTTGCATTTAATGCACCGAGTCGGGCAGAAAAGAAACGATGCACCGATTCGGGCCAGAAACAAAACGAACGCACCCAATCCACTTTTTTGGAACCAATATTGATATTTTGGTTCATTTTGGTCAGTTTCATTACTGTGCCAAAAACCATGTCGGGTTGCATTTACTACACCGATTCGGGCCAAAAATTAAACGATGCACTGATTCGTCCAGAAACAAAACGAACGCACCTAGTCCACTTTTTTGGACCCAATAGTGATGTTTGGGTTCCTTTGGGTCAGTTTCGTAATTGTGTCGAAAACCATGCCGGGGTTGCATTTAATGCACCGAGTCGGGAAGAAAAGAAACGATGCACCGATTCGTGCCAGAAATGAAACGAACGCACCCAATCCACTTTTTTGGAACCAATATTGAAGTTTTGGTTCATTTTGGTCAGTTTCATTACTGTGCCGAAAACCATGTTGGGTTGCATTTAATGCACCGAGTCGGGCAGAAAAGAAACGATGCACCGATTCGGGCCAGAAACTAGATTCGGGCCAGAATCGAAACGAACGCACTCAATCCACTTTTTTTGGAACCAATATTGATGTTTTGGTTCATTTTGGTCAGTTTCATTACTGTGCCGAAAACCATGTCGGGTTGCATTTACTGCACCGATTCGGGCCAAAAATTAAACGATGCACTGATTCGTCTAGAAACAAAACGAACGCACCTAGTCCACTTTTTTGGACCCAATAGTGATGTTTGGGTTCATTTGGGTCAGTTTCGTAATTGTGTCGAAAACCATGCTGGGGTTGCATTTAATGCACCGAGTCGGGCAGAAAAGAAACGATGCACCGATTCGGGCCAGAAACGAAATGAACGCACCCAATCCACTTTTTCGACCTAGTAGTGATGTTTTGGTTCATTTTGGTCAGTTTCATTACTGTGCCGAAAACCATGCCGAGGGTGCATTTACTGCATCGATTTGGGCCGAAAATGAAACGATGCACCGATTCGTCCAGAAACAAAACGAACGCACCCAGTCCACTTTTATGGACCCAATAGTGATGTTTGGGTTCGTTTGGGTCAGTTTCATAATTGTGTCGAAAACCATGCCGCGCATTTAATGCACCGAGTCGGGCAGAAAAGAAACGATGCACCGATTCGGGCCAGAAACGAAACGAACGCACCCAATCCACTTTTCTGGAACCAATATTGAAGTTTTGGTTCATTTTGGTCAGTTTCGTTACTGTGCCGAAAACCATGTCGGGTTGCATTTACTGCACCGATTCGGGCCAAAAATTAAACGATGCACTGATTCGTCCAGAAACAAAACGAACGCACCTAGTCCACTTTTTTGGACCCAATAGTGAAGTTTGGGTTCATTTGGGTCAGTTTCGTAATTGTGTCGAAAACCATGCCGGGGTTGCATTTAATGCACCGAGTCGGGCTGAAAAGAAATGATGCACCGATTCGGGCCAGAAACAAAACGAACGCACCCAATCCACTTTTTTGACCTAGTAGTGATGTTTTGGTTCATTTTGGTCAGTTTCATTACTGTGCCGAAAACCATGCCGAGGGTGCATTTACTGCATCGATTTGGGCCGAAAATGAAACGATGCACCGATTCGTCCAGAAACAAAACGAACACACCCAGTCCACTTTTATGGACCCAATAGTGATGTTTGGGTTCGTTTGGGTCAGTTTCGTAATTGTGTCGAAAACCATGCCGGGGTTGCATTTAATGCACCGAGTCGGGCAGAAAAGAAACAATGCACCGATTCGGGCCAGAAACTAGATTCGGGCCAGAATCGAAACGAACGCACCCAATCCACTTTTTTTGGAACCAATATTGATGTTTTGGTTCATTTTGGTCAGTTTCATTACTGTGCCGAAAACCATGTCGGGTTGCATTTACTGCACCGATTCGGGCCAAAAATTAAACGATGCACTGATTCGTCCAGAAACAAAACGAACGCACCTAGTCCACTTTTTTGGACCCAATAGTGATGTTTGGGTTCATTTGGGTCAGTTTCGTAATTGTGTCGAAAACCATGCTGGGGTTGCATTTAATGCACCGAGTCGGGCAGAAAAGAAACGATGCACCGATTCGGGCCAGAAACGAAATGAGCGCACCCAATCCACTTTTTTGACCTAGTAGTGATGTTTTGGTTCATTTTGGTCAGTTTCATTACTGTGCCGAAAACCATGCCGAGGGTGCATTTACTGCATCGATTTGGGCCGAAAATGAAACGATGCACCGATTCGTCCAGAAACAAAACGAACGCACCCAGTCCACTTTTATGGACCCAATAGTGATGTTTGGGTTCGTTTGGGTCAGTTTCATAATTGTGTCGAAAACCATGCCGGGGTTGCATTTAATGCACCGAGTCGGGCAGAAAAGAAACGATGCACCGATTCGGGCCAGAAACGAGATTCGGGCCAGAATCGAAACGAACGCACCCAATCCACTTTTTTTGGAACCAATATTGATGTTTTGGTTCATTTTGGTCAGTTTCATTACTGTGCCGAAAACCATGTCGGGTTGCATTTACTGCACCGATTCGGGCCAAAAATTAAACGATGCACTGATTCGTCCAGAAACAAAATGAACGCACCTAGTCCACTTTTTTGGACCCAATAGTGATGTTTGGGTTCATTTGGGTCAGTTTCGTAATTGTGTCGAAAACCATGCTGGGGTTGCATTTAATGCACCGAGTCGGGCAGAAAAGAAACGATGCACCGATTCGGGCCAGAAACAAAACGAACGCACCCAATCCACTTTTTTGACCTAGTAGTGATGTTTTGGTTCATTTTGGTCGGTTTCATTACTGTGCCGAAAACCATGCCGAGGGTGCATTTACTGCATCGATTTGGGCCGAAAATGAAACGATGCACCGATTCGTCCAGAAACAAAACGAACGCACCCAGTCCACTTTTATGGACCCAATAGTGATGTTTGGGTTCGTTTGGGTCAGTTTCATAATTGTGTCGAAAACCATGCCGGGGTTGCATTTAATGCACCGAGTCGGGCAGAAAAGAAACGATGCACCGATTCGGGCCAGAAACGAGATTCGGGCCAGAATCGAAACGAACGCACCCAATCCACTTTTTTTGGAACCAATAATTATGTTTTGGTTCATTTTGGTCAGTTTCATTACTGTGCCGAAAACCATGTCGGGTTGCATTTACTGCACCGATTCGGGCCAAAAATTAAACGATGCACTGATTCGTCCAGAAACAAAACGAACGCACCTAGTCCACTTTTTTGGACCCAATAGTGATGTTTGGGTTCATTTGGGTCAGTTCCGTAATTGTGTTGAAAACAATGTTGGGGTTGCATTTAATGCACCGAGTCGGACAGAAAAGAAACGATGTACCGATTCGGGCCAGAAACAAAACGAACGCACCGAATCCACTTTTTTGGAACTGCACCGAGTCGGGCAGAAAAGAAACGATGCACCGATTCGGGCCAGAAACGAAACGAACGCACCCAATCCACTTTTTTGGAACCAATATTGATGTTTTGGTTCATTTTGGTCAGTTTCATTACTGTGCCGAAAACCATTTCGGCTTGCATTTACTGCACTGATTCGGGCGAAAAATTAAACGATCCACCGATTTGTCCAGAAACGAAACGAACGCACCCAATCCACTTTTTTGGAACCAATATTGATGTTTTGGTTCATTTTGGTCAGTTTCATTACTGTGCCGAAAACCATGTCGGGGTGCATTTACTGCACCGATTCGGGCCAAGAATTAAACGATGCACCGATTTGTCCAGAAACAAAACGAACGCACCCAGTCCACTTTTTTGGACCCAATAGTGATGTTTGGGTTCATTTGGGTCAGTTTCGTAATTGTGTCGAAAACCATGCTGGGGTTGCATTTAATGCACCGAGTCGGGCAGAAAAGAAACGATGCACCGATTCGGGCAGAAACGAAATGAATGCACCCAATCCACTTTTTTGGAACCAATATTGATGTTTTGGTTCATTTTGGTCAGTTCATTACTGTGCCGAAAACCATTTCGGCTTGCATTTACTGCACTGATTCGGGCCAAAAATTAAACGATCCACCGATTTGTCCAGAAACAAAATGAACACACCCAGTCCACTTTTTTGGACCCAATAGTGATGTTTGGGTTCATTTGGGTCAGTTTCGTAATTGTGTCGAAAAATGATGATGGGGTTGCATTTAATGCACCGAGTTGGGCAGAAAAGAAACGATGCACCGATTCGGGCCAGAAACGAAACGAACGCACCCAATCCACTTTTTTGGAACCAATATTGATGTTTTGGTTCATTTTGGTCAGTTTCATTACTGTGCCGAAAACCATGTCGGAGTGCATTTACTGCACCGATTCGGGCCAAAAATTAAACGATGCACCGATTTGTCCAGAAACAAAACGAACGCACCCAGTCCACTTTTTTGGACCCAATAGTGATGTTTGGGTTCATTTGGGTCAGTTTCGTAATTGTGTCGAAAACCATGCTGGGGTTGCATTTAATGCACCGAGTCGGGCAAAAAAGAAACGATGCACCGATTCGGGCAGAAACGAAATGAACGCACCCAATCCACTTTTTTGGAACCAATATTGATGTTTTGGTTCATTTTGGTCAGTTCATTACTGTGCCGAAAACCATTTCGGCTTGCATTTACTGCACTGATTCGGGCCAAAAATTAAACGATCCACCGATTTGTCTAGAAACAAAACGAACACACCCAGTCCACTTTTTTGGACCCAATAGTGATGTTTGGGTTCATTTGGGTCAGTTTCGTAATTGTGTCGAAAACCATGCCGGGGTTGCATTTAATGCACCGAGTCGGGCAGAAAAGAAACGATGCACCGATTCGGGCCAGAAACGAGATTCGGGCCAGAATCGAAATGAACGCACCCAATCCACTTTTTTTGGAACCAATAATTATGTTTTGGTTCATTTTGGTCAGTTTCATTACTGTGCCGAAAACCATGTCGGGTTGTATTTACTGCACCGATTCGGGCCAAAACTTAAACGATGCACTGATTCGTCCAGAAACAAAACGAACGCACCTAGTCCACTTTTTTGGACCCAATAGTGATGTTTGGGTTCATTTGGGTCAGTTCCGTAATTGTGTTGAAAACAATGTTGGGGTTGCATTTAATGCACCGAGTCGGGCAGAAAAGAAACGATGCACCGATTCGGGCCAGAAACAAAACGAACGCACCGAATCCACTTTTTTGGAACTGCACCGAGTCGGGCAGAAAAGAAACGATGCAGCGATTCGGGCCAGAAACGAAACGAACGCACCCAATCCACTTTTTTGGAACCAATATTGATGTTTTGGTTCATTTTGGTCAGTTTCATTACTGTGCCGAAAACCATTTCGGCTTGCATTTACTGCACTGATTCGGGCGAAAAATTAAACGATCCACCAATTTGTCCAGAAACGAAACGAACGCACCCAATCCACTTTTTTGGAACCAATATTGATGTTTTGGTTCATTTTGGTCAGTTTCATTACTGTGCCGAAAACCATGTCGGGGTGCATTTACTGCACCGATTCGGGCCAAGAATTAAACGATGCACCGATTTGTCCAGAAACAAAACGAACGCACCCAGTCCACTTTTTTGGACCCAATAGTGATGTTTGGGTTCATTTGGGTCAGTTTCGTAATTGTGTCGAAAACCATGCTGGGGTTGCATTTAATGCACCGAGTCGGGCAGAAAAGAAACGATGCACCGATTCGGGCAGAAACGAAATGAATGCACCCAATCCACTTTTTTGGAACCAATATTGATGTTTTGGTTCATTTTGGTCAGTTCATTACTGTGCCGAAAACCATTTCGGCTTGCATTTACTGCACTGATTCGGGCCAAAAATTAAACGATCCACCGATTTGTCCAGAAACAAAATGAACACACCCAGTCCACTTTTTTGGACCCAATAGTGATGTTTGGGTTCATTTGGGTCAGTTTCGTAATTGTGTCGAAAAATGATGATGGGGTTGCATTTAATGCACCGAGTTGGGCAGAAAAGAAACGATGCACCGATTCGCTCCAGAAACGAAACGAACGCACCCAATCCACTTTTTTGGAACCAATATTGATGTTTTGGTTCATTTTGGTCAGTTTCATTACTGTGCCGAAAACCATGTCGGGGTGCATTTACTGCACCGATTCGGGCCAAAAATTAAACGATGCACCGATTTGTCCAGAAACAAAACGAACGCACCCAGTCCACTTTTTTGGACCCAATAGTGATGTTTGGGTTCATTTGGGTCAGTTTCGTAATTGTGTCGAAAACCATGCTGGGGTTGCATTTAATGCACCGAGTCGGGCAGAAAAGAAACGATGCACCGATTCGGGCAGAAACGAAATGAACGCACCCAATCCACTTTTTTGGAACCAATATTGATGTTTTGGTTCATTTTGGTCAGTTCATTACTGTGCCGAAAACCATTTCGGCTTGCATTTACTGCACTGATTCGGGCCAAAAATTAAACGATCCACCGATTTGTCTAGAAACAAAACGAACACACCCAGTCCACTTTTTTGGACCCAATAGTGATGTTTGGGTTCATTTGGGTCAATTTCGTAATTGTGTCGAAAAATGATGGTGGTGTTGCATTTAATGCACCGAGTTGGGCAGAAAAGAAACGATGCACCGATTCGGGCCAGAAACGAAACGAACGCACCCAATCCACTTTTTTGGAACCAATATTGATGTTTTGGTTCATTTTGGTCAGTTTCATTACTGTGCCGAAAACCATGTCGGGTTGCATTTACTGCACCGATTCGGGCCAAAAATTAAACGATGCACCGATTCGTCCAGAAACAAAACGAGCGCACCTAGTCCACTTTTTTGGACCCGATAGTGAAGTTTGGGTTCATTTGGGTCAGTTTCGTAATTGTGTCGAAAACCATGCCGGGGTTGCATTTAATGCACCGAGTCGGGCTGAAAAGAAATGATGCACCGATTCGGGCCAGAAACAAAACGAACGCACCCAATCCACTTTTTTGACCTAGTAGTGATGTTTTGGTTCATTTTGGTCAGTTTCATTACTGTGCCGAAAACCATGTCGGGTTGCATTTACTGCACCGATTCGGGCCAAAAATTAAACGATGCACCGATTCGTCCAGAAACAAAACGAACGCACCTAGTCCACTTTTTTGGACCCAATAGTGAAGTTTGGGTTCATTTGGGTCAGTTTCGTAATTGTGTCGAAAACCATGCCGGGGTTGCATTTAATGCACCGAGTCGGGCAGAAAAGAAACGATGCACCGATTCGGGCCAGAAACGAAACGAACGCACCCAATCCACTTTTTTGGAACCAATATTGATGGTTTGGTTCATTTTGGTCAGTTTCATTACTGTGCTGAAAACCATTTCGGCTTGCATTTACTGCACTGATTTGGGCGAAAAATTAAACGATCCACCGATTTGTCCAGAAACGAAACGAACGCACCCAATCCACTTTTTTGGAACCAATATTGATGTTTTGGTTCATTTTGGTCAGTTTCATTACTGTGCCGAAAACCATGTCGGGGTGCATTTACTGCACCGATTCGGGCCAAAAATTAAACGATCCACCGATTTGTCTAGAAACAAAACGAACACACCCAGTCCACTTTTTTGGACCCAATAGTGATGTTTGGGTTCATTTGGGTCAGTTTCGTAATTGTGTCGAAAAATGATGATGGTGTTGCATTTAATGCACCGAGTTGGGCAGAAAAGAAACGATGCACCGATTCGGGCCAGAAACGAAAGGAACGCACCCAATCCACTTTTTTGGAACCAATATTGATGTTTTGGTTCATTTTGGTCAGTTTCATTACTGTGCCGAAAACCATGTCGGGTTGCATTTACTGCACCGATTCGGGCCAAAAATTAAACGATGCACCGATTCGTCCAGAAACAAAACGAGCGCACCTAGTCCACTTTTTTGGACCCAATAGTGAAGTTTGGGTTCATTTGGGTCAGTTTCGAAATTGTGTCGAAAACCATGCCGGGGTTGCATTTAATGCACCGAGTCGGGCAGAAAAGAAACGATGCACCGATTCGGGCCAGAAACAAAACGAACGCACCCAATCCACTTTTTTTGACCTAGAGTGATGTTTTGGTTCATTTTGGTCAGTTTCATTACTGTGCCGAAAACCATGTCGGGGTGCATTTACTGCATCGATTTGGGCCGAAAATGAAACGATGCACCGATTCGTCCAGAAACAAAACGAACGCACCCAGTCCAATTTTATGGATCCAATAGTGATGTTTGGGTTCATTTGGGTCAGTTTCATACTTGTGTCGAAAAATGATGCCGGGGCTGAATTTAATGCACCGAGTCGGGCAGAAAAGAAACGATGCACCGATTCGTGCCAGAAACGAAACAAAGGCACCCATTCCACTTTTGTAGACCCAATATTGATGTTTTGGTCATTTTGGTCAGTTTCATTACTGTGCCGAAAACCATTTCGGGTTGCATTTACTGCACCGATTTGGGCCATCAATTAAACGATCCACCGATTCGTCCAGAAACAAAACGAACGCACCCAGTTCACTTTTTTGGACCCAATAGTGAAGTTTGGGTTCGTTTGGGTCAGTTTCGTAATTGTGTCGAAAACCATGCCGGGGTTGCATAATGCACCGAGTCGGGCAGAAACGAAATGATGCACCGATTCGGGCCAGAAACGAAACGAACGCACCCAATCCACTTTTTTGGAACCAATATTGATGTTTTGGTTCATTTTGGTCAGTTTCATTACTGTGCCGAAAACCATGTCGGGTTGCATTTACTGCACCGATTCGGGCCAAATATTAAACGATGCACCGATTCGTCCAGAAACAAAACGAACGCACCTAGTCCACTTTTTTGGACCCAATAGTGAAGTTTGGGTTCATTTGGGTCAGTTTCGTAATTGTGTCGAAAACCATGCCGGGGTTGCATTTAATGCACCGAGTCGGGCAGAAAAGAAACGATGCACCGATTCGGGCCAGAAACGAAACGAACGCACCCAATCCACTTTTTTGGAACCAATATTGATGTTTTGGTTCATTTTGGTCAGTTTCATTACAGTGCTGAAAACCATTTCGGCTTGCATTTACTGCACTGATTCGGGCGAAAAATTAAACGATCCACCGATTTGTCCAGAAACGAAACGAACGCACCCAATCCACTTTTTTGGAACCAATATTGATGTTTTGGTTCATTTTGGTCAGTTTCATTACTGTGCCGAAAACCATGTCGGGTGCATTTACTGCACCGATTCGGGCCAAAAATTAAACGATCCACCGATTTGTCTAGAAACAAAACGAACACACCCAGTCCACTTTTTTGGACCCAATAGTGATGTTTGGGTTCATTTGGGTCAGTTTCGTAATTGTGTCGAAAAATGATGATGGTGTTGCATTTAATGCACCGAGTTGGGCAGAAAAGAAACGATGCACCGATTCGGGCCAGAAACGAAACGAACGCACCCAATCCACTTTTTTGGAACCAATATTGATGTTTTGGTTCATTTTGGTCAGTTTCATTACTGTGCCGAAAACCATGTCGGGTTGCATTTACTGCACCGATTCGGGCCAAAAATTAAACGATGCACCGATTCGTCCAGAAACAAAACGAGCGCACCTAGTCCACTTTTTTGGACCCAATAGTGAAGTTTGGGTTCATTTGGGTCAGTTTCGTAATTGTGTCGAAAACCATGCCGGGGTTGCATTTAATGCACCGAGTCGGGCAGAAAAGAAACGATGCACCGATTCGGGCCAGAAACAAAACGAACGCACCCAATCCACTTTTTTTGACCTAGAGTGATGTTTTGGTTCATTTTGGTCAGTTTCATTACTGTGCCGAAAACCATGTCGGGGTGCATTTACTGCATCGATTTGGGCCGAAAATGAAACGATGCACCGATTCGTCCAGAAACAAAACGAACGCACCCAGTCCAATTTTATGGATCCAATAGTGATGTTTGGGTTCATTTGGGTCAGTTTCATAATTGTGTCGAAAAATGATGCCGGGGCTGAATTTAATGCACCGAGTCGGGCAGAAAGGAAACGATGCACCGATTCGTGCCAGAAACGAAACAAAGGCACCCATTCCACTTTTGTAGACCCAATATTGATGTTTTGGTCATTTTGGTCAGTTTCATTACTGTGCCGAAAACCATTTCGGGTTGCATTTACTGCACCGATTTGGGCCATCAATTAAACGATCCACCGATTCGTCCAGAAACAAAACGAACGCACCCAGTTCACTTTTTTGGACCCAATAGTGAAGTTTGGGTTCGTTTGGGTCAGTTTCGTAATTGTGTCGAAAACCATGCCGGGGTTGCATAATGCACCGAGTCGGGCAGAAACGAAACGATGCACCGATTCGGGCCAGAAACGAAACGAACGCACCCAATCCACTTTTTTGGAACCAATATTGATGTTTTGGTTCATTTTGGTCAGTTTCATTACTGTGCCGAAAACCATGTCGGGTTGCATTTACTGCACCGATTCGGGCCAAAAATTAAACGATGCACCGATTCGTCCAGAAACAAAACGAACGCACCTAGTCCACTTTTTTGGACCCAATAGTGAAGTTTGGGTTCATTTGGGTCAGTTTCGTAATTGTGTCGAAAACCATGCCGGGGTTGCATTTAATGCACCGAGTCGGGCAGAAAAGAAACGATGCACCGATTCGGGCCAGAAACGAAACGAACGCACCCAATCCACTTTTTTGGAACCAATATTGATGTTTTGGTTCATTTTGGTCAGTTTCATTACTGTGCTGAAAACCATTTCGGCTTGCATTTACTGCACTGATTCGGGCGAAAAAATAAACGATCCACCGATTTGTCCAGAAACGAAACGAACGCACCCAATCCACTTTTTTGGAACCAATATTGATGTTTTGGTTCATTTTGGTCAGTTTCATTACTGTGCCAAAAACCATGTCGGGGTGCATTTACTGCACCGATTCGGGCCAAAAATTAAACGATGCACCGATTTGTCCAGAAACAAAACGAACGCACCCAGTCCACTTTTTTGGACCCAATAGTGATGTTTGGGTTCATTTGGGTCAGTTTCATAATTGTGTCGAAAACCATGCTGGGGTTGCATTTAATGCACCGAGTCGGGCAGAAAAGAAACGATGCACCGATTCGGGCAGAAACGAAATGAACGCACCCAATCCACTTTTTTGGAACCAATATTGATGTTTTGGTTCATTTTGGTCAGTTCATTACTGTGCCGAAAACCATTTCGGCTTGCATTTACTGCACTGATTCGGGCCAAAAATTAAACGATCCACCGATTTGTCCAGAAACAAAACGAACACACCCAGTCCACTTTTTTGGACCCAATAGTGATGTTTGGGTTCATTTGGGTCAGTTTCGTAATTGTGTCGAAAACCATGCCGGGGTTGCATTTAATGCACCGAGTTGGGCAGAAAAGAAACGATGCACCGATTCGGGCCAGAAATGAAACGAACGCACCCAATCCACTTTTTTGGAACCAATATTGATGTTTTGGTTCATTTTGGTCAGTTTCATTACTGTGCCAACATGTCGGGTTGCATTTACTGCACCGATTCGGGCCAAAAATTAAACGATGCACCGATTCGTCCAGAAACAAAACGAGCGCACCTAGTCCACTTTTTTGGACCCAATAGTGAAGTTTGGGTTCATTTGGGTCAGTTTCGTAATTGTGTCGAAAACCATGCCGGGGTTGCATTTAATGCACCGAGTCGGGCAGAAAAGAAACGATGCACCGATTCGGGCCAGAAACAAAACGAACGCACCCAATCCACTTTTTTTGACCTAGAGTGATGTTTTGGTTCATTTTGGTCAGTTTCATTACTGTGCCGAAAACCATGTCGGGGTGCATTTACTGCATCGATTTGGGCCGAAAATGAAACGATGCACCGATTCGTACAGAAACAAAACGAACGCACCCAGTCCAAATTTATGGACACGATAGTGATGTTTGGGTTCGTTTGGGTCAGTTTCATAATTGTGTCGAAAAATGATGACGGGGTTGCATTTAATGCACCGAGTTGGGCAGAAAAGAAACGATGCACCGATTCGTGCCAGAAACGAAACAAAGGCACCCATTCCACTTTTGTAGACCCAATATTGATGTTTTGGTCATTTTGGTCAGTTTCATTACTGTGCCGAAAACCATTTCGGGTTGCATTTACTGCACCGATTTGGGCCATCAATTAAACGATCCACCGATTCGTCCAGAAACAAAACGAACGCACCCAGTCCACTTTTTTGGACCCAATAGTGAAGTTTGGGTTCGTTTGGGTCAGTTTCGTAATTATGTCGAAAACCATGCCGGGGTTGCATTTAATGCACCGAGTCGGGCAGAAAAGAAACGATGCACCGATTCGGGCCCGAAACGAAACAAACGCACCCAATCCACTTTTTTGGAACCAATATTGATGTTTTGGTTCATTTTGGTCAGTTTCATTACTGTGCCGAAAACCATTTCGGCTTGCATTTACTGCACTGATTCGGGCCAAAAATTAAACGATCCACCGATTTGTCCAGAAACAAAACGAACACACCCAGTCCACTTTTTTGGACCCAATAGTGATGTTTGGGTTCGTTTGGGTCAGTTTCGTAATTGTGTCGAAAAATGATGATGGGGTTGCATTTAATGCACCGAGTTGGGCAGAAAAGAAACGATGCACCGATTCGGGCTAGAAACGAAACGAACGCACCCAATCCACTTTTTTGGAACCAATATTGATGTTTTGGTTCATTTTGGTCAGTTTCATTACTGTGCCGAAAACCATGTCTGGTTGCATTTACTGCACCGATTCGGGCCAAAAATTAAACGATGCACCGATTCGTCCAGAAACAAAACGAACGCACCTAGTCCACTTTTTTGGACCCAATAGTGAAGTGTGGGTTCATTTCGGTCAGTTTCGTAATTGTGTCGAAAACCATGCCGGGGTTGCATTTAATGCACCGAGTCGGGCAGAAAAGAAACGATGCACCGATTCGGGCCAGAAACGAAACGAACGCACCCAATCCACTTTTTTGGAACCAATATTGATGTTTTGGTTCATTTTGGTCAGTTTCATTACTGTGCCGAAAACCATGTCGGGTTGCATTTACTGCACCGATTCGGGCCAAAAATTAAATGATGCACCGATTTGTCCAGAAACAAAACGAACGCACCCAGTCCACTTTTTTGGACCCAATAGTGATGTTTGGGTTCATTTGGGTCAATTTTGTAATTGTGTCGAAAACCATTCCGGGGTTGCATTTAATGCACCGAGTCGAGCAGAAAAGAAACGATGCACCGATTCGGGCCAGAAACGAAATGAACGCACCCAATCCACTTTTTTGTAACCAATATTGTTGTTTTGGTTCATTTTGGTCAGTTTCATTACTGTGCCGAAAACCATTTCGGCTTGCATTTACTGCACTGATTCGGGCCAAAAATTAAACGATCCACCGATTTGTCCAGAAACAAAACGAACACACCCAGTCCACTTTTTTGGACCCAATAGTGATGTTTGGGTTCGTTTGGGTCAGTTTCGTAATTGTGTCGAAAAATGATGATGGGGTTGCATTTAATGCACCGAGTTGGGCAGAAAAGAAACGATGCACCGATTCGGGCCAGAAACGAAACGAACGCACCCAATCCACTTTTTTGGAACCAATATTGATGTTTTGGTTCATTTTGGTCAGTTTCATTACTGTGCCGAAAACCATGTCGGGTTGCATTTACTGCACCGATTCGGGCCAAAAATTAAACGATGCACCGATTAGTCCAGAAACAAAACGAACGCACCCAGTCCACTTTTTTGGACCCAATAGTGATGTTTGGGTTCATTTGGGTCACTTTTGTAATTGTGTCGAAAACCATTCCGGGGTTGCATTTAATGCACCGAGTCGGGCAGAAAAGAAACGATGCACCGATTCGGGCCAGAAACGAAATGAACGCACCCAATCCACTTTTTTGGAACCAATATTGATGTTTTGATTCATTTTGGTCAGTTTCATTACTGTGCTGAAAACCATTTCGGCTTGCATTGACTGCACTGATTCGGGCCAAAAATAAACGATCCACCGATTTGTCCAGAAACAAAACGAACACACCCAGTCCACTTTTATGGACCCAATAGTGATGTTTGGGTTCATTTGGGCCAGTTTCGTAATTGTGTCGAAAAATGATGATGGGATTGCATTAAATGCACCGAGTTGGGCAGAAAAGAAACGATGCACCGATTCGGGCCAGAAACGAAACGAACGCACCCAATCCACTTTTTTGGAACCAATATTGATGTTTTGGTTCATTTTGGTCAGTTTATTTACTGTGCCGAAAACCATGTCGGGTTGCATTTACTGCACCGATTCGGGCCAAAAATTAAACGATGCACCGATTTGTCCAGAAACAAAATGAACGCACCCAGTCCACTTTTTTGGACCCAATAGTGATGTTTGGGTTCATTTGGGTCAATTTTGTAATTGTGTCGAAAACCATTCCGGGGTTGCATTTAATGCACCGAGTCGGGCAGAAAAGAAACGATGCACCGATTCGGGCCAGAAACGAAATGATCGCACCCAATCCACTTTTTTGGAACCAATATTGATGTTTTGGTTCATTTTGGTCAGTTTCATTACTATGCCGAAAACCATTTCGGCTTGCATTTACTGCACTGATTCGGGCCAAAAATTAAACGATCCACCGATTTGTCCAGAAACAAAACGAACACACCCAGTCCACTTTTTTGGACCCAATAGTGATGTTTGGGTTCATTTGGGTCAGTTTCGTAATTGTGTCGAAAAATGATGATGGGGTTGCATTTAATGCACCGAGTTGGGCAGAAAAGAAACGATGCACCGATTCGGGCCAGAAATGAAACGAACGCACCCAATCCACTTTTTTGTAACCAATATTGATGTTTTGGTTCATTTTGGTCAGTTTCATTACTGTGCCGAAAACCATTTCGGGTTGCATTTTCTGCACTGATTTGGGCCGAAAATGAAACGATGCACCGATTCGTCCTGAAACAAAACGAACGCACCCAGTCCACTTTTATGGACACGATAGTGATGTTTGGGTTCGTTTGGGTCAGTTTCATAATTGTGTCGAAAAATGATGACGGGGTTGCATTTAATGCACCGAGTTGGGCAGAAAAGAAACGATGCACGTATTCGGGCCAGAAACGAAACAAATGCACCCATTCCACTTTTGTAGACCCAATATTGATGTTTTGGTTCATTTTGGTCAGTTTCATTACTGTGCCGAAAACCATTTCGGGTTGCATTTACTGCACCGATTTGGGCCAAAAATTAAACGATCCACCGATTCGTCCAGAAACAAAACGAACACACCCAGTCCACTTTTTTGGACCCAATAGTGATGTTTGGGTTCATTTGGGTCAGTTTCGTAATTGTGTCGAAAACCATGCCGGGGTTGCATTTAATGCACCGAGTCGGGCAGAAAAGAAACGATGCACCGATTCTGGCCAGAAACGAAACGAACGCACCCAATCCACTTTTTTGGAACCAATATTGATATTTTGGTTCATTTTGGTCAGTTTCATTACTGTGCCGAAAACCATGTCTGGTTGCATTTACTGCACCGATTCGGGCCAAAAATTAAACGATGCACTGATTCGTCCAGAAACAAAACGAACGCACCTAGTCCACTTTTTTGGACCCAATAGTGAAGTTTGGGTTCGTTTGGGTCAGTTTCGTAATTGTGTCGAAAACCATGCCGGATTTGCATAATGCACCGAGTCGGGCAGAAACGAAACGATGCACCGATTCGGGCCAGAAACAAAACGAACGCACCCAATCCACTTTTTTTGACCTAGAGTGATGTTTTGGTTGATTTTGGTCAGTTTCATTACTGTGCCGAAAACCATGTCGGGGTGCATTTACTGCATCGATTTGGGCCGAAAATGAAACGATGCACCGATTCGTCCTGAAACAAAACGAACGCACCTAGTCCACTTTTATGGACACGATAGTGATGTTTGGGTTCGTTTGGGTCAGTTTCATAATTGTGTCGAAAAATGATGACGGGGTTGCATTTAATGCACCGAGTTGGGCAGAAAAGAAACGATGCACGGATTCGGGCCAGAAATGAAACAAATGCACCCATTCCACTTTTGTAGACCCAATATTGATGTTTTGGTTCATTTTGGTCAGTTTCATTACTGTGCCGAAAACCATTTCGGGTTGCATTTACTGCACCGATTTGGGCCAAAAATTAAACGATCCACCGATTCGTCCAGAAACAAAACGAACACACCCAGTCCACTTTTTTGGACCCAATAGTGATGTTTGGGTTCATTTGGGTCAGTTTCGTAATTGTGTCGAAAACCATGCCGGGGTTGCATTTAATGCACCGAGTCGGGCAGAAAAGAAACGATGCACCGATTCTGGCCAGAAACGAAACGAACGCACCCAATCCACTTTTTTGGAACCAATATTGATATTTTGGTTCATTTTGGTCAGTTTCATTACTGTGCCGAAAACCATGTCGGGGTGCATTTACTGCATCGATTTGGGCCGAAAATGAAACGATGCACCGATTCGTCCTGAAACAAAACGAACGCACCCAGTCCACTTTTATGGACACGATAGTGATGTTTGGGTTCGTTTGGGTCAGTTTCATAATTGTGTCGAAAAATGATGACGGGGTTGCATTTAATGCACCGAGTTGGGCAGAAAAGAAACGATGCACGGATTCAGGCCAGAAATGAAACAAATGCACCCATTCCACTTTTGTAGACCCAATATTGATGTTTTGGTTCATTTTGGTTAGTTTCATTACTGTGCCGAAAACCATGTCTGGTTGCATTTACTGCACCGATTCGGGCCAAAAATTAAACGATGCACTGATTCGTCCAGAAACAAAACAAACGCACCTAGTCCACTTTTTTGGACCCAATAGTGAAGTTTGGGTTCGTTTGGGTCAGTTTCGTAATTGTGTCGAAAACCATGCCGGGGTTCCATAATGCACCGAGTCGGGCAGAAACGAAACGATGCACCGATTCGGGCCAGAAACGAAACGAACGCACCCAATCCACTTTTTTGGAACCAATATTGATGTTTTGGTTCATTTTGGTCAGTTTCATTACTGTGCCGAAAACCATGTCGGGTTGCATTTACTGCACCGATTCGGGCCAAAAATTAAATGATGCACTGATTCGTCCAGAAACAAAACGAACGCACCTAGTCCACTTTTTTGGACCCAATAGTGAAGTTTGGGTTCATTTGGGTCAGTTTCGTAATTGTGTCGAAAACCATGCCGGGGTTGCATAATGCACCGAGTCGGGCAGAAACGAAACGATGCACCGATTCGGGCCAGAAACGAAACGAACGCACCCAATCCACTTTTTTTGGAACCAATATTGATGTTTTGGTTCATTTTGGTCAGTTTCATTACTGTGCCGAAAACCATGTCGGGTTGCATTTACTGCACCGATTCGGGCCAAAAATTAAACGATGCACTGATTCGTCCAGAAACAAAACGAATGCACCTTGTCCACTTTTTTGGACCCAATAGTGATGTTTGGGTTCATTTGGGTTAGTTTCGTTATTGTGTCGAAAACCATGCTGGGGTTGCATTTAATGCACCGAGTCGGGCAGAAAAGAAACGATGCACCGATTCGGGCCAGAAACAAAACGAACGCACCCAATCCACTTTTTTTGACCTAGAGTGATGTTTTGTTTCATTTTGGTCAGTTTCATTACTGTGCCGAAAACCATGTCGGGTTGCATTCACTGCACCGATTCGGGCCAAAAATTAAACGATGCAACCATTTGTGCAGAAACAAAACGAACGCACCCAGTCCACTTTTTTGGACCCAATAGTGATGTTTGGGTTCGTTTGGGTCAGTTTCATAATTGTGTCGAAAACCATGCCGGGGTTGCATTTATTGCACCGAGTCGGGAAGAAAAGAAACGATGCACCGATTCGGGGCAGAAACGAAAGGAACGCACCGAATCCACTTTTTTAGAACCAATATTGATGTTTTGGTTCATTTTGGTCAGTTTCATTACTGTGCCGAAAACCATGTCGGGTTGCATTTACTGCACCGATTCGGGCCAAAAATTAAACGATGCACTGATTCATCCAGAAACAAAACGAACGCACCTAGTCCACTTTTTTGGACCCAATAGTGATGTTTGGGTTCATTTGGGTCAGTTTCGTAATTGTGTCGAAAACCATGCCGGCGTTGCATTTAATGCACCGAGTCGGGCAGAAAAGAAACGATGCACCGATTCTGGCCAGAAACGAAACGAACGCACCCAATCCACTTTTTTGGAACCAATATTGATATTTTGGTTCATTTTGGTCAGTTTCATTGCTGTGCCGAAAACCATGTCTGGTTGCATTTACTGCACCGATTCGGGCCAAAAATTAAACGATGCACTGATTCATCCAGAAACAAAACGAACGCACCTAGTCCACTTTTTTGGACCCAGTAGTGAAGTTTGGGTTCGTTTGGGTCAGTTTCGTAATTGTGTCAAAAACCATGCCGGGGTTGCATTTAATGCACCGAGTCGGGCAGAAAAGAAACGATGCACCGATTTGGGCCAGAAACAAAACGAACGCACCCAATCCACTTTTTTTGACCTAGAGTGATGTTTTGGTTGATTTTGGTCAGTTTCATTACTGTGCCGAAAACCATGTCGGGGTGCATTTACTGCATCGATTTGGGCCGAAAATGAAACGATGCACCGATTCGTCCTGAAACAAAACGAACGCACCCAGTCCACTTTTATGGACACGATAGTGATGTTTGGGTTCGTTTGGGTCAGTTTCATAATTGTGTCGAAAAATGATGACGGGGTTGCATTTAATGCACCGAGTTGGGCAGAAAAGAAACGATGCACCGATTCGGGCCAGAAATGAAACAAATGCACCCATTCCACTTTTGTAGACCCAATATTGATGTTTTGGTTCATTTTGGTCAGTTTCATTACTGTGCCGAAAACCATTTCGGGTTGCATTTACTGCACCGATTTGGGCCAAAAATTAAACGATCCACCGATTCGTCCAGAAACAAAACGAACACACCCAGTCAACTTTTTTGGACCCAATAGTGATGTTTGGGTTCATTTGGGTCAGTTTCGTAATTGTGTCGAAAACCATGCCGGGGTTGCATTTAATGCACCGAGTCGGGCAGAAAAGAAACGATGCACCGATTCTGGCCAGAAACGAAACGAACGCACCCAATCCACTTTTTTGGAACCAATATTGATATTTTGGTTCATTTTGGTCAGTTTCATTACTGTGCCGAAAACCATGTCTGGTTGCATTTACTGCACCGATTCGGGCCAAAAATTAAACGATGCACTAATTCGTCCAGAAACAAAACGAACGCACCTAGTCCACTTTTTTGGACCCAATAGTGAAGTTTGGGTTCGTTTGGGTCAGTTTCGTAATTGTGTCGAAAACCATGCCGGGGTTCCATAATGCACCGAGTCGGGCAGAAACGAAACGATGCACCGATTCGGGCCAGAAACGAAACGAACGCACCCAATCCACTTTTTTGGAACCAATATTGATGTTTTGGTTCATTTTGGTCAGTTTCATTACTGTGCCGAAAACCATGTCGGGTTGCATTTACTGCACCGATTCGGGCCAAAACTTAAATGATGCACTGATTCGTCCAGAAACAAAACGAACTCACCTAGTCCACTTTTTTGGACCCAATAGTGAAGTTTGGGTTCATTTGGGTCAGTTTCGTAATTGTGTCGAAAACCATGCCGGGGTTGCATAATGCACCGAGTCGGGCAGAAACGAAACGATGCACCGATTCGGGCCAGAAACGAAACGAACGCACCCAATCCACTTTTTTTGGAACCAATATTGATGTTTTGGTTCATTTTGGTCAGTTTCATTACTGTGCCGAAAACCATGTCGGGTTGCATTTACTGCACCGATTCGGGCCAAAAATTAAACGATGCACTGATTCGTCCAGAAACAAAACGAATGCACCTTGTCCACTTTTTTGGACCCAATAGTGATGTTTGGGTTCATTTGGGTCAGTTTCGTTATTGTGTCGAAAACCATGTCGGGGTTACATTTAATGCACCGACTGGGGCAGAAAAGAAACGATGCACCGATTCGAGCCAGAAACGAAACGAACACACCCAATCCACTTTTTTGGAACCAATATTGATGTTTTGGTTCATTTTGGTCAATTTCTTTACTGTGCCGAAAACCATGCCGGGGGTGCATTTCCTGCATCGATTTGGGCCAAAAATGAAACGATGCACCGTTTCGTCCAGAAACAAAACGAACGCACCCAGTCCACTTCTATGGACCCAATAGTGATGTTTGGGTTCATTTGGGTCAGTTTCATAATTGTGTCGAAAACCATGACGGGGTTGCATTTAATGCACCGAGTTTGGCAGAAAAGAAACGATGCACCGATTCGGGCCAGCAACGAAACGAACGCACCCAATCCACTTTTTTCGACCCAATATTGATGTTTTGGTTCATTTTGGTCAGTTTCATTACTGTGCCGAAAACCATGTCGGGTTGCATTTACTGCACCGATTCGGGCCAAAAATGAAACGATGTACCGAGTCGTCCAGAAACAAAACGAACGCACCCAGTCCACTTTTTTGGACCCAATAGTGATGTTTGGGTTCATTTGGGTCAGTTGCGTAATTGTGTCGAAAACCATGCCGGGGTTACATTTAATGCACCAACTGGGGCAGAAAAGAAACGATGCACCGATTCGGGCCAGAAACGAAACGAACACACCCAATCCACTTTTTTGGAACCAATACTGATGTTTTGGTTCATTTTGGTCAATTTCTTTACTGTGCCGAAAACCATGTCGGGTTGCATTTACTGCACCGATTCGGGCCAAAAATTAAACGATGCACTGATTCGTCCAGAAACAAAACGAATGCACCTTGTCCACTTTTTTGGACCCAATAGTGATGTTTGGGTTCATTTGGGTCAGTTTCGTTATTGTGTCGAAAACCATGCTGGGGTTGCATTTAATGCACCGAGTCGGGCAGAAAAGAAACGATGCACCGATTCGGGCCAGAAACAAAACGAACGCACCCAATCCACATTTTTGGAACCAATATTGATGTTTTGGTTCATTTTGGTCAGTTTCATTACTGTGCCGAAAACCATGTCGGGTTGCATTTACTGCACCGATTCGGGCCAAAAATTAAACGATGCAACCATTTGTGCAGAAACAAAACGAACGGACCCAGTCCACTTTTTTGGACCCAATAGTGATGTTTGGGTTCGTTTGGGTCAGTTTCATAATTGTGTCGAAAACCATGCCGGGGTTGCATTTATTGCACCGAGTCGGGAAGAAAAGAAACGATGCACCGATTCGGGACAGAAACGAAAGGAACGCACCAAATCCACTTTTTTAGAACCAATATTGATGGTTTGGTTCATTTTGGTTAGTTTCATTACTGTGCCGAAAACCATGTCGGGTTGCATTTACTGCACCGATTCGGGCCAAAAATTAAACGATGCACTGATTCATCCAGAAACAAAACGAACGCACCTAGTCCACTTTTTTGGACCCAATAGTGAAGTTTGGGTTCGTTTGGGTCAGTTTCGTAATTGTGTCGAAAACCATGTCGCGGTTGCATTTAATGCACCGAGTCCGGCAGAAAAGAAACGATGCACCGATTCGGGCCAGAAACAAAACGAACGCACCCAATCCACTTTTTTGGACCTAGTAGTGATGTTTTGGTTCATTTTGGTCAGTTTCATTACTGTGCCGAAAACCATTTCGGGTTGCATTTACTGCACCGATTTGGGCAAAAAATTAAACGATCCACCGATTCGTCCAGAAACAAAACGAACACACCCAGTCAACTTTTTTGGACCCAATAGTGATGTTTGGGTTCATTTGGGTCAGTTTCGTAATTGTGTCGAAAACCATGCCGGGGTTGCATTTAATGCACCGAGTCGGGCAGAAAAGAAACAATGCACCGATTCTGGCCAGAAACGAAACGAACGCACCCAATCCACTTTTTTGGAACCAATATTAATATTTTGGTTCATTTTGGTCAGTTTCATTACTGTGCCGAAAACCATGTCTGGTTGCATTTACTGCACCGATTCGGGCCAAAAATTAAACGATGCACTGATTCGTCCAGAAACAAAACGAACGCACCTAGTCCACTTTTTTGGACCCAATAGTGAAGTTTGGGTTCGTTTGGGTCAGTTTCGTAATTGTGTCGAAAACCATGCCGGGGTTGCATAATGCACCGAGTCGGGCAGAAACGAAACGATGCACCGATTCGGGCTAGAAACGAAACGAACGCACCCAATCCACTTTTTTTGGAACCAATATTGATGTTTTGGTTCATTTTGGTCAGTTTCATTATTGTGCCGAAAACCATGTCGGGTTGCATTTACTGCACCGATTCGGGCCAAAAATTAAACGATGCACTGATTCGTCCAGAAACAAAACGAATGCACCTTGTCCACTTTTTTGGACCCAATAGTGATGTTTGGGTTCATTTGGGTCAGTTTCGTTATTGTGTCGAAAACCATGCTGGGGTTGCATTTAATGCACACAGTCGGGCAGAAAAGAAACGATGCACCGATTCGGGCCAGAAACAAAACGAACGCACCCAATCCACATTTTTGGAACCAATATTGATGTTTTGGTTCATTTTGGTCAGTTTCATTACTGTGCCGAAAACCATGTCGGGTTGCATTTACTGCACCGATTCGGGCCAAAAATTAAACGATGCAACCATTTGTGCAGAAACAAAACGAACGCACCCAGTCCACTTTTTTGGACCCAATAGTGATGTTTGGGTTCGTTTGGGTCAGTTTCATAATTGTGTCGAAAACCATGCCGGGGTTGCATTTATTGCACCGAGTCGGGAAGAAAAGAAACGATGCACCGATTCGGGCCAGAAACGAAAGGAACGCACCGAATCCACTTTTTTAGAACCAATATTGATGTTTTGGTTCATTTTGGTCAGTTTCATTACTGTGCCGAAAACCATGTCGGGTTGCATTTACTGCACCGATTCGGGCCAGAAATTAAACGATGCATTGATTCATCCAGAAACAAAACGAACGCACCTAGTCCACTTTTTTGGACCCAATAGTGAAGTTTGGGTTCGTTTGGGTCAGTTTCGTAATTGTGTCGAAAACCATGTCGCGGTTGCATTTAATGCACCGAGTCGGGCAGAAAAGAAACGATGCACCGATTCGGGCCAGAAACAAAACGAACGCACCCAATCCACTTTTTTGGACCTAGTAGTGATGTTTTGGTTCATTTTGGTCAGTTTCATTACTGTGCCGAAAACCATTTCGGGTTGCATTTACTGCACCGATTTGGGCAAAAAATTAAACGATCCACCGATTCGTCCAGAAACAAAACGAACACACCCAGTCAACTTTTTTGGACCCAATAGTGATGTTTGGGTTCATTTGGGTCAGTTTCGTAATTGTGTCGAAAACCATGTCGGGGTTGCATTTAATGCACCGAGTCGGGCAGAAAAGAAACGATGCACCGATTCTGGCCAGAAACGAAACGAACGCACCCAATCCACTTTTTTGGAACCAATATTGATATTTTGGTTCATTTTGGTCAGTTTCATTACTGTGCCGAAAACCATGTCTGGTTGCATTTACTGCACCGATTCGGGCCAAAAATTAAACGATGCACTGATTCGTCCAGAAACAAAACGAACGCACCTAGTCCACTTTTTTGGACCCAATAGTGAAGTTTGGGTTCATTTGGGTCAGTTTCGTAATTGTGTCGAAAACCATGTCGCGGTTGCATAATGCACCGAGTCGGGCAGAAACGAAACGATGCACCGATTCGGGCTAGAAACGAAACGAACGCACCCAATCCACTTTTTTTGGAACCAATATTGATGTTTTGGTTCATTTTGGTCAGTTTCATTATTGTGCCGAAAACCATGTCGGGTTGCATTTACTGCACCGATTCGGGCCAAAAATTAAACGATGCACTGATTCGTCCAGAAACAAAACGAATGCACCTTGTCCACTTTTTTGGACCCAATAGTGATGTTTGGGTTCATTTGGGTCAGTTTCGTTATTGTGTCGAAAACCATGCTGGGGTTGCATTTAATGCACCGAGTCGGGCAGAAAAGAAACGATGCACCGATTCGGGCCAGAAACAAAACGAACGCACCCAATCCACATTTTTGGAACCAATATTGATGTTTTGGTTCATTTTGGTCAGTTTCATTACTGTGCCGAAAACCATGTCGGGTTGCATTTACTGCACCGATTCGGGCCAAAAATTAAACGATGCAACCATTTGTGCAGAAACAAAACGAACGAACCCAGTCCACTTTTTTGGACCCAATAGTGATGTTTGGGTTCGTTTGGGTCAGTTTCGTAATTGTGTCGAAAACCATGTCGCGGTTGCATTTAATGCACCGAGTCGGGCAGAAAAGAAACGATGCACCGATTCGGGCCAGAAACAAAACGAACGCACCCAATCCACTTTTTTGGACCTAGTAGTGATGTTTTGGTTCATTTTGGTCAGTTTCATTACTGTGCCGAAAACCATTTCGGGTTGCATTTACTGCACCGATTTGGGCAAAAAATTAAACGATCCACCGATTCGTCCAGAAACAAAACGAACACACCCAGTCAACTTTTTTGGACCCAATAGTGATGTTTGGGTTCATTTGGGTCAGTTTCGTAATTGTGTCGAAAACCATGCCGGGGTTGCATTTAATGCACCGAGTCGGGCAGAAAAGAAACGATGCACCGATTCTGGCCAGAAACGAAACGAACGCACCCAATCCACTTTTTTGGAACCAATATTGATATTTTGGTTCATTTTGGTCAGTTTCATTACTGTGCCGAAAACCATGTCTGGTTGCATTTACTGCACCGATTCGAGCCAAAAATTAAACGATGCACTGATTCGTCCAGAAACAAAACGAACGCACCTAGTCCACTTTTTTGGACCCAATAGTGAAGTTTGGGTTCGTTTGGGTCAGTTTCGTAATTGTGTCGAAAACCATGCCGGGGTTGCATAATGCACCGAGTCGGGCAGAAACGAAACGATGCACCGATTCGGGCTAGAAACGAAACGAACGCACCCAATCCACTTTTTTTGGAACCAATATTGATGTTTTGGTTCATTTTGGTCAGTTTCATTATTGTGCCGAAAACCATGTCGGGTTGCATTTACTGCACCGATTCGGGCCAAAAATTAAACGATGCACTGATTCGTCCAGAAACAAAACGAATGCATGTCCACTTTTTTGGACCCAATAGTGATGTTTGGGTTCATTTGGGTCAGTTTCGTTATTGTGTCGAAAACCATGCTGGGGTTGCATTTAATGCACCGAGTCGGGCAGAAAAGAAACGATGCACCGATTCGGGCCAGAAACAAAACGAACGCACCCAATCCACATTTTTGGAACCAACATTGATGTTTTGGTTCATTTTGGTCAGTTTCATTACTGTGCCGAAAACCATGTCGGGTTGCATTTACTGCACCGATTCGGGCCAAAAATTAAACGATGCAACCATTTGTGCAGAAACAAAACGAACGCACCCAGTCCACTTTTTTGGACCCAATAGTGATGTTTGGGTTCGTTTGGGTCAGTTTCATAATTGTGTCGAAAACCATGCCGGGGTTGCATTTATTGCACCGAGTCGGGAAGAAAAGAAACGATGCACCGATTCGGGCCAGAAACGAAAGGAACGCACCGAATCCACTTTTTTAGAACCAATATTGATGTTTTGGTTCATTTTGGTCAGTTTCATTACTGTGCCGAAAACCATGTCGGGTTGCATTTACTGCACCGATTCGGGCCAAAAATTAAACGATGCACTGATTCATCCAGAAACAAAACGAACGCACCTAGTCCACTTTTTTGGACCCAATAGTGATGTTTGGGTTCATTTGGGTCAGTTTCGTAATTGTGTCGAAAACCATGTCGCGGTTGCATTTAATGCACCGAGTCGGGCAGAAAAGAAACGATGCACCGATTCGGGCCAGAAACAAAACGAACGCACCCAATCCACTTTTTTGGACCTAGTAGTGATGTTTTGGTTCATTTTGGTCAGTTTCATTACTGTGCCGAAAACCATTTCGGGTTGCATTTACTGCACCGATTTGGGCAAAAAATTAAACGATCCACCGATTCGTCCAGAAACAAAACGAACACACCCAGTCAACTTTTTTGGACCCAATAGTGATGTTTGGGTTCATTTGGGTCAGTTTCGTAATTGTGTCGAAAACCATGCCGGGGTTGCATTTAATGCACCGAGTCGGGCAGAAAAGAAACGATGCACCGATTCTGGCCAGAAACGAAACGAACGCACCCAATCCACTTTTTTGGAACCAATATTGATATTTTGGTTCATTTTGGTCAGTTTCATTACTGTGCCGAAAACCATGTCTGGTTGCATTTACTGCACCGATTCGGGCCAAAAATTAAACGATGCACTGATTCGTCCAGAAACAAAACGAACGCACCTAGTCCACTTTTTTGGACCCAATAGTGAAGTTTGGGTTCGTTTGGGTCAGTTTCGTAATTGTGTCGAAAACCATGCCGGGGTTGCATAATGCACCGAGTCGGGCAGAAAAGAAACGATGCACCGATTCGGGCTAGAAACGAAACGAACGCACCCAATCCACTTTTTTTGGAACCAATATTGATGTTTTGGTTCATTTTGGTCAGTTTCATTATTGTGCCGAAAACCATGTCGGGTTGCATTTACTGCACCGATTCGGGCCAAAAATTAAACGATGCACTGATTCGTCCAGAAACAAAACGAATGCACCTTGTCCACTTTTTTGGACCCAATAGTGATGTTTGGGTTCATTTGGGTCAGTTTCGTTATTGTGTCGAAAACCATGCTGGGGTTGCATTTAATGCACCGAGTCGGGCAGAAAAGAAACGATGCACCGATTCGGGCCAGAAACAAAACGAACGCACCCAATCCACATTTTTGGAACCAATATTGATGTTTTGGTTCATTTTGGTCAGTTTCATTACTGTGCCGAAAACCATGTCGGGTTGCATTTACTGCACCGATTCGGGCCAAAAATTAAACGATGCAACCATTTGTGCAGAAACAAAACGAACGCACCCAGTCCACTTTTTTGGACCCAATAGTGATGTTTGGGTTCGTTTCGGTCAGTTTCATAATTGTGTCGAAAACCATGCCGGGGTTGCATTTATTGCACCGAGTCGGGAAGAAAAGAAACGATGCACCGATTCGGGCCAGAAACGAAAGGAACGCACCGAATCCACTTTTTTAGAACCAATATTGATGTTTTGGTTCATTTTGGTCAGTTTCATTACTGTGCCGAAAACCATCTCGGGTTGCATTTACTGCACCGATTCGGGCCAAAAATTAAACGATGCACTGATTCATCCAGAAACAAAACGAACGCACCTAGTCCACTTTTTTGGACCCAATAGTGATGTTTGGGTTCATTTGGGTCAGTTTCGTAATTGTGTCGAAAACCATGTCGCGGTTGCATTTAATGCACCGAGTCGGGCAGAAAAGAAACGATGCACCGATTCTGGCCAGAAACGAAACGAACGCACCCAATCCACATTTTTGGAACCAATATTGATGTTTTGGTTCATTTTGGTCAGTTTCATTACTGTGCCGAAAACCATTTCGGGTTGCATTTACTGCACCGATTTGGGCAAAAAATTAAACGATCCACCGATTCGTCCAGAAACAAAACGAACACACCCAGTCAACTTTTTTGGACCCAATAGTGATGTTTGGGTTCATTTGGGTCAGTTTCGTAATTGTGTCGAAAACCATGCCGGGGTTGCATTTAATGCACCGAGTCGGGCAGAAAAGAAACGATGCACCGATTCTGGCCAGAAACGAAACGAACGCACCCAATCCACTTTTTTGGAACCAATATTGATATTTTGGTTCATTTTGGTCAGTTTCATTACTGTGCCGAAAACCATGTCTGGTTGCATTTACTGCACCGATTCGGGCCAAAAATTAAACGATGCACTGATTCGTCCAGAAACAAAACGAACGCACCTAGTCCACTTTTTTGGACCCAATAGTGAAGTTTGGGTTCGTTTGGGTCAGTTTCGTAATTGTGTCGAAAACCATGCCGGGGTTGCATAATGCACCGAGTCGGGCAGAAACGAAACGATGCACCGATTCGGGCTAGAAACGAAACGAACGCACCCAATCCACTTTTTTTGGAACCAATATTGATGTTTTGGTTCATTTTGGTCAGTTTCATTATTGTGCCGAAAACCATGTCGGGTTGCATTTACTGCACCGATTCGGGCCAAAAATTAAACGATGCACTGATTCGTCCAGAAACAAAACGAATGCACCTTGTCCACTTTTTTGGACCCAATAGTGATGTTTGGGTTCATTTGGGTCAGTTTCGTTATTGTGTCGAAAACCATGCTGGGGTTGCATTTAATGCACCGAGTCGGGCAGAAAAGAAACGATGCACCGATTCGGGCCAGAAACAAAACGAACGCACCCAATCCACATTTTTGGAACCAATATTGATGTTTTGGTTCATTTTGGTCAGTTTCATTACTGTGCCGAAAACCATGTCGGGTTGCATTTACTGCACCGATTCGGGCCAAAAATTAAACGATGCAACCATTTGTGCAGAAACAAAACGAACGCACCCAGTCCACTTTTTTGGACCCAATAGTGATGTTTGGGTTCGTTTGGGTCAGTTTCATAATTGTGTCGAAAACCATGCCGGGGTTGCATTTATTGCACCGAGTCGGGAAGAAAAGAAACGATGCACCGATTCGGGCCAGAAACGAAAGGAACGCACCGAATCCACTTTTTTAGAACCAATATTGATGTTTTGGTTCATTTTGGTCAGTTTCATTACTGTGCCGAAAACCATGTCGGGTTGCATTTACTGCACCGATTCGGGCCAAAAATTAAACGATGCACTGATTCATCCAGAAACAAAACGAACGCACCTAGTCCACTTTTTTGGACCCAATAGTGATGTTTGGGTTCATTTGGGTCAGTTTCGTAATTGTGTCGAAAACCATGCCGGGGTTGCATTTAATGCACCGAGTCGGGCAGAAAAGAAACGATGCACCGATTCTGGCCAGAAACGAAACGAACGCACCCAATCCACATTTTTGGAACCAATATTGATGTTTTGGTTCATTTTGGTCAGTTTCGTTATTGTGTCGAAAACCATGCTGGGGTTGCATTTAATGCACCGAGTCGGGCAGAAAAGAAACGATGCACCGATTCGGGCCAGAAACAAAACGAACGCACCCAATCCACATTTTTGGAACCAATATTGATGTTTTGGTTCATTTTGGTCAGTTTCATTACTGTGCCGAAAACCATGTCGGGTTGCATTTACTGCACCGATTCGGGCCAAAAATTAAACTATGCAACCATTTGTGCAGAAACAAAACGAACGCACCCAGTCCACTTTTTTGGACCCAATAGTGATGTTTGGGTTCGTTTGGGTCAGTTTCGTAATTGTGTCGAAAACCATGTCGCGGTTGCATTTAATGCACCGAGTCGGGCAGAAAAGAAACGATGCACCGATTCGGGCCAGAAACAAAACGAACGCACCCAATCCACTTTTTTGGACCTAGTAGTGATGTTTTGGTTCATTTTGGTCAGTTTCATTACTGTGCCGAAAACCATTTCGGGTTGCATTTACTGCACCGATTTGGGCAAAAAATTAAACGATCCACCGATTCGTCCAGAAACAAAACGAACACACCCAGTCAACTTTTTTGGACCCAATAGTGATGTTTGGGTTCATTTGGGTCAGTTTCGTAATTGTGTCGAAAACCATGCCGGGGTTGCATTTAATGCACCGAGTCGGGCAGAAAAGAAACGATGCACCGATTCTGGCCAAAAACGAAACGAACGCACCCAATCCACTTTTTTGGAACCAATATTGATATTTTGGTTCATTTTGGTCAGTTTCATTACTGTGCCGAAAACCATGTCTGGTTGCATTTACTGCACCGATTCGGGCCAAAAATTAAACGATGCACTGATTCGTCCAGAAACAAAACGAACGCACCTAGTCCACTTTTTTGGACCCAATAGTGAAGTTTGGGTCAGTTTCGTAATTGTGTCGAAAACCATGCCGGGGTTGCAAAATGCACCGAGTCGGGCAGAAACGAAACGATGCACCGATTCGGGCTAGAAACGAAACGAACGCACCCAATCCACTTTTTTTGGAACCAATATTGATGTTTTGGTTCATTTTGGTCAGTTTCATTATTGTGCCGAAAACCATGTCGGGTTGCATTTACTGCACCGATTCGGGCCAAAAATTAAACGATGCACTGATTCGTCCAGAAACAAAACGAACGCACCTTGTCCACTTTTTTGGACCCAATAGTGATGTTTGGGTTCATTTGGGTCAGTTTCCTTATTGTGTCGAAAACCATGCTGGGGTTGCATTTAATGCACCGAGTCGGGCAGAAAAGAAACGATGCACCGATTCGGGCCAGAAACAAAACGAATGCACCCAATCCACATTTTTGGAACCAATATTGATGTTTTGGTTCATTTTGGTCAGTTTCATTACTGTGCCGAAAACCATGTCGGGTTGCATTTACTGCACCGATTCGGGCCAAAAATTAAACGATGCACCCATTTGTCCAGAAACAAAACGAACGCACCCAGTCCACTTTTTTGGACCCAATAGTGATGTTTGGGTTCGTTTGGGTCAGTTTCATTACTGTGCCGAAAACCATGTCGGGTTGCATTTACTGCACCGATTCGGGCCAAAAATTAAACGATGCACTGATTCATCCAGAAACAAAACGAACGCACCTAGTCCACTTTTTTGGACCCAATAGTGATGTTTGGGTTCATTTGGGTCAGTTTCGTAATTGTGTCGAAAACCATGTCGGGGTTGCATTTAATGCACCGAGTCGGGCAGAAAAGAAACGATGCACCAATTCGGACCAGAAACAAAACGAACGCACCCAATCCACTTTTTTGGACCTAGTAGTGATGTTTTGGTTCATTTTGGTCAGTTTCATTACAGTGCCGAAAACCATGCCGGGGGTGCATTTACTGCTTCGATTTGTGCCAAAAATGAAACGATGCACCGATTCGTCCAGAAACAAAACGAACGCACCCAGTCCACTTTTATGGACCCGATAGTGATGTTGGCGTTCGTTTGGGTCAGTTTCATAATTGTGTCGAAAAATGATGACGGGGTTGCATTTAATGCACCGAGTTGGGCAGAAAAGAAACGATGCACCGATTCGGGCCAGAAACGAAACAAATGCACCCAATCCACTTTTGTAGACCCAATATTGATGTTTTGGTTCATTTTGGTCAGTTTCATTACTGTGCCGAAAACCATGTCGGGTTGCATTTACTGCACCGATTCGGGCCAAAAAATTAAACGATGCACCGATTCGTCCAGAAACAAAACGAACGCACCTAGTCCACTTTTTTGGACCCAATAGTGATGTTTGGGTTCATTTGGGTCCGTTTCATAATTGTGTCGAAAACCATGCCGGGGTTACATTTAATGCACCGAGTCGGGCAGAAAAGAAACGACGCACTGATTCGGGCTAGAAACAAAACGAACGCACCCAATCAACTTTTTTGGAACCAATATTGATGTTTTGGTTCATTTTGGTCAGTTTCATTACTGTGACGAAAACCATGCCGGGGGTGCATTTACTGCATCGATTTGTGCCATAAATGAAACGATGCACCGATTCGTCCAGAAACAAAACGAACACACCCGGTCCATTTTTATGGACCCAATAGTGATGTTTGGGTTCGTTTGGGTCAGTTTCATAATTTTGTCGAAAACCTTAACGGGGTTGCATTTAATGCACCGAGTTTGACAGAAAAGAAACGATGCACCGATTCGGGCCAGCAACGAAACGAAAGCACCCAATACACTTTTTTGGAACCAATATTGATGTTTTGGTTCATTTTGGTCAGTTTGATTACTGTGCCGAAAACCATGTCGGGTTGCATTTACTGCACCGATTGGGGCAAAAAATTAAGCGATGCACCGATTTGTCCAGAAACAAAACGAACGCACCTAGTCCACTTTTTTGGACCCAATAGTGATGTTTGGGTTCATTTGGGTCAGTTTCATAATTGTGTCGAAAACCATGCCGGGGTTGCATTTAATGCACCTAGTCTGGCAGAAAAGAAACGATGCACCGATTCGGGCCAGAAACAAAACGAACGCACTCAATCCACTTTTTTGACCCAGTAGTGATGTTTTGGTTCATTTTGGTCAGTTCCATTACTGTGCCAAAAACCATGCCAGTGGTGCATTTAGTGCATCGATTTGGGCCGAAAATGAAACGATGCACCGAATCATCCAGAAACAAAATGAACGCACCCAGTCCACTTTTATGGACCCAATAGTGATGTTTGGGTTCGTTTGGGTCAGTTTCATAATTGTGTCGAAAAATGATGACGGGGTTGCATTTAATGCACCGAGTTGGGAAGAAAAGAAACGATGCACCGATTCGGGCCAGAAACGAAACAAATGCACCCAATCCACTTTTGTAGACCCAATATTGATGTTTTGGTTCATTTTGCTCAGTTTCATTACTTTGCCGAAAACCATGTCGGGTTGCATTTACTACACCGATTCGGGCCAAAAAATTAAACGATGCACCGATTCGTCCAGAAACAAAACGAACGCACCTAGTCCACTTTTTTGGACCCAATAGTGATGTTTGGGTTCATTTGGGTCAGTTTCGTAATTGTGTCGAAAACCATGCCGGGGTTGCATTTAATGCACCGAGTCGGGCAGAAAAGAAACGATGCACCGATTCGGGCCAGAAACAAAACGAACGCACCCATTCCACTTTTTTTGACCTAGTAGTGATGTTTTGGTTCATTTTGGTCATTTTCATTACTATTCCGAAAACCATGCAGGGGGAGCATTTACTGCATCGATTTGGGCCGAAAATGAAACGATGCACCGATTCGTCTAGAAACAAAACGAACACACCCAGTCCACTTTTATGGACCCAATAGTGATGTTTGGGTTCGTTTGGGTCAATTTCATAATTGTGTCGAAAACCATGACGGGGTTGCATTTAATGCACCGAGTTTGGCAAAAAAGAAACGATGCACCGATTCGGGCCAGCAACGAAACGAACGCACCCAATCCACTTTTTTCGACCCAATATTGATGTTTTGGTTCATGTTGGTCAGTTTCATTACTGTGCCTCAAACCATGTCGGGTTGCATTTACTGCACCGATTCGGGCCAAAAATTAAACGATGCACTCATTCGTCCAAAAACAAAACGAACGCACCCAGTCCACTTTTTTGGACCCAATAGTGATGTTTGGGTTCATTTGGGTCAGTTTCGTAATTGTTTCGAAAACCATGCGGGGGTTGCATTTAATGCACCGAGTCGGGCAGAAAAGAAACGATGCACCGATTCGGGCCAGAAACGAAACGAACGCACCCAATCCACTTTTTTGGAACCAATATTGATGTTTTGGTTCATTTTGGTCAGTTTCATTACTGTGCCAAAAACCATGTCGGGTTGCATTTACTGCACTGATTGGGGCAAAAAATTAAGCGATGCACCGATTCGTCCAGAAACAAAACGAACGCACCTAGTCCACTTTTTTGGACCCAATAGTGATGTTTGGGTTCATTTGGGTCAGTTTCATAATTGTGTCGAAAACCATGCCGGAGTTGCATTTAATGCACCTAGTCTGGCAGAAAAGAAACGATGCACCGATTCGGGCCAGAAACAAAACGAACGCACTCAATCCACTTTTTTGACCCAGTAGTGATGTTTTGGTTCATTTTGGTCAGTTCCATTACTGTGCCAAAAACCATGCCGGTGGTGCATTTAGTGCATCGATTTGGGCCGAAAATGAAACGATGCACCGAATCGTCCAGAAACAAAACGAACCCACCCAGTCCACTTTTACGGACCCAATAGTGATGTTTGGGTTCGTTTGGGTCAGTTTCATAATTGTGTCGAAAACCATGACGGGGTTGCATTTAATGCACCGAGTTTGGCAAAAAAGAAACGATGCACCGATTCGGGCCAGCAACGAAACGAACGCACCCAATCCACTTTTTTCGACCCAATATTGATGTTTTGGTTCATTTTGGTCAGTTTCATTACTGTGCCTCAAACCATGTCGGGTTGCATTTACTGCACCGATTCGGGCCAAAAATTAAACGATGCACACATTCGTCCAAAAACAAAACGAACGCACCCAGTCCACTTTTTTGGACCCAATAGTGATGTTTGGGTTCATTTGGGTCCGTTTCATAATTGTGTCGAAAACCATGCCGGGGTTACATTTAATGCACCGAGTCGGGCAGAAAAGAAACGACGCACTGATTCGGGCTAGAAACAAAACGAACGCACCCAATCAACTTTTTTGGAACCAATATTGATGTTTTGGTTCATTTTGGTCAGTTTCATTACTGTGACGAAAACCATGCCGGGGGTGCATTTACTGCATCGATTTGTGCCATAAATGAAACGATGCACCGATTCGTCCAGAAACAAAACGAACACACCCGGTCCATTTTTATGGACCCAATAGTGATGTTTGGGTTCGTTTGGGTCAGTTTCATAATTTTGTCGAAAACCTTAACGGGGTTGCATTTAATGCACCGAGTTTGACAGAAAAGAAACGATGCACCGATTCGGGCCAGCAACGAAACGAAAGCACCCAATACACTTTTTTGGAACCAATATTGATGTTTTGGTTCATTTTGGTCAGTTTGATTACTGTGCCGAAAACCATGTCGGGTTGCATTTACTGCACCGATTGGGGCAAAAAATTAAGCGATGCACCGATTTGTCCAGAAACAAAACGAACGCACCTAGTCCACTTTTTTGGACCCAATAGTGATGTTTGGGTTCATTTGGGTCAGTTTCATAATTGTGTCGAAAACCATGCCGGGGTTGCATTTAATGCACCTAGTCTGGCAGAAAAGAAACGATGCACCGATTCGGGCCAGAAACAAAACGAACGCACTCAATCCACTTTTTTGACCCAGTAGTGATGTTTTGGTTCATTTTGGTCAGTTCCATTACTGTGCCAAAAACCATGCCAGTGGTGCATTTAGTGCATCGATTTGGGCCGAAAATGAAACGATGCACCGAATCATCCAGAAACAAAATGAACGCACCCAGTCCACTTTTATGGACCCAATAGTGATGTTTGGGTTCGTTTGGGTCAGTTTCATAATTGTGTCGAAAAATGATGACGGGGTTGCATTTAATGCACCGAGTTGGGAAGAAAAGAAACGATGCACCGATTCGGGCCAGAAACGAAACAAATGCACCCAATCCACTTTTGTAGACCCAATATTGATGTTTTGGTTCATTTTGCTCAGTTTCATTACTTTGCCGAAAACCATGTCGGGTTGCATTTACTACACCGATTCGGGCCAAAAATTAAACGATGCACTCATTCGTCCAAAAACAAAACGAACGCACCCAGTCCACTTTTTTGGACCCAATAGTGATGTTTGGGTTCATTTGGGTCAGTTTCGTAATTGTTTCGAAAACCATGCGGGGGTTGCATTTAATGCACCGAGTCGGGCAGAAAAGAAACGATGCACCGATTCGGGCCAGAAACGAAACGAACGCACCCAATCCACTTTTTTGGAACCAATATTGATGTTTTGGTTCATTTTGGTCAGTTTCATTACTGTGCCAAAAACCATGTCGGGTTGCATTTACTGCACTGATTGGGGCAAAAAATTAAGCGATGCACCGATTCGTCCAGAAACAAAACGAACGCACCTAGTCCACTTTTTTGGACCCAATAGTGATGTTTGGGTTCATTTGGGTCAGTTTCATAATTGTGTCGAAAACCATGCCGGAGTTGCATTTAATGCACCTAGTCTGGCAGAAAAGAAACGATGCACCGATTCGGGCCAGAAACAAAACGAACGCACTCAATCCACTTTTTTGACCCAGTAGTGATGTTTTGGTTCATTTTGGTCAGTTCCATTACTGTGCCAAAAACCATGCCGGTGGTGCATTTAGTGCATCGATTTGGGCCGAAAATGAAACGATGCACCGAATCGTCCAGAAACAAAACGAACCCACCCAGTCCACTTTTACGGACCCAATAGTGATGTTTGGGTTCGTTTGGGTCAGTTTCATAATTGTGTCGAAAACCATGACGGGGTTGCATTTAATGCACCGAGTTTGGCAAAAAAGAAACGATGCACCGATTCGGGCCAGCAACGAAACGAACGCACCCAATCCACTTTTTTCGACCCAATATTGATGTTTTGGTTCATTTTGGTCAGTTTCATTACTGTGCCTCAAACCATGTCGGGTTGCATTTACTGCACCGATTCGGGCCAAAAATTAAACGATGCACTCATTCGTCCAAAAACAAAACGAACGCACCCAGTCCACTTTTTTGGACCCAATAGTGACGTTTGGGTTCATTTGGGTCAGTTTCGTAATTGTTTCGAAAACCATGCGGGGGTTGCATTTAATGCACCGAGTCGGGCAGAAAAGAAACGATGCACCGATTCGGGCCAGAAACGAAACTAACGCACCCAATCCACTTTTTTGGAACCAATATTGATGTTTTGGTTCATTTTGGTCAGTTTCATTACTGTGCCGAAAACCATGTCCGGTTGCATTTACTGCACCGATTCTGGCCAAAAAATTAAACGATGCACCGATTCGTCCAGAAACAAAACGAACGCACCTAGTCCACTTTTTTGAACCCAATAGTGATGTTTGGGTTCATTTGGGGTCAGTTTCGTAATTGTGTCGAAAACCATGCCGGGGTTGCATTTAATGCACCGAGTCGGGCAGAAAAGAAACGATGCACCGATTCGGGCCAGAAATGAAACGAACGCACCCAGTCCACTTTTATGGACCTGATAGTGATGTTTGGGTTCGTTTGGGTCAGTTTCATTACTGTGCCAAAAACCATGCCGGTGGTGCATTTAGTGCATCGATTTGGGCCGAAAATGAAACGATGCACCGAATCGTCCAGAAACAAAACGAACGCACCCAGTCCACTTTTATGG
Organism: Echinochloa phyllopogon; assembly: GCA_033239725.1. Lineage (NCBI taxonomy): Eukaryota > Viridiplantae > Streptophyta > Magnoliopsida > Poales > Poaceae > Echinochloa > Echinochloa phyllopogon. The sequence goes on from BTCW01000018.1 coordinate 34,045,295, forward strand.
ACCCAATAGTGATGTTTGGGTTCGTTTGGGTCAGTTTCATAATTGTGTCGAAAACCATGACGGGGTTGCATTTAATGCACCGAGTTTGGCAAAAAAGAAACGATGCACCGATTCGGGCCAGCAACGAAACGAACGCACCCAATCCACTTTTTTCGACCCAATATTGATGTTTTGGTTCATTTTGGTCAGTTTCATTACTGTGCCTCAAACCATGTCGTGTTGCATTTACTGGACCGATTTGGGCCAAAAATTAAATGATGCACCCATTCGTCCAAAAACAAAACGAACATACCGAGTCCACTTTTTTGGACCCAATAGTGATGTTTGGGTTCATTTGGCTCAGTTTCGTAATTGTTTCGAAAACCATGCGAGGGTTGCATTTAATGCACCGAGTCGGGCAGAAAAGAAACGATGCACCGATGCGGGCCAGAAACAAAACGAACGCACACAATCCACTTTTTTGGACCTAGTAGTGATGTTTTGGTTCATTTTGGTCAGTTTCATTACTGTGCCGAAAACCATGCCGGGGGTGCATTTACTGCATCGATTTGGGCCGAAAATGAAATGATGCACTGATTCATCCAGAAACAAAACGAACGCACCCAGTCCACTTGTATGGACCCAATTATGATGTTTTGGTTCATTTTGGTCAGTTTCATTACTGTGCTGAAAACCATGTCGGGTCGCATTTACTGCACCGATTCGGGCCAAAAAATTAAACGATGCACCGATTCGTCCAGAAACAAAACGAACGCACCTAGTCCACTTTTTTGGACCCAATAGTGATGTTTGGGTTAATTTGGGTCAGTTTCGTAATTGTGTCGAAAACCATGCCGGGGTTGCATTTAATGCACCGAGTCGGGCAGAAAAGAAACGATGCACCGATTCGGGCCAGAAACGAAACGAACGCACCCAGTCCACTTTTATGGACCCGATAGTGATGTTTGGGTTCGTTTGGATCAGTTTCATTACTATGCCGAAAACCATGCCGGGGTGCATTTAGTGCATCGATTTGGGCCAAAAATGAAACGATGCACCGAATAGTCCAGAAACAAAACGAACGCACCCAGTCCACTTTTATGGACCCAATAGTGATGTTTGGGTTCGTTTGGGTCAGTTTCATAATTGTGTCGAAAAATGACGACGGGGTTGCATTTAATGCACCGAGTTGGGCAGAAAAGAAACGATGCACCGATTCGGGCCAGAAACGAAACAAATGCACCCAATCCACTTTTGTAGACCCAATGTTGATGTCTTGGTTCATTTTGGTCAGTTTCATTAATGTGCCGAAAACCATGTCGGGTTGCATTTACTGCACCGATTCAGGCCAACAAATTAAACGATGCACCGATTCGTCCAGAAACAAAACGAACGCACCTAGTCCACTTTTTTTGACCCAATAGTGATGTTTGGGTTCATTTGGGTCAGTTTCGTAATTGTGTCGAAAACCATGCCGGGGTTGCATTTAATGCACCGAGTCAGGCAGAAAAGAAACGATGCACCGATGCGGGCTAGAAACAAAACGAACGCACACAATCCACTTTTTTGGACTCAGTTGTGATGTTTTGGTTCATTTTGGTCAGTTTCATTACTGTGCCGAAAACCATGGCGGGGGTGAATTTACTGCATCGATTTGGGCCGAAAATGAAACGATGCACCGATTCGTCCAGAAAAAAAACGAACGCACCCAGTCCACTTTTATGGACCCAATAGTGATGTTTGGGTTCGTTTGGGTCAGTTTCATAATTGTGTCGAAAAATGATGACGGGGTTGCATTTAATGCACCGAGTTGGGCAGAAAAGAAACGATGCACCGATTCGGGCCAGAAATGAAACAAATGCACCCAATCCACTTTTGTAGACCCAATATTGATGTCTTGGTTCATTTTGGTCTGTTTCATTAATGTGCCGAAAACCATGTCGGGTTGCATTTACTGCACCGATTCAGGCCAACAAATTAAACGATGCACCGATTCGTCCAGAAACAAAACGAACGCACCTAGTCCACTTTTTTCGACCCAATAGTGATGTTTGGGTTCATTTGGGTCAGTTTCGTAATTGTGTCGAAAACCATGCCGGGGTTGCATTTAATGCACCGAGTCAGGCAGAAAAGAAACGATGCACCGATGCGGGCTAGAAACAACACGAACGCACACAATCCACTTTTTTGGACTCAGTAGTGATGTTTTGGTTCATTTTGGTCAGTTTCATTACTGTGCCGAAAACCATGCAAGGGGTGCATTTACTGCATCGATTTGGGCCGAAAATGAAACGATGCACCGATTCGTCCAGAAACAAAACGAACGCACCCAGTCCACTTTTATGGACCCAATAGTGATGTTTGGGTTCGTTTGGGTCAGTTTCATAATTGTGTCGAAAAATGATGACGGGGTTGCATTTAATGCACCGAGTTGGGCAGAAAAGAAACGATGGACCGATTCGGGCCAGAAACGAAACAAATGCACCCAATCCACTTTTGTAGACCCAATATTGATGTTTTGGTTCATTTTGGTCTGTTTCATTACTGTGCCGAAAACCATGTCGGGTTGCATTTACTGCACCGATTCGGGCCAAAAATTAAACGATGCACTGATTCGTCCAGAAACAAAACGAACGCACCTAGTCCACTTTTTTGGACCCAATAGTGATGTTTGGGTTCATTTGGGTCAGTTTCGTAATTGTGTCGAAAACCATGCCGGGGTTGCATTTAATGCACCGAGTCGGGCAGAAAAGAAACGATGCACCGATTCGGGCCAGAAACGAAACGAACGCACCCAATCCACTTTTTTGGAACCAATATTGATGTTTTGGTTCATTTTGGTCAGTTTCATTACTGTGCCGAAAACAATGTCGGGTTGCATTTACTGCACCGATTCGGCCCAAAAAATAAACGATGCACTGATTCGTCTAGAAACAAAACGAACGCACCTAGTCCACTTTTATGGACCCAATAGTGATGTTTGGGTTCGTTTGGGTCAGTTTCATAATTGTGTCAAAAACCATGACGGGGTTGCATTTAATGCACCGAGTTTGGCAAAAAAGAAACGATGCACCGATTCGGGCCAGCAACGAAACGAACGCACCCAATCCACTTTTTTCGACCCAATATTGATGTTTTGGTTCATTTTGCTCAGTTTCATTACTTTGCCGAAAACCATGTCGGGTTGCATTTACTGCACCGATTCGGGCCAAAAATTAAACGATGCACCGATTCGTCCGAAAACAAAACGAACGCACCCAGTCCACTTTCTTGGACCCAATAGTGATGTTTGGTTTCATTTGGGTCAGTTTCGTAATTGTGTCGAAAACCATGCCGGCGTTGCATTTAATGCACCGAGTCGGGCAGAAAAGAAACGATGCACCGACTCGGGCCAGAAACGAAACGAACGCACCCAGTCCACTTTTATGGACCTGATAGTGATGTTTGGGTTCGTTTGGGTCAGTTTCATTACGATGCCGAAAACCATGCAGGGGGTGCATTCACTGCATCGATTTGGGCCGAAAATGAAACGATGCACCGATTCGTCCAGAAACAAAACGAACGCACCCAGTCCACTTTTATGGACCCAATAGTGATGTTTGGGTTCGTTTGGGTCAGTTTCATAATTGTGTCAAAAACCATGACGGGGTTGCATTTAATGCACCGAGTCAGGCAGAAAATAAACGATGCACCGATTCGGGCCAGAAACGAAACGAACGCACCCAATCCACTTTTTTGGAGCCAATATTCATGTTTTGGTTCATTTTGGTCAGTTTCATAACTGTGCCGAAGACCATGCCGGGGGTGCATTTACTGCATCGATTTGGGCTGAAAATGAAACGATGCACCGATTCGTCCAGAAACAAAACGAACCCACGTAGTCCACTTTTATGGACCCAATAGTGATGTTTGGGTTCGTTTGGGTCAGTTTCATAATTGTGTCGAAAACCATGACGGGGTTGCATTTAATGCACTGAGTTTGGCAAAAAAGAAAAAATGCACCGTTTCGGGCCAGCAACGAAACGAACGCACCCAATCCACTTTTCTCAACCCAGTAGTGATGTTTTGGTTCATTTTGGTCAGTTTCATTACTGTGCCGAAAACCATGCCGGGGGTGCATTTAGTGCAACGATTTGGGCCAAAAATGAAATGATGCACCGATTCGTCCAGAAACAAAACGAACGCACCCACTCCACTTTTTTGGACCCAATAGTGATGTTTGGGTTCATTTTTATCAGTTTCGTAATTGTGTCGAAAACCATGACGGGGTTGCATTTAATGCACCGAGTTGGGCAGAAAATAAATGATGCACCGATTCGGGCCAGAAACGAAACGAACGCACCCAATCCACTTTTTTGGAACCAATATTTGGGCCGAAAATGAAACGATGCACCGATTCATCCAGAAACAAAACAAACACACCCAGTCCACTTTTATGGACCCAATAGTGATGTTTGGGTTCGTTTGGGTCAGTTTCATAATTGTATCGAAAACCATGCCGGGGTTGCATTTAATGCACCGAGTCGGGCAGAAAAGAAACGATGCACCGATTCGGGCCAGAAATGAAACGATGCACCGATTCGGGCCAGAAACGAAACGAACGCACCCAATCCACTTTTTTTGGAACCAATATTGATGTTTTGGTTCATTTTGGTCAGTTTCATTACTGTGCCGAAAACCATGTCGGGTTGCATTTACTGCACCGATTCGGGCCAAAAATTTAACGATGCACTGATTCGTCCAGAAACAAAACGAACGCACCTAGTCCACTTTTTTGGACCCAATAGTGATGTTTGGGTTCATTTGGCTCAGTTTCGTAATTGTTTCGAAAACCATGCGAGGGTTGCATTTAATGCACCGAGTCGGGCAGAAAAGAAACGATGCACCGATGCGGGCCAGAAACAAAACGAACGCACACAATCCACTTTTTTGGACCTAGTAGTGATGTTTTGGTTCATTTTGGTCAGTTTCATTACTGTGCCGAAAACCATGCCGGGGGTGCATTTACTGCATCGATTTGGGCCGAAAATGAAATGATGCACTGATTCATCCAGAAACAAAACGAACGCACCCAGTCCACTTGTATGGACCCAATTATGATGTTTTGGTTCATTTTGGTCAGTTTCATTACTGTGCTGAAAACCATGTCGGGTCGCATTTACTGCACCGATTCGGGCCAAAAAATTAAACGATGCACCGATTTGTCCAGAAACAAAACGAACGCACCTAGTCCACTTTTTTGGACCCAATAGTGATGTTTGGGTTAATTTGGGTCAGTTTCGTAATTGTGTCGAAAACCATGCCGGGGTTGCATTTAATGCACCGAGTCGGGCAGAAAAGAAACGATGCACCGATTCGGGCCAGAAACGAAACGAACGCACCCAGTCCACTTTTATGGACCCGATAGTGATGTTTGGGTTCGTTTGGGTCAGTTTCATTACTATGCCGAAAACCATGCCGGGGTGCATTTAGTGCATCGATTTGGGCCAAAAATGAAACGATGCACCGAATAGTCCAGAAACAAAACGAACGCACCCAGTCCACTTTTATGGACCCAATAGTGATGTTTGGGTTCGTTTGGGTCAGTTTCATAATTGTGTCGAAAAATGACGACGGGGTTGCATTTAATGCACCGAGTTGGGCAGAAAAGAAACGATGCACCGATTCGGGCCAGAAACGAAACAAATGCACCCAATCCACTTTTGTAGACCCAATGTTGATGTCTTGGTTCATTTTGGTCAGTTTCATTAATGTGCCGAAAACCATGTCGGGTTGCATTTACTGCACCGATTCAGGCCAACAAATTAAACGATGCACCGATTCGTCCAGAAACAAAACGAACGCACCTAGTCCACTTTTTTTGACCCAATAGTGATGTTTGGGTTCATTTGGGTCAGTTTCGTAATTGTGTCGAAAACCATGCCGGGGTTGCATTTAATGCACCGAGTCAGGCAGAAAAGAAACGATGCACCGATGCGGGCTAGAAACAAAACGAACGCACACAATCCACTTTTTTGGACTCAGTTGTGATGTTTTGGTTCATTTTGGTCAGTTTCATTACTGTGCCGAAAACCATGGCGGGGGTGAATTTACTGCATCGATTTGGGCCGAAAATGAAACGATGCACCGATTCGTCCAGAAAAAAAACGAACGCACCCAGTCCACTTTTATGGACCCAATAGTGATGTTTGGGTTCGTTTGGGTCAGTTTCATAATTGTGTCGAAAAATGATGACGGGGTTGCATTTAATGCACCGAGTTGGGCAGAAAAGAAACGATGCACCGATTCGGGCCAGAAATGAAACAAATGCACCCAATCCACTTTTGTAGACCCAATATTGATGTCTTGGTTCATTTTGGTCTGTTTCATTACTGTGCCGAAAACCATGTCGGGTTGCATTTACTGCACCGATTCGGGCCAAAAATTAAATGATGCACTGATTCGTCCAGAAACAAAACGAACGCACCTAGTCCACTTTTTTGGACCCAATAGTGATGTTTGGGTTCATTTGGGTCAGTTTCGTAATTGTGTCGAAAACCATGCCGGGGTTGCATTTAATGCACCGAGTCAGGCAGAAAAGAAACGATGCACCGATGCGGGCTAGAAACAACACGAACGCACACAATCCACTTTTTTGGACTCAGTAGTGATGTTTTGGTTCATTTTGGTCAGTTTCATTACTGTGCCGAAAACCATGCAAGGGGTGCATTTACTGCATCGATTTGGGCCGAAAATGAAACGATGCACCGATTCGTCCAGAAACAAAACGAACGCACCCAGTCCACTTTTATGGACCCAATAGTGATGTTTGGGTTCGTTTGGGTCAGTTTCATAATTGTGTCGAAAAATGATGACGGGGTTGCATTTAATGTACCGAGTTGGGCAGAAAAGAAACGATGGACCGATTCGGGCCAGAAACGAAACAAATGCACCCAATCCACTTTTGTAGACCCAATATTGATGTTTTGGTTCATTTTGGTCTGTTTCATTACTGTGCCGAAAACCATGTCGGGTTGCATTTACTGCACCGATTCGGGCCAAAAATTAAACGATGCACTGATTCGTCCAGAAACAAAACGAACGCACCTAGTCCACTTTTTTGGACCCAATAGTGATGTTTGGGTTCATTTGGGTCAGTTTCGTAATTGTGTCGAAAACCATGCCGGGGTTGCATTTAATGCACCGAGTCGGGCAGAAAAGAAACGATGCACCGATTCGGGCCAGAAACGAAACGAACGCACCCAATCCACTTTTTTGGAACCAATATTGATGTTTTGGTTCATTTTGGTCAGTTTCATTACTGTGCCGAAAACAATGTCGGGTTGCATTTACTGCACCGATTCGGCCCAAAAAATAAACGATGCACTGATTCGTCTAGAAACAAAACGAACGCACCTAGTCCACTTTTATGGACCCAATAGTGATGTTTGGGTTCGTTTGGGTCAGTTTCATAATTGTGTCAAAAACCATGACGGGGTTGCATTTAATGCACCGAGTTTGGCAAAAAAGAAACGATGCACCGATTCGGGCCAGCAACGAAACGAACGCACCCAATCCACTTTTTTCGACCCAATATTGATGTTTTGGTTCATTTTGCTCAGTTTCATTACTTTGCCGAAAACCATGTCGGGTTGCATTTACTGCACCGATTCGGGCCAAAAATTAAACGATGCACCGATTCGTCCGAAAACAAAACGAACGCACCCAGTCCAGTTTCTTGGACCCAATAGTGATGTTTGGTTTCATTTGGGTCAGTTTCGTAATTGTGTCGAAAACCATGCCGGCGTTGCATTTAATGCACCGAGTCGGGCAGAAAAGAAACGATGCACCGACTCGGGCCAGAAACGAAACGAACGCACCCAGTCCACTTTTATGGACCTGATAGTGATGTTTGGGTTCGTTTGGGTCAGTTTCATTACGATGCCGAAAACCATGCAGGGGGTGCATTTACTGCATCGATTTGGGCCGAAAATGAAACGATGCACCGATTCGTCCAGAAACAAAACGAACGCACCCAGTCCACTTTTATGGACCCAATAGTGATGTTTGGGTTCGTTTGGGTCAGTTTCATAATTGTGTCAAAAACCATGACGGGGTTGCATTTAATGCACCGAGTCAGGCAGAAAATAAACGATGCACCGATTCGGGCCAGAAACGAAACGAACGCACCCAATCCACTTTTTTGGAGCCAATATTCATGTTTTGGTTCATTTTGGTCAGTTTCATAACTGTGCCGAAGACCATGTCGGGTTGCATTTACAGCACCGATTTGGCTCAAAAATTAAACGATGCACCGATTCGTCCAGAAACAAAACGAACGCACCTAGTCCACTTTTTTGGACCCAATAGTGATGTTTGGGTTCATTTGGGTCAGTGTCATAATTGTGTCGAAAACCATGCCGGGGTTGCATTTAATGCACCGAGTCGGGCAGAAAAGAAACGATGCACCGATGCGGGCCATAAACAAAACGAACGCACACAATCCACTTTTTTTGACACAGTAGTGATGTTTTGGTTCATTTTGGTCTGTTTCATTACTGTGCCGAAAACCATGCCGGGGGTGCATTTACTGCATCGATTTGGGCTGAAAATGAAACGATGCACCGATTCGTCCAGAAACAAAACGAACCCACGTAGTCCACTTTTATGGACCCAATAGTGATGTTTGGGTTCATTTGGGTCAGTTTCGTAATTGTGTCGAAAACCATGACGGGGTTGCATTTAATGCACTGAGTTTGGCAAAAAAGAAAAAATGCACCGTTTCGGGCCAGCAACGAAACGAACGCACCCAATCCACTTTTCTCAACCCAGTAGTGATGTTTTGGTTCATTTTGGTCAGTTTCATTACTGTGCCGAAAACCATGCCGGGGGTGCATTTAGTGCAACGATTTGGGCCAAAAATGAAATGATGCACCGATTCGTCCAGAAACAAAACGAACGCACCCACTCCACTTTTTTGGACCCAATAGTGATGTTTGGGTTCATTTTTATCAGTTTCGTAATTGTGTCGAAAACCATGACGGGGTTGCATTTAATGCACCGAGTTGGGCAGAAAATAAATGATGCACCGATTCGGGCCAGAAACGAAACGAACGCACCCAATCCACTTTTTTGGAACCAATATTTGGGCCGAAAATGAAACGATGCACCGATTCATCCAGAAACAAAACAAACACACCCAGTCCACTTTTATGGACCCAATAGTGATGTTTGGGTTCGTTTGGGTCAGTTTCATAATTGTATCGAAAACCATGCCGGGGTTGCATTTAATGCACCGAGTCGGGCAGAAAAGAAACGATGCACCGATTCGGGCCAGAAATGAAACGATGCACCGATTCGGGCCAGAAACGAAACGAACGCACCCAATCCACTTTTTTTGGAACCAATATTGATGTTTTGGTTCATTTTGGTCAGTTTCATTACTGTGCCGAAAACCATGTCGGGTTGCATTTACTGCACCGATTCGGGCCAAAAATTTAACGATGCACTGATTCGTCCAGAAACAAAACGAACGCACCTAGTCCACTTTTTTGGACCCAATAGTGATGTTTGGGTTCATTTGGGTCAGTTTCGTAATTGTGTCGAAAACCATGCCGGGGTTGCATTTAATGCACCGAGTCGGGCAGAAAAGAAACGATGCACCGATTCGGGCCAGAAACAAAACGAACGCACCCAATCCACTTTTTTGGAACCAATATTGATGTTTTGGTTCATTTTGGTCAGTTTCATTACCGTGCCGAAGACCATGTCGGGTTGCATTTACTGCACCGATTTGGCTCAAAAATTAAACGATGCACCGATTCGGGCCAAAAATTTAACGATGCACTGATTCATCCAGAAACAAAACGAACGCACCTAGTCCACTTTTTTGGACCCAATAGTGATGTTTGGGTTCATTTGGGTCAGTGTCGTAATTGTGTCGAAAACCATTCCGGGGTTGCATTTAATGCACCGAGTCGGGCAGAAAGGAAACGATGCACCGATGCGGGCCAGAAACAAAACGAACGCACACAATCCACTTTTTTTGACCCAGTAGTGATGTTTTGGTTCATTTTGGTCTGTTTCATTACTGTGCCGAAAACCATGCCGGGGGTGCATTTACTGCATCGATTTGGGCCAAAAATGAAATGATGCACCGATTCGTCCAGAAACAAAACGAACCCACCCAGTCCATTTTTATGGACCCAATAGTGATGTTTGGGTTCGTTTGGGTCAGTTTCATAATTGTGTCGAAAACCATGACGGGGTTGCATTTAATGCACCGAGTTTGGCAAAAAAGAAACAATGCACCGTTTCGGGCCAGCAACGAAACGAACGCACCCAATCCACTTTTTTCAACCCAGTAGTGATGTTTTGGTTAATTTTGGTCAGTTTCATTACTGTGCCGAAAACCATGCCGGGGGTGCATTTAGTGCATCGATTTGGGCCGAAAATGAAATGATGCACCGATTCGTCCAGAAATAAAACGAACGCACCCACTCCACTTTTTTGGACCCAATAGTGATGTTTGGGTTCATTTGGGTCAGTTTCGTAATTGTGTCGAAAACCATGACGGGGTTGCATTTAATGCACCGAGTCAGGCAGAAAATAAACGATGCACCGATTCGGGCCAGAAACAAAACGAACGCACCCAATCCACTTTTTTGGAACCAATATTGATGTTTTGGTTCATTTTGGTCAGTTTCATAACTGTGCCGAAGACCATGTCGGGTTGCATTTACTGCACCGATTTGGCTCAAAAATTAAACGATGCACCGATTCGTCCAGAAACAAAACGAACGCATCTAGTCCACTTTTATGGACCCAATAGTGATGTTTGGGTTCGTTTGGGTCAGTTTCATAATTGTGTCGAAAACCATGACGGGGTTGCATTTAATGCACTGAGTTTGGCAAAAAAGAAAAAATGCACCGTTTCGGGCCAGCAACGAAACGAACGCACCCAATCCACTTTTCTCAACCCAGTAGTGATGTTTTGGTTCATTTTGGTCAGTTTAATTACTGTGCCGAAAACCATGCCGGGGGTGCATTTAGTGCAACGATTTGGGCCAAAAATGAAATGATGCACCGATTCGTCCAGAAACAAAACGAACGCACCCACTCCACTTTTTTGGACCCAATAGTGATGTTTGGGTTCATTTTTATCAGTTTCGTAATTGTGTCGAAAACCATGACGGGGTTGCATTTAATGCACCGAGTCGGGCAGAAAATAAATGATGCACCGATTCGGGCCAGAAACGAAACGAACGCACCCAATCCACTTTTTTGGAACCAATATTTGGGCCGAAAATGAAACGATGCACCGATTCATCCAGAAACAAAACAAACGCACCCAGTCCACTTTTATGGACCCAATAGTGATGTTTGGGTTCGTTTGGGTCAGTTTCATAATTGTATCGAAAACCATGCCGGGGTTGCATTCAATGCACCGAGTCGGGCAGAAAAGAAACGATGCACCGATTCGGGCCAGAAATGAAACGATGCACCGATTCGGGCCAGAAACGAAACGAACGCACCCAATCCACTTTTTTTGGAACCAATATTGATGTTTTGGTTCATTTTGGTCAGTTTCATTACTGTGCCGAAAACCATGTCGGGTTGCATTTACTGCACCGATTCGGGCCAAAAATTTAACGATGCACTGATTCGTCCAGAAACAAAACGAACGCACCTAGTCCACTTTTTTGGACCCAAAAGTGATGTTTGGGTTCATTTGGGTCAGTTTCGTAATTGTGTCGAAAACCATGCCGGGGTTGCATTTAATGCACCGAGTCGGGCAGAAAAGAAACGATGCACCGATTCGGGCCAGAAACAAAACGAACGCACCCAATCCACTTTTTTGGAACCAATATTGATGTTTTGGTTCATTTTGGTCAGTTTCATTACCGTGCCGAAGACCATGTCGGGTTGCATTTACTGCACCGATTTGGCTCAAAAATTAAACGATGCACCGATTCGTCCAGAAACAAAACGAACGCACCTAGTCCACTTTTTTGGACCCAATAGTGATGTTTGGGTTCATTTGGGTCAGTGTCGTAATTGTGTCGAAAACCATTCCGGGGTTGCATTTAATGCACCGAGTCGGGCAGAAAGGAAACGATGCACCGATGCGGGCCAGAAACAAAACGAACGCACACAATCCACTTTTTTTGACCCAGTAGTGATGTTTTGGTTCATTTTGGTCTGTTTCATTACTGTGCCGAAAACCATGCCGGGGGTGCATTTACTGCATCGATTTGGGCCAAAAATGAAACGATGCACTGATTCGTCCAGAAACAAAACGAACCCACCCAGTCCATTTTTATGGACCCAATAGTGATGTTTGGGTTCGTTTGGGTCAGTTTCATAATTGTGTCGAAAACCATGACGGGGTTGCATTTAATGCACCGAGTTTGGCAAAAAAGAAACAATGCACCGTTTCGGGCCAGCAACGAAACGAACGCACCCAATCCACTTTTTTCAACCCAGTAGTGATGTTTTGGTTAATTTTGGTCAGTTTCATTACTGTGCCGAAAACCATGCCGGGGGTGCATTTAGTGCATCGATTTGGGCCGAAAATGAAATCATGCACCGATTCGTCCAGAAATAAAACGAACGCACCCACTCCACTTTTTTGGACCCAATAGTGATGTTTGGGTTCATTTGGGTCAGTTTCGTAATTGTGTCGAAAACCATGACGGGGTTGCATTTAATGCACCGAGTCAGGCAGAAAATAAACGATGCACCGATTCGGGCCAGAAACGAAACGAACGCACCCAATCCACTTTTTTGGAACCAATATTGATGTTTTGGTTCGTTTTGGTCGGTTTCATAACTGTGCCGAAGACCATGTCGGGTTGCATTTACTGCACCGATTTGGCTCAAAAATTAAACGATGCACCGATTCGTCCAGAAACAAAACGAACGCATCTAGTCCACTTTTATGGACCCAATAGTGATGTTTCGGTTCGTTTGGGTCAGTTTCATAATTGTGTCGAAAACCATGACGGGGTTGCATTTAATGCACCGAGTTTGGCAAAAAAGAAAAAATGCACCGTTTCGGGCCAGCAACGAAACGAACGCACCGAATCCACTTTTTTCAACCCAGTAGTGATGTTTTCGTTCATTTTGGTGAGTTTCATTACTGTGCCGAAAACCATGCCGGGGGTGCATTTACTGCATCGATTTGGGCCGAAAATGAAACGATGCACCGATTCGTCCAGAAACAAAATGAACCCACCCAGTCCACTTTTATGGACCCAATAGTGATGTTTGGGTTCGTTTGGGTCAGTTTCATAATTGTGTCGAAAACCATGACGGGGTTGAATTTAATGCACCGAGTTTGGCAAAAAAGAAACAATGCACCGTTTCGGGCCAGAAACGAAACGAACGCACACAATCCACTTTTTTCAACCCAGTAGTGATGTTTTGGTTAATTTTGGTCAGTTTCATTACTGTGCCGAAAACCATGTTGGGTTGCATTTACTGCACCGATTCGGGCCAAAAAATTAAACGATGCACCGATTCGTCCAGAAATAAAACGAACGCACCTAGTCCACTTTTTTGGACCCAATAGTGATGTTTGGGTTCATTTGGGTCAGTGTCGTAATTGTGTCGAAAACCATTCCGGGGTTGCATTTAATGCACCGAGTCGGGCAGAAAGGAAACGATGCACCGATGCGGGCCAGAAACAAAACGAACGCACACAATCCACTTTTTTTGACCCAGTAGTGATGTTTTGGTTCATTTTGGTCTGTTTCATTACTGTGCCGAAAACCATGCCGGGGGTGCATTTACTGCATCGATTTGGGCCAAAAATGAAACGATGCACCGATTCGTCCAGAAACAAAACGAACCCACCCAGTCCATTTTTATGGACCCAATAGTGATGTTTGGGTTCGTTTGGGTCAGTTTCATAATTGTGTCGAAAACCATGACGGGGTTGCATTTAATGCACCGAGTTTGGCAAAAAAGAAACAATGCACCGTTTCGGGCCAGCAACGAAACGAACGCACCCAATCCACTTTTTTCAACCCAGTAGTGATGTTTTGGTTAATTTTGGTCAGTTTCATTACTGTGCCGAAAACCATGCCGGGGGTGCATTTAGTGCATCGATTTGGGCCGAAAATGAAATCATGCACCGATTCGTCCAGAAATAAAACGAACGCACCCACTCCACTTTTTTGGACCCAATAGTGATGTTTGGGTTCATTTGGGTCAGTTTCGTAATTGTGTCGAAAACCATGACGGGGTTGCATTTAATGCACCGAGTCAGGCAGAAAATAAACGATGCACCGATTCGGGCCAGAAACGAAACGAACGCACCCAATCCACTTTTTTGGAACCAATATTGATGTTTTGGTTCGTTTTGGTCGGTTTCATAACTGTGCCGAAGACCATGTCGGGTTGCATTTACTGCACCGATTTGGCTCAAAAATTAAACGATGCACCGATTCGTCCAGAAACAAAACGAACGCATCTAGTCCACTTTTATGGACCCAATAGTGATGTTTCGGTTCGTTTGGGTCAGTTTCATAATTGTGTCGAAAACCATGACGGGGTTGCATTTAATGCACCGAGTTTGGCAAAAAAGAAAAAATGCACCGTTTCGGGCCAGCAACGAAACGAACGCACCGAATCCACTTTTTTCAACCCAGTAGTGATGTTTTCGTTCATTTTGGTGAGTTTCATTACTGTGCCGAAAACCATGCCGGGGGTGCATTTACTGCATCGATTTGGGCCGAAAATGAAACGATGCACCGATTCGTCCAGAAACAAAATGAACCCACCCAGTCCACTTTTATGGACCCAATAGTGATGTTTGGGTTCGTTTGGGTCAGTTTCATAATTGTGTCGAAAACCATGACGGGGTTGAATTTAATGCACCGAGTTTGGCAAAAAAGAAACAATGCACCGTTTCGGGCCAGAAACGAAACGAACGCACACAATCCACTTTTTTCAACCCAGTAGTGATGTTTTGGTTAATTTTGGTCAGTTTCATTACTGTGCCGAAAACCATGTTGGGTTGCATTTACTGCACCGATTCGGGCCAAAAAATTAAACGATGCACCGATTCGTCCAGAAATAAAACGAACGCACCTAGTCCACTTTTTTGGACCCAATAGTGATGTTTGGGTTCATTTGGGTCAGTGTCGCAATTGTGTCGAAAACCATTCCGGGGTTGCATTTAATGCACCGATGCGGGCCAGAAACAAAACGAACGCACACAATCCACTTTTTTGGACCCAGTAGTGATGGTTTGGTTCATTTTGGTCAGTTTCATTACTGTGCCGAAAACCATGCTGGGGGTGCATTTACTGCATCGATTTGGGCCGAAAATGAAACGATGCACCGATTCGTCCAGAAACAAAACGAACGCACCCACTCCACTTTTTTGGACCCAATAGTGATGTTTGGGTTCGTTTGGGTCAGTTTCATAATTGTGTCGAAAACCATGACGGGGTTGCATTTAATGCACCGAGTTTGGCAGAAAAGAAACGATGCACCGATTTGGGCCAGCAACGAAACAAACGCACCCAATCCACTTTTTTCGACCCAATATTGATGTTTTGCTTCATTTGGTCAGTTTCATTACTGTGCCGAAAATCGTGTCGGGTTGCATTTACTGCACCGATTCGGGCCAAAAATTAAACGATGCACCGATTCGTCTAGAAACAAAATGAACGAACCTAGTCCACTTTTTTGGACCCAATAGTGATGTTTGGGTTCATTTGGGTCAGTGTCGTAATTGTGTCGAAAACCATGCCGGGGTTGCATTTAATGCACCGAGTCGGCAGAAAAGAAACGATGCACCGATTCGGGCCAGAAACAAAACGAACGCACCCAATCCACTTTTTTTGACCCAGTAGTGATGTTTTGGTTCATTTTGGTCAGTTTCATTATTGTGCCGAAAACCATGCCGGGGGTGCATTTAGTGCATCGATTTGGGCCGAAAATGAAACGATGCACCGATTCGTCCAGAAACAAAACGAACGCACCGAGTCCACTTTTATGGACCCAATAGTGATGTTTGGGTTCGTTTGGGCCAGTTTCATAATTGTGTCGAAAAATGATGACGGCGTTGCATTTAATGCACCGAGTTGGGCAGAAAATAAACGATGCACCCATTCGGGCCAGAAACGAAACAAATGCACCCAATCCACTTTTGTGGACCCAATATTGATGTTTTGGTTCATTTTGGTCAGTTTCATTACTGTTCCGAAAACCTTGTCGGGTTGCATTTACTGCACCGATTCGGGCCAAAAAATTAAATGATCCACCTATTCGTCCAGAAACAAAACGAACGCACCTAGTCCACTTTTTTGGACCCAATAGTGATGTTTGGGTTCATTTGGGTCAGTTTCGTAATTGTGTCGAAAACCATGCGGGGGTTGCATTTAATGCACCGAGTCGGGCAGAAAAGAAACGATTCACCGATGCGGGCCAGAAACAAAACGAACGCACACAATCCACTTTTTTGGACCCAGTAGTGATGTTTTGGTTCATTTTGGTCAGTTTCATTACTGTGCCGAAAACCATGCCTGGGGTGCATTTACTGCATCGATTTGGGCCGAAAATGAAACGATGCACCGATTCATCCAGAAACAAAACGAACGCACCCTGTCCACTTTTATGGACCCAATAGTGATGTTTGGGTTCGTTTGGGTCAGTTTCATAATTGTGTCGAAAACCATGACGGGGTTGCATTTAATGCACCGAGTTTGGCAGAAAAGAAACGATGCACCGATTTGGGCCAGCAACGAAACGAACGCACCCAATCCACTTTTTTCGACCCAATATTGATGTTTTGGTTCATTTTGGTCAGTTTCATTACTGTGCCGAAAACCATGCCGGAGGTGCATTTAGTGCATTGATTCGGGCCGAAAATGAAACGATGCACCGATTCGTCCAGAAACAAAATGAATGCACCTAGACCACTTTTATGGACCCAATAGTGATGTTTGGGTTCGTTTGGGTTAGTTTCATAATTGTGTCGAAAAATGATGACGAGGTTGCATTTAATGCACCGAGTTGGGCAGAAAAGAAATGATGCACCGATTCGGGCCAGAATAGAAACAAATGCACCCAATCCACTTTTGTAGACCCAATATTGATGTTTTGGTTCATTTTGGTCAGTTTCATTACTGTGCCGAAAACCATGTCGGGTTGCATTTACTGCACCAATTCGGGCCAAAAAATTAAACGATGCACCGATTCGTCATGAAACAAAACGAACGCACCTAGTACACTTTTTTGGACCCAATAGTGATGCTTGGGTTCATTTGGGTCAGTTTCGTAATTGTGTCGAAAACCATGCCGGGGTTGCATTTAATGCACCTAGTCGGGCAGAAAAGAAACGATGCACCGATTCGGGCCAGAAACAAAACGAACGCACCCAATCCACTTTTTTTGACCCAGTAGTGATGTTTTGGTTCATTTTGGTCAGTTTCATCACTGTGCCGAAAACCATGCCGAGGGTGCACTTAGTGCATCGATTTGGGCCGAAAATGAAACGATGCACCGATTCGTCCAGAAACAAAACAAATGAACCCAGTCCACTTTTATGGACCCAATAGTGGTGTTTGGGTTCGTTTGGGTCAGTTTCATAATTGTGTCGAAAAATGATGACGGGGTTGCATTTAATGCACCGAGTTGGGCAGAAAAGAAACGATGCACCGATTCGGGCCAGAAACGAAACAAATGCACCCAATCCACTTTTGTAGACCCAATATTGATGTTTTGGTTCATTTTGGTCAGTTTCATTACTGTGCCGAAAACCATGTCGTGTTGCATTTACTGCACCGATTCGGGCCAAAAAATTAAACGATGCACCGATTCATCCAGAAACAAAACGAACGCACCTAGTCCACTTTCTTGGACCCAATAGTGATGTTTGGGTTCATTTGGGTCAGTTTCGTAATTGTGTCGAAAACCATGCCGAGGTTGCATTTTATGCACCGAGTCGAGCAGAAAAGAAACGATGCACCGATGCGGGCCAGAAACAAAACGAACGCACCCAATCCACTTTTTTGACCCAGTAGTGATGTTTTGTTTCATTTTGGTCAGTTTCATTACTGTGCCGAAAACCATGCCGGGGGGTGCATTTACTGCATCGATTTGGGCCGAAAATGAAACGATGCACCGATTCATCCAGAAACAAAACGAACGCACCCAGTCCACTTTTATGGACCCAATAGTGATGTTTGGGTTCGTTTGGGTCAGTTTCATAATTGTGTCGAAAACCATGATGGTGTTGCATTTAATGCACCGAGTTTGGCAGAAAAGAAACGATGCACCGATTCGGGCCAGCAACGAAACGAACGCACCCAATCCACTTTTTTCGAACCAATATTGATGTTTTGGTTCATTTTGGTCAGTTTCATTACTGTGCCGAAAACCATGCCGGTGGGTGCATTTACTGCATCGATTTGGGCCGAAAATGAAACGATGCACCGATTCGTCCAGAAACAAAACGAACGCACCCAGTCCACTTTTATGGACCCAATAGTGATGTTTGGGTTCGTTTGGGTCAGTTTCATAATTGTGTGGAAAACCATGACGGGGTTGCATTTAATGCACCGAGTTTGGCAGAAAAGAAACGATGCACCGATTCGGGCCAGCAACGAAACGAACGCACCCAATCCACTTTTTTCGAACCAATATTGATGTTTTGGTTCATTTGGTCAGTTTCATTACTGTGCCGAAAATCATGTCGGGTTGCATTTACTGCACCGATTCGGGCCAAAAATTAAACGATGCACCGATTCGTCCAGAAACAAAACGAACGCACCCAGTCCACTTTTATGGACCCAATAGTGATGTTTGTGTTCGTTTGGGTCAAATTCGTAATTGTGTCGAAAACCATGTCGGGGTTGCATTTAATGCACCGAGTCGGGCAGAAAAGAAACGATGCACCGATGCGGGCCAGAAACAAAACGAAAGCACACAATCCATTTTTTTGGACCCAGTAGTGATGTTTTGGTTCATTTTGGTCAGTTTCATTACTGTGTCGAAAACCATGCCGGTGGGTGCATTTACTGCATCGATTTGGGCCGAAAATGAAACGATGCACCGATTCGTCCAGAAACAAAACGAACGCACCCAGTCCACTTTTATGGACCCAATAGTGATGTTTGGGTTCGTTTGGGTCAGTTTCATAATTGTGTGGAAAACCATGACGGGGTTGCATTTAATGCACCGAGTTTGGCAGAAAAGAAACGATGCACCGATTCGGGCCAGCAACGAAACGAACGCACCCAATCCACTTTTTTCGAACCAATATTGATGTTTTGGTTCATTTTGGTCAGTTTCATTACTGTGCCGAAAACCATGCCGGGGGATGCATTTACTGCATCGATTTGGGCCGAAAATGAAACGATGCACCGATTCGTCCAGAAACAAAACGAACGCACCCAGTCCACTTTTATGGACCCAATAGTGATGTTTTCGTTCGTTTGGGTCAGTTTCATAATTGTGTCGAAAACCATGACGGGGTTGCATTTAATGCACCGAGTTTGGCAGAAAAGAAACGATGCACCGATTCGGGCCAGCAACGAAACGAACGCTCCCAATCCACTTTTTTGGAACCAATATTGATGTTTTGGTTCATTTTGGTCAGTTTCTTTACTGTGCCGAAAACCATGTCGGGTTGCATTTACTGCACCGATTCGGGCCAAAAGTTAAACGATGCACTAATTCGTCCAGAAACAAAACGAACGCACCTAGTCCACTTTTTTGGACCCAATAGTGAAGTTTGGGTTCATTTGTGTCAGTTTCGTAATTGTGTCGAAAACCATGCCGGGGTTGCATTTCATGCACCGAGTCGGGCTGAAAAGAAACGATGCACCGATTCGGGCCAGAAACAAAACGAACGCACCCAATCCACTTTTTTGGAACCAATATTGATATTTTGGTTCATTTTGGTCAGTTTCATTACTGTGCCGAAAACCATGTCGGGTTGCATTTACTGCACCGATTCGGGCCAGAAAATTAAACGATGCACCGATTCGTCCAGAAACAAAACGAACGCACCTAGTCCACTTTCTTGGACCCAATAGTGATGTTTGGGTTCATTTGGGTCAGTTTCGTAATTGTGTCGAAAACCATGCCGAGGTTGCATTTTAGGCACCGCGTCGGGCAGAAAAGAAACGATGCACCGATGCGGGCCAGAAACAAAACGAACGCACCCAATCCACTTTTTTTGACCCAGTAGTGATGTTTTGGTTCATTTTGGTCAGTTTCATTACTGTGCCGAAAATCATGCCGGGGGTGCATTTACTGCATCAATTTGGGCCGAAAATGAAACGATGCACCGATTCATCCAGAAACAAAACGAACGCACCCAGTCCACTTTTATGGACCCAATAGTGATGTTTGGTTTCGTTTGGGTCAGTTTCATAATTGTGTCGAAAAATGATGACGGGGTTGCATTTAATGCACCGAGTTGGGCAGAAAAGAAACAATTCACCGATTCGGGTCAGAAACGAAACAAATGCACCCAATCCACTTTTGTAGACCCAATATTGATGTTTTAGTTCATTTTGGTCAGTTTCATTACTGTGCCGAAAACTATGTCGGGTTGCATTTACTGCACCGATTCGGGCCAGAAAATTAAACGATGCACCGATACGTCCAGAAACAAAACGAACGCACTTAGTCCACTTTTTTGGACCCAATAGTGGTGTTTGGGTTCATTTGGGTTAGTTTCGTAATTGTGTCGAAAACCATGCTGGGGTTGCATTTAATTCACCGAGTCGGGCAGAAAAGAAATGATGCACCGATGCGGGCCAGAAACAAAACGAAAGCGCACAATCCACTTTTTTGGACCCAATAGTGATGTTTTGGTTCATTTTGGTCAGTTTCATTACTGTGTCGAAAACCATGCCGGGGGGTGCATTTACTGCATCGATTTGGGCCGAAAATGAAACGATGCACCGATTCGTCCAGAAACAAAACGAACGCACCTAGTCCACTTTTTTGGACCCAATAGTGATGTTTGGGTTCATTTGGGTCAGTTTCGTAATTGTGTCGAAAACCATGTCGGGGTTGCATTTAATGCACCGAGTCGGGCAGAAAAGAAACGATGCACCGATGCGGGCTAGAAACAAAACGAAAGCACACAATCCACTTTTTTGGACCCGGTAGTGATGTTTTGGTTCATTTTGGTCAGTTTCATTACTGTGCCGAAAACCATGTCGGGTTGCATTTACTGCACCGATTCGGGCCAAAAAATTAAACGATGCACCGATTCGTCCAGAAATAAAACGAACGCACCTAGTCCACTTTTTTGGACCCAATAGTGATGTTTGGGTTCATTTGGGTCAGTGTCGTAATTGTGTCGAAAACCATTCCGGGGTTGCATTTAATGCACCGATGCGGGCCAGAAACAAAACGAACGCACACAATCCACTTTTTTGGACCCAGTAGTGATGTTTTGGTTCATTTTGGTCAGTTTCATTACTGTGCCGAAAACCATGCTGTGGGTGCATTTACTGCATCGATTTGGGCCGAAAATGAAACGATGCACCAATTCGTCCAGAAACAAAACGAACGCACCCAGTCCACTTTTATGGACCCAATAGTGATGTTTGGGTTCGTTTGGGTCAGTTTCATAATTGTGTCGAAAACCATGACGGGGTTGCATTTAATGCACCGAGTTTGGCAGAAAAGAAACGATGCACTGATTCGGGCCAGCAACGAAACGAACGCACCCAATCCACTTTTTTTGAACCAATATTGATGTTTTGGTTCATTTTGGTCAGTTTCATTACTGTGCCGAAAACCATGCTGGGGGATGCATTTACTGCATCGATTTGGGCCGAAAATGAAACGATGCACCGATTCGTCCAGAAACAAAACGAACGCACCCAGTCCACTTTTATGGACCCAATAGTGATGTTTGGGTTCGTTTGGGTCAGTTTCATAATTGTGTCGAAAACCATGACGGGGTTGCATTTAATGCACCGAGTTTGGCAGGAAAGAAACGATGCACCGATTCGGGCCAGCAACGAAACGAACGCACCCAATCCACTTTTTTCGAACAAATATTGATGTTTTGGTTCATTTTGGTCAGTTTCATTATTGTGCCGAAAACCATGCCGGGGGGTGCATTTACTGCATCGATTTGGGCCGAAAATTAAACGATGCACCGAATCGTCCAGAAACAAAACGAACGCACCCAGTCCACTTTTATGGACCCAATAGTGATGTTTGTGTTCGTTTGGGTCAGTTTCGTAATTGTGTCGAAAACCATGTCGGGGTTGCATTTAATGCACCGAGTCGGGCAGAAAAGAAACGATGTACCGATGCGGGCCAGAAACAAAACGAAAGCACACAATCCACTTTTTTGGACCCAGTAGTGATGTTTTGGTTCATTTTGGCCAGTTTCATTACTGTGTCGAAAACCATGCCGGTGGGTGCATTTACTGCATCGATTTGGGCCGAAAATGAAACGATGCACCGATTCGTCCAGAAACAAAACGAACGCATCCAGTCCACTTTTATGGACCCAATAGTGATGTTTGGGTTCGTTTGGGTCAGTTTCATAATTGTGCCGAAAACCATGATGGGGTTGCATTTAATGCACCGAGTTTGGCAGAAAAGAAACGATGCACCGATTCGGGCCAGCAACGAAACGAACGCACCCAATCCACTTTTTTTGAACCAATATTTATGTTTTGGTTCATTTTGGTCAGTTTCATTACTGTGCCGAAAACCATGCCGGGGGATGCATTTACTGCATCGATTTGGGCCGAAAATGAAACGATGCACCGATTCGTCCAGAAACAAAACGAACGCACCCAGTCCACTTTTATGGACCCAATAGTGATGTTTTCGTTCGTTTGGGTCAGTTTCATAATTGTGTCGAAAACCATGATGGGGTTGCATTTAATGCGCCGAGTTTGGCAGAAAAGAAACGATGCACCGATTCGGGCCAGCAACGAAACGAACGCTCCCAATCCACTTTTTTGGAACCAATATTGATGTTGTGGTTCATTTTGGTCAGTTTCTTTACTGTGCCGAAAACCATGTCGGGTTGCATTTACTGCACCGATTCGGGCCAAAAAATTAAACGATGCACCGATTCGTCCAGAAACAAAACGAACGCACCTAGTCCACTTTCTTGGACCCAATAGTGATGTTTGGGTTCATTTGGGTCAGTTTCGTAATTGTGTCGAAAACCATGCCGAGGTTGCATTTTATGCACCGCGTCGGGCAGAAAAGAAACGATGCACCGATGCGGGCCAGAAACAAAACGAACGCACCCAATCCACTTTTTTTGACCCAGTAGTGATGTTTTGGTTCATTTTGGTCAGTTTCATTACTGTGCCGAAAATCATGCCGGGGGTGCATTTACTGCATCAATTTGGGCCGAAAATGAAACGATGCACCGATTCGTCCAGAAACAAAATGAATGCACCTAGACCACTTTTATGGACCCAATAGTGATGTTTGGGTTCGTTTGGGTTAGTTTCATAATTGTGTCGAAAAATGATGACGGGGTTGCATTTAATGCACCGAGTTGGGCAGAAAAGAAATGATGCACCGATTCGGGCCAGAATAGAAACAAATGCACCCAATCCACTTTTGTAGACCCAATATTGATGTTTTGGTTCATTTTGGTCAGTTTCATTACTGTGCCGAAAACCATGTCGGGTTGCATTTACTGCACCAATTCGGGCCAAAAAATTAAACGATGCACCGATTCGTCATGAAACAAAACGAACGCACCTAGTACACTTTTTTGGACCCAATAGTGATGCTTGGGTTCATTTGGGTCAGTTTCGTAATTGTGTCGAAAACCATGCCGGGGTTGCATTTAATGCACCTAGTCGGGCAGAAAAGAAACGATGCACCGATTCGGGCCAGAAACAAAACGAACGCACCCAATCCACTTTTTTTGACCCAGTAGTGATGTTTTGGTTCATTTTGGTCAGTTTCATCACTGTGCCGAAAACCATGCCGAGGGTGCAGTTAGTGCATCGATTTGGGCCGAAAATGAAACGATGCACCGATTCGTCCAGAAACAAAACAAATGAACCCAGTCCACTTTTATGGACCCAATAGTGGTGTTTGGGTTCGTTTGGGTCAGTTTCATAATTGTGTCGAAAAATGATGACGGGGTTGCATTTAATGCACCGAGTTGGGCAGAAAAGAAACGATGCACCGATTCGGGCCAGAAACGAAACAAATGCACCCAATCCACTTTTGTAGACCCAATATTGATGTTTTGGTTCATTTTGGTCAGTTTCATTACTGTGCCGAAAACCATGTCGTGTTGCATTTACTGCACCGATTCGGGCCAAAAAATTAAACGATGCACCGATTCATCCAGAAACAAAACGAACGCACCTAGTCCACTTTCTTGGACCCAATAGTGATGTTTGGGTTCATTTGGGTCAGTTTCGTAATTGTGTCGAAAACCATGCCGAGGTTGCATTTTATGCACCGAGTCGAGCAGAAAAGAAACGATGCACCGATGCGGGCCAGAAACAAAACGAACGCACCCAATCCACTTTTTTGACCCAGTAGTGATGTTTTGTTTCATTTTGGTCAGTTTCATTACTGTGCCGAAAACCATGCCGGGGGGTGCATTTACTGCATCGATTTGGGCCGAAAATGAAACGATGCACCGATTCATCCAGAAACAAAACGAACGCACCCAGTCCACTTTTATGGACCCAATAGTGATGTTTGGGTTCGTTTGGGTCAGTTTCATAATTGTGTCGAAAACCATGATGGTGTTGCATTTAATGCACCGAGTTTGGCAGAAAAGAAACGATGCACCGATTCGGGCCAGCAACGAAACGAACGCACCCAATCCACTTTTTTCGAACCAATATTGATGTTTTGGTTCATTTTGGTCAGTTTCATTACTGTGCCGAAAACCATGCCGGTGGGTGCATTTACTGCATCGATTTGGGCCGAAAATGAAACGATGCACCGATTCGTCCAGAAACAAAACGAACGCACCCAGTCCAATTTTATGGACCCAATAGTGATGTTTGGGTTCGTTTGGGTCAGTTTCATAATTGTGTGGAAAACCATGACGGGGTTGCATTTAATGCACCGAGTTTGGCAGAAAAGAAACGATGCACCGATTCGGGCCAGCAACGAAACGAACGCACCCAATCCACTTTTTTCGAACCAATATTGATGTTTTGGTTCATTTGGTCAGTTTCATTACTGTGCCGAAAATCATGTCGGGTTGCATTTACTGCACCGATTCGGGCCAAAAATTAAACGATGCACCGATTCGTCCAGAAACAAAACGAACGCACCCAGTCCACTTTTATGGACCCAATAGTGATGTTTGTGTTCGTTTGGGTCAAATTCGTAATTGTGTCGAAAACCATGTCGGGGTTGCATTTAATGCACCGAGTCGGGCAGAAAAGAAACGATGCACCGATGCGGGCCAGAAACAAAACGAAAGCACATAATCCATTTTTTTGGACCCAGTAGTGATGTTTTGGTTCATTTTGGTCAGTTTCATTACTGTGTCGAAAACCATGCCGGTGGGTGCATTTACTGCATCGATTTGGGCCGAAAATGAAACGATGCACCGATTCGTCCAGAAACAAAACGAACGCACCCAGTCCACTTTTATGGACCCAATAGTGATGTTTGGGTTCGTTTGGGTCAGTTTCATAATTGTGTGGAAAACCATGACGGGGTTGCATTTAATGCACCGAGTTTGGCAGAAAAGAAACGATGCACCGATTCGGGCCAGCAACGAAACGAACGCACCCAATCCACTTTTTTCGAACCAATATTGATGTTTTGGTTCATTTTGGTCAGTTTCATTACTGTGCCGAAAACCATGCCGGGGGATGCATTTACTGCATCGATTTGGGCCGAAAATGAAACGATGCACCGATTCGTCCAGAAACAAAACGAACGCACCCAGTCCACTTTTATGGACCCAATAGTGATGTTTTCGTTCGTTTGGGTCAGTTTCATAATTGTGTCGAAAACCATGACGGGGTTGCATTTAATGCACCGAGTTTGGCAGAAAAGAAACGATGCACCGATTCGGGCCAGCAACGAAACGAACGCTCCCAATCCACTTTTTTGGAACCAATATTGATGTTTTGGTTCATTTTGGTCAGTTTCTTTACTGTGCCGAAAACCATGTCGGGTTGCATTTACTGCACCGATTCGGGCCAAAAGTTAAACGATGCACTAATTCGTCCAGAAACAAAACGAACGCACCTAGTCCACTTTTTTGGACCCAATAGTGAAGTTTGGGTTCATTTGTGTCAGTTTCGTAATTGTGTCGAAAACCATGCCGGGGTTGCATTTCATGCACCGAGTCGGGCTGAAAAGAAACGATGCACCGATTCGGGCCAGAAACAAAACGAACGCACCCAATCCACTTTTTTGGAACCAATATTGATATTTTGGTTCATTTTGGTCAGTTTCATTACTGTGCCGAAAACCATGTCGGGTTGCATTTACTGCACCGATTCGGGCCAGAAAATTAAACGATGCACCGATTCGTCCAGAAACAAAACGAACGCACCTAGTCCACTTTCTTGGACCCAATAGTGATGTTTGGGTTCATTTGGGTCAGTTTCGTAATTGTGTCGAAAACCATGCCGAGGTTGCATTTTAGGCACCGCGTCGGGCAGAAAAGAAACGATGCACCGATGCGGGCCAGAAACAAAACGAACGCACCCAATCCACTTTTTTTGACCCAGTAGTGATGTTTTGGTTCATTTTGGTCAGTTTCATTACTGTGCCGAAAATCATGCCGGGGGTGCATTTACTGCATCAATTTGGGCCGAAAATGAAACGATGCACCGATTCATCCAGAAACAAAACGAACGCACCCAGTCCACTTTTATGGACCCAATAGTGATGTTTGGTTTCGTTTGGGTCAGTTTCATAATTGTGTCGAAAAATGATGACGGGGTTGCATTTAATGCACCGAGTTGGGCAGAAAAGAAACAATTCACCGATTCGGGTCAGAAACGAAACAAATGCACCCAATCCACTTTTGTAGACCCAATATTGATGTTTTGGTTCATTTTGGTCAGTTTCATTACTGTGCCGAAAACTATGTCGGGTTGCATTTACTGCACCGATTCGGGCCAGAAAATTAAACGATGCACCGATACGTCCAGAAACAAAACGAACGCACTTAGTCCACTTTTTTGGACCCAATAGTGGTGTTTGGGTTCATTTGGGTTAGTTTCGTAATTGTGTCGAAAACCATGCTGGGGTTGCATTTAATTCACCGAGTCGGGCAGAAAAGAAATGATGCACCGATGCGGGCCAGAAACAAAACGAAAGCGCACAATCCACTTTTTTGGACCCAATAGTGATGTTTTGGTTCATTTTGGTCAGTTTCATTACTGTGTCGAAAACCATGCCGGGGGGTGCATTTACTGCATCGATTTGGGCCGAAAATGAAACGATGCACCGATTCGTCCAGAAACAAAACGAACGCACCTAGTCCACTTTTTTGGACCCAATAGTGATGTTTGGGTTCATTTGGGTCAGTTTCGTAATTGTGTCGAAAACCATGTCGGGGTTGCATTTAATGCACCGAGTCGGGCAGAAAAGAAACGATGCACCGATGCGGGCTAGAAACAAAACGAAAGCACACAATCCACTTTTTTGGACCCGGTAGTGATGTTTTGGTTCATTTTGGTCAGTTTCATTACTGTGCCGAAAACCATGTCGGGTTGCATTTACTGCACCGATTCGGGCCAAAAAATTAAACGATGCACCGATTCGTCCAGAAATAAAACGAACGCACCTAGTCCACTTTTTTGGACCCAATAGTGATGTTTGGGTTCATTTGGGTCAGTGTCGTAATTGTGTCGAAAACCATTCCGGGGTTGCATTTAATGCACCGATGCGGGCCAGAAACAAAACGAACGCACACAATCCACTTTTTTGGACCCAGTAGTGATGTTTTGGTTCATTTTGGTCAGTTTCATTACTGTGCCGAAAACCATGCTGTGGGTGCATTTACTGCATCGATTTGGGCCGAAAATGAAACGATGCACCAATTCGTCCAGAAACAAAACGAACGCACCCAGTCCACTTTTATGGACCCAATAGTGATGTTTGGGTTCGTTTGGGTCAGTTTCATAATTGTGTCGAAAACCATGACGGGGTTGCATTTAATGCACCGAGTTTGGCAGAAAAGAAACGATGCACTGATTCGGGCCAGCAACGAAACGAACGCACCCAATCCACTTTTTTTGAACCAATATTGATGTTTTGGTTCATTTTGGTCAGTTTCATTACTGTGCCGAAAACCATGCTGGGGGATGCATTTACTGCATCGATTTGGGCCGAAAATGAAACGATGCACCGATTCGTCCAGAAACAAAACGAACGCACCCAGTCCACTTTTATGGACCCAATAGTGATGTTTGGGTTCGTTTGGGTCAGTTTCATAATTGTGTCGAAAACCATGACGGGGTTGCATTTAATGCACCGAGTTTGGCAGGAAAGAAACGATGCACCGATTCGGGCCAGCAACGAAACGAACGCACCCAATCCACTTTTTTCGAACAAATATTGATGTTTTGGTTCATTTTGGTCAGTTTCATTATTGTGCCGAAAACCATGCCGGGGGGTGCATTTACTGCATCGATTTGGGCCGAAAATTAAACGATGCACCGAATCGTCCAGAAACAAAACGAACGCACCCAGTCCACTTTTATGGACCCAATAGTGATGTTTGTGTTCGTTTGGGTCAGTTTCGTAATTGTGTCGAAAACCATGTCGGGGTTGCATTTAATGCACCGAGTCGGGCAGAAAAGAAACGATGCACCGATGCGGGCTAGAAACAAAACGAAAGCACACAATCCACTTTTTTGGACCCGGTAGTGATGTTTTGGTTCATTTTGGTCAGTTTCATTACTGTGCCGAAAACCATGTCGGGTTGCATTTACTGCACCGATTCGGGCCAAAAAATTAAACGATGCACCGATTCGTCCAGAAATAAAACGAACGCACCTAGTCCACTTTTTTGGACCCAATAGTGATGTTTGGGTTCATTTGGGTCAGTGTCGTAATTGTGTCGAAAACCATTCCGGGGTTGCATTTAATGCACCGATGCGGGCCAGAAACAAAACGAACGCACACAATCCACTTTTTTGGACCCAGTAGTGATGTTTTGGTTCATTTTGGTCAGTTTCATTACTGTGCCGAAAACCATGCTGTGGGTGCATTTACTGCATCGATTTGGGCCGAAAATGAAACGATGCACCAATTCGTCCAGAAACAAAACGAACGCACCCAGTCCACTTTTATGGACCCAATAGTGATGTTTGGGTTCGTTTGGGTCAGTTTCATAATTGTGTCGAAAACCATGACGGGGTTGCATTTAATGCACCGAGTTTGGCAGAAAAGAAACGATGCACTGATTCGGGCCAGCAACGAAACGAACGCACCCAATCCACTTTTTTTGAACCAATATTGATGTTTTGGTTCATTTTGGTCAGTTTCATTACTGTGCCGAAAACCATGCTGGGGGATGCATTTACTGCATCGATTTGGGCCGAAAATGAAACGATGCACCGATTCGTCCAGAAACAAAACGAACGCACCCAGTCCACTTTTATGGACCCAATAGTGATGTTTGGGTTCGTTTGGGTCAGTTTCATAATTGTGTCGAAAACCATGACGGGGTTGCATTTAATGCACCGAGTTTGGCAGGAAAGAAACGATGCACCGATTCGGGCCAGCAACGAAACGAACGCACCCAATCCACTTTTTTCGAACAAGTATTGATGTTTTGGTTCATTTTGGTCAGTTTCATTATTGTGCCGAAAACCATGCCGGGGGGTGCATTTACTGCATCGATTTGGGCCGAAAATTAAACGATGCACCGAATCGTCCAGAAACAAAACGAACGCACCCAGTCCACTTTTATGGACCCAATAGTGATGTTTGGGTTCGTTTGGGTCAGTTTCATAATTGTGTCGAAAACCATGACGGGGTTGCATTTAATGCACCGAGTTTGGAAGAAAAGAAACGATGCACCGATTCGGGCCAGCAACGAAACGAACGCACCCAATCCACTTTTTGGAACCAATATTGATGTTTTGGTTCATTTTGGTTAGTTTCATTACTGTGCCGAAAACCATGTCGGGTTGCATTTACTGCACCGATTCGGGCCAAAAATTAAACGATGCACCGATTCGTCCAGAAACAAAACGAACGCACCTAGTCCACTTTTTTGGACCCAATAGTGATGTTTGGGTTCATTTGGGTCAGTTTCGTAATTGTGTCGAAAACCATGTCGGGGTTGCATTTAATGCACCGAGTCGGGCAGAAAAGAAACGATGCACCGATGCGGGCTAGAAACAAAACGAAAGCACACAATCCACTTTTTTGGACCCGGTAGTGAGGTTTTGGTTCATTTTGGTCAATTTCATTACTGTGCCGAAAACCATGTCGGGTTGCATTTACTGCACCGATTCGGGCCAAAAAATTAAACGATGCACCGATTCGTCCAGAAATAAAACGAACGCACCAAGTCCACTTTTTTGGACCCAATAGTGATGTTTGGGTTCATTTGGGTCAGTGTCGTAATTGTGTCGAAAACCATTCCGGGGTTGCATTTAATGCACCGATGCGGGCCAGAAACAAAACAAACGCACACAATCCACTTTTTTGGACCCAGTAGTGATGTTTTGGTTCATTTTGGTCAGTTTCATTACTGTGCCGAAAACCATGCTGTGGGTGCATTTACTGCATCGATTTGGGCCGAAAATGAAACGATGCACCGATTCGTCCAGAAACAAAACGAACGCACCCAGTCCACTTTTATGGACCCAATAGTGATGTTTGGGTTCGTTTGGGTCAGTTTCATAATTGTGTCGAAAACCATGACGGGGTTGCATTTAATGCACCGAGTTTGGCAGAAAAGAAACGATGCACTGATTCGGGCCAGCAACGAAACGAACGCACCCAATCCACTTTTTTCGAACCAATATTGATGTTTTGGTTCATTTTGGTCAGTTTCATTACTGTGCCGAAAACCATGCTGGGGATGCATTTACTGCATCGATTTGGGCCGAAAATGAAACGATGCACCGATTCGTCCATAAACAAAACGAACGCACCCAGTCCACTTTTATGGACCCAATAGTGATGTTTGGGTTCGTTTGGGTCAGTTTCATAATTGTGTCGAAAACCATGACGGGGTTGCATTTAATGCACCGAGTTTGGCAGGAAAGAAACGATGCACCGATTCGGGCCAGCAACGAAACGAACGCACCCAATCCACTTTTTTCGAACAAGTATTGATGTTTTGGTTCATTTTGGTCAGTTTCATTATTGTGCCGAAAACCATGCCGGGGGGTGCATTTACTGCATCGATTTGGGCCGAAAATTAAACGATGCACCGAATCGTCCAGAAACAAAACGAACGCACCCAGTCCACTTTTATGGACCCAATAGTGATGTTTGTGTTCGTTTTGGTCAGTTTCGTAATTGTCTCGAAAACCATGTCGGGGTTGCATTTAATGCACCGAGTCGGGCAGAAAAGAAACGATGTACCGATGCGGGCCAGAAACAAAACGAAAGCACACAATCCACTTTTTTGGACCCAGTAGTGATGTTTTGGTTCATTTTGGCCAGTTTCATTACTGTGTCGAAAACCATGCCGGTGGGTGCATTTACTGCATCGATTTGGGCCGAAAATGAAACGATGCACCGATTCGTCCAGAAACAAAACGAACGCATCCAGTCCACTTTTATGGACCCAATAGTGATGTTTGGGTTCGTTTGGGTCAGTTTCATAATTGTGCCGAAAACCATGACGGGGTTGCATTTAATGCACCGAGTTTGGCAGAAAAGAAACGATGCACCGATTCGGGCCAGCAACGAAACGAACGCACCCAATCCACTTTTTTCGAACCAATCTTGATGTTTTGGTTCATTTTGGTCAGTTTCATTACTGTGCCGAAAACCATGCCGGGGGATGCATTTACTGCATCGATTTGGGCCGAAAATGAAACGATGCACCGATTCGTCCAGAAACAAAACGAACGCACCCAGACCACTTTTATGGACCCAATAGTGATGTTTGGGTTCGTTTGGGTTAGTTTCATAATTGTGTCGAAAACCATGACGGGGTTGCATTTAATGCACCGAGTTTGGCAGAAAAGAAACGATGCACTGATTCGGGCCAGCAACGAAACGAACGCACCCAATCCACTTTTTTCGAACCAATATTGATGTTTTGGTTCATTTTGGTCAGTTTCATTACTGTGCCGAAAACCATGCTGGGGGATGCATTTACTGCATCGATTTGGGCCGAAAATGAAACGATGCACCGATTCGTCCAGAAACAAAACGAACGCACCCAGTCCACTTTTATGGACCCAATAGTGATGTTTGGGTTCGTTTGGGTCAGTTTCATAATTGTGTCGAAAACCATGACGGGGTTGCATTTAATGCACCGAGTTTGGCAGGAAAGAAACGATGCACCGATTTGGGCCAGCAACGAAACGAACGCACCCAATCCACTTTTTTCGAACAAATATTGATGTTTTGGTTCATTTTGGTCAGTTTCATTATTGTGCCGAAAACCATGCCGGGGGTGCATTTACTGCATCGATTTGGGCCGAAAATTAAACGATGCACCGAATCGTCCAGAAACAAAACGAACGCACCCAGTCCACTTTTATGGACCCAATAGTGATGTTTGTGTTCGTTTGGGTCAGTTTCGTAATTGTGTCGAAAACCATGTCGGGGTTGCATTTAATGCACCGAGTCGGGCAGAAAAGAAACGATGTACCGATGCGGGCCAGAAACAAAACGAAAGCACACAATCCACTTTTTTGGACCCAGTAGTGATGTTTTGGTTCATTTTGGCCAGTTTCATTACTGTGTCGAAAACCATGCCGGTGGGTGCATTTACTGCATCGATTTGGGCCGAAAATGAAACGATGCACCGATTCGTCCAGAAACAAAACGAACGCATCCAGTCCACTTTTATGGACCCAATAGTGATGTTTGGGTTCGTTTGGGTCAGTTTCATAATTGTGCCGAAAACCATGACGGGGTTGCATTTAATGCACCGAGTTTGGCAGAAAAGAAACGATGCACCGATTCGGGCCAGCAACGAAACGAACGCACCCAATCCACTTTTTTCGAACCAATATTGATGTTTTGGTTCATTTTGGTCAGTTTCATTACTGTGCCGAAAACCATGCCGGGGGATGCATTTACTGCATCGATTTGGGCCGAAAATGAAACGATGCACCGATTCGTCCAGAAACAAAACGAACGCACCCAGTCCACTTTTATGGACCCAATAGTGATGTTTTCGTTCGTTTGGGTCAGTTTCATAATTGTGTCGAAAACCATGACGGGGTTGCATTTAATGCACCGAGTTTGGCAGAAAAGAAACGATGCACCGATTCGGGCCAGCAACGAAACGAACGCACCCAATCCACTTTTTTGGAACCAATATTGATGTTTTGGTTCATTTTGGTCAGTTTCTTTACTGTGCCGAAAACCATGTCGGGTTGCATTTACTGCACCGATTCGGGCCAAAAAATTAAATGATTCACCGATTCGTCCAGAAACAAAACGAACGCACCTAGTCCACTTTCTTGGACCCAATAGTGATGTTTGGGTTCATTTGGGTCAGTTTCGTAATTGTGTCGAAAACCATGCTGAGGTTGCATTTTATGCACCGCGTCGGGCAGAAAAGAAACGATGTACCGATGCGGGCCAGAAACAAAACGAAAGCACACAATCCACTTTTTTGGACCCAGTAGTGATGTTTTGGTTCATTTTGGCCAGTTTCATTACTGTGTCGAAAACCATGCCGGTGGGTGCATTTACTGCATCGATTTGGGCCGAAAATGAAACGATGCACCAATTCGTCCAGAAACAAAACGAACGCACCCAGTCCACTTTTATGGACCCAATAGTGATGTTTGGTTTCGTTTGGGTCAGTTTCATAATTGTATCGAAAAATGATGACGGGGTTGCATTTAATGCACCGAGTTGGGCAGAAAAGAAACAATTCACCGATTCGGGTCAGAAACGAAACAAATGCACCCAATCCACTTTTGTAGACACAATATTGATGTTTTGGTTCATTTTGGTCAGTTTCATTACTGTGCCGAAAACTATGTCGGGTTGCATTTACTGCACCGATTGGGGCCAGAAAATTAAACGATGCACCGATACGTCCAGAAACAAAACGAACGCACTTAGTCCACTTTTTTGGACCCAATAGTGATGTTTGGGTTCATTTGGGTCAGTTTCGTAATTGTGTCGAAAACCATGCTGGGGTTGCATTTAATGCACCGAGTCGGGCAGAAAAGAAATGATGCACCGATGCGGGCCAGAAACAAAACGAAAGCACACAATCCACTTTTTTGGACCCAATAGTGATGTTTTGGTTCATTTTGGTCAGTTTCATTACTGTGTCGAAAACCATGCCGGGGGGTGCATTTACTGCATCGATTTGGGCCAAAAATGAAACGATGCACCGATTCGTCCAGAAACAAAACGAACGCACCCA
This sequence comes from Echinochloa phyllopogon, assembly GCA_033239725.1. Lineage (NCBI taxonomy): Eukaryota > Viridiplantae > Streptophyta > Magnoliopsida > Poales > Poaceae > Echinochloa > Echinochloa phyllopogon. The sequence continues at coordinate 34,079,763 of BTCW01000018.1, forward strand.
GTCCACTTTTATGGACCCAATAGTGATGTTTGGGTTCGTTTGGGTCAGTTTCATAATTGTGTCGAAAACCATGACGGGGTTGCATTTAATGCACCGAGTTTGGAAGAAAAGAAACGATGCACCGATTCGGGCCAGCAACGAAACGAACGCACCCAATCCACTTTTTTCGAACAAATATTGATGTTTTGGTTCATTTTGGTCAGTTTCATTATTGTGCCGAAAACCATGCCGGGGGGTGCATTTACTGCATCGATTTGGGCCGAAAATTAAACGATGCACCGAATCGTCCAGAAACAAAACGAACGCACCCAGTCCACTTTTATGGACCCAATAGTGATGTTTGTGTTCGTTTGGGTCAGTTTCGTAATTGTGTCGAAAACCATGTCGGGGTTGCATTTAATGCACCGAGTCGGGCAGAAAAGAAACGATGTACCGATGCGGGCCAGAAACAAAACGAAAGCACACAATCCACTTTTTTGGACCCAGTAGTGATGTTTTGGTTCATTTTGGCCAGTTTCATTACTGTGTCGAAAACCATGCCGGTGGGTGCATTTACTGCATCGATTTGGGCCGAAAATGAAACGATGCACCGATTCGTCCAGAAACAAAACGAACGCATCCAGTCCACTTTTATGGACCCAATAGTGATGTTTGGGTTCGTTTGGGTCAGTTTCATAATTGTGCCGAAAACCATGACGGGGTTGCATTTAATGCACCGAGTTTGGCAGAAAAGAAACGATGCACCGATTCGGGCCAGCAACGAAACGAACGCACCCAATCCACTTTTTTCGAACCAATATTGATGTTTTGGTTCATTTTGGTCAGTTTCATTACTGTGCCGAAAACCATGCCGGGGGATGCATTTACTGCATCGATTTGGGCCGAAAATGAAACGATGCACCGATTCGTCCAGAAACAAAACGAACGCACCCAGTCCACTTTTATGGACCCAATAGTGATGTTTTCGTTCGTTTGGGTCAGTTTCATAATTGTGTCGAAAACCATGACGGGGTTGCATTTAATGCACCGAGTTTGGCAGAAAAGAAACGATGCACCGATTCGGGCCAGCAACGAAACGAACGCACCCAATCCACTTTTTTGGAACCAATATTGATGTTTTGGTTCATTTTGGTCAGTTTCTTTACTGTGCCGAAAACCATGTCGGGTTGCATTTACTGCACCGATTCGGGCCAAAAAATTAAACGATTCACCGATTCGTCCAGAAACAAAACGAACGCACCTAGTCCACTTTCTTGGACCCAATAGTGATGTTTGGGTTCATTTGGGTCAGTTTCGTAATTGTGTCGAAAACCATGCTGAGGTTGCTTTTTATGCACCGCGTCGGGCAGAAAAGAAGCGATGCACCGATGCGGGCCAGAAACAAAACGAACGCACCCAATCCACTTTTTTTGACCCAGTAGTGATGTTTTGGTTCATTTTGGTCAGTTTCATTACTGTGCCGAAAACCATGCCGGGGGTGCATTTATTGCATCAATTTGGGCCGAAAATGAAACGATGCACCGATTCGTCCAGAAACAAAACGAACGCACCCAGTCCACTTTTATGGACCCAATAGTGATGTTTGGTTTCGTTTGGGTCAGTTTCATAATTGTATCGAAAAATGAGGACGGGGTTGCATTTAATGCACCGAGTTGGGCAGAAAAGAAACAATTCACCGATTCGGGTCAGAAACGAAACAAATGCACCCAATCCACTTTTGTAGACACAATATTGATGTTTTGGTTCATTTTGGTCAGTTTCATTACTGTGCCGAAAACTATGTCGGGTTGCATTTACTGCACCGATTGGGGCCAGAAAATTAAACGATGCACCGATACGTCCAGAAACGAAACGAAAGCACTTAGTCCACTTTTTTGGACCCAATAGTGATGTTTGGGTTCATTTGGGTCAGTTTCGTAATTGTGTCGAAAACCATGCTGGGGTTGCATTTAATGCACCGAGTCGGGCAGAAAAGAAATGATGCACCGATGCGGGCCAGAAACAAAACGAAAGCACACAATCCACTTTTTTGGACCCAATAGCGATGTTTTGGTTCATTTTGGTCAGTTTCATTACTGTGTCGAAAACCATGCCGGGGGGTGCATTTACTGCATCGATTTGGGCCAAAAATGAAACGATGCACCGATTCGTCCAGAAACAAAACGAACGCACCCAGTCCACTTTTATGGACCCAATAGTGATGTTTGGGTTCGTTTGGGTCAGTTTCATAATTGTGTCGAAAACCATGACGGGGTTGCATTTAATGCACCGAGTTTGGAAGAAAAGAAACGATGCACCGATTCGGGCCAGCAACGAAATGAACGCACCCAATCCACTTTTTGGAACCAATATTGATGTTTTGGTTCATTTTGGTTAGTTTCATTACTGTGCCGAAAACCATGTCGAGTTGCATTTACTGCACCGATTCGGGCCAAAAATTAAACGATGCACCGATTCGTCCAGAAACAAAACGAACGCACCTAGTCCACTTTTTTGGACCCAATAGTGATGTTTGGGTTCATTTGGGTCAGTTTCGTAATTGTGTCGAAAACCATGTCGGGGTTGCATTTAATGCACCGAGTCGGGCAGAAAAGAAACGATGCACCGATGCGGGCCAGAAACAAAACGAAAGCACACAATCCACTTTTTTGGACCCAGTAGTGATGTTTTGGTTCATTTTGGTCAGTTTCATTACTGTGCCGAAAACCATGTCGGGTTGCATTTACTGCACCGATTCGGGCCAAAAAATTAAACGATGCACCGATTCGTCCAGAAATAAAACGAACGCACCTAGTCCACTTTTTTGGACCCAATAGTGATGTTTGGGTTCATTTGGGTCAGTGTCGTAATTGTGTCGAAAACCATTCAGGGGTTGCATTTAATGCACCGATGCGGGCCAGAAACAAAACGAACGCACACAATCCACTTTTTTGGACCCAGTAGTGATGTTTTGGTTCATTTTGGTCAGTTTCATTACTGTGCCGAAAACCATGCTGTGGGTGCATTTACTGCATCGATTTGGGCCGAAAATGAAACGATGCACCGATTCGTCCAGAAACAAAACGAACGCACCCAGTCCACTTTTATGGACCCAATAGTGATGTTTGGGTTCGTTTGGGTCAGTTTCATAATTGTGTCGAAAACCATGACGGGGTTGCATTTAATGCACCGAGTTTGGCAGAAAAGAAACGATGCACCGATTCGGGCCAGCAACGAAACGAACGCACCCAATCCACTTTTTTCGAACCAATATTGATGTTTTGGTTCATTTTGGTCAGTTTCATTACTGTGCCGAAAACCATGCTGGGGGATGCATTTACTGCATCGATTTGGGCCGAAGATGAAACGATGCACCGATTCGTCCAGAAACAAAACGAACGCACCTAGTCCACTTTTATGGACCCAATAGTGATGTTTGGGTTCGTTTGGGTCAGTTTCATAATTGTGTCGAAAACCATGACGGGGTTGCATTTAATGCACCGAGTTTGGCAGAAAAGAAACGATGCACCGATTCGGGCCAGCAACGAAACGAACGCACCCAATCCACTTTTTTCGAACAAATATTGATGTTTTGGTTCATTTTGGTCAGTTTCATTATTGTGCCGAAAACCATGCCGGGGGGTGCATTTACTGCATCGATTTGGGCCGAAAATTAAACGATGCACCGAATCATCCAGAAACAAAACGAACGCACCCAGTCCACTTTTATGGACCCAATAGTGATGTTTGTGTTCGTTTGGGTCAGTTTCGTAATTGTGTCGAAAACCATGTCGGGGTTGCATTTAATGCACCGAGTCGGGCAGAAAAGAAACGATGCACCGATGCGGGCCAGAAACAAAACGAAAGCACACAATCCACTTTTTTGGACCCAGTAGTGATGTTTTGGTTCATTTTGGCCAGTTTCATTACTGTGTCGAAAACCATGCCGGTGGGTGCATTTACTGCATCGATTTGGGCCGAAAATGAAACGATGCACCGATTCGTCCAGAAACAAAACGAACGCACCCAGTCCACTTTTATGGACCCAATAGTGATGTTTGGGTTCGTTTGGGTCAGTTTCATAATTGTGTCAAAAACCATGACGGGGTTGCATTTAATGCACCGAGTTTGGCAGAAAAGAAACGATGCACCGATTCGGGCCAGCAACGAAACGAACGCACCCAATCCACTTTTTTCGAACCAATATTGATGTTTTGGTTCATTTTGGTCAGTTTCATTACTGTGCCGAAAACCATGCCGGGGGATGCATTTACTGCATCGATTTGGGCCGAAAATGAAACGATGCACCGATTCGTCCAGAAACAAAACGAACGCACCCAGTCCACTTTTATGGACCCAATAGTGATGTTTTCGTTCGTTTGGGTCAGTTTCATAATTGTGTCGAAAACCATGACGGGGTTGCATTTAATGCACCGAGTTTGGCAGAAAAGAAACGATGCACCGATTCGGGCCAGCAACGAAACGAACGCACCCAATCCACTTTTTTGGAACCAATATTGATGTTTTGGTTCATTTTGGTCAGTTTCTTTACTGTGCCGAAAACCATGTCGGGTTGCATTTACTGCACCGATTCGGGCCAAAAAATTAAACGATTCACCGATTCGTCCAGAAACAAAACGAACGCACCTAGTCCACTTTCTTGGACCCAATAGTGATGTTTGGGTTCATTTGGGTCAGTTTCGTAATTGTGTCGAAAACCATGCCGAGGTTGCATTTTATGCACCGCGTCGGGCAGAAAAGAAACGATGCACCGATGCGGGCCAGAAACAAAACGAACGCACCCAATCCACTTTTTTTGACCCAGTAGTGATGTTTTGGTTCATTTTGGTCAGTTTCATTACTGTGCCGAAAACCATGCTGGGGGTGCATTTACTGCATCAATTTGGGCCGAAAATGAAACGATGCACCGATTCGTCCAGAAACAAAACGAACGCACCCAGTCCACTTTTATGGACCCAATAGTGATGTTTGGTTTTGTTTGGGTCAGTTTCATAATTGTGTCGAAAAATGATGACGGGGTTGCATTTAATGCACCGAGTTGGGCAGAAAAGAAAAAATTCACCGATTCGGGTCAGAAACGAAACAAATGCACCCAATCCACTTTTGTAGACACAATATTGATGTTTTGGTTCATTTTGGTCAGTTTCATTACTGTGCTGAAAACTATGTCGGGTTGCATTTACTGCACCGATTGGGGCCAGAAAATTAAACGATGCACCGATACGTCCAGAAACAAAACGAACGCACTTAGTCCACTTTTTTGGACCCAATAGTGATGTTTGGGTTCATTTGGGTCAGTTTCGTAATTGTGTCGAAAACCATGCTGGGGTTGCATTTAATGCACCGAGTCGGGCAGAAAAGAAATGATGCACCGATGCGGGCCAGAAACAAAACGAAAGCACACAATCCACTTTTTTGGACCCAATAGTGATGTTTTGGTTCATTTTGGTCAGTTTCATTACTGTGTCGAAAACCATGCCGGGGGGTGCATTTACTGCATCGATTTGGGCCAAAAATGAAACGATGCACCGATTCGTCCAGAAACAAAACGAACGCACCCAGTCCACTTTTATGGACCCAATAGTGATGTTTGGGTTCGTTTGGGTCAGTTTCATAATTGTGTCGAAAACCATGACGGGGTTGCATTTAATGCACCGAGTTTGGAAGAAAAGAAACGATGCACCGATTCGGGCCAGCAACGAAATGAACGCACCCAATCCACTTTTTGGAACCAATATTGATGTTTTGGTTCATTTTGGTTAGTTTCATTACTGTGCCGAAAACCATGTCGAGTTGCATTTACTGCACCGATTCGGGCCAAAAATTAAACGATGCACCGATTCGTCCAGAAACAAAACGAACGCACCTAGTCCACTTTTTTGGACCCAATAGTGATGTTTGGGTTCATTTGGGTCAGTTTCGTAATTGTGTCGAAAACCATGTCGGGGTTGCATTTAATGCACCGAGTCGGGCAGAAAAGAAACGATGCACCGATGCGGGCCAGAAACAAAACGAAAGCACACAATCCACTTTTTTGGACCCAGTAGTGATGTTTTGGTTCATTTTGGTCAGTTTCATTACTGTGCCGAAAACCATGTCGGGTTGCATTTACTGCACCGATTCGGGCCAAAAAATTAAACGATGCACCGATTCGTCCAGAAATAAAACGAACGCACCTAGTCCACTTTTTTGGACCCAATAGTGATGTTTGGGTTCATTTGGGTCAGTGTCGTAATTGTGTCGAAAACCATTCCGGGGTTGCATTTAATGCACCGATGCGGTCCAGAAACAAAACGAACGCACACAATCCACTTTTTTTGACCCAGTAGTGATGTTTTGGTTCATTTTGGTCAGTTTCATTACTGTGCCGAAAACCATGCTGTGGGTGCATTTACTGCATCGATTTGGGCCGAAAATGAAACGATGCACCGATTCGTCCAGAAACAAAACGAACGCACCCAGTCCACTTTTATGGACCCAATAGTGATGTTTGGGTTCGTTTGGGTCAGTTTCATAATTGTGTCGAAAACCATGACGGGGTTGCATTTAATGCACCGAGTTTGGCAGAAAAGAAACGATGCACCGATTCGGGCCAGCAACGAAACGAACGCACCCAATCCACTTTTTTCGAACCAATATTGATGTTTTGGTTCATTTTGGTCAGTTTCATTACTGTGCCGAAAACCATGCCGGGGGATGCATTTACTGCATCGATTTGGGCCGAAAATGAAACGATGCACCGATTCGTCCAGAAACAAAACGAACGCACCCAGTCCACTTTTATGGACCCAATAGTGATGTTTTCGTTCGTTTGGGTCAGTTTCATAATTGTGTCGAAAACCATGACGGGGTTGCATTTAATGCACCGAGTTTGGCAGAAAAGAAACGATGCACCGATTCGGGCCAGCAACGAAACGAACGCACCCAATCCACTTTTTTGGAACCAATATTGATGTTTTGGTTCATTTTGGTCAGTTTCTTTACTGTGCCGAAAACCATGTCGGGTTGCATTTACTGCACCGATTCGGGCCAAAAAATTAAACGATTCACCGATTCGTCCAGAAACAAAACGAACGCACCTAGTCCACTTTCTTGGACCCAATAGTGATGTTTGGGTTCATTTGGGTCAGTTTCGTAATTGTGTCGAAAACCATGCCGAGGTTGCATTTTATGCACCGCGTCGGGCAGAAAAGAAACGATGCACCGATGCGGGCCAGAAACAAAACGAACGCACCCAATCCACTTTTTTTGACCCAGTAGTGATGTTTTGGTTCATTTTGGTCAGTTTCATTACTGTGCCGAAAACCATGCCGGGGGTGCATTTACTGCATCAATTTGGGCCGAAAATGAAACGATGCACCGATTCGTCCAGAAACAAAACGAACGCACCCAGTCCACTTTTATGGACCCAATAGTGATGTTTGGTTTTGTTTGGGTCAGTTTCATAATTGTGTCGAAAAATGATGACGGGGTTGCATTTAATGCACCGAGTTGGGCAGAAAAGAAAAAATTCACCGATTCGGGTCAGAAACGAAACAAATGCACCCAATCCACTTTTGTAGACACAATATTGATGTTTTGGTTCATTTTGGTCAGTTTCATTACTGTGCTGAAAACTATGTCGGGTTGCATTTACTGCACCGATTGGGGCCAGAAAATTAAACGATGCACCGATACGTCCAGAAACAAAACGAACGCACTTAGTCCACTTTTTTGGACCCAATAGTGATGTTTGGGTTCATTTGGGTCAGTTTCGTAATTGTGTCGAAAACCATGCTGGGGTTGCATTTAATGCACCGAGTCGGGCAGAAAAGAAATGATGCACCGATGCGGGCCAGAAACAAAACGAAAGCACACAATCCACTTTTTTGGACCCAATAGTGATGTTTTGGTTCATTTTGGTCAGTTTCATTACTGTGTCGAAAACCATGCCGGGGGGTGCATTTACTGCATCGATTTGGGCCAAAAATGAAACGATGCACCGATTCGTCCAGAAACAAAACGAACGCACCCAGTCCACTTTTATGGACCCAATAGTGATGTTTGGGTTCGTTTGGGTCAGTTTCATAATTGTGTCGAAAACCATGACGGGGTTGCATTTAATGCACCGAGTTTGGAAGAAAAGAAACGATGCACCGATTCGGGCCAGCAACGAAATGAACGCACCCAATCCACTTTTTGGAACCAATATTGATGTTTTGGTTCATTTTGGTTAGTTTCATTACTGTGCCGAAAACCATGTCGAGTTGCATTTACTGCACCGATTCGGGCCAAAAATTAAACGATGCACCGATTCGTCCAGAAACAAAACGAACGCACCTAGTCCACTTTTTTGGACCCAATAGTGATGTTTGGGTTCATTTGGGTCAGTTTCGTAATTGTGTCGAAAACCATGTCGGGGTTGCATTTAATGCACCGAGTCGGGCAGAAAAGAAACGATGCACCGATGCGGGCCAGAAACAAAACGAAAGCACACAATCCACTTTTTTGGACCCAGTAGTGATGTTTTGGTTCATTTTGGTCAGTTTCATTACTGTGCCGAAAACCATGTCGGGTTGCATTTACTGCACCGATTCGGGCCAAAAAATTAAACGATGCACCGATTCGTCCAGAAATAAAACGAACGCACCTAGTCCACTTTTTTGGACCCAATAGTGATGTTTGGGTTCATTTGGGTCAGTGTCGTAATTGTGTCGAAAACCATTCCGGGGTTGCATTTAATGCACCGATGCGGTCCAGAAACAAAACGAACGCACACAATCCACTTTTTTTGACCCAGTAGTGATGTTTTGGTTCATTTTGGTCAGTTTCATTACTGTGCCGAAAACCATGCTGTGGGTGCATTTACTGCATCGATTTGGGCCGAAAATGAAACGATGCACCGATTCGTCCAGAAACAAAACGAACGCACCCAGTCCACTTTTATGGACCCAATAGTGATGTTTGGGTTCGTTTGGGTCAGTTTCATAATTGTGTCGAAAACCATGACGGGGTTGCATTTAATGCACCGAGTTTGGCAGAAAAGAAACGATGCACCGATTCGGGCCAGCAACGAAACGAACGCACCCAATCCACTTTTTTCGAACCAATATTGATGTTTTGGTTCATTTTGGTCAGTTTCATTACTGTGCCGAAAACCATGCTGGGGGATGCATTTACTGCATCGATTTGGGCCGAAAATGAAACGATGCACCGATTCGTCCAGAAACAAAACGAACGCACCTAGTCCACTTTTATGGACCCAATAGTGATGTTTGGGTTCGTTTGGGTCAGTTTCATAATTGTGTCGAAAACCATGACGGGGTTGCATTTAATGCACCGAGTTTGGCAGAAAAGAAACGATGCACCGATTCGGGCCAGCAACGAAACGAACGCACCCAATCCACTTTTTTCGAACAAATATTGATGTTTTGGTTCATTTTGGTCAGTTTCATTATTGTGCCGAAAACCATGCCGGGGGGTGCATTTACTGCATCGATTTGGGCCGAAAATTAAACGATGCACCGAATCATCCAGAAACAAAACGAACGCACCCAGTCCACTTTTATGGACCCAATAGTGATGTTTGTGTTCGTTTGGGTCAGTTTCGTAATTGTGTCGAAAACCATGTCGGGGTTGCATTTAATGCACCGAGTCGGGCAGAAAAGAAACGATGCACCGATGCGGGCCAGAAACAAAACGAAAGCACACAATCCACTTTTTTGGACCCAGTAGTGATGTTTTGGTTCATTTTGGCCAGTTTCATTACTGTGTCGAAAACCATGCCGGTGGGTGCATTTACTGCATCGATTTGGGCCGAAAATGAAACGATGCACCGATTCGTCCAGAAACAAAACGAACGCACCCAGTCCACTTTTATGGACCCAATAGTGATGTTTGGGTTCGTTTGGGTCAGTTTCATAATTGTGTCAAAAACCATGACGGGGTTGCATTTAATGCACCGAGTTTGGCAGAAAAGAAACGATGCACCGATTCGGGCCAGCAACGAAACGAACGCACCCAATCCACTTTTTTCGAACCAATATTGATGTTTTGGTTCATTTTGGTCAGTTTCATTACTGTGCCGAAAACCATGCCGGGGGATGCATTTACTGCATCGATTTGGGCCGAAAATGAAACGATGCACCGATTCGTCCAGAAACAAAACGAACGCACCCAGTCCACTTTTATGGACCCAATAGTGATGTTTTCGTTCGTTTGGGTCAGTTTCATAATTGTGTCGAAAACCATGACGGGGTTGCATTTAATGCACCGAGTTTGGCAGAAAAGAAACGATGCACCGATTCGGGCCAGCAACGAAACGAACGCACCCAATCCACTTTTTTGGAACCAATATTGATGTTTTGGTTCATTTTGGTCAGTTTCTTTACTGTGCCGAAAACCATGTCGGGTTGCATTTACTGCACCGATTCGGGCCAAAAAATTAAACGATTCACCGATTCGTCCAGAAACAAAACGAACGCACCTAGTCCACTTTCTTGGACCCAATAGTGATGTTTGGGTTCATTTGGGTCAGTTTCGTAATTGTGTCGAAAACCATGCCGAGGTTGCATTTTATGCACCGCGTCGGGCAGAAAAGAAACGATGCACCGATGCGGGCCAGAAACAAAACGAACGCACCCAATCCACTTTTTTTGACCCAGTAGTGATGTTTTGGTTCATTTTGGTCAGTTTCATTACTGTGCCGAAAACCATGCCGGGGGTGCATTTACTGCATCAATTTGGGCCGAAAATGAAACGATGCACCGATTCGTCCAGAAACAAAACGAACGCACCCAGTCCACTTTTATGGACCCAATAGTGATGTTTGGTTTCGTTTGGGTCAGTTTCATAATTGTGTCGAAAAATGATGACGGGGTTGCATTTAATGCACCGAGTTGGGCAGAAAAGAAAAAATTCACCGATTCGGGTCAGAAACGAAACAAATGCACCCAATCCACTTTTGTAGACACAATATTGATGTTTTGGTTCATTTTGGTCAGTTTCATTATTGTGCCGAAAACCATGTCGGGTTGCATTTACTGCACCGATTGGGGCCAGAAAATTAAACGATGCACCGATACGTCCAGAAACAAAACGAACGCACTTAGTCCACTTTTTTGGACCCAATAGTGATGTTTGTGTTCGTTTGGGTCAGTTTCGTAATTGTGTCGAAAACCATGCTGGGGTTGCATTTAATGCACCGAGTCGGGCAGAAAAGAAATGATGCACCGATGCGGGACAGAAACAAAAAGAAAGCACACAATCCACTTTTTTGGACCCAATAGTGATATTTTGGTTCATTTTGGTCAGTTTCATTACTGTGTCGAAAACCATGCCGGGGGGTGCATTTACTGCATCGATTTGGGCCAAAAATGAAACGATGCACCGATTCATCCAGAAACAAAACGAACGCACCCAGTCCACTTTTATGGACCCAATAGTGATGTTTGGGTTCGTTTGGGTCAGTTTCATAATTGTGTCGAAAACCATGACGGGGTTGCATTTAATGCACCGAGTTTGGAAGAAAAGAAACGATGCACCGATTCGGGCCAGCAACGAAACGAACGCACCCAATCCACTTTTTGGAACCAATATTGATGTTTTGGTTCATTTTGGTTAGTTTCATTACTGTGCCGAAAACCATGTCGAGTTGCATTTACTGCACCGATTCGGGCCAAAAATTAAACGATGCACCGATTCGTCCAGAAACAAAACGAACGCACCTAGTCCACTTTTTTGGACCCAATAGTGATGTTTGGGTTCATTTGGGTCAGTTTCGTAATTGTGTCGAAAACCATGTCGGGGTTGCATTTAATGCACCGAGTCGGGCAGAAAAGAAACGATGCACCGATGCGGGCCAGAAACAAAACGAAAGCACACAATCCACTTTTTTGGACCCAGTAGTGATGTTTTGGTTCATTTTGGTCAGTTTCATTACTGTGCCGAAAACCATGTCGGGTTGCATTTACTGCACCGATTCGGGCCAAAAAATTAAACGATGCACCGATTCATCCAGAAATAAAACGAACGCACCTAGTCCACTTTTTTGGACCCAATAGTGATGTTTGGGTTCATTTGGGTCAGTGTCGTAGTTGTGTCGAAAACCATTCCGGGGTTGCATTTAATGCACCGATGCGGGCCAGAAACAAAACGAACGCACACAATCCACTTTTTTGGACCCAGTAGTGATGTTTTGGTTCATTTTGGTCAGTTTCATTACTGTGCCGAAAACCATGCTGTGGGTGCATTTACTGCATCGATTTGGGCCGAAAATGAAACGATGCACCGATTCGTCCAGAAACAAAACGAACGCACCCAGTCCACTTTTATGGACCCAATAGTGATGTTTGGGTTCGTTTGGGTCAGTTTCATAATTGTGTCGAAAACCATGACGGGGTTGCATTTAATGCACCGAGTTTGGCAGAAAAGAAACGATGCACCGATTCGGGCCAGCAACGAAGCGAACGCACCCAATCCACTTTTTTCGAACAAATATTGATGTTTTGGTTCATTTTGGTCAGTTTCATTACTGTGCCGAAAACCATGCTGGGGGATGCATTTACTGCATCGATTTGGGCCGAAAATGAAACGATGCACCGATTCGTCCAGAAACAAAACGAACGCACCCAGTCCACTTTTATGGACCCAATAGTGATGTTTGGGTTCGTTTGGGTCAGTTTCATAATTGTGTCGAAAACCATGACGGGGTTGCATTTAATGCACCGAGTTTGGCAGAAAAGAAACGATGCACCGATTCGGGCCAGCAACGAAACGAACGCACCCAATCCACTTTTTTCGAACAAATATTGATGTTTTGGTTCATTTTGGTCAGTTTCATTATTGTGCCGAAAACCATGCCGGGGGGTGCATTTACTGCATCGATTTGGGCCGAAAATTAAACGATGCACCGAATCGTCCAGAAACAAAACGAACGCACCCAGTCCACTTTTATGGACCCAATAGTGATGTTTGTGTTCGTTTGGGTCAGTTTCGTAATTGTGTCGAAAACCATGTCGGGGTTGCATTTAATGCACCGAGTCGGGCAGAAAAGAAACGATGCACCGATGCGGGCCAGAAACAAAACGAAAGCACACAATCCACTTTTTTGGACCCAGTAGTGATGTTTTGGTTCATTTTGGCCAGTTTCATTACTGTGTCGAAAACCATGCCGGGGGGTGCATTTACTGCATCGATTTGGGCCAAAAATGAAACGATGCACCGATTCGTCCAGAAACAAAACGAACGCACCCAGTCCACTTTTATGGACCCAATAGTGATGTTTGGGTTCGTTTGGGTCAGTTTCATAATTGTGTCGAAAACCATGACGGGGTTGCATTTAATGCACCGAGTTTGGAAGAAAAGAAACGATGCACCGATTCGGGCCAGCAACGAAACGAACGCACCCAATCCACTTTTTGGAACCAATATTGATGTTTTGGTTCATTTTGGTTAGTTTCATTACTGTGCCAAAAACCATGTCGGGTTGCATTTACTGCACCGATTCGGGCCAAAAATTAAACGATGCACCGATTCGTCCAGAAACAAAACGAACGCACCTAGTCCACTTTTTTGGACCCAATAGTGATGTTTGGGTTCATTTGGGTCAGTTTCGTAATTGTGTCGAAAACCATGTCGGGGTTGCATTTAATGCACCGAGTCGGGCAGAAAAGAAACGATGCACCGATGCGGGCCAGAAACAAAACGAACGCACACAATCCACTTTTTTGGACCCAGTAGTGATGTTTTGGTTCATTTTGGTCAGTTTCATTACTGTGCCGAAAACCATGCTGTGGGTGCATTTACTGCATCGATTTGGGCCGAAAATGAAACGATGCACCGATTCGTCCAGAAACAAAACGAACGCACCCAGTCCACTTTTATGGACCCAATAGTGATGTTTGGGTTCGTTTGGGTCAGTTTCATAATTGTGTCGAAAACCATGACGGGGTTGCATTTAATGCACCGAGTTTGGCAGAAAAGAAACGATGCACCGATTCGGGCCAGCAACGAAGCGAACGCACCCAATCCACTTTTTTCGAACCAATATTGATGTTTTGGTTCATTTTGGTCAGTTTCATTACTGTGCCGAAAACCATGCTGGGGGATGCATTTACTGCATCGATTTGGGCCGAAAATGAAACGATGCACCGATTCGTCCAGAAACAAAACGAACGCACCCAGTCCACTTTTATGGACCCAATAGTGATGTTTGGGTTCGTTTGGGTCAGTTTCATAATTGTGTCGAAAACCATGACGGGGTTGCATTTAATGCACCGAGTTTGGCAGAAAAGAAACGATGCACCGATTCGGGCCCGCAACGAAACGAACGCACCCAATCCACTTTTTTCGAACAAATATTGATGTTTTGGTTCATTTTGGTCAGTTTCATTATTGTGCCGAAAACCATGCCGGGGTTGCATTTAATGCACCGAGTCGGGCAGAAAAGAAACGATGCACCGATGCGGGCCAGAAACAAAACGAAAGCACACAATCCACTTTTTTGGACCCAGTAGTGATGTTTTGGTTCATTTTGGCCAGTTTCATTACTGTGTCGAAAACCATGCCGGTGGGTGCATTTACTGCATCGATTTGGGCCAAAAATGAAACGATGCACCGATTCGTCCAGAAACAAAACGAACGCACCCAGTCCACTTTTATGGACCCAATAGTGATGTTTGGGTTCGTTTGGGTCAGTTTCATAATTGTGTCAAAAACCATGACGGGGTTGCATTTAATGCACCGAGTTTGGCAGAAAAGAAACGATGCACCGATTCGGGCCAGCAACGAAACGAATGCACCCAATCCACTTTTTTCGAACCAATATTGATGTTTTGGTTCATTTTGGTCAGTTTCATTACTGTGCCGAAAACCATGCCGGGGGATGCATTTACTGCATCGATTTGGGCCGAAAATGAAACGATGCACCGATTCGTCCAGAAACAAAACGAACGCACCCAGTCCACTTTTATGGACCCAATAGTGATGTTTTCGTTCGTTTGGGTCAGTTTCATAATTGTGTCGAAAACCATGACGGGGTTGCATTTAATGCACCGAGTTTGGCAGAAAAGAAACGATGCACCGATTCGGGCCAGCAACGAAACGAACGCACCCAATCCACTTTTTTGGAACCAATATTGATGTTTTGGTTCATTTTGGTCAGTTTCTTTACTGTGCCGAAAACCATGTCGGGTTGCATTTACTGCACCGATTCGGGCCAAAAAATTAAACGATTCACCGATTCGTCCAGAAACAAAACGAACGCACCTAGTCCACTTTCTTGGACCCAATAGTGATGTTTGGGTTCATTTGGGTCAGTTTCGTAATTGTGTCGAAAACCATGCCGAGGTTGCATTTTATGCACCGCGTCGGGCAGAAAAGAAACGATGCACCGATGCGGGCCAGAAACAAAACGAACGCACCCAATCCACTTTTTTTGACCTAGTAGTGATGTTTGGGTTCATTTGGGTCAGTTTCATAATTGTGTCGAAAACCATGACGGGGTTGCATTTAATGCACCGAGTTTGGCAGAAAAGAAACGATGCACCGATTCGGGCCAGCAACGAAGCAAACGCACCCAATCCACTTTTTTCGAACCAATATTGATGTTTTGGTTCATTTTGGTCAGTTTCATTACTGTGCCGAAAACCATGCTGGGGGATGCATTTACTGCATCGATTTGGGCCGAAAATGAAACGATGCACCGATTCGTCCAGAAACAAAACGAACGCACCCAGTCCACTTTTATGGACCCAATAGTGATGTTTGGGTTCGTTTGGGTCAGTTTCATAATTGTGTCGAAAACCATGACGGGGTTGCATTTAATGCACCGAGTTTGGCAGAAAAGAAACGATGCACCGATTCGGGCCAGCAACGAAACGAACGCACCCAATCCACTTTTTTCGAACAAATATTGATGTTTTGGTTCATTTTGGTCAGTTTCATTATTGTGCCGAAAACCATGCCGGGGGGTGCATTTACTGCATCGATTTGGGCCGAAAATTAAACGATGCACCGAATCGTCCAGAAACAAAACGAACGCACCCAGTCCACTTTTATGGACCCAATAGTGATGTTTGTGTTCGTTTGGGTCAGTTTCGTAATTGTGTCGAAAACCATGTCGGGGTTGCATTTAATGCACCGAGTCGGGCAGAAAAGAAACGATGCACCGATGCGGGCCAGAAACACAACGAAAGCACACAATCCACTTTTTTGGACCCAGTAGTGATGTTTTGGTTCATTTTGGCCAGTTTCATTACTGTGTCGAAAACCATGCCGGTGGGTGCATTTAGTGCATCGATTTGGGCCGAAAATGAAACGATGCACCGATTCGTCCAGAAACAAAACGAACGCACCCAGTCCACTTTTATGGACCCAATAGTGATGTTTGGGTTCGTTTGGGTCAGTTTCATAATTGTGTCGAAAACCATGACGGGGTTGCATTTAATGCACCGAGTTTGGCAGAAAAGAAACGATGCACCGATTCGGGCCAGCAACGAAACGAATGCACCCAATCCACTTTTTTCGAACCAATATTGATGTTTTGGTTCATTTTGGTCAGTTTCATTACTGTGCCGAAAACCATGCCGGGGGATGCATTTACTGCATCGATTTGGGCCGAAAATGAAACGATGCACCGATTCGTCCAGAAACAAAACGAACGCACCCAGTCCACTTTTATGGACCCAATAGTGATGTTTTCGTTCGTTTGGGTCAGTTTCATAATTGTGTCGAAAACCATGACGGGGTTGCATTTAATGCACCGAGTTTGGCAGAAAAGAAACGATGCACCGATTCGGGCCAGCAACGAAACGAACGCACCCAATCCACTTTTTTGGAACCAATATTGATGTTTTGGTTCATTTTGGTCAGTTTCTTTACTGTGCTGAAAACCATGTCGGGTTGCATTTACTGCACCGATTCGGGCCAAAAAATTAAACGATTCACCGATTCGTCCAGAAACAAAACGAACGCACCTAGTCCACTTTCTTGGACCCAATAGTGATGTTTGGGTTCATTTGGGTCAGTTTCGTAATTGTGTCGAAAACCATGCCGAGGTTGCATTTTATGCACCGCGTCGGGCAGAAAAGAAACGATGCACCGATGCGGGCCAGAAACAAAACGAACGCACCCAATCCACTTTTTTTGACCTAGTAGTGATGTTTGGGTTCATTTGGGTCAGTTTCATAATTGTGTCGAAAACCATGACGGGGTTGCATTTAATGCACCGAGTTTGGCAGAAAAGAAACGATGCACCGATTCGGGCCAGCAACGAAGCAAACGCACCCAATCCACTTTTTTCGAACCAATATTGATGTTTTGGTTCATTTTGGTCAGTTTCATTACTGTGCCGAAAACCATGCTGGGGGATGCATTTACTGCATCGATTTGGGCCGAAAATGAAACGATGCACCGATTCGTCCAGAAACAAAACGAACGCACCCAGTCCACTTTTATGGACCCAATAGTGATGTTTGGGTTCGTTTGGGTCAGTTTCATAATTGTGTCGAAAACCATGACGGGGTTGCATTTAATGCACCGAGTTTGGCAGAAAAGAAACGATGCACCGATTCGGGCCAGCAACGAAACGAACGCACCCAATCCACTTTTTTCGAACAAATATTGATGTTTTGGTTCATTTTGGTCAGTTTCATTATTGTGCCGAAAACCATGCCGGGGGGTGCATTTACTGCATCGATTTGGGCCGAAAATTAAACGATGCACCGAATCGTCCAGAAACAAAACGAACGCACCCAGTCCACTTTTATGGACCCAATAGTGATGTTTGTGTTCGTTTGGGTCAGTTTCGTAATTGTGTCGAAAACCATGTCGGGGTTGCATTTAATGCACCGAGTCGGGCAGAAAAGAAACGATGCACCGATGCGGGCCAGAAACACAACGAAAGCACACAATCCACTTTTTTGGACCCAGTAGTGATGTTTTGGTTCATTTTGGCCAGTTTCATTACTGTGTCGAAAACCATGCCGGTGGGTGCATTTACTGCATCGATTTGGGCCGAAAATGAAACGATGCACCGATTCGTCCAGAAACAAAACGAACGCACCCAGTCCACTTTTATGGACCCAATAGTGATGTTTGGGTTCGTTTGGGTCAGTTTCATAATTGTGTCGAAAACCATGACGGGGTTGCATTTAATGCACCGAGTTTGGCAGAAAAGAAACGATGCACCGATTCGGGCCAGCAACGAAACGAATGCACCCAATCCACTTTTTTCGAACCAATATTGATGTTTTGGTTCATTTTGGTCAGTTTCATTACTGTGCCGAAAACCATGCCGGGGGATGCATTTACTGCATCGATTTGGGCCGAAAATGAAACGATGCACCGATTCGTCCAGAAACAAAACGAACGCACCCAGTCCACTTTTATGGACCCAATAGTGATGTTTTCGTTCGTTTGGGTCAGTTTCATAATTGTGTCGAAAACCATGACGGGGTTGCATTTAATGCACCGAGTTTGGCAGAAAAGAAACGATGCACCGATTCGGGCCAGCAACGAAACGAACGCACCCAATCCACTTTTTTGGAACCAATATTGATGTTTTGGTTCATTTTGGTCAGTTTCTTTACTGTGCTGAAAACCATGTCGGGTTGCATTTACTGCACCGATTCGGGCCAAAAAATTAAACGATTCACCGATTCGTCCAGAAACAAAACGAACGCACCTAGTCCACTTTCTTGGACCCAATAGTGATGTTTGGGTTCATTTGGGTCAGTTTCGTAATTGTGTCGAAAACCATGCCGAGGTTGCATTTTATGCACCGCGTCGGGCAGAAAAGAAACGATGCACCGATGCGGGCCAGAAACAAAACGAACGCACCCAATCCACTTTTTTTGACCTAGTAGTGATGTTTGGGTTCATTTGGGTCAGTTTCATAATTGTGTCGAAAACCATGACGGGGTTGCATTTAATGCACCGAGTTTGGCAGAAAAGAAACGATGCACCGATTCGGGCCAGCAACGAAGCAAACGCACCCAATCCACTTTTTTCGAACCAATATTGATGTTTTGGTTCATTTTGGTCAGTTTCATTACTGTGCCGAAAACCATGCTGGGGGATGCATTTACTGCATCGATTTGGGCCGAAAATGAAACGATGCACCGATTCGTCCAGAAACAAAACGAACGCACCCAGTCCACTTTTATGGACCCAATAGTGATGTTTGGGTTCGTTTGGGTCAGTTTCATAATTGTGTCGAAAACCATGACGGGGTTGCATTTAATGCACCGAGTTTGGCAGAAAAGAAACGATGCACCGATTCGGGCCAGCAACGAAACGAACGCACCCAATCCACTTTTTTCGAACAAATATTGATGTTTTGGTTCATTTTGGTCAGTTTCATTATTGTGCCGAAAACCATGCCGGGGGGTGCATTTACTGCATCGATTTGGGCCGAAAATTAAACGATGCACCGAATCGTCCAGAAACAAAACGAACGCACCCAGTCCACTTTTATGGACCCAATAGTGATGTTTGTGTTCGTTTGGGTCAGTTTCGTAATTGTGTCGAAAACCATGTCGGGGTTGCATTTAATGCACCGAGTCGGGCAGAAAAGAAACGATGCACCGATGCGGGCCAGAAACACAACGAAAGCACACAATCCACTTTTTTGGACCCAGTAGTGATGTTTTGGTTCATTTTGGCCAGTTTCATTACTGTGTCGAAAACCATGCCGGTGGGTGCATTTACTGCATCGATTTGGGCCGAAAATGAAACGATGCACCGATTCGTCCAGAAACAAAACGAACGCACCCAGTCCACTTTTATGGACCCAATAGTGATGTTTGGGTTCGTTTGGGTCAGTTTCATAATTGTGTCGAAAACCATGACGGGGTTGCATTTAATGCACCGAGTTTGGCAGAAAAGAAACGATGCACCGATTCGGGCCAGCAACGAAACGAATGCACCCAATCCACTTTTTTCGAACCAATATTGATGTTTTGGTTCATTTTGGTCAGTTTCATTACTGTGCCGAAAACCATGCCGGGGGATGCATTTACTGCATCGATTTGGGCCGAAAATGAAACGATGCACCGATTCGTCCAGAAACAAAACGAACGCACCCAGTCCACTTTTATGGACCCAATAGTGATGTTTTCGTTCGTTTGGGTCAGTTTCATAATTGTGTCGAAAACCATGACGGGGTTGCATTTAATGCACCGAGTTTGGCAGAAAAGAAACGATGCACCGATTCGGGCCAGCAACGAAACGAACGCACCCAATCCACTTTTTTGGAACCAATATTGATGTTTTGGTTCATTTTGGTCAGTTTCTTTACTGTGCTGAAAACCATGTCGGGTTGCATTTACTGCACCGATTCGGGCCAAAAAATTAAACGATTCACCGATTCGTCCAGAAACAAAACGAACGCACCTAGTCCACTTTCTTGGACCCAATAGTGATGTTTGGGTTCATTTGGGTCAGTTTCGTAATTGTGTCGAAAACCATGCCGAGGTTGCATTTTATGCACCGCGTCGGGCAGAAAAGAAACGATGCACCGATGCGGGCCAGAAACAAAACGAACGCACCCAATCCACTTTTTTTGACCCAGTAGTGATGTTTTGGTTCATTTTGGTCAGTTTCATTACTGTGCCGAAAACCATGCCGGGGGTGCATTTACTGCATCAATTTGGGCCGAAAATGAAACGATGCACCAATTCGTCCAGAAACAAAACGAACGCACCCAGTCCACTTTTATGGACCCAATAGTGATGTTTGGTTTCGTTTGGGTCAGTTTCATAATTGTGTCGAAAAATGATGACAGGGTTGCATTTAATGCACCGAGTTGGGCAGAAAAGAAACAATTCACCGATTCGGGTCAGAAACGAAACAAATGCACCCAATCCACTTTTGTAGACCCAATATTGATGTTTTGGTTCATTTTGGTTAGTTTCATTACTGTGCCGAAAACTATGTCGGGTTGCATTTACTGCACCGATTCGGGCCAGAAAATTAAACAATGCACCGATTCGTCCAGAAACAAAACGAACGCACTTAGTCCACTTTTTTGGACCCAATAGTGATGTTTGGGTTCATTTGGGTCAGTGTCGTAATTGTGTCGAAAACCATTCCGGGGTTGCATTTAATGCACCGATGCGGGCCAGAAACAAAACGAACGCACACAATCCACTTTTTTGGACCCAGTAGTGATGTTTTGGTTCATTTTGGTCAGTTTCATTACTGTGCCGAAAACCATGTTGTGGGTGCATTTACTGCATCGATTTGGGCCGAAAATGAAACGATGCACCAATTCGTCCAGAAACAAAACGAATGCACCCAGTCCACTTTTATGGACCCAATAGTGATGTTTGGGTTCGTTTGGGTCAGTTTCATAATTGTGTCGAAAACCATGACGGGGTTGCATTTAATGCACCGAGTTTGGCAGAAAAGAAACGATGCACCGATTCGGGCCAGCAATGAAACGAACGCACCCAATCCACTTTTTTCGAACCAATATTGATGTTTTGGTTCATTTTGGTCAGTTTCATTACTGTGCCGAAAACCATGCTGGGGGATGCATTTACTGCATCAATTTGGGCCGAAAATGAAACGATGCACCGATTCGTCCAGAAACAAAACGAACGCACCCAGTCCACTTTTATGGACCCAATAGTGATGTTTGGGTTCGTTTGGGTCAGTTTCATAATTGTGTCGAAAACCATGACGGGGTTGCATTTAATGCACCGAGTTTGGCAGAAAAGAAACGATGCACCGATTCGGGCCAGCAACGAAATGAACGCACCCAATCCACTTTTTTCGAACAAATATTGATGTTTTGGTTCATTTTGGTCAGTTTCATTATTGTGCCGAAAACCATGCCGGGGGGTGCATTTACTGCATCGATTTGGGCCGAAAATTAAACGATGCACCGAATCGTCCAGAAACAAAACGAACGCACCCAGTCCACTTTTATGGACCCAATAGTGATGTTTGTGTTCGTTTGGGTCAGTTTCGTAATTGTGTCGAAAACCATGTCGGGGTTGCATTTAATGCACCGAGTCGGGCAGAAAAGAAACGATGCACCGATGCGGGCCAGAAACAAAATGAAAGCACACAATCCACTTTTTTGGACCCAGTAGTGATGTTTTGGTTCATTTTGGCCAGTTTCATTACTGTGTCGAAAACCATGCCGGTGGGTGCATTTACTGCATCGATTTGGGCCGAAAATGAAACGATGCACCGATTCGTCCAGAAACAAAACGAACGCACCCAGTCCACTTTTATGGACCCAATAGTGATGTTTGGGTTCGTTTGGGTCAGTTTCATAATTGTGTCGAAAACCATGACGGGGTTGCATTTAATGCACCGAGTTTGGCAGAAAAGAAACGATGCACCGATTCGGGCCAGCAACGAAACGAACGCACCCAATCCACTTTTTTCGAACCAATATTGATGTTTTGGTTCATTTTGGTCAGTTTCATTACTGTGCCGAAAACCATGCCGGGGGATGCATTTACTGCATCGATTTGGGCCGAAATGAAACGATGCACCGATTCGTCCAGAAACAAAACGAACACACCCAGTCCACTTTTATGGACCCAATAGTGATGTTTTCGTTCGTTTGGGTCAGTTTCATAATTGTGTCGAAAACCATGACGGGGTTGCATTTAATGCACCGAGTTTGGCAGAAAAGAAACGATGCACCGATTCGGGCCAACAACGAAACGAACGCACCCAATCCACTTTTTTGGAACCAATATTGATGTTTTGGTTCATTTTGGTCAGTTTCTTTACTGTGCCGAAAACCATGTCGGGTTGCATTTACTGCACCGATTCGGGCCAAAAAATTAAACGATTCACCGATTCGTCCAGAAGCAAAACGAACGCACCTAGTCCACTTTCTTGGACCCAATAGTGATGTTTGGGTTCATTTGGGTCAGTTTCGTAATTGTGTCGAAAACCATGCCGAGGTTGCATTTTATGCACCGCGTCGGGCAGAAAAGAAACGATGCACCGATGCGGGCCAGAAACAAAACGAACGCACCCAATCCACTTTTTTTGACCCAGTAGTGATGTTTTGGTTCATTTTGGTCAGTTTCATTACTGTGCCGAAAACCATGCCGGGGGTGCATTTACTGCATCGATTTGGGCCGAAAATGAAACGATGCACCGATTCGTCCAGAAACAAAACGAACGCACCCAGTCCACTTTTATGGACCCAATAGTGATGTTTGGTTTCGTTTGGGTCAGTTTTATAATTGTGTCGAAAAATGATGACGGGGTTCCATTTAATGCACCGAGTTGGGCAGAAAAAGAAACAATTCACCGATTCGGGCCAGCAACGAAACGAATGCACCCAATCCACTTTTGTAGACCCAATATTGATGTTTTGTTTCATTTTGGTCAGTTTCATTACTGTGCCGAAAACTATGTCGGGTTGCATTTACTGCACCGATTCGGGCCAGAAAATTAAACGATGCACCGATTCGTCCAGAAACAAAACGAACGCACTTAGTCCACTTTTTTGGACCCAATAGTGATGTTTGGGTTCATTTGGGTCAGTTTCGTAATTGTGTCGAAAACCATGCCGGGGTTGCATTTAATGCACCGAGTCGGGCAGAAAAGAAACGATGCACCGATGCGGGCCAGAAACAAAACGAAAGCACACAATCCACTTTTTTGGACCCAATAGTGATGTTTTGGTTCATTTTGGTCAGTTTCATTACTGTGTCGAAAACCATGCCGGGGGGGTGCATTTACTGCATCGATTTGGCCCGAAAATGAAACGATGCACCGATTCGTCCAGAAACAAAACGAACGCACCCAGTCCACTTTTATGGACCCAATAGTGATGTTTGGGTTCGTTTGGGTCAGTTTCATAATTGTGTCGAAAACCATGACGGGGTTGCATTTAATGCACCGAGTTTGGCAGAAAAGAAACGATGCACCGATTCGGGCCAGCAACGAAACGAACGCACCCAATCCACTTTTTGGAACCAATATTGATGTTTTGGTTCATTTTGGTTAGTTTCATTACTGTGCCGAAAACCATGTCGGGTTGCATTTACTGCACCGATTCGGGCCAAAAATTAAACGATGCACCGATTCGTCCAGAAACAAAACGAACGCACCTAGTCCACTTTTTTGGACCCAATAGTGATGTTTGGGTTCGTTTGGGTCAGTTTCGTAATTGTGTCGAAAACCATGCCGAGGTTGCATTTTATGCACCGAGTCGGCCAGAAAAGAAACGATGCACCGATGCTGGCCAGAAACAAAACGAACGCACCCAATCCACTTTTTTTTGACCCAGTAGTGATGTTTTGGTTCATTTTGGTCAGTTTCATTACTATGCCGAAATCCATGCCGGGTGTGCATTTACTGCATCGATTTGGGCCGAGAATGAAACGATGCACCGATTCGTCCAGAAACAAAACGAACGCACCCAGTCCACTTTTATGGACCCAATAGTGATGTTTGGGTTCGTTTGGGTCAGTTTCATAATTGTGTCGAAAAATGATGACGGGGTTGCATTTAATGCACCAAGTTGGGCAGAAAAGAAACGATGCACCGATTCGGGCCAGAAACGAAACAAATGCACCCAATCCACTTTTGTAGACCTAATATTGATGTTTTGGTTCATTTTGGTCAGTTTCATTACTGTGCCGAAAATCATGTGGGTTGCATTTACTGCACCGATTCGGGCCAAAAAATTAAACGATGCACCGATTCGTCCAGAAACAAAACGAACGCACCCAGTCCAGTTTTATGGACCCAATAGTGATGTTTGGGTTCGTTTGAGTCAGTTTCATAATTGTGTCGAAAAATGATGACGGGGTTGCATTTAATGCACCGAGTTGGGCAGAAAAGAAACGATGCACCGATTCGGGTCAGAAACGAAACAAATGCACCCAATCCACATTTGTAGACCCAATATTGATGTTTTGGTTCATTTTGGTCAGTTTCATTACTGTGCCGAAAACCATGCCGGGGGTGCATTTACTGCATCGATTTGGGCCGAAAATGAAACGATGCACCGATTCGTCTAGAAACAAAACGAATGCACCCAGTCCACTTTTATGGACCCAATAGTGATGTTTGGGTTCGTTTGGGTCAGTTTCATAATTGTGTCGAAAACCATGACGGGGTTGCATTTAATGCACCGAGTTTGGCAGAAAAGAAACGATGCACCGATTCGGGCCAGCAACGAAACGAACGCACCCAATCCACTTTTTTCGAACCAATATTGATGTTTTGGTTCATTTTGGTCAGTTTCATTACTGTGCCGAAAACCATGCCGGGGGATGCATTTACTGCATCGATTTGGGACGAAATGAAACGATGCACCGATTCGTCCAGAAACAAAACGAACGCACCCAGTCCACTTTTATGGACCCAATAGTGATGTTTTCGTTCGTTTGGGTCAGTTTCATAATTGTGTCGAAAACCATGACGGGGTTGCATTTAATGCACCGAGTTTGGCAGAAAAGAAACGATGCACCGATTCGGGCCAGCAACGAAACGAACGCACCCAATCCACTTTTTTGGAACCAATATTGATGTTTTGGTTCATTTTGGTCAGTTTCTTTACTGTGCCGAAAACCATGTCGGGTTGCATTTACTGCACTGATTCGGGCCAAAAAATTAAACGATTCACCGATTCGTCCAGAAGCAAAACGAACGCACCTAGTCCACTTTCTTGGACCCAATAGTGATGTTTGGGTTCATTTGGGTCAGTTTCATTACTGTGCCGAAAACCATGCCGGGGGTGCATTTACTGCATCGATTTGGGCCGAAAATGAAACGATGCACCGATTCGTCCAGAAACAAAACGAACGCACCCAGTCCACTTTTATGGACCCAATAGTGATGTTTGGTTTCGTTTGGGTCAGTTTCATAATTGTGTCGAAAAATGATGACGGGGTTCCATTTAATGCACCGAGTTGGGCAGAAAAAGAAACAATTCACCAATTCGGGCCAGCAACGAAACGAATGCACCCAATCCACTTTTGTAGACCCAATATTGATGTTTTGGTTCATTTTGGTCAGTTTCATTACTGTGCCGAAAACTATGTCGGGTTGCATTTACTGCACCGATTCGGGCCAGAAAATTAAACGATGCACCGATTCGTCCAGAAACAAAACGAACGCACTTAGTCCACTTTTTTGGACCCAATAGTGATGTTTGGGTTCATTTGGGTCAGTTTCGTAATTGTGTCGAAAACCATGCCGGGGTTGCATTTAATGCACCGAGTCGGGCAGAAAAGAAACGATGCACCGATGCGGGCCAGAAACAAAACGAAAGCACACAATCCACTTTTTTGGACCCAATAGTGATGTTTTGGTTCATTTTGGTCAGTTTCATTACTGTGTCGAAAACCATGCCGGGGGGGTGCATTTACTGCATCGATTTGGGCCGAAAATGAAACGATGCACCGATTCGTCCAGAAACAAAACGAACGCACCCAGTCCACTTTTATCGACCCAATAGTGATGTTTGGGTTCATTTGGGTCAGTTTCATAATTGTGTCGAAAACCATGACGGGGTTGCATTTAATGCACCGAGTTTGGCAGAAAAGAAATGATGCACCGATTCGGGCCAGCAACGAAACGAACGCACCCAATCCACTTTTTGGAACCAATATTGATGTTTTGGTTCATTTTGGTTAGTTTCATTACTGTGCCGAAAACCATGTCGGGTTGCATTTACTGCACCGATTCGGGCCAAAAATTAAACGATGCACCGATTCGTCCAGAAACAAAACGAACGCACCTAGTCCAGTTTTATGGACCCAATAGTGATGTTTGGGTTCGTTTGAGTCAGTTTCATAATTGTGTCGAAAACCATGCCGAGGTTGCATTTTATGCACCGAGTCGGCCAGAAAAGAAACGATGCACCGATGCTGGCCAGAAACAAAACGAACGCACCCAATCCACTTTTTTTTGACCCAGTAGTGATGTTTTGGTTCATTTTGGTCAGTTTCATTACTGTGCCGAAATCCATGCCGGGTGTGCATTTACTGCATCGATTTGGGCCGAGAATGAAACGATGCACCGATTCGTCCAGAAACAAAACGAATGCACCCAGTCCACTTTTATGGACCCAATAGTGATGTTTGGGTTCGTTTGGGTCAGTTTCATAATTGGGTCGAAAAATGATGACGGGGTTGCATTTAATGCACCGAGTTGGGCAGAAAAGAAACGATGCACCGATTCGGGCCAGAAACGAAACAAATGCACCCAATCCACTTTTGTAGACCTAATATTGATGTTTTGGTTCATTTTGGTCAGTTTCATTACTGTGCCGAAAATCATGTGGGTTGCATTTACTGCACCGATTCGGGCCAAAAAATTAAACGATGCACCGATTCGTCCAGAAACAAAACGAACGCACCCAGTCCAGTTTTATGGACCCAATAGTGATGTTTGGGTTCGTTTGAGTCAGTTTCATAATTGTGTCGAAAAATGATGACGGGGTTGCATTTAATGCACCGAGTTGGGCAGAAAAGAAACGATGCACCGATTCGGGTTAGAAACGAAACAAATGCACCCAATCCACATTTGTAGACCCAATATTGATGTTTTGGTTCATTTTGGTCAGTTTCATTACTGTGCCGAAAACCATGCCGGGGGTGCATTTACTGCATCGATTTGGGCCGAAAATGAAACGATGCACCGATTCGTCCAGAAACAAAACGAATGCACCCAGTCCACTTTTATGGACCCAATAGTGATGTTTGGGTTCGTTTGGGTCAGTTTCATAATTATGTCGAAAAATGATGACGGGGTTGCATTTAATGCACCGAGTTGGGCAGAAAAGAAACGATGCACCGATTCGGGCCAGAAACGAAACAAATGCACCCAATCCACTTTTGTAGACCTAATATTGATGTTTTGGTTCATTTTGGTCAGTTTCATTACTGTGCCGAAAATCATGTCGGGTTGCATTTACTGCACCGATTCGGGCCAAAAAATTAAACGATGCACCGATTCGTCCAGAAACAAAACGAACGCACCCAGTCCACTTTTTTGGACCCAATAGTGATGTTTGGGTTCGTTTGGGTCAGTTTCATAATTGTGTCGAAAAATGATGACGGGGTTGCATTTAATGCACCGAGTTGGGCAGAAAAGAAACGATGCACCGATTCGGGTCAGAAACGAAACAAATGCACCCAATCCACTTTTGTAGACCCAGTATTGATGTTTTGGTTCATTTTGGTCAATTTCATTACTGTGCCGAAAACCATGTCGGGTTGCATTTACTGCACCGATTCGGGCCAGAAAATTAAACGATGCACCGATTCGTCCAGAAACAAAACGAACGCACTTAGTCCACTTTTTTGACCCAATAGTGATGTTTGGGTTCGTTTGGGTCAGTTTCATAATTGTGTCGAAAAATGAGGACGGGGTTGCATTTAATGCACCGAGTTGGGCAGAAAAGAAACGATGCACCGATTCGGGTCAGAAACGAAACAAATGCACCCAATCCACTTTTGTAGACCCAATATTGATGTTTTGGTTCATTTTGGTCAGTTTCATTACTGTGCCGAAAACCATGCCGGGGGTGCATTTACTGCATCGATTTGGGCCGAAAATGAAACGATGCACCGATTCGTCCAGAAACAAAACGAATGCACCCAGTCCACTTTTATGGACCCAATAGTGATGTTTGGGTTCGTTTGGGTCAGTTTCATAATTATGTCGAAAAATGATGACGGGGTTGCATTTAATGCACCGAGTTGGGCAGAAAAGAAACGATGCACCGATTCGGGCCAGAAACGAAACAAATGCACCCAATCCACTTTTGTAGACCTAATATTGATGTTTTGGTTCATTTTGGTCAGTTTCATTACTGTGCCGAAAATCATGTCGGGTTGCATTTACTGCACCGATTCGGGCCAGAAAATTAAACGATGCACCGATTCGTCCAGAAACAAAACGAACGCACTTAGTCCACTTTTTTGACCCAATAGTGATGTTTGGGTTCGTTTGGGTCAGTTTCATAATTGTGTCGAAAAATGATGACGGGGTTGCATTTAATGCACCGAGTTGGGCAGAAAAGAAACGATGCACCGATTCGGGTCAGAAACGAAACAAATGCACCCAATCCACTTTTGTAGACCCAGTATTGATGTTTTGGTTCATTTTGGTCAATTTCATTACTGTGCCGAAAACCATGTCGGGTTGCATTTACTGCACCGATTCGGGCCAGAAAATTAAACGATGCACCGATTCGTCCAGAAACAAAACGAATGCACCCAGTCCACTTTTTTTGACCCAATAGTGATGTTTGGGTTCATTTGGGTCAGTTTTGTAATTTTGTCGAAAACCATGCCGGGGTTGCATTTAATGCACCGAGTCGGGCAGAAAAGAAACGATGCACCGATTCGGGCCAAAAACAAAACAAACGCACCCAATCCACTTTTTTTGACCCAGTAGTGATGTTTTGGTTCATTTTGGTCAGTTTCATTATTGTGTCGAAAACCATGCATGGGGGCGCATTTACTGCATCGATTTGGGCCGAAAATGAAACGATGCACCGATTCGTCCAGAAACAAAACGAACGCACCCAGTCCACTTTTATGGACCCAATAGTGATGTTTGGGTTCGTTTGGGTCAGTTACATAATTGTGTCGAAAACCATGCCGGGTTGCATTTAATGCACCGAGTTGGGCAGAAAAGAAACGATGCACCGATTCGGGCCAGAAACGAAACAAATGCACCCAATCCACTTTTGTAGACCTAATATTGATGTTTTGGTTCATTTTGGTCAGTTTCATTACTGTGCCGAAAATCATGTCGGGTTGCATTTACTGCACCGATTCGGGCCAAAAAATTAAACGATGCACCGATTCGTCCAGAAACAAAACGAACGCACCCAGTCCACTTTTTTGGACCCAATAGTGATGTTTGGGTTCGTTTGGGTCAGTTTCATAATTGTGTCGAAAAATGATGACGGGGTTGCATTTAATGCACCGAGTAGGGCAGAAAAGAAACGATGCACCGATTCGGGTCAGAAACGAAACAAATGCACCCAATCCACTTTTGTAGACCTAATATTGATGTTTTGGTTCATTTTGGTCAGTTTCATTACTGTGCCGAAAATCATGTCGGGTTGCATTTACTGCACCGATTCGGGCCAAAAAATTAAACGATGCACCGATTCGTCCAGAAACAAAACGAACGCACCCAGTCCACTTTTTTGGACCCAATAGTGATGTTTGGGTTCGTTTGGGTCAGTTTCATAATTGTGTCGAAAAATGATGACGGGGTTGCATTTAATGCACCGAGTAGGGCAGAAAAGAAACGATGCACCGATTCGGGTCAGAAACGAAACAAATGCACCCAATCCACTTTTGTAGACCCAGTATTGATGTTTTGGTTCATTTTGGTCAATTTCATTACTGTGCCGAAAACCATGTCGGGTTGCATTTACTGCACCGATTCGGGCCAGAAAATTAAACGATGCACCGATTCGTCCAGAAACAAAACGAACGCACTTAGTCCACTTTTTTGACCCAATAGTGATGTTTGGGTTCGTTTGGGTCAGTTTCATAATTGTGTCGAAAAATGATGACGGGGTTGCATTTAATGCACCGAGTTGGGCAGAAAAGAAACGATGCACCGATTCGGGTCAGAAACGAAACAAATGCACCCAATCCACTTTTGTAGACCCAGTATTGATGTTTTGGTTCATTTTGGTCAATTTCATTACTGTGCCGAAAACCATGTCGGGTTGCATTTACTGCACCGATTCGGGCCAGAAAATTAAACGATGCACCGATTCGTCCAGAAACAAAACGAATGCACCCAGTCCACTTTTTTTGACCCAATAGTGATGTTTGGGTTCATTTGGGTCAGTTTTGTAATTTTGTCGAAAACCATGCCGGGGTTGCATTTAATGCACCGAGTCGGGCAGAAAAGAAACGATGCACCGATTCGGGCCAAAAACAAAACAAACGCACCCAATCCACTTTTTTTGACCCAGTAGTGATGTTTTGGTTCATTTTGGTCAGTTTCATTATTGTGTCGAAAACCATGCATGGGGGCGCATTTACTGCATCGATTTGGGCCGAAAATGAAACGATGCACCGATTCGTCCAGAAACAAAACGAACGCACCCAGTCCACTTTTATGGACCCAATAGTGATGTTTGGGTTCGTTTGGGTCAGTTACATAATTGTGTCGAAAACCATGCCGGGTTGCATTTAATGCACCGAGTTGGGCAGAAAAGAAACGATGCACCGATTCGGGCCAGAAACGAAACAAATGCACCCAATCCACTTTTGTAGACCTAATATTGATGTTTTGGTTCATTTTGGTCAGTTTCATTACTGTGCCGAAAATCATGTCGGGTTGCATTTACTGCACCGATTCGGGCCAAAAAATTAAACGATGCACCGATTCGTCCAGAAACAAAACGAACGCACCCAGTCCACTTTTTTGGACCCAATAGTGATGTTTGGGTTCGTTTGGGTCAGTTTCATAATTGTGTCGAAAAATGATGACGGGGTTGCATTTAATGCACCGAGTAGGGCAGAAAAGAAACGATGCACCGATTCGGGTCAGAAACGAAACAAATGCACCCAATCCACTTTTGTAGACCTAATATTGATGTTTTGGTTCATTTTGGTCAGTTTCATTACTGTGCCGAAAATCATGTCGGGTTGCATTTACTGCACCGATTCGGGCCAAAAAATTAAACGATGCACCGATTCGTCCAGAAACAAAACGAACGCACCCAGTCCACTTTTTTGGACCCAATAGTGATGTTTGGGTTCGTTTGGGTCAGTTTCATAATTGTGTCGAAAAATGATGACGGGGTTGCATTTAATGCACCGAGTAGGGCAGAAAAGAAACGATGCACCGATTCGGGTCAGAAACGAAACAAATGCACCCAATCCACTTTTGTAGACCTAATATTGATGTTTTGGTTCATTTTGGTCAGTTTCATTACTGTGCCGAAAATCATGTCGGGTTGCATTTACTGCACCGATTCGGGCCAAAAAATTAAACGATGCACCGATTCGTCCAGAAACAAAACGAACGCACCCAGTCCACTTTTTTGGACCCAATAGTGATGTTTGGGTTCGTTTGGGTCAGTTTCATAATTGTGTCAAAAAATGATGACGGGGTTGCATTTAATGCACCGAGTAGGGCAGAAAAGAAACGATGCACCGATTCGGGTCAGAAACGAAACAAATGCACCCAATCCACTTTTGTAGACCCAGTATTGATGTTTTGGTTCATTTTGGTCAATTTCATTACTGTGCCGAAAACCATGTCGGGTTGCATTTACTGCACCGATTCGGGCCAGAAACTTAAACGATGCACCGATTCGTCCAGAAACAAAACGAACGCACTTAGTCCACTTTTTTGACCCAATAGTGATGTTTGGGTTCGTTTGGGTCAGTTTCATAATTGTGTCGAAAAATGATGACGGGGTTGCATTTAATGCACCGAGTTGGGCAGAAAAGAAACGATGCACCGATTCGGGTCAGAAACGAAACAAATGCACCCAATCCACTTTTGTAGACCCAGTATTGATGTTTTGGTTCATTTTGGTCAATTTCATTACTGTGCCGAAAACCATGTCGGGTTGCATTTACTGCACCGATTCGGGCCAGAAAATTAAACGATGCACCGATTCGTCCAGAAACAAAACGAATGCACCCAGTCCACTTTTTTTGACCCAATAGTGATGTTTGGGTTCATTTGGGTCAGTTTTGTAATTTTGTCGAAAACCATGCCGGGGTTGCATTTAATGCACCGAGTCGGGCAGAAAAGAAACGATGCACCGATTCGGGCCAAAAACAAAACAAACGCACCCAATCCACTTTTTTTGACCCAGTAGTGATGTTTTGGTTCATTTTGGTCAGTTTCATTATTGTGTCGAAAACCATGCATGGGGGCGCATTTACTGCATCGATTTGGGCCGAAAATGAAACGATGCACCGATTCGTCCAGAAACAAAACGAACGCACCCAGTCCACTTTTATGGACCCAATAGTGATGTTTGGGTTCGTTTGGGTCAGTTACATAATTGTGTCGAAAACCATGCCGGGTTGCATTTAATGCACCGAGTTTGGCAGAAAAGAAACGATGCACCGATTCGGGCCAGAAACGAAACGAACGCACCCAATCCACTTTTTTCGAACCAATATTGATGTTTTGGTTCATTTTGGTCAGTTTCATTACTGTGCCGAAAACCATGCCGGGGGGTGCATTTACTGCATCGATTTGGGCCGAAAATGAAACGATGCACCGATTCGTCCAGAAACAAAACGAACGCATCCAGTCCACTTTTATGGACCCAATAGTGATGTTTGGGTTCGTTTGGGTCAGTTTCATAATTGTGTCGAAAACCATGACGGGGTTGCATTTAATGCACCGAGTTTGGCAGAAAAGAAACGATGCACCGATTCGGGTCAGAAACGAAACAAATGCACCCAATCCACTTTTGTAGACCCAGTATTGATGTTTTGGTTCATTTTGGTCAATTTCGTTACTGTGCCGAAAACCATGTCGGGTTGCATTTACTGCACCGATTCGGGCCAGAAAATTAAACGATGCACCGATTCGTCCAGAAACAAAACGAATGCACCCAGTCCACTTTTTTTGACCCAATAGTGATGTTTGGGTTCATTTGGGTCAGTTTTGTAATTGTGTCGAAAACCATGCCGGGGTTGCATTTAATGCACCGAGTCGGGCAGAAAAGAAACGATGCACCGATTCGGGCCAAAAACAAAACAAACGCACCCAATCCACTTTTTTTGACCCAGTAGTGATGTTTTGGTTCATTTTGGTCAGTTTCATTACTGTGTCGAAAACCATGCATGGGGGTGCATTTAGTGCATCGATTTGGGCCGAAAATGAAACGATGCACCGATTCGTCCAGAAACAAAACGAACGCACCCAGTCCACTTTTATGGACCCAATAGTGATGTTTGGGTTCGTTTGGGTCAGTTACATAATTGTGCCGAAAACCATGTCAGGTTGCATTTAATGCACCGAGTCGGGCAGAAAAGAAACGATGCACCGATTCGGGCCAGAAACAAAACGAACGCACCCAATCCACTTTTTTGGAACCAATATTGATATTTTGGTTCATTTTGGTCAGTTTCATTACTGTGCCGAAAACCATGTCGGGTTGCATTTACTGCACCGATTCGGGCCAGAAAATTAAACGATGCACCGATTCGTCCAGAAACAAAACGAACGCACTAAGTCCACTTTTTTGACCCAATAGTGATGTTTGGGTTCGTTTGGGTCAGTTTCATAATTGTGTCGAAAAATGATGACGGGGTTGCATTTAATGCACCGAGTTGGGCAGAAAAGAAACGATGCACCGATTCGGGTCAGAAACGAAACAAATGCACCCAATCCACTTTTGTAGACCCAGTATTGATGTTTTGGTTCATTTTGGTCAATTTCATTACTGTGCCGAAAACCATGTCGGGTTGCATTTACTGCACCGATTCGGGCCAGAAAATTAAATGATGCACCGATTCGTCCAGAAACAAAACGAATGCACCCAGTCCACTTTTTTTGACCCAATAGTGATGTTTGGGTTCATTTGGGTCAGTTTTGTAATTGTGTCGAAAACCATGCCGGGGTTGCATTTAATGCACCGAGTCGGGCAGAAAAGAAACGATGCACCGATTCGGGCCAAAAACGAAACAAACGCACCCAATCCACTTTTTTTGACCCAGTAGTGATGTTTTGGTTCATTTTGGTCAGTTTCATTATTGTGTCGAAAACCATGCATGGGGGTGCATTTACTGCATCGATTTGGGCCGAAAATGAAACGATGCACCGATTCGTCCAGAAACAAAACGAACGCACCCAGTCCACTTTTATGGACCCAATAGTGATGTTTGGGTTCATTTGGGTCAGTTACATAATTGTGTCGAAAACCATGCCGGGGTTGCATTTAATGCACCGAGTTTGGCAGAAAAGAAACGATGCACCGATTCGGGCCAGCAACGAAACGAACGCACCCAATCCACTTTTTTCGAACCAATATTGATGTTTTGGTTCATTTTGGTCAGTTTCATTACTGTGCCGAAAACCATGCCGGGGGGTGCATTTACTGCATCGATTTGGCCCGAAAATGAAACGATGCACCGATTCGTCCAGAAACAAAACGAACGCACCCAGTCCACTTTTATGGACCCAATAGTGATGTTTGGGTTCGTTTGGGTCAGTTTCATAATTGTGTCGAAAACCATGACGGGGTTGCATTTAATGCACCGAGTTTGGCAGAAAAGAAACGATGCACCGATTCGGGCCAGCAACGAAACGAACGCACCCAATCCACTTTTTTGGAACCAATATTGATGTTTTGGTTCATTTTGGTCAGTTTCATTACTGTGCCGAAAACCATGTCGGGTTGCATTTACTGCACCGATTCGGGCCAAAAATTAAACGATGCACCGATTCGTCCAGAAACAAAACGAACGCACCTAGTCCACTTTTTTGGACCCAATAGTGATGTTTGGGTTCATTTGGGTCAGTTTCGTAATTGTGTCGAAAACCATGCTGGGGTTGCATTTAATGCACCTAGTCGGGCAGAAAAGAAACAAAGCACCGATTCGGGCCAGAAACAAAACGAACGCACCCAATCCACTTTTTTTCACCCAGTAGTGATGTTTTGGTTCATTTTGGTCAGTTTCGTCACTGTGCCTAAAACCATGCCGGGGGTGCATTTAGTGCAACGATTTGGGCCGAAAATGAAACGATGCACCGATTCGTCTAGAAACAAAATGAACGCACCCAGACCATTTTTATGGACCCAATAGTGATGTTTGGGTTCGTTTGGGTCAGTTTCATAATTCTGTCGAAAAATGATGATGGGGTTGCATTTAATGCACCGAGTTGGGCAGAAAAGAAACGATGCACCGATTCGGGCCAGAAACAAAACAAATGCACCCAATCCACTTTTGTAGACCCAATATTGATGTTTTGGTTCATTTTGGTCAGTTTCATTACTGTGCCGAAAACCATGTCGGGTTGCATTTACTGCACCGATTCGGGCCAAAAAATTAAACGATGCACCGATTCGTCCAGAAACAAAACGAACGCACCTAGGCCACTTTTTTGGACCTAATAGTGATGTTTGGGTTCATTTGGGTCAGTTTCGTAATTGTGTCGAAAACCATGCCGAGGTTGCATTTTATGCACCGAGTCAGGCAGAAAAGAAACGATGCACCGATGCGGGCCAGAAACAAAACGAACGCACCCAATCCACTTTTTTTGACCCAGTAGCGATGTTTTGGTTCATTTTGGTCAGTTTCATTACTGTGCCGAAAACCATGCCGGGGGTGCATTTACTGCATCGATTTGGGCCGAAAATGAAACGATGCACCGATTCGTGCAGAAACAAAACGAACGCACCCAGTCCACTTTTATGGACCCAATAGTGATGTTTGGGTTCGTTTGGGTCAGTTTCATAATTGTGTCGAAAAATGATGACGGGGTTGCATTTAATGCACCGAGTTGGGCAGAAAAGAAACGATGCACCGATTCGGGTTAGAAACGAAACAAATGCACCCAATCCACTTTTGTAGACCCAATATCTATGTTTTGGTTCATTTTGGTCAGTTTCATTACTGTGACGAAAACCATGTCGGGTTGCATTTACTGCACCGATTTGGCCCAAAAAATTAAACGATGCACCGATTCGTCATGAAACAAAACGAACGCACCTAGTCCACTTTTTTGGACCCAATAGTGATGTTTGGGTTCATTTGGGTCAGTTTCGTAATTGTGTCGAAAACCATGCCGAGGTTGCATTTAATGCACCGAGTCGGGCAGAAAAGAAACGATGCACCGATGCGGGCCAGAAACGAAACGAACGCACACAATCCACTTTTTTGGACCCAGTAGTGATGTTTTGGTTCATTTTGGTCAGTTTCATTACTGTGCCGAAAACCATGCCGGGGGTGCATTTACTGCATCGATTTGGGCCGAAAATGAAACGATGCACCGATTCGTCCAGAAACAAAACGAACGCACCTAGGCCACTTTTTTGGACCTAATAGTGATGTTTGGGTTCATTTGGGTCAGTTTCGTAATTGTGTCGAAAACCATGCCGAGGTTGCATTTTATGCACCGAGTCGGGCAGAAAAGAAACGATGCACCGATGCGGGCCAGAAACAAAACGAACGCTCCCAATCCACTTTTTTTGACCAGTAGCGATGTTTTGGTTCATTTTGGTCAGTTTCATTACTGTGCCGAAAACCATGCCGGGGGTGCATTTACTGCATCGATTTGGGCCGAAAATGAAACGATGCACCGATTCGTCTAGAAACAAAACGAACGCACCCAGACCATTTTTATGGACCCAATAGTGATGTTTGGGTTCGTTTGGGTCAGTTTCATAATTCTGTCGAAAAATGATGACGGGGTTGCATTTAATGCACCGAGTTGGGCAGAAAAGAAACGATGCACCGATTCGGGCCAGAAACAAAACAAATGCACCCAATCCACTTTTGTAGACCCAATATTGATGTTTTGGTTCATTTTGGTCAGTTTCATTACTGTGCCGAAAACCATGTCGGATTGCATTTACTGCACCGATTCGGGCCAAAAAATTAAACGATGCACCGATTCGTCCAGAAACAAAACGAACGCACCTAGGCCACTTTTTTGGACCTAATAGTGATGTTTGGGTTCATTTGGGTCAGTTTCGTAATTGTGTCGAAAACCATGCCGAGGTTGCATTTTATGCACCGAGTCAGGCAGAAAAGAAACGATGCACCGATGCGGGCCAGAAACAAAACGAACGCACCCAATCCACATTTTTTGACCCAGTAGCGATGTTTTGGTTCATTTTGGTCAGTTTCATTACTGTGCCGAAAACCATGCCGGGGGTGCATTTACTGCATCGATTTGGGCCGAAAATGAAACGATGCACCGATTCGTGCAGAAACAAAACGAACGCACCCAGTCCACTTTTATGGACCCAATAGTGATGTTTGGGTTCGTTTGGGTCAGTTTCATAATTGTGTCGAAAAATGATGACGGGGTTGCATTTAATGCACCGAGTTGGGCAGAAAAGAAACGATGCACCGATTCGGGTTAGAAACGAAACAAATGCACCCAATCCACTTTTGTAGACCCAATATCTATGTTTTGGTTCATTTTGGTCAGTTTCATTACTGTGCCGAAAACCATGTCGGGTTGCATTTACTGCACCGATTCGGGCCAAAAATTAAACGATGCACCGATTCGTCCAGAAACAAAACGAACGCACCTAGTCCACTTTTTTGGACCCAATAGTGATGTTTGGGTTCATTTGGGTCAGTTTCGTAATTGTGTCGAAAACCATGCTGGGGTTGCATTTAATGCACCTAGTCGGGCAGAAAAGAAACAAAGCACCGATTCGGGCCAGAAACAAAACGAACGCACCCAATCCACTTTTTTTCACCCAGTAGTGATGTTTTGGTTCATTTTGGTCAGTTTCGTCACTGTGCCTAAAACCATGCCGGGGGTGCATTTAGTGCAACGATTTGGGCCGAAAATGAAACGATGCACCGATTCGTCTAGAAACAAAATGAACGCACCCAGACCATTTTTATGGACCCAATAGTGATGTTTGGGTTCGTTTGGGTCAGTTTCATAATTCTGTCGAAAAATGATGATGGGGTTGCATTTAATGCACCGAGTTGGGCAGAAAAGAAACGATGCACCGATTCGGGCCAGAAACAAAACAAATGCACCCAATCCACTTTTGTAGACCCAATATTGATGTTTTGGTTCATTTTGGTCAGTTTCATTACTGTGCCGAAAACCATGTCGGGTTGCATTTACTGCACCGATTCGGGCCAAAAAATTAAACGATGCACCGATTCGTCCAGAAACAAAACGAACGCACCTAGGCCACTTTTTTGGACCTAATAGTGATGTTTGGGTTCATTTGGGTCAGTTTCGTAATTGTGTCGAAAACCATGCCGAGGTTGCATTTTATGCACCGAGTCAGGCAGAAAAGAAACGATGCACCGATGCGGGCCAGAAACAAAACGAACGCACCCAATCCACTTTTTTTGACCCAGTAGCGATGTTTTGGTTCATTTTGGTCAGTTTCATTACTGTGCCGAAAACCATGCCGGGGGTGCATTTACTGCATCGATTTGGGCCGAAAATGAAACGATGCACCGATTCGTGCAGAAACAAAACGAACGCACCCAGTCCACTTTTATGGACCCAATAGTGATGTTTGGGTTCGTTTGGGTCAGTTTCATAATTGTGTCGAAAAATGATGACGGGGTTGCATTTAATGCACCGAGTTGGGCAGAAAAGAAACGATGCACCGATTCGGGTTAGAAACGAAACAAATGCACCCAATCCACTTTTGTAGACCCAATATCTATGTTTTGGTTCATTTTGGTCAGTTTCATTACTGTGACGAAAACCATGTCGGGTTGCATTTACTGCACCGATTTGGCCCAAAAAATTAAACGATGCACCGATTCGTCATGAAACAAAACGAACGCACCTAGTCCACTTTTTTGGACCCAATAGTGATGTTTGGGTTCATTTGGGTCAGTTTCGTAATTGTGTCGAAAACCATGCCGAGGTTGCATTTAATGCACCGAGTCGGGCAGAAAAGAAACGATGCACCGATGCGGGCCAGAAACGAAACGAACGCACACAATCCACTTTTTTGGACCCAGTAGTGATGTTTTGGTTCATTTTGGTCAGTTTCATTACTGTGCCGAAAACCATGCCGGGGGTGCATTTACTGCATCGATTTGGGCCGAAAATGAAACGATGCACCGATTCGTCCAGAAACAAAACGAACGCACCTAGGCCACTTTTTTGGACCTAATAGTGATGTTTGGGTTCATTTGGGTCAGTTTCGTAATTGTGTCGAAAACCATGCCGAGGTTGCATTTTATGCACCGAGTCGGGCAGAAAAGAAACGATGCACCGATGCGGGCCAGAAACAAAACGAACGCTCCCAATCCACTTTTTTTGACCAGTAGCGATGTTTTGGTTCATTTTGGTCAGTTTCATTACTGTGCCGAAAACCATGCCGGGGGTGCATTTACTGCATCGATTTGGGCCGAAAATGAAACGATGCACCGATTCGTCTAGAAACAAAACGAACGCACCCAGACCATTTTTATGGACCCAATAGTGATGTTTGGGTTCGTTTGGGTCAGTTTCATAATTCTGTCGAAAAATGATGACGGGGTTGCATTTAATGCACCGAGTTGGGCAGAAAAGAAACGATGCACCGATTCGGGCCAGAAACAAAACAAATGCACCCAATCCACTTTTGTAGACCCAATATTGATGTTTTGGTTCATTTTGGTCAGTTTCATTACTGTGCCGAAAACCATGTCGGATTGCATTTACTGCACCGATTCGGGCCAAAAAATTAAACGATGCACCGATTCGTCCAGAAACAAAACGAACGCACCTAGGCCACTTTTTTGGACCTAATAGTGATGTTTGGGTTCATTTGGGTCAGTTTCGTAATTGTGTCGAAAACCATGCCGAGGTTGCATTTTATGCACCGAGTCAGGCAGAAAAGAAACGATGCACCGATGCGGGCCAGAAACAAAACGAACGCACCCAATCCACATTTTTTGACCCAGTAGCGATGTTTTGGTTCATTTTGGTCAGTTTCATTACTGTGCCGAAAACCATGCCGGGGGTGCATTTACTGCATCGATTTGGGCCGAAAATGAAACGATGCACCGATTCGTGCAGAAACAAAACGAACGCACCCAGTCCACTTTTATGGACCCAATAGTGATGTTTGGGTTCGTTTGGGTCAGTTTCATAATTGTGTCGAAAAATGATGACGGGGTTGCATTTAATGCACCGAGTTGGGCAGAAAAGAAACGATGCACCGATTCGGGTTAGAAACGAAACAAATGCACCCAATCCACTTTTGTAGACCCAATATCTATGTTTTGGTTCATTTTGGTCAGTTTCATTACTGTGACGAAAACCATGTCGGGTTGCATTTACTGCACCGATTTGGCCCAAAAAATTAAACGATGCACCGATTCGTCATGAAACAAAACGAACGCACCTAGTCCACTTTTTTGGACCCAATAGTGATGTTTGGGTTCATTTGGGTCAGTTTCGTAATTGTGTCGAAAACCATGCTGAGGTTGCATTTAATGCACCGAGTCGGGCAGAAAAGAAACGATGCACCGATGCGGGCCAGAAACGAAACGAACGCACACAATCCACTTTTTTGGACCCAGTAGTGATGTTTTGGTTCATTTTGGTCAGTTTCATTACTGTGCCGAAAACCATGCCGGGGGTGCATTTACTGCATCGATTTGGGCCGAAAATGAAACGATGCACCGATTCGTCCAGAAACAAAACGAACGCACCTAGGCCACTTTTTTGGACCTAATAGTGATGTTTGGGTTCATTTGGGTCAGTTTCGTAATTGTGTCGAAAACCATGCCGAGGTTGCATTTTATGCACCGAGTCGGGCAGAAAAGAAACGATGCACCGATGCGGGCCAGAAACAAAACGAACGCTCCCAATCCACTTTTTTTGACCAGTAGCGATGTTTTGGTTCATTTTGGTCAGTTTCATTACTGTGCCGAAAACCATGCCGGGGGTGCATTTACTGCATCGATTTGGGCCGAAAATGAAACGATGCACCGATTCGTCTAGAAACAAAACGAACGCACCCAGACCATTTTTATGGACCCAATAGTGATGTTTGGGTTCGTTTGGGTCAGTTTCATAATTCTGTCGAAAAATGATGACGGGGTTGCATTTAATGCACCGAGTTGGGCAGAAAAGAAACGATGCACCGATTCGGGCCAGAAACAAAACAAATGCACCCAATCCACTTTTGTAGACCCAATATTGATGTTTTGGTTCATTTTGGTCAATTTCATTACTGTGCCGAAAACCATGTCGGGTTGCATTTACTGCACCGATTCGGGCCAAAAAATTAAACGATGCACCGATTCGTCCAGAAACAAAACGAACGCACCTAGGCCACTTTTTTGGACCTAATAGTGATGTTTGGGTTCATTTGGGTCAGTTTCGTAATTGTGTCGAAAACCATGCCGAGGTTGCATTTTATGCACCGAGTCGGGCCGAAAAGAAACGATGCTCCGATGCGGGCCAGAAACAAAACGAACGCACCCAATCCACTTTTTTTGACCCAGTAGCGATGTTTTGGTTCATTTTGGTTAGTTTCATTACTGTGCCGAAAACCATGCCGGGGGTGCATTTACTGCATCGATATGGGCCGAAAATGAAACGATGCACCGATTCGTGCAGAAACAAAACGAACGCACCCAGTCCACTTTTATAGACCCAATAGTGATGTTTGGGTTCGTTTGGGTCAGTTTCATAATTGTGTCGAAAAATGATGACGGGGTTGCATTTAATGCACCGAGTTGGGCAGAAAAGAAACGATGCACCGATTCGGGTTAGAAACGAAACAAATGCACCCAATCCACTTTTGTAGACCCAATATTGATGTTTTGGTTCATTTTGGTCAGTTTCATTACTGTGCCGAAATCCATGTCGGGTTGCATTTACTGCACCGATTCGGCCCAAAAAATTAAACGATGCACCGATTCGTCATGAAACAAAACGAACGCACCTAGTCCACTTTTTTGGACCCAATAGTGATGTTTGGGTTCATTTGGGTCAGTTTCGTAATTGTGTCGAAAACCATGCCGAGGTTGCATTTAATGCACCGAGTCGGGCAGAAAAGAAACGATGCACCGATGCGGGCCAGAAACGAAACGAACGCACACAATCCACTTTTTTGGACCCAGTAGTGATGTTTTGGTTCATTTTGGTCAGTTTCATTACTGTGCCGAAAACCATGCCGGGGGTGCATTTACTGCATCGATTTGGGCCGAAAATGAAACGATGCACCGATTCGTCCAGAAACAAAACGAACGCACCTAGGCACTTTTTTGGACCTAATAGTGATGTTTGGGTTCATTTGGGTCAGTTTCGTAATTGTGTCGAAAACCATGCCGAGGTTGCATTTTATGCACCGAGTCGGGCAGAAAAGAAACGATGCACCGATGCGGGCCAGAAACAAAACGAACGCTCCCAATCCACTTTTTTTGACCAGTAGCGATGTTTTGGTTCATTTTGGTCAGTTTCATTACTGTGCCGAAAACCATGCCGGGGGTGCATTTACTGCATCGATTTGGGCCGAAAATGAAACGATGCACCGATTCGTCTAGAAACAAAACGAACGCACCCAGACCATTTTTATGGACCCAGTAGTGATGTTTGGGTTCGTTTGGGTCAGTTTCATAATTGTGTCGAAAAATGATGACGGGGTTGCATTTAATGCACCGAGTTGGGCAGAAAAGAAACGATGCTCCGATTCGGGTTAGAAACGAAACAAATGCACCCAATCCACTTTTGTAGACCCAATATTGATGTTTTGGTTCATTTTGGTCAGTTGCATTACTGTGCCGAAAACCATGTCGGGTTGCATTTAATGCACCGAGTTTGGCAGAAAAGAAACGATGCTCCAATTCGGGCCAGCAACGAAACGAACGCACCCAATCCACTTTTGTAGACCCAATATTGATGTTTTGGTTCATTTTGGTCAGTTTCATTACTGTGCCGAAAACCATGTCGGGTTGCATTTACTGCACCGATTCGGCCCAAAAAATTAAACGATGCACCGATTCGTCATGAAACAAAACGAACGCACCTAGTCCACTTTTTTGGACCCAATAGTGATGTTTGGGTTCATTTGGGTCAGTTTCGTAATTGTGTCGAAAACCATGCCGAGGTTGCATTTAATGCACCGAGTCGGGCAGAAAAGAAACGAT
Organism: Echinochloa phyllopogon; assembly: GCA_033239725.1. Taxonomy (NCBI): domain Eukaryota; kingdom Viridiplantae; phylum Streptophyta; class Magnoliopsida; order Poales; family Poaceae; genus Echinochloa; species Echinochloa phyllopogon. The sequence continues at coordinate 34,123,505 of BTCW01000018.1, forward strand.
GCACCGATGCGGGCCAGAAACGAAACGAACGCACACAATCCACTTTTTTGGACCCAGTAGTGATGTTTTGGTTCATTTTGGTCAGTTTCATTACTGTGCCGAAAACCATGCCGGGGGTGCATTTACTGCATCGATTTGGGCCGAAAATGAAACGATGCACCGATTCGTCTAGAAACAAAACGAACGCACCCAGTCCACTTTTATGGACCCAATAGTGATGTTTGGGTTCGTTTGGGTCAATTTCATAATTGTGTCGAAAACCATGACGGGGTTGCATTTACTGCACTGATTTGGGCCGAAAATGAAACGATGCACCGATTCGTCTAGAAACAAAACGAACGCACCCAGTCCACTTTTATGGACCCAATAGTGATGTTTGGGTTCGTTTGGGTCAGTTTCATAATTGTGTCGAAAACCATGACGGGGTTGCATTTAATGCACCGAGTTTGGCAGCAAAGAAACGTTGCACCGATTCGGGCCAGCAATGAAACGAACGCACCCAATCCACTTTTTTGAACCAATATTGATGTTTTTGTTCATTTTGGTCAGTTTCATTACTGTGCCGAAAATCGGGCCAAAAAATTAAACGATGCACCGATTCGTCCAGAAACAAAACGAACGCACCTAATCCACTTTTTTGGACCCAATAGTGATGTTTGGGTTTGTTTGGGTCAGTTTTGTAATTGTGTCGAAAACCATGCCGAGTTTGCATTTTATGCACAGAGTCGGGCAGAAAAGAAACGATGCACCGATGCGGGCCACAAACAAAACGAACGCACCCAATCCACTTTTTTTGACCCAGTAGTGATGGTTTTGTTCATTTTGGTTAGTTTCATTACTGTGCCGAAAACCATGCCGGGTGTGCATTTACTGCATCGATTTGGGCCAAAAATGAAACGATGCACCGATTCATCCAGAAACAAAACAAACGCACCCAGTCCACTTTTATGTACCCAATAGTGATGTTTGGGTTCGTTTGGGTCAGTTTCATAATTGTGTCGAAAAATGATGACGGGGTTGCATTTAATGCACCGAGTTGGGCAGAAAAGAAACGATGCACCGATTCGGGCCAGAAACGAAACAAATGCACCCAATCCACTTTTGTATACCTAATATTGATGTTTTGGTTCATTTTGGTCAGTTTCATTACTGTGCCGAAAACCATGTCGGGTTGCATTTACTGCACCGATTCGGGCCAAAAAATTAAACGATGCACCGATTCGTCCAGAAACAAAACGAACGCACCCAGTCCAGTTTTATGGACCCAATAGTGATGTTTGGGTTCGTTTGGGTCAGTTTCATAATTGTGTCGAAAAATGATGACGGGGTTGCATTTAATGCACCGAGTTGGGCAGAAAAGAAACGATGCACCGATTCGGGCCAGAAACGAAACAAACGCACCCAATCCACTTTTGTAGACCCAATATTGATGTTTTGGTTCATTTTGGTCAATTTCATTACTGTGCCGAAAACCATGTCGGGTTGCATTTACTGCACCGATTCGGGCCAAAAAATTAAACGATGCACCGATTCGTCCAGAAACAAAACGAACGCACCTAGGCCACTTTTTTGGACCTAATAGTGATGTTTGGGTTCATTTGGGTCAGTTTCGTAATTGTGTCGAAAACCATGCCGAGGTTGCATTTTATGCACCGAGTCGGGCCGAAAAGAAACGATGCTCCGATGCGGGCCAGAAACAAAACGAACGCACCCAATCCACTTTTTTTGACCCAGTAGCGATGTTTTGGTTCATTTTGGTTAGTTTCATTACTGTGCCGAAAACCATGCCGGGGGTGCATTTACTGCATCGATATGGGCCGAAAATGAAACGATGCACCGATTCGTGCAGAAACAAAACGAACGCACCCAGTCCACTTTTATAGACCCAATAGTGATGTTTGGGTTCGTTTGGGTCAGTTTCATAATTGTGTCGAAAAATGATGACGGGGTTGCATTTAATGCACCGAGTTGGGCAGAAAAGAAACGATGCACCGATTCGGGTTAGAAACGAAACAAATGCACCCAATCCACTTTTGTAGACCCAATATTGATGTTTTGGTTCATTTTGGTCAGTTTCATTACTGTGCCGAAATCCATGTCGGGTTGCATTTACTGCACCGATTCGGCCCAAAAAATTAAACGATGCACCGATTCGTCATGAAACAAAACGAACGCACCTAGTCCACTTTTTTGGACCCAATAGTGATGTTTGGGTTCATTTGGGTCAGTTTCGTAATTGTGTCGAAAACCATGCCGAGGTTGCATTTAATGCACCGAGTCGGGCAGAAAAGAAACGATGCACCGATGCGGGCCAGAAACGAAACGAACGCACACAATCCACTTTTTTGGACCCAGTAGTGATGTTTTGGTTCATTTTGGTCAGTTTCATTACTGTGCCGAAAACCATGCCGGGGGTGCATTTACTGCATCGATTTGGGCCGAAAATGAAACGATGCACCGATTCGTCCAGAAACAAAACGAACGCACCTAGGCACTTTTTTGGACCTAATAGTGATGTTTGGGTTCATTTGGGTCAGTTTCGTAATTGTGTCGAAAACCATGCCGAGGTTGCATTTTATGCACCGAGTCGGGCAGAAAAGAAACGATGCACCGATGCGGGCCAGAAACAAAACGAACGCTCCCAATCCACTTTTTTTGACCAGTAGCGATGTTTTGGTTCATTTTGGTCAGTTTCATTACTGTGCCGAAAACCATGCCGGGGGTGCATTTACTGCATCGATTTGGGCCGAAAATGAAACGATGCACCGATTCGTCTAGAAACAAAACGAACGCACCCAGACCATTTTTATGGACCCAGTAGTGATGTTTGGGTTCGTTTGGGTCAGTTTCATAATTGTGTCGAAAAATGATGACGGGGTTGCATTTAATGCACCGAGTTGGGCAGAAAAGAAACGATGCTCCGATTCGGGTTAGAAACGAAACAAATGCACCCAATCCACTTTTGTAGACCCAATATTGATGTTTTGGTTCATTTTGGTCAGTTGCATTACTGTGCCGAAAACCATGTCGGGTTGCATTTAATGCACCGAGTTTGGCAGAAAAGAAACGATGCTCCGATTCGGGTTAGAAACGAAACAAATGCACCCAATCCACTTTTGTAGACCCAATATTGATGTTTTGGTTCATTTTGGTCAGTTGCATTACTGTGCCGAAAACCATGTCGGGTTGCATTTAATGCACCGAGTTTGGCAGAAAAGAAACGATGCTCCAATTCGGGCCAGCAACGAAACGAACGCACCCAATCCACTTTTGTAGACCCAATATTGATGTTTTGGTTCATTTTGGTCAGTTTCATTACTGTGCCGAAAACCATGTCGGGTTGCATTTACTGCACCGATTCGGCCCAAAAAATTAAACGATGCACCGATTCGTCATGAAACAAAACGAACGCACCTAGTCCACTTTTTTGGACCCAATAGTGATGTTTGGGTTCATTTGGGTCAGTTTCGTAATTGTGTCGAAAACCATGCCGAGGTTGCATTTAATGCACCGAGTCGGGCAGAAAAGAAACGATGCACCGATGCGGGCCAGAAACGAAACGAACGCACACAATCCACTTTTTTGGACCCAGTAGTGATGTTTTGGTTCATTTTGGTCAGTTTCATTACTGTGCCGAAAACCATGCCGGGGGTGCATTTACTGCATCGATTTGGGCCGAAAATGAAACGATGCACCGATTCGTCTAGAAACAAAACGAACGCACCCAGTCCACTTTTATGGACCCAATAGTGATGTTTGGGTTCGTTTGGGTCAATTTCATAATTGTGTCGAAAACCATGACGGGGTTGCATTTACTGCACTGATTTGGGCCGAAAATGAAACGATGCACCGATTCGTCTAGAAACAAAACGAACGCACCCAGTCCACTTTTATGGACCCAATAGTGATGTTTGGGTTCGTTTGGGTCAGTTTCATAATTGTGTCGAAAACCATGACGGGGTTGCATTTAATGCACCGAGTTTGGCAGCAAAGAAACGTTGCACCGATTCGGGCCAGCAATGAAACGAACGCACCCAATCCACTTTTTTGAACCAATATTGATGTTTTTGTTCATTTTGGTCAGTTTCATTACTGTGCCGAAAATCGGGCCAAAAAATTAAACGATGCACCGATTCGTCCAGAAACAAAACGAACGCACCTAATCCACTTTTTTGGACCCAATAGTGATGTTTGGGTTTGTTTGGGTCAGTTTTGTAATTGTGTCGAAAACCATGCCGAGTTTGCATTTTATGCACAGAGTCGGGCAGAAAAGAAACGATGCACCGATGCGGGCCACAAACAAAACGAACGCACCCAATCCACTTTTTTTGACCCAGTAGTGATGGTTTTGTTCATTTTGGTTAGTTTCATTACTGTGCCGAAAACCATGCCGGGTGTGCATTTACTGCATCGATTTGGGCCAAAAATGAAACGATGCACCGATTCATCCAGAAACAAAACAAACGCACCCAGTCCACTTTTATGTACCCAATAGTGATGTTTGGGTTCGTTTGGGTCAGTTTCATAATTGTGTCGAAAAATGATGACGGGGTTGCATTTAATGCACCGAGTTGGGCAGAAAAGAAACGATGCACCGATTCGGGCCAGAAACGAAACAAATGCACCCAATCCACTTTTGTATACCTAATATTGATGTTTTGGTTCATTTTGGTCAGTTTCATTACTGTGCCGAAAACCATGTCGGGTTGCATTTACTGCACCGATTCGGGCCAAAAAATTAAACGATGCACCGATTCGTCCAGAAACAAAACGAACGCACCCAGTCCAGTTTTATGGACCCAATAGTGATGTTTGGGTTCGTTTGGGTCAGTTTCATAATTGTGTCGAAAAATGATGACGGGGTTGCATTTAATGCACCGAGTTGGGCAGAAAAGAAACGATGCACCGATTCGGGCCAGAAACGAAACAAACGCACCCAATCCACTTTTGTAGACCCAATATTGATGTTTTGGTTCATTTTGGTCAGTTTCATTACTGTGTCGAAAACCATGCATGGGGGTGCATTTACTGCATCGATTTGGGCCGAAAATGAAACGATGCACCGATTCGTCCAGAAACAAAACGAACGCACCCAGTCCACTTTTATGGACCCAATAGTGATGTTTGGGTTCGTTTGGGTCAGTTTCATAATTGTGTCGAAAACCATGCCGGGGTTGCATTTAATGCACCGAGTTTGGCAGAAAAGAAACGATGCACCGATTCAGGCCAGCAACGAAACGAACGCACCCAATCCACTTTTTTCGAACCAATATTGATGTTTTGGTTCATTTTGGTCAGTTTCATTACTGTGCCGAAAACCATGCCGGGGGGTGCATTTACTGCATCGATTTGGGCCGAAAATGAAACGATGTACCGATTCGTCCAGAAACAAAACGAACGCACCCAGTCCACTTTTATGGACCCAATAGTGATGTTTGGGTTCGTTTGGGTCAGTTTCATAATTGTGTCGAAAACCATGACGGGGTTGCATTTAATGCACCGAGTTTGGCAGAAAAGAAACGATGCACCGATTCGGGCCAGCAACGAAACGAACGCACCCAATCCACTTTTTTGGAACCAATATTGATGTTTTGGTTCATTTTGGTCAGTTTCATTACTGTGCCGAAAACCATGTCGGGTTGCATTTACTGCACCGATTCGGGCCAAAAATTAAACGATGCACCGATTCGTCCAGAAACAAAACGAACGCACCTAGTCCACTTTTTTGGACCCAATAGTGATGTTTGGGTTCATTTGGGTCAGTTTCGTAATTGTGTCGAAAACCATGCTGGGGTTGCATTTAATGCACCTAGTCGGGCAGAAAAGAAACAAAGCACCGATTCGGGCCAGAAACAAAACGAACGCACCCAATCCACTTTTTTTGACCCAGTAGTGATGTTTTGGTTCATTTTGGTCAGTTTCGTCACTGTGCCTAAAACCATGCCGGGGGTGCATTTAGTGCATCGATTTGGGCCGAAAATGAAACGATGCACCGATTCGTCTAGAAACAAAACGAACGCACCCAGACCATTTTTATGGACCCAATAGTGATGTTTGGGTTCGTTTGGGTCAGTTTCATAATTCTGTCGAAAAATGATGACGGGGTTGCATTTAATGCACCGAGTTGGGCAGAAAAGAAACGATGCACCGATTCGGGCCAGAAACGAAACAAATGCACCCAATCCACTTTTGTAGACCTAATATTGATGTTTTGGTTCATTTTGGTCAGTTTCATTACTGTGCCGAAAATCATGTCGGGTTGCATTTACTGCACCGATTCGGGCCAAAAAATTAAACGATGCACCGATTCGTCCAGAAACAAAACGAACACACCCAGTCCACTTTTTTGGACCCAATAGTGATGTTTGGGTTCGTTTGGGTCAATTTCATAATTGTGTCGAAAAATGATGACGGGGTTGCATTTAATGCACCGAGTTGGGCAGAAAAGAAACGATGGACCGATTTGGGTCAGAAACGAAACAAATGCACCCAATCCACTTTTGTAGACCCAATATTGATGTTTTGGTTCATTTTGGTCAGTTTCATTACTGTGCCGAAAACCATGTCGGGTTGCATTTACTGCACCGATTCGGGCCAAAAAATTAAACGATGCACCGATTCGTCCAGAAACAAAACGAACGCACTTAGTCCACTTTTTTCAACCCAATAGTGATGTTTGGGTTCATTTGGGTCAGTTTTGTAATTGTGTCGAAAACCATGCCGGGGTTGCATTTAATGCACCGAGTCGGGCAGAAAAGAAACGATGCACCGATTCGGGCCAGAAACAAAACAAACGCACCCCATCCACTTTTTTTGACCCAGTATTGATGTTTTCTTCATTTTGGTCAGTTTCATTACTGTGTCGAAAACCATGCATGGGGGTGCATTTACTGCATCGATTTGGGCCGAAAATGAAACGATGCACCAATTCGTCCAGAAACAAAACGAACGCACCCAGTCCACTTTTATGGACCCAATAGTGATGTTTGGGTTCGTTTGGGTCAGTTTCATAATTGTGTCGAAAACCATGCCGGGGTTGCATTTAATGCACTGAGTTTGGCAGAAAACAAACGATGCACCGATTCGGGCCAGCAACGAAACGAACGCACCCAATCCACTTTTTTCGAACCAATATTGATGTTTTGGTTCATTTTGGTCAGTTTCATTACTGTGCCGAAAACCATGCCGGGGGGTGCATTTACTGCATCGATTTGGGCCGAAAATGAAACGATGCACCGATTCGTCCAGAAACAAAACGAACGCACCCAGTCCACTTTTATGGACCCAATAGTGATGTTTGGGTTCGTTTGGGTCAGTTTCATAATTGTGTCGAAAACCATGACGGGGTTGCATTTAATGCACCGAGTTTGGCAGAAAAGAAACGATGCACCGATTCGGGCCAGCAACGAAACGAACGCACCCAATCCACTTTTTTGGAACCAATATTGATGTTTTGGTTCATTTTGGTCAGTTTCATTACTGTGCCGAAAACCATGCCGGGGGTGCATTTGCTGCATCGATTTGGGCCGAAAATGAAACGATGCACCGATTCGTCTAGAAACAAAACGAACGCACCCAGTCCACTTTTATGGACCCAATAGTGATGTTTGGGTTCGTTTGGGTCAGTTTCATAATTCTGTCGAAAAATGATGACGGGGTTGCATTTAATGCAACGAGTTGGGCTGAAAAGAAACGATGCACCGATTCGGGCCAGAAACGAAACAAATGCACCCAATCCACTTTTGTAGACCCAATATTGATGTTTTGGTTCATTTTGGTCAGTTTCATTACTGTGCCGAAAATCATGTCGGGTTGCATTTACTGCACCGATTCGGGCCAAAAAATTAAACGATGCACCGATTCGTCCAGAAACAAAACGAACACACCCAGTCCACTTTTTTGGACCCAATAGTGATGTTTGGGTTCGTTTGGGTCAATTTCATAATTGTGTCGAAAAATGATGACGGGGTTGCATTTAATGCACCGAGTTGGGCAGAAAAGAAACGATGGACCGATTTGGGTCAGAAACGAAACAAATGCACCCAATCCACTTTTGTAGACCCAATATTGATGTTTTGGTTCATTTTGGTCAGTTCCATTACTGTGCCGAAAACCATGTCGGGTTGCATTTACTGCACCGATTCGGGCCAAAAAATTAAACGATGCACCGATTCGTCCAGAAACAAAACGAACGCACTTAGTCCACTTTTTTCAACCCAATAGTGATGTTTGGGTTCATTTGGGTCAGTTTTGTAATTGTGTCGAAAACCATGCCGGGGTTGCATTTAATGCACCGAGTCGGGCAGAAAAGAAACGATGCACCGATTCGGGCCAGAAACAAAACAAACGCACCCCATCCACTTTTTTTGACCCAGTATTGATGTTTTCTTCATTTTGGTCAGTTTCATTACTGTGTCGAAAACCATGCATGGGGGTGCATTTACTGCATCGATTTGGGCCGAAAATGAAACGATGCACCAATTCGTCCAGAAACAAAACGAACGCACCTAGTCCACTTTTATGGACCCAATAGTGATGTTTGGGTTCGTTTGGGTCAGTTTCATAATTGTGTCGAAAACCATGCCGGGGTTGCATTTAATGCACTGAGTTTGGCAGAAAACAAACGATGCACCGATTCGGGCCAGCAACGAAACGAACGCACCCAATCCACTTTTTTCGAACCAATATTGATGTTTTGGTTCATTTTGGTCAGTTTCATTACTGTGCCGAAAACCATGCCGGGGGGTGCATTTACTGCATCGATTTGGGCCGAAAATGAAACGATGCACCGATTCGTCCAGAAACAAAACGAACGCACCCAGTCCACTTTTATGGACCCAATAGTGATGTTTGGGTTCGTTTGGGTCAGTTTCATAATTGTGTCGAAAACCATGACGGGGTTGCATTTAATGCACCGAGTTTGGCAGAAAAGAAACGATGCACCGATTCGGGCCAGCAACGAAACGAACGCACCCAATCCACTTTTTTGGAACCAATATTGATGTTTTGGTTCATTTTGGTCAGTTTCATTACTGTGCCGAAAACCATGTCGTGTTGCAGTTACTACACCGATTCGGGCCAAAAAATTAAACGATGCACCGATTCGTCCAGAAACAAAACGAACGAACCTAGTCCACTTTTTGGACCCAATAGTGATGTTTGGGTTCATTTGGGTCAGTTTCGTAATTGTGTCGAAAACCATGCCGAGGTTGCATTTTATGCACCGAGTCGGGCAGAAAAGAAACGATGCACCGATGCGGGCCAGAAACAAAACGAACGCACACAATCCACTTTTTTTGACCCAGTAGTGATGTTTTGGTTCATTTTGGTCAGTTTCATTACTGTGCCAAAAACCATGCCGGGGGTGCATTTACTGCATCGATTTGGGCCGAAAATGAAACGATGCACCGATTCGTCTAGAAACAAAACGAACGCACCCAGTCCACTTTTATGGACCCAATAGTGATGTTTGGGTTCGTTTGGGTCAGTTTCATAATTGTGTCAAAAACCATGACGGGGTTGCATTTAATGCACCGAGTTTGGCAGAAAAGAAACGTTGCACCGATTCGGGCCAGCAACGAAACGAACGCACCCAATCCACTTTTTTAAAACCAATATTGATGTTTTGGTTCATTTTGGTCAGTTTCAGTACTGTGCCGAAAACCATGTCGTGTTGCAGTTACTGCACCGATTCGGGCCAAAAAATTAAACGATGCACCGATTCGTCCAGAATCAAAACGAACGAACCTAGTTCACTTTTTGGACCCAATAGTGATGTTTGGGTTCATTTGGGTCAGTTTCGTAATTGTGTCGAAAACCATGCCGAGGTTGCATTTTATGCACCGAGTCGGGCAGAAAAGAAACGATGCACCGATGCGGGCCAGAAACAAAACGAACGCACACAATCCACTTTTTTGGACCCAGTAGTGATGTTTTGGTTCATTTTGGTCAGTTTCATTACTGTGCCGAAAACCATGCCGGGGGTGCATTTGCTGCATCGATTTGGGCCGAAAATGAAACGATGCACCGATTCGTCTAGAAACAAAACAAACGCACCCAGTCCACTTTTATGGACCCAATAGTGATGTTTGGGTTCGTTTGGGTCAGTTTCATAATTCTGTCGAAAAATGATGACGGGGTTGCATTTAATGCAACGAGTTGGGCTGAAAAGAAACGATGCACCGATTCGGGCCAGAAACGAAACAAATGCACCCAATCCACTTTTGTAGACCCAATATTGATGTTTTGGTTCATTTTGGTCAGTTTCATTACTCTGCCGAAAACCATGTCGTGTTGCATTTACTGCACCGATTCGGGCCAAAAAATTAAACGATGCACCGATCGTCCAGAAACAAAACGAACGCACCTAGTCCACTTTTTGGACCCAATAGTGATGTTTGGGTTCATTTGGGTCAGTTTCGTAATTGTGTCGAAAACCATGCCGAGGTTGCATTTTATGCACCGAGTCGGGCAGAAAAGAAACGATGCACCGATGCGGGCCAGAAACAAAACGAACGCACACAATCCACTTTTTTTGACCCAGTAGTGATGTTTTGGTTCATTTTGGTCAGTTTCATTACTGTGCCAAAAACCATGCCGGGGGTGCATTTACTGCATTGATTTGGGCCGAAAATGAAACGATGCACCGATTCGTCTAGAAACAAAACGAACGCACCCAGTCCACTTTTATGGACCCAATAGTGATGTTTGGGTTCGTTTGGGTCAGTTTCATAATTGTGTCAAAAACCATGACGGGGTTGCATTTAATGCACCGAGTTTGGCAGAAAAGAAACGTTGCACCGATTCGGGCCAGCAACGAAACGAACGCACCCAATCCACTTTTTTGGAACCAATATTGATGTTTTGGTTCATTTTGGTCAGTTTCATTACTGTGCCGAAAACCATGTCGTGTTGCAGTTACTGCACCGATTCGGGCCAAAAAATTAAACGATGCACCGATTCGTCCAAAAACAAAACGAACGAACCTAGTTCACTTTTTGGACCCAATAGTGATGTTTGGGTTCATTTGGGTCAGTTTCGTAATTGTGTCGAAAACCATGCCGAGGTTGCATTTTATGCACCGAGTCGGGCAGAAAAGAAACGATGCACCGATGCGGGCCAGAAACAAAACGAACGCACACAATCCACTTTTTTGGACCCAGTAGTGATGTTTTGGTTCATTTTGGTCAGTTTCATTAGTGTGCCGAAAACCATGCCGGGGGTGCATTTGCTGCATCGATTTGGGCCGAAAATGAAACGATGCACCGATTCGTCTAGAAACAAAACGAACGCACCCAGTCCACTTTTATGGACCCAATAGTGATGTTTGGGTTCGTTTGGGTCAGTTTCATAATTCTGTCGAAAAATGATGACGGGGTTGCATTTAATGCAACGAGTTGGGCTGAAAAGAAACGATGCACCGATTCGGGCCAGAAACGAAACAAATGCACCCAATCCACTTTTGTAGACCCAATATTGATGTTTTGGTTCATTTTGGTCAGTTTCATTACTCTGCCGAAAACCATGTCGTGTTGCATTTACTGCACCGATTCGGGCCAAAAAATTAAACGATGCACCGATCGTCCAGAAACAAAACGAACGCACCTAGTCCACTTTTTGGACCCAATAGTGATGTTTGGGTTCATTTGGGTCAGTTTCGTAATTGTGTCGAAAACCATGCCGAGGTTGCATTTTATGCACCGAGTCGGGCAGAAAAGAAACGATGCACCGATGCGGGCCAGAAACAAAACGAACGCACACAATCCACTTTTTTTGACCCAGTAGTGATGTTTTGGTTCATTTTGGTGAGTTTCATTACTGTGCCGAAAACCATGCCGGGGGTGCATTTACTGCATCGATTTGGGCCGAAAATGAAACGATGCACCGATTCGTCTAGAAACAAAACGAACGCACCCAGTCCACTTTTATGGACCCAATAGTGATGTTTGGGTTCGTTTGGGTCAGTTTCATAATTGTGTCGAAAAATGATGACGGGGTTGCATTTAATGCAACGAGTTGGGCAGAAAAGAAACGATGCACCGATTCGTCTAGAAACAAAACGAACGCACCCAGTCCACTTTTATGGACCCAATAGTGATGTTTGGGTTCGTTTGGGTCAGTTTCATAATTGTGTCGAAAAATGATGACGGGGTTGCATTTAATGCAACGAGTTGGGCAGAAAAGAAACGATGCACCGATTCGGACCAGAAACGAAACAAATGCACCCAATCCACTTTTGTAGACCCAATATTGATGTTTTGGTTCATTTTGGTCTGTTTCATTACTGTGCCGAAAACCATGTCGGGTTGCATTTACTGCACAGATTCGGCCCAAAAAATTAAACGATGCACCGATTCGTCATGAAACAAAACGAACGCACCTAGTCCACTTTTTTGGACCCAATAGTGATGTTTGGGTTCATTTGGGTCAGTTTCGTAATTGTGTCGAAAACCATGCCGAGGTTGCATTTAATGCACCGAGTCGGGCAGAAAAGAAACGAAGCACCGATGCGTGCCAGAAACAAAACGAACGCACCCAATCCACTTTTTTGGACCCAGTAGTGATGTTTTGGTTCATTTTGGTCAGTTTCATTACTGTGCCGAAAACCATGCCGGGGGTGCATTTACTGCATCGATTTGGGCCGAAAATGAAACGATGCACCGATTCGTCTAGAAACAAAACGAACGCACCCAGTCCACTTTTATGGACCCAATAGTGATGTTTGGGTTCGTTTGGTTCAGTTCATAATTGTGTCAAAAACCATGACGGGGTTGCATTTAATGCACCGAGTTTGGCAGAAAAGAAACGTTGCACCGATTCGGGCCAGCAACGAAACGAACGCACCCAATCCACTTTTTTGGAACCAATATTGATGTTTTGGTTCATTTTGGTCAGTTTCATTACTGTGCCGAAAACCATGTCGGGTTGCATTTATTGCACCGATTCGGGCCAAAAATTAAACGATGCACCGATTCGTCCAGAAACAAAACGAACGCACCTAGTCCACTTTTTTGGACCCAATAGTGATGTTTGGGTTCATTTGGGTCAGTTTCGTAATTGTGTCGAAAACCATGCCGGGGTTGCATTTAATGCACCTAGTCGGGCAGAAAAGAAACGATGCACCGATTCGGGCCAGAAACAAAACGAACGCACCCAATCCACTTTTTTTGACCCAGTAGTGATGTTTTGGTTCATTTTGGTCAGTTTCATTACTGTGCCGAAAACCATGCCGGGGGTGCATTTAGTGCATCGATTTGGGCCGAAAATGAAACGATGCACCGATTCGTCCAGAAACAAAATGAAAGCACCCAGTCCACTTTTATGGACCCAATAGTGATGTTTGGGTTGGTTTGGGTCAGTTTCATAATTGTGTCGAAAAATGATGACGGGGTTGCATTTAATGCACCGAGTTGGGCAGAAAAGAAACGATGCACCGATTCGGGCTAGAAACGAAACAAATGCACCCAATCCACTTTTGTAGACCCAATATTGATGTTTTGGTTCATTTTGGTCAGTTTCATTACTCTGCCGAAAACCATGTCGTGTTGCATTTACTGCACCGATTCGGGCCAAAAAATTAAACGATGCACCGATTCGTCCAGAAACAAAACGAACGCACCTAGTCCACTTTTTGGACCCAATAGTGATGTTTGGGTTCATTTGGGTCAGTTTCGTAATTGTGTCGAAAACAATGCCGAGGTTGCATTTTATGCACCGAGTCGGGCAGAAAAGAAACGATGCACCGATGCGGGCCAGAAACAAAACGAACGCACACAATCCACTTTTTTTGACCCAGTAGTGATGTTTTGGTTCATTTTGGTCAGTTTCGTTACTGTGCCGAAAATCATGCCGGGGGTGCATTTACTGCATCGATTTGGGCCGAAAATGAAACGATGCACCGATTCGTCTAGAAACAAAACGAACGCACCCAGTCCACTTTTATGGACCCAATAGTGATGTTTGGATTCGTTTGGGTCAGTTTCATAATTGTGTCGAAAACCATGACGGGGTTGCATTTAATGCACCGAGTTTGGCAGAAAAGAGACGTTGCACCGATTCGGGCCAGCAACGAAACGAACGCACCCAATCCACTTTTTTGGAACCAATATTGATGTTTTGGTTCATTTTGGTCAGTTTCATTACTGTGCCGAAAACCATGTCGGGTTGCATTTACTGCACCGATTCGGGCCAAAAATTAAACGATGCACCGATTCGTCCAGAAACAAAACGAACGCACCTAGTCCACTTTTTTGGACCCAATAGTGATGTTTGGGTTCATTTGGGTCAGTTTCGTAATTGTGTCGAAAACCATGCCGGGGTTGCATTTAATGCACCTAGTCGGGCAGAAAAGAAACGATGCACCGATTCGGGCCAGAAACAAAACGAACGCACCCAATCCACTTTTTTTGACCCAGTAGTGATGTTTTGGTTCATTTTGGTCAGTTTCATTACTGTGCCGAAAACCATGTCGGAGGTGCATTTACTGCATCGATTTGGGCCGAAAATGAAACGATGCACCGATTCGTCCAGAAACAAAACGAACGCACCCAGTCCACTTTTATGGACCCAATAGTGATGTTTTGGTTCGTTTGGGTCAGTTTCATAATTGTGTCGAAAAATGATGATGGGGTTGCATTTAATGCACCGAGTTGGGCAGAAAAGAAAAGATTTGGGCCGATTCGGGCCAGAAACGAAACAAATGCACCCAATCCACTTTTGTAGACCCAATATTGATGTTTTGGTTCATTTTGGTCAGTTTCATTACTGTGCCGAAAACCATGTCGTGTTGCATTTACTGCACCGATTCGGGCCAAAGAATTAAACGATGCACCGATTCGTCCAGAAACAAAACGAACGCACCTAGTCCACTTTTTGGACCCAATAGTGATGTTTGGGTTCATTTGGGTCAGTTTCGTAATTGTGTCGAAAACCATGCCGAGGTTGCATTTTATGCACCGAGTCGGGCAGAAAATAAACGATGCACCGATGCGGGCCAGAAACAAAACAAACGCACCCAATCCACTTTTTTTGACCGAGTAGTGATGTTTTGGTTCATTTTGGTTAGTTTCATTACTGTGCCAAAAACCATGTCGGGGGTGCATTTACTGCATCGATTTGGGCCGAAAATGAAACGATGCACCGATTCGTCCAGAAACAAAACGAATGCACCCAGTCCACTTTTATAGACCCAATAGTGATGTTTGGGTTCGTTTGGGTCAGTTTCATAATTGTGTCGAAAAATGATGACGGGGTTGCATTTAATGTACCGAGTTGGGCAGAAAAGAAACGATGCACCGATTCGGGCCAGAAACAAAACGAACGCACCCAGTCCACTTTTTTGACCGAGTAGTGATGTTTTGGTTCATTTTGGTCAGTTTCATTACTGTGCCGAAAACCATGTCGGGGGTGCATTTACTGCATCGATTTGGACCGAAAATGAAACGATGCACCGATTCGTCCAGAAACAAAACGAACGCACCCAGTCCACTTTTATGGACCCAATAGTGATGTTTGGGTACGTTTGGGTCAGTTTCATAATTGTGTCGAAAAATGATGACGGGGTTGCATTTAATGCACCGAGTTGGGCAGAAAAGAAACGATTTGGGCCGATTCTTGCTAGAAACGAAACAAATGCACCCAATCCACTTTTGTAGACCCAATATTGATGTTTTGGTTTATTTTGGTCAGTTTCATTACTGTGCCGAAAACCATGTCGTGTTGCATTTACTGCACCGATACGGGCAAAAAAATTAAATGATGCACCGATTCGTCCAGAAACAAAACGAACGCACCTAGTCCACTTTTTGGACCCAATAGTGATGTTTGGGTTCATTTGGGTCAGTTTCGTAATTGTGTCGAAAACCATGCCGAGGTTGCATTTTATGCACCGAGTCGGGCAGAAAAGAAACGATGCACCGTTGCGGGCCAGAAACAAAACGAACGCACACAATCCACTTTTTTGGACCCAGTAGTGATGTTTTGGTTCATTTTCGTCAGTTTCGTTACTGTGCCGAAAACCATGCCGGGGGTGCATTTACTGCATCGATTTGGCCCGAAAATGAAACGATGCACCGATTCGTCTAGAAACAAAACGAACGCACCCAGTCCACTTTTATGGACCCAATAGTGATGTTTGGATTCGTTTGGGTCAGTTTCATAATTGTGTCGAAAACCATGACGGGGTTGCATTTAATGCACCGAGTTTGGCAGAAAAGAAACGTTGCACCGATTCGGGCCAGCAACGAAACGAACGCACCCAATCCACTTTTTTGGAACCAATATTGATGTTTTGGTTCATTTTGGTCAGTTTCATTACTGTGCCGAAAACCATGTCGGGTTGCATTTGCTGCACCGATTCGGGCCAAAAATTAAACGATGCACCGATTCGTCTAGAAACAAAACGAACGCACCTAGTCCACTTTTTTGGACCCAAAAGTGATGTTTGGGTTCATTTGGGTCAGTTTCGTAATTGTGTCGAAAACCATGCCGAGGTTGCATTTTATGCACCGAGTCGGGCAGAAAAGAAACGATGCACCGTTGCGGGCCAGAAACAAAACGAACGCACCCAATCCACTTTTTTTGACCCAGTAGTGATGTTTTGGTTCATTTTGGTTAGTTTCATTACTGTGCCGAAAACCATGTCGGGGGTGCATTTACTGCATCGATTTGGGCCAAAAATGAAACGATGCACCGATTCGTCCAGAAACAAAACGAACGCACCCAGTCCACTTTTATCGACCCAATAGTGATGTTTGGGTTCGTTTGGGTCAGTTTCATAATTGTGTCGAAAATGATGACGGGGTTGCATTTAATGCACCGAGTTGGGCAGAAAAGAAACAATGCACCGATTCGGGTCGGAAACGAAACAAATGCACCCAATCCACTTTTGTAGACCCAATATTGATGTTTTGGTTCATTTTGGTCAGTTTCATTACTGTGCCGAAAACCATGTCGGGTTGCATTTACTGCACCGATTCGGCCCAAAAAATTAAACGATGCACCGATTCGTCATGAAACAAAACGAACGCACCTAGTCCACTTTTTTGGACCCAATAGTGATGTTTGGGTACATTTGGGTCAGTTTCGTAATTGTGTCGAAAACCATGCCGAGGTTGCATTTAATGCACCGAGTCGGGCAAAAAAGAAACGATGCACCGATGCGGGCCAGAAACAAAACGAACGCACACAATCCACTTTTTTGGACCCAGTAGTGATGTTTTGGTTCGTTTTCGTCAGTTTCGTTACTGTGCCGAAAACCATGCCGGGGGTGCATTTACTGCATCGATTTGGGCCGAAAATGAAACGATGCACCGATTCGTCTAGAAACAAAACGAACGCACCCAGTCCACTTTTATGGACCCAATAGTGATGTTTGGGTTCGTTTGGGTCAATTTCATAATTGTGTCGAAAACCATGACGGGGTTGCATTTAATGCACCGAGTTTGGCAGAAAAGAAACGTTGCACCGATTCGGGCCAGCAACGAAACGAACGCACCCAATCCACTTTTTTGGAACCAATATTGATGTTTTGGTTCATTTTGGTCAGTTTCATTACTGTGCCGAAAACCATGTCGGGTTGCATTTGCTGCACCGATTCGGGCCAAAAATTAAACGATGCACCGATTCGTCTAGAAACGAAACGAACGCACCTAGTCCACGTTTTTGGACCCAAAAGTGATGTTTGGGTTCATTTGGGTCAGTTTCGTAATTGTGTCGAAAACCATGCCGGGGTTGCATTTAATGCACCTAGTCGGGCAGAAAAGAAACGATGCACCGATTCGGGCCAGAAATAAAACGAACGCACCCAATCCACTTTTTTTGACCCAGTAGTGATGTTTTGGTTCATTTTGGTCAGTTTCATTACTGTGCCGAAAACCATGTCGGGGGTGCATTTACTGCATCGATTTGGGCCGAAAATGAAACGATGCACCGATTCGTCCAGAAACAAAACGAACGCACCCAGTCCACTTTTATGGACCCAATAGTGATGTTTGGGTACGTTTGGGTCAGTTTCATAATTGTGTCGAAAAATGATGACGGGGTTGCATTTAATGCACCGAGTTGGGCAGAAAAGAAACGATGCACCGATTCGGGTCAGAAACGAAACAAATGCACCCAATCCACTTTTGTAGACCCAATATTGATGTTTTGGTTCATTTTGGTCAGTTTCATTACTGTGCCGAAAACCATGTCGGGTTGCATTTACTGCACCGATTCGGCCCAAAAAATTAAACGATGCACCGATTCGTCATGAAACAAAACGAACGCACCTAGTCCACTTTTTTGGACCCAATAGTGATGTTTGGGTTCATTTGGGCCAGTTTCGTAATTGTGTCGAAAACCATGCCGAGGTTGCATTTAATGCACCGAGTCGGGCAGAAAAGAAACGATGCACCGATGCGGGCCAGAAACAAAACGAACGCACACAATCCACTTTTTTGGACCCAGTAGTGATGTTTTGGTTCATTTTGGTCAGTTTCATTACTGTGCCGAAAACCATGCCGGGGGTGCATTTACTGCATCGATTTGGGCCGAAACTGAAACGATGCACCGATTCGTCTAGAAACAAAACGAACGCACCCAGTCCACTTTTATGGACCCAATAGTGATGTTTGGGTTCGTTTGGGTCAATTTCATAATTGTGTCGAAAACCATGACGGGGTTGCATTTACTGCATCGAGTTGGGCCGAAAATGAAATGATGCAGCGATTCGTTCAGAAACAAAACGAACGCACCCAATCCACTTTTATCGACCCAATAGTGATGTTTGGGTTCGTTTGGGTCAGTTTCATAATTGTGTCAAAAAATGATGACGGGGTTGCATTTAATGCACCGAGTTGGGCAGAAAAGAAACGATGCACCGATTCGGGTCAGAAACGAAACAAATGCACCCAATCCACTTTTGTAGACCCAATATTGATGTTTTGGTTCATTTTGGTCAGTTTCATTACTGTGCCGAAAACCATGTTGGGTTGCATTTACTGCACCGATTCGGCCCAAAAAATTAAATGATGCACCGATTCGTCATGAAACAAAACGAACGCACCTAGTCCACTTTTTTGGACCCAATAGTGATGTTTGGGTTCATTTGGGTCAGTTTCGTAATTGTGTCGAAAACCATGCCGAGGTTGCATTTAATGCACCGAGTCGGGCAGAAAAGAAACGATGCACCGATGCGGGCCAGAAACAAAACGAACGCACACAATCCACTTTTTTGGACCCAATAGTGATGTTTTGGTTCATTTTGGTCAGTTTCATTACTGTGCCGAAAACCATGCCGGGGGTGCATTTACTGCATCGATTTGAGCCGAAAATGAAACGATGCACCGATTCGTCTAGAAACAAAACGAACGCACCCAGTCCACTTTTATGGACCCAATAGTGATGTTTGGGTTCGTTTGGTTCAGTTTCATAATTGTGTCGAAAACCATGACGGGGTTGCATTTAATGCACCGAGTTTGGCAGAAAAGAAACGTTGCACCGATTCGGGCCAGCAACGAAACGAACGCACCCAATCCACTTTTTTGGAACCAATATTGATGTTTTGCTTCATTTTGGTCAGTTTCATTACTGTGCCGAAAACCATGTCGGGTTGCATTTACTGCACCGATTCGGGCCAAAAATTAAACGATGCACCGATTCGTCCAGAAACAAAACGAACGCACCTAGTCCACTTTTTTGGACCCAATAGTGATGTTTGGGTTCATTTGGGTCAGTTTCGTAATTGTGTCGAAAACCATGCCGGGGTTGCATTTAATGCACCTAGTCGGGCAGAAAAGAAAGGATGCACCGATTCGGGCCAGAAACAAAACGAAAGCACACAATCCACTTTTTTGGAACCAATATTGATGTTTTGGTTCATTTTGGTCAGTTTCATTACTGTGCCGAAAACCATGTCGGGTTGCATTTACTGCACCGATTCGGCCCAAAAAATTAAACGATGCACCGATTCGTCATGAAACAAAACGAACGCACCTAGTCCACTTTTTTGGACCCAATAGTGATGTTTGGGTTCATTTGGGTCAGTTTCGTAATTGTGTCGAAAACCATGCCGAGGTTGCATTTAATGCACCGAGTCGGGCAGAAAAGAAACGATGTACCGATGCGGGCCAGAAACAAAACGAACGCACACAATCCACTTTTTTGGTCCCAGTAGTGATGTTTTGGTTCATTTTGGTCAGTTTCATTACTGTGCCGAAAACCATGCCGGGGGTGCATTTACTGCATCGATTTGGGCCGAAAATGAAACGATGCACCGATTCGTCTAGAAACAAAACGAACGCACCCAGTCCACTTTTATGGACCCAATAGTGATGTTTGGGTTCGTTTGGGTCAATTTCATAATTGTGTCGAAAACCATGACGGGGTTGCATTTACTGCATCGATTTGGGCCGAAAATGAAACGATGCACCGATTCGTCCAGAAACAAAACGAACACACCCAGTCCACTTTTATCGACCCAATAGTGATGTTTGGGTTCGTTTGGGTCAGTTTCATAATTGTGTCGAAAAATGATGACGGGGTTGCATTTAATGCACCGAGTTGGGCAGAAAAGAAACGATGCACCGATTCGGGTCAGAAACGAAACAAATGCACCCAATCCACTTTTGTAGACCCAATATTGATGTTTTGGTTCATTTTGGTCAGTTTCATTACTGTGCCGAAAACCATGTCGGGTTGCATTTACTGCACCGATTCGGCCCAAAAAATTAAACGATGCACCGATTCGTCATGAA
The DNA here is from genome assembly GCA_033239725.1 of Echinochloa phyllopogon. NCBI lineage: Eukaryota > Viridiplantae > Streptophyta > Magnoliopsida > Poales > Poaceae > Echinochloa > Echinochloa phyllopogon. Next base: position 34,144,240 of record BTCW01000018.1, read on the forward strand.
ACAAAACGAACGCACCTAGTCCACTTTTTTGGACCCAATAGTGATGTTTGGGTTCATTTGGGTCAGTTTCGTAATTGTGTCGAAAACCATGCCGAGGTTGCATTTAATGCACCGAGTCGGGCAGAAAAGAAACGATGCACCGATGCGGGCCAGAAACAAAACGAACGCACACAATCCACTTTTTTGGACCCAGTAGTGATGTTTTGGTTCCTTTTGGTCAGTTTCATTACTGTGCCGAAAACCATGCCGGGGGTGCATTTACTGCATCGATTTGGGCCGAAAATGAAACGATGCACCGATTCGTCTAGAAACAAAACGAACGCACCCAGTCCACTTTTATGGACCCAATAGTGATGTTTGGGTTCGTTTGGGTCAGTTTCATAATTGTGTCGAAAACCATGACGGGGTTGCATTTAATGCACCGAGTTTGGCAGAAAATGAAACGATGCACCGATTCGTCCAGAAACAAAACGAACGCACCCAGTCCACTTTTATCGACCCAATAGTGATGTTTGGGTTCGTTTGGGTCAGTTTCATAATTGTGTCGAAAAATGATGACGGGGTTGCATTTAATGCACCGAGTTGGGCAGAAAAGAAACGATGCACCGATTCGGGTCAGAAACGAAACAAATGCACCCAATCCACTTTTGTAGACCCAATATTGATGTTTTGGTTCATTTTGGTCAGTTTCATTACTGAATCGATTTGGGCCGAAAATGAAACGTTGCACCGATTCGGGCCAGAAACAAAACGAACGCACCCAGTCCACTTTTTTGGAACCAATATTGATGTTTTGGTTCATTTTGGTCAGTTTCATTACTGTGCCGAAAACCAAGTCAGGTTGTATTTACTGCACCGATTCGGGCCAAAAATTAAACGATGCACCGATTCGTCCAGAAACAAAACGAACGCACCTAGTCCACTTTTTTGGACCCAATAGTGATGTTTGGGTTCATTTGGGTCAGTTTCGTAATTGTGTCGAAAACCATGCCGGGGTTGCATTTAATGCACCTAGTCGGGCAGAAAAGAAACGATGCACCGATTCCGGCCAGAAACAAAACGAACGCAGCCAGTCCACTTTTTTGGACCCAATAGTGATGTTTGGGTTCATTTGGGTCAGTTTCGTAATTGTGTCGAAACCATGCCGGGGTTGCATTTAATGCACCTAGTCGGGCAGAAAAGAAAGGATGCACCGATTCGGGCCAGAAACAAAACGAAAGCACACAATCCACTTTTTTGGAACCAATATTGATGTTTTGGTTCATTTTGGTCAGTTTCATTACTGTGCCGAAAACCATGTCGGGTTGCATTTACTGCACCGATTCGGCCCAAAAAATTAAACGATGCACCGATTCGTCATGAAACAAAACGAACGCACCTAGTCCACTTTTTTGGACCCAATAGTGATGTTTGGGTTCATTTGGGTCAGTTTCGTAATTGTGTCGAAAACCATGCCGAGGTTGCATTTAATGCACCGAGTCGGGCAGAAAAGAAACGATGTACCGATGCGGGCCAAAAACAAAACGAACGCACACAATCCACTTTTTTGGTCCCAGTAGTGATGTTTTGGATCATTTTGGTCAGTTTCATTACTGTGCCGAAAACCATGCCGGGGGTGCATTTACTGCATCGATTTGGGCCGAAAATGAAACGATGCACCGATTCGTCTAGAAACAAAACGAACGCACCCAGTCCACTTTTATGGACCCAATAGTGATGTTTGGGTTCGTTTGGGTCAATTTCATAATTGTGTCGAAAACCATGATGGGGTTGCATTTACTGCATCGATTTGGGCCGAAAATGAAACGATGCACCGATTCGTCCAGAAACAAAACGAACGCACCCAGTCCACTTTTATCGACCCAATAGTGATGTTTGGGTTCGTTTGGGTCAGTTTAATAATTGTGTCGAAAAATGATGACGGGGTTGCATTTAATGCACCGAGTTGGGCAGAAAAGAAACGATGCACCGATTCGGGTCAGAAACGAAACAAATGCACCCAATCCACTTTTGTAGACCCAATATTGATGTTTTGGTTCATTTTGGTCAGTTTCATTACTGTGCCGAAAACCATGTCGGGTTGCATTTACTGCACCGATTCGGCCCAAAAAATTAAACGATGCACCGATTCGTCATGAAACAAAACGAACGCACCTAGTCCACTTTTTTGGACCCAATAGTGATGTTTGGGTTCATTTGGGTCAGTTTCGTAATTGTGTCGAAAACCGTGCCGGGGTTGCATTTAATGCACCGAGTCGGGCAGAAAAGAAACGATGCACCGATTCGGGCCAGAAACAAAACGAACGCAGCCAGTCCACTTTTTTGGACCCAATAGTGATGTTTGGGTTCATTTGGGTCAGTTTCGTAATTGTGTCGAAAACCATGCCGAGGTTGCATTTAATGCACCGAGTCGGGCAGAAAAGAAACGATGCACCGATGCGGGCCAGAAACAAAACGAACGCACACAATCCACTTTTTTGGACCCAGTAGTGATGTTTTGGTTCCTTTTGGTCAGTTTCATTACTGTGCCGAAAACCATGCCGGGGGTGCATTTACTGCATCGATTTGGGCCGAAAATGAAACGATGCACCGATTCGTCTAGAAACAAAACGAACGCACCCAGTCCACTTTTATGGACCCAATAGTGATGTTTGGGTTCGTTTGGGTCAGTTTCATAATTGTGTCGAAAACCATGACGGGGTTGCATTTAATGCACCGAGTTTGGCAGAAAAGAAACGTTGCACCGATTCGGGCCAGCAACGAAACGTACGCACACAATCCACTTTTTTGGAACCAATATTGATGTTTTGGTTCATTTTGGTCAGTTTCATTACTGTGCCGAAAACCATGTCGGGTTGTATTTATTGCACCGATTCGGGCCAAAAATTAAACGATGCACCGATTCGTCCAGAAACAAAACGAACGCACCTAGTCCACTTTTTTGGACCCAATAGTGATGTTTGGGTTCATTTGGGTCAGTTTCGTAATTGTGTCGAAAACCATGCCGGGGTTGCATTTAATGCACCTAGTCGGGCAGAAAAGAAACGATGCCCCGATTCGGGCCAGAAACAAAACGAACGCAGCCAGTCCACTTTTTTGGACCCAATAGTGATGTTTGGGTTCATTTGGGTCAGTTTCGTAATTGTGTTGAAACCATGCCGGGGTTGCATTTAATGCACCTAGTCGGGCAGAAAAGAAAGGATGCACCGATTCGGGCCAGAAACAAAACGAAAGCACACAATCCACTTTTTTGGAACCAATATTGATGTTTTGGTTCATTTTGGTCAGTTTCATTACTGTGCCGAAAACCATGTCGGGTTGCATTTACTGCACCGATTCGGCCCAAAAAATTAAACGATGCACCGATTCGTCATGAAACAAAACGAACGCACCTAGTCCACTTTTTTGGACCCAATAGTGATGTTTGGGTTCATTTGGGTCAGTTTCGTAATTGTGTCGAAAACCATGCCGAGGGTGCATTTAATGCACCGAGTCGGGCAGAAAAGAAACGATGTACCAATGCGGGCCAGAAACAAAACGAACGCACACAATCCACTTTTTTGGTCCCAGTAGTGATGTTTTGGTTCATTTTGGTCAGTTTCATTACTGTGCCGAAAACCATGCCGGGGGTGCATTTACTGCATCGATTTGGGCCGAAAATGAAACGATGCACCGATTCGTCTAGAAACAAAATGAACGCACCCAGTCCACTTTTATGGACCCAATAGTGATGTTTGGGTTCGTTTGGGTCAATTTCATAATTGTGTCGAAAACCATGACGGGGTTGCATTTACTGCATCGATTTGGGCCGGAAATGAAACGATGCACCGATTCGTCCAGAAACAAAACGAACGCACCCAGTCCACTTTTATCGACCCAATAGTGATGTTTGGGTTCGTTTGGGTCAGTTTCATAATTGTGTCGAAAAATGATGACGGGGTTGCATTTAATGCACCGAGTTGGGCAGAAAAGAAACGATGCACCGATTCGGGTCAGAAACGAAACAAATGCACCCAATCCACTTTTGTAGACCCAATATTGATGTTTTGGTTCATTTTGGTCAGTTTCATTACTGTGCCGAAAACCATGTCGGGTTGCATTTACTGCACCGATTCGGCCCAAAAAATTAAACGATGCACCGATTCGTCATGAAACAAAACGAACGCACCTAGTCCACTTTTTTGGACCCAATAGTGATGTTTGGGTTCATTTGGGTCAGTTTCGTTATTGTGTCGAAAACCGTGTCGGGGTTGCATTTAATGCACCGAGTCGGGCAGAAAAGAAACGATGCACCGATTCGGGCCAGAAACAAAACGAACGCAGCCAGTCCACTTTTTTGGACCCAATAGTGATGTTTGGGTTCATTTGGGTCAGTTTCGTAATTGTGTCGAAAACCATGCCGAGGTTGCATTTAATGCACCGAGTCGGGCAGAAAAGAAACGATGCACCGATGCGGCCCAGAAACAAAACGAACGCACACAATCCACTTTTTTGGACCCAGTAGTGATGTTTTGGTTCCTTTTGGTCAGTTTCATTACTGTGCCGAAAACCATGCCGGGGGTGCATTTACTGCATCGATTTGGGCCGAAAATGAAACGATGCACCGATTCGTCTAGAAACAAAACGAACGCACCCAGTCCACTTTTATGGACCCAATAGTGATGTTTGGGTTCGTTTGGGTCAGTTTCATAATTGTGTCGAAAACCATGACGGGGTTGCATTTAATGCACCGAGTTTGGCAGAAAAGAAACGTTGCACCGATTCGGGCCAGCAACGAAACGTACGCACACAATCCACTTTTTTGGAACCAATATTGATGTTTTGGTTCATTTTGGTCAGTTTCATTACAGTGCCGAAAACCATGTCGGGTTGTATTTACTGCACCGATTCGGGCCAAAAATTAAACGATGCACCGATTCGTCCAGAAACAAAACGAACGCACCTAGTCCACTTTTTTGGACCCAATAGTGATGTTTGGGTTCATTTGGGTCAGTTTCGTAATTGTGTCGAAAACCATGCCGGGGTTGCATTTAATGCACCTAGTCGGGCAGAAAAGAAACGATGCACCGATTCGGGCCAGAAACAAAACGAACGCAGCCAGTCCACTTTTTTGGACCCAATAGTGATGTTTGGGTTCATTTGGGTCAGTTTCGTAATTGTGTCGAAAACCATGCCGAGGTTGCATTTAATGCACCGAGTCGGGCAGAAAAGAAACGATGCACCGATGCAGGCCAGAAACAAAACGAACGCACACAATTCACTTTTTTGGACCCAGTAGTGATGTTTTGGTTCATTTTGGTCAGTTTCATTACTGTGCCGAAAACCATGCCGTGGGTGCATTTACTGCATCGATTTGGGCCGAAAATGAAACGATGCACCGATTCGTCTAGAAACAAAACGAACGCACCCAGTCCACTTTTATGGACCCAATAGTGATGTTTGGGTTCGTTTGGGTCAGTTTCATAATTGTGTCGAAAACCATGACGGGGTTGCATTTAATGCACCGAGTTTGGCAGAAAAGAAACGTTGCACCGATTCGGGCCAGCAACGAAACGAACGCACCCAATCCACTTTTTTCGAACCAATATTGATGTTTTGGTTCATTTTGGTCAGTTTCATCACTGTGCCGAAAACCATGTCGGGTTGCATTTACTGCACCGATTCGGGCCAAAAATTAAACGATGCACCGATTCGTCCAGAAACAAAACGAACGCATCTAGTCCACTTTTTTGGACCCAATAGTGATGTTTGGGTTCATTTGGGTCAGTTTCGTAATTGTGTCGAAATCCATGCCGGGGTTGCATTTAATGCACCTAGTCGGGCAGAAAAGAAACGATGCACCGATTCGGGCCAGAAACAAAACGAAAGCACACAATCCACTTTTTTGGATCCAATATTGATGTTTTGGTTCATTTTGGTCAGTTTCATTACTGTGCCGAAAACCATGTCGGGTTGCATTTACTGCACCGATTCGGCCCAAAAAATTAAACGATGCACCGATTCGTCATGAAACAAAACGAACGCACCTAGTCCACTTTTTTGGACCCAATAGTGATGTTTGGGTTCATTTGGGTCAGTTTCGTAATTGTGTCGAAAACCATGCCGAGGTTGCATTTAATGCACCGAGTCGGGCAGAAAAGAAACGATGCACCGATGCGGGCCAGAAACAAAACGAACGCACACAATCCACTTTTTTGGACCCAGTAGTGATGTTTTGGTTCATTTTGGTCAGTTTCATTACTGTGCCGAAAACCATGCCGGGGGTGCATTTACTGCATCGATTTGGGCCGAAAATGAAACGATGCACCGATTCGTCTAGAAACATAACGAACGCACCCAGTCCACTTTTATGGACCCAATGGTGATGTTTGGGTTCGTTTGGGTCAGTTTCATAATTGTGTCGAAAACCATGACGGGGTTGCATTTAATGCACCGAGTTTGGCAGAAAACAAACGTTGCACCGATTCGGGCCAGCAACGAAACGAACGCACCCAATCCACTTTTTTGGAACCAATATTGATGTTTTTGTTCATTTTGGTCAGTTTCATTACTGTGCCGAAAACCATGTCGGGTTGCATTTACTGCACCGATTCGGGCCAAAGACGAAACGATGCACCGATTCGTCCAGAAACAAAACGAACGCACCTAGTCCACTTTTTTGGACCCAATAGTGATGTTTGGGTTCATTTGGGTCAGTTTCGTAATTGTGTCGAAAACCATGCCGGGGTTGCATTTAATGCACCTAGTCGGGCAGAAAAGAAACGATGCACCGATTCGGGCCAGAAACAAAACGAACGCACCCAATCCACTTTTTTTGACCCAGTAGTGATGTTTGGGTTCATTTTGGTCAGTTTCATAACTGTGCCGAAAACCATGCCGGGGGTGCATTTAGTGCATCGATTTGGGCCGAAAATGAAACGATGCACCGATTCGTCCAGAAACAAAATGAACGCACCCAGTCCACTTTTATGGACCCAATAGTGATGTTTGGGTTCGTTTGGGTCAGTTTCATAATTGTGTCGAAAAATGATGACGGGGTTGCATTTAATGCAGCGAGTTGGGCAGAAAAGAAACGATGCACCGATTCGGGCCAGAAACGAAACAAATGCACCCAATCCACTTTTGTAGACCCAATATTGATGTTTTGGTTCATTTTGGTCAGTTTCATTACTGTGCCGAAAACCATGTCGTGTTGCATTTACTGCACCGATTCGGCCAAAAAATTAAACGATGCACCGATTCGTCCAGAAACAAAACGAACGCACCTAGTCCACTTTTTGGACCCAATAGTGATGTTTGGGTTCATTTGGGTCAGTTTTGTAATTGTGTCGAAAACAACGCACCGATTCGGGCCAGAAACAAAACGAACGCACCTAGTCCACTTTTTTGGACCCAATAGTGATGTTTGGGTTCATTTGGGTCAGTTTCGTAATTGTGTCGAAAACCATGCCGGGGTTGCATTTAATGCACCTAGTCGGGCAGAAAAGAAACGATGCACCGATTCGGGCTAGAAACAAAACGAACGCACCCAATCCACTTTTTTGACCCAGTAGTGATGTTTTGGTTCATTTTGGTTAGTTTCATTACTGTGCCGAAAACCATGCCGGGGGTGCATTTAGTGCATCGATTTGGGCCGAAAATGAAACGATGCACCGATTCGTCCAGAAACAAAATGAACGCACCCAGTCCACTTTTATGGACCCAATAGTGATGTTTGGGTTCGTTTGGGTCAGTTTCATAATTGTGTCGAAAAATGATGACGGGGTTGCATTTAATGCACCGAGTTGGGCAGAAAAGAAATGATGCACCGATTCGGGCCAGAAACAAAACGAACGCACCCAATCCACTTTTTTTGACCCAGTAGCGATGTTTTGGTTCATTTTGGTCAGTTTCATTACTGTGCCGAAAACCATGTCGGGTTGCATTTACTGCACCGATTCGGCCCAAAAAATTAAACGATGCACCGATTCGTCATGAAACAAAACGAACGCACCTAGTCCACTTTTTTGGACCCAATAGTGATGTTTGGGTTCATTTGGGTCAGTTTCGTAATTGTGTCGAAAACCGTGCCGGGGTTGCATTTAATGCACCGAGTCGGGCAGAAAAGAAACGATGCACCGATTCGGGCCAGAAACAAAACGAACGCAGCCAGTCCACTTTTTTGGACCCAATAGTGATGTTTGGGTTCATTTGGGTCAGTTTCGTAATTGTGTCGAAAACCATGCCGAGGTTGCATTTAATGCACCGAGTCGGGCAGAAAAGAAACGATGCACCGATGCAGGCCAGAAACAAAACGAACGCACACAATTCACTTTTTTGGACCCAGTAGTGATGTTTTGGTTCATTTTGGTCAGTTTCATTACTGTGCCGAAAACCATGCCGTGGGTGCATTTACTGCATCGATTTGGGCCGAAAATGAAACGATGCACCGATTCGTCTAGAAACAAAACGAACGCACCCAGTCCACTTTTATGGACCCAATAGTGATGTTTGGGTTCGTTTGGGTCAGTTTCATAATTGTGTCGAAAACCATGACGGGGTTGCATTTAATGCACCGAGTTTGGCAGAAAAGAAACGTTGCACCGATTCGGGCCAGCAACGAAACGAACGCACCCAATCCACTTTTTTCGAACCAATATTGATGTTTTGGTTCATTTTGGTCAGTTTCATCACTGTGCCGAAAACCATGTCGGGTTGCATTTACTGCACCGATTCGGGCCAAAAATTAAACGATGCACCGATTCGTCCAGAAACAAAACGAACGCATCTAGTCCACTTTTTTGGACCCAATAGTGATGTTTGGGTTCATTTGGGTCAGTTTCGTAATTGTGTCGAAATCCATGCCGGGGTTGCATTTAATGCACCTAGTCGGGCAGAAAAGAAACGATGCACCGATTCGGGCCAGAAACAAAACGAAAGCACACAATCCACTTTTTTGGATCCAATATTGATGTTTTGGTTCATTTTGGTCAGTTTCATTACTGTGCCGAAAACCATGTCGGGTTGCATTTACTGCACCGATTCGGCCCAAAAAATTAAACGATGCACCGATTCGTCATGAAACAAAACGAACGCACCTAGTCCACTTTTTTGGACCCAATAGTGATGTTTGGGTTCATTTGGGTCAGTTTCGTAATTGTGTCGAAAACCATGCCGAGGTTGCATTTAATGCACCGAGTCGGGCAGAAAAGAAACGATGCACCGATGCGGGCCAGAAACAAAACGAACGCACACAATCCACTTTTTTGGACCCAGTAGTGATGTTTTGGTTCATTTTGGTCAGTTTCATTACTGTGCCGAAAACCATGCCGGGGGTGCATTTACTGCATCGATTTGGGCCGAAAATGAAACGATGCACCGATTCGTCTAGAAACATAACGAACGCACCCAGTCCACTTTTATGGACCCAATGGTGATGTTTGGGTTCGTTTGGGTCAGTTTCATAATTGTGTCGAAAACCATGACGGGGTTGCATTTAATGCACCGAGTTTGGCAGAAAAGAAACGTTGCACCGATTCGGGCCAGCAACGAAACGAACGCACCCAATCCACTTTTTTCGAACCAATATTGATGTTTTGGTTCATTTTGGTCAGTTTCATCACTGTGCCGAAAACCATGTCGGGTTGCATTTACTGCACCGATTCGGGCCAAAAATTAAACGATGCACCGATTCGTCCAGAAACAAAACGAACGCATCTAGTCCACTTTTTTGGACCCAATAGTGATGTTTGGGTTCATTTGGGTCAGTTTCGTAATTGTGTCGAAATCCATGCCGGGGTTGCATTTAATGCACCTAGTCGGGCAGAAAAGAAACGATGCACCGATTCGGGCCAGAAACAAAACGAAAGCACACAATCCACTTTTTTGGATCCAATATTGATGTTTTGGTTCATTTTGGTCAGTTTCATTACTGTGCCGAAAACCATGTCGGGTTGCATTTACTGCACCGATTCGGCCCAAAAAATTAAACGATGCACCGATTCGTCATGAAACAAAACGAACGCACCTAGTCCACTTTTTTGGACCCAATAGTGATGTTTGGGTTCATTTGGGTCAGTTTCGTAATTGTGTCGAAAACCATGCCGAGGTTGCATTTAATGCACCGAGTCGGGCAGAAAAGAAACGATGCACCGATGCGGGCCAGAAACAAAACGAACGCACACAATCCACTTTTTTGGACCCAGTAGTGATGTTTTGGTTCATTTTGGTCAGTTTCATTACTGTGCCGAAAACCATGCCGGGGGTGCATTTACTGCATCGATTTGGGCCGAAAATGAAACGATGCACCGATTCGTCTAGAAACATAACGAACGCACCCAGTCCACTTTTATGGACCCAATGGTGATGTTTGGGTTCGTTTGGGTCAGTTTCATAATTGTGTCGAAAACCATGACGGGGTTGCATTTAATGCACCGAGTTTGGCAGAAAACAAACGTTGCACCGATTCGGGCCAGCAACGAAACGAACGCACCCAATCCACTTTTTTGGAACCAATATTGATGTTTTTGTTCATTTTGGTCAGTTTCATTACTGTGCCGAAAACCATGTCGGGTTGCATTTACTGCACCGATTCGGGCCAAAGACGAAACGATGCACCGATTCGTCCAGAAACAAAACGAACGCACCTAGTCCACTTTTTTGGACCCAATAGTGATGTTTGGGTTCATTTGGGTCAGTTTCGTAATTGTGTCGAAAACCATGCCGGGGTTGCATTTAATGCACCTAGTCGGGCAGAAAAGAAACGATGCACCGATTCGGGCCAGAAACAAAACGAACGCACCCAATCCACTTTTTTTGACCCAGTAGTGATGTTTTGGTTCATTTTGGTCAGTTTCATAACTGTGCCGAAAACCATGCCGGGGGTGCATTTAGTGCATCGATTTGGGCCGAAAATGAAACGATGCACCGATTCGTCCAGAAACAAAATGAACGCACCCAGTCCACTTTTATGGACCCAATAGTGATGTTTGGGTTCGTTTGGGTCAGTTTCATAATTGTGTCGAAAAATGATGACGGGGTTGCATTTAATGCAGCGAGTTGGGCAGAAAAGAAACGATGCACCGATTCGGGCCAGAAACGAAACAAATGCACCCAATCCACTTTTGTAGACCCAATATTGATGTTTTGGTTCATTTTGGTCAGTTTCATTACTGTGCCGAAAACCATGTCGTGTTGCATTTACTGCACCGATTCGGCCAAAAAATTAAACGATGCACCGATTCGTCCAGAAACAAAACGAACGCACCTAGTCCACTTTTTGGACCCAATAGTGATGTTTGGGTTCATTTGGGTCAGTTTCGTAATTGTGTCGAAAACGACGCACCGATTCGGGCCAGAAACAAAACGAACGCACCTAGTCCACTTTTTTGGACCCAATAGTGATGTTTGGGTTCATTTGGGTCAGTTTCGTAATTGTGTCGAAAACCATGCCGGGGTTGCATTTAATGCACCTAGTCGGGCAGAAAAGAAACGATGCACCGATTCGGGCTAGAAACAAAACGAACGCACCCAATCCACTTTTTTGACCCAGTAGTGATGTTTTGGTTCATTTTGGTTAGTTTCATTACTGTGCCGAAAACCATGCCGGGGGTGCATTTAGTGCATCGATTTGGGCCGAAAATGAAACGATGCACCGATTCGTCCAGAAACAAAATGAACGCACCCAGTCCACTTTTATGGACCCAATAGTGATGTTTGGGTTCGTTTGGGTCAGTTTCATAATTGTGTCGAAAAATGATGACGGGGTTGCATTTAATGCACCGAGTTGGGCAGAAAAGAAATGATGCACCGATTCGGGCCAGAAACAAAACGAACGCACCCAATCCACTTTTTTTGACCCAGTAGCGATGTTTTGGTTCATTTTGGTCAGTTTCATTACTGTGCCGAAAACCATGTCGGGTTGCATTTACTGCACCGATTCGGCCCAAAAAATTAAACGATGCACCGATTCGTCATGAAACAAAACGAACGCACCTAGTCCACTTTTTTGGACCCAATAGTGATGTTTGGGTTCATTTGGGTCAGTTTCGTAATTGTGTCGAAAACCATGCCGAGGTTGCATTTAATGCACCGAGTCGGGTAGAAAAGAAACGATGCACCGATGCGGGCCAGAAACAAAACGAACGCACACAATCCACTTTTTTGGACCCAGTAGTGATGTTTTGGTTCATTTTGGTCAGTTTCATTACTGTGCCGAAAACCATGCCGGGGGTGCATTTACTGCATCGATTTGGGCCGAAAATGAAACGATGCACCGATTCGTCTAGAAACAAAACGAACGCACCCAGTCCACTTTTATGGACCCAATAGTGTTGTTTGGGTTCGTTTGGGTCAGTTTCATAATTGTGTCGAAAACCATGACGGGGTTGCATTTAATGCACCGAGTTTGGCAGAAAAGAAAAGTTGCACCGATTCGGGCCAGCAACGAAACGAACGCACCCAATCCACTTTTTTGGAACCAATATTGATGTTTTGGTTCATTTTGGTCAGTTTCATTACTGTGCCGAAAACCATGTCGGGTTGCATTTACAGCACCGATTCGGGCCAAAAATTAAACGATGCACCGATTCGTCCAGAAACAAAACGAACGCACCTAGTCCACTTTTTTGGACCCAATAGTGATGTTTGGGTTCATTTGGGTCAGTTTCGTAATTGTGTCGAAAACCATGCCGGGGTTGCATTTAATGCACCTAGTCGGGCAGAAAAGAAACGATGCACCGATTCGGGCCAGAAACAAAACGGACGCACCCAATCCACTATTTTTGACCCAGTAGTGATGTTTTGGTTCATTTTGGTCAGTTTCATTACTGTGCCGAAAACCATGTCGGGGGTGCATTTACTGCATCGATTTGGGCCGAAAATGAAACGATGCACCGATTCGTCCAGAAACAAAACGAACGCACCCAGTCCACTTTTATGGACCCAATAGTGATGTTTTGGTTCGTTTGGGTCAGTTTCATAATTGTGTCGAAAAATGATGACGGCGTTGCATTTAATGCACCGAGTTGGGCAGAAAAGAAACGATGCACCGATTCGTGCCAGAAATGAAACGAACACACCCAATCCACTTTTTTGGAACCAATATTGATGTTTTGGTTCATTTTGGTCAGTTTCATTAGTGTGCCGAAAACCATGTCGGGTTGCATTTACTGCACCGATTCGGCCCAAAAAATTAAACGATACACCGATTCGTCATGAAACAAAACGAACGCACCTAGTCCACTTTTTTGGACCCAATAGTGATGTTTGGGTTCATTTGGGTCAGTTTCGTAATTGTGTCGAAAACCATGCCGAGGTTGCATTTAATGCACCGAGTCGGGTAGAAAAGAAAAAACGAACGCACACAATCCACTTTTTTGGACCCAGTAGTGATGTTTTGGTTCATTTTGGTCAGTTTCATTACTGTGCCGAAAACCATGCCGGGGGTGCATTTACTGCATCGATTTGGGCCGAAAATGAAACGATGCACCGATTCGTCTAGAAACAAAACGAACGCACCCAGTCCACTTTTATGGACCCAATAGTGATGTTTGGGTTCGTTTGGGTCAGTTTCATAATTGTGTCAAAAACCATGACGGGGTTGCATTTAATGCACCGAGTTTGGCAGAAAAGAAACGTTGCACCGATTCGGGCCAGCAACGAAACGAACGCACCCAATCCACTTTTTTGGAACCAATATTGATGTTTTGGTTCATTTTGGTCAGTTTCATTACTGTGCCGAAAACCATGTCGGGTAGCATTTACTGCGCCGATTCGGGCCAAAAATTAAACGATGCACCGATTCGTCCAGAAACAAAACGAAAGCACCTAGTCCACTTTTTTGGACCCAATAGTTGATGTGAACCCGCTGGGGTTTGTGCCCGATCTTTCGATGAGAGGCGTGGGGGATAACTCGATTGGAGGAGACGACGTTCACGGCCCGACTACAACCTTTCAAAGACTGCGCCTTAGCGACCGATACACCACCTCCTATGGATGCCGCGATCTTGTGTGAGCGCGTGACCTGACCTGTCCTGCAAGCAATCGAAGAACTAGCAAGAACAAGTATGATACATGTACTGAATTTACTAGATGGGAATTGAAGTGTCTCAATCTCAAACTCAATCACCAACGAGGTGGGGTTCCGTCGACTCGAAGACGGGCGGCTGGACCAGCACGCGCGCTTAGAAGCAAGTAGCAATGGCTAAACTTGATCTAAACAAAACCCAATCTGTTTGTGGCGGCTATGGAGGTATAAAAGAGGGTGGAGGACGACCAGGACGAGGTTGGGGTCGTCCTACAACCCTAGGACGCGCCCCTAATGGACCCAGCTTGATACACGGCCCATTGGCCCAAAATAAGGTGACGCAGCACCGTGGGCAGAAAAGGTCTCTGTAGTAAATCGATGATTGCGGCCGCATCTGAACAGGTACCAGGGTGAGTCTGGATCCATCTGAAAGTAGACTTGATAAGCTTTCCATCAAGTACTTAAACGCCCAAAACGGAGTCCGGATGAAACCGTGGTGGCCGTCGTAAGTCAGCACTTTCCTGCAGTCCGAATCCAGACTTTCCAAAACATGTTGGATTTGGTCTCTTTCCTTCCTTAGGCCAATGTGACGTGGTAACCTGATGGGGGATGTGGGAATACTTAGAATTGGTCCCCAATCAACTTCTTTGGTCCTCCATGTCTTCCATATGTGTCTAACACTCTTTTTAATCCACGTATGTATTTCTGAAAATGAGAATGAACACACATCATGGCGTAGCATCAATTCATCGAATGTACCAACAATAATTGTGATATAGGATTGATTCACCTTTGGTTTGTAAGCCATTAATATGGTCGTATCTAAGCCGGTGATGTCCTCATCATTCTCCCCTTCTTGGCTGCAAGTCGTCCTCGACTTGCTCTGGTGGCATTCTACAGCGATTGCTTTGTTGTTTAAGCACGGAAGGACATCCATGTTGCATGACCACAACCAGCAATGCTCCCCTTCTTTGGGCTGACCCTGTTGCTTAAGAGAAAAACTAGCGAAACTTTGCAAAACATCGTTAGTCTTAGTGCAGCCCTCTATTTGATTATGATATTGTAGCCCAAAAGGATATTCCAGATTAGAGCAGATATAAACTTTATGCACCAAATACTCTCCTTTGCAATTATACTTGCCAACAAAGTGATATGTATGATTATACAAGCATGAAAATTCAGAATATGCAAAAAGTTTCTCCTCTAAACATTTTAGATCACAAAGAATATCAAATTCAATATAACCCAAAGTATTTAAAGAAGACATCAATTTCAATTCATCATGTGCACAAGTAATAGGATGGAAAAGCTTTGTTTCAGCACATGTGTATGATTTCAAATTAAAAATATCACTCTTATTCACTACTTGTGGCATAGAAGTACAAGAAGCATCATCGCACAAGTTCTCTTTATCATAAGGAACAACAACTAATTCTTGTGACAAAATCAAATCAGTTGTAGGTTTCACATTTTGATTAGCATGCAGAGTGGACAAATTTCCAACACTATGGGACACATCATTCTTGCAAGTACTATTAGATGAAAGAATTTCCTTTTCAGCACTCATAGCAAGCCAAAACAATGAAGCAATATTGTTGTATGATTTGCTAATTAGCATGGTTCGAATTTCAGAATTAAGCCCTTTCATAAACCTACACATAACATCTTTCTTGCATTCATCTAATCCACCAAACATGACACAAATCTTAAACCTATGATAGTATTCTTTGACAGTCCTACTGCCTTGCTTCAATTTGTCCAATTTTTCAAGTAAACAGTCAGCATAATATTCTGGAACATATTCATCTCGAAAAAGCATTTTAAATTCATTCCAAGTTTGTGGAACTTTGTTGTGCCTACAAATGTGTTTCCATGTAATCAAAGCATATTTTGTTAAAGCACTAGATGCAGCAAAAATCATTTCATGTTTAGACAAGTCATAATTATCAAATTCTGCATCTACCTTAAGCTCCCAATCAATATAAGCTTCAGGATCAAACATACCAGCATATAATGGCAAATGTTGAATGACATCCTGAAGATGAGGGTCTAGTTTCAACCGCTCAAAAATCTCTGTATCACCTGCCATGATTAGTTGACAACAAGAAACACAAAAATAAGATGTATCCTCCTGTCAACTACTAGATGTGTTGGTTCTAATTCTCTCAAACTATCCTTGTTCAAACAAGCTCTTACAAATTCTTACCAAGCCAAACAGGTGGTGACAGCAACCAACAAGACAACAACCTCAAAGATAGTGTATCGGTGCTGCAGCAACAAGACCTGTCAAACTGTAGTCGGATATGTGGAGCTATAGTTGGGCTGAAACAAGGAAAAGCTAGCACCACGTTAGTTAAACAAAGCAAGCTGAATAATCGTTCAACGGCGGTACTGTGCTGGTCCTAGCCTAGACCGTGCTAGAGACGCGAGCCTCGACACAAGGGAAGTTACAATGCACCACCGAAAACAATAGATACTCACGATGAACAGATCAGCCCCCTTTCTTTCTTTCTTTCTTTTTTTATCTTTTCTCTTGTTTCTTTTTTTTTCTGTTCCTCTTCTTTTTGGGGACTAAAATCTTTTGATTGATGCTATGACAACCAAAACAAATGGCAGCATACAACCCCTAACAAAACAGATTTACAATTCTTATTTCAGCTAACCAGACACGCAAATCTCAAAGGCGATTGCGGCGTGCTCAGAAGGAATTTTTGAGCACGGTTAGATCCGTTGGAAAGAGCACGAGTTAAGCTTTCCAGATTGTACTCAAACACCTGATTTGGATATCGGACGTGGAAACTGCGTCAGTTTTCTTCTCGTGCTGGACAGGGACTCCAAATCAGAAAGTGACAAGAACTCGAAACTCTAAAGGATTAAACTAAGACCAGCAACTCGACGCGACCGATGCAACCGAAAACTCAACATGCCCTAACTAAGCAGTACTAGCAAAGGCTCAAAGGGTTTATAGGATTGCGGTAAAACTAATCTACTATTTTTTTGGCTTTTCTGGACTATAGGAAATTAAAATCAGCAAAGAATTGATACACTCTCACCGATAAACCTCGCTCTGATTACCAACTGATGTGAACCCGCTGGGGTTTGTGCCCGATCTTTCGATGAGAGGCGTGGGGGATAACTCGATTGGAGGAGACGACGTTCACGGCCCGACTACAACCTTTCAAAGACTGCGCCTTAGTGACCGATACACCACCTCCTATGGATGCCGCGATCTTGTGGGAGCGCGTCACCTGACCTGTCCTGCAAGCAATCGAAGAACTAGCAAGAACAAGTATGATACAAGTACTGAATTTACTAGATGGGAATTGAAGTGTCTCAATCTCAAACTCAATCACCAACGAAGTGGGGTTCCGTCGACTCGAAGACGGGTGGCTGGACCAGCACGCGCGCTTACAAGCAAGTAGCAATGGCTAAACTTGATCTAAACAAAACCCAATCTGTTTGTGGCGGCTATGGAGGTATAAAAGAGGGTGGAGGACGACCAGGATGAGGTTGGGGTCGTCCTACAACCCTAGGACGCGCCCCTAATGGACCCAACTTGATACACGGCAAATGATGAGGACATCACCGGCTTAGATACGACCATATTAATGGCTTGCAAACCAAAGGTGAATCAATCCTATATCACAATTATTGTTGGTACATTCGATGAATTGATGCTACGCCATGATGTGTGTTCATTCTCATTTTCAGAAATACATACGTGGATTAAAAAGAGTGTTAGACACATATGGAAGACATGGAGGACCAAAGAAGTTGATTGGGGACCAATTCTAAGTATTCCCACATCCCCCATCAGGTTACCACGTCACATTGGCCTAAGGAAGGAAAGAGACCAAATCCAACACGTTTTGGAAAGTCTGGATTCGGACTGCAGGAAAGTGCTGACTTACGACGGCCACCACGGTTTCATCCGGACTCCGTTTTGGGCGTTTAAGTACTTGATGGAAAGCTTATCAAGTCTACTTTCAGATGGATCCGGACTCACCCTCGTACCTGTTCAGATGCGGCCGCAATCATCGATTTACTACAGAGACCTTTTCTGCCCACGGTGCTGCGTCACCTTATTTTGGGCCAATGGGCCGTGTATCAAGCTGGGTCCATTAGGGGCGCGTCCTAGGGTTGTAGGACGACCCCAACCTCGTCCTGGTCGTCCTCCACCCTCTTTTATACCTCCATAGCCGCCACAAACAGATTGGGTTTTGTTTACATCAAGTTTAGCCATTGCTACTTGCTTCTAAGCGCGCGTGCTGGTCCAGCCGCCCGTCTTCGAGTCGACGGAACCCCACCTCGTTGGTGATTGAGTTTGAGATTGAGACACTTCAATTCTCATCTAGTAAATTCAGTACTTGTATCATACTTGTTCTTGCTAGTTCTTCGATTGCTTGCAGGACAGGTCAGGTGACGCGCTCCCACAAGATCGCGGCATCCATAGGAGGTGGTGTATCGGTCGCTAAGGCGCAGTCTTTGAAAGGTTGTAGTCGGGCCGTGAACGTCGTCTCCTCCAATAGTGATGTTTGGGTTCATTTGGGTCAGTTTCGTAATTGTGTCGAAAACCATGCCGGGGTTGCATTTAATGCACCTAGTCGGGCAGAAAAGAAACGATGCACCGATTCGGGCCAGAAACAAAACGAACGCACCCAATCCACTTTTTTTGACCCAGTAGTGATGTTTTGGTTCATTTTGGTCAGTTTCATTACTGTGCCGAAAACCATGTCGGGGGTGCATTTACTGCATCGATTTGGGCCGAAAATGAAACGATGCACCGATTCGTCCAGAAACAAAACGAACGCACCCAGTCCACTTTTATGGACCCAATAGTGATGTTTTGGTTCGTTTGGGTCAGTTTCATAATTGTGTCAAAAAATGATGACGGGGTTGCATTTAATGCACCGAGTTGGGCAGAAAAGAAACGATTTGGGCCGATTCGGGCCAGAAACGAAACAAATGCACCCAATCCACTTTTGTAGACCCAATATTGATGTTTTGGTTCATTTTGGTCAGTTTCATTACCATGCCGAAAACCATGTCGTGTTGCATTTACTGCACCGATTCGGGCCAAAAAATTAAACGATGCACCGATTCGTCCAGAAACAAAACGAACGCACCTAGTCCACTTTTTGGACCCAATAGTGATGTTTGGGTTCATTTGGGTCAGTTTCGTAATTGTGTCGAAAACCATGCCGGGGTTGCATTTAATGCACCTAGTCGGGCAGAAAAGAAACGATGCACCGATTCGGGCCAGAAACAAAACGGACGCACCCAATCCACTTTTTTTGACCCAGTAGTGATGTTTTGGTTCATTTTGGTCAGTTTCATTACTGTGCCGAAAACCATGTCGGGGGTGCATTTACTGCATCGATTTGGGCCGAAAATGAAACGATGCACCGATTCGTCCAGAAACAAAACGAACGCACCCAGTCCACTTTTATGGACCCAATAGTGATGTTTTGGTTCGTTTGGGTCAGTTTCATAATTGTGTCGAAAAATGATGACGGGGTTGCATTTAATGCACCGAGTTGGGCAGAAAAGAAACGATGCACCGATTCGTGCCAGAAACGAAACGAACACACCCAATCCACTTTTTTGGAACCAATATTGATGTTTTGGTTCATTTTGGTCAGTTTCATTACTGTGCCGAAAACCATGTCGGGTTGCATTTACTGCACCGATTCGGCCCAAAAAATTAAACGATGCACCGATTCGTCTTGAAACAAAACGAACGCACCTAGTCCACTTTTTTGGACCCAATAGTGATGTTTGGGTTCATTTGGGTCAGTTTCGTAATTGTGTCGAAAACCATGCCGAGGTTGCATTTAATGCACCGAGTCGGGCAGAAAAGAAACGATGCACCGATGCGGGCCAGAAACAAAACGAACGCACACAATCCACTTTTTTGGACCCAGTAGTGATGTTTTGGTTCATTTTGGTCAGTTTCATTACTGTGCCGAAAACCATGCCGGGGGTGCATTTACTGCATCGATTTGGGCCGAAAATGAAACGATGCACCGATTCGTCGAGAAACAAAACGAACGCACCCAGTCCACTTTTATGGACCCAATAGTGATGTTTGGGTTCGTTTGGGTCAGTTTCATAATTGTGTCAAAAACCATGACGGGGTTGCATTTAATGCACCGAGTTTGGCAGAAAAGAAACGTTGCACCGATTCGGGCCAGCAACGAAACGAACGCACCCAATCCACTTTTTTGGAACCAATATTGATGTTTTGGTTCATTTTGGTCAGTTTCATTACTGTGCCGAAAACCATGTCGGGTTGCATTTACTGCACCGATTCGGCCCAAAAAATTAAACGATGCACCGATTCGTCATGAAACAAAACGAACGCACCTAGTCCACTTTTTGGACCTAATAGTGATGTTTGGGTTCATTTGGGTCAGTTTCGTAATTGTGTCGAAAACCATGCCGGGGTTGCATTTAATGCACCTAGTCGGGCAGAAAAGAAACGATGCACCGATTCGGGCCAGAAACAAAACGAACGCACCCAATCCACTTTTTTTGACCCAGTAGTGATGTTTTGGTTCATTTTGGTCAGTTTCATTACTGTGCCGAAAACCATGTCGGGGGTGCATTTACTGCATCGATTTGGGCCGAAAATGAAACGATGCACCGATTCGTCCAGAAACAAAACGAACGCACCCAGTCCACTTTTATGGACCCAATAGTGATGTTTTGGTTCGTTTGGGTCAGTTTCATAATTGTGTCGAAAAATGATGACGGGGTTGCATTTAATGCACCGAGTTGGGCAGAAAAGAAACGATTTGGGCCGATTCGGGCCAGAAACGAAACAAATGCACCCAATCCACTTTTGTAGACCCAATATTGATGTTTTGGTTCATTTTGGTCAGTTTCATTACCATGCCGAAAACCATGTCGTGTTGCATTTACTGCACCGATTCGGGCCAAAAAATTAAACGATGCACCGATTCGTCCAGAAACAAAACGAACGCACCTAGTCCACTTTTTGGACCCAATAGTGATGTTTGGGTTCATTTGGGTCAGTTTCGTAATTGTGTCGAAAACCATGCCGGGGTTGCATTTAATGCACCTAGTCGGGCAGAAAAGAAACGATGCACCGATTCGGGCCAGAAACAAAACGGACGCACCGAATCCACTTTTTTTGACCCAGTAGTGATGTTTTGGTTCATTTTGGTCAGTTTCATTACTGTGCCGAAAACCATGTCGGGGGTGCATTTACTGCATCGATTTGGGCCGAAAATGAAACGATGCACCGATCCGTCCAGAAACAAAACGAACGCACCTAGTCCACTTTTATGGACCCAATAGTGATGTTTTGGTTCGTTTGGGTCAGTTTCATAATTGTGTCGAAAAATGATGACGGGGTTGCATTTAATGCACCGAGTTGGGCAGAAAAGAAACGATGCACCGATTCGTGCCAGAAACGAAACGAACACACCCAATCCACTTTTTTGGAACCAATATTGATGTTTTGGTTCATTTTGGTCAGTTTCATTACTGTGCCGAAAACCATGTCGGGTTGCATTTACTGCACCGATTCGGCCCAAAAAATTAAACGATGCACCGATTCGTCTTGAAACAAAACGAACGCACCTAGTCCACTTTTTTGGACCCAATAGTGATGTTTGGGTTCATTTGGGTCAGTTTCGTAATTGTGTCGAAAACCATGCCGAGGTTGCATTTAATGCACCGAGTCGGGCAGAAAAGAAACGATGCACCGATGCGGGCCAGAAACAAAACGAACGCACACAATCCACTTTTTTGGACCCAGTAGTGATGTTTTGGTTCATTTTGGTCAGTTTCATTACTGTGCCGAAAACCATGCCGGGGGTGCATTTACTGCATCGATTTGGGCCGAAAATGAAACGATGCACCGATTCGTCGAGAAACAAAACGAACGCACCCAGTCCACTTTTATGGACCCAATAGTGATGTTTGGGTTCGTTTGGGTCAGTTTCATAATTGTGTCAAAAACCATGACGGGGTTGCATTTAATGCACCGAGTTTGGCAGAAAAGAAACGTTGCACCGATTCGGGCCAGCAACGAAACGAACGCACCCAATCCACTTTTTTGGAACCAATATTGATGTTTTGGTTCATTTTGGTCAGTTTCATTACTGTGCCGAAAACCATGTCGGGTTGCATTTACTGCACCTATTCGGGCCAAAAATTAAACGATGCACCGATTCGTCCAAAAACAAAACGAACGCACCTAGTCCACTTTTTTGGACCCAATAGTGATGTTTGGGTTCATTTGGGTCAGTTTCGTAATTGTGTCGAAAACCATGCCGGGGTTGCATTTAATGCACCTAGTCGGGTAGAAAAGAGACGATGCACCGATTCGGGCCAGAAACAAAACGAACGCACCCAATCCACTTTTTTTGACCCAGTAGTGATGTTTTGGTTCATTTTGGTCAGTTTCATTACTGCGCCGAAAACCATGTCGGGGGTGCATTTACGGCATCGATTTGGGCCGAAAATGAAACGATGCACCGATTCGTCCAGAAACAAAACGAACGCACCCAGTCCACTTTTATGGACCCAATAGTGATGTTTTGGTTCGTTTGCGTCAGTTTCATAATTGTGTCGAAAAATGATGACGGGGTTGCATTTAATGCACCGAGTTGGGCAGAAAAGAAACGATTTGGGCCGATTCAGGCCAGAAACGAAACAAATGCACCCAATCCACTTTTGTAGACCCAATATTGATGTTTTGGTTCATTTTGGTCAGTTTCATTACTGTGCCGAAAACCATGTCGTGTTGCATTTACTGCACCGATTCGGGCCAAAAAATTAAACGATGCACCGATTCGTCCAGAAACAAAACGAACGCACCTAGTCCACTTTTTGGACCCAATAGTGATGTTTGGGTTCATTTGGGTCAGTTTCGTAATTGTGTCGAAAACCATGCCGGGGTTGCATTTAATGCACCTAGTCGGGCAGAAAAGAAACGATGCACCGATTCGGGCCAGAAACAAAACGGACGCACCCAATCCACTTTTTTTGACCCAGTAGTGATGTTTTGGTTCATTTTGGTCAGTTTCATTACTGTGCCGAAAACCATGCCGGGGGTGCATTTACTGCATCGATTTGGGCCGAAAATGAAACGATGCACCGATTCGTCGAGAAACAAAACGAACGCACCCAGTCCACTTTTATGGACCCAATAGTGATGTTTGGGTTCGTTTGGGTCAGTTTCATAATTGTGTCAAAAACCATGACGGGGTTGCATTTAATGCACCGAGTTTGGCAGAAAAGAAACGTTGCACCGATTCGGGCCAGCAACGAAACGAACGCACCCAATCCACTTTTTTGGAACCAATATTGATGTTTTGGTTCATTTTGGTCAGTTTCATTACTGTGCCGAAAACCATGTCGGGTTGCATTTACTGCACCTATTCGGGCCAAAAATTAAACGATGCACCGATTCGTCCAAAAACAAAACGAACGCACCTAGTCCACTTTTTTGGACCCAATAGTGATGTTTGGGTTCATTTGGGTCAGTTTCGTAATTGTGTCGAAAACCATGCCGGGGTTGCATTTAATGCACCTAGTCGGGTAGAAAAGAGACGATGCACCGATTCGGGCCAGAAACAAAACGAACGCACCCAATCCACTTTTTTTGACCCAGTAGTGATGTTTTGGTTCATTTTGGTCAGTTTCATTACTGCGCCGAAAACCATGTCGGGGGTGCATTTACTGCATCGATTTGGGCCGAAAATGAAACGATGCACCGATTCGTCCAGAAACAAAACGAACGCACCCAGTCCACTTTTATGGACCCAATAGTGATGTTTTGGTTCGTTTGCGTCAGTTTCATAATTGTGTCGAAAAATGATGACGGGGTTGCATTTAATGCACCGAGTTGGGCAGAAAAGAAACGATTTGGGCCGATTCAGGCCAGAAACGAAACAAATGCACCCAATCCACTTTTGTAGACCCAATATTGATGTTTTGGTTCATTTTGGTCAGTTTCATTACTGTGCCGAAAACCATGTCGTGTTGCATTTACTGCACCGATTCGGGCCAAAAAATTAAACGATGCACCGATTCGTCCAGAAACAAAACGAACGCACCTAGTCCACTTTTTGGACCCAATAGTGATGTTTGGGTTCATTTGGGTCAGTTTCGTAATTGTGTCGAAAACCATGCCGGGGTTGCATTTAATGCACCTAGTCGGGCAGAAAAGAAACGATGCACCGATTCGGGCCAGAAACAAAACGGACGCACCCAATCCACTTTTTTTGACCCAGTAGTGATGTTTTGGTTCATTTTGGTCAGTTTCATTACTGTGCCGAAAACCATGTCGGGGGTGCATTTACTGCATCGATTTGGGCCGAAAATGAAACGATGCACCGATCCGTCCAGAAACAAAACGAACGCACCTAGTCCACTTTTATGGACCCAATAGTGATGTTTTGGTTCGTTTGGGTCAGTTTCATAATTGTGTCGAAAAATGATGACGGGGTTGCATTTAATGCACCGAGTTGGGCAGAAAAGAAACGATGCACCGATTCGTGCCAGAAACGAAACGAACACACCCAATCCACTTTTTTGGAACCAATATTGATGTTTTGGTTCATTTTGGTCAGTTTCATTACTGTGCCGAAAACCATGTCGGGTTGCATTTACTGCACCGATTTGGCCCAAAAAATTAAACGATGCACCGATTCGTCTAGAAACAAAACGAACGCACCTAGTCCACTTTTTTGGACCCAATAGTGATGTTTGGGTTCATTTGGGTCAGTTTTGTAATTGTGTCGAAAACCATGCCGGGGTTGCATTTAATGCACCTAGTCGGGCAGAAAAGAAACGATGCACCGATTCGGGCCCGCAACGAAACGAACGCACCCAATCCACTTTTTTGGAACCAATATTGATGTTTTGGTTCATTTTGGTCAGTTTCGTTACTGTGCCGAAAACCATGTCGGGTTGCATTTACTGCACCGATTCGGGCCAAAAATTAAACGATGCACCGATTCGTCCAGAAACAAAACGAACGCACCTAGTCCACTTTTTTGGACCCAATAGTGATGTTTGGGTTCATTTGGGTCAGTTTCGTAATTGTGTCGAAAACCATGCCGGGGTTGCATTTAATGCAACTAGTCGGGCAGAAAAGAAACGATGCACCGATTCGGGCCAGAAACAAAACGAACGCACCCAATCCACTTTTTTTGACCCAGTAGTGATGTTTTGGTTCATTTTGGTCAGTTTCATTACTGTGCCGAAAACCATGTCGGGGGTGCATTTACTGCATCGATTTGGGCCGAAAATGAAACGATGCACCGATTCGTCCAGAAACAAAACGAACGCACCCAGTCCACTTTTATGGACCCAATAGTGATGTTTTGGTTCGTTTGCGTCAGTTTCATAATTGTGTCGAAAAATGATGACGGGGTTGCATTTAATGCACCGAGTTGGGCAGAAAAGAAACGATTTGGGCCGATTCAGGCCAGAAACGAAACAAATGCACCCAATCCACTTTTGTAGACCCAATATTGATGTTTTGGTTCATTTTGGTCAGTTTCATTACTGTGCCGAAAACCATGTCGTGTTGCATTTACTGCACCGATTCGGGCCAAAAAATTAAACGATGCACCGATTCGTCCAGAAACAAAACGAACGCACCTAGTCCACTTTTTGGACCCAATAGTGATGTTTGGGTTCATTTGGGTCAGTTTCGTAATTGTGTCGAAAACCATGCCGGGGTTGCATTTAATGCACCTAGTCGGGCAGAAAAGAAACGATGCACCGATTCGGGCCAGAAACAAAACGGACGCACCCAATCCACTTTTTTTGACCCAGTAGTGATGTTTTGGTTCATTTTGGTCAGTTTCATTACTGTGCCGAAAACCATGTCGGGGGTGCATTTACTGCATCGATTTGGGCCGAAAATGAAACGATGCACCGATCCGTCCAGAAACAAAACGAACGCACCTAGTCCACTTTTATGGACCCAATAGTGATGTTTTGGTTCGTTTGGGTCAGTTTCATAATTGTGTCGAAAAATGATGACGGGGTTGCATTTAATGCACCGAGTTGGGCAGAAAAGAAACGATGCACCGATTCGTGCCAGAAACGAAACGAACACACCCAATCCACTTTTTTGGAACCAATATTGATGTTTTGGTTCATTTTGGTCAGTTTCATTACTGTGCCGAAAACCATGTCGGGTTGCATTTACTGCACCGATTTGGCCCAAAAAATTAAACGATGCACCGATTCGTCTAGAAACAAAACGAACGCACCTAGTCCACTTTTTTGGACCCAATAGTGATGTTTGGGTTCATTTGGGTCAGTTTTGTAATTGTGTCGAAAACCATGCCGGGGTTGCATTTAATGCACCTAGTCGGGCAGAAAAGAAACGATGCACCGATTCGGGCCCGCAACGAAACGAACGCACCCAATCCACTTTTTTGGAACCAATATTGATGTTTTGGTTCATTTTGGTCAGTTTCGTTACTGTGCCGAAAACCATGTCGGGTTGCATTTACTGCACCGATTCGGGCCAAAAATTAAACGATGCACCGATTCGTCCAGAAACAAAACGAACGCACCTAGTCCACTTTTTTGGACCCAATAGTGATGTTTGGGTTCATTTGGGTCAGTTTCGTAATTGTGTCGAAAACCATGCCGGGGTTGCATTTAATGCAACTAGTCGGGCAGAAAAGAAACGATGCACCGATTCGGGCCAGAAACAAAACGAACGCACCCAATCCACTTTTTTTGACCCAGTAGTGATGTTTTGGTTCATTTTGGTCAGTTTCATTACTGTGCCGAAAACCATGTCGGGGGTGCATTTACTGCATCGATTTGGGCCGAAAATGAAACGATGCACCGATTCGTCCAGAAACAAAACGAACGCACCCAGTCCACTTTTATGGACCCAATAGTGATGTTTTGGTTCGTTTGGGTCAGTTTCATAATTGTGTCGAAAAATGATGACGGGGTTGCATTTAATGCACCGAGTTGGGCAGAAAAGAAACGATTTGGGCCGATTCGGGCCAGAAACGAAACAAATGCACCCAATCCACTTTTGTAGACCCAATATTGATGTTTTGGTTCATTTTGGTCAGTTTCATTACCATGCCGAAAACCATGTTGTGTTGCATTTACTGCACCGATTCGGGCCAAAAAATTAAACGATGCACCGATTCGTCCAGAAACAAAACGAACGCACCTAGTCCACTTTTTGGACCCAATAGTGATGTTTGGGTTCATTTGGGTCAGTTTCGTAATTGTGTCGAAAACCATGCCAGGGTTGCATTTAATGCACCTAGTCGGGCAGAAAAGAAACGATGCACCGATTCGGGCCAGAAACAAAACGGACGCACCCAATCCACTTTTTTTGACCCAGTAGTGATGTTTTGGTTCATTTTGGTCAGTTTCATTACTGTGCCGAAAACCATGTCGGGGGTGCATTTACTGCATCGATTTGGGCCGAAAATGAAACGATGCACCGATTCGTCCAGAAACAAAACGAACGCACCCAGTCCACTTTTATGGACCCAATAGTGATGTTTTGGTTCGTTTGGGTCAGTTTCATAATTGTGTCGAAAAATGATGACGGGGTTGCATTTAATGCACCGAGTTGGGCAGAAAAGAAACGATGCACCGATTCGTGCCAGAAACGAAACGAACACACCCAATCCACTTTTTTGGAACCAATATTGATGTTTTGGTTCATTTTGGTCAGTTTCGTTACTGTGCCGAAAACCATGTCGGGTTGCATTTACTGCACCGATTCGGCCCAAAAAATTAAACGATGCACCGATTCGTCTTGAAACAAAACGAACGCACCTAGTCCACTTTTTTGGACCCAATAGTGATGTTTGGGTTCATTTGGGTCAGTTTCGTAATTGTGTCGAAAACCATGCCGAGGTTGCATTTAATGCACCGAGTCGGGCAGAAAAGAAACGATGCACCGATTCGGGCCAGAAACAAAACGAACGCACCCAATCCACTTTTTTTGACCCAGTAGTGATGTTTTGGTTCATTTTGGTCAGTTTCATTACTGTGCCGAAAACCATGTCGGGGGTGCATTTACTGCATCGATTTGGGCCGAAAATGAAACGATGCACCGATTCGTCCAGAAACAAAACGAACGCACCCAGTCCACTTTTATGGACCCAATAGTGATGTTTTGGTTCGTTTGGGTCAGTTTCATAATTGTGTCGAAAAATGATGACGGGGTTGCATTTAATGCACCGAGTTGGGCAGAAAAGAAACGATTTGGGCCGATTCGGGCCAGAAACGAAACAAATGCACCCAATCCACTTTTGTAGACCCAATATTGATGTTTTGGTTCATTTTGGTCAGTTTCATTACCATGCCGAAAACCATGTTGTGTTGCATTTACTGCACCGATTCGGGCCAAAAAATTAAACGATGCACCGATTCGTCCAGAAACAAAACGAACGCACCTAGTCCACTTTTTGGACCCAATAGTGATGTTTGGGTTCATTTGGGTCAGTTTCGTAATTGTGTCGAAAACCATGCCGGGGTTGCATTTAATGCACCTAGTCGGGCAGAAAAGAAACGATGCACCGATTCGGGCCAGAAACAAAACGGACGCACCCAATCCACTTTTTTTGACCCAGTAGTGATGTTTTGGTTCATTTTGGTCAGTTTCATTACTGTGCCGAAAACCATGTCGGGGGTGCATTTACTGCATCGATTTGGGCCGAAAATGAAACGATGCACCGATTCGTCCAGAAACAAAACGAATGCACCCAGTCCACTTTTATGGACCCAATAGTGATGTTTTGGTTCGTTTGGGTCAGTTTCATAATTGTGTCGAAAAATGATGACGGGGTTGCATTTAATGCACCGAGTTGGGCAGAAAAGAAACGATGCACCGATTCGTGCCAGAAACGAAACGAACACACCCAATCCACTTTTTTGGAACCAATATTGATGTTTTGGTTCATTTTGGTCAGTTTCATTACTGTGCCGAAAACCATGTCGGGTTGCATTTACTGCACCGATTCGGCCCAAAAAATTAAACGATGCACCGATTCGTCTTGAAACAAAACGAACGCACCTAGTCCACTTTTTTGGACCCAATAGTGATGTTTGGGTTCATTTGGGTCAGTTTCGTAATTGTGTCGAAAACCATGCCGAGGTTGCATTTAATGCACCGAGTCGGGCAGAAAAGAAACGATGCACCGATGCGGGCCAGAAACAAAACGAACGCACACAATCCACTTTTTTGGACCCAGTAGTGATGTTTTGGTTCATTTTGGTCAGTTTCATTACTGTGCCGAAAACCATGCCGGGGGTGCATTTACTGCATCGATTTGGGCCGAAAATGAAACAATGCACCGATTCGTCGAGAAACAAAACGAACGCACCCAGTCCACTTTTATGGACCCAATAGTGATGTTTGGGTTCGTTTGGGTCAGTTTCATAATTGTGTCAAAAACCATGACGGGGTTGCATTTAATGCACCGAGTTTGGCAGAAAAGAAACGTTGCACCGATTCGGGCCAGCAACGAAACGAACGCACCCAATCCACTTTTTTGGAACCAATATTGATGTTTTGGTTCATTTTGGTCAGTTTCATTACTGTGCCGAAAACCATGTCGGGTTGCATTTACTGCACCGATTCGGGCCAAAAATTAAACGATGCACCGATTCGTCCAGAAACAAAACGAACGCACCTAGTCCACTTTTTTGGACCCAATAGTGATGTTTGGGTTCATTTGGGTCAGTTTCGTAATTGTGTCGAAAACCATGCCGGGGTTGCATTTAATGCACCTAGTCGGGTAGAAAAGAGACGATGCACCGATTCGGGCCAGAAACAAAACGAACGCACCCAATCCACTTTTTTTGACCCAGTAGTGATGTTTTGGTTCATTTTGGTCAGTTTCATTACTGTGCCGAAAACCATGTCGGGGGTGCATTTACTGCATCGATTTGGGCCGAAAATGAAACGATGCACCGATTCGTCCAGAAACAAAACGAACGCACCCAGTCCACTTTTATGGACCCAATAGTGATGTTTTGGTTCGTTTGCGTCAGTTTCATAATTGTGTCGAAAAATGATGACGGGGTTGCATTTAATGCACCGAGTTGGGCAGAAAAGAAACGATTTGGGCCGATTCAGGCCAGAAACGAAACAAATGCACCCAATCCACTTTTGTAGACCCAATATTGATGTTTTGGTTCATTTTGGTCAGTTTCATTACTGTGCCGAAAACCATGTCGTGTTGCATTTACTGCACCGATTCGGGCCAAAAAATTAAACGATGCACCGATTCGTCCAGAAACAAAACGAACGCACCTAGTCCACTTTTTGGACCCAATAGTGATGTTTGGGTTCATTTGGGTCAGTTTCGTAATTGTGTCGAAAACCATGCCGGGGTTGCATTTAATGCACCTAGTCGGGCAGAAAAGAAACGATGCACCGATTCGGGCCAGAAACAAAACGGACGCACCCAATCCACTTTTTTTGACCCAGTAGTGATGTTTTGGTTCATTTTGGTCAGTTTCATTACTGTGCCGAAAACCATGTCGGGGGTGCATTTACTGCATCGATTTGGGCCGAAAATGAAACGATGCACCGATCCGTCCAGAAACAAAACGAACGCACCCAGTCCACTTTTATGGACCCAATAGTGATGTTTTGGTTCGTTTGGGTCAGTTTCATAATTGTGTCGAAAAATGATGACGGGGTTGCATTTAATGCACCGAGTTGGGCAGAAAAGAAACGATGCACCGATTCGTGCCAGAAACGAAACGAACACACCCAATCCACTTTTTTGGAACCAATATTGATGTTTTGGTTCATTTTGGTCAGTTTCATTACTGTGCCGAAAACCATGTCGGGTTGCATTTACTGCACCGATTTGGCCCAAAAAATTAAACGATGCACCGATTCGTCTAGAAACAAAACGAACGCACCTAGTCCACTTTTTTGGACCCAATAGTGATGTTTGGGTTCATTTGGGTCAGTTTTGTAATTGTGTCGAAAACCATGCCGGGGTTGCATTTAATGCACCTAGTCGGGCAGAAAAGAAACGATGCACCGATTCGGGCCAGCAACGAAACGAACGCACCCAATCCACTTTTTTGGAACCAATATTGATGTTTTGGTTCATTTTGGTCAGTTTCATTACTGTGCCGAAAACCATGTCGGGTTGCATTTACTGCACCGATTCGGGCCAAAAATTAAACGATGCACCGATTCGTCCAGAAACAAAACGAACGCACCTAGTCCACTTTTTTGGACCCAATAGTGATGTTTGGGTTCATTTGGGTCAGTTTCGTAATTGTGTCGAAAACCATGCCGGGGTTGCATTTAATGCACCTAGTCGGGCAGAAAAGAAACGATGCACCGATTCGGGCCAGAAACAAAACGAACGCACCCAATCCACTTTGTTTGACCTAGTAGTGATGTTTTGTTTCATTTTGGTCAGTTTCATTACTGTGCCGAAAACCATGTCGGGGGTGCATTTACTGCATCGATTTGGGCCGAAAATGAAACGATGCACCGATTCGTCCAGAAACAAAACGAACGCACCCAGTCCACTTTTATGGACCCAATAGTGATGTTTTGGTTCGTTTGGGTCAGTTTCATAATTGTGTCGAAAAATGATGACGGGGTTGCATTTAATGCACCGAGTTGGGCAGAAAAGAAACGATTTGGGCCGATTCGGGCCAGAAACGAAACAAATGCACCCAATCCACTTTTGTAGACCCAATATTGATGTTTTGGTTCATTTTGGTCAGTTTCATTACCATGCCGAAAACCATGTCGTGTTGCATTTACTGCACCGATTCGGGCCAAAAAATTAAACGATGCACCGATTCGTCCAGAAACAAAACGAACGCACCTAGTCCAGTTTTTGGACCCAATAGTGATGTTTGGGTTCATTTGGGTCAGTTTCGTAATTGTGTCGAAAACCATGCCGGGGTTGCATTTAATGCACCTAGTCGGGCAGAAAAGAAATGATGCACCGATTCGGGCCAGAAACAAAACGGACGCACCCAATCCACTTTTTTTGACCCAGTAGTGATGTTTTGGTTCATTTTGGTCAGTTTCATTACTGTGCCGAAAACCATGTCGGGGGTGCATTTACTGCATCGATTTGGGCCGAAAATGAAACGATGCACCGATTCGTCCAGAAACAAAACGAATGCACCCAGTCCACTTTTATGGACCCAATAGTGATGTTTGGGTTCGTTTGGGTCAGTTTCATAATTGTGTCAAAAACCATGACGGGGTTGCATTTAATGCACCGAGTTTGGCAGAAAAGAAACGTTGCACCGATTCGGGCCAGCAACGAAACGAACGCACCCAATCCACTTTTTTGGAACCAATATTGATGTTTTGGTTCATTTTGGTCAGTTTCATTACTGTGCCGAAAACCATGTCGGGTTGCATTTACTGCACCGATTCGGGCCAAAAATTAAACGATGCACCGATTCGTCCAGAAACAAAACGAACGCACCTAGTCCACTTTTTTGGACCCAATAGTGATGTTTGGGTTCATTTGGGTCAGTTTTGTAATTGTGTCGAAAACCATGCCGGGGTTGCATTTAATGCACCTAGTCGGGCAGAAAAGAAACGATGCACCGATTCGGGCCAGAAACAAAATGAACGCACCCAATCCACTTTTTTTGACCCAGTAGTGATGTTTTGGTTCATTTTGGTCAGTTTCATTACTGTGCCGAAAACCATGTCGGGTTGCATTTACTGCACCGATTCGGCCCAAAAAATTAAACGATGCACCGATTCGTCATGAAACAAAACGAACGCACCTAGTCCACTTTTTTGGACCCAATAGTGATGTTTGGGTTCATTTGGGTCAGTTTCGTAATTGTGTCGAAAACCATGCCGAGGTTGCATTTAATGCACCGAGTCGGGTAGAAAAGAAATGATGCACCGATGCGGTCCAGAAACAAAACGAACGCACACAATCCACTTTTTTGGACCCAGTAGTGATGTTTTGGTTCATTTTGGTCAGTTTCATTACTGTGCCGAAAACCATGCCGGGGGTGCATTTACTGCATCGATTTGGGCCGAAAATGAAACAATGCACCGATTCGTCTAGAAACAAAACGAACGCACCCAGTCCACTTTTATGGACCCAATAGTGATGTTTGGGTTCGTTTGGGTCAGTTTCATAATTGTGTCAAAAACCATGACGGGGTTGCATTTAATGCACCGAGTTTGGCAGAAAAGAAACGTTGCACCGATTCGGGCCAGCAACGAAACGAATGCACCCAATCCACTTTTTTGGAACCAATATTGATGTTTTGGTTCATTTTGGTCAGTTTCATTACTGTGCCGAAAACCATGTCGGGGGTGCATTTACTGCATCGATTTGGGCCAAAAATGAAACGATGCACCGATTCGTCCAGAAACAAAACGAACGTACCCAGTCCACTTTTATGGACCCAATAGTGATGTTTTGGTTCGTTTGGGTCAGTTTCATAATTGTGTCGAAAAATGATGACGCGGTTGCATTTAATGCACCGAGTTGGGCAGAAAAGAAACGATGCACCGATTCGTGCCAGAAACGAAACGAACACACCCAATCCACTTTTTTGGAACCAATATTGATGTTTTGGTTCATTTTGGTCAGTTTCATTACTGTGCCGAAAACCATGTCGGGTTGCATTTACTGCACCGATTCGGCCCAAAAAATTAAACGATGCACCGATTCGTCATGAAACAAAACGAACGCACCTAGTCCACTTTTTTGGACCCAATAGTGATGTTTGGGTTCATTTGGGTCAGTTTCGTAATTGTGTCGAAAACCATGCCGAGGTTGCATTTAATGCACCGAGTCGGGTAGAAAAGAAATGATGCACCGATGCGGTCCAGAAACAAAACGAACGCACACAATCCACTTTTTTGGACCCAGTAGTGATGTTTTGGTTCATTTTGGTCAGTTTCATTACTGTGCCGAAAACCATGCCGGGGGTGCATTTACTGCATCGATTTGGGCCGAAAATGAAACGATGCACCGATTCGTCTAGAAACAAAACGAACGCACCCAGTCCACTTTTATGCACCCAATAGTGATGTTTGGGTTCGTTTGGGTCAGTTTCATAATTGTGTCAAAAACCATGACGGGGTTGCATTTAATGCACCGAGTTTGGCAGAAAAGAAACGTTGCACCGATTCGGGCCAGCAACGAAACGAACGCACCCAATCCACTTTTTTGGAACCAATATTGATGTTTTGGTTCATTTTGGTCAGTTTCATTACTGTGCCGAAAACCATGTCGGGTTGCATTTACTGCACCGATTCGGGCCAAAAAATTAAACGATGCACCGATTCGTCCAGAAACAAAACGAACGCACCTAGTCCACTTTTTGGACCTAATAGTGATGTTTGGGTTCATTTGGGTCAGTTTCGTAATTGTGTCGAAAACCATGCCGGGGTTGCATTTAATGCACCTAGTCGAGCAGAAAAGAAACGATGCACCGATTCGGGCCAGAAACAAAACGGACGCACCCAATCCACTTTTTTTGACCCAGTAGTGATGTTTTGGTTCATTTTGGTCAGTTTCATTACTGTGCCGAAAACCATGTCGGGGGTGCATTTACTGCATCGATTTGGGCCGAAAATGAAACGATGCACCGATTCGTCCAGAAACAAAACGAACGCACCCAGTCCACTTTTATGGACCCAATAGTGATGTTTTGGTTCGTTTGGGTCAGTTTCATAATTGTGTCGAAAAATGATGACGGGGTTGCATTTAATGCACCGAGTTGGGCAGAAAAGAAACGATGCACCGATTCGTGCCAGAAACGAAACGAACACACCCAATCCACTTTTTTGGAACCAATATTGATGTTTTGGTTCATTTTGGTCAGTTTCATTACTGTGCCGAAAACCATGTCGGGTTGCATTTACTGCACCGATTCGGCCCAAAAAATTAAACGATGCACCGATTCGTCATGAAACAAAACGAACGCACCTAGTCCACTTTTTTGGACCCAATAGTGATGTTTGGGTTCATTTGGGTCAGTTTCGTAATTGTGTCGAAAACCATGCCGAGGTTGCATTTAATGCACCGAGTCGGGTAGAAAAGAAATGATGCACCGATGCGGTCCAGAAACAAAACGAACGCACACAATCGACTTTTTTGGACCCAGTAGTGATGTTTTGGTTCATTTTGGTCAGTTTCATTACTGTGCCGAAAACCATGCCGGGGGTGCATTTACTGCATCGATTTGGGCCGAAAATGAAACGATGCACCGATTCGTCTAGAAACAAAACGAACGCACCCAGTCCACTTTTATGCACCCAATAGTGATGTTTGGGTTCGTTTGGGTCAGTTTCATAATTGTGTCAAAAACCATGACGGGGTTGCATTTAATGCACCGAGTTTGGCAGAAAAGAAACGTTGCACCGATTCGGGCCAGCAACGAAACGAACGCACCCAATCCACTTTTTTGGAACCAATATTGATGTTTTGGTTCATTTTGGTCAGTTTCATTACTGTGCCGAAAACCATGTCGGGTTGCATTTACTGCACCGATTCGGGCCAAAAAATTAAACGATGCACCGATTCGTCCAGAAACAAAACGAACGCACCTAGTCCACTTTTTGGACCCAATAGTGATGTTTGGGTTCATTTGGGTCAGTTTCGTAATTGTGTCGAAAACCATGCCGGGGTTGCATTTAATGCACCTAGTCGAGCAGAAAAGAAACGATGCACCGATTCGGGCCAGAAACAAAACGGACGCACCCAATCCACTTTTTTTGACCCAGTAGTGATGTTTTGGTTCATTTTGGTCAGTTTCATTACTGTGCCGAAAATCATGTCGGGGGTGCATTTACTGCATCGATTTGGGCCGAAAATGAAACGATGCACCGATTCGTCCAGAAACAAAACGAACGCACCCAGTCCACTTTTATGGACCCAATAGTGATGTTTTGGTTCGTTTGGGTCAGTTTCATAATTGTGTCGAAAAATGATGACGGGGTTGCATTTAATGCACCGAGTTGGGCAGAAAAGAAACGATGCACCGATTCGTGCCAGAAACGAAACGAACACACCCAATCCACTTTTTTGGAACCAATATTGATGTTTTGGTTCATTTTGGTCAGTTTCATTACTGTGCCGAAAACCATGTCGGGTTGCATTTACTGCACCGATTCGGCCCAAAAAATTAAACGATGCACCGATTCGTCATGAAACAAAACGAACGCACCTAGTCCACTTTTTTGGACCCAATAGTGATGTTTGGGTTCATTTGGGTCAGTTTCGTAATTGTGTCGAAAACCATGCCGAGGTTGCATTTAATGCACCGAGTTGGGTAGAAAAGAAATGATGCACCGATGCGGGCCAGAAACAAAACGAACGCACACAATCCACTTTTTTGGACCCAGTAGTGATGTTTTGGTTCATTTTGGTCAGTTTCATTACTGTGCCGAAAACCATGCCGGGGGTGCATTTACTGCATCGATTTGGGCCGAAAATGAAACGATGCACCGATTCGTCTAGAAACAAAACGAACGCACCCAGTCCACTTTTGTAGACCCAATATTGATGTTTTGGTTCATTTTGGTCAGTTTCATTACTGTGCCGAAAACCATGTCGGGTTGCATTTACTGCACCGATTCGGCCCAAAAAATTAAACGATGCACCGGTTCGTCCAGAAACAAAACGAACGCACCTAGTCCAGTTTTTGGACCCAATAGTGATGTTTGGGTTCATTTGGGTCAGTTTCGTAATTGTGTCGAAAACCATGCCGGGGTTGCATTTAATGCACCGAGTCGGGCAGAAAAGAAACGATGCACCGATTCGGGCCAGAAACAAAACGAACGCACACAATCCACTTTTTTGGACCCAGTGGTGATGTTTTGGTTCATTTTTGTCAGTTTCATTACTGTGCCGAAAACCATGCCGGGGGTGCATTTACTGCATCGATTTGGGCCGAAAATGAAACGATGCACCGATTCGTCTAGAAACAAAACGAACGCACCCAGTCCACTTTTATGGACCCAATAGTGAAGTTTGGGTTCGTTTGGGTCAGTTTCATAATTGTGTCAAAAACCATGACGGGGTTGCATTTAATGCACCAAGTTTGGCAGAAAAGAAACATTGCACCGATTCGGGCCAGCAACGAAACGAACGCACCCAATCCACTTTTTTGGAATCAATATTTATGTTTTGGTTCATTTTGGTCAGTTTCATTACTGTGCCGAAAACCATGTCGGGTTGCATTTACTGCACCGATTCGGGCCAAAAATTAAACGATGCACCAATTCGTCCAGAAACAAAACGAACGCACCTAGTCCACTTTTTTGGACCCAATAGTGATGTTTGGGTTCATTTGGGTCAGTTTCGTAATTGTGTCAAAAACCATGCCGGGGTTGCATTTAATGCACCTAGTCGGGCAGAAAAGAAACGATGCACCGATTCGGGCCTGAAACAAAACGAACGCACCCAATCCACTTTTTTTGACCCAGTAGTGATTTTTTGGTTCATTTTGGTCAGCTTCATTACTGTGCCGAAAACCATGTCGGGGGTGCATTTACTGCATCGATTTGGGCCGAAAATGAAACGATGCACCGATTCGTCCAGAAACAAAACGAACGCACCCAATCCACTTTTGTAGACCCAATATTGATGTTTTGGTTCATTTTGGTCAGTTTCATTACTGTGCCGAAAACCATGTCGGGTTGCATTTACTGCACCGATTCGGCCCAAAAAATTAAACGATGCACCGATTCGTCATGAAACAAAACGAACGCACCTAGTCCACTTTTTTGGACCCAATAGTGATGTTTGGGTTCATTTGGGTCAGTTTCGTAATTGTGTCGAAAACCATGCCGAGGTTGCATTTAATGTACCGAGTCGGGCAGAAAAGAAACGATGCACCGATGCGGGCCAGAAACAAAACGAACGCACACAATCCACTTTTTTGGACCCAGTGGTGATGTTTTGGTTCATTTTGGTCAGTTTCATTACTGTGCCGAAAACCATGCCGGGGGTGCATTTACTGCATCGATTTGGGCCGAAAATGAAACGATGCACCGATTCGTCTAGAAACAAAACGAACGCACCCAGTCCACTTTTATGGACCCAATAGTGATGTTTGGGTTCGTTTGGGTCAGTTTCATAATTGTGTCGAAAACCATGACGGGGTTGCATTTAATGCACCGAGTTTGGCAGAAAAGAAACGTTGCACCGATTCGGGCCAGCAACGAAACGAACGCACCCAATCCACTTTTTTGGAACCAATATTGATGTTTTGGTTCATTTTGGTCAGTATCATTACTGTGCCGAAAACCATGTCGGGTTGCATTTACTGCACCGATTCGGGCCAAAAATTAAACGATGCACCGATTCGTCCAGAAACAAAACGAACGCACCTAGTCCACTTTTTTGGACCCAATAGTGATGTTTGGGTTCATTTGGGTCAGTTTCGTAATTGTGTCGAAAACCATGCCGGGGTTGCATTTAATGCACCTAGTCGGGCAGAAAAGAAACGATGCACCGATTCGGGCCAGAAACAAAACGAACGCACCCAATCCACTTTTTTTGACCTAGTAGTGATGTTTTGGTTCATTTTGGTCAGTTTCATTACTGTGCCGAAAACCATGCCGGGGGTGCATTTAGTGCATCGATTTGGGCCGAAAATGAAACGATGCACTGATTCGTCTAGAAACAAAACGAACGCACCCAGTCCACTTTTATGGACCCAATAGTGATGTTTGGGTTCGTTTGGGTCAGTTTCATAATTGTGTCAAAAACCATGACGGGGTTGCATTTAATGCACCGAGTTTGGCAGAAAAGAAACGTTGCACCGATTCGGGCCAGCAACGAAATGAACGCACCCAATCCACTTTTTTGGAACCAATATTGATGTTTTGGTTCATTTTGGTCAGTTTCATTACTGTGCCGAATACCATGTCGGGTTGCATTTACTGCACCGATTCGGGCCAAAAATTAAACGATGCACCGATTCGTCCAGAAACAAAACGAACGCACCTAGTCCACTTTTTTGGACCCAATAGTGATGTTTGGGTTCATTTGGGTCAGTTTCGTAATTGTGTCGAAAACCATGCCGGGGTTGCATTTAATGCACCTAGTCGGGCAGAAAAGAAACGATGCACCGATTCGGGCCAGAAACAAAACGAACGCACCCAATCCACTTTTTTTGACCCAGTAGTGATGTTTTGGTTCATTTTGGTCAGTTTCATTACTGTGCCGAAAACCATGTCGGGGGTGCATTTACTGCATCGATTTGGGCCGAAAATGAAACGATGCACCGATTCGTCCAGAAACAAAACGAACGCACCCAATCCACTTTTGTAGACCCAATATTGATGTTTTGGTTCATTTTGGTCAGTTTCATTACTGTGCCGAAAACCATGTCGGGTTGCATTTACTGCACCGATTCGGCCCAAAAAATTAAACGAGGCACCGATTCGTCATGAAACAAAACGAACACACCTAGTCCACTTTTTTGGACCCAATAGTGATGTTTGGGTTGATTTGGGTCAGTTTCGTAATTGTGTCGAAAACCATGCCGAGGTTGCATTTAATGCACCGAGTCGGGCAGAAAAGAAACGATGCACCGATGCGGGCCAGAAACAAAACGAACGCACACAATCCACTTTTTTGGACCCAGTGGTGATGTTTTGGTTCATTTTGGTCAGTTTCATTACTGTGCCGAAAACCATGCCGGGGGTGCATTTACTGCATCGATTTGGGCCGAAAATGAAACGATGCACCGATTCGTCTAGAAACAAAACAAACGCACCCAGTCCACTTTTATGGACCCAATAGTGAAGTTTGGGTTCGTTTGGGTCAGTTTCATAATTGTGTCGAAAACCATGACGGGGTTGCATTTAATGCACCGATTTTGGCAGAAAAGAAACGTTGCACCGATTCGGGCCAGCAACGAAACGAACGCACCCAATCCACTTTTTTGGAACTAATATTGATGTTTTGGTTCATTTTGGTCAGTTTCATTACTGTGCCGAAAACCATGTCGGGTTGCATTTACTGCACCGATTCGGGCCAAAAATTAAACGATGCACCGATTCGTCCAGAAACAAAACGAACGCACCTCGTCCACTTTTTTGGACCCAATAGTGATGTTTGGGTTCATTTGGGTCAGTTTTGTAATTGTGTCGAAAACCATGCCGGGGTTGCATTTAATGCACCTAGTCGGGCAGAAAAGAAACGATGCACCGATTCGGGCCAGAAACAAAACGAACGCACCCAATCCACTTTTTTTGACCCAGTAGTGATGTTTTGGTTCATTTTGGTCAGTTTCATTACTGTGCCGAAAACCATGTCGGGGGTGCATTTACTGCATCGATTTGGGCCGAAAATGAAACGATGCACCGATTCGTCCAGAAACAAAACGAACGCACCCAATCCACTTTTGTAGACCCAATATTGATGTTTTGGTTCATTTTGGTCAGTTTCATTACTGTGCCGAAAACCATGTCGGGTTGCATTTACTACACCGATTCGGCCCAAAAAATTAAACGATGCACCGATTCGTCATGAAACGAAACGAACGCACCTAGTCCACTTTTTTGGACCCAATAGTGATGTTTGGGTTCATTTGGGTCAGTTTCGTAATTGTGTCGAAAACCATGCCGAGGTTGTATTTAATGCACCGAGTCGGGCAGAAAAGAAACGATGCACCGATGCGGGCCAGAAACAAAACGAACGCACACAATCCACTTTTTTGGACCCAGTGGTGATGTTTTGGTTCATTTTGGTCAGTTTCATTACTGTGCCGAAAACCATGCCGGGGGTGCATTTACTGCATCGATTTGGGCCGAATATGAAACGATGCACCGATTCGTCTAGAAACAAAACGAACGCACCCAGTCCACTTTTATGGACCCAATAGTGATGTTTGGGTTCGTTTGGGTCAGTTTCATAATTGTGTCGAAAACCATGACGGGGTTGCATTTAATGCACCGAGTTTGGCAGAAAAGAAACGTTGCACCGATTCGGGCCAGCAACGAAACGAACGCACCCAATCCACTTTTTTGGAACCAATATTGATGTTTTGGTTCATTTTGGTCAGTTTCATTACTGTGCCGAAAACCATGTCGGGTTGCATTTACTGCACCGATTCGGGCCAAAAATTAAACGATGCACCGATTCGTCCAGAAACAAAACGAACGCACCTAGTCCACTTTTTTGGACCCAATAGTGATGTTTGGGTTCATTTGGGTCAGTTTCGTAATTGTGTCGAAAACCATGCCGGGGTTGCATTTAATGCACCTAGTCGGGCAGAAAAGAAACGATGCACCAATTCGGGCCAGAAACAAAACGAACGCACCCAATCCACTTTTTTTGACCTAGTAGTGATGTTTTGGTTCATTTTGGTCAGTTTCATTACTGTGCCGAAAACCATGCGGGGGGTGCATTTAGTGCATCGATTTGGGCCGAAAATGAAACGATGCACCGATTCGTCCAGAAACAAAACGAACGCACCCAGTCCACTTTTATGGACCTAATAGTGATGTTTGGGTTCATTTGGGTCAGTTTCATAATTGTGTCGAAAAATGATGACGGGGTTGCATTTAATGCAGCGAGTTGGGCAGAAAAGAAACGATGCACCGATTCGAGCCAGAAACGAAACAAATGCACCCAATCCACTTTTGTAGACCCAATATTGATGTTTTGGTTCATTTTGGTCAGTTTCATTACTGTGCCGAAAACCATGTCGTGTTGCATTTACTGCACCGATTCGGGCCAAAAAATTAAACGATGCACCGATTCGTCCAGAAATAAAACGAACGTACCTAGTCCGCTTTTTGGACCCAATAGTGATGTTTGGGTTCATTTGGGTCAGTTTCGTAATTGTGTCGAAAACCATGCCGAGGTTGCATTTTATGCACCGAGTCGGGCAGAAAAGAAACGATGCACCGATGCGGGCCAGAAACAAAACGAACGCACACAATCCACTTTTTTTGACCCAGTAGTGATGTTTTGATTCATTTTGGTCAGTTTCATTACTGTGCCGAAAACCATGCTGGCGGTGCATTTAGTGCATCGATTTGGGCCGAAAATGAAACGATGCACCGATTCGTCTAGAAACAAAACGAACGCACCCAGTCCACTTTTATGGACCCAATAGTGATGTTTGGGTTCGTTTGGGTCAGTTTCATAATTGTGTCAAAAACCATGACGGGGTTGCATTTAATGCACCGAGTTTGGCAGAAAAGAAACGTTGCACCGATTCGGGCCAGCAACGAAACGAACGCACCCAATCCACTTTTTTGGAACCAATATTGATGTTTTGGTTCATTTTGGTCAGTTTCATTACTGTGCCGAATACCATGTCGGGTTGCATTTACTGCACCGATTCGGGCCAAAAATTAAACGATGCACCGATTCATCCAGAAACAAAACGAACGCACCTAGTCCACTTTTTTGGACCCAATAGTGATGTTTGGGTTCATTTGGGTCAGTTTCGTAATTGTGTCAAAAACCATGCGGGGGTTGCATTTAATGCACCTAGTCGGGCAGAAAAGAAACGATGCACCGATTCGGGCCAGAAACAAAACGAACGCACCCAATCCACTTTTTTTGACCCAGTAGTGATGTTTTGGTTCATTTTGGTCAGTTTCATTACTGTGCCGAAAACCATGCCGGGGGTGCATTTAGTGCATCGATTTGGGCCGAAAATGAAACGATGCACCGATTCGTCTAGAAACAAAACGAACGCACCCAGTCCACTTTTATGGACCCAATAGTGATGTTTGGGATCGTTTGGGTCAGTTTCATAATTGTGTCAAAAACCATGACGGGGTTGCATTTAATGCACCGAGTTTGGCAGAAAAGAAACGTTGCACCGATTCGGGCCAGCAACGAAACGAATGCACCCAATCCACTTTTTTGGAACCAATATTGATGTTTTGGTTCATTTTGGTCAGTTTCATTACTGTGCCGAATACAATGTCGTGTTGCATTTACTGCACCGATTCGGGCCAAAAATTAAACGATGCACCGATTCGTCCAGAAACAAAACGAACGCACCTAGTCCACTTTTTTGGACCCAATAGTGATGTTTGGGTTCATTTGGGTCAGTTTCGTAATTGTGTCGAAAACCATGCCAGGGTTGCATTTAATGCACCTAGTCGGGCAGAAAAGAAATGATGCACCGATTCGGGCCAGAAACAAAACGAACGCACCCAATCCACTTTTTTTGACCCAGTAGTGATGTTTTGGTTCATTTTGGTCAGTTTCATTACTGTGCCGAAAACCATGTCGGGGGTGCATTGACTGCATCGATTTGGGCCGAAAATGAAACGATGCACCGATTCGTCCAGAAACAAAACGAACGCACCCAATCCACTTTTGTAGACCCCATATTGATGTTTTGGTTCATTTTGGTCAGTTTCATTACTGTGCCGAAAACCATGTCGGGTTGCATTTACTGCACCGATTCGGCCCAAAAAATTAAACGATGCACCGATTCGTCATGAAACAAAACGAACGCACCTAGTCCACTTTTTTGGACCCAATAGTGATGTTTGGGTTCATTTGGGTCAGTTTCGTAATTGTGTCGAAAACCATGCCGGGGTTGCATTTAATGCACCTAGTCGGGCAGGAAAGAAACGATGCACCGATTCGGGCCAGAAACAAAACGAACGCACCCAATCCACTTTTTTTGACCCAGTAGTGATGTTTTGGTTCATTTTGGTCAGTTTCATTATTGTGCCGAAAACCATGTCGGGGGTGCATTTACTGCATCGATTTGGGCCGAAAATTAAACGATGCACCGATTCGTCCAGAAACAAAACGAACGCACCCAATCCACTTTTGTAGACCCAATATTGATGTTTTGGTTCATTTTGGTCAGTTTCATTACTGTGCCGAAAACCATGTCGGGTTGCATTTACTGCACCGATTCGGGCCAAAAATTAAACGATGCACCGATTCGTCCAGAAACAAAACGAACGCATCTAGTCCACTTTTTTGGACCCAATAGTGATGTTTGGGTTCATTTGGGTCAGTTTCGTAATTGTGTCAAAAACCATGCCGGGGTTGCATTTAATGCACCTAG
Source organism: Echinochloa phyllopogon (assembly GCA_033239725.1). Taxonomy (NCBI): domain Eukaryota; kingdom Viridiplantae; phylum Streptophyta; class Magnoliopsida; order Poales; family Poaceae; genus Echinochloa; species Echinochloa phyllopogon. The sequence continues at coordinate 34,188,278 of BTCW01000018.1, forward strand.
TCGGGCAGAAAAGAAACGATGCACCGATTCGGGCCAGAAACAAAACGAACGCACCCAATCCACTTTTTTTGACCCAGTAGTGATGTTTTGGTTCATTTTGGTCAGTTTCATTACTGTGGCGAAAACCATGCCGGGGGTGCATTTAGTGCATCGATTTGGGCCGAAAATGAAACGATGCACCGATTCGTCTAGAAACAAAACGAACGCACCCAGTCCACTTTTATGGACCCAATAGTGATGTTTGGGTTCGTTTGGGTCAGTTTCATAATTGTGTCAAAAACCATGACGGGGTTGCATTTAATGCACCGAGTTTGGCAGAAAAGAAACGTTGCACCGATTCGGGCCAGCAACGAAACGAACGCACCCAATCCACTTTTTTGGAACCAATATTGATGTTTTGGTTCATTTTGGTCAGTTTCATTACTGTGCCGAATACAATGTCGGGTTGCATTTACTGCACCGATTCGGGCCAAAAATTAAACGATGCACCGATTCGTCCAGAAACAAAACGAACGCACCTAGTCCACTTTTTTGGACCCAATAGTGATGTTTGGGTTCATTTGGGTCAGTTTCGTAATTGTGTCGAAAACCATGCCGGGGTTGCATTTAATGCACCTAGTCGGGCAGAAAAGAAACGATGCACCGATTCGGGCCAGAAACAAAACGAACGCACCCAATCCACTTTTTTTGACCCAGTAGTGATGTTTTGGTTCATTTTGGTCAGTTTCATTACTGTGCCGAAAACCATGTCGGGGGTGCATTGACTGCATCGATTTGGGCCGAAAATGAAACGATGCACCGATTCGTCCAGAAACAAAACGAACGCACCCAATCCACTTTTGTAGACCCAATATTGATGTTTTGTTTCATTTTGGTCAGTTTCATTACTGTGCCGAAAACCATGTCGGGTTGCATTTACTGCACCGATTCGGCCCAAAAAATTAAACGATGCACCGATTCGTCATGAAACAAAACGAACGCACCTAGTCCACTTTTTTGGACCCAATAGTGATGTTTGGGTTCATTTGGGTCAGTTTCGTAATTGTGTCGAAAACCATGTCGGGGTTGCATTTAATGCACCTAGTCGGGCAGAAAAGAAACGATGCACCGATTCGGGCCAGAAACAAAACGAACGCACCCAATCCACTTTTTTTGACCCAGTAGTGATGTTTTGGTTCATTTTGGTCAGTTTCATTACTGTGCCGAAAACCATGTCGGGGGTGCATTGACTGCATCGATTTGGGCCGAAAATGAAACGATGCACCGATTCGTCCAGAAACAAAACGAACGCACCCAATCCACTTTTGTAGACCCAATATTGATGTTTTGGTTCATTTTGGTCAGTTTCATTACTGTGCCGAAAACCATGTCGGGTTGCATTTACTGCACCGATTCGGCCCAAAAAATTAAACGATGCACCGATTCGTCATGAAACGACACGAACGCACCTAGTCCACTTTTTTGGACCCAATAGTGATGTTTGGGTTCATTTGGGTTAGTTTCGTAATTGTGTCGAAAACCATGCCGAGGTTGTATTTAATGCACCGAGTCGGGCAGAAAAGAAACGATGCACCGATGCGGGCTAGAAACAAAACGAACGCACACAATCCACTTTTTTGGACCCAGTGGTGATGTTTTGGTTCATTTTGGTCAGTTTCATTACTGTGCCGAAAACCATGCCGGGGGTGCATTTACTGCATCGATTTGGGCCGAAAATGAAACGATGCACCGATTCGTCTAGAAACAAAACGAACGCACCCAGTCCACTTTTATGGACCCAATAGTGATGTTTGGGTTCGTTTGGGTCAGTTTCATAATTGTGTCGAAAACCATGACGGGGTTGCATTTAATGCACCGAGTTTGGCAGAAAAGAAACGTTGCACCGATTCGGGCCAGCAACGAAACGAACGCACCCAATCCACTTTTTTGGAACCAATATTGATGTTTTGGTTCATTTTGGTCAGTTTCATTACTGTGCCGAAAACCATGTCGGGTTGCATTTACTGCACCGATTCGGGCCAAAAATTAAACGATGCACCAATTCGTCCAGAAACAAAACGAACGCACCTAGTCCACTTTTTTGGACCCAATAGTGATGTTTGGGTTCATTTGGGTTAGTTTCGTAATTGTGTCGAAAACCATGCCGAGGTTGCATTTTATGCACCGAGTCGGGCAGAAAAGAAACGATGTACCGATGCGGGCCAGAAACAAAACTAACGCACCCAATCCACTTTTTTGGAACCAATATTTATGTTTTGGTTCATTTTGGTCAGTTTCATTACTGTGCCGAAAACCATGTCGGGTTGCATTTACTGCACCGATTCGGGCCAAAAATTAAACGATGCACCGATTCGTCCAGAAACAAAACGAACGCACCTAGTCCACTTTTTTGGACCCAATAGTGATGTTTGGGTTCATTTGGGTCAGTTTCGTAATTGTGTCGAAAACCATGCCGGGGTTGCATTTAATGCACCTAGTCGGGTAGAAAAGAGACGATGCACCGATTCGGGCCAGAAACAAAACGAACGCACCCAATCCACTTTTTTTGACCCAGTAGTGATGTTTTGGTTCATTTTGGTCAGTTTCATTACTGTGCCGAAAACCATGTCGGGGGTGCATTTACTGCATCGATTTGGGCCGAAAATGAAACGATGCACCGATTCGTCTAGAAACAAAACAAACGCACCCAGTCCACTTTTATGGACCCAATAGTGAAGTTTGGGTTCGTTTGGGTCAGTTTCATAATTGTGTCGAAAACCATGACGGGGTTGCATTTAATGCACCGAGTTTGGCAGAAAAGAAACGTTGCACCGATTCGGGCCAGCAACGAAACGAACGCACCCAATCCACTTTTTTGGAACCAATATTGATGTTTTGGTTCATTTTGGTCAGTTTCATTACTGTGTCGAAAACCATGTCGGGTTGCATTTACTGCACCGATTCGGGCCAAAAATTAAACGATGCACCGATTCGTCCAGAAACAAAACGAACGCACCTAGTCCACTTTTTTGGACCCAATAGTGATGTTTGGGTTCATTTGGGTCAGTTTTGTAATTGTGTCGAAAACCATGCCGGGGTTGCATTTAATGCACCTAGTCGGGCAGAAAAGAAACGATGCACCGATTCGGGCCAGAAACAAAACGAACGCACCCAATCCACTTTTTTTGACCCAGTAGTGATGTTTTGGTTCATTTTGGTCAGTTTCATTACTGTGCCGAAAACCATGTCGGGTTGCATTTACTGCACCGATTCGGCCCAAAAAATTAAACGATGCACCGATTCGTCATGAAACGACACGAACGCACCTAGTCCACTTTTTTGGACCCAATAGTGATGTTTGGGTTCATTTGGGTCAGTTTCGTAATTGTGTCGAAAACCATGCCGAGGTTGTATTTAATGCACCGAGTCGGGCAGAAAAGAAACGATGCACCGATGCGGGCTAGAAACAAAACGAACGCACACAATCCACTTTTTTGGACCCAGTGGTGATGTTTTGGTTCATTTTGGTCAGTTTCATTACTGTGCCGAAAACCATGCCGGGGGTGCATTTACTGCATCGATTTGGGCCGAAAATGAAACGATGCACCGATTCGTCTAGAAACAAAACGAACGCACCCAGTCCACTTTTATGGACCCAATAGTGATGTTTGGGTTCGTTTGGGTCAGTTTCATAATTGTGTCGAAAACCATGACGGGGTTGCATTTAATGCACCGAGTTTGGCAGAAAAGAAACGTTGCACCGATTCGGGCCAGCAACGAAACGAACGCACCCAATCCACTTTTTTGGAACCAATATTGATGTTTTGGTTCATTTTGGTCAGTTTCATTACTGTGCGGAAAACCATGTCGGGTTGCATTTACTGCACCGATTCGGGCCAAAAATTAAACGATGCACCGATTCGTCCAGAAACAAAACGAACGCACCTAGTCCACTTTTTTGGACCCAATAGTGATGTTTGGGTTCATTTGGGTCAGTTTTGTAATTGTGTCAAAAACCATGCCGGGGTTGCATTTAATGCACCTAGTCGGGCAGAAAAGAAACGATGCACCGATTCGGGCCAGAAACAAAACGAACGCACCCAATCCACTTTTTTTGACCCAGTAGTGATGTTTTGGTTCATTTTGGTCAGTTTCATTACTGTGCCGAAAACCATGTCGGGGGTGCATTTACTGCATCGATTTGGGCCTAAAATGAAACGATGCACCGATTCGTCCAGAAACAAAACGAACGCACCCAATCCACTTTTGTAGACCCAATATTGATGTTTTGGTTCATTTTGGTCAGTTTCATTACTGTGCCGAAAACCATGTCGGGTTGCATTTACTGCACCGATTCGGCCCAAAAAATTAAACGATGCACCGATTCGTCATGAAACGACACGAACGCACCTAGTCCACTTTTTTGGACCCAATAGTGATGTTTGGGCTCATTTGGGTCAGTTTCGTAATTGTGTCGAAAACCATGCCGAGGTTGTATTTAATGCACCGAGTCGGGCAGAAAAGAAACGATGCACCGATGCGGGCTAGAAACAAAACGAACGCACACAATCCACTTTTTTGGACCCAGTGGTGATGTTTTGGTTCATTTTGGTCAGTTTCATTACTGTGCCGAAAACCATGCCGGGGGTGCATTTACTACATCGATTTGGGCCGAAAATGAAACGATGCACCGATTCGTCTAGAAACAAAACGAACGCACCCAGTCCACTTTTATGGACCCAATAGTGATGTTTGGGTTCGTTTGGGTCAGTTTCATAATTGTGTCGAAAACCATGACGGGGTTGCATTTAATGCACCGAGTTTGGCAGAAAAGAAACGTTGCACCGATTCGGGCCAGCAACGAAACGAACGCACCCAATACACTTTTTTGGAACCAATATTGATGTTTTGGTTCATTTTGGTCAGTTTCATTACTGTGCCGAAAACCATGTCGGGTTGCATTTACTGCACCGATTCGGGCCAAAAATTAAACGATGCACCGATTCGTCCAGAAACAAAACGAACGCACCTAGTCCACTTTTTTGGACCCAATGTGATGTTTGGGTTCATTTGGGTCAGTTTCGTAATTGTGTCGAAAACCATGCCGGGGTTGCATTTAATGCACCTAGTCGGGCAGAAAAGAAACGATGCACCGATTCGGGCCAGAAACAAAACGAACGCACCCAATCCACTTTTTTTGACCTAGTAGTGATGTTTTGGTTCATTTTGGTCAGTTTCATTACTGTGCCGAAAACCATGCCGGGGGTGCATTTAGTGCATCGATTTGGGCCGAAAATGAAACGATGCACCGATTCGTCCAGAAACAAAACGAACGCACCCAGTCCACTTTTATGGACCCAATAGTGATGTTTGGGTTCATTTGGGTCAGTTTCATAATTGTGTCGAAAAATGATGACGGGGTTGCATTTAATGCAGCGAGTTGGGCAGAAAAGAAACGATGCACCGATTCGGGCCAGAAACGAAACAAATGCACCCAATCCACTTTTGTAGACCCAATATTGATGTTTTGGTTCATTTTGGTCAGTTTCATTACTGTGCCGAAAACCATGTCGTGTTGCATTTACTGCACCGATTCGGGCCAAAAAATTAAACGATGCACCGATTCGTCCAGAAACAAAACGAACGCACCTAGTCCGCTTTTTGGACCCAATAGTTATGTTTGGGTTCATTTGGGTCAGTTTCGTAATTGTGTCGAAAACCATGCCGAGGTTGCATTTTATGCACTGAGTCGGGCAGAAAAGAAACGATGCACCGATGCGGGCCAGAAACAAAACGAACGCACACAATCCACTTTTTTTGACCTAGTAGTGATGTTTTGGTTCATTTTGGTCAGTTTCATTACTGTGCCGAAAACCATGCCGGCGGTGCATTTACTGCATCGATTTGGGCCGAAAATGAAACGATGCACCGATTCATCTAGAAACAAAACGAACGCACCCAGTCCATTTTTATGGACCCAATAGTGATGTTTGGGTTCGTTTGGGTCAGTTTCATAATTGTGTCGAAAACCATGACGGGGTTGCATTTAATGCACCGAGTTTGGCAGAAAAGAAACGTTGCACCGATTCGGGCCAGCAACGAAACGAACGCACCCAATCCACTTTTTTGGAACCAATATTGATGTTTTGGTTCATTTTGGTCAGTTTCATTACTGTGCCGAAAACCATGTCGGGTTGCATTTACTGCACCGATTCGGGCCAAAAATTAAACGATGCACCGATTCGTCCAGAAACAAAACGAACGCACCTAGTCCACTTTTTTGGACCCAATAGTGATGTTTGGGTTCATTTGGGTTAGTTTCGTAATTGTGTCGAAAACCATGCCGAGGTTGCATTTTATGCACCGAGTCGGGCAGAAAAGAAACGATGTACCGATGCGGGCCAGAAACAAAACTAACGCACCCAATCCACTTTTTTTGACCCAGTAGCGATGTTTTGGTTCATTTTGGTCAGTTTCATTACTGTGCCGAAAACCATGCCGTGGGTGCATTTACTGCATCGATTTGGGCCGAAAATGAAACGATGCACCAATTCGTCCAGAAACAAAACGAACGCACCCAGTCCACTTTTATGGACCCAATTGTGATGTTTGGGTTCGTTTGGGTCAGTTTCATTACTGTGCCGAAAACCATGTCGGGGGTGCATTTACTGCATCGATTTGGGCCGAAAATGAAACGATGCACCGATTCGTCCAGAAACAAAACGAACGCACCCAATCCACTTTTGTAGACCCAATATTGATGTTTTGGTTCATTTTGGTCAGTTTCATTACTGTGCCGAAAACCATGTCGGGTTGCATTTACTACACCGATTCGGCCCAAAAAATTAAACGATGCACCGATTCGTCATGAAACAAAACGAACGCACCCAGTCCACTTTTATGGACCCAATTGTGATGTTTGGGTTCGTTTGGGTCAGTTTCATAATTGTGTCGAAAAATGATGACGGGGTTGCATTTAATGGACCGAGTTGGGCAGAAAAGAAACGATGCTCCGATTCGGGCCAGAAACGAAACAAATGCACCCAATCCACTTTTGTAGACCCAATATTGATGTTTTGGTTCATTTTGGTCAGTTTCATTACTGTGCCGAAAACCATGTCGGGTTGCATTTACTGCACCGATTCGGCCCAAAAAATTAAACGATGCACCGATTCGTCATGAAACAAAACGAACGCACCTAGTCCACTTTTTTGGACCCAATAGTGATGTTTGGGTTCATTTGGGTCAGTTTCGTAATTGTGTCAAAAACCATGCCGAGGTTGCATTTAATGCACCGAGTCGGGCAGAAAAGAAACGATGCACCGATGCGGGCCAGAAACAAAACGAACGCACACAATCCACTTTTTTGGACCCAGTGGTGATGTTTTGGTTCATTTTGGTCAGTTTCATTACTGTGCCGAAAACCATGCCGGGGGTGCATTTACTGCATCGATTTGGGCCGAAAATGAAACGATGCACCGATTCGTCTACAAACAAAACGAACGCACCCAGTCCACTTTTATGGACCCAATAGTGATGTTTGGGTTCGTTTGGGTCAGTTTCATAATTGTGTCGAAAACCATGACGGGGTTGCATTTAATGCACCGAGTTTGGCAGAAAAGAAACGTTGCACCGATTCGGGCCAGCAACGAAACGAACGCACCCAATCCACTTTTTTGGAACCAATATTGATGTTTTGGTTCATTTTGGTCAGTTTCATTACTGTGCCGAAAACCATGTCGGGTTGCATTTACTGCACCGATTCGGGCCAAAAATTAAACGATGCACCGATTCGTCCAGAAACAAAACGAACGCACCTAGTGCACTTTTTTGGACCCAATAGTGATGTTTGGGTTCATTTGGGTTAGTTTCGTAATTGTGTCGAAAACCATGCCGAGGTTGCATTTTATGCACCGAGTCGGGCAGAAAAGAAACGATGTACCGATGCGGGCCAGAAACAAAACGAACGCACCCAATCCACTTTTTTTGACCCAGTAGCGATGTTTTAGTTCATTTTGGTCAGTTTCATTACTGTGCCAAAAACCATGCCGGGGGTGCATTTACTGCATCGATTTGGGCCGAAAATGAAACGATGCACCGATTCGTCCAGAAACAAAACGAACGCAGCCAGTCCACTTTTATGGACCCATTTGTGATGTTTGGGTTCGTTTGGGTCAGTTTCATAATTGTGTCGAAAAATGATGACGGGGTTGCATTTAATGGACCGAGTTGGGCAGAAAAGAAACGATGCTCCGATTCGGGCCAGAAACGAAACAAATGCACCCAATCCACTTTTGTAGACCCAATATTGATGTTTTGGTTCATTTTGGTCAGTTTCATTACTGTGCCGAAAACCATGTCGGGTTGCATTTACTGCACTGATTCGGGCCAAAAACTTAAACGATGCACCAATTCGTCCAGAAACAAAACGAACGCACCTAGTCCACTTTTTTGGACCCAATAGTGATGTTTGGGTTCATTTGGGTCAGTTTCGTAATTGTGTCGAAAACCATGCCGAGGTTGCATTTAATGCACCGAGTCGGGCAGAAAAGAAACGATGCACCGATGCGGGCCAGAAACAAAACGAATGCACACAATCCAGTTTTTTGGACCCAGTGGTGATGTTTTGGTTCATTTTGGTCAGTTTCATTACTGTGCCGAAAACCATGCCGAGGGTGCATTTACTGCATCGATTTGGGCCGAAAATGAAACGTTGCACCGATTCGTCTACAAACAAAACGAACGCACCCAGTCCACTTTTATGGACCCAATAGTGATGTTTGGGTTCGTTTGGGTCAATTTCATAATTGTGTCGAAAACCATGATGGGGTAGCATTTAATGCACCGAGTTTGGCAGAAAAGAAACGTTGCACCGATTCGGGCCAGCAACGAAACGAACGCACCCAATCCACTTTTTTGGAACCAATATTGATGTTTTGGTTCATTTTGGTCAGTTTCATTACTGTGCCTAAAACCATGTCGGGTTGCATTTACTGCACCGATTCGGGCCAAAAGATAAACGATGCACCGATTCGTCCAGAAACAAAACGAACGCACCTAGTCCACTTTTTTGGACCCAATAGTGATGTTTGGGTTCATTTGGGTCAGTTTCGTAATTGTGTCGAAAACCATGCCGGGGTTGCATTTAATGCACCTAGTCGGGCAGAAAAGAAACGATGCACCGATTCGGGCCAGAAACAAAACGAACGCACCCAATCCACTTTTTTTGACCTAGTAGTGATGTTTTGGTTCATTTTGGTCAGTTTCATTACTGTGCCGAAAACCATGCCGGGGGTGCATTTAGTGCATCGATTTGGGCCGAAAATGAAACGATGCACCGATTCGTCCAGAAACAAAACGAACGCACCCAGTCCACTTTTATGGACCCAATAGTGATGTTTGGGTTCATTTGGGTCAGTTTCATAATTGTGTCGAAAAATGATGACGGGGTTGCATTTAATGCAGCGAGTTGGGCAGAAAAGAAACGATGCACCGATTCGTGCCAGAAACGAAACAAATGCACTCAATCCACTTTTGTAGACCCAATATTGATGTTTTGGTTCATTTTGGTCAGTTTCATTACTGTGCCGAAAACCATGTCGTGTTGCATTTACTGCACCGATTCGTCCAGAAACAAAACGAACGGACCTAGTCCGCTTTTTGGACCCAATAGTGATGTTTGGGTTCATTTGGGTCAGTTTCGTAATTGTGTCGAAAACCATGTCGAGGTTGCATTTTATGCACCGAGTCGGGCAGAAAAGAAACGATGCACCGATGCGGGCCAGAAACAAAACGAACGCACACAATCCACTTTTTTTGACCCAGTAGTGATGTTTTGGTTCATTTTGGTCAGTTTTATTACTGTGCCGAAAACCATGCCGGGGGTGCATTTACTGCATCGATTTGGGCCGAAAATGAAACGATGCACCGATTCATCTAGAAACAAAACGAAAGAAAACCCAGTCCACTTTTATGGACCCAATAGTGATGTTTGGGTTCGTTTGGGTCAGTTTCATAATTGTGTCGAAAACCATGACAGGGTTGCATTTAATGCACCGAGTTTGGCAGAAAAGAAACGTTGCACCGATTCGGGCCAGCAACGAAACGAAAGCACCCAATCCACTTTTTTGGAACCAATATTGATGTTTTGGTTCATTTTGGTCAGTTTCATTCCTGTGCCGAAAACCATGTCGGGTTGCATTTACTGCACCGATTCGGGCCAAAAATTAAACGATGCACCGATTTGTCCAGAAACAAAACGAACGCACCTAGTCCAATTTTTTGGACCCAATAGTGATGTTTGGGTTCATTTGGGTTAGTTTCGTAATTGTGTCGAAAACCATGCCGGGGTTGCATTTAATGCACCGAGTCGGCCAGAGAAGAAACGATGCACCGATTCGGGCCAGAAACAAAACGAACGCACCCAATCCACTTTTTTGGAACCAATATTGATATTTTGGTTCATTTTGGTCAGTTTCATTACTGTGCCGAAAACCATGTCGGGTTGCATTTACTGCACCGATTCGGGCCGAAAATGAAACGATGCACCGATTCATCTAGAAACAAAACGAAAGAAAACCCAGTCCACTTTTATGGACCCAATAGTGATGTTTGGGTTCGTTTGGGTCAGTTTCATAATTGTGTCGAAAACCATGACAGGGTTGCATTTAATGCACCGAGTTTGGCAGAAAAGAAACGTTGCACCGATTCGGGCCAGCAACGAAACGAAAGCACCCAATCCACTTTTTTGGAACCAATATTGATGTTTTGGTTCATTTTGGTCAGTTTCATTCCTGTGCCGAAAACCATGTCGGGTTGCATTTACTGCACCGATTCGGGCCAAAAATTAAACGATGCACCGATTTGTCCAGAAACAAAACGAACGCACCTAGTCCAATTTTTTGGACCCAATAGTGATGTTTGGGTTCATTTGGGTTAGTTTCGTAATTGTGTCGAAAACCATGCCGGGGTTGCATTTAATGCACCGAGTCGGCCAGAGAAGAAACGATGCACCGATTCGGGCCAGAAACAAAACGAACGCACCCAATCCACTTTTTTGGAACCAATATTGATATTTTGGTTCATTTTGGTCAGTTTCATTACTGTGCCGAAAACCATGTCGGGTTGCATTTACTGCACCGATTCGGGCCGAAAATGAAACGATGCACCGATTCATCTAGAAACAAAACGAAAGAAAACCCAGTCCACTTTTATGGACCCAATAGTGATGTTTGGGTTCGTTTGGGTCAGTTTCATAATTGTGTCGAAAACCATGACAGGGTTGCATTTAATGCACCGAGTTTGGCAGAAAAGAAACGTTGCACCGATTCGGGCCAGCAACGAAACGAAAGCACCCAATCCACTTTTTTGGAACCAATATTGATGTTTTGGTTCATTTTGGTCAGTTTCATTCCTGTGCCGAAAACCATGTCGGGTTGCATTTACTGCACCGATTCGGGCCAAAAATTAAACGATGCACCGATTTGTCCAGAAACAAAACGAACGCACCTAGTCCAATTTTTTGGACCCAATAGTGATGTTTGGGTTCATTTGGGTTAGTTTCGTAATTGTGTCGAAAACCATGCCGAGGATGCATTTTATGCACCGAGTCGGGCAGAAAAGAAACGATGCACCGATGCGAGCCAGAAACAAAACGAACGCACCCAATCCACTTTTTTTGACCCAGTAGTGATGTTTTGGTTCATTTTGGTTAGTTTCATTACTGTGCCGAAAACCATGTCGGGGGTGCATTTACTGCATCGATTTGGGCCGAAAATGAAACGATGCACCGATTCGTCCAGAAACAAAACGAACGCACCCAGTCCACTTTTATGGACCCAATTGTGATGTTTGGGTTCGTTTGGGTCAGTTTCGTAATTGTGTCGAAAAATGATGACGGGGTTGCATTTAATGCACCGAGTTGGGCAGAAAAGAAACGATGCTCCGATTCGGGCCAGATACGAAACAAATGCACCCAATCCACTTTTGTAGACCCAATATTGATGTTTTGGTTCATTTTGGTCAGTTTCATTACTGTGCCGAAAACCATGTCGGGTTGCATTTACTGCACTGATTCGGGCCAAAAACTTAAACGATGCACCAATTCGTCCAGAAACAAAACGAACGCACCTAGTCCACTTTTTTGGACCCAATAGTGATGTTTGGGTTCATTTGGGTCAGTTTCGTAATTGTGTCGAAAACCATGCCGGGGTTGCGTTTAATGCACCTAGTCGGGCAGAAAAGAAACGATTCCCCGATTCGGGCATGAAACAAAACGAACGCACCCAATCCACTTTTTTTGACCCAGTAGTGATGTTTTGGTTCATTTTTGTCAGTTTCATTACTGTGCCGAAAACCATGCCGGGGGTGCATTTACTGCATCGATTTGGGCCAAAAATGAAACGATGCACCGATTCGTCCAGAAACAAAACGAATGCACCCAGTCCACTTTATGGACCCAATAGTGATGTTTGGGTTCGTTTGGGTCAGTTTCATAATTGTGTCGAAAAATGATGATGGGGTTGCAATTAATGCACCGAGTTGGGCAGAAAAGAAACGATGCTCCGATTCGGGCCAGAAACGAAACAAATGCACCCAATCCACTTTTGTAGACCCAATATTGATGTTTTGGTTCATTTTGGTCAGTTTCATTACTGTGCCGAAAACCATGTCGGGTTGCATTTACTGCACTGATTCGGGCCAAAAAATTAAACGATGGACCAATTTGACCAGAAACAAAACGAACGCACCTAGTCCACTTTTTTGGACCCAATAGTGATGTTTGGGTTCGTTTGTGTCAGTTTCATAATTGTGTCGAAAAATGATGATGGGGTTGCATTTAATGCACCGAGTCGGGCAGAAAAGAAATGATGCACCGATGCGGGCCAGAAACAAAACGAACGCACACAATCCACTTTTTTGGACCTAGTAGTGATGTTTTGGTTCATTTTGGGCAGTTTCATTACTGTGCCGAAAACCATGCCGGGGTGCATTTACAGCATCTATTAGGGCCGAAAATGAAACGATGCACCGATTCGTCCAGAAACAAAACGAACGCACCCAGTCCACTTTTATGGACCCAATAGTGATGTTTGGGTTCGTTTGGGTCAGTTTCATAATTGTGTCAAAAACCATGACGGGGTTGCATTTAATGCACCAAGTTTGGCAGAAAAGAAACGATGCACCGATTTGGGCCAGGAATGAGACGAATGCACCCAATCCACTTTTTTCAACGCAATATTGATGTTTTGGTTCATTTTGGTCAGTTTCATTACTGTGCCGAAAACCATGTCGGGTTGCATTTACTGCACCGATTCGGGCCAAAAATTAAACGATGCACCGATTCGTCCAGAAACAAAACGAACGCACCTAGTCCACTTTTTTGGACCCAATAGTGATGTTTGGGTTCATTTGGGTCAGTTTCGTAATTGTGTCGAAAACCATGCCGGGGTTGCGTTTAATGCACCTAGTCGGGCAGAAAAGAAACGATGCACCGATTCGGGCATGAAACAAAACGAACGCACCCAATCCACTTTTTTTGACCCAGTTGTGATATTTTGGTTCATTTTGGTCAGTTTCATTACTGTGCCGAAAACCATGCCGGGGGTGCATTTAGTGCATCGATTTGGGCCAAAAATGAAACGATGCACTGATTCGTCCAGAAACAAAACGAACGCACCCAGTCCACTTTTATGGACCCAATAGTGATGTTTGGGTACGTTTGGGTCAGTTTCATAATTGTGTCGAAAAATGTTGCCGGGGTTGCGTTTAATGCACCTAGTCGGGCAGAAAAGAAACGATGCACCGATTCGGGCATGAAACAAAACGAACGCACCCAATCCACTTTTTTTGACCCAGTAGTGATGTTTTAGTTCATTTTGGTCAGTTTCATTACTGTGCCGAAAACCATGCCGGGGGTGCATTTACTGCATCGATTTGGGCCGAAAATAAAACGATGCACCGATTTGTCCAGAAACAAAACGAACGCACCTAGTCCACTTTTATGGACCCAATAGTGATGTTTGGGTTCGTTTGGGTCAGTTTCATAATTGTGTCGAAAAATGATGACGGGGTTGCATTTAATGCACCGAGTTGGGCAGAAAAGAAACGATGCACCGATTCGGGCCAGAAAGGAAACGAACACACCCAATCCACTTTTTTGGAACCAATATTGATGTTTTGGTTCATTTTGGTCAGTTTCATTACTGTGCCAAAAACCATGTCGGGTTGCATTTACTGCACTGATTCGGGCCAAAAAATTAAAAGATGCACCAATTCGTCCAGAAACAAAACGAACGCACCTAGTCCACTTTTTTTACCCAATAGTGATGTTTGGGTACATTTGGGTCAGTTTCGTAATTGTGTCGAAAACCATGCTGGGGTTGCATTTAATGCACCGAGTCGGGCAGAAAAGAAACGATGCACCGATGCGGGCCAGAAACAAAAAGAAAGCACACAATCCACTTTTTTGGACCTAGTAGTGATGTTTTGGTTCATTTTGGTCAGTTTCATTACTGTGCCGAAAACCATGTCGGGGGTGCATTTACTGCATTGATTTGGGCCGAAAATGAAACGATGCACCGATTCCTCCAGAAACAAAACGAATGCACCCAGTCCACTTTTATGGACCCAATAGTGATGTTTGGGTTCGTTTGGGTCAGTTTCATAATTGTGTCGAAAACCATGACGGGGTTGCATTTAATGCACCGAGTTTGGCAGAAAAGAAACAATGCACCGATTTGGGCCAGGAACGAAACGAATGCACCCAATCCACCTTTTTCAACCCAATATTGATGTTTTGGTTCATTTTCGTCAGTTTCATTACTTGCCGAAAACCATGTCGGGTTGCATTTACTGCACCGATTCGGGCCAAAAATTAAACAATGCACCGGTTCGTCCAGAAACAAAACGAACGCACCTAGTCCACTTTTTTTACCCAATAGTGATGTTTGGGTACATTTGGGTCAGTTTCGTAATTGTGTCGAAAACCATGCTGGGGTTGCATTTAATGCACCGAGTCGGGCAGAAAAGAAACGATGCACCGATGCGGGCCAGAAACAAAAAGAAAGCACACAATCCACTTTTTTGGACCTAGTAGTGATGTTTTGGTTCATTTTGGTCAGTTTCATTACTGTGCCGAAAACCATGTCGGGGGTGCATTTACTGCATTGATTTGGGCCGAAAATGAAACGATGCACCGATTCCTCCAGAAACAAAACGAACGCACCCAGTCCACTTTTATGGACCCAATAGTGATGTTTGGGTTCGTTTGGGTCAGTTTCATAATTGTGTCGAAAACCATGACGGGGTTGCATTTAATGCACCGAGTTTGGCAGAAAAGAAACGATGCACCGATTTGGGCCAGGAACGAAACGAATGCACCCAATCCACCTTTTTCAACCCAATATTGATGTTTTGGTTCATTTTGGTCAGTTTCATTACTTGCCGAAAACCATGTCGGGTTGCATTTACTGCACCGATTCGGGCCAAAAATTAAACGATGCACCGGTTCGTCCAGAAACAAAACGAACGCACCTAGTCCACTTTTTTGGACCCAATAGTGATGTTTGGGTTCATTTGGGTCAGTTTCGTAATTGTGTCGAAAACCATGCCGGGGTTGCGTTTAATGCACCTAGTCGGGCAGAAAAGAAACGATGCACCGATTCGGGCATGAAACAAAACGAACGCACCCAATCCACTTTTTTTGACCCAGTAGTGATGTTTTGGTTCATTTTGGTCAGTTTCATTACTGTGCCGAAAACCATGCCGGGGGTGCATTTACTGCATCGATTTGGGCCAAAAATGAAACGATGCACCGATTCGTCCAGAAACAAAACGAATGCACCCAGTCCACTTTATGGACCCAATAGTGATGTTTGGGTTCGTTTGGGTCAGTTTCATAATTGTGTCAAAAAATGATGATGGGGTTGCATTTAATGCACCGAGTTGGGCAGAAAAGAAACGATGCTCCGATTCGGGCCAGAAACGAAACAAATGCACCCAATCCACTTTTGTAGACCCAATATTGATGTTTTGGTTCATTTTGGTCAGTTTCATTACTGTGCCGAAAACCATGTCGGGTTGCATTGACTGCACTGATTCGGGCCAAAAAATTAAACGATGCACCAAGTTGACCAGAAACAAAACGAACGCACCTAGTCCACTTTTTTGGACCCAATAGTGATGTTTGGGTTCGTTTGTGTCAGTTTCATAATTGTGTCGAAAAATGATGATGGGGTTGCATTTAATGCACCGAGTCGGGCAGAAAAGAAACGATGCACCGATGCGGGCCAGAAACAAAACGAACGCACACAATCCACTTTTTTGGACCCAGTAGTGATGTTTTGGTTCATTTTGGGCAGTTTCATTACTGTGCCGAAAACCATGCCGGGGTGCATTTACAGCATCTATTAGGGCCGAAAATGAAACGATGCACCGATTCGTCCAGAAACAAAACGAACGCACCCAGTCCACTTTTATGGACCCAATAGTGATGTTTGGGTTCGTTTGGGTCAGTTTCATAATTGTGTCAAAAACCATGACGAGGTTGCATTTAATGCACCAAGTTTGGCAGAAAAAAAACGATGCACCGATTTGGGCCAGGAACGAAACGAATGCACCCAATCCACTTTTTTCAACGCAATATTGATGTTTTGGTTCATTTTGGTCAGTTTCATTACTGTGCCGAAAACCATGTCGGGTTGCATTTACTGCACCGATTCGGGCCAAAAATTAAACGATGCACCGATTCGTCCAGAAACAAAACGAATGCACCTAGTCCACTTTTTTGGACCCAATAGTGATGTTTGGGATCATTTGGGTCAGTTTCGTAATTGTGTCGAAAACCATGCCGGGGTTGCGTTTAATGCACCTAGTCGGGCAGAAAAGAAACGATGCACCGATTCGGGCATGAAACAAAACGAACGCACCCAATCCACTTTTTTTGACCCAGTAGTGATATTTTGGTTCATTTTGGTCAGTTTCATTACTGTGCCGAAAACCATGCCGGGGGTGCATTTACTGCATCGATTTGGGCCGAAAATGAAACGATGCACCGATTCGTCCAGAAACAAAACGAACGCACCCAGTCCACTTTTATGGACCCAATAGTGATGTTTGGGTACGTTTGGGTCAGTTTCATAATTGTGCCGAAAAATGATGCCGGGGTTGCGTTTAATGCACCTAGTCGGGCAGAAAAGAAACGATGCACCGATTCGGGCATGAAACAAAACGAACGCACCCAATCCACTTTTTTTGACCCAGTAGTGATGTTTTAGTTCATTTTGGTCAGTTTCATTACTGTGCCGAAAACCATGCCGGGGGTGCATTTACTGCATCGATTTGGGCCGAAAATAAAATGATGCACCGATTTGTCCAGAAACAAAACGAACGCACCTAGTCCACTTTTATGGACCCAATAGTGATGTTTGGGTTCGTTTGGGTCAGTTTCATAATTTTGTCGAAAAATGATGACGGGGTTGCATTTAATGCACCGAGTTGGGCAGAAAAGAAACGATGCACCGATTCGGGCCAGAAACGAAACGAACACACCCAATCCACTTTTTTGGAACCAATATTGATGTTTTGGTTCATTTTGGTCAGTTTCATTACTGTGCCAAAAACCATGTCGGGTTGCATTTACTGCACTGATTCGGGCCAGAAAATTAAAAGATGCACCAATTCGTCTAGAAACAAAACGAACGCACCTAGTCCACTTTTTTTACCCAATAGTGATGTTTGGGTACATTTGGGTCAGTTTCGTAATTGTGTCGAAAACCATGCTGGGGTTGCATTTAATGCACCGAGTCGGGCAGAAAAGAAACGATGCACCGATGCGGGCCAGAAACAAAAAGAAAGCACACAATCCACTTTTTTGGACCTAGTAGTGATGTTTTGGTTCATTTTGGTCAGTTTCATTACTGTGCCGAAAACCATGTCGGGGGTGCATTTATTGCATTGATTTGGGCCGAAAATGAAATGATGCACCGATTCCTCCAGAAACAAAACGAACGCACCCAGTCCACTTTTATGGACCCAATAGTGATGTTTGGGTTCGTTTGGGTCAGTTTCATAATTGTGTCGAAAACCATGACGGGGTTGCATTTAATGCACCGAGTTTGGCTGAAAAGAAACGATGCACCGATTTGGGCCAGGAACGAAACGAATGCACCCAATCCACCTTTTTCAACCCAATATTGATGTTTTGGTTCATTTTGGTCAGTTTCATTACTTGCCGAAAACCATGTCGGGTTGCATTTACTGCACCGATTCGGGCCAAAAATTAAACAATGCACCGGTTCGTCCAGAAACAAAACGAACACACCTAGTCCACTTTTTTTACCCAATAGTGATGTTTGGGTACATTTGGGTCAGTTTCGTAATTGTGTCGAAAACCATGCTGGGGTTGCATTTAATGCACCGAGTCGGGCAGAAAAGAAATGATGCACCGATGCGGGCCAGAAACAAAAAGAAAGCACACAATCCACTTTTTTGGACCTAGTAGTGATGTTTTGGTTCATTTTGGTCAGTTTCATTACTGTGCCGAAAACCATGTCGGGGGTGCATTTACTGCATTGATTTGGGCCGAAAATGAAACGATGCACCGATTCCTCCAGAAACAAAACGAACGCACCCAGTCCACTTTTATGGACCCAATAGTGATGTTTGGGTTCGTTTGGGTCAGTTTCATAATTGTATCGAAAACCATGACGGGGTTGCATTTAATGCACCGAGTTTGGCAGAAAAGAAACGATGCACCGATTTGGGCCAGGAACGAAACGAATGCACCCAATCCACCTTTTTCAACCCAATATTGATGTTTTGGTTCATTTTGGTCAGTTTCATTACTTGCCGAAAACCATGTCGGGTTGCATTTACTGCACCGATTCGGGCCAAAAATTAAACGATGCACCGGTTCGTCCAGAAACAAAACGAACGCACCTAGTCCACTTTTTTGGACCCAATAGTGATGTTTGGGTTCATTTGGGTCACTTTCGTAATTGTGTCGAAAACCATGCCGGGGTTGCGTTTAATGCACCTAGTCGGGCAGAAAAGAAACGATGCACCGATTCAGGCATGAAACAAAATGAACGCACCCAATCCACTTTTTTTGACCCAGTAGTGATGTTTTGGTTCATTTTGGTCAGTTTCATTACTGTGCCGAAAACCATGCCAGGGGTGCATTTAGTGCATCGATTTGGGCCGAAAATGAAACGATGCACCGATTCGTCCAGAAACAAAACGAACGCACCCAGTCCACTTTTATGGACCCAATAGTGATGTTTGGGTACGTTTCGGTCAGTTTCAGAATTGTGTCGAAAACCATGCCGGGGTTGCGTTTAATGCACCTAGTCGGGCAGAAAAGAAACGATGCACCGATTCGGGCATGAAACAAAACGAACGCACCCAATCCACTTTTTTTGACCCAGTAGTGATGTTTTAGTTCATATTGGTCAGTTTCATTACTGTGCCGAAAACCATGCCGGGGTTGCATTTACTGCATCGATTTGGGCCGAAAATGAAACGATGCACCGATTCGTCCAGAAACAAAACGAACGCACCTAGTCCACTTTTATGGACCCAATAGTGATGTTTGGGTTCGTTTGGGTCAGTTTCATAATTGTGTCAAAAAATGATGACGGGGATGCATTTAATGCACCGAGTTGGGCAGAAAAGAAATGATGCACCGATTCGGGCCAGAAACGAAACGAACACACCCAATCCACTTTTTTTGACCCAGTAGTGATGTTTTAGTTCATTTTGGTCAGTTTCATTACTGTGCCGAAAACCATGCCGAGGGTGCATTTACTGCATCGATTTGGGCCGAAAATGAAACGATGCACCGATTCGTCTACAAACAAAACGAACGCACCCAGTCCACTTTTATGGACCCAATAGTGATGTTTGGGTTCGTTTGGGTCAGTTTCATAATTGTGTCGAAAACCATGACGGGGTTGCATTTAATGCACCGAGTTTGGCAGAAAAGAAACGTTGCACCGATTCGGGCCAGCAACGAAACGAACGCACCCAATCCACTTTTTTGGAACCAATATTGATGTTTTGGTTCATTTTGGTCAGTTTCATTACTGTGCCGAAAACCATGTCGGGTTGCATTTACTGCACCGATTCGGGCCAAAAGATAAACGATGCACCGATTCGTCCAGAAACAAAACGAACGCACCTAGTCCACTTTTTTGGACCCAATAGTGGTGTTTGGGTTCGTTTGGGTCAGTTTCATAATTGTGTCGAAAACCATGACGGGGTTGCATTTAATGCACCGAGTTTGGCAGAAAAGAAACGATGCACCGATTTGGGCCAGGAACGAAACGAATGCACCCAATCCACCTTTTTCAACCCAATATTGATGTTTTGGTTCATTTTGGTCAGTTTCATTACTTGCCGAAAACCATGTCGGGTTGCATTTACTGCACCGATTCGGGCCAAAAATTAAACAATGCACCGGTTCGTCCAGAAACAAAACGAACGCACCTAGTCCACTTTTTTTACCCAATAGTGATGTTTGGGTACATTTGGGTCAGTTTCGTAATTGTGTCGAAAACCATGCTGGGGTTGCATTTAATGCACCGAGTCGGGTAGAAAAGAAACGATGCACCGATGCGGGCCAGAAACAAAAAGAAAGCACACAATCCACTTTTTTGGACCTAGTAGTGATGTTTTGGTTCATTTTGGTCAGTTTCATTACTGTGCCGAAAACCATGTCGGGGGTGCATTTACTGCATTGATTTGGGCCGAAAATGAAACGATGCACCGATTCCTCCAGAAACAAAACGAACGCACCCAGTCCACTTTTATGGACCCAATAGTGATGTTTGGGTTCGTTTGGGTCAGTTTCATAATTGTGTCGAAAACCATGACGGGGTTGCATTTAATGCACCGAGTTTGGCAGAAAAGAAACGATGCACCGATTTGGGCCAGGAACGAAACGAATGCACCCAATCCACCTTTTTCAACCCAATATTGATGTTTTGGTTCATTTTGGTCAGTTTCATTACTTGCCGAAAACCATGTCGGGTTGCATTTACTGCACCGATTCGGGCCAAAAATTAAACGATGCACCGGTTCGTCCAGAAACAAAACGAACGCACCTAGTCCACTTTTTTGGACCCAATAGTGATGTTTGGGTTCATTTGGGTCACTTTCGTAATTGTGTCGAAAACCATGCCGGGGTTGCGTTTAATGCACCTAGTCGGGCAGAAAAGAAACGATGCACCGATTCAGGCATGAAACAAAATGAACGCACCCAATCCACTTTTTTTGACCCAGTAGTGATGTTTTGGTTCATTTTGGTCAGTTTCATTACTGTGCCGAAAACCATGCCAGGGGTGCATTTAGTGCATCGATTTGGGCCGAAAATGAAACGATGCACCGATTCGTCCAGAAACAAAACGAACGCACCCAGTCCACTTTTATGGACCCAATAGTGATGTTTGGGTACGTTTCGGTCAGTTTCAGAATTGTGTCGAAAACCATGCCGGGGTTGCGTTTAATGCACCTAGTCGGGCAGAAAAGAAACGATGCACCGATTCGGGCATGAAACAAAACGAACGCACCCAATCCACTTTTTTTGACCCAGTAGTGATGTTTTAGTTCATTTTGGTCAGTTTCATTACTGTGCCGAAAACCATGCCGGGGTTGCATTTACTGCATCGATTTGGGCCGAAAATGAAACGATGCACCGATTCGTCCAGAAACAAAACGAACGCACCTAGTCCACTTTTATGGACCCAATAGTGATGTTTGGGTTCGTTTGGGTCAGTTTCATAATTGTGTCAAAAAATGATGACGGGGTTGCATTTAATGCACCGAGTTGGGCAGAAAAGAAATGATGCACCGATTCGGGCCAGAAACGAAACGAACACACCCAATCCACTTTTTTTGACCCAGTAGTGATGTTTTAGTTCATTTTGGTCAGTTTCATTACTGTGCCGAAAACCATGCCGAGGGTGCATTTACTGCATCGATTTGGGCCGAAAATGAAACGATGCACCGATTCGTCTACAAACAAAACGAACGCACCCAGTCCACTTTTATGGACCCAATAGTGATGTTTGGGTTCGTTTGGGTCAGTTTCATAATTGTGTCGAAAACCATGACGGGGTTGCATTTAATGCACCGAGTTTGGCAGAAAAGAAACGTTGCACCGATTCGGGCCAGCAACGAAACGAACGCACCCAATCCACTTTTTTGGAACCAATATTGATGTTTTGGTTCATTTTGGTCAGTTTCATTACTGTGCCAAAAACCATGTCGGGTTGCATTTACTGCACTGATTCGGGCCAAAAAATTAAAAGATGCACCAATTCGTCTAGAAACAAAACGAACGCACCTAGTCCACTTTTTTTACCCAATAGTGATGTTTGGGTACATTTGGGTCAGTTTCGTAATTGTGTCGAAAACCATGCTGGGGTTGCATTTAATGCACCGAGTCGGGCAGAAAAGAAACGATGCACCGATGCGGGCCAGAAACAAAAAGAAAGCACACAATCCACTTTTTTGGACCTAGTAGTGATGTTTTGGTTCATTTTGGTCAGTTTCATTACTGTGCCGAAAACCATGTCGGGGGTGCATTTATTGCATTGATTTGGGCCGAAAATGAAATGATGCACCGATTCCTCCAGAAACAAAACGAACGCACCCAGTCCACTTTTATGGACCCAATAGTGATGTTTGGGTTCGTTTGGGTCAGTTTCATAATTGTGTCGAAAACCATGACGGGGTTGCATTTAATGCACCGAGTTTGGCAGAAAAGAAACGATGCACCGATTTGGGCCAGGAACGAAACGAATGCACCCAATCCACCTTTTTCAACCCAATATTGATGTTTTGGTTCATTTTGGTCAGTTTCATTACTTGCCGAAAACCATGTCGGGTTGCATTTACTGCACCGATTCGGGCCAAAAATTAAACAATGCACCGATTCGTCCAGAAACAAAACGAACGCACCTAGTCCACTTTTTTTACCCAATAGTGATGTTTGGGTACATTTGGGTCAGTTTCGTAATTGTGTCGAAAACCATGCTGGGGTTGCATTTAATGCACCGAGTCGGGCAGAAAAGAAACGATGCACCGATGCGGGCCAGAAACAAAAAGAAAGCACACAATCCACTTTTTTGGACCTAGTAGTGATGTTTTGGTTCATTTTGGTCAGTTTCATTACTGTGCCGAAAACCATGTCGGGGGTGCATTTACTGCATTGATTTGGGCCGAAAATGAAACGATGCACCGATTCCTCCAGAAACAAAACGAACGCACCCAGTCCACTTTTATGGACCCAATAGTGATGTTTGGGTTCGTTTGGGTCAGTTTCATAATTGTGTCGAAAACCATGACGGGGTTGCATTTAATGCACCGAGTTTGGCAGAAAAGAAACGATGCACCGATTTGGGCCAGGAACGAAACGAATGCACCCAATCCACCTTTTTCAACCCAATATTGATGTTTTGGTTCATTTTGGTCAGTTTCATTACTTGCCGAAAACCATGTCGGGTTGCATTTACTGCACCGATTCGGGCCAAAAATTAAACGATGCACCGGTTCGTCCAGAAACAAAACGAACGCACCTAGTCCACTTTTTTGGACCCAATAGTGATGTTTGGGTTCATTTGGGTCACTTTCGTAATTGTGTCGAAAACCATGCCGGGGTTGCGTTTAATGGACCTAGTCGGGCAGAAAAGAAACGATGCACCGATTCAGGCATGAAACAAAATGAACGCACCCAATCCACTTTTTTTGACCCAGTAGTGATGTTTTGGTTCATTTTGGTCAGTTTCATTACTGTGCCGAAAACCATGCCAGGGGTGCATTTAGTGCATCGATTTGGGCCAAAAATGAAACGATGCACCGATTCGTCCAGAAACAAAACGAACGCACCCAGTCCACTTTTATGGACCCAATAGTGATGTTTGGGTACGTTTCGGTCAGTTTCAGAATTGTGTCGAAAACCATGCCGGGGTTGCGTTTAATGCACCTAGTCGGGCAGAAAAGAAACGATGCACCGATTCGGGCATGAAACAAAACGAACGCACCCAATCCACTTTTTTTGACCCAGTAGTGATGTTTTAGTTCATTTTGGTCAGTTTCATTACTGTGCCGAAAACCATGCCGGGGTTGCATTTACTGCATCGATTTGGGCCGAAAATGAAACGATGCACCGATTCGTCCAGAAACAAAACGAACGCACCTAGTCCACTTTTATGGACCAAATAGTGATGTTTGGGTTCGTTTGGGTCAGTTTCATAATTGTGTCAAAAAATGATGACGGGGTTGCATTTAATGCACCGAGTTGGGCAGAAAAGAAATGATGCACCGATTCGGGCCAGAAACGAAACGAACACACCCAATCCACTTTTTTTGACCCAGTAGTGATGTTTTAGTTGTTTTAGTTCATTTTGGTCAGTTTCATTACTGTGCCGAAAACCATGCCGAGGGTGCATTTACTGCATCGATTTGGGCCGAAAATGAAACGATGCACCGATTCGTCTACAAACAAAACGAACGCACCCAGTCCACTTTTATGGACCCAATAGTGATGTTTGGGTTCGTTTGGGTCAGTTTCATAATTGTGTCGAAAACCATGACGGGGTTGCATTTAATGCACCGAGTTTGGCAGAAAAGAAACGTTGCACCGATTCGGGCCAGCAACGAAACGAACGCACCCAATCCACTTTTTTGGAACCAATATTGATGTTTTGGTTCATTTTGGTCAGTTTCATTACTGTGCCGAAAACCATGTCGGGTTGCATTTACTGCACCGATTCGGGCCAAAAGATAAACGATGCACCGATTCGTCCAGAAACAAAACGAACGCACCTAGTCCACTTTTTTGGACCCAATAGTGATGTTTGGGTTCATTTGGGTCAGTTTCGTAATTGTGTCGAAAACCATGCCGGGGTTGCATTTAATTCACCTAGTCGGGCAGAAAAGAAACGATGCACCGATTCGGGCCAGAAACAAAACGAACGCACCCAATCCACTTTTTTTGACCTAGTAGTGATGTTTTGGTTCAATTTGGTCAGTTTCATTACTGTGCCGAAAACCATGCCGGGGGTGCATTTAGTGCATCGATTTGGGCCGAAAATGAAACGATGCACCGATTCGTCCAGAAACAAAACGAACGCACCCAGTCCACTTTTATGGACCCAATAGTGATGTTTGGGTTCATTTGGGTCAGTTTCATAATTGTGTCAAAAAATGATGACGGGGTTGCATTTAATGCAGCGAGTTGGGCAGAAAAGAAACGATGCACCGATTCGGGCCAGAAACGAAACAAATGCACCCAATCCACTTTTGTAGACCCAATATTGATGTTTTGGTTCATTTTGGTCAGTTTCATTACTGTGCCGAAAACCATGTCGTGTTGCATTTACTGCACCGATTCGTCCAGAATCAAAACGAACGGACCTAGTCCGCTTTTTGGACCCAATAGTGATGTTTGGGTTCATTTGGGTCAGTTTCGTAATTGTGTCGAAAACCATGCCGAGGTTGCATTTTATGCACCGAGTCGGGCAGAAAAGAAACGATGCACCGATGCGGGCCAGAAACAAAACGAACGCACACAATCCACTTTTTTTGACCTAGTAGTGATGTTTTGGTTCATTTTGGTCAGTTTTATTACTGTGCCGAAAACCATGCCAGGGGTGCATTTACTGCATTGATTTGGGCCGAAAATGAAACGATGCACCGATTCATCTAGAAACAAAACGAAAGAAAACCCAGTCCACTTTTATGGACCCAATAGTGATGTTTGGGTTCGTTTGGGTCAGTTTCATTATTGTGTCGAAAACCATGACAGGGTTGCATTTAATGCACCGAGTTTGGCAGAAAAGAAACGTTGCACCGATTCGGGCCAGCAACGAAACGAAAGCACCCAATCCACTTTTTTGGAACCAATATTGATGTTTTGGTTCATTTTGGTCAGTTTCATTACTGTGCCGAAAACCATGTCGGGTTGCATTTACTGCACTGATTCGGGCCAAAAATTAAACGATGCACCGATTTGTCCAGAAACAAAACGAACGCACCTAGTCCAATTTTTTGGACCCAATAGTGATGTTTGGGATCATTTGGGTTAGTTTCGTAATTGTGTCGAAAACCATGCCGAGGATGCATTTTATGCACCGAGTCGGGCAGAATAGAAACGATGCACCGATGCGAGCCAGAAACAAAACGAACGCACCCAATCCACTTTTTTTGACCCAGTAGTGATGTTTGGGTTCGTTTGGGTCAGTTTCATAATTGTGTCAAAAAATGATGACGGGGTTGCATTTAATGCACCGAGTTGGGCAGAAAAGAAATGATGCACCGATTCGGGCCAGAAACGAAACGAACACACCCAATCCACTTTTTTTGACCCAGTAGTGATGTTTTAGTTCATTTTGGTCAGTTTCATTACTGTGCCGAAAACCATGGCGAGGGTGCATTTACTGCATCGATTTGGGCCGAAAATGAAACGATGCACCGATTCGTCTACAAACAAAACGAACGCACCCAGTCCACTTTTATGGACCCAATAGTGATGTTTGGGTTCGTTTGGGTCAGTTTCATAATTGTGTCGAAAACCATGACGGGGTTGCATTTAATGCACCGAGTTTGGCAGAAAAGAAACGTTGCACCGATTCGGGCCAGCAACGAAACGAACGCACCCAATCCACTTTTTTGGAACCAATATTGATGTTTTGGTTCATTTTGGTCAGTTTCATTATTGTGCCGAAAACCATGTCGGGTTGCATTTACTGCACCGATTCGGGCCAAAAGATAAACGATGCACCGATTCGTCCAGAAACAAAACGAACGCACCTAGTCCACTTTTTTGGACCCAATAGTGATGTTTGGGTTCATTTGGGTCAGTTTCGTAATTGTGTCGAAAACCATGCCGGGGTTGCATTTAATGCACCTAGTCGGGCAGAAAAGAAACGATGCACCGATTCGGGCCAGAAACGAAACAAATGCACCCAATCCACTTTTGTAGACCCAATATTGATGTTTTGGTTCATTTTGGTCAGTTTCATTACTGTGCCGAAAACCATGTCGTGTTGCATTTACTGCACCGATTCGTCCAGAAACAAAACGAACGGACCTAGTCCGCTTTTTGGACCCAATAGTGATGTTTGGGTTCATTTGGGTCAGTTTCGTAATTGTGTCGAAAACCATGCCGAGGTTGCATTTTATGCACCGAGTCGGGCAGAAAAGAAACGATGCATCGATGCGGGCCAGAAACAAAACGAACGCACACAATCCACTTTTTTTGACCCAGTAGTGATGTTTTGGTTCATTTTGGTCAGTTTCATTACTGTGCCGAAAACCATGCCAGGGGTGCATTTACTGCATTGATTTGGGCCGAAAATGAAACGATGCACCGATTCATCTAGAAACAAAACGAAAGAAAACCCAGTCCACTTTTATGGACCCAATAGTGATGTTTGGGTTCGTTTGGGTCAGTTTCATAATTGTGTCGAAAACCATGACAGGGTTGCATTTAATGCACCGAGTTTGGCAGAAAAGAAACGTTGCACCGATTCGGGCCAGCAACGAAACGAAAGCACCCAATCCACTTTTTTGGAACCAATATTGATGTTTTGGTTCATTTTGGTCAGTTTCATTACTGTGCCGAAAACCATGTCGGGTTGCATTTACTGCACCGATTCGGGCCAAAAATTAAACGATGCACCGATTTGTCCAGAAACAAAACGAACGCACCTAGTCCAATTTTTTGGACCCAATAGTGATGTTTGGGATCATTTGGGTTAGTTTCGTAATTGTGTCGAAAACCATGCCGAGGATGCATTTTATGCACCGAGTCGGGCAGAAAAGAAACGATGCACCGATGCGAGCCAGAAACAAAACGAACGCACCCAATCCACTTTTTTTGACCCAGTAGTGATGTTTTGGTTCATTTTGGTTAGTTTCATTACTGTGCCGAAAACCATGTCGGGGGTGCATTTACTGCATCGATTTGGGCCGAAAATGAAATGATGCACCGATTCGTCCAGAAACAAAACGAACACACCCAGTCCACTTTTATGGACCCAATTGTGATGTTTGGGTTCGTTTGGGTCAGTTTCGTAATTGTGTCGAAAAATGATGACGGGGTTGCATTTAATGCACCGAGTTGGGCAGAAAAGAAACGATGCTCCGATTCGGGCCAGAAACGAAACAAATGCACCCAATCCACTTTTGTAGACCCAATATTGATGTTTTGGTTCATTTTGGTCAGTTTCATTACTGTGCCGAAAACCATGCCAGGGGTGCATTTACTGCATTGATTTGGGCCAAAAATGAAACGATGCACCGATTCATCTAGAAACAAAACGAAAGAAAACCCAGTCCACTTTTATGGACCCAATAGTGATGTATGGGTTCGTTTGGGTCAGTTTCATAATTGTGTCGAAAACCATGACAGGGTTGCATTTAATGCACCGAGTTTGGCAGAAAAGAAACGTTGCACCGATTCGGGCCAGCAACGAAACGAAAGCACCCAATCCACTTTTTTGGAACCAATATTGATGTTTTGGTTCATTTTGGTCAGTTTCATTACTGTGCCGAAAACCATGTCGGGTTGCATTTACTGCACCGATTCGGGCCAAAAATTAAACGATGCACCGATTTGTCCAGAAACAAAACGAACGCACCTAGTCCAATTTTTTGGACCCAATAGTGATATTTGGGATCATTTGGGTTAGTTTCGTAATTGTGTCGAAAACCATGCTGAGGATGCATTTTATGCACCGAGTCGGGCAGAATAGAAACGATGCACCGATGCGAGCCAGAAACAAAACGAACGCACCCAATCCACTTTTTTTGACCCAGTAGTGATGTTTGGGTTCGTTTGGGTCAGTTTCATAATTGTGTCAAAAAATGATGACGGGGTTGCATTTAATGCACCGAGTTGGGCAGAAAAGAAATGATGCACCGATTCGGGCCAGATACGAAACGAACACACCCAATCCACTTTTTTTGACCCAGTAGTGATGTTTTAGTTCATTTTGGTCAGTTTCATTACTGTGCCGAAAACCATGCCGAGGGTGCATTTACTGCATCGATTTGGGCCGATAATGAAACGATGCACCGATTCGTCTACAAACAAAACGAACGCACCCAGTCCACTTTTATGGACCTAATAGTGATGTTTGGGTTCGTTTGTGTCAGTTTCATAATTGTGTCGAAAACCATGACGGGGTTGCATTTAATGCACCGAGTTTGGCAGAAAAGAAACGTTGCACCGATTCGGGCCAGCAACGAAACGAACGCACCCAATCCACTTTTTTGGAACCAATATTGATGTTTTGGTTCATTTTGGTCAGTTTCATTATTGTGCCGAAAACCATGTCGGGTTGCATTTACTGCACCGATTCGGGCCAAAGGATAAACGATGCACCGATTCGTCCAGAAACAAAACGAACGCACCTAGTCCACTTTTTTGGACCCAATAGTGATGTTTGGGTTCATTTGGGTCAGTTTCGTAATTGTGTCGAAAACCATGCCGAGGTTGCATTTTATGCACCGAGTCGGGCAGAAAAGAAACGATGCACCGATGCGGGCCAGAAACAAAACGAACGCACACAATCCACTTTTTTTGACCCAGTAGTGATGTTTTGGTTCATTTTGGTCAGTTTCATTACTGTGCCGAAAACCATGCCAGGGGTGCATTTACTGCATTGATTTGGGCCGAAAATGAAACGATGCACCGATTCATCTAGAAACAAAACGAAAGAAAACCCAGTCCACTTTTATGGACCCAATAGTGATGTTTGGGTTCGTTTGGGTCAGTTTCATAATTGTGTCGAAAACCATGACAGGGTTGCATTTAATGCACCGAGTTTGGCAGAAAAGAAACGTTGCACCGATTCGGGCCAGCAACGAAACGAAAGCACCCAATCCACTTTTTTGGAACCAATATTGATGTTTTGGTTCATTTTGGTCAGTTTCATTACTGTGCCGAAAACCATGTCGGGTTGCATTTACTGCACCGATTCGGGCCAAAAATTAAACGATGCACCGATTTGTCCAGAAACAAAACGAACGCACCTAGTCCAATTTTTTGGACCCAATAGTGATGTTTGGGATCATTTGGGTTAGTTTCGTAATTGTGTCGAAAACCATGCCGAGGATGCATTTTATGCACCGAGTCGGGCAGAAAAGAAACGATGCACCGATGCGAGCCAGAAACAAAACGAACGCACCCAATCCACTTTTTTTGACCCAGTAGTGATGTTTTGGTTCATTTTGGTTAGTTTCATTACTGTGCCGAAAACCATGTCGGGGGTGCATTTACTGCATCGATTTGGGCCGAAAATGAAATGATGCACCGATTCGTCCAGAAACAAAACGAACGCACCCAGTCCACTTTTATGGACCCAATTGTGATGTTTGGGTTCGTTTGGGTCAGTTTCGTAATTGTGTCGAAAAATGATGACGGGGTTGCATTTAATGCACCGAGTTGGGCAGAAAAGAAACGATGCTCCGATTCGGGCCAGAAACGAAACAAATGCACCCAATCCACTTTTGTAGACCCAATATTGATGTTTTGGTTCATTTTGGTTAGTTTCATTACTGTGCCGAATACCATGCCAGGGGTGCATTTACTGCATTGATTTGGGCCAAAAATGAAACGATGCACCGATTCATCTAGAAACAAAACGAAAGAAAACCCAGTCCACTTTTTTGGACCCAATAGTGATGTTTGGGTTCATCTGGGTTAGTTTCGTAATTGTGTCGAAAACCATGCCGGGGTTGCGTTTAATGCACCTAGTCGGGCAGAAAAGAAACGATTCCCCGATTCGGGCATGAAACAAAACGAACGCACCCAATCCACTTTTTTTGACCCAGTAGTGATGTTTTGGTTCATTTTGGTCAGTTTCATTACTGTGCGGAAAACCATGCCGGGGGTGCATTTACTGCATCGATTTGGGCCAAAAATGAAACGATGCACCGATTCGTCCAGAAACAAAACGAATGCACCCAGTCCACTTTATGGACCCAATAGTGATGTTTGGGTTCGTTTGGGTCAGTTTCATAATTGTGTCGAAAAATGATGATGGGGTTGCATTTAATGCACCGAGTTGGGCAGAAAAGAAACGATGCTCCGATTCGGGCCAGAAACGAAACAAATGCACCCAATCCACTTTTGTAGACCCAATATTGATGTTTTGGTTCATTTTGGTCAGTTTCATTACTGTGCCGAAAACCATGTCGGGTTGCATTTACTGCACTGATTCGGGCCAAAAAATTAAACGATGCACCAATTTGACCAGAAACAAAACGAACGCACCTAGTCCACTTTTTTGGACCCAATAGTGATGTTTGGGTTCGTTTGTGTCAGTTTCATAATTGTGTCAAAAAATGATGATGGGGTTGCATTTAGTGCACCGAGTCGGGCAGAAAAGAAACGATGCACCGATGCGGGCCAGAAACAAAACGAACGCACACAATCCACTTTTTGGACCCAGTAGTGATGTTTTGGTTCATTTTGGGCAGTTTCATTACTGTGCCGAAAACCATGCCGGGGTGCATTTACAGCATCTATTAGGGCCGAAAATGAAACGATGCACCGATTCGTCCAGAAACAAAACGAACGCACCCAGTCCACTTTTATGGACCCAATAGTGATGTTTGGGTTCGTTTGGGTCAGTTTCATAATTGTGTCAAAAACCATGACGGGGTTGCATTTAATGCACCAAGTTTGGCAGAAAAGAAACGATGCACCGATTTGGGCCAGGAACGAAACGAATGCACCCAATCCACTTTTTTCAACGCAATATTGATGTTTTGGTTCATTTTGGTCAGTTTCATTACTGTGCCGAAAACCATGTCGGGTTGCATTTACTGCACCGATTCGGGCCAAAAATTAAACGATGCACCGATTCATCCAGAAACAAAACGAACGCACCTAGTCCACTTTTTTGGACCCAATAGTGATGTTTGGGTTCATTTGGGTCAGTTTCGTAATTGTGTCGAAAACCATGCCGGGGTTGCGTTTAATGCACCTAGTCGGGCAGAAAAGAAACGATGCACCGATTCGGGCATGAAACAAAACGAACGCACCCAATCCACTTTTTTTGACCCAGTAGTGATATTTTGGTTCATTTTGGTCAGTTTCATTACTGTGCCGAAAACCATGCC
This sequence comes from Echinochloa phyllopogon, assembly GCA_033239725.1. Lineage (NCBI taxonomy): Eukaryota > Viridiplantae > Streptophyta > Magnoliopsida > Poales > Poaceae > Echinochloa > Echinochloa phyllopogon. The sequence continues at coordinate 34,220,393 of BTCW01000018.1, forward strand.
GGGGGTGCATTTAGTGCATCGATTTGGGCCGAAAATGAAACGATGCACCGATTCGTCCAGAAACAAAACGAACGCACCCAGTCCACTTTTATGGACCCAATAGTGATGTTTGGGTACGTTTGGGTCAGTTTCATAATTGTGTCGAAAAATGATGCCGGGGTTGCGTTTAATGCACCTAGTCGGGCAGAAAAGAAACGATGCACCGATTCGGGCATGAAACAAAACGAACGCACCCAATCCACTTTTTTTGACCCAGTAGTGATGTTTTAGTTCATTTTGGTCAGTTTCATTACTGTGCCGAAAACCATGCCGGGGGTGCATTTACTGCATCGATTTGGGCCGAAAATAAAGCGATGCACCGATTTGTCCAGAAACAAAACGAACGCACCTAGTCCACTTTTATGGACCCAATAGTGATGTTTGGGTTCGTTTGGGTCAGTTTCATAATTGTGTCGAAAAATGATGACGGGGTTGCATTTAATGCACCGAGTTGGGCAGAAAAGAAACGATGCACCAATTCGGGCCAGAAACGAAACGAACACACCCAATCCACTTTTTTGGAACCAATATTGATGTTTTGGTTCATTTTGGTCAGTTTCATTACTGTGCCAAAAACCATGTCGGGTTGCATTTACTGCACTGATTCGGGCCAAAAAATTAAAAGATGCACCAATTCGTCCAGAAACAAAACGAACGCACCTAGTCCACTTTTTTTACCCAATAGTGATGTTTGGGTACATTTGGGTCAGTTTCGTAATTGTGTCGAAAACCATGCTGGGGTTGCATTTAATGCACCGAGTCGGGCAGAAAAGAAACGATGCACCGATGCGGGCCAGAAACAAAAAGAAAGCACACAATCCACTTTTTTGGACCTAGTAGTGATGTTTTGGTTCATTTTGGTCAGTTTCATTACTGTGCCGAAAACCATGTCGGGGGTGCATTTACTGCATTGATTTGGGCCGAAAATGAAACGATGCACCGATTCCTCCAGAAACAAAACGAACGCACCCAGTCCACTTTTATGGACCCAATAGTGATGTTTGGGTTCGTTTGGGTCAGTTTCATAATTGTGTCGAAAACCATGACGGGGTTGCATTTAATGCACCGAGTTTGGCAGAAAAGAAACGATGCACCGATTTGGGCCAGGAATGAAACGAATGCACCCAATCCACCTTTTTCAACCCAATATTGATGTTTTGGTTCATTTTGGTCAGTTTCATTACTGTGCCGAAAACCATGCCACGGGTGCATTTACTGCATTGATTTGGGCCGAAAATGAAACGATGCACCGATTCATCTAGAAACAAAATGAAAGAAAACCCAGTCCACTTTTATGGACCCAATAGTGATGTTTGGGTTCGTTTGGGTCAGTTTCATAATTGTGTCGAAAACCATGACAGGGTTGCATTTAATGCACCGAGTTTGGCAGAAAAGAAACGTTGCACCGATTCGGGCCAGCAACGAAACGAAAGCACCCAATCCACTTTTTTGGAACCAATATTGATGTTTTGGTTCATTTTGGTCAGTTTCATTACTGTGCCGAAAACCATGTCGGGTTGCATTTACTGCACCGATTCGGGCCAAAAATTAAACGATGCACCAATTCGTCCAGAAACAAAACGAACGCACCTAGTCCACTTTTTTGGACCCAATAGTGATGTTTGGGTTCATTTGGGTTAGTTTCGTAATTGTGTCGAAAACCATGCCGGGGTTGCGTTTAATGCACCTAGTCGGGCAGAAAAGAAACGATTCCCCGATTCGGGCATGAAACAAAACGAACGCACCCAATCCACTTTTTTTGACCCAGTAGTGATGTTTTGGTTCATTTTGGTCAGTTTCATTACTGTGCCGAAAACCATGCCGGGGGTGCATTTACTGCATCGATTAGGGCCAAAAATGAAACGATGCACCGATTCGTCCAGAAACAAAACGAATGCACCCAGTCCACTTTATGGACCCAATAGTGATGTTTGGGTTCGTTTGGGTCAGTTTCATAATTGTGTCGAAAAATGATGATGGGGTTGCATTTAATGCACCGAGTTGGGCAGAAAAGAAACGATGCTCCGATTCGGGCCAGAAACGAAACAAATGCACCCAATCCACTTTTGTAGACCCAATATTGATGTTTTGGTTCATTTTGGTCAGTTTCATTACTGTGCCGAAAACCATGTCGGGTTGCATTTACTGCACTGATTCGGGCCAAAAAATTAAACGATGCACCAATTTGTCCAGAAACAAAACGAACGCACCTAGTCCAATTTTTTGGACCCAATAGTGATGTTTGGGATCATTTGGGTTAGTTTCGTAATTGTGTCGAAAACCATGCCGAGGATGCATTTTATGCACCGAGTCGGGCAGAAAAGAAACGATGCACCGATGCGAGCCAGAAACAAAACGAACGCACCCAATCCACTTTTTTTGACCCAGTAGTGATGTTTTGGTTCATTTTGGTTAGTTTCATTACTGTGCCGAAAACCATGTCGGGGGTGCATTTACTGCATCGATTTGGGCCGAAAATGAAATGATGCACCGATTCGTCCAGAAACAAAACGAACGCACCCAGTCCACTTTTATGGACCCAATTGTGATGTTTGGGTTCGTTTGGGTCAGTTTCGTAATTGTGTCCAAAAATGATGACGGGGTTGCATTTAATGCACCGAGTTGGGCAGAAAAGAAACGATGCTCCGATTCGGGCCAGAAACGAAACAAATGCACCCAATCCACTTTTGTAGACCCAATATTGATGTTTTGGTTCATTTTGGTCAGTTTCATTGCTGTGCCGAAAACCATGTCGGGTTGCATTTACTGCACTGATTCGGGCCAAAAACTTAAACGATGCACCAATTCGTCCAGAAACAAAACGAACGCACCTAGTCCACTTTTTTGGACCCAATAGTGATGTTTGGGTTCATTTGGGTTAGTTTCGTAATTGTGTCGAAAACCATGCCGGGGTTGCGTTTAATGCACCTAGTCGGGCAGAAAAGAAACGATTCCCCGATTCGGGCATGAAACAAAACGAACGCACCCAATCCACTTTTTTTGACCCAGTAGTGATGTTTTGGTTCATTTTGGTCAGTTTCATTACTGTGCCGAAAACCATGCCGGGGGTGCATTTACTGCATCGATTTGGGCCAAAAATGAAACGATGCACCGATTCGTCCAGAAACAAAACGAATGCACCCAGTCCACTTTATGGACCCAATAGTGATGTTTGGGTTCGTTTGGGTCAGTTTCATAATTGTGTCGAAAAATGATGATGGGGTTGCATTTAATGCACCGAGTTGGGCAGAAAAGAAACGATGCTCCGATTCGGGCCAGAAACGAAACAAATGCACCCAATCCACTTTTGTAGACCCAATATTGATGTTTTGGTTCATTTTGGTCAGTTTCATTACTGTGCCGAAAACCATGTCGGGTTGCATTTACTGCACTGATTCGGGCCAAAAAATTAAACGATGCACCAATTTGACCAGAAACAAAACGAACGCACCTAGTCCACTTTTTTGGACCCAATAGTGATGTTTGGGTTCGTTTGTGTCAGTTTCATAATTGTGTCGAAAAATGATGATGGGGTTGCATTTAATGCACCGAGTCGGGCAGAAAAGAAACGATGCACCGATGCGGGCCAGAAACAAAACGAACGCACACAATCCACTTTTTGGACCCAGTAGTGATGTTTTGGTTCATTTTGGGCAGTTTCATTCCTGTGCCGAAAACCATGCCGGGGTGCATTTACAGCATCTATTAGGGCCGAAAATGAAACGATGCACCGATTCGTCCAGAAACAAAACGAACGCACCCAGTCCACTTTTATGGACCCAATAGTGATGTTTGGGTTCGTTTGGGTCAGTTTCATAATTGTGTCAAAAACCATGACGGGGTTGCATTTAATGCACCAAGTTTGGCAGAAAAGAAACGATGCACCGATTTGGGCCAGGAACGAAACGAATGCACCCAATCCACTTTTTTCAACGCAATATTGATGTTTTGGTTCATTTTGGTCAGTTTCATTACTGTGCCGAAAACCATGTCGGGTTGCATTTACTGCACCGATTCGGGCCAAAAATTAAACGATGCACCGATTCGTCCAGAAACAAAACGAACGCACCTAGTCCACTTTTTTGGACCCAATAGTGATGTTTGGGTTCATTTGGGTCAGTTTCGTAATTGTGTCGAAAACCATGCCGGGGTTGCGTTTAATGCACCTAGTCGGGCAGAAAAGAAACGATGCACCGATTCGGGCATGAAACAAAACGAACGCACCCAATCCACTTTTTTTGACCCAGTAGTGATATTTTGGTTCATTTTGGTCAGTTTCATTACTGTGCCGAAAACCATGCCGGGGGTGCATTTAGTGCATCGATTTGGGCCGAAAATGAAACGATGCACCGATTCGTCCAGAAACAAAACGAACGCACCCAGTCCACTTTTATGGACCCAATAGTGATGTTTGGGTACGTTTGGGTCAGTTTCATAATTGTGTCGAAAAATGATGCCGGGGTTGCGTTTAATGCACCTAGTCGGGCAGAAAAGAAACGATGCACCGATTCGGGCATGAAACAAAACGAACGCACCCAATCCACTTTTTTTGACCCAGTAGTGATGTTTTAGTTCATTTTGGTCAGTTTCATTACTGTGCCGAAAACCATGCCGGGGGTGCATTTACTGCATCGATTTGGGCCGAAAATAAAACGATGCACCGATTTGTCCAGAAACAAAACGAACGCACCTAGTCCACTTTTATGGACCCAATAGTGATGTTTGGGTTCGTTTGGGTCAGTTTCATAATTGTGTCGAAAAATGATGACGGGGTTGCATTTAATGCACCGAGTTGGGCAGAAAAGAAACGATGCACCGATTCGGGCCAGAAACGAAACGAACACACCCAATCCACTTTTTTGGAACCAATATTGATGTTTTGGTTCATTTTGGTCAGTTTCATTACTGTGCCAAAAACCATGTCGGGTTGCATTTACTGCACTGATTCGGGCCAAAAAATTAAAAGATGCACCAATTCGTCCAGAAACAAAACGAACGCACCTAGTCCACTTTTTTTACCCAGTAGTGATGTTTGGGTACATTTGGGTCAGTTTCGTAATTGTGTCGAAAACCATGCTGGGGTTGCATTTAATGCACCGAGTCGGGCAGAAAAGAAACGATGCACCGATGCGGGCCAGAAACAAAAAGAAAGCACACAATCCACTTTTTTGGACCTAGTAGTGATGTTTTGGTTCATTTTGGTCAGTTTCATTACTGTGCCGAAAACCATGTCGGGGGTGCATTTACTGCATTGATTTGGGCCGAAAATGAAACGATGCACCGATTCCTCCAGAAACAAAACGAACGCACCCAGTCCACTTTTATGGACCCAATAGTGATGTTTGGGTTCGTTTGGGTCAGTTTCATAATTGTGTCGAAAACCATGACGGGGTTGCATTTAATGCACCGAGTTTGGCAGAAAAGAAACGATGCACCGATTTGGGCCAGGAATGAAACGAATGCACCCAATCCACCTTTTTCAACCCAATATTGATGTTTTGGTTCATTTTGGTCAGTTTCATTACTTGCCGAAAACCATGTCGGGTTGCATTTACTGCACCGATTCGGGCCAAAAATTAAACAATGCACCGGTTCGTCCAGAAACAAAACGAACGCACCTAGTCCACTTTTTTTACCCAATAGTGATGTTTGGGTACATTTGGGTCAGTTTCGTAATTGTGTCGAAAACCATGCTGGGGTTGCATTTAATGCACCGAGTCGGGCAAAAAAGAAACGATGCACCGATGCGGGCCAGAAACAAAAAGAAAGCACACAATCCACTTTTTTGGACCTAGTAGTGATGTTTTGGTTCATTTTGGTCAGTTTCATTACTGTGCCGAAAACCATGTCGGGGGTGCATTTACTGCATTGATTTGGGCCGAAAATGAAACGATGCACCGATTCCTCCAGAAACAAAACGAACGCACCCAGTCCACTTTTATGGACCCAATAGTGATGTTTGGGTTCGTTTGGGTCAGTTTCATAATTGTGTCGAAAACCATGACGGGGTTGCATTTAATGCACCGAGTTTGGCAGAAAAGAAACGATGCACCGATTTGGGCCAGGAACGAAACGAATGCACCCAATCCACCTTTTTCAACCCAATATTGATGTTTTGGTTCATTTTGGTCAGTTTCATTACTTGCCGAAAACCATGTCGGGATGCATTTACTGAACCGATTCGGGCCAAAAATTAAACGATGCACCGATTCGTCCAGAAACAAAACGAACGCACCTAGTCCACTTTTTTGGACCCAATAGTGATGTTTGGGTTCATTTGGGTCAGTTTCGTAATTGTGTCGAAAACCATGCCGGGGTTGCGTTTAATGCACCTAGTCGGGCAGAAAAGAAACGATGCACCGATTCGGGCATGAAACAAAACGAACGCACCCAATCCACTTTTTTTGACCCAGAAGTGATGTTTTGGTTCATTTTGGTCAGTTTCATTACTGTGCCGAAAACCATGCCGGGGGTGCATTTAGTGCATCGATTTGGGCCGAAAATGAAACGATGCACCGATTCATCCAGAAACAAAACGAACGCACCCAGTCCACTTTTATGGACCCAATAGTGATGTTTGGGTACGTTTCGGTCAGTTTCAGAATTGTGTCGAAAAATGATGCCGGGGTTGCGTTTAATGCACCTAGTCGGGCAGAAAAGAAACGATGCACCGATTCGGGCATGAAACAAAACGAACGCACCCAATCCACTTTTTTTGACCCAGTAGTGATGTTTTAGTTCATTTTGGTGAGTTTCATTACTGTGCCGAAAACCATGCCGGGGTTGCATTTACTGCATCGATTTGGGCCGAAAATGAAACGATGCACCGATTCGTCGAGAAACAAAACGAACGCACCCAGTCCACTTTTATGGACCCAATAATGAAGTTTGGGTTCGTTTGGGTCAGTTTCATAATTGTGTCGAAAAATGATGACGGGGTTGCATTTAATGCAGCGAGTTGGGCAGAAAAGAAACGATGCACCGATTTGGGCCAGAAACGAAACGAACACACCCAATCCACTTTTTTGGAACCAATATTGATGTTTTGGTTCATTTTGGTCAGTTTCATTACTGTGCCAAAAACCATGTCGGTTTGCATTTACTGCACTGATTCGGGCCAAAAAATTAAGAGATGCACCAATTCGTCTAGAAACAAAACGAACGCACCTAGTCCACTTTTTTTACCCAATAGTGATGTTTGGGTACATTTGGGTCAGTTTCGTAATTGTGTCGAAAACCATGCTGGGGTTGCATTTAATGCACCGAGTCGGGCAGAAAAGAAACGATGCACCGATGCGGGCCAGAAACAAAACGAAAGCACACAATCCACTTTTTTGGACCTATTAGTGATGTTTTGGTTCATTTTGGACAGTTTCATTACTGTGCCGAAAACCATGCCGGGGGTGCATTTAGTGCATCGATTTGGGCCGAAAATGAAACGATGCACCGATTCGTCCAGAAACAAAACGAACGCACCCAGTCCACTTTTATGGACCCAATAGTGATGTTTGGGTACGTTTGGGTCAGTTTCAGAATTGTGTCGAAAAATGATGCCGGGGTTGCGTTTAATGCACCTAGTCGGGCAGAAAAGAAACGATGCACCGATTCGGGCATGAAACAAAACGAACGCACCCAATCCACTTTTTTTGACCCAGTAGTGATGTTTTAGTTCATTTTGGTCAGTTTCATTACTGTGCCAAAAACCATGTCGGGTTGCATTTACTGCACTGATTCGGGCCAAAAAATTAAAAGATGCACCAATTCGTCCAGAAACAAAACGAACGCACCTAGTCCACTTTTTTTACCCAATAGTGATGTTTGGGTACATTTGGGTCAGTTTCGTAATTGTGTCGAAAACCATGCTGGGGTTGCATTTAATGCACCGAGTCGGGCAGAAAAGAAACGATGCACCGATGCGGGCCAGAAACAAAAAGAAAGCACACAATCCACTTTTTTGGACCTAGTAGTGATGTTTTGGTTCATTTTGGTCAGTTTCATTACTGTGCCGAAAACCATGTCGGGGGTGCATTTACTGCATTGATTTGGGCCGAAAATGAAACGATGCACCGATTCCTCCAGAAACAAAACGAACGCACCCAGTCCACTTTTATGGACCCAATAGTGATGTTTGGGTTCGTTTGGGTCAGTTTCATAATTGTGTCGAAAACCATGACGGGGTTGCATTTAATGCACCGAGTTTGGCAGAAAAGAAACGATGCACCGATTTGGGCCAGGAATGAAACGAATGCACCCAATCCACCTTTTTCAACCCAATATTGATGTTTTGGTTCATTTTGGTCAGTTTCATTACTGTGCCGAAAACCATGCCACGGGTGCATTTACTGCATTGATTTGGGCCGAAAATGAAACGATGCACCGATTCATCTAGAAACAAAATGAAAGAAAACCCAGTCCACTTTTATGGACCCAATAGTGATGTTTGGGTTCGTTTGGGTCAGTTTCATAATTGTGTCGAAAACCATGACAGGGTTGCATTTAATGCACCGAGTTTGGCAGAAAAGAAACGTTGCACCGATTCGGGCCAGCAACGAAACGAAAGCACCCAATCCACTTTTTTGGAACCAATATTGATGTTTTGGTTCATTTTGGTCAGTTTCATTACTGTGCCGAAAACCATGTCGGGTTGCATTTACTGCACCGATTCGGGCCAAAAATTAAACGATGCACCAATTCGTCCAGAAACAAAACGAACGCACCTAGTCCACTTTTTTGGACCCAATAGTGATGTTTGGGTTCATTTGGGTTAGTTTCGTAATTGTGTCGAAAACCATGCCGGGGTTGCGTTTAATGCACCTAGTCGGGCAGAAAAGAAACGATTCCCCGATTCGGGCATGAAACAAAACGAACGCACCCAATCCACTTTTTTTGACCCAGTAGTGATGTTTTGGTTCATTTTGGTCAGTTTCATTACTGTGCCGAAAACCATGCCGGGGGTGCATTTACTGCATCGATTAGGGCCAAAAATGAAACGATGCACCGATTCGTCCAGAAACAAAACGAATGCACCCAGTCCACTTTATGGACCCAATAGTGATGTTTGGGTTCGTTTGGGTCAGTTTCATAATTGTGTCGAAAAATGATGATGGGGTTGCATTTAATGCACCGAGTTGGGCAGAAAAGAAACGATGCTCCGATTCGGGCCAGAAACGAAACAAATGCACCCAATCCACTTTTGTAGACCCAATATTGATGTTTTGGTTCATTTTGGTCAGTTTCATTACTGTGCCGAAAACCATGTCGGGTTGCATTTACTGCACTGATTCGGGCCAAAAAATTAAACGATGCACCAATTTGTCCAGAAACAAAACGAACGCACCTAGTCCAATTTTTTGGACCCAATAGTGATGTTTGGGATCATTTGGGTTAGTTTCGTAATTGTGTCGAAAACCATGCCGAGGATGCATTTTATGCACCGAGTCGGGCAGAAAAGAAACGATGCACCGATGCGAGCCAGAAACAAAACGAACGCACCCAATCCACTTTTTTTGACCCAGTAGTGATGTTTTGGTTCATTTTGGTTAGTTTCATTACTGTGCCGAAAACCATGTCGGGGGTGCATTTACTGCATCGATTTGGGCCGAAAATGAAATGATGCACCGATTCGTCCAGAAACAAAACGAACGCACCCAGTCCACTTTTATGGACCCAATTGTGATGTTTGGGTTCGTTTGGGTCAGTTTCGTAATTGTGTCCAAAAATGATGACGGGGTTGCATTTAATGCACCGAGTTGGGCAGAAAAGAAACGATGCTCCGATTCGGGCCAGAAACGAAACAAATGCACCCAATCCACTTTTGTAGACCCAATATTGATGTTTTGGTTCATTTTGGTCAGTTTCATTGCTGTGCCGAAAACCATGTCGGGTTGCATTTACTGCACTGATTCGGGCCAAAAACTTAAACGATGCACCAATTCGTCCAGAAACAAAACGAACGCACCTAGTCCACTTTTTTGGACCCAATAGTGATGTTTGGGTTCATTTGGGTTAGTTTCGTAATTGTGTCGAAAACCATGCCGGGGTTGCGTTTAATGCACCTAGTCGGGCAGAAAAGAAACGATTCCCCGATTCGGGCATGAAACAAAACGAACGCACCCAATCCACTTTTTTTGACCCAGTAGTGATGTTTTGGTTCATTTTGGTCAGTTTCATTACTGTGCCGAAAACCATGCCGGGGGTGCATTTACTGCATCGATTTGGGCCAAAAATGAAACGATGCACCGATTCGTCCAGAAACAAAACGAATGCACCCAGTCCACTTTATGGACCCAATAGTGATGTTTGGGTTCGTTTGGGTCAGTTTCATAATTGTGTCGAAAAATGATGATGGGGTTGCATTTAATGCACCGAGTTGGGCAGAAAAGAAACGATGCTCCGATTCGGGCCAGAAACGAAACAAATGCACCCAATCCACTTTTGTAGACCCAATATTGATGTTTTGGTTCATTTTGGTCAGTTTCATTACTGTGCCGAAAACCATGTCGGGTTGCATTTACTGCACTGATTCGGGCCAAAAAATTAAACGATGCACCAATTTGACCAGAAACAAAACGAACGCACCTAGTCCACTTTTTTGGACCCAATAGTGATGTTTGGGTTCGTTTGTGTCAGTTTCATAATTGTGTCGAAAAATGATGATGGGGTTGCATTTAATGCACCGAGTCGGGCAGAAAAGAAACGATGCACCGATGCGGGCCAGAAACAAAACGAACGCACACAATCCACTTTTTGGACCCAGTAGTGATGTTTTGGTTCATTTTGGGCAGTTTCATTCCTGTGCCGAAAACCATGCCGGGGTGCATTTACAGCATCTATTAGGGCCGAAAATGAAACGATGCACCGATTCGTCCAGAAACAAAACGAACGCACCCAGTCCACTTTTATGGACCCAATAGTGATGTTTGGGTTCGTTTGGGTCAGTTTCATAATTGTGTCAAAAACCATGACGGGGTTGCATTTAATGCACCAAGTTTGGCAGAAAAGAAACGATGCACCGATTTGGGCCAGGAACGAAACGAATGCACCCAATCCACTTTTTTCAACGCAATATTGATGTTTTGGTTCATTTTGGTCAGTTTCATTACTGTGCCGAAAACCATGTCGGGTTGCATTTACTGCACCGATTCGGGCCAAAAATTAAACGATGCACCGATTCGTCCAGAAACAAAACGAACGCACCTAGTCCACTTTTTTGGACCCAATAGTGATGTTTGGGTTCATTTGGGTCAGTTTCGTAATTGTGTCGAAAACCATGCCGGGGTTGCGTTTAATGCACCTAGTCGGGCAGAAAAGAAACGATGCACCGATTCGGGCATGAAACAAAACGAACGCACCCAATCCACTTTTTTTGACCCAGTAGTGATATTTTGGTTCATTTTGGTCAGTTTCATTACTGTGCCGAAAACCATGCCGGGGGTGCATTTAGTGCATCGATTTGGGCCGAAAATGAAACGATGCACCGATTCGTCCAGAAACAAAACGAACGCACCCAGTCCACTTTTATGGACCCAATAGTGATGTTTGGGTACGTTTGGGTCAGTTTCATAATTGTGTCGAAAAATGATGCCGGGGTTGCGTTTAATGCACCTAGTCGGGCAGAAAAGAAACGATGCACCGATTCGGGCATGAAACAAAACGAACGCACCCAATCCACTTTTTTTGACCCAGTAGTGATGTTTTAGTTCATTTTGGTCAGTTTCATTACTGTGCCGAAAACCATGCCGGGGGTGCATTTACTGCATCGATTTGGGCCGAAAATAAAACGATGCACCGATTTGTCCAGAAACAAAACGAACGCACCTAGTCCACTTTTATGGACCCAATAGTGATGTTTGGGTTCGTTTGGGTCAGTTTCATAATTGTGTCGAAAAATGATGACGGGGTTGCATTTAATGCACCGAGTTGGGCAGAAAAGAAACGATGCACCGATTCGGGCCAGAAACGAAACGAACACACCCAATCCACTTTTTTGGAACCAATATTGATGTTTTGGTTCATTTTGGTCAGTTTCATTACTGTGCCAAAAACCATGTCGGGTTGCATTTACTGCACTGATTCGGGCCAAAAAATTAAAAGATGCACCAATTCGTCCAGAAACAAAACGAACGCACCTAGTCCACTTTTTTTACCCAGTAGTGATGTTTGGGTACATTTGGGTCAGTTTCGTAATTGTGTCGAAAACCATGCTGGGGTTGCATTTAATGCACCGAGTCGGGCAGAAAAGAAACGATGCACCGATGCGGGCCAGAAACAAAAAGAAAGCACACAATCCACTTTTTTGGACCTAGTAGTGATGTTTTGGTTCATTTTGGTCAGTTTCATTACTGTGCCGAAAACCATGTCGGGGGTGCATTTACTGCATTGATTTGGGCCGAAAATGAAACGATGCACCGATTCCTCCAGAAACAAAACGAACGCACCCAGTCCACTTTTATGGACCCAATAGTGATGTTTGGGTTCGTTTGGGTCAGTTTCATAATTGTGTCGAAAACCATGACGGGGTTGCATTTAATGCACCGAGTTTGGCAGAAAAGAAACGATGCACCGATTTGGGCCAGGAATGAAACGAATGCACCCAATCCACCTTTTTCAACCCAATATTGATGTTTTGGTTCATTTTGGTCAGTTTCATTACTTGCCGAAAACCATGTCGGGTTGCATTTACTGCACCGATTCGGGCCAAAAATTAAACAATGCACCGGTTCGTCCAGAAACAAAACGAACGCACCTAGTCCACTTTTTTTACCCAATAGTGATGTTTGGGTACATTTGGGTCAGTTTCGTAATTGTGTCGAAAACCATGCTGGGGTTGCATTTAATGCACCGAGTCGGGCAAAAAAGAAACGATGCACCGATGCGGGCCAGAAACAAAAAGAAAGCACACAATCCACTTTTTTGGACCTAGTAGTGATGTTTTGGTTCATTTTGGTCAGTTTCATTACTGTGCCGAAAACCATGTCGGGGGTGCATTTACTGCATTGATTTGGGCCGAAAATGAAACGATGCACCGATTCCTCCAGAAACAAAACGAACGCACCCAGTCCACTTTTATGGACCCAATAGTGATGTTTGGGTTCGTTTGGGTCAGTTTCATAATTGTGTCGAAAACCATGACGGGGTTGCATTTAATGCACCGAGTTTGGCAGAAAAGAAACGATGCACCGATTTGGGCCAGGAACGAAACGAATGCACCCAATCCACCTTTTTCAACCCAATATTGATGTTTTGGTTCATTTTGGTCAGTTTCATTACTTGCCGAAAACCATGTCGGGATGCATTTACTGAACCGATTCGGGCCAAAAATTAAACGATGCACCGGTTCGTCTAGAAACAAAACGAACGCACCTAGTCCACTTTTTTGGACCCAATAGTGATGTTTGGGTTCATTTGGGTCAGTTTCGTAATTGTGTCGAAAACCATGCCGGGGTTGCGTTTAATGCACCTAGTCGGGCAGAAAAGAAACGATGCACCGATTCGGGCATGAAACAAAATGAACGCACCCAATCCACTTTTTTTGACCCAGTAGTAATGTTTTGGTTCATTTTGGTCAGTTTCATTACTGTGCCGAAAACCATGTCGGGGGTGCATTTAGTGCATCGATTTGGGCCGAAAATGAAACGATGCACCGATTCATCCAGAAACAAAACGAACGCACCCAGTCCACTTTTATGGACCCAATAGTGATGTTTGGGTACGTTTCGGTCAGTTTCAGAATTGTGTCGAAAAATGATGCCGGGGTTGCGTTTAATGCACCTAGTCGGGCAGAAAAGAAACGATGCACCGATTCGGGCATGAAACAAAACGAACGCACCCAATCCACTTTTTTTGACCCAGTAGTGATGTTTTAGTTCATTTTGGTGAGTTTCATTACTGTGCCGAAAACCATGCCGGGGTTGCATTTACTGCATCGATTTGGGCCGAAAATGAAACGATGCACCGATTCGTCGAGAAACAAAACGAACGCACCCAGTCCACTTTTATGGACCCAATAATGAAGTTTGGGTTCGTTTGGGTCAGTTTCATAATTGTGTCGAAAAATGATGACGGGGTTGCATTTAATGCAGCGAGTTGGGCAGAAAAGAAACGATGCACCGATTTGGGCCAGAAACGAAACGAACACACCCAATCCACTTTTTTGGAACCAATATTGATGTTTTGGTTCATTTTGGTCAGTTTCATTACTGTGCCAAAAACCATGTCGGTTTGCATTTACTGCACTGATTCGGGCCAAAAAATTAAGAGATGCACCAATTCGTCTAGAAACAAAACGAACGCACCTAGTCCACTTTTTTTACCCAATAGTGATGTTTGGGTACATTTGGGTCAGTTTCGTAATTGTGTCGAAAACCATGCTGGGGTTGCATTTAATGCACCGAGTCGGGCAGAAAAGAAACGATGCACCGATGCGGGCCAGAAACAAAACGAAAGCACACAATCCACTTTTTTGGACCTATTAGTGATGTTTTGGTTCATTTTGGACAGTTTCATTACTGTGCCGAAAACCATGCCGGGGGTGCATTTAGTGCATCGATTTGGGCCGAAAATGAAACGATGCACCGATTCGTCCAGAAACAAAACGAACGCACCCAGTCCACTTTTATGGACCCAATAGTGATGTTTGGGTACGTTTGGGTCAGTTTCAGAATTGTGTCGAAAAATGATGCCGGGGTTGCGTTTAATGCACCTAGTCGGGCAGAAAAGAAACGATGCACCGATTCGGGCATGAAACAAAACGAACGCACCCAATCCACTTTTTTTGACCCAGTAGTGATGTTTTAGTTCATTTTGGTCAGTTTCATTACTGTGCCGAAAACCATGCCGGGGGTGCATTTACTGCATCGATTTGGGCCGAAAATGAAACGATGCACCGATTCGTCCAGAAACAAAATGAACGCACCCAGTCCACTTTTATGGACCCAATAGTGATGTTTGGGTTCGTTTGGGTCAGTTTCATAATTGTGTCGAAAACCATGACGGGGTTGCATTTAATGCACCGAGTTTGGCAGAAAAGAAACGATGCACCGATTTGGGCCAGGAACGAAACGAATGCACCCAATCCACTTTTTTCAACGCAATATTGATGTTTTGGTTCATTTTGGTCAGTTTCATTACTGTGCCGAAAACCATGTCGGGTTGCATTTACTGCACCGATTCGGGCCAAAAATTAAACGATGCACCGATTCGTCCAGAAACAAAACGAACGCACCTAGTCCACTTTTTTGGACCCAATAGTGATGTTTGGGTTCATTTGGGTCAGTTTCGTAATTGTGTCGAAAACCATGCCGGGGTTGCGTTTAATGCACCTAGTCGGGCAGAAAAGAAACGATGCACCGATTCGGGCATGAAACAAAACGAACGCACCCAATCCACTTTTTTTGACCCAGAAGTGATGTTTTGGTTCATTTTGGTCAGTTTCATTACTGTGCCGAAAACCATGCCGGGGGTGCATTTAGTGCATCGATTTGGGCCGAAAATGAAACGATGCACCGATTCGTCCAGAAACAAAACGAACGCACCTAGTCCACTTTTATGGACCCAATAGTGATGTTTGGGTACGTTTGGGTCAGTTTCATAATTGTGTCGAAAAATGATGCCGGGGTTGCGTTTAATGCACCTAGTCGGGCAGAAAAGAAACGATGCACCGATTCGGGCATGAAACAAAACGAACGCACCCAATCCACTTTTTTTGACCCAGTAGTGATGTTTTAGTTCATTTTGGTCAGTTTCATTACTGCGCCGAAAACCATGCCGGGGTTGCATTTACTGCATCGATTTGGGCCGAAAATGAAACGATGCACCGATTCGTCCAGAAACAAAACGAACGCACCCAGTCCACTTTTATGGACCCAATAGTGATGTTTGGGTTCGTTTGGGTCAGTTTCATAATTGTGTCGAAAAATGATGACGGGGTTGCATTTAATGCACCGAGTTGGGCAGAAAAGAAATGATGCACCGATTCGGGCCAGAAACGAAACGAACACACCCAATCCACTTTTTTAGAACCAATATTGATGTTTTGGTTCATTTTGGTCAGTTTCATTACTGTGCCAAAAACCATGTCGGTTTGCATTTACTGCACTGATTCGGGCCAAAAAATTAAGAGATGCACCAATTCGTCCAGAAACAAAACGAACGCACCTAGTCCACTTTTTTTACCCAATAGTGATGTTTGGGTACATTTGGGTCAGTTTCGTAATTGTGTCGAAAACCATGCTGGGGTTGCATTTAATGCACCGAGTAGGGCAGAAAAGAAACGATGCACCGATGCGGGCCAGAAACAAAACGAAAGCACACAATCCACGTTTTTGGACCTATTAGTGATGTTTTGGTCCATTTTGGTCAGTTTCATTACTGTGCCGAAAACCATGCCGGGGGTGCATT
Organism: Echinochloa phyllopogon; assembly: GCA_033239725.1. Taxonomy (NCBI): domain Eukaryota; kingdom Viridiplantae; phylum Streptophyta; class Magnoliopsida; order Poales; family Poaceae; genus Echinochloa; species Echinochloa phyllopogon. Next base: position 34,236,830 of record BTCW01000018.1, read on the forward strand.
TACTGCATCTATTTGGGCCGAAAATGAAACGATGCACCGATTCGTCCAGAAACAAAACGAACGCACCCAGTCCACTTTTATGGACCGAATAGTGATGTTTGGGTTCGTTTGGGCCAGTTTCATAATTGTGTCAAAAACCATGACGGGGTTGCGTTTAATGCACCTAGTCGGGCAGAAAAGAAACGATGCACCGATTCGGGCATGAAACAAAACGAACGCACCCAATCCACTTTTTTTGACCCAGTAGTGATGTTTTGGTTCATTTTGGTCAGTTTCATTACTGTGCCGAAAACCATGCCGGGGGTGCATTTAGTGCATCGATTTGGGCCGAAAATGAAACGATGCACCGATTCGTCCAGAAACAAAACGAACGCACCCAGTCCACTTTTATGGACCCAATAATGATGTTTCGGTATGTTTGGGTCAGTTTCAGAATTGTGTCGAAAAATGATGCTGGGTTGCGTTTAATGCACCTAGTCGGGCAGAAAAGAAACGATGCACCGATTCGGGCATGAAACAAAACGAAAGCACCCAATCCACTTTTTTTGACCCAGTAGTGATGTTTTAGTTCATTTTGGTCAGTTTCATTACTGTGCCGAAAACCATGCCGGGGGTGCATTTACTGCATCGATTTGGGCCGAAAATGAAACGATGCACCGATTCGTCCAGAAACAAAACGAACGCACCCAGTCCACTTTTATGGACCCAATACTGATGTTTGGGTTCGTTTGGGTCAGTTTCATAATTGTGTCAAAAACCATGACGGGGTTGCATTTAATGCACCGAGTTTGGCAGAAAAGAAACGATGCACCGATTTGGGCCAGGAACGAAACGAATGCACCCAATCCACTTTTTTCAACGCAATATTGATGTTTTGGTTCATTTTGGTCAGTTTCATTACTGTGCCGAAAACCATGTCGGTTTGCATTTACTGCACTGATTCGGGCCAAAAAATTAAGAGATGCACCAATTCGTCCAGAAACAAAACGAACGCACCTAGTCCACTTTTTTTACCCAATAGTGATGTTTGGGTACATTTGGGTCAGTTTCGTAATTGTGTCGAAAACCATGCTGGGGTTGCATTTAATGCACCGAGTAGGGCAGAAAAGAAACGATGCACCGATGCGGGCCAGAAACAAAACGAAAGCACACAATCCACGTTTTTGGACCTATTAGTGATGTTTTGGTCCATTTTGGTCAGTTTCATTACTGTGCCGAAAACCATGCCGGGGGTGCATTTACTGCATCTATTTGGGCCGAAAATGAAACGATGCACCGATTCGTCCAGAAACAAAACGAACGCACCCAGTCCACTTTTATGGACCGAATAGTGATGTTTGGGTTCGTTTGGGCCAGTTTCATAATTGTGTCAAAAACCATGACGGGGTTGCGTTTAATGCACCTAGTCGGGCAGAAAAGAAACGATGCACCGATTCGGGCATGAAACAAAACGAACGCACCCAATCCACTTTTTTTGACCCAGTAGTGATGTTTTGGTTCATTTTGGTCAGTTTCATTACTGTGCCGAAAACCATGCCGGGGGTGCATTTAGTGCATCGATTTGGGCCGAAAATGAAACGATGCACCGATTCGTCCAGAAACAAAACGAACGCACCCAGTCCACTTTTATGGACCCAATAATGATGTTTCGGTATGTTTGGGTCAGTTTCAGAATTGTGTCGAAAAATGATGCTGGGTTGCGTTTAATGCACCTAGTCGGGCAGAAAAGAAACGATGCACCGATTCGGGCATGAAACAAAACGAAAGCACCCAATCCACTTTTTTTGACCCAGTAGTGATGTTTTAGTTCATTTTGGTCAGTTTCATTACTGTGCCGAAAACCATGCCGGGGGTGCATTTACTGCATCGATTTGGGCCGAAAATGAAACGATGCACCGATTCGTCCAGAAACAAAACGAACGCACCCAGTCCACTTTTATGGACCCAATACTGATGTTTGGGTTCGTTTGGGTCAGTTTCATAATTGTGTCAAAAACCATGACGGGGTTGCATTTAATGCACCGAGTTTGGCAGAAAAGAAACGATGCACCGATTTGGGCCAGGAACGAAACGAATGCACCCAATCCACTTTTTTCAACGCAATATTGATGTTTTGGTTCATTTTGGTCAGTTTCATTACTGTGCCGAAAACCATGTCGGGTTGCATTTACTGCACCGATTCGGGCCAAAAATTAAACGAACGCACCTAGTCCACTTTTTTGGACCCAATAGTGATGTTTGGGTTCATTTGGGTCAGTTTCGTAATTGTGTCGAAAACCATGCCGGGGTTGCGTTTAATGCACCTAGTCGGGCAGAAAAGAAACGATGCACCGATTCGGGCATGAAACAAAACGAACGCACCCAATCCACTTTTTTTGACCCAGAAGTGATGTTTTGGTTCATTTTGGTCAGTTTCATTACTGTGCCGAAAACCATGCCGGGGGTGCATTTAGTGCATCGATTTGGGCCGAAAATGAAACGATGCACCGATTCGTCCAGAAACAAAACGAACGCACCCAGTCCACTTTTATGGACCCAATAGTGATGTTTGGGTACGTTTGGGTCAGTTTCAGAATTGTGTCGAAAAATGATGCCGGGGTTGCGTTTAATGCACCTAGTCGGGCAGAAAAGAAACGATGCACCGATTCGGGCATGAAACAAAACGAACGCACCCAATCCACTTTTTTTGACCCAGTAGTGATGTTTTAGTTCATTTTGGTCAGTTTCATTACTGTGCCGAAAACCATGCCGGGGGTGCATTTACTGCATCGATTTGGGCCGAAAATGAAACGATGCACCGATTCGTCCAGAAACAAAATGAACGCACCCAGTCCACTTTTATGGACCCAATAGTGATGTTTGGGTTCGTTTGGGTCAGTTTCATAATTGTGTCGAAAACCATGACGGGGTTGCATTTAATGCACCGAGTTTGGCAGAAAAGAAACGATGCACCGATTTGGGCCAGGAACGAAACGAATGCACCCAATCCACTTTTTTCAACGCAATATTGATGTTTTGGTTCATTTTGGTCAGTTTCATTACTGTGCCGAAAACCATGTCGGGTTGCATTTACTGCACCGATTCGGGCCAAAAATTAAACGATGCACCGATTCGTCCAGAAACAAAACGAACGCACCTAGTCCACTTTTTTGGACCCAATAGTGATGTTTGGGTTCATTTGGGTCAGTTTCGTAGTTGTGTCGAAAACCATGCCGGGGTTGCGTTTAATGCACCTAGTCGGGCAGAAAAGAAACGATGCACCGATTCGGGCCAGAAACGAAACGAACACACCCAATCCACTTTTTTGGAACCAATATTGATGTTTTGGTTCATTTTGGTCAGTTTCTTTACTGTGCCGAAAACCATGTCGGGTTGCATTTACTGCATCGATTGGGGCCGAAAATGAAACGATGCACCGATTCGTCCAGAAACAATACGAACGCACAAAATCCACTTTTATGGACCCAATAGTGATGTTTCGGTACGTTTGGGTCAGTTTCAGAATTGTGTCGAAAAATGATGCCGGGGTTGCGTTTAATGCACCTAGTCGGGCAGAAAAGAAACGATGCACCGATTCGGGCATGAAACAAAACGAACGCACCCAATCCACTTTTTTTGACCCAGTAGTGATGTTTTAGTTCATTTTGGTCAGTTTCATTACTGTGCCGAAAACCATGCCGGGGGTGCATTTACTGCATCGATTTGGGCCGAAAATGAAACGATGCACCGATTCGTCCAGAAACAAAATGAACGCACCCAGTCCACTTTTATGGACCCAATAGTGATGTTTGGGTTCGTTTGGGTCAGTTTCATAATTGTGTCGAAAACCATGACGGGGTTGCATTTAATGCACCGAGTTTGGCAGAAAAGAAACGATGCACCGATTTGGGCCAGGAACGAAACGAATGCACCCAATCCACTTTTTTCAACGCAATATTGATGTTTTGGTTCATTTTGGTCAGTTTCATTACTGTGCCGAAAACCATGTCGGGTTGCATTTACTGCACCGATTCGGGCCAAAAATTAAACGATGCACCGATTCGTCCAGAAACAAAACGAACGCACCTAGTCCACTTTTTTGGACCCAATAGTGATGTTTGGGTTCATTTGGGTCAGTTTCGTAATTGTGTCGAAAACCATGCCGGGGTTGCGTTTAATGCACCTAGTCGGGCAGAAAAGAAACGATGCACCGATTCGGGCATGAAACAAAACGAACGCACCCAATCCACTTTTTTTGACCCAGAAGTGATGTTTTGGTTCATTTTGGTCAGTTTCATTACTGTGCCGAAAACCATGCCGGGGGTGCATTTAGTGCATCGATTTGGGCCGAAAATGAAACGATGCACCGATTCGTCCAGAAACAAAACGAACGCACCCAGTCCACTTTTATGGACCCAATAGTGATGTTTGGGTACGTTTGGGTCAGTTTCATAATTGTGTCGAAAAATGATGCCGGGGTTGCGTTTAATGCACCTAGTCGGGCAGAAAAGAAACGATGCACCGATTCGGGCATGAAACAAAACGAACGCACCCAATCCACTTTTTTTGACCCAGTAGTGATGTTTTAGTTCATTTTGGTCAGTTTCATTACTGCGCCGAAAACCATGCCGGGGTTGCATTTACTGCATCGATTTGGGCCGAAAATGAAACGATGCACCGATTCGTCCAGAAACAAAACGAACGCACCCAGTCCACTTTTATGGACCCAATAGTGATGTTTGGGTTCGTTTGGGTCAGTTTCATAATTGTGTCGAAAAATGATGACGGGGTTGCATTTAATGCACCGAGTTGGGCAGAAAAGAAATGATGCACCGATTCGGGCCAGAAACGAAACGAACACACCCAATCCACTTTTTTAGAACCAATATTGATGTTTTGGTTCATTTTGGTCAGTTTCATTACTGTGCCAAAAACCATGTCGGTTTGCATTTACTGCACTGATTCGGGCCAAAAAATTAAGAGATGCACCAATTCGTCCAGAAACAAAACGAACGCACCTAGTCCACTTTTTTTACCCAATAGTGATGTTTGGGTACATTTGGGTCAGTTTCGTAATTGTGTCGAAAACCATGCTGGGGTTGCATTTAATGCACCGAGTAGGGCAGAAAAGAAACGATGCACCGATGCGGGCCAGAAACAAAACGAAAGCACACAATCCACGTTTTTGGACCTATTAGTGATGTTTTGGTCCATTTTGGTCAGTTTCATTACTGTGCCGAAAACCATGCCGGGGGTGCATTTACTGCATCTATTTGGGCCGAAAATGAAACGATGCACCGATTCGTCCAGAAACAAAACGAACGCACCCAGTCCACTTTTATGGACCGAATAGTGATGTTTGGGTTCGTTTGGGCCAGTTTCATAATTGTGTCAAAAACCATGACGGGGTTGCGTTTAATGCACCTAGTCGGGCAGAAAAGAAACGATGCACCGATTCGGGCATGAAACAAAACGAACGCACCCAATCCACTTTTTTTGACCCAGTAGTGATGTTTTGGTTCATTTTGGTCAGTTTCATTACTGTGCCGAAAACCATGCCGGGGGTGCATTTAGTGCATCGATTTGGGCCGAAAATGAAACGATGCACCGATTCGTCCAGAAACAAAACGAACGCACCCAGTCCACTTTTATGGACCCAATAATGATGTTTCGGTATGTTTGGGTCAGTTTCAGAATTGTGTCGAAAAATGATGCTGGGTTGCGTTTAATGCACCTAGTCGGGCAGAAAAGAAACGATGCACCGATTCGGGCATGAAACAAAACGAAAGCACCCAATCCACTTTTTTTGACCCAGTAGTGATGTTTTAGTTCATTTTGGTCAGTTTCATTACTGTGCCAAAAACCATGCCGGGGGTGCATTTACTGCATCGATTTGGGCCGAAAATGAAACGATGCACCGATTCGTCCAGAAATAAAACGAACGCACCCAGTCCACTTTTATGGACCCAATACTGATGTTTGGGTTCGTTTGGGTCAGTTTCATAATTGTGTCAAAAACCATGACGGGGTTGCATTTAATGCACCGAGTTTGGCAGAAAAGAAACGATGCACCGATTTGGGCCAGGAACGAAACGAATGCACCCAATCCACTTTTTTCAACGCAATATTGATGTTTTGGTTCATTTTGGTCAGTTTCATTACTGTGCCGACAACCATGTCGGGTTGCATTTACTGCACCGATTCGGGCCAAAAATTAAACGACGCACCGATTCGTCCAGAAACAAAACGAACGCACCTAGTCCACTTTTTTGGACCCAATAGTGATGTTTGGGTTTATTTGGGTCAGTTTCGTAATTGTGTCGAAAACCATGCCGGGGTTGCGTTTAATGCACCTAGTCGGGCAGAAAAGAAACGATGCACCGATTCGGGCATGAAACAAAACGAACGCACCCAATCCACTTTTTTTGACCCAGAAGTGATGTTTTGGTTCATTTTGGTCAGTTTCATTACTGTGCCGAAAACCATGTCGGGGGTGCATTTACTGCATCGATTTGGGCCGAAAATGAAATGATGCACCGATTCGTCCAGAAACAAAACGAACGCACCTAGTCCACTTTTTTGGACCCAATAGTGATGTTTGGGTACATTTGGGTCAGTTTCGTAATTGTGTCGAAAACCATGCTGGGGTTGCATTTAATGCACCGAGTAGGGCAGAAAAGAAACGATGCACCGATGCGGGCCAGAAACAAAACGAAAGCACACAATCCACGTTTTTGGACCTATTAGTGATGTTTTGGTCCATTTTGGTCAGTTTCATTACTGTGCCGAAAACCATGCCGGGGGTGCATTTACTGCATCTATTTGGGCCGAAAATGAAACGATGCACCGATTCGTCCAGAAACAAAACGAACGCACCCAGTCTACTTTTATGGACCGAATAGTGATGTTTGGGTTCGTTTGGGCCAGTTTCATAATTGTGTCAAAAACCATGACGGGGTTGCGTTTAATGCACCTAGTCGGGCAGAAAAGAAACGATGCACCGATTCGGGCATGAAACAAAACGAACGCACCCAATCCACTTTTTTTGACCCAGTAGTGATGTTTTGGTTCATTTTGGTCAGTTTCATTACTGTGCCGAAAACCATGCCGGGGGTGCATTTAGTGCATCGATTTGGGCCGAAAATGAAACGATGCACCGATTCGTCCAGAAACAAAACGAACGCACCCAGTCCACTTTTATGGACCCAATAATGATGTTTCGGTATGTTTGGGTCAGTTTCAGAATTGTGTCGAAAAATGATGCTGGGTTGCGTTTAATGCACCTAGTCGGGCAGAAAAGAAACGATGCACCGATTCGGGCATGAAACAAAACGAAAGCACCCAATCCACTTTTTTTGACCCAGTAGTGATGTTTTAGTTCATTTTGGTCAGTTTCATTACTGTGCCGAAAACCATGCCGGGGGTGCATTTACTGCATCGATTTGGGCCGAAAATGAAACGATGCACCGATTCGTCCAGAAATAAAACGAACGCACCCAGTCCACTTTTATGGACCCAATACTGATGTTTGGGTTCGTTTGGGTCAGTTTCATAATTGTGTCAAAAACCATGACGGGGTTGCATTTAATGCACCGAGTTTGGCAGAAAAGGAACGATGCACCGATTTGGGCCAGGAACGAAACGAATGCACCCAATCCACTTTTTTCAACGCAATATTGATGTTTTGGTTCATTTTGGTCAGTTTCATTACTGTGCCGAAAACCATGTCGGGTTGCATTTACTGCACCGATTCGGGCCAAAAATTAAACGATGCACCGATTCGTCCAGAAACAAAACGAACGCACCTAGTCCACTTTTTTGGACCCAATAGTGATGTTTGGGTTCATTTGGGTCAGTTTCGTAATTGTGTCGAAAACCATGCCGGGGTTGCGTTTAATGCACCTAGTCGGGCAGAAAAGAAACGATGCACCGATTCGGGCATGAAACAAAACGAACGCACCCAATCCACTTTTTTTGACCCAGAAGTGATGTTTTGGTTCATTTTGGTCAGTTTCATTACTGTGCCGAAAACCATGCCGGGGGTGCATTTAGTGCATCGATTTGGGCCGAAAATGAAACGATGCACCGATTCATCCAGAAACAAAACGAACGCACCCAGTCCACTTTTATGGACCCAATAGTGATGTTTGGGTACGTTTGGGTCAGTTTCATAATTGTGTCGAAAAATGATGCCGGGGTTGCGTTTAATGCACCTAGTCGGGCAGAAAAGAAACGATGCACCGATTCGGGCATGAAACAAAACGAACGCAGCCAATCCACTTTTTTTGACCCAGTAGTGATGTTTTAGTTCATTTTTGTCAGTTTCATTACTGCGCCGAAAACCATGCCGGGGTTGCATTTACTGCATCGATTTGGGCCGAAAATGAAACGATGCACCGATTCGTCCAGAAACAAAACGAACGCACCCAGTCCACTTTTATGGACCCAATAGTGATGTTTGGGTTCGTTTGGGTCAGTTTCATAATTGTGTCGAAAAATGATGACGGGGTTGCATTTAATGCACCGTGTTGGGCAGAAAAGAAATGATGCACCGATTCGGGCCAGAAACGAAACGAACACACCCAATCCACTTTTTTGGAACCAATATTGATGTTTTGGTTCATTTTGGTCAGTTTCATTACTGTGCCAAAAACCATGTCGGTTTGCATTTACTGCACTGATTCGGGCCAAAAAATTAAGAGATGCACCAATTCGTCCAGAAACAAAACGAACGCACCTAGTCCACTTTTTTTACCCAATAGTGATGTTTGGGTACATTTGGGTCAGTTTCGTAATTGTGTCGAAAACCATGCTAGGGTTGCATTTAATGCACCGAGTAGGGCAGAAAAGAAACGATGCACCGATTCGGGCATGAAACAAAACGAACGCACCCAATCCACTTTTTTTGACCCAGTAGTGATGTTTTAGTTCATTTTTGTCAGTTTCATTACTGCGCCGAAAACCATGCCGGGGTTGCATTTACTGCATCGATTTGGGCCGAAAATGAAACGATGCACCGATTCGTCCAGAAACAAAACGAACGCACCCAGTCCACTTTTATGGACCGAATAGTGATGTTTGGGTTCGTTTGGGTCAGTTTCATAATTGTGTCGAAAACCATGACGGGGTTGCGTTTAATGCACCTAGTCGGGCAGAAAAGAAACGATGCACCGATTCGGGCATGAAACAAAACGAATGCACCCAATCCACCTTTTTCAACCCAATATTGATGTTTTGGTTCATTTTGGTCAGTTTCATTACTTGCCGAAAACCATGTCGGGATGCATTTACTGAACCGATTCGGGCCAAAAATTAAACGATGCACCGGTTCGTCTAGAAACAAAACGAACGCACCTAGTCCACTTTTTTGGACCCAATAGTGATGTTTGGGTTCATTTGGGTCAGTTTCGTAATTGTGTCGAAAACCATGCCGGGGTTGCGTTTAATGCACCTAGTCGGGCAGAAAAGAAACGATGCACCGATTCGGGCATGAAACAAAATGAACGCACCCAATCCACTTTTTTTGACCCAGTAGTGATGTTTTGGTTCATTTTGGTCAGTTTCACTACTGTGCCGAAAACCATGCCGGGGGTGCATTTAGTGCATCGATTTGGGCCGAAAATGAAACGATGCACCGATTCGTCCAAAAACAAAACGAACGCACCTAGTCCACTTTTATGGACCCAATAGTGATGTTTCGGTTCGTTTGGGTCAATTTCATAATTGTGTCGAAAACCATGACGGGGTTGCATTTAATGCACCGAGTTTGGCAGAAAAGAAACAATGCACCGATTTGGGTCAGGAACGAAACGAATGCACCCAATCCACTTTTTTCAACGCAATATTGATGTTTTGGTTCATTTTGGTCAGTTTCATTACTGTGCCGAAAACCATGTCGGGTTGCATTTACTGCACCGATTCGGGCCAAAAATTAAACGATGCACCGATTCGTCCAGAAACAAAACGAACGCACCTAGTCCACTTTTTTGGACCCAATAGTGATGTTTGGGTTCGTTTGGGTCAATTTCATAATTGTGTCGAAAACCATGACGGGGTTGCATTTAATGCACCGAGTTTGGCAGAAAAGAAACGATGCACCGATTTGGGCCAGGAACGAAACGAATGCACCCAATCCACTTTTTTCAACGCAATATTGATGTTTTGGTTCATTTTGGTCAGTTTCATTACTGTGCCGAAAACCATGTCGGGTTGCATTTACTGCACCGATTCGGGCCAAAAATTAAACGATGCACCGATTCGTCCAGAAACAAAACGAACGCACCTAGTCCACTTTTTTGGACCCAATAGTGATGTTTCGGTACGTTTGGGTCAGTTTCAGAATTGTGTCGAAAAATGATGCCGGGGTTGCGTTTAATGCACCTAGTCGGGCAGAAAAGAAACGATGCACCGATTCGGGCATGAAACAAAACGAACGCACCCAATCCACTTTTTTTGACCCAGTAGTGATGTTTTAGTTCATTTTGGTCAGTTTCATTACTGTGCCGAAAACCATGCCGGGGGTGCATTTACTGCATCGATTTGGGCCGAAAATGAAACGATGCACCGATTCGTCCAGAAACAAAACGAACGCACCCAGTCCACTTGTATGGACCCAATAGTGATGTTTGGGTTCGTTTGGGTCAATTTCATAATTGTGTCGAAAACCATGACGGGGTTGCATTTAATGCACCGAGTTTGGCAGAAAAGAAACAATGCACCGATTTGGGTCAGGAACGAAACGAATGCACCCAATCCACTTTTTTCAACGCAATATTGATGTTTTGGTTCATTTTGGTCAGTTTCATTACTGTGCCGAAAACCATGTCGGGTTGCATTTACTGCACCGATTCGGGCCAAAAATTAAAGGATGCACCGATTCGTCCAGAAACAAAACGAACGCACCTAGTCCACTTTTTTGGACCCAATAGTGATGTTTGGGTTCGTTTGGGTCAATTTCATAATTGTGTCGAAAACCATGACGGGGTTGCATTTAATGCACCGAGTTTGGCAGAAAAGAAACGATGCACCGATTTGGGCCAGGAACGAAACGAATGCACCCAATCCACTTTTTTCAACGCAATATTGATGTTTTGGTTCATTTTGGTCAGTTTCATTACTGTGCCGAAAACCATGTCGGGTTGCATTTACTGCACCGATTCGGGCCAAAAATTAAACGATGCACTGATTCGTCCAGAAACAAAACGAACGCACCTAGTCCACTTTTTTGGACCCAATAGTGATGTTTGGGTTCATTTGGGTCAGTTTCGTAATTGTGTCGAAAACCATGTCGGGGTTGCGTTTAATGCACCTAGTCGGGCAGAAAAGAAACGATGCACCGATTCGGGCATGAAACAAAACGAACACACCCAATCCACTTTTTTTGACCCAGAAGTGATGTTTTGGTTCATTTTGGTCAGTTTCATTACTGTGCCGAAAACCATGCCGGGGGTGCATTTAGTGCATCGATTTGGGCCGAAAATGAAACGATGCACCGATTCGTCCGGAAACAAAACGAACGCACCCAGTCCACTTTTATGGACCCAATAGTGATGTTTGGGTACGTTTGGGTCAGTTTCATTATTGTGTCGAAAAATGATGCCGGGGTTGCGTTTAATGCACCGAGTTGGGCAGAAAAGAAACGATGCACCGATTCGTGCCAGAAACGAAACGAACACACCCAATCCACTTTTTTGGAACCAATATTGATGTTTTGGTTCATTTTGGTTAATTTCATTACTGTGCCAAAAACCATGTCGGGTTGCATTTACTGCACTGATTCGGGCCAAAAAATTAAAAGATGCACCAACTCATCCAGAAACAAAACGAAAGCACCTAGTCCACTTTTTTTACCCAATAGTGATGTTTGCGTATATTTGGGTCAGTTTCGTAATTGTGTCGAAAACCATGCTGGGGTTGCATTTAATGCACCGAGTCGGGCAGAAAAGAAACGATGCACCGATGCGGGCCAGAAACAAAACGAAAGCACAGAATCCACTTTTTTGGACCTAGTAGTGATGTTTTGGTTCATTTTGGTCAGTTTCATTACTGTGCCGAAAACCATGCCGGGGGTGCATTTACTGCATCGATTTGGGCCGAAAATGAAACGATGCACCGATTCGTCCAGAAACAAAACGAACGCACCCAGTCCACTTTTATGGACCCAATAGTGATGTTTGGGTTCGTTTGGGTCAGTTTCATATTTGTATCTAAAACCATGACGGGGTTGCATTTAATGCACCGAGTTTGGCAGAAAAGAAACGATGCACCGATTTGGGCCAGGAACGAAACGAATGCACCCAATCCACCTTTTTCAACCCAATATTGATGTTTTGGTTCATTTTGGTCAGTTTCATTACTATGCCGAAAACCATGTCGGGTTGCATTTACTGCACCGATTCGGGCCAAAAATTAAACGATGCACCGGTTCGTCCAGAAACAAAACGAACGCACCTAGTCCACTTTTTTGGACCCAATAGTGATGTTTGGGTTCATTTGGGTCAGTTTCGTAATTGTGTCGAAAACCATGCCGGGGTTGCGTTTAATGCACCTAGTCGGGTAGAAAAGAAACGATGCACCGATTCGGGCATGAAACAAAACGAACGCACCCAATCCATTTTTTTGACCCAGTAGTGATGTTTTGGTTCATTTTGGTCAGTTTCATTACTGTGCCGAAAACCATGCCGGGGGTGCATTTAGTGCATCGATTTGGGCCGAAAATGAAACGATGCACCGATTCGTCCAGAAACAAAACGAACGCACCCAGTCCACTTTTATGGACCCAATAGTGATGTTTGGGTATGTTTGGGTCAGTTTCAGAATTGTGTCGAAAAATGATGCCGGGGTTGCGTTTAAGGCACCTAGTCGGGCAGAAAAGAAACGATGCACCGATTCGGGCATGAAACAAAACGAACGCACCCAATCCACTTTTTTTGACCCAGTAGTGATGTTTTAGTTCATTTTGGTCAGTTTCATTACTGTGCCGAAAACCATGCCAGGGGTGCATTTACTGCATCGATTTGGGCCGAAAATGAAACGATGCACCGATTCGTCCAGAAACAAAACGAACGCACCCAGTCCACTTTTATGGAACCAATAGTGATGTTTGGGTTCGTTTGGGTCAGTTTCATAATTGTGTCGAAAAATGATGACGGGGTTGCATTTAATGCACCGAGTTGGGCAGAAAAGAAACGATGCACCGATTCGTGCCAGAAACGAAACGAACACACCCAATCCACTTTTTTGGAACCAATATTGATGTTTTGGTTCATTTTGGTCAGTTTCATTACTGTGCCAAAAACCATGTCGGGTTGCATTTACTGCACTGATTCTGGCCAAAAAATTAAAAGATGCACCAACTCATCCAGAAACAAAACGAACGCACCTAGTCCACTTTTTTTACCCAATAGTGATGTTTGGGTACATTTGGGTCAGTTTCGTAATTGTGTCGAAAACCATGCTGGGGTTGCATTTAATGCACCGAGTCGGGCAGAAAAGAAACGATGCACCGATGCGGGCCAGAAACAAAACGAAAGCACAAAATCCACTTTTTTGGACCTAGTAGTGATGTTTTGGTTCATTTTGGTCAGTTTCATTACTGTGCCGAAAACCATGCCGGGGGTGCATTTACTGCATCGATTTGGGCCGAAAATGAAACGATGCACCGATTCGTCCAGAAACAAAACGAACGCACCCAGTCCACTTTTATGGACCCAATACTGATGTTTGGGTTCGTTTGGATCAGTTTCATAATTGTGTCGAAAACCATGACGGGGTTGCATTTAATGCACCGAGTTTGGCAGAAAAGAAACGATGCACCGATTTGGGCCAGGAACGAAACGAATGCACCCAATCCACCTTTTTCAACCCAATATTGATGTTTTGGTTCATTTTGGTCAGTTTCATTACTGTGCCGAAAACCATGTCGGGTTGCATTTACTGCACCGATTCGGGCCAAAAATTAAACGATGCACCGGTTCGTCCAGAAACAAAACGAACGCACCTAGTCCACTTTTTTGGACCCAATAGTGATGTTTGGGTTCATTTGGGTCAGTTTCGTAATTGTGTCGAAAACCATGCCGGGGTTGCGTTTAATGCACCTAGTCGGGCAGAAAAGAAAAGATGCACCGATTCGGGCATGAAACAAAACGAACGCACCCAATCCACTTTTTGTGACCCAGTAGTGATGTTTTGGTTCATTTTGGTCAGTTTCATTACTGTGCCGAAAACCATGCCGGGGGTGCATTTAGTGCATCGATTTGGGCCGAAAATGAAACGATGCACCGATTCGTCCAGAAACAAAACGAACGCACCCAGTCCAATTTTATGGACCCAATAGTGATGTTTGGGTACGTTTGGGTCAGTTTCAGAATTGTGTCGAAAAATGATGCCGGGGTTGCGTTTAATGCACCTAGTCGGGCAGAAAAGAAACGATGCACCGATTCGGGCATGAAACAAAACGAACGCACCCAATCCACTTTTTTTGACCCAGTAGTGATGTTTTAGTTCATTTTGGTCAGTTTCATTACTGTGCCGAAAACCATGCCGGGGGTGCATTTACTGCATCGATTTGGGCCGAAAATGAAACGATGCACCGATTCGTCCAGAAACAAAACGAACGCACCCAGTCCACTTTTATGGAACCAATAGTGATGTTTGGGTTCGTTTGGGTCAGTTTCATAATTGTGTCGAAAAATGATGACGGGATTGCATTTAATGCACCGAGCTGGGCAGAAAAGAAACGATGCACCGATTCGGGCCAGAAACGAAACGAACACACCCAATCCACTTTTTTGGAACCAATATTAATGTTTTGGTTCATTTTGGTCAGTTTCATTACTGTGCCAAAAACCATGTCTGTTTGCATTTACTGCACTAATTCGGGCCAAAAAATTAAAAGATGCACCAATTCGTCCAGAAACAAAACGAACGCACCTAGTCCACTTTTTTTACCCAATAGTGATGTTTGGGTACATTTGGGTCAGTTTCGTAATTGTGTCGAAAACCATGCCGGGGTTGCATTTAATGCACCGAGTCGGGCAGAAAAGAAACGATGCACCGATGCGGGCCAGAAACAAAACGAAAGCACACAATCCACTTTTTTGGACCTAGTAGCGATGTTTTGGTTCATTTTGGTCAGTTTCATTACTGTGCCGAAAACCATGCCGGGGGTGCATTTACTGCATCGATTTGGGCCGAAAATGAAACAATGCACCGATTCGTCCAGAAACAAAACGAACGCACCCAGTCCACTTTTATGGACCCAATAGTGATGTTTGGGTTCGTTTGGGTCAGTTTCATAATTGTGTCGAAAACCATGATGGGTTTGCATTTAATGCACCGAGTTTGGCAGAAAAGAAACGATGCACCGATTCGGGCCAGCAACGAAACGAACGCACCCAATCCACTTTTTTCGACCCAATATTGATGTTTTGGTTCATTTTGGTCAGTTTCATTACTGTGCCGAAAACCATGTCGGGTTGCATTTACTGCACCGATTCGGGCCAAAAATGAAACGATGTACCGATTCGTCCAGAAACAAAACGAACGCACCCAGTCCACTTTTTTGGACCCAATAGTGATGTTTGGGTTCATTTGGGTCAGTTTCGTAATTGTGTCAAAAACCATGCCGCGGTTGCATTTAATGCACCGACTGGGGCAGAAAAGAAAAATGCACCGATTCAGGCCAGAAACGAAACGAACACACCCAACCCACTTTTTTGGAACCAATATTGATGTTTTGGTTCATTTTGGTCAGTTTCATTACTGTGCCGAAAACCATGTCGGGTTGCATTTACTGCACCGATTCGGGCCAAAAATGAAACGATGCACCGATTCGTCCAGAAACAAAACGAACGCACCTAGTCCACTTTTTTGGACCCAATAGTGATGTTTGGGTTCATTTGGGTCAGTTTCGTAATTGTGTCAAAAACCATGTCGGGGTTGCGTTTAATGCACCTAGTCGGGCAGAAAAGAAACGATGCACCGATTCGGGCATGAAACAAAACGAACGCACCCAATCCACTTTTTTTGACCCAGAAGTGATGTTTTGGTTCATTTTGGTCAGTTTCATTACTGTGCCGAAAACCATGCCGGGGGTGCATTTAGTGCATCGATTTGGGCCGAAAATGAAACGATGCACCGATTCGTCCAGAAACAAAACGAACGCACCCAGTCCACTTTTATGGACCCAATAGTGATGTTTGGGTACGTTTGGGTCAGTTTCATAATTGTGTCGAAAAATGATGCCGGGGTTGCGTTTAATGCACCGAGTTGGGCAGAAAAGAAACGATGCACCGATTCGTGCCAGAAACGAAACGAACACACCCAATCCACTTTTTTGGAACCAATATTGATGTTTTGGTTCATTTTGGTTAGTTTCATTACTGTGCCAAAAACCATGTCGGGTTGCATTTACTGCACTGATTCGGGCCAAAAAATTAAAAGATGCACCAACTCATCCAGAAACAAAACGAACGCACCTAGTCCACTTTTTTTACCCAATAGTGATGTTTGGGTACATTTGGGTCAGTTTCGTAATTGTGTCGAAAACCATGCTGGGGTTGCATTTAATGCACCGAGTCGGGCAGAAAAGAAACGATGCACCGATGCGGGCCAGAAACAAAACGTAAGCACAGAATCCACTTTTTTGGACCTAGTAGTGATGTTTTGGTTCATTTTGGTCAGTTTCATTACTGTGCCGAAAACCATGCCGGGGGTGCATTTACTGCATCGATTTGGGCCGAAAATGAAACAATGCACCGATTCATCCAGAAACAAAACGAACGCACCCAGTCCACTTTTATGGACCCAATAGTGATGTTTGGGTTCGTTTGGGTCAGTTTCATATTTGTATCTAAAACCATGACGGGGTTGCATTTAATGCACCGAGTTTGGCAGAAAAGAAACGATGCACCGATTTGGGCCAGGAACGAAACGAATGCACCCAATCCACCTTTTTCAACCCAATATTGATGTTTTGGTTCATTTTGGTCAGTTTCATTACTATGCCGAAAACCATGTCGGGTTGCATTTACTGCACCGATTCGGGCCAAAAATTAAACGATGCACCGGTTCGTCCAGAAACAAAACGAACGCACCTAGTCCACTTTTTTGGACCCAATAGTGATGTTTGGGTTCATTTGGGTCAGTTTCATAATTGTGTCGAAAAATGATGCCGGGGTTGCGTTTAATGCACCTAGTCGGGCAGAAAAGAAACGATGCACCGATTCGGGCATGAAACAAAACGAACGCACCCAATCCATTTTTTTGACCCAGTAGTGATGTTTTGGTTCATTTTGGTCAGTTTCATTACTGTGCCGAAAACCATGCCGGGGGTGCATTTAGTGCATCGATTTGGGCCGAAAATGAAACGATGCACCGATTCGTCCAGAAACAAAACGAACGCACCCAGTCCACTTTTATGGACCCAATAGTGATGTTTGGGTATGTTTGGGTCAGTTTCAGAATTGTGTCGAAAAATGATGCCGGGGTTGCGTTTAATGCACCTAGTCGGGCAGAAAAGAAACGATGCACCGATTCGGGCATGAAACAAAACGAACGCACCCAATCCACTTTTTTTGACCCAGTAGTGATGTTTTAGTTCATTTTGGTCAGTTTCATTACTGTGCCGAAAACCATGCCGGGGGTGCATTTACTGCATCGATTTGGGCCGAAAATGAAACGATGCACCGATTCGTCCAGAAACAAAACGAACGCACCCAGTCCACTTTTATGGAACCAATAGTGATGTTTGGGTTCGTTTGGGTCAGTTTCATAATTGTGTCGAAAAATGATGACGGGGTTGCATTTAATGCACCGAGTTGGGCAGAAAAGAAACGATGCACCGATTCGTGCCAGAAACGAAACGAACACACCCAATCCACTTTTTTGGAACCAATATTGATGTTTTGGTTCATTTTGGTCAGTTTCATTACTGTGCCAAAAACCATGTCGGGTTGCATTTACTGCACTGATTCTGGCCAAAAAATTAAAAGATGCACCAACTCATCCAGAAACAAAACGAACGCACCTAGTCCACTTTTTTTACCCAATAGTGATGTTTGGGTACATTTGGGTCAGTTTCGTAATTGTGTCGAAAACCATGCTGGGGTTGCATTTAATGCACCGAGTCGGGCAGAAAAGAAACGATGCACCGATGCGGGCCAGAAACAAAACGAAAGCACAAAATCCACTTTTTTGGACCTAGTAGTGATGTTTTGGTTCATTTTGGTCAGTTTCATTACTGTGCCGAAAACCATGCCGGGGGTGCATTTACTGCATCGATTTGGGCCGAAAATGAAACGATGCACCGATTCGTCCAGAAACAAAACGAACGCACCCAGTCCACTTTTATGGACCCAATACTGATGTTTGGGTTCGTTTGGATCAGTTTCATAATTGTGTCGAAAACCATGACGGGGTTGCATTTAATGCACCGAGTTTGGCAGAAAAGAAACGATGCACCGATTTGGGCCAGGAACGAAACGAATGCACCCAATCCACCTTTTTCAACCCAATATTGATGTTTTGGTTCATTTTGGTCAGTTTCATTACTGTGCCGAAAACCATGTCGGGTTGCATTTACTGCACCGATTCGGGCCAAAAATTAAACGATGTACCGGTTCGTCCAGAAACAAAACGAATGCACCTAGTCCACTTTTTTGGACCCAATAGTGATGTTTGGGTTCATTTGGGTCAGTTTCGTAATTGTGTCGAAAACCATGCCGGGGTTGTGTTTAATGCACCTAGTCGGGCAGAAAAGAAACGATGCACCGATTCGGGCATGAAACGAAACGAACGCACCCAATCCACTTTTTGTGACCCAGTAGTGATGTTTTGGTTCATTTTGGTCAGTTTCATTACTGTGCCGAAAACCATGCCGGGGGTGCATTTAGTGCATCGATTTGGGCCGAAAATGAAACGATGCACCGATTCGTCCAGAAACAAAACGAACGCACCCAGTCCAATTTTATGGACCCAATTATGATGTTTGGTTACGTTTGGGTCAGTTTCAGAATTGTGTCGAAAAATGATGCCGGGGTTGCGTTTAATGCACCTAGTCGGGCAGAAAAGAAACGATGCACCGATTCGGGCATGAAACAAAACGAATGCACCCAATCCACTTTTTTTTGACCCAGTAGTGATGTTTTAGTTCATTTTGGTCAGTTTCATTACTGTGCCGAAAACCATGCCGGGGGTGCATTTACTGCATCGATTTGGGCCGAAAATGAAACGATGCACCGATTCGTCCAGAAACAAAACGAACGCACCCAGTCCACTTTTATGGAACCAATAGTGATGTTTGGGTTCGTTTGGGTCAGTTTCATAATTGTGTCGAAAAATGATGACGGGGTTGCATTTAATGCACCGAGCTGGGCAGAAAAGAAACGATGCACCGATTCGGGCCAGAAACGAAACGAACACACCCAATCCACTTTTTTGGAACCAATATTAATGTTTTGGTTCATTTTGGTCAGTTTCATTACTGTGCCAAAAACCATGTCGGTTTGCATTTACTGCACTAATTCGGGCCAAAAAATTAAAAGATTCACCAATTCGTCCAGAACCAAAACGAACGCACCTAGTCCACTTTTTTTACACAATAGTGATGTTTGGGTACATTTGGGTCAGTTTCGTAATTGTGTCGAAAACCATGCCGGGGTTGCATTTAATGCACCGAGTCGGGCAGAAAAGAAACGATGCACCGATGCGGGCCAGAAACAAAACGAAAGCACACAATCCACTTTTTTGGACCTAGTAGCGATGTTTTGGTTCATTTTGGTCAGTTTCATTACTGTGCCGAAAACCATGCCGGGGGTGCATTTACTGCATCGATTTGGGCCGAAAATGAAACGATGCACCGATTCGTCCAGAAACAAAACGAACGCACCCAGTCCACTTTTATGGACCCAATAGTGATGTTTGGGTTCGTTTGGGTCAGTTTCATAATTGTGTCGAAAACCATGATGGGTTTGCATTTAATGCACCGAGTTTGGCAGAAAAGAAACGATGCACCGATTCGGGCCAGCAACGAAACGAACGCACCCAATCCACTTTTTTCGACCCAATATTGATGTTTTGGTTCATTTTGGTCAGTTTAATTACTGTGCCGAAAACCATGTCGGGTTGCATTTACTGCACCGATTCGGGCCAAAAAGGAAACGATGTACCGATTCGTCCAGAAACAAAACGAACGCACCCAGTCCACTTTTTTGGACCCAATAGTGATGTTTGGGTTCATTTGGGTCAGTTTCGTAATTGTGTCAAAAACCATGCCGCGGTTGCATTTAATGCACCGACTGGGGCAGAAAAGAAAAATGCACCGATTCGGGCCAGAAACGAAACGAACACACCCAATCCACTTTTTTGGAACCAATATTGATGTTTTGATTCATTTTGGTCAGTTTCATTACTGTGCCGAAAACCATGTCGGGTTGCATTTACTGCACCGATTCGGGCCAAAAATTAAACGATGCACCGATTCGTCCAGAAACAAAACGAACGCACCTAGTCCACTTTTTTGGACCCAATAGTGATGTTTGGGTTCATTTGGGTCAGTTTCGTAATTGTGTCGAAAACCATGCCGGGGTTGCATTTAATGCACCGAGTCGGGCAGAAAAGAAACGATGCACCGATGCGGGCCAAAAACAAAACGAACGAACACAATCCACTTTTTGGGACCCAGTAGTGATGTTTTGGTTCATTTTGGTTAGTTTCATTACTGTGCCGAAAACCATGCCGGGGGTGCATTTACTGTATCGATTTGGGCCGAAAATGAAACAATGCACCAATTCGTCCAGAAACAAAACGAACGCACCCAGTCCACTTTTATGGACCCAATAGTGATGTTTGGGTTCGTTCGGGTCAGTTTCATAATTGTGTCGAAAACCATAACGGGTTTGCATTTAATGCACCGAGTTTGGCAGAAAAGAAACGATGCACCGATTCGGGCCAGCAATGAAACGAACGCACCCAATCCACTTTTTTCAACCCAATATTGATGTTTTGGATCATTTTGGTCAGTTTCATTACTGTGCCGAAAACCATGTCGGGTTGCATTTACTGCACCGATTCGGGCCAAAAATGAAACGATGTACCGATTCATCCAGAAACAAAACGAACGCACCCAGTCCACTTTTTTGGACCCAATAGTGATGTTTGGGTTCATTTGGGTTAGTTTCATTACTGTGCCGAAAACCATGGCGGTGGTGCATTTACTGCATCGATTTGGGCCGAAAATGAAATGATGCACCGATTCGTCCAGAAACAAAACGAACGCACCCAGTCCACTTTGATGGACCCAATAGTGATGTTTGGGTTCATTTGGGTCAATTTCATAATTGTGTCGAAAACCATGACGGGTTTGCATTTAATGCACCGAGTTTGGCAGAAAAGAAACGATGCACCGATTCGGGCCAGCAACGAAACGAACGCACCCAATCCACTTTTTTCGACCCAATATTGATGTTTTGGTTCATTTTGGTCAGTTTCATTACTGTGCCGAAAACCATGTCGGGTTGCATTTACTGCACCGATTCGGGCCAAAAACTAAACGATGCACCGATTCGTCCAGAAACAAAACGAACGTACCCAGTCCACTTTTATGGACCCAATAGTGATGTTTGGGTTCATTTGGGTCAGTTGCGTAATTGTGTCGAAAACCATGCCGGGGTTACATTTAATGCACCAACTGGGGCAGAAAAGAAACGATGCACCGATTCGGGCCAGAAACGAAACGAACACACCCAATCCACTTTTTTGGAACCAATACTGATGTTTTGGTTCATTTTGGTCAATTTCTTTACTGTGCCGAAAACCATGTCGTGTTGCATTTACTGCACCGATTCGGGCCAAAAATTAAACGATGCACCGATTCGTCCAGAAACAAAACGAACGCACCTAGTCCACTTTTTTGGACCCAATAGTGATGTTTGGGTTCATTTGGGTCAGTTTCGTAATTGTGTCGAAAACCATGCCGGGGTTGCGTTTAATGCACCTAGTCGGGCAGAAAAGAAACGATGCACCGATTCAGGCCAGCAACGAAACGAACGCACCCAATCCACTTATTTCGACCCAATATTGATGTTTTGGTTCATTTTGGTCAGTTTCATTACTGTGCCGAAAACCATGTCGGGTTGCATTTACTGCACCGATTCGGACCAAAAACTAAACGATGCACCGATTCATCCAGAAACAAAACGAACGCACCCAGTCCACTTTTATGGACCCAATAGTGATGTTTGGGTTCGTTTGAGTCAGTTTCGTAATTGTGTCAAAAAATGATGCCGGGGTCGCGTTTAATGCACCAAGTCGGGCAGAAAAGAAACGATGCACCGATTCGGGCATGAAACAAAACGAAAGCACCCAATCCACTTTTTTTGACCCAGTAGTGATGTTTTAGTTCATTTTGGTCAGTTTCATTACTGTGCCGAAAACCATGCCGGGGGTGCATTTAGTGCATCGATTTGGGCCGAAAATGAAACGATGCACCGATTCGTCCAGAAACAAAACGAACGCACCCAGTCCACTTTTATGGACCCAATAGTGATGTTTGGGTTCGTTTGGGTCAATTTCATAATTGTGTCGAAAACCATGTCGGGTTTGCATTTAATGCACCGAGTTTGGCAGAAAAGAAACGATGCACCGATTCGGGCCAGCAACGAAACGAACGCACCCAATCCACTTTTTTCGACCCAATATTGATGTTTTGGTTCATTTTGGTCAGTTTCATTACTGTGCCGAAAACCATGTCGGGTTGCATTTACTGCACCGATTCGGGCCAAAAACTAAACGATGCACCGATTCGTCCAGAAACAAAACGAACGTACCCAGTCCACTTTTATGGACCCAATAGTGATGTTTGGGTTCATTTGGGTCAGTTGCGTAATTGTGTCGAAAACCATGCCGGGGTTACAATTAATGCACCAACTGGGGCAGAAAAGAAACGATGCACCGATTCGGGCCAGAAACGAAACGAACACACCCAATCCACTTTTTTGGAACCAATACTGATGTTTTGGTTCATTTTGGTCAATTTCTTTACTGTGCCGAAAACCATGTCGTGTTGCATTTACTGCACCGATTCGGGCCAAAAATTAAACGATGCACCGATTCGTCCAGAAACAAAACGAACGCACCTAGTCCACTTTTTTGGACCCAATAGTGATGTTTGGGTTCATTTGGGTCAGTTTCGTAATTGTGTCGAAAACCATGCCGGGGTTGCGTTTAATGCACCTAGTCGGGCAGAAAAGAAACGATGCACCGATTCAGGCCAGCAACGAAACGAACGCACCCAATCCACTTATTTCGACCCAATATTGATGTTTTGGTTCATTTTGGTCAGTTTCATTACTGTGCCGAAAACCATGTCGGGTTGCATTTACTGCACCGATTCGGACCAAAAACTAAACGATGCACCGATTCATCCAGAAACAAAACGAACGCACCCAGTCCACTTTTATGGACCCAATAGTGATGTTTGGGTTCGTTTGAGTCAGTTTCGTAATTGTGTCAAAAAATGATGCCGGGGTCGCGTTTAATGCACCAAGTCGGGCAGAAAAGAAACGATGCACCGATTCGGGCATGAAACAAAACGAAAGCACCCAATCCACTTTTTTTGACCCAGTAGTGATGTTTTAGTTCATTTTGGTCAGTTTCATTACTGTGCCGAAAACCATGCCGGGGGTGCATTTAGTGCATCGATTTGGGCCGAAAATGAAACGATGCACCGATTCGTCCAGAAACAAAACGAACGCACCCAGTCCACTTTTATGGACCCAATAGTGATGTTTGGGTTCGTTTGGGTCAGTTTCATAATTGTGTCGAAAACCATGTCGGGTTTGCATTTAATGCACCGAGTTTGGCAGAAAAGAAACGATGCACCGATTCGGGCCAGCAACGAAACGAACGCACCCAATCCACTTTTTTCGACCCAATATTGATGTTTTGGTTCATTTTGGTCAGTTTCATTACTGTGCCGAAAACCATGTCAGGTTGCATTTACTGCACCGATTCGGGCCAAAAATGAAACGATGTACCGAGTCGTCCAGAAACAAAACGAACGCACCCAGTCCACTTTTTTGGACCCAATAGTGATGTTTGGGTTCATTTGGGTCAGTTGCGTAATTGTGTCGAAAACCATGCCGGGGTTACATTTAATGCACCGACTGGGGCAGAAAAGAAACGATGCACCGATTCGAGCCAGAAACGAAACGAACACACCCAATCCACTTTTTTGGAACCAATATTGATGTTTTGGTTCATTTTGGTCAATTTCTTTACTGTGCCGAAAACCATGCCGGGGGTGCATTTCCTGCATCGATTTGGGCCAAAAATGAAACGATGCACCGTTTCGTCCAGAAACAAAACGAACGCACCCAGTCCACTTCTATGGACCCAATAGTGATGTTTGGGTTCATTTGGGTCAGTTTCATAATTGTGTCGAAAACCATGACGGGGTTGCATTTAATGCACCGAGTTTGGCAGAAAAGAAACGATGCACCGATTCGGGCCAGCAACGAAACGAACGCACCCAATCCACTTTTTTCGACCCAATATTGATGTTTTGGTTCATTTTGGTCAGTTTCATTACTGTGCCGAAAACCATGTCGGGTTGCATTTACTGCACCGATTCGGGCCAAAAATGAAACGATGTACCGAGTCGTCCAGAAACAAAACGAACGCACCCAGTCCACTTTTTTGGACCCAATAGTGATGTTTGGGTTCATTTGGGTCAGTTGCGTAATTGTGTCGAAAACCATGCCGGGGTTACATTTAATGCACCAACTGGGGCAGAAAAGAAACGATGCACCGATTCGGGCCAGAAACGAAACGAACACACCCAATCCACTTTTTTGGAACCAATACTGATGTTTTGGTTCATTTTGGTCAATTTCTTTACTGTGCCGAAAACCATGTCGTGTTGCATTTACTGCACCGATTCGGGCCAAAAATTAAACGATGCACCGATTCGTCCAGAAACAAAACGAACGCACCTAGTCCACTTTTTTGGACCCAATAGTGATGTTTGGGTTCATTTGGGTCAGTTTCGTAATTGTGTCGAAAACCATGTCGGGGTTGCGTTTAATGCACCTAGTCGGGCAGAAAAGAAACGATGCACCGATTCGGGCCAGCAACGAAACGAACGCACCCAATCCACTTATTTCGACCCAATATTGATGTTTTGGTTCATTTTGGTCAGTTTCATTACTGTGCCGAAAACCATGTCGGGTTGCATTTACTGCACCGATTCGGACCAAAAACTAAACGATGCACCGATTCATCCAGAAACAAAACGAACGCACCCAGTCCACTTTTATGGACCCAATAGTGATGTTTGGGTTCGTTTGAGTCAGTTTCGTAATTGTGTCAAAAAATGATGCCGGGGTCGCGTTTAATGCACCAAGTCGGGCAGAAAAGAAACGATGCACCGATTCGGGCATGAAACAAAACGAAAGCACCCAATCCACTTTTTTTGACCCAGTAGTGATGTTTTAGTTCATTTTGGTCAGTTTCATTACTGTGCCGAAAACCATGCCGGGGGTGCATTTAGTGCATCGATTTGGGCCGAAAATGAAACGATGCACCGATTCGTCCAGAAACAAAACGAACGCACCCAGTCCACTTTTATGGACCCAATAGTGATGTTTGGGTTCGTTTGGGTCAGTTTCATAATTGTGTCGAAAACCATGTCGGGTTTGCATTTAATGCACCGAGTTTGGCAGAAAAGAAACGATGCACCGATTCGGGCCAGCAACGAAACGAACGCACCCAATCCACTTTTTTCGACCCAATATTGATGTTTTGGTTCATTTTGGTCAGTTTCATTACTGTGCCGAAAACCATGTCAGGTTGCATTTACTGCACCGATTCGGGCCAAAAATGAAACGATGTACCGAGTCGTCCAGAAACAAAACGAACGCACCCAGTCCACTTTTTTGGACCCAATAGTGATGTTTGGGTTCATTTGGGTCAGTTGCGTAATTGTGTCGAAAACCATGCCGGGGTTACATTTAATGCACCGACTGGGGCAGAAAAGAAACGATGCACCGATTCGAGCCAGAAACGAAACGAACACACCCAATCCACTTTTTTGGAACCAATATTGATGTTTTGGTTCATTTTGGTCAATTTCTTTACTGTGCCGAAAACCATGCCGGGGGTGCATTTCCTGCATCGATTTGGGCCAAAAATGAAACGATGCACCGTTTCGTCCAGAAACAAAACGAACGCACCCAGTCCACTTCTATGGACCCAATAGTGATGTTTGGGTTCATTTGGGTCAGTTTCATAATTGTGTCGAAAACCATGACGGGGTTGCATTTAATGCACCGAGTTTGGCAGAAAAGAAACGATGCACCGATTCGGGCCAGCAACGAAACGAACGCACCCAATCCACTTTTTTCGACCCAATATTGATGTTTTGGTTCATTTTGGTCAGTTTCATTACTGTGCCGAAAACCATGTCGGGTTGCATTTACTGCACCGATTCGGGCCAAAAATGAAACGATGTACCGAGTCGTCCAGAAACAAAACGAACGCACCCAGTCCACTTTTTTGGACCCAATAGTGATGTTTGGGTTCATTTGGGTCAGTTGCGTAATTGTGTCGAAAACCATGCCGGGGTTACATTTAATGCACCAACTGGGGCAGAAAAGAAACGATGCACCGATTCGGGCCAGAAACGAAACGAACACACCCAATCCACTTTTTTGGAACCAATACTGATGTTTTGGTTCATTTTGGTCAATTTCTTTACTGTGCCGAAAACCATGTCGTGTTGCATTTACTGCACCGATTCGGGCCAAAAATTAAACGATGCACCGATTCGTCCAGAAACAAAACGAACGCACCTAGTCCACTTTTTTGGACCCAATAGTGATGTTTGGGTTCATTTGGGTCAGTTTCGTAATTGTGTCGAAAACCATGTCGGGGTTGCGTTTAATGCACCTAGTCGGGCAGAAAAGAAACGATGCACCGATTCGGGCCAGCAACGAAACGAACGCACCCAATCCACTTATTTCGACCCAATATTGATGTTTTGGTTCATTTTGGTCAGTTTCATTACTGTGCCGAAAACCATGTCGGGTTGCATTTACTGCACCGATTCGGACCAAAAACTAAACGATGCACCGATTCATCCAGAAACAAAACGAACGCACCCAGTCCACTTTTATGGACCCAATAGTGATGTTTGGGTTCGTTTGAGTCAGTTTCGTAATTGTGTCAAAAAATGATGCCGGGGTCGCGTTTAATGCACCAAGTCGGGCAGAAAAGAAACGATGCACCGATTCGGGCATGAAACAAAACGAAAGCACCCAATCCACTTTTTTTGACCCAGTAGTGATGTTTTAGTTCATTTTGGTCAGTTTCATTTCTGTGCCGAAAACCATGCCGGGGGTGCATTTAGTGCATCGATTTGGGCCGAAAATGAAACGATGCACCGATTCGTCCAGAAACAAAACGAACGCACCCAGTCCACTTTTATGGACCCAATAGTGATGTTTGGGTTCGTTTGGGTCAGTTTCATAATTGTGTCGAAAACCATGACGGGTTTGCATTTAATGCACCGAGTTTGGCAGAAAAGAAACGATGCACCGATTCGGGCCAGCAACGAAACGAACGCACCCAATCCACTTTTTTCGACCCAATATTGATGTTTTGGTTCATTTTGGTCAGTTTCATTACTGTGCCGAAAACCATGTCAGGTTGCATTTACTGCACCGATTCGGGCCAAAAATGAAACGATGTACCGAGTCGTCCAGAAACAAAACGAACGCACCCAGTCCACTTTTTTGGACCCAATAGTGATGTTTGGGTTCATTTGGGTCAGTTGCGTAATTGTGTCGAAAACCATGCCGGGGTTACATTTAATGCACCGACTGGGGCAGAAAAGAAACGATGCACCGATTCGGGCCAGAAACGAAACGAACACACCCAATCCACTTTTTTGGAACCAATATTGATGTTTTGGTTCATTTTGGTCAATTTCTTTACTGTGCCGAAAACCATGTCGTGTTGCATTTACTGCACCGATTCGGGCCAAAAATTAAACGATGCACCGATTCATCCAGAAACAAAACGAACGCACCTAGTCCACTTTTTTGGACCCAATAGTGATGTTTGGGTTCATTTGGGTCAGTTTCGTAATTGTGTCGAAAACCATGCCGGGGTTGCGTTTAATGCACCTAGTCGGGCAGAAAAGAAACGATGCACCGATTCGGGCCAGCAACGAAACGAACGCACCCAATCCACTTATTTCGACCCAATATTGATGTTTTGGTTCATTTTGGTCAGTTTCATTACTGTGCCGAAAACCATGTCGGGTTGCATTTACTGCACCGATTCGGGCCAAAAACTAAACGATGCACCGATTCATCCAGAAACAAAACGAACGCACCCAGTCCACTTTTATGGACCCAATAGTGATGTTTGGGTTCGTTTGAGTCAGTTTCGTAATTGTGTCAAAAAATGATGCCGGGGTCGCGTTTAATGCACCTAGTCGGGCAGAAAAGAAACGATGCACCGATTCGGGCATGAAACAAAACGAAAGCACCCAATCCACTTTTTTTGACCCAGTAGTGATGTTTTAGTTCATTTTGGTCAGTTTCATTACTGTGCCGAAAACCATGCCGGGGGTGCATTTACTGCATCGATTTGGGCCGAAAATGAAACGATGCACCGATTCGTCGAGAAACAAAACGAACGCACCCAGTCCACTTTTATGGACCCAATAGTGATGTTTGGGTTCGTTTGGGTCAGTTTCATAATTGTGTCGAAAACCAT
Organism: Echinochloa phyllopogon; assembly: GCA_033239725.1. Classification (NCBI taxonomy): domain Eukaryota; kingdom Viridiplantae; phylum Streptophyta; class Magnoliopsida; order Poales; family Poaceae; genus Echinochloa; species Echinochloa phyllopogon. The sequence goes on from BTCW01000018.1 coordinate 34,265,591, forward strand.
GACGGGTTTGCATTTAATGCACCGAGTTTGGCAGAAAAGAAACGATGCACCGATTCGGGCCAGCAACGAAACGAACGCACCCAATCCACTTTTTTCAACCCAATATTGATGTTTTGGTTCATTTTGGTCAGTTTCATTACTGTGCCGAAAACCATGTCGGGTTGCATTTACTGCACCGATTCGGGTCAAAAATGAAACGATGTACCGATTCATCCAGAAACAAAACGAACGCACCCAGTCCACTTTTTTGGACCGAATAGTGATGTTTGGGTTCATTTGGGTTAGTTTCATTACTGTGCCGAAAACCATGCCGGGAGTGCATTTACTGTATCGATTTGGGCCGAAAATGAAACGATGCACCGATTCGTCCAGAAACAAAACGAACGCACCCAGTCCACTTTTATGGACCCAATAGTGATGTTTGGGTTCGTTTGGGTTAGTTTCATAATTGCGTCGAAAACCATGACGGGTTTGCATTTAATGCACCGAGTTCGGCAGAAAAGAAACGATGCACCGATTCGGGCCAGCAACGAAACGAACGCACCCAATCCACTTTTTTCGACCCAATATTGATGTTTTGGTTCATTTTGGTCAGTTTCATTACTGTGCCGAAAACCATGTCGGGTTGCATTTACTGCACCGATTCGGGCCAAAAATGAAACGATGTACCGAGTTTTCCAGAAACAAAACGAACGCACCCAGTCCACTTTTTTGGACCCAATAGTGATGTTTGGGTTCATTTGGGTCAGTTTCGTAATTGTGTCGAAAACCATGTCGGGGTTGCATTTAATGCACCGACTGGGGCATAAAAGAAACGATGCACCGATTCGGGCCAGAAACGAAACGAACACACCCAATCCAGTTTTTTGGAACCAATATTGATGTTTTGGTTCATTTTGGTCAGTTTCTTTACTGTGCCGAAAACCATGTCGGCTTGCATTTACTGCACCGATTCGGGCCAAAAACTAAACGATGCACCGATTCGTCCAGAAACAAAACGAACGCACCCAGTCCACTTTTATGGACCCAATAGTGATGTTTGGTTTCGTTTGGGTCAGTTTCATAATTGTGTCGAAAAATGATGTCGGGGTTGCGTCTAATGCACCTAGTCGGGCAGAAAAGAAACGATGCACCGATTCGGGCATGAAACAAAACGAACGCACCCAATCCACTTTTTTTGACCCAGTAGTGATGTTTTAGTTCATTTTGGTCAGTTTCATTACTGTGCCGAAAACCATGCCGGGGGTGCATTTACTGCATCGATTTGGGCCGAAAATGAAACGATGCACCGATTCGTCCAGAAACAAAACGAACGCACCCAGTCCAATTTTATGGACCCAATAGTGATGTTTGGGTTCGTTTGGGTCAGTTTCATAATTGTGTCGAAAAATGATGATGGGGTTGCATTTGATGCACCGAGTTGGGCAGAAAAGAAACGATGCACCGATTCGGGCCAAAAACGAAACGAACACACCCAATCCAGTTTTTTGGAACCAATATTGATGTTTTGGTTCATTTTGGTCAGTTTCATTAATGTGCCAAAAACCATGTTGGATTGCATTTACTGCACTGATTCGGGCCAAAAAATTAAAAGATGCACCAATTCGTCCAGAAACAAAACGAACGCACCTAGTCCACTTTTTTTACCCAATAGTTATGTTTGGGTACATTTGGGTCAGTTTCGTAATTGTGTCGAAAACCATGCTGGGGTTGCATTTAATGCACCGAGTAGGGCAGAAAAGAAACGATGCACCGATGCGGGCCAGAAACAAAACGAAAGCACACAATCCACGTTTTTGGACCCAATAGTGATGTTTGGGTTCGTTTGGGTCAGTTTCATAATTGTGTCGAAAAATGGTGATGGGGTTGCATTTAATGCACCGAGTTGGGCAGAAAAGAAACGATGCTCCGATTCGGGCCAGAAACGAAACAAATGCACCCAATCCACTTTTGTAGACCCAATATTGATGTTTTGGTTCATTTTGGTCAGTTTCATTACTGTGCCGAAAACCATGTCGGGTTGCATTTACTGCACTGATTCGGGCCAAAAAATTAAACGATGCAACAATTCGTCCAGAAACAAAACGAACGCACCTAGTCCACTTTTTTTGACCCAGTAGTGATGTTTTGGTTCATTTTGGTCAGTTTCATTACTGTGCCGAAAACCATGCCGGGGGTGCATTTACTGCATCGATTTGGGCCGAAAATGAAACGATGCACCGATTCGTCCAGAAACAAAACGAACGCACCCAGTCCACTTTTATGGACCCAATAGTGATGTTTGGGTTCGTTTGGGTCAGTTTCATAATTGTGTCGAAAAATGGTGATGGGGTTGCATTTAATGCACCGAGTTGGGCAGAAAAGAAACGATGCTCCGATTCGGGCCAGAAACGAAACAAATGCACCCAATCCACTTTTCTAGACCCAATATTGATGTTTTGGTTCATTTTGGTCAGTTTCATTACTGTGCCGAAAACCATGTCGGGTTGCATTTACTGCACTGATTCGGGCCAAAAAATTAAACGATGCAACAATTCGTCCAGAAACAAAACGAACGCACCTAGTCCACTTTTTTTGATCCAGTAGTGATGTTTTGGTTCATTTTGGTCAGTTTCATTACTGTGCCGAAAACCATGCCGGGGGTGCATTTACTGCATCGATTTGGGCCGAAAATGAAACGATGCACCGATTCGTCCAGAAACAAAACGAACGCACCCAGTCCACTTTTATGGACCCAATAGTGATGTTTGGGTTCGTTTGGGTCAGTTTCATAATTGTGTCGAAAAATGGTGATGGGGTTGCATTTAATGCACCGAGTTGGGCAGAAAAGAAACGATGCTCCGATTCGGGCCAGAAACGAAACAAATGCACCCAATCCACTTTTGTAGACCCAATATTGATGTTTTGGTTCATTTTGGTCAGTTTCATTACTGTGCCGAAAACCATGTCGGGTTGCATTTACTGCACTGATTCGGGCCAAAAAATTAAACGATGCAACAATTCGTCCAGAAACAAAACAAACGCACCTAGTCCACTTTTTTGGACCCAATAGTGATGTTTGGGTTCATTTGGGTCAGTTTCGTAATTGTGTCGAAAACCACGCCGGGGTTGCGTTTAATGCACCTAGTCGGGCAGAAAAGAAACGATGCACCGATTCGGGCATGAAACAAAACGAATGCACACAATCCACTTTTTCGGACCTAGTAGTGATGTTTTGGTTCATTTTGGTCAGTTTCATTACTGTGCCGAAAACCATGTCGGGGGTGCATTTACTGCATCGATTTGGGCCAAAAATGAAACGATGCACCGATTCGTCCAGAAACAAAACGAACGCACCCAGTCCACTTTTATGGACCCAATAGTGATGTTTGGGTTCGTTTGGGTCAGTTTCATAATTATGTCGAAAACCATGACGGGTTTGCATTTAATGCACCGAGTTTGGCAGAAAAGAAACGATACACCGATTCGGGCCAGCAACGAAACGAACGCACCCAATCCACTTTTTTCGACCCAATATTGATGTTTTGGTTCATTTTGGTCAGTTTCATTACTGTGCCGAAAACCATGTCGGGTTGCATTTACTGCACCGATTCGGGCCAAAAATGAAACGATGTACCGATTCGTCAAGAAACAAAACGAACGCACCCAGTCCAATTTTATGGACCCAATAGTGATGTTTGGGTTCGTTTGGGTCAGTTTCATAATTGTGTCGAAAAATGATGATGGGGTTGCATTTGATGCACCGAGTTGGGCAGAAAAGAAACGATGCACCGATTCGGGCCAAAAACGAAACGAACACACCCAATCCAGTTTTTTGGAACCAATATTGATGTTTTGGTTCATTTTGGTCAGTTTCATTAATGTGCCAAAAACCATGTTGGATTGCATTTACTGCACTGATTCGGGCCAAAAAATTAAAAGATGCACCAATTCGTCCAGAAACAAAACGAACGCACCTAGTCCACTTTTTTTACCCAATAGTTATGTTTGGGTACATTTGGGTCAGTTTCGTAATTGTGTCGAAAACCATGCTGGGGTTGCATTTAATGCACCGAGTAGGGCAGAAAAGAAACGATGCACCGATGCGGGCCAGAAACAAAACGAAAGCACACAATCCACGTTTTTGGACCCAATAGTGATGTTTGGGTTCGTTTGGGTCAGTTTCATAATTGTGTCGAAAAATGGTGATGGGGTTGCATTTAATGCACCGAGTTGGGCAGAAAAGAAACGATGCTCCGATTCGGGCCAGAAACGAAACAAATGCACCCAATCCACTTTTGTAGACCCAATATTGATGTTTTGGTTCATTTTGGTCAGTTTCATTACTGTGCCGAAAACCATGTCGGGTTGCATTTACTGCACTGATTCGGGCCAAAAAATTAAACGATGCAACAATTCGTCCAGAAACAAAACGAACGCACCTAGTCCACTTTTTTTGACCCAGTAGTGATGTTTTGGTTCATTTTGGTCAGTTTCATTACTGTGCCGAAAACCATGCCGGGGGTGCATTTACTGCATCGATTTGGGCCGAAAATGAAACGATGCACCGATTCGTCCAGAAACAAAACGAACGCACCCAGTCCACTTTTATGGACCCAATAGTGATGATTGGGTTCGTTTGGGTCAGTTTCATAATTGTGTCGAAAAATGGTGATGGGGTTGCATTTAATGCACCGAGTTGGGCAGAAAAGAAACGATGCTCCGATTCGGGCCAGAAACGAAACAAATGCACCCAATCCACTTTTGTAGACCCAATATTGATGTTTTGGTTCATTTTGGTCAGTTTCATTACTGTGCCGAAAACCATGTCGGGTTGCATTTACTGCACTGATTCGGGCCAAAAAATTAAACGATGCAACAATTCGTCCAGAAACAAAACGAACGCACCTAGTCCACTTTTTTGGACCCAATAGTGATGTTTGGGTTCATTTGGGTCAGTTTCGTAATTGTGTCGAAAACCACGCCGGGGTTGCGTTTAATGCACCTAGTCGGGCAGAAAAGAAACGATGCACCGATTCGGGCATGAAACAAAACGAATGCACACAATCCACTTTTTCGGACCTAGTAGTGATGTTTTGGTTCATTTTGGTCAGTTTCATTACTGTGCCGAAAACCATGTCGGGGGTGCATTTACTGCATCGATTTGGGCCAAAAATGAAACGATGCACCGATTCGTCCAGAAACAAAACGAACGCACCCAGTCCACTTTTATGGACCCAATAGTGATGTTTGGGTTCGTTTGGGTCAGTTTCATAATTATGTCGAAAACCATGACGGGTTTGCATTTAATGCACCGAGTTTGGCAGAAAAGAAACGATACACCGATTCGGGCCAGCAACGAAACGAACGCACCCAATCCACTTTTTTCGACCCAATATTGATGTTTTGGTTCATTTTGGTCAGTTTCATTACTGTGCCGAAAACCATGTCGGGTTGCATTTACTGCACCGATTCGGGCCAAAAATGAAACGATGTACCGATTCGTCCAGAAACAAAACGAACGCACCCAGTCCACTTTTTTGGACCCAATAGTGATGTTTGGGTTCATTTGGGTCAGTTTCGTAATTGTGTCGAAAACCACGCCGGGGTTGCGTTTAATGCACCTAGTCGGGCAGAAAAGAAACGATGCACCGATTCGGGCATGAAACAAAACGAATGCACACAATCCACTTTTTCGGACCTAGTAGTGATGTTTTGGTTCATTTTGGTCAGTTTCATTACTGTGCCGAAAACCATGTCGGGGGTGCATTTACTGCATCGATTTGGGCCAAAAATGAAACGATGCACCGATTCGTCCAGAAACAAAACGAACGCACCCAGTCCACTTTTATGGACCCAATAGTGATGTTTGGGTTCGTTTGGGTCAGTTTCATAATTATGTCGAAAACCATGACGGGTTTGCATTTAATGCACCGAGTTTGGCAGAAAAGAAACGATACACCGATTCGGGCCAGCAACGAAACGAACGCACCCAATCCACTTTTTTCGACCCAATATTGATGTTTTGGTTCATTTTGGTCAGTTTCATTACTGTGCCGAAAACCATGTCGGGTTGCATTTACTGCACCGATTCGGGCCAAAAACGAAACGATGTACCGAGTCGTCCAGAAACAAAACGAACGCACCTAGTCCACTTTTTTTGACCCAATAGTGATGTTTGGGTTCATTTGGGTCAGTTTCATAATTGTGTCGAAAACCATGCCGGGGTTGCATTTAATGCACCGATTCGGGCATGAAACAAAACGAACGCACCCAATCCACTTTTTTTGACCCAGTAGTGATGTTTTGGTTCATTTTGGTCAGTTTCATTACTGTGCCGAAAACCATGCCGGGGGTGCATTTACTGCATCGATTTGGGCCGAAAATGAAACGATGCACCGATTCGTCCAGAAACAAAACGAACGCACCCAGTCCACTTTTATGGACCCAATAGTGATGTTTGGGTTCGTTTGGGTCAGTTTCATAATTGTGTCGAAAAATGGTGATGGGGTTGCATTTAATGCACCGAGTTGGGCAGAAAAGAAACGATGCTCCGATTCGGGCCAGAAACGAAACAAATGCACCCAATCCACTTTTGTAGACCCAATATTGATGTTTTGGTTAATTTTGGTCAGTTTCATTACTGTGCCGAAAACCATGTCGGGTTGCATTTACTGCACTGATTCGGGCCAAAAAATTAAACGATGCAACAATTCGTCCAGAAACAAAACGAACGCACCTAGTCCACTTTTTTGGACCCAATAGTGATGTTTGGGTTCATTTGGGTCAGTTTCGTAATTGTGTCGAAAACCACGCCGGGGTTGCGTTTAATGCACCTAGTCGGGCAGAAAAGAAACGATGCACCGATTCGGGCATGAAACAAAACGAATGCACACAATCCACTTTTTTGGACCTAGTAGTGATGTTTTGGTTCATTTTGGTCAGTTTCATTACTGTGCCGAAAACCATGTCGGGGGTGCATTTACTGCATCGATTTGGGCCGAAAATGAAACGATGCACCGATTCGTCCAGAAACAAAACGAACGCACCCAGTCCACTTTTATGGACCCAATAGTGATGTTTGGGTTCGTTTGGGTCAGTTTCATAATTATGTCGAAAACCATGACGGGTTTGCATTTAATGCACCGAGTTTGGCAGAAAAGAAACGATACACCGATTCGGGCCAGCAACGAAACGAACGCACCCAATCCACTTTTTTCGACCCAATATTGATGTTTTGGTTCATTTTGTTCAGTTTCATTACTGTGCCGAAAACCATGTCGGGTTGCATTTATTGCACCGATTTGGGCCAAAAACGAAACGATGTACCGAGTCGTCCAGAAACAAAACGAACGCACCTAGTCCACTTTTTTTGACCCAATAGTGATGTTTGGGTTCATTTGGGTCAGTTTCATAATTGTGTCGAAAACCATGCCGGGGTTGCATTTAATGCACCGAGTCGGGCAGAAAAGAAACGATGCACCGATGCGGGCCAAAAACAAAACGAACGCACACAATCCACTTTTTTGGACCCAATAGTGATGTTTTGGTTCATTTTGGTTAGTTTCATTACTGTCCCGAAAACCATGCCGGGGGTGCATTTACTGTATCGATTTGGGCCGAAAATGAAACGATGCACCGATTCATCCAGAAACAAAACGAACGCACCCAGTCCACTTTTATAGACCCAATAGTGATGTTTGGGTACGTTTGGGTCAGTTTCATAATTGTGTCGAAAAATGATGCCGGGGTTGCGTTTAATGCACCTAGTCGGGCAGAAAAGAAACGATGCACCGATTCGGGCATGAAACAAAACGAATGCACCCAATCCACTTTTTTTGACCTAGTAGTGATGTTTTAGTTCATTTTGGTCAGTTTCATTACTGTGCCGAAAACCATGCCGGGGGTGCATTTACTGCACCGATTCGGGCCAAAAATGAAACGATGTACCGATTCGTCCAGAAACAAAACGAACGCACCTAGTCCACTTTTTTGGACCCAATAGTGATGTTTGGGTTCATTTGGGTCAGTTTCGTAATTGTGTCGAAAACCATGCCGGGGTTGCATTTAATGCACCGAGTTTGGCAGAAAAGAAACGATGCACCGATTCGGGCCAGCAACGAAACGAACGCACCCAATCCACTTTTTTCGACCCAATATTGATGTTTTGGTTCATTTTGGCCAGTTTCATTACTGTGCCGAAAACCATGTCGGGTTGCATTTACTGCACCGATTCGGGCCAAAAATGAAACGATGTACCGATTCGTCCAGAAACAATACGAACGCACCCAGTCCACTTTTTTGGACCCAATAGTGATGTTTGGGTTCATTTGGGTCAGTTTCGTAATTGTGTCGAAAACCATGCCGGGGTTGCATTTAATGCACCGAGTCGGGCAGAAAAGAAACGATGCACCGATGCGGGCCAAAAACAAAACGAACGCACACAATCCACTTTTTTGGACCCAGTAGTGATGTTTTGGTTCATTTTGGTTAGTTTCATTACTGTGCCGAAAACCATGCCTGGGGTGCATTTACTGTATCGATTTGGGCCGAAAATGAAACGATGCACCGATTCGTCCAGAAACAAAACGAATGCACCCAGTCCACTTTTATGGACCCAATAGTGATGTTTGGGTTCGTTTGGGTCAGTTTCATAATTGTGTCGAAAACCATGACGGGTTTGCATTTAATGCACCGAGTTTGGCAGAAAAGAAACGATGCACCGATTCGGGCCAGCAACGAAACGAACGCACCCAATCCACTTTTTTCGACCCAATATTGATGTTTTTGTTCATTTTGGTCAGTTTCATTACTGTGCCGAAAACCATGTCGGGTTGCATTTACTGCACCGATTCGGGCCAAAAATGAAACGATGTACCGATTCGTCCAGAAACAATACGAACGCACCCAGTCCACTTTTTTGGACCCAATAGTGATGTTTGGGTTCATTTGGGTTAGTTTCATTACTGTGCCAAAAACCATGTCGGGGGTGCATTTACTGTATCGATTTGGGCCGAAAATGAAACGATGCACCGATTCGTCCAGAAACAAAACGAACGCACCCAGTCCACTTTTTTGGACCCAATAGTGATGTTTGGGTTCGTTTGGGTCAGTTTCATAATTGTGTCGAAATACATGACGGGTTTGCATTTAATGCACCGAGTTTGGCAGAAAAGAAACGTTGCACCGATGCGGGCCAAAAACAAAACGAACGCACACAATCCACTTTTTTGGACCCAGTAGTGATGTTTTGGTTCATTTTGGTTAGTTTCATTACTGTGCCGAAAACCATGCCGGGGGTGCATTTACTGTATCGATTTGGGCCGAAAATGAAACGATGCACCGATTCGTCCAGAAACAAAACGAATGCACCCAGTCCACTTTTATGGACCCAATAGTGATGTTTGGGTTCGTTTGGGTCAGTTTCATAATTGTGTCGAAAACCATGACGGGTTTGCATTTAATGCACCGAGTTTGGCAGAAAAGAAACGATGCACCGATTCGGGCCAGCAACGAAACGAACGCACCCAATCCACTTTTTTCGACCCAATATTGATGTTTTGGTTCATTTTGGTCAGTTTCATTACTGTGCCGAAAACCATGTCGGGTTGCATTTACTACACCGATTAAGGCCAAAAACGAAACGATGTACCGAGTCGTCCAGAAACAAAACGAACGCACCTAGTCCACTTTTTTTGACCCAATAGTGATGTTTGGGTTCATTTGGGTCAGTTTCATAATTGTGTCGAAAACCATGCCGGGGTTGCATTTAATGCACCGAGTCGGGCAGAAAAGAAACGATGCACCGATGCGGGCCAAAAACAAAACGAACGCACACAATCCACTTTTTTGGACCCAATAGTGATGTTTTGGTTCATTTTGGTTAGTTTCATTACTGTGCCGAAAACCATGCCGGGGGTGCATTTACTGTATCGATTTGGGCCGAAAATGAAACGATGCACCGATTCGTCAAGAAACAAAACAAACGCACCCAGTCCACTTTTATGGACCCAGTAGTGATGTTTGGGTTCGTTTGGGTCAGTTTCATAATTGTGTCGAAAACCATGACGGGTTTGCATTTAATGCACCGAGTTTGGCAGAAAAGAAACGATGCACCGATTCGGGCCAGCAACGAAACGAACGCACCCAATCCACTTTTTTCGACCCAATATTGATGTTTTGGTTCATTTTGGTCAGTTTCATTACTGTGCCGAAAACCATGCCGGGGGTGCATTTACTGCACCGATTCGGGCCAAAAATGAAACGATGCACCGATTCGTCCAGAAACAAAACGAACGCACCCAGTCCACTTTTATGGACCCAATAGTGATGTTTGGGTTCGTTTGGGTCAGTTTCATAATTGTGTCGAAAACCATGACGGGTTTGCATTTAATGCACCGAGTTTGGCAGAAAAGAAACGATGCACTGATTCGGGCCAGCAATGAAACGAACGCACCCAATCCACTTTTTTCGACCCAATATTGATGTTTTGGTTCATTTTGGTCAGTTTCATTACTGTGCCGAAAACCATGTCGGGTTGCATTTACTGCACCGATTCGGGCCAAAAATGAAACGATGTACCGATTCGTCCAGAAACAATACGAACGCACCCAGTCCACTTTTTTGGACCCAATAGTGATGTTTGGGTTCATTTGGGTCAGTTTCATAATTGTGTCGAAAACCATGCCGGGGTTGCATTTAATGCACCGAGTCGGGCAGAAAAGAAACAATGCACCGATGCGGGCCAAAAACAAAACGAACGCACACAATCCACTTTTTTGGACCCAGTAGTGATGTTTTGGTTCATTTTGGTTAGTTTCATTACTGTGCCGAAAACCATGCCGGGGGTGCATTTACTGTATCGATTTGGGCCGAAAATGAAACGATGCACCGATTCGTCCAGAAACAAAACGAATGCACCCAGTCCACTTTTATGGACCCAATAGTGATGTTTGGGTTCGTTTGGGTCAGTTTCATAATTGTGTCGAAAACCATGACGGGTTTGCATTTAATGCACCGAGTTTGGCAGAAAAGAAACGATGCACCGATTCGGGCCAGCAACGAAACGAATGCACCCAATCCACTTTTTTCGACCCAATATTGATGTTTTGGTTCATTTTGGTCAGTTTCATTACTGTGCCGAAAACCATGTCGGGTTGCATTTATTGCACCGATTCGGGCCAAAAATGAAACGATGTACCGATTCGTCCAGAAACAATATGAACGCACCCAGTCCACTTTTTTGGACCCAATAGTGATGTTTGGGTTCATTTGGGTTAGTTTCATTACTGTGCCGAAAACCATGTCGGGGGTGCATTTACTGTATCGATTTGTGCCGAAAATGAAACGATGCACCGATTCGTCCAGAAACAAAACGAACGCACCCAGTCCACTTTTATGGACCCAATAGTGATGTTTGGGTTCGTTTGGGTCAGTTTCATAATTGTGTCAAAATACATGACGGGTTTGCATTTAATGCACCGAGTTTGGCAGAAAAGAAACGATGCACCGATTCGGGCCAGCAACGAAACGAACGCACCCAATCCACTTTTTTCGACCCAATATTGATGTTTTGGTTCATTTTGGTCAGTTTCATTACTGTGCCGAAAACCATGTCGGGTTGCATTTACTACACCGATTCGGGCCAAAAATGAAACGATGTACCGAGTCGTCCAGAAACAAAACGAACGCACCCAGTCCACTTTTTTGGACCCAATAGTGATGTTTGGGTTCATTTGGGTCAGTTTCGTAATTGTGTCGAAAACCATGCCGGGGTTGCATTTAATGCACCGACTGGGGCAGAAAAGAAACGATGCACCGATTCGGGCCAGAAACGAAACGAACACAGCCAATCCACTTTTTTGGAACCAATATTGATGTTTTGGTTCATTTTGGTCAGTTTTTTACTATGCCGAAAACCATGTCGGGTTGCATATACTGCACCGATTCGGGCCAAAAATTAAACGATGCACCGATTCGTCCAGAAACAAAACGAACGCACCTAGTCCACTTTTTTGGACCCAATAGTGATGTTTGGGTTCATTTGGGTCAGTTTCGTAATTGTGTCAAAAACCATGCCGGGGTTGCGTTTAATGCACCTAGTCGGGCAGAAAAGAAACGATGCACCGATTCGGGCATGAAACAAAACGAACCCACCCAATCCACTTTTTTTGACCCAGTAGTGATGTTTTGGTTCATTTTGGTCAGTTTCATTACTGTGCCGAAAACCATGCCGGGGGTGCATTTACTGCATCGATTTGGGCCGAAAATGAAACGATGCACCGATTCGTCCAGAAACAAAACGAACGCACCCAGTCCACTTTTATGGACCCAATAGTGATGTTTGGGTTCGTTTGGGTCAGTTTCATAATTGTGTCGAAAACCATGACGGGTTTGCATTTAATGCACCGAGTTTGGCAGAAAAGAAACGATGCACCGATTCGGGCCAGCAACGAAACGAACGCACCCAATCCACTTTTTTTGACCCAATATTGATGTTTTGGTTCATTTTGGTCAGTTTCATTACTGTGCCGAAAACCATGTCGGGTTGCAATTACTGCACCGATTCGGGCCAAAAATGAAACGATGTACCGATTCGTCCAGAAACAATACGAACGCACCCAGTCCACTTTGTTGGACCCAATAGTGATGTTTGGGTTCATTTGGGTTAGTTTCATTACTGTGCCGAAAACCATGCCGGGGGTGCATTTACTGTATCGATTTGGGCCGAAAATGAAACGATGCAACGATTCGTCCAGAAACAAAACGAACGCACCCAGTCCACTTTTATGGACCCAATAGTGATGTTTGGGTTCGTTTGGGTCAGTTTCATAATTGTGTCGAAATACATGACGGGTTTGCATTTAATGCACCGAGTTTGGTAGAAAAGAAACGATGCACCGATTCGGGCCAGCAACGAAACGAACGCACCCAATCCACTTTTTTCGACCCAATATTAATGTTTTGGTTCATTTTGGTCAGTTTCATTACTGTGCCGAAAACCATGTCGGGTTGCATTTACTACACCGATTCGGGCCAAAAATGAAACGATGTACCGAGTCGTCCAGAAACAAAACGAACGCACCCAGTCCACTTTTTTGGACCCAATAGTGATGTTTGGGTTCATTTGGGTCAGTTTCGTAATTGTGTCGAAAACCATGCCGGGGATGCATTTAATGCACCGAGTCGGGCAGAAAAGAAACGATGCACCGATTCGGGCCAGAAACGAACTCCATTTTTTTGGAACCAATATTGATGTTTTGGTTCATTTTGGTCAGTTTCATTACTGTGCCGAAAACCATGTCGGGTTGCATTTACTGCATCGATTCGGGCCAAAAACTAAACGATGCACCGATTCGTCCAGAAACAAAACGAATGCACCCAGTCCACTTTTATGGACCCAATAGTGATGTTTGGGTTCGTTTGGGTCAGTTTCATAATTGTGTTGAAAACCATGACGGGTTTGCATTTAATGCACCGAGTTTGGCAGAAAAGAAACGATGCACCGATTCGGGCCAGCAACGAAACGAACGCACCCAATCCACTTTTTTCGACCCAATATTGATGTTTTGGTTCATTTTGGCCAGTTTCATTACTGTGCCGAAAACCATGTCGGGTTGCATTTACTGCACCGATTCGGGCCAAAAATGAAACGATGTACCGATTCGTCCAGAAACAATACGAACGCACCCAGTCCACTTTTTTGGACCCAGTAGTGATGTTTGGGTTCATTTGGGTCAGTTTCGTAATTGTGTCGAAAACCATGCCGGGGTTGCATTTAATGCACCGAGTCGGGCAGAAAAGAAACGATGCACCGATGCGGGCCAAAAACAAAACGAACGCACACAATCCACTTTTTTGGACCCAGTAGTGATGTTTTGGTTCATTTTGGTTAGTTTCATTACTGTGCCGAAAACCATGCCGGGGGTGCATTTACTGTATCGATTTGGGCCGAAAATGAAACGATGCACCGATTCGTCCAGAAAAAAAACGAATGCACCCAGTCCACTTTTATGGACCCAATAGTGATGTTTGGGTTCGTTTGGGTCAGTTTCATAATTGTGTCGAAAACCATGACGGGTTTGCATTTAATGCACCGAGTTTGGCAGAAAAGAAACGATGCACCGATTCGGGCCAGCAACGAAACGAATGCACCCAATCCACTTTTTTCGACCCAATATTGATGTTTTGGTTCATTTTGGTCAGTTTCATTACTGTGCCGAAAACCATGTCGGGTTGCATTTACTGCACCGATTCGGGCCAAAAATGAAACGATGTACCGATTCGTCCAGAAACAATACGAACGCACCCAGTCCACTTTTTTGGACCCAATAGTGATGTTTGGGTTCATTTGGGTTAGTTTCATTACTGTGCCGAAAACCATGTCGGGGGTGCATTTACTGTATCGATTTGTGCCGAAAATGAAACGATGTACCGAGTCGTCCAGAAACAAAACGAACGCACCCAGTCCACTTTTATGGACCCAATAGTGATGTTTGGGTTCGTTTGGGTCAGTTTCATAATTGTGTCGAAAACCATGACGGGTTTGCATTTAATGCACCGAGTTTGGCAGAAAAGAAACGATGCACCGATTCGGGCCAGCAACGAAACGAACGCACCCAATCCACTTTTTTCGACCCAATATTGATGTTTTGGTTCATTTTGGTCAGTTTCATTACTGTGCCGAAAACCATGTCGGGTTGCATTTACTGCACCGATTCGGGCCAAAAATGAAACGATGTACCGATTCGTCCAGAAACAATACGAACGCACCCAGTCCACTTTTTTGGACCCAATAGTGATGTTTGGGTTCATTTGGGTTAGTTTCATTACTGTGCCGAAAACCATGCCGGGGGTGCATTTACTGTATCGATTTGGGCCGAAAATGAAACGATGCACCGATTCATCCAGAAACAAAACGAACGCACCCAGTCCACTTTTATGGACCCAATAGTGATGTTTGGGTTCGTTTGGGTCAGTTTCATAATTGTGTCGAAAACCATGACGGGTTTGCATTTAATGCACCGAGTTTGGCAGAAAAGAAACGATGCACCGATTCGGGCCAGCAACGAAACGAACGCACCCAATCCACTTTTTTCGACCCAATATTGATGTTTTGGTTCATTTTGGTCAGTTTCATTACTGTGCCGAAAACCATGTCGGGTTGCATTTACTGCACCGATTCGGGCCAAAAATGAAACGATGTACCGATTCGTCCAGAAACAATACGAACGCACCCAGTCCACTTTTTTGGACCCAATAGTGATGTTTGGATTCATTTGGGTTAGTTTCATTACTGTGCCGAAAACCATGCCGGGGGTGCATTTACTGTATCGATTTGGGCCGAAAATGAAACGATGCACCGATTCGTCCAGAAACAAAACGAACGCACCCAGTCCACTTTTATGGACCCAATAGTGATGTTTGGGTTCGTTTGGGTCAGTTTCATAATTGTGTCGAAATACATGACGGGTTTGCATTTAATGCACCGAGTTTGGCAGAAAAGAAACGATGCACCGATTCGGGCCAGCAACGAAACGAACGCACCCAATCCACTTTTTTCGACCCAATATTGATGTTTTGGTTCATTTTGGTCAGTTTCATTACTGTGCCGAAAACCATGTCGGGTTGCATTTACTACACCGATTCGGGCCAAAAATGAAACGATGTACCGAGTCGTCCAGAAACAAAACGAACGCACCCAGTCCACTTTTTTGGACCCAATAGTGATGTTTGGGTTCATTTGGGTCAGTTTCGTAATTGTGTCGAAAACCATGCCGGGGATGCATTTAATGCACCGAGTCGGGCAGAAAAGAAACGATGCACCGATTCGGGCCAGAAACGAACTCCATTTTTTTGGAACCAATATTGATGTTTTGGTTCATTTTGGTCAGTTTCATTACTGTGCCGAAAACCATGTCGGGTTGCATTTACTGCACCGATTCGGGCCAAAAACTAAACGATGCACCGATTCGTCCAGAAACAAAACGAACTCACCCAGTCCACTTTTTTGGACCCAATAGTGATGTTTGGGTTCATTTGGGTCAGTTTCGTAATTGTGTCGAAAACCATGCCGGGGTTGCATTTAATGCACCGACTGGGGCAGAAAAGAAACGATGCACCGATTCGGGCCAGAAACGAAACGAACACACCCAATCCACTTTTTTGGAACCAATATTGATGTTTTGGTTCATTTTGGTCAGTTTCTTTACTGTGCCGAAAACCATGTCGGGTTGCATTTACTGCACCGATTCGGGCCAAAAATTAAACGATGCACCGATTCATCCAGAAACAAAAGGAACGCACCTAGTCCACTTTTTTGGACCCAATAGTGATGTTTGGGTTCATTTGGGTCAGTTTCGTAATTGTGTCGAAAACCATGCCGGGGTTGCGTTTAATGAACCTAGTCGGGCAGAAAAGAAACGATGCACCGATTCGGGCATGAAACAAAACGAACGCACCCAATCCACTTTTTTTGACCCAGTAGTGATGTTTTGGTTCATTTTGGTCAGTTTCATTACTGTGCCGAAAACCATGCCGGGGGTGCATTTACTGCATCGATTTGGGCCGAAAATGAAACGATGCACCGATTCGTCCAGAAACAAAACGAACGCACCCAGTCCACTTTTATGGACCCAATAGTGATGTTTGGGTTCGTTTGGGTCAGTTTCATAATTGTGTCGAAAAATGATGACGGGGTTGCATTTGATGCACCGAGTTGGGCAGAAAAGAAACGATGCACCGATTCGGGCCAGCAACGAAACGAACGCACCCAATCCACTTTTTTCGACCCAATATTGATGTTTTGGTTCATTTTGGTCAGTTTCATTACTGTGCCAAAAACCATGTCGGATTGCATTTACTGCACTGATTCGGGCCAAAAAATTAAAAGATGCACCGATTCGTCCAGAAACAAAACGAACGCACCCAGTCCACTTTTATGGACCCAATAGTTATGTTTGGGTACATTTGGGTCAGTTTTGTAATTGTGTCGAAAAATGACGACGGGGTTGCATTTAATACACTGAGTCGGGTAGAAAAGAAACGATGCACCGATGCGGGCCAGAAACAAAACGAAAGCACACGATCCACTTTTTTGGACCTAGTAGTGATGTTTTGGTTCATTTTGGTCTGTTTCATTACTGTGCCGAAAACCATGCCGGGGGTGCATTTACTGCATCGATTTGGGCCGAAAATGAAACGATGCACCGATTCGTCCAGAAACAAAACGAATGCACCCAGTCCACTTTTATGGACCCAATAGTGATGTTTGGGTTCGTTTGGGTCAGTTTCATAATTGTGTCGAAAAATGGTGACGGGGTTGCATTTAATGCACCGAGTTGAGCAGAAAAGAAACGATGCTCCGATTCGGGCCAGAAACGAAACAAATGCACCCAATCCACTTTTGTGGCCCAATATTGATGTTTTGGTTCATTTTGGTCAGTTTCATTACTGTGCCGATTACCATGTCGGGTTGCATTGACTGTACCGATTCGGGCCAAAAATTAAACGATGCACTGATTCGTCCAGAAACAAAACGAACGCACCCAGTCCACTTTTTTGGACCCAATAGTGATGTTTGGGTTCATTTGGGTCAGTTTCATAATTGTGTCGAAAACCATGTTGGGGTTGCATTTAATGCACCGACTGTGGCAGATAAGAAACGATGCACCGATTCGGGCCAGAAAACGAAACGAACACACCCAATCCAGTTTTTTGGAACCAATATTGATGTTTTGGTTCATTTTGGTCAGTTTCTTTACTGTGCCGAAAACCATGTCGGGTTGCATTTACTACACCGATTCGGGCCAAAAATTAAACGATATACCGATTCGTCCAGAAACAAAGCGAACGCACCTAGTCCACTTTTTTGGACCCAATAGTGATGTTTGGGTTCATTTGGGTCAGTTTCGTAATTGTGTCGAAAACCATGTCGGGGTTGCATTTAATGCACTGACTGGGGCAGAAAAGAAACGATGCACCGATTCGGGCCAGAAACGAAACGAACACACCCAATCCACTTTTTTGGAACCAATATTGATGTTTTGGTTCATTTTGGTCAGTTTCTTTACTGTGCCGAAAACCATGTCGGGTTGCATTTACTACACCGATTCGGGCCAAAAATTAAACGATATACCGATTCGTCCAGAAACAAAGCGAACGCACCTAGTCCACTTTTTTGGACCCAATAGTGATGTTTGGGTTCATTTGGGTCAGTTTCGTAATTGTGTCGAAAACCATGCCGGGGTTGCGTTTAATGCACCTAGTCGGGCAGAAAAGAAACGATGCACCGATTCGGGCCAGCAATGAAACGAACGCACCCAATCCACTTTTTTCGACCCAATATTGATGTTTTGGTTCATTTTGGTCAGTTTCATTACTGTGCCGAAAACCATGTCGGGTTGCATTTACTACACCGATTCGGGCCAAAAACTAAACGATGCACCGATTCGTCCAGAAACAAAACGAACGCACCCAGTCCACTTTTATGGACCCAATAGTGATGTTTGGGTTCGTTTGGGTCAGTTTCATAATTGTGTCGAAAAATGACGACGGGGTTGCATTTAATACACTGAGTTGGGCAGAAAAGAAACGATGCACCGATTCGGGCCAGAAACAAAACGAACGCACCTAATCCACTTTTTTTGACCTAGTAGTGATGTTTTGGTTCATTTTGATCAGTTTCATTACTGTGCGAAAACCATGCCGGGGGTGCATTTAGTGCATCGATTTGGGCCGGAAATGAAACGATGCACCGATTCGTCCAGAAACAAAACGAACGCACCCAGTCCACTTTTATGGACCCAATAGTGATGTTTGGGTTCGTTTGGGTAAGTTTCGTAATTGTGTCGAAAAATGATGACGGGGTTGCATTTAATGCACCGAGTTGAGCAGAAAAGAAACGATGCTCCGATTCGGGCCAAAAACGAAACAAATGCACCCAATCCACTTTTGTGGCCCAATATTGATGTTTTGGTTCATTTTGGTCAGTTTCATTACTGTGCCGAAAACCATGTCGGGTTGCATTTACTACACCGATTCGGGCCAAAAATGAAACGATGTACCGAGTCGTCAAGAAACAAAACGAACGCACCCAGTCCACTTTTTTTGACCCAATAGTGATGTTTGGGTTCATTTGGGTCAGTTTCGTAATTGTGTCAAAAACCATGCCGGGGTTGCATTTAATGCACCGACTGGGGCAGAAAAGAAACGATGCATCGATTCGGCCCAGAAACGAAACGAACACACCCAATCCACTTTTTTGGAACCAATATTGATGTTTTGGTTCATTTTGGTCAGTTTCTTTACTGTGCCGAAAACCATGTCGGGTTGCATTTACTGCACCGATTCGGGCCAAAAATTAAACGATGCACCGATTCGTCCAGAAACAAAACGAACACACCTAGTCCACTTTTTTGGACCCAATAGTGATGTTTGGGTTCATTTGGGTCAGTTTCGTAATTGTGTCGAAAACCGTGCCGGGGTTGCGTTTAATGCACCTAGTCGGGCAGAAAAGAAACGATGCACCGATTCGGGCATGAAACAAAACGAACGCACCCAATCCACTTTTTTTGACCCAGTAGTGATGTTTTGGTTCATTTTGGTCAGTTTCATTACTGTGCCGAAAACCATGCCGGGGGTGCATTTACTGCATCGATTTGGGCCGAAAATGAAACGATGCACCGATTCGTCCAGAAAGAAAACGAACGCACCCAGTCCACTTTTATGGACCCAATAGTGATGTTTGGGTTCATTTGGGTCAGTTTCCTAATTGTGTCGAAAACCATGACGGGGTTGCATTTAATGCACCGAGTTCGGCAGAAAAGAAACGATTCACCGATTCGGGCCAGCAACGAAACGAACGCACCCAATCCACTTTTTTCGACCCAATATTGATGTTTTGGTTCATTTTGGTCAGTTTCATTACTGTGCCGAAAACCATGCCGGGGGTGCATTTACTGCACCGATTCGGGCCAAAAATGAAACGATGCACCGATTCGTCCAGAAACAAAACGAACTCACCCAGTCCACTTTTTTGGACCCAATAGTGATGTTTGGGTTCATTTGGGTCAGTTTCGTAATTGTGTCGAAAACCATGCCGGGGTTGCATTTAATGGACCGACTGGGGCAGAAAAGAAACGATGCACCGATTCGGGCCAGAAACGAAACGAACACACCCAATCCACTTTTTTGGAACCAATATTGATGTTTTGGTTCATTTTGGTCAGTTTCTTTACTGTGCCGAAAACCATGTCGGGTTGCATTTACTGCACCGATTCGGGCCAAAAATTAAACGATGCACCGGTTCGTCCAGAAACAAAACGAACGCACCTAGTCCACTTTTTTGGACCCAATAGTGATGTTTGGGTTCGTTTGGGTCAGTTTCGTAATTGTGTCGAAAACCATGCCGGGGTTGCGTTTAATGCACCTAGTCGGGCAGAAAAGAAACGATGCATCGTTTCGGGCAAGAAACAAAACGAATGCACCCAATCCACTTTTTTTGACCCAGTAGTGATGTTTTGGTTCATTTTGGTCAGTTTCATTACTGTGCCGAAAACCATGCCGGGGGTGCATTTATTGCATCGATTTGGGCCGAAAATGAAACGCTGCACCGATTCGTCCAGAAACAAAACGAACGCACCCAGTCCACTTTTATGGACCCAATAGTGATGTTTGGGTTCATTTGGGTCAGTTTCATAATTGTGTCGAAAACCATGACGGGGTTGCATTTAATGCACCGAGTTTGGCAGAAAAGAAACGATGCACCGATTCGGGCCAGCAACGAAACGAACGCACCCAATCCACTTTTTTCGACCCAATATTGATGTTTTGGTTCATTTTGGTCAGTTTCATTACTGTGCCGAAAACCATGTCGGGTTGCATTTACTGCACCGATTCGGGGCAAAAACTAAACGATGCACCGATTCGTCCAGAAACAAAACGAACGCACCCAGTCCACTTTTTTGGACCCAACAGTGATGTTTGGGTTCATTTGGGTCAGTTTCGTAATTATGTCGAAAACCATCTCGGGGTTGCATTTAATGCACCGACTGGGGCAGAAAAGAAACGATGCACCGATTCGGGCCAGAAACGAAACGAACACACCCAATCCACTTTTTTGGAACCAATATTGATGTTTTGGTTCATTTTGGTCAGTTTCTTTACTGTGCCGAAAACCATGCCGGGGGTGCATTTACTGCATCGATTTGGGCCAAAAATGAAACGATGCACCGTTTCGTCCAGAAACAAAACGAACGCACCCAGTCCACTTCTATGGACCCAATAGTGATGTTTGGGTTCATTTGGGTCAGTTTCATAATTGTGTCGAAAACCATGACGGGGTTGCATTTAATGCACCGAGTTTGGCAGAAAAGAAACGATGCACCGATTCGGGCCAGCAACGAAACGAACGCACCCAATCCACTTTTTTCGACCCAATATTGATGTTTTGGTTCATTTTGGTCAGTTTCATTACTGTGCCGAAAACCATGTCGGGTTGCATTTACTGCACCGATTCGGGCCAAAAACTAAACGATGCACCGATTCGTCCAGAAACAAAACGAACGTACCCAGTCCACTTTTATGGACCCAATAGTGATGTTTGGGTTCGTTTGGGTCAGTTTCATAATTGTGTCGAAAACCATGACGGGGTTGCATTTAATGCACCGAGTTTGGCAGAAAAGAAACGATGCACCGATTCGGGCATGAAACAAAACGAATGCACCCAATCCACTTTTTTTGACCCAGTAGTGATGTTTTGGTTCATTTTGGTCAGTTACATTACTGTGCCGAAAACCATGCCGGGGGTGCATTTACTGCATCGATTTGGGCCGAAAATGAAACGATGCACCGATTCGTCCAGAAAGAAAACGAACGCACCCAGTCCACTTTTATGGACCCAATAGTGATGTTTGGGTTCATTTGGGTCAGTTTCATAATTGTGTCGAAAACCATGACGGGGTTGCATTTAATGCACCGAGTTTGGCAGAAAAGAAACGATGCACCGATTCGGGCCAGCAACGAAACGAACGCACCCAATCCACTTTTTTGGAACCAATATTGATGTTTTGGTTCATTTTGATCAGTTTCATTACTGTGCCGAAAACCATGTCGGGTTGCATTAACTGCACCGATTCGGGCCAAAAATTAAACGATGCACCGATTCGTCCAGAAACAAAACGAACGTACCCAGTCCACTTTTATGGACCCAATAGTGATGTTTGGGTTCGTTTGGGTCAGTTTCATAATTGTGTCGAAAACCATGACGGGGTTGCATTTAATGCACCGAGTTTGGCAGAAAAGAAACGATGCACCGATTCGGGCATGAAACAAAACGAATGCACCCAATCCACTTTTTTTGACCCAGTAGTGATGTTTTGGTTCATTTTGGTCAGTTACATTACTGTGCCGAAAACCATGCCGGGGGTGCATTTACTGCATCGATTTGGGCCGAAAATGAAACGATGCACCGATTCGTCCAGAAAGAAAACGAACGCACCCAGTCCACTTTTATGGACCCAATAGTGATGTTTGGGTTCATTTGGGTCAGTTTCATAATTGTGTCGAAAACCATGACGGGGTTGCATTTAATGCACCGAGTTTGGCAGAAAAGAAACGATGCACCGATTCGGGCCAGCAACGAAACGAACGCACCCAATCCACTTTTTTGGAACCAATATTGATGTTTTGGTTCATTTTGTTCAGTTTCATTACTGTGCCGAAAACCATGTCGGGTTGCATTAACTGCACCGATTCGGGCCAAAAATCAAACGATGCACCGATTCGTCCAGAAACAAAACGAACGCACCTAGTCCACTTTTTTGGACCCAATAGTGATGTTTGGGTTCATTTGGGTCAGTTTCAAAATTGTGTCGAAAACCATGCCGGGGTTGCATTTAATGCACCGACTGTGGCAGATAAGAAACGATGCACCGATTCGGGCCAGAAACAAAACGAACACACCCAATTAACTTTGTTGGAACCAATATTGATGTTTTGGTTCATTTTGGTCAGTTTCTTTACTGTGCCGAAAACCATGCCGGGGGTGCATTTACTGCATCGATTTGGGCCGAAAATGAAACGATGCACCGTTTCGTCCAGAAACAAAACGAACGCACCTAGTCCACTTCTATGGACCCAATAGTGATGTTTGGGTTCATTTGGGTCAGTTTCATAATTGTGTCGAAAACCATGACGGGGTTGCATTTAATGCACCGAGTTTGGCAGAAAAGAAACGATGCACCGATTCGGGCCAGCAACGAAACGAACGCACCCAATCCACTTTTTTCGACCCAATATTGATGTTTTGGTTCATTTTGGTCAGTTTCTTTACTGTGCCGAAAACCATGTCGGGTTGCATTTACTGCACCGATTCGGGCCAAAAACTAAACGATGCACCGATTCGTCCAGAAACAAAACGAAAGTACCCAGTCCACTTTTATGGACCCAATAGTGATGTTTGGGTTCGTTTGGGTCAGTTTCATAATTGTGTCGAAAAATGACGACGGGGTTGCATTTAATACACTGAGTTGGGCAGAAAAGAAACGATGCACCGATTCGGGCTAGAAACAAAACGAACGCACCTAATCCACTTTTTTTGACCTAGTAGTGATGTTTTGGTTCATTTTGATCAGTTTCATTACTGTGCCGAAAACCATGCCGGGGGTGCATTTAGTGCATCGATTTGGGCCGAAAATGAAACAATGCACCGATTCGTCCAGAAACAAAACGAACGCACCCAGTCCACTTTTATGGACCCAATAGTGATGTTTGGGTTCGTTTGGGTCAGTTTCATAATTGTGTCGAAAAATGACGACGGGGTTGCATTTAATGCACCGAGTTGAGCAGAAAAGAAACGATGCTCCGATTCGGGCCAGAAACGAAACAAATGCACCCAATCCACTTTTGTGGCCCAATATTGATGTTTTGGTTCATTTTGGTCAGTTTCATTACTGTGCCGATTACCATGTCGGGTTGCATTTACTGCACCGATTCGGGCCAAAAATTAAAGGATGCACCGATTCGTCCAGAAACAAAACGAACGCACCCAGTCCACTTTTTTGGACCCAATAGTGATGTTTGGGTTCATTTGGGTCAGTTTCGTAATTGTGTCGAAAACCATGCCGGGGTTGCATTTAATGCACCGACTGGGGCAGAAAAGAAACGATGCACCGATTCGGGCTAGAAACGAAACGAACACACCCAATCCACTTTTTTGGAACCAATATTGATGTTTTGGTTCATTTTGGTCAGTTTCTTTACTGTGCCGAAAACCATGTCGGGTTGCATTTACTGCACCGATTCGGGCCGAAAATGAAACGATGCACCGATTCGTCCAGAAACAAAACGAACGTACCCAGTCCACTTTTATGGACCCAATAGTGATGTTTCGGTTCGTTTGGGTCAGTTTCATAATTGTGTCGAAAAATGACGACGGGGTTGCATTTAATGCACCGAGTTGAGCAGAAAAGAAACGATGCTCCGATTCGGGCCAGAAACGAAACAAATGCACCCAATCCACTTTTGTGGCCCAATATTGATGTTTTGGTTCATTTTGGTCAGTTTCATTACTGTGCCGATTACCATGTCGGGTTGCATTTACTGCACCGATTCGGGCCAAAAATTAAACGATGCACCGATTCGTCCAGAAACAAAACGAACGCACCCAGTCCACTTTTTTGGACCCAATAGTGATGTTTGGGTTCATTTGGGTCAGTTTCATAATTGTGTCGAAAACCATGCCGGGGTTGCATTTAATGCACCGACTGTGGCAGATAAGAAACGATGCACCGATTCGGGCCAGAAACGAAACGAACACACCCAATCCACTTTTTTGGAACCAATATTGATGTTTTGCTTCATTTTGGTCAGTTTCTTTACTGTGCCGAAAACCATGCCGGGGATGCATTTACTGCATCGATTTGGGCCGAAAATGAAACGATGCACCGTTTCGTCCAGAAACAAAACGAACGCACCCAGTCCACTTCTATGGACCCAATAGTGATGTTTGGGTTCATTTGGGTCAGTTTCATAATTGTGTCGAAAACCATGACGGGGTTGCATTTAATGCACCGAGTTTGGCAGAAAAGAAACGATGCACCGATTCGGGCCAGCAACAAAACGAACGCACCCAATCCACTTTTTTCGACCCAATATTGATGTTTTGGTTCATTTTGGTCAGTTTCATTACTGTGCCGAAAACCATGTCGGGTTGCATTTACTGCACCGATTCGGGTCAAAAACTAAACGATGCACCGATTCGTCCAGAAACAAAACGAACGTACCCAGTCCACTTTTATGGACCCAATAGTGATGCTTGGGTTCGTTTGGGTCAGTTTCATAATTGTGTCGAAAAATGACGACGGGGTTGCATTTAATACACTGAGTTGGGCAGAAAAGAAACGATGCACCAATTCGGGCTAGAAACAAAACGAACGCACCTAATCCACTTTTTTTGACCTAGTAGTGATGTTTTGGTTCATTTTGATCAGTTTCATTACTGTGCCGAAAACCATGCCGGGGGTGCATTTAGTGCATCGATTTGGGCCGAAAATGAAACGATGCACCGATTCGTCCAGTAACAAAACGAACGCACCCAGTCCACTTTTATGGACCCAATAGTGATGTTTGGGTTCGTTTGGGTCAGTTTCATAATTGTGTCGAAAAATGACGACGGGGTTGCATTTAATGCACCGAGTTGAGCAGAAAAGAAACGATGCTCCGATTCGGTCCAGAAACGAAACGAACGCACCCAATCCACTTTTTTGGAACCAATATTGATGTTTTGGTTCATTTTGGTCAGTTTCATTACTGTGCCGATTACCATGTCGGGTTGCATTTACTGCACCGATTCGGGCCAAAAATTAAACGATGCACCGATTCGTCCAGAAACAAAACGAACGCACCCAGTCCACTTTTTTGGACCCAATAGTGATGTTTGGGTTCATTTGGGTCAGTTTCATAATTGTGTCGAAAACCATGCCGGGGTTGCATTTAATGCACCGACTGTGGCAGATAAGAAACGATGCACCGATTCGGGCCAGAAACAAAACGAACACACCCAATTAACTTTTTTGGAACCAATATTGATGTTTTGGTTCATTTTGGTCAGTTTCTTTACTGTGCCGAAAACCATGCCGGGGGTGCATTTACTACATCGATTTGGGCCGAAAATGAAACGATGCACCGTTTCGTCCAGAAACAAAATGAACGCACCCAGTCCACTTCTATGGACCCAATAGTGATGTTTGGGTTCATTTGGGTCAGTTTCATAATTGTGTCGAAAACCATGACGGGGTTGCATTTAATGCACCGAGTTTGGCAGAAAAGAAACGATGCACCGATTCGGGCCAGCAACGAAATGAACGCACCCAATCCACTTTTTTCGACCCAATATTGATGTTTTGGTTCATTTTGGTCAGTTTCATTACTGTGCCGAAAACCAT
This sequence comes from Echinochloa phyllopogon, assembly GCA_033239725.1. Lineage (NCBI taxonomy): Eukaryota > Viridiplantae > Streptophyta > Magnoliopsida > Poales > Poaceae > Echinochloa > Echinochloa phyllopogon. The sequence continues at coordinate 34,292,014 of BTCW01000018.1, forward strand.
GTCGGGTTGCATTTACTGCACCGATTCGGGCCAAAAACTAAACGATACACCGATTCGTCCAGAAACAAAACGAACGTACCCAGTCCACTTTTATGGACCCAATAGCGATGTTTGGGTTCGTTTGGGTCAGTTTCATAATTGTGTCGAAAAATGACGACGGGGTTGCATTTAATACACTGAGTTGGGCAGAAAAGAAACGATGCACCAATTCGGGCTAGAAACAAAACGAACGCACCTAATCCACTTTTTTTGACCTAGTAGTGATGTTTTGGTTCATTTTGATCAGTTTCATTACTGTGCCGAAAACCATGCCGGGGGTGCATTTAGTGCATCGATTTGGGCCGAAAATGAAACAATGCACCGATTCGTCCAGAAACAAAACGAACGCACCCAGTCCACTTTTATGGACCCAATAGTGATGTTTGGGTTCGTTTGGGTCAGTTTCATAATTGTGTCGAAAAATGACGACGGGGTTGCATTTAATGCACCGAGTTGAGCAGAAAAGAAACGATGCTCCGATTCGGTCCAGAAACGAAACAAATGCACCCAATCCACTTTTGTGGCCCAATATTGATGTTTTGGTTCATTTTGGTCAGTTTCATTACTGTGCCGATTACCATGTCGGGTTGCATTTACTGCACCGATTCGGGCCAAAAATTAAACGATGCACCGATTCGTCCAGAAACAAAACGAACGCACCCAGTCCACTTTTTTGGACCCAATAGTGATGTTTGGGTTCATTTGGGTCAGTTTCATAATTGTGTCGAAAACCATGCCGGGGTTGCATTTAATGCACCGACTGTGGCAGATAAGAAACGATGCACCGATTCGGGCCAGAAACAAAACGAACACACCCAATTAACTTTTTTGGAACCAATATTGATGTTTTGGTTCATTTTGGTCAGTTTCTTTACTGTGCCGAAAACCATGCCGGGGGTGCATTTACTACATCGATTTGGGCCGAAAATGAAACGATGCACCGTTTCGTCCAGAAACAAAATGAACGCACCCAGTCCACTTCTATGGACCCAATAGTGATGTTTGGGTTCATTTGGGTCAGTTTCATAATTGTGTCGAAAACCATGACGGGGTTGCATTTAATGCACCGAGTTTGGCAGAAAAGAAACGATGCACCGATTCGGGCCAGCAACGAAATGAACGCACCCAATCCACTTTTTTCGACCCAATATTGATGTTTTGGTTCATTTTGGTCAGTTTCATTACTGTGCCGAAAACCATGTCGGGTTGCATTTACTGCACCGATTCGGGCCAAAAACTAAACGATACACCGATTCGTCCAGAAACAAAACGAACGTACCCAGTCCACTTTTATGGACCCAATAGCGATGTTTGGGTTCGTTTGGGTCAGTTTCATAATTGTGTCGAAAAATGACGACGGGGTTGCATTTAATACACTGAGTTGGGCAGAAAAGAAACGATGCACCAATTCGGGCTAGAAACAAAACGAACGCACCTAATCCACTTTTTTTGACCTAGTAGTGATGTTTTGGTTCATTTTGATCAGTTTCATTACTGTGCCGAAAACCATGCCGGGGGTGCATTTAGTGCATCGATTTGGGCCGAAAATGAAACAATGCACCGATTCGTCCAGAAACAAAACGAACGCACCCAGTCCACTTCTATGGACCCAATAGTGATGTTTGGGTTCATTTGGGTCAGTTTCATAATTGTGTCGAAAACCATGACGGGGTTGCATTTAATGCACCGAGTTTGGCAGAAAAGAAACGATGCACCGATTCGGGCCAGCAACGAAACGAACGCACCCAATCCACTTTTTTCGACCCAATATTGATGTTTTGGTTCATTTTGGTCAGTTTCATTACTGTGCCGAAAACCATGTTGGGTTGCATTTACTGCACCGATTCGGGCCAAAAACTAAACGATGCACCGATTCGTCCAGAAACAAAACGAACGTACCCAGTCCACTTTTATGGACCCAATAGTGATGTTTGGGTTCGTTTGGGTCAGTTTCATAATTGTGTCGAAAAATGACGACGGGGTTGCATTTAATACACTGAGTTGGGCAGAAAAGAAACGATGCACCAATTCGGGCTAGAAACAAAACGAACGCACCTAATCCACTTTTTTTGACCTAGTAGTGATGTTTTGGTTCATTTTGATCAGTTTCATTACTGTGCCGAAAACCATGCCGGGGGTGCATTTAGTGCATCGATTTGGGCCGAAAATGAAACAATGCACCGATTCGTCCAGAAACAAAACGAACGCACCCAGTCCACTTTTATGGACCCAATAGTGATGTTTGGGTTCGTTTGGGTCAGTTTCATAATTGTGTCGAAAAATGACGACGGGGTTGCATTTAATGCACCGAGTTGAGCAGAAAAGAAACGATGCTCCGAATCGGGCCAGAAACGAAACAAATGCACCCAATCCACTTTTGTGGCCCAATATTGATGTTTTGGTTCATTTTGGTCAGTTTCATTACTGTGCCGATTACCATGTCGGGTTGCATTTACTGCACCGATTCGGGCCAAAAATTAAAGGATGCACCGATTCGTCCAGAAATAAAACGAACGCACCCAGTCCACTTTTTTGGACCCAATAGTGATGTTTGGGTTCATTTGGGTCAGTTTCGTAATTGTGTCGAAAACCATGCCGGGGTTGCATTTAATGCACCGACTGGGGCAGAAAAGAAACGATGCACCGATTCGGGCCATAAACGAAACGAACACACCCAATCCACTTTTTTGGAACCAATATTGATGTTTTGGTTCATTTTGGTCAGTTTCTTTACTGTGCCGAAAACCATGTCGGGTTGCATTTACTGCACCGATTCGGGCCAAAAACTAAACGATGCACCGATTCGTCCAGAAACAAAACGAACGTACCCAGTCCACTTTTATGGACCCAATAGTGATGTTTCGGTTCGTTTGGGTCAGTTTCATAATTGTGTCGAAAAATGACGACGGGGTTGCATTTAATGCACCGAGTTGAGCAGAAAAGAAACGATGCTCCGATTCGGGCCAGAAACGAAACAAATGCACCCAATCCACTTTTGTGGCCCAATATTGATGTTTTGGTTCATTTTGGTCAGTTTCATTACTGTGCCGATTACCATGTCGGGTTGCATTTACTGCACCGATTCGGGCCAAAAATTAAACGATGCACCGATTCGTCCAGAAACAAAACGAACGCACCCAGTCCACTTTTTTGGACCCAATAGTGATGTTTGGGTTCATTTGGGTCAGTTTCATAATTGTGTCGAAAACCATGCCGGGGTTGCATTTAATGCACCGACTGTGGCAGATAAGAAACGATGCACCGATTCGGGCCAGAAACAAAACGAACACACCCAATTAACTTTTTTGGAACCAATATTGATGTTTTGGTTCATTTTGGTCAGTTTCTTTACTGTGCCGAAAACCATGCCGGGGGTGCATTTACTGCATCGATTTGGGCCGAAAATGAAACGATGCACCGTTTCGTCCAGAAACAAAACGAACGCACCCAGTCCACTTCTATGGACCCAATAGTGATGTTTGGGTTCATTTGGGTCAGTTTCATAATTGTGTCGAAAACCATGACGGGGTTGCATTTAATGCACCGAGTTTGGCAGAAAAGAAACGATGCACCGATTCGGGCCAGCAACGAAACGAACGCACCCAATCCACTTTTTTCGACCCAATATTGATGTTTTGGTTCATTTTGGTCAGTTTCATTACTGTGCCGATTACCATGTCGGGTTGCATTTACTGCACCGATTCGGGCCAAAAACTAAACGATGCACCGATTCGTCCAGAAACAAAACGAACGTACCCAGTCCACTTTTATGGACCCAATAGTGATGTTTGGGTTCGTTTGGGTCAGTTTCATAATTGTGTCGAAAAATGACGACGGGGTTGCATTTAATACACTGAGTTGGGCAGAAAAGAAACGATGCACCAATTCGGGCTAGAAACAAAACGAACGCACCTAATCCACTTTTTTTGACCTAGTAGTGATGTTTTGGTTCATTTTGATCAGTTTCATTACTGTGCCGAAAACCATGCCGGGGGTGCATTTAGTGCATCGATTTGGGCCGAAAATGAAACAATGCACCGATTCGTCCAGAAACAAAACGAACGCACCCAGTCCACTTTTATGGACCCAATAGTGATGTTTGGGTTCGTTTGGGTCAGTTTCATAATTGTGTCGAAAAATGACGACGGGGTTGCATTTAATGCACCGAGTTGAGCAGAAAAGAAACGATGCTCCGATTCGGGCCAGAAACGAAACAAATGCACCCAATCCACTTTTGTGGCCCAATATTGATGTTTTGGTTCATTTTGGTCAGTTTCATTACTGTGCCGATTACCATGTCGGGTTGCATTTACTGCACCGATTCGGGCCAAAAATTAAAGGATGCACCGATTCGTCCAGAAATAAAACGAACGCACCCAGTCCACTTTTTTGGACCCAATAGTGATGTTTGGGTTCATTTGGGTCAGTTTCGTAATTGTGTCGAAAACCATGCCGGGGTTGCATTTAATGCATCGACTGGGGCAGAAAAGAAACGATGCACCGATTCGGGCCATAAACGAAACGAACACACCCAATCCACTTTTTTGGAACCAATATTGATGTTTTGGTTCATTTTGGTCAGTTTCTTTACTGTGCCGAAAACCATGTCGGGTTGCATTTACTGCACCGATTCGGGCCAAAAACTAAACGATGCACCGATTCGTCCAGAAACAAAACGAACGTACCCAGTCCACTTTTATGGACCCAATAGTGATGTTTCGGTTCGTTTGGGTCAGTTTCATAATTGAGTCGAAAAATGACGACGGGGTTGCATTTAATGCACCGAGTTGAGCAGAAAAGAAACGATGCTCCGATTCGGGCCAGAAACGAAACAAATGCACCCAATCCACTTTTGTGGCCCAATATTGATGTTTTGGTTCATTTTGGTCAGTTTCATTACTGTGCCGATTACCATGTCGGGTTGCATTTACTGCACCGATTCGGGCCAAAAATTAAACGATGCACCGATTCGTCCAGAAACAAAACGAACGCACCCAGTCCACTTTTTTGGACCCAATAGTGATGTTTGGGTTCATTTGGGTCAGTTTCATAATTGTGTCGAAAACCATGCCGGGGTTGCATTTAATGCACCGACTGTGGCAGATAAGAAACGATGCACCGATTCGGGCCAGAAACAAAACGAACACACCCAATTAACTTTTTTGGAACCAATATTGATGTTTTGGTTCATTTTGGTCAGTTTCTTTACTGTGCCGAAAACCATGCCGGGGGTGCATTTACTGCATCGATTTGGGCCGAAAATGAAACGATGCACCGTTTCGTCCAGAAACAAAACGAACGCACCCAGTCCACTTCTATGGACCCAATAGTGATGTTTGGGTTCATTTGGGTCAGTTTCATAATTGTGTCGAAAACCATGACGGGGTTGCATTTAATGCACCGAGTTTGGCAGAAAAGAAACGATGCACCGATTCGGGCCAGCAACGAAACGAACGCACCCAATCCACTTTTTTCGACCCAATATTGATGTTTTGGTTCATTTTGGTCAGTTTCATTACTGTGCCGATTACCATGTCGGGTTGCATTTACTGCACCGATTCGGGCCAAAAATTAAACGATGCACCGATTCGTCCAGAAACAAAGCGAACGCACCTAGTCCACTTTTTTGGACCCAATAGTGATGTTTGGGTTCATTTGGGTCAGTTTCGTAATTGTGTCGAAAACCATGCCGGGGTTGCATTTAATGCACCGAGTTTGGCAGAAAAGAAACGATGCACCGATTCGGGCCAGCAACGAAACGAACGCACCCAATCCACTTTTTTCGACCCAATATTGATGTTTTGGTTCATTTTGGTCAGCTTCATTACTGTGCCGAAAACCATGTCGGGTTGCATTTACTGCACCGATTCGGGTCAAAAACTAAACGATGCACCGATTCATCCAGAAACAAAACGAACGTACCCAGTCCACTTTTATGGACCCAATAGTGATGCTTGGGTTCGTTTGGGTCAGTTTCATAATTGTGTCGAAAAATGACGACGGGGTTGCATTTAATACACTGAGTTGGGCAGAAAAGAAACGATGCACCAATTCGGGCTAGAAACAAAACGAACGCACCTAATCCACTTTTTTTGACCTAGTAGTGATGTTTTGGTTCATTTTGATCAGTTTCATTACTGCGCCGAAAACCATGCCGGGGGTGCATTTAGTGCATCGATTTGGGCCGAAAATGAAACGATGCACCGATTCGTCCAGAAACAAAACGAACGCACCCAGTCCACTTTTATGGACCCAATAGTGATGTTTGGGTTCGTTTGGGTCAGTTTCATAATTGTGTCGAAAAATGACGACGGGGTTGCATTTAATGCACCGAGTTGAGCAGAAAAGAAACGATGCTCCGATTCGGGCCAGAAATGAAACAAATGCACCCAATCCACTTTTGTGGCCCAATATTGATGTTTTGGTTCATTTTGGTCAGTTTCATTACTGTGCCGATTACCATGTCGGGTTGCATTTACTGCACCGATTCGGGCCAAAAATTAAACGATGCACCGATTCGTCCAGAAACAAAATGAACGCACCCAGTCCACTTTTTTGGACCCAATAGTGATGTTTGGGTTCATTTGGGTCAGTTTCATAATTGTGTCGAAAACCATGCCGGGGTTGCATTTAATGCACCGACTGTGGCAGATAAGAAACGATGCACCGATTCGGGCCAGAAACAAAACGAACACACCCAATTAACTTTTTTGGAACCAATATTGATGTGTTGGTTCATTTTGGTCAGTTTCTTTACTGTGCCGAAAACCATGCCGGGGGTGCATTTACTGCATCGATTTGGGCCAAAAATGAAACGATGCACCGTTTCGTCTAGAAACAAAACGAACGCACCCAGTCCACTTCTATGGACCCAATAGTGATGTTTGGGTTCATTTGGGTCAGTTTCATAATTGTGTCGAAAACCATGACGGGGTTGCATTTAATGCACCGAGTTTGGCAGAAAAGAAACGATGCACCGATTCGGGCCAGCAACGAAACGAACGCACCCAATCCACTTTTTTCGACCCAATATTGATGTTTTGGTTCATTTTGGTCAGTTTCATTACTGTGCCGAAAACCATGTCGGGTTGCATTTACTGCACCGATTCGGGCCAAAAACTAAACGATGCACCGATTCGTCCAGAAACAAAACGAACGTACCCAGTCCACTTTTATGGACCCAATAGTGATGCTTGGGTTCGTTTGGGTCAGTTTCATAATTGTGTCGAAAAATGACGACGGGGTTGCATTTAATACACTGAGTTGGGCAGAAAAGAAACGATGCACCAATTCGGGCTAGAAACAAAACGAACGCACCTAATCCACTTTTTTTGACCTAGTAGTGATGTTTTGGTTCATTTTGATCAGTTTCATTACTGTGCCGAAAACCATGCCGGGGGTGCATTTACTGCATCGATTTGGGCCGAAAATGAAACAATGCACCGATTTGTCCGGAAACAAAACGAACGCACCCAGTCCACTTTTATGGACCCAATAGTGATGTTTGGGTTCGTTTGGGTCAGTTTCATAATTGTGTCGAAAAATGACGACGGGGTTGCATTTAATGCACCGAGTTGAGCAGAAAAGAAACGATGCTCCGATTCGGGCCAGAAACGAAACAAATGCACCCAATCCACTTTTGTGGCCCAATATTGATGTTTTGGTTCATTTTGGTCAGTTTCATTACTGTGCCGATTACCATGTCGGGTTGCATTTACTGCACCGATTCGGGCCAAAAATTAAAGGATGCACCGATTCGTCCAGAAACAAAACGAACGCACCCACTCCACTTTTTTGGACCCAATAGTGATGTTTGGGTTCATTTGGGTCAGTTTCGTAATTGTGTCGAAAACCATGCCGGGGTTGCATTTAATGCACCGACTGGGGCAGAAAAGAAACGATGCACCGATTCGGGCTAGAAACGAAACGAACACACCCAATCCACTTTTTTGGAACCAATATTGATGTTTTGGTTCATTTTGGTCAGTTTCTTTACTGTGCCGAAAACCATGTCGGGTTGCATTTACTGCACCGATTCGGGCCAAAAAGTAAACGATGCACCGATTCGTCCAGAAACAAAACGAACGTACCCAGTCCACTTTTATGGACCCAATAGTGATGTTTCGGTTCGTTTGGGTCAGTTTCATAATTGTGTCGAAAAATGACGATGGGGTTGCATTTAATGCACCGAGTTGAGCAGAAAAGAAACGATGCTCCGATTCGGGCCAGAAATGAAACAAATGCACCCAATCCACTTTTGTGGCCCAATATTGATGTTTTGGTTCATTTTGGTCAGTTTCATTACTGTGCCGATTACCATGTCGGGTTGCATTTACTGCACCGATTCGGGCCAAAAATTAAACGATGCACCGATTCGTCCAGAAACAAAACGAACGCACCCAGTCCACTTTTTTGGACCCAATAGTGATGTTTGGGTTCATTTGGGTCAGTTTCATAATTGTGTCGAAAACCATGCCGGGGTTGCATTTAATGCACCGACTGTGGCAGATAAGAAACGATGCACCGATTCGGGCCAGAAACAAAACGAACACACCCAATTAACTTTTTTGGAACCAATATTGATGTTTTGGTTCATTTTGGTCAGTTTCTTTACTGTGCCGAAAACCATGCCGGGGGTGCATTTACTGCATCGATTTGGGCCGAAAATGAAACGATGCACCGTTTCGTCCAGAAACAAAACGAACGCACCCAGTCCACTTCTATGGACCCAATAGTGATGTTTGGGTTCATTTGGGTCAGTTTCATAATTGTGTCGAAAACCATGACGGGGTTGCATTTAATGCACCGAGTTTGGCAGAAAAGAAACGATGCACCGATTCGGGCCAGCAACGAAACGAACGCACCCAATCCACTTTTTTCGACCCAATATTGATGTTTTGGTTCATTTTGGTCAGTTTCATTACTGTGCCGAAAACCATGTCGGGTTGCATTTACTGCACCGATTCGGGCCAAAAACTAAACGATGCACCGATTCGTCCAGAAACAAAACGAACGTACCCAGTCCACTTTTATGGACCCAATAGTGATGTTTGGGTTCGTTTGGGTCAGTTTCATAATTGTGTCGAAAAATGACGACGGGGTTGCATTTAATACACTGAGTTGGGCAGAAAAGAAACGATGCACCAATTCGGGCTAGAAACAAAACGAACGCACCTAATCCACTTTTTTTGACCTAGTAGTGATGTTTTGGTTCATTTTGATCAGTTTCATTACTGTGCCGAAAACCATGACGGGGGTGCATTTAGTGCATCGATTTGGGCCGAAAATGAAACAATGCACCGATTCGTCCAGAAACAAAACGAACGCACCCAGTCCACTTTTATGGACCCAATAGTGATGTTTGGGTTCGTTTGGGTCAGTTTCATAATTGTGTCGAAAAATGACGACGGGGTTGCATTTAATGCACCGAGTTGAGCAGAAAAGAAACGATGCTCCGATTCGGGCCAGAAACGAAACAAATGCACCCAATCCACTTTTGTGGCCCAATATTGATGTTTTGGTTCATTTTGGTCAGTTTCATTACTGTGCCGATTACCATATCGGGTTGCATTTACTGCACCGATTCGGGCCAAAAAATTAAACGATGCACCGATTCGTCCAGAAACAAAACGAACGCACCCAGTCCAATTTTTTGGACCCAATAGTGATGTTTGGGTTCATTTGGGTCAGTTTTGTAATTGTGTCGAAAACCATGCCGGGGTTGCATTTAATGCACCGACTGGGGCAGAAAAGAAACGATGCACCGATTCGGGCCAGAAACGAAACGAACACACCCAATCCACTTTTTTGGAACCAATATTGATGTTTTGGTTCATTTTGGTCAGTTTCATTACTGTGCCGAAAACCATGTCGGGTTGCATTTACTGCACCGATTCGGGCCAAAAACTAAACGATGCACCGATTCGTCCAGAAACAAAACGAACGTACCCAGTCCACTTTTATGGACCCAATAGTGATGTTTCGGTTCGTTTGGGTCAGTTTCATAATTGTGTCGAAAAATGACGACGGGGTTGCATTTAATGCACCGAGTTGAGCAGAAAAGAAACGATGCTCCGATTCGGGCCAGAAACGAAACAAATGCACCCAATCCACTTTTGTGGCCCAATATTGATGTTTTGGTTCATTTTGGTCAGTTTCATTACTGTGCCGATTACCATGTCGGGTTGCATTTACTGCACCGATTCGGGCCAAAAATTAAACGATGCACCGATTCGTCCAGAAACAAAACGAACGCACCCAGTCCACTTTTTTGGACCCAATAGTGATGTTTGGGTTCATTTGGGTCAGTTTCATAATTGTGTCGAAAACCATGCCGGGGTTGCATTTAATGCACCGACTGTGGCAGATAAGAAACGATGCACCGATTCGGGCCAGAAACGAAACGAACACACCCAATCCACTTTTTTGGAACCAATATTGATGTTTTGGTTCATTTTGATCAGTTTCATTACTGTGCCGAAAACCATGTCGGGTTGCATTAACTGCACCGATTCGGGCCAAAAATTAAACGATGCACCGATTCGTCCAGAAACAAAACGAACGCACCTAGTCCACTTTTTTGGACCCAATAGTGATGTTTGGGTTCATTTGGGTCAGTTTCGTAATTGTGTCGAAAACCATGCCGGGGTTGCATTTAATGCACCGACTGGGGCAGAAAAGAAACGATGCACCGATTCGGGCCAGAAACGAAACGAAAACACCCAATCCACTTTTTTGGAACCAATATTGATGTTTTGGTTCATTTTGGTCAGTTTCTTTACTGTGCCGAAAACCATGCCGGGGGTGCATTTACTGCATCGATTTGGGCCGAAAATGAAACGATGCACCGTTTCGTCCAGAAACAAAACGAACGCACCCAGTCCACTTCTACGGACCCAATAGTGATGTTTGGGTTCATTTGGGTCAGTTTCATAATTGTGTCGAAAACCATGAAGGGGTTGCATTTAATGCACCGAGTTTGGCAGAAAAGAAACGATGCACCGATTCGGGCCAGCAACGAAACGAACGCACCCAATCCACTTTTTTCGACCCAATATTGATGTTTTGGTTCATTTTGGTCAGTTTCATTACTGTGCCGAAAACCATGTCGGGTTGCATTTACTGCACCGATTCGGGCCAAAACCTTAAAAGATGCACCAATTCGTCCAGAAACAAAACGAACGCACCTAGTCCACTTTTTTTACCCAATAGTGATGTTTGGGTTCGTTTGGGTCAGTTTCATAATTGTGTCGAAAACCATGCCGGGGTTGCATTTAATGCACCGACTGTGGCTGATAAGAAACGATGCACCGATTCGGGCCAGAAACGAAACGAACACACCCAATCCACTTTTTTGGAACCAATATTGATGTTTTGGTTCATTTTGATCAGTTTCATTACTGTGCCGAAAACCATGTCGGGTTGCATTAACTGCACCGATTCGGGCCAAAAATTAAACGATGCACCGATTCGTCCAGAAACAAAACGAACGCACCTAGTCCACTTTTTTGGACCCAATAGTGATGTTTGGGTTCATTTGGGTCAGTTTCGTAATTGTGTCGAAAACCATGCCGGGGTTGCATTTAATGCACCGACTGGGGCAGAAAAGAAACGATGCACCGATTCGGGCCAGAAACGAAACGAACACACCCAATCCACTTTTTTGGAACCAATATTGATGTTTTGGTTCATTTTGGTCAGTTTCTTTACTGTGCCGAAAACCATGCCGGGGGTGCATTTACTGCATCGATTTGGGCCGAAAATGAAACGATGCACCGTTTCGTCCAGAAACAAAACGAACGCACCCAGTCCACTTCTACGGACCCAATAGTGATGTTTGGGTTCATTTGGGTCAGTTTCATAATTGTGTCGAAAACCATGACGGGGTTGCATTTAATGCACCGAGTTTGGCAGAAAAGAAACGATGCACCGATTCGGGCCAGCAACGAAACGAACGCACCCAATCCACTTTTTTCGACCCAATATTGATGTTTTGGTTCATTTTGGTCAGTTTCATTACTGTGCCGAAAACCATGTCGGGTTGCATTTACTGCACCGATTCGGGCCAAAACCTTAAAAGATGCACCAATTCGTCCAGAAACAAAACGAACGCACCTAGTCCACTTTTTTTACCCAATAGTGATGTTTGGGTTCGTTTGGGTCAGTTTCATAATTGTGTCGAAAACCATGTCGGGGTTGCATTTCATGCACCGAGTCGGGCAGAAAAGAAACGATGCACCGATGCGGGCCAGAAACAAAACGAAAGCACACAATCCACTTTTTTGGACCCGGTAGTGATGTTTTGGTTCATTTTGGTCAGTTTCATTACTGTGCCGAAAACCATGCCGGGGGTGCATTTACTGCATCGATTTGGGCCGAAAATGAAACGATGCACCGATTCGTCCAGAAACAAAACGAACGCACCCAGTCCACTTTTATGGACCCAATAGTGATGTTTGGGTTCGTTTGGGTCAGTTTCATAATTGTGTCGAAAAATGACGATGGGGTTGCATTTAATGCACCGAGTTGAGCAGAAAAGAAACGATGCTCCGATTCGGGCCAGAAACGAAACAAATGCACCCAATCCACTTTTGTGGCCCAATATTGATGTTTTGGTTCATTTTGGTCAGTTTCATTACTGTGCCGATTACCATGTCGGGTTGCATTTACTGCACCGATTCGGGCCAAAAATTAAACGATGCACCGATTCGTCCAGAAACAAAACGAACGCACCCAGTCCACTTTTTTGGACCCAATAGTGATGTTTGGGTTCATTTGGGTCAGTTTCATAATTGTGTCGAAAACCATGCCGGGGTTGCATTTAATGCACCGACTGTGGCAGATAAGAAACGATGCACCGATTCGGGCCAGAAACAAAACGAACACACCCAATTAACTTTTTTGGAACCAATATTGATGTTTTGGTTCATTTTGGTCAGTTTCTTTACTGTGCCGAAAACCATGCCGGGGGTGCATTTACTGCATCGATTTGGGCCGAAAATGAAACGATGCACCGTTTCGTCCAGAAACAAAACGAACGCACCCAGTCCACTTCTATGGACCCAATAGTGATGTTTGGGTTCATTTGGGTCAGTTTCATAATTGTGTCGAAAACCATGACGGGGTTGCATTTAATGCACCGAGTTTGGTAGAAAAGAAACGATGCACCGATTCGGGCCAGCAACGAAACGAACGCACCCAATCCACTTTTTTCGACCCAATATTGATGTTTTGGTTCATTTTGGTCAGTTTCATTACTGTGCCGAAAACCATGTCGGGTTGCATTTACTGCACCGATTCGGGCCAAAAACTAAACGATGCACCGATTCGTCCAGAAACAAAACGAACGTACCCAGTCCACTTTTATGGACCCAATAGTGATGTTTGGGTTCGTTTGGGTCAGTTTCATAATTGTGTCGAAAAATGACGACGGGGTTGCATTTAATACACTGAGTTGGGCAGAAAAGAAACGATGCACCAATTCGGGCTAGAAACAAAACGAACGCACCTAATCCACTTTTTTTGACCTAGTAGTGATGTTTTGGTTCATTTTGATCAGTTTCATTACTGTGCCGAAAACCATGCCGGGGGTGCATTTAGTGCATCGATTTGGGCCGAAAATGAAACGATGCACCGATTCGTCCAGAAACAAAACGAACGCACCCAGTCCACTTTTATGGACCCAATAGTGATGTTTGGGTTCGTTTGGGTCAGTTTCATAATTGTGTCGAAAAATGACGACGGGGTTGCATTTAATGCACCGAGTTGAGCAGAAAAGAAACGATGCTCCGATTCGGGCCAGAAACGAAACAAATGCACCCAATCCACTTTTGTGGCCCAATATTGATGTTTTGGTTCATTTTGGTCAGTTTCATTACTGTGCCGATTACCATGTCGGGTTGCATTTACTGCACCGATTCGGGCCAAAAATTAAACGATGCACCGATTCGTCCAGAAACAAAACGAACGCACCCAGTCCACTTTTTTGGACCCAATAGTGATGTTTGGGTTCATTTGGGTCAGTTTCATAATTGTGTCGAAAACCATGCCGGGGTTGCATTTAATGCACCGACTGTGGCAGATAAGAAACGATGCACCGATTCGGGCCAGAAACAAAACGAACACACCCAATTAACTTTTTTGGAACCAATATTGATGTTTTGGTTCATTTTGGTCAGTTTCTTTACTGTGCCGAAAACCATGCCGGGGGTGCATTTACTGCATCGATTTGGGCCGAAAATGAAACGATGCACCGTTTCGTCCAGAAACAAAACGAACGCACCCAGTCCACTTCTATGGACCCAATAGTGATGTTTGGGTTCATTTGGGTCAGTTTCATAATTGTGTCGAAAACCATGACGGGGTTGCATTTAATGCACCGAGTTTGGTAGAAAAGAAACGATGCACCGATTCGGGCCAGCAACGAAACGAACGCACCCAATCCACTTTTTTCGACCCAATATTGATGTTTTGGTTCATTTTGGTCAGTTTCATTACTGTGCCGAAAACCATGTCGGGTTGCATTTACTGCACCGATTCGGGCCAAAAACTAAACGATGCACCGATTCGTCCAGAAACAAAACGAACGTACCCAGTCCACTTTTATGGACCCAATAGTGATGTTTGGGTTCGTTTGGGTCAGTTTCATAATTGTGTCGAAAAATGACGACGGGGTTGCATTTAATACACTGAGTTGGGCAGAAAAGAAACGATGCACCAATTCGGGCTAGAAACAAAACGAACACACCTAATCCACTTTTTTTGACCTAGTAGTGATGTTTTGGTTCATTTTGATCAGTTTCATTACTGTGCCGAAAACCATGCCGGGGGTGCATTTAGTGCATCGATTTGGGCCGAAAATGAAACGATGCACCGATTCGTCCAGAAACAAAACGAACGCACCCAGTCCACTTTTATGGACCCAATAGTGATGTTTGGGTTCGTTTGGGTCAGTTTCATAATTGTGTCGAAAAATGACGACGGGGTTGCATTTAATGCACCGAGTTGAGCAGAAAAGAAACGATGCTCCGATTCGGGCCAGAAACGAAACAAATGCACCCAATCCACTTTTGTGGCCCAATATTGATGTTTTGGTTCATTTTGGTCAGTTTCATTACTGTGCCGATTACCATGTCGGGTTGCATTTACTGCACCGATTCGGGCCAAAAATTAAACGATGCACCGATTCGTCCAGAAACAAAACGAACGCACCCAGTCCACTTTTTTGGACCCAATAGTGATGTTTGGGTTCATATGGGTCAGTTTCATAATTGTGTCGAAAACCATGCCGGGGTTGCATTTAATGCACCGACTGTGGCAGATAAGAAACGATGCACCGATTCGGGCCAGAAACAAAACGAACACACCCAATTAACTTTTTTGGAACCAATATTGATGTTTTGGTTCATTTTGGTCAGTTTCTTTACTGTGCCGAAAACCATGCCGGGGGTGCATTTACTGCATCGATTTGGGCCGAAAATGAAACGATGCACCGTTTCGTCCAGAAACAAAACGAACGCACCCAGTCCACTTCTATGGACCCAATAGTGATGTTTGGGTTCATTTGGGTCAGTTTCATAATTGTGTCGAAAACCATGCCGGGGTTGCATTTAATGCACCGACTGTGGCAGATAAGAAACGATGCACCGATTCGGGCCAGAAACAAAACGAACACACCCAATTAACTTTTTTGGAACCAATATTGATGTTTTGGTTCATTTTGGTCAGTTTCTTTACTGTGCCGAAAACCATGCCGGGGGTGCATTTACTGCATCGATTTGGGCCGAAAATGAAACGATGCACCGTTTCGTCCAGAAACAAAACGAACGCACCCAGTCCACTTCTATGGACCCAATAGTGATGTTTGGGTTCATTTGGGTCAGTTTCATAATTGTGTCGAAAACCATGACGGGGTTGCATTTAATGCACCGAGTTTGGTAGAAAAGAAACGATGCACCGATTCGGGCCAGCAACGAAACGAACGCACCCAATCCACTTTTTTCGACCCAATATTGATGTTTTGGTTCATTTTGGTCAGTTTCATTACTGTGCCGAAAACCATGTCGGGTTGCATTTACTGCACCGATTCGGGCCAAAAACTAAACGATGCACCGATTCGTCCAGAAACAAAACGAACGTACCCAGTCCACTTTTATGGACCCAATAGTGATGTTTGGGTTCGTTTGGGTCAGTTTCATAATTGTGTCGAAAAATGACGACGGGGTTGCATTTAATACACTGAGTTGGGCAGAAAAGAAACGATGCACCAATTCGGGCTAGAAACAAAACGAACGCACCTAATCCACTTTTTTTGACCTAGTAGTGATGTTTTGGTTCATTTTGATCAGTTTCATTACTGTGCCGAAAACCATGCCGGGGGTGCATTTAGTGCATCGATTTGGGCCGAAAATGAAACGATGCACCGATTCGTCCAGAAATAAAACGAACGCACCCAGTCCACTTTTATGGACCCAATAGTGATGTTTGGGTTCGTTTGGGTCAGTTTCATAATTGTGTCGAAAAATGACGACGGGGTTGCATTTAATGCACCGAGTTGAGCAGAAAAGAAACGATGCTCCGATTCGGGCCAGAAACGAAACAAATGCACCCAATCCACTTTTGTGGCCCAATATTGATGTTTTGGTTCATTTTGGTCAGTTTCATTACTGTGCCGATTACCATGTCGGGTTGCATTTACTGCACCGATTCGGGCCAAAAATTAAACGATGCACCGATTCGTCCAGAAACAAAACGAACGCACCCAGTCCACTTTTTTTGGACCCAATAGTGATGTTTGGGTTCATTTGGGTCAGTTTCATAATTGTGTCGAAAACCATGCCGGGGTTGCATTTAATGCACCGACTGTGGCAGATAAGAAACGATGCACCGATTCGGGCCAGAAACAAAACGAACACACCCAATTAACTTTTTTGGAACCAATATTGATGTTTTGGTTCATTTTGGTCAGTTTCTTTACTGTGCCGAAAACCATGCCGGGGGTGCATTTACTGCATCGATTTGGGCCGAAAATGAAACGATGCACCGTTTCGTCCAGAAACAAAACGAACGCACCCAGTCCACTTCTATGGACCCAATAGTGATGTTTGGGTTCATTTGGGTCAGTTTCATAATTGTGTCGAAAACCATGACGGGGTTGCATTTAATGCACCGAGTTTGGTAGAAAAGAAACGATGCACCGATTCGGGCCAGCAACGAAACGAACGCACCCAATCCACTTTTTTCGACCCAATATTGATGTTTTGGTTCATTTTGGTCAGTTTCATTACTGTGCCGAAAACCATGTCGGGTTGCATTTACTGCACCGATTCGGGCCAAAAACTAAACGATGCACCGATTCGTCCAGAAACAAAACGAACGTACCCAGTCCACTTTTATGGACCCAATAGTGATGTTTGGGTTCGTTTGGGTCAGTTTCATAATTGTGTCGAAAAATGACGACGGGGTTGCATTTAATACACTGAGTTGGGCAGAAAAGAAACGATGCACCAATTCGGGCTAGAAACAAAACGAACGCACCTAATCCACTTTTTTTGACCTAGTAGTGATGTTTTGGTTCATTTTGATCAGTTTCATTACTGTGCCGAAAACCATGCCGGGGGTGCATTTAGTGCATCGATTTGGGCCGAAAATGAAACGATGCACCGATTCGTCCAGAAACAAAACGAACGCACCCAGTCCACTTTTATGGACCCAATAGTGATGTTTGGGTTCGTTTGGGTCAGTTTCATAATTGTGTCGAAAAATGACGACGGGGTTGCATTTAATGCACCGAGTTGAGCAGAAAAGAAACGATGCTCCGATTCGGGCCAGAAACGAAACAAATGCACCCAATCCACTTTTGTGGCCCAATATTGATGTTTTGGTTCATTTTGGTCAGTTTCATTACTGTGCCGATTACCATGTCGGGTTGCATTTACTGCACCGATTCGGGCCAAAAATTAAACGATGCACCGATTCGTCCAGAAACAAAACGAACGCACCCAGTCCACTTTTTTGGACCCAATAGTGATGTTTGGGTTCATTTGGGTCAGTTTCATAATTGTGTCGAAAACCATGCCGGGGTTGCATTTAATGCACCGACTGTGGCAGATAAGAAACGATGCACCGATTCGGGCCAGAAACAAAACGAACACACCCAATTAACTTTTTTGGAACCAATATTGATGTTTTGGTTCATTTTGGTCAGTTTCTTTACTGTGCCGAAAACCATGCCGGGGTGCATTTACTGCATCGATTTGGGCCGAAAATGAAACGATGCACCGTTTCGTCCAGAAACAAAACGAACGCACCCAGTCCACTTCTATGGACCCAATAGTGATGTTTGGGTTCATTTGGGTCAGTTTCATAATTGTGTCGAAAACCATGACGGGGTTGCATTTAATGCACCGAGTTTGGCAGAAAAGAAACGATGCACCGATTCGGGCCAGCAACGAAACGAACGCACCCAATCCACTTTTTTCGAACCAATATTGATGTTTTGGTTCATTTTGGTCAGTTTCATTACTGTGCCGAAAACCATGTCGGGTTGCATTTACTGCACCGATTCGGGCCAAAAACTAAACGATGCACCGATTCGTCCAAAAACAAAACGAACGTACCCAGTCCACTTTTATGGACCCAATAGTGATGTTTGGGTTCGTTTGGGTCAGTTTCATAATTGTGTCGAAAAATGACGACGGGGTTGCATTTAATACACTGAGTTGGGCAGAAAAGAAACGATGCACCAATTCGGGCTAGAAACAAAACGAACGCACCTAATCCACTTTTTTTGACCTAGTAGTGATGTTTTGGTTCATTTTGATCAGTTTCATTACTGTGCCGAAAACCATGCCGGGGGTGCATTTAGTGCATCAATTTGGGCCGAAAATGAAACGATGCACCGATTCGTCCAGAAACAAAACGAACGCACCCAGTCCACTTTTATGGACCCAATAGTGATGTTTGGGTTCGTTTGGGTCAGTTTCATAATTGTGTCGAAAAATGACGACGGGGTTGCATTTAATGCACCGAGTTGAGCAGAAAAGAAATGATGCTCCGATTCGGGCCAGAAACGAAACAAATGCACCCAATCCACTTTTGTGGCCCAATATTGATGTTTTGGTTCATTTTGGTCAGTTTCATTACTGTGCCGAAAACCATGCCGGGGGTGCATTTACTGCATCGATTTGGGCCGAAAATGAAACGATGCACCGATTCGTCCAGAAACAAAACGAACGCACCCAGTCCACTTTTATGGACCCAATAGTGATGTTTGGGTTCGTTTGGGTCAGTTTCATAATTGTGTCGAAAAATGACGATGGGGTTGCATTTAATGCACCGAGTTGAGCAGAAAAAAAACGATGCTCCGATTCGGGCCAGAAACGAAACAAATGCACCCAATCCACTTTTGTGGCCCAATATTGATGTTTTGGTTCATTTTGGTCAGTTTCATTACTGTGCCGATTACCATGTCGGGTTGCATTTACTGCACCGATTCGGGCCAAAAATTAAACGATGCACCGATTCGTCCAGAAACAAAACGAACGCACCCAGTCCACTTTTTTGGACCCAATAGTGATGTTTGGGTTCATTTGGCTCAGTTTCATAATTGTGTCGAAAACCATGCCGGGGTTGCATTTAATGCACCGACTGTGGCAGATAAGAAACGATGCACCGATTCGGGCCAGAAACAAAACGAACACACCCAATTAACTTTTTTGGAACCAATATTGATGTTTTGGTTCATTTTGGTCAGTTTCTTTACTGTGCCGAAAACCATGCCGGGGGTGCATTTACTGCATCGATTTGGGCCGAAAATGAAACGATGCACCGTTTCGTCCAGAAACAAAACGAACGCACCCAGTCCACTTCTATGGACCCAATAGTGATGTTTGGGTTCATTTGGGTCAGTTTCATAATTGTGTCGAAAACCATGACGGGGTTGCATTTAATGCACCGAGTTTGGCAGAAAAGAAACGATGCACCGATTCGGGCCAGCAACGAAACGAACGCACCCAATCCACTTTTTTCGAACCAATATTGATGTTTTGGTTCATTTTGGTCAGTTTCATTACTGTGCCGAAAACCATGTCGGGTTGCATTTACTGCACCGATTCGGGCCAAAAACTAAACGATGCACCGATTCGTCCAGAAACAAAACGAACGTACCCAGTCCACTTTTATGGACCCAATAGTGATGTTTGGGTTCGTTTGGGTCAGTTTCATAATTGTGTCGAAAAATGACGACGGGGTTGCATTTAATACACTGAGTTGGGCAGAAAAGAAACGATGCACCAATTCGGGCTAGAAACAAAACGAACGCACCTAATCCACTTTTTTTGACCTAGTAGTGATGTTTTGGTTCATTTTGATCAGTTTCATTACTGTGCCGAAAACCATGCCGGGGGTGCATTTAGTGCATCGATTTGGGCCGAAAATGAAACGATGCACCGATTCGTCCAGAAACAAAACGAACGCACCCAGTCCACTTTTATGGACCCAATAGTGATGTTTGGGTTCGTTTGGGTCAGTTTCATAATTGTGTCGAAAAATGACGACGGGGTTGCATTTAATGCACCGAGTTGAGCAGAAAAGAAATGATGCTCCGATTCGGGCCAGAAACGAAACAAATGCACCCAATCCACTTTTGTGGCCCAATATTGATGTTTTGGTTCATTTTGGTCAGTTTCATTACTGTGCCGAAAACCATGCCGGGGGTGCATTTACTGCATCGATTTGGGCCGAAAATGAAACGATGCACCGATTCGTCCAGAAACAAAACGAACGCACCCAGTCCACTTTTATGGACCCAATAGTGATGTTTGGGTTCGTTTGGGTCAGTTTCATAATTGTGTCGAAAAATGACGATGGGGTTGCATTTAATGCACCGAGTTGAGCAGAAAAGAAACGATGCTCCGATTCGGGCCAGAAACGAAACAAATGCACCCAATCCACTTTTGTGGCCCAATATTGATGTTTTGGTTCATTTTGGTCAGTTTCATTACTGTGCCGATTACCATGTCGGGTTGCATTTACTGCACCGATTCGGGCCAAAAATTAAACGATGCACCGATTCGTCCAGAAACAAAACGAACGCACCCAGTCCACTTTTTTGGACCCAATAGTGATGTTTGGGTTCATTTGGCTCAGTTTCATAATTGTGTCGAAAACCATGCCGGGGTTGCATTTAATGCACCGACTGTGGCAGATAAGAAACGATGCACCGATTCGGGCCAGAAACAAAACGAACACACCCAATTAACTTTTTTGGAACCAATATTGATGTTTTGGTTCATTTTGGTCAGTTTCTTTACTGTGCCGAAAACCATGCCGGGGGTGCATTTACTGCATCGATTTGGGCCGAAAATGAAACGATGCACCGTTTCGTCCAGAAATAAAACGAACGCACCCAGTCCACTTCTATGGACCCAATAGTGATGTTTGGGTTCATTTGGGTCAGTTTCATAATTGTGTTGAAAACCATGACGGGGTTGCATTTAATGCACCGAGTTTGGCAGAAAAGAAACGATGCACCGATTCGGGCCAGCAACGAAACGAACGCACCCAATCCACTTTTTTCGACCCAATATTGATGTTTTGGTTCATTTTGGTCAGTTTCATTACTGTGCCGAAAACCATGTCGGGTTGCATTTACTGCACCGATTCGGGCCAAAAACTAAACGATGCACCGATTCGTCCAGAAACAAAACGAACGTACCCAGTCCACTTTTATGGACCCAATAGGGATCTTTGGGTTCGTTTGGGTCAGTTTCATAATTGTGTCGTAAAATGACGACGGGGTTGCATTTAATACACTGAGTTGGGCAGAAAAGAAACGATGCACCAATTCGGGCTAGAAACAAAACGAACGCACCTAATCCACTTTTTTTGACCTAGTAGTGATGTTTTGGTTCATTTTGATCAGTTTCATTACTGTGCCGAAAACCATGCCGGGGGTGCATTTAGTGCATCGATTTGGGCCGAAAATGAAACGATGCACCGATTCGTCCAGAAACAAAACGAACGCACCCAGTCCACTTTTATGGACCCAATAGTGATGTTTGGGTTCGTTTGGGTCAGTTTCATAATTGTGTCGAAAAATGACGACGGGGTTGCATTTAATGCACCGAGTTGAGCAGAAAAGAAATGATGCTCCGATTCGGGCCAGAAACGAAACAAATGCACCCAATCCACTTTTGTGGCCCAATATTGATGTTTTGGTTCATTTTGGTCAGTTTCATTACTGTGCCGATTACCATGTCGGGTTGCATTTACTGCACCGATTCGGGCCAAAAATTAAACGATGCACCGATTCGTCCAGAAACAAAACGAACGCACCCAGTCCACTTTTTTGGACCCAATAGTGATGTTTGGGTTCATTTGGGTCAGTTTCATAATTGTGTCGAAAACCATGCCGGGGTTGCATTTAATGCACCGACTGTGGCAGATAAGAAACGATGCACCGATTCGGGCCAGAAACGAAACGAACACACCCAATCCACTTTTTTGGAACCAATATTGATGTTTTGGTTCATTTTGATCAGTTTCATTACTGTGCCGAAAACCATGTCGGGTTGCATTAACTGCACCGATTCGGGCCAAAAATTAAACGATGCACCGATTCGTCCAGAAACAAAAGGAACGCACCTAGTCCACTTTTTTGGACCCAATAGTGATGTTTGGGTTCATTTGGGTCAGTTTCGTAATTGTGTCGAAAACCATGCCGGGGTTGCATTTAATGCACCGACTGGGGCAGAAAAGAAACGATGCACCGATTCGGGCCAGAAACGAAACGAACACACCCAATCCACTTTTTTGGAACCAATATTGATGTTTTGGTTCATTTTGGTCAGTTTCTTTACTGTGCCGAAAACCATGCCGGGGGTGCATTTACTGCATCGATTTGGGCCGAAAATGAAACGATGCACCGTTTCATCCAGAAACAAAACGAACGCACCCAGTCCACTTCTATGGACCCAATAGTGATGTTTGGGTTCATTTGGGTCAGTTTCATAATTGTCTCGAAAACCATGACGGGGTTGCATTTAATGCACCGAGTTTGGCAGAAAAGAAACGATGCACCGATTCGGGCCAGCAACGAAACGAACGCACCCAATCCACTTTTTTCGACCCAATATTGATGTTTTGGTTCATTTTGGTCACTTTCATTACTGTGCCGAAAACCATGTCGGGTTGCATTTACTGCACCGATTCGGGCCAAAAACTAAACGATGCACCGATTCGTCCAGAAACAAAACGAACGCACCCAGTCCACTTTTTTGGACCCAATAGTGATGTTTGGGTTCATTTGGGTCAGTTTCGTGATTGTTTCGAAAACCATGCCGGGGTTGCATTTAATGCACCGACTGGGGCAGAAAAGAAACGATGCACCGATTCGGGCCAGAAACGAAACGAACACACCCAATCCACATTTTTGGAACCAATATTGATGTTTTGGTTCATTTTGGTCAGTTTCTTTACTGTGCCGAAAACCATGCCGGGGGTGCATTTACTGCATCGATTTGGGCCGAAAATGAAACGATGCACCGTTCCGTCCAGAAACAAAACGAACGCAATCAGTCCACTTCTATAGACCCAATAGTGATGTTTGGGTTCATTTGGGTCAGTTTCATAATTGTGTCGAAAACCATGACGGGGTTGCATTTAATGCACCGAGTTTGGCAGAAAACAAACGATGCGCCGATTCGGGCCAGAAACAAAACGAACGCACCTAATCCACTTTTTTTGACCTAGTAGTGATGTTTTGGTTCATTTTGATCAGTTTCATTACTGTGCCGAAAACCATGCCGGGGGTGCATTTGGTGCATCGATTTGGGCCGAAAATGAAATGATGCACCGATTCATCCAGAAACAAAACGAACGCACCCAGTCCACTTTTATGGACCCAATAGTGATGTTTGGGTTCGTTTGGGTCAGTTTCATAATTGTGTCGAAAAATGACGACGGGATTGCATTTAATGCACCGAGTTGAGCAGAAAAGAAACGATGCTCCGATTCGGGCCAGAAACGAAACAAATGCACCCAATCCACTTTTGTGGCCCAATATTGATGTTTTGGTTCATTTTGGTCAGTTTCATTACTGTGCCGATTACCATGTCGGGTTGCATTTACTGCACCGATTCGGGCCAAAAATTAAACGATGCACCGATTCGTCCAGAAACAAAACGAATGCACCCAGTCCACTTTTTTGGACCCAATAGTGATGTTTGGGTTCATTTGGGTCAGTTTCATAATTGTGTCGAAAACCATGCCGGGGTTGCATTTAATGCACCGACTGTGGCAGATAAGAAACGATGCACCGATTCGGGCCAGAAACGAAACGAACACACCCAATCCACTTTTTTGGAACCAATATTGATGTTTTGGTTCATTTTGATCAGTTTCATTACTGTGCCGAAAACCATGTCGGGTTGCATTAACTGCACCGATTCGGGCCAAAAATTAAACGATGCACCGATTCGTCCAGAAACAAAATGAACGCACCTAGTCCACTTTTTTGGACCCAATAGTGATGTTTGGGTTCATTTGGGTCAGTTTCGTAATTGTGTCGAAAACCATGCCGGGGTTGCATTTAATGCACCGACTGGGGCAGAAAAGAAACGATGCACCGATTCGGGCCAGAAACGAAACGAACACACCCAATCCACTTTTTTGGAACCAATATTGATGTTTTGGTTCATTTTGGTCAGTTTCTTTACTGTGCCGAAAACCATGCCGGGGGTGCATTTACTGCATCGATTTGGGCCGAAAATGAAACGATGCACCGTTTCGTCCAGAAACAAAACGAACGCACCCAGTCCACTTCTATGGACCCAATAGTGATGTTTGGGTTCGTTTGGGTCAGTTTCATAATTGTGTCGAAAAATGACGACGGGGTTGCATTTAATGCACCGAGTTGAGCAGAAAAGAAACGATGCTCCGATTCGGGCCAGCAACGAAACGAACGCACCCAATCCACTTTTTTCGACCCAATATTGATGTTTTGGTTCATTTTGGTCAGTTTCATTTCTGTGCCGAAAACCATGTCGGGTTGCATTTACTGCACCGATTCGGGCCAAAAACTAAACGATGCACCGATTCGTCCAGAAACAAAACGAACGTACCCAGTCCACTTTTATGGACCCAATAGTGATGTTTGGGTTCGTTTGGGTCAGTTTCATAATTGTGTCGAAAAATGACGACGGGGTTGCATTTAATACACTGAGTTGGGCAGAAAAGAAACGATGCACCAATTCGGGCTAGAAACAAATCGAACGCACCTAATCCACTTTTTTTGACCTAGTAGTGATGTTTTGGTTCATTTTGATCAGTTTCATTACTGTGCCGAAAACCATGCCGGGGGTGCATTTAGTGCATCGATTTGGGCCGAAAATGAAACGATGCACCGATTCGTCCAGAAACAAAACGAACGCACCCAGTCCACTTTTATCGACCCAATAGTGATGTTTGGGTTCGTTTGGGTCAGTTTCATAATTGTGTCGAAAAATGACGACGGGGTTGGATTTAATGCACCGAGTTGAGCAGAAAAGAAACGATGCTCCGATTCGGGCCAGAAACGAAACAAATGCACCCAATCCACTTTTGTGGCCCAATATTGATGTTTTGGTTCATTTTGGTCAGTTTCATTACTGTGCCGATTACCATGTCGGGTTGCATTTACTGCACCGATTCGGGCCAAAAATGAAACGATGCACCGATTCGTCCAGAAACAAAACGAACGCACCCAGTCCACTTTTTTGGACCCAATAGTGATGTTTGGGTTCATTTGGGTCAGTTTCATAATTGTGTCGAAAACCATGCCGGGGTTGCATTTAATGCACCGACTGTGGCAGATAAGAAACGATGCACCGATTCGGGCCAGAAACAAAACGAACACACCCAATTAACTTTTTTGGAACCAATATTGATGTTTTGGTTCATTTTGGTCAGTTTCTTTACTGTGCCGAAAACCATGCCGGGGGTGCATTTACTGCATCGATTTGGGCCGAAAATGAAACGATGCACCGTTTCGTCCAGAAACAAAACGAACGCACCCAGTCCACTTCTATGGACCCAATAGTGATGTTTAGGTTCATTTGGGTCAGTTTCATAATTGTGTCGAAAACCATGACGGGGTTGCATTTAATGCACCGAGTTTGGCAGAAAAGAAACGATGCACCGATTCGGGCCAGCAACGAAACGAACGCACCCAATCCACTTTTTTCGACCCAATATTGATGTTTTGGTTCATTTTGGTCAGTTTCATTACTGTGCCGAAAACCATGTCGGGTTGCATTTACTGCACCGATTCGGGCCAAAAACTAAACGATGCACCGATTCGTCCTGAAACAAAACGAACATACCCAGTCCACTTTTATGGACCCAATAGTGATGTTTGGGTACGTTTGGGTCAGTTTCATAATTGTGTCAAAAAATGACGACGGGGTTGCATTTAATACACTGAGTTGGGAAGAAAAGAAACGATGCACCAATTCGGGCTAGAAACAAAACGAACGCACCTAATCCACTTTTTTTGACCTAGTAGTTATGTTTTGGTTCATTTTGATCAGTTTCATTACTGTGCCGAAAACCATGCCGGGGGTGCATTTAGTGCATCGATTTGGGCCGAAAATGAAACGATGCACCGATTCGTCCAGAAACAAAACGAACGCACCCAGTCCACTTTTATGGACCCAATAGTGATGTTTGGGTTCGTTTGGGTTAGTTTCATAATTGTGTCGAAAAATGACGACGGGGTTGCATTTAATGCACCGAGTTGAGCAGAAAAGAAACGATGCTCCGATTCGGGCCAGAAACGAAACAAATGCACCCAATCCACTTTTGTGGCCCAATATTGATGTTTTGGTTCATTTTGGTCAGTTTCATTACTGTGCCGATTAC
Organism: Echinochloa phyllopogon; assembly: GCA_033239725.1. Lineage (NCBI taxonomy): Eukaryota > Viridiplantae > Streptophyta > Magnoliopsida > Poales > Poaceae > Echinochloa > Echinochloa phyllopogon. The sequence continues at coordinate 34,318,951 of BTCW01000018.1, forward strand.
CATGTTGGGTTGCATTTACTGCACCGATTCGGGCCAAAAATTAAACGATGCACCGATTCGTCCAGAAACAAAACGAACGCACCCAGTCCACTTTTTTGGACCCAATAGTGATGTTTGGGTTCATTTGGGCCAGTTTCATAATTGTGTCGAAAACCATGCCGGGGTTGCGTTTAATGCACCGAGTTTGGCAGAAAAGAAACGATGCACCGATTCGGGCCAGCAACGAAACGAACGCACCCAATCCACTTTTTTCGACCCAATATTGATGTTTTGGTTCATTTTGGTCAGTTTCATTACTGTGCCGAAAACCATGCCGGGGGTGCATTTAGTGCATCGATTTGGGCCGAAAATGAAACGATGCACCGATTCGTCCAGAAACAAAACGAACGCACCCAGTCCACTTTTATGGACCCAATAGTGATGCTTGGGTTCGTTTGGGTCAGTTTCATAATTGTGTCGAAAAATGACGACGGGGTTGCATTTAATGCACCGAGTTGAGCAGAAAAGAAACGATGCTCCGATTCGGGCCAGAAATGAAACAAATGCACCCAATCCACTTTTGTGGCCCAATATTGATGTTTTGGTTCATTTTGGTCAGTTTCATTACTGTGCCGATTACCATGTCGGGTTGCATTTACTGCACCGATTCGGGCCAAAAATTAAACGATGCACCGATTCGTCCAGAAACAAAACGAACGCACCCAGTCCACTTTTTTGGACCCAATAGTGATGTTTGGGTTCATTTGGGTCAGTTTCATAATTGTGTCGAAAACCATGCCGGGGTTGCATTTAATGCACCTACTGTGGCAGAAAAGAAACGGTAGCAACGAAACGAACACACCCAATCCACTTTTTTGGAACCAATATTGATGTTTTGGTTCGTTTTGATCAGTTTCATTACTGTGCCGAAAACCATGTCGGGTTTCATTTACTGCACCGATTCGGGCCAAAAATTAAACGATGCACCGATTCGTCCAGAAACAAAACGAACGCACCTAGTCCACTTTTTTGGACCCAATAGTAATGTTTGGGTTCATTTGGGTCAGTTTCGTAATTGTGTCGAAAACCATGCCGGGGTTGCATTTAATGCACCGAGTCGGGCAGAAAAGAAACGATGCACAGATGCGGGCCAGAAACAAAACGAACGCACACAATCCACTTTTTTGGACCCAGTAGTGATGTTTTGGTTCATTTTGGTCAGTTTCATTACCGTGCCGAAAACCATGCCGGGGGTGCATTTACTGCATCGATTTGGGCCAAAATGAAACGATGCACCGATTCGTCCAGAAACAAAACGAACGCACCCAATCCACTTTTATGGACCCAATAGTGATGTTTGGGTTCGTTTGGGTCAGTTTCATAATTGTGTCGAAAACCATGACGGGTTTGCATTTAATGCACCGAGTCGGGCAGAAAAGAAACGATGCACCGATGCGGGCCAGAAACAAAACGAACGCACACAATCCACTTTTTTGGACCCTGTAGTGATGTTTTGGTTCATTTTGGTCAGTTTCATTACTGTGCCGAAAACCATGCCGGGGGTGCATTTACTGCATCGATTTTGGCCGAAAATGAAACGATGCACCGATTCGTCCAGAAACAAAACGAACGCACCCAGTCCACTTTTATGGACCCAATAGTGATGTTTGGGTTCATTTGGGTCAGTTTCGTAATTGTGTCGAAAACCATGCCGGGGTTGCGTTTCATGCACCTAGTCGGGCAGAAAAGAAATGATGCACCGATTCGGGCATGAAACAAAATGAACGCACCCAATCCACTTTTTTGACCCAGTAGTGATGTTTTGGTTCATTTTGGTCAGTTTCATTACTGTGACGAAAACCATGCCGGGGGTGTATTTGCTGCATCGATTTGGGCCGAAAATGAAACGATGCACCGATTCGTCCAGAAACAAAACGAACGCACCCAGTCCACTTTTATGGACCCAATAGTGATGTTTGGGTTCGTTTGGGTCAGTTTCATAATTGTTTCGAAAAATGATGACGGGGTTGCATTTAATGCACCGCGTCGGGCAGAAAAGAAACGATGCACCGATGCGGGCCAGAAACAAAACGAACGCACACAATCCACTTTTTTGGACCCAGTAGTGATGTTTTGGTTCATTTTGGGCAGTTTCATTTCTGTGCTGAAAACCATGCCGGGGGTGCATTAACTGCATCGATTTGGGCCGAAAATGAAACGATGCACCGATTCGTCCAGAAACAAAACGAACGCACCCAGTCCACTTTTATGGACCCAATAGTGATGTTTGGGATCGTTTGGGTCAGTTGCATAATTGTGTCGAAAACCATGACGGGGTTGCATTTAATGCACCGAGTTTGGCATAAAAGAAACGATGCACCGATTTAGGCCAGCAACGAAACGAATGCACCCAATCCACTTTTTTCGACCCAATATTGATGTTTTGGTTCATTTTGATCAGTTTCATTACTGTGCCGAAAACAATGTCGGGTTGCATTTACTGCACTGATTCGGGCCAAAACATTAAAAGATGCACCAATTCGTCCAGAAACAAAACGAACGCACCTAGTCCGGTTTTTTGGACCGAATAGTGATGTTTGGGTTCATTTGGGTCAGTTTCGTAATTGTGTCGAAAACCATGCCGGGGTTGCGTTTAATGCACCTAGTCGTGCAGAAAAGAAACGATGCACCGATTCGGGCATGAAACAAAACGAACGCACCCAATCCACTTTTTTTGACCCAGTAGTGATGTTTTGGTTCATTTTGGTCAGTTTCATTACTGCGCCGAAAACCATGCCGGGGGTGCATTTAGTGCATCGATTTGGGCCGAAAATGAAACGATGCACCGATTGGTCCAGAAACAAAACGAACGCACCCAGTCCACTTTTATGGACCCAATAGTGATGTTTGGGTTCATTTGGGTCAGTTTCATAATTGTGTCGAAAAATGATGCCGGGGTTGCGTTTAATGCACCTAGTCGGGCAGAAAAGAAACGATGCACCGATTCGGGCATGAAACAAAACGAACGCACCCAATCCACTTTTTTTGACCCAGTAGTGATGTTTTGGTTCATTTTGGTCAGTGTCATTACTGTGCCAAAAACCATGCCGGGGGTGCATTTACTGCATCGATTTGGGCCGAAAATGAAACGATGCACCGATTCGTCCAGAAACAAAACGAATGCACCCAGTCCACTTTTATGGACCCAATAGTGATGTTTGGGTTCGTTTGGGTCAGTTTCATAATTGTGTCGAAAAATGATGACGGGGTTGCATTTAATGCACCGAGTTGGGCAGAAAAGAAACGATGCACCGATTCGGCCCAGAAACGAAACGAACACACCCAATCCACTTTTTTGGAACCAATATTGATGTTTTGGTTCATTTTGGTCAGTTTCATTACTGTGCCAAAAACCATGTCGGGTTGCATTTACTGCACTGATTCGGGCCAAAAAATTAAAAGATGCACCAATTCGTCCAGAAACAAAACGAACACACCCAGTCCACTTTTTTTACCCAATAGTGATGTTTGGGTTCATTTGGGTCAGTTTCGTAATTGTGTCGAAAACCATGCCGGGGTTGCATTTAATGCACCGAGTCGGGCAGAAAAGAAACGATGCACCGATGCGGGCCAGAAACAAAACGAAAGCACACAATCCACTTTTTTGGACCCAGTAGTGATGTTTTGGTTCATTTTGGTCAGTTTCATTACTGTGCCGAAAACCATGCCGGGGGTGCATTTACTGCACCGATTCGGGCCAAAAATTAAACGATGCACCGATTCGTCCAGAAACAAAACGAACGCACCTAGTCCACTTTTTTGGACCCAATAGTAATGTTTGGGTTCATTTGGGTCAGTTTCGTAATTGTGTCGAAAACCATGCCGGGGTTGCATTTAATGCACCGAGTCGGGCAGAAAAGAAACGATGCACAGATGCGGGCCAGAAACAAAACGAACGCACACAATCCACTTTTTTGGACCCAGTAGTGATGTTTTGGTTCATTTTGGTCAGTTTCATTACCGTGCCGAAAACCATGCCGGGGGTGCATTTACTGCATCGATTTGGGCCAAAATGAAACGATGCACCGATTCGTCCAGAAACAAAACGAACGCACCCAATCCACTTTTATGGACCCAATAGTGATGTTTGGGTTCGTTTGGGTCAGTTTCATAATTGTGTCGAAAACCATGACGGGTTTGCATTTAATGCACCGAGTCGGGCAGAAAAGAAACGATGCACCGATGCGGGCCAGAAACAAAACGAACGCACACAATCCACTTTTTTGGACCCTGTAGTGATGTTTTGGTTCATTTTGGTCAGTTTCATTACTGTGCCGAAAACCATGCCGGGGGTGCATTTACTGCATCGATTTGGGCCGAAAATGAAACGATGCACCGATTCGTCCAGAAACAAAACGAACGCACCCAGTCCACTTTTATGGACCCAATAGTGATGTTTGGGTTCATTTGGGTCAGTTTCGTAATTGTGTCGAAAACCATGCCGGGGTTGCGTTTAATGCACCTAGTCGGGCAGAAAAGAAATGATGCACCGATTCGGGCATGAAACAAAATGAACGCACCCAATCCACTTTTTTGACCCAGTAGTGATGTTTTGGTTCATTTTGGTCAGTTTCATTACTGTGACGAAAACCATGCCGGGGGTGTATTTGCTGCATCGATTTGGGCCGAAAATGAAACGATGCACCGATTCGTCCAGAAACAAAACGAACGCACCCAGTCCACTTTTATGGACCCAATAGTGATGTTTGGGTTCGTTTGGGTCAGTTTCATAATTGTTTCGAAAAATGATGACGGGGTTGCATTTAATGCACCGCGTCGGGCAGAAAAGAAACGATGCACCGATGCGGGCCAGAAACAAAACGAACGCACACAATCCACTTTTTTGGACCCAGTAGTGATGTTTTGGTTCATTTTGGGCAGTTTCATTTCTGTGCTGAAAACCATGCCGGGGGTGCATTAACTACATCGATTTGGGCCGAAAATGAAACGATGCACCGATTCATCCAGAAACAAAACGAACGCACCCAGTCCACTTTTATGGACCCAATAGTGATGTTTGGGATCGTTTGGGTCAGTTGCATAATTGTGTCGAAAACCATGACGGGGTTGCATTTAATGCACCGAGTTTGGCATAAAAGAAACGATGCACCGATTTAGGCCAGCAACGAAACGAATGCACCCAATCCACTTTTTTCGACCCAATATTGATGTTTTGGTTCATTTTGATCAGTTTCATTACTGTGCCGAAAACAATGTCGGGTTGCATTTACTGCACTGATTCGGGCCAAAACATTAAAAGATGCACCAATTCGTCCAGAAACAAAACGAACGCACCTAGTCCGGTTTTTTGGACCGAATAGTGATGTTTGGGTTCATTTGGGTCAGTTTCGTAATTGTGTCGAAAACCATGCCGGGGTTGCGTTTAATGCACCTAGTCGTGCAGAAAAGAAACGATGCACCGATTCGGGCATGAAACAAAACGAACGCACCCAATCCACTTTTTTTGACCCAGTAGTGATGTTTTGGTTCATTTTGGTCAGTTTCATTACTGCGCCGAAAACCATGCCGGGGGTGCATTTAGTGCATCGATTTGGGCCGAAAATGAAACGATGCACCGATTGGTCCAGAAACAAAACGAACGCACCCAGTCCACTTTTATGGACCCAATAGTGATGTTTGGGTTCATTTGGGTCAGTTTCATAATTGTGTCGAAAAATGATGCCGGGGTTGCGTTTAATGCACCTAGTCGGGCAGAAAAGAAACGATGCACCGATTCGGGCATGAAACAAAACGAACGCACCCAATCCACTTTTTTTGACCCAGTAGTGATGTTTTGGTTCATTTTGGTCAGTGTCATTACTGTGCCAAAAACCATGCCGGGGGTGCATTTACTGCATCGATTTGGGCCGAAAATGAAACGATGCACCGATTCGTCCAGAAACAAAACGAATGCACCCAGTCCACTTTTATGGACCCAATAGTGATGTTTGGGTTCGTTTGGGTCAGTTTCATAATTGTGTCGAAAAATGATGACGGGGTTGCATTTAATGCACCGAGTTGGGCAGAAAAGAAACGATGCACCGATTCGGCCCAGAAACGAAACGAACACACCCAATCCACTTTTTTGGAACCAATATTGATGTTTTGGTTCATTTTGGTCAGTTTCATTACTGTGCCAAAAACCATGTCGGGTTGCATTTACTGCACTGATTCGGGCCAAAAAATTAAAAGATGCACCAATTCGTCCAGAAACAAAACGAACACACCCAGTCCACTTTTTTTACCCAATAGTGATGTTTGGGTTCATTTGGGTCAGTTTCGTAATTGTGTCGAAAACCATGCCGGGGTTGCATTTAATGCACCGAGTCGGGCAGAAAAGAAACGATGCACCGATGCGGGCCAGAAACAAAACGAAAGCACACAATCCACTTTTTTGGACCCAGTAGTGATGTTTTGGTTCATTTTGGTCAGTTTCATTACTGTGCCGAAAACCATGCCGGGGGTGCATTTACTGCATCGATTTGGGCCGAAAATGAAACGATGCACCGATTCGTCCAGAAACAAAACGAACGCACCCAGTCCACTTTTATGGACCCAATAGTGATGTATGGGTTCGTTTGGGTCAGTTTCATAATTGTGTCGAAAACCATGACAGGTTTGCATTTAATGCACCTAGTCGGGCAGAAAAGAAACGATGCACCGATTCGAGCCAGCAACGAAACGAACGCACCCAATCCACTTTTTTGACCCAATATTGATGTTTTGGTTCATTTTAGTCAGTTTCATTACTGTGCCGAAAACCATGTCGGGTTGCATTTACTGCACCGATTCGGGCCAAAAATAAAACGATGTACCGATTCGTCCAGAAACAAAACGAACGCACCCAGTCCTCTTTTATGGACCCAATAGTGATGTATGGGTTCGTTTGGGTCAGTTTCATAATTGTGTCGAAAACCATGACGGGTTTGCATTTAATGCACCGATTCGGGCCAAAAATAAAACGATGTACCGATTCGTCCAGAAACAAAACGAACGCACCCAGTCCACTTTTTTGGACCTAATAGTGATGTTTGGGTTCATTTGGGTCAGTTTCGTAATTGTGTCGAAAACCATGCCGGGGTTGCATTTAATGCACCTAGTCGGGCAGAAAAGAAACGATGCACCGATTCGGGCCAGAAACAAAACGAACGCTCCCAATCCACTTTTTTGACCCCGTAGTGATGTTTTGGTTCATTTTGTTCAGTTTCATTATTGTGCCGAAAACCATGCCGGGGGTGCATTTAGTGCATCGATTTGGGCCGAAAATGAAACGATGCACCGATTCGTCCAGAAACAAAACGAACGCACCTAGTCCAGTTTTTTGGACCCAATAGTGATGTTTGGGTTCATTTGGGTCAGTTTCGTAATTGTGTCGAAAACCATGCCGGGGTTGCATTTAATGCACCGAGTCGGGCAGAAAAGAAACGATGCACCGATTCGGTCCAGAAACGAAACGAACACACCCAATCCACTTTTTTGGAACCAATATTGATGTTTTGGTTCATTTTGGTCAGTTTCATTACTGTGCCGAAAACCATGTCGGGTTGCATTTACTACACCGATTCGGGCCAAAAATTAAACGATGCACCGATTCGTCCAGAAACAAAACGAACGCACCGAGTCCACTTTTTTGGACCCAATAGTGATGTTTGGGTTCATTTGGGTCAGTTTCATAATTGTGTCGAAAACCATGCCGGGGTTGCAGTTAATGCACCTAGTCGGGCAGAAAAGAAACGATGCACCGATTCGGGCCAGAAACAAAATGAACGCACCCAATCCACTTTTTTTGACCCCGTAGTGATGTTTTGGTTCATTTTGTTCAGTTTCATTACTGTGCCGAAAACCATGCCGGGGGTGCATTTAGTGCATCGATTTGGGCCGAAAATGAAACGATGCACCGATTCGTCCAGAAACAAAATGAACACACCCAATCCACTTTTTTGGAACCAATATTGATGTTTTGGTTCATTTTGGTCAGTTTCATTACTGTGCCAAAAACCATGTCGGGTTGCATTTACTGCACTGATTCGGGCCAAAACATTAAAAGATGCACCAATTCGTCCAGAAACAAAACGAACGCACCTAGTCCATTTTTTTACCCAATAGTGATGTTCGGGTTCATTTGGGTCAGTTTCGTAATTGTGTCGAAAACCATGCCGGGGTTGCATTTCATGCACCGAGTCGGGCAGAAAAGAAACGATGCACCGATGCGGGCCAGAAACAAAACGAAAGCACACAATCCACTTTTTTGGACCCAGTAGTGATGTTTTGGTTCATTTTGGTCAGTTTCATTACTGTGCCGAAAACCATGCCGGGGTTGCATTTACTGCATCGAATTGGGCCGAAAATGAAACGATGCACCGATTCGTCCAGAAACAAAACGAACGCACCCAGTCCACTTTTATGGACCCAATAGTGATGTTTGGGTTCCTTTGGGTCAGTTTCATAATTGTGTCGAAAACCATGACGGGGTTGCATTTCATGCACCGAGTCGGGCAGAAAAGAAACGATGCACCGATGCGGGCCAGAAACAAAACGAAAGCACACAATCCACTTTTTTGGACCCAGTAGTGATGTTTTGGTTCATTTTGGTCAGTTTCATTACTGTGCCGAAAACCATGCCGGGGGTGCATTTACTGCATCGATTTGGGCCGAAAATGAAACGATGCACCAATTCGTCCAGAAACAAAACGAACGCACCTAGTCCACTTTTATGGACCCAATAGTGATGTTTGGGTTCATTTGGGTCAGTTTCGTAATAGTGTCGAAAACCATGCCGGGGTTGCATTTCATGCACCGAGTCGGGCAGAAAAGAAACGATGCACCGATGCGGGCCAGAAACAAAACGAAAGCACACAATCCACTTTTTTGGACCCAGTAGTGATGTTTTGGTTCATTTTGGTCAATTTCATTACTGTGCCGAAAACCATGCCGGGGGTGCATTTACTGCATCGATTTGGGCCGAAAGTGAAACGATGCACCGATTCGTCCAGAAACAAAACGAACGCACCCAGTCCACTTTTATGGACCCAATAGTGATGTTTGGGTTCGTTTGGGTCAGTTTCATAATTGTGTCGAAAACCATGACGGGTTTGCATTTAATGCACCGAGTTTGGCAGAAAAGAAACGATGCACCGATTTGGGCCCGGAACGAAACGAATGCACCCAATCCACTTTTTTCAACCCAATATTGATGTTTTGGTTCATTTTGGTCAGTTTCATTACTGTGCCGAAAACCATGTCGGGTTGCATTTACTGCACCGATTCGGGCCAAAAATTAAACGATGCACTGATTCGTCCAGAAACAAAACGAACGCACCTAGTCCACTTTTTTGGACCCAATAGTGATGTTTGGGTTCATTTGGGTCAGTTTCGTAGTTGTGTCGAAAACCATGCCGGGGTTGCGTTTAATGCACCTAGTCGGGCAGAAAAGAAACGATGCACCGATTCGGGCATGAAACAAAACGAACGCACCCAATCCACTTTTTTTGACCCAGTAGTGATGTTTTAGTTCATTTTGGTCAATTTCATTACTGTGCCGAAAACCATGCCGGGGGTGCATTTACTGCATCGATTTGGGCCGAAAATGAAACGATGCACCGATTCGTCCAGAAACAAAACGAATGCACCCAGTCCACTTTTATGGACCCAATAGTGATGTTTGGGTTCGTTTGGGTCAGTTTCATAATTGTGTCGAAAAATGATGACGGGGTTGCATTTAATGCACCGAGTTGGGCAGAAAAGAAACGATGCACCGATTCGGGCCAGAAACGAAACGAACACACCCAATCCACTTTTTTGGAACCAATATTGATGTTTTGGTTCATTTTGGTCAGTTTCATTACTGTGCCAAAAACCATGTCGGGTTGCATTTACTGCACTGATTCGGGCCAAAAAATTAAAAGATGCACCAATTCGTCCAGAAACAAAACGAACGCACCTAGTCCACTTTTTTTACCCAATAGTGATGTTTGGGTTCATTTGGGTCAGTTTCGTAATTGTGTCGAAAACCATGCCGGGGTTGCATTTCATGCACCGAGTCGGGCAGAAAAGAAACGATGCACCGATGCGGGCCAGAAACAAAACGAAAGCACACAATCCACTTTTTTGGACCCAGTAGTGATGTTTTGGTTCATTTTGGTCAGTTTCATTACTGTGCCGAAAACCATGCCGGGGGTGCATTTACTGCATCGATTTGGGCCGAAAATGAAACGATGCACCGATTCGTCCAGAAACAAAACGAACGCACCCAATCCACTTTTATGGACCCAATAGTGATGTATGGGTTCGTTTGGGTCAGTTTCATAATTGTGTCGAAAACCATGACGGGTTTGCATTTAATGCACCGAGTTTGGCAGAAAAGAAACGATGCACGGATTCGGGCCAGGAACGAAACGAACGCACCCAATCCACTTTTTTCAACCCAATATTGATGTTTTGGTTCATTTTGGTCAGTTTCATTACTGTGCCGAAAACCATGTCGGGTTGCATTTACTGCACCGATTCGGGCCAAAAATTAAACGATGTACCGATTCGTCCAGAAACAAAACGAACGCACCCAGTCCACTTTTTTGGACCCAATAGTGATGTTTGGGTTCATTTGGGTCAGTTTCGTAATTGTGTCGAAAACCATGCCGGGGTTGCATTTAATGCACCTAGTCGGGCAGAAAAGAAACGATGCACCGATTCGGGCCAGAAACAAAACGAACGCACCCAATCCACTTTTTTTGACCCAGTAGTGATGTTTTGGTTCATTTTGTTCAGTTTCATTATTGTGCCGAAAACCATGCCGGGGGTGCATTTAGTGCATCGATTTGGGCCGAAAATGAAACGATGCACCGATTGGTCCAGAAACAAAACGAACGCACCCAGTCCACTTTTATGGACCCAATAGTGATGTTTGGGTTCATTTGGGTCAGTTTCATAATTGTGTCGAAAAATGATGCCGGGGTTGCGTTTAATGCACCGAGTTTGGCAGAAAAGAAACGATGCACCGATTCGGGCCAGCAACGAAACGAACGCACCCAATCCACTTTTTTCGACCCAGTAGTGATGTTTTAGTTCATTTTGGTCAATTTCATTACTGTGCCGAAAACCATGCCGGGGTGCATTTACTGCATCGATTTGGGCCGAAAACTAAACGATGCACCGATTCGTCCAGAAACAAAACGAACGCACCCAATCCACTTTTTTGGACCCAATAGTGATGTTTGGGTTCGTTTGGGTCAGTTTCATAATTGTGTCGAAAACCATGCCGGGGTTGCATTTAATGCACCGACTGTGGCAGATAAGAAACGATGCACCGATTCGGGCCAGAAACAAAACGAAGACACCCAATTAACTTTTTTGGAACCAATATTGATATTTTGGTTCATTTTGGTCAGTTTCTTTACTGTGCCGAAAACCATGCCGGGGGTGCATTTACTGCATCGATTTGGGCCGAAAATGAAACGATGCACCTTTCGTCCAGAAACAAAACGAACGCACCTAGTCCACTTTTTTGGACCCAATAGTGATGTTTGGGTTCATTTGGGTCAGTTTCATAATTGTGTCGAAAACCATGACGGGGTTGCATTTAATGCACCGAGTTTGGAAGAAAAGAAACGATGCACCGATTCGGGCCAGCAACGAAACGAACGCACCCAATCCACTTTTTTCGACCCAATATTGATATTTTGGTTCATTTTGGTCAGTTTCTTTACTGTGCCGAAAACCATGCCGGGGGTGCATTTACTGCATCGATTTGGGCCGAAAATGAAACGATGCACCGTTTCGTCCAGAAACAAAACGAACGCACCCAGTCCACTTCTATGGACCCAATAGTGATGTTTGGGTTCATTTGGGTCAGTTTCATAATTGTGTCGAAAACCATGACGGGGTTGCATTTAATGCACCGAGTTTGGAAGAAAAGAAACGATGCACCGATTCGGGCCAGCAACGAAATGAACGCACCCAATCCACTTTTTTCGACCCAATATTGATGTTTTGGTTCATTTTGGTCAGTTTCATTACTGTGCCGAAAACCATGTCGGGTTGCATTTACTGCACCGATTCGGGCCAAAAACTAAACGATGCACCGATTCGTCCAGAAACAAAATGAACGCACCCAATCCACTTTTTTGGACCCAATAGTGATGTTTGGGTTCATTTGGGTCAGTTTCATAATTCTGTCGAAAACCATGCTGGGGTTGCATTTAATGCACCGAGTCGGGCAGAAAAGAAACGATGCACCGATTCGGGCCAGAAACGAAACGAACACACCCAATCCACTTTTTTGGAACCAATATTGATGTTTTGGTTCATTTTGGTCAGTTTCATTACCGTGCCAAAAACCATGTCGGGTTGCATTTACTGCACTGATTCGGGCCAAAAAATTAAAAGATGCACCAATTCGTCCAGAAACAAAACGAACGCACCTAGTCCACTTTTTTTACCCAATAGTGATGTTTGGGTTCATTTGGGTCAGTTTCGTAATTGTGTCGAAAACCATGCCGGGGTTGCATTTAATGCACCGAGTCGGGCAGAAAAGAAACGATGCACCGATGCGGGCCAGAAACAAAACGAACGCACACAATCCACTTTTTTGGACCCAGTAGTGATGTTTTGGTTCATTTTGGTCAGTTTCATTACTGTGCCGAAAACCATGCCGGGGGTGCATTTACTGCATCGATTTGGGCCGAAAATGAAACGATGCACCGATTCGTCCAGAAACAAAACGAACGCACCCAATCCACTTTTATGGACCCAATAGTGATGTATGGGTTCGTTTGGGTCAGTTTCATAATTGTGTCGAAAACCATGACGGGTTTGCATTTAATGCACCGAGTTTGGCAGAAAAGAAACGATGCACCGATTCGGGCCAGCAACGAAACGAACGCACCCAATCCACTTTTTTCGACCCAATATTGATGTTTTGGTTCATTTTGGTCAGTTTCATTACTGTGCCGATTACCATGTCGGGTTGCATTTACTGCACCGATTCGGGCCAAAAATAAAACGATGCACCGATTCGTCCAGAAACAAAACGAACGCACCCAGTCCACTTTTTTGGACCCAATAGTGATGTTTGGGTTCATTTGGGTCAGTTTCGTAATTGTGTCGAAAACCATGCCGGGGTTGCATTTAATGCACCGACTGTGGCAGATAAGAAACGATGCACCGTTTCGGGCCAGAAACGAAACGAACACACCCAATCCACTTTTTTGGAACCAATATTGATGTTTTGGTTCATTTTGATCAGTTTCATTACTGTGCCGAAAACCATGTCGGGTTGCATTAACTGCACCGATTCGGGCCAAAAATTAAACGATGCACCGATTCGTCCAGAAACAAAACGAACGCACCTAGTCCACTTTTTTGGACCCAATAGTGATGTTTGGGTTCATTTGGGTCAGTTTCGTAATTGTGTCGAAAACCATGCCGGGGTTGCATTTAATGCACCGACTGTGGCAGATAAGAAACGATGCACCGATTCGGGCCAGAAACAAAACAAAGACACCCAATTAACTTTTTTGGAACCAATATTGATATTTTGGTTCATTTTGGTCAGTTTCTTTACTGTGCCGAAAACCATGCCGGGGGTGCATTTACTGCATCGATTTGGGCCGAAAATGAAACGATGCACCGTTTCGTCCAGAAACAAAACGAACGCACCCAGTCCACTTCTATGGACCCAATAGTGATGTTTGGGTTCATTTGGGTCAGTTTCATAATTGTGTCGAAAACCATGACGGGGTTGCATTTAATGCACCGAGTTTGGAAGAAAAGAAACGATGCACCGATTCGGGCCAGCAACGAAACGAACGCACCCAATCCACTTTTTTCGACCCAATATTGATGTTTTGGTTCATTTTGGTCAGTTTCATTACTGTGCCGAAAACCATGTCGGGTTGCATTTACTGCACCGATTCGGGCCAAAAACTAAACGATGCACCGATTCGTCCAGAAACAAAATGAACGCACCCAATCCACTTTTTTGGACCCAATAGTGATGTTTGGGTTCATTTGGGTCAGTTTCATAATTCTGTCGAAAACCATGCTGGGGTTGCATTTAATGCACCGAGTCGGGCAGAAAAGAAACGATGCACCGATTCGGGCCAGAAACGAAACGAACACACCCAATCCACTTTTTTGGAACCAATATTGATGTTTTGGTTCATTTTGGTCAGTTTCATTACCGTGCCAAAAACCATGTCGGGTTGCATTTACTGCACTGATTCGGGCCAAAAAATTAAAAGATGCATCAATTCGTCCAGAAACAAAACGAACGCACCTAGTCCACTTTTTTTACCCAATAGTGATGTTTGGGTTCATTTGGGTCAGTTTCGTAATTGTGTCGAAAACCATGCCGGGGTTGCATTTAATGCACCGAGTCGGGCAGAAAAGAAACGATGCACCGATGCGGGCCAGAAACAAAACGAAAGCACACAATCCACTTTTTTGGACCCAGTAGTGATGTTTTGGTTCATTTTGGTCAGTTTCATTACTGTGCCGAAAACCATGCCGGGGGTGCATTTAGTGCATCGATTTGGGCCGAAAATGAAACGATGCACCGATTCGTCCAGAAACAAAACGAACGCACCCAGTCCACTTTTATGGACCCAATAGTGATGTTTGGGTTCATTTGGGTCAGTTTCATAATTGTGTCGAAAAATGACGACGGGGTTGCATTTAATGCACCGAGTTGAGCAGAAAAGAAACGATGCTCCGATTCGGGCCAGAAACGAAACAAATGCACCCAATCCACTTTTGTGGCCCAATATTGATGTTTTGGTTCATTTTGGTCAGTTTCATTACTGTGCCGATTACCATGTCGGGTTGCATTTACTGCACCGATTCGGGCCAAAAATTAAACGATGCACCGATTCGTCCAGAAACAAAACGAACGCACCCAGTCCACTTTTTTGGACCCAATAGTGATGTTTGGGTTCATTTGGGTCAGTTTCGTAATTGTGTCGAAAACCATGCCGGGGTTGCATTTAATGCACCGACTGTGGCAGATAAGAAACGATGCACCGATTCGGGCCAGAAACAAAACGA
Source organism: Echinochloa phyllopogon (assembly GCA_033239725.1). Taxonomy (NCBI): domain Eukaryota; kingdom Viridiplantae; phylum Streptophyta; class Magnoliopsida; order Poales; family Poaceae; genus Echinochloa; species Echinochloa phyllopogon. The sequence continues at coordinate 34,334,029 of BTCW01000018.1, forward strand.
AGACACCCAATTAACTTTTTTGGAACCAATATTGATATTTTGGTTCATTTTGGTCAGTTTTTTTACTGTGCCGAAAACCATGCCGGGGGTGCATTTACTGCATCGATTTGGGCCGAAAATGAAACGATGCACCGTTTCGTCCAGAAACAAAACGAACGCACCCAGTCCACTTCTATGGACCCAATAGTGATGTTTGGGTTCATTTGGGTCAGTTTCATAATTGTGTCGAAAACCATGACGGGGTTGCATTTAATGCACCGAGTTTGGAAGAAAAGAAACGATGCACCGATTCGGGCCAGCAACGAAACGAACGTACCCAATCCACTTTTTTCGACCCAATATTGATGTTTTGGTTCATTTTGGTCAGTTTCATTACTGTGCCGAAAACCATGTCGGGTTGCATTTACTGCACCGATCTGGGCCAAAAACTAAACGATGCACCGATTCGTCCAGAAACAAAACGAACGTACCCAGTCCACTTTTATGGACCCAATAGTGATGTTTGGGTTCGTTTGGGTCAGTTTCATAATTGTGTCGAAAAATGACGACGGGGTTGCATTTAATACACTGAGTTGTGCAGAAAAGAAACGATGCACCAATTCGGGCTAGAAACAAAACGAACGCACCTAATCCACTTTTTTGACCTAGTAGTGATGTTTTGGTTCATTTTGATCAGTTTCATTACTGTGCCGAAAACCATGCCGGGGGTGCATTTAGTGCATCGATTTGGGCCGAAAATGAAACGATGCACCGATTCGTCCAGAAACAAAACAAACGCACCCAGTCCACTTTTATGGACCCAATAGTGATGTTTGGGTTCGTTTGGGTCAGTTTCATAATTGTGTCGAAAAATGACGACGGGGTTGCATTTAATGCACGGAGTTGAGCAGAAAAGAAACGATGCTCCGATTCGGGCCAGAAACGAAACAAATGCACCCAATCCACTTTTGTGGCCCAATATTGATGTTTTGGTTCATTTTGGTCAGTTTCATTACTGTGCCGATTACCATGTCGGGTTGCATTTACTGCACCGATTCGGGCCAAAAATTAAACGATGCACCGATTCGTCCAGAAACAACGAACGCACCCAGTCCACTTTTTTGGACCGAATAGTGATGTTTGGGTTCATTTGGGTCAGTTTCGTAATTGTGTCGAAAACCATGCCGGGGTTGCATTTAATGCACCGACTGTGGCAGATAAGAAACGATGCACCGATTCGGGCCAGAAACGAAACGAACACACCCAATCCACTTTTTTGGAACCAATATTGATGTTTTGGTTCATTTTGATCAGTTTCATTACTGTGCCGAAAACCATGTCGGGTTGCATTAACTGCACCGATTCGGGCCAGAAATTAAACGATGCACCGATTCGTCCAGAAACAAAACAAACGCACCTAGTCCACTTTTTTGGACCCAATAGTGATGTTTGGGTTCATTTGGGTCAGTTTCGTAATTGTGTCGAAAACCATGCCGGGGGTGCATTTACTGCATCGATTTGGGCAGAAAATGAAACGATGCACCGATTCGTCCAGAAACAAAACGAACGCACCCAATCCACTTTTATGGACCCAATAGTGATGTTTGGGTTCGTTTGGGTCAATTTCATAATTGTGTCGAAAACCATGACGGGTTTGCATTTAATGCACCGAGTTTGGCAGAAAAGAAACGATGCACCGATTCGGGCCAGCAACGAAACGAACGCACCCAATCCACTTTTTTCGACCCAATATTGATGTTTTGGTTCATTTTGGTCAGTTTCATTACTGTGCCGATTACCATGTCGGGTTGCATTTACTGCACCGATTCGGGCCAAAAATAAAATGATGCACCGATTCGTCCAGAAACAAAACGAACGCACCCAGTCCACTTTTTTGGACCCAATAGTGATGTTTGGGTTCATTTGGGTCAGTTTCGTAATTGTGTCGAAAACCATGCCGGGGTTGCATTTAATGCACCGACTGTGGCTGATAAGAAACGATGCACCGATTCGGGCCAGAAACGAAACGAACACACCCAATCCACTTTTTTGGAACCAATATTGATGTTTTGGTTCATTTTGATCAGTTTCATTACTGTGCCGAAAACCATGTCGGGTTGCATTAACTGCACCGATTCGGGCCAAAAATTAAACGATGCACCGATTCGTCCAGAAACAAAACGAACGCACCTAGTCCACTTTTTTGGACCCAATAGTGATGTTTGGGTTCATTTGGGTCAGTTTCGTAATTGTGTCGAAAACCATGACGGGGTTGCATTTAATGCACCGAGTTTGGCAGAAAAGAAACGATGCACCGATTCGGGCCAGAAACGAAACGAACGCACCCAATCCACTTTTTTCGACCCAATATTGATGTTTTGGTTCATTTTGGTCAGTTTCATTACTGTGCCGAAAACCATGTCGGGTTGTATTTACTGCACCGATTCGGGCCAAAAACTAAACGATGCACCGATTCGTCCAGAAACAAAACGAACGTTCCCAGTCCACTTTTATGGACCCAATAGTGATGTTTGGGTTCGTTTGGGTCAGTTTCATAATTGTGTCGAAAAATGACGACGGGGTTGCATTTAATACACTGAGTTGGGCAGAAAAGAAACGATGCACCAATTCGGGCTAGAAACAAAACGAACGCACGTAATCCACTTTTTTTTGACCTAGTAGTGATCTTTTGGTTCATTTTGATCAGTTTCATTACTGTGCCGAAAACCATGCCGGGGGTGCATTTAGTGCATCGATTTGGGCCGAAAATGAAACGATGCACCGATTCGTCCAGAAACAAAACGAACGCACCCAGTCCACTTTTATGGACCCAATAGTGATGTTTGGGTTCATTTGGGTCAGTTTCATAATTGTGTCGAAAAATGACGACGGGGTTGCATTTAATGCACCGAGTTGAGCAGAAAAGAAACGATGCTCCGATTCGGGCCAGAAACGAAACAAATGCACCCAATCCACTTTTGTGGCCCAATATTGATGTTTTGGTTCATTTTGGTCAGTTTCATTACTGTGCCGATTACCATGTCGGGTTGCATTTACTGCACCGATTCGGGCCAAAAATTAAACGATGCACCGATTCGTCCAGAAACAAAACGAACGCACCCAGTCCACTTTTTTGGACCCAATAGTGATGTTTGGGTTCATTTGGGTCAGTTTCGTAATTGTGTCGAAAACCATGCCGGGGTTGCATTTAATGCACCGACTGTGGCAGATAAGAAACGATGCACCGATTCGGGCCAGAAACAAAACGAAGACACCCAATTAACTTTTTTGGAACCAATATTGATATTTTGGTTCATTTTGGTCAGTTTTTTTACTGTGCCGAAAACCATGCCGGGGGTGCATTTACTGCATCGATTTGGGCCGAAAATGAAACGATGCACCGTTTCGTCCAGAAACAAAACGAACGCACCCAGTCCACTTCTATGGACCCAATAGTGATGTTTGGGTTCATTTGGGTCAGTTTCATAATTGTGTCGAAAACCATGACGGGGTTGCATTTAATGCACCGAGTTTGGAAGAAAAGAAACGATGCACCGATTCGGGCCAGCAACGAAACGAACGTACCCAATCCACTTTTTTCGACCCAATATTGATGTTTTGGTTCATTTTGGTCAGTTTCATTACTGTGCCGAAAACCATGTCGGGTTGCATTTACTGCACCGATCTGGGCCAAAAACTAAACGATGCACCGATTCGTCCAGAAACAAAACGAACGTACCCAGTCCACTTTTATGGACCCAATAGTGATGTTTGGGTTCGTTTGGGTCAGTTTCATAATTGTGTCGAAAAATGACGACGGGGTTGCATTTAATACACTGAGTTGTGCAGAAAAGAAACGATGCACCAATTCGGGCTAGAAACAAAACGAACGCACCTAATCCACTTTTTTGACCTAGTAGTGATGTTTTGGTTCATTTTGATCAGTTTCATTACTGTGCCGAAAACCATGCCGGGGGTGCATTTAGTGCATCGATTTGGGCCGAAAATGAAACGATGCACCGATTCGTCCAGAAACAAAACAAACGCACCCAGTCCACTTTTATGAACCCAATAGTGATGTTTGGGTTCGTTTGGGTCAGTTTCATAATTGTGTCGAAAAATGACGACGGGGTTGCATTTAATGCACGGAGTTGAGCAGAAAAGAAACGATGCTCCGATTCGGGCCAGAAACGAAACAAATGCACCCAATCCACTTTTGTGGCCCAATATTGATGTTTTGGTTCATTTTGGTCAGTTTCATTACTGTGCCGATTACCATGTCGGGTTGCATTTACTGCACCGATTCGGGCCAAAAATTAAACGATGCACCGATTCGTCCAGAAACAACGAACGCACCCAGTCCACTTTTTTGGACCGAATAGTGATGTTTGGGTTCATTTGGGTCAGTTTCGTAATTGTGTCGAAAACCATGCCGGGGTTGCATTTAATGCACCGACTGTGGCAGATAAGAAACGATGCACCGATTCGGGCCAGAAACGAAACGAACACACCCAATCCACTTTTTTGGAACCAATATTGATGTTTTGGTTCATTTTGATCAGTTTCATTACTGTGCCGAAAACCATGTCGGGTTGCATTAACTGCACCGATTCGGGCCAAAAATTAAACGATGCACCGATTCGTCCAGAAACAAAACAAACGCACCTAGTCCACTTTTTTGGACCCAATAGTGATGTTTGGGTTCATTTGGGTCAGTTTCGTAATTGTGTCGAAAACCATGCCGGGGGTGCATTTACTGCATCGATTTGGGCAGAAAATGAAACGATGCACCGATTCGTCCAGAAACAAAACGAACGCACCCAATCCACTTTTATGGACCCAATAGTGATGTTTGGGTTCGTTTGGGTCAATTTCATAATTGTGTCGAAAACCATGACGGGTTTGCATTTAATGCACCGAGTTTGGCAGAAAAGAAACGATGCACCGATTCGGGCCAGCAACGAAACGAACGCACCCAATCCACTTTTTTCGACCCAACATTGATGTACTGGTTCATTTTGGTCAGTTTCATTACTGTGCCGAAAACCATGTCGGGTTGCATTTACTGCACTGATTCGGGCCAAAAACTAAACGATGCACCGATTCGTCCAGAAACAAAACGAACGCACCCAGTCCACTTTTATGGACCCAATAGTGATGTTTGGGTTCGTTTGGGTCAGTTTCATAATTGTGTCGAAAAATGACGACGGGGTTGCATTTAATACACTGAGTTGGGCAGAAAAGAAACGATGCACCGATTCGGGCCTGAAACAAAACGAACGCACCTAATCCACTTTTTTTGACCTAGTAGTGATGTTTTGGTTCATTTTGATCAGTTTCATTACTGTGCCGAAAACCATGCCGGGGGTGTATTTAGTGCATCGATTTGGGCCGAAAATGAAACGATGCACTGATTCGTCCAGAAAGAAAACGAACGCACCCAGTCCACTTTTATGGACCCAATAGTGATGTTTGGGTTCGTTTGGGTCAGTTTCATAATTGTGTCGAAAAATGATGACGGGGTTCCATTTAATGCACCGAGTCGGGCAGAAAAGAAACGATGCACAGATGCGGGCCAGAAACAAAACGAACGCACACAATCCACTTTTTTGGACCCAGTAGTGATGTTTTGGTTCATTTTGGTCAGTTTCATTACTGTGCCGAAAACCATGCCGGGGGTGCATTTACTGCATCGATTTGGGCCAAAATGAAACGATGCACAGATTCGTCCAGAAACAAAACGAATGCACCCAATCCACTTTTATGGACCCAATAGTGATGTTTGGGTTCGTTTGGGTCAGTTTCATAATTGTGTCGAAAACCATGACGGGTTTGCATTTAATGCACCGAGTCGGGCAGAAAAGAAACGATGCACCGATGCGGGCCAGAAACAAAACAAACGCACACAATCCACTTTTTTGGACCCAGTAGTGACGTTTTGGTTCATTTTGGTCAGTTTCATTACTGTGCCGAAAACCATGCCGGGGGTGCATTTACTGCATCGATTTGGGCCGAAAATGAAACGATGCACCGATTCATCCAGAAACAAAACGAACGCACCCAGTCCACTTTGATGGACCCAATAGTGATGTTTGGGTTCATTTGGGTCAAATTCGTAATTGTGTCGAAAACCATGCCGGGGTTGCGTTTAATGCACCTAGTCGGGCAGAAAAGAAACGATTCACCGATTCGGGCATGAAACAAAACGAACGCACCCAATCCACTTTTTTGACCCAGTAGTGATGTTTTGGTTCATTTTGGTCAGTTTCATTACTGTGCCGAAAACCATGCCGGGGGTGCATTTACTGCATCGATTTGGGCCGAAAATGAAACGATGCACCGTTTCGTCCAGAAACAAAACGAACGCACCCAGTCCACTTCTATGGACCCAATAGTGATGTTTGGGTTCATTTGGGTCAGTTTCATAATTGTGTCGAAAACCATGACGGGTTTGCATTTAATGCACCGAGTTTGGCAGAAAAGAAACGATGCACCGATTCGGGCCAGCAACGAAACGAACGCACCCAATCCACTTTTTTCGACCCAATATTGATGTTTTGGTTCATTTTGGTCAGTTTCATTACTGTGCCGAAAACCATGTCGGGTTGCATTTAGTGCACCGATTCGGGCCAAAATTAAAACGATGTACCGATTCGTCCAGAAACAAAACGAACGCACCGAGTCCACTTTTTTGGACGCAATAGTGATGTTTGGGTTCATTTGGGTCAGTTTCGTAATTGTGTCGAAAACCATGCCGGGGTTGCATTTAATGCACCTAGTCGGGCAGAAAAGAAACGATGCACAGATGCGGGCCAGAAACAAAACGAACGCACACAATCCACTTTTTTGGACCCAGTAGTGATGTTTTGGTTCATTTTGGTCAGTTTCATTACTGTGCCGAAAACCATGCCGGGGGTGCATTTACTGCATCGATTTGGGCCAAAATGAAACGATGCACCGATTCGTCCAGAAACAAAATGAACGCACCCAATCCACTTTTATGGACCCAATAGTGACGTATGGGTTCGTTTGGGTCAGTTTCATAATTGTGTCGAAAACCATGACGGGTTTGCATTTAATGCACCGAGTCGGGCAGAAAAGAAACGATGCACCGATTCGGGCCAGCAACGAAACGAACGCACCCAATCCACTTTTTTTGACCCCGTAGTGATGTTTTGGTTCATTTTGTTCAGTTTCATTATTGTGCCGAAAACCATGCCGGGGGTGCATTTAGTGCATCGATTTGGGCCGAAAATGAAACGATGCACCGATTCGTCTAGAAACAAAACGAACGCACCTAGTCCACTTTTTTGGACCCAATAGTGATGTTTGGGTTCATTTGGGTCAGTTTCGTAATTGTGTCGAAAACCATGCCGGGGTTGCATTTAATGCACCGAGTCGGGCAGAAAAGAAACGATGCACCGATTCGGGCCAGAAACGAAACGAACACACCCAATCCACTTTTTTGGAACAAATATTGATGTTTTGGTTCATTTTGGTCAGTTTCATTACTGTGCCGAAAACCATGTCGGGTTGCATTTACTGCACCGATTCGGGCCAAAAATTAAACGATGCACCGATTCGTCCAGAAACAAAACGAACGCACCGAGTCCACTTTTTTGGACCCAATAGTGATGTTTGGGTTCATTTGGGTCAGTTTCATAATTGTGTCGAAAACCATGCCGGGGTTGCACTTAATGCACCTAGTCGGGCATAAAAGAAACGATGCACCGATTCGGGCCAGAAACAAAACGAACGCACCCAATCCACTTTTTTTGACCCCGTAGTGATGTTTTGGTTCATTTTGTTCAGTTTCATTACTGTGCCGAAAACCATGCCGGGGGTGCATTTAGTGCATCGATTTGGGCCAAAAATGAAACGATGCACCGATTCGTCCAGAAACAAAATGAACACACCCAATCCACTTTTTTGGAACCAATATTGATGTTTTGGTTCATTTTGGTCAGTTTCATTACTGTGCCAAAAACCATGTCGGGTTGCATTTACTGCACTGATTCGGGCCAAAACCCTAAAAGATGCACCAATTCGTCCAGAAACAAAACGAACGCACCTAGTCCACTTTTTTTACCCAATAGTGATGTTTGGGTTCATTTGGGTCAGTTTCGTAATTGTGTCGAAAACCATGCCGGGGTTGCATTTCATGCACCGAGTCGGGCAGAAAAGAAACGATGCACCGATGCGGGCCAGAAACAAAACGAAAGCACACAATCCACTTTTTTGGACCCAGTAGTGATGTTTTGGTTCATTTTGGTCAGTTTCATTACTGTGCCGAAAACCATGCCGGGGGTGCATTTACTGCATCGATTTGGGCCGAAAATGAAACGATGCACCGATTCGTCCAGAAACAAAACGAACGCACCCAGTCCACTTTTATGGACCCAATAGTGATGTTTGGGTTCGTTTGGGTCAGTTTCATAATTGTGTCGAAAACCATGACGGGTTTGCATTTAATGCACCGAGTTTGGCAGAAAAGAAACGATGCACCGATTCGGGCCAGCAACGAAACGAACGCACCCAATCCACTTTTTTTGACCCCGTAGTGATGTTTTGGTTCATTTTGTTCAGTTTCATTATTGTGCCGAAAACCATGCCGGGGGTGCATTTAGTGCATCGATTTGGGCCGAAAATGAAACGATGCACCGATTCGTCCAGAAACAAAACGAACGCACCTAGTCCACTTTTTTGGACCCAATAGTGATGTTTGGGTTCATTTGGGTCAGTTTCGTAATTGTGTCGAAAACCATGCCGGGGTTGCATTTAATGCACCGAGTCGGGCAGAAAAGAAACGATGCACCGATTCGGGCCAGAAACGAAACGAACACACCCAATCCACTTTTTTGGAACCAATATTGATGTTTTGGTTCATTTTGGTCAGTTTCATTGCTGTGCCGAAAACCATGTCGGGTTGCATTTACTGCACCGATTCGGGCCAAAAATTAAACGATGCACCGATTCGTCCAGAAACAAAACGAACGCACCGAGTCCACTTTTTTGGACCCAATAGTGATGTTTGGGTTCATTTGGGTCAGTTTCATAATTGTGTCGAAAACCATGCCGGGGTTGCATTTAATGCAGCTAGTCGGGCAGAAAAGAAACGATGCACCGATTCGGGCCAGAAACAAAACGAACGCACCCAATCCACTTTTTTAGACCCCGTAGTGATGTTTTGGTTCATTTTGTTCAGTTTCATTACTGTGCCGAAAACCATGCCGGGGGTGCATTTAGTGCATCGATTTGGGCCGATAATGAAACGATGCACCGATTCGTCCAGAAACAAAATGAACACACCCAATCCACTTTTTTGGAACCAATATTGATGTTTTGGTTCATTTTGGTCAGTTACATTACTGTGCCAAAAACCATGTCGGGTTGCATTTACTGCACTGATTCGGGCCAAAACCTTAAAAGATGCACCAATTCGTCCAGAAACAAAACGAACGCACCTAGTCCACTTTTTTTACCCAATAGTGATGTTTGGGTTCATTTCGGTCAGTTTCGTAATTGTGTCGAAAACCATGCTGGGGTTGCATTTCATGCACCGAGTCGGGCAGAAAAGAAACGATGCACCGATGCGGGCCAGAAACAAAACGAAAGCACACAATCCACTTTTTTGGACCCAGTAGTGATGTTTTGGTTCATTTTGGTCAGTTTCATTACTGTGCCGAAAACCATGCCGGGGGTGCATTTACTGCATCGATTTGGGCCGAAAATGAAACGATGCACCGATTCGTCTAGAAACAAAACGAACGCACCCAGTCCACTTTTATGGACCCAATAGTGATGTTTGGGTTCGTTTGGGTCAGTTTCATAATTGTGTCGAAAACCATGACGGGTTTGCATTTAATGCACCGAGTTGGGCAGAAAAGAAACGATGCACCGATTTGGGCCAGGAACGAAACGAATGCACCCAATCCACTTTTTTCAACCCAATATTGATGTTTTGGTTCATTTTGGTCAGTTTCATTACTGTGCCGAAAACCATGTCGGGTTGCATTTACCGCACCGATTCGGGCCAAAAATTAAACGATGCACTGATTCGTCCAGAAACAAAACGAACGCACCCAGTCCACTTTTATGGACCCAATAGTGATGTATGGGTTCGTTTGGGTCAGTTTCATAATTGTGTCGAAAACCATGACGGGTTTGCATTTAATGCACCGAGTTTGGCAGAAAAGAAACGATGCACCGATTCGGGCCAGCAACGAAACGAACGCACCCAATCCACTTTTTTTGACCCCGTAGTGATGTTTTGGTTCATTTTGTTCAGTTTCATTATTGTGCCGAAAACCATGCCGGGGGTGCATTTAGTGCATCGATTTGGGCCGAAAATGAAACGATGCACCGATTCGTCCAGAAACAAAACGAACGCACCCAGTCCACTTTTATGGACCCAATAGTGATGTATGGGTTCGTTTGGGTCAGTTTCATAATTGTGTCGAAAACCAAGACGGGTTTGCATTTAATGCACCGAGTTTGGCAGAAAAGAAACGATGCACCGATTCGGGCCAGCAACGAAACGAACGCACCCAATCCACTTTTTTCGACCCAATATTGATGTTTTTGTTCATTTTGGTCAGTTTCATTACTGTGCCGAAAACCATGTCGGGTTGCATTTACTGCACCGATTCGGGCCAAAAATAAAACGATGTACCGATTCGTCCAGAAACAAAACGAACGCACCCAGTCCACTTTTTTGGACCCAATAGTGATGTTTGGGTTCATTTGGGTCAGTTTCATAATTGTGTCGAAAACCATGCCGGTGTTGCATTTAATGCACCTAATCGGGCAGAAAAGAAACGATGCACCGATGCGGGCCAGAAACAAAACGAAAGCACACAATCCACTTTTTTGGACCCAGTAGTGATGTTTTGGTTCATTTTGGTCAGTTTCATTACTGTGCCAAAAACCATGTCGGGTTGCATTTACTGCACTGATTCGGGCCAAAAACTTAAAAGATGCACTAATTCGTCCAGAAACAAAACGAACGCACCTAGTCCACTTTTTTTACCCAATAGTGATGTTTGGGTTCATTTGGGTCAGTTTCATAATTGTGTCGAAAACCATGTCGGGGTTGCATTTAATGCACCGAGTCGGGCAGAAAAGAAACGATGCACCGATGCGGGCCAGAAACAAAACGAAAGCACACAATCCACTTTTTTGGACCCAGTAGTGATGTTTTGGTTCATTATGGTCAGTTTCATTACTGTGCCGAAAACCATGCCGTGGGTGCATTTACTGTATCGATTTGGGCCAGAAACAAAACGAACGCACCCAATCCACTTTTTTTGACCCCGTAGTGATGTTTTGGTTCATTTTGTTCAGTTTCATTACTGTGCCGAAAACCATGCCGGGGGTGCATTTAGTGCATCGATTTGGGTCGAAAATGAAACGATGCACCGATTCGTCCAGAAACAAAACGAACACACCCAATCCACTTTTTTGGAGCCAATATTGATGTTTTGGTTCATTTTGGTCAGTTTCATTACTGTGCCGAAAACCATGTCGGGTTGCATTTACTGCACTGATTCGGGCCAAAAACTTAAAAGATGCACTAATTCGTCCAGAAACAAAACAAACGCACCTAGTCCACTTTTTTGGACCTAATAGTGATGTTTGGGTTCATTTGGGTCAGTTTCGTAATTGTGTCGAAAACCATGCCGGGGTTGCATTTAATGCACCGAGTCGAGCAGAAAAGAAACGATGCACCGATTCGGGCCAGAAACGAAACGAACACACCCAATCCACTTTTTTGGAACCAATATTGATGTTTTGGTTCATTTTGGTCAGTTTCATTACTGTGCCGAAAACCATGTCGGGTTGCATTTACTGCACCGATTCGGGCCAAAAATTAAACGATGCACCGATTCGTCCAGAAACAAAACGAACGCGACGAGTCCACTTTTTTGGACCCAATAGTGATGTTTGGTTCATTTGGGTCAGTTTCATAATTGTGTCGAAAACCATGCCGGGGTTGCATTTAATGCACCTAGTCGGGCAGAAAAGAAACGATGCACCGATTCGGGCCAGAAACAAAACGAACGCACCCAATCCACTTTTTTGACCCCGTAGTGATGTTTTGGTTCATTTTGTTCAGTTTCATTACTGTGCCGAAAACCATGCCGGGGGTGCATTTAGTGCATCGATTTGGGCCGAAAATGAAACGATGCACCGATTCATCCAGAAACAAAATGAACACACCCAATCCACTTTTTTGGAACCAATATTGATGTTTTGGTTCATTTTGGTCAGTTTCATTACTGTGCCAAAAACCATGTCGGGTTGCATTTACTGCACTGATTCGGGCCAAAACATTAAAAGATGCACCAATTCGTCCAGAAACAAAACGAACGCACCTAGTCCACTTTTTTTACCCAATAGTGATGTTTGGGTTCATTTGGGTCAGTTTCGTAATTGTGTCGAAAACCATGCCGGGGCTGCATTTCATGCACCGAGTCGGGCAGAAAAGAAACGATGCACCGATGCGGGCCAGAAACAAAACGAAAGCACACAATCCACTTTTTTGGACCCAGTAGTGATGTTTTGGTTCATTTTGGTCAGTTTCATTACTGTGCCGAAAACCATGCCGGGGGTGCATTTACTGCATCGATTTGGGCCGAAAATGAAACGATGCACCGATTCGTCCAGAAACAAAACGAACGCACCCAGTCCACTTTTATGGACCCAATAGTGATGTTTTGGTTCGTTTGGGTCAGTTTCATAATTGTGTCGAAAACCATGACGGGTTTGCATTTAATGCACCGAGTTTGGCAGAAAAGAAACGATGCACCGATTCGGGCCAGCAATGAAACGAACGCACCCAATCCACTTTTTTTGACCCAATATTGATGTTTTGGTTCATTTTGGTCAGTTTCATTACTGTGTCGAAAACCATGTCGGGTTGCATTTACTGCACCGATTCGGGCCAAAAATTAAACGATGCACCAATTCGTCCAGAAACAAAATGAACGCACCCAATCCACTTTTTTGGACCCAATAGTGATGTTTGGGTTCATTTGGGTCAGTTTCGTAATTCTGTCGAAAACCATGCCGGGGTTGCATTTAATGCACCTAGTCGGGCAGAAAAGAAACGATGCACCAATTCGGGCCAGAAACAAAACGAACGCACCCAATCCACTTTTTTTGACCCCGTAGTGATGTTTTGGTTCATTTTGTTCAGTTTCATTATTGTGCCGAAAACCATGCCGGGGGTGCATTTAGTGCATCGATTTGGGCCGAAAATGAAACGATGCACCGATTCGTCCAGAAACAAAACGAACGCACCTAGTCCACTTTTTTGGACCTAATAGTGATGTTTGGGTTCATTTGGGTCAGTTTCGTAATTGTGTCGAAAACCATGCCGGGGTTGCATTTAATGCACCGAGTCGGGCAGAAAAGAAACGATGCACCGATTCGGGCCAGAAACAAAACGAACGCACCCAATCCACTTTTTTTGACCCCGTAGTGATGTTTTGGTTCATTTTGTTCAGTTTCATTACTGTGCCGAAAACCATGCCGGGGGTGCATTTAGTGCATCGATTTGGGCCGAAAATGAAACGATGCACCGATTCATCCAGAAACAAAATGAACACACCCAATCCACTTTTTTGGAACCAATATTGATGTTTTGGTTCATTTTGGTCAGTTTCATTACTGTGCCAAAAACCATGTCGGGTTGCATTTACTGCACTGATTCGGGCCAAAACATTAAAAGATGCACCAATTCGTCCAGAAACAAAATGAACGCACCTAGTCCACTTTTTTTACCCAATAGTGATGTTTGGGTTCATTTGGGTCAGTTTCGTAATTGTGTCGAAAACCATGCCGGGGCTGCATTTCGTGCACCGAGTCGGGCAGAAAAGAAACGATGCACCGATGCGGGCCAGAAACAAAACGAAAGCACACAATCCACTTTTTTGGACCCAGTAGTGATGTTTTGGTTCATTTTGGTCAGTTTCATTACTGTGCCGAAAACCATGCCGGGGGTGCATTTGCTGCATCGATTTGGGCCGAAAATGAAACGATGCACCGATTCGTCCAGAAACAAAACGAACGCACCCAGTCCAGTTTTATGGACCCAATAATGATGTTTGGGTTCGTTTGGGTCAGTTTCATAATTGTGTCGAAAACCATGACGGGTTTGCATTTAATGCACCGAGTTTGGCAGAAAAGAAACGATGCACCGATTCGGGCCAGCAATGAAACGAACGCACCCAATCCACTTTTTTTGACCCAATATTGATGTTTTGGTTCATTTTGGTCAGTTTCATTACTGTGTCGAAAACCATGTCGGGTTGCATTTACTGCACCGATTCGGGCCAAAAATTAAACGATGCACCAATTCGTCCAGAAACAAAATGAACGCACCCAATCTACTTTTTTGGACCCAATAGTGATGTTTGGGTTCATTTGGGTCAGTTTCGTAATTCTGTCGAAAACCATGCCGGGGTTGCATTTAATGCACCTAGTCGGGCAGAAAAGAAACGATGCACCAATTCGGGCCAGAAACAAAACGAACGCACCCAATCCACTTTTTTTGACCCCGTAGTGATGTTTTGGTTCATTTTGTTCAGTTTCATTATTGTGCCGAAAACCATGCCGGGGGTGCATTTAGTGCATCGATTTGGGCCGAAAATGAAACGATGCACCGATTCGTCCAGAAACAGAATGAACGCACCTAGTCCACTTTTTTGGACCTAATAGTGATGTTTGGGTTCATTTGGGTCAGTTTCGTAATTGTGTCGAAAACCATGCCGGGGTTGCATTTAATGCACCGAGTCGGGCAGAAAAGAAACGATGCACCGATTCGGGCCAGAAACGAAACGAACACACCCAATCCACTTTTTTGGAACCAATATTGATGTTTTGGTTCATTTTGGTCAGTTTCATTACTGTGCCGAAAACCATGTCGGGTTGCATTTACTGCACCGATTCGGGCCAAAAATTAAACGATGCACCGATTCGTCCAGAAACAAAACGAACGCACCGAGTCCACTTTTTTGGACCCAATAGTGATGTTTGGGTTCATTTGGGTCAGTTTCATAATTGTGTCGAAAACCATGCCGGGGTTGCATTTAATGCACCTAGTCGGGCAGAAAAGAAACGATGCACCGATTCGGGCCAGAAACAAAACGAACGCACCCAATCCACTTTTTTTGACCCCGTAGTGATGTTTTGGTTCATTTTGTTCAGTTTCACTACTGTGCCGAAAACCATGCCGGGGGTGCATTTAGTGCATTGATTTGGGCCGAAAATGAAACGATGCACCGATTCGTCCAGAAACAAAACGAACACACCCAATCCACTTTTTTGGAGCCAATATTGATGTTTTGGTTCATTTTGGTCAGTTTCATTACTGTGCCAAAAACCATGTCGGGTTGCATTTACTGCACTGATTCGGGCCAAAAACTTAAAAGATGCACTAATTCATCCAGAAACAAAACAAACGCACCTAGTCCACTTTTTTTACCCAATAGTGATGTTTGGGTTCATTTGGGTCAGTTTCGTAATTGTGTCGAAAACCATGTCGGGGTTGCATTTAATGCACCGAGTCGGGCAGAAAAGAAACGATGCACCGATGCGGGCCAGAAACAAAACGAAAGCACACAATCCACTTTTTTGGACACAGTAGTGATGTTTTGGTTCATTATGGTCAGTTTCATTACTGTGCCGAAAACCATGCCGGGGGTGCATTTACTGTATCGATTTGGGCCGAAAATGAAACGATGCACCGATTCATCCAGAAACAAAACGAACGCTCCCAGTCCACTTTTATGGACCCAATAGTGATGTTTGGGTTCGTTTGGGTCAGTTTCATAATTGTGTCGAAAACCATGACGGGTTTGCATTTAATGCACCGAGTTTGGCAGAAAAGAAACGATGCACCGATTCGGGCCAGCAATGAAACGAACGCACCCAATCCACTTTTTTCGACCCAATATTGATGTTTTGGTTCATTTTGGTCAGTTTCATTACTGTGCCGAAAACCATGTCGGGTTGCATTTACTGCACCGATTCGGGCCAAAAATTAAACGATGCACCGATTCGTCCAGAAACAAAATGAACGCACCCAATCCACTTTTTTGGACCCAATTGTGATGTTTGGGTTCATTTGGGTCAGTTTCATAATTCTGTCGAAAACCATGCTGGGGTTGCATTTAATGCACCGAGTCGGGCAGAAAAGAAACGATGCACCGATTCGGGCCAGAAACGAAACGAACACACCCAATCCACTTTTTTGGAACCAATATTGATGTTTTGGTTCATTTTGGTCAGTTTCATTACTGTGCCGAAAACCATGTCGGGTTGCATTACTGCACCGATTCGGGCCAAAAATTAAACGATGCACCGATTTGTCCAGAAACAAAACGAACGCACCGAGTCCACTTTTTTGGACCCAATAGTGATGTTTGGGTTTATTTGGGTCAGTTTCGTAATTGTGTCGAAAACCATGCTGGGGTTGCATTTAATGCACCGAGTCGGGCAGAAAAGAAACGATGCACCGATTCGGGCCAGAAACGAAACGAACACACCTAATCCACTTTTTTGGAACCAATATTGATGTTTTGGTTCATTTTGGTCAGTTTCATTATTGTGCCGAAAACCATGTCGGGTTGCATTTACTGCACCGATTCGTGCCAAAAATTAAACGTTGCACCGATTCGTCCAGAAACAAAACGAACGCACCGAGTCCACTTTTTTGGACCCAATAGTGATGTTTGGGTTCATTTGGGTCAGTTTCATAATTGTGTCGAAAGCCATGCCGGGGTTGCATTTAATGCACCTAGTCGGGCAGAAAAGAAACGATGCACCGATTCGGGCCAGAAACAAAACGAACGCACCCAATCCACTTTTTTTGACCCCGTAGTGATGTTTTGGTTCATTTTGTTCAGTTTCATTACTGTGCCGAAAACCATGC
Source organism: Echinochloa phyllopogon (assembly GCA_033239725.1). Taxonomy (NCBI): domain Eukaryota; kingdom Viridiplantae; phylum Streptophyta; class Magnoliopsida; order Poales; family Poaceae; genus Echinochloa; species Echinochloa phyllopogon. The sequence goes on from BTCW01000018.1 coordinate 34,350,944, forward strand.
TGGGGGTGCATTTAGTGCATCGATTTGGGCCGAAAATGAAACGATGCACCGATTCGTCCAGAAACAAAACGAACACACCCAATCCACTTTTTTGGAGCCAATATTGATGTTTTGGTTCATTTTGGTCAGTTTCATTACTGTGCCAAAAACCATGTCGGGTTGCATTTACTGCACTGATTCGGGCCACAAACTTAAAAGATGCACTAATTTGTCCAGAAACAAAATGAACGCACCTAGTCCACTTTTTTTACCCAATAGTGATGTTTGGGTTCATTTGGGTCAGTTTCGTAATTGTGTCGAAAACCATGTCGGGGTTGCATTTAATGCACCGAGTCGGGCAGAAAAGAAACGATGCACCGATGCGGGCCAGAAACAAAACGAAAGCACACAATCCACTTTTTTGGACACAGTAGTGATGTTTTGGTTCATTATGGTCAGTTTCATTACTGTGCCGAAAACCATGCCGGGGGTGCATTTACTGTATCGATTTGGGCCGAAAATGAAACGATGCACCGATTCATCCAGAAACAAAACGAACGCACCCAGTCCACTTTTATGGACCCAATAGTGATGTTTGGGTTCGTTTGGGTTAGTTTCATAATTGTGTCAAAAACCATGACGGGTTTGCATTTAATGCACCGAGTTTGGCAGAAAAGAAACGATGCACCGATTCGGGCCAGCAATGAAACGAACGCACCCAATCCACTTTTTTCGACCCAATATTGATGTTTTGGTTCATTTTGGTCAGTTTCATTACTGTGCCGAAAACCATGTCGGGTTGCATTTACTGCACCGATTCGGGCCAAAAATTAAACGATGCACCGATTCGTCCAGAAACAAAATGAACGCACCCAATCCACTTTTTTGGACCCAATAGTGATGTTTGGGTTCATTTGGGTCAGTTTCATAATTCTGTCGAAAACCATGCTGGGGTTGCATTTAATGCACCGAGTCGGGCAGAAAAGAAACGATGCACCGATTCGGGCCAGAAACGAAACGAACACACCCAATCCACTTTTTTGGAACCAATATTGATGTTTTGGTTCAGTTTGGTCAGTTTCATTACTGTGCCGAAAACCATGTCGGGTTGCATTACTGCACCGATTCGGGCCAAAAATTAAACGATGCACCGATTTGTCCAGAAACAAAACGAACGCACCGAGTCCACTTTTTTGGACCCAATAGTGATGTTTGGGTTTATTTGGGTCAGTTTCGTAATTGTGTCGAAAACCATGCCGGGGTTGCATTTAATGCACCTAGTCGGGCAGAAAAGAAACGATGCACCGATTCGGGCCAGAAACAAAACGAACGCACCCAGTCCACTTTTATGGACCCAATAGTGATGTTTGGGTTCGTTTGGGTCAGTTTCATAATTGTGTCGAAAACCATGACGGGGTTGCATGTAATGCACCGAGTTTGGCAGAAAAGGAACGATGCACCGATTCGGGCCAGCAACGAAACGAACGCACCCAATCCACTTTTTTCGACCCAATATTGATGTTTTGGTTCATTTTGGTCAGTTTCATTACTGTGCCGAAAACCATGTCGGGTTGCATTTACTGCACCTATTCGGGCCAAAAATTAAACGATGCACCGATTCGTCCAGAAAACAAAATGAACGCACCCAGTCCACTTTTTTGGACCCAATAGTGATGTTTGGGTTAATTTGGGTCAGTTTTGTAATTGTGTCGAAAACCATGCCGGGGTTGCATTTAATGCACCGAGTTTGGCAGAAAAGAAATGATGCACCGATTCAGGCCAGCAACGAAACGAACACACCCAATCCACTTTTTTTTGACCCAGTAGTGATGTTTTGGTTCATTTTGGTCAGTTTCATTACTGTGCCGAAAACCATGCCGGGGGTGCATTTACTGCATCGATTTGGGCCGAAAATGAAACGATGCACCGATTCGTCCAGAAACAAAACGAACACACCCAGTCCACTTTTTTAGACCCAATAGTGATGTTTGGGTTCATTTGGGTCAGTTTCATAATTGTGTCGAAAACCATGTCGGGGTTGCATTTAATGCACCGAGTCGGATAGAAAAGAAACGATGCACCGATTCGGGCCAGAAACAAAGCGAAAGCACCCAATCCACTTTTTTTGACTCAGTAGTGATGTTTTGGTTCATTTTGGTCAGTTTCATTACTGTGCCGAAAACCATGTCGGGGGTGCATTTACTGCATCGATTTGGGCCGAAAATGAAACGATGCACAGATTCGTCCAGAAACAAAACGAACGCACCTAGTCCACTTTTATGGACCCAATAGTGATGTTTGGGTTCGTTTGGGTCAGTTTCATAATTGTGTCGAAAACCATGACGGGGTTGCATTTAATGCACCGAGTTTGGCAGAAGAGAAACGATGCACCGATTCGGGCCAGCAACGAAACGAACGCACCCAATCCACTTTTTTCGACCCAATATTGATGTTTTGGTTCATTTTGGTCAGTTTCATTACTGTGCCGAAAACCATGTCGGGGGTGCATTTAGTGCATCGATTTGGGCCGAAAATGAAACGATGCACCGATTCGTCCAGAAACAAAACGAACGCACCCAGTCCACTTTTATGGACCCAATAGTGATGTTTGGGTTCGTTTGGGTCAGTTTCATAATTGTGTCGAAAACCATGACGGGGTTGCATGTAATGCACCGAGTTTGGCAGAAAAGGAACGATGCACCGATTCGGGCCAGCAACGAAACGAACGCACCCAATCCACTTTTTTCGACCCAATATTGATGTTTTGGTTCATTTTGGTCAGTTTCATTACTGTGCCGAAAACCATGTCGGGTTGCATTTACTGCACCTATTCGGGACAAAAATTAAACGATGCACCGATTCGTCCAGAAAACAAAATGAACGCACCCAGTCCACTTTTTTGGACCCAATAGTGATGTTTGGGTTAATTTGGGTCAGTTTTGTAATTGTGTCGAAAACCATGCCGGGGTTGCATTTAATGCACCGAGTTTGGCAGAAAAGAAATGATGCACCGATTCAGGCCAGCAACGAAACGAACACACCCAATCCACTTTTTTTTGACCCAGTAGTGATGTTTTGGTTCGTTTTGGTCAGTTTCATTACTGTGCCGAAAACCATGCCGGGGGTGCATTTACTGCATCGATTTGGGCCGAAAATGAAACGATGCACCGATTCGTCCAGAAACAAAACGAACACACCCAGTCCACTTTTTTAGACCCAATAGTGATGTTTGGGTTCATTTGGGTCAGTTTCATAATTGTGTCGAAAACCATGTCGGGGTTGCATTTAATGCACCGAGTCGGATAGAAAAGAAACGATGCACCGATTCGGGCCAGAAACAAAGCGAAAGCACCCAATCCACTTTTTTTGACCCAGTAGTGATGTTTTGGTTCATTTTGGTCAGTTTCATTACTGTGCCGAAAACCATGTCGGGGGTGCATTTACTGCATCGATTTGGGCCGAAAATGAAACGATGCACAGATTCGTCCAGAAACAAAACGAACGCACCCAGTCCACTTTTATGGACCCAATAGTGATGTTTGGGTTCGTTTGGGTCAGTTTCATAATTGTGTCGAAAACCATGACGGGGTTGCATTTAATGCACCGAGTTTGGCAGAAGAGAAACGATGCACCGATTCGGGCCAGCAACGAAACGAACGCACCCAATCCACTTTTTTCGACCCAATATTGATGTTTTGGTTCATTTTGGTCAGTTTCATTACTGTGCCGAAAACCATGTCGGGGGTGCATTTAGTGCATCGATTTGGGCCGAAAATGAAACGATGCACCGATTCGTCCAGAAACAAAACGAACGCACCCAGTCCACTTTTATGGACCCAATAGTGATGTTTGGGTTCGTTTGGGTCAGTTTCATAATTGTGTCGAAAACCATGACGGGGTTGCATGTAATGCACCGAGTTTGGCAGAAAAGGAATGATGCACCGATTCGGGCCAGCAACGAAATGAACGCACCCAATCCACTTTTTTCGACCCAATATTGATGTTTTGGTTCATTTTGGTCAGTTTCATTACTGTGCCGAAAACCATGTCGGGTTGCATTTACTGCTCCTATTCGGGCCAAAAATTAAACGATGCACCAATTCGTCCAGAAAACAAAATGAACGCACCCAGTCCACTTTTTTGGACCCAATAGTGATGTTTGGGTTAATTTGGGTCAGTTTTGTAATTGTGTCGAAAACCATGCCGGGGTTGCATTTAATGCACCGAGTTTGGCAGAAAAGAAATGATGCACCGATTCAGGCCAGCAACGAAACGAACACACCCAATCCACTTTTTTTGACCCAGTAGTGATGTTTTGGTTCATTTTGGTCAGTTTCATTACTGTGCCGAAAACCATGCCGGGGTGCATTTACTGCATCGATTTGGGCCGAAAATGAAACGATGCACAGATTCGTCCAGAAACAAAACGAACGAACCCAGTCCACTTTTATGGACCCAATAGTGATGTTTGGGTTCGTTTGGGTCAGTTTCATAATTGTGTCGAAAACCATGACGGGGTTGCATTTAATGCACCGAGTTTGGCAGAAGAGAAACGATGCACCGATTCGGGCCAGCAACGAAACGAACGCACCCAATCCACTTTTTTCGACCCAATATTGATGTTTTGGTTCATTTTGGTCAGTTTCATTACTGTGCCGAAAACCATGCCTGGGGTGCATTTACTTCATCGATTTGGGCAGAAAATGAAACGATGCACTGATTCGTCCAGAAACAAAACGAACGCACCCAATCCACTTTTATGGACCCAATAGTGATGTTTGGGTTTGTTTGGGTCAGTTTCATAATTGTGTCGAAAAATGATGACGGGTTGCATTTAATGCACCGAGTTGGGCAGAAAAGAAACGATGCACCGATTCGGGTCAGAAACGAAACAAATGCACCCAATCCACTTTTGTAGACCCAATATTGATGTTTTGGTTCATTTTGGTCAGTTTCATTACTGTGCCGAAAACCATGTCGGGTTGCATTTACTGCACCGATTCGGGACAAAAAATTAAACTCTGATTCGTCTTGAAACAAAACGAATGCACCTAGTCCACTTTTTTTGACCAAATAGTGATGTTTGGATTCATTTGGGTCAGTTTCATAATTGTGTCGAAAACCATGCCGGGGTTGCATTTAATGCACCGAGTCGGGTAGAAAAGAAACGATGCACCGATTCGGGCCAGAAACAAAACGAACGCACCCAATCCACTTTTTGGACCCAGTAGTGATGTTTTGGTTCATTTTGGTCAGTTTCATTACTGTGCCGAAAACCATGTCGGGGGTGCATTTACTGCATCGATTTGGGCCGAAAATGAAACGATGCACAGATTCGTCCAGAAACAAAACGAACGCACCCAGTCCACTTTTATGGACCCAATAGTGATGTTTGGGTTCGTTTGGGTCAGTTTCATAATTGTGTCGAAAACCATGACGGGGTTGCATTTAATGCACCGAGTTTGGCAGAAGAGAAACGATGCACCGATTCGGGCCAGCAACGAAACGAACGCACCCAATCCACTTTTTTCGACCCAATATTGATGTTTTGGTTCATTTTGGTCAGTTTCATTACTGTGCCGAAAACCATGTCGGGGGTGCATTTAGTGCATCGATTTGGGCCGAAAATGAAACGATGCACCGATTCGTCCAGAAACAAAACGAACGCACCCAGTCCACTTTTATGGACCCAATAGTGATGTTTGGGTTCGTTTGGGTCAGTTTCATAATTGTGTCGAAAACCATGACGGGGTTGCATGTAATGCACCGAGTTTGGCAGAAAAGGAACGATGCACCGATTCGGGCCAGCAACGAAATGAACGCACCCAATCCACTTTTTTCGACCCAATATTGATGTTTTGGTTCATTTTGGTCAGTTTCATTACTGTGCCGAAAACCATGTCGGGTTGCATTTACTGCACCTATTCGGGCCAAAAATTAAACGATGCACCGATTCGTCCAGAAAACAAAATGAACGCACCCAGTCCACTTTTTTGGACCCAATAGTGATGTTTGGGTTAATTTGGGTCAGTTTTGTAATTGTGTCGAAAACCATGCCGGGGTTGCATTTAATGCACCGAGTTTGGCAGAAAAGAAATGATGCACCGATTCAGGCCAGCAACGAAACGAACACACCCAATCCACTTTTTTTTGACCCAGTAGTGATGTTTTGGTTCATTTTGGTCAGTTTCATTACTGTGCCGAAAACCATGCCGGGGGTGCATTTACTGCATCGATTTGGGCCGAAAATGAAACGATGCACAGATTCGTCCAGAAACAAAACGAACGAACCCAGTCCACTTTTATGGACCCAATAGTGATGTTTGGGTTCGTTTGGGTCAGTTTCATAATTGTGTCGAAAACCATGACGGGGTTGCATTTAATGCACCGAGTTTGGCAGAAGAGAAACGATGCACCGATTCGGGCCAGCAACGAAACGAACGCACCCAATCCACTTTTTTCGACCCAATATTGATGTTTTGGTTCATTTTGGTCAGTTTCATTACTGTGCCGAAAACCATGCCTGGGGTGCATTTACTTCATCGATTTGGGCCGAAAATGAAACGATGCACTGATTCGTCCAGAAACAAAACGAACGCACCCAATCCACTTTTATGGACCCAATAGTGATGTTTGGGTTTGTTTGGGTCAGTTTCATAATTGTGTCGAAAAATGATGACGGGTTGCATTTAATGCACCGAGTTGGGCAGAAAAGAAACGATGCACCGATTCGGGTCAGAAACGAAACAAATGCACCCAATCCACTTTTGTAGACCCAATATTGATGTTTTGGTTCATTTTGGTCAGTTTCATTACTGTGCCGAAAACCATGTCGGGTTGCATTTACTGCACCGATTCGGGACAAAAAATTAAACTCTGATTCGTCTAGAAACAAAACGAATGCACCTAGTCCACTTTTTTTGACCAAATAGTGATGTTTGGATTCATTTGGGTCAGTTTCATAATTGTGTCGAAAACCTTGCCGGGGTTGCATTTAATGCACCGAGTCGGGCAGAAAAGAAACGATGCACCGATTCGGGCCAGAAACAAAACGAACGCACCCAATCCACTTTTTGGACCCAGTAGTGATGTTTTGGTTCATTTTGGTCAGTTTCATTACTGTGTCGTAAACCATGCCGGGGGTGCATTTATTGCATCGATTTGGGCCGAAAATGAAACGATGCACCGATTCGTCCAGAAACAAAACAAACGCACCCAGTCCACTTTTATGGACCCAATAATGATGTTTGAGTTCGTTTGGGTCAGTTTCATAATTGTGTCGAAAACCATGATAGGGTTGCATTTAATGCACCGATTTGGCAGAAAAGAAACGATGCACCGATTCGGGCCAGCAACGAAACGAACGCACCCAATCCACTTTTTTCGACCCAATATTGATGTTTTGGTTCATTTTGGTCAGTTTCATTACTGTGCCGAAAACCATGTCGAGTTGCATTTACTGCACCGATTCGGGCCAAAAATTAAATGATGCACCGATTCGTCCAGAAACAAAACGAACGCACCTAGTCCACTTTTTTGGACCCAATAGTGATGTTTGGGTTCATTTGGGTCAGTTTCGTAATTGTGTCGAAAACCATGCCGGGGTTGCATTTAATGCACCGAGTCGGGCAGAAAAGAAACGACGCACCGATTCGGGGCAGAAACAAAACGAACGCACCCAATCCACTTTTTCTGACCCAGTAGTGATGTTTTGGTTCATTTTGGTCAGTTTCATTACTGTGCCAAAAACCACGCCGGGGGTGCATTTACTGCATCGATTTGGGCCCAAAATGAAACGATGCACCGACTCATCCAGAAACAAAACGAACGCACCCAATCCACTTTTTTTGACCCCGTAGTGATGTTTTGGTTCATTTTGTTCAGTTTCATTATTGTGCCGAAAACCATGCCGGGGGTGCATTTAGTGCATCGATTTGGGCCGAAAATGAAACGATGCACCGATTCGTCCAGAAACAAAACGAACACACCCAATCCACTTTTTTGGAACCAATATTGATGTTTTGGTTCATTTTGGTCAGTTTCATTACTGTGCCGAAAACCATGTCGGGTTGCATTTACTGCACTGATTCGGGCCAAAAAATTAAAAGATGCACCAATTCATCCAGAAACAAAACGAACGCACCTAGTCCACTTTTTTTACCCAATAGTGATGTTTGGGTTCATTTGGGTCAGTTTCGTAATTGTGTCGAAAAATGATGACGGGGTTGCATTTAATGCATCGAGTTGGGCAGAAAAGAAACGATGCACCGATTCGGGTCAGAAACGAAACAAATGCACCAATCCACTTTTGTAGACCCAATATTGATGTTTTGGTTCATTTTGGTCAGTTTCATTACTGCACGGATTCGGGCCAAAAATTAAACGATGCACCGATTCGTCCAGAAACAAAACGAACGCACTACTCCGCTTTTTTGGACCCAATAGTGATGTTTGGGTTCATTTGGGTCAGTTTCATAATTGTGTCGAAAACCGTGTCGGGGTTGCATTTAATGCACCGAGTCGGGCAGAAAAGAAACGATGCACCGATTCGGGCCAGAAACAAAACGAAAGCTCCCAATCCATTTTGTTGGATCCAGTAGTGATGTTTTGGTTCATTTTGGTCAGTTTCACTACTGTGCCGAAAACCATGTCGGGTTGCATTTACTGCACCGATTCGGGCCAAAAATTAAACGATGCACCGATTCGTCCAAAAACAAAACGAACGCACCCAATCCACTTTTTTGGACCCAATAGTGATGTTTGGGATCATTTGGGTCAGTTTCGTAATTGTGTCAAAAACGGCGCACCGATTCGGGCCAGAAACAAAACGAACACACCCAATCCACTTTTTTCAACCTAGTAGTGATGTTTTGGTTCATTTTGGTCAGTTTCATTACTGTGCCGAAAACCATGCCGGGGATACATTTACTGCATCGATTTGGGCCAAAAATGAAACGATGCACCGATTCATCGAGAAACAAAACGAACGCACCCAGTCCACTTTTATGGACCCAATAATGATGTTTGGGTTCGTTTGGGTCAGATTCATAATTGTGTCGAAAACCATGACGGGGTTGCATTTAATGCACCGAGTTTGGCAGAAAAGAAACGATGCACCGATTCGGGCCAGCAACGAAACGAACGCACCCAATCCACTTTTTTCGACCCAATATTGATGTTTTGGTTCATTTTGGTCAGTTTCATTACTGTGCCGAAAACCATGTCGGGTTGCATTTACTGCACCGATTCGGGCCAAAAATTAAACGATGCACCGATTCGTCCAAAAACAAAACGAACGCAGCTAGTCCACTTTTTTGGACCCAATAGTGATGTTTGGGTTCATTTGGGTCAGTTTCATAATTGTGTCGAAAACCATGCCGGGGTTGCATTTAATGCACAAGTCGGGCAGAAAAGAAACGACGCACCGATTCGGGCCAGAAACAAAACGAACTCACACAATCCACTTTTTTTGACCCAGTAGTGATGTTTTGGTTCATTTTGGTCAGTTTCATTACTGTGCCAAAAACCATGTCGGGGGTGCATTTACTGCATCGATTTGGGCCGAAAATGAAACGATGCACCGATTCGTCCAGAAACAAAACGAACGCACCCAGTCTACTTTTATGGACCCAATAGTGATGTTTGGGTTCGTTTCGGTCAGTTTCATAATTGTGTCGAAAAATGATGATGGGGTTGCATTTAATGCACCGAGTTTGGCAGAAAAGAAACGATGCACCGATTCGAGCATGAAACGAAACGAACGCACCCAATCCACTTTTGTAGACCCAATATTGATGTTTTGGTTCATTTTGGTCAGTTTCATTACTGTGCCGAAAACCATGTCGGGTTGCATTTACTACACCGATTCGGGCCAAAAAATTAAACGATGCACCGATTCGTCCAGAAACAAAACGAACGCACCTAGTCCACTTTTTTGGACCCAATAGTGATGTTTGGGTTCATTTGGGTTAGTTTCGTAATTGTGTCAAAAACCATGTCGGGGTTGCATTTAATGCACCGAGTCGGGCAGAAAAGAAACGATGCACCGATGCGGGCCAGAAACAAAACGAACTCACACAATCCACTTTTTTGGACCCAATATTGATGTTTTGGTTCATTTTGGTCAGTTTCATTACTGTGCCGAAAACCATGTCAGGTTGCATTTACTGCACCGATTCGGGCCGAAAATGAAACGATGCACCGATTCGTCCAAAAACAAAACGAACGCACCTAGTCCACTTTTATGGACCCAATAGTGATGTTTGGGTTCATTTGGGTCAATTTCGTAATTGTGTCGAAAACCATGCCGGGGTTGCATTTAATGCACCGAGTCGGGCAGAAAAGAAACGATGCACCGATGCGGGCCAGAAACAAAACGAACGCACCCAATCCACTTTTTTTGACCCAGTAGTGATGTTTTGGTTCATTTTGGTCAGTTTCATTACTGTGCCGAAAACCATGTCAGGTTGGATTTACTGCATCGATTTGGGCTGAAAATGAAACGATGCACCGATTCGTCCAGAAACAAAACGAACGCACCCAGTCTACTTTTATGGACCCAATAGTGATGTTTGGGTTCGTTTGGGTCAGTTTCATAAATGTGTCGAAAAATGATGACGGGGTTGCATTTAATGCACCGAGTTTGGCAGAAAAGAAACGATGCACCGATTCGAGCCAGAAACGAAACGAACGCACCCACTCCACTTTTGTAGACCCAATATTGATGTTTTAGTTCATTTTGGTCAGTTTCATTACTGTGCCGAAAACCATGTCGGGTTGCATTTACTCCACCGATTCGGGCCAAAAAATTGAACGATGCACCGATTCGTCCAGAAACAAAACGAACGCACCTAGTCCACTTTTTTGGACCCAATAGTGATGTTTGGGTTCATTTGGGTCAGTTTCGTAATTGTGTCGAAAACCATGCCGGTGTTGCATTTAATGCACCGAGTCGGGCAGAAAAGAAACGATGCACCGATGCGGGCCAGAAACAAAACGAACTCACACAATCCACTTTTTTGGACCCAGTAGTGATGTTTGGGTTCATTTGGGTCAGTTTCGTAATTGTGTCGAAAACCATGCCGGGGTTGCATTTAATGCACCAAGTCGGGCAGAAAAGAAACGACGCACCGATTCGTGCCAGAAACAAAACGAACGCACCCTATCCACTTTTTTTGACCCAGTAGTGATGTTTTGGTTCATTTTGGTATGTTTCATTACTGTGCCGAAAACCATGTCAGGGGGTGCATTTACTGCATCGATCTGGGCCGAAAATGAAACGATGCACCGATTCGTCCAGAAACAAAACGAACGCACCCAGTCCACTTTTATGGACCCAATAGTGATGTTTGGGTTCGTTTGGGTCAGTTTCATAATTGTGTCGAAAAATGATGACGGGGTTGCATTTAATGCACCGAGTTTGGCAGAAAAGAAACGATGCACCGATTCGGGCTAGCAACGAAACGAACGCACCCAATCCACTTTTTTCGAACCAATATTGATGTTTTGGTTCATTTTGGTCAGTTTCATTACTGTGCCGAAAACCATGTCAGGTTGCATTTACTGCACCGATTCGGGCCAAAAATTAAACGATGCACCGTTTCGTCCAAAAACAAAACGAACGCACCTAGTCCACTTTTTTGGACCCAATAGTGACGTTTGGGTTCATTTGGGTCAGTTTCATAATTGTGTCGAAAACCATGCCGGGGTTGCATTTAATGCACCAAGTCGAGCAGAAAAGAAACGACGCACCGATTCGGGCCAGAAACAAAACGAACGCACACAATCCACTTTTTTGGACCCAATAGTGATGTTTGGGTTCATTTGGGTCAGTTTCGTAATTGTGTCGAAAACCATGCCGGGGTTGCATTTAATGCACCAAGTCGGGCAGAAAAGAAACGACGCACCGATTCGTGCCAGAAACAAAACGAACGCACAATATCCACTTTTTTTGACCCAGTAGTGATGTTTTGGTTCAGTTTGGTATGTTTCATTACTGTGCCGAAAACCATGTCAGGGGGTGCATTTACTGCATCGATCTGGGCCGAAAATGAAACGATGCACCGATTCGTCCAGAAACAAAACGAACGCACCCAGTCCACTTTTATGGACCCAATAGTGATGTTTGGGTTCGTTTGGGTCAGTTTCATAATTGTGTCGAAAAATGATGACGGGGTTGCATTAAATGCACCGAGTTTGGCAGAAAAGAAACGATGCACCGATTCGGGCTAGCAACGAAACGAACGCACCCAATCCACTTTTTTCGAACCAATATTGATGTTTTGGTTCATTTTGGTCAGTTTCATTACTGTGCCGAAAACCATGTCAGGTTGCATTTACTGCACCTAGTCCACTTTTTTGGACCCAATAGTGACGTTTGGGTTCATTTGGGTCAGTTTCGTAATTGTGTCGAAAACCATGCCGGGGTTGCATTTAATGCACCAAGTCGAGCAAAAAAGAAACGACGCACCGATTCGGGCCAGAAACAAAACGAACGCACCCAATCCACTTTTTTTGACCCAGTAGTGATGTTTTGGTTCATTTTGGTAAGTTTCATTACTGTGCCGAAAACCATGTCAGGGGGTGCATTTACTGCATCGATCTGGGCCGAAAATGAAACGATGCACCGATTCGTCCAGAAACAAAACGAACGCACCCAGTCCACTTTTATGGACCCAATAGTGATGTTTGGGTTCGTTTGGGTCAGTTTCATAATTGTGTCGAAAAATGATGACGGGGTTGCATTTAATGCACCGAGTTTGGCAGAAAAGAAACGATGCACCGATTCGGGCTAGCAACGAAACGAACGCACCCAATCCACTTTTTTCGAACCAATATTGATGTTTTGGTTCATTTTGGTCAGTTTCATTACTGTGCCGAAAACCATGTCAGGTTGCATTTACTGCACCGATTCGGGCCAAAAATTAAACGATGCACCGTTTCGTCCAAAAACAAAACGAACGCACCTAGTCCACTTTTCTGGACCCAATAGTGACGTTTGGGTTCATTTGGGTCAGTTTCGTAATTGTGTCGAAAACCATGCCGGGGTTGCATTTAATGCACCAAGTCGAGCAGAAAAGAAACGACGCACCGATTCGGGCCAGAAACAAAACGAACGCACACAATCCACTTTTTTGGACCCAATAGTGATGTTTGGGTTCATTTGGGTCAGTTTCGTAATTGTGTCGAAAACCATGCCGGGGTTGCATTTAATGCACCAAGTCGGGCAGAAAAGAAACGACGCACCGATTCGTGCCAGAAACAAAACGAACGCACCCTATCCACTTTTTTTGACCCAGTAGTGATGTTTTGGTTCATTTTGGTATGTTTCATTACTGTGCCGAAAACCATGTCAGGGGGTGCATTTACTGCATCGATCTGGGCCGAAAATGAAACGATGCACCGATTCGTCCAGAAACAAAACGAACGCACCCAGTCCACTTTTATGGACCCAATAGTGATGTTTGGGTTCGTTTGGGTCAGTTTCATAATTGTGTCGAAAAATGATGACGGGGTTGCATTTAATGCACCGAGTTTGGCAGAAAAGAAACGATGCACCGATTCGGGCTAGCAACGAAACGAACGCACCCAATCCACTTTTTTCGAACCAATATTGATGTTTTGGTTCATTTTGGTCAGTTTCATTACTGTGCCGAAAACCATGTCAGGTTGCATTTACTGCACCGATTCGGGCCAAAAATTAAACGATGCACCGTTTCGTCCAAAAACAAAACGAACGCACCTAGTCCACTTTTTTGGACCCAATAGTGACGTTTGGGTTCATTTGGGTCAGTTTCGTAATTGTGTCGAAAACCATGCCGGGGTTGCATTTAATGCACCAAGTCGAGCAGAAAAGAAACGACGCACCGATTCGGGCCAGAAACAAAACGAACGCACCCAATCCACTTTTTTTGACCCAGTAGTGATGTTTTGGTTCATTTTGGTAAGTTTCATTACTGTGCCGAAAAACATGTCAGGGGGTGCATTTACTGCATCGATCTGGGCCGAAAATGAAACGATGCACCGATTCGTCCAGAAACAAAACGAACGCACCCAGTCCACTTTTATGGACCCAATAGTGATGTTTGGATTCGTTTGGGTCAGTTTCATAATTGTGTCAAAAACCATGACGGGGTTGCATTTAATGCACCGAGTTTGGCAGAAAAGAAACGATGCACCGATTCGGGCCAGCAACGAAACGAACGCACCCAATCCACTTTTTTTGACCCAATATTGATGTTTTGGTTCATTTTGGTCAGTTTCATTACTATGCCGAAAACCATGTCGGGTTGCATTTACTGCACCGATTCGGGCCAAAAATTAAACGATGCACCGATTCGTCCAAAAACAAAACGAACGCACCTAGTCCACTTTTTTGGACCCAATAGTGATGTTTTGGTTCATTTTGGTCAGTTTCGTAATTGTGTCGAAAACCATGCCGGGGTTGCATTTAATGCACCAAGTCGGGCAGAAAAGAAACGACGCACCGATTCGGGCCAGAAACAAAACGAACGCACCCAATCCACTTTTTTTGACCCCGTAGTGATGTTTTGGTTCATTTATGTCACTTTCATTACTGTGCCGAAAACCATGCCGGGGGTGAATTTACTTCATCGATTTGGGCCGAGAATGAAACGATGCACCGATTCGTCCAGAAACAAAACGAACGCACCCAGTGCACTTTTATGGACCCAATAGTGATGTTTGGGTTCGTTTGGGTCAGTTTCATAATTGTGTCAAAAAATGATGACGGGGTTGCATTTAATGCACCGAGTTGGGCAGAAAAGAAACGATGCACCGATTCGGGTCAGAAACGATACAAACGCACCCAATCCACTTTTGTAGACCCAATATTGATGTTTTGGTGCATTTTGGTCAGTTTCATTACTGTGCCGAAAACCATGTCGGGTTGCATTTACTGCACCGATTTGGGCCAAAAAATTAAACGATGCACCGATTCGTCCAGAAACAAAACGAACGCACCTAGTCCACTTTTTTGGACCCAATAGTGATGTTTGGATTCATTTGGGTCAGTTTCGTAATTGTGTTGAAAACCATGCCGGGGTTGCATTTAATGCACCGAGTCGGGCAGAAAAGAAACGATGCACCGATGCGGGCCAGAAACAAAACGAACTCACACAATCCACTTTTTTTGACCCAGTAGTGATGTTTTGGATCATTTTGGTCAGTTTCATTACTGTGCCAAAAACCATGTCGGGGGTGCATTTACTGCATCGATCTGGGCCGAAAATGAAACGATGCACCGATTCGTCCAGAAACAAAACGAACGCACCCAGTCCACTTTTATGGACCCAATAGTGATGTTTGGGTTCGTTTGGGTCAGTTTCATAATTGTGTCGAAAACCATGACGGGGTTGCATTTAATGCACCGAGTTTGGCAGAAAAGAAACGATGCACCGATTCGGGCCAGCAACGAAACGAACGCACCCAATCCACTTTTTTTGACCCAATATTGATGTTTTGGTTCATTTTGGTCAGTTTCATTACTGTGCCGAAAACCATGTCGGGTTGCATTTACTGCACCGATTCGGGCCAAAAATTAAACGATGCACCGATTCGTCCAAAAACAATACGAACGCACCTAGTCCACTTTTTTGGACCCAATAGTGATGTTTGGGTTCATTTGGGTCAATTTCGTAATTGTGTCGAAAACCATGCCGGGGTTGCATTTAATGCACCAAGTCGGGCAGAAAAGAAACGATGCACCGATTCGGGCCAGAAACAAAACGAACGCACCCAATCCACTATTTTTGACCCAGTAGTGATGTTTTGGTTCATTTTGGTCAGTTTCATTACTGTGCCGAAAACCATGTCAGGGGGTGCATTTACTGCATCGATCTGGGCCGAAAATGAAACGATGCACCGATTCGTCCAGAAACAAAACGAACGCACCCAGTCTACTTTTATGGACCCAATAGTGATGTTTGGGTTCGTTTGGGTCAGTTTCATAATTGTGTCGAAAACCATGACGGGGTTGCATTTAATGCACCGAGTTTGGCAGAAAAGAAACGATGCACCGATTCGGGCCAGCAACGAAACAAACGCACCCAATCCACTTTTTTCGACCCAATATTGATGTTTTGGTTCATTTTGGTCAGTTTCATTACTGTGCCGAAAACCATGTCGGGTTGCATTTACTGCACCGATTCGGGCCAAAAATTAAACGATGCACCGATTCGTCCAAAACCAAAACGAACGCACCTAGTCCACTTTTTTGGACCCAATAGTGATGTTTTGGTTCATTTGGGTCAGTTTCGTAATTGTGTCGAAAACCATGCCGGGGTTGCATTTAACGCACCAAGTCGGGCAGAAAAGAAACGGCGCACCGATTCGGGCCAGAAACAAAACGAATGCACCCAATCCACTTTTTTTGACCCAGTAGTGTTGTTTTGGTTCATTTATGTCACTTTCATTACTGTGCCGAAAACCATGCCGGGGGTGAATTTACTGCATCGATTTGGGCCGAGAATGAAACGATGCACCGATTCGTCCAGAAACAAAACGAACGCACCCAGTGCATTTTTATGGACCCAATAGTGATGTTTGGGTTCGTTTGGGTCAGTTTCATAATTGTGTCAAAAAATGATGACGGGGTTGCATTTAATGCACCGAGTTGGGCAGAAAAGAAACGATGCACCGATTCGGGTCAGAAACGATACAAACGCACCCAATCCACTTTTGTAGACCCAATATTGATGTTTTGGTGCATTTTGGTCAGTTTCATTACTGTGCCGAAAACCATGTCGGGTTGCATTTACTGCACCGATTTGGGCCAAAAAATTAAACGATGCACCGATTCGTCCAGAAACAAAACGAACGCACCTAGTCCACTTTTTTGGACCCAATAGTGATGTTTGGATTCATTTGGGTCAGTTTCGTAATTGTGTTGAAAACCATGCCGGGGTTGCATTTAATGCACCGAGTCGGGCAGAAAAGAAACGATGCACCGATGCGGGCCAGAAACAAAACGAACTCACACAATCCACTTTTTTTGACCCAGTAGTGATGTTTTGGATCATTTTGGTCAGTTTCATTACTGTGCCAAAAACCATGTCGGGGGTGCATTTACTGCCTCGATCTGGGCCGAAAATGAAACGATGCACCGATTCGTCCAGAAACAAAACGAACGCACCCAGTCCACTTTTATGGACCCAATAGTGATGTTTGGGTTCGTTTGGGTCAGTTTCATAATTGTGTCGAAAACCATGACGGGGTTGCATTTAATGCACCGAGTTTGGCAGAAAAGAAACGATGCACCGATTCGGGCCAGCAACGAAACGAACGCACCCAATCCACTTTTTTTGACCCAATATTGATGTTTTGGTTCATTTTGGTCAGTTTCATTACTGTGCCGAAAACTATGTCGGGTTGCATTTACTGCACCGATTCGGGCCAAAAATTAAACGATGCACCGATTCGTCCAAAAACAATACGAACGCACCTAGTCCACTTTTTTGGACCCAATAGTGATGTTTGGGTTCATTTGGGTCAATTTCGTAATTGTGTCGAAAACCATGCCGGGGTTGCATTTAATGCACCAAGTCGGGCAGAAAAGAAACGATGCACCGATTCGGGCCAGAAACAAAACGAACGCACCCAATCCACTGTTTTTGACCCAGTAGTGATGTTTTGGTTCATTTTGGTCAGTTTCATTACTGTGCCGAAAACCATGTCAGGGGGTGCATTTACTGCATCGATCTGGGCCGAAAATGAAACGATGCACCGATTCGTCCAGAAACAAAACGAACGCACCCAGTCCACTTTTATGGACCCAATAGTGATGTTTGGGTTCGTTTGGGTCAGTTTCATAATTGTGTCGAAAACCATGACGGGGTTGCATTTAATGCACCGAGTTTGGCAGAAAAGAAACGATGCACCGATTCGGGCCAGCAACGAAACGAACGCACCCAATCCACTTTTGCGACCCAATATTGATGTTTTGGTTCATTTTGGTCAGTTTCATTACTGTGCCGAAAACCATGTCGGGTTGCATTTACTGCACCGATTCGGGCCAAAAATTAAACGATGCACCGATTCGTCCAAAACCAAAACGAACGCACCTAGTCCACTTTTTTGGATCCAATAGTGATGTTTTGGTTCATTTGGGTCAGTTTCGTAATTGTGTCGAAAACCATGCCGGGGTTGCATTTAATGCACCAAGTCGGGCAGAAAAGAAACGGCGCACCGATTCGGGCCAGAAACAAAACGAACGCACCCAATCCACTTTTTTTGACCCAGTAGTGTTGTTTTGGTTCATTTATGTCACTTTCATTACTGTGCCGAAAACCATGCCGGGGGTGAATTTACTGCATCGATTTGGGCCGAGAATGAAACGATGCACCGATTCGTCCAGAAACAAAACGAACGCACCCAGTGCACTTTTATGGACCCAATAGTGATGTTTGGGTTCGTTTGGGTCAGTTTCATAATTGTGTCAAAAAATGATGACGGGGTTGCATTTAATGCACCGAGTTGGGCAGAAAAGAAACGATGCACCGATTCGGGTCAGAAACGATACAAACGCACCCAATCCACTTTTGTAGACCCAATATTGATGTTTTGGTGCATTTTGGTCAGTTTCATTACTGTGCCGAAAACCATGTCGGGTTGCATTTACTGCACCGATTTGGGCCAAAAAATTAAACGATGCACCGATTCGTCCAGAAACAAAACGAACGCACCTAGTCCACTTTTTTGGACCCAATAGTGATGTTTGGATTCATTTGGGTCAGTTTCGTAATTGTGTTGAAAACCATGCCGGGGTTGCATTTAATGCACCGAGTCGGGCAGAAAAGAAACGATGCACCGATGCGGGCCAGAAACAAAACGAACTCACACAATCCACTTTTTTTGACCCAGTAGTGATGTTTTGGATCATTTTGGTCAGTTTCATTACTGTGCCAAAAACCTGTCGGGGGTGCATTTACTGCATCGATTTGGGCCGAAAATGAAACGATGCACCGATTCGTCCAGAAACAAAACGAACGCACCCAGTCTACTTTTATGGACCCAATAGTGATGTTTGGGTTCGTTTGGGTCAGTTTCATAATTGTGTCAAAAACCATGACGGGGTTGCATTTAATGCACCGAGTTTGGCAGAAAAGAAACGATGCACCGATGCGGGCCAGAAACAAAACGAACTCACACAATCCACTTTTTTTGACCCAGTAGTGATGTTTTGGATCATTTTGGTCAGTTTCATTACTGTGCCAAAAACCAGTCGGGGGTGCATTTACTGCATCGATTTGGGCCGAAAATGAAACGATGCACCGATTCGTCCAGAAACAAAACGAACGCACCCAGTCTACTTTTATGGACCCAATAGTGATGTTTGGGTTCGTTTGGGTCAGTTTCATAATTGTGTCAAAAACCATGACGGGGTTGCATTTAATGCACCGAGTTTGGCAGAAAAGAAACGATGCACCGATTCGGGCCAGCAACGAAACGAACGCACCCAATCCACTTTTTTCGACCCAATATTGATGTTTTGGTTCATTTTGGTCAGTTTCATTACTGTGCCGAAAACCATGTCAGGTTGCATTTACTGCAACGATTCGGGCCAAAAATTAAACGATGCACCGATTCGTCCAAAAACAATACGAACGCACCTAGTCCACTTTTTTGGACCCAATAGTGATGTTTGGGTTCATTTGGGTCAATTTCGTAATTGTGTCGAAAACCATGCCGGGGTTGCATTTAATGCACCAAGTCGGGTAGAAAAGAAACGATGCACCGATTCGGGCCAGAAACAAAACGAACGCACCCAATCCACTGTTTTTGACCCAGTAGTGATGTTTTGGTTCATTTTGGTCAGTTTCATTACTGTGCCGAAAACCATGTCAGGGGGTGCATTTACTACATCGATCTGGGCCGAAAATGAAACGATGCACCGATTCGTCCAGAAACAAAACGAACGCACCCAGTCCACTTTTATGGACCCAATAGTGATGTTTGGGTTCGTTTGGGTCAGTTTCATAATTGTGTCGAAAACCATGACGGGGTTGCATTTAATGCACCGAGTTTGGCAGAAAAGAAACGATGCACCGATTCGGGCCAGCAACGAAACGAACGCACCCAATCCACTTTTTTCGACCCAATATTGATGTTTTGGTTCATTTTGGTCAGTTTCATTACTGTGCCGAAAACCATGTCGGGTTGCATTTACTGCACCGATTCGGGCCAAAAATTAAACGATGCACCGATTCGTCCAAAACCAAAACGAACGCACCTAGTCCACTTTTTTGGACCCAATAGTGATGTTTTGGTTCATTTGGGTCAGTTTCGTAATTGTGTCGAAAACCATGCCGGGGTTGCATTTAATGCACCAAGTCGGGCAGAAAAGAAACGGCGCACCGATTCGGGCCAGAAACAAAACGAACGCACCCAATCCACTTTTTTTGACCCAGTAGTGTTGTTTTGGTTCATTTATGTCACTTTCATTACTGTGCCGAAAACCATGCCGGGGGTGAATTTACTGCATCGATTTGGGCCGAGAATGAAACGATGCACCGATTCGTCCAGAAACAAAACGAACGCACCCAGTGCACTTTTATGGACCCAATAGCGATGTTTGGGCTCGTTTGGGTCAGTTTCATAATTGTGTCAAAAAATGATGACGGGGTTGCATTTAATGCACCGAGTTGGGCAGAAAAGAAACGATGCACCGATTCGGGTCAGAAACGATACAAACGTACCCAATCCACTTTTGTAGACCCAATATTGATGTTTTGGTGCATTTTGGTCAGTTTCATTACTGTGCCGAAAACCATGTCGGGTTGCATTTACTGCACCGATTTGGGCCAAAAAATTAAACGATGCACCGATTCGTCCAGAAACAAAACGAACGCACCTAGTCCACTTTTTTGGACCCAATAGTGATGTTTGGATTCATTTGGGTCAGTTTCGTAATTGTGTTGAAAACCATGCCGGGGTTGCATTTAATGCACCGAGTCGGGCAGAAAAGAAACGATGCACCGATGCGGGCCAGAAACAAAACGAACTCACACAATCCACTTTTTTTGACCCAGTAGTGATGTTTTGGATCATTTTGGTCAGTTTCATTACTGTGCCAAAAACCATGTCGGGGGTGCATTTACTGCATCGATTTGGGCCGAAAATGAAACGATGCACCGATTCGTCCAGAAACAAAACGAACGCACCCGGTCTACTTTTATGGACCCAATAGTGATGTTTGGGTTCGTTTGGGTCAGTTTCATAATTGTGTCAAAAACCATGACGGGGTTGCATTTAATGCACCGAGTTTGGCAGAAAAGAAACGATGCACCGATTCGGGCCAGCAATGAAACGAACGCACCCAATCCACTTTTTTCGACCCAATATTGATGTTTTGGTTCATTTTGGTCAGTTTCATTACTGTGCCGAAAACCATGTCAGGTTGCATTTACTGCAACGATTCGGGCCAAAAATTAAACGATGCACCGATTCATCCAAAAACAATACGAACGCACCTAGTCCACTTTTTTGGACCCAATAGTGATGTTTGGGTTCATTTGGGTCAATTTCGTAATTGTGTCGAAAACCATGCCGGGGTTGCATTTAATGCACCAAGTCGGGCAGAAAAGAAACGATGCACCGATTCGGGCCAGAAACAAAACGAACGCACCCAATCCACTGTTTTTGACCCAGTAGTGATGTTTTGGTTCATTTTGGTCAGTTTCATTACTGTGCCGAAAACCATGTAAGGGGGTGCATTTACTGCATCGATCTGGGCCGAAAATGAAACGATGCACCGATTCGTCCAGAAACAAAACGAACGCACCCAGTCCACTTTTATGGACCCAATAGTGATGTTTGGGTTCGTTTGGGTCAGTTTCATAATTGTGTCGAAAACCATGACGGGGTTGCATTTAATGCACCGAGTTTTGCAGAAAAGAAACGATGCACCGATTCGGGCCAGCAACGAAACGAACGCACCCAATCCACTTTTTTCGACCCAATATTGATGTTTTGGTTCATTTTGGTCAGTTTCATTACTGTGCCGAAAACCATGTCGGGTTGCATTTACTGCACCGATTCGGGCCAAAAATTAAACGATGCACCGATTCGTCCAAAACCAAAACGAACCCACCTAGTCCACTTTTTTGGACCCAATAGTGATGTTTTGGTTCATTTGGGTCAGTTTCGTAATTGTGTCGAAAACCATGCCGGGGTTGCATTTAATGCACCAAGTCGGGCAGAAAAGAAACGACGCACCGATTCGGGCCAGAAACAAACGAACGCACCCAATCCACTTTTTTTGACCCAGTAGTGTTGTTTTGGTTCATTTATGTCACTTTCATTACTGTGCCGAAAACCATGCCGGGGGTGAATTTACTGCATCGATTTGGGCCGAGAATGAAACGATGCACCGATTCGTCCAGAAACAAAACGAACGCACCCAGTGCACTTTTATGGACCCAATAGTGATGTTTGGGTTCGTTTCGGTCAGTTTCATAATTGTGTCAAAAAATGATGACGGGGTTGCATTTAATGCACCGAGTTGGGTAGAAAAGAAACGATGCACCGATTCGGGTCAGAAACGATACAAACGCACCCAATCCACTTTTGTAGACCCAATATTGTTGTTTTGGTGCATTTTGGTCAGTTTCATTACTGTGCCGAAAACCATGTCGGGTTGCATTTACTGCACCGATTTGGGCCAAAAAATTAAACGATGCACCGATTCGTCTAGAAACAAAACGAACGCACCTAGTCCACTTTTTTGGACCCAATAGTGATGTTTGGATTCATTTGGGTCAGTTTCGTAATTGTGTTGAAAACCATGCCGGGGTTGCATTTAATGCACCGAGTCGGGCAGAAAAGAAACGATGCACCGATGCGGGCCAGAAACAAAACGAACTCACACAATCCACTTTTTTTGACCCAGTAGTGATGTTTTGGATCATTTTGGTCAGTTTCATTACTGTGCCAAAAACCATGTCGGGGGTGCATTTACTGCATCGATTTGGGCCGAAAATGAAACGATGCACCGATTCGTCCAGAAACAAAACGAACGCACCCAGTCTACTTTTATGGACCCAATAGTGATGTTTGGCTTCGTTTGGGTCAGTTTCATAATTGTGTCAAAAACCATGACGGGGTTGCATTTAATGCACCGAGTTTGGCAGAAAAGAAACGATGCACCGATTCGGGCCAGCAACGAAACGAACGCACCCAATCCACTTTTTTCGACCCAATATTGATGTTTTGGTTCATTTTGGTCAGTTTCATTACTGTGCCGAAAACCATGTCAGGTTGCATTTACTGCAACGATTCGGGCCAAAAATTAAACGATGCACCGATTCGTCCAAAAACAATACGAACGCACCTAGTCCACTTTTTTGGACCCAATAGTGACGTTTGGGTTCATTTGGGTTAATTTCGTAATTGTGTCGAAAACCATGCCGGGGTTGCATTTAATGCACCAAGTCGGGCAGAAAAGAAACGATGCACCGATTCGGGCCAGAAACAAAACGAACGCACCCAATCCACTGTTTTTGACCCAGTAGTGATGTTTTGGTTCATTTTGGTCAGTTTCATTACTGTGCCGAAAACCATGTCAGGGGGTGCATTTACTGCATCGATCTGGGCCGAAAATGAAACGATGCACCGATTCGTCCAGAAACAAAACGAACGCACCCAGTCCACTTTTATGGACCCAATAGTGATGTTTGGGTTCGTTTGGGTCAGTTTCATAATTGTGTCGAAAACCATGACGGGGTTGCATTTAATGCACCGAGTTTGGCAGAAAAGAAACGATGCACCGATTCGGGCCAGCAACGAAACGAACGCACCCAATCCACTTTTTTCGACCCAATATTGATGTTCTGGTTCATTTTGGTCAGTTTCATTACTGTGCCGAAAACCATGTCGGGTTGCATTTACTGCACCGATTCGGGCCAAAAATTAAACGATGCACCGATTCGTCCAAAACCAAAACGAACGCACCTAGTCCACTTTTTTGGACCCAATAGTGATGTTTTGGTTCATTTGGGTCAGTTTCGTAATTGTGTCGAAAACCATGCCGGGGTTGCATTTAATGCACCAAGTCGGGCAGAAAAGAAACGGCGCACCGATTCGGGCCAGAAACAAAACGAACGCACCCAATCCACTTTTTTTGACCCAGTAGTGTTGTTTTGGTTCATTTATGTCACTTTCATTACTGTGCCGAAAACCATGCCGGGGGTGAATTTACTGCATCGATTTGGGCCGAGAATGAAACGATGCACCGATTCGTCCAGAAACAAAACGAACGCACCCAGTGCACTTTTATGGACCCAATAGTGATGTTTGGGCTCGTTTGGGTCAGTTTCATAATTGTGTCAAAAAATGATGACGGGGTTGCATTTAATGCACCGAGTTGGGCAGAAAAGAAACGATGCACCGATTCGGGTCAGAAACGATACAAACGCACCCAATCCACTTTTGTAGACCCAATATTGATGTTTTGGTGCATTTTGGTCAGTTTCATTACTGTGCCGAAAACCATGTCGGGTTGCATTTACTGCACCGATTTGGGCCAAAAAATTAAACGATGCACCGATTCGTCCAGAAACAAAACGAACGCACCTAGTCCACTTTTTTGGACCCAATAGTGATGTTTGGATTCATTTGGGTCAGTTTCGTAATTGTGTTGAAAACCATGCCGGGGTTGCATTTAATGCACCGAGTCGGGCAGAAAAGAAACGATGCACCGATGCGGGCCAGAAACAAAACGAACTCACACAATCCACTTTTTTTGACCCAGTAGTGATGTTTTGGATCATTTTGGTCAGTTTCATTACTGTGCCAAAAACCATGTCGGGGGTGCATTTACTGCATCGATTTGGGCCGAAAATGAAACGATGCACCGATTCGTCCAGAAACAAAACGAACGCACCCGGTCTACTTTTATGGACCCAATAGTGATGTTTGGGTTCGTTTGGGTCAGTTTCATAATTGTGTCAAAAACCATGACGGGGTTGCATTTAATGCACCGAGTTTGGCAGAAAAGAAACGATGCACCGATTCGGGCCAGCAATGAAACGAACGCACCCAATCCACTTTTTTCGACCCAATATTGATGTTTTGGTTCATTTTGGTCAGTTTCATTACTGTGCCGAAAACCATGTCAGGTTGCATTTACTGCAACGATTCGGGCCAAAAATTAAACGATGCACCGATTCGTCCAAAAACAATACGAACGCACCTAGTCCACTTTTTTGGACCCAATAGTGATGTTTGGGTTCATTTGGGTCAATTTCGTAATTGTGTCGAAAACCATGCCGGGGTTGCATTTAATGCACCAAGTCGGGCAGAAAAGAAACGATGCACCGATTCGGGCCAGAAACAAAACGAACGCACCCAATCCACTATTTTTGACCCAGTAGTGATGTTTTGGTTCATTTTGGTCAGTTTCATTACTGTGCCGAAAACCATGTCAGGGGGTGCATTTACTGCATCGATCTGGGCCGAAAATGAAACGATGCACCGATTCGTCCAGAAACAAAACGAACGCACCCAGTCCACTTTTATGGACCCAATAGTGATGTTTGGGTTCGTTTGGGTCAGTTTCATAATTGTGTCGAAAACCATGACGGGGTTGCATTTAATGCACCGAGTTTTGCAGAAAAGAAACGATGCACCGATTCGGGCCAGCAACGAAACGAACGCGCCCAATCCACTTTTTTCGACCCAATATTGATGTTTTGGTTCATTTTGGTCAGTTTCATTACTGTGCCGAAAACCATGTCGGGTTGCATTTACTGCACCGATTCGGGCCAAAAATTAAACGATGCACCGATTCGTCCAAAACCAAAACGAACCCACCTAGTCCACTTTTTTGGACCCAATAGTGATGTTTTGGTTCATTTGGGTCAGTTTCGTAATTGTGTCGAAAACCATGCCGGGGTTGCATTTAATGCACCAAGTCGGGCAGAAAAGAAACGACGCACCGATTCGGGCCAGAAACAAACGAACGCACCCAATCCACTTTTTTTGACCCAGTAGTGTTGTTTTGGTTCATTTATGTCACTTTCATTACTGTGCCGAAAACCATGCCGGGGGTGAATTTGCTGCATCGATTTGGGCCGAGAATGAAACGATGCACCGATTCGTCCAGAAACAAAACGAACGCACCCAGTGCACTTTTATGGACCCAATAGTGATGTTTGGGTTCGTTTGGGTCAGTTTCATAATTGTGTCAAAAAATGATGACGGGGTTGCATTTAATGCACCGAGTTGGGTAGAAAAGAAACGATGCACCGATTCGGGTCAGAAACGATACAAACGCACCCAATCCACTTTTGTAGACCCAATATTGTTGTTTTGGTGCATTTTGGTCAGTTTCATTACTGTGCCGAAAACCATGTCGGGTTGCATTTACTGCACCGATTTGGGCCAAAAAATTAAACGATGCACCGATTCGTCCAGAAACAAAACGAACGCACCTAGTCCACTTTTTTGGACCCAATAGTGATGTTTGGATTCATTTGGGTCACTTTCGTAATTGTGTTGAAAACCATGCCGGGGTTGCATTTAATGCACCGAGTCGGGCAGAAAAGAAACGATGCACCGATGCGGGCCAGAAACAAAACGAACTCACACAATCCACTTTTTTTGACCCAGTAGTGATGTTTTGGATCATTTTGGTCAGTTTCATTACTGTGCCAAAAACCATGTCGGGGGTGCATTTACTGCATCGATTTGGGCCGAAAATGAAACGATGCACCGATTCGTCCAGAAACAAAACGAACGCACCCAGTCTACTTTTATGGACCCAATAGTGATGTTTGGGTTCGTTTGGGTCAGTTTCATAATTGTGTCAAAAACCATGACGGGGTTGCATTTAATGCACCGAGTTTGGCAGAAAAGAAACGATGCACCGATTCGGGCCAGCAACGAAACGAACGCACCCAATCCACTTTTTTCGACCCAATATTGATGTTTTGGTTCATTTTGGTCAGTTTCATTACTGTGCCGAAAACCATGTCAGGTTGCATTTACTGCAACGATTCGGGCCAAAAATTAAACGATGCACCGATTCGTCCAAAAACAATACGAACGCACCTAGTCCACTTTTTTGGACCCAATAGTGATGTTTGGGTTCATTTGGGTTAATTTCGTAATTGTGTCGAAAACCATGCCGGGGTTGCATTTAATGCACCAAGTCGGGCAGAAAAGAAACGATGCACCGATTCGGGCCAGAAACAAAACGAACGCACCCAATCCACTGTTTTTGACCCAGTAGTGATGTTTTGGTTCATTTTGGTCAGTTTCATTACTGTGCCGAAAACCATGTCAGGGGGTGCATTTACTGCATCGATCTGGGCCGAAAATGAAACGATGCACCGATTCGTCCAGAAACAAAACGAACGCACCCAGTCCACTTTTATGGACCCAATAGTGATGTTTGGGTTCGTTTGGGTCAGTTTCATAATTGTGTCGAAAACCATGACGGGGTTGCATTTAATGCACCGAGTTTGGCAGAAAAGAAACGATGCACCGATTCGGGCCAGCAACGAAACGAACGCACCCAATCCACTTTTTTCGACCCAATATTGATGTTTTGGTTCATTTTGGTCAGTTTCATTACTGTGCCGAAAACCATGTCGGGTTGCATTTACTGCACCGATTCGGGCCAAAAATTAAAGGATGCACCGATTCGTCCAAAACCAAAACGAACGCACCTAGTCCACTTTTTTGGACCCAATAGTGATGTTTTGGTTCATTTGGGTCAGTTTCGTAATTGTGTCAAAAACCATGCCGGGGTTGCATTTAATGCACCAAGTCGGGCAGAAAAGAAACGGCGCACCGATTCGGGCCAGAAACAAAACGAACGCACCCAATCCACTTTTTTTGACCCAGTAGTGTTGTTTTGGTTCATTTATGTCACTTTCATTACTGTGCCGAAAACCATGCCGGGGGTGAATTTACTGCATCGATTTGGGCCGAGAATGAAACGATGCACCGATTCGTCCAGAAACAAAACGAACGCACCCAGTGCACTTTTATGGACCCAATAGTGATGTTTGGGCTCGTTTGGGTCAGTTTCATAATTGTGTCAAAAAATGATGACGGGGTTGCATTTAATGCACCGAGTTGGGCAGAAAAGAAACGATGCACCGATTCGGGTCAGAAACGATACAAACGCACCCAATCCACTTTTGTAGACCCAATATTGATGTTTTGGTGCATTTTGGTCAGTTTCATTACTGTGCCGAAAACCATGTCGGGTTGCATTTACTGCACCGATTTGGGCCAAAAAATTAAACGATGCACCGATTCGTCCAGAAACAAAACGAACGCACCTAGTCCACTTTTTTGGACCCAATAGTGATGTTTGGATTCATTTGGGTCAGTTTCGTAATTGTGTTGAAAACCATGCCGGGGTTGCATTTAATGCACCGAGTCGGGCAGAAAAGAAACGATGCACCGATGCGGGCCAGAAACAAAACGAACTCACACAATCCACTTTTTTTGACCCAGTAGTGATGTTTTGGATCATTTTGGTCAGTTTCATTACTGTGCCAAAAACCATGTCGGTGGTGCATTTACTGCATCGATTTGGGCCGAAAATGAAACGATGCACCGATTCGTCCAGAAACAAAACGAACGCACCCGGTCTACTTTTATGGACCCAATAGTGATGTTTGGGTTCGTTTGGGTCAGTTTCATAATTGTGTCAAAAACCATGACGGGGTTGCATTTAATGCACCGAGTTTGGCAGAAAAGAAACGATGCACCGATTCGGGCCAGCAATGAAACGAACGCACCCAATCCACTTTTTTCGACCCAATATTGATGTTTTGGTTCATTTTGGTCAGTTTCATTACTGTGCCGAAAACCATGTCAGGTTGCATTTACTGCAACGATTCGGGCCAAAAATTAAACGATGCACCGATTCGTCCAAAAACAATACGAACGCACCTAGTCCACTTTTTTGGACCCAATAGTGATGTTTGGGTTCATTTGGGTCAATTTCGTAATTGTGTCGAAAACCATGCCGGGGTTGCATTTAATGCACCAAGTCGGGCAGAAAAGAAACGATGCACCGATTCGGGCCAGAAACAAAACGAACGCACCCAATCCACTGTTTTTGACCCAGTAGTGATGTTTTGGTTCATTTTGGTTAGTTTCATTACTGTGCCGAAAACCATGTCAGGGGGTGCATTTACTGCATCGATCTGGGCCGAAAATGAAACGATGCACCGATTCGTCCAGAAACAAAACGAACGCACCCAGTCCACTTTTATGGACCCAATAGTGATGTTTGGGTTCGTTTGGGTCAGTTTCATAATTGTGTCGAAAACCATGACGGGGTTGCATTTAATGCACCGAGTTTTGCAGAAAAGAAACGATCCACTGATTCGGGCCAGCAACGAAACGAACGCACCCAATCCACTTTTTTCGACCCAATATTGATGTTTTGGTTCATTTTGGTCAGTTTCATTACTGTGCCGAAAACCATGTCGGGTTGCATTTACTGCACCGATTCGGGCCAAAAATTAAACGATGCACCGATTCGTCCAAAACCAAAACGAACGCACCTAGTCCACTTTTTTGGACCCAATAGTGATGTTTTGGTTCATTTGGGTCAGTTTCGTAATTGTGTCGAAAACCATGCCGGGGTTGCATTTAATGCACCAAGTCGGGCAGAAAAGAAACGGCGCACCGATTCGGGCCAGAAACAAAACGAACGCACCCAATCCACTTTTTTTGACCCAGTAGTGTTGTTTTGGTTCATTTATGTCACTTTCATTACTGTGCCGAAAACCATGCCGGGGGTGAATTTACTGCATCGATTTGGGCCGAGAATGAAACGATGCACCGATTCGTCCAGAAACAAAACGAACGCACCCAGTGCACTTTTATGGACCCAATAGTGATGTTTGGGTTCGTTTGGGTCAGTTTCATAATTGTGTCAAAAAATGATGACGGGGTTGCATTTAATGCACCGAGTTGGGCAGAAAAGAAACGATGCACCGATTCGGGTCAGAAACGATACAAACGCACCCAATCCACTTTTGTAGACCCAATATTGATGTTTTGGTGCATTTTGGTCAGTTTCATTACTGTGCCGAAAACCATGTCGGGTTGCATTTACTGCACCGATTTGGGCCAAAAAATTAAACGATGCACCGATTCGTCCAGAAACAAAACGAACGCACCTAGTCCACTTTTTTGGACCCAATAGTGATGTTTGGATTCATTTGGGTCAGTTTCGTAATTGTGTTGAAAACCATGCCGGGGTTGCATTTAATGCACCGAGTCGGGCAGAAAAGAAACGATGCACCGATGCGGGCCAGAAACAAAACGAACTCACACAATCCACTTTTTTTGACCCAGTAGTGATGTTTTGGATCATTTTGGTCAGTTTCATTACTGTGCCAAAAACCATGTCGGGGGTGCATTTACTGCATCGATTTGGGCCGAAAATGAAACGATGCACCGATTCGTCCAGAAACAAAACGAACGCACCCAGTCTACTTTTATGGACCCAATAGTGATGTTTGGGTTCGTTTGGGTCAGTTTCATAATTGTGTCAAAAACCATGACGGGGTTGCATTTAATGCACCGAGTTTGGCAGAAAAGAAACGATGCACCGATTCGGGCCAGCAACGAAACGAACGCACCCAATCCACTTTTTTCGACCCAATATTGATGTTTTGGTTCATTTTGGTCAGTTTCATTACTGTGCCGAAAACCATGTCAGGTTGCATTTACTGCAACGATTCGGGCCAAAAATTAAACGATGCACCGATTCGTCCAAAAACAATACGAACGCACCTAGTCCACTTTTTTGGACCCAATAGTGATGTTTGTGTTCATTTGGGTCAATTTCGTAATTGTGTCGAAAACCATGCCGGGGTTGCATTTAATGCACCAAGTCGGGCAGAAAAGAAACGGCGCACCGATTCGGGCCAGAAACAAAACGAACGCACCCAATCCACTTTTTTTGACCCAGTAGTGATGTTTTGGTTCATTTATGTCACTTTCATTACTGTGCCGAAAACCATGCCGGGGGTGAATTTACTGCATCAATTTGGGCCGAGAATGAAACGATGCACCGATTCGTCCAGAAATAAAACGAACGCACCCAGTCCACTTTTATGGACCCAATAGTGATGTTTGGGTTCTTTTGGGTCAGTTTCATAATTGTGTCAAAAAATGATGACGGGGTTGCATTTAATGCACCGAGTTGGGCAGAAAAGAAACGATGCAACGATTCGGGTCAGAAACGATACAAATGCACCCAATCCACTTTTGTAGACCCAATATTGATGTTTTGGTGCATTTTGGTCAGTTTCATTACTGTGCCGAAAACCATGTCGGGTTGCATTTACTGCACCGATTCGGGCCAAAAATTAAACGATGCACCGATTCGTCCAAAACCAAAACGAACGCACCTAGTCCACTTTTTTGGACCCAATAGTGATGTTTTTGTTCATTTGGGTCAGTTTCGTAATTGTGTCGAAAACCATGCCGGGGTTGCATTTAATGCACCAAGTCGGGCAGAAAAGAAACGGCGCACCGATTCGGGCCAGAAACAAAACGAATGCACCCAATCCACTTTTTTTGACCCAGTAGTGTTGTTTTGGTTCATTTATGTCACTTTCATTACTGTGCCGAAAACCATGCCGGGGGTGAATTTACTGCATCGATTTGGGCCGAGAATGAAACGATGCACCGATTCGTCCAGAAACAAAACGAACGCACCCAGTGCACTTTTATGGACCCAATAGTGATGTTTGGGTTCGTTTGGGTCAGTTTCATAATTGTGTCAAAAAATGATGACGGGGTTGCATTTAATGCACCGAGTTGGGCAGAAAAGAAACGATGCACCGATTCGGGTCAGAAACGATACAAACGCACCCAATCCACTTTTGTAGACCCAATATTGATGTTTTGGTGCATTTTGGTCAGTTTCATTACTGTGCCGAAAACCATGTCGGGTTGCATTTACTGCACCGATTTGGGCCAAAAAATTAAACGATGCACCGATTCGTCCAGAAACAAAACGAACGCACCTAGTCCACTTTTTTGGACCCAATAGTGATGTTTGGATTCATTTGGGTCAGTTTCGTAATTGTGTTGAAAACCATGCCGGGGTTGCATTTAATGCACCGAGTCGGGCAGAAAAGAAACGATGCACCGATGCGGGCCAGAAACAAAACGAACTCACACAATCCACTTTTTTTGACCCAGTAGTGATGTTTTGGATCATTTTGGTCAGTTTCATTACTGTGCCAAAAACCATGTCGGGGATGCATTTACTGCATCGATTTGGGCCGAAAATGAAACGATGCACCGATTCGTCCAGAAACAAAACGAACGCACCCAGTTTACTTTTATGGACCCAATAGTGATGTTTGGGTTCGTTTGGGTCAGTTTCATAATTGTGTCAAAAACCATGACGGGGTTGCATTTAATGCACCGAGTTTGGCAGAAAAGAAACGATGCACCGATTCGGGCCAGCAACGAAACGAACGCACCCAATCCACTTTTTTCGACCCAATATTGATGTTTTGGTTCATTTTGGTCAGTTTCATTACTGTGCCGAAAACCATGTCAGGTTGCATTTACTGCAACGATTCGGGCCAAAAATTAAACGATGCACCGATTCGTCCAAAAACAATACGAACGCACCTAGTCCACTTTTTTGGACCCAATAGTGATGTTTGGGTTCATTTGGGTCAATTTCGTAATTGTGTCGAAAACCATGCCGGGGTTGCATTTAATGCACCAAGTCGGGCAGAAAAGAAACGATGCACCGATTCGGGCCAGAAACAAAACGAACGCACCCAATCCACTGTTTTTGACCCAGTAGTGATGTTTTGGTTCATTTTGGTCAGTTTCATTACTGTGCCGAAAACCATGTCAGGGGGTGCATTTACTGCATCGATCTGGGCCGAAAATGAAACGATGCACCGATTCGTCCAGAAACAAAACGAACGCACCCAGTCCACTTTTATGGACCCAATAGTGATGTTTGGGTTCGTTTGGGTCAGTTTCATAATTGTGTCGAAAACCATGACGGGGTTGCATTTAATGCACCGAGTTTGGCAGAAAAGAAACGATGCACCGATTCGGGCCAGCAACGAAACGAACGCACCCAATCCACTTTTTTCGACCCAATATTGATGTTTTGGTTCATTTTGGTCAGTTTCATTACTGTGCCGAAAACCATGTCAGGTTGCATTTACTGCAACGATTCGGGCCAAAAATTAAACGATGCACCGATTCGTCCAAAAACAATACGAACGCACCTAGTCCACTTTTTTGGACCCAATAGTGATGTTTGGGTTCATTTGGGTCAATTTCGTAATTGTGTCGAAAACCATGCCGGGGTTGCATTTAATGCACCAAGTCGGGCAGAAAAGAAACGGCGCACCGATTCGGGCCAGAAACAAAACGAACGCACCCAATCCACTTTTTTTGACCCAGTAGTGATGTTTTGGTTCATTTGTGTCACTTTCATTACTGTGCCAAAAACCATGCCGGGGGTGAATTTACTGCATCGATTTGGGCCGAGAATGAAACGATGCACCGATTCGTCCAGAAATAAAACGAACGCACCCAGTCCACTTTTATGGACCCAATAGTGATGTTTGGGTTCGTTTGGGTCAGTTTCATAATTGTGTCAAAAAATGATGACGGGGTTGCATTTAATGCACCGAGTTGGGCAGAAAAGAAACGATGCAACGATTCGGGTCAGAAACGATACAAATGCACCCAATCCACTTTTGTAGACCCAATATTGATGTTTTGGTGCATTTTGGTCAGTTTCATTACTGTGCCGAAAACCATGTCGGGTTGCATTTACTGCACCGATTCGGGCCAAAAATTAAACGATGCACCGATTCGTCCAAAACCAAAACGAACGCACCTAGTCCACTTTTTTGGACCCAATAGTGATGTTTTGGTTCATTTGGGTCAGTTTCGTAATTGTGTCGAAAACCATGCCGGGGTTGCATTTAATGCACCAAGTCGGGCAGAAAAGAAACGGCGCACCGATTCGGGCCAGAAACAAAACGAACGCACCCAATCCACTTTTTTTGACCCAGTAGTGTTGTTTTGGTTCATTTATGTCACTTTCATTACTGTGCCGAAAACCATGCCGGGGGTGAATTTACTGCATCGATTTGGGCCGAGAATGAAACGATGCACCGATTCGTCCAGAAACAAAACGAACGCACCCAGTGCACTTTTATGGACCCAATAGTGATGTTTGGGTTCGTTTGGGTCAGTTTCATAATTGTGTCAAAAAATGATGACGGGGTTGCATTTAATGCACCGAGTTGGGCAGAAAAGAAACGATGCACCGATTCGGGTCAGAAACGATACAAACGCACCCAATCCACTTTTGTAGACCCAATATTGATGTTTTGGTGCATTTTGGTCAGTTTCATTACTGTGCCGAAAACCATGTCGGGTTGCATTTACTGCACCGATTTGGGCCAAAAAATTAAACGATGCACCGATTCGTCCAGAAACAAAATGAACGCACCTAGTCCACTTTTTTGGACCCAATAGTGATGTTTGGATTCATTTGGGTCAGTTTCGTAATTGTGTTGAAAACCATGCCGGGGTTGCATTTAATGCACCGAGTCGGGCAGAAAAGAAACGATGCACCGATGCGGGCCAGAAACAAAACGAACTCACACAATCCACTTTTTTTGACCCAGTAGTGATGTTTTGGATCATTTTGGTCAGTTTCATTACTGTGCCAAAAACCATGTCGGGGGTGCATTTACTGCATCGATTTGGGCCGAAAATGAAACGATGCACCGATTCGTCCAGAAACAAAACGAACGCACCCAGTCTACTTTTATGGACCCAATAGTGATGTTTGGGTTCGTTTGGGTCAGTTTCATAATTGTGTCAAAAACCATGACGGGGTTGCATTTAATGCACCGAGTTTGGCAGAAAAGAAACGATGCACCGATTCGGGCCAGCAACGAAACGAACGCACCCAATCCACTTTTTTCGACCCAATATTGATGTTTTGGTTCATTTTGGTCAGTTTCATTACTGTGCCGAAAACCATGTCAGGTTGCATTTACTGCAACGATTCGGGCCAAAAATTAAACGATGCACCGATTCGTCCAAAAACAATACGAACGCACCTAGTCCACTTTTTTGGACCCAATAGTGATGTTTGGGTTCATTTGGGTCAATTTCGTAATTGTGTCGAAAACCATGCCGGGGTTGCATTTAATGCACCAAGTCGGGCAGAAAAGAAACGGCGCACCGATTCGGGC
The DNA here is from genome assembly GCA_033239725.1 of Echinochloa phyllopogon. NCBI lineage: Eukaryota > Viridiplantae > Streptophyta > Magnoliopsida > Poales > Poaceae > Echinochloa > Echinochloa phyllopogon. The sequence goes on from BTCW01000018.1 coordinate 34,386,184, forward strand.
CAGAAACAAAACGAACGCACCCAATCCACTTTTTTTGACCCAGTAGTGATGTTTTGGTTCATTTATGTCACTTTCATTACTGTGCCGAAAACCATGCCGGGGGTGAATTTACTGCATCGATTTGGGCCGAGAATGAAACGATGCACCGATTCGTCCAGAAATAAAACGAACGCACCCAGTCCACTTTTATGGACCCAATAGTGATGTTTGGGTTCGTTTGGGTCAGTTTCATAATTGTGTCAAAAAATGATGACGGGGTTGCATTTAATGCACCGAGTTGGGCAGAAAAGAAACGATGCAACGATTCGGGTCAGAAACGATACAAATGCACCCAATCCACTTTTGTAGACCCAATATTGATGTTTTGGTGCATTTTGGTCAGTTTCATTACTGTGCCGAAAACCATGTCGGGTTGCATTTACTGCACCGATTCGGGCCAAAAATTAAACGATGCACCGATTCGTCCAAAACCAAAACGAACGCACCTAGTCCACTTTTTTGGACCCAATAGTGATGTTTTGGTTCATTTGGGTCAGTTTCGTAATTGTGTCGAAAACCATGCCGGGGTTGCATTTAATGCAACAAGTCGGGCAGAAAAGAAACGGCGCACCGATTCGGGCCAGAAACAAAACGAACGCACCCAATCCACTTTTTTTGACCCAGTAGTGTTGTTTTGGTTCATTTATGTCACTTTCATTACTGTGCCGAAAACCATGCCGGGGGTGAATTTACTGCATCGATTTGGGCCGAGAATGAAACGATGCACCGATTCGTCCAGAAACAAAACGAACGCACCCAGTGCACTTTTATGCACCCAATAGTGATGTTTGGGTTCGTTTGGGTCAGTTTCATAATTGTGTCAAAAAATGATGACGGGGTTGCATTTAATGCACCGAGTTGGGCAGAAAAGAAACGATGCACCGATTCGGGTCAGAAACGATACAAACGCACCCAATCCACTTTTGTAGACCCAATATTGATGTTTTGGTGCATTTTGGTCAGTTTCATTACTGTGCCGAAAACCATGTCGGGTTGCATTTACTGCACCGATTTGGGCCAAAAAATTAAACGATGCACCGATTCGTCCAGAAACAAAACGAACGCACCTAGTCCACTTTTTTGGACCCAATAGTGATGTTTGGATTCATTTGGGTCAGTTTCGTAATTGTGTTGAAAACCATGCCGGGGTTGCATTTAATGCACCGAGTCGGGCAGAAAAGAAACGATGCACCGATGCGGGCCAGAAACAAAACGAACTCACACAATCCACTTTTTTTGACCCAGTAGTGATGTTTTGGATCATTTTGGTCAGTTTCATTACTGTGCCAAAAACCATGTCGGGGGTGCATTTACTGCATCGATTTGGGCCGAAAATGAAACGATGCACCGATTCGTCCAGAAACAAAACAAACGCACCCAGTCTACTTTTATGGACCCAATAGTGATGTTTGGGTTCGTTTGGGTCAGTTTCATAATTGTGTCAAAAACCATGACGGGGTTGCATTTAATGCACCGAGTTTGGCAGAAAAGAAACGATGCACCGATTCGGGCCAGCAACGAAACGAACGCACCCAATCCACTTTTTTCGACCCAATATTGATGTTTTGGTTCATTTTGGTCAGTTTCATTACTGTGCCGAAAACCATGTCAGGTTGCATTTACTGCAACGATTCGGGCCAAAAATTAAACGATGCACCGATTCGTCCAAAAACAATACGAACGCACCTAGTCCACTTTTTTGGACCCAATAGTGATGTTTGGGTTCATTTGGGTCAATTTCGTAATTGTGTCGAAAACCATGCCGGGGTTGCATTTAATGCACCAAGTCGGGCAGAAAAGAAACGATGCACCGATTCGGGCCAGAAACAAAACGAACGCACCCAATCCACTGTTTTTGACCCAGTAGTGATGTTTTGGTTCATTTTGGTCAGTTTCATTACTGTGCCGAAAACCATGTCAGGGGGTGCATTTACTGCATCGATCTGGGCCGAAAATGAAACGATGCACCGATTCGTCCAGAAACAAAACGAACGCACCCAGTCCACGTTTATGGACCCAATAGTGATGTTTGGGTTCGTTTGGGTCAGTTTCATAATTGTGTCAAAAACCATGACGGGGTTGCATTTAAAGCACCGAGTTTGGCAGAAAAGAAACGATGCACCGATTCGGGCCAGCAACGAAACGAACGCACCCAATCCACTTTTTTCGACCCAATATTGATGTTTTGGTTCATTTTGGTCAGTTTCATTACTGTGCCGAAAACCATGTCGGGTTGCATTTACTGCACCGATTCGGGCCAAAAATTAAACGATGCACCGATTCGTCCAAAACCAAAACGAACGCACCTAGTCCACTTTTTTGGACCCAATAGTGATGTTTTGGTTCATTTGGGTCAGTTTCGTAATTGTGTCGAAAACCATGCCGGGGTTGCATTTAATGCACCAAGTCGGGCAGAAAAGAAACGGCGCACCGATTCGGGCCAGAAACAAAACGAACGCACCCAATCCACTTTTTTTGACCCAGTAGTGATGTTTTGGTTCATTTATGTCACTTTCATTACTGTGCTGAAAACCATGCCGGGGGTGAATTTACTGCATCGATTTGGGCCGAGAATGAAACGATGCACCGATTCGTCCAGAAACAAAACGAACGCACCCAGTCCACTTTTATGGACCCAATAGTGATGTTTGGGTTCGTTTGGGTCAGTTTCATAATTGTGTCAAAAAATGATGACGGGGTTGCATTTAATGCACCGAGTTGGGCAGAAAAGAAACGATGCAACGATTCGGGTCAGAAACGATACAAATGCACCCAATCCACTTTTGTAGACCCAATATTGATGTTTTGGTGCATTTTGGTCAGTTTCATTACTGTGCCGAAAACCATGTCGGGTTGCATTTACTTCACCGATTTGGGCCAAAAAATTAAACGAAGCACCGATTCGTCCAGAAACAAAACGAACGCACCTAGTCCACTTTTTTGGACCCAATAGTGATGTTTCGATTCATTTGGGTCAGTTTCGTAATTGTGTCGAAAACCATGCCGGGGTTGCATTTAATGCACCGAGTCGGGCAGAAAAGAAACGATGCACCGATTCGGGCCAGAAACAAAACGAACACACCCAATCCACTTTTTTTGACCCAGCAGTGATGTTTTGGTTCATTTTGGTTAGTTTCATTTCTGTGCCAAAAACCATGTCGGGGGTGCATTTACTGCATCGATTTGGGCCGAAAATGAAACGATGCACCGATTCATCCAGAAACAAAACGAACGCACCCAGTCCACTTTTTTGGACCCAATAGTGATGTTTCGATTCATTTGGGTCAGTTTCGTAATTGTGTCGAAAACCATGCCGGGGTTGCATTTAATGCACCGAGTCGGGCAGAAAAGAAACGATGCACCGATTCGGGCCAGAAACAAAACGAACGCACCCAATCCACTTTTTTTGACCCAGCAGTGATGTTTTGGTTCATTTTGGTTAGTTTCATTACTCTGCCAAAAACCATGTCGGGGGTGCATTTACTGCATCGATTTGGGCCGAAAATGAAACGATGCACCGATTCATCCAGAAACAAAACGAACGCACCCAGTCCACTTTTTTGGACCCAATAGTGATGTTTGGTTCATTTGGGTCAGTTTCATAATTGTGTCGAAACCGACGCACCGATTCGGGCCAGAAACAAAACGAACACACCCAATCCACTTTTTTTGACCCAGTAGTGATGTTTTGGTTCATTACTGTGCCGAAAACCATGTCGGGGTGCATTTATTGCATCGATTTGGGCCGAAACTGAAACGATGCACCGACTCGTCCAGAAACAAAACGAACGCACCCAGTCCACTTTTATGGACCCAATAATGATGTTTGGGTTCGTTTGGGTCAGTTTCATAATTGTGTCGAAAACCAAGACGGGGTTGCATTTAATGCACCGAGTTTGGCAGAAAAGAAACGATGCACCGATTCGGGACTGCAACGAAACGAACGCACCCAATCCACTTTTTTCCACCCAATATTGATGTTTTGGTTCATTTTGGTCAGTTTCATTACTGTGCCGAAAACCATGTCGGGTTGCATTTACTGCACCGATTCGGGCCAAAAATTAAACGATGGACCGATTCGTCCAGAAACAAAACGAACGCACCCAGTCCACTTTTTTGGACCCAATAGTGATGTTTGGGTTCATTTGGGTTAGTTTCGTAATTGTGTCGAAAACCATGCCGGGGTTGCATTTAATGCACCAAGTCGGGCAGAAAAGAAACGGCGCACCGATTCGGGCCAGAAACAAAACGAACGCACCCAATCCACTTTTTTTGACCCAGTAGTGATGTTTTGGTTCATTTATGTCACTTTCATTACTGTGCTGAAAACCATGCCGGGGGTGAATTTACTGCATCGATTTGGGCCGAGAATGAAACGATGCACCGATTCGTCCAGAAACAAAACGAACGCACCCAGTCCACTTTTATGGACCCAATAGTGATGTTTGGGTTCGTTTGGGTCAGTTTCATAATTGTGTCAAAAAATGATGACGGGGTTGCATTTAATGCACCGAGTTGGGCAGAAAAGAAACGATGCAACGATTCGGGTCAGAAACGATACAAATGCACCCAATCCACTTTTGTAGACCCAATATTGATGTTTTGGTGCATTTTGGTCAGTTTCATTACTGTGCCGAAAACCATGTCGGGTTGCATTTACTTCACCGATTTGGGCCAAAAAATTAAACGAAGCACCGATTCGTCCAGAAACAAAACGAACGCACCTAGTCCACTTTTTTGGACCCAATAGTGATGTTTCGATTCATTTGGGTCAGTTTCGTAATTGTGTCGAAAACCATGCCGGGGTTGCATTTAATGCACCGAGTCGGGCAGAAAAGAAACGATGCACCGATTCGGGCCAGAAACAAAACGAACACACCCAATCCACTTTTTTTGACCCAGCAGTGATGTTTTGGTTCATTTTGGTTAGTTTCATTTCTGTGCCAAAAACCATGTCGGGGGTGCATTTACTGCATCGATTTGGGCCGAAAATGAAACGATGCACCGATTCATCCAGAAACAAAACGAACGCACCCAGTCCACTTTTTTGGACCCAATAGTGATGTTTCGATTCATTTGGGTCAGTTTCGTAATTGTGTCGAAAACCATGCCGGGGTTGCATTTAATGCACCGAGTCGGGCAGAAAAGAAACGATGCACCGATTCGGGCCAGAAACAAAACGAACGCACCCAATCCACTTTTTTTGACCCAGCAGTGATGTTTTGGTTCATTTTGGTTAGTTTCATTACTCTGCCAAAAACCATGTCGGGGGTGCATTTACTGCATCGATTTGGGCCGAAAATGAAACGATGCACCGATTCATCCAGAAACAAAACGAACGCACCCAGTCCACTTTTTTGGACCCAATAGTGATGTTTGGTTCATTTGGGTCAGTTTCATAATTGTGTCGAAACCGACGCACCGATTCGGGCCAGAAACAAAACGAACACACCCAATCCACTTTTTTTGACCCAGTAGTGATGTTTTGGTTCATTACTGTGCCGAAAACCATGTCGGGGTGCATTTATTGCATCGATTTGGGCCGAAACTGAAACGATGCACCGACTCGTCCAGAAACAAAACGAACGCACCCAGTCCACTTTTATGGACCCAATAATGATGTTTGGGTTCGTTTGGGTCAGTTTCATAATTGTGTCGAAAACCAAGACGGGGTTGCATTTAATGCACCGAGTTTGGCAGAAAAGAAACGATGCACCGATTCGGGACTGCAACGAAACGAACGCACCCAATCCACTTTTTTCCACCCAATATTGATGTTTTGGTTCATTTTGGTCAGTTTCATTACTGTGCCGAAAACCATGTCGGGTTGCATTTACTGCACCGATTCGGGCCAAAAATTAAACGATGGACCGATTCGTCCAGAAACAAAACGAACGCACCCAGTCCACTTTTTTGGACCCAATAGTGATGTTTGGGTTCATTTGGGTTAGTTTCGTAATTGTGTCGAAAACCATGCCGGGGTTGCATTTAATGCACCAAGTCGGGCAGAAAAGAAACGGCGCACCGATTCGGGCCAGAAACAAAACGAACACACCCAATCCACTTTTTTTGACCCAGCAGTGATGTTTTGGTTCATTTTGGTTAGTTTCATTTCTGTGCCAAAAACCATGTCGGGGGTGCATTTACTGCATCGATTTGGGCCGAAAATGAAACGATGCACCGATTCATCCAGAAACAAAACGAACGCACCCAGTCCACTTTTTTGGACCCAATAGTGATGTTTCGATTCATTTGGGTCAGTTTCGTAATTGTGTCGAAAACCATGCCGGGGTTGCATTTAATGCACCGAGTCGGGCAGAAAAGAAACGATGCACCGATTCGGGCCAGAAACAAAACGAACACACCCAATCCACTTTTTTTGACCCAGCAGTGATGTTTTGGTTCATTTTGGTTAGTTTCATTTCTGTGCCAAAAACCATGTCGGGGGTGCATTTACTGCATCGATTTGGGCCGAAAATGAAACGATGCACCGATTCATCCAGAAACAAAACGAACGCACCCAGTCCACTTTTTTGGACCCAATAGTGATGTTTCGATTCATTTGGGTCAGTTTCGTAATTGTGTCGAAAACCATGCCGGGGTTGCATTTAATGCACCGAGTCGGGCAGAAAAGAAACGATGCACCGATTCGGGCCAGAAACAAAACGAACGCACCCAATCCACTTTTTTTGACCCAGCAGTGATGTTTTGGTTCATTTTGGTTAGTTTCATTACTCTGCCAAAAACCATGTCGGGGGTGCATTTACTGCATCGATTTGGGCCGAAAATGAAACGATGCACCGATTCATCCAGAAACAAAACGAACGCACCCAGTCCACTTTTTTGGACCCAATAGTGATGTTTGGTTCATTTGGGTCAGTTTCATAATTGTGTCGAAACCGACGCACCGATTCGGGCCAGAAACAAAACGAACACACCCAATCCACTTTTTTTGACCCAGTAGTGATGTTTTGGTTCATTACTGTGCCGAAAACCATGTCGGGGTGCATTTATTGCATCGATTTGGGCCGAAACTGAAACGATGCACCGACTCGTCCAGAAACAAAACGAACGCACCCAGTCCACTTTTATGGACCCAATAATGATGTTTGGGTTCGTTTGGGTCAGTTTCATAATTGTGTCGAAAACCAAGACGGGGTTGCATTTAATGCACCGAGTTTGGCAGAAAAGAAACGATGCACCGATTCGGGACTGCAACGAAACGAACGCACCCAATCCACTTTTTTCCACCCAATATTGATGTTTTGGTTCATTTTGGTCAGTTTCATTACTGTGCCGAAAACCATGTCGGGTTGCATTTACTGCACCGATTCGGGCCAAAAATTAAACGATGGACCGATTCGTCCAGAAACAAAACGAACGCACCCAGTCCACTTTTTTGGACCCAATAGTGATGTTTGGGTTCATTTGGGTTAGTTTCGTAATTGTGTCAAAAACGACGCACCGATTCGGGCCAGAAACAAAACGAACACACCCAATCCACTTTTTTTGACCCAGCAGTGATGTTTTGGTTCATTTTGGTTAGTTTCATTACTGTGCCAAAAACCATGTCGGGGGTGCATTTACTGCATCGATTTGGGCCGAAAATGAAACGATGCACCGATTCATCCAGAAACAAAACGAACGCACCCAGTCCACTTTTTTGGACCCAATAGTGATGTTTGGGTTCATTTGGGTCAGTTTCGTAATTGTGTCGAAACCGACGCACCGATTCGGGCCAGAAACAAAACGAACACACCCAATCCAATTTTTTTGACCCAGTAGTGATGTTTTGGTTCATTACTGTGCCGAAAACCATGTCGGGGGTGCATTTATTGCATCGATTTGGGCCGAAACTGAAACGATGCACCGACTCGTCCAAAAACAAAACGAACGCACCCAGTCCACTTTTATGGACCCAATAATGATGTTTGGGTTCGTTTGGGTCAGTTTCATAATTGTGTCGAAAACCATGATGGGGTGGCATTTAATGCACCGAGTTGGGCAGAAAAGAAACGATGCACCAATTCGGGTCAGAAACGAAACTAATGCACCCAATCCACTTTTGTAGACCCAATATTGATGTTTTGGTTCATTTTGGTCAGTTTCATTACTGTGCCGAGAACCATGTCGGGTTCCATTTACTGCACCGATTCGGGCCAAAAAATTAAACGATGCACCGATTCGTCCAGAAACAAAACGAACGCACCTAGTCCAGTTTTTTGGACCCAATAGTGATGTTTGGATTCATTTGGGTCAGTTTCGTAATTGTGTCGAAAACCATGCCGGGGTTGCATTAAATGCACCGAGTCGGGCAGAAAAGAAACGATGCACCGATTCGGGCCAGAAACAAAACGAACGCACACAATCCACTTTTTGGACCCAGTAGTGATGTCTTGGTTCATTTTGGTCAGTTTCATTACTGTGCCGAAAACCATGTCGGGTTGCATTTACTGCACCGATTCGGGCCAAAAATTAAACGATGCACTGATTCGTCCAGAAACAAAACGAACGCACCCAGTCCACTTTTTTGGACCCAATAGTGATGTTTGGGTTCATTTGGGTCAGTTTCGTAATTGTGTCGAAAACGACGCACCGATTCGGGCCAGAAACAAAACGAACACACCCAATCCACTTTTTTTGACCTAGTAGTGATGTTTTGGTTCATTTTGGTCAGTTTCATTACTGTGCCGAAAACCATGCCGGCGGTGCATTTACTGCATCGATTTGGGCCGAAAATGAAACGATGCACCGATTCATCCAGAAACAAAACGAACGCACCCAGTCCACTATTTTGGACCCAATAGTGATGTTTGGGTTCATTTGGGTCAGTTTCGTAATTGTGTCGAAAACCATGCCGGGGTTGCATTTATTGCACCGAGTCGGGCAGAAAAGAAACGATGCACCGATTCGGGCCAGAAACAAAACGAACGCACCCAATCCACTTTTTTTGACCCAGTTGTGATTTTTTGGTTCATTTTGGTCAGTTTCATTACTGTGCCGAAAACCATGTCGGGGTGCATTTATTGCATCGATTTGGGCCGAAACTGAAACGATGCACCGATTCGTCCAGAAACAAAACGAACGCACCCAGTCCACTTTTATGGACCCAATAATGATGTTTGGGTTCGTTTGGGTCAGTTTCATAATTGTGTCGAAAACCATGATGGGGTGGCATTTAATGCACCGAGTTGGGCAGAAAAGAAACGATGCACCGATTCGGGTCATAAACGAAACTAATGCACCCAATCCACTTTTGTAGACCCAATATTGATGTTTTGGTTCATTTTGGAAAGTTTCATTACTGTGCCGAAAACCATGTCGGGTTGCATTTACTGCACCGATTCGGGCCAGAAACAAAACGAACACACCCAATCCACTTTTTTTGACCCAGTAGTGATGTTTTGGTTCATTTTGGTCAGTTTCATTACTGTGCCGAAAACCATGCCGGGGGTGCATTTACTGCATCGATTTGGGCCGAAACTGAAACGATGCACCGATTCATCCTGAAACAAAACGAACGCACCCAGTCCACTTTTTTGGACCCAATTGTGATGTTTGGGTTCGTTTGGGTCAGTTTCATAATTGTGTCGAAAAATGATGACGGGGTTGCATTTAATGCACCGAGTTAGGCAGAAAAGAAACGATGCACCGATTCGGGTCAGAAACGAAACTAATGCACCCAATCCACTTTTGTAGACCCAATATTGATGTTTTGGTTCATTTTGGTCAGTTTCATTACTGTGCCGAAAACCATGTCGGGTTCCATTGACTGCACCGATTCGGGCCAAAAAATTAAACGATGCACCGATTCGTCCAGAAACAAAACGAATGCACCAAGTCCACTTTTATGGACCCGATAGTGATGTTTGGGTTCGTTTGGGTCAGTTTCATAATTGTGTCGAAAACCATGACGGGGTTGCATTTAATGCACCGAGTTTGGTAGAAAAGAAACGATGCACCGATTCGGGCCAGCAACGAAACGAACGCACCCAATCCCTTTTTTCGACCCAATATTGATGTTTTGGTTCATTTTGGTCAGTTTTATTACTGTGCCGAAAACCATGCCGGGGGTGCATTTACTGCATCGATTTGGGCCGAAAATGAAACGATGCACCGATTCATCCAGAAACATAACGAACGCACCCAGTCCACTTTTATGGACCCAATAGTGATGCTTGGGTTCGTTTGGGTCAGTTTCATAATTGTGTCGAAAAATGATGACGGGGTTGCATTTAATGCACCGAGTTGGGCAGAAAAGAAACGATGCACCGATTCGGGTCAGAAACGAAACAAATGCACCCAATCCACTTTTGTAGACCCAATATTGATGTTTTGGTTCATTTTGGTCAGTTTCATTACTGTGCCGAAAACCATGTCGGGTTGCATTTACTGCACCGATTCGGGCCAAAAATTAAATGATGCACCGATTCGTCCAGAAACAAAACGAACGCACCTAGTCCACTTTTTTGGACCCAATAGTGATGTTTGGGTTCATTTGGGTCAGTTTCGTAATTGTGTCGAAAACCATGCCGGGGTTGCATTTATTGCACAGAGTCGGGCAGAAAAGAAACGATGCACCGATTCGGGCCAGAAACAAAACGAACGCACCCAATCCACTTTTTTTGACCCAGTAGTGATGTTTTGGTTCATTTTGGTCAGTTTCATTACTGTGCCGAAAACCATGTCGGGTTGCATTTATTGCATCGATTTGGGCCGAAACTGAAACGATGCACCGATTCGTCCAGAAACAAAACGAACGCACCCAGTCCACTTTTATGGACCCAATAATGATGTTTGGGTTCGTTTGGGTCAGTTTCATAATTGTGTCGAAAAATGATGACGGGGTTGCATTTAATGCACCGAGTTGGGCAGAAAAGAAACGATGCACCGATTCTGGTCAGAAACAAAACAAATGCACCCAATCCACTTTTGTAGACCCAATAATGATATTTTGGTTCATTTTGGTCAGTTTCATTACTGTGCCGAAAACCATGTCGGGTTGCATTTACTGCACCGATTCGGACCAAAAATAAAACGATGCACCGATTCGTCCAGAAACAAAACGAACGCACCTAGTCCACTTTTTTGGACCCAATAGTGATATTTGGGTTCATTTGGGTCAGTTTCGTAATTGTGTCGAAAACCATGCTGGGGTTGCATTTATTGCACCGAGTCGGGCAGAAAAGAAACGATGCACCGATTCGGGCTAGAAACAAAACGAACGCACCCAATCCACTTTTTTTGACCCAGTAGTGATGTTTTGGTTCATTTCGGTCAGTTTCATTACTGTGCCGGAAACCATGTCGGGGGTGCATTTATTGCATCGATTTGGGCCGAAACTGAAACGATGCACCGATTCGTCCAGAAACAAAACGAACACACCCAGTCCACTTTTATGGACTCAATAATGATGTTTGGGTTCGTTTGGGTCAGTTTCATAATTGTGTCGAAAACCATGGTGGGGTGGCATTTAATGCACCGAGTTGGGCAGAAAAGAAACGATGCACCGATTCGGGTCAGAAACGAAACTAATGCACCCAATCCACTTTTGTAGACCCAATATTGATGTTTTGGTTCATTTTGGAAAGTTTCATTACTGTGCCGAAAACCATGTCGGGTTGCATTTATTGCATCGATTTGGGCCGAAACTGAAACGATGCACCGATTCGTCCAGAAACAAAACGAACGCACCCAGTCCACTTTTATGGACCCAATAATGATGTTTGGGTTCGTTTGGGTCAGTTTCATAATTGTGTCGAAAAATGATGACGGGGTTGCATTTAATGCACCGAGTTGGGCAGAAAAGAAACGATGCACCGATTCTGGTCAGAAACAAAACAAATGCACCCAATCCACTTTTGTAGACCCAATAATGATATTTTGGTTCATTTTGGTCAGTTTCATTACTGTGCCGAAAACCATGTCGGGTTGCATTTACTGCACCGATTCGGGCCAAAAATAAAACGATGCACCGATTCGTCCAGAAATAAAACGAACGCACCTAGTCCACTTTTTTGGACCCAATAGTGATGTTTGGGTTCATTTGGGTCAGTTTCGTAATTGTGTCGAAAACCATGCTGGGGTTGCATTTATTGCACCGAGTCGGGCAGAAAAGAAACGATGCACCGATTCGGGCTAGAAACAAAACGAACGCACCCAATCCACTTTTTTTGACCCAGTAGTGATGTTTTGGTTCATTTCGGTCAGTTTCATTACTGTGCCGGAAACCATGTCGGGGGTGCATTTATTGCATCGATTTGGGCCGAAACTGAAACGATGCACCGATTCGTCCAGAAACAAAACGAACGCACCCAGTCCACTTTTATGGACTCAATAATGATGTTTGGGTTCGTTTGGGTCAGTTTCATAATTGTGTCGAAAACCATGGTGGGGTGGCATTTAATGCACCGAGTTGGGCAGAAAAGAAACGATGCACCGATTCGGGTCAGAAACGAAACTAATGCACCCAATCCACTTTTGTAGACCCAATATTGATGTTTTGGTTCATTTTGGTCACTTTCATTACTGTGCCAAAAACCATGTCGGGTTGCATTTACTGCACCGATTCGGGCCAAAAAATTAAACGATGCACCGATTCGTCCAGAAACAAAACGAACGCACCTAGTCCACTTTTTTGGACCCAATAGTGATGTTTGGATTCATTTGGGTCAGTTTGGTAATTGTGTCGAAAACCATGCCGGGGTTGCATTTAATGCACCGAGTCGGGCAGAAAAGAAACAATGCATCGATTCGGGACAGAAACAAAACGAACGCACCCAATCCAATTTTTGGACCCAGTAGTGATGTTTTGGCTCATTTTGATCAGTTTCATTACTGTGCCGAAAACCATGCCGGGGGTGCATTTACTGCATCGATTTGGGCCGAAACTGAAACGATGCACCGATTCGTCCAGAAACAAAACGAACGCACCCAGTCCACTTTTTTGGACCCAATAGTGATGTTTGGATTCATTCGGGTCAGTTTCGTAATTGTGTCGAAAACGACGCACCGATTCGGGCCAGAAACAAAACGAACACACCCAATCCACTTTTTTTGACCCAGTAGTGATGTTTTGGTTCATTTTGGTCAGTTTCATTACTGTGCCGAAAACCATGCCGGGGGTGCATTTACTGCATCGATTTGGGCCAAAAATGAAACGATGCACCGATTCATCCAGAAACAAAACGAATGCACCCAGTCCACTTTTATGGACCCAATAGTGATGTTTGGGTTCGTTTGGGTCAGTTTCATAATTGTGTCGAAAAATGATGACGGGGTTGCATTTAATGCACCGAGTTGGGCAGAAAAGAAACGATGCACCGATTCGGGTCAGAAACGAAACAAATGCACCCAATCCACTTTTGTAGACCCAATAATGATGTTTTGGTTCATTTTGGTCAGTTTCATTACTGTGCCGAAAACCATGTCGGGTTGCATTTACTGCACCGATTCGGGCCAAAAATAAAACGATGCACCGATTCGTCCAGAAACAAAACGAACGCACCTAGTCCACTTTTTTGGACCCAATAGTGATGTTTGGGTTCATTTGGGTCAGTTTCGTAATTGTGTCGAAAACCATGCTGGGGTTGCATTTATTGCACCGAGTCGGGCAGAAAAGAAACGATGCACCGATTCGGGCCAGAAACAAAACGAACGCACCCAATCCACTTTTTTTGACCCAGTAGTGATGTTTTGGTTCATTTTGGTCAGTTTCATTACTGTGCCGGAAACAATGTCGGGGGTGCATTTATTGCATCGATTTGGGCCGAAACTGAAACGATGCACCGATTCGTCCAGAAACAAAACGAACGCACCCAGTCCACTTTTATGGACTCAATAATGATGTTTGGGTTCGTTTGGGTCAGTTTCATAATTGTGTCGAAAACCATGGTGGGGTGGCATTTAATGCACCGAGTTGGGCAGAAAAGAAACGATGCACCGATTCGGGTCAGAAACGAAACTAATGCACCCAATCCACTTTTGTAGACCCAATATTGATGTTTTGGTTCATTTTGGTCACTTTCATTATTGTGCCAAAAACCATGTCGGGTTGCATTTACTGCACCGATTCGGGCCAAAAAATTAAACGATGCACCGATTCGTCCAGAAACAAAACGAACGCACCTAGTCCACTTTTTTGGACCCAATAGTGATGTTTGGGTTCATTTGGGTCAGTTTCGTAATTGTGTCGAAAACCATGCTGGGGTTGCATTTATTGCACCGAGTCGGGCAGAAAAGAAACGATGCACCGATTCGGGCCAGAAACAAAACGAACGCACCCAATCCACTTTTTTTGACCCAGTAGTGATGTTTTGGTTCATTTTGGTCAGTTTCATTACTGTGCCGGAAACAATGTCGGGGGTGCATTTACTGCATCGATTTGGGCCGAAACTGAAACGATGCACCGATTCGTCCAGAAACAAAACGAACGCACCCAGTCCACTTTTTTGGACCCAATAGTGATGTTTGGGTTCATTCGGGTCAGTTTTGTAATTATGTCGAAAACGACACACCGATTCGGGCCAGAAACAAAACGAACACACCCAATCCACTTTTTTTGACCCAGTAGTGATGTTTTGGTTCATTTTGGTCAGTTTCATTACTGTGCCGAAAACCATGCCAGGGGTGCATTTACTGCATCGATTTGGGCCACAAATGAAACGATGCACCGATTCATCCAGAAACAAAACGAATGCACACAGTCCACTTTTATGGACCCAATAGTGATGTTTGGGTTAGTTTGGGTCAGTTTCATAATTGTGTCGAAAAATGATGACGGGGTTGCATTTAATGCACCGAGTTGGGCAGAAAAGAAACGATGCACCGATTCGGGTCAGAAACGAAACAAATGAACCCAATCCACTTTTGTAGACCCAATAATGATGTTTTGGTTCATTTTGGTCAGTTTCATTACTGTGCCGAAAACCATGTCGGGTTGCATTTACTGCACCGATTTGGGCCAAAAATAAAACGATGCACCGATTCGTCCAGAAACAAAACGAACGGAACTAGTCCACTTTTTTGGACCCAATAGTGATGTTTGGGTTCATTTGGGTCAGTTTCGTAATTGTGTCGAAAACCATGCTGGGTTCTATTTATTGCACCGAGTCGGGCAGAAAAGAAACGATGCACCGATTCGGGCCAGAAACAAAACGAACGCTCCCAATCCACTTTTTTTGACCCAGTAGTGATGTTTTGGTTCATTTTGGTCAGTTTCATTACTGTGCCGGAAACCATGTCGGGGGTGCATTTATTGCATCGATTTGGGCCGAAACTGAAACGATGCACCGATTCGTCCAGAAACAAAACGAACGCACCCAGTCCACTTTTATGGACTCAATAATGATGTTTGGGTTCGTTTGGGTCAGTTTCATAATTGTGTCGAAAACCATGGTGGGGTGGCATTTAATGCACCGAGTTGGGCAGAAAAGAAACGATGCACCGATTCGGGTCAGAAACGAAACTAATGCACCCAATCCACTTTTGTAGACCCAATATTGATGTTTTGGTTCATTTTGGTCACTTTCATTACTGTGCCAAAAACCATGTCGGGTTGCATTTACTGCACCGATTCGGGCCAAAAAATTAAACGATGCACCGATTCGTCCAGAAACAAAACGAACGCACCTAGTCCACTTTTTTGGACCCAATAGTGATGTATGGATTCATTTGGGTCAGTTTGGTAATTGTGTCGAAAACCATGCCGGGGTTGCATTTAATGCACCGAGTCGGGCAGAAAAGAAACAATGCATCGATTCGGGCCAGAAACAAAACGAACGCACCCAATCCACTTTTTGGACCCAGTAGTGATGTTTTGGTTCATTTTTGTCAGTTTCATTACTGTGCCGAAAACCATGCCGGGGGTGCATTTACTGCATCGATTTGGGCCGAAACTGAAACGATGCACCGATTCGTCCAGAAACAAAACGAACGCACCCAGTCCACTTTTTTGGACCCAATAGTGATGTTTGGGTTCATTCAGGTCAGTTTCGTAATTGTGTCGAAAACGACGCACCGATTCGGGCCAGAAACAAAACGAACACACCCAATCCACTTTTTTTGACCCAGTAGTGATGTTTTGGTTCGTTTTGGTCAGTTTCATTACTGTGCCGAAAACCATGCCGGGGGTGCATTTACTGCATCGATTTGGGCCAAAAATGAAACGATGCACCGATTCATCCAGAAACAAAACGAATGCACCCAGTCCACTTTTATGGACCCAATAGTGATGTTTGGGTTAGTTTGGGTCAGTTTCATAATTGTGTCGAAAAATGATAACGGGGTTGCATTTAATGCACCGAGTTGGGCAGAAAAGAAACGATGCACCGATTCGGGTCAGAAATGAAACAAATGCACCCAATCCACTTTTGTAGACCCAATATTGATGTTTTGGTTCATTTTGGTCAGTTTCATTACTGTGCCGAAAACCATGTCGGGTTGCATTTACTGCACCAATTCGGGCGAAAAAATTAAACGATGCACGGATTCGTCCAGAAACAAAACGAACGCACCTAATCCACTTTTTTGGACCCAATAGTGATGTTTGGATTCATTTGGGTCAGTTTCGTAATTGTGTCGAAAACCATGCCGGGGTTGCATTTAATGCACCGAGTCGGGCAGAAAAGAAACGATGCACCGATTCGGGCCAGAAACAAAACGAACGCACCCAATCCACTTTTGTAGACCCAGTAGTGATGTTTTGGTTCATTTTGGTCAGTTTCATTACTGTGCCGAAAACCATGTCGGGTTGCATTTACTGCACCGATTCGGGCCAAAAATTAAACGATGCACTGATTCGTCCAGAAACAGAACGAACGGACTTAGTCCACTTTTTTTGACCCAATAGTGATGTTAGGGTTCATTTGGGTCAGTTTTGTAATTGTGTCGAAAACCATGCCGGGGTTACATTTAATGCACCGAGTCGGGCAGAAAAGAAACAATGCACCGATTCAGGCCAGAAACGAAACGAACGCACCCAGTCCACTTTTATGGACCCAATAATGATGTTTGGGTTCGTTTGGGTCAGTTTCATAATTGTGTCGAAAACCATGATGGGGTTGCATTTAATGCACCGAGTTTGGCAGAATAGAAACGATGCACCGATTCGGGCCAGCAACGAAACGAACGCACCCAATCCACTTTTTTCGACCCAATATTTATGTTTTGGTTCATTTTGGTCAGTTTCATTACTGTGCCGAAAACCATGTCAGGTTGCATTTACTGCACCGATTCGGGGCAAAAATTAAACGATGCACCGATTCATACAGAAACAAAACGAACGCACCTAGTCCACTTTTTTGGACCCAATAGTGATGTTTGGGTTCATTTGGGTCAGTTTCGTAATTGTGTCGAAAACCATGCCGGGGTTGCATTTAATGCACCGAGTCGGGCAGAAAAGAAACGATGCACCGATTCGGGCCAGAAACAAAACGAACGCACCCAATCCACTTTTTTGACCCAATAGTGATGTTTTGGTTCATTTTGGTCAGTTTCACTACTGTGCCGAAAACCATGTCGGGTTGCATTTACTGCACCGATTCGGGCCAAAAATTAAACGATGCACCGATTCGTCCAAAACCAAAACGAACGCACCCAATCCACTTTTTTGGACCCAATAGTGATGTTTGGGTTCATTTGGGTCAGTTTCGTAATTGTGTCGAAAACGGCGCACCGATTCGGGCCAGAAACAAAACGAACACACCCAATCCACTTTTTTCGACCTAGTAGTGATGTTTTGGTTCATTTTGGTCAGTTTCATTACTGTGCCGAAAACCATGCCGGGGATACATTTACTGCATCGATTTGGGCCAAAAATGAAACGATGCACCGATTCATCGAGAAACAAAACGAACGCACCCAGTCCACTTTTATGGACCCAATAGTGATGTTTGGGTCAGTTTCATAATTGTGTCGAAAAATGATGATGGGGTTGCATTTAATGCACCGAGTTGGGCAGAAAAGAAACGATGCACCGATACGGGTCAGAAACGAAACAAATGCACCCAATCCACTTTTGTAGACCCAATATTGATGTTTTGGTTGATTTTGGTCAGTTTCATTACTGTGCCGAAAACCATGTCGGGTTGCATTTACTGCACCGATTCGGGCCAAAAATTAAACGATGCACCGATTCGTCCAGAAACAAAACGAACACACCTAGTGCACTTTTTTGGACCCAATAGTGATGTTTGGGTTCATTTGGGTCAGTTTCGTAATTGTGTCGAAAACCATGCCGGGGTTGCATTTATTGCACCGAGTCGGGCAGAAAAGAAACGATGCACCGATTCGGGCCAGAAACAAAATGAACGTACTCAATCCACTTTTTTTGACCCAGTAGTGATGTTTTGGTTCATTTTGGTCAGTTTCATTACTGTGCCGAAAACCATGTCGAGGGTGCATTTATTGCATCGATTTGGGCCGAAACTGAAACGATGCACCGATTCGTCCAGAAACAAAACGAACGCATCCAGTCCACTTTTATGGACCCAATAATGATGTTTGGGTTCGTTTGGGTCAGTTTCATAATTGTGTCGAAAACCATGATGGGTTTGCATTTAATGCACCGAGTTTGGCAGAAAAGAAACGATGCACCGATTCGGGCCAGCAACGAAACGAACGCACCCAATCCACTTTTTTTGACCCAGTAGTGACGTTTTGGTTCATTTTGGTCAGTTTCATTATTGTGCCGAAAACCATGTCGGGTTGCATTTACTGCACAGATTCGGGCCAAAAATTAAACGATGCACCGATTCGTCCAGAAAAAAAACGAACGCACCCAGTCCACTTTTTTGGACCCAATAGTGATGATTGGGTTCATTTGGGTCAGTTTCGTAATTGTGTCGAAAACCATGCCGGGGTTGCATTTATTGCACCAAGTCGGGCAGAAAAGAAACGATGCACCGATTCGGGCCAGAAACAAAACGAACGCACCCAATCCACTTTTTTTGACCCAGTAGTGATGTTTTGGTTCATTTTGGTCAGTTTCATTACTGTGCCGAAAACCATGTCGGGGGTGCTTTTACTGCATCGATTTGGGCCGAAACTGAAACGATGCACCGATTCGTCCAGAAACAAAACGAACGCACCGAGTCCACTTTTTTGGACCCAATAGTGATGTTTGGGTTCATTCGGGTCAGTTTCGTAATTGTGTCGAAAACGACGCACCGATTCAGGCCAGCAACGAAACGAACGCACCCAATCCACTTTTTTCGAACCAATATTGATGTTTTGGTTCATTTTGGTCAGTTTCATTATTGTGCCGAAAACCATGTCGGGTTGCATTTACTGCACCGATTCGGGCCAAAAATTAAACGATGCACCGATTCGTCCAGAAAAAAAACGAACGCACCCAGTCCACTTTTTTGGACCCAATAGTGATGTTTGGGTTCATTCGGGTCAGTTTCGTAATTGTGTCGAAAACGACGCACCGATTTGGGCCAGAAACAAGACGAACACACCCAATCCACTTTTTTTGACCTAGTAGTGATGTTTTGGTTCATTTTGGTCAGTTTCATTACTGTGCCGAAAACCATGTCGGGGGTGCATTTACTGCATCGATTTGGGCCGAAAATGAAACGATGCACCGATTCATCCAGAAACAAAACAAACGCACCCAGTCCACTTTTATGGACCCAATAGTGATGTTTGGGTTCGTTTGGGTCAGTTTCATAATTGTGTCGAAAAATGATGACGGGGTTGCATTTAATGCAACGAGTTGGGCAGAAAAGAAACGATGCACCGATTCGGGTCAGAAACGAAAAAAATGCACCCAATCCACTTTTGTAGACCCAATATTGATGTTTAGGTTCATTTTGGTCAGTTTCATTACTGTGCTGAAAACCATGTCGGGTTGCATTTACTGCACCGATTCAGGCCAAAAATTAAACGATGCACCGATTCGTCCAGAAACAAAACGAACACACCTAGTCCACTTTTTTGGACCCAATAGTGATGATTGGGTTCATTTGGGTCAGTTTCATAATTGTGTCGAAAACCATGCCGGGGTTGCATTTATTGCACCGAATCGGGCAGAAAAGAAACGATGCACCGATTCGGGCCAGAAACAAAACGAACGCACCCAATCCACTTTTTTTGACCCAGTAGTGATGTTTTGGTTCATTTTGGTCAGTTTCATTACTGTGCCGAAAACCATGTCGGGGGTGCATTTATTGCATCGATTTGGGCCGAAACTGAAACGATGCACCGATTCGTCCAGAAACAAAACGAACGCACCCAGTCCACTTTTATGGACCCAATAATGATGTTTGGGTTCGTTTGGGTCAGTTTCATAATTGTGTCGAAAACCATGATGGGGTGGCATTTAATGCACCGAGTTGGGCAGAAAAGAAACGATGCACCGATTCGGGTCAGAAACGAAACTAATGCACCCAAACCACTTTTGTAGACCCAATATTGATGTTTTGGTTCATTTTGGTGAGTTTCATGACTGTGCCGAAAACCATGTCGGGTTGCATTTACTGCACCGATTCGGGCCAAAAAATTAAACGATGCACCTATTCGTCCAGAAACAAAACGAACGCACCTAGTCCACTTTTTTGGACCCAATAGTGATGTTTGGATTCATTTGGGTCAGTTTCGTAATTGTGTCGAAAACCATGCCGGGGTTGCATTTAATGCACCGGGTCGGGCAGAAAAGAAACGATGCACCGATTCGGGCCAGAAACAAAACGAACGCACCCAATCCACTTTTTGGACCCAGTAGTGATGTTTTGGTTCATTTTGGTCAGTTTCATTACTGTGCCGAAAACCATGCTGCGGTTGCATTTACTGCATCGATTTGGGCCGAAACTGAAACGATGCACCAATTCGTCCAGAAACAAAACGAACGCACCCAGTCCACTTTTATGGACCCAATAATGATGTTTGGGTTCGTTTGGGTCAGTTTCATAATTGTGTCAAAAACCATGATGGGGTTGCATTTAATGCACCGAGTTTGGCAGGAAAGAAACGATGCACCGATTCGGGCCAGCAACGAAACGAACGCACCCAATCCACTTTTTTCGAACCAATATTGATGTTTTGGTTCATTTTGGTCAGTTTCATTATTGTGCCGAAAACCATGTCGGGTTGCATTTACTGCACCGATTCGGGCCAAAAATTAAACGATGCACCGATTCGTCCAGAAAAAAAACGAACGCACCCAGTCCACTTTTTTGGACCCAATACTGATGTTTGGGTTCATTCGGGTCAGTTTCGTAATTGTGTCGAAAACGACGCACCGATTCGGGCCAGAAACAAAACGAACACACCCAATCCACTTTTTTTGACCCAGTAGTGATGTTTTGGTTCATTTTGGTCAGTTTCATTACTGTGCCGAAAACAATGTCGGGGGTGCATTTACTGCATCGATTTGGGCCGAAAATGAAACGATGCACCGATTCATCCAGAAACAAAACGAACGCACCCAGTCCACTTTTATGGACCCAATAGTGATGTTTGGGTTCGTTTGGGTCAGTTTCATAATTGTGTCGAAAAATGATGACGGGGTTGCATTTAATGCAACGAGTTGGGCAGAAAAGAAACGATGCACCGATTCGGGTCAGAAACAAAACGAACGCACCTAGTCCACTTTTTTGGACCCAATAGTGATGATTGGGTTCATTTGGGTCAGTTTCGTAATTGTGTCGAAAACCATGCCGGGGTTACATTTATTGCACCGAGTCGGGCAGAAAAGAAACGATGCACCGATTCGGGCCAGAAACAAAACGAACGCACCCAATCCACTTTTTTTGACCCAGTAGTGATGTTTTGGTTCATTTTGGTCAGTTTCATTACTGTGCCGAAAACCATGTCGGGGGTGCATTTAGTGCATCGATTTGGGCCGAAACTGAAACGATGCACCGATTCGTCCAAAAACAAAACGAACACACCCAGTCCACTTTTATGGACCCAATAATGATGTTTGGGTTCGTTTGGGTCAGTTTCATAATTGTGTCGAAAACCATGATGGGGTGGCATTTAATGCACCGAGTTGGGCAGAAAAGAAACGATGCACCGATTCGGGTCAGAAACGAAACTAATGCCAATATTGATGTTTTGGTTCATTTTGGTTAGTTTCATTACTGTGCCGAAAACCATGTCGGGTTGCATTTACTGCACCGATTCGGGCCAAAAAATTAAACGATGCAACGATTCGTCCAGAAACAAAACGAACGCACCTAGTCCACTTTTTTGGACCCAATAGTGATGTTTGGATTCATTTGGGTCAGTTTCGTAATTGTGTCGAAAACCATGCCGGGTTGCATTTAATGCACCGAGTCGGGCAGAAAAGAAACGATTCACCGATTCGGGCCAGAAACAAAACGAACGCACCCAATCCACTTTTTGGACCCAGTAGTGATGTTTTGGTTCATTTTGGTCAGTTTCATTACTGTGCCGAAAACCATGCCGGGGTTGCATTTACTGCATCGATTTGGGCCGAAACTGAAACAATGCACCGATTCGTCCAGAAACAAAACGAACGCACCCAGTCCACTTTTATGGACCCAATAATGATGTTTGGGTTCGTTTGGGTCAGTTTCATAATTGTGTCGAAAACCATGCCAGGGTTGCATTTAATGCACCGAGTCGGGCAGAAAAGAAACGATGCACCGATTCGGGCCAGAAACAAAACGAACGCACCCAATCCACTTTTTTTGACCCAGTAGTGATGTTTTGGTTCATTTTGGTAAGTTTCATTACTGTGCCGAAAACCATGTCGGGTTGCATTTACTGCACCGATTCGGGCGAAAAAATTAAACGATGCAACGATTCGTCCAGAAACAAAACGAACGCACCTAGTCCACTTTTTTGGACCCAATAGTGATGTTTGGATTCATTTGGGTCAGTTTCGTAATTGTGTCGAAAACCATGCCGGGTTGCATTTAATGCACCGAGTCGGGCAGAAAAGAAACGATTCACCGATTCGGGCCAGAAACAAAACGAACGCACCCAATCCACTTTTTGGACCCAGTAGTGATGTTTTGGTTCATTTTGGTCAGTTTCATTACTGTGCCGAAAACCATGCCGGGATTGCATTTACTGCATCGATTTGGGCCGAAACTGAAACGATGCACCGATTCGTCCAGAAACAAAACGAACGCACCCAGTCCACTTTTATGGACCCAATAATGATGTTTGGGTTCGTTTGGGTCACTTTCATAATTGTGTCGAAAACCATGCCAGGGTTGCATTTAATGCACCGAGTCGGGCAGAAAAGAAACGATGCACCGATTCGGGCCAGAAACAAAACGAACGCACCCAATCCACTTTTTTTGACCCAGTAGTGATGTTTTGGTTCATTTTGGTAAGTTTCATTACTGTGCCGAAAACCATGTCGGGG
Source organism: Echinochloa phyllopogon (assembly GCA_033239725.1). Taxonomy (NCBI): domain Eukaryota; kingdom Viridiplantae; phylum Streptophyta; class Magnoliopsida; order Poales; family Poaceae; genus Echinochloa; species Echinochloa phyllopogon. The sequence continues at coordinate 34,409,567 of BTCW01000018.1, forward strand.
GTGCATTTAGTGCATCGATTTGGGCCGAAACTGAAACGATGCACCGATTCGTCCAGAAACAAAACGAACGCACCCAGTCCACTTTTATGGACCCAATAATGATGTTTGGGTTCGTTTGGGTCAGTTTCATAATTGTGTCGAAAACCATGATGGGGTGGCATTTAATGCACCGAGTTTGGCAGAAAAGAAACGATGCACCGATTCGGGCCACCAACGAAACGAACGCACCCAATCCACTTTTGTAGACCCAATATTGATGTTTTGGTTCATTTTGGTCAGTTTCATTACTGTGCCGAAAACCATGTCGGGTTGCATTTACTGCACCGATTCGGGCCAAAAAATTAAACGATGCACCGATTCGTCCAGAAACAAAACGGACGCACCTAGTCCACTTTTTTGGACCCAATAGTGATGTTTGGATTCATTTGGGTCAGTTTCGTAATTGTGTCGAAAACTATGACGGGGTTGCATTTAATGCACCGAGTCGGGCAGAAAAGAAACGATGCACCGATTCGGGCCAGAAACAAAACGAACGCACCCAATCCACTTTTTGGACCCAGTAGTGATGTTTTGGTTCATTTTGGCCAGTTTCATTACTGTGCCGAAAACCATGCCGGGGTTGCATTTACTGCATCGATTTGGGCCGAAACTGAAACGATGCACCGATTCGTCCAGAAACAAAACGAACGCACCCAGTCCACTTTTATGGACCCAATAATGATGTTTGGGTTCGTTTGGGTCAGTTTCATAATTGTGTCAAAAACCATGATGGGGTTGCATTTAATGCACCGAGTTTGGCAGAAAAGAAACGATGCACCGATTCGGGCCAGCAACGAAACGAACGCACCCAATCCACTTTTTTCGACCCAATATTGATGTTTTGGTTCATTTTGGTCAGTTTCATTACTGTGCCGAAAACCATGTCGGGTTGCATTTACTGCACCGATTCGGGCCAAAAATTAAACGATGCACCGATTCGTCCAGAAACATAACGAACGCACCCAGTCCACTTTTTTGGACCCAATAGTGATGTTTGGGTTCATTCGGGTCAGTTTCGTAATTGTGTCAAAAACGACGCACCGATTCGGGCCAGAAACAAAACGAACACACCCAATCCACTTTTCTTGACCCAGTAGTGATGTTTTGGTTCATTTTGGTCAGTTTCATTACTGTGCCGAAAACCATGTCGGGGGTGCATTTAGTGCATCGATTTGGGCCGAAACTGAAACGATGCACCGATTCGTCCAGAAACAAAACGAACGCACCCAGTCCACTTTTATGGACCCAATAATGATGTTTGGGTTCGTTTGGGTCAGTTTCATAATTGTGTCGAAAACCATGATGGGGTGGCATTTAATGCACCGAGTTGGGCAGAAAAGAAACGATGCACCGATTCGGGTTAGAAACGAAACTAATGCACCCAATCCACTTTTGTAGACCCAATATTGATGTTTTGGTTCATTTTGGTCAGTTTCATTACTGTGCCGAAAACCATGTCGGGTTGCATTTACTGCACCGATTCGGGCCAAAAAATTAAACGATGCAACGATTCATCCAGAAACGAAACGAATGCACCTAGTCCAGTTTTTTGGACCCAATAGTTATGTTTGGATTCATTTGGGTCAGTTTCGTCATTGTGTCGAAAACCATGCCGGGGTTGCATTTAATGCACCGAGTCGGGCAGAAATGAAACGATGAACCGATTCGGGCCAGAAACAAAACGAACGCACCCAATCCACTTTTTGGACCCAGTAGTGATGTTTTGGTTCATTTTGGTCAGTTTCATTACTGTGCCGAAAACCATGCCGGGGTTGCATTTACTGCATCGATTTGGGCCGAAACTGAAACGATGCACCGATTCGTCCAGAAACAAAACGAACGCACCCAGTCCACTTTTATGGACCCAATAATGATGTTTGGGTTCGTTTGGGTCAGTTTCATAATTGTGTCGAAAACCATGATGGGGTTGCATTTAATGCACCGAGTCGGGCAGAAAAGAAACGACGCACCGATTCGGGCCAGCAACAAAACGAACGCACCCAATCCACTTTTTGGACCCAGTAGTGATGTTTTGGATCATTTTGGTCAGTTTCATTACTGTGCCGAAAACCATGTCGGGGTTGCATTTACTGCACCGATTCGGGCCAAAAATTAAACGATGCACCGATTCGTCCAGAAACAAAACGAACGCACCCAGTCCACTTTTTTGGACCCAATAGTCATGTTTGGGTTCATTTGGCTCAGTTTCGTAATTGTGTCGAAAACCATGTTGGGGTTGCATTTAATGCACCGAGTCGAGCAGAAAAGAAACGACACACCGATTTGGGCCAGAAACGAAACGAACGCACCCAATCCACTTTTTGGACCCAGTAGTGATGTTTTGGTTCATTTTGGTCAGTTTCATTACTGTGCCGAAAACCATGCCGGGGTTGCATTTACTGCATCGATTTGGGCCGAAACTGAAACAATGCACCGATTCGTCTAGAAACAAAACGAACGCACCCAGTCCACTTTTATGGACCCAATAATGATGTTTGGGTTCGTTTGGGTCAGTTTCATAATTGTGTCGAAAACCATGCCAGGGTTGCATTTAATGCACCTAGTCGGGCAGAAAAGAAACGATGCACCGATTCGGGCCAGAAACAAAACGAACGCACCCAATCCACTTTTTTTGACCTAGTAGTGATGTTTTGGTTCATTTTGGTAAGTTTCATTACTGTGCCGAAAACCATGTCGGGTTGCATTTACTGCACCGATTCGGGCGAAAAAATTAAACGATGCAACGATTCGTCCAGAAACAAAACGAACGCACCTAGTCCACTTTTTTGGACCCAATAGTGATGTTTGGATTCATTTGGGTCAGTTTCGTAATTGTGTCGAAAACCATGCCGGGTTGCATTTAATGCACCGAGTCGGGCAGAAAAGAAACGATTCACCGATTCGGGCCAGAAACAAAACGAACGCACCCAATCCACTTTTTGGATCCAGTAGTGATGTTTTGGTTCATTTTGGTCAGTTTCATTGCTGTGCCGAAAACCATGCCGGGGTTGCATTTACTGCATCGATTTGGGCCGAAACTGAAACGATGCACCGATTCGTCCAGAAACAAAACGAACGCACCCAGTCCACTTTTATGGACCCAATAATGATGTTTGGGTTCGTTTGAGTCAGTTTCATAATTGTGTCGAAAACCATGCCAGGGTTGCATTTAATGCACCGAGTCGGGCAGAAAAGAAACGATGCACCGATTCGGGCCAGAAACAAAACGAACGCACCCAATCCACTTTTTTTGACCCAGTAGTGATGTTTTGGTTCATTTTGGTAAGTTTCATTACTGTGCCGAAAACCATGTCGGGGGTGCATTTAGTGCATCGATTTGGGCCGAAACTGAAACGATGCACCGATTCGTCCAGAAACAAAACGAACGCACCCAGTCCACTTTTATGGACCCAATAATGATGTTTGGGTTCGTTTGGGTCAGTTTCATAATTGTGTCGAAAACCATGATGGGGTGGCATTTAATGCACCGAGTTTGGCAGAAAAGAAACGATGCACCGATTCGGGCCACCAACGAAACGAACGCACCCAATCCACTTTTGTAGACCCAATATTGATGTTTTGGTTCATTTTGGTCAGTTTCATTACTGTGCCGAAAACCATGTCGGGTTGCATTTACTGCACCGATTCGGGCCAAAAAATTAAACGATGCACCGATTCGTCCAGAAACAAAACGGACGCACCTAGTCCACTTTTTTGGACCCAATAGTGATGTTTGGATTCATTTGGGTCAGTTTCGTAATTGTGTCAAAAACCATGACGGGGTTGCATTTAATGCACCGAGTCGGGCAGAAAAGAAACGATGCACCGATTCGGGCCAGAAACAAAACGAACGCACCCAATCCACTTTTTGGACCCAGTAGTGATGTTTTGGTTCATTTTGGCCAGTTTCTTTACTGTGCCGAAAACCATGCCGGGGTTGCATTTACTGCATCGATTTGGGCCGAAACTGAAACGATGCACCGATTCGTCCAGAAACAAAACGAACGCACCCAGTCCACTTTTATGGACCCAATAATGATGTTTGGGTTCGTTTGGGTCAGTTTCATAATTGTGTCAAAAACCATGATGGGGTTGCATTTAATGCACCGAGTTTGGCAGAAAAGAAACGATGCACCGATTCGGGCCAGCAACGAAACGAACGCACCCAATCCACTTTTTTCGACCCAATATTGATGTTTTGGTTCATTTTGGTCAGTTTCATTACTGTGCCGAAAACCATGTCGGGTTGCATTTACTGCACCGATTCGGGCCAAAAATTAAACGATGCACCGATTCGTCCAGAAACATAACGAACGCACCCAGTCCACTTTTTTGGACCCAATAGTGATGTTTGGGTTCATTCGGGTCAGTTTCGTAATTGTGTCGAAAACGACGCACCGATTCGGGCCAGAAACAAAACGAACACACCCAATCCACTTTTTTTGACCCAGTAGTGATGTTTTGGTTCATTTTGGTCAGTTTCATTACTGTGCCGAAAACCATGTCGGGGGTGCATTTAGTGCATCGATTTGGGCTGAAACTGAAACGATGCACCGATTCGTCCAGAAACAAAACGAACGCACCCAGTCCACTTTTATGGACCCAATAATGATGTTTGGGTTCGTTTGGGTCAGTTTCATAATTGTGTCGAAAACCATGATGGGGTGGCATTTAATGCACCGAGTTGGGCAGAAAAGAAACGATGCACCGATTCGGGTTAGAAACGAAACTAATGCACCCAATCCACTTTTGTAGACCCAATATTGATGTTTTGGTTCATTTTGGTCAGTTTCATTACTGTGCCGAAAACCATGTCGGGTTGCATTTACTGCACCGATTCGGGCCAAAAAATTAAACGATGCACCGATTCGTCCAGAAACAAAACGAACGCACCCAGTCCACTTTTATGGACCCAATAATGATGTTTGGGTTCGTTTGGTCAGTTTCATAATTGTGTCGAAAACCATGCCAGGGTTGCATTTAATGCACCGAGTCGGGCAGAAAAGAAACGATGCACCGATTCGGGCCAGAAACAAAACGAACGCACCCAATCCACTTTTTTTGACCCAGTAGTGATGTTTTGGTTCATTTTGGTAAGTTTCATTACTGTGCCGAAAACCATGTCGGGTTGCATTTACTGCACCGATTCGGGCGAAAAAATTAAACGATGCAACGATTCATCCAGAAACAAAACGAACGCACCTAGTCCACTTTTTTGGACCCAATAGTTATGTTTGGATTCATTTGGGTCAGTTTCGTCATTGTGTCGAAAACCATGCCGGGGTTGCATTTAATGCACCGAGTCGGGCAGAAATGAAACGATGAACCGATTCGGGCCAGAAACAAAACGAACGCACCCAATCCACTTTTTGGACCCAGTAGTGATGTTTTGGTTCATTTTGGTCAGTTTCATTACTGTGCCGAAAACCATGCCGGGGTTGCATTTACTGCATCGATTTGGGCCGAAACTGAAACGATGCACCGATTCGTCTAGAAACAAAACGAACGCACCCAGTCCACTTTTATGGACCCAATAATGATGTTTGGGTTCGTTTGGGTCAGTTTCATAATTGTGTCGAAAACCATGATGGGGTTGCATTTAATGCACCGAGTCGGGCAGAAAAGAAACGACGCACCGATTTGGGCCAGAAACAAAACGAACGCACCCAATCCACTTTTTTTGACCCAGTAGTGATGTTTTGGTTTATTTTGGTCAGTTTCAATACTGTGCCAAAAACCATGCCGGGGGTGCATTTACTGCATCGATTTGGGCCGAAACTGAAACGATGCACCGATTCGTCCAGAAACAAAACGAACGCACCCAGTCCACTTTTATGGACCCAATAATGATGTTTGGGTTCGTTTGGGTCAGTTTCATAATTGTGTCGAAAACCATGTCGGGGTTGCATTTAATGCACCAAGTCGGGCAGAAAAGAAACGATGCACCGATTCGGGCCAACAACAAAACGAACGCACCCAATCCACTTTTTGGACCCAGTAGTGATGTTTTGGATCATTTTGGTCAGTTTCATTACTGTGCCGAAAACCATGTCGGGGTTGCATTTACTGCACCGATTGGGGCCAAAAATTAAACGATGCACCGATTCGTCCAGAAACAAAACGAACGCACCCAGTCCACTTTTTTGGACCCAATAGTCATGTTTGGGTTCATTTGGCTCAGTTTCATAATTGTGTCGAAAACCATGTTGGGGTTGCATTTAATGCACCGAGTCGGGCAGAAAAGAAACGACACACCGATTTGGGCCAGAAACAAAACGAACGCACCCAATCCACTTTTTTTGACCCAGTAGTGATGTTTTGGTTTATTTTGGTCAGTTTCAATACTGTGCCAAAAACCATGCGGGGGGTGCATTTACTGCATCGATTTGGGCCGAAAATCAAACGATGCACCGATTTGTCCCGAAACAAAACGAATGCACCCAGTCCACTTTTATGGACCCAATAGTGATGTTTGGGTTCGTTTGGGTCAGTTTCATAATTGTGTCGAAAAATGATGACGGGGTTGCATTTAATGCACCGAGTTGGGCAGAAAAGAAACAATGCACCGATTTGGGTCAGAAACGAAACAAATGCACCCAATCCACTTTTGTAGACCCAATATTGATATTTTGGTTCATTTTGGTCAGTTTCATTACTGTGCCGAAAACCATGTCGGGTTGCATTTACTGCACCGATTCGGGCCAAAAAATTAAACGATGCACCGATTCGTCCAGAAACAAAACGAACGCACCTAGTCCAATTTTTTGGACCCAATAGTGATGTTTGGATTCATTTGGTTCAGTTTCGTAATTGTGTCGAAAACCATGCCGGGGTTGCATTTAATGCACCGAGTCGGGCAGAAAACAAACAGTGCACCGATTCGGGCTAGAAACACAACGAACGCACCCAATCCACTCTTTGGACCCAGTAGTGATGTTTTAGTTCATTTCGGTCAGTTTCATTACTGTGCCGAAAACCATGCCGGGGGTGCATTTACTGCATCGATTTGGCCCGAAAATGAAACGATGCACCAATTCGTCCAGAAACAGAATGAACGCACCCAGTCCACTTTTATGGACCCAATAATGATGTTTGTGTTTGTTTGGGTCAGTTTCATAATTATGTCGAAAACCATGACGGGGTTGCATTTAATGCACCGAGTTTGGCAGAAAAGAAACGATGCACCGATTCGGGCTAGCAACGAAACGAACGCACCCAATCCACTTTTTTCGACCCAATTTTGATGTTTTGGTTCATTTTGGTCAGTTTCATTACTGTGCCGAAAACCATGTCCGGTTGCATGTACTGCACCAATTCGGGCCAAAAATTAAACGATGCACCGATTCGTCCAGAAACAAAACGAACGCACCCAGTCCACTTTTTTGGACCCAATAGTGATGTTTGGGTTCATTTGGGTCAGTTTCGTAATTGTGTCGAAAACCATGCCGGGGTTGCATTTAATGCACCGAGTCGGGCAGAAAAGAAACGATGCACCGATTCGGGCCAGAAACGAAACGAACGCACCCAATCCACTTTTTTGGAACCAATATTGATGTTTATGTTCATTTTGGGCAGTTTCATTATTGTGTCGAAAACCATGTCGGGTTGCATTTACTGCACCGATTCGGGCCAAAAAATTAATCGATGCACCGATTCGTCCAGAAACAAAACGAACGCACCCAGTCCACTTTTATGGACCCAATAATGATGTTTGGGTTCGTTTGGGTCAGTTTCATAATTGTGTCGAAAACCATGCCGGGGTTGCATTTAATACACCAAGTCGGGCAGAAAAGAAATGACGCACCGATTTGGGCCAGAAACAAAACGAACGCACCCAATCCACTTTTTTTGACCCAGTAATGATGTTTTGGTTTATTTTGGTCAGTTTCAATACTGTGCCAAAAACCATGCCGGGGGTGCATTTACTGCATCGATTTGGGCCGAAAATGAAACGATGCACCGATTGGTCCCGAAACAAAACGAACGCACCCAGTCCACTTTTATGGACCCAATAGTGATGTTTGGGTTCGTTTGGGTCAGTTTCATAATTGTGTCGAAAAATGATGACGGGGTTGCATTTAATGCACCGAGTTGGGCAGAAAAGAAACGATGCACCGATTTGGGTCAGAAACGAAACGAATGCACCCAATCCACTTTAAGAATGCTTTTTACCGTGGTCCAGTGACTTTCACCTGGATTAGACTGGTGTCTACTCGTAACGCTTAGAGCATATGAGACATCTGGGCGAGTACCTATCGTGGCGTACATGATAGACCCAATTGCCGAAGCATACGGGATCTTACTCATGCGCTTCCGCTCATCAGCCGTCGAAGGACACTGAGTTTTGCTAAGGTGTACGCCATGTGACATAGGCAAGAACCCTTTCTTGGACTGTTCCATGTTGAACCGTTTCAACACCTTGTCAATGTAAGTATCCTGAATTAATCCTATAAGCCTCCTTGATCTATCTCTATAGATCCTTATGCCCAGAATGTATGCAGCTTCCCTATGTCCTTCATAGAAAAACTATTTTTCAGTGAAGTCTTAACGGATTCCAGCATAGGAATATCATTCCCAATCAACAATATGTCATCCACATACAAGATTAGAAATGCAACAGAGCTCTCACTTTCCTTCTTGTAAACACATGCCTCTTCTTCATTTTGATGGAAGCCAAACCCTTTTACTAGCTCATCAAAACGAAGGTTCCATCTCTAAGATGCTTGCTTTAACCCATACATGGATTTCTAAAGCTTGCATATTTTTCTAGCATTAGTTGGATCGACAAAACCTTCGGGCTGTATCATATATACATCCTCATCCAGGTTTCCATTTAGGAAAGTTGTTTTGACATCCATCTTCCATATCTCATAATCGAAATATGCAGCTATTGCTAGAATGAGCCGAATAGATTTAAGCATCGCTACTGGCGAGAATGTCTCGTCATAGTCAACTCCTTGAACTTGTCAAAAACCTTTTGTAACAAGTCGTGCTTTGTGGGCGTGAACATTTCCGTCCACATCTCTCTTTCTCTTAAAGATCCATTTGCACTTGATGGGTCTCACACCATCAGGCGGGTCAACCAAGTTTCAAACTTGATTGTGTCCCATGGAATCTATCTCGGATCTCATGGCACTTTGCCATTTCTCGGAATCTGGGTCCATCATTGCTTCCGCATAGGTCCTAGGCTCATCGTTGTCCATCAACAATATGTCGCACTCTCCCGTATCTAGGAGATTCATTGTATTAGTTGCGCGACGTGGCCTTTCTGACCTTCATGGTTGTAGTTGTTCTTCTCTTGCCACAGGTGCCTCAACTTGTTTTGCTACATTAGCATCACTCGTAAAGTCTTGCCTCATAGGCTCTCGAACTTCTTCAAGATACACCTTCTGTCCACTTTTCTTGCTTTTGAGAAACTCTTTCTCCAAGAAAACACCATTCCTAGCGACAAACACTTTGCCCTCTGATCTGTTGTAGAAATAATACCCAATTGTTTCCTTTGGATATCCCACGAATATGCACTTGTCCGACTTGGGTGTAAGCTTGTCCGACTGAAGTCGCTTGACATATACTCCCTCCGTCCCAAAAAAGAAGACATTCTAGAAATTTAAGACAGATTAAGGAGAGAGTAAAATGACTTTGATTGCCCCTAATTATTAGCCATATTTAACACTAATTGGTTGTTGCATGCACATGCACTTACTAAATATAGTAGAATGACTTGTTTTTTGGGACAAATTTTAAATCCTAGAGTGTCTTCTTTTTTGGGACGGAGGGAGTACTTCACAGCCCCAAATTTTTAGAAAAGACAAACTGGGAGTCTTGCCGGTCCATATCTCATATGGTGTCTTATCCACGGACTTAGACGGTACCCTATTTAGTGTGAAAGCTGTTGTTTCTAGAGCGTAACCCCAAAACGATAACGGTAGGTCTGACTAGCTCATCGTTGATCGTACCATGTCCAACAAGGTTCGATTACGTCGTTCGGACACACCGTATCTACGAAAATCATGAGTGAAAGTTATGAAGTACTGAAATCCACCTCCAGCTGTCGTGCTCATTGGTCCACACACATCCGTATGTACGAGTTCCAACAAGTCTCGCGCCATCTCAAAAAAACCTATGAAGGGCGCCTTGGTCATCTTGCCTAGCAAGTAAGCTTCGCATGTCTCATATGATTCAAAATCAAACGAAGTTAAAAGTCCATCAGAATGGAGTTCCTTCATGCGCTTCTCACTTATATGACCTAAACGACAATGCCACATATAGGTATGATTCAAATCATCTAGCCGAGGCCTTTTAGCACTTATATTACAGATAGGTGAATCATCAATATTTAATATAAATAACCCATTCACAACAGATGCAAGAGCCACAAACATGTCATTCTTAGAGATCACACAACCATTGTTTTCACTCGTAAATGAATAATCATCCTTCATCAAACATGAAGGAGATACAATGTTTTGACTCAAACTAGGAACAAAATAACAATTATTCAATTCCATAATAAATCCTGATGGGAGGTGAAGATGCATCGTCCCGACGGTCAAAGCACCAAATCTTGCATTATTGCCCACGCGGAAATCAACTTCTCCTCTTCCCATGCTTCTACTTCTTATTAGTCCCTGCATCGTATTGCAAATATGAGCAACCGATCCGGTATCAAATACCCAGGAATTAATACTAGAATCAGCGAGGAAAATGTATGTAACATGAAGTGTACTTGAAGTGGAAGTACCCTTACTCCCCTTGCTTTTCAAAGAAGTTAAGTACAAGTTGCAGTTTCTTTTCCAGTGACCCAGTTCATGATAGTGAAAGCACTCATTATCAGCAGCTACTCCAGCTTTAGGCTTGGGTGCTGGCTTAGATATCACATCTTTAGCCTTACCCTTATTCCAATAATTACCTTTCTCAAAGGTAGGCTTGTTCTGGATTGCCATCACATGGCTACTGCCCGCGCTTTTCTTAATGTCACCCTTTGTTGGCAATGAGGTTTCTAGAGTGTTTTCCTTTTTCTCAGCTCTGAGAACAATTCTCAGGTTGCGGATCCAATCCGCATAGTTTGTTCCATTCAACTTATCCTTCTCAAGGACCGAACGCAAAGAAAACGGTGTGCTAGGTGCCATTGATCTACAACAGAAAATAATGCAAAATACTAAGACAAAATATATGTGATAGAGTAAAATACATTAAACAATTTAACAGAATCTACTCCCACTAAAATCAATATCCCTCCATTGATACTTAGTGATTCAGGACCCACAACTAACAAGTCCACTACTGAGCTTTAGCATCACCGCTAAAAGACATGGTAGATCGGTAAGCAACCATTTGCTAATCATATCACATATGACTCCTATTATTGGGTGACATCTCTATGTCTCGGCGCCTGATGAGGACATCACCGCCAACGATACAGCCACGACATCTTCTCCTATCATTGCCGGTCCTATTACCCGTGCTCGTGCTAGACAACTTAATCATCAGGTGAGTTCACCCCTGAGTTCATGTTCATCATATTTAGACTGTGGAGACCCGTGCACTCTTGTTTTGCTTAGGAATCATGGAGAGGATCGAGAACGAAAAGGATTCACGCGGGCTGGATTCGGGCTGCAGAAAAACATCAACTTGTGATGGATGCCACGGTCGCATACCGACTCGGATTGGGGCGTTCAAGTACTTCACGGAAAGCTTATCAAGTCTACTTTCCAACGGATCCAACCGCACGTCCATATCTTTTCGGAGTAGTCCAAAGTCGTCTATTTGCTCTGAGATGTTTTCTGCCCATGATCCTGCGCCATCTTATTTTGGTCCAATGGGCCGTGTATCATTTAGAGTCCATTATGGACGCGTCCTAGGGTTGGAGCACAACCCCAGCACCCCTGTGGTCATCCTCCCTTGTCTTATACCCCTTAGCCGCCGCCAAGAACACTTGGGTTTTGTTTAGATCAAGTTTAGCCATTGCTACTTGCTTGTAAGCGCGTGCTGGTCCAGCCGCCCGTCTTTGAGTCTTCAGAACCCCACTTCGTTTGTGATTGAGTTTGAGATTGAACACTTCATTCCCATCTAGTAATTTCAGTACTTGTTCAATACTTGTTCTTGCTAGTTCTTCGATTGCTTACAGGACGGGACCGGGTGACGTGCTTCCACAAGATCACGGCATCCATGGGAGGTGGTGTATCGGTTGCTAAGGCGCAGTCTTTGGAAGGCTGTAGTCGGGCCGTCAACGTCGTTTCCTCCAATCGAGTTATCCCCCACGCCTCTCATTGAAAAATCGGGTATAAACCCTAGCGGGTTCCCATCAGCGCCCAACCTTTATGCCCCAAGGTCCTTAACCGTTAAGTTGACCTTGTCTAAGTTAACCAACCCTTTATACGAGTAAGTATCCGATACGAACCCATCTAGTCACGGAAAACTAGTGGCACCCTAATTTCATAGACCCACCACTAATTGTACAAGGCATGTGACGGTGGAAGGTTTAGTTGGGAGGACATTCAAGACTTAAACATTTGTGAGGGATCGTTCTACTTCTACCGTCACATGCAGAAAAATAACCATTATCATCGCATATGTAGAAGTAAAACAATAAGAACGACATTCACATAGTAATGACACGATATGGCCCATTAACACATGGTGATCTCTATCTCCATTGTACTATCCATCATGATTATCCCCATCTCCATGATCCATGTATGTCATCCTCCAGTGATGAGTCCTCCAAGAACTATCTAACGCATGCTAGTAAAATAAATTATACAACTGCTCATCATCACAAGTTGGCACGCAGGCCATTACATCAAATTGACAATATATATGGCTCCAGTCGTATTGCCCTACTCACAACACGCAGGTCATGATTAATTACATACATGCATCACATACACATAGGGCCATACCGATCAAATGAATCTGCAAAAACAAGTTAGCCGATTGTGACGTCCAAACTTAAATCACCGAAAACTCCATCTTCCCGGCCTTATTTTGCAAATCTAAATTTAGCGAAACTGCCGTTGGCACCCAAAATCATGTGTAAAATTTTCTGTAGATGAATTTTCATATAAAAATCGTCTCAATCCAAGGTCGTATGCAAAAGTTATGGCTGTTTTACGAACAACCTGTTTTTCGCGTAAAACCGGCCCGGTAGCAGATCCAATCTACACCGCCGCGCATCACCATGCGCCTGGCCATTGACCTAAGTTCGATTCAACCAATCCAATTGATCTCCATCTCACCATGACTGGGTTTACATGTATCACTTAGCTCCGATGGCGGAATTCCGACCAGTAGGAGTAATTTGTTACACGATCATCATAGCAAGATCACGAATCGATCAGAGACTCATCTACAGCCAAACATATCTCCATATGCACACATCAGAACCTATAACGAGACAGCTATGGCCCTGATACCACTGAAGGGAAACGAGGAGGCTACGCTAGCACAAAAACTCATTTACCCCAAAACAGGAGCAATAGCAGTTATAGATCGCGGATCGTTACCACTAGACGCGCAGATGCAGCGGAAGCCGTCTCGATGTAGACGAACGTGTCGAAGTGGCAGTGCCGTGCAGTTGCTCACGTCCGTCTGGTCCTGCACGTGCGGTCCGTCCTTGTGCTCCAAGTGCAGCACCTCCGAGGTATCCACACGTACGAGGATGGAACACCGAACGTAGGTGTACCACCACCTCATGAATGGCCGCGATCTAAAGGATATATATGGAGGAGAGACTGCAGGAATTACGTAGCGCATGGCTACTATTCACCTGCGCTACTATAGCGGCGGCTACTGTAGCCCGGGTACTGTTAGGGTTTGGAGCGTCGACGACTGGTCCTTGCACCCCTAGCCCCTCCCACATATATATAGGCCGTACTAATGGGCTGCCATCTCATGGGCCCTATCAGTTAACCTAATCCCTCGTGGATCAAGCCCATAAGCAAGCCCAATCCAATTGGCTCTTGGGCATATAAGTAAACACCAATATCATGGTAAGGCATGCTCTCAATATCTCTTCTTGAGTCATCCCTAGGTATCCTTGTCGAAACTCATTATCTCATACCTTCATGTTCAATTTGGTGGTTCCATGGCCTCGTATTTGCAAGGTGTAATGTGGATGCTGAGCACATACATGGTCTTCAACTTAGTTGAATTCTTGGTGACCCATTAGTAGTAATTTCTCTTTGACAATACATATGAGCACAGACATCCAATTACTCTAATATTATTACTTTATGATGATCTAGAATACTCAATTGTTCTTAACCAATTTCCATGCTTCCAATACAACACTTGAAATTCGGGAAGTGGGAGGTCCCGACTTCATGGTAATCATCTCCATGGTGGTTAACATATTCCAATACTCCATGGTAGCTTGATCCAAATTCTTGATCTTCAATGTCAACTATAATGAGTCCTCGTGTTCACTTTACTTGAGGGTGGTTGACTTGCTCAAGTACTCATACTTGTTCTGCAACGCCTAGGGATCTTGGTTTGAAAGGCACTAAAACTATCTACAGGAGTTCATGACACGAAAACAACACTAAGAGCTACACTCAAGAGAAACAATGAAAAGAACAAGAACAACCACAAGAACCAATCACTCAAACATGCGTTACAACCTAGACACCGGTGCTATCTCGAGGCAACTCACAAAACCTGGAGATAAATCACGTCTACTCGCATGTGTATATCGTAGGCATACCAAGGGTGGTCAATACTACAACTTCTACCATTCAAGGGTTGTCAATGAGTCATTAGCTAAAGTCAAGGAAAGATGAGCGAACAATAGTTCAAGGTATCATACAGAATAGTTCAAGGGGGTATATATACAAAGGACTTAGTTAAAGGTTCCTGAACTAGTGTTCTAGTCTAGGGTTACGCACTACGGTCAAGTATGGCTCTGATACCACCTAAAACGAACCGGATTTTCATAAGAGAAAATCCGACTCCCTGTACCATTGTGATAGTCCCAGGACACATCGGCTATCACGTACAAAACTCATTTCAGAATAATATCATATCCCTACATCGAAATCAGAGTGCAACATGGGTATTTACATAAACATTACGAATTGGTACAAGCCCGCTGAGCTAAACGATAAGTAGAAACCTACGAAGCGGTAGCTAGGACATCAAGTCTTCATCCCCAATCTTTATTTCTTCTCGCTTCAACAAAAGAGTTTTAAAAATCTTCCATCACCTTCACCTGTTTTCACACGCACGCCAATACAGTTCAAAAAACCCATTTTCTTCTCACGCATGCAAGCGAAGCAATATCATCGATATATATAGTAGTAGGACAACAAGGTAAAGGTAGATAAATAGGCTATGTAGGGTTTCTTCATCTCAGGCATCAAGCGAGTAAAGTAAAGCATAGCATTCTAATAGCGTGTCTAATTGGAGTTCAAAGCATGGATGGGCGTGAACCTGGAGCAAAGTCATTTTCTTCTATAACGAAGTAGCTTCGGTCGTGAAGTCGAGCTCGATGAAGTCGTAAGTCTTCCAATAATCCTAACAAATGGATTATGTATAAATAGCGGCAACCTAAGCAAATGAACTCTAAACAAGAAGCAAGGAAGAACCAAATAACACCAAATATTATACAAACGGGTAGATCATGGTTTTAGAAAAATAATGAAACTGGTTTCATATTTTTCTAGACTAAGATCAATTTGTTATCTTGTTTCAAATACTGAAACTCTTTTGG
The DNA here is from genome assembly GCA_033239725.1 of Echinochloa phyllopogon. NCBI lineage: Eukaryota > Viridiplantae > Streptophyta > Magnoliopsida > Poales > Poaceae > Echinochloa > Echinochloa phyllopogon. The sequence goes on from BTCW01000018.1 coordinate 34,425,315, forward strand.
ATTTCAATTAATTCCAAGGAAGCACGCAAGCAACCGTTAGCAAGTTAGAGGGCAACAAGTTAGCTTTCGGTTGGTCCAACTACGATGGTTGAGGTCAGCAGTCAGTCGGGCCCCACATGTCAGCATGTGGTTCCCGCTTGTCGGTGGGCTCTAGATGTCAAGTCAAGCTAATGGCCTGGTTAGAATAGTCTACGCGAACGAGGACCATCTACGGACAGCGAGGCAGGGCGGGGCTGGGTCTCCATGACGTGATGCGGGCAAGGGAGAGCTCGCGGGCACCTGGCTGCCCAGGGTTGCAACATTCAAGGTGTTATAACATGGTGGTTGGGGTAGCGCACGCGCGGACACATGGTGACCCGTGGCGGCGGTGTGGCCGGCAACGGCGTGCGGGCACTCGGTATCCCGAGGCCGCAGCTCGTGCACTCAGCAGCGGTCATCGACGGAAGCGGCACCTACAGAAAAGAGGAGCACGACACAAAGACGGGCACACAAGCGACGGCGGCTGCGGCGATGCCATCTCGGTAAGGATCCTTGGCGCTAATGTAGGCACACAGGGGAGGCAAGGCCGGGCCGGTGGCTCACCTAGGGGCTCGATGGGGCCGTTCAAGTATTTCACCGAACACGTTGTGGGCGGTGGTCTGGGCAAGGCTAATGTCAGAACCGGTGTGCCTGAGGTAGTGATTAGTAGGGCAAGCAACAAGGCAAGGGAGGTCGTCAGTGACTTCCACGTACACGCGTGAGGCGGCAACTTGACCACACTCGCGGCATGGACTTAGCGAGCACGTATGCTCCTGGCAGTCTAGGGACGAGGTCTTTCCTATTGGCAAGGTGGAACATTGAGAGCGCATACGCGAACATGTGGTTCTCCATGGCCATAATGCGCTAGATTAGTGGGTCAGCAAGGGCAAGGCCGAGCAAGGCAGGGTTCGGTCCGCGGGCGGCGAGTACGGCAAGGGCGACGACACAACGAAGGGCGACACAACGAAGGGCTAGCGCACGCGCGGGCATGGGGTTCCATGGCCGTGACGTGGCCGGCGACGGCGTGCGGGAACTCGACATCCCAAGGCCACAGCTCGTACGCACAACAGCGTTGCAAGGTTTGCGCATGCGCCGGGGGGCAGTGGCATGGTCACACCCGCGGCACGGCCGTGGCAAGCGCACGGACTCCCGGTGTTCCAGGCCCGTGGCGTGCACGTGGCAAGGTGGGGATTGGCGGTGCAAGGCGAGGGCCAACACAATGAGGCGACGACGGTGAAGGCAGCGGCACCGACAAACGAGGGGCACGGCTCGATGGCCGGCACACAAGCGACGGCGGGCTGCGGCGAAATGAACGGCGCACGGGCAGAAGCGGCACGAAGGCCGGACATGGGATGTTCCGTCGGCGCATGGCCGGACAGCAAGGGGTTTGGGGAAGGCTGGGCAGCGTGGCTCACCTAGGGTCAGCAGGGCATTCCATGGAACAGGTTGGGGGCCAGGTTTCTGAAGGCAGCAGCTCACGCTCGACATGCAGGTTGCGCTCCAGTTGCTTGCAGGACATGAGGAGCAGCAGCTCGGTGTCGACCTGCACGGCAGCAGCCGCTCCGTCTTCTCTGCAACACCCTACTCCGACTCCTCTGCTCAAGGTCGCGGTTGTCGCTCTCCTGTCCCGTGTCCAGCTGCAGCATGGTTCACGGTACGGCTCGAGGGATCAACGGTGTTGCAGCACCGGTGAGGTCGACGCGGCTCGGGTGTGGCGCTTCACGCTCGCGGACGGCGATGACTCGTCTACGCTCGGTCCCCTCCTCCACGGGCGGCTCCTGGGTTGCCTCTTGCGTGCTCAGTAGAAGGGAAGGAAAACGGGCAGCGCGCAGGAAGTAGGCTAGCAGTGCTGCTGCTTTGCTTCTGGTTTGCTCGGTGGGGGAAAAGAATCAAAGAGGCAGAGCACGAGCCGTGCAGCAAATTGACCGGAGGAGCAGTTGGATTTGGCACTGGCGGTGAGGGAAAACTACAGCAGCTAGCTTGGATTAGTCAACGGTGGAAGAGCAGCACTTGCCGTGCTTGGATTTGTGCCGTGGAAAGGAGCAAATGTTGCTCGCTGGGATAGAGAGGAAAAGAGAGCAGCTGCTGGTTGCTTCGGTGGGGAGAAAATCAGAGAGGACAGATCGAGCAGAGAGAGCAAGCAACTTCCTTATTCTTGTGGTGGAGGAAATAACGGAACAGAGGGAGAAGAGAGCTGGCGGTGGCGGTAGGGAGAAAATGAGAGGAGAGAGAGGGGCTAGATATTCACGGTAGGTGGTTAGGGTTGGGGCTAGGTTAGTTAATGGGCTCATAAATGGCCCTTAAGCTTTGGACCAGATTATTAATAGCCAACGAATTAATTCGATAGCAGATTATTTCATAAATCTTAGAACAAATGAATTAGACTAATTTCTCGAGAATGAATTAATTAGAAAATAATTAATTCGAGAAGCCGGAAAATTGAGCCATAATTCGAATGAAGCCCATAGAAATTTAATACCAATGAATTAGAATATTTTCTGAAATCAAATCAATTAGCATAGAATTAATTCGAAGAGTCAGAAAATTATGTTGTAATTCATCTTATCAATTTCCATAGCGCACAGGGGTTGAGCTGGCTGAAAAGTTAGCTGGTCAAGTTATTTGGTTAGTGGGGTAGCAGGCTGGTCTGGGTTAGTTGGATTATCTGGGTTAGATAGTTAGTGGGTTTAGGTCTGGTTAGGATTTAGGGGTTACTTTAGCATTTGATTTATATTTGAATTTAAAATTCAAATATAAAGCACACTCAAAAACGGCAAACAAAACCAAAAGAAAAACCAAATCACACTAACATTATGGTCCTTAATTTTAAGATTAAACTCAATTTATTTTTATTACTAGAACTTTAGAGAGATCAAAAGAAGATAAGTCTTAGGTTTTCTAACTATTAAACAAGCATTGCAAGAAAATTTTTGAAATCCACATTTTTCAAACAATTAACATTCCAGAAAAATCTGGGATGTTACAAATGAGGACCAAGCTCCACCTGTGGTTACGGAAGGTAGTGTATTTCAAATAAAAGGGATCTCCTTGGAAGACAACCGTGTGGTATGCGAATATCCTGATGTGTTTCCTGATGATCTGCCGGGAATGCCACCGGACCGATATATTGAATTTATCATCGACCTGCTACCTAGAACAACTCATATAGCAAAGAGGCTATATAGAATGCCAATGAATGAATTAGAGTAACTTAAGAAGCAACTGAAGGAATTGTTGGACAAAGGCTTTATTTGCCCTAGTTCATCACCTTGGGGAGCCCCAATGCTATTTGTTGGGAAGAAGGATGGTAGTCAGAGGATGTGTATTGATTACAGATCTTTGAATGAGGTAACTATTAAGAACAAATATCCCTTGCCTAGAATTGAGGATCTATTTGATCAACTAAAAGGGGCATGTATATTCTCTAAGATTGATCTTCGCTTTGGATATCAACAACTCGAATCCGTACGTCAGATATCCCAAAGACAGCATTCACTACCAGATATGATTTATATGAATTAACGGGTATGTCTTTTGGCTTGACAAATGCACCAGCCTACTTCATGTACTTGATGAACAATGTATTTATGGAGTATCTTGATAAATTTGTGGTCGTCTTTATTGATGATATTCTGGTATTCTCTAAGAATGAAGAAGAGCATGAAGAACATCTAAGATTGGTGTTGCACATGCTGAGGGAAAATCAATTGTATGCCAAGTTCAGTAAGTGCGATTTCTGGATGAAGGAAGTCTCTTTCCTTGGACATGTTATTATTGAAGGTGGTGTCAAGGTTGATCCAGGTAAAGTTAGAGATGTGTTAAACTAGAATCCATCTCAGAATGTCTCGAAGATTCGTAATTTTCTTGGTTTAGCTGGATATTATCATAGATTCATTAAAGAATTTTCCAATATAGCTAAACCTATCACCGAGTTGTTGGAAAAAGACCAGGGAATTCAAATGGACTATAGCTTGTGAAGCCAGTTTTGAAAAACTCAATAGACGATTGACAACCGCACTAGTATTGAAGTTGCCTGATATTCACAAGCCCTTTGATATATATTTTGATGGGTTTTACTCCAGATTAGGTTGTGTACTCATGCAAGAAGGTCGTGTTATTGCCTATGCGTCGAGGTGGTTGTGAAAGCATGAAAGGAACTATCCAACTCATGATTTAGAACTACCAGCAGTGATTCATACTTTGAAGATTTGGAGGCACTATATTCTTGGTAATCGTTGTGAGATGTACACTGACCACAAGAGTCTGAAATACATCTTTACCCAGAATGACCTGAACTTGAGACAACGCCGTTGGTTAGAATTGATCAAAGATTACAATCTTGGTATTAGCTATCATCCTAGAAAGGCTAATGTGGTTGCTGATGCCCTAAGCAGGAAGACTTATGCCAATGTGGCTATGGTATGGACACCACGAGCAGAGCTATGCAAGGAATTTGAACGACTCAATCTTGGGTTTGTCAATAAGATAGAAGGTGTTGCCATGGAAGTATAACCGACACTAGAGCAAGATATCCATAAAGGATAGCTTGAGGATGTGAAGATCAAAGAAATCAAAGAGTTGGTCGAGAAAGACAAGGCCCCAGTCTTTAGGATTGATGATCAAGGTACATTATGGTTTGGAAAACGAATTTGTGTGCCCAATCTTGTGTCTCTTCGAGAAATGATTCTATGAGAAGCACATGATTCTGGTTATTCTATCCATCCAGGAAGTACCAAGATGTACTCATATTTGAAAACCAAGTATTGGTGGTATGGTATGAAGAGAGATGTGGCTCAGCGTGCTGTCCTATGTGACACATGTCAATGAGTGAAAGCATAACAGCAATGGCCAGTAGGACTACTACAACCGTTGAAGGTACAAGAGTGGAAGTGGGAAGAAATCGGCATGGATTTCATAGTTGGCCTACCTCGTACGTAAGGTGGATATGATTCGATATGGGTGATTGTGAACCGCTTCACCAAAGTAGCTCATTTTATACCAGTCAAGACTACCTACACCAAAGCATGGCTGGCAGAACTATATGTGTCAAGGATTGTTTGACTTTATGGCGATCCAAAGAGGATTGTTAGATCATGGAACACAGCTCACTTCAAAGTTTTGGGAGAAGCTCCATGAATCTATGGATACTCGTCTCAACTTTAGCTCAACCTATCATCCCCAGACCAACGGATAGACTGAGAGAACTAATCACATTCTTGAAGACATGCTCAGAGCCTGCACATTGAAATATGGCAAGGGTTGGGATAAGAGTCTTCCATATGCAGAGCTCTCCTATAATAACAGCTGGATAGTGAGACTACATCTTCTAAATGAAGAGAAATGAAGCTGATACCAGTACAACATGTCTTGAGGAAATTGATAGCAAAAATGATGTAGTGAAAATGTGTCGTTACGTGGAGTAAACCAAAGAAAAGAAATTAAGGTTGGTACTATCAAAAACTGATGTGATTGTACAACATGTCAGCATAACACCCGTGAAACCAAAGAGGTGGCATGGCCCTGATGCTGGTGTTGATGATGACGGTGATGCTAATGATGTTGACGTTGATTGTGATGAATACAAAGATTGGCTCCAAGACCAACGGCCATACTATGGTATGTATGTTGCTTGTTCTACACAATGCACATGAAGCCTTAACTGCACATTTTACTCACATACCAGTGCTTGTAATTTGCAGGACTATATGTTGACTACATGGAAGAAACAATAAAAACATACCTAAAATGGTTATCTCATATAGGAATCTAAAAGGAATTAGTAAACCATTTTTCCTTTTTGACTGCTGCATATTTGTGATGAAAATGTGAACCTGCTAAGTCGAAGTGTTTTCCTTTTTTTAGTGACTTATAATAAAGCTAAAGCTAAACCTACTGAAGTCCTACTCGCACGTGATGACAGCAATGACAGCAGCATGACGCCGCCATCACAACGTCTGTCGCATGCTATGAGACAAAAGCAGACAAAAGGTTATGCAAGCTTTACTCACTCAGAAAGTTCACTCTATATTGTTCTAAGGTTTCTAAAACTGCTATTATTTAGTAGTAAATGTTATTTTCTCTAATGTGACTGCAAGTAGGTGGCAAGAAAGTGGGCCATGGAACCTTGAAAGGCTTAGCTGTAGTTGCCAAGAGATCAAAATCTCCCTACAAAAAATGAAAAATCCAATTTTCATCAAAGTTGGGTGGTCCCTATGGAGATAATAGACATATCTTTGTTGATGAGGTTGTTGTATTTACAATGATGAAGCCTCCATTTCTTGGAGTCAGATATTGGAAAGATGTGAGTCCAGATGTCAAGGAAGACATCGCACATAGTATAATGGTATGTCACTGTCCTCCGCATGCATCTTGTTAATGATATATAGTAGATGTGTTCCCTCTATTTTCTTCGTACACAATATTAATATTGAATCATGCATGCATAACAAGTTTCCTTCCCACCAAGAAGCATGGGATTTTGAGGGCATTCAGGATCCAGAGAAAAAGATATGGAAGATTGCCCAGCAATGCTACAAAGGTTGGCGAGGCGACTTGAGTGCTACATGCAAGGAATACGACAGTTATGAGGAGAGAATGAAACATTGCCCTGAAGACATAAACATTGTGGAGTCACACTATTTGTGCCAGTACTTTTGAAGTAAAACGTTTACGGTACATTTTTCTTCTAAATTTAAGAACAACTTTGCGAGTTGCATAGATGATGAGGTCAACCTTTCATCGCTTAATTAACATCACTAGTTCACTCGTTGCAGAATTCTAGCAGCCATAACTCTGACAATCATGGCAAAAAGATTACCAACCATTCGGGGGGTTCGAAACCTTACTCTCAGTGGAGTTGGGAACATGTAAAGATTGGCTACAAAATTCTCATCTTTCACTATCTACATAAGACAATCATATATTAATGTCGTGTAATGATGCAATCATAGCGAGATCCTGAAACTAGTTCTGAGCCACGCTAGTTGAATCTTTGGAAGGCTACTCACTCCAAGAAAGAAAATGAAAAAGTGATGTGGCTGAGAGTATTTATGTGAGTAGAAATTTGATCGTAACCTTGCTTGCACATAACACTCGTCCAATAATGTATTAAACCATGACCACAGTTTTCGATCTTACAATTCTTTCTTGCCCTCAGGAATGTACAGCCAGAAAATTATCTCTAGCAAATTCAGATGAATTGGGTGAAGAAGGATCACCAAGTGACACTTGTGAGGCTGATAGGGAAGAGCTATGTTTCTAGGAAACATACAAGGAAGGAACAATAGTCAAATCCGACGTGTTATGTGGCCATGGTCACATGTCAAATCCAAATAGCAACAAAGTTATTCAGGAGAGGATAGTACAAGAGAGACTTGAGGAGGTCAAAGCAAGAGAAAATGAGTTAGAAGAAAAACTCAAAAAGCAAGAAGCTGACAAGGAACTTGAGAAACAACAACTAAAAGCCACAATTAGACAAGAAATGCAGGGAGATCTTGAAAAGATGCTCGAGCCTTACAAACACAAATTATTGCGTTCACAGGTAACCAGAAGATTGTTGTACCAATTTTGTTCATAACTTGACCAATGCAGCTAATATCTTACCTTCCCTCTTTTTAAATAAGCAGAATACACCTCAATCCAACAATAGTACAACTGAAGTTGAAGCTGCGATCAAGGAGGTTGGCATTGCTACAACAACAGTATTGCTGAGTAAAAACATAGCGAAAAAGATACTTGGTTGTGATTGACAAATTATATATTTATGTCACTAATCCCTTGCCTGCCCTCTTTTACATTGAGCAGACTCCCTCTGAAACCATCAACAATAATTCGAATGAAGTTGAATCTACGAGTATTGAGGAAAACACTCCTGCAACACTAGTAGTGCAGGATCATGTAACAACGAACCAGGTAACCACATCGAACCAGCTTTCCGTTCATGATGCATGGTGTTGTGCATTGAATTAATATAGCTGATATTGTTCCATTAACTTTATAATCCAGATTGATCCAACGAGCACTGTGACAAAAGATAAAGAAAATGTGGCACCTAACATCAATGAATCAACTTGCAGCGTTACAAAGAGATTGTTCAATGAGAAAAAAGGTCAAAAAGGTGGTGGACCGGCTGCATCATCTCCCAAATATATTGGTCAACATGAACTATAGAAGGAGTACTCTAAAATGTGATTACGCAAGAGGAGAGCACAAGAGGTACTAATTGGAATTGTCCTATCATAATGCCATTACTATATTTCACTTTCAATTCATATGTTGCTGCATATTCATTCCAAGACAAATTGTGTTTACATGCTATAATTTTCTAATTTGTTTACATTCAGAAGGCCATGGAAGATGCTCTAGCGCCAAAAAAGACTCATGATCGGCCAACAAAGTCCCTACGGATAACAGGAAGTCCCTACTGCTGGTGAGGAAGATCATCAAGGGTGTGAGTGATATCTAGATTGTAGCGATGTGTAGGTTCTTGAGAAATTTTGTTAATGTGAGTGATGAACAAGAGTTCTTACTTTATTGTGTTGATGAATATCATGTTATCTTATGAATGGCAGTCATAAATGAAGGTTTGATTTCATAATGATGTGTATGTACATGCATGGATTGCATCTGTTTATGTTTTGAAAATTTTGTTGCATTAAAAAATCTGAAATTTGCGATGCCGAGCATATAGCATGTAGCGTATGACGACCAATATTTCATTGTGCTATCCTCTACACAAATAGCGACGAACCATAGTTCGTTGAGATATACTATATGCATATGGCGACCAAAAATCATCTGATGTGTTATCAGTTGAGCATATAGCGTCGACCCATACTTTGTTGCAGTACGCCATAATATATAGCATTGCCAAATGTTGTTGCGCTATGGGTCTAGGATATAGCGACAACTAGCGTTTCATTTTGGCATCCTCTATGCATATGGTGACACAATTCCTAGCGTTGCGACATCTGTTGAGCATATAGCGCCGACAACTAGGGTTGCGATTTGGTTCAAGAATATGGCGACAACCCATATGTGGTTGTGTGACCCTCTACGTGTAAAGCGACTGTAATTAGCATTGTGAATTGGTTCAAGCATATGGCGATGACCCTTATTTGGTTGCTGACCATCTACGTGTATAGCGACGGTAACGATCGTTGCGAATTCATTCAAGCATATGGCGATGACCAATATTTGGTTGTGTGACCCTCTATGTGTATAGCAATGGTAATTAGCGTTGCGAACTGGTTCAAGCATAGGCGACAACCCGTATTTGGTTGTGTGAGCCTCTACGTGTATAGAGATGGCCATTAGTGTTGCGTTTTGGTTCAAGCATATGGCGACGGCTATGACTTCACTGTGTTATCCTACATTGTTATTGCAATAGCACATGTGTCGTATTGCGACACAATGTTTTCATTGTAATAGCACTTGTTTGCAACACACCAATGTGGTCGCAATTACCACTGTAGCAATGACACCTTTTGTTGCAATTACCCGTATTGCAACGCGACTGCTCATTGCTACTTCAACTAGTTGCTGCACCACACGCCGTCGCAACAGTTTTTCTTTATAGCAACGCCATGTGGTTAGTGTCGTAGAAACTTATTGTGGAGGACCTATCTGTGATGCCCGATGATGAAATCATCTGGTCGCTATACATTGATATCGCGATGAAATCACCCATATAGTGACCGTTTTGAGGCATCGCACAAGGTCCAAAACCTTGTAGTGTCTCCCGGTTGGCTTCGATGCCACGCTCAGAGACGATGAAGCCCAGCAGCTTGCCCTTGGGCACCCCAAAGATGCACTTCTCGGGGTTCAGCTTGATGCGGTAGTGGCGGATTCGGGCGAAGACATCCACAAGGTTGTCGACCAGGTAGTCCGCCTTCATAGACTTCACGACAATGTCATCAATATAGACTTCTGCGACCTCTCCAACGAGTTCGTCTAGGCATTTTACAGCCCGAAAGGCATGGTCGTATAACAATACGTACCAAAGGGCATGATAAAATGCGGTCGCAAGTTGGTCGGACTCCTTCATCAATATTTGGTGAAAGCCCAAGTATGCATCCAGAAAGCATAGGGCTTTACACCTTGTAGTGGAGTAGGCCACTTGATCAATTCGCGGGAGTAGATAGGGCACCTTGGGGCATGCCTTGTCGAGGCTTGTGTAATCGACACATGCGCCAAGAGCCGTTCTTCTTCTTTACCTCCTTGATGAAGCCAGCTGCAAGGAGTCGGGCAATTTCTTGCCCGATCGCTTTTCGCTTCTCATCATCAAAGCGACGTAGGCGTTGCTTGACTGGTTGAGCAACTAGCCTAATGTTGACAGAATGCTCGACAACCTCTCTTAGAATCCCAGGCATGTTCGAGAGTTCCCATATGAACATATCGCAATTGGAGCAGAGGAAGTCGACGAGCGCGCTTTCCTATTTGTGGGAGAGGGTAGTGCCAATCTTGGCCACCTTGGCGGGGTCATTAGGGTCGATGTAGACGGCCTTGATGCCTTCAAGCTTTTTGAAAGCCCCTGAGTGGCTCGGACCATGGACACTCATGGACACTGTGCTTAATGTCATGCAGCTCTAGAGATCTGATGGCTGCAGCGGCCAAGTCGACACTCTTGCAGTCGCACTGGTGTGCGCATTGAAAGGCCCACCTGGTCATGATGACATCATGGGGTCCACAGATCTTGAGCTTGAGGTAGGTGTAGTTGGGGACGGCCATGAACTTCGCATAGCATGATCGGCCCATGATTGCGTGGTATGAACCCGTGAGGTCGGCGACCTCAAAGGTGAGGGTCTCCATTCGGAAATTGTTCCGATCCCTAGAGGTAACAGGCAACTTGACCTGCCAGATGGTGAGAGCTTGGACAGCGGGGATGACCCCATAAAATGCAGGCCCGATGGGGCGAATGAGGCTCCGGAGAGCCCCATGGCATCGTAGCCTCCAGCGTATAGGATGTTGAGACCACTGCCTCAATCCATGAGCACCTTAGTGAGGCGCATGGTCCCCATGATGGGGTCGACGACCAGTTGTAACACCCAAAAATAGCCTATTTAAAAATTTTAGTAATTTATTAGCTTTTATTTAAATTGTTCATAATTAATATAGGTTAAATAAATTATTTATGAATATTAAAATCAAATATAAGTTGTAGAAACATTTTTGTTGCATTCATGCCGCTGCACTATGTTCTATTTGATAGTAAGTTAAATTGGATGTAAATTCTGTTTAAATTCGAATTTAATTTGCATTTGTTTGATCTTTAGAAAAGTTAATCTAGCCGAGTTCGTTTTTGCCCCTTGGACTTTTCCTCCGGTTCACTTCTGCTCCCACTACTTCTCCCCTGGTTCAGCCCAGCCCCCTCCCTTTTCCTCCCGGCCCGGCTCGCCACCTCCCCCCACCTGGGCTCCGCCTTCCCCCGCTCGGCCCACCGCTCCCCCGCGCCGGCACAACACCCGCCTTTCCCCTCTCTCTCTCCAACTCGCCGACAGCCGTGGCCCACCTGTCAAATCCTCCCCCTTCCTTCCGCCCGAGCTCCCCCTCGTCCCCGGTGCGCATCTCGCCGCCCCGGCCGGCCATCCTAACCCCTCCCCGCGCCCGTGGGCCTCGATGGAACTTTCCCCGCACCTTCCCCGACCCACCCTTCCTTGGCGCTGCCCCCGCATGGTAGGAAGCCCCCCCCCCCCCCCCGCAAGGAAAGAAATCGCCGGCCGCCGCCGCCCGATCCCCTTGGCGCGCACGCCAATATGGCCCTTCTCTGGTGTATAAAAGCCACCCCCAGCAGCCCTCGACCCTCACCCACCCTCGCCTTGAAGCTCCCAAGCGCCCCAGCACCCTCCCCGCGTGCGCCACCTCGGAGCTCCGTCGGTCACCGATGAAGTCCTCGCTATGGCGCCGCTCCGCATCATTTGAGCCCCCGAGAAGCTTCGCGCAGTGGTGAGGACCATTTAAGGCCACTTCCCTCTCTCTCTCTCTCTGCCCCCTAGCACTCCCAACCACCTCGCCGGAGCTCCGCCACCGCGGTCCGCCGTCGTTGGCCGTCCCCGCCGCACACCTGTCGACTTGACCCCCCTAGGAACACTCGCCGTCCTTCCTCGATGCCGTAGGGCCAAGCCCCTTGACATTTGGAGTTCCCTAGCCCGAGTTAGGCTAAAGTCCGGTGAGCCCCCGCCGTCGGACGAGCGGCGCTGCCATCCCCGACGCCGTCGGCGAGTCTTCCCCCTCGCCCGGCCGATCTGGATCGTTGGATCCAGATCCAACGGTCCTTGTACGTTACTTCCCCCTGGTTAGACCGGTGCGTACCGGTCAACCAAGCCACTTTTGCTAAAGAGCCACTGCAAGATTTGAAATAGAATCTGCGGTCCACCCCCGTACAAAAGTAATTGCAACTAGGTCCTAATTTATTCGTTTAGCCCCCTGAGTTTTTAAATATTAGAAACCGTCGTTCTTTTAAGTCATTTTTACGCATAGGCCCTCATAGTTTTACGTAAAATTATGTTTAGGTCCCTGATTTTTTCACAAATAAGCCCCTGAAAACTTTTAAAACTTGCCAGCAAGTCCCTAGGAGTTAGATTTGCCATATCTTTTTCGTTTTAGCTCTGATTAGTGTGGTTTCCGTGCTCATGTGTTCGTAGTAAAGCATAGATTATTTCTAAAAGCTTTATTTCTACTGTTTCTATAAGTTGGTGTACTGTTCTAATAGAATATTATTTGTCTGCATGTATTGGCTTGCGTGGATGTTTCGCGTTGTATTGTCTACAAGTTGGTGACTCATGTCCAGTCGGTGAGCCTTTCACGTTGGACTTCGAGTACGAGGAAGACTTCCAGGGATAGGACTCATAGCATCAGCAGGAGCCGCCTTTTAAGGAAGGCAAGTTATAGAACGGACAATCCTTGCTACCTACTCACCTTGTATTAAATCATTTCATAAATGCATGTGTCTAATTTGATGTACCATTAAGGTTCTACCTAGTTTTGAATATCCTATCCTTGCTTACCTTGGGTTTATGCATATGGGTAGATTTTGCTATGTGCAGCTACTATCACCATTATTTAACTGTTAATATTGACTTAATGGTCCAATTCAACATTAATGATAAAACTTGCTTTTTAGCAACTTGGTTTAGGGAGCTAGAGCATGTGCTTCATGCTTTGCTCTAGAGTCTCTCCATAAGGTCTGATTCTTAAAGCGGCAACCCAGGAGCCTGTCGCCACCGCTAGAACTATTATGGCTCTGGTCTTGGTTAAGTAGCTTGTACGTCTCTAGCTTGCCAGTGGTTACCGGAGTGGCCGACGGCGTTATGGGAAGCAAGGCACGGGGTGTTTCTTGATTCCACCGAGGACGGTAGCCCCGTTGGCTAGGTCTCGTTAGACCCAGTCCCGTGTTGGGAGTCCCTGCAATGGGGAACTCCACATGTTGCGCATTGTTGGGTGCGATGCCCATGCTCTAGATGCCATTGACCCCCTAATGGTGTGACTCCGTAAGCGTAAGTCAATCTCGGTGCCTAGAGTCTCACCACCTTGTTGTACCTTAGCTGCTACTAACTTGTTAGGGTGTCTTGTGAAAAGCATCGTAGGGTCCCTATGCAGTCACACCTCGGAAGTGTTGATATGCGTGGTTGGGTGCAAAGTTATTTTGAACTTTTACGCGACTGGTGGGTCAAGGGCGAAACCTCTGCAGAGTGTAAAATCTATCATGATAGCCTTGCTCAGGGTCACTAGCGGCCTGGATCCTTTTTGATTAGAAGATGATGTTTATTTATGCTTAATGTCACCTATACTTTATTAATTGGGTTGCTACTGGGTTTCATTCACCTGTAGTAACTTGGTTAATGATAAAATAAAACAACTAAAAATGCTAATGCAGTTAAGCCGAGTCTAGCCTTATTTTGAGCCTTCGTATACCGTGCTATACTTGCTAAGTAAAATGTTTACTTACACTTGTCATTTATTCAACAAAATCCCGGATGGGTAAATAGATTGGGCTGTGCATGAGTCTCCTGCTGAATTTCTAGAAGATTTGACGTACTACTGAGTTATGATCTCCCAGTCAGAGTCCCTGTGGATTGCGACTCCATTAGTTTGAGAGTTTATTAGTCTTCTGCTGTATTTGGTTAGTTTATTTATGAAGCACTCTGATGTAAAACTTTATTTAACCAAGAACAAGCATATGTTCTCTGTTTATCATATTTGTTCGCTATATGTGTACTTTGACTTCCTAGGCACACATATGGCCACATTCGGGTTTTTGTGAAAATCCGGGTGTGACAGATTGGTATCAGAGCCATGCTGACTGTAGGATCGCAGCCTAGTTAGAACGGTTGAATTAAACCTTAGGAGACCACCATGATTATGTGTTATTGGTCGTCTAGTTTCACTTTTTCAAAACTCAAATTCAGTCAAGGCTTGTGTGAATCATGTCTTTAGGTGCTTGAAATGGTTGTCATTATGCTCATGCTTGATTTGGATTTTTGTAATGATTGTGATGGGCGTAGACGCAAGTCTACCACCATGTAGATGCAGGACTAAGGTTTAAGGACATTAGTGATTACATATAGAGGGTATTCATTTCTCTTGATCTTTTTCCTATCAAGTCCCCCATCATGACAAGTTAGTAGTCCTCTGAAATCACTCAGATATAACCAATAGAATTTTTATGAGACTTATTTATTGATGATAGATGGTGAACACAAGGAGCAACGCCGGTGCCAGCGGAGTGCCACTGCCGCCACCACCTCCCACCATTGAGAAGATGATGCACACGCAGACCCAGCTGATGCAGCAGATGGCTCAGACGATGGCGATGATGCAGCAGAACCAGCAGAATCCGTCACCTCAGCACAACATGCCGCCCCGGGACAAGAGTGGTGAATTCCTGAAGGGACGTCCTGCCACCTTCAGCAAGGCCAGCGACCCCCTGCAGGCCGATGATTGGCTCAAGGCGGTGGAGAGGCAGCTCGACATCACGCAGTGCAACAACCGAGAGAAGGTGTTGTACGCAGGAGGACAGCTCCAAGGACCAGCATTGGACTGGTGGGACTCGTACCAGTATGCTCACATCGACCGTACTCAGATCACCTGGCAGGAGTTCCGTAGCAGCTTCTGCTCCCACCTTGTGCCAGAAGCCCTGATGACCTTGAAGAAGAAGGACTTCCTGGCATTGAGGCAAGAAGGGATGAGTGTCACCGCTTATCGTGACAAGTTCATCGAGCTCGCCCGCTATGCTATGGAGGACGTGGACACCGACAAGAAGAAGCAGACCAGGTTCCGCGACGGCTTGCAGGATGCACTGCAGTACCAGCTGATGTGCACCAGGTTCCCTAACTTTCAGGAACTGGTGGACGGTGCTTTGATGCTGGAACACAAGCCCCGTGAGATGGAGGAGAAGAAGAGGAAGTTCCAGGGCCAGCAGATCGGGAGTAGCAGCCGCCCCCATTTCGTTCCTCCTCAGGGAAGCCAGCAGATGGGGAGCCAGCAGCGCTTCCAGTGTCAGCCCGGCTCGCTCAACCGTGGCCAGAACCAGCAGCGCCCCCGGTATCCCTAGGCGCCATAGCAGCAGTGACTCTTGCAGAACGCTCTAGCTCAGCGCAACCAGGTGCAGCAAGGTCCTGTTCAGCGCCCCAACCCCGTCAACAACACACCAATGGGGCCTAGGGTGTGTTACCACTATGGAGAGTAGGGGCACTTTGCCAATGTCTACCCCATGAAGACCCAGAACGCCAACCAGCAGGCCGGACAGCAGCAAGTGCAGACCAACCGGGGACCCCAGAACCCCGCTAGAGGAAAGCTCAACCACATTGGGGCGGAGACTGTTGAGGGAGCTACTGATGTGGTCGTGGGTACGTTCCCTATCAACTCCACCCCTGCGACTATTTTGTTCGATTCCGGAGCTCTGCATGCTTTCATATCTACTGCTTTTGTGAAAAAGAATTTAGTGGCATTACTACCCATGAAGAATGTTATGCTAGTTAGCTCACCAGGAGGGGAACAGCGCGCCACTTTACGATGTACCCGTGTTACCGTCACCATAAGGGGGGTAGACTTCGAGTCACGCCCGATAGTCCTGGAGTCTATTGGTTTCGACCTGATTCTGGGTATGAGCTGGCTAGCCAAATATGATGCAATGATCCAGTGTGCCAAGAGGACTGTACAACTGACGGCAGAGTTCAGAGATAAGGTGGAGTACCAGGCAGCCCGTCCATTGGAGTATAATCAAGTTAATCAAGCTGATGGTGCAGCTCTTGAAGACATTAGGGTGGTGAGCGAGTTCTCGGATGTGTTCCCCGAGGAATTGCCAGGTATGCCCCGGAACGCGAGGTTGAATTCGTTATTGAACTTAAACATGGCACTGCACCTATAGCTAAAAGGCCATATAGAATGGGAGCGAAGGAGCTGGAAACACTTAAGGAGGAATTAAGCTCATTGCTAGCCAAGGGGTATATTCGTCCTAGTGCTTCACCATGGGGAGCACCAGTGTTATTCGTGGACAAAAAGGATGGGACACAGAGGATGTGTGTGGACTATCGAGCCCTCAATGAAGTGACCGTCAAGAACAAGCCAGGGGTTTGTCGAGTGCCCCACAAACTCGTCAAACCCCTAAAAACACGCGGCAACAACTTTGCCGAGTGTAACAGTCGGCAAAGGCCTCACGGCATAACGAGTGGCGGCAAAGGCCGCCTTGTCGGGCACTCGACAAAGGCTTTGCTGAGTGCCAAGGCAGACACTCGGCAAAATAAAGCACTAACAGACAGCCGATGACGGCGTGGCGACGTCCGCGGCCGTCTGTGAGCTTTTAATGGAGGCTTCACCGAGTGTTGCACTCGGTAAAGCCTCAGTGTCAGGCCCAAACACTCGGCAAAGGAGTTTAGGGTTTAGGGTTTGCCACATGCTTTGCCGAGTGTTTTGGCTTTAACACTCAGCAAAGGCCCCAGGTTTGCTAAGTGTTAAGGCAAAAACACTCGGCAAACAAGTAACACTCGGCAAACAAGTAACACTCGGCAAACAACTAACACTTGGTAAAGGCCTGTCCAGAAATGATAGAAACAGCCTGTTTGCCGAGTGTTAAAGCCAAAACACTAGGCAAACAGGACCTTTACCGATTGTAACACTCGGCAAACCCACAACCCCCTATTTTTATTGCTCGGCCGCGTATAAAGGTCCCCCTCAAAACAAACATCACATGTAGTTCATATATATATGAATAAGCATCGCAGGCAGTTCATATATATATACATCAACCTTCCACAACCATAAATCCACAATAAACATCACATGCAGTTCGATAAACACATAAAAGTTACTAAACATCCATAGGTTAAGAAGTACACTCGTTCACAACGACACAAAGTCACCAAACATTCACAAGGTTCACAAGCATTTAGCCTCCGCCTCCTGCATCCGCTTCACCTATAACTCCAGCTGCTCCCGTCTTTGCATCTCTTCATCCAACCGGGTCTGCAATATTCAATCACAATGTTACAATACATTGCAAACGTAACTAAATTGAACGTATGATGAACAAAACAGAAATAACCTGTAGTGATTGCATCCCGAAGTATGAACCGGGAGGAGGTTGGCGTATGGCCGGGGAAGAGCTCGTGCTCCTGGCTCGAATCTGGGAGAGTGTGGGGGTAGCGGCCGAGTCGATGGTGCCGCCGCCGATGAACTACCGCCCATGCTTCTTGCCTCCTCCTGCCCTCATGACCACTTCTCCATCAATGTCGTGGGCGGTCGGATCGAAGTCTGGCCCATGGACCTCGTTCGCCACCTCTGTGTATGTAGTGAGGCGACTATGGACGCTGGCGTTGCTGTATGTCGAGGGCGGGTCCTCCGGGTTGTACTGGACGTTAGAGGTCGCCTTGCCCTTGTGGGCCAAAACAAATGCCATGATTTGGTTGCAAGGCTGGCCACCATGTGACGACGACTGAGGAAATAAACAACAAGAATAAGATTAGTAATTATACAGAATTGAGTGTGTGTTTTTGTTGTTTGGGATCTCTTCCCTTTTTCATCTTCTTAATATAATGATACGCAGCTCTCCTGCATTTTCTAAGAAAAAAATTATACAGAATTGAGTGAGCGAATATAGAAATGACTCGACGTACCCATTTTGCCCGATACTCGTTGAGGCTAAGGCTGCCCTAATGGTGTGGTACACCTGGCATCAGCAAACACCGCCCCCGGCAAAGGTTGTGTTGCTCCTCCCACTCGGGGCTTACCCACTTCTCCACTATCACCTCCCAGCACCAGGGATGCGCGACGCACCACCACGGAATCGCCTACAAGACATCAAATGTACGACATATAACAAGATCGAATTGAAAGTACTTAATCTCAAAATAAATTATAATCGATTTTCATACCGCCAAGTATTGCTCCCGGGTCAACCTCATTTGTCTTGCGGGCATTTTCTTCATGGAGATTTTGAGTGCAACATAATAATCAATGACGGCCTGGAGGCGCGACTCATAGTACAAGTCCTTCACGAGCTTCACACAGGTTGTATCTGCCACAACAGCCGCCCTCGCCTCAGCTCCCGGGACGCATGTGTAAAAGTCCTGCATATATACACGATGTATCTAGTAATTATTTGTAGATTGTTCAACGAATGTGATGTGTTGAGGGTAGTCCAATGAATACTTACCCACAACACGGCCTTTACCCGCTCATCCTTATTGGCGAACACCCTACCTTCCCGATCCTCCGCATCGGGTCATGCGACGTAGCGGTCAAAGGTGTAAGCCAGCTCCTCCGTGCAACCAATCTAAACCAGACTCGGAAACAGCTCCCTGCATAGAAGACCCAGGTTGCCGTTGACTTTGCGGTCGTGAGCAGCGCTGGGGGTGACAACCACCCAACTCCTGCCCAAGTGATTAAGGTAAATTGTTAGCTCATATTTTGATTTCCAACATATGAAACGAAAAGGCACTTATAACATCTCAAATTACTTACCTTTTGCCCGCGGGTGCAACTACAGGGTGATGCTCGATGCGTATCGGTCGCTTCGGGAGTTGTGAGGGACCTCGCTGCCCAAGGGCCGACAGTTCAGAGGAAGTGGACCCCCCGGCCTCCTCCTCCTGTTGCTCGTCCTCGTGCTCCTCGGCCTTGTGCTCCTTGGCCTCACGCTCCTCGTCCTCGCGCCCCTCATCCTCCACGTCCTGTCGATCTGCCGCCAAAGGAACAAACTCCTCCTCGGACGATGAAGCTACGGGGGTCCGTTGTTGCCCCTTGGCACGGGACGGCTCCTTGCCTCGACCATTCTTTCGGCCTCCGCGCTTGGGACGGGACGACCCAGCTGGATCGGACCCTCCACCTGAGACTGCGCGGTAGAGCGACATGACGTTCCTCATTGCACTGCCCCTGGTACCCACCATCTTGGTTCAATCACCTGCAATCAACAAAAACATACATTTATTAGAAAAAGATGCAATAAACAAAAAATATGAACCAACATAAATTATTAGAAAGAGATGCGATATATAAAAAAACATACATTTATTAGAAATAATCATCAGGATTAGGACTAGCCGGATCAATGGTCTCATCATCACTGTCATACATTTCGAGATGTTCTTGACCATCCTCCAAAGGAGGAGGAATGTCGTCGTCGCTATCATTGCCTAATTGGAATCACTCTAGTAACTCCAAGTCCTTGACATCCTGAACCTCATGTCCAGTGTCCTCATCAACAAACATTTTTGAGTCTAAATCCATTCCAACTGTTTGGGTCAAATCTATCTCAAAAGACCCTTCCAGCCCATTTTATTGGAAGAACTCTCCATCATAAGTGTCTAGGTCTATGTTATGATAATCTTCATTGTTTGGGACTGGCAGTTTACCGTGTGGTGATACTTTATACATAACATCCCAACCCTCAAGACGTTTGTCCTTTTTGCACGGGTATGACAAATAATAAACTTGGGTGGCTTGTTGAGCCACATTATAGACATCGTCTCCTAGTAAGACAGATGACTGTTGAATTTCGACTAGCCCCAGATTAGGGGTCCGTCTCACCACAGAGGGATCAAACCAATGACATTTGAAGATAACCGAAATTAAGTTCGTATATTTCTTCAAGTCTCCCATAGTACTCGACCCCATCAAGGCCTGGCGTATAGATTCGGGTATTTGTGGTCCTTTGATTGGGCATCCTCTGCTCATGGCTTGTTGTCCGAAAACGATAACCATTCACATCATATCTGGTAAATGACCTGTCCTTATACGCACAACCATCGGCAACCTGTCTCAACTCGGCACTCATAGTCCCATCAGATTGGCCCTGCAAGTTCGACCAGGATAGTTCGTTATATTATTGACACAAACTTAGTATCGAGTAAAATTTAGTACAAACTAAATTTTAGTGTACCTTCTGTTTGAACCAAGAAATGAAATCAGGAAATCCATTTCCCGCACCCTATTTAAGAAGGGTATCAACTTCATGCAGGGTAGGATCCATCCTGTTACGCCAGAATTGATGAAGAAATTCCATGTATGAACGAGAAACAAGAGGGTTGGATGCAGAATAGTGAATAGGTACTCGAGAATAAGTTTGTTGAGAACTTACCGCATGTACGGCTCAACTTCGGATAGGTTGGTCAGCACGTATAGCATGATAGCGCGCCACTCTGTATTTTTCAAGGTCTTGTTGGTGCCTTCACTTACACTCCCAAGTTGCCCTCAGAAAATGCTGAGGTTCGATTCAACTTCACCAATATTGTAACGAGGGGGTGGATTGTGCACGCTAGGAAGGTTGTCGGCATAGTATTTTGTTGTGAAATTTGACACCTCTGCAATAGAAGCTTCAATTTTGCATTTATTTTTACATTTAGTTTGAAGAACCTTTTGGCATCTCTCAATTGGATAGCACCAACGGTTCTGCACATGCCTCCCTAGTTGTGCCTCATACAGAAGGTGCAAAATCATATGCTGCATCGGGTTGAAAAAACCCGGTGGAAATATCTTCTCCAAGTTGCAGAGCAACACGGGGGGCAAGCTTTTTCATTTCTGCAATCACGGTTTTAGATACCTCCTTAGCACAAAGCCGGCGGAAGAAATTGCTCAACTCTGCCAGCACTAGCCAGACATGCTCGGGGACATAGCCTCAAACCATCACCGGAAGAAGCCGCTCAAGCCATAAGTGGTAGTCATGACTCTTGAGCCTGTTGATTCGTAGATTAGATAAGTTCACTCCCCTCTTCAGATTCGCTATGTACGCATCAGGGAACTTCAACATTTGAAATCAACCCAGCACTTCCTTCCTTTGGTCCCTCGTGAGGACAAAATCGACCTCAGGTCTTTTCCATGTTTTGCCGTCCCTAGGAGGTGGTATATCTAGCTTCGGTCTATTGCATATCCTCTTCTGATCCACTCTAGCCTTGACATTATCTTTTGTTTTATCAAGAATGTCCATGATTGTACCCCAAAGTGCCTCGGCCAGATTTTTTTTAGTGTGCATTACATCAATGTGTGTGGAAGCAGAAGATCATGCATGTACGGGAGCTTCCACAGGCCCGACTTATGAGTCCAGGCATGTTGCTCACCGTATCCCACAAAATGACCGTCCTCCCCAGCCTGGAGAGCGTCTAACTGAGCACGAACCTCCGCACCTATCATCATCTGTGGTGCAGGGTCTTCAACCTTGACACCTTTCATGAAGTTCTTGATGTCTTGTTTGAATGAGTGCTCAAGAGGAAGGAATTGTCGATGTTTGTCAAACGAAGAATATTTTCCACCCTTCATCAACCAGATGAACTTCAGAGATACCTTGCATATTGTGCACAGGAACTTCCCGTGAACACACCAGCCGCAGAATATCACATAAGCCGGCATGTCGTAGAGGGAGTACTGGTAATAGACATGCATTTTGAAGTTTGTTTTTGTAGCTTGGTCGTATGTCCATACACCTTCCTTCCAAGCATGGTCCAAATCATCAATCAGAGGCTCCATATAGACACTCATATTCTTCCCCGGGTATTTAGGAATAATTAAGGACAAAAATATGTTCTGTCGTTGAAAGATGACGCCGGGGGGGGGAGAGATTGAGATGGATAACGAACATGGGCCAACAAGAGTATGGGGCAGCCGTCATTCCATAAGGATAGAACCCATCTGTTGCCAACGCAACACGTACATTCTGGGCGTCTTGAGCCTTGTCATGATCAATCGCATCAAAGTTTATCCATGCTTCACCATCGGATGGATGTATGAGCTTATCAGGATTGTATCGACGTCCACTTTTATGCCATGTCATCTGTTTCGCAGAGTCCTCAGTCATGTAAAGACAGTGGATCCTTGGTATAGGTGGAAGGTACCGTAGGATATTCACGGGGATTGTACTTTGCTTCTTTTTCCCATCACCACTGACTACCTCCACGAATCTAGACACCGCACACTTTGGACAGTACTTTGCGTCTGCATATTCTTTCCTAAATAAGATGCATCCATTCGGACAAGCATGTATCTTCTCATATGGCATCTTAAGTGCACTAAGAAGTTTATGTGACTCGTACATGTTCTTTGGCAGAATGTGACCTTTCAGAAGGAGGCCGCCAAAAACTGTCAGGATGACGTCAAAGGCGCCTTAACCCAAGCTAAACTGGGACTTGACGGCCATCAGACGTGCAATGGCATCCAGTTGAGAAACCTTAGTATGCGAGTGAAGGGGTTGTTGTGCCGCTGACAACATGTCATAATAAGCCTTTGTAGTGGCCTCCGGCTCCTCCTCTCTAGGTCCATCATCGAAGTGTGCTTCGCCATAGTCATGTAACATGTTCCCTACCCCGGCATCATCATCAAAAGCCAGGATGCGTTGCCTCATGACCTCGTCTCTCACATGATCGGCCTCACCATGGCGCGTCCACCAGGTATAGTTCTCCATAAATCCACTCCTGATGAGATGTTTACCCATGACCTCTTGTGTTTGGCGTTACGGTTCTCACAAACCGCACATGGACAGAAAGTGGAAGGCACCCCTTTCGCATTGGTAAAAGCTTGCTTCAAGAATGCATCAGTCTTGACAATCTATTCATCGATCAACTCACCTTTACTTGAGCGGCCAGTGTACATCCACTCACAGTCATCCATCCCTTTACATATCCCTGAATAATAAATTATAATGATTAAATGCATCTACCAGATGCTTATATGTCTAATAGGTCAAGATAGGTCCTAATCCGACCTGAGAATGTGTAGACAGGTTAGTTTCCATGCTCTACTCGTATCCGAGACAGAATTTCAGCAGCACCTCCCCGCTGTTCTCCAAATACACGTCCAATTACGGAGATTGTGTATTCGGAGAACAACAGGGAGATGATGCTGAAACTCAGCCTCGGATACAAGTAGAGCATGGAAACTACCCATCTACACATCCTCGAGCTATCCAAAGAATGTGGACAATTCAAAACAGATACGGTTAGACATGCAAAGATTCACATATTCACAACCGTATCTCTTTCGAAAAGGAGACACCTAACTAGGTTACGTGATCTACGAAGACGACATGAAAAGATTTTGCATGTGCTCACCTACGGGCTCGACGGAGGGCGAGTCGACGACGCTCGTTTCGGAGCAGGCGGCGAAGAATGGCGTGTGGCGGAGCTACAAGCCGACGACGATACAACAGCCTCTCCATGAAATAAAAACAAAATTTTGTCAAATAAAAATTTCGGCAGCACCTCCCCTGCACGGGGAGGTTTATGAAACCCCATCATGCAAAAAACAACGGCACAAAGGCCTACAACCACATACACATGGATATCCACGGCAGGAAGGCCGACAACCACATGCATTGTCCAAATTTTGACCAAAATTGAAAATATGCTAGCATTCCTTGATAAATCAAAATTCTATCATCCATTCCTATATATATATATGTGTGTGTGTGTGTAGTTCTATAAGCATCAGTGCATTTAGCACCACAGGCAGGAGGGGGAGCGGGACATGACAGACCTGCTACCGTGGACGACGGCCAGCTTGTCGACGGGCAGTGGTGGCGGGGAAGACGGGCATCTTGTCGACGGCGGTCAGCGGGGAACACGGGCAGGAACGCGCTGAGCACGGGAAGTGGCGGCGGTGTCGTCCACGTGGCCGGGGCGAGCAAAGGGCGGTGTCGGCGTCGGGGCCAGAGGATGGCCGGGGCGGAGGGCCGCGTCGGCGTCGGGCATCGGGTTGGGCGGTGTCGGCGTCAGGCTCGTCGGGGTCGGAAGATGGCCGGGGTGGAGGGCGGCCGGGGCGTAGGCCAGCTGGGTTGGAGGGCCGCGTCGGTGTCGGGCGTCGTCGGGGCCGGAGGGCAGCCGCGGTGGGGCGGCGGTGGCCCGGGGCCGCGAGATGAGCGGGACAGCGGCATCGGCGAGATGGGCGGGGCACGACGAGATACGGTTTTGGGGTGAGCGCGGGCCGCGTGGGCAGTTAAGTCCCCCGGCCCAACCCCCTGTTTGCCGAGTGTCCTGGATCGGGCACTCAGCAAACATATCTGCCAATTGGCCGCGCGCGCGGCCGAAGACCGGTCGACCACGTGGTAGTTTGCCGAGTGCATGGGCCATGGCACTCGGCAAACACCACCGTTGCCGAGGGCTGGCACTCGGCAAACAAGACATGTGCCCAACCGGCCACTGACCGGCAAGCCATGTGGCACTTTGCGGAGTGCTGGGCTGCAGACACTCGGCGAATGACCTCTTTGCCGAGTGTCTCACAAAATACACTCGGCAAATGACTTGTTTGCCGAACATTTCCCAGAACCTTTATTCCATGCAAAGATTTTCAATTTTGTTTAAATACACATCAAAATATCGTATCAAATACATTTAGCAATGCACATTTTATGCTTCAATGAATTGTTTTAAATATTTCATGCATATATAGCTCATTGTTCCTTTAGATATTTCATTATTTCATGTAGAGATAGTCGCAACAAATAATTAAAAATTATCAAATGGGTCCGGAAAATTATGATAACTTCACATTAAACAATCTATGTTGTCTACTGCCTATGAAAAAAGTTACGAACTGAAACTCCAATTTAACTTAACTTCGTTTCGAAATCCAGTCGTATCCTTCTTAACTCTCTGAAACTTCTATATGGAGATGCTCCGATTTGTAAGAGCCGTATAGGAAAAACTTTTCGAAATCGTCTCGACTTTTTACCACAGCCTCCACATAAGATATTATGAGCTTTTGACAAATCTCATGGAGAGGAGAAAAAGTTTGGAGCGAAAAATCAAAAGTTTGAATGGAACTATCTATTCTTTTCCTAGTGTTTCCGAAAAAAGACTCGGCAAAGGGAAGCTTGCCGAGTGTCTGCAAGCAAACACTCGGCAAAGTGAGGCTTTGCCGAGTGCCAGTGCCGAGCACTCGGCAAAGACACCAATCCAGCCGGCCAAAAGCTCTTATTTTTAAATTTTTCAAATTTTTTGAGTTTGAATTTCAAGTTTTTTCAAATACTTACCACCGCTTTGCCGAGTGTTAGGCTTTAGACACTCGGCAAAGAGCTAACTCCCAAACGGCCGTTAACGGCCGTGGCACGTGTTGGGAACGTGCCACCAAACGACCGCCAACGGCCGTTGGCGGCTGTGGCACTAGTTAGGCACGTGCAGGTCATTTGACGAGTGTTAGCTTGCGCGCATTTGGCAAAACCTTCGATGTGCCGAGTGTATGTTTTTATCGAGTGTATGTTTTTTACCGAGTGTATTTGGTGGAGACACTCGAGAAAGGATTTGATTAGTCGAGTGTGTTTTGTTTGCCGAGTGTATTCTTGTAGACACTCGGCAAAATCTGTTTTTGTCGAGTGTCCGATGAAAAATACTCGACAAAGATGTAGACACTCGACGTATAAAGGTCCCGTAGCGCTAGGAAGGAAACTGCGGGAGCGTGTGGCGTTCTCGGACAGGTGGGGAGCCACTGCTAAGTTCCAGGTGAGCTTGATCATCTTTTTTATCTGATTTACAAATTTTACGGAACCCAATGCCTTCATTTACTTGCAAGTTAATTGACTTGATTAAATAATTACAAAGCCACCTTGAGATAGAGTCACGCGAGAAGCCAACCACACGTGAACGCGAGATGGCACACGGCTACGATGATCACGCGAGATGGCAGTCAAGTCACCACACCCTCCTCTCCCTGACAAGCCCCTGCACCTCCTCCCAGAGGCCGCCCTTGACGATGCTGGCTAACCCCAGCACGCCGGGGCTGCAGGCGGCGACGCGCCAGAGCCCCGCACGCACCTCGTCGCGCAGCTGCTCGCGCTCCCACCCGCAGAAGCCGTCGAAGAAGCGGAAGTCCCGGACGCCCACCACGCCGCGCTTGGCCAGCTCCGCGGCGCACCCGACGCTCTCCCGCGTGCCGTAGTGCAGGCCGGGCATCACCTCCTCGAATAGCCCCGTCCGTGCCACCACATCGCTGCCGGCGGCCGCCTGTGGCCCCAGCAGGCAGAAACACTCCTCCAGCGGCCCGCCGAAGAAGAGCGGCCGGCCCGAGAAGGCACCGGCGATGTCGGCGTCGTCCGCGAAGATGGACTCCGCCTCCTTGATGGACATGAGCGACGGGCGGTTCACGATCACGCCCACGGGGCCCAGCACGCCGGCGGAGAGGAGAAGGATCACCGTGCGCTCGAAGATGTGCGATCCGTCCAGCTTCTCCGTGGCGATGAGGAGGCACCCTTTCTCGGGCTCCACCAGCGGGTGCGCCCACTTCTCGCCGATCTTCACCGGCTGCGGCGGCATTGCCGTAACGGTCAGGTTTACGCTCTTGGTGTGCTGCTCGTTGAAGTAGAGCTGCGCGCGAAAGGACCGCCAGTCGGGGTCAATCACCGGAACCGTGCCATCCTCCGCCGACGGGCGCGCGTTCAAGCTGCAACCTGCACGCAAAGTATCGTCATCGCTCTGATCTATATAAGCAACAAGAGAAACACCACGATGGGGATGAGTGGCGCCACAGATCGATCACTCACAAGTGACGGATGAGCTCGCACGCCGGTTGCTGAAGGGAAGATGAGGCTTGGGCTTGGCGACGCTGGCCGGCGACGGCATCGTCATGCTCTTGGGCGATGGTTTTGAGGTCACGAAGCAAGACGTCTCCATTGCTAGCTATTAGCGTGCTACTCGGGATCGATCGCAAGATCACTTGGACTAGTGCTGGTAACAAGGTAGGAGCGAGCAGCAAATAAATAGGACGAACGGGTGGAGCTGGAGGCAGCAGGGACTGAGAGCCACAAGATTTCGAGCCCGTGGATTAGGGATATACGGAGTAATTCGCTTTTCGCGCTCCGAGCTGGACCAATGGCGCTGGGCAACGTTTTCACGTCTCAACGACTGAAGTATGGACCAGCCCCGGTATGTGGCTCAGGAAGTGCGGCTAAAGTACAAGGGCCACGTTGAGAGAGAACTCTTGGCTGGGGAGGCTCGCGGAGATGAGAACACCGACGAAACAGCAACTTGGAGCATGGCGCTTGGCCTTTAGCAACTGCCGGAAAAAAAATGTTTTCCTCTGTAGTCGACGTGAAATATGTATGGTCACTGTTATCTGAAAGTACTCCATATGCATTGCCCTAATCAAAACAGCAGTATTGAGTTAATATTGGACATAAAAAATAGTATGAATGATATTGTTACCAGTACATTACTTACGTAGACAACCTTATATGCTTCGTCAGACCATTGCTCATTCTTCGAATGAGTACTCATCCAAAGACTTAGATCACTTGGTTCTTCTTTTGTATCCGGGTCTCTCTATTATGGCAAGAATGAACCACATTAATTTAACACCTATGAAAGATGGCCAAACAGAAGCATTACCTGCTCATGACTAATTTTGGAAATTGGTTTACCCCATATGATGCTTGTCTTTTGTTCCGCGTGGCTTTTGGAGTTCCAGTTGCTAGCTTTCTGCATAAGGTTTAAGTAAAAGAAGTACATTAGTAGTACACTGATCACAACAAAAATTCTCACACGTAATTTGTGAAGGAAAAAAGAAAATGCTATCATACCTTGAAATCAGGAGACACAAAATACAACACCAGGTAGTGCCATTCAGCAATGTCAACATCTTTTGGCTTGTGTTTCATTCTTGCATCACCATCCTTTGTACCGCTCCTTTGCTATGGTCCAATTCTTTTCCTTATCGTCATCAACATTTAGAATCTACCACCTATTCTGTTATTTTTTAGAACACATTCAAAAGGAGAAGTATTTGGTTATTTGAGATTTCATATACTCCCTCCATTTCAAATAATAGTTCGTTTAACTTTTTTGTCTCTAAATTTGACCGCTCGTCTTATTCAAAATTTTGTGCAGATTATCATACTTTTGAGTATATTTCCACAAAAAATTTTAATAAGACGAGCGGTCAAACTTATGGTAAAAGAGATCAAACGACCTACATTTTGAAACAGAGGAAGTAGTAATCAGGCAGCAAAATTAAACATCGTACGAACCAGTATGTCGGATGCTATAGAATTTTTTACATTTTCCCCTATGTCTTTCCACTTTTTTACTGCAATAAGTGGAGCCCTTTTCCTTGTAAACATTACCAATTCATCCACAAATGACCGGTTGTTAGGCCCTATGGGACGTCCAAGCCTTGCATGAAATTCAACTTCATTTTCTGCGAGCCTTTCCTTATTCTCTTTATGGCCGCTGATAAACCCTTGAGGGCACCACATCCACCTTTATTCGCCCTTCACCGCAGTCTCCTACAGAACCACTAAGTAAAAATGGTCAAATAATATCAGCAAGGAAGATGATGTTTAGAAAAAATTACAATGCATAACACACTAGTTCTCACTTTTCTTTTACACTGACATGAGATGGCCAATCTGTTGGTGTTGATTGCCTACTAGCAAGACCTTCATCATCAAGAAGTTCTTCAACATCATTATCATCCTGATGTAAATAAGATACCGCATTTAACACAATGGACCCATCAGTCTAGAATTTTTGTTCCCACAAGTAATATTATATTTGAGTGCTGATTATGAATAGAAATTACTAATGTCTTGAGGATAGTCTTGATGCCTTAACCATTCTTTATATTTCTCGATGATTTCATCCTTGTAAGGGCAGTCCCAACCCAAGACACTAGATATAGTTTCGATAGCCTCCACATCATCAAGAAACTAGTAGTAGATACTACACTCCTAATGCAAACACCACTATTTCACATTTCAATTTAATGCTACTCATCTCACATCTTGTCTTGGATGTTATGTAGAAATCATGTCTCATGCAAGACCTGGTTTTCTCCTCTTTCTTCATTTAATCACTTGCCACATCATATTTTAGCCTATGTGGCACCTTATTTAATTCCATGGACACCATCATGTAATTGGGTTGGGACTTCCCTAGTCATCTTTAAATTCCGCACATCATGAATATGTAAGTGTAATGGATATTCTGACACATATCTTATATAAATTGTGATTGGAGGAATTGTAGCTACCTGTGTCTGGTTGATCTCACTGCAAGTTTTGAAGCCATCTCTTGTAAGCATCAAGTTGTTCTAATGTAATTGATCCATCTAGTAGTTCCTGTGTAGTTTTTGCCCTTTGTCGCTTCAAGGGAGTTATGGTTACGTGCAAGTTAGTCAGTTAATCCTTTGTTAGAAGTATCCAAATTTTCTTCTCTCTCACATTGTTTTCTATCATGGCTTGGATTTTGTGGTCACAAACAATTGGGACGAGGCTTGATGTGTCCCTGCCACATCGCTCCTTATAGTACAAGAAGTCCCATTCACAGTACCCTAGCTTTGATTTTATACAAACCAAGTTGTAAAATGTAATATGAGCCCTATCACAATTGAACTCAGAAAATTCTTAACCTGAAGGTGCCCCGATGCATTTGATAATTACATTCCACATATTAGCAATCAGTCTGCAACCACAATTTGGACATGGTTATGTAATTAAATAGATGAACCAGTGCGTTGGGCGCGTTTGTTTCGCCTCTTGCATGAACCAGTGCGTTAAATGCAACACGGAATGTTTTTGACAAAGTTTACTACGGTAATGAAAGTGACCAAAACGAACCAAAACATCATTGTTTTGTCCAAAATAGTGCATGGTGCGTTTGTTTTGTCTATAGCCTGAATTGGTGCATTAAATGCAGCCTGCACTAATTTCAACAAAGTCAAGTGGGGCAACGAAACTATCCATAATTGATGGGAACCCACTAGGATTTATGCCCGATCTTTCGATTGGAGGAGACAACTTGGACAGCCCGACTACAGCCTTCCAAGGACTGTGCCTTAGCAACCGATACACCACCTCCTAAGGATGTCATGATCTTGTGGAAGCACGTCACCCGGTCCTGTCCTGCAAGCAATCGAAGAACTAGCAAGAACAAGTATCGAACAAGTACTGAAATTATTAGATGGGAATGAAGTGTTCAATCTCAAACTCAATCACAAATGAAGTGGGGTTCTGAAGACTCAAAGACGGGCGGCTGGACCAGCACGCGCGCTTACAAGCAAGTAGCAATGGCTAAACTTGATCTAAACAAAATCCAAGTGTTCTTGGCGGCGGCTAAGGGGTATAAGACAAGGGAGGATGACCACAGGGGTGCTGGGGTCGTGCTCCAACCCTAGGACGCGTCCATAATGGAGTCTACATGATACACGGCCCATTGGGCCAAAATAAGATGGCGCAGCATCATTGGCAGAAAACATCTCAGAGCAAATAGACGATTCTGGATGACTTCAAATAGATATGGACGTGCGGTCAGACCCATTGGAAAGTAGACTTGATAAGCCTTCCGTGAAGTACTTGAACGCCCCAATCCGAGTCCATATGCGACCGTGGCATCCATCACAAGTTGATGTTTTTCTGCAGTCCGAATCCAGCCCGCGTGAATCCTTTTCGTTCTCGATCCTCTCCATGATTCCTAAGCAAAACAAGAGTGCACGAGTCTCCACAGTCTAAATATGATGAACATGAACTCAGGAGTGAACTCACCGGATGATTATGTTGTCTAGCATGAGAACGGGTAATAGGACCGGCAATGATAGGAGAAGATGGCGTGGCTGTATCGTTGGCGATGATGTCCTCATCAATAATGAACTAAAACATAACTAGTGCATGTGGCAGTCCCTTGAATTAACTCGGATGAACAGGCACGAGACCTCCCTCTTTAACGACATCAAGGGTCATTGGCGTTTTGAAACGAATTAATCAGGGAAGTTGTCAGCTAAAGGTCCTGATTAATGACCCTTCTTTCAATTGCATCAGAGTGTGACGACGGTGAGCTTGGCCGACAGCCATGGTGGCGCGACAGCAGCCAAATGCCGGCAATGCTAGGGCTAGGTGGAGGCGTGGGTGGCTCGAAGAGGTAGAGGACAAGGTGGTTGGCGTGGTCGGTGGGTGAGCGGCGAGAGGCTACTCCGGCGAGCGGCGGCGGGAGAGAGATGGGCGAGAGAGAGAGAGTTTGAGAGAGAATGAGCGGCGAGAGAGAGAGAGAGAGTAGGGGCAGGGCGTTGGGTGTAGGCGAGGGAGCGAGGCGCGAGGGCACGCTGGCGGGTGGGCGCGTGGCGCCAGGTGGCAGTGGCAGGCTGACAAGCGGGCCCGGACGCTGAGGTGGCGGTGGGGTCGGCTAGGAGAGAGAGAAGAGATAACCTGAGCAGCCGCGTTTAAAAATTTCACCCAAAACTTGAACTAAATGTGAAAATATTTTGAACTACAACTTGCAGAGAATTTAGAGAGCTACAAGTTTGGTATTCAAAGTTTTTGCCAAAGAATTACCAAAAAAATAGATGGGGCCATTTTACTCTCGATCAAAGGTTTCAAATTCAAATTTCCAGAAATCCTTTTGAAGTTGCTATTTTGTCCTCAAACTTTCAAATATCTAGAGGTCATAATTTTGAGCAACAAGTGGCTAGTTTTTTAGATCAAACAATAAAGAATGTTTTGGTGGGACATGCATTTCAAGTTTTTAAATTGAATTCAATTTGTGGTTCGGTCAAACTGACCAAAAATCACATTTTGCTGAATTTAAATTCAGGGTTTGACCAACAATTGTCTGCCATTTCAAAATATTTAAACTCAAAAGCTTTGAACTTGCAATATACCATTGAAAAGTATTAAGGTCTAGTTTTCAAATATGTAAAAACATTTTGGCACTTTTGAATTAGAATTTGAACACAATTCATTTGAATTTCAGGCTTACAAGAGGACTTAGCCAAAAATGAGATTTTGGACCTAAACAGATGCACAAACATAATGTATATGAAGCATATATGATTATGATGATGCGTAACATATGCAAACATGACTATATGAACATGAAATGATGCTTCTCATGTAGGTTTGAGTTTCAATTTTTAAGTGCACACATTTGCACAAATTTAATTTAAGTGCAACATAATCATACAAGTGCATATGTATGAAACATGCATGTTATATTTATGCAACTTAGGTTTAATTATTCTTGTTAGGATAATTAAACCTTGGGTTTTCACACGAATACTCCTGCAAAATGTTAGCAACAACAAGAGTCAAAGATTGCAGCATATCGTGAAGTGAAAGCAAAGGATCCTTGCACACCAAAGCATAAGCAACCGAAGTGGAAGCAATCAGTTCATTTATATCAGATTTAGTAGCAAGCAAGCAAGCAATGTTCTTTCAATCGTATCTCATCTTTCTTACTACCAGCAGATTTGATAATTTTAGTGTTCTTAGTTGATGGGAACCCACTAGGGTTTATGCCCGATCTTTCGATGAGAGGCGTGGGGGATAACTCGATTGGAGGAGACGATGTTGACGGCCCGATTACAGGCCTCCAAAGACTGCGCCTTAGCAACCGATACACCACCTCCTATGGATGCCGTGATCTTGTGGAAGCACGTCACCCGGTCCTGTCCTGCAAGCAATCGAAGAACTAGCAAGAACAAGTATCGAACAAGTACTGAAATTACTAGATGGGAATGAAGTGTTCAATCTCAAACTCAATCACAAATGAAGTGGGGTTCTAAAAACTCGAAGACGGGCGGCTGGACAAGCACGCGCGCTTACAAGCAAGTAGCAATGGCTAAACTTGATCTAAACAAAACCCAAGTGTTCTTGGTGGCGGCTAAGGGGTATAAAACAAGGGAGGACGACCACAGGGGTGCTGCGGTCGTGCTCCAACCCTAGGACGCATCCATAATGGACTCTACATGATACACGGCCCATTGGGCCAAAATAAGATGGTGCAGCATCATGGGCAGAAAACATCTCGGAGCAAATAGACGATTCTGGATGACTCCGAAGAGATATGGACGTGTGGTTGGATCCGTTCGAAAGTAGACTTGATAAGCTTTCCGTGAAGTACTTGAACGCCCCAATCTGAGTCAGTATGTGACCGTGGTGTCCATCACAAGTTGATGTTTTTCTGCAGTCCGAATCCAGCCCGCGTGAATCCTTTTCGTTCTCGATCCTCTCCATGATTCCTAAGCAAAACAAGAGTGCACGGGTCTCCACAGTCTAAATATGATGAACATGAACTCATAAGTGAACTCACCTGATGATTAAGTTGTCTAGCACGAGCACGGGTAATAGTACCGGCAATGATAGGAGAAGATGGCATGGCTGTATCGTTGGCGGTGATGTCCTCATCATCCTCCCCTTCTTGCATTTGAGTCGTCCTCGACTCAAGCTCATCTTCCTCTCCCAAATATGGCTGCAAATCTGCAATGTTAAATGTGGGACTATCCCCAAAATCTGCAGGCAACTCGAGCTTGTATGCATTATCGTTAATCTTCTCTAATACTTTAAAGGGACCATCCGCTCGAGGCAACAACTTAGATTTTCGCAATTCAGGAAAATGATCCTTCCTCAAATGCAACCAAACTAAATCTCCAGGTTCAAATTTTAATTCCTTTCTACCTTTATCACCAGCAAGAAACCATACACAGTCTGAAATGGGCACATCTTTGTGGTAGAATGCATCGAACGATTATATGCAAACTCAATATGAGGCAAACAATCTTCCCACATCTTAATGTTTTTCTTTAAAACAACCCTTATCATAGTAGACAAAGTTCTATTCACAACCTCAGTTTGACCATCAGTTTGGGGATGACATGTAGTAGAAAACAAAAGCTTAGTCCCCAATTTAGCCCACAATGTCTTAGGCACACCATGCAAACGAACAATTTCCCGAAAGAACAAATCAGCAACATGAGAAGCATCATCAGCCTTATGACATGGTATAAAGTGTGCCATCTTAGAAAACCTATCAACAACCACAAACACACTATCACGACCCTTCCTAGTTCTCGGCAAACCCATCACAAAATCCATAGAAATAGCTTCCCAAGGAGCACTAGGAACGGGTAAAGGCAAATACAAATTGTGTGGATTTAACCTTGACTTGGCCTTTTGACATGTAGTGCAACGAGCAACGAATCTCTCCACATCTCTTCTCATCTTTGGCCAAAATAAATGACCAGCAAGTATATCTTCCATCTTTTTGGCTCCAAAATGCCCCATCAAGCCACCTCCATGCGCTTCCTGCAGCAACAACAAGTGAACAGAGCTAGCTGGAATGCATAGCTTGTTAGCTCTAAACACAAACCCATCACTAACGATGAATTTGTTCCATCCTTTCCCATCTTTACAATGCAGCAACACCTCTTTAAAATCAGCATCATTAGCATATAGGTCTTTAATTGTTTCTAATCCAAAGATTTTGTAATCAAGTTGGTTCAGCAATGTATATCTCCTAGACAAGGCATCAGCAATAACATTTTCTTTCCCTTTCTTGTCCTTAATAACATAAGGAAAAGATTCAATAAATCCAACCCACTTAGCATGCCTACGGTTCAGTTTTCCTTGACTACGAATATGTTTCAATGATTCATGATCAGAATGAATAACAAACTCTTTGGGCCACAAATAATGCTGCCAAGTTTCCAATGTGCGAACAAGAGCATACAATTCTTTGTCATAACTGGAATAACTCAGAACAGGCCCGCTCAATTTTTCACTAAAATATGCAACTGGTTTTCCCTCTTGTAGCAAAACACCACTCAATCCAATTCCACTAGCATCACATTCAAGCTCAAAAGTTTTATTAAAATCAGGAAGTTGGAGGAGAGGTGCATGTGTTAACTTATCTTTCAGCATGTTGAAAGCATTCTCTTGCTCTTTGTCCCAATGAAAAGGCACTCTTTTCTTTGTAAGCTCATTCAACGGTGCAGCAATGGTGCTGAAATTCTGCACAAAGCGTCGATAGAAACCAGCAAGTCCTAGAAAACTCCGCACCTGTGTAATAGTCTTGGGTATAGGCCATCCCTGTATAGCTTCAACCTTGGCTTGATCAACCTTAATTCCCTGTGGAGTCACAACATAGCCAAGAAAAGACACTCGATCGGTGCAAAAGGTGCACTTCTCAAGATTACCAAACAAACGTGCATCTCGTAACGCATTAAAAACAGCACGCAAGTGATCAAGATGTTCGACCATGGATTTGCTGTAGATCAAAATATCATCAAAGTATACTACAAAAAATTTCCCAATGAAAGCACGCAAAACCTCATTCATTAATCTCATGAAAGTGCTAGGTGCATTAGTTAACCCAAAAGGCATGACTAACCACTCATATAGACCGAACTTAGTTTGGAAAGCAGTTTTCCATTCATCTCCTAATTTCATACGAATCTGGTGGTACCCACTACACAAATCAACTTTAGAAAACACAACAACACCACTCAACTCATCAAGCATATCATCTAAACGTGGAATAGGGTGTCGATATCGAATGGTGATATTATTAATAGCTCTACAATCAACACACATACGCCATGATCCATCTTTCTTAGGCACCAAAATAACCGGCACAGCACAAGGACTAAGAGACTCACGCACATAACCTTTGTGGAGTAGCTCCTGCACTTGCCGCTGAATTTCTTTTGTTTCCTCCGGATTTGTTCTGTATGGTGCACGGTTAGGCAAAGACGCACAAGGAATCAGATCAATTTGGTGGTCAATCCCTCGCATTGGTGGCAGCCCCACTGGTATCTCACTTGGAAACACATCTGAATACTCCTGCAAAGTGTTAGCAACAGCAGGGCGCAAAGATTGCTGCATATCGTGAAGTGAAATCAAAGCATCCTTGCACACCAACGCATAGGCAACAGAAGTAGAAGCAACCAATTCATTTATATCAGATTTAGTAGCAAGCAAGCAATGCCCTTTTAATCTTATCTCATCTTTCTTACTTTGAGCAGATTTGGCAATTTTAGTGTTCTCAGTTTTATCTTTTGCAGCTTTAGCAATATCATCACGCACAATAGCCTCAGGAGACATGGGAAGCAGAAGAAGTTTCTTATCATTGTGTATGAGAGAATATTGATTTGATCTACCATGATGTCTACAATCTGTATCAAATTGCCATGGCCTACCTAGCAGAATATGACAAGCTTCCATAGGCACAACATCACATTCAACAACATCATGATATGAACCAATAGCAAAAGTAATTCGAACCAGCTTGGTTACCTTTACCTTACCGTTGTTGTTCAGCCATCGAATGTGGTATGGATGTGGATGTGGTTTTGTTGTTAGTGAAAGTCTCTCCACCATGTCGCTAATAGCCAAGTTGTTGCAGCTGCCTCCATCAATGATCAAGCGGCAGGAACGCTCTTTAATTACACACTTTATTTGGAACAATGTATGCCGCTGATTTTGCTCCGCCTTCTCCATTTGTGCACTAAGCACACGCTGCACGATGAAGCTCTCATAATGCTCCGCATCTTCCGCACCAATCTGTTCATCTAGTGGCTCCTCACTACCTGCATTGTCAGCCGCAAGCAAAGCAAGTGTTTGTTCATCGAAATCACTAGTAGAGGAATACCCACCATCATTGTTAACCATCAAAACGCGCTTGTTTGGGCAATCACGCTGCACATGACCATAACCCTTGCACCGGTGACACTGGATATCTCTTGTTCTACCTGTGGAGGCAACTTTGGAAGTACTAACGGCTGATTTTGGGGCAGATTTTGTTGCTGAATTTGTGGGAACAACACGTGTCTTGTCACTGGAAGGAGGCGGTGGTGCTGAACGACTTGGCGACGGAGTTGGGGAAGGTGCACGCCCGGTCAAGGAAGAAGTCATGCGCTGCTGCCATGGTGCTGATTTTCCTGCAGAAACATTAGACCTTGCACCTGCACGTCATCCCTGCACTTCTCTCTCAGCTTTACAAGCAATATGAAAACACTTTGTTATGCTATTATAATCTTTATATTCAATGATGTCCCGAATTTCTCTATTCAGCCCTCCCACAAATCTAGCAATAGCAGGCTCCTCACCCTCCTCTATTTGACAACGCAACATACCCATTTGTAATTCTTGATAATATTCTTCTACACTTTTAGCACCATGTCTCAATTGCTGCAACTTATGTAATAGATCACATGCATAATAGGAAGGAACAAATCTAGCCCGCATGACCGTTTCAAAGCATCCCAGGTTTGTGGCATGTTATTAGGATGTTTCTTGCCATGTTCTATCCACCAAACAGAAGCAAAATCTGTAAACTCACTAGTAGCAGCCCTAACACGCGTAGCTTCAGGAAATTCATGGCATGCAAATTTTTGATCAACAGCAATCTCCCATGTAATATAAGCATCAGGATCATATTTACCATCAAAAGGAGGTATCTTAAATTTAATCTTGCTAAAAGCATCATCATTAGCATGTACCTCGTGTCGACGATGACCACCCATACCTCGGCGATTATGACGTAGCCGGCGGGCGAGCAGGATCTTGGTCATCGACTTCAGTATCCGCACTGTATGCATTGTCGTCAAAACTTTCTTCCTTCTTATCAGTCTTGCTGCCGTCCTTCTTGTCATCTCCATCACGCCCGCTAGTGGTTTTAGCATGCATCTCATCAAATCGCCTCAAAAGTGCAGCAAGACTCTTATCCATACGAGCCACTGACGCGTCCATCTTTGTAAGCTTGTTATTTGTCGCGATCTGTGAGGCTCCAATTGCCCCATCTTCTCATTCATCACCAGCAAGTCATTATCAATTCCCTCGTTGTGCTTCTTCACCAACCTTTCATAATGTCGTATGATGCCCTTGGTGCGGGGAGACTGTGGGATCTTGTTACTGGGAGACCCATCACCATCATCTTCTGATCCTATCATGGTTAATCAAACAGAGGCAACAAGAGAAACAGGTGAATAAATAAAAGCCCTACAGCTAATAAGATGTAGCTATTTGTAAGGCGCTCACTCTCAACCTGTGATACAAGCTCTTACCAATTCTTACCTTGCTCGACAGGAGGGCACGGCTACCAACAAGTCTGCAAACCTGGAATGAAGTGTATCGGTGCCGCAGGAACAAGACCTGTAAAGCTGTAGTCGGATATGTGGAGCTATAGGTGGGCTGAAAACAAGGAATAGCTAGCACCACGTTAGTTAAAACAAAGCAAGCTGAATAATTGTTCAACGGCGGTACTGTGCTGGTCCTAGCCTAGACCGTGCTAGAGACGTGAGCCTGGACACAAAGGAAGTCACAACGCACCACCGAAAAGCAATCACAATGATCAGCCCCTTTCTTTCTTCTTTTTCTTTTGCTTCTTTTTTTTCTTTTTTTTTCTTTTTTTTCAGGGGTCCTCAAAACTGAATATATGAACGAAGAGGATCCCAAACAGCCAATTACCACGTACTCTCTCTCTAGAGTGAGGCGAACTGATCTGTTTTATGCACAATCTTGGAGAGGTCGAGTATGAATATTAAGTACTGTTGTCTTCCCAGAACACGTCAATATATAAGCACAAAGCAACAGCTGCACGGTAAGGTAACACGAAGCAGCAAGCAACTCGGACTCCGAAATCGATTGCAACTCGAATTGCAACTCGATGTGGGGGCTCGGTTTGGTCTTCCTTTTCTCGCAGTTAGCCGATTCCTGGTCGGATTGGATCACCAATGAGTACTCAAATTCGCCCAACACAGGAACCAATAGGTAGCGTACAGGCATGACTGAAACGTGACAAGAACTCGAAACTCTAAACGACCAGAACTAAGACCAGCAACTCGACACGACCGATGCAACCGAAAACTCAACAAGCCTTAACTAAGCAGTACTAGCAAGGCTCAAAGGGTTTACAGGATCACGGTAAACTAATCTACTAATTTTTTGGCTTTTGTGTACTGTAGGGAAAAAAATAGGGGGAAGGATTGGAATCTCTCACCGAACAACCTTGCTCTGATTACCAACTGATGGGAACCCGCTAGGGTTTATGCCCGATCTTTTGATGAGAGGCGTGGGGGATAACTCGATTGGAGGAGACGACGTTGACGGCCCGACTACAGCCTTCCAAAGACTGCGCCTTAGCAACCGATACACCACCTCCTATGGATGTTGTGATCTTGTGGAAGCACGTCACCCGGTCCTGTCCTGCAAGCAATCGAAGAACTAGCAAGAACAAGTATCAAACAAGTACTGAAATTACTAGATGGGAATGAAGTGTTCAATCTCAAACTCAATCACAAACGAAGTGGGGTTCTGAAAACTCAAAGACGGGCGGCTGGACCAGCACGCGCGCTTACAAGCAAGTAGCAATGGCTAAACTTGATCTAAACAAAACCCAAGTATTCTTGGCGGCGGCTAAGGGGTATAAAACAAGGGAGGATGACCACAGGGGTGCTGGGGTCGTGCTCCAACCCTAGGACGCGTCCATAATGGACTCTACATGATACACGGCCCATTGGGCAGAAAACATCTCACAGCAAATAGACGATTCTGGACGACTCCGAAGAGATATGGACGTGAGGTCGGATCCGTTCGAAAGTAGACTTGATAAGCTTTCCGTGAAGTACTTGAACGCCCCAATCCAATTTAGTATGCGACCGTGGTGTCCATCACAAGTTGATGTTTTTCTGCTGTCCGAATCCAGCCCGCGTGAATCCTTTTCGTTCTCGATCCTCTCCATGATTCCTAAGCAAAACAAGAGTGCACGGGTCTCCACAGTCTAAATATGATGAACATGAACTCAGGAGTGAACTCACCTGATGATTAAGTTGTCTAGCACGAGCACGGGTAATAGGACCGGCAATGATAGGAGAAGATGGCGTGGCTGTATCGTTGGCGGTGATGTCCTCATCATTAGTTTTATCTTTTGCAGCTTTAGCAATATCATCACGCACAATAGCCTCAGGAGACATGGGAAGCAAAACAAGTTTCTTATCTTGGTGTATGACAGAATAATGATTTGATCTACCATGATACCTACAATCTTTATCAAATTGCAATGGACTACCTAGCAGAATATGGTAGGCTTCCATAGGCACAACATCACATTCAACAACATCATCAAACGAACCAATAGCAAAATTAATTCGTACCAGCTTGGTTACCTTTACCTTACCGCTGTTGTTCAACCATCGAATGTAATGTGGATGTGGATGTGGTTTTGTTGTTAGTGAAAGCTTCTCCACCAACTCACTGCTAGCCAAGTTGTTGCAGCTGCCTCCGTCAATGATCAAGCGGCAAGAACGCTCTTTGATTACACACTTAGTTTCGAACAATGTATGTCGCTGATTTTGCTCCTCCTTATCCATTTGTGCAGTAAGAACACACTGCGTAATGAGGCTCTCATAATGCTCCACATCCTCCATACCAATTTGTTAATATGGTGGTTCCTCACTACCTGTATCGTCAGCCGCAAGCAAAGCAAGTGTTTGTTCATCATAATCACTAGCAGAGGAATACCCACCATCATGTTTTACCACAAAAAC
This sequence comes from Echinochloa phyllopogon, assembly GCA_033239725.1. Taxonomy (NCBI): domain Eukaryota; kingdom Viridiplantae; phylum Streptophyta; class Magnoliopsida; order Poales; family Poaceae; genus Echinochloa; species Echinochloa phyllopogon. Next base: position 34,466,049 of record BTCW01000018.1, read on the forward strand.
TCGCTTGTTTGGGCAATCACGATGCACGTGCCCATAGCCCTTGCACTGGTGACACTGGATATCTCTTGTTCTACCTGTGGAGGCAACTGAGGAGGTACTACCGGCTGGTTTTGGAGCAGGTTTTGTTGCTGAATTTGTGGAAACAACATGTGTTTTGTCGCTGGAGGGAGGCGGTGGTGCTCAATGACTCAGTGATAGAGTTGGGGGAGGTGTACGCCCGGTCAAGGAAGTAGTCATATGTTGCCGCCATGGTTTAGATTTTCCTACGGAAACATTAGAACTTGCACCTGCATCTCATCCTTGCACTTCTCTTTTAGCTTTACAAGCAATATGAAAACATTTCATTATTCTATTATAATCTTTATATTCAACGATGTCCCAAATTTCTCTATTCAACCCTCCCACAAATCTAGCAATAGCAGGTTCCTCATCCTCCTCTATTTGACAACGCAACATACCTATTTGCAATTCGTGATAATATTCTTCTACACTTGTAGTACCCTGTCTCAATTGCTGCAGCTTATGTAACAGATCACGTGCATAATAAGAAGGAACAAGTCTAGCTTGCATGAAATGTTTCAAAACATCCCAATGTTTGTGGCATGTTATTAAGATTTTTCTTGCCATGCTCTATCCACCAAACAGAAGCAAATTCAGTAAACTCATTACTAGCAGCCTTAACACGTGCAGCTTTAGGAAATTCATGGCATGCAAATTTTTGATGAACAACAATTTCCAAAGTAATATAAGCATCAGGATCATGTTTACCATCAAAAGGTGGTATCTTAAATTTAATCTTACTAAAATCATCATCATTACCATGTACCTCATGTTGACGATGACCACCCATACCTCTTCGATTATGATGTAGCCGACGGCGAATAGGATCTTGGTTATCGACTTCAGTATCTGCACTATATGCATCGACTTCGTTGTCATCAAAACTTTCTTCCTTCTAGTCATTCTTCTTGTCATCCTTCTTGTCATCACCATCACGCCCGCTGGTGGTTTTAGCATGCATCTCATCAAATCACCTCAAAAGTGCAGCAAGGCTCTTATCCATACGAGCCACTGATGCCTCCATCTTCGTAAGCTTGTTATTGGTTGCGATATGTGAGGCCTCTAATTGCCCAATCTTGTCATTCGTGACCAGTAAATCATTATCAATCCCCTCATTGGGCACGTTTACCAACCTTTCAAAATATTGTATGATGCCCTTGGTGCGAGGAGATCATGGAATCTTGTTATTCTGAGACCCATCACCATCACCTTCTGATCCTGTCATGGTTAAACAAACAGAGGCAACAAGAGAACAAATGAAGGAATAACATCCCTACAGCTAATAGGATGTAGGTACTATAAGGCGCTCACTCTCAACCTGTTATACAAGCTCTAACAAATTCTTACCTTTCTCGATAGGAGGGCATGGCTACTGACAAGTCTGCAAACCTTGAATGATGTGTATTGGTGCTGCAGCAACAAGACCTATCAAGCTGTAGTCAGATATGTGGAGCTATAGTGGGCTGAAAACAAGGAATAGCTAGAGCCACGTTAGTTAAAACAAAGCAAGCTGAATAATCGTTCAACAACTGTACCGTGCTGGTCCTAGCCTAGACCGTGGTAGAGACTCGAGCCTGGACACAGAGGAACTCACAACGTACCACCGAAAATAATGACAATGAGAAGCCCCTTTCTTTCTTCTTTTTCTTTTGCTTCTTCCTTTCTATTTTTTTTCTTTTTTTCTTTTTTTCAGGGGTCCTCAAATTTGAATATATAAACAAAGAGGATCCCAAAGAGCCAATCACCACACAAACTTTTTTAGAAAGTACAGGGGTATTCTGGTAAAAAAAGATCTTGATGAGGTCGAGTATGGATATGAAGTACTGCTGCCTTCCCAGAACACGTTAATATATAAGCACAAAGCAACAGATACACGATAAGGTAGCACAAAGTAGGAAGCAACTTGCACTCCAAAACCGATTACAACTCGAATTGCAACACGATGTGGGGTTTGGTCTTCACCTTCTCGGAGTTAGCCGATTCCTACTCAGACTGGATCACCAATGAGTACTCAAGTTTGCCCAACATAGGAACCAAGATTGTAGCACACTGCCATAACAGAACATGACAATAACTCGAACCTCTAAAGGACTATAACTAAGACTACCAACTCGACAGAACCAAAAACTCAACAAGTCCTAACTAAGTAGTACTAGCAAAGGCTCAAAGGTTTATAGGATTGCGTAAAACTAATCTACTACTTTTTTTTGGCTTTTGAGTACTATAGGAATTTAAACAAAAATAGTGAAGGATTGGAATCTCTCACTAAACAACCTTGATCTGAATACAACCCGCTAGGGTCTGTGCCTGATCTTTCGATGAGAGGCGCAAGGGATAACTCGATTGGAGTGTTAGCACTTCTTACGGTCCACTATCAGGATTAGTAATCCCGGTAATGGTGCAAGGAGTCTTTTATTGGTTTTTCTTATGGCTCAGCAAAATAAATAAATATTCTACAAGCGCACAAAATTACCGATGTAGCATTTCACCAGGGAGTAATCTGAGGTATCGTAATTTATATTTTCCATATAGGGAAGCTTATGGCAAGAGTACTAGTAAACGAGTATTCGAGAATATCACAAAGTAATACGCTACTGTCAGGACGAGGGATAATGGTATTGATAAGAGTAAAAGACCGTGGCACACAACTCAAGGATAACTCACGCAAGGAAGAGAAGGACTATCTAGCTTGGAGGACAATGAGAGGAGATAAGGATTCCTAGGTACTTTATCTATTCGTGTCACTCGAGTAAAGAGATACAACGGCTGAAGAACAACACTTAAAGGTCAAGCTTAACTCTATTGCCTTAGCACTTAAAGGTCACTACTAGAGGAACGAGAGGTAAACCAGTACGAGTCCGTAATATGCTCCCACTTCCACATATGAATCTCCAATTGTTTTAGTAACCCAACAGGTTTCTAATACATAGTCTTCACCTTCTGACAACTACCACATGATGCCAAATTTTGCAATATCTACCTTATTTTGCTTCCACCAGAAGGTCTACTTCAAGTCTCCATACATCTTTGTCTCACATGGAGGAACCGTACATGGAGTACGATGAGCTTCCCTCCAAATCTCCAACTTCATCGCAGCCTTCTATGTGTGGCACACATAGAAAACATCCAAAATAAATAGTGCCATCCTCCTCCATGCTAAAATCATGGGGTATTCCTGCCTCAATACACTTGCAAACACCCAAAAGCATGCGATCCGAAAAATTGTGCCACATGCACCTACTCACGCACCATGAATGATTCAACAACTAAGTCTTCTCATGGGTAACACTAGCATAATAGAGGAAAATACCCATGCGGTCCAAATCTATAATCAATCGCATAACAGTCCTAGGAACACTGGTCCTATTAAGAGCATCTGCAACAGCTTTCGCTTTGCTACGATGACGCTAAATCTTCAAATTATAATCCTTAGTCAATGCAAGCCACAACCTTACTCTCGTACTTAAGTCGTCTTGAGTAGAAAATAGTTGATAATTTGACGAGCACTAAAGATGTCACATGACTCGCCATATTTATAGTGCCTTTTAAAGTATAGAACGTGGCCTCACAACCATCCAGCTAAAAGATGCATCCTTCTTATATGATTCTGCCCATGGTTGGTGCTCAATGCAATTTCAAAGTGCTATTCTAGATCAAGGCGAAGAGTTCAACACTAATGTTTCCAACGAATGTAACCAAACTCTTTGTCTTGATCAAACTCCATTAGTGACAAGATAGGGACATATTAAGCACATTACTCTCAAACTTTGGTAACATGTTCTATATAATAAGTTGCCTTTCAAAACCGTATTTACAAAAACCAACCAACATGGTGAGATCCGAACTGCATTATAACCAAGCTTTGTTGCAAAACATATCCAAACTACACCACTCACCACATACACCAAGCACTAGGGAGATCTTCAAAATAGAACTATTGACTTCTTGAAAAAGGTCACCAAATGATTGTACCTCCTTCACTCTTTTCCAAAACATTGCATCTGGACACCTTGCTTTTAGTGCTCAAGTGCAAACCTTGATCCATCTATGACGAGTACATCACTCCTATGGATACAAACAACAATCTTCCAATGATCATTCAAGGTCCAATCACTAGAGCTCACGCGCGACAATTGAATTTAGAGGTGAGCTTGTTCCTAAGTACTTCTTTATATGATTGTTAGAATAGATTGGTAGCTAATGATTATATTGTAATTAGGAACAATGGAGAGAATCAGAAGGGTTTTGGAGACGAGTTTCAAGGTGGATAGGACCAGCAAGGCAAGATGGAGGCACAAATCAAGTCGACTTCGAGTCCACCTTGGAGTCCAGGAGCAGTCAACAATGAAACGGATGCCCAGGTCGCATACGGGCTCGGATTTGGACATTCTTTACATGCTTGGAAAGCTAAGAATATAAACTTTCCAATGGAACTAGGTTCATGTCAAAATTCGTCCAGAGTCATTAGACATCGATGAAACAATATGACATCCAGAATCTGTCTTGGTTGTGTGTCGTCGTATTTTGGCTTTTGGGTCGTGTATCGTGTTGAGCCTAACAGGGGCGCGTCCAGGGGGTCGACCACGACCCTAGACTCCTTAAATCAGAAGCTGCTGCAAAGTTAGGGTTTGGGTTTATCTTAGATCAATTCTGTCAAGAACAGTGTCGTCGTTCATCGGTTTGTGAGACCCCAACTTTGTGAGCTTAATCCTTCATCTGCAATTGTTTTGCATTCTTCCTTGTTATTGCTTGTGTTCTTCATTTTATAGGCAAGGATTAGCCTTCTTGGCAAGGTCAATTGTGCAACGCCGGTTGATAAACTGAGGAGACGTGGTGCTGCAATTGTGGGGTTCGGAACGTGTTGTTCGGAAGCCGGATCGAATTGTGTTGCGACTCCACCAAATCGATCGTTATCAAAACCCAGAACCTTTCGAAAGATCGTGAAACCTAGTTCACATCAAGTGTACTCAGAGACAGGTTTACCATCAGGTTCGTCTTTTCACCTTTGTCCTATAGTCTAGAATATAACACTACAAAAAAAATTTCGCTGTCCTACAACCCTGTTTAGCTTTGCAGTTTCGTTTTCAAATTGCTTTGTTGAGTTTGTGTCCATGGTTGAGTCTTGTTGCTAGTTGAAGTCGTGTTCGTCATCGTAGCTCAACGTGCCCATCGCTTTTTGTTGGTTTCCGCTGCTATCCTACCCACGTTTAGCCATACAACAAGTCGAGCCACCACATTACTCGATTTGTCTGCTAGCCGCCTTGTGTGAACTATCGCCACACAAACCCTAGATAGGTTGTGCAAGCCGCATTGATCGCCTTTGCATCGCATACTTGATCCTTGTTTTATCTGGGGAATACCTATTGGTTGCTGCCGCAGATGCTAGGAGGAAGTTTTACCCTAGCCGTTGTTGTCTTTCGTGCCATTGGAAAACCATAATTTGAGATACCTTCCATAAAACAAGCATAACTTTTCACTCGTTGCTCCGTTTGAGCTCAATTTTTTACAACAGTGGAGTCAAAAAATTCAAAAAAAATCAGGAAGATAATTAAAAATTTAGTAGTTTAAGGGTTTTCAGTGAAGCTTTCTAATTTTCCCTAGACCACATTACATCTCTGTTTGGTCTGAAAATTTGTGTTGATCCATTTATGGTGTTCTTGGTTGTTAGAAAAATATCAAAAAAATAAAAATAAAAAAGAGAATAAAAAACACTTGTGATTCCTACTAGTGCCTTTTTGACAATCTTAGTACAAAAATTGTAGAACTGCCATTTTGATGATTCCTTGAGCTTTTCCATCGTGCTTTGTTCTACATTTTTGTGCTACGTCTAGCACATCTGTGCAAGCAATTGTGACTTGTACTTTGGATTACTTATTGAACTTTGCTATTCTCTATTCGTTATTTGCTACTCCTTGCTACATATTTTGCCTTCCGAGCTCCACATACTACTTCTGGACAGCACATGTTTTTGCCCCTTGCAATCGCGGACTACACCTTACAGGTATCATTTGCCTTGCTTGTTGGTTTTGCAAGGGCTTGGTAAGATGCTTCCTTTTGCAGTGTTGAGAGCACGTAGTCGCATTATTAAGGGTAACCTTCACTGTGTTTGTTCTTGTTGTGGTGCTTCTCAATGGTAGGAGATGATGCACCAAAGGTTCTCGCAGATTTCAGTGAATGTGTGAGACATGAAGAGCTAGAAGCTACTATGAGAAGATGGAAGAAACGATCAACAAGGCTGTTACTGACACACTCATTGCTATGAAGCTTGGCATCATGTTAGAGAGGGTGGACCGACGGGTGTCCGAGCTTGCCAACAAGGTTGTTGTACTAGAGGCGCGTCCACAGGAGCCACCACTCCAATGTTTTCTAGATGACATGGTGTTTGATAACAATAGTAATTATGATGAAGTAGCTACCAGAAACGCACGCCTCCAACGCCGTCTTTGCCACAACATGTGAGGTATGGGTGGTGCTCCGAACCATTCGCAAGGTAATAACAATCGTGATGACCCTTATGCTAAGATTAAGTTTAGTTTACCTTCTTTTTCGGGTCATGATAGTATAACATAAATTTTCTGCCCACCTTTTACCTGCCCATCATCACGTTAGACAAGACACTAGTGAGTTTAAGGACTTTGCTATTATATGGTGGACTGGTCTAGTTGGAGATGGTAGAGCTCCTACGACTTGGGATGAGCTTAAGGTGGCTATGCGTGATCATTTTGTTCCCCCTTCATATCATAGAGATTTGCGTAAGAAATTGCAGCACTTAGAACAAGGAGAAACTTCTATGCAGGATTACTTTAGTGCTTTGCAAAAAGGTATAATGCGTTGTGGTATTGTATAAGGGCCTGAGGATTCTATTTGTCGCTTTTATTCAGGCCTGAGGTGTGACATTCAGGACATAGTTGATTATAAGAACTTTAACTCTGTCGACCCGTTGTTTCGCTATGCTATGCTTGCAGAAAAGGAGTTGCAGGGGCGTCAACAGTAGGGCAAGAACAAGATGGGAATCACCTCCTACACGCCACGTGTGACGTCATCTTCGGGGCTGCCCAAGCCAACCTCTTTTCGAGCACCCCCACCAGTGAGCAAGCGATCCACATCTTCGGCAACTGCTTCCCCACCACCGCCTAAACCATCTTCTGCACGTTCTTCAGATTCAGGTAACAATCCTTTGCAGGAGGGCAGCAAGAGTACCACCTCGATGCCACGCACTTCCAACATTCACTGCCACCATTGCCATGGGATTGGCCACATGCAGAAGGATTGCCCTAGTCAGCGGGCATACATTGCTACAGAAGATGGATACATAAGCATCTCCGACGTTGAAGATGATGAGGCAACTGAAGTTGATGAGGAGAGTGGTGTTGCCTTTGGTAGTGAGGACACGACAGCCTTTAGGAGCATCATTGTGCAATGAGTACTCAGCACACAAGTACAACAACCTAAGAAGTTCCAACGCCATAACTTGTTCTAAATTTTTTCATCATCAACAACCGTCGAGCACGTGTCATCATTGATGGAGGTAGCTAAAATAATTTGGTGAGTTTTGATTTGGTCAGAAAGCTTGGCTAGGCCACACGCCCTCATCCCCATCTGTATTATATTCAGTGGTTTAATGATGTGGGGAAAGCTAAGATAACACAAACCTGTAGAGTTTTGTTTTCCATTGGTACCTATGCTGATTTTGTTGACTGTGATGTCGTACCTATGGAAGCTTGTTCCCTTTTGTTGGGACGTCCTTGGGAATTTGATAATGATGCTATACACCATGGAAAAAGAAATAAATACACTTTTATACATAAAGGAAATAAAATTATTTTGCTACCTATGACACCCGCTGAAATTGTACAAGCTGGTAAAAAATGAGCCGCTAGTTTGCATGATAAGGATTCTGAAAATCAGCAAGTTGCTAAATGTATTTACCCTCCTAAAAAGGATAAGTCTGCACCAAATTCTGAGGTCGAGGGAATTAAATTAAAGGGGGGAGTTATGCTTGCAATGAAATCTGAACTTGCTAAACATTTTGAGAATGATAGGCGCTATGCTTTCACTTGATGATATTGCTAGCTCTTTTCCTCCTGTTGTCACTAACATTTTGCAGTAGTATGAGGACGTTTTTTTCCAACTGAGTTTCCATCGGGGCTTCCACCTTTGAGAGGGATAGAGCATCAAATTGATTTGATCCCCGGAGCCACATTGTCGAACCGTGCTGCTTCTCGCACTAATCCCGAGGAGATGGACCGTTGGTATGTATGTGAAAGCCTTAGTCCTTGAGCTGTTCTTGTGCTTTTGGTTCCCAAGAAAGATGGTACTTGGCGTATGTGTGTTGATTGTCGAGCTATCCATAATATTACCATTCGATATCGTCATCCTATTCCTAGGCTAGACGACATGCTTGATGAGTTGTGTGGTGCTATAATTTTCACAAAGATAGACTTACGTAGTGGTTATGACCAGTTAAGAATGAAACTTGGAGATGAATGGAAAACAACTTTTAAAACCAAATTCAGGTTATATGAGTTGTTAGTTATGCCTTTTGGTTTAACCAATGCACCTAGTACTTTCATGCGATTGATGAATGAGGTTTTGAGGGCTTTTATTGGGCGATTTGTGGTGGTTTATTTTGATGATATATTAATTTTCACCAAGTCTTTGGATGAACATATTTACACTTACATGTTGTTTTTTATGCTTTGAGAGATGCACGTTTGTTTGGTAACCTTGATAAGTGCATCTTTTGCACCGATAGAGTTTCTTTCCTTGGCTATGTTGTTACTCCATAGGGAATTGAGGTGAATGCTATGAAAATTTAGGCCATTGGGAGCTGGCCATTGCCCAAACCATCACACAGGTATGGAGTTTTCTTGGACTTGCAGGTTTCTATCGCCGCTTCGTCAAAGATTTTAGCAACATTGCTGCGCCATTGCACGAGTTGATGAAGAAAGGTGTGGTGTTTCATTGGGGAAAAGCACAAGAGGAGTCCTTTGCAACTTTGAAGTACAAGCTTACGCACGCGCCATTGCTACAACTTCAAAACTTTGGTAAGTCTTTTGAGCTCGAATGTGATGCTAGTGGTGTTGGCATTGGTGGTGTTTTAATGCAAGATGGTAATCCCGTTGCTTACTTTAGCAAAAAATTGCATGGACCTATTTTGAATTACTCTACGTATGATAAGAATTGTATTCTCTTGTACGTTCTTTACAGACATGGCGTCATTATTTGTGGCCTAGAGAATTTGTTGTTCATTCTGATAATGAATCGCTGAAGTATCTTCGCTCTCAAAATAATATGAATCGTAGACATGCTAAATAGGTTGAATTTATTGAAAATTTTCCATATGTTGTCAAACACAAGAAGGGGAAGTATAATGTGATTGTTGATGCTTTGTCTAGATGATATACTTTGCTATCCCAACTTGACTGTCGGATTTTTGGGCTTGAATCAATAAAAGAACAATATGCGCTTGATCCTTATTTTAAAGATGTGTTGCTCAATTGTCGAGTGGGTCATGCATGGAACACATTTGTGGTTAATGATGTGTTCTTGTTTAGAGCTAACCGCCTATGCATTCCAGTTGGTTCTGTTTGTCTTTTGTTGTTACAGGAAGCACATGGAGGAGGATTGATGGGACATTTTGGTGCTAAGAAGACCACAGATGTTTTAACCTCGCATTTCTTTTGGCCCCAGTTGAGGAGAGATGTTGAGAGGTTTGTTGCTTGCTGCACCACATGTCAAAAAGCTAAGTCTCGATTGAATCCACATGGTTTATACATGCCTCTTCCAGTTCCTTCTATTCCTTGGGCCGATATTTCTATGGAATTTGTTTTGGGATTGCCTAGGACTAAGAGGGGGAGCGATACCGTATTTGTTATGGTGGATCATTTTCTAAGATGACACACTTTATACCATGTCATAAGGGTGATGATGTTATACATATTGCTGACCTCTTTTTCAAAGAGATTGTTCATTTGCATGGTATGCCGTCTACTATTGTTTTAGATCGTGATGCTAAATTCTTTAGTCATTTTTGGCGGACTCAGTGGAACAAGTTGGGTACAAAAATGTTGTTTTCTACTACTTGTTATCCACAAACTGATGGACAAACAGAGGTAGTAAACCATACTTAGGGTACTATGTTGAGAGCTATTTTGAAGAAAAATTTGAGGATGTGGGAAGAATGTTTGCCTCATGTCGAGTTTGCATATAATCGAGCAACACATTCTACAATTGATATTTTTAGGTAGTGTATGGTTTCAACACACGTGCTCCTATTGATATTTTTCCTTTGCCTACTAGTGAAAGGATTCATAATGATGTCAAGGAACGTGCTGAATTTATTTTGCAAATGCATGAAACAACTAAGCACAACATTGAAAGGATGAACGAAAATTATAGAATTGCTAGTAGTAAAGGTAGAAAAGAAGTTAAGCTTGAACCGGGTGATTTAGTATGGTTACACTTGAGAAAAAATAGATTTCCAGATTTGAGAAAGTCTAAGTTGATGCCAAGAGCTAATGGTCCTTTCAAAATACATGAAAAGATTAATGATAATGCATATAACCTTGAGTTGCCTCCCGAGTTGGGGTTAGTTCCACCTTTAACATTTCAGATTTGAGGCCATACTTGGGAGAAGAGGATGAGCTTGAGTCGAAGATGACTCCAATTCAAGTGGGGGAGGATGATGAGGACATCACTCCTATGGATACAAACAACAATCTTCCAATGATTATTCAAGGTCAAGTCACTAGAGCTCGCACACAACAATTGAATTTAGAAGTGAGCTCGTTCCTAAGTACTTCTTTATATGATTGTGAGAATAGTTTGCCACCTAATGATTATATTGTAATTAGGAACAATGGAGAGGATCAAAAGGTTGTTGGACAAGATTTTCAAGGTCGAGAGGACCAGCAAGGGCGTGCAAGGCAAGATGGAGGCCCAAATCAAGTCAACTTCGAGTCCACCTCGGAATCCAGGAGCAGTAAGCAATGAAACGGACGCCCAGGTCGCCTACGGGCTCATATTTGGATGTTTTTTATATGCTTGGAAAGCGAAGAAGATAACGTTTCCAATGGCACTGGTATCATGTCAAAATTTGTCCAGAGTCATCAGGAATTAATGAAATAAATTGACATCCAGAATCTGTCTCGGTGCTGTATCGCCGTATTTTGGCCTTTGGGCCGTGTATCGTGTTGAGCCCAATAGGGGCGCGTCCAGGGGGGTCGACCATGACCCTAGACTCCTTGAATCAGTAGCCGCCGCCCAAGTTAGGGTTTGGGTTTTGCTTAGATCAATTCTGTCAAGAATAGTGTCACCGTTCATCAGTTTGTGAGACCCCAAATTTGTGAGCTTAATCATTCATCTGCAACTGTGTTGCATTGTTCCTTGTTCTTGCAAGAATGTTCTTCGATTCGCAGGCAAGGATTAGCCTTCTTTGTGAGGTCGACCATGGAATGTTGGTTGATAACCTGAGGAGACGTGGTGCTGCGATTCCATGGTTCGGAACGTGTTGTTCGGAAGCCGGATCGAATTGTGTTGCGACTCCACCAAATCAATAGTTATTAGAACCTTTTGGAAGATTGGGAAACCTAGTTCACATCAATGTATGCTTCTTGGTTAACCTTTGCCACCGTGAGAAACTTCTTATATAAATGCCGTCAACTATGAGGCCAAAACCACTCGTACCACCGTCCAATAGGAATAAAAAAACACTTGTTGATTCGTTACAAAAAATACTACCCAACCAGTTCCCTTCGAGTATGATTTGACCATACGAGCACACGCCCATGAGGGAACAATCCACTGCCACTGCAATAGTTCCATGATCTTCTCCTCTGGTGTAGCCAACCTTGCATCAAATCCAACGACATATTTATACTCCTTGTTTTAGCCTCTATGATGCAACAACCTTGTAGCTTCTACATGAACCATACTTGCTCCGCAACTAGATGTAAACTTTGAGATATCAACTAGCTTCACACTTCATCAGCTCTATTGAAAGTTAACAACAAACTAGAATGGAAGGATCCTCTTATAAATAACATCATGGGTCACCAGCATAATGACCATAATAGAGCCTCCAAAAACTAAGCTACGATATTTAAGACCTTCTGCCAACTCAAGATTGAGACAAAGAACATTAATTGTTGGCTCAACTGTCATAGCCTCATCAACAATACAAAAATATAAGCTTGAATCCCAATGCTGCTAGTCAACTAGGGGCTGCGTGGCACAACTTATATTCCGAATCATGACATCTCACCAAAAATCATGAGAATAACCACCATCAGTGAACCATCAACTCCTAACTTTGCCATATGGCTTCGATCTTCTTTGGCACATCATGTTGACACTATATTAAGAAAGATCTTCTCCAGATTGTCTATTGTTGGCGGCTATTAAGTACCAAAATAACCGCCAACATTCTCTACTAAAGTGAAGAATCTCTGCTTCGAATAACCGCCAACATTTCTAACACGCATATTTCCCTTCGAATAATGTAGTTCCACATGTCCTTGGAGAATCTCTGCTTGTAGGTGATTTACTGTAGAAAATAAAGGAGAATCCACCTCATGGATCCAAGTGACAACATCCCGACAAATCAGAAGCCGCCACGCATGCAACACATGGATTGAAGGGCCCACAACTGTCCAAACCGCCTCAATTCCGTGCATGCACATCACAACAACACTCATGACCCACCTGTCAGCCACCTGGACAAAGCACATGACCAGAGGTGCCAGGATTGGTTCGGCTGAACCGACCTTGGCCCCAATGATCTTGGCCTTCCACGTGTCACTCTCTCATGATGTCCTAAGGTCAGTTGTCATGGATGCTTGGAATATTCCCTTGAGATGCTGCCTCTTGGAACCTATAAATACGAGCGAGGGGGCTCCAAATGAAGGCACACAACATTTGGGCAATAGGTTCTAGTCTTAGTGGAGCTAGGCGAGAGTAGCTCTATTCAGGTTCCAAGTCTCTTTGAAGCAAGGGTATGGCTCTTGTATCTCTTAGTTCTAGGATGACTTTATTCTACTTTGATTATACACTTCCTTCATATCTAGTTAGTCATTGTCATGACATGATTGAGCTGTGTTTATGTTCTTGATATCCTATAGTTCTTGGCTTATATGCTTGTGAAGTCCTTTATCCTAGCATGATAGTATAGAAATGAGCGCCCTCATGCATTTTAGACTTTGCTCTAGTTCATCTAGAATATGGTTTCATGCTTTATATGGTTTCCATGATCTATGCCACGGTCTGGGTTCATCGACCGTTCTTATGGCGTCATTGGTCATAGCCTCAATAGCTCGAGATGGTCAATGTGTTGTGAACAATGCGAGCATGTTGATCGAGTTGGAATCATTGATAGAATATTATTGTTCCCCACGGTTTGGCTGGGGTAGGCCGCGAGTGGTGACAACCCCGTTGGACCCTTTGAAATCCCCCACATTCGGGTTCCCTATAGGAGTTCTGAAATGAGTAACAACCTGGTTGTGCGTAAGAAACAAGGTAGTTTATCTCCCCCTACCTGGGTGCATAGGCTTAGATTGTATAGTTGTATGAATCCATAGCTCTAACTTGATCTGTGTTTTATATAGGAAGTACATAAGAACCTAGACGCTAACTCTTAGTCCTTCTCCCTAGCCTAGATGTCCTTGAGTTGATCCCATATGTGTGTCACACTACCACCTTATCTCTTTATCTTACCCATGTCATGTGTAAACGATTCTATCTATGCTAAGGTTATATTCATGATCGCAATAGTAATCTTTATGCCAACCGCCTTCCTTTGGGAAATACGATACCCTTGGGAATACTCATGGGTGAAGTGCTACAATGGTATATCCGTGCGCTTGCAGATTCATTATCAATTGTTAGATCTACCACACGGCATTCCTAGCGGTGCTATTGGGAAACTAGTAGTGACGTTAAGAAATGCCAACAAGCATTTCTGGCACCGTTGCCGGGGAAGGCACTAGTTTAAAGAATTACTTTGCACATGTTTATATGCATAGATGGTAGATCATTACTTAGGTAGGGTAACGTTCGATATGTCTTCTCTATCTTTGATGTTGAAGATAGGTAGTGAATGACTAGTTTCAATTTGCCAAAAAACTTTACTAAAGATCCGGAGTCACATGTAAGGCGAGCGCGAGCTCATTTCGGTTCACCTCAACGTACTCTCCCGACAGTCGATCCAGCTTCCTTTGTACCATCTACGTCAACTGCTATGGCTCAGAAGACTCTCCGCGAGTTCTCCGCTCCCTCTACCACTCTGGTACCAAAAGGTCCTGATGTGGAAGTAGGGAATGACAACTTCGAGATCAAGACGAGTCTCATTACGATGGTACAGGCTAACCCATTAAGTGGGAAGGCCAACGAGGATGCAAGCATCCACTTGCAACAGTTCCTTGAGTTGTGCAGCAACTTCATCATCAGAGGAGTGAGTAAAGATGCTTTTTGTCTCCGCCTGTTTTCGTTCTCCCCCGTTGGGAGAGCAGAACAGTGGTTGTTTGCAAGTTGTGTAGAGATTAATACTTGGGAGAATTGCTCTGCGGCATTCCTTGCAAAGTTCTTTCCGTTGGGCCAAACCAACGCCTTTCATGGATGAATTTCAAGTTTTCAGTAAGTTGCATCAGAGTCAATTTCAGAAGCATGGGAAAGGCTCCAGGAGTATATCCTGGTCTGTCCTCATCACAGGATGGACAACTGGATGGTTCTTCAAACATTTTATAATGGGTTGATTCCAACAGCCCAAAGCCATATTGATGCTGCTGCTAAGGGATCTTTCTTCTCATATACCCCTGAAGCTGCTCCTACATTAATTGAGAATATCATATCCAATTAAGGATGGAGCCATATTGATGCTTACCACTAAGATAGACCTCCTCATGAAGAAGGTGGACGACTACACTCAAGAGAAGGCTGCCATGACCAATGGAGTCTTGCCAATGGGCATTCACAACACTTGTAAAATCTATGGAAATATTGGGCACTCGGGGAGTCACTGCCTCGTTACCCATGAAGATGTGCTGTACATGAATGACAATAGTGGTTATCATCCACAAGGAGGACAAGGGTGGAATCAATCAAGCCCTTATCAAGGAGGCAACCATGGTAACTCTTTCAACCATAACCAGCCATCCTTTAAAGATCTCATTCTAGGCTAAGACAAGATCAATGAAGACTTCAACAAGAAGCTGGCCTCCAATGAGAAATCATTGGAAAGCCTCAGCATCAAGCTTGATGTGATTTCTTCATCACTGAAGAGCCAGCTAAACTTTAACAAGATGACGGAATCACAATTGGCACGGGTGGCTGCTGTTATTACCTCGTTAGGAAGTGGAAGGTTAACGAGGCAATCTGAAGCTGCTCGTGAAAATGCTAGCGTAGTGACCACGAGGGGAGGTAAGGCTACCTGTGATCCACCATATCGTAACCATGTAGGGAAGAACAGGAAACCCACCAAGGTGGATGAGGAATCCAAGGACGGAGACTCCAATAAAGAAGAGCATCCTCGGGTCAAGAAAACGCCCAAGGGAAATGAGGTATTGGAAGAGAACGCGTCACTAGATGATCTGTTCAACCCCAACATCTTGGGAAGTTTGTCAAATTGTTGTGACCCTTATCGAGAAGTTAGTCATATTCCCATGATCAAGAATCACATACACCCGCTGTTGACGGTCGTTACGACACATTTTCGACCACCAATACTCGGGAATAAAAGAGGCTATATGAAACATTCCATGCACTTAGGGTTATTTCTAATAAAGCTCCACGAGTTTTGGTGTGTATCACTTGTGCAGGTACAATAATGACAAATATGCGCTACGGGGGTTAGAATTGAACGATTTGGCCGAACGACACGATTCAGCCGGTTACCCCCTTAGCCGTACATAAAGCAAAGCACAACTGGGAGGCCATCCACGCCAGCGGTGACCATACAGTGACCATACATGACATGTGGACCACCATCACATCACCTCTGGGCCAAACCAACATGATGTTCATGAAAACAAGGCAGCCCAGAGCAACCCGAAAGGAGATGCGGTGCAGGGGGCGGCGCGGGGCCAGCAGCCCAGTTCGGCTGAACTGAGGGCCTTCGGTCGAACCACCCCCAACCACGAACTGAGTCGTCTTCAGAAGCTCTAGTATTAGCTCTTCTATCTTTTCCATTTCTTTTGTAGACTTTGAGTTATTAATATAATTATCTTTATCATCTTGTTTGAGTTATTTTCATCTTGCCTCTACTTTATTCTAGTTGCAAGTATTTCGTGTTTAGACTATCGTGAGTTGTAGTTATTGTTCTTCTTGTTCTTGTTTAAGTCTTTATCTTGACTGGTTCTTCGATCCTACTTAGTACTTGAGGTGAATTGTCACCCAGAGTATTGACAGAGTTGGTTGCTCTTGCTAGCGGATTAAGTAGTTGTTGGATAGTGTAGGTGCGGTACCTAGACTAGACTGAGCCTTAGTTTGTCCCTGAGTCCACGGAGGTGGTAGCCGTTATAGGTGGTGACAGCCCTATACAGCCTACATAGCCCATCACGTCCAGCTCGGCCTACAGTAGCCACCATGGGTTATTGGCAGCACCTGCATATTGTAGGTTCTGCTTCCCGACGTTAAGATAATAGAGTTAACCTAGAGCCTGTAGAACTTCTCTCTCAACTCTTGTATCTCTCGACCAGAGTAACCCATATAGATAAAGGACCCAGGAAACCTCTATTTCTTCTCGTTGTCCTCCCAGCTAGCTAATCCTTCTCTCATCTATTCGAGTCCCCTTGAGCTCTGTGTCACGATATAATCATTCCTATCCTTTACCATTATCCCCGCCTTGTTAGTAGTGTACCCTTCTCTACTAGTCTCGAATATATGTTTGCTATTACTTTTGCCAAAACTTCCCTGCAGAGATATAAATTATGATACCTCGGATTACTCCCGGGTGAACTGCTACAGCGGTAATTCTATGCGCTTGTAGAATATTTATATATTTTACTAAGCCATAATAAAACCACTGAAACACTACTTACCACAATACCGAGATTCACAATCCTTATATTGGATCGTAAGAAGTGTCAACAAGCATTTCTGGCGCCGTTGCCGAGGAAGCAATTGGCTAGATACTTTCAAACTTTTTTCTCGAGCTATCATAGTTGAGTATTCCGCTACTCAAGCAGGTTTATCCTTGCTCTGTTTCATTGGTCTTGTGAAGCAGAGCAGTGCATGGCTGGTTTCCAACAACCATCAAACTTCCAAGAACATCATGAGTCTTTCGTGAGGAAAGTATGACCTCGTGTTGTACCTCCTCAGAAGCAGCTCATTCCGACGAGCCCAGTCCTTACCGTCGTTGACTCGACTTCATAGAGGATGGCAACCAAAACGATCTGTGAGTTCTCTGCTCCATTGAGCGAGAACGTGCGAGTCGGACCAGCTCCGCCAGTCGGAGATGGCAACTTCGAGCTCAAGCCAGCCCTCATAAACATGGTGATGGCTAGCCCATTCTGTGGCCAGCCACATGAGGATGCCAACGCACATCTTCAGCGTTTTCTGGAGATCTGCAACACCTTCACCATACGCAGGGTAAGTATCAATGCCGTTCACCTTTGTTTATTATTGTTCTCATTATTAGGCAAGGCAAAACAATGGTTTTATGCTACCCGCGAAGCTATAGACTCATGGGATAAGTGCACTAGTGCATTTTTGCTGAAATTCTTTCCAGTCGGGAAAACCAACGCCCTCCAGAACAAAATATCTAGCTTCCAGCAATTAAAAGATGAAACAGTCATGGAGGTATGGGAACACCTACAGGACTATATTTCTGCTTGTCCTCACCATGGTATGTAGAATTGGTTCATCATCCAAACATTTTACCACGGGCTTAAGAGCTCTGCTCGCGAGTATTTGGATGCTGCTGCTGGAGGTGCCTTCTTCTCGCTTGAGGAGAGCCGAGCAAAGGCTCTCATTGAAAAGATGGTCGAGAATCAGGGTTGGACCGATGATCGTGCCCAACCACGGACCCGAGGAGTTCACCAGGTTGATGATCTGGACATGCTCGGTGCCACGATGGACCTCCTGATGAAGAAGCTGGAGGCCCCTGCTCAAGAAATAGTGCAAGCCATGGATGCTCGCATGACGTGCGATGTCTGTGGCAATACCGGCCATCCGGGAAATGACTGCCCCGAAACATGAGAAGATGCCCACTACATCAACAACTCCAACAACAACAGGTACCCTCTGAACAACTACGTCAACTAAGGCTAGAATTTGTGCCCAAACCTCCCGTTCGAGAGGCATCAACAAGCTAAGATTTTAATTCCAGCAATTTCAATAATCAACCATCACTTAGAGATCTTGTGCTAGGCTAGGGCAAAATCAATGAAAATATTAGTAAAAATCTCACTGCTAATGACAAAATCCTAGAAAGCATAGACTCAAGATTGGATTTGTTCTCCTCTGCTATGAACAGTCAACTAAGCTTTAATAAAATGATAGAAACTCAAGTTGCTCAGTTAGATGCCGCTGTTCCTATTGCTGAATTAGGAAAGATTCCGGGGGCAACCCGAACCTTCCATTGAAATAGATAAGGTTGTTACTACGTTCCATGCTTTCCATGCAGGTGAAGTCTCGTATGTACAAGTAGAAATACCATGAGGGACGTACCTGCCAAGAGCTGCTAGGAAATCTATCACAAGAACTCCACCAGAAAGAAAAGAAGATCCCAGAGTGCCTATCATTCAGTACGCGATCTGGAATCATCACATTGATGATGCACTCTATGATCTATGAGCCAGCGTAAACATCATGTCCAAGGTACTATTCAAGAAATTATGCTATTCCAGTTTATCTCCTACAAGTGCCCAGGTAAAACTTGCAGACTCGATGATCCGCTATCCCGAGGGAGTGATCGAGAATGTGCCAGTCCGAATCTGTGGATATTGCATACCTACATACTTCGTTGTCCTTGATACAGGGAACGATTATTCGTTTCCCCTTGTGTTGGGCTGGCCATTCTTGAACACCACTCGGGCTAGTATTGATGTGAATGCGAGAGTAATCTCATTCCGTATCAATGGAATGCCGATCTCCTTCAAGTTTCACCGATGGGAACAGTAGAAGGCAAAGCCACTCACTGTGGAGCAAAGAAGCGCCGAGTGTTTTCTAAAATCACTCCTTAGTGGAGAGTTGGAAAGATTTGGTGGGGAGCAGTTGGAATGGGATGAGCTGACAGGACAAATGAGCAGAGAAGAGATAGACCTCTTTGTAAAGAGATACGAGGAGGAACAAGCCCTCTGGAATGCAACTGAGGAATCGATTCCACCTCCACCAACACCGAAGAAAATCAAGAAGGTGTGGCGGAAGAAGGTTGCATCATCCAAACCACCCACTTCGGGATCAGACGACGACAAAAATCACTAAAGACAGGAGGAGTACCGCTCATGGACTTTAAACTTTAGCTCTCGCCGCGAGGAAAACCGGTATGTATCTAATGTTTCCCCTTCCAAAATTTATTTTACATCATTGCATTTGCATGTTTTCTTTTAAATTTTTGAATCACTTGTGCACGAAATAAAATGGGAGCAGCAAGAAATTATTTTCTATATTAACACATGTGGTAATTGCTTTGATTAATGAAATGGATGAGGTGCTGAAAATTTAATTGCTAAACCACTTTGGTAAATGCTAAAACCCATTTGCATTCACTTTTATCTTTTCCCTAAGTGCTCCATTCACTTCATCCTTTCACCAACCAGCACAAAACATGCTCTCCCCACTTCACATGGTTGCACACTCATCAATCACCACAAAACATGGCAGCATGGAAGTAACTCCACTAATGTACACTTTGGTCATGTCAAAATGAGCATCTTACCCACTAAACTCCACCAAAGTGCCCATGCCCTAGTGCTGGCTGCATCAACTTTGCATGGAATTGAAACAAGGTGGGTGCTGCACTCACATGGAGTGCCCAGGCCACAAAGCCTGGTTCGGCCGAACTAGGGCAGTTCGGCTGAACCAGGGGCTTGCCCCCTTTGCCTATAAATGCTACCCAGGTTGCTTGAGAGTTCCTTGCCCCATTCAGCTGTGTGATCATCAACTCTTGAAGCTCTCTCTCCCTCTCATTTCTTGCTCAAGCTGGTTCTCTCGCATTGATAAAAAGAGGAAGAAGAAAACACAAAAAAATTCCCTTTGTTTGATCTTTGTGATGCTACTTGAACGTGTTTGTGGTGGTTTCCGACACCGACAAGAATGACTAACCTTTTGTGGAGGTTTTTCATCCCCGCAAGAACGACTAACCCTCGAGTGACTGACTTGCTTTACTTGTGCTAACCCCATATTTCCAGTCCCTCGGGTATTCGTTGCGCTAACCTTTTGCAAGAAGCATGTCGAGGTTCTTCTCCTCGTTCCAACGCTCCGCCTGGCTGAACAAGCGTTCGGGCGAGGATGATGCTGGGAGTTCACCAGCACCGTCCCGTGGCTCGAACCAGGAGCGGCCAGCTTGGGTAGAGGCTCTACTTCACGCCCAGTTCGACAGCTCCTGAGTGAGGACGACATCGTCCTCCGGACGGACTGGGAGCGTGAAGCCTTCAACATGTCACGCCTGAAGGAGTTTGAGCTCACCCGTGTCTACGAGCACGACTTGCTCGTAAGAATGGGGATGATCGAGGAATTCCCAGAAGTGTTCGAAGTCGTTGGCTACAACAACTTCTGCGCGTCAACAAATCAGGTTTGTATCTCCTTACCCTCGAGTTTCTTCCAATGCTTTCATATGAAAGGTAGGGCATTTGCTTTCGGTTTTTCAACCAAGAGTAATTCTACTCTTAGAGGGATTTGAGTGTGGCTGTGGCTTTTGATCGCTGATGTTCTTTATAGCCCACTAAAGCTTTGAGAAAGTTCAGTCGAGATAGTTTGTGGCATAAGATTTCTGGGAACACATGTTGTACAGTTCCCCGTACCAACAACATCCATAACCCTACCTTGTGTCTCATGCATTGGTGGCTGGCTATGACAGTGTTTGCACGATCCAACTTGCTTCCAGTTAATACAGTTGAGTTGCGTCTGCTTTATAATATGGTTAAGCAAGTTTCTGTTTCGCCTATTCAAGACATGGTTGTCCATTGGTTGTCATATCCCTCTCGTATAGGTAGTGTGGCGGTGACTTCTCTAGTCACTCGCCTCGCTACCCGGCCGGGCATTCTCGAAGGTACACAGCTGAATTACATTGAGACAGCACGCCCCATTGTAGATGCCGAGCACTTCATGCAAGGCCACATGATACGACGAGCGTTTGACGGGAACTTAGTCAAGATTTATCGCGGCTATACAACCAAAGTCCCCCTGCCTTGTGCAGAGCTTAAGTTGTATGCTGCTCGAAAACTGACCCTTCAATTGAGTTCTGTTGTGGACGACTCTCTTCCTCGGAGAGAGCCAGCCCGGCACAATGTTGCAGGCACAGGGCTAGTTACCCGAGGGAGAGCCAGGTGAGATGCTAGGCTCACTACCTCCCTGGAGCTAGCAAGTTCACCATCGCAGCCGCACCGACATACGTGTGCCTTTGAGGTGGCATACGAGGAGTATACCAGTGCTGTGACATCTGGAGCAGGAGGCTCTATACACTCCTAGGATCCGGATTACTTTTGGCTCGGGCCGCTGGGATTACGCTCAGAGTACGAACTCTAAGTATTCCCATGGATGGTACGGAGGGGCGTACGATAGTACGTACAAGCCTTACTACCCTAGGCACTCTCACTCTGCATGCTTCACCATGCCAAGCGGTTATGACATCGGTTGGGGGCTGTCTTACATCCTCGACTGTGTCGATGTCCTCGACGACCATACCTGAAACATCGAGAGCTCACCAGCACACCATTCTCAGTACCACCAAGAGAATAACGGTGTGCTAGATTCCCTGAGGTATGACACCCAGCAGCAGACGAACCATATGACTGAATTCTTCTCGAAGTTTCAGCCCTACCAATGACAAAAAGACCCAAGCTTGGGGGAGGACCCCCAGCAGGTATGTCTCACGTTCCCATCAACGCTTTGATTTTGCATTTTCCATTTCCCTCTATATTTCCCTTCCAATTTCAATTCCATAAAAAAATGAAAAGACCAAAAATATTTGCTTTGAATAAAATTAACTCCGAACTATGCATGGAATGAACCATATGCCTCTCACTTTGGAAATGATGAACAATTGCTCTGTCATTAATCTTGCAAGTGTTTTATTTCAACTAGTTGTTCAATAGTAATTGGGTTAATTGGCGTGAGTAAAAATGAACCTGAAAACCTCATGGGAGCACATGCTTTATTCCAAGTCTAAAGTTGTTGGGAGGAATGATATAGTGAGATTGTGGTTAAGTTCTGCTTTTACTCTTAGTAAAGTTCCTCATTGGTTCAGAACTCCTACCAAAGCCATATGTTAAGCTTAGTTGAAAACCTTCTACACATATGCTGCTTGTTATCTTAGTGAGCTTTGTCAAATTGTTGTGACCATTGTGAGGAACCTTTCATGTTTTGAAGATCGAGATTCACATATGCACCACCTCTCACTTGCAATTCGTACGCTGGGAGTTAGCAATTTTTGACATTATCCATCCACAAAATAAATGCTCCATGTTGTATGATTCCCTCTCACCATATCCTTGAAAAGAGACATGGGCTATGCAAAAGGAAAAAGAAAGAAAAGCATGCTAAGTAGCATGGTAAAAAGGAAAGAAAAATGAGAAAAAGAAAAGCATGCCAAAATGGCATGGCAAAAGTATGAAGAAAAAGAAAAAGAGATAGCCCATGCTCTCAAAAATAAATCAAGGAGAGGAAGAATCATCCCAAGGAGTTCCACCATATTATACTCCACATATTCCACGCACTTGTACTTCTCGATCTAAAGGTGTGATTTGGTCCCCCAAAGATCTGGTCTTTGACTTAGCAAAATATAAGATGCAAGTATGCCTTCATCCATTGTCCCTAAACTACACAAAAGCTTTATTAGATTTTAGGATGAAAGAAGGCACACGCCTTTGGTGAGGATTCAAATACCACTTGAGTGATTGAGTGTGATAATTAAGGAACAAATTTAAATTTTCAAAAACTATGGAAAACTCCTAGATGGATCCTGAAAATAGTAGGAGTGGAATAAAACTAAATAAAATTGTTCAACCTTTCAACCACCCAAGACAAGGAGATTGCTATACGCCCCATAGGTAAATTGGTGAGTTAAACATTTGTCAATTATTCGAGTATTTTAGAGTACTAATTATTTATAAAGATTACATGCAAGACATTGACATTGTAGCAACTCCTGATCCACCGAGCCTATGTTTTTATCCTTGCTCGAGAACGAGCAAAGGTCTAAGCTTGGGGGAGCTTGTTGGCTGTCGTTACGACACGTTTTCGACCACCAATACTCGGGAATAAAAGATGTTATATGCAACATTCCATGAACTTAGGTTTATTTCTAATAAAGTTCCATGAGTTTTGGTGTGTATCACTTGTGCAGGTACAATAACGACAAATACGTGCTACGGGGGTCGGTATTAACCGAATTGGCCAAACGACACGATTCGGCCGGTTACCCCCCTTAGCCGTACATAAAGCGAAGCACAACTAGGAGGCCATCCACATCAGCGGTGACCAAGCAGTGACCGTACATGACACGTGAACCACCGCCACATCACCTCTAGGCCAAACCAACATGAAGTTCATCAAAAAAAGGCAGCCCAGAGCAACCCAGAAGGGGAGGCGGTGCAAGGGGGCGGCTCGGGGCCAGAAGCCCAGTTCAGCCGAACTGAGGGACTTCGGCCGAACCGCCCCCAAGTACCAAACCAATCCCATGCTGCAATTCCAGGCGTCCATATCAGAGGCAGTGCATCCTGTGGTTCGGCCGATCCCTAGCTGTTCGGCCGAACCCGGAGCATTCGGCCGAACCGACCTCTGACCGCCTCTGGCTACCTTGGTGGTTACCCAAGCTCAACCGCCATGAGCCACTATAAATACAAGTGTCCAAGGCCCGGATCAACACACGCTCTAGCCAAGGAGCTCATTTCCACTTTGTTCTAGTAGAGTTGAGATAGTTTAGCTGGGAATTACAGTCGAGTCAAGCTGTGCCTTGGAGGTTTCGGAGCCATCTTTAGAAGCTCTAGTATTAGCTCTTGTATCTTTTCCATTTCTTTTGTAGACTTTGAGTTATCAATATAATTATCTTTATCATCTTGGCTGATTTATTTTTACCTTGCCTCTACTTTATTCTAGTTGTAAGTATTTCGTGTTTAGACAATAGTGAGTTGTAGTTTTTGTTCTTCTTGTTCTTGTTTAAGTCTTTGTCTTGACTGGTTCTTCAATCATGCTTAGTGCTTGAGGTGAATTGTCACCCAGTGTATTGACAGGGTTGCTTGCTCTTGCTAGTAGAGTAAGTAGTTGTTGGATAGTGTAGGTACGGTACCTAGACTAGACTCAGCCTTAGTTTGTCCCTGGGTCAATGGAGGTGGTAGCCGTTAGGTAGTGACAGCCCTATACGGCCTACGTAGCCCATCATGTCCGGCTCGGCTGGCAGGAGCCTCAAGCAGTTATTGGCAACACCCCTTCTCATCACTTTCTACGTGTTGTAGGTTCCGCTTCCTGACGCTGAGACAATAGAGTGAACCTAGAGCCTATAGAACTTCTCTCTCAACTCCTGTATCTCTCGACCTGAGTAACCGAGATAGATAAAGTACCCAGGAAACCTCTATATCTTCTCGTTGTCCTCCCAGCTAGCTAATCCTTCTCTCATCTATCTGATTCTCCTTGAGCTGTGTGTCACGGTATAACCATTCCTATCCTTTACCGTTATCCCCCGTCTTTGTTAGTAGTGTACCCTGCTCTGTTAGTCTCGAATATCTTTTTCCTAGTACTCTTGCCAAAACTTCCCCGCAGAAATATAAATTATGATATTTTACTAAGCCATAAGAAAAAGCACTAAAACACTCCTTACCGAAGTACTGGGATAGCCCACTAAGATAACAAACTTGGTTCGGCCGAATTACCCCCCTTAGCGATCCACGTTACATGAAGCAAAGCATAGCCATGAGGTCGCATGCATGAAGTCCACGTCAGCAGTGACCAAGCGTGACAATGCATGCCACGAGGGCCAATGATGTCACCAATCCGTGGCAACAAACACACCGCGGATAGGTGGAGTCAATTCAGGCCATCCAAGAGCAAGGTAGTGCACCAGAGGGCCAAATGTGCAATGGGCCCAGTTCGGCCGAATCCATCTATTTGGCTGAAGCATGGATACATGCACAACAACCTCAGCAACCAACCCAGAGGAAAGATCTAGGGCATAGGAGCAAGGCGGTGCCAGATGGCACTTCGGCCGAAGATCTCTGGTTCGGCCGAACCCCCTGGTTCGGCCAAACCAGCTATCGACGATTTATGTCGAGCACGTCTGCCTGGGGGTACCCCAGAGAGTAGATTTGTGGGTCTCGCCGAGTTCTAGGTATGATAGTGCACGAACAACACAAAGATTTAGACAGGTTCGGGCCGTGAGTAGCATAATACCCTACGTCATGTGTGCTTGATTGTATTGCACATGAGTTGAGTTGTTTTGAGGGGGTCCCTGCTCCACCTTATATATCCGGGGAGCAGGGTTACAAGTCGGTTACATGATCCTAGTCGTATACAACAGGGAGTACTATAATAGGGTACTTTGGGGAGTCTCCTAACAGTACACGACTAGTCTTTCCAATCAACTACGCCGTCTTGCACCATAGCCGACTGGTTGAAAGTAGTCAGATCAAACTTTCCCTATCGAGTAGTTTAATCCTGTGGATGAGTGGCCCTAGGGATCCTGGTACCACAAGCCCTTGAGCATCTTGCGCCTTTGCTTCAAGTCTTGAATCTTCCTTAACATCTTCGAGTGGTTGAAACTAAGTCCAAGACACTCAAATCTTCTCTAACGAGTAGTTTCATTGGAGTGCATCTTTTAGTTGCACCCAATGGGTGTAGCCCCCAAGCCTTCGACAACTTTTTAAGTAGCCGATGGTTCAAAAGCAGTCATCAATCTTTATCTTGAGTAGTTCAATAGCGTGCACCTCGAGCTTCGAGTAGTTTGATGAAAACTAGTTGAAGGTCTTCGCTTTACTTACGCCAAAAATTTTGAAAAAATAAAATCCCGGATATTCCGCTAGCAACCCCTGAGCTTTAAAGCAAATATCTTTGGTTTAAAGATCAAGGAAATATTAAACAATCTCCTAAAATATTGAATCTCCGAATATTCCGCCGCTGGTGGTTAGTTAGGAAGGTTATCCCTAAAGAACCGGCCCTGATAACAGAATGCAATGCATCGCGATTACTGTACCGCACAGTATTCCTAACTGTTGTATATAAATATCTCTCTTTAAGCTTGCCCATTCTTCATCTGCTAAGTGCGTCGCCATTTGCTTCCACCAGAGCTTGTAGCCCGTGAGCTTGCGCAGCCCCCGAGCTTTCGCAACCCTAGTACACTGCACCACCATTTTTCTTCTTTAGTGAATTTGAGAGTAACCAAGGAAGTAACTTGAAGCGTCACCATGGGCAAGAAACAAGGAGCAGTGATGAAGACCGATGACGCTGGATCCGCCCAGCCGACGAGAAGAAGTCTACAAGGAAGAGGTTGTCATTGGTAGATCCTAATACAAGGATTGACTTAAAAGAACCTCTTCGCCTGCTAACGCTTGGAAGCATTGTACTATGTTTGCCAACGATCTGAACAACCTAGTAGGCCAAGGTTTGCTTCTATCAGAACAAACTCTTGAATGGAAATCTTGCATAAATCAGCCTTTTCCAACGGAAAACACCAATGAAATTTTGTTGTTTCTTTCCTTTTGCGAACGCGGTGTGGGACTACCCATCTCATCTTTCATGAATGAATTCCTTGATTTCTACAAGTTATAGCTTCATCATCTCAATCCCAATGGGATTTTATACCTTTCTGTATTCGTTCATGCCTGCGAAGCATTCCTCGGCATCAAACCTAGTCTCGCTTTATTCCGCACTCTGTATCATATCAAGCCACAACCTAATCTCTAGAGGATGAAAGTAGTTGGTGAGGTTGGAATTCAATTTTGCCAAAGGATCAATGGTTTGAAATGCCAATCAAGGATTCATGCGGAGACTGGAAGTCAGAGTGGTTCCTTATTGGTAAGTTGTTTACAACCATCTAGTATCTTGTTAAGAGTACTTTGTAGATATACTAATCCCAACCTATGTATTTTTAATACAGCAGGAAACCATGGCAAGAGCTGCCCTACCTTGGATGGCTGGTACTCACGGGATTTATCCCAGTGGAATACCAAGCCAAAAGCTGAAGACGTCAAAGATGTACCCGCCTTGTTAAGGCGAGTTAATCAATTGAAGCAGAAGGGTCTCACCAGAGTAGGAATCACCTTTAGCATGTTCACTAATGTAACTGATATGCCAATCATAGTCGGAGAATGCTCAAAATCAAAGCCACCAAGCTCAGTAAGTAACCATACAAACCAGTCAATTATTGTTGAAGTACTCAATACGCAATTGACTTGTTGTTATGTAGCCCTCTTCCGAAGAACCAGTCGGTGGGTTGACCCAGCAGGAGTGGCGAGAATTTCACGAAACTTCATCAGAAAAGACCGTGGATGCTGAGATCCCTAAAGCTGTTGGAGATGAAGAAGTCGTCCAGGACACAAATGGAGAAGTACCAGTCGAGTATCCTAAGGGTAAGTCCCTTGTGCCTAGTCTACTTTTCATTGAAGATTACCATACGATTTGAGTAAAAAGGATACTGACAAAAATTTGTGGGAAATTTTCAAACCAGAAAGCTCGAGGGGACTTCCAATTATTCCAGCGGGCGCCAAGAGGAAATGCTCAAGCTACTCCTTCGAAAGGCACTCAAGGCCACCCTCTAAGTCTGCTTTCTGATGATCAATCTGAGGAAGGGAGAACATCCAAGTGCATCATCATACCCGAGGGGTCGTCCACGACTAGTGCCATGGCGAGTGGTACTACCGGAAGTATCACATGCTCGAAGCAGAGCTTTCCCATACTAAAGAAATTCAGTTTCCAACCTCTGACTGCTCCTATGCCTTCAACAGAGTAAGTAAAGGAAGCACTCAAATCTTGTGTTATTTTTGTATCATTATCGAGGAACCATAGTATAAATTTGTTCTTGTCCTTCAATAGGTCATCAACCCGGGCCTTTTTAAAGGCAATACAGACCGATGATGCAGAAAATCAACCCGCTGCAATGGAAGTGCCTACCAAAGATCAATCAGCCGAGGCCAGGGTTGAGAAAACCTCCAAAGGCATTCCGGCTTGTGAGGCCAGTGGTCGTACAACTGGTGGAGAGCCTGACATTGAGCAGCACATGAACAATGCTGAGGAACCGACTACTTCAACAGAGGTTCGAAAAGCTACCACACCCACAAAAGTTGGGAACATCACCGTGGAAAATCAGTCAATCCTAGCTGTGGCAAACAAACCAGTCGAAGAGAAAGCTGATGTCATGGACGCAAAGGCCAGCGCTGGAGATCGAAGCTTAGCTTTAACCAAGTCACGAGAGAAGATCTCTAGCGTGCCGCCTGAAGAGCCCAAGGCCATCGCACCATCCTCGACCGCAGAAGTAGTCACACCCTCAACTTCAAAGGTATGCTAAGTAACCGAGTTTGATAAATTCCAACCATCGTACTTGAATCCTATAATCATTATGTCTTTTGGACTTGGATCTGTACCCTGCAATAGCCACAGACTGGTATAACAGAAGGTGCTGGAGAATCTAACAAGGATGTTGGCGTTAGCATCCCATCAACTGCTGGAGGAACTTCAAAAAATGTACGTAGCTTTTGTTAAAAGCATGTAAAAATAAAGATGAAATAAAGTAGTCTTATTAAGAACTACAGACTCCCTTTGCAGGTAGAAATTGCGATATTAGGTCCTAAAGATGAAGGTGATCAACTCAGGAGACATCTGCAAATAGCCCTGGTAAGGACTCGCAACCTGCATCGAGTTTCTAACTTGTGGATAGTATAGTGACAATAATTGTCTGTAATTGTAGGCCCTAGTAGACTTGGTTGAAAAACCTGGTGATGCCAAACTAGCGGCACACATTGAAGAGCTAGAGGTGGATCTAGCCGGGTTATTAGAGCAACGTGTGGAGATGCAACTAGAGCATAAAAAAGCAACCGACAACCTCCATGCGCAACTCCAGGCTCTTGGCGAAGAACGATCTAGGCTAGATACCCGCTGCAGTAGCTTGGTGAAGGAAAACACTAGTAAGTACTCTTTTCTAATTTAATCCGTGTTCCTCGAGTAGTCACTGGTTAAGTTGTTCTGTTTAACAACGCTGCATATGGAGCATGGCTAAAGAAGAATTTGAAGGAAGAGAAGGATAACATGACTTCGTGGTACAAGCTCTCACAATCCCAAGAGGATGAAATTACTCAGCTCAAGCACACCATGGAGGAAAAGAACAAGGAGTTTGCTGAAGAGCAAAAGATCCACCGTGACTGTGACAGCCAAATTGATCAATACTTGAAGACACAACAAGCCAAGCAGGAAGAAGTTGATAGCCTCCTGGCCCAAAAGAAGAATATAGAAGAAGCAGTCGAGCCAATCCTAGGAATGTTAACCCCAGAAGGCATGGCGACGGACAACCAGTCACTCTTGGATCGGCTGCCCCAAGTACTAGAGCAGGTATCAGAGTTCTACAAGTCCACTTTAAGGGAATGCACCAATAGGCTGTTGGCTTTGGTGAAGGCACATAATCCTGATGCCAAGCTGGAGATAAGGTATCTGCCTCCTGGCGCAACGAAAGAGCAGTATGAAGCACTGGTGGCCGAGACCGAGCCAATGTCTAACGAGTTTATCAGCTCTTTAGAGTAGTAATAGAGGACCAGTTGTAGTCCCTGTAATTTGCTACATTTAAGTAGTCTTTAAATTGTGCTACCGTGAAGGTAGTTGATGGTTTTTGCTACTGTTAAGTAGTCATTATTTTAATGTTGTTGTTTAAGCAGACACTATTGAAGCACTACTTTTTAAACAGTTTTACTACCCGCAAAGTAGTGGTATATTTTCTGGAAGCATTAGACACTTTGTGTTGAGTAATTGTAGTACTACTGCTTGTGGTCGTAATAGTGTTCAACTAGTCTGCTGTATTAAACATAAAATAATTTGAGCTCGGTAAGACTTGGTAGACTGCTAGGGCAAGTCTACAGTACTACTTTAGTAGTTTATAATTTTGTGTGTGTCACGCGAGATTACTTTTGTACTCAAGGTCTGGGTACTTTAAAGCATTATCTATTGTAACAGATTTTGTCTATGTTAGTTTTGTTAAGACATGATTTGTCGCTAGTGCAGAGCCATGGCACTACTTAGAGTAGTTTTGTGCTTAATTGCATGAAAGAGCAATACTAGTGTACGCTATGCATATCCGAGATAAGACTCTCATGAGTTCCTATAATGTATAAATAAGGGGTCTGATGTAGTCGACAAAGGACATAGAGCAAACCAAAACCTTAATCTTCCATTGAAGGTAGGATATCAAAGAAGCAAAACTAGCGCCTACAACCGGGTATTAGTTGGGGTAGCTCTACCAAGACTTCTGAGGCTTAGCGCCACTTTTTAATAAAAGCAATCTTGGCTTCTGTGAATAGAGTGAAACTACCCTGGGCCTGGGCTTTTTAAGCCACAAGCTGTACATAGGGTCTCTCTAATGAGAGTATAGTTAAGAGGTGAGAGGTATACTGCAATTTTTAATTGATAGGGAAACCATAACTTTATCGATCTTGTAATCATCAAGAATACATTTGAGTTGTTACATAAACCCGTTTGACGGGTAGAATTTCCTCGGATGCTTGACGTTCCATAGATTTGGTAAGTCTTCGCCTTCTTGAGTCTGGAGGCGATATGTTCCAGCCCCAATAACTTGCTTGACGAGGAACGGCCCCTCCCAACGTGACATAAGCTTGTGTAGGCCGTCAGTCTTCTACATGCGTCGCAATACCAAGTATCCTATGACAAAGGAACGAAGCTGGACGGAGCGTTGGTGGTAGCGTCGTAAGCCTTCGAGATAGCGAGTATTCTGGATAAGAGCCGCCACTTGGGCATCTTCGACACCGTCGACATCTTGGAACCTTTCCTGCTGAGCAACTTGTTTGTCATAGTTTTCCAGTCACGGGGCTTCCCAAAGGAGATCAGCAGGTAAGACTGCTTCAGACCCGTAGACCAAAAATTATGGTGACTGCCCAGTTGCGCGGCTTGGTTATGTGCGTAGACCCCAAAGTACTGCTGGCAGCTCCTTGGCCCATGTGCCGTCGTATTTCTTCAGACGATAGTAGAGTCTAGTCTTTAGCCCTTGTAGAAAAAAGCCATTGGCCTTCATGACATGTCCATTGGCGCGTGGATGAGCGACCGAAGCATAGTGTGTCTTGATCGAGTACTTCTCACAATAGTCTTGGAATTCTTCGCTTCTGAAAATTGATCCCAAGTCTGTTATGATCTCGTAGGTACACCAAATCTCTAGACAATTCCATTGAAGAACTTAATCAGGTTTTATGCCCGCGTGTTTACCAGAGGCTGAGCTTCAATCCATTTGGTGAACTTGTCGATGGCTACAATAAGCCACTCGAAACCACCCGGAGCTTTAGCTAGAGGGCGCACGAGATCGAGACCCCAACACGCAAAGGGCCAGGTGTTGGCACTCCTTACGGCCTACAGATAAATTCGCAAGCGGACGGATACCGATGTAGCTTTCACCCGAGAGTATTCCAAGGTATCGATTTTCACGGGGGACGAGAAGTGAACCGAATCTAAACTAAGTTGTCCAAGGATGGTATGGTGAAGAGGATGACACAGAGAAGAAGAGAGAGAAGCGATAGGAGGGTAGAGAAGGTATGGGTCTAGAACCTGTATCTCCTTTGATTAACTAACCAGCCAGGTACTACAGATAGATGCTTGTGTCGGGACACAGAACCGGCGATACACAGAAAGGGATGAGAAGGGGTATCACCAACCCTGCATGTTTGGGTTACGAAGGCTGTATAGGGCTGTCACCACCTAACGACTACCACCTTCGTGCCAACTCAGGGACAATCCAAGCTAACCTCAAGTCTAAAAGCACCGCGCTTACACTAGTCGGCTAGTACCTACCATGTATACTAAAGATAGGCACCCAAGCTAAGCAACCAGTATACAATAATACAAATAAACTAAGCAGTGAACAAGGAACGAACAAGCATATAAAAGTAGAACTGATGCTCAATTAATCAGAGAGGGATACAATAGTTACCAGACATGACCCGGATGTCACTCAAAGCAGAGCCGCATCCGTAGAGGTACAGGTGGAGAAGAGGGGCTGACACTCCGGCTCCTCTCCGGCATGCTCACCTCTCTCCTCTCCCTATTTTTTAAGAGTGGCAGCGCTTCGCTAGTGGACTCTTCTCTTCTAGTGTGTCTTGTGAAGGTGCTGGGGCTCTCCATTTATAGCAGGCTAGGTCGGTTTGAGGTAGAGCAATGGACAAGCAAGCTGGGAGGCGGTGCCTGGCCATTTGGACGAATTTTCTGGTTTAGCCGAACTAGGGGGTTCAGCCGAACTGCCACGTGCACTGACCTTGAGTTCTACGGCCTGGATCTTTGCTCAGGGTCGGTTTTGAGGTGGTTATTGGATTCGGCCGAATCCTGGCATTCGGCCGAATTGGGCCTGGCCCATTGCTGCACCGCCTCCACTTCTATCACGTGCTGACCAACTCCTGACGCCATTTGTAGGTCGGCACTTCGGTATTTGTTGACTTGGAGGCCTCCGGTGGATTGGCGGGCTCTGTCGGGTTGGATTCGGGCCTTCGGTTCTCTGGGTTTGTGTCGATGGCAGCCGTAGCAGCCCATCCAAGCCCGGGGTTCCGCTGAGTTTCATGTCTTCATGTCGTGGCATGTCCCGGGTTCAAGGATGGAGTTCAGTCGAATCTCGGGATTCGGCCGAACTCATTACTCCATGTGCTATTTGACTCAACTTTGGTCATGTGCCTCCTGGAATCGAATAAACACCAAAACTTGTGGAGATGATGAGAAATAAACCCTATAGCTATGGTGTGTGATTACATTGTGTTTATTTTATACTCGGTTGGAGGTCGGAAAATAGGCCGTAACGACCGCCAACAAGCTCCCCCAAACATAGATCTTTGCTCGTCCCGAGTAAAGAATTAAAACAAGAGCAAGACTAAGATAAAGTCTCTTTCATGATATGAACAAATGTGTATTGTTTATTTCAAACCTTTCTCCATGCCTGTACATTTTAAGTGGCTACACCCTAGGTCTTGGGCGGTTGATGAAGGGAATGGCTCTTACAACAAGATCCATCTTGGTCATCCTGCATTCGGGGTTTTCTAATGTTTTGCAAATAAATGACCCTTGTCCTTTCTTCCTTAGTATTCTCACACTCTCTAGAGTCACTCCTTTTCACTCACTCTCTTATGTGTTTTCTCTTTGTCTCTCAGGTGGTGATCTTATCAAGACATATATTTCTATCGAGTCGAAGAGTGGTTCCTGGAGGTGTGTCAATTGCCTTCGATCAATTTGCAAGTTTGAGATGAAGAGTTCATTGTTGGTCCTCAGCCTCATGACCCCTTTCTTCTTTCCTTTTTTTTCTTTCTCTTTTTGGGAATTCTTTCTTTCGAATCATTGGACTTTCATGAGTCCTTTATTATATTTATTTTTTTAGGGTATCACCAAGGCATGAGGGCTTCTAATGCAACTTTGATAATAGATATATGCTTGCAAATGATCTGGGCAACATGACTGTCTCCAGGGACTCAAAATTCGACAAGACTTTATACTAGTCAAGACAGGCTTTTTCAGTGAATGATCTCTCAAGCAAATATGTGAAGTGGAAGAAGGTAGATTGTATGCATAGGATGAAAGGATAGGGTATAGTTTTAAGTTTTCAAGATAAATTTTCCCGAATGATGGAATGAACAGGTGGTTTGTTTTATCAAGGCATATCACCAACATCAACAACTTAGACCAGGGATCCTAACATGGAAGATTTCACAGGCATGTGGATACTTAATTTGAAACAAACAATAAACAGATTTCATGGCATGAAAGAAAAACCGAGAATGTTTCATTTAAAAGATGTGAGCATGTTTAAAATTTGAAACGTGTCAACACAGAAAAAATGGATAGGGGTAAGGAGTGCAAACCAGTGTGCAGGTGCGTGAAGGGACCGAGCCGGGCTGGTTCGGCCGAATTGCCCAATTCACCCGAACCAACTGGTTCGGCCGAATTGACTCGATGCGTGCTCCCTCGTCCCGTGTCACTCTTGTGTCGTCCTATGCTCATGTACTCTTTTCGTTAAGCAGGGCATACTCCGGATGGCTCAATTGCACCAACCGAAGTGTCACTTTTATTCAACTCCAACTTTATTTATTCAACAAACTAAGAATTGGAAACAAAGGTGATTGGAAGGGAAATAAATCAGAGCACCCTAAACATTAATCTAATAGAAATAAATGAATGAAATCAAACAAACTACCAAACTAAACTAATGGTGCTCTATCTAAATGATATGGCTACATGACACTATTCTGTAGGTGGATCGTAAATGTCTAGGTGTCCTGTGGCCTTGGCGAGCCGCTTGATCTTAGCGCACAGGCCTTTGCAGAGGACCTCCATCTTGTCCTCCATCTCCAGTCGCGCCAGTTCTGCTTCTGCCACCTTCTCCTCTAGGTGGTTTATCTGCTGGCGTGCCTGCGCCAGCTCTGCCTACAGGCTCTCCAGTGTGGGTGGCTTCTCTTCCTCCTCTTCGTCCTCCTCGTCATCGGAGAAATCCATCTCTCCTGGCATCCCATTGATGGGCGGAGGCTTCCTATGGCGCTGAACTCTAGGGTTTCGTCGCGGAGGAGTAGACTGGGAGGACTCCGCCAAGCCGAGCTCATCCCGGTTCAACGGCGGGATCAAGACGTTCCCATACCTAGTAGCGGTACATTTGCCTCTGATGTTGAACCGTGGTGGACTCTCTGGCGTGTAGTCCGGTGTCTTCGTGCCCTCTCCCTTGGCCACCTGCAACGTAAAGTCCGGCACCCTTGAGGATGATGCCGACCTCAGGCGCAACTGGCCCGTGGTATGGCACCCAGGTGACGGTGAACGAGGGGGCTTCTTGATTGCTTTCAGCGGAGTGAAGGGATTGAACATCGCATACAACCAGAACTACAGGTCATGGTCATCGACTCCGATTGGATGACTCTAGTTGTTGAATATCTGAGAGATCATAAACATCCAGATGATAAGAAAGCACAACTACGTATCAGACACAGAACTTCAAACTATATAGTGGTGGACAACACACTCTATCAACGTGGGGCCTCGGTCAACATTCTGATGAAGTGCATCATAGCTGACCATGGAAAAGCACTACTAGAAGAAATTCATGGAGGTGTTTGCGGTAACCACGCAACCTCCCGCACTTTGGTAGGAAAGGCATACAGAGCTGGTTTCTTCTGGCCATCAGCCAAGGCCGATGCTGAAGACATCAACAGAAAGTGTCAAGGCTGCCAATTCTTTGCCAAACAAGCCCATGTCCCGGCTCATGAACTTAACACAATTCCGTTATCTTGGCCCTTCGCGTGTTGGGGTCTTGATCTCGTGGGCCCCTTAGCTAAAGCTCCAGGTGGTTTCGAGTGGCTAATTGTAGCTATCGACAAATTTACCAAATGGATCGAAGCTCAGCCCTTGGTAAACGCGCGGGTAGAAAACCTGATCAAATTTTTTGATGGAATCGTTCAAATGTTTGGAGTACCACGCGAGGTCATAACAGACTTGGGATCAGTTTTCACAAGTGAAGAATTTCAAAATAACTGTGAAAAGTACTCAATCGAGACACACTATGCTTTGGCATCTCATCCACGCGCCAATGGACAAGTCGAAAAGGCTAATGGCTTATTGCTACAAGGGCTAAAACCCAGACTCTATGATCCCCTAAAAAAATATGGTGGCAAATGGGCCAAGGAGTTACCCGCAGTACTTTGGGGTTTACGCACACAGCCCAGCCGTTCAACTGGACAGTCGCCATATTTTCTAGTCTATGGGTCTGAAGCAGTTATACCTACTGATCTCCTTTGGGAGGCGCCACGACTAGAAAATTACGATGAACAAACTGCCCAGCAAGAAATGTTCCAAGATGTTGATGGTGTTGAAGAAGCTCGAGTGGCAGCTCTTATCCAGAACACTCGTTATCTCAAAGGTTTACGACAATACCACCAACGCTCTGTTCAAACTCGTTCTTTCGTCATAGGAGATTTGGTCTTGCGGCGCATGTAGAAGACTAACAGCCTACAGAAGCTTATGTCACGATGGGAGGGGCCTTTTCTCGTCAAGCAAGTCATTGGAGTTGGAACATATCGCCTCCAGACTCAAGAAGGAGAAGATCCACCAAATGTGTCGAACATCGAGCATTTGAAGAAATTCTACCCATAAAAAGGGTTTATGTAACAACTTCAATGTACTCTCCGATGATAACAAGACCAATAAAATTAAGGTCTCCCTGTCAATTAAAAATTTTGGTTCATCTTTCACCTTTTATCTACTCTCATTAGAGAAACTCTGCGTATAGCCTGTGGCTTAAAAAGCCTGGACTCAGAGTAGTTGTCGTTTTATACACAGAAAACGAAGACTGCTCCTCTTTTTACAAAGCAGAAGCGGCGCTAAGCTTCAAAAGTCTTGGCAGAGCTACCCCAACCAATACACGGTTGTAGGTGATAGCCTCGTTTTCTTAATGTTTTACCTTCAATGGAAGGTTACGGTTCTGTTTTTCTCTGTGTCCTTTGTTGACTATACCAGACTTCCTACTTATGCATTACAAGAACTCATGAGAGTTTTGCCTTGATATGCATAGCGTACATTAGTATCGCTTTTTTATGAAATTAAGCATAAAACTACTTTAAATCATGCCATGCCTCTATGCTACCAACCAATTATGCCTTAACAGGACTAACATAGGCAAAATCTTTACCACTAGATATTGCTTTAAATCCTTGGCATACAAGTACTCTGGCATGGCACGCACCATATCATAAACTACTACCGTAGTATTCTAGACTTGCCCTAGCAGTCTACCCAGTCTCACTGAGACTATATGGACACTGTACTACAAGTCCTCTACGTAAAATGTTTGATATTTTCTACAAACATACTTGGTGGTTCATCAGCTACTGTTCAAGTAGTACGTCAACAAATGATCGTTAATAAATGGCATAAAAAATGACTACTTAACAGTAGCCAAAATCATCGATTACTTTTATAGTATCATAATTTACAGACTACTTCATTGTAGCAATTTACATGTGCCAAGATAGATCTCTCACTACCGTTCTAAAGAACCGATGAACTCATTGGCCATAGGCTCAATTTCGGCCACCAGCGCTTCATACTGTTCTTTCGTTGCGCCAGGAGGCAGATACCTTATCTCCAGATTGGCTTCAGGGTTATGCGCTTTTACCAAAGCTAAGAGCCTATTGGTGCACTCCTTCAGAGTTCTGGTACTTGATATAGTCACTGCAAAAGTGTTTGGTTGTTGGCCTCTGTACCTTCCGGAGTTAACATCCCAAGGATTGGATCAACGGCTTCTTCCATAAGTTTCTTTTCAGCCAGCAATGTATCTACTTTCTTCTGCTTGGACTGTGTAAGTTTCACAGCTTCCACGGTTTGACTCTCCCAGTCTTGGTGGATCTTTTGTTCTTCAGCGAGGTTCTTCTCATTTTCTTCCATGGTGCGCTTAAGCTGAGAAATCTCATCCATCTGGGATTGTGAGAGCTTGAACCATGAAGCGGCATTATCTTTTTCTTCTTTCAAAGTTTTCTTTAATCATGTTCCATATAACATGTTGTTACATACAACAAATCAATTGGTGCTACTCAAAAGACATGGGTTACCATAGAATAGAGTACTTACTATTGCTTTCCTTCACCAAATTGTTGCACCGGCCGTCCAGCATGGATCTTTCATCACCAAGAGCTTGGAGTTGCACATGGAGGTTATCGATCGCTTTTTGATGCCCCAGCTGCATTTCCACTCGTTGCTCGAAAAAGCTGGCTAGATCCGTCTCTAGCTCTTCAATCCGTGCTGCCAGTTTTGCATCACCTGGTTTCTCAACCATGTCTACTAAAGCCTGCAAATTATGGCATATTCGTTACCAGATGCTATGCTCTATTGCTTAACACGATTTAAGTTAAGCGTTTCTACCAAGGCAATTTGAAGATGGTTCCTGAGTTGTGCAGCTTCATCCACGGGTTCCTCTACCGCAACTTCAACCTATCACAGGATTATGTAGTCATTAATCAAACTACTTTCATTGCAAATTATATGTTTATCAAGAGACTACTTACATTCCTCGAAACTTTTTCGCCAACTACTGAGACATTCACATTAACATTTTTGTTAACTGTCTCAATCTCCTATGTTCCGCCAGACTATTGACATTTTGCAGGTTACAGGTTATAATTAAAAATATCATCAAATGCATTTCACATATTTGGCAACTCAATATCTTTCACACTTGCCTCGGTTTTGACCATTTTGCTGGCTTTGTCAGTGTTGATTTCAATGATTGGAGCAACTTGGGTAGTTTCTTCGACTATATTCGCTGTTTATGGATCTTCGGCAATCCCCTCTACAACAGTTGATTGCTTTATTGCTTCATCGGCTTGTATCACCTTTATGAATGCCTTCGTTGGAGATCTATTTAAAAATACAGACAAGATCAGAAGTTGACAATTAGATATCAACAAAACTACTCAACAACGACTGGCATGTTTTATCTACTTACTCCATGGGAGGTGTCAGAGCAGTCAAAGGCTGGAAACTAAATTTTTTCAGGAGGGGTAGATGCTTTTTTGAACATGTTGTGCTCCCAGTTATTCCACTTGTCATAGCACTTGTGGACGAACATTGTGGCCTGGCGATGCGCTTGGACACCTCGCCTTGTTCGGCAAGATCTACTTCAGAAGGAGCAGATCTCGAGACTGGCTTTGGGCGACTCACAAAGGAGTAGCTTGATCACTTTCTTTTGGCACCGCAGGGATTGTCGGGGGTGCCCTTGAACTTTCTGGTTTGAAATTTCCCCATAAGATTTTTGCCAGTGGTGGTGAGTCATCAGAATTTGTCACTCAATGTTATGATAATCATCAATAAATGGAGGACTATGCACAGGGGACTTACCCTTGACATCTCCTTGTTTTGGGTCTGTCGCCACTGTATCCGCATCAGAATCTGTGACGCACACTTCATCAGCCATGGCGGCAGTGTCAGGAATGTTCCCAGCGCTTAATGTCCTTTCCGAAGAAGTCTTGCTGATGTCCTTCCAAGCTTCTTCAGTTAATTCATCAACAAGCATCGGAGCCTAGGTTGTTAGAAACAACTCGGATGAGTATTATCTCAAATATTAGCTTCTGAAGCAAATACTACAATTACTTACAGGGTCTGGAGGGATAGACTTTGTGTACTCTCCGAAGATGACTGGTTTTTCCGTGACTGGTATTGTCTCGTCAGAGAGTTCTTCAGGTACCATGCACAATGGATCTGTGTTCCCTTCGTACTCATATCCAAGATTGCATTGTTCCTAAAGTGGCTGAATCCTTCGCTTTAAAAAGCTGAAGGCAATTCCAACACCAGTCAAGCTTCATTCCTTTAACGCTTGTACTCGCTTTAACAAAGCAGGTACATCTTTAGCTTCTTCAGGACTCAGACGTAGATTCCAGTTGGATAGATCTCACGGATAACACCCGTCTTTCTCTGGATAGCTCTTGCTATGATTACATGATGCATTAAAACTATTCAAGAGATGCTCGGATAAACAAATATGCAATGTTATTGATACAAGGTATACACAATACTATCGACTCAACAATGGTAAACCATTTGGCCTTCCAATCTCCGCAGGAGTCCATGATCGGCATGTCAAACCACTTAGCCCGCATATTCTAGCAAAATTGAATCCCGGCTCCTCCGACTACTTCTGTCCGTTGAAAGTTGGGCTGTGGTTTGATGTGGTACAGTGTACGAAACAAAGCTAGGCTTGGTTTTATACCTAAGAATGCCTCGCATGCGTGGACAAAGATAGAGATATAGAGAACTCCATTTGGATTAAGGTGGTGGAGTTGAAGTTTGTAAAAAGAAAGAATTTCTCTCATAAATGATGACAGTGGCAATCCTACCCCTCGCTCATAGAAGGAAGGAAAGAGAGGAACTTCTTCATTGTTTTCCATTGGGAAGGGCTGTTTACAACATGATTTCCACTCCAAAGTCACTTTGGAAAGGAGCAAACCTTGTTCCACCAGATTATTAAGATCATCGGTGGAGGCTGTGCATTGTTTCCAAGCATTAGCCGGACACGAAGGATCTTTGAATTCAACCCTGGCAGTTGGATCAACCAAGGACACCTTTTTCCTTGTGGATTTCTTCTCCGGTGGCTGTGCGGATCCAACATCGCCAATTTTCTTCACTGCTCCTTGTTTCCTACCCATGGTGATTATGGGAGACAAATAGCCAACGAGATGCGCTAGGGTTGCGAAAAGCTCGGGGGCTAGAAGTTCAAGGACTGAAGATTGGGGGCTCAATATCAAGCTCTGGGAGGCTGATGGCGATCGCAAAGCTTAATGAAGTGTACTGAACCAAGGCTTATCGCTTCAAAATTTATAAGCATTGTTAGTGTTACTATTTGACACAGTACTGTGGCGTCTCATATTCTATTATTTGGGCCGGTTTTTTAGGGATAACCTTCCTAACTAAGCCACGAGTGATGGAATATTCAGAGATTTTGAATCATGGCAGGTTTTTGAAAGATTTCATTGATCTTTAAACCAAAGATATTTACTTTAAAGCTCGGGGGCTGTTACCGGAATATCCAGGATTTTATTTTCCAAAATTTTTGGCTCAATAGAAATGAAGACCTTCGACTAGTTTTAACAAAACTACTCGAAGCTTGGGGGTTATACCCAATGGGTGCACCTACTCGGTGCACGCCACTAAACTACTCAAGATAAAAATAGAAGACTGCTTTTGAACCTCCGACTACTTAAAAAGTATTCGAAGGCTCGGGGGCTGCACCCATTGGGTGCATCTATAGATGCACTCCAATGTAAACTACTCTACAGAGAAGATTTGAG
Source organism: Echinochloa phyllopogon (assembly GCA_033239725.1). NCBI lineage: Eukaryota > Viridiplantae > Streptophyta > Magnoliopsida > Poales > Poaceae > Echinochloa > Echinochloa phyllopogon. The sequence goes on from BTCW01000018.1 coordinate 34,507,250, forward strand.
CGCCTTGTGCTTAGCTCCAACTACTCGAGTTGTCTAGAGATGAAGCCTTGAAGATGCTAAAGCCGATTCAAGACTTGAAGCAAAGGCGCAAGATGCTCGGGGGCTTGTGGGACCAGGATCCCTAGGGCCACTCATCTACGGGATTAAACTACTCGATAGGGAAGGTTTAATCCAACTACTTTAAACCAGTCGGCTATGGTGCAAGACGGCGTAGTTGATTGGAAAGACTAGCCGTGTACTGTTAGGAGACTCCCCAAAGTACCTTGTTGTAGTACTCCTGGTTGTATACAACTAGGATCATGTAACCGACTTGTAACTCTGCTCCCCGGATATATAAGATGGAGCAGGGACCCCCTCAAAAGAACTCAACTCGCGTGCAATACAATGAAGCACACAGACTTAGGGTATTACGCTACTTGCGGCCTGAACTGTCTAAATCTTCGTGTTGTTCATGCACTATCGTTCCTAGAACTCGGTGAGACCCACAAATCTACTTCCTGAGGTACCCCCTAGCAGACGTGCTCGACATAAATCATCGACAGACAGCTCCCGAATGGATGGCTGATGTAGTTCATGAACGAAGATCTCCGCTGGAACATCCACGCGTTTCGAGCCTAGCTTTGATAAAGCGTCAACAGCAACATTGTAGTCACGGATGATATGATGAAACTCCAGGCCATAGAAGTGGCGCTTGAGTTTACGGACTTCCTTGATGTAGGCATCCATTGTTTCTTTAGAGCAGTCCCAGTCCTTGTTGACTTGGTTAATGGTGACAGCGGAATCTCCATACACGCATAGACGTTTGATACCAAGAGATGCGGCCAGGCGGAGCCCGTGCAGCATGGCTTCGTATTCTGCTTCATTGTTGGTAACTTTGAAGAGAATCTGCAAAACATACTTGAGTTGTTCACCTCTGAAAGATATTAGTAACACACCCGCTCCTCCACCTTCAAGCTTCAGTGATCCATCAAAATACATGATCCAATGCACCGGGCGAGTAGTTTCCCTGGAATACTGGAGCTCCATCCACTCGACCGTGAAGTCTTTAAGGGCCTGTGACTTGATGGCCGTCTGGGGAGCGATGTCGAGGTTGTATGCAGCTATCTCCGCCTTCCATTTGCATATGTGTCCAGTCGCATCAGGATTGTAAAGGATTTCACCCAAGGGAAACTTTATCACCACAGTTATGTTGAAGACCTAAAAATAATGCCTTAGCTTCCTTGAGGTGATAAAGATCACGTAGAGTAACTTCTGTACTTGAGGGTAGTGTATCTTGGAGTCGGAGAGTACTTCGCTGATTTAATAAACTGGCCGTTGTACTAGGAATACTTGGCCTTCCTCTTTGCGCTCGACCACGATGACCGTGTTGACCACGTGTGTTGTGGCCGCAATGTATAAATAAAGGTGGTCATCTTTGACGGGAGCGACAAGTACTCGGGGGGTAGACAGGTAGGCTTTGAGTTGTTCAAAGGCTTGACTTGCTTCTTCTATCTAGTTGAATTACTCTCATTTCTTGAGCAGCTTGAAGAAAGGGAGTCCCTTCTCTCCAAGTCTTGAGATGAATCTGTTGAGAGTTGCTATGCAGCCCGTGAGTTTTTGTACATCCTTGATGCTTCTCGGGGCTTCCATGTTAAGGACTGCTGTGATTTTGGAGGGGTTAGCCTCGATGCCAATTTGACTGTCAATGAACCCAAGTAGTTTCCCTGAGGGAACACCAAAGATGCACTTAGTCGGGTTTAACTTCGAGTGGAACATTCTGAGGTTATTGAACGTTTCCTGTAAGTCAGCGATGATGTTTTGTGGTTCTCTTGTTTTTATAACCACATCATCAACATATGCCCCTACATTGATGCCAATCTGGGATGATAAACACTTCTGTATGGCTCATTGGTACGTGGCTCCGGCGTTGTTCAATCCGAACGACATTATCATGTAGCAGTAGGCGGCAAAGGGTGTGATGAACGAAGTCTTGATCTGATCCTCCTTCTTCAGGGCTATCTGATGATATCCTGAGTAGCAGTCGAGGAAGCAAAGTAGTGCACATCTGGCCATAGAGTCCATGACTTGCTCAATGCGCGAGAGACCCATGGGCAAAGCTTGTTGAGATCTATGTAGTCAACACACATCTACCACTCGTTATTTTTCTTTTTCACTAGGATTGGATTGGCCAGCCTCTCTAGATGAAAGACTTCTTTGATGAAGCCGGCCGCGAGTAGTTTGGCAATCTCTGCCGTGATCGCATCTCATCAATGTTTAATTTGTGCTCGGCAAGCTCCCTAGGAACACCAGGCATATCAGATGGTTTCCAAGCAAATATATCTTTATTATCACGAAGGAACTTGACGAGCGTGTCTTCTTATTTACAATCTAAATCTGCCCCCATAAGGGCAGTTTTCGACGGGTTGCCCATCTCAAGGTCTATAGTTTTAAGCTGTACTTCTTCAGAGGGCTTGAACCTTGTTCTTGCGGGCTTCTTACTGGGGACCTCGAGGTCTTCTTCCTTTGACTTCTTAGCCAGGGCGAGTACTTCCAGCATCTGGATGGGGACTTGCGAGGTGGCAGCGAACTCTACTACTTCCACGTCATAGTCATAAGCGATCTTTAGATCACCCTTTAGGGAAAGGACTCCTTTAGGAGCGGGCATCTTGAGAACAAGGTACACGTAGTGCGGGATCGCCATGAATTTGGCGAGGGCTGGACGCCCAAGGATAGCATGATACGAGGTCTCAAAATCTGCCACTTCGAACTTGATGTACTCTATCCTGAAATTGGCTTCTGTCCCAAAGGTTACTGGGAGCGTGACTTGTCCCAGGGGAATTGCTACATTGCCAGGTACGATGCCGTAGAACGGGGACTCTGTGGGCCTTAGGTACTTGGTGATATCAAGTCCCATTTTGGTGAAGGTCTTCGCGAAGATGACATTGAGCCCAGTGCCTCCGTCAATGAGTACTTTGGTCAGTCTGGCTTGTGCCACGACTGGGTCCAAGACTAGTGGATATCTACCTGGGTTAGCAAAGTTGGTCCACTGATCTTTCCTAGAGAAGGTGATGGGGACCTCAGACCACTTGAGGTACGTCGGGGTGGCTGGTTGTATTGCCATGATTTTGCGGAGCAATAGTTTCTTTGCCTGCTTCGACTGGTTTACAGACTCACTGCTGAATAGGACTGCCACAACATTCTCGACTTGGGGGTAGCCATTGCCAGAATCTCTACGGTCCTTGTCGTCCTCCTTGTCATCCTCTTTGTCTGCCTTTGCTGGGCCTTGCTTGACAAATTCCTATTTAAGGTGAAAGCAGTTGGCCATCTTGTGCCGGTCGTACGAATGATATGGGCAGGGTCCATTCATCACTTTGTCGATGGAGACCGTGTTTTTCTTCGGCGCAAGGTGCTCGACTGCCGCAACAGTGTTGTCTGGCTTGCACTTTTTATTGTCGCGGTTGAAGTCACGATTGTTGTTGTTGCGGCGACCTTTACCATCTTTGTTGTAGTTATTGTCGTTGTTGCTGTTGTCGCGGCACCTGTCAAAGCGCTCGTGCTCGCGGTCGTCTTGATCGGCCCACTCGGCTGCCATACGCCTTAGCTCGGGGATAGTTGTTGGGTGTCTTCTGTCAAACTCGCGATGTAGCTCTCTGGCGTAGAGTCCGTCGTGGAAGCAATCAATGACCTCGCGGTCAGATATATCCACAATTGTGGCTCTTTTTTCAAAGAACCTCTTGATGAACTTACATAGGGTTTCACCTTTATCCTGTTTACAGGCTGCCAATTCAAACTGGGTTCCGAGCCGTGCCCAGGTTCACTGGAAGTTAGCGGTGAACTTCTTAGTGTGATCTTCCTGGGAGTCGATGGACCCGGGGTGGAGGCCCTCGAGCTATGTAAGCGGGGTAGTATCCATCATGATGGGGAACTAGCTGACTTTGACGTCATTGGATCCTCCCGCCATCTGGATTGCAGTCGAGTAGACTCTCAGCCACTGTTCAAGGTCTTGTTTGCCCGTGAACTTCTCAATTCCAGTTGTCTTAAACTTGCTTGGCAGCTTGATCTTCTTGATGCGGCTAGAGAAGGCTGGGAAGCCGCCATAGTTGTCTGCTGGTGAACGGTCACGTCTGCGGTGGCCATTGCCGCGGTCGGAGTCGTAGTGGTGGCCACGATTGCCTGAGCTGTGGCTTGGTGAGTTGTCAGGACCAGGCCATCCACGGTTATGGGAGCGGTCTTGGTCGCGGTCATGTTCGCGTGGAGGATGATCATGGTCGTGGTCGACGTCGCAAGGGGGATCATTGTTGCATGGTTGACGATCTTTATCGCGTGGGTGGTCGCGGTCGCGGTTGTTGTCGTGGGGGTGCGTTGTCCCGTGGTGGATGATCTTGATCACGGGGTAGTGGTTCGTAGCGATGGTCGAATTCTTCACGCCGGCGAAGCTCCGAGTTGATGTGGTTTGCTCTACTCGACTAGATTATAGAACAAGTGTCTCAATTGGTGTTGATGTGGGCATGAAGATCGCCATCACAGTTAGCCCCGTCACATGGCCGATTGCCATCTTGTTTTCTGGCATTAGAGACTTGCTCGTTAGCTTGTCTTCTAGCTGCTCCACCCGATGGCTCTCGGGGAGCATGACTCGGGTGAGCAGATGCTGCTGGTTCGACTTGTGAGCGCCTGCCTCCAGAGCGTCTGCCGCTCGAGGCGTGCTGGCTTGATGCGGGACCAATGTTGATGTTCTCGTGAGCTATCTCTAGGAGAGTCAGGACCTGCCTGATTTGTGGTGTTTCAGGCATAGCCCTGATGATCTCCGCTGTAATGAAGATGTTCATTGGAGCATCCTGGAGTACCGGCTGGTCACCAACCATCGCGAAGTCCCGTGCAAGGTTTCAGGTCGTGGTTGCACGTATGGCTGCGTTGAGACGCCTTTGCTTGCGCTTGGCATTCCTTGCTTGTCTTGAGGTTCTCTGTTCCTCAGTTTCTCCATTGGCGGTGTGTTCCTCCTCGAAGATGTCACCGACCAGCTCGCGATTGTACTGGGTGCCTTGGTCACCAGAGCCAGCCATGAAGACTTGTCTCCTATACTGGGGTCGGAGGGGGTCGGTAGTAGTAAGGTCAGAGCGTTGGAGAAGTTGTCTCCTATGCTGTTGGAGGAGGTGGTGATGGAAGCAGTCTTGCCATCCTGGTAGGGTAGTTCTTCCAGGATCACTGTGGCTAATCTTGACTCATTGTCCCGACAGATGTCAGTAGGTATCACGCCAGGCCAGTGAAAAACAAGTCCTCCTAGTGTGCTGGTCACGACTAGTCCTGACGGGAGATAGACGAGTGATTCTTCAAGCTCGAAGTCGGTCTTAAAGTGGGCACAACAGGTTAAGAGTGCGACGTTGTCGGGGCTGATGTTCAATAGAACCATGAAGTCATTATCTTTGTTGTCCTCTGATGGCTTAGAGGCCAGCTCAGAGTCCTTGCAGCATTCCACGGTTGGACTGTCGACTTTAGGTGCGGACTTGATGTCCTCCGCGGTGTATATCTATTGATATCCAGCCGGGCGTTGGTGAATCCGAGCGGGAATCAATTGGGGGGGGGGGGGTTATCTGATGGCGTAGCTAGCTGTGAGTTCCTGGCTCCTTGCATAATTGGAAGCGAGCTGTACTCGGTCTCGTCTTGAGGAGTCTCGATCGGAGTCAAAATTTGGGTCGAAGTCGAGCTCGAAGTCGTGCGACATGTCGGAGTCGAGGTCGAAGCGCGGAGCGAATCCAGTGAAGACGCCACCATCGGGTATGGGCCTGGACGATCCGCAAGGAGACTTGCGAAACCAGCCTTGCCATCAACGATGAAGGTCCATGCGTCGATGACGAAAGTTGCACCCCTCCTCGATGCCACGGTCTTTGAAGGTTGATCCCATCGCGCCTGATGGTGAGCTTCAGCGAGCAGCCCCACGGTGGGCGCCAAGTGTTGACGATTGATGTCGAGCACGTGTGCTTGGGGGTACCCCAGAGAGTAGATTCGTGGGTCTCGCCGAGTTCTAGGAACGATAGTGCATGAACAACACAAAGATTTAGACAGGTTCGGGCTGCGAGTAGCGTAATACCCGACGTCCTGTGTGCTTGATTGTATTGCATGTGAGTTGAGTTGTTTTGAGGGGGTCCCTGCTCCGCCTTATATATCCGGGGAGCAGGGTTACAAGTCGGTTACATGATCCTAGTCGTATACAACAGGGAGTACTACAACAGGGTACTTTGTGGGGTCTCCTAACAGTACATGACTAGTCTTTCCAATCAACTACGTTGTCTTGCATCATAGCCGACTGGTTGAAAGTAGTCGGATCAAACTTTCCCTATCGAGTAGTTTAATCCCATGGATGAGTGGCCCTAGGGATCCTGGTCCAACACCAGCACTCTACCGCCTTGAGTTACCTTGGCACTTGCTCAACCTCCACCGCCTTGGTTCACCTATAAAACCAAGGTCCTATGCTCAGCTTCAAGACACACCAAAGCCAAGAGCTCATTTGCCACTTGTTCTAGCAGAGTTAGGATAGTTAGTCTAGGAGTTAGACTCGAGTCGAGCAGTGCCTCAGAAGTTCCAGAGTTGTCTTCAGAGGCTCTAGTATAAGCTCTTGTATCTTTTCCTTTTCATTTGTAGACTTTGAGTTATCAATATAGAATATCTTTATCATCTTATCTGGGTTATTTCCCTTGTAGGTTGCAAGTATCTCGTGTTTAAACTATTGTGAGTTGTAGTACTAGTTCTTCTTGTTCTTGTTTAAGTCTTTGTTGGATTTCTATGCCCCCACGTGTTGGTAGTGTGGCGATGACATCTCTAGTCACTCGCCTCGCTACCCGGCTGGGTGTCCTTGAGAACGCCTAGTTGACATACATCGAGACAGAACGCCCTGTCATGGATGCCGATCATTTTGTGCAAGGCCATATGATGCGAAAGACGTTCGATGGCAACCTTATCATGATTTACCACGGTTATACAACCTAAGTCCTGCTGCATTGTGCGGAGCTTGGGTTGTATACCATCCGGAAACAGACCCTACAATTGAGCGCAGGCTTGGATGACTCTCCTCCTAGGAGAGAGCCAGCCTGGCGAAGTGTTGCAGGCACAGGGCCAGTAACCCGGGGGCGAGCTAGGAAAGATGCTGGGCTCGTCACTTCACATGAGCCAGCAGGATCGCCAGCGAAATTGCACCGCCACACCTTTGGCTTCGACGTGGTGTATGAGCAGTACATGGGTGCTGGGACATCTGGAGTAGGAGGCCGCTAGGATTATGCTCAGAGTTTGGACACTGGGTATTCCCAGGGGTACAGATATGGAGGGTCGTACGACAGTATGTACCAACCATACCACCAAGGGCATTCCCAGTCCGTGCGCTACACCACGCCAAGCGGGTACAACATCGATCGGGAGTTGTCTTACATCCCCGATCGGGTCGGCGTCCTCGATGACCGTACCCACAACATCGAGAACACTCTGGCATGACATTCCCAGTACCACCACAAGAATAACTCCATGGTGGACTCCCTAAGGTATGACACGCTGTTGACACTTCTTACGGTCCACTATCAGGATTGCCAATACTGATAATGGTGCAAGGAGTGTTTATTGGTATTCTTACGACACAGATATAAATCCGCAAGCGCATGGATACCAATGTAGCATTTCACCGGAGAGTATTCCTAGGTATCATATTTATTTCCTCAAGGAAGCATTGGGTAAAGAGTATTGATTATTAACAAGGATGTAACTACTAGTTAAATACCGGCTAACAAGGCGGGGATAAAGGATGGGATAGGAATGATATGCAGTGACACACACAAGGAGAAGTCTGGGATAAATGATATAGATAGAAGAGCGGTCTAGCAAGTGGGAGGACAACGAGACATGAAAGGATTCCTATATACTTCCACTGGTCTTGATATATCTCTAGTAGAGATTACGGCTAGCATGAAGAATGGCACCTATGGTTCTTTCCCTAGTTCTATTATCTCAGCATCGGGATAGCAGAACCAGTGACACGCAGAAAGGGATGAGAAGAGGTGCCACCACCTCCGCACTGGGGGATCCTACAAGACGAGATGAACGTGATGGGCTACGTAGGCCGTATAGGTCTGTCAGGGACAAACCAAGGTTACCATCTAGTCTGTACACCATGCCTACCACCTCCGCAGACTCAGGGGCAAACCAAGGTTACCATCTAGTCTGGGCACCATGCCTATACTAGACAGTAACTACTTACTCTACTAGAAAGAGCAAGCAACCCTGTCAATACCCAGTGACAATTCACCGCAAGCATTGAGCAGAATCGAGGAACCAGCTTAGACAAACAACTAAGGAGAGAACTTATAGAGCCAAACTACAACAGCTTATAAACAAGGATAGACATTCCACAATTATCTCAGAAATAAATACAAAATAAATAACTCAAGTAAATGCGGAAGATAATATATTAAATACTTAGAGTCTTGCATAAAGAAAAGGAAAAGATACAAGTGCTTTACCAGAACTCCAGAAGACGACTTCGGAACCCCGAGCGAAGCTCAACCCTGACTTTAACTCCCAACAGACTAGCCTGACTCTACATCTTGAAAGAGAGTAATGGAGACTTGCTCCCAAGTGGTGTGTGTTTAATACAAGTGACTGACCCCTCTATTTATAGCTTGAGCAGGTCGGTTTGGAGTGGAGTAGCATGCAAGGAGGCTTGGTAGGCAGTGCCGGGCCTTCAGGCGAGTCCTCCGGTTCTGCCGAATCCTCCAATTCAGTCGAACCGTGGATTGGCACCGCCTTGACTCCCACGGCCAGGATGCACCCGTGGGGTCGGTTTCTGGTGCTGGGGGCGGTTCGGCCGAATTGGTGGATTCGGCTAAACTGGGCTGGAAGCCCAGGCCTGTCCCCCTGCACCGCCTTTGCTTCCTGGGCTTCATGGATGACTTGATCCAGGTGGTCTTCATGTTTGTTTGGCCCAGGAATCAGGTGGCGGTCGCCCACATGTCTTGTGTCGTCATCGCTTGGTCATTGTTGACGTGGACGTCTCTAGTCGTGCTTCATGTCATATATGGCTAAGGGGGGTAACCGGCCGAATCGTATCATTCAGTCGAATCGGTCAATTCTGACCCCTATAGCACGTATTTGTCGTTATTGTACCTGCACAAGTGAAACACACAAAAACTCATGGAACTTTATTAGTAATAAACCTAGATGCATGAAATGTCACATATAACCTCTTTTATTCCCGAGTATTAGTGGTCGAAAACGTGTCGTAACGACCGCCAACAAGCTCCCCAAAGCTTAGACCTTTGCTCGTCCTTGAGCAAAGATAGTAACTTAGGCTCGGTGGATCAGGAGTCGCTACAATGTCAGTGTCTTGCAGGTAACTTTATGAACGATTAGTGCTCAACATTACTCAAATCATTAGCAAAGTATTAAATCACCATTTTGCCTATGGGGCTTATAGCAATCTCTTTGTCTTGGGCGGTTGAACAGTTTGATTTAGTTTTATTCCACTATACTCTTTTTAGGATCACATCTTGGAGTTTCCACAATTTTGTGAAAAAAATGTAAGTTTGTTCCTCAATTGGCACACTCAATCACTCAAGTGGTATTTGAATCCTAACCAAAGGCTTGTGCCTTTTTTTATCCTAAAATCTAACATGGCTTTTATGTGGCTCAGGGACAATGGATGAAGGCATGCATGTATCTTATATTTTGCTAAGTCAAAGACCAGACCTTTGGGGAACCAAATCACACTTTTAGATCAAGAAGTGCAAGTGTGTGGAATATGTGGAGTGGAATATGGTGGAACTCCTTGGGATGATTCTTCCTCTCCTTGATTTATTTTCGAGATCATGGGCTATCTTTATTTTTTTCATATTTTTGGCATGCCTTTTTGGTATGCTATTCTTTTCCTCATTTTTCTTTTCTTTTTGCCATGCTACCTAGCATGCTTTCTTTCTTTTCTTTTTGCCATGCTCCTTGGCATGCTTTTCTATTTTGCATAGCCCATGTCTCTATCAAGGATATTTGGAGAGGGAATCATAAAACATGGAGCATTTATTTTGTGGATGGATGATGGAAATGTTTGCTAACTCTTAGTGTAGGAATTGCAAGTGAGAGGTGGTGTGTACGTGAATCTCGATCTTAGAAGCATGAAAGTTTCACCCAAAGGTCACAACAATTTGATAAAACTCACTAAGACAACAAGCAACATATGAGTAGAAGGTTTCAACTAAACTAAACATATGGCTTTGGTAGGAATTTCTGACCAATGAGGAACTTTGATTTATTTTTGAAAGCACAAAGCATCCGAGATTTTCACCATACTAAGAGCAAAAGTAGAACTTAACCATAATCTCACTATATCATTCCTTACAACAACTTAGACTTGGAATAAAGCATGTGCTCCCACAAGGTTTTCAGGTTCATTTTTACTCATGCCAAATAACTGAAGCACTATCAAGCAACTAGTCGAAACCAAGCACTTTCAAGATTAATGACAGAGCAACTATTCATCATTTCCAAAGTGAGAGGCATATGGTTCATTCCATGCATAGTTGGGAGTTATTTATTCGAAAGCAAACCTTTTTGGTATTTTTCTTATTCAAACTAAAATGAAAGCAAAACAGATCAAGGATGCAGCTCGTAGTGATACGGTTGGGACTTACCTCGTGGGGGTCCTCTCCCCCAAGCTTGGCTTGGAGCATCAGTGTCAGTGATCTCTGACTTGGCCTTCGTCGTTGTCCCTAGCCTTTCCACTGCTCGTGTACCGAATGTGCTTGATTGTCCTTAGGATTAGAGACCACGAGATGATGCCTGCAAAATGTTAGAACGACAATACCCGAAGGACTATGAGATCAAGGTTATCATTTAGTTGTTCGGGGTTTGTCATTTTGTATGGATTTAGCCTCCACAACATGTTAGTCTTTCATGTGGGGTAATTTAAGACCTCCACAAACCATTTTCAAGGAGCAGCATAATGATCAAGGAAATATTTTTGTTGCTTTTATGTTTTTATTTATGTAAGTGAATCAAGCATTGCTTAAAATTGAGAGGGAAAGATACTCAAGGAGTGTACAAGTGCATACCTAAATGGAGCAAGCTTCCTTCATGCATCTAGAGTATCCTCCATAGGCAAGTAATAGGATCGAGGAACACGGGTGAACACCATGGTTCGACCAAACCACCCATGGTGGTGTTCAGCCTGTTGGCCAATACTTGTGAGCCATGGAGCTTTGTCCAGCACTAAAGCATGGGAACTTTGTTGGATTTTGTGGATAGAATGCTTGGATGATATGACCAAAGGATCAAGTGATCACACCACTCTCATGCTGCCATGATTGTGATTGAATGAAGTGTGCATGCATGTGGAGTGGTGGATACCATGGTTTTGTGCTGGTTGGGCAAATTTCGTGGTAGAAGGTGCAGTCAGGATCGGTCAAGGGTGAAACCCTCGGCCGAACTGATCGGGTATGGGGTTTGCACGAAATTTTACTCTGGATGGATATGTGAGCAAGCTTTGGGTGCTGGTAAAAGGATGTTGCAAGTGGAATATTTGGCACAGGATGAAAGGATTTGGATATGAATGGTGTACCTAGCTGAATGTACTCCTCTGGTCTTTCCTTGTCATAGGCCTATAGGTCAGTGCACATTTGGGCACAGGGGCAGGCTCAACCGAACTAGAGGGATCGGCTGAGCCACCCAATGCCCAAAAATTTTTCTTTTCGCTCTTAATTATAATGCAAGGGTGATTTACATATAGAAAGGGAAATATGCAAATGCAATGATAGAAATAAAATTTTGGAAAGGGAAATATGGGGTACATACCGGTTTACCTCACGGCGAGAGCTCGTGTTTTTAGTTCGTGAGCGGGACTTCTCCTTCCTTCAATTGTCCTTGTCACCGTCCATTCTGGAGAGGATGTTTCAGACGATGCAACTTCTTTCTTCTGCCACTCTATTCTGATATATTTTGTTTTGGTGTAGGTGGCGGTGAAATTTTTTTTCATTCCCAGTGTTGCCTTTGGTGGAGTTGCTTCGACCTGTCTAGGTTATTTGCAATTTACTAAGGAAAATGTGCGTACCTGGGACGATCGCTCCATCCTGGGCTTCAAATGTATCCACGACTTCAGCTCATCTCTGGTGTGAAGTGAATTTGGGGACTTCCCATTCAAAATTGATTTTTTTTCTGCAGGGGTTAGTCCACACATGCAACAAATATCCATAAAAGTATTGCTCTAAAGGTTCATTAATCAAACTTGACACCATGTCTAATTTAATGAGCTTATGAATGTATTCGTGCGATCACATTCGAACCAGAGCAAACCAAAATAGATAGAGAGAGCATGAAAGCATCAAGAAATATTCACATGGAGATTGAATATGAGCATAAGAACTTTACTTTAATTCAGGTAAAAAGCAAAAACCTTTTCACGTACCTAGGTGTGCTTACCGTTGGCATCTGATGATGAAGACTTTCGGAATTGATGCAACGTTAATGGCACTACGCCGACGTGACTGCACGTAGTTGGATGAGTCCTCCTCCATGTTAGTGTTGTCGTGCAAGGATGCACGGTCGTGGGTGTGGCAAAGGGTTCGGCACTCAAATATGCCAACTCGTGGAATGCCGTGGAACCAGCTTGAGTTTAATCGATGCGATGATAAACAGTTCCAAACCAAGCTAGTGGAGCGGCAAAGGAGCGGAGGCGTAGTACGTCTCCTCTCTTGCGCAACAGCGCAAAGATGAGCGAAAACTGGCCTGGCTAGGTGAAGTTTGGCCACTAGCCTCCGATGAAGGCTTGTAGGCATACACACCTTGGCCTAAATCCAGTTGTCACTCGATTATTTATTTATTTATTTATTTATATATTTTTAAATGCAAAGTGATAGGGCGAATGAATGCGATTGCAAGAATGGGAAACATGCAGTGGTTTGAAAAAAAAGTGGGTGATAGAATGCACGAATTTTTAAGCCTGGCGTTTCTCATGGCGCAAACTGATCATCCATTTCTAAGGTGTGGTCGGAGATAGTCCCATTTAACCCTATAGACGGTGAACCAACCACGCTTGGGAATCACCGACAGAAAATAGGGGCTGCCATGAGTTGGACTAAGAATATCGAATAAACAGGCTACAAAAATACTTCGCTACCTATCTAGACTAGGCACAGTTGCCCGAATACAGTTCAGAGTTGAGGAGCCACCCATTCAAAAAGAAGGCATAGAAATCGAATGTATCAAAGCAAACATGCAGTGGATAATGCAAAAATTAAAGGGATAATGCATAGGCTACCTCCTAGCAGGTACTCAAAATTTAAAGTCTATGAGTAGGACTATCTCACATACCTTGATTTTTCTTCGCCATTACCGACAATTTGAGATGGAATTGCAGTGATGCAGCATCGTTCGTCCGTCATATTTGATTTTCTTTTTCTTCCTTGACGATAATCTTTCTTCCATTCTGCACATGGTTATGACAAATATACTTTTTTCATATATAAATACATACCTGTGAGAATTTCTTCTGAAGCTTCCGTACGGTACACATCATAGTAGACAGGGGCAAAAATTGAAGGATCCTGCATGATCGGGCACCCTGGGCTCTCTGCTTCCTCCTGTTTAAAACACTCAAACAAACAGGGGTGATACTGCTAATGCTACTGGTAAATTAAATTAATAGACACCAATGTCAATCATCAATATCTTTCGCCAATTGCTTCCCCTGCAACGGCGCCAGAAATGCTTGTTGACACTTCTTACGGTCCAGTATCAGGATTGCCAATCCCGGTAATGGTGCAAGGAGTGTTTATTGGTATTCTTACGACACTGATATAAATCCTCAAGTGCACGGATACCGATGTAGCATTTCACCCGGGAGTATTCCTAGGTATCGTATTTATTTTATCAGGGAAGCATTGGGTAAAGAGTATTGATTATTAACAAGGATGTAACTACTAGTAAATGTACTGGCTAACAAGGCGGGGATAAAGGATAGGATAGGAATGATATGTAGTGACACACACAAGGAGAAGTCTGGGATAAATGATATAGATAAAAGAGCGGTCTAGCTAGTGGGAGGACAACGAGACAGAAAAGGATTCCTATATACTTCCACCGGTCTTGAGATATCACCGGCAGAGATTACGGCTAGCATGACGAATGGCACCTATGCTTCTTTCCAGAGTTCAATTATCTCAGCATCGGGACAGCAGAACCAGTGACACGCAGAAAGGGATGAGAAGAGGTGCCACCACCTCCGCACTGGGGGATCCTACAAGCCGAGACGAACGTGATGGGCTACGTAGGCTGTATATGGTTGTCACTACTCCAACACCAACTCATAGTCTCCGTCGGCTAGCGAATGATCTAACATGACATGAGATGCATATGTGTAAGTTTTGAGAATGATTATGGCACAAATGTATACATATGATGCTCATGAGTGCAGCAACTCAATCATAGAGAGCTATTATTCTTGAATGATTGGTGAAGAATACTTTAACAATAGGCATGAGAGCAAGGCCCAAGGCTATATGGTGATTAACTAGTTTCCTTCTTCTTTTACTGAGTAGGAGCATATCTCCTCTCCGGTCGAGAAGCTAAGTTCATTAGTGAGCTCTTGTTTTCTTTTTACTCTTGTTTGAAGTATTTCTTTCATTAACTCCTTAAGACAAGTTTCATAAAGTTCACTAATGCACATGTTGTATGCTTGCAACACTATGTGGCATATATAGGAATAAATCATGAAATGGTACTAGTAAGCTTCTATAAATTGTCAAACAGAAAGGTAACATGTATCTGAACATAACAACCTATTTGGACAGCAATAGTAGCATGCATATGAATTTAAGTTATTCAAATTAATTCATAACCTAGAAATGCTAGTTTCCCCATTTAAAAGTGGAACAGAATTCGATGATACGTAAACAGGTTGAAACTTTCTGGAGATATTCTACCATCTATTCTAAGCATTTTGACGGGTTAAAGCTCATAGAAAAGATATTTTACTCAACAACATTATTTAAACAAAGTTAAAGCCTAGTAATTTTTATCTGCAGTTACTGACATGGTATGCCAGTGAGAATTTGACAAAGCAAATATATGAGCATTTCAAGCTTACTGTAAACTTTGCAGCATTTTATCAATAACACAGAATATATTAAAAATCATACAAGGTCAGCTAGCTAGTGAAGAAATAAAATCATAACTTGGCACATAATGACATGCAAGTGCTCAATTTTGTTCAGAGGCTCAACTATGACAAGATGCAGCTGTAAAATATATTTCACTCATTTTCAAGCATGTTTACTATTTATTCACATTTTCCATGATTAAACATAGCTATAATGATAGATAATATATAAGCAACATTTACATGGAAACAACATGCGTAACTCAGTGTTACTACCAGTATAAGACATGGCAAAATTAATTTCACAAATTTATCATGCACAGAAAATTAATTATGAATATATTCTCAAGCATAAAAACATGAATAAAATCGCATCTGCCAGA
Organism: Echinochloa phyllopogon; assembly: GCA_033239725.1. Classification (NCBI taxonomy): domain Eukaryota; kingdom Viridiplantae; phylum Streptophyta; class Magnoliopsida; order Poales; family Poaceae; genus Echinochloa; species Echinochloa phyllopogon. Next base: position 34,522,730 of record BTCW01000018.1, read on the forward strand.
AAAATATATGTGCTGCTTATGAATGTTACTCTATTGAGTAGATATAGATACCTGGGATGCAATGCAACAAGATTTGTTATTTTAGCATTTTTCTACAATTTGTAATGTAATAAACATGGTAAAGGAACATATGTAAAAAACAATTAAATTTCGTATAGAGAAATACATTTTCCACCTATGCATGTTAGTTTACTGGAAGGAGCTTTTCGCAAGGATTCCAAAACAGTTGGATTTACTATTTTTGGATTTTTCTATGATTTGTGGCAAATTTTCAAAGATCAGCTCAAAAACAACAAAGAAACACCGGAATCTTTCGAACTAGCCCATGAAATCTATGGATAATTGCGAACTAGTTGCTAGAACTTCAGATCTAGCCCTCAGATTTCAAAAAAAATACGCAAACCAGCCGAAAGCTTCTCTGGGCCGAATGTCGGCCGGCGCAGTCTACTTCTCCTCCTCCAACTTCTCCTCTGGTCCACTTCTGCTCCCTCAACTTTCCTCTCGGCCAAAACTCCACCTTCTTGCTCCTTCCTCCTAGGCGCGTCCGCACGGTAGCGCTCACGCCATGGCGCCGCTGCGCCGGCCATTCTCCTCCCCATTTTTGCCTTGGCCCTACTCCACGGGTTTTGCCTTGTGCTGGAACACAAGGCCACCCAACTGTCCTCCTTCCTCCCCTACTACAAGAAACTATTTAATCTATGACGGAATCCTGGCGACGGTTTCAGAAAACGTCAGCATTTTGCCTTGAACCCAGAGAAGCCCAGAAAATTGTGACGGAATCCTTGCGACGGTTTCAGAAATGTTAGCATTTTGCTCTAAGCCTAGATAATTGTAACGGTTCTTTCAATTCCATCATGGTCCGGCCCAAAACACTGCAACATTTATACAAATCCTCCGCGAACATAAATTAAAAAAATTGTCATTTCCCATATGAAAAAGTAAAAAAAAATTGCACAATGTGACGTTCGAACCATGGTCTTGAATTCCATGAATAAAATGTTCTACCACTACACCATGCATTAGGTTCTACTTATATTAGTAACAAATTTTATTTATTGCAAACAAACACAGCCATGTCACATGACCCATCCACGCCCAGTCACCCTGCCACGTCACCCAACCGCCTCCGCGCGCCCAGTCACCCGGCCACGTCCGTGTTTGAACTACATTTGTTTGAGCCCTAGAAATGTTGTTTGGTCAAAAGTTTGCTTTTGGTCCTCCAACTCCGTCTTTCGCCCCATCTTTCCTCCCTCCTCTCTTCCCTTTTCCGCAGCCCACCTTCTCTTCCCGCCCACTCGGCCCAGCGCAGCCGCTCGCTCCCGCGCTCAGCCCGCCTCCGTGCCAGCCCACTTGGCTCAACTCGGCCCACACGTGGTCAAAAGAGAGAGAGATAGTTGACCCGGGGTCAAACGATGTTTGACTGAGATTTAAAGAGAAACACATGTTGAAACTCGAAGATTGGCCAAAACAAAAGTTTCTTAAAATTAAAAGTTCTACAACTTTCATATTGAAAGGTTTTTTATTTGAGCTCTAGATTTAGGAAAAAAATTAAGTTTCCTTTAAACTTCTTTAACTCCTATTTTTTTAGTTTAACTAAAAACTTTTGCACCTATTTTTGTGTTAGGCTTTTCTTAGCTTGGTCATTGCTCATGATAATGATCAAAAGACATTGGTTTGTCACAAAACATGTTGTAAAGTATGGAAAACTTCAATGTTCAAGTAACATTGTATGAAACTATGTGAGAGATGTATCCTTTGTGAACAATGTATAGTATAATTTGCGTAAAATCTTACGAAATTTTTATGCCGACCTTGTACATCAATAAAATGAATATATAGGAGTTTTTAGATTTTTTGGATAAATTTTAGGTATTATTATCATTATTTTATAATGACGTTTGAATGATCCTTATAAAACATTTAAAATTTTCATCTATTTTCAAGATATGAGCTATACTAGAACAGAGGTACTTGAAATAATTTTTTATTAATTTTTAAAATATAATTTGATATACATGTAGTTCAAATTGTAATTACTTTCAATAAACCTGCAAAAATTTATTTAAACTGTTAAAAATAGTAAATACATTCTATAATTATTGAAACTTCTTCAATATAAGTTATATGTAATAAATTGTATATAAAAAAATATATTGATTAATTTAAGATAGTTTCTTTTTATGTGCTACTTCACAATGGTACAATAAAAAAAAAGAAAAAGAAAAACATTAAACAGAGAAGAAATAAAATAGAGCCCGTTTCAGCCCAAACGGCCCAATTATTTTCAGCATCCATTGTCAATCTAACAATTGTGATTCCATCACCACAGTATAAAACCATTCCAAACCATAGCTCTCCCTCCCTGCCCCCTCGCCCGCGCCTCTCCCCTCCCTCTCTCCGGTCAGCTCCCCTTGCGCCGCACCTCTCCCCTCCCTCTCTCCGGTCAGCTTCCCTTGCGCCGCGCCTCTACCCTCCTCTTGTCGCCGCGGTGTCGCAAGTAAGGGTCTCCCGCCGCCGCCGCTCCGCCAAACCCTACCCCACTCGAGCCCCAGGCTCTCTCCCACCGCCGCAGCCCCAATCCCGCTCCGGTCGCGACTCACCTCCTCCTCCCCCTCTTCGTCTTCCCCGCTGACCAGCCCTTGCCTCCTCCTCATCAGATGCGCCTCCACCTCCGGCCACGTCGCCCTCTCCCTTGGCTGGTGCCAGCGGCGTGACGACGGCGACGGAGTCCTTGAGCGTCCTCCCTGCGGCACTCGAGCACCCCAACGGCGTGCTGGAGGAGGTGGACGGGGACGGTGACGGCTACACTAGGTACTTTATGCCCCTCCTCAGATCCACTGCAGTCTGCAGCTCCATTCCTCAAATCCAACCACCCTCCCCTTCCTCAGATTCACATCTACCCGCGCGGGACATGAGCGCGGAGTGCTTGACCAGGTCCACCTCACCGTTGCGGCGGCGTCGACATCTTCGAGGAGTGTGCGCTTGCTAGGCGGTGATGAGACCAGGCGGTCCCCTGGCACGCTGATGGCCAAGACCTCGCCATCAACAAAGTACCTGGACTTCAGCGAGTTGCCGTGCTATGATGCTGCCGCTTGGTCTGGATCTATATGCTGATGCTCCTTTTGAGCTGCTGTCAATCCCTTGGTTAAGTCAGTTAGCTTATGTTACTTGTGTTGGACTACAGTAATGAATCATTGTTAGTGCTATTCTTTGCCTGGAGTGTTAATTTATTCTTTGCTACATTAATCTCAATGCCAATTGTTAATTTAATCTTTGCCTAGTCTGAATCTTTCCTAGACTGCACAGTTTAAAGTTTAAACAGTTGTCGTAGTGTCTGAATTGCTTATGCGTGCTTGGACTTGGTAATGATGTATGCTTGTGCTTACCTAGCTAGTTGGTGCTAGACAGCTTGCTGCTTATGCTAGATTGCTAGGTGCTCACTGCTCAGTGCTGCTCTATTGTGCTAGATTGCAGTAGTCTGTAGGATAGTAATACTATTATTACTACATGGTTCATCAGTTGTGCTTTTTATATTCTTCAATTGATATTGGTTTTCATGTCTGGCTGCCATGGACATGGCTGTGACCTCTGCATTTGAAACTTCGTGTTTGTATTCTTTGCTTACTTATACTATTGCTCTGCAGGCTGTCATGGTTGCTACTGATGGAGAGCCAAGTTATGGAGGCAAGGTGTTTGACAAATTGCAACCTCAGCAGGCAAAAAGATGGCAAGTCAGGAATATGCCTTGAGATCCGGGTAACACTCGTCCCTGAGCTGTCCTGAAACTCTAATATGTTCTTGTAGAGATTAGAGCATTGGAAAGCTTCTTGTGGTGTACTGTTCCTGTTTAGATAAGAGTGATTATAGATGTGGTCACTGAGCACTGATAATGCCATTTGTGGATATGCATATTTTTTTCAAAGTCAGTAACTTTTTCCATGTAAAGTTGATATTACATTAACATGTTCAAATTTGATACTACTTAGAGCTTTTACTTGCTGTTACAGTTTGATAGTAGTCCATGGATTCACAATTCTTTATATTGCAAATATTGTTGGCGGTATTTGAGATTTTGACAATGTGTTCTTTTTCAGTTTGAGGATCATATGCAAGGAATAAAGATGTTTATCTCCATATCTTAATAATGCTTCTAAGTTTAACATGTAACAATGCTATATGTGTCTGCGTGTCCCTGTATAATACATTTAAGTGATCTGTTTGATTTGAAAATGTCATTATGGGCTTTTCTGCTAATCTTGTGTTGGAATTATAAATCTGAGATAGGCTTTGTGGGCTGGAACTGTAATCTGAAACGGGCTGTGGTGGGCAGAATTTTTATGGGTCGTGAATATTTAGTGGGCTAGCAATGTGGCCACGTAATCATGAACGCGGGCTGACATGTCATCATCCACGTAGGCTACCACGTCATCGTCCACATAGGCAGCCACGTCATCATTCGTGTAGGCAACTACGCCATCGTCCATGTAGGCAGCCACGTCATCTTCCATGTAGGCAGCCACATCATCGTCCATGTTGGCAGCCACATTAGCGTCCATGTCAGCAGCAATTCGTGACGGTCATTTTCATCAATAAAATTGCGCTTTGGACTGGGCTAAGTGGGCTTCGGGCTGTTTTGCGACGATCAAAAAATGTCATAGATCGCTTCAATCTGTGACGATTTAGAAGATCCGTCAGTCGATTTAATCAATGACGCTCCATCAACCACGGAATTTGAAACAACCGCGGACACTAAATTGCAACGGTTGTCAACGATCCGCGACATAATGATTCCATCGTAGATTAAATAGTTTCTTGTAGTGCCCCCTTCTTCACACTCTTCCCCTAAGCATGGCGGCTCGACCGGCGTTCATGGCATCACCGACCATTGCCGGTTGTACCAGCTCTCCTCTTCGCCTTGGTGTTACCTCACGAGCTTCGCTACCCCTAGAACACCTTCCCCACCAGATCTTCTCTCCAATCCCTGCCTCCTTCTCCCTTCCCCGCGACGAGGTGGATCTGCCGGCGGTGAACCACGGCGGCGAGGATCACCGGCCGACTTCTGCGGCCAAAGGGTGAGCTCTTGAGCTTCACACGCACACGGGAAGGCTACCTGGGTGCTTGGTTTAGGCGGGTCGTGTGCGCAGGGTGCTACCGATGGCGAGGTGCTCGGCGGCAACCATGGCGACGACGGAGTGGAGCTCGGGTGGGTTTGGGGTGGCGCGCATAGGTGGAACGGGTGGTGTAGAGAGTAGAGGTGCTGCTGCGCCTGCTGGTTGTAGAGGGAATGGGGAGGCACAACGGCAGCAATCAGCTCCGGCAAGCGCGGCAGTAAGGGAGAGAGAGGGTGAATGAGAGACAGAGGGAGAGCGGGGCAGGGCGTCGGGTGTAGGCGAGGAGTGGTGCGGCGGCGCTGGTGAGTGGAACCCGCACTGACGTGGCAGGTGAGCCAGCTGGAGAGAGAAAAGGTTTAAGCCCCGCTCCAAATAAATGCGAATTTGCGCCCAATTTTTGAATTAAACTTGAAAAATTGTTGAACTACAGCTTGTAGAGAATTTCAAAATCTACAACTTTCATTTTGAATGTTTTGGCCAGAAATGCAGCAAAAAGTAGATCGGGCAATGTTTCTCTCGGTCAAAGATTTGAAATTCAAAATTTCAGGAAACCTTTTTATGTAACAATTTTGTGCTCCAAAATTTAATTATCTAGAGGTCATAATTTTGAACAACAAGAAGCTAGTGTTGAAGACCAGACAATGAAGAATCTTTTGGTGTGACATGCATTTCTTGTTTTCAAATATTTTTCAATTAGTGGCTTGGTCAATTTGATCAAAAGTCATGTTTTGCTGATTTTAAATTCAGGGTTTGACCAGCAGTTGGCTGCCAATTCAAAAATCTAAAACTCCAAATCTGTTAGCTTGCAATGTACCATTGGAAAGATATTGAAGTCTAGATTTCAATTATGCAAAAATATTTGGTCACTTTTGAACAAAATTCAATTGAATTTCAGGCCTACAAGAGGACTTAGCCAAACATGAGGTTTTGACCATGAACACATTCACATTCACAATGTAAAATGAAGCATATAGGTTTGTGATGATGCTTAGAATATATAAACATGATATTGTGGACATGAAATGATGCTTTCCATGTAGGTTTGAGTTTCAAATTTTAATTCACATGGTTTGCACCAATTTAATTTAAATGAAAACATAAACATACAAGTGTATATGTATGAAACATGCATAACTTATTGTGCAACTTAGGTTTAATTATTATTGTTAGCATAATTAAACCTTGGGTTTTCACACCCAAGGCCAAATGTGCAGCAGCCAGTTTGTCCAGGGAATGCTAATCGTTGTTCCAATTGTGGGAGTTCAAATCACTTTGCCCGAAAATGCCCTCAATCGAGGCAATTTAATTAGAACCAGGGGCCAAGGTAGAAGAACAACAACAAAGGAAAAAGGCCGACCGTGCAAGTGCGCCAGGGGCGACTTAACTTCACTATCTTCACCGTCCTTCCTGAGGGTGTCCCCATCATTGATGGGTACATTCTCTTCCAAAATCGGCCTGCAATTATTTTGTTTCATTCAGGAGCATCACATAGTTTCAGCAGTACGAAGTTTTGTGGAAAATGTGGTCTAGGCTTTACTCATACAAAAAGTGCTTACATAATCACAACACCTGGTGGGAAAATTTCCTCAAATCAAATAACACGTCTCGTGCCACTCAAGTTGGGCAGAAACTTTTTTCCCATAGATCTTATTATTCTAGGCACTAAAGACATAGATATTATTTTGGGAGTAAATTGGATGACACAACATGAGGCTACATTAGATATCGCATCACGAGTTATAGAAATCAATTCCCCCACGCATGGAACAACTACTCTTCATTTGCCACCACGTGAATGCATTAATACTTGTGCCTATTCAATGATAGAAAGCAAAATAGAGAATATCCCGATGGTGTGCGAGTATGCCGATGTGTTTCCGGACGAATTGCCAGGGATTCCCCCGGATCGGGAAGTTGAATTTGTTATTGAGTTACCGCCCGACACTGCACATATTTCTAAAAGGCCCTATTGAATGCCACCTAAGGTGCTGGCTGAATTAAAAATACAACTCCAAGAACTTTTGGATAAGGAATTCATTCGCCCTAGTACATCACCTTGGGGTTGCCTAGCTCTCTTTGTTAAGAAGAAGGATAATAGTTTGAGGCTCTGTGTAGACTATTAGCTGCTCAATGCGGTAACCATCAAAAACAAATATCCACTACCCCGCATTGACCTTCTCTTCGATCAACTTGTGGGAGCTAAGGTCTTTTCAAAAATTGATCTCCATTTTGGCTATCACCAAATCAAAATCCGACCAAGTGATAATCCTAAGACCACCTTCTCTACTCGCCATGGACTATATGAGTACTTGGTTATGTCTTTCGGGCTCACAAATGCTCCAGCCTATTTCACGTATCTCATGATTTCAGTCTTTATGCCGAAACTTGATAAATTCGTCATGGTTTTCATTGACGACATCCTCATATATTCCAGAAATGAAGACGAACATGCGCAACAACTTCACATTGGGTGTGTTTAGATACGTGAAAAGTTTGGCGAAAAAGTCACATCAGACACTATAGCGCACTGTAACACTTTTCGTTTGTTTGTGGTAAATGTTGTCCTACCATGACCTAACTAGGCTCAAAAGATTCGTCTCGTCGTGTACATCAAAACTATGCAATTGGTTTTTTATTTACCCACGTTTAGCTTTCCATGCATGCGTCATTTGCTATATTTAATGTTTTGATGTGATGTCGATGTGATGGAAAGTTTGGAATTTCAGGGGAACTAAACACACTCATTGTCCTTCAACGCCTTAGAGATCACCAGCTCTACGCTAAATTCTCCAAGTGTGAATTTTGGGTGAAAAGTGTTAAATTCTTGGGACACGCTATCTCCGCTGATGGTATTGCCGTTGATCCCAGTAAGGTACAAGAAGTGATGGATTGGAAGCATCCCACTTCAGTTCATCAAATTTGGAGTCTTTTGGGTCTAGCAGGATATTATTGTCAGTTTATTCCAGACTTCTCAAAAATTGCTAAACCAATGACAAAATTGTTAAAGAAAGGGGTCAAGTTTGTATGGAATGAAAAATTCACGGAAGCTTTTCACACTCTAAGAAAACTCTTGACTTCAGCACCCGTTCTAGTTCAGCCAGACAACACAAGGCCATTTGATGTCTATTGTGATGCTTCGAGCACTGGGCTCGATTGTGTTCTCATGCAAGATCATTGAGTCATTCCCTATGCATTACGAGCTCTTCGGACACATGGGAAAAATTCTCCCATACATGATCTGGAGCTAGCCGCGGTCATTCATGCATTAAAAATATGGAGGCACTATGTTATGGGCAATCACTGTAACATCTACATGGATCATAAAAGTCTTAAATATATTTTCACTCAAGCCAATCTAAATTTGCGACAAAGGAGATGGTTGGAATTAATTAAAGACTATGATCTGGAGGCGCACTACCACCCCAGAAAGGCAAATGTGGTAGCAGATGCACTCAGTTGCAAGGCTCACTGCCATTGCTTTTCTGTAGAGCCGATCATAGAAACTATATGCCTACAAATGCAGAAGCTTAACCTGGAAATTGTTCCTCAGGGTTTCGTAAATCATATAGCACTTGAACCTACCTTGCAAGATCAAGTAATCATGACAGAACTAAATGACAAGGGTATCCAAATTATCAAACAGAAATTATCTCAATGAGTTTCTGGTTACAAATGTTTCTGACAAGATTGGAAGGGAGTGATATGGTTCAAAGATCGCTTAGTTGTCCCAAATATTCCTGAACTCCGTAAGCAGATCCTGGATGAGGCACAACTTTCTAAGTTCTCTATTCATCCAGGAGGCAACAAAATGTACCAAGATTTGAAACCACAATTTAAGTGGACTAGAATGAAAATGGAAATTGCCAAATTTGTGTCAGAATGTGACAAATGTCAAAGGATTAAAGCAAGTCATTTAAAGGTACCTCGTACTCTTCAACCACTACCTATTGCATCATGGAAATGGGAAGACATAAGCATGGATTTCATTGTTGGGTTACCTAACACATCTTAGAGGCATGATTCTATTTTGGTCATAGTGGACTCACTAAGACCGCACATTTCCTTCCTGTCTGTACCACCTATCCTGTCAAATGATATGCTGAATTCCATATGGTTCGCATTGTCAGTCTACATGGCATACCTAAAACCATTATCTCAGATAGAGGGTTTCAGTTTGTTGCACGCTTTTGGGAGCAATTACAAGAGACTCTGGGTACTCGACAGATCCGGAGCTCCGCTTACCATCCACAGACTGACGGTCAAAACAAAAGAGTAAATCAAATTCTTGAGGACATGCTTCACGCTTGTGTCATTCATTATGGCACGAATTGGGACAAATGTTTGCCATCAGCCGAATTCTCTTCTAACAGCAGTTATCAAGCGAGTTTGAAGATGGTACCTTTTGAAGCATTGTATGGCCGAAGGTGTCGAACGCCATTAAGTTGGTCCCAAGTCGGAGAACAAGTGTTTGGGCCCGATTTGGTAAATGAAGCAGAAGAAAGGGTCAAGGTCATCCAAAAACACCTGCAAGTAGCTCAGTCGAGGCAAAAGTGCTATTTTGATAAAAGATGTACACCGTTACAGTTCAAAGCTGGTGACTACGTCTATCTTAGAGTGTCACCGACTAAGGGTATACAAAGGTTTGGAGTCAAAGAGAAGTTGGCCTTGAGATATATCGGACCATATGAAATCATTAAGAAATGTGGACCAATAGCTTATTGAGTAAAACATCTCGATCAACTTTCAGCTATCCATGATGTCTTTCATATTTCTGAACTTAATAAATATCTTTGAGTCCCAGACAAAGTAATTGAATAACATGAAGTATGGATAGAGCCTCATCTTTCTTATGTGGAGTTTCCTATTATGATCCTAGATCGAAATGAGAGTCGAACGAGAAGACAAGTGGTCAAAATGTTTAAAGTGCAATGGAATCATGATACCGAGGATGAAGCAACATGGGAAATGGAGGAATTTCTTGACAAGACTTTTCGAGGATTCCTACTTGTACACCAAGGTACAAACATTCCCTAGCTTATGCTATCTCAATCCTGGGATGAGATTTCTTTTCAGGGGGTAGGTTGTGACAACCCAAGTCATTAGGGATTAAATCAAAAACATTAGTGGGCTTATTGGTTTTAAACAATAAGAACTGACAAGTCACCAAATTAAAAATTCAAATTTCAAAATATACATGAAGTTTAGTCAAACTTAAACTTAAGAACTGTCCAAGTTTTTTTGATCATGATCATGAGCAATGACCCCAAATTGGAAACATAATTTGGATTTAGAGGTCAAATTTCAACTTGACCTACTTTTGAATTTAAATTCAAAGGTTATTTAAATGGTTTTAAAAGGATCTTATTTTTCTGCTTAAATTAGAACTCAAATAGAAAATCACCCAACATGAATGTTGTAGAAAATTAAATTCTAAGAAACTTTTGTATTGACGGATTTTGATGTTTTGACGCGAAATTATTTTTAAACCTTGGTCAAACATAGTTTGACTCAAGTCAAACCCCTCTCTCCCTTCTCTCTCCTCCCCTGTTCTCCTTTCTTCTTCCTCGTGCACATGGGATCCCGCTCGACCACCGCAGTTCCTTCTCACCATGTGGCCGGCAATGCCTGATGGCGCTACACGCCAAGCCAATCATGACCACGGACGCGACAGCACCTGCCTCCCCTTCTCCACTTGCACACTCCCATGATCCCTCCCTCTACTGTGCATCACGGGCGTCCAATGGCGCTGCGCCCTATTGGCGGTCGTTACGGCCTAATTTTCAACCACCAACTGAGTATAAAATATATATATAATGGAACAATGCACCATAGCTATAGGGTTTAATTCTAATCATTTCCACAAGTTTTGGTGTTTATTTGATTGCAGGAGGTGGATTACCAAAGTTGGGGCAAAACCACCCAAAATGGTGAGTTCGTCCGGATCCGAAGGTTCGACCGAACTCCACCCTGGTGGGCGGTGCGTGCAACACCCTGAAGATGTACAAACCACCAAGACCCTAGACATGGGTGGACCATCATGACCGTCACCAACACAAAGGCGGTGGATCCAAGGGCGACTGAGAACTAGGGCCAGTTTGGGCGAAGTACATGGTTCGGCCCAAGTACCAACTGACCCACAACCGCCTCTGGAAGCAATCCTGATCGTAGGAGGTAGAGGTAGTGCAAATGGGTGGTTTGGCACAACTGGGGTAGTTCAGCCGAACTGGCCCACTTTGGTCGAACCCTCCTGGTTCGACCGAAGATGCCGTGCACCGCCCTTCGAGTCCTTGGACGCTGCTCCATCTTCCATCGCCCTTCGAGTCCTTGGACGCTGCTCCATCCTCCATCGCCCTTCCTTGCTATAAATAGGACCCTCCAGCACCTGTAGCAAACACACAAGAGAGAAGAGAAGACTACCGGAGAGGTGAGCGTGGCGGAGAGGAGCCGAAGTGTCGGCCCCTCGTCCACCTGTACCTCTACGGATGCGGCTCTACTTCGAGTGACATCCGGGTCGTGTCCGGTAACTCTTGTATCTCTCTCTGATTAATTGAACATCAGTTCTTACTTCTACGTGCTTACTAGTTCCTCGTTCAATGCGTAGTTTATTGGTATAATTGTATACAAATTACTTTCCTTGGGTGCTTATCATTCTATAGGAGATGCCTAGTGTTCTTATACTGATTGCTTTGCTTGGCTGACTAGTGTAGGTGACATGCCTAGACATGAGGTTAACTTGGTTTGCACCCGAGTCCACGGTTGTGTGGTAGCCGTTATGTGGTGACAGCCCTATATGGCCTACGTAGTCCACCACATCCGGCTTGGCCTGTAGGAGCCTGTTGTGGTTTTTGGCAACACCCTTTCTCATCCCTTTCTGCGTGTTGTTGGTTCCGCTTCCCGACACAAGTATCTATCTGTAGTACCTGATTAGCTTACTTAGTCAAGAGGATATCACTACTAGACTCGTACCTTCTCTACCCTCCAATTGCTTTACTTTGACTCTCTTCGTCGTCACCCAGCGCATCTATCAACTTTGGACAGCTTAGTTTAGAAGTGCTTGCGGATTTATTTGTAGGTCGTAAGGAGTGCCAACATGCTTTTTGGCACCGTTGCTGGGGAACGATAGCTGTTCTAATTCCAAACCCAAGTTGTCCGTGTATAACACCACCCACCATATGGATTCCACTCTTACCTTACGTCAACATTCGGTTCCTAAGGGCGATTGTTTGGAGCCACCATCCTCATCACATCCCATCCAGACACCCGGCTATGAGCTGCGTGCTAGCTTCATAGCTATGGTTCGAGACCAAACGTTCTCTGGAACGAATGCTGAGAGTCCGTATGCGCATTTAAGAGAGTTTGAGCAACTATATTCTTGCCTCATCATAGCGGGCATTACACAAGTGACGGTCAAATGGAAGCTATTTCGTTTTCATTAACGGGAGGAGCAAGGTTGATTCAGGATTTGAGAGACCAAGGTTGGAACAAACTTATTAGTGATGTGACATCTTTTTGTATAAAGAAGGACATTGATGTTCCAGATATGAAAGGTTTATATTCAGATTACATCAGATCCCGGGCATCTAATGAGACTACAGTTGAGCATCATTATAGATATGATATCTTCACTGTTGCAATAGATCAATAAGCACAAGAGTTGAATAGCAGATTCAGTGAACAAGCAATATAGCTTGTCATTTTGTGTACATCTTTGGATCCAAGTGATTCCTTCAGTTCATTCAATATTGATAAAGTGTGCTCTCTAGCTTCAAAGTTCTATCCTGCTGATTTTCTAGAACAAGAGAGAGCCAATTTGAGATGTCGACTACGTCACTATGAGCTTGATGTACCTAACAATCCAAAGTTTCAAAATTTAACAAGTGTAGCTGATCTTTGTCGTCGACTTGTAGAAACTAAAAAGGTTGATGAATATCATCTGATTGGCAGGTATGTCTTTATTTTAAATTATTGATATTTAGTTTAACTAGAAAATTATAACATAAAAAATTAATCTTTTGTTTTTCACTTGTAGGTTGATTTGCCTTGTTCTTACTTTACCAGTTTCAACTGTAACTACAGAGCGTGCATTTTCTGCAATGAAACTTGTTAAGACTAGGCTACGGAACAAAATGGAAGATGGATTTTTAAGAGATTGCTTAGTACTCTATATTGAGAGATAGATTGCAATGAAGATCATCACTGATTCAATTATTGATAATTTCAATACAGTGAAAAACCGCACGGTGAAATTGAAATGAACATGTAAGATATATTGACCACTTTTTAAAACTATTCCCGTATTTTCTCTTTTATGTATTGCTACTGCCTGCATAATTAATTATTAAATTATTATAGTCATGGCTAACTAGTATATACTTGAAACATTGCGATAATTTGTTATTTTTTAACTAGTAAATATTTGTGTGGAGGGCTGGCCCCCCTTAAATTTATCTCCAGTTCCGCCACTGCCCGCGAGGTCATGAGAGTGTTACACAACAAAAAGGGGGCAAGGTTCACAATGCGAGCAAAGGAATAAGAAATGTACATCGGTTTACTCCGGTATGTGGCTAGTACGTTGAAAAGTTGACCATCACTGCTAGCTATGATCGGGCCTCAACAATTTAAGCATACATGAACGGGGCGATCAACCAACACATCAATATCGCACAAGACAACGTTCACCGATCTCATGATACCAATATAAAGAGCACAATCAACCCCTATAACTCGCGAGTGACAGACAATCACTCGTCTTTAACCGTCTCGATTAGCTTAGCAGCTATCGGAAAGAACGTACTAGTCAACTTAACATAGGTTCCTGGGATCATGCATACTAAGGTTTCAAACAACTCCTAGAAACGTAAATGCACAAGCACATAACATAGAAAGTAAAGCCATTGCATATTTTCAAACATAGGTTAGATGCTCCGGTGTTTGCATTCTTCACCGGCCTTGGGCCCCTCCGAGCTTTGGCTTGGGTCTTGCTCGATCACCTCGGTCACGTGCACTTGAGCTTCACGCGGCTCACTCTCCGACTGCAACACCAACTCGTAGTCTCTGTCGGCTAGCGAATGATCTAAAATGACATGAGATGCATATGTGTGAGTTTCGAGAATGGTTATGGTACAAATGTATACATATGATGCTCATGAGTGCAGCAACTCAATCATAGAGAGTTATTATTCTTGAATGATTCATGAAGAGTATTTTAACAATAAGCATGAGAGCAAGGCCCTAGGCTAGATGGTGATTATCTAGTTTCTTTTCTTCTTTTACCGAGTAGGTGCATATCTCCTCTTCGGTAGAGAAGCTATGTTCATTAGTTAGCTTTTGTTTTCTTTTTACTCTTGTTTGAAGTACTTCATTAACTCCTTAAGACAAGTTTCATAAAGTTCACTAATGTACATGTTGTGTGCTAGTAATATTATATGGCATATATAGGATTAAATCATGAAATGGTATTAGTAAGCTTCTAAAAATTATCATACAGCAATGCAACATGTATCTGAACATAACAAACTTATTTGGATAGCAATAGTAGCATGAATATGAATTTAATTTATTCAAATTAATTCATGACCTAGAAATGCTAGTTTCCCCATTTAAATGTGAAACTCAATCCAATGATATGCAAACAGGATGAAACTTTCTGGAGATGTTCTACCATCTATTCTAAGCATGTTTGACAGGTTAAAGCTCATAGAATTGATATTTTACTACACAACCTTTTTTAAACAAAGTGAAAGCCTAGTAATTGTTATCTATAGTTAGTAACCTAATATGACAGTGAGAAATTTATAGACCAATCATATGAGCATTTCAAGGTTACTGTAAAATTTGAAGCATTTTATCAATAACACAGAATATACTAAAAATCATACTAGTTCAGCTAGCTAGTGAAGAATTAAAACCATAACTAGGCACGGAATAAAATGCAAGTGCTCAACATTGCTCAGAGGCTCAAATATAAAAAGATGCAGCTGTAATGTAAATTGCACTTTTTTTCAAACATGTTTACTATTTATTCACATTTTCCATGATTAAACATAGCTATAATGATAGGTAATATATAAGCAGCATTTACATGGAAACAAAATGCATAACTCAGTGCTACTACCAGTATAGGACATTGAGAATTTATTTCACGAATTTATCATGCACAGCAAATTAATTATGAATATATCAAGTTCTCAAGCAAGAAAACATGAATGAAATCACATCTGCTAGACAACTATACTTTCTTCTTATGCATATTACTCTACTGAGCAGATATAGATATCAGGAATGTAATGCAACAAGATTTTATATTTTATCATCTTTCTACAATTTATTATGCAATAAACATGGTAAAGGAACATATGTCAAAAACAAATAAATATCATACAGAGAAATACATTTTCCACCTACGCATCTTAGTTTAATGGAAACATATTTTCACAAGGATTCCAAAAAAGTTGAATTTACTATTTATCAATTTTTCTATGATTTTTGGCGAATTTCCAAAAATCGGCTCAAAAACAACAAAGAAACTCTGAAACTTTTGAACTAGCTCCTACAGTCTATAGATAATTGCGAACTAGCCCCCAGAAACTTCGGATCTAGCCCCTAGAATCGTTCTTTCTCTCACAAATCAGTCCAAGCTCCTCTGGGCCAAACCAGGCCGGCCCAGTCCACTTCTCCCACCTCGAACTCCTCCCCTTGGTTCACATCCGCTCCCTCAACGTTTTCCGCGGTCCACCTTTCCTCCTCCTACCTTGCACCAGAGCATGCGCGCGTGCAGCGCGTTCATGGCGTTGCACCACCATTCCGGCCATTCCCCTCCTCCTCCTCGACTTGCCTCTAGACCAACGGCTTCACCTCGCGTCAGAACACAAGGCCGGCTAGCTGTCCTCCTTCCCTCTTCTCACCTTTCCCCCAAGCATGGCGGCTCAACCGGCGTTCATGGCGGCGCCAAGCGACGGCCGGCCGTCTCCTCCCCTTCCTCGAGTCCCTACTACCCCAGTCACTTCCCCATGCGCTATAACACTGCCCTAGCCGCTTCTCCACCTCTCTTTCTTCTCCCATCGCTTCATTCTTCGGTCGCGGTGGATGGCCGTCGGCGGCGGCGGCATTCCAGCCAAGAGAACAGCAGCCCTAGCATGCTTGCTAGCGCGGGGGCTTCCTTAGAACCTGGGACTCCTACCTGTCAGTTTGATTGGAGTGGGGGAGGCGCAGGACAAGCTATCGACGGTGGAGCTAGGCGGCGGCAATGGCGGTCCAGCGAGCGGCGAAACCGGCCATTGAGACGAGGGTTTGAGGGCGTGTTGGCAGTCGTTACAGCCCAAATCCGACCACCAATACTCGGGAATAAATGAGGTTATATGCAACATTCCATGTACTTAGGTTTTATTTCTAATAAAGTTCCATGAGTTTTGGTGAGTGTCGCTTGTGCAGGTACAACTACGACAAATACGCGCTATTGGGGCCGAAAATGACCGAATCGGCCGAATGACTCCGTTCGGCCGGTTACCCCCCTTAGCCGTACAGGCCACCGGGAGCCGTCCACGTCACCGATGACCAAGCAAACACGATGCACGACACGTGGATGACCGCCAACACGTCTCGGAGCACCGACACGTCAACCTGGGCCGAATCAAGATAAGTCCAAGCAGTAGAGGCCAGCCCAGCAGGGACCCAGAGCCGAAGGCGGTGCAGGGGGGTGGGCCTGGGCTCCCAGCCCAGTTCGGCCGAACTGGGGGGTTCGCCCGAACCGCCCCCAGTTGCCCAACCGACTCCAGGGGATGCATCTCGGCCGTAGGTGGCTAAGGCGGTGGATCGGGTGTTCGGCCGAACGCCAGGGTTTGGCCGAACCGACCCTCTCGGCCGAAACGGCCGGCAACCGCCTCTGCCCCCTCCCTTGGCCGTTACCCTACCTGAACCGACCCTGGAGCACTATATATAGGACCTTACACTTCACTTGTAAAGAGACACCAAGCCAAGGAGCTCATTTCCACTTTCATTCCAGTAGAGTTAGGATAGTTTAGTTGGGAGTTAGAGTTGAGTCGAGCTTGCCTCGGAGGTTCCGGAGTCGTCTTCAGAAGCTCTTGTATCTTTTACTTTTCCTTTTGTAAGACATTGAGTATCAATATAGTTATCTTTATCACTTTGCCTTTGTCATTTATATCTTGCTTCTACTTTATCCTAGTTGCAGCTATATCTTGTTTAGACTATAGTCAGTTATAGTTCTAGTGCTTGTAGTCTTGTTTAAATCTTTGTCTTGGCTGGTTCTTCGATCTTGCTCGATACTGGAGGTGAATTGTCACCAAGAGTATTGACAAGGTTGCTTGCTCTTGCTAGCAGAGTAAGTAGTCGTTGCCTAGTGTAGGAGTGGTTCCTAGACTAGTCAGTGGCCTTAGTTTATTCCCGTCGCAACGGAGGTGGTAGCCGGGAGGTGGTGACAGCCCTTTCGGTCTTCGTAGCCCATCACGTTAGTTCCGGTCCGTAGGATTCCCCAGTTGGGAAATAGTGGCACCCCTTCTCATCCCTTTCTGTGTGTTCACCGGTTCCCTTGTCCCGAAGCTAAGACATTAGAGTTATCCCAGATCTCCTAGTGCTGGCTCTGTAGCCGCTGTATCTCTAAGCTAGAGTGACATAGGTAGATAAAGAATCCAGGAGTCCTCTATCTCTTCTCGTTGCCCTCCCAGCTATCTATCTCTTCTCTCCCTTACCTGAGTATCCCTTGAGCTGTGTGTCTGGTATATCCACTCCTATCCAATACCGTTATCCCCTGTCTTGTCTAGTCGTGTACCCTTCTCTGATAGTCTCAAATATCTGTTCACTAGTAATCTTGCCAAAGCTTCCCTGCGGAAATATAAATTACGATACCTCGGGATACTCCCAGGTGAAGTGCTACAGCGGTGATTCTGTGCGCTTGTAGAATATTTCTATATTTTACTAAGCCATAAGGAAAACCACTGAAACACTCCTTACCCCAGTACCAGGATTCTCAATTCTGATATTGGATCGTAAGAAGTGCCAACAGGGCGCGAGGGTGTATGGTGGGTGGAGGCGGTTGCGACGAGGTGCTCGTCGTGGCTGGAGGGCTACGGTGGTGTTGTGCGACGGCGGCGGTGAGTGCAGCGGCGAGCGGTGGCGACGGCGGAGCCAAAGAGAGAGAGAGAGAGAGAGAGAGAGATCGCGAGAGACAGAGAGATGAATGGGAGGGAGAGCGGAAGCGCTCGGGAATAGGTGCCGGGAGCGGGGGCGCGTGGCGCGGGGCGGCAGCACCGGCGCTTGGCCGGTGGCCAAGTGGCGCAGGCGAGCTAGCTCATGGGGCCGGTGCTAACGTGGCTGCAGGCCCGGCTGTAGGGAAAGAAGTTTAACCTGCGAACAGCTTGCAAACAATTCAAATTTGCACACGAATTTTGAACTGAACTCAAAAATATTTTGAACTACGACTTCTAGAGAATTTCAAAATCTACAACTTTCATGTTGAATGTTTTGTCCAGAAATGCACGAAAAAGTAGATCGCGCATTGTTTCTCTCGGTCAATGTTTTAAATTTCAAATTTTCAGGAATTCCTTTCAAGTAGCCATTTTGTGCTCGAAAATTTAAATATCTAGAGGTCATAATTTTGAACAACAAGTAGCTAGTTTTGAAAATCAGAAAATGAAGAATCTTTTGGTGTGAAATGTATTTTTCGTTTTGAAATATTTTTCAAATGGTGGCTTGGTCAATTTGATCAAAAGTCACAAATTGCTGATTTCAAAATCAGGGTTTGAACAAGCAGTTGACTGCCCATTCGAAAAAATATTAAACTCCAAATCTGTTAGCTTGCAATATACCATTGGAAAGATATCGAAGTGTAATTTTCAAATATGCAAAAAAAATTTGTCACTTTTGAAACAGAATTTGAACAAAATTCAATTGACTTTCAGGCCTACAAGAGGACTTAGCCAAACATGAGGTTTCAGACATGGACATCTACACATACACCATGTGAATGAAACATATAGGTTTGTGATGATGCTTAGCATATGTAAACATGGTATGATGGATATGAGATGATGCTCCTCATGTTGATTTAAATTTAAATTTTTAAATGCACAGGTTTGCACTACTTTAAATGCAAGTGCAACACAAACATACACGTGCATATGTATGAAATATGCATGACATATTTAAGCAATTTAGGTTTAATTATTCTCGTTAGCATAATTAAACCTTGGGTTTTCACATCCCACCTCCTTAAAGAAATCTCGTCCCGAGATTTGGTGCTCGATAAGTGTGGAGGGTTTAGGTACCTTCGTGGGAATCTAGAAAACCGGGTATTTAGAATTTAGATAGGATTCTCGTTCCCAAGTGGCTTCTTCTTCGGAATGATTACTCTATTAGATTTTATAGAACTTGATAGAACGATGGCGAGTGAATCTTTCTTTGGAATCAAGAATTTTGATCGGACGTTCTTCATAAGAAAGATCGGGCTCTCAATGAATTTCTTCTTCTACCACATTCTCGGTAGGTACTCACAAACACTTCTTAAGTTGTGATACATGAAATACATCATGGACGGCTGCAAGAGTGGATGGAAGTTGTACTCGATAAGCTACCGATCCACATTGCTCAATTATCGGAAAATGTCCAATATACCAAGGAGCTAATTTTCCTTTTACACCAAATCGTTGTACTCCTCTTGACGGTGACACTCGAAGATATACATGATTGCCTACTTTAAATTGTATAGGTTTCTTTCATTGATCATGATAGCTCTTTTGGCGAGATTTAGCGACTTTAAGGTTCTCTTGAATCATCCTTACTTTCTTTTCCGCTCCGACAACTAGGTCAGGTCCATACATTTTTCTTTCTCTGGATTCGGACCAATTCAAAGGTGTTCTACATATTCGACCATACAACGCATCGAATGGTGCCATTTTCAAACTAGCTTGATAGCTATTGTTGTAGGAAAATTCCGCTAGTGGCAAACATTGCTCCCAATTTTTACCATAGTGTATCACGCATGCTGTCAACATATCCTCCAATATTTGATTCACTCTCTCGGTTTGACCATCGGTTTGAGGGTGGTAAGCGGAACTTTGGATAAGTGTGGTGCCTAGGGAAGTTTGCAATTGTTCCCAAAAGCACGCAACGAACAATGTACCTCGATCGGAGATAATTGTTTTTGGCACACCATGAAGGCAAACAATTCAATTGAGATATATCTCGGCATATCTATGGCTAGTATAGGTAGAGTGCGCTGGAATGAAATGAGGTCTTGGTAAGTCCATCCACAATCACCCAAATTGAATCATGCTTTTGTGGTGAAGTAGGTAAACCCAATATAAAATCCATACTTATGTCGTCCCATTTCCATGATGGTTGTAGAATTCCAGCGGATTTCAAATGACTAGCTTTCACTCGTTGGCATGTGTCACATTCTGACACATAAGTGGCACTCTTTTCATCCTAGTCCACAAAAAATTTTCCTTGAGATCTTGGTACATTTTTCGTGCTTCCCGAGTGATAGTGAACAGAGAATTTGGACAAATGAGCCTCATCTAATATTTATTTCCTAAGAGCATAGTCTTTGGGAACCATTAGACAATCTCGAAACCAAAGTACTCCGTTGTTGTCAACCCAAAAACACTTGTATTATCTTCTTTTTATTCTAGGCCTTTCTTAATTATTTGAACTCCCTTGTCCTTTGCTTGAGTCACAATAATTTGTTCTCTTATGGTGGAGTGCATAGAGATGTTGTTCAATGTTCTGTGAGGTACAATTTCTAAATGAAGCTTCTCCAATTGGCAACATAATGAGTCGCTATATGGTTCTATAGTTGCACAATGGTATTGGACCTTGTGGCTTAATACATCCGCAACTACATTAGCTTTTCCGAGGTGGTAGTGCACTTCTATATCATAATCCTTGATTAATTCTAACCATCTTCTTTGTCTCATGTTCAAGTCAGCTTGAGTGAAAATATACTTGAGACTTTAATGATTGGTGAATATATTGCAATGAGCACCCATAAGATAGTGTCTCCAAATTTTGAGTGCATGACCTACGGTGTCTAGTTCAAGATCATGAGTAAGATAGTTTTCTTCATGAGGTCGGAGTGCTCTAGAGGCATAGGCAATGACTCTATTCTCTTGCATGAGGACACATCCAAGTCCAATACCCGAGACATCACAATACACATCGAAAGGCTTTGAAGTACCCGATTGAGCTAAAACAGGAGCGAAAGTTAAAAGTTTCCTCAAGGTATGGAATGCTCCTTCACACTTTTCATCCCATTTGAACTTCTTCTCCTTTTTTAGTAATTCGTTCATAGGTTTGGCAATTCTCGAAAATTCTGGAATGAACCTTCAGTAGTAACCGGCTAAGCCTAGAAAGATTCGGATTTGGTGAACGGATTTAGGAGAATTCCAATCTAATACTTCTTGAACTTTGCTAGGATCCATGACAATACCATCTTCCAAAATAGTATGCCCCAAGAATTTTACACTCTTTAACAAAAATTCACACTTGCTAAACTTAGCATAGAGTTTATGTTCTTGGAGTCATTGGAGAACAATGTGAAGGTGTTTAGCATGTTCTTCTTCATTCTTGGAATAGATAAGGATGTCACCAATGAAGACTACCATGAAGGAGTCATTGGAGATCATGACTAGATACTCATATAGTCCATATCGAGTAGAGAAGGTGGTCTTTGGAATATCACATGGTCTTATTTTTATTTGATGTTAACCGGATTGAAGATCAATCTTTGAGAATACCTTAGCTCTGGATAATCGATCAAATAAAACATCAATGTGAGGTATAGGGTACTTGTTCTTGATAGTTACAGCATTGAGAGGTCGGTAATCCACACATAACCTCAAACTATTGTCCTTCTTTTTCACCAACAAAGCGGGACATCCCCAAGGTGACGAACTAGGTCGTATGTAACCCGTATCCAAGAGTTCTTGAAGTTGAACTTTTAGCTCGGCTAGCTATTTGGGAGGCATCCTATATGGTCTTTTTGATATAAGTGTGGTATCGGGTTGTAGCTCAATAACAAATTCGAGTTCACGATCGGGTGGCAAACCGGGAAGATCATCGAGAAAGACATCTGGATATTCACATACCACGGAATATAGTCGGGAAGACATTCGAGTGAGTTTGGGTAAAAAGAGAGTGGAAATTCCATGGGTTGGAGAGTTTATTCCGAACCCACGAGATGCAACATCTAAATCAACTCCATGGTCTCTCATCCAATTCATGCCAAGTATGATGTCTATGTCTTGATTCCCTAAGCACACAAGGGTCGTTTCAAAAGTCTTGCTCCCTAACTTGAGAGGCACATTTTTTACTATTTGATTTGATCCTATCTTTCCTCTTGGTGTAGATATAACATAACTTGTTATTGTGTGTACAAAAGGAAATTGATGCTTCACCAAACATTCATTGCTTATGAAACTATGATTTGCTCTGGAATCAAACAAAAGAACGGTAGGTTGATTTCGGATGAGGAAGTACCGGCCATGACGTTTTCTCCTTCTGGTAGTTCCTCCATGGTGGTGAAATCAACTCTTCCTTGCCTCACTTGAATAACTTGCTTATTGCCTTGCTTATTACCTCCTTGCTGCCCTTGAAAGTTATTCCCACCTTGCTTGGGGGGAAACTTGCAATCACGAGAGAAATGTCTGGGGCAGCCACAATTGTAGCATGGGTAATTGTGTGCATGAGCCAGAGGCTGCGGTGGTGTTGGTGCACGATATCCTTGCCCTTGCAGTGGCTGCCTAAACACCCACTTACCACTTGGAGAAGGTCTTGGTGGTGGTTGAGGTGGTGATTTTTGCACAAGGCGAAACTTTGGAGGTGGCGCAGTAGAACTTCGGATGGGTGTTTTCCTTTTTTTGTCGGTCCTATGAGCAATGATACTATCCTCTTGAGTAAGAGTCATGTTGACCAACTCATTGTAGCTATTGGCCTTGACAAGACCCAAACAAACCTTGAGCTTCGAGTTGACACCTTGACGAAAACGTGCTTGTTTCTTTGCATCGGTGTCCACATGATAACCGGCATATTGAGCTAGATTGTTGAAACTTTGAGCATATCTTAACACATTGCTAGTGCCTTGAGTGAGAGCTAGGAACTCATTGAGCTTCCTATCCATCAGACCTTCCAGAATGTGACGAGCACGGAAAGAAGTCTTGAATTCATCCCAAGTTACAATATGAGCGGCCAGCAACATAGCATTGTAGTTGTCCCACCACAAATGAGCGGGTCCACGAAGTTGTTGCATGGTGAAACGTGCCTTGTTAGCCACTAAACAAGGGGTGGTCAATAGCTCAAACTTGGACTCAATGGTGTGGAGCCAAGCATTGGCATCAAGCGGTTCTTGAGCGGTGGTGAAGAGAGGTGGTTGTGTACTAAAGAAATCCGAGTACGTTGCCTCTGGTGGTGGTCTATCTCGACGATTTCCATCCGGCGGTTGGCGTCCATCTTGTGCTTCAACCAAACGACGAAGCAATTCCATTTGTTGTGCCACATACGCGGTCCAATTGGGTGGCGGGGGCGGGTTATCAAATCCCTCGGGGTTTCCACGAGTAGTGCCCACCATATGCACAAAGGTTGAGTAAAACCATTAGTCCCGTGATTATTGCAATATCTCCAATGAGCAAAGATTTAATCTTTATCCCAAGAAAGAAAATATTGCAAGGTAGCTTAAGACTAAGGTTAGTCCATATCAGCAAGGCCATACGCGTTTACAAGCTATCGCACTATATCCAGCTTTCATCGGTTTGCTGAATGGTTTTCGGCTCTGAAGATTAATGCATCGCTCAAGCTTTAGGAACCCAAAAATTCCAAATTTTGGTCAGGAGATAGGTAAGGTTGTTAGCTCCAACTCAAGAATCAAAACTGAGCTTAAGATAGTTTAAAATATTGCTTACTAGACCTCTGTCTGGCAGAAATTTCAGTAACCCGAGTGGTAGTAATATATCTCAAGTTTGGCTGGGCCAACTCCATCCAAATTTTGATAGTGGCTAGATAACATTGGTACCAACACTTTTGGTATTCAATATTTCACCCAGAAATGACATTAACCATACGAAAAATATCCAACAACATGCAGCTGCGAAATTTCAACAGATTCAGAACAGCTGATTACTACTAGGGTAGCAAATAGTTCATGACCAGGTTACCCAATAAATTATTACATGGTTCAAGTTTCCTTTACATAAATGGGTACCAAATGCTACCATCACAAAATACAACATCTTGCCACACTCATCTCAGCCATCAACATCGTCGTCTAGCTCCTCTGTCAAGCTGTCGTCACTAATCCATCCATAGGACCCTGTGGAGGTGGCCCGTCTCGTGGAATTGGTTGCGGTGAGGCAGGGGTCTGGTTCACTGAGGACTCCTCCTGGTCACGAGCAATAGGAACATGGCAAACACCCAGAGTCATCTCCATGCCGGACTGCTGATCGGACTCGACTGGAAGTGGTCCGGGAATCTGTGGCTCATCTACCCACATGGGTTGCTCATTCTGCTCTTGGAGCTGTCCGATCTGCTCCTCTAACTCCCATACACGATCACTAGCTTGGAGGTAGTCCGCCTCCATCTCCTCCAAGTCACCACTCGTGTACCCAAGCTCCTTTGTATAGTAACCAATCTCCTCATTCTTAACTAGCACCTGATCGAACAATCCCTGAGCCCTCAAGGTTATCTTCTCATGGCTGTTCATGAGGCTCTGTGTATAGCTCACTACAGCATCCGAGTAGTTGGCTACTGCTGCCAAGGTAGCACTACCCAAACCCTCGCCCACAATGGGCGCAAAGCGAGCTCCGGGAGGAAAAGTGTAAAACTCTGCGGGGGTACCACGAAGTCGGTGGTGGTTCCGTGTGCAAACCCAACCAAGTGCTCTCCAAGCAGCTGCTCTACAGGCCTCATTGAAGCTACTCCCATAGCCAATGAAGATCGAGTCATTCCTGCTACGGGTGGTGGTGTCAGTATCTGGAACGGTGACACGAACTGTGTAGGTAGTCACTCCTGCCACTATCTTGTCGGTCCCCATGTAGGTGGGTGGGGCGGTGTATCCAAGCATCCGAAGGGTGTCCCAAAAAATCACCAGAAAACCGGGGATGCGGAGACAAGTGGAGTGCATCTGTCCATCGGGGTCAACTCGAACAGCCGAGTCACTCATTTGTAACATTAAGATGCAATTTACGGTTTAGTGACATGTTTATCCAATATGTGCAAGAATAAGTTAACCAAGCATAGCTGCACTCAATCTTCATTCACACATAGCACTCATCCAAAGTTTTGCACTCACTTCAACACCTCTTTCACAGCAAGCTCACACCCTACAAGTATTTCTACAGACTCATTTAGCACAAGCTTCACACATTCAGTTGCACTCAGAAAATTCAGCAGGATAGTGCTTCAATATTTCCGCTATATCTCGAGTTCCACTGATCTACATTGTACGAAATTTTGACAGAACATGGATAACTTTATTCCAAACAACTTTCATGTTGATCACATTTACCATAAATGGTTCTAGTGTGGTCGAAAAATTAAAATACAGAAGTATTTTGGTTCTGGTCAGATTCTAGGAAAAGTGCTTTTGTGTCTTTGCAATATAGACTTTCACCCCAACTCAACCCCAACTTATTTTAATGAGTTGTGACATGATGCATGAGCGTCCTATGCGTCCTCACAACCAAGAATAATTGCCAAATAACTTTGGACTTACGGGGTTAGCGTCAGTGCCTTCACCGAAAACACAATATATCCGATGAACCTTTTGGTGACAGCACACCACGAAAGCGTTCCCAAACATGACCATCCCGTATAGAGTGGCACCCATGTATCAAACACCACATGGACGATGTTCATATGCTCCTACTCGGGTCACATATTAACAATCGGATGGATGCACCGCATACCATAAGCCGAATTCGATCTTCGGGGGATCACTGCAGCCTTGACACATACAGCCGGTGGTGACAAGCTTAATGGAATTTAGCTTAAGTCAGATCCATGCACACCGCGTGTAGGATAAGCTCAAGCTTAATGGAATTTACCTTAAGTCACATCCATGCACACCGCGCGTAGGATAAGCTCACGTATGAAACACGTGGCGAACCTAAATGACTACAAGTTTAGAAAGCTCACCATGCTTACCTTAGCGTAGGTGCGTTGTTACATAAAGTAAAGTTGAATTGTGCAAGAAAGTAAGTTTTAACGAGTATGAAAATGTGCTGGAAGTTAGTCAATAGATAGTTAGATAGCCACCTTAATCATATACCTAGTATTAACCCTAGGGCTTACGGACTATCAACTCCTTAACGATCCAACGTATTTTCGCAAACTTAACTTGTTTTTCTTTAGAAAATATTTTTAAGCTTAGTTAGAATCCTTCTCATCCATTTTGGCTATGATGCCAGTTGTGGCAACCCCCCTGAATTAATTCGGTTCAACCAGCACGAGACCTCACCCCTTTAGCGGCATCAAGGTTCATTGGCATTTTGAAACGAATTAACCCTGGAAGTTGTCAGGTATAAGGTCCTGATTAACCACCCTTCTTTCAATGGATCGAATCAAATGAATTGGGATACAACCTAGCATAAATTTTAACCACACAGTTCACATAGATGTAATATTACAAACCAACTCCAAATATTAAGTTATTACAACATAAGGTTCAGAGTTCACATGCAGCAGAAATAAAACATAAAGCGGAAGCTAATCGATGATACAAAGAATAACATGGCAGCCCACACATGATGTCCATCTGCAGCCCTCTTTCTAAGAGGACGGCTCCCACACCACAGACCAACCCTCCGGTAGAGTGCACGGCCAAGTCAAAGCATCAATCTGCTCATGGATGCTAGCGGGCACTGAAAAGCAAGCTGATGGGGACTAGGGTTCCCGATCTTACGTCAGGCAATGGATAACTCGCGGAACGCAACACACCGATCCGGCTTCAAGTCAGCAACTCGAACCCTGCAATCTTAGCACAACGGCTCCTCTGGTTATCAACCGTGTCACAACCCGATTGACCTCACCAAGAAGGCTAATCCCTACCTACAAAATGAAGAACACAAGCAATAACTCGAAAGAAGCAGCTCTCAATATGAAGTGACACTGCAGATGTATGATTAAGATCCAAAGTTGGGGTTCTACAAACCGATAACGGCGAAACTGTTCTCAACAGATTAATCTAAGAAAAACCTAAGTCTAAACAACAGCGGCTACTGAATTTAATAGTCTAGGGTCAAGCTAGGGTTGAGGGCGTGCCAGGGGGCGTCCACAACATGGGCCGAGAGGCCCGACACGATACAATGCCTGAAAAGGCCCAAAACATGTGACGCAACACCTTTTCATGGTCACACAGTATGATCCACGAATCCTCTGGAGCTAGGACCAGAACCAAAAGAAGCGTCTCGTCATCACAATTCCAACGCATCCAAGAATGTCTTGTTTGGATGTCGTATGAAGGAGAAATTACAGTTGAAGCGCAGACATGTCGGCTGAAACCGAACTGAAGATGATGTCCAACATGACGACGACTTGTAACTTGGAGACGAGTCCGGCTCGTGTATGTGCAACGTGGTGATGTCCTCATCATAACGAATCTGACAAAATGAACCAAAACGCCACTATTGTATCCAAAAAAGTGGATTGGGTGCGTTTGTTTTGTTTCTGGCCCAAACCGGTGGATTCGTTTCGTTTGTGGCCCGAATCAGTGCATTAAATGTAGCCAGTATGGTTTCGTCACAGTTTCGCATGGTAACAAAACTGGCCAAAACAAACCAAAACATCACTATTGTGTCCAAAAAAGTGCATTGAGTGCGTTTGTTTTGTTTCTAGCCCAAACGAGAGCATTAAATGCACCCGGAATGGTTTTTGCCACAGTTTCGCGCGGTAACGAAACTGACCAAAATGAACCAAAACATCACTATTGGGTCCAAAAAAGTAGATTGACTGCGTTCGTTTTGTTTCTCACCTGAACCGGTGTATTCATTTCGTTTCTGGCCCGAAATAGTTCATTAAATGCACTCGACATGATTTTCGGCATAGTTTCGCGCGATAACGAAACTGACCAAAACAAGCCAAAACATCACTATTAGGTCCAAAAAAGTAGATCGGGTGTGTTCATTTCGTTTCAGTCCCGAACCGGTGGATTCGTTTCGTTTCTTGCCCAACCCCGTGCATTAAATGCAGTTGGCATAGTTTTCGGCACAGTTTCACGCGGTAATGAAACCAACCAAAACGAACCAAAACATCAGTATTGTGTCCAAAAGTGGATCGAGTGCGTTTGTTTGGTTTCGGCACAGTTTCGCATGGAACAAAACTGCCAAAACAAACCAAAACATCACTATTGTGTCCAAAAAAGTGCATTGGGTGCGTTCGTTTTATTTCTAGCCTGAACGAGAGCATTAAATGCAGCCAAAATGGTTTTTTGCCACAGTTTCGCGCGGTAACAAAACAGACCAAAATGAACCAAAACATCACTATTGGGTCTAAAAAAGTAGATTGGTTGCGTTCGTTTTGTTTCTCCTCTGTACCGGCACAATCGTTTCGTTTCTGGCCCAAAATAGTGCATTAAATGCACTTGGCATGATTTTCTACATAGTTTCATGCGGTAACGAAACTGACCAAAACAAGCCAATACATCACTATTGGGTCCAAAAAAAAGAAGATTGGGTGCGTTCGTTTCGTTTCTGTACCGAACCGGTGAATTCGTTTCGTTTCTGGCCCGAACCCGTGCATTAAATGCAGTCGGCATGGTTTCGGCACAGTTTTGCGTGGTAACAAAACTGACCAAAACAAACCAAAACATCATTGTCTAATAGAGAGTTTCTAATGTCAGGAGTATAAAGTAAATAATAAGCTATGACTAATCTTCTTCTTGCACAGTAGACAGTTCATCACCCATGTCAAAAGTATCTCGTGGGGTAAATCGGGTAAATCTCACTACAGTATGCCATGCTTCAACTTTTGGGTCTTGGACATAAAACACTTGTTGCACTTGCGAAGCAAAGAGAAAAGGCTCGTGCTCTATTTTCTCCCCTGTGTGTATTTTTCGTTTAAAATTGACATGGGTGAATCCAAATTCATCTGTCCTCAACCGGCTTGATGATGAACATCATACCATTCACATCTGAATAGCACTACCTTTTAGTCTGCATATGACAATTCAATTATATCTGATAATCTACCATAATAATTAACCTCATCATATGCAATATTCACCACACCGCTATTTTGTGTCAATTTTGTGTCAAGCGTGTAGCCTCCCGACTCGTAGTGTGGAACCTGAAACCATTAATTATGCACACACTGATGGGAACCCACTAGGGTTTATGCCCGATCTTTCGATGAGAGGTGTGGGTGATAACTTGATTGGAGGAGACGACGTTGACGGCCCGACTACAGCCTTCCAAAGACTGCGCCTTAGCAACCGATACACCACCTCCTATGGATGCCGTGATCTTGTGGAAGCACGTCACCCGATCCTGTCCTGCAAGCAATCGAAGAACTAGCAAGAACAAGTATCAAACAAGTACTGAAATTACTAGATGGGAATGAAGTGTTCAATCCCAAACTCAATCACAAACGAAGTGGGGTTCTGAAAACTCGAAGACGGGCGGCTGGACCAGCACGCGCGCTTACAAGCAAATAGCAATGGCTAAACTTGATCTAAACAAAACCCGAGTGTTCTTGGCGGTGGCTAAGGGGTATAAAACAAGGGAGGATGACCACAGGGGTGCTGGGGTCGTGCTCCAACCCTAGGACGTGTCCATAATGGACTCAACATGATACACGGCCGATTGGGCCAAAATAAGATGGCGCAGCATCATAGGCAACAAACATCTTGGAGAAAATAGACGATTCTGGACGACTCCGAAGAGATGTGGATGTGCGGTCGAATCCGTTGGAAAGTAGACTTGATAAGCTTTCCGTGAAGTACTTGAACGCCCCAATCCGAGTCCGTATGCGATCGTGGTGTCCATCACAAATTGATGTTTTTCTGCAGTCCGAATCCAGCCCGCGTGAATCCTTTTCGTTCTCGATCCTCTCCATGATTCCTAAGCAAAACAAGAGTGCACGGGTCTCATTGGCGGTGATGTCCTCATCATCCTCCCCTTCTTGCGTTTGAGTCGTCCTCGACTCAAGCTCATCTTCCTCTCCCAAATATGGCTTCAAATCTGCAATGTTAAATGTGGGACTAACCCCAAAATCTGCAGGCAACTCGAGCTTGTATGCATTATCATTAATCTTCTCTAATACTTCCGCTCGAGGCAACAACTTAGATTTTCGCAATTCAGGAAAACGATCCTTCCTCAAATGCAACCAAACTAAATCTCCAGGTTCAAATTTTAATTCCTTTCTACCTTTATCGTTAGCAAGCTTGTATTTAGCATTCATGCGCTCTATGTTTGCTTTAGTTGTTTCATGCATTTTCAACATCAATTCGGCACGTGTAGTAGCATCAAAATCCAATTTTTCAGATGATGGCAAAGGCATTAAATCAATAGGAGCACGAGGCAAGAAACCATACACAATCTGAAATGGGCACATCTTTGTGGTAGAATGCATCGAACGATTATATGCAAACTCAATATGAGGCAAACAATCTTCCCACATCTTAATGTTTTTCTTTAAAACAGCCCTTAACATAGTAGACAAAGTTCTATTCACAACCTCAGTTTGGGGATGACATGTAGTAGAAAACAAAAGCTTAGTCCCCAATTTAGCCCACAGTGTCTTCCAAAAATAACTAAGAAATTTAGCATCCTGATCAGACACAATAGTATTAGGCACACCATGCAAACGAACAATTTCCCGAAAGAACAAATCAGCAACATGAGAAGCATCATCAGTCTTATGACATGGTATAAAGTGTGCCATCTTAGAAAACCTATCAACAACCACAAACACACTATCACGACCCTTCCTAGTTCTCGGCAAACCCATCACAAAATCCATAGAAATATCTTCCCAAGGAGCATTAGGAACGGGTAAAGGCAAATACAAACCGTGTGGATTTAACCTTGACTTAGCCTTTTGACATGTAGTGCAACGAGCAACGAATCTCTCCACATCTCTTCTCATCGTTGGCCAAAAGAAATGACCAGCAAGTATATCTTCCGTCTTTTTGGCTCCAAAATGCCCCATCAAGCCACCTCCATGCGCTTCTTGTAGCAACAACAAGCGAACAGAGCTAGCTGGAATGCATAGTTTGTTAGCTCTAAACACAAACCCATCACTAACGATGAATTTGTTCCATCCTTTCCCATCTTTACAATGCAGCAACGCCTCTTTAAAATCAGCATCATTAGCATATAGGTCTTTAATTGTTTCTAATCCAAAGATTTTGTAATCAAGTTGGTTCAGCAATGTATATCTCCTAGACAAGGCATCAGCAATAACATTTTCTTTCCCTTTCTTGTGCTTAATAACATAAGGAAAAGATTCAATAAATTCAACCCACTTAGCATGCCTACGGTTCAGTTTTCCTTGACTATGAATATGTTTCAATGATTCATGATCAGAATGAATAACAAACTCTTTGGGCCACAAATAATGCTGCCAAGTTTCCAATGTGCGAACAAGAGCATACAATTCTTTGTCATAAGTGGAATAATTCAGAACAGGCCCGCTCAATTTTTCACTAAAATATGCAACTGGTTTTCCCTCTTGCAGCAAAACACCACCCAATCCAATTCCACTAGCATCACATTCAAGCTCAAAAGTTTTATTAAAATCAGGAAGTTGGAGAAGAGGTGCATGTGTTAACTTATCTTTCAGCATGTTGAAAGCATTCTCTTGCTCTTTGTCCCAATGAAAAGACACTCCCTTCTTTGTAAGCTCATTCAACGGTGCAGCAATGGTGCTGAAATTCTGCACAAAGCGTCGATAGAAACCAGCAAGTCCTAGAAAACTCCGCACCTGTGTAATAGTCTTTGGTATAGGCCATCCCTGTATAGCTTCAACCTTGGCTTGATCAACCTTAATTCCCTGTGGAGTCACAACATAGCCAAGAAAAGACACTCGATCGGTGCAAGAGGTGCACTTCTCAAGATTAAAAAACAAACGTGCATCTCATAACGCATTAAAAACAGCACGCAAGTGATCAAGATGTTCAACCATGGATTTGCTGTAGATCAAAATATCCTCAAAGTATACTACGACAAATTTCCCAATGAAAGCACGCAAAACCTCGTTCATTAATCTCATGAAAGTACTAGGTGCATTAGTTAACCCAAAAGGCATGACTAACCACTCATATAGACCGAACTTAGTTTTGAAAGCAGTTTTCCATTCATCTCCCAATTTCATACGAATCTGGTGGTACCCACTACGCAAATCAACTTTAGAAAACACAACAGCACCACTCAACTCATCAAGAATATCATCTAAACGTGGAATAGGGTGTCGATGTCGAATGGTGATATTATTAATAGCTCTACAATCAACACACATACGCCATGTTCCATCTTTCTTAGGCACCAAAATAACCGGAACAGCACAAGGACTAAGAGACTCACGCACATAACCTTTGTGGAGTAGCTCCTGCACTTGCCGCTGAATTTCTTTTGTTTCCTCCGGATTTGTTCTGTATGATGCCCGGTTAGGCAAAGACGCACCAGGAATCAGATCAATTTGGTGCTCAATCTCTCGCATTGGTGGCAGCCCCGCTGGTATCTCACTTGGAAACACATCCGAATACTCCTGCAAAATGTTAGCAACAGCAGGGGGCAACGATTGCTGCATATCGTGAAGTGAAATCAAAGCATCCTTGCACACCAACGCATAGGCAGCAGAAGTAGAAGCAACAAATTCATTTATATCAGATTTAGTAGCAAGCAAGCAATGCCCTTTTAATCTTATCTCATCTTTCTTACTTTCAGCAGATTTGGCAATTTTAGTGTTCTCAGTTTTATCTTTAGCAACTTTAGCAATATCATCACGCACAATAGCCTCAGGAGACATGGGAAGCAAAACAAGTTTCTTATCATTGTGTATGAGAGAATATTGATTTGATCTACCATGATGTCTACAATCTGTATCAAATTGTCATGGCCTACCTAGCAGAATATGACAAGCTTCCATAGGCACAACATCACATTCAACAACATCATGATATGAACCAATAGCAAAAGTAATTCGAACCAGCTTGGTTACCTTTACCTTACCGTTGTTGTTCAGCCATCGAATGTGGTATGGATGGGGATGTGGTTTTGTTGTTAGTGAAAGTCTCTCCACCATGTCGCTACTAGCCAAGTTGTTGCAGCTGCCTCCATCAATGATCAAGCGGCAGGAACGCTCTTTGATTACACACTTTGTTTGGAACATTGTATGCCACTGATTTTGCTCCTCCTTCTCCATTTGTGCACTAAGCACACGCTGCACGATGAGGCTCTCATAATGCTCCGCATCTTCCGCACCAATCTGTTCATCTAGTGGCTCCTCACTACCTGCATCGTCAGCCGCAAGCAAAGCAAGTGTTTGTTCATCGAAATCACTAGCAGAGGAATACCCACCTACATTGTTAACCACCAAAACGCGCTTGTTTGGGCAATCACGCTGCACATGCCCATAACCCTTGCACCGGTGACACTGGATATCTCTTGTTCTACCTGTGGAGGCAACTGAGGAAGTACTAAAGGCTAGTTTTGGGGCAGATTTTGTTGCTGAATTTGCTGGAACAACACGTGTCTTATCACTGGAAGGAGGCGGTGGTGCACGCCCGGTCAAAGAAGTAGTCGTGTGCTGCTACCATGGTGCTGATTTTCTTGCAGAAACATTAGACCTTGCACCTGCACGTCGTCCTTGCACTTCTCTCTCAGCTTTACAAGCAATATGAAAACACTTTGTTATGCTGTTATAATCTTTATATTCAACGATGTCCCGAATTTTTCTATTCAGCCCTCCCACAAATCTAGCAATAGCAGGCTCTTCACCCTCCTCTATTTGACAACGCAACATACCCATTTGTAATTCTTGATAATATTCTTCTACACTTTTAGCACCCTGTCTCAATTGCTGCAACTTATGTAATAGATCACGTGCATAATAGGAAGGAACAAATCTAGCCCGCATGACCCGTTTCAAAGCATCCCAGGTTTATGGCATGTTATTAGGATGTTTCTTGCCATGTTCTATCCACCAAACAGAAGCAAAATCTGTAAACTCACTAGTAGCAACCCTAACACGCGTAGCTTCAGGAAATTCATGGCATGCAAATTTTTGATCAACAGCAATCTCCCAAGTAATATAAGCATCAGGATCATATTTACCATCAAAAGGAGGTATCTTAAATTTAATCTTGCTAAAGGCATCATCATTACCATGTACCTCGCGTCGACGATGACCACCCATACCTCGGCGATTATGACGTAGCCGGCGGCGAGCAGGATCTTGGTCATTGACTTCAGTATCCGCACTGTATGCATTGTCGTCAAAACTTTCTTCCTTCTTATCAGTCTTGCTGCCGTCCTTCTTGTCATCTCCATCACGACCGCTAGTGGTTTTAGCATGCATCTCATCAAATCGCCTCAAAAGTGCAGCAAGACTCTTATCCATACGAGCCACTGACGCCTCCATCTTTGTAAGCTTGTTATTGGTCGCGATCTGTGAGGTCTCCAATTGCCCCATCTTCTCATTCGTCACCAGGAAGTCATTATCAATCCCCTCGTTGTGCTTCATCACCAACCTTTCAAAATGTTGTATGACGCCCTTGGTGTGAGGAGACTGTGGGATCTTGTTACTGGGAGACCCATCACCATCACCTTCTGATCCTGTCATGGTTAAACAAACAGAGGCAACGAGAAAACATGCGAAGAAATAAAAGCCCTACAGCTAATAGGATGTAGCTATTTGTAAGGCGCTCACTCTCAACCTGTGATACAAGCTCTTACCAATTCTTACCTTGCTCGACAGGAGGGCACGGCTACAAACCTGGAATGAAGTGTATCGGTGCCGTAGGAACAAGACCTATAAAGCTGTAGTCGGATATGTGGAGCTATAGGTGGGCTGAAAACAAGGAATAGCTAGCGCCACGTTAGTTAAAACAAAGAAAGCTGAATAATCGTTCAACGGCGGTACTGTGCTGGTCCTAGCCTAGACCGTGGTAGAGACGCGAGCCTGGACACAAAGGAAGTCGCAACGCACCACCGAAAAGCAATCACAATGATCATCCCCTTTCTTTCTTCTTTTTCTTTTGCTCTTTTTTTCTGTTATTTTTCTGTTTTTTTTTCTTTTTTTTTCAGGGGTCCTCAAAACTGAATATATGAACAAAGAGGATCCCAAACAGCCAATCACCACATAAACTTTTTCAGAAAATACAGGGGTATTCCGGTAAAAAAAAGATAACACGATCTCTCTCTCTCTCTCTCTCGAGTGAGGCGAACTGATCTGTTTTATGCACAATCTTGGAGAGGTCGAGTATGAATATGAAGTACTGTTGCCTTCCCGGAACACGACAATATATAAGCACAAAGCAACAGCTGCACGGTAAGGTAACACGAAGCAGCAAGCAACTCGGACTCCGAATCCGATTGCAACTCGAATTGCAACTCGATGTGGGAGTTCGGTTTGGTCTTCCTTTTCTCGCAGTTAGCCGATTCCTGGTCGGATTGGATCACCAATGAGTACTCAAATTCGCCCAACACAGGAACCAATAGGTAGCGTACAACCGTGACCGAAACGTGACAAGAACTCGAAACTCTAAACGACCAGAACTAAGACCAGCAACTCGACACGACCGATGCAACCGAAAACTCAACAAGCCCTAACTAAGCAGTACTAGCAAGGCCCAAAGGGTTTATAGGATCACGGTAAACTAATCTACTAATTTTTTTTGGCTTTTGTGTACTGTAGGAAAAAAATAGGGGGAAGGATTGGAATCTCTCACCGAACAACCTTGCTCTGATTACCAACTGATGGGAACCCGCTAGGGTTTATGCCCGATCTTTCGATGAGAGGCGTGGGGGATAACTTGATTGGAGGAGACAACTTGGATAACCCGACTACAGCCTTCCAAAGACTGTGCCTTAGCAACCGATACACCACCTCCTAAGGATGTCGTGATCTTGTGGAAGCACGTCACCCGGTCCTGTCCTGCAAGCAATCGAAGAACTAGCAAGAACAAGTATCGAACAAGTACTGAAATTACTAGATGGGAATGAAGTGTTCAATCTCAAACTCAATCACAAACAAAGTGGGGTTCTGAAGACTCGAAGACGGGCGGCTGGACCAGCACGCGCGCTTACAAGCAAGTAGCAATGGCTAAACTTGATCTAAACAAAACCCGAGTGTTCTTGGCGGCGGCTAAGGGGTATAAAACAAGGGAGGATGACCACAGGGGTGCTGGGGTCGTGCTCCAACCCTAGGACGCGTCCATAATGGACTCTAAATGATACACGGCCCATTGGGCCAAAATAAGATGGCGCAGCATCATGGGCAGAAAACATCTCGGAGAAAATAGACGATTATGGACGACTCCGAAGAGATGTTGACGTGCGGTCAGATCTGTTGGAAAGTAGACTTGATATGCTTTCCGTGAAGTACTTGAACGCCCCAATCCGAGTCCGTATGCGACCGTGGTGTCCATCACAAGTTGATGTTTTTCTGCAGTCCGAATCCAGCCCGCGTGAATCATTTTCGTTCTCGATCCTCTCCATGATTCCTAAGCAAAACAAGAGTGCACGGGTCTCCACAGTCTAAATATGATGAACATGAACTCAGGCGTGAACTCACCTAATGATTAAGTTGTCTAGCACAAGCACGGGTAATAGGACCGGCAATGATAGGAGAAGATGGCGTGGCTGTATCGTTGGCGGTGATGTCCTTATCACACACTGCATCTTATACCACATCTACTAAGTTTTGCAGTCAATGCTCTGACCTTTTCTGTGATGTCTATTCCATTGCCAAGCACAACCTGTACATAATGAAAATATTGTATAATTTCCTTCTATAGATTTCATGCCTGTCTACAAAGCAATTTGATATGTACAAACCTTTTGTTCCAACCAGTCTGCAAAGTGATTATCAATCATCTTCTGAACGGAAGACGGTGATAATTTTATTGAGGGTCGTAATTTGCTTTTCTCATCATCCAAGAATTCTCTACAGCAATAAAATCACTATCATGTAAAACCAAATTAATAAAATATTAAACTAATAGGAGGGAACACTATACCATATACATACCTACGGAATTCTTGAAGTTCATCACAATGTCGTAGGACGTATCGATGTGCTTGAACAAGAAGCTGCTTATCAAGGTTAACACCGGTACATGTTCCAATTGGTTCTCCAGTGCTATTGAACAAGTACATGTCCTTTTTGTTGTCCGAGGGTTTAGGATTTCTTGATGGCCTTGAAAAACGTGTAGTTCCTTCTAAAAATCTGGAACAAAATGTGTAGGCACTCCTCCATGCAATATCCTTCAGCTATCGATCCTTCTGGATGAGCTCTATTCTTCGCAAGTCCCTTTAGACAAACAAAAAATCTAAACATAATTATACAAACATGTTAGCTGAATGAATTTTTGAGAATAATAGTTCAAACTAAATTTTCTATTGCATACCTCTCCATGGGGTACATCCACCTGTACTGAACGGGGCCAGCCGGTTTAACTTCTTCAACTAAGTGCACCATCAAATGCACGCTGATAGTAAAGAATGAGAGCAAGAAAATCTTCTCCATATCACAAAGTGTCATCACAATTATATCTTGAAGCTTTGATAGCTCATCCACATCTATCACCTTGAAGCACAACATCTTGAAGCACGTCACCCGGTCCTGTCCTGCAAGCAATCGAAGAACTAGCAAGAACAAGTATCGAACAAGTACTGAAATTACTAGATGAGAATGAAGTGTTCAATCTCAAACTCAATCACAAACGAAGTGGGGTTCTGAAGACTTGAAGACGGGCTGCTAGACCAGCACGCGCGCTTACAAGCAAGTAGCAATGGCTAAACTTGATCTAAACAAAACCCCAGTGTTCTTGGCGGCTACTAAGGGGTATAAAACAAGGGAGGACGACCACAGGGGTGCTGGGGTCGTGCTCCAACCCTAGGACGCGTCCATAATGGACTCTACATGATACACGGCCCATTGGGCCAAAATAAGATGACGCAGTATCATGGGCAGAAAATATCTCGGCGCAAATAGATGATTCTGGCCGACTCCGAATAGATATGGATGTGCGGTCAAATCCATTGGAAAGTAGACTTAATAAGCTTTCGGTGAAGTACTTGAACGCCCCAATACAAGTCCGTATGCGACCGTGGCATCCATCACAAGTTGAAGTTTTTCTGCTGTCTGAATCCAGCCCGCGCGAATCCTTTTCGTTCTCGATCCTCTTCATGATTCCTAAGCAAAACAAGCGTGCACGGGTCTCCACAGTCTAAATATGATGAACATGAACTCAGGAGTGAACTCATCCGATGATTAAGTTGTCTAGCACGAGCACGGGTAATAGGACCGGCAATGATGGGCAAAGATGGCGTGACTGTATCATTGGCGGTGATGTCCTCATCAGGGTGCATCCGTATCATTTCTAGCTCGAACCGGTGGATTCGTTTCATTTCTGACCCGAACCGGTGCATTAAATGCAGCCGGCATGGTTTCGACACAGTTTCTCATGCTAACAAAACTGACCTAAACGAACCAAAACAGCACTATTGTGTCAAAAAATGTTGATTGGGTACTTTCATTTCGTTTCTCACTCGAACCGTGCATTCATTTCGTTTCTGGCCCGAAATTGTGCATTAAATGCACTCGGCATGATTTTCGGCACAGTTTTACGTGATAACGAGACCGAGCAAAACAAACCAAAACATCACTTTTGGGTCCAAAGAAGTGGATTGGGTGCGTTCATTTCGTTTCTAGCCCGAACCCGTTTCTAGCCCGAACCGGTGAATTCGTTTCATTTTTGACCGGAAACGGTGCAACAAATGTAGCCGGCATGGTTTCGGCACAGTTTCTCGTGGTAACAAAACGGACCAAAACGAACCAAAACATCACTATTGGGTCCAAAAAAGTGGATTGGGTGCGTTCATTTCGTTTCTGGCCCGACCCAGTGCATTTGTTTCATTTCTTGCCTGAATCAATGCATTAAATGCAACCGGCATGGTTTTCATCATAGTTTTGCATGGTAACAGAACTGACCAAAACAAACCAAAACATCACTATTTTGTCCCAAAAGGTGGATTGGGCGCGTTAGTTTTGATTCTCGCCTGACCCGGTGCATTCGTTTCCATAATGGCTCGAATCAGTGCATTAAATACAATTGGCATGATTTTTGACACATTTTCATGTGGTAACAAAACTGAACAGAACGAACCAAAACATCACTATTGGGTACGAAAAAGTTGATTGAGTGCGTTCGTTTGTTTTGCGCGGCGACGTAACTGACCAAAACGAACCAAAACATCACTATTTGGTCCAAAAAAGTGGATTGGGTGCGTTCATTTTGTTTTGGGTCCCAACCGTTGCATTCGTTTCGTTTCTGGCCTGAATGAGTGCATTAAATGCACCCGGCATATTTTTCGGCACAGTTCCATGCGATAAGGAAATTGACCAAAAAGAACCAAAACATCACTGTGTGGTCCAAAAAACTGGATTTGGTGCGTTCATTTCGTTTCTGGCCTGAACCATTGCATTCGTTTCGTTTCTGGCCTGAATGAGTGCATTAAATGCAACCGGATGACTTTCGGCACAATTCCGCGTGGTAAGGAAACAGACCAAAATGAACCAAAACATTACTATTGTATCCAAAAATGTTGATCATGTGCATTCATTTTGTTTCTCACCCGAACTGGTGCATTCGTTTCGTTTCTGGCCCAAAATTATGCATTAAATGCACTGGCATGATTTTCGGCACAGTTTCGCGCAATAACGAAACTAACCAAAACAAACCAAAACATCACTATTTGGTCCAAAAAAGTGGATTGGGTGCGTTCATTTTGTTTCTGGTCTGAACCGTTGCATTTGTTTCGTTTCTGGCCTAAATGAGTGCATTAAATGCAGCCGGCATGTTTTTTGGCCCAGTTCCGCGCGGTAAGGAAACTGACAAAAAAGAACCAAAACAGCACTATTTGGTCCAAAAAATTAGATTGGGTGCGTTCATTTCGTTTCTGGCCCGAACCGTTGCATTAGTTTCATTTTCTGGCCTGAATGAGTGCATCAGATGCAGCCGGCATGATTTTCGGCACAGTTCCACGCAGTAAGGAAACAGACCAAAATGAAGCAAAACATCACTATTGTTTCCAAAAACGTTGATCGGCTGCGTTCGTTTTGTTTCTCACCCGAACTGGTGCATTCGTTTCGTGTCTGGCCTGAAATTATGCATTAAATGCACTCGGCATGATTTTTGGTACAGTTTTGCGCGATAACGAAACTAACCAAAACAAACCAAAACATTAGTTTTGGGTCCAAAAAAGATAATTGAGTGCGTTCATTTCCTTTCTGAGCCGAACGAGTGCATTAAATGCAGCCGACATGGTTTCGGCACATTTTCTTGTGGTAACGAAACTAATCAAAATGAACCAAAACATCACTATTTGGTCCAAAAAAGTGGATTGGGTGCATTCATTTTGTTTCTCGCCCAAACCATTGCCTTTGTTTTGTTTCTGGCCTGATTGAGTGCATTAAATGCAGTCGGCATGTTTTTTGACAGAGTTCCGCGCGGTAAGGAAACTGACCGAAATGAACCAAAACATCACTATTGTGTCCAAAAAAGTGGATTGTGTGCGTTCATTTTGTTTCTGGCCCAAACGGGTGCATTAAATACAGCCGACATGGTTTAAGCACGGTTTCGCAAGGTAACAAAACTGATCAAAACTAACCAAAACCTCACTATTGTGTCAACAAAAGTGGATTGGGTGCGTTCATTTTGTTTTTGGCCCGAACGAGAGCATTAAATGCAGCCGGCATGGTTTTCGACACAGTTTCACGTGGTAACGGAACTGACCAAAATGAATGAAAACATCACTATTGGGTCCAAAAAAGAAGATTGGGTGCGTTCGTTTCATTTCTGGGCGAAATGGGTGCATTCGTTTCATTTCTGGCCCGAATCAATGCATTAAATGCAGTCGGCATGGTTTTCGGCACAGTTTCGCACGCTAAGGAAACTAACCCAAATAAACTGAAACATCACTATTGGGTCCAGAATAGTGCATTGAGTGCGTTCGTTTTGTTTCTAGCCCGAACC
This sequence comes from Echinochloa phyllopogon, assembly GCA_033239725.1. Classification (NCBI taxonomy): domain Eukaryota; kingdom Viridiplantae; phylum Streptophyta; class Magnoliopsida; order Poales; family Poaceae; genus Echinochloa; species Echinochloa phyllopogon. The sequence goes on from BTCW01000018.1 coordinate 34,564,040, forward strand.
GGTGGATTCGTGTCGTTTTTGGCCTGAATCAGTGCATTAAATGCAGCCCACATGGTTTCGTCATAGTTTTGCATGGTAGAAAACTGACTAAAATAAACCAAAACATCACTATTGGGTCCAAAAAAGTGGATTGGGTGCGTTCGTTTCGTTTCTGGCCCGAACCGGTGCATTAAATGCAGCCAGCATGGTTTCGGCACAGTTTCGCATGGTAACGAAATCGACCAAAACGAACCAAAACATCACTATTGTGTCCAAAAGTGGATCGGGTGCGTTCGTTTTTTTTCTGGCCCGAACCGGTGCATTAAATGCAGCCGGCATGGTTTCGGCACAGTTTTGCGTGGCGACGTAACTAACCAAAACGAACCAAAACATCACTATTTGGTCCAAAAAAGTGGATTGTTTGCATTCATTCTGTTTCTGGCCCGAACCGTTGCATTCAAAAAGCAGCTAGCTGAGCATCTCGAGTTTCTATCATTTTATTAAAGCTCAGCTGACTTTTCATAGCAGAAGAGAATGAGTCCAGTCTAGAGTTTATGCTTTCCAGGATTTTATCATTAGCAGCAAGCTTTTTATTAATATTCTTGTTGATTTTACCCTGGCCTAACACAAGATCTCTAAGTGACGGCTGATTATTGAAACTGGTGGAATTAAAATTATTACCTTGTTGAGGCCTCTCAAATGGGAGGTTTGGGCGCGAATTTCAGCCTTGATTGTCGTAGTTGTTTGGTCGATAACCGTTGTTGGAGTTGTTGATGTAGTGGGCGTCCCCTCGCATCTCGAGGCAGTCATTCCCTGAATGTCCAACATTGCCACAAACCTCGCAAGTCATGTGAGTGTCCATGGCTTGCTCCATTTCTTGAGTAGGGGCCTCCGGCTTCTTCATCAGGAGGTCCATCTTGGCAGCGAGCATGTCCAGAGCTTCAACTTTGTGAACTCCTCGGGTCCGTGGTTGGGCACGATCGTCGGTCCAACCTTGGTTCTCGACCATCTTCTCGATGCAGGCCTTTCCACAGCTCTCCTCAAGAGAGAAGAACGAGCCTCCAGCAGCAGCATCCAAATACTCACGGGTAGAGCTTTTAAGCCCGTGGTAGAAAGTTTGGATGATGAACTAACTCTACATACCATGGTAAGGAAAAGCAGATATATAGATCTGGAGGCGTTCCCATGCCTCTGGGACTGTTTCCTCTTTTAACTGCTGGAAACTAGCAATTTTGTTCCGGAGGGCGTTGGTTTTCCCAACCAGAAAGAATTTTAGCAAAAATGCGCTAGTGCACTTATCTCATGAGTCTATGGCTTCGCGGGCAGCATAAAACCATTGTTTTGCCTTGCCTAATAATGAGAATGGGAATAAACGAAGGCGAACGACATCGATACTTACCCCGCGTATGGTGAAGGTGTTGCAGATCTCCAGGAAATGCTGAAGATGTGCATTGGCATCCTCGCGTGGCTTGCCTCAAAATGGGCTAGCCTGCACCATGTTGATAAGGGCAGGCTTGAGCTCGAAGTTGCCATCTCCGATGGGCGAAACTGGTCCGACTAGCACGTTCTCGCTCGATGGAGTAGAGAACTCGCGGATCATCTTGCTAGCCATCCTCGATGAAGCCGAATCAACGACGGGAGGGACTGGGTTCGTCGGAATGAGCTACTTTTGAGGAGGTACAACACGAGGTCGCACTTTCCTCACAAGAGATTCAGGATTTTCTTGGAAGTTTGACGGGTTGGAAACCAGTCATGCACTGCTCTGCTTCACAAAGACAAACGAAACAGAGAAAGGATAAACCCGCTTGAGTAGTAGTATACTCAACTAAGATAGCTCGAGATAAAAGTTTGAAAGTATCTAGCCAATTGCTTCCCCGACAACGGCGCCATAAATGCTTGTTGGCACTTCTTACGATCCAATATTAGGATTGTTAATCCCGGTACTGGGGTAAGGAGTGTTTCAGTGGTTTTTCTTATGGCTCAGTAAAATAAATATTCTGCAAGCGCACAGAATCACCGTTGTAGCACTTCACCAGGGAATAATCCGAGGTATCGTAATTTATATTTCCGCAGGGAAGCTTATGGCAAGAGTACTAGCAAACAGTTATTCGAGACTATCAGAGAAGGATATACGACTAGACAATACGGGGCATAACGGTATTGGATAGGAGTGGTTATACCGTGACACATAGCTCAAGGATACTCAGATAGGTGAGAGAAGGAGTATTTAGCTGGGAGGACAACGAGAAGAGATAGAGGACTCCTAGGTATTTTGTCAATCATGGTTACTCGGGTTTAGAGGTACATAAGTTGAGAGAGAAGTTCTACTGGCTTTAGGTGTCACACCAGGTTTACACAGAAACCCGAATGCTGCCATATGTGTTCCCAGGAAGTCCACAGAACACATACAACTTACAAATATGGTAAACAGAGTACATATGCTTGAAGAAAAATAGTTTTACAGCAGAGTTCAAACATAAATAAATGAATAAAACAGTGGAAGTCTATTTATTAAGTCTCTCTAAAGTGAAGCCGCAGTCCACAGGGACACCGACTAGATGACCACAGCTTAGAAGAAAGGCAGATCCTCAAGAAACTCAGTAGCGGTAGATTTATTTACTCCATCTGTTACCCATCCGGGATTTTGTTGAATAATGGCAAGTGTAAGTAAATCTTTTACTTAGCAAGTATAACACGGTGTATGAAGGCTAAAAGTAAGGCTAGACACGACTGTACTGCATTAGCATTTTTAGTTGATTCATTTTAACATTATCCAAGTTACTAAAATAGATGAATCCTAATTGCAACCCGATAAATAAAGTAGAAGTAACATTAAGCATAAATAGACATCATATTAAATAAGGAACCACTAATAAAAAAGGATCCATACCACTCGTGACCCTGCGCAAGGCTATCATGATAGGTTGTACACTCTGCAGAGGTTTCGCCCTTTACCCACCAGTCGAGTAGAAGCTCGAAAGAACTTTGAACCCAACCATGCGGAGGTGGATCAGACCTCACAAATCACACTTTCGAGGTGTGACCGCATAGGAACGCTATGAGGTTTTTCACAAGACACCCTAATAAAACAGTAGCCATTATGGTACAACACAGGCAGCATGATCCAAGGCACCGAGATTGACTGACTCTCAGGGTGCAGCGATAAGAGGGTCAATGGCATCTAGAGCGCGGGCAACGCATGGCAACAATTAAAATGAAGAGCACAACGTTTGGAGTTCCCATACCACAGGGACTCCATACATGGGACTATGCCCGACGAGACATAGCCGACAGATCTCCCATCCTCGGTGGATCAAACCATATTCTCACGAGTGCTTCCCATTGCGTCGTCGGCCCGTCGGTAACTACTGTCAAGCTAGAGCCGTACATGCTACTTATCCAAGTCTAGAGCCATAATGGCGATAGGCTCCTGGGTTGCCGCTTTAAGAACCATTCCTTACGAAAAGACACTAGAACAAAGCATGAAGCACATGCTCTAGCTCCCTGAACCATGTTGCTAAAAAGCAAGTTTTACAGTGATCATTTAAGTGAACCATTAACTCAAGTTAACAATTGAACAATTGGTGATAATAGTTGCGCCTAGCAAAGAACTACCCATATGCATGACACTGTGGTATCAAACGACAGGATATACAAATCTAGGGACAACATTAAAAGGTACATCAATTTAGACACATGCATATGAAAATAAATGATTAAAGGGGTGTTTAGGTAGCAAGAATTGTCCGTGCTATACTTGCCTTCCTCAAAGTGCTGCTACTGCTGCTGGTCCTGCTCCACATAACCTTGCTCGAACTCAAACTCAAACGGCTCACCAACTGGACACACGAATCACCACACAAGCATCCACACAAGCCAGTACATGCAAACAAGATTACTCTATTAGAACAATACACCAAACAGTAGAAACAAGACAAAAGGGGCTATAAAACTATTCTACGCTTCACTACGAACACGTGAGTGCGAGAATCACTCTAATCGGAACTAAAACGAGAAAGATATGACTTTTCTAAGGTACGGGGACTTGCCAGCAAAGTTTTAAAAGTTTCAGGTGCTTATTTGTGAAAAAATTGGGACCTAAATGGGATTTTATATAAAAACATGAGGGCTAATGAGTAAAAAGATTAAAACAAGACCTCGGGCACTAATTTTCAAAAGAGCAGGTGGTTTTTCATAAAAGCAGGGACCTAATCATAAATACTTTTGAATACAAAAGGACGGCGGGTTGATTTGGAAAAAGGACAGGGGCTCTTTTGAAAAAAACACCGGCGCTGACCGGTATGCTAGGTTTGACCTAGGGCTCGGGCGATGCGGTGGCCGTTGGATCGTGATCTGGCAGAGGAGAATAGATCGGGCGGAGGGGAGTGGCCGGCGACGAGGCTTGTGGCGGTGCCGCTAGTGGCCACAGCGGTGGGCTCGCCGGAGAAGCACGAAAACGAGCTAGAGGCCTCGATTCGCAATGGGACTTGGACGGGGAGCGAGCTGGGGACACGCCGAGACTACCTTGGGGCTTCTCAATGGCTGAACCACCTCGGAGGCGGCGGACGATGGTGAACGGCGGGCGGCCATCTCCGGTGAGGGTACGCGAGAGGTTGGAGAGCGAGAGAGAGAGAGAAACGTGGCTCGGGAGCATCCTTACCACGTGGCGAAGGTCGGAGCGGGGTCGAGAGGGACGGAGCAGCGTCGGTGATGCAGATCGGCGGTGCGGCGGCACAAGCTCGAGCTCGATGACGGCGGCGTGGCGGCTCAGAGGAGCTCGGGCGCTAGGGTTTTGCGGCGCAGTTTGATGGGAACCGAGGGGCGGCGGGTTGGGGCTTTTATGGCGCGGGCGTGTGGACCCTGTGGGCCTCTGTGTGCACGCTCTAGGTCGGACTCGAGCCCGAGTCCGGCTCGGTCGGACGGCGGCATGAGGTGGGAGACGGACCCGATAGGCGGGGCCCACGCGGCAGAGAGAGAGAGAGAAGGGAGGGGCAGTGGGCTGGTGCGGCTGGCGCACTGGGCCGAGCGGAGGCGGGGGGAGGTGGGGCGCTGGCAGGTGAGCTGGGCCGGCGGGGCGAGACGACCCAAAGCGGCGTGGGTTGGGTCGAGCGGGTGCTGGGCCACGAAGGAAAGAAGGGTAGAGGGAGGGAGAACAGGCTGGGGAAAAAGTCCAAGGGGCAAAAGTGAACTCTAATTCAAACAACTTTTCTAGGCTCAAACAAATGCAAATTAAATTCGAATTTAAACAGAATTTAAATTACAATTTAACTCACAATCAAGCAAAACTCAATGCTGCAGCATGAATGCATCAAAAATGTTTCTACACCTTATATTTGATTTTAATTCTCAAAAATAGTTTATTTTCCTTATATTAAATATGAGCACAATTAATAAAATTAAATTAATTATTAAAGATTTTAAATAGGCATTTTTAGGGTGTTACAAACCTACCCCCCTTAAGATGAATCTTGCCCTCAAGATTTGGACGCGGATGAGAAGAGCTGTGCATAGTCGGCCTTGAGATCCTCTTCTCTCTCCCAGGTCGCTTCATCCTCAGAGTAACAGCTCCATTGAACCTTGCACATCCGAATCACTATATTTCTTGTGACTCTTTCAGATTCCTCCAATATTTTTACCGGATACTCCTCATATGTGATATCTTCCTACACATTCAGCTCATCTATCGAGATCTGCTCCTCAGGTACCCGCAAACACTTCTTCGGCTGAGACACGTGGAACACATCGTGTACTCCTGCCAACCTCTCAGGTAGTTCTAGCTGGTAAGCTACCTCGCCTTTTCGTTCCAATACCTTGAAAGGTCTGATGTAACGAGGCGCTAGTTTTCCCTTGACATTAAACCTTTTCATGCCTCTCATTGGCGATACCTTGAGATACACAAAGTCACAGATCTCGAAACTAAGATCCCTCTGTATGACGTCTGCATAACTCTTCTGTCTGGATTGTGCCACCCTTAAATTCTGTCTAATTACCTATACTTGTCGCTCTACCTCTCTTAATATCTTATGTCCAAATACCTGACTTTCTCCAGTCTGATTCCAGAATAGCGGTGTCCTACACTTTCTGCCATATAGAGCCTCGAATGGTGCAATCTACAGACTCTTCTGATAGCTATTGTTGTATGAGAATTCTGCGTAAGGTAGACTCTTTTCCCAACTTGTTCCATACTGTAGAGCACATGCCCTCAACATATCTTCCAATATCTGGTTTGTTCACAACGTTTGACTATCCGTCTGTGGGTGATAGGCCGAACTAAAATGCAGCTTAGTGTCCATGGACTCATGTAACTTCTGCCAGAAATACGATGTGAACTAGGTACCTCGATCTGACACTATCCTTTTCGGTACCCCGTGCAAACATACAATCCTCTCCATATATAGCTCTGCTAATCTGGCTCCCGTATACGTGGTCTTTACTAGGAGAAAATGTGCTACTTTGGTCAAGCGATCCACGATTACCCATATGGAGTCAAACCCTATCTGAGTACGAGGCAGACCGGTGATAAAGTCCATACCAACTTCTTCCCACTTCCATTCGGGTATCTTCAAAGGCTGGAGCAATCTTGCTGGTCTCTGATGCTCAACCTTGACTCGCTGACACGTGTCACACAAGGCTACATAAGTCGCAACATCCCGCTTCATTCCGTACCACCAAAATCTCTCTTTGATATCCTGGTACATCTTGGTACTTCCCAGATGGATTGAATAAGCCGAATCATGCGCTTCCCTCAAAATTGTATCCTTGATCTGTGGTAGGCCCGGTACGCATATCCTCTTCTCGTACCACAAAGTCCCTTGGTCGGCCACGTGAAAACCGGGGGCCTTCCCTAGGGCAACCTGTTCCACAATCTCCTTAATTTTCTCATCCTTAAGCTAAACTTTTCGGATCTCCTGATCCAGAGTTGGGTCCACTACCATTTCTGTGATACTGGTCGCGAATCCTAGACTCATTCTCTCAAGTTCCAGACTAAGCTCTTGTGGCAAACAATGTCTGGTGACCTTACTCACATAACTCCTCCTACTTAGAGCAACTTCCACCAAGTTGGCCTTCCCTGGATGGTAGTGAATCTCCATGTCATAATCCTTGATTACCTCCAACCACCGACGTTGCCTTATATTCAGCTCCGACTGGGTGAAGACGTACTTCAGACTCTTATGATCGGTGTATATGTCGCATTTATTCCCAATCAGGTAGTGTCTCCAAATTTTTAGAGCATGTACCGCAGCTGCCAATTTCAGGTCGTGTGTCGTGTAGTTCCGCTCATGTTTCCTCAACTGCCTTGATGCATATGCCACAGCTCTACCTTCTTGCATGAGTACACATCCCAACCCTTGACAAGATGCGTCACAATAGATAGGGAAGCTCTTGGTTATATCTGACAGTACTACCATGGGTGCTGTAGTTAACCACTTCTTCAACTCCTCAAAACTAGCCTGACACTCCTCTGTCCAGACAAACTTAGCATTTTTCTCCAACAAGGCGGTCATGGGTCTAGCAATTTTGGAAAACCCCTCAATGAACCGTCTGTAGTATCCGGCCATTCCAAGGAAATTCCTGATCTCACTCACATCCTGCAGTGGATTCCATCTTAGCACATCACTAACCTTCTTCGGATCGACTGCCACTCCACCATTGGATAACACATGACCCAAGAATGCTACTTCCCTCAACCAAAACTCACACTTGCTCAGCTTAGCATACAACTGATGTTCTCGGAGTCTCTGCATCACCAATCTCAAGTGTTCCTCGTGTTCTTCCTCGTTCTTAGATAAGACCAGAATGTCATCAATGAACAGCACCAGAAACTTGTCGAGATAATCCATGAACACGTTGTTCATCAGATACATGAAGTACGCTGGTGTGTTGGTCAACCCAAAAGACATGACTATGAACTCATATAACCCATACCGAGTACTAAAGGCCGTCTTGGGTATGTCAGATGGTCGGATCTTCATCTGATGATAGCCTAATCGAAGATTTATCTTAGAGAAGACACAAGCTCCTTTTAGCTGATCAAACAGATCATCAATCCTTGGCAGCGGGTAATTATTATTGATGGTCATCTCATTGAGCACTCTGTAATCCACACACATCCTCTGAGTCCCATTCTTTTTATCCACGAACAGCACCGGTGGTCCCCACAGTGAAGAACTAGGATGTATATACCCTTTGGCTAGTAATGCCCCTATTTCGTCCTTAAGTTTCTCTAGTTCCTTTACTCCCATCCTATATGGTCTTTTAGGTATAGGTGTTGTACCAAGTTTAAGTTCAATAACAAATTCAACTTCATGTTCCGGGGGAATACCTGACAATTCATCTGGGAACACATCCAGGAATTCATTCACCACTCTGGTGTCCTCGGGGGCTGCTCCCTCAGCTTGGTTGACCTCATTACGCTTTGAGGGACTGTCTTCTTGATATTCCACCTTTTCATTGGACTTTGCTATCAGTTGTACCTCTCTCTTGGAACATTGGATCACGACGTCATATCTGGCTAACCAGCTCATTCCCAGGATTAGGTCAAACCCAATAGTTTCTAGGACTATCGAATACACCTCAAAGTATACCCCCCTTATTGTGATGGTGACATGGGGGCAACGTAAAGTGGCTCGTTGTTCCCCTCCTGGTGAGCTAACTAACATGGTGTTCGACATGGGTCGTAGGGTCATGATGTTCTTTTTCACAAAAGCAGCAAATATGAAAGCATGTGAAACTCCAGAATCAAACAAAACAGTCGCAGGAGACGAGTTGACAGGCAACGTACCCACGACCACGTCAGTAGCTCCCTCTGCGGTCTCTGCACCCATGTGGTTGACCTTGCCCCTAGCAGGGTTCTGTTATCCATGGTTCGCCTGGCCCTGTTGCTGATTCCCATTCTGGTTCTGCGGTTGTCCAACCCTCTGGTTGTTGTTCAGGCCAGCGGTGTTCTGGGCCCTACAGACGTTGGCATAGTGTCCTGGCTCACCACAGTGGAAGCACTTCGGACCAACTGGTGCATTGTTAACTAGGTTGGGGCGCTGAATAGGACCGTTCTGCGCCTGATTGCACTGAGCTGGGCCATTCTGCAACTAATTCTGGAAACACTGTTGCTGTTGTGGTGCCTGGAGGTACTGGGGGCGCTGTTGGTATTGGTTACGGTTCAGCAGGCTGGACTGACCCTGGAAGCGCTACCGGTTCACCATCTGCTGATTCCCTGGCTGAGAGTTGAAATGGGGGCGGATGTAGTTTCCTGACTGCTGTCCCTGGAACTTCCTCTTCTTGTCCTCCATTTCACGGCGCTTGTTTTCCAGCATCAGCGCACCATCCACCAGCTCATGAAAAGTAGGGAAAGTGGTACACATCAGCTAGTACTGTAGTGCATCTTGTAGGCCGTCACGGAACCTGGACTGCTTCTTCTTGTTAGTCGAAACATCTTCTGGGGCGTAGCGGGCCAACTTGATGAATTTGTCACGGTAGGCGGTGACACTCATCCCTTCCTGCTTCAGTGTCAAGAACTCCTTCTTCAAGGTCATCAGTGCCTCCGGCACATGGTGAGAGCGGAAGTTGTCACGGAACCCCTGCCAAGTAATCTGAGTACGATCAGGGTGAGCATACTGGTATGCATCCCACCGGTCCAATGCTGCTCCTTGAAGCTGTCCTCCTCCGTACAATAGCTTCTCTTTGTTGTTGCACTGCGTGATGTCAAGCTGTCTCTCTACCGCCTTGAGCCAGTCGTATGCTTGCAGAGGATCACTGGCTTTAGTGAAGGTAGGAGGGCGTCCCTTCAGAAATTCACCCCTCTTGCCCGAGGCGGCATGTTAGGATGCTGGGGCGGGTTTTGCTGGTTTTGTTGCATCATAGCCATGGACTAGGCCATGTGCTGCATTAGCTGGGTCTGCATGGCCATCAACTGCTCCATGGTGGGTGGTGGCTGGTTCTGGTTGCCTCCACTGCCACCTGCATTGCTCCTTGTCGCAACCATCTATCATCAACAAATAATTCCCATAAGTACTTCATCAGTCATAAACGAATAACTCAGACTTGCGCAGTAGAAACATGAGAAGATTACTGAACTAATATGATATAAACTAGGGACATTGGGGAACTTGATAAATGAAAAACAAGGTAGATAAATACCCCAACTATTTATTCATTAACTCCTTAAACCTTAATCCAATACTAGATGGTGGTAGACTTGCGTCTTTGCCCATCACACTCATTACAAAAATTGAAATCACTCATAAACATAATGACAACCAAATCAAACACCTAAGAACAAAGTTCACACCAGACTCGATACCACCGGGTTTTGACTCGACTCAAAAACGTGTACTACTCGGTCCCTATTACAAACTCATGGTAGACTCATAAGGATCACGCTGGACGGTGGTGCTGGCGGCAACAGATCCATAGCGAGGCCTCTTGCACTGCGGTGACTCTGTACGGTAGTCTGGACTGCGCGACGCTGGTGCTCCCAACTGGTGCTCAAGCTTCTCCACCCACTTTTGTGTCCCTCTCAGCTGCTCCCTCAACCTAGCGATCTCATCGGTAGCTGCATCTAAGTCTGTGTTGAGGGTGGCCACAAGTGACACACTAGAAGCAAACTGAGGATCGGTGATGCCTCCTAGGGAGCTATGGTGCAAGCTGTCTCTCCGCTCCTCCGGTGGGGGTACCACCACTCTGGACCATTCTGCACCTCTGCCTAGAACCTGTCTCTATAACAGAAGTAGGCCTGATGGGCTACATCTCCTATCCCTGCCTCCTGGGAGTCTCTTTCACTGGTAGCATAGTGGATTGACCTTGTCCTGGCAGCCCTCGCCCTATGATCAGGCGTACGGACACATAGTGTTGTACTCCAGAAGCTGGGAAAATGGGGGTGTGTCCACCTCTTGATGTGCTATCATGATAGGTTGTACACTCTACAGAGATTTCACCCTTTACCCACCAATCGCGTAAAAGCTCGAAAGAACTTTGAACCCAACCATGCAGAGGTGGATTAGACCTCGCAAATCACACTTCTAAGGTGTGACCGCATAGGGACGCTATGAGGCTTTTCACAAGACACCCTAACAAAATAGTAGTCGTTATGGTACAACACAGGCAGCGTGATCCAAGGCACCGAGATTGATTGACTCTCAGGGCGCAGCGATAAGAGGGTCAATGGCGTCCAGAGCGCAGGCAACGCATGCCAACAATTAAAATGAAGTGCGCAATGTGTGGAGTTCCCATACCACAGGGACTCACAACACGGGATTGTGCCTGATGAGACATAGCCGACGGATGTCCCGTCCTCGGCGGATCAAACCATACTCTCACGAGTGCTTCCCATAGCGCCATCGGCCCATCGGTAACTACTGTCAAGCTAGAGCCGTACATGCTACTTATCCAAGACCAAAGCCATAATAGTTCTAGCGGTGGCGACAGGCTCCTGGGTTGCCGCTTTAAGAACCAGTCCTTACGGAGAGACACTAGAACAAAAGCACGAAGCACATGCTCTAGTTCCCTGAACCATGTGGCTAAAAAGGAAGTTTTACAGTCATCATTGAAGTGAACCATTAAGACAAGTTAACAGTTGAACAACTGGTGATAATAGTTGTGCCTAGCAAAGAACTACCCATATGCATGACCCTGGGGTATCAAAGGATAGGATATATAAATCTAGGGACAACCTTAAAAGGTACATCAATTTAGACACATGCATATGAAAATAAAAGATTAAAGGGGTCTTTAGGTAGGAAGGATTCTCCATGCTATACTTGCCTTCCTCAAAGTGTTGCTGCTGCTGGTCCTGCTTCTCATAACCTTGCTCGAACTCAAACTCAAACGGCTCACCGACTGGACACACAAATCACCACACAAGCATCCACATAAGCCAGTACATGCAAACAAGTTTACTCTATCAGAATAGTACACCAAACAGTAGAAACATGACAAAAGGAGGCTATAAAACTATTCTACACTTCGCTACAAACACGTGAGCACGAGAATCACTCTAATAGGAGCTAAAACGAGAAAGATATGGCTTTTCTAAGGATCGGGGACTTTCTGGCAAATTGTAAAAGTTTCAGGGGCTTATTTGTGAAAAACCAGGGACCTAAACATGATTTGATATAAAAACATGAGGGCTAACGAGTAAAAAGATTAACATAGGACCTCGGGCACTAATTTTCAAAAGAGCAGGGGGTTTTTCATAAAAGAAGGGACCTAATCGTAAATACTTTTGAATACAAAAGGACGACGGGTTGATTTCAAAAAAGGACAGGGGCTCTTTTGAAAAAACAGTGGCACTGACCGGTATGCTAGGTTTGACCTAGGGCTCGGGCGATGCGGCGGCCGTTGGATCGTGATCTGGCAGAGGAGAATAGATCAGGCGGAGGAGGGTGGCCGGTGACGAGACTTGCGGTGGCGCCGCTGGTGGCCACGGTGGCAGGCTCGCCGGAGAAGCTCAAAAACGAGCTATAGGCCTCGATTCGCAATGGGACTTTGACGGGGAGCGAGTTGGGGACACGCCGAGACCACATAGGGGTTTCTCCATCCCTCGAGGTTACTTCAGACATTGCCTATCCCGCAGCTGATTTGGAGTGACTTGGCCATGGACTTCGTTGAAGGCTTGCTACGGGTTAACAACAAGACGGTGATCTTGACTGTCATTGATCGTTTGTCCAAGTCAGCACATTTCATTCCACTAGGGCACCCTTATACGGTGATATCCATGGCCCACACGTTCTTTGATGAGATTGTTCGCCTCCATGGCCTTCCTTCATCCATTGTCAGTGACCGTGATGCGGTATTTACAAGCAATATGTGGTAGGATCTTTTTCGGCTGTCAGGCACCAAGCTACAAATGAGTTCGGCGTTTCATCCTAAGAGCGATGGTCAGTCTGATGCTGCTAACAAAGTCATTGTGATGTATCTTCGCTCCTTAACAGGAGACCGGCCTAAGCAATGGTTGCGGTGGTTGCCATGGGCGGAGTATTGTTTCAACATGGCTTATCAGTCAGTGCTTTGCACTATGCCCTTCAAGTTAGTATATGGGCGTGATCCGCCGATGATGGCGTCGTACGAACCTGGGGCTGCCAGGGCACCGGCGAAGGATCAGCTGCTTGGTGAGCGTGATGCATTTTTACAAGAGGCTCGGGAGCGTCTTCTTTAGGCTCAAGATTACTCTAAATGGTACTATGATCGCAAGCACACTGAGTTGGTTTTTCGTGTTGGTGATTGGGTTTAGGTGAAGCTGTTGCATCAATTGGTGGCTTCTCTTCCTCTGCAGACCAAAGGCAAATTGGCTCCTCGGTTCTATGGGCCTTACCAAGTGCTGGAATGCGTTGGGGATGTTGCATATTGTGTCAGTTACCAGATGGTGCCTGCATTCATAATGTGTTTCATGTGGGCGTTCTGAAGCCGTTTCATGGGCAGCCACCGGAGGTGGTTCCAGCTCTGCCCCAACTTCTTCATGGGCATGTGATTCCAATGCCACTAGTCGCCTTGCTCATGGTAAATGGCAGGTTTTGGTCCATTGGGAAGGACCTCCGGATTCTGAGGCTAGTTGGGAAAGTGTGGAGGAGTTCAAGCAGCGCTACCCTGCATTCAAGCTCGAGGACGAGCTATTTCCGAAGGAGGGGAGAGATGTCATGGTTGGTATTCAGTATCAACGAAGGCGTCGTGTTCAGTAGTTTCCAAGTTGGAGTCATTTGTTTTGGTAGTTTTGGATACGAGCATTGCTTAGTTTTGGTAGTTGAGATATTGTGGTTGGACTCCTCATTGTAATCTCGGGCTATATAATGTAGCCTTGGTTTTGGAAATAAAGTAAGCTAGTTTACAATCTAATCTCTCATCTTCTTCTCTGCCTCTCGTCTCCCTTGCTTGAGGTCGCCGCCCAGTGGGAAGAAACCGGTAGCGCCGCGGGCGGCCACCTTCCACGACTACTCTCTGCGATCATTGCCGCAGGGCTATAACACATTTGGACCACAGAGCTAAGAGTTATGCGTAAAATACTAAAAGGATGTTTGTCTGAAAGTTTCAGAAAGTACTGGATTAAAAACAGGCATAGATGTGGACACCCTAAGGACATTTCTATCTCTAGCTTTGAATAACAAAGTTGTTACTAAATACATTAGTAGTGTTTTGGTAAAAATTGGGAACTGTTGAACCACAACTCTTTCATCTATGGTTATTTTTGTTTGTTGTCTAGAAACTTGAGACATTTATTTATTCAACATGGAGGGGCGCGTGCATTCGGACTATCTGCACTAGGAGAGTTTTCCCTCCATACTTTGGGATACTCTGAGTGCGGTGGGGTACACTACCACTCCACGCTACGTTGGACGTGAGTTTGAGGAGCTCGGTGTGCCTCGCTGCCAGGTGCAGCTGACCTTGCTCCCTCACCCCGCTCACCCCGAGTGGCCCTCGCTAGACCTAGAGCTCTTGGGGCACCGCTTGGATGACACACGGGATGCTTCTGTGCTCAAAGCGCTTACTACATTGTGCAGCCACCACCGATTCGAGATGACAGTCACACCGATGGGGCTGTTTCCGCTGAGCAAGAGGATGACCCTATATTGCGGGACCAAATCGGACATATGGAACTGCAGGGGTATCTACGCCCCCAAGAGACAATACTGCTTGCAGGACAACCAAAGTGAGGCCATTGTGAGCTTGTCTCATTTAGCCCAAGCAAATTAGATGCTTGGAGATGACCGTTGTTGGCGGTCGTTACGGCTCGTTTTCGACCACCAATACTATGGAATAAAAGAGGATATACGCAACATTCCATGCACCTAGGTTTATTTCTAATAAAGTTCCATGAGTTTTGGTGTGTTCCACTTGTGTAGATACACTAATGAGCAATACAGGCTATAGGGGTCGGAATTAACTGATTCAGCCGAACGACACGATTTGGCCGGTTACCCCCCTTAGCAGTACATGACAACCGAGAGTCGTCCACATCAACGATGACCAAACGATGGTGACACACGACACGTGGGCGACCCCCACCTCATCCTTGGGCCATTACAACACGAAGTACATCACCAGAAGCCAGCCCAAGGAGGTCCAAGACCAGAGGCGGTGCTGGAGAGGCCGGCCACGGGCCAGGCCCAGTTCGGCCGAATTCCAGCCTTCGGCCGAACCGCCCCCAGCACCAGAACCGACCAAGGGAGCACATCTGAGCCATCCAGCATCCAAGGTGGTGGATCCTGGGGTTCGGCTGAACCGACCTAGTTCTGCCGAACTACACAATTCGCCCGAACCTAGGAAGTTCGGCCGAATTGGCCGGAACCGAACCCAGGGTCCCTTGCATGCTACTCAAGCTCCACCGCCTCTTAATCACTATAAATAGAGGTGTCCAGTTCACTTGTAACACACACCACTTGGGAGCAAGTCTCCATTCCTCTCTTTCAATATGTAGAGTTAGGCTAGTCCTGTTGGGAGTTAGAGTCAGGGTCGAGCTTCGCTCGGGGTTCCGGAGTCGTCTTCTGGAGTTCTGGTAAAGCTCTTGTATCTTTTCCTTTTCTTTATGCAAGACTCTTAGTATTCAATATATTATCTTCTGCATTTACTTGAGTTATTTGTTCTGCATTTATTCCCGGGATAATTGTGGAATGTCTAGCCTTGGTTATAAGCTGCTGTAGTCTGGCTCTAGAAGTTCTCTCTAGTTCTTTATCTCAGCTGGTTCTTCGATTCTACTCATGCTTGCGGTGAATTATCACTGGGGTATTGACAGGGTTGCTTGCTCTTTCTAGGAGAGTAAGTAGTTATTGTCTAGTGTAGGCATGGTGCCCAGACTAGCCAGTGGCCTTAGTTTGTCCCCGAGTCTACGGAGGTGGTAGTTGTTAGGTGGTGACAGCCCTATACGGCCTACGTAGTCCATCACGTTCGTCTCAGCCTGCAGGATCCCAGAGTGTAGGATTGGTGACACCCCTTCTCATCCCTTTCTGCGTGTCATAGGTTCTATTGTCCCGAAGCTGAGGTAATAGAACTAGGAAGAGAACCATAGTTGTCATCCTTCATGCTAGCCATAATCTCTTCTAGAGATATCTCAAGGATAGTGGAAGTATATAGGAATCCTTTCCTGTCTCGTTGTCCTCCCACTAGCTAGACCACTCGTCTATCTATATCATTTATCCTAAACTTCTCCTTGTGTGTGTCAAATGCATATCACCCCTATCCTATCTGTTACCCCCGCCTCATTAGCCGGTACTTTAATTAGTGGTTACATCCTTGTTAATAGTCAGTACTCTTTTATCCATTGCTTCCATGAGGAAATAAATACGATACCTAGGAATACTCCCGGGTGAAATGCTACATCGATATCCATGCGCTTGCGGATTTACTTCTGTGACGTAAGAATATTGATAAACACTCCTTGCACCATTACCAGGACTATCGATCCTGATAGTGGACCATAAGAAGTGTCAACAATCGTGATGCATAGATAGATGTGCTGGCTAACAGGATTGGTGAGTTGGAGATGGAGGTAGAGGGGCTGACAGATGACCTTAATGACAGGATTGGGATGGTGGATATGCTAGAGGACCAAATCCATGATCTGCAAATAGATTTGGCTGATTCTAACAAAGAAATCATGCAGCAGCAGATGGGGCAGGCACAAAATACCCCTCCCGAAGTCATGGATTTGGATGGAGACGAGCCCGATCTGCTGGAGGGCATCTCTGACATAGACTATGAGAGTGCTGCACCACAGCAACTTAGATGACTTTTAGATGCTGTTAGTGATTACTGCAGATACTCCTCTATAGGGTAGCCTAGTTTTTGGCCAGTGTTGTGGTAGGCTAACACGAGTTGAGTACCTATTTTGCATGAGTGCACTTGGTTGTAACCATTTGATGACGGGGTCTGTCCCGAAAAAAAAAACTTCTAGTTGTAACCCATATGTCGGCTGTCCTTGTTGCAACTGGAACAAGTTAATATTTTTACTCATGTTTTCTTTCAAATCTGGGCCTAGTCATGAATACCAGACTTGTTAGTTAGGCTATAATTTGTTTACTCACAAAATTTCAGCATCATTGGAACAATCTGTAAGTAGTTATGTCCAAATTACTAAGTTTCAGTTTACTGAAAAAACAGCAGTACAGCAGAGCAAAAATTAATTTTTTTTCCGTGATCTTAATCTTTGAATCTCATCAGGAAATGGATACCAATGTTTTTGAAAATCTGATAAACTAAACACACACAAAATTTCAGTACCATTTGACAATCCGACAAAAAATTTATGCACCAAACACTAAAGGTCTGTCTGCTGAAAATTCAGCCAAACAGCAAGGCTGAAAATGCAGTTTTCCTGATCTTAATCATGAAATTGCTTTCTGAGATGCATACCAAACTTGTAGATACAGAAGTTTTCTAGCCACAACTAAAAGATGAGGATTTTTGGATAAGTAGGACTGAAGCCATGAATTTATTCGCCGCAATCTGTCCAGAATTCTTGTGTGACCATTGCAACTCTTTAGTACTCTCTCATTTACCTTATGAAGTTTTTGGATGCTTATTGGATCATTTGGCTAATGAGAAGACTCTGAATTTCAGATGGTGGCTACAACGCAGCAAACTCCACAAGGATTTGAAGGTGCAAGAGGAATCGGACAAAACCAGACCTCTATTCGCGGTCGTCACGACACGTTTTCGACCACCAATTATCGGGAATAAAAGTGGTTATATGTGACATTCCATGCACTTAGGTTTAGTTCTAATAAAATTTCAGTAGTTTTGCTGTATATCTATTGTGTAGGTACAATATCGTCAAATATGTGCTATAGGGGTCGGAATCGACCGATTTGGCCTAACGACTTGGTTCGGCCGGATTACCCCCCTTAGCCAGGCACGTTACATGAAGCAAAGCAAAGCTAGGAGGTCAAATGCATGAAGTCCACATCAGCAGTGACCAAGTGTGACAATGCATGCCACAAGGGTCGATGACATCACCAATCCGGGGTAATAAACACACCCCGGCCAGGTGGAATCAATCCAGACCATCCAAGAGCAAGGCAGTGCATCAGAGGACCAAATGATCAGTGGGCCTAGTTCAGCTGAACCCATCTATTCGGCTGAAGCATGGAGACATGCACAACCACCTTGGCAACCAACCCAGGGGAGAGATCCAGGCCGTAGGAGCAAGGCGGTGTCAAATGGCACTTCAGTTGAAGTTCTTGGTTCGGCTGAACCCCCTGGTTTAGCCGAACCAGCACTCCACCGCCTTGAGTTTCCTTGGAGCCAACTCAACCTCCACCACCTTGCTTCACCTATAAAAGGGAGGTCTCGTGCTCGGCTTCAACACACATCAAGCCAAGGAGCTCCACTCTTTCATTTGTTCTAGTAGAGTTCGGATAGTTAGTCTAGGATTTAGAGTCGAGTCAAGCTATGCCTCGGTGGTTCCGGGGTGGTCTTCAGAAGCTCTGGTATTAGTTTTGTATCTTTTCCTTTTCATTCTGTAAGACTTTGAGTTATCAATATAGTTTATCTTTGTCACCTTGTCTGAGTTATTTATATCTCGCTTCTACTTTATTCTAGTTGCAAGTATTTCGTGTTTAGAATATAGTTGTTGTGGTTCTAGTTCTTTCAGTTCTTGTTTAAGTCTTTTGCCTTAGCGAGTTATTCGTTTCTGCTCAATACTTATGGTGAATTGTCACTAGGGTATTGACGGGATAGCTTGCTCTTTCTAGTGGGGTAAGTAGTCATTGTCTAGTGTAGGTGAGGTACCTAGACTAGATAGTGACCTTGGAGTGCTTCCGAGTTGGCACAGAGGTGGTAGCCGTTAGGTGGTGACATCCCTATACGGCCTATGTAGTCCATCATGCCTGGCTCGGCCCGTAGGACACCCAAGTGCAAAGTTGGTGGTACCCCTTCTCATCCCTTTTCGTGTGCCATTAGTTTTGTGTCCCGAAGCGACATTAGAGTTACTCTTGACATGTAAGAGCTATGTCTCAGCTGATGTATCCCCTTTACCCGAGTAACCCAGATAGACAAAGTACCTAGAAATCCTTTTCTCGTCTCGTTGTCCTCCCAGCTAGCTAGTCATTCTCTTTCTTACTTGACTTATCCTTGAGTTGTATGTCATGATATATCACTCCTATCATTACCGTTATCCTCCCATCTTGTTAGTAGTATAGTCCTCTCCGATAGTCTCGAATATCTGTTTACTAGTACTCTTGTCATAAGCTTCCCTTCGAAAATATAAATTACAATACCTCGAATTACTCCCTGGTGAAGTGCTACAGCGGTAATTATGTGCACTTGCAGAATATTCATATATTTTACTAAGCCATAAGAAAAAACATTAAAATACTCCTTGCCCCAGTACCGGGATTCACAATCCTGATACTAGGTCGTAAGAAGTGCCAACAAGCATTTCTTGCGCCGTTGTCAGGGACGCAATTGGCTAGATTACTTTTAAACATTTATCTCAAGCTATCATAAATGAGTATACCTCTACTCAAGTGGGTTTACCCTTGCTCTCTTTGTTGGTCTTGTGAAGCAGAGCAGTGCATGACTGGTTTCCAACTACCGTCAAACTATCAAGACAATCCTGAGTCACTTGTGAGAAAAGTTCGACCCCGTGTCATACCTCTTCAGAAGCAACTCATTCCGACCAGCCTAGTCCTTCCCGTCGTTGACATGGCGAGCAAGACGATCTGCGAGTTCTCTCCTCCATCGAGCGAGAACGTGCATGTCGGACCAACTATGGTACTTTTGAGCTCAAGCTAGCCCTCATCAACATGGTTCAGGCTAGCCCGTTCTGTGGAAAGCCTCACGAGGATGCTAACGCACATCTTCAACACTTCCTGGAGATCTGCAACACCTTCACCATGCGCGGAGTAAGTACCGATGCTATTCACCTTCATTTATTTCCATTCTCATTATTGGGTAAGGCAAAGCAATAGTTTTATGCTACCCATGAAGCCATAGATTCATGGGATAAATGCGCTAGCGCGTTTTTGCTGAAATTCTTTCCGGCTCGGGAAACCAATGGCCTCTGAAATAAAATTGCTAGTTTCCAGCAGTTAAAAGATGAAACTATCCCGGAGGCAAGGGAATGCCTCTTGGACTATAAATGATCTTGTCCTCACCATGCACAGTTGGTTCATAATCCAAACATTTTACCACGGGCTTAAGAGGAGCCTTCGTCTCGCTTGAGGAGAGTCATGCAAAGGCCCTCATCGAGAAGATGGTGGAAAATCAAGGTTGGAGCGATGATCATGCTCAACCACGGACCCGAGGAGTCCACCAAGTTGAAGCTTTGGATATGCTCGCTGCCAAGATGGACCTCCTGATGAAGAAGACGGAGGCCCCTGCTCAAGAAACGGTGCAAGCCATGGACGCTCCCATGACGTGCGAGGTCTATGGCAATGCTGGCCACTCGGGGAATGACTGCACCGAAACGCGAGAAGATGCCAACTACATCAACGACTCTAACAACAACGCGTACCGTTCGAACAACTACGACAATAAAGGCTGTAATTAGCGCCCAAATCTCTCATTTAAGAGACAAGAAGGTAACAATTTTAATTCCAGCACTTTCAATAATCAGCCGTCTATTAAAGATCTTCTGCTAGGCTAGGTTAAAATCGATGAGAATATTAGTAAAAACTTTGCTGCAAATGATAAAATCCTTGAAAGCATAGACTCGAAATTGGTATCATTCTTTTCTACCATTAAAAGTCAACTGAGCTTTAAAAAATGATAGAAACTCAAGTTCCTCAGTTAGCTGCCAATGTTCCTGTCACTGAATCTGGGAAGATTCCGAGGCAACCCGAACCTTGCATTGAAACAGTTAAGGCTGTCACTACAAGACGGGGTAAGACGTCTCGTAGTACGTTCATGTTAACCATGCAAGTGGGATCTTGTACGTCGAAGTGCAAATACCAAGACGGACCTACCTACCAAAAGCCGCCAAGAAGGTGATCACGAAGACCCCTTTGAAAAGGAAGGAAGATCCCGGAGTGCCCATCATTCATTGTGCGATATGGAATCATCGCATTAATGATGCACTCTGCGATTTGGGAGCCAACGTCAACATTATGTCTAAGGTACTATCCAAAAATTTACGCTATTCCACTTTGTCTCCTACAAATGCCTAGGTGATTAAGAATGTGCCAGTCCGAATCTGGGGATACTATGTCCCTACGGACTTCGTTGTCCTTGACACGAGGAACGATTACTCCTTTTCCCTTGTGTTGGGCCAGCTGTTCTTAAACACCGCCCGGCTAGGATCGATATGAATACAAGAGAAGTCTCATTCTGTATCAATGGACAGTTGATCTTCTTCAAGTTCCAACCACGAGAGGAGCAGAAGACGATGCCACTCACTCCAAAGCAAACGGAGCAAAGAAGCACCAAGTGTTTCCTAAAAGCACTCCTCAGTGGAGAGCTAGAAATACTCGGTGGGGAGCAGTTCGAATGGGACGAGCTGAGAGGACCAATGAGCAAGGAGATGGACCTCCTCATGCAGAAATACGAGAAGGATCAAGCCATCTGGAATGCACCAGAGGAACCGATTCCACCGCCACTGACACCGAAGAAAATCAAGATGGTATGGCGGAAGAAGGTTGCATTGTCCGAACCACCCACTTCGGGATCGAATGGTGACAGAAATCACTGAAGAAAGGAGTAATCCCGCTCACAGACTTTAAACACGACCTCTCGCCGCGAGGAAACCCGGTATGTATCTCATGTTTCCCTTCCCAATTTTATTTTCCATCATTGCATTTGCATGTTTGCCTTCCTAAAAAATGTGAATCACTTGTGCAATTAATTTGAAAGATAGTAGAAAATTACAAGTATGGTAAAAAAATAAATAGAGAACATGCTGAATTTTAATTAAATTGGGTACATTTTGTAATTCCCATCATATTTACCCCATTTCCAATGTGCTCCATTTAATTCTTTTCACCACCAACCAGCACAAAACATGTCCACCCCACTTCACATGGCTGCACATGCATCTTTCTCACAATACATGGCAGCATGGAAGTGACTCCACCATTTGTCCACTTTGGTCATGTCAAATAAGCATCTTACCTACTAAAATCCACCAAAACGACCATGCCCTAGTGTTGGACCTAGACCATTTTTTCGTGCTGACGGGAGGCAGTGTGGGCAGCACCCACATGGCCAGTTCCGCCGAACAAGCCAGGTTCGGCCAAACCATGTCAGTTCGGCCGAACCAGCACGGTGCTCCCCCTTCCTATAAATACCACCCTGGTGCTTGCTCAATCCTTGCACCATTCAGTTGTGTAATTTTGCCACTTCTGAAGCTCTCTCTCTCTCTCTCTCGCTCTCTCAAGTTCTGGCTCAAGTTTTTCTTTTAGTTCTTGGTCAAGTTTGATTGACTTGCATTAAGAAAAACACAAAATATTTTCCTTTGTTTGATCTTTGTGCTGCTACTGAGAATGTGATTCTGGAGGTCTTTAGCACCCCACAAAAATGACTAACATTTTGTGGAGGTTTTAATCCCTGCAAAAACGACTAACCCTCGGATGACTGACTTGTTTTGCTTGTGCTAACCTCATATATTCAGTCCTTCGGGTAGTCATTGTGCTGACCTTTTGCAGGTACCATGTCGAAGTGGTTCCCTTTCCGGCGGTCCAGCAGGCTGAACAAGCGCTCGAGCAAAGATGATGTTGGGAGTTCCCTAGCACCATCTCGTGTCTCAAGTCGGATGGAGGTGAACGAGCCAAGAGTGACCGAGATGGGCAAAGGCTTTGCCTCTAACCCAGTTCGACGGCTCCTGAGTGATGACAACATCGTCCTCTGGACGGACCGGGAACGAGAAGCCTTCCACATACCCGTGTTTATGAGCATGATCTGCTCGTAAAGACGGGGATGATCGAAGAGTTCGCTGAAGTGTTCCAGACCATCGGCTGGGATAACTTCTGGCAGGTCAACGAACCAGGTTCACATCTTCTCACCCTCGAATTTATTTCTTCACATTCATCAAGGAAAGAGGGGATTCGTTTTTGATTTTTCAACCAAGGACTTGAGTGTGGATCTGGGTTTTGATCACTGTTGTTCTTTCGAGCCCACTAAAGCTTTGAAAAGGTTCAGTCGAGATGATTTATGGTATAAGATTTATGGAAACACAAGATGTACGGCTCACCATACAAACGAGATTCATAACCCCACATTGCATTTCATGCATCGGTGGCTGGCTATGAGCGTGTTCCCTTGGTCAGATTTGCGCCCAATAAGCATAGTGGAGTTGCGTTTGCTTTACATCATGACGAAGAAAATTGATGTTTCTCCTGTTTAGAATTTGGTTGTCTATTGGATTTCTATGCCCCCTTGTGCTGGTTGCGTGGCGATGACTTCTCTAGTCACTCGCCTCGCTACCCGTCTGGGTGTCCTTAAGAACGACCAGTTGACATACATCAAGACAGAACGTCCTGTCGTGGATGCCGAGCACTTTGTGCAAGGGCATATGATGCGAAAGACGTTCGATGGCAACCTTATCATGATTTACTCCGGTTGTCATGGAGAGAGCCAGCTCGGCACAGTGTTGCTGGCACAGGGCCAGTAACCCAGGGGCGCGCCAGGAGAGATGTTGGGCTCACCACTTCATAGGAGCCAGCAGGATCGCTAGCGCAACCGCACCACCACACCTCTACCTTCGACGTGACGTACGAGCAGTACACCGGTGCTGGGACATCTGAAGTAGGAGGCTTTGGATACAGCGAGGGGCCAGAGTATTTTACCTCGGGCCACTGGGATTATGCTCAGAGTTTGAACTCTGGGTATTACCAGGGGTACGGATATGGAGGGTCATACGACTGTACATACCAGACATACTACCCTGGGCAATCCCAGTCCACGCGCTACACCACGCCAAGCGGGTACAACATTGATCGTGAGTTGTCTTAGATCTCTGATCGGGTCGACGTCCTCGACGACCGTACCTGCAACATCGAGAACACTCTGGCGCAGCATTTCCAGTACCATCAAGAGAACAGCTCCATGCTGGACTTCCTAAGGTACGACACTCAAGAGCAGACTAACAACATGACCGAATTCTTTCATAGGTTTCATCCATACCAGTGAAGTCCAGAAGCAATATTGGAAAAGGAGCCCCCACCAGGTATATTGTCACACCCAGGTTTACACAGAAAACCCGAATGCGGCCATATGTGTGCCCAGGAAGTCATAGTACACATATAGCAAACAAATATGATAAACAAAAAATATATGCTTGAATAAATAGAGTTTTACATCAGAGTTTAACATTAATAAACTAACCAATACAGTAGAAGACTAATACTCTCAACTAAGCGAAGCCGCAATCAACAGGGACTCTGACTGGTAGAACACAACTCAGTAGTACGACAGATCTTCTGGAAACTCAGCCGCACACTCATGCACAGCCCAATCTGTTACCCATCCAGGATTTTGTTGAATAAATGACAAGTGTAAGTAAAACATTTACTTAGCAAGTATAGCACGGGTGTATGAAGGCTCAAAGTAAGGCTAGGCACGGTTGAACTGCATTAGCATTTTTAGTTGCTTCATTTTAATATTATCCAAGTTACTACATGTGAATAGAACCTAGTTCCAACCCAATTAATAAAGTATAAGTGACATTAAGCATAAATAAACATCATCTTCTAATAAAAAAGGATCAAGGCCGCTCGTGACCTTGAGCAAGACTATCATGATAGATTTACACTCTGCAGAAGTTTCGCCCTTTACCCACCAGTCGTGTAAAAGCTCAAAAGAACTTTAAACCCAACTATGCGGAGGTGGATCAGACCTCACAAATCACACTTTCGATGTGTGACCTCATAGGGATGCTACGAGGCTTTTCACAAGACACCCTAATAAGACATTAGCCGTTAAGGTACAACAAGGTGGTGAGACCCTAGGCACTGAGATTGATTGACGCTTTAAGGGGGTC
This sequence comes from Echinochloa phyllopogon, assembly GCA_033239725.1. Lineage (NCBI taxonomy): Eukaryota > Viridiplantae > Streptophyta > Magnoliopsida > Poales > Poaceae > Echinochloa > Echinochloa phyllopogon. Next base: position 34,588,914 of record BTCW01000018.1, read on the forward strand.
AATGGCGTCCAGAGCGCGGGCATCACACCCCAACATTGCGCAACGTGTGAAGTTACCCATTGTAGGGACACCCCGTGCCTTGCTTCCCATAACGCCGTCAGCCCGTCGGTAACTACTGGCAAGCTAGAGACGTACAAGCTACTTAACCAAGACCAGAGCCATAATAGTTCTAGCGGTGGTGGCAGGCTCCTAGGTTGCCGCTTTAAGAACCGATCCTGACGGAGAAACACTAGAACAAGGCACGACGCACATACTCTAGTTCCCTAAACCAATTTGCTAAAGAGCAAGTTTTATCATCATGTTGAAGTGAACCATTAAGTCAAAATTAACAATTAAACAATGGTAATAGTAGCTGCGCATAGCAAAGATTCTACCCATATGCATAAACCTAAGGTAATCAAGGGACAGGATAATCAAGACTAGGTACAACCTCAAAGGTACATCAATTTAGGCACATGCATGTATAAAATAAATGATTACAAGGTGGATAGGTAGCAAGGATTGTTCGTGCTATAACTTGTGGTCGCCGCAGCTCCAAGTCAGTACATGCAAACAAGATTATTCTATTAGAACAGTACACCAAACAGTAGAAATAGAAGAAAAGAAAGCTTTAAAACTAATCTACGCTTCACTACGAACACGTGGGCGCGAGAATCACACTAAACGGAGCTAGAACGAGAAAGTTATGGCTTTTCTAAGGTTTAGGGACCTGCTGGCGAGATTTAAAAACTTACTAGGGCTTATTTGTGAAAAACCAAGGACCTATACGTCATTATGAGTAAAACTACGAGGGCTAACGCGTAAAAGTAATAGGACAGGATGGCGGGTTCTAATATCCAAAAGCGCGTTAATGAAACATCGGCTTGATTAGCAGAAACAGCGACAGGATGAGTGACTGGACCTATCTATAAATACTTTTGAATTAGGAAGGACAGCGGCTTGATTAGCAGAAACTCAGGGGCTCTTTTTGCAAAGTCAGCAGTGCTGACCGGTACGCGGTTGGTTTGACTCGAGCTGGGGCTAGCGGTGGCCGACGGATCTGGATCGGGCGGCTTGGAGTAGATCCAGGAGGGGGTCGTCTGCGGCGACGCGAGAACGCGGCAGCGCTGCGCGCGTGGCGGCGCCGATTCACCGGAGCGAGGCCGGAAACACGCTAGGGGCCACGGTTTTGGGCACGGAAGGGATCTACGGGACCGGGGCATTACGGCGAACACTACTCGGGTGTTCAAGTCATCGATTGCGCGCCGGAGGCGGCAGACGTCAGCGAACCGCGGACGACGAGTGACGGCGAGGCATCGGCCGGGCTACGGGGTGAGAGAGCGAGCGGGAAAGGGCTCGGGATGTTCCTTACCGAGGCGCGAAGCACACCGAGGGGTCGAGAGCGGCGGAGTGGCACCGGAGTGAGAGATCGACGGCGACTGCGCAAGCTTGGGCGGCAGCATTAGGCGAGGAGAAGCGTGGGTGGCTTGGGGCTCGAGGGAGGGGGCTTGGTGAAGGCCTTGGAGCTGTGGCGGCATTGCTTTAATAGCCCCAGGGGCTGGCCTTGGCATGCGAGCCACGCCGATTCGCGGTGGCGGTGGCTTGCACCTTCCATGTGGAGAGGGGGTTTCCATGCCGGGAGGCAGCACAAAAAGGAAACAGCGGCGGCGGGAAGCTGCGGGGAGGGTCCACAGGCGCGGGGGTGGGCTCAGGTGTCGGGTCGAAGCGGCGGCGCGAGTCGAGCTCGAGTCGGACTCTGAGTCCTGCGCGGCTGGAGGAAGGAGACGGGTCTGACCTAAGGGGCCCACTCATCAGCGGCTGGGGGAGGGGCGGCCAGGGACGGGCCAAGCTAGGCTGCAAAGCGAGGAGGGGAGAGCTAGGCCATGTGGTGGGCGTGCTACGGAGCGGGCTGGTGGCCCAAGTGGCTAGGCGGGGCGCGGGGCAAGCAGGGCTGGCGCACGCGAGCTGGGCTGGCGCGAGTTGCGAGCCGGGAGGAAAAAGAGAAAAGGTGGCAAAGCTGAGCCGGGAGAAAGGTTCAGGGGGTAGAAACAAACGTTGGCCAAAACAACTATTCTAGGGCACAAACAAAAGCAATTCAAACTCGAATTTAAACTAGATTTAAATTCTTATTTGAACTACTAGCAAACTCAATGCAGCAGCATGAATGCAAAAAAAAAGTTTCTACACCTTATATTTGATTTTAATTCTTTGAGATTGTTTATTTAACCTATATTAATTATGAGCACTTTAATGAAAAGCAAATTAATTACTAAATTTTTTAAATATGGCTATTTTAGGGTGTTACATATATCAACGTTCTGTGCAGTACCTTTAATTTCTTTGGATTTCCCATTTCTATTTTCCTTCCACTTCATTTTCATTTTAAATAACGAAAAGACCAAAAATATTTGTTTTGAATAAAATTAACTCCCAACTATTCATGGAATGAACCATATACCTCTCACTCTTGGAAATAATGAATAGTTGGTCTGTCATAATCTTGCAACTTCTTTGTTTCACCTAGTTGCTCTTCAGTACTTGAATTATTTGGCATGAATAAAAGAATGAACCTAAAACCTTTATGGGAGCACATGCTTTATTCCAAGTATAAGTTGTTGTGAGGAATGATATAGTTAGATTGTGGTTAAATTCTGCTTTTGCTCTTAGTACGGTGAAAATCTCGGAGGCTTTTTACTTCCAAAAATAAAATAAAAGTTCCTCATTGGTCAAAAATTCCTACCAAAGCCATATGATAAGCTTAGTTGAAAACATTCTACTCATATGTTGCTTGTTATCTTAGTGAGCTTTGTCAAATTGTTGTGAGAAAAAGAAAAAGAAATGAATAGAGAAATGAGAAAAAGAAAAGCACATTGCATGAAGGTACAATATCGTCAAATATGTGCTACAGGGGTCGGAATCGACCGATTCGGCCGAATGACTTGGTTCAGCCGGATTACCCCCCCCCCCCCCTTAACTAGGCATGTTACATGAAGCAAAGCACAACTAGTAGGTCGCATGCATGAAGTCCATGTCAGCAGCGACCAAGCGTGACAATGCAAGCCGCGAGGGTCGATGACATCACCAATCCGGGGTAACAAACACGCCCCCTCGTTCGGCCGAAGCAGCACTCCACCGCCTTGAGTTTCCTTGGTGCCTGCTCAACCTCCACGACCTTGGTTCACCTATAAAAGGGAGGTCCCGTGCTCAGCTTCAACACACACCAAGTCAAGGAGCTCCACTCTTTCACTTGTTCTAGTAGAGTTAGGATAGTTAGTCTGGGAGTTAGAGTCGAGTCGAGCTGTGCCTCGGAGGTTCTGGAGTCATCTTCAGAAGCTCTGGTATTAGCTCTTGTATCTTTTCCTTTTCTTTCTGTAAAACTTTGAGTTATCAATATATTTTATCTTTGTCACCTTGTCTGAGTTATTTATATCTTGCTTCTACTTTATTCTAGTTGCAAGTATTTCGTATTTAGAATATAGTTGTTGTGGTTCTAGTTGTTTCATTTCTTGTTTAAGTCTTTTGCCTTAGCGAGTTCTTCGTTTCTGCTCAATACTTGCGGTGAATTGTTACTGGGTTATTGACAGGATTGCTTGCTCTTGCTAGTGGGGTAAGTAGTCATTGTCTAGTGTAGGTGAGGTACCTAGACTAGATAGTGACCTTGGAGTGCATCCGAGTTGGCATGGAGTGGCCTACGTACTCCATCATGCCTGGCTCAGCCCGTAGGACAGCCAAGTGCAGAGTTGGTAGCACCCCCTTCTCATCTCTCTCCGTGTGTCATTGGTTCTGTCCTAAAGCTAAGACATTAGAGTTACTCTTGACCTGTAAGAGTTGTCTCTTAGCTGTTGTATCCCGTTTCCCTGAGTAACCCAGATAGACAAAGTATCTAGGATCCATTTTTTCGTCTTGTTGTCTGTCACACCCAGGTTTACACAGAAACCTGAATGCTGCCATATGTGTGCCCAGGTAGTCCACAGAACACATACAACTTACAAATATAGAAATCAGAGTACATATGCTCGAATAAAATAATTTTACATCAGAGTTTAATGATAATAAATAAATAAACACAATGAAAGACTAATTATTAACTCTCAATCTAAGCAGAGCCGTAGTCCACAGGGACTCTGACTGGTTGACCACAGCTTAGTAATAGGGCAGATCCTCAGGAAACTCTATAGCAGCATATTCATTCACTCCATCTGTTACCCATTCGGGATTTTGTTGAATAAAGGCAAGTGTAAGTAAATCTTTTACTTAGCAAGTATAACACGGTGTATGAAGGCTTTAAGGAAAGGCTTGACATGGCTGAACTGCATTAGCACTTTTAGTTGATCAATTTTATCATTATCCAAGTTACTACAAGTGTATGAAACTCAGTTGCAACCCAATTAATAAAGTAGAAGTACATTAAGCATAATAAACATCATATTACTCAGGGAACCACTAATAAAAAAGGATCCAAGCCGCTCGTGACTGTGAGCACGGCTATCATGATAGATTTACACTCTGCAGAGGTTTCACCCTTTACCCACCGGTCGTGTAAAACCTCAAAGAAGCTTTGCACCCAACCACGCGAACATCACACTTCCTTTGGTGTGACTACATATGGACGCTACAAGGCTTTTCACTAGACGCCGTAACAAGACAGTAGCCGCTTATGGTACAGCACAAGCAGCATGGCCCAGGCACCGAGATTGACTAACGCTTACGGAGTCAGACCATAAGGGGGTTAATGGCGTCTGGAACACGGGCATCGTACCCAACAATGCGCAACGTGTGGAGTTCCCCATCGCAGGGACTCCCAGCACGGGACTGTGCCTAACGAGACATAGTCGCCGGATCTCCCGTCCTCGGTAGATCAAGACATACTCTCACCCATGTTTCCCATAACACCATTCGGTAACCACTGGCAAGCTAGAGACGTGCAAGATACTTGTCCAAGACCATAGCCATAATAATTCCAGCGGTGGCGACAAGCTCCTAGGTTGCCGCTTTAAGAACCAGATCTTACAAAGAGACACTAGAACAAAGCACGAAGCACATGCACTAGCTCCCTGAACCATGTTGCTAAAAAGCAAGTTTTACCAATACGTTGAAGTGAACCATTAAGTCAAGACTAACAGTTTAGATAATGTGATAGTAGTTGCACCTAGCAAAGTTCTACCCATATGCATAAACCCGGGGTATCAACGGAATAGGGTAAACAAACTAGGTACAACCTTAGGGTATATCAAATTAGACACATGCATATAAAATAAATGATTAAATGGAGGTGTGTACGTAGCAAGGATTGTCCGTGCTATACTTGCCTTTATCCAAATAATAGTTGCTCAGAATCTTGAACTCTTGCTCCTGCTCTTAATCCTCCAGCTCTCAAACATTGCTCCTTCTACTTGAAGCAAGCAACGACGCAAACATACAAGCAAAAGAACGAGAACAACTAAGAACAATACACCATTCAAAAGAAAAGCTTTAAAAGAGTGCACTAAAGGATAGGGCTCGAAGCTATGGACACGAGAGCGCAAGAATCGCTGAAAATAGAGCTACGGGTTAAAAGATACAACAATCGGAAAGTTTGAATTATGAAAGAAAATAAAAGTCTATATGCTTGATTAATTTAATTAATCAAAATAATATAAAAGATATTTCAGATAAACATCTTATGTTGGAATTAATTCAATTCTATTTGAATTTGTAAAACGAGGTAAAACTTAATCAAGTTTTATTCATAATTGTTTATATAAAAATAGTATTAATTAAACATTTATTTGAAATAAAGCAGGTGAGATCATCCAAATGGATAACTTTATATCTCGAGTTGAACTAGTCATATTATTATTAAAAACACATTTTTATTAGCAAAATCGATTTGGTTAATCATTAAGCAAAATAGTTTATTTTAAACCGAGGTATAACCTAGTTAAGTTTTATCTATAAAACTATTTGAATAAACATTAATCAAATTTATATTAACATTAAAAGCCGAGTATAAATCCTAATTAGATTTTAGTATTGAAAACATTTAAATAATCTTTAGTCAAATTAACATTTAAATAAAATTCAGGAACAAATCAAATGGTGGATGTGAGTGCTAACATGTAGTTTGAGTTTATACGAAGCTAACGCAACTTGAACGAATTGAATCGTAGCTAAACGCGTTAACTATGGATTAAACGGGATTTTGGGGATCTATACGTGATTATCTATAGATTTGGAGGGCTAGCTGAGAAGATCGCAGAGACTCAGTGAATAGTTGCTGAGAATACAGGAAAACTCGGGGTTAGATCTGTAAAGCAGCTCGGGTTGGATTTATGTGTTAAGGTGGGATTCCTATAGGGGGTTTTCTGTGAGATGCACAACACACAAGAAATGTTTAGAAAAATTTCAGATCTTCTCGGGTACCTAACTGCAAAATGGCCATCTTCTTCCTTCGGAACAGCAGAGAGGGCGCTCGCCGGCGCTCCTAGGCGGCTCGGCTCACCGGTGCTAGGGTGGGCAAGAGGATAAGGGAGACAGGGGGCAGAGTCCTCCGGCACCGGGGTGGCCAGGAGGACAGATGGCGGAGGTGCGGCTTGGTGCGGAGGTGCTCGGGGTGGCGTCTGCTTCGTCCAGCGGTGATCGAGGCGGTCGGTTCATCGACGAAGCCGATAGTGGCGGGGCAGCTCCAAACTCCGGGCGACGGCGGCGGCGAGGGGCACTTGCGCGAGGAAGCGAGGCGCGACGGGGGGCGGCGGCTAGGGCACGCGGCGGCTGGGCTGTGGGCGTTAAGTAGGGGCGCAGAGGCAGCCGTTGTGCGCGCGGCACGCACGCCGAGATTGGCACGCGGCGGCGGACTCTCGCGCGGGAGGCGGCGGCGCTGGACTGGGCCGCGCTGGGCTGATGCGCGCTTGGCGGCCCAAGCGCGAAGGGGGAGCGGGGCGCAGAGAGAGGTGGGCTGAGCGGAGGAGGGAGCTGGGCTGTGCCGAGGGGAAAAGCTCGGCCGGGGGAAGAAAACAGGCCCAAGGGGAGAGCTGCGGGACGGGCTGGCCAAGCTGGACCGTCTCTTAGGGAGGCCAAAGGACAGAGAGAGTGGAGGGGGCAGGCCAGGTTGGGTTGGGAGTTTGGGTCGGGTTTCGGCCCGAGAGGGATTTAGGTTTTTCTTTTGTTTTCATTTACAGAAGTTATTCCTCAAGGCAAAGAAATATCTAGAAAATTCTAAATAAATCATTTGAGCTACGAAAAATAATCCGAAAATTCCAAGAATCTTGGGAAAAGTCCCAGAGATAGAGTTGGACATGAGGAAACCCAAATAAAGTATATGGAGCTCATGAAAATGATTTTAGCACCTTCCAAAATTTGGAATTAGCTATAGAAAAATAGGAATAAATCCCAGAAAGCTCTAGCAAATTCCCATTAGGATCCTAAACGCGTTTTAGAAAATGTTGCATGCACAAACACACCTAATGCAATCAGCATGAATGCAAAGGACACAACATTAAACCTATATTGTTTTAATTTAATTTAGAAAATTGTTTTCTTGTAGTAAATTCCCTGTAAATCAAATAAAGTTGAGAAAAAATTTAAAATTATGAGAAATTCTTTATTTAATTATTCTTCAAAATCACATCCTGAAATCCAAAAAATTCAGTGTGTGACATTGTCCTCCCAGCTAGCTAGTCCTTCTCTTTATTACCTGACTTATCCTTGAGCTGTGTGTCACGGTATATCACTCCTATCGTTACCGATATCCTCCCGTTTTGTTAGTAGTATAGTCCTCTCTGATAGTCTCGAATATCTGTTTACTAGTACTCTTGCCATAAGCTTCCATGCGAAAATATAAATTACGATACCTCGGATTACTCCCTGGTGAAGTGCTACATCGGTAATTCTATGCGCTTCCAGAATATTCATATATTTTACTAAGCCATAAGCAAAACCACTGAAACACTCCTTGCCCCAATACCGAGATTCACAATCCTGATATTGGATCGTAAGAAGTGCCAACACCCTCCATGGAGGCTATCATGGCCGCTCAAAACTTAATTGCTGCGACAACTGGTCCAAGCACAGCTGCAGAGGGGTGGCCACAATGTCAATCCTTCTCAGATGGCGACTTATAAGGATTTTCTATGCACTCAGCCACCAATATTCAACAAAACTGAAGAGCCTCTCAACGCAGACGCTTGGATTCACACTATCGAATCCAGGTTTTCTTTATTGATGGCCCCTTGTTTAGATGGGAACAAGGCTCTCTTTGTCGCGCGGCAGCTCCGCGGCACGGTTCATTTGTGGTGGGAGAATTACTTTGCTATGCGTCCCGCCGATCATGTGGTGACATGGGTTAAATTCAAGGATGCTTTCAGAGCTCATCATATTCCAGACGGGCTATTAGAAAGGAAGTTGAATGAATTTCTTGCACTCACCCAGGGGACCCGCACCATGCTGCAGTATTCCCAGGCTTTCAACAATCTATCTAAGTACGTGGGTTATCATGCTGACACCGACGCTAAGAAGCGTGACCTCTTCCGTCGTGGACTTAATAACATCTGGTGGGAAAATTGCCTCAAATCAAATAACACGTGATGTGCCACTCAAATTGGGAAGTAAAAATTTTCCCATAGATCTTATTATTCTGGGCATTGAATACAGATATTATCTTGGCATTAAATTGGATGACACAACATGAGGCTACATTAGATATCGCGTCACGAGTTGTAGAGATCAATCCCCCCACGCATGGAGCCACTACTCTTTATTTGCCACCTCGTGGATGCATTAATACTTGTGCCAATGCAATGATGAAAAGCAAAATAGAGAATATCCCGATGGTGTGCGAGTATGCCGATGTGTTTCCGGACGACCTGTTCGGGATGGCACCGGATAGGGAAATTGAATTTGTATTGAGTTGCAGCCGGCACTGCACCTATCTCTAAGTGGCCCTATTGAATGCCGCCTAAGGAGTTAGCTTAATTAAAAATACAAGTCCAATAACTTTTGGATAAGGGATTCATTCGCCCTAGGCATTGACCTTCTCTTTGATCAACTTGTGGGAGCTAAGGTCTTTTTCAAAATTGATCTCCGTTCTTGCTGTCACCAAATCAATACCCAACCAAGTGATATTCCTAAGACCACCTTCTGCACTCGCTATGGACTACATGAGTACTTGGTTATGTCTTTCGGGCTCACAATTACTCTGGCCTATTCATGTATCTCATGAATTCAGTACCTCGTGGATGCATTAATACTTGTGCCAATGCAATGATGAAAAGCAAAATAGAGAATATCCCGATGGTGTGCGAGTATGCCGATGTGTTTCCGGACGACTTGTTCGGGATGGCACCGGATAGGGAAATTGAATTTGTATTGAGTTGCAGCCGGCACTGCACCTATCTCTAAGTGGCCCTATTGAATGCCGCCTAAGGAGTTAGCTTAATTAAAAATACAAGTCCAATAACTTTTGGATAAGGGATTCATTCGCCCTAGGCATTGACCTTCTCTTTGATCAACTTGTGGGAGCTAAGGTCTTTTTCAAAATTGATCTCCGTTCTTGCTATCACCAAATCAATACCCAACCAAGTGATATTCCTAAGACCACCTTCTGCACTCGCTATGGACTACATGAGTACTTGGTTATGTCTTTCGGGCTCACAATTACTCTGGCCTATTCATGTATCTCATGAATTCAATTTTTATGCCGAAACTTGATAAATTCGTCGTAGTTTTCATTGACAATATCCTCGTATATTCCAAAAATGAAGAAGAACATGTCCAACACCTCCACATTGTCCTTCAACGCCATCACCAGCTCTACGCTAAATTCTCCAAGTGTGAGTTTTAGCTGAAAAGTGTTAAATTCTTGGTGCACACTATTTCCAATGATGGCATTGCTGTTGATCCTAGTAAGATCCAAGAAGTGATGGATTGAAAGCCTCCCACTTCAGTTGATCAAATTCAGAGTTTCCTAGGTCGTCGGTTTATTCTAGACTTCTCAAAAATTGCTGAACCCATAACATAATTGTTAAAGAAAGGAGTCAAGTTTGTATGCAATGAAAAATGCACGGAAGCCTTCCACACTCTAAGAAAACAGTTGACTTCAGCACCCGCTCTAGCTCAGTCAGACAACACAAAGCCATTTGATGTATATTGTGCGACGCTTCGGGTGCTAGACTCGGTTGTGTTCTCATGCAAGATCATAGTCATTGCCTATGCATCACGAGCTCTTCGGCCACATGACCAAAATTATCCCACACATGATCTTGAGCTAGCAGCGGTCATTCATACATTAAAAATTTGGAGGCACTGTCTTATTAGCAATCACTGTAACATCTATGGGACGATTCTAAACTGTTCAAACTTCACAACAGCAAACAAGACTTTTTGAGCTATTTAGCGCTTGTTCTCATGGTGCGTCAATATGTGCAATATTAGGGGGTAGTGTTGCCGGCTTTGCTATTTTTTCCCATCTTTGGTGTAAGTGTTGCACTAACACAAAAATCCTTAAGTTATTACAACAAAGCAGTGCTGTCATAATACAGCAAGAAACTTATTTCCAAGATAACGTTTTCTTAAGGGGTTTGTCCTAACGATACATATTAACCACCTACTCAACTCAAAAACATGGCCTACCGTTATATACGTTCCTCAGTTGATAAGGGCTGACAAACAGAGAAACGAAAGAATGCACAAGGCGTTGATGTCGCAAAGGTCACGAGTTTAAGTAACGACAGTGGGCTTGTCTCTTCCTGTGAAGTCCTTGAGCTTTGAAAACGACAATGCCAGGTCTGCACCAGAAATTTATCCAGGATTAAGTATTAGCTTGTAGATAATTTCTGACAAATGAGTGTAGAAGTTCATGTACATGCAGAAATAGTAACTTATCAGAGGCTTCAAAGCTGTTTGAGCATCGAGACCATGCTTTGAGGTATCAGATTCGAATTGTTCGATGTAGAGACGGATTGTCGCTCCAGCAGATCCAGTTCCCTGCAAGAGTATAATTCATCAAAATTGTTGTAGGTCAAACCATAACGAATTATATACTCCCACTGTTTTTATGTATCTAATGTTCAGGACAAGTTAATTAATTCATTTTTGAACTAAATAGCTTGTCCTAAACATAACATATTTTAAAACAAAGGGAATATCTTTTATTAGAAAACAATGAGATGGATGTACCGAAAGGCGGAAGATGATCCTAGACCCATCAGTGAAAACAAATCGAAGCCCTTGTTTGGATACAGTACTACTGTCTACCTGTAATATGTGAACACAGTTTTATTTATGCCAACCATTTCTTACATGCAGGGGATTGGGGGAGAGATAAAGAGAGGAAGACAGTACAGGATCAGTATAGCTGAAATCATCAGCAAATTGAAGGGTGTAATCTCCTGCACCACAAGATAAATAGCATCAATTTCAAGGAGGTTTCCATACAAAGGAAAATATACCTAGATAGAAGACATGCAAACCAACCATATTTATCTCCATGCTTGCTATTTGCAATAACATCTCTAAGGTGATCCATCATTCTGTTTGCACTGTCAGATTCGCAGCCCTGTACAAGTACAGAATCAAGGATTAATGACCATTTGGCCTAATTACTGTACAGGAAATTTTATTGGGTTATCACATAAGATCCATTTGACTAGATACCTCATAATCATATCTGGAAAAGAAATTCCTGCCATATGTTGCCCAGTGTTCCCTAGCTACATCTTCCACTGACACTAGTCTCTCTCCAACCTTATTGTCCTTGTTCCGGTGTGCAAGTATGGAAAGCCAAGCCAGAACAGCCCTGAAATTCAAGAGTTGATAAGAGTATGGTTTCTACATACATTTCCCACAAAAAGAAATAGGCAGCATGTCCAAAGCTTTTTCTATGTTAAAAACTTCAAAGTATAAATTGATTGACAAAATCTACAACCATGAATAAATACTTTGCTTCTTACCAGATACCATCCTTCTCTCTGATGTGATCAGATCCTGTCCCAAAGCTTTCCTCTCCACATACAGACAATTTTCCTGCATCCATTAGGTTCCCAAAAAACTTCCAGCCTGTTGGAACCTACAAAGTGACACCACTTTGTCCGAGTCAAGTACAAATTACAGGTTATGGCATTTCGTCTGTTTGCACATAGTAGTGGGCACTGCAATGCCATGGATAATATACCTCAAAAAATGGAACATTCAATTTCTCGGCAACACGATCAAGAGCAGCACTGGTTGGCATTGATCTAGCAAGTCCCTGAAAAATAGTCATTAGTCAAACATTAAGACTCCTAGCATCTCCATGACAGACAATTGAGAAATATGCAAGGTGTCACCACATTACTTTTGTACCAGACTGGAAATAAGGAATTGCTGCCTGTGCATTGGCTGCAATTATTGCAACAGAGTCTGATGGTGTAACAAAAAACATTTTCCCAAGAATCATGTTCCGATCACCATCACCTGAAACAATTCATATTATCTTCTGTTGTCCAGTTTGATGAGGACATCACATGCTCGGATATGACCATACACCATAATGTGTGTTCAATGTCATTTTCAGAAATATATAGCTGGATCAAAAAGAGTGTTAAACATACATGGAAGGCATGGAGGACCAAAGAAGTTGATTGGGGACCAATTCTAAGTATTTCCACGTTTTCCATCAGGCTACCACGTCACAATGGCCCAAGGAAGGAAAGAGACCAAATCCAACACGTTTTGGAAAGCCTGGATTCGGACTGCAGAAAAACATCAACTTGTGATGGACACCACGGTCGCATACGGACTCGGATTGGGGCGTTCAAGTACTTCACGGAAAGCTTATCAAGTCTACTTTCCAACGGATCCGACCGCACATCCATATCTATTCGGAGTCGTCCAGAATCGTCTATTTTCTCCGAGATGTTTGCTGCCCATGATGCTGCGCCATCTTATTTTGGCCCAATGGGGTGTATCATGTAGAGTCCACTATGGACGCGTCCTAGGGTTGGAACACGACCCCAGCACCCCTGTGGTCGTCCTCCCTTGTATTATACCCCTTAGCCGCCGCCAAGAACACTTGGGTTTTGTTTAGATCAAGTTTAGCCATTGCTATTTGCTTGTAAGCGCGCGTGCTGGTCCAGCCGCCCGTCTTCGAGTCTTCGGAACCCCACCTTTGTGATTTCAGATTGGTTATCATCTCCAAATTTGCAATTCAGTTGCTTGTTCTACTTGTTCTTGCTTGTTCTTCGATTGCTTGCAGGAAATACCCTAGTGGTTTGGTTGATCGTGCTCCACAAGATCACGGCGACCGCTGGAGTTGGTGTATCGATTGCTAAGGCGCAGTCTTTGGAAGGCTGTAGTCGGGCCGACAACGTCATCTCCTCCAATCGAGTTATCACCCACGCCTCTCATCGAAAGATCGGGCATAAACCCTAGCGGGTTCACATCACAGTTAGACAAAGCATTTCCTTCAATTAATAAAGAAACACCACATGAATTGATGCAATCAATGAAACAACGATGGGATGTAGTTTCGCAGCAGATCAGATACAAGAACTTCATATAAAACTTAAATGCAAGCGGTAAATCTAATTGAATCAAAGATGTAAAACTTACTAGCTTCAACATGCTTTCAGTTCATAAGATCAATTGCTAGAAAAAGTCAACAGTGCCATTGAAAAGTTCTGAATATTTCTAATTCATTGGTTTAATGGCTTTCAAAGTTCAAAGCAAGGGTTTATCTTGTACCGAGAACTGTCCATTGCATGAGCAATAATATGGAATTTTGGACATACCATCACTTGCTGCACCAAAGTCAGGTGCACGGGTTCCAAACATAGTAAAAACAAGCTCCTTGGCGTAACTGTAAATCAACAACAATGTCTTTTAAGCAAGGCATTCTAAAACTTAAAAAAGTTTATCAGCAGAATATCAGTTCTACATGAAAAGAAAAAGGAAATTCAAGAATTTCTTCTAAACATAGGGTTTCATTGAAATTCAATAAATAAATTATCAAGCAAGAGAGTTCTCTTTTTAATAGAAAGGAGTAGAAATAAAATGAATACATCTTTATTTGTATTTTTATAAACATATCACTTTATTTGAGAACTGATACACATACGTAAGATTAGGATCTGGATGACCATTTCCAAAATCTTCAAGTGGCACCCCATTTAATATGCAATCCTGAAAACAAGGTATTCCACATCAAACAACATGTATTTCTTCATGACTAAAGCTTTTATTTCAAGTAAATTAATATGCTACCGGATCAGCTCCAAGTTTCTCAACAAAAATAGGTCCTGCATACGCACCAGTAATCGCATGCATGGCATCAAATACAAACCTGCAAAATCAAGGTAAATGATCGATTTGATACGTGCTTTGCAATAATATGTTCAAGTAACCAAGAACAAGCAACCAGAGCATCTTTCACCAAGAAAAACCACAATAGCACGGAATCAGATAAATTGAGCAAATATTATAGAACAGCCCTTGTTCAAAACTCAATAGTAATTTTCTTGTAGTCTTGTGCATTCATCATACGTCAAAAGGAAAACCATCTCAATCAATTTATGGCAAAAAATATAAGTGATGAAGTACAACAAAGGTGATGTATGAACAATAGGTGTAGGTCAATCAGAACATGTGGATCACGATGGATTAGAAAGTTATATTACTCAAGTAATATGTTCACAAATAGCATGTAAAAGACAAAGGGAAATATATATATATAGATAGAGACCTGAAATCAGGCCGAGAAAGTAAATCCTTGATAAGTTGGAAATCAAACACATCCTGCAAGAAAAGAACTAACAAATTATTTGTGACATAAAATAGGCCCTTGCTCGCAAATCACTTCACAGGATACCTCCATTAATTCAAGGTAGTCTGAAACAGGATCTATCACTTCTATGGTGAAATCACCATAACTTACAACTCCTATAGAGGATAGATCAACGTCAGTAATATCTGCTGTTTTAATCTCAGAAATCTGCAACAGAAGAGTAGCATTATGCATCAGCAACAATACAATCAGAAATGAGGATTAGATACTTACATGATGAAATGAAATGTTAGAGATACAAACTGAAAGTGTGTTCCCATAAATTTGGTCAGTAATTGTCTCCGGTGCTGGCTGCCCGCTGCTGTAGTTAAACTGTGACAGAACACTTCCACATCAGAATAGTTTGAAATCTCACAATATAACAAGGACATTGCACCTTTTTTCAGACAAAGAAAATAATAATATTTAAATTTTTATTTTCAAAATATTAGTTAAAGCATAAGTAGCTGTGTTGTCAACTATTTGATTGATAAAGAGGCAGAAAATATTGAACAAGAAAATATGAGAAAAACTTTATTTGCCTTGTTTATATTGAAAAAAACTTGGCCGGTGGGGGAAAGACTGCCCCCACGGTTTTGTATAAGCAGAGAAGACCTCAGCCTTAACGGCCAAGAAAACCTCCGAACCCTGGCCTCACCCTATAGGGCCGCACCGTGACCTAGGCCGGCGACCACTGCCACTACCCCCTTGTAGGACCGCACCGTTACCACAGGCCGGTGGGGGAAAGACCGCCCACACGGTTTTGTATAAGCAGAGAATACCTCAGCTTTACCGGCCAAGAAAACCTCCGAACCTTGGCCTCACCCAATAGGGCCGCACCGTGACCTAGGCCGGCGACCACTGCCACTACCCCCTTGTAGGACCGCACCGTTACCACAGGCCGGCGCCCTGCCACTATTTGCAGTGGGGAGGCACAGCGAGGGGATTTTTTTAACATCAGCCTGAAATTCGCTCCCACGGGGAGTCGAACCCAGGACCTGAGGAGTGCTACTGAGACCATCTAACCAGTCTAGCTAGAGGCCCTTTCTAAAATATTGACAAACACAAGGAAAATATATAAATCAATTCTCGCTTGCCATTACTCATCCTTATATCAACATCCATGCCAAATAACTTGATTTCGAAGTGCTTGTTTAGTACTGCTTGTTCAAATCTTGGAGTAAGTTCTAAGGATTCAATAAAATCACAGCCGTAGAAGAAAAATTAATCCACAATTTTCTATGCATATCACCTTAATACCCCAATCATTGTCTGGGCCACCTGGATTGTGGCTTGCACTCATGATGAAGCCACCATTGGCCTGACAAAAGAATTTGGAAACAATAAAAAACAGAAAAGGACAAAACAGCAGGCATTTTCAAAATAATGATACAATGTCAAAAACATACTTCTCTTTTACGAATTACTGCAGAAACAGCAGGTGTTGACAGCAGACCATTCCTGCAAACAAAATGTTGGACAGTTAGACAAATACAAGACATGAAGAATGGGAAATCATCAAATCTTCAATAGATAAACAATATTGGGAGAGCATGTTAAATCCAAAGGAAGATAAATAGGATACCATTCCTATGCTCGTCATCAAGCCAACATCAAGTGATCAACAATACAGAAAGTTAGTTTTGTGGAGGAATAATAAATTGTTTAGTTCAACATTTTATGCCTTCACAAGGTGCATGCTGCAAGCTTTAGAGAGTATTTTACGGATAAAATTGCATAGCACTGTACCCAATGCTTTCGAATCATTTTAGTTGAACAAAATAGGCTAGTTCTACCAGTTTCTGTTTCATTCTTTAATAAAAATAAAAATTCAGCTGATTTCTCACCTGCCAACAAGGATCTTCCCAACACCATTTCCGGCTGCAATCTTAATGATGATCTGCGATCCCAATAGTGCAGGTGGTCACAGGTATGTACAATAAACATGGATCAAATACACGTGTTAGTTCTACATTTCTTCTTGTACCTGAGCAGCATCCTTGTTAAAATACCGACCATCACCCCCAAGTACAAGGGTTCCACCCACATAATCTTCAGGGGGCAAGGAATTGAACAGAGCCTTGAAACCACATGAAATGGAGAAATCAATATAACTTGATCTTCATAAGCACAACAGCAAACAAATTCAGCACACCTGAATCCAATTAGCAAGGTAGTTCTCTTGTTGAAACACTTTCACCTGGAAAAAAATAGCATAGCATTGTATAACAGTCAAATGTGGTCCAAGTACCAAAAGCCAGCCACGAAATATGGTGCGAGCAGCATCTGTGGTCCAAGCACCACAAGGTGAAGCACGACATGGGACCAAACACCACAAGGACAAGCACCAGCTGACGTCCGAAACAGTCCACCACCCGCGACAAGAATTTGCACGAGCAATGTTTTCCAGAGGAATCATGTCTACCTAAATCTGCATAGCCTGAAACAGTACAACGAAGTACCTTTTTCCTGAGTCCACTGGTCCCTGTCTTCTGTCCCTCAACGGGCTTGGTTGGAATCAAGTTGATCTGCACCATTTGTTACAACAATCGTCCTGTGAGATTGTGCCTCAATCACACGGCCACACCCAAAGTCCAGGACAATTTGGGAAAACTATGGCCTATTGTTTCAGAAAGCATAATTCCCCCCAAAACAAATTCCCAATGGACCATGCGCCTATAGTGCCCAAATCATAGTGTGAAAAAAACGCATGAATCCTCACAACAGCAGATCGCTAAATGCTACAGTGATTTCCACGACGTGCGAGCCCGAATTTCATTTCCATATAGGTAAGGAAATTACATCAAAGTTTTCCTTCCTACTCTAAAAGTTTAAAGTTTCACTACTACTGTCAATGGGTCTACACAGAGGGTAGATCATTGACAGCAACGCCCTTTACCAAAAAGGACCAAGAAAATCATCCAACTCTCAAAACTCCCTGGAATAACCACAACTCTCCAAACACACAGTATCAATAGGCCACGCACAAATCAGCACAAATCATGCTTCACTGTCCTGCTGAAAAAAAAAATGCTACAGGGATGTATGGATAAGACGCAGATAATCCAACTAACACAACAGTGGGCACCAATCTACAAATTTTGCAATCCACCCGTCTCGAGAAACGCATGAACCAACAAAAACTATGGATCCCACACCGAAACCACAGCCGAAATCCGGCGCCACTACAGCGCCGACGCCTTCCTTCACAGAATAAAAAAAGCCCGCACATACATTCGCCCTCATATCACCGACCTAGTCGGCGCCCCCCAAATTATGACGGGAAGTAATGCTTACCACCACAACTGCGCGCGGAGGCACCCTGCATATAACCCGGCGCTACCAGTCCCACCACCCAAAAAAACCCGAGTGACGAGACCCGCACAGACTTCACACCCCACACTGGCGGCCAGGAACAAGAAAAGAGGCGGAACGGAGTTTACTCCAGCAGCCGTACCTTAAGCGCCTGGGCGGCGGATGGCGCCGCGTCGGAGGAGCAGCGGACGACGACGAACGCCGGCGTGGGGCCGCAGCGGGCTGCGGAGGTGGCGCGCGGCGGCGTAGGGCGTTCGGTAGAGAGCAGAGGGCGGAGGCGGAGCGCGTGCGTGGCAGCCATCGCGGCCGGCGGCGGCAATTCCGGCGGCGCTCGTGCAAAGAGACACGCGATTAACACGAGAAAGGAGTTGAGGTATGTGTGCGAAGCGCGAGGGACGGGGCGGGGCGGGGCGCGAGATCTTATGGAGGGACTTGTGTGGTGCGGGACGGATACCCAATGAACGGCTTGTGAGCAGGTTATATGGATAGTCTCCTACTCGGTTACAATATAGGAGTCCTAGTAGGAGTACACGAGTACTACTTGGAGGAACAGTTCTCCGAGTAGTTCTACTAGGACTCGGTCTTCTATCTTGAGGGTACTCGGGGATGCATATCCCACAGGTACCCAACGAGCAGTAGGTGTGTTATGGTGTGACAATATTGTCGGACCTTAGGACCGGCAATCCACCAGGGGATACTAGAGTGGTAGATTTGTATGAGGAGGATCGCCGAGTTGAGTAGTTTGAAGGTGACACAGGGAACAAGATTGAAATAATTTCGGGCTACCCAGAGGTATAATACCCTATGTCCTGTGTCGAGTGGTGTTTGTATTGCTTGTGCTCGTCAAATCATCATGAACGTGAGGCGAGCTTTGTGGTAACAGTGGTTCGATTCCCTCGAAGGATTGACCTAGGCCGCCTTATATAGGCTGACGGCCTAGAGTTTACAATTTGGTTTAAATCTACTCCGACTAGATTACGACTAAGGACCGTATCTGACTAAGATTCTACGTTATATTCCGAGATATCTGGGCTTGATTCCGGGGGATGAATCACAACGCCTTCTAGATCTTCACCAAACTTGTTCAGCAAGTCAAGAATTCCTTGTGGGCCACCTCTAGGTTGGCCCACAACCTTGTCAAACATGGGCCCAAGTCGGTCATTATCCCCTCTGGTAGTGAGCCCAGTAGTACCCATATCCGACAAGCCCCTGAGCAACGTTTAGGCGTGTGGTGAACTATTGATGAAGAGTCAAGTCCAAAATGAGTTGGTTGAAGAAGCTTCAACACTTATCTCACTACAAGGGCGGGCGGTGCTCCAAAAAGAATGACTTCACATCATTGCGCCTAGTACCATCGAGGTGTCAACCTGTCACCCTGGATGATTGTATGGAGGGCGACGCAAGGAGCACTCCATATGGAGTAGCCCCCGAGCATTGGATTGATTAGAATAACTAGGCCGAAGCTTAGAAAATAAACTCGGTCAATCATGTTGCTGAAATACCATGGAAGATGACTCCAGGAAAAATCCAATACACAATATACTTGTGAATCTACATGCAAATGCATCCGACAACATGTGTCAGTAGACTGACATGTCAGTCGAAGAACAGTGTACCCGTGCCCAAAAATGACAGTTGTGATCTTATCCTGACCGCAACCAGCCAATGCTCACATGCCCACAGTAATCGGCTCAACGTGCCTATAAATAGGCACCATGTTCAATATACTAAACACCCAAAAACTTTCAGCCACCAAGCATGTGGTGCTTCAAAACTCATCCACCCGAGGAGTGTTCAAGTAGTAGTAATGTATGGAGAGAAGAGCACAAAAACATATGCCACTGATGCTTGAAGAAAACTTACGAGCGGTGAAGTGAACGAAGGGAGAGAGCTACGCCATGACTATCAGCAAAGCCTGAGGATAGAGGTCGATCATGGCAAGCAAGATCAGATTCCAGTGCCAAGGGAAACTTGAATGTTGCTCTTCACCTCTGCTTCAAACGTGTAAGTGTCTTCAGTTGGTATGATGCTATAAGAAAACTTGCGACGAGTCCATGTGGACCAAACTAGTTAATCTTCTGGCATGTACCATACTGTGGATACCTCTGAATCGCCAAATAGGCAGTTTATATCTTTGTTTTTGTAAATGGCCCATGTCTGACTGAAATTTTCTATTGTAAACTCTCCAAATAAGTGTATGAACATGTTCAACTTAAAACAAGGCGCACAATTCCCAATCGTGAGGATTGGCAGAGTCTCATGGACACGCCGAATAAAAATGTGGTGCCAAACCCCCGAGCATGAGGGGTGGCAGATTGTCAAGGACACGCTGAGTAAAAATATGGCGCCCAGCCCTTGAGCATGAGGGCTGGCAGAGTCTCATGGACACGCGAGTAAAAATGTTGCACCCTGCCCCCGAGCATGAGGGCTCGAAGAGTCTCAGGGACGGACCGAGTAAAAAACATGGCACCCAGCCCCCCCGAGCGTAAGGGCCGGCAGAGTCTCAGGGACACACCAAGTAAAAACATGGTGCCCAACCCCCAAGTGTGAGGGCCATCAGAGCCTCAGGGACACGTGGAGTAAAAACATGGCACCCAACCCCTGAGCTTGAGGGCTGGCAGAGTCTTAGGGACGTGCCAAGTAAAAACATGGCGCCCAGCCCCAAGCGTGAGGGACGACAGTGTCTTAGGGACTTGACGAGTAAAAACATGGTGCCCAGCCCCCCGAGCTTGAGGGCTGACAGAGCCTCAGGGACATGCCGAGTAAAATAATGGCGCTTAGCCCCCGAGCGTAAGGGCGGGCAGAGTCTTAGAGACACACCGAGTAAAAACATGGCGCCCAGCCCCCGAGCGTGAGGGCCGGTAGAGTCTCAGGGACACGCCGAGTAAAAACATGGCACCCAGCCCCCGAGCGTAAGGGATGACAGAGTCTGAGGGACACGCCGAGTAAAAACATGGCGCCCAGCCCCTGAGCGTGAGGGCTGGCTAAGTCTCAGGGACACACCAAGTAAAAACATGGTGCCCAGCCGTGGAGCATGAGGGCCGGCAGAATCTCAGGGACGCGTCGAGTAGGTCCATGGAAAGCTTATCATGTCCGCTGATTTTGGATCCAATGATCCGTAGATTACGGATCCCGTGATTTCTGTCCATAAGTTACAGCGCCGTTAGGTCAAGCTGTCACTACCTTATTAAAGCGAAGCGCCATTCTCCACTATCATCATCTTCCCCAACACACCACTACTCCCTACTGCTGCACAGTAACATCGCTGCCACACCTTAACCATGCCCTAACCATCTCCTTCGCCATTCGAGGCATTTCCTTGTATACGCCTAAGGACTCCCGCTTATGTCCATCCAATCTTCCAGCGCCAACAAGCCTGGCTCATGGCAGCATCATCCACATCTACGGTGGAGAAGCGGGTGCCAGAGCAGGAGCCTCATTGAGGAAGTCTCAGATTACAAAGAAGAAGCTTGAGACACTAGTCAGGTGCGGCTTGCTGAGGCCAAAGGACCAAGTCATGTGGAGGGCTCCCAGTCTAGAGCAGAGCCTGTCGAAGATTTCTCTCGAGCGTATCTGTTTAGGGGTATCCTAGAGAGTAGATTTGTGGGTCTCGCCGAGTTCTAGGAATGATGGTGCACACACAATACAAAGATTTAGACAGGTTCGGGCCGCAAATTGTGTAATACCCTACGTCATGTATGCTTGATTGTATTGCACGTGAGGTTGAGTTGTTTTGGAGGTGTCCCTGCTCCACCTTATATATCCGGGGAGCAGAGTTACAAGTCGGTTACATGATCTAGTCATATATAACAAGGTGTACTACAACAGGGTACTTTGGAGAGTCTCCTAACACTACACGACTAGTTCTCCCAATCAACTACGCCATCTTGCACCATAGCCGACTGGTTTGGACTAGTTGGGTCAAATTTCCCATAGCCGAGTAGTTTATTTTCATAAATAAGTGGCCCTAGGGATCCTGGTCCCAAAAGCCCCGAGCATCTTGGGCCTTTGCTTCAAGTCTTGAATCTTCTTTAACATCTTCAAGGCCTCATCTCTTGATGATTCGAGTAGTGGAGCTAAGCCCAAGATGCTCCTTTCTTTTATGTCGAGTAGTTTCCATTGGAGTGCATCCTTGATGCACCCAATGGGTTTAGCTCCCGAGCCTTCGACTACTTTTAAGTAGTCGGAGGTTCAAAAGCAATCTTCAGTCTTTAACTTGAGTAGTTTCAATGGTGTGCACCGAGTAGGTGCACCTATTGGGTATAACCCCCGAGCTTCGACTAGTTTTGTTAAAACCAGTTGAAGGTATTCACGTGACTTATGCCTTAAATCTCAGAAAAATCAAATCTTGGATTATCCGCTAGTAGCCCTCGAGCTTTAAAGCAAATATCTTTGGTTTAAAGATCAAGGAAATCTTCAGAAATCTACGCCAATCTTGAATTACCTGAGAGTCTCGTCACTAGTAGTTAGTTTGGAAGGTTATCCCTAAAAAACCGGCCCAAATGACGGAATGCGATGTACCGGGGGTACAGTTACGCACAGTAACCCTAGCAGCCATTTTATAAATAGAAGCTGTTAAACTCGAGCATTTCTATCTGTTAAGTGCGCCTCCATTCTCCTTCCTGAGCTCGGAACTGATAGCTCCCGAGCCTGCATAGCCCTCGAGCTTGTAACCCCTGAGCTTGCGCAACCTTAGTGCATCGCACCACCACTTCCCAATCAATTAATGCGAGAAAAATCCAAGGTAGTGACACACTCAGTTGCCATGGGTCAGAAGAAGGGCGCCGTGAAGAACACTGAGGATGCCGGATTCGCCAATCCACAAGAAAGAAAGACCACAAGGAAGAAGCCATCGTTGGTAGATCCAAACACAAAGCCCAACTCCAAGACTCATCCTTCGCCCGCTAATTCTTGGAAGTTCTGCACTGCCTCCAAAGATGATCTTAATAGGCTAGTGGCTCAAGGTTTGCTCTTGTCGCAACAAACTCTCGAATGGAAGTCTTGCCTGAATCTTTAGTTTCCCACTAAAAACACCAATGAAATCCCCTTATTTCTTTCTTTTTGCGAGCGTGGAGTTGGGTTGCCTATTTCTTCATTCTTCTGTGAACTTCTCGATTTCTATAAACTGCAACTCCACCATCTTAATCCCAACGGGATTTTGTACATTTCTATCTTTGTCCGCGCCTGTGAGGACTTTCTTGGAGTTAAACCATATCTTGCCCTGTTTCGCACTCTATACCACATCAAACTCCAACCCAACTTCTAGAGGACAGAAGTAGTCAGTGGAGCTAGAATTCAATTCTGCCAGAAAATGAAGGATCAATGGTTTGACATGCCGATTAAGGATTCGTGTGGAGACTAGAAGTCCGACCTATTTATCATCAGTAAGTTGTCTTGGACGACTACTTTTGTTGTCAACATTACTTGTGTATTCATTAATCTGTGCCTGCGTATTTTTAATACAGTAGAAAATCATGGCAAGAGTTTTCCAGTAAAAGATGGGTGGTACCCAAAAGACTTGAGCAACTAGAACACCAAGCCAAGCCACAAAGAAGCCAAGGATGTACCTGCTTTGTTAAAGCGAGTACACCATCTGAAGAAGAAAGGGCCCACTGGAGTTGGGATTGCATTCAGCTTTTTAAAGCGAAGGATGCAACCACTTCAGGAGCGTGTGAACCTTGGGTATGACTATGAGGGAAGCTCGGATCCCTCAAGGATGGCGCCAGTAGAGATAGCAGATGAGACAGTGCTGATGCGACTATCTCGCATGTTCACTGGCGTAGCAGGAAAGCCTATTATTGTGAACGAGTACTTGAAGGCGAAGCCCCCAAGCTCGGTAAGGAATATTATGCCTTGTTTCGCCAATAATCTTGAAATAACACTTTTCATCCGAGTGGTTGTCTTGATGTAGCTTTCTAATGAAGATAACGACAAACCAGTCGGTGGGCTCACCCATGATGAGTGGGAAGACTTCAGCAAGAGCTCCTCGGAGAAAACTCAAACTGCTGAAGAAAATGTTGACATAGCTGCCGGTGTTGAGGATGAAGACATAGCTGATTCTAATGAAGATACAACTACACATCCCATGGACCAGGAGAACCCCAAGGGTAAGTCCCTTGTCTCATGCCCAGTAATTATTAAATATTATCACAACATAGGAGTAAAAAATCCTAACAAGTCGATGTCATCACCGAAAATCCTGTGGGGTACTTTCAAACCAGAGTGCTCAAGAGAGCCTCCAACAAACGTGGCAGGAGTGAAGATGAAGCGTCCCCTCAAATGAGAAGACTTAAATGTGATACAAACATCAGTCTCAGGAGGCTGATTCACATTATTACAACAGACGGTCTATTACCGAACAAACCTACGCAGTAGTGGGCATAGACGCGCCACTAACGCGAGGATAAAAACTAGAAACCAAACGGTACAACTAATCATGGCATCATCAGAGAGCTGTGCCATGCGGTTCTTCAAGCGGACGGCCCTAACACACAGGCGAGGTTGGGTGCAAAACGTAACTCCTACTCGACGTCTTCGGGAACGAAGTCTGGGTCTTCTTCTGAAAAACAAGCAAGGGTGAGTACATACGTACTCAGCAAGTCCAACCAACCCATGGAAGGGTTACAACAAAAGCATGCAAAGATCATAATCAAGGACAGGCTATTGGTTTATTTACGGAAATGCCACATGCAAGGGTTCATTTAATAAGAGCTCTGTAGAACAGCCTAGTGATTAAAAGCATTGTAAATAAAGTAGATTGTAAGACACCACCCAGTGCTACCGGACTCCCCGTCTGTTGTAGACACTACCAACACTTCCCGAAATAACTTACACCAGTATACACTGCTTACTACCAAAACCAAACCAATTTAAAGGACTTGTGAAGTGACCATGCCGTAACTCGTCCAATACCGTGGACACGGCTATCCGGATAGGTTTCAACTCTGTAGAGGTGTACACAACCACAAGTAGGGTACCACAACATGAACACCTTAGTGTCAGTGCAGATCCTATCGAGGCCATTACCCACCTTAGCTAAACTGATAAGTCACCACAGAGGCAACCAGGGGGTCAGCAACCTACCCACGAGGTTCTACCCAGGGTATAACTCACTAAGAACTTATACCCGTCTCCATGGTCCTCTGTTGCTCACCAGCACACCCGATAACTACCAGTTCAACTATGGGATTGATGCCAAGCCGTTGCCACATACAACGATCGAGTGGAGGTACTGATATTTGGGTTAGGCAAGATGACACATCAATCCATCCTTCTAATGACAAGTCGGACTACTCGCACCATGCTCAGCCACACAGGCACGAGCTCACCTTGGTATTTCACACAGGAAACACCGTCCGGCTTATCCCCTAATAATAATCATTTTTATCATTTAATCCCATTTTCTTCTAAAGCACATTTTCTAATATTTTACTAAATATTCAGTGGATAGTATTTATGACAAATTTGTCCTAGGCGGCACTTAGCAATGATTAATTCCCAAGCTAATTTATTCGGAAATTAATCTAGGTCATCAAGGAATATTTGTAGTAATCAAGGAACGGCTCACACAAAAATGGTTTAGCAACAATCATGCAAGTTTTATAAAACATGCTAGTGGGTTGTATTTATAAAACTGGGATAAACATGCATCAGAGGGTAAGATTGAACTTGCCGTTCTTAAAGTCTTCCGGAAACTCCTGTTCGGGACACTGGCCTTCGGGCTCCTGCTCGTAGCACTGCTCTCCGTCGGGCTCTTCCTCAACGTGATCTACGGCGCACAAACAAGCGCGCACATTAAATAAAAGAAAGGAAAAAAAGAAAGGTTTTATTTGCCGAGCTCCCATAAAAGAAAACAAGGATTAAATGGAGAGCGGGAAAAAGAAGGTCTCATCTTAGGAGTGCGATGTACGATTTGGCGGAAGGTGCAGTGGAAAGGAGGTTGGTGAAATTTGGGGTCATTCTGGGTTAAAACGACGCATAAAATTACGCGTCGCTCGGTGGTTAACGGAGGAAAGGAGTCATTCGGAAAGTTACCGAAAGTCCCAGGGTTTTATTTGTAAAGGTCCAGGGATATATTTGTGGTTGTTAGGAAGTGTTAGGGGGCTTATTTATGAATACCTAAGAGTTACTGGGGTTTATAATGAGAAAGATTAAATAAAAAGGATAAAGGCATGTTTTAGAAAGAAAAGGACCTTGTAGTAATTTCCTAAAAGGGTCGGGGTTCTCAGGAATTCGGTCAGAGAGAGAGAAGGGCTAGATTTGGACCACGGGTTGGAAATGGGAGAAGTCTAGGGGGTTATCGGCAAAGCCGCCTTCTTCTTCCATCGAACAAAACAGAGGGGAAAGGAACAGAGGAGGAGGGCCGGCGACCGACGACGACAGCCAATCCGGCGCCTCGGGCGGCGATAGTGGGCGGGAAGAGGGGGAAAAGAGAGAGGGCGGCGAGAGGGGTTCAACCATGCCCATACCTCGGGCTGCGGTGGCTCAGGGACGGCTGCCCACGAGGGCGTGCGGTCGGCGGCGTCAATGGTGCGGCGGTAGGCGTGTTGGGCGAGTAGGGAGGCGAGCTAGATGGCCGGGAAGATGGGAGAGGTAGTGGAGAGGCTCGGGGTCCGATTTATAGGCCGGGAAGGGGCTTAAGGCGGTGGGTCGCCGAATTGCGGCCGGCGGCCGGTGGAAAGGAGAGTAATGGCGGCCGGCGCGAACCGAGGGGCACGCGCGGGCAGGGCGGGCGCGTGGGGCGACGTGGCGACGGGCGAGCCGGCTTTCAGCACGATGGGGCGGTGCCTGGCGTCGCGGAGCACGTGCGGGGCAGTGGCGGCACTGTGGCCAGCGGCGAGCAGCGTGGCGATGCACAGCGGCGGAGCGGCACGCGTGCGTGGGCGGAGCGTAGGCAGCAGCGGAGCGCGCGGCGGTCGGTGCGCCTCAGGGCGGATAGCAATGCGCGAGGGCAACTGGCGTACGATGGGTAGCGTGGCAGTGTTGTTGCGACGGCGAGCAGCGCGGCAGCGTGGCAACGGTCGTCGCAGCGGGCGGTGCGGCACACGCGTGCGCCAGACGCAGTGATGGGCCGGGGAAAATGGCGTGTCGACGGGGTTTTGGGGCGGCAGTAAAGCATGTAGCGCCAAGGGAGGGAGGGGCGGTGGCGCGGCCGGGGGAAAAAGCGGCTCGGCCGGGAGTGGAAAGAAGAAGAGAGGGAAAAAAAGAAAAGAGGGGAAGAAAGGAAAAGAGAAAAAAAGGAAAGAAAGGAAAAAGATGGAGGAAGGAAAAGGGGAGGAAGGAGGGAATCCGAGGCGAAAAATCCGACGTCAGTGCCGGCAATAGCTGGTCGCGGGCACACGCACCGAGAACGGTCGGTGCGGGATGTGACAGGGTGGAGACAGAGTTAGGCACGACGGGGTTCGAGCTGGGTCGGTGGAAAACCGGGGAGGGGAAAGATTCGACCTGGGTTTCCGGGAGCTCGGCGGTAAAAGATTTTGAAAACAATTTTAACGCATGATTTAATTAGGGTAACTTTTACGGCGTTACAAACCTACCCCACTTAAAAGGAATCTCGTCCTCAAGATTCGACTGGCTCATAAACAGATGGGGAAACTCCTTCTTCAGGGCATCTTCGCGTTCCCACGCAGCTTCTTCTACTCCATGTCTGCTCCACTGCACTCTGCAGATCCGTACTTTGGAGCTTCTCGTCCTTTTCGTGATGGTGTCCAAAATGTTAACTGGCACTTCCTGGTATCGTAAATCTGGCTGTAGATTTAGCGTCTCTACAGGCACATGTTCGGCTTCGGGTACTCTTAAGCATTTCCTCAGTTGTGAGACATGGAATACCGGGTGTATGTCTGACATTGCTTCGGGCAATTCTAGTCGGTAGGCTACCTTGCCAACTTTCTTCAGCACTTGGTACGGCCCGATATAATGAGGTGCCAATTTTCCATGAACTTGAAATTTGCGAGTTCCCCGAATGGGTGAGACCTTGAGATAAACAAAGTCTACGGGGTTAAAGCTTAGCTCTCGCCATCTCTTGTCTGTGTAGCTTTTCTGTCGGGACTGGGCTGCTTTCAACTTTTCTCTGATCTCGGCTACTTTTTCTTCGGCTTCTTTTATGAGTACGGGCCCCACTAGGGCACGCTCTCCTACTTCTGACCACATTAATGGGGTTCTGCATTTCCTTCCATAGAGGGCTTCGAAAGGTGACATGCCCAAGCTTGTTTGGTAGTCGTTGTTATATGAGAACTCTGCATAGGGTAAACTTTGTTCCCAGTCTTTTCCATATGTCAGAACACATGCTCTCAACATATCTTCCATAATTTGATTTACCCTTTTGGTTTGACCATCGGTCTGCGGATGATAAGCGGAACTAAAATCCAACTTGGTGCCCATGGCTTCGTGCAAGCTTTTCCAGAATCGAGAGGTGAACTGGGTTCCTCAATCTGAAACAATCCCGCTAGGCACTCCGTGTAGCTTTACTATATTTTCTATATAAAGCTTGGCTAGCTTCTCTCCACCATAGTTGGTCCGTACGAGTAAAAAGTGAGCGACTTTAGTGAGTCGGTCCACTATCACCCATATAGAATCATGTCCTTTCTGTGTCATGGGTAGACCAACTACGAAGTCCATTCCTATCTCATCCCACTTCCAAACCGGGATGGGCAAGGGTTGCAGTAATCCTCCTGGTTTCTGGTGTTCAGCTTTAATTCTTTGGCATGTATCACAGTGAGCGACGAACCTGGCAACATTTGCTTTCATTCCATTCCACCAATATTTCTGCTTTAAATCTAGATACATCTTGGTGGATCCCGGGTGGATGGAATACGGCGTGTTATGGGCTTCGTCCATGATTTTCTGCCGAAAATCTCCATCACGGGGTACACAGATCCTCTGCTTATACCACAAGGTTCCCTTGTCGTCCACTCGGAAGTCTGGTGCTTTGTTTTCTCCGGTGTGTCGATGAATCTTCACTAAGTCCTTATCTAAGCTCTGGGCTCTCCTGATCTCATCTTCCAGGGTGGGTTGACCGCTCAATTTCTGACTGGAGTTTCGGGAACAATGTGCACATTTAACCGTGCCATTTCCTCTTGTAGGTGGCCATTCTTGGGCCCATAAGATTTCCGGCTCAAGGCGTCTGCTACAACATTGGCTTTGTCAGGGTGGTAATGGATCTCTATATTATAATCCTTAACTAGTTCCAACCATCTTCTCTATCTTAGCTTCAGATCTGGTTGAGTGAAAATATACTTCAGACTCTTGTGATCCGTGTATATTTCACACATATTTCTGATTAAATAGTGCCTCCAAAATTTTATGGCATGCACTACGGCTGCAAGCTCCAGATCATGGGTTGGATAGTTCAGCTCATGGGGCTTAAGCTGTCGGGAAGCGTATGCCACTACCTCCCCGTCTTGCATGAGCACACATCCCAATCCCTGTTGGGATGCATCACAATAAATGACGAAATCCCGGTGGATGTCTGGTAGGGTTAGGACTGGAGCAGTTGTTAGTCTACGCTTCAACTCTTGGAAGCTCTTCTCACAAGACTCTGTCCAAGCAAATTTCTTTTCCTTTTTGAGCAGCTCCGTCAGGGGCTGGGCTAACTTGGAAAATCCTTCGATAAACCTTCGGTAATAGCAGGCTAAGCCCAAAAAGCTCCTAATCTCACTTACGTTGGTCCATTGCTGCCAATTGGAAATAGCCTCGACCTTTCCAGGGTCTACTGCTATTCCTTCTGCGGTCAAAACGTGACCCAGAAAATCTACTTGTTCAAGCCAAAATTCACACTTGCTGAATTTGGCATAGAGCTTGTGTGCTCTCAACCTTTCCAGAGCCACTCGTAGATGTTGTTCATGCTCTTGGGCGGCCTTGGAGTAGATGAGTATGTCGTCAACGAAGACTACGACTAACTTATCCAACTCCTCCATGAACACCTTGTTCATGAGATTCATGAAATATGCTGGTGCGTTGGTGAGTCCAAAGGACACTACTATGAACTCAAATTGTCCGTAGCGGGTAACAAAGGCTGTCTTTGGGATGTCTTCCTTTTTGATTTTCAGTTGCTGGTATCCTGATCTCAAGTCGATTTTTGAAAAATACCTAGACCCTCTCAGTTGGTCAAAGAGGTCATCTATCCTAGGGAGAGGGTACTTGTTCTTAATGGTGACCTCGTTTAGTGCACGGTAATCCACCCACATTCTCATGCTTCCATCTTTCTTTTTAACAAAGAGTACTGGGGCTCCCCACGGGGATGAGCTGGGTCTGATGAAACCGAGTCGTTGTAGTTCTTCCAGCTGTTTCCTAAGTTCTGCTAGCTCAGGGGCTGCCATCCTATAGGGTCTCTTGGCTATGGGTGAGGTCCCTGGGACAAGGTTAATGGAAAACTCTATGTCCCTATCTGGTGGCATTCCAGGAAGTTCCTCTGGGAATACGTCAGGGTATTCGTTGACAACTGGGACTTCTTCTAGAGATCTTACATCCATACTGAAAACCATCGGGTCTGGTCCACTTCCCCGAGTGTGGCAGATTACTTGTACTCCCTCTGGGTTGGTTAGATGTACTATTTTGTCGGCACAACCTATGAGTCCGTTGTGTAGGCTTAACCAGTCCATTCCAAGGATCACATCTATTCCCTTGGACTTAAGTACTACTAAGTCTGCTAAGAACTCTACACCACTTAAAATGATCCTTACCCGCAAACAGCCTAGTTGGCACTTTAGGTCACCTCCAGGCGTTCGGGTTACCAGGGGTGTTTTTAGTAGTACTGTAGGTATGTTGTTCTTTTCCACAAAACTAGACGATATAAAAGAATGTGATGCTCCAGAATCAAATAAGACCGTTGCCAAGGCTGAGCTGACTAGGAACTTACCGAGTACTACTCCTTGTGCTCCTTGATCCTCCTGCGCATCGATGTGGTTGACGCGGGTTCGTCCATAGGACTGCTAGTTGTTGTTATTGTTGTTGGTGTTGTTGCTGCGGACTAAAACTCGGTTTGCTCCGGTGACTGGCGGCTTGGGCCCATTCACTGAGTTGGAGTAGGTGGAGGCAGCGGGCTTGTTCTTGGTATAGGGGCAGTTGGCAATGTAATGCCCCGTCTCACGGCAATTGAAGCAAGCTCTACCATTGTTGTCATTGTTGGTGACTTGGCTGGCATTGCTCTGATACCACTTGAAGCGTCCCCTCAAATGAGAAGACTTAAATGTGATACAAACATCAGTCCCAGGAGGCTGATTCACATTATTACAATAGACGGTCCATTACTGAACAAACCTACATGGTAGTGGGCACAAACGCACCACTAACGCGAGGATAAAAACTAGAAACCAAACGGTACAACTAATCATGGCATCATAAGAGAGCTGCGCCATGCGGTTCTTCAAGCGGACGGCCTGATGATGACATGACACCCATATATATGTCCATTAGGGGTGCATGGGGTGGAGAAGAAGGAGACCAACATGGTTTTCTAAGTCAAGAAGAAGGCCCAAGGCTAATCCGATTCGAGTCCCCAAGGTGGAGGCCCAAAGAAACTCAAGTTCGAGTCCGCCTCGGAGTCCAGGAGAAGCCCGCACTAAATTCGTCGCCCAGGTCGCATACTGGCTCGGTTTTTGACGTTCTACATATGCTTGGAAAGCTAAGGAGATAAGCTTTCCAATGGCACTGGTCCAACCTCGAAATTCTTTCTGAGTCATCGGGAATCGTCGAAACAAGTGGACGTCCAGAATCTGCCAGGGTGCTGCGCCGCCATCATTTGGGCTGTTGGCCCGTGTATCATGTTGGGGTCCATTATGGACGTGGTTAGGGGGTTATGCATGCCCCAACCCTCATATAATCAGTAGCTGCTGCCACATTAGGGTTTGGGTTTTTTAGATTAATCTGTTGAGAATAGTTTCGCCGTTCGTCGGTTTGTAGAACCCCAACTATCGTGCTTAATCATACATCTGCAGTGTCACTTCCTTTGAGAGCTGCTTCTTTCGAGTTCTTGCTTGAGTTCTTCGTTTCGCAGGCAGGGATTAGCCTTCTTGGCGAGGTCAACCGGGTTGTGACACGGTTGATAACCAGAGGAGTCGTGGTGCTAAGATTGGAGGGTTCGAGTTTGCTGACTCGAAGCCGGATCGGTGAGTCGCGCTCCGCCCAAAACGAGTTATCCTTCACCTGACAGAAGATCGGGAAACCCTAGTTCCCATTACAGCCCTAACACACAGGCGAGGTTGGGTGCAGAACGTAACTCCTACTCGACGTCTTCGGGAACGAAGTCTGGGTCTTCTTCTGAAAAACAAGCAAGGGTGAGTACATACGTACTCAGCAAGTCCAACCAACCCACGGAGGGGTTACAACAGAAGCATGCAAGGATCATAGTCAAGGACAGGCTATTGGTTTATTTGCGGAAATGCCACATGCAAGGGTTCATTTAATAAAAGCTCTGTAGAACAGTCTAGTGATTAAAAGCATTGTAAATAAAGTAGATTGTAAGACACGACCCAGTGCTACCGGACTCCCCGTCCGTCGTAGACACTACCAACACTTTCCAAAACAACTTACACCAGTAGACACTGCTTACTACCAAAACCAAACCAATTTAAAGGACTTGTGAAGTGACCATGCCGTAACTCGTCCAATACCATGGACACGACTATCCGGATAGGTTTCAACTCTACAGAGGTGTACACAACCACAAGTAGGGTACCACAACATGAACACCTTAGTGTCAGTGCAGATCCTATCAAGGCCATTACCCACCTTAGCTAAACTGATAAGTCACCACAGAGGCAAACAGGGGGTCAGCAACCTACCCACGAGGTTCTACCCAGGGTATAACTCACCAAGAACTTATACCCGTCTCCATGGTCCTCTGTTGCTCACCAGTACACCCGATAACTACCAGTTCAACTAGTGGGATTTATGCCAAGCCGTTGCCACATACAATGGTCGAGTGGAGGTACTGATATTTGGGTTAGGCAAGATGACACATCAATCCATCCTTCTAATGACAAGTCGGACTACTCCCACCATGCTCAGCCACACAGGCACGAGCTCACCATGGTATTTCACACAGGAAACACCGTCCGGCTTATCCCCTAATAATAATCATTTTTATCATTTAATCCCATTTTCTTCTAAAGCACATTTTCTAATATTTTACTAAATATTCAGTGGATATTATTTATGACAAATTTGTCCTAGGCGGCACTTAGCAATGATTAATTCCCAAGCTAATTTATTAAGAAATTAATCTAGGTCATCAAGGAATATTTGTAGTAATCAAGGAACGACTCACACAAAAATGGTTTAGCAACAATCATGCAGGTTTTATAAAACATGCCAGTGGGTTGTATTTATAAACTGGGATAAACATGCATCAAAGGGTAAGATTGAACTTGCCATTCTCAAAGCCTTCTGGAAACTCCTGTTTGGGGCACTGGCCTTCGGGCTCCTGCTCGTAGCACTGCTCTCCTTCGGGCTCTTCCTCAACGTGATCTACGGCGCACAAACAAGCGCACGCATTAAATAAAAGAAAGGAAAAAAAGAAAACATGGATTAAATGGAGAGCAGGAAAAAGAAGGTCTCATATTAGGAGTGCGATGTACGATTTGGTGGAAGGTGCAGTGGAAAGGAGGTTGGTGAAATTTGGGGTCATTCCGGGTTAAAACGGTGCATACAATTACGCGTCGCTCCGTGGTTAACGGAGGAAAGGACTCATTCGGGAAGTTACCGAAAGTCCCAGTGTTTTATTTGTAAAGGTCCAGGGATATATTAGTGGCAGTTAGGAAGTGTTAGGGGGCTTATTTATGAATACCTAAGAGTTAGTGGGGTTTATAGTGAGAAAGATTAAATAAAAAGGATAAAGGGCTGTTTTTAGAAAGAAAAGGACCTTGTAGAAATTTCCTAAAAGTGTGGGGGTTCTCGGGAATTCAGTCAGAGAGAGAGAAGGGCTAGATTTGGACCGCGGGTTGGAAATGGGAGAAGTCCAGGGGGTTATCGGCAAAGCCGCCATCTTCTTTCATCGAACAAAATAGAGGGGGAAGGAACAGAGGAGGAGGGCCGGCGGCCGACGACGACAGCCAATCCGGCGCCTCGGGCGACGATAGTGGGCGAGAAGAGGGGGAAAAGAGAGAGGGCGGCGAGAGGTGTTCAACCATGCCCATACCTCGGGCTGCGCTGGCTCAGGGACGGTTGCCCACGAGGGCGTGCAATAGGCGGCGGCAATGGTGCGGCGGTGGGCGTGTTGGGCGAGTGGGGAGGCAAGCTAGATGGCCGGGAAGATGGGAGGGGTGGTGGAGAGGCTCGGGGTCCGATTTATAGGCCAGGAAGGGGCTTAAGGCGGTGGGTCAGTGAATTGCGGTCGGCGGCCGGTGGAAAGGAGAGTAATGGCGGCCGGCGCGAACCGAGGGGCACGCGCGGGCGGGGCGGGCGCGTGGGGCGACGAGTGAGCCGGCTTTTGGCGCGATGGGGCGGTGCCTGGCATCGCGGACCACGTTTTGGGCAGTGGCGGCACTATGGCCAACGGCGAGCAGCGTGGCGATGCACAGCGGCGGAGCGGCACGCGTGCGCGGGCGGAGCGGAGGCAGCAGCGGAGCGCGCGGCGGTCGGTGCGCCTCGGGGCGGATAGCAACGCGCGAGGGCAGCTGGCGTGCGGCGGGTCGCGTGGCAGCGTTGTTGCGACGGCGAGCAGCGCGGCAGCGTGCCGACGGTCGTCGCAGCGGGCAGTGTGGCACGCGCATGCGCCAGACGCAGTGACGGGCGGGGAAAATGGCGTGTCGACAGGGTTTCGGGGTGGTAGTAAAGCACGTAGCGCCAAGGGAGGGAGGGGCGGTGGCGCGGCCGGGGGAAAAAGCGGCTCGGCCGGGAGTGGAAGGAAGAAGAAGAGAGGAAAAAAAAGAAAAGATGGGAAGAAAGGAAAAGAGAAAAGGGAAATAAAGGAAAAAGAGGGAGGAAGGAAAATGGGAGAAAGGAGGGAATCCGAGGCGAAAAATCCGGTGTCAGTGCCGGCGACAGCTGGTCGCGGGCACACGCACCGACAACGATCGGTGCGGGATGTGATGAGGTGGAGACAGAGTTATGCACGATGGGGTTCGAGCTGGGTCGGCGAAAAACCGGGGAGGGGAAGGATTCGGCCTGGGTTTCTAGGAGCTCGGCGGTAAAAGATTTTGAAAACAATTTTAACGCGTGATTTAATTAGGGTAACTTTTACGTGCGTTACAGAAGAGGAAAAGGTCCGCCCGATCATGCTCGGAGACTCCAATGAGTGGTTTTGTCCCTAGTGTTGATGAATCAGAACGGATCAAGATATCCAAATTGATCACAGCTCCCCAAAGCTCGTCCACGACTAGTGCCATGGCGAGTGGTACAATAGGAAGAACTACTAGCTCGAAGATAGGCATCTCGAAGCTGAAGAAATTTAGTTTCAAGCCCAAAGCAACACCTCTTGTAGAGTAAGTAAAGCAGTCGCTTGAGCCTTGTATGTACATATATTCAAGTATTCAATGAGTAATTATGTCACTTGTTTCATGACAGGTCACCAGCCAAAGCATTCTTGACAGCGATGCAAACCGACGAAGTGGATCAACAACCGCCTGCTACCACAGAAATGGAAAAAAGTGCTGAAAACCACCCGCCGCAGCAGAACAGGAGCAAGTCATTGAAGAACCACTCGTTGAGGCTGAACTGGATAAAGCCGCCGATGCAGCTACTGTAGCAGACCTAGAGAAGGAAAAAGAGAAGTCCCATGCTACCATGGAGTCGATTCGTGTGCTGCTGCTGTGGACAACGATACGATTTATTTGATCAAGCCCCCCAGAAGAGGACTCAGCAGGTACTCTACTAGTACCCGGGGCAAGCTCTACTCCACCAGCCACTCCTGAGAAAGTAGAGATCATCCTGGCCAATGTAGAGGTATGCCCAATTGCTCAATATGTACAATCTGGTCCACCAATTCATATACTATGGCCACTATTTATGACCACCATGATGTGTGACCTACAAAAGCCCCAGACTGGCAGAACAAATGAAAAAGAACCATCCAGCATGGATGTTGACAGAAGTACTCTGCAAGCAAGCAAAGAAACTACCAGAACTATAAGTATCCTTGTTAAAAAGCATGCTTATAAATATTATACCAAATTAGTCTTATGAACAACCACATAACCATCTTATATGTTGAAGTTGCTGAAGAAAGCCCTGAGGGTG
Organism: Echinochloa phyllopogon; assembly: GCA_033239725.1. Classification (NCBI taxonomy): domain Eukaryota; kingdom Viridiplantae; phylum Streptophyta; class Magnoliopsida; order Poales; family Poaceae; genus Echinochloa; species Echinochloa phyllopogon. The sequence continues at coordinate 34,625,155 of BTCW01000018.1, forward strand.
AAGCTACACAACTCAGGAAGCATCTAGAAGCAGCCCTGGTAAGGAAACTTGACCTGTGATTAGATAAACTCCCAAAAAGTAGTCAATAATGATTGTATCATCAAATGCAGGCTTTGGTAGAAAAACTACAGAAACCCAGCAATGCCACCCTAGAAGCACGTGTCAAGGAGCTTGAGGAAGATCTACCGCGACTTTTGAAGCACGCGAGAAGACTCGGGTAGAGAATCAACAGATGATTAACCATCTTCACAAGCAGCTTGAAGGCATAGGTGATGAGAGGTCTAGGCTAGACACCCGCAACCGTTCGTTGGTAAAAGAAAATACTAGTAAGTAATTTCAAATGTTCAATCTGACTGGTAAAGTAATCGCTTGAAAGCTGTTTACTGAGAAACACCCATTCCTAATACAGGGATGAAAAAGGAGTTGAAGGAAGAACAGAGTACCGGCACATCTTGGTACAACCTGGCACAATCCAAAACCGAAGAATGCACTTACCTAGAAAGGCTAATAGAGCAAAAAGAAGAAGAATTTGCCAAAGAGCATCAAATCCGTGTGGATATGGAAAAATCCATTGTGAAGGCTCTGGCGGGTCAACAAACCAAGGAGGAAGAACTAGAAGATATGCAGGCGGAGAAGAAGGCAATAGAAAATGCCATACTACCTATTCTGGAGATGGTAACTCCAGAAGGCGCAGGAGTGCATTAGTGTTGACACTTCTTACGATCCAATATCAGGATTGTGAATCCCAATACTGGTGCAAGGAGTATTTCAATGTTTTTTCTTTTGGCTCAGTAAAATAAATAAATATTCTGCAAGCGCACAGAATTACCGTTGTAGCACTTCACCAGGGAGTAATCCGAGGTATCGTAATTTATATTTCCACAGGGAAGCTTTGGCAAGAGTACTAGCAAACAAGTATTCGAGACTATCAGAGAAGGGTACACTACTAACAAGACATGGGATAACGGTATTGGATAAGAGTGGATATACCGTGACACATAGCTCAATGTTGGCTCGGATAAGAAAGAGAAGGATTAGCTAGCTGGGAGGACAACGAGAAGAGAAAGAGAATTCCTAGGTACATTGTTTATCTGGGTTACTCGGGGTTAGAGATACAGGGGTTGAGAGATAAGCTCTAAGAGGTCAAGGTTAACTCTATTTTCTTCACATCGGGAAACGGAACCAATAACACGCAGAAAGGGATGAGAAGGTGTGTTGCCAATAATCGTTGGAGGCTCCTGCAGGCTGGGACTAACGTGATGGACTACGAAGACCGTATAGGGCTGTCACCACCTAACGGCTACCACCTCCGTTGCAATAGGGACAACCCAAGGCTATTGTCTAGTCTAGGAACCACTCCTACACTATCCAACAACTACTTACTCTGCTAGCAAGAGCAAGCAACCCTGTCAACACCCCAGTGACAGTTCACTAGTAATGTTGAACAGGATCGAAGAACCACTTAAGACAAAGACATAAACAGGATCTAGAAGAACAAGAACTACAACCAACTATATTCTAAACACGAAATACTTGCAACTAGAATAAAGTAGAGGCAATGTATAAATAACTCAGACAAGATGACAAAGATAAACTATATTGATAACTCAAAGTCAACAAAAGAAATAGAAAAGATACAAGAGCTAATACCAGAGCTTCTAAAGACGACTTCGGAACCTCCGAGGCACAACTTGATTCAACTCTAACTCCCAACTAAACTATCCTAACTCTACTAGAACAAACTGGATATGAGCTCCCTGGCTTGAGTATGTGTTGATCAGGTGTGAGGGCCCTCTATTTATAGTTTGAGCAAGGCGGTGGAGATGGAGTGGCAGCCAAGGGAGTGAGACGTGGTGCCCAGCTAGTTCGGCCGAATCCAGGGGATTCAGGTGAAACGTGGGATGCACTGTCCTTTGCTCCCATGGCCTGGATGCACTCCTGGGAGGCAGGGGTGGTTCGGCCGAACCGCCAATGTTCGGCCGAACTGGGCTTTCAGCACAGCAACGCCCCATGCACCGCCTCTTGCTCCTGGACCCCCTGGGCTGCTTTGTCTTGATGTCTTTCATGTTGTTTCATGCATCATCATCGCTTCATCATCATTGATGTGGATGGCCTGTGGTTGTGCTTCATGTCATGTACGGCTAAGGGGGGTAACCGGCCGAATTGTGTCGTTCGGCCGAATTGGTCCATTCTGTCCCCTATAACACGTATTTGTCGTTATTGTACCTGCACAAGTGATACACACCAAAACTGATAGAACTTTATTAGATATAAACCTAGATGCAAGGAATCTCACATATAACCTCTTTTATTCTCGAGTATTGGTGGTCGAAAACGTGCCGTAACGACCGCCAACAAGCTCCCCCAAACTTAGACATTTTCTCGTCCTCGAGCAAAGATAGAAACTTAGGCTCGGTGGATCAGGAGTTGCTATAATGTTAGTGTCTTGCAGGTAATCCTTATAGACAACTAGTACTAAAAAAATACTTGAATCATCGGCAAAGTATTAACTCACTATTTTACCTATGGGGCGTATAACAATCTCCTTGTCTTGGGCGGTTGAAAGGTTGAATAGTTTGATTCAGTTTTATTCCACTCCTACTATTTTCAGGATCCCATCTCGGAGTTTTCCACAATTTTTTGAAAATTTAAAATTTTTCCTCAATTGGCACACTCAATGACTCAAGTGGTATTTGAATCCTCACCAAAGGCTTGTGCCTTCTTTCATCCTAAAATCTAATAAAGCTTTTGTGTGGCTCAGGGGCAATGGCTGAAGGCATGCATGCATCTTATATTTTGCTAAGTCAAAGACTGGACCTTAGGAGGATCAAATCATACATTTAGATCGAGAAGTGCAAGTGTGTGGAGTGGAATATGGTGGAACTCCTTGGGATGATTCTTCCTCTCCTTGATTTATTTTTGAGAACATGGGCTATCTTTCTTTTTTTCTTTGCCATGCCTTTGGCATGCTTTTCTGTTTCTCATTTTTGTCTTTTCTTTTGCCATGCTACTTAGCATGCTTTTCTTTCTTTTTCTTTTTGCATAGCCCATGCCTCTTTTCAAGGATATTTGGAGAGGGAATCATAGAACATGGAGCCTTTATTTGGTGGATGGATGATTGAAAAATTTGCTAACTCCCAGTGTAGGAATTGCAAGTGAGAGGTGGTGTGTATGTGAAACTCGATCTTGAAAGCATGAAAAGTTCCTCACAATGGTCACAACAATTTGACAAAGTTCACTAAGATAACAAGCAGCATATGAGTATAAAGTTTTCAACTAATCCTATCATATGGCTTTGGTAGGAATTTCTGACCAATAAGGAACTTTATTTTATTTTTGAAAGCAAAAAGCATCCGAGATTTTCACCATACTAAGAGCAAGAGCAGAACTTAACCACAATCTCACTATGTCATTCCTCACAACAACTTAGACTTGGAATAAAGCATGTGCTTCGACGAGGTTTCTAGGTTCATTTTTACTCATGCCACCTCAAGTATACAGAGCAACTAGTTGAAACAAAGCACTTGCAAGATTAAGTGAGAGGCATATGGTTCATTCCATGCATAGTTGGGAGTTAATTTTATTCAAAACAAATATTTTTTGGACTTTTCATTTATTTAGATGGAAATAAAATTGGAAGGGAAATAGGAAAGGGAAATGGCAAATGCGAAGTCAAAGTGCTAATGGGAACGTGAGACGTACCTGGTGGGGGTCCTCCCCCAAGCTTGGGTCTTTCCATCACTGGTAGGGTTGGAACCTTGAGAAAAACTCAGTCATCTGGTCCGTCTGCTGCTGTGTGTCATACCTTATGGAATCCAGCACACCGCTATTATCTTGATGGTACTGAGAATGGCGCGCTAGTGTGCTCTCAATGTTTCAGGTATGGTCGTCGAGGATGTCGACTCGGTCGGAGATGTAAGACAGGTCCCGACCGATGTCGTAACCGCTGGGCATGGTGAAGCATGCGGACTGAGAGTGCCCAGGGTAGTAAGGCTGGTATGAACTTCCATTCGCCCCTCCGTACCATCCATGGGAATACTCAGAGTCTGTACTCTGAGCGTAATCCCAGCGGCCCAAGGTAAAGTAATCCGGATCCTGGGAGTGTCTAGAGCCTCCTGCTCCAGACGTCCCAGTACTGGTATACTCCTCGTATGCCGCCTCAAAGGCAAACGTATGTCGGTGCGGCTGCGATGGTGAACTTGCTGGCTCCTGTGAGGTGGTGAGCCCAGCATCTTGCCTGGCTCACCCTCGGGTAACTGGCCCTATGCCTGCGACACTGTGCCGGGCTGGCTCTCTCTGAGGCGGAGAGTCGTCCGAATAGGTACTCAACTGAAGGGTCAGTTTTTGGGCAGTATACAACCTCAGTTCTGCACAAGGTAGGGGAACTTCGGTTGTATAGCTGCGATAAATCATGACTATGTTCCCATCGAACGCCCGTCGTATCATGTGGCCTTGAACAAAGGGTTCGACATCTACAACGGGGCGTGTTGTCTCAATGTAATTCAGCTGGGCGCCCTCGAGAACACCCAACCGGGTAGCGAGATGAGTGACTAGCGAAGTCACCGCCACACTACCTACACGAGGGGGATATGACAACCAATGGGCAACCATGTCTTGAATAGGCGAAACAACAACTTTCTTAACCATAGCCTAAAGGAGACCCAACTCAATTGTATTAACCAAACACAAGTCAGATCGTGGGAACACTTTCATAGCGAACCACCGATGCATGAAACGCAAGGTGGGGTTATGGATGTTGTTGGTACGGGGAGCCGTACAACTATCTCAATTGAATTTTCTCAAAGCTTTAGTGGGCTCTAAAGAAGATCAAAGATCAAAACCCAGAGCCAGACTCAAATCCCTCCAAGAGTAGAAATACTCTTGGTTGAAAAACCAAATGCGAATACCCTCCCTTTCAGATGAAAGTGATGCAAGAAACTCGAGGGTAAGGAGATACGAACCTGGATCATCGACGTGCCAGAAGTTGCTCCAGCCAACGGCCTCAAACACTTCTGGGAATTCTTCATTCATACCCGTTCTTACAAGTAGGTCATGCTCAAAGACGCGGGTGTGCTCGAACTCCTTCAGGCGCAGCATGTTGAAAGCTTCACGTTCCCGGTCCGACCGGAGGATGATGTCGTCCTCGCTCAGGAGCTGTCGAACTAGGTGTGAGGCAGAGCCTCTGCCCAAGCTGGCTGCTCCTGGCTCATCCACCTCCATCCGGCTTGAGCCATAGGACGGTGCTGGGGAGCTCCTAGCATCCTCCTCGCCCGAATGCTTGCTCAGCCAGGTGGAGCGTCGAAACGAGGAGAAGAACTTCGACATGCTTCCTGCAAAATGTTAGCGCAACGAATACCTGATGGACTAAAAATATGGGGTTAGCACAAGTAAAACAAGTCAGTCATTCTTGTGGGGATGAAGAACCACCACAAAAGGTTAGTCATTCTTGTGGGTGTCGAAAACCACCACAAACACGTTTAGGGGTGGATATCGAGCCAACTTGGGTTGGCTTGGCTTAGCTCGAGCTAGCTCATTAAGATAACGAGTTGGCTCGGCTCGGCTCGTTATCTCAATGAGCTACAGGTCCATCTTGGCTCGACTCATTTGCTAATCCACTTTTTTGGACCCAATATTGATGTTTTGGTTTATTTTGGTCAGTTTCATTACTGTGCCGAAAACCATGTCGGGTTGCATTTACTGCACCGATTCGGGCCAAAAATTAAACGACGCACCGATTCATCCAGAAACAAAATGAACGCACCCAGTCCACTTTTTTGGACCCAATAGTGATGTTTGGGTTCATTTGGGTCAGTTTCGTAATTGTGTCGAAAACCATGCCGGGATTGCATTTAATGCACCGAGTCGGGCAGAAAAGTAACGATGTACCGATTCGGGCGAGAAACAAAACGAACGCACCCAATCCAATTTTCTGGAACCAGTAGTGATGTTTTGGTTCATTTTGGTCAGTTTCATTACTGTGCCAAAAACCATGCCGGGGGTGCATTTACTGCATCGATTTGGGCCAAAAATGAAATGATGCACCGATTCATCCAGAAACAAAACGAACGCACCCAGTCCACTTTTCTGGACCCAATAGTGATGTTTGGGTTCGTTGGGTTCGTCTGGATCAGTTTCATAATTGTGTCGAAAACCATGACGGGGTTGCATTTAATGCACCGAGTTGGGCAGAAAAAAACGATGCACCGATTCGGGCCAGAAATGAAATGAACGCACCCAATCCACTTTTTTTGGACCCAATATTGACGTTTTGGTTCATTTTGGTCAGTTTCATTACTGTGCCCAAAAACCATGTCGGGGTGCATTTACTGCACCTATTGGGGCCAAAAATTAAACGATGCACTGATTCGTTCAGAACCAAAATGAACGCACCCAGTCCACTTTTTTGGACCCAATAGTGATGTTTGGGTTCATTTGGGTCAGTTTCGTAATTGTGTCGAAAATCATGCCGGGGTTGCATTTAATGCACTGAATTGGGCAGGAAAGAAACGATGCACCGATTCGGGCCAGAAACAAAACGAAGCCACCCAATCCACTTTTTTGTACCCAGTAGTGATGTTTTGGTTCATTTTGGTCAGTTTCATTACTGTGCCGAAAACCATGCCGGGGGTGCATTTACTGCATCGATTTGGGCCGAAAATGAAACGATGCACCGATTCATCCACAAACAAAACGAACGCACCCAGTCCACTTTTATGGACCCAATAGTGATGTTTCGGTTCGTTTGGGTCAGTTTTATAATTGTGTCGAAAACCATGACGGGGTTGCATTTAATGCACCGAGTTGAGCAGAAAAGAAACGATGCACCGATACGGGCCAGAAATGAAACGAACGCAGACCCAATCCACTTTTTTGGACCCAATATTGATGTTTTGGTTCATTTTGGTCAGTTTCATTAATGTGTCGAATACCATGTCGGGGTGCATTTACTGCACCGATTCGGGCCAAAAATTAAACGATGCACCGATTCATCCGGAAACAAAACGAACGCACCCAGTCCACTTTTATGGACCCAATAGTGATGTTTCGGTTCGTTTGGGTCAGTTTTATAATTGTGTCAAAAACCATGACAGGGTTGCATTTAATGCACCGAGTTGGGCAGAAAAGAAACGATGCACCGATTCAGGCCAGAAATGAAATGAACGCACCCAATCCACTTTTTTGGACTCAATATTGATGTTTTCGTTCATTTTAGTCAGTTTCATTACTGTGCCGAAAACCATGTCGGGGTGTATTTACTGCACCGTTTCGGGCCAAAAATTAAACGATGCACCGATTCGTCCAGAAACAAAACGAACGCACCCAGTCCACATTTTTGAACCCACTAGTGATGCTTGGGTTCATTTTGGTCAGTTTCATTTCTGTGCCGAAAACCATGCCGGTGGTGCATTTACTGCATTGATTTGGGCCGAAAATGAAACGATGCACCAGTTCGTCCAGAAACAAAACGAACGCACCCAGTCCACTTTTATGGACCCAATAGTGATGTTTGGGTTCGTTTGGGTCAGTTTCATAATTGTGTCGAAAACCATGACGGGGTTGCATTTAATGCACCGAGTTGGGCAGAAAAGAAACAATGCACCGATAAGGGCCAGAAATGAAACAAACGCACCCAATCCACTTTTTTGGACCCAATATTGATGTTTTAGTTCATTTTGGTCAGTTTCATGACTGTGCCGAAAACCATGTCGGGGCGCATTTTCTGCACCGATTCGGGCCAAAAATTAAACGATGCACCGACTTATCCAGAAACAAAACGAACGCAGCCAGTCCACTTTTTTGGACCCAATACTGATGTTTGGGTTCATTTGGGTCAGTTTCGTAATTGTGTCGAAAACCGTGCCGGGGTTGCATTTAATGCACCGAGTCGGGCAGAAAAGAAACGATGCACCGATTCGGGCCAGAAACAAAACGAACGCAGCCAGTCCACTTTTTTGGACCCAATAGTGATGTTTGGGTTCATTTGGGTCAGTTTCGTAATTGTGTCGAAAACCATGCCGAGGTTGCATTTAATGCACCGAGTCGGGCAGAAAAGAAACGATGCACCGATTCGGGCCAGAAACAAAACGAACGCACCCAATCCACTTTTTTGGACCCAGTAGTGATGATTTGGTTCATTTTGGTCAGTTTCATTACTATGCCGAAAACCATGCCGGGGGTGCATGTACTGCATCGATTTGGGCCGAAAATGAAACGATGCACCAATTCGTCCAGAAACAAAATGAACGCACCCAGTCCACTTTTATCGACCCAATAGTGATGTTTGGGTTCGTTTGGGTCAGTTTCATAATTGTGTCGAAAACCATGACGGGGTTGCATTTAATGCACCGATACGGGCCAGAAACGAAACGAACGCACCCAATCCACTTTTTTGGACCCAATATTGATGTTTTGGTTCATTTTGGTCAGTTTCATTGCTGTGCCCAAAAACCATATCGGGGTGCATTTACTGCACCGATTCGGGCCAAAAATTAAACGATGCACGGACTCGTCCAAAAACAAAACGAACGCAGCCAGTCCACTTTTTTGGACCCAATTGTGATGTTTGGGTCAGTTTCGTAATTGTGTCGAAAACTGTGCCGGGGTTGCATTTAATGCACCGAGTCGGGCAGAAAAGAAATGATGCACCGATTTGGGCCAGAAACAAAACGAACGCACCCAATCCACTTTTTTGGACCCAGTAGTGATGTTTTGGTTCATTTTGGTCAGTTTCATTACTGTGCCGAAAACCATGCCGGGGGTGCATTTACTGCATCGATTTGGGCCGAAAATGAAACGATACACCAATTCGTCCAGAAACAAAACGAACGCACCCAGTCCACTTTTATGGACCCAATAGTGATGTTTGGGTTCGTTTGGGTCAGTTTCATAATTGTGTCGAAAACCATGCCGGGGTTGCATTTAATGCACCGAGTTGGGCAGAAAAGAAACTATGCACCGATAAGGGCCAGAAACGAAACAAACGCACCCAATCCACTTTTTTGGACCCAATATTGATGTTTTGGTTCATTTTGGTCAGTTTCATAACTGTGCCGAAAACCATGTCGGGGTGCATTTACTGCACTGATTAGGGCCAAAAATTAAACGATGCACCGACTTGTCCAGAAACAAAACGAACGCAGCCAGTCCACTTTTTTGGACCCAATTGTGATGTTTGGGTCAGTTTCGTAATTGTGTCGAAAACCGTGCCGGGGTTGCATTTAATGCACCGAGTCGAGCAGAAAAGAAACGATGCACCGATTCGGGCCAGAAACAAAACGAACACACCCAATCCACTTTTTTGGACCCAGTAGTGATGTTTTGGTTCATTTTGGTCAGTTTCATTACTGTGCCGAAAACCATGTCGGGGTGCATTTACTGCACCGATTCGGGCCAAAAATTAAACGATGCACCGACTTGTCCAGAAACAAAACGAACGCAGCCAGTCCACTTTTTTGGACCCAATAGTGATGTTTTGGTTCATTTGGGTCAGTTTCGTAATTGTGTCAAAAACCGTGCCGGGGTTGCATTTAATGCACCGAGTCGGCAGAAAAGAAACGATGCACCGATTCGGGCCAGAAACAAAACGAACGCAGCCAGTCCACTTTTTTGGACCCAATAGTGATGTTTGGGTTCATTTGGGTCAGTTTCGTAATTGTGTCGAAAACCATGCCGAGGTTGCATTTAATGCACCGAGTCGGGCAGAAAAGAAACGATGCACCGATTCGGGCCAGAAACAAAACGAACGCACCCAATCCACTTTTTTGGACCCAGTAGTGATGTTTTGGTTCATTTTGGTCAGTTTCATTACTGTGCCGAAAACCATGGCGGGGGTGCATTTACTGCATCGATTTGGGCCGAAAATGAAACGATGCACCAATTCGTCCAGAAACAAAATGAACGCACCCAGTCCACTTTTATGGACCCAATAGTGATGTTTGGGTTCGTTAGGGTCAGTTTCATAATTGTGTCGAAAACCATGACGGGGTTGCATTTAATGCACCGAGTTGGGCAGAAAAGAAACGATGCACCGATACGGGCCAGAAACGAAACGAACGCACCCAATCCACTTTTTTGGACCCAGTATTGATGTTTTGGTTCATTTTGGTCAGTTTCATTGTTGTGCCGAAAACCATGTCTGGGTGCATTTACTGCACCGATTCGGGCCAAAAATTAAACGATGCACAGACTCGTCCAGAAACAAAACGAACGCAACCAGTCCACTTTTTTGGACCCAATTGTGATGTTTGGGTCAGTTTCGTAATTGTGTCGAAAACCGTGCCGGGGTTGCATTTAATGCACCGAGTCGGGCAGAAAAGAAACGATGCACCGATTCGGGCCAGAAACAAAACGAACGCACCCAATCCACTTTTTTGGACCCAGTAGTGATGTTTTGGTTCATTTTGGTCAGTTTCATTACTGTGCCGAAAACCATGCCGGGGGTGCATTTACTGCATCGATTTGGGCCGAAAATGAAACGATGCACCAATTCATCCAGAAACAAAACGAACGCACCCAGTCCACTTTTATGGACCCAATAGTGATGTTTGGGTTCGTTTGGGTCAGTTTCATAATTGTGTCGAAAACCATGACGGGGTTGCATTTAATGCACCGAGTTGGGCAGAAAAGAAACTATGCACCGTTAAGGGCCAGAAACGAAACAAACGCACCCAATCCACTTTTTTGGACCCAATATTGATGTTTTGGTTCATTTTGGTCAGTTTCATTACTGTGCCGAAAACCATGTCGGGGTGCATTTACTGCACCGATTCGGGCCAAAAATTAAACGATGCACCGACTTGTCCAGAAACAAAACGAACGCAGCCAGTCCACTTTTTTGGACCCAATAGTGATGTTTGGGTTCATTTGGGTCAGTTTCGTAATTGTGTCGAAAACCGTGCCGGGGTTGCATTTAATGCACCGAGTCGGGCAGAAAAGAAACGATGCACCGATTCGGGCCAGAAACAAAACGAACGCAGCCAGTCCACTTTTTTGGACCCAATAGTGATGTTTGGGTTCATTTGGGTCAGTTTCGTAATTGTGTCGAAAACCATGCCGAGGTTGCATTTAATGCACCGAGTCGGGCAGAAAAGAAACGATGCACCGATTCGGGCCAGAAACAAAACGAACGTACCCAATCCACTTTTTTGGACCCAGTAGTGATGTTTTGGTTCATTTTGGTCAGTTTCATTACTGTGCCGAAAACCATGCCGGGGTTGCATTTACTGCATCGATTTGGGCCGAAAATAAAACGATGCACCAATTCGTCCAGAAACAAAACGAACGCACCCAGTCCACTTTTATGGACCCAATAGTGATGTTTCGTTTCGTTTGGGTCAGTTTTATAATTGTGTCGAAAACCATGACGGGGTTGCATTTAATGCACCGAGTTGAGCAGAAAAGAAACGATGCACCGATACGGGCCAGAAATGAAACGAACGCACCCAATCCACTTTTTTGGACCCAATATTGATGTTTTGGTTAATTTTGGTCAGTTTCATTAATGTGTCGAATACCATGTCGGGGTGCATTTACTGCACCGATTCGGGCCAAAAATTAAACGATGCACCGATTCATCCGGAAACAAAACGAACGCACCCAGTCCACTTTTATGGACCCAATAGTGATGTTTCGGTTCGTTTGGGTCAGTTTTATAATTGTGTCAAAAACCATGACAGGGTTGCATTTAATGCACCGAGTTGGGCAGAAAAGAAACGATGCACCGATTCAGGCCAGAAATGAAATGAACGCACCCAATCCACTTTTTTGGACTCAATATTGATGTTTTCGTTCATTTTGGTCAGTTTCATTACTGTGCCGAAAACCATGTCGGGGTGTATTTACTGCACCGTTTCGGGCCAAAAATTAAACGATGCACCGATTCGTCCAGAAACAAAACGAACGCACCCAGTCCACATTTTTGAACCCAATAGTGATGCTTGGGTTCATTTTGGTCAATTTCATTTCTGTGCCGAAAACCATGCCGGTGGTGCATTTACTGCATTGATTTGGGCCGAAAATGAAACGATGCACCAGTTCGTCTAGAAACAAAACGAACGCACCCAGTCCACTTTTATGGACCCAATAGTGATGTTTGGGTTCGTTTGGGTCAGTTTCATAATTGTGTCGAAAACCATGACGGGGTTGCATTTAATGCACCGAGTTGGGCAGAAAAGAAACGATGCACCGATAAGGGCCAGAAATGAAACAAACGCACCCAATCCACTTTTTTGGACCCAATATTGATGTTTTGGTTCATTTTGGTCAGTTTCATTACTGTGCCGAAAACCATGTCGGGGTGCATTTACTGCACCGATTCGGGCCAAAAATTAAACGATGCACCGACTTGTCCAGAAACAAAACGAACGCAGCCAGTCCACTTTTTTGGACCCAATAGTGATGTTTGGGTTCATTTGGGTCAGTTTCGTAATTGTGTCGAAAACCGTGCCGGGGTTGCATTTAATGCACCGAGTCGGGCAGAAAAGAAACGATGCACCGATTCGGGCCAGAAACAAAACGAACGCAGCGAGTCCACTTTTTTGGACCCAATAGTAATGTTTGGGTTCATTTGGGTCAGTTTCGTAATTGTGTCGAAAACCATGCCGAGGTTGCATTTAATGCACCGAGTCGGGCAGAAAAGAAACGATGCACCGATTCGGGCTAGAAACAAAACGAACGCACCCAATCCACTTTTTTGGACCCAGTAGTGATGTTTTGGTTCATTTTGGTCAGTTTCATTACTATGCCGAAAACCATGCCGGGGGTGCATGTACTGCATCGATTTGGGCCGAAAATGAAACTATGCACCAATTCGTCCAGAAACAAAATGAACGCACCCAGTCCACTTTTATCGACCCAATAGTGATGTTTGGGTTCGTTTGGGTCAGTTTCATAATTGTGTCGAAAACCATGACGGGGTTGCATTTAATGCACCGAGTTGGGCAGAAAAGAAACGATGCACCGATAAGGGCGAGAAATGAAACAAATGCACCCAATCCACTTTTTTGGACCCAATATTGATGTTTTGGTTCATTTTGGTCAGTTTCATTACTGTGCCGAAAACCATGTCGGGGTGTATTTACTGCACCGATTCGGGCCAAAAATTAAACGATGCACGGACTCCTCCAGAAACAAAACGAACGCAGCCAGTCCACTTTTTTGGACCCAATAGTGATGTTTGGGTTCATTTGGGTCAGTTTCGTAATTGTGTCAAAAACCGTGCCGGGGTTGCATTTAATGCACCGAGTTGGGCAGAAAAGAAACGATGCACCGATACGGGCCAGAAACGAAACGAACGCACCCATTCCACTTTTTTGGACCCAATATTGATGTTTTGGTTCATTTTGGTCAGTTTAATTGCTGTGCCCAAAAACCATATTGGGGTGCATTTACTGCACCGATTCGGGCCAAAAATTAAACGATGCACGGACTCGTCCAGAAACAAAACGAACGCAGCCAGTCCACTTTTTTGGACCCAATTGTGATGTTTGGGTCAGTTTCGTAATTGTGTCGAAAACCGTGCCGGGGTTGCATTTAATGCACCGAGTCGAGCAGAAAAGAAACGATGCACCGATTCGGGCCAGAAACAAAACGAACACACCCAATCCACTTTTTTGGACCCAGTAGTGATGTTTTGGTTCATTTTGGTCAGTTTCATTACTGTGCCGAAAACCATGCCGGGGTTGCATTTACTGCATCGATTTGGGCCGAAAATGAAACGATGCACCAATTCATCCAGAAACAAAACGAACGCACCCAGTCCACTTTTATGGACCCAATAGTGATGTTTGGGTTCGTTTGGGTCAGTTTCATAATTGTGTCGAAAACCATGACGGGGTTGCATTTAATGCACCGAGTTGGGCAGAAAAGAAACTATGCACCGATAAGGGCCAGAAACGAAACAAACGCACCCAATCCACTGTTTTGGACCCAATATTGATGTTTTGGTTCATTTTGGTCAGTTTCATTACTGTGCCGAAAACCATGTCGGGGTGCATTTACTGCACCGATTCGGGCCAAAAATTAAACGATGCACCGACTTGTCCAGAAACAAAACGAACGCAGCCAGTCCACTTTTTTGGACCCAATAGTGATGTTTTGGTTCATTTGGGTCAGTTTCGTAATTGTGTCAAAAACCGTGCCGGGGTTGCATTTAATGCACCGAGTCGGCAGAAAAGAAACGATGCACCGATTCGGGCCAGAAACAAAACGAACGCAGCCAGTCCACTTTTTTGGACCCAATAGTGATGCTTGGGTTCATTTGGGTCAGTTTCGTAATTGTGTCGAAAACCATGCCGAGGTTGCATTTAATGCACCGAGTCGGGCAGAAAAGAAACGATGCACCGATTCGGGCCAGAAACAAAACGAACGCACCCAATCCACTTTTTTGGACCCAGTAGTGATGTTTTGGTTCATTTTGGTCAGTTTCATTACTGTGCCGAAAACCATGGCGGGGGTGCATTTACTGCATCGATTTGGGCCGAAAATGAAACGATGCACCAATTCGTCCAGAAACAAAATGAACGCACCCAGTCCACTTTTATGGACCCAATAGTGATGTTTGGGTTCGTTAGGGTCAGTTTCATAATTGTGTCGAAAACCATGACGGGGTTGCATTTAATGCACCGAGTTGGGCAGAAAAGAAACGATGCACCGATACGGGCCAGAAACGAAACGAACGCACCCAATCCACTTTTTTGGACCCAGTATTGATGTTTTGGTTCATTTTGGTCAGTTTCATTGTTGTGCCGAAAACCATGTCTGGGTGCATTTACTGCACCGATTCGGGCCAAAAATTAAACGATGCACGGACTCGTCCTGAAACAAAACGAACGCAACCAGTCCACTTTTTTGGACCCAATTGTGATGTTTGGGTCAGTTTCGTAATTGTGTCGAAAACCGTGCCGGGGTTGCATTTAATGCACCGAGTCGGGCAGAAAAGAAACGATGCACCGATTCGGGCCAGAAACAAAACGAACGCACCCAATCCACTTTTTTGGACCCAGTAGTGATGTTTTGGTTCATTTTGGTCAGTTTCATTACTGTGCCGAAAACCATGCCGGGGGTGCATTTACTGCATCGATTTGGGCCGAAAATGAAACGATGCACCAATTCATCCAGAAACAAAACGAACGCACCCAGTCCACTTTTATGGACCCAATAGTGATGTTTGGGTTCGTTTGGGTCAGTTTCATAATTGTGTCGAAAACCATGACGGGGTTGCATTTAATGCACCGAGTTGGGCAGAAAAGAAACTATGCACCGTTAAGGGCCAGAAACGAAACAAACGCACCCAATCCACTTTTTTGGACCCAATATTGATGTTTTGGTTCATTTTGGTCAGTTTCATTACTGTGCCGAAAACCATGTCGGGGTGCATTTACTGCACCGATTCGGGCCAAAAATTAAACGATGCACCGACTTGTCCAGAAACAAAACGAACGCAGCCAGTCCACTTTTTTGGACCCAATAGTGATGTTTGGGTTCATTTGGGTCAGTTTCGTAATTGTGTCGAAAACCGTGCCGGGGTTGCATTTAATGCACCGAGTCGGGCAGAAAAGAAACGATGCACCGATTCGGGCCAGAAACAAAACGAACGCAGCCAGTCCACTTTTTTGGACCCAATAGTGATGTTTGGGTTCATTTGGGTCAGTTTCGTAATTGTGTCGAAAACCATGCCGAGGTTGCATTTAATGCACCGAGTCGGGCAGAAAAGAAACGATGCACCGATTCGGGCCAGAAACAAAACGAACGTACCCAATCCACTTTTTTGGACCCAGTAGTGATGTTTTGGTTCATTTTGGTCAGTTTCATTACTGTGCCGAAAACCATGCCGGGGTTGCATTTACTGCATCGATTTGGGCCGAAAATAAAACGATGCACCAATTCGTCCAGAAACAAAACGAACGCACCCAGTCCACTTTTATGGACCCAATAGTGATGTTTCGTTTCGTTTGGGTCAGTTTTATAATTGTGTCGAAAACCATGACGGGGTTGCATTTAATGCACCGAGTTGAGCAGAAAAGAAACGATGCACCGATACGGGCCAGAAATGAAACGAACGCACCCAATCCACTTTTTTGGACCCAATATTGATGTTTTGGTTCATTTTGGTCAGTTTCATTAATGTGTCGAATACCATGTCGGGGTGCATTTACTGCACCGATTCGGGCCAAAAATTAAACGATGCACCGATTCATCCGGAAACAAAACGAACGCACCCAGTCCACTTTTATGGACCCAATAGTGATGTTTCGGTTCGTTTGGGTCAGTTTTATAATTGTGTCAAAAACCATGACAGGGTTGCATTTAATGCACCGAGTTGGGCAGAAAAGAAACGATGCACCGATTCAGGCCAGAAATGAAATGAACGCACCCAATCCACTTTTTTGGACTCAATATTGATGTTTTCGTTCATTTTGGTCAGTTTCATTACTGTGCCGAAAACCATGTCGGGGTGTATTTACTGCACCGTTTCGGGCCAAAAATTAAACGATGCACCGATTCGTCCAGAAACAAAACGAACGCACCCAGTCCACATTTTTGAACCCAATAGTGATGCTTGGGTTCATTTTGGTCAATTTCATTTCTGTGCCGAAAACCATGCCGGTGGTGCATTTACTGCATTGATTTGGGCCGAAAATGAAACGATGCACCAGTTCGTCTAGAAACAAAACGAACGCACCCAGTCCACTTTTATGGACCCAATAGTGATGTTTGGGTTCGTTTGGGTCAGTTTCATAATTGTGTCGAAAACCATGACGGGGTTGCATTTAATGCACCGAGTTGGGCAGAAAAGAAACGATGCACCGATAAGGGCCAGAAATGAAACAAACGCACCCAATCCACTTTTTTGGACCCAATATTGATGTTTTGGTTCATTTTGGTCAGTTTCATTACTGTGCCGAAAACCATGTCGGGGTGCATTTACTGCACCGATTCGGGCCAAAAATTAAACGATGCACCGACTTGTCCAGAAACAAAACGAACGCAGCCAGTCCACTTTTTTGGACCCAATAGTGATGTTTGGGTTCATTTGGGTCAGTTTCGTAATTGTGTCGAAAACCGTGCCGGGGTTGCATTTAATGCACCGAGTCGGGCAGAAAAGAAACGATGCACCGATTCGGGCCAGAAACAAAACGAACGCAGCCAGTCCACTTTTTTGGACCCAATAGTAATGTTTGGGTTCATTTGGGTCAGTTTCGTAATTGTGTCGAAAACCATGCCGAGGTTGCATTTAATGCACCGAGTCGGGCAGAAAAGAAACGATGCACCGATTCGGGCTAGAAACAAAACGAACGCACCCAATCCACTTTTTTGGACCCAGTAGTGATGTTTTGGTTCATTTTGGTCAGTTTCATTACTATGCCGAAAACCATGCCGGGGGTGCATGTACTGCATCGATTTGGGCCGAAAATGAAACTATGCACCAATTCGTCCAGAAACAAAATGAACGCACCCAGTCCACTTTTATGGACCCAATAGTGATGTTTGGGTTCGTTTGGGTCAGTTTCATAATTGTGTCGAAAACCATGACGGGGTTGCATTTAATGCACCGAGTTGGGCAGAAAAGAAACGATGCACCGATAAGGGCGAGAAATGAAACAAATGCACCCAATCCACTTTTTTGGACCCAATATTGATGTTTTGGTTCATTTTGGTCAGTTTCATTACTGTGCCGAAAACCATGTCGGGGTGTATTTACTGCACCGATTCGGGCCAAAAATTAAACGATGCACGGACTCCTCCAGAAACAAAACGAACGCAGCCAGTCCACTTTTTTGGACCCAATAGTGATGTTTGGGTTCATTTGGGTCAGTTTCGTAATTGTGTCAAAAACCGTGCCGGGGTTGCATTTAATGCACCGAGTTGGGCAGAAAAGAAACGATGCACCGATACGGGCCAGAAACGAAACGAACGCACCCATTCCACTTTTTTGGACCCAATATTGATGTTTTGGTTCATTTTGGTCAGTTTAATTGCTGTGCCCAAACACCATATTGGGGTGCATTTACTGCACCGATTCGGGCCAAAAATTAAACGATGCACGGACTCGTCCAGAAACAAAACGAACGCAGCCAGTCCACTTTTTTGGACCCAATTGTGATGTTTGGGTCAGTTTCGTAATTGTGTCGAAAACCGTGCCGGGGTTGCATTTAATGCACCGAGTCGAGCAGAAAAGAAACGATGCACCGATTCGGGCCAGAAACAAAACGAACACACCCAATCCACTTTTTTGGACCCAGTAGTGATGTTTTGGTTCATTTTGGTCAGTTTCATTACTGTGCCGAAAACCATGTCGGGGTTGCATTTACTGCATCGATTTGGGCCGAAAATGAAACGATGCACCAATTCATCCAGAAACAAAACGAACGCACCCAGTCCACTTTTATGGACCCAATAGTGATGTTTGGGTTCGTTTGGGTCAGTTTCATAATTGTGTCGAAAACCATGACGGGGTTGCATTTAATGCACCGAGTTGGGCAGAAAAGAAACTATGCACCGATAAGGGCCAGAAACGAAACAAACGCACCCAATCCACTGTTTTGGACCCAATATTGATGTTTTGGTTCATTTTGGTCAGTTTCATTACTGTGCCGAAAACCATGTCGGGGTGCATTTACTGCACCGATTCGGGCCAAAAATTAAACGATGCACCGACTTGTCCAGAAACAAAACGAACGCAGCCAGTCCACTTTTTTGGACCCAATAGTGATGTTTTGGTTCATTTGGGTCAGTTTCGTAATTGTGTCAAAAACCGTGCCGGGGTTGCATTTAATGCACCGAGTCGGCAGAAAAGAAACGATGCACCGATTCGGGCCAGAAACAAAACGAACGCAGCCAGTCCACTTTTTTGGACCCAATAGTGATGTTTGGGTTCATTTGGGTCAGTTTCGTAATTGTGTCGAAAACCATGCCGAGGTTGCATTTAATGCACCGAGTCGGGCAGAAAAGAAACGATGCACCGATTCGGGCCAGAAACAAAACGAACGCACCCAATCCACTTTTTTGGACCCAGTAGTGATGTTTTGGTTCATTTTGGTCAGTTTCATTACTGTGCCGAAAACCATGGCGGGGGTGCATTTACTGCATCGATTTGGGCCGAAAATGAAACGATGCACCAATTCGTCCAGAAACAAAATGAACGCACCCAGTCCACTTTTATGGACCCAATAGTGATGTTTGGGTTCGTTAGGGTCAGTTTCATAATTGTGTCGAAAACCATGACGGGGTTGCATTTAATGCACCGAGTTGGGCAGAAAAGAAACGATGCACCGATACGGGCCAGAAACGAAACGAACGCACCCAATCCACTTTTTTGGACCCAGTATTGATGTTTTGGTTCATTTTGGTCAGTTTCATTGTTGTGCCGAAAACCATGTCTGGGTGCATTTACTGCACCGATTCGGGCCAAAAATTAAACGATGCACGGACTCGTCCAGAAACAAAACGAACGCAACCAGTCCACTTTTTTGGACCCAATTGTGATGTTTGGGTCAGTTTCGTAGTTGTGTCGAAAACCGTGCCGGGGTTGCATTTAATGCACCGAGTCGGGCAGAAAAGAAACGATGCACCGATTCGGGCCAGAAACAAAACGAACGCACCCAATCCACTTTTTTGGACCCAGTAGTGATGTTTTGGTTCATTTTGGTCAGTTTCATTACTGTGCCGAAAACCATGCCGGGGGTGCATTTACTGCATCGATTTGGGCCGAAAATGAAACGATGCACCAATTCATCCAGAAACAAAACGAACGCACCCAGTCCACTTTTATGGACCCAATAGTGATGTTTGGGTTCGTTTGGGTCAGTTTCATAATTGTGTCGAAAACCATGACGGGGTTGCATTTAATGCACCGAGTTGGGCAGAAAAGAAACTATGCACCGTTAAGGGCCAGAAACGAAACAAACGCACCCAATCCACTTTTTTGGACCCAATATTGATGTTTTGGTTCATTTTGGTCAGTTTCATTACTGTGCCGAAAACCATGTCGGGGTGCATTTACTGCACCGATTCGGGCCAAAAATTAAACGATGCACCGACTTGTCCAGAAACAAAACGAACGCAGCCAGTCCACTTTTTTGGACCCAATAGTGATGTTTTGGTTCATTTGGGTCAGTTTCGTAATTGTGTCAAAAACCGTGCCGGGGTTGCATTTAATGCACCGAGTCGGCAGAAAAGAAACGATGCACCGATTCGGGCCAGAAACAAAACGAACGCAGCCAGTCCACTTTTTTGGACCCAATAGTGATGTTTGGGTTCATTTGGGTCAGTTTCGTAATTGTGTCGAAAACCATGCCGAGGTTGCATTTAATGCACCGAGTCGGGCAGAAAAGAAACGATGCACCGATTCGGGCCAGAAACAAAACGAACGCACCCAATCCACTTTTTTGGACCCAGTAGTGATGTTTTGGTTCATTTTGGTCAGTTTCATTACTGTGCCGAAAACCATGGCGGGGGTGCATTTACTGCATCGATTTGGGCCGAAAATGAAACGATGCACCAATTCGTCCAGAAACAAAATGAACGCACCCAGTCCACTTTTATGGACCCAATAGTGATGTTTGGGTTCGTTAGGATCAGTTTCATAATTGTGTCGAAAACCATGACGGGGTTGCATTTAATGCTCCGAGTTGGGCAGAAAAGAAACGATGCACCGATACGGGCCAGAAACGAAACGAACGCACCCAATCCACTTTTTTGGACCCAATATTGATGTTTTGGTTCATTTTGGTCAGTTTCATTGTTGTGCCGAAAACCATGTCGGGGTGCATTTACTGCACCGATTCGGGCCAAAAATTAAACGATGCACGGACTCGTCCAGAAACAAAACGAACGCAACCAGTCCACTTTTTTGGACCCAATTGTGATGTTTGGGTCAGTTTCGTAATTGTGTCGAAAACCGTGCCGGGGTTGCATTTAATGCACCGAGTCGGGCAGAAAAGAAACGATGCACCGATTCGGGCCAGAAACAAAACGAACGCACCCAATCCACTTTTTTGTACCCAGTAGTGATGTTTTGGTTCATTTTGGTCAGTTTCATTATTGTGCCGAAAACCATGCCGGGGGTGCATTTACTGCATCGATTTGGGCCAAAAATGAAACGATGCACCAATTCGTCCAGAAACAAAACGAACGCACCCAGTCCACTTTTATGGACCCAATAGTGATGGTTGGGTTCGTTTGGGTCAGTTTCATAATTGTGTCGAAAACCATGACGGGGTTACATTTAATGCACCGAGTTGGGCAGAAAAGAAACTATGCACCGATAAGGGCCAGAAACGAAACAAACGCACCCAATCCACTTTTTCGGACCCAATATTGATGGTTTGGTTCATTTTGGTCAGTTTCATTACTGTGCCGAAAACCATGTCGGGGTGCATTTACTGCACCGATTCGGGCCAAAAATTAAACGATGCACCGACTTGTCCAGAAACAAAACGAACGCAGCCAGTCCACTTTTTTGGACCCAATAGTGATGTTTGGGTTCATTTGGGTCAGTTTCGTAATTGTGTCGAAAACCGTGCCGGGGTTGCATTTAATGCACCGAGTCGGCAGAAAAGAAACAATGCACCGATTCGGGCCAGAAACAAAACGAACGCAGCCAGTCCACTTTTTTGGACCCAATAGTGATGTTTGGGTTCATTTGGGTCAGTTTCGTAATTGTGTCGAAAACCATGCCGAGGTTGCATTTAATGCACCGAGTCGGGCAGAAAAGAAACGATGCACCGATTCGGGCCAGAAACAAAACGAACGCACCCAATCCACTTTTTTGGACCCAGTAGTGATGTTTTGGTTCATTTTGGTCAGTTTCATTACAGTGCCGAAAAGTATGGCGGGGGTGCATTTACTGCATCGATTTGGGCCGAAAATGAAACGATGCACCAATTCGTCCAGAAACAAACTGAACGCACCCAATCCACTTTTATGGACCCAATAGTGATGTTTGGGTTCGTTAGGGTCAGTTTCATAATTGTGTCGAAAACCATGACGGGGTTGCATTTAATGCACCGAGTTGGGCAGAAAAGAAACGATGCACCGATTCGGGCCAGAAACAAAACGAACGCACCCAATCCACTTTTTTGGACCCAGTAGTGATGTTTTGGTTCATTTTGGTCAGTTTCATTACTGTGCCGAAAACTATGGCGGGGGTGCATTTACTGCATCGATTTGGGCCGAAAATGAAACGATGCACCAATTCGTCCAGAAACAAAATGAACGCACCCAATCCACTTTTATGGACCCAATAGTGATGTTTGGGTTCGTTAGGGTCAGTTTCATAATTGTGTCGAAAACCATGACGGGGTTGCATTTAATGCACCGAGTTGGGCAGAAAAGAAACGATGCACCGATACGGGCCAGAAACGAAACGAACGCACCCAATCCACTTTTTTGGACCCAATATTGATGTTTTGGTTCATTTTGGTCAGTTTCATTGTTGTGCCGAAAACCATGTCGGGGTGCATTTACTGCACCGATTCGGGCCAAAAATTAAACGATGCACGGACTCGTCCAGAAACAAAACGAACGCAGCCAGTCCACTTTTTTGGACCCAATTGTGATGTTTGGGTCAGTTTCGTAATTGTGTCGAAAACCGTGCCGGGGTTGCATTTAATGCACCGAGTCGGGCAGAAAAGAAACGATGCACCGATTTGGGCCAGAAACAAAACGAACGCACCCAATCCACTTTTTTGGACCCAGTAGTGATGTTTTGGTTCATTTTGGTCAGTTTCATTATTGTGCTGAAAACCATGCCGGGGGTGCATTTACTGCATCGATTTGGGCCAAAAATGAAACGATGCACCAATTCGTCCAGAAACAAAACGAACGCACCCAGTCCACTTTTATGGACCCAATAGTGATGTTTGGGTTCGTTTGGGTCAGTTTCATAATTGTGTCGAAAACCATGACGGGGTTGCATTTAACGCACCGAGTTGGGCAGAAAAGAAACGATGCACCGATAAGGGCCAGAAACGAAACAAACGCACCCAATCCACTTTTTTGGACCCAATATTGATGTTTGGGTTCATTTGGGTCAGTTTCGTAATTGTGTCGAAAACCATGCCGAGGTTGCATTTAATGCACCGAGTCGGGCAGAAAAGAAACGATGCACCGATTCGGGCCAGAAACAAAACGAACGCACCCAATCCACTTTTTTGGACCCAGTAGTGATGTTTTGGTTCATTTTGGTCAGTTTCATTACTGTGCCGAAAACCATGGCGGGGGTGCATTTACTGCATCGATTTGGGCCGAAAATGAAACGATGCACCAATTCGTCCAGAAACAAAATGAACGCACCCAGTCCACTTTTATGGACCCAATAGTGATGTTTGGGTTCGTTAGGGTCAGTTTCATAATTGTGTCGAAAACCATGACGGGGTTGCATTTAATGCACCGAGTTGGGCAGAAAAGAAACGATGCACCGATACGGGCCAGAAACGAAACGAACGCACCCAATCCACTTTTTTGGACCCAGTATTGATGTTTTGGTTCATTTTGGTCAGTTTCATTGTTGTGCCGAAAACCATGTCTGGGTGCATTTACTGCACCGATTCGGGCCAAAAATTAAACGATGCACGGACTCGTCCAGAAACAAAACGAACGCAACCAGTCCACTTTTTTGGACCCAATTGTGATGTTTGGGTCAGTTTCGTAATTGTGTCGAAAACCGTGCCGGGGTTGCATTTAATGCACCGAGTCGGGCAGAAAAGAAACGATGCACCGATTCGGGCCAGAAACAAAACGAACGCAGCCAGTCCACTTTTTTGGACCCAATAGTGATGTTTGGGTTCATTTGGGTCAGTTTCGTAATTGTGTCGAAAACCATGCCGAGGTTGCATTTAATGCACCGAGTCGGGCAGAAAAGAAACGATGCACCGATTCGGGCCAGAAACAAAACGAACGCACCCAATCCACTTTTTTGGACCCAGTAGTGATTTTTTGGTTCATTTTGGTCAGTTTCATTACTATGCCGAAAACCATGCCGGGGGTGCACGTACTGCATCGATTTGGGCCTAAAATGAAACGATGCACCAATTCGTCCAGAAACAAAATGAACGCACCCAGTCCACTTTTATGGACCCAATAGTGATGTTTGGGTTCGTTTGGGTCAGTTTCATAATTGTGTCGAAAACCATGACGGGTTGCATTTAATGCACCGATAAGGGCCAGAAACGAAACGAACGCACCCAATCCACTTTTTTGGACCCAATATTGATGTTTTGGTTCATTTTGGTCAGTTTCATTGCTGTGCCCAAAAACCATATCGGGGTGCATTTACTGCACCGATTCGGGCCAAAAATTAAACGATGCACGGACTCGTCCAGAAACAAAACGAACGCAGCCAGTCCACTTTTTTTGGACCCAATTGTGATGTTTGGGTCAGTTTCGTAATTGTGTCGAAAACCGTGCCGGGGTTGCATTTAATGCACCGAGTCGAGCAGAAAAGAAACGATGCACCGATTCGGGCCAGAAACAAAACGAACGCACCCAATCCACTTTTTTGGACCCAGTAGTGATGTTTTGGTTCATTTTGGTCAGTTTCATTACTGTGCCGAAAACCATGCCGGGGGTGCATTTACTGCATCGATTTGGGCCGAAAATGAAACGATGCACCAATTCGTCCAGAAACAAAACGAACGCACCCAGTCCACTTTTATGGACCCAATAGTGATGTTTGGGTTCGTTTGGGTCAGTTTCATAATTGTGTCGAAAACCATGACGGGGTTGCATTTAATGCACCGAGTTGGGCAGAAAAGAAACTATGCACCGATAAGGGCCAGAAACGAAACAAACGCACCCAATCCACTTTTTTGGACCCAATATTGATGTTTTGGTTCATTTTGGTCAGTTTCATTACTGTGCCGAAAACCATGTCGGGGTGCATTTACTGCACCGATTCGGGCCAAAAATTAAACGATGCACCGACTTGTCCAGAAACAAAACGAACGCAGCCAGTCCACTTTTTTGGACCCAATAGTGATGTTTGGGTTCATTTGGGTCAGTTTCGTAATTGTGTCGAAAACCGTGCCGGGGTTGCATTTAATGCACCGAGTCGGGCAGAAAAGAAACGATGCACCGATTCGGGCCAGAAACAAAACGAACGCAGCCAGTCCACTTTTTTGGACCCAATAGTGATGTTTGGGTTCATTTGGGTCAGTTTCGTAATTGTGTCGAAAACCATGCCGAGGTTGCATTTAATGCACCGAGTCGGGCAGAAAAGAAACGATGCAACGATTCGGGCCAGAAACAAAACGAACGCACCCAATCCACTTTTTTGGACCCAGTAGTGATGTTTTGGTTCATTTTGGTCAGTTTCATTACTTTGCCGAAAACCATGCCGGGGGTGCATGTACTGCATCGATTTGGGCCGAAAATGAAACGATGCACCAATTCGTCCAGAAACAAAATGAACGCACCCAGTCCACTTTTATGGACCCAATAGTGATGTTTGGGTTCGTTTGGGTCAGTTTCATAATTGTGTCGAAAACCATGATGGGGTTGCATTTAATGCACCGAGTTGGGCAGAAAAGAAACGATGCACCGACACGGGCCAGAAACGAAACGAACGCACCCAATCCACTTTTTTGGACCCAATATTGATGTTTTGGTTCATTTTGGTCACTTTCATTGCTGTGCCGAAAACCATGACGGGGTGCATTTACTGCACCGATTCGGGCCAAAAATTAAACGATGCACCGACTTGTCCAGAAACAAAACGAACGCAGCCAGTCCACTTTTTTGGACCCAATAGTGATGTTTTGGTTCATTTGGGTCAGTTTCGTAATTGTGTCGAAAACCGTGCCGGGGTTGCATTTAATGCACCGAGTCGGCAGAAAAGAAACGATGCACCGATTCGGGCCAGAAACAAAACGAACGCAGCCCGTCCACTTTTTTGGACCCAATAGTGATGTTTGGGTTCATTTGGGTCAGTTTCGTAATTGTGTCGAAAACCATGCCGAGGTTGCATTTAATGCACCGAGTCGGGCAGAAAAGAAACGATGCACCGATTCGGGCCAGAAACAAAACGAACGCACCCAATCCACTTTTTTGGACCCAGTAGTGACGTTTTGGTTCATTTTGGTCAGTTTCATTACTGTGCCAAAAACCATGCCGGGGGTGCATTTACTGCATCGATTTGGGCCGAAAATGAAACGATGCACCAATTCGTCCAGAAACAAAAGGAACGCACCCAGTCCACTTTTATGGACCCAATAGTGATGTTTGGGTTCGTTTGGGTCAGTTTCATTACTTTGCCGAAAACCATGCCGGGGGTGCATGTACTGCATCGATTTGGGCCGAAAATGAAACGATGCACCAATTCGTCCAGAAACAAAATGAACGCACCCAGTCCACTTTTATGGACCCAATAGTGATGTTTGGGTTCGTTTGGGTCAGTTTCATAATTGTGTCGAAAACCATGATGGGGTTGCATTTAATGCACCGAGTTGGGCAGAAAAGAAACGATGCACCGACACGGGCCAGAAACGAAACGAACGCACCCAATCCACTTTTTTGGACCCAATATTGATGTTTTGGTTCATTTTGGTCACTTTCATTGCTGTGCCGAAAACCATGTCGGGGTGCATTTACTGCACCGATTCGGGCCAAAAATTAAACGATGCACCGACTTGTCCAGAAACAAAACGAACGCAGCCAGTCCACTTTTTTGGACCCAATAGTGATGTTTTGGTTCATTTGGGTCAGTTTCGTAATTGTGTCGAAAACCGTGCCGGGGTTGCATTTAATGCACCGAGTCGGCAGAAAAGAAACGATGCACCGATTCGGGCCAGAAACAAAACGAACGCAGCCCGTCCACTTTTTTGGACCCAATAGTGATGTTTGGGTTCATTTGGGTCAGTTTCGTAATTGTGTCGAAAACCATGCCGAGGTTGCATTTAATGCACCGAGTCGGGCAGAAAAGAAACGATGCACCGATTCGGGCCAGAAACAAAACGAACGCACCCAATCCACTTTTTTGGACCCAGTAGTGACGTTTTGGTTCATTTTGGTCAGTTTCATTACTGTGCCAAAAACCATGCCGGGGGTGCATTTACTGCATCGATTTGGGCCGAAAATGAAACGATGCACCAATTCGTCCAGAAACAAAATGAACGCACCCAGTCCACTTTTATGGACCCAATAGTGATGTTTGGGTTCGTTTGGGTCAGTTTCATAATTGTGTCGAAAGCCATGATGGGGTTGCATTTAATGCACCGAGTTGGGCAGAAAAGAAACGATGCACCGACACGGGCCAGAAACGAAACGAACGCACCCAATCCACTTTTTTGGACCCAATATTGATGTTTTGGTTCATTTTGGTCAGTTTCATTGCTGTGCCGAAAACCATGTCGGGGTGCATTTACTGCACCGATTCGGGCCAAAAATTAAACGATGCACCGACTTGTCCAGAAACAAAACGAACGCAGCCAGTCCACTTTTTTGGACCCAATAGTGATGTTTGGGTTCATTTGGGTCAGTTTCGTAATTGTGTCGAAAACCGTGCCGGGGTTGCATTTAATGCACCGAGTCGGCAGAAAAGAAACAATGCACCGATTCGGGCCAGAAACAAAACGAACGCAGCCAGTCCACTTTTTTGGACCCAATAGTGATGTTTGGGTTCATTTGGGTCAGTTTCGTAATTGTGTCGAAAACCATGCCGAGGTTGCATTTAATGCACCGAGTCGGGCAGAAAAGAAACGATGCACCGATTCGGGCCAGAAACAAAACGAACGCACCCAATCCACTTTTTTGGACCCAGTAGTGATGTTTTGGTTCATTTTGGTCAGTTTCATTACTATGCCGAAAACCATGCCGGGGGTGCACGTACTGCATCGATTTGGGCCTAAAATGAAACGATGCACCAATTCGTCCAGAAACAAAATGAACGCACCCAGTCCACTTTTATGGACCCAATAGTGATGTTTGGGTTCGTTTGGGTCAGTTTCATAATTGTGTCGAAAACCATGACGGGTTGCATTTAATGCACCGATAAGGGCCAGAAACGAAACGAACGCACCCAATCCACTTTTTTGGACCCAATATTGATGTTTTGGTTCATTTTGGTCAGTTTCATTGCTGTGCCCAAAAACCATATCGGGGTGCATTTACTGCACCGATTCGGGCCAAAAATTAAACGATGCACGGACTCGTCCAGAAACAAAACGAACGCAGCCAGTCCACTTTTTTGGACCCAATTGTGATGTTTGGGTCAGTTTCGTAATTGTGTCGAAAACCGTGCCGGGGTTGCATTTAATGCACCGAGTCGAGCAGAAAAGAAACGATGCACCGATTCGGGCCAGAAACAAAACGAACGCACCCAATCCACTTTTTTGGACCCAGTAGTGATGTTTTGGTTCATTTTGGTCAGTTTCATTACTGTGCCGAAAACCATGCCGGGGGTGCATTTACTGCATCGATTTGGGCCGAAAATGAAACGATGCACCAATTCGTCCAGAAACAAAACGAACGCACCCAGTCTACTTTTATGGACCCAATAGTGATGTTTGGGTTCGTTTGGGTCAGTTTCATAATTGTGTCGAAAACCATGACGGGGTTGCATTTAATGCACCGAGTTGGGCAGAAAAGAAACTATGCACCGATAAGGGCCAGAAACGAAACAAACGCACCCAATCCACTTTTTTGGACCCAATATTGATGTTTTGGTTCATTTTGGTCAGTTTCATTACTGTGCCGAAAACCATGTCGGGGTGCATTTACTGCACCGATTCGGGCCAAAAATTAAACGATGCACCGACTTGTCCAGAAACAAAACGAACGCAGCCAGTCCACTTTTTTGGACCCAATAGTGATGTTTGGGTTCATTTGGGTCAGTTTCGTAATTGTGTCGAAAACCGTGCCGGGGTTGCATTTAATGCACCGAGTCGGGCAGAAAAGAAACGATGCACCGATTCGGGCCAGAAACAAAACGAACGCAGCCAGTCCACTTTTTTGGACCCAATAGTGATGTTTGGGTTCATTTGGGTCAGTTTCGTAATTGTGTCGAAAACCATGCCGAGGTTGCATTTAATGCACCGAGTCGGGCAGAAAAGAAACGATGCAACGATTCGGGCCAGAAACAAAACGAACGCACCCAATCCACTTTTTTGGACCCAGTAGTGATGTTTTGGTTCATTTTGGTCAGTTTCATTACTTTGCCGAAAACCATGCCGGGGGTGCATGTACTGCATCGATTTGGGCCGAAAATGAAACGATGCACCAATTCGTCCAGAAACAAAATGAACGCACCCAGTCCACTTTTATGGACCCAATAGTGATGTTTGGGTTCGTTTGGGTCAGTTTCATAATTGTGTCGAAAACCATGATGGGGTTGCATTTAATGCACCGAGTTGGGCAGAAAAGAAACGATGCACCGACACGGGCCAGAAACGAAACGAACGCACCCAATCCACTTTTTTGGACCCAATATTGATGTTTTGGTTCATTTTGGTCAGTTTCATTGCTGTGCCGAAAACCATGTCGGGGTGCATTTACTGCACCGATTCGGGCCAAAAATTAAACGATGCACCGACTTGTCCAGAAACAAAACGAACGCAGCCAGTCCACTTTTTTGGACCCAATAGTGATGTTTTGGTTCATTTGGGTCAGTTTCGTAATTGTGTCGAAAACCGTGCCGGGGTTGCATTTAATGCACCGAGTCGGCAGAAAAGAAACGATGCACCGATTCGGGCCAGAAACAAAACGAACGCAGCCAGTCCACTTTTTTGGACCCAATAGTGATGTTTGGGTTCATTTGGGTCAGTTTCGTAATTGTGTCGAAAACCATGCCGAGGTTGCTTTTAATGCACCGAGTCGGGCAGAAAAGAAACAATGCACCGATTCGGGCCAGAAACAAAACGAACGCACCCAATCCACTTTTTTGGACCCAGTAGTGACGTTTTGGTTCATTTTGGTCAGTTTCATTACTGTGCCAAAAACCATGCCGGGGGTGCATTTACTGCATCGATTTGGGCCGAAAATGAAACGATGCACCAATTCGTCAAGAAACAAAATGAACGCACCCAGTCCACTTTTATGGACCCAATAGTGATGTTTGGGTTCGTTTGGGTCAGTTTCATAATTGTGTCGAAAGCCATGATGGGGTTGCATTTAATGCACCGAGTTGGGCAGAAAAGAAACGATGCACCGACACGGGCCAGAAACGAAACGAACGCACCCAATCCACTTTTTTGGACCCAATATTGATGTTTTGGTTCATTTTGGTCAGTTTCATTGCTGTGCCGAAAACCATGTCGGGGTGCATTTACTGCACCGATTCGGGCCAAAAATTAAACGATGCACCGACTTGTCCAGAAACAAAACGAACGCAGCCAGTCCACTTTTTTGGACCCAATAGTGATGTTTGGGTTCATTTGGGTCAGTTTCGTAATTGTGTCGAAAACCGTGCCGGGGTTGCATTTAATGCACCGAGTCGGCAGAAAAGAAACAATGCACCGATTCGGGCCAGAAACAAAACGAACGCAGCCAGTCCACTTTTTTGGACCCAATAGTGATGTTTGGGTTCATTTGGGTCAGTTTCGTAATTGTGTCGAAAACCATGCCGAGGTTGCATTTAATGCACCGAGTCGAGCAGAAAAGAAACGATGCACCGATTCGGGCCAGAAACAAAACGAACGCACCCAATCCACTTTTTTGGACCCAGTAGTGATGTTTTGGTTCATTTTGGTCAGTTTCATTACAGTGCCGAAAAGTATGGCGGGGGTGCATTTACTGCATCGATTTGGGCCGAAAATGAAACGATGCACCAATTCGTCCAGAAACAAAATGAACGCACCCAATCCACTTTTATGGACCCAATAGTGATGTTTGGGTTCGTTAGGGTCAGTTTCATAATTGTGTCGAAAACCATGACGGGGTTGCATTTAATGCACCGAGTTGGGCAGAAAAGAAACGATGCACCGATTCGGGCCAGAAACAAAACGAACGCACCCAATCCACTTTTTTGGACCCAGTAGTGATGTTTTGGTTCATTTTGGTCAGTTTCATTACTGTGCCGAAAACTATGGCGGGGGTGCATTTACTGCATCGATTTGGGCCGAAAATGAAACGATGCACCAATTCGTCCAGAAACAAAATGAACGCACCCAATCCACTTTTATGGACCCAATAGTGATGTTTGGGTTCGTTAGGGTCAGTTTCATAATTGTGTCGAAAACCATGACGGGGTTGCATTTAATGCACCGAGTTGGGCAGAAAAGAAACGATGCACCGATACGGGCCAGAAACGAAACGAACGCACCCAATCCACTTTTTTGGACCCAATATTGATGTTTTGGTTCATTTTGGTCAGTTTCATTGTTGTGCCGAAAACCATGTCGGGGTGCATTTACTGCACCGATTCGGGCCAAAAATTAAACGATGCACGGACTCGTCCAGAAACAAAACGAACGCAGCCAGTCCACTTTTTTGGACCCAATTGTGATGTTTGGGTCAGTTTCGTAATTGTGTCGAAAACCGTGCCGGGGTTGCATTTAATGCACCGAGTCGGGCAGAAAAGAAACGATGCACCGATTTGGGCCAGAAACAAAACGAACGCACCCAATCCACTTTTTTGGACCCAGTAGTGATGTTTTGGTTCATTTTGGTCAGTTTCATTACTGTGCTGAAAACCATGCCGGGGGTGGATTTACTGCATCGATTTGGGCCAAAAATGAAACGATGCACCAATTCATCCAGAAACAAAACGAATGCACCCAGTCCACTTTTATGGACCCAATAGTGATGTTTGGGTTCGTTTGGGTCAGTTTCATAATTGTGTCGAAAACCATGACGGGGTTGCATTTAATGCATCGAGTTGGGCAGAAAAGAAACGATGCACCGATAAGGGCCAGAAACGAAACAAACGCACCCAATCCACTTTTTTGGACCCAATATTGATGTTTTGGTTCATTTTGGTCAGTTTCATTACTGTGCCGAAAACCATGTCGGGGTGCATTTACTGCACCGATTCGGGCCAAAAATTAAACGATGCACCGACTTGTCCAGAAACAAAACGAACGCAGCCAGTCCACTTTTTTGGACCCAATAGTGATGTTTGGGTTCATTTGGGTTAGTTTCGTAATTGTGTCGAAAACCGTGCCGGGGTTGCATTTAATGCACCGAGTCGGGCAGAAAAGAAACGATGCACCGATTCGGGCCAGAAACAAAACGAACGCAGCCAGTCCACTTTTTTGGACCCAATAGTGATGTTTGGGTTCATTTGGGTCAGTTTCGTAATTGTGTCGAAAACCATGCCGAGGTTGCATTTAATGCACCGAGTCGGGCAGAAAAGAAACGATGCAACGATTCGGGCCAGAAACAAAACGAACGCACCCAATCCACTTTTTTGGACCCAGTAGTGATGTTTTGGTTCATTTTGGTCAGTTTCATTACTTTGCCGAAAACCATGCCGGGGGTGCATGTACTGCATCGATTTGGGCCGAAAATGAAACGATGCACCAATTCGTCCAGAAACAAAATGAACGCACCCATTCCACTTTTATGGACCCAATAGTGATATTTGGGTTCGTTTGGGTCAGTTTCATAATTGTGTCGAAAACCATGATGGGGTTGCATTTAATGCACCGAGTTGGGCAGAAAAGAAACGATGCACCGACACGGGCCAGAAACGAAACGAACGCACCCAATCCACTTTTTTGGACCCAATATTGATGTTTTGGTTCATTTTGGTCAGTTTCATTGCTGTGCCGAAAACCATGTCGGGGTGCATTTACTGCACCGATTCGGGCCAAAAATTAAACGATGCACCGACTTGTGCAGAAACAAAACGAACGCAGCCAGTCCACTTTTTTGGACCCAATAGTGATGTTTTGGTTCATTTGGGTCAGTTTCGTAATTGTGTCGAAAACCGTGCCGGGGTTGCATTTAATGCACCGAGTCGGCAGAAAAGAAACGATGCACCGATTCGGGCCAGAAACAAAACGAACGCAGCCAGTCCACTTTTTTGGACCCAATAGTGATGTTTGGGTTCATTTGGGTCAGTTTCGTAATTGTGTCGAAAACCATGCCGAGGTTGCATTTAATGCACCGAGTCGGGCAGAAAAGAAACGATGCAACGATTCGGGCCAGAAACAAAACGAACGCACCCAATCCACTTTTTTGGACCCAGTAGTGATGTTTTGGTTCATTTTGGTCAGTTTCATTACTTTGCCGAAAACCATGCCGGGGGTGCATGTACTGCATCGATTTGGGCCGAAAATGAAACGATGCACCAATTCGTCCAGAAACAAAATGAACGCACCCAGTCCACTTTTATGGACCCAATAGTGATGTTTGGGTTCGTTTGGGTCAGTTTCATAATTGTGTCGAAAACCATGATGGGGTTGCATTTAATGCACCGAGTTGGGCAGAAAAGAAACGATGCACCGACACGGGCCAGAAACGAAACGAACGCACCCAATCCACTTTTTTGGACCCAATATTGATGTTTTGGTTCATTTTGGTCAGTTTCATTGCTGTGCCGAAAACCATGTCGGGGTGCATTTACTGCACCGATTCGGGCCAAAAATTAAACGATGCACCGACTTGTCCAGAAACAAAACGAACGCAGCCAGTCCACTTTTTTGGACCCAATAGTGATGTTTTGGTTCATTTGGGTCAGTTTCGTAATTGTGTCGAAAACCGTGCCGGGGTTGCATTTAATGCACCGAGTCGGCAGAAAAGAAACGATGCACCGATTCGGGCCAGAAACAAAACGAACGCAGCCAGTCCACTTTTTTGGACCCAATAGTGATGTTTGGGTTCATTTGGGTCAGTTTCGTAATTGTGTCGAAAACCATGCCGAGGTTGCTTTTAATGCACCGAGTCGGGCAGAAAAGAAACGATGCACCGATTCGGGCCAGAAACAAAACGAACGCACCCAATCCACTTTTTTGGACCCAGTAGTGACGTTTTGGTTCATTTTGGTCAGTTTCATTACTGTGCCAAAAACCATGCCGGGGGTGCATTTACTGCATCGATTTGGGCCGAAAATGAAACGATGCACCAATTCGTCAAGAAACAAAATGAACGCACCCAGTCCACTTTTATGGACCCAATAGTGATGTTTGGGTTCGTTTGGGTCAGTTTCATAATTGTGTCGAAAGCCATGATGGGGTTGCATTTAATGCACCGAGTTGGGCAGAAAAGAAACGATGCACCGACACGGGTCAGAAACGAAACGAACGCACCCAATCGACTTTTTTGGACCCAATATTGATGTTTTGGTTCATTTTGGTCAGTTTCATTGCTGTGCCGAAAACCATGTCGGGGTGCATTTACTGCACCGATTCGGGCCAAAAATTAAACGATGCACCGACTTGTCCAGAAACAAAACGAACGCAGCCAGTCCACTTTTTTGGACCCAATAGTGATGTTTGGGTTCATTTGGGTCAGTTTCGTAATTGTGTCGAAAACCGTGCCGGGGTTGCATTTAATGCACCGAGTCGGCAGAAAAGAAACAATGCACCGATTCGGGCCAGAAACAAAACGAACGCAGCCAGTCCACTTTTTTGGACCCAATAGTGATGTTTGGGTTCATTTGGGTCAGTTTCGTAATTGTGTCGAAAACCATGCCGAGGTTGCATTTAATGCACCGAGTCGGGCAGAAAAGAAACGATGCACCGATTCGGGCCAGAAACAAAACGAACGCACCCAATCCACTTTTTTGGACCCAGTAGTGATGTTTTGGTTCATTTTGGTCAGTTTCATTACAGTGCCGAAAAGTATGGCGGGGGTGCATTTACTGCATCGATTTGGGCCGAAAATGAAACGATGCACCAATTCGTCCAGAAACAAAATGAACGCACCCAATCCACTTTTATGGACCCAATAGTGATGTTTGGGTTCGTTAGGGTCAGTTTCATAATTGTGTCGAAAACCATGACGGGGTTGCATTTAATGCACCGAGTTGGGCAGAAAAGAAACGATGCACCGATTCGGGCCAGAAACAAAACGAACGCACCCAATCCACTTTTTTGGACCCAGTAGTGATGTTTTGGTTCATTTTGGTCAGTTTCATTACTGTGCCGAAAACTATGGCGGGGGTGCATTTACTGCATCGATTTGGGCCGAAAATGAAACGATGCACCAATTCGTCCAGAAACAAAATGAACGCACCCAATCCACTTTTATGGACCCAATAGTGATGTTTGGGTTCGTTAGGGTCAGTTTCATAATTGTGTCGAAAACCATGACGGGGTTGCATTTAATGCACCGAGTTGGGCAGAAAAGAAACGATGCACCGATACGGGCCAGAAACGAAACGAACGCACCCAATCCACTTTTTTGGACCCAATATTGATGTTTTGGTTCATTTTGGTCAGTTTCATTGTTGTGCCGAAAACCATGTCGGGGTGCATTTACTGCACCGATTCGGGCCAAAAATTAAACGATGCACGGACTCGTCCAGAAACAAAACGAACGCAGCCAGTCCACTTTTTTGGACCCAATTGTGATGTTTGGGTCAGTTTCGTAATTGTGTCGAAAACCGTGCCGGGGTTGCATTTAATGCACCGAGTCGGGCAGAAAAGAAACGATGCACCGATTTGGGCCAGAAACAAAACGAACGCACCCAATCCACTTTTTTGGACCCAGTAGTGATGTTTTGGTTCATTTTGGTCAGTTTCATTACTGTGCTGAAAACCATGCCGGGGGTGGATTTACTGCATCGATTTGGGCCAAAAATGAAACGATGCACCAATTCATCCAGAAACAAAACGAATGCACCCAGTCCACTTTTATGGACCCAATAGTGATGTTTGGGTTCGTTTGGGTCAGTTTCATAATTGTGTCGAAAACCATGACGGGGTTGCATTTAATGCACCGAGTTGGGCAGAAAAGAAACGATGCACCGATAAGGGCCAGAAACGAAACAAACGCACCCAATCCACTTTTTTGGACCCAATATTGATGTTTTGGTTCATTTTGGTCAGTTTCATTACTGTGCCGAAAACCATGTCGGGGTGCATTTACTGCACCGATTCGGGCCAAAAATTAAACGATGCACCGACTTGTCCAGAAACAAAACGAACGCAACCAGTCCACTTTTTTGGACCCAATAGTGATGTTTGGGTTCATTTGGGTTAGTTTCGTAATTGTGTCGAAAACCGTGCCGGGGTTGCATTTAATGCACCGAGTCGGGCAGAAAAGAAACGATGCACCGATTCGGGCCAGAAACAAAACGAACGCAGCCAGTCCACTTTTTTGGACCCAATAGTGATGTTTGGGTTCATTTGGGTCAGTTTCGTAATTGTGTCGAAAACCATGCCGAGGTTGCATTTAATGCACCGAGTCGGGCAGAAAAGAAACGATGCAACGATTCGGGCCAGAAACAAAACGAACGCACCCAATCCACTTTTTTGGACCCAGTAGTGATGTTTTGGTTCATTTTGGTCAGTTTCATTACTTTGCCGAAAACCATGCCGGGGGTGCATGTACTGCATCGATTTGGGCCGAAAATGAAACGATGCACCAATTCGTCCAGAAACAAAATGAACGCACCCATTCCACTTTTATGGACCCAATAGTGATGTTTGGGTTCGTTTGGGTCAGTTTCATAATTGTGTCGAAAACCATGATGGGGTTGCATTTAATGCACCGAGTTGGGCAGAAAAGAAACGATGCACCGACACGGGCCAGAAACGAAACGAACGCACCCAATCCACTTTTTTGGACCCAATATTGATGTTTTGGTTCATTTTGGTCAGTTTCATTGCTGTGCCGAAAACCATGTCGGGGTGCATTTACTGCACCGATTCGGGCCAAAAATTAAACGATGCACCGACTTGTGCAGAAACAAAACGAACGCAGCCAGTCCACTTTTTTGGACCCAATAGTGATGTTTTGGTTCATTTGGGTCAGTTTCGTAATTGTGTCGAAAACCGTGCCGGGGTTGCATTTAATGCACCGAGTCGGCAGAAAAGAAACGATGCACCGATTCGGGCCAGAAACAAAACGAACGCAGCCAGTCCACTTTTTTGGACCCAATAGTGATGTTTGGGTTCATTTGGGTCAGTTTCGTAATTGTGTCGAAAACCATGCCGAGGTTGCATTTAATGCACCGAGTCGGGCAGAAAAGAAACGATGCACCGATTCGGGCCAGAAACAAAACGAACGCACCCAATCCACTTTTTTGGACCCAGTAGTGACGTTTTGGTTCATTTTGGTCAGTTTCATTACTGTGCCAAAAACCATGCCGGGGGTGCATTTACTGCATCGATTTGGGCCGAAAATGAAACGATGCACCAATTCGTCCAGAAACAAAATGAACGCACCCAGTCCACTTTTATGGACCCAATAGTGATGTTTGGGTTCGTTTGGGTCAGTTTCATAATTGTGTCGAAAACCATGATGGGGTTGCATTTAATGCACCGAGTTGGGCAGAAAAGAAACGATGCACCGACACGGGCCAGAAACGAAACGAACGCACCCAATCCACTTTTTTGGACCCAATATTGATGTTTTGGTTCATTTTGGTCAGTTTCATTGTTGTGCCGAAAACCATGTCGGGGTGCATTTACTGCACCGATTCGGGCCAAAAATTAAACGATGCACCGACTTGTCCAGAAACAAAACGAACGCAGCCAGTCCACTTTTTTGGACCCAATAGTGATGTTTTGGTTCATTTGGGTCAGTTTCGTAATTGTGTCGAAAACCGTGCCGGGGTTGCATTTAATGCACCGAGTCGGCAGAAAAGAAACGATGCACCGATTCGGGCCAGAAACAAAACGAACGCAGCCAGTCCACTTTTTTGGACCCAATAGTGATGTTTGGGTTCATTTGGGTCAGTTTCGTAATTGTGTCGAAAACCATGCCGAGGTTGCATTTAATGCACCGAGTCGGGCAGAAAAGAAACGATGCACCGATTCGGGCCAGAAACAAAACGAACGCACCCAATCCACTTTTTTGGACCCAGTAGTGACGTTTTGGTTTATTTTGGTCAGTTTCATTACTGTGCCAAAAACCATGCCGGGGGTGCATTTACTGCATCGATTTGGGCCGAAAATGAAACGATGCACCAATTCGTCCAGAAACAAAATGAACGCACCCAGTCCACTTTTATGGACCCAATAGTGATGTTTGGGTTCGTTAGGGTCAGTTTCATAATTGTGTCAAAAACCATGACGGGGTTGAATTTAATGCACTGAGTTGGGCAGAAAAGAAACGATGCACCGATACGGGCCAGAAACGAAACGAACGCACCCAATCCACTTTTTTGGACCCAATATTGATGTTTTGGTTCATTTTGGTCAGTTTCATTGCTGTGCCGAAAACCATGTCGGGGTGCATTTACTGCACCGATTCGGGCCAAAAATTAAACGATGCACCGACTTGTCCAGAAACAAAACGAACGCAGCCAGTCCACTTTTTTGGACCCAATAGTGATGTTTTGGTTCATTTGGGTCAGTTTCGTAATTGTGTCGAAAACCGTGCCGGGGTTGCATTTAATGCACCGAGTCGGCAGAAAAGAAACGATGCACCGATTCGGGCCAGAAACAAAACGAACGCAGCCAGTCCACTTTTTTTGGACCCAATAGTGATGTTTGGGTTCATTTGGGTCAGTTTCGTAATTGTGTCGAAAACCATGCCGAGGTTGCATTTAATGCACCGAGTCGGGCAGAAAAGAAACGATGCACCGATTCGGGCCAGAAACAAAACGAACGCACCCAATCCACTTTTTTGGACCCAGTAGTGACGTTTTGGTTCATTTTGGTCAGTTTCATTACTGTGCCAAAAACCATGCCGGGGGTGCATTTACTGCATCGATTTGGGCCGAAAATGAAACGATGCACCAATTCGTCCAGAAACAAAATGAACGCACCCAGTCCACTTTTATGGACCCAATAGTGATGTTTGGGTTCGTTAGGGTCAGTTTCATAATTGTGTCGAAAACCATGACGGGGTTGAATTTAATGCACCGAGTTGGGCAGAAAAGAAACGATGCACCGATACGGGCCAGAAACGAAACGAACGCACCCAATCCACTTTTTTGGACCCAATATTGATGTTTTGGTTCATTTTGGTCAGTTTCATTGCTGTGCCGAAAACCATGTCGGGCTGCATTTACTGCACCGATTCGGGCCAAAAATTAAACGATGCACGGACTCGTCCAGAAACAAAACGAACGCAGCGAGTCCACTTTTTTGGACCCAATTGTGATGTTTGGGTCAGTTTCGTAATTGTGTCGAAAACCGTGCCGGGGTTGCATTTAATGCACCGAGTCGGGCAGAAAAGAAACGATGCACCGATTCGGGCCAGAAACAAAACGAACGCACCCAATCCACTTTTTTGGACCCAGTAGTGATGTTTTGGTTCATTTTGGTCAGTTTCATTACTGTGCCGAAAACCATGCCGGGGGTGCTTTTACTGCATCGATTTGGGCCGAAAATGAAACGATGCACCAATTCGTCCAGAAACAAAACGAATGCACCCAGTCCACTTTTATGGACCCAATAGTGATGTTTGGGTTCGTTTGGGTCAGTTTCATAATTGTGTCGAAAACCATGACGGGGTTGCATTTAATGCACCGAGTTGGGCAGAAAAGAAACTATGCACCGATAAGGGCCAGAAACGAAACAAACGCACCCAATCCACTTTTTTGGACCCAATATTGATGTTTTGGTTCATTTTGGTCAGTTTCATTACTGTGCCGAAAACCATGTCGGGGTGCATTTACTGCACCGATTCGGGCCAAAAATTAAACGATGCACCGACTTGTCCAGAAACAAAACGAACGCAGCCAGTCCACTTTTTTGGACCCAATAGTGATGTTTGGGTTCATTTGGGTCAGTTTCGTAATTGTGTCGAAAACCATGCCGAGGTTGCATTTAATGCACCGAGTCGGGCAGAAAAGAAACGATGCACCGATTCGGGCCAGAAACAAAACGAACGCACCCAATCCACTTTTTTGGACCCAGTAGTGATGTTTTGGTTCATTTTGGTCAGTTTCATTGCTGTGCCGAAAACCATGTCGGGCTGCATTTACTGCACCGATTCGGGCCAAAAATTAAACGATGCACGGACTCGTCCAGAAACAAAACGAACGCAGCCAGTCCACTTTTTTGGACCCAATTGTGATGTTTGGGTCAGTTTCGTAATTGTGTCGAAAACCGTGCCGGGGTTGCATTTAATGCACCGAGTCGGGCAGAAAAGAAACGATGCACCGATTCGGGCCAGAAACAAAACGAACGCACCCAATCCACTTTTTTGGACCCAGTAGTGATGTTTCGGTTCATTTTGGTCAGTTTCATTACTGTGCTGAAAACCATGCCGGGGGTGCATTTACTGCATCGATTTGGGCCAAAAATGAGACGATGCACCAATTCATCCAGAAACAAAACGAACGCACCCAGTCCACTTTTATGGACCCAATAGTGATGTTTGGGTTCGTTTGGGTCAGTTTCATAATTGTGTCGAAAACCATGACGGGGTTGCATTTAATGCACCGAGTTGGGCAGAAAAGAAACGATGCACCGATAAGGGCCAGAAACGAAACAAACGCACCCAATCCACTTTTTTGGACCCAATATTGATGTTTTGGTTCATTTTGGTCAGTTTCATTACTGTGCCGAAAACCATGTCGGGGTGCATTTACTGCACCGATTCGGGCCAAAAATTAAACGATGCACCGACTTGTCCAGAAACAAAACGAACGCAGCCAGTCCACTTTTTTGGACCCAATAGTGATGTTTGGGTTCATTTGGGTCAGTTTCGTAATTGTGTCGAAAACCGTGCCAGGGTTGCATTTAATGCACCGAGTCGGGCAGAGAAGAAACGATGCACCGATTCGGGCCAGAAACAAAACGAACACAGCCAGTCCACTTTTTTGGACCCAATAGTGATGTTTGGGTTCATTTGGGTCAGTTTCGTAATTGTGTCGAAAACCATGCCGAGGTTGCATTTAATGCACCGAGTCGGGCAGAAAAGAAACGATGCACCGATTCGGGCCAGAAACAAAACGAACGCACCCAATCCACTTTTTTGGACCCAGTAGTGATGTTTTGGTTCATTTTGGTCAGTTTCATTACTATGCCGAAAACCATGCCGGGGGTGCATGTACTGCATCGATTTGGGCCTAAAATGAAACGATGCACCAATTCGTCCAGAAACAAAATGAACGCACCCAGTCCACTTTTATGGACCCAATAGTGATGTTTGGGTTCGTTTGGGTCAGTTTCATAATTGTGTCGAAAACCATGACGGGTTGCATTTAATGCACCGATAAGGGCCAGAAACGAAACGAACGCACCCAATCCACTTTTTTGGACCCAATATTGATGTTTTGGTTCATTTTGGTCAGTTTCATTGCTGTGCCCAAAAACCATATCGGGGTGCATTTACTGCACCGATTCGGGCCAAAAATTAAACGATGCACGGACTCGTCCAGAAACAAAACGAACGCAGCCAGTCCACTTTTTTGGACCCAATTGTGATGTTTGGGTCAGTTTCGTAATTGTGTCGAAAACCGTGCCGGGGTTGCATTTAATGCACCGAGTCGAGCAGAAAAGAAACGATGCATCGATTCGGGCCAGAAACAAAACGAACGCACCCAATCCACTTTTTTGGACCCAGTAGTGATGTTTTGGTTCATTTTGGTCAGTTTCATTACTGTGCCGAAAACCATGCCGGGGGTGCATTTACTGCATCGATTTGGGCCGAAAATGAAACGATGCACCAATTCGTCCAGAAACAAAACGAACGCACCCAGTCCACTTTTATGGACCCAATAGTGATGTTTGGGTTCGTTTGGGTCAGTTTCATAATTGTGTCGAAAACCATGACGGGGTTGCATTTAATGCACCGAGTTGGGCAGAAAAGAAACTATGCACCGATAAGGGCCAGAAACGAAACAAACGCACCCAATCCACTTTTTTGGACCCAATATTGATGTTTTGGTTCATTTTGGTCAGTTTCATTACTGTGCCGAAAACCATGTCGGGGTGCATTTACTTCACCGATTCGGGCCAAAAATTAAACGATGCACCGACTTGTCCAGAAACAAAACGAACGCAGCCAGTCCACTTTTTTGGACCCAATAGTGATGTTTGGGTTCATTTGGGTCAGTTTCGTAATTGTGTCGAAAACCGTGCCGGGGTTGCATTTAATGCACCGAGTCGGGCAGAAAAGAAATGATGCACCGATTCGGGCCAGAAACAAAACGAACGCAGCCAGTCCACTTTTTTGGACCCAATAGTGATGTTTGGGTTCATTTGGGTCAGTTTCGTAATTGTGTCGAAAACCATGCCGAGGTTGCACTTAATGCACCGAGTCGGGCAGAAAAGAAACGATGCAACGATTCGGGCCAGAAACAAAACGAACGCACCCAATCCACTTTTTTGGACCCAGTAGTGATGTTTTGGTTCATTTTGGTCAGTTTCATTACTTTGCCGAAAACCATGCCGGGGATGCATGTACTGCATCGATTTGGGCCGAAAATGAAACGATGCACCAATTCGTCCAGAAACAAAATGAACGCACCCAGTCCACTTTTATGGACCCAATAGTGATGTTTGGGTTCGTTTGGGTCAGTTTCATAATTGTGTCGAAAACCATGATGGGGTTGCATTTAATGCACCGAGTTGGGCAGAAAAGAAACGATGCACCGACACGGGCCAGAAACGAAACGAACGCACCCAATCCACTTTTTTGGACCCAATATTGATGTTTTGGTTCATTTTGGTCAGTTTCATTGCTGTGCCGAAAACCATGTCGGGGTGCATTTACTGCACCGATTCGGGCCAAAAATTAAACGATGCACCGACTTGTGCAGAAACAAAACGAACGCAGCCAGTCCACTTTTTTGGACCCAATAGTGATGTTTTGGTTCATTTGGGTCAGTTTCGTAATTGTGTCGAAAACCGTGCCGGGGTTGCATTTAATGCACCGAGTCGGCAGAAAAGAAACGATGCACCGATTCGGGCCAGAAACAAAACGAACGCAGCCAGTCCACTTTTTTGGACCCAATAGTGATGTTTGGGTTCATTTGGGTCAGTTTCGTAATTGTGTCGAAAACCATGCCGAGGTTGCATTTAATGCACCGAGTCGGGCAGAAAAGAAACGATGCACCGATTCGGGCCAGAAACAAAACGAACGCACCCAATCCACTTTTTTGGACCCAGTAGTGACGTTTTGGTTCATTTTGGTCAGTTTCATTACTGTGCCAAAAATCATGCCGGGGGTGC
This sequence comes from Echinochloa phyllopogon, assembly GCA_033239725.1. NCBI lineage: Eukaryota > Viridiplantae > Streptophyta > Magnoliopsida > Poales > Poaceae > Echinochloa > Echinochloa phyllopogon. The sequence goes on from BTCW01000018.1 coordinate 34,668,330, forward strand.
ATTTACTGCATCGATTTGGGCCGAAAATGAATCGATGCACCAATTCGTCCAGAAACAAAATGAACGCACCCAGTCCACTTTTATGGACCCAATAGTGATGTTTGGGTTCGTTTGGGTCAGTTTCATAATTGTGTCGAAAACCATGATGGGGTTGCATTTAATGCACCGAGTTGGGCAGAAAAGAAACGATGCACCGACACGGGCCAGAAACGAAACGAACGCACCCAATCCACTTTTTTGGACCCAATATTGATGTTTTGGTTCATTTTGGTCAGTTTCATTGTTGTGCCGAAAACCATGTCGGGGTGCATTTACTGCACCGATTCGGGCCAAAAATTAAACGATGCACCGACTTGTCCAGAAACAAAACGAACGCAGCCAGTCCACTTTTTTGGACCCAATAGTGATGTTTTGGTTCATTTGGGTCAGTTTCGTAATTGTGTCGAAAACCGTGCCGGGGTTGCATTTAATGCACCGAGTCGGCAGAAAAGAAACGATGCACCGATTCGGGCCAGAAACAAAACGAACGCAGCCAGTCCACTTTTTTGGACCCAATAGTGATGTTTGGGTTCATTTGGGTCAGTTTCGTAATTGTGTCGAAAACCATGCCGAGGTTGCATTTAATGCACCGAGTCGGGCAGAAAAGAAACGATGCACCGATTCGGGCCAGAAACAAAACGGACGCACCCAATCCACTTTTTTGGACCCAGTAGTGACGTTTTGGTTCATTTTGGTCAGTTTCATTACTGTGCCAAAAACCATGCCGGGGGTGCATTTACTGCATCGATTTGGGCCGAAAATGAAACGATGCACCAATTCGTCCAGAAACAAAATGAACGCACCCAGTCCACTTTTATGGACCCAATAGTGATGTTTGGGTTCGTTAGGGTCAGTTTCATAATTGTGTCAAAAACCATGACGGGGTTGAATTTAATGCACTGAGTTGGGCAGAAAAGAAATGATGCACCGATACGGGCCAGAAACGAAACGAACGCACCCAATCCACTTTTTTGGACCCAATATTGATGTTTTGGTTCATTTTGGTCAGTTTCATTGCTGTGCCGAAAACCATGTCGGGGTGCATTTACTGCACCGATTCGGGCCAAAAATTAAACGATGCACCGACTTGTCCAGAAACAAAACGAACGCAGCCAGTCCACTTTTTTGGACCCAATAGTGATGTTTTGGTTCATTTGGGTCAGTTTCGTAATTGTGTCGAAAACCGTGCCGGGGTTGCATTTAATGCACCAAGTCGGCAGAAAAGAAACGATGCACCGATTCGGGCCAGAAACAAAACGAACGCAGCCAGTCCACTTTTTTGGACCCAATAGTGATGTTTGGGTTCATTTGGGTCAGTTTCGTAATTGTGTCGAAAACCATGCCGAGGTTGCATTTAATGCACCGAGTCGGGCAGAAAAGAAACGATGCACCGATTCGGGCCAGAAACAAAACGAACGCACCCAATCCACTTTTTTGGACCCAGTAGTGACGTTTTGGTTCATTTTGGTCAGTTTCATTACTGTGCCCAAAACCATGCCGGGGGTGCATTTACTGCATCGATTTGGGCCGAAAATGAAACGATGCACCAATTCGTCCAGAAACAAAATGAACGTACCCAGTCCACTTTTATGGACCCAATAGTGATGTTTGGGTTCGTTAGGGTCAGTTTCATAATTGTGTCGAAAACCATGACGGGGTTGAATTTAATGCACCGAGTTGGGCAGAAAAGAAACGATGCACCGATACGGGCCAGAAACGAAACGAACGCACCCAATCCACTTTTTTGGACCCAATATTGATGTTTTGGTTCATTTTGGTCAGTTTCATTGCTGTGCCGAAAACCATGTCGGGCTGCATTTACTGCACCGATTCGGGCCAAAAATTAAACGATGCACGGACTCGTCCAGAAACAAAACGAACGCAGCCAGTCCACTTTTTTGGACCCAATTGTGATGTTTGGGTCAGTTTCGTAATTGTGTCGAAAACCGTGCCGGGGTTGCATTTAATGCACCGAGTCGGGCAGAAAAGAAACGATGCACCGATTCGGGCCAGAAACAAAACGAACGCACCCAATCCACTTTTTTGGACCCAGTAGTGATGTTTTGGTTCATTTTGGTCAGTTTCATTACTGTGCCGAAAACCATGCCGGGGGTGCTTTTACTGCATCGATTTGGGCCGAAAATGAAACGATGCACCAATTCGTCCAGAAACAAAACGAATGCACCCAGTCCACTTTTATGGACCCAATAGTGATGTTTGGGTTCGTTTGGGTCAGTTTCATAATTGTGTCGAAAACCATGACGGGGTTGCATTTAATGCACCGAGTTGGGCAGAAAAGAAACTATGCACCGATAAGGGCCAGAAACGAAACAAACGCACCCAATCCACTTTTTTGGACCCAATATTGATGTTTTGGTTCATTTTGGTCAGTTTCATTACTGTGCCGAAAACCATGTCGGGGTGCATTTACTGCACCGATTCGGGCCAAAAATTAAACGATGCACCGACTTGTCCAGAAACAAAACGAACGCAGCCAGTCCACTTTTTTGGACCCAATAGTGATGTTTTGGTTCATTTGGGTCAGTTTCGTAATTGTGTCGAAAACCGTGCCGGGGTTGCATTTAATGCACCGAGTCGGCAGAAAAGAAACGATGCACCGATTCGGGCCAGAAACAAAACGAACGCAGCCAGTCCACTTTTTTGGACCCAATAGTGATGTTTGGGTTCATTTGGGTCAGTTTCGTAATTGTGTCGAAAACCATGCCGAGGTTGCATTTAATGCACCGAGTCGGGCAGAAAAGAAACGATGCACCGATTCGGGCCAGAAACAAAACGAACGCACCCAATCCACTTTTTTGGACCAAGTAGTGACGTTTTGGTTCATTTTGGTCAGTTTCATTACTGTGCCAAAAACCATGCCGGGGGTGCATTTACTGCATCGATTTGGGCCGAAAATGAAACGATGCACCAATTCGTCCAGAAACAAAATGAACGCACCCAGTCCACTTTTATGGACCCAATAGTGATGTTTGTGTTCGTTAGGGTCAGTTTCATAATTGTGTCGAAAACCATGACGGGGTTGAATTTAATGCACCGAGTTGGGCAGAAAAGAAACGATGCACCGATACGGGCCAGAAACGAAACGAACGCACCCAATCCACTTTTTTGGACCCAATATTGATGTTTTGGTTCATTTTGGTCAGTTTCATTGCTGTGCCGAAAACCATGTCGGGCTGCATTTACTGCACCGATTCGGGCCAAAAATTAAACGATGCACGGACTCGTCCAGAAACAAAACGAACGCAGCCAGTCCACTTTTTTGGACCCAATTGTGATGTTTGGGTCAGTTTCGTAATTGTGTCGAAAACCGTGCCGGGGTTGCATTTAATGCACCGAGTCGGGCAGAAAAGAAACGATGCACCGATTCGGGCCAGAAACAAAACGAACGCACCCAATCCACTTTTTTGGACCCAGTAGTGATGTTTTGGTTCATTTTGGTCAGTTTCATTACTGTGCCGAAAACCATGCCGGGGGTGCTTTTACTGCATCGATTTGGGCCGAAAATGAAACGATGCACCAATTCGTCCAGAAACAAAACGAATGCACCCAGTCCACTTTTATGGACCCAATAGTGATGTTTGGGTTCGTTTGGGTCAGTTTCATAATTGTGTCGAAAACCATGACGGGGTTGCATTTAATGCACCGAGTTGGGCAGAAAAGAAACTATGCACCGATAAGGGCCAGAAACGAAACAAACGCACCCAATCCACTTTTTTGGACCCAATATTGATGTTTTGGTTCATTTTGGTCAGTTTCATTACTGTGCCGAAAACCATGTCGGGGTGCATTTACTGCACCGATTCGGGCCAAAAATTAAACGATGCACCGACTTGTCCAGAAACAAAACGAACGCAGCCAGTCCACTTTTTTGGACCCAATAGTGATGTTTTGGTTCATTTGGGTCAGTTTCGTAATTGTGTCGAAAACCGTGCCGGGGTTGCATTTAATGCACCGAGTCGGCAGAAAAGAAACGATGCACCGATTCGGGCCAGAAACAAAACGAACGCAGCCAGTCCACTTTTTTGGACCCAATAGTGATGTTTGGGTTCATTTGGGTCAGTTTCGTAATTGTGTCGAAAACCATGCCGAGGTTGCATTTAATGCACCGAGTCGGGCAGAAAAGAAACGATGCACCGATTCGGGCCAGAAACAAAACGAACGCACCCAATCCACTTTTTTGGACCCAGTAGTGACGTTTTGGTTCATTTTGGTCAGTTTCATTACTGTGCCAAAAACCATGCCGGGGGTGCATTTACTGCATCGATTTGGGCCGAAAATGAAACGATGCACCAATTCGTCCAGAAACAAAATGAACGCACCCAGTCCACTTTTATGGACCCAATAGTGATGTTTGAGTTCGTTAGGGTCAGTTTCATAATTGTGTCGAAAACCATGACGGGGTTGAATTTAATGCACCGAGTTGGGCAGAAAAGAAACGATGCACCGATACGGGCCAGAAACGAAACGAACGCACCCAATCCACTTTTTTGGACCCAATATTGATGTTTTGGTTCATTTTGGTCAGTTTCATTGCTGTGCCGAAAACCATGTCGGGCTGCATTTACTGCACCGATTCGGGCCAAAAATTAAACGATGCACGGACTCGTCCAGAAACAAAACGAACGCAGCCAGTCCACTTTTTTGGACCCAATTGTGATGTTTGGGTCAGTTTCGTAATTGTGTCGAAAACCGTGCCGGGGTTGCATTTAATGCACCGAGTCGGGCAGAAAAGAAACGATGCACCGATTCGGGCCAGAAACAAAACGAACGCACCCAATCCACTTTTTTGGACCCAGTAGTGATGTTTTGGTTCATTTTGGTCAGTTTCATTACTGTGCCGAAAACCATGCCGGGGGTGCTTTTACTGCATCGATTTGGGCCGAAAATGAAACGATGCACCAATTCGTCCAGAAACAAAACGAATGCACCCAGTCCACTTTTATGGACCCAATAGTGATGTTTGGGTTCGTTTGGGTCAGTTTCATAATTGTGTCGAAAACCATGACGGGGTTGCATTTAATGCACCGAGTTGGGCAGAAAAGAAACTATGCACCGATAAGGGCCAGAAACGAAACAAACGCACCCAATCCACTTTTTTGGACCCAATATTGATGTTTTGGTTCATTTTGGTCAGTTTCATTACTGTGCCGAAAACCATGTCGGGGTGCATTTACTGCACCGATTCGGGCCAAAAATTAAACGATGCACCGACTTGTCCAGAAACAAAACGAACGCAGCCAGTCCACTTTTTTGGACCCAATAGTGATGTTTTGGTTCATTTGGGTCAGTTTAGTAATTGTGTCAAAAACCGTGCCGGGGTTGCATTTAATGCACCGAGTCGGCAGAAAAGAAACGATGCACCGATTCGGGCCAGAAACAAAACGAACGCAGCCAGTCCACTTTTTTGGACCCAATAGTGATGTTTGGGTTCATTTGGGTCAGTTTCGTAATTGTGTCGAAAACCATGCCGAGGTTGCATTTAATGCACCGAGTCGGGCAGAAAAGAAACGATGCACCGATTCGGGCCAGAAACAAAACGAACGCACCCAATCCACTTTTTTGGACCCAGTAGTGATGTTTTGGTTCATTTTGGTCAGTTTCATTACTGTGCCGAAAACCATGCCGGGGGTGCATTTACTGCATCGATTTGGGCCGAAAATGAAACGATGCACCAATTCGGGCCAGAAACAAAACGAAAGCACCCAATCCATTTTTTTGGATCTAGTAGTGATGTTTTGGTTCATTTTGGTCAGTTTCATTACTGTGCCGAAAACCATGTCATGGGTGCATTTACTTCATCGATTTGGGCCAAAAATGAAACGATGCACCGATTCATCCAGAAACAAAACGAACGCACCCAGTCCACTTTTATGGACCCAATAGTGATGTTTCGGTTCGTTTGGGTCAGTTTTACAATTGTGTCGAAAACCATGACGGGGTTGCATTTAATGCACCGAGTCGGGCAGAAAAGAAACGATGCACCGATTCGGGCCAGAAACAAAACGAACGCAGCCAGTCCAGTTTTTTGGACCCAATAGTGATGTTTGGGTTCATTTGGGTCAGTTTCGTAATTGTGTCGAAAACCATGCCGAGGTTGCATTTAATGCACCGAGTCGGGCAGAAAAGAAACGATGCACCGATTCGGGCCAGAAACAAAACGAACGCACCCAATCCACTTTTTTGGACCCAGTAGTGATGTTTTGGTTCATTTTGGTCAGCTTCATTACTGTGCCGAAAACCATGCCGGGGGTGCATTTACTGCATCGATTTGGGCCGAAAATGAAACGATGCACCAATTCGTCCAGAAACAAAATGAACGCACCCAGTCCACTTTTATGGACCCAATAGTGATGTTTGGGTTCGTTAGGGTCAGTTTCATAATTGTGTCGAAAACCATGACGGGGTTGCATTTAATGCACCGAGTTGGGCAGAAAAGAAACGATGCACCGATACGGGCCAGAAACGAAACGAACGCACCCAATCCACTTTTTTGGACCCAATATTGATGTTTTGGTTCATTTTGGTCAGTTTCATTGCTGTGCCGAAAACCATGTCGGGCTGCATTTACTGCACCGATTCGGGCCAAAAATTAAACGATGCACGGACTCGTCCAGAAACAAAACGAACGCAGCCAGTCCACTTTTTTGGACCCAATTGTGATGTTTGGGTCAGTTTCGTAATTGTGTCGAAAACCGTGCCGGGGTTGCATTTAATGCACCGAGTCGGGCAGAAAAGAAACGATGCACCGATTCGGGCCAGAAACAAAACGAACGCACCCAATCCACTTTTTTGGACCCAGTAGTGATGTTTTGGTTCATTTTGGTCAGTTTCATTACTGTGCCGAAAACCATGCCGGGGGTGCTTTTACTGCATCGATTTGGGCCGAAAATGAAACGATGCACCAATTCGTCCAGAAACAAAACGAACGCACCCAGTCCACTTTTATGGACCCAATAGTGATGTTTGGGTTCGTTTGGGTCAGTTTCATAATTGTGTCGAAAACCATGACGGGGTTGCATTTAATGCACCGAGTTGGGCAGAAAAGAAACTATGCACCGATAAGGGCCAGAAACGAAATAAACGCACCCAATCCACTTTTTTGGACCCAATATTGATGTTTTGGTTCATTTTGGACAGTTTCATTACTGTGCCGAAAACCATGTCGGGGTGCATTTACTGCACTGATTCAGGCCAAAAATTAAACGACGCACCGATTCGTCCAGAAACAAAACGAACGCAGCCAGTCCACTTTTTTGGACCCAATAGTGATGTTTGGGTTCATTTGGGTCAGTTTCGTAATTGTGTCGAAAACCATGCCGAGGTTGCATTTAATGCACCGAGTCGGGCAGAAAAGAAACGATGCACCGATTCGGGCCAGAAACAAAACGAACGCATCCAATCCACTTTTTTGGACCCAGTAGTGATGTTTTGGTTCATTTTGGTCAGTTTCATTACTGTGCCGAAAACAATGCCGGGGGTGCATTTACTGCATCGATTTGGGCCGAAAATAAAACGATGCACCAATTCGTCCAGAAACAAAACGAACGCACCCAGTCCACTTTTATGGACCCAATAGTGATGTTTGGGTTCGTTTGGGTCAGTTTCATAATTGTGTCGAAAACCATGACGGGGTTGCATTTAATGCACCGAGTCGGGCAGAAAAGAAACTATGCACCGATAAGGGCCAGAAACGAAACGAACGCACCCAATCCACTTTTTTGGACCCAATATTGATGTTTTGGTTCATTTTGGTCAGTTTCATTACTGTGCCGAAAACCATGTCGAGGTGCATTTACTGCACCGATTCGGGCCAAAAATTAAACGATGCACCGACTTGTCCAGAAACAAAACGAACGCAGCCAGTCCACTTTTTTGGACCCAATAGTGATGTTTGGGTTCATTTGGGTCAGTTTCGTAATTGTGTCGAAAACCGTGCCGGGGTTGCATTTAATGCACCGAGTCGGGCAGAAAAGAAACGATGCACCGATTCGGGCCAGAAACAAAACGAACGCAGCTAGTCCACTTTTTTGGACCCAATAGTGATGTTTGGGTTCATTTGGGTCAGTTTCGTAATTGTGTCGAAAACCATGCCGAGGTTGCATTTAATGCACCGAGTCGGGCAGAAAAGAAACGATGCACCGATTCTGTAACAACCCTAAAATTCCCCATAGGATTTGTTGAGTGCAAAAATTCGAATTTAAAAATTTTTGGTGGAATTGTGTGCATGCAAACCAACATATAAGAGTGTCTTCATTTTGCTCCCTAAATTCTTAGGCAATTTAAATTCAAATTAAAATCAATTTGAAGTGCTAAGGATGAAATAGTGTGATTTGGATTTATTCGGATTTATTTGGATTTTTGGTTGGTTTGAATTCAAATTCTAGATTTGAATTCAAACTCTAATTGACTAAACTAATTTCCAATCCTATTCCTGTTCGTGGGCCGAAATCCCGGAGCTCAAGTCCATCTTTCCACCCTGAACTCTTTCTCCAATCCAACCGACCAAGCAGCCAACTCGGCCTTTCGGCCCAGCGCGGCCCATCTTCTTTCCCCGCCGCGTCCCCGCCGCGTCGCCGCCTCTCTCTCACTGACCACCGGGCCCCACCTGTCAGCCATCTTCTTCCTCCCCCCGCGTCATCTTTCCCGCCGCTCTCTCTCTCTCTCCCGCGGAGCGCCGCCCGTGACCCAACCACCCGGCCCCTGTGCGGCCCGTCGCGATTGCGCCGCGTGTCCGCGAGCGCTCGAGCTCCCTATCTCGCCGTCCGTGCCCGCCAAACCCTACCCCTAGCGCCTATTTAACCCGCCACCGGCCGTCTTCTTCCCCAAGCCGCGCCGCCCCTTTGGGGTTCCTTCCAGATCCAATTCGGGGGAGGGGAGGAGTAGGAGAGGGGTGGGGAAGGTCCAGGAGCTGTTGGAGCAAGGAGGAGTGGAGCCGGTCATCTTCCCCGCGCCGACACCGAGCACCGGAGCGCCGCCGTCCGTGGACTCGCCGGCGAGGAGCCGGACCAGGGACGAGAGGAAGCGCACGAGCATCGCCAAGCCTCGACGAGCACTACACCGAGCTGCAGCGATCGTCTACGTGACCCTAGGTGAGCGCCGCCGAGTTTCCCCCTTCTTCTCTGTCTCCGGCCGAATTCCGCCGCCGCCGCCTGCTAGCCTCCTGTGAACCGGCCATCGAGCCGTGTATCTTCTGCAGGGACCCCTCGAGCCGCTGCAGCCGTTCGCAACCGCCGACGCCCTAGCCTTGACCCTGGCCGCCATGCTGTCGCCGCGCACCAAGCGAGCTCGGGCCGCGCGAGCGCCATGGCCGCGGCGCGGTCAAGCCCATGGCTTGAACTGCGCGCGCGAGCCAAACACACTCACGCACACACGCACCACCCAGCACCGGAGCATGTGCACGGCCCTCGCGGTCTGAAGCACCGGGCCTGCGCGTCGCCACGGAGCCGGCTCGCCGGAGCACCCGTGCCGCCGCCGTCGCACGTCGGGAAGCCACTCCGTCGGCTGATCCGAGCCCTTTTCCCCTCGAGCGTGTTCGCCTAACCCTAGTGAAGCTGTCCCGACCATTCTTGAGCCCAGCCGAGCCATCCCCGGCCGGATCCGCCGCCGACCGTCGCCGCCGGCGCGTTCCAGTGCGCGCCGCGCGCGCGTCGCGTCGCGCCGTGGCCGTGCCACACGCAGGACCACACCAAGTCGCCACACAGCCGTGCACAGAAGATCCCAGTTCGGCCACACCAGATCCCGTGCACCCGGCTCACGTGGACCCATCTCACGGTTCACCGTGGACTCAGTCCACCAAGCCAGATCCAGCAGCCAGCCCTTCGTGGGCCGAATCTCGCAAGTTAAGTCTGTTCAACCCCCTTGAACTCTTCCGGCCCATTCACTTTCGGCCCAGTTCCAGCCCAGCCAGCGTTTATTCTTTTTCTTTTTCTTTTTCTTTTAACAGCGCTGACGTATGGGACCCACTTGTCATACTCTGCGAGTCACTGACACATGGGGCCCACTGACCAGGGTTGACCCGCTGACCGTTGACCGTTGACCCCGTTGACCGTTGACCGGTCAACGCTGACGTCAGCAGGGCCCACTGCTGACGTCATCCTAGGCGGACCCCACTGCTGACGTCAGCATGACGTCATGCTGACGTCAGCAGGCTAATTATTTGTCTGTTTTCTTTTTCGGAAATTATTTAATATTTTCAGAAAATGATTTAAACTTCGAAAATTAATAATAAATCAACCGTAGCTCAGAAAAATATGAAACCAGTTTCTATATTTTTCTAAAATCATGATCTACGCGTTAGTATAGAATTTGGTGTTATTTGGGTCTTCTTTCGTCGCTGTCTTAGTGTTTCTTTGCTAGTAGTCGCGTCTTATTTTATTTTCCGCGACCCTAGGAGCTCCGGAGAGTCAGGAGGAGCCGGACTACCTCAACAACTGCTTTGACGAGGACGAAGACCTTTGCCCAGGTTCACGCCCGACCATCTCTGAAATACCTATTAGACATGCAAACTAGTATGCTAGCGCTTTACTTTACTCGCATGATAAACCTGCACTGCCTTTGTTATTATCCTGTTACCTTGCTACCTACTACTCACTTTATAAATATGCTATGCTATGCATGTGTTGGGATGGTTGTGATTGATCCTCTTGGCGTGAGTTGTGGGTGGTTTGGGAGGAGTAGTGCAGCTAGGCGGTGTAAGCGAGTAATAACAACTCGATCGTTGATCGAGGTGCTGAGGGGCTGCACTCGGGCAGTCCCTATGGGGTACCTGTTGCGGGTACATGGTTACTGGTTACTTGGGGATTGGTACTCGGTGAGTACCTGAGGAGTTTGGGCGGCAATACCTGTTATGGGTGCCGATTGCGGACCGTTGCGGCGGATCGCTTGTGATGTAGATACTCGCTTTACCGAACAATTAAGGACCGAGTCGTGCCCCCACTTCGGACTTGGGAATTACCGTGCTCACCATCTACCCAGTATGGGGAGGGTTCCAGCAAGCCTACTCTAGTGCGGCGCCGAGACTGTAGGAGAATCGAGTTTGATATGTGTAGGGGGGATTCGTTGCGGCGTAATCTCCCTGATTTACCACGGCCCCCGACTGGCCCCGGTGGGAAGGTTTCACGACCCTGGGGCAGATGTTAGATCGGATGTTTCCCGAGCACAGGGAGACAGGATTGGCGCCGTTACTGTTTAGGGTCTTTGCTGTGGGCTGCGTCTCAGGTTGGTTGCGGACTAGCCTTGCAGCCCGGATGGATTCCTGGAGTGCCACCTCTGCAGAGTGTAAACTATACGTATAGCCGTGTCCACGGTTACGGACGACCCATTTCTGAGAAGCCCCGGCTAGCATGGGAATCTGCTTTCTTACCTCATCCTTGATTTGGGTTATGAGAGATTGGTCCAGCTGAGGCTGTTGAGACGAGGTGGGGAGGGAGCTCACCGAGTCGACTAGTGAGTGAAAGGTGTTGGTGGATATGATTTGCGGGAACCTGCCGTGGCAGGACGAGCCCGATGGGAAAATGTGAGGCTGATGGTTGGTTTTGGGGAGCGGATGGATGTATGTGTGAGCAGGAGTTGGTGTTGAGCTGAAATTGGGTTATTGCTGCTGCTTGCATAAGAAACCCTGGCTTAAACCTTGATTATTTCTATATCCTTAGAATAGGCCACCTTTAAAGCTTGCATCATATTATGGTTGGTGACGTGGACCTGTCCCATTTCCTTGGGGACAGACTTTGGGTTCTCAGGTGAAGACCCCGACCGCGAGTTCAACCAGGACGGGTGGTACGATTGAAGGGTGTGCGCTACGCTCAAGGATGCCTGTGGAGGAGTGGACCCTGTTGTTCTAGCTACCGCTGCGCAGATGTTTCTTATTGTCGTTTTAGCCCAGAGGGCTTGTACCAGGCGCTTTGTCTTTATATGAGTCATGTAATGAATCTTTTATCGTTGTATGGATGTGATATTCGACTGAGATGAGTTCTGTACGAGATAGCTGCTATTCCTGGGACTATCTCAATGGTACAGGGAGTCGGGTTCTCGTCGGTGAGAATCCGGTTCGTCACAGTTGGTATCAGAGCCATACTTGACCGTAGCGCGTAACCCATAGAACGGAAACTAGGGACAGAAGCTCTAACTGAGTCCTCTATTTTATATGAAACCCCTTGGACTATTTGAAAACTATATAAGTACATCTCATCTTTTTGCAAAACTTTTACCCTTACCTTACCTGACTAACTTGCTAACTTACTAACAACCCACTAACTGTCTGGCAGATGGAAGGAAGATCAGCAGATGAACGACGGGAGATCAGGACCACAGGAGCAGACTGTGGAGGTTTGGCAGTGCTACTGAGGGAGGTGCTGCGTACAGTGGGAATAGATGTGGATAACGTCTTCTACGAGGGATGGACCTACGGACCTGGAGAGGGAGTACACACCCGGTTGCAGATGGTTGTACCCAATATCCCTGGACGACCAAGGTCACTGATGCTACGAGCAGCTACCAGCGAGAGCACTTTCAGTCGGGCAGTGCAGACTATAGCTATGAGGATACTCCGACTTGCCACACTTGTGTACCAGAGTCAGCTCAGCCACACTCGTTTCCGGTACCTACCGCGAGCTCTAGAAGATCCGACAGACATAGATGCAGTCAGCCTACAGGCTCACGCAGCAGACCGAGAGCGGAACGTGACTCTGCGGACCTCAGTTCAGTGCATGATAGAGCAGGAGTACTTGAACATTGGCTTAGAAGAGAAAGTTGCCAAACTGAAAGAGAAGGTATGGAAGCAAGACCTCCAGCTGATGGAGAAGGACAACAGGATCGCCTTACTTGAGGAGCAACTCAGAGCTAAAACAAGGGAAGTCAGAATCTTGGAGTACGAAGCTCGCAACAACAGGCAGTTGGCAGGACTGATCCGAGCAACTCACCATGCTCGAGATGTCCGCCTGGAAGATCAGCTCACAGAAAGAGACAAGGAACTAGCAGCCAAGGAAGAAGAGATAGAAGGTCTGAAGGAAGAAGTATACTGGTTGGACAGTCTCAACTCAGAACTTCAAGAAGAGGTGGATAGCTACAAAGAGAAGAATGGACGAAACTACCAGCTGATGAAGTACCTGAGTCTTCAACAAATTATGGCAAAGGATGAAGCTCGAAGGACCCTTAGTAGTTGGGTAAGATCAGACAGGAAAAGAGTGGCAGAAATGATCGCAGTGAACCAAGGACTACCAGAAGAACGCAGAGTTGAACCCAGGACAGAGAACTACAGAGTTTCACCAAGCCGAGTTGAGCCGATACCACCACCTGAGGCTCGAACCCTTACTTCCGAGATGACAAGACTGAGACAAGAACTGACACACTTAGAGAGGCAGTTGACAGAACCTGAGATGGACATAGTGAGGTTGGCAGCGCACCTCACGGACACCCACCAAGACAACAGGCAGTGATCAAGCAGTAGACAGAGACTGAGGCTGTGAGGTTGGCAGCGCGCCTCACAGGCACTTTCAGCAGTATGGGACAGATGCAGTAGGCAGTATCAGCAGATGTCAGCAGATGATGAGAGTTGTATCTATCTTCATGAGTAGATGTTTAGACTTAGTAGATCATGACCACCTTTTGGCTCAGCCACGATGTAGCATTCGCTTAGATGTACTAATCCTCAAGGTTTCAGGAGCTGACCTCGGGATAGTACACATGTCTAGGGTGTAATGCTGTTATGATTGATCGATCTTTTTGGCTGTTCTTGCAGTTTTATTGTTGTTCATCTTGAGTGTACTTTAGTGTTGAGTCTATTTCATGTGTGCAGCTCCTACTCTAGTTACGCTAACCTAACCCTTACCGACCGCCACTAAATCTGCTCTATGAAAAATTCAGCAATATGTCGATCCGAAGATCCAACCGACTGCTTGCACGTTTTGAGGAAGCTGAGCAAGAAGAGGCAGCAATGGCAGTTAGAGGCAGAGGACGTGTCAGAGGTCGAGGTCGTGGAAGAGCAGCAGTTGCAGTTAGAGGCAGAGGTCGTGGACGCGCAGCAGGCGTGCTCCAGCCCGAGAACAACACACCAGGAGAAGAACAGGAAGTGGAAATGGAAGAACCAGCAGTGGAACCTCAGCAGAACCAGCAGAACAACCAGCAACCACCGCCACCGCCTAACTTGGCAGAAGTGATGACTACTCAAACACAGCTGATGCAACAGATGGCACAGGCCAATACACAGATGATGCAAGCTATGCAACAGATGCAGGGAAATCAGAACCAGAACCGTCAGGGACACCGTGAGGAAGACCTACAAAGGAAGATTGAAAGGTTCATTAGGCTGAAAGCACCCACCTTCGACTACTCGGACGAACCACTCGATGCACACGACTGGTTACGTACCATCGAGACGAAGCTGGACCTGACAGACTACACTGAAGAAGAATGTGTTGCCCTTGCGGCGCACCAACTTGAAGGAGCAGCAAAAGCGTGGTGGGAGAGCTACTGTGACTCTCACGCGAACCCAGCTCAGATCACCTGGCTAGAGTTTTGTGAAGCTTTCAAGGAGTACCACATACCAGAACAAGTCATGGTGCATAAAGCAATGGAATTCAGGACAATGACCCAAGGAAGTTTGTCTGTAGCTGAGTACGCTCGACACTTTGCTAAGATGTCAAGGTACGCTCCTGAAGACGTCAACACTGAGAAGAAGAAGCAGTTTTGGTTCCAGCGTGGTTTACACAGAGGTCTGAGGACAGCACTCGCAGCGAGTTCGCACAGGTCACTAAGAGAGCTGATTGACAGGGCTATCGCTGTTGAGAAGGAAAGAGTGGGACTTGAAGATACCTGGCGAGAGAAGAAAAGAAAGGCTGAACAGTTGCACAACCACAGACTGAGTCAGAGGCCGAGGAGTGGCCAGAGCAACAGCCAAGGAAGCTCAGGATTTAACAGAAACAGCTACCAGGGTAACCGAGGCAGTAACAGCAACAGTTTTGGCAGCAGAAGTAACAACTACAACAACTTTGGTAACAGAAACAACAGCTACTCAAGTCAGGGAAATCCCAACTGGAAGCCGAACAACACACCCAGAATTGGTGGAGGGACCACAGTGGTCTGTTTTGCTTGTGGGAAGCCCGGTCACAAGTCCTTTGACTGTCCGGAGAAGAAGAACAAACAAACCCCAGCCAAGGCACCGGCACCTGGAGGACAGGACAGGCAGCCAGCAACAGCGCAGAGAGGACGCCTCAACCACTTGACAGAGGAAGAAGCCGAGGACGCTCCCGACGTTGTACTCGGTGAGTTTTTAGTAAATGGCATTCCAGCTTTGATATTGTTTGACTCTGGAGCAACTGGATCTTATATCTCGACCAAGTTTGTGAGAGAGCAGTCACCCCCGACAATACCTAAGGCTAGACCTATAGTCACTACTTCTCCCTTAGGAGAGCTTAGGTGCACTTTAGAGTGCCCCGCAGTTAGACTGATGATAGGAGGCCAGGAGTTCGAAGGAAACTTGACAGTCCTGGAATCGGATGGAATTGACGTGATACTAGGAATGGATTGGCTTACAGAGCACAAAGGAATAATCAGTTGCTCACCCAGAACAGTTGAGTTGACACACCCTAGTGGAGTCAAAGTAACAGCAGAGCCACAAAGAAGAACAGGGAAGAGATCCAGAACATGTATTCTGAGACAGTTGGTATACTCCATTGAGAAACAGACGATCGAAGAAGTACCTGTAGTATGTGAGTACCCGGACGTGTTTCCCGAGGAACTACCAGGATTACCACCTGACCGAGACGTAGAGTTCATAATCGAACTGCAACCAGGCACAGGGCCTATTGCCAAGAGACCGTACAGAATGTCAGTGGAAGAGCTAGAGGAACTCAAGAAGCAGCTGAAAGAGATGCTTGAAAGCGGTGTGATTCGACCAAGTGCATCCCCATGGGGATCGCCAGTGTTGTTTGTGAAGAAGAAAGATGGGTCAATGCGCATGTGCGTAGACTATCGATCCCTGAACGCAGTGACGATCAAGAACAAGTACCCATTACCTCGAATTGATGACTTGCTAGATCAGTTGAAGAAAGCCAAATACTTCAGTAAGATTGATCTGAGATCAGGATACCACCAAATGAAGATTAGAGAAGGTGACATTCCCAAGACAGCTTTTGTAACTCGGTACGGGCAGTACGAGTTCACCGTTGTGTCTCTTGGACTGACCAACGCACCTGCTTACTTTATGAACATGATGAACAAGGTATTCATGGAGGAACTGGACAAGTTCGTAGTGGTGTTCATTGATGACATACTAGTTTACTCAAAAACAGCCGAAGAACATGAGAAGCATCTGAGGATTGTACTAGAGAGGCTGAGGCAGCATCAACTCTACGGAAAGTTCAGCAAGTGTGAATTTTGGTTAGAGAAAGTAGCCTTTTTGGGTCACGTGTTGACAGCTGAGGGCGTAGCAGTCGACCCAGAAAAGATTGAGGCAGTAGCAGAATGGAAGCAGCCAAAGAGTGTTACGGAGATCCGGAGCTTTCTGGGATTGGCAGGATACTATAGGAGATTCATTGAGAACTTCTCCAAGATTGCCAAGCCAATGACCGAACTACTCAAGAACAATGTCCCATTCGAGTGGACGGACAAATGTGAAAGGAGTTTCCAAGAACTCAAGCACAAACTCACTACAACTCCAGTATTGACCCTGCCAGATATTCGCAAAGATTTCGTAGTCTACTGCGATGCTTCAAGACAAGGTTTGGGATGTGTTCTGATGCAAGAGGGCAAGGTTGTTGCCTATGCATCGAGGCAGCTGAGGAAACATGAGGAAAACTACCCCACACATGATTTAGAACTGGTAGCAGTGGTACATGCATTGAAGATCTGGAGGCACTATCTGATTGGTAACAAGTGCGATATCTACACAGATCACAAAAGTTTGAAGTATTTCTTCACCCAATCTGAACTGAACATGAGGCAAAGAAGATGGTTAGAACTGATCAAAGATTATGATTTGGAGATACACTACCATCCTGGCAAAGCTAATGTCGTGGCAGATGCCCTAAGTCGAAAGAGTTATTGCAACAACTTGATGATAGAAGAAAGTCAGCCAGAACTAGCGAAAGAGTTGTACATGCTGAAACTCGAGCTAGTAGAAGAAGGAAAACCCCAAGAAATGAGGGTGGAGTACAACCTAGGAGACCGTATCAAAGAAGCACAAGGAAAGTGTCCAGAAATCCAAGAAGTAAAAGAGGATATCCAACGAGGAGTAGCACCTGACTTCCGGATAGATGAAGCAGGGACAGTATGGCTGAAAGACCGTATCTGTGTACCACAGGATGAGGAAATCAGGAGAACAATTCTCTCAGAAGCTCACGAGTCCAAGTACTCAATACACCCAGGATGCACTAAGATGTATCAGGATCTGAAGGATAAATTCTGGTGGAAGAAAATGAGAGAGGACATAGCAGAGTATGTAGCCAAGTGCGACTCTTGTCGAAGAATCAAAGCAGAACATCAAAGACCAGCAGGACTGCTGAAAACACTGGAAATTCCAATGTGGAAGTGGGAAGATATTAGCATGGACTTTGTGGTTGGCCTACCTCGCACACAGAAAGGGAATGATGCCATTTGGGTCATAGTTGATCGACTGACAAAGGTAGCTCACTTCATACCAGTCAAAGGCACACACTCAGTAAGCAAACTAGCAGAGCTATACATAGACAACATTCTTAAGCTGCATGGGGCACCGAAAAGTATTGTGTCAGACAGAGGACCCCAATTCACAGCTCAATTCTGGCAAAGCCTACATCAAGCCATCGGGACAACCTTGGAGTATAGCACAGCCTACCACCCTCAGACAGATGGGCAGACTGAAAGAGTGAACCAAGTTCTTGAAGATTTGTTAAGGGCATGTGTTCTAGCATACAGCACAGACTGGGAGAAGAGTCTATCCTATGCAGAATTCTCCTATAACAACAGTTACCAGGCCAGCCTACAGATGTCACCCTTTGAGGCACTCTATGGCAGAAAATGCAGAACACCTCTAATGTGGTCAGAGGTGGGAGAACGAACATTCTTTGGACCTGATATGATTGTAGAGGCAGAAGAAAATGTGGCCAAGATCAGAGAGCACCTGAAGGCAGCTCAGAGCCGACAAAAGAGCTATGCAGATAAAAGGAGACGAGATCTGGAGTTCGAAGTAGGAGACTTCGTCTATCTAAAAGTGTCACCCCTCAGAGGGCATAAGAGATTCCAAGTGAAAGGAAAGCTAGCACCCCGTTTTGTTGGACCATACCAGATACTGGAGAGAGTAGGAAAGCTAGCCTACAAGCTAGACCTACCAGAGGAACTAGCGGGAGTGCACCCAGTGTTCCATGTATCTCAGCTGAGAAAGTGTCTGAGAGTACCAGAACATGAGGTCAAGACAGAGGCATTAGACCTACAAGACACCTTGGAGTACCTGGAGTACCCAGAGAGGATACTAGACAGAGCAGTCAAAGAGACCAGAAGCACAGCTATTCCATTTTGCAAAGTACAGTGGAGCAATCACTCAGAAAGGGAAGCCACTTGGGAAAAGGAGTCAGTGCTGAAGGAGAAATACCCCCACTTGTTTAAACCATAGGTAATCACAAATCTCGAGGACGAGATTCTTGTGAGGGGGGGAGACTGTAACAACCCTAAAATTCCCCATAGGATTTGTTGAGTGCAAAAATTCGAATTTAAAAATTTTTGGTGGAATTGTGTGCATGCAAACCAACATATAAGAGTGTCTTCATTTTGCTCCCTAAATTCTTAGGCAATTTAAATTCAAATTAAAATCAATTTGAAGTGCTAAGGATGAAATAGTGTGATTTGGATTTATTCGGATTTATTTGGATTTTTGGTTGGTTTGAATTCAAATTCTAGATTTGAATTCAAACTCTAATTGACTAAACTAATTTCCAATCCTATTCCTGTTCGTGGGCCGAAATCCCGGAGCTCAAGTCCATCTTTCCACCCTGAACTCTTTCTCCAATCCAACCGACCAAGCAGCCAACTCGGCCTTTCGGCCCAGCGCGGCCCATCTTCTTTCCCCGCCGCGTCCCCGCCGCGTCGCCGCCTCTCTCTCACTGACCACCGGGCCCCACCTGTCAGCCATCTTCTTCCTCCCCCCGCGTCATCTTTCCCGCCGCTCTCTCTCTCTCTCCCGCGGAGCGCCGCCCGTGACCCAACCACCCGGCCCCTGTGCGGCCCGTCGCGATTGCGCCGCGTGTCCGCGAGCGCTCGAGCTCCCTATCTCGCCGTCCGTGCCCGCCAAACCCTACCCCTAGCGCCTATTTAACCCGCCGCCGGCCGTCTTCTTCCCCAAGCCGCGCCGCCCCTTTGGGGTTCCTTCCAGATCCAATTCGGGGGAGGGGAGGAGTAGGAGAGGGGTGGGGAAGGTCCAGGAGCTGTTGGAGCAAGGAGGAGTGGAGCCGGTCATCTTCCCCGCGCCGACACCGAGCACCGGAGCGCCGCCGTCCGTGGACTCGCCGGCGAGGAGCCGGACCAGGGACGAGAGGAAGCGCACGAGCATCGCCAAGCCTCGACGAGCACTACACCGAGCTGCAGCGATCGTCTACGTGACCCTAGGTGAGCGCCGCCGAGTTTCCCCCTTCTTCTCTGTCTCCGGCCGAATTCCGCCGCCGCCGCCTGCTAGCCTCCTGTGAACCGGCCATCGAGCCGTGTATCTTCTGCAGGGACCCCTCGAGCCGCTGCAGCCGTTCGCAACCGCCGACGCCCTAGCCTTGACCCTGGCCGCCATGCTGTCGCCGCGCACCGAGCGAGCTCGGGCCGCGCGAGCGCCATGGCCGCGGCGCGGTCAAGCCCATGGCTTGAACTGCGCGCGCGAGCCAAACACACTCACGCACACACGCACCACCCAGCACCGGAGCATGTGCACGGCCCTCGCGGTCTGAAGCACCGGGCCTGCGCGTCGCCACGGAGCCGGCTCGCCGGAGCACCCGTGCCGCCGCCGTCGCACGTCGGGAAGCCACTCCGTCGGCTGATCCGAGCCCTTTTCCCCTCGAGCGTGTTCGCCTAACCCTAGTGAAGCTGTCCCGACCATTCTTGAGCCCAGCCGAGCCATCCCCGGCCGGATCCGCCGCCGACCGTCGCCGCCGGCGCGTTCCAGTGCGCGCCGCGCACGCGTCGCGTCGCGCCGTGGCCGTGCCACACGCAGGACCACACCAAGTCGCCACACAGCCGTGCACAGAAGATCCCAGTTCGGCCACACCAGATCCCGTGCACCCGGCTCACGTGGACCCATCTCACGGTTCACCGTGGACTCAGTCCACCAAGCCAGATCCAGCAGCCAGCCCTTCGTGGGCCGAATCTCGCAAGTTAAGTCTGTTCAACCCCCTTGAACTCTTCCGGCCCATTCACTTTCGGCCCAGTTCCAGCCCAGCCAGCGTTTATTCTTTTTCTTTTTCTTTTAACAGCGCTGACGTATGGGACCCACCTGTCATACTCTGCGAGTCACTGACACATGGGGCCCACTGACCAGGGTTGACCCACTGACCGTTGACCGTTGACCCCGTTGACCGTTGACCGGTCAACGTTGACGTCCGCAGGGCCCACTGCTGACGTCATCCTAGGCGGACCCCACTGCTGACGTCAGCATGACGTCATGCTGACGTCAGCAGGCTAATTATTTGTCTGTTTTCTTTTTCGGAAATTATTTAATATTTTCAGAAAATGATTTAAACTTCGAAAATTAATAATAAATCAACCGTAGCTCAGAAAAATATGAAACCAGTTTCTATATTTTTCTAAAATCATGATCTACGCGTTAGTATAGAATTTGGTGTTATTTGGGTCTTCTTTCGTCGCTGTCTTAGTGTTTCTTTGCTAGTAGTCGCGTCTTATTTTATTTTCCGCGACCCTAGGAGCTCCGGAGAGTCAGGAGGAGCCGGACTACCTCAACAACTGCTTTGACGAGGACGAAGACCTTTGCCCAGGTTCACGCCCGACCATCTCTGAAATACCTATTAGACATGCAAACTAGTATGCTAGCGCTTTACTTTACTCGCATGATAAACCTGCACTGCCTTTGTTATTATCCTGTTACCTTGCTACCTACTACTCACTTTATAAATATGCTATGCTATGCATGTGTTGGGATGGTTGTGATTGATCCTCTTGGCGTGAGTTGTGGGTGGTTTGGGAGGAGTAGTGCAGCTAGGCGGTGTAAGCGAGTAATAACAACTCGATCGTTGATCGAGGTGCTGAGGGGCTGCACTCGGGCAGTCCCTATGGGGTACCTGTTGCGGGTACATGGTTACTGGTTACTTGGGGATTGGTACTCGGTGAGTACCTGAGGAGTTTGGGCGGCAATACCTGTTATGGGTGCCGATTGCGGACCGTTGCGGCGGATCGCTTGTGATGCAGATACTCGCTTTACCGAACAATTAAGGACCGAGTCGTGCCCCCACTTCGGACTTGGGAATTACCGTGCTCACCATCTACCCAGTATGGGGAGGGTTCCAGCAAGCCTACTCTAGTGCGGCGCCGAGACTGTAGGAGAATCGAGTTTGATATGTGTAGGGGGGATTCGTTGCGGCGTAATCTCCCTGATTTACCACGGCCCCCGACTGGCCCCGGTGGGAAGGTTTCACGACCCTGGGGCAGATGTTAGATCGGATGTTTCCCGAGCACAGGGAGACAGGATTGGCGCCGTTACTGTTTAGGGTCTTTGCTGTGGGCTGCGTCTCAGGTTGGTTGCGGACTAGCCTTGCAGCCCGGATGGATTCCTGGAGTGCCACCTCTGCAGAGTGTAAACTATACGTATAGCCGTGTCCACGGTTACGGACGACCCATTTCTGAGAAGCCCCGGCTAGCATGGGAATCTGCTTTCTTACCTCATCCTTGATTTGGGTTATGAGAGATTGGTCCAGCTGAGGCTGTTGAGACGAGGTGGGGAGGGAGCTCACCGAGTCGACTAGTGAGTGAAAGGTGTTGGTGGATATGATTTGCGGGAACCTGCCGTGGCAGGACGAGCCCGATGGGAAAATGTGAGGCTGATGGTTGGTTTTGGGGAGCGGATGGATGTATGTGTGAGCAGGAGTTGGTGTTGAGCTGAAATTGGGTTATTGCTGCTGCTTGCATAAGAAACCCTGGCTTAAACCTTGATTATTTCTATATCCTTAGAATAGGCCACCTTTAAAGCTTGCATCATATTATGGTTGGTGACGTGGACCTGTCCCATTTCCTTGGGGACAGACTTTGGGTTCTCAGGTGAAGACCCCGATCGCGAGTTCAACCAGGACGGGTGGTACGATTGAAGGGTGTGCGCTACGCTCAAGGATGCCTGTGGAGGAGTGGACCCTGTTGTTCTAGCTACCGCTGCGCAGATGTTTCTTATTGTCGTTTTAGCCCAGAGGGCTTGTACCAGGCGCTTTGTCTTTATATGAGTCATGTAATGAATCTTTTATCGTTGTATGGATGTGATATTCGACTGAGATGAGTTCTGTACGAGATAGCTGCTATTCCTGGGACTATCTCAATGGTACAGGGAGTCGGGTTCTCGTCGGTGAGAATCCGGTTCGTCACAGATTCAGGCCAGAAACAAAACGAACGCACCCAATCCACTTTTTTGGACCTAGTAGTGATGTTTTGGTTCATTTTGGTCAGTTTCATTACTATGCCGAAAACCATGCCGGGGGTGCATGTACTGCATCGATTTGGGCCTAAAATGAAACGATGCACCCAGTCCATTTTTATGGACCCAATAGTGATGTTTGGGTTCGTTTGGGTCAGTTTCATAATTGTGTCGAAAACCATGACGGGGTTGCATTTAATGCACCGAGTTGGGCAGAAAAGAAACGATGCACCGATACGGGCCAGAAACGAAACGAACGCACCCAATCCACTTTTTTGGACCCAATATTGATGTTTTGGTTCATTTTGGTCAGTTTCATTGGTGTGCCGAAAACCATGTCGGGGTGCATTTACTGCACCGATTCGGGCCAAAAATTAAACGATGCACGGACTCGTCCAGAAACAAAACGAACGCAGCCAGTCCACTTTTTTGGACCCAATTGTGATGTTTGGGTCAGTTTCGTAATTGTGTCGAAAACCGTGCCGGGTTGCATTTAATGCACCGAGTCGGGCAGAAAAGAAACGATGCACCGATTCGGGCCAGAAACAAAACGAACGCACCCAATCCACTTTTTTGGACCCAGTAGTGATGTTTTGTTTTATTTTGGTCAGTTTCATTACTGTGCCGAAAACCATGCCGGGGGTGCATTTACTGCATCGATTTGGGCCGAAAATGAAACGATGCACCAATTCGTCCAGAAACAAAACGAACGCACCCAGTCCACTTTTATGGAGCCAATAGTGATGTTTGGGTTCGTTTGGGTCAGTTTCATAATTGTGTCGAAAACCATGACGGGGTTGCATTTAATGCACCGAGTCGGGCAGAAAAGAAACTATGCACCGATAAGGGCCAGAAACGAAACAAACGCACCCAATCCACTTTTTTGGACCCAATATTGATGTTTTGGTTCATTTTGGTCAGTTTCATTACTGTGCCGAAAACCATGTCGGGGTGCATTTACTGCACCGATTCGGGCCAAAAATTAAACAATGCACTTTCTTGTCCAGAAACAAAACGAACGCAGCCAGTCCACTTTTTTGGACCCAATAGTGATGTTTGGGTTCATTTGGGTCAGTTTCGTAATTGTGTCGAAAACCGTGCCGGGGTTGCATTTAATGCACCGAGTCGGGCAGAAAAGAAACGATGCACCGATTCGGGCCAGAAACAAAACGAACGCAGCTAGTCCACTTTTTTGGACCCAATAGTGATGTTTGGGTTCATTTGGGTCAGTTTCGTAATTGTGTCGAAAACCATGCCGAGGTTGCATTTAATGCACCGAGTCGGGCAGAAAAGAAACGATGCACCGATTCGGGCCAGAAACAAAACGAACGCACCCAATCCACTTTTTTGGACCCAGTAGTGATGTTTTGGTTCATTTTGGTCAGTTTCATTACTGTGCCGAAAACCATGCCGGGGGTGCATTTACTGCATCGATTTGGGCCGAAAATGAAACGATGCACCGATTCGGGCCAGAAACAAAATGAACGCACCCAGTCCACTTTTATGGACCCAATAGTGATGTTTGGGTACGTTTGGGTCAGTTTCATAATTGTGTCGAAAACCATGACGGGGTTGCATTTAATGCACCGAGTTGGGCAGAAAAGAAACGATGCACCGATACGGGCCAGAAACGAAACGAACGCACCCAATCCACTTTTTTGGACCCAATATTGATGTTTTGGTTCATTTTGGTCAGTTTCATTGCTGTGCCGAAAACCATGTCGGGGTGCATTTACTGCACCGATTCGGGCCAAAAATTAAACGATGCACGGACTCGTCCAGAGACAAAACGAACGCAGCCAGTCCACTTTTTTGGACCCAATTGTGATGTTTGGGTCAATTTCGTAATTGTGTCGAAAACCGTGCCGGGGTTGCATTTAATGCACCGAGTCGGGCAGAAAAGAAACGATGCACCGATTCGGGCCAGAAACAAAATGAACGCACCCAATCCACTTTTTTGGACCCAGTAGTGATGTTTTGGTTCATTTTGGTCAGTTTCATTACTGTGCCGAAAACCATGCCGGGGGTGCATTTACTGCATCGATTTGGGCCGAAAATAAAACGATGCACCAATTCGTCCAGAAACAAAACGAACGCACCCAGTCCACTTTTATGGACCCAATAGTGATGTTTGGGTTCGTTTGGGTCAGTTTCATAATTGTGTCGAAAACCATGACGGGGTTGCATTTAATGCACCGAGTTGGGCAGAAAAGAAACTATGCACCGATAAGGGCCAGAAACGAAACAAACGCACCCAATCCACTTTTTTGGACCCAATATTGATGTTTTGGTTCATTTTGGTCAGTTTCATTACTGTGCCGAAAACCATGTCGGGGTGCATTTACTGCACCGATTCGGGCCAAAAATTAAACGATCCACCGACTTGTCCAGAAACAAAACGAACGCAGCCAGTCCACTTTTTTGGACCCAATAGTGATGTTTGGGTTCATTTGGGTCAGCTTCGTAATTGTGTCGAAAACCGTGCCGGGGTTGCATTTAATGCACCGAGTCGGGCAGAAAAGAAACGATGCACCGATTCGGGCCAGAAACAAAACGAACACAGCTAGTCCACTTTTTTGGACCCAATAGTGATGTTTGGGTTCATTTGGGTCAGTTTCGTAATTGTGTCGAAAACCATGCCGAGGTTGCATTTAATGCACCGAGTCGGGCAGAAAAGAAACGATGCACCGATTCGGGCCAGAAACAAAACGAACGCACCCAATCCACTTTTTTGGACCCAGTAGTGATGTTTTGGTTCATTTTGGTCAGTTTCATTACTGTGCCGAAAACCATGCCGGGGGTGCATTTACTGCATCGATTTGGGCCGAAAATGAAACGATGCACCGATTCGGGCCAGAAACAAAATGAACGCTCCCAGTCCACTTTTATGGACCCAATAGTGATGTTTGGGTACGTTTGGGTCAGTTTCATAATTGTGTCGAAAACCATGACGGGGTTGCATTTAATGCACCGAGTTGGGCAGAAAAGAAACGATGCACCGATACGGGCCAGAAACGAAACGAACGCACCCAATCCACTTTTTTGGACCCAATATTGATGTTTTGGTTCATTTTGGTCAGTTTCATTGCTGTGCCGAAAACCATGTCAGGGTGCATTTACTGCACCGATTCGGGCCAAAAATTAAACGAAGCACGGACTCGTCCAGAAACAAAACGAACGCAGCCAGTCCACTTTTTTGGACCCAATTGTGATGTTTGGGTCAATTTCGTAATTGTGTCGAAAACCGTGCCGGGGTTGCATTTAATGCACCGAGTCGGGCAGAAAAGAAACGATGCACCGATTCGGGCCAGAAACAAAATGAACGCACCCAATCCACTTTTTTGGACCCAGTAGTGATGTTTTGGTTCATTTTGGTCAGTTTCATTACTGTGCTGAAAACCATGCCGGGGGTGCATTTACTGCATCGATTTGGGCCGAAAATAAAACGATGCACCAATTCGTCCAGAAACAAAACGAACGCACCCAGTCCACTTTTATGGACCCAATAGTAATGTTTGGGTTCGTTTGGGTCAGTTTCATAATTGTGTCGAAAACCATGTCGGGGTTGCATTTAATGCACCGAGTCGGGCAGAAAAGAAACTATGCACCGATAAGGGCCAGAAACGAAACAAACGCACCCAATCCACTTTTTTGGACCCAATATTGATGTTTTGGTTCATTTTGGTCAGTTTCATTACTGTGCCGAAAACCATGTCGGGGTGCATTTACTGCACCGATTCGGGCCAAAAATTAAACGATGCACCGACTTGTCCAGAAACAAAACGAACGCAGCCAGTCCACTTTTTTGGACCCAATAGTGATGTTTGGGTTCATTTGGGTCAGTTTCGTAATTGTGTCGAAAACCGTGCCGGGGTTGCATTTAATGCACCGAGTCGGGCAGAAAAGAAACGATGCACCGATTCGGGCCAGAAACAAAACGAACGCAGCTAGTCCACTTTTTTGGACCCAATAGTGATGTTTGGGTTCATTTGGGTCAGTTTCGTAATTGTGTCGAAAACCATGCCGAGGTTGCATTTAATGCACCGAGTCGGGCAGAAAAGAAACGATGCACCGATTCGGGCCAGAAACAAAACGAACGCACCCAATCCACTTTTTTGGACCCAGTAGTGATGTTTTGGTTCATTTTGGTCAGTTTCATTACTGTGCCGAAAACCATGCCGGGGGTGCATTTACTGCATCGATTTGGGCCGAAAATGAAACGATGCACCGATTCGGGCCAGAAACAAAATGAACGCACCCAGTCCACTTTTATGGACCCAATAGTGATGTTTGGGTACGTTTGGGTCAGTTTCATAATTGTGTCGAAAACCATGACGGGGTTGCATTTAATGCACCGAGTTGGGCAGAAAAGAAACGATGCACCGATACGGGCCAGAAACGAAACGAACGCACCCAATCCACTTTTTTGGACCCAATATTGATGTTTTGGTTCATTTTGGTCAGTTTCATTGCTGTGCCGAAAACCATGTCGGGGTGCATTTACTGCACCGATTCGGGCCAAAAATTAAACGATGCACGGACTCGTCCAGAGACAAAACGAACGCAGCCAGTCCACTTTTTTGGACCCAATTGTGATGTTTGGGTCAATTTCGTAATTGTGTCGAAAACCGTGCCGGGGTTGCATTTAATGCACCGAGTCGGGCAGAAAAGAAACGATGCACCGATTCGGGCCAGAAACAAAATGAACGCACCCAATCCACTTTTTTGGACCCAGTAGTGATGTTTTGGTTCATTTTGGTCAGTTTCATTACTGTGCCGAAAACCATGCCGGGGGTGCATTTACTGCATCGATTTGGGCCGAAAATGAAA
Organism: Echinochloa phyllopogon; assembly: GCA_033239725.1. NCBI lineage: Eukaryota > Viridiplantae > Streptophyta > Magnoliopsida > Poales > Poaceae > Echinochloa > Echinochloa phyllopogon. The sequence goes on from BTCW01000018.1 coordinate 34,695,799, forward strand.
CGATGCACCGATTCGGGCCAGAAACAAAATGAACGCACCCAGTCCACTTTTATGGACCCAATAGTGATGTTTGGGTACGTTTGGGTCAGTTTCATAATTGTGTCGAAAACCATGACGGGGTTGCATTTAATGCACCGAGTTGGGCAGAAAAGAAACGATGCACCGATACGGGCCAGAAACGAAACGAACGCACCCAATCCACTTTTTTGGACCCAATATTGATGTTTTGGTTCATTTTGGTCAGTTTCATTGCTGTGCCGAAAACCATGTCGGGGTGCATTTACTGCACCGATTCGGGCCAAAAATTAAACGATGCACGGACTCGTCCAGAGACAAAACGAACGCAGCCAGTCCACTTTTTTGGACCCAATTGTGATGTTTGGGTCAATTTCGTAATTGTGTCGAAAACCGTGCCGGGGTTGCATTTAATGCACCGAGTCGGGCAGAAAAGAAACGATGCACCGATTCGGGCCAGAAACAAAATGAACGCACCCAATCCACTTTTTTGGACCCAGTAGTGATGTTTTGGTTCATTTTGGTCAGTTTCATTACTGTGCCGAAAACCATGCCGGGGGTGCATTTACTGCATCGATTTGGGCCGAAAATAAAACGATGCACCAATTCGTCCAGAAACAAAACGAACGCACCCAGTCCACTTTTATGGACCCAATAGTGATGTTTGGGTTCGTTTGGGTCAGTTTCATAATTGTGTCGAAAACCATGACGGGGTTGCATTTAATGCACCGAGTTGGGCAGAAAAGAAACTATGCACCGATAAGGGCCAGAAACGAAACAAACGCACCCAATCCACTTTTTTGGACCCAATATTGATGTTTTGGTTCATTTTGGTCAGTTTCATTACTGTGCCGAAAACCATGTCGGGGTGCATTTACTGCACCGATTCGGGCCAAAAATTAAACGATCCACCGACTTGTCCAGAAACAAAACGAACGCAGCCAGTCCACTTTTTTGGACCCAATAGTGATGTTTGGGTTCATTTGGGTCAGCTTCGTAATTGTGTCGAAAACCGTGCCGGGGTTGCATTTAATGCACCGAGTCGGGCAGAAAAGAAACGATGCACCGATTCGGGCCAGAAACAAAACGAACACAGCTAGTCCACTTTTTTGGACCCAATAGTGATGTTTGGGTTCATTTGGGTCAGTTTCGTAATTGTGTCGAAAACCATGCCGAGGTTGCATTTAATGCACCGAGTCGGGCAGAAAAGAAACGATGCACCGATTCGGGCCAGAAACAAAACGAACGCACCCAATCCACTTTTTTGGACCCAGTAGTGATGTTTTGGTTCATTTTGGTCAGTTTCATTACTGTGCCGAAAACCATGCCGGGGGTGCATTTACTGCATCGATTTGGGCCGAAAATGAAACGATGCACCGATTCGGGCCAGAAACAAAATGAACGCTCCCAGTCCACTTTTATGGACCCAATAGTGATGTTTGGGTACGTTTGGGTCAGTTTCATAATTGTGTCGAAAACCATGACGGGGTTGCATTTAATGCACCGAGTTGGGCAGAAAAGAAACGATGCACCGATACGGGCCAGAAACGAAACGAACGCACCCAATCCACTTTTTTGGACCCAATATTGATGTTTTGGTTCATTTTGGTCAGTTTCATTGCTGTGCCGAAAACCATGTCAGGGTGCATTTACTGCACCGATTCGGGCCAAAAATTAAACGAAGCACGGACTCGTCCAGAAACAAAACGAACGCAGCCAGTCCACTTTTTTGGACCCAATTGTGATGTTTGGGTCAATTTCGTAATTGTGTCGAAAACCGTGCCGGGGTTGCATTTAATGCACCGAGTCGGGCAGAAAAGAAACGATGCACCGATTCGGGCCAGAAACAAAATGAACGCACCCAATCCACTTTTTTGGACCCAGTAGTGATGTTTTGGTTCATTTTGGTCAGTTTCATTACTGTGCTGAAAACCATGCCGGGGGTGCATTTACTGCATCGATTTGGGCCGAAAATAAAACGATGCACCAATTCGTCCAGAAACAAAACGAACGCACCCAGTCCACTTTTATGGACCCAATAGTAATGTTTGGGTTCGTTTGGGTCAGTTTCATAATTGTGTCGAAAACCATGTCGGGGTTGCATTTAATGCACCGAGTCGGGCAGAAAAGAAACTATGCACCGATAAGGGCCAGAAACGAAACAAACGCACCCAATCCACTTTTTTGGACCCAATATTGATGTTTTGGTTCATTTTGGTCAGTTTCATTACTGTGCCGAAAACCATGTCGGGGTGCATTTACTGCACCGATTCGGGCCAAAAATTAAACGATGCACCGACTTGTCCAGAAACAAAACGAACGCAGCCAGTCCACTTTTTTGGACCCAATAGTGATGTTTGGGTTCATTTGGGTCAGTTTCGTAATTGTGTCGAAAACCGTGCCGGGGTTGCATTTAATGCACCGAGTCGGGCAGAAAAGAAACGATGCACCGATTCGGGCCAGAAACAAAACGAACGCAGCTAGTCCACTTTTTTGGACCCAATAGTGATGTTTGGGTTCATTTGGGTCAGTTTCGTAATTGTGTCGAAAACCATGCCGAGGTTGCATTTAATGCACCGAGTCGGGCAGAAAAGAAACGATGCACCGATTCGGGCCAGAAACAAAACGAACGCACCCAATCCACTTTTTTGGACCCAGTAGTGATGTTTTGATTCATTTTGGTCAGTTTCATTACTGTGCCGAAAACCATGCCGGGGGTGCATTTACTGCATCGATTTGGGCCGAAAATGAAACGATGCACCGATTCGGGCCAGAAACAAAATGAACGCACCCAGTCCACTTTTATGGACCCAATAGTGATGTTTGGGTACGTTTGGGTCAGTTTCATAATTGTGTCGAAAACCATGACGGGGTTGCATTTAATGCACCGAGTTGGGCAGAAAAGAAACGATGCACCGATACGGGCCAGAAACGAAACGAACGCACCCAATCCACTTTTTTGGACCCAATATTGATGTTTTGGTTCATTTTGGTCAGTTTCATTGCTGTGCCGAAAACCATGTCGGGGTGCATTTACTGCACCGATTCGGGCCAAAAATTAAACGATGCACGGACTCGTCCAGAGACAAAACGAACGCAGCCAGTCCACTTTTTTGGACCCAATTGTGATGTTTGGGTCAATTTCGTAATTGTGTCGAAAACCGTGCCGGGGTTGCATTTAATGCACCGAGTCGGGCAGAAAAGAAACGATGCACCGATTCGGGCCAGAAACAAAATGAACGCACCCAATCCACTTTTTTGGACCCAGTAGTGATGTTTTGGTTCATTTTGGTCAGTTTCATTACTGTGCCGAAAACCATGCCGGGGGTGCATTTACTGCATCGATTTGGGCCGAAAATAAAACGATGCACCAATTCGTCCAGAAACAAAACGAACGCACCCAGTCCACTTTTATGGACCCAATAGTGATGTTTGGGTTCGTTTGGGTCAGTTTCATAATTGTGTCGAAAACCATGACGGGGTTGCATTTAATGCACCGAGTTGGGCAGAAAAGAAACTATGCACCGATAAGGGCCAGAAACGAAACAAACGCACCCAATCCACTTTTTTGGACCCAATATTGATGTTTTGGTTCATTTTGGTCAGTTTCATTACTGTGCCGAAAACCATGTCGGGGTGCATTTACTGCACCGATTCGGGCCAAAAATTAAACCATGCACCGACTTGTCCAGAAACAAAACGAACGCAGCCAGTCCACTTTTTTGGACCCAATAGTGATGTTTGGGTTCATTTGGGTCAGTTTCGTAATTGTGTCGAAAACCGTGCCGGGGTTGCATTTAATGCACCGAGTCGGGCAGAAAAGAAACGATGCACCGATTCGGGCCAGAAACAAAACGAACACAGCTAGTCCACTTTTTTGGACCCAATAGTGATGTTTGGGTTCATTTGGGTCAGTTTCGTAATTGTGTCGAAAACCATGCCGAGGTTGCATTTAATGCACCGAGTCGGGCAGAAAAGAAACGATGCACCGATTCGGGCCAGAAACAAAACGAACGCACCCAATCCACTTTTTTGGACCCAGTAGTGATGTTTTGGTTCATTTTGGTCAGTTTCATTACTATGCCGAAAACCATGCCGGGGGTGCATTTACTGCATCGATTTGGGCCGAAAATGAAACGATGCACCGATTCGGGCCAGAAACAAAATGAACGCACCCAGTCCACTTTTATGGACCCAATAGTGATGTTTGGGTACGTTTGGGTCAGTTTCATAATTGTGTCGAAAACCATGACGGGGTTGCATTTAATGCACCGAGTTGGGCAGAAAAGAAACGATGCACCGATACGGGCCAGAAACGAAACGAACGCACCCAATCCACTTTTTTGGACCCAATATTGATGTTTTGGTTCATTTTGGTCAGTTTCATTGCTGTGCCGAAAACCATGTCGGGGTGCATTTACTGCACCGATTCGGGCCAAAAATTAAACGAAGCACGGACTCGTCCAGAAACAAAACGAACGCAGCCAGTCCACTTTCTTGGACCCAATTGTGATGTTTGGGTCAATTTCGTAATTGTGTCGAAAACCGTGCCGGGGTTGCATTTAATGCACCGAGTCGGGCAGAAAAGAAACGATGCACCGATTCGGGCCAGAAACAAAATGAACGCACCCAATCCACTTTTTTGTTCCTAGTAGTGATGTTTTGGTTCATTTTGGTCAGTTTCATTACTGTGCTGAAAACCATGCCGGGGGTGCATTTACTGCATCGATTTGGGCCGAAAATAAAACGATGCACCAATTCGTCCAGAAACAAAACGAACGCACCCAGTCCACTTTTATGGACCCAATAGTGATGTTTGGGTTCGTTTGGGTCAGTTTCATAATTGTGTCGAAAACCATGTCGGGGTTGCATTTAATGCACCGAGTTGGGCAGAAAAGAAACTATGCACCGATAAGGGCCAGAAACGAAACAAACGCACCCAATCCACTTTTTTGGACCCAATATTGATGTTTTGGTTCATTTTGGTCAGTTTCATTACTGTGCCGAAAACCATGTCGGGGTGCATTTACTGCACCGATTCGGGCCAAAAATTAAACGATGCACCGACTTGTCCAGAAACAAAACGAACGCAGCCAGTCCACTTTTTTGGACCCAATAGTGATGTTTGGGTTCATTTGGGTCAGTTTCGTAATTGTGTCGAAAACCGTGCCGGGGTTGCATTTAATGCACCGAGTCGGGCAGAAAAGAAACGATGCACCGATTCGGGCCAGAAACAAAACGAACGCAGCTAGTCCACTTTTTTGGACCCAATAGTGATGTTTGGGTTCATTTGGGTCAGTTTCGTAATTGTGTCGAAAACCATGCCGAGGTTGCATTTAATGCACCGAGTCGGGCAGAAAAGAAACGATGCACCGATTCGGGCCAGAAACAAAACAAACGCACCCAATCCACTTTTTTGGACCCAGTAGTGATGTTTTGGTTCATTTTGGTCAGTTTCATTACTGTGCCGAAAACCATGCCGGGGGTGCATTTACTGCATCGATTTGGGCCGAAAATGAAACGATGCACCGATTCGGGCCAGAAACAAAATGAACGCACCCAGTCCACTTTTATGGACCCAATAGTGATGTTTGGGTACGTTTGGGTCAGTTTCATAATTGTGTCGAAAACCATGACGGGGTTGCATTTAATGCACCGAGTTGGGCAGAAAAGAAACGATGCACCGATACGGGCCAGAAACGAAACGAACGCACCCAATCCACTTTTTTGGACCCAATATTGATGTTTTGGTTCATTTTGGTCAGTTTCATTGCTGTGCCGAAAACCATGTCGGGGTGCATTTACTGCACCGATTCGGGCCAAAAATTAAACGATGCACGGACTCGTCCAGAAACAAAACGAACGCAGCCAGTCCACTTTTTTGGACCCAATTGTGATGTTTGGGTCAATTTCGTAATTGTGTCGAAAACCGTGCCGGGGTTGCATTTAATGCACCGAGCCGGGCAGAAAAGAAACGATGCACCGATTCGGGCCAGAAACAAAATGAACGCACCCAATCCACTTTTTTGGACCCAGTAGTGATGTTTTGGTTCATTTTGGTCAGTTTCATTACTGTGCCGAAAACCATGCCGGGGGTGCATTTACTGCATCGATTTGGGCCGAAAATAAAACGATGCACCAATTCGTCCAGAAACAAAACGAACGCACCCAGTCCACTTTTATGGACCCAATAGTGATGTTTGGGTTCGTTTGGGTCAGTTTCATAATTGTGTCGAAAACCATGACGGGGTTGCATTTAATGCACCGAGTTGGGCAGAAAAGAAACTATGCACCGATAAGGGCCAGAAACGAAACAAACGCACCCAATCCACTTTTTTGGACCCAATATTGATGTTTTGGTTCATTATGGTCAATTTCATTACTGTGCTGAAAACCATGTCGGGGTGCATTTACTGCACCGATTCGGGCCAAAAATTAAACGATGCACCGACTTGTCCAGAAATAAAACGAACGCAGCCAGTCCACTTTTTTGGACCCAATAGTGATGTTTGGGTTCATTTGGGTCAGTTTCGTAATTGTGTCGAAAACCGTGCCGGGGTTGCATTTACTGCACCGAGTCGGGCAGAAAAGAAACGATGCACCGATTCGGGCCAGAAACAAAACGAACGCAGCCAGTCCACTTTTTTGGACCCAGTAGTGATGTTTTGGTTCATTTTTGTCAGTTTCGTAATTGTGTCGAAAACCATGCCGGGGTTGCATTTAATGCACCGATTCGGGCAGAAAAGAAACGATGCACCGATTCGGGCCAGAAACAAAACGAACGCACCCAATCTACTTTTTTGGACCCAATATTGATGTTTTGGTTCATTTTGGTCAGTTTCATTACTGTGCCGAAAACCATGCCGGGGGTGCATTTACTGCATCGATTTGGGCCGAAAATGAAACGATGCACCAATTCGTCCAGAAACAAAATGAACGCACCCAGTCCACTTTTATGGACCCAATAGTGATGTTTGGGTACGTTTGGGTCAGTTTCATAATTGTGTCGAAAACCATGACGGGGTTGCATTTAATGCACCGAGTTGGGCAGAAAAGAAACGATGCACCGATACGGGCCAGAAACGAAACGAACGCACCCAATCCACTTTTTTGGACCCAATATTGATGTTTTGGTTCATTTTGGTCAGTTTCATTACTGTGCGGAAAACCATGTCGGGGTGCATTTACTGCACCGATTCGGGCCAAAAATTAAACGATGCACGGACTCGTCCAGAAACAAAACGAACGCAGCCAGTCCACTTTTTTGGACCCAATTGTGATGTTTGGGTCAGTTTCGTAATTGTGTCAAAAACCGTGCCGGGGTTGCATTTAATGCACCGAGTCGGGCAGAAAAGAAACGATGCACCGATTCGGGCCAGAAACAAAACGAACGCACCCAATCCACTTTTTTGGACCCAGTAGTGATGTTTTGGTTCATTTTGGTCAGTTTCATTACTGTGCCGAAAACCATGCCGGGGGTGCATTTACTGCATCGATTTGGGCCGAAAATTAAACGATGCACCGACTTGTCCAGAAACAAAACGAACGCAGCCAGTCCACTTTTATGGACCCAATAGTGATGTTTGGGTTCGTTTGGGTCAGTTTCATAATAGTGTCGAAAACCATGACGGGGTTGCATTTAATGCACCGAGTTGGGCAGAAAAGAAACTATGCACCGATAAGGGCCAGAAACGAAACAAACGCACCCAATCCACTTTTTTGGACCCAATATTGATGTTTTGGTTCATTTTGGTCAGTTTCATTACTGTGCCGAAAACCATGTCGGGGTGCATTTACTGCACCGATTCGGGCCAAAAATTAAACGATGCACCGACTTGTCCAGAAACAAAACGAACGCAGCCAGTCCACTTTTTTGGACCCAATAGTGATGTTTGGGTTCATTTGGGTCAGTTTCGTAATTGTGTCGAAAACCATGCCGGGGTTGCATTTAATGCACCGAGTCGGGCAGAAAAGAAACTATGCACCGATAAGGGCCAGAAACGAAACAAACGCACCCAATCCACTTTTTTGGACCCAATATTGATGTTTTGGTTCATTTTGGTCAGTTTCATTACTGTACCGAAAACCATGTCGAGGTGCATTTACTGCACCGATTCGGGGCAAAAATTAAATGATGCACCGACTTGTCCAGAAACAAAACGAACGCAGCCAGTCCACTTTTTTTGACCCAATAGTGATGTTTGGGTTCATTTGGGTCAGTTTCGTAATTGTGTCGAAAACTGTGCCGGGGTTGCATTTAATGCACCGAGTCGGGCAGAAAAGAAACGATGCACCGATTCGGGCCAGAAACAAAACGAACGCAGCCAGTCCACTTTTTTGGACCCAATAGTGATGTTTGGGTTCATTTGGGTCAGTTTCGTAATTGTGTCGAAAACCATGCCGGGGTTGCATTTAATGCACCGAGTTGGGCAGAAAAGAAACGATGCACCGATTCGGGCCAGAAACAAAACGAACGCAGCCAGTCCACTTTTTTGGACCCAATAGTGATGTTTGGGTTCATTTGGGTCAGTTTCGTAATTGTGTCGAAAACCATGCCGGGGTTGCATTTAATGCACCGATTCGGGCAGAAAAGAAACGATGCACCGATTCGGGCCAGAAACAAAACGAACGCACCCAATCCACTTTTTTGGACCCAGTAGTGATGTTTTGGTTCATTTTGGTCAGTTTCATTACTGTGCCGAAAACCATGCCGGGGGTGCATTTACTGCATCGATTTGGGCCGAAAATGAAACGATGCACCAATTCGTCCAGAAACAAAATGAACGCACCCAGTCCACTTTTATGGACCCAATAGTGATGTTTGGGTACGTTTGGGTCAGTTTCATAATTGTGTCGAAAACCATGACGGGGTTGCATTTAATGCACCGAGTTGGGCAGAAAAGAAACGATGCACCGATACGGGCCAGAAACGAAACGAACGCACCCAATCCACTTTTTTGGACCCAATATTGATGTTTTGGTTCATTTTGGTCAGTTTCATTACTGTGCTGAAAACCATGTCGGGGTGCATTTACTGCACCGATTCGGGCCAAAAATTAAACGATGCACCGACTTGTCCAGAAACAAAACGAACGCAGCCAGTCCACTTTTTTGGACCCAATAGTGATGTTTGGGTTCATTTGGGTCAGTTTCGTAATTGTGTCGAAAACCGTGCCGGGGTTGCATTTACTGCACCGAGTCGGGCAGAAAAGAAACGATGCACCAATTCGGGCCAGAAACAAAACGAACGCAGCCAGTCCACTTTTTTGGACCCAGTAGTGATGTTTTGGTTCATTTTTGTCAGTTTCGTAATTGTGTCGAAAACCATGCCGGGGTTGCATTTAATGCACCGATTCGGGCAGAAAAGAAACGATGCACCGATTCGGGCCAGAAACAAAACGAACGCACCCAATCCACTTTTTTGGACCCAGTAGTGATGTTTTGGTTCATTTTGGTCAGTTTCATTACTGTGCCGAAAACCATGCCGGGGGTGCATTTACTGCATCGATTTGGGCCGAAAATGAAACGATGCACCAATTCGTCCAGAAACAAAATGAACGCACCCAGTCCACTTTTATGGACCCAATAGTGATGTTTGGGTACGTTTGGGTCAGTTTCATAATTGTGTCGAAAACAATGACGGGGTTGCATTTAATGCACCGAGTTGGGCAGAAAAGAAACGATGCACCGATACGGGCCAGAAACGAAACGAACGCACCCAATCCACTTTTTTGGACCCAATATTGATGTTTTGGTTCATTTTGGTCAGTTTCATTACTGTGCCGAAAACCATGTCGGGGTGCATTTACTGCACCGATTCGGGCCAAAAATTAAACGATGCACGGACTCGTCCAGAAACAAAACGAACGCAGCCAGTCCACTTTTTTGGACCCAATTGTGATGTTTGGGTCAGTTTCGTAATTGTGTCAAAAACCGTGCCGGGGTTGCATTTAATGCACCGAGTCGGGCAGAAAAGAAACGATGCACCGATTCGGGCCAGAAACAAAACGAACGCACCCAATCCACTTTTTTGGACCCAGTAGTGATGTTTTGGTTCATTTTGGTCAGTTTCATTACTGTGCCGAAAACCATGCCGGGGGTGCATTTACTGCATCGATTTGGGCCGAAAATTAAACGATGCACCGACTTGTCCAGAAACAAAACGAACGCAGCCAGTCCACTTTTATGGACCCAATAGTGATGTTTGGGTTCGTTTGGGTCAGTTTCATAATTGTGTCGAAAACCATGACGGGGTTGCATTTAATGCACCGAGTTGGGCAGAAAAGAAACTATGCACCGATAAGGGCCAGAAACGAAACAAACGCACCCAATCCACTTTTTTGGACCCAATATTGATGTTTTGGTTCATTTTGGTCAGTTTCATTACTGTGCCGAAAACCATGTCGGGGTGCATTTACTGCACCGATTCGGGCCAAAAATTAAACGATGCACCGACTTGTGCAGAAACAAAACGAACGCAGCCAGTCCACTTTTTTGGACCCAATAGTGATGTTTGGGTTCATTTGGGTCAGTTTCGTAATTGTGTCGAAAACCATGCCGGGGTTGCATTTAATGCACCGAGTCGGGCAGAAAAGAAACTATGCACCGATAAGGGCCAGAAACGAAACAAACGCACCCAATCCACTTTTTTGGACCCAATATTGATGTTTTGGTTCATTTTGGTCAGTTTCATTACTGTACCGAAAACCATGTCGAGGTGCATTTACTGCACCGATTCGGGGCAAAAATTAAATGATGCACCGACTTGTCCAGAAACAAAACGAACGCAGCCAGTCCACTTTTTTGGACCCAATAGTGATGTTTGGGTTCATTTGGGTCAGTTTCGTAATTGTGTCGAAAACTGTGCCGGGGTTGCATTTAATGCACCGAGTCGGGCAGAAAAGAAACGATGCACCGATTCGGGCCAGAAACAAAACGAACGCAGCCAGTCCACTTTTTTGGACCCAATAGTGATGTTTGGGTTCATTTGGGTCAGTTTCGTAATTGTGTCGAAAACCATGCCGGGGTTGCATTTAATGCACCGAGTCGGGCAGAAAAGAAACGATGCACCGATTCGGGCCAGAAACAAAACGAACGCAGCCAGTCCACTTTTTTGGACCCAATAGTGATGTTTGGGTTCATTTGGGTCAGTTTCGTAATTGTGTCGAAAACCATGCCGGGGTTGCATTTAATGCACCGAGTCGGGCAGAAAAGAAACGATGCACCGATTCGGGCCAGAAACAAAACGAACGCAGCCAGTCCACTTTTTTGGACCCAATAGTGATGTTTGGGTTCATTTTGGTCAGTTTCGTAATTGTGTCGAAAACCATGCCGAGGTTGCATTTAATGCACCGAGTCGGGCAGAAAAGAAACAATGCACCGATTCGGGCCAGAAACAAAACGAACGCACCCAATCCACTTTTTTGGACCCAGTAGTGATGTTTTGGTTCATTTTGGTCAGTTTCATTACTGTGCCGAAAACCATGCAGGGGGTGCATTTACTGCATCGATTTGGGCCGAAAATGAAACAAAGCACCAATTCGTCCAGAAACAAAATGAACGCACCCAGTCCACTTTTATGGACCCAATAGTGATGTTTGGGTTCGTTTGGGTCAGTTTCATAATTGTGTCGAAAACCATGACGGGGTTGCATTTAATGCACCGAGTTGGGCAGACAAGAAACGATGCACCGATACGGGCCAGAAACGAAACGAACGCACCCAATCCACTTTTTTGGACCCAATATTGATGTTTTGGTTCATTTTGGTCAGTTTCATTACTGTGCCGAAAACCATGTCGGGGTGCATTTACTGCACCGATTCGGGCCAAAAATTAAACGATGCACGGACTCGTCCAGAAACAAAACGAACGCAGCCAGTCCACTTTTTTGGACACAATTGTGATGTTTGGGTCAGTTTCGTAATTGTGTCGAAAACCGTGCCGGGGTTGCATTTAATGCACCGAGTCGGGCAGAAAAGAAACGATGCACCGATTCGGGCCAGAAACAAAACGAACGCACCCAATCCACTTTTTTGGACCCAGTAGTGATGTTTGGGTTCATTTGGGTCAGTTTCGTAATTGTGTCGAAAACCATGCCGAGGTTGCATTTAATGCACCGAGTCGGGCAGAAAAGAAACGATGCACCGATTCGGGACAGAAACAAAACGAACGCACCCAATCCACTTTTTTGGACCCAGTAGTGATGTTTTGGTTCATTTTGGTCAGTTTCATTACTGTGCCGAAAACCATGCCGGGGGTGCATTTACTGCATCGATTTGGGCCGAAAATGAAACAAAGCACCAATTCGTCCAGAAACAAAATGAACGCACCCAGTCCACTTTTATGGACCCAATAGTGATGTTTGGGTTCGTTTGGGTCAGTTTCATAATTGTGTCGAAAACCATGACGGGGTTGCATTTAATGCACCGAGTTGGGCAGACAAGAAACGATGCACCGATACGGGCCAGAAACGAAACGAACGCACACAATCCACTTTTTTGGACCCAATATTGATGTTTTGGTTCATTTTGGTCAGTTTCATTACTGTGCCGAAAACCATGTCGGGGTGCATTTACTGCACCGATTCGGGCCAAAAATTAAACGATGCACGGACTCGTCCAGAAACAAAACGAACGCAGCCAGTCAACTTTTTTGGACCCAATAGTGATGTTTGGGTTCATTTGGGTCAGTTTCGTAATTGTGTCGAAAACCGTGCCGGGGTTGCATTTAATGCACCGAGTGGGGCAGAAAAGAAACGATGCACCAATTCGGGCCAGAAACAAAACGAAAGCACCCAATCCATTTTTTTGGATCTAGTAGTGATGTTTTGGTTCATTTTGGTCAGTTTCATTACTGTGCCGAAAACCATGTCATGGGTGCATTTACTTCATCGATTTGGGCAAAAAATGAAACGATGCACCGATTCATCCAGAAACAAAACGAACGCACCCAGTCCACTTTTATGGACCCAATAGTGATGTTTCGGTTCGTTTGGGTCAGTTTTACAATTGTGTCGAAAACCATGACGAGGTTGCATTTAATGCACCGAGTCGGGCAGAAAAGAAACGATGCACCGATTCGGGCCAGAAACAAAACGAACGCAGCTAGTCCACTTTTTTGGACCCAATAGTGATGTTTGGGTTCATTTGGGTCAGTTTCGTAATTGTGTCGAAAACCATGCCGAGGTTGCATTTAATGCACTGAGTCGGGCAGAAAAGAAACGATGCACCAATTCGGGCCAGAAACAAAACGAACGCACCCGATCCACTTTTTTGGACCCAGTAGTGATGTTTTGGTTCATTTTGGTCAGTTTCATTACTGTGCCGAAAACCATGCCGGGGGTGCATTTACTGCATCGATTTGGGCCGAAAATGAAACGAAGCACCAATTCGTCCAGAAACAAAATGAACGCACCCAGTCCACTTTTATGGACCCAATAGTGATGTTTGGGTTCGTTTGGGTCAGTTTCATAATTGTGTCGAAAACCATGACGGGGTTGCATTTAATGCACCGAGTTGGGCAGACAAGAAACGATGCACCGATACGGGCCAGAAACGAAACGAACGCACACAATCCACTTTTTTGGACCCAATATTGATGTTTTGGTTCATTTTGGTCAGTTTCATTACTGTGCCGAAAACCATGTCGGGGTGCATTTACTGCACCGATTCGGGCCAAAAATTAAACGATGCACGGACTCGTCCAGAAACAAAACGAACGCAGCCAGTCAACTTTTTTGGACCCAATAGTGATGTTTGGGTTCATTTGGGTCAGTTTCGTAATTGTGTCGAAAACCGTGCCGGGGTTGCATTTAATGCACCGAGTGGGGCAGAAAAGAAACGATGCACCAATTCGGGCCAGAAACAAAACGAAAGCACCCAATCCATTTTTTTGGATCTAGTAGTGATGTTTTGGTTCATTTTGGTCAGTTTCATTACTGTGCCGAAAACCATGTCATGGGTGCATTTACTTCATCGATTTGGGCCAAAAATGAAACGATGCACCGATTCATCCAGAAACAAAACGAACGCACCCAGTCCACTTTTATGGACCCAATAGTGATGTTTCGGTTCGTTTGGGTCAGTTTTACAATTGTGTCGAAAACCATGACGAGGTTGCATTTAATGCACCGAGTCGGGCAGAAAAGAAACGATGCACCGATTCGGGCCAGAAACAAAACGAACGCAGCCAGTCCACTTTTTTGGACCCAATAGTGATGTTTGGGTTCATTTGGGTCAGTTTCGTAATTGTGTCGAAAACCATGCCGAGGTTGCATTTAATGCACTGAGTCGGGCAGAAAAGAAACGATGCACCAATTCGGGCCAGAAACAAAACGAACGCACCCGATCCACTTTTTTGGACCCAGTAGTGATGTTTTGGTTCATTTTGGTCAGTTTCATTACTGTGCCGAAAACCATGCCGGGGGTGCATTTACTGCATCGATTTGGGCCGAAAATGAAACGATGCACCAATTCGTCCAGAAACAAAATGAACGCACCCAGTCCACTTTTATGGACCCAATAGTGATGTTTGGGTACGTTTGGGTCAGTTTCATAATTGTGTCGAAAACCATGACGGGGTTGCATTTAATGCACCGAGTTGGGCAGAAAAGAAACGATGCACCGATACGGGCCAGAAACGAAACGAACGCACCCAATCCACTTTTTTGGACCCAATATTGATGTTTTGGTTCATTTTGGTCAGTTTCATTACTGTGCCGAAAACCATGTCGGGGTGCATTTACTGCACCGATTCGGGCCAAAAATTAAACGATGCACGGACTCGTCCAGAAACAAAACGAACGCAGCCAGTCCACTTTTTTGGACCCAATTGTGATGTTTGGGTCAGTTTCGTCATTGTGTCGAAAACCGTGCCGGGGTTGCATTTAATGCACCGAGTCGGGCAGAAAAGAAACGATGCACCGATTCGGGCCAGAAACAAAACGAACGCAGCAAGTCCACTTTTTTGGACCCAATATTGATGTTTTGGTTCATTTTGGTCAGTTTCATTACTGTGCCGAAAACCATGTCGGGGTGCATTTAATGCACCGAGTGGGGCAGAAAAGAAACGATGCACCAATTCGGGCCAGAAACAAAACGAAAGCACCCAATCCATTTTTTTGGATCTAGTAGTGATGTTTTGGTTCATTTTGGTCAGTTTCATTACTGTGCCGAAAACCATGTCATGGGTGCATTTACTTCATCGATTTGGGCCAAAAATGAAACGATGCACCGATTCATCCAGAAACAAAACGAACGCACCCAGTCCACTTTTATGGACCCAATAGTGATGTTTCGGTTCGTTTGGGTCAGTTTTACAATTGTGTCGAAAACCATGACGGGGTTGCATCTAATGCACCGAGTCGGGCAGAAAAGAAACGATGCACCGATTCGGGCCAGAAACAAAACGAACGCAGCCAGTCCACTTTTTTGGACCCAATAGTGATGTTTGGGTTCATTTGGGTCAGTTTCGTAATTGTGTCGAAAACCATGACGGGGTTGTATTTAATGCACCGAGTCGGGCAGAAAAGAAACGATGCACCGAAACGGGCCAGAAACGAAACGAACGCACCCAATCCACTTTTTTGGACCCAATATTGATGTTTTGGTTCATTTTGGTCAGTTTCATTGCTGTGCCGAAAACCATGTCGGGGTGCATTTACTGCACCGATTCGGGCCAAAAATTAAACGATGCACCGACTTGTCCAGAAACAAAACGAACGCAGCCAGTCCACTTTTTTGGACCCAATAGTGATGTTTGGGTTCATTTGGGTCAGTTTCGTAATTGTGTCGAAAACCGTGCCGGGGTTGTATTTAATGCACCGAGTCGGGCAGAAAAGAAACGATGCACCGATTCGGGCCAGAAACAAAACGAACGCACCCAATCCACTTTTTTGGACCCAGTAGTGATGTTTTGGTTCATTTTGGTCAGTTTCATTACTGTGCCGAAAACCATGCCGGGGGTGCATTTACTGCATCGATTTGGGCCGAAAATGAAACGATGCACCAATTCGTCCAGAAACAAAATGAACGCACCTAGTCCACTTTTATGGACCCAATAGTGATGTTTGGGTTCGTTTGGGTTAGTTTCATCATTGTGTCGAAAACCATGACGGGGTTGCATTTAATGCACCGAGTTGGGCAGAAAAGAAACGATGCACCGATACGGGTCAGAAACGAAACGAACGCACCCAATCCACTTTTTTGGACCCAATATTGATGTTTTGGTTCATTTTGGTCAGTTTCATTACTGTGCCGAAAACCATGTCGGGGTGCATTTACTGCACCGATTCGGGCCAAAAATTAAACGATGCACGGACTCGTCCAGAAACAAAACGAACGCAGCCAGTCCACTTTTTTGGACCCAATTGTGATGTTTGGGTCAGTTTCGTAATTGTGTCGAAAACCGTGCCGGGGTTGCATTTAATGCACCGAGTCGGGTAGAAAAAGAAACGATGCACCGATTCGGGCCAGAAACAAAACGAACGCACCCAATCCACTTTTTTGGACCCAGTAGTGATGTTTTGGTTCATTTTGGTCAGTTTCATTACTGTGCCGAAAACCATGCCAGGGGTGAATTTACTGCATCGATTTGGGCCGAAAATGAAACGATGCACCAATTCGTCCAGAAACAAAACGAACGCACCCAGTCCACTTTTATGGACCCAATAGTGATGTTTGGGTTCGTTTGGGTCAGTTTCATAATTGTGTCGAAAACCATGACGGGGTTGCATTTAATGCACCGAGTTGGGCAGAAAAGAAACGATGCACCGATACGGGTCAGAAACGAAACGAACGCACCCAATCCACTTTTTTGGACCCAATATTGATGTTTTGGTTCATTTTGGTCAGTTTCATTACTGTGCCGAAACCCATGTCGGGGTGCATTTACTGCACCGATTCGGGCCAAAAATTAAACGATGCACGGACTCGTCCAGAAACAAAACGAACGCAGCCAGTCCACTTTTTTGGACCCAATTGTGATGTTTGGGTCAGTTTCGTAATTGTGTCGAAAACCGTGCCGGGGTTGCATTTAATGCACCGAGTCGGGCAGAAAAGAAACGATGCACCGATTCGGGCCAGAAACAAAACGAACGCACCCAATCCACTTTTTTGGACCCAGTAGTGATGTTTTGGTTCATTTTGGTCAGTTTCATTACTATGCCGAAAACCATGCCGGGGGTGCATTTACTGCATTGATTTGGGCCGAAAATGAAACGATGCACCAATTCGTCCAGAAACAAAATGAACGCACCTAGTCCACTTTTATGGACCCAATAGTGATGTTTGGGTTCGTTTGGGTTAGTTTCATCGTTGTGTCGAAAACCATGACGGGGTTGCATTTAATGCACCGAGTTGGGCAGAAAAGAATCGATGCACCGATACGGGTCAGAAACGAAACGAACGCACCCAATCCACTTTTTTGGACCCAATATTGATGTTTTGGTTCATTTTGGTCAGTTTCATTACTGTGCCGAAAACCATGTCGGGGTGCATTTACTGCACCGATTCGGGCCAAAAATTAAACGATGCACGGACTCGTCCAGAAACAAAACGAACGCAGCCAGTCCACTTTTTTGGACCCAATTGTGATGTTTGGGTCAGTTTCGTAATTGTGTCGAAAACCGTGCCGGGGTTGCATTTAATGCACCGAGTCGGGTAGAAAAAGAAACGATGCACCGATTCGGGCCAGAAACAAAACGAACGCACCCAATCCACTTTTTTGGACCCAGTAGTGATGTTTTGGTTCATTTTGGTCAGTTTCATTACTGTGCCGAAAACCATGCTAGGGGTGAATTTACTGCATCGATTTGGGCCGAAAATGAAACGATGCACCAATTCGTCCAGAAACAAAACGAACGCACCCAGTCCACTTTTATGGACCCAATAGTGATGTTTGGGTTCGTTTGGGTCAGTTTCATAATTGTGTCGAAAACCATGACGGGGTTGCATTTAATGCACCGAGTTGGGCAGAAAAGAAACGATGCACCGATACGGGTCAGAAACGAAACGAACGCACCCAATCCACTTTTTTGGACCCAATATTGATGTTTTGGTTCATTTTGGTCAGTTTCATTACTGTGCCGAAACCCATGTCGGGGTGCATTTACTGCACCGATTCGGGCCAAAAATTAAACGATGCACGGACTCGTCCAGAAACAAAACGAACGCAGCCAGTCCACTTTTTTGGACCCAATTGTGATGTTTGGGTCAGTTTCGTAATTGTGTCGAAAACCGTGCCGGGGTTGCATTTAATGCACCGAGTCGGGCAGAAAAGAAACGATGCACCGATTCGGGCCAGAAACAAAACGAACGCAGCAAGTCCACTTTTTTGGACCCAATATTGATGTTTTGGTTCATTTTGGTCAGTTTCATTACTGTGCCGAAAACCATGTCGGGGTGCATTTAATGCACCGAGTGGGGCAGAAAAGAAACGATGCACCAATTCGGGCCAGAAACAAAACGAAAGCACCCAATCCATTTTTTTGGATCTAGTAGTGATGTTTTGGTTCATTTTGGTCAGTTTCATTACTGTGCCGAAAACCATGTCATGGGTGCATTTACTTCATCGATTTGGGCCAAAAATGAAACGATGCACCGATTCATCCAGAAACAAAACGAACGCACCCAGTCCACTTTTATGGACCCAATAGTGATGTTTCGGTTCGTTTGGGTCAGTTTTACAATTGTGTCGAAAACCATGACGGGGTTGCATCTAATGCACCGAGTCGGGCAGAAAAGAAACGATGCACGGATTCGGGCCAGAAACAAAACGAACGCAGCCAGTCCACTTTTTTGGACCCAATAGTGATGTTTGGGTTCATTTGGGTCAGTTTCGTAATTGTGTCAAAAACCATGCCGAGGTTGCATTTAATGCACCGAGTCGGGCAGAAAAGAAACGATGCACCGATTCGGGCCAGAAACAAAACGAACGCACCCAATCCACTTTTTTGGACCCAGTAGTGATGTTTTGGTTCATTTTGGTCAGTTTCATTACTGTGCCGAAAACCATGCCGGGGGTGCATTTACTGCATCGATTTGGGCCGAAAATGAAACGATGCACCAATTCGTCCAGAAACAAAATGAACGCACCCAGTCCACTTTTATGGACCCAATAGTGATGTTTGGGTTCGTTTGGGTCAGTTTCATAATTGTGTCGAAAACCATGACGGGGTTGCATTTAATGCACCGAGTTGGGCAGAAAAGAAACGATGCACCGAAACGGGCCAGAAACGAAACGAACGCACCCAATCCACTTTTTTGGACCCAATATTGATGTTTTGGTTCATTTTGGTCAGTTTCATTGCTGTGCCGAAAACCATGTCGGGGTGCATTTACTGCACCGATTCGGGCCAAAAATTAAACGATGCACAGACTCGTCCAGAAACAAAATGAACGCAGCCAGTCCACTTTTTTGGACCCAATTGTGATGTTTGGGTCAGTTTCGTAATTGTGTCGAAAACCGTGCCGGGGTTGCATTTAATGCACCGAGTCGGGCAGAAAAGAAACGATGCACCGATTCGGGCCAGAAACAAAACGAACGCACCCAATCCACTTTTTTGGACCCAGTAGTGATGTTTTGGTTCATTTTGGTCAGTTTCATTATTATGCCGAAAACCATGCCGGGGGTGCATTTACTGCATCGATTTGGGCCGAAAATGAAACGATGCACCAATTCGTCCAGAAACAAAATGAACGCACCTAGTCCACTTTTATGGACCCAATAGTGATGTTTGGGTTCGTTTGGGTTAGTTTCATCGTTGTGTCGAAAACCATGACGGGGTTGCATTTAATGCACCGAGTTGGGCAGAAAAGAATCGATGCACCGATACGGGTCAGAAACGAAACGAACGCACCCAATCCACTTTTTTGGACCCAATATTGATGTTTTGGTTCATTTTGGTCAGTTTCATTACTGTGCCGAAAACCATGTCGGGGTGCATTTACTGCACCGATTCGGGCCAAAAATTAAACGATGCACGGACTCGTCCAGAAACAAAACGAACGCAGCCAGTCCACTTTTTTGGACCCAATTGTGATGTTTGGGTCAGTTTCGTAATTGTGTCGAAAACCGTGCCGGGGTTGCATTTAATGCACCGAGTCGGGTAGAAAAAGAAACGATGCACCGATTCGGGCCAGAAACAAAACGAACGCACCCAATCCACTTTTTTGGACCCAGTAGTGATGTTTTGGTTCATTTTGGTCAGTTTCATTACTGTGCCGAAAACCATGCTAGGGGTGAATTTACTGCATCGATTTGGGCCGAAAATGAAACGATGCACCAATTCGTCCAGAAACAAAACGAACGCACCCAGTCCACTTTTATGGACCCAATAGTGATGTTTGGGTTCGTTTGGGTCAGTTTCATAATTGTGTCGAAAACCATGACGGGGTTGCATTTAATGCACCGAGTTGGGCAGAAAAGAAACGATGCACCGATACGGGTCAGAAACGAAACGAACGCACCCAATCCACTTTTTTGGACCCAATATTGATGTTTTGGTTCATTTTGGTCAGTTTCATTACTGTGCCGAAACCCATGTCGGGGTGCATTTACTGCACCGATTCGGGCCAAAAATTAAACGATGCACGGACTCGTCCAGAAACAAAACGAACGCAGCCAGTCCACTTTTTTGGACCCAATTGTGATGTTTGGGTCAGTTTCGTAATTGTGTCGAAAACCGTGCCGGGGTTGCATTTAATGCACCGAGTCGGGCAGAAAAGAAACGATGCACCGATTCGGGCCAGAAACAAAACGAACGCAGCAAGTCCACTTTTTTGGACCCAATATTGATGTTTTGGTTCATTTTGGTCAGTTTCATTACTGTGCCGAAAACCATGTCGGGGTGCATTTAATGCACCGAGTGGGGCAGAAAAGAAACGATGCACCAATTCGGGCCAGAAACAAAACGAAAGCACCCAATCCATTTTTTTGGATCTAGTAGTGATGTTTTGGTTCATTTTGGTCAGTTTCATTACTGTGCCGAAAACCATGTCATGGGTGCATTTACTTCATCGATTTGGGCCAAAAATGAAACGATGCACCGATTCATCCAGAAACAAAACGAACGCACCCAGTCCACTTTTATGGACCCAATAGTGATGTTTCGGTTCGTTTGGGTCAGTTTTACAATTGTGTCGAAAACCATGACGGGGTTGCATCTAATGCACCGAGTCGGGCAGAAAAGAAACGATGCACGGATTCGGGCCAGAAACAAAACGAACGCAGCCAGTCCACTTTTTTGGACCCAATAGTGATGTTTGGGTTCATTTGGGTCAGTTTCGTAATTGTGTCAAAAACCATGCCGAGGTTGCATTTAATGCACCGAGTCGGGCAGAAAAGAAACGATGCACCGATTCGGGCCAGAAACAAAACGAACGCACCCAATCCACTTTTTTGGACCCAGTAGTGATGTTTTGGTTCATTTTGGTCAGTTTCATTACTGTGCCGAAAACCATGCCGGGGGTGCATTTACTGCATCGATTTGGGCCGAAAATGAAACGATGCACCAATTCGTCCAGAAACAAAATGAACGCACCCAGTCCACTTTTATGGACCCAATAGTGATGTTTGGGTTCGTTTGGGTCAGTTTCATAATTGTGTCGAAAACCATGACGGGGTTGCATTTAATGCACCGAGTTGGGCAGAAAAGAAACGATGCACCGAAACGGGCCAGAAACGAAACGAACGCACCCAATCCACTTTTTTGGACCCAATATTGATGTTTTGGTTCATTTTGGTCAGTTTCATTGCTGTGCCGAAAACCATGTCGGGGTGCATTTACTGCACCGATTCGGGCCAAAAATTAAACGATGCACAGACTCGTCCAGAAACAAAATGAACGCAGCCAGTCCACTTTTTTGGACCCAATTGTGATGTTTGGGTCAGTTTCGTAATTGTGTCGAAAACCGTGCCGGGGTTGCATTTAATGCACCGAGTCGGGCAGAAAAGAAACGATGCACCGATTCGGGCCAGAAACAAAACGAACGCACCCAATCCACTTTTTTGGACCCAGTAGTGATGTTTTGGTTCATTTTGGTCAGTTTCATTATTATGCCGAAAACCATGCCGGGGGTGCATTTACTGCATCGATTTGGGCCGAAAATGAAACGATGCACCAATTCGTCCAGAAACAAAACGAACGCACCCAGTCCACTTTTATGGACCCAATAGTGATGTTTGGGTTCGTTTGGGTCAGTTTCATAATTGTGTCGAAAACCATGACGGGGTTGCATTTAATGCACCGAGTTGGGCAGAAAAGAAACGATGCACCGATTCGGGCCAGAAACGAAACGAACGCACCTAATCCACTCTTTTGGACCCAATATTGATGTTTTGGTTCATTTTGGTCAGTTTCATTACTGTGCCGAAAACCATGTTGGGGTGCATTTACTGCACCGATTTTTTTTCCAAAAATTAAACGATGCACCGACTCGTCCAGAAACAAAACGAACGCAGCCAGTCCACTTTTTTGGACCCAATAGTGATGTTTGGGTTCATTTGGGTCAGTTTCGTGATTGTGTCGAAAACCATGACGGGGTTGCATTTAATGCACCGAGTTGGGCAGAAAAGAAACGATGCACCGATACGGGTCAGAAACGAAACGAACGCACCCAATCCACTTTTTTGGACCCAATATTGATGTTTTGGTTCATTTTGGTCAGTTTCATTACTGTGCCGAAAACCATGTCGGGGTGCATTTACTGCACCGATTCGGGCCAAAAATTAAACGATGCACGGACTCGTCCAGAAACAAAACGAACGCAGCCAGTCCACTTTTTTGGACCCAATTGTGATGTTTGGGTCAGTTTCGTAATTGTGTCGAAAACCGTGCCGGGGTTGCATTTAATGCACCGAGTCGGGTAGAAAAAGAAACGATGCACCGATTCGGGCCAGAAACAAAACGAACGCACCCAATCCACTTTTTTGGACCCAGTAGTGATGTTTTGGTTCATTTTGGTCAGTTTCATTACTGTGCCGAAAACCATGCCAGGGGTGAATTTACTGCATCGATTTGGGCCGAAAATGAAACGATGCACCAATTCGTCCAGAAACAAAACGAACGCACCCAGTCCACTTTTATGGACCCAATAGTGATGTTTGGGTTCGTTTGGGTCAGTTTCATAATTGTGTCGAAAACCATGACGGGGTTGCATTTAATGCACCGAGTTGGGCAGAAAAGAAACGATGCACCGATACGGGTCAGAAACGAAACGAACGCACCCAATCCACTTTTTTGGACCCAATATTGATGTTTTGGTTCATTTTGGTCAGTTTCATTACTGTGCCGAAACCCATGTCGGGGTGCATTTACTGCACCGATTCGGGCCAAAAATTAAACGATGCACGGACTCGTCCAGAAACAAAACGAACGCAGCCAGTCCACTTTTTTGGACCCAATTGTGATGTTTGGGTCAGTTTCGTAATTGTGTCGAAAACCGTGCCGGGGTTGCATTTAATGCACCGAGTCGGGTAGAAAAAGAAACGATGCACCGATTCGGGCCAGAAACAAAACGAACGCACCCAATCCACTTTTTTGGACCCAGTAGTGATGTTTTGGTTCATTTTGGTCAGTTTCATTACTGTGCCGAAAACCATGCCGGGGGTGCATTTACTGCATCGATTTGGGCCGAAAATGAAACGATGCACCAATTCGTCCAGAAACAAAATGAACGCACCTAGTCCACTTTTATGGACCCAATAGTGATGTTTGGGTTCGTTTGGGTTAGTTTCATCGTTGTGTCGAAAACCATGACGGGGTTGCATTTAATGCACCGAGTTGGGCAGAAAAGAATCGATGCACCGATACGGGTCAGAAACGAAACGAACGCACCCAATCCACTTTTTTGGACCCAATATTGATGTTTTGGTTCATTTTGGTCAGTTTCATTACTGTGCCGAAAACCATGTCGGGGTGCATTTACTGCACCGATTCGGGCCAAAAATTAAACGATGCACGGACTCGTCCAGAAACAAAACGAACGCAGCCAGTCCACTTTTTTGGACCCAATTGTGATGTTTGGGTCAGTTTCGTAATTGTGTCGAAAACCGTGCCGGGGTTGCATTTAATGCACCGAGTCGGGTAGAAAAAGAAACGATGCACCGATTCGGGCCAGAAACAAAACGAACGCACCCAATCCACTTTTTTGGACCCAGTAGTGATGTTTTGGTTCATTTTGGTCAGTTTCATTACTGTGCCGAAAACCATGCTAGGGGTGAATTTACTGCATCGATTTGGGCCGAAAATGAAACGATGCACCAATTCGTCCAGAAACAAAACGAACGCACCCAGTCCACTTTTATGGACCCAATAGTGATGTTTGGGTTCGTTTGGGTCAGTTTCATAATTGTGTCGAAAACCATGACGGGGTTGCATTTAATGCACCGAGTTGGGCAGAAAAGAAACGATGCACCGATACGGGTCAGAAACGAAACGAACGCACCCAATCCACTTTTTTGGACCCAATATTGATGTTTTGGTTCATTTTGGTCAGTTTCATTACTGTGCCGAAACCCATGTCGGGGTGCATTTACTGCACCGATTCGGGCCAAAAATTAAACGATGCACGGACTCGTCCAGAAACAAAACGAACGCAGCCAGTCCACTTTTTTGGACCCAATTGTGATGTTTGGGTCAGTTTCGTAATTGTGTCGAAAACCGTGCCGGGGTTGCATTTAATGCACCGAGTCGGGCAGAAAAGAAACGATGCACCGATTCGGGCCAGAAACAAAACGAACGCAGCAAGTCCACTTTTTTGGACCCAATATTGATGTTTTGGTTCATTTTGGTCAGTTTCATTACTGTGCCGAAAACCATGTCGGGGTGCATTTAATGCACCGAGTGGGGCAGAAAAGAAACGATGCACCAATTCGGGCCAGAAACAAAACGAAAGCACCCAATCCATTTTTTTGGATCTAGTAGTGATGTTTTGGTTCATTTTGGTCAGTTTCATTACTGTGCCGAAAACCATGTCATGGGTGCATTTACTTCATCGATTTGGGCCAAAAATGAAACGATGCACCGATTCATCCAGAAACAAAACGAACGCACCCAGTCCACTTTTATGGACCCAATAGTGATGTTTCGGTTCGTTTGGGTCAGTTTTACAATTGTGTCGAAAACCATGACGGGGTTGCATCTAATGCACCGAGTCGGGCAGAAAAGAAACGATGCACGGATTCGGGCCAGAAACAAAACGAACGCAGCCAGTCCACTTTTTTGGACCCAATAGTGATGTTTGGGTTCATTTGGGTCAGTTTCGTAATTGTGTCAAAAACCATGCCGAGGTTGCATTTAATGCACCGAGTCGGGCAGAAAAGAAACGATGCACCGATTCGGGCCAGAAACAAAACGAACGCACCCAATCCACTTTTTTGGACCCAGTAGTGATGTTTTGGTTCATTTTGGTCAGTTTCATTACTGTGCCGAAAACCATGCCGGGGGTGCATTTACTGCATCGATTTGGGCCGAAAATGAAACGATGCACCAATTCGTCCAGAAACAAAATGAACGCACCCAGTCCACTTTTATGGACCCAATAGTGATGTTTGGGTTCGTTTGGGTCAGTTTCATAATTGTGTCGAAAACCATGACGGGGTTGCATTTAATGCACCGAGTTGGGCAGAAAAGAAACGATGCACCGAAACGGGCCAGAAACGAAACGAACGCACCCAATCCACTTTTTTGGACCCAATATTGATGTTTTGGTTCATTTTGGTCAGTTTCATTGCTGTGCCGAAAACCATGTCGGGGTGCATTTACTGCACCGATTCGGGCCAAAAATTAAACGATGCACAGACTCGTCCAGAAACAAAATGAACGCAGCCAGTCCACTTTTTTGGACCCAATTGTGATGTTTGGGTCAGTTTCGTAATTGTGTCGAAAACCGTGCCGGGGTTGCATTTAATGCACCGAGTCGGGCAGAAAAGAAACGATGCACCGATTCGGGCCAGAAACAAAACGAACGCACCCAATCCACTTTTTTGGACCCAGTAGTGATGTTTTGGTTCATTTTGGTCAGTTTCATTATTATGCCGAAAACCATGCCGGGGGTGCATTTACTGCATCGATTTGGGCCGAAAATGAAACGATGCACCAATTCGTCCAGAAACAAAATGAACGCACCTAGTCCACTTTTATGGACCCAATAGTGATGTTTGGGTTCGTTTGGGTTAGTTTCATCGTTGTGTCGAAAACCATGACGGGGTTGCATTTAATGCACCGAGTTGGGCAGAAAAGAATCGATGCACCGATACGGGTCAGAAACGAAACGAACGCACCCAATCCACTTTTTTGGACCCAATATTGATGTTTTGGTTCATTTTGGTCAGTTTCATTACTGTGCCGAAAACCATGTCGGGGTGCATTTACTGCACCGATTCGGGCCAAAAATTAAACGATGCACGGACTCGTCCAGAAACAAAACGAACGCAGCCAGTCCACTTTTTTGGACCCAATTGTGATGTTTGGGTCAGTTTCGTAATTGTGTCGAAAACCGTGCCGGGGTTGCATTTAATGCACCGAGTCGGGTAGAAAAAGAAACGATGCACCGATTCGGGCCAGAAACAAAACGAACGCACCCAATCCACTTTTTTGGACCCAGTAGTGATGTTTTGGTTCATTTTGGTCAGTTTCATTACTGTGCCGAAAACCATGCTAGGGGTGAATTTACTGCATCGATTTGGGCCGAAAATGAAACGATGCACCAATTCGTCCAGAAACAAAACGAACGCACCCAGTCCACTTTTATGGACCCAATAGTGATGTTTGGGTTCGTTTGGGTCAGTTTCATAATTGTGTCGAAAACCATGACGGGGTTGCATTTAATGCACCGAGTTGGGCAGAAAAGAAACGATGCACCGATACGGGTCAGAAACGAAACGAACGCACCCAATCCACTTTTTTGGACCCAATATTGATGTTTTGGTTCATTTTGGTCAGTTTCATTACTGTGCCGAAACCCATGTCGGGGTGCATTTACTGCACCGATTCGGGCCAAAAATTAAACGATGCACGGACTCGTCCAGAAACAAAACGAACGCAGCCAGTCCACTTTTTTGGACCCAATTGTGATGTTTGGGTCAGTTTCGTAATTGTGTCGAAAACCGTGCCGGGGTTGCATTTAATGCACCGAGTCGGGCAGAAAAGAAACGATGCACCGATTCGGGCCAGAAACAAAACGAACGCAGCAAGTCCACTTTTTTGGACCCAATATTGATGTTTTGGTTCATTTTGGTCAGTTTCATTACTGTGCCGAAAACCATGTCGGGGTGCATTTAATGCACCGAGTGGGGCAGAAAAGAAACGATGCACCAATTCGGGCCAGAAACAAAACGAAAGCACCCAATCCATTTTTTTGGATCTAGTAGTGATGTTTTGGTTCATTTTGGTCAGTTTCATTACTGTGCCGAAAACCATGTCATGGGTGCATTTACTTCATCGATTTGGGCCAAAAATGAAACGATGCACCGATTCATCCAGAAACAAAACGAACGCACCCAGTCCACTTTTATGGACCCAATAGTGATGTTTCGGTTCGTTTGGGTCAGTTTTACAATTGTGTCGAAAACCATGACGGGGTTGCATCTAATGCACCGAGTCGGGCAGAAAAGAAACGATGCACGGATTCGGGCCAGAAACAAAACGAACGCAGCCAGTCCACTTTTTTGGACCCAATAGTGATGTTTGGGTTCATTTGGGTCAGTTTCGTAATTGTGTCAAAAACCATGCCGAGGTTGCATTTAATGCACCGAGTCGGGCAGAAAAGAAACGATGCACCGATTCGGGCCAGAAACAAAACGAACGCACCCAATCCACTTTTTTGGACCCAGTAGTGATGTTTTGGTTCATTTTGGTCAGTTTCATTACTGTGCCGAAAACCATGCCGGGGGTGCATTTACTGCATCGATTTGGGCCGAAAATGAAACGATGCACCAATTCGTCCAGAAACAAAATGAACGCACCCAGTCCACTTTTATGGACCCAATAGTGATGTTTGGGTTCGTTTGGGTCAGTTTCATAATTGTGTCGAAAACCATGACGGGGTTGCATTTAATGCACCGAGTTGGGCAGAAAAGAAACGATGCACCGAAACGGGCCAGAAACGAAACGAACGCACCCAATCCACTTTTTTGGACCCAATATTGATGTTTTGGTTCATTTTGGTCAGTTTCATTGCTGTGCCGAAAACCATGTCGGGGTGCATTTACTGCACCGATTCGGGCCAAAAATTAAACGATGCACAGACTCGTCCAGAAACAAAATGAACGCAGCCAGTCCACTTTTTTGGACCCAATTGTGATGTTTGGGTCAGTTTCGTAATTGTGTCGAAAACCGTGCCGGGGTTGCATTTAATGCACCGAGTCGGGCAGAAAAGAAACGATGCACCGATTCGGGCCAGAAACAAAACGAACGCACCCAATCCACTTTTTTGGACCCAGTAGTGATGTTTTGGTTCATTTTGGTCAGTTTCATTATTATGCCGAAAACCATGCCGGGGGTGCATTTACTGCATCGATTTGGGCCGAAAATGAAACGATGCACCAATTCGTCCAGAAACAAAATGAACGCACCTAGTCCACTTTTATGGACCCAATAGTGATGTTTGGGTTCGTTTGGGTTAGTTTCATCGTTGTGTCGAAAACCATGACGGGGTTGCATTTAATGCACCGAGTTGGGCAGAAAAGAATCGATGCACCGATACGGGTCAGAAACGAAACGAACGCACCCAATCCACTTTTTTGGACCCAATATTGATGTTTTGGTTCATTTTGGTCAGTTTCATTACTGTGCCGAAAACCATGTCGGGGTGCATTTACTGCACCGATTCGGGCCAAAAATTAAACGATGCACGGACTCGTCCAGAAACAAAACGAACGCAGCCAGTCCACTTTTTTGGACCCAATTGTGATGTTTGGGTCAGTTTCGTAATTGTGTCGAAAACCGTGCCGGGGTTGCATTTAATGCACCGAGTCGGGTAGAAAAAGAAACGATGCACCGATTCGGGCCAGAAACAAAACGAACGCACCCAATCCACTTTTTTGGACCCAGTAGTGATGTTTTGGTTCATTTTGGTCAGTTTCATTACTGTGCCGAAAACCATGCTAGGGGTGAATTTACTGCATCGATTTGGGCCGAAAATGAAACGATGCACCAATTCGTCCAGAAACAAAACGAACGCACCCAGTCCACTTTTATGGACCCAATAGTGATGTTTGGGTTCGTTTGGGTCAGTTTCATAATTGTGTCGAAAACCATGACGGGGTTGCATTTAATGCACCGAGTTGGGCAGAAAAGAAACGATGCACCGATACGGGTCAGAAACGAAACGAACGCACCCAATCCACTTTTTTGGACCCAATATTGATGTTTTGGTTCATTTTGGTCAGTTTCATTACTGTGCCGAAACCCATGTCGGGGTGCATTTACTGCACCGATTCGGGCCAAAAATTAAACGATGCACGGACTCGTCCAGAAACAAAACGAACGCAGCCAGTCCACTTTTTTGGACCCAATTGTGATGTTTGGGTCAGTTTCGTAATTGTGTCGAAAACCGTGCCGGGGTTGCATTTAATGCACCGAGTCGGGCAGAAAAGAAACGATGCACCGATTCGGGCCAGAAACAAAACGAACGCAGCAAGTCCACTTTTTTGGACCCAATATTGATGTTTTGGTTCATTTTGGTCAGTTTCATTACTGTGCCGAAAACCATGTCGGGGTGCATTTAATGCACCGAGTGGGGCAGAAAAGAAACGATGCACCAATTCGGGCCAGAAACAAAACGAAAGCACCCAATCCATTTTTTTGGATCTAGTAGTGATGTTTTGGTTCATTTTGGTCAGTTTCATTACTGTGCCGAAAACCATGTCATGGGTGCATTTACTTCATCGATTTGGGCCAAAAATGAAACGATGCACCGATTCATCCAGAAACAAAACGAACGCACCCAGTCCACTTTTATGGACCCAATAGTGATGTTTCGGTTCGTTTGGGTCAGTTTTACAATTGTGTCGAAAACCATGACGGGGTTGCATCTAATGCACCGAGTCGGGCAGAAAAGAAACGATGCACGGATTCGGGCCAGAAACAAAACGAACGCAGCCAGTCCACTTTTTTGGACCCAATAGTGATGTTTGGGTTCATTTGGGTCAGTTTCGTAATTGTGTCAAAAACCATGCCGAGGTTGCATTTAATGCACCGAGTCGGGCAGAAAAGAAACGATGCACCGATTCGGGCCAGAAACAAAACGAACGCACCCAATCCACTTTTTTGGACCCAGTAGTGATGTTTTGGTTCATTTTGGTCAGTTTCATTACTGTGCCGAAAACCATGCCGGGGGTGCATTTACTGCATCGATTTGGGCCGAAAATGAAACGATGCACCAATTCGTCCAGAAACAAAATGAACGCACCCAGTCCACTTTTATGGACCCAATAGTGATGTTTGGGTTCGTTTGGGTCAGTTTCATAATTGTGTCGAAAACCATGACGGGGTTGCATTTAATGCACCGAGTTGGGCAGAAAAGAAACGATGCACCGAAACGGGCCAGAAACGAAACGAACGCACCCAATCCACTTTTTTGGACCCAATATTGATGTTTTGGTTCATTTTGGTCAGTTTCATTGCTGTGCCGAAAACCATGTCGGGGTGCATTTACTGCACCGATTCGGGCCAAAAATTAAACGATGCACAGACTCGTCCAGAAACAAAATGAACGCAGCCAGTCCACTTTTTTGGACCCAATTGTGATGTTTGGGTCAGTTTCGTAATTGTGTCGAAAACCGTGCCGGGGTTGCATTTAATGCACCGAGTCGGGCAGAAAAGAAACGATGCACCGATTCAGGCCAGAAACAAAACGAACGCACCCAATCCACTTTTTTGGACCCAGTAGTGATGTTTTGGTTCATTTTGGTCAGTTTCATTACTGTGCCGAAAACCATGCCGGGGGTGCATTTACTGCATCGATTTGGGCCGAAAATGAAACGATGCACCAATTCGTCCAGAAACAAAACGAACGCACCCAGTCCACTTTTATGGACCCAATAGTGATGTTTGGGTTCGTTTGGGTCAGTTTCATAATTGTGTCGAAAACCATGACGGGGTTGCATTTAATGCACCGAGTTGGGCAGAAAAGAAACTATGCACTGATAAGGGCCGGAAACGAAACAAACGCACCCAATCCACTTTTTTGGACCCAATATTGATGTTTTGGTTCATTTTGGTCAGTTTCATTACTGTGCCGAAAACCATGTCGGGGTGCATTTACTGCACCGATTCGGGCCAAAAATTAAACGATGCACGGACTCGTCCAGAAACAAAACGAACGCAGCCAGTCAACTTTTTTGGACCCAATAGTGATGTTTGGGTTCATTTGGGTCAGTTTCGTAATTGTGTCGAAAACCGTGCCGGGGTTGCATTTAATGCACCGAGTGGGGCAGAAAAGAAACGATGCACCAATTCGGGCCAGAAACAAAACGAAAGCACCCAATCCATTTTTTTGGATCTAGTAGTGATGTTTTGGTTCATTTTGGTCAGTTTCATTATTGTGCCCAAAACCATGTCATGGGTGCATTTACTTCATCGATTTGGGCCAAAAATGAAACGATGCACCGATTCATCCAGAAACAAAACGAACGCACCCAGTCCACTTTTATGGACCCAATAGTGATGTTTCGGTTCGTTTGGGTCAGTTTTACAATTGTGTCGAAAACCATGACGAGGTTGCATTTAATGCACCGAGTCGGGCAGAAAAGAAACGATGCACCGATTCGGGCCAGAAACAAAACGAACGCAGCCAGTCCACTTTTTTGGACCCAATAGTGATGTTTGGGTTCATTTGGGTCAGTTTCGTAATTGTGTCGAAAACCATGCCGAGGTTGCATTTAATGCACTGAGTCGGGCAGAAAAGAAACGATGCACCAATTCGGGCCAGAAACAAAACGAACGCACCCGATCCACTTTTTTGGACCCAGTAGTGATGTTTTGGTTCATTTTGGTCAGTTTCATTACTGTGCCGAAAACCATGCCGGGGGTGCATTTACTGCATCGATTTGGGCCGAAAATGAAACGATGCACCAATTCGTCCAGAAACAAAATGAACGCACCCAGTCCACTTTTATGGACCCAATAGTGATGTTTGGGTACGTTTGGGTCAGTTTCATAATTGTGTCGAAAACCATGACGGGGTTGCATTTAATGCACCGAGTTGGGCAGAAAAGAAACGATGCACCGATACGGGCCAGAAACGAAACGAACGCACCCAATCCACTTTTTTGGACCCAATATTGATGTTTTGGTTCATTTTGGTCAGTTTCATTACTGTGCCGAAAACCATGTCGGGGTGCATTTACTGCACCGATTCGGGCCAAAAATTAAACGATGCACGGACTCGTCCAGAAACAAAACGAACGCAGCCAGTCCACTTTTTTGGACCCAATTGTGATGTTTGGGTCAGTTTCGTCATTGTGTCGAAAACCGTGCCGGGGTTGCATTTAATGCACCGAGTCGGGCAGAAAAGAAACGATGCACCGATTCGGGCCAGAAACAAAACGAACGCAGCAAGTCCACTTTTTTGGACCCAATATTGATGTTTTGGTTCATTTTGGTCAGTTTCATTACTGTGCCGAAAACCATGTCGGGGTGCATTTAATGCACCGAGTGGGGCAGAAAAGAAACGATGCACCAATTCGGGCCAGAAACAAAACGAAAGCACCCAATCCATTTTTTTGGATCTAGTAGTGATGTTTTGGTTCATTTTGGTCAGTTTCATTACTGTGCCGAAAACCATGTCATGGGTGCATTTACTTCATCAATTTGGGCCAAAAATGAAACGATGCACCGATTCATCCAGAAACAAAACGAACGCACCCAGTCCACTTTTATGGACCCAATAGTGATGTTTCGGTTCGTTTGGGTCAGTTTTACAATTGTGTCGAAAACCATGACGGGGTTGCATCTAATGCACCGAGTCGGGCAGAAAAGAAACGATGCACCGATTCGGGCCAGAAACAAAACGAACGCAGCCAGTCCACTTTTTTGGACCCAATAGTGATGTTTGGGTTCATTTGGGTCAGTTTCGTAATTGTGTCGAAAACCATGACGGGGTTGTATTTAATGCACCGAGTCGGGCAGAAAAGAAACGATGCACCGAAACGGGCCAGAAACGAAACGAACGCACCCAATCCACTTTTTTGGACCCAATATTGATGTTTTGGTTCATTTTGGTCAGTTTCATTGCTGTGCCGAAAACCATGTCGGGGTGCATTTACTGCACCGATTCGGGCCAAAAATTAAACGATGCACCGACTTGTCCAGAAACAAAACGAACGCAGCCAGTCCACTTTTTTGGACCCAATAGTGATGTTTGGGTTCATTTGGGTCAGTTTCGTAATTGTGTGGAAAACCGTGCCGGGGTTGTATTTAATGCACCGAGTCGGGCAGAAAAGAAACGATGCACCGATTCGGGCCAGAAACAAAACGAACGCACCCAATCCACTTTTTTGGACCCAGTAGTGATGTTTTGGTTCATTTTGGTCAGTTTCATTACTGTGCCGAAAACCATGCCGGGGGTGCATTTACTGCATCGATTTGGGCCGAAAATGAAACGATGCACCAATTCGTCCAGAAACAAAATGAACGCACCCAGTCCACTTTTATGGACCCAATAGTGATGTTTGGGTTCATTTGGGTCAGTTTCATAATTGTGTCGAAAACCATGACGGGGTTGCATTTAATGCACCGAGTTGGGCAGAAAAGAAACGATGCACCGATACGGGCCAGAAACGAAACGAACGCACCCAATCCACTTTTTTGGACCCAATATTGATGTTTTGGTTCATTTTGGTCAGTTTCATTACTGTGCCGAAACCCATGTCGGGGTGCATTTACTGCACCGATTCGGGCCAAAAATTAAACGATGCACGGACTCGTCCAGAAACAAAACGAACGCAGCCAGTCCACTTTTTTGGACCCAATTGTGATGTTTGGGTCAGTTTCGTAATTGTGTCGAAAACCGTGCCGGGGTTGCATTTAATGCACCGAGTCGGGCAGAAAAGAAACGATGCACCGATTCGGGCCAGAAACAAAACGAACGCAGCAAGTCCACTTTTTTGGACCCAATATTGATGTTTTGGTTCATTTTGGTCAGTTTCATTACTGTGCCGAAAACCATGTCGGGGTGCATTTAATGCACCGAGTGGGGCAGAAAAGAAACGATGCACCAATTCGGGCCAGAAACAAAACGAAAGCACCCAATCCATTTTTTTGGATCTAGTAGTGATGTTTTGGTTCATTTTGGTCAGTTTCATTACTGTGCCGAAAACCATGTCATGGGTGCATTTACTTCATCGATTTGGGCCAAAAATGAAACGATGCACCGATTCATCCAGAAACAAAACGAACGCACCCAGTCCACTTTTATGGACCCAATAGTGATGTTTCGGTTCGTTTGGGTCAGTTTTACAATTGTGTCGAAAACCATGACGGGGTTGCATCTAATGCACCGAGTCGGGCAGAAAAGAAACGATGCACCGATTCGGGCCAGAAACAAAACGAACGCAGCCAGTCCACTTTTTTGGACCCAATAGTGATGTTTGGGTTCATTTGGGTCAGTTTCGTAATTGTGTCAAAAACCATGCCGAGGTTGCATTTAATGCACCGAGTCGGGCAGAAAAGAAACGATGCACCGATTCGGGCCAGAAACAAAACGAACGCACCCAATCCACTTTTTTGGACCTAGTAGTGATGTTTTGGTTCATTTTGGTCAGTTTCATTACTGTGCCGAAAACCATGCCGGGGGTGCATTTACTGCATCGATTTGGGCCGAAAATGAAACGATGCACCAATTCGTCCAGAAACAAAATGAACGCACCCAGTCCACTTTTATGGACCCAATAGTGATGTTTGGGTTCGTTTGGGTCAGTTTCATAATTGTGTCGAAAACCATGACGGGGTTGCATTTAATGCACCGAGTTGGGCAGAAAAGAAACGATGCACCGAAACGGGCCAGAAACGAAACGAACGCACCCAATCCACTTTTTTGGACCCAATATTGATGTTTTGGTTCATTTTGGTCAGTTTCATTGCTGTGCCGAAAACCATGTCGGGGTGCATTTACTGCACCGATTCGGGCCAAAAATTAAACGATGCACAGACTCGTCCAGAAACAAAATGAACGCAACCAGTCCACTTTTTTGGACCCAATTGTGATGTTTGGGTCAGTTTCGTAATTGTGTCGAAAACCGTGCCGGGGTTGCATTTAATGCACCGAGTCGGGCAGAAAAGAAACGATGCACCGATTCAGGCCAGAAACAAAACGAACGCACCCAATCCACTTTTTTGGACCCAGTAGTGATGTTTTGGTTCATTTTGGTCAGTTTCATTACTGTGCCGAAAACCATGCCGGGGGTGCATTTACTGCATCGATTTGGGCCGAAAATGAAACGATGCACCAATTCGTCCAGAAACAAAACGAACGCACCCAGTCCACTTTTATGGACCCAATAGTGATGTTTGGGTTCGTTTGGGTCAGTTTCATAATTGTGTCGAAAACCATGACGGGGTTGCATTTAATGCACCGAGTTGGGCAGAAAAGAAACTATGCACTGATAAGGGCCAGAAACGAAACAAACGCACCCAATCCACTTTTTTGGACCCAATATTGATGTTTTGGTTCATTTTGGTCAGTTTCATTACTGTGCCGAAAACCATGTCGGGGTGCATTTACTGCACCGATTCGGGCCAAAAATTAAACGATGCACCGACTTGTCCAGAAAAAAAACGAACGCAGCCAGTCCACTTTTTTGGACCCAATAGTGATGTTTGGGTTCATTTGGGTCAGTTTCGTAAGTGTGTCGAAAACCATGCCGGGGTTGCATTTAATGCACCGAGTCGGGCAGAAAAGAAACGATGCACCGATTCGGGCCAGAAACAAAACGAACGCAGCCAGTCCACTTTTTTGGACCCAATAGTGATGTTTGGGTTCATTTTGGTCAGTTTCGTAATTGTGTCGAAAACCATGCCGAGGTTGCATTTAATGCACCGAGTTGGGCAGAAAAGAAACGATGCACCGATACGGGCCAGAAACGAAACGAACGCACCCAATCCACTTTTTTGGACCCAATATTGATGTTTTGGTTCATTTTGGTCAGTTTCATTACTGTGCCGAAAACCATGTCGGGTTGCATTTACTGCACCGATTCGGGCCAAAAAATTAAACGATGCACCGACTTGTCCAGAAACAAAACGAACGCAGCCAGTCCACTTTTTTGGACCCAATATTGATGTTTTGGTTCATTTTGGTCAGTTTCATTGCTGTGCCGAAAACCATGTCGGGGTGCATTTACTGCACCGATTCGGGCCAAAAATTAAACGATGCACCGACTTGTCCAGAAAAAAAACGAACGCAGCCAGTCCACTTTTTTGGACCCAATAGTGATGTTTGGGTTCATTTGGGTCAGTTTCGTAAGTGTGTCGAAAACCATGCCGGGGTTGCATTTAATGCACCGAGTCGGGCAGAAAAGAAACTAT
Source organism: Echinochloa phyllopogon (assembly GCA_033239725.1). Lineage (NCBI taxonomy): Eukaryota > Viridiplantae > Streptophyta > Magnoliopsida > Poales > Poaceae > Echinochloa > Echinochloa phyllopogon. The sequence goes on from BTCW01000018.1 coordinate 34,732,340, forward strand.
GCACCGATAAGGGCCAGAAACGAAACAAACGCACCCAATCCACTTTTTTGGACCTAATATTGATGTTTTGGTTCATTTTGGTCAGTTTCATTACTGTGCCGAAAACCATGTCGAGGTGCATTTACTGCACCGATTCGGGCCAAAAATTAAACGATGCACCGACTTGTCCAGAAACAAAACGAACGCAGCCAGTCCACTTTTTTGGACCCAATATTGATGTTTTGGTTCATTTTGGTCAGTTTCATTGCTGTGCCGAAAACCATGTCGGGGTGCATTTACTGCACCGATTCGGGCCAAAAATTAAACGATGCACAGACTCGTCAAGAAACAAAATGAACGCAGCCAGTCCACTTTTTTGGACCCAATTGTGATGTTTGGGTCAGTTTCGTAATTGTGTCGAAAACCGTGCCGGGGTTGCATTTAATGCACCGAGTCGGGCAGAAAAGAAACGATGCACCGATTCAGGCCAGAAACAAAACGAACGCACCCAATCCACTTTTTTGGACCCAGTAGTGATGTTTTGGTTCATTTTGGTCAGTTTCATTACTGTGCCGAAAACCATGCCGGGGGTGCATTTACTGCATCGATTTGGGCCGAAAATGAAACGATGCACCAATTCGTCCAGAAACAAAACGAACGCACCCAGTCCACTTTTATGGACCCAATAGTGATGTTTGGGTTCGTTTGGGTCAGTTTCATAATTGTGTCGAAAACCATGACGGGGTTGCATTTAATGCACCGAGTTGGGCAGAAAAGAAACTATGCACTGATAAGGGCCAGAAACGAAACAAACGCACCCAATCCACTTTTTTGGACCCAATATTGATGTTTTGGTTCATTTTGGTCAGTTTCATTACTGTGCCGAAAACCATGTCGGGGTGCATTTACTGCACCGATTCGGGCCAAAAATTAAACGATGCACCGACTTGTCCAGAAAAAAAACGAACGCAGCCAGTCCACTTTTTTGGACCCAATAGTGATGTTTGGGTTCATTTGGGTCAGTTTCGTAAGTGTGTCGAAAACCATGCCGGGGTTGCATTTAATGCACCGAGTCGGGCAGAAAAGAAACGATGCACCGATTCGGGCCAGAAACAAAACGAACGCAGCCAGTCCACTTTTTTGGACCCTATAGTGATGTTTGGGTTCATTTTGGTCAGTTTCGTAATTGTGTCGAAAACCATGCCGAGGTTGCATTTAATGCACCGAGTTGGGCAGAAAAGAAACGATGCACCGATACGGGCCAGAAACGAAACGAACGCACCCAATCCACTTTTTTGGACCCAATATTGATGTTTTGGTTCATTTTGGTCAGTTTCATTACTGTGCCGAAAACCATGTCGGGTTGCATTTACTGCACCGATTCGGGCCAAAAAATTAAATGATGCACCGACTTGTCCAGAAACAAAACGAACGCAGCCAGTCCACTTTTTTGGACCCAATATTGATGTTTTGGTTCATTTTGGTCAGTTTCATTGCTGTGCCGAAAACCATGTCGGGGTGCATTTACTGCACCGATTCGGGCCAAAAATTAAACGATGCACCGACTTGTCCAGAAAAAAAACGAACGCAGCCAGTCCACTTTTTTGGACCCAATAGTGATGTTTGGGTTCATTTGGGTCAGTTTCGTAAGTGTGTCGAAAACCATGCCGGGGTTGCATTTAATGCACCGAGTCGGGCAGAAAAGAAACTATGCACCGATAAGGGCCAGAAACGAAACAAACGCACCCAATCCACTTTTTTGGACCTAATATTGATGTTTTGGTTCATTTTGGTCAGTTTCATTACTGTGCCGAAAACCATGTCGAGGTGCATTTACTGCACCGATTCGGGCCAAAAATTAAACGATGCACCGACTTGTCCAGAAACAAAACGAACGCAGCCAGTCCACTTTTTTGGACCCAATATTGATGTTTTGGTTCATTTTGGTCAGTTTCATTGCTGTGCCGAAAACCATGTCGGGGTGCATTTACTGCACCGATTCGGGCCAAAAATTAAACGATGCACAGACTCGTCAAGAAACAAAATGAACGCAGCCAGTCCACTTTTTTGGACCCAATTGTGATGTTTGGGTCAGTTTCGTAATTGTGTCGAAAACCGTGCCGGGGTTGCATTTAATGCACCGAGTCGGGCAGAAAAGAAACGATGCACCGATTCAGGCCAGAAACAAAACGAACGCACCCAATCCACTTTTTTGGACCCAGTAGTGATGTTTTGGTTCATTTTGGTCAGTTTCATTACTGTGCCGAAAACCATGCCGGGGGTGCATTTACTGCATCGATTTGGGCCGAAAATGAAACGATGCACCAATTCGTCCAGAAACAAAACGAACGCACCCAGTCCACTTTTATGGACCCAATAGTGATGTTTGGGTTCGTTTGGGTCAGTTTCATAATTGTGTCGAAAACCATGACGGGGTTGCATTTAATGCACCGAGTTGGGCAGAAAAGAAACTATGCACTGATAAGGGCCAGAAACGAAACAAACGCACCCAATCCACTTTTTTGGACCCAATATTGATGTTTTGGTTCATTTTGGTCAGTTTCATTACTGTGCCGAAAACCATGTCGGGGTGCATTTACTGCACCGATTCGGGCCAAAAATTAAACGATGCACCGACTTGTCCAGAAACAAAACGAACGCAGCCAGTCCACTTTTTTGGACCCAATAGTGATGTTTGGGTTCATTTGGGTCAGTTTCGTAAGTGTGTCGAAAACCATGCCGGGGTTGCATTTAATGCACCGAGTCGGGCAGAAAAGAAACTATGCACCGATAAGGGCCAGAAACGAAACAAACGCACCCAATCCACTTTTTTGGACCTAATATTGATGTTTTGGTTCATTTTGGTCAGTTTCATTACTGTGCCGAAAACCATGTCGAGGTGCATTTACTGCACCGAGTCGGGCCAAAAATTAAACGATGCACCGACTTGTCCAGAAACAAAACGAACGCAGCCAGTCCACTTTTTTGGACCCAATAGTGATGTTTGGGTTCATTTGGGTCAGTTTCGTAATTGTGTCGAAAACCGTGCCGGGGTTGTATTTAATGCACCGAGTGGGGCAGAAAAGAAACGATGCACCGATTCGGGCCAGAAACAAAACGAACGCAGCCAGTCCACTTTTTTGGACCCAATAGTGATGTTTGGGTTCATTTGGGTCAGTTTCGTAATTGTGTCAAAATCCATGCCGAGGTTGCATTTAATGCACCGAGTCGGGCAGAAAAGAAACGATGCACCGATTCGGGCCAGAAACAAAACGAACGCACCCAATCCACTTTTTTGGACCCAGTAGTGATGTTTTGGTTCATTTTGGTCAGTTTCATTACTGTGCCGAAAACCATGCCGGGGGTGCATTTACTGCATCGATTTGGGCCGAAAATGAAACGATGCACCAATTCGTCCAGAAACAAAATGAACGCACCCAGTCCACTTTTATGGACCCAATAGTGATGTTTGGGTTCGTTTGGGTCAGTTTCATCATTGTGTCGAAAACCATGACGGGGTTGCATTTAATGCACCGAGTTGGGCAGAAAAGAAACGATGCACCGATACGGGTCAGAAACGAAACGAACGCACCCAATCCACTTTTTTGGACCCAATATTGATGTTTTGGTTCATTTTGGTCACTTTCATTACTGTGCCGAAAACCATGTCGGGGTGCATTTACTGCACCGATTCGGGCCAAAAATTAAACGATGCACGGACTCGTCCAGAAACAAAACGAACGCAGCCAGTCCACTTTTTTGGACCCAATTGTGATGTTTGGGTCAGTTTCGTAATTGTGTCGAAAACCATGACGGGGTTGCATTTAATGCACCGAGTTGGGCAGAAAAGAAACGATGCACCGATACGGGTCAGAAACGAAACGAACGCACCCAATCCACTTTTTTGGACCCAATATTGATGTTTTGGTTCATTTTGGTCACTTTCATTACTGTGCCGAAAACCATGTCGGGGTGCATTTACTGCACCGATTCGGGCCAAAAATTAAACGATGCACGGACTCGTCCAGAAACAAAACGAACGCAGCCAGTCCACTTTTTTGGACCCAATTGTGATGTTTGGGTCAGTTTCATAAGTGTGTCGAAAACCATGCCGGGGTTGCATTTAATGCACCGAGTCGGGCAGAAAAGAAACTATGCACCGATAAGGGCCAGAAACGAAACAAACGCACCCAATCCACTTTTTTGGACCTAATATTGATGTTTTGGTTCATTTTGGTCAGTTTCATTACTGTGCCGAAAACCATGTCGAGGTGCATTTACTGCACCGAGTCGGGCCAAAAATTAAACGATGCACCGACTTGTCCAGAAACAAAACGAACGCAGCCAGTCCACTTTTTTGGACCCAATAGTGATGTTTGGGTTCATTTGGGTCAGTTTCGTAATTGTGTCGAAATCCATGCCGAGGTTGCATTTAATGCACCGAGTCGGGCAGAAAAGAAACGATGCACCGATTCGGGCCAGAAACAAAACGAACGCACCCAATCCACTTTTTTGGACCCAGTAGTGATGTTTTGGTTCATTTTGGTCAGTTTCATTACTGTGCCGAAAACCATGCCGGGGGTGCATTTACTGCATCGATTTGGGCCGAAAATGAAATGATGCACCAATTCGTCCAGAAACAAAATGAACGCACCCAGTCCACTTTTATGGACCCAATAGTGATGTTTGGGTTCGTTTGGGTCAGTTTCATCATTGTGTCGAAAACCATGACGGGGTTGCATTTAATGCACCGAGTTGGGCAGAAAAGAAACGATGCACCGGTACGGGTCAGAAACGAAACGAACGCACCCAATCCACTTTTTTGGACCCAATATTGATGTTTTGGTTCATTTTGGTCAGTTTCATTACTGTGCCGAAAACCATGTCGGGGTGCATTTACTGCACCGATTCGGGCCAAAAATTAAACGATGCACAGACTCGTCAAGAAACAAAATGAACGCAGCCAGTCCACTTTTTTGGACCCAATTGTGATGTTTGGGTCAGTTTCGTAATTGTGTCGAAAACCGTGCCGGGGTTGCATTTAATGCACCGAGTCGGGCAGAAAAGAAACGATGCACCGATTCAGGCCAGAAACAAAACGAACGCACCCAATCCACTTTTTTGGACCCAGTAGTGATGTTTTGGTTCATTTTGGTCAGTTTCATTACTGTGCCGAAAACCATGCCGGGGGTGCATTTACTGCATCGATTTGGGCCGAAAATGAAACGATGCACCAATTCGTCCAGAAACAAAACGAACGCACCCAGTCCACTTTTATGGACCCAATAGTGATGTTTGGGTTCGTTTGGGTCAGTTTCATAATTGTGTCGAAAACCATGACGGGGTTGCATTTAATGCACCGAGTTGGGCAGAAAAGAAACTATGCACTGATAAGGGCCAGAAACGAAACAAACGCACCCAATCCACTTTTTTGGACCCAATATTGATGTTTTGGTTCATTTTGGTCAGTTTCATTACTGTGCCGAAAACCATGTCGGGGTGCATTTACTGCACCGATTCGGGCCAAAAATTAAACGATGCACCGACTTGTCCAGAAACAAAACGAACGCAGCCAGTCCACTTTTTTGGACCCAATAGTGATGTTTGGGTTCATTTGGGTCAGTTTCGTAAGTCTGTCGAAAACCATGCCGGGGTTGCATTTAATGCACCGAGTCGGGCAGAAAAGAAACTATGCACCGATAAGGGCCAGAAACGAAACAAACGCACCCAATCCACTTTTTTGGACCTAATATTGATGTTTTGGTTCATTTTGGTCAGTTTCATTACTGTGCCGAAAACCATGTCGAGGTGCATTTACTGCACCGAGTCGGGCCAAAAATTAAACGATGCACCGACTTGTCCAGAAACAAAACGAACGCAGCCAGTCCACTTTTTTGGACCCAATAGTGATGTTTGGGTTCATTTGGGTCAGTTTCGTAATTGTGTCGAAAAACGTGCCGGGGTTGTATTTAATGCACCGAGTCGGGCAGAAAAGAAACGATGCACCGATTCGGGCCAGAAACAAAACGAACGCAGCCAGTCCACTTTTTTGGACCCAATAGTGATGTTTGGGTTCATTTGGGTCAGTTTCGTAATTGTGTCAAAATCCATGCCGAGGTTGCATTTAATGCACCGAGTCGGGCAGAAAAGAAACGATGCACCGATTCGGGCCAGAAACAAAACGAACGCACCCAATCCACTTTTTTGGACCCAGTAGTGATGTTTTGGTTCATTTTGGTCAGTTTCATTACTGTGCCGAAAACCATGCCGGGGGTGCATTTACTGCATCGATTTGGGCCGAAAATGAAACGATGCACCAATTCGTCCAGAAACAAAATGAACGCACCCAGTCCACTTTTATGGACCCAATAGTGATGTTTGGGTTCGTTTGGGTCAGTTTCATCATTGTGTCAAAAACCATGACGGGGTTGCATTTAATGCACCGAGTTGGGCAGAAAAGAAACGATGCACCGATACGGGTCAGAAACGAAACGAACGCACCCAATCCACTTTTTTGGACCCAATATTGATGTTTTGGTTCATTTTGGTCACTTTCATTACTGTGCCGAAAACCATGTCGGGGTGCATTTACTGCACCGATTCGGGCCAAAAATTAAACGATGCACGGACTCGTCCAGAAACAAAACGAACGCAGCCAGTCCACTTTTTTGGACCCAATTGTGATGTTTGGGTCAGTTTCGTAATTGTGTCGAAAACCATGACGGGGTTGCATTTAATGCACCGAGTTGGGCAGAAAAGAAACGATGCACCGATACGGGTCAGAAACGAAACGAACGCACCCAATCCACTTTTTTGGACCCAATATTGATGTTTTGGTTCATTTTGGTCACTTTCATTACTGTGCCGAAAACCATGTCGGGGTGCATTTACTGCACCGATTCGGGCCAAAAATTAAACGATGCACGGACTCGTCCAGAAACAAAACGAACGCAGCCAGTCCACTTTTTTGGACCCAATTGTGATGTTTGGGTCAGTTTCATAAGTGTGTCGAAAACCATGCCGGGGTTGCATTTAATGCACCGAGTCGGGCAGAAAAGAAACTATGCACCGATAAGGGCCAGAAACGAAACAAACGCACCCAATCCACTTTTTTGGACCTAATATTGATGTTTTGGTTCATTTTGGTCAGTTTCATTACTGTGCCGAAAACCATGTCGAGGTGCATTTACTGCACCGAGTCGGGCCAAAAATTAAACGATGCACCGACTTGTCCAGAAACAAAACGAACGCAGCCAGTCCACTTTTTTGGACCCAATAGTGATGTTTGGGTTCATTTGGGTCAGTTTCGTAATTGTGTCGAAAACCGTGCCGGGGTTGTATTTAATGCACCGAGTCGGGCAGAAAAGAAACGATGCACCGATTCGGGCCAGAAACAAAACGAACGCAGCCAGTCCACTTTTTTGGACCCAATAGTGATGTTTGGGTTCATTTGGGTCAGTTTCGTAATTGTGTCAAAATCCATGCCGAGGTTGCATTTAATGCACCGAGTCGGGCAGAAAAGAAACGATGCACCGATTCGGGCCAGAAACAAAACGAACGCACCCAATCCACTTTTTTGGACCCAGTAGTGATGTTTTGGTTCATTTTGGTCAGTTTCATTACTGTGCCGAAAACCATGCCGGGGGTGCATTTACTGCATCGATTTGGGCCGAAAATGAAACGATGCACCAATTCGTCCAGAAACAAAATGAACGCACCCAGTCCACTTTTATGGACCCAATAGTGATGTTTGGGTTCGTTTGGGTCAGTTTCATCATTGTGTCGAAAACCATGACGGGGTTGCATTTAATGCACCGAGTTGGGCAGAAAAGAAACGATGCACCGATACGGGTCAGAAACGAAACGAACGCACCCAATCCACTTTTTTGGACCCAATATTGATGTTTTGGTTCATTTTGGTCACTTTCATTACTGTGCCGAAAACCATGTCGGGGTGCATTTACTGCACCGATTCGGGCCAAAAATTAAACGATGCACGGACTCGTCCAGAAACAAAACGAACGCAGCCAGTCCACTTTTTTGGACCCAATTGTGATGTTTGGGTCAGTTTCGTAATTGTGTCGAAAACCGTGCCGGGGTTGCATTTAATGCACCGAGTCGGGCAGAAAAAGAAACGATGCACCGATTCGGGCCAGAAACAAAACGAACGCACCCAATCCACTTTTTTGGACCCAGTAGTGATGTTTTGGTTCATTTTGGTCAGTTTCATTACTGTGCCGAAAACCATGCCGGGGGTGCATTTACTGCATCGATTTGGGCCGAAAATGAAACGATGCACCAATTCGTCCAGAAACAAAATGAACGCACCCAGTCCACTTTAATGGACCCAATAGTGATGTTTGGGTTCGTTTGGGTTAGTTTCATCATTGTGTCGAAAACCATGACGGGGTTGCATTTAATGCACCGAGTTGGGCAGAAAAGAAACGATGCACCGATACGGGTCAGAAACGAAACGAACGCACCCAATCCACTTTTTTGGACCCAATATTGATGTTTTGGTTCATTTTGGTCAGTTTCATTACTGTGCCGAAAACCATGTCGGGGTGCATTTACTGCACCGATTCGGGCCAAAAATTAAACGATGCACGGACTCGTCCAGAAACAAAACGAACGCAGCCAGTCCACTTTTTTGGACCCAATTGTGATGTTTGGGTCAGTTTCGTAATTGTGTCGAAAACCGTGTCGGGGTTGCATTTAATGCACCGAGTCGGGTAGAAAAAGAAACGATGCACCGATTCGGGCCAGAAACAAAACGAACGCACCCAATCCACTTTTTTGGACCCAGTAGTGATGTTTTGGTTCATTTTGGTCAGTTTCATTACTGTGCCGAAAACCATGCTTGGGGTGAATTTACTGCATCGATTTGGGCCGAAAATGAAACGATGCACCAATTCGTCCAGAAACAAAACGAACGCACCCAGTCCACTTTTATGGACCCAATAGTGATGTTTGGGTTCGTTTGGGTCAGTTTCATAATTGTGTCGAAAACCATGACGGGGTTGCATTTAATGCACCGAGTTGGCCAGAAATGAAACAAACGCACCCAATCCACTTTTTTGGACCCAATATTGATGTTTTGGTTCATTTTGGTCAGTTTCATTATTGTGCCGAAAACCATGTCGGGGTGCATTTACTGCACCGATTCGGGCCAAAAATTAAACGATGCACCGACTCGTCCAGAAACAAAACGAACGCAGCCAGTCCACTTTTTTGGACCCAATAGTGATGTTTGGGTTCATTTGGGTCAGTTTCGTAATTGTGTCGAAAACCATGCCGGGGTTGCATTTAATGCACCGAGTCGGGCAGAAAAGAAACTATGCACCGATAAGGGCCAGAAACGAAACAAATGCACCCAATCCACTTTTTTGGACCCAATATTGATGTTTTGGTTCATTTTGGTCAGTTTCATTACTGTGCCGAAAACCATGTCGAGGTGCATTTAGTGCACCGATTCGGGCCAAAAATTAAACGATGCACCGACTTGTCCAGAAACAAAACGAACGCAGCCAGTCCACTTTTTTGGACCCAATAGTGATGTTTGGGTTCATTTGGGTTAGTTTCGTAATTTTGTCGAAAACCGTGCCGGGTTTGTATTTAATGCACCGAGTCGGGCAGAAAAGAAACGATGCACCGACTTGTCCAGAAACAAAACGAACGCAGCCAGTCCACTTTTTTGGACCCAATAGTGATGTTTGGGTTCATTTGGGTCAGTTTCGTAATTTTGTCGAAAACCGTGCCGGGTTTGTATTTAATGCACCGAGTCGGGCAGAAAAGAAACGATGCACCGATTCGGGCCAGAAACAAAACGAACGCAGCCAGTCCACTTTCTTGGACCCAATAGTGATGTTTGGGTTCATTTGGGTCAGTTTCGTAATTGTGTCGAAATCCATGCCGAGGTTGCATTTAATGCACCGAGTCGGGCAGAAAAGAAACGATGCACCGATTCGGGCCAGAAACAAAACGAACGCACCCAATCCACTTTTTTGGACCCAGTAGTGATGTTTTGGTTCATTTTGGTCAGTTTCATTACTGTGCCGAAAACCATGCCGGGGGTGCATTTACTGCATCGATTTGGGCCGAAAATGAAATGATGCACCAATTCGTCCAGAAACAAAATGAACGCACCCAGTCCACTTTTATGGACCCAATAGTGATGTTTGGGTTCGTTTGGGTCAGTTTCATCATTGTGTCGAAAACCATGACGGGGTTGCATTTAATGCACCGAGTTGGGCAGAAAAGAAACGATGCACCGGTACGGGTCAGAAACGAAACGAACGCACCCAATCCACTTTTTTGGACCCAATATTGATGTTTTGGTTCATTTTGGTCAGTTTCATTACTGTGCCGAAAACCATGTCGGGGTGCATTTACTGCACCGATTCGGGCCAAAAATTAAACGATGCACGGACTCATCCAGAAACAAAACGAACGCAGCCAGTCCACTTTTTTGGACCCAATTGTGATGTTTGGGTCAGTTTCGTAATTGTGTCGAAAACCATGCCGGGGTTGCATTTAATGCACCGAGTCGGGCAGAAAAAGAAACGATGCACCGATTCGGGCCAGAAACAAAACGAACGCACCCAATCCACTTTTTTGGACCCAGTAGTGATGTTTTGGTTCATTTTGGTCAGTTTCATTACTGTGCCGAAAACCATGCCGGGGGTGCATTTACTGCATCGATTTGGGCCGAAAATGAAACGATGCACCAATTCGTCCAGAAACAAAAAGAACGCACCCAGTCCACTTTAATGGACCCAATAGTGATGTTTGGGTTCGTTTGGGTTAGTTTCATCATTGTGTCGAAAACCATGACGGGGTTGCATTTAATGCACCGAGTTGGGCAGAAAAGAAACGATGCACCGATACGGGTCAGAAACGAAACGAACGCACCCAATCCACTTTTTTGGACCCAATATTGATGTTTTGGTTCATTTTGGTCAGTTTCATTACTGTGCCGAAAACCATGTCGGGGTGCATTTACTGCACCGATTCGGGCCAAAAATTAAACGATGCACCGACTTGTCCAGAAAAAAAACGAACGCAGCCAGTCCACTTTTTTGGACCCAATAGTGATGTTTGGGTTCATTTGGGTCAGTTTCGTAAGTGTGTCGAAAACCATGCCGGGGTTGCATTTAATGCACCGAGTCGGGCAGAAAAGAAACTATGCACCGATAAGGGCCAGAAACGAAACAAACGCACCCAATCCACTTTTTTGGACCTAATATTGATGTTTTGGTTCATTTTGGTCAGTTTCATTACTGTGCCGAAAACCATGTCGAGGTGCATTTACTGCACCGATTCGGGCCAAAAATTAAACGATGCACCGACTTGTCCAGAAACAAAACGAACGCAGCCAGTCCACTTTTTTGGACCCAATATTGATGTTTTGGTTCATTTTGGTCAGTTTCATTGCTGTGCCGAAAACCATGTCGGGGTGCATTTACTGCACCGATTCGGGCCAAAAATTAAATGATGCACGGACTCATCCAGAAACAAAACGAACGCAGCCAGTCCACTTTTTTGGACCCAATTGTGATGTTTGGGTCAGTTTCGTAATTGTGTCGAAAACCGTGCCGGGGTTGCATTTAATGCACCGAGTCGGGCAGAAAAAGAAACGATGCACCGATTCGGGCCTGAAACAAAATGAACGCACCCAATCCACTTTTTTGGACCCAGTACTGATGTTTTGGTTCATTTTGGTCAGTTTCATTACTGTGCCGAAAACCATGCCGGGGGTGAATTTACTGCATCGATTTGGGCCGAAAAAGAAACGATGCACCAATTCGTCCAGAAACAAAACGAACGCACCCAGTCTACTTTTATGGACCCAATAGTGATGTTTGGGTTCGTTTGGGTCAGTTTCATAATTGTGTCGAAAACCATGACGGGGTTGCATTTAATGCACCGAGTTGGGCAGAAAAGAAACGATGCACCGATACGGGCCAGAAACGAAACGAACGCACCCAATCCACTTTTTTGGACCCAATATTGATGTTTTGGTTCATTTTGGTCAGTTTCATTACTGTGCCGAAAACCATGTCGGGGTGCATTTACTGCACCGATTCGGGCCAAAAATTAAACGATGCACCGACTCGTCCAGAAACAAAACGAACGCAGCCAGTCAACTTTTTTGGACCCAATAGTGATGTTTGGGTTCATTTGGGTCAGTTTCGTAATTGTGTCGAAAACCGTGCCGGGGTTGCATTTAATGCACCGAGTGGGGCAGAAAAGAAACGATGCACCAATTCGGGCCAGAAACAAAACGAAAGCACCCAATCCATTTTTTGGATCTAGTAGTGATGTTTTGGTTCATTTTGGTCAGTTTCATTACTGTGCCGAAAACCATGTCGTGGGTGCATTTACTTCATCGATTTGGGCCAAAAATGAAACGATGCACCGATTCATCCAGAAACAAAACGAACGCACCCAGTCCACTTTTATGGACCCAATAGTGATGTTTGGGTTCGTTTGGGTCAGTTTCATAATTGTGTCGAAAACCATGACGGGGTTGCATTTAATGCACCGAGTTGGGCAGAAAAGAAACGATGCACCGATACGGGCCAGAAACGAAACGAACGCACCCAATCCACTTTTTTGGACCCAATATTGATGTTTTGGTTCATTTTGGTCAGTTTCATTACTGTGCCGAAAACCATGTCGGGGTGCATTTACTGCACCGATTCGGGCCAAAAATTAAACGATGCACGGACTCGTCCAGAAACAAAACGAACGCAGCCAGTCCACTTTTTTGGACCCAATTGTGATGTTTGGGTCAGTTTCGTAATTGTGTCGAAAACCGTGCCGGGGTTGCATTTAATGCACCGAGTCGGGCAGAAAAGAAACGATGCACCGATTCGGGCCAGAAACAAAACGAACGCACCCAATCCACTTTTTTGGACCCAGTAGTGATGTTTTGGTTCATTTTGGTCAGTTTCATTACTGTGCCGAAAACCATGCCGGGGGTGCATTTACTGCATCGATTTGGGCCGAAAATGAAACGATGCACCAATTCGTCCAGAAACAAAACGAACGCACCCAGTCCACTTTTATGGACCCAATAGTGATGTTTGGGTTCGTTTGGGTCAGTTTCATAATTGTGTCGAAAACCATGACGGGGTTGCATTTAACGCACCGAGTTGGGCAGAAAAGAAACTATGCACTGATAAGGGCTAGAAACGAAACAAACGCACCCAATCCACTTTTTTGGACCCAATATTGATGTTTTGGTTCATTTTGGTCAGTTTCATTACTGTGCCGAAAACCATGTCGGGGTGCATTTACTGCACCGATTCGGGCCAAAAATTAAACGATGCACCGACTTGTCCAGAAAAAAAACGAACGCAGCCAGTCCACTTTTTTGGACCCAATAGTGATGTTTGGGTTCATTTGGGTCAGTTTCGTAAGTGTGTCGAAAACCATGCCGGGGTTGCATTTAATGCACCGAGTCGGGCAGAAAAGAAACTATGCACCGATAAGGGCCAGAAACGAAACAAACGCACCCAATCCACTTTTTTGGACCCAATATTGATGTTTTGGTTCATTTTGGTCAGTTTCATTACTGTGCCGAAAACCATGTCGAGGTGCATTTACTGCACCGATTCGGGCCAAAAATTAAACGATGCACCGACTTGTCCAGAAACAAAACGAACGCAGCCAGTCCACTTTTTTGGACCCAATAGTGATGTTTGGGTTCATTTGGGTCAGTTTCGTAATTGTGTCGAAAACCGTGCCGGGGTTGTATTTAATGCACCGAGTCGGGCAGAAAAGAAACGATGCACCGATTCGGGCAGAAACAAAACGAACGCAGCCAGTCCACTTTTTTGGACCCAATAGTGATGTTTGGGTTCATTTGGGTCAGTTTCGTAATTGTGTCGAAATCCATGCCGAGGTTGCATTTAATGCACCGAGTCGGGAAGAAAAGAAACGATGCACCGATTCGGGCCAGAAACAAAACGAACGCACCCAATCCACTTTTTTGGACCCAGTAGTGATGTTTTGGTTCATTTTGGTCAGTTTCATTACTGTGCCGAAAACCATGCCGGGGGTGCATTTACTGCATCGATTTGGGCCGAAAATGAAACGATGCACCAATTCGTCCAGAAACAAAATGAACGCACCCAGTCCACTTTTATGGACCCAATAGTGATGTTTGGGTTCGTTTGGGTCAGTTTCATCATTGTGTCGAAAACCATGACGGGGTTGCATTTAATGCACCGAGTTGGGCAGAAAAGAAACGATGCACCGATACGGGTCAGAAACGAAACGAACGCACCCAATCCACTTTTTTGGACCCAATATTGATGTTTTGGTTCATTTTGGTCAGTTTCATTACTGTGCCGAAAACCATGGCGGGGTGCATTTACTGCACCGATTCGGGCCAAAAATTAAACGATGCACGGACTCGTCCAGAAACAAAACGAACGCAGCCTGTCCACTTTTTTGGACCCAATTGTGATGTTTGGGTCAGTTTCGTAATTGTGTCGAAAACCGTGCCGGGGTTGCATTTAATGCACCGAGTCGGGCAGAAAAAGAAACGATGCACCGATTCGGGCCAGAAACAAAACGAACGCACCCAATCCACTTTTTTGGACCCAGTAGTGATGTTTTGGTTCATTTTGGTCAGTTTCATTACTGTGCCGAAAACCATGCCGGGGGTGCATTTACTGCATCGATTTGGGCCGAAAATGAAACGATGCACCAATTCGTCCAGAAACAAAATGAACGCACCCAGTCCACTTTAATGGACCCAATAGTGATGTTTGGGTTCGTTTGGGTTAGTTTCATCATTGTGTCGAAAACCATGACGGGGTTGCATTTAATGCACCGAGTTGGGCAGAAAAGAAACGATGCACAGATACGGGTCAGAAACGAAACGAACGCACCCAATCCACTTTTTTGGACCCAATATTGATGTTTTGGTTCATTTTGGTCAGTTTCATTACTGTGCCGAAAACCATGTCGGGGTGCATTTACTGCACCGATTCGGGCCAAAAATTAAACGATGCACGGACTCGTCCAGAAACAAAACGAACGCAGCCAGTCCACTTTTTTGGACCCAATTGTGATGTTTGGGTCAGTTTCGTAATTGTGTCGAAAACCGTGCCGGGGTTGCATTTAATGCACCGAGTCGGGTAGAAAAAGAAACGATGCACCGATTCGGGCCAGAAACAAAACGAACGCACCCAATCCACTTTTTTGGACCCAGTAGTGATGTTTTGGTTCATTTTGGTCAGTTTCATTACTGTGCCGAAAACCATGCCGGGGGTGAATTTACTGCATCGATTTGGGCCGAAAAAGAAACGATGCACCAATTCGTCCAGAAACAAAACGAACGCACCCAGTCTACTTTTATGGACCCAATAGTGATGTTTGGGTTCGTTTGGGTCAGTTTCATAATTGTGTCGAAAACCATGACGGGGTTGCATTTAATGCACCGAGTTGGGCAGAAAAGAAACGATGCACCGATACGGGCCAGAAACGAAACGAACGCACCCAATCCACTTTTTTGGACCCAATATTGATGTTTTGGTTCATTTTGGTCAGTTTCATTACTGTGCCGAAAACCATGTCGGGGTGCATTTACTGCACCGATTCGGGCCAAAAATTAAACGATGCACCGACTCGTCCAGAAACAAAACGAACGCAGCCAGTCAACTTTTTTGGACCCAATAGTGATGTTTGGGTTCATTTGGGTCAGTTTCGTAATTGTGTCGAAAACCGTGCCGGGGTTGCATTTAATGCACCGAGTGGGGCAGAAAAGAAACGATGCACCAATTCGGGCCAGAAACAAAACGAAAGCACCCAATCCATTTTTTGGATCTAGTAGTGATGTTTTGGTTCATTTTGGTCAGTTTCATTACTGTGCCGAAAACCATGTCGTGGGTGCATTTACTTCATCGATTTGGGCCAAAAATGAAACGATGCACCGATTCATCCAGAAACAAAACGAACGCACCCAGTCCACTTTTATGGACCCAATAGTGATGTTTGGGTTCGTTTGGGTCAGTTTCATAATTGTGTCGAAAACCATGACGGGGTTGCATTTAATGCACCGAGTTGGGCAGAAAAGAAACGATGCACCGATACGGGCCAGAAACGAAACGAACGCACCCAATCCACTTTTTTGGACCCAATATTGATGTTTTGGTTCATTTTGGTCAGTTTCATTACTGTGCCGAGAACCATGTCGGGGTGCATTTACTGCACCGATTCGGGCCAAAAATTAAACGATGCACGGACTCGTCCAGAAACAAAACGAACGCAGCCAGTCCACTTTTTTGGACCCAATTGTGATGTTTGGGTCAGTTTCGTAATTGTGTCGAAAACCGTGCCGGGGTTGCATTTAATGCACCGAGTCGGGCAGAAAAGAAACGATGCACCGATTCGGGCCAGAAACAAAACGAACGCACCCAATCCACTTTTTTGGACCCAGTAGTGATGTTTTGGTTCATTTTGGTCAGTTTCATTACTGTGCCGAAAACCATGCCGGGGGTGCATTTACTGCATCGATTTGGGCCGAAAATGAAACGATGCACCAATTCGTCCAGAAACAAAACGAACGCACCCAGTCCACTTTTATGGACCCAATAGTGATGTTTGGGTTCGTTTGGGTCAGTTTCATAATTGTGTCGAAAACCATGACGGGGTTGCATTTAACGCACCGAGTTGGGCAGAAAAGAAACTATGCACTGATAAGGGCTAGAAACGAAACAAACGCACCCAATCCACTTTTTTGGACCCAATATTGATGTTTTGGTTCATTTTGGTCAGTTTCATTACTGTGCCGAAAACCATGTCGGGGTGCATTTACTGCACCGATTCGGGCCAAAAATTAAACGATGCACCGACTTGTCCAGAAAAAAAACGAACGCAGCCAGTCCACTTTTTTGGACCCAATAGTGATGTTTGGGTTCATTTGGGTCAGTTTCGTAAGTGTGTCGAAAACCATGCCGGGGTTGCATTTAATGCACCGAGTCGGGCAGAAAAGAAACTATGCACCGATAAGGGCCAGAAACGAAACAAACGCACCCAATCCACTTTTTTGGACCCAATATTGATGTTTTGGTTCATTTTGGTCAGTTTCATTACTGTGCCGAAAACCATGTCGAGGTGCATTTACTGCACCGATTCGGGCCAAAAATTAAACGATGCACCGACTTGTCCAGAAACAAAACGAACGCAGCCAGTCCACTTTTTTGGACCCAATAGTGATGTTTGGGTTCATTTGGGTCAGTTTCGTAATTGTGTCGAAAACCGTGCCGGGGTTGTATTTAATGCACCGAGTCGGGCAGAAAAGAAACGATGCACCGATTCGGGCAGAAACAAAACGAACGCAGCCAGTCCACTTTTTTGGACCCAATAGTGATGTTTGGGTTCATTTGGGTCAGTTTCGTAATTGTGTCGAAATCCATGCCGAGGTTGCATTTAATGCACCGAGTCGGGCAGAAAAGAAACGATGCACCGATTCGGGCCAGAAACAAAACGAACGCACCCAATCCACTTTTTTGGACCCAGTAGTGATGTTTTGGTTCATTTTGGTCAGTTTCATTACTGTGCCGAAAACCATGCCGGGGTGCATTTACTGCATCGATTTGGGCCGAAAATGAAATGATGCACCAATTCGTCCAGAAACAAAATGAACGCACCCAGTCCACTTTTATGGACCCAATAGTGATGTTTGGGTTCGTTTGGGTCAGTTTCATAATTGTGTCGAAAACCATGACGGGGTTGCATTTAATGCACCGAGTTGGGCAGAAAAGAAACGATGCACCGATACGGGCCAGAAACGAAACGAACGCACCCAATCCACTTTTTTGGACCCAATATTGATGTTTTGGTTCATTTTGGTCAGTTTCATTACTGTGCCGAGAACCATGTCGGGGTGCATTTACTGCACCGATTCGGGCCAAAAATTAAACGATGCACGGACTCGTCCAGAAACAAAACGAACGCAGCCAGTCCACTTTTTTGGACCCAATTGTGATGTTTGGGTCAGTTTCGTAATTGTGTCGAAAACCGTGCCGGGGTTGCATTTAATGCACCGAGTCGGGCAGAAAAGAAACGATGCACCGATTCGGGCCAGAAACAAAACGAACGCACCCAATCCACTTTTTTGGACCCAGTAGTGATGTTTTGGTTCATTTTGGTCAGTTTCATTACTGTGCCGAAAACCATGCCGGGGGTGCATTTACTGCATCGATTTGGGCCGAAAATGAAACGATGCACCAATTCGTCCAGAAACAAAACGAACGCACCCAGTCCACTTTTATGGACCCAATAGTGATGTTTGGGTTCGTTTGGGTCAGTTTCATAATTGTGTCGAAAACCATGACGGGGTTGCATTTAACGCACCGAGTTGGGCAGAAAAGAAACTATGCACTGATAAGGGCTAGAAACGAAACAAACGCACCCAATCCACTTTTTTGGACCCAATATTGATGTTTTGGTTCATTTTGGTCAGTTTCATTACTGTGCCGAAAACCATGTCGGGGTGCATTTACTGCACCGATTCGGGCCAAAAATTAAACGATGCACCGACTTGTCCAGAAAAAAAACGAACGCAGCCAGTCCACTTTTTTGGACCCAATAGTGATGTTTGGGTTCATTTGGGTCAGTTTCGTAAGTGTGTCGAAAACCATGCCGGGGTTGCATTTAATGCACCGAGTCGGGCAGAAAAGAAACTATGCACCGATAAGGGCCAGAAACGAAACAAACGCACCCAATCCACTTTTTTGGACCCAATATTGATGTTTTGGTTCATTTTGGTCAGTTTCATTACTGTGCCGAAAACCATGTCGAGGTGCATTTACTGCACCGATTCGGGCCAAAAATTAAACGATGCACCGACTTGTCCAGAAACAAAACGAACGCAGCCAGTCCACTTTTTTGGACCCAATAGTGATGTTTGGGTTCATTTGGGTCAGTTTCGTAATTGTGTCGAAAACCGTGCCGGGGTTGTATTTAATGCACCGAGTCGGGCAGAAAAGAAACGATGCACCGATTCGGGCAGAAACAAAACGAACGCAGCCAGTCCACTTTTTTGGACCCAATAGTGATGTTTGGGTTCATTTGGGTCAGTTTCGTAATTGTGTCGAAATCCATGCCGAGGTTGCATTTAATGCACCGAGTCGGGCAGAAAAGAAACGATGCACCGATTCGGGCCAGAAACAAAACGAACGCACCCAATCCACTTTTTTGGACCCAGTAGTGATGTTTTGGTTCATTTTGGTCAGTTTCATTACTGTGCCGAAAACCATGCCGGGGGTGCATTTACTGCATCGATTTGGGCCGAAAATGAAACGATGCACCAATTCGTCCAGAAACAAAATGAACGCACCCAGTCCACTTTTATGGACCCAATAGTGATGTTTGGGTTCGTTTGGGTCAGTTTCATCATTGTGTCGAAAACCATGACGGGGTTGCATTTAATGCACCGAGTTGGGCAGAAAAGAAACGATGCACCGATACGGGTCAGAAACGAAACGAACGCACCCAATCCACTTTTTTGGACCCAATATTGATGTTTTGGTTCATTTTGGTCAGTTTCATTACTGTGCCGAAAACCATGGCGGGGTGCATTTACTGCACCGATTCGGGCCAAAAATTAAACGATGCACGGACTCGTCCAGAAACAAAACGAACGCAGCCTGTCCACTTTTTTGGACCCAATTGTGATGTTTGGGTCAGTTTCGTAATTGTGTCGAAAACCGTGCCGGGGTTGCATTTAATGCACCGAGTCGGGCAGAAAAAGAAACGATGCACCGATTCGGGCCAGAAACAAAACGAACGCACCCAATCCACTTTTTTGGACCCAGTAGTGATGTTTTGGTTCATTTTGGTCAGTTTCATTACTGTGCCGAAAACCATGCCGGGGGTGCATTTACTGCATCGATTTGGGCCGAAAATGAAACGATGCACCAATTCGTCCAGAAACAAAATGAACGCACCCAGTCCACTTTAATGGACCCAATAGTGATGTTTGGGTTCGTTTGGGTTAGTTTCATCATTGTGTCGAAAACCATGACGGGGTTGCATTTAATGCACCGAGTTGGGCAGAAAAGAAACGATGCACCGATACGGGTCAGAAACGAAACGAACGCACCCAATCCACTTTTTTGGACCCAATATTGATGTTTTGGTTCATTTTGGTCAGTTTCATTACTGTGCCGAAAACCATGTCGGGGTGCATTTACTGCACCGATTCGGGCCAAAAATTAAACGATGCACGGACTCGTCCAGAAACAAAACGAACGCAGCCAGTCCACTTTTTTGGACCCAATTGTGATGTTTGGGTCAGTTTCGTAATTGTGTCGAAAACCGTGCCGGGGTTGCATTTAATGCACCGAGTCGGGTAGAAAAAGAAACGATGCACCGATTCGGGCCAGAAACAAAACGAACGCACCCAATCCACTTTTTTGGACCCAGTAGTGATGTTTTGGTTCATTTTGGTCAGTTTCATTACTGTGCCGAAAACCATGCCGGGGGTGAATTTACTGCATCGAATTGGGCCGAAAATGAAACGATGCACCAATTCGTCCAGAAACAAAACGAACGCACCCAGTCCACTTTTATGGACCCAATAGTGATGTTTGGGTTCGTTTGGGTCAGTTTCATAATTGTGTCGAAAACCATGACGGGGTTGCATTTAATGCACCGAGTTGGGCAGAAAAGAAACGATGCACTGATAAGGGCCAGAAACGAAACAAACGCACCCAATCCACTTTTTTGGACCCAATATTGATGTTTTGGTTCATTTTGGTCAGTTTCATTACTGTGCCGAAAACCATGTCGGGGTGCATTTACTGCACCGATTCGGGCCAAAAATTAAACGATGCACCGACTCGTCCAGAAACAAAACGAACGCAGCCAGTCCACTTTTTTGGACCCAATAGTGATGTTTGGGTTCATTTGGGTCAGTTTCGTAATTGTGTCGAAAACCATGCCGGGGTTGCATTTAATGCACCGAGTCGGGCAGAAAAGAAACTATGCACCGATAAGGGCCAGAAACGAAACAAACGCACCCAATCCACTTTTTTGGACCCAATATTGATGTTTTGGTTCATTTTGGTCAGTTTCATTACTGTGCCGAAAACCATGTCGAGGTGCATTTAGTGCACCGATTCGGGCCAAAAATTAAACGATGCACCGACTTGTCCAGAAACAAAACGAACGCAGCCAGTCCACTTTTTTGGACCCAATAGTGATGTTTGGGTTCATTTGGGTCAGTTTCGTAATTGTGTCGAAAACCGTGCCGGGGTTGTATTTAATGCACCGAGTCGGGCAGAAAAGAAACGATGCACCGATTCGGGCAGAAACAAAACGAACGCAGCCAGTCCACTTTTTTGGACCCAATAGTGATGTTTGGGTTCATTTGGGTCAGTTTCGTAATTGTGTCGAAATCCATGCCGAGGTTGCATTTAATGCACCGAGTCGGGCAGAAAAGAAACGATGCACCGATTTGGGCCAGAAACAAAACGAACGCACCCAATCCACTTTTTTGGACCCAGTAGTGATGTTTTGGTTCATTTTGGTCAGTTTCATTACTGTGCCGAAAACCATGCCGGGGGTGCATTTACTGCATCGATTTGGGCCGAAAATGAAATGATGCACCAATTCGTCCAGAAACAAAATGAACGCACCCAGTCCACTTTTATGGACCCAATAGTGATGTATGGGTTCGTTTGGGTCAGTTTCATCATTGTGTCGAAAACCATGACGGGGTTGCATTTAATGCACCGAGTTGGGCAGAAAAGAAACGATGCATCGATACGGGTCAGAAACGAAACGAACGCACCCAATCCACTTTTTTGGACCCAATGTTGATGTTTTGGTTCATTTTGGTCAGTTTCATTACTGTGCCGAAAACCATGGCGGGGTGCATTTACTGCACCGATTCGGGCCAAAAATTAAACGATGCACGGACTCGTCCAGAAACAAAATGAACGCAGCCAGTCCACTTTTTTGGACCCAATTGTGATGTTTGGGTCAGTTTCGTAATTGTGTCGAAAACCGTGCCGGGGTTGCATTTAATGCACCGAGTCGGGCAGAAAAAGAAACGATGCACCGATTCGGGCCAGAAACAAAACGAACGCACCCAATCCACTTTTTTGGACCCAGTAGTGATGTTTTGGTTCATTTTGGTCAGTTTCATTACTGTGCCGAAAACCATGCCGGGGGTGCATTTACTGCATCGATTTGGGCCAAAAATGAAACGATGCACCAATTCGTCCAGAAACAAAAAGAACGCACCCAGTCCACTTTAATGGACCCAATAGTGATGTTTGGGTTCGTTTGGGTTAGTTTCATCATTGTGTCGAAAACCATGACGGGGTTGCATTTAATGCACCGAGTTGGGCAGAAAAGAAACGATGCACCGATACGGGTCAGAAACGAAACGAACGCACCCAATCCACTTTTTTGAACCCAATATTGATGTTTTGGTTCATTTTGGTCAGTTTCATTACTGTGCCGAAAACCATGTCGGGGTGCATTTACTGCACCGATTCGGGCCAAAATATAAACGATGCACGGACTCGTCCAGAAACAAAACGAACGCGGCCAGTCCACTTTTTTGGACCCAATTGTGATGTTTGGGTCAGTTTCGTAATTGTGTCGAAAACCGTGCCGAGGTTGCATTTAATGCACCGAGTCGGGCAGAAAAGAAACGATGCACCGATTCGGGCCAGAAACAAAACGAACGCACCCAATCCACTTTTTTGGACCCAGTAGTGATGTTTTGGTTCATTTTGGTCAGTTTCATTACTGTGCCGAAAACCATGCCGGGGGTGAATTTACTGCATCGATTTGGGCCGAAAATGAAACGATGCACCAATTCGTCCAGAAACAAAACGAACGCACCCAGTCTACTTTTATGGACCCAATAGTGATGTTTGGGTTCGTTTGGGTCAGTTTCATAATTGTGTCGAAAACCATGACGGGGTTGCATTTAATGCACCGAGTTGGGCAGAAAAGAAACGATGCACCGATACGGGCCAGAAACGAAACGAACGCACCCAATCCACTTTTTTGGACCCAATATTGATGTTTTGGTTCATTTTGGTCAGTTTCATTACTGTGCCGAAAACCATGTCGGGGTGCATTTACTGCACCGATTCGGGCCAAAAATTAAACGATGCACCGACTCGTCCAGAAACAAAACGAACGCAGCCAGTCAACTTTTTTGGACCCAATAGTGATGTTTGGGTTCATTTGGGTCAGTTTCGTAATTGTGTCGAAAACCGTGCCGGGGTTGCATTTAATGCACCGAGTGGGGCAGAAAAGAAACGATGCACCAATTCGGGCCAGAAACAAAACGAAAGTACCCAATCCATTTTTTGGATCTAGTAGTGATGTTTTGGTTCATTTTGGTCAGTTTCATTACTGTGCCGAAAACCATGTCGTGGGTGCATTTACTTCATCGATTTGGGCCAAAAATGAAACGATGCACCGATTCATCCAGAAACAAAACGAACGCACCCAGTCCACTTTTATGGACCCAATAGTGATGTTTGGGTTCGTTTGGGTCAGTTTCATCATTGTGTCGAAAACCATGACGGGGTTGCATTTAATGCACCGAGTTGGGCAGAAAAGAAACGATGCACCGATACGGGTCAGAAACGAAACGAACGCACCCAATCCACTTTTTTGGTCCCAATATTGATGTTTTGGTTCATTTTGGTCAGTTTCATTACTGTGCCGAAAACCATGTCGGGGTGCATTTACTGCACCGATTCGGGCCAAAAATTAAACGATGCACGGACTCGTCCAGAAACAAAACGAACGCAGCCAGTCCACTTTTTTGGACCCAATTGTGATGTTTGGGTCAGTTTCGTAATTGTGTCGAAAACCATGCCGGGGTTGCATTTAATGCACCGAGTCGGGCAGAAAAGAAACGATGCACCGATTCGGGCCAGAAACAAAACGAACGCACCCAATCCACTTTTTTGGACCCAGTAGTGATGTTTTGGTTCATTTTGGTCAGTTTCATTACTGTGCCGAAAACCATGCCGGGGGTGCATTTACTGCATCGATTTGGGCCGAAAATGAAACGATGCACCAATTCGTCCATAAACAAAAAGAACGCACCTAGTCCACTTTAATGGACCCAATAGTGATGTTTGGGTTCGTTTGGGTTAGTTTCATCATTGTGTCGAAAACCATGACGGGGTTGCATTTAATGCACCGAGTTGGGCAGAAAAGAAACGATGCACCGATACGGGTCAGAAACGAAACGAACGCACCCAATCCACTTTTTTGGACACAATATTGATGTTTTGGTTCATTTTGGTCAGTTTCATTACTGTGCCGAAAACCATGTCGGGGTGCATTTACTGCACCGATTCGGGCCAAAAATTAAACGATGCACGGACTCGTCCAGAAACAAAACGAACGCAGCCAGTCCACTTTTTTGGACCCAATTGTGATGTTTGGGTCAGTTTCGTAATTGTGTCGAAAACCGTGCCGGGGTTGCATTTAATGCACCGAGTCGGGCAGAAAAAGAAACGATGCACCGATTCGGGCCAGAAACAAAACGAACGCACCCAATCCACTTTTTTGGACCCAGTAGTGATGTTTTGGTTCATTTTGGTCAGTTTCATTACTGTGCCGAAAACCATGCCGGGGGTGAATTTACTGCATCGATTTGGGCCGAAAATGAAACGATGCACCAATTCGTCCAGAAACAAAACGAACGCACCCAGTCTACTTTTATGGACCCAATAGTGATGTTTGGGTTCGTTTGGGTCAGTTTCATAATTGTGTCGAAAACCATGACGGGGTTGCATTTAATGCACCGAGTTGGGCAGAAAAGAAACGATGCACCGATACGAGCCAGAAACGAAACGAACGCACCCAATCCACTTTTTTGGACCCAATATTGATGTTTTGGTTCATTTTGGTCAGTTTCATTACTGTGCCGAAAACCATGTCGGGGTGCATTTACTGCACCGATTCGGGCCAAAAATTAAACGATGCACTGACTCGTCCAGAAATAAAACGAACGCAGCCAGTCAACTTTTTTGGACCCAATAGTGATGTTTGGGTTCATTTGGGTCAGTTTCGTAATTGTGTCGAAAACCGTGCCGGGGTTGCATTTAATGCACCGAGTGGGGCAGAAAAGAAACGATGCACCAATTCGGGCCAGAAACAAAACGAAAGCACCCAATCCATTTTTTGGATCTAGTAGTGATGTTTTGGTTCATTTTGGTCAGTTTCATTACTGTGCCGAAAACCATGTCGTGGGTGCATTTACTTCATCGATTTGGGCCAAAAATGAAACGATGCACCGATTCATCCAGAAACAAAACGAACGCACCCAGTCCACTTTTATGGACCCAATAGTGATGTTTGGGTTCGTTTGGGTCAGTTTCATAATTGTGTCGAAAACCATGACGGGGTTGCATTTAATGCACCGAGTTGGGCAGAAAAGAAACGATGCACCGATACGGGCCAGAAACGAAACGAACGCACCCAATCCACTTTTTTGGACCCAATATTGATGTTTTGGTTCATTTTGGTCAGTTTGATTACTGTGCCGAAAACCATGTCGGGGTGCATTTACTGCACCGATTCGGGCCAAAAATTAAACGATGCACGGACTCGTCCAGAAACAAAACGAACGCAGCCAGTCCACTTTTTTGGACCCAATTGTGATGTTTGAGTCAGTTTCGTAATTGTGTCGAAAACCGTGCCGGGGTTGCATTTAATGCACCGAGTCGGGCAGAAAAAGAAACGATGCACCGATTCGGGCCAGAAACAAAACGAACGCACCCAATCCACTTTTTTGGACCCAGTAGTGATGTTTTGGTTCATTTTGGTCAGTTTCATTACTGTGCCGAAAACCATGCCGGGGGTGAATTTACTGCATCGATTTGGGCCGAAAATGAAACGATGCACCAATTCGTCCAGAAACAAAACGAACGCACCCAGTCTACTTTTATGGACCCAATAGTGATGTTTGGGTTCGTTTGTGTCAGTTTCATAATTGTGTCGAAAACCATGACGGGGTTGCATTTAATGCACCGAGTTGGGCAGAAAAGAAACGATGCACCGATACGAGCCAGAAACGAAACGAACGCACCCAATCCACTTTTTTGGACCCAATATTGATGTTTTGGTTCATTTTGGTCAGTTTCATTACTGTGCCGAAAACCATGTCGGGGTGCATTTACTGCACCGATTCGGGCCAAAAATTAAACGATGCACCGACTCGTCCAGAAATAAAACGAACGCAGCCAGTCAACTTTTTTGGACCCAATAGTGATGTTTGGGTTCATTTGGGTCAGTTTCGTAATTGTGTCGAAAACCGTGCCGGGGTTGCATTTAATGCACCGAGTGGGGCAGAAAAGAAACGATGCACCAATTCGGGCCAGAAACAAAACGAAAGCACCCAATCCATTTTTTGGATCTAGTAGTGATGTTTTGGTTCATTTTGGTCAGTTTCATTACTGTGCCGAAAACCATGTCGTGGGTGCATTTACTTCATCGATTTGGGCCAAAAATGAAACGATGCACCGATTCATCCAGAAACAAAACGAACGCACCCAGTCCACTTTTATGGACCCAGTAGTGATGTTTGGGTTCGTTTGGGTCAGTTTCATAATTGTGTCAAAAACCATGACGGGGTTGCATTTAATGCACCGAGTTGGGCAGAAAAGAAACGATGCACCGATACGGGCCAGAAACGAAACGAACGCACCCAATCCACTTTTTTGGACCCAATATTGATGTTTTGGTTCATTTTGGTCAGTTTCATTACTGTGCCGAAAACCATGTCGGGGTGCATTTACTGCACCGATTCGGGCCAAAAATTAAACGATGCACGGACTCGTCCAGAAACAAAACGAACGCAGCCAGTCCACTTTTTTGGACCCAATTGTGATGTTTGCGTCAGTTTCGTAATTGTGTCGAAAACCGTGCCGGGGTTGCATTTAATGCACCGAGTCGGGCAGAAAAAGAAACGATGCACCGATTCGGGCCAGAAACAAAACGAACGCACCCAATCCACTTTTTTGGACCCAGTAGTGATGTTTTGGTTCATTTTGGTCAGTTTCATTACTGTGCCGAAAACCATGCCGGGGGTGAATTTACTGCATCGATTTGGGCCGAAAATGAAACGATGCACCAATTCATCCAGAAACAAAACGAACGCACCCAGTCTACTTTTATGGACCCAATAGTGATGTTTGGGTTCGTTTGGGTCAGTTTCATAATTGTGTCGAAAACCATGACGGGGTTGCATTTAATGCACCGAGTTGGGCAGAAAAGAAACGATGCACCGATACGAACCAGAAACGAAACGAACGCACCCAATCCACTTTTTTGGACCCAATATTGATGTTTTGGTTCATTTTGGTCAGTTTCATTACTGTGCCGGAAACCATGTCGGGGTGCATTTACTGCACCGATTCGGGCCAAAAATTAAACGATGCACCGACTCGTCCAGAAATAAAACGAACGCAGCCAGTCAACTTTTTTGGACCCAATAGTGATGTTTGGGTTCATTTGGGTCAGTTTCGTAATTGTGTCGAAAACCGTGCCGGGGTTGCATTTAATGCACCGAGTGGGGCAGAAAAGAAACGATGCACCAATTCGGGCCAGAAACAAAACGAAAGCACCCAATCCATTTTTTGGATCTAGTAGTGATGTTTTGGTTCATTTTGGTCAGTTTCATTACTGTGCCGAAAACCATGTCGTGGGTGCATTTACTTCATCGATTTGGGCCAAAAATGAAACGATGCACCGATTCATCCAGAAACAAAACGAACGCACCCAGTCCACTTTTATGGACCCAATAGTGATGTTTGGGTTCGTTTGGGTCAGTTTCATAATTGTGTCGAAAACCATGACGGGGTTGCATTTAATGCACCGAGTTGGGCAGAAAAGAAACGATGCACCGATACGGGCCAGAAACGAAACGAACGCACCCAATCCACTTTTTTGGACCCAATATTGATGTTTTGGTTCATTTTGGTCAGTTTCATTACTGTGCCGAAAACCATGTCGGGGTGCATTTGCTGCACCGATTCGGGCCAAAAATTAAACGATGCACGGACTCGTCCAGAAACAAAACGAACGCAGCCAGTCCACTTTTTTGGACCCAATTGTGATGTTTGGGTCAGTTTCGTAATTGTGTCGAAAACCGTGCCGGGGTTGCATTTAATGCACCGAGTCGGGCAGAAAAGAAACGATGCACCGATTCGGGCCAGAAACAAAACGAACGCACCCAATCCACTTTTTTGGACCCAGTAGTGATGTTTTGGTTCATTTTGGTCAGTTTCATTACTGTGCCGAAAACCATGCCGGGGGTGCATTTACTGCATCGATTTGGGCCGAAAATGAAACAATGCACCAATTCGTCCAGAAACAAAATGAACGCACCCAGTCCACTTTTATGGACCCAATAGTGATGTTTGGGTTCGTTTGGGTCGGTTTCATCATTGTGTCGAAAACCATGACGGGGTTGCATTTAATGCACCGAGTTGGGCAGAAAAGAAACGATGCACCGATACGGGTCAGAAACGAAACGAACGCACCCAATCCACTTTTTTGGACCCAATATTGATGTTTTGGTTCATTTTGGTCAGTTTCATTACTGTGCCGAAAACCATGTCGGGGTGCATTTACTGCACCGATTCGGGCCAAAAATTAAACGATGCACCGACTCGTCCAGAAACAAAACGAACGCAGCCAGTCCACTTTTTTGGACCCAATTGTGATGTTTGGGTCAGTTTCGTAATTGTGTCCAAAACCGTGCCGGGGTTGCATTTAATGCACCGAGTCGGGCAGAAAAAGAAACGATGCACCGATTCGGGCCAGAAACAAAACGAACGCACCCAATCCACTTTTTTGGACCCAGTAGTGATGTTTTGGTTCATTTTGGTCAGTTTCATTACTGTGCCGAAAACCATGCCGGGGGTGAATTTACTGCATCGATTTGGGCCGAAAATGAAACGATGCACCAATTCGTCCAGAAACAAAACGAACGCACCCAGTCTACTTTTATGGACCCAATAGTGATGTTTGGGTTCGTTTGGGTCAGTTTCATAATTGTGTCGAAAACCATGACGGGGTTGCATTTAATGCACCGAGTTGGGCAGAAAAGAAACGATGCACCGATACGGGTCAGAAACGAAACGAACGCACCCAATCCACTTTTTTGGACCCAATATTGATGTTTTGGTTCATTTTGGTCAGTTTCATTACTGTGCCGAAAACCATGTCGGGGTGCATTTACTGCACCGATTCGGGCCAAAAATTAAACGATGCACCGACTCGTCCAGAAACAAAACGAACGCAGCCAGTCAACTTTTTTGGACCCAATAGTGATGTTTGGGTTCATTTGGGTCAGTTTCGTAATTGTGTCGAAAACCGTGCCGGGGTTGCATTTAATGCACCGAGTGGGGCAGAAAAGAAACGATGCACCAATTCGGGCCAGAAACAAAACGAAAGCACCCAATCCATTTTTTTGGATCTAGTAGTGATGTTTTGGTTCATTTTGGTCAGTTTCATTACTGTGCCGAAAACCATGTCGTGGGTGCATTTACTTCATCGATTTGGGCCAAAAATGAAACGATGCACCGATTCATCCAGAAACAAAACGAACGCACCCAGTCCACTTTTATGGACCCAATAGTGATGTTTGGGTTCGTTTGGGTCAGTTTCATAATTGTGTCGAAAACCATGACGGGGTTGCATTTAATGCACCGAGTTGGGCAGAAAAGAAACGATGCACCGATACGGGCCAGAAACGAAACGAACGCACCCAATCCACTTTTTTGGACCCAATATTGATGTTTTGGTTCATTTTGGTCAGTTTCATTACTGTGCCGAAAACCATGTCGGGGTGCATTTACTGCACCGATTCGGGCCAAAAATTAAACGATGCACGGACTCGTCCAGAAACAAAACGAACGCAGCCAGTCCACTTTTTTGGACCCAATTGTGATGTTTGGGTCAGTTTCGTAATTGTGTCGAAAACTGTGTCGGGGTTGCATTTAATGCACCGAGTCGGGCAGAAAAGAAACGATGCACCGATTCGGGCCAGAAACAAAACGAACGCACCCATTCCACTTTTTTGGACCCAGTAGTGATGTTTTGGTTCATTTTGGTCAGTTTCATTACTGTGCCGAAAACCATGCCGGGGGTGCATTTACTGCATCGATTTGGGCCGAAAATGAAACGATGCACCAATTCGTCCAGAAACAAAACGAACGCACCCAGTCCACTTTTATGGACCCAATAGTGATGTTTGGGTTCGTTTGGGTCAGTTTCATAATTGTGTCGAAAACCATGACGGGGTTGCATTTAATGCACCGAGTTGGGCAGAAAAGAAACGATGCACCGATACGGGCCAGAAAGGAAACGATCGCACCCAATACACTTTTTTGGACCCAATATTGATGTTTTGGTTCATTTTGGTCAGTTTCATTACTGTGCCGAAAACCATGTCGGGGTGCATTTACTGCACCGATTCGGGCCAAAAATTAAACGATGCACCGACTCGTCCAGAAACAAAACGAACGCAGCCAGTCAACTTTTTTGGACCCAATAGTGATGTTTGGGTTCATTTGGGTCAGTTTCGTAATTGTGTCGAAAACCGTGCCGGGGTTGCATTTAATGCACCGAGTGGGGCAGAAAAGAAACGATGCACCAATTCGGGCCAGAAACAAAACGAAAGCACCCAATCCATTTTTTTGGATCTAGTAGTGATGTTTTGGTTCATTTTGGTCAGTTTCATTACTGTGCCGAAAACCATGTCGTGGGTGCATTTACTTCATCGATTTGGGCCAAAAATGAAACGATGCACCGATTCATCCAGAAACAAAACGAACGCACCCAGTCCACTTTTATGGACCCAATAGTGATGTTTGGGTTCGTTTGGGTCAGTTTCATAATTGTGTCGAAAACCATGACGGGGTTGCATTTAATGCACCGAGTTGGGCAGAAAAGAAACGATGCACCGATACGGGCCAGAAACGAAACGAACGCACCCAATCCACTTTTTTGGACCCAATATTGATGTTTTGGTTCATTTTGGTCAGTTTCATTACTGTGCCGAAAACCATGTCGGGGTGCATTTACTGCACCGATTCGGGCCAAAAATTAAACGATGCACGGACTCGTCCAGAAACAAAACGAACGCAGCCAGTCCACTTTTTTGGACCCAATTGTGATGTTTGGGTCAGCTTCGTAATTGTGTCGAAAACTGTGTCGGGGTTGCATTTAATGCACCGAGTCGGGCAGAAAAGAAACGATGCACCGATTCGGGCCAGAAACAAAACGAACGCACCCAATCCACTTTTTTGGACCCAGTAGTGATGTTTTGGTTCATTTTGGTCAGTTTCATTACTGTGCCGAAAACCATGCCGGGGGTGCATTTACTGCATCGATTTGGGCCGAAAATGAAACGATGCACCAATTCGTCCAGAAACAAAACGAACGCACCCAGTCCACTTTTATGGACCCAATAGTGATGTTTGGGTTCGTTTGGGTCAGTTTCATAATTGTGTCGAAAACCATGACGGGGTTGCATTTAATGCACCGAGTTGGGCAGAAAAGAAACGATGCACCGATACGGGCCAGAAAGGAAACGATCGCACCCAATACACTTTTTTGGACCCAATATTGATGTTTTGGTTCATTTTGGTCAGTTTCATTACTGTGCCGAAAACCATGTCGGGGTGCATTTACTGCACCGATTCGGGCCAAAAATTAAACGATGCACCGACTCGTCCAGAAACAAAACGAACGCAGCCAGTCAACTTTTTTGGACCCAATAGTGATGTTTGGGTTCATTTGGTTCAGTTTCGTAATTGTGTCGAAAACCGTGCCGGGGTTGCATTTAATGCACCGAGTGGGGCAGAAAAGAAACGATGCACCAATTCGGGCCAGAAACAAAACGAAAGCACCCAATCCATTTTTTTGGATCTAGTAGTGATGTTTTGGTTCATTTTGGTCAGTTTCATTACTGTGCCGAAAACCATGTCGTGGGTGCATTTACTTCATCGATTTGGGCCAAAAATGAAACGATGCACCGATTCATCCAGAAACAAAACGAACGCACCCAGTCCACTTTTATGGACCCAATAGTGATGTTTGGGTTCGTTTGGGTCAGTTTCATAATTGTGTCGAAAACCATGACGGGGTTGCATTTAATGCACCGAGTTGGGCAGAAAAGAAACGATGCACCGATACGGGCCAGAAACGAAACGAACGCACCCAATCCACTTTTTTGGACCCAATATTGATGTTTTGGTTCATTTTGGTCAGTTTCATTACTGTGCCGAAAACCATGTCGGGGTGCATTTACTGCACCGATTCGGGCCAAAAATTAAACGATGCACGGACTCGTCCAGAAACAAAACGAACGCAGCCAGTCCACTTTTTTGGACCCAATTGTGATGTTTGGGTCAGCTTCGTAATTGTGTCGAAAACTGTGTCGGGGTTGCATTTAATGCACCGAGTCGGGCAGAAAAGAAACGATGCACCGATTCGGGCCAGAAACAAAACGAACGCACCCAATCCACTTTTTTGGACCCAGTAGTGATGTTTTGGTTCATTTTGGTCAGTTTCATTACTGTGCCGAAAACCATGCCGGGGGTGCATTTACTGCATCGATTTGGGCCGAAAATAAAACGATGCACCAATTCGTCCAGAAACAAAACGAACGCACCCAGTCCACTTTTATGGACCCAATAGTGATGTTTGGGTTCGTTTGGGTCAGTTTCATAATTGTGTCGAAAACCATGACGGGGTTGCATTTAATGCACCGAGTTGGGCAGAAAAGAAACGATGCACCGATACGGGCCAGAAAGGAAACGATCGCACCCAATACACTTTTTTGGACCCAATATTGATGTTTTGGTTCATTTTGGTCAGTTTCATTACTGTGCCGAAAACCATGTCGGGGTGCATTTACTGCACCGATTCGGGCCAAAAATTAAACGATGCACCGACTCGTCCAGAAACAAAACGAACGCAGCCAGTCAACTTTTTTGGACCCAATAGTGATGTTTGGGTTCATTTGGTTCAGTTTCGTAATTGTGTCGAAAACCGTGCCGGGGTTGCATTTAATGCACCGAGTGGGGCAGAAAAGAAACGATGCACCAATTCGGGCCAGAAACAAAACGAAAGCACCCAATCCATTTTTTTGGATCTAGTAGTGATGTTTTGGTTCATTTTGGTCAGTTTCATTACTGTGCCGAAAACCATGTCCTGGGTGCTTTTACTTCATCGATTTGGGCCAAAAATGAAACGATGCACCGATTCATCCAGAAACAAAACGAACGCACCCAGTCCACTTTTATGGACCCAATAGTGATGTTTCGGTTCGTTTGGGTCAGTTTTACAATTGTGTCGAAAACCATGACGGGGTTGCATTTAATGCACCGAGTTGGGCAGAAAAGAAACGATGCACCGATTCAGGCCAGAAATGAAACGAACGCACCCAATCCTCTTTTTTGGACCCAATATTGATGTTTTGGTTCATTTTGGTCAGTTTCATTAATGTGCCGAAAACCATGTCGGGGTGCATTTACTGCACCGTTTCGGGCTAAAAATTAAACGATGCACCGATTCGTTCAGAAACAAAATGAACGCATCCAGTCCACTTTTTTGGACCCAATAGTGATGTTTGGGTTCATTTGGGTCAGTTTCGTAATTGTGTCGAAAACCATGCCGAGTTTGCATTTAATGCACCGAGTCGGGTAGAAAAGAAACGATGCACCGATTCGGGCCAGAAACAAAACGAACGCACCCAATCCACTTTTTTGGACCCAGTAGTGATGTTTTGGTTCATTTTGGTCAGTTTCATTACTGTGCCGAAAACCATGCCGAGGGTGCATTTACTGCATCGATTTGGGCCGAAAATGAAACGATGCAGCAATTCGTCCAGAAACAAAACGAACGCACCCAGTCCACTTTTATGGACCAAATAGTGATGTTTGGGTTCGTTTGGGTCAGTTTCATAATTGTGTCGAAAACCATGACGGGGTTGCATTTAATGCACCGAGTTGGGCAGAAAAGAAACGATGCACCGATACGGGACAGAAACGAAACGAACGCACTCAATCCATTTTTTTGGACCCAATATTGATGTTTTTGTTCATTTTGGTCAGTTTCATTACTGTGCCGAAAACCATGTGGGGGTGCATTTACTGCACCGATTCGGGCCAAAAATTAAACGATGCACCGACTCGTCCAGAAACAAAACGAACGCAGCCAGTCCACTTTTTTGGACCCAATTGTGATGTTTGGGTCAGTTTCGTAATTGTGTCGAAAACCGTGCCGGGGTTGCATTTAATGCACCGAGTCGGGCAGAAAAAGAAACGATGCACCGATTCGGGCCAGAAACAAAACGAACGCACCCAATCCACTTTTTTGGACCCAGTAGTGATGTTTTGGTTCATTTTGGTCAGTTTCATTACTGTGCCGAAAACCATGCCGGGGGTGAATTTATTGCATCGATTTGTGCCGAAAATGAAACGATGCACCAATTCGTCCAGAAACAAAACGAACGCACCCAGTCTACTTTTATGGACCCAATAGTGATGTTTGGGTTCGTTTGGGTCAGTTTCATAATTGTGTCAAAAACCATGACGGGGTTGCATTTAATGCACCGAGTTGGGCAGAAAAGAAACGATGCACCGATACGGGCCAGAAACGAAACGAACGCACCCAATCCACTTTTTTGGACCCAATATTGATGTTTTGGTTCATTTTGGTCAGTTTCATTACTGTGCCGAAAACCATGTCGGGGTGCATTTACTGCACCGATTCGGGCCAAAAATTAAACGATGCACCGACTCGTCCAGAAACAAAACGAACGCAGCCAGTCAACTTTTTTGGACCCAATAGTGATGTTTGGGTTCATTTGGGTCAGTTTCGTAATTGTGTCGAAAACCGTGCCGGGGTTGCATTTAATGCACCGAGTGGGGCAGAAAAGAAACGATGCACCAATTCGGGCCAGAAACAAAACGAAAGCACCCAATCCATTTTTTTGGATCTAGTAGTGATGTTTTGGTTCATTTTGGTCAGTTTCATTACTGTGCCGAAAACCATGTCGTGGGTGCATTTACTTCATCGATTTGGGCCAAAAATGAAACGATGCACCGATTCATCCAGAAACAAAACGAACGCACCCAGTCCACTTTTATGGACCCAATAGTGATGTTTGGGTTCGTTTGGGTCAGTTTCATAATTGTGTCGAAAACCATGACGGGGTTGCATTTAATGCACCGAGTTGGGCAGAAAAGAAACGATGCACCGATACGGGCCAGAAACGAAACGAACGCACCCAATCCACTTTTTTGGACCCAATATTGATGTTTTGGTTCATTTTGGTCAGTTTCATTATTGTGCCGAAAACCATGTCGGGGTGCATTTACTGCACCGATTCGGGCCAAAAATTAAACGATGCACGGACTCGTCCAGAAACAAAACGAACGCAGCCAGTCCACTTTTTTGGACCCAATTGTGATGTTTGGGTCAGTTTCGTAATTGTGTCGAAAACCGTGCCGGGGTTGCATTTAATGCACCGAGTCGGGCAGAAAAGAAACGATGCACCGATTCGGGCCAGAAACAAAACGAACGCACCCAATCCACTTTTTTGGACCCAGTAGTGATGTTTTGGTTCATTTTGGTCAGTTTCATTACTGTGCCGAAAACCATGCCGGGGGTGCATTTACTGCATCGATTTGGGCCGAAAATGAAACGATGCACCACTTCGTCCAGAAACAAAACGAACGCACCCAGTCCACTTTTATGGACCCAATAGTGATGTTTGGGTTCGTTTGGGTCAGTTTCATAATTGTGTCGAAAACCATGACGGGGTTGCATTTAATGCACCGAGTTGGGCAGAAAAGAAACGATGCACCGATACGGGCCAGAAAGGAAACGAACGCACCCAATACACTTTTTTGGACCCAATATTGATGTTTTGGTTCATTTTGGTCAGTTTCATTACTGTGCTGAAAACCATGTCGGGGTGCATTTACTGCACCGATTGGGGCCAAAAATTAAACGATGCACCGACTCGTCCAGAAACAAAACGAACGCAGCCAGTCAACTTTTTTGGACCCAATAGTGATGTTTGGGTTCATTTGGGTCAGTTTCGTAATTGTGTCGAAAACCGTGCCGGGGTTGCATTTAATGCACCGAGTGGGGCAGAAAAGAAACGATGCACCAATTCGGGCCAGAAATAAAACGAAAGCACCCAATCCATTTTTTTGGATCTAGTAGTGATGTTTTGGTTCATTTTGGTCAGTTTCATTACTGTGCCGAAAACCATGTCGTGGGTGCATTTACTTCATCGATTTGGGCCAAAAATGAAACGATGCACCGATTCATCCAGAAACAAAACGAACGCACCCAGTCCACTTTTATGGACCCAATAGTGATGTTTCGGTTCGTTTGGGTCAGTTTTACAATTGTGTCGAAAACCATGACGGGGTTGCATTTAATGCACCGAGTTGGGCAGAAAAGAAACGATGCACCGATTCAGGCCAGAAATGAAACGAACGCACCCAATCCTCTTTTTTGGACCCAATATTGATGTTTTGGTTCATTTTGGTCAGTTTCATTAATGTGCCGAAAACCATGTCGGGGTGCATTTACTGCACCGTTTCGGGCTAAAAATTAAACGATGCACCGATTCGTCCAAAAACAAAATGAACGCATCCAGTCCACTTTTTTGGACCCAATAGTGATGTTTGGGTTCATTTGGGTCAGTTTCGTAATTGTGTCGAAAACCATGCCGAGTTTGCATTTAATGCACCGAGTCGGGTAGAAAAGAAACGATGCACCGATTCGGGCCAGAAACAAAACGAACGCACCCAATCCACTTTTTTGGACCCAGTAGTGATGTTTTGGTTCATTTTGGTCAGTTTCATTACTGTGCCGAAAACCATGCCGAGGGTGCATTTACTGCATCGATTTGGGCCGAAAATGAAACGATGCAGCAATTCGTCCAGAAACAAAACGAACGCACCCAGTCCACTTTTATGGACCAAATAGTGATGTTTGGGTTCGTTTGGGTCAGTTTCATAATTGTGTCGAAAACCATGACGGGGTTGCATTTAATGCACCGAGTTGGGCAGAAAAGAAACGATGCACCGATACGGGACAGAAACGAAACGAACGCACTCAATCCACTTTTTTGGACCCAATATTGATGTTTTTGTTCATTTTGGTCAGTTTCATTACTGTGCCGAAAACCATGTCGGGGTGCATTTACTGCACCGATTCGGGCCAAAAATTAAACGATGCACCGACTCGTCCAGAAACAAAACGAACGCAGCCAGTCCACTTTTTTGGACCCAATAGTGATGTTTGGGTTCGTTTGGGTCAGTTTCATAATTGTGTCGAAAACCATGACGGGGTTGGATTTAATGCTCCGAGTTGGGAAGAAAAGAAACGATGCACCGATATGGGACAGAAACGAAACGAACGCACCCAATCCACTTTTTTGGACCCAATATTGATGTTTTGGTTCATTTTGGTCAGTTTCATTACTGTGCCGAAAACCATGTCGGGGTGCATTTACTGCACCGATTCGGGCCAAAAATTAAACGATGCACCGACTCGTCCAGAAACAAAACGAACGCAGCCAGTCCACTTTTTTGGACCCAATAGTGATGTTTGGGTTCATTTGGGTCAGTTTCGTAATTGTGTCGAAAACCGTGCTGGGGTTGCATTTAATGCACCGAGTCGGGCAGAAAAGAAACGATGCACCGATTCGGGCCAGAAACAAAACGAACGCAGCCAGTCCACTTTTTTGGACCCAATAGTGATGTTTGGGTTCATTTGGGTCAGTTTCGTAATTGTGTCAAAAACCGTGCCGGGGTTGCATTTAATGCACCGAGTTGGGCAGAAAAGAAACGATGCACCGATACGGGACAGAAACGAAACGAACGCACTCAATCCACTTTTTTGGACCCAATATTGATGTTTTTGTTCATTTTGGTCAGTTTCATTACTGTGCCGAAAACCATGTCGGGGTGCATTTACTGCACCTATTCGGGCCAAAAATTAAACGATGCACCGACTCGTCCAGAAACAAAACGAACGCAGCCAGTCCACTTTTTTGGACCCAATAGTGATGTTTGGGTTCGTTTGGGTCAGTTTCATAATTGTGTCGAAAACCATGACGGGGTTGCATTTAATGCTCCGAGTTGGGAAGAAAAGAAACGATGCACCGATATGGGACAGAAACGAAACGAACGCACCCAATCCACTTTTTTGGACCCAATATTGATGTTTTGGTTCATTTTGGTCAGTTTCATTACTGTGCCGAAAACCATGTCGGGGTGCATTTACTGCACCGATTCGGGCCAAAAATTAAACGATGCACCGACTCGTCCAGAAACAAAACGAACGCAGCCAGTCCACTTTTTTGGACCCAATAGTGATGTTTGGGTTCATTTGGGTCAGTTTCGTAATTGTGTCGAAAACCGTGCTGGGGTTGCATTTAATGCACCGAGTCGGGCAGAAAAGAAACGATGCGCCGATTCGGGCCAGAAACAAAACGAACGCAGCCAGTCCACTTTTTTGGACCCAATAGTGATGTTTGGGTTCATTTGGGTCAGTTTCGTAATTGTGTCAAAAACCGTGCCGGGGTTGCATTTAATGCACCGAGTCGGGCAGAAAAGAAACGATGCACCGATTCGGGCCAGAAACAAAACGAACGCACCCAACCCACTTTTTTGGACCCAGTAGTGATGTTTTGGTTCATTTTGGTCAGTTTCATTACTGTGCCGAAAACCATGCCGGGGGTGCATTTACTGCATCGATTTGGGCCGAAAATGAAACGATGCACCAATTCGTCCAGAAACAAAATGAACGCACCCAGTCAACTTTTATGGACCCAATAGTGATGTTTGGGTTCGTTTGGGTCAGTTTCGTAATTGTGTCGAAAACCATGCCGGGGTTGCATTTAATGCACCGAGTCGGGCAGAAAAGAAACGATGCACCGATACGGGCCAGAAACGAAACGAACGCACCCAATCCTCTTTTTTGGACCCAATATTGATGTTTTGGTTCATTTTGGTCAGTTTCATTACTGTGCCGAAAACCATGTTGGGGTGCATTTACTGCACCGATTCGGGCCAAAAATTAAACGATGCACCGACTCATCCAGAAACAAAACGAACGCAGCCAGTCCACTTTTTTGGACCCAATAGTGATGTTTCGGTTCATTTGGGTCAGTTTCGTAATTGTGTCGAAAACCATGACGGGGTTGCATTTAATGCACCGTGTTGGGCAGAAAAGAAACGATGCACCGCTACGGGCCAGAAACAAAACGAACGCACCCAATCCTCTTTTTTGGACCCAATATTGATGTTTTGGTTCATTTTGGTCAGTTTCATTACTGTGCCGAAAACCATACCGGGGGTGCATTTACTGCACCGATTTGGGCCGAAAATGAAACGATGCACCGACTCGTCCAGAAACAAAACGAACGCAGCCAGTCCACTTTTTTGGACCCAATAGTGATGTTTGGGTTCATTTGGTTAAGTTTCGTAATTGTGTCGAAAACCGTGCCGGGGTTGCATTTAATGCACCGATTCGGGCCAGAAACAAAACGATGCACCGATTCGGGCCAGAAACAAAACGAAAGCACCCAATCCATTTTTTGGATCCAGTAGTGATGTTTTGGTTCATTTTGGTCAATTTCATTACCGTGCCGAAAACCATGCCGGGGGTGCTTTTACTGCATCGATTTGGGCCGAAAATGAAACGATGCACCAATTTGTCCAGAAACAAAACGAATGCACCCAGTCCACTGTTATGGACCCAATAGTGATGTTTGGGTTCGTTTGGGTCAGTTTCATAATTCTGTCGAAAACCATGACGGGGTTGGATTTAATGCACCGAGTTGGGCAGAAAAGAAACGATGCACCGATACGGGCCAGAAACGAAACGAACGCACCCAATCCAGTTTTTTGGATCCAATATTGATGTTTTGGTTCATTTTGGTCAGCTATATTACTGTACCGAAAACCATGTCGGGGTGCATTTAGTGCACCGATTCGGACCAAAAATTAAACGATGCACCGATTCGTCCAAAAACAAAACGAACGCACCCAATCCACTTTTATGGACCCAATAGTGATGTTTGGGTTCGTTTGGGTCAGTTTCATAATTGTGTCGAAAACCATGACGGGGTTGCATTCAATGCACCGAGTTGGGCAGAAAAGAAACGATGCACCGATTCGGGCCAGAAACGAAACGAACGCACCTAATCCACTCTTTTGGACCCAATATTGATGTTTTGGTTCATTTTGGTCAGTTTCATTACTGTGCCGAAAACCATGTTGGGGTGCATTTACTACACCGATTTTTTTTCCAAAAATTAAACGATGCACCGACTCGTCCAGAAACAAAACGAACGCAGCCAGTCCACTTTTTTGGACCCAATAGTGATGTTTGGGTTCATTTGGTTAAGTTTCGTAATTGTGTCGAAAACCGTGCCGGGGTTGCATTTAATGCACCGATTCGGGCCAGAAACAAAACGATGCACCGATTCGGGCCAGAAACAAAACGAAAGCACCCAATCCATTTTTTGGATCCAGTAGTGATGTTTTGGTTCATTTTGGTCAATTTCATTACCGTGCCGAAAACCATGCCGGGGGTGCTTTTACTGCATCGATTTGGGCCGAAAATGAAACGATGCACCAATTTGTCCAGAAACAAAACGAATGCACCCAGTCCACTGTTATGGACCCAATAGTGATGTTTGGGTTCGTTTGGGTCAGTTTCATAATTCTGTCGAAAACCATGACGGGGTTGGATTTAATGCACCGAGTTGGGCAGAAAAGAAACGATGCACCGATACGGGCCAGAAACGAAACGAACGCACCCAATCCAGTTTTTTGGATCCAATATTGATGTTTTGGTTCATTTTGGTCAGCTATATTACTGTACCGAAAACCATGTCGGGGTGCATTTAGTGCACCGATTCGGACCAAAAATTAAACGATGCACCGATTCGTCCAAAAACAAAACGAACGCACCCAATCCACTTTTATGGACCCAATAGTGATGTTTGGGTTCGTTTGGGTCAGTTTCATAATTGTGTCGAAAACCATGACGGGGTTGCATTTAATGCACCGAGTTGGGCAGAAAAGAAACGATGCACCGATTCGGGCCAGAAACGAAACGAACGCACCTAATCCACTCTTTTGGACCCAATATTGATGTTTTGGTTCATTTTGGTCAGTTTCATTACTGTGCCGAAAACCATGTTGGGGTGCATTTACTACACCGATTTTTTTTCCAAAAATTAAACGATGCACCGACTCGTCCAGAAACAAAACGAACGCAGCCAGTCCACTTTTTTGGACCCAATAGTGATGATTGGGTTCATTTGGGTCAGTTTCATAATTGTGTCGAAAACCATGCCGGGGTTGCATTTAATGCACCGAGTCGGGCAGAAAAGAAACGATGCACCGATACGGGCCAGAAACGAAACGAACGCACCCAATCCTCTTTTTTGGACCCAATATTGATGTTTTGGTTCATTTTGGTCAGTTTCATTACTGTGCCGAAAACCATGTTGGGGTGCATTTACTGCACCGATTCGGGCCAAAAATTAAACGAT
The DNA here is from genome assembly GCA_033239725.1 of Echinochloa phyllopogon. Classification (NCBI taxonomy): domain Eukaryota; kingdom Viridiplantae; phylum Streptophyta; class Magnoliopsida; order Poales; family Poaceae; genus Echinochloa; species Echinochloa phyllopogon. The sequence continues at coordinate 34,773,936 of BTCW01000018.1, forward strand.
GCACCGACTCGTCCAGAAACAAAACGAACGCAGCCAGTCCACTTTTTTGGACCCAATAGTGATGTTTCGGTTCATTTGGGTCAGTTTCGTAATTGTGTCGAAAACCATGACGGGGTTGCATTTAATGCACCGTGTTGGGCAGAAAAGAAACGATGCACCGCTACGGGCCAGAAACAAAACGAATGCACCCAATCCTCTTTTTTGGACCCAATATTGATGTTTTGGTTCATTTTGGTCAGTTTCATTACTGTGCCGAAAACCATACCGGGGGTGCATTTACTGCACCGATTTGGGCCGAAAATGAAACGATGCACCGACTCGTCCAGAAACAAAACGAACGCAGCCAGTCCACTTTTTTGGACCCAATAGTGATGTTTGGGTTCATTTGGTTAAGTTTCGTAATTGTGTCGAAAACCGTGCCGGGGTTGCTTTTAATGCACCGAGTCGGGCAGAAAAGAAACGATGCACCGATTCGGGCCAGAAACAAAACGAAAGCACCCAATCCATTTTTTTGGATCCTGTAGTGATGTTTTGGTTCATTTTGGTCAATTTCATTACCGTGCCGAAAACCATGCCGGGGGTGCTTTTACTGCATCGATTTGGGCCGAAAATGAAACGATGCACCAATTTGTCCAGAAACAAAACGAATGCACCCAGTCCACTGTTATGGACCCAATAGTGATGTTTGGGTTCGTTTGGGTCAGTTTCATAATTCTGTCGAAAACCATGACGGGGTTGGATTTAATGCACCGAGTTGGGCAGAAAAGAAACGATGCACCGATACGGGCCAGAAACGAAACGAACGCACCCAATCCACTTTTTTGGATCCAATATTGATGTTTTGGTTCATTTTGGTCAGCTATATTACTGTACCGAAAACCATGTCGAGGTGCATTTAGTGCACCGATTCGGACCAAAAATTAAACGATGCACCGATTCGTCCAGAAACAAAACGAACGCACCCAATCCACTTTTATGGACCCAATAGTGATGTTTGGGTTCGTTTGGGTCAGTTTCATAATTGTGTCGAAAACCATGACGGGGTTGCATTTAATGCACCGAGTTGGGCAGAAAAGAAACGATGCACCGATTCGGGCCAGAAACGAAACGAACGCACCTAATCCACTCTTTTGGACCCAATATTGATGTTTTGGTTCATTTTGGTCAGTTTCATTACTGTGCCGAAAACCATGTTGGGGTGCATTTACTGCACCGATTTTTTTTCCAAAAATTAAACGATGCACCGACTCGTCCAGAAACAAAACGAACGCAGCCAGTCCACTTTTTTGGACCCAATAGTGATGTTTGGGTTCATTTGGGTCAGTTTCGTAATTGTGTCGAAAACCATGCCGGGGTTGCATTTAATGCACCGAGTCGGGCAGAAAAGAAACGATGCACCGATACGGGCCAGAAACGAAACGAACGCACCCAATCCTCTTTTTTGGACCCAATATTGATGTTTTGGTTCATTTTGGTCAGTTTCATTACTGTGCCGAAAACCATGTTGGGGTGCTTTTACTGCACCGATTCGGGCCAAAAATTAAACGATGCACCGATTCGTCCAGAAACAAAACGAACGCAGCCAGTCCACTTTTTTGGACCCAATAGTGATGTTTCGGTTCATTTGGGTCAGTTTCGTAATTGTGTCGAAAACCATGACGGGGTTGCATTTAATGCACCGTGTTGGGCAGAAAAGAAACGATGCACCGCTACGGGCCAGAAACAAAACGAACGCACCCAATCCTCTTTTTTGGACCCAATATTGATGTTTTGGTTCATTTTGGTCAGTTTCATTACTGTGCCGAAAACCATACCGGGGGTGCATTTACTGCACCGAGTCGGGCAGAAAATGAAACGATGCACGGACTCGTCCAGAAACAAAACGAACGCAGCCAGTCCACTTTTTTGGACCCAATAGTGATGTTTGGGTTCATTTGGTTAAGTTTCGTAATTGTGTCGAAAACCGTGCCGGGGTTGCTTTTAATGCACCGAGTCGGGCAGAAAAGAAACGATGCACCGATTCGGGCCAGAAACGAAACGAACGCACCCAATCCTCTTTTTTGGACCCAATATTGATGTTTTGGTTCATTTTGGTCAGTTTCATTACTGTGCCGAAAACCATGTTAGGGTGCATTTACTGCACCGATTCGGGCCAAAAATTAAACGATGCACCGACTCGTCCAGAAACAAAACGAACGCAGCCAGTCCACTTTTTTGGACCCAATAGTGATGTTTCGGTTCATTTGGGTCAGTTTCGTAATTGTGTCGAAAACCATGACGGGGTTGCATTTAATGCACCGTGTTGGGCAGAAAAGAAACGATGCACCGCTACGGGCCAGAAACAAAACGAATGCACCCAATCCTCTTTTTTGGACCCAATATTGATGTTTTGGTTCATTTTGGTCAGTTTCATTACTGTGCCGAAAACCATACCGGGGGTGCATTTACTGCACCGATTTGGGCAGAAAATGAAACGATGCACGGACTCGTCCAGAAACAAAACGAACGCAGCCAGTCCACTTTTTTGGACCCAATAGTGATGTTTGGGTTCATTTGGTTAAGTTTCGTAATTGTGTCGAAAACCGTGCCGGGGTTGCTTTTAATGCACCGAGTCGGGCAGAAAAGAAACGATGCACCGATTCGGGCCAGAAACAAAACGAAAGCACCCAATCCATTTTTTTGGATCCAGTAGTGATGTTTTGGTTCATTTTGGTCAATTTCATTACCGTGCCGAAAACCATGCCGGGGGTGCTTTTACTGCATCGATTTGGGCCGAAAATGAAACGATGCACCAATTTGTCCAGAAACAAAACGAATGCACCCAGTCCACTGTTATGGACCCAATAGTGATGTTTGGGTTCGTTTGGGTCAGTTTCATAATTCTGTCGAAAACCATGACGGGGTTGGATTTAATGCACCGAGTTGGGCAGAAAAGAAACGATGCACCGATACGGGCCAGAAACGAAACGAACGCACCCAATCCACTTTTTTGGATCCAATATTGATGTTTTGGTTCATTTTGGTCAGCTATATTACTGTACCGAAAACCATGTCGAGGTGCATTTAGTGCACCGATTCGGACCAAAAATTAAACGATGCACCGATTCGTCCAGAAACAAAACGAACGCACCCAATCCACTTTTATGGACCCAATAGTGATGTTTGGGTTCGTTTGGGTCAGTTTCATAATTGTGTCGAAAACCATGACGGGGTTGCATTTAATGCACCGAGTTGGGCAGAAAAGAAACGATGCACCGATTCGGGCCAGAAACGAAACGAACGCACCTAATCCACTCTTTTGGACCCAATATTGATGTTTTGGTTCATTTTGGTCAGTTTCATTACTGTGCCGAAAACCATGTTGGGGTGCATTTACTGCACCGATTTTTTTTCCAAAAATTAAACGATGCACCGACTCGTCCAGAAACAAAACGAACGCAGCCAGTCCACTTTTTTGGACCCAATAGTGATGTTTGGGTTCATTTGGGTCAGTTTCGTAATTGTGTCGAAAACCATGCCGGGGTTGCATTTAATGCACCGAGTCGGGCAGAAAAGAAACGATGCACCGATACGGGCCAGAAACGAAACGAACGCACCCAATCCTCTTTTTTGGACCCAATATTGATGTTTTGGTTCATTTTGGTCAGTTTCATTACTGTGCCGAAAACCATGTTGGGGTGCTTTTACTGCACCGATTCGGGCCAAAAATTAAACGATGCACCGACTCGTCCAGAAACAAAACGAACGCAGCCAGTCCACTTTTTTGGACCCAATAGTGATGTTTCGGTTCATTTGGGTCAGTTTCGTAATTGTGTCGAAAACCATGACGGGGTTGCATTTAATGCACCGTGTTGGGCAGAAAAGAAACGATGCACCGCTACGGGCCAGAAACAAAACGAACGCACCCAATCCTCTTTTTTGGACCCAATATTGATGTTTTGGTTCATTTTGGTCAGTTTCATTACTGTGCCGAAAACCATACCGGGGTGCATTTACTGCACCGATTTTTTTTCCAAAAATTAAACGATGCACCGACTCGTCCAGAAACAAAACGAACGCAGCCGGTCCACTTTTTTGGACCCAATAGTGATGTTTGGGTTCATTTGGGTCAGTTTCGTAATTGTGTCGACAACCATGCCGGGGTTGCATTTAATGCACCGAGTCGGGCAGAAAAGAAACGATGCACCGATACGGGCCAGAAACGAAACGAACGCACCCAATCCTCTTTTTTGGACCCAATATTGATGTTTTGGTTCATTTTGGTCAGTTTCATTACTGTGCCGAAAACCATGTTGGGGTGCATTTACTGCACCGATTCGGGCCAAAAATTAAACGATGCACCGACTCGTCCAGAAACAAAACGAACGCAGCCAGTCCACTTTTTTGGACCCAATAGTGATGTTTCGGTTCATTTGGGTCAATTTCGTAATTGTGTCGAAAACCATGCCGGGGTTGCATTTAATGCACCGAGTCGGGCAGAAAAGAAACGATGCACCGATACGGGCCAGAAACGAAACGAACGCACCCAATCCTCTTTTTTGGACCCAATATTGATGTTTTGGTTCATTTTGGTCAGTTTCATTACTGTGCCGAAAACCATGTTGGGGTGCATTTACTGCACCGATTCGGGCCAAAAATTAAACGATGCACCGACTCGTCCAGAAACAAAACGAACGCAGCCAGTCCACTTTTTTGGACCCAATAGTGATGTTTCGGTTCATTTGGGTCAGTTTCGTAATTGTGTCGAAAACCATGACGGGGTTGCATTTAATGCACCGTGTTGGGCAGAAAAGAAACGATGCACCGCTACGGGCCAGAAACAAAACGAACGCACCCAATCCTCTTTTTTGGACCCAATATTGATGTTTTGGTTCATTTTGGTCAGTTTCATTACTGTGCCGAAAACCATACCGGGGGTGCATTTACTGCACCGATTTGGGCCGAAAATGAAACGATGCACCGACTCGTCCAGAAACAAAACGAACGCAGCCAGTCCACTTTTTTGGACCCAATAGTGATGTTTGGGTTCATTTGGTTAAGTTTCGTAATTGTGTCGAAAACCGTGCCGGGGTTGCTTTTAATGCACCGAGTCGGGCAGAAAAGAAACGATGCACCGATTCGGGCCAGAAACAAAACGAAAGCACCCAATCCATTTTTTTGGATCCAGTAGTGATGTTTTGGTTCATTTTGGTCAATTTCATTACCGTGCCGAAAACCATGCCGGGGGTGCTTTTACTGCATCGATTTGGGCCAAAAATGAAACGATGCACCAATTTGTCCAGAAACAAAACGAATGCACCCAGTCCACTGTTATGGACCCAATAGTGATGTTTGGGTTCGTTTGGGTCAGTTTCATAATTCTGTCGAAAACCATGACGGGGTTGGATTTAATGCACCGAGTTGGGCAGAAAAGAAACGATGCACCGATACGGGCCAGAAACGAAACGAACGCACCCAATCCACTTTTTTGGATCCAATATTGATGTTTTGGTTCATTTTGGTCAGCTATATTACTGTACCAAAAACCATGTCGAGGTGTATTTAGTGCACCGATTCGGACCAAAAATTAAACGATGCACCGATTCGTCCAGAAACAAAACGAACGCACCCAATCCACTTTTATGGACCCAATAGTGATGTTTGGGTTCGTTTGGGTCAGTTTCATAATTGTGTCGAAAACCATGACGGGGTTGCATTTAATGCACCGAGTTGGGCAGAAAAGAAACGATGCACCGATTCGGGCCAGAAACGAAACGAACGCACCTAATCCACAATTTTGGACCCAATATTGATGTTTTGGTTCATTTTGGTCAGTTTCATTACTGTGCCGAAAACCATGTTGGGGTGCATTTACTGCACCGATTTTTTTTCCAAAAATTAAACGATGCACCGACTCGTCCAGAAACAAAACGAACGCAGCCAGTCCACTTTTTTGGACCCAATAGTGATGTTTGGGTTCATTTGGGTCAGTTTCGTAATTGTGTCGAAAACCATGCCGGGGTTGCATTTAATGCACCGAGTCAGGCAGAAAAGTAACGATGCACCGATACGGGCCAGAAACGAAACAAACGCACCCAATCCACTTTTTTGGACCCAATATTGATGTTTTGGTTCATTTTGGTCAGTTTCATTACTGTGCCGAAAACCATGTCGAGGTGCATTTACTGCACCGATTCGGGCCAAAAATTAAACGATGCACCGACTTGTCCAGAAACAAAACGAACGCAGCCAGTCCACTTTTTTGGACCCAATAGTGATGTTTGGGTTCATTTTGGTCAGTTTCATTACTGTGCCGAAAACCATGTTGGGGTGCATTTACTGCACCGATTTGGGCCGAAAATGAAACGATGCACCGACTCGTCCAGAAACAAAACGAACGCACCCAATCCACTTTTATGGACCCAATAGTGATGTTTCGGTTCATTTGGGTCAATTTCGTAATTGTGTCGAAAACCATGCCGGGGTTGCATTTAATGCACCGAGTCGGGCAGAAAAGAAACGATGCACCGATACGGGCCAGAAACGAAACGAACGCACCCAATCCTCTTTTTTGGACCCAATATTGATGTTTTGGTTCATTTTGGTCAGTTTCATTACTGTGCCGAAAACCATGTTGGGGTGCATTTACTGCACCGATTCGGGCCAAAAATTAAACGATGCACCGACTCGTCCAGAAACAAAACGAACGCACCCAATCCACTTTTATGGACCCAATAGTGATGTTTCGGTTCATTTGGGTCAATTTCGTAATTGTGTCGAAAACCATGCCGGGGTTGCATTTAATGCACCGAGTCGGGCAGAAAAGAAACGATGCACCGATACGGGCCAGAAACGAAACGAACGCACCCAATCCTCTTTTTTGGACCCAATATTGATGTTTTGGTTCATTTTGGTCAGTTTCATTACTGTGCCGAAAACCATGTTGGGGTGCATTTACTGCACCGATTTTTTTTCCAAAAATTAAACGATGCACCGACTCGTCCAGAAACAAAACGAACGCAGCCGGTCCACTTTTTTGGACCCAATAGTGATGTTTGGGTTCATTTGGGTCAGTTTCGTAATTGTGTCGACAACCATGCCGGGGTTGCATTTAATGCACCGAGTCGGGCAGAAAAGAAACGATGCACCGATACGGGCCAGAAACGAAACGAACGCACCCAATCCTCTTTTTTGGACCCAATATTGATGTTTTGGTTCATTTTGGTCAGTTTCATTACTGTGCCGAAAACCATGTTGGGGTGCATTTACTGCACCGATTCGGGCCAAAAATTAAACGATGCACCGACTCGTCCAGAAACAAAACGAACGCAGCCAGTCCACTTTTTTGGACCCAATAGTGATGTTTCGGTTCATTTGGGTCAATTTCGTAATTGTGTCGAAAACCATGCCGGGGTTGCATTTAATGCACCGAGTCGGGCAGAAAAGAAACGATGCACCGATACGGGCCAGAAACGAAACGAACGCACCCAATCCTCTTTTTTGGACCCAATATTGATGTTTTGGTTCATTTTGGTCAGTTTCATTACTGTGCCGAAAACCATGTTGGGGTGCATTTACTGCACCGATTCGGGCCAAAAATTAAACGATGCACCGACTCGTCCAGAAACAAAACGAACGCAGCCAGTCCACTTTTTTGGACCTAATAGTGATGTTTCGGTTCATTTGGGTCAGTTTCGTAATTGTGTCGAAAACCATGACGGGGTTGCATTTAATGCACCGTGTTGGGCAGAAAAGAAACGATGCACCGCTACGGGCCAGAAACAAAACGAACGCACCCAATCCTCTTTTTTGGACCCAATATTGATGTTTTGGTTCATTTTGGTCAGTTTCATTACTGTGCCGAAAACCATACCGGGGGTGCATTTACTGCACCGATTTGGGCCGAAAATGAAACGATGCACCGACTCGTCCAGAAACAAAACGAACGCAGCCAGTCCACTTTTTTGGACCCAATAGTGATGTTTGGGTTCATTTGGTTAAGTTTCGTAATTGTGTCGAAAACCGTGCCGGGGTTGCTTTTAATGCACCGAGTCGGGCAGAAAAGAAACGATGCACCGATTCGGGCCAGAAACAAAACGAAAGCACCCAATCCATTTTTTTGGATCCAGTAGTGATGTTTTGGTTCATTTTGGTCAATTTCATTACCGTGCCGAAAACCATGCCGGGGGTGCTTTTACTGCATCGATTTGGGCCAAAAATGAAACGATGCACCAATTTGTCCAGAAACAAAACGAATGCACCCAGTCCACTGTTATGGACCCAATAGTGATGTTTGGGTTCGTTTGGGTCAGTTTCATAATTCTGTCGAAAACCATGACGGGGTTGGATTTAATGCACCGAGTTGGGCAGAAAAGAAACGATGCACCGATACGGGCCAGAAACGAAACGAACGCACCCAATCCACTTTTTTGGATCCAATATTGATGTTTTGGTTCATTTTGGTCAGCTATATTACTGTACCAAAAACCATGTCGAGGTGTATTTAGTGCACCGATTCGGACCAAAAATTAAACGATGCACCGATTCGTCCAGAAACAAAACGAACGCACCCAATCCACTTTTATGGACCCAATAGTGATGTTTGGGTTCGTTTGGGTCAGTTTCATAATTGTGTCGAAAACCATGACGGGGTTGCATTTAATGCACCGAGTTGGGCAGAAAAGAAACGATGCACCGATTCGGGCCAGAAACGAAACGAACGCACCTAATCCACAATTTTGGACCCAATATTGATGTTTTGGTTCATTTTGGTCAGTTTCATTACTGTGCCGAAAACCATGTTGGGGTGCATTTACTGCACCGATTTTTTTTCCAAAAATTAAACGATGCACCGACTCGTCCAGAAACAAAACGAACGCAGCCAGTCCACTTTTTTGGACCCAATAGTGATGTTTGGGTTCATTTGGGTCAGTTTCGTAATTGTGTCGAAAACCATGCCGGGGTTGCATTTAATGCACCGAGTCAGGCAGAAAAGTAACGATGCACCGATACGGGCCAGAAACGAAACGAACGCACCCAATCCTCTTTTTTGGACCCAATATTGATGTTTTGGTTCATTTTGGTCAGTTTCATTACTGTGCCGAAAACCATGTTGGGGTGCATTTACTGCACCGATTTGGGCCGAAAATGAAACGATGCACCGACTCGTCCAGAAACAAAACGAACGCACCCAATCCACTTTTATGGACCCAATAGTGATGTTTCGGTTCATTTGGGTCAATTTCGTAATTGTGTCGAAAACCATGCCGGGGTTGCATTTAATGCACCGAGTCGGGCAGAAAAGAAACGATGCACCGATACGGGCCAGAAACGAAACGAACGCACCCAATCCTCTTTTTTGGACCCAATATTGATGTTTTGGTTCATTTTGGTCAGTTTCATTACTGTGCCGAAAACCATGTTGGGGTGCATTTACTGCACCGATTTTTTTTCCAAAAATTAAACGATGCACCGACTCGTCCAGAAACAAAACGAACGCAGCCAGTCCACTTTTTTGGACCCAATAGTGATGTTTGGGTTCATTTGGGTCAGTTTCGTAATTGTGTCGAAAACCATGCCGGGGTTGCATTTAATGCACCGAGTCGGGCAGAAAAGAAACGATGCACCGATACGGGCCAGAAACGAAACGAACGCACCCAATCCTCTTTTTTGGACCCAATATTGATGTTTTGGTTCATTTTGGTCAGTTTCATTACTGTGCCGAAAACCATGTTGGGGTGCATTTACTGCACCGATTCGGGCCAAAAATTAAACGATGCACCGACTCGTCCAGAAACAAAACGAACGCAGCCAGTCCACTTTTTTGGACCCAATAGTGATGTTTCGGTTCATTTGGGTCAATTTCGTAATTGTGTCGAAATCCATGCCGGGGTTGCATTTAATGCACCGAGTCGGGCAGAAAAGAAACGATGCACCGATACGGGCCAGAAACGAAACGAACGCACCCAATCCTCTTTTTTGGACCCAATATTGATGTTTTGGTTCATTTTGGTCAGTTTCATTACTGTGCCGAAAACCATGTTGGGGTGCATTTACTGCACCGATTCGGGCCAAAAATTAAACGATGCACCGACTCGTCCAGAAACAAAACGAACGCAGCCAGTCCACTTTTTTGGACCCAATAGTGATGTTTCGGTTCATTTGGGTCAGTTTCGTAATTGTGTCGAAAACCATGATGGGGTTGCATTTAATGCACCGTGTTGGGCAGAAAAGAAACGATGCACCGCTACGGGCCAGAAACAAAACGAACGCACCCAATCCTCTTTTTTGGACCCAATATTGATGTTTTGGTTCATTTTGGTCAGTTTCATTACTGTGCCGAAAACCATACCGGGGGTGCATTTACTGCACCGATTTGGGCCGAAAATGAAACGATGCACCGACTCGTCCAGAAACAAAACGAACGCAGCCAGTCCACTTTTTTGGACCCAATAGTGATGTTTGGGTTCCTTTGGTTAAGTTTTGTAATTGTGTCGAAAACCGTGCCGGGGTTGCATTTAATGCACCGATTCGGGCCAGAAACAAAACGATGCACCGATTCGGGCCAGAAACAAAACGAAAGCACCCAATCCATTTTTTGGATCCAGTAGTGATGTTTTGGTTCATTTTGGTCAATTTCATTACCGTGCCGAAAACCATGCCGGGGGTGCTTTTACTGCATCGATTTGGGCCGAAAATGAAACGATGCACCAATTTGTCCAGAAACAAAACGAATGCACCCAGTCCACTGTTATGGACCCAATAGTGATGTTTGGGTTCGTTTGGGTCAGTTTCATAATTCTGTCGAAAACCATGACGGGGTTGGATTTAATGCACCGAGTTGGGCAGAAAAGAAACGATGCACCGATACGGGCCAGAAACGAAACGAACGCACCCAATCCAGTTTTTTGGATCCAATATTGATGTTTTGGTTCATTTTGGTCAGCTATATTACTGTACCGAAAACCATGTCGGGGTGCATTTAGTGCACCGATTCGGACCAAAAATTAAACGATGCACCGATTCGTCCAAAAATAAAACGAACGCACCCAATCCACTTTTATGGACCCAATAGTGATGTTTGGGTTCGTTTGGGTCAGTTTCATAATTGTGTCGAAAACCATGACGGGGTTGCATTTAATGCACCGAGTTGGGCAGAAAAGAAACGATGCACCGATTCGGGCCAGAAACGAAACGAACGCACCTAATCCACTCTTTTGGACCCAATATTGATGTTTTGGTTCATTTTGGTCAGTTTCATTACTGTGCCGAAAACCATGTTGGGGTGCATTTACTACACCGATTTTTTTTCCAAAAATTAAACGATGCACCGACTCGTCCAGAAACAAAACGAACGCAGCCAGTCCACTTTTTTGGACCCAATAGTGATGTTTGGGTTCATTTGGGTCAGTTTCATAATTGTGTCGAAAACCATGCCGGGGTTGCATTTAATGCACCGAGTCGGGCAGAAAAGAAACGATGCACCGATACGGGCCAGAAACGAAACGAACGCACCCAATCCTCTTTTTTGGACCCAATATTGATGTTTTGGTTCATTTTGGTCAGTTTCATTACTGTGCCGAAAACCATGTTGGGGTGCATTTACTGCACCGATTCGGGCCAAAAATTAAACGATGCACCGACTCGTCCAGAAACAAAACGAACGCAGCCAGTCCACTTTTTTGGACCCAATAGTGATGTTTCGGTTCATTTGGGTCAGTTTCGTAATTGTGTCGAAAACCATGACGGGGTTGCATTTAATGCACCGTGTTGGGCAGAAAAGAAACGATGCACCGCTACGGGCTAGAAACAAAACGAACGCACCCAATCCTCTTTTTTGGACCCAATATTGATGTTTTGGTTCATTTTGGTCAGTTTCATTACTGTGCCGAAAACCATACCGGGGGTGCATTTACTGCACCGATTTGGGCCGAAAATGAAACGATGCACCGACTCGTCCAGAAACAAAACGAACGCAGCCAGTCCACTTTTTTGGACCCAATAGTGATGTTTGGGTTCATTTGGTTAAGTTTCGTAATTGTGTCGAAAACCGTGCCGGGGTTGCTTTTAATGCACCGAGTCGGGCAGAAAAGAAACGATGCACCGATTCGGGCCAGAAACAAAACGAAAGCACCCAATCCATTTTTTTGGATCCAGTAGTGATGTTTTGGTTCATTTTGGTCAATTTCATTACCGTGCCGAAAACCATGCCGGGGGTGCTTTTACTGCATCGATTTGGGCCGAAAATGAAACGATGCACCAATTTGTCCAGAAACAAAACGAATGCACCCAGTCCACTGTTATGGACCCAATAGTGATGTTTGGGTTCGTTTGGGTCAGTTTCATAATTCTGTCGAAAACCATGACGGGGTTGGATTTAATGCACCGAGTTGGGCAGAAAAGAAACGATGCACCGATACGGGCCAGAAACGAAACGAACGCACCCAATCCACTTTTTTGGATCCAATATTGATGTTTTGGTTCATTTTGGTCAGCTATATTACTGTACCGAAAACCATGTCGAGGTGCATTTAGTGCACCGATTCGGACCAAAAATTAAACGATGCACCGATTCGTCCAGAAACAAAACGAACGCACCCAATCCACTTTTATGGACCCAATAGTGATGTTTGGGTTCGTTTGGGTCAGTTTCATAATTGTGTCGAAAACCATAACGGGGTTGCATTTAATGCACCGAGTTGGGCAGAAAAGAAACGATGCACCGATTCGGGCCAGAAACGAAACGAACGCACCTAATCCACAATTTTGGACCCAATATTGATGTTTTGGTTCATTTTGGTCAGTTTCATTACTGTGCCGAAAACCATGTTGGGGTGCATTTACTGCACCGATTTTTTTTCCAAAGATTAAACGATGCACCGACTCGTCCAGAAACAAAACGAACGCAGCCAGTCCACTTTTTTGGACCCAATAGTGATGTTTGGGTTCATTTGGGTCAGTTTCGTAATTGTGTCGAAAACCATGCCGGGGTTGCATTTAATGCACCGAGTCAGGCAGAAAAGTAACGATGCACCGATACGGGCCAGAAACGAAACGAACGCACCCAATCCTCTTTTTTGGACCCAATATTGATGTTTTGGTTCATTTTGGTCAGTTTCATTACTGTGCCGAAAACCATGTTGGGGTGCATTTACTGCACCGATTTGGGCCGAAAATGAAACGATGCACCGACTCGTCCAGAAACAAAACGAACGCACCCAATCCACTTTTATGGACCCAATAGTGATGTTTCGGTTCATTTGGGTCAGTTTCGTAATTGTGTCGAAAACCATGACGGGGTTGCATTTAATGCACCGTGTTGGGCAGAAAAGAAACGATGCACCGCTACGGGCCAGAAACAAAACGAACGCACCCAATCCTCTTTTTTGGACCCAATATTGATGTTTTGGTTCATTTTGGTCAGTTTCATTACTGTGCCGAAAACCATACCGGGGGTGCATTTACTGCACCGATTTGGGCCGAAAATGAAACGATGCACCGACTCGTCCAGAAACAAAACGAACGCAGCCAGTCCACTTTTTTGGACCCAATAGTGATGTTTGGGTTCATTTGGTTAAGTTTCGTAATTGTGTCGAAAACCGTGTCGGGGTTGCTTTTAATGCACCGAGTCGGGCAGAAAAGAAACGATGCACCGATTCGGGCCAGAAACAAAACGAAAGCACCCAATCCATTTTTTTGGATCCAGTAGTGATGTTTTGGTTCATTTTGGTCAATTTCATTACCGTGCCGAAAACCATGCCGGGGGTGCTTTTACTGCATCGATTTGGGCCGAAAATGAAACGATGCACCAATTTGTCCAGAAACAAAACGAATGCACCCAGTCCACTGTTATGGACCCAATAGTGATGTTTGGGTTCGTTTGGGTCAGTTTCATAATTCTGTCGAAAACCATGACGGGGTTGGATTTAATGCACCGAGTTGGGCAGAAAAGAAACGATGCACCGATACGGGCCAGAAACGAAACGAACGCACCCAATCCACTTTTTTGGATCCAATATTGATGTTTTGGTTCATTTTGGTCAGCTATATTACTGTACCGAAAACCATGTCGAGGTGCATTTAGTGCACCGATTCGGACCAAAAATTAAACGATGCACCGATTCGTCCAGAAACAAAACGAACGCACCCAATCCACTTTTATGGACCCAATAGTGATGTTTGGGTTCGTTTGGGTCAGTTTCATAATTGTGTCGAAAACCATGACGGGGTTGCATTTAATGCACCGAGTTGGGCAGAAAAGAAACGATGCACCGATTCGGGCCAGAAACGAAACGAACGCACCTAATCCACTCTTTTGGACCCAATATTGATGTTTTGGTTCATTTTGGTCAGTTTCATTACTGTGCCGAAAACCATGTTGGGGTGCATTTACTGCACCGATTTTTTTTCCAAAAATTAAACGATGCACCGACTCGTCCAGAAACAAAACGAACGCAGCCAGTCCACTTTTTTGGACCCAATAGTGATGTTTGGGTTCATTTGGGTCAGTTTCGTGATTGTGTCGAAAACCATGCCGGGGTTGCATTTAATGCACCGAGTCGGGCAGAAAAGAAACGATGCACCGATACGGGCCAGAAACGAAACGAACGCACCCAATCCTCTTTTTTGGACCCAATATTGATGTTTTGGTTCATTTTGGTCAGTTTCATTACTGTGCCAAAAACCATGTTGGGGTGCTTTTACTGCACCGATTCGGGCCAAAAATTAAACGATGCACTGACTCGTCCAGAAACAAAACGAACACCGATTCGGACCAAAAATTAAACGATGCACCGATTCGTCCAGAAACAAAACGAACGCACCCAATCCACTTTTATGGACCCAATAGTGATGTTTGGGTTCGTTTGGGTCAGTTTCATAATTGTGTCGAAAACCATGACGGGGTTGCATTTAATGCACCGAGTTGGGCAGAAAAGAAACGATGCACCGATTCGGGCCAGAAACGAAACGAACGCACCTAATCCACAATTTTGGACCCAATATTGATGTTTTGGTTCATTTTGGTCAGTTTCATTACTGTGCCGAAAACCATGTTGGGGTGCATTTACTGCACCGATTTTTTTTCCAAAGATTAAACGATGCACCGACTCGTCCAGAAACAAAACGAACGCAGCCAGTCCACTTTTTTGGACCCAATAGTGATGTTTGGGTTCATTTGGGTCAGTTTCGTAATTGTGTCGAAAACCATGCCGGGGTTGCATTTAATGCACCGAGTCAGGCAGAAAAGTAACGATGCACCGATACGGGCCAGAAACGAAATGAACGCACCCAATCCTCTTTTTTGGACCCAATATTGATGTTTTGGTTCATTTTGGTCAGTTTCATTACTGTGCCGAAAACCATGTTGGGGTGCATTTACTGCACCGATTTGGGCCGAAAATGAAACGATGCACCGACTCGTCCAGAAACAAAACGAACGCACCCAATCCACTTTTATGGACCCAATAGTGATGTTTCGGTTCATTTGGGTCAGTTTCGTAATTGTGTCGAAAACCATGACGGGGTTGCATTTAATGCACCGTGTTGGGCAGAAAAGAAACGATGCACCGCTACGGGCCAGAAACAAAACGAACGCACCCAATCCTCTTTTTTGGACCCAATATTGATGTTTTGGTTCATTTTGGTCAGTTTCATTACTGTGCCGAAAACCATACCGGGGGTGCATTTACTGCACCGATTTGGGCCGAAAATGAAACGATGCACCGACTCGTCCAGAAACAAAACGAACGCAGCCAGTCCACTTTTTTGGACCCAATAGTGATGTTTGGGTTCATTTGGTTAAGTTTCGTAATTGTGTCGAAAACCGTGCCGGGGTTGCTTTTAATGCACCGAGTCGGGCAGAAAAGAAACGATGCACCGATTCGGGCCAGAAACAAAACGAAAGCACCCAATCCATTTTTTTGGATCCAGTAGTGATGTTTTGGTTCATTTTGGTCAATTTCATTACCGTGCCGAAAACCATGCCGGGGGTGCTTTTACTGCATCGATTTGGGCCGAAAATGAAACGATGCACCAATTTGTCCAGAAACAAAACGAATGCACCCAGTCCACTGTTATGGACCCAATAGTGATGTTTGGGTTCGTTTGGGTCAGTTTCATAATTCTGTCGAAAACCATGACGGGGTTGGATTTAATGCACCGAGTTGGGCAGAAAAAAAACGATGCACCGATACGGGCCAGAAACGAAACGAACGCACCCAATCCACTTTTTTGGATCCAATATTGATGTTTTGGTTCATTTTGGTCAGCTATATTACTGTACCGAAAACCATGTCGAGGTGCATTTAGTGCACCGATTCGGACCAAAAATTAAACGATGCACCGATTCGTCCAGAAACAAAACGAACGCACCCAATCCACTTTTATGGACCCAATAGTGATGTTTGGGTTCGTTTGGGTCAGTTTCATAATTGTGTCGAAAACCATGACGGGGTTGCATTTAATGCACCGAGTTGGGCAGAAAAGAAACGATGCACCGATTCGGGCCAGAAACGAAACGAACGCACCTAATCCACAATTTTGGACCCAATATTGATGTTTTGGTTCATTTTGGTCAGTTTCATTACTGTGCCGAAAACCATGTTGGGGTGCATTTACTGCACCGATTTTTTTTCCAAAAATTAAACGATGCACCGACTCGTCCAGAAACAAAACGAACGCAGCCAGTCCACTTTTTTGGACCCAATAGTGATGTTTGGGTTCATTTGGGTCAGTTTCGTAATTGTGTCGAAAACCATGCCGGGGTTGCATTTAATGCACCGAGTCAGGCAGAAAAGTAACGATGCACCGATACGGGCCAGAAACGAAACGAACGCACCCAATCCTCTTTTTTGGACCCAATATTGATGTTTTGGTTCATTTTGGTCAGTTTCATTACTGTGCCGAAAACCATGTTGGGGTGCATTTACTGCACCGATTTGGGCCGAAAATGAAACGATGCACCGACTCGTCCAGAAACAAAACGAACGCAGCCAGTCCACTTTTTTGGACCCAATAGTGATGTTTGGGTTCATTTGGGTCAGTTTTGTAATTGTGTCGAAAACTGTGCCAGGGTTGCATTTAATGCACCGAGTCGGGCAGAAAAGAAACGATGCACCGATTCGGGCCAGAAACAAAACGAAAGCACCCAATCCATTTTTTTGGATCCAGTAGTGATGCTTTGGTTCATTTTGGTCAGTTTCATTACCGTGCCGAAAACCATGCCGGGGGTGCTTTTACTGCATCGATTTGGGCCGAAAATGAAACGATGCACCAATTTGTCCAGAAACAAAACGAACGCACCCACTCCACTTTTATGGACCCAATAGTGATGTTTGGGTTCGTTTGGGTCAGTTTCATAATTCTGTCGAAAACCATGACGGGGTTGGATTTAATGCCCCGAGTTGGGCAGAAAAGAAACGATGCACCGATACGGGCCAGAAACGAAACAACGCACCCAATCCACTTTTTTGGATCCAATATTGATGTTTTGGTTCATTTTGGTCAGCTATATTACTGTACCGAAAACCATGTCGGGGTGCATTTACTGCACCGATTCGGACCAAAAATTAAACGATGCACCGATTCATCCAGAAACAAAACGAACGCACCCAATCCACTTTTATAGACCCAATAGTGATGTTTGGGTTCGTTTGGGTCAGTTTCATAATTGTGTCGAAAACCATGACGGGGTTGCATTTAATGCACCGTGTTGGGCAGAAAAGAAACGATGCACCGCTACGGGCCAGAAACAAAACGAACGCACCCAATCCTCTTTTTTGGACCCAATATTGATGTTTTGGTTCATTTTGGTCAGTTTCATTACTGTGCCGAAAACCATACCGGGGGTGCATTTACTGCACCGATTTGGGCCGAAAATGAAACGATGCACCGACTCGTCCAGTAACAAAACGAACGCAGCCAGTCCACTTTTTTGGACCCAATAGTGATGTTTGGGTTCATTTGGGTCAGTTTCGTAATTGTGTCGAAAACTGTGCCGGGGTTGCATTTAATGCACCGAGTCGGGCAGAAAAGAAACGATGCACCGATTCGGGCCAGAAACAAAACGAAAGCACCCAATCCATTTTTTTGGATCCAGTAGTGATGTTTTGGTTCATTTTGGTCAATTTCATTACCGTGCCGAAAACCATGCCGGGGTTGCATTTAATGCACCGAGTCAGGCAGAAAAGTAACGATGCACCGATACGTGCCAGAAACGAAACGAACGCACCCAATCCTCTTTTTTGGACCCAATATTGATGTTTTGGTTCATTTTGGTCAGTTTCATTACTGTGCCGAAAACCATGTTGGGGTGCATTTACTGCACCGATTTGGGCCGAAAATGAAACGATGCACCGACTCGTCCAGAAACAAAACGAACGCACCCAATCCACTTTTATGGACCCAATAGTGATGTTTCGGTTCATTTGGGTCAATTTCGTAATTGTGTCGAAAACCATGCCGGGGTTGCATTTAATGCACCGAGTCGGGCAGAAAAGAATCGATGCACCGATACGGGCCAGAAACGAAACGAACGCACCCAATCCTCTTTTTTGGACCCAATATTGATGTTTTGGTTCATTTTGGTCAGTTTCATTACTGTGCCGAAAACCATGTTGGGGTGCATTTACTGCACCGATTTTTTTTCCAAAAATTAAACGATGCACCGACTCGTCCAGAAACAAAACGAACGCAGCCAGTCCACTTTTTTGGACCCAATAGTGATGTTTGGGTTCATTTGGGTCAGTTTCGTAATTGTGTCGAAAACCATGCCGGGGTTGCATTTAATGCACCGAGTCGGGCAGAAAAGAAACGATGCACCGATACGGGCCAGAAACGAAACGAACGCACCCAATCCTCTTTTTTGGACCCAATATTGATGTTTTGGTTCATTTTGGTCAGTTTCATTACTGTGCCGAAAACCATGTTGGGGTGCATTTACTGCACCGATTTTTTTTCCAAAAATTAAACGATGCACCGACTCGTCCAGAAACAAAACGAACGCAGCCAGTCCACTTTTTTGGACCCAATAGTGATGTTTGGGTTCATTTGGGTCAGTTTCGTAATTGTGTCGAAAACCATGCCGGGGTTGCATTTAATGCACCGAGTCGGGCAGAAAAGAAACGATGCACCGATACGGGCCAGAAACGAAACGAACGCACCCAATCCTCTTTTTTGGACCCAATATTGATGTTTTGGTTCATTTTGGTCAGTTTCATTACTGTGCCGAAAACCATGTTGGGGTGCATTTACTGCACCGATTCGGGCCAAAAATTAAACGATGCACCGACTCGTCCAGAAACAAAACGAACGCAGCCAGTCCACTTTTTTGGACCCAATAGTGATGTTTCGGTTCATTTGGGTCAATTTCGTAATTGTGTCGAAAACCATGCCGGGGTTGCATTTAATGCACCGAGTCGGGCAGAAAAGAAACGATGCACCGATACGGGCCAGAAACGAAACGAACGCACCCAATCCTCTTTTTTGGACCCAATATTGATGTTTTGGTTCATTTTGGTCAGTTTCATTACTGTGCCGAAAACCATGTTGGGGTGCATTTACTGCACCCATTCGGTCCAAAAATTAAACGATGCACCGACTCGTCCAGAAACAAAACGAACGCAGCCAGTCCACTTTTTTGGACCCAATAGTGATGTTTCGGTTCATTTGGGTCAGTTTCGTAATTGTGTCGAAAACCATGACGGGGTTGCATTTAATGCACCGTGTTGGGCAGAAAAGAAACGATGCACCGCTACGGGCCAGAAACAAAACGAACGCACCCAATCCTCTTTTTTGGACCCAATATTGATGTTTTGGTTCATTTTGGTCAGTTTCATTACTGTGCCGAAAACCATGTCGAGGTGCATTTAGTGCACCGATTCAGACCAAAAATTAAACGATGCACCGATTCGTCCAGAAACAAAACGAACGCACCCAATCCACTTTTATGGACCCAATAGTGATGTTTGGGTTCGTTTGGGTCAGTTTCATAATTGTGTCGAAAACCATGACGGGGTTGCATTTAATGCACCGAGTTGGGCAGAAAAGAAACGATGCACCGATTCGGGCCAGAAACGAAACGAACGCACCTAATCCACAATTTTGGACCCAATATTGATGTTTTGGTTCATTTTGGTCAGTTTCATTACTGTGCCGAAAACCATGTTGGGGTGCATTTACTGCACCGATTTTTTTTCCAAAAATTAAACGATGCACCGACTCGTCCAGAAACAAAACGAACGCAGCCAGTCCACTTTTTTGGACCCAATAGTGATGTTTGGGTTCATTTGGGTCAGTTTCGTAATTGTGTCGAAAACCATGCCGGGGTTGCATTTAATGCACCGAGTCAGGCAGAAAAGTAACGATGCACCGATACGGGCCAGAAACGAAACGAACGCACCCAATCCTCTTTTTTGGACCCAATATTGATGTTTTGGTTCATTTTGGTCAGTTTCATTACTGTGCCGAAAACCATGTTGGGGTGCATTTACTGCACCGATTTGGGCCGAAAATGAAACGATGCACCGACTCGTCCAGAAACAAAACGAACGCACCCAATCCACTTTTATGGACCCAATAGTGATGTTTCGGTTCATTTGGGTCAATTTCGTAATTGTGTCGAAAGCCATGCCGGGGTTGCATTTAATGCACCGAGTCGGGCAGAAAAGAAACGATGCACCGATACGGGCCAGAAACGAAACGAACGCACCCAATCCTCTTTTTTGGACCCAATATTGATGTTTTGGTTCATTTTGGTCAGTTTCATTACTGTGCCGAAAACCATGTTGGGGTGCATTTACTGCACCGATTTTTTTTTCCAAAAATTAAACGATGCACCGACTCGTCCAGAAACAAAACGAACGCAGCCAGTCCACTTTTTTGGACCCAATAGTGATGTTTGGGTTCATTTGGGTCAGTTTCGTAATTGTGTCGAAAACCATGCCGGGGTTGCATTTAATGCACCGAGTCGGGCAGAAAAGAAACGATGCACCGATACGGGCCAGAAACGAAACGAACGCACCCAATCCTCTTTTTTGGACCCAATATTGATGTTTTGGTTCATTTTGGTCAGTTTCATTACTGTGCCGAAAACCATGTTGGGGTGCATTTACTGCACCGATTCGGGCCAAAAATTAAACGATGCACCGACTCGTCCAGAAACAAAACGAACGCAGCCAGTCCACTTTTTTGGACCCAATAGTGATGTTTCGGTTCATTTGGGTCAATTTCGTAATTGTGTCAAAAACCATGCCGGGGTTGCATTTAATGCACCGAGTCGGGCAGAAAAGAAACGATGCACCGATACGGGCCAGAAACGAAACGAACGCACCCAATCCTCTTTTTTGGACCCAATATTGATGTTTTGGTTCATTTTGGTCAGTTTCATTACTGTGCCGAAAACCATGTTGGGGTGCATTTACTGCACCGATTCGGGCCAAAAATTAAACGATGCACCGACTCGTCCAGAAACAAAACGAACGCAGCCAGTCCACTTTTTTGGACCCAATAGTGATGTTTCGGTTCATTTGGGTCAGTTTCGTAATTGTGTCGAAAACCATGACGGGGTTGCATTTAATGCACCGTGTTGGGCAGAAAAGAAACGATGCACCGCTACGGGCCAGAAACAAAACGAACGCACCCAATCCTCTTTTTTGGACCCAATATTGATGTTTTGGTTCATTTTGGTCAGTTTCATTACTGTGCCGAAAACCATGTTGGGGTGCATTTACTGCACCGATTTGGGCCGAAAATGAAACGATGCACCGACTCGTCCAGAAACAAAACGAACGCAGCCAGTCCACTTTTTTGGACCCAATAGTGATGTTTGGGTTCATTTGGTTAAGTTTCGTAATTGTGTCGAAAACCGTGCCGGGGTTGCATTTAATGCACCGATTCGGGCCAGAAACAAAACGATGCACCGATTCGGGCCAGAAACAAAACGAAAGCACCCAATCCATTTTTTGGATCCAGTAGTGATGTTTTGGTTCATTTTGGTCAATTTCATTACCGTGCCGAAAACCATGCCGGGGGTGCTTTTACTGCATCGATTTGGGCCGAAAATGAAACGATGCACCAATTTGTCCAGAAACAAAACGAACGCACCCACTCCACTTTTATGGACCCAATAGTGATGTTTGGGTTCGTTTGGGTCAGTTTCATAATTCTGTCGAAAACCATGACGGGGTTGGATTTAATGCCCCGAGTTGGGCAGAAAAGAAACGATGCACCGATACGGGCCAGAAACGAAACAACGCACCCAATCCACTTTTTTGGATCCAATATTGATGTTTTGGTTCATTTTGGTCAGCTATATTACTGTACCGAAAACCATGTCGGGGTGCATTTACTGCACCGATTCGGACCAAAAATTAAACGATGCACCGATTCATCCAGAAACAAAACGAACGCACCCAATCCACTTTTATAGACCCAATAGTGATGTTTGGGTTCGTTTGGGTCAGTTTCATAATTGTGTCGAAAACCATGACGGGGTTGCATTTAATGCACCGTGTTGGGCAGAAAAGAAACGATGCACCGCTACGGGCCAGAAACAAAACGAACGCACCCAATCCTCTTTTTTGGACCCAATATTGATGTTTTGGTTCATTTTGGTCAGTTTCATTACTGTGCCGAAAACCATGTTGGGGTGCATTTACTGCACCGATTCGGACCAAAAATTAAACGATGCACCGATTCATCCAGAAACAAAACGAACGCACCCAATCCACTTTTATAGACCCAATAGTGATGTTTGGGTTCGTTTGGGTCAGTTTCATAATTGTGTCGAAAACCATGACGGGGTTGCATTTAATGCACCGTGTTGGGCAGAAAAGAAACGATGCACCGCTACGGGCCAGAAACAAAACGAACGCACCCAATCCTCTTTTTTGGACCCAATATTGATGTTTTGGTTCATTTTGGTCAGTTTCATTACTGTGCCGAAAACCATACCGGGGGTGCATTTACTGCACCGATTTGGGCCGAAAATGAAACGATGCACCGACTCGTCCAGTAACAAAACGAACGCAGCCAGTCCACTTTTTTGGACCCAATAGTGATGTTTGGGTTCATTTGGGTCAGTTTCGTAATTGTGTCGAAAACTGTGCCGGGGTTGCATTTAATGCACCGAGTCGGGCAGAAAAGAAACGATGCACCGATTCGGGCCAGAAACAAAACGAAAGCACCCAATCCATTTTTTTGGATCCAGTAGTGATGTTTTGGTTCATTTTGGTCAATTTCATTACCGTGCCGAAAACCATGCCGGGGTTGCATTTAATGCACCGAGTCAGGCAGAAAAGTAACGATGCACCGATACGTGCCAGAAACGAAACGAACGCACCCAATCCTCTTTTTTGGACCCAATATTGATGTTTTGGTTCATTTTGGTCAGTTTCATTACTGTGCCGAAAACCATGTTGGGGTGCATTTACTGCACCGATTTGGGCCGAAAATGAAACGATGCACCGACTCGTCCAGAAACAAAACGAACGCACCCAATCCACTTTTATGGACCCAATAGTGATGTTTCGGTTCATTTGGGTCAATTTCGTAATTGTGTCGAAAACCATGCCGGGGTTGCATTTAATGCACCGAGTCGGGCAGAAAAGAATCGATGCACCGATACGGGCCAGAAACGAAACGAACGCACCCAATCCTCTTTTTTGGACCCAATATTGATGTTTTGGTTCATTTTGGTCAGTTTCATTACTGTGCCGAAAACCATGTTGGGGTGCATTTACTGCACCGATTTTTTTTCCAAAAATTAAACGATGCACCGACTCGTCCAGAAACAAAACGAACGCAGCCAGTCCACTTTTTTGGACCCAATAGTGATGTTTGGGTTCATTTGGGTCAGTTTCGTAATTGTGTCGAAAACCATGCCGGGGTTGCATTTAATGCACCGAGTCGGGCAGAAAAGAAACGATGCACCGATACGGGCCAGAAACGAAACGAACGCACCCAATCCTCTTTTTTGGACCCAATATTGATGTTTTGGTTCATTTTGGTCAGTTTCATTACTGTGCCGAAAACCATGTTGGGGTGCATTTACTGCACCGATTCGGGCCAAAAATTAAACGATGCACCGACTCGTCCAGAAACAAAACGAACGCAGCCAGTCCACTTTTTTGGACCCAATAGTGATGTTTCGGTTCATTTGGGTCAATTTCGTAATTGTGTCGAAAACCATGCCGGGGTTGCATTTAATGCACCGAGTCGGGCAGAAAAGAAACGATGCACCGATACGGGCCAGAAACGAAACGAACGCACCCAATCCTCTTTTTTGGACCCAATATTGATGTTTTGGTTCATTTTGGTCAGTTTCATTACTGTGCCGAAAACCATGTTGGGGTGCATTTACTGCACCCATTCGGTCCAAAAATTAAACGATGCACCGACTCGTCCAGAAACAAAACGAACGCAGCCAGTCCACTTTTTTGGACCCAATAGTGATGTTTCGGTTCATTTGGGTCAGTTTCGTAATTGTGTCGAAAACCATGACGGGGTTGCATTTAATGCACCGTGTTGGGCAGAAAAGAAACGATGCACCGCTACGGGCCAGAAACAAAACGAACGCACCCAATCCTCTTTTTTGGACCCAATATTGATGTTTTGGTTCATTTTGGTCAGTTTCATTACTGTGCCGAAAACCATGTCGAGGTGCATTTAGTGCACCGATTCAGACCAAAAATTAAACGATGCACCGATTCGTCCAGAAACAAAACGAACGCACCCAATCCACTTTTATGGACCCAATAGTGATGTTTGGGTTCGTTTGGGTCAGTTTCATAATTGTGTCGAAAACCATGACGGGGTTGCATTTAATGCACCGAGTTGGGCAGAAAAGAAACGATGCACCGATTCGGGCCAGAAACGAAACGAACGCACCTAATCCACAATTTTGGACCCAATATTGATGTTTTGGTTCATTTTGGTCAGTTTCATTACTGTGCCGAAAACCATGTTGGGGTGCATTTACTGCACCGATTTTTTTTCCAAAAATTAAACGATGCACCGACTCGTCCAGAAACAAAACGAACGCAGCCAGTCCACTTTTTTGGACCCAATAGTGATGTTTGGGTTCATTTGGGTCAGTTTCGTAATTGTGTCGAAAACCATGCCGGGGTTGCATTTAATGCACCGAGTCAGGCAGAAAAGTAACGATGCACCGATACGGGCCAGAAACGAAACGAACGCACCCAATCCTCTTTTTTGGACCCAATATTGATGTTTTGGTTCATTTTGGTCAGTTTCATTACTGTGCCGAAAACCATGTTGGGGTGCATTTACTGCACCGATTTGGGCCGAAAATGAAACGATGCACCGACTCGTCCAGAAACAAAACGAACGCACCCAATCCACTTTTATGGACCCAATAGTGATGTTTCGGTTCATTTGGGTCAATTTCGTAATTGTGTCGAAAGCCATGCCGGGGTTGCATTTAATGCACCGAGTCGGGCAGAAAAGAAACGATGCACCGATACGGGCCAGAAACGAAACGAACGCACCCAATCCTCTTTTTTGGACCCAATATTGATGTTTTGGTTCATTTTGGTCAGTTTCATTACTGTGCCGAAAACCATGTTGGGGTGCATTTACTGCACCGATTTTTTTTTCCAAAAATTAAACGATGCACCGACTCGTCCAGAAACAAAACGAACGCAGCCAGTCCACTTTTTTGGACCCAATAGTGATGTTTGGGTTCATTTGGGTCAGTTTCGTAATTGTGTCGAAAACCATGCCGGGGTTGCATTTAATGCACCGAGTCGGGCAGAAAAGAAACGATGCACCGATACGGGCCAGAAACGAAACGAACGCACCCAATCCTCTTTTTTGGACCCAATATTGATGTTTTGGTTCATTTTGGTCAGTTTCATTACTGTGCCGAAAACCATGTTGGGGTGCATTTACTGCACCGATTCGGGCCAAAAATTAAACGATGCACCGACTCGTCCAGAAACAAAACGAACGCAGCCAGTCCACTTTTTTGGACCCAATAGTGATGTTTCGGTTCATTTGGGTCAATTTCGTAATTGTGTCAAAAACCATGCCGGGGTTGCATTTAATGCACCGAGTCGGGCAGAAAAGAAACGATGCACCGATACGGGCCAGAAACGAAACGAACGCACCCAATCCTCTTTTTTGGACCCAATATTGATGTTTTGGTTCATTTTGGTCAGTTTCATTACTGTGCCGAAAACCATGTTGGGGTGCATTTACTGCACCGATTCGGGCCAAAAATTAAACGATGCACCGACTCGTCCAGAAACAAAACGAACGCAGCCAGTCCACTTTTTTGGACCCAATAGTGATGTTTCGGTTCATTTGGGTCAGTTTCGTAATTGTGTCGAAAACCATGACGGGGTTGCATTTAATGCACCGTGTTGGGCAGAAAAGAAACGATGCACCGCTACGGGCCAGAAACAAAACGAACGCACCCAATCCTCTTTTTTGGACCCAATATTGATGTTTTGGTTCATTTTGGTCAGTTTCATTACTGTGCCGAAAACCATGTTGGGGTGCATTTACTGCACCGATTTGGGCCGAAAATGAAACGATGCACCGACTCGTCCAGAAACAAAACGAACGCAGCCAGTCCACTTTTTTGGACCCAATAGTGATGTTTGGGTTCATTTGGTTAAGTTTCGTAATTGTGTCGAAAACCGTGCCGGGGTTGCATTTAATGCACCGATTCGGGCCAGAAACAAAACGATGCACCGATTCGGGCCAGAAACAAAACGAAAGCACCCAATCCATTTTTTGGATCCAGTAGTGATGTTTTGGTTCATTTTGGTCAATTTCATTACCGTGCCGAAAACCATGCCGGGGGTGCTTTTACTGCATCGATTTGGGCCGAAAATGAAACGATGCACCAATTTGTCCAGAAACAAAACGAACGCACCCACTCCACTTTTATGGACCCAATAGTGATGTTTGGGTTCGTTTGGGTCAGTTTCATAATTCTGTCGAAAACCATGACGGGGTTGGATTTAATGCCCCGAGTTGGGCAGAAAAGAAACGATGCACCGATACGGGCCAGAAACGAAACAACGCACCCAATCCACTTTTTTGGATCCAATATTGATGTTTTGGTTCATTTTGGTCAGCTATATTACTGTACCGAAAACCATGTCGGGGTGCATTTACTGCACCGATTCGGACCAAAAATTAAACGATGCACCGATTCATCCAGAAACAAAACGAACGCACCCAATCCACTTTTATAGACCCAATAGTGATGTTTGGGTTCGTTTGGGTCAGTTTCATAATTGTGTCGAAAACCATGACGGGGTTGCATTTAATGCACCGTGTTGGGCAGAAAAGAAACGATGCACCGCTACGGGCCAGAAACAAAACGAACGCACCCAATCCTCTTTTTTGGACCCAATATTGATGTTTTGGTTCATTTTGGTCAGTTTCATTACTGTGCCGAAAACCATACCGGGGGTGCATTTACTGCACCGATTTGGGCCGAAAATGAAACGATGCACCGACTCGTCCAGTAACAAAACGAACGCAGCCAGTCCACTTTTTTGGACCCAATAGTGATGTTTGGGTTCATTTGGGTCAGTTTCGTAATTGTGTCGAAAACTGTGCCGGGGTTGCATTTAATGCACCGAGTCGGGCAGAAAAGAAACGATGCACCGATTCGGGCCAGAAACAAAACGAAAGCACCCAATCCATTTTTTTGGATCCAGTAGTGATGTTTTGGTTCATTTTGGTCAATTTCATTACCGTGCCGAAAACCATGCCGGGGTTGCATTTAATGCACCGAGTCAGGCAGAAAAGTAACGATGCACCGATACGTGCCAGAAACGAAACGAACGCACCCAATCCTCTTTTTTGGACCCAATATTGATGTTTTGGTTCATTTTGGTCAGTTTCATTACTGTGCCGAAAACCATGTTGGGGTGCATTTACTGCACCGATTTGGGCCGAAAATGAAACGATGCACCGACTCGTCCAGAAACAAAACGAACGCACCCAATCCACTTTTATGGACCCAATAGTGATGTTTCGGTTCATTTGGGTCAATTTCGTAATTGTGTCGAAAACCATGCCGGGGTTGCATTTAATGCACCGAGTCGGGCAGAAAAGAATCGATGCACCGATACGGGCCAGAAACGAAACGAACGCACCCAATCCTCTTTTTTGGACCCAATATTGATGTTTTGGTTCATTTTGGTCAGTTTCATTACTGTGCCGAAAACCATGTTGGGGTGCATTTACTGCACCGATTTTTTTTCCAAAAATTAAACGATGCACCGACTCGTCCAGAAACAAAACGAACGCAGCCAGTCCACTTTTTTGGACCCAATAGTGATGTTTGGGTTCATTTGGGTCAGTTTCGTAATTGTGTCGAAAACCATGCCGGGGTTGCATTTAATGCACCGAGTCGGGCAGAAAAGAAACGATGCACCGATACGGGCCAGAAACGAAACGAACGCACCCAATCCTCTTTTTTGGACCCAATATTGATGTTTTGGTTCATTTTGGTCAGTTTCATTACTGTGCCGAAAACCATGTTGGGGTGCATTTACTGCACCGATTCGGGCCAAAAATTAAACGATGCACCGACTCGTCCAGAAACAAAACGAACGCAGCCAGTCCACTTTTTTGGACCCAATAGTGATGTTTCGGTTCATTTGGGTCAATTTCGTAATTGTGTCGAAAACCATGCCGGGGTTGCATTTAATGCACCGAGTCGGGCAGAAAAGAAACGATGCACCGATACGGGCCAGAAACGAAACGAACGCACCCAATCCTCTTTTTTGGACCCAATATTGATGTTTTGGTTCATTTTGGTCAGTTTCATTACTGTGCCGAAAACCATGTTGGGGTGCATTTACTGCACCCATTCGGTCCAAAAATTAAACGATGCACCGACTCGTCCAGAAACAAAACGAACGCAGCCAGTCCACTTTTTTGGACCCAATAGTGATGTTTCGGTTCATTTGGGTCAGTTTCGTAATTGTGTCGAAAACCATGACGGGGTTGCATTTAATGCACCGTGTTGGGCAGAAAAGAAACGATGCACCGCTACGGGCCAGAAACAAAACGAACGCACCCAATCCTCTTTTTTGGACCCAATATTGATGTTTTGGTTCATTTTGGTCAGTTTCATTACTGTGCCGAAAACCATGTCGAGGTGCATTTAGTGCACCGATTCGGACCAAAAATTAAACGATGCACCGATTCGTCCAGAAACAAAACGAACGCACCCAATCCACTTTTATGGACCCAATAGTGATGTTTGGGTTCGTTTGGGTCAGTTTCATAATTGTGTCGAAAACCATGACGGGGTTGCATTTAATGCACCGAGTTGGGCAGAAAAGAAACGATGCACCGATTCGGGCCAGAAACGAAACGAACGCACCTAATCCACAATTTTGGACCCAATATTGATGTTTTGGTTCATTTTGGTCAGTTTCATTACTGTGCCGAAAACCATGTTGGGGTGCATTTACTGCACCGATTTTTTTTCCAAAAATTAAACGATGCACCGACTCGTCCAGAAACAAAACGAACGCAGCCAGTCCACTTTTTTGGACCCAATAGTGATGTTTGGGTTCATTTGGGTCAGTTTCGTAATTGTGTCGAAAACCATGCCGGGGTTGCATTTAATGCACCGAGTCAGGCAGAAAAGTAACGATGCACCGATACGGGCCAGAAACGAAACGAACGCACCCAATCCTCTTTTTTGGACCCAATATTGATGTTTTGGTTCATTTTGGTCAGTTTCATTACTGTGCCGAAAACCATGTTGGGGTGCATTTACTGCACCGATTTGGGCCGAAAATGAAACGATGCACCGACTCGTCCAGAAACAAAACGAACGCACCCAATCCACTTTTATGGACCCAATAGTGATGTTTCGGTTCATTTGGGTCAATTTCGTAATTGTGTCGAAAGCCATGCCGGGGTTGCATTTAATGCACCGAGTCGGGCAGAAAAGAAACGATGCACCGATACGGGCCAGAAACGAAACGAACGCACCCAATCCTCTTTTTTGGACCCAATATTGATGTTTTGGTTCATTTTGGTCAGTTTCATTACTGTGCCGAAAACCATGTTGGGGTGCATTTACTGCACCGATTTTTTTTTCCAAAAATTAAACGATGCACCGACTCGTCCAGAAACAAAACGAACGCAGCCAGTCCACTTTTTTGGACCCAATAGTGATGTTTGGGTTCATTTGGGTCAGTTTCGTAATTGTGTCGAAAACCATGCCGGGGTTGCATTTAATGCACCGAGTCGGGCAGAAAAGAAACGATGCACCGATACGGGCCAGAAACGAAACGAACGCACCCAATCCTCTTTTTTGGACCCAATATTGATGTTTTGGTTCATTTTGGTCAGTTTCATTACTGTGCCGAAAACCATGTTGGGGTGCATTTACTGCACCGATTCGGGCCAAAAATTAAACGATGCACCGACTCGTCCAGAAACAAAACGAACGCAGCCAGTCCACTTTTTTGGACCCAATAGTGATGTTTCGGTTCATTTGGGTCAATTTCGTAATTGTGTCAAAAACCATGCCGGGGTTGCATTTAATGCACCGAGTCGGGCAGAAAAGAAACGATGCACCGATACGGGCCAGAAACGAAACGAACGCACCCAATCCTCTTTTTTGGACCCAATATTGATGTTTTGGTTCATTTTGGTCAGTTTCATTACTGTGCCGAAAACCATGTTGGGGTGCATTTACTGCACCGATTCGGGCCAAAAATTAAACGATGCACCGACTCGTCCAGAAACAAAACGAACGCAGCCAGTCCACTTTTTTGGACCCAATAGTGATGTTTCGGTTCATTTGGGTCAGTTTCGTAATTGTGTCGAAAACCATGACGGGGTTGCATTTAATGCACCGTGTTGGGCAGAAAAGAAACGATGCACCGCTACGGGCCAGAAACAAAGCGAACGCACCCAATCCTCTTTTTTGGACCCAATATTGATGTTTTGGTTCATTTTGGTCAGTTTCATTACTGTGCCGAAAACCATGTTGGGGTGCATTTACTGCACCGATTTGGGCCGAAAATGAAACGATGCACCGACTCGTCCAGAAACAAAACGAACGCAGCCAGTCCACTTTTTTGGACCCAATAGTGATGTTTGGGTTCATTTGGTTAAGTTTCGTAATTGTGTCGAAAACCGTGCCGGGGTTGCATTTAATGCACCGATTCGGGCCAGAAACAAAACGATGCACCGATTCGGGCCAGAAACAAAACGAAAGCACCCAATCCATTTTTTGGATCCAGTAGTGATGTTTTGGTTCATTTTGGTCAATTTCATTACCGTGCCGAAAACCATGCCGGGGGTGCTTTTACTGCATCGATTTGGGCCGAAAATGAAACGATGCACCAATTTGTCCAGAAACAAAACGAATGCACCCAGTCCACTGTTATGGACCCAATAGTGATGTTTGGGTTCGTTTGGGTCAGTTTCATAATTCTGTCGAAAACCATGACGGGGTTGGATTTAATGCACCGAGTTGGGCAGAAAAGAAACGATGCACCGATACGGGCCAGAAACGAAACGAACGCACCCAATCCAGTTTTTTGGATCCAATATTGATGTTTTGGTTCATTTTGGTCAGCTATATTACTGTACCGAAAACCATGTCGGGGTGCATTTACTGCACCGATTCGGGCCAAAAATTAAACGATGCTACGACTCGTCCAGAAACAAAACGAACGCAGCCAGTCCACATTTTTGGACCCAATAGTGATGTTTGGGTTCATTTGGGTCAGTTTCGTAATTGTGTCGAAAACCGTGCCGGGTTGCATTTAATGCACCGAGTCGGGCAGAAAAGAAACGATGCACCGATTCGGGCCAGAAACAAAATGAAAGCACCTAATCCATTTTTTTGGATCCAATAGTGATGTTTTGTTCATTTTGGTCAGTTTCATTACTGTGCCGAAAACCATGCCGGGGGTGCATTTACTGCATCGATTTGGGCCGAATATGAAATGATGCACCGATTCATCCAGAAACAAAACGAACGCACCCAGACCACTTTTCTGGACCCAATAGTGATGTTTCGGTTCGTTTGGGTCAGTTTTATAATTGTGTCGAAAACCATGACGGGGTTGCATTTAATGCACCGAGTTGGGCAGAAAAGAAACGATGCACCGATACGGGCTAGAAACGAAACGAACGCACCTAATCCACTTTTTTGGACCCAATATTGATGTTTTGGTTCATTTGGGTCAGTTTCATTACTGTGTCGAAAACCATGTTGGTTACTGCACCGATTCGGGCCAAAAATTAAACGATGCACCGACTCGTCCAGAAACAAAACGAACCCAGCCAGTCCACTTTTTTGGACCCAATAGTGATGTTTGGGTTCATTTGGGTCAGTTTCGTAATTGTGTCGAAAACCATGCCGGGGTTGCATTTAATGCACCGAGTCGGGCAGAAAAGAAACGATGCACCGATTCGGGCCAGAAACAAAACGAACGCACCCAATCCTCTTTTTTGGACCCAATATTGATGTTTTGGTTCATTTTGGTCAGTTTCATTACTGTGCCGAAAACCATACCGGGGGTGCATTTACTGCACCGATTTGGGCCGAAAATGAAACGATGCACCGACTCGTCCAGAAACAAAATGAACGCAGCCAGTCCACTTTTTTGGACCCAATAGTGATGTTTGGGTTCATTTGGTTAAGTTTCGTAATTGTGTCGAAAACCGTGCCGGGGTTGCTTTTAATGCACCGAGTCGGGCAGAAAAGAAACGATGCACCGATTCGGGCCAGAAACAAAACGAAAGCACCCAATCCATTTTTTTGGATCCAGTAGTGATGTTTTGGTTCATTTTGGTCAATTTCATTACCGTGCCGAAAACCATGCCGGGGGTGCTTTTACTGCATCGATTTGGGCCGAAAATGAAACGATGCACCAATTTGTCCAGAAACAAAACGAAATCACCCAGTCCACTGTTATGGACCCAATAGTGATGTTAGGGTTCGTTTGGGTCAGTTTCATAATTCTGTCGAAAACCATGACGGGGTTGGATTTAATGCACCGAGTTGGGCAGAAAAGAAACGATGCACCGATTCGGGCCAGAAACGAAACGAACGCACCTAATCCACTTTTTTGGACCCAATATTGATGTTTTGGTTCATTTTGGTCAGTTTCATTACTGTGCCGAAAACCATGTTGGGGTGCATTTACTGCACTGATTCGGGCCAAAAATTAAACGATGCACCGACTCGTCCAGAAACAAAACGAACGCACCCAATCCACTTTTATGGACCCAATAGTGATGTTTGGGTTCGTTTGGGTCAGTTTCGTAATTGTGTCGAAAACCATGCCGGGGTTGCATTTAATGCACCGAGTCAGGCAGAAAAGTAACGATGCACCGATACGGGCCAGAAACGAAACGAACGCACCCAATCCTCTTTTTTGGACCCAATATTGATGTTTTGGTTCAGTTTGGTCAGTTTCATTACTGTGCCGAAAACCATGTTGGGGTGCATTTACTGCACCGATTCGGGCCAAAAATTAAACCATGCACCGACTCGTCCAGAAACAAAACGAACGCAGCCAGTCCACTTTTTTGGACCCAATAGTGATGTTTCGGTTCATTTGGGTCAGTTTCGTAATTGTGTCGAAAACCATGACGGGGTTGCATTTAATGCACCGAGTTGGGCAGAAAAGAAACGATGCACCGATACGGGCCAGAAACAAAACGAACGCACCCAATCCTCTTTTTTGGACCCAATATTGATGTTTTGGTTAATTTTGGTCAGTTTCATTACTGTGCCGAAAACCATACCGGGGGTGCATTTACTGCACCGATTTGGGCCGAAAATGAAACGATGCACCGACTCGTCCAGAAAAAAAACGAACGCAGTCAGTCCACTTTTTTGGACCCAATAGTGATGTTTGGGTTCATTTGGTTAAGTTTCGTAATTGTGTCGAAAACCGTGCCGGGGTTGCTTTTAATGCACCGATTCGGGCCAGAAACAAAACGATGCACCGATTCGGGACAGAAACAAAACGAACGCACCCAATCCATTTTTTTGGATCCAGTAGTGATGTTTTGGTTCATTTTGGTCAGTTTCATTACCGTGCCGAAAACCATGCCGGGGTGCTTTTACTGCATCGATTTGGGCCGAAAATGAAACGATGCACCAATTTGTCCAGAAACAAAACGAACGCACCCAGTCCACTTTTATGGACCCAATAGTGATGTTTGGGTTCGTTTGGGTCAGTTTCATAATTCTGTCGAAAACCATGACGGGGTTGGATTTAATGCACCGAGTTGGGCAGAAAAGAAACGATGCACCGATACGGGCCAGAAACGAAACGAACGCACCCAATCCACTTTTTTGGATCCAATATTGATGTTTTGGTTCATTTTGGTCAGCTATATTACTGTACCGAAAACCATGTCGGGGTGCATTTAGTGCACCGATTCGGACCAAAAATTAAACGATGCACCGATTCGTCCAGAAACAAAACGAACGCACCCAATCCACTTTTATGGACCCAATAGTGATGTTTGGGTTCGTTTGGGTCAGTTTCATAATTGTGTCGAAAACCATGACGGGGTTGCATTTAATGCACCGAGTTGGGCAGAAAAGAAACGATGCACCGATTCGGGCCAGAAACGAAACGAACGCACCTAATCCACTTTTTTGGACCCAATATTGATGTTTTGGTTCATTTTGGTCAGTTTCATTACTGTGCCGAAAACCATGTTGGGGTGCATTTACTGCACTGATTCGGGCCAAAAATTAAACGATGCACCGACTCGTCCAGAAACAAAACGAACGCAGCCAGTCCACTTTTTTGGACCCAATAGTGATGTTTGGGTTCATTTGGGTCAGTTTCGTAATTGTGTCGAAAACCATGCCGGGGTTGCATTTAATGCACCGAGTCAGGCAGAAAAGTAACGATGCACCGATACGGGCCAGAAACGAAACGAACGCACCCAATCCTCTTTTTTGGACCCAATATTGATGTTTTGGTTCAGTTTGGTCAGTTTCATTACTGTGCCGAAAACCATGTTGGGGTGCATTTACTGCACCGATTCGGGCCAAAAATTAAACCATGCACCGACTCGTCCAGAAACAAAACGAACGCAGCCAGTCCACTTTTTTGGACCCAATAGTGATGTTTCGGTTCATTTGGGTCAGTTTCGTAATTGTGTCGAAAACCATGACGGGGTTGCATTTAATGCACCGAGTTGGGCAGAAAAGAAACGATGCACCGATACGGGCCAGAAACAAAACGAACGCACCCAATCCTCTTTTTTGGACCCAATATTGATGTTTTGGTTAATTTTGGTCAGTTTCATTACTGTGCCGAAAACCATACCGGGGGTGCATTTACTGCACCGATTTGGGCCGAAAATGAAACGATGCACCGACTCGTCCAGAAAAAAAACGAACGCAGTCAGTCCACTTTTTTGGACCCAATAGTGATGTTTGGGTTCATTTGGTTAAGTTTCGTAATTGTGTCGAAAACCGTGCCGGGGTTGCTTTTAATGCACCGATTCGGGCCAGAAACAAAACGATGCACCGATTCGGGACAGAAACAAAACGAACGCACCCAATCCATTTTTTTGGATCCAGTAGTGATGTTTTGGTTCATTTTGGTCAGTTTCATTACCGTGCCGAAAACCATGCCGGGGTGCTTTTACTGCATCGATTTGGGCCGAAAATGAAACGATGCACCAATTTGTCCAGAAACAAAACGAACGCACCCAGTCCACTTTTATGGACCCAATAGTGATGTTTGGGTTCGTTTGGGTCAGTTTCATAATTCTGTCGAAAACCATGACGGGGTTGGATTTAATGCACCGAGTTGGGCAGAAAAGAAACGATGCACCGATACGGGCCAGAAACGAAACGAACGCACCCAATCCACTTTTTTGGATCCAATATTGATGTTTTGGTTCATTTTGGTCAGCTATATTACTGTACCGAAAACCATGTCGGGGTGCATTTAGTGCACCGATTCGGACCAAAAATTAAACGATGCACCGATTCGTCCAGAAACAAAACGAACGCACCCAATCCACTTTTATGGACCCAATAGTGATGTTTGGGTTCGTTTGGGTCAGTTTCATAATTGTGTCGAAAACCATGACGGGGTTGCATTTAATGCACCGAGTTGGGCAGAAAAGAAACGATGCACCGATTCGGGCCAGAAACGAAACGAACGCACCTAATCCACTTTTTTGGACCCAATATTGATGTTTTGGTTCATTTTGGTCAGTTTCATTACTGTGCCGAAAACCATGTTGGGGTGCATTTACTGCACTGATTCGGGCCAAAAATTAAACGATGCACCGACTCGTCCAGAAACAAAACGAACGCAGCCAGTCCACTTTTTTGGACCCAATAGTGATGTTTGGGTTCATTTGGGTCAGTTTCGTAATTGTGTCGAAAACCATGCCGGGGTTGCATTTAATGCACCGAGTCAGGCAGAAAAGTAACGATGCACCGATACGGGCCAGAAACGAAACGAACGCACCCAATCCTCTTTTTTGGACCCAATATTGATGTTTTGGTTCAGTTTGGTCAGTTTCATTACTGTGCCGAAAACCATGTTGGGGTGCATTTACTGCACCGATTCGGGCCAAAAATTAAACCATGCACCGACTCGTCCAGAAACAAAACGAACGCAGCCAGTCCACTTTTTTGGACCCAATAGTGATGTTTCGGTTCATTTGGGTCAGTTTCGTAATTGTGTCGAAAACCATGACGGGGTTGCATTTAATGCACCGAGTTGGGCAGAAAAGAAACGATGCACCGATACGGGCCAGAAACAAAACGAACGCACCCAATCCTCTTTTTTGGACCCAATATTGATGTTTTGGTTAATTTTGGTCAGTTTCATTACTGTGCCGAAAACCATACCGGGGGTGCATTTACTGCACCGATTTGGGCCGAAAATGAAACGATGCACCGACTCGTCCAGAAAAAAAACGAACGCAGTCAGTCCACTTTTTTGGACCCAATAGTGATGTTTGGGTTCATTTGGTTAAGTTTCGTAATTGTGTCGAAAACCGTGCCGGGGTTGCTATTAATGCACCGAGTCGGGCAGAAAAGAAACGATGCACCGATTCGGGCCAGAAACAAAACGAAAGCACCCAATCCATTTTTTTGGATCCAGTAGTGATGTTTTGGTTAATTTTGGTTAGTTTCATTACCGTGCCGAAAACCATGCCGGGGGTGCTTTTACTGCATCGATTTGGGCCGAAAATGAAACGATGCACCAATTTGTCCAGAAACAAAATGAACGCACCCAGTCCACTTTTATGGACCCAATAGTGATGTTTGGGTTCGTTTGGGTCAGTTTCATAATTCTGTCGAAAACCATGACGGGGTTGGATTTAATGCACCGAGTTGGGCAGAAAAGAAACGATGCACCGATACGGGCCAGAAACGAAACGAACGCACCCAATCCACTTTTTTGGATCCAATATTGATGTTTTGGTTCATTTTGGTCAGCTATATTACTGTACCGAAAACCATGTCGGGGTGCATTTACTGCACCGATTCGGACCAAAAATTAAACGATGCACCGATTCGTCCTGAAACAAAACGAACGCACCCAATCCACTTTTATGGACCCAATAGTGATGTTTGGGTTCGTTTGGGTCAGTTTCATAATTGTGTCGAAAACCATGACGGGGTTGCATTTAATGCACCGAGTTGGGCAGAAAAGAAACGATGCACCGATTCGGGCCAGAAACGAAACGAACGCACCTAATCCACTTTTTTGGACCCAATATTGATGTTTTGGTTCATTTTGGTCAGTTTCATTACTGTGCCGAAAACCATGTTGGGGTGCATTTACTGCACCGATTTTTTTTCCAAAAATTAAACGATGCACCGACTCGTCCAGAAACAAAACGAACGCAGCCAGTCCACTTTTTTGGACCCAATAGTGATGTTTGGGTTCGTTTGGGTCAGTTTCGTAATTGTGTCGAAAACCATGCCGGGGTTGCATTTAATGCACCGAGTCAGGCAGAAAAGTAACGATGCACCGATACGGGCCAGAAACGAAACGAACGCACCCAATCCTCTTTTTTGGACCCAATATTGATGTTTTGGTTCAGTTTGGTCAGTTTCATTACTGTGCCGAAAACCATGTTGGGGTGCATTTACTGCACCGATTCGGGCCAAAAATTAAACGATGCACCGACTCGTCCAGAAACAAAACGAACGCAGCCAGTCCACTTTTTTGGACCCAATAGTGATGTTTCGGTTCATTTGGGTCAGTTTCGTAATTGTGTCGAAAACCATGACGGGGTTGCATTTAATGCACCGAGTTGGGCAGAAAAGAAACGATGCACCGATACGGGCCAGAAACAAAACGAACGCACCCAGTCCTCTTTTTTGGACCCAATATTGATGTTTTGGTTAATTTTGGTCAGTTTCATTACTGTGCCGAAAACCATACCGGGGGTGCATTTACTGCACCGATTTGGGCCGAAAATGAAACGATGCACCGACTCGTCCAGAAAAAAAACATACGCATTCAGTCCACTTTTTTGGACCCAATAGTGATGTTTGGGTTCATTTGGGTCAGTTTCGTAATTGTGTCAAAAACCGTGCCGGGGTTGCATTTAGTGCACCGAGTCGGGCAGAAAAGAAACGATGCACCGATTCGGGCCAGAAACAAAACGAAAGCACCCAATCCATTTTTTTGGATCCAGTAGTGATGTTTTGGTTAATTTTGGTCAGTTTCATTACCGTGCCGAAAACCATGCCGGGGGTGCTTTTACTGCATCGATTTGGGCCGAAAATGAAATGATGCACCAATTTGTCCAGAAACAAAACGAACGCACCCAGTCCACTTTTATGGACCCAATAGTGATGTTTGGGTTCGTTTGGGTCAGTTTCATAATTCTGTCGAAAACCATGACGGGGTTGGATTTAATGCACCGAGTTGGGCAGAAAAGAAACGATGCACCGATACGGGCCAGAAACGAAACGAACGCACCCAATCCACTTTTTTGGATCCAATATTGATGTTTTGGTTCATTTTGGTCAGCTATATTACTGTACCGAAAACCATGTCGGGGTGCATTTACTGCACCGATTCGGACCAAAAATTAAACGATGCACCGATTCGTCCTGAAACAAAACGAACGCACCCAATCCACTTTTATGGACCCAATAGTGATGTTTGGGTTCATTTGGGTCAGTTTCATAATTGTGTCGAAAACCATGACGGGGTTGCATTTAATGCACCGAGTTGGGCAGAAAAGAAACGATGCACCGATTCGGGCCAGAAACGAAACGAACGCACCTAATCCACTTTTTTGGACCCAATATTGATGTTTTGGTTCATTTTGGTCAGTTTCATTACTGTGCCGAAAACCATGTTGGGGTGCATTTACTGCACCGATTTTTTTTCCAAAAATTAAACGATGCACCAACTCGTCCAGAAACAAAACGAACGCAGCCAGTCCACTTTTTTGGACCCAATAGTGATGTTTGGGTTCATTTGGGTCAGTTTCGTAATTGTGTCGAAAACCATGCCGGGGTTGCATTTAATGCACCGAGTCAGGCAGAAAAGTAACGATGCACCGATACGGGCCAGAAACGAAACGAACGCACCCAATCCTCTTTTTTGGACCCAATATTGATGTTTTGGTTCAGTTTGGTCAGTTTCATTACTGTGCCGAAAACCATGTTGGGGTGCATTTACTGCACCGATTCGGGCCAAAAATTAAACGATGCACCGACTTGTCCAGAAACAAAACGAACGCAGCCAGTCCACTTTTTTGGACCCAATAGTGATGTTTCGGTTCATTTGGGTCAGTTTTGTAATTGTGTCGAAAACCATGACG
This sequence comes from Echinochloa phyllopogon, assembly GCA_033239725.1. NCBI lineage: Eukaryota > Viridiplantae > Streptophyta > Magnoliopsida > Poales > Poaceae > Echinochloa > Echinochloa phyllopogon. The sequence goes on from BTCW01000018.1 coordinate 34,813,731, forward strand.
GGGTTGCATTTAATGCACCGAGTTGGGCAGAAAAGAAACGATGCACCGATACGGGCCAGAAACAAAACGAACGCACCCAATCCTCTTTTTTGGACCCAATATTGATGTTTTGGTTAATTTTGGTCAGTTTCATTACTGTGCCGAAAACCATACCGGGGGTGCATTTACTGCACCGATTTGGGCCGAAAATGAAACGATGCACCGACTCGTCCAGAAAAAAAACGAACGCAGTCAGTCCACTTTTTTGGACCCAATAGTGATGTTTGGGTTCATTTGGGTCAGTTTCGTAATTGTGTCGAAAACCGTGCCGGGGTTGCATTTAGTGCACCGAGTCGGGCAGAAAAGAAACGATGCACCGATTCGGGCCAGAAACAAAACGAAAGCACCCAATCCATTTTTTTGGATCCAGTAGTGATGTTTTGGTTAATTTTGGTAAGTTTCATTACCGTGCCGAAAACCATGCCGGGGGTGCTTTTACTGCATCGATTTGGGCCGAAAATGAAACGATGCACCAATTTGTCCAGAAACAAAACGAACGCACCCAGTCCACTTTTATGGACCCAATAGTGATGTTTGGGTTCATTTGGGTCAGTTTCATAATTCTGTCGAAAACCATGACGGGGTTGGATTTAATGCACCGAGTTGGGCAGAAAAGAAACGATGCACCGATACGGGCCAGAAACGAAACGAACGCACCCAATCCACTTTTTTGGATCCAATATTGATGTTTTGGTTCATTTTGGTCAGCTATATTACTGTACCGAAAACCATGTCGGGGTGCATTTACTGCACCGATTCGGACCAAAAATTAAACGATGCACCGATTCGTCCAGAAACAAAACGAACGCACCCAATCCACTTTTATGGACCCAATAGTGATGTTTGGGTTCGTTTGGGTCAGTTTCATAATTGTGTCGAAATCCATGACGGGGTTGCATTTAATGCACCGAGTTGGGCAGAAAAGAAACGATGCACCGATTCGGGCCAGAAAAGAAGCGAACGCACCCAATCCACTTTTTTGGACCCAATATTGATGTTTTGGTTCATTTTGGTCAGCTATATTACTGTACCGAAAACCATGTCGGGGTGCATTTACTGCACCGATTCGGACCAAAAATTAAACGATGCACCGATTCGTCCAGAAACAAAACGAACGCACCCAATCCACTTTTATGGACCCAATAGTGATGTTTGGGTTCGTTTGGGTCAGTTTCATAATTGTGTCGAAATCCATGACGGGGTCGCATTTAATGCACCGAGTTGGGCAGAAAAGAAACGATGCACCGATTCGGGCCAAAAACGAAGCGAACGCACCCAATCCACTTTTTTGGACCCAATATTGATGTTTTGGTTCATTTTGGTCAGCTATATTACTATACCGAAAACCATGTCGGGGTACATTTACTGCACCGATTCGGACAAAAAATTAAACGATGCACCGATTCATCCAGAAACAAAACGAACGCAGCCAGTCCACTTTTTTGGACCCAATAGTGATGTTTGGGTTCATTTGGGTCAGTTTCGTAATCGTGTCGAAAACCGTGCCGGGGTTGCATTTAATGCACCGAGTCGGGCAGAAAAGAAACGATGCACCGATTCGGGCCAGAAACAAAACGAACGCACCAAATCCATTTTGTTGGATCAAGTGGTGATGTTTTGGTTCATTTTGGTCAGTTTCATTACTGTGCCGAAAACCATGCCGGGGGTGCATTTACTTCATCGATTTGGGCCGAAAATGAAACGATGCACTGATTCATCCAGAAACAAAACGAACGCACCCAGTCCACTTTTATGGACCCAATAGTGATGTTTTGGTTCATTTGGGTCAGTTTTATAATTGTGTCGAAAAACATGACGGGTTTGCATTTAATGCACCGAGTTGGGCAGAAAAGAAATGATGCACCGATACGGGCCAGAAACGAAACGAACGCACCCAATCCACTTTTTTGGACCCAATATTGATGTTTTGGTTCGTTTTTGTTAGTTTCATTACTGTGCCGAAAACCATGTCGGGGTGCATTTACTGCACCGATTCGGGCCAAAAATTAAACGATGCACCGACTCGTCCAGAAACAAAACGAACGCAGCCAGTCCACATTTTTGGACCCAATAGTGATGTTTGGGTTCATTTGGGTCAGTTTCGTAATTGTGTCGAAAACCGTGTCGGGGTTGCATTTAATGCACCGAGTCGGGCAGAAATGAAACGATGCACCGATTCGGGCCAGAAACAAAACGAAAGCACCCAATCCATTTTGTTGGATCCAGTAGTGATGTTTTGGTTCATTTTTGGTCAGTTTCATTACCGTGCCGAAAACCATGCCGGGGGTGCTTTTACTGCATCGATTTGGGCCGAAAATGAAACATGCACCAATTCGTCCAGAAACAAAACGAACGCACCCAGTCCACTTTTATGGACCCAATAGTGATGTTTGGGTTCGAATGGGTCAGTTTCATAATTCTGTCGAAAACCATGACAGGGTTGGATTTAATGCACCGAGTTGGGCAGAAAAGAAACGATGCACCGATACGGGCCAGAAACGAAACGAACGCACCCAATCCACTTTTTTGGATCCAATATTGATGTTTTGGTTCATTTTGGTCAGTTTCATTACTGTGCCGAAAACCATGTCGGGGTGCATTTACTGCACCGATTCGGGCCAAAAAATAAACGATAAACCGACTCATCCAGAAACAAAACGAACGCAGCCAGTCCACATTTTTGGACCCAATAGTGATGTTTGGGTTCATTTGGGTCAGTTTCGTAATTGTGTTGAAAACCGTGCCGGGGTTGCATTTAATGCACCGAGTCGGGCAGAAAAGAAACGATGCACCGATTCGGGCCAGAAACAAAACGAAAGCACCCAATCCATTTTTTTGGATCCAGTAGTGATGTTTTGGTTCATTTTGGTCAGTTTCATTACCGTGCCGAAAACTATGTCGGGGGTGCTTTTACTGCATCGATTTGGGCCGAAAATGAAACGATGCACCAATTCGTCCAGAAACAAAACGAACGCACCCAGTCCACTTTTATGGACCCAATAGTGATGTTTGGGTTCGAATGGGTCAGTTTCATAATTCCGTCGAAAACCATGACGGGGTTGGATTTAATGCACCGAGTTGGGCAGAAAAGAAACGATGCACCGATACGGGCCAGAAACGAAACAAACGCACCCAATCCACTTTTTTGGATCCAATATTGATGTTTTGGTTCATTTTGGTCAGTTTCATTACTGTGCCGAAAACCATGTCGGGGTGCATTTACTGCACCGATTCAGGCCAAAAATTAAACGATGCACCGACTCGTCCAGAAACAAAACGAACGCAGCCAGTCCACATTTTTGGACCCAATAGTTATGTTTGGGTTCATTTGGGTCAGTTTCGTAATTGTGTTGAAAACCGTGTCGGGGTTGCATTTAATGCACCGAGTCGGGCAGAAAAGAAACGATGCACCGATTCGGGCCAGAAACAAAACGAAAGCACCCAATCCATTTTTTTATCCAGTAGTGATGTTTTGGTTCATTTTGGTCAGTTTCATTACTGTGCCGAAAACCATGCCGGGGGTGCATTTACTTCATCGATTTGGGCCGAAAATGAAACGATGCACCGATTCATCCAGAAACAAAACGAACGCAGCCAGTCCACATTTTTGGACCCAATAGTGATGTTTTGGTTCGTTTGGGTCAGTTTTATAATTGTGTCGAAAACCATGACGGGGTTGCATTTAATACACCGAGTTGGGCAGAAAAGAAACGATGCACCGATTCAGGCCAGAAACAAAACGAACGCACCCAATCCACTTTTTTGGACCCAATATTGATGTTTTGGTTCATTTTGGTCAGTTTCATTACTGTGCCGAAAACCATATCGGGGTGCATTTACTGCACTGTTTCGGGCCAGAAATTAAACGATGCACCGATTCGTCCAGAAACAAAACGAACGCACCCAGTCCACTTTTATGGACCCAATAGTGATGTTTGGGTTCGTTTGGGTCAGTTTCATAATTCCGTCGAAAACCATGACGGGGTTGGATTTAATGCACCGAGTTGGGCAGAAAAGAAACGATGCACCGATACGGGCCAGAAACGAAACAAACGCACCCAATCCACTTTTTTGGATCCAATATTGATGTTTTGGTTCATTTTGGTCAGTTTCATTACTGTGCCGAAAACCATGTCGGGGTGCATTTACTGCACCGATTCAGGCCAAAAATTAAACGATGCACCGACTCGTCCAGAAACAAAACGAACGCAGCCAGTCCACATTTTTGGACCCAATAGTTATGTTTGGGTTCATTTGGGTCAGTTTCGTAATTGTGTTGAAAACCGTGTCGGGGTTGCATTTAATGCACCGAGTCGGGCAGAAAAGAAACGATGCACCGATTCGGGCCAGAAACAAAACGAAAGCACCCAATCCATTTTTTTATCCAGTAGTGATGTTTTGGTTCATTTTGGTCAGTTTCATTACTGTGCCGAAAACCATGCCGGGGGTGCATTTACTTCATCGATTTGGGCCGAAAATGAAACGATGCACCGATTCATCCAGAAACAAAACGAACGCAGCCAGTCCACATTTTTGGACCCAATAGTGATGTTTTGGTTCGTTTGGGTCAGTTTTATAATTGTGTCGAAAACCATGACGGGGTTGCATTTAATACACCGAGTTGGGCAGAAAAGAAACGATGCACCGATTCAGGCCAGAAACAAAACGAACGCACCCAATCCACTTTTTTGGACCCAATATTGATGTTTTGGTTCATTTTGGTCAGTTTCATTACTGTGCCGAAAACCATATCGGGGTGCATTTACTGCACTGTTTCGGGCCAGAAATTAAACGATGCACCGATTCGTCCAGAAACAAAACGAACGCACCCAGTCCACTTTTATGGACCCAATAGTGATGTTTGGGTTCGTTTGGGTCAGTTTCATAATTGTGTCGAAAACCATGCCGAGGTTGCATTTAATGCACCGAGTCGGGCAGAAAAGAGACGATGCACCGATTCGGGCCAGAAACAAAACGAACGCACCCAATCCACTTTTTTGGACCCAGTAGTGATGTTTTGGTTCATTTTGGTCAGTTTCATTACTGTGCCGAAAACCATATCGGGGTGCATTTACTGCACTGTTTCGGGCCAGAAATTAAACGATGCACCGATTCGTCCAGAAACAAAACGAACGCACCCAGTCCACTTTTATGGACCCAATAGTGATGTTTGGGTTCGTTTGGGTCAGTTTCATAATTGTGTCAAAAACCATGCCGAGGCTGCATTTAATGCACCGAGTCGGGCAGAAAAGTGACGATGCACCGATTCGGGCCAGAAACAAAACGAACACACCCAATCCACTTTTTTGGACCTAGTAGTGATGTTTTGGTTCATTTTGGTCAGTTTCATTACTGTGCCGAAAACCATGCCGGGGTGCATTTACTGCATCGATTTGGGCCGAAAATGAAACGATGCACCAATTCGTCCAGAAACAAAACGAACGCACCCAGTCCACTTTTATGGACCCAATAGTGATGTTTGGGTTCGTTTGTGTCAGTTTCATAATTGTGTGGAAAACCATGATGGGGTTGCATTTAATGCACCGAGTCGGGCAGAAAAGAAACGATGCACCGATTCGGGCCAGAAACGAAACGAACGCACCCAATCCACTTTTTTGGATCCAGTAGTGATGTTTTGGTTCATTTTTGTCAGTTTCATTACTGTGCCGAAAACCATGCCGGGGGTGCATCTACTGCATCGATTTGGGCCGAAAATGAAATGATGCACCGATTCATCCAGAAACAAAACGAACGCACCCAGACCACTTTTCTGGACCCAATAGTGATGTTTCGGTTCGTTTGGGTCAGTTTTATAATTGTGTCCAAAACCATGACGGGGTTGCATTTAATGCACCGAGTTGGGCAGAAAAGAAACGATGCACCGATACGGGCAAGAAATGAAACGAATGCACAAAATCCACTTTTTTGGACCCAATATTGATGTTTTGGTTCATTTTGGTCAGTTTCATTACTGTGCCGAAAACCATGTTGGGGTGCATTTACTGCACCGATTCTGGCCACAAATTAAACAATGCACCGACTCGTCCAGAAACAAAACGAATGCAGCCAGTCCACTTTTTTGGACCCAATAGTGCTGTTTGGGTTCATTTGGGTCAGTTTCGTAATTATGTCGAAAACCATGCCGGGGTTGCATTTAATGCACCGAGTCGGGCAGAAAAGAAACGATGCACCGATTCGGGCCAGAAACAAAACGAAAGCACCCAATCCATTTTTTTGGATCCAGTAGTGATGTTTTGGTTCATTTTGGTCACTTTCATTACCGTGCCGAAAACCATGCCGGGGGTGCTTTTACTGCATCGATTTGTGCCGAAAATGAAACATGCACCAATTCGTCAAGAAACAAAACGAACGCACCCAGTCCACTTTTATGGACCCAATAGTGATGTTTGGGTTCGAATGGGTCAGTTTCATAATTCTGTCGAAAACCATGACAGGGTTGGATTTAATGCACCGAGTTGGGCAGAAAAGAAACGATGCACCGATACGGGCCAGAAACGAAACGAACGCACCCAATCCACTTTTTTGGATCCAATATTGATGTTTTGGTTAATTTTGGTCAGTTTCATTACTGTGCCGAAAACCATGTCGGGGTGCATTTACTGCACCGATTCGGGCCAAAAATTAAACGATGCACCGACTCGTCCAGAAACAAAACTAACGCAGCCAGTCCACATTTTTGGACCCAATAGTGATGTTTGGGTTCATTTGGGTCAGTTTCGTAATTGTGTTGAAAACCGTGCCGGGGTTGCATTTAATGCACCGAGTCGGGCAGAAAAGAAACGATGCACCGATTCGGGCCAGAAACAAAACGAAAGCACCCAATCCATTTTTTTGGATCCAGTAGTGATGTTTTGGTTCATTTTGGTCAGTTTCATTACCGTGCCGAAAACTATGTCGGGGGTGCTTTTACTGCATCGATTTGGGCCGAAAATGAAACGATGCACCAATTCGTCCAGAAACAAAACGAACGCACCCAGTCCACTTTTATGGACCCAATAGTGATGTTTGGGTTCGAATGGGTCAGTTTCATAATTCCGTCGAAAACCATGACGGGGTTGGATTTAATGCACCGAGTTGGGCAGAAAAGAAACGATGCACCGATACGGGCCAGAAACGAAACAAACGCACCCAATCCACTTTTTTGGATCCAATATTGATGTTTTGGTTCATTTTGGTCAGTTTCATTACTGTGCCGAAAACCATGTCGGGGTGCATTTACTGCACCGATTCAGGCCAAAAATTAAACGATGCACCGACTCGTCCAGAAACAAAACGAACGCAGCCAGTCCACATTTTTGGACCCAATAGTTATGTTTGGGTTCATTTGGGTCAGTTTCGTAATTGTGTTGAAAACCGTGTCGGGGTTGCATTTAATGCACCGAGTCGGGCAGAAAAGAAACGATGCACCGATTCGGGCCAGAAACAAAACGAAAGCACCCAATCCATTTTTTTATCCAGTAGTGATGTTTTGGTTCATTTTGGTCAGTTTCATTACTGTGCCGAAAACCATGCCGGGGGTGCATTTACTTCATCGATTTGGGCCGAAAATGAAACGATGCACCGATTCATCCAGAAACAAAACGAACGCAGCCAGTCCACATTTTTGGACCCAATAGTGATGTTTTGGTTCGTTTGGGTCAGTTTTATAATTGTGTCGAAAACCATGACGGGGTTGCATTTAATACACCGAGTTGGGCAGAAAAGAAACGATGCACCGATTCAGGCCAGAAACAAAACGAACGCACCCAATCCACTTTTTTGGACCCAATATTGATGTTTTGGTTCATTTTGGTCAGTTTCATTACTGTGCCGAAAACCATATCGGGGTGCATTTACTGCACTGTTTCGGGCCAGAAATTAAACGATGCACCGATTCGTCCAGAAACAAAACGAACGCACCCAGTCCACTTTTATGGACCCAATAGTGATGTTTGGGTTCGTTTGGGTCAGTTTCATAATTCCGTCGAAAACCATGACGGGGTTGGATTTAATGCACCGAGTTGGGCAGAAAAGAAACGATGCACCGATACGGGCCAGAAACGAAACAAACGCACCCAATCCACTTTTTTGGATCCAATATTGATGTTTTGGTTCATTTTGGTCAGTTTCATTACTGTGCCGAAAACCATGTCGGGGTGCATTTACTGCACCGATTCAGGCCAAAAATTAAACGATGCACCGACTCGTCCAGAAACAAAACGAACGCAGCCAGTCCACATTTTTGGACCCAATAGTTATGTTTGGGTTCATTTGGGTCAGTTTCGTAATTGTGTTGAAAACCGTGTCGGGGTTGCATTTAATGCACCGAGTCGGGCAGAAAAGAAACGATGCACCGATTCGGGCCAGAAACAAAACGAAAGCACCCAATCCATTTTTTTATCCAGTAGTGATGTTTTGGTTCATTTTGGTCAGTTTCATTACTGTGCCGAAAACCATGCCGGGGGTGCATTTACTTCATCGATTTGGGCCGAAAATGAAACGATGCACCGATTCATCCAGAAACAAAACGAACGCAGCCAGTCCACATTTTTGGACCCAATAGTGATGTTTTGGTTCGTTTGGGTCAGTTTTATAATTGTGTCGAAAACCATGACGGGGTTGCATTTAATACACCGAGTTGGGCAGAAAAGAAACGATGCACCGATTCAGGCCAGAAACAAAACGAACGCACCCAATCCACTTTTTTGGACCCAATATTGATGTTTTGGTTCATTTTGGTCAGTTTCATTACTGTGCCGAAAACCATATCGGGGTGCATTTACTGCACTGTTTCGGGCCAGAAATTAAACGATGCACCGATTCGTCCAGAAACAAAACGAACGCACCCAGTCCACTTTTATGGACCCAATAGTGATGTTTGGGTTCGTTTGGGTCAGTTTCATAATTGTGTCGAAAACCATGCCGAGGTTGCATTTAATGCACCGAGTCGGGCAGAAAAGAGACGATGCACCGATTCGGGCCAGAAACAAAACGAACGCACCCAATCCACTTTTTTGGACCCAGTAGTGATGTTTTGGTTCATTTTGGTCAGTTTCATTACTGTGCCGAAAACCATATCGGGGTGCATTTACTGCACTGTTTCGGGCCAGAAATTAAACGATGCACCGATTCGTCCAGAAACAAAACGAACGCACCCAGTCCACTTTTATGGACCCAATAGTGATGTTTGGGTTCGTTTGGGTCAGTTTCATAATTGTGTCAAAAACCATGCCGAGGCTGCATTTAATGCACCGAGTCGGGCAGAAAAGTGACGATGCACCGATTCGGGCCAGAAACAAAACGAACACACCCAATCCACTTTTTTGGACCTAGTAGTGATGTTTTGGTTCATTTTGGTCAGTTTCATTACTGTGCCGAAAACCATGCCGGGGTGCATTTACTGCATCGATTTGGGCCGAAAATGAAACGATGCACCAATTCGTCCAGAAACAAAACGAACGCACCCAGTCCACTTTTATGGACCCAATAGTGATGTTTGGGTTCGTTTGTGTCAGTTTCATAATTGTGTGGAAAACCATGATGGGGTTGCATTTAATGCACCGAGTCGGGCAGAAAAGAAACGATGCACCGATTCGGGCCAGAAACGAAACGAACGCACCCAATCCACTTTTTTGGATCCAGTAGTGATGTTTTGGTTCATTTTTGTCAGTTTCATTACTGTGCCGAAAACCATGCCGGGGGTGCATCTACTGCATCGATTTGGGCCGAAAATGAAATGATGCACCGATTCATCCAGAAACAAAACGAACGCACCCAGACCACTTTTCTGGACCCAATAGTGATGTTTCGGTTCGTTTGGGTCAGTTTTATAATTGTGTCCAAAACCATGACGGGGTTGCATTTAATGCACCGAGTTGGGCAGAAAAGAAACGATGCACCGATACGGGCAAGAAATGAAACGAATGCACAAAATCCACTTTTTTGGACCCAATATTGATGTTTTGGTTCATTTTGGTCAGTTTCATTACTGTGCCGAAAACCATGCCGGGGGTGCATTTACTTCATCGATTTGGGCCGAAAATGAAACGATGCACCGATTCATCCAGAAACAAAACGAACGCAGCCAGTCCACATTTTTGGACCCAATAGTGATGTTTTGGTTCGTTTGGGTCAGTTTTATAATTGTGTCGAAAACCATGACGGGGTTGCATTTAATACACCGAGTTGGGCAGAAAAGAAACGATGCACCGATTCAGGCCAGAAACAAAACGAACGCACCCAATCCACTTTTTTGGACCCAATATTGATGTTTTGGTTCATTTTGGTCAGTTTCATTACTGTGCCGAAAACCATATCGGGGTGCATTTACTGCACTGTTTCGGGCCAGAAATTAAACGATGCACCGATTCGTCCAGAAACAAAACGAACGCACCCAGTCCACTTTTATGGACCCAATAGTGATGTTTGGGTTCGTTTGGGTCAGTTTCATAATTGTGTCGAAAACCATGCCGAGGTTGCATTTAATGCACCGAGTCGGGCAGAAAAGAGACGATGCACCGATTCGGGCCAGAAACAAAACGAACGCACCCAATCCACTTTTTTGGACCCAGTAGTGATGTTTTGGTTCATTTTGGTCAGTTTCATTACTGTGCCGAAAACCATATCGGGGTGCATTTACTGCACTGTTTCGGGCCAGAAATTAAACGATGCACCGATTCGTCCAGAAACAAAACGAACGCACCCAGTCCACTTTTATGGACCCAATAGTGATGTTTGGGTTCGTTTGGGTCAGTTTCATAATTGTGTCAAAAACCATGCCGAGGCTGCATTTAATGCACCGAGTCGGGCAGAAAAGTGACGATGCACCGATTCGGGCCAGAAACAAAACGAACACACCCAATCCACTTTTTTGGACCTAGTAGTGATGTTTTGGTTCATTTTGGTCAGTTTCATTACTGTGCCGAAAACCATGCCGGGGTGCATTTACTGCATCGATTTGGGCCGAAAATGAAACGATGCACCAATTCGTCCAGAAACAAAACGAACGCACCCAGTCCACTTTTATGGACCCAATAGTGATGTTTGGGTTCGTTTGTGTCAGTTTCATAATTGTGTGGAAAACCATGATGGGGTTGCATTTAATGCACCGAGTCGGGCAGAAAAGAAACGATGCACCGATTCGGGCCAGAAACGAAACGAACGCACCCAATCCACTTTTTTGGATCCAGTAGTGATGTTTTGGTTCATTTTTGTCAGTTTCATTACTGTGCCGAAAACCATGCCGGGGGTGCATCTACTGCATCGATTTGGGCCGAAAATGAAATGATGCACCGATTCATCCAGAAACAAAACGAACGCACCCAGACCACTTTTCTGGACCCAATAGTGATGTTTCGGTTCGTTTGGGTCAGTTTTATAATTGTGTCCAAAACCATGACGGGGTTGCATTTAATGCACCGAGTTGGGCAGAAAAGAAACGATGCACCGATACGGGCAAGAAATGAAACGAATGCACAAAATCCACTTTTTTGGACCCAATATTGATGTTTTGGTTCATTTTGGTCAGTTTCATTACTGTGCCGAAAACCATGTTGGGGTGCATTTACTGCACCGATTCTGGCCACAAATTAAACAATGCACCGACTCGTCCAGAAACAAAACGAATGCAGCCAGTCCACTTTTTTGGACCCAATAGTGCTGTTTGGGTTCATTTGGGTCAGTTTCGTAATTGTGTTGAAAACCGTGCCGGGGTTGCATTTAATGCACCGAGTCGGGCAGAAAAGAAACGATGCACCGATTCGGGCCAGAAACAAAACGAAAGCACCCAATCCATTTTTTTGGATCCAGTAGTGATGTTTTGGTTCATTTTGGTCACTTTCATTACCGTGCCGAAAACCATGCCGGGGGTGCTTTTACTGCATCGATTTGTGCCGAAAATGAAACATGCACCAATTCGTCAAGAAACAAAACGAACGCACCCAGTCCACTTTTATGGACCCAATAGTGATGTTTGGGTTCGAATGGGTCAGTTTCATAATTCTGTCGAAAACCATGACAGGGTTGGATTTAATGCACCGAGTTGGGCAGAAAAGAAACGATGCACCGATACGGGCCAGAAACGAAACGAACGCACCCAATCCACTTTTTTGGATCCAATATTGATGTTTTGGTTAATTTTGGTCAGTTTCATTACTGTGCCGAAAACCATGTCGGGGTGCATTTACTGCACCGATTCGGGCCAAAAATTAAACGATGCACCGACTCGTCCAGAAACAAAACTAACGCAGCCAGTCCACATTTTTGGACCCAATAGTGATGTTTGGGTTCATTTGGGTCAGTTTCGTAATTGTGTTGAAAACCGTGCCGGGGTTGCATTTAATGCACCGAGTCGGGCAGAAAAGAAACGATGCACCGATTCGGGCCAGAAACAAAACGAAAGCACCCAATCCATTTTTTTGGATCCAGTAGTGATGTTTTGGTTCATTTTGGTCACTTTCATTACCGTGCCGAAAACCATGCCGGGGGTGCTTTTACTGCATCGATTTGTGCCGAAAATGAAACATGCACCAATTCGTCAAGAAACAAAACGAACGCACCCAGTCCACTTTTATGGACCCAATAGTGATGTTTGGGTTCGAATGGGTCAGTTTCATAATTCTGTCGAAAACCATGACAGGGTTGGATTTAATGCACCGAGTTGGGCAGAAAAGAAACGATGCACCGATACGGGCCAGAAACGAAACGAACGCACCCAATCCACTTTTTTGGATCCAATATTGATGTTTTGGTTAATTTTGGTCAGTTTCATTACTGTGCCGAAAACCATGTCGGGGTGCATTTACTGCACCGATTCGGGCCAAAAATTAAACGATGCACCGACTCGTCCAGAAACAAAACTAACGCAGCCAGTCCACATTTTTGGACCCAATAGTGATGTTTGGGTTCATTTGGGTCAGTTTCGTAATTGTGTTGAAAACCGTGCCGGGGTTGCATTTAATGCACCGAGTCGGGCAGAAAAGAAACGATGCACCGATTCGGGCCAGAAACAAAACGAAAGCACCCAATCCATTTTTTTGGATCCAGTAGTGATGTTTTGGTTCATTTTGGTCAGTTTCATTACCGTGCCGAAAACCATGCCGGGGGTGCTTTTACTGCATCGATTTGGGCCGAAAATGAAACGATGCACCAATTCGTCCAGAAACAAAACGAACGCACCCAGTCCACTTTTATGGACCCAATAGTGATGTTTGGGTTCGAATGGGTCAGTTTCATAATTCTGTCGAAAACCATGACGGGGTTGGATTTAATGCACCGAGTTGGGCAGAAAAGAAACGATGCACCGATACGGGCCAGAAACGAAACGAACGCACCCAATCCACTTTTTTGGATCCAATATTGATGTTTTGGTTCATTTTGGTCAGTTTCATTACTGTGCCGAAAACCATGTCGGGGTGCATTTATTGCACCGATTCGGGCCAAAAATTAAACGATGCACCGACTCGTCCAGAAACAAAACGAACGCAGCCAGTCCACATTTTTGGACCCAATAGTGATGTTTGGGTTCATTTGGGTCAGTTTCGTAATTGTGTTGAAAACCGTGCCGGGGTTGCATTTAATGCACCGAGTCGGGAAGAAAAGAAACGATGCACCGATTCGGGCCAGAAACAAAACGAAAGCACCCAATCCATTTTTTTGGATCCAGTAGTGATGTTTTGGTTCATTTTGGTCAGTTTCATTACCGTGCCGAAAACCATGCCGGGGGTGCTTTTACTACATCGATTTGGGCCGAAAATGAAACGATGCACCAATTCGTCCAGAAACAAAACGAACGCACCCAGTCCACTTTTATGGACCCAATAGTGATGTTTGGGTTCGAACTGGTCAGTTTCATAATTCTGTCGAAAACCATGACGGGGTTGGATTTAATGCACCGAGTTGGGCAGAAAAGAAACGATGCACCGATACGGGCCAGAAACGAAACGAACGCACCCAATCCACTTTTTTGGATCCAATATTGATGTTTTGGTTAATTTTGGTCAGTTTCATTACTGTGCCGAAAACCATGTCGGGGTGCATTTACTGCACCGATTCGGGCCAAAAATTAAACGATGCACGGACTCGTCCAGAAACAAAACGAACGCAGCCAGTCAACTTTTTTGGACCCAATAGTGATGTTTGGGTTCATTTGGGTCAGTTTCGTAATTGTGTCGAAAACCGTGCCGGGGTTGCATTTAATGCACCGAGTGGGGCAGAAAAGAAACGATGCACCGATACGGGCCAGAAACGAAACAAACGCACCCAATCCACTTTTTTGGATCCAATATTGATGTTTTGGTTCATTTTGGTCAGTTTCATTACTGTGCCGAAAACCATGTCGGGGTGCATTTACTGCACCGATTCAGGCCAAAAATTAAACGATGCACCGACTCGTCCAGAAACAAAACGAACGCAGCCAGTCCACATTTTTGGACCCAATAGTTATGTTTGGGTTCATTTGGGTCAGTTTCGTAATTGTGTTGAAAACCGTGTCGGGGTTGCATTTAATGCACCGAGTCGGGCAGAAAAGAAACGATGCACCGATTCGGGCCAGAAACAAAACGAAAGCACCCAATCCATTTTTTTATCCAGTAGTGATGTTTTGGTTCATTTTGGTCAGTTTCATTACTGTGCCGAAAACCATGCCGGGGGTGCATTTACTTCATCGATTTGGGCCGAAAATGAAACGATGCACCGATTCATCCAGAAACAAAACGAACGCAGCCAGTCCACATTTTTGGACCCAATAGTGATGTTTTGGTTCGTTTGGGTCAGTTTTATAATTGTGTCGAAAACCATGACGGGGTTGCATTTAATACACCGAGTTGGGCAGAAAAGAAACGATGCACCGATTCAGGCCAGAAACAAAACGAACGCACCCAATCCACTTTTTTGGACCCAATATTGATGTTTTGGTTCATTTTGGTCAGTTTCATTACTGTGCCGAAAACCATATCGGGGTGCATTTACTGCACTGTTTCGGGCCAGAAATTAAACGATGCACCGATTCGTCCAGAAACAAAACGAACGCACCCAGTCCACTTTTATGGACCCAATAGTGATGTTTGGGTTCGTTTGGGTCAGTTTCATAATTCCGTCGAAAACCATGACGGGGTTGGATTTAATGCACCGAGTTGGGCAGAAAAGAAACGATGCACCGATACGGGCCAGAAACGAAACAAACGCACCCAATCCACTTTTTTGGATCCAATATTGATGTTTTGGTTCATTTTGGTCAGTTTCATTACTGTGCCGAAAACCATGTCGGGGTGCATTTACTGCACCGATTCAGGCCAAAAATTAAACGATGCACCGACTCGTCCAGAAACAAAACGAACGCAGCCAGTCCACATTTTTGGACCCAATAGTTATGTTTGGGTTCATTTGGGTCAGTTTCGTAATTGTGTTGAAAACCGTGTCGGGGTTGCATTTAATGCACCGAGTCGGGCAGAAAAGAAACGATGCACCGATTCGGGCCAGAAACAAAACGAAAGCACCCAATCCATTTTTTTATCCAGTAGTGATGTTTTGGTTCATTTTGGTCAGTTTCATTACTGTGCCGAAAACCATGCCGGGGGTGCATTTACTTCATCGATTTGGGCCGAAAATGAAACGATGCACCGATTCATCCAGAAACAAAACGAACGCAGCCAGTCCACATTTTTGGACCCAATAGTGATGTTTTGGTTCGTTTGGGTCAGTTTTATAATTGTGTCGAAAACCATGACGGGGTTGCATTTAATACACCGAGTTGGGCAGAAAAGAAACGATGCACCGATTCAGGCCAGAAACAAAACGAACGCACCCAATCCACTTTTTTGGACCCAATATTGATGTTTTGGTTCATTTTGGTCAGTTTCATTACTGTGCCGAAAACCATATCGGGGTGCATTTACTGCACTGTTTCGGGCCAGAAATTAAACGATGCACCGATTCGTCCAGAAACAAAACGAACGCACCCAGTCCACTTTTATGGACCCAATAGTGATGTTTGGGTTCGTTTGGGTCAGTTTCATAATTGTGTCGAAAACCATGCCGAGGTTGCATTTAATGCACCGAGTCGGGCAGAAAAGAGACGATGCACCGATTCGGGCCAGAAACAAAACGAACGCACCCAATCCACTTTTTTGGACCCAGTAGTGATGTTTTGGTTCATTTTGGTCAGTTTCATTACTGTGCCGAAAACCATATCGGGGTGCATTTACTGCACTGTTTCGGGCCAGAAATTAAACGATGCACCGATTCGTCCAGAAACAAAACGAACGCACCCAGTCCACTTTTATGGACCCAATAGTGATGTTTGGGTTCGTTTGGGTCAGTTTCATAATTGTGTCAAAAACCATGCCGAGGCTGCATTTAATGCACCGAGTCGGGCAGAAAAGTGACGATGCACCGATTCGGGCCAGAAACAAAACGAACACACCCAATCCACTTTTTTGGACCTAGTAGTGATGTTTTGGTTCATTTTGGTCAGTTTCATTACTGTGCCGAAAACCATGCCGGGGTGCATTTACTGCATCGATTTGGGCCGAAAATGAAACGATGCACCAATTCGTCCAGAAACAAAACGAACGCACCCAGTCCACTTTTATGGACCCAATAGTGATGTTTGGGTTCGTTTGTGTCAGTTTCATAATTGTGTGGAAAACCATGATGGGGTTGCATTTAATGCACCGAGTCGGGCAGAAAAGAAACGATGCACCGATTCGGGCCAGAAACGAAACGAACGCACCCAATCCACTTTTTTGGATCCAGTAGTGATGTTTTGGTTCATTTTTGTCAGTTTCATTACTGTGCCGAAAACCATGCCGGGGGTGCATCTACTGCATCGATTTGGGCCGAAAATGAAATGATGCACCGATTCATCCAGAAACAAAACGAACGCACCCAGACCACTTTTCTGGACCCAATAGTGATGTTTCGGTTCGTTTGGGTCAGTTTTATAATTGTGTCCAAAACCATGACGGGGTTGCATTTAATGCACCGAGTTGGGCAGAAAAGAAACGATGCACCGATACGGGCAAGAAATGAAACGAATGCACAAAATCCACTTTTTTGGACCCAATATTGATGTTTTGGTTCATTTTGGTCAGTTTCATTACTGTGCCGAAAACCATGCCGGGGGTGCATTTACTTCATCGATTTGGGCCGAAAATGAAACGATGCACCGATTCATCCAGAAACAAAACGAACGCAGCCAGTCCACATTTTTGGACCCAATAGTGATGTTTTGGTTCGTTTGGGTCAGTTTTATAATTGTGTCGAAAACCATGACGGGGTTGCATTTAATACACCGAGTTGGGCAGAAAAGAAACGATGCACCGATTCAGGCCAGAAACAAAACGAACGCACCCAATCCACTTTTTTGGACCCAATATTGATGTTTTGGTTCATTTTGGTCAGTTTCATTACTGTGCCGAAAACCATATCGGGGTGCATTTACTGCACTGTTTCGGGCCAGAAATTAAACGATGCACCGATTCGTCCAGAAACAAAACGAACGCACCCAGTCCACTTTTATGGACCCAATAGTGATGTTTGGGTTCGTTTGGGTCAGTTTCATAATTGTGTCGAAAACCATGCCGAGGTTGCATTTAATGCACCGAGTCGGGCAGAAAAGAGACGATGCACCGATTCGGGCCAGAAACAAAACGAACGCACCCAATCCACTTTTTTGGACCCAGTAGTGATGTTTTGGTTCATTTTGGTCAGTTTCATTACTGTGCCGAAAACCATATCGGGGTGCATTTACTGCACTGTTTCGGGCCAGAAATTAAACGATGCACCGATTCGTCCAGAAACAAAACGAACGCACCCAGTCCACTTTTATGGACCCAATAGTGATGTTTGGGTTCGTTTGGGTCAGTTTCATAATTGTGTCAAAAACCATGCCGAGGCTGCATTTAATGCACCGAGTCGGGCAGAAAAGTGACGATGCACCGATTCGGGCCAGAAACAAAACGAACACACCCAATCCACTTTTTTGGACCTAGTAGTGATGTTTTGGTTCATTTTGGTCAGTTTCATTACTGTGCCGAAAACCATGCCGGGGTGCATTTACTGCATCGATTTGGGCCGAAAATGAAACGATGCACCAATTCGTCCAGAAACAAAACGAACGCACCCAGTCCACTTTTATGGACCCAATAGTGATGTTTGGGTTCGTTTGTGTCAGTTTCATAATTGTGTGGAAAACCATGATGGGGTTGCATTTAATGCACCGAGTCGGGCAGAAAAGAAACGATGCACCGATTCGGGCCAGAAACGAAACGAACGCACCCAATCCACTTTTTTGGATCCAGTAGTGATGTTTTGGTTCATTTTTGTCAGTTTCATTACTGTGCCGAAAACCATGCCGGGGGTGCATCTACTGCATCGATTTGGGCCGAAAATGAAATGATGCACCGATTCATCCAGAAACAAAACGAACGCACCCAGACCACTTTTCTGGACCCAATAGTGATGTTTCGGTTCGTTTGGGTCAGTTTTATAATTGTGTCCAAAACCATGACGGGGTTGCATTTAATGCACCGAGTTGGGCAGAAAAGAAACGATGCACCGATACGGGCAAGAAATGAAACGAATGCACAAAATCCACTTTTTTGGACCCAATATTGATGTTTTGGTTCATTTTGGTCAGTTTCATTACTGTGCCGAAAACCATGTTGGGGTGCATTTACTGCACCGATTCTGGCCACAAATTAAACAATGCACCGACTCGTCCAGAAACAAAACGAATGCAGCCAGTCCACTTTTTTGGACCCAATAGTGCTGTTTGGGTTCATTTGGGTCAGTTTCGTAATTATGTCGAAAACCATGCCGGGGTTGCATTTAATGCACCGAGTCGGGCAGAAAAGAAACGATGCACCGATTCGGGCCAGAAACAAAACGAAAGCACCCAATCCATTTTTTTGGATCCAGTAGTGATGTTTTGGTTCATTTTGGTCACTTTCATTACCGTGCCGAAAACCATGCCGGGGGTGCTTTTACTGCATCGATTTGTGCCGAAAATGAAACATGCACCAATTCGTCAAGAAACAAAACGAACGCACCCAGTCCACTTTTATGGACCCAATAGTGATGTTTGGGTTCGAATGGGTCAGTTTCATAATTCTGTCGAAAACCATGACAGGGTTGGATTTAATGCACCGAGTTGGGCAGAAAAGAAACGATGCACCGATACGGGCCAGAAACGAAACGAACGCACCCAATCCACTTTTTTGGATCCAATATTGATGTTTTGGTTAATTTTGGTCAGTTTCATTACTGTGCCGAAAACCATGTCGGGGTGCATTTACTGCACCGATTCGGGCCAAAAATTAAACGATGCACCGACTCGTCCAGAAACAAAACTAACGCAGCCAGTCCACATTTTTGGACCCAATAGTGATGTTTGGGTTCATTTGGGTCAGTTTCGTAATTGTGTTGAAAACCGTGCCGGGGTTGCATTTAATGCACCGAGTCGGGCAGAAAAGAAACGATGCACCGATTCGGGCCAGAAACAAAACGAAAGCACCCAATCCATTTTTTTGGATCCAGTAGTGATGTTTTGGTTCATTTTGGTCAGTTTCATTACCGTGCCGAAAACCATGCCGGGGGTGCTTTTACTGCATCGATTTGGGCCGAAAATGAAACGATGCACCAATTCGTCCAGAAACAAAACGAACGCACCCAGTCCACTTTTATGGACCCAATAGTGATGTTTGGGTTCGAATGGGTCAGTTTCATAATTCTGTCGAAAACCATGACGGGGTTGGATTTAATGCACCGAGTTGGGCAGAAAAGAAACGATGCACCGATACGGGCCAGAAACGAAACGAACGCACCCAATCCACTTTTTTGGATCCAATATTGATGTTTTGGTTCATTTTGGTCAGTTTCATTACTGTGCCGAAAACCATGTCGGGGTGCATTTATTGCACCGATTCGGGCCAAAAATTAAACGATGCACCGACTCGTCCAGAAACAAAACGAACGCAGCCAGTCCACATTTTTGGACCCAATAGTGATGTTTGGGTTCATTTGGGTCAGTTTCGTAATTGTGTTGAAAACCGTGCCGGGGTTGCATTTAATGCACCGAGTCGGGAAGAAAAGAAACGATGCACCGATTCGGGCCAGAAACAAAACGAAAGCACCCAATCCATTTTTTTGGATCCAGTAGTGATGTTTTGGTTCATTTTGGTCAGTTTCATTACCGTGCCGAAAACCATGCCGGGGGTGCTTTTACTACATCGATTTGGGCCGAAAATGAAACGATGCACCAATTCGTCCAGAAACAAAACGAACGCACCCAGTCCACTTTTATGGACCCAATAGTGATGTTTGGGTTCGAACTGGTCAGTTTCATAATTCTGTCGAAAACCATGACGGGGTTGGATTTAATGCACCGAGTTGGGCAGAAAAGAAACGATGCACCGATACGGGCCAGAAACGAAACGTACGCACCCAATCCACTTTTTTGGACCCAATATTGATGTTTTGGTTCATTTTGGTCAGTTTCATTACTGTGCCGAAAACCATGTCGGGGTGCATTTACTGCACCGATTCGGGCCAAAAATTAAACGATGCACCGACTCGTCCAGAAACAAAACGAACGCAGTCAGTCCACATTTTTGGTCCCAATAGTGATGTTTGGGTTCATTTGGGTCAGTTTCGTAATTGTGTCAAAAACCGTGTCGGGGTTGCATTTAATGCACCGAGTCGGGCAGAAAAGAAACGATGCACCGATTCGGGCCAGAAACAAAACGAAAGCACCCAATCCATTTTTTTGGATCCAGTAGTGATGTTTTGGTTCATTTTGGTCAGTTTCATTACTGTGCCGAAAACCATGCCGGGGGTGCATTTACTGCATCGATTTGGGCCGAAAATGAAATGATGCACCGATTCATCCAGACACAAAACAAACGCACCCAGACCACTTTTCTGGACCCAATAGTGATGTTTCGGTTCGTTTGGGTCAGTTTTATAATTGTGTCGAAAACCATGACGGGGTTGCATTTAATGCACCGAGTTGGGCAGAAAATAAACGATGCACCGATACGGGCCAGAAACGAAACGAACGCACCCAATCCACTTTTTTGGACCCAATATTGATGTTTTGGTTCATTTTGGTCAGTTTCATTGTTGTGCCGAAAACCATGTTGGGGTGCATTTACTGCACCGATTCGGGCCAAAAATTAAATGATGCACCGACTCGTCCAGAAACAAAACGAACGCAGCCAGTCCACTTTTTTGGACCCAATAGTGATGTTTGGGTTCATTTGGGTCAGTTTCGTAATTGTGTCGAAAACCATGCCGGGGATGCATTTAATGCACCGAGTCGGGCAGAAAAGAAACGATGCACCGATTCGGGTCAGAAACAAAATGAAAGCACCCAATCCATTTTTTTGGATCCAGTAGTGATGTTTTGGTTCATTTTGGTCAGTTTCATTACCGTGCCGAAAACCATGCCGGGGGTGCTTTTACTGCATCGATTTGGGCCGAAAATGAAACGATGCACCAATTCGTCCAGAAACAAAACGAACGCACCCAGTCCACTTTTATGGACCCAATAGTGATGTTTGGGTTCGAATGGGTCAGTTTCATAATTCTGTCGAAAACCATGACGGGGTTGGATTTAATGCACCGAGTTGGGCAGAAAAGAAACGATGCACCGATACGGGCCAGAAACGAAATGAACGCACCCAATCCACTTTTTTGGATCCAATATTGATGTTTTGGTTCATTTTGGTCAGTTTCATTACTGTGCCGAAAACCATGTCGGGGTGCATTTACTCCACCGATTCGGGCCAAAAATTAAACGATGCACCGACTCGTCCAGAAACAAAACGAACGCAGCCAGTCCACATTTTTGGACCCAATAGTGATGTTTGGATTCATTTGGGTCAGTTTCGTAATTGTGTTGAAAACCGTGCCGGGGTTGCTTTTAATGCACCGAGTCGGGCAGTAAAGAAACGATGCACCGATTCGGGCCAGAAACAAAACGAAAGCACCCAATCCATTTTTTTGGATCCAGTAGTGATATTTTGGTTCATTTTGGTCAGTTTCATTACTATGCCGAAAACCATGCCGGGGGTGCATTTACTTCATCGATTTGGGCCGAAAATGAAACGATGCACCGATTCATCCAGAAACAAAACCAACGCACCCAGTCCACTTTTATGGACCCAATAGTGATGTTTTGGTTCATTTGGTCAGTTTTATAATTGTGTCGAAAACCATGACGGGGTTGCATTTAATGCACCGAGTTGGGCAGAAAAGACACGATGCACCGATTCAGGCCAGAAATGAAACGAATGCACCCAATCCACTTTTTTGGACCTAATATTGATGTTTTGGTTCATTTTGGTCAGTTTCATTACTGTGTCGAAAACCATGTCGGGGTGCATTTACTGCACCGTTTCGGGCCAGAAATTAAACGATGCACCGATTCGTCCAGAAACAAAACGAACGCACCCAGTCCACTTTTTTGGACCCAACAGTGATGTTTGGGTTCATTTGGGTCAGTTTCATAATTGTGTCGAAAACCATGCCGAGGTTGCATTTAATGCACCGAGTCGGGCAGAAAAGAAACGATGCACCGATTCGGGCGAGAAACAAAACGAACGCACCCAATCCACTTTTTTGGACCCAGTAGTGATGTTTTGGTTCATTTTGGTCAGTTTCATTACTGTGCCGAAAACCATGCCGGGGGTGCATTTACTGCATCGATTTGGGCCGAAAATGAAACGATGCACCAATTCGTCCAGAAACAAAACGAACGCACCCAGTCCACTTTTATGGACGCAATAGTGATGTTTGGGTTCGTTTGGGTCAGTTTCATAATTGTGTCAAAAACCATGACGGGGTTGCATTTAATGCACCGAGTTGGGCAGAAAAGAAACGATGCACCGATACGGGCCAGAAACGAAACGAACGCACCCAATCCACTTTTTTGGATCCAATATTGATGTTTTGGTTCATTTTGGTCAGTTTCATTACTGTGCCGAAAACCATGCCGGGGGTGCATTTACTGCATCGATTCGGGCCGAAAATGAAACGATGCACCGATTCGTCCAGAAACAAAACGAACGCACCTAGTCCACTTTTTTGGACCCAATAGTGATGTTTGGGTTCATTTGGGTCAGTTTCGTAATTATGTCGAAAACCATTCCGGGGTTGCATTTAATGCACCGAGTCGGGCAGAAAAGAAACGATGCACCGATTCAGGCCAGAAATGAAACGAACGCACCCAATCCACTTTTTTGGACCCAGTAGTGATGTTTTGGTTCATTTTGGTCAGTTTCATTACTGTGCCGAAAACCATGTCGGGGTGCATTTACTGCACCGTTTTGGGCCAGAAATTAAACGATGCACCGATTCGTCCAGAAACAAAACGAACGCACCCAGTCCACTTTTTTGGACCCAATAGTGATGTTTGGGTTCATTTGGGTCAGTTTCATAATTGTGTCGAAAACCATGCCGAGGTTGCATTTAATGCACCGAGTCGGGCAGAAAAGAAACGATGCACCGATTCGTGCCAGAAACAAAACGAACGCACCCAATCCACTTTTTTGGACCCAGTAGTGATGTTTTGGTTCATTTTGGTCAGTTTCATTACTGTGCCGAAAACCATGCCGGGGGTGCATTTACTGCATCGATTTGGGCCGAAAATGAAACGATGCACCAATTCGTCCAGAAACAAAACGAACGCACCCAGTCCACTTTTATGGACGCAATAGTGATGTTTTGGTTCGTTTGGGTCAGTTTCATAATTGTGTCGAAAACCATGACGGGGTTGCATTTAAT
The DNA here is from genome assembly GCA_033239725.1 of Echinochloa phyllopogon. Classification (NCBI taxonomy): domain Eukaryota; kingdom Viridiplantae; phylum Streptophyta; class Magnoliopsida; order Poales; family Poaceae; genus Echinochloa; species Echinochloa phyllopogon. The sequence continues at coordinate 34,837,554 of BTCW01000018.1, forward strand.
GCACTGAGTTGAGCAGAAAAGAAACGATGCACCGATACGGGCCAGAAACGAAACGAACGAACCCAGTCCACTTTTTTGGATCCAATATTGATGTTTTGGTTCATTTTGGTCAGTTTCATTACTGTGCCGAAAACCATGCCGGGGGTGCATCTACTGCACCGATTCGGGCCAAAAATTAACGATGCACCGACTCGTCCAGAAACAAAACGAACGCACCCAGTCCACTTTTATGGACCCAATAGTGATGTTTTGGTTCATTTGGGTCAGTTTCGTAATTGTGTCGAAAACCGTGACGGGGTTGCATTTAATGCACCGAGTTGGGCAGAAAAGAAACGATGCACCGATTCAGGCCAGAAATGAAACGAACGCACCTAATCCACTTTTTTGGACCCAATATTGATGTTTTGGTTCATTTTGGTCAGTTTCATTACTGTGCCGAAAACCATGTCGGGGTGCATTTACTGCCCCAATTCGGGCCAAAAATTAAACGATGCACCGATTCATCCAGAAACAAAACGAACGCACCAAGTCCACTTTTATGGACCCAATAGTGATGTTTGGGTTCATTTGGGTCAGTTTCGTAATTGTGTCGAAAACCATGACGGGGTTGCATTTAATGCACCGAGTTGGGCAGAAAAGAAACGATGCACCGATTCGGGCCAGAAACGAAACGAACGCACCCAATCCACTTTTTTGGACCCAATATTGATGTTTTGGTTCATTTTGGTCAGTTTCATTACTGTGCCGAAAACCATGTTGGGGTGCATTTACTGCACCGATTCGGGCCAAAAATTAAACGATGCACCGACTCGTCCAGAAACAAAACGAACGCAGCCAGTCCACTTTTTTGGACCCAATAGTGATGTTTGGGTTCATTTGGGTCAGTTTCGTAATTGTGTCGAAAACCATGCCGGGGTTGCATTTAATGCACCGAGTCGGGCAGAAAAGAAACGATGCACCGATTCGGGCCAGAAACGAAACGAACGCAGCCAGTCCACTTTTTTGGACCCAATAGTGATATTTGGGTTCATTTGGGTCAGTTTCGTAATTGTGTCGAAAACCGTGCCGGGGTTGCATTTAATGCACCGAGTCGGGCAGAAAAGAAACGATGCACCGATTCAGGCCAGAAACAAAACGAGAGCATCCAATCCACTTTTTTGCACCCAATAGTGATGTTTTGGTTCATTTTGGTCAGTTTCATTACTGTGCAGAAAACCATGTCGGGGTGCATTTACTGCACCGATTCGGGCCAAAAATTAAACGATACATCGACTCGTCCAGAAACAAAACGAACGCAGCCAGTCCACATTTTTGGACCCAATAGTGATGTTTGGGTTCATTTGGGTCAGTTTCGTAATTGTGTCGAAAACCGTGCAGGTGTTGCATTTAATGCACCGAGTCTGGCAGAAAAGAAACGATGCACCGATTCGGGCCAGAAACAAAACGAAAGCACCCAATCCATTTTTTTGGATCCAGTAGTGATGTTTTGGTTCATTTTGGTCAGTTTCATTACCGTGCCGAAAACCATGCCGGGGGTGCTTTTACTGCATCGATTTGGGCCGAAAATGAAACGATGCACCAATTCGTCCAGAAACAAAACGAACGCACCCAGTCCACTTTTATGGACCCAATAGTGATGTTTGGGTTCGAATGGGTCAGTTTCATAATTCTGTCGAAAACCATGACGGGGTTGGATTTAATGCACCGAGTTGGGCAGAAAAGAAACGATGCACCGATACGGGCCAGAAACGAAATGAACGCACCCAATCCACTTTTTTGGATCCAATATTGATGTTTTGGTTCATTTTGGTCAGTTTCATTACTGTGCCGAAAACCATGTCGGGGTGCATTTACTCCACCGATTCGGGCCAAAAATTAAATGATGCACCGACTCGTCCAGAAACAAAACGAACGCAGCCAGTCCACATTTTTGGACCCAATAGTGATGTTTGGATTCATTTGGGTCAGTTTCGTAATTGTGTTGAAAACCGTGCCGGGGTTGCTTTTAATGCACCGAGTCGGGCAGTAAAGAAACGATGCACCGATTCGGGCCAGAAACAAAACGAAAGCACCCAATCCATTTTTTTAGATCCAGTAGTGATATTTTGGTTCATTTTGGTCAGTTTCATTACTATGCCGAAAACCATGCCGGGGGTGCATTTACTTCATCGATTTGGGCCGAAAATGAAACGATGCACCGATTCATCCAGAAACAAAAACAACGCACCCAGTCCACTTTTATGGACCCAATAGTGATGTTTTGGTTCATTTGGTCAGTTTTATAATTGTGTCGAAAACCATGACGGGGTTGCATTTAATGCACCGAGTTGGGCAGAAAAGACACGATGCACCGATTCAGGCCAGAAATGAAACGAATGCACCCAATCCACTTTTTTGGACCTAATATTGATGTTTTGGTTCATTTTGGTCAGTTTCATTACTGTGTCGAAAACCATGTCGGGGTGCATTTACTGCACCGTTTCGGGCCAGAAATTAAACGATGCACCGATTCGTCCAGAAACAAAACGAACGCACCCAGTCCACTTTTTTGGACCCAACAGTGATGTTTGGGTTCATTTGGGTCAGTTTCATAATTGTGTCGAAAACCATGCCGAGGTTGCATTTAATGCACCGAGTCGGGCAGAAAAGAAACGATGCACCGATTCGGGCGAGAAACAAAACGAACGCACCCAATCCACTTTTTTGGACCCAGTAGTGATGTTTTGGTTCATTTTGGTCAGTTTCATTACTGTGCCGAAAACCATGCCGGGGGTGCATTTACTGCATCGATTTGGGCCGAAAATGAAACGATGCACCAATTCGTCCAGAAACAAAACGAACGCACCCAGTCCACTTTTATGGACGCAATAGTGATGTTTGGGTTCGTTTGGGTCAGTTTCATAATTGTGTCAAAAACCATGACGGGGTTGCATTTAATGCACCGAGTTGGGCAGAAAAGAAACGATGCACCGATACGGGCCAGAAACGAAACGAACGCACCGAATCCACTTTTTTGGATCCAATATTGATGTTTTGGTTCATTTTGGTCAGTTTCATTACTGTGCCGAAAACCATGCCGGGGGTGCATTTACTGCATCGATTCGGGCCGAAAATGAAACGATGCACCGATTCGTCCAGAAACAAAACGAACGCACCTAGTCCACTTTTTTGGACCCAATAGTGATGTTTGGGTTCATTTGGGTCAGTTTCGTAATTATGTCGAAAACCATTCCGGGGTTGCATTTAATGCACCGAGTCGGGCAGAAAAGAAACGATGCACCGATTCAGGCCAGAAATGAAACGAACGCACCCAATCCACTTTTTTGGACCCAGTAGTGATGTTTTGGTTCATTTTGGTCAGTTTCATTACTGTGCCGAAAACCATGTCGGGGTGCATTTACTGCACCGTTTTGGGCCAGAAATTAAACGATGCACCGATTCGTCCAGAAACAAAACGAACGCACCCAGTCCACTTTTTTGGACCCAATAGTGATGTTTGGGTTCATTTGGGTCAGTTTCATAATTGTGTCGAAAACCATGCCGAGGTTGCATTTAATGCACCGAGTCGGGCAGAAAAGAAACGATGCACCGATTCGTGCCAGAAACAAAACGAACGCACCCAATCCACTTTTTTGGACCCAGTAGTGATGTTTTGGTTCATTTTGGTCAGTTTCATTACTGTGCCGAAAACCATGCCGGGGGTGCATTTACTGCATCGATTTGGGCCGAAAATGAAACGATGCACCAATTCGTCCAGAAACAAAACGAACGCACCCAGTCCACTTTTATGGACGCAATAGTGATGTTTTGGTTCGTTTGGGTCAGTTTCATAATTGTGTCGAAAACCATGACGGGGTTGCATTTAATGCACTGAGTTGAGCAGAAAAGAAACGATGCACCGATACGGGCCAGAAACGAAACGAACGCACCCAATCCACTTTTTTGGACCCAATATTGATGTTTTGGTTCATTTTGGTCAGTTTCATTACTGTGCCGAAAACCATGTTGGGGTGCATTTACTGCACCGATTCGGGCCAAAAATTAAACGATGCACCGACTCGTCCAGAAACAAAACGAACGCAGCCAGTCCACTTTTTTGGACCCAATAGTGATATTTGGGTTCATTTGGGTCAGTTTCGTAATTGTGTCGAAAACCGTGCCGGGGTTGCATTTAATGCACCGAGTCGGGCAGAAAAGAAACGATGCACCGATTCAGGCCAGAAACAAAACGAGAGCATCCAATCCACTTTTTTGCACCCAATAGTGATGTTTTGGTTCATTTTGGTCAGTTTCATTACTGTGCAGAAAACCATGTCGGGGTGCATTTACTGCACCGATTCGGGCCAAAAATTAAACGATACATCGACTCGTCCAGAAACAAAACGAACGCAGCCAGTCCACATTTTTGGACCCAATAGTGATGTTTGGGTTCATTTGGGTCAGTTTCGTAATTGTGTCGAAAACCGTGCAGGTGTTGCATTTAATGCACCGAGTCTGGCAGAAAAGAAACGATGCACCGATTCGGGCCAGAAACAAAACGAAAGCACCCAATCCATTTTTTTGGATCCAGTAGTGATGTTTTGGTTCATTTTGGTCAGTTTCATTACCGTGCCGAAAACCATGCCGGGGGTGCTTTTACTGCATCGATTTGGGCCGAAAATGAAACGATGCACCAATTCGTCCAGAAACAAAACGAACGCACCCAGTCCACTTTTATGGACCCAATAGTGATGTTTGGGTTCGAATGGGTCAGTTTCATAATTCTGTCGAAAACCATGACGGGGTTGGATTTAATGCACCGAGTTGGGCAGAAAAGAAACGATGCACCGATACGGGCCAGAAACGAAATGAACGCACCCAATCCACTTTTTTGGATCCAATATTGATGTTTTGGTTCATTTTGGTCAGTTTCATTACTGTGCCGAAAACCATGTCGGGGTGCATTTACTCCACCGATTCGGGCCAAAAATTAAACGATGCACCGACTCGTCCAGAAACAAAACGAACGCAGCCAGTCCACATTTTTGGACCCAATAGTGATGTTTGGATTCATTTGGGTCAGTTTCGTAATTGTGTTGAAAACCGTGCCGGGGTTGCTTTTAATGCACCGAGTCGGGCAGTAAAGAAACGATGCACCGATTCGGGCCAGAAACAAAACGAAAGCACCCAATCCATTTTTTTAGATCCAGTAGTGATATTTTGGTTCATTTTGGTCAGTTTCATTACTATGCCGAAAACCATGCCGGGGGTGCATTTACTTCATCGATTTGGGCCGAAAATGAAACGATGCACCGATTCATCCAGAAACAAAACCAACGCACCCAGTCCACTTTTATGGACCCAATAGTGATGTTTTGGTTCATTTGGTCAGTTTTATAATTGTGTCGAAAACCATGACGGGGTTGCATTTAATGCACCGAGTTGGGCAGAAAAGACACGATGCACCGATTCAGGCCAGAAATGAAACGAATGCACCCAATCCACTTTTTTGGACCTAATATTGATGTTTTGGTTCATTTTGGTCAGTTTCATTACTGTGTCGAAAACCATGTCGGGGTGCATTTATTGCACCGTTTCGGGCCAGAAATTAAACGATGCACCGATTCGTCCAGAAACAAAACGAACGCACCCAGTCCACTTTTTTGGACCCAACAGTGATGTTTGGGTTCATTTGGGTCAGTTTCATAATTGTGTCGAAAACCATGCCGAGGTTGCATTTAATGCACCGACTCGGGCAGAAAAGAAACGATGCACCGATTCGGGCGAGAAACAAAACGAACGCACCCAATCCACTTTTTTGGACCCAGTAGTGATGTTTTGGTTCATTTTGGTCAGTTTCATTACTGTGCCGAAAACCATGCCGGGGGTGCATTTACTGCATCGATTTGGGCCGAAAATGAAACGATGCACCAATTCGTCCAGAAACAAAACGAACGCACCCAGTCCACTTTTATGGACGCAATAGTGATGTTTGGGTTCGTTTGGGTCAGTTTCATAATTGTGTCAAAAACCATGACGGGGTTGCATTTAATGCACCGAGTTGGGCAGAAAAGAAACGATGCACCGATACGGGCCAGAAACGAAACGAACGCACCGAATCCACTTTTTTGGATCCAATATTGATGTTTTGGTTCATTTTGGTCAGTTTCATTACTGTGCCGAAAACCATGCCGGGGGTGCATTTACTGCATCGATTCGGACCGAAAATGAAACGATGCACCGATTCGTCCAGAAACAAAACGAACGCACCTAGCCCACTTTTTTGGACCCAATAGTGATGTTTGGGTTCATTTGGGTCAGTTTCGTAATTATGTCGAAAACCATTCCGGGGTTGCATTTAATGCACCGAGTCGGGCAGAAAAGAAACGATGCACCGATTCAGGCCAGAAATGAAACGAACGCACCCAATCCACTTTTTTGGACCCAGTAGTGATGTTTTGGTTCATTTTGGTCAGTTTCATTACTGTGCCGAAAACCATGTCGGGGTGCATTTACTGCACCGTTTTGGGCCAGAAATTAAACGATGCACCGATTCGTCCAGAAACAAAACGAACGCACCCAGTCCACTTTTTTGGACCCAATAGTGATGTTTGGGTTCATTTGGGTCAGTTTCATAATTGTGTCGAAAACCATGCCGAGGTTGCATTTAATGCACCGAGTCGGGCAGAAAAGAAACGATGCACCGATTCGTGCCAGAAACAAAACGAACGCACCCAATCCACTTTTTTGGACCCAGTAGTGATGTTTTGGTTCATTTTGGTCAGTTTCATTACTGTGCCGAAAACCATGCCGGGGGTGCATTTACTGCATCGATTTGGGCCGAAAATGAAACGATGCACCAATTCGTCCAGAAACAAAACGAACGCACCCAGTCCACTTTTATGGACGCAATAGTGATGTTTTGGTTCGTTTGGGTCAGTTTCATAATTGTGTCGAAAACCATGACGGGGTTGCATTTAATGCACTGAGTTGGGCAGAAAAGAAACGATGCACCGATACGGGCCAGAAACGAAACGAACGAACCCAGTCCACTTTTTTGGATCCAATATTGATGTTTTGGTTCATTTTGGTCAGTTTCATTACTGTGCCGAAAACCATGCCGGGGGTGCATTTACTGCACCGATTCGGGCCAAAAATTAACGATGCACCGACTCGTCCAGAAACAAAACGAACGCACCCAGTCCACTTTTATGGACCCAATAGTGATGTTTTGGTTCATTTGGGTCAGTTTCGTAATTGTGTCGAAAACCGTGACGGGGTTGCATTTAATGCACCGAGTTGGGCAGAAAAGAAACGATGCACCGATTCAAGCCAGAAATGAAACGAACGCACCCAATCCACTTTTTTGGACCCAATATTGATGTTTTGGTTCATTTTGGTCAGTTTCATTACTGTGCCGAAAACCATGTCGGGGTGCATTTACTGCCCCAATTCGGGCCAAAAATTAAACGATGCACCGATTCATCCAGAAACAAAACGAACGCACCAAGTCCACTTTTATGGACCCAATAGTGATGTTTGGGTTCATTTGGGTCAGTTTCGTAATTGTGTCGAAAACCATGACGGGGTTGCATTTAATGCACCGAGTTGGGCAGAAAAGAAACGATGCACCGATTCGGGCCAGAAACGAAACGAACGCACCCAATCCACTTTTTTGGACCCAATATTGATGTTTTGGTTCATTTTGGTCAGTTTCATTACTGTGCCGAAAACCATGTTGGGGTGCATTTACTGCACCGATTCGGGCCAAAAATTAAACGATGCACCGATTCGGGCGAGAAACAAAACGAACGCACCCAATCCACTTTTTTGGACCCAGTAGTGATGTTTTGGTTCATTTTGGTCAGTTTCATTACTGTGCCGAAAACCATGCCGGGGGTGCATTTACTGCATCGATTTGGGCCGAAAATGAAACGATGCACCAATTCGTCCAGAAACAAAACGAACGCACCCAGTCCACTTTTATGGACGCAATAGTGATGTTTGGGTTCGTTTGGGTCAGTTTCATAATTGTGTCAAAAACCATGACGGGGTTGCATTTAATGCACCGAGTTGGGCAGAAAAGAAACGATGCACCGATACGGGCCAGAAACGAAACGAACGCACCCAATCCACTTTTTTGGATCCAATATTGATGTTTTGGTTCATTTTGGTCAGTTTCATTACTGTGCCGAAAACCATGCCGGGGGTGCATTTACTGCATCGATTCGGACCGAAAATGAAACGATGCACCGATTCGTCCAGAAACAAAACGAACGCACCTAGTCCACTTTTTTGGACCCAATAGTGATGTTTGGGTTCATTTGGGTCAGTTTCGTAATTATGTCGAAAACCATTCCGGGGTTGCATTTAATGCACCGAGTCGGGCAGAAAAGAAACGATGCACCGATTCAGGCCAGAAATGAAACGAACGCACCCAATCCACTTTTTTGGACCCAGTAGTGATGTTTTGGTTCATTTTGGTCAGTTTCATTACTGTGCCGAAAACCATGTCGGGGTGCATTTACTGCACCGTTTTGGGCCAGAAATTAAACGATGCACCGATTCGTCCAGAAACAAAACGAACGCACCCAGTCCACTTTTTTGGACCCAATAGTGATGTTTGGGTTCATTTGGGTCAGTTTCATAATTGTGTCGAAAACCATGCCGAGGTTGCATTTAATGCACCGAGTCGGGCAGAAAAGAAACGATGCACCGATTCGTGCCAGAAACAAAACGAACGCACCCAATCCACTTTTTTGGACCCAGTAGTGATGTTTTGGTTCATTTTGGTCAGTTTCATTACTGTGCCGAAAACCATGCCGGGGGTGCATTTACTGCATCGATTTGGGCCGAAAATGAAACGATGCACCAATTCGTCCAGAAACAAAACGAACGCACCCAGTCCACTTTTATGGACGCAATAGTGATGTTTTGGTTCGTTTGGGTCAGTTTCATAATTGTGTCGAAAACCATGACGGGGTTGCATTTAATGCACTGAGTTGGGCAGAAAAGAAACGATGCACCGATACGGGCCAGAAACGAAACGAACGAACCCAGTCCACTTTTTTGGATCCAATATTGATGTTTTGGTTCATTTTGGTCAGTTTCATTACTGTGCCGAAAACCATGCCGGGGGTGCATTTACTGCACCGATTCGGGCCAAAAATTAACGATGCACCGACTCGTCCAGAAACAAAACGAACGCACCCAGTCCACTTTTATGGACCCAATAGTGATGTTTTGGTTCATTTGGGTCAGTTTCGTAATTGTGTCGAAAACCGTGACGGGGTTGCATTTAATGCACCGAGTTGGGCAGAAAAGAAACGATGCACCGATTCAAGCCAGAAATGAAACGAACGCACCCAATCCACTTTTTTGGACTCAATATTGATGTTTTGGTTCATTTTGGTCAGTTTCATTACTGTGCCGAAAACCATGTCGGGGTGCATTTACTGCCCCAATTCGGGCCAAAAATTAAACGATGCACCGATTCATCCAGAAACAAAACGAACGCACCAAGTCCACTTTTATGGACCCAATAGTGATGTTTGGGTTCATTTGGGTCAGTTTCGTAATTGTGTCGAAAACCATGACGGGGTTGCATTTAATGCACCGAGTTGGGCAGAAAAGAAACGATGCACCGATTCGGGCCAGAAACGAAACGAACGCACCCAATCCACTTTTTTGGACCCAATATTGATGTTTTGGTTCATTTTGGTCAGTTTCATTACTGTGCCGAAAACCATGTTGGGGTGCATTTACTGCACCGATTCGGGCCAAAAATTAAACGATGCACCGACTCGTCCAGAAACAAAACGAACGCAGCCAGTCCACTTTTTTGGACCCAATAGTGATGTTTGGGTTCATTTGGGTCAGTTTCGTAATTGTGTCGAAAACCATGCCGGGGTTGCATTTAATGCACCGAGTCGGGCAGAAAAGAAACGATGCACCGATTCGGGCCAGAAACGAAACGAACGCAGCCAGTCCACTTTTTTGGACCCAATAGTGATATTTGGGTTCATTTGGGTCAGTTTCGTAATTGTGTCGAAAACCGTGCCGGGGTTGCATTTAATGCACCGAGTCGGGCAGAAAAGAAACGATGCACCGATTCAGGCCAGAAACAAAACGAGAGCATCCAATCCACTTTTTTGCACCCAATAGTGATGTTTTGGTTCATTTTGGTCAGTTTCATTACTGTGCAGAAAACCATGTCGGGGTGCATTTACTGCACCGATTCGGGCCAAAAATTAAACGATACATCGACTCGTCCAGAAACAAAACTAACGCAGCCAGTCCACATTTTTGGACCCAATAGTGATGTTTGGGTTCATTTGGGTCAGTTTCGTAATTGTGTCGAAAACCGTGCAGGTGTTGCATTTAATGCACCGAGTCTGGCAGAAAAGAAACGATGCACCGATTCGGGCCAGAAACAAAACGAAAGCACCCAATCCATTTTTTTGGATCCAGTAGTGATCTTTTGGTTTATTTTGGTCAGTTTCATTACTGTGCCGAAAACCATGCCGGGGGTGCATTTACTGCATCGATTTGGGCCGAAAATGAAATGATGCACCGATTCATCCAGAAACAAAACGAACGCACCCAGTCCACTTTTATGGACCCAATAGTGATGTTTGGGTTCGTTTGGGTCAGTTTCATAATTGTGTCGAAAACCATGACGGGTTTGCATTTAATGCACTGAGTTGGGCAGAAAAGAACGATGCACTGATACGGGCCAGAAACGAAACGAACGCACCCAATCCACTTTTTTGGACCCAATATTGATGTTTTGGTTCATTTTGGTCAGTTTCATTAATGTGCCGAAAACCATGTCGGGGTGCATTTACTGCACCGATTCGTGCCAAAAATTAAACGATGCACCGACTCGTCCAGAAACAAAACGAACGCAGCCAGTCCACTTTTTTGGACCCAATAGTGATGTTTGGGTTCATTTGGGTCAGTTTCATAATTGTGTCGAAAACCATGACGGGGCTGCATTTAATGCACCGAGTTGGGCAGAAAAGAAACGATGCACCGATTCAGGCCAGAAATGAAACGAACGCACCCAATCCACTTTTTTGGACCCAATATTGATGTTTTGGTTCATTTTGGTCAGTTTCATTACTGTGCCGAAAACCATGTCGGGGTGCATTTACTGCCCCAATTCGGGCCAAAAGTTAAACGATGCACCGATTCATCCAGAAACAAAACGAACGCACAAGGTCCACTTTTATAGACCCAATAGTGATGTTTGGGTCAGTTTCATAATTGTGTCGAAAACCATGACGGGGTTGCATTTAATGCACCGAGTTGGGCAGAAAATAAACGATGCACCGATACGGTCCAGAAACGAAACGAACGCACCCAATCCACTTTTTTGGACCCAATATTGATGTTTTGGTTCATTTTGGTCAGTTTAATTACTGTGCCGAAAACCATGTTGGGGTGCATTTACTGCACCGATTCGGGCCAAAAATTAAACGATGCACCGACTCGTCCAGAAACAAAACGAACGCAGCCAGTCCACTTTTTTGGACCCAATAGTGATGTTTGGGTTCATTTGGGTCAGTTTCGTAATTGTGTCGAAAACCATGCCGGGGTTGCATTTAATGCACCGAGTCGGGCAGAAAAGAAACGATGCACCGATTCGGGCCAGAAACGAAACGAACGCAGCCAGTCCACTTTTTTGGACCCAATAGTGATATTTGGGTTCATTTGGGTCAGTTTCGTAATTGTGTCGAAAACCGTGCCGGGGTTGCATTTAATGCACCGAGTCGGGCAGAAAAGAAACGATGCACCGATTCGGGCCAGAAACAAAACGAAAGCATCCAATCCACTTTTTTGCACCCAATAGTGATGTTTTGGTTCATTTTGGTCAGTTTCATTACTGTGCCGAAAACCATGTCGGGGTGCATTTACTGCACCGATTCGGGCCAAAAATTAAACGATGCACCGACTCGTCCAGAAACAAAACGAACGCAGCCAGTCCACATTTTTGGACCCAATAGTGATGTTTGGGTTCATTTGGGTCAGTTTCGTAATTGTGTCGAAAACCGTGCAGGTGTTGCATTTAATGACCAAGTCGGGCAGAAAAGAAACGATGTACCGATTCGGGCCAGAAACAAAACGCACCCAATCCATTTTTTTGGATCCAGTAGTGATCTTTTGGTTTATTTTGGTCAGTTTCATTACTGTGCCGAAAACCATGCCGGGGGTGCATTTACTGCATCGATTTGGGCCGAAAATGAAATGATGCACCGATTCATCCAGAAACAAAACGAACGCACCCAGTCCACTTTTATGGACCCAATAGTGATGTTTGGGTTCGTTTGGGTCAGTTTCATAATTGTGTCGAAAACCATGACGGGTTTGCATTTAATGCACTGAGTTGGGCAGAAAAGAACGATGCAACGATACGGGCCAGAAACGAAACGAACGCACCCAATCCACTTTTTTGGACCCAATATTGATGTTTTGGTTCATTTTGGTCAGTTTCATTACTGTGCCGAAAACCATGTCGGGGTGCATTTACTGCACCGATTCGTGCCAAAAATTAAACGATGCACCGACTCGTCCAGAAACAAAACGAACGCAGCCAGTCCACTTTTTTGGACCCAATAGTGATGTTTGGGTTCATTTGGGTCAGTTTCATAATTGTGTCGAAAACCATGACGGGGTTGCATTTAATGCACCGAGTTGGGCAGAAAAGAAACGATGCACCGATTCAGGCCAGAAATGAAACGAACGCACCCAATCCACTTTTTTGGACCCAATATTGATGTTTTGGTTCATTTTGGTCAGTTTCATTACTGTGCCGAAAACCATGTCGGGGTGCATTTACTGCCCCAATTCGGGCCAAAAATTAAACGATGCACCGATTCATCCAGAAACAAAACGAACGCACCAAGTCCACTTTTATAGACCCAAAAGTGATGTTTGGGTTCGTTTGGGTCAGTTTCATAATTGTGTCGAAAACCATGACGGGGTTGGATTTAATGCACCGAGTTGGGCAGAAAATAAACGATGCACCGATTCGGGCCAGAAACAAAACGAAAGCACCCAATCCATTTTTTTGGATCCAGTAGTGATCTTTTGGTTTATTTTGGTCAGTTTCATTACTGTGCCGAAAACCATGCCGGGGGTGCATTTACTGCATCGATTTGGGCCGAAAATGAAATGATGCACCGATTCATCCAGAAACAAAACGAACGCACCCAGTCCACTTTTATGGACCCAATAGTGATGTTTGGGTTCGTTTGGGTCAGTTTCATAATTGTGTCGAAAACCATGACGGGTTTGCATTTAATGCACTGAGTTGGGCAGAAAAGAACGATGCACTGATACGGGCCAGAAACGAAACGAACGCACCCAATCCACTTTTTTGGACCCAATATTGATGTTTTGGTTCATTTTGGTCAGTTTCATTAATGTGCCGAAAACCATGTCGGGGTGCATTTACTGCACCGATTCGTGCCAAAAATTAAACGATGCACCGACTCGTCCAGAAACAAAACGAACGCAGCCAGTCCACTTTTTTGGACCCAATAGTGATGTTTGGGTTCATTTGGGTCAGTTTCATAATTGTGTCGAAAACCATGACGGGGCTGCATTTAATGCACCGAGTTGGGCAGAAAAGAAACGATGCACCGATTCAGGCCAGAAATGAAACGAACGCACCCAATCCACTTTTTTGGACCCAATATTGATGTTTTGGTTCATTTTGGTCAGTTTCATTACTGTGCCGAAAACCATGTCGGGGTGCATTTACTGCCCCAATTCGGGCCAAAAGTTAAACGATGCACCGATTCATCCAGAAACAAAACGAACGCACAAGGTCCACTTTTATAGACCCAATAGTGATGTTTGGGTCAGTTTCATAATTGTGTCGAAAACCATGACGGGGTTGCATTTAATGCACCGAGTTGGGCAGAAAATAAACGATGCACCGATACGGTCCAGAAACGAAACGAACGCACCCAATCCACTTTTTTGGACCCAATATTGATGTTTTGGTTCATTTTGGTCAGTTTAATTACTGTGCCGAAAACCATGTTGGGGTGCATTTACTGCACCGATTCGGGCCAAAAATTAAACGATGCACCGACTCGTCCAGAAACAAAACGAACGCAGCCAGTCCACTTTTTTGGACCCAATAGTGATGTTTGGGTTCATTTGGGTCAGTTTCGTAATTGTGTCGAAAACCATGCCGGGGTTGCATTTAATGCACCGAGTCGGGCAGAAAAGAAACGATGCACCGATTCGGGCCAGAAACGAAACGAACGCAGCCAGTCCACTTTTTTGGACCCAATAGTGATATTTGGGTTCATTTGGGTCAGTTTCGTAATTGTGTCGAAAACCGTGCCGGGGTTGCATTTAATGCACCGAGTCGGGCAGAAAAGAAACGATGCACCGATTCGGGCCAGAAACAAAACGAAAGCATCCAATCCACTTTTTTGCACCCAATAGTGATGTTTTGGTTCATTTTGGTCAGTTTCATTACTGTGCCGAAAACCATGTCGGGGTGCATTTACTGCACCGATTCGGGCCAAAAATTAAACGATGCACCGACTCGTCCAGAAACAAAACGAACGCAGCCAGTCCACATTTTTGGACCCAATAGTGATGTTTGGGTTCATTTGGGTCAGTTTTGTAATTGTGTCGAAAACCGTGCAGGTGTTGCATTTAATGACCAAGTCGGGCAGAAAAGAAACGATGTACCGATTCGGGCCAGAAACAAAACGCACCCAATCCATTTTTTTGGATCCAGTAGTGATCTTTTGGTTTATTTTGGTCAGTTTCATTACTGTGCCGAAAACCATGCCGGGGGTGCATTTACTGCATCGATTTGGGCCGAAAATGAAATGATGCACCGATTCATCCAGAAACAAAACGAACGCACCCAGTCCACTTTTATGGACCCAATAGTGATGTTTGGGTTCGTTTGGGTCAGTTTCATAATTGTGTCGAAAACCATGACGGGTTTGCATTTAATGCACTGAGTTGGGCAGAAAAGAACGATGCAACGATACGGGCCAGAAACGAAACGAACGCACCCAATCCACTTTTTTGGACCCAATATTGATGTTTTGGTTCATTTTGGTCAGTTTCATTACTGTGCCGAAAACCATGTCGGGGTGCATTTACTGCACCGATTCGTGCCAAAAATTAAACGATGCACCGACTCGTCCAGAAACAAAACGAACGCAGCCAGTCCACTTTTTTGGACCCAATAGTGATGTTTGGGTTCATTTGGGTCAGTTTCATAATTGTGTCGAAAACCATGACGGGGTTGCATTTAATGCACCGAGTTGGGCAGAAAAGAAACGATGCACCGATTCAGGCCAGAAATGAAACGAACGCACCCAATCCACTTTTTTGGACCCAATATTGATGTTTTGGTTCATTTTGGTCAGTTTCATTACTGTGCCGAAAACCATGTCGGGGTGCATTTACTGCCCCAATTCGGGCCAAAAATTAAACGATGCACCGATTCATCCAGAAACAAAACGAACGCACCAAGTCCACTTTTATAGACCCAAAAGTGATGTTTGGGTTCGTTTGGGTCAGTTTCATAATTGTGTCGAAAACCATGACGGGGTTGGATTTAATGCACCGAGTTGGGCAGAAAATAAACGATGCACCGATTCGGGCCAGAAACGAAACGAACGCAGCCAGTCCACTTTTTTGGACCCAATAGTGATATTTGGTTCATTTGGGTCAGTTTCGTAATTGTGTCGAAAACCGTGCCGGGGTTGCATTTAATGCACCGAGTCGGGCAGAAAAAAAACGATGCACCGATTCGGGCCAGAAACAAAACGAAAGCATCCAATCCACTTTTTTGCACCCAATAGTGATGTTTTGGTTCATTTTGGTCAGTTTCATTACTGTGCCGAAAACCATGTCGGGGTGCATTTACTGCACCGATTCGGGCCAAAAATTAAACGATGCACCGACTCATCCAGAAACAAAACGAACGCAGCCAGTCCACTTTTTTGGACCCAATAGTGATGTTTGGGTTCATTTGGGTCAGTTTCATAATTGTGTCGAAAACCATGACGGGGTTGCATTTAATGCACCGAGTTGGACAGAAAAGAAACGATGCACCGATTCAGGCCAGAAATGAAACGAACGCACCCAATCCACTTTTTTGGACCCAATATTGATGTTTTGGTTCATTTTGGTCAGTTTCATTACTGTGCCGAAAACCATGTCGGGGTGCATTTACTGCCCCAATTCGGGCCAAAAATTAAACGATGCACCGATTCATCCAGAAACAAAACGAACGCACCAAGTCCACTTTTATAGACCCAATAGTGATGTTTGGGTTCGTTTGGGTCAGTTTCATAATTGTGTCGAAAACCATGACGGGGTTGCATTTAATGCACCGAGTTGGGCAGAAAATAAACGATGCACCGATTCGGGCCAGAAACGAAACGAACGCACCCAATCCACTTTTTTGGACCCAATAGTGATATTTGGGTTCATTTGTGTCAGTTTCGTAATTGTGTCGAAAACCGTGCCGGGGTTGCATTTAATGCACCGAGTCGGGCAGAAAAAAAACGATGCACCGATTCGGGCCAGAAACAAAACGAAAGCATCCAATCCACTTTTTTGCACCCAATAGCGATGTTTTGGTTCATTTTGGTCAGTTTCATTACTGTGCCGAAAACCATGTCGGGGTGCATTTACTGCACCGATTCGGGCCAAAAATTAAACGATGCACCGACTCGTCCAGAAACAAAATGAACGCAGCCAGTCCACATTTTTGGACCCAATAGGGATGTTTGGGTTCATTTGGGTCAGTTTCGTAATTGTGTCAAAATCCGTGCAGGTGTTGCATTTAATGCACCGAGTCGGGCAGAAAAGAAACGATGTACCGATTCGGGCCAGAAACAAAACGAAAGCACCCAATCCATTTTTTTGGATCCAGTAGTGATGTTTTGGTTCATTTTGGTCAGTTTCATTACAGTGCCGAAAACCATGCCGGGGTGCATTTACTGCATCGATTTGGGCCGAAAATGAAATGATGCACCGATTCATCCAGAAACAAAACGAACGCACCCAGACCACTTTTCTGGACCCAATAGTGATGTTTCGGTTCGTTTGGGTCAGTTTTATAATTGTGTCGAAAACCATGACGGGGTTGCATTTAATGCACCGAGTTGGGCAGAAAAGAAACGATGCACCGATACGGGCCAGAAACGAAACGAACGCACCCAATCCACTTTTTTGGACCCAATATTGATGTTTTGGTTCATTTTGGTCAGTTTCATTACTGTGCTGAAAACCATGTTGGGGTGCATTTACTGCACCGATTCGGGCCAAAAATTAAACGATGCACCGACTCGTCCAGAAACAAAACGAACGCAGCCAGTCCACTTTTTTGGACCCAATAGTGATATTTGGGTTCATTTGGGTCAGTTTCATAATTCTGTCGAAAACCATGACGGGGTTGGATTTAATGCACCGAGTTGGGCAGAAAAGAAACGATGCACCGATACGGGCCAGAAACGAAACGAACGCACCCAATCCACATTTTTGGATTCAATATTGATGTTTTGGTTCATTTTGGTCAGATTCATTACTGTGCCGAAAACCATGTCGGGGTGCATTTACTGCACCTATTCGGGCCAAAAATTAAACGATGCACCGACTCGTCCAGAAACAAAACGAACGCAGCCAGTCCACATTTTTGGACCCAATAGTGATGTTTGGGTTCATTTGGGTCAGTTTCGTAATTATGTCGAAAACCATTCCGGGGTTGCATTTAATGCACCGAGTCGGGCAGAAAAGAAACGATGCACCGATTCAGGCCAGAAACAAAACGAACGCACCCAATCAACTTTTTTGGACCCAGCAGTGATGTTTTGGTTCATTTTGGTCAGTTTCATTACTGTGCCGAAAACCATGCCGGGGGTTCATTTACTGCATCGATTCGGGCCGAAAATGAAACGATGCACCGATTCGTCCAGAAACAAAACGAACGCACCTAGTCCACTTTTTTGGACCCAATAGTGATGTTTGGGTTCATTTGGGTCAGTTTCGTAGTTATGTCGAAAACCATTCCGGGGTTGCATTTAATGCACCGAGTCGGGCAGAAAAGAAACGATGCACCGATTCAGGCCAGAAACAAAACGAACGCACCCAATCCACTTTTTTGGACCCAGTAGTGATGTTTTGGTTCATTTTGGTCAGTTTCATTACTGTGCCGAAAACCATGCCGGGGGTGCATTTACTGCATCGATTCGGGCCGAAAATGAAACGATGCACCGATTCGTCCAGAAACAAAACTAACGCACAGAATCCACTTTTATGGACCCAATAGTGATGTTTGGGTTTGTTTGTGTCAGTTTCATAATTGTGTCGAAAACTATGACGGGGTTGCATTTAATGCACCGAGTTGGGTAGAAAAGAAATGATGCACCGATTCGGGCCAGAAACGAAACGAACGCACCCAATCAACTTTTTTGGACCCAGCAGTGATGTTTTGGTTTATTTTGGTCAGTTTCATTACTGTGCCGAAAACCATGCCGGGGGTGCATTTACTGCCCCAATTCGGGCCAAAAATTAAACGATGCACCGATTCATCCAGAAACAAAACGAACGCACCAAGTCCACTTTTATGGACCTAATAGTGATGTTTGGGTTCATTTGGGTCAGTTTCGTAATTATGTCGAAAACCATGACGGGGATGCATTTAATGCACCGAGTCGGGCAGAAAAGAAACGATGCACCGATTCAGGCCAGAAACAAAACGAACGCACCCAATCCACTTTTTTGGACCCAATATTGATGTTTTGGTTCATTTTGGTCAGTTTCATTACTGTGCCGAAAACCATGTCGGGGTGCATTTACTGCCCCAATTCGGGCCAAAAATTAAACGATGCACCGATTCATCCAGAAACAAAACGAACGCACCAAGTCCACTTTTATGGACCCAATAGTGATGTTTGGGTTCATTTGGGTCAGTTTCGTAATTATGTCGAAAACCATGACGGGGATGCATTTAATGCACCGAGTCGGGCAGAAAAGAAACGATGCACCGATTCAGGCCAGAAACAAAACGAACGCACCCAATCCACTTTTTTGGACACAATATTGATGTTTTGGTTCATTTTGGTCAGTTTCATTACTGTGCCGAAAACCATGCCGGGGGTGCATTTACTGCATCGATTCGGGCGAAAATGAAACGATGCACCGATTCGTCCAGAAACAAAACTAACTCACCGAATCCACTTTTATGGACCCAATAGTGATGTTTGGGTTTGTTTGTGTCAGTTTCATAATTGTGTCGAAAACTATGACGGAGTTGCATTTAATGCACCGAGTTGGGTAGAAAAGGAATGATGCACCGATTCGGGCCAGAAACGAAACGAACGCACCAAATCCACTTTTTTGGATCCAATATTGATGTTTTGGTTCATTTTGGTCAGTTTCATTACTGTGCCGAAAACCATGTCGGGGTGCATTTACTGCCCCAATTCGGGCCAAAAATTAAACGATGCACCGATTCATCCAGTAACAAAACGAACGCACCAAGTCCACTTTTATGGACCCAATAGTGATGTTTGGGTTCGTTTCGGTCAGTTTCATAATTGTGTCGAAAACCATGACGGGGTTGCATTTAATGCACCGAGTTGGGCAGAAAAGAAACGATGCACCGATTCAGGCCAGAAATGAAACGAACGCACCCAATCCATTTTTTTGGACACAATATTGATGTTTTGGTTCATTTTGGTCAGTTTCATTACTGTGCCGAAAACCATTCCGGGGGTGCATTTAGTGCATCGATTTGGGCCGAAAATGAAACGATGCACTGATTCGTCCAGAAACAAAACGAACGCAACCAGTCCACTTTTATGGACCCAATAGTGATGTTTGGGTTTGTTTGGGTCAGTTTCATAATTGTGTCGAAAACCATGACGGGGTTGCATTTAATTCACCGAGTTGGGCAGAAAAGAAACGATGCACCGATTCGGGCCAGAAACGAAACGAACGTACCCAATCCACTTTTTTGGACCCAATATTGATGTTTTGGTTCATTTTGCTCAGTTTCATTACTGTGCCGAAAACCATGTCGGGGTGCATTTACTCCACCGTTTCGGGCCAAAAATTAAACGATGCACCGATTCATCCAGAAACAAAACGAACGCACCCAGTCCACTTTTATGGACCCAATAGTGATGTTTGGGTTCATTTGGGTCAGTTTCGTAATTGTGTCGAAAACCGTGCCGGAGTTGCATTTAATGCACCGAGTCGGGCAGAAAAGAAACGATGCACCGATTCGGGCCAGAAACAAAACGAAAGCACCCAATCCATTTTTTTGGATCCAGTAGTGATGTTTTGGTTCATTTTGGTCAGTTTCATTACTGTGCCGAAAACCATTCCGGGGGTGCATTTACTGCATCAATTTGGGCCGAAAATGAAACGATGCACTGATTCATCCAGAAACAAAACGAACGCAACCAGTCCACTTTTATGGACCCAATAGTGATGTTTGGGTTTGTTTGGGTCAGTTTCATAATTGTGTCGAAAACCATGACGGGGTTGCATTTAATGCACCGAGTTGGGCAGAAAAGAAACGATGCACCGATTCGGGCCATAAACGAAACGAACGCACCCAATCCACTTTTTTGGACCCAATATTGATGTTTTGGTTCATTTTGCTCAGTTTTATTACTGTGCCGAAAACCATGTCGGGGTGCATTTACTCCACCGTTTCGGGCCAAAAATTAAACGATGCACCGATTCATCCAGAAACAAAACGAACGCACCCAGTCCACATTTTTGGACCCAATAGTGATGTTTGGGTTCATTTGGGTCAGTTTCGTAATTGTGTCGAAAACCGTCCCGGGGTTGCATTTAATGCACCGAGTCGGGCAGAAAAGAAACGATGCACCGATTCGGGCCAGAAACAAAACGAAAGCACCCAATCCATTTTTTTGGATCCAGTAGTGATGTTTTGGTTCATTTTGGTCAGTTTCATTACTGTGTCGAAAACCATGCCGGGGGTGCATTTACTGCATCGATTTGGGCCGAAAATGGAATGATGCACCGATTCATCCAGAAACAAAACGAACGCACCCAGACCACTTTTCTGGACCCAATAGTGATGTTTCGGTTCGTTTGGGTCAGTTTTATAATTGTGTCGAAAACCATGACGGGGTTGCATTTAATGCACCGAGTTGGGCAGAAAAGAAACGATGCACCGATACGGGCCAGAAACGAAACGAATGCACCCAATCCACTTTTTTTGACCCAATATTGATGTTTTGGTTCATTTTGGTCAGTTTCATTACTGTGCCGAAAACCATTCCGGGGGTGCATTTAGTGCATCGATTTGGGCCGAAAATGAAACGATGCACTGATTCGTCCAGAAACAAAACGAACGCAACGAGTCCACTTTTATGGACCCAATAGTGATGTTTGGGTTTGTTTGGGTCAGTTTCATAATTGTGTCGAAAACCATGACGGGGTTGCATTTAATGCACCGAGTTGGGCAGAAAAGAACCGATGCACCGATTCGGGCCAGAAACGAAACGAACGTACCCAATCCACTTTTTTGGACCCAATATTGATGTTTTGGTTCATTTTGCTCAGTTTCATTACTGTGCCGAAAACCATGTCGGGGTGCATTTACTCCACCGTTTCGGGCCAAAAATTAAACGATGCACCGATTCATCCAGAAACAAAACGAACGCACCCAGTCCACTTTTATGGACCCAATAGTGATGTTTGGGTTCATTTGGGTCAGTTTCGTAATTGTGTCGAAAACCGTGCCGGGGTTGCATTTAATGCACCGAGTCGGGCAGAAAAGAAACGATGCACCGATTCGGGCCAGAAACAAAACGAAAGCACCCGATCCATTTTTTTGGATCCAGTAGTGATGTTTTGGTTCATTTTGGTCAGTTTCATTACTGTGCCGAAAACCATGCCGGGGGTGCATTTACTGCATCGATTTGGGCCGAAAATGAAATGATGCACCGATTCATCCAGAAACAAAACGAACGCACCCAGACCACTTTTCTGGACCCAATAGTGATGTTTCGGTTCGTTTGGGTCAGTTTTATAATTGTGTCGAAAACCATGATGGGGTTGCATTTAATGCACCGAGTTGGGCAGAAAAGAAACGATGCACCGATACGGGCCAGAAACGAAACGAACGCACTCAATCCACTTTTTTGGACCCAATATTGATGTTTTGGTTCATTTTGGTCAGTTTCATTACTATGCCGAAAACCATGTTGGGGTGCATTTACTCCACCGATTCGGGCCAAAAATTAAACGATGCACCGAGTCGTCCAGAAACAAAACGAGCGCAGCCAGTCCACTTTTTTGGACCCAATAGTGATGTTTGGGTTCATTTGGGTCAGTTTAGTAATTGTGTCGAAAACCGTGCCGGGGTTGGATTTAATGCACCGAGTCGGGCAGAAAAGAAACGATGCACCGATTCGGGCCAGAAGCAAAACGAAAGCACCCAATCCATTTTTTTGGATCCAGTAGTGATGTTTTGGTTCATTTTGGTCAGTTTCATTACTGTGTCGAAAACCATGCCGGGGGTGCATTTACTGCATCGATTTGGGCCGAAAATGAAATGATGCACCGATTCATCCAGAAACAAAACGAACGCACCCAGACCACTTTTCTGGACCCAATAGTGATGTTTCGGTTCGTTTGGGTCAATTTTATAATTGTGTCAAAAACCATGACGGGGTTGCATTTAATGCACCGAGTTGGGCAGAAAAGAAACGATGCACCGATACGGGCCAGAAACGAAACGAACGCACCCAATCCACTTTTTTGGACCCAATATTGATGTTTTGGTTCATTTTGGTCAGTTTCATTACTGTGCCGAAAACCATGTTGGGGTGCATTTACTGCACCGATTCGGGCCAAAAATTAAACGATGCACCGACTCGTCCAGAAACAAAATGAACGCAGCCAGTCCACTTTTTTGGACCCAATAGTGATGTTTGGGTTCGTTTGGGTCAGTTTCATAATTCTGTCGAAAACCATGACGGGGTTGGATTTAATGCACCGAGTTGGGCAGAAAAGAAACGATGCACCGATACGGGCCAGAAACGAAGCGAACGCACCCAATCCACATTTTTGGATCCAATATTGATGTTTTGGTTCATTTTGGTCAGATTCATTACTGTGCCGAAAACCATGTCGGGTGCATTTACTGCACCGATTCGGGCCAAAAATTAAACGATGCACCGACTCGTCCAGAAACAAAACGAACGCATCCAGTCCACATTTTTGGACCCAATAGTGATGTTTGGGTTCATTTGGGTCAGTTTCGTAATTATGTCGAAAACCATTCCGGGGTTGCGTTTAATGCACCGAGTCGGGCAGAAAAGAAACGATGCACCGATTCAGGCCAGAAACAAAACGAACGCACCCAATCAACTTTTTTGGACCCAGCAGTGATGTTTTGGTTCATTTTGGTCAGTTTCATTACTGTGCCGAAAACCATGCCGGGGGTGCATTTACTGCATCGATTCGGGCCGAAAATGAAACGATGCACCGATTCGTCCAGAAACAAAACTAACACACCGAATCCACTTTTATGGACCCAATAGTGATGTTTGGGTTTGTTTGTGTCAGTTTCATAATTGTGTCGAAAACTATGACGGGGTTGCATTTAATGCACCGAGTTGGGTAGAAAAGAAATGATGCACCGATTCGGGCCAGAAACGAAACGAACGCACCCAATCCACTTTTTTGGATCCAATATTGATGTTTTGGTTCATTTTGGTCAGTTGCATTACTGTGCCGAAAACCATGTCGGGGTGCATTTACTGCCCCAATTCGGGCCAAAAATTAAACGATGCACCGATTCATCCAGAAACAAAACGAACGCACCAAGTCCACTTTTATGGACCCAATAGTGATGTTTGGGTTCGTTTGGGTCAGTTTCATAATTGTGTCAAAAACCATGACGGGGTTGCGTTTAATGCACCGAGTCGGGCAGAAAAGAAACGATGCACCGATTCAGGCCAGAAATGAAACGAACGCACCCAATCCACTTTTTTGGACACAATATTGATGTTTTGGTTCATTTTGGTCAGTTTCATTACTGTGCCGAAAACCATTCCGGGGGTGCATTTAGTGCATCGATTTGGGCCGAAAATGAAACGATGCACTGATTCGTCCAGAAACAAAACGAACGCAACCAGTCCACTTTTATGGACCCAATAGTGATGTTTGGGTTTGTTTGGGTCAGTTTCATAATTGTGTCGAAAACCATGACGGGGTTGCATTTAATTCACCGAGTTGGGCAGAAAAGAAACGATGCACCGATTCGGGCCAGAAACGAAACGAACGTACCCAATCCACTTTTTTGGACCCAATATTGATGTTTTGGTTCATTTTGCTCAGTTTCATTACTGTGCCGAAAACCATGTCGGGGTGCATTTACTCCACCGTTTCGGGCCAAAAATTAAACGATGCACCGATTCATCCAGAAACAAAACGAACGCACCCAGTCCACTTTTATGGACCCAATAGTGATGTTTGGGTTCATTTGGGTCAGTTTCGTAATTGTGTCGAAAACCGTGCCGGAGTTGCATTTAATGCACCGAGTCGGGCAGAAAAGAAACGATGCACCGATTCGGGCCAGAAACAAAACGAAAGCACCCAATCCATTTTTTTGGATCCAGTAGTGATGTTTTGGTTCATTTTGGTCAGTTTCATTACTGTGCCGAAAACCATTCCGGGGGTGCATTTACTGCATCAATTTGGGCCGAAAATGAAACGATGCACTGATTCATCCAGAAACAAAACGAACGCAACCAGTCCACTTTTATGGACCCAATAGTGATGTTTGGGTTTGTTTGGGTCAGTTTCATAATTGTGTCGAAAACCATGACGGGGTTGCATTTAATGCACCGAGTTGGGCAGAAAAGAAACGATGCACCGATTCGGGCCATAAACGAAACGAACGCACCCAATCCACTTTTTTGGACCCAATATTGATGTTTTGGTTCATTTTGCTCAGTTTTATTACTGTGCCGAAAACCATGTCGGGGTGCATTTACTCCACCGTTTCGGGCCAAAAATTAAACGATGCACCGATTCATCCAGAAACAAAACGAACGCACCCAGTCCACATTTTTGGACCCAATAGTGATGTTTGGGTTCATTTGGGTCAGTTTCGTAATTGTGTCGAAAACCGTCCCGGGGTTGCATTTAATGCACCGAGTCGGGCAGAAAAGAAACGATGCACCGATTCGGGCCAGAAACAAAACGAAAGCACCCAATCCATTTTTTTGGATCCAGTAGTGATGTTTTGGTTCATTTTGGTCAGTTTCATTACTGTGTCGAAAACCATGCCGGGGGTGCATTTACTGCATCGATTTGGGCCGAAAATGGAATGATGCACCGATTCATCCAGAAACAAAACGAACGCACCCAGACCACTTTTCTGGACCCAATAGTGATGTTTCGGTTCGTTTGGGTCAGTTTTATAATTGTGTCGAAAACCATGACGGGGTTGCATTTAATGCACCGAGTTGGGCAGAAAAGAAACGATGCACCGATACGGGCCAGAAACGAAACGAATGCACCCAATCCACTTTTTTTGACCCAATATTGATGTTTTGGTTCATTTTGGTCAGTTTCATTACTGTGCCGAAAACCATTCCGGGGGTGCATTTAGTGCATCGATTTGGGCCGAAAATGAAACGATGCACTGATTCGTCCAGAAACAAAACGAACGCAACCAGTCCACTTTTATGGACCCAATAGTGATGTTTGGGTTTGTTTGGGTCAGTTTCATAATTGTGTCGAAAACCATGACGGGGTTGCATTTAATGCACCGAGTTGGGCAGAAAAGAACCGATGCACCGATTCGGGCCAGAAACGAAACGAACGTACCCAATCCACTTTTTTGGACCCAATATTGATGTTTTGGTTCATTTTGCTCAGTTTCATTACTGTGCCGAAAACCATGTCGGGGTGCATTTACTCCACCGTTTCGGGCCAAAAATTAAACGATGCACCGATTCATCCAGAAACAAAACGAACGCACCCAGTCCACTTTTATGGACCCAATAGTGATGTTTGGGTTCATTTGGGTCAGTTTCGTAATTGTGTCGAAAACCGTGCCGGGGTTGCATTTAATGCACCGAGTCGGGCAGAAAAGAAACGATGCACCGATTCGGGCCAGAAACAAAACGAAAGCACCCGATCCATTTTTTTGGATCCAGTAGTGATGTTTTGGTTCATTTTGGTCAGTTTCATTACTGTGCCGAAAACCATGCCGGGGGTGCATTTACTGCATCGATTTGGGCCGAAAATGAAATGATGCACCGATTCATCCAGAAACAAAACGAACGCACCCAGACCACTTTTCTGGACCCAATAGTGATGTTTCGGTTCGTTTGGGTCAGTTTTATAATTGTGTCGAAAACCATGATGGGGTTGCATTTAATGCACTGAGTTGGGCAGAAAAGAAACGATGCACCGATACGGGCCAGAAACGAAACGAACGCACTCAATCCACTTTTTTGGACCCAATATTGATGTTTTGGTTCATTTTGGTCAGTTTCATTACTATGCCGAAAACCATGTTGGGGTGCATTTACTCCACCGATTCGGGCCAAAAATTAAACGATGCACCGAGTCGTCCAGAAACAAAACGAGCACAGCCAGTCCACTTTTTTGGACCCAATAGTGATGTTTGGGTTCATTTGGGTCAGTTTAGTAATTGTGTCGAAAACCGTGCCGGGGTTGCATTTAATGCACCGAGTCGGGCAGAAAAGAAACGATGCACCGATTCGGGCCAGAAACAAAACGAAAGCACCCAATCCATTTTTTTGGATCCAGTAGTGATGTTTTGGTTCATTTTGGTCAGTTTCATTACTGTGTCGAAAACCATGCCGGGGGTGCATTTACTGCATCGATTTGGGCCGAAAATGAAATGATGCACCGATTCATCCAGAAACAAAACGAACGCACCCAGACCACTTTTCTGGACCCAATAGTGATGTTTCGGTTCGTTTGGGTCAATTTTATAATTGTGTCAAAAACCATGACGGGGTTGCATTTAATGCACCGAGTTGGGCAGAAAAGAAACGATGCACCGATACGGGCCAGAAACGAAACGAACGCACCCAATCCACTTTTTTGGACCCAATATTGATGTTTTGGTTCATTTTGGTCAGTTTCATTACTGTGCCGAAAACCATGTTGGGGTGCATTTACTGCACCGATTCGGGCCAAAAATTAAACGATGCACCGACTCGTCCAGAAACAAAACGAACGCAGCCAGTCCACTTTTTTGGACCCAATAGTGATGTTTGGGTTCGTTTGGGTCAGTTTCATAATTCTGTCGAAAACCATGACGGGGTTGGATTTAATGCACCGAGTTGGGCAGAAAAGAAACGATGCACCGATACGGGCCAGAAACGAAGCGAACGCACCCAATCCACATTTTTGGATCCAATATTGATGTTTTGGTTCATTTTGGTCAGATTCATTACTGTGCCGAAAACCATGTCGGGTGCATTTACTGCACCGATTCGGGCCAAAAATTAAACGATGCACCGACTCGTCCAGAAACAAAACGAACGCAGCCAGTCCACATTTTTGGACCCAATAGTGATGTTTGGGTTCATTTGGGTCAGTTTCGTAATTATGTCGAAAACCATTCCGGGGTTGCGTTTAATGCACCGAGTCGGGCAGAAAAGAAACGATGCACCGATTCAGGCCAGAAACAAAACGAACGCACCCAATCAACTTTTTTGGACCCAGCAGTGATGTTTTGGTTCATTTTGGTCAGTTTCATTACTGTGCCGAAAACCATGCCGGGGGTGCATTTACTGCATCGATTCGGGCCGAAAATGAAACGATGCACTGATTCATCCAGAAACAAAACGAACGCAACCAGTCCACTTTTATGGACCCAATAGTGATGTTTGGGTTTGTTTGGGTCAGTTTCATAATTGTGTCGAAAACCATGACGGGGTTGCATTTAATGCACCGAGTTGGGCAGAAAAGAAACGATGCACCGATTCGGGCCATAAACGAAACGAACGCACCCAATCCACTTTTTTGGACCCAATATTGATGTTTTGGTTCATTTTGCTCAGTTTTATTACTGTGCCGAAAACCATGTCGGGGTGCATTTACTCCACCGTTTCGGGCCAAAAATTAAACGATGCACCGATTCATCCAGAAACAAAACGAACGCACCCAGTCCACATTTTTGGACCCAATAGTGATGTTTGGGTTCATTTGGGTCAGTTTCGTAATTGTGTCGAAAACCGTCCCGGGGTTGCATTTAATGCACCGAGTCGGGCAGAAAAGAAACGATGCACCGATTCGGGCCAGAAACAAAACGAAAGCACCCAATCCATTTTTTTGGATCCAGTAGTGATGTTTTGGTTCATTTTGGTCAGTTTCATTACTGTGTCGAAAACCATGCCGGGGGTGCATTTACTGCATCGATTTGGGCCGAAAATGGAATGATGCACCGATTCATCCAGAAACAAAACGAACGCACCCAGACCACTTTTCTGGACCCAATAGTGATGTTTCGGTTCGTTTGGGTCAGTTTTATAATTGTGTCGAAAACCATGACGGGGTTGCATTTAATGCACCGAGTTGGGCAGAAAAGAAACGATGCACCGATACGGGCCAGAAACGAAACGAATGCACCCAATCCACTTTTTTTGACCCAATATTGATGTTTTGGTTCATTTTGGTCAGTTTCATTACTGTGCCGAAAACCATTCCGGGGGTGCATTTAGTGCATCGATTTGGGCCGAAAATGAAACGATGCACTGATTCGTCCAGAAACAAAACGAACGCAACGAGTCCACTTTTATGGACCCAATAGTGATGTTTGGGTTTGTTTGGGTCAGTTTCATAATTGTGTCGAAAACCATGACGGGGTTGCATTTAATGCACCGAGTTGGGCAGAAAAGAACCGATGCACCGATTCGGGCCAGAAACGAAACGAACGTACCCAATCCACTTTTTTGGACCCAATATTGATGTTTTGGTTCATTTTGCTCAGTTTCATTACTGTGCCGAAAACCATGTCGGGGTGCATTTACTCCACCGTTTCGGGCCAAAAATTAAACGATGCACCGATTCATCCAGAAACAAAACGAACGCACCCAGTCCACTTTTATGGACCCAATAGTGATGTTTGGGTTCATTTGGGTCAGTTTCGTAATTGTGTCGAAAACCGTGCCGGGGTTGCATTTAATGCACCGAGTCGGGCAGAAAAGAAACGATGCACCGATTCGGGCCAGAAACAAAACGAAAGCACCCGATCCATTTTTTTGGATCCAGTAGTGATGTTTTGGTTCATTTTGGTCAGTTTCATTACTGTGCCGAAAACCATGCCGGGGGTGCATTTACTGCATCGATTTGGGCCGAAAATGAAATGATGCACCGATTCATCCAGAAACAAAACGAACGCACCCAGACCACTTTTCCGGACCCAATAGTGATGTTTCGGTTCGTTTGGGTCAGTTTTATAATTGTGTCGAAAACCATGATGGGGTTGCATTTAATGCACCGAGTTGGGCAGAAAAGAAACGATGCACCGATACGGGCCAGAAACGAAACGAACGCACTCAATCCACTTTTTTGGACCCAATATTGATGTTTTGGTTCATTTTGGTCAGTTTCATTACTATGCCGAAAACCATGTTGGGGTGCATTTACTCCACCGATTCGGGCCAAAAATTAAACGATGCACCGAGTCGTCCAGAAACAAAACGAGCGCAGCCAGTCCACTTTTTTGGACCCAATAGTGATGTTTGGGTTCATTTGGGTCAGTTTAGTAATTGTGTCGAAAACCGTGCCGGGGTTGCATTTAATGCACCGAGTCGGGCAGAAAAGAAACGATGCACCGATTCGGGCCAGAAACAAAACGAAAGCACCCAATCCATTTTTTTGGATCCAGTAGTGATGTTTTGGTTCATTTTGGTCAGTTTCATTACTGTGTCGAAAACCATGCCGGGGGTGCATTTACTGCATCGATTTGGGCCGAAAATGAAATGATGCACCGATTCATCCAGAAACAAAACGAACGCACCCAGACCACTTTTCTGGACCCAATAGTGATGTTTCGGTTCGTTTGGGTCAATTTTATAATTGTGTCAAAAACCATGACGGGGTTGCATTTAATGCACCGAGTTGGGCAGAAAAGAAACGATGCACCGATACGGGCCAGAAACGAAACGAACGCACCCAATCCACTTTTTTGGACCCAATATTGATGTTTTGGTTCATTTTGGTCAGTTTCATTACTGTGCCGAAAACCATGTTGGGGTGCATTTACTGCACCGATTCGGGCCAAAAATTAAACGATGCACCGACTCGTCCAGAAACAAAACGAACGCAGCCAGTCCACTTTTTTGGACCCAATAGTGATGTTTGGGTTCGTTTGGGTCAGTTTCATAATTCTGTCGAAAACCATGACGGGGTTGGATTTAATGCACCGAGTTGGGCAGAAAAGAAACGATGCACCGATACGGGCCAGAAACGAAGCGAACGCACCCAATCCACATTTTTGGATCCAATATTGATGTTTTGGTTCATTTTGGTCAGATTCATTACTGTGCCGAAAACCATGTCGGGTGCATTTACTGCACCGATTCGGGCCAAAAATTAAACGATGCACCGACTCGTCCAGAAACAAAACGAACGCAGCCAGTCCACATTTTTGGACCCAATAGTGATGTTTGGGTTCATTTGGGTCAGTTTCGTAATTATGTCGAAAACCATTCCGGGGTTGCGTTTAATGCACCGAGTCGGGCAGAAAAGAAACGATGCACCGATTCAGGCCAGAAACAAAACGAACGCACCCAATCATCTTTTTTGGACCCAGCAGTGATGTTTTGGTTCATTTTGGTCAGTTTCATTACTGTGCCGAAAACCATGTTGGGGGTGCATTTAGTGCATCGATTTGGGCCGAAAATGAAACGATGCACTGATTCATCCAGAAACAAAACGAACGCAACCAGTCCACTTTTATGGACCCAATAGTGATGTTTGGGTTTGTTTGGGTCAGTTTCATAATTGTGTCGAAAACCATGACGGGGTTGCATTTAATGCACCGAGTTGGGCAGAAAAGAACCGATGCACCGATTCGGGCCAGAAACGAAATGAACGTACCCAATCCACTTTTTTGGACCCAATATTGATGTTTTGGTTCATTTTGCTCAGTTTCATTACTGTGCCGAAAACCATGTCGGGGTGCATTTACTCCACCGTTTCGGGCCAAAAATTAAACGATGCACCGATTCATCCAGAAACAAAACGAACGCACCCAGTCCACTTTTATGGACCCAATAGTGATGTTTGGGTTCATTTGGGTCAGTTTCGTAATTGTGTCGAAAACCGTGCCGGGGTTGCATTTAATGCACCGAGTCGGGCAGAAAAGAAACGATGCACCGATTCGGGCCAGAAACAAAACGAAAGCACCCGATCCATTTTTTTGGATCCAGTAGTGATGTTTTGGTTCATTTTGGTCAGTTTCATTACTGTGCCGAAAACCATGCCGGGGGTGCATTTACTGCATCGATTTGGGCCGAAAATGAAATGATGCACCGATTCATCCAGAAACAAAACGAACGCACCCAGACCACTTTTCTGGACCCAATAGTGATGTTTCGGTTCGTTTGGGTCAGTTTTATAATTGTGTCGAAAACCATGATGGGGTTGCATTTAATGCACCGAGTTGGGCAGAAAAGAAACGATGCACCGATACGGGCCAGAAACGAAACGAACGCACTCAATCCACTTTTTTGGACCCAATATTGATGTTTTGGTTCATTTTGGTCAGTTTCATTACTATGCCGAAAACCATGTTGGGGTGCATTTACTCCACCGATTCGGGCCAAAAATTAAACGATGCACCGAGTCGTCCAGAAACAAAACGAGCGCAGCCAGTCCACTTTTTTGGACCCAATAGTGATGTTTGGGTTCATTTGGGTCAGTTTAGTAATTGTGTCGAAAACCGTGCCGGGGTTGCATTTAATGCACCGAGTCGGGCAGAAAAGAAACGATGCACCGATTCGGGCCAGAAACAAAACGAAAGCACCCAATCCATTTTTTTGGATCCAGTAGTGATGTTTTGGTTCATTTTGGTCAGTTTCATTACTGTGTCGAAAACCATGCCGGGGGTGCATTTACTGCATCGATTTGGGCCGAAAATGAAATGATGCACCGATTCATCCAGAAACAAAACGAACGCACCCAGACCACTTTTCTGGACCCAATAGTGATGTTTCGGTTCGTTTGGGTCAATTTTATAATTGTGTCAAAAACCATGACGGGGTTGCATTTAATGCACCGAGTTGGGCAGAAAAGAAACGATGCACCGATACGGGCCAGAAACGAAACGAACGCACCCAATCCACTTTTTTGGACCCAATATTGATGTTTTGGTTCATTTTGGTCAGTTTCATTACTGTGCCGAAAACCATGTTGGGGTGCATTTACTGCACCGATTCGGGCCAAAAATTAAACGATGCACCGACTCGTCCAGAAACAAAACGAACGCAGCCAGTCCACTTTTTTGGACCCAATAGTGATGTTTGGGTTCGTTTGGGTCAGTTTCATAATTCTGTCGAAAACCATGACGGGGTTGGATTTAATGCACCGAGTTGGGCAGAAAAGAAACGATGCACCGATACGGGCCAGAAACGAAGCGAACGCACCCAATCCACATTTTTGGATCCAATATTGATGTTTTGGTTCATTTTGGTCAGATTCATTACTGTGCCGAAAACCATGTCGGGTGCATTTACTGCACCGATTCGGGCCAAAAATTAAACGATGCACCGACTCGTCCAGAAACAAAACGAACGCAGCCAGTCCACATTTTTGGACCCAATAGTGATGTTTGGGTTCATTTGGGTCAGTTTCGTAATTATGTCGAAAACCATTCCGGGGTTGCGTTTAATGCACCGAGTCGGGCAGAAAAGAAACGATGCACCGATTCAGGCCAGAAACAAAACGAACGCACCCAATCAACTTTTTTGGACCCAGCAGTGATGTTTTGGTTCATTTTGGTCAGTTTCATTACTGTGCCGAAAACCATGCCGGGGGTGCATTTACTGCATCGATTCGGGCCGAAAATGAAACGATGCACCGATTCGTCCAGAAACAAAACTAACACACCGAATCCACTTTTATGGACCCAATAGTGATGTTTGGGTTTGTTTGTGTCAGTTTCATAATTGTGTCGAAAACTATGACGGGGTTGCATTTAATGCACCGAGTTGGGTAGAAAAGAAATGATGCACCGATTCGGGCCAGAAACGAAACGAACGCACCCAATCCACTTTTTTGGATCCAATATTGATGTTTTGGTTCATTTTGGTCAGTTGCATTACTGTGCCGAAAACCATGTCGGGGTGCATTTACTGCCCCAATTCGGGCCAAAAATTAAACGATGCACCGATTCATCTAGAAACAAAACGAACGCACCAAGTCCACTTTTATGGACCCAATAGTGATGTTTGGGTTCGTTTGGGTCAGTTTCATAATTGTGTCAAAAACCATGACGGGGTTGCGTTTAATGCACCGAGTCGGGCAGAAAAGAAACGATGCACCGATTCAGGCCAGAAATGAAACGAACGCACCCAATCCACTTTTTTGGACACAATATTGATGTTTTGGTTCATTTTGGTCAGTTTCATTACTGTGCCGAAAACCATTCCGGGGGTGCATTTAGTGCATCGATTTGGGCCGAAAATGAAACGATGCACTGATTCATCCAGAAACAAAACGAACGCAACCAGTCCACTTTTATGGACCCAATAGTGATGTTTGGGTTTGTTTGGGTCAGTTTCATAATTGTGTCGAAAACCATGACGGGGTTGCATTTAATGCACCGAGTTGGGCAGAAAAGAAACGATGCACCGATTCGGGCCAGAAACGAAACGAACGCACCCAATCCACTTTTTTGGACCCAATATTGATGTTTTGGTTCATTTTGCTCAGTTTCATTACTGTGCCGAAAACCATGTCGGGGTGCATTTACTCCACCGAGTCGGGCAGAAAAAAAACGATGCACCGATTCGGGCCAGAAACAAAACGAAAGCACCCAATCCACTTTTATGGACCCAATAGTGATGTTTTGGTTCATTTGGGTCAGTTTCGTAATTGTGTCGAAAACCGTGCCGGGGTTGCATTTAATGCACCGAGTCGGGCAGAAAAGAAACAATGCACCGATTCGGGCCAGAAACAAAACGAAAGCACCCAATCCATTTTTTTGGATCCAGTAGTGATGTTTTGGTTCATTTTGGTCAGTTTCATTACTGTGCCGAAAACCATGCCGGGGGTGCATTTACTGCATCGATTTGGGCCAAAAATGAAATGATGCACCGATTCATCCAGAAACAAAACGAACGCACCCAGACCACTTTTATGGACCCAATAGTGATGTTTGGGTTCGTTTGGGTCAGTTTCATAATTGTGTCGAAAACCATGACGGGGTTGCATTTAATGCACCGAGTTGGGCAGAAAAGAAACGATGCACCGATACGGGCCAGAAACGAAACGAACGCACTCAATCAACTTTTTTGGACCCAATATTGATGTTTTGGTTCATTTTGGTCAGTTTCATTACTATGCCAAAAACCATGTTGGGGTGCATTTACTGCACCGATTCGGGCCAAAAATTAAACGATGCACCGACTCGTCCAGAAACAAAACGAACGCAGCCAGTCCACATTTTTGGACCCAATAGTGATGTTTGGGTTCATTTGGGTCAGTTTCGTAATTGTGTCGAAAACCGTGCCGGGGTTGCATTTAATGCACCGAGTCGGGCAGAAAAGAAACGATGCACCGATTCGGGCCAGAAACAAAACGAAAGCACCCAATCCATTTTTTGGATCCAGTAGTGATGTTTTGGTTCATTTTGGTCAGTTTCATTACTGTGTCGAAAACCATGCCGGGGGTGCATTTACTGCATCGATTTGGGCCAAAAATGAAATGATGCACCGATTCATCCAGAAACAAAACGAACGCACCCAGACCACTTTTATGGACCCAATAGTGATGTTTGGGTTCGTTTGGGTCAGTTTCATAATTGTGTCGAAAACCATGACGGGGTTGCATTTAATGCACCGAGTTGGGCAGAAAAGAAACGATGCACCGATACGGGCCAGAAACGAAACGAACGCACTCAATCAACTTTTTTGGACCCAATATTGATGTTTTGGTTCATTTTGGTCAGTTTCATTACTATGCCAAAAACCATGTTGGGGTGCATTTACTGCACCGATTCGGGCCAAAAATTAAACGATGCACCGACTCGTCCAGAAACAAAACGAACGCAGCCAGTCCACATTTTTGGACCCAATAGTGATGTTTGGGTTCATTTGGGTCAGTTTCGTAATTGTGTCGAAAACCGTGCCGGGGTTGCATTTAATGCACCGAGTCGGGCAGAAAAGAAACGATGCACCGATTCGGGCCAGAAACAAAACGAAAGCACCCAATCCATTTTTTGGATCCAGTAGTGATGTTTTGGTTCATTTTGGTCAGTTTCATTACTGTGTCGAAAACCATGCCGGGGGTGCATTTACTGCATCGATTTGGGCCGAAAATGGAATGATGCACCGATTCATCCAGAAACAAAACGAACGCACCCAGACCACTTTTCTGGACCCAATAGTGATGTTTCGGTTCGTTTGGGTCAGTTTTATAATTGTGTCGAAAACCATGACGGGGTTGCATTTAATGCACCGAGTTGGGCAGAAAAGAAACGATGCACCGATACGGGCCAGAAACGAAACGAATGCACCCAATCCACTTTTTTTGACCCAATATTGATGTTTTGGTTCATTTTGGTCAGTTTCATTACTGTGCCGAAAACCATTCCGGGGGTGCATTTAGTGCATCGATTTGGGCCGAAAATGAAACGATGCACTGATTCATCCAGAAACAAAACGAACGCAACGAGTCCACTTTTATGGACCCAATAGTGATGTTTGGGTTTGTTTGGGTCAGTTTCATAATTGTGTCGAAAACCATGACGGGGTTGCATTTAATGCACCGAGTTGGGCAGAAAAGAAACGATGCACCGATTCGGGCCAGAAACGAAACGAACGTACCCAATCCACTTTTTTGGACCCAATATTGATGTTTTGGTTCATTTTGCTCAGTTTCATTACTGTGCCGAAAACCATGTCGGGGTGCATTTACTCCACCGTTTCGGGCCAAAAATTAAACGATGCACCGATTCATCCAGAAACAAAACGAACGCACCCAGTCCACTTTTATGGACCCAATAGTGATGTTTGGGTTCATTTGGGTCAGTTTCGTAATTGTGTCGAAAACCGTGCCGGGGTTGCATTTAATGCACCGAGTCGGGCAGAAAAGAAACGATGCACCGATTCGGGCCAGAAACAAAACGAAAGCACCCAATCCATTTTTTTGGATCCAGTAGTGATGTTTTGGTTCATTTTGGTCAGTTTCATTACTGTGCCGAAAACCATGCCGGGGGTGCATTTACTGCATCGATTTGGGCCGAAAATGAAATGATGCACCGATTCATCCAGAAACAAAACGAACGCACCCAGACCACTTTTCTGGACCCAATAGTGATGTTTCGGTTCGTTTGGGTCAGTTTTATAATTGTGTCGAAAACCATGACGGGGTTGCATTTAATGCACCGAGTTGGGCAGAAAAGAAACGATGCACCGATACGGGCCAGAAACGAAACGAACGCACTCAATCCACTTTTTTGGACCCAATATTGATGTTTTGGTTCATTTTGGTCAGTTTCATTACTATGCCGAAAACCATGTTGGGGTGCATTTACTCCACCGATTCGGGCCAAAAATTAAACGATGCACCGAGTCGTCCAGAAACAAAACGAACGCAGCCAGTCCACTTTTTTGGACCAAATAGTGATGTTTGGGTTCATTTGGGTCAGTTTAGTAATTGTGTCGAAAACCGTGCCGGGGTTGCATTTAATGCACCGAGTCGGGCAGAAAAGAAACGATGCACCGATTCAGGCCAGAAACAAAACGAAAGCACCCAATCCATTTTTTTGGATCCAGTAGTGATGTTTTGGTTCATTTTGGTCAGTTTCATTACTGTGTCGAAAACCATGCTGGGGGTGCATTTACTGCATCGATTTGGGCCGAAAATGAAATGATGCACCGATTCATCCAGAAACAAAACGAACGCACCCAGACCACTTTTCTGGACCCAATAGTGATGTTTCGGTTCGTTTGGGTCAATTTTATAATTGTGTCAAAAACCATGACGGGGTTGCATTTAATGCACCGAGTTGGGCAGAAAAGAAACGATGCACCGATACGGGCCAGAAACGAAACGAACGCACCCAATCCACTTTTTTGGACCCAATATTGATGTTTTGGTTCATTTTGGTCAGTTTCATTACTATGCCGAAAACCATGTTGGGGTGCATTTACTGCACCGATTCGGGCCAAAAATTAAACGATGCACCGACTCGTCCAGAAACAAAACGAATGCAGCCAGTCCACTTTTTTGGACCCAATAGTGATGTTTGGGTTCGTTTGGGTCAGTTTCATAATTCTGTCGAAAACCATGACGGGGTTGGATTTAATGCACCGAGTTGGGCAGAAAAGAAACGATGCACCGATACGGGCCAGAAACGAAGCGAACGCACCCAATCCACATTTTTGGATCCAATATTGATGTTTTGGTTCATTTTGGTCAGATTCATTACTGTGCCGAAAACCATGTCGGGGTGCATTTACTGCACCGATTTGGGCCAAAAATTAAACGATGCACCGACTCGTCCAGAAACAAAACGAACGCAGCCAGTCCACATTTTTGGACCCAATAGTGATGTTTGGGTTCATTTGGGTCAGTTTCGTAATTATGTCAAAAACCATTCCGGGGTTGCATTTAAAGCACCGAGTCGGGCAGAAAAGAAACGATGCACCGATTCAGGCCAGAAACAAAACGAACGCACCCAATCAACTTTTTTGGACCCAGCAGTGATGTTTTGGTTCATTTTGGTCAGTTTCATTACTGTGCCGAAAACCATGTCGGGGGTGCATTTACTGCATCGATTCGGGCCGAAAATGAAACGATGCACCGATTCGTCCAGAAACAAAACTAACACACCGAATCCACTTTTATGGACCCAATAGTGATGTTTGGGTTTGTTTGTGTCAGTTTCATAATTGTGTCGAAAACTATGACGGGGTTGCATTTAATGCACCGAGTTGGGTAGAAAAGAAATGATGCACCGATTCGGGCCAGAAACGAAACGAACGCACCCAATCCACTTTTTTGGATCCAATATTGATGTTTTGGTTCATTTTGGTCAGTTGCATTACTGTGCCGAAAACCATGTCGGGGTGCATTTACTGCCCCAATTCGGGCCAAAAATTAAACGATGCACCCATTCATCCAGAAACAAAACGAACGCACCAAGTCCACTTTTATGGACCCAATAGTGATGTTTGGGTCAGTTTCATAATTGTGTCAAAAACCATGACGGGGTTGCGTTTAATGCACCGAGTTGGGCAGAAAAGAAACGATGCACCGATTCAGGCCAGAAATGAAACGAACGCACCCAATCCACTTTTTTGGACACAATATTGATGTTTTGGTTCATTTTGGTCAGTTTAATTACTGTGCCGAAAACCATTCCGGGGGTGCATTTAGTGCATCGATTTGGGCCGAAAATGAAACGATGCACTGATTCATCCAGAAACAAAACGAACGCAACCAGTCCACTTTTATGGACCCAATAGTGATGTTTGGGTTTGTTTGGGTCAGTTTCATAATTGTGTCGAAAACCATGACGGGGTTGCATTTAATGCACCGAGTTGGGCAGAAAAGAAACGATGCACCGATTCGGGCCAGAAACGAAACGAACGCACCCAATCCACTTTTTTGGACCCAATATTGATGTTTTGGTTCAATTTGGTTAGTTTCATTACTATGCCGAAAACCATGTTGGGGTGCATTTACTGCACCGATTCGGGCCAAAAATTAAACGATGCACCGAGTCGTCCAGAAACAAAACGAACGCAGCCAGTCCACTTTTTTGGACCCAATAGTGATGTTTGGGTTCATTTGGGTCAGTTTAGTAATTGTGTCGAAAACCGTGCCGGGGTTGCATTTAATGCACCGAGTCGGGCAGAAAAGAAACGATGCACCGATTCGGGCCAGAAACAAAA
This sequence comes from Echinochloa phyllopogon, assembly GCA_033239725.1. Lineage (NCBI taxonomy): Eukaryota > Viridiplantae > Streptophyta > Magnoliopsida > Poales > Poaceae > Echinochloa > Echinochloa phyllopogon. The sequence continues at coordinate 34,876,697 of BTCW01000018.1, forward strand.
CGAAAGCACCCAATCCATTTTTTTGGATCCAGTAGTGATGTTTTGGTTCATTTTGGTCAGTTTCATTACTGTGTCGAAAACCATGCTGGGGGTGCATTTACTGCATCGATTTGGGCCGAAAATGAAATGATGCACCGATTCATCCAGAAACAAAACGAACGCACCCAGACCACTTTTCTGGACCCAATAGTGATGTTTCGGTTCGTTTGGGTCAATTTTATAATTGTGTCAAAAACCATGACGGGGTTGCATTTAATGCACCGAGTTGGGCAGAAAAGAAACGATGCACCGATACGGGCCAGAAACGAAACGAACGCACCCAATCCACTTTTTTGGACCCAATATTGATGTTTTGGTTCATTTTGGTCAGTTTCATTACTGTGCCGAAAACCATGTTGGGGTGCATTTACTGCACCGATTCGGGCCAAAAATTAAACGATGCACCGACTCGTCCAGAAACAAAACGAATGCAGCCAGTCCACTTTTTTGGACCCAATAGTGATGTTTGGGTTGGTTTGGGTCAGTTTCATAATTCTGTCGAAAACCATGACGGGGTTGGATTTAATGCACCGAGTTGGGCAGAAAAGAAACGATGCACCGATACAGGCCAGAAACGAAGCGAACGCACCCAATCCACATTTTTGGATCCAATATTGATGTTTTGGTTCATTTTGGTCAGATTCATTACTGTGCCGAAAACCATGTCGGGGTGCATATACTGCACCGATTCGGGCCAAAAATTAAACGATGCACCGACTCGTCCAGAAACAAAACGAACGCAGCCAGTCCACATTTTTGGACCCAATAGTGATGTTTGGGTTCATTTGGGTCAGTTTCGTAATTATGTCGAAAACCATTCCGGGGTTGCATTTAAAGCACCGAGTCGGGCAGAAAAGAAACGATGCACCGATTCAGGCCAGAAACAAAACGAACGCACCCAATCAACTTTTTTGGACCCAGCAGTGATGTTTTGGTTCATTTTGGTCAGTTTCATTACTGTGCCGAAAACCATGCCGGGGGTGCATTTACTGCATCGATTCGGGCCGAAAATGAAACGATGCACCGATTCGTCCAGAAACAAAACTAACACACCGAATCCACTTTTATGGACCCAATAGTGATGTTTGGGTATGTTTGTGTCAGTTTCATAATTGTGTCGAAAACTATGACGGGGTTGCATTTAATGCACCAAGTTGGGTAGAAAAGAAATGATGCACCGATTCGGGCCAGAAACGAAACGAACGCACCCAATCCACTTTTTTGGATCCAATATTGATGTTTTGGTTCATTTTGGTCAGTTGCATTACTGTGCCGAAAACCATGTCAGGGTGCATTTACTGCCCCAATTCGGGCCAAAAATTAAACGATGCACCGATTCATCCAGAAACAAAACGAACGCACCAAGTCCACTTTTATGGACCCAATAGTGATGTTTGGGTTCGTTTGGGTCAGTTTCATAATTGTGTCAAAAACCATGACGGGGTTGCGTTTAATGCACCGAGTTGGGCAGAAAAGAAACGATGCACCGATTCAGGCCAGAAATGAAATGAACGCACCCAATCCACTTTTTTGGACACAATATTGATGTTTTGGTTCATTTTGGTCAGTTTAATTACTGTGCCGAAAACCATTCCGGGGGTGCATTTAGTGCATCGATTTGGGCCGAAAATGAAACGATGCACTGATTCATCCAGAAACAAAACGAACGCAACCAGTCCACTTTTATGGACCCAATAGTGATGTTTGGGTTTGTTTGGGTCAGTTTCATAATTGTGTCGAAAACCATGACGGGGTTGCATTTAATGCACCGAGTTGGGCAGAAAAGAAACGATGCACCGATTCGGGCCAGAAACGAAACGAACGCACCCAATCCACTTTTTTGGACCCAATATTGATGTTTTGGTTCATTTTGCTCAGTTTCATTACTGTGCCGAAAACCATGTCGGGGTGCATTTACTTCACCGTTTCGGGCCAAAAATTAAACGATGCACCGATTCATCCAGAAACAAAACGAACGCACCCAGTCCACTTTTATGGACCCAATAGTGATGTTTGGGTTCATTTGGGTCAGTTTCGTAATTGTGTCGAAAACCGTGCCGGGGTTGCATTTAATGCACCGAGTCGGGCAGAAAAGAAACGATGCACCGATTCGGGCCAGAAACAAAACGAAAGCACCCAATCCATTTTTTTGGATCCAGTAGTGATGTTTTGGTTCATTTTGGTCAGTTTCATTACTGTGCCGAAAACCATGCCGGGCTGTGCATTTACTGCATCGATTTGGGCCGAAAATGAAATGATGCACCGATTCATCCAGAAACAAAACGAACGCACCCAGACCACTTTTCTGGACCCAATAGTGATGTTTCGGTTCGTTTGGGTCAGTTTTATAATTGTGTCGAAAACCATGACGGGGTTGCATTTAATGCACCGAGTTGGGCAGAAAAGAAACGATGCACCGATACGGGCCAGAAACGAAACGAACGCACTCAATCCACTTTTTTGGACCCAATATTGATGTTTTGGTTCATTTTGGTCAGTTTCATTACTATGCCGAAAACCATGTTGGGGTGCATTTACTCCACCGATTCGGGCCAAAAATTAAACGATGCACCGACTCGTCCAGAAACAAAACGAACGCAGCCAGTCCACTTTTTTGGACCCAATAGTGATGTTTGGGTTCATTTGGGTCAGTTTCGTAATTGTGTCGAAAACCATGCCGGGGTTGCATTTAATGCACCGAGTCGGGCAGAAAAGAAACGATGCACCGATTCGGGCCAGAAACGAAACGAACGCAGCCAGTCCACTTTTTTGGACCCAATAGTGATATTTGGGTTCATTTGGGTCAGTTTCGTAATTATGTCGAAAACCATTCCGGGGTTGCATTTAATGCACCGAGTCGGGCAGAAAAGAAACGATGCACCGATTCTGGCCAGAAACAAAACGAACGCACCCAATCAACTCTTTTGGACCCAGCAGTGATGTTTTGGTTCATTTTGGTCAGTTTCATTACTGTGCCGAAAACCATGCCGGGGGTGCATTTACTGCATCGATTCGGGCCGAAAATGAAACGATGCACCGATTCGTCCAGAAACAAAACTAACACACCGAATCCACTTTTATAAACCCAGTAGTGATGTTTGGGTTTGTTTGTGTCAGTTTCATAATTGTGTCGAAAACTATGACGGGGTTGCATTTAATGCACCGAGTTGGGTAGAAAAGAAATGATGCACCGATTCGGGCCAGAAACGAAACGAACGCACCCAATCCACTTTTTTGGATCCAATATTGATGTTTTGGTTCATTTTGGTCAGTTGCATTACTGTGCCGAAAACCATGTCGGGGTGCATTTACTGCCCCAATTCGGGCCAAAAATTAAACGATGCACCGATTCATCCAGAAACAAAACGAACGCACCAAGTCCACTTTTATGGACCCAATAGTGATGTTTGGGTTCGTTTGGGTCACTTTCATAATTGTGTCAAAAACCATGACGGGGTTGCGTTTAATGCACCGAGTTGGGCAGAAAAGAAACGATGCACCGATTCAGGCCAGAAATGAAACGAACGCACCCAATCCACTTTTTTGGACACAATATTGATGTTTTGGTTCATTTTGGTCAGTTTCATTACTGTGCCGAAAACCATTCCGGGGGTGCATTTAGTGCATCGATTTGGGCCGAAAATGAAACGATGCACTGATTCATCCAGAAACAAAACGAACGCAACTAGTCCACTTTTATGGACCCAATAGTGATGTTTGGGTTTGTTTGGGTCAGTTTCATAATTGTGTCGAAAACCATGACGGGGTTGCATTTAATGCACCGAGTTGGGCAGAAAAGAAACGATGCACCGATTCGGGCCAGAAACGAAACGAACGCACCCAATCCACTTTTTTGGACCCAATATTGATGTTTTGGTTCATTTTGCTTAGTTTCATTACTGTGCCGAAAACCATGTCGGGGTGCATTTACTCCACCGTTTCGGGCCGAAAATTAAACGATGCACCGATTCATCCAGAAACAAAACGAACGCACCCAGTCCACTTTTATGGACCCAATAGTGATGTTTGGGTTCATTTGGGTCAGTTTCGTAATTGTGTCGAAAACCGTGCCGGGGTTGCATTTAATGCACCGAGTCGGGCAGAAAAGAAACGATGCACCGATTCGGGCCAGAAACAAAACGAAAGCACCCAATCCATTTTTTTGGATCCAGTAGTGATGTTTTGGTTCATTTTCGCCAGTTTCATTACTGTGCCGAAAACCATGCCGGGGGTGTATTTACTGCAACGATTTGGGCCAAAAATGAAATGATGCACCGATTCATCCAGAAACAAAACGAACGCACCCAGACCACTTTTATGGACCCAATAGTGATGTTTGGGTTCGTTTGGGTCAGTTTCATAATTGTGTCGAAAACCATGACGGGGTTGCATTTAATGCACCGAGTTGGGCAGAAAAGAAACGATGCACCGATACGGGCCAGAAACGAAACGAACGCACTCAATCCACTTTTTTGGACCCAAAATTGATGTTTTGGTTCATTTTGGTCAGTTTCATTACTATGCCGAAAACCATGTTGGGGTGCATTTACTGCACCGATTCGGGCCAAAAATTAAACGATGCACCGACTCGTCCAGAAACAAAACGAACGCAGCCAGTCCACATTTTTGGACCCAATAGTGATGTTTGGGTTCATTTGGGTCAGTTTCGTAATTGTGTCGAAAACCGTGCCGGGGTTGCATTTAATGCACCGAGTCGGGCAGAAAAGAAACGATGCACCGATTCGGGCCAGAAACAAAACGAAAGCACCCAATCCATTTTTTTGGATCCAGTAGTGATGTTTTGGTTCATTTTGGTTAGTTTCATTACTGTGTCGAAAACCATGTCGGGGGTGCATTTACTGCATCGATTTGGGCCGAAAATGGAATGATGCACCGATTCATCCAGAAACAAAACGAACGCACCCAGACCACTTTTCTGGACCCAATAGTGATGTTTCGGTTCGTTTGGGTCAGTTTTATAATTGTGTCGAAAACCATGACGGGGTTGCATTTAATGCACCGAGTTGGGCAGAAAAGAAACGATGCGGGCCAGAAACGAAACGAACGCACTCAATCCACTTTTTTGGACCCAATATTGATGTTTTGGTTCATTTTGGTCAGTTTCATTACTATGCCGAAAACCATGTTGGGTGCATTTACTCCACCGATTCGGGCCAAAAATTAAACGATGCACCGACTCGTCCAGAAACAAAACGAACGCAGCCAGTCCACTTTTTTGGACCCAATAGTGATGTTTGGGTTCATTTGGGTCAGTTTCGTAATTGTGTCGAAAACCATGCCGGGGTTGCATTTAATGCACCGAGTCGGGCAGAAAAGAAACGATGCACCGATTCGGGCCAGAAACGAAACGAACGCAGCCAGTCCACTTTTTTGGACCCAATAGTGATATTTGGGTTCATTTGGGTCAGTTTCGTAATTATGTCGAAAACCATTCCGGGGTTGCATTTAATGCACCGAGTCGGGCAGAAAAGAAACGATGCACCGATTCTGGCCAGAAACAAAACGAACGCACCCAATCAACTTTTTTGGACCCAGCAGTGATGTTTTGGTTCATTTTGGTCAGTTTCATTACTGTGCCGAAAACCATGCCGGGGGTGCATTTACTGCATCGATTCGGGCCGAAAATGAAACGATGCACCGATTCGTCCAGAAACAAAACTAACACACCGAATCCACTTTTATAAACCCAATAGTGATGTTTGGGTTTGTTTGTGTCAGTTTCATAATTGTGTCAAAAACTATGACGGGGTTGCATTTAATGCACCGAGTTGGGTAGAAAAGAAATGATGCACCGATTCGGGCCAGAAACGAAACGAACGCACCCAATCCACTTTTTTGGATCCAATATTGATGTTTTGGTTCATTTTGGTCAGTTGCATTACTGTGCCGAAAACCATGTCGGGGTGCATTTACTGCCCCAATTCGGGCCAAAAATTAAACGATGCACCGATTCATCCAGAAACAAAACGAACGCACCAAGTCCACTTTTATGGACCCAATAGTGATGTTTGGGTTCGTTTGGGTCAGTTTCATAATTGTGTCAAAAACCATGACGGGGTTGCGTTTAATGCACCGAGTTGGGCAGAAAAGAAACGATGCACCGATTCAGGCCAGAAATGAAACGAACGCACCCAATCCACTTTTTTGGACACAATATTGATGTTTTGGTTCATTTTGGTCAGTTTCATTACTGTGCCGAAAACCATTCCGGGGGTGCATTTAGTGCATCGATTTGGGCCGAAAATGAAACGATGCACCGATTCATCCAGAAACAAAACGAACGCACCCAGTCCACTTTTATGGACCCAATAGTGATGTTTGGGTTCATTTGGGTCAGTTTCGTAATTGTGTCGAAAACCGTGCCGGGGTTGCATTTAATGCACCGAGTCGGGCAGAAAAGAAACGATGCACCGATTCGGGCCAGAAACAAAACGAAAGCACCCAATCCATTTTTTTGGATCCAGTAGTGATGTTTTGGTTCATTTTGGTCAGTTTCATTACTGTGCCGAAAACCATGCCGGGGGTGTATTTACTGCATCAATTTGGGCCGAAAATGAAACGATGCACTGATTCATCCAGAAACAAAACGAACGCACCCAGACCACTTTTATGGACCCAATAGTGATGTTTGGGTTCGTTTGGGTCAGTTTCATAATTGTGTTGAAAACCATGACGGGGTTGCATTTAATGCACCGAGTTGGGCAGAAAAGAAACGATGCACCGATACGTGCCAGAAACGAAACGAACGCACTCAATCCACTTTTTTGGACCCAATATTGATGTTTTGGTTCATTTTGGTCAGTTTCATTACGATGCCGAAAACCATGTTGGGGTGCATTTACTGCACCGATTCGGGCCAAAAATTAAACGATGCACCGACTCGTCCAGAAACAAAACGAACGCAGCCAGTCCACATTTTTGGACCCAATAGTGATGTTTGGGTTCATTTGGGTCAGTTTCGTAATTGTGTTGAAAACCGTACCGGGGTTGCATTTAATGCACCGAGTCGGGCAGAAAAGAAACGATGCACCGATTCGGGCCAGAAACAAAACGAAAGCACCCAATGCATTTTTTGGATCCAGTAGTGATGTTTTGGTTCATTTTGGTCAGTTTCATTACTGTGCCGAAAACCATGACGGGGGTGCATTTACTACATCGATTTGGGCCGAAAATGAAATGATGCACCTATTCATCCAGAAACAAAACGAACGCACCCAGTCCACTTTTTTGGACCCAATAGTGATGTTTGGGTTCATTTGGGTCAGTTTCGTAATTATGTCGAAAACCGTGCCGGGGTTGCATTTAATGCACCGAGTCGGGCAGAAAAGAAACGATGCACCGATTCGGGTCAGAAACGAAACGAACGCACCCAATCCACTTTTTTGGAACCAATATTGATGTTTTGGTTCATTTTGGTCAGTTTTATTACTGTGCCGAAAACCATGTCGGGTTGCATTTACTGCACCGTTTCGGGCCGGAAATTAAATGATGCACCGATTCGTCCAGAAACAAAACGAACGCAGCCAGTCCACATTTTTGGACCCAATAGTGATGTTTTGGTTCATTTGGGTCAGTTTCGTAATTGTGTCGAAAACCGTGCCGGGGTTGCATTTAATGCACCGAGTCGGGCAGAAAAGAAACGATGCACCGATTCGGGCCAGAAACAAAACGAAAGCACCCAATCCATTTTTTTGGATCCAGTAGTGATGTTTTGGTTCATTTTGGTCAGTTTCGTTACTGTGTCGAAAACCATGCCGGGGGTGCATTTACTGCATCGATTTGGGCCGAAAATGGAATGATGCACCGATTCATCTAGAAACAAAACGAACGGACCCAGACCACTTTTCTGGACCCAATAGTGATGTTTCGGTTCGTTTGGGTCAGTTTTATAATTGTGTCAAAAACCATGACGGGGTTGCATTTAATGCACCGAGTTGGGCAGAAAAGAAACGATGCACCGATACGGGCCAGAAACGAAACGAACGCACTCAATCCACTTTTTTGGACCCAATATTGATGTTTTGGTTCATTTTGGTCAGTTTCATTACTATGCCGAAAACCATGTTGGGGTGCATTTACTCCACCGATTCGGGCCAAAAATTAAACGATGCACCGACTCGTCCAGAAACAAAACGAACGCAGCCAGTCCACTTTTTTGGACCCAATAGTGATGTTTGGGTTCATTTGGGTCAGTTTCGTAATTGTGTCGAAAACCATGCCGGCGTTGCATTTAATGCACCGAGTCGGGCAGAAAAGAAACGATGCACCGATTCGGGCCAGAAACGAAACGAACGCAGCCAGTCCACTTTTTTGGACCCAATAGTGATATTTGGGTTCATTTGGGTCAGTTTCGTAATTATGTCGAAAACCATTCCGGGGTTGCATTTAATGCACCGAGTCGGGCAGAAAAGAAACGATGCACCGATTCTGGCCAGAAACAAAACGAACGCACCCAATCAACTTTTTTGGACCCAGCAGTGATGTTTTGGTTCATTTTGGTCAGTTTCATTACTGTGCCGAAAACCATGCCGGGGGTGCATTTACTGCATCGATTCGGGCCGAAAATGAAACGATGCACCGATTCGTCCAGAAACAAAACTAACACACCGAATCCACTTTTATAAACCCAATAGTGATGTTTGGGTTTGTTTGTGTCAGTTTCATAATTGTGTCGAAAACTATGACGGGGTTGCATTTAATGCACCGAGTTGGGTAGAAAAGAAATGATGCACCGATTCGGGCCAGAAACGAAACGAACGCACCCAATCCACTTTTTTGGATCCAATATTGATGTTTTGGTTCATTTTGGTCAGTTGCATTACTGTGCCGAAAACCATGTCGGGGTGCATTTACTGCCCCAATTCGGGCCAAAAATTAAATGATGCACCGATTCATCCAGAAACAAAACGAACGCACCAAGTCCACTTTTATGGACCCAATAGTGATGTTTGGGTTCGTTTGGGTCAGTTTCATAATTGTGTCAAAAACCATGACGGGGTTGCGTTTAATGCACCGAGTTGGGCAGAAAAGAAACGATGCACCGATTCAGGCCAGAAATGAAACGAACGCACCCAATCCACTTTTTTGGACACAATATTGATGTTTTGGTTCATTTTGGTCAGTTTCATTACTGTGCCGAAAACCATGTTGGGGTGCATTTACTGCACCGATTCGGGCCAAAAATTAAACGATGCACCGACTCGTCCAGAAACAAAACGAACGCAGCCAGTCCACATTTTTGGACCCAATAGTGATGTTTGGGTTCATTTGGGTCAGTTTCGTAATTGTGTCGAAAACCGTGCCGGGGTTGCATTTAATGCACCGAGTCGGGCAGAAAAGAAACGATGCACCGATTCGGGCCAGAAACAAAACGAAAGCACCCAATCCATTTTATTGGATCCAGTAGTGATGTTTTGGTTCATTTTGGTCAGTTTCATTACTGTGTCGAAAACCATGCCGGGGGTGCATTTACTGCATCGATTTGGGCCGAAAATGGAATGATGCACCGATTCATCCAGAAACAAAACGAACGCACCCAGACCACTTTTCTGGACCCAATAGTGATGTTTCGGTTCGTTTGGGTCAGTTTTATAATTGTGTCGAAAACCATGACGGGGTTGCATTTAATGCACCGAGTTGGGTAGAAAAGAAACGATGCACTGATACGGGCCAGAAACGAAACGAACGCACCCAATCCACTTTTTTGGACCCAATATTGATGTTTTGGTTCATTTTGGTCAGTTTCATTACTGTGCCGAAAACAAGGTTCGGGTGCATTTACTGCACCGATTCGGGCCAAAAATTAAACGATGCACCGACTCGTACAAAAACAAAACGAACGCAGCCAGTCCACATTTTTGGACCCAATAGTGATGTTTGGGTTCATTTGGGTCAGTTTTGTAATTGTGTCGAAAACCGTGCCGGGGTTGCATTTAATGCACCGAGTCGGGCAGAAAAGAAACGATGCACCGATTCAGGCCAGAAACAAAACGAAAGCACCCAATCCATTTTTTTGGATCCAGTAGTGATGTTTTGGTTCATTTTGGTTAGTTTCATTACAGTGCCGAAAACCATGCCGGGGTGCATTTACTGCATCGATTTGGGCCGAAAATGAAATGATGCACCGATTCATCCAGAAACAAAACGAACGCACCCAGACCACTTTTCTGGACCCAATAGTGATGTTTCGGTTCGTTTGGGTCAGTTTTATAATTGTGTCGAAAACCATGACGGGGTTGCATTTAATGCACCGAGTTGGGTAGAAAAGAAACGATGCACCGATACGGGCCAGAAACGAAACGAACGCACCCAATCCACTTTTTTGGACCCAATATTGATGTTTTGGTTCATTTTGGTCAGTTTCATTACTGTGCCGAAAACAATGTTGGGGTGCATTTACTGCACCGATTCGGGCCAAAAATTAAACGATGCACCGACTCGTACAAAAACAAAACGAACGCAGCCAGTCCACTTTTTTGGACCCAATAGTGATGTTTGGGTTCATTTGGGTCAGTTTCGTAATTGTGTCGAAAACCATGCCGGGGTTGCATTTAATACACCGAGTCGGGCAGAAAAGAAACGATGCATTGATTCGGGCCAGAAACAAAACGAAAGCACCCAATCCATTTTTTTGGATCCAGTAGTGATGTTTTGGTTCATTTTGGTCAGTTTCATTACTGTGCCGAAAACCATGCCGGGGTGCATTTACTGCATCGATTTGGGCCGAAAATGAAATGATGCACCGATTCATCCAGAAACAAAACGAACGCACCCAGACCACTTTTCTGGACCCAATAGTGATGTTTTGGTTCGTTTGGGTCAGTTTTATAATGGTGTGGAAAACCATGACGGGGTTGCATTTAATACACCGAGTTGGGCAGAAAAGAAACGATGCACCGATACGGGCGAGAAACGAAACGAACGCACCCAATCCACTTTTTTGGACCCAATATTGATGTTTTGGTTCATTTTGGTCAGTTTCATTACTATGCCGAAAACCATGTTGGGGTGCATTTACTGCACCGATTCGGGCCAAAAATTAAACGATGCACCGACTCGTCCAGAAACAAAACGAACGCAGCCAGTCCACTTTTTTGGACCCAATAGTGATGTTTGGGTTCATTTGGGTCAGTTTCGTAATTGTGTCGAAAACCATGCCGGGGTTGCATTTAATGCACCGAGTCGGGCAGAAAAGAAACGATGCACCGATTCGGGCCAGAAACAAAACGAACGCAGCCAGTCCACTTTTTTGGACCCAAGAGTGATGTTTGGGTTCATTTGGGTCAGTTTCGTAATTGTGTCGAAAACCGTGCCGGGGTTGCATTTAATGCACCGAGTCGGGCTGAAAAGAAACGATGCACCGATTCGGCCCAGAAACAAAACGAAAGCACCCAATCCACTTTTTTGCACCCAATATTGATGTTTTGGTTCATTTTGGTCAGTTTCATTACTGTGCCGAAAACCATGTCGGGGTGCATTTACTGCACCGATTCGGGCCAAAAATTAAACGATGCACCGACTCGTCCAGAAACAAAACGAACGCAGCCAGTCCACATTTTTGGACCCAATAGTGATGTTTGGGTTCATTTGGGTCAGTTTTGTAATTGTGTTGAAAACCGTGTCGGGGTTGCATTTAATGCACCGAGTCGGGCAGAAAAGAAACGATGCACTGATTCGGGCCAGAAACAAAACGAAAGCACCCAATCCATTTTTTTGGATCTAGTAGTGATGTTTTGGTTCATTTTGGTTAGTTTCATTACAGTGCCGAAAACCATGCCAGGGTGCATTTACTGCATCGATTTGGGCCGAAAATGAAATGATGCACCGATTCATCCAGAAACAAAACGAACGCACCCAGACCGCTTTTCTGGACCCAATTGTGATGTTTCGGTTCGTTTGGGTCAGTTTTATAATTGTGTCGAAAACCATGACGGGATTGCATTTAATGCACCGAGTTGGGCAGAAAAGAAACGATGCACCGATTCGGGCCAGAAACAAAACGAAAGCACCCAATCCACTTTTTTGCACCCAATATTGATGTTTTGGTTCATTTTGGTCAGTTTCATTACTGTGCCGAAAACCATGTCGGGGTGCATTTACTGCACCGATTCGGGCCAAAAATTAAACGATGCACCGACTCGTCCAGAAACAAAACGAACGCAGCCAGTCCACATTTTTGGACCCAATAGTGATGTTTGGGTTCATTTGGGTCAGTTTTGTAATTGTGTCGAAAACCGTGCCGGGGTTGCATTTAATGCACCGAGTCGGGCAGAAAAGAAACGATGCACCGATTCGGGCCAGAAACAAAACGAAAGCACCCAATCCATTTTTTTGGATCCAGTAGTGATGTTTTGGTTCATTTTGGTTAGTTTCATTACAGTGCCGAAAACCATGCCGGGGTGCATTTACTGCATCGATTTGGGCCGAAAATGAAATGATGCACCGATTCATCCAGAAACAAAACGAACGCACCCAGACCACTTTTCTGGACCCAATAGTGATGTTTCGGTTCGTTTGGGTCAGTTTTATAATTGTGTCGAAAACCATGACGGGGTTGCATTTAATGCACCGAGTTGGGTAGAAAAGAAACGATGCACTGATACGGGCCAGAAACGAAACGAACGCACCCAATCCACTTTTTTGGACCCAATATTGATGTTTTGGTTCATTTTGGTCAGTTTCATTACTGTGCCGAAAACAAGGTTGGGGTGCATTTACTGCACCGATTCGGGCCAAAAATTAAACGATGCACCGACTCGTACAAAAACAAAACGAACGCAGCCAGTCCACATTTTTGGACCCAATAGTGATGTTTGGGTTCATTTGGGTCAGTTTTGTAATTGTGTCGAAAACCGTGCCGGGGTTGCATTTAATGCACCGAGTCGGGGAGAAAAGAAACGATGCACCGATTCAGGCCAGAAACAAAACGAAAGCACCCAATCCATTTTTTTGGATCCAGTAGTGATGTTTTGGTTCATTTTGGTTAGTTTCATTACAGTGCCGAAAACCATGCCGGGGTGCATTTACTGCATCGATTTGGGCCGAAAATGAAATGATGCACCGATTCATCCAGAAACAAAACGAACGCACCCAGACCACTTTTCTGGAACCAATAGTGATGTTTCGGTTCGTTTGGGTCAGTTTTATAATTGTGTCGAAAACCATGACGGGGTTGCATTTAATGCACCGAGTTGGGTAGAAAAGAAACGATGCACCGATACGGGCCAGAAACGAAACGAACGCACCCAATCCACTTTTTTGGACCCAATATTGATGTTTTGGTTCATTTTGGTCAGTTTCATTACTGTGCCGAAAACAATGTTGGGGTGCATTTACTGCACCGATTCGGGCCAAAAATTAAACGATGCACCGACTCGTACAAAAACAAAACGAACGCAGCCAGTCCACTTTTTTGGACCCAATAGTGATGTTTGGGTTCATTTGGGTCAGTTTTGTAATTGTGTCGAAAACCGTGCCGGGGTTGCATTTAATGCACCGAGTCGGGCAGAAAAGAAACGATGCACCGATTCAGGCCAGAAACAAAACGAAAGCACCCAATCCATTTTTTTGGATCCAGTAGTGATGTTTTGGTTCATTTTGGTTAGTTTCATTACAGTGCCGAAAACCATGCCGGGGTGCATTTACTGCATCGATTTGGGCCGAAAATGAAATGATGCACCGATTCATCCAGAAACAAAACGAACGCACCCAGACCACTTTTCTGGACCCAATAGTGATGTTTCGGTTCGTTTGGGTCAGTTTTATAATTGTGTCGAAAACCATGACGGGGTTGCATTTAATGCACCGAGTTGGGTAGAAAAGAAACGATGCACCGATACGGGCCAGAAACGAAACGAACGCACCCAATCCACTTTTTTGGACCCAATATTGATGTTTTGGTTCATTTTGGTCAGTTTCATTACTGTGCCGAAAACAATGTTGGGGTGCATTTACTGCACCGATTCGGGCCAAAAATTAAACGATGCACCGACTCGTACAAAAACAAAACGAACGCAGCCAGTCCACTTTTTTGGACCCAATAGTGATGTTTGGGTTCATTTGGGTCAGTTTCGTAATTGTGTCGAAAACCATGCCGGGGTTGCATTTAATACACCGAGTCGGGCAGAAAAGAAACGATGCATTGATTCGGGCCAGAAACAAAACGAAAGCACCCAATCCATTTTTTTGGATCCAGTAGTGATGTTTTGGTTCATTTTGGTCAGTTTCATTACTGTGCCGAAAACCATGCCGGGGTGCATTTACTGCATCGATTTGGGCCGAAAATGAAATGATGCACCGATTCATCCAGAAACAAAACGAACGCACCCAGACCACTTTTCTGGACCCAATAGTGATGTTTTGGTTCGTTTGGGTCAGTTTTATAATGGTGTGGAAAACCATGACGGGGTTGCATTTAATACACCGAGTTGGGCAGAAAAGAAACGATGCACCGATACGGGCGAGAAACGAAACGAACGCACCCAATCCACTTTTTTGGACCCAATATTGATGTTTTGGTTCATTTTGGTCAGTTTCATTACTGTGCCGAAAACAATGTTGGGGTGCATTTACTGCACCGATTCGGGCCAAAAATTAAACGATGCACCGACTCGTCCAGAAACAAAACGAACGCAGCCAGTCCACTTTTTTGTTCCCAATAGTGATGTTTGGGTTCATTTGGGTCAGTTTCGTAATTGTGTCGAAAACCATGCCGGGGTTGCATTTAATGCACCGAGTCGGGCAGAAAAGAAACGATGCACCGATTCCGGCCAGAAACAAAACGAACGCAGCCAGCCCACTTTTTTGGACCCAATAGTGATGTTTGGGTTCATTTGGGTCAGTTTCGTAATTGTGTCGAAAACCGTGCGGGGGTTGCATTTAATGCACCGAGTTGGGCAGAAAAGAAACGATGCACCGATTCGGGCCAGAAACAAAACGAAAGCACCCAATCCACTTTTTTGCACCCAATATTGATGTTTTGGTTCATTTTGGTCAGTTTCATTACTGTGCCGAAAACCATGTCGGGGTGCATTTACTGCACCGATTCGGGCCAAAAATTAAACGATGCACCGACTCGTCCAGAAACAAAACGAACGCAGCCAGTCCACATTTTTGGACCCAATAGTGATGTTTGGGTTCATTTGGGTCAGTTTTGTAATTGTGTTGAAAACCGTGTCGGGGTTGCATTTAATGCACCGAGTCGGGCAGAAAAGAAACGATGCACTGATTCGGGCCAGAAACAAAACGAAAGCACCCAATCCATTTTTTTGGATCTAGTAGTGATGTTTTGGTTCATTTTGGTTAGTTTCATTACAGTGCCGAAAACCATGCCAGGGTGCATTTACTGCATCGATTTGGGCCGAAAATGAAATGATGCACCGATTCATCCAGAAACAAAACGAACGCACCCAGACCGCTTTTCTGGACCCAATTGTGATGTTTCGGTTCGTTTGGGTCAGTTTTATAATTGTGTCGAAAACCATGACGGGGTTGCATTTAATGCACCGAGTTGGGCAGAAAAGAAACGATGCACCGATTCGGGCCAGAAACAAAACGAAAGCACCCAATCCACTTTTTTGCACCCAATATTGATGTTTTGGTTCATTTTGGTCAGTTTCATTACTGTGCCGAAAACCATGTCGGGGTGCATTTACTGCACCGATTCGGGCCAAAAATTAAACGATGCACCGACTCGTCCAGAAACAAAACGAACGCAGCCAGTCCACATTTTTGGACCCAATAGTGATGTTTGGGTTCATTTGGGTCAGTTTTGTAATTGTGTCGAAAACCGTGCCGGGGTTGCATTTAATGCACCGAGTCGGGCAGAAAAGAAACGATGCACCGATTCAGGCCAGAAACAAAACGAAAGCACCCAATCCATTTTTTTGGATCCAGTAGTGATGTTTTGGTTCATTTTGGTTAGTTTCATTACAGTGCCGAAAACCATGCCGGGGTGCATTTACTGCATCGATTTGGGCCGAAAATGAAATGATGCACCGATTCATCCAGAAACAAAACGAACGCACCCAGACCACTTTTCTGGACCCAATAGTGATGTTTCGGTTCGTTTGGGTCAGTTTTATAATTGTGTCGAAAACCATGACGGGGTTGCATTTAATGCACCGAGTTGGGTAGAAAAGAAACGATGCACCGATACGGGCCAGAAACGAAACGAACGCACCCAATCCACTTTTTTGGACCCAATATTGATGTTTTGGTTCATTTTGGTCAGTTTCATTACTGTGCCGAAAACAATGTTGGGGTGCATTTACTGCACCGATTCGGGCCAAAAATTAAACGATGCACCGACTCGTACAAAAACAAAACGAACGCAGCCAGTCCACTTTTTTGGACCCAATAGTGATGTTTGGGTTCATTTGGGTCAGTTTCGTAATTGTGTCGAAAACCATGCCGGGGTTGCATTTAATACACCGAGTCGGGCAGAAAAGAAACGATGCATTGATTCGGGCCAGAAACAAAACGAAAGCACCCAATCCATTTTTTTGGATCCAGTAGTGATGTTTTGGTTCATTTTGGTCAGTTTCATTACTGTGCCGAAAACCATGCCGGGGTGCATTTACTGCATCGATTTGGGCCGAAAATGAAATGATGCACCGATTCATCCAGAAACAAAACGAACGCACCCAGACCACTTTTCTGGACCCAATAGTGATGTTTTGGTTCGTTTGGGTCAGTTTTATAATGGTGTGGAAAACCATGACGGGGTTGCATTTAATACACCGAGTTGGGCAGAAAAGAAACGATGCACCGATATGGGCGAGAAACGAAACGAACGCACCCAATCCAGTTTTTTGGACCCAATATTGATGTTTTGGTTCATTTTGGTCAGTTTCATTACTGTGCCGAAAACCATGTTGGGGTGCATTTACTGCACCGATTCGGGCCAAAAATTAAACGATGCACCGACTCGTCCAGAAACAAAACGAACGCAGCCAGTCCACTTTTTTGGACCCAATAGTGATGTTTGGGTTCATTTGGGTCAGTTTCGTAATTGTGTCGAAAACCATGCCGGGGTTGCATTTAATGCACCGAGTCGGGCAGAAAAGAAACGATGCACCGATTCCGGCCAGAAACAAAACGAACGCAGCCAGTCCACTTTTTTGGACCCAATAGTGATGTTTGGGTTCATTTGGGTCAGTTTCGTAATTGTGTCGAAAACCGTGCCGGGGTTGCATTTAATGCACCGAGTTGGGCAGAAAAGAAACGATGCACCGATTCGGGCCAGAAACAAAACGAAAGCACCCAATCCACTTTTTTGCACCCAATATTGATGTTTTGGTTCATTTTGGTCAGTTTCATTACTGTGCCGAAAACCATGTCGGGGTGCATTTACTGCACCGATTCGGGCCAAAAATTAAACGATGCACCGACTCGTCCAGAAACAAAACGAACGCAGCCAGTCCACATTTTTGGACCCAATAGTGATGTTTGGGTTCATTTGGGTCAGTTTTGTAATTGTGTTGAAAACCGTGTCGGGGTTGCATTTAATGCACCGAGTCGGGCAGAAAAGAAATGATGCACTGATTCGGGCCAGAAACAAAACGAAAGCACCCAATCCATTTTTTTGGATCTAGTAGTGATGTTTTGGTTCATTTTGGTTAGTTTCATTACAGTGCCGAAAACCATGCCAGGGTGCATTTACTGCATCGATTTGGGCCGAAAATGAAATGATGCACCGATTCATCCAGAAACAAAACGAACGCACCCAGACCGCTTTTCTGGACCCAATTGTGATGTTTCGGTTCGTTTGGGTCAGTTTTATAATTGTGTCGAAAACCATGACGGGGTTGCATTTAATGCACCGAGTTGGGCAGAAAAGAAACGATGCACCGATACGGGCCGGAAACGAAACGAACGCACCCAATCCACTTTTTTGGACCCAATATTGATGTTTTGGTTCATTTTGGTCAGTTTCATTACTGTGCCGAAAACCATGTTGGGGTGCATTTACTGCACCGATTCGGGCCAAAAATTAAACGATGCACCGACTCGTCCAAAAACAAAACGAACGCAGCCAGTCCACTTTTTTGGACCCAATAGTGATGTTTGGGTTCATTTGGGTCAGTTTCGTAATTGTGTCGAAAACCATGCCGGGGTTGCATTTAATGCACCGAGTCGGGCAGAAAAGAAACGATGCACCGATTCGGGCCAGAAACAAAACGAACGCAGCCAGTCCACTTTTTTGGACCCATTAGTGATGTTTGGGTTCATTTGGGTCAGTTTTGTAATTGTGTCGAAAACCGTGCCGGGGTTGCATTTAATGCACCGAGTCGGGCAGAAAAGAAACGATGCACCGATTCGGGCCAGAAACAAAACGAAAGCACCGAATCCACTTTTTTGCACCCAATATTGATGTTTTGGTTCATTTTGGTCAGTTTCATTACTGTGCCGAAAACCATGTCGGGGTGCATTTACTGCACCGATTCGGGCCAAAAATTAAACGATGCACCGACTCGTCCAGAAACAAAATGAACGCAGCCAGTCCACATTTTTGGACCCAATAGTGATGTTTCGGTTCATTTGGGTCAGTTTCGTAATTGTGTCGAAAACCGTGCCGGGGTTGCATTTAATGCACCGAGTCGGGCAGAAAAGAAACGATGCACCGATTCGGGCCAGAAACAAAACGAAAGCACCCAATCCATTTTTTTGGATCCAGTAGTGATGTTTTGGTTCATTTTGGTCAGTTTCATTACTGTGCCGAAAACCATGCCGGGGTGCATTTACTGCATCGATTTGGGCCGAAAATGAAATGATGCACCGATTCATCCAGAAACAAAACGAACGCACCCAGACCACTTTTCTGGACCCAATAGTGATGTTTTGGTTCGTTTGGGTCAGTTTTATAATGGTGTGGAAAACCATGACGGGGTTGCATTTAATGCACCGAGTTGGGCAGAAAAGAAACGATGCACCGATACTTGCGAGAAACGAAACGAACGCACCCAATCCACTTTTTTGGACCCAATATTGATGTTTTGGTTCATTTTGGTCAGTTTCATTACTGTGCCGAAAACCATGTTGGGGTGCATTTACTGCACCGATTCGGACCAAAAATTAAACGATGCACCGACTCGTCCAGAAACAAAACGAACGCAGCCAGTCCACTTTTTTGGACCCAATAGTGATGTTTGGGTTCATTTGGGTCAGTTTCGTAATTGTGTCGAAAACCATGCCGGGGTTGCATTTAATGCACCGAGTCGGGCAGAAAAGAAACGATGCACCGATTCCGGCCAGAAACAAAACGAACGCAGCCAGTCCACTTTTTTGGACCCAATAGTGATGTTTGGGTTCATTTGGGTCAGTTTCGTAATTGTGTCGAAAACCGTGCCGG
The DNA here is from genome assembly GCA_033239725.1 of Echinochloa phyllopogon. NCBI lineage: Eukaryota > Viridiplantae > Streptophyta > Magnoliopsida > Poales > Poaceae > Echinochloa > Echinochloa phyllopogon. The sequence continues at coordinate 34,896,108 of BTCW01000018.1, forward strand.
GGTTGCATTTAATGCACCGAGTTGGGCAGAAAAGAAACGATGCACCGATTCGGGCCAGAAACAAAACGAAAGCACCCAATCCACTTTTTTGCACCCAATATTGATGTTTTGGTTCATTTTGGTCAGTTTCATTACTGTGCCGAAAACCATGTCGGGGTGCATTTACTGCACCGATTCGGGCCAAAAATTAAACGATGCACCGACTCGTCCAGAAACAAAACGAACGCAGCCAGTCCACATTTTTGGACCCAATAGTGATGTTTGGGTTCATTTGGGTCAGTTTTGTAATTGTGTTGAAAACCGTGCCGGGGTTGCATTTAATGCACCGAGTCGGGCAGAAAAGAAACGATGCACTGATTCGGGCCAGAAACAAAACGAAAGCACCCAATCCATTTTTTTGGATCTAGTAGTGATGTTTTGGTTCATTTTGGTTAGTTTCATTACAGTGCCGAAAACCATGCCAGGGTGCATTTACTGCATCGATTTGGGCCGAAAATGAAATGATGCACCGATTCATCCAGAAACAAAACGAACGCACCCAGACCGCTTTTCTGGACCCAATTGTGATGTTTCGGTTCGTTTGGGTCAGTTTTATAATTGTGTCGAAAACCATGACGGGGTTGCATTTAATGCACCGAGTTGGGCAGAAAAGAAACGATGCACCGATACGGGCCGGAAACGAAACGAACGCACCCAATCCACTTTTTTGGACCCAATATTGATGTTTTGGTTCATTTTGGTCAGTTTCATTACTGTGCCGAAAACCATGTTGGGGTGCATTTACTGCACCGATTCGGGCCAAAAATTAAACGATGCACCGACTCGTCCAAAAACAAAACGAACGCAGCCAGTCCACTTTTTTGGACCCAATAGTGATGTTTGGGTTCATTTGGGTCAGTTTCGTAATTGTGTCGAAAACCATGCCGGGGTTGCATTTAATGCACCGAGTCGGGCAGAAAAGAAACGATGCACCGATTCGGGCCAGAAACAAAACGAACGCAGCCAGTCCACTTTTTTGGACCCATTAGTGATGTTTGGGTTCATTTGGGTCAGTTTCGTAATTGTGTCGAAAACCGTGCCGGTGTTGCATTTAATGCACCGAGTCGGGCAGAAAAGAAACGATGCACCGAATCGGGCCAGAAACAAAACGAAAGCACCCAATCCACTTTTTTGCACCCAATATTGATGTTTTGGTTCATTTTGGTCAGTTTCATTACTGTGCCGAAAACCATGTCGGGGTGCATTTACTGCTCCGATTCGGGCCAAAAATTAAACGATGCACCGACTCGTCCAGAAACAAAATGAACGCAGCCAGTCCACATTTTTGGACCCAATAGTGATGTTTCGGTTCATTTGGGTCAGTTTCGTAATTGTGTCGAAAACCGTGCCGGGGTTGCATTTAATGCACCGAGTCGGGCAGAAAAGAAACGATGCACCGATTCGGGCCAGAAACAAAACGAAAGCACCCAATCCATTTTTTTGGATCCAGTAGTGATGTTTTGGTTCATTTTGGTTAGTTTCATTACAGTGCCGAAAACCATGCCGGGGTGCATTTACTGCATCGATTTGGGCCGAAAATGAAATGATGCACCGATTCATCCAGAAACAAAACGAACGCAGCCATTCCACTTTTTTGGATCCAATAGTGATGTTTGGGTTCATTTGGGTCGGTTTCGTAATTATGTCGAAAACCATTCCGGGGTTGCATTTAATGCACCGAGTCGGGCAGAAAAGAAACGATGCACCGATTCAGGCCAGAAACAAAACGAACGCACCCAATCCACTTTTTTGGACCCAGTAGTGATGTTTTGGTTCATTTTGGTCAGTTTCATTACTGTGCCGAAAACCATGCCGGGGGTGCATTTACTGCATCGATTCGGGCCGAAAATGAAACGATGCACCGATTCGTCCAGAAACAAAACGAACGCACCTAGTCCACTTTTTTGGACCCAATAGTGATGTTTGGGTTCATTTGGGTCAGTTTCGTAATTATGTCGAAAACCATTCCGGGGTTGCATTTAATGCACCGAGTCGGGCAGAAAAGAAACGATGCACCGATTCAGGACAGAAACAAAACGAACGCACCCAATCGACTTTTTTGGACCCAGTAGTGATATTTTGGTTCATTTTGGTCAGTTTCATTACTGTGCCGAAAACCATGCCGGGGGTGCATTTACTGCATCGATTCGGGCCGAAAATGAAACGATGCACCGATTCGTCCAGAAACAAAACTAACGCACCGAATCCACATTTTTGGACCCAATAGTGATGTTTGGGTTTGTTTGTGTCAGTTTCATAACTGTGTTGAAAACCGTGCCGGGGTTGCATTTAATGCACCGAGTCGGGCAGAAAAGAAACGATGCACCGATTCGGGCCAGAAACAAAACGAAAGCACCCAATCCATTTTTTTAAATCCAGTTGTGATGTTTTGGTTCATTTTGGTTAGTTTCATTACTGTGTCGAAAACCATGTCGGGGGTGCATTTACTGCATCGATTTGGGCCGAAAATGGAATGATGCACCGATTCATCCAGAAACAAAACGAACGCACCCAGACCACTTTTCTGGACCCAATAGTGATGTTTTGGTTCATTTTGGTTAGTTTCATTACAGTGCCGAAAACCATGCCGGGGTGCATTTACTGCATCGATTTGGGCCGAAAATGAAATGATGCACCGATTCATCCAGAAACAAAACGAACGCACCCAGACCACTTTTCTGGACCCAATAGTGATGTTTCGGTTCGTTTGGGTCAGTTTTATAATTGTGTCGAAAACCATGACGGGGTTGCATTTAATGCACCGAGTTGGGTAGAAAAGAAACGATGCACCGATACGGGCCAGAAACGAAACGAACGCACCCAATCCACTTTTTTGGACCCAATATTGATGTTTTGGTTCATTTTGGTCAGTTTCATTACTGTGCCGAAAACAATGTTGGGGTGCATTTACTGCACCGATTCGGGCCAAAAATTAAACGATGCACCGACTCGTACAAAAACAAAACGAACGCAGCCAGTCCACTTTTTTGGACCCAATAGTGATGTTTGGGTTCATTTGGGTCAGTTTCGTAATTGTGTCAAAAACCATGCCGGGGTTGCATTTAATACACCGAGTCGGGCAGAAAAGAAACGATGCATTGATTCGGGCCAGAAACAAAACGAAAGCACCCAATCCATTTTTTTGGATCCAGTAGTGATGTTTTGGTTCATTTTGGTCAGTTTCATTACTGTGCCGAAAACCATGCCGGGGTGCATTTACTGCATCGATTTGGGCTGAAAATGAAATGATGCACCGATTCATCCAGAAACAAAACGAACGCACCCAGACCACTTTTCTGGACCCAATAGTGATGTTTTGGTTCGTTTGGGTCAGTTTTATAATGGTGTGGAAAACCATGACGGGGTTGCATTTAATGCACCGAGTTGGGCAGAAAAGAAACGATGCACCGATACGGGCGAGAAACGAAACGAACGCACCCAATCCACTTTTTTGGACCCAATATTGATGTTTTGGTTCATTTTGGTCAGTTTCATTACTGTGCCGAAAACCATGTTGGGGTGCATTTACTGCACCGATTCGGACCAAAAATTAAACGATGCACCGACTCGTCCAGAAACAAAACGAACGCAGCCAGTCCACTTTTTTGGACCCAATAGTGATGTTTGGGTTCATTTGGGTCAGTTTCGTAATTGTGTCGAAAACCATGCCGGGGTTGCATTTAATGCACCGAGTCGGGCAGAAAAGAAACGATGCACCGATTCCGGCCAGAAACAAAACGAACGCAGCCAGTCCACTTTTTTGGACCCAATAGTGATGTTTGGGTTCATTTGGGTCAGTTTCGTAATTGTGTCGAAAACCGTGCCGGGGTTGCATTTAATGCACCGAGTTGGGCAGAAAAGAAACGATGCACCGATTCGGGCCAGAAACAAAACGAAAGCACCCAATCCACTTTTTTGCACCCAATATTGATGTTTTGGTTCATTTTGGTCAGTTTCATTACTGTGCCGAAAACCATGTCGGGGTGCATTTACTGCACCGATTCGGGCCAAAAATTAAACGATGCACCGACTCGTCCAGAAACAAAACGAACGCAGCCAGTCCACATTTTTGGACCCAATAGTGATGTTTGGGTTCATTTGGGTCAGTTTTGTAATTGTGTTGAAAACCGTGCCGGGGTTGCATTTAATGCACCGAGTCGGGCAGAAAAGAAACGATGCACTGATTCGGGCCAGAAACAAAACGAAAGCACCCAATCCATTTTTTTGGATCTAGTAGTGATGTTTTGGTTCATTTTGGTTAGTTTCATTACAGTGCCGAAAACCATGCCAGGGTGCATTTACTGCATCGATTTGGGCCGAAAATGAAATGATGCACCGATTCATCCAGAAACAAAACGAACGCACCCAGACCGCTTTTCTGGACCCAATTGTGATGTTTCGGTTCGTTTGGGTCAGTTTTATAATTGTGTCGAAAACCATGACGGGGTTGCATTTAATGCACCGAGTTGGGCAGAAAAGAAACGATGCACCGATACGGGCCGGAAACGAAACGAACGCACCCAATCCACTTTTTTGGACCCAATATTGATGTTTTGGTTCATTTTGGTCAGTTTCATTACTGTGCCGAAAACCATGTTGGGGTGCATTTACTGCACCGATTCGGGCCAAAAATTAAACGATGCACCGACTCGTCCAAAAACAAAACGAACGCAGCCAGTCCACTTTTTTGGACCCAATAGTGATGTTTGGGTTCATTTGGGTCAGTTTCGTAATTGTGTCGAAAACCATGCCGGGGTTGCATTTAATGCACCGAGTCGGGCAGAAAAGAAACGATGCACCGATTCGGGCCAGAAACAAAACGAACGCAGCCAGTCCACTTTTTTGGACCCATTAGTGATGTTTGGGTTCATTTGGGTCAGTTTCGTAATTGTGTCGAAAACCGTGCCGGGGTTGCATTTAATGCACCGAGTCGGGCAGAAAAGAAACGATGCACCGATTCGGGCCAGAAACAAAACGAAAGCACCCAATCCACTTTTTTGCACCCAATATTGATGTTTTGGTTCATTTTGGTCAGTTTCATTACTGTGCCGAAAACCATGTCGGGGTGCATTTACTGCACCGATTCGGGCCAAAAATTAAACGATGCACCGACTCGTCCAGAAACAAAATGAACGCAGCCAGTCCACATTTTTGGACCCAATAGTGATGTTTCGGTTCATTTGGGTCAGTTTCGTAATTGTGTCGAAAACCGTGCCGGGGTTGCATTTAATGCACCGAGTCGGGCAGAAAAGAAACGATGCACCGATTCGGGCCAGAAACAAAACGAAAGCACCCAATCCATTTTTTTGGATCCAGTAGTGATGTTTTGGTTCATTTTGGTTAGTTTCATTATAGTGCCGAAAACCATGCCGGGGTGCATTTACTGCATCGATTTGGGCCGAAAATGAAATGATGCACCGATTCATCCAGAAACAAAACGAACGCAGCCATTCCACTTTTTTGGATCCAATAGTGATGTTTGGGTTCATTTGGGTCAGTTTCGTAATTATGTCGAAAACCATTCCGGGGTTGCATTTAATGCACCGAGTCGGGCAGAAAAGAAACGATGCACCGATTCAGGCCAGAAACAAAACGAACGCACCCAATCCACTTTTTTGGACCCAGTAGTGATGTTTTGGTTCATTTTGGTCAGTTTCATTACTGTGCCGAAAACCATGCCGGGGGTGCATTTACTGCATCGATTCGGGCCGAAAATGAAACGATGCACCGATTCGTCCAGAAACAAAACGAACGCACCTAGTCCACTTTTTTGGACCCAATAGTGATGTTTGGGTTCATTTGGGTCAGTTTCGTAATTATGTCGAAAACCATTCCGGGGTTGCATTTAATGCACCGAGTCGGGCAGAAAAGAAACGATGCACCGATTCAGGCCAGAAACAAAACGAACGCACCCAATCGACTTTTTTGGACCCAGTAGTGATATTTTGGTTCATTTTGGTCAGTTTCATTACTGTGCCGAAAACCATGCCGGGGGTGCATTTACTGCATGGATTCGGGCCGAAAATGAAACGATGCACCGATTCGTCCAGAAACAAAACTAACGCACCGAATCCACATTTTTGGACCCAATAGTGATGTTTGGGTTTGTTTGTGTCAGTTTCATAACTGTGTTGAAAACCGTGCCGGGGTTGCATTTAATGCACCGAGTCGGGCAGAAAAGAAACGATGCACCGATTCGGGCCAGAAACAAAACGAAAGCACCCAATCCATTTTTTTAAATTCAGTAGTGATGTTTTGGTTCATTTTGGTCAGTTTCATTACCGTGCCGAAAACCATGTCGGGGTGCATTTACTGCACCGTTTCGGGCCAGAAATTAAACGATGCACCGATTCGTCTAGAAACAAAACGAACGCACCCAGTCCACTTTTTTGGACCCAATAGTGATGTTTGGGTTTGTTTGGGTCAGTTTCACAATTGTGTCGAAAACCATGCCGAGGTTGCATTTAATGCACCGAGTCGGGCAGAAAAGAAACGATGCACCAATTCGGGGCAGAAACAAAACGAACGCACCCAATCCACTTTTTTGGACCCAGTAGTGATGTTTTGGTTCATTTTGGTCAGTTTCATTACTGTGCCGAAAACCATGCCGGGGGTGCATTTACTGCATCGATTTGGGCCGAAAATGAAACGATGCACCAATTCGTCCAGAAACAAAACGAACGCACCCAGTCCACTTTTATGGACCCAATAGTGATGTTTGGGTTCGTTTGGGTCAGTTTCATAATTGTGTCGAAAACCATGACGGGGTTGCATTTAATGCACCGAGTTGGGCAGAAAAGAAACGATGCACCGATACGGGCCAGAAACGAAACGAACGCACCCAATCCACTTTTTTGGACCCAATATTGATGTTTTGGTTCATTTTGGTCAGTTTCATTACTGTGCCGAAAACCATGTTGGGGTGCATTTACTGCACCGATTCGGGCCAAAAATTAAACGATGCACCGACTCATCCAGAAACAAAACGAAAGCAGCGAGTCCACTTTTTTGGACCCAATAGTGATGTTTGGGTTCGTTTGGGTCAGTTTCATAATTCTTTCGAAAACCGTGACGGGGTTGGATTTAATGCACCGAGTTGGGCAGAAAAGAAACGATGCACCGATACGGGCCAGAAACGAAACGAACGCACCCAATCCACTTTTTTGGATCCAATATTGATGTTTTGGTTCATTTTGGTCAGTTTCATTACTGTGCCGAAAACCATGTCGGGGTGCATTTACTGCACCGATTCGGGCCAAAAATTAAACGATGCACCAACTCGTCCAGAAACAAAACGAACGCAGCCAGTCCACATTTTTGGACCCAATAGTGATGTTTGGGTTCATTTGGGTCAGTTTCGTAATTGTGTTGAAAACCGTACCGGGGTTGCATTTAATGCACCGAGTCGGGCAGAAAAGAAACGATGCACCGATTCGGGCCAGAAACAAAACGAAAGCACCCAATCCATTTTTTTGGATCCAGTAGTGATGTTTTGGTTCATTTTGGTCAGTTTCATTACTGCGCCGAAAACCATGACGGGGGTGCATTTACTACATCGATTTGGGCCGAAAATGAAATGATGCACCTATTCATCCAGAAACAAAACGAATGCACCCAGTCCACTTTTTTGGACCCAATAGTGATGTTTGGATTCATTTGGGTCAGTTTCGTAATTGTGTCGAAAACCGTGCCGGGGTTGCATTTAATGCACCGAGTCGGGCAGAAAAGAAACGATGCACCGATTCGGGTCAGAAACGAAACGAACGCACCCAATCCACTTTTTTGGAACCAATATTGATGTTTTGGTTCATTTTGGTCAGTTTTATTACTGTGCCGAAAACCATGTCGGGTTGCATTTACTGCACCGTTTCGGGCCGGAAATTAAATGATGCACCGATTCGTCCAGAAACAAAACGAACGCAGCCAGTCCACATTTTTGGACCCAATAGTGATGTTTTGGTTCGTTTGGGTCAGTTTTATAATTGTGTCGAAAACCATGACGGGGTTGCATTTAATGCACCGAGTTGGGCAGAAAAGAAACGATGCACCGATTCGGGCCAGAAACGAAACGAACGCACCCAATCCACTTTTTTGGATCCAATATTGATGGTTTGGTTCATTTTGGTCAGTTTCATTACTGTGCCGAAAACCATGTCAGGGTGCATTTACTGCACCGATTCGGGCCAAAAATTAAACGATGCACCGACTCGTCCACAAACAAAACGAACGCAGCCAGTCCACATTTTTGGACCCAATAGTGATGTTTGGGTTCATTTGGGTCAGTTTCGTAATTTTGTTGAAAACCGTGCCGGGGTTGCATTTAATGCACCGAGTCGGGCACAAAAGAAACGATGCACCGATTCGGGCCAGAAACAAAACGAAAGCACCCAATCCATTTTTTTGGATCCAGTAGTGATGTTTTGGTTCATTTTGGTTAGTTTCATTACAGTGCCGAAAACCATGCCGGGGTGCATTTACTGCATCGATTTGGGCCGAAAATGAAATGATGCACCGATTCATCCAGAAACAAAACGAACGCACCCAGACCGCTTTTCTGGACCCAATAGTGATGTTTCGGTTCGTTTGGGTCAGTTTTATAATTGTGTCGAAAACCATGACGGGGTTGCATTTAATGCACCGAGTTGGGCAGAAAAGAAACGATGCACCGATACGGGCCGGAAACGAAACGAACGCACCCAATCCACTTTTTTGGACCCAATATTGATGTTTTGGTTCATTTTGGTCAGTTTCATTACTGTGCCGAAAACCATGTTGGGGTGCATTTACTGCACCGATTCGGGCCAAAAATTAAACGATGCACCGACTCATCCAGAAACAAAACGAAAGCAGCCAGTCCACTTTTTTGGACCCAATAGTGATGTTTGGGTTCGTTTGGGTCAGTTTCATAATTCTTTCGAAAACCATGACGGGGTTGGATTTAATGCACCGAGTTGGGCAGAAAAGAAACGATGGACCGATACGGGCCAGAAACGAAACGAACGCACCCAATCCACTTTTTTGGATCCAATATTGATGTTTTGGTTCATTTTGGTCAGTTTCATTACTGTGCCGAAAACCATGTCGGGGTGCATTTACTGCACCGATTCAGGCCAAAAATTAAACGATGCACCGACTCGTCCAGAAAAAAAACGAACGCAGCCAGTCCACATTTTTGGACCCAATAGTGATGTTTGGGTTCATTTGGGTCAGTTTCGTAATTGTGTTGAAAACCGTACCGGGGTTGCATTTAATGCACCGAGTCGGGCAGAAAAGAAACGACGCACCGATTCGGGCCAGAAACAAAACGAAAGCACCCAGTCCATTTTTTTGGATCCAGTAGTGATGTTTTGGTTCATTTTGGTCAGTTTCATTACTGTGCCGAAAACCATGACGGGGGTGCATTTACTACATCGATTTGGGCCGAAAATGAAATGATGCACCTATTCATCCAGAAACAAAACGAACGCACCCAGTCCACTTTTTTGGACCCAATAGTGATGTTTGGGTTCATTTGGGTCAGTTTCGTAATTGTGTCGAAAACCATGCCGGGGTTGCATTTAATGCACCGAGTCGGGCAGAAAAGAAACGATGCACCGATTCGGGTCAGAAACGAAACGAACGCACCCAATCCACTTTTTTGGAACCAATATTGATGTTTTGGTTCATTTTGGTCAGTTTTATTACTGTGCCGAAAACTATGTCGGGTTGCATTTACTGCACCGTTTCGGGCCGGAAATTAAATGATGCACCGATTCATCCAGAAACAAAACGAACGCAGCCAGTCCACATTTTTGGACCCAATAGTGATGTTTTGGTTCGTTTGGGTCAGTTTTATAATTGTGTCGAAAACCATGACGGGGTTGCATTTAATGCACCGAGTTGGGCAGAAAAGAAACGATGCACCGATTCGGGCCAGAAACGAAACGAACGCACCCAATCCACTTTTTTGGATCCAATATTGATGGTTTGGTTCATTTTGGTCAGTTTCATTACTGTGCCGAAAACCATGTCAGGGTGCTTTTACTGCACCGATTCGGGCCAAAAATTAAACGATGCACCGACTCGTCCAGAAACAAAACGAACGCAGCCAGTCCACATTTTTGGACCCAATAGTGATGTTTGGGTTCATTTGGGTCAGTTTCGTAATTTTGTTGAAAACCGTGCCGGGGTTGCATTTAATGCACCGAGTCGGGCACAAAAGAAACGATGCACCGATTCGGGCCAGAAACAAAACGAAAGCACCCAATCCATTTTTTTGGATCCAGTAGTGATGTTTTGGTTCATTTTGGTTAGTTTCATTACAGTGCCGAAAACCATGCCGGGGTGCATTTACTGCATCGATTTGGGCCGAAAATGAAATGATGCACCGATTCATCCAGAAACAAAACGAACGCACCCAGACCGCTTTTCTGGACCCAATAGTGATGTTTCGGTTCGTTTGGGTCAGTTTTATAATTGTGTCGAAAACCATGACGGGGTTGCATTTAATGCACCGAGTTGGGCAGAAAAGAAACGATGCACTGATACGGGCCGGAAACGAAACGAACGCACCCAATCCACTTTTTTGGACCCAATATTGATGTTTTGGTTCATTTTGGTCAGTTTCATTACTGTGCCGAAAACCATGTTGGGGTGCATTTACTGCACCGATTCGGGCCAAAAATTAAACGATGCACCGACTCATCCAGAAACAAAACGAAAGCAGCCAGTCCACTTTTTTGGACCCAATAGTGATGTTTGGGTTCGTTTGGGTCAGTTTCATAATTCTTTCGAAAACCATGACGGGGTTGGATTTAATGCACCGAGTTGGGCAGAAAAGAAACGATGCACCGATACGGGCCAGAAACGAAACGAACGCACCCAATCCACTTTTTTGGATCCAATATTGATGTTTTGGTTCATTTTGGTCAGTTTCATTACTGTGCCGAAAACCATGTCGGGGTGCATTTACTGCACCGATTCGGGCCAAAAATTAAACGATGCACCGACTCGTCCAGAAACAAAACGAACGCAGCCAGTCCACATTTTTGGACCCAATAGTGATGTTTGGGTTCATTTGGGTCAGTTTCGTAATTGTGTTGAAAACCGTACCGGGGTTGCATTTAATGCACCGAGTCGGGCAGAAAAGAAACGATGCACCGATTCGGGCCAGAAACAAAACGAAAGCACCCAATGCATTTTTTTGGATCCAGTAGTGATGTTTTGGTTCATTTTGGTCAGTTTCATTACTGTGCCGAAAACCATGACGGGGGTGCATTTACTACATCGATTTGGGCCGAAAATGAAATGATGCACCTATTCATCCAGAAACAAAACGAACGCACCCAGTCCACTTTTTTGGACCCAATAGTGATGTTTGGGTTCATTTGGGTCAGTTTCGTAATTGTGTCGAAAACCGTGCCGGGGTTGCATTTAATGCACCGAGTCGGGCAGAAAAGAAACGATGCACCGATTCGGGTCAGAAACGAAACGAACGCACCCAATCCACTTTTTTGGAACCAATATTGATGTTTTGGTTCATTTTGGTCAGTTTTATTACTGTGCCGAAAACCATGTCGGGTTGCATTTACTGCACCGTTTCGGGCCGGAAATTAAATGATGCACCGATTCGTCCAGAAACAAAACGAACGCAGCCAGTCCACATTTTTGGACCCAATAGTGATGTTTTGGTTCGTTTGGGTCAGTTTTATAATTGTGTCGAAAACCATGACGGGGTTGCATTTAATGCACCGAGTTGGGCAGAAAAGAAACGATGCACCGATTCGGGCCAGAAACGAAACGAACGCACCCAATCCACTTTTTTGGATCCAATATTGATGGTTTGGTTCATTTTGGTCAGTTTCATTACTGTGCCGAAAACCATGTCAGGGTGCATTTACTGCACCGATTCGGGCCAAAAATTAAACGATGCACCGACTCGTCCAGAAACAAAACGAACGCAGCCAGTCCACATTTTTGGACCCAATAGTGATGTTTGGGTTCATTTGGGTCAGTTTCGTAATTTTGTTGAAAACCGTGCCGGGGTTGCATTTAATGCACCGAGTCGGGCAGAAAAGAAACGATGCACCGATTCGGGCCAGAAACAAAACGAAAGCACCCAATCCATTTTTTTGGATCCAGTAGTGATGTTTTGGTTCAGTTTGGTCAGTTTCATTACTGTGCCGAAAACCATGTCGGGGTGCATTTACTGCACCGTTTCGGGCCGAAAATGAAACGATGCACCGATTCATCCAAAAACAAAACGAACGCACCCAGTCCACTTTTTTGGACCCAATAGTGATGTTTGGGTTCATTTGGGTCAGTTTCGTAATTGTGTCGAAAACCATGCCGAGGTTGCATTTAATGCACCGAGTCGGGCAGAAAAGAAACGATGCACCGATTCGGGCCAGAAACAAAACGAACGCACCCAATCCACTTTTTTGGACCCAGTAGTGATGTTTTGGTTCATTTTGGTCAGTTTCATTACTGTGCCGAAAACCATGCCGGGGGTGCATTTACTGCATCGATTTGGGCCAAAAATGAAACGATGCACCGATTCGTCCAGAAACAAAACGAACGCACCCAGTCCACGTTTATGGACCCAATAGTGATGTTTGGGTTCGTTTGGGTCAGTTTCATAATTGTGTTGAAAACCATGCCGAGGTTGCATTTAATGCACCGAGTTGGGCAGAAAAGAAACGATGCACCGATACGGGCCAGAAACGAAACGAACGCACCCAATCCACTTTTTTGGACCCAATATTGATGTTTTGGTTCATTTTGGTCAGTTTCATTACTGTGTCGAAAACCATGCCGGGGGTGCATTTAGTGCATCGATTTGGGCCAAAAATGAAACGATGCACCAATTCGTCCAGAAACAAAACGAACGCACCCAGTCCACTTTTATGGACCCAATAGTGATGTTTGGGTTCGTTTGGGTCAGTTTCATAATTGTGTCGAAAACCATGACGGGTTTGCATTTAATGCACCGAGTTGGGCAGAAAAGAAACGATGGACCGATACGGGCCAGAAAAGAAACGAACGCACCCAATCCACTTTTTTGGACCCAATATTGATGTTTTGGTTCATTTTGGTCAGTTTCATTACTGTGCCGAAAACCATGTCGCGGTGCATTTACTGCACCGATTCGGGCCAAAAATTAAACGATGCACCGACTCGTCCAGAAACAAAACGAACGCAGCCACTCCACATTTTTGGACCCAATAGTGATGTTTGGGTTCATTTGTGTCAGTTTCGTAATTGTGTTGAAAACCGTACCGGGGTTGCATTTAATGCACCGAGTCGGGCAGAAAAGAAACGATGCACCGATTCGGGCCAGAAACAAAACGAACGCACCCAATCCACTTTTTTGGACCCAGTAGTGATGTTTTGGTTCATTTTGGTCAGTTTCATTACTGTGCCGAAAACCATGCCGGGGTGCATTTACTGCACCGTTTCGGGCCGGAAATTAAATGATGCACCGATTCGTCCAGAAACAAAACGAATGCACCCAGTCCACTTTTCTGGACCCAATAGTGATGTTTCGGTCCGTTTGGGTCAGTTTTATAATTGTGTCGAAAACCATGCCGAGGTTGCATTTAATGCACCGAGTCGGGCAGAAAAGAAACGATGCACCGATTCGGGCCAGAAACAAAACGAACGCACCCAATCCACTTTTTTGGACCCAGTAGTGATGTTTTGGTTCATTTTGGTCAGTTCCATTACTGTGTCGAAAACCATGCCGGGGGTGCATTTACTGCATCGATTTGGGCCAAAAATGAAACGATGCACCAATTCGTCCAGAAACAAAACGAACGCACCCAGTCCACTTTTATGGATCCAATAGTGATGTTTGGGTTCGTTTGGGTCAGTTTCATAATTGTGTCGAAAACCATGACGGTTTTGCATTTAATGCACCGAGTTGGGCAGAAAAGAAACGATGGACCGATACGGGCCAGAAAAGAAACGAACGCACCCAATCCACTTTTTTGGATCCAATATTGATGGTTTGGTTCATTTTGGTCAGTTTCATTACTGTGCCGAAAACCATGTCAGGGTGCATTTACTGCACCGATTCGGGCCAAAAATTAAACGATGCACCGAGTCGTCCAGAAACAAAACGAACGCAGCCAGTCCACATTTTTGGACCCAATAGTGATGTTTGGGTTCATTTGGGTCAGTTTCGTAATTTTGTTGAAAACCGTGCCGGGGTTACATTTAATGCACCGAGTCGGGCAGAAAAGCAACGATGCACCGATTCGGGACATAAACAAAACGAAAGCACCCAATCCATTTTTTTGGATCCAGTAGTGATGTTTTGGTTCATTTTGGTCAGTTTCATTACTGTGCCGAAAACCATGTCGGGGTGCATTTACTGCACCGTTTCGGGCCGAAAATGAAACGATGCACCGATTCATCCAGAAACAAAACGAACGCACCCAATCCACTTTTTTGGACCCAATAGTGATGTTTGGGTTCATTTGGGTCAGTTTCGTAATTGTGTCGAAAACCATGCCGAGGTTGCATTTAATGCACCGAGTCGGGCAGAAAAGAAACGATGCACCGATTCGGGCCAGAAACAAAACGAACGCACCCAATCCACTTTTTTGGACCCAGTAGTGATGTTTTGGTTCATTTTGGTCAGTTTCATTACTGTGCCGAAAACCATGCCGGGGGTGCATTTACTGCATCGATTTGGGCCAAAAATGAAACGATGCACCGATTCGTCCAGAAACAAAACGAACGCACCTAGTCCACTTTTATGGACCCAATAGTGATGTTTGGGTTCGTTTGGGTCAGTTTCATAATTGTGTTGAAAACCATGCCGAGGTTGCATTTAATGCACCGAGTTGGGCAGAAAAGAAACGATGCACCGATACGGGCCAGAAACGAAACGAACGCACCCAATCCACTTTTTTGGACCCAATATTGATGTTTTGGTTCATTTTGGTCAGTTTCATTACTGTGCCGAAAACCATGTTGGGGTGCATTTACTGCACCGATTCGGGCCAAAAATTAAACGATGCACCGACTCGTCCAGAAACAAAACGAACGCAGCCAATCCACTTTTTTGGACCAAATAGTGATGTATGGGTTCGTTTGGGTCAGTTTCATAATTGTGTTGAAAACCATGCCGAGGTTGCATTTAATGCACCGATTTGGGCAGAAAAGAAACGATGGACCGATACAGGCCAGAAAAGAAACGAACGCACCCAATCCACTTTTTTGGACCCAATATTGATGTTTTGGTTCATTTTGGTCAGTTTCATTACTGTGCCGAAAACCATGTCGCGGTGCATTTACTGCACCGATTCGGGCCAAAAATTAAACGATGCACCGACTCGTCTAGAAACAAAACGAACGCAGCCAGTCCACATTTTTGGACCCAATAGTGATGTTTGGGTTCATTTGGGTCAGTTTCGTAATTGTGTTGAAAACCGTACCGGGGTTGCATTTAATGCACCGAGTCGGGCAGAAAAGAAACGATGCACCGATTCGGGCCAGAAACAAAACGAACGCACCCAATCCACTTTTTTGGACCCAGTAGTGATGTTTTGGTTCATTTTGGTCAGTTTCATTACTGTGCCGAAAACCATGCCGGGGTGCATTTACTGCACCGTTTCGGGCCGGAAATTAAATGATGCACCGATTCGTCCAGAAACAAAACGAACGCACCCAGTCCACTTTTCTGGACCCAATAGTGATGTTTCGGTCCGTTTGGGTCAGTTTTATAATTGTGTCGAAAACCATGCCGAGGTTGCATTTAATGCACCGAGTCGGGCAGAAAAGAAACGATGCACCGATTCGGGCCAGAAACAAAACGAACGCACCCAATCCACTTTTTTGGACCCAGTAGTGATGTTTTGGTTCATTTTGGTCAGTTCCATTACTGTGTCGAAAACCATGCCGGGGGTGCATTTACAGCATCGATTTGGGCCAAAAATGAAACGATGCACCAATTCGTCCAGAAACAAAACGAACGCACCCAGTCCACTTTTATGGATCCAATAGTGATGTTTGGGTTCGTTTGGGTCAGTTTCATAATTGTGTCGAAAACCATGACGGTTTTGCATTTAATGCACTGAGTTGGGCAGAAAAGAAACGATGGACCGATACGGGCCAGAAAAGAAACGAACGCACCCAATCCACTTTTTTGGATCCAATATTGATTGTTTGGTTCATTTTGGTCAGTTTCATTACTGTGCCGAAAACCATGTCAGGGTGCATTTACTGCACCGATTCGGGCCAAAAATTAAACGATGCACCGAGTCGTCCAGAAACAAAACGAACGCAGCCAGTCCACATTTTTGGACCCAATAGTGATGTTTGGGTTCATTTGGGTCAGTTTCGTAATTTTGTTGAAAACCGTGCCGGGGTTGCATTTAATGCACCGAGTCGGGCAGAAAAGCAACGATGCACCGATTCGGGCCATAAACAAAACGAAAGCACCCAATCCATTTTTTTGGATCCAGTAGTGATGTTTTGGTTCTTTTTGGTCAGTTTCATTACTGTGCCGAAAACCATGACGGGGGTGCATTTACTACATCGATTTGGGCCGAAAATGAAATGATGCACCGATTCATCCAGAAACAAAACGAACGCACCCAGTCCACTTTTTTGGACCCAATAGTGATGTTTGGGTTCATTTGTGTCAGTTTCGTAATTTTGTTGAAAACCGTGCCGGGGTTGCAGTACCGAGTCGGGCAGAAAAGAAACGATGCACCGATTCGGGCCAGAAACAAAACGAAAGCACCCAATCCATTTTTTTGGATCCAGTAGTGATGTTTTGGTTCATTTTGGTCAGTTTCATTACTGTGCCGAGAACCATGTCGGGGTGCATTTACTGCACCGTTTCGGGCCGAAAATGAAACGATGCACCGATTCATCCAGAAACAAAACGAACGTACCCAGTCCACTTTTTTGGACCCAATAGTGATGTTTGGGTTCATTTGGGTCAGTTTCGTAATTGTGTCGAAAACCATGCCGAGGTTGCATTTAATGCACCGAGTCGGGCAGAAAAGAAACGATGCACCGATTCGGGCCAGAAACAAAACGAACGCACCCAATCCACTTTTTTGGACCCAGTAGTGATGTTTTGGTTCATTTTGGTCAGTTTCATTACTGTGCCGAAAACCATGTCGGGGGTGCATTTACTGCATCGATTTGGGCCAAAAATGAAACGATGCACCGATTCGTCCAGAAACAAAACGAACGCACCCAGTCCACTTTTATGGACCCAATAGTGATGTTTGGGTTCGTTTGGGTCAGTTTCATAATTGTGTCGAAAACCATGACGGGTTTGCATTTAATGCACCGAGTTGGGCAGAAAAGAAACGATGGACCGATACGGGCCAGAAAAGAAACGAACGCACCCAATCCACATTTTTGGATCCAATATTGATGGTTTGGTTCATTTTGGTCAGTTTCATTACTGTGCCGAAAACCATGTCAGGGTGCATTTACTGCACCGATTCGGGCCAAAAATTAAACGATGCACCGACTCGTCCAGAAACAAAACGAACGCAGCCAGTCCACATTTTTGGACCCAATAGTGATGTTTGGGTTCATTTGGGTCAGTTTCGTAATTGTGTCGAAAACCATGCCGAGGTTGCATTTAATGCACCGAGTCGGGCAGAAAAGAAACGATGCACCGATTCGGGCCAGAAACAAAACGAACGCACCCAATCCACTTTTTTGGACCCAGTAGTGATGTTTTGGTTCATTTTGGTCAGTTTCATTACTGTGCCGAAAACCATGCCGGGGGTGCATTTACTGCATCGATTTGGGCCAAAAATGAAACGATGCACCGATTCGTCCAGAGACAAAACGAACGCACCCAGTCCACTTTTATGGACCCAATAGTGATGTTTGGGTTCGTTTGGGTCAGTTTCATAATTGTGTTGAAAACCATGCCGAGGTTGCATTTAATGCACCGAGTTGGGTAGAAAAGAAACGATGCACCGATACGGGCCAGAAACGAAACGAACGCACCCAATCCACTTTTTTGGACCCAATATTGATGTTTTGGTTCATTTTGGTCAGTTTCATTACTGTGCCGAAAACCATGACGGGGGTGCATTTACTGCATCGATTTGGGCCAAAAATGAAACGATGCACCAATTCGTCCAGAAACAAAACGAACGCACCCAGTCCACTTTTATGGACCCAATAGTGATGTTTGGGTTCGTTTGGGTCAGTTTCAAAATTGTGTCGAAAACCATGACGGGGTTGCATTTAATGCACCGAGTTGGGCAGAAAAGAAACGATGCACCGATACGGGCCAAAAATGAAACGAACGCACCCAATCCACTTTTTCGGACCCAATATTGATGTTTTGGTTCATTTTGGTCAGTTTCATTACTGTGCCGAAAACCATGTCGGGGTGCATTTACTGCACCGATTCGGGCCAAAAATTAAACGATGCACCGACTCGTCCAGAAACAAAACGAACGCAGCCAGTCCACATTTTTGGACCCAATAGTGATGTTTGGGTTCGTTTGGGTCAGTTTTATAATTGTGTCAAAAACCGTGCCGGGGTTGCATTTAATGCACCGAGTCGGGCAGAAAAGAAACGACGCACCGATTCGGGCCAGAAACAAAACGAAAGCACCCAATCCATTTTTTTGGATCCAGTAGTGATGTTTTGGTTCATTTTGGTCAGTTTCATTACTGTGCCGAAAACCATGCCGGGGGTGCATTTACTGCATCGATTTGGGCCGAAAATGAAACGATGCACCAATTCGTCTAGAAACAAAACGAACGCACCCAGTCCACTTTTATGGACCCAATAGTGATGTTTGCGTTCGTTTGGGTCAGTTTTATAATTGTGTCGAAAACGATGATGGGGTTGCATTTAATGCACCGAGTTGGGCAGAAAAGAAACGATGCACCGATACGGGCCAGAAATGAAATCAACGCACCCAATCCACTTTTTTGGACCCAATATTGATGTTTTGGTTCATTTTGGTCAGTTTCATTACTGCGCCGAAAACCATGTTGCGGTGCATTTACTGCACCGATTCGGGCCAAAAATTAAACGATGCACCGACTCGTCCAGAAACAAAACGAACGCAGCCAGTCCACATTTTTGGACCCAATAGTGATGTTTGGGTTCGTTTGGGTCAGTTTCATAATTGTGTCGAAAACCGTGCCGGGGTTGCATTTAATGCACCGAGTCGGGCAGAAAAGAAACGATGCACCGATTCGGGCAAGAAACAATACGAAAGCACCCAATCCATTTTTTTGGACCCAATATTGAGTTTTTGGTTCATTTTGGTCAGTTTCATTACTGTGCAGAAAACCATGTCAGGGTGCATTTACTGCACCGATTCGTGCCAAAAATTAAACGATGCACCGACTCGTCCAGAAACAAAACGAACGCAGCCAGTCCACATTTTTGGACCCAATAGTGATGTTTGGGTTCATTTGGGTCAGTTTCGTAATTTTGTTGAAAACCGTGCCGGGGTTGCATTTAATGCACCGAGTCAGGCAGAAAAGAAACGATGCACCGATTCGGGCCAGAAACAAAACGAAAGCACCCAATCCATTTTTTTGGATCCAGTAGTGATGTTTTGGTTCATTTTGGTCGGTTTCATTACCGTGCCGAAAACCATGTCGGGGTGCATTTACTGCACCGTTTCGGGCCAAAAATTAAACGATGCACCGATTCGTCCAGAAACAAAACGAACGCACCCAGTCCACTTTTTTGGACCCAATAGTGATGTTTGGGTTCATTTGGGTTAGTTTCGTAATTGTGTCGAAAACCATGCCGAGGTTGCATTTAATGCACCGAGTCGGGCAGAAAAGAAACGATGCACCGATTCGGGCCAGAAACAAAACGAACGCACCCAATCCACTTTTTTGGACCCAGTAGTGATGTTTTGGTTCATTTTGGTCAGTTTCATTACTGTGCCGAAAACCATGCCGGGGGTGCATTTACTGCATCGATTTGGGCCAAAAATGAAACGATGCACCAATTCGTCCAGAAACAAAACGAACGCACCCAGTCCACTTTTATGGACCCAATAGTGATGTTTGGGTTCGTTTGGGTCAGTTTCATAATTGTGTAGAAAACCATGATGGGTTTGCATTTAATGCACCGAGTTGGGCAGAAAAGAAACGATGCACCGATACGGGCCAGAAACGAAACGAACGCACCCAATCCACTTTTTTGGACCCAATATTGATGTTTTGGTTCATTTTGGTCAGTTTCATTACTGTGCCGAAAACCATGCCGGGGGTGCATTTACTGCATCGATTTGGGCCGAAAATGAAAAGATGCACCAATTCGTCTAGAAACAAAACGAACGCACCCAGTCCACTTTTATGGACCCAATAGTGATGTTTGGGTTCGTTTGGGTCAGTTTCAAAATTGTGTCGAAAACCATGACGGGGTTGCATTTAATGCACCGAGTTGGGCAGAAAAAAACGATGCACCGATACGGGCCAGAAACGAAACGAACGCACCCAATCCTCATTTTTGGACCCAATATTGATGTTTTGGTTCATTTTGGTCAGTTTCATTACTGTGCCGAAAACCATGTTGGGGTGCATTTACTGCACCGATTCGGGCCAAAAATTAAACGATGCACCGACTCGTCCAGAAACAAAACGAACGCAGCCAGTCCACATTTTTGGACCCAATAGTGATGTTTGGGTTCGTTTGGGTCAGTTTTATAATTGTGTCAAAAACCGTGCCGGGGTTGCATTTAATGCACCGAGTCGGGCAGAAAAGAAACGATGCACCGATTCGGGCCAGAAACAAAACGAAAGCACCCAATCCATTTTTTTGGACCCAATATTGATGTTTTGGTTCATTTTGGTCAGTTTCATTACTGTGTCGAAAACCATGATGGGGTTGCATTTACTGTGCCGATTCATCCAGAAACAAAACGAACGCACCCAGACCACTTTTCTGGACCCAATAGTGATGTTTCGGTTCGTTTGAGTCAGTTTTATAATTGTGTCGAAAACCATGACGGGGTTGCATTTAATGCACCGAGTTGGGCAGAAAAGAAACGATGCATCGATACGGGCTAGAAACGAAACGAACGCACCCAATCCACTTTTTGGGACCCAATATTGATGTTTTGGTTCATTTTGGTCAGTTTCATTACTGTGCCGAAAACCATGTTGGGGTCCATTTACTGCACCGATTCGGGCCAAAAATTAAACGATGCACCGACTCGTCCAGAAACAAAACGAACGCAGCCAGTCCACTTTTTTGGACCCAATAGTGATGTTTGGGTTCGTTTGGGTCAGTTTCATAATTCTTTTGAAAACCATGACGGGGTTGGATTTAATGCACCGAGTTGGGCAGAAAAGAAACGATGCACCGATACGGGTCAGAAACGAAACGAACGCACCCAATCCACTTTTTTGGATCCAATATTGATGTTTTGGTTCATTTTGGTCAGTTTCATTACTGTGCCGAAAACCATGTCGGGGTGCATTTACTGCACCGATTCGGGCCAAAAATTAAACGATGCACCGACTCGTCCAGAAACAAAACGAACGCAGCCAGTCCACATTTTTGGACCCAATAGTGATGTTTGGGTTCATTTGGGTCAGTTTCGTAATTGTGTTGAAAACCGTGTCGGGGTTGCATTTAATGCACCGAGTCGGGCAGAAAAGAAACGATGCACCGATTCAGGCCAGAAACAAAACGAAAGCACCCAATCCATTTTTTTGGATCCGGTAGTGATGTTTTGGTTCATTTTGGTCAGTTTCATTACTGTGCCGAAAACCATGTCGGGGTGCATTTACTGCACCGTTTCGGGCCAGAGATTAAACGATGCACCGATTCGTCCAGAAACAAAACGAACGCACCCAGTCCACTTTTTTGGACCCAATAGTGATGTTTGGGTTCATTTGGGTTAGTTTCGTAATTGTGTCGAAAACCATGCCGAGGTTGCATTTAATGCACCGAGTCGGGCAGAAAAGAAACGATGCACCGATTCGGGCCAGAAACAAAACGAACGCACCCAATCCACTTTTTTGGATCCAATATTGATGTTTTGGTTCATTTTGGTCAGTTTCATTACTGTGCCGAAAACCATGTCGGGGTGCATTTACTGCACAGATTCGGGCCAAAAACTTAAAAGATGCACTAATTCATCCAGAAACAAAACAAACGCACCTAGTCCACTTTTTTTACCCAATAGTGATGTTTGGGTTCATTTGGGTCAGTTTCGTAATTGTGTCGAAAACCATGTCGGGGTTGCATTTAATGCACCGAGTCGGGCAGAAAAGAAACGATGCACCGATGCGGGCCAGAAACAAAACGAAAGCACACAATCCACTTTTTTGGACACAGTAGTGATGTTTTGGTTCATTATGGTCAGTTTCATTACTGTGCCGAAAACCATGCCGGGGGTGCATTTACTGTATCGATTTGGGCCGAAAATGAAACGATGCACCGATTCATCCAGAAACAAAACGAACGCACCTAGTCCACTTTTATGGACCCAATAGTGATGTTTGGGTTCGTTTGGGTCAGTTTCAAAATTGTGCCGAAAACCATGACGGGGTTGCATTTAATGCACCGAGTTGGGCAGAAAAGAAACGATGCACCGATACGGGCCAGAAACGAAACGAACGCACCCAATCCACTTTTTTGGACCCAATATTGATGTTTTGGTTCATTTTGGTCAGTTTCATTACTGTGTCGAAAACCATGTCGGGGTGCATTTACTGCACCGATTCGGGCCAAAAATTAAACGATGCACCGACTCGTCCAGAAACAAAACGAACGCAGCCAGTCCACATTTTTGGACCCAATAGTGATGTTTGGGTTCGTTTGGGTTAGTTTTATAATTGTGTCAAAAACCGTGCCGGGGTTGCATTTAATGCACCGAGTCGGGCAGAAAAGAAACGATGCACCGATTCGGGCCAGAAACAAAACGAAAGCACCCAATCCATTTTTTTGGACCCAATATTGATGTTTTGGTTCATTTTGGTCAGTTTCATTACTGTGTCGAAAACCATGACGGGGTTGCATTTACTGTGCCGATTCATCCAGAAACAAAACATCAATATTGCACCGAGTCATTTACTGTGCCGATTCATCAAAAACCGTGCCGGGGTTGCATTTAATGCACCGAGTCGGGCAGAAAAGAAACGATGCACCGATTCGGGCCAGAAACAAAACGAACGCACCCAATCCACTTTTTTGGACCCAGTAGTGATGTTTTGGTTCATTTTGGTCAGTTTCATTACTGTGCCGAAAACCATGCCGGGGGTGCATTTACTGCATCGATTTGGGACAAAAATGAAACGATGCACCAATTCGTCCAGAGACAAAACGAACGCACCCAGTCCACTTTTATGGACCCAATAGTGATGTTTGGGTTCGTTTGGGTCAGTTTCATAATTGTGTCAACAACCATGACGGGTTTGCATTTAATGCACCGAGTTGGGCAGAAAAGAAACGATGCACCGATACGGGCCAGAAACGAAACGAACGCACCCAATCCACTTTTTTGGACCCAATATTGATGTTTTGGTTCATTTTGGTCAGTTTCATTACTGTGCCGAAAACCATGTCGGGGTGCATTTACTGCACCGATTTGGGCCAAAAATTAAACGATGCACCGACTCGTCCAGAAACAAAACGAACGCAGCCAGTCCACATTTTTTGACCCAACAGTGATGTTTGGGTTCGTTTGGGTCAGTTTCGTAATTGTGTCAGAAACCGTGCCGGGGTTGCATTTAATACACCGAGTCGGGCAGAAAAGAAACGATGCATCGATTCGGGCCAGAAACAAAATGAAAGCACCCAATCCATTTTTTTGGATCCAGTAGTGATGTTTTGGTTCATTTTGGTCAGTTTCATTACTGTGCCGAAAAACATGCCGGGGTGCATTTACTGCATCGATTTGGGCCGAAAATGAAATGATGCACCGATTCATCCAGAAACAAAACGAACGCACCCAGACCACTTTTCTGGACCCAATAGTGATGTTTCGGTTCGTTTGGGTCAGTTTTATAATTGTGTCGAAAACCATGACGGGGTTGCATTTAATGCACCGAGTTGGGCAGAAAAGAAACGATGCATCGATACGGGCCAGAAACGAAACGAACGCACCCAATCCACTTTTTTGGACCCAATATTGATGTTTTGGTTCATTTTGGTCAGTTTCATTACTGTGCCGAAAACCATGTTGGGGTGCATTTACTGCACCAATTCGGGCCAAAAATTAAACGATGCACCGACTCGTCCAGAAACAAAATGAACGCAGCCAGTCCACTTTTTTGGACCCAATAGTGATGTTTGGGTTCGTTTGGGTCAGTTTTATAATTGTGTCAAAAACCGTGCCGGGGTTGCATTTAATGCACCGAGTCGGGTAGAAAAGAAACGATGCACCGATTCGGGCCAGAAACAAAACGAAAGCACCCAATCCATTTTTTTGGACCCAATATTGATGTTTTGGTTCATTTTGGTCAGTTTCATTACTGTGTCGAAAACCATGACGGGGTTGCATTTACTGTGCCGATTCATCCAGAAACAAAACGAACGCACCCAGACCACTTTTCTGGACCCAATAGTGATGTTTCGGTTCGTTTGGGTCAGTTTTATAATTGTGTCGAAAACCATGACGGGGTTGCATTTAACGCACCGAGTTGGGCAGAAAAGAAACGATGCATCGATACGGGCCAGAAACGAAACGAACGCACCCAATCCACTTTTTTGGATCCAATATTGATGTTTTGATTCATTTTGGTCAGTTTCATTACTGTGTCGAAAACCATGTTGGGGTGCATTTAGTGCACCGATTCGGGCCAAAAATTAAACGATGCACCGACTCATCCAGAAACAAAACGAACGCAGCCAGTCCACATTTTTGGACCCAATAGTGATGTTTGGGTTCGTTTGGGTCAGTTTCGTAATTGTGTTGAAAACCGTGCCGGGGTTGCATTTAATGCACCGAGTCGGGCAGAAAAGAAACGATGCACCGATTCGGGCCAGAAACAAAACGAAAGCACCCAATCCATTTTTTTGGATCCAGTAGTGATGTTTTGGTTCATTTTGGCCAGTTTCATTACTGTGCCGAAAACCATGCCGGGGGTGCATTTACTGCATCGATTTGGGCCGAAAATGAAATGATGCACCGATTCATCCAGAAACAAAACGAACGCACCCAGTCCACTTATTTGGACCCAATAGTGATGTTTGGGTTCATTTGGGTCAGTTTCGTAATTGTGTCGAAAACCGTGCCGGGGTTGCATTTAATGCACCGAGTCGGGCAGAAAAGAAACGATGCACCGATTCGGGCCAGAAACAAAACGAAAGCACCCAATCCATTTTTTTGGATCCAGTAGTGATGTTGAGGTTCATTTTGGTCAGTTTCATTACTGTGCCGAAAACCATGCCGGGGGTGCATTTACTGCATCGATTTGGGCCGAATATGAAATGATGCACCGATTCATCCAGAAACAAAACGAACGCACCCAGTCCACTTTTATGGACCCAATAGTGATGTTTGGGTTCGCTTGGGTCAGTTTCATAATTGTGTCGAAAACCATGACGGGTTTGCATTTAATGCACCGAGTTGGGCAGAAAAGAAACGATGCACCGATACGGGCCTGAAACGAAACGAACGCACCCAATCCACTTTTTTGGACCCAATATTGATGTTTTGGTTCATTTTGGTCAGTTTCATTACTGTGCCGAAAACCATGTTGGGGTGCATTTCTGCACCGATTCGGGCCAAAAATTAAACGATGCACCGACTCGTCCAGAAACAAAACGAACGCAGCCAGTCCACTTTTTTGGACCCAATAGTGATGTTTGGGTTCGTTTGGGTCAGTTTCATAATTCTGTCGAAAACCATGACGGGGTTGAATTTAATGCACCGAGTTGGGCAAAAAAGAAACGATGCACCGATACGGGCCAGAAACGAAATGAACGCACCCAATCCACTTTTTTGGATCCAATATTGATGTTTTGGTTCATTTTGGTCAGTTTCATTACTGTGTCGAAAACCATGCCGGGGGTGCATTTACTGCATCGATTTGGGCCGAAAATGAAATGAAGCACCGATTCATCCAGAAACAAAAAGAACGCACCCAGACCACTTTTCTGGACCCAATAGTGATGTTTCGGTTCATTTGGGTCAGTTTTATAATTGTGTCGATAACCATGACGGGGTTGCATTTAATGCACCGAGTTGGGCAGAAAAGAAACGATGCACCGATACGGGCCAGAAACGAAACGAACGCACCCAATCCACTTTTTTGGACCCAATATTGATGTTTTGGTTCATTTTGGTCAGTTTCATTACTGTGCCGAAAACCATGTTGGGGTGCATTTACTGCACCGATTCGGGCCAAAAATTAAACGATGCACCGACTCGTCCAGAAACAAAACGAATGCAGCCAGTCCACTTTTTTGGACCCAATAGTGATGTTTGGGTTCGTTTGGGTCAGTTTCATAATTCTGTCGAAAACCATGACGGGGTTGCATTTAATGCACCGAGTTGGGCAGAAAAGAAACGATGCATCGATACGGGCTAGAAACGAAACGAACGCACCCAATCCACTTTTTGGGACCCAATATTGATGTTTTGGTTCATTTTGGTCAGTTTCATTACTGTGCCGAAAACCATGTTGGGGTCCATTTACTGCACCGATTCGGGCCAAAAATTAAACGATGCACCGACTCGTCCAGAAACAAAACGAACGCAGCCAGTCCACTTTTTTGGACCCAATAGTGATGTTTGGGTTCGTTTGGGTCAGTTTCATAATTCTTTTGAAAACCATGACGGGGTTGCATTTAATGCACCGAGTCGGGCAGAAAAGAAACAATGCACCGATTCGGGCCAGAAACAAAACGAAAGCACCCAATCCATTTTTTTGGATCCAGTAGTGATGTTGAGGTTCATTTTGGTCAGTTTCATTACTGTGCCGAAAACCATGCCGGGGGTGCATTTACTGCATCGATTTGGGCCGAAAATGAAATGATGCACCGATTCATCCAGAAACAAAACGAACGCACCCAGTCCACTTTTATGGACCCAATAGTGATGTTTGGGTTCGTTTGGGTCAGTTTCATAATTGTGTCGAAAACCATGACGGGTTTGCATTTAATGCACTGAGTTGGGCAGAAAAGAACGATGCAACGACACGGGCCAGAAACGAAACGAACGCACCCAATCCACTTTTTTGGACCCAATATTGATGTTTTGGTTCATTTTGGTCAGTTTCATTACTGTGCCGAAAACCATGTCGGGGTGCATTTACTGCACCGATTCGTGCCAAAAATTAAACGATGCACCGATTCGTCCAGAAACAAAACGAACGCACCCAATCCACTTTTATGGACCCAATAGTGATGTTTGGGTTCGTTTGGGTCAGTTTCATAATTGTGTCGGAAACCATGACGGGGTTGCATTTAATGCACCGAGTTGGGCAGAAAATAAGAGATGCACCGATTCGTGCCAGAAACGAAGCGAACGCACCCAATCCACTTTTTTGGACCCAATATTGATGTTTTGGTTCATTTTGGTCAGCTATATTACTGTACCGAAAACCATGTCGGGGTGCATTTACTGCACCGATTCGGACCAAAAATTAAACGATGCACCGATTCAACCAGAAACAAAATGAACGCACCCAGTCCACTTTTTTGGACCCAATACTGATGTTTGGGTTCATTTGGGTCAGTTTCGTAATTGTGTTGGAAACCGTGCCGGGGTTGCATTTAATGCACCGAGTCGGGCAGAAAAGAAACGATGCAC
This sequence comes from Echinochloa phyllopogon, assembly GCA_033239725.1. NCBI lineage: Eukaryota > Viridiplantae > Streptophyta > Magnoliopsida > Poales > Poaceae > Echinochloa > Echinochloa phyllopogon. Next base: position 34,923,863 of record BTCW01000018.1, read on the forward strand.
CGAATCGAGCCAGAAACAAAACGAACGCACCCAATCCACTTTTTTGGACCCAGTAGTGATGTTTTGGTTCATTTTGGTCAGTTTCATTACTGTGCCGAAAACCATGCCGGGGGTGCATTTACTGCATCGATTTGGGCCAAAAATTAAACAATGCACCGATTCGTCCAGAAACAAAACGAACGCACCCAATCCACTTTTATGGACCCAATAGTGATGTTTGGGTTCGTTTGGGTCAGTTTCATAATTGTGTCGGAAACCATGACGGGGTTGCATTTAATGCACCGAGTTGGGCAGAAAATAAGAGATGCACGATTCGGGCCAGAAACGAAGCGAACGCACCCAATCCACTTTTTTGGACCCAATATTGATGTTTTGGTTCATTTTGGTCAGCTATATTACTGTACCGAAAACCATGTCGGGGTGCATTTACTGCACCGATTCGGACCAAAAATTAAACGATGCACCGATTCAACCAGAAACAAAACGAACGCACCTAGTCCACTTTTTTGGACCCAATAGTGATGTTTGGGTTCATTTGGGTCAGTTTCATAATTGTGTCGGAAACCATGACGGGGTTGCATTTAATGCACCGAGTTGGGCAGAAAAGAAACGATGCACCGATTCGGGCTAGAAACGAAGCGAACGCACCCAATCCACTTTTTTGGACCCGATATTGATGTTTTGGTTCATTTTGGTCAGCTATATTACTGTACCGAAAACCTTGTCGGGGTGCATTTACTGCACCGATTCGGGCCAAAGATTAAACGATGCATCGACTCGTCCAGAAACAAAATGAACGCAGCTAGTCCACATTTTTGGACCCAATAGTGATGTTTGGGTTCATTTGGGTCAGTTTCGTAATTGTGTCGAAAACCGTGCCGGGGTTGCATTTAATGCATCGAGTCGGGCAGAAAAGAAACGATACACCGATTCGGGCCAGAAACAAAACGAAGGCACCCAATCCATTTTTTTGGATCCAGTAGTGATGTTTTGGTTCATTTTGGTCAGTTTCATTACTGTGCCGAAAACATGCCGGGGTGCATTTCCTGCATCGATTTGGGCCGAAAATGAAATGATGCACCGATTCATCCAGAAACAAAACGAATGCACCCAGACCACTTTTCTGGACCCAATAGTGATGTTTCGGTTCGTTTGGGTCAGTTTTATAATTGTGTCGAAAACCATGACGGGGTTGCATTTAATGCACCGAGTTGGGCAGAAAAGAAACGATGCACCGATACGAGCCAGAAACGAAACGAACGCACCCAATCCACTTTTTTGGACCCAATATTGATGTTTTGGTTCATTTTTGTCAGTTTCATTACTGTGCCGAAAACCATGTTGGGGTGCATTTATTGCACCGATTCGGGCCAAAAATTAAACGATGCACCGACTCGTCCAGAAACAAAACGAACGCAGCCAGTCCACTTTTTTGGACCCAATAGTGATGTTTGGGTTCGTTTGGGTCAGTTTCATAATTCTGTCGAAAACCATGACGGGGTTGGATTTAATGCACCGAGTTGGGCAGAAAAGAAACGATGCACCGATACGGGCCAGAAACGAAACGAACGCACCCAATCCACTTTTTTGGATCCAATATTGATGTTTTGGTTCATTTTGGTCAATTTCATTACTGTGCCGAAAACCATGTCGGGGTGCATTTACTGCACCGATTCGGGCCAAAAATTAAACGATGCACCAACTCGTCCAGAAACAAAACGAACGCAGCCAGTCCACATTTTTGGACCCAATAGTGATGTTTGGGTTCATTTGGGTCAGTTTCGTAATTATGTCAAAAACCGTGCCGGGGTTGCATTTAATGCACCGAGTCGGGCAGAAAAGAAACGATGCACCGATTCGGGCCAGAAACAAAACGAAAGCACCCAATCCATTTTTTTGGATCCAGTAGTGATGTTGAGGTTCATTTTGGTCAGTTTCATTACTGTGCCGAAAACCATGCCGGGGGTGCATTTACTGCATCGATTTGGGCCGAATATGAAATGATGCACCGATTCATCCAGAAACAAAACGAACGCACCCAGTCCACTTTTTTGGACCCAATAGTGATGTTTCAGTTCGTTTGGGTCAGTTTCATAATTGTGTCGAAAACCATGCCGAGGTTGCATTTAATGCACCGAGTCGGGCAGAAAAGAAACGATGCACCGATTCGGGCCAGAAACAAAACGAACGCACCCAATCCACTTTTTTGGACCCAGTAGTGATGTTTTGGTTAATTTTGGTCAGTTTCATTACTGTGCCGAAAACCATGTTGGGGTGCATTTACTGCACCGATTCGGGCCAAAAATTAAACGATGCACCGACTCGTCCAGAAACAAAACGAACGCACCCAGTCCACTTTTTTGGACCCAATAGTGATGTTTGGGTTCATTTGGGTCAGTTTCATAATTGTGTCGAAAACCATGCCGGGGTTGCATTTAATGCACCGAGTCGGGCAGAAAAGAAACGATGCACCGATTCGGGCCAGAAACAAAACGAACGCACCCAATCCACTTTTTTGGACCCAGTAGTGATGTTTTGGTTCATTTTGGTCAGCTATATTACTGTACCGAAAACCATGCCGGGGGTGCATTTACTGCATCGATTTGGGCCAAAAATTAAACGATGCACCGATTCGTCCAGAAACAAAACGAACGCACCCAATCCACTTTTTTGGACCCAATAGTGATGTTTGGGTTCGTTTGGGTCAGTTTCATAATTCTGTCGAAAACCATGACGGGGTTGGATTTAATGCACCGAGTGGGGCAGAAAAGAAACGATGCACCGATACGGGCCGGAAACGAAACGAACGCACCCAATCCACTTTTTTGGATCCAATATTGATGTTTTGGTTCATTTTGGTCAGTTTCATTACTGTGCCGAAAACCATGTCGGGGTGCATTTACTGCACCGATTCGGGCCAAAAATTAAACGATGCATCGACTCGTCCAGAAACAAAACGAACGCAGCCAGTCCACATTTTTGGACCCAATAGTGATGTTTGGGTTCATTTGGGTCAGTTTCGTAATTGTGTTGAAAACCGTGTCGGGGTTGCATTTAATGCACCGAGTTGGGTAGAAAAGAAACAATGCACCGATTCGGGCCAGAAACAAAACGAAAGCACCCAATCCATTTTTTTGGATCCAGTAGTGATGTTTTGGTTCATTTTGGTCAATTTCATTACTGTGCCGAAAACCATGCCGGGGGTGCATTTACTGCATCGATTTGGGCCAAAAATGAAATGATGCACCGATTCATGCAGAAACAAAACGAACGCACCCAGACCACTTTTCTAGACCCAATAGTGATGTTTTAGTTCGTTTGGGTCAGTTTTATAATTGTGTCGAAAACCATGACGGGGTTGCATTTAATGCACCGAGTTGGGCAGAAAAGAAACAATGCACCGATACGGGCCAGAAACGAAACGAACGCACCCAATCCACTTTTTTGGACCCAATATTGATGTTTTGGTTCATTTTGGTCAGTTTCATTACTGTGTCGAAAACCATGTTGGGGTGCATTTACTGTACCGATTCGGGCCAAAAATTAAACGATGCACCGACTCGTCCAGAAACAAAACGAACGCAGCTAGTCCACATTTTTGGACCCAATAGTGATGTTTGGGTTCATTTGGGTCAGTTTCGTAATTGTGTTGGAAACCGTGCTGGGGTTGCATTTAATGCACCGAGTCGGGCAGAAAAGTAACGATGCACCGATTCGGGCTAGAAACAAAACGAAAGCACCCAATCCATTTTTTTGGATCCAGTAGTGATGTTGAGGTTCAATTTGGTCAGTTTCATTACTGTGCCGAAAACCATGCCGGGGGTGCATTTACTGCATCGATTTGAGCCGAATATGAAATGATGCACCGATTCATCCAGAAACAAAACGAACGCACCCAATCCACTTTTTTGGACCCAATAGTGATGTTTGGGTTCGTTTGGGTCAGTTTCATAATTGTGTCGAAAACCATGCCGAGGTTGCCTTTAATGCACCGAGTCGGGCAGAAAATAAGAGATGCACCGATTCGGGCCAGAAACAAAGCGAACGCACCCAATCCACTTTTTTGGACCCAGTATTGATGTTTTGGTTCATTTTGGTCAGTTATATTGCTGTACCGAAAACCATGTCGGGGGTGCATTTACTGCACCGATTCGGACCAAAAATTAAACGATGCACCGATTCAACCAGAAACAAAACGAACGCACCTAGTCCACTTTTTTGGACCCAATAGTGATGTTTGGGTTCATTTGGGCCAGTTTCATAATTGTGTCGGAAACCATGACGGGGTTGCATTTAATGCACCGAGTTGTGCAGAAAAGAAACGATGCACCGATTCGTCCAGAAACAAAACGAACGCACCCAATCCACTTTTTGGGACCCAATAGTGATGTTTGGGTTCGTTTGGGTCAGTTTCATAATTCTGTCGGAAACCATGACGGGGTTGGATTTAATGCATCGAGTGGGGCACAAAAAGAAGCGATGCACCGATACGGGCCGGAAACGAAACGAACGCACCCAATCCACTTTTTTGGATCCAATATTGATGTTTTGGTTCATTTTGGTCAGTTTCATTACTGTGCCGAAAACCATGTCAGGGTGCATTTACTGCACCGATTCGGGACAAAAATTAAACGATGCACCGACTCGTCCAGAAACAAAACGAACGCAGCCAGTCCACATTTTTGGACCCAATAGTGATGTTTGGGTTCATTTGGGTCAGTTTCGTAATTGTGTTGAAAACCGTGCCGGGGTTGCATTTAATGCACCGAGTTGGGTAGAAAAGAAACGATGCACCGATTCGGGCCAGAAACAAAACGAAAGCACCCAATCCATTTTTTTGGATCCAGTAGTGATGTTTTGGTTCATTTTGGTCAGTTTCATTACTGTGCCGAAAACCATGCCGGCGGTGCATTTACTGCATCGATTTGGGCCGAAAATGAAATGATGCACCGATTCATCCAGAAACAAAACGAACGCACCCAGACCACTTTTCTAGACCCAATAGTGATGTTTTAGTTCGTTTGGGTCAGTTTTATAATTGTGTCGAAAACCATGACGGGGTTGCATTTAATGCACCGAGTTGGGCAGAAAAGAAACAATGCACCGATACGGGCCAGAAACGAAACGAACGCACCCAATCCACTTTTTTGGACCCAATATTGATGTTTTGGTTCATTTTGGTCAGTTTCATTACTGTGTCGAAAACCATGTTGGGGTGCATTTACTGCACCGATTCGGGCCAAAAATTAAACGATGCACCGACTCGTCCAGAAACAAAACGAACGCAGCTAGTCCACATTTTTGGACCCAATAGTGATGTTTGGGTTCATTTGGGTCAGTTTCGTAATTGTGTTGGAAACCGTGCCGGGGTTGCATTTAATGCACCGAGTCGGGCAGAAAAGTAACGATGCACCGATTCGGGCCAGAAACAAAACGAAAGCACCCAATCCATTTTTTTGGATCCAGTAGTGATGTTGAGGTTCAATTTGGTCAGTTTCATTACTGTGCCGAAAACCATGCCGGGGGTGCATTTACTGCATCGATTTGAGCCGAATATGAAATGATGCACCGATTCATCCAGAAACAAAACGAACGTACCCAATCCACTTTTTTGGACCCAATAGTGATGTTTGGGTTCGTTTGGGTCAGTTTCATAATTGTGTCGAAAACCATGCCGAGGTTGCATTTAATGCACCGAGTCGGGCAGAAAATAAGAGATGCACCGATTCGGGCCAGAAACAAAGCGAACGCACCCAATCCACTTTTTTGGACCCAGTATTGATGTTTTGGTTCATTTTGGTCAGTTATATTGCTGTACCGAAAACCATGTCGGGGGTGCATTTACTGCACCGATTCGGACCAAAAATTAAACGATGCACCGATTCAACCAGAAACAAAACGAACGCACCTAGTCCACTTTTTTGGACCCAATAGTGATGTTTGGGTTCATTTGGGCCAGTTTCATAATTGTGTCGGAAACCATGACGGGGTTGCATTTAATGCACCGAGTTGTGCAGAAAAGAAACGATGCACCGATTCGTCCAGAAACAAAACGAACGCACCCAATCCACTTTTTTGGACCCAATAGTGATGTTTGGGTTCGTTTGGGTCAGTTTCATAATTCTGTCGGAAACCATGACGGGGTTGGATTTAATGCATCGAGTGGGGCACAAAAAGAAGCGATGCACCGATACGGGCCGGAAACGAAACGAACGCACCCAATCCACTTTTTTGGATCCAATATTGATGTTTTGGTTCATTTTGGTCAGTTTCATTACTGTGCCGAAAACCATGTCAGGGTGCATTTACTGCACCGATTCGGGACAAAAATTAAACGATGCACCGACTCGTCCAGAAACAAAACGAACGCAGCCAGTCCACATTTTTGGACCCAATAGTGATGTTTGGGTTCATTTGGGTCAGTTTCGTAATTGTGTTGAAAACCGTGCCGGGGTTGCATTTAATGCACCGAGTTGGGTAGAAAAGAAACGATGCACCGATTCGGGCCAGAAACAAAACGAAAGCACCCAATCCATTTTTTTGGATCCAGTAGTGATGTTTTGGTTCATTTTGGTCAGTTTCATTACTGTGCCGAAAACCATGCCGGCGGTGCATTTACTGCATCGATTTGGGCCGAAAATGAAATGATGCACCGATTCATCCAGAAACAAAACGAACGCACCCAGACCACTTTTCTAGACCCAATAGTGATGTTTTAGTTCATTTGGGTCAGTTTTATAATTGTGTCGAAAACCATGACGGGGTTGCATTTAATGCACCGAGTTGGGCAGAAAAGAAACAATGCACCGATACGGGCCAGAAACGAAACGAACGCACCCAATCCACTTTTTTGGACCCAATATTGATGTTTTGGTTCATTTTGGTCAGTTTCATTACTGTGTCGAAAACCATGTTGGGGTGCATTTACTGCACCGATTCGGGCAAAAAATTAAACGATGCACCGACTCGTCCAGAAACAAAACGAATGCAGCCAGTCCACTTTTTTGGACCCAATAGTGATGTTTGGGTTCATTTGGGTCAGTTTCGTAATTGTGTCAAAAACCGTGCCGGGGTTGCATTTAATGCACCGAGTCGGGCAGAAAAGAAACGATGCACCGATTCGGGCCAGAAACAAAACGAAAGCACCCAATCCATTTTTTTGGATCCAGTAGTGATGTTGAGGTTCATTTTGGTCAGTTTCATTACTATGCCGAAAACCATGCCGGGGGTGCATTTACTGCATCGATTTGGGCCGAATATGAAATGATGCACCGATTCATCCAGAAACAAAACGAACGCACCCAGTCCACTTTTTTGGACCCAATAGTGATGTTTGGGTTCATTTGGGTCAGTTTCATAATTGTGTCGAAAACCATGCCGAGGTTGCATTTAATGCACCGAGTCGGGCAGAAAAGAAACGATGCACCGATTCGGGCCAGAAACAAAACGAACGCACCCAATCCACTTTTTTGGACCCAGTAGTGATGTTTTGGTTAATTTTGGTCAGTTTCATTACTGTGCCGAAAACCATGCCGGGGGTGCATTTACTGCATCGATTTGGGCCAAAAATTAAACGATGCACCGATTGGTCCAGAAACAAAACGAACGCACCCAATCCACTTTTATGGACCCAATAGTGATGTTTGGGTTCGTTTGGGTCAGTTTCATAATTGTGTCGGAAACTATGACGGGGTTGCATTTAATGCACCGAGTTGGGCAGAAAATAAGAGATGCACCGATTCGGGCCAGAAACAAAACGAAAGCACCCAATCCATTTTTTTGGATCCAGTAGTGATGTTGAGGTTCATTTTGGTCAGTTTCATTACTATGCCGAAAACCATGCCGGGGGTGCATTTACTGCATCGATTTGGGCCGAATATGAAATGATGCACCGATTCATCCAGAAACAAAACGAACGCACCCAGTCCACTTTTTTGGACCCAATAGTGATGTTTGGGTTCATTTGGGTCAGTTTCATAATTGTGTCGAAAACCATGCCGAGGTTGCATTTAATGCACCGAGTCGGGCAGAAAAGAAACGATGCACCGATTCGGGCCAGAAACAAAACGAACGCACCCAATCCACTTTTTTGGACCCAGTAGTGATGTTTTGGTTAATTTTGGTCAGTTTCATTACTGTGCCGAAAACCATGCCGGGGGTGCATTTACTGCATCGATTTGGGCCAAAAATTAAACGATGCACCGATTGGTCCAGAAACAAAACGAACGCACCCAATCCACTTTTATGGACCCAAGAGTGATGTTTGGGTTCGTTTGGGTCAGTTTCATAATTGTGTCGGAAACCATGACGGGGTTGCATTTAATGCACCGAGTTGGGCAGAAAATAAGAGATGCACCGATTCGGGCCAGAAACAAAGCGAACGCACCCAATCCACTTTTTTGGACCCAATATTGATGTTTTGGTTCATTTTGGTCAGTTATATTGCTGTACCGAAAACCATGTCGGGGTGCATTTACTGCACCGATTCGGACCAAAAATTAAACGATGCACCGATTCAACCAGAAACAAAACGAACGCACCTAGTCCACTTTTTTGGACCCAATAGTGATGTTTGGGTTCATTTGGGCCAGTTTCATAATTGTGTCGGAAACCATGACGGGGTTGCATTTAATGCACCGAGTTGTGCAGAAAAGAAACGATGCACCGATTCGTCCAGAAACAAAACGAACGCACCCAATCCACTTTTTTGGACCCAATAGTGATGTTTGGGTTCGTTTGGGTCAGTTTCATAATTCTGTCGAAAACCATGACGGGGTTGGATTTAATGCACCGAGTGGGGCACAAAAAGAAACGATGCACCGATACGGGCCGGAAACGAAACGAACGCACCCAATCCACTTTTTTGGATCCAATATTGATGTTTTGGTTCATTTTGGTCAGTTTCATTACTGTGCCGAAAACCATGTCGGGGTGCATTTACTGCACCGATTCGGGCCAAAAATTAAACGATGCATCGACTCGTCCAGAAACAAAATGAACGCAGCTAGTCCACATTTTTGGACCCAATAGTGATGTTTGGGTTCATTTGGGTCAGTTTCATAATTGTGTCGAAAACCATGCCGAGGTTGCATTTAATGCACCGAGTCGGGCAGAAAAGAAACGATGCACCGATTCGGGCCAGAAACAAAACGAACGCACCGAATCCACTTTTTTCGACCCAGTAGTGATGTTTTGGTTCATTTTGGTCAGTTTCATTACTGTGCCAAAAACCATGCCGGGGGTGCATTTACTGCATCGATTTGGGCCAAAAATGAAACGATGCACCGATTCGTCCAGAAACAAAACGAACGCACCCAGTCCACTTTTTTGGACCCAATAGTGATGTTTGGGTTCGTTTTGGTCAGCTATATTACTTTACCGAAAACCATGTCGGGGTGCATTTACTGCACCGATTCGGGCCAGAAACAAAACGAAAGCACCCAATCCATTTTTTTGGATCCAGTAGTGATGTTGAGGTTCAATTTGGTCAGTTTCATTACTGTGCCGAAAACCATGCCGGGGGTGCATTTACTGCATCGATTTGGGCCGAATATGAAACGATGCACCGATTCGGGCCAGAAACAAAACGAACGCACCCAATCCACTTTTTTGGACCCAGTAGTGATGTTTTGGTTCATTTTGGTCAGTTTCATTACTCTGCCGAAAACCATGCCGGGGGTGCATTTACTGCATCGATTTGGGCCAAAAATTAAACGATGCACCGATTGGTCCAGAAACAAAACGAACGCACCCAATCCACTTTTATGGACCCAATAGTGATGTTTGGGTTCGTTTGGGTCAGTTTCATAATTGTGTCGGAAACCATGACAGGGTTGCATTTAATGCACCGAGTTGGGTAGAAAAGAAACGATGCACCGATTCGGGCCAGAAACGACGCGAACGCACCCAATCCACTTTTTTGGACCCAATATTGATGTTTTGGTACATTTTCGTCAGCTATATTACTGTACCGAAAACCATGTCGGGGTGCATTTACTGCACCGATTCGGACCAAAAATTAAACGATGCACCGATTCAACCAGAAACAAAACGAACGCACCTAGTCCACTTTTTTGGACCCAATAGTGATGTTTGGGTTCATTTGGGTCAGTTTCATAATTGTGTCGAAACAAAGTGAACGCACCCAATCCACTTTTTTGGACCCAATATTGATGTTTTGGTTCATTTTGGTCAGCTATATTACTGTACCGAAAACCATGTCGGGGTGCATTTACTGCACCGATTCGGGCCAAAAATTAAACGATGCACCGACTCATCCAGAAACAAAATGAACGCAGCCAGTCCACATTTTTGGACCCAATAGTGATGTTTGGGTTCATTTTGGTCATTTTCGTAATTGTGTCGAAAACCGTGCCGGGGTTGCATTTAATGCATCGAGTCGGGCAGAAAAGAAACGCTGCACCGATTCGGGCCAGAAACAAAACGAAGGCACCCAATCCATTTTTTTGGATCCAGTAGTGATGTTTTGGTTCATTTTGGTCAGTTTCATTACTGTGCCGAAAACCATGCTGGGGTGCATTTACTGCATCGATTTGGGCCGAAAATGAAATGATGCACCGATTCATCCAGAAACAAAACGAACGCACCCAGACCACTTTTCTGGACACAATAGTGATGTTTCGGTTCGTTTGGGTCAGTTTCATAATTGTGTCGAAAACCATGACGGGGTTGCATTTAATGCACCGAGTCGGGCAGAAAAGAAACGATGCACCGACTCATCCAGAAACAAAATGAACGCAGCCAATCCACATTTTTGGATCCAATAGTGATGTTTGGGTTCATTTGGGTCATTTTCGTAATTGTGTCGAAAACCGTGCCGGGGTGCATTTACTGCATCGTTTTGGGCCGAAAATGAAATGATGCGCCGATTCATCCAGAAACAAAACGAACGCACCCAGACCACTTTTCTAGACCCAATAGTGATGTTTCGGTTCGTTTGGGTCAGTTTTATAATTGTGTCGAAAACCATGACGGGGTTGCATTTAATGCACCGAGTTGGGCAGAAAAGAAACGATGCAACGATTCGGGCGAGAAACGAAATGAACGCACCCAATCCAGTCTTTTGGACCCAATATTGATGTTTTGGTTCATTTTGGTCAGTTTCATTACTGTGCCCAAAAACCATGTCGGGGTGTATTTACTGCACCTATTCGGGCCAAAAATGAAACGATGCACCAATTCGTCCAGAAACAAAACGAACGCACCCAGTCCACTTTTTTGGACCCAATTGTGATGTTTGGGTTCGTTTGGGTCAGTTTCATAATTCTGTCGAAAACCATGACGGGGTTGGATTTAATGCACTGAGTTGGGCAGAAAAGAAACGATGCACCGATACGGGCCAGAAACGAAACGAACGCACCCAATCCACTTTTTTGGATCCAATATTGATGTTTTGGTTCATTTTGGTCAGTTTCATTACTGTGCCGAAAACCATGTCGGGGTGCATTTACTGCACCGATTCGGGCCAAAAATTAAACGATGCTACGACTCGTCCAGAAACAAAACGAACGCAGCCAGTCCACATTTTTGGACCCAATAGTGATGTTTGGGTTCATTTGGGTCAGTTTCGTAATTGTGTCGAAAACCGTACCGGGGTTGCATTTAATGCACCGAGTCGGGCAGAAAAGAAACGATGCACCGATTCGGGCCAGAAACAAAATGAAAGCACCTAATCCATTTTTTTGGATCCAGTAGTGATGTTTTGTTCATTTTGGTCAGTTTCATTACTGTGCCGAAAACCATGCCGGGGGTGCATTTACTGCATCGATTTGGGCCGAATATGAAATGATGCACCGATTCATCCAGAAACAAAACGAACGCACCCAGACCACTTTTCTGGACCCAATAGTGATGTTTCGGTTCGTTTGGGTCAGTTTTATAATTGTGTCGAAAACCATGACGGGGTTGCATTTAATGCACCGAGTTGGGCAGAAAAGAAACGATGCACCGATACGGGCTAGAAACGAAACGAACGCACCTAATCCACTTTTTTGGACCCAATATTGATGTTTTGGTTCATTTGGGTCAGTTTCATTACTGTGTCGAAAACCATGTTGGGGTGCATTACTGCACCGATTCGGGCCAAAAATTAAACGATGCACCGACTCGTCCAGAAACAAAACGAACCCAGCCAGTCCACTTTTTTGGACCCAATAGTGATGTTTGGGTTCATTTGGGTCAGTTTCGTAATTGTGTCGAAAACCATGCCGGGGTTGCATTTAATGCACCGAGTCGGGCAGAAAAGAAACGATGCACCGATTCGGGCCAGAAACAAAACGAAAGCACCCAATCCATTTTTTTGGATCCAGTAGTGATGTTTTGGTTCATTTTGGTTAGTTTCATTACAGTGCCGAAAACCATGCCGGGGTGCATTTACTGCATCGATTTGGGCCGAAAATGAAATGATGCACCGATTCATCCAGAAACAAAACGAACGCACCCAGACCACTTTTCTGGACCCAATAGTGATGTTTCGGTTCGTTTGGGTCAGTTTTATAATTGTGTCGAAAACCATGACGGGGTTGCATTTAATGCACTGAGTTGGGCAGAAAACAAACGATGCACCGATACGGGCCAGAAATGAAACGAACGCACCCAATCCACTTTTTTGGACCCAATATTGATGTTTTGGTTCATTTTGGTCAGTTTCATTACTGTGCCGAAAACCATGTTGGGGTGCATTTACTGCACCGATTCGGGCCAAAAATTAAACGATGCACCGACTCGTCCAAAAACAAAACGAACGTAGCCAGTCCACTTTTTTGGACCCAATAGTGATGTTTGGGTTCATTTGGGTCAGTTTCGTAATTGTGTCGAAAACCATGCCGGGGTTGCATTTAATGCACCGAGTCGGGCAGAAAAGAAACGATGCACCGATTCGGGCCAGAAACGAAACGAACGCAGCCAGTCCACTTTTTTGGACCCAATATTGATGTTTGGGTTCATTCGGGTCAGTTTCGTAATTGTGTCGAAAACCGTGCCGGAGTTGCATTTAATGCACCGAGTCGGGCAGAAAAGAAACGATGCACCGATTCGGGCCAGAAACAAAACGAAAGCACCCAATCCATTTTTTTGGATCCAGTAGTGATGTTTTGGTTCATTTTGGTCAGTTTCATTACTGTGCCGAAAAACATGCCGGGGGTGCATTTACTGCATCAATTTGGGCCGAAAATGAAATGATGCACCGATTCATCCAGAAACAAAACGAACGCACCCACACCACTTTTCTGGACCCAATAGTGATGTTTCGGTTCGTTTGGGTCAGTTTTGTAATTGTGTCAAAAACCATGACGGGGTTGCATTTAATGCACCGAGTTGGGCAGAAAAGAAACGATGCACCGATACGGGCCAGAAACGAAACGAACGCACCCAATCCACTTTTTTGGACCCAATATTGATGTTTTGGTTCGTTTTGGTCAGTTTCATTACTGTGTCGAAAACCATGTTGGGGTGCATTTACTGCACCGATTCGGTCCAAAAATTAAACGATCCACCGACTCGTCCAGAAACAAAACGAACGCAGCCAGTCCACTTTTTTGGACCCAGTAGTGATGTTTTGGTTCATTTTGGTCAGTTTCATTACTGTGCCGAAAACCATGCCGGGGGTGCATTTAGTGCATCGATTTGGGCCGAAAATGAAACGATGCACTGATTCGTCCAGAAACAAAACGAACGCACCCAGTCCACTTTTATGGACCCAATAGTGATGTTTGGGTTCGTTTGGGTCAGTTTCATAATTGTGTCGAAAACCATGACGGGGTTGCATTTAATGCACCGAGTCGGGCAGAAAAGAAACGATGCACCGATTCGGGCCAGAAACAAAACGAAAGCACCCACTCCATTTTTTTGGATCCAGTAGTGATGTTTTGGTTCATTTTGGTCAGTTTCATTACTGTGCCGAAAACCATGCCTGGGTGCATTTACTGCATCGTTTTGGGCCGAAAATGAAATGATGCGCCGATTCATCCAGAAACAAAACGAACGCACCCAGACAACTTTTCTAGACCCAATAGTGATGTTTCGGTTCGTTTGGGTCAGTTTTATAATTGTGTCGAAAACCATGACGGGGTTGCATTTAATGCACCGAGTTGGGCAGAAAAGAAACGATGCACCGATTCGGGCGAGAAACGAAATGAACGCACCCAATCCAGTCTTTTGGACCCAATATTGATGTTTTGGTTCATTTTGGTCAGTTTCATTACTGTGCCCAAAAACCATGTCGGGGTGCATTTACTGCACCTATTCGGGCCAAAAATGAAACGATGCACCAATTCGTCCAGAAACAAAACGAACGCACCCAGTCCACTTTTTTGGACCCAATTGTGATGTTTGGGTTCGTTTGGGTCAGTTTCATAATTCTGTCGAAAACCATGACGGGGTTGGATTTAATGCACCGAGTTGGGCAGAAAAGAAACGATGCACCGATACGGGCCAGAAACGAAACGAACCCACCCAATCCACTTTTTTGGATCCAATATTGATGTTTTGGTTCATTTTGGTCAGTTTCATTACTGTGCCGAAAACCATGTCGGGGTGCATTTACTACACCGATTCGGGCCAAAAATTAAACGATGCACCGACTCGTCCAGAAACAAAACGAACGCAGCCAGTCCACATTTTTGGACCCAATAGTGATGTTTGGGTTCATTTGGGTCAGTTTTGTAATTGTGTCGAAAACCGTGCCGGATTTGCATTTAATGCACCGAGTCGGGCAGAAAAGAAACGATGCACCGATTCGGGCCAGAAACAAAACGAAAGCACCCAATCCATTTTTTTGGATCCAGTAGTGATGTTTTGGTTCATTTTGGTCACTTTCATTACTGTGCCCAAAAACCATGTCGGGGTGCATTTACTGCACCTATTCGGGCCAAAAATGAAACGATGCACCAATTCGTCCAGAAACAAAACGAACGCACCCAGTCCACTTTTTTGGACCCAATTGTGATGTTTGGGTTCGTTTGGGTCAGTTTCATAATTCTGTCGAAAACCATGACGGGGTTGGATTTAATCCACCGAGTTGGGCAGAAAAGAAACGATGCACCGATACGGGCCAGAAACGAAACGAACGCACCCAATCCACTTTTTTGGATCCAATATTGATGTTTTGGTTCATTTTGGTCAGTTTCATTACTGTGCCGAAAACCATGTCGGGGTGCATTTACTGCACCGATTCGGGCCAAAAATTAAACGATGCACCGACTCGTCCAGAAACAAAACGAACGCAGCCAGTCCACATTTTTGGACCCAATAGTGATGTTTGGGTTCATTTGGGTCAGTTTTGTAATTGTGTCGAAAACCGTGCCGGATTTGCATTTAATGCACCGAGTCGGGCAGAAAAGAAACGATGCACCGATTCGGGCCAGAAACAAAACGAAAGCACCCAATCCATTTTTTTGGATCCAGTAGTGATGTTTTGGTTCATTTTGGTCAGTTTCATTACTGTGCCGAAAACCATGCCGGGGGTGCATTTACTGCATCGATTTGGGCCGAAAATGAAATGATGCACCGATTCATCCAGAAACAAAACGAACGCACCCAGACCACTTTTCTGGACCCAATAGTGATGTTTGGGTTCGTTTGGGTCAGTTTTATAATTGTGTCGAAAACCATGACGGGGTTGCATTTAATGCACCGAGTTGGGCAGAAAAGAAACGATGCACCGATTCGGGCGAGAAACGAAATGAACGCACCCAATCCAGTCTTTTGGACCCAATATTGATGTTTTGGTTCATTTTGGTCAGTTTCATTACTGTGCCCAAAAACCATGTCGGGGTGCATTTACTGCACCTATTCGGGCCAAAAATGAAACGATGCACCAATTCGTCCAGAAATAAAACGAACGCACCCAGTCCACTTTTTTGGACCCAATTGTGATGTTTGGGTTCGTTTGGGTCAGTTTCATTACTGTGTCGAAAACCATGTTGGGGTGCATTACTGCACCGATTCGGGCCAAAAATTAAACGATGCACCGACTCGTCCAGAAACAAAACGAACGCAGCCAGTCCACTTTTTTGGACCCAATAGTGATGTTTGGGTTCATTTGGGTCAGTTTCGTAATTGTGTCGAAAACCATGCCGGGGTTACATTTAATGCACCGAGTCGGGCAGAAAAGAAACGATGCACCGATTCGGGCCAGAAACAAAACGAAAGCACCCAATCCATTTTTTTGGACCCAGTAGTGATGTTTTGGTTCATTTTGGTCAGTTTCATTACTGTGCCGAAAACCATGCCGGGGTGCATTTAGTCCACCGTTTCGGGCCAAAAATTAAACGATGCACCGATTCGTCCAGAAACAAAACGAACGCACCCAATCTACTTTTATGGGCCCAATAGTGATGTTTGGGTTCGTTTGGGTCAGTTTCATAATTGTGTCGGAAACCATGACGGGGTTGCATTTAATGCACCGAGTTGGGCAGAAAATAAGAGATGCACCCGTCCACTTTTTTGGACCCAGTAGTGATGTTTTGGTTCATTTTGGTCAGTTTCATTATTGTGCCGAAAACCATGCCGGGGGTGCATTTACTGCATCGATTTGGGCCAAAAATTAAACGATGCACCGATTCGTCCAGAAATAAAACGAACGCACCCAATCCACCTTTATGGACCCAATAGTGATGTTTGGGTTCGTTTGGGTCAGTTTCATAATTGTGTCGGAAACCATGACGGGGTTGCATTTAATGCACCGAGTTGGGCAGAAAAGAAACGATGCACCGATTCGGGCCAGAAACGAAGCGAACGCACCCAATCCACTTTTTTGGACCCAATATTGATGTTTTGGTTCATTTTGGTCAGCTATATTACTGATCGGAAAACCATGTCGGGGTGCATTTACTGCACCGATTCGGACCAAAAATTAAACGATGCACCGATTCAACCAGAAACAAAACGAACGCACCTAGTCCACTTTTTTGGACCCAATAGTGATGTTTGGGTTCATTTGGGTCAGTTTCGTAATTAGGTCGAAAACCATTCCGGGGTTGCATTTAATGCACCGAGTCGGGCAGAAAAGAAACGATGCACCGATTCAGGCCAGAAACAAAACGAACGCACCCAATCCACTTTTTTGGACCGAGTAGTGATGTTTTGGTTCATTTTGGTCAGTTTCATTACTGCGCCGAAAACCATTCCGGGGGTGCATTTAGTGCATCGATTCGGGCCGAAAATGAAACGATGCACTGATTCGTCCAGAAACAAAACGAACGCAACCAGTCAACTTTTATGGACCCAATTGTGATGTTTGGGTTTGTTTGGGTCAGTTTCATAATTGTGTCGAAAACCATGACGGGGTTGCATTTAATGCACCGAGTTGGGCAGAAAAGAAACGATGCACCGATTCGGGCCAGAAACGAAACGAAAGCACCCAATCCATTTTTTTGGATCCAGTAGTGATGTTTTGGTTCATTTTGGTCAGTTTCATTACTGTGCCGAAAACCATGCCGGGGGTGCATTTACTGCATCAATTTGGGCCGAAAATGAAATGATGCACCGATTCATCCAGAAACAAAACGAACGCGCCCACACCACTTTTCTGGACCCAATAGTGATGTTTCGGTTCGTTTGGGTCAGTTTTGTAATTGTGTCAAAAACCATGACGGGGTTGCATTTACTGCATCGATTTGGGCCAAAAATTAAACGATGCACCGATTCGTCCAGAAACAAAACGAACGCACCCAGTCCACTTTTTTGGACCCAATTGTGATGTTTGGGTTCGTTTGGGTCAGTTTCATAATTCTGTCGAAAACCATGACGGGGTTGGATTTAATGCACCGAGTGGGGCACAAAAAGAAATGATGCACCGATACGGGCCGGAAACGAAACGAACGCACCCAATCCACTTTTTTGGATCCAATATTGACGTTTTGGTTCATTTTGGTCAGTTTCATTACTGTGCTGAAAACCATGTCGGGGTGCATTTACTGCACCGATTCGGGCCAAAAATTAAACGATGCATCGACTCGTCCAGAAACAAAATGAACGCAGCTAGTCCACATTTTTGGACCCAATAGTGATGTTTGGGTTCATTTGGGTCAGTTTCGTAATTGTGTCGAAAACCATGCCGAGGTTGCATTTAATGCACCGAGTCGGGCAGTAAAGAAACGATGCACCGATTCGGGCCAGAAACAAAACGAACGCACCCAATCCACTTTTTTGGACCCAGTAGTGATGTTTTGGTTCATTTTGGTCAGTTTCATTACTGTGCCGAAAACCATGCCGGGGGTGCATTTACTGCATCGATTTGGGCCGAAAATAAAACGATGCACCAATTCGTCCAGAAACAAAACGAACGCACCCCGTCCACTTTTATGGACCCAATAGTGATGTTTGGGTTCGTTTGGGTCAGTTTCATAATTGTGTCGGAAACCATGACGGGGTTGCATTTAATGCACCGAGTTGGGCAGAAAAGAAACGATGCACCGATTCGGGCCAGAAACGAAGCGAACGCACCCAATCCACTTTTTTGGACCCAATATTGATGTTTTGGTTCATTTTGGTCAGCTATATTACTGTACGGAAAACCATGTCGGGGTGCATTTACTCCACCGTTTCGGGCCAAAAATTAAACGATGCACCGATTCGTCCAGAAACAAAACGAACGCACCCAGTCCACTTTTTCGGACCCAATAGTGATGTTTGGGTTCATTTGGGTCAGTTTCATAATTGTGTCGAAAACCATGCCGAGGTTGCATTTAATGCACCGAGTCGGGCAGAAAAGAAACGATGCACCGATTCAGGCCAGAAACAAAACGAACGCACCCAATCCACTTTTTTGGACCCAGTAGTGATGTTTTGGTTCATTTTGGTCAGTTTCATTACTGTGCCGAAAACCATGCCGGGGGTGCATTTACTGCATCGATTCGGGCCAAAAATGAAACGATGCACCGATTCGTCCAGAAACAAAACTAACGCACCGAATCCACTTTTATGGACCCAATAGTGATGTTTGGGTTTGTTTGGGTCAGTTTCGTAATTGTGTCGAAAACTATGACGGGGTTGCATTTAATGCACCGAGTTGGGCAGAAAAGAAATGATGCACCGATTCAGGCCAGAAACGAAACAAATGCACCCAATCCACTTTTTTGCGTCCAATATTGATGTTTTGGTTAATTTTGGTCAGTTTCATTACTGTGCCGAAAACCATGTCGGCGTGCATTTACTGCCCCAATTTGGGCCAAAAATTAAACGATGCACCGATTCATCTAGAAACAACACGAAAGCACCCAGTCCACTTTTATGGACCCAATAGTGATGTTTGGGTTTGTTTGGGTCAGTTTCATAATTGTGTCGAAAACCATGACGGGGTTGCATTTAATGCACCGAGTTGGGCAGAAAAGAAACGATGCACCGATTCAGGCCAGAAATGAAACGAACGAACCCAATCCACTTTTTTGACCCAATATTGATGTTTTGGTTCATTTTGGTCAGTTTCATTATTGTGTCGAAAACCATGCCGGGGGTGCATTTACTGCATCGATTTGGGCCAAAAATGAAATGAAGCACCGATTCATCCAGAAACAAAAAGAACGCACCCAGACCACTTTTCTGGACCCAATAGTGATGTTTCGGTTCGTTTGGGTCAGTTTTATAATTGTGTCGAAAACCATGACAGGGTTGCATTTAATGCACCGAGTTGGGCAGAAAAGAAACGATGCACCGATACGGGCCAGAAACGAAACGAACACACACAATCCACTTTTTTGGACCCAATAGTGATGTTTGGGTTCATTTGGGTCAGTTTCATAATTGTGTCGAAAACCATGCCGAGGTTGCATTTAATGCACCGAGTCGGGCAGAAAAGAAACGATGCACCGATTCGGGGCAGAAACAAAAGGAACGCACCCAATCCACTTTTTTGGACCCAGTAGTGATGTTTTGGTTCATTTTGGTCAGTTTCATTACTGTGCCGAAAACCATGCCGGGGGTGCATTTACTGCATCGATTTGGGCCAAAAATTAAACGATGCACCGATTCGTCCAGAAACAAAACGAACGCACCCAATCCACTTTTATGGACCCAATAGTGATGTTTGGGTTCGTTTGGGTCAGTTTCATAATTGTGTCGGAAACCATGACGGGGTTGCATTTAATGCACCGAGTTGGGCAGAAAATAAGAGATGCACCGATTCGGGCCAGAAACGAAGCGAACGCACCCAATCCACTTTTTTGGACCCAATATTGATGTTTTGGTTCATTTTGGTCAGCTATATTACTGTACCGAAAACCATGTCGGGGTGCATTTACTACACCGATTCGGACCAAAAATTAAACGATGCACCGATTCAACCAGAAACAAAACGAACGCACCTAGTCCAATTTTTTGGACCCAATAGTGATGTTTGGGTTCATTTGGGTCAGTTTCATAATTGTGTCGGAAACCATAACGGGGTTGCATTTAATGCACCGAGTTGGGCAGAAAAGAAACGATGCACCGATTCGGGCCAGAAACGAAGCGAACGCACCCAATCCACTTTTTTGGACCCAATATTGATGTTTTGGTTCATTTTGGTCAGCTATATTACTGTACCGAAAACCATGTCGGGGTGCATTTACTGCACCGATTCGGGCCAAAAATTAAACGATGCATCGACTCGTCAAGAAACAAAATGAACGCAGCCAGTCCACATTTTTGGAGCCAATAGTGATGTTTGGGTTCATTTGGGTCAGTTTTTAATTGTGTCAAAAACCGTGCCGGGGTTGCATTTAATGCATCGAGTCGGGCAGAAAAGAAACGATACACCGATTCGGGCCAGAAACAAAACGAAGGCACCCAATCCATTTTTTTGGATCCAGTAGTGATGTTTTGGTTCATTTTGGTCAGTTTCATTACTGTGCCGAAAACCATGCCGGGGTGCATTTCCTGCATCGATTTGGGCCGAAAATGAAATGATGCACCGATTCATCCAGAAACAAAACGAATGCACCCAGACCACTTTTCTGGACCCAATAGTGATGTTTCGGTTCGTTTGGGTCAGTTTTATAATTGTGTCGAAAACCATGACGGGGTTGCATTTAATGCACCGAGTTGGGCAGAAAAGAAACGATGCACCGATACGAGCCAGAAACGAAACGAACGCACCCAATCCACTTTTTTGGACCCAATATTGATGTTTTGGTTCATTTTGGTCAGTTTCATTACTGTGCCGAAAACCATGTTGGGGTGCATTTACTGCACCGATTCGGGCCAAAAATTAAACGATGCACCGACTCGTCCAGAAACAAAACGAACGCAGCCAGTCCACTTTTTTGGACCCAATAGTGATGTTTGGGTTCGTTTGGGTCAGTTTCATAATTCTGTCGAAAACCATGACGGGGTTGGATTTAATGCACCGAGTTGGGCAGAAAAGAAACGATGCACCGATACGGGCCAGAAACGAAACGAACGCACCCAATCCACTTTTTTGGATCCAATATTGATGTTTTGGTTCATTTTGGTCAATTTCATTACTGTGCCGAAAACCATGTCGGGGTACATTTACTGCACCGATTCGGGCCAAAAATTAAACGATGCATCGACTCGTCCAGAAACAAAACGAACGCAGCCAGTCCACATTTTTGGACCCAATAGTGATGTTTGGGTTCATTTGGGTCAGTTTCGTAATTGTGTTGAAAACCGTGCCGGGGTTGCATTTAATGCACCGAGTCGGGTAGAAAAGAAACGATGCACCGATTCGGGCCAGAAACAAAACGAAAGCACCCAATCCATTTTTTTGGATCCAGTAGTGATGTTTTGGTTCATTTTGGTCAGTTTCATTACTGTGCCGAAAACCATGCCGGGGGTGCATTTACTGCATTGATTTGGGCCGAAAATGAAATGATGCACCGATTAATCTAGAAACAAAACGAACGCACCCAGACCACTTTTCTAGACCCAATAGTGATGTTTTAGTTCGTTTGGGTCAGTTTTATAATTGTGTCGAAAACCATGACGGGGTTGCATTTAATGGACCGAGTTGGGCAGAAAAGAAACAATGCACCGATACGGGCCAGAAACGAAACGAACGCACCCAATCCACTTTTTTGGACCCAATATTGATGTTTTGGTTCATTTTGGTCAGTTTCATTACTGTGTCGAAAACCATGTTGGGGTGCATTTACTGCACCGATTCGGGCCAAAAATTAAACGATGCACCGACTTGTCCAGAAACAAAACGAATGCAGCCAGTCCACTTTTTTGGACCCAATAGTGATGTTTGGGTTCATTTGGGTCAGTTTCGTAATTTTGTCGAAAACCGTGCCGGGGTTGCATTTAATGCACCGAGTCGGGCAGAAAAGAAACGATGCACCGATTCGGGCCAGAAACAAAACGAACGCACCCAATCCACTTTTTTGGACCCAGTAGTGATGTTTTGGTTCATTTTGGTCAGTTTCATTACTGTGCCGAAAACCATGCCGGGGGTGCATTTACTGCATCGATTTGGGCCAAAAACTAAACGATGCACCGATTCATCCAGAAACAAAACGAACGCACCCAATCCACTTTTATGGACCCAATAGTGATGTTTGGGTTCGTTTGGGTCAGTTTCATAATTGTGTCGGAAACCATGACGGGGTTGCATTTAATGCACCGAGTTGGGCAGAAAAGAAACGATGCACCGATTCGGGCCAGAAATGAAGCGAACGCACCCAATCCACTTTTTTGGACCCAATATTGATGTTTTGGTTCATTTTCATCAGCTATATTACTGTACCGAAAACCATGTCTGGGTGCATTTACTGCACCGATTCGGACCAAAAATTAAACGATGCACCGATTTAACCAGAAACAAAACGAACGCACCTAGTCCACTTTTTTGGACCCAATAGTGATGTTTGGGTTCATTTGGGTCTGTTTCATAATTGTGTCGGAAACCATGACGGGGTTGCATTTAATGCACCGAGTTGGGCAGAAAAGAAACGATGCACCGATTCGGGCCAGAAACGAAGCGAACGCACCCAATCCACTTTTTTGGACCCAATATTGATGTTTTGGTTCATTTTGGTCAGCTATATTACTGTACCGAAAACCATGTCGGGGTGCATTTACTGCACCGATTCGGGCCAAAAATTAAACGATGCACCGACTCGTCCAGAAACAAAATGAACGCAGCCAGTCCACATTTTTGGACCCAATAGTGATGTTTGGGTTCATTTGGGTCATTTTCGTAATTGTGTCGAAAACCGTGCCGGGGTTGCATTTAATGCATCGAGTCGGGCAGAAAAGAAACGCTGCACCGATTCGGGCCAGAAACAAAACGAAGGCACCCAATCCATTTTTCTGGATCCAGTAGTGATGTTTTGGTTCATTTTGGTCAGTTTCATTACTGTACCGAAAAGCATGCTGGGGTGCATTTACTGCATCGATTTGGGCCGAAAATGAAATGATGCACCGATTCATCCAGAAACAAAACGAACGCACCCAGACCACTTTTCTGGACCCAATAGTGATGTTTCGGTTCGTTTGGGTCAGTTTTATAATTGTGTCGAAAACCATGACGGGGTTGCATTTAATGCACCGAGTTGGGCAGAAAAGAAACGATGCACCGATTCGGGCCAGAAACGAAGCAAACGCACTCAATCCACTTTTTTGGACCCAATATTGATGTTTTGGTTCATTTTGGTCAGTTTCATTACTGTGTCGAAAAACATGTTGGGGTGCATTTACTGCACCGATTCGGGCCAAAAATTAAATGATGCACCGACTCGTCCAGAAACAAAACGAACGCAGCCAGTCCACTTTTTTGGACCCAATAGTGATGTTTGGGTTCATTTGGGTCAGTTTCGTAATTGTGTCGAAAACCATGCCGGGGTTGCATTTAATGCACCGAGTCGGGCAGAAAAGAAACGATGCACCGATTCGGGCCAGAAACAAAACGAACGCAGCCAGTCCACTTTTTTGGACCCAATATTGATGTTTGGGTTCATTTGGGTCAGTTTCGTAATTGTGTCGAAAACCGTGCCGGGGTTGCATTTAATGCACCGAGTCGGGCAGAAAAGAAACGATGCACCGATTCGGGCCAGAAACAAAACGAAAGCACCCAATCCATTTTTTTGGATCCAGTAGTGATGTTTTGGTTCATTTTGGTCAGTTTCATTACTGTGCCGAAAACCATGCCGAAGGTGCATTTACTGCATCAATTTGGGCCGAAAATGAAATGATGCACCGATTCATCCAGAAACAAAACGAACGCACCCACACCACTTTTCTGGACCCAATAGTGATGTTTCGGTTCGTTTGGGTCAGTTTTGTAATTGTGTCAAAAACCATGACGGGGTCGCATTTAATGCACCGAGTTGGGCAGAAAAGAAACGATGCACCGATACGGGCCAGAAACGAAACGAACGCACCCAATCCACTTTTTGGGACCCAATATTGATGTTTTGGTTCGTTTTGGTCAGTTTCATTACTGTGTCGAAAACCATGTTGGGGTGCATTTACTGCACCGATTCGGGCCAAAAATGAAACGATGCACCGACTCGTCCAGAAACAAAACAAACGCAGCCAGTCCACTTTTTTGGACCCAGTAGTGATGTTTTGGTTCATTTTGGTCAGTTTCATTACTGTGCCGAAAACCATGCCGGGGGTGCATTTAGTGCATCGATTTGGGCCGAAAATGAAACGATGCACTGATTCGTCCAGAAACAAAACGAACGCACCCAGTCCACTTTTATGGACCCAATAGTGATGTTTGGGTTCATTTGGGTCAGTTTCGTAATTTTGTCGAAAACCGTGCCGGGGTTGCATTTAATGCACCGAGTCGGGCAGAAAAGAAACGATGCACCGATTCGGGCCAGAAACAAAACGAAGGCACCCAATCCATTTTTTTGGACCCAGTAGTGATGTTTTGGTTCATTTTGGTCAGTTTCATTACTGTGCCGAAAACCATGCCGGGGGTGCATTTACTGCATCGATTTGGGCCAAAAACTAAACGATGCACCGATTCATCCAGAAACAAAACGAACGCACCCAATCCACTTTTATGGACCCAATAGTGATGTTTGGGTTCGTTTGGGTCAGTTTCATAATTGTGTCGGAAACCATGACGGGGTTGCATTTAATGCACCGAGTTGGGCAGAAAAGAAACGATGCACCGATTCGGGCCAGAAATGAAGCGAACGCACCCAATCCACTTTTTTGGACCCAATATTGATGTTTTGGTTCATTTTCATCAGCTATATTACTGTACTGAAAACCATGTCTGGGTGCATTTACTGCACCGATTCGGACCAAAAATTAAACGATGCACCGATTTAACCAGAAACAAAACGAACGCACCTAGTCCACTTTTTTGGACCCAATAGTGATGTTTGGGTTCATTTGGGTCTGTTTCATAATTGTGTCGGAAACCATGACGGGGTTGCATTTAATGCACCGAGTTGGGCAGAAAAGAAACGATGCACCGATTCGGGCCAGAAACGAAGCGAACGCACCCAATCCACTTTTTTGGACCCAATATTGATGTTTTGGTTCATTTTGGTCAGCTATATTACTGTACCGAAAACCATGTCGGGGTGCATTTACTGCACCGATTCGGGCCAAAAATTAAACGATGCACCGACTCGTCCAGAAACAAAATGAACGCAGCCAGTCCACATTTTTGGACCCAATAGTGATGTTTGGGTTCATTTGGGTCATTTTCGTAATTGTGTCGAAAACCGTGCCGGGGTTGCATTTAATGCATCGAGTCGGGCAGAAAAGAAACGCTGCACCGATTCGGGCCAGAAACAAAACGAAGGCACCCAATCCATTTTTCTGGATCCAGTAGTGATGTTTTGGTTCATTTTGGTCAGTTTCATTACTGTACCGAAAAGCATGCTGGGGTGCATTTACTGCATCGATTTGGGCCGAAAATGAAATGATGCACCGATTCATCCAGAAACAAAACGAACGCACCCAGACCACTTTTCTGGACCCAATAGTGATGTTTCGGTTCGTTTGGGTCAGTTTTATAATTGTGTCGAAAACCATGACGGGGTTGCATTTAATGCACCGAGTTGGGCAGAAAAGAAACGATGCACCGATTCGGGCCAGAAACGAAGCAAACGCACTCAATCCACTTTTTTGGACCCAATATTGATGTTTTGGTTCATTTTGGTCAGTTTCATTACTGTGTCGAAAAACATGTTGGGGTGCATTTACTGCACCGATTCGGGCCAAAAATTAAATGATGCACCGACTCGTCCAGAAACAAAACGAACGCAGCCAGTCCACTTTTTTGGACCCAATAGTGATGTTTGGG
This sequence comes from Echinochloa phyllopogon, assembly GCA_033239725.1. Lineage (NCBI taxonomy): Eukaryota > Viridiplantae > Streptophyta > Magnoliopsida > Poales > Poaceae > Echinochloa > Echinochloa phyllopogon. Next base: position 34,950,096 of record BTCW01000018.1, read on the forward strand.
TTCATTTGGGTCAGTTTCGTAATTGTGTCGAAAACCATGCCGGGGTTGCATTTAATGCACCGAGTCGGGCAGAAAAGAAACGATGCACCGATTCGGGCCAGAAACAAAACGAACGCAGCCAGTCCACTTTTTTGGACCCAATATTGATGTTTGGGTTCATTTGGGTCAGTTTCGTAATTGTGTCGAAAACCGTGCCGGGGTTGCATTTAATGCACCGAGTCGGGCAGAAAAGAAACGATGCACCGATTCGGGCCAGAAACAAAACGAAAGCACCCAATCCATTTTTTTGGATCCAGTAGTGATGTTTTGGTTCATTTTGGTCAGTTTCATTACTGTGCCGAAAACCATGCCGAAGGTGCATTTACTGCATCAATTTGGGCCGAAAATGAAATGATGCACCGATTCATCCAGAAACAAAACGAACGCACCCACACCACTTTTCTGGACCCAATAGTGATGTTTCGGTTCGTTTGGGTCAGTTTTGTAATTGTGTCAAAAACCATGACGGGGTCGCATTTAATGCACCGAGTTGGGCAGAAAAGAAACGATGCACCGATACGGGCCAGAAACGAAACGAACGCACCCAATCCACTTTTTGGGACCCAATATTGATGTTTTGGTTCGTTTTGGTCAGTTTCATTACTGTGTCGAAAACCATGTTGGGGTGCATTTACTGCACCGATTCGGGCCAAAAATGAAACGATGCACCGACTCGTCCAGAAACAAAACAAACGCAGCCAGTCCACTTTTTTGGACCCAGTAGTGATGTTTTGGTTCATTTTGGTCAGTTTCATTACTGTGCCGAAAACCATGCCGGGGGTGCATTTAGTGCATCGATTTGGGCCGAAAATGAAACGATGCACTGATTCGTCCAGAAACAAAACGAACGCACCCAGTCCACTTTTATGGACCCAATAGTGATGTTTGGGTTCATTTGGGTCAGTTTCGTAATTTTGTCGAAAACCGTGCCGGGGTTGCATTTAATGCACCGAGTCGGGCAGAAAAGAAACGATGCACCGATTCGGGCCAGAAACAAAACGAAGGCACCCAATCCATTTTTTTGGACCCAGTAGTGATGTTTTGGTTCATTTTGGTCAGTTTCATTACTGTGCCGAAAACCATGCCGGGGGTGCATTTACTGCATCGATTTGGGCCAAAAACTAAACGATGCACCGATTCATCCAGAAACAAAACGAACGCACCCAATCCACTTTTATGGACCCAATAGTGATGTTTGGGTTCGTTTGGGTCAGTTTCATAATTGTGTCGGAAACCATGACGGGGTTGCATTTAATGCACCGAGTTGGGCAGAAAAGAAACGATGCACCGATTCGGGCCAGAAATGAAGCGAACGCACCCAATCCACTTTTTTGGACCCAATATTGATGTTTTGGTTCATTTTCATCAGCTATATTACTGTACTGAAAACCATGTCTGGGTGCATTTACTGCACCGATTCGGACCAAAAATTAAACGATGCACCGATTTAACCAGAAACAAAACGAACGCACCTAGTCCACTTTTTTGGACCCAATAGTGATGTTTGGGTTCATTTGGGTCTGTTTCATAATTGTGTCGGAAACCATGACGGGGTTGCATTTAATGCACCGAGTTGGGCAGAAAAGAAACGATGCACCGATTCGGGCCAGAAACGAAGCGAACGCACCCAATCCACTTTTTTGGACCCAATATTGATGTTTTGGTTCATTTTGGTCAGCTATATTACTGTACCGAAAACCATGTCGGGGTGCATTTACTGCACCGATTCGGGCCAAAAATTAAACGATGCACCGACTCGTCCAGAAACAAAATGAACGCAGCCAGTCCACATTTTTGGACCCAATAGTGATGTTTGGGTTCATTTGGGTCATTTTCGTAATTGTGTCGAAAACCGTGCCGGGGTTGCATTTAATGCATCGAGTCGGGCAGAAAAGAAACGCTGCACCGATTCGGGCCAGAAACAAAACGAAGGCACCCAATCCATTTTTCTGGATCCAGTAGTGATGTTTTGGTTCATTTTGGTCAGTTTCATTACTGTACCGAAAAGCATGCTGGGGTGCATTTACTGCATCGATTTGGGCCGAAAATGAAATGATGCACCGATTCATCCAGAAACAAAACGAACGCACCCAGACCACTTTTCTGGACCCAATAGTGATGTTTCGGTTCGTTTGGGTCAGTTTTATAATTGTGTCGAAAACCATGACGGGGTTGCATTTAATGCACCGAGTTGGGCAGAAAAGAAACGATGCACCGATTCGGGCCAGAAACGAAGCAAACGCACTCAATCCACTTTTTTGGACCCAATATTGATGTTTTGGTTCATTTTGGTCAGTTTCATTACTGTGTCGAAAAACATGTTGGGGTGCATTTACTGCACCGATTCGGGCCAAAAATTAAATGATGCACCGACTCGTCCAGAAACAAAACGAACGCAGCCAGTCCACTTTTTTGGACCCAATAGTGATGTTTGGGTTCATTTGGGTCAGTTTCGTAATTGTGTCGAAAACCATGCCGGGGTTGCATTTAATGCACCGAGTCGGGCAGAAAAGAAACGATGCACCGATTCGGGCCAGAAACAAAACGAACGCAGCCAGTCCACTTTTTTGGACCCAATATTGATGTTTGGGTTCATTTGGGTCAGTTTCGTAATTGTGTCGAAAACCGTGCCGGGGTTGCATTTAATGCACCGAGTCGGGCAGAAAAGAAACGATGCACCGATTCGGGCCAGAAACAAAACGAAAGCACCCAATCCATTTTTTTGGATCCAGTAGTGATGTTTTGGTTCATTTTGGTCAGTTTCATTACTGTGCCGAAAACCATGCCGAAGGTGCATTTACTGCATCAATTTGGGCCGAAAATGAAATGATGCACCGATTCATCCAGAAACAAAACGAACGCACCCACACCACTTTTCTGGACCCAATAGTGATGTTTCGGTTCGTTTGGGTCAGTTTTGTAATTGTGTCAAAAACCATGACGGGGTCGCATTTAATGCACCGAGTTGGGCAGAAAAGAAACGATGCACCGATACGGGCCAGAAACGAAACGAACGCACCCAATCCACTTTTTGGGACCCAATATTGATGTTTTGGTTCGTTTTGGTCAGTTTCATTACTGTGTCGAAAACCATGTTGGGGTGCATTTACTGCACCGATTCGGGCCAAAAATGAAACGATGCACCGACTCGTCCAGAAACAAAACAAACGCAGCCAGTCCACTTTTTTGGACCCAGTAGTGATGTTTTGGTTCATTTTGGTCAGTTTCATTACTGTGCCGAAAACCATGCCGGGGGTGCATTTAGTGCATCGATTTGGGCCGAAAATGAAACGATGCACTGATTCGTCCAGAAACAAAACGAACGCACCCAGTCCACTTTTATGGACCCAATAGTGATGTTTGGGTTCGTTTGGCTCAGTTTCATAATTGTGTCGAAAACCATGACGGGGTTGCATTTAATGCACCGAGTCGGGCAGAAAAGAAACGATGCACCGATTCGGGCCAAAAACCAAACGAAAGCACCCACTCCATTTTTTTGGATCCAGTAGTGATGTTTTGGTTCATTTTGGTCAGTTTCATTACTGTGCCGAAAACCATGCCGGGGTGCATTTACTGCATCGATTTGGGCCGAAAATGAAATGATGCGCCGATTCATCCGGAAACAAAACGAACGCACCCAGACCACTTTTCTAGACCCAATAGTGATGTTTCGGTTCGTTTGGGTCAGTTTTATAATTGTGTCGAAAACCATGACGGGGTTGCATTTAATGCACCGAGTTGGGCAGAAAAGAAACGATGCACCGATTCAGGCGAGAAACGAAATGAACGCACCCAATCCAGTCTTTTCGACCCAATATTGATGTTTTGGTTCATTTTGGTCAGTTTCATTACTGTGCCGAAAACCATGCCGAAGGTGCATTTACTGCATCAATTTGGGCCGAAAATGAAATGATGCACCGATTCATCCAGAAACAAAACGAACGCACCCACACCACTTTTCTGGACCCAATAGTGATGTTTCGGTTCGTTTGGGTCAGTTTTGTAATTGTGTCAAAAACCATGACGGGGTCGCATTTAATGCACCGAGTTGGGCAGAAAAGAAACGATGCACCGATACGGGCCAGAAACGAAACGAACGCACCCAATCCACTTTTTGGGACCCAATATTGATGTTTTGGTTCGTTTTGGTCAGTTTCATTACTGTGTCGAAAACCATGTTGGGGTGCATTTACTGCACCGATTCGGGCCAAAAATGAAACGATGCACCGACTCGTCCAGAAACAAAACAAACGCAGCCAGTCCACTTTTTTGGACCCAGTAGTGATGTTTTGGTTCATTTTGGTCAGTTTCATTACTGTGCCGAAAACCATGCCGGGGGTGCATTTAGTGCATCGATTTGGGCCGAAAATGAAACGATGCACTGATTCGTCCAGAAACAAAACGAACGCACCCAGTCCACTTTTATGGACCCAATAGTGATGTTTGGGTTCGTTTGGGTCAGTTTCATAATTGTGTCGAAAACCATGACGGGGTTGCATTTAATGCACCGAGTCGGGCAGAAAAGAAACGATGCACCGATTCGGGCCAAAAACCAAACGAAAGCACCCACTCCATTTTTTTGGATCCAGTAGTGATGTTTTGGTTCATTTTGGTCAGTTTCATTACTGTGCCGAAAACCATGCCGGGGTGCATTTACTGCATCGATTTGGGCCGAAAATGAAATGATGCGCCGATTCATCCGGAAACAAAACGAACGCACCCAGACCACTTTTCTAGACCCAATAGTGATGTTTCGGTTCGTTTGGGTCAGTTTTATAATTGTGTCGAAAACCATGACGGGGTTGCATTTAATGCACCGAGTTGGGCAGAAAAGAAACGATGCACCGATTCGGGCGAGAAACGAAATGAACGCACCCAATCCAGTCTTTTGGACCCAATATTGATGTTTTGGTTCATTTTGGTCAGTTTCATTACTGTGCCCAAAAACCATGTCGGGGTGCATTTACTGCACCTATTCGGGCCAAAAATGAAACGATGCACCAATTCGTCCAGAAACAAAACGAACCCACCCAGTCCACTTTTTTGGACCCAATTGTGATGTTTGGGTTCGTTTGGGTCAGTTTCATAATTCTGTCGAAAACCATGACGGGGTTGGATTTAATGCACCGAGTTGGGCAGAAAAGAAACGATGCACCGATACGGGCCAGAAACGAAACAAACGCACCCAATCCACTTTTTTGGATCCAATATTGATGTTTTGGTTCATTTTGGTCAGTTTCATTACTGTGCCGAAAACCATGTCGGGGTGCATTTACTGCACCGATTCGGGCCAAAAATTAAACGATGCACCGACTCGTCCAGAAACAAAACGAACGCAGCCAGTCCACATTTTTGGACCCAATAGTGATGTTTGGGTTCATTTGGGTCAGTTTTGTAATTGTGTCGAAAACCGTGCCGGATTTGCATTTAATGCACCGAGTCGGGCAGAAAAGAAACGATGCACCAATTCGGGCCAGAAACAAAACGAAAGCACCCAATCCATTTTTTTGGATCCAGTAGTGATGTTTTGGTTCATTTTGGTCAGTTTCATTACTGTGCCGAAAACCATGCCGGGGGTGCATTTACTGCATCGATTTGGGCCGAAAATGAAATGATGCACCGATTCATCCAGAAACAAAACGAACGCACCCAGACCACTTTTCTGGACCCAATAGTGATGTTTCGGTTCATTTGGGTCAGTTTTATAATTGTGTCGAAAACCATGACGGGGTTGCATTTAATGCACCGAGTTGGGCAGAAAAGAAACGATGCACCGATACGGGCCAGAAACGAAACGAACGCACCTAATCCACTTTTTTGGACCCAATATTGATGTTTTGGTTCGTTTTGGTCAGTTTCATTACTGTGTCGAAAACCATGTTGGGGTGCATTTACTGCACCGATTCGGGCCAAAAATTAAACGATGCACCGACTCGTCCAGAAACAAAACGAACGCAGCCAGTCCACTTTTGGGACCCAATAGTGATGTTTGGGTTCATTTGGGTCAGTTTCGTAATTGTGTCGAAAACCATGCCGGGGTTGCATTTAATGCACCGAGTCGGGCAGAAAAGAAACGATGCACCGATTCGGGCCAGAAACAAAACGAAAGCACCCAATCCATTTTGTTGGACCTAGTAGTGATGTTTTGGTTCATTTTGGTCAGTTTCATTACTGTGCCAAAAACCATGCCGGGGGTGCATTTAGTCCACCGTTTCGGGCCAAAAATTAAACGAAGCACCGATTCGTCCAGAAACAAAACGAACGCACCCATCCACTTTTTTGGACCCAATAGTGATGTTTGGGTTCATTTGGGTCAGTTTCATAATTGTGTCGAAAACCATGCCGAGGTTGTATTTAATGCACCGAGTCGGGCAGAAAAGAAACGATGCACCGATTCGGGCCAGAAACAAAACGAACGCACCCAATCCACTTTTTGGACCCAGTAGTGATGTTTTGGTTCATTTTGGTCAGTTTCATTATTGTGCCGAAAACCATGCCGGGGGTGCATTTACTGCATCGATTTGGGCCAAAAATTAAACGATGCACCGATTCGTCCAGAAACAAAACGAACGCACCCAATCCACCTTTATGGACCCAATAGTGATGTTTGGGTTCGTTTGGGTCAGTTTCATAATTGTGTCGGAAACCATGACGGGGTTGCATTTAATGCACCGAGTTGGGCAGAAAAGAAACGATGCACCGATTCGGGCTAGAAACGAAACGAACGCACCCAATCCACTTTTTTGGACCCAATATTGATGTTTTGGTTCATTTTGGTCAGCTATATTACTGTACGGAAAACCATGTCGGGGTGCATTTACTGCACCGATTCGGACCAAAAATTAAACGATGCACCGATTCAACCAGAAACAAAACGAACGCACCTAGTCCACTTTTTTGGACCCAATAGTGATGTTTGGGTTCAATTGGGTCAGTTTCGTAATTATGTCGAAAACCATTCCGGGGTTGCATTTAATGCACCGAGTCGGGCAGAAAAGAAACGATGCACCGATTCAGGCCAGAAACAAAACGAACGCACCCAATCCACTTTTTTGGACCGAGTAGTGATGTTTTGGTTCATTTTGGTCAGTTTCATTACTGTGCCGAAAACCAATCCGGGGGTGCATTTAGTGCATCGATTCGGGCCGAAAATTAAACGATGCACTGATTCGTCCAGAAACAAAACGAACGCAACCAGTCCACTTTTATGGACCCAATTGTGATGTTTGGGTTTGTTTGGGTCAGTTTCATAATTGTGTCGAAAACCATGACGGGGTTGCATTTAATGCACCGAGTTGGGCAGAAAAGAAACGATGCACCGATTCGGGCCAGAAACGAAACGAAAGCACCCAATCCATTTTTTTGGATCCAGTAGTGATTTTTTGGTTCATTTTGGTTAGTTTCATTACTGTGCCGAAAACCATGCCGGGGGTGCATTTACTGCATCAATTTGGGCCGAAAATGAAATGATGCACCGATTCATCCAGAAACAAAATGAACGCGCCCACACCACTTTTCTGGACCCAATAGTGATGTTTCGGTTCGTTTGGGTCAGTTTTGTAATTGTGTCAAAAACCATGACGGGGTTGCATTTAATGCACCGAGTTGGGCAGAAAAGAAACGATGCACCGATACGGGCCAGAAACGAAACGAACGCACCCAATCCACTTTTTTGGACCCAATATTGATGTTTTGGTTCGTTTTGGTCAGTTTCATTACTGTGTCGAAAACCATGTTGGGGTGCATTTACTGCACCGATTCGGGCCAAAAATGAAACGATGCACCGACTCGTCCAGAAACAAAACGAACGAACCCAATCCACTTTTTTGACCCAATATTGATGTTTTGGTTCATTTTGGTCAGTTTTATTATTGTGTCGAAAACCATGCCGGGGGTGCATTTACTGCATCGATTTGGGCCGAAAATGAAATGAAGCACCGATTCGTCCAGAAACAAAACGAACGCACCCATCCACTTTTTTGGACCCAATAGTGATGTTTGGGTTCATTTGGGTCAGTTTCATAATTGTGTCGAAAACCATGCCGAGGTTGTATTTAATGCACCGAGTCGGGCAGAAAAGAAACGATGCACCGATTCGGGCCAGAAACAAAACGAACGCACCCAATCCACTTTTTGGACCCAGTAGTGATGTTTTGGTTCATTTTGGTCAGTTTCATTATTGTGCCGAAAACCATGCCGGGGGTGCATTTACTGCATCGATTTGGGCCAAAAATTAAACGATGCACCGATTCGTCCAGAAACAAAACGAACGCACCCAATCCACCTTTATGGACCCAATAGTGATGTTTGGGTTCGTTTGGGTCAGTTTCATAATTGTGTCGGAAACCATGACGGGGTTGCATTTAATGCACCGAGTTGGGCAGAAAAGAAACGATGCACCGATTCGGGCTAGAAACGAAGCGAACGCACCCAATCCACTTTTTTGGACCCAATATTGATGTTTTGGTTCATTTTGGTCAGCTATATTACTGTACGGAAAACCATGTCGGGGTGCATTTACTGCACCGATTCGGACCAAAAATTAAACGATGCACCGATTCAACCAGAAACAAAACGAACGCACCTAGTCCACTTTTTTGGACCCAATAGTGATGTTTGGGTTCATTTGGGTCAGTTTCGTAATTATGTCGAAAACCATTCCGGGGTTGCATTTAATGCACCGAGTCGGGCAGAAAAGAAACGATGCACCGATTCAGGCCAGAAACAAAACGAACGCACCCAATCCACTCTTTTGGACCGAGTAGTGATGTTTTGGTTCATTTTGGTCAGTTTCATTACTGTGCCGAAAACCATTCCGGGGGTGCATTTAGTGCATCGATTCGGGCCGAAAATTAAACGATGCACTGATTCGACAAGAAACAAAACGAACGCAACCAGTCCACTTTTATGGACCCAATTGTGATGTTTGGGTTTGTTTGGGTCAGTTTCATAATTGTGTCGAAAACCATGACGGGGTTGCATTTAATGCACCGAGTTGGGCAGAAAAGAAACGATGCACCGATTCGGGCCAGAAACGAAACGAAAGCACCCAATCCATTTTTTCGGATCCAGTAGTGATGTTTTGGTTCATTTTGGTTAGTTTCATTACTGTGCCGAAAACCATGCCGGGGGTGCATTTACTGCATCAATTTGGGCCGAAAATGAAATGATGCACCGATTCATCCAGAAACAAAATGAACGCGCCCACACCACTTTTCTGGACCCAATAGTGATGTTTCGGTTCGTTTGGGTCAGTTTTGTAATTGTGTCAAAAACCATGACGGGGTTGCATTTAATGCACCGAGTTGGGCAGAAAAGAAACGATGCACCGATACGGGCCAGAAACGAAACGAACGCACCCAATCCACTTTTTTGGACCCAATATTGATGTTTTGGTTCGTTTTGGTCAGTTTCATTACTGTGTCGAAAACCATGTTGGGGTGCATTTACTGCACCGATTCGGGCCAAAAATGAAACGATGCACCGACTCGTCCAGAAACAAAACGAACGAACCCAATCCACTTTTTTGACCCAATATTGATGTTTTGGTTCATTTTGGTCAGTTTTATTATTGTGTCGAAAACCATGCCGGGGGTGCATTTACTGCATCGATTTGGGCCGAAAATGAAATGAAGCACCGATTCGTCCAGAAACAAAACGAACGCACCCATCCACTTTTTTGGACCCAATAGTGATGTTTGGGTTCATTTGGGTCAGTTTCATAATTGTGTCGAAAACCATGCCGAGGTTGTATTTAATGCACCGAGTCGGGCAGAAAAGAAACGATGCACCGATTCGGGCCAGAAACAAAACGAACGCACCCAATCCACTTTTTGGACCCAGTAGTGATGTTTTGGTTCATTTTGGTCAGTTTCATTATTGTGCCGAAAACCATGCCGGGGGTGCATTTACTGCATCGATTTGGGCCAAAAATTAAACGATGCACCGATTCGTCCAGAAACAAAACGAACGCACCCAATCCACCTTTATGGACCCAATAGTGATGTTTGGGTTCGTTTGGGTCAGTTTCATAATTGTGTCGGAAACCATGACGGGGTTGCATTTAATGCACCGAGTTGGGCAGAAAAGAAACGATGCACCGATTCGGGCTAGAAACGAAGCGAACGCACCCAATCCACTTTTTTGGACCCAATATTGATGTTTTGGTTCATTTTGGTCAGCTATATTACTGTACGGAAAACCATGTCGGGGTGCATTTACTGCACCGATTCGGACCAAAAATTAAACGATGCACCGATTCAACCAGAAACAAAACGAACGCACCTAGTCCACTTTTTTGGACCCAATAGTGATGTTTGGGTTCATTTGGGTCAGTTTCGTAATTATGTCGAAAACCATTCCGGGGTTGCATTTAATGCACCGAGTCGGGCAGAAAAGAAACGATGCACCGATTCAGGCCAGAAAAAAAACGAACGCACCCAATCCACTTTTTTGGACCGAGTAGTGATGTTTTGGTTCATTTTGGTCAGTTTCATTACTGTGCCGAAAACCATTCCGGGGGTGCATTTAGTGCATCGATTCGGGCCGAAAATTAAACGATGCACTGATTCGTCCAGAAACAAAACGAACGCAACCAGTCCACTTTTATGGACCCAATTGTGATGTTTGGGTTTGTTTGGGTCAGTTTCATAATTGTGTCGAAAACCATGACGGGGTTGCATTTAATGCACCGAGTTGGGCAGAAAAGAAACGATGCACCGATTCGGGCCAGAAACGAAACGAAAGCACCCAATCCATTTTTTTGGATCCAGTAGTGATGTTTTGGTTCATTTTTGTCAGTTTTATTACTGTGCCGAAAACCATGCCGGGGGTGCATTTACTGCATCAATTTGGGCCGAAAATGAAATGATGCACCGATTCATCCAGAAACAAAATGAACGCGCCCACACCACTTTTCTGGACCTAATAGTGATGTTTCGGTTCGTTTGGGTCAGTTTTGTAATTGTGTCAAAAACCATGACGGGGTTGCATTTAATGCACCGAGTTGGGCAGAAAAGAAACGATGCACCGATACGGGCCAGAAACGAAACGAACGCACCCAATCCACTTTTTTGGAGCCAATATTGATGTTTTGGTTCGTTTTGGTCAGTTTCATTACTGTGTCGAAAACCATGTTGGGGTGCATTTACTGCACCGATTCGGGCCAAAAATGAAACGATGCACCGACTCGTCCAGAAACAAAACGAACGAACCCAATCCACTTTTTTGACCCAATATTGATGTTTTGATTCATTTTGGTCAGTTTTATTATTGTGTCGAAAACCATGCCGGGGGTGCATTTACTGCATCGATTTGGGCCGAAAATGAAATGAAGCACCGATTCGTCCAGAAACAAAACGAACGCACCCATCCACTTTTTTGGACCCAATAGTGATGTTTGGGTTCATTTGGGTCAGTTTCATAATTGTGTCGAAAACCATGCCGAGGTTGTATTTAATGCACCGAGTCGGGCAGAAAAGAAACGATGCACCGATTCGGGCCAGAAACAAAACGAACGCACCCAATCCACTTTTTGGACCCAGTAGTGATGTTTTGGTTCATTTTGGTTAGTTTCATTATTGTGCCGAAAACCATGCCGGGGGTGCATTTACTGCATCGATTTGGGCCAAAAATTAAACGATGCACCGATTCGTCCAGAAACAAAACGAACGCACCCAATCCACCTTTATGGACCCAATAGTGATGTTTGGGTTCGTTTGGGTCAGTTTCATAATTGTGTCGGAAACCATGACGGGGTTGCATTTAATGCACCGAGTTGGGCAGAAAAGAAACGATGCACCGATTCGGGCTAGAAACGAAGCGAACGCACCCAATCCACTTTTTTGGACCCAATATTGATGTTTTGGTTCATTTTGGTCAGCTATATTACTGTACGGAAAACCATGTCGGGGTGCATTTACTGCACCGATTCGGACCAAAAATTAAACGATGCACCGATTCAACCAGAAACAAAACGAACGCACCTAGTCCACTTTTTTGGACCCAATAGTGATGTTTGGGTTCATTTGGGTCAGTTTCGTAATTATGTCGAAAACCATTCCGGGGTTGCATTTAATGCACCGAGTCGGGCAGAAAAGAAACGATGCACCGATTCAGGCCAGAAACAAAACGAACGCACCCAATCCACTTTTTTGGACCGAGTAGTGATGTTTTGGTTCATTTTGGTCAGTTTCATTACTGTGCCGAAAACCATTCCGGGGGTGCATTTAGTGCATCGATTCGGGCCGAAAATTAAACGATGCACTGATTCGTCCAGAAACAAAACGAACGCAACCAGTCCACTTTTATGGACCCAATTGTGATGTTTGGGTTTGTTTGGGTCAGTTTCATAATTGTGTCGAAAACCATGACGGGGTTGCATTTAATGCACCGAGTTGGGCAGAAAAGAAACGATGCACCGATTCGGGCCAGAAACGAAACGAAAGCACCCAATCCATTTTTTTGGATCCAATAGTGATGTTTTGGTTCATTTTGGTCAGTTTCATTACTGTGCCGAAAACCATGCCGGGGGTGCATTTACTGCATCAATTTGGGCCGAAAATGAAATGATGCACCGATTCATCCAGAAACAAAATGAACGCGCCCACACCACTTTTCTGGACCCAATAGTGATGTTTCGGTTCGTTTGGGTCAGTTTTGTAATTGTGTCAAAAACCATGACGGGGTTGCATTTAATGTACCGAGTTGGGCAGAAAAGAAACGATGCACCGATACGGGCCAGAAACGAAACGAATGCACCCAATCCACTTTTTTGGACCCAATATTGATGTTTTGGTTCGTTTTGGTCAGTTTCATTACTGTGTCGAAAACCATGTTGGGGTGCATTTACTGCACCGATTCGGGCCAAAAATGAAACGATGCACCGACTCGTCCAGAAACAAAACGAACGCAGCCAGTCCACTTTTTTGGACCCAGTAGTGATGTTTTGGTTCATTTTGGTCAGTTTCATTACTGTGCCGAAAACCATGCCGGGGGTGCATTTAGTGCATCGATTTGGGCCGAAAATGAAACGATGCACTGATTCATCCAGAAACAAAACGAACGCACCCAGTCCACTTTTATGGACCCAATAGTGATGTTTGGGTTCGTTTGGGTCAGTTTCATAATTGTGTCGAAAACCATGACGGGGTTGCATTTAATGCACCGAGTCGGGCAGAAAAGAAACGATGCACCGATTCGGGCCAAAAACAAAACGAAAGCACCCACTCCATTTTTTTGGATCCAGTAGTGATGTTTTGGTTCATTTTGGTCAGTTTCATTGCTGTGCCGAAAACCATGCCGGGGTGCATTTACTGCATCGATTTGGGCCGAAAATGAAATGATGCGCCGATTCATCCAGAAACAAAACGAACGCACCCAGACCACTTTTCTAGACCCAATAGTGATGTTTCGGTTCGTTTGGGTCAGTTTTATAATTGTGTCGAAAACCATGACGGGGTTGCATTTAATGCACCGAGTTGGGCAGAAAAGAAACGATGCACCGATTCGGGCGAGAAACAAAACGAACGCACCCAGTCGACTTTTTTGGACCCAATAGTGATGTTTGGGTTCATCTGGGTCAGTCTCATAATTGTATCGAAAACCATGACGGGGTTGCATTTAATGCACCGAGTTGGGCAGAAAAGAAACGATGCTCCGATACGGGCCAGAAATGAAACGAACGCACCCAATCCACTTTTTTGGACCCAATATTGATGTTTTGGTTCATTTTGGTCAGTTTCATTACTGTGCCCAAAAACCATGTCGGGGTGCATTTACTGCACCTATTCGGGCCAAAAATGAAACGATGCACCAATTCGTCCAGAAACAAAACGAACGCACCCAGTCCACTTTTTTGGACCCAATTGTGATGTTTGGGTTCGTTTGGGTCAGTTTCATAATTCTGTCGAAAACCATGACGGGGTTGGATTTAATGCACCGAGTTTGGCAGAAAAGAAACGATGCACCGATACGGGCCAGAAACGAAACGAACGCACCCAATCCACTTTTTTGGATCCAATATTGATGTTTTGGTTCATTTTGGTCAGTTTCATTACTGTGCCGAAAACCATGTCGGGGTGCATTTACTGCACCGATTCGGGCCAAAAATTAAACGATGCACCGACTCGTCCAGAAACAAAACGAACGCAGCCAGTCCACATTTTTGGACCCAATAGTGATGTTTGGGTTCATTTGGGTCAGTTTTGTAATTGTGTCGAAAACCGTGCCGGGGTTGCATTTAATGCACCGAGTCGGGCAGAAAAGAAACGATGCACCGATTCGGGCGAGAAACAAAACGAAAGCACCCAATCCATTTTTTTGGATCCAGTAGTGATGTTTTGGTTCATTTTGGTCAGTTTAATTACTGTGCCGAAAACCATGCCGGGGGTGCATTTACTGCATCGATTTGGGCCGAAAATGAAATGATGCACCGATTCATCCAGAAACAAAACGAACGCACCCAGACCACTTTTCTGGACCCAATAGTGATGTTTCGGTTCGTTTGGGTCAGTTTTATAATTGTGTCGAAAACCATGACGGGGTTGCATTTAATGCACCGAGTTGGGCAGAAAAGAAACGATGCACCGATACGGGCCAGAAACGAAACGAACGCACCTAATCCACTTTTTTGGACCCAATATTGATGTTTTGGTTCGTTTTGGTCAGTTTCATTACTGTGTCGAAAACCATGTTGGGGTGCATTTACTGCACCGTTTCGGGCCAAAAATTAAACGATGCACCGACTCGTCCAGAAACAAAACGAACGCAACCAGTCCACTTTTGGGACCCAATAGTGATGTTTGGGTTCATTTGAGTCAGTTTCGTAATTGTGTCGAAAACCATGCCGGGGTTGCATTTAATGCACCGAGTCGGGCAGAAAAGAAACGATGCATCGATTCGGGCCAGAAACAAAACGAAAGCACCCAATCCATTTTTTTGGACCCAGTAGTGATGTTTTGGTTCATTTTGGTCAGTTTCATTACTGTGCCGAAAACCATGCCGGGGGTGCATTTAGTCCACCGTTTCGGGCCAAAAATTAAACGATGCACCGATTCGTCCAGAAACAAAACGAACGCACCCGTCCACTTTTTTGGACCCAATAGTGATGTTTGGGTTCATTTGGGTCAGTTTCATAATTGTGTCGAAAACCATGCCGAGGTTGTATTTAATGCACCGAGTCGGGCAGAAAAGAAACGATGCACCGATTCGGGCCAGAAACAAAACGAACGCACCCAATCCACTTTTTGGACCCAGTAGTGATGTTTTGGTTCATTTTGGTCAGTTTCATTATTGTGCCGAAAACCATGTCGGGGGTGCATTTACTGCATCGATTTGGGCCAAAAATTAAACGATGCACCGATTCGTCCAGAAACAAAACGAACGCACCCAATCCACCTTTATGGACCCAATAGTGATGTTTGGGTTCGTTTGGGTCAGTTTCATAATTGTGTCGGAAACCATGACGGGGTTGCATTTAATGCACCGAGTTGGGCAGAAAAGAAACGATGCACCGATTCGGGCTAGAAACGAAGCGAACGCACCCTATCCACTTTTTTGGACCCAATATTGATGTTTTGGTTCATTTTGGTCAGCTATATTACTGTACGGAAAACCATGTCGGGGTGCATTTACTGCACCGATTCGGACCAAAAATTAAACGATGCACCGATTCGTCCAGAAACAAAACGAACGCACCCAGTCCACTTTTTCGGACCCAATAGTGATGTTTGGGTTCAGTTGGGTCAGTTTCATAATTGTGTCGAAAACCATGCCGAGGTTGCATTTAATGCACCGAGTCGGGCAGAAAAGAAACGATGCACCGATTCAGGCCAGAAACAAAACGAACGCACCCAATCCACTTTTTTGGACCCAGTAGTGATGTTTTGGTTCATTTTGGTCAGTTTCATTACTGTGCCGAAAACCATGCCGGGGGTGCATTTACTGCATCGATTCGGGCCGAAAATGAAACGATGCACCGATTCGTCCAGAAAGAAAACTAACGCACCGAATCCACTTTTATGGACCCAATAGTGATGTTTGGGTTTGTTTGGGTCAGTTTCGTAATTGTGTCGAAAACTATGACGGGGTTGCATTTAATGCACCGAGTTGGGCAGAAAAGAAATGATGCACCGATTCAGGCCAGAAACGAAACAAATGCACCCAATCCACTTTTTTGGGTCCAATATTGATGTTTTGGTTCATTTTGGTCAGTTTCATTAGTGTGTCGAAAACCATGTCGGCGTGCATTTACTGCATCAATTTGGGCCAAAAATTAAACGATGCACCGATTCATCTAGAAACAACACGAAAGCACCCAGTCCACTTTTATGGACCCAATAGTGATGTTTGGGTTCGTTTGGGTCAGTTTCATAATTGTGTCGAAAACCATGACGGGGTTGCATTTAATGCACCGAGTTGGGCAGAAAAGAAACGATGCACCGATTCAGGCCAGAAATGAAACGAACGAACCCAATCCACTTTTTTGACCCAATATTGATGTTTTGGTTCATTTTGGTCAGTTTTATTATTGTGTCGAAAACCATGCCGGGGGTGCATTTACTGCATCGATTTGGGACGAAAATGAAATGAAGCACCGATTCATCCAGAAACAAAACGAACGCACCCAGACCACTTTTCTGGACCCAATAGTGATGTTTCGGTTCGTTTGGGTCAGTTTTATAATTGTGTCGAAAACCATGACAGGGTTGCATTTAATGCACCGAGTTGGGCAGAAAAGAAACGATGCACCGATACGGGCCAGAAACGAAACGAACGCACTCAATCCACTTTTTTGGACCCAATAGTGATGTTTGGGTTCATTTGGGTCAGTTTCATAATTGTGTCGAAAACCATGCCGAGGTTGCATTTAATGCACCGACTCGGGCAGAAAAGAAACGATGCACCGATTCGGGCCAGAAACAAAACGAACGCACCCAATCCACTTTTTTGGACCCAGTAGTGATGTTTTGGTTCATTTTAGTCAGTTTCATTATTGTGCCGAAAACCATGCCGGGGGTGCATTTACTGCATCGATTTGGGCCAAAAATGAAACGATGCACCGATTCGTCCAGAAACAAAACGAACGCACCCAATCCACTTTTATGGACCCAATAGTGATGTTTGGGTTCGTTTGGGTCAGTTTCATAATTGTGTCGAAAACCATGACGGGGTTGCATTTAATGCACCGAGTTGGGCAGAAAAGAAACGATGCACAGATTCGGGCCAGAAACGAAGCAAATGCACTCAATCCACTTTTTTGGACCAAATATTGATGTTTTGGTTCATTTTGGTCAGTTATATTACTGTACCGAAAACCATGTCGGGGTGCATTTACTACACCGATTCGGACCAAAAATTAAACGATGCACCGATTCATCCAGAAACAAAACGAACGCACCTAGTCCACATTTTTGGACCCAATAGTGATGTTTGGGTTCATTTGGGTCAGTTTCGTAATTATGTCGAAAACCATGCCGGGGTTGCATTTAATGCACCGAGTCGGGCAGAAAAGAAACGATGCACCGATTCGAGCCAGAAACAAAACGAACGCACCCAATCCACTTTTTTGGACCCAGTAGTGATGTTTTGGTTCATTTTGGTCAGTTTCATTACTGTGCCGAAAACCAGCCGGGGGTGCATTTACTGCATCGATTCGGGCCGAAAATGAAACGATGCACCGATTCGTCCAGAAACAAAACTAACGCACTGAATCCACTTTTATGGACCCAATAGTGATGTTTGGGTTTGTTTGGGTCAGTTTCGTAATTGTGTCGAAAACTATGACGGGGTTGCATTTAATGCACTGAGTTGGGCAGAAAAGAAATGATGCACCGATTCAGGCCAGAAACGAAACAAATGCACCCAATCCACTTTTTTGGGTCCAATATTGATGTTTTGGTTCATTTTGGTCAGTTTCATTAGTGCGTCGAAAACCATGTCGGCGTGCATTTACTGCCCCAATTTGGGCCAAAAATTAAACGATGCACCGATTCATCTAGAAACAACACGAAAGCACCCAGTCCACTTTTATGGACCCAATAGTGATGTTTGGGTTCGTTTGGGTCAGTTTCATAATTGTGTCGAAACCATGACGGGGTTGCATTTAATGCACCGAGTTGGGCAGAAAAGAAACGATGCACCGATTCAGGCCAGAAATGAAACGAACGAACCCAATCCACTTTTTTGACCCAATATTGATGTTTTGGTTCATTTTGGTCAGTTTTATTATTGTGTCGAAAACCATGCCGGGGGTGCATTTACTGCATCGATTTGGGCCGAAAATGAAATGAAGCACCGATTCATCCAGAAACAAAACGAACGCACCCAGACCACTTTTCTGGACCCAATAGTGATGTTTCGGTTCGTTTGGGTCAGTTTTATAATTGTGTCGAAAACCATGACAGGGTTGCATTTAATGCACCGAGTTGGGCAGAAAAGAAACGATGCACCGATACGGGCCAGAAATGAAACGAACGCACTCAATCCACTTTTTTGGACCCAATAGTGATGTTTGGGTTCATCTGGGTCAGTTTCATAATTGTGTCGAAAACCATGCCGAGGTTGCATTTAATGCACCGAGTCGGGCAGAAAAGAAACGATGCACCGATTCGGGCCAGAAACAAAACGAACGCACCCAATCCACTTTTTTGGACCTAGTAGTGATGTTTTGGTTCATTTTAGTCAGTTTCATTATTGTGCCGAAAACCATGCCGGGGGTGCATTTACTGCATCGATTTGGGCCAAAAATGAAACGATGCACCGATTCGTCCAGAAACAAAACGAACGCACCCAATCCACTTTTATGGACCCAATAGTGATGTTTGGGTTCGTTTGGGTCAGTTTCATAATTGTGTCGAAAACCATGACGGGGTTGTATTTAATGCACCGAGTTGGGCAGAAAAGAAACGATGCACCGATTCGGGCCAGAAACGAAGCAAATGCACTCAATCCACTTTTTTGGACCCAATATTGATGTTTTGGTTCATTTTGGTCAGTTATATTACTGTACCGAAAACCATGTCGGGGTGCATTTACTACACCGATTCGGACCAAAAATTAAACGATGCACCGATTCATCCAGAAACAAAACGAACGCACCTAGTCCACTTTTTTGGACCCAATAGTGATGTTTGGGTTCATTTGGGTCAGTTTCGTAATTATGTCGAAAACCATGCCGGGGTTGCATTTAATGCACCGAGTCGGGCAGAAAAGAAACGATGCACCGATTCGAGCCAGAAAACCAGCCGGGGGTGCATTTACTGCATCGATTCGGGCCGAAAATGAAACGATGCACCGATTCGTCCAGAAACAAAACTAACGCACTGAATCCACTTTTATGGACCCAATAGTGATGTTTGGGTTTGTTTGGGTCAGTTTCGTAATTGTGTCGAAAACTATGACGGGGTTGCATTTAATGCACCGAGTTGGGCAGAAAAGAAATGATGCACCGATTTAGCCCAGAAATGAAACGAACGCACCCAATCCACTTTTTTGGGTCCAATATTTATGTTTTGGTTCATTTTGGTCAGTTTCATTACTGTGCCGAAAACCATGTCAAGGTGCATTTACTGCACCGTTTCGGGCCAAAAATTAAACGATGCACCGATTCGTCCAGAAACAAAACGAACGCACCCAGTGCACTTTTTTGGACCCAATAGTGATGTTTGGGTTCATTTGGGTCAGTTTCGTAATTGTGTCGAAAACCATGCCGAGGTTGCTTTTAATGCACCGAGTCGGGCAGAAAAGAAACGATGCATCGATTCGGGCCAGAAAGAAAACGAACGCACCCAATCCACTTTTTTGGACCCAGTAGTGATGTTTTGGTTCATTTTGGTCAGTTTCATTACTGTGCCGAAAACCATGCCGGCGGTGCATTTAGTGCATCGATTTAGGCCGAAAATGAAACGATGCACTGATTCGTCCAGAAACAAAACGAACGCACCTAGTCCACTTTTATGGACCCAATAGTAATGTTTGGGTTCGTTTGGGTCAGTTTCGTAATTATGTCGAAAACCATGCCGGTGTTGCATTTAATGCACCGAGTTGGCAGAAAAGAAATGATGCACCGATTCAGCCCAGAAACGAAACGAACGCACCCAATCCACTTTTTTGGACCCAGTAGTGATGTTTTGGTTCATTTTGGTCAGTTTCATTACTGTGCCGAAAACCATGTTGGGGTGCATTTACTGCACCGTTTCGGGCCAAAAATTAAACGATGCACCGATTCGTCCAGAAACAAAACGAACGCACCCAGTCCACTTTTTTGGAACCAATAGTGATGTTTGGGTTCATCTAGGTCAGTTTCATAATTGTGTCGAAAACCATGACGGGGTTGCATTTAATGCACCGAGTTGGGCAGAAAAGAAACGATGCACCGATACGGGCCAGAAATGAAACGAACGCACCCAATCCACTTTTTTGGACCCAGTAGTGATGTTTTGGTTCATTTTGGTCAGTTTCATTACTGTGCCGAAAACCATGTCGCGGTGCATTTACTGCATCGATTCGGGCCAAAAATTAAACGATGCACCGACTCGTCCAGAAACAAAACGAACGCAGCCAGTCCACTTTTTTGGACCCAATAGTGATGTTTGGGTTCATTTGGGTCAGTTTCGTAATTGTGTCGAAAACCGTGCCGGGGTTGCATTTAATGCACCGAGTCGGGCAGAAAAGAAACGATGCACCGATTCGGGCCAGAAACAAAACGAACGCACCCAATCCACTTTTTGGGACCCAGTAGTGATGTTTTGGTTCATTTTGGTCAGTTTCGTTATTGTGCCGAAAACCATGCCGGGGGTGCATTTACTGCATCGATTTGGGCCAAAAATGAAACGATGCACCGATTCGTCCAGAAACAAAACTAACGCACCCAATCCACCGTTATGGACCCAATAGTGATGTTTGGGTTCGTTTGGGTCAGTTTCATAATTGTGTCGGAAACCATGACGGGGTTGCATTTAATGCACCGAGTTGGGCAGAAAAGAAACGATGCACCGATTCGGGCCAGAAACGAAGCAAACGCAACCAATCCACTTTTTTGGACCCAATATTGATGTTTTGGTTCATTTTGGTCAGTTATATTACTGTACCGAAAACCATGTCGGGGTGCATTTACTACACCGATTCGGACCAAAAATTAAACGATGCACCGATTCATCCAGAAACAAAACGAACGCACCTTGTCCACTTTTTTGGACCCAATAGTGATGTTTGGGTTCATTTGGGTCAGTTTCGTAATTATGTCGAAAACCATGCCGGGGTTG
Organism: Echinochloa phyllopogon; assembly: GCA_033239725.1. Lineage (NCBI taxonomy): Eukaryota > Viridiplantae > Streptophyta > Magnoliopsida > Poales > Poaceae > Echinochloa > Echinochloa phyllopogon. The sequence goes on from BTCW01000018.1 coordinate 34,971,398, forward strand.
CATTTAATGCACCGATTCGGGCAGAAAAGAAACGATGCACCGATTCAGGCCAGAAACAAAACGAACGCACCCAATCCACTTTTTTGGACCGAGTAGTGATGTTTTGGTTCATTTTGGTCAGTTTCATTACTGTGCCGAAAACCATTCCGGTGGTGCATTTAGTGCATCGATTCGGGCCAAAAATGAAACGATGCACTGATTCGTCCAGAAACAAAACGAACGCAACCAGTCCACTTTTATGGACCCAATAGTGATGTTTGGGTTTGTTTGGGTCAGTTTCATAATTGTGTCGAAAACCATGACGGGGTTGCATTTAATGCACCGAGTTGGGCAGAAAAGAAACGATGCACCGATTCGGGCCAGAAACGAAACGAACGCACCCAATCCACTTTTTTGGACCCAATATTGATGTTTTGGTTCATTTTGCTCAGTTTCATTACTGTGCCGAAAACCATGTCGGGGTGCATTTACTCCACCGTTTCGGGCCAAAAATTAAACGATGCACCGATTCATCCAGAAACAAAACGAACGCACCCAGTCCACATTTTCGGACCCAATAGTGATGTTTGGGTTCATTTGGGTCAGTTTCATAATTGTGTCGAAAACCATGCCGAGGTTGCATTTAATGCACGGAGTCGGGCAGAAAAGAAACGATGCACCGATTCAGGCCAGAAACAAAACGAACGCACCCAATCCACTTTTTTGGACCCAGTAGTGATGTTTTGGTTCATTTTGGTCAGTTTCATTACTGTGCCGAAAACCATGCCGGGGGTGCATTTACTGCATCGATTCGGGCCGAAAATGAAACGATGCACCGATTCGTCCAGAAACAAAACTAACGCACCGAATCCACTTTTATGGACCCACTAGTGATGTTTGGGTTTGTTTGGGTCAGTTTCGTAATTGTGTCGAAAACTATGACGGGGTTGCATTTAATGCACCGAGTTGGGCAGAAAAGAAATGATGCACCGATTCAGGCCAGAAACGAAACAAATGCACCCAATCCACTTTTTTGGGTCCAATATTGATGTTTTGGTTCATTTTGGTCAGTTTCATTACTGTGCCGAAAACCATGTCGGCGTGCATTTACTGCTCCAATTTGGGCCAAAAATTAAACGATGCACCGATTCATCTAGAAACAACACGAAAGCACCCAGTCCACTTTTATGGACCCAATAGTGATGTTTGGGTTTGTTTGGGTCAGTTTCATAACTCTGTCGAAAACTATGACGGGGTTGCATTTAATGCACCGAGTTGGGCAGAAAAGAAATGATGCACCGATTCAGCCCAGAAACGAAACGAACGCACCCAATCCACTTTTTTGGGTCCAATATTGATGTTTTGGTTCATTTTGGTCAGTTTCATTACTGTGCCGAAAACCATGTCGGGGTGCATTTACTGCACCGTTTCGGGCCAAAAATGAAACGATGCACCGATTCGTCCAGAAACAAAACGAACGCACCCAATCCACTTTTATGGACCCAATAGTGATGTTTCGGTTCGTTTGGGTCAGTTTTATAATTGTGTCGAAAACCATGACAGGGTTGCATTTAATGCACCGAGTTGGGCAGAAAAGAAACGATGCACCGATACGGGCCAGAAATGAAACGAACGCACCCAATCCACTTTTTTGGACCCAATAGTGATGTTTGGGTTCATTTGGGTCAGTTTCATAATTGTGTCGAAAACCATGCCGAGGTTGCATTTAATGCACCGAGTCGGGCAGAAAAGAAACGATGAACCGATTCAGGCCAGAAACAAAACGAACGAACCCAATCCACTTTTTTGGACCCAATATTGATGTTTTGGTTCATTTTGGTCAGTTTCATTACTGTGCCGAAAACCATGTCGGGGTGCATTTACTGCATCGATTCGGGCCAAAAATGAAACGATGCACCGATTCGTCCAGAAACAAAACGAACGCACCCAATCTACTTTTATGGACCCAATAGTGATGTTTGGGTTCATTTGGGTCAGTTTCATAATTGTGTCGAAAACCATGACGGGGTTGCATTTAATGCACCGAGTTGGGCAGAAAAGAAACGATGCACCGATTCGGGCCAGAAACGAAGCAAACGCACCCAATCCACTTTTTTGGACCCAGTAGTGATGTTTTGGTTCATTTTGGTCAGTTTCATTACTGTGCCGAAAACCATGTCGGGGGTGCATTTACTGCATCGATTCGGGCCGAAAATAAAACGATGCACCGATTTGTCCAGAAACAAAACTAACGCACCGAATCCACTTTTATGGACCCAATAGTGATGTTTGGGTTTGTTTGGGTCAGTTTCGTAATTGTGTCGAAAACTATGACGGGGTTGCATTTAATGCACCGAGTTGGGCAGAAAAGAAATGATGCACCGATTCAGCCCAGAAACGAAACGAACGCACCCAATCCACTTTTTTGGACCCAGTAGTGATGTTTTGGTTCATTTTAGTCAGTTTCATTACTGTGCCGAAAACCATGCCGGGGGTGCATTTACTGCATCGATTCGGGCCAAAAATGAAACGATGCACCGATTCGTCCAGAAACAAAACTAATGCACTGAATCCACTTTTATGGACCCAATAGTGATGTTTGGGTTTGTTTGGGTCAGTTTCGTAATTGTGTCGAAAACTATGACGGGGTTGCATTTAATGCACCGAGTTGGGCAGAAAAGAAATGATGCACCGATTCAGCCCAGAAACGAAACGAACGCACCCAATCCACTTTTTTGGGTCGAATATTGATGTTTTGGTTCATTTTGGTCAGTTTCATTACTGTGCCGAAAACCATGTCGGGGTGCATTTACTGCACCGTTTCGGGCCAAAAATTAAACGATGCACCGATTCGTCCAGAAACAAAACGAACGCACCCAGTGCACTTTTTTGGACCCAATAGTGATGTTTGGGTTCATTTGGGTCAGTTTCGTAATTGTGTCGAAAACCATGCCGAGGTTGCATTTAATGCACCGAGTCGGGCAGAAAAGAAACTATGCATCGATTCGGGCCAGAAAGAAAACGAACGCACCCAATCCACTTTTTTGGACCCAGTAGTGATGTTTTGGTTCATTTTGGTCAGTTTCATTACTGTGCCGAAAACCATGCAGGCGGTGCATTTAGTGCATCGATTTAGGCCGAAAATGAAACGATGCACTGATTCGTCCAGAAACAAAACGAATGCACCTAGTGCACTTTTTTGGACCCAATAGTGATGTTTGGGTTCGTTTGGGTCAGTTTCGTAATTATGTCGAAAACCATGCCGGGGTTGCATTTAATGCACCGAGTCGGGCAGAAAAGAAACGATGCACCGATTCAGGCCAGAAACGAAACGAACGCACCCAATCCACTTTTTTGGACCCAGTAGTGATGTTTTGGTTCATTTTGGTCAGTTTCATTACTGTGCCGAAAACCATGTCGGGGGTGCATTTACTGCATCGATTCGGGCCGAAAATGAAACGATGCACCGATTTGTCCAGAAACAAAACTAACGCACCGAATCCACTTTTATGGACCCAATAGTGATGTTTGGGTTTGTTTGGGTCAGTTTCGTAATTGTGTCGAAAACTATGACGGGGTTGCATTTAATGCACCGAGTTGGGCAGAAAAGAAATGATGCACCGATTCAGCCCAGAAACGAAACGAACGCACCCAATCCACTTTTTTGGGTCCAATATTGATGTTTTGGTTCATTTTGGTCAGTTTCATTACTGTGCCGAAAACCATGTCGGGGTGCATTTACTGCACCGTTTCGGGCCAAAAATTAAACGATGCACCGATTCGTCTAGAAACAAAACGAACGCACCCAGTCCACTTTTTTGGACCCAATAGTGATGTTTGGGTTCATCTGGGTCAGTTTCATAATTGTGTCGAAAACCATGACGGGGTTGCATTTAATGCACCGAGTTGGGCAGAAAAGAAACGATGCACCGATACGGGCCAGAAACAAAACGAACGCACCCAATCCACTTTTTTGGACCCAATATTGATGTTTTGGTTCATTTTGGTCACTTTCATTACTGTGCCGAAAACCATGTCGGGGTGCATTTACTGCATCGATTCGGGCCAAAAATTAAACGATGCACCGACTCGTCCAGAAACAAAACGAACGCAGCCAGTCCACTTTTTTGGACCCAATAGTGATGTTTGGGTTCATTTGGGTCAGTTTCGTAATTGTGTCGAAAACCGTGCCGGGGTTGCATTTACTGAATCCATTTGGGCCGAAAATGAAATGAAGCACCGATTCATCCAGAAACAAAACGAACGCACCCAGACCACTTTTCTGGACCCAATAGTGATGTTTCGGTTCGTTTGGGTCAGTTTTATAATTGTGTCGAAAACCATGACAGGGTTGCATTTAATGCACCGAGTTGGGCAGAAAAGAAACGATGCACCGATACGGGCCAGAAATGAAACGAACGCACCCAATCCACTTTTTTGGACCCAATAGTGATGTTTGGGTTCATTTGGGTCAGTTTCATAATTGTGTCGAAAACCATGCCGAGGTTGCATGTAATGCACCGAGTCGGGCAGAAAAGAAACGATGAACCGATTCAGGCCAGAAACAAAACAAACGAACCCAATCCACTTTTTTGGACCCAATATTGATGTTTTGGTTCATTTTGGTCAGTTTCATTACTGTGCCGAAAACCATGTCGGGGTGCATTTACTGCATCGATTCGGGCCAAAAATGAAACGATGCACCGATTCGTCCAGAAACAAAACGAACGCACCCAATCTAATTTTATGGGCCCAATAGTGATGTTTGGGTTCATTTGGGTCAGTTTCATAATTGTGTCGAAAACCATGACGGGGTTGCATTTAATGCACCGAGTTGGGCAGAAAAGAAACGATGCACCGATTCGGGCCAGAAACGAAGCAAACGCACCCAATCCACTTTTTTGGACCCAGTAGTGATGTTTTGGTTCATTTTGGTCAGTTTCATTACTGTGCCGAAAACCATGCAGGCGGTGCATTTAGTGCATCGATTTAGGCCGAAAATGAAACGATGCACTGATTCGTCCAGAAACAAAACGAATGCACCTAGTGCACTTTTTTGGACCCAATAGTGATGTTTGGGTTCGTTTGGGTCAGTTTCGTAATTATGTCGTAAACCATGCCGGGGTTGCATTTAATGCACCGAGTCGGGCAGAAAAGAAACGATGCACCGATTCAGGCCAGAAACGAAACGAACGCACCCAATCCACTTTTTTGGACCCAGTAGTGATGTTTTGGTTCATTTTGGTCAGTTTCATTACTGTGCCGAAAACCATGTCGGGGGTGCATTTACTGCATCGATTCGGGCCGAAAATGAAACGATGCACCGATTTGTCCAGAAACAAAACTAACGCACCGAATCCACTTTTATGGACCCAATAGTGATGTTTGGGTTTGTTTGGGTCAGTTTCGTAATTGTGTCGAAAACTATGACGGGGTTGCATTTAATGCACCGAGTTGGGCAGAAAAGAAATGATGCACCGATTCAGCCCAGAAACGAAACGAACGCACCCAATCCACTTTTTTGGGTCCAATATTGATGTTTTGGTTCATTTTGGTCAGTTTCATTACTGTGCCGAAAACCATGTCGGGGTGCATTTACTGCACCGTTTCGGGCCAAAAATTAAACGATGCACCGATTCGTCTAGAAACAAAACGAACGCACCCAGTCCACTTTTTTGGACCCAATAGTGATGTTTGGGTTCATCTGGGTCAGTTTCATAATTGTGTCGAAAACCATGACGGGGTTGCATTTAATGCACCGAGTTGGGCAGAAAAGAAACGATGCACCGATACGGGCCAGAAACAAAACGAACGCACCCAATCCACTTTTTTGGACCCAATATTGATGTTTTGGTTCATTTTGGTCACTTTCATTACTGTGCCGAAAACCATGTCGGGGTGCATTTACTGCATCGATTCGGGCCAAAAATTAAACGATGCACCGACTCGTCCAGAAACAAAACGAACGCAGCCAGTCCACTTTTTTGGACCCAATAGTGATGTTTGGGTTCATTTGGGTCAGTTTCGTAATTGTGTCGAAAACCGTGCCGGGGTTGCATTTACTGAATCCATTTGGGCCGAAAATGAAATGAAGCACCGATTCATCCAGAAACAAAACGAACGCACCCAGACCACTTTTCTGGACCCAATAGTGATGTTTCGGTTCGTTTGGGTCAGTTTTATAATTGTGTCGAAAACCATGACAGGGTTGCATTTAATGCACCGAGTTGGGCAGAAAAGAAACGATGCACCGATACGGGCCAGAAATGAAACGAACGCACCCAATCCACTTTTTTGGACCCAATAGTGATGTTTGGGTTCATTTGGGTCAGTTTCATAATTGTGTCGAAAACCATGCCGAGGTTGCATGTAATGCACCGAGTCGGGCAGAAAAGAAACGATGAACCGATTCAGGCCAGAAACAAAACAAACGAACCCAATCCACTTTTTTGGACCCAATATTGATGTTTTGGTTCATTTTGGTCAGTTTCATTACTGTGCCGAAAACCATGTCGGGGTGCATTTACTGCATCGATTCGGGCCAAAAATGAAACGATGCACCGATTCGTCCAGAAACAAAACGAACGCACCCAATCTAATTTTATGGGCCCAATAGTGATGTTTGGGTTCATTTGGGTCAGTTTCATAATTGTGTCGAAAACCATGACGGGGTTGCATTTAATGCACCGAGTTGGGCAGAAAAGAAACGATGCACCGATTCGGGCCAGAAACGAAGCAAACGCACCCAATCCACTTTTTTGGACCCAGTAGTGATGTTTTGGTTCATTTTGGTCAGTTTCATTACTGTGCCGAAAACCATGTCGGGGGTGCATTTACTGCATCGATTCGGGCCGAAAATGAAACGATGCACCGATCTGTCCAGAAACAAAACTAACGCACCGAATCCACTTTTATGGACCCAATAGTGATGTTTGGGTTTGTTTGGGTCAGTTTCGTAATTGTGTCGAAAACTATGACGGGGTTGCATTTAATGCACCGAGTTGGGCAGAAAAGAAATGATGCACCGATTCAGCCCAGAAACGAAACGAACGCACCCAATCCACTTTTTTGGACCCAGTAGTGATGTTTTGGTTCATTTTGGTCAGTTTCATTACTGTGCCGAAAACCATGCCGGGGGTGCATTTACTGCATCGATTCGGGCCAAAAATGAAACGATGCACCGATTCGTCCAGAAACAAAACTAACGCACCGAATCCACTTTTATGGACCCAATAGTGATGTTTGGGTTTGTTTGGGTCAGTTTCGTAATTGTGTCGAAAACTATGACGGGGTTGCATTTAATGCACCGAGTTGGGCAGAAAAGAAATGATGCACCGATTCAGCCCAGAAACGAAACGAACGCACCCAATCCACTTTTTTGGGTCCAATATTGATGTTTTGGTTCATTTTGGTCAGTTTCATTACTGTGCCGAAAATCATGTCGGGGTGCATTTACTGCACCGTTTCGGGCCAAAAATTAAACGATGCACCGATTCGTCCAGAAACAAAACGAACGCACCCAGTGCACTTTTTTGGACCCAATAGTGATGTTTGGGTTCATTTGGGTCAGTTTCGTAATTGTGTCGAAAACCATGCCGAGGTTGCATTTAATGCACCGAGTCGGGCAGAAAAGAAACTATGCATCGATTCGGGCCAGAAAGAAAACGAACGCACCCAATCCACTTTTTTGGACCCAGTAGTGATGTTTTGGTTCATTTTGGTCAGTTTCATTACTGTGCCGAAAACCATGCAGGCGGTGCATTTAGTGCATCGATTTACGCCGAAAATGAAACGATGCACTGATTCGTCCAGAAACAAAACGAATGCACCTAGTGCACTTTTTTGGACCCAATAGTGATGTTTGGGTTCGTTTGGGTCTGTTTCGTAATTATGTCGAAAACCATGCCGGGGTTGCATTTAATGCACCGAGTCGGGCAGAAAAGAAACGATGCACCGATTCGGGCCAGAAACGAAACGAACGCACCCAATCCACTTTTTTGGACCCAGTAGTGATGTTTTGGTTCATTTTGGTCAGTTTCATTACTGTGCCGAAAACCATGTCGGGGGTGCATTTACTGCATCGATTCGGGCCGAAAATGAAACGATGCACCGATTTGTCCAGAAACAAAACTAACGCACCGAATCCACTTTTATGGACCCAATAGTGATGTTTGGGTTTGTTTGGGTCAGTTTCGTAATTGTGTCGAAAACTATGACGAGGTTGCATTTAATGCACCGAGTTGGGCAGAAAAGAAATGATGCACCGATTCAGCCCAGAAACGAAACGAACGCACCCAATCCACTTTTTTGGGTCCAATATTGATGTTTTGGTTCATTTTGGTCAGTTTCATTACTGTGCCGAAAACCATGTCGGGGTGCATTTACTGCACCGTTTCGGGCCAAAAATTAAACGATGCACCGATTCGTCCAGAAACAAAACGAACGCACCCAGTCCACTTTTTTGGACCCAATAGTGATGTTTGGGTTCATCTGGGTCAGTTTCATAATTGTGTCGAAAACCATGACGGGGTTGCATTTAATGCACCGAGTTGGGCAGAAAAGAAACGATGCACCGATACGGGCCAGAAACAAAACGAACGCACCCAATCCACTTTTTTGGACCCAATATTGATGTTTTGGTTCATTTTGGTCAGTTTCATTACTGTGCCGAAAACCATGTCGGGGTGCATTTACTGCATCGATTCGTGCCAAAAATTAAACGATGCACCGACTCGTCCAGAAACAAAACGAACGCAGCCAGTCCACTTTTTTGGACCCAGTAGTGATGTTTGGGTTCATTTGGGTCAGTTTCGTAATTGTGTCGAAAACCGTGCCGGGGTTGCATTTAATGCACCGAGTCGGGCAGAAAAGAAACTATGCATCGATTCGGGCCAGAAAGAAAACGAACGCACCCAATCCACTTTTTTGGACCCAGTAGTGATGTTTTGGTTCATTTTGGTCTGTTTCATTACTGTGCCGAAAACCATGCAGGCGGTGCATTTAGTGCATCGATTTACGCCGAAAATGAAACGATGCACTGATTCGTCCAGAAACAAAACGAATGCACCTAGTGCACTTTTTTGGACCCAATAGTGATGTTTGGGTTCGTTTGGGTCAGTTTCGTAATTATGTCGAAAACCATGCCGGGGTTGCATTTAATGCACCGAGTCGGGCAGAAAAGAAACGATGCACCGATTCGGGCCAGAAACGAAACGAACGCACCCAATCCACTTTTTTGGACCCAGTAGTGATGTTTTGGTTCATTTTGGTCAGTTTCATTACTGTGCCGAAAACCATGTCGGGGGTGCATTTACTGCATCGATTCGGGCCGAAAATGAAACGATGCACCGATTTGTCCAGAAACAAAACTAACGCACCGAATCCACTTTTATGGACCCAATAGTGATGTTTGGGTTTGTTTGGGTCAGTTTCGTAATTGTGTCGAAAACTATGACGAGGTTGCATTTAATGCACCGAGTTGGGCAGAAAAGAAATGATGCACCGATTCAGCCCAGAAACGAAACGAACGCACCCAATCCACTTTTTTGGGTCCAATATTGATGTTTTGGTTCATTTTGGTCAGTTTCATTACTGTGCCGAAAACCATGTCGGGGTGCATTTACTGCACCGTTTCGGGCCAAAAATTAAACGATGCACCGATTCGTCCAGAAACAAAACGAACGCACCCTGTCCACTTTTTTGGACCCAATAGTGATGTTTGGGTTCATCTGGGTCAGTTTCATAATTGTGTCGAAAACCATGACGGGGTTGCATTTAATGCACCGAGTTGGGCAGAAAAGAAACGATGCACCGATACGGGCCAGAAACAAAACGAACGCACCCAATCCACTTTTTTGGACCCAATATTGATGTTTTGGTTCATTTTGGTCAGTTTCATTACTGTGCCGAAAACCATGTCGGGGTGCATTTACTGCATCGATTCGTGCCAAAAATTAAACGATGCACCGACTCGTCCAGAAACAAAACGAACGCAGCCAGTCCACTTTTTTGGACCCAGTAGTGATGTTTGGGTTCATTTGGGTCAGTTTCGTAATTGTGTCGAAAACCGTGCCGGGGTTGCATTTAATGCACCGAGTCGGGCAGAAAAGAAACGATGCACCGATTCGGGCCAGAAACGAAACGAACGCACCCAATCCACTTTTTTTGGACCTAGTAGTGATGTTTTGGTTCATTTTGGTCAGTTTCATTACTGTGCCGAAAACCATGTCGGGGGTGCATTTACTGCATCGATTCGGGCCGAAAATGAAACGATGCACCGATTTGTCCAGAAACAAAATGAAACGATGCACCGAATCCACTTTTATGGACCCAATAGTGATGTTTGGGTTTGTTTGGGTCAGTTTCGTAATTGTGTCGAAAACCATGACGGGGTTGCATTTAATGCACCGAGTTGGGCAGAAAAGAAATGATGCACCGATTCAGCCCAGAAACGAAACGAACGCACCCAATCCACTTTTTTGGGTCCAATATTGATGTTTTGGTTCATTTTGGTCAGTTTCATTACTGTGCCGAAAACCATGTCGGGGTGCATTTACTGCACCGTTTCGGGCCAAAAATTAAACGATGCACCGATTCGTCCAGAAACAAAACGAACGCACCCAGTCCACTTTTTTGGACCCAATAGTGATGTTTGGGTTCATCTGGGTCAGTTTCATAATTGTGTCGAAAACCATGACGGGGTTGCATTTAATGCACCGAGTTGGGCAGAAAAGAAACGATGCACCGATACGGGCCAGAAACAAAACGAACGCACCCAATCCACTTTTTTGGACCCAATATTGATGTTTTGGTTCATTTTGGTCAGTTTCATTACTGTGCCGAAAACCATGTCGGGGTGCATTTACTGCATCGATTCGGGCCAAAAATTAAACGATGCACCGACTCGTCCAGAAACAAAACGAACGCAGCCAGTCCACTTTTTTGGACCCAATAGTGATGTTTGGGTTCATTTGGGTCAGTTTCGTAATTGTGTCGAAAACCGTGCCGGAGTTGCATTTAATGCACCGAGTCGGGCAGAAAAGAAACGATGCACCGATTCGGGCCAGAAACAAAACGAACGCACCCAATCCACTTTTTTGGACCCGGTAGTGATGTTTTGGTTCATTTTGGTCAGTTTTATTATTGTGGCGAAAACCATGCCGGGGGTGCATTTACTGCATCGATTGGGGCCAAAAATGAAACGATGCACCGATTCGTCCAGAAACAAAACGAACGCACCCAATCCACTTTTATGGACCCAATAGTGATGTTTGGGTTCGTTTGGGTCAGTTTCATAATTGTGTCGAAAACCATGACGGGGTTGCATTTAATGCACCGAGTTGGGCAGAAAAGAAACGATGCACCGATTCGGGCCAGAAACGAAGCAAACGCACTCAATCCACTTTTTTGGACCCAATATTGATGTTTTGGTTCATTTTGGTCAGTTATATTACTGTACCGAAAACCATGTCGGGGTGCATTTACTACACCGATTCGGACCAAAAATTAAACGATGCACCGATTCATCCAGAAATAAAACGAACGCACCTAGTCCACTTTTTTGGACCCAAAAGTGATGTTTGGGTTCATTTGGGTCAGTTTCGTAATTATGTCGAAAACCATGCCGGGGTTGCATTTAATGCACCGAGTCGGGCAGAAAAGAAACGATGCACCGATTCGAGCCAGAAACAAAACGAACGCACCCAATCCACTTTTTTGGACCCAGTAGTGATGTTTTGGTTCATTTTGGTCAGTTTCATTACTGTGCCGAAAACCATGCCGGGGGTGCATTTACTGCATCGATTCGGGCCGAAAATGAAACGATGCACCGATTCGTCCAGAAACAAAACTAACGCACCGAATCCACTTTTATGGACCCAATAGTGATGTTTGGGTTTGTTTGGGTCAGTTTCGTAATTGTGTCGAAAACTATGACGGGGTTGCATTTAATGCACCGAGTTGGGCAGAAAAGAAATGATGCACCGATTTAGCCCAGAAACGAAACGAACGCACCCAATCCACTTTTTTGGGTCCAATATTTATGTTTTGGTTCATTTTGGTCAGTTTCATTACTGTGCCGAAAACCATGTCAGGGTGCATTTACTGCACCGTTTCGGGCCAAAAATTAAACGATGCACCGATTCGTCCAGAAACAAAACAAACGCACCCAGTGCACTTTTTTGGACCCAATAGTGATGTTTGGGTTCATTTGGGTCAGTTTCGTAATTGTGTCGAAAACCATGCCGGGGTTGCATTTAATGCACCGAGTCGGGCAGAAAAGAAACGATGCACCGATTCGAGCCAGAAACAAAACGAACGCACCCAATCCACTTTTTTGGACCCAGTAGTGATGTTTTGGTTCATTTTGGTCAGTTTCATTAATTTGCCGAAAACCATGCCGGGGGTGCATTTACTACATCGATTCGGGCCGAAAATGAAACGATGCACCGATTCGTCCAGAAACAAAACTAACGCACCGAATCCACTTTTATGGACCCAATAGTGATGTTTGGGTTTGTTTGGGTCAGTTTCGTAATTGTGTCGAAAACCGTGCCGGGGTTGCATTTAATGCACCGAGTTGGGCAGAAAAGAAATGATGCACCGATTCAGCCCAGAAACGAAACGAACGCACCCAATCCACTTTTTTGGGTCCAATATTGATGTTTTGGTTCATTTTGGTCAGTTTCATTACTGTGCCGAAAACCATGTCGGGGTGCATTTACTGCACCGTTTCGGGCCAAAAATTAAACGATGCACCGATTCGTCCAGAAACAAAACGAACGCATCCAGTCCACTTTTTTGGACCCAATAGTGATGTTTGGGTTCATCTGGGTCAGTTTCATAATTGTGTCGAAAACCATGACGGGGTTGCATCTAATGCACCGAGTCGGGCAGAAAAGAAACGATGAACCGATTCAGGCCAGAAACAAAACAAACGAACCCAATCCACTTTTTTGGACCCAATATTGATGTTTTGGTTCATTTTGGTCAGTTTCATTACTGTGCCGAAAACCATGTCGGGGTGCATTTACTGCATCGATTCGGGCCAAAAATGAAACGATGCACCGATTCGTCCAGAAACAAAACGAACGCACCCAATCTAATTTTATGGGCCCAATAGTGATGTTTGGGTTCATTTGGGTCAGTTTCATAATTGTGTCGAAAACCATGACGGGGTTGCATTTAATGCACCGAGTTGGGCAGAAAAGAAACGATGCACCGATTCGGGCCAGAAACGAAGCAAACGCACCCAATCCACTTTTTTGGACCCAGTAGTGATGTTTTGGTTCATTTTGGTCAGTTTCATTACTGTGCCGAAAACCATGTCGGGGGTGCATTTACTGCATCGATTCGGGCCGAAAATGAAACGATGCACCGATTTGTCCAGAAACAAAACTAACGCACCGAATCCACTTTTATGGACCCAATAGTGATGTTTGGGTTTGTTTGGGTCAGTTTCGTAATTGTGTCGAAAACTATGACGGGGTTGCATTTAATGCACCGAGTTGGGCAGAAAAGAAATGATGCACCGATTCAGCCCAGAAACGAAACGAACGCACCCAATCCACTTTTTTGGACCCAGTAGTGATGTTTTGGTTCATTTTGGTCAGTTTCATTACTGTGCCGAAAACCATGCCGGGGGTGCATTTACTGCATCGATTCGGGCCAAAAATGAAACGATGCACCGATTCGTCCAGAAACAAAACTAACGCACCGAATCCACTTTTATGGACCCAATAGTGATGTTTGGGTTTGTTTGGGTCAGTTTCGTAATTGTGTCAAAAACTATGACGGGGTTGCATTTAATGCACCGAGTTGGGCAGAAAAGAAATGATGCACCGATTCAGCCCAGAAACGAAACGAACGCACCCAATCCACTTTTTTGGGTCCAATATTGATGTTTTGGTTCATTTTGGTCAGTTTCATTACTGTGCCGAAAATCATGTCGGGGTGCATTTACTGCACCGTTTCGGGCCAAAAATTAAACGATGCACCGATTCGTCCAGAAACAAAACGAACGCACCGAGTGCACTTTTTTGGACCCAATAGTGATGTTTGGGTTCATTTGGGTCAGTTTCGTAATTGTGTCGAAAACCATGCCGAGGTTGCATTTAATGCACCGAGTCGGGCAGAAAAGAAACTATGCATCGATTCGGGCCAGAAAGAAAACGAACGCACCCAATCCACTTTTTTGGACCCAGTAGTGATGTTTTGGTTCATTTTGGTCAGTTTCATTACTGTGCCGAAAACCATGCAGGCGGTGCATTTAGTGCATCGATTTACGCCGAAAATGAAACGATGCACTGATTCGTCCAGAAACAAAACGAATGCACCTAGTGCACTTTTTTGGAACCAATAGTGATGTTTGTGTTCGTTTGGGTCAGTTTCGTAATTATGTCGAAAACCATGCCGGGGTTGCATTTAATGCACCGAGTCGGGCAGAAAAGAAACGATGCACCGATTCGGGCCAGAAACGAAACGAACGCACCCAATCCACTTTTTTGGACCCAGTAGTGATGTTTTGGTTCATTTTGGTCAGTTTCATTACTGTGCCGAAAACCATGTCGGGGGTGCATTTACTGCATCGATTCGGGCCGAAAATGAAACGATGCACCGATTTGTCCAGAAACAAAACTAACGCACCGAATCCACTTTTATGGACCCAATAGTGATGTTTGGGTTTGTTTGGGTCAGTTTCATAATTGTGTCGAAAACTATGACGAGGTTGCATTTAATGCACCGAGTTGGGCAGAAAAGAAATGATGCACCGATTCAGCCCAGAAACGAAACGAACGCACCCAATCCACTTTTTTGGGTCCAATATTGATGTTTTGGTTCATTTTGGTCAGTTTCATAACTGTGCCGAAAACCATGTCGGGGTGCATTTACTGCACCGTTTCGGGCCAAAAATTAAACGATGCACCGATTCGTCCAGAAACAAAACGAACGCACCCAGTCCACTTTTTTGGACCCAATAGTGATGTTTGGGTTCATCTGGGTCAGTTTCATAATTGTGTCGAAAACCATGACGGGGTTGCATTTAATGCACCGAGTTGGGCAGAAAAGAAACGATGCACCGATACGGGCCAGTAACAAAACGAACGCACCCAATCCACTTTTTTGGACCCAATATTGATGTTTTGGTTCATTTTGGTCAGTTTCATTACTGTGCCGAAAACCATGTCGGGGTGCATTTACTGCATCGATTCGTGCCAAAAATTAAACGATGCACCGACTCGTCCAGAAACAAAACGAACGCAGCCAGTCCACTTTTTTGGACCCAGTAGTGATGTTTGGGTTCATTTGGGTCAGTTTCGTAATTGTGTCGAAAACCGTGCCGGGGTTGCATTTAATGCATCGAGTCGGGCAGAAAAGAAACGATGCACCGATTCGGGCCAGAAACGAAACGAACGCACCCAATCCACTTTTTTGGACCTAGTAGTGATGTTTTGGTTCATTTTGGTCAGTTTCATTACTGTGCCGAAAACCATGTCGGGGGTGCATTTACTGCATCGATTCGGGCCGAAAATGAAACGATGCACCGATTTGTCCAGAAACAAAATGAAACGATGCACCGAATCCACTTTTATGGACCCAATAGTGATGTTTGGGTTTGTTTGGGTCAGTTTCGTAATTGTGTCGAAAACTATGACGGGGTTGCATTTAATGCACCGAGTTGGGCAGAAAAGAAATGATGCACCGATTCAGCCCAGAAACGAAACGAACGCACCCAATCCACTTTTTTGGGTCCAATATTGATGTTTTGGTTCATTTTGGTCAGTTTCATTACTGTGCCGAAAACCATGTCGGGGTGCATTTACTGCACCGTTTCGGGCCAAAAATTAAACGATGCACCGATTCGTCCAGAAACAAAACGAACGCACCCAGTCCACTTTTTTGGACCCAATAGTGATGTTTGGGTTCATCTGGGTCAGTTTCATAATTGTGTCGAAAACCATGACGGGGTTGCATTTAATGCACCGAGTTGGGCAGAAAAGAAACGATGCACCGATACGGGCCAGAAACAAAACGAACGCACCCAATCCACTTTTTTGGACCCAATATTGATGTTTTGGTTCATTTTGGTCAGTTTCATTACTGTGCCGAAAACCATGTCGGGGTGCATTTACTGCATCGATTCGGGCCAAAAATTAAACGATGCACCGACTCGTCCAGAAACAAAACGAACGCAGCCAGTCCACTTTTTTGGACCCAATAGTGATGTTTGGGTTCATTTGGGTCAGTTTCGTAATTGTGTCGAAAACCGTGCCGGAGTTGCATTTAATGCACCGAGTTGGGCAGAAAAGAAACGATGCACCGATTCGGGCCAGAAACAAAACGAACGCACCCAATCCACTTTTTTGGACCCAGTAGTGATGTTTTGGTTCATTTTGGTCAGTTTTATTATTGTGGCGAAAACCATGCCGGGGGTGCATTTACTGCATCGATTGGGGCCAAAAATGAAACGATGCACCGATTCGTCCAGAAACAAAACGAACGCACCCAATCCACTTTTATGGACCCAATAGTGATGTTTGGGTTCGTTTGGGTCAGTTTCATAATTGTGTCGAAAACCATGACGGGGTTGCATTTAATGCACCGAGTTGGGCAGAAAAGAAACGATGCACCGATTCGGGCCAGAAACGAAGCAAACGCACTCAATCCACTTTTTTGGACCCAATATTGATGTTTTGGTTCATTTTGGTCAGTTATATTACTGTACCGAAAACCATGTCGGGGTGCATTTACTACACCGATTCGGACCAAAAATTAAACGATGCACCGATTCATCCAGAAACAAAACGAACGCACCTAGTCCACTTTTTTGGACCCAAAAGTGATGTTTGGGTTCATTTGGGTCAGTTTCGTAATTATGTCGAAAACCATGCCGGGGTTGCATTTAATGCACCGAGTCGGGCAGAAAAGAAACGATGCACCGATTCGAGCCAGAAACAAAACGAACGCACCCAATCCACTTTTTTGGACCCAGTAGTGATGTTTTGGTTCATTTTGGTCAGTTTCATTACTGTGCCGAAAACCATGCCGGGGGTGCATTTACTGCATCGATTCGGGCCGAAAATGAAACGATGCACCGATTCGTCCAGAAACAAAACTAACGCACCGAATCCACTTTTATGGACCCAATAGTGATGTTTGGGTTTGTTTGGGTCAGTTTCGTAATTGTGTCGAAAACTATGACGGGGTTGCATTTAATGCACCGAGTTGGGCAGAAAAGAAATGATGCACCGATTTAGCCCAGAAACGAAACGAACGCACCCAATCCACTTTTTTGGGTCCAATATTTATGTTTTGGTTCATTTTGGTCAGTTTCATTACTGTGCCGAAAACCATGTCAGGGTGCATTTACTGCACCGTTTCGGGCCAAAAATTAAACGATGCACCGATTCGTCCAGAAACAAAACGAACGCACCCAGTGCACTTTTTTGGACCCAATAGTGATGTTTGGGTTCATTTGGGTCAGTTTCGTAATTGTGTCGAAAACCATGCCGGGGTTGCATTTAATGCACCGAGTCGGGCAGAAAAGAAACGATGCACCGATTCGAGCCAGAAACAAAACGAACGCACCCAATCCACTTTTTTGGACCCAGTAGTGATGTTTTGGTTCATTTTGGTCAGTTTCATTAATTTGCCGAAAACCATGCCGGGGGTGCATTTACTACATCGATTCGGGCCGAAAATGAAACGATGCACCGATTCGTCCAGAAACAAAACTAACGCACCGAATCCACTTTTATGGACCCAATAGTGATGTTTGGGTTTGTTTGGGTCAGTTTCGTAATTGTGTCGAAAACCGTGCCGGGGTTGCATTTAATGCACCGAGTTGGGCAGAAAAGAAATGATGCACCGATTCAGCCCAGAAACGAAACGAACGCACCCAATCCACTTTTTTGGGTCCAATATTGATGTTTTGGTTCATTTTGGTCAGTTTCATTACTGTGCCGAAAACCATGTCGGGGTGCATTTACTGCACCGTTTCGGGCCAAAAATTAAACGATGCACCGATTCGTCCAGAAACAAAACGAACGCATCCAGTCCACTTTTTTGGACCCAATAGTGATGTTTGGGTTCATCTGGGTCAGTTTCATAATTGTGTCGAAAACCATGATGGGGTTGCATCTAATGCACCGAGTTGGGCAGAAAAGAAACGATGCACCGATACGGGCCAGAAACAAAACGAACGCACCCAATCCACTTTTTTGGACCCAATATTGATGTTTTGGTTCATTTTGGTCAGTTTCATTACTGTGCCGAAAACCATGTCGGGGTGCATTTACTGCATCGATTCGGGCCAAAAATTAAACGATGCACCGACTCGTCCAGAAACAAAACGAACGTAGCCAGTCCACTTTTTTGGACCCAATAGTGATGTTTGGGTTCATCTGGGTCAGTTTCGTAATTGTGTCGAAAACCGTGCCGGAGTTGCATTTAATGCACCGAGTCGGGCAGAAAAGAAACGATGCACCGATTCGGGCCAGAAACAAAACGAACGCACCCAATACACTTTTTTGGACCCAGTAGTGATGTTTTGGTTCATTTTGGTCAGTTTTATTATTGTGGCGAAAACCATGCCGGGGGTGCATTTACTGCATCGATTGGGGCCAAAAATGAAACGATGCACCGATTCGTCCAGAAACAAAACGAACGCACCCAATCCACTTTTATGGACCCAATAGTGATGTTTGGGTTCGTTTGGGTCAGTTTCATAATTGTGTCGAAAACCATGACGGGGTTGCATTTAATGCACCGAGTTGGGCAGAAAAGAAACGATGCACCGATTCGGGCCAGAAACAAAACGAACGCACCCAATCCACTTTTTTGGACCCAGTAGTGATGTTTTGGTTCATTTTGGTCAGTTATGTTACTGTACCGAAAACCATGTCGGGGTGCATTTACTACACCGATTCGGACCAAAAATTAAACGATGCACCGATTCATCCAGAAACAAAACGAACGCACCTAGTCCACTTTTTTGGACCCAATAGTGATGTTTGGGTTCATTTGGGTCAGTTTCGTAATTATGTCGAAAACCATGCCGGGGTTGCATTTAATGCACCGAGTCGGGCAGAAAAGAAACGATGCACCGATTCGAGCCAGAAACAAAACGAACGCACCCAATCCACTTTTTTGGACCCAGTAGTGATGTTTTGGTTCATTTTGGTCAGTTTCATTACTGTGCCGAAAACCATGCCGGGGGTGCATTTACTGCATCGATTCGGGCCGAAAATGAAACGATGCACCGATTCGTCCAGAAACAAAACTAACGCACCGAATCCACTTTTATGGACCCAATAGTGATGTTTGGGTTTGTTTGGGTCAGTTTCGTAATTGTGTCGAAAACTATGACGGGGTTGCATTTAATGCACCGAGTTGGGCAGAAAAGAAATGATGCACCGATTCGAGCCAGAAACAAAACGAACGCACCCAATCCACTTTTTTGGACCCAGTAGTGATGTTTTGGTTCATTTTGGTCAGTTTCATTACTGTGCCGAAAACCATGCCGGGGGTGCATTTACTGCATCGATTCGGGCCGAAAATGAAACGATGCACCGATTCGTCCAGAAACAAAACTAACGTACCGAATCCACTTTTATGGACCCAATAGTGATGTTTGGGTTTGTTTGGGTCAGTTTCGTAATTGTGTCGAAAACTATGACGGGGTTGCATTTAATGCACCGAGTTGGGCAGAAAAGAAATGATGCACCGATTCGAGCCAGAAACAAAACGAACGCACCCAATCCACTTTTTTGGACCCAGTAGTGATGTTTTGGTTCATTTTGGTCAGTTTCATTACTGTGCCGAAAACCATGCCGGGGGTGCATTTACTGCATCGATTCGGGCCGAAAATGAAACGATGCACCGATTCGTCCAGAAACAAAACTAACGCACCGAATCCACTTTTATGGACCCAATAGTGATGTTTGGGTTTGTTTGGGTCAGTTTCGTAATTGTGTCGAAAACCGTGCCGGGGTTGCATTTAATGCACCGAGTCGGGCAGAAAAGAAACGATGCACCGATTCGAGCCAGAAACAAAACGAACGCACCCAATCCACTTTTTTGGACCCAGTAGTGATGTTTTGGTTCATTTTGGTCAGTTTCATTACTGTGCCGAAAACCATGCCGGGGGTGCATTTACTGCATCGATTCGGGCCGAAAATGAAACGATGCACCGATTCGTCCAGAAACAAAACTAACGCACCGAATCCACTTTTATGGACCCAATAGTGATGTTTGGGTTTGTTTGGGTCAGTTTCGTAATTGTGTCGAAAACTATGACGGGGTTGCATTTAATGCACCGAGTTGGGCAGAAAAGAAATGATGCACCGATTTAGCCCAGAAACGAAACGAACGCACCCAATCCACTTTTTTGGGTCCAATATTTATGTTTTGGTTCATTTTGGTCAGTTTCATTACTGTGCCGAAAACCATGTCAGGGTGCATTTACTGCACCGTTTCGGGCCAAAAATTAAACGATGCACCGATTCGTCCAGAAACAAAACGAATGCACCCAGTGCACTTTTTTGGACCCAATAGTGATGTTTGGGTTCATTTGGGTCAGTTTCGTAATTGTGTCGAAAACCATGCAGAGGTTGCATTTAATGCACCGAGTCGGGCAGAAAAGAAACGATGCATCGATTCGGGCCAGAAAGAAAACGAACGCACCCAATCCACTTTTTTGGACCCAGTAGTGATGTTTTGGTTCATTTTGGTCAGTTTCATTACTGTGCCGAAAACCATGCCGGCGGTGCATTTAGTGCATCGATTTAGGCCAAAAATGAAACGATGCACTGATTCGTCCAGAAACAAAACGAACGCACCTAGTCCACTTTTATGGACCCAATAGTAATGTTTGGGTTCGTTTGGGTCAGTTTCGTAATTATGTCGAAAACCATGCCGGCGTTGCATTTAATGCACCGAGTTGGGCAGAAAAGAAATGATGCACCGATTCAGCCTAGAAACGAAACGAACGCACCCAATCCACTTTTTTGGACCCAGTAGTGATGTTTTGGTTCATTTTGGTCAGTTTCATTACTGTGCCGAAAACCATGTTGGGGTGCAATTACTGCACCGTTTCGGGCCAAAAATTAAACGATGCACCGATTCGTCCAGAAACAAAACGAACGCACCCAGTCCACTTTTTTGGACCCAATAGTGATGTTTGGGTTCATCTGGGTCAGTTTCATAAGTGTATCGAAAACCATGACGGGGTTGCATTTAATGCACCGAGTTGGGCAGAAAAGAAACGATGCACCGATACGGGCCAGAAATGAAACGAACGCACCCAATCCACTTTTTTGGACCCAATATTGATGTTTTGGTTCATTTTGGTCAGTTTCATTACTGTGCCAAAAACCATGTCGGGGTGCATTTACTGCATCGATTCGGGCCAAAAATTAAACGATGCACCGACTCGTCCAGAAACAAAACGAACGCAGCCAGTCCACTTTTTTGGACCCAATAGTGATGTTTGGGTTCATTTGGGTCAGTTTCGTAATTGTGTCGAAAACCGTGCCGGGGTTGCATTTAATGCACCGAGTCGGGCAGAAAAGAAACGATGCACCGATTCGGGCCAGAAACAAAACGAACGCACCCAATCCACTTTTTGGGACCCAGTAGTGATGTTTTGGTTCATTTTGGTCAGTTTCATTATTGTGCCGAAAACCATGCCGGGGGTGCATTTACTGCATCGATTTGGGCCAAAAATGAAACGATGCACCGATTCGTCCAGAAACAAAACTAACGCACCCAATCCACCTTTATGGACCCAATAGTGATGTTTGGGTTCGTTTGGGTCAGTTTCATAATTGTGTCGGAAACCATGACGGGGTTGCATTTAATGCACCGAGTCGGGCAGAAAAGAAACGATGCACCGATTCGGGCCAGAAACAAAACGAACGCACCAAATCCACTTTTTTGGACCCAGTAGTGATGTTTTGGTTCATTTTGGTCAGTTTTATTATTGTGTCGAAAACCATGCCGGGGGTGCATTTACTGCATCGATTTGGGCCAAAAATGAAACGATGCACCGATTCGTCCAGAAACAAAACGAACGCACCCAATCCACTTTTATGGACCCAATAGTGATGTTTGGGTTCGTTTGGGTCAGTTTCATAATTGTGTCGAAAACCATGACGGGGTTGCATTTAATGCACCGAGTTGGGCAGAAAAGAAACGATGCACCGATTCGGGCCAGAAACGAAGCAAACGCACTCAATCCACTTTTTTGGACCCAATATTGATGTTTTGGTTCATTTTGGTCAGTTATATTACTGTACCGAAAACCATGTCGGGGTGCATTTACTACACCGATTCGGACCAAAAATTAAACGATGCACCGATTCATCCAGAAACAAAACGAACGCACCTAGTCCACTTTTTTGGACCCAATAGTGATGTTTGGGTTCATTTGGGTCAGTTTCGTAATTATGTCGAAAACCATGCCGGGGTTGCATTTAATGCACCAAGTCGGGCAGAAAAGAAACGATGCACCGATTCGAGCCAGAAACAAAACGAACGCACCCAATCCACTTTTTTGGACCTAGTAGTGATGTTTTGGTTCATTTTGGTCAGTTTCATTACTGTGCCGAAAACCATGCCGGGGGTGCATTTACTGCATCGATTCGGGCCGAAAATGAAACGATGCACCGATTCGTCCAGAAACAAAACTAACGCACCGAATCCACTTTTATGGACCCAATAGTGATGTTTGGGTTTGTTTGGGTCAGTTTCGTAATTGTGTCGAAAACTATGACGGGGTTGCATTTAATGCACCGAGTTGGGCAGAAAAGAAATGATGCACCGATTTAGCCCAGAAACGAAACGAACGCACCCAATCCACTTTTTTGGGTCCAATATTTATGTTTTGGTTCATTTTGGTCAGTTTCATTACTGTGCCGAAAACCATGTCAGGGTGCATTTACTGCACCGTTTCGGGCCAAAAATTAAACGATGCACCGATTCGTCCAGAAACAAAACGAACGCACCCAGTGCACTTTTTTGGACCCAATAGTGATGTTTGGGTTTGTTTGGGTCAGTTTCGTAATTGTGTCGAAAACTATGACGGGGTTGCATTTAATGCACCGAGTTGGGCAGAAAAGAAATGATGCACCGATTTAGCCCAGAAACGAAACGAACGCACCCAATCCACTTTTTTGGGTCCAATATTTATGTTTTGGTTCATTTTGGTCAGTTTCATTACTGTGCCGAAAACCATGTCAGGGTGCATTTACTGCACCGTTTCGGGCCAAAAATTAAACGATGCACCGATTCGTCCAGAAACAAAACGAACGCACCCAGTGCACTTTTTTGGACCCAATAGTGATGTTTGGGTTCATTTGGGCCAGTTTCGTAATTGTGTCGAAAACCATGCCGAGGTTGCATTTAATGCACCGAGTCGGGCAGAAAAGAAACGATGCATCGATTCGGGCCAGAAAGAAAACGAATGCACCCAATCCACTTTTTTGGACCCAGTAGTGATGTTTTGGTTCATTTTGGTCAGTTTCATTACTGTGCCGAAAACCATGCCGGCGGTGCATTTAGTGCATCGATTTAGGCCAAAAATGAAACGATGCACTGATTCGTCCAGAAACAAAACGAACGCACCTAGTCCACTTTTATGGACCCAATAGTAATGTTTGGGTTCGTTTGGGTCAGTTTCGTAATTATGTCGAAAACCATGCCGGCGTTGCATTTAATGCACCGAGTTGGGCAGAAAAGAAATGATGCACCGATTCAGCCCAGAAACGAAACGAACGCACCCAATCCACTTTTTTGGACCCAGTAGTGATGTTTTGGTTCATTTTGGTCAGTTTCATTACTGTGCCGAAAACCATGTTGGGGTGCATTTACTGCACCGTTTCGGGCCAAAAATTAAACGATGCACCGATTCGTCCAGAAACAAAATGAACGCACCCAGTCCACTTTTTTGGACCCAATAGTGATGTTTGGGTTCATCTGGGTCAGTTTCATAATTGTATCGAAAACCATGACGGGGTTGCATTTAATGCACCGAGTTGGGCAGAAAAGAAACGATGCACCGATACGGGTCAGAAATGAAACGAACGCACCCAATCCACTTTTTTGGACCCAATATTGATGTTTTGGTTCAATTTGGTCAGTTTCATTACTGTGCCGAAAACCATGTCGGGGTGCATTTACTGCATCGATTCGGGCCAAAAATTAAACGATGCACCGACTCGTCCAGAAACAAAACGAACGCAGCCAGTCCACTTTTTTGGACCCAATAGTGATGTTTGGGTTCATTTGGGTCAGTTTCGTAATTGTGTCGAAAACCGTGCCGGGGTTGCATTTAATGCACCGAGTCGGGCAGAAAAGAAACGATGCACCGATTCGGGCCAGAAACAAAACGAACGCACCCAATCCACTTTTTGGGACCCAGTAGTGATGTTTTGGTTCATTTTGGTCAGTTTCATTATTGTGCCGAAAACCATGCCGGGGGTGCATTTACTGCATCGATTTGGGCCAAAAATGAAACGATGCACCGATTCGTCCAGAAACAAAACTAACGCACCCAATCCACCTTTATGGACCCAATAGTGATGTTTGGGTTCGTTTGGGTCAGTTTCATAATTGTGTCGGAAACCATGACGGGATTGCATTTAATGCACCGAGTCGGGCAGAAAAGAAACGATGCACCGATTCGGGCCAGAAACAAAACGAACGCACCCAATCCACTTTTTTGGACCCAGTAGTGATGTTTTGGTTCATTTTGGTCAGTTTTATTATTGTGCCGAAAACCATGCCGGGGGTGCATTTACTGCATCGATTTGGGCCAAAAATGAAACGATGCACCGATTCGTCCAGAAACAAAACGAACGCACCCAATCCACTTTTATGGACCCAATAGTGATGTTTGGGTTCGTTTGGGTCAGTTTCATAATTGTGTCGAAAACCATGACGGGGTTGCATTTAATGCACCGAGTTGGGCAGAAAAGAAACGATGCACCGATTCGGGCCAGAAACGAAGCAAACGCACTCAATCCACTTTTTTGGACCCAATATTGATGTTTTGGTTCATTTTGGTCAGTTATATTACTGTACCGAAAACCATGTCGGGGTGCATTTACTACACCGATTCGGACCAAAAATTAAACGATGCACCGATTCATCCAGAAACAAAACGAACGCACCTAGTCCACTTTTTTGGACCCAATAGTGATGTTTGGGTTCATTTGGGTCAGTTTCGTAATTATGTTGAAAACCATGCCGGGGTTGCATTTAATGCACCGAGTCGGGCAGAAAAGAAACGATGCATCGATTCGGGCCAGAAAGAAAACGAACGCACCCAATCCACTTTTTTGGACCCAGTAGTGATGTTTTGGTTCATTTTGGTCAGTTTCATTACTGTGCCGAAAACCATGCCGGCGGTGCATTTAGTGCATCGATTTAGGCCAAAAATGAAACGATGCACTGATTCGTCCAGAAACAAAACGAACGCACCTAGTCCACTTTTATGGACCCAATAGTAATGTTTGGGTTCGTTTGGGTCAGTTTCGTAATTATGTCGAAAACCATGCCGGCGTTGCATTTAATGCACCGAGTTGGGCAGAAAAGAAATGATGCACCGATTCAGCCCAGAAACGAAACGAACGCACCCAATCCACTTTTTTGGACCCAGTAGTGATGTTTTGGTTCATTTTGGTCAGTTTCATTACTGTGCCGAAAACCATGTTGGGGTGCATTTACTGCACCGTTTCGGGCCAAAAATTAAACGATGCACCGATTCGTCCAGAAACAAAATGAACGCACCCAGTCCACTTTTTTGGACCCAATAGTGATGTTTGGGTTCATCTGGGTCAGTTTCATAATTGTATCGAAAACCATGACGGGGTTGCATTTAATGCACCGAGTTGGGCAGAAAAGAAACGATGCACCGATACGGGTCAGAAATGAAACGAACGCACCCAATCCACTTTTTTGGACACAATATTGATGTTTTGGTTCAATTTGGTCAGTTTCATTACTGTGCCGAAAACCATGTCGGGGTGCATTTACTGCATCGATTCGGGCCAAAAATTAAACGATGCACCGACTCGTCCAGAAACAAAACGAACGCAGCCAGTCCACTTTTTTGGACCCAATAGTGATGTTTGGGTTCATTTGGGTCAGTTTCGTAATTGTGTCGAAAACCGTGCCGGGGTTGCATTTAATGCACCGAGTCGGGCAGAAAAGAAACGATGCACCGATTCGGGCCAGAAACAAAACGAACGCACCCAATCCACTTTTTGGGACCCAGTACTGATGTTTTGGTTCATTTTGGTCAGTTTCATTATTGTGCCGAAAACCATGCCGGGGGTGCATTTACTGCATCGATTTGGGCCAAAAATGAAATGATGCACCGATTCGTCCAGAAACAAAACTAACGCACCCAATCCACCTTTATGGACCCAATAGTGATGTTTGGGTTCGTTTGGGTCAGTTTCATAATTGTGTCGGAAACCATGACGGGATTGCATTTAATGCACCGAGTCGGGCAGAAAAGAAACGATGCACCGATTCGGGCCAGAAACAAAACGAACGCACCCAATCCACTTTTTTGGACCCAGTAGTGATGTTTTGGTTCATTTTGGTCAGTTTTATTATTGTGCCGAAAACCATGCCGGGGGTGCATTTACTGCATCGATTTGGGCCAAAAATGAAACGATGCACCGATTCGTCCAGAAACAAAACGAACGCACCCAATCCACTTTTATGGACCCAATAGTGATGTTTGGGTTCGTTTGGGTCAGTTTCATAATTGTGTCGAAAACCATGACGGGGTTGCATTTAATGCACCGAGTTGGGCAGAAAAGAAACGATGCACCGATTCGGGCCAGAAACGAAGCAAACGCACTCAATCCACTTTTTTGGACCCAATATTGATGTTTTGGTTCATTTTGGTCAGTTATATTACTGTACCGAAAACCATGTCGGGGTGCATTTACTACACCGATTCGGACCAAAAATTAAACGATGCACCGATTCATCCAGAAACAAAACGAACGCACCTAGTCCACTTTTTTGGACCCAATAGTGATGTTTGGGTTCATTTGGGTCAGTTTCGTAATTATGTCGAAAACCATGCCGGGGTTGCATTTAATGCACCGAGTCGGGCAGAAAAGAAACGATGCATCGATTCGGGCCAGAAAGAAAACGAACGCACCCAATCCACTTTTTTGGACCCAGTAGTGATGTATTGGTTCATTTTGGTCAGTTTCATTACTGTGCCGAAAACCATGCCGGCGGTGCATTTAGTGCATCGATTTAGGCCAAAAATTAAACGATGCACTGATTCGTCCAGAAACAAAACGAACGCACCTAGTCCACTTTTATGGACCCAATAGTAATGTTTGGGTTCGTTTGGGTCAGTTTCGTAATTATGTCGAAAACCATGCCGGCGTTGCATTTAATGCACCGAGTTGGGCAGAAAAGAAATGATGCACCGATTCAGCCCAGAAACGAAACGAACGCACCCAATCCACTTTTTTGGACCCAGTAGTGATGTTTTGGTTCATTTTGGTCAGTTTCATTACTGTGCCGAAAACCATGTTGGGGTGCATTTACTGCACCGTTTCGGGCCAAAAATTAAACGATGCACCGATTCGTCCAGAAACAAAACGAACGCACCCAGTCGACTTTTTTGGACCCAATAGTGATGTTTGGGTTCATCTGGGTCAGTCTCATAATTGTATCGAAAACCATGACGGGGTTGCATTTAATGCACCGAGTTGGGCAGAAAAGAAACGATGCTCCGATACGGGCCAGAAATGAAACGAACGCACCCAATCCACTTTTTTGGACCCAATATTGATGTTTTGGTTCATTTTGGTCAGTTTCATTACTGTGCCAAAAACCATGTCGGGGTGCATTTACTGCATCGATTCGGGCCAAAAGATAAACGATGCACCGACTCGTCCAGAAACAAAACGAACGCAGCGAGTCCACTTTTTTGGACCCAATAGTGATGTTTGGGTTCATTTGGGTCAGTTTCGTAATTGTGTCGAAAACCGTGCCGGGGTTGCATTTAATGCACCGAGTCGGGCAGAAAAGAAACGATGCACCGATTCGGGCCAGAAACAAAACGAACGCACCCAATCCACTTTTTGGGACCCAGTAGTGATGTTTTGGTTCATTTTGGTCAGTTTCATTATTGTGCCGAAAACCATGCCGGCGGTGCATTTAGTGCATCGATTTAGGCCAAAAATGAAACGATGCATCGATTCGTCCAGAAACAAAACTAACGCACCCAATCCACCTTTATGGACCCAATAGTGATGTTTGGGTTCGTTTGGGTCAGTTTCATAATTGTGTCGGAAACCATGACGGGGTTGCATTTAATGCACCGAGTCGGGCAGAAAAGAAACGATGCACCGATTCGGGCCAGAAACAAAACGAACGCACCCAATCCACTTTTTTGGACCCAGTAGTGATGTTTTGGTTCATTTTGGTCAGTTTTATTATTGTGCCGAAAACCATGCCGGGGGTGCATTTACTGCATCGATTTGGGCCAAAAATGAAACGATGCACCGATTCGTCCAGAAACAAAACGAACGCACCAAATCCACTTTTATGGACCCAATAGTGATGTTTGGGTTCGTTTGGGTTAGTTTCATAATTGTGTCGAAAACCATGACGGGGTTGCATTTAATGCACCGAGTTGGGCAGAAAAGAAACGGTGCACCGATTCGGGCCAGAAACGAAGCAAACGCACTCAATCCACTTTTTTGGACCCAATATTGATGTTTTGGTTCATTTTGGTCAGTTATATTACTGTACCGAAAACCATGTCGGGGTGCATTTACTACACCGATTCGGACCAAAAATTAAACGATGCACCGATTCATCCAGAAACAAAACGAACGCACCTAGTCCACTTTTTTGGACCCAATAGTGATGTTTGGGTTCATTTGGGTCATTTTCGTAATTATGTCGAAAACCATGCCGGGGTTGCATTTAATGCACCGAGTCGGGCAGAAAAGAAACGATGCACCGATTCGAGCCAGAAACAAAACGAACGCACCCAATCCACTTTTTTGGACCCAGTAGTGATGTTTTGGTTCATTTTGGTCAGTTTCATTACTGTGCCGAAAACCATGCCGGGGGTGCATTTACTGCATCGATTCGGGCCGAAAATGAAACGATGCACCGATTCGTCCAGAAACAAAACTAACACACCGAATCCACTTTTATGGACCCAATAGTGATGTTTGGGTTTGTTTGGGTCAGTTTCGTAATTGTGTCGAAAACTATGACGGGGTTGCATTTAATGCACCGAGTTGGGCAGAAAAGAAATGATGCACCGATTTAGCCCAGAAACGAAACGAACGCACCCAATCCACTTTTTTGGGTCCAATATTTATGTTTTGGTTCATTTTGGTCAGTTTCATTACTGTGCCGAAAACCATGTCAGGGTGCATTTACTGCACCGTTTCGGGCCAAAAATTAAACGATGCACCGATTCGTCCAGAAACAAAACGAACGCACCCAGTGCACTTTTTTGGACCCAATAGTGATGTTTGGGTTCATTTGGGTCAGTTTCGTAATTGTGTCGAAAACCATGCCGAGATTGCATTTAATGCACCGAGTCGGGCAGAAAAGAAACGATGCATCGATTCGGGCCAGAAAGAAAACGAACGCACCCAATCCACTTTTTTGGACCTAGTAGTGATGTTTTGGTTCATTTTGGTCAGTTTTATTATTGTGCCGAAAACCATGCCGGGGGTGCATTTACTGCATCGATTTGGGCCAAAAATGAAACGATGCACCGATTCGTCCAGAAACAAAACGAACGCACCCAATCCACTTTTATGGACCCAATAGTGATGTTTGGGTTCGTTTGGGTCAGTTTCATAATTGTGTCGAAAACCATGACGGGGTTGCATTTAATGCACCGAGTTGGGCAGAAAAGAAACGATGCACCGATTCGGGCCAGAAACGAAGCAAACGCACTCAATCCACTTTTTTGGACCCAATATTGATGTTTTGGTTCATTTTGGTCAGTTATATTACTGTACCGAAAACCATGTCGGGGTGCATTTACTACACCGATTCGGACCAAAAATTAAACGATGCACCGATTCATCCAGAAACAAAACGAACGCACCTAGTCCACTTTTTTGGACCCAATAGTGATGTTTGGGTTCCTTTGAGTCAGTTTCGTAATTATGTCGAAAACCATGCCGGGGTTGCATTTAATGCACCGAGTCGGGCAGAAAAGAAACGATGCATCGATTCGGGCCAGAAAGAAAATGAACGCACCCAATCCACTTTTTTGGATCCAGTAATGATGTTTTGGTTCATTTTGGTCAGTTATATTACTGTACCGAAAACCATGTCGGGGTGTATTTACTACACCGATTCGGACCAAAAATTAAACGATGCACCGATTCATCCAGAAACAAAACGAACGCACCTAGTCCACTTTTTTGGACCCAATAGTGATGTTTGGGTTCATTTGGGTCAGTTTCGTAATTGTGTCGAAAACCATGCCGAGGTTGCATGTAATGCACCGAGTTGGGCAGAAAAGAAATGATGCACCGATTCAGCCCAGAAACGAAACGAACGCACCCAATCCACTTTTTTGGACCCAGTAGTGATGTTTTGGTTCATTTTGGTCAGTTTCATTACTGTGCCGAAAACCATGTTGGGGTGCATTTACTGCACCGTTTCGGGCCAAAAATTAAACGATGCACCGATTCGTCCAGAAACAAAACGAACGCACCCAGTCGACTTTTTTGGACCCAATAGTGATGTTTGGGTTCATCTGGGTCAGTTTCATATTTGTATCGAAAACCATGACGGGGTTGCATTTAATGCACCGAGTTGGGCAGAAAAGAAACGATGCACCGATACGGGCCAGAAATGAAACGAACGCACCCAATCCACTTTTTTGGACCCAATATTGATTTTTTGGTTCATTTTGGTCAGTTTCATTATTGTGCCGAAAACCATGCCGGGGGTGCATTTACTGCATCGATTTGGGCCAAAAATGAAACGATGCACCGATTCGTCCAGAAACAAAACGAACGCACCCAATCCACTTTTATGGACCCAATAGTGATGTTTGGGTTCGTTTGGGTCAGTTTCATAATTGTGTCGAAAACCATGACGGGGTTGCATTTAATGCACCGAGTTGGGCAGAAAAGAAACGATGAACCGATTCGGGCCAGAAACGAAGCAAACGCACTCAATCCACTTTTTTGGACCCAATATTGATGTTTTGGTTCATTTTGGTCAGTTATATTACTGTACCGAAAACCATGTCGGGGTGCATTTACTACACCGATTCAGACCAAAAATTAAACGATGCACCGATTCATCCAGAAACAAAACGAACGCACCTAGTCCACTTTTTTGGACCCAATAGTGATGTTTGGGTTCATTTGGGTCATTTTCGTAATTATGTCGAAAACCATGCCGGGGTTGCATTTAATGCACCGAGTCGGGCAGAAAAGAAACGATGCACCGATTCGAGCCAGAAACAAAACGAACGCACCCAATCCACTTTTTTGGACCCAGTAGTGATGTTTTGGTTCATTTTGGTCAGTTTCATTACTGTGCCGAAAACCATGCCGGGGGTGCATTTACTGCATCGATTCGGGCCGAAAATGAAACGATGCACCGATTCGTCCAGAAACAAAACTAACACACCGAATCCACTTTTATGGACCCAATAGTGATGTTTGGGTTTGTTTGGGTCAGTTTCGTAATTGTGTCGAAAACTATGACGGGGTTGCATTTAATGCACCGAGTTGGGCAGAAAAGAAATGATGCACCGATTTAGCCCAGAAACGAAACGAACGCACCCAATCCACTTTTTTGGGTCCAATATTTATGTTTTGGTTCATTTTGGTCAGTTTCATTACTGTGCCGAAAACCATGTCAGGGTGCATTTACTGCACCGTTTCGGGCCAAAAATTAAACGATGCACCGATTCGTCCAGAAACAAAACGAACGCACCCAGTGCACTTTTTTGGACCCAATAAGTGATGTTTGGGTTCATTTGGGTCAGTTTCGTAATTGTGTCGAAAACCATGCCGAGATTGCATTTAATGCACCGAGTCGGGCAGAAAAGAAACGATGCATCGATTCGGGCCAGAAAGAAAACGAACGCACCCAATCCACTTTTTTGGACCTAGTAGTGATGTTTTGGTTCATTTTGGTCAGTTTTATTATTGTGCCGAAAACCATGCCGGGGGTGCATTTACTGCATCGATTTGGGCCAAAAATGAAACGATGCACCGATTCGTCCAGAAACAAAACGAACGCACCCAATCCACTTTTATGGACCCAATAGTGATGTTTGGGTTCGTTTGGGTCAGTTTCATAATTGTGTCGAAAACCATGACGGGGTTGCATTTAATGCACCGAGTTGGGCAGAAAAGAAACGATGCACCGATTCGGGCCAGAAACGAAGCAAACGCACTCAATCCACTTTTTTGGACCCAATATTGATGTTTTGGTTCATTTTGGTCAGTTATATTACTGTACCGAAAACCATGTCGGGGTGCATTTACTACACCGATTCGGACCAAAAATTAAACGATGCACCGATTCATCCAGAAACAAAACGAACGCACCTAGTCCACTTTTTTGGACCCAATAGTGATGTTTGGGTTCCTTTGGGTCAGTTTCGTAATTATGTCGAAAACCATGCCGGGGTTGCATTTAATGCACCGACTCGGGCAGAAAAGAAACGATGCATCGATTCGGGCCAGAAAGAAAATGAACGCACCCAATCCACTTTTTTGGATCCAGTAATGATGTTTTGGTTCATTTTGGTCAGTTATATTACTGTACCGAAAACCATGTCGGGGTGTATTTACTACACCGATTCGGACCAAAAATTAAACGATGCACCGATTCATCCAGAAACAAAACGAACGCACCTAGTCCACTTTTTTGGACCCAATAGTGATGTTTGGGTTCATTTGGGTCAGTTTCGTAATTGTGTCGAAAACCATGCCGAGGTTGCATGTAATGCACCGAGTTGGGCAGAAAAGAAATGATGCACCGATTCAGCCCAGAAACGAAACGAACGCACCCAATCCACTTTTTTGGACCCAGTAGTGATGTTTTGGTTCATTTTGGTCAGTTTCATTACTGTGCCGAAAACCATGTCGGGGTGCATTTACTGCACCGTTTCGGGCCAAAAATTAAACGATGCACCGATTCGTCCAGAAACAAAACGAACGCACCCAGTCCACTTTTTTGGACCCAATAGTGATGTTTGGGTTCATCTGGGTCAGTTTCATAATTGTGTCGAAAACCATGACGGGGTTGCATTTAATGCACTGAGTTGGGCAGAAAAGAAACGATGCACCGATACAGGCCAGAAACAAAACGAACGCACCCAATCCACTTTTTTGGACCCAATATTGATGTTTTGGTTCATTTTGGTCAGTTTCATTACTGTGCCGAAAACCATGTCGGGGTGCATTTACTGCATCGATTCGGGCCAAAAATTAAATGATGCACCGACTCGTCCAGAAACAAAACGAACGCAGCCAATCCACTTTTATGGACCCAATAGTAATGTTTGGGTTCGTTTGGGTCAGTTTCGTAATTATGTCGAAAACCATGCCGGCGTTGCATGTAATGCACCGAGTTGGGCAGAAAAGAAATGATGCACCGATTCAGCCCAGAAACGAAACGAACGCACCCAATCCACTTTTTTGGACCCAGTAGTGATGTTTTGGTTCATTTTGGTCAGTTTCATTACTGTGCCGAAAACCATGTTGGGGTGCATTTACTGCACCGTTTCGGGCCAAAAATTAAACGATGGACCGATTCGTCCAGAAACAAAACGAACGCACCCAGTCGACTTTTTTGGACCCAATAGTGATGTTTGGGTTCATCTGGGTCAGTTTCATAATTGTATCGAAAACCATGACGGGGTTGCATTTAATGCACCGAGTTGGGCAGAAAAGAAACGATGCACTGATACGGGCCAGAAATGAAACGAACGCACCCAATCCACTTTTTTGGACCCAATATTGATGTTTTGGTTCATTTTGGTCAGTTTCATTACTGTGCCGAAAACCATGTCGGGGTGCATTTACTGCATCGATTCGGGCCAAAAATTAAACGATGCACCGACACGTCCAGAAACAAAACGAACGCAGCCAGTCCACTTTTTTGGACCCAATAGTGATGTTTGGGTTCATTTGGGTCAGTTTCGTAATTGTGTCGAAAACCGTGCCGGGGTTGCATTTAATGCACCGAGTCGGGCAGAAAAGAAACGATGCACCGATTCGGGCCAGAAACAAAACGAACGCACCCAATCCACTTTTTGGGACCCAGTAGTGATGTTTTGGTTCATTTTGGTCAGTTTCATTATTGTGCCAAAAACCATGCCGGGGGTGCATTTACTGCATCAATTTGGGCCAAAAATGAAACGATGCACCGATTCGTCCAGAAACAAAACTAACGCACCCAGTCCACTTATTTGGACCCAATAGTGATGTTTGGGTTCATTTGGGTCAGTTTCGTAATTGTGTCGAAAACCATGCCGAGGTTGCATTTAATGCACCGAGTCGGGCAGAAAAGAAACGATGCATCGATTCGGGCCAGAAAGAAAACGAACGCACCCAATCCACTTTTTTGGACCCAGTAGTGATGTTTTGGTTCATTTTGGTCAGTTTTATTATTGTGCCGAAAACCATGCCGGGGGTGCATTTACTGCATCGATTTGGACCAAAAATGAAACGATGCACCGATTCGTCCAGAAACAAAACGAACGCACCCAATCCACTTTTATGGACCCAATAGTGATGTTTGGGTTCCTTTGGGTCAGTTTCGTAATTGTATCGAAAACCATGTCGGGGTTGCATTTAATGCACCGTTTCGGGCCAAAAATTAAACGATGCACCGATTCGTCCAGAAACAAAACGAACGCACCCAGTCCACTTTTTTGGACCCAATAGTGATGATTGGGTTCATCTGGGTCAGTTTCATAATTGTGTCGAAAACCATGACGGGGTTGCATTTAATGCACCGAGTTGGGCAGAAAAGAAACGATGCACCGATACGGGCCAGAAACAAAACGAACGCACCCAATCCACTTTTTTGGACCCAATATTGATGTTTTGGTTCATTTTGGTCAGTTTCATTACTGTGCCGAAAACCATGTCGGGGTGCATTTACTGCATCGATTCGGGCCAAAAATTAAACGATGCACCGACTCGTCCAGAAACAAAACGAACGCAGCCAGTCCACTTTTATGGACCCAATAGTAATGTTTGGGTTCGTTTGGGTCAGTTTCGTAATTATGTCGAAAACCATGCCGGCGTTGCATGTAATGCACCGAGTTGGGCAGAAAAGAAATGATGCACCGATTCAGCCCAGAAACGAAACGAACGCACCCAATCCACTTTTTTGGACCCAGTAGTGATGTTTTGGTTCATTTTGGTCAGTTTCATTACTGTGC
Organism: Echinochloa phyllopogon; assembly: GCA_033239725.1. Lineage (NCBI taxonomy): Eukaryota > Viridiplantae > Streptophyta > Magnoliopsida > Poales > Poaceae > Echinochloa > Echinochloa phyllopogon. Next base: position 35,006,823 of record BTCW01000018.1, read on the forward strand.
CGAAAACCATGTTGGGGTGCATTTACTGCACCGTTTCGGGCCAAAAATTAAACGATGCACCGATTCGTCCAGAAACAAAACGAACGCACCCAGTCGACTTTTTTGGACCCAATAGTGATGTTTGGGTTCATCTGGGTCAGTTTCATAATTGTATCGAAAACCATGACGGGGTTGCATTTAATGCACCGAGTTGGGCAGAAAAGAAACGATGCACCGATACGGGCCAGAAATGAAACGAACGCACCCAATCCACTTTTTTGGACCCAATATTGATGTTTTGGTTCATTTTGGTCAGTTTCATTACTGTGCCGAAAACCATGTCGGGGTGCATTTACTGCATCGATTCGGGCCAAAAATTAAACGATGCACCGACTCGTCCAGAAACAAAACGAACGCAGCCAGTCCACTTTTTTGGACCCAATAGTGATGTTTGGGTTCATTTGGGTCAGTTTCGTAATTGTGTCGAAAACCGTGCCGGGGTTGCATTTAATGCACCGAGTCGGGCAGAAAAGAAACGATGCACCGATTCGGGCCAGAAACAAAACGAACGCACCCAATCCACTTTTTGGGACCCAGTAGTGATGTTTTGGTTCATTTTGGTCAGTTTCATTATTGTGCCAAAAACCATGCCGGGGGTGCATTTACTGCATCGATTTGGGCCAAAAATGAAACGATGCACCGATTCGTCCAGAAACAAAACTAACGCACCCAATCCACCTTTATGGACCCAATAGTGATGTTTGGGTTCGTTTGGGTCAGTTTCATAATTGTGTCGGAAACCATGACGGGGTTGCATTTAATGCACCGAGTCGGGCAGAAAAGAAACGATGCACCGATTCGGGCCAGAAACAAAACGAACGCACCCAATCCACTTTTTGGGACCCAGTAGTGATGTTTTGGTTCATTTTGGTCAGTTTCATTATTGTGCCAAAAACCATGCCGGGGGTGCATTTACTGCATCAATTTGGGCCAAAAATGAAACGATGCACCGATTCGTCCAGAAACAAAACTAACGCACCCAGTCCACTTATTTGGACCCAATAGTGATGTTTGGGTTCATTTGGGTCAGTTTCGTAATTGTGTCGAAAACCATGCCGAGGTTGCATTTAATGCACCGAGTCGGGCAGAAAAGAAACGATGCATCGATTCGGGCCAGAAAGAAAACGAACGCACCCAATCCACTTTTTTGGACCCAGTAGTGATGTTTTGGTTCATTTTGGTCAGTTTTATTATTGTGCCGAAAACCATGCCGGGGGTGCATTTACTGCATCGATTTGGACCAAAAATGAAACGATGCACCGATTCGTCCAGAAACAAAACGAACGCACCCAATCCACTTTTATGGACCCAATAGTGATGTTTGGGTTCCTTTGGGTCAGTTTCGTAATTATGTCGAAAACCATGTCGGGGTTGCATTTAATGCACCGAGTCGGGCAGAAAAGAAACGATGCATCGATTCGGGCCAGAAAGAAAACGAACGCACCCAATCCACTTTTTTGGATCCAGTAGTGATGTTTTGGTTCATTTTGGTCAGTTATATTACTGTACCGAAAACCATGTCGGGGTGCATTTACTACACCGATTCGGACCAAAAATTAAACGATGCACCGATTCATCCAGAAACAAAACGAACGCACCTAGTCCACTTTTTTGGACCCAATAGTGATGTTTGGGTTCATTTGGGTCAGTTTCGTAATTGTGTCGAAAACCATGCCGAGGTTGCATGTAATGCACCGAGTTGGGCAGAAAAGAAATGATGCACCGATTCAGCCCAGAAACGAAACGAACGCACCCAATCCACTTTTTTGGACCCAGTAGTGATGTTTTGGTTCATTTTGGTCAGTTTCATTACTGTGCCGAAAACCATGTCGGGGTGCATTTACTGCACCGTTTCGGGCCAAAAATTAAACGATGCACCGATTCGTCCAGAAACAAAACGAACGCACCCAGTCCACTTTTTTGGACCCAATAGTGATGATTGGGTTCATCTGGGTCAGTTTCATAATTGTGTCGAAAACCATGACGGGGTTGCATTTAATGCACCGAGTTGGGCAGAAAAGAAACGATGCACCGATACGGGCCAGAAACAAAACGAACGCACCCAATCCACTTTTTTGGACCCAATATTGATGTTTTGGTTCATTTTGGTCAGTTTCATTACTGTGCCGAAAACCATGTCGGGGTGCATTTACTGCATCGATTCGGGCCAAAAATTAAACGATGCACCGACTCGTCCAGAAACAAAACGAACGCAGCCAGTCCACTTTTATGGACCCAATAGTAATGTTTGGGTTCGTTTGGGTCAGTTTCGTAATTATGTCGAAAACCATGCCGGCGTTGCATGTAATGCACCGAGTTGGGCAGAAAAGAAATGATGCACCGATTCAGCCCAGAAACGAAACGAACGCACCCAATCCACTTTTTTGGACCCAGTAGTGATGTTTTGGTTCATTTTGGTCAGTTTCATTACTGTGCCGAAAACCATGTTGGGGTGCATTTACTGCACCGTTTCGGGCCAAAAATTAAACGATGCACCGATTCGTCCAGAAACAAAACGAACGCACCCAGTCGACTTTTTTGGACCCAATAGTGATGTTTGGGTTCATCTGGGTCAGTTTCATAATTGTATCGAAAACCATGACGGGGTTGCATTTAATGCACCGAGTTGGGCAGAAAAGAAACGATGCACCGATACGGGCCAGAAATGAAACGAACGCACCCAATCCACTTTTTTGGACCCAATATTGATGTTTTGGTTCATTTTGGTCAGTTTCATTACTGTGCCGAAAACCATGTCGGGGTGCATTTACTGCATCGATTCGGGCCAAAAATTAAACGATGCACCGACTCGTCCAGAAACAAAACGAACGCAGCCAGTCCACTTTTTTGGACCCAATAGTGATGTTTGGGTTCATTTGGGTCAGTTTCGTAATTGTGTCGAAAACCGTGCCGGGGTTGCATTTAATGCACCGAGTCGGGCAGAAAAGAAACGATGCACCGATTCGGGCCAGAAACAAAACGAACGCACCCAATCCACTTTTTGGGACCCAGTAGTGATGTTTTGGTTCATTTTGGTCAGTTTCATTATTGTGCCAAAAACCATGCCGGGGGTGCATTTACTGCATCGATTTGGGCCAAAAATGAAACGATGCACCGATTCGTCCAGAAACAAAACTAACGCACCCAATCCACCTTTATGGACCCAATAGTGATGTTTGGGTTCGTTTGGGTCAGTTTCATAATTGTGTCGGAAACCATGACGGGGTTGCATTTAATGCACCGAGTCGGGCAGAAAAGAAACGATGCACCGATTCGGGCCAGAAACAAAACGAACGCACCCAATCCACTTTTTTGGACCCAGTAGTGATGTTTTGGTTCATTTTGGTCAGTTTTATTATTGTACCGAAAACCATGCCGGGGGTGCATTTACTGCATCGATTTGGGCCAAAAATGAAACGATGCACCGATTCGTCCAGTAACAAAACGAACGCACCCAATCCACTTTTATGGACCCAATAGTGATGTTTGGGTTCGTTTGGGTCAGTTTCATAATTGTGTCGAAAACCATGACGGGGTTGCATTTAATGCACCGAGTTGGGCAGAAAAGAAACGATGCACCGATTCGGGCCAGAAACGAAGCAAACGCACTCAATCCACTTTTTTGGACCCAATATTGATGTTTTGGTTCATTTTGGTCAGTTATATTACTGTACCGAAAACCATGTCGGGGTGCATTTACTACACCGATTCGGACCAAAAATTAAACGATGCACCGATTCATCCAGAAACAAAACGAACGCACCTAGTCCACTTTTTTGGACCCAATAGTGATGTTTGGGTTCATTTGGGTCAGTTTCGTAATTACGTCGAAAACCATGCCGGGGTTGCATTTAATGCACCGAGTCGGGCAGAAAAGAAACGATGCACCGATTCGAGCCAGAAACAAAACGAACGCACCCAATCCACTTTTTTGGACCCCGTAGTGATGTTTTGGTTCATTTTGGTCAGTTTCATTACTGTGCCGAAAACCATGCCGGGGGTGCATTTACTGCATCGATTCGGGCCGAAAATGAAACGATGCACCGATTCGTCCAGAAACAAAACTAACGCACCGAATCCACTTTTATGGACCCAATAGTGATGTTTGGGTTTGTTTGGGTCAGTTTCGTAATTGTGTCGAAAACTATGACGGGGTTGCATTTAATGCACCGAGTTGGGCAGAAAAGAAATGATGCACCGATTTAGCCCAGAAACGAAACGAACGCACCCAATCCACTTTTTTGGGTCCAATATTTATGTTTTGGTTCATTTTGGTCAGTTTCATTACTGTGCCGAAAACCATGTCAGGGTGCATTTACTGCACCGTTTCGGGCCAAAAATTAAACGATGCACCGATTCGTCCAGAAACAAAACGAACGCACCCAGTCCACTTTTTTGGACCCAATAGTGATGTTTGGGTTCATCTGGGTCAGTTTCATAATTGTATCGAAAACCATGACGGGGTTGCATTTAATGCACCGTGTTGGGCAGAAAAGAAACGATGCACCGATACGGGCCAGAAATAAAACGAACGCACCCAATCCACTTTTTTGGACCCAATATTGATGTTTTGGTTCATTTTGGTCAGTTTCATTACTGTGCCGAAAACCATGTCGGGGTGCATTTACTGCATCGATTCGGGCCAAAAATTAAACGATGCACCGATTCGTCCAGAAACAAAACGAACGCACCCAGTGCACTTTTTTGGACCCAATAGTGATGTTTGGGTTCATTTGGGTCAGTTTCGTAATTGTGTCGAAAACCATGCCGAGGTTGCATTTAATGCACCGAGTCGGGCAGAAAAGAAACGATGCATCGATTCGGGCCAGAAAGAAAACGAACGCACCCAATCCACTTTTTTGGACCCAGTAGTGATGTTTTGGTTCATTTTGGTCAGTTTCATTACTGTGCCGAAAACCATGCCGGCGGTGCATTTAGTGCATCGATTTAGGCCAAAAATGAAACGATGCACTGATTCGTCCAGAAACAAAACGAACGCACCTAGTCCACTTTTATGGACCCAATAGTAATGTTTGGGTTCGTTTGGGTCAGTTTCGTAATTATGTCGAAAACCATGCCGGCGTTGCATTTAATGCACCGAGTTGGGCAGAAAAGAAATGATGCACCGATTCAGCCCAGAAACGAAACGAACGCACCCAATCCACTTTTTTGGACCCAGTAGTGATGTTTTGGTTCATTTTGGTCAGTTTCATTACTGTGCCGAAAACCATGTTGGGGTGCATTTACTGCACCGTTTCGGGCCAAAAATTAAACGATGCACCGATTCGTCCAGAAACAAAACGAACGCACCCAGTCCACTTTTTTGGACCCAATAGTGATGTTTGGGTTCATCTGGGTCAGTTTCATAATTGTATCGAAAACCATGACGGGGTTGCATTTAATGCACCGTGTTGGGCAGAAAAGAAACGATGCACCGATACGGGCCAGAAATAAAACGAACGCACCCAATCCACTTTTTTGGACCCAATATTGATGTTTTGGTTCATTTTGGTCAGTTTCATTACTGTGCCGAAAACCATGTTGGGGTGCATTTACTGCACCGTTTCGGGCCAAAAATTAAACGATGCACCGATTCGTCCAGAAACAAAACGAACGCACCCAGTCCACTTTTTTGGACCCAATAGTGATGTTTGGGTTCATCTGGGTCAGTTTCATAATTGTATCGAAAACCATGACGGGGTTGCATTTAATGCACCGAGTTGGGCAGAAAAGAAACGATGCACCGATACGGGCCAGAAATGAAACGAACGCACCCAATCCACTTTTTTGGACCCAATATTGATGTTTTGGTTCATTTTGGTCAGTTTCATTACTGTGCCGAAAACCATGTCGGGGTGCATTTACTGCATCGATTCGGGCCAAAAATTAAACGATGCACCGACTCGTCCAGAAACAAAACGAACGCAGCCAGTCCACTTTTTTGGACCCAATAGTGATGTTTGGGTTCATTTGGGTCAGTTTCGTAATTGTGTCGAAAACCGTGCCGGGGTTGCATTTAATGCACCGAGTCGGGCAGAAAAGAAACGATGCACCGATTCGGGCCAGAAACAAAACGAACGCACCCAATCCACTTTTTGGGACCCAATAGTGATGTTTTGGTTCATTTTGGTCAGTTTCATTATTGTGCCGAAAACCATGCCGGGGGTGCATTTACTGCATCGATTTGGGCCAAAAATGAAACGATGCACCGATTCGTCCAGAAACAAAACGAACGCACCCAATCCACTTTTATGGACCCAATAGTGATGTTTGGGTTCGTTTGGGTCAGTTTCATAATTGTGTCGAAAACCATGACGGGGTTGCATTTAATGCACCGAGTTGGGCAGAAAAGAAACGATGCACCGATTCGGGCCAGAAACGAAGCAAACGCACTCAATCCACTTTTTTGGACCCAATATTGATGTTTTGGTTCATTTTGGTCAGTTATATTACTATACCGAAAACCATGTCGGGGTGCATTTACTACACCGATTCGGACCAAAAATTAAACGATGCACCGATTCATCCAGAAACAAAACGAACGCACCTAGTCCAGTTTTTTGGACCCAATAGTGATGTTTGGGTTCATTTGGGTCAGTTTCGTAATTATGTCGAAAACCATGCCGGGGTTGCATTTAATGCACCGAGTCGGGCAGAAAAGAAACGATGCACCGATTCGAGCCAGAAACAAAACGAACGCACCCAATCCACTTTTTTGGACCCAATATTGATGTTTTGGTTCATTTTGGTCAGTTTCATTACTGTGCCGAAAACCATGTCGGGGTGCATTTACTGCATCGATTCGGGCCAAAAATTAAACGATGCACCGATTCGTCCAGAAACAAAACGAACGCACCCAGTGCACTTTTTTGGACCCAATAGTGATGTTTGGGTTCATTTGGGTCAGTTTCGTAATTGTGTCGAAAACCATGCCGAGGTTGCATTTAATGCACCGAGTCGGGCAGAAAAGAAACGATGCATCGATTCGGGCCAGAAAGAAAACGAACGCACCCAATCCACTTTTTTGGACCCAGTAGTGATGTTTTGGTTCATTTTGGTCAGTTTCATTACTGTGCCGAAAACCATGCCGGCGGTGCATTTAGTGCATCGATTTAGGCCAAAAATGAAACGATGCACTGATTCGTCCAGAAACAAAACGAACGCACCTAGTCCACTTTTATGGACCCAATAGTAATGTTTGGGTTCGTTTGGGTCAGTTTCGTAATTATGTCGAAAACCATGCCGGCGTTGCATTTAATGCACCGAGTTGGGCAGAAAAGAAATGATGCACCGATTCAGCCCAGAAACGAAACGAACGCACCCAATCCACTTTTTTGGACCCAGTAGTGATGTTTTGGTTCATTTTGGTCAGTTTCATTACTGTGCCGAAAACCATGTTGGGGTGCATTTACTGCACCGTTTCGGGCCAAAAATTAAACGATGCACCGATTCGTCCAGAAACAAAACGAACGCACCCAGTCCACTTTTTTGGACCCAATAGTGATGTTTGGGTTCATCTGGGTCAGTTTCATAATTGTATCGAAAACCATGACGGGGTTGCATTTAATGCACCGTGTTGGGCAGAAAAGAAACGATGCACCGATACGGGCCAGAAATAAAACGAACGCACCCAATCCACTTTTTTGGACCCAATATTGATGTTTTGGTTCATTTTGGTCAGTTTCATTACTGTGCCGAAAACCATGTTGGGGTGCATTTACTGCACCGTTTCGGGCCAAAAATTAAACGATGCACCGATTCGTCCAGAAACAAAACGAACGCACCCAGTCCACTTTTTTGGACCCAATAGTGATGTTTGGGTTCATCTGGGTCAGTTTCATAATTGTATCGAAAACCATGACGGGGTTGCATTTAATGCACCGAGTTGGGCAGAAAAGAAACGATGCACCGATACGGGCCAGAAATGAAACGAACGCACCCAATCCACTTTTTTGGACCCAATATTGATGTTTTGGTTCATTTTGGTCAGTTTCATTACTGTGCCGAAAACCATGTCGGGGTGCATTTACTGCATCGATTCGGGCCAAAAATTAAACGATGCACCGACTCGTCCAGAAACAAAACGAACGCAGCCAGTCCACTTTTTTGGACCCAATAGTGATGTTTGGGTTCATTTGGGTCAGTTTCGTAATTGTGTCGAAAACCGTGCTGGGGTTGCATTTAATGCACCGAGTCGGGCAGAAAAGAAACGATGCACCGATTCGGGCCAGAAACAAAACGAACGCACCCAATCCACTTTTTGGGACCCAATAGTGATGTTTTGGTTCATTTTGGTCAGTTTCATTATTGTGCTGAAAACCATGCCGGGGGTGCATTTACTGCATCGATTTGGGCCAAAAATGAAACGATGCACCGATTCGTCCAGAAACAAAACGAACGCACCCAATCCACTTTTATGGACCCAATAGTGATGTTTGGGTTCGTTTGGGTCAGTTTCATAATTGTGTCGAAAACCATGACGGGGTTGCATTTAATGCACCGAGTTGGGCAGAAAAGAAACGATGCACCGATTCGGGCCAGAAACGAAGCAAACGCACTCAATCCACTTTTTTGGACCCAATATTGATGTTTTGGTTCATTTTGGTCAGTTATATTACTGTACCGAAAACCATGTCGGGGTGCATTTACTACACCGATTCGGACCAAAAATTAAACGATGCACCGATTCATCTAGAAACAAAACGAACGCACCTAGTCCAGTTTTTTGGACCCAATAGTGATGTTTGGGTTCATTTGGGTCAGTTTCGTAATTATGTCGAAAACCATGCCGGGGTTGCATTTAATGCACCGAGTCGGGCAGAAAAGAAACGATGCACCGATTCGAGCCAGAAACAAAACGAACGCACCCAATCCACTTTTTTGGACCCAATATTGATGTTTTGGTTCATTTTGGTCAGTTTCATTACTGTGCCGAAAACCATGTCGGGGTGCATTTACTGCATCGATTCGGGCCAAAAATTAAACGATGCACCGATTCGTCCAGAAACAAAACGAACGCACCCAGTGCACTTTTTTGGACCCAATAGTGATGTTTGGGTTCATTTGGGTCAGTTTCGTAATTGTGTCGAAAACCATGCCGAGGTTGCATTTAATGCACCGAGTCGGGCAGAAAAGAAACGATGCATCGATTCGGGCCAGAAAGAAAACGAACGCACCCAATCCACTTTTTTGGACCCAGTAGTGATGTTTTGGTTCATTTTGGTCAGTTTCATTACTGTGCCGAAAACCATGCCGGCGGTGCATTTAGTGCATCGATTTAGGCCAAAAATGAAACGATGCACTGATTCGTCCAGAAACAAAACGAACGCACCTAGTCCACTTTTATGGACCCAATAGTAATGTTTGGGTTCGTTTGGGTCAGTTTCGTAATTATGTCGAAAACCATGCCGGCGTTGCATTTAATGCACCGAGTTGGGCAGAAAAGAAATGATGCACCGATTCAGCCCAGAAACGAAACGAACGCACCCAATCCACTTTTTTGGACCCAGTAGTGATGTTTTGGTTCATTTTGGTCAGTTTCATTACTGTGCCGAAAACCATGTTGGGGTGCATTTACTGCACCGTTTCGGGCCAAAAATTAAACGATGCACCGATTCGTCCAGAAACAAAACGAACGCACCCAGTCCACTTTTTTGGACCCAATAGTGATGTTTGGGTTCATCTGGGTCAGTTTCATAATTGTATCGAAAACCATGACGGGGTTGCATTTAATGCACCGTGTTGGGCAGAAAAGAAACGATGCACCGATACGGGCCAGAAATAAAACGAACGCACCCAATCCACTTTTTTGGACCCAATATTGATGTTTTGGTTCATTTTGGTCAGTTTCATTACTGTGCCGAAAACCATGTTGGGGTGCATTTACTGCACCGTTTCGGGCCAAAAATTAAACGATGCACCGATTCGTCCAGAAACAAAACGAACGCACCCAGTCCACTTTTTTGGACCCAATAGTGATGTTTGGGTTCATCTGGGTCAGTTTCATAATTGTATCGAAAACCATGACGGGGTTGCATTTAATGCACCGAGTTGGGCAGAAAAGAAACGATGCACCGATACGGGCCAGAAATGAAACGAACGCACCCAATCCACTTTTTTGGACCCAATATTGATGTTTTGGTTCATTTTGGTCAGTTTCATTACTGTGCCGAAAACCATGTCGGGGTGCATTTACTGCATCGATTCGGGCCAAAAATTAAACGATGCACCGACTCGTCCAGAAACAAAACGAACGCAGCCAGTCCACTTTTTTGGACCCAATAGTGATGTTTGGGTTCATTTGGGTCAGTTTCGTAATTGTGTCGAAAACCGTGCCGGGGTTGCATTTAATGCACCGAGTCGGGCAGAAAAGAAACGATGCACCGATTCGGGCCAGAAACAAAACGAACGCACCCAATCCACTTTTTGGGACCCAATAGTGATGTTTTGGTTCATTTTGGTCAGTTTCATTATTGTGCTGAAAACCATGCCGGGGGTGCATTTACTGCATCGATTTGGGCCAAAAATGAAACGATGCACCGATTCGTCCAGAAACAAAACGAACGCACCCAATCCACTTTTATGGACCCAATAGTGATGTTTGGGTTCGTTTGGGTCAGTTTCATAATTGTGTCGAAAACCATGACGGGGTTGCATTTAATGCACCGAGTTGGGCAGAAAAGAAACGATGCACCGATTCGGGCCAGAAACGAAGCAAACGCACTCAATCCACTTTTTTGGACCCAATATTGATGTTTTGGTTCATTTTGGTCAGTTATATTACTGTACCGAAAACCATGTCGGGGTGCATTTACTACACCGATTCGGACCAAAAATTAAACGATGCACCGATTCATCTAGAAACAAAACGAACGCACCTAGTCCAGTTTTTTGGACCCAATAGTGATGTTTGGGTTCATTTGGGTCAGTTTCGTAATTATGTCGAAAACCATGCCGGGGTTGCATTTAATGCACCGAGTCGGGCAGACAAGAAACGATGCACCGATTCGAGCCAGAAACAAAACGAACGCACCCAATCCACTTTTTTGATACCCAGTAGTGATGTTTTGGTTCATTTTGGTCAGTTTCATTACTGTGCCGAAAACCATGCCGGGGGTGCATTTACTGCATCGATTCGGGCCGAAAATGAAACGATGCACCGATTCGTCCAGAAACAAAACTAACGCACCGAATCCACTTTTATGGACCCAATAGTGATGTTTGGGTTTGTTTGGGTCAGTTTCATAATTGTGTCGAAAACTATGACGGGGTTGCATTTAATGCACCGAGTTGGGCAGAAAAGAAATGATGCACCGATTTAGCCCAGAAACGAAACGAACGCACCCAATCCACTTTTTTGGGTCCAATATTTATGTTTTGGTTCATTTTGGTCAGTTTCATTACTGTGCCGAAAACCATGTCAGGGTGCATTTACTGCACCGTTTCGGGCCAAAAATTAAACGATGCACCGATTCGTCCAGAAACAAAACGAACGCACCCAGTGCACTTTTTTGGACCCAATAGTGATGTTTGGGTTCATTTGGGTCAGTTTCGTAATTGTGTCGAAAACCATGCCGAGGTTGCATTTAATGCACCGAGTCAGGCAGAAAAGAAACGATGCATCGATTCGGGCCAGAAAGAAAACGAACGCACCCAATCCACTTTTTTGGACCCAGTAGTGATGTTTTGGTTCATTTTGGTCAGTTTCATTACTGTGCCGAAAACCATGCCGGCGGTGCATTTAGTGCATCGATTTAGGCCAAAAATGAAACGATGCACTGATTCGTCCAGAAACAAAACGAACGCACCTAGTCCACTTTTATGGACCCAATAGTAATGTTTGGGTTCGTTTGGGTCAGTTTCGTAATTATGTCGAAAACCATGCCGGCGTTGCATTTAATGCACCGAGTTGGGCAGAAAAGAAATGATGCACCGATTCAGCCCAGAAACGAAACGAACGCACCCAATCCACTTTTTTGGACCCAGTAGTGATGTTTTGGTTCATTTTGGTCAGTTTCATTACTGTGCCGAAAACCATGTTGGGGTGCATTTACTGCACCGTTTCGGGCCAAAAATTAAACGATGCACCGATTCGTCCAGAAACAAAACGAACGCACCCAGTCCACTTTTTTGGACCCAATAGTGATGTTTGGGTTCATCTGGGTCAGTTTCATAATTGTATCGAAAACCATGACGGGGTTGCATTTAATGCACCGTGTTGGGCAGAAAAGAAACGATGCACCGATACGGGCCAGAAATAAAACGAACGCACCCAATCCACTTTTTTGGACCCAATATTGATGTTTTGGTTCATTTTGGTCAGTTTCATTACTGTGCCGAAAACCATGTTGGGGTGCATTTACTGCACCGTTTCGGGCCAAAAATTAAACGATGCACCGATTCGTCCAGAAACAAAACGAACGCACCCAGTCCACTTTTTTGGACCCAATAGTGATGTTTGGGTTCATCTGGGTCAGTTTCATAATTGTATCGAAAACCATGACGGGGTTGCATTTAATGCACCGAGTTGGGCAGAAAAGAAACGATGCACCGATACGGGCCAGAAATGAAACGAACGCACCCAATCCACTTTTTTGGACCCAATATTGATGTTTTGGTTCATTTTGGTCAGTTTCATTACTGTGCCGAAAACCATGTCGGGGTGCATTTACTGCATCGATTCGGGCCAAAAATTAAACGATGCACCGACTCGTCCAGAAACAAAACGAACGCAGCCAGTCCACTTTTTTGGACCCAATAGTGATGTTTGGGTTCATTTGGGTCAGTTTCGTAATTGTGTCGAAAACCGTGCCGGGGTTGCATTTAATGCACCGAGTCGGGCAGAAAAGAAACGATGCACCGATTCGGGCCAGAAACAAAACGAACGCACCCAATCCACTTTTTGGGACCCAATAGTGATGTTTTGGTTCATTTTGGTCAGTTTCATTATTGTGCCGAAAACCATGCCGGGGGTGCATTTACTGCATCGATTTGGGCCAAAAATGAAACGATGCACCGATTCGTCCAGAAACAAAACTAACGCACCCAATCCACCTTTATGGACCCAATAGTGATGTTTGGGTTCGTTTGGGTCAGTTTCATAATTGTGTCGGAAACCATGACGGGGTTGCATTTAATGCACCGAGTTGGGCAGAAAAGAAACGATGCACCGATTCAGGCCAGAAACGAAGCAACCGCAACCAATCCACTTTTTTGGACCCAATATTGATGTTTTGGTTCATTTTGGTCAGTTATATTACTGTACCGAAAACCATGTCGGGGTGCATTTACTACACCGATTCGGACCAAAAATTAAACGATGCACCGATTCATCCAGAAACAAAACGAACGCACCTAGTCCACTTTTTTGGACCCAATAGTGATGTTTGGGTTCATTTGGGTCAGTTTCGTAATTATGTCGAAAACCATGCCGGGGTTCCATTTAATGCACCGATTCGGGCAGAAAAGAAACGATGCACCGATTCAGGCCAGAAACAAAACGAACGCACCCAATCCACTTTTTTGGACCGAGTAGTGATGTTTTGGTTCATTTTGGTCAGTTTCATTACTGTGCCGAAAACCATTCCGGGGTGCATTTAGTGCATCGATTCGGGCCGAAAATGAAACGATGCACTGATTCGTCCAGAAACAAAACGAACGCAACCAGTCCACTTTTATGGACCCAATAGTGATGTTTGGGTTTGTTTGGGTCAGTTTCATAATTGTGTCGAAAACCATGACGAGGTTGCATTTAATGCACCGAGTTGGGCAGAAAAGAAACGATGCACCGATTCGGGCCACAAACGAAACGAACGCACCCAATCCACTTTTTTGGACCCAATATTGATGTTTTGGTTCATTTTGCTCAGTTTCATTACTGTGCCGAAAACCATGTCGGGGTGCATTTACTCCACCGTTTCGGGCCAAAAATTAAACGATGCACCGATTCGTCCAGAAACAAAACGAACGCACCCAGTCCACTTTTTCGGACCCAATAGTGATGTTTGGGTTCATTTGGGTCAGTTTCATAATTGTGTCGAAAACCATGCCGAGGTTGCATTTAATGCACCGAGTCGGGCAGAAAAGAAACGATGCACCGATTCAGGCCAGAAACAAAACGAACGCACCCAATCCACTTTTTTGGACCCAGTAGTGATGTTTTGGTTCATTTTGGTCAGTTTCATTACTGTGCCGAAAACCATGCCGGGGGTGCATTTACTGCATCGATTCGGGCCGAAAATGAAACGATGCACCGATTCGTTCAGAAACAAAACTAACGCACCGAATCCACTTTTATGGACCCAATAGTGATGTTTGGGTTTGTTTGGGTCAGTTTCGTAATTGTGTCGAAAACTATGACGGGGTTGCATTTAATGCACCGAGTTGGGCAGAAAAGAAATGATGCACCGATTCAGGCCGGAAACGAAACAAATGCACCCAATCCACTTTTTTGGGTCCAATATTGATGTTTTGGTTCATTTTGGTCAGTTTCATTACTGTGCCGAAAACCATGTCGGCGTGCATTTACTGCTCCAATTTGGGCCAAAAATTAAACGATGCACCGATTCATCTAGAAACAACACGAAAGCACCGAGTCCACTTTTATGGACCCAATAGTGATGTTTGGGTTCGTTTGGGTCAGTTTCATAATTGTGTCGAAAACCATGACGGCGTTGCATTTAATGCACCGAGTTGGGCAGAAAAGAAACGATGCACCGATTCAGGCCAGAAATGAAACGAACGAACCCAATCCACTTTTTTGACCCAATATTGATGTTTTGGTTCATTTTGGTCAGTTTCATTATTGTGTCGAAAACCATGCCGGGGGTGCATTTACTGCATCCATTTGGGCCGAAAATGAAATGAAGCACCGATTCATCCAGAAACAAAACGAACGGACCCAGACCACTTTTCTGGACCCAATAGTGATGTTTCGGTTCGTTTGGGTCAGTTTTATAATTGTGTCAAAAACCATGACAGGGTTGCATTTAATGCACCGAGTTGGGCAGAAAAGAAACGAAGCACCGATACGGGCCAGAAATGAAACGAACGCACCCAATCCACTTTTTTGGACCCAATAGTGATGTTTGGGTTCATTTGGGTCAGTTTCATAATTGTGTCGAAAACCATGCCGAGGTTGCATTTAATGCACCGAGTCGGGCAGAAAAGAAACGATGAACCGATTCAGGCCAGAAACAAAACGAACGCACCCAATCCACTTTTTTGGACCCAGTAGTGATGTTTTGGTTCATTTTGGTCAGTTTCATTATTGTGCCGAAAACCATGCGGGGGGTGCATTTACTGCATCGATTTGGGTCAAAAATGAAACGATGCACCGATTCGTCCAGAAACAAAACGAACGCACCCAATCCACTTTTATGGACCCAATAGTGATGTTTGGGTTCGTTTGGGTCAGTTTCATAATTGTGTCGAAAACCATGACGGGGTTGCATTTAATGCACCGAGTTGGGCAGAAAAGAAACGATGCACCGATTCGGGCCAGAAACGAAGCAAACGCACCCAATCCACTTTTTTGGACCCAATATTGATGTTTTGGTTCATTTTGGTCAGTTATATTACTGTACCGAAATCCATGTCGGGGTGCATTTACTACACCGATTCGGACCAAAAATTAAACGATGCACCGATTCATCCAGAAACAAAACGAACGCACCTAGTCCACTTTTTTGGACCCAATAGTGATGTTTGGGTTCATTTGGGTCAGTTTCGTAATTATGTCGAAAACCATGCCAGGGTTGTATTTAATGCACCGAGTCGGGCAGAAAAGAAACGATGCACCGATTCGAGCCAGAAACAAAACGAACGCACCCAATCCACTTTTTTGGACCCAGTAGTGATGTTTTGGTTCATTTTGGTCAGTTTCATTACTGTGCCGAAAACCATGCCGGGGGTGCATTTACTGCATCGATTCGGGCCGAAAATGAAACGATGCACCGATTCGTCCAGAAACAAAACTAACGCACCGAATCCACTTTTATGGACCCAATAGTGATGTTTGGGTTTGTTTGGGTCAGTTTCGTAATTGTGTCGAAAACTATGACGGGGTTGCATTTAATGCACCGAGTTGGGCAGAAAAGAAATGATGCACCGATTTAGCCCAGAAACGAAACGAACGCACCCAATCCACTTTTTTGGGTCCAATATTTATGTTTTGGTTCATTTTGGTCAGTTTCATTACTGTGCCGAAAACCATGTCGGGGTGCATTTACTGCACCGTTTCGGGCCAAAAATTAAACGATGCACCGATTCGTCCAGAAACAAAACGAACGCACCCAGTGCACTTTTTTGGACCCAATAGTGATGTTTGGGTTCATTTGGGTCAGTTTCGTAATTGTGTCGAAAACCATGCCGAGGTTGCATTTAATGCACCGAGTCTGGCAGAAAAGAAACGATGCATCGATTCGGGCCAGAAAGAAAACGAATGCACCCAATCCACTTTTTTGGACCCAGTAGTGATGTTTTGGTTCATTTTGGTCAGTTTCATTACTGTGCCGAAAACCATGCAGGCGGTGCATTTAGTGCATCGATTTAGGCCAAAAATGAAACGATGCACTGATTCGTCCAGAAACAAAACGAACGCACCTAGTCCACTTTTATGGACCCAATAGTAATGTTTGGGTTCGTTTGGGTCAGTTTCGTAATTATGTCGAAAACCATGCCGTGGTTGCATTTAATGCACCGAGTCGGGCAGAAAAGAAACGATGCACCGATTCGGTCCAGAAACGAAACGAACGCACCCAATCCACTTTTTTGGACCCAGTAGTGATGTTTTGGTTCATTTTGGTCAGTTTCATTACTGTGCCGAAAACCATGTCGGGGGTGCATTTACTGCATCGATTCGGGCCGAAAATGAAACGACGTACCGATTTGTCCAGAAACAAAACTAACGCACCGAATCCACTTTTATGGACCCAATAGTGATGTTTGGGTTTGTTTGGGTCAGTTTCGTAATTGTGTCGAAAACTATGACGGGGTTGCATTTAATGCACCGAGTTGGGCAGAAAAGAAATGATGCACCGATTCAGCCCAGAAACGAAACGAACGCACCCAGTGCACTTTTTTGGACCCTGTAGTGATGTTTGGGTTCATCTGGGTCAGTTTCATAATTGTGTCGAAAACCATGACGGGGTTGCATTTAATGCACCGAGTTGGGCAGAAAAGAAACGATGCACCGATACGGGCCAGAAACAAAACGAACGCACCCAATCCACTTTTTTGGACCCAATATTGATGTTTTGGTTCATTTTGGTCAGTTTCATTACTGTGCCGAAAACCATGTCGGGGTGCATTTACTGCATCGATTCGGGCCAAAAATTAAACGATGCACCGACTCATCCAGAAACAAAACGAACGCAGCCAGTGCACTTTTTTGGACCCAATAGTGATGTTTGGGTTCATTTGGGTCAGTTTCGTAATTGTGTCGAAAACCATGCCGAGGTTGCATTTAATGCACCGAGTCGGGCAGAAAAGAAACGATGCACCGATTCGGGCCAGAAACAAAACGAACGCACCCAATCCACTTTTTTGGACCCAATAGTGATGTTTGGGTTCGTTTGGGTCAATTTCATAATTCTGTCGAAAACCATGACGGGGTTGCATTTAATGCACCGAGCTGGTCAGAAAAGAAACGATGCACCGATTCGGGCCAGAAACGAAACAAACGCACCCAATCCACTTTTTTGGACCCAATATTGATGTTTTGGTTCATTTTGGTCAGTTTCATTACTGTGCCGAAAACCATGTCGGGGTGCATTTACTGCATCGATTCGGGCCAAAAATTAAACGATGCACCGACTCGTCCAGAAACAAAACGAACGCAGCCAGTCCACTTTTTTGGACCCAATAGTGATGTTTGGGTTCATTTGGGTCAGTTTCGTAATTGTGTCGAAAACCGTGCCGGGGTTGCATTTAATGCACCGAGTCGGGCAGAAAAGAAACGATGCACCGATTCGGGCCAGAAACAAAACGAACGCACCCAATCCACTTTTTTGGACCCAGTAGTGATTTTTTGGTTCATTTTGGTCAGTTTTATTATTGTGCCGAAAACCATGCCGGGGGTGCATTTACTGCATCGATTTGGGCCAAAAATGAAACGATGCACCGATTCATCCAGAAACAAAATGAACGCTCTCAATCCACTTTTATGGACCCAATAGTGATGTTTGGGTTCGTTTGGGTCAGTTTCATAATTGTGTCGAAAACCATGACGGGGTTGCATTTAATGCACCGAGTTGGGCAGAAAAGAAACGATGCACCGATTCGGGCCAGAAACGAAGCAAACGCAACCAATCCACTTTTTTGGACCCAATATTGATGTTTTGGTTCATTTTGGTCAGTTATATTACTGTACCGAAAACCATGTCGGGGTGCATTTACTACACCGATTCGGACCAAAAATTAAACGATGCACCGATTCATCCAGAAACAAAACGAACGCACCTAGTCCACTTTTTTGGACCCAATAGTGATGTTTGGGTTCATTTGGGTCAGTTTCGTAATTATGTCGAAAACCATGCCGGGGTTGCATTTAATGCACCGAGTCGGGCAGAAAAGAAACGATGCACCGATTCGGGCCAGAAACAAAACGAACGCACCCAATCCACTTTTTTGGACCCAGTAGTGATGTTTTGGTTCATTTTGGTCAGTTTCATTACTGTGCCGAAAACCATGTCCGGGGTGCATTTACTGCATCGATTCGGGCCGAAAATGAAACGATGCACCGATTCGTCCAGAAACAAAACTAACGCACCGAATCCACTTTTATGGACACAATAGTGATGTTTCGGTTTGTTTGGGTCAGTTTCGTAATTGTGTTGAAAACTATGATGGGGTTGCATTTAATGCACCGAGTTGGGCAGAAAAGAAATGATGCACCGATTCAGCCCAGAAACGAAACGAACGCACCCAATCCACTTTTTTGGGTCCAATATTGATGTTTTGGTTCATTTTGGTCAGTTTCATTACTGTGCCGAAAACCATGTCGGGGTGCATTTACTGCACCGTTTCGGGCCAAAAATTAAACGATGCACCGATTCGTCCAGAAACAAAACGAACGCACCCAGTCTACTTTTTTGGACCCAATAGTGATGTTTGGGTTCATCTGGGTCAGTTTCATAATTGTGTCGAAAACCATGACGGGGTTGCATTTAATGCACCGAGTTGGGCAGAAAAGAAACGATGCACCGATACGGGCCAGAAACAAAACGAACGCACCCAATCCACTTTTTTGGACCCAATATTGATGTTTTGGTTCATTTTGGTCAGTTTCATTACTGTGCCGAAAACCATGTCGGGGTGCATTTACTGCATCGATTCGGGCCAAAAATTAAACGACGCACCGACTCGTCCAGAAACAAAACGAACGCAGCCAGTCCACTTTTTTGGACCCAATAGTGATGTTTGGGTTCATTTGGTCAGTTTCGTAATTGTGTCGAAAACCGTGCCGTGGTTGCATTTAATGCACCGAGTCGGGCAGAAAAGAAACGATGCACCGATTCGGGCCAGAAACAAAACGAACGCACCCAATCCACTTTTTTGGACCCAGTAGTGATGTTTTGGTTCATTTTGGTCAGTTTCATTATTGTGCCGAAAACCATGCCGGGGGTGCATTTACTACATCGATTTGGGCCAAAAATGAAACGATGCACCGATTCGTCCAGAAACAAAACGAACGCACCCAATCCACTTTTATGGACCCAATAGTGATGTTTGGGTTCGTTTGGGTCAGTTTCATAATTGTGTCGAAAACCATGACGGGGTTGCATTTAATGCACCGAGTTGATCAGAAAAGAAACGATGCACCGATTCGGGCCAGAAACGAAGCAAACGCAACCAATCCACTTTTTTGGACCCAATATTGATGTTTTGGTTCATTTTGGTCAGTTATATTACTGTACCGAAAACCATGTCGGGGTGCATTTACTACACCGATTCGGACCAAAAATTAAACGATGCACCGAATCATCCAGAAACAAAACGAACGCACCTAGTCCACTTTTTTGGACCCAATAGTGATGTTTGGGTTCATTTGGGTCAGTTTCGTAATTATGTCCAAAACCATGCCGGGGTTGCATTTAATGCACCGAGTCGGGCAGAAAATAAACGATGCACCGATTCGGGCGAGAAACAAAACGAACGCACCCAATCCACTTTTTATGGACCCAATAGTGATGTTTGGGTTTGTTTGGGTCAGTTTCGTAATTGTGTCGAAAACTATGACGGGGTTGCATTTAATGCACCGAGTTGGGCAGAAAAGAAATGATGCACCGATTTAGCCCAGAAACGAAACGAACGCACCCATTCCACTTTTTTGGGTCCAATATTTATGTTTTGGTTCATTTTGGTCAGTTTCATTACTGTGACGAAAACCATGTCGGGGTGCATTTACTGCACCGTTTCGGGCCAAAAATTAAACGATGCACCGATTCGTCCAGAAACAAAACGAACGCACCCAGTGCACTTTTTTGGACCCAATAGTGATGTTTGGGTTCATTTGGGTCAGTTTCGTAATTGTGTCGAAAACCATGCCGAGGTTGCATTTAATGCACTGAGTCGGGCAGAAAAGAAACGATGCATCGATTCGGGCCAGAAAGAAAACAAACGCACCCAATCCACTTTTTTGGACCCAGTAGTGATGTTTTGGTTCATTTTGGTCAGTTTCATTACTGTGCCGAAAACCATGCCGGCGGTGCATTTAGTGCATCGATTTAGGCCGAAAATGAAACGATGCACTGATTCGTCCAGAAACAAAATGAACGCACCGAGTCCACTTTTATGGACCCAATAGTAATGTTTGGGTTCGTTTGGGTCAGTTTCGTAATTATGTCGAAAACCATGCCGGGGTTGCATTTAATGCACCGAGCCGGGCAGAAAAGAAACGATGCACCGATTCGGGCCAGAAACGAAACGAACGCACCCAATCCACTTTTTTGGACCCAGTAGTGATGTTTTGGTTCATTTTGGTCAGTTTCATTACTGTGCCGAAAACCATGCCGGGGGTGCATTTACTGCATCGATTCGGGCCAAAAATGAAATGATGCACCGATTCGTCTAGAAACAAAACTAACGCACCGAATCCACTTTTATGGACCCAATAGTGATGTTTGGGTTTGTTTGGGTCAGTTTCGTAATTGTGTCGAAAACTATGACGGGGTTGCATTTAATGCACCGAGTTGGGCAGAAAAGAAATGATGCACCGATTCAGCCCAGAAACGAAACAAATGCACCGAATCCACTTTTTTGGGTCAAATGTTGATGTTTTGGTTCATTTTGGTCAGTTTCATTAGTGTGCCGAAAACCATGTCGGGGGTGCATTTACTGCATCGATTCGGGCCAAAAATTCAACGATGCACCGATTCGTCCAGAAACAAAACGAACGCACCCAGTCCACTTTTTTGGACCCAATAGTGATGTTTGGGTTCATCTGGGTCAGTTTCGTAATTGTGTCGAAAACCATGCCGAGGTTGCATTTAATGCACCAAGTCGGGCAGAAAAGAAACGATGCATCTATTCGGGCCAGAATGAAAACGAACGCACCCAATCCACTTTTTTGGACCCAGTAGTGATGTTTTGGTTCATTTTGGTCAGTTTCATTACTGTATCGAAAACCATGCCGGGGGTGCATTTACTGCATCGATTTGGGCCGAAAATGAAATGATGCACCGATTCATCTAGAAACAAAACGAACGCACCCAAACCACTTTTCTGGACCCAATAGTGATGTTTCGGTTCGTTTGGGTCAGTTTTATAATTGTGTCGAAAGCCATGTCGTGGTTGCATTTAATGCACCGAGTTGGGCAGAAAAGAAACGATGCACCGATACGGGCCAGAAACGAAACGAACGCACCCAATCCACTTTTTTGGACCCAATATGTTTTGGTTCATTTTGGTCGGTTTCATTACTATGCCGAAAACCATGTCGGGGTGCAGTTACTGCACCGTTTCGGGCCAAAAATTAAACGATGCACCGATTCGTCCAGAAACAAAACGAACGCACCCAGTCCACTTTTTTGGACCCAATAGTGATGTTTGGGTTCATTTGGGTCAGTTTCGTAATTGTGTCGAAAACCATGCCGAGGTTGCATTTAATGCACCGAGTCGGACAGAAAAGAATGATGCACCGATTCGGACCAGAAACAAAACGAACGCACCCAATCCACTTTTTTGGACCCAGTAGTGATGTTTTGGTTCATTTTGGTCAGTTTCATTACTGTGCCGAAAACCATGCCGGGGGTGCATTTACTGCATCGATTTGGCCTGAAAATGAAACGATGCACCAATTCGTCCAGAAACAAAACGAACGCACCCAGTCCACTTTTATGGACCCAATAGTGATGTTTGGGTTCGTTTGGGTCAGTTTCATAATTGTGTCGAAAACCATGACGGGGTTGCATTTAATGCACCGAGTTGGGCAGAAAAGAAACGATGCACCGATACGGGCCAGAAACGAAACGAACGCACCCAATCCACTTTTTTGGACCCAATATCGATGTTTTGGTTCATTTTGGTCAATTTCATTACTGTGCCGAAAACCATGTCGGGGTGCATTTACTGCATCGATTCGGGCCAAAAATTAAACGATGCACCGACTCGTCCAGAAACAAAACGAACGCAGCCAGTCCACTTTTTTGGACCCAATAGTGATGTTTGGGTTCATTTGGGTCAGTTTCGTAATTGTGTCGAAAACCGTGCCAGGGTTGCATTTAATGCACCGAGTCGGGCAGAAAAGAAACGATGCACCGATTCGGGCCAGAAACAAAACGAAAGCACCCAATCCAATTTTTTGGATCCAGTAGTGATGTTTTGGTTCATTTTGGTCAGTTTCGTTACTGTGCCGAAAACCATGCCGGGGGTGCATTTACTGCATCAATTTGGGCCGAAAATGAAGTGATGCACCGATTCATCAAGAAACAAAACGAACGCACCCATACCACTTTTCTGGACCCAATAGTGATGTTTCGGTTCGTTTGGGTCAGTTTTATAATTGTGTCGAAAACCATGACGGGGTTGCATTTAATGCACCGAGTTGGGCAGAAAAGAAACGATGCACCGATACGGGCCAGAAACGAAACGAACGCACCCAATCCACTTTTTTGGACCCAATATTGATGTTTTGGTTCATTTTGGTCAGTTTCATTACTGTGCCGAAAACCATGTCGGGGTGCATTTGCTGCACCGATTTGGGCCGAAAATGAAATGATGCACCGATTCATCCAGAAATAAAACGAATGCACCCAGACCACTTTTCTGGACCCAATAGTGATGTTTGGGTTCATTTGGGTCAGTTTCGTAATTGTGTCGAAAACCATGACGGGGTTGCATTTAATGCACCGAGTTGGGCAGAAAAGAAACGATGCACCGATACGGGGCCAGAAACGAAACGAACGCACCCAATCCACTTTTTTGGACCCAATATTGATGTTTTGGTTCATTTTGGTCAGTTTCATTACTGTGCCGAAAACCATGTCGGGGTGCATTTACTGCACCGATTCGGGCCAAAAATTAAATGATGCACCGACTCGTCCAAAAACAAAACGAACGCACACAGACCACTTTCCTGGACCCAATAGTGATATTTCGGTTCGTTTGGGTCAGTTTTATAATTGTGTCGAAAACCATGACGGGGTTGGATTTAATGCACCGAGTTGGGCAGAAAAGAAACGATGCACCGATACGGGGCCAGAAACGAAACGAACGCACCCAATCCACTTTTTTGGACCCAATATTGATGTTTTGGTTCATTTTGGTCAGTTTCATTTCTGTGCCGAAAAACGTGTCGGAGTGCATTTACTGCACCGATTCGGGCCAAAAATTAAACGATGCACCGACTCGTCCAGACACAAAACGAACGCAGCCAGTCCACTTTTTTGGACCCAATAGTGATGTTTGGGTTCATTTGGGTCAGTTTCGTAATTGTGTCGAAAACCATGCCGGGGTTGCATTTAATGCACCGAGTCGGGCAGAAAAGAAACGATGCACCGATTCGGGCCAGAAACAAAACGAAAGCACACAATCCATTTTTTTGATCCAGTAGTGATGTATTGGTTCATTTTGGTCAGTTTCATTACTGTGCCGAAAACCATGTCGGGGGTGCATTTACTGCATCGATTTGGGCCGAAAATGAAACGATGCACCAATTCGTCCAGAAACAAAACTAACGCACCCAGTCCACTTTTATGGACCCAACAGTGATGTTTCGGTTCGTTTGTGTCAGTTTCATAATTCTGTCGAAAACTATGACGGGGTTGCATTTAATGCGCCGAGTTGGGCAGAAAAGAAATGATGCACCGATTCAGCCCAGAAACGAAACGAACGCACCCAATCCACTTTTTTGGGTCCAATATTGATGTTTTGGTTCATTTTGGTCAGTTTCATTACTGTGCCGAAAACCATGTCGGGGTGCATTTACTGCACCGTTTCGGGCCAAAAATTAAACGATGCACCGATTCGTCCAGAAACAAAACGAACGCACCCAGTCCACTTTTTTGGACCCAATAGTGATGTTTGGGTTCATCTGGGTCAGTTTCATAATTGTGTCGAAAACCATGACGGGGTTGCATTTAATGCACCGAGTTGGGCAGAAAAGAAACGATGCACCGATACGGGCCAGAAACAAAACGAACGCACCCAATCCACTTTTTTGGACCCAATATTGATGTTTTGGTTCATTTTGGTCAGTTTCATTACTGTGCCGAAAACCATGTCGGGGTGCATTTACTGCATCGATTCGGGCCAAAAATTAAACGATGCACCGACTCGTCCAGAAACAAAACGAACGCAGCCAGTCCACTTTTTTGGACCCAATAGTGATGTTTGGGTTCATCTGGGTCAGTTTCATAATTGTGTCGAAAACCATGACGGGGTTGCATTTAATGCACCGAGTTGGGCAGAAAAGAAACGATGCACCGATACGGGCCAGAAACAAAACGAACGCACCCAATCCACTTTTTTGGACCCAATATTGATGTTTTGGTTCATTTTGGTCAGTTTCATTACTGTGCCGAAAACCATGTCGGGGTGCATTTACTCCACCGTTTCGGGGCAAAAATGAAACGATGCACCGATTCGTCCAGAAACAAAACGAACGCACCCAGTCCACTTTTTTGGACCCAATAGTGATGTTTGGGTTCGTTTGGGTCAGTTTCATAATTGTGTCGAAAACCATGACGGGGTTGCATTTAATGCACCGAGTTGATCAGAAAAGAAACGATGCACCGATTCGGGCCAGAAACGAAGCAAACGCAACCAATCCACTTTTTTGGACCCAATATTGATGTTTTGGTTCATTTTGGTCAGTTATATTACTGTACCGAAAACCATGTCGGGGTGCATTTACTACACCGATTCGGACCAAAAATTAAACGATGCACCGAATCATCCAGAAACAAAACGAACGCACCTAGTCCACTTTTTTGGACCCAATAGTGATGTTTGGGTTCATTTGGGTCAGTTTCGTAATTATGTCCAAAACCATGCCGGGGTTGCATTTAATGCACCGAGTCGGGCAGAAAATAAACGATGCACCGATTCGGGCGAGAAACAAAACGAACGCACCCAATCCACTTTTTATGGACCCAATAGTGATGTTTGGGTTTGTTTGGGTCAGTTTCGTAATTGTGTCGAAAACTATGACGGGGTTGCATTTAATGCACCGAGTTGGGCAGAAAAGAAATGATGCACCGATTTAGCCCAGAAACGAAACGAACGCACCCATTCCACTTTTTTGGGTCCAATATTTATGTTTTGGTTCATTTTGGTCAGTTTCATTACTGTGACGAAAACCATGTCGGGGTGCATTTACTGCACCGTTTCGGGCCAAAAATTAAACGATGCACCGATTCGTCCAGAAACAAAACGAACGCACCCAGTGCACTTTTTTGGACCCAATAGTGATGTTTGGGTTCATTTGGGTCAGTTTCGTAATTGTGTCGAAAACCATGCCGAGGTTGCATTTAATGCACTGAGTCGGGCAGAAAAGAAACGATGCATCGATTCGGGCCAGAAAGAAAACAAACGCACCCAATCCACTTTTTTGGACCCAGTAGTGATGTTTTGGTTCATTTTGGTCAGTTTCATTACTGTGCCGAAAACCATGCCGGCGGTGCATTTAGTGCATCGATTTAGGCCGAAAATGAAACGATGCACTGATTCGTCCAGAAACAAAATGAACGCACCTAGTCCACTTTTATGGACCCAATAGTAATGTTTGGGTTCGTTTGGTTCAGTTTCGTAATTATGTCGAAAACCATGCCGGGGTTGCATTTAATGCACCGAGCCGGGCAGAAAAGAAACGATGCACCGATTCGGGCCAGAAACGAAACGAACGCACCCAATCCACTTTTTTGGACCCAGTAGTGATGTTTTGGTTCATTTTGGTCAGTTTCATTACTGTGCCGAAAACCATGCCGGGGGTGCATTTACTGCATCGATTCGGGCCAAAAATGAAATGATGCACCGATTCGTCTAGAAACAAAACTAACGCACCGAATCCACTTTTATGGACCCAATAGTGATGTTTGGGTTTGTTTGGGTCAGTTTCGTAATTGTGTCGAAAACTATGACGGGGTTGCATTTAATGCACCGAGTTGGGCAGAAAAGAAATGATGCACCGATTCAGCCCAGAAACGAAACAAATGCACCGAATCCACTTTTTTGGGTCAAATGTTGATGTTTTGGTTCATTTTGGTCAGTTTCATTAGTGTGCCGAAAACCATGTCGGGGGTGCATTTACTGCATCGATTCGGGCCAAAAATTCAACGATGCACCGATTCGTCCAGAAACAAAACGAACGCACCCAGTCCACTTTTTTGGACCCAATAGTGATGTTTGGGTTCATCTGGGTCAGTTTCGTAATTGTGTCGAAAACCATGCCGAGGTTGCATTTAATGCACCAAGTCGGGCAGAAAAGAAACGATGCATCTATTCGGGCCAGAATGAAAACGAACGCACCCAATCCACTTTTTTGGACCCAGTAGTGATGTTTTGGTTCATTTTGGTCAGTTTCACTACTGTATCGAAAACCATGCCGGGGGTGCATTTACTGCATCGATTTGGGCCGAAAATGAAATGATGCACCGATTCATCTAGAAACAAAACGAACGCACCCAAACCACTTTTCTGGACCCAATAGTGATGTTTCGGTTCGTTTGGGTCAGTTTTATAATTGTGTCGAAAGCCATGTCGTGGTTGCATTTAATGCACCGAGTTGGGCAGAAAAGAAACGATGCACCGATACGGGCCAGAAACGAAACGAACGCACCCAATCCACTTTTTTGGACCCAATATGTTTTGGTTCATTTTGGTCGGTTTCATTACTATGCCGAAAACCATGTCGGGGTGCAGTTACTGCACCGTTTCGGGCCAAAAATTAAACGATGCACCGATTCGTCCAGAAACAAAACGAACGCACCCAGTCCACTTTTTTGGACCCAATAGTGATGTTTGGGTTCATTTGGGTCAGTTTCGTAATTGTGTCGAAAACCATGCCGAGGTTGCATTTAATGCACCGAGTCGGACAGAAAAGAATGATGCACCGATTCGGACCAGAAACAAAACGAACGCACCCAATCCACTTTTTTGGACCCAGTAGTGATGTTTTGGTTCATTTTGGTCAGTTTCATTACTGTGCCGAAAACCATGCCGGGGGTGCATTTACTGCATCGATTTGGCCTGAAAATGAAACGATGCACCAATTCGTCCAGAAACAAAACGAACGCACCCAGTCCACTTTTATGGACCCAATAGTGATGTTTGGGTTCGTTTGGGTCAGTTTCATAATTGTGTCGAAAACCATGACGGGGTTGCATTTAATGCACCGAGTTGGGCAGAAAAGAAACGATGCACCGATACGGGCCAGAAACGAAACGAACGCACCCAATCCACTTTTTTGGACCCAATATCGATGTTTTGGTTCATTTTGGTCAATTTCATTACTGTGCCGAAAACCATGTCGGGGTGCATTTACTGCATCGATTCGGGCCAAAAATTAAACGATGCACCGACTCGTCCAGAAACAAAACGAACGCAGCCAGTCCACTTTTTTGGACCCAATAGTGATGTTTGGGTTCATTTGGGTCAGTTTCGTAATTGTGTCGAAAACCGTGCCAGGGTTGCATTTAATGCACCGAGTCGGGCAGAAAAGAAACGATGCACCGATTCGGGCCAGAAACAAAACGAAAGCACCCAATCCAATTTTTTGGATCCAGTAGTGATGTTTTGGTTCATTTTGGTCAGTTTCGTTACTGTGCCGAAAACCATGCCGGGGGTGCATTTACTGCATCAATTTGGGCCGAAAATGAAGTGATGCACCGATTCATCAAGAAACAAAACGAACGCACCCATACCACTTTTCTGGACCCAATAGTGATGTTTCGGTTCGTTTGGGTCAGTTTTATAATTGGGTCGAAAACCATGACGGGGTTGCATTTAATGCACCGAGTTGGGCAGAAAAGAAACGATGCACCGATACGGGCCAGAAACGAAACGAACGCACCCAATCCACTTTTTTGGACCCAATATTGATGTTTTGGTTCATTTTGGTCAGTTTCATTACTGTGCCGAAAACCATGTCGGGGTGCATTTGCTGCACCGATTTGGGCCGAAAATGAAATGATGCACCGATTCATCCAGAAATAAAACGAATGCACCCAGACCACTTTTCTGGACCCAATAGTGATGTTTGGGTTCATTTGGGTCAGTTTCGTAATTGTGTCGAAAACCATGACGGGGTTGCATTTAATGCACCGAGTTGGGCAGAAAAGAAACGATGCACCGATACGGGGCCAGAAACGAAACGAACGCACCCAATCCACTTTTTTGGACCCAATATTGATGTTTTGGTTCATTTTGGTCAGTTTCATTACTGTGCCGAAAACCATGTCGGGGTGCATTTACTGCACCGATTCGGGCCAAAAATTAAATGATGCACCGACTCGTCCAAAAACAAAACGAACGCACACAGACCACTTTCCTGGACCCAATAGTGATGTTTCGGTTCGTTTGGGTCAGTTTTATAATTGTGTCGAAAACCATGACGGGGTTGGATTTAATGCACCGAGTTGGGCAGAAAAGAAACGATGCACCGATACGGGGCCAGAAACGAAACGAACGCACCCAATCCACTTTTTTGGACCCAATATTGATGTTTTGGTTCATTTTGGTCAGTTTCATTTCTGTGCCGAAAAACGTGTCGGAGTGCATTTACTGCACCGATTCGGGCCAAAAATTAAACGATGCACCGACTCGTCCAGACACAAAACGAACGCAGCCAGTCCACTTTTTTGGACCCAATAGTGATGTTTGGGTTCATTTGGGTCAGTTTCGTAATTGTGTCGAAAACCATGCCGGGGTTGCATTTAATGCACCGAGTCGGGCAGAAAAGAAACGATGCACCGATTCGGGCCAGAAACAAAACGAAAGCACACAATCCATTTTTTTGATCCAGTAGTGATGTATTGGTTCATTTTGGTCAGTTTCATTACTGTGCCGAAAACCATGTCGGGGGTGCATTTACTGCATCGATTTGGGCCGAAAATGAAACGATGCACCAATTCGTCCAGAAACAAAACGAACGCACCCAGTCCACTTTTATGGACCCAACAGTGATGTTTCGGTTCGTTTGTGTCAGTTTCATAATTCTGTCGAAAACTATGACGGGGTTGCATTTAATGCACCGAGTTGGGCAGAAAAGAAATGATGCACCGATTCAGCCCAGAAACGAAACGAACGCACCCAATCCACTTTTTTGGGTCCAATATTGATGTTTTGGTTCATTTTGGTCAGTTTCATTACTGTGCCGAAAACCATGTCGGGGTGCATTTACTGCACCGTTTCGGGCCAAAAATTAAACGATGCACCGATTCGTCCAGAAACAAAACGAACGCACCCAGTCCACTTTTTTGGACCCAATAGTGATGTTTGGGTTCATCTGGGTCAGTTTCATAATTGTGTCGAAAACCATGACGGGGTTGCATTTAATGCACCGAGTTGGGCAGAAAAGAAACGATGCACCGATACGGGCCAGAAACAAAACGAACGCACCCAATCCACTTTTTTGGACCCAATATTGATGTTTTGGTTCATTTTGGTCAGTTTCATTACTGTGCCGAAAACCATGTCGGGGTGCATTTACTGCATCGATTCGGGCCAAAAATTAAACGATGCACCGACTCGTCCAGAAACAAAACGAACGCAGCCAGTCCACTTTTTTGGACCCAATAGTGATGTTTGGGTTCATCTGGGTCAGTTTCATAATTGTGTCGAAAACCATGACGGGGTTGCATTTAATGCACCGAGTTGGGCAGAAAAGAAACGATGCACCGATACGGGCCAGAAACAAAACGAACGCACCCAATCCACTTTTTTGGACCCAATATTGATGTTTTGGTTCATTTTGGTCAGTTTCATTACTGTGCCGAAAACCATGTCGGGGTGCATTTACTCCACCGTTTCGGGGCAAAAATTAAACGATGCACCGATTCGTCCAGAAACAAAACGAACGCACCCAGTCCACTTTTTTGGACCCAATAGTGATGTTTGGGTTCATCTGGGTCAGTTTCATAATTGTGTCGAAAACCATGACGGGGTTGCATTTAATGCACCGAGTTGGGCAGAAAAGAAACGATGCACCGATACGGGCCAGAAACAAAACGAACGCACCCAATCCACTTTTTTGGACCCAATATTGATGTTTTGGTTCATTTTGGTCAGTTTCATTAGTGTGCCGAAAACCATGTCGGGGTGCATTTACTGCATCGATTGGGGCCAAAAATTAAACGATGCACCGACTCGTCCAGAAAATAAACGAACGCAGCCAGTCCACTTTTTTGGACCCAATAGTGATGTTTGGGTTCATTTGGGTCAGTTTCGTAATTGTATCGAAAACCGTGCCGGGGTTGCATTTAATGCACCGAGTCGGGCAGAAAAGAAACTATGCACCGATTCGGGCCAGAAATGAAACGAACGCACCCAATCCACTTTTTTGGACCCAATATTGATGTTTTGGTTCATTTTGGTCAGTTTCATTACTGTGCCGAAAACCATGTCGGGGTGCATTTACTCCACCGTTTCGGGCCAAAAATTAAACGATGCACCGATTCGTCCAGAAACAAACCGAATGCACCCAGTCCACTTTTTTGGACCCAATAGTGATGTTTGGGTTCATTTGGGTCAGTTTCGTAATTGTGTCGAAAACCATGACGGGGTTGCATTTAATGCACCGAGTCGGGCAGAAAAGAAACGATGCACCGATTCGGGCCAGAAACGAAACGAACGCACCCAATCAACTTTTTTGGACCCAGTAGTGATGTTTAGGTTCATTTTGGTCAGTTTCATTATAGTGCCGAAAACCATGCCGTGGGTGCATTTACTGCATCGATTTGGGCCAAAAATGAAACGATGCACCGATTCGTCCAGAAACAAAACGAACGCACCCATTCAACTTTTATGGACCCAATAGTGATGTTTGGGTTCGTTTGGGCCAGTTTCGTAATTGTGTCGAAAACCATGCCGGGGTTGCATTTAATGCACCGAGTCGGGCAGAAAAGAAACGATGCACCGATTCGGGCCAGAAACAAAACGAAAGCACACAATCCATTTTTTGGATCCAGTAGTGATGTATTGATTCATTTTGGTCAGTTTCATTACTGTGCCGAAAACCATGCCGGGAGTGCATTTACAGCATCGATTTGGGCCGAAAATGAAACGATGCACCAATTCGTCCAGAAACAAAACGAACGCACCCAGTCCACTTTTATGGACCCAATAGTGATGTTTGGGTTCGTTTGGGTCAGTTTCATAATTCTGTCGAAAACCATGACGGGGTTGCATTTAATGCACCGAGTTGGGCAGAAAAGAAACGATGCACCGATTCGGGCCAGAAACGAAACGAACGCACCCAATCCACTTTTTTGGACCCAATATTGATGTTTTGGTTCATTTTGGTCAGTTTCATTACTGTGGCGAAAACCATGTCGGGGTGCATTTACTGCACCGTTTCGGGCCAAAAATTAAACGATGCACCGATTCGTCCAGAAACAAAACGAACGCACCCAGTCCACTTTTTTGGACCCAATAGTGATGTTTGGGTTCATTTGGGTCAGTTTCGTAATGGTGTCGAAAACCATGCCGAGGTTGCATTTAATGCACCGAGTCGGGCAGAAAAGAAACGATGTATCGATTCGGGCCAGAAAGAAAACGAACGCACCCAATCCACTTTTTTGGACTCAGTAGTGATGTTTTGGTTCATTTTGGTCAGTTTCATTACTATGCCGAAAACCATGCCGGCGGTGCATTTAGTGCATCGATTTAGGCCGAAAATGAAACGATGCACTGATTCGTCCAGAAACAAAACGAACGCACCCAGTCCACTTTTATGGACCCAATAGTGATGTTTGGGTTCGTGTGGGTCAGTTTCATAATTGTGTCGAAAACCATGACGGGGTTGCATTTAATGCACCGATTCGGGCCAGAAATGAAGCGAACGCACCCAATCCACTTTTTTGGACCCAATATTGACGTTTTGGTTCATTTTGGTCAGTTTCATTACTGTGCCGAAAACCATGTCGGGGTGCATTTACTCCACCATTTCGGGCCAAAAATTAAACGATGCACCGATTCGTCCAGAAACAAACCGAATGCACCCAATCCACTTTTTTGGACCCAATATTGATGTTTGGGTTCATTTGGGTCAGTTTCGTAATTGTGTCGAAAACCATGCCGACGTTGCATTTAATGCACCGAGTCGGGCAGAAAAGAAACGATGCACCGATTCGGGCCAAAAACAAAACGAACGCACCCAATCCACTTTTTTGGACCCAATAGTGATGTTTGGGTTCGTTTGGGTCAATTTCATAATTCTGTCGAAAACCATGACGGGGTTGCATTTAATGCACCGAGCTGGGCAGAAAAGAAACGATGCACCGATTCGGTCCAGAAATGAAACGAACGCACCCAATCCACTTTTTTGGACCCAATATTGATGTTTTGGTTCATTTTGGTCAGTTTCATTACTGTGCCGAAAACCATGTCGGGGTGCATTTACTGCACCGTTTCGGGCCAAAAATTAAACGATGCACCGATTCGTCCAGAAACAAAACGAACGCACTCAGTCCACTTTTTTGGACCCAATAGTGATGTTTGGGTTTATTTGGGTCAGTTTCGTAATTGTGTCGAAAACCATGCCGAGGTTGCATTTAATGCACCGAGTCGGGCAGAAAAGAAACGATGCATCGATTCGGGCCAGAAAGAAAACGAACGCACCCAATCCACTTTTTTGGACCCAGTAGTGATGTTTTGGTTCATTTTGGTCAGTTTCATTACTGTGCCGAAAACCATGTCGGGGTGCATTTACTCCACCGTTTCGGGCCAAAAATTAAACGATGCACCGATTCGTCCAGAAACAAACCGAATGCACCCAGTCCACTTTTTTGGACCCAATAGTGATGTTTGGGTTCATTTGGGTCAGTTTCGTAATTGTGTCGAAAACCATGCCGAGGTTGCATTTAATGCACCGAGTCGGGCAGAAAAGAAACGATGCACCGATTCGGGCCAGAAACAAAACGAACGCACCCAATCCACTTTTTTGGACCCAATAGTGATGTTTGGGTTCGTTTGGGTAAATTTCATAATTCTGTCGAAAACCATGACGGGGTTGCATTTAATGCACCGAGCTGGGCAGAAAAGAGACGATGCACCGATTCGGGCCAGAAACGAAACAAACGCACCCAATCCACTTTTTTGGACCCAATATTGATGTTTTGGTTCATTTTGGTCAGTTTCATTACTGTGCCGAAAACCATGTCGGGGTGCATTTACTGCACCGTTTCGGGCCAAAAATTAAACGATGCACTGATTCGTCCAGAAACAAAACGAACGCACTCAGTCCACTTTTTTGGACCCAATAGTGATGTTTGGGTTCATTTGGGTTAGTTTCGTAATTGTGTCGAAAACCATGCCGAGGTTGCATTTAATGCACCGAGTCGGGCAGAAAAGAAACGATGCATCGATTCGGGCCAGAAAGAAAACGAACGCACCCAATCCACTTTTTTGGACCCAGTAGTGATGTTTTGGTTCATTTTGGTCAGTTTCATTACTGTGCCCAAAACCATGCCGGCGGTGCATTTAGTGCATCGATTTAGGCCGAAAATGAAACGATGCACTGATTCGTCCAGAAACAAAACGAACGCACCCAGTCCACTTTTATGGACCCAATAGTGATGTTTGGGTTCGTTTGGGTCAGTTTCATAATTGTGTCGAAAACCATGACGGGGTTGCATTTAATGCACCGAGTTGGGCAGAAAAGAAACGATGCACCGATTCGGGCCAGAAACGAAACGAACGCACCCAATCCACTTTTTTGGACCCAATATTGATGTTTTGGTTCATTTTGGTCAGTTTCATTACTGTGCCGAAAACCATGTCGGGGTGCATTTACTCCACCGTTTCGGGCCAAAAATTAAACGATGCACCGATTCGTCCAGAAACAAACCGAATGCACCCAGTCCACTTTTTTGGACCCAATAGTGATGTTTGGGTTCATTTGGGTCAGTTTCGTAATTGTGTCGAAAACCATGCCGAGGTTGCATTTAATGCACCGAGTCGGGCAGAAAAGAAACGATGCACCGATTCGGGCCAGAAACAAAAGGAACGCACCCAATCAACTTTTTTGGACCTAGTAGTGATGTTTTGGTTCATTTTGGTCAGTTTCATTATAGTGCCGAAAACCATGCCGTGGGTGCATTTACTGCATCGATTTGGGCCAAAAATGAAACGATGCACCGATTCGTCCAGAAACAAAACGAACGCACCCATTCCACTTTTATGGACCCAATAGTGATGTTTGGGTTCGTTTGGGTCAGTTTCGTAATTGTGTCGAAAACCATGATGGGGTTGCATTTAATGCACCGAGCTGGGCAGAAAAGAAACGATGCACCGATTCGGGCCAGAAACAAAGCGAAAGCACACAATCCAATTTTTGGATCCAGTAGTGATGTATTGGTTCATTTTGGTCAGTTTCATTACTGTGCCGAAAACCATGCCGGGGGTGCATTTACTGCATCGATTTGGGCCGAAAATGAAACGATGCACCAATTCGTCCAGAAACAAAACGAACGCACCAGTCCACTTTTATGGACCCAATAGTGATGTTTGGGTCAGTTTCATAATTCTGTCGAAAACCATGATGGGGTTGCATTTAATGCACCGAGCTGGGCAGAAAAGAAACGATGCACCGATTCGGGCCAGAAACGAAACGAACGCACCCAATCTACTTTTTTGGACCCAATATTGATGTTTTGGTTCATTTTGGTCAGTTTCATTACTGTGCCGAAAACCATGTCGGGGTGCATTTACTGCACCGATTCGGGCCAAAAATTAAACGATGCACCGATTCGTCCAGAAACAAAACGAACGCACCCAGTCCACTTTTATGGACCCAATAGTGATGTTTGGGTTCGTTTGGGTCAGTTTCATAATTGTGTCGAAAACCATGACGGGGTTGCATTTAATGCACCAAGTTGGGTTGAAAAGAAACGATGCACCGATTCGGGCCAGAAACGAAACGAATGCACCCAATCCACTTTTTTGGACCCAATATTCATGTTTTGGTTCATTTTGGTCAGTTTCATTACTGTGCTGAAAACCATGTCGGGGTGCATTTACTCCACCGTTTCGGGCCAAAAATTAAACGATGCACCGATTCGTCCAGAAACAAACCGAATGCACCCAGTCCACTTTTTTGGACCCAATAGTGATGTTTGGGTTCATTTGGGTCAGTTTCGTAATTGTGTCGAAAACCATGCCGAGGTTGCATTTAATGCACCGAGTCGGACAGAAAAGAAACGATGCACCGATTCGGGCCAGAAACAAAACGAACGCACCCAATCCACTTTTTTGGACCCAGTAGTGATGTTTTGGTTCATTTTGGTCAGTTTCATTACTGTGCCGAAAACCATGCCGGGGGTGCATTTACTGCATCGATTTGGGCCGAAAATGAAACGATGCACCAATTCGTCCAGAAACAAAACGAACGCACCCAGTCCACTTTTATGGACCCAATAGTGATGTTTGGGTTCGTTTGGGTCAGTTTCATAATTCTGTCGAAAACCATGACGGGGTTGCATTTAATGCACCGAGTCGGGCAGAAAAGAAACGATGCACCGATTGGGGCCAGAAACAAAACGAAAGCACACAATCCATTTTTTGGATCCAGTAGTGATGTATTGGTTCATTTTGGTTAGTTTCATTACTGTGCCGAAAACCATGCCGGGGGTGCATTTACTGCACCGATTTGGGCCGAAAATGAAACGATGCACCAATTCGTCCAGAAACAAAACGAACGCACCCAGTCCACTTTTATGGACCCAATAGTGATGTTTGGGTTCGTTTGGGTCAGTTTCATAATTCTGTCGAAAACCATGATGGGGTTGCATTTAATGCACCGAGCTGGGCAGAAAAGAAACGATGCACCGATTCGTCCAGACACAACGAACGCAACCAGTCCACTTTTTTGGACCCAATAGTGATGTTTGGGTTCATTTGGGTCTGTTTCGTAATTGTGTCGAAAACCATGCCGAGGTTGCATTTAATGCACCGAGTCGGGCAGAAAAGAAACGATGCACCGATTCGGGCCAGAAACAAAACGAACGCACCCAATCCACTTTTTTGGACCCAATAGTGATGTTTGGGTTCGTTTGGGTAAATTTCATAATTCTGTCGAAAACCATGACGGGGTTGCATTTAATGCACCGAGCTGGGCAGAAAAGAGACGATGCACCGATTCGGGCCAGAAACGAAACAAACGCACCCAATCCACTTTTTTGGACCCAATATTGATGTTTTGGTTCATTTTGGTCAGTTTCATTACTGTGCCGAAAACCATGTCGGGGTGCATTTACTGCACCGTTTCGGGCCAAAAATTAAACGATGCACTGATTCGTCCAGAAACAAAACGAACGCACTCAGTCCACTTTTTTGGACCCAATAGTGATGTTTGGGTTCATTTGGGTTAGTTTCGTAATTGTGTCGAAAACCATGCCGAGGTTGCATTTAATGCACCGAGTCGGGCAGAAAAGAAACGATGCATCGATTCGGGCCAGAAAGAAAACGAACGCACCCAATCCACTTTTTTGGACCCAGTAGTGATGTTTTGGTTCATTTTGGTCAGTTTCATTACTGTGCCCAAAACCATGCCGGCGGTGCATTTAGTGCATCGATTTAGGCCGAAAATGAAACGATGCACTGATTCGTCCAGAAACAAAACGAACGCACCCAGTCCACTTTTATGGACCCAATAGTGATGTTTGGGTTCGTTTGGGTCAGTTTCATAATTGTGTCAAAAACCATGACGGGGTTGCATTTAATGCACCGAGTTGGGCAGAAAAGAAACGATGCACCGATTCGGGCCAGAAACGAAACGAACGCACCCAATCCACTTTTTTGGACCCAATATTGATGTTTTGGTTCATTTTGGTCAGTTTCATTACTGTGCCGAAAACCATGTCGGGGTGCATTTACTCCACCGTTTCGGGCCAAAAATTAAACGATGCACCGATTCGTCCAGAAACAAACCGAATGCACCCAGTCCACTTTTTTGGACCCAATAGTGATGTTTGGGTTCATTTGGGTCAGTTTCGTAATTGTGTCGAAAACCATGCCGAGGTTGCATTTAATGCACCGAGTCGGGCAGAAAAGAAACGATGCACCGATTCGGGCCAGAAACAAAAGGAACGCACCCAATCAACTTTTTTGGACCTAGTAGTGATGTTTTGGTTCATTTTGGTCAGTTTCATTATAGTGCCGAAAACCATGCCGTGGGTGCATTTACTGCATCGATTTGGGCCAAAAATGAAACGATGCACCGATTCGTCCAGAAACAAAACGAACGCACCCATTCCACTTTTATGGACCCAATAGTGATGTTTGGGTTCGTTTGGGTCAGTTTCGTAATTGTGTCGAAAACCATGCCGGGGTTGCATTTAATGCACCGAGTCGGGCAGAAAAGAAACGATGCACCGATTCGGGCCAGAAACAAAGCGAAAGCACACAATCCAATTTTTGGATCCAGTAGTGATGTATTGGTTCATTTTGGTCAGTTTCATTACTGTGCCGAAAACCATGCCGGGGGTGCATTTACTGCATCGATTTGGGCCGAAAATGAAACGATGCACCAATTCGTCCAGAAACAAAACGAACGCACCAGTCCACTTTTATGGACCCAATAGTGATGTTTGGGTCAGTTTCATAATTCTGTCGAAAACCATGATGGGGTTGCATTTAATGCACCGAGCTGGGCAGAAAAGAAACGATGCACCGATTCGGGCCAGAAACGAAACGAACGCACCCAATCTACTTTTTTGGACCCAATATTGATGTTTTGGTTCATTTTGGTCAGTTTCATTACTGTGCCGAAAACCATGTCGGGGTGCATTTACTGCACCGATTTGGGCCAAAAATTAAACGATGCACCGATTCGTCCAGAAACAAAACGAACGCACCCAGTCCACTTTTATGGACCCAATAGTGATGTTTGGGTTCGTTTGGGTCAGTTTCATAATTGTGTCGAAAACCATGACGGGGTTGCATTTAATGCACCAAGTTGGGCTGAAAAGAAACGATGCACCGATTCGGGCCAGAAACGAAACGAACGCACCCAATCCACTTTTTTGGACCCAATATTCATGTTTTGGTTCATTTTGGTCAGTTTCATTACTGTGCTGAAAACCATGACGGGGTGCATTTACTGCACCGATTCGGGCCAAAAATTAAACGATGCACCGATTCGTCCAGAAACAAAACGAACGCACTCAGTCCACTTTTTTGGACCCAATAGTGATGTTTGGGTTCATTTGGGTCAGTTTCGTAATTGTGTCGAAAACCATGCCGAGGTTGCATTTAATGCATCGAGTCGGGCAGAAAAGAAACGATGCATCGATTCAGGCCAGAAAGAAAACGAACGCACCCAATCCACTTTTTTGGACCCAGTAGTGATGTTTTGGTTCATTTTGGTCAGTTTCATTACTGTGCCCAAAACCATGCCGGCGGTGCATTTAGTGCATCGATTTAGGCCGAAAATGAAACGATGCACTGATTCGTCCAGAAACAAAACGAACGCACCCAGTCCACTTTTATGGACCCAATAGTGATGTTTGGGTTCGTTTGGGTCAGTTTCATAATTGTGTCGAAAACCACCGAGTTCGGCAGAAAAGAAACGATGCACCGATTCGGGCCAGAAACAAAACGAACGCACCCAATCCACTTTTTTGGACCCAATATTGATGTTTTGGTTCATTTTGGTCAGTTTCATTACTGTGCCGAAAACCATGTCGAGGTGCATTTACTCCACCGTTTCGGGCCAAAAATTAAACGATGCACCGATTCGTCCAGAAACAAACCGAATGCACCCAATCCACTTTTTTGGACCCAATATTGATGTTTGGGTTCATTTGGGTCAGTTTCGTAATTGTGTCGAAAACCATGCCGAGGTTGCATTTAATGCACCGAGTCGGACAGAAAAGAAACGATGCACCGATTCGGGCCAGAAACAAAACGAACGCACCCAATCCACTTTTTTGGACCCAGTAGTGATGTTTTGGTTCATTTTGGTCAGTTTCATTACTGTGCCGAAAACCATGCCGGGGGTGCATTTACTGCATCGATTTGGGCCGAAAATGAAACGATGCACCAATTCGTCTAGAAACAAAACGAACGCACCCAGTCCACTTTTATGGACTTTGGGTTCGTTTGGGTCTGTTTCATAATTCTGTCGAAAACCATGACGGGGTTGCATTTAATGCACCGAGTCGGGCAGAAAAGAAACGATGCACCGATTGGGGCCAGAAACAAAACGAAAGCACACAATCCATTTTTTGGATCCAGTAGTGATGTATTGGTTCATTTTGGTTAGTTTCATTACTGTGCCGAAAACCATGCCGGGGGTGCATTTACTGCACCGATTTGGGCCGAAAATGAAACGATGCACCAATTCGTCCAGAAACAAAACGAACGCACCCAGTCCACTTTTATGGACCCAATAGTGATGTTTGGGTTCGTTTGGGTCAGTTTCATAATTCTGTCGAAAACCATGATGGGGTTGCATTTAATGCACCGAGCTGGGCAGAAAAGAAACGATGCACCGATTCGTCCATACACAACGAACGCAACCAGTCCACTTTTTTGGACCCAATAGTGATGTTTGGGTTCATTTGGGTCTGTTTCGTAATTGTGTCGAAAACCATGCCGGGGTTGCATTTAATGCACCGAGTCGGGCAGAAAAGAAACGATGCACCGATTCGGGCCAGAAACAAAACGAAAGCACACAATCCATTTTTTTGATCTAGTAGTGATGTATTGGTTCATTTTGGTCAGTTTCATTACTGTGCCGAAAACCATGTCGGGGGTGCATTTACTGCATCGATTTGGGCCGAAAATGAAACGATGCACCAATTCGTCCAGAAACAAAACGAACGCACCCAGTCCACTTTTATGGACCCAACAGTGATGTTTGGGTTCGTTTGGGTCAGTTTCATAATTCTGTCGAAAACCATGACGGGGTTGCATTTAATGCACCGAGTCGGGCAGAAAAGAAACGATGCACCGATTCGGGCCAAATACAAAACGAAAGCACCCAATCCATTTTTTTGGATCCAGTAGTGATGTTTTGGTTCATTTTGGCAGTTTCGTTATTGTGCCGAAAACCATGCCGGGGGTGCATTTACTGCATCGATTTGGGCCGAAAATGAAATGATGCACCAATTCATCCAGAAACAAAACGAACGCACCCAGACCACTTTTCTGGACCCAATAGTGATGTTTCGGTTCGTTTGGGTCAGTTTTATAATTGTGTCGAAAACCATGATGGGGTTGCATTTAATGCACCGAGTTGGGCAGAAAAGAAACGATGCACCGATACGGGCCAGAAACGAAACGAACGCACCCAATCCACATTTTTGGACCCAATATTGATGTTTTGGTTCATTTTGGTCAGTTTCATTACTGTGCCGAAAACCATGTCGGGGTGCATTTACTGCACCGATTTGGGCCGAAAATGAAACGATGCACTGACTCGTCCAGAAACAAAACGAACGCAGCCAGACCACTTTTCTGGACCCAATAGTGATGTTTCGGTTCGTTTGGGTCAGTTTTATAATTGTGTCGAAAACCATGACGGGGTTGCATTTAATGCACCGAGTTGGGCAGAAAAGAAACGATGCACCGATACGGGCCAGAAACGAAACGAACGCACCCAATCCACTTTTTTGGGCCCAATATTGATGTTTTGGTTCATTTTGGTCAGTTTCATTACTGTGCCGAAAACCATGTCGGGGTGCATTTACTGCATCGATTCGGGCCAAAAATTAAACGATGCACCGACTCGTCCAGAAACAAAACGAACGCAGCCAGTCCACTTTTTTGGACCCAATAGTGATGTTTGGGTTCATTTGGGTCAGTTTCGTAATTGTGTCGAAAACCGTGCCGGGGTTGCATTTAATGCACCGAGTCGGGCAGAAAAGAAACTATGCACCGATTCGGGCCAGAAACGAAACGAACGCACCCAATCCACTTTTTTGGACCCAATATTGATGTTTTGGTTCATTTTGGTCAGTTTCATTACTATGCCGAAAACCATGTCGGGGTGCATTTACTCCACCGTTTCGGGCCAAAAATTAAACGATGCACCGATTCGTCCAGAAACAAACCGAATGCACCCAGTCCACTTTTTTGGACCCAATAGTGATGTTTGGGTTCATTTGGGTCAGTTTCGTAATTGTGTCGAAAACCATGACGGGGTTGCATTTAATGCACCGAGTCGGGCAGAAAAGAAACAATGCACCGATTCGGGCCAGAAACGAAACGAACGCACCCAATCAACTTTTTTGGACCCAGTAGTGATGTTTAGGTTCATTTTGGTCAGTTTCATTATAGTGCCGAAAACCATGCCGTGGGTGCATTTACTGCATCGATTTGGGCCAAAAATGAAACGATGCACCGATTCGTCCAGAAACAAAACGAACGCACCCATTCCACTTTTATGGACCCAATAGTGATGTTTGGGTTCGTTTGGGTCAGTTTCGTAATTGTGTCGAAAACCATGCCGGGGTTGCATTTAATGCACCGAGTCGGGCAGAAAAGAAACGATGCACCGATTCGGGCCAGAAACAAAACGAAAGCACACAATCCATTTTTTTGATCTAGTAGTGATGTATTGGTTCATTTTGGTCAGTTTCATTACTGTGCCGAAAACCATGTCGGGGGTGCATTTACTGCATCGATTTGGGCCGAAAATGAAACGATGCACCAATTCGTCCAGAAACAAAACGAACGCACCCAGTCCACTTTTATGGACCCAACAGTGATGTTTGGGTTCGTTTGGGTCAGTTTCATAATTCTGTCGAAAACCATGACGGGGTTGCATTTAATGCACCGAGTCGGGCAGAAAAGAAACGATGCACCGATTCGGGCCAAATACAAAACGAAAGCACCCAATCCATTTTTTTGGATCCAGTAGTGATGTTTTGGTTCATTTTGGCAGTTTCGTTATTGTGCCGAAAACCATGCCGGGGGTGCATTTACTGCATCGATTTGGGCCGAAAATGAAATGATGCACCGATTCATCCAGAAACAAAACGAACGCACCCAGACCACTTTTCTGGACCCAATAGTGATGTTTCGGTTCGTTTGGGTCAGTTTTATAATTGTGTCGAAAACCATGATGGGGTTGCATTTAATGCACCGAGTTGGGCAGAAAAGAAACGATGCACCGATACGGGCCAGAAACGAAACGAACGCACCCAATCCACTTTTTTGGACCCAATATTGATGTTTTGGTTCATTTTGGTCAGTTTCATTACTGTGCCGAAAACCATGTCGGGGTGCATTTACTGCACCGATTTGGGCCGAAAATGAAACGATGCACTGACTCGTCCAGAAACAAAACGAACGCAGCCAGACCACTTTTCTGGACCCAATAGTGATGTTTCGGTTCGTTTGGGTCAGTTTTATAATTGTGTCGAAAACCATGACGGGGTTGCATTTAATGCACCGAGTTGGGCAGAAAAGAAACGATGCACCGATACGGGCCAGAAACGAAACGAACGCACCCAATCCACTTTTTTGGACCCAATATTGATGTTTTGGTTCATTTTGGTCAGTTTCATTACTGTGCCGAAAACCATGTCGGGGTGCATTTACTGCATCGATTCGGGCCAAAAATTAAACGATGCACCGACTCGTCCAGAAACAAAACGAACGCAGCCAGTCCACTTTTTTGGACCCAATAGTGATGTTTGGGTTCATTTGGGTCAGTTTCGTAATTGTGTCGAAAACCGTGCCGGGGTTGCATTTAATGCACCGAGTCGGGCAGAAAAGAAACTATGCACCGATTCGGGCCAGAAACGAAACGAACGCACCCAATCCACTTTTTTGGACCCAATATTGATGTTTTGGTTCATTTTGGTCAGTTTCATTACTATGCCGAAAACCATGTCGGGGTGCATTTACTCCACCGTTTCGGGCCAAAAATTAAACGATGCACCGATTCGTCCAGAAACAAACCGAATGCACCCAGTCCACTTTTTTGGACCCAATAGTGATGTTTGGGTTCATTTGGGTCAGTTTCGTAATTGTGTCGAAAACCATGACGGGGTTGCATTTAATGCACCGAGTCGGGCAGAAAAGAAACAATGCACCGATTCGGGCCAGAAACGAAACGAACGCACCCAATCAACTTTTTTGGACCCAGTAGTGATGTTTAGGTTCATTTTGGTCAGTTTCATTATAGTGCCGAAAACCATGCCGTGGGTGCATTTACTGCATCGATTTGGGCCAAAAATGAAACGATGCACCGATTCGTCCAGAAACAAAACGAACGCACCCATTCCACTTTTATGGACCCAATAGTGATGTTTGGGTTCGTTTGGGTCAGTTTCGTAATTGTGTCGAAAACCATGCCGGGGTTGCATTTAATGCACCGAGTCGGGCAGAAAAGAAACGATGCACCGATTCGGGCCAGAAACAAAACGAAAGCACACAATCCATTTTTTGGATCCAGTAGTGATGTATTGATTCATTTTGGTCAGTTTCATTACTGTGCCGAAAACCATGCCGGGGATGCATTTACTGCATCGATTTGGGCCGAAAATGAAACGATGCACCAATTCGTCCAGAAACAAAACGAACGCACCCAGTCCACTTTTATGGACCCAATAGTGATGTTTGGGTTCGTTTGGGTCAGTTTCATAATTCTGTCGAAAACCATGACGGGGTTGCATTTAATGCACCGAGCTGGGCAGAAAAGAAACGATGCACCGATTCGGGCCAGAAACGAAACGAACGCACCCAATCCACTTTTTTGGACCCAATATTGATGTTTTGGTTCATTTTGGTCAGTTTCATTACTGTGCCGAAAACCATGTCGGGGTGCATTTACTGCACCGTTTCGGGCCAAAAATTAAACGATGCACCGATTCGTCCAGAAACAAAACGAACGCACCCAGTCCACTTTTTTGGACCCAATAGTGATGTTTGGGTTCATTTGGGTCAGTTTCGTAATTGTGTCGAAAACCATGCCGAGGTTGCATTTAATGCACCGAGTCGGGCAGAAAA
Organism: Echinochloa phyllopogon; assembly: GCA_033239725.1. Lineage (NCBI taxonomy): Eukaryota > Viridiplantae > Streptophyta > Magnoliopsida > Poales > Poaceae > Echinochloa > Echinochloa phyllopogon. Next base: position 35,051,478 of record BTCW01000018.1, read on the forward strand.
GAAACGATGCATCGATTCGGGCCAGAAAGAAAACGAACGCACCCAATCCACTTTTTTGGACCCAGTAGTGATGTTTTGGTTCATTTTGGTCAGTTTCATTACTATGCCGAAAACCATGCCGGCGGTGCATTTAGTGCATCGATTTAGGCCGAAAATGAAACGATGCACTGATTCGTCCAGAAACAAAATGAACGCACCCAGTCCACTTTTATGGACCCAATAGTGATGTTTGGGTTCGTGTGGGTCAGTTTCATAATTGTGTCGAAAACCATGACGGGGTTGCATTTAATGCACCGATTCGGGCCAGAAACGAAGCGAACGCACCCAATCCACTTTTTTGGACCCAATATTGACGTTTTGGTTCATTTTGGTCAGTTTCATTACTGTGCCGAAAACCATGTCGGGGTGCATTTACTCCACCGTTTCGGGCCAAAAATTAAACGATGCACCGATTCGTCCAGAAACAAACCGAATGCACCCAATCCACTTTTTTGGACCCAATATTGATGTTTGGGTTCATTTGGGTCAGTTTCGTAATTGTGTCGAAAACCATGCCGACGTTGCATTTAATGCACCGAGTCGGGCAGAAAAGAAACGATGCACCGATTCGGGCCAAAAACAAAACGAACGCACCCAATCCACTTTTTTGGACCCAATAGTGATGTTTGGGTTCGTTTGGGTCAATTTCATAATTCTGTCGAAAACCATGACGGGGTTGCATTTAATGCACCGAGCTGGACAGAAAAGAAACGATGCAACGATTCGGTCCAGAAACGAAACGAACGCACCCAATCCACTTTTTTGGACCCAATATTGATGTTTTGGTTCATTTTGGTCAGTTTCATTACTGTGCCGAAAACCATGTCGGGGTGCATTTACTGCACCGATTCGGGCCAAAAATTAAACGATGCACCGATTCGTCCAGAAACAAAACGAACGCACTCAGTCCACTTTTTTGGACCCAATAGTGATGTTTGGGTTCATTTGGGTCAGTTTCGTAATTGTGTCGAAAACCATGCCGAGGTTGCATTTAATGCATCGAGTCGGGCAGAAAAGAAACGATGCATCGATTCAGGCCAGAAAGAAAACGAACGCACCCAATCCACTTTTTTGGACCCAGTAGTGATGTTTTGGTTCATTTTGGTCAGTTTCATTACTGTGCCCAAAACCATGCCGGCGGTGCATTTAGTGCATCGATTTAGGCCGAAAATGAAACGATGCACTGATTCGTCCAGAAACAAAACGAACGCACCCAGTCCACTTTTATGGACCCAATAGTGATGTTTGGGTTCGTTTGGGTCAGTTTCATAATTGTGTCGAAAACCACCGAGTTCGGCAGAAAAGAAACGATGCACCGATTCGGGCCAGAAACAAAACGAACGCACCCAATCCACTTTTTTGGACCCAATATTGATGTTTTGGTTCATTTTGGTCAGTTTCATTACTGTGCCGAAAACCATGTCGAGGTGCATTTACTCCACCGTTTCGGGCCAAAAATTAAACGATGCACCGATTCGTCCAGAAACAAACCGAATGCACCCAATCCACTTTTTTGGACCCAATATTGATGTTTGGGTTCATTTGGGTCAGTTTCGTAATTGTGTCGAAAACCATGCCGACGTTGCATTTAATGCACCGAGTCGGGCAGAAAAGAAACGATGCACCGATTCGGGCCAAAAACAAAACGAACGCACCCAATCCACTTTTTTGGACCCAATAGTGATGTTTGGGTTCGTTTGGGTCAATTTCATAATTCTGTCGAAAACCATGACGGGGTTGCATTTAATGCACCGAGCTGGACAGAAAAGAAACGATGCAACGATTCGGTCCAGAAACGAAACGAACGCACCCAATCCACTTTTTTGGACCCAATATTGATGTTTTGGTTCATTTTGGTCAGTTTCATTACTGTCCCGAAAACCATGTCGGGGTGCATTTACTGCACCGATTCGGGCCAAAAATTAAACGATGCACCGATTCGTCCTGAAACAAAACGAACGCACTCAGTCCACTTTTTTGGACCCAATAGTGATGTTTGGGTTCATTTGGGTCAGTTTCGTAATTGTGTCGAAAACCATGCCGAGGTTGCATTTAATGCACCGAGTCGGGCAGAAAAGAAACGATGCATCGATTCAGGCCAGAAAGAAAACGAACGCACCCAATCCACTTTTTTGGACCCAGTAGTGATGTTTTGGTTCATTTTGGTCAGTTTCATTACTGTGCCCAAAACCATGCCGGCGGTGCATTTAGTGCATCGATTTAGGCCGAAAATGAAACGATGCACTGATTCGTCCAGAAACAAAACGAACGCACCCAGTCCACTTTTATGGACCCAATAGTGATGTTTGGGTTCGTTTGGGTCAGTTTCATAATTGTGTCGAAAACCATGACGGGGTTGCATTTAATGCACCGAGTTGGGCAGAAAAGAAACGATGCACCGATTCGGGCCAGAAACGAAACGAACGCACCCAATCCACTTTTTTGGACCCAATATTGATGTTTTGGTTCATTTTGGTCAGTTTCATTACTGTGCCGAAAACCATGTCGGGGTGCATTTACTCCACCGTTTCGGGCCAAAAATTAAACGATGCACCGATTCATCCAGAAACAAACCGAATGCACCCAGTCCACTTTTTTGGACCCAATAGTGATGTTTGGGTTCATTTTGGTCAGTTTCGTAATTGTGTCGAAAACCATGCCGAGGTTGCATTTAATGCACCGAGTCGGACAGAAAAGAAACGATGCACCGATTCGGGCCAGAAACAAAACGAACGCACCCAATCCACTTTTTTGGACCCAGTAGTGATGTTTTGGTTCATTTTGGTCAGTTTCATTACTGTGCCGAAAACCATGCCGGCGGTGCATTTAGTGCATCGATTTAGGCCGAAAATGAAACGATGCATTGATTCGTCCAGAAACAAAACGAACGCACCCAGTCCACTTTTATGGACCCAATAGTGATGTTTGGGTTCGTTTGGGTCAGTTTCATAATTGTGTCGAAAACCATGACGGGGTTGCATTTAATGCACCGATTCGGGCCAGAAACGAAGCGAACGCACCCAATCCACTTTTTTGGACCCAATATTGATGTTTTGGTTCATTTTGGTCAGTTTCATTACTGTGCCGAAAACCATGTCGGGGTGCATTTACTCCACCGTTTCGGGCCAAAAATTAAACGATGCACCGATTCGTCCAGAAACAAACCGAACGCACCCAGTCCACTTTTATGGACCCAATAGTGATGTTTGGGTTCGTTTGGGTCAGTTTCATAATTGTGTCGAAAACCATGACGGGTTGCATTTAATGCACCGAGTTGGGCAGAAAAGAAACGATGCACCGATTCGGGCCAGAAACGAAACGAACGCACCCAATCCACTTTTTTGGACCATATTAATGTTTTGGTTCATTTTGGTCAGTTTCATTACTGTGCCGAAAACCATGTCGGGGTGCATTTACTCCACCGTTTCGGGCCAAAAATTAAACGATGCACCAATTCGTCCAGAAACAAACCGAATGCACCCAGTCCACTTTTTTGGACCCAATAGCGATGTTTGGGTTCATTTGGGTCAGTTTCGTAATTGTGTCGAAAACCATGCCGAGGTTGCATTTAATGCACCGAGTCGGGCAGAAAAGAAACGATGCACCGATTCGGGCCAGAAACAAAACGAACGCACCCAATCCACTTTTTTGGACCCAGTAGTGATGTTTTGGTTCATTTTGGTCAGTTTCATTATAGTGCCAAAAACCATGCCGTGGGTGCATTTACTGCATCGATTTGGGCCAAAAATGAAACGATGCACCGATTCGTCCAGAAACAAAACGAACGCACCCAATCCACTTTTATGGACCCAATAGTGATGTTTGGGTTCGTTTGGGTCAGTTTCATAATTCTGTCGAAAACCATGACGGGGTTGCATTTAATGCACCGAGCTGGGCAGAAAAGAAACGATGCACCGATTCGGGCTAGAAACGAAACGAACGCACCCAATCCACTTTTTTGGACCCAATATTGATGTTTTGGTTCATTTTGGTCAGTTTCATTACTGTGCCGAAAACCATGTCGGGGTGCATTTACTGCACCGTTTCGGGCCAAAAATTAAACGATGCACTGATTCGTCGAGAAACAAAACGAACGCACCCAGTCCACTTTTTTGGACCCAATAGTGATGTTTGGGTTCATTTGGGTCAGTTTCGTAATTGTGTCGAAAACCATACTAAGGTTGCATTTAATGCACCGAGTCGGGCAGAAAAGAAACGATGCATCGATTTGGGCCAGAAAGAAAACGAACGCACCCAATCCACTTTTTTGGACCCAGTAGTGATGTTTTGGTTCATTTTGGTCAGTTTCATTATTGTGCCGAAAACCATGCCGGCGGTGCATTTAGTGCATCGATTTAGGCCGAAAATGAAACGATGCACTGATTCGTCCAGAAACAAAACGAACGCACCCAGTCCACTTTTATGGACCCAATAGTGATGTTTGGGTTCGTTTGGGTCAGTTTCATAATTGTGTCGAAAACCATGACGGGGTTGCATTTAATGCACCGATTCGGGCCAGAAACGAAGCGAACGCACCCAATCCACTTTTTTGGACCCAATATTGATGTTTTGGTTCATTTTGGTCAGTTTCATTACTGTGCCGAAAACCATGTCGGGGTGCATTTACTCCACCGTTTCGGGCCAAAAATTAAACGATGCACCGATTCGTCCAGAAACAAACCGAACGCACCCAGTCCACTTTTATGGACCCAATAGTGATGTTTGGGTTCGTTTGGGTCAGTTTCATAATTGAGTCGAAAACCATGACGGGTTGCATTTAATGCACCGAGTTGGGCAGAAAAGAAACGATGCACCGATTCGGGCCAGAAACAAAACGAACGCACCCAATCCACTTTTTTGGACCATATTGATGTTTTGGTTCATTTTGGTCAGTTTCATTACTGTGCCGAAAACCATGTCGGGGTGCATTTACTCCACCGTTTCGGGCCAAAAATTAAACGATGCACCAATTCGTCCAGAAACAAACCGAATGCACCCAGTTCACTTTTTTGGACCCAATAGTGATGTTTGGGTTCATTTGGGTCAATTTTGTAATTGTGTCGAAAACCGTGCCGGGGTTGTATTTAATGCACCGAGTCGGGCAGAAAAGAAACGATGCACCGATTCGGGCCAGAAACAAAACGAACGCACCCAATCCACTTTTTCGGACCCAGTAGTGATGTTTTGGTTCATTTTGGTCAGTTTCATTACTGTGCCGAAAACCATGCCGGGGGTGCATTTACTGCATCGATTTGGGCCAAAAATGAAACGATGCACCGATTCGTCCAGAAACAAAACGAACGCACCCAATCCACTTTTATGGACCCAATAGTGACGTTTGGGTTCGTTTGGGTCAGTTTCATAATTGTGTTGAAAACCATGACGGGGTTGCATTTAATGCACCGAGTTGGGCAGAAAAGAAACGATGCACCGATTCGGGCCAGAAACGAAGCGAACGCACCCAATCCACTTTTTTGGACCCAATATTGATGTTTTGGTTCATTTTGGTCAATTATATTACTGTACCGAAAACCATGTCGGGGTGCAGTTACTGCACCGATTCGGGCAAAAAATCAAACGATGCACCGATTCGTCCAGAAACAAAACGAACGCACCCCAGTCCACTTTTTTGGACCCAATAGTGGTGTTTTGGTTCATTTTGGTCAGTTTCATTACTGTGCCGAAAACCATGCCGGGGGTGCATTTACTGCATCGATTCGGGCCGAAAATGAAACGATGCACCGATTCGTTCAGAAACAAAACTAATGCACCGAATCCACTTTTATGGACCCAATAGTGATGTTTGGGTTTGTTTGGGTCAGTTTCATAATTGTGTCGAAAACTATGACGGGTTTGCATTTAATGCACCGAGTTGGGCAGAAAAGAAATTATGCACCGATTCGGGCCAGAAACGAAACGAACGCACCCAATCCACTTTTTTGGATCCAATATTGATGTTTTGGTACATTTTGGTCAGTTTACTGTGCCGAAAACCATGTCGGGGTGCATTTACTGCCCCAATTCGGGCCAAAAATTAAACGATGGATCGATTCATCCAGAAACAAAACGAACGCACCCAATCCACTTTTTTGGACCCAATATTGATGTTTTGGTTCATTTTGGTCAATTATATTACTGTACCGAAAACCATGTCGGGGTGCAGTTACTGCACCGATTCGGGCAAAAAATCAAACGATGCACCGATTCGTCCAGAAACAAAACGAACGCACCCCAGTCCACTTTTTTGGACCCAATAGTGATGTTTGGGTTCATTTGGGTCAGTTTCGTAATTGTGTCGAAAACCATGCCGGGGTTGCATTTAATGCACCGAGTCGGGCAGAAAAGAAACGATGCACCGATTGGGGCCAGAAACAAAACGAAAGCACACAATCCATTTTTTGGATCTAGTAGTGATGTATTGGTTCATTTTGGTCAGTTTCATTACTGTGCCGAAAACCATGCCGGGGGTGCATTTACTGCATCGATTGGGGCCAAAAATGAAACGATGCACCAATTCGTCCAGAAACAAAACGAACGCACCCAGTCCACTTTTATGGACCCAATAGTGATGTTTGGGTTCGTTTGGGTCAGTTTCATAATTCTGTCGAAAACCATGACGGGGTTGCATTTAATGCACCGAGCTGGGCAGAAAAGAAACGATGCACCGATTCGGGCTAGAAACGAAACGAACGCACCCAATCCACTTTTTTGGACCCAATATTGATGTTTTGGTTCATTTTGGTCAGTTTCATTACTGTGCCGAAAACCATGTCGGGGTGCATTTACTGCACCGTTTCGGGCCAAAAATTAAACGATGCACCGATTCGTCGAGAAACAAAACGAACGCACCCAGTCCACTTTTTTGGACCCAATAGTGATGTTTGGGTTCATTTGGGTCAGTTTCGTAATTGTGTCGAAAACCATACTAAGGTTGCATTTAATGCACCGAGTCGGGCAGAAAAGAAACGATGCATCGATTTGGGCCAGAAAGAAAACGAACGCACCCAATCCACTTTTTTGGACCCAGTAGTGATGTTTTGGTTCATTTTGGTCAGTTTCATTACAGTGCCGAAAACCATGCCGGCGGTGCATTTAGTGCATTGATTTAGGCCGAAAATGAAACGATGCACTGATTCGTCCAGAAACAAAACGAACGCACCCAGTCCACTTTTATGGACCCAATAGTGATGTTTGGGTTCGTTTGGGTCAGTTTCATAATTGTGTCGAAAACCATGACGGGGTTGCATTTAATGCACCGATTCGGGCCAGAAACGAAGCGAACGCACCCAATCCACTTTTTTGGACCCAATATTGATGTTTTGGTTCATTTTGGTCAGTTTCATTACTGTGCCGAAAACCATGTCGGGGTGCATTTACTCCACCGTTTCGGGCCAAAAATTAAACGATGCACCGATTCGTCCAGAAACAAACCGAACGCACCCAGTCCACTTTTATGGACCCAATAGTGATGTTTGGGTTCGTTTGGGTCAGTTTCATAATTGAGTCGAAAACCATGACGGGTTGCATTTAATGCACCGAGTTGGGCAGAAAAGAAACGATGCACCGATTCGGGCCAGAAACAAAACGAACGCACCCAATCCACTTTTTTGGACCATATTGATGTTTTGGTTCATTTTGGTCAGTTTCATTACTGTGCCGAAAACCATGTCGGGGTGCATTTACTCCACCGTTTCGGGCCAAAAATTAAACGATGCACCAATTCGTCCAGAAACAAACCGAATGCACCCAGTTCACTTTTTTGGACCCAATAGTGATGTTTGGGTTCATTTGGGTCAGTTTCGTAATTGTGTCGAAAACCGTGCCGGGGTTGCATTTAATGCACCGAGTCGGGCAGAAAAGAAACGATGCACCGATTCGGGCCAGAAACAAAACGAACGCACCCAATCCACTTTTTTGGACCCAGTAGTGATGTTTTGGTTCATTTTGGTCAGTTTCATTACTGTGCCGAAAACCATGCCGGGGGTGCATTTACTGCATCGATTTGGGCCAAAAATGAAACGATGCACCGATTCGTCCAGAAACAAAACGAACGCACCCAATCCACTTTTATGGACCCAATAGTGACGTTTGGGTTCGTTTGGGTCAGTTTCATAATTGTGTTGAAAACCATGACGGGGTTGCATTTAATGCACCGAGTTGGGCAGAAAAGAAACGATGCACCGATTCGGGCCAGAAACGAAGCGAACGCACCCAATCCACTTTTTTAGACCCAATATTGATGTTTTGGTTCATTTTGGTCAATTATATTACTGTACCGAAAACCATGTCGGGGTGCAGTTACTGCACCGATTCGGGCAAAAAATCAAACGATGCACCGATTCGTCCAGAAACAAAACGAACGCACCCCAGTCCACTTTTTTGGACCCAGTAGTGGTCTTTTGGTTCATTTTGGTCAGTTTCATTACTGTGCCGAAAACCATGCCGGGGGTGCATTTACTGCATCGATTCGGGCCGAAAATGAAACGATGCACCGATTCGTCCAGAAACAAAACTAATGCACCGAATCCACTTTTATGGACCCAATAGTGATGTTTGGGTTTGTTTGGGTCAGTTTCATAATTGTGTCGAAAACTATGACGGGTTTGCATTTAATGCACCGAGTTGGGCAGAAAAGAAATTATGCACCGATTCGGGCCAGAAACGAAACGAACGCACCCAATCCACTTTTTTGGATCCAATATTGATGTTTTGGTACATTTTGGTCAGTTTACTGTGCCGAAAACCATGTCGGGGTGCATTTACTGCCCCAATTCGGGCCAAAAATTAAACGATGGATCGATTCATCCAGAAACAAAACGAACGCACCCGGTCCACTTTTTTGGACCCAATAGTGATGTTTGGGTTCATTTGCGTCAGTTTCATAATTGTGTCGAAAACTATGACGGGGTTGCATTTAATGCACCGAGTCGGGCAGAAAAGAAATGATGCACCGATTCGGGCCAAAAACAAAACGAACGCACCCAATCCACTTTTTTCGACCCAGTAGTGATGTTTTGGTTCATTTTGGTCTGTTTCATTACTGTGCCGAAAACCATGCAGGGGTGCATTTACTGCATCGATTTGGGCCGAAAATGAAACGATGCACCAATTCATCCAGAAACAAAATGAACGCACCGAATCCACTTTTATGGACCCAATAGTGATGTTTGGGTTCGTTTGGGTCAGTTTCATAATTGTGTCGAAAACCATGACGGGGTTGCATTTAATGCACCGAGTTGGGCAGAAAAGAGACGATGCACCGATTCGGGCCAGAAACGAAACGAACGCACCCAATCCACTTTTTTGGATCATATTGATGTTTTGGTTCATTTTGGTCAGTTTCATTACTGTGCCGAAAACCATGTCGGGGTGCATTTACTCCACCGTTTCGGGCCAAAAATTAAACGATGCACCGACTCATCCAGAAACAAAATGAATGCAGCCAGTCCACTTTTTTGGACCCAATTGTGATGTTTGGGTTCATTTGGGTCAGTTTCGTAATTGTGTCGAAAACCGTGCCGGGTTGCATTTAATGCACCGAGTCGGGCAGAAAAGAAACGATGCACCGATTCGGGCCAGAAACAAAACGAAGGCACCCAATCCACTTTTATGGACCCAGTAGTGATGTTTTGGTTCATTTTGGTCAGTTTCATTATAGTGCCAAAAACCATGCCGTGGGTGCATTTACTGCATCGATTTGGGCCAAAAATGAAACGATGCACCGATTCATCCAGAAACAAAACGAACGCACCCAATCCACTTTTATGGACCCAATAGTGATGTTTGGGTTCGTTTGGGTCAGTTTCATAATTGTGTTAAAAACCATGACGGGGTTGCATTTAATGCACCGAGTTGGGCAGAAAAGAAACGATGCACCGATTCGGGCCAGAAATGAAGAGAACGCACCCAATCCACTTTTTTGGACCCAATATTGATCTTTTGGTTCATTTTGGTCAGCTATATTACTGTACCAAAAACCATGTCAGGGTGCAGTTACTGCATCGATTCGGGCAAAAAATCAAACGATGCACCGATTCGTCCAGAAACAAAACGAACGCACCCCAGTCCACTTTTTTCGACCCAATAGTGATGTTTGGTTTCATTTGGGTCAGTTTCGTAATTGTGTCAAAAACTATGTCGGGGTTGCATTTAATGCACCGAGTCGGGCAAAAAAGAAACGATGCACCGATTCGGGCCAGAAACAAAACGAACGAACCCAATCCACTTTTTTGGATCCAGTAGTGATGTTTTGGTTCATTTTGGTCAGTTTTATTACTGTGCCGAAAACCATGTCGGGGTGCATTTACTGCACCGTTTCGGGCCAAAAATTAAACGATGCACCGATTCGTCCAAAAACAAAACGAACGCACCCAGTCCACTTTTTTGGACCCAATAGTGATGTTTGGGTTCATTTGGGTCAGTTTCGTAATTGTGTCGAAAACCATGCCGAGGTTGCATTTAATGCACCGAGTCGGGCAGAAAAGAAACGATGCATCGATTTGGGCCAGAAAGAAAACGAACGCACCCAATCCACTTGTTTGGACCCAGTAGTGATGTTTTGGTTCATTTTGGTCAGTTTCATTACTGTGCCGAAAACCATGCCGGCGGTGCATTTAGTGCATCGATTTAGGCCGAAAATGAAACGATGCATTGATTCGTCCAGAAACAAAACGAACGCACCCAGTCCACTTTTATGGACCCAATAGTGATGTTTGGGTTCGTTTGGGTCAGTTTCATAATTGTGTCGAAAACCATGACGGGGTTGCATTTAATGCACCGATTCGGGCCAGAAACGAAGCGAACGCACCCAATCCACTTTTTTGGACCCAATATTGATGTTTTGGTTCATTTTGGTCAGTTTCATTACTGTGCCGAAAACCATGTCGGGGTGCATTTACTCCACCGTTTCGGGCCAAAAATTAAACGATGCACCGATTCGTCCAGAAACAAACCGAACGCACCCAGTCCACTTTTATGGACCCAATAGTGATGTTTGGGTTCGTTTGGGTCAGTTTCATAATTGTGTCGAAAACCATGACGGGTTGCATTTAATGCACCGAGTTGGGCAGAAAAGAAACGATGCACCGATTCGGGCCAGAAACGAAACGAACGCACCCAATCCACTTTTTTGGACCATATTAATGTTTTGGTTCATTTTGGTCAGTTTCATTACTGTGCCGAAAACCATGTCGGGGTGCATTTACTCCACCGTTTCGGGCCAAAAATTAAACGATGCACCAATTCGTCCAGAAACAAACCGAATGCACCCAGTCCACTTTTTTGGACCCAATAGTGATGTTTGGGTTCGTTTGGGTCAGTTTCATAATTGAGTCGAAAACCATGACGGGTTGCATTTAATGCACCGAGTTGGGCAGAAAAGAAACGATGCACCGATTCGGGCCAGAAACAAAACGAAAGCACCCAATCCATTTTTTTGGATCCAGTAGTGATGTTTTGGTTCAGTTTGGTCAGTTTCATTACTGTGCCGAAAACCATGTCGGGGTGCATTTACTGCACCGTTTCGGGCCGAAAATGAAACGATGCACCGATTCATCCAAAAACAAAACGAACGCACCCAGTCCACTTTTTTGGACCCAATAGTGATGTTTGGGTTGATTTGTGTCAGTTTCGTAATTTTGTTGAAAACCGTGCCGGGGTTGCATTTAATGCACCGAGTCGGGCAGAAAAGAAACGATGCACCGATTCGGGCCAGAAACAAAACGAAAGCACCCAATCCATTTTTTTGGATCCAGTAGTGATGTTTTGGTTCAGTTTGGTCAGTTTCATTACTGTGCCGAAAACCATGTCGGGGTGCATTTACTGCACCGTTTCGGGCCGAAAATGAAACGATGCACCGATTCATCCAAAAACAAAACGAACGCACCCAGTCCACTTTTTTGGACCCAATAGTGATGTTTGGGTTCATTTGGGTCAGTTTCGTAATTGTGTCGAAAACCATGCCGAGGTTGCATTTAATGCACCGAGTCGGGCAGAAAAGAAACGATGCACCGATTCGGGCCAGAAACAAAACGAACGCACCCAATCCACTTTTTTGGACCCAGTAGTGATGTTTTGGTTCATTTTGGTCAGTTTCATTATAGTGCCAAAAACCATGCCGTGGGTGCATTTACTGCATCGATTTGGGCCAAAAATGAAACGATGCACCGATTCGTCCAGAAACAAAACGAACGCACCCAATCCACTTTTATGGACCCAATAGTGATGTTTGGGTTCGTTTGGGTCAGTTTCATAATTGTGTTGAAAACCATGACGGGGTTGCATTTAATGCACCGAGTTGGGCAGAAAAGAAACGATGCACCGATTCGGGCCAGTAACGAAGCGAACGCACCCAATCCACTTTTTTGGACCCAATATTGATGTTTTGGTTCATTTTGGTCAATTATATTACTGTACCGAAAACCATGTCGGGGTGCAGTTACTGCACCGATTCGGGCAAAAAATCAAACGATGCACCGATTCGTCCAGAAACAAAACGAACGCACCCCAGTCCACTTTTTTGGACCCAATAGTGATGTTTGGGTTCATTTGGGTCAGTTTCGTAATTGTGTCGAAAACCATGCCGGGGTTGCATTTAATGCACCGAGTCGGGCAGAAAAGAAACGATGCACCGATTGGGGCCAGAAACAAAACGAAAGCACACAATCCATTTTTTGGATCTAGTAGTGATGTATTGGTTCATTTTGGTCAGTTTCATTACTGTGCCGAAAACCATGCCGGGGGTGCATTTACTGCATCGATTTGGGCCAAAAATGAAACGATGCACCAATTCGTCCAGAAACAAAACGAACGCACCCAGTCCACTTTTATGGACCCAATAGTGATGTTTGGGTTCGTTTGGGTCAGTTTCATAATTCTGTCGAAAACCATGACGGGGTTGCATTTAATGCACCGAGCTGGGCAGAAAAGAAACGATGCACCGATTCGGGCTAGAAACGAAACGAACGCACCCAATCCACTTTTTTGGACCCAATATTGATGTTTTGGTTCATTTTGGTCAGTTTCATTACTGTGCCGAAAACCATGTCGGGGTGCATTTACTGCACCGTTTCGGGCCAAAAATTAAACGATGCACCGATTCGTCGAGAAACAAAACGAACGCACCCAGTCCACTTTTTTGGACCCAATAGTGATGTTTGGGTTCATTTGGGTCAGTTTCGTAATTGTGTCGAAAACCATACTAAGGTTGCATTTAATGCACCGAGTCAGGCAGAAAAGAAACGATGCATCGATTTGGGCCAGAAAGAAAACGAACGCACCCAATCCACTTTTTTGGACCCAGTAGTGATGTTTTGGTTCATTTTGGTCAGTTTCATTACTGTGCCGAAAACCATGCCGGCGGTGCATTTAGTGCATTGATTTAGGCCGAAAATGAAACGATGCACTGATTCGTCCAGAAACAAAACGAACGCACCCAGTCCACTTTTATGGACCCAATAGTGATGTTTGGGTTCGTTTGGGTCAGTTTCATAATTGTGTCGAAAACCATGACGGGGTTGCATTTAATGCACCGATTCGGGCCAGAAACGAAGCGAACGCACCCAATCCACTTTTTTGGACCCAATATTGATGTTTTGGTTCATTTTGGTCAGTTTCATTACTGTGCCGAAAACCATGTCGGGGTGCATTTACTCCACCGTTTCGGGCCAAAAATTAAACGATGCACCGATTCGTCCAGAAACAAACCGAACGCACCCAGTCCACTTTTATGGACCCAATAGTGATGTTTGGGTTCGTTTGGGTCAGTTTCATAATTGAGTCGAAAACCATGACGGGTTGCATTTAATGCACCGAGTTGGGCAGAAAAGAAACGATGCACCGATTCGGGCCAGAAACAAAACGAACGCACCCAATCCACTTTTTTGGACCATATTGATGTTTTGGTTCATTTTGGTCAGTTTCATTACTGTGCCGAAAACCATGTCGGGGTGCATTTACTCCACCGTTTCGGGCCAAAAATTAAACGATGCACCAATTCGTCCAGAAACAAACCGAATGCACCCAGTTCACTTTTTTGGACCCAATAGTGATGTTTGGGTTCATTTGGGTCAGTTTCGTAATTGTGTCGAAAACCGTGCCGGGGTTGCATTTAATGCACCGAGTCGGGCAGAAAAGAAACGATGCACCGATTCGGGCCAGAAACAAAACGAACGCACCCAATCCACTTTTTTGGACCCAGTAGTGATGTTTTGGTTCATTTTGGTCAGTTTCATTACTGTGCCGTAAACCATGCCAGGGGTGCATTTACTGCATCGATTTGGGCCAAAAATGAAACAATGCACCGATTCGTCCAGAAACAAAACGAACGCACCCAATCCACTTTTATGGACCCAATAGTGACGTTTGGGTTCGTTTGGGTCAGTTTCATAATTGTGTTGAAAACCATGACGGGGTTGCATTTAATGCACCGAGTTGGGCAGAAAAGAAACGATGCACCGATTCGGGCCAGAAACGAAGCGAACGCACCCAATCCACTTTTTTGGACCCAATATTGATGTTTTGGTTCATTTTGGTCAATTATATTACTGTACCGAAAACCATGTCGGGGTGCAGTTACTGCACCGATTCGGGCAAAAAATCAAACGATGCACCGATTCGTCCAGAAACAAAACGAACGCACCCCAGTCCACTTTTTTGGACCCAGTAGTGGTGTTTTGGTTCATTTTGGTCAGTTTCATTACTGTGCCGAAAACCATGCCGGGGGTGCATTTACTGCATCGATTCGGGCCGAAAATGAAACGATGCACCGATTCGTCCAGAAACAAAACTAATGCACCGAATCCACTTTTATGGACCCAATAGTGATGTTTGGGTTTGTTTGGGTCAGTTTCATAATTGTGTCGAAAACTATGACGGGTTTGCATTTAATGCACCGAGTTGGGCAGAAAAGAAATTATGCACCGATTCGGGCCAGAAACGAAACGAACGCACCCAATCCACTTTTTTGGATCCAATATTGATGTTTTGGTACATTTTGGTCAGTTTACTGTGCCGAAAACCATGTCGGGGTGCATTTACTGCCCCAATTCGGGCCAAAAATTAAACGATGGATCGATTCATCCAGAAACAAAACGAACGCACCCGGTCCACTTTTTTGGACCCAATAGTGATGTTTGGGTTCATTTGCGTCAGTTTCGTAATTGTGTCGAAAACTATGACGGGGTTGCATTTAATGCACCGAGTCGGGCAGAAAAGAAACGATGCACCGATTCGGGCCAAAAACAAAACGAACGCACCCAATCCACTTTTTTTGACCCAGTAGTGATGTTTTGGTTCATTTTGGTCTGTTTCATTACTGTGCCGAAAACCATGCAGGGGTGCATTTACTGCATCGATTTGGGCCGAAAATGAAACGATGCACCAATTCATCCAGAAACAAAATGAACGCACCGAATCCACTTTTATGGACCCAATAGTGATGTTTGGGTTCGTTTGGGTCAGTTTCATAATTGTGTCGAAAACCATGACGGGGTTGCATTTAATGCACCGAGTTGGGCAGAAAAGAAACGATGCACCGATTCGGGCCAGAAACGAAACGAACGCACCCAATCCACTTTTTTGGATCATATTGATGTTTTGGTTCATTTTGGTCAGTTTCATTACTGTGCCGAAAACCATGTCGGGGTGCATTTACTCCACCGTTTCGGGCCAAAAATTAAACGATGCACCGACTCGTCCAGAAACAAAATGAATGCAGCCAGTCCACTTTTTTGGACCCAATTGTGATGTTTGGGTTCATTTGGGTCAGTTTCGTAATTGTGTCGAAAACCGTGCCGGGTTGCATTTAATGCACCGAGTCGGGCAGAAAAGAAACGATGCACCGATTCGGGCCAGAAACAAAACGAACGCACCCAATCCACTTTTATGGACCCAGTAGTGATGTTTTGGTTCATTTTGGTCAGTTTCATTATAGTGCCAAAAACCATGCCGTGGGTGCATTTACTGCATCGATTTGGGCCAAAAATGAAACGATGCACCGATTCATCCAGAAACAAAACGAACGCACCCAATCCACTTTTATGGACCCAATAGTGATGTTTGGGTTCGTTTGGGTCAGTTTCATAATTGTGTTAAAAACCATGACGGGGTTGCATTTAATGCACCGAGTTGGGCAGAAAAGAAACGATGCACCGATTCGGGCCAGAAATGAAGAGAACGCACCCAATCCACTTTTTAGGACCCAATATTGATGTTTTGGTTCATTTTGGTCAGCTATATTACTGTACCAAAAACCATGTCAGGGTGCAGTTACTGCATCGATTCGGGCAAAAAATCAAACGATGCACCGATTCGTCCAGAAACAAAACGAACGCACCCCAGTCCACTTTTTTGGACCCAATAGTGATGTTTGGGTTCATTTGGGTCAGTTTCGTAATTGTGTCAAAAACTATGTCGGGGTTGCATTTAATGCACCGAGTCGGGCAGAAAAGAAACGATGCACCGATTCGGGCCAGAAACAAAACGAACGAACCCAATCCACTTTTTTGGATCCAATAGTGATGTTTTGGTTCATTTTGGTTAGTTTTATTACTGTGCCGAAAACCATGTCGGGGTGCATTTACTGCACCGTTTCGGGCCAAAAATTAAACGATGCACCGATTCGTCCAAAAACAAAACGAACGCACCCAGTCCACTTTTTTGGACCCAATAGTGATGTTTGGGTTCATTTGGGTCAGTTTCGTAATTGTGTCGAAAACCATGCCGAGGTTGCATTTAATGCACCGAGTCGGGCAGAAAAGAAACGATGCATCGATTTGGGCCAGAAAGAAAACGAACGCACCCAATCCACTTGTTTGGACCCAGTAGTGATGTTTTGGTTCATTTTGGTCAGTTTCATTACTGTGCCGAAAACCATGCCGGCGGTGCATTTAGTGCATCGATTTAGGCCGAAAATGAAACGATGCATTGATTCGTCCAGAAACAAAACGAACGCACCCAGTCCACTTTTATGGACCCAATAGTGATGTTTGGGTTCGTTTGGGTCAGTTTCATAATTGTGTCGAAAACCATGACGGGGTTGCATTTAATGCACCAATTCGGGCCAGAAACGAAGCGAACGCACCCAATCCACTTTTTTGGACCCAATATTGATGTTTTGGTTCATTTTGGTCAGTTTCATTACTGTGCCGAAAACCATGTCGGGGTGCATTTACTGCCCCAATTCGGGCCAAAAATTAAACGATGGATCGATTCATCCAGAAACAAAACGAACGCACCCGGTCCACTTTTTTGGACCCAATAGTGATGTTTGGGTTCATTTGCGTCAGTTTCGTAATTGTGTCGAAAACTATGACGGGGTTGCATTTAATGCACCGAGTCGGGCAGAAAAGAAACGATGCACCGATTCGGGCCAAAAACAAAACGAACGCACCCAATCCACTTTTTTCGACCCAGTAGTGATGTTTTGGTTCATTTTGGTCTGTTTCATTACTGTGCCGAAAACCATGCCGGGGTGCATTTACTGCATCGATTTGGGCCGAAAATGAAACGATGCACCAATTCATCCAGAAACAAAATGAACGCACCGAATCCACTTTTATGGACCCAATAGTGATGTTTGGGTTCGTTTGGGTCAGTTTCGTAATTGTGTCGAAAACCATGACGGGGTTGCATTTAATGCACTGAGTTGGGCAGAAAAGAAACGATGCACCGATTCGGGCCAGAAACGAAACGAACGCACCCAATCCACTTTTTTGGATCATATTGATGTTTTGGTTCATTTTGGTCAGTTTCATTACTGTGCCGGAAACCATGTCGGGGTGCATTTACTCCACCGTTTCGGGCCAAAAATTAAACGATGCACCGACTCGTCCAGAAACAAAATGAATGCAGCCAGTCCACTTTTTTGGACCCAATTGTGATGTTTGGGTTCATTTGGGTCAGTTTCGTAATTGTGTCGAAAACAGTGCCGGGTTGCATTTAATGCACCGAGTCGGGCAGAAAAGAAACGATGCACCGATTCGGGCCAGAAACAAAACGAACGCACCCAATCCACTTTTATGGACCCAGTAGTGATGTTTTGGTTCATTTTGGTCAGTTTCATTATAGTGCCAAAAACCATGCTGTGTGTGCATTTACTGCATCGATTTGGGCCAAAAATGAAACGATGCACCGATTCATCCAGAAACAAAACGAACGCACCCAATCCACTTTTATGGACCCAATAGTGATGTTTGGGTTCGTTTGGGTCAGTTTCATAATTGTGTTAAAAACCATGACGGGGTTGCATTTAATGCACCGAGTTGGGCAGAAAAGAAACGATGCACCGATTCGGGCCAGAAATGAAGAGAACGCACCCAATCCACTTTTTTGGACCCAATATTGATGTTTTGGTTCATTTTGGTCAGCTATATTACTGTACCAAAAACCATGTCAGGGTGCAGTTACTGCATCGATTCGGGCAAAAAATCAAACGATGCACCGATTCGTCCAGAAACAAAACGAACGCACCCCAGTCCACTTTTTTGGACCCAATAGTGATGTTTGGGTTCATTTGGGTCAGTTTCGTAATTGTGTCAAAAACTATGTCGGGGTTGCATTTAATGCACCGAGTCGGGCAGAAAAGAAACGATGCACCGATTCGGGCCAGAAACAAAACGAACGCACCCAATCCACTATTTTTGACCCAGTAGTGATGTTTTGGTTCATTTTGGTCAGTTTCATTACTCTGCCGAAAACCATGCCGGGGGTGCATTTACTGCATCGATTCGGGCCGAAAATGAAGCGATGCGCCGATTCGTCCAGAAACAAAACTAACGCACCCAATCCACTTTTATGGACCCAGTATTGATGTTTTGGTACATTTTGGTCAGTTTACTGTGCCGAAAACCATGTCGGGGTGCATTTAATGCCCCAATTCGGGCCAAAAATTAAACGATGGACCGATTCGTCCAGAAACAAAATGAACGCACCCGGTCCACTTTTTTGGACCCAATAGTGATGTTTGGGTTCATTTGCGTCAGTTTCGTAATTGTGTCGAAAACTATGACGGGGTTGCATTTAATGCACCGAGTCGGGCAGAAAAGAAACGATGCACCGATTCGGGCCAAAAACAAAACGAACGCACCCAATCCACTTTTTTGGACCCAGTAGTGATGTTTTGGTTCATTTTGGTCTGTTTCATTACTGTGCCGAAAACCATGCCGGGGTGCATTTACTGCATCGATTTGGGCCAAAAATGAAACGATGCACCAATTCATCCAGAAACAAAATGAACGCACCGAATCCACTTTTATGGACCCAATAGTGATGTTTGGGTTCGTTTGGGTCAGTTTCATAATTGTGTCGAAAACCATGACGGGGTTGCATTTAATGCACCGAGTTGGGCAGAAAAGAAACGATGCACCGATTCGGGCCAGAAACGAAACAAACGCACCCAATCCACTTTTTTGGATCATATTGATGTTTTGGTTCATTTTGGTCAGTTTCATTACTGTGCCGAAAACCATGTCGGGGTGCATTTACTCCACCGTTTCGGGCCAAAAATTAAACGATGCACCGACTCGTCCAGAAACAAAACGAACGCAGCCAGTCCACTTTTTTGGACCCAATTGTGATGTTTGGGTTCATTTGGGTCAGTTTCGTAATTGTGTCGAAAACCGTGCCGGGTTGCATTTAATGCACCGAGTCGGGCAGAAAAGAAACGATGCACCGATTCGGGCCAGAAACAAAACGAACGCACCCAATCCACTTTTTTGGACCTAGTAGTGATGTTTTGGTTCATTTTGGTCAGTTTCATTATAGTGCCAAAAACCATGCCGTGGGTGCATTTACTGCATCGATTTGGGCCAAAAATGAAACGATGCACCGATTCGTCCAGAAACAAAACGAACGCACCCAATCCACTTTTATGGACCCAATAGTGATGTTTGGGTTCGTTTGGGTCAGTTTCATAATTGTGTTGAAAACCATGACGGGGTTGCATTTAATGCACCGAGTTGGGCAGAAAAGAAACGATGCACCGATTCGGACCAGAAACGAAGAGAACGCACCCAATCCACTTTTTTTGACCCAGTATTGATGTTTTGGTTCATTTTGGTCAGTTTTATTATTCTGTCGAAAACCATGCCGGGGGTGCATTTACTGCATAGATTCGGGCCGAAAATGAAACGATGCACCGATTCGTCCAGAAACAAAACTAACACACCCAATCCACTTTTATGGACCCAGTAGTGATGTTTGGGTTTGTTTGGGTCAGTATCATAATTGTGTCGAAAACTATGATGGGGTTGCATTTAATGCACCGAGTTGGGCAGAAAAGAAATGTTGCACCGATTCGGACTAGAAACGAAACGAACGCACCCAATCCACTTTTTTGGATTCAATGTTGATGTTTTGGTTCATTTTGATCAGTTTCATTACTGTGCCGAAAACCATGTCGGGGTGCAGTTACTGCACCGATTCGGGCAAAAAATCAAACGATGCACCAATTCGTCCAGAAACAAAACGAACGCACCCCAGTCCACTTTTTTGGACCCAATAGTGATGTTTGGGTTCATTTGGGTCAGTTTCGTAATTGTGTGGAAAACTATGTCGGGGTTGCATTTAATGCACCGAGTCGGGCAGAAAAGAAACGATGCACCGATTCGGGCCAGAAACAAAACGAACGCACCCAATCCACTTTTTTTGACCCAGTATTGATGTTTTGGTCCATTTTGGTCAGTTTCATTACTTTGCCGAAAACCATGCCGGGGGTGCATTTACTGCATCGATTCAGGCCGAAAATGAAACGATGCACCGATTCGTCCAGAAACAAAACTAACGCACCAAATCCACTTTTATGGACCCAGTAGTGATGTTTGGGTTCGTTTGGGTCAGTTTCATAATTGTGTCGAAAACCATGACGGGGTTGCATTTAATGCACCGAGTTGGGCAGAAAAGAAACGATGCACCGATTCGGGCCAGAAACGAAACGAACGCACCCAATCCACTTTATTGGACCCATTATTGATCTTTTGGTTCATTTTGGTCAGTTTCATTACTGTGCCGAAAACCATGTCGGGGTGCAGTTACTGCACCGATTCGGGCAAAAAATCAAACGATGCACCGATTCATCCAGAAACAAAACGAACGCACCCCAATCCACTTTTTTGGACCCAATAGTGATGTTTGGGTTCATTTGGGTCAGTTTCGTAATTGTGTCGAAAACTATGCCGGGGTTGCATTTAATGCACCGAGTCGGGCAGAAAAGAAACGATGCACCGATTCGGGCCAGAAACAAAACGAACGCAGCCAATCCACTTTTTTGACCCAGTATTGATGTTTTGGTTCATTTTGGTCAGTTTCATTACTGTGCCGAAAACCATGCCGGGGGTGCATTTACTGCATCGATTCGGGCCGAAAATGAAACGATGCACCGATTCGTCCAGAAACAAAACTAACGCACCCAATCCACTTTTATGGAACCAGTAGTGATGTTTGGGTTTGTTTGGGTCAGTATCATAATTGTGTCGAAAACTATGACGGGGTTGCATTTAATGCACCGAGTTGGGCAGAAAAGAAATGTTGCACCGATTCGGACCAGAAACGAAACGAACGCACCCAATCCACTTTTTTGGATTCAATGTTGATGTTTTGGTTCATTTTGATCAGTTTCATTACTGTGCCGAAAACCATGTCGGGGAGCAGTTACTGCCCCGATTCGGGCAAAAAATCAAACGATGCACCAATTCGTCCAGAAACAAAACGAACGCACCCCAGTCCACTTTTTTGGACCCAATAGTGATGTTTGGGTTCATTTGGGTCAGTTTCGTAATTGTGTGGAAAACTATGTCGGCGTTGCATTTAATGCACCGAGTCGGGCAGAAAAGAAACGATGCACCGATTCGGGCCAGAAACAAAACGAACGCAGCCAATCCACTTTTTTTGACCCAGTATTGATGTTTTGGTTCATTTTGGTCAGTTTCATTACTGTGCCGAAAACCATGCCGGGGTGCATTTACTGCATCGATTCGGGCCGACAATGAAACGATGGACCGATTCGTCCAGAAACAAAACTAACGCACCCAATCCACTTTTATGGAACCAGTAGTGATGTTTGGGTTCGTTTGGGTCAGTTTCATAATTGTGTCGAAAACCATGACGGGGTTGCATTTAATGCACCGAGTTGTGTAGAAAAGAAACGATGCACCGATTCGGGCCAGAAACGAAACGAACGCACCCAATCCACTTTTTTGGGCCCAATATTGATGTTTTGGTTCATTTTGGTCAGTTTCATTACTGTGCCGAAAACCATGTCGGGGTGCAGTTACTGCACCGATTCGGGCAAAAAATCAAACGATGCACTGATTCGTCCAGAAACAAAACGAACGCACCCCAGTCCACTTTCTTGGACCCAATAGTGATGTTTGGGTTCATTTGGGTCAGTTTCGTAATTGTGTCGAAAACTATGTCGGGTTGCATTTAATGCACCGAGTCAGGCAGAAAAGAAACGATGCACCGATTCGGGCCAGAAACAAAACGAACGCACCCAATCCACTTTTTTTGACCCAGTATTGATGTTTTGGTTCATTTTGGTCAGTTTCATTGCTGTGCCGAAAACCATGCCAGGGGTGCATTTACTGCATCGATTCGGGCCGAAAATGAAACGATGCACCGATTCGTCCAGAAACAAAACTACACCAAATCCACTTTTATGGACCCAGTAGTGATGTTTGGATTCGTTTGGGTCAGTTTCATAATTGTGTCGAAAACCATGACGGGGTTGCATTTAATGCACCGAGTTGGGCAGAAAAGAAACGATGCACCGATTCGGGCCAGAAACGAAACGAACGCACCCAATCCACTTTTTTGGACCCAATATTGATGTTTTGGTTCATTTTGGTCAGTTTCATTACTCTGCCGAAAACCATGTCGGGGTGCAGTTACTGCACCGATTCGGGCAAAAAATCAAACGATGCACCGATTCATCCAGAAACAAAACGAACGCACCCCAGTCCACTTTTTTGGACCCAATAGTGATGTTTGGGTTCATTTGGGTCAGTTTCGTAATTGTGTCGAAAACTATGCCGGGGTTGCATTTAATGCACCGAGTCGGGCAGAAAAGAAACAATGCACCGATTCGGGCCAGAAACAAAACGAACGCACCCAATCCACTTTTTTTGACCCAGTATTGATGTTTTGGTTCATTTTGGTCAGTTTCATTACTGTGCCGAAAACCATGCCGGGGGTGCATTTACTGCATCGATTCGGGCCGAAAATGAAACGATGCACCGATTCGTCCAGAAACAAAACTAACGCACCCAATCCACTTTTATGGACCCAGTAGTGATGTTTGGGTTCGTTTGGGTCAGTTTCATAATTGTGTCAAAAACCATGACGGGGTTGCATTTAATGCACCGAGTTGGGCAGAAAAGAAACGATGCACCGATTCGGGCCAGAAACGAAACGAACGCACCCAATCCACTTTTTTGGACCCAATATTGATGTTTTGGTTCATTTTGGTCAGTTTCATTACTGTGCCGAAAACCATGTCGGGGTGCAGTTACTGCACCGATTCGGGCAAAAAATCAAATGATGCACCGATTCGTCCAGAAACAAGACGAACGCACCCCAGTCCACTTTTTTGGACCCAATAGTGATGTTTGGGTTCATTTGGGTCAGTTTCATAATTGTGTCGAAAACTATGCCGGGGTTGCATTTAATGCACCGAGTCGGGCAGAAAAGAAACAATGCACCGATTCGGGCCAGAAACAAAACGAACGCACCCAATCCACTTTTTTGGCAACAGAAGTAGAAGCAACCAATTCATTTATATCATATTTAGTAGCAAGCAAACAATGCCCTTTTAATCTCATCTCATATTTCTTACTTTCAGCAGATTTGATAATTTTAGTGTTCTCAGTTTTATCTTTTGCAGTTTTAGCAATATCATTACGCACAATAGCCTCAGGAGATGTGGGAAGCAAAACATGTTTCTTATCATGGTGTATGAGAGAATATTGATTTGATCTACCATGATGTCTACAATCTTTATCAAATTGCCAAGGCCTACCTAGCAGAATATGACAAGCTTCCATAGACACAACATCACATTCAACAACATCATGATATGAACCAATAGCAAAACTTTTTCGAACCAGCCTTGTTACCTTTACCTTACCGTTGTTGTTCAGCCATCGAATGTGGTATGGATGTAGATGTGGTTTTGTTGTTAGTGAAAGTCTATCCACCATGTCGCTGCTAGTCAAGTTGTTGCAGCTGTCTTCATCAATGATCAAGTGGTAAGAACGCTCTTTAATTACACACTTGGTTTGGAACAATGTATGCCACTGATTTTTCTTCGCCTTCTCCATTTGTGCACTAAGCACACGCTACACAATGAGGCTCTCATAATGCTCCGCATCTTCTGCACCAATCTGTTCATCTAGTGGCTCCACACTACCTGCATCATCAGCCGCAATCAAAGCAAGTGTTTGTTCATCAAAATCACTAGCAAAGGAATACCCACCATCATTGTTAACCACCAAAATTCGCTTGTTTAGGCAATCACGCTGGACATGCCCATAACCCTTGCACCGGTGACACTGGATATCTCTTGTTCTACCTGTGGAGGCAACTGAGGAAGTACTATCGGCTGGTTTTGGGGCAGATTCTGTTGCTGAATTTGTGGGAACAGCACGTGTCTTGTCGCTGGAAGGAGGCGGTGCACGCCCAGTCAAGGAAGTAGTCGTACGCTGCTGCCATGGTGCTGATTTTCCTACAGAAACATTAGACCTTGCACCTGCACGTCGTCCCTACACTTCTCTTTCAGCTTTACAAGCAATATGAAAACATTTTGTTATGCTATTGTAATCTTTGTATTCAATGATATCCTGAATTTCTCTATTCTACCCTCCCACAAATCTAGCAATAGCAGGTTCCTCACCCTCCTCTATTTGACAATGCAGCATACCCATTTGTAATTCTTGATAATATTCTTCTACACTTTTAGCACACTGTCTCAATTGCTGCAACTTATGTAACAGATCACGTGCATAATAAGAAGAAACAAATCTAGCCCGCATGACCCGTTTCAAAGCATCCCAAGTTTGTGGCATGTTATTAGGATGTTTCTTGCCATGTTCTATCCACCAAACAGAAGCAAATTCAGTAAACTCACTAGTAGCAGCCCTAACACGTGTAGCTTCAGGAAATTCATGGCATGCAAATTTTTGATCAACAGCAATTTCCCAAGTAATGTAAGCATCAGGATCATATTTTCCATCAAAAGGAGGCATCTTAAATTTAATCTTACTGAAAGCATCATCATTACCATGTACCTCGCGTCGACGATGACCACCCATACCTCGGTGATTATGACGTAGCCGACGGTGACTAGGTTCTTGGTCTTCAACTTCAGTATCTGCATTATATGCATTTTCATCGCCACTTTCTTCCTCGTTGTCATTCTTCTTGCCATCTTTCTTGTCATCTCCATCACGCCCGCCGTTGGTTTTAGCATGCATGTCATCAAATCGCCTCAAAAGTGCAGCAATACTCTTATCCATACGAGCCACTGAAGCCTCTATCTTTGTAATCTTGCTATTGGTTGTGATTTGTGAGGCCTCCAATTGCCCAAACTTGTTATTCGTCACCAGCAAGTCATTATCAATCCCCTCGTTGTGCTTCTTCACCAACCTTTCAAAATGTTGTATGATGCCCTTGGTACGAGGAGACTATGGAGTCTTGTCACTTTGAGATCCATCACCATAATCTTGAGAGCCCGTCATGGTTAAACAAACAGAGGCAATAAGAGAAACAGGTGAAGAAATAAAATCCCTACAGCTAATAGGATGTAGGTACTATAAGGCGCTCACTCTCAACTTGTTATACAAGCTCTTACCAATTGTTACCTTGCTCGACAGGAGGGTACGGCTACCAACAAGTCTGGAAACCTGGAATAAAGTATATCGGTGCCGCAGCAACAAGACCTGTCAAGCTGTAGTCGGATATGTGGAGCTATAGGTGGGCTAAAAACAAGGAATAGCTAGCACCACATTAGTTAAAACAAAGCAAGCTGAATAATCGTTCAACAGTGGTACTGTGCTGGTCCTAGCCTAGACCATGCTAGAGATGTGAGCATGGACACAAAGGAAGTCACAACGCACCACCAAAAACAATCACAATGATCAGCCCCTTTCTTTCTTCTTTTCCTTTTGCTTCTTCTCTTTTTTTTCTTTTTTTGTTTCTTTTTTTATTTTTCTTTTTTTCAGCGTGTCCTCAAAACTGAATATATGAACAAAGAGGATCCCAAACAGTCAATCACCACATAAACTCATCTATTTATGCACAAACTTGGAGAGGTCGAGTATGGGGATATGAAGTACCGCTGCCTTCCTATAACACGTTGAGGATAGATGCACAATGCAACAGCCGCCAATTAAGTAACCTACGCGGCCAGCAAATCGGACTCCAAAATCGATTGCAACTCGGACTTCGACACGGTGTGCGGTTCGGTTTCCCCCTTCTCGCAACTAGCAGATTCCTGGTTAGACTAGGTCACCAAAGAGTACTCAAATTAGCCCACACGGGAACAGAATGATCTCACATAGCTGTGACTGAAACGTGACAAGAACTCGAAACTCTAAACGACCAGAACTAAGACCAGCAACTCAACACGACCGATGCAACCGAAAACTCAACAAGCCCTAACTAAGTAGTACTAGCAAAGGCTCAAAGGGTTTATAGGATCATGGTAAAACTAATCTACTATTTTTTGGGCTTTTGCAGACTATAGGAAATTAAAAAAAGCAAAGGATTGATAATCTCTCACCGATAAACCTCGCTCTGATTACCAACTGATGTGAACCCGCTTGGGTTTACGCCCGATCTTTTGATGAGAAGCATGGAGGATAACTCGATTGGAGGAGACGACATTCATGGCCCGACTACAGCCTTCCAAAGGATGTTGTGCCTTAGCAACCAATACACCACCTCTTATGGCTGCGCGATCTTGTGGAGCGCGTCACCCGGCCACTAGGGCACCCGTCCTGCAAGCAATCGAAGAACTAGCAAGAACAAGTATTGAACAAGTACTAAAATTACTAGATGGGAATGAAGTGTTTCAATCTGAATCTCAATCACAAACGAAGTGGGGTTCTGAAGACTCGAAGACGGGCGGCTGGACCAGCACACGCGCTTACAAGCAAGTAGCAATGGCTAAACTTGATCTAAACAAAACCAAATTCTTCTTCGCGGTGGGTAAGGGGTATAAGACAAGGGAGGACGACCATAGGGTGCTAGGGTCATGATCCAACCCTAGGACCCATCCATAATGGACTCTACATGATACATGGCCCATTGGGCCAAAATAAGATGACGCGGCATCATGGGCAGAAAACATCTCGGCACAAATAGAGAATTCTGGCCAACTCCGAATAGATATGGATGTGCAGTCAGATCTGTTAGAAAGTAGACTCGATAAGCTTTCCGTGAAGTACTTGAACGCCCCAATCCGAGTCTGTATGCGTCTGTGGCATCCATCACAAGTTGAAGTTTTTCTGTAGTCCGAATCCAGCCTGCGCGAATCCTTTTCCTTCTCGATCCTTTCCATGATTCCTAAGTAAAACAAGAGTGCACAGGTCTCCACAATCTAAATATGATGAACATGAACTCAGGAGTGAACTCACCAGATGATTAAGTTGTCTAGCACAAGCATGGGTAATAGGACCAGCAATGATAGGAGAAGATGGTGTGGTTGTATCGTTGGCGGTGATGTCCTCATCAGATGCTCTTTTACTAGCAATGATTTTGAAGTAACCTCTCTTGATGGAAAAGAAACTATCTTCAAGAGTTTTCATCATGATAGTTTATATCTTGTGGATTTCTCTTCTAAAGAGGCTAATCTTACTACTTGCTTATTCTCTAAATCATCTATGGGTTGCTTATGGCATAGAAGGCTTGGTCATGTTGGTATGACACAACTCAATAAACTAGTGAAGCATGATCTAGTTCTTGGCTTGAAAGATGTTAAACTTGAGAAGGATAAATTGTGTAGTACATGTCAAGCCGGCAAGAAAATAGATAATTCTCATCCAACCAGGAGTGTCATGTCCACCACAAGATCTTTGGAATTATTGCACATGGATTTATTTGGTCCTACTACATATAGAAGTATTGGTGGTAATAGCTATTATCTCGTGATTGTGGATGATTATTCAAGATTCAGATGGGTATTCTTTCTTCATGATAAATCTGATGCATGTGATATTTTCAAGAATTTTGTCACAAGAGCTGAAAATGAATTTGATCAAAAACTGAAGAAAGTGAGAAGTGACAATGGTAGTGAATTTAAGAATACTTGAGTTGAAGAATTTTGCATTGAGAAGGAGATCAAAAATGAATTCTCAACTACTTATACACCCGAGCAAAATGGTTTAGTTGAGAGAAATAATAGAACATTGATTGATGGCAAGGTCAATGCTAACCGAGTACAATGTCTCGGATTCTTTTTGGGCTGAGGCCATTAACACTGCTTGTCACTCATCAAATAGGCTATATTGTCATGGATTCTTCAATAAGACTCCATATGAGCTGCTCATTGGAAGAAAGCCTAATATCTCCTATTTTGGGTATTTGGTTGCAAATGTTATATCCTGAGAAAAGGCTCTTGGTTATCCAAGTTTCAAAGCAAATGTGATGAATGATTCTTTCTTGGGTACTCATCTTGTAGCAAGGCTTATAGAGTGTATAACAAGTCTAAGGGATTTGTTGAGAAAGCCTATGATGTTCAATTTAATGAAACAAATGGGTCTCAAGATGAGAAGGAAAACTTGGGTGATGTAAGAGGAGAAGGTTTGAGAGAGGCTATGAAGAACATGTCTATTGGGGATATTTGACCAAGAGAAGAGGAAGATGAAGATGAAGATCCATCAATTTCTATCCAAGTGAATCCTTCCACTTCTATGTAAAATAATCAAGAAATTGGTGAATCTAGTAACAATGACTCTTCTCAAGAAAATGAGCAATTGGTATCTACTACTCCACCATCTACATCAACTCAAGACCCGGTTGCTCAACCAAGAGTCCATGGTCAAGTTGCCAAAGATCACCCCATTGATCAAATTGTGGGTGACATTAGTAAGGGTGTCCAAACTCAATCTCGTGTTGCTTCTTTTTTTAACATTATTCTTTTGTATCTTCTCTTGAGCCTAAACGTGTAGATGAAGCATGAGAAGATCTGGATTGGGTGATGGCTATGCAAGAAGAATTGAATAATTTCACTCGCAACAAAGTTTGGGAATTGGTTGAGAGAAAGTTGCAAGGATGTAAATTCGGTCTGGATCGTCGATCCATGAGAAATTTTAGAATTTGGGTCCTAATTCACAAATTTGACACTCAATTCGTAGACCTTTCAAAATATGACATCACGGACACGAAATCCTTCAGTTTGGATGTTTTTCACCTATTAACTAGATTTTTCTTCTTTTTTCTTTTTCTTACCTTTTTCAGCCCACTTAAGATTACTATTTTTGCCTCTAACATTATCTCTGCCTTTAGATGCATCGGGGCCCTGTACATCCCACGCCTCTCTCTCCCCGTCCTTGATCCCCGCTTGCTTGCCGCTTCCACCACCCTACCCTTCTGCTGCCGCCCCACGCTGTTGTTCCCTCTCACCTGCACCCTCTCCGCCCATCCCTCTCCTCCTGTGAGCCCTCCGAACACCTTGAGGTGGAACGCGGCCGGTAGCTTGAAGCTGAGCAGGACGCAGACGCTGCTCCCAACGAGCGCCAGTGTGGCAGTCCCTCGAATTAACTCGGTTCAACCGGCACGAGACATCGCCCCTTTAGCGGCATCAAGGGTCATTGGAGTTTTGAAACGAATTAATCCTGAAAGCTGTCAGGTATAAGGTCCTGATTAACCACCCTAGTATGCAAAGGAAAACAAAGGGGCACTCCTGGGTATGCAAAGGCTTTTGGCTCGGGGTTTATTTAGCCAAAAAACAACTAGAAGTTCAAGTACTTTCAAGTTTTAGCTCAAGTTTAGTAAAAATTCGGCAAGCTATCAACTAGGTTTTGCACTAACTAGAGCACATATGTTGTAGCAAATAAAATTCAGCAAGCAACTCATTTAATTCTTCTCATTCTCAAGTTCATATTCAAGTTATTACTACGTGCTAACAAAGAGGACGAGTAGTTTCATATACCGCGAACGACAGACAATTCGAATTGATTTCAAAAGCTTGCAGGGGAAACCTAACCACATGACATATGCACACCTGAAGGTCATGTATGGCAACCTTTCCCAACTCTTAGACCAACTACTCCACCATGGTCGTGTTGCTTCTGGACACTAGTCCCCACACCGTTACTTCCTCGAGCCTGACGTGTGAGTTGACAACTAGACCGCTCTGGTCTGCAATGATATGAGAGTGTCACACGACAATAAGGGAACGGCTAATGAATGCGAACAAAGGAATAAGAAAGGTACGTTGGTTTACCGGTCCCTTTACTCCGGTATGCGGCTAGTACGTTCAAAAACATGCCCAACACTACTAGCTACGAACGGACCTCAACAATTTAAGCATATGTGAACAGGGCAATCAACCAACACATGAATATCGCACAAGACCCCGTTCATCAATCTTATGATTCCAACATAAAGAGCACAATCAACTCCTATAACTTGTGAGTGACAGTCAATCACTCTACTTTTACCGGCCCTATTAGCATAGCAGCTATCGGAACGAACGTACTAGTAAGCATAACATAGGTTCCTAGGATCATGCATACTAAGGTTTCGAGTAACTCCTAGAAACGTAAATGCACAAGCATATAACATAGAAAGTAAAGCCATTCCAGCTCATCGTGAAAGAAAAAAGACAGATCGCCAGTTACGGATCAGGTCAGTACGACACCCGAAAATAGCCCCTTCGATGCTTCCCTTCAAAAATGTATAAATCTCAATCGTAAGGGCGAGCTCGAAAAAGAGAAACAAAACAGGTATGTTGCTTTACTGATTGGTGCTATTCACTTGTCGGAACTAGGATAAGGGAAAAGTATTGGGTACATTCAGTTTCAGTATCGATAGCTTATCCCGTATCAGCTCTATTTCCTTTCCTCAGGAATTGTACTGGCAACTATAATAAGTAATTAGTTTCAAACATAGGTTAGATGCTCTGGTGCTTGCCTTCTTCACCGGCCTTGGGCCCCTCCGAGCTTTGGCTTGGGTCTTGCTCGATCACCTCGGTCACGTGCACTTGAGCTTTACGTGGCTCACTCTCGGACTCCAACACCAACTCGTAATCCCTGTCGGCTAGCGAGTGATCTAAATGACATGAGATGCGCGTGTGTGAGCTTAAGAATGGTTATGACACAAATGCATATATGATGCTTATGAGTGCAGTAACTCAATCATAGGGAGATAATTAAACATGAATGTTTCATGAAGAACGCTTTTAATAAGAATGAGAGCAAGGCCCTAGGCTTAGATGGTGATTAACTAGTTCCTTTCTTCGTTTACCGAGTAGGTTAAAATTTCCTCTTCGGTAGAGAGGCTCAGTTTACAACTTTAAGTGAGCCGCTTTCTTCATCTACTCTAGTAACAAGTTGTACAAAGTTCATTAATCCACAAGTTGAATTTGCTAGTAATAATACATGGCATATATGTGAATAAATCATGAAATGGTACTAACAAGCATATAAAAATTAATCAAACACCAAGTAAACATGCATCTGAACTTGAGCAACCTATTTGAACAACAAAACTTGTATGAACATGAGTTTAAGGTACTCAAACCAAATTATTATCTAGCAATGCTAGTTTTCACATTTAAATGCAAAACTGAAGCCATTCATGAGCAATCAGCATGAAACTTTCTGGAGATGATCAACTGGTTATACTAAGCAAGATTGATAGGTTCATGCTCAGAGAAATGGCATTTACTATGCAAAAACATTTATATAAGGTTTAAGCCTAGTAATTTTATTTGCAGCTAGAGACATGCTATGATAGTAAGAATTTGCCGGATGGTAAACATGGACAGTTCAAGCATATTTTGAATTTTCAGCATTTTATCACAAGTATAGAATTTACAAAAATTCATACAAGTTCAGCTAGCTAGTAAAGAAATAAAATCATAACTCGGTACAGAATGACATGCAAGAGCTCAATGTTGCTCAGTTTCTCAAATATGATGAGATGCAGCTTGAGATCCAAAATTAGAGCATTTCAAGCAGGTTAACTATTTATCCTAAGTTCCATTGCTTAAACATGGAAAAAATGATAGATAATACAAGAACAACACATCTATAGTAATAAAATCCATAACTCAGTGCTACTACTTGCATATGTCATAGCAAAATTTATTTCACGAATTTATCATGCACAGAGAATTCAATATGAATATTTCAATTTCCCAAACATGAATACAAGTATAAATTCAAAACTGGTAGAAAAGTGAACTTGCTGCCTATGCATGTTACTCTACTGAGTAGATCTAGTCACTCGGAACTCAATGCAACATGATTTACCATTTCAGCATTTTTCTACAATTTAATATGCAATCAACATGATTAAGGGAGCACATGCAAGATCAAATAAAATTTGTACAACAAAGTAACTTTTCCATGCATGCATGCTATACCACTAGAAAGGCAATTTTACAAGGAGTTCAAAACAATTGGATTTACTATTTTTTAGATTTTTCTATGAATTTTGGTGGATTTTTGAAAATCAGCTCAAAAGGAACAAAGAAAACTCTGCAAACTTTCAATCTACCCCCTAGAATCTATAGTTAATCACATATCAGCCCTCAAAACTTCGGATCTAGCCCCTGAACGAAAACCGACCGACAGTTTTGCAAAGAAGGCCCTGCAAGATTGAAAACTCGCAAACAAGCCCTAAAATCTTATCCAAAACCCATGCACTTCCCTTTTCTTTTGCAAATAGGTCCTTGGCCTCGGCTCGAGAGCGGCAATGCCGACCAGCGGTGGCGCTCGGCCGTTCCGGCTGCTATGGCCAAGAATCGATGATGAGAACATCACCATGAGCTTCCCCCAGCACTCCGAACACCCTATCCTATGGTCAATTACCTCTATTGCACCTTGAAGCCTCGGCCTCGCCATCAATGGCGGACCGGTGGCTCGGCGTGCAACGGCAAGGACCAAACGGCGGCTACGGCGGCTCAAGGACGAGTGCGCGACCAACAATGCAACACGGCGAGTCTACCTGTGTAGCGGGATTAGGTGGAGGAGGCGCGAGTGGGGTGACTGACGGTGGAGTTCGCGGCGGCGGCCATGGTGGCTCGGTGAGCGGCACTGGCGGTGAGGATGGATCGATAAGAGGCGAGGGGGAAGAGAAGGGTAGCAGCGGTGGTGCTGCGGCTGTTGGGGCGGTGAGATGACGGCGGCGGCGTTGCGGCGAGAGAGAGAGAGAGAGGGAGCGCGAGAGAGAAATGAGAGCGAGGGAGAGAGGGAGCGGACGCCGGGCGGGTTAGGTGCGGCGAGCGGGGCTGGCGGGCAAGTGGCGTGGGCGAGCTGGCAAGCGGGAGCCGTGCTGATGTGGCGGTGGGTCCAGCTGGTGGAGAGACGAAGTTTGGCCCCGAACAGCTCCGATTAAATTCAAATTTGCGCAAGATTTTTGAATTGAACTCAAAAATATTTTGAACTACAGCACCTAGAGAAAAACAAGAGATACAACTTTGGTATTCAAAGTTTTTGCCAACAGGTTACCAAAAAGTAGATCAGGTCATTTTACTCTCGGTCAAAGGTTTGAAATTTAAACTTCCAGAAATCCTTTTCAAGTAGCTATTTTGTGTAAAGTTTTCAAATATCTACAGGTCATAATTTGGAGAAACAAGTGGCTAGTTTTGAAGATCAAACAATGAAAAAATCTTTGGTGTGACATGTATTTCAAGTTTTCAAATATATTTCAAATGGTGGCTTGGTCAAAATGACCAAAACTCACATTTTGCTGAATTTAAATTTGGGGTTTGACCACACAGTTGACTGCCATTTCAAAATATTTAAACTCAAAAGCTTTGAACTTTCACTATACCATTGGAAAGTTATTGAGCTCTAGTTTTTAATTATGTAAAAACATTTGGGCACTTTTGAATTAGAATTTGAACAAAATTCATTTGAATTTCAGGCCTACAAGAGGACTTATCCAAAAATGAGATTTTTGAACTTGAACACATGCACAAACATGATGTGTATGAAAGATAGATGATTATGATGATGCTTAACATATGCAAACATGATTATATGAACATGAAATGATGCTTCTCATGTTGGTTTGAGTTTCAAAATTTTAAATGCACAAATTTGCACCATATTTAATTTAAATATTTAAATTAAACACAAACACAAACATACAAGGGCATATGCATTAAACATGCATACATATTTATGCAACTTAGGTTTAATTATTATTATTAACATAATTACACCTTGGGTTTTCACAGCAAGGAAGTTGGTGAAGTTGGTACATGGTGGTGAGGCCGACGATGAGGACAAGCAACCACCGGAGCCACCAGCAGTAGCACTTGCCGTGGAGTAGGCGCTCGGTGACCTCGTACATGGGGTTCATCGTCACCATCATTCGTGAAGAAGAGGTTGATGCATAGGCACAGCCCTAGCTGCATGGCGGCCGACAGCCACCTGGCGCCGAGATTGGTGGTGATGATGTCCCGCGTGGTCTCGCCAAACACGACATACCCCATCACCCCGAATAGCCAGTACATGAGTACATGACGACGTTGAACACCATGGGCAGCCCGAGCATGATGCCAGACTTCTTCTTGTTCGTCGCCTTCGCCTCTAGCGGCAGCACCATGCCGATGCCCTCGAGCACATACACAGAAACACCAAGCCCATAGAGGAGTGCATCGGGGCCACCAAACGCGACCACGGGCGGGGGCTTGGTGAGCCAGGCAGCGGCATCCTGGCGAAGGACCAGACCCATGGCGTCGAGGTCGACGACGTCGGGGAAGATGCTCAGCGGTGCAAACAATGTTAGTGTCTTGATGGAATTGAGCCTAAGCTAGAACGACAGCATTGAGTAGAGTGTGCCGTGGTGTTAGAGATGAAGATGATGTCAGACCTAAGGACCGGCAATCCATCGGGGGATACCCGAGTTGTTGATTTGTAGAATGAGGATCATCGAGTTGAGTAGCTTGATGGTGACACAAGATGTAAGGTTTAGACAGGCTCGGGCTACCCGAAGTTAAAATACCCTACGTCTTGTATCGGGTGGTATTTGTATTGCTTGTGCTTGACAAAGCTTCATGAGGCTAGGGCGTGTCGGACCTAAGGAACGGCAATCCACCCAAGTGGTAGATTTGTAGGAGGAGCATCATCGAGTCAAAAAGTTTGATGGTGACACGTACAAGATGTAAGGTTTAGACAAGTTCGGGCTATACGGAGGTATAATACCCTATGTCCTGTATTGGGTGGTGTTTGCATGCGTTGAAGGGAGGCAAGTGGATGGACTTGCATGCAGGACCAGTTCCGATGCAAAATGAAAGGGAATACTCCATTTTCTTGGTCTTTGTGACAAAAGTAATACGACACTTAAAAAACGGAGGGAGTAGTCTCTAACACAAGTTGATATATATAGTTGATGTATAACATCTATATAGATTGATACAAAACATCTATATAAGTTGCTAATATCGCTATACAGGTTGATAGTATAAATAAAATTACTTTAAAACCTATGGAAAATGGGTCTTATTATGTAGATAAAATCATAAGGAATATAAACGTGAAAACAGATTCGAAAATGGATGCTTGCCGAGAAAGTTATTATCAGTCAAAGAAAATGGAACGAAGTACAAAAGATGAAATCAGCATGCCCCCCCCCCCCCCCATATCATGTTACTCCCACGCGAATTGGTTGACGTTAGGCTATCTCCAGCAAAGTAGCCATCCCACGACCCAAACCCATTTTGGATCGCGCACGGTGCTTTTAGGTAACCAAAACCGTCTCCAACGGAAGACCCAAACCGGAGACGCATTTTGCGTACCGGCCTCACCGCGACCCAAAAATGGCTCTCCCTCTCTCCTCGACCCATTCACAGAGCGTCGCTGCTGTTGCTCATCCGCCACCGCTGTCGTTGCTCATTCGCGCCGCCGCGACCACAGACGATGACGGCGAGGCGGTTGCGGACGACGACGGCGAGTCGCTCCCGCGACGGCGAGTGGCGGGCATAGTGAGGTGGCCTCCCACTCGTCTCGCCTCCTCATCCTCTCTCCCGCCATGGCCGCGCGCCGCCTCCTCCTCCTCATCCTTTGAGTCCACCGTCGACGTCGAGGAGGAGGAGGAGGCCGCCGTCGAGGAGGAGGAGGAAGCAGCGGACGAGGAGTACGTCGAGCCGCCGGCGCCGGAGGCCTGAATCCGCACGCGCTGCCTCCATTTGCATGGCGTGCAGCACCTTGCGCGCCTCCTCGACCGTGAGGCTCGCCGCGGGGAACTCCCGCGCCACCGCCGCGTCAGGCTCCCGTGATGAGGACATCCTAGGGCACGATTTGGCTAGGCGCACGACAGTGTAGGCGGCAGCCGCGTGCACACGGTTTGGCCAGGCGCACAACAGTGTAGGCGGCAGTCGTGCACGTCCGAATTATCCCACCTTGCTTAGCGAAGGAGGAGGAAGCCACCTTAAAAGGGAGAGCCATCCTTCCCCTATCAGACTAGTCTTTTAGGGCGATTGGGCCTTTCCCCGAGTGGGTGTGCATAAGAACTGTTGGGGTCCGGGCAACCTTAATTTGTTGGGCCTCGGCCGACCCCACGCCTGGACCGGATGCATCATTTGGTATCAGAGCTGGGCCTTCGTTTAAGGGGCTGGGAATGATGAGGACATCTTAGGGCACGATTTGGCTAGGCGCACGACAGTGTAGGCGGCAGTCGTGGCCCAGCAGGAGCACGGTTTGGCCAGGCGCACGACAGTGTAGGCGGCAGCCGCGTGCACACGGTTTGGCCAGGCGCACAACAGTGTAGGCGGCAGTCATGCACGTCCGAATTATCCCACGTTGCTTAGCGAAGGAGGAGGAAGCCACCTTAAAAGGGAGAGCCATCCTTCCCCTATCAGACTAGTCTTTTAGGGCGATTGGGCCTTTCCCCGAGTGGGTGCGCATAAGAACTGTTGGGGTCCGGGCAACCTTAATTTGTTGGGCCTCGGCCGACCCCACGCCTGGACCGGATGCATCATCCCGCTTGGCCGTGGCCGGCGGCGCCGCGGGTGGGACGAGGCCGTCGAGGTTGATCCTCGAGGTCCCGGATCCGGTCAGCCAGGGGCATGAAGCGGTCGGGCTGCACGGCGTCGGCCGGAGTGGAAGCAGCAGCAGGCAGTGCGCCGACGGAATCCTGGTGGCGCCGCCCTCTTCTCTTCCCCCTCCCCCTTCTTCTCTTTCCTCCTCCTCTCTGTTTTGGCGCGCTGCAGAGTTGCTTCCCGCGCGCCGTGGTCTTTTATGCGTTGGCTGTTGGAGATGGCAAGTTTTTGGGTGGCGACCCTTTTCCTGTGCAAGACCCAAATCGGTGAATGGGTCTTGTGTTTGGGTTATCATTGTTGGAGACAGTCTTATGACAAAAA
Source organism: Echinochloa phyllopogon (assembly GCA_033239725.1). Classification (NCBI taxonomy): domain Eukaryota; kingdom Viridiplantae; phylum Streptophyta; class Magnoliopsida; order Poales; family Poaceae; genus Echinochloa; species Echinochloa phyllopogon. The sequence continues at coordinate 35,089,045 of BTCW01000018.1, forward strand.
ATCTACTCCCTTTTCTGATATTTTGTTCCAGACGTTGTTCACTTTGGATAGCGGAGTCACGCTATGGCCTGGTGTGCGACTCGTCGCGCGTTAGCGCGGTCCATTGAAAAGGCAGAAGAAAGATACCAAAAAATGAAAGAATAGATTAGCTAGAAAAGGAACCAAAATTAAAAATAATGAAACAAAATGGTGTTAGTAAGAAAATGAAATAACACAATGCGACCTTCTGGGCCATGTGCCCCCCCCCCCTATCCTTTGCTTTTGAGCTGCGCGTATCGTCATCGGCGTCGCGTTCTCCGACTTGGACTCGAAAGAGGAAGAAGGTTTCAAGGATCAACGTCAAGCTAATGAGCGAGAAAGACAACGAGGCGGTGCTAGAGTTGCTCCGGCAGCTGCAGGCAATGCCGATGACCTTCGAGACTCTGGAGACGACCAAGGTCGGCCGCATTGTCAACGCCCTGAGGAAGAGCGCGCCGTCAGAACAAGCGCGCGGGATCGTCGCTGCGCTCTACATGGGCTGGAAGACCCTCGCCGACGAGCACTTCTTCACAACGCAGCCGCGGCGAGTGGAGGAAGCTGCAAAGGTTGGTAAAAGCATCACGTGTTCGTCGCCGATGAATATGGAGAAGCAGTCGGCTGGGACGAACAGTTCGACCGTGGGCAATCACTCAGTTACCATGACCCGGAGAGTCGCGGAGGCGACGGCTACCCATGAGAGGTGCACAAACGACGCGGCGATAGTCAAGAAGCAGAGCAGCGCCCAGCGGCCGTGTCCACGCTGGTGTCGAACTCAAGGCCAAGTGGTTCCAGCCAGCAGTCCGCCTCCCCAGAGGCCAGAGACAGCGAGCCACCACGGTCCAGTCGTTGCCAAGCCTCCACAGAGACAGCGAGCCACCACGGTCCGGTCGTTGCCAAGCGGAGGAGCTCTGGTGGCCGGTTATCACAGGATGTTCAAGGCTTCCTTCCTGAGCAGCCGCGTCAGTATTGTAGCAGTAATAGACTAATTTTTTATCGGACGCCGGAATTATAGTTTGTTGTTGGCTTCGTCCTGGTTTAGGATGATTGATTAATTCGACTCTTCCATTATTCACTTTCATGGTCACAAAACTCCAATGCATCCAGCACGACTGGACCAGCGAGGACACGAGAGATCTACCATATTTTTACGGATAAGATGATCTTAACATTGCCACACTTTGGTTCAACATTAAGATAACTGGACTACCGAAGAAAACGCAAGTACCAAGCTATGCAAATAATGCCACATGAAAATAGTCTAATTTAAGACCTTAATAAGATAACTTCATCTTTAAATAGTTAGGCTACATGTCATCCTGTGGTTTGGATGGTAATGTATGTAAATGAAACAGCAAACGTTACAGAATTTCTATTAGGTGAAATACCACATTTAAAAGTGAAGGGCGCTGGACCAACAGCGGCCACACATAAGCTTGGAAGGCAAGTGCACAAGGTAACCCATCAGCTGAGCTTCATTGCAGCAATGCTCTTCGCAAGTTCCATGGCCTCCTTGAGCTGAGAAGCATCACTTCCCTGCAGTATGAGCAATCGTATAATCGTCAGGTTATTCTAGATATCCATGTACTTGACTCATGCTCTGGCACTTGGAGAAACTGCGGAATGGTGTGCATGCTCACCTGGCCCTGGGCAACGCCATTCTTGCCACCACCACCTTTTCCCTTGAGTGGTGCAATTGAAGGTGTTAGCCAATCCAACACCTTAAAGCCACTGGAAGTGTTGGGTGGCACACCGGCGTAGATAACAACTTTGTTTGATGCCTCATCTGTGCTGAATAGCATTATAGGCAAACCCTGGGCAAGATGACTACTGTTAGTTCACCAGGATATTCAAATTTGATAGGGTTAAAACAAGGGAACAAGATACAACATAATTTGAGCAAACAAAAACAATGTAGTATACGCTAACCTTTTGGTCCATGACCTTGATAACTGCTTCCCGAACAGCAGTGGTATCAAGACCCACATCAACATGAGTAACACAGAAGGGCTTCTTTTCGGAAAAAGCAGCTTCAGCTGCATCCATTGCAGTCTTGACAGCCTTTTGAATATTCTGTTCACCCACTTTCTTCTTGGCCTTCCTAAGTTGATCCTGCGACATGCAATAGTTGCAATCAGCTATCACAAAAATCATAAGTAACTGTTATTTCTTCCATGGAGATAGAATCACATTTGACATCTAAAAGACAAACACATCGACAGACCTCCAACTTGGAAACTTTGCCTCTTAGATCAGCTTTTCTGGGTGCAGGGATGGCAGCTGCATCCAGCTTATTCTTGATGGAAGCAATTTTCTGAAAAGGAACATCATAGTTAGATAGTAACCTTGCAAAATGTCTTCAAAGTACTGGTACACTTTTGACCTTAATCTTAACACATGTAAAAAGCTGCAGAGAGAATATTATAAATGGAAGAGATATAAATCAGAAAATAGTTTATGTGTTATTTCTTCCTTAAAAAGACAACATTTCCGCCTTTCTATTGTAATAATACCCTAGTTATCAAACAATCTGCAGCTCACAATACAGGGCACAAACCACAAACACAAATATAAAAGCTTCATACCTTCTCCAATATTGCACCCTCCAATTGAGATGCTTCATTGAGGTCACATTCAATAGATGAGGCTAATTCCATAGCCTCAGCAGCACATCCAGCAGTAACAGCTGTTATCCTCCTAACACCTTTTGCGATACCCTCTTCAGATAAAAGCGCAAATGCTTTGGCATCTCTCGTGTTCGAGACATGTGTACCTGATACATATACATAAAACCTTAGATTTCCTTATAACAAATACTGAAGGGCATGCCATAGGGTTGTAAACATACCTCCACACAGCTCAGTTGAAATAGATAGCCACTCTTTGTGCTCTGGATTTGCAAGTAGATCTTCCACTTTGCGGCCAACTGATACAACTCTTACTGGATCGGGGTAAATCTACAAAACCCAAACGTATATATTACAAAGACATACACATATGAAATGTCAAGATGAGTAAAAAAAACCTACTTCGCCGAACACGGCTCGTAGACCATTTATGCGCTTTGCGTCTGCTAATTTTATTTCACTAGCATATACATCCAGCTCATCCTTTATTTGTTGGTTCACTATAGACTCAATCTTTCTCAAATCTTCAGGCTGAACCGGTTTCCCTGTTATGAACCAAGCGTTGAGTTGACAAGCTTTGAACCAAGCGTTGGGTTGACAAGCTTTGAAAATACACATGTGAAAGCAATATGAAAAGAACCATGATACCATGAGAAAAATCAAATCTCAGCTTCTCGGGTAGAACTATTGAACCTTTCTGGTCAACATGATCACCAAGTACTTCCTGCACACACAAGAATCAAGAGTGAAATGAAAAAAGAGAGAAGGAGAAGCTATATAAATTTTATACAGGCTAGAAACGAACCCTCAGAGCAAAGTTGAGCATATGTGTACACGTGTGATTTGGAGCAATTAGAGTACGCCGGTCGTAATCAACCTATCAATGGTAACATCAGTGTCAAAAATCAGTGTAAAAATGAATTACAGATGAACTAGTTCGCTTAAGGTTGTCAGTAAAAACTCACCTTGCATGTTACACTATCGCCAACAGATAAAGCTCTAGAACCTTCTGTAAATGAACCGATATGCAAAATGTAGCCAGCAAACACTTGGACATTATTCACATTGAAAGTTCCAAATGATCCTTCAATTCTCCCAGTGTCATATATCTGCCAGAAGGTTTGTGAGTAGAAAGATTCAGAAAATCAGCAAATGTAATATAATACAATAACATGAAAACAAACACGTAACTTAGGAACCATAGAAGCAAACTTCAATATTCCCACAACATATTATGCTTCTAAATTTCAGACAAGATTGAATTATCAACTTAGGGCATGCTTGGTTACACTGCAGAACCTTTTTATTTATACCAGTCATTACTGATTTCTTCGAGGTTATACTTACTATGGCTCCTAAAAGTATGCTTTTAACCATTACCTTCGTCCTTCGATGCAAGAACAAATAAAAAGATTCTTCGTGTTTCAAATGTGAAATCGTAACATGACCTTAAAGAAAAAATATGTTATGAAATTTTTGCAAAGACACTTTTATCAGCACGATGGTTTGGCAAATCAGAGAAAGTCCTAAACTGCACCACAGATAGCTCTGACTACATTGGTAACAACCAAAACTGCCTGAAAACTTGACTTCAAAGTTTGAATTAAATTTGCCAGTCTGATGAAAAAACAGTCTAACAGATAGGAACCAATCTAAGCAAGGCAAAGACAAGCAAAACTTGTGTCTGCAACTTCATACTTTCAGATTTTATATCGACATAGATGTAGCATGTAAAATCCTATAACTGGTGTTCTAATCTTAGAGCTTAATGGGGTGAATGGCAAAACAACACCAAATACCCAATCTGTTCTATATCAAATCTTGTGTAATCCAAAATTGTACCTGACCACCCTGTTCTGCATAGAAGCTTGTACTTTCCAACACAAGGCCAAAGTCCTCGTAACCAGATGCAGTATCTATGTATTCTGAGCCAGTATAGATGGCCTTGACCACACTTCCATGTTCCTGCAAAATCTCAGTGGTAAGAATAGAAGACCACAATAAATAACAGCCACCAACCGAATCAGGAACGGCCAACAGTAGAAGTGCAACAATAACAACAAAAGTTAAGTGGCGTCTAACCTTGGGCCACATGAACTTTGGGCTATCATCTGTGCTGGCAAGCCCCTGGTTGCGCAGCTGTGCTGTAGCATTGGCATCCATAACAATAGAATTCCCTCCAGCCTGCAAAAATAAGTGAAATACAAACAAACAACCTTTGTTGTGTGAATTCAATAAGGTAGATACTAAATAAAAAATAAGGTGCCCGATCAAATGATTAAAAAAAATAAAAAAAATAAAGATGGCATAGCACCACAATAAACTTTTCAGGATCAATTTATACACTTGTTAGAAATGAAAAATAACCTTGTTGCGAGCATTCCTAGCTTTTTGCCTTGCTTCTTCCATAGAAGCATTAAAACCATCTTTGTTGACAGTCAGACCATAGTCGATTGCCATGACCTATGCACCAGAAAATAATAACAATACAAGATAAACAGATATAAAAAAATTATTTCACAAAAAAAAGGTAATAAAGATTTTATTGAATTTCTGATCAAAACATGAGTAAACTAAAATGTGAAACTAACCTCAGTCAAATCAATCGGATAACCATATGTATCCCACAGGATAAATGCATCCTGAATGAACAAATTAATTAGTTCAGCATACCAAAAGGAGAATAATGTAAACTGCATAATTCACTAGGGCTTCCAATTTAAGGTTTACAAACATTGTATCATCTAAGGATGAGTTCTATGTGGAAAACTACAAATTCATATTTTTAAGTAAGATGAGAGAATTATTTTTAGTACTGAACTATCAAGTTCAGTTTGTAGTATAAGATTTCTGACGAGTTTATTAGGTCCACCAAAAGTGAAGCCTAACCATTCAAGAGGAACGAATAAACTAGTTCTTATCTGACAAGAAGCATCTAACATATGATGGTTTCCTTTCAAGTATCAACACAATGACTTCAATGAGCCACACTGAAATTCAATTAATCATGCAGCACAAGTAGGAAAATAACTTGTTTAGATAGCTTAAACTACTTAAATTCCTGTCAGTGGGTCCACAACAGGGGATTTAGGAGGATGGCTTCATCATCAGCAACAAGAAATATTTATTTCCCCTACACATGGGAATGGTTTGTTGTTTATAGACATAAAATTTGTGAGTTGTTTAGTTAACTAGCAAGAACTCACGTGCGGCACACACGTTTATTGATGACACATAGGTATTAAAACAATGTCACTTGAGTGGGCCAAGGTAAACATACCAGTCATGCGAAGCGCTTTTAAAAATACTTTATATTCGCACTCTCATGTATTCTCAAATCCAGAGGCACATGATTTTTTGAGATAGTTGGTCTTTATTTATATGGAGAAAAACTCTCCAATCTATTGTTTATTGGCAATACGGGATAATTGTGTATATACAAAAAAAAACGCGAGGAGGTTTTACCAGTTCGGACATTGATTCTTTTAAAAAAAAACTTGTTTTTTCAGTTCAGAAAAAAGCTCTTTTATTCCTTTTCAAAAAAAAGCTCCGAGGGGGTTTTACCGGTTAGGACGTTGATTCCTTTAAAAAAACTCATTTTTTTCTTTCCAAAAAAAAGTGGGTACAAAAAACACTGGTGAAAAAAAACGGGGGGCTACGGGTGAACTCACATGGGGTTTTTCGCTATGTCAAAAAAAACCTTTGCAATATTTCCTTTTTCTTTCTTCAATGTGGGTCCAGGTGGGTCCATTGTGAGGGGTATAGGGGGTTTTAGTTGGTAGCAAAAGTTTTCAAAAGAACTCGATCCTTTTAGTATAGATTCTAGATATATCTTAAGGATCAAGTCATGCCATTTATATAAATCAAAGATGTATCTCTCTCCATTAACATCAAGCAAGCAGAGGAATATCAATATACTCAGATTCTGATCTCTAGTCCTGCCCTTGGGGTGCAGCTACCACTTATCGACACCTTCGCATTGCTGGGTTCAGTAAATTAGTGCCATCTAAAGCCCATTCCATAACACTGGAGGTAGTAGCAACATAGTGCACAAGTGGCCTACCCTCTGACCTCAGATCCTTACCGAACTTCCACATGACAGTTGAGAACAACTAAGGAGCTGGGAGGCTTGGGAATCTCAGACTTAAGGCTGCTGGGATATGCTCTGCGAGTACGCTGGCCTTGGCTGAAGAAATCTGAGCCCAACAAACCTTGGGCAAGTCTGCTACTGCAGGTTAGTAAATAGGTGGAGAGTCTCCTTGCTTTGGCTGTCTCCACAGAGCTTGGCAATGGCGCCAATACTCTGTTCTGGCAAGACAAACGGTTAGATGGAAGAACCATTAAGGATATGGCACCAGCCTTGTATGCTTTGGTTCCAAAAAGAAGGGCAAACAGGTGTACTGTTCTGGAAGCCCTTTCTAATGAACAATGGCTGGAGGATATACAAGGAGACATTTCAGTTGCAGCCTTATTAGAGTACCTCACTATATGGGACATTCTGGAGGGAGTTGAGCGGCAACAGGATATACCTGCATATCTGGAGGCTGTCGCCTACAGGCAGATACACTGCTAGTTCGGCCTATGATGCTTTATACCAAGGTGCAATTCTCTTCGGCCCATTTGAACGAATTTGGAAATCTTGGGCGCCGCCAAAGTGTCGATTCTTCATGTGGCTAGTGGCCCACAGTCGCTGCTGGACTGCGGATCGGCTGGCCAGACGGGGTCTCCCTCATCCAGAGCTCTGCCCTCTCTGTGATCAAGGAGAGGAGGATATCCATCATCTACTGGTTGGCTGTGTTTTTGCTAAGCAGTTCTGGTTCCAGCTTCTGCAATACGTTGGTCTTGCTGCTCTTGCACCACAAGCCTTCTGATACATCTTTTGATGAGTGGTGAGCGAAGGTCGAACTGATGGTTTTGGGAGATATGAGAGCAAGCCTTAATTCTCTGATCATTTTGGGAGGATGGACCATTTGGAAGCATCGGAATGATTGTGTCTTCGAGGGGGCCTCTCAAATGTGTCTGCTGCTCTGAGCTTGGCGAAGGAAGAAGCCCAGCTGTGGGGTATGGCAGGTGCTAAGGGTCTTTCTCAGCTCACTGTCAGAGGAGTGGGCTAATCCTAGGTGTGGTCGGTGGTCAGGTCCTACCTTGTTCTGTGGGGTTTTTTCACCCCTCAGATGATAGGTGGTTTTGGCTTAGGTAGCCCACCTTGGTCCTACCTTGTTTGTTTGTTTGTGTGTGTCTGTGGGCGTTGTGTGTGTTCATGTGAGTCTATGTTAGACTCTTCTTCTATTAATACAATGATACGCAGTTCTCCTACGTGTTCGAGAAAAAACACTTGAGAACAAGAAACAAATGTCATCTAGAGTCCAGAACAGACAGAAACAAGTAATGCAGCGAAATTCAACAACAAACATCTTCCAGAGAAAAAGAACTGAGTAATGTAGTGGAATCCAAAAAACAAAAAATACTTGCCTGACCACTAAGCACTGTTCCGCCATTCTCCTTAACAGCATCTGCAGCTTTCTTAAATTTTTCATAACCCTGCAAATACCATCAACATCACAAATGTTAACAGGGCCAGGCAAAGGTGGAGAAAAATAGAATAGATGTTGGGCAGGTGCAAAGAAATAATGAACCAGATATTAATTTTAACTGTCAGCTTTTGTTCTCTGCTTTAATACAGATATACTCCCTCCGTCTCACAATATAAGGCGCGCACGTACTTCAAGATTCAAACTTTAAAAGTTTTGACCTATAGTTAATCTTTCATAATAAAAACTTTATCTAACAAAAATAATACCATTAGATTTGTATTTAACTGTACTTTTATATAACTATGATTTTGTTGCTACAATCATTATAGTATTGAAGATATTAAGAGTCAAACGTTAGTATGGGAGACACCCACACAAACGGATTCATCTTATAGCACTACCCTCAATATGATGTAAACACTAATCTGCCACGATTAAACATTCATCCAATGTAAACTTGACTAAAGGTGCAATAGTTGAGCAAATCATTCTGGAAAACAAAAATTACCTTTGCTAGAGTGTTCTCAAAACTTTCTTCTTCATCTCTAATTATATCCTGGATATTCTTTTCATTCTCTTTTAGCTCAGGAAACACATCACTCATCACTTGGACAAAAACAGGAACAAGGCTGTTCAAGAAAAATTGTGACTTAAGTGGTAATCACATGCCATAATTGCAACGGACACAAGTTTTTTTTAAATATATGTAGAGTTGTTGCCATTGGTCTAGTATTAACATTTTTGCCAATAATCCAAATGATCAACAAATAGCATGTACTGTAATATGTTGCACTACTCTTACAGCTAACATATGCTGACTCACTGTAATTTGATGTATAACTCAATGTGCATTTATAACCATCATATATATAGAAAAAGAGGAACCCATACAGCCAATATCATAGAATTAATGCTAGCCTCATATTACGCCAATTTGGAATGCGAACAGGCCTCTAGCTGAGTTGGTTAGGTGGCTCTAGTAGCACTCCTCAGGTCCTGGGTTCGACTCCCCGTGGGAGCGAATTTCAGGCTGGGGTTAAAAAAATCCCCTCGTCTGTTCCATGCCAAAGCACGGGTCTAAGGCCCAGCCCGGGTCGTTGATCGTCTCACACGAGTTACGGTGCCGCTGTGTAAGGGTGGGGCAGGGGTTCAGGGGTTTTCTCGAAGGTCTCCTTAGCAAAAATGCCCGGGGGCTGTCTTACCCCCCGCGGGTCGAGTTTTTTTTTACGCCAATTTGGTATTCATCTCAAGTGTAACAGAATATGTTGTTAGTATACCCAGCTAACTAGCAATGGAAAGCGTTTTACAAAATAAGGTGCTTCTTACGAGCTAAAAAACTTTGGCTTTGTCTTCAATTTCTGATGACCAAAGTGAACAGCCCGTCTCAGTATACGCCTCAGAACATATTCTCTTCCCTCATTTCCTAAAAAAAAGCCCATATTAGGAACCATTCTGCAGTACAAAATGAGGCCCATGATGCAAGACATACAAGGAAACGAGAAATAGTTACAAGGTTGCATCAGATCATTTTGAATTGTGCAACATCCTCGGTATTAATTAGGTTGACATAGACGGTGAATAAACCCAACAAGAGGCCAATAACAGATGTTTGCGCAGCATATTGAGTCTGCTCAAACTTTCACCAGAACATCAAAATAGTTATGTATCTGTACAATGCGCAGACTTTGCATCTGTGCATCCCATCCCACCAGTGGTAAGTTCCGTCACAAACAGAGTCAGCCAACAAGGCATAAGTTATCTGTTTCGTTTCATATTATAAGCCAATCTAGGGTTTCTGTGTTCTTGCACATTCAGTCAAACATTTCCAGAAACTCGGAAACGTATTGACTTGTTACCAACCTAAACTGAACGGCACAAGATAATGAACCCTGAGCACAATTATCAGATAGAAATCCATATGATTATTCTGCCGGCTGCAGCAGATTAAGAATGCAATACAGGAAGCTCAAAGCCAGTAGTCTTATAACTTTTTTCATGCTACTAGTCCAGATGGCAAGCATACTTATCATTAAACCAACCAAAAATGCAGAATGAACCAAAACAGGACGTACTTACCAGGTTGAGATCCATCAGCAATAGCAATAGAGATAGTCCTTATATGATCTGCGACTACTCTATAAGCCATATCAACTTTGCCAACATCATCGGAACCTACTTTACCAGAGTAAGGTTGAATTCCATCACCAGCTAACTGTATTTTTATATGCAAATCATTATCAATATATATCATGTGGCCATTAACTATTTAGATGTGCATAAGCACAAAAGCGAATGGAAGTGTTTATCTAGCAAACATACCTTGTGGATAGCATCAAATAGTGGCATGAATACATCTGTGTCATAGTTGCTCATTTTATTCTGAAGGATAGAAGTCAATCGCTCAAAGCCCAACCCAGTGTCCACATGTTTTGCTGGCAAAGTTCTTAAACTGCCATCTGCCTCCCTATTGAACTGAAAATAGCGCCAATGTGTGATTATATAGAACGAATAAATAAGGAAAGATGAAATCTAAAAATAGTGTAATAAATGTCTTTACTATTTTTACCTATTTACATGCAAGGTATAAAAAACAGTATATTAACCTGAATGAACACAAGGTTCCATATTTCAATACATGTAGGATCGTCACTGTTCACTAATGAAGCTGCATTGCGGTCGCCAATACGATCAAAATGGATTTCAGTACAGGGTCCACAAGGACCAGTGTCACCCATCTCCCAAAAGTTGTCCTGTTCAAGCAATGCATGTAAACATGCCATGGATCAAATAAGAAAAATAAGGATGCAAAGACAATACAGTGTAATCAAATAGACAGGTGACATGGAAAACTGGACCATTTGAAATAAAGAAAGATAGAACAAAACTAACAAGTTGCCCTACATTAACAAGTGATTTTACCAAGAGACCAAGAATATGCATAATACCTTGCACCCAAACGGCAAAACCTTTTCTTCCGGTAGATATTTCAACCATATGTTCTTTGACTCATTATCAGCAGCAAGACCAGATTTCTCATCACCACCGAAGTATGTAGCATAAATTCTGTCAGTAGGCAATTTGTACACCTGTGAATTAAGACATCATAATCAGTAGGCTCCTGATATTTCTATAAACAACAGGGCAATTCATACATATAAATTTCCTCATTGTTTTCTCTTTTTTCCTTTTAATTTAAATCAAAAGGCTACATTAGAATATCACAATATAAAGGTCTCGGACAAGAAAATGGTTCGAGTAAATACGTTCTACTACCTATATCGCGTCTAGAATAACCATTGATAAGAATCATTTGAATGTGACATTTCGTTTCCGATCAGCATTCAAAACCATTACTGTCATTTCTTTGAAATAAGATCCTTCCTCAAACCTTAATAGTTTAACACATTTTGAGTATGTTCCTCCTTCCAAGGAAGTCTCAGTATCAGTGAATCTTCCAGCACTACAAAAAATACAGGATCTTTCCTGCACTAATTAGGGGTGGATACAGGACCTGAACTCGAAACAACCCTACAGGAAAAACTAGAAATTGGCAAATCGGAATATTCCCTTGCTAAATTTCTCACATATTTATCAAAATAATGTAATCTTTCGCCATTAGAGAACAGATCAGCAATAATCATTATGTGGCAAATATCTACGAAATCATCTAAACCCAAAACATCCAGATCGGCGCATAAGCCACGGTTTTCCCCACTAAGCAGCTTCTGAATTTGCAGCCTGTAACAATCTCATAACAACTCAACCCTATAGCTGATTCAATCAGCCCTCCATCAGATTTGCAAAGCACAGAACTATACAGAGAAAGAGAGAAAATAGGCAAACAAAATAGAAGAAACAAATGTATATTATATGGGATTTTTCCGTTATGTACCTTGGTGAGGAGCTCCCAGGCCCAGCCGATGGCTTCCTCTTTGAAGTAGTCGCCGAAGGACCAGTTCCCAAGCATCTCAAAGAAGGTGTGGTGGTAGGTGTCCTTCCCCACGTCGTCGAGATCGTTGTGCTTCCCGCCGGCGCGGATGCACTTCTGGGTGTCGCAGGCGCGGCGTAGCCGGCCCAGCGGCGAATCCGGAGCCGCCGTACCGAGGAAGACCGGCTTGAACTGATTCATCCCGGCGTTGGCGAACAGCAGCGTGGGGTCGTCGACGGGAACCACGGGGCTCGACAGCCAAAGGGTGTGCGACTTGGACACGAAGTAGTCGATGAAAGTCTTGCGGATCCGATTAGCCGGCCACTCCAGGGACGGCGATGCCATCGGGGCAGCGGTGGTGGATGCGGAGGAGAAGAGGAAGGAGAGGTGGATTGCGGCGGCGGCGGTCAAAACCCTGGCCTCGGGGTGGGGGGAGGGGAGGCGGAGCAGGCGGCACGCGCGAGATAGGTTTAGGACGGGCCGCATCCACCATCGACTTGCCAGGCCCGAGGATAACGGGGAATTTTACATTATATTTTGCCTAGCAGTTCCGTTTGTACAGTAATTTGCAATGCGGGGGCTCGCCGAGGGCTGTTTTTTTAATGACCCAATACGACCCAGACGCTCACAACGCGCACGCACACTCGTACTCATCCCTATAAATACACGTATATAAACTCTACATCTATGAGCACCTTCGAAGAACCGAGCACCCGACATATCTGGAGATTCCCAAAGTCATCATTGACGTCTCGTTGTCGACGGAAACGCCGTTTACCACTTAACATATAACGCCGGTAAATCCTGAGAAAATCCCAGGAAAAGATGCGAGCACCAGGATTTGAACCCTGGTGGGTAGCGTCCCACTGAACTTTACTACCATTGGACTACAAGCCCAATCGCAGAGCCAGGGGCTGTTTGATTAAAGGGCTAAATAGTCCTTAAATAATTGACAATTATAAGTATTAAACATAAACTAACTGTATAAGTCATTGGGGGATGTTTAGTTCCTAAAAAGAGTGGGTGAAAAGTTGGTAGAAAAGTCACATCGGACACTGTAGTACATTGTAGCACTTTTCGTTTGTTGGTGGTAAACATTGTCCTACCATGACCTAACTAGGCTCAAAAGATTCGTCTCGTCGTGTACATCAAAACTATGCAATTAGTTTTTTTATTTACCTTCATTTAATGCTTCATACATGAGGAGAGAGATTTGATATGATTTGATGTGATAGGTGAATAGTGAAGTTTGGAGAGAGAATTTTTTGGAACTAAACGGGGCCATTGCTACTTCGCGAGACGAATCTAACAAGACTAATTAATCTATAATTAAGTATTAGCATTACATTGTTTAATCATTGTGTAATTAAGCTTAATAGATAGATTCGTCTGGCAAATTAGCCATTGATTATGTAATGGGTTTTTAATTAATCTATAATTAATACTTCTAATTAACATCTTTATATCCGATGTGACGGGACCAAACTTTAGTTTGAGGGAACCAAACACCCCCTAAATATATTGAATGGCAGCTTGGCAGCGAGATTCAAGACTCAACTGAGCAGTCCCTAGAAAAGTTGATTTTGCATGCATTTGATTCGAGAGCATCGGATGATGGGACGGTCTCGTTCGTGATTTTTGGGATGCGATCTCGTATCATATTTGGTTGAGAGGGATGAAGTTATCTCAGTTCTTTATTTGTTACGGGGGACGAGAAAGATGGGATGAATGACGTTTTAACACCGTTAGATACAATATTTAGAAAGCCCCGCATGTCATATACATAGCCCACATATCATCCTCATTGTAAATCTATTTTTTTCTTTTTTATGCCTTATCTTCTTCTCTCCCACTCTGGCGCCCTCCTGCTCTCCAATGCTTGCTCATGCTCAGCCGCCCCGCCAGCGCTCGGTCGCGCTAGCCACCTGTCCGTGCCTAACTGCGGAGCTGGGCCACCCCGCTAGCACCAGCGCGGGCTAGGTTGTGCCGGCCACCCAGCCATGGAGCTTCGCCGCTGCCCCGATCACCTTTCCCGCCCACGGCGCTTAGAGCGCGCCGGACGCCCTCCCGCACCTGGTCGTGGAGCTCTGCCACCTCACCCACGACGCGCACTCATGTTGGCGGCCTCGCTGCATCGCCCCTGGAGCTCGCGCCTCACATGGATGCATTGATGCTCTCCCGCGCTCTTGGTCTTTCTACCGCGCACACGACGGAGGAGCGACTGCGTCAAAGTGGGATGACTCTGTCCTCTCATTTTGGAGGGACGGGGTTATCCCGCTTCTGGAGGGGATATTCCTCTACAGGGATGACTCCATCCCACTAGTATCCGAACCAATCACATGTAAAAATGAGATCGACCCGTTCTGTTCCGTCCCATCCCTGGAACCAGACACACAATTAAGGTTTTAGCGTCGGTTCACAATTTTCTACCAAAACTACCAAGTCAATTTTTCAATGAAATGAAATCGTCTCTCTGAGTACATAGTTTTATTGTACAATTTTATAGATACAAAGTAACACTTAAGTTATGTATATTGTTGTGAGCAAGTGTCTCACATAAACTACGTGCCCTTCATAGATTAAAAGGCATTATAGAATTAATAGCCGCATGGAATCTATGGATGAAACGGATGGGTTTTAGTGCAAGTGCCATCAGTTTCATAGGCCTTGGTAACTGGATGAGAGGAGTGTCATGGCCGTGAAACTCTTTTCTTCTCTTCCCTAATAAATATCTTGCTAAGTCAGCAATATGTATAATAATTCATTGATATAAAACCCTCCATGACACCTCCACTGAGACTGGCCTAAGGGGCCTGCTGGCAAAATAGCTCTTTGAAAAATACCTTTAAATAACTCTTTAGAGTTCTATACATATATCTATATTACTACCTCTATTCTAAATTACTATTCATTGTTAACTTGTTCTCACGATGTTTGCTCATTCGTCTTATTCAAAAAAAATATATACAAATATATGAAATAATAAGACATGCTTAAAGTATCTTTGATGATAACTAATCACAAACAAAATAAATAAAGTTGCATAATTTTTTGAATAAGACGAATGGTCAAATATTACGAGAAAAAGTGAACAACGAATAGTAATTTAAAATGATGGTAGTTCAAAGAATGTAAACTTTTCAAGACACTTTTCACATAAAAAACTTTCATCCACCTCTCACGACGGTCCAAAAGGAGAAGGAAAGGGGTAGGACAATGAAAATCTAACGTTGGGAAGTGTTCACACCAAACACTGAGGTAGCGTTTGGATATATGGAATTGTGACTTGGGAAGGGAAACGAGGGTTGAGGGCTAGAAGATACCATATCCCATGTTTGGATAACGGGAATGGGAAATATAGGGGAAAGGAAAAGGGAAAGGGAAATGGAAATGGAAATGGGAGGCTCTTTTCCCACCATTTCTAACCCAATGCGAGGAGTGGGTTAAGGTTGCAAAGGACCATCAGAGCCGATAGGGATGGATCGTCGTGCTGCACGACTAGAGATCCTGCTAGCTGATACAGGCTCCTCGAGGAACCATGGGGAACGACACTTACCATAGAGGTTCGAGCTTTCTACCGTTCATGTCCGGCACCGCGCTCAGCTTGCCCGCCGCCGCTCACGGGGACTGGCCGAGCTGCTTGGAAGCAAGGTGCAGCTCGATTTCGTAACATCACATGTTGTTCTATGTAAAGTGAAGATCACCGGAGCCGCCCCGGCTTGTCTCGTGCGCGGGTACCTAGAGCCTCTATATGCCTCGCACGCGGGGTCACTGAAGCTGTTGCTCGGCCTGCCGCGGTAGCTGCTGGAGCATCCGCTCGTCTTGTGGCGCCAGTCACTGGAGCAGCCTACGGGGTGGCGGAGGTTGCAGCCTCGAATGGAAGTGCCATGTGGAAGATAGAGCCATTGTTGGCCTCACACAAATCGCCTAAAGATCAATTGGATGGATGGTGGATCATGGACTGATTTTTCCTTTAACACCCGATGTGGCTTGGAACTGGATAAGAGACGAGATAGGTTGCGAGCGATGTGAGGACTCTGGGACGAGCGGAGCCGTGACAAGAGATGCTAACACCAAAGAAAGATTCAGTTTATTTTTTTGATGGGTCCCACAACATAATCCTCTAGCCCAATTCAAGAGTATTCGAACATGGGAAAAGGAAAGAAATCTCATATCCTTATCCCAAACCCACCTCATTTATCTCTCTTCATAACCCAAAGCCTTTCCCATGACTATGCATATGCCACCTGAGGTTGCGTTTGGATATAGATTGGGACAGGGAAAGGGAAACAAAATGAAGAGCTACGAGATAGGGATATGAGATTTATACCCATACGCATGAGGCTATTCTTGATTTGGGTTACAGATATATTATGGGACCCATTGAAAATGCAAAATAAAATACTATATGTACTCCTCTAGCTCACATGCGCGTCACCATCTACAGCCTTCTCCTCCAACTCACTTTTTTTCTCCATTCGGCTCCACTGCACACTCCTCTCACTCAGCAAGGCAAGCAGCTAGCTAGCAGCAACAGAGCAACTCCCACGTCCCTCCTCCCTCGCATCACCGAGCATCTTGGATAGCCTGCGCATCGAAGCGAGCAGCGACATCCATGCGTGCGCTCCGCCTGCAGTAGCATCCATGCGTGCGAGGCCAGAGCGTCCGTATGTGCCAGACGAGCGCGACAGTGGAAGCCCGACGCATGCGGGGCGAGGTCAGTTCCAGTGGCGGCCACTGTTTGTGCGAATCCAACTGCAGATCCGCCCGCTGGCGCTCCTTGCCCCCCCCCCCCAATCGACCACCACCACCAACTTTCTTCACTAAGACCCTGTTTGGGGGTAGCCGAAGCTTTTCCAAAAGCAGCTGGACCGAAAAGCTGGAGCTAGCTTGCTAATCTAAAAGCTAATAGTCTAAGAATTTGTTGGTCCGAGAAGCTGGCATGTTTAGCAACCCAGCTTAAGGACAACTGCTTGCGAGCTGAGGAGTGGAATGTCTGAAATATCCTCTAATATAATATATATGTGATTACTTGTGATATGTAATGATTGATCCGAAGAGCTTGGTTAGTAATAATTTTTGTTTCTTAATAAAATAAAGAATCCAAATAGTAATATTACTCTATATAATTATGACTATTTCCTTGCTTTCACCGAGCATACACAAAAGCATATCCCATGCATGACATGCATTTGTCAAGCATCTACAAAATGACAACTCATGATATTTACATACAAAATAATATTAGCATGTACTCTCTATCTACCATCAACAAGTTTGCAATAAAATCACGAAATGCACGCATATCAATATCATCTGATGATGCACTGTTGTAGTCCACTCCTTCTGATGAAACAACGGGTGGGATGAAATCTTCATATTCATCACACATCAGAAACAACTCATCACTTAAAGCGCTATCACATATGAAGTTATGAAGTGGGATGCATGCAATGATGATCTTCTTTTGCTTCTCAACCGGAAAACTTGGCATATGCAATAGAACTCGCCATTTTGTTTTCAGCACCCCAAAAGAACGTTCAATTACATTACGAAGAGAAGAGTGGCCATGGTTAAAACCTCTTTCAGACCACTTGGCCTGCGTCCACCTTGGAATTCAGGTATGTGCTACTTTTGGCCTTTGTAGGGAGCTAGAAAACCCTTCTTATTTGGATATCTAAAATCAACAAGATAATACTTTCATGTGTATTTAAATAATGTGAGATCACATTGAAAAGACCTGAGATGGATTAGAGGGGGTGAATAGTCCAAACTGTAGCTAAGCAACACTTAAAACAAATAGTCAGTATAATATCCGGAAACTCCGAAGATTTGTCCGAAAACTCCACAAATTCCGCAAAATTTTTTGGAAACTCCGGACTTTTTGCTGAGTATGAACTTCGATGAATCAAACCTGACCCAACTTTGAAACCATTGAAATACTAGAGCCTCTATGTGCTGATCTACTGCTTCAACCAATCAAACTTGACTCAAAACCTCGTAGGATGTAGATCGGCCTCAAACCCTAAGGAAATTAAGAGCAACCACAATCCAAGTGCAATACCAAGTAAATCAAAGACATTACACAAGGATTTAGTTCCCGGGGTTCAACTTCCACAGAGAAAGTATACATCTCCGTTGAGGTGCCCACAAAGGGCGGGTTTGTCAACTAAACCACTTCCTCTCCCTAGGATCCAAAGACCCTAGAGTTTATACTTACTTCACCGGGTAATATAAACTTCCCGGGGCTACCACAACCGAGTTGGAGCTCCCAGGCGACGTCTAGCCATCTAGGAGCAAGCTCCAAGAGTAACAAACCCGAAATCCACTACTTGACGAAGAAATGAAGTGCTCAACGAATGGGGAATCAACTTGCTAGCACTCAAC
Source organism: Echinochloa phyllopogon (assembly GCA_033239725.1). Taxonomy (NCBI): domain Eukaryota; kingdom Viridiplantae; phylum Streptophyta; class Magnoliopsida; order Poales; family Poaceae; genus Echinochloa; species Echinochloa phyllopogon. The sequence continues at coordinate 35,107,536 of BTCW01000018.1, forward strand.
CTTGCTCTCACTTCAATCTCACTTCAATCTCACTTCAATCCCCTCACCAAATCTCACTTGGGAAGACGAGAGGGGAGTAAAGAGGGGCTTTGAGTGCAAGAGAGCAGCTCTGGTTCAAGTTAGGTCGAGAGGGATGAATGAAAGGGGGGTATAAATACCCCTTCACCCACAACTAGCCGTTATGCTGTCAAAATGCAGAGTTTTCGGACAATTGTCCGGAGTTTCCGGACAACGGTAACTACGGAACAATTTCTTACTGGTTTGAGGGTCTAAAGTGTATGTGTGTGGGTTTCTCTCATGAGCAATAACATGGATATGAGCACTTCTTCTTCAACGAGACTGATAAACTTTGAATCCCTCTTTATAGTACGTCTTTTCTTAATTACTCAAGGACGAAAACATAAAAATAAATAAAAACCCTTGTGTCCTAGAGTTGCATTTCATTTCCTCTTTTGGTATTTGCACCGTTCTCAATTTTTGTATCACACCTGCCCATCACTTGACAAAAGGTTAATCTTCCAAGTGACTCGTCATCAATCAACCAAAACACTGGGGAGGTCAAATGTACTTTCAGTCTCCCCCTTTTTGGTGATTGATGACAACACACTTGAAACTTACATGAGAGCATAATCAATAATGTCATAAATGGATAACTTGCCTTTGTTACCTTTGAGGATTGCACTTTTGAGTTTGGTAACCTCATAACCATCATGTCACAACAAATGTTTAATCTGAACTAAATACTAAGAACCAGAGAATGCATATGACATGATAGGCAAATACAATCAACAACAAAAGAAAGTCTGGCCAGATGGTCTGGAGTTTTCGCAAAATTGTGCGGAGTCTCCGGACAAGTGCAGAGTGTCCGCACAATTTTGCGGAGATTCCAGACCCAGCCAGCCAAAAAACAACAACTTATCATAGAAAATAGATTTAGCACACTATCATCATGTCCTTGATATAATAAGCAAATCTAAGCACACACGACATTCAAACCAAATTGTTCTCACGCTCAAATAAGTCTCCAATCTCACAAAGTTCTAGATTAAAATCCTATTACAAACCAAGTTTGATACATAAATAGATAACAATTGTGCGGAGATTCCAGACCCAGCCAACCAAAAAACAACAACTTATCATAGAAAACAGATTTAACACACTATCATCATGTCCTTGATATAATAAGCAAATCTAAGCACACGCGACATTCAAACCAAATTGTTCTCAAGCTCAACTAAGTCTCCTATCTCACAAAGTGCTAGATTAAAATCCTATTACAAACCAAGTTCGATACATAAATAGATAACTTTCACTCCCCCTTTGGCATCAAGCACCAAAAAGGAAATGAACCGGACATGAAGAGCAACTACTCGTCGTCATCTTCGTCATCCTCCTTGATGGTGTCCTCATCCTCATCATCGCCATCATACTCGCGGTAGGTGAGAGGCTCCTCCTCCTCGGTTTCTTCTTCTTCTTCCTCCTCATCATCATGTCAGTGAGAGGGGCGAGAAGAGCCACTTGGCAAAAATGAATAAACGTGAGGAGCATGAGTGGTTCTTGCTTCCTCCGCAGCATCGGCTGCATCCCACTCCTCAAAAGGGTTTGGAAAATCGGGAAGCTCATGATATGGATCCACCGGTAAGCCCGTAGCACCCTTCATCTCAATGATGTCACGACGGTTCTCATTCACTTCACTTGTCGTGTGCTTGCATATGCACCAAATGGCCTTGAGAGCTTTCTTGATCATGGAAGACATTGGGCGTTTGGGAGAAGAAGAACCAGAGGGTTGATGAGCATGATGATTAGTGGGTGCACGAGTGCTTACCGGTTGTCGTGAGGGAGGACGTGGAGGTCTATCCCCGGACCTTGATCTCTTATGCAATGGCTCATGAACAACATCCTTTCTAAAGGTCTTCTTGGTTACCCTCTCAATCATATACATGATGTATGGAGCATAAGGCAAGTGCTTCCTTGAGTCATCCATAGCACGCCGGAGTTCATTCCAAATATAATCAAAGATGCAAAAGGGTTCTCCTCCGGGCGTGAGTCGATTAAGAAGGTTGATTGCATAGAAATGAAGAGCATTGGCATCACCTCCCTTAGGATCAATTGTCTCATGGAATATGGCATTGAGATGGTAGTAGAAAGGGAGCAAATTTGAGGCTTTCCCTTCCCAAGCTAGCATAGGATTGAAAAACATGAATGTGGTGTCACTTGGCTTGAGAGATACCTCATTGTGAATGTAAGTCCTGCTCTCATCCTTCGTACCAAGACCAAGAATTCTAGAGAAGGTCATTTAATCCACGCAATAGTGCTCACCCTCCGTTGTCCAATGAATGGCTACGGCCTTTGCATCATAGTAGTAAGAGCTATGAAATTGGCAAAGGATCTCTTGATTCTAATCATACTTGGAACCCCAACAACTCGTGGAGTCCATTGGTTTCACAAGCATTGACCACTTGTGGATACACATCATCTTTTTCCTCCTCAAAGAACTTCCAATCAATCCTTCTCATCGACACAATTGGAGGCCTATTCTTTCTCTTCATGCACACAGAGTAATAGAAATCTCTATGAAATTCATTCCAAAAACGAGAATCAATCCTAGTCATCTTTGGAAAACCAAAGGGATCATCTTTTCTTTGCTCATGCATAGCCAATTTCTTGTTGCTATAACCTCTTGGCATGTGCACCGAGTAGCCCAAAGGAGTGGATGCGCTCTTGATCTTTGGGACTAAGGGATGGTCCACTTGATCTCTTTGGTTTAAAGATCAAGGAAATCTTAAAAAAATCCCGGCAGTTTGGAATCATCCGAGAAGCCTATCATCGGTGGTTAGTTAGGAAGGTTATCCCTAAAAAACCGCCCTAATGAGAGAATGTGATGCATCAAAGATACTGTTCAGCACAGTAACCCTAACCGCTGGTTATAAATCTGAAGCAGTAAGTTTTGCCCATTTCACATCTGATAAGTGCTCTACCTTTCACTCCTCCTTGAGCTCAACGCCTTCAGCTTCCAAGTGTGTGTGTGTGTAGCCCTTGAGCCCATCCTCAAAGTTCTAGCTTTACTACCATTTGTGAATGCGAGAGAAAAGCAAAGTCCTTACACGCTCAGCAACCATGGGTCAGAAGAAGGCAGCCGTGAAGAAAACTGACGATGCTCCATCCGCCAAGCCTGCGGAGAAGAAGAATACAAGGAAAAGGGGATCGTTGGTCTCCAAACATGAAACCCAATTCCAAGACCCATCCTTCACCCGTGAATACCCGGAAGTACTGTACCGCATCTAGTGATGATCTGCAAAGCCTAGTGGCTCAAGGTTTACTCCTTTCACAATAAATTCTTGAATGGAAACCTTGCTTGAACTATCAATTTCCCACCAAAAATACCGATGAGATTCCTCTTTTTATCTCTTTTTGTGAGCGTGGAGTTGGATTACCAATTTCGTCTTTCTTCCAAGAACGTCTTGATTTCTACAAGCTCCAACTTCACCATCTTAATCCCAACAAGATTTTGAACATTTCTGTTTTTGTCCATGCTTTGAGGCATTCCTTGGAATCAAGCCGAATCTGGCTCTATTCCGCACTCTTTATCATATCAAACCCCAACCAACTTTCTAGAGGATGGAAGTAGTTGATGGAGCAGGAATTCAATTCCACTAGAAAATGAAGGATCAATGGTTTGATATGCCGATCAAGGATTCGTCTGGAGATTGGAAATCTGACTGGTTTATCATCGGTAAGTTGTCCTGAACGACTACTTTTGTCATTATCTTACTCATGTATACACTAATCTGCTCTTGTGTATTTTTAATATAGAAGGAAATCATTGCAAGAGCTGTCCAGTGAAATATGGGTGGTACCCAAAAGATTTGTCTAACTGGAACACCAAGCCAAGTGTTGAGGAGGCCAGGGATGTACCCGCTTTGCTAAAGCGAGTGCATGTACTGAAGAAGAAGGGTCTCACTAGAGTTGGACTAGAGTAGGAATTGCATTCAGTTTTCTAAAACGAAGAGTGTAACCTCTCCAGGAGCGAGTAAACCTTGGATTCGAATACGAAGGAAGCTCGGATCCCTCGTGGATGGCCCCAGAAGAGTTAGTAGATGAGACAGTGCTTATGCAACTGTCTCGTATGTTTACTGGTATTAACAAGAAACCTGTCATCGTGAAGGAGTACTTGAAAGGCCAGTCTTCAAGCCCTGTAAGTAATCCAATGCTTTGTACCATTGAAAGTTAAAGAATATCATTTCAGATATGAATGAATTATCTTGTCATAACACTTCTTATTCGAGCGACTGCTTTAATGTAGTCATCCAATGAAGAAAATGATGGACTAGTTGGCGGCCTCACCCAAGAGGAGTGGGAAGACTTCGGCAAAAGCTCTTAAGAAAAGACCCAACATGCTGAAGAAGAAAATGACGCAGCCGCCAATGATGAAGAAGAATTCGTAGCTGAGTCTGAAGAAGATACAGCTACGCAACCATCAGATCAAGAAGATCCCAAGGGTAAGTCCCTTGTACCCAGCCTAGTAGTTATTGAAGATTATCACACCATCGGAGTAAAAAATCCTGACAGCAGTAATCCACCACCAAAAATTCTGTGGGGGGCCTTTAAACCAGAATGTTCTAGACAGCCCCCACAATATCTGTAGGGGCAAAGAGGAAAAGGACTGTGCGGTCACGCTCAGAAACTCCCTCAAGTGGTTATGTCGCTGGGGCGGAAGAAGGTCAACAAATCAAACTGTCCAAGTTTATTATTGCACCTTAGAGCTCGTTCATGACTAGTGCCATGGTGAGTGGGACGACATGAAGTACTACCAACTTCAAGATGGGTGTTTTGAAGTTGAAGAAGTTTAATTTCAAGCCCAAATCAACATCTCTTGCAGAGTAAGTAAAGTAGTCGCACGAGCTCTGTATAAATATATCCAAGTGTCCAATTAATAACTCAGTTACTTATTGCATGGCAGGTCACCAGCTAAAGCATTCATAGCAGCAATGCATGCCAATGAAGGGGATCAATAGCCTCTTGCTACCATAGAAGTGAGGAAAATCACTAATGAACCACCTGCTGCAAGAGAACAAGATCAAGCTGCTAAAGAAGTAGTCGTAGATGTTGTAGCTGACTCACAAAAAGGAGAAAAGTCTCCTACAACCATGGATGTTGATACAAACATAGCTGCTGAAGAAATTGATTCATTAGACTTGAACCAGCCCCTAGAAAAGGACTCGATAGATGCTCCCCCCATTAGCTGAGACTGGTGTTACTAGTTCAATCACTCCTGGAAGCACAGAAATCCTCATAGCCAATGTGGAGGTATGTCTGCATAATTGGAATGTAGCATCTCGTTACTAGTATATATATGCCACAATATGTGATCTTTGCAAAAATTGGAGGCTGTCATAACAAATGAATACAAGATGCCCAGCATGGCTATGGAAGAAAGTACTCTACATGCAGAGGAAAAAACTCACAAAGATGTAAGTAGCCTTATAAAAAAGCATGGTTGCAAATATTATATAAAAACAACCCTATGAGCAACCATATCAGTATCTTATAGGTGGAAGTTGCTGAAGAAAACCCAAAAAGTGAGGTAGCACAACTCAAGAAGCATTTGGAGGCGGTCCTAGTAAGGATACTTGACCTATGAGTAGTTAATGCTTCTGAAAAGTAGTCAATATGATAATGTTATCGAGTACAAGCTCTAGTAGAGAATTTGCAAAAACCCAACGATGCCGGCCTTGAATCTCGTGTTAATGAACTCGAAGAAGATCTAGCCGTGGCCTTTGAAGCGCGCGAAAAAACTCGAGTAGAAAATCAACAAAAGATTGATCATCTCCACAAACAACTTCAAGGCATGGGTGATGAGAGGTCTAGGTTGGATACCCATAACCGATCATTAGTCAAAGAAAATACAAGTAAGTAATGCCAAATTTTAATTTGATAGTAAAGTAGTCAGGTGAATGCTTTTACTAGCCAGTAATCGTATTCTGTTTGTAGAATTTAAGAAAGAACTTAAAGAAGAAAAGAGTACCGACACATCGTGATACAATTTGGCTCAATCCAAGACTGAAGATTGTAGTCGTCTGGAAGGGCAATGTCAACGATTAATGTCGAGCACGTCTGCCTTGGGGTACCCCAAAGAGTAGATTTGTGGGGATCGCCGGACCTAGAACTTGATGGTTAACGCGAAGACACAACACACAAGGATTTAGACAGGTTCGGGCCGCCAGTGTAGCGTAATACCCTACGTCCTGTATGGGGTTTGTATATTGTATTCTTCTCGTTGGGTGGTTCTGTAGAACTCTACCGAACTAGGGACCCCTGCCCTCATTTATATATCCCAGGGGGCAAGGTTACATGGTAAGTTTCCTACTCGGTTACAATACGGGAGTCCTAGTAGGAGTACACGAGTAGTTCTACTTGGATTAGGAGTTCTATGAGTAGTTCTACTAGGACTCGGTCTTCTATCTTGAGGGTACCCATGATGGGAACCCGCTAGGGTTTATGCCCGATCTTTCGATGAGAGGCGTGGGGGATAACTCGATTGGAGGAGACGACGTTGATGGCCCGACTACAGCCTTCCAAAGACTGCACCTTAGCAACCGATACACCACCTCCTATGGATGCCGTGATCTTGTGGAAGCACGTCACCCGATCCTGTCCTGCAAGCAATCAAAGAACTAGCAAGAACAAGTATCGAACAAGTACTGAAATTACTAGATGGGAATGAAGTGTTCAATCTCAAACTCAATCACAAATGAAGTGGGGTTCTGAAAACTCGAAGACGGGCGGCTGGACCAGCACGCGCGCTTACAAGCAAGTAGCAATGGCTAAACTTGATCTAAACAAAACCCGAGTGTTCTTGGCGGCAGCTAAGGGGTATAAAACAAGGGAGGATGACCACATGGGTGCTGGGGTCGTGCTCCAACCCTAGGACGCGTCCATAATGGACTCTACATGATACACGGCCCATTGGGCCAAAATAAGATGGCGCAACATCATGGGCAGAAAACATCTCAGAGCAAATAGATGATTCTGCACGACTCTGAAGACATATGGACGTGCGGTCAGATCCGTTGGAAAGTAGACTTGATAAGTTTTCCGTGAAGTACTTGAACGCCCCAATCCGAATCCGTATGCGACCGTGGTGTCCATCACAAGTTGATGTTTTTCTCCAGTCCGAATCTAGCCCGCGTGAATCCTTTTCGTTCTCGATCCTCTCCATGATTCCTAAGCAAAACAAGAGTGCACGGGTCTCCACAGTCTAAATATGATGAACATGAACCCAGGAGTGAACTCACCTGATGATTAAGTTGTCTAGCACGAGCACGGGTAATAGGACCGGCAATGATAGGAGAAGATGGCGTGGCTGTATCGTTGGCGGTGATGTCCTCATCATCCTCCCCTTCTTGCATTTGAGTCGTCCTCGACTCAAGCTCATCTTCCTCTCCCAAATATGGCTTCAAATCTTCAATGTTAAATGTGGGACTAACCCCAAAATCTGCAGGCAACTCGAGCTTGTATGCATTATCATTAATCTTCTCTAATACTTTAAAGGGACCATCCGCTCGAGGCAACAACTTAGATTTTCGCAATTCAGGAAAACGATCCTTCCTCAAATGCAACCAAACTAAATCTCCAGGTTCAAATTTTAATTCCTTTCTACCTTTATCGCTAGCAAGCTTGTATTTAGCATTCATGCGCTCTATGTTTGCTTTAGTTGTTTCATGCATTTTCAACATCAATTCGGCACGTGTAGTAGCATCAAAATCCAATTTTTCAGATGATGTCAAAGGCATTAAATCAATAGGAGCACGAGGCAAGAAACCATACACAATCTGAAATGGGCACATCTTTGTGGTAGAATGCATCGAACGATTATATGAAAACTCAATATGAGGCAAACAATCTTCCCACATCTTAATGTTTTTCTTTAAAACAGCCCTTAACATAGTAGACAAAGTTCTATTCACAACCTTAGTTTGACCATCAGTTTGGGGATGACATGTAGTAGAAAACAAAAGCTTAGTCCCCAATTTAGCCCACAATGTCTTCCAAAAATAACTAAGAAATTTAGCATCCTGATCACACACAATAGTATTAGGCACACCATGCAAACGAACAATTTCCTGAAAGAACAAATCAGCAACATGAGAAGCATCATCAGTCTTATGACATGGTATAAAGTGTGCCATCTTAGAAAACCTATCAACAACCACAAACACACTATCACGACCCTTCCTAGTTCTCGGCAAACCCATCACAAAATCCATAGAAATATCTTCCCAAGGAGCACTAGGAACGGGTAAAGGCAAATACAAACCGTGTGGATTTAACCTTGACTTAGCCTTTTGACATGTAGTGCAACGAGCAACGAATCTCTCCACATCTCTTCTCATCTTTGGCCAAAAGAAATGACCAGCAAGTATATCTTCCGTCTTTTTGGCTTCAAAATGCCCCATCAAGCCACCTCCATGCGCTTCCTGCAGCAACAACAAGCGAACAGAGCTAGCTGGAATGCATAGCTTGTTAGCTCTAAACACAAACCCATCACTAACGATGAATTTGTTCCATCCTTTCCCATCTTTACAATGTAGCAACGCCTCTTTAAAATCAGCATCATTAGCATATAGGTCTTTAATTGTTTCTAATCCAAAGATTTTGTAATCAAGTTGGTTTAGCAATGTATATCTCCTAGACAAGGCATCAACAATAACATTTTCTTTCCCTTTCTTGTGCTTAATAACATAAGGAAAAGATTCAATAAATTCAACCCACTTGGCATGCCTACGGTTCAGTTTTCCTTGACTACGAATATGTTTCAATGATTCATGATCAGAATGAATAACAAACTCTTTGGGCCACAAATAATGCTGCCAAGTTTCCAATGTGCGAACAAGAGCATACAATTCTTTGTCATAAGTGGAATAATTCAGAACAGGCCCGCTCAATTTTTCACTAAAATATGCAACTGGTTTTCCCTCTTGTAGCAAAACACCACCCAATCCAATTCCACTAGCATCACATTCAAGCTCAAAAGTTTTATTAAAATCAGGAAGTTGGAGAAGAGGTGCATGTGTTAACTTATCTTTCAGCATGTTGAAAACATTCTCTTGCTCTTTGTCCCAACGAAAAGGCACTCCCTTCATTGTAAGCTCATTCATCGGTGCAGCAATGGTGCTGAAATTCTGCACAAAGCATCGATAGAAACCAGCAAGTCCTAGAAAACTCCGCACCTATGTAATAGTCTTTGGTATAGGCCATCCCTGTATAGCTTCAACCTTGGCTTGATCAACCTCAATTCCCTGTGGAGTCACAACATAGCCAAGAAAAGACACTCGATCGATGCAAAAGGTGCACTTCTCAAGATTACCAAACAAACGTGCATATCGTAACGCATTAAAAACAACACGCAAGTGATCAAGATGTTCAACCATGGATTTGCTGTAGATCAAAATATCATCAAAGTATACTACGACAAATTTCCCAATGAAAGCACGCAAAACCTCGTTCATTAATCTCATGAAAGTACTAGGTGCATTAGTTAACCCAAAAGGCATGACTAACCACTCATATAGACCGAACTTAGTTTTGAAAGCAGTTTTCCATTCATCTCCCAATTTCATACGAATCTGGTGGTACCCACTACGCAAATCAACTTTAGAAAACACAACGGCACCACTCAACTCATCAAGCATATCATCTAAACGTGGAATAGGGTGTCGATATCGAATGGTGATATTATTAATAGCTCTACAATCAACACACATACGCCATGTTCCATCTTTCTTAGGCACCAAAATAACCGGAACAGCACAAGGACTAAGAGACTCACGCACATAACCTTTGTGGAGTAGCTCCTGCACTTGCCGCTGAATTTCTTTTGTTTCCTCCGGATTTGTTCTGTATGATGCACGGTTAGGCAAAGACGCACCAGGAATCAGATCAATTTGGTGCTCAATCCCTCGCATTGGTGGCAGCCCCGCTGGTATCTCACTTGGAAACACATCCGGATACTCCTGCAAAATGTTAGCAATAGCAGGGGGCAACGATTGCTGCATATCGTGAAGTGAAATCAAAGCATCCTTGCACACCAACGCATAGGCAACAGAAGTAGAAGAAACCAATTCATTTATATCAGATTTAGTAGCAAGCAAGCAATGCCCTTTTAATCTTATCTCATCTTTCTTACTTTCAGCAGATTTGGTAATTTTAGTGTTCTCAGTTTTATCTTTCCTACCTAGCAGAATATGACAAGCTTCCATAGGCACAACATCACATTCAACAACATCATGATATGAACCAATAGCAAAAGTAATTCAAACCAGCTTGGTTACCTTTACCTTACCATTGTTGTTCAGCCATCGAATGTGGTATGGATGGGGATGTGGTTTTGTTGTTAGTGAAAGTCTCTCCACCATGTCGCTACTAGCCAAGTTGTTGCAGCTACTTCCGTCAATGATCAAGCGGCAGGAACGCTCTTTGATTACACACTTTGTTTGGAACAATGTATGCCGCTGATTTTGCTCCGCCTTCTCCATCTGTGCACTAAGCACACGCTGCATAATGAGGCTCTCATAATGCTCCGCATCTTCCGCACCAATCTGTTCATCTAGTGGCTCCTCACTACCTGCATCGTCAGCCGCAAGCAAAGCAAGTGTTTGTTCATCGAAATCACTAGCAGAGGAATACCCACCATCATTGTTAACCACCAAAACATGCTTGTTTGGGCAATCACGCTGCACATGCCCATAACCCTTGCACCGGTGACACTGGATATCTCTTGTTCTACCTGTGGAGGCAACTGAGGAAGTACTAACGGCTAGTTTTGGGGCAGATTTTGTTGCTGAATTTGCAGAAACAACACGTGTCTTGTCACTGGAAGGAGGCGGTGGTGCTGAACGACTTGGCGACGGAGTTGGGGGAGGTGCACGCCCGGTCAAAGAAGTAGTCGTGCGCTGCTGCCATGGTGCTGATTTTCCTGCAGAAACATTAGACCTTGCACCTGCACATCGTCCCTGCACTTCTCTCTTAGCTTTACAAGCAATATGAAAACACTTTGTTATGCTGTTATAATCTTTATATTCAACGATGTCCCGAATTTCTCTATTCAGCCCTCTCACAAATCTAGCAATAGCAGGCTCCTCACCCTCCTCTATTTGACAACGCAACATACCCATTTGTAATTCTTGATAATATTCTTCTACACTTTTAGCACCCTGTCTCAATTGCTGCAACTTATGTAATAGATCACGTGCATAATAGGAAGGAACAAATCTAGCCCGCATGACCCGTTTCAAAGCATCCCAGGTTTGTGGCATGTTATTAGGATGTTTCTATCCACCAAATAGAAGCAAAATCTGTAAACTCACTAGTAGCAGCCCTAACACGCGTAGCTTCAGGAAATTCATGGCATGCAAATTTTTGATCAACAACAATCTCCCAAGTAATATAAGCATCAGGATCATATTTACCATCAAAAGGAGGTATCTTAAATTTAATCTTGCTAAAAGCATCATCATTACCGTGTACCTCGCGTCGACGATGACCACCCATACCTCGGCGATTATGACGTAGCCGGCGGCGAGCAGGATCTTGGTCATCAACTTCAGTATCCACAGTGTATGCATTGTCGTCAAAACTTTCTTCCTTCTTATCAGTCTTGCTGCCGTCCTTCTTGTCATCTTCATCATGACCGCTAGTGGTTTTAGCATGCATCTCATCAAATCGCCTCAAAAGTGCACCAAGACTCTTATCCATATGAGCCACTGACGCCTCCATCTTTGTAAGCTTGTTATTGGTCGCGATCTGTGAGGCCTCCAATTGCCCCATCTTCTCATTCGTCACCAGCAAGTCATTATCAATCCCCTCGTTGTGCTTCTTCACCAACCTTTCAAAATGCTGTATGACGCCCTTGGTGCAAGGAGACTGTGGGATCTTGTTACTAGGAGACCCACCATCACCTTCTGATCCTGTCATGGTTAAATAAACAGAGGCAACGAGAGAAACAGGTCAAGAAATAAAAGCCCTACAACTAATAGGATGTAGCTATTTGTAAGGCGCTCACTCTCAACCTGTGATACAAGCTCTTACCAATTCTTACCTTGCTCGACAGGAGGGCACGACTACCAACAAGTCTGCAAACCTGGAATGAAGTGTATCTGTGCCGCAGAAACAAGACCTATAAAGCTGTAGTCGGATATGTGGAGATATAGGTGGGCTGAAAACAAGGAATAGCTAGCACCACATTAGTTAAAACAAAGCAAGCTGAATAATCGTTCAACGGCGGTACTGTGCTGGTCCTAGCCTAGACCGTGCTAGAGACGCGAGCCTGGACACAAAGGAAGTCACAACGCACCACCAAAAAGCAATCACAATGATCAACCCCTTTCTTTCTTCTTTTTCTTTTGCTTCTTTTTTTTTCTTTTTTTTCAGGGGTCCTCAAAACTGAATATATGAACGAAGAGGATCCGAAACAGCCAATTACCACATAAACTTTTTCAGAAAGTACAAGGGTATTCCGGTAAAAAAAGATACTCTCTCTCTCTAGAGTGAGGCGAACTGATCTGTTTTATGCACAATCTTGGAGAGGTCGAGTATGAATATGAAGTATGTTGGCGGTCGTTACAACCCAACTTCGACCACCAATACTCGGGAATAAAAGAGGCTTTATGTAACATTCCATGTACTTAGGTTTTAGTTCTAATAAAGTTCCACGAGTTTTGGTGAGTGTTGCTTATGCAGGTACAATATCTACAAATACGTGCTATAGGGGTCGGAAATGACCAATTCGGCCGAACGACACGTTCGGCCGGTTACCCCCCTTAGCCGTACAGGCCAGCGGGAGCCGTCCACGTCAACCAAACGACAACACACGACACGTGGACGACCGCCAACACATCCCAGAGCACCGACATGTCATCCTGGGCCGAATCAACTCAAACCCAAGCACCAGAGGCCAGCCCAAGGGGTCCAGGAGCAAGAGGCGGTGCACGGGGGGCGTTCTGGGTTGAAAGCCCAGTTCGGCTGAACCCACCAGTTCGGCCGAACCGCCCCCAATGCACCAACCGCCTCCAGGAGTGCATCCATGCCGTCCAGAGCCAAGGCGGTGGATCCAGGGGTTCGGCCGAACTGACCTGTTCGGCCGAACCCGGTCTCTTCGCCCGAATCAACAGGGAATATCCCCTGGATCCCTTGGCGGTTACTCCACTCCAAACCGCCTTAGGACACCTATATAAGCAGTGGCATACACCTTGTATCAAACACAACACAAGAGAAGAAGAAGAGTAGGCGTCGCTAGGTTCTGCCACTCAGTAGAAATAGGGAGAGAGGAGAGGTGAGCGTCCCGGAGAGGAGCCGGAGTGTCGGCCCCTCTTCCCGCTGTACCTCTACGGATGCGGCTCTGCTTCGAGTGACATCCGGGTCATGTCTGGTAACTCTTGTATCTCTCTCTGATTAATTGAGCATTCAGTTCTTACATTTATATACTTGTCTCGTTCTTCGTTCAATGCTTAGTTGATTGGTATAACTGTATACTGGTTGCTTAGCTTGGGTGCTTATCTTGCTATAGGAGATAAGTAGTTATTGACTAGTATAGGAGTGGTTCCTAGACTTGCCAGTAACCTTAGTTCCTGCCCGTCGCAACGGAGGTGGTAGCCGTAAGGTGGTGACAGTCCTTTCGGTCTTCGTAGTCCATCACGTTAGTTCCGGTGTCCTAGGACCCAAGGTTCAGGGTAACCGGCACCCCTTCTCATCCCTTTCTGTGTGTCGGAGGCTCTGTAGTCCCGAAGCAAGTATCTATCTGTATCTTCTGCTCTGCTCAGTCAATCGGTAGAATACCCTTACCAGACCTGTACCCTCTCTACCCTCCTACCTCTTCTCTTCTCTCCTTGTTGTCGTCATCCACCTCATCCATTTCATTCATCCACTCCATCTACCTAGGACAACTTAGTTTAGGATTAGTATACTTCTCGTTCCCCGTGGAAATTGATACCTTGGAATACTCCCGGGTGAAAGCTACATCGGTATTCGTCTGCTTGCGGATTTATCTGTAAGCCGTAAGGAGTGCCAACAAGCTTTCTGGCGCCGTTGCCGGGGAACGGTAGCTGTTCTGATTCCGAACCCAAGTTGTCCGTGTATCCCACCACCATCCACCATCCATATGGATCCCACTCTTACCTTACGCCAACACTCGGTTCCAAAGGGCGCTTGTTTGGAGCCACCACCATCATCACATCCCATATCCACACCCGGCTATGAGCTACGTCCCGGCTTCATAGCCATGGTTCGTGAGCAATCGTTCTCAGGAACGAAGGCCGAGAGTCCATACGCGCATTTGCGCGAGTTTGAGCAACTCTGCTCGTGCCTGACCATTGCGGGCATGACACAAGAGACACTCAAATGGAAGCTATTCCCGTTCTCATTAACGGGAGGAGCAAAGAAATGGTACTCTCTGGCTGTCGGTACTATGGAAGGGAGTTGGGAAACTCTCAGAGAGAAATTCTGCCTAAATTTCTTCCCAATTTCCAAGGTAGCTAGCCTCCGAATCGAAGTTCTTACCTTTAAGCAATTAGAGGGAGAGTCGTTAGTAGCTGCCTGGGCTCGTTTCAAGCAAATCTTGGCATCCGGACCAGACCTAGGCCTATGTGAACCTATCATTCTCCAACATTTCAGCCTTGGCCTCTGTCCCGTAGCCACCACTTTCTTGGACTCTGCTTCAAATGGGTCGTTTTTTCATTTGACTCCCAGTGAAGCGAGGATAGTCCTGGAGCGTATCCTGGACGACACTCCCTACACTGGAGTCTTTGACGAACTCCCCGATGAAGAAGAGAAGCAGCCTAAACCTAAAGAGCCAGTACAGTCCCAATCCAAACCAATTAGCTCTTCCATTCCATCAGAACCCGACGCTCATTTCGAACCACAACCATATTCTAGCCTGGATTATTATCATCCACTCTACACCACTCCCTACGATTTTGATGACGATCTATTCGATAACGTAGGGAGTGCAACAAGTTTCCCATTGGAACAATGTGTAGAGCAAAAGGATCCACCACCCGACAAGGAAGCACTAGAATATCAAAGAGAGTACTTAGGCCGTCTCTCTGCCATCAAAAGTCGGGAATGGCTAGACGAGGCAGAAGCCTCGACCGAGGTCGTTAAAATGCCCAAGAGAATCCGAACAATCTTTTGTGAAGTAATGGGCATAGACAAAGAAATTGGGTATGACCCGAGCATCGGAATAAACATAATCTCTAGCTCTTTGGTGCGAGCTCAACTCCCCGATGAACCATGGTCATCGTCTCAGAAACGTTTAAGGTTCACATCGGGAAGGATCCTCAACTGTTTAGGGATCTTGCGGGTCACACCCATTAAGATTAACGACCCTGAACTTTTCTTAGATTTCCATATCTTTGACCTACCTGAAAATTCCACTTACTCCATCTTTATTGGTAGGCCAATCATGAAAATCCTAGAAAATTCACCAATAATCCAGCTAGAGCTTAGGATTGGAGAAGAACTCGTCCCAGTCTCTTATTCTTATTCCTTGAATACCCCAATAGAGACAGATCTCGATCCTGATCCAATAGAGGAGGTCATGTCAACATCCTTGATAGACTTAGAGCAACCTTTCCTAGAAGAAGATGCCCAATTCCTTATGGAGGAAGAAGACATTCATCCTCCAATCGAGCCTAAGCCTCTTCCCTCTGGATTGAAGTGTGCTTCCCTCTTTAAGGATGAATACACTCCAGTGACCATCAGTGACCAGCTCTCTGACATTGAAACCCAACAGACTTTCACGGTCCTGGAGGAAGATCGGTCAGTCTTTGGACACTCAATCCAAGACTTCAAAGGGATTACTCCTAACCTCCATACTCATCATATTCCTATCTCATCTTACCTTGGGGTCGCTAGGAAAGTGTCACGGAGATTCGTCTTTGATCGGGGAAAGACTAGATTTGAAGCCAGAAACCATCATCTTCCCTTGTCATACCCCCTAACATGACCCTATGCCTACACCTCCTACGAGTAAAAGGGATTCGTAGTTCCTTGGCCACACCGGGCTGTATAGGTGTCTCATCGAAAATTTCTCTCTAATAGCCCGGTCGCTGACCAATCTTCTAGCCAAGGAAACCCCTCTCATCTCTGATCAAGAGTGTTATGCTTCCTTTCAAACCCTCAAGATAGCACTCAGTTTCGCTCCCATCATCTAGTCCCACGACTAGAACATTCCACTAGAAATCATGTGTGATGCGAGCGATTTTGCCGTAGGAGCTGCTGTGGGCCAAACCAAGGACAAGAAGCATTATGCTCACTGGCCTAGCTCAACTACGCAACCATGGAAAAGGAACTCCTAGCAGTTGTGTTTGTTATAGACAAATCCTGGTCCTACCTAGTTGGGGCAAAGGTCATAGTCTATTCAGACCATGCTGCTTTGAAGTACCTTTTGACCAAAAAGGATGCGAACCCAAGACTCATCCGTTGGATTTGTCTCGGGTACAAGTCCCGTTTGATCTTCCCATCAGCGATTTTCTTACGGGGTGATACGCTCCTCAAGGTCACAACACTAGAGCTGTGGTACGCCACCATAGTTGACTTCATGGTGTTAGGGTACGTCCCATCAGGTGGAAATTGGAAAAGATTGGTTTATGAGAGCAGACATCACCTATGGGATAACCCATATCTCTTCTGGATACAAGATGGACTCAGACGATGCATACCTGCACCTGAGGCACATAAAAACCTGGGAGAGATATCATGCAGCACCTTATGAAGGTCGCTATAGAGCGTTCAAAACAAAGGTCTGGCAATGCTAAGAAATTTAGCAAGAGATGCCCACACTGCCAGAAACACGGGAAAGAGACGCAAAGCCACTCACCAGTAATTTTCAGTAGAAATTTTGATGTAAGGGGAGTAGACCCCATGGGTCCTTTCCCTAACTCAGAGAACTACGAGTTTATTCTCGTAGCCGTAACTCAGAGAACTAAGCTTGGGGGAGCTTGTTGGCGGTCGTTACAACCCAACTTCGACCACCAATACTCGGGAATAAAAGAGGCTTTATGTAACATTCTATGTACTTAGGTTTTAGTTCTAATAAAGTTCCACGAGTTTTGGTGAGTGTTGCTTATGCAGGTACAATATCTACAAATACGTGCTATAGGGGTCGGAAATGACCAATTCGGCCGAACGACACGTTCGGCCGGTTACCCCCCTTAGCCGTACAGGCCAGCGGGAGCCGTCCACGTCAACCAAACGACAACACACAACATCTGGACGACCACCAACACATCCCGGAGCACTGACACGTCATCCTGGGCCGAATCAACTCAAACCCAAGCACCAGAGGCCAGCCCAAGGGGTCCAGGAGCAAGAGGCGGTGCACGAGGGGCGTTCTGGGCTGAAAGCCCAGTTCGGCCGAACCCACCAGTTCGGCCGAACCGCCCCCAATGCACCAACCACCTCCAGGAGTGCATCCATGCCGTCCAGAGCCAAGGCGGTGGATCCAGGGGTTCGGCCGAACCGACCTGTTCGGCCGAACCCGGTCTCTTCGCCCGAATCAACAGGGAATATCCCCTGGATCCCTTGGCGGTTACTCCACTCCAAACCGCCTTAGGACACCTATATAAGCAGTGGCATACACCTTGTATCAAACACAACACAAGAGAAGAAGAAGAGTAGGCGTCGCTAGGTTCTGCCACTCAGTAGAAATAGGGAGAGAGGAGAGGTGAGCGTCCCGGAGAGGAGCCGGAGTGTCGGCCCCTCTTCCCGCTGTACCTCTATGGATGCGGCTCTGCTTCGAGTGACATCCGGGTCATGTCTGGTAACTCTTGTATCTCTCTCTGATTAATTGAGCATTCAGTTCTTACATTGATATACTTGTCTCGTTCTTCGTTCAATGCTTAGTTGATTGGTATAACTGTATACTGGTTGCTTAGCTTGGGTGCTTATCTTGCTATAGGAGATAAGTAGTTATTGACTAGTGTAGGAGTGGTTCCTAGACTTGCCAGTAACCTTAGTTTCTGCCCGTCGCAACGAAGGTGGTAGCCGTAAGGTGGTGACAGTCCTTTCGGTCTTCGTAGTCCATCACGTTAGTTCCGGTGTCCTAGGACCCAAGGTTTAGGGTAACCGGCACCCCTTCTCATCCCTTTCTGTGTGTCGGAGGCTCTGTAGTCCCGAAGCAAGTATCTATCTGTATCTTCTGCTCTGCTCAGTCAATCGGTAGAATACCCTTACCAGACCTGTACCCTCTCTACCCTCCTACCTCTTCTCTTCTCTCCTTGTTGTCGTCATCCACCTCATCCATTTCATTCATCCACTCCATCTACCTAGGACAACTTAGTTTAGGATTAGTACACTTCTCGTTCCCCGTGGAAATCGATACCTTGGAATACTCCCGGGTGAAAGCTACATCGGTATCCGTCCACTTGCGGATTTATCTGTAGGCCGTAAGGAGTGCCAACAAAGTACTGTTGCCTTCCCGGAACACGACAATATATAAGCACAAAGCAACAGCTGCACGATAAGGTAACACGAAGCAGCAAGCAACTCGGACTCCGAAACCGATTGCAACTCGAATTGCAACTCGATGTGGGAGTTTGATTTGGTCTTCCTTTTCTCGAAGTTAGCCGATTCCTGGTCAGATTGGATCACCAATGAGTACTCAAATTCGCCCAACACAGGAACCAATAGGTAGCGTACAACCGTGACCGAAATGTGACAAGAACTCGAAACTCTAAACGACCAGAACTAAGACCAGCAACTCGACACGACCGATGCAACCGAAAACTCAACAAACCCTAACTAAGCAGTACTAGCAAGGCTCAAAAGGTTTATAGGATCACGGTAAACTAATCTACTAATTTTTTTTGGCTTTTGTGTACTGTAGGAAAAACAAATAGGGGGAAGGATTGGAATCTCTCACCGAACAACCTTGCTCTGATTACCAACTGATGCATCCGGCCTAGGCGAGGGGTTGGCCGAGGCCCAACAAATTAAGGTTGCCCGGCCCCCAACAGTTCTTAGGCACACCCACTCAAGGAAAGGCCCAATCTCCCTGAAAGACTAGTCTGATAGGGGAAGGGTGGCTCTCCCTTTTAAGGTCGCTTCCTCCTCCCTAGATAAGCAATGTGGGATTATTCAGAGGCTCACACGGTCGCTGCCCAACTACAACTTTGTTGCATCTTTGCCAGCGGGTAATAGTGGAGGATGTCCTCATCATTCTCCCCTTCTTATCAAGGGCCCAGCTCTGATACCAACTGATGGGAACCCGCTAGGGTTTATGCCCGATCTTTCGATGAGAGGCATGAGGAATAACTCGATTGGAGGAGACGACGTTGATGGCCCGACTACAGCCTTCCAAAGACTGCGCCTTAGCAACCGATACACCACCTCCTATGGATGCCGTGATCTTGTGGAAGCACGTCACCCGATCCTGTCCTGCAAGCAACCGAAGAACTAGCAAGAACAAGTATCGAACAAGTACTGAAATTACTAGATGGGAATGAAGTGTTCAATCTCAAACTCAATCACAAATGAAGTGGGGTTCTGAAAACTCGAAGACGGGCGGCTGGACCAGCACGCGCGCTTACAAGCAAGTAGCAATGACTAAACTTGATCTAAACAAAACCCGAGTGTTCTTGGCGGTAGCTAAGGGGTATAAAACAAGGGAGGATGACCACAGGGGTGCTGGGGTCGTGCTCCAACCCTAGGACGCGTCCATAATGGACTCTACATGATACACGGCCCATTGGGCCACAATAAGATGGCGCAACATCATGGGCAGAAAACATCTCAGAGAAAATAGACGATTCTGGACGACTCTGAAGAGATATGGATGTGCGGTCATATCCGTTGGAAAGTAGATTTGATAAGCTTTCCGTGAAGTACTTGAACGCCCCAATCCGAATCCGTATGCGACCGTGGTGTCCATCACAAGTTGATGTTTTTCTGTAGTCTGAATCCAGCCCGCGTGAATCCTTTTCGTTCTCGATCCTCTCCATGATTCCTAAGCAAAACAAGAGTGCACGGGTCTCCACAGTCTAAATATGATGGACATGAACCCAGGAGTGAACTCACCTGATGATTAAGTTGTCTAGCACGAGCACGGGTAATAGGACTGGCAATGATAGGAGAAGATGGCGTGGCTGTATCGTTGGCGGTGATGTCCTCATCATCCTCCCCTTCTTGCATTTGAGTCGTCCTCGACTCAAGCTCATCTTCCTCTCCCAAATATGGCTTCAAATCTGCAATGTTAAATGTGGGACTAACCCCAAAATCTGCAGGCAACTCGAGCTTGTATGCATTATCATTAATCTTCTCTAATACTTTAAAGGGACCATCCGCTCGAGGCAACAACTTAGATTTTCGCAATTCAGGAAAACGATCCTTCCTCAAATGCAACCAAACTAAATCTCCAGGTTCAAATTTTAATTCCTTTCTACCTTTATCACTAGCAAGCTTGTATCTCAAGATGGCGTGGCTGTATCGTTGGCGGTGATGTCCTCATCAACCCGGGGATGTATATCCCACAAGCCCCCGAGCGCTTCATAGCCAAACAACAGCCCCCTTTGAAGTCTTCTAGTGTTTCGCCGAGTGGTTGTGGTTACTGAGCGGTTGTGGAGAGCTTCATTAATGTCTTCAATAAAAATGCTCACCGAAGGTGAAGCATATATGCTTAGTCCCCGAGCCTCGAGTTGATTAGAATAATCAAGTCGAGGGTCTTGAAAAAATCTCTAAGTCTTTGTCTTGAATTGATCAACAACAGGCACAAAAAATGTGTACCCCTTGAGTGTAGCCCCCAAGCCTCGAAGCGAATGGTTGTTCATTCAGTTCGAGGGTCAAGAACATAATCTTCAAAGTAGCTTCTGTGTTGATATTCAAGTACTGACTGGTGCCAGTACTCGGTTGGTCGTCGAGTCGCCAAAAAATGCAAGCATCGACTGGTTTAAAGTACTCGACTGGCATTGTAGGGCCGCGCCATTTGAGTACCGATTTGTTCGAGTACTCGGCTTCATGTCTCGGCTTGCGCTGTGTAGCCCCCGAGCTTCAAGCGACAAGTTGAAGTACACGCCAAGTGCTCCTGCAAGGTAGACATAAAAATATGTTATAACTGATATATGTACTGGTTAAGTAAAATTGCTACTGCTAAGTAGTTGTTTGAAGTTGCTACTGGTTTAAGTAGTCTTTTTCCATTGCAACTTGTTAAGTGGCCGTTTAGTTCATTATTCGACTCTTAACCACTCGAGTAACCGTCTATTACGTTTAAACACTTGGTCCCGCTTAACCAGTCCTTTAGGTACGTAGGTATTGCGAAGGAGCCAAAGTTTCACGAATTAAGATACATGCTACTGAGTGGTGTTGGTCGTTAAATTTTTCTCCTTTAGGAGAGGTCACACGAGGGATTGTAACCCGTCGGCGAAAAATCTTGAATCCATAGATATAGCCTCCGAGAGCCCTACGAAATTCGATGTACCAAGTTCGCGAGCTATTGCCCTGCGCCACTCGATTTACCAAATACGTGGGTTAACGTGGCATGCTTCTATGGTCAGCGATA
Source organism: Echinochloa phyllopogon (assembly GCA_033239725.1). Lineage (NCBI taxonomy): Eukaryota > Viridiplantae > Streptophyta > Magnoliopsida > Poales > Poaceae > Echinochloa > Echinochloa phyllopogon. Next base: position 35,129,083 of record BTCW01000018.1, read on the forward strand.
GTGTAAAGTTCTCGAGTAAAGAACTCTTTTAGAGTAGTCGGCTCATGGCCAAGCATGTTTTTTTTAAAAAAACTGATAAAATTATTACAAAGAAAATAATTATTAAATAAGACTTATCTTTATTCGTGGACACTTGTCGGGGAAGCCGTGGCGGTCGACGATGGAGCCGCGACGGTCGTTGTTGAAGTCGACTAGTCGGAGTTGGATCCAACTAGTTGCTGATGGCGCGGTAGCCGATCCCGACTAGTTTTAACTAGTCGAGATAAATACTCAAATTAGTCATCGTCGAGTCGATGCAGTCCATACCGACAAGTTTTAACTAGTTTAAACGAGTAGTTGAAGTAGTCGTGCTCGCGTACATCACTTATGCGTATGTTGAGCAAAGAATCTCGAGATCTTGTGGTAGCCTTGCATGTGCGTGTAGCAGAAATCCTCAAAATTGCACTTGCAGCCGCGCAAGGAATCATGGCAGTAATCCTTTTGGATTTTTGTTGATGTTTATTCCCTCTAGGACTTGGGCTGCGGTCGGATGCAGGGACGGAGTAGTCGCCTAGTCGGACTCGACTTCAGACTCCGCACCGGACTCGAGTTGGATGTAGCAGATCGCTGGTGGTCTCGATCCTGGCTTGGCTTCAGATTTGCTTCGCGTGAGGAATCGATTCCATCCGGTGAGCCACCGAGTTGTTTTCGCGGAGACGTCAATTCTGCTTCAGAATAGAGGGCTTGTCTTGTGCTCGTATAGGGCACTATCGACGACCTGATGGCCGTGTAGATTGATTTTTCTGATGAATGGTCCATCAAGCTCTCCCATTGATCCTGCGATCTGCCCCATGGTGGGCGCCAACTGTCGACGATTCATGTCGAGCACGTCTGCCTGGGGGTACCCCAGAGAGTAGATTTGTGGGGATCGCCGGACCTGGAACTTGATGGTTAACGCGAAGACACAACACACAAGGATTTAGACAGGTTCGGGCCGCCAGTGTAGCGTAATACCCTACGTCCTGTATGGGGTTTGTATATTGTATTCTTCTCGTTGGGTGGTTCTGTAGAACTCTACTGAACTAGGGACCACTGCCCTCCTTTATATATCTCAGGGGCAAGGTTACATGGTAAGTTTCCTAGTCGGTTACAATACAGGAGTCCTAGTAGGAGTACACGAGTAGTTCTATTTGGAGTAGGAGTTCTCTGAGTAGTTCTACTAGGACTCGGTCTTCTATCTTGAGGGTACCCGGGGATGTATATCCCAAAAGCCCCCAAGCGCTTCATAGCCAAACAACAACCCCCTTTGAAGTCTTCTAGTCTTTCGCCGAGTGGTTGTGGTTACTGAGCGGCTGTGGAGAGCTTCATTAATGTCTTCAATAAATATGCTCACCGAAGGTGAATCATATATGCTTAGCCTCCGATCCTCGAGTTGATTAGAATAATCAAGTCGAGGGTCTTGAAAAAATCTCTAAGTCTTTGTCTTGAATTGATCAACAACAGGCAAAAAAAATGTGTACCCCTTGAGTGTAGCCCCCGAGCCTCGAAGCGAATGGTTGTTCATTCAGTTCGAGGGTCAAGAACATAATCTTCAAAGTAGATTCTGTGTTGATATTCAAGTACCGACTGGTGCCAGTACTCGGTCGGTCGTCGAGTCGCCGAAAAATGCAAGCATCGACTGGTTTAAAGTACTCGACTGGCATTGTAGGGCCACGCCATTTGAGTACCGATTTGTTCGAGTACTCGGCTTCATGTCTCGGATTGCACTGTGTAGCCCCCGAACTTCAAGCGACTAGTTGAAGTACACGCCAAGTGCTCCTGCAAGGTAGACATAAAAATATGTTATAACTGATATATGTACTGGTTAAGTAAAATTGCTACTGCTAAGTAGTCGTTTGAAGTTGCTACTGGTTTAAGTAGTCTTTTTACTTTGCAACTTGTTAAGTGGCCGTTTAGTTCATTATTCGACTCTTAACCACTCGAGTAACCGTCTGTTACGTTTAAACACTTGGTCCTGCTTAACCAGTCCTTTAGGTACGTAGGTATTGCGAAGGAGCCAAAGTTTCACGGATTAAGATACATGCTACTGAGTGGTGTTGGTCGTTAAATTTTTCTCCTTTAGGAGAGGTCACACGAGGGATTGTAACCCGTCGGCGAAAAATCTTGAATCCATAGATATAGCCTCCGAGAGCCCTACAAAATTCGATGTACCAAGTTCGCGAGCTAGTGCCCTGTGTCACTCAATTTACAAAATACGTGGGTTAACGTGGCATGCTTCTATGGTCAGCGATAGTGTAACCCTCGATAACTTTTGTTGTCGAGTGAAGAACTCATTTAGAGTAGTCGGCTCATGGCCAAGCATGTTTTTTTAAAACAAACTGATAAAATTATTACAAAGAAAATAATTATTAAATAAGACTTATCTTTATTCGTGGACACTTGTTGGGGAAGCCGTGGCGGTCGATGACGGAGCCGCGACGGTCGTTGTTGAAGTCGACTAGTCATAGTTGGATCCAACTAGTTGCTGATGGCGCGGTAGCCTATCCCGACTAGTTTTAACTAGTCGAGATAAATACTCAAAGTAGTCATCGTCGAGTCGATGCAGTCGATCCCGACTACTTTTAACTAGTTGAGATGAGTAGTCGAAGTAGTCGTGCTCGCGTACGTCACTTATGCGTATGTTGAGCAAAGAATCTCGAGATCTTGTGGTAGCCTTGCATGTGCGTGTAGCAGAAATCCTCAAAATTGCACTTGCAGCCGCGCAAGGAATCATGGCAGTAATCCTTTTGGATTTTTGTTGATGTTTATTCCCTCTAGGACTTGGGCTGCGGTCGGATGCAGGGACAGAGTAGTCGCCTAGTCGGACTCGACTTCAGACTCCGCACCGGACTCGAGTTGGATGTAGCAGATCGCTGGTGGTCTCGATCCTGGCTTGGCTTCAGATTTGCTTCGCGTGAGGAATTGATTCCATCCGGTGAGCCGCCGAGTTGTTTTCGCGGAGACGTCAATTCTGCTTCAGAACAGAGGGCTTGTCTTGCGCTCGTATAGGGCACTATCGACGACCTGATGGCCGTGTAGATTGATTTTTCTGATGAATGGTCCATCAAGCTCTCCCATTGATCCTGCGATCTGCCCCACGGTGGGCGCCAACTGTCGACGATTTATGTCGAGCACGTCTGCCTGGGGATACCCCAGAGAGTAGATTTGTGGGGATCGCCGGACCTGGAACTTGATGGTTAACGCGAAGACACAACACACAAGGATTTAGACAGGTTCGGGCCGCCAGTGTAGCGTAATACCCAACGTCCTGTATGGGGTTTGTATATTGTATTCTTCTCATTGGGTGGTTCTGTAGAACTCTACTGAACTAGGGACCACTGCCCTCCTTTATATATCCCAGGGGAAAGGTTACATGGTAAGTTTCCTAGTCGGTTACAATACAGGAGTCCTAGTAGGAGTACACGAGTAGTTCTACTTGGAGTAGGAGTTCTCTGAGTAGTTCTACTAGGACTCGGTCTTCTATCTTGAGGGTACCCGGGGATGTATATCCCACAGGCAATTAGAGGAAATAAAAGGAAAACTCGCTAAGGAGCACCAAATCCGAGTGGATATGGAGATATCTTGTGCCACAGCTCTGTCAGGTCAACAAGCCAAACGACAGGAAGTGGAAAATCTTCTGGCGGAAAAGAAAATGATAGAAAACACCATACTACCTATCCTGGAGATGGTGACTCCAGAAGGTTCCAGTACTAGCAACCAATCCATCCTGGAGCGGATTGGTATGGTGCCAGATCAGATCACAGACTTCTGCAGAAGCACAATGAGGGAATGCGTCAATTGTCTGTTAGCGATGGTGAAAGCTCATAACCCTAAGGCCAAGCTAGAAGTAGTTTAGCTGCCTGTTGGTGGAACTCTAGAAGAGTACGAAGCTTTGGTTAAAGAAACTAAGCCCATAGCTGAGAAATTCATCGACTCTTTAGAGTGATATAGGAGTAACACAGAGTTGAGCTTGTACTATTGCTACTATGAGGTAGTCTCCTAGATGTGCTACTGGTTAAGCGGTCTTGATTATTTGATACTTGTTAAGCAGTCGTTTTATTTTTGCTACCTTTAAGTAGTCTTCAGAATTAATACTGGTTAAGTAATATTATCGGATTACTACTGGTTAAGTAGTCTTCTTGGATTGCTACTGGTTAAGTAGTCCTCTGCTACTGCTTAAGTAGTCTTTTACTACTGGTTAAGTAGTCTTTTATGTGATGCGTTATTTATAATGCCCAGCTCGTGGTCGTAAAGATTCTTAGCTAGTCTATGAAAACAGATATAGTAGTGTTAGTCTTGATAAGACTAGATAGACTTGCTAGTGCAAGCCAAAAAAATACTATGTTATAGCATTTTGAAGTTGTGCGCTGTACGCAGAGAAGCAATACTAAAGTATGCGAAGCACATTTCTGGGATTAGACTCTAAAGAGTTCTCATAGTGCGAAAGTTGAGGGATTTGGTGTAATTGCAATACAACAGAAATTCCTCAAGCGTGCTAATGAAAGCAAGGCCACAAAAGAGACGAGACAAGCACCTACAACCGTTTATGGGTTGAGGTGGCTCTTCCAAGACTTCTAAGGCATAGCGCCACTTTTGTAGAAAGCAGTCTTGGTTCCTTTGAGAGGAGTAAAACTACCCTGAGTCTGTGTCCCGACTAATGTCTGTGGACAGGCAGGCTTTACACAGGGCCTGTCTAGTGAGAGTTCATTTAATAGATTAGAACAGGAACACATGGCAACTTATAGTTGGCAGGGAAACACTATCTTTATTGATTTGTAATCATTGGGAATTACATCGGAGAATGTTACATGACCCCATTTTACGTGTAAAATTTTCGTAGATGCTCAATATTCCATACATTTAGCAAATCATCGCCTTCTTGAGTTTGGAGGCGATAGGTTCCAGGCCCAATAACTTGTTTTACAAGAAACGGACCTTCCCAACGTGACATAAGCTTGTGCAAGCCGTCACTCTTTTGAATATGTTTCAAAACCAAGTCTCCTATAGTAAAGGAACGAGGTTGGACGGAACATTGATGATAACGCCGTAGGCCTTGGAGATAACATGTGTTCTGGATGAGGGCCGCTACCCGAGCTTCTTCGACTCCGTCAACATCTTGGAATCGTTCTTGCTGGACGAGTTGTTCATCATAATTTTCCAGTCGCGGAGCCTCCCAAAGGAGATCAGCAGGTAAGACTTCCTCTGTGCCATAGACAAAAAATAAGGCGACTGCCCAGTACCTCGACTATGCTGGGTGCGAAGCCCCGATAGTACTGCGGGAAGTTCTTTGGCCCACTTGCCGCCGTACTTCTTCAAGGGTTCATATAATCTGGGTTTTAGCCATTGTAGAAATAGACCATTGGCCTTTTTGACTTGTCCATTAGCTCGAGGGTGGGCGACCGAGGCGTAATGGATCTTGATCGAGTACTTCTCGCAGTAGTCTTAGAATTCTTTACTGGTGAATACTGATCCTAGATCTGTGATGATGTTATGGGGAACGCCAAATCTCTAGACAATTCCATCGAAGAACTGGATCAAATTGTCCGCCCTAGCGTGTACCAGTGGCATTGCTTCAATCCACTTGGTAAACTTGTCGATGGCTACAATAAGCCACTCGAATCCTTCTGGAGCGTTAGCCAGAGGTCCAACAAGATCGAGGCCCCAACAAGCGAAAGGCCAAGATAAGGGGATAGTGTTGAGTTCATGAGCTGGGACATGCGCTTGTCGAGCGAAAAAGTGACAACCTTGGCACTTTTTGACAATGTCTACTGCATCTGCTTTAGCTGACGACCAAAAGAATCTAGCCCTGTAAGCCTTCCTGACCAGTGTGTGGGAAGCTGCATCATTACCGCATACGCCTCCGTGAATTTCTTGTAGTAGTACTCTTCCTTTGTCAGCTGTGATGCACTTAATCAAGACGTTGATCGAAGCCCCACGTCGATAAAGCGTATTATCCACCACAACATAGTTTGTAGCTCGACGCGTGATGCATACTTGTTCCTTTTCATTATCTTGAAGTTTGTGGTCTTTCAGGTACTCGACAAAAGGAGTCATTGTGGGATATATTTCCAGGGTACCCTTAGGACAGAAGATCGAGTCCTAGTAGAACTACTCGGAACTACTCGTGTACTCCTACTAGGACTCCCATATTGTAACCGACTAGGAACCTACCATGTAACCTTGCACCCTGGGATATATAAAGGAGGGCAGGGGTCCCTAGCTCGGTAGACCATACAACTCAACTCACGTGCAATACAATCAAGCACACAGGACGTAGGGTATTACGCTACTCGTGGCCCGAACTTGTCTAAATCTTTGTGTTGTTCGTGCACTATCGTTCCTAGAACTCAGCGAGACCAACAAATCTACTTCCTGGGGTACCCCCTAGAAGACGTGCTCGACATATATCATCGACACTTGGCGCCCACCATTGGGCCTACTCGCCGAAGCTCAACATTAGGCGCGATGGGATCCAACTTCAACATCAATGGTCGATCGTAGGATCAATGGTAGAGCTTGATGGACCTGTCATCATAAAAAGCAATCTACTCGGTGAGATTGAAGGATTCAGCGTTTGTGCTGTCCGTCGAGTTCTATCAACATCAGAAGTGCTGGTTGACTTCGGTATTTGAGTCCAAAGCGGAGAAAAGAAAAATCAGCGCAAGCGTCGAGATCGGGACAAATTAGTTAGCTATTCGACAACTACAGTCCTATCAGCGCATCAGGATCGGAGGCAGAGCACTTGTTCTAGTCGGCAACTGATGTGCTGCGAATCACCGAGCTCGAGTTGGATGCGGAATTATTTTCCAACGTTACCTGCCGCTGTTGCATGTCAGATCAGATAGGCCGCACATCAAGTCAGAGCTAAAGAAGAGCATGCATCAGGAGGATAGCTATAGCTGGACATAGATTCGTGTGCTTGAATATATTGCAGAGCAATGTAATTAATTATTGAGCCATGCATGACGTAGCATACCAGAAGGCTACAAGCCTCAAGATCTTCGCTTACCGCATGCGGGAAGATGTACGCGAGTACGACTACTTCGACTACTCATCTCGACTAGTTAAAACTAGTCGGGATTGGATGGATCGACTCGCTGTACGACTACTTCGACTACTCATCTTGACTAGTTAAAACTAGTCGAGATCGACGCGCCATCAGCAACTAGTCGGATCCGACTCCGACGACTTCAACTACAACCGTCGCGGCTCCATCACCGACCGTCATGGCTTCGTCGAGGCTCGTTTGCCAATAAAGCTAAGTCTTATTTAATAATTATTTTCTTTATAATAATTTTTTCAGCTTGGCCATGAGGCGACTACTCTAAAATAGTACTTCACTCGACAACAAAAGTTCTCGAGGGCTATATTATCACCGACCATAGAAGCATGCCACGTTAGCTCTCATATTTGGTAAATTGAGTTACGCAGGGCACTTGCTCGCGGACTTGGTACATCGAATTACGTATGTAGGGCTCTCGGAGGCTATATCTATGGATTTAGGATTTTTCGCCGATGGGTTACAATATCTCGCGCGACCTCTCCTACGGGAGAAAGTCATAACTGACTACTTTATTATTTCTCTATACTCTTAACGACCAACACCGCTCGGTAGCATGCACCTTAATTCGTGAAACTTCGGTTCCTTTGCAACACCTACGCACCTACACGTCAAAGAAGACACTAGTCTCGCGTTATGGGCTATGGTTAAGCGAGACCAAGTGTTTAAACGTAACAGAGCTACTATTCGAGTGGTTATGAGTCTAACAAGAGCAATGAGCTTAAACAACTTAAACATGCATTACCACATGCTTTATATGCTATTATAATAATTTTATCAGCTTATTTAAAAAATATGCTTTACATGCATTACCACATGCAACAAGTTTAAACATGCATTACAAATGTTATTATTTACTTTTTCTAGATCGGATACTACTCATCCTATATATTTAAATTGCAGGGTTACCAGTTGAATATTCATAACACGACCACGGAGCCACTTGAGTACTTTTTCTAGTCGGTGCTCACATGCTGAGTACTTCGACCAGTCGCTTGAAGCTTGGGGGCTATACAATACAAGCCAAGACATGAAGACAAGTACTGGAGCTAGTCGGTACTCAAACAGCGCGGCCTTACAATGCCAGCCGAGTACTTTAAACTAGTCGGTACTTGCATATTACTACAACTCAAAGACTATGTTCTTGACCCTTGGACCGAATGCAAACCATTCGTTTCAAGGCTCGGGGGCTACACTCAAGGGGTACACATTTTTATGCCTAGTGTTGATCCATTCAAGATCTTCGACTAGTTCGAAGCTCGGGGGCTATACCCAATGGGTGCACCTACTCGGTGCACGCCATTAAACTACTCAAGATGAAGACACAAGACTGCTTTTGAACCTACGATTACTTAAAAAGTAGTCGGAGGCTCGGGGGCTACACCCATTGGATGCATCTAAAGATGCACTCCAATGTAACCAACTCTACAGAGAAGACTTGAGCGTCTTGGGCTTAGCTCCAACTACTCGAATCGTCTAAAGATGATGCCTTGAAGATGTTAAAGAAGATTCAAGACTTGAAGCGAAGACGCAAGATGCTCGGGGGCTTGTGGGATATGTATCCCCGGGTACCCTTAAGACAGAAGATCGAGTCCTAGTAGAACTACTCGGAACTACTCGTGTACTCCTACTAGGACTCCCATATTATAACCGACTAGGAACCTACCATGTAACCTTGCCCCCTGGGATATATAAAGGAGGGCAGGGGTCCCTAGCTCGCTAGACCATACAACTCAACTCACGTGCAATACAATCAAGCACACTGTCTAAATCTTTGTGTTGTTCATGCACTATCGTTCCTAGAACTCGGCGAGACCCACAAATCTACTTCCTGGGATACCCCCTAGCATACGTGCTCGACATAAATCGTCGACAGTCATCCAGTCGGTGTCGATTACCATGACCTGTATTTCTGGGTGGGTTTCATGGAAGTGGTTTCTTCGAGTGTCGGCTCCTTAATGGATGGCTAGAGTAGTTCGTGAATGAATATTTCCGCTGGAACTTCTGCACGACGTGAGCCTAGCTTGGATAAAGCATCAGCAGCGACATTGTAGTCGTGAACAACATGGTGAAACTCCAAGCCCTAGAAATTGTGCTCGAGTTTATGGACTTCTTTGATGTAAGCATCCATCGTCTCTTTAGAGGTGTCCCAGTCTTTATTGACTTGGTTAATAGCGACAGTAGAATCGCCATATACAACAAGTCGTTTGATATTGAGTGATGCGGCCAGGTGGAGCCCGTGCATCATGGCTTAGTGTTCTGCTTCATTATTAGTGACTTGAAACATAATTTGTAAGACATATTTGAGCTGATCACCTTTAGGAGATATAAGTAGTACACCAGCTCCTCTGCCTTCCAGCTTCAACGATCCATCGAAGTACATAACCTAGTGCTCCGGGTGAGTAGTTGCCCTGGAGTATTGGATCTCTGTCAACTCAACCGTGAAATCAACCGTGAGTAGTTAGCACCGGAGGAATGGACATATATGTCTTGAGTTGTTCAAAGGCAGTGTTTTCCTCTTTGGTCCATGCGAAATGGTCTTGCTTTTTAAGCAATTTGAAGAAAGGTAAACCTTTTTCTCCAAGTCTTGAGATGAATCTATTCAGGGCGGCAATGCAACCTTTAAGCTTTTGCACATCCTTAACATTCTTTGGTGCTTCCATGGTAAGGATGGCTATAATTTTGGCTAGATTTGCCTCGATGCCCCTGTTACCGACCATGAATCCCAGTAATTTCCCTGATGGCACACCAAAGACGCATTTAGCTTGGTTTAACTTCCAACAGAAATTTTCGAGATTGTCAAAAGTTTCTTGCAGGTCAGTGATGAGTGTCTCTGGCTGCCTTGTTTTGACGACCACATCATCAACATATGCATCTACATTGCGCCCGATTTGTGTTGATAGGCACTTCTGTATGACTTTTTGATATGTGGCGCCTGCGTTCTTCAATCCAAAGGACATGGTTGTGTAACAATATGTGCCAAATGGAGTGATGAATGAATTATTGATTTGGTTCTCCTTCTTCAGAGCTATATGGTGATATCCTGAATAACAATCGAGGAAGCAGAGGAGTGCGCATCCAGCAGTGGAATCCATGACTTGGTCAATGCGCGGGAGTCCCATAGGATCCTTCGGGCAGTGTTTGTTGAGGTCTGTGTAGTTGACACACATCCACCATTTGTTGTTTTTCTTCTTCCTTACCAAGACAGGATGGGCAACCACTCTGGATGAAGGTCTTCCCTGATGAAGCCAGCCGCGAGTAGTTTGGCAATCTCTACCTTGATTGCGTCGCGTCTGTCTTGAGCAAAACGTCTTAGCCGCTACTTCTTTGGTTTCATGTTCTTATCAATGTCAAGTTTGTGCTCGACAAGTTCCCTAGGAACACCAGGCATATCAGATGGCTTCCAAGCAAAAATATGTTTATTATCACGAAGGAACTTGACGAGCGCGTCTTTCCTATTTACAGTCTAAATCTGCCCCTATAAGGGCAGTTTTGGACGAATCGCCCGTCCCAAGATCTACAGTTTTAAGCTGTACTTCTTCGAAGGGCTTAAAGCTAGTGCTAGAGGACTTCTTGCTGGGTACTTCTAGGTCTTCCTCCTTCGACTTCTTAGCCAAGGCGAGTACTTCCAGCATCTGGATGGGGATTTGCGAGGTAGCGGCAAACTCTACTGCTTCTACGTCGCAGTCGTAGGAAATCTTCAGCTCTCCCTTCAGGGAAAGTACTCCTTTAGGAGCAGGCATCTTGCGGGCGAGGTACACATAGTGCAGAATGGCCATGAATTTGGCGAGGGCTGGGCGTCCAAGGATTGTATGGTACGATGTCTCGAAGTCTGCCACCTCAAACTTGATGCACTCGGTCCTAAAGTTGGCTTCTGTCCTGAAAGTGACTAGGAGCGTGACTTGGCCTAGAGGAATTGCGGCGTTTCCTAGGACAATGCCATAGAATGGGGACTCTGTAGGTTTTAGGTATTTGGTGATGTCGAGGCCCATCTTCTTGAATGTATTCGCGAAGATAACGTTGAGTCCGCTTCCTCCGTCGATGAGTACTTTGGTCAGTCTAGATTGCGCCATGACTGGATCCAAGACTAGTAGGTATCTTTCTGGATTGGTGAAGTTGGTCCACTGATCCGTTCTAGAGAAAGTGATAGGGACTTCTGACCACTTCAAGTATGTTGGGGTGACTGGCTCAATTGTCATGATCTCACGAAGAGTTAGCTTCATGGCCCGCTTCGACTGGTTTAGTGTTTCACCGCTGAATAGGACTGCTACGACGTTCTCGACTTGGGGGAAACCATTGTCGGGTTCTTTGTCATCTTTATCCTCCTTCTTCTTGGCGGCGTTGTGCTCATCGGGGGTTTGTTTGTCAAACTCTTGCTTCAGGTGGAAACACTTTGCCATCGTGTGCTTGTCGTTGGGGTGGTAAGGACAAGGACCGTTCATGACATCTGTCGCTGAACGGTTCTTGCGATTGGGGCGTTGAACTGCCACGACTGTGTTGTCTGGCTTGCGCTTCTTGTTGTCGCGATTGAAATCGCGATTGCTGGAGCGATCGTTGCGATGATCGTTATTGTCTTTGCTGTTGTTGTCGCGATGCTTGTCGAAGCGTTCGTGTTCGCGATCATCTTGGTCAGCCCACTCGGCAACTATCCGTCTTAATTCGCTGATGTCTTCGGGGCGTCGTCTTCCAAACTCACGATGTAGTTCTCTTGTGTAGAGGCCGTTGTGGAAGCAGTCGATGACTTCACGATCGGAGATATCTACGATTATAGCTCTTTTATCAAAGAACCTCTAGATGTACTTGCGTAAAGTCTCTCCATTTTCTTGCTTGCGGGCTGCCAATTCGTACCAGGTTCTGGGTCGTGCCCAGGTTCCCTGGAAGTTGGTGGTGAATTTCCTGGTGAGGTCATCCCAGGAGTCGATGGACCCGGGGCGGAGGCCCTCGAGCCATATTAAGGGTGTAGTGTCCAGCATGACGGGGAAGTAGCTGACTTTGATGTCGTTGGTGCCTCCCGCCATCTGGATTGCAGTCGAGTAGATTCTCAACCATTGTTCAAGATCTTGTTTGCCTCTGAACTTCTCGATTCCAGTTGGCTTGAACTTGCTTGGCCACTGGATGTCTTTGATGCATTTGTTCAAGATCTTGTTGTCCCTCGGCGAGCGATCACCCCGGTGACTGGAGTTGCTGTGGTCGGAGTCATATTGTTGACCTCGGTTCCCCTCGTTTTGTTGAGGGAGATCGTTACGCCGGGGTGAGGCTTGGTTATGGTGTCGGGGACAATCCTGATCACACGGGTTATCGCGTTCGCGGGGGCGGTCGTTATCCCGGGGACGATCACGATCGCGAGGCCTGTCGTTGTCTCGTGGACGATCTTGGTGACACGGGCGATCATGGTCGCGGGGACGATCTTGGTCATGTTGGCAGGGAGGGGGTCCGTAACGGCGGTCGTACTCTTCGTGTCGGTGTAGTTCTGATTCAACGCGTATCTGTCTACTCGTCTGGATTACAGAACGAGCATCGTGGTTGGCGTTGATGGTGTTGCGAGGATCTCCGTCGCGTGGTCTTCCACCGTCTTGGCTACGAACGCAACCTCCTCCTTGGTTCTGGCTACGGCCAGTGTCCTGACCGCGTTTGTGGCCTCCTATCGTGGCGGTTGACGCCTCGCGTGGAGCAGCCGCCGCGGCTCCGGTGCGCCTGCTTCCTGACGTGTGGTGGCTTGAGGCAGGGTTTGCCTGGTTGGTGCTCTTGCGTGCCATTTCTAGGAGCGTCAGTACTTGTCGGACGGCGGCAGTGTCTGGCATGGCCCTGACGAGTTCTGCTACTGCAGTGATGTTAAGCAGCGCCTCCTGAAGCACTGGTTGGTCCCCGACCATGTCGAAGTCTTGTGCTAAGTTGCGGTTCACGTCAGCGCATAGGGCAGCATTTAAGCGCCTCTGTTTGCGCTTGGCGTTCCTTGCTTGTCGGGAGGTCTTTTGTTCCCCAGTTTCTCCGTTGGCAGTGCGTTCTTCTTCGGAGATATCTGTTATGAGCTCACGGTCGAATTGGGTGCCTTGGTCATTGTTACCCGCCATGAACACCTGACGACCGGGGTCTTGGTCCCTGAGGGTGAGAACAATCTGGGTGGTGGAGAAGTTGTCGCTCGAGCTCTCTGTTGAGGTAGTGAGCGAAGTAGTCTTCCCGTCTTGGTAAGGTAGATCTTCTAGGATGACCGCAGCAAGTCTTGACTCGTTATCCGGTAGGTCTCGGCTGGGATCACACCAGGCCAGTGAACAACAAGTCCTCTTGGTGTTCTGGTTACGACTAGTCCTGACGGGAGATGAACGAGTGGTTCCTCCAACTCAAAGCTGGTGTTGAACTGCGCGTGGAAGTGTAAGCGCGTAACGTTGTCAGGAGCATTGCTCAGTAGGATCGTGAAATCGTCTTCGTCGTCGTCCTTTGATGGCTCGTGAGCTGACTCGAAGATTTTGCAATGATCCACGACCGAGCTAGGCTCTTGACTTGTAGTCTTGCTGGTTTCCGTGGTTTGCATCTGCTGATATATAGCCACGGAGTTGGTGAGTCCGAGCAGGAATCAATCCGGGGGGTTGTTCGATGGCGTAGCGAGCTCGGAGTTCCCTGCTCTTTCCATAATTGGAAACGAGTTGTACCCGGACTCGACTTAGAGAGTCCCGACTGGAGTTGGAGTCTCAATCGAAGTCGAACTCGATGTCACGATGCGTGTCGGAGCCGAGGTCGATGTCGAGGCCGAAGTAGTCGTTGAGTCTTGTTTCTTGATGAAGTTGCGGAGCATTTCTGGTGGAATCGCCGTCATCGAGTACGGGCCCGGGCAATCCACAAGGTAGCTTGCGAACTTGCGATTGCCTAGGGTGATGAAAGTCCAGGCGCCAAAGACAAAGGTCACGCCCTTCTCAATGCCGCGGGTGTTGAGCTTAATTGATCCCATTGCGCCTAATGGTGAGCTTCCGGTGAGAGGCCCCATGGTGGGCGCCAAGTGTCGAAGATTTACATCGAGCACGTCTACTTAGGGGTATCCCGGATAGTAGATTTGTGGGTCTCTCCGAGTTCTAGGAACGATGGTGCACACACAACACAAAGATTTAGACAAGTTCGGGCTATAAATTGCGTAATACCCTACGTCCTGTGTGTTTGATTGTATTGCACGTGAGGTTGAGTTGATTTGGTGGGGTCCCTGCTCCACCTTATATATCTCCGAGGAGTAGAGTTACAAGTCAGTTTCATGATACTAATCGTATACAACAGGGAGTACTACAACAGGGTACTATGCTGAGTCTCCTAATAGTACACGACTAGTTCTCCTAGTTAACTACGCCGTCTTGCACCATAGCCGACTAGTTTGGAGTAGCCAGGTTAAACTTCCCATAGCCGAGTAGTTCAATCCTGTAAATGAATGGCCCTAGGGATCCTAGTCCCACACTTGATCTCTTCCAAATGTGGGTTCAAGACAAGGAGGTGTTTGAGGGCAAATCTCATAAGCAACACCTCTTTCTCTAGGGTTTGCTCTACGCGGTGGTGGTCCTGGAGCTGTGAAGGACAGATTCATGTATGGAGCAATCAGCTTTGGCTTCCTAGGATGTGTAGCATATCGATGGCTTGAGGTTCCTTGATCCACACCCTTGCCCTTGTCAATGCGTGCACGAAGTCTTGTCCTACGGACCATGGTCTCTTCCTCCTCATCACTGTCAGTCGGCCTGTCAAGCATTGGATCATGACGAGCCTTTGTTCTTGTCGTCTCACGAGGTGGTGGCCTAGTAGGCGGTGGATTTATGTATAAAGATGGATATAAGAATGGGCAGCAAAGGATGTTCATCAACAGAGAGAGATTATGCAAATTTTAGTTTTTAGACTGGGAGGGTTTAGAGACTCCGTAGAAATCTCTGGAGTTTCCGGACAAAGTCCAGAGTTTCCGTACCTTCCCAGTTCAAAACCTAAAACATGTACAATCCGATTTTTAACCAAGGGAATTCAATCAAACCATAGATACTACATCTATGGCGTATGAGACAACTTATCCACCATGGGGAATCCAAAGAAACATGCTACATTGAGAGATCGGGCGACATGAACCTAGGGTACCTTGGAGGTTGAGGAAGAGAGAGTTGAATCCATATCCAAGATCCCTAGAGTGCTTGGATGCGTTGGGGATGTCTTCCTTGATGTTGTGAGCGAGTTTCCACGGTGGAATCCTCAAATCTTCATGGGGCGTCGAATATGGAGGAGAAGAGGTAAAAAGGAGGAGGTGGCGATAGAAAAAGAGTTGGATGGTAACTTCCTCGAGGTGAACCAGTATATATATAGGCAGTGCTAATGTCTGGAGTTTCCGTTCTTTACTCCGAAGTTTCTACATTTGTGTAGAGTTTCTGCATTTATCTCCGGAGACTCTGTTCGCCCTGAATCTAGCATCATTTGACCACTTGGTTTTTTCTTGAGAAAGATATAGCACTAAAGATTTTGGTTTCCTAGGAGCTTGAGAGAACAATAAACTCAAGATCAGCCAACAATCAACCAATATGAGCAATGATCTTGAGTATCTAGTTGAAGAACAAAATATTTTAAGAGACAAAACACACACAAATTTTCAGAGAAAAACATTTGTTTTGGAAGAACATCTAACTAAGAGACAAAAAATTTTGTGTGTAAAGTCTCAAGCTACGTTACGAGAATCCAAGATGTTTAGTTCACTCCTCAAAGCACAAAATCTTGACTCATCTAGTGGTTTAGTGAAGATATCGGCAAGTTTCCTCTCGGTGTTTGCATGACGTAAAGCAATATCTCCCTTAACCTCATGATCCCGTAAGAAGTGATGGCGAATGTCTTTGTGCTTTGTTTGGGAGTGTTGCACATGGTTATTAGCTATTTTGATTGCACTTTTGTTATCACACAAGAGTGGAATCTTACTAAATTCACACCCAAAATCACTCAAGATTTGCCTCATCCAAAGTAGTTGGGCACAACATGCGCCGGCCGCGACATACTCTGCTTCGGCGGTCGACAAAGCGATCGAATTTTGCTTCTTTGAGCTCCATGACACCAAGGACCGATCAAGATATTGACAAGTCCCCGATGTACTCTTTCAGTCCACTTTACAACCGGCATAATCAGAATCCGAATATCTAAGTAGACTAAAATCTGAGCCTTTGGGATACCATAAGCCAAGACAAGAGTGTGTACTAGATATCGAAGAATTCTCTTAACAGCCACCAAGTGACACTCTTTAGTGTTAGCTTGAAACCTTGCACAGATGCACACGCTAAGCATGATATCGGGCCTAGATGCACAAAGGTAGAGAAGAGAGCCAATCATGGAGTGATATACCTTTTGATCCATGGCCTTACCTTCCTCATTTAGATCAAGATGTCCATTGGTTGGCATAGGGGTCTTGATGGGCTTGGCATTTTCCATGTCAAATTTCTTGAGCATATCCTTGGTATACTTGGTTTGACAAATGAATATGCCATCCTTGAGTTGCTTGATTTGAAATCCAAGAAAGAACTTCAACTCACCCATCATGGACATCTCAAATCATTTTGTCATAATCCTACTAAACTCTTCACACCAAACTTTGTTAGTTGAACCAAATATGATGTCATCGACATATATTTGGCATACAAAAATATCTTTATCTTGCTTGCGTGTAAAAAGAGTAGGATCGGCTTTGCCTATCTCAAAGCCTTTCCATAAGAGAAAATCCTTAAGGCATTCATACCATGCTCTTGGGGTTTGCTCTAGCCCATAGAGCGTGCTTTGGAGCTTGTATACATGATGAGGATACTTGGGATCTTCAAAGCCCGGTGGTTTCTCAACATACACCAATTCAGAAATTGCTCCAATTAGATATGCACTCTTCACATCCATTTGATATAGCTTGAAATCACGGTGAGTAGCATAGGCAAGTAATATACGAATTGACTCAAGCCTAGCTACTGGGGCATATGTCTCACCAAAATCCAAACCTTCTATTTGAGTGAATCCTTGAGCAACCAATATTGCTTTGTTTCTTGTGACAATACCATGTTCATCTTGCTTGTTGCGGAAAACCCATTTTGTTCCAATCACATTTTGCTTGGGTCTTTCCACCAATGACCAAACTTCATTTCTTTTAAAGTTGTTGAGCTCTCTTGCATCGCCATTATCCAATCCGGGTCATCAAGTTCTTCGTTTACCTTAAAAGGTTCCAAAGAGGAGACAAACGAGTAATGTTCACAAAAATTTGCTAATCGAGAATGAGTAGTTACCCCACTTTGGATGCTTCCAAGTATATTGTCGATGGGATGGTCTCTTTGAACACTTTGATGAACCCTTGGATGTGGTGTTTGAGCTTGATGTTGAATTTGATCATTCTCATCATTTTCCACTTGATCTTGAGTTGAAGCAGGTGCATCTTTGTCAGAGTGTCCGGAGTTTCTGGATATTTGTCACTCTGATATGTAATGAGTGTTCTTCTTGCAGCAAATGCATAACTTTTTACCTCTAGATTGTGAACAGGACCTATAGCCATTTGAACTTTTACCTCTAGATCCACTAGAGGATACTCTCTCTATTTGCCTGCCATGAACAAACAAGCCTTTTTCTTGTGAACTTGAACTTTTAGCAGATACCATTTGTTTCATCTTTTCCTTGGCTTGCAAGGCTTCATAAACTCATTTAGAGTGAGAGTATCACAACTATGTAATATGGTATCTCTAAAATTTGAATACGAGCTAGGCAGGGAACACAACATAATGAGACCTAAGTCTTCGTCTTCGTATTTTACCTCCATCGACTCGAGATGAGCAACAATCTCTTTAAATTCAGAAAGATGATCCAACACCTTTCCTCCATCTTGTAACTTGTGCAAAAATAACTTTTGCTTAAGATGCATCTTGCTAGTGAGATCCTTTGTCATACATAGCTGCTCTAACATTAACCAAAGTGCACCAGCTGTTGTCTTCTTTAACACATCCTGCAAAATACTATTTGACAAATGTAGGTGAATTTGAGACAAGGCCTTACGATCTTTTCTGTTTTCATTGTCAGACCAATCGATGGCATTCTTCCCACCAAACTTCTCCAGCGCATCATCTAGATCAGTATGCGCTAGAACCGCTCACATCTTGACTTGCCACAGAGAAAACTGAGTGTCCCGATCCAATAATGGAATATCATACTTCAAGGACGACATGTCAAAGAAACCTGAACTGAACAGGCAATGAACTTGGCTTTGATACCACTTATTAGAATTCAACTGGTGGAACAAGTATGATCACAACCACGAGAGACACTAATTTGTGTGGAAACTCTTATGGAAGTAAGATAGGAATACACAAAGTTGATCTTCACTATTCAAGATAATTGGAGGTCTACAAACTGATTGGATTTATAATGAGTGGTAACTCAACTCAAGAGGAATAGAAACACAGAATGACTCTACTAATTATGTTCCATTCTATTATACGGCGTTCAACTGGTTTATATAGGCTAGAGCATGCAGGGAACCCAAATAACGAGTGGCTGAACAAAACCCATGCATGCAACCCTTAAACATTCATGTAAGAATGCTACCACAAAACGCCTTGCTAATTCTGGACAAGCTGAGTTAGACGTCCAATGGTTGGTGCATGTAGAAGCCCTAGGAATTTGGAGCATATTTCAACATTGTTGAGGGTGTTGGTGAAGATGATCTTGAGAGCATTGCCCCCGTCGATTAGGACTTTGGTGAGCAGGACTCAGTCAACTACCGGCTTGACAATCAAGGGATAGGATCCTGGCTCCGGTAAGTAAATCCAGTACTCAACCCTGGAGAAGGTGATGGGCGTTTCTGACCAGCGCAAGTATTCGACATGCCGGGTTGAAAGGACCAACACTAGGCCTAGAGGGGGGGTGAATAGGCCCTGTAAAAATTTATGCAAAATTTCTCTGAAAACTATCAGACGTCAGATGATCCGACGCAGTCTCAGATCTTCCGACCCCCGGAAGATCAAACACTATGTAGGATCTTCCGACGGGATAAAACTTTACTTCGTAATTTGAGTACTAGTACACTTTTTAAGGATTCTACTTGAATAGAAGTGTGACAATAAGTGTATAGAGCCTTGTAGATATGATCAACACAATAGAATAACAACAAGCAAGTAGATCGGATCAAATCGAGCAAATCCAACAATAAAATGAGTGAGCACAAGAAGACAATGGATTTACTTCCGAAGTTCACTCCACAAAGGAGCTACGTCTCCGTTGAGAAGCTCACAAAGAGCCGAGCTGTCACACTAGCCCGTAGTCTCCCTCCATCAACCACAAAGGAAGATTGAGTCACTTACTATTGGCTCTCACAAAGAGAGGGGTAATACAAACTTCCGGGGCTCAACCACAAAGGAATCGGAGCTCACAGGCACCTCTAACCGTCTAGGAGCAAAGCTCCAAGAGTAACAAATGCGAAACGACAAATCAAAGTTCCTCCAAGTGCTTCAAGAGATGAACAAGTGCGAGCTCAAGGTTAGCACTAGCTTCACACCACCAAACTTCTCTCACACTCAAACCCTAGGTGAATCCTTGCAAGAATCAAGCTTGGGAGGCAGTGGAGGAGTGAAATGAATGCTCAAGTTGGTGTTTGTCATGAGTTAGGTCAGTGGAGGCAGCAACAATGAATGAGGGGGGTGAAGGGGTATATATACCGACCCCCAAAAATGTGACCGTTATGTGTTCTACGAAGGGGTATCGGATCTTCCGACCATGAGTTGGATCTTCCGAAGAATGACAGATTAGTGTTAGAAAACCCCAGAAAAATTCCAAGCATCAGATCTTCCGACGTAGTGTCGGATCTTCCTATGAGGGCCGAAACTTCCGGCAAGTGACAGAACAGAGCAAGAGATCCTCAGAACAGTTCCAGGCGTCGGATCTTCCGACACCCTGTCGGATCTTCCGACAGGCGTCGGATCTTCCGGCCCCGGAACAAACCAAAACTGAGCTGGCCGGAACTTCCGGTCGGATCTTCCGGACAGGGGTCGGAACTTGCAAGTGACACACAAAAAGGCTGAAATCTGGCTATGTCCCGGAAGATCCAACACAGTGTAGGATCTTCCGATGGAAGTTCCGATGCTAGGATCGGATCTTCCGAAGGAAAACAACTCGAAACCGAGCCAGCCAGAACTTTCGGTCGGATCTTTCGGCCTAAGTTCTGACCAAGCAGACAACATGTGAATGTGACTCTATGTGTCTCTGAAGTGCATTTTCATCTCAAGCATAGCACTTATAACAACTAGAATTTGTCGAACACGTCCCCCTTGATAGTACGGTGGTCCTATACTCAAATTCAAACCGAAAATCAAATTAAATTCTTTGATCGAGTCCACCACCATAAGAAATCGAATTGGGGACCTTCTTTTCACATTTCTTTTCTTTTCTTTCATTTTATTCCTGCACAACTCATTCAATGCATTATATCCAAATTTCTATTGTCATTAATCACCAAAATAGATTAAGTGCCTAGATGCACTTTCAATCTCCCCCTTTTTGGTGATTGATGACAATATCAATTTTGTTTTACAAGATAAGAATAAAATTCATGTTTTTCACATCCAACAATAGTTAGAAAAGCTCCCCCTAAATTTGTGCATTTTTAACTTAAAAAGCCCCAAATGCTTTTGCACAAATTTAAGCAAAACTTTCCTATTCAACCTTTTCATCTATGTGCTCAAGTGTGATAATAAATCCGTGATGCGTATGACATATATTCACAATCATTAAAGAGAGAAATAACATTACACCATCCACAAGCATCACATAAAAATAACATAACAAGTTCAACATCACACTAGCATGAATTATAAGTAAGTCTTACACATATAAAAGTTCTTACTTGGCACACCACACATAACTCCAAATAAGGTTCTTACAAGTCCACAAGCTAAAAACAAGAATAAAAGATAATGATGGGTCTCTAGTGACCAAATTCACTCCCCCTTTGTCATCAAGGACCAAAAAGGGAGCTACTCAGTGGCTTCGTCATCGTCCCCATCATCACCGGTATCGCCATCATCATCGTCCTCGCCATCGTCACCATCATCACCACCGTCATCGTTCTCATCGTCGCCATCTCCCGCACCGACTTCTTCCTCGTTTTCTGACTCACTTTGGTAGAGTTCCTCTTCACCGTCGGTGTCTTCCTCTTCCACTTCTTCAATCTCATCCTCATCGTGTTGTTGAGGGGCTCCAAAGACATATTCTTGAGTATTGGCCTCCCAAGGGTTGTAAAACTGAGGAGGAGGAGAGAACTCTCTAGGCTGGCGAACGGGGGAATGAGGCAACTGATAGTGATCCAAGAGTTCTTTGTGTTGCTTGTCAAGCTTACACATCTCCTCATCCAAGCGAATGTCACGCTCATGAGCTTTCTTGGCTTGATAAGAACATGCGGTGAAACAAGCAAAGAGCCCTTGCACAATAAAGTCTACCTTCCCTTTCTTGCTCTTTGCACCAAGAGGAGCACCACGAGAGGAAGATGGACCTTCTGAAGGACGAGGTGCACGAGAAGATGAAGCACCATGAGTAGTAGTCGGAGCACAAATGCCTTCATAGGGCTTGGCCTTGATCTTTAATAGCTGCTCAATTTTGCCTTGGGCAGAGCGATATGGGAAGCGAGGCTTGTCAGTCAAAATGTTTACTCCAGTCACATGCTTAATCATATGGAAGATGTAGGGAGCAAAGTGACAGCCACTAGATGACTCATGGGAGCACAAGATAATTTCATTCCAAATGAAGTTAAACACTTTGAACTTGGGCTTGCCGGGGGCCATTTGAAACAGCAAGTTCTTGGCCCTCTTGGAAATGTTATCAGCATTACCTGCCCTAGGATACATGGTTCCCCTGAAGAGTTGATTAAGCAACTTGTAGAACGGAGAGAGACCCTTGTACTTCCCAAGACAACGGCTCCATAAGCCCCATCATACATGAAAGTGAGCTTCACATCATCAATCTCACGCCCTTGATGAAGATCTACCTTGCTGTGATCATTGATAGTGTGAGCATAGGCGGTTTCCTCAGCTAGCCCAAACAGCCCCGCAAAAGCATGTAAGGAAATAGATAGCCGTTTGCCACAAAGAGTCCAATGCATCTCATCCCTCTCCTGGTCAATCCACAAGGTGGCATAGAACTGAGCAATCACCTCTTCATTGTAGGCACACTCAAAAGCCATGATCTTGGCCACATCCATCTCAACACACCGCTCATAAACATCATCAACAACTGGCCTCAACGGCGGTGGCATGCCCTTCAAATAATTCCAATCCACCCAATACATGGGTGTACACAGCCTCCCCATCTTCAGAATCACCGACTCATACCAATCCGCTTGATGAGGCAGCCAGAAACGAGGATCACCTTTAAATTGCTTGGAGGTGATGGATCGAGGATCCTCATGTGCACTAAACCAAAGTGGTTTCATTCTATTGGCTGCAGACTTGAAATTTATCAAAGCTCAATCACTTGGATGACGAAAAGGAATAGCAGTGGATATGAAATTCTGAGCAAGAGTGGATAGATCAATGTCATCATTATATTCTGACATAGCATGTTCATCACGGTTAGCTCTCTTGGTCCTTGGACGAGGAGGGGAGGAGGAGGTTTGAATTTCCTTTCCTCACCCTTCACCACTAGCCGACCCCCTTCCTTTGACTGCCCTAGCAGCAAGTTGCTTCTTTATCCATTTGCCTCTTCCTTGCTCTCTTGTCCCATCATCAAAATCAGACTCGGTGTCAGGAGATGAGCCAATATTTCTCCCATAGCTAGGCCGAGCTTGCAAAGTTGACTTCTTCTTCTCAGTATGCTTCATACGACCCATCTAGATAGACAATAAGAAAGGATCAACAGATGGACCAAGATAGATGATTTCAATTTAAACATCAGAACCCAGGTTTGTCGGATCTTCTGACAATGTGTCGGATGATCCGGGACTCGGATCTTCTGACACGGGATCGGATGATCCGGGACTCGGATCTTCTGACACGGGATCGGATGATCCGGGACTCGGATCTTCCGGCACATAGTCGGATGATCCGACACACTCGGGTTTTGACCTAAAATTGAGGATACAAAGATTGAGCCCACCAAAAGTTATGAAACTCTAGGAATATGTTCTATGCAAGTGTAGAAAGTTATTCACCAAGGGAAATCTCCAAGAACATCCTACATTGATAGATCGGGTGATGGGAAGTTTGAATAAGATACCTTTGATATTTCCCGCGAAAACTCCAGAAGATCCGAAGGGGTTCGAGTTCCTTGAGGTTTGGGAAATCAAAGGAGGCTTGAAGATCAACAAATCCACGGATGAACTTCAAAATCGCCGCATGGAGTGGAGAGGAGAAGAGAGAGGGCACTGGTAGAGAGAATGGAACGAATAGGAGAAGTAATGGTTCATCCAGATATTTATAGTCGCGAGCAGACCGGAAGATCCGACGCACAGTCGGAAGATCCGACCACCGGAAGATCCGAAAGAGATCTGAGAGAGGGAGAAGCGAGGCAGAGCTGTTCGGAACTTCATTGGGTAAGATCCGATGGTGTGTCGGAAGATCCGGGATTCTAGAAAACAGACTTGACAAGGATTTTTGAGATGAGATTTGATGGAAGATTTTGAGAGATATTGCCTATGGACATGTAAGACCCTTGACTAAAACAGATCAGCCACAATCATCAACACATAACTATGATCTTTTGAGACAAGGAATGATCCACCGATCACAAGATCCAAAGATTTTTGAAAAACTCACACAAAAAGGATAAAAACAGTTTTTCTTCTAGACTAGGCAACAACCAACTTGTGTAGCAACAAGTCAAGCCAAGTTACGAGAATCCAAGATATTTAGCTCACTCCTCAAAGAACAAAACCTTTGCTCATCAAGAGGCTTGGTGAAGATATCGGCTAGTTGTTTATCGGTTTCTACATGGCTTAGAGAGATATCTCCTTTGGCTTCATGATCTCTTCACAGTAGTAGGAGTGGCGCCGGGCGTGCTTCTTTGTCCTTGTCCACTGTTGCGCGATATTGCGATCCCTGTGGTCGATTCTTGTACTGGTGATGACGCCAAGGAGTTGTTTTGAGGATCCGAGCTGTCCTTTGTGCGGTAATGACTCGCCCGTACTCTATTTCAAGGGTCTCCCATGCCTGTGCACAGCCCATTCTGTGGGAAATCGCTGTGGGAGTTGGTAGCATAGGGAGTTGGAGTGACCCGGCCCTGTTCGCACAGTGGCGACATGGAAGTGATGTCTAATGTCAATGTGTTTGGTTCTTGAGTGTTGAACGGGATTGTTTGCTAGTTTGATGGCACTCTCATTGTCGCACAAGAGAGGGATATTTTTGTACTCACATCCAAAGTCACTCAAGGTTTGCCTCATCCAAAGTAGTTGAGCACAACAAGCACCGGCTGCAACATAGTCGGCCTCGGCGGTGGATAGCGCAACGGAATTTTGTTTCTTAGAACTCCAAGACACCAAAGACCGACCAAGAAATTAGCAAGTCCCCGTTGTACTCTATCGATCTACCTTGCAACTGGCATAGTCTGAATCGGAATAGCCAAGTAAGTCAAAAGTGGAGCCTTTTGGATACCACAAGCCAAGGTTCGGAGTATGCACTAGATATCTAAAGATTCTCTTAACAGCCATTAGATGACATTCCTTTGGATTGACTTGAAAACTTGCACACATGCACACGCTAAGCATTATATCGGGCCTAGATGCACAAAGGTAAAGCAAAGATCCAATCATGGAGCGATATACCTTTTGATCGACCGATTTTCCTTCTTCATTGAGATCAAGATGACCATTCACGGGCATTGGAGTCTTGATGGGTTTAGCGTTGGCCATATCAAACTTCTTGAGCTTATCACTTGTATACTTTGTTTGACATATGAAAGTTCCATGCTTCAATTGCTTGATTTTAAAACCAAGAAAGAATTTCAATTCTCCCATCATTGACATCTCAAATCTCTTGGTCATTATCCCACTATACTCTTCACAAAACTTTTCATTAGTAGAACCAAAGATAATATCATTAACATAAATTTGACACACAAACAAATCTTTGTCTATTTTTCGAGTGAAGAGGGTAGAATCCGCTTTGCCCATTACAAAGCCATTCTTGAGAAGAAATTCCTTAAGGCATTCATACCATGCTCTTGGGGCTTGCTTGAGCTCATAGAGCACCTTATGGAGCTTGTAGACATAGTCGGGATGCTTGGGATCTTCAAAGCCCGGTGGTTGCTCCACATACACCAACTCAGAGAGGGGTCCATTCAAGAATGCACTCTTCACATCCATTTGATATAGCTTGAAGTTGTGGTGTGAGGCATAGGCTAGTAGAATACGAATTGATTCAAGCCTTGCCACCGGAGTGATGAGGACATCACCAGCTTAGATATGACCATATTAATGGCTTGTAAACAAAAGGTGAATCAATCATATATCATGATTATTGTTGCTACATTCGATGAATTGATGCTGCGCCATGATGTGTGTTCATTGTCATTTTCAAAAATACATACATGGATAAAAAAGAGTGCTAGACACACATGTAAGGCAAGGAGGACCAAAGAAGTTGATTGGGGACCAAGTCCAAGTATTTCCACGTCCTCCACCAGGCCACCACGGCACTTTTTGCCCAGAGATAGAAAGAGATCAAGTCCAACACGTTTTGGCGCTGGATTCGGACTGCACGAAAGTGCTGCATTGTGACGGCCGCCACGACTTCATCCGGACTCCGTTTTGAGCATTTAAGTACTTGATGGAAAGCTAATCAAGTCTACTTTCTAGTATGTGGCCGCAATCATCGATTTACTACAGAGACATTTTCTGTCCACAGTGCTGCGTCACATGAATTTGGGCCGATAGGCCTTGTATCAAGTGGGGCCCAATAGGGGCACGTCCTAGGGTTGTGGGACGACCCCAACCATGTCCTGGTCGTCCTCTACCCTCTCATATACCCCCATAGCCGCCACAAATAGATTGAGTTTTGTTTAGATGAAAGTTTAGCCATTGCTACTTGCTTGTAAGCGCGCGTGCTGGTCCAGCCGCCCATCTTCGAGTCTACGGAACCCCACCTCTGTGTTTTCAGATTGGTTATTAACTCCATAGTAGAAATTGAGTTGCTTGTTCTACTTGTTCTTGCTTGTTCTTCGATTGCTTGCAGGAATTACCCTAGTGCTTTGGTTGATCGTGCTCCACAAGATCGCGGCGACCGCTGGAGTTGGTGTATCGGTTGCTAAGGCGCAGCGTCCTTGGATGGTTGTAGTCGGGCCGTGAACGTCTCTCCAGTCTAAATCGAAGTTATCCCCCCTCTCATCGAAAGATTGGGCACAAACCCTAGCGGGTTCACATCACGAAACATAAGTTTCACCAAAGTCAAGACCTTCAATTTGAGTGAAACCTTGAGCAACCAATCTTGCCTTGTTTCTTGTGACAATCCAATTTTCATCTTGCTTGTTCCAGAAAACCCACTTGGTGCCAGAAGACACGATAAGCGTGTTCGTTAGTACCATAACCAAGTAGAAAACCTTCATCAACCTTGGGTGCAAACTTGGAGCTTTTGGTTTTCTTGTTAAGAATGTAACATTTGCAACCAAAAACTCAAAAGTAGTGCACCTTTGGTTTGTTACCTGTGAGGATCTCGTACGGAGTCTTGCCCAAGTACTTTTGAAGATAGAGGCGATTAGTGGCATGGCAAGCCGTATTGATCGCCTCGGCCCAAAAGATATCCGGAGTCTTGTATTCATCAAGCATGGTCCTTGCCATTTCAATCAAGGTCCGATTCTTTCTCTCAACAATGCCATTTTGTTGAGGTGTGTATGGAGCGGAGAGCTCATGCTTGATGCCTTCTTCATCAAGGAACTCCTCAACATTGAGATTCTTGAATTCCGTCCCATTGTCACTTCTTATTC
This sequence comes from Echinochloa phyllopogon, assembly GCA_033239725.1. Lineage (NCBI taxonomy): Eukaryota > Viridiplantae > Streptophyta > Magnoliopsida > Poales > Poaceae > Echinochloa > Echinochloa phyllopogon. The sequence goes on from BTCW01000018.1 coordinate 35,156,075, forward strand.
TCTTGACTTTCAACTCAAACTCATTTTGAGCTCTTCTAATGAACTTCTTGATAACGCCTTGAGCTTCACTCTTGTCTTGTAGGAAGAAAACCCAAGTGAACTGAGAAAAATCATCCACAATGACAAGTCCATACTTGTTCCCACCAATGCTTATATAAGCGATTGGCCCAAATAAATCCATGTGAAGCAATTTCAAGGGTCTTGAGCTAGTCAATATGTTTGTGGGTGGATGAGGGGCTCCAACTTGCTTTCCGGCTTGACAAGCACTACACAACCTATCTTTCTCAAAGACAACGTTTGTTAATCCTATAATGTGTTCATCCTTTTGAAGTTCGGCCAAGTTCCTCATCCCAATGTGAGCTAGCCGGCGATGCCAAAGCCAACCCAAGCTAGATTTTGCCACTAAACAAGTCTTCGGTTCCACTTTATTTGTTGTGAAATCAACTAAATAAAGCTTTCCCTTAAGTTGACCCGTAAAAGCAATAGAGGAATCCTCCCTTCTAAGGACGCTCACACCCTCATTAGTAAAGAAACAATTGTAGCCTTTTTCACAAAGTTGTGATACGGACAACAAATTATACCCTAGAGAATCAACCAGATAAACATTTGAAAGAGATGAGTCTTGTGATATAGCAACTTCACCTTGACCAATCACATCACCATGGTTGTTGTCACCGAATGTGATCTTTTCTATAGGCGAGTCAAATTCTTTCAACTTAGCAAACATGTTCTTCTCTCCGGTCATATGATTTGAACATCCACTGTCAAGCAACCATGAAGATCCACTGGAGGTATATGCCTACAAAACAAGTTTAAGCTTTGAATTTAGGTACCCAAAAGAGATTGGGTCATTGAGTGTTAGCTTTTAAAATCTTAGGCACCCAAACACTCCTCATCATCTTCTTTGCATGAGCACCCACATACTTTACCACCATCTTCCCATTGTGATCCTACACAACCGTGTAGTCAATGGTGTAGTTGGGAGATGGCTTATGCTCAATGCTCTTTTCTTCTTTCTTGATCTTGGTTGAGCTCTTGACATTGTTGGTTATTGCTTCAACCTTAGGCTTGTCTTCAATGGTGTTCACCATCACACCATGAGCAATGTTCATCAAGTCTCCAAGGTTTCCACCCTTGGTGAACATTGGCACTTCATGACCTCTCAACATTCTTGTACCATTTGCTTTTCCTCCTCTAGTGAATCTGAGCCCATCCTTGATACTATGATATCTTCCGGCTTTATATGCCGGATGGCTCTCAAATTCACTCTTACCTTTGGCCTTGCCTTTGCCAATTGTCTTGGTCAATTCTTGAATCTTTGCATCTTTAGCTTTGACTTTCTCTTCTAGTTTTGAAAGGTTAGTGGTACAAGCATTTATATCCAACTTATAGCATCTTGAGCAACATTCACTAGTAGAGACATTTGAGAATTGTCTTAGAGTTAATCTTAGTGCTTTCCCAAAGAGCGCTAAAGTTGACTTCTAGATCTTTATATTTGACCTCTAGGCTTGAATGCCTTTCTTGAATCTCACTTTGTGCATTCTTTAGGTTGGCAAGAGAGTCATTTGCCAAGGACAATTCCTTAGACATCTTCTCACAAGAGTCATTGGCAAGTGACAAGTCACAAGTCAATTTCTCCACCATGATCTTCTCCTCAACTAGAGTTTCTTTAAGAGCAAGGTTTCTCTCCTTTTCAAGGATGAGCAATTCTTCTTGCCTATCAAGAGACTCTTTCCTTTTCTCTAATTTCTCTACTAATTTCTTAATTTGTTTGTAGCCTTCTTTGCCAAACTTGTTTATCATGTTCTTTTCATGTTCGGCTTCCTCTTCATCTAGATCATTTTCTACATTCCTAGATGTCAAGATGGTGGATGAGATAGATAGAGTGATGTTTAATACCTTAGTCCCTTGGGCCATGAGGCACATGGGAGCTTCATCATCACTATCTTGATAGTTGTTGAAGAGTCCAGATGTTGATGTAGGGACTTGAATGGCAAGAGTTGCCACTTCTTCATCATCGGAGTTATCACTCGAAGAATCCCACCCTTGACCAACATGAGCACTTCCAAACTTCTTCTTGTACTCTTGACTCTTCTCCTTGTATCTCTTCTCCTTGTCAAAGTACTTGTCCTTCGACTTCTTGTCTTCTTTGTCATTTTTCTTGCGGGGGCAATCGGCAACGTAATGCCCTTTCTCCCCACACTCATAGCATCTTCTTTGAGACATGGACCTCTTGTCGCCCTTGTTCTTCATGAACCTCTTGAAGTTCTTCACCATCATGGCGGTTTCTTCATCGGTGCTATCACCATCACTTGAGTCTTCTTTCTTCTTGGAGTTGGAAGTCTTTTCAATTGACTCAACCTTCTTGCTTGGTTCGGCTTTAAGAGCAATGGTCTTCACTTCGATTGGTTTCGTTGATCTAGCTACATCCAAGTTGTTCATTTCACGATATTGTAATTTGTTGAACAACTCCATGGTAGCATCTTCTTGAACTTGCCCTTCTCCCTAATCATGGTGGCAAGCATTGGGTTCTTGGGTGCATATGCCCTAAGCATCTTCTTGGTCACTTTGTGCTCATCCCAATCTTTGCTACCAAGCATTCGTATCTTGGTGACAAGTAGCTTCAACCGATCATACATCTCTTGGAGAGTCTCATCCTTCTTCATGACAAAGGCTTCTAGTTCTCCTTGTAGAAGATCAATCTTGCCTTCCTTGACCACATCCGTCCCTTCATGAGACAATTGAAGAGTGTCCCAAAGATCCTTTGCAACTTCAATTCCTCTAATCTTGTTGTACTTATAAGGACTAAGAACACTTCTAAGAACCATCACGGCTTGAGAGTTGCGGAAGAAAACATACTCTTGTTCACGACTTGGCTTGGCATCTTTATCAACACCTAGATTCACAACGGTCCAAAGAGAGGGGTGAAGACCATATAAATACATTTTCATATCATCACTCCAACGAGCATAGTCAACCCCATTGAATTTGGGAATTTTGCCCATTGGAACCGATGAGAAATTAAGACTAGTTGGATCAAGAGATTTGTTAGAAGATGATGTCTCATATTTATGAGACACGGAGTGGAGTCCATCCAACACTTCTTTTTCCTTTAGCTTCTTCTTGAGAAGCTTTTGAGCCTTCCTTTCGGCCTTTTCTTGAATTTTCTTCTTCATCTTTTCATTTCTCTTCTTCTTCTTTTCTTCTTCATCCAAGCTTTCATCAACATCGTTGATGATAAGATCATCATCGCTTAAGCTTGAATCAATGAACAATGATCGATCATCCTTGAGAGCGGAAGCACCAACACCGGAGTTGTCCCCCTTGTCGGACATAGTGTTTTTCCCTTAGCGGTTAAGCCTTAATCAAGGGATTAGGCTCTGATACCAATTGAAAGGACCAAAACTAGGCCTAGAGGGAGGTGAATAGGCCCTGTAAAAATTTCTACAAAATTTATCTGAAAACTGTCAGACGTCGGATGATCCGATGCAGTCTCGGATCTTCCGACCCCCGGAAGATCCGACACTATGTAGGATCTTCCGACGGGATAAAACTTTACTTCGTAATTTGAGTTCTAGTACACTTTTTAAGGATTCTACTTGAATAGAAGTGTGACAATAAGTGTATAGAGCCTTCTAGATATGATCAACGCAATAGAATAACAACAAGCAAGTAGATCGGATCAAATCGAGCAAATCCAACAATAAAACGAGTGAGCACAAGAAGACAATGGATTTACTTCCGAAGTTCACTCCACAAAGGAGCTACGTCTCCGTTGAGAAGCTCACAAAGAGCCGGGCTGTCACACTAGCCCCTAGTCTCCCTCAATCAACCACAAAGGAAGATTGAGTCACTTACTATTGGCTCTCACAAAGAGAGGGGGTAATACAAACTTCTAGGGCTCAACCACAAAGGAATGGGAGCTCATCGGCACCTCTAACCGTCTAGGAGCAAAGCTCCAAGAGTAACAAACGCGAATCGACAAATCGATGTTCCTCCAAGTGCTTCAAGAGATGAACAAGTGTGAGCTCAAGGTTAGCACTAGCTTCACACCACCAAACTTCTCTCACACTCAAACCCTAGGTGAATCCCTGCAAGAATCAAGCTTGGGAGGGAGTGGAGGAGTGAAATGAATGCTCAAGTTGGTGTTTGTCACGAGTTAGGTCAGTGGAGGCAGCAGCAATGAATGAGGGGGTGAAGGGGTATATATACCGACCCCCCAAAATGTGACCGTTATGTGTTCTGTGAAGGGGTATCGGATCTTCTGACCATGAGTCGGATCTTCCGAAGAATGGCAGATTAGTGTTAGAAAACCCCAGAAAAATTCTAGGCATCGGATCTTCTGACGTAGTGTCGGATCTTCCGATGAGGGCCGGAACTTCCGGCAAGTGACAGAACAGAGCAAGAGATCCTCAGAACAGTCCGGGCGTCGGATCTTCCGGCCCCGGAACAAACCAAAACCGAGCTGGCCGGAACTTCCGGTCGGATCTTCCGGCCAAGGGTCGGAACTTGCAAGTGACACACAGAAAGGCTGAAATCTGGCTAAGTCCCGGAAGATCCGACACAGTGTAGGATCTTCCGATGGAAGTTCCGATGCTAGGATCGGATCTTCCGAAGGAAAACAACTCGAAACCGAGCCAGCCAGAACTTCCGGTCGGATCTTCCAGCCTATGTTCCGACCAAGCAGACAACATGTGAATGTGACTTTGTGTGTGTTTCAAGTGGATTTTCATCTCAAGCATAGCACTTATAACAACTAGAATTTGTCGAACACGTCCCCCTTGATAGTACGGTGGTCCTATACTCAAATTCAAACCGAAAATCAAATTAAATTCTTCGATCGAGTCCACCACCATAAGAAATCGAATTGGGGACCTTCTTTTCACATTTCTTTTCTTTTCTTTCATTTTATTCCTGCACAACTCATTCAAAGCATTATATCCAAATTTCTATTGTCATTAATCACCAAAATAGATTAAGTGCCTAGATGCACTTTCACGGGTACTTATCATGTGGATCTCCCGGCTTTGCAGCTTCTTCTTTCTTTTGTCTAGGAAGGCGTCAGGCCCTCCCACGATGACATTTACTTCTCGGTCGACTTGCTGGATGTCACCGTTGGCGTTGTTGTTGTTCCTTGGCTGTATCGGCTCTAGTTGTTGGTCGTCATTGCGGCAAAGCCGATCATTGTGGCGGTAGGCGTCGTCTCTTCCATCATGGTGAGGATACTGGTCGTTGTGGCGATCAGCTCCGCGGTTGTCATTGTAGCATGACTACTTGGGGGCTGGCAGGACCCCCATCTCCTTCGTCAGGATGTGGCACTCCCTGAATGTGTGCTTCAGATCCTTGTGGAAAGGACATGACTTGTCTAAGCGCCCTAGCTCCTCTGGCAGGAATCTGGACTCGAACTTCGCGTCGTTATCGATGACGACGACAAACTTATCGGACCGAGTAGCTGATAGATTTAGAATGTGGATATGTAAGCTCTTCAGCTTCAGACTCTTTCTCTTTCTCATTGGGGAGTTCGTCATAGATTCCAGTGTATTCATTGTCTACGAGGATACAATCCAGGATTACCCTCGCTTTACTAGGAATCAAATGAGTAAACAACTCACGAGAGGCAGAGTTCAAGAAAGTGGCGGCTACAGGACAGAGGCCAAGGCTAAAATGTTGTAGAATGATCGGTTCTATCAGGCCTAGATCTGGACTGGACAACAAAATTTCCTATAATCGAACCTAGATAGCTGCTAAGGATTCTCCCTCTAATTGTTTAAAGGTGAGACATTTGATTTAGAGGCTGGCTACCTTAGAGACTTGGAAGAAATTTAGGCAGAATTTCTCTCAAAGAATTTTCCAGCTCCCCTCCATATTACCAACAGACAAAAGTACCATATTTTTGTTCTTCCATTAATGAAAACGAAAATAGCTTACATTTCAGCATCTCTTCTGTCATGCCTACTATGATGAGTGTTGGCGGTCGTTACGACACGATTTCGACCACCAATTCTCGGAAATAAATGAGGTTATATGCATCATGCCATATACGTAGGTTTATATTCTAATAAAGTTCCATGAATTTTGGTGAATACCTAATGTGCAGGCCCATAATTCACAAACATGGACTAACGGGGGCAAAAATGGCCAATTTAGCCGAACCAGTTGGCGTGGCCGAACTACTCGCCTTAGCCCACACACATGTGCCACAGTCCATGAAGCGAAGCACAGCCAGGAGGTCCGATAGCACATATCAATCGTACTACCTAGGGAATTCCCAATCCGTGCGCTACACCACACTGAGCGGGTATTACATCTATCGGGAGTTGTCCTACATCTCCGATCGAGTCGACGTCCTTGACAATCGCACCCGCAACATTGAGAGCACCCTGGCACAACATTCCCAGTACCATCAAGAAAACATCGCCATGCTGGAATCCCTAAGGTATGACAATCGAGAGCAATTTGATAAGATGAATGAATTCTTCTCGAATTTCAAGCCGTACCAGTGATGCCATGAACAAGCTTGGGGGAGGAGCCCCCGCAAGGTATGTCTACATATTCCAGCAGTACTTTGATTTTCTTTTTTTCCTTTCATTTCCCATTCCAATTTGAATAACGAAAAGACCAAAAATATTTACTTTGAATAAAATGAACACCCAACTACGCATGGAATGAATCATATGCCTCTCACCTTGAAAATGATGAATAGTTGCTCTGTCATTTATCTTGCAAATACCTTGTTTCAACTTGTTGGTCTATTAGTACCTGAGTTACTTGGCATGAGTGAAAAAAAACTTGAAAATCTTGTGGGAGCACATGCTTTATTCCAAGTCTAAATTGTTGTGAGGAATGATATAGTGAGACTTTGGTTGAATTCTTGCTTTTGCTCTTTGTACGGTGAAAATACTGATTCTTTTTACTTTCAAAAATAAAAATGAAGTTCCTCATTGGTTAAAACGCTTACCAAAGCCATATGATAAGCTTAGTTGAAAACTTTCTACTCATATGATGCTTGTTATCTTAGTGAGATTTGTCAAATTGTTGTGACCTTTGTAAGGAACATTTCATGCTTTTAAGATCAAGATTCACGTACACACCACTCTCACTTGCAAATTCTTACACTGGGAGTTAGCAAAATATTCCCATCAACAAAATAAATGCTCCATGTCCTATGATTCCCTCTCCAAGTTATCCTTGGAAAGAGACATATGCTATGCAAAAATAAAACAAAAAACATGCTGAAAAGCATGGAAAAAAGAGAATAAAAATGAGAGAAAAAAGAAAAGCATGCCAAAGGCATGGCGGAAAAAAGAGAAAAATAAAAAGAAAGATAGCACATGCTCTCGAAAATAAATTCAAGGAGAGGAAGAATCATCACAAGGAATTTCCGTCATATTCCACTCCAAATATCCACACACTTGCACTTCTCGATCTAAAGGTATGATTTGATCCTCCAAAGATCTTGCCTTTGACTTAGCAAAATATAAGATGCAAGTAGGCCTTCATCTAATTCCCTACCTGAGCCACACAAAAGACTTTAGTAGAATTTAGGAACAGAAGGCAAAGCCTTTGGTGAGGATACGAATACCACTTGCGCGATTGAATGTGCCAATTGAGAAACTATGTTCTAATTTTCAAAAAATTGGAAAACTCCAAGATGGGATCCTAAAAAGAGTAGGAGTGGAATAAAACCAAATGGTTCGGTCGAATTGTCCAATTCTATCCCTTTTAGCACATATTTGTCAATAACGTTAGAGATTGCTATACCCCCTTATCCATATACATTCCAGGAAGCTAAGCACAGCCGGGAGGTCTCATGCATGATGTCCACATCAGCGATGACCAAGCAATGATGATGCAAGCCACCAGATCGATGATGTCATCAATTCCGGGGCAAACACATGCAAACAGGCACAACCCTGGCCAAGTGGAGAAAATCAAGGCCGTCCAAGTGCAAGGGCGGTGGTCAGAGGGCTGCTGGGCAGTGGGCCCTATTCATCCTAAGCAAGGAAGTGCATGAGGACATGCAACCGACCTGCAAACCGCCATCCAGGAGATGATCCAAGCCATGGGATTGAAGGTAGTGCAAATCAGTGGTTCGGCCGAACAGGGGTGGTTCGGCCAAACTGGCTGGGGTACTGTCTTGTGGTGCCTTGGCTGGTGCGCCACTCCACCACCTTCAAGACCCTATAAATGCTTATCTCCACCCCTAGTTCAACACACACCAAGCCAAGGAGCTCCATTTGCCACTCTCTCTAGTAGAATTAGGATAGTTTAGTTGGGAGTTAGAGTCGAGTCGAGTTGTGCCTCGAAGGTTCTGGAGTCGTCTTCAGAAGCTCTGGTATAAGCTCTTTTATCTTTTACTTTTCCTTTTGTAAGACTCTGAGTTATCAATATATCAACTTTATCATTATATCTGAGTCATTTATATATTGCTTTTGTTTTATTCTAGTTACAATTATTTCATGTTTAGACTATAATTGGTTGTAGTTCTAGTTCTTCCAGTTCCTGTTTAAATCTTTGTCTTAGCTGGTTCTTTGATTCTGCTCAATACTTGCGGTGAATTTTCAATGGGGTATTGACAAGGTTGCTTGCTCTTGCAAGTGGAGTAAGTAGTTATTGACTAGTGTGGGCATGGCGCCTAGACTAGACCGTAACCTTAGTTTCCCCCCGATTCAACGGACGTGTGGTAGCCGTTAGGTGGTGACAGCCCTATATGGCCTACGTAGTCCACCGTATTAATCTCGGCCTGTAGGAGCCCTGAGAGGTTGTTGGCGGTTCCCCTTCTCATCCATTTCTGTGAACAACTGACACCTTGTCCCGACGTTAAGGCAATAGAGTTGAGCTTGACCTTTAAGTGCTGGTTCCTCAACCACTGTATCTCTAAACCCGAGTCACCTGAATAGATAAAGTACCTATGAATCATTTTTCTCATCTCGCTGTCCTCCCAGCTAGCTAGTCATTCTCTTTGTTATTTGAGTTATCCTTGAGTTGTGTGTCATGGTCTTTCACTCTTATCATTACCGTCCCCGTCTTGACAGTAGTGTATTCTTATGTGATATCCTCGAATACTCATTTACTAGTACTCTTGCCATAAGCTTCCCTGTGAAAAATATAAATTATGATACCTCAGATTACTCCCTGGTGAAATGCTACATCGTTAATTTTATGTGCTTGTAGAATATTTATTCATTTTACTAAGCCATAAGAAAAACCAACAAAACTCTTCTTGCACCATTGCTGGGATTACCAATCCTGATAGTGGACTGTAAGAAGCGTCAACACCCTCCTTGCTTTAAATTGAAGCCTCCAACACCTAGAAAGGCATATAAGAGAAGAAGAGCTCCCTAGTGAAGCACTGACACTACTACACTTAGAAAATAGGGGAAGAGGTGATGGGGACTAGAGTGGCCCGATCTTCCGTCAAGTGCAGGTTAACTCGTTTTGGGCGAAGCGCAACACACCAATCTGGCTTCAAGTCAGCAAACTCGAACCCTGCAATCTTAGCACCACGACTCATCTGGTTATCAACCATATCACAATTCGGTTGACCTCGCCAAGAAGGTTAATCCCTGTGTGCAAAATGAAGAACACAAGCAAGAACTCAAAAGAATGTAGCTCTCAAGGGAAGTGACAAACTGTAAATGAATGATTAAAGCACAAAGTTGGGGTTCTACAAACCGATGACGACGAAACTGTTCTTGACAGATTAATCTAAGCAAAACCTAAGTCTAAATGATGGTGGCTACTGATTTTATTAAGTTTGGGGTGAGCTAGGGTTGGGGGTGCGCCAGGGGGGCGCCCACAACTTGGGCCGAAGGCCCGACACGATACAAAGCCTAAAAAGGCCCAAAACAGGTGACACAACACCTTTTCGTGGTCACACAGAATGATCTACGAGGCTTCTGGAGCTAGGACTAGAACCAAAAGAAGCATCTCATCATCACGATTTCAAGCATCCAAGAACACCTTGATTGGACACCGTATAAGGGAGCAATTAAAGTTGGGGTGCAGACATGTCGGCTGAATCCGAATCAAAGATGCCGTCCAATGTGGCGACGACTTGTAACTTGGAGATGAGGTCGGTTCGTGTATGTCCAACGTGGTGATGTCCTCATCATCCTCCTCTTCTTGAATTGGAGTCATCCTCGACTCGATCCTATCATCAAGCTCCTGCAAAAGGTTAGTAACCGAAGGATGCAAAGTACGAGGCAGAAGATTATCTGTAGCAAGACACATAGCTCGACCAAGCATAGTATAACAAGGAGCATCAGGGTTATCACATAATGCAGTAGCAACGGATGTAGTAGCAATAAAAGCACCTCCTTTTAATTTAATCCGTTTTTGTTTATCATCAGAAGATGCAACACTAGCAGTTTTAGCAGTTTTAGTTTTATCTTTTTCAGCAATCTCTTGAAAGTGTTTCTTAATATCAGCAGGCAATAAAGGAAGCAAATTAATTTTCTTGTTCTTATACATGAAAGTATATGTATTAGTTCTTCCATGGTGTGCAACATCATTATCAAATTCCCATGGTCTACCCAACAAAAGAGATGATGCTTGCATCGGTACAACATCAAAATCAGCACAACCATAATAAGAACCAACAGAAAAATGTATATGTGTTGATCTTGTTACCTTAGCTTGACCACTAACAGTTGTTCAACCAGTCTAAGTAGTAGGGATTTGAAATGAGGCGTGTTGGCAAGTTAAGCCTCTCTACCAAATCTGAACTCACCAAGTTGTTGCAACTCCCGTTATCAATTATGGTGAGCACACGACAATCATTGACGATGAGGAACATGTGGAATAAATTCTTGCGTTGGATCTTCTCCGCGTCCTCACGTTCCACCTGCGAACTCAACGATGCTGCATAAGAACAAAACTATTGAACCCCACTGATGCGGCAATCGAGTCAATTGCCTCACCCTCATCGTCCTCCAAATTTGCAACAACGTTAGTCGCAAGAACTAAATTATATTCAACATCACTAGCACTTACATATCCAGTACCATCGGGTGTAGCGATGAAAGCATGAACACTTGGACAATCCTTCATGACATGTCCCATGCCCTTGCAGTGGTGGCACACGATGCTTGCAGACTTACTCGATGAGCTCTTGTCAGTAAGAGTCAGTTTCTTGTTCTGTTGGGCCTACACATTAGACATATTGCATACCTCAGAACCTGGTGCCGGCATTGATGGTGTCGAACGTGTACTCGATGGTGGTGGAAAGGTCTTGGTTTGTCCCTGCAATTCTTTTTCCGCAAGCATAGCAAGCTAGAACAACTGGTTGGTGGTAGTAAATTCTTTATAGTCAACAATATCCTGAATTTCATGTCTCAAACCACCATAAAAATGATACACTTTATCCTTAGGATCCTCTACTACCCCGCAACAAAGCATACCCTTTTGTAGCTCGGCATAATATTCCTAAACAAACATATCTCCCTGCTCTAAACGTTGTAACTTCTTATGCAAATCATGTTTATAAGAGGCAGGAACAAAATGATCACGCATTGCAAGTTTAAGAGCACTCCATGAAGCAGGTTGCATGTTTAAAGAAGCACATTCTTGCCACCAGATTATAGCAAAATCCTTAAATTCACTAGTGGCCTCTCGAACCTTATTTTGATAAGGAACAAGATGGGAAGCAAATTTATGTTTTACTGTCATCTCCCAGTCTAAATATTCCTCCACATCATAACGCCCATAAAAAGAAGGTATAGTAAATTTAATTTTGCCGTAAGGATCATCATTACCTTGATTGCATCTGTTCCTGTTACCTCCCATACCTGTTGTATTTTTGCGAAAATGGCGACGACGTAGCTTCTCGGCCCTGGTCTTAATGAAATCAGGCTCACCATCAGATCCAAAGATAACCTCATCATTGTCCTCTAGGTAATCTTCGTCATAGGCATCCTCTTCTTTGGGCTCGGGGGGGGGGGGGTTGGACTCGAGTTGTTGAACCCTTGTTGTCAGCATGGAGACGCGCTTGTCTACACCCTCAATCGAATGAGACAACTTTGACTTCTGTCGTTAGCTTGCTCAACTCCTTCATGAAAAGATCCTTCAACTCATTCGTTACCTGCAACAACTGACTAGACAAAACAGGAACGTCGTCTGGCATGGTTAGTGATCAACAAAAGCCCAAAGAACTATGCAGTTTGTTTGGTAGAATCACACCCTCACACACGTCTTACCAAGTTCTTACCAATGCAGGCAATGGATGGTACATCTAGTGGCTGGTTTGTGATACCTGTGAGGATGTAGTACCAAGATTGTAAGGGTGTTCGCTGCACTGTCCTGAAGTATAGTTTGTGTAGCTTTGGGAAGACAAAATATATAGCAAGGAGTAGCAAATAATGAATACAGAGTGACAAAGTTCAATAAGTATCCAAAGTATAAGTCACAATTGCTGGCTTAGACGTGTCCTAGGCATAGCACAACAAGTTGGAACAAGAAACAATGGATAAAGCTCACAGAACATGCAAAACAACACTCTATGCAATTATTTTTAATCCTTTGAGCAATTTTCCTCCTGACTAGTAGGAATCATGTTTTTTTATTTTTTCAACTATTTTTTATATTTTTCTCTGAACAGGGATATCAAAAGCTCCAACCACAAAAATTTGCACCCTTTTTGGAGGTGAGATGCACCCTAGGGAAAATTAGGAAGCTTCTATAAAAACTCTGAATCAACTTGAACCAAATTTTCTTTTATCTTCCTGATTTTTTTTAATTTTTTGACTACCAAACGGGGCGAAGCTGAGTTTGGGTCCCCTTCGAATGGAGTCACGAAACTGCTGTAAAAAATGAGCTCAAACGGAGCACCGAGCGAAAAGTTATGTTTTACCGAAGGTATCTCAAGTTATGGTTTTCGAGAGGCACAACTTAGCAGAATACGCGGCGTCGGCTAGGGTATGCAAGATAAACCAAGAAGCGCTGTGATGCAAAGGCGATGAACACATGGAGGCTCACAACCTATCTAGGTCTTGCACGACAGGAGTTCATGCGAGGCGGCTAGCGAGGGCAAGTCGAGTAATGGGGGTGGCACGACTTGTAATCTGATAATTATGGTGGATGAGATAGCGGCGGAAACAAACTGATCATAGTGACAGGCGATTGAACTATGACACGAACGCAACTAAAACCAGCTACAAGACTCGACCACGGACACAAACTCAACAATGCAAATCTGAAACGAAATTGCAAAGGCTAAAAGGGGTACTAGGACAACAGAATACGATGAAATAAATATTTTTGTAGGGCAATTTTCTAGACTATAGGATGAAGACACAAAACTATTCTCAGGTAAGCCTGACGGTAATACTTGAGTCTCTGATTACCACTTAATGGGGACTAGGGTGGCCCGATCTGCCGTCAGGTGAAGGGTAACTCGTTTTGGGCGAAGCACAACACACCGATCCGGCTTCAAGTCAGCAAACTCGAACCCTGCAATCTTAGCACCACGACTCGTCTGGTTATCAACCGTGTCACAACCCGGTTGTCACACCCGAATTTGCACAGAAACCCGCAAGAGCAACATAAGACTACATAGAAAGAGACAAATAACTAAATGCAGCAACAAGAAATAAAACCCACCATGCACCACAACCCATCTAAATGACCTAAGAAACTGAAATCCTACTTAACAAATGAGCATCATGTTTGCACGCCATGACCGCCAATACCATAAAAAATAACATGAGGTCAAAGGAGATAGTGTAGAAGTAGGCCAAAATCACGCCTTGAAGAAGGACGTGAAGTCAAAGCCGTCATTATAGTCCGTCCGTCTCGAAGTAAACACATGCTATCAATTTGGATTCGCCTAAGACAAAAAGAAAGAGTATACATTGTTCTTCAAGTATCAAAGATGAAAGAACCTTTACAGGTCTTTTCATTTTCCAAGGCCGGATGTATGGCGCACAGTCGCAGAAATATTAATCACTTAGTAAAACACTACGTACACAAGGGTTAGGAGACAACTCTTCTATGTATGTTACAACCTCGTTTATCTCAAAAGTCCAGCATGTTACAAATATCTTGTTGTCTCCAAAGTATAGAGCACAGCTAATGAACAAGGAAAGTTAACACCTAAGTTGGGTTCTTCACTTCTTGTCATCTCTAAGGACAACGTAGTTGTGGCCATTTGTTTTCTGTATCTTTGAAATTTTCTTCAGAATTTCAGCAAATGCATTCTTGTCCTACAATGCAACCACAACTGACGTTAAACAGGTTAAAAAAGATATTGAAAAAGTAAACAAGAGCTGTTCTTAAGAGCTTAATGCTTGATGGCCACGTATACCAAAAACGAAGTAACAAGCTCCATGATGAGGTTGCAGAAATCAATGGTGTTTATAATAGTGTTAAACATAACTATCATTCAGAAAGTATTAGTTGTTTATGATAAAAGAAAAGAATTTATGAAATATAAAATGGCTAGTCATTGAACAAGTCTTAGTAGTTCCCTAACTATTGCTGTGGGTACTGCAGCTTGCAAGTGGTGATATGCATACCACAACTAAATATAAGAATGGTGTCAAAGAGGCCTACCTCTGGACCTCGAAGCCTAGACTTGAATCTGGATACTAAATCTTGTGTGGTGACTGGAGCGACTGCAAGAAGAACACTCCTGATTTCATCCTCTGTGACAGGTGACACGTTTGTCGCACTTTTTGATGAAGCAGAGGTTTTTGATGTAGGTTTTGCCGTAGATGGTGCCTCCTCTTTGATGCTTGATACTTTCGTATCCTATACAAAAAGGAATTATTTCTTACATACCTAGAAAACAAATAGAGCATATACTTGTGTAGAAAGTGTAAGTTCGCCATTTCTTCCTTTTTACACATTTAAAGTAAAACAGATTACTAACCGATTCCACCTTTGGTTTCTTTGAAGCTGCACTGCCAGAAGTTTTTGCATCATCAGCACCTGATTTTCTCTTTTGCTTGGATTTGGATGCAGGAGGCGTGTTGCGAGCATGTCCTGATGGCGTTGGTTTAGCTGGACTGTTATCTACAGGTTCATCCTTAACTTGATCCTTCTGTTTTGGAGCAAGCACTGGAGAGGACTCGTCTTCCTGCTGGATAAAGAGAAGATAAACTCTCCTTATATTTTCTTTTAAAAAAATAACCTTAGTGCATAACAAAAATTAATATATAAATGTTCCAAGAGGATGAATCATTACATCTTCTTCTTCTTCATCCTCATCAGCATCTGACTCATTTAGTCCAGCAGCACGCCCGAGCAGCTTTTTTAATTCCTTGCCAGACTTGCTTAGGCCACCTTCTTCTTCATTCTCTTCATCATCCTGCAAGTATCTTAATCAGAATATTGCCATTTGCAATTAAACTCCAATGACCATGGAAAGGAAAATGAGAAATTGCCAACCTACCCAAAAGGAGTGGATAAAATTAATTATCTTATTTGCTTCAAACAGCTTCACATAAAAAATGTTCATACACATTCTGGCTCTGGGCCTCTAGCAGCAAATTTGCCCCTAGGTAATTTTCTAGAACTTTGGCTAGCATTTAATACTCTTATATCCCGTGCTTAGAATTTTGCACAAAATGAAAAGAATTGTATCAAGAAGTGAAACTTTCCACTATTCGGTTTCAAAATTTTGTACTGTGGCCATGCTACAGGTTCCAACTAATTACTTTGTGTTAGTATACTGAGTGTCTCAAACTACAACATAATCACAAGTAAATTCCTGTTGTCGGACCTGGTAAGCATTATGATGCATGCTCCAGCACAAACTCAGATGAATTCACATATGGGCAAAACAATATTGTTCCCATAGATATGTATTGGCAAATTCTTTAAGCTGTTATAATTTGAGTTTAATACATACATGCACCAAAAAGAGCCTGATAAGACGATATGATATTTGAAATCTAGCCATATAAGGACATAATTAAGCATAATACCAATACGTCATTTAGAGGAATAGGGCGGTTACACTTTTTGTCACCACTAGTGAACCATCTTGACATCTCTTGTGCATTCCAATTTAAATGAAATGGTAGTTTGAATGACATGGATCATGTAAGTTTTCACAAAACAGGTTTTACTGTGATTTTTACATAGGAAAATTGGTTTCATGTTGTTAGTTAGATCTAGTTTTGCATATTACATTGTTTGGGTCACATCTATTGAGTTTTCACCAATACATAGGCGCCATTATATAAATCACATTAGATTGCTTTTCCTTACTTGTAATCAATCAAATCGACATCAAGAAAGCACATGTAGTTTAAGATAATAATCATGTATCGTCCAAAAAATAAATAAAATAAAATAAAATCTGAAATTTAGTTTTGTATACACCCAATATTTGAGTTTTAACAAAAACGGATTTTGGTCCCTAACTTTAAGCTATCTAGCCATGGAGTTTTAGGTGGTTAGGCTAAAATATGGTTTAACTAAATCTAATTTAGACAAAATTTGGGAACCAAAAACCCCCCCAATATCCACAGCATCACCAGAACTGAGTGAAGGTGTTACATTCCATGATAACAAGGTATTAGAGAGGTGCAATTTGTACTCATGAGTATTTCTGCAATATCAACCTGCTTAATTTCAGGTGGAGCAGGAATTTCGGGAGCTAAATCCGCCCGTTCCTCTGGATCAATATCTACAGCCTCATCATCATCAGTAAATGTTTCTTCATGCTCCCAATCATCACCTGATAAAGAAAAATCCCCAGTAAGATGCCAAACTTGGAGCAATAAATATACTAAGGATATTGAGTGCATTTTAATATTTTCTTAGCAGGGTGACATTTTGGAATAGTTCTGCTGCAGCAGCAGGGACAACAACGACAAAGCCGTTCAATAGCTCTAACTGCAACAGGTCAAAATTATTTCAACGTGGTGGCCCAACATTAGGCATAGTTGTAAAACTCGATTGGCTAATAACAAAATATGGTCACATAATTTGCAGTGACTAATGATTATGTGGCAAATGTAAAACTAAAGAGATTATTGGTCATGCACGAGTGTGTATCTATCACTAGTATATGGTCCCTAATTTTGAGAATTGAGATAGAATTTAAAAGCCCCATGATTGTTGTCCTGTGGCCTCAGGTTTAAAGTCAAAATCAACTGGATGGCATGCCAGTCCCACCTGCAGCACAACTTTACCATCCATGTTGGCTGGCCAACTAAGTTAGCGACTATGACAGAGTAGCAGTGCACACAGAGAACAGCACAAATAGGATTTGGTTAAGGTGGGTTTTCATGAACAATAAGACCAGAAACATGCCCAAGCCAATATACCAGGATCTTACACAACTATG
Organism: Echinochloa phyllopogon; assembly: GCA_033239725.1. Classification (NCBI taxonomy): domain Eukaryota; kingdom Viridiplantae; phylum Streptophyta; class Magnoliopsida; order Poales; family Poaceae; genus Echinochloa; species Echinochloa phyllopogon. The sequence goes on from BTCW01000018.1 coordinate 35,173,371, forward strand.
TCTAACAAACCTTAAGTTTAATCTAAAGATATTGTCCTTGAGGAAAATCATGAAATAACCAGAAGAGCAAAGTTATCATGTAATAGCTCAATATAATAGTCATGGCTCCTAATAAAGGAAATAATATCAAACCGCAATCGCAAGCTGAATAAATAAGGCTTGAAACATCATGGTACTAACAGTCCACGAAAACTAAGAAGCAGACCTTTCTCAATTTCATCATCCAAATCAAAGTCTAGATCTTTTCCACCTTCTTCATCATCATCCATGCCTTTTTTAGTTAGTCCAAGCCTATTCTTGAGTGTTGCTTCCTCTTCTTCATCCTCCTCACCTTTATCAGAATTATTACCCTCTTCGTTATTTTTTCCTTTCTTAGGACGAGCACTTTCTTTTTCCCCACCATTTGTGGCCTCAATTTTCTTTATGTCAGAACCAAAGGCAGCTGGCCCATTTGCAGCTGCTTTCATCATCCAGCGTTCATAACCAGTTGCACTGGTCTTCCTCTTATTCATTTTTTCTTCAGCCTCCTCCAATGTCAGTTGCTTGTACTGTGCAATTTTGCTAAAGTTATACCTGAAACAAGGATACAATTAAGCAACAAATAGAATATTTAGTTTGCTGTGAGGGAGGGAAGGGGGGGGGGTGTCTTTCTACCATTTCCCAGGCACAATGTAAGGATAAAATGTGGAACAAGTGTATTACCAAGAACCAGCAGGATATGCATTAAATTCCTTGCCATGCCTCATTAACAAATAGTATGTAGCTGTAGCTGACTGTGATCCTTCCATTTGACCTTGATACTGATATTGGCCTGTTTCATCTTCCAAAATCCATGGTTTCCTGTTGTATTTTTCCTGAAGTTAAAATGCAGGCATATGGTCAATAGAGCCCACTGCACAAACTAAATACAAATGGCAAACAGGATAGTTGTTTCTAAAAATGCAATCTAGTACAAGAACTTATCACCACAGATAAAAAAAAAGTTGACAGCATGAAAGATCGAGTAAGGCTGAAGAGTGAGTTGTTCATCAAATAACGATGGTACCAGATTAAAGATTAATACAAATAAAAATAGAAACTTATAGTAGATTATCTATTGCCATACACCAGCACCTCATTATTCTTGAAGATAGAAGTTTTAGGTTTTCTTTCAATAGCCACACTGAAGGAGAATAGGATTGGTGGAATCAATGATTGTATTGCTGAGCCTCATGGGCAGATTATATAGGAGTACATTGCTTAGGGGGCAAGTAGCCTCACTTAGAAATAAGGCAAGCCGGGATTACAATCCTAATCTACCATATCTGGAGATATCCCAATATACTCTAACACACATGTTACAATATATGAGGAGCTAATATCTTGTCATTGGAGTGGTATTTCCTTCGTTCTCTACCTCTAAAAAGTAAGAATAGTATCAAGTGAACACTATCAATGAAATAACAATTATTCTATCACTGATATGAGACAAAGTTCGTCCAGAGTTCTGGACATATCACCTAGGTGATGAGTAATCATTGACTAGGTATCCAGTCAGGTACAGTGAAAAAATCACCGTCGCTTATTTCAAGATGTATCCAGCTAACATGATAAGAGGAGCTCACAACAGCAGTGGTTGAGGATTGGGCTTTAGGGGGGTGAGGATCGAATTGTAGGGGTGTTTAATAGAAGATACGGGTGCCTAGCTTCTCGCGGTGGACCGGTTAGAGCGTTGAACTCCGGTTGTCGTTGAAACTCCCGTCCCGACCTGGGTTCAAAGCACGGCACCTTCTTAGAACAAAGCCGGTGGGAGTCTCCCACCATGGTCGAAGTTTTTTTTAATAGAAGATATGGGTGGACTAGGAACGATGTGCAGTGGAATAAAGGGGTTTGGGTTTACCAGGTTTCAGAGGCCCATCAGCGTCTGGTAGCATACTAATACCTGAATCCCTTAATATGTCATCAAGTTATATATCTTTACTCCCCATCACTCCTGCCTACATATCTATTTCCTATCTTCACTGTGATTACAACTTGCTAACATACCAATAAGTCTGGACAGTTGAGCATACACAATGATAGTAGCACACCTAGGCATCCTATCGGTGCATAAGCAACTAGACATCAAGTATGATTGTAAGCAAGGCAAGAACAACAGAAACTTAAGAGGGTAACTAAGCACAGATGGTAAAGCGTTTATTCATTTTATATATGCAAATAGAGAGCTCAGTGTCAGATAATGTAAACAACAATGATGGGTAATCACCTAGAAACAGGTGGAGAATGTAAAAAGAGTGATTCACAACAAACCAAAATGCATTATTTTTTTCATATATACCCGCATATTGTCAGGTATCTGACGTCCTTGTAGACCCTCCTTATGAAGAGACCACTTGTTCTCAGCACTCTTCTTCTTCGAGAAAGGAGGTAAACCAGTGACAAATCTTCCAATAGAGTATGTTTTATCCGTAATAGCATTAGCCCGTACATTATATTCCTGCCAAAGAGTGATTGGCACTGAGAGATGAACAAATTAATCAAATATCGAACCTAAAAATGCCTTGCGCACAGGATTTCTGCAGCGACAAAAAAAGAAAACAAATCTTGTAAGGGACAAACCACAGCATTGACTAATTCAAAATGAAGCACATGCAAAGTTGTGAAACTAGCATGACCTCTAACCTAATATGTCCATAGGTACTGTGCCAATACACAACACATAAAAGAGGCCATTCTGGTTGAATTATCACCAGCATAGGTGTCAGGTCAAAGTGATTTCTCATCTGCCACAGAACTGAAAATTTGGGCACTCTTTTTTCTATCTAATCGAGATTAGCTTACATGAACAGATAATGTGGTTATTGTTTAACCAGTTTAACATTCCGGAACTTATTTGACTGCTAAGCAAACTTAAACACCACAGATCGTTTGTACCATCAGTTAAAAAGATATATAACTTTGTTGTCAATCAAATTCCACTACAAACATACAATAAGACTCTTCAAAGAATAAACATACAATAAGATCTTGCAAGATAGAAGGCATTACAATTACTTCCCAAAACTAACTAATGGCTTGGTTAGTATTTTCCCGAAGTCCCAAACACATTGTATAAACATAAATTGGCTGATGACATCTCAATTTCGTGTTCAGTTGTCAAAATACATTATGTACCATAAAATGTCGTTTTTTAGTGATATCAATTTTTTTCATGTCACTGGTTTTATCCTCAATTACAGGCTACTTCCAACACCATGTTCTTTCGTGTTGATGTTTTTGTGTTTAGCCTTTGCTCACTCCCAAGGGGGTGAAAAAACTACCACTTATCCCCTACAGCTGATTCCTAACACTCAAAATAACACTATATTTAATGGCCGTATGTCCTAGCAGTACTCTTTCACTTTATCCTTTCCTTTCTAAAGGTGGGAGTGTTTGAAGCCAGCAGCTGCTACTTTAGTCACACTAGCTACTACCTCTGTTCAGTAATATACAGCATTTCAAACCGGCCAATTAGCTTGCTTCTATTTTAAAACTCTGGTTGAAAACGTCATCTATTAATGACCGGAGGGAGTACACCAGTAGACTATGGATTTAGAATGGCGACATATTGGTAACCCCATTATGCTAAATCACAATTACCCAGTATTTACTACAAAATGTGGTCCAAGTGAGGTTCCCAGGGTCAAGCATGGTAATCTATCATTACATCTTATTTATTTGAGCGATCAAATCATCACATCCTCCAAGTTATGATGAGCTGATCCCACAAGCAACAGCAAGTGATTGTTCTTCCATAACAATGCCCAGGCAGACAATAGGATCTAGTAAAACAATCACCCTTGCATAAACTATGGCTACTGCTTGTCACTGCAATGTCTAAGAATTATGAACAGCAAACTTTAAACTGAATCAGCAAGCATCTAAATTGCAAGGTGAATGAGGCCATTTCGAATCACATCAACGTTACGGAAACAGCAATTATACCCAATAGAAGTTCCAGACCTATGACCACCTAATCCATTCTCTCAGATCATATATCATTTCCAAAAGCAACAGAAATCTCGGTCAGTGGCACATTAAGCACATAATTCAGCTCACACCCTCGCAACATCTCAATCCCCCAAACCCAAACCCCAACGGGCACAAACAGCGCGAAATAACACCTAGCACCGCGGCAATCAATCGGCACAACCGAATCTAGGTCACGGGCGCAAAGGTAGGGGCCGCGCCACCGAAGACAGGTCTCGACAGAGGCAGAGGAGCGGATCCGTACCCGGATGAGCCTGGTGATGGGTGAGGAGCAGACGAGGCAGCGGGCGCGGGAGCGCGCCATGGACTTGCCGCAGTCGCTGCAGAGCGTGGTGTGCTTGCACCCCGTGCCGTAGAGGTCCGACGTGTTGCCACAGCCCTCGCACGCCGGCTTGAGCACCAGGTCCGTGCTCCCCATCGCGTCGGCGCGGAGCGGCGCGGGGCACCGACGATGAACGGCCTGGGAGCTCCGGGTTCTCCGGCGTCGGCGAGGATGCGGTGACCAGGTGGGGATCTGCCGGAACGGGTTCGGTTTATGTCCTGTGCGATTTGGATGGTAATGGTCGGGTCGGGTAAGGAAGTCACGGTGCAAGTTTTCATGGAGTTTCGTGCACGTTAAATAGGGTGTCAAATCAGTATTTTAGATGATGCGGCAAAGAGCTAATGATGAGAGAGATGAAATGGGTTTCATCTAGATGAAACTCTGTATACACGGTTTCCAACAACTTTATGTCTTGCATGCATTGCCTATAAAACATCAAAATGAAACAATGCATTGTATGAACCATTTCATCTATGAATTAATTGTCTACTTACTTATGTGGCATTCTTGGAAACGTAAAAATGAAATTCCCACTAGGAATAGCCTCAGCGAACTTCTCTCAACTCCCCATAAGCCCAAGGTAAAAAAAAACTGAAAAGTTCCGTTTTAGGGACGGTTTCGGATCCTTGGGTAAATGGCAAATAGCATCTATTTTGCTATTTTATACTATTTACCTCCAAGCACCCTATGACAAAAGGGCAAATGAAAAATGAGATGATAAAATTTTTTGGCTCAACATTGTGGTAAAATTTGGCAAAAAGGTAAAACTTTTGTCATTTGTCTCCAAACACCTCATGGCAAAAGGAGGCAGAATAGAGTTTAAATGGGTTTTTGTCAAAAATTTTGCCATTGGATCCAAACACCTCTAATGGCAAAACTTTTACCATCTTTTCTTAAGGACAAAAATTTTGCTATTTTTTGCTCTTGCCATATGGATCCAAACAACCACTTATTCATTTTCTTTACCCTTCTAAGAGCAACTCCAACCGTGTCACACTCAGATTTACACAGAAACACGAATGCTGCCATATGTGTGCCCAGGAAGTCCACAGAACACATACAACTTACAAATATGAAAATCAGAGTACATATACTCGAATAAAATAGTTTTACATCAGAGTTCAACATAAATAATAAATAAATAAAACAACAGAAGTCTATTTATTAACTCTCAAACTAAGGCTGAGCCGTAATCCACAGGGACACCGACTGGTTGACCACAGCTTAGAAGAAAGACAGATCCTCAAAAAACTCAGCAGCAGCAGCATATTCATTTACTCCATCTGTTACCCATCCGGGATTTTGTTGAATAGAGGCAAGTGTAAGTAACTTAATTACTTAGTAAGTATAACACGGTGAATGAAGGCTCAAAGTAGGCTAGGCATGGCTGAACTGCATTAGCACTTTTAGTTGTTTCATTTTAACATGCTCCAAGTTACTACATTTAAATGAAACCCAGTTGTAAACCCATTAAGAAAGTATAACCAACATTAAGCAGTAAATAAACATCTGCTAATAAAAAATGATCCAGGCCGCTCGTGACTCTGAGCATGGCTATCACGATAGGTTGTACACTCTGCAGAGGTTTCGCCCTTTACCCACCAGTCGTGTAAAAGCTCGAAAGAACTTTGAACCCAACCATGCGGAGGTGGATCAGACCTCACAAATCACACTTCCGAGGTGTGACCGTATAGGGACGCTACGAGTCTTTTCACAAGACACCCTAACAAAACAGTAGCCGTTATGGTACAACACAGGCAGCATGATCCAAGGCACCGAGATTGACTGACTCTCAGGGCGCAGCGATAAGAGAGTCAATGGCGACCAGAGCGCAGGCAACGCATGCCAACAATTAAAATAAAGAGCGCAACGTGTGGAGTTCCCATACCACAGGGACTCCCAACACGAGACTGTGCCTGATGAGACATAGCCGACGGATCTCCCGTCCTCGGTGGATCAAACCATACTCTCACGAGTGCTTCTCATAGTGTCGTCGGCTCGTCGGTAACTACTGTCAAGCTAGAGTCATACATGCTACTTGTCCAAGAACAGAGCCATAATAGTTCTAGCGGTGGCGATAGGCTCTTGGGTTGCCGCTTTAAGAATCAATCCTTACGTAGATACACTAGAGCGAAGCACGAAGCAGCTGCTCTAGCTCCCTGATCCGTGTTGCTAAAAAGCAAATTTTATCATCCATATTGAAGTGAACCATTAAGTCAAGATTAACATTTGCATAGTAGTGACAACAGTTGCGCCTAGCAAGGATCTACCCATATGCATAAACCCAGGGATATCAATGGAATAGGATATAACAAGACTAGGAACAATCTTAGGGTTCATCAATTAAGACACATGCATATAGAATAAATTATTAAATAGGGGTGTGTGGGTAGCAGAGATTGTCTGTGCTATACTTGCCTTCCTCAAAGTACCGCTGTTGCTGGTGCTGCCAGTCCTGCTCCTCGTAACCTTGCTCGAACTCAAACTCGAACGGCTCACCGACCAGACCCACGAATCACCACACAAGCCAGTACATGCAAACAAGATTACTCTATTAGAACATTACATCAAAATTTAAAAATAGAACGAGGCTATAAAACTATTCTACGCTTCGCTACGAACACGTGAGCATGAGAACCACTCTAATCGAAGCTAAAATGAGAAAGATATGACTTTTCTAAGGTTTAGGGGCTTGCTAGCAAAGTTTTAAAAGTTACAGTGGCCTATTTGCAAAAAACCAGGGACCTAAATATAATTTTATATAAAAATAGAAGGGCTAACAAGTAAAAAGATCAAAACATGACCTCGGGCACTAATTTCCAAAAGAGCATGGTGTTTTTCATGAAAATAGGGACATAATCTTAATTATTTTTGAACTAAGATGGACGGCGGGTTGATTAGGGAAAAAGGCAGGGGCTCTTTTGCAAAATAGGAAAGGCTGAACGTGATTGGAACTAGGGTTTCCCGATCTTTCAAAAGGTTTTGATAACTCTCGATTTGGTGGAGTCGCGACTCAAATCGATCCGGCTTCCGAACAACACGTTCCGAACCCCGCAATTGCAGCACCACGTCTCCTCAGGTTATCAACCGGCGTTGCACGGTTGACCCCGCCCAGAAGGTTAATTCTTGCCTGCGAATCGAAGAACACAAGCAAGAACGAGAAAGATTGCAACACAATTACATATGTATGATTAAACTCACGAAGTTGGGTCTCACAAACCAACGAGCGACGACACTGTTCTTGATAGAATTGATCTAAGCAAAACTCAAACCCTAACTTGGGCGGTGGCTACCATTTTAAGGAGTCTAGGGTCGTGGTCGACCCCCCTGGACGCGCCCCTATTGGGCTCAACACGATACATGCCCCAAAGGCCAAAATACGACGACGCAGCACCAAAATAGATTCGAGAAGTCAACTTGTTTCGTCGATTCCCAATGACTCCTGACGAATTTTAACATGAGACCAGTGCCATTGCAAAGATTATCTTCTTAGCTTTCCAAGCATATAAAGAACGTCCAAATCCGAGCCCGTATGCGACCTGGGCGTCCAATTTAGTGCTGACTGCTCCTGGACTCCGAGGTGGACTCGAAGTCGAGTTGATTTGGGCCTCTATCTTGACTTGCACGCCGTTGCTGGTCCTCTCCACCTTGAAGCCCTTCTCCAACTATCCTCTGGTCCTCTCCATGGTTCCTAATTACAATATAATCATTAGGTAGCAATCTATTCTCATAATCACATAGAGAAGTACTTAGAAACGAGCTCACCTCTAAATTCTATTGTCACGCGCGAGCTCTAGTGATTGGACCTTGAACGATCAATGGAGGATTGTTGTGAGTATCCATAGGAGTGATGTCCTCATCAGAATGGTTAGGTTTGACCGGGGGACTTGGGCACTGGGCGCCGTTGGATTCGGATCCGACGGCTGGAAACAGATCGGGCAGAGGGGTGATCGCCGGCGGCGCAGGGACGGCGGCGCTGAGTCGTGCGGCGGTGGAGCTCACTATCGTGGCGTGAAAACGTGCCACATGGCTTGGTTTGCGATGCGGATTGGCCCTACGGCTATGGGACGGCGAGGCGAACACAGCTGGGGGGTTGAAGTCGACGATTACGTGACGGTGGCGGCTGACGACGGCTGATGAGGACATCACCACGTTTCACATACACGAGTTGGACTCGTGTCCAAGTTACAAGTCGTCGCCGTGTCGGACAGCATCTTCGGTTCGGTTTCGGCTGACATGTCTGCGCTTCAACTATAATTTCTCCTTCACACGACGACCAAAGAAGGCGTTCTTGGATGCGTTGGAATCGTGACGACGAGACGCTTCTTTTGGTTCTGGTCCTAGCTCTAGAAGATTCGTGGATCATATTGTGTGACCACAAAAAGGTGTTGCATCACCTGTTTTGGGCTTTTCTAGGCTTTGTATTGTGTTGGGCCTCTCGGCCCATGTTGTGGACGCCCCCCTGGCGCGCCCTCAACCCTAGCTCGATCCTAGACTATTAAATTCAGTAGCCGCCATCGTTTAGACTCCAGTTTTGCTTAGATTAATCTATCGAGAACAGTTTCGCCGTTATCGGTTTGTAGAACCCCAACTCTTGATTTTAATCATACATCTGCAGTGTCACTTCATATTGAGAGCTGTTTCTTTCAAGTTCTTGCTTGTGTTCTTCGTTTCGTAGGCAGGGATTAGCCTTCTTGGCGAGGTTAATCGGGTTGTGACACGGTTGATAACCAGAGGAGTCGTGGTGCTAAGATTGCAGGGTTCGAGTTGCTGACTTGAAGCCGAATTGGTGTGTTGCCTTCCGCCCCAATCGAGTTATCCATTACCTGATGGAAGATCGGAAACCCTAGTCCCCATCAAGTGGTATCCAGAGACAGGTTTACCGTCAGGTATATCCATCCTTTCGCCTTCGTCCTATAGTCCAAAAAATTGACCTACAAAAAAAATTGCTTTGTCATCGTATTCCGCTGTCCTAGTACCTTTTTTAGCCTTTGCAATTTCGTTTCAGATTGACTTGGTTGAGTTTGTGTCTGTTGTCGAGTCTTGTTGCTGGTTTTAGTCGTGTTGTCGTGGTTTTAGAATCGCCCGTTGCGTGATTTGTTTTGTTTCCGCCGCTATCCCTTCCACCGTGACCAGATTACAAGTCGTGCCTGTTGACACCAAAAATTGGCACCAGGAAGAAGCTGACATGTGGGCCGGATTCGTTGAAAAGATATCATTCGGCGAAGGAGTTTTTTCCTAGAGCATTCGGTAAAGACGTTCTGCGGTCGGGAATGCATCGTCATTCGGCAAGAGAACTGTTTCGCAAAAGGCATTCGGGGGCGCGTGATGACGTGGATCAAGTACAAGGAAAAGGCTGGTTTAACTTGGAATGCAAGACGGGTACGGTGCCCCGGCATTTATCTTTTTTAGGAAATAAATAATGTAATCGTAATCGATTAGGAGTCGTGTCGAAACCTGGGTATAAATATAAACCCGTGGTAATTGTAAAAGGAGTACAATCAATCATACAACAAATCGGCCCCGTGCCAACTTCGAGTCCTTTAGTCGAGTCGTCGAGTTCTTCGAGAGGAATCATCGATCCGTCGACCTCCGTAAGTACCGGCAACCCTGCACCATGCCTAGTATCATGCGGTGGATTTAGGCTTTGGTTCAGGAAGGTTCCATTGTTAGATCATGAGCCATGCGGTGGGCTAAGTTTTAGCTTGGAACAAGTTATCGGTTCTATTGGATTTTGGCAAGATCTGATAGATCCATTAAGTTACCATGTGTTGCTCTGGATTTTACCTTTATGTTTAATTCATTACAACACTCTTTTGCCCAGTCTAGATTGATTAGATTCGGTTCTAGCTCATAATGCACTGCGTTTCCATAGCCGAATTCGAAGTCAATCTAGATTGCCACGTGTTGCGGGTCCAAGCTCGTTGGTCTTGTGTAGATCTTGACAGAACCGAGCATCATGCGGTGGATGCAGGTTTTTGGGTCGTCTTAGAGCTAATCATCCGGTGGATTAGAATTCGATTCGATCTGATAGACCTATCATCATCAACGAAGCATGTTCCTTCTTCATGGAACCCGATTCGGCTATATAGCTGTATTCGGCAGTATCGCTATGAGCGAAACATGTTCACGGTTTTGTTTTAAATAAAGAATGCTTTTAGCCTTCCACGTTTAGAGTCGTATCATGCGGTGGATTGATCTATTCTTGGTTGGTGGTGTGATTCCAAGCAAGTCGTATCATGCGGTGGATTAACTTGCTTGTCTCATACTCGACGGGTTGAAAAGTACCTAGACATGCGGTAGACTAGTGCTTTTAATCTATGCATTCTTGTTTATTATGAAATTATGGTCATGTTTTCGCCCTTTTATTTATTTATCATGCTCTGTTCCTCGTTAATCGGTTATGAATATGCATTACAATGTTTATTCAGTCAAATACCGATCTTTCGTCATGCTTACGTCACGCATTCGGCAGTGCGCTTCCTGCGTGCTTTGCCGATTGCCGAATGATGCTTTAACTGCTGACAGATAGCTTCTCTGTAGCTATATGTCTTTCGAAGCTGGCTCCGTAACCGCAATTATGGAACTATCTGGTATTACCCGGTACGTTCCAGGTGTTATTTGAACATCTTTTCTCCCTTTGTCAGTTTTTTCAGGAAAATTGACTGGCACGCTTTCGGATTCAAACGCTCGGGCCACGTGTAAAGCCAGCTAATTCGGCTTGCTGTGTGCTTGGCGTGAAGTGCGGATTTTACGTCAACACACTTTTTGGCACACCTGGTGGGACAACAAGCTTCGAAGATGCCTGAATTAAAAGACATTCTGGATGTCACTTTTGAAGAATTGTCTGATGAACATCAACAAATGGTGAAGACTGCTGCAGATCAGTTCATCAAGAAATGCTTGCTGTCTTTTGCTAAGAACAGGAGTGGTGCACCGTTTCTCAAGTCAGATCTGCCAAGAGTTCTTTTGCCGGGACAATCTGATCTTACTGAAGATGAAGAAAGGGAGAAGTTCTCTAGCTTGTTGTACAAGGCTTTAGGAGAAACAATGACCAATCATAATGCTGCATTCCTGAACAGTTTTCGGCTCATACTGGTCAACATCTTTGGTCAACACGTGGATAAACCTTTTGAGCAAGCGCATGGACAACTTGGTGGACCAACATATTTCAATATTCAAGCATCGGTCCCAAAACGTCATGGTAAAGGTATTGAAGAAACTGAAGTTTCTGGAACCAAAGACGCGAGTGGACAGCCGATTCAACAAGAGCTTCAGCATGCATTGCCGAAACCTCGTACATATGGTGATATGGCATTTGGCACCACGGGAAATCCACCTGCTTCTGCTTACAAGATATCCCCTCTGAACAACAGGCTACAGAGGGATGTGTATGGAAACGGATATTCAGAGTTCATGGATTACAATACTATTGATGCTCTCCCGAATCCCGGGTATGTTGGTACTACAGGGATGCCTGCTGGAAGACCAGGGAATCAAGATACCAATATTGACCTCATGGTGCAAAAGATGACCGATGTATTGCAAAATCAATTTGGTCTGAAGCCTAAAAATCAGGGGTACATGTACTCGTCTCCTTTCCCAGAATGGTACCAAAGGGTATCATTGCCGAATAGAGTCAAGGTGCCTACAGAGTTTACTAAGTTCTCAGGACAAGACGATACTAGCACTGTGGAACATATAGCTCGATATCTGATGCAGCTTGGAGAAGCTTCAGCAGATGAGGCTTTCAGAATCAGATACTTTCCTTTGTCACTGACGGGTCCAGCTTTTACATGGTTTGCTTCTTTGCCTGCTCAGTCAATTTGTACTTGGAAAGACCTGGAGCAGAAATTCCATGCTCATTACTACATTGGCAGTACCGAGAAAAAGTTGGTTGATTTGACCAGCTTAAGGCAGAGAAATAATGAGACACCTACGGAGTTCCTCAGGAGGTTTAGGGAAACAAAGAGCATGTGCTTTTCTCTGAACATACCTGATGACCAGCTAGCCTGCCATTCGGGAAAAGCTATTTGGAATGGAGTTCGATGATCTGGGCCAGTTGTCACACAGATTGGCCTTAATGAGTAACCAGGCATATGGTTTCAAGAAAGATGCCAGATTTGCTAAACACAATGATGTGGCTGATATCTATAACCAATTCCTTGAAAGAGCAGATCAAGGAGATGAGTATGAAGATAGCGAGGAGATAGCCGCAGCAGAGATAGTGTGGGGTAAAGAACCAGTCATGGTGAATCAGAGGTGGATTAAACAGAATAAGGGCACCTATGATTTTGATGTAACTAAGGCAGATAAATTGTTTGACTATCTTGTAAAAGAAGGCCGGATCAAGCTACCAGAGGGGCATTCTATGCTTCGGCCTGATGGAGTGAAAGATAAAAGGTACTGTGGATTCCATGATAGAAATTCTCATTCCATCAATGAATGCAGGGTTTTTAGAGTGAGGATTCAGAAAGCTATCCAAGAAGGGCATCTGAAATTCGACAATAAGATGAAGTTGGACAATAACCCGTTTCCTCAGAACATGATTGGGTTCTCAATCAATATGGTGAATGTTGCCGAATCTGGAGAAAAGGGAAAGATGAAAGTCCTGACGTCGAGGGAAGCGAAGCAGAATGGCTCAGTCGATCCTAATCGGCACATCACGATCGAACAAATTCGCGAGGAGAAGCCTCGTTTTCCGAATAGCCGATTTGAAATTGGGAAATCTTCTAAACTCAGAGTCACATCGCGCATTCTCCTCAATAAGTGGCAGCGTCAGCAAGAAAAAGAACGCTATCAGAGACGTGAGTACGAGGAGGAGAAGAGGAGGTGCGAAGAAAAAAGGTATGAGGAAGAACAAGAGGAATATGTCCGAGAACGAGAACGTGCACATTGGGATTGTGTCTTCTTCAGACACTGTTGGAACGAGGGTTTAAAGCTGCCTACATGGAATAACTGTCCTGAATGCAGTAATGGATATGTCAAACATAGGCAAAATGGTGCCAGTCGCCGATCCGTCCACGAAAGAATTGGAAGGATACATCCTAGTGATGATCGGCGTCTAAAAATATATAAGAATGATGATCAACCAAGGAAAAGACATGCTGATCATAGATGGATTGATCATGAAGAAGAAGATCGTGAGTATGTCTGGCAAAAAGGACAGTGGTGTCCACCTGGTTTAAGAAAGAGCCAGAAGAGAAGAGTCCAACGCCTGAGGAACCAAGAGTTGAAGCGAGCAGGAACCAGGATGAGATCGATATGGCGTCCAAAAGACAAACCTGACGAATCGGGTCATTCGGCTCCTACATGCATGGTATGTTTCTTGCCGAATGAATTCATGGCTCCAGCTAATCAAATTGTACAGGAAGAGATAGTGGATGAAGCCGAGCAATGTGGGTTAATGGCACAATTGGTATTGAATAAGCAAGCTATTTTCGAGAAGCAGTCCAGAATCGGCACATGAAACCACTGTACTTAAGAGGATATGTCAACGGAAAGCCACTGACGAAGATGTTTGTTGATGGTGGAGCTGCTGTTAATGTGATGCCATACAATACATTCAGGAAACTTGGCATGAGCCCTGGAGATTTAACGCCAACAAGCATAGTTTTGAATGATTTTGCTGGAAATCCTTCGGACACCAAAGGATGTGTACATGTAGATCTGATGATTGGATCTAAGACTCTGCTTACAACCTTCTTTGTTATTGAAGGCAAAGGGGCATACAGCTTGCTACTTGGAAGGGATTGGATCCATGCGAATTGCTGTATTCCATCTACTATGCATCAGCAGCTTATTCAGTGGATAGATGATGAAGTGGAAATTGTCCCAGCAGATGATTCAATTAGCGTGGCTAATGTGGAACCAGCCTTCTGGGAATATCAAGGCATAGATTGTTTCTCAGGTAAGGACTGGGGAGAAGGTCCTGTTGAGCCAGTCAGCAGTGATCAACAGCCGATCGAAGCAGTCGGCTCTTTTAGTAATTTTTAATGGATAATCCAATCGATGGGACTGACGGGAAGCTAGGACATGGATTTGTGTCGGCTGATAAATTAGAAGAAGTAGACATTGGAGACGGTGACAAACCAAGGCCGATATTCATCAGTGCTAGCTTGGATTCAGTTTTCAGAGAAAAGTTGATTGAGTTGTTAAAAGAATACAAAGATTGCTTTGCTTGGGATTATTCAGAGATGCCTGGTTTAGATCGTTCCATTGTTGAGCATCGATTGCCGATCAAGCCTGGTTATAAACCTTACAAGCAACCACCCCGGAAAATCTACAAAGATGAAGTGTTGACCGATGTGAAGAAAGAAGTGGAAAGATTAATAGCAGCAAATTTTATTCGGCCATGCAGATATGCAGAATGGATCTCTAATATTGTTCCTGTGTACAAGAAAAATGGGAAGATGAGAGTTTGCATAGACTTTAGAGATCTGAACAGAGCTACACCCATGGATGGATATCCAATGCCTATTGCTGACTCGTTGGTTGATGCTGCTGCTGGATATAAAGTGATTAGTTTCATGGATGGTAATGCAGGGTACAATCAAATTTTTATGGCATTGGAAGATATAGCGAAAACAGCTTTCAGATGTCCAGGACATATAGGGTTGTTTGAATGGGTTGTCATGACGTTTGGTTTGAAGAATGCTGGTGCAACTTATCAGAGAGCCATGAATTATATTTTTCATGAGTTGATCGGCAAGATTGTGGAGATATATATTGATGATGTTGTGATTAAGTCATTGGATCATGAAGCACATTTGGCCGACATAAGGAAAACTCTAGAGTGCACTAGGAAACATGGGCTCAAGATGAACCCAAATAAATGTGCTTTTGGAGTTTCGGCAGGAGAATTTCTGGGATTTCTGGTGCATGAAGGAGGAATAGGAGTTGGCAAGAAAAGTATGAAAACCATTGATGAAGTTGTTCCTCCAACTAATCTTAAGGAATTACAGTCATTACTTGGCAAGATCAATTTCGTAAGAAGATTCATATCAAACTTATCACAAAAGGTGTTGCCTTTCTCTTCACTGCTAAAAGTCAAGAAGGATCAGAAATTTGTATGGGGTGACGAACAACAAAAGGCTTTTGATGAGATCAAGGAATACATGAAAGAACCACCAGTATTGGTACCTCCACAGCTAAACAAGCCTTTTAAGTTGTACGTGGCGGCCGATACCCAAACTATTGGATCGGCCCTCATACAAGAATTTGAGGGAAAGGAAAGGGTAGTTGCATACCTTAGCCGGAAATTGCTTGATCCCGAAACGAGGTATTCGGCTACCGAGAAACTTTGTTTATGTGTTTACTACTCCTGTACAAAATTTCGGCACTACTTGCTACATGCCGAATGCATTGTGTATTCAAAATTTGATGTGATAAAGCACATGTTGTCTATGCCAATTTTGAACGGAAGGATTGGCAAATGGATTTTAGCTTTGTCTGAATTTGAGTTAAAGTTTGAATCGGCAAAAGCTGTTAAAGGACAGATTATTGCTGACTTCATTACTGAACATCGCGATTCATCAGCTAATTTGCTTGAAATTACTCCTTGGGTATTATTCTTCGATGGATCTTCATGTGACAAAGGTGGTGGAGTAGGTATTTTGTTAATTTCGCCAAAAGGAGAGGTATTTGAATTTGCTATTCCTATTCAACCTACTGTCACTAATAATCAAGCCGAGTATGAAGCGTTGCTCAGAGGACTTCAATACTTGAGAGAAGCAAAGGCCATTGAAATCTTTGGAGATTCAGAATTAGTCATAAGGCAACTAAATGGCGAATATGAGTGCAGAAACGATATCTTAAGGAATTATTATGAGGAATGCAAGCAAATCTTAAAGGAGTTTCAGTCAGTAATTCTGCGGCATATTCCTAGGAGAGACAATGGAGAGGCGAACAGATTAGCTCAAAGTGCTTCGGGTTATAGAGAGCTTCAAGAAGTTTTTGCTAATGATGTATATGCTTTCGGGAGTAATCTAGCAGAAGATGATTGGAGAAAAGAAATTGTTGATTATCTGGAGAATCCATCCCGAAAAGTTTCTAGAAAGCTCAGGTATAAAGCTTTAAAGTTTGTTCTTCTTGATGATAATTTATATTATAAATCCTTGGATGGGGTGCTGTTACATTGCTTAAGTCAAGAAGAAGCAAAAAGGCTGATAAGTGAAGTGCATGATGGACTGTGTGGAGCACATCAATCGGCTTACCGAATGAAATGGGTTATTAGGAGAACTGGGTACTATTGGCCCACAATGCTAGAAGACTGCTTTGAATATTACAAAGGATGCCAAGATTGCCAGAGATTTGGAAACATTCAGAGAGTTCCAGCATCAGTTCTGAATCCTATTATCAAGCCATGGCCATTCAGAGGGTGGGGAATAGATTTGATTGGCCAAATAAATCCTCCATCCAGCAAGGGGCATAAGTTTGTGCTTTTGGCAACCGATTATTTTACTAAGTGGGTTGAGGCGATTCCATTAAAGAAGGTGACATCAGAGAATATGGTTGAATTTGTTAAAGAACATATCATTTACAGATTTGGAATTCCTCAAACAATCACCACAGATCAAGGAACTCAGTTTACATCTTCAGAGTTTAGAAATTTTGCTGAAAGTACGGGCATCAAATTATTGAATTCTTCTCCTTATTATGCCCAAGCTAATGGTCAGGCAGAAGCTTCTAACAAGATTATGATTAAAATTATACAGAAGAAGATTGATCAGAAGCCAAGAAAGTGGCATTCGGTGTTAAATGAGGCTTTATGGGCTTACCGAATGGCTCCACATGGGGCTACACAGACGTCCCCTTATGAATTGGTATATGGACATCATGCTATCTTGCCATGGGAGATGCAATTAGACTCAAGGAGAATAAAGTTGCAAAAAGATTTAAGTTCTAAAGATTATAATGATTTAATGATGGACGAATTAGAAGATTTGCATATGATTCGTCTCAGGGCCTTGGAAAATGTTGAGAAAAATAAAATGCGAGTTGCTAAATATTACAACAAGAAGGTGAAGGTCAAGCAATTTGCAGAAGGAGATTTAGTTTGGAAAGCAATATTACCGATTGGAACTAAATACAGTGCATTCGGTAAATGGTCTCCAAATTGGGAAGGTCCTTTCAGAGTGGTCAGATGCGTGCCTGGAAATGCATATGTCCTGAAAACTTTGCTAGGAGAAGAGTTTACTGCTGCTATCAATGGGAGATACTTGAAGAAATATTATCCTAGTGTTGAAGTTGATCGCTGATTGAAATATTCAATGCCAGGACAACTGAAACAGCCGGCATTCGGGAAGGAGCCGCCTTCAGAACAAATGCCAACAGAAGGAAAATGGCCAATACCAGAATGTATTGCCCTTAGTACAAATATTTTGCATCATGAGTTTGACCAAGTTATCACAAAAAAGACTGCAAAAGATAAGTTTTATTGCCGAAATTCCATAATCCCTAGTACAAACTAATGGAACAACCTGTTCAGAACAGACTGGGGATGAATGGAATCGGCAATGGCGACGCCATGAGCATCAAGGCGATCTATGGAGGCCTCAATATCGCCGATCTCCTCCGGATTGCCATTGGCAAAGCCGGGCGGTAGCCTGGAGTAGTCAGTGCCAGTGTGCGTCGACATGGCGACTAGGCCTGCGGCAGTGCCCAGACGGACGCCGTGTAAGGCCACCTCATCGATACGGCCTGCCACTGCACCGAGGCGAGCTTCTGGCGTGTCCCCAGGAGCATTCACCTTGTTTGCCAAAGACTCAACCAATGTCTTCAGCTGATCGAGTTCGGCGTCGCGATCTGTAGGATTACGAAGCGACGGCGGGTTAGTCCAAGGTCAAATTGAAGTTAAGCGAACCGCAGAAATTACCGTCGATGGTCTCGAGCAGCTGCTTGCGCTGGTGTTGCCACTCTAGATCTGCGATCCCGGCTTGTTTGGAGATGACCTCCAGCTCATGCCGAGTGTCGTCACGTTCCTGCTTGAATCGGCGGGCATCGCTATCTGAGTAGCGCAGATCCCAGTTGGGCCTGGGGGATCGGCTAGATGACTCCGAAGAATCACCCGCTGCAGCCGGAGCCGCAGTCAAGGCAGTAACGGGGTTCCATTGGATGAGCCTGAAAACACAAAGAAAGTTGAGAATAAGGCAAAATCTGGAGGAAAGGATAAGGAGAGGCAGACAGTCATCACCTCCGACGAGCACTGGCGTGGCTCCCTTCAGCTTCGTCGACGGCCGGGCGTCTTCCGCTGTTGTTGGTCATTGGGGTTTTCTGAAGATTACTGTGCTCGAAGAAGAGGGGGCTCAGGCTAACAGAAAGCTTGGAAGACGGAGGATTTGATAAAAGATTAGGAGCGCTCAAAGTTCTTATTTATGGAACTAACGAAGAGATCGTGGCCGAAGATTGTGGTGCATATCCCAAGGAGTTTGGAAGGTGGAAAGGATTTTCCAACCGATCGATTTCCATGTCGTTTGGGATTCTTACCGAGTCGTATTCAG
The DNA here is from genome assembly GCA_033239725.1 of Echinochloa phyllopogon. Classification (NCBI taxonomy): domain Eukaryota; kingdom Viridiplantae; phylum Streptophyta; class Magnoliopsida; order Poales; family Poaceae; genus Echinochloa; species Echinochloa phyllopogon. The sequence goes on from BTCW01000018.1 coordinate 35,192,202, forward strand.
TTTTGACTGAATGAGATTCGGCTATGTCGTGTTTGAAGCGTTTTCGGGTCTGACACTGTTATAGCCAGCTTTGCCGAATGAGTTGTCCACAATAAAAAAAAGGAGATAAGAAATGGCAAGATTGCAGGATTGATAAAGCATTCGGCTATCGACTGTTTGTTACAATTACAAGCCCAAGTACTTTGAGATTACATTTTTAGCATCTGATATCATATTGCTAATACTCTCTAATAAGTTTTTATCAGCTTCTTGGGTTTTAGCCAGAGCAACAAGCTTTGCCTTGAGTTGTTTTTCTTCGGTCAGAGCTGCTGAAGCTTCCTTTCGTATCTTCTCTGTTAATTTGGGAAGCTCAGCCATTTTCTTCTCATCAGCTTCAATTTCGGCCGATAGATCTCTCAATTCGGCTTCGAGTGCAGCTTTTCTGACCTTCTTCTTTTCAAGTTCAGATTCTAATCTGATCAGTAATTCTTTGCTGTTCTGAGCTTGAGTATGCAGGTCTTTCACAGATTGTTTGGCTGTGGATTTCCTTTGTTCTAGAACTGGTTGAGAAGATTGGTTTTTTAGAGCCTGCTTTACTGCAGCGTATTGTTGATCCAAATGAGAAACTGGTTCCAAAGAAGTTTTGATATCGGCAGGGAGTTCTTGGTCAATGGATTCCAGTACGTCCCTTAAGAGATCAGCATCTTTGACTTGATCTTGGATACTCTTGTGCAGCAAAGCAAGGATATCTTTCAGCTTTGTTTGATTTTCTTCTGACAGAGTTTGGCCAGAAGATGTTTCTTCCCCTTGTTCGGCAACCAAGTCGTCCACAGCAAAAGAATAGCTGGATGATGAAATGGATTTCTCCTAAAAAAAAAAGGGGGTCTTGCCGAATTAATAATAATCCGCTGAGAGAAAGGGTGGAGAAAGTTGAATGATTTTGTTTACCTCGTTCCTGACTTCCTGAATGGGGGAAGGAAGTCTCTCAGGCTCAATGAGAGGATTCTGTGTATCTTGCTGAGGAGAAGCTGGAAAATTTCTTGGTAAAGATAATGCTTCTGATTGAGGAAGAAGTTGCAAAGCTAAAGATGAATCGTGATGAGAAGAAGAGCTTTCCAAGATTGGATCCATTGAAGATTGTTCTGCAGTTAGCAAAGAATGAGTGCCGATGAAAAAGAAGTTAAGAGGATAAAGTGGTGGAATTTTACCAGTCAATGAAGCATCGGCAAGATCTGTACTGATTGCTAGTTGCTGTTCTCTGACCTAAAACCAAGAAGAGATAAAGCTGAGCAAAATACCAATGGCATTATGGTCAAAAGAAGAAGGCTCTGACCTTGATAACTTTTTTGCTGCTTGTTCTTTTCTTCTTTACAATTAAGGGAGCAGTTAAAGAAAGGGTTTTCCTCTTGACAGATGATGGTCTAGTAAGTATTGGATCTAGAGAAGCCTGTCTAGCCATCAGTTGAGCCAAGGTAGGAGATTGGTGCCCCAAAGCAGATATTGGGCCTGCAGCTTTGTACAAGATCGCCCTGGCAAGAGGGGCAGGTGTTATATCCTGCAAAATGACAGAATCAGAATCAATCGGGGTTAATATTATTGACGGATGAAGGGATAAGCGTATTACCTCTGAAGTTGGCTGATAATCGGGCATTAACTCGAAGCAGAAGGGATGGATTGGCATGTTGAAGATATGATCATGGAGTTCTTGCCACCAGAAAGTGAAAGAAGGATGGGCAGATATTATTGGCACAAAAGGATCAGGTGCATAGATAGTTCCGCAGCATTTATAAGTAAAAATCCTTCTTGTCTCTGTGGAATCCTTGACAATCTCCCTAGGCTTGAGAAATTCGTGAAGAAATAGCCTAGGGGGCACTTGGCCACATCCCAACTGTCTAGCCATCATGTTTGGCTGATAGTATTCATAAGTGCTTTGAACCAGCCTTCCTCCACAGAATTCGGCTGGCAGGATGCAGGGCTGGATGAAGGCATTGAAGATCGCTATAGATTGTACATCAGTGCATCCAGTTTCAAAGCTGAATTCGCAAGGGAGAGTGAGGTTGTCATTGTCCAGATATGGGAACCAAAGAGGATGAGCAAAGCCTTTGAAGAAGAGCTCAAACAGTTCACCGATGTTCTTGTTGATAGATACAGTGGAAGCAGCTTCTCCATAGGTTTGACAACCTTTGGTTCTCCGGGTTTCTCCTTCTTTGTAATTAATTGAAGGAAAGTCTCGGCTGTTGAGATCAATAGCGACGATTTGATGCATGTACAACTGCAGCCACATTTGGACAAACCACCAAGGACCATTGACACAGGGGATTTTCTTGCTGGTATACATCAGGTGGGTGGTTTGATTGAGCATATGGTAGACACTTCCCAGGAGGTATTTCCCAAGTGGAATGAGTTTTCCGGCAGCCAGCTCTTCAGCCATCACGATATGATTCAGGGTTGGCTCATTGGCTTTGCCACAGAAGACTGATCTGCATAGCCACATGTTCAGGAAGGCTCTATATTCGACATCAGTCAGAGGGCCATCAGACATATGGTTCTGGATGTATCTCTTGTATCCAACCCCTGTTTTTACTCCTGTCTGCTTGGAGGAACCTTTGTGGTCATATGGATATACAGTTCCTGTAACGTTCAGGCCGATCATCATGTAGACGTCGGCCAAAGTAGGAGACATTGGGCCATGACCGAAGAAAAAAGCATTTGCACCATTGGACCAAAAATGGCAAGCTGCAATCAGAAGGTTCTCGTTCTTTGGTGTTTCGGCTAGTGACAGCTCCAGGCAATGAGAAATACGCAGATGGTCCCAGTTCTGTGTTTGGGGGCTTTTGTCGTCAGATATCCTTTTGTACCAATTTCTCCAGCCGGCAATTGGGGGCAAAGGCCAGTTCTTGAAGGCGTCTTGCCACTCATGAGATTTTGTTAATGAAATCTTGAAAGGAACCCTCTGAGATTCAGCCGCGATGAGTTCGGAAGGATCTGAATTCCCTACAGGGCCGAGGAAGTAGGATGGAGCTTTTTCCTCAACGGGGATAAGGATTTCGGCAGCTAGTGCCTATCAAGAATGGAAAGAGATGAGAGGAAATTTAAAATGCAAATCGAAAGAAGAATACCGAATGTGCTTGAGGGGATTGAAGCTTACCTGGAGGGCAAAATCTTGGTTCGCCATTTGAAGATTGAATCTTGGAAGTCGATAACCTAGGGTTCGGATCCGGACGAGAGCTCTAAAGGTTCAAAAGGAGAAGCGGGTGTCGAGCAGAACTAACTTGGGAATGTTGAATGCTTGTGGTCAATTCCGAGATAAAATTATCTTTTATCCCGAAATTGAAGGGGCATGTGTTGACACCAAAAATTGGCACCAGGAAGAAGCTGACATGTGGGCCGGATTCGTTGAAAAGATATCATTCGACGAAGGAGTTTTTTCCTAGAGCATTCGGTAAAGACGTTCTGCGGTCAGGAATGCATCGTCATTCGGCAAGAGAACTGTTTCGCAAAAGGCATTCGGGGGCGCGTGATGACGTGGATCAAGTACAAGGAAAAGGCTGGTTTAACTTGGAATGCAAGACGGGTACGGTGCCCCGGCGTTTATCTTTTTTAGGAAATAAATAATGTAATCGTAATCGATTAGGAGTCGTGTCGAAACCTGGGTATAAATATAAACCCGTGGTAATTGTAAAAGGAGTACAATCAATCATACAACAAATCGGCCCCGTGCCAACTTCGAGTCCTTTAGTCGAGTCGTCGAGTTCTTCGAGAGGAATCATCGATCCGTCGACCTCCGTAAGTACCGGCAACCCTGCACCATGCCTAGTATCATGCGGTGGATTTAGGCTTTGGTTCAGGAAGGTTCCATTGTTAGATCATGAGCCATGCGGTGGGCTAAGTTTTAGCTTGGAACAAGTTATCGGTTCTATTGGATTTTGGCAAGATCTGATAGATCCATTAAGTTACCATGTGTTGCTCTGGATTTTACCTTTATGTTTAATTCATTACAACACTCTTTTGCCCAGTCTAGATTGATTAGATTCGGTTCTAGCTCATAATGCACTGCGTTTCCATAGCCGAATTCGAAGTCAATCTAGATTGCCACGTGTTGCGGGTCCAAGCTCGTTGGTCTTGTGTAGATCTTGACAGAACCGAGCATCATGCGGTGGATGCAGGTTTTTGGGTCGTCTTAGAGCTAATCATCCGGTGGATTAGAATTCGATTCGATCTGATAGACCTATCATCATCAACGAAGCATGTTCCTTCTTCATGGAACCCGATTCGGCTATATAGCTGTATTCGGCAGTATCGCTATGAGCGAAACATGTTCACGGTTTTGTTTTAAATAAAGAATGCTTTTAGCCTTCCACGTTTAGAGTCGTATCATGCGGTGGATTGATCTATTCTTGGTTGGTGGTGTGATTCCAAGCAAGTCGTATCATGCGGTGGATTAACTTGCTTGTCTCATACTCGACGGGTTGAAAAGTACCTAGACATGCGGTAGACTAGTGCTTTTAATCTATGCATTCTTGTTTATTATGAAATTATGGTCATGTTTTCGCCCTTTTATTTATTTATCATGCTCTGTTCCTCGTTAATCGGTTATGAATATGCATTACAATGTTTATTCAGTCAAATACCGATCTTTCGTCATGCTTACGTCACGCATTCGGCAGTGCGCTTCCTGCGTGCTTTGCCGATTGCCGAATGATGCTTTAACTGCTGACAGATAGCTTCTCTGTAGCTATATGTCTTTCGAAGCTGGCTCCGTAACCGCAATTATGGAACTATCTGGTATTACCCGGTACGTTCCAGGTGTTATTTGAACATCTTTTCTCCCTTTGTCAGTTTTTTCAGGAAAATTGACTGGCACGCTTTCGGATTCAAACGCTCGGGCCACGTGTAAAGCCAGCTAATTCGGCTTGCTGTGTGCTTGGCGTGAAGTGCGGATTTTACGTCAACAGTGCCACCCCATAACTCGACTTGCCCTCGCTAGCCGCCTTGCGTGAACTCCTGCCGAGCAAACCCTAGATAGGTTGCAAGCCACCGTGTGTTCAGCGCCTTGCATCGCAGCCTTTCTTGGTTCATCTTGCATACCCTAATCGCCGCCACGCATCCTGCCGAATTGAGCCTCCGGAGAACCATATCGTGTGTCTCCGGAAAACCATAACTTGAGGTACCTTCAGTAAAACGGGCATAACCGTTTGCTCGCTGCTCCATTATGGTTCAATTTTTTACGCCCTGTTTGCCTGAGTAAAAAAATTCAAAAAAAAATCAGGAAGATAACGAAAAAATTGATCAAGTTGTTTTAGGGTTTTCAGCGTTTGTTCCTGAATTTCCCTAGGCCGCATCTCACATCAAAAGAGGGTGCAAATTTGTGTGCTTGGAGCTTTTGGTATCCCTAAGAAAAACATAAAAAAAATAGTTGAAAAAAATAAAAAATTCATGATTCCTACTAGTCCTGAGGCTTTGGAGGGAAATTGCTGAAAAGATTAAAAACAATTGCATAGATTGTTGTTTTGCATGTTCTGTGAGATTTTTCAATCGTTTCTTGTTGCAACTTGTTGTGCTACGTCTTGGACAGGTCTAAGCAAGCAATTGTGACTTGTACTTTGGATACTTATTGAACTTTGCTATTCTGCATTCGTTATTTGCTACTTCTTGCTACATATTGTGCCTTCCCAAAGCTCCACATACACTACTTCAGGTTAGTACAGCGAAGAGTCTTTGCAATCTTGGTAGTACCTCATCTCAGGTATCACGAACCAGCCACCGGTTGTATCATCCACTGCCTGCATTGGTAAGAACTTGGTAAGACGTGTGTGAGGGTGTGGTTCCACCAAGCAAACCGTATAGTTCCTAGGGCATTTGTTGATCACTAACCATGCCAGACGACGTTCCTGTTTTGTCTAGTCAGTTGGTGCAGGTAACGAATGAGCTGAAGGACCTCTTCATGAAGGAGTTGAGCAAGCTAACGATGGAGGTCAAGGCTGCCTATCACACAGTTGAGGGTGTGGACAAGCGAGTCTCCACGCTGACAACAAGGGTTCAACAACTCGAGTCCAACCCCCCAAGCCCAAAGAAGAGAAACCCTATGATGAGGACGACGACGACGTTATCTATGGGTCTGATGGCAAGCCTGATCCTATCAAGACCCAAGCGGAGAAGCTATGTCATCGCTGTCTTCGCAAAAATACAATAGGTATGGGAGGTAACAGGAACCGACGCCATCAAGGTAATGATGATCCTTACGCCAAAGTTAAATTTACTATACCATCTTTATATGAGCGTTATTATGCGGAGGAATATTTAGATTGGGAGATGACAGTAGAACATATATTTGCTTCCCATCTTGTTCCTGATCAGCATAAGGTTCAGCAAGCCACTAGTGAATTTAAGGATTTTGCAATAATCTGGTGGCAGGAAAGTGCGTCTTTAAACATACAACCTACTTCTTGGAATGCGCTTAAACTTGCCATGCGTGATCGATTTGTTCCTGCCTCTTATAAGCGTGATTTGCATAAGAAATTGCAACGTTTAAAGCAGAGTAATTTGTCTGTTCAGGAGTATTATGCCGAGTTACAAAAGGGCATGGTTTGTTGTGGGGTAATAAAGGATCCTGAGGATAAAGTGTGTCATTTTTATGGTGGCTTGAGACATGAAATTCAGGATATTGTTGACTATAAAGAATTTAATACCACCAACCAGTTGTTCCAGCTTGCTATGCTTGCAGAAAAAGAATTGCAAGAATGACCCCATACCGTCACGCCAATAGCAAGTACTCGAGCGACGCCACCATCAAGTACACGTTCGACGCCATCAGCGCCGGCACCAGCTTTTGAGGTATGGAATATGTCTAATGTGCAGGCCCAACAAAACAAGAAACCGACTACTACTGATAAGAGCTAATCGAGTAAGTCTGCCAGCATCATGTGCCACCGCTGCAAGGGCATGGGACATGTCATGAAGGATTGCCCAAGTGTTCGTGCTTTCATCACTACACCCGATGGTACTGGATATGTAAGTGCTAGTGATGTTGAAGATGATTTAGTTCTTGCGACTAACGTTGTTGCAGATTCGGAGGACGATGGGGGTGAGGCAATTGACTCGGTTGCCGTATCAACGGGATTCCATAGCTTGGTTCTTGTGCAGCGTACATTGAGTTCGCAGGTGGAATGTGAGGATGCGGAGAAGATCCAACGCAAGAAACGTCGTCAACAATTGTCGTGTGCTCACCATAATTGATAGTGGGAGTTGCAACAACTTGGTAAGTTCAGATTTGGTAGAGAAGCTTAACTTGCCAACATGTCTCATTTCAAATCCCTACCACTTAGAATGGCTGAACAGTAGTGGTCAAGCTAAGGTAACAAGATCGGCACGTATACAATTTTCTGTTGGTTCTTATCATGATTATGCTGATTTTGATGTTGTCCCGATGCAAGCTTCATCTCTTTTGTTGGGAAGACCATGAGAATTTGATAATAATGTTGCACACCATGGTAGAACTAATACATACACTTTAATGCATAAGAACAAGAAAATTACTTTGCTTCCTTTATCGCCTGCTGATATTGTGAAACATTTTAGAGAGCTTGCTGAAAAAGATAGAGCTAAATCTGCTAGTGTTGCATCTTCTGATGATAAACCAAAAGGGATTTAATTAAAAGGAGGTGCTTTTATTGCTACTACATCTGCTGCTGCTTTATGTGATAACCCTGATGCTCCATGTTATACAATGCATTGTTAAGATCGAAATATGTGTCTTGCTACAAATTATTTTATGTCTCGTACTTTGCAGTCCCCTGCCGCTAACCTTTTGCAGGAGTTTGATGATGCGATGGAGTCGAGGATGATTCCAATTCAAGAAGGGGAGGATGATGACAACATCACCACGTTGCACATACACGAGCCGGACTCGTCTCTAAGTTACAAGTCGTCGCCATGTCGGACAGCATCTTCGGTTCGGTTTCAGCCGACATGTCTGCGCTTCAACTGTAATTTCTCGTTCATACGACGTCCAAACAAGGCATTCTTGGATGCGTTGGAATCATGACGACGAGACGCTTCTTTTGGTTCTGGTCCTAGCTCCAGAAGATTCGTGGATCATACTATGTGACCATGAAAATGTGTTGTGTCACCTGTTTTGGGCCTTTTCAGGCTTTGTACCGTGTCGGGCCTCTCGGCCCATGTTGTGGACGCCCCCTGGCACGCCCTCAACCCTAGCTCAACCCTAGACTATTAAATTCAGTAGCCGCCATCGTTTAGACTCAGGTTTTGCTTAGATTAATCTGTCGAGAACAATTTCGCCGTTATCGGTTTGTAGAACCCCAACTTTTGATCTGAATCATACATTTGCAGTGTCACTTCATATTGAGAGTTGTTTCTTTCGAGTTCTTGCTTTTGTTCTTCGTTTCACAGACAGAGATTAGCCTTCTTGGCGAGGTCAATCGGGTTGTGACACGGTTGATAACCAGAGGAGTCGTGGTGCTAAGATTGCAGGGTTCGAGTTGCTAACTTGAAGCCGGATTGGTGTGTTGCGTTCCGCCCCAAACGAGTTATCCATCGCCTGACGGAAGATCAGGAACCCTAGTCCCCATCAACAGCAAGCGGCGGAAGTAGAGCTCCAGCGAGGGTGTGTGTCGGCGGTGGCGGGGTTACAGGGCACGAAAACAGACAAGGAAGGGCTCGGGAGTTGCGTTACCTTGGCACAAAGCTCTTGGTGCAGCTGGTCGAGGCGGAGCGGCGTCAAAGCAGCGGATCAACGACGGCGGCGCGAAGCTCGGAGTGGCGGTGACGCGAGCGAGCTCGGGCGGCTAGGGTTTGCGGCGTGCGAGGGTGAGGCCGAGAGGCGGCAGGGCGGCAGCTTAAATAAGACTGGGGGAGGGGCTCGGGGCCTCGGCGTGCGCGCCCTGGGTCGGACTCGAGCTCGAGTCCGGCTCGATCGTGAGGTGGGAGACAGACCCGATGGGCGGGGCCCGCGCGGTCAGTGACTGGGGCGAGGGCGCGGGCTGGCGAAGTGGGCCGGGCGCGCTGGCGAGTTGGGCCGGCTCGGAGGGAAGAGAGTGGGGGCGTGGAGCACGGCGAGCTGGGCCGCTGAGGCGGGGCTGGGCCAAAGCGCTGGTGTTGGTGTCCGGATCAGCTGCCCGACACTAACTAGAACGAATGCACTGTGCCCACTCTCTAGATGGTTGGTGCAAAGGATAACACAATGGCACGAGGTTTATCCTGGTTCCGGCCACGGGGCCGTACGTCCAGCAAGGGAGGTGGTCATACTGTATTACTTCACACCGGGGTGCCTGTAGTAGGGGTTTACAAGCAAGGTGGGAGAGGAGGAGAGGCCTCCAAGTCCCGAGCGTATCGGATGGATGTGTTGTGAGTTCTGGTGGATGAACGATGTTCGTGTGTGTGTTGCTTATCGTCTATCCGTGTGCCCGGCCTTGGCCGGGAGTCTGCCTCCCCCTTTTATAGTCCAAGGAGTGGCAGAGATACATGGAGCACACAGTTAAGTCTACTGTCATCGGGCACTGGAGAGTGTGGCGCTGGGCGTGGCAGTTGTCCTGCGGATCCCTTTGCCCGGCACAAATCGTTGAACCTCCACCAGCTTCTGTGCATGGTGGTATGATGGCCTCTGTAGAAAGTACGTGTCCCTGTGCTCGTTCCGAAGTGTCTTCGAGGGGTCATGCTGTTCGGCGCCCGAGCCCTGTCGTCGCCCGTACACCCGTTCGAGGGTTCTCCCATGCCTCATCGAGGGCTCCCTCATGGGATCAGTACAGGGGTTGCCACTACAGGGGTGCTAGAGTCTCTAGCACAGGTCCGAACAGGGCCTCGCAGGTCGGCATGGTGACAGGAGTTGGTGGTGCAGGGTCTCGCAGTCACGCACAGTGCTGGGGATGGCAGATCAATGACCGGAGTTCGCGGATGGAACCTGGCCCATGTTGTCCGTGCAGCTGCACTGACCGGCGCTCACGCCCAGTCCTCTTCCATACGCCCATTTAACGGTATCCCCATGCCTGTTCGAGGGCTCCATCATGGGGGATGGACGGGGATGGTCAGAGCCGTGCATCAGGATGACGCATGCCTATCCGCACAGGGCACTGCAGTGCTTGCATAGCGACCGCGTTAGACGCACAATGACCGGAGTTGGCCGCATAGTGCCTTAGGTCATGTCAGTCGGCATGGGCGGCAATTTGTATTTTGACTTTAGCGCCCCGCGGTAGCGCCGGGCATTGAATGCCCTTGTCAGGCGAGGTGGTTGGGCGTGCGCGCGCTTTTGTTTGGAAGGGTGGCCTCGAGCGAGGCAGAGTTGGGGTGTTCGCTCGAGGGAGGTCGGTACCCCCGAGCGAAGCGGAGTTTGTACAGTGTTTTGGTCGAGGGAGCCGAGACCCTCGAGCGAGGAGAAGATGAGGTCCGTGCGTCGAAACCTTTGGTGGAGGGGCCCGAGCGACTGTTGGGCCATAATGGGCCGTGGGCCTTGTGCATGCTTTGGTCTTCTTTGGCTCACGGGGATTTTGTTGTGATTTGTTCACGTTTTTCTGGGGTGATTATCCCTTAGGTTAGGGGACCCCTTAAGACTGTCCCCAACAGTAGCCCCCGAGCCTTGGCTGGACGTGGGTTAGTCTAGCAAAGGCTTCTGCTTCTGCGACATCGTCTCGGGCACTACATGTGGAGCTTCCCTTTGAACCTTTAAGAGTTTCTGTGGGGGGCGCGCTAGCGTACCCGCGGTTGTAGCCCCCGAGGCCTTGGAGGAGTGAATACACTCGTCCAAGGGCTATGAGCACTTTGGCCGTGTGATTCGTTGGGTGACGCGTCCGTGCAGCGTTTGTTTCAGCCGACTTCAGCGTTCTTTCAGCTGGCATCGGCAATCTACGTTGGCCCGGTGACGCCACCCTTATACAAACCACTGTCCAAAGAACTCACTTGAGCACTCGAAGGGGTCGACCTGACATGGAAATTTGCACCCATGTGACAACACGATTTGTTCAAAGGGTTTTGGTCATGGCGCGAGGCGCCCCCGAGCCCTGGCCCATGCGGGTCGATCAGGGGTCAACCTCGTCTTCATGGTACGACCCTCGTCGCCCTTGCGCAAGGAGGAGGGGTGAGGTAATCCATGCTACCCATGAGCGGGCTACGAGTCATGGATGACTCGGTGAGCTATTAGCGGGTGGTTCAAGTGGACGTCCGTGCCCCGTACGATAAGGGTCAACTTCGTGGTCTGAAGACATGTCTCATGAAAGCGCTTGCAAAGTTTTGCCAGGTAGGGCTCGACCCCATTCGATAGGAGTCCAGGGCTCGTTGCTCTCCCTCGTTGGGACCCTTCAGCCTAGCTGCCTTTGACTGGCCTTGAACGCAGCACCGGGCGCCCCTGAACTCCGCGTTCGTGGGTAGGCTCGATTGAGCGCGCCCGGGTTGCCCCTGACTCTGTGGATCGAGGGTGCCTGTCGAACCCCTGATGGGTCAGGCTTCGAACCCCTGATCAGTGGGGCCTCACGAAGAGGTGCCTTACCTCGGATGGCACTCCCGGGGGGATGCCATTGCTTGGACTTCGGCTTGACTGGGTCGTGCGCACGAACGTGGTTGACGTGGCTAAGGGCAGACGGAGCGGGTGCGCCTTTTTTAGGTGTGAGCGGCGCACGTGCGAGTGGTTCTGAAGCGACGGGCTATAATGCTACCTTGGATTGCACGCGCGTGGGTTTTCACTCCCGGACGGGGCCCAGTCGTCAGTGAGAGCAGCACTCGCTGCATTAACTGCACCGGGTATAAAACGAGGAGTCGGAGAAGTTAATCTCTTTACCTTAGCCATTCGCTTTCCTAAGCCTTTGCTTGTCCGAGCTCTGCTGCAAGGAAGAAGAGAGACCCTGCCCGAGCGTGCCGCCAAGCTCCGCTTCGCCTCCCTTTCGCTTGCCACCATGGTTGAGATCAGGGACCCCGCACCATGGAGCCCATCCGCCGCGGAGCTCGCGAGCCTTGCCGAAGTTGGGCTGTTGCCCAAGATCTCAACCCCGGAAAAGTTGGAGTGGATTGCTCCGCCTGCGTCGCATGGGTAGCAAACTTCCCCGCCGGGCTACGTCGTCAGCCTGGCGCGGCTGCACGAGCGAGGGTTCAGCGCCCCACGAGGCGATTCGTGCGAGGGTTGTGCCACCACTTCTAGGTGGAGCTGCACAACTTCTCCCCCAATGCCATCTCACAGGCGGCGGTCTTCATCGCCATCTGCGAGGGCAACCTGGGGGTCGAGGCGCACTGGGATCTGTGGGTTCACCTCTTCCGGGGTGAGCTCCATACGACCGCCAGCGAGACGAGGGCGAGACCCGGAAGCACCTCTACGTCCCCTGCTGTATGACCTCCAACAACCAAGACTGGGACAAGGGGTGGTTCTACCTTTGCAACGACGACGTGCGGCTTCCGGCGTACACGGGCAAGGTCCTCCAGGAGAAGGCAATCACCTGGTCGCACAGCATGTCCCTAGCCAACCGTCAGGCCAAGCTCGTGGTCTTCACCGACGCGCTGTGGGCTCTGGCGAGGGAGGGGTTGACCGCGGCGGCCGTTATTGCCAACTTTCATCAGCAAAGGGTGGTGCCGCTGATGTAGAGGAAGCTCCCCATCTACGAGCTGAAGACGGAGGTTCCCTTCGAGGGCTCGCACATGTCGGAGGAGCTGCTCCCCCTGGCCACGCAAGTCAGAGGGCGAAGTGTGCGATGGAGTGCTCCAAGTTGGATTGCTCTGCCGCCGCGCTTTGGGCCGTCAAGATGCGCCCCGAGGTGGGCCATCTCCGATTCATAAGTGACTCGTGTTTGAGCCTTTGTTGGTTTGGTTTCCTTTTAGGCTCATTTTCATTTTCTAAATCCGAAGTTAATTTTAGGGGCTGTCTTGCAAGGGATATCGGTCGGATCCCCCTCTCCCCGAGGTCCGTGAGGCAAACCGTCTTCACGACGAGAGGCGGAAGGCGCAAAAAGACGCCGAGAAGAAGAAGCGCGAGCGGAAGCAGCGGCGAAAGCTCGCCCACGACAAGGAGAATCACAAGCAGGAGAGGGAGGGCCGCTCCCCGCTGACCACCCCGGAGAGCACCCCTAAGCCGGACGACGACTCGTCCGACAACCTCATGGGACCCCCACCAGCGGCCGTGGTGGAGGTGGAGGACTCTGCGCCTGTCTCCGCGCAGGCTCGATCCGTGCCCATTTCAGCGGCGGGCAGGGAGACCCTCGACGCGCCGGCGCCCTCAACAGCGCGGATACCCATCGCGCCCGCCCCTTCTGTGCTGTCACAGCCTCCATCCAGCTCGAGGGGTGCGCAGCCCTCGAGCGGATCGAAGAAGCGCAAGTTGGCGGTGGTCAACCGGTAAGATTTGCCCCTTCCTGTTCGCTACTTGCTTCGAGTCTTATTCTTGTTGATCGCTGACCATGTTATTGTTCATTAGCCGGACCGCCGCGCTTTCGTCTCCTTCGCTCGCACCTACCAAGGTGCTCAAGTTGGGGGCGCGCGCCACGCCCCATGCGCTGGCGCAGCCCTCGGCCGGCATGCCCCAGTCGGCCGAGGCCGTCGTCGCCAGGTATCAGGCGGCGCTGGCGCAGGGAGCGGCGTGATCGCGTCAAGAGCGCTGCGGGCGCTGGGACTGTGGGCTGCATCCCGCGCGGAGGACGCGGCCCTCAAAGTGGTGGTGGTGGAGGAAGTGCCCGCGCCTGCGGTCAATGTTGCGGAGCCGGCGAGCCCAGGCCGCGCTGAGGACGCAGCCTGGGCGACTTATGGTGGGGGCACCGAGCACGAAACCGCAGCAAAAGCGCCAGAGGTCAAGGCTCCGGCCTTGGCGGCCCCTGACTGCGTCGCGGAGAAGGTGCCGTCCGTGGAGGCGGTGATGCCGCGGCTCGGGCGCCGCCCCACTTCTCGACAGCGGAGGTGGTGGCCTGCCTGCGCCCGCAGCGGCGGCCGCCACCGAGGGAGATACCGAGACCGTGGCCGTCGCCGACCTGGCCACGATCGAGGGTGACAGGGGCACCATGGTGGCTGTGGCATCCCCAGCCGGGACCTCGGAGCCGGTCGACGCCTGGGCGGAGCTGGAGCCTCACTTGCCCGGGCTTCCCCTGACGCTGCTGAAGGCCACAGAGGTGGAGCGAGGGCTGTGGGAGGAGGACCGATAGGCCGGGTCCGCTATGCAGAGCGCCCTCGCGGATGCCCTCGCGCTCCACACATCCAAGGTCCTCGCCACCCACCGGGTAAGTCCGTTCGTCCTTGAGCCATTAAGTTCTTTTCGCGCGTTCGTGCGCAAATTCTTATTGCGTGTGTTTTCTTTGGCAGCAATTGCAAGAGCTTGCGGGGGACAAGATCTCATACATAGCTCGGCAACACGCCAACCTTTGTCGGGTTATAGAAGAGAACGACGACCTCCACTTCGAGGTGGACAAGCTCCGCACCGTGCTGACCGTGGTACGAGTCAAGGGCCGGGAGTGCGGGCTGGCCATGACTCGTACGAGGGACGAGCGCGACACCCAGCGGGCCTTGGCGGAGCAATGATCCCAAGAGGTCTCGAGGCTCAGTGCCGCGCTTAAGGAGCAAGAGGACACGCTGGTGGCCATGGAGGGCTTGGCCCGCGCAGCGGAGGAGCGCGACGCCTAGAGGGCCCTGGCGTAACAGAAGGCCTAGGAGGCCGAGCGGCTGGGTGTCACTTTGCAAGAAAAGGCCAAGGCGCTAGCGGCGGTGGAAGGCTGGCTCCAACAAGAGCATGCGGCGCTCGATGACGCATGGTCCTAGCTCGCCCTGAAGGACGCGTCGCTCTCTACAATGCAGGCTGAGCTGCAGCAGGAGCGCACGACGCGCGAAGGGGAGAGAGCCGTGCTCCAGCAAGAGGCCAGCGCCGCGCGGGCGCTTCTGGTGGAGGACCAGAGGCGGGTTGAAGGTAAGTTGCCTTATCAATACATTTTTGCCGATTTTGAGTTCGTCGAGGCTTATCTCGGCATTTTTCTGTTTGTGTTTCAGAGCTGCGGAAAGTCGTGGCGGATACGTCGGCGTCGGCGGGCTCCCTCCAGGTCGCATACTCGAAGGCCCAAGAGGACCTCGAGAATCTGGAGGGCGCCACTGTCGCCGCGTGCAGGGAGCTCAAGGGTGAGGAAGTTACTTCGGGGAGCTTGGTGTCCAGCCACCTAAGGGCCTTGGGTGACCGCGTCACCAAGCGCCTGAAGGGCGCCCTGCGGCTCGGCGTACAGAAGACCCTCGGCGCCATCTCACCACACTTCATCGTTGATCTCGAGGAACTAGCCGCAAGGTACATCGTCACCGAGGACCTCGATGATGATGCCGCGGTGGCCGTCGTCGAGCGGGCTAACGCTGCTGCCGAGGGTACTACCACGACACTTGCCGGGCTCTTCGAGGGCGACCTCTTCCCCGAGACAGATGAAGGAGAAGATGCCGCATCAGCAGGCTCTCGGGACGAGGAAGATGCACCATAGGGTCCACATAAGATAGATAATTTTGTTTAGACTTGATTTGTAATGGATGATCCATTTGTGTAATTTATTTGAAGTTTCGTTTAATATGTTCTATCGCATTCTAACGTGACTTGTAAAGACTTCGGCGGGGGTGAGTCGTGTTCACAAAGAAACTTGGGCGTAGGGTGGCGAGGGGGAGGCCGTATCCCGGAGGCGTAGGAGGTCCCGCGGCTCGGCCGACCCTTACCTTAGTTAACTTGCGTCCTGCCTCTATCTTTTCGAAACGCGTGAAGTAGTAACACGATAGGAGTTTCGAAAAAAGTCTGTGAAAATGGGACGATTTAGTGGGGGGGCCCCCCGCAAGTAGCCCCCGAGGGGGACTTGGCTTTATCGATGGTAAAGCCGAGTCTTTCTGTTCATGACCTTTCTTTATTATTCGTTATGAAAGTGATATATGTACAAATGAACCTGAAAGCTCATGGGTAAAAGCGACGTAGCTGTTGTATGTTCCAGGCGTTAGGGAAGACTTCACCCATCTCGTTCGCGAGCTTGTACATGCTAGGCTTCAGGACCTCCGCGATGATGTACGGCCCTTCCCACGGCGGCGTGAGCTTGTGGCGCTCTCGATTATCTTGTCGCAGCCTTAGTACCAGGTCTCCCTTGTTAAGGTCTCGACGTCGAACCTTCTGCGCTTGGTATCGCTAGAGGGATTGCTGGTACCTTGCTGAGTGTAGGAGTGCCACGTCGCGGGCCTCGAACACGCAGTCCAGCGAGTCCTCGTGGGTTTGCTAGTTTCGATCCTCTTGGTAGGCCCTAAGCCTCGGGGACCCGTATTCCAAGTCCATGGGGAGGATGGCCCCATAGACGAGGAAAAATGGGGTGAAGCTCGTGGCCCTGCTCGGGGTTGTCTGGAGGCTCCAGATGACTGAGGGTAGCTCCGCGACCCATCTTCGGCCGAACTGGTTCAACTTGTTGAAGATTCTTGGCTTTAGGCCTTGTAGTATCATGCCGTTGGCACGCTCCACTTGGCCATTCGTTTGTGGATGTGCTACAGCTGCCCAATCCACGCAGATGTGGTAGCTGTCACAGAACTCCAAGAACTTTTTGCCCCTGAACTAGGTGCCATTGTCAGTGATTATCGAATTAGGTACCCCGAACCTGTGGATGATGTCCGTGAAGAACTGCATGGCTTGCTCTGATTTGATGCTGCTGATGGCTCGAGCCTCGATCCATTTCGAAAACTTGTTGATAGCCACCAGCAGGTGAGTGAAGCTCCCGGGCGCTGCTCGCAGATGATCTACGAGGTCCAATCCCCACACGGCGAAAGGCCACATGATGGGATAGTCTGCAGGGTGTGCGCCGGGAGGTGGGTTTTGCACGAGTAGAATTGCCACCCTTCGCAGGTGCGCATGACTTCGTTGGCGTTGGCAACCGCCATGGGCCAGTAAAAGCCTTGTTAGAATGCATTGTCGATGAGGGCGCATGGCGCCGCGTGATGGCCACACACGCCGACGTGTATGTCTCAAATCAGCTCCCTACCCTCGGTGATGGGGATGCATCGATGTAAAATCCCTAAGGGACTACGCTTGTATAATTCTCCGTCGAACACGCTGAACGACTTGGCCTTCCTGGCGATGCGCCGCGCTTCAGTCCGATCCGAGGGCAGCTCCACTCGGTCGATCCAAGCGAGGTATTGGTCGCGCCAGTCTCGAGAGAGTGGGTCCTCATTGATCTCCATCGCCTCGGCCTTGTCTGCCGACAATGCCCCCTGACCCGAGGCCTCGAGTTCCCCTTTCAAGGGCTCGGCAAGGTCGCGGGCGAAAATGTTCGGGGGAACGGTGGTCCGCCACGACGTGATCTTTACCAGCTCGTCTGCTTCCTCGTTGTACTTCCGCGCGACGTGGTTGAGCCCGAGGCCATGGAATTTATCCTTGAGCCGTCGCACAACGTTGTAGGACGCCTCCATCTTCTCGTCATGGCAGTTGGAGTCCTTCATCACTTGGTCGATGACCAACCGAGAATCTCCCCGGATGTCGAGGCGCTTGACGCCAAGCTCGATGGCGATACGGAGCCCACTGAGAAGGGCCTCGTACTCCATCATATTGTTGGACGCCGGGAAGTGCAAAGGCACCACGTAACGTATGTGCTCTCCAAGGGGTGAGACGAAAAGGAGGCCTGCGCCCTTGCCAGTTTTCATCACTGACCCATCGAAGTACATGGTCCAGCATTCGGCTTGGATTTGCGGTGGGGGTAGCTGGGTGTCGGTCCACTCAGCAACGAAATTTGCCAAGATCTGCAACTTTATCGCCTTCCAAGGCGTGTAGCTGAGAGTCTCACCCATGAGCTCCACAGACCACGTGGCTATCCTACCCGTGGCGTCCTGATTGTGGACTATCTCTCCCAAGGGGAAAGATGAAACCACGGTGATAGGATGAGCCTCGAAGTAGTGACACAACTTGCATCGCGCTAGCACTACTGCGCAGAGCAGCTTCTCGATGTGTGGATATCGCATCTTGGTCTTAGACTATACTTCACTGATGTAGTACACTGGCCTTTGGACCGGCAGAGAATGACCCTCCTCTGCCCTTTCTACGACAATGACCGCGCTGACCACCTAGGTCGTTGCGGCCACGTAAAGATAGAGGGACTCACCGTCCTTTGGTGGTGTCAAGATTGGTGCGAGCGCGAGCAATGTCTTTAGCCTGTCGAGGGCTTCCTGAGCTTCGGGGGTCTAAGAAAAGCGTTTGTGTTTCTTCAGGAGTCGGTACAGAGGCAAGCCTTTTTCACCGAGTCGTGAGATGAAACGGCTCAGGGCCGCTAGGCAGCCCAATACCCTCTGTACCCCCTTTAGGTCTCGGATCAGCCTCATTCGTTCGAGGGCCGAGACTTTCTTAGGGTTGGGCTCGATGCCTCACTGGGAGACGATGAAACCCAAGAGCATGCCTCGAGGCACCCCAAAAACACACTTTTCCGAGTTTTGTTTTACCCCGTTAGCTCAGAGACAATCGAACACAGTACGCAAATCATTAACTAGGTCGTCTGCCTTCCTGGATTTGACAAGCCCAAAGGGCATCGTGATGTAGAAAAATATGCCGAAGGGGGTGATAAAAGAACTCGCAAGCTGGTCGGACCCTTTCATCTTTATTTGGTGGTAACCGGAGTAAGTGTCAAGGAAACATAAAAGCTCGCATCGCGTAGTCGAGTCTACTATTTGATCGATACGTGGCAAAGGAAAAGGAACTTTGGGACATGTTTTATTTAAACCAGTATAATCTAGACACACCCTCCACTTCCCATTCTTTTTCTTAACTAATATAGGATTAGCTAGTCAGTCAGGATGGAATACCTCATTGATGAATCCGGCCTCCAAGAGCTTGCGCAGCTCCTCCCCGATCGCCCGGCGGTGTGTTCGGCGGGCTCGAAGCTACCCGCATGTTTGTGAGGGGAGTCGGCGACCTCGTTCGCCATCTTCTCTAGATCCGCCACCATGGCCTCATCATCCGCGAGTGCTTCGGCACGCTCAACACACTCGACGTCGCATTCGTAGGCGTGCTCGAACGATGGCCCCACCGTGATAACGCTCTTCGGTCCCGATATCTTCATCTTGAGGTAGGTGTAGTTCGGGATCGCCATGAATTTGGTGTAGCACGGGCGTGCAAGAATGGTGTGGTATGCTCCCCGAAACCCCACCACCTTGAAGGTGAGGATCTCCTTGTGGAAATTATCCGGCGTGCCGAAGCAGACGGGCAGGTCGATCTGCCCGAGCGGATGAACTCGCTTCCCCAGCGCAACGCCATGGAATGGCGACTTGCTGGGGCGTAGCTTGTCGCGGCCGATCCCCATGAACTCCAAGGTGGATGAGTACATGATGTTGAGGCTGCTGCCTCCATCCATGAGCACTTTGGAGAAGCGCGTGTTGCCGATGACGGGGTCGACAACAAACGGGTATTGTCCCGTGTTTAGGACGTGATCGGGATGATCTTCACGGTTGAAGGAGATGGTCTCCTCTAACCAGTCGAGGTACGTTGGCACGGACTTGTGAATGGAGAAGACCTCTCGACGTTCACGCTTGCGCTGTCGGGGCGTCATGTTCGCCGTTGGTCCCCCGAAGATGAAGAACACATTCTCCACATCAGGGAAGCCATCATTTCCCCCTTCGTCCGCATCTTTCTTCGCGTTATCATCCTTCGAGGTGACACGCTTGTAATATTTCTTGAGCATCTCGCACTGCTTGAGGATGTGAGTGACCACACCCTAGTGGTAAGGGCACGGCTTCTTGAGCATGTCATCGAACACACCTCCCCCTCTAGGGGGGCCTCGAGGCCCCTTGCGAGCTACGTCGACCGCGAGGGTCTCGTCGGGGTCCTTATCACGCTCTTGACCACGCGGTGGTTTCTTGCCCTTCTTGTGCTTCTTCGTAGAGCCCTTAGGCTTGCTGCCCTCCGCGG
Source organism: Echinochloa phyllopogon (assembly GCA_033239725.1). Lineage (NCBI taxonomy): Eukaryota > Viridiplantae > Streptophyta > Magnoliopsida > Poales > Poaceae > Echinochloa > Echinochloa phyllopogon. Next base: position 35,212,033 of record BTCW01000018.1, read on the forward strand.
GCGCTTCTTCCACGCGCTTTCCCTTCTTGCCGTCGAAGATGGCCACAACTGCCTCTTGCCCAGAGGCGAAGCTGGTGGCAACGTCGAACAGCTCGTTCACGCTGGTGGGAGGACTTCGTCCCAGCTCGCGCACCAGATCCCGGCAGGTCATGCCCTCGAGAAAGGCGTGGATGTCCTCAAAGTCGCCGACGCTGGGAGCTTGGTGCAGCGCTTGGAGAAGCGGTGGATGAAGTCTTGCAGGGACTCGTCGGATGTCTGGCGACACCCTCGAAGTTCCCACGAGTTCCCAGGGCGTACGTATGTGCCCTAGAAGTTACCCACGAATGTCTTCACCAGGTCGCCCCAGTCGTGGATCTGGTTTGCGGGCAGGTGCTCGAGCCATGTTCGCGCAGAGTCTGCAAGATGAAGTGACACGCAGAAAGGGATGAGAAGGGGTACCACCAACCCTGCACTCTGCGATCCTATAGGCCGAGACGAACGTGATGGGCTACGTAGGCCTTATAGGGATGTCACCACCTAAGGGCTACCACCTCCGCTGAATCGGGGCAAACTAAGGTTACTGTCTAGTCTAGGAACCACACCTACACTAGTTAACAACTACTTACTCTACTAGCAAGAGCAAGCCACCTCATCTATACCCCAGTGACAAACCACCACAAGCATTGAGCAAGATCTAAGTACCAACTAAGACAAAGACTTAAACAAGATCTAGAAGCACTAAAACTACAACCGACTATAGTCTAAACATGATATAGATGCAACTAGAATAAAGTAGGAGCAAGCTATAAATGGCAAGGACAAGATGATTAAGATATTCTATATTGATAACTCAAAGTCTACAAAAGGAAAGGAAAAGATACAAGAGCTTTTGAAGATGACTCCGGAACCTCCGAGGCACAGCTCGACTCAACTCTAACTCCCAGACTAACTATCCTAACTCTACTAGAAAGAAGTGGAAAATGAGCTCATTAGCTTGAGTGTGTGTGAAACCGGGCATGGCACACCTCCATTTATAGCAGCTCATGGCGGTTGAGCTTGGGTAACCGCCAAGGCAGCCTGGGGTCGGTTCTGGCCAGTTCGGTCGAACTCTCCGGGTTCGGGCGAACTGGATGAGTTCGGCTGAACCAGGTCGGTTTGGCCAAACCTCAGGATTCCACCGCCTTGCTCTTGGACGCTTGAGATTCATACCTAGAGGCGGTTTGTGTACTAGGGGCGGTTCGGCCAAACTGGGCTTTCAGCCCAGGCCTGTCCCCTTGCACCGCCTCTTGCTCTTGGACCTCCTAGGCTTCTTGCTCATGGTGGTCTTCATGTAGATTTGGTCCAGAGAATAGGTGGTGGTTGTCCACGTGTCATGCACGGTCGTCGCTTGGTCATCGCTGACGTGGATGGCCTCCGGTTGTGCTTTGCATCATTTACGGCTAAGGGGGGTAACCGGCCGAATCGTGTCGTTCAACTGAATCAGTCAATTCCGACCCCTGTAGCGCGTATTTCTTGTTATTGTACCTACACAAGTGATACACACCAAAACTCATGGAACTTTATTTGAAATAAACCTAGATGCAAGGAATGTCAAATATAACCTCTTTTATTCCCGAGTATTGGTGGTCAAAAACATGCTGTAACGACCGCCAACAAGCTCCTCCAAGCGTAGACCTTTGCTCGTCCTCGAGCAAAGATAAAGACTTAGGCTCAGTGGATCAGCAGTTTCTACAATGTCAGTGTCTTGCAGGTAATCTTTATAAACTACTAGTACTCTAAAATACTCGAATTATCGACAAAGTATTAACTCACCATTTTACCTATGGGGCGTATAGCGATCTCCTTGTCTTGGGCGGTTGAAAGGTTGAACAGTTTGATTCAGTTTTATCCCACTCCTACTCTTTTCAGGATCCCATCATAGATTTTTCCACAAGTTTTTTTGGAAATTAAAATTTCTTCCTCAATTGGCACACTCAATCACTCAAGTGGTATTTGAATCCTCACCAAAGGCTTGTGCCTTCTTTCATTCTAAAATCTAATAAAGCTTTCGTGTGGCTTAGGGACAATGGATGAAGGCATGCATGCATCTTATATTTTGCTAAGTCAAAGACTGGATCTTAGGAGGATCAAATCATACCTTTAGATCGAGAAGTGCAAGTGTGTGGAATGTGTGGAGTGGAATATGGTGGAACTCCTTGGGATGATTCTTCCTCTCCTTGATTTATTTTCGAGAACATGGGCTATCTTTCTTTTTTATTTTTCCTCATAATTTTTGCCATGCCTTTGGCATGCTTTTCTTTTTCTCATTTTTTCTTTTCTTTTTGCCATGCTACTTAGCATGCTTTTCTTTCTTTTTCTTTTTGCATAGCCCATGTCTCATTTCAAAGATATTTGGAGAGGGAATCATAGAACATGGAACCTTTATTTTGTGAATGGATAATGGCAAAATTTGCTAACTCCTAGTGTAGGAATTGTAAGTGAGAGGTGGTGTGTATGTGAATCTCGATCTTGAAAGTATGAAAGGTTCCTCACAATGGTCTCAACAATTTGACAAAGCTCACTAAGATAACAAGCAACATATGAGTGGAAGGTTTTCAACTAAGCATATCATATGGCTTTGGTAGGAATTTTGGACCAATGAGGAACTTTATTTTTTTTTGAAAGTTAAAGCATCCGAGATTTTCACCTTACTAAGAGCAAAAGCAGAACTTAACCACAATCTCACTATATCATTGCTCACAACAACTTAGACTTGGAATAAAGCATGTGCTCCCACAAGGTTTTTAGGTTCATTTTTACTCATGCCAATTAACTCATGTACTATAAAGAAACTAGTTGAAACAAAGCACTTGCAAGATTAATGACAGAGCAACTATTCATCATTTCCAAAGTGAGAGGCATATAGTTCATTCCATGCATAGTTGGGAGTTGATTTTATTCAAAGCAAATATTTTTGGTCTTTCATTTTTTAGATGGAAATAAAATTGGAAGGGAAATGGCAAATGCAAAATCAAAGTGCTGATGGGAACGTGGGACATACCTGGTGGGGGTCCTCCCCCAAGCTTGGGTCTTTCCGTCACTGGTAGGGTTGAAACCTTGAGAAAAACTCAGTCATTTGGTCCGTCTGCTGCTGCGTGTCATACCTTATGGAATCCAACACACTGCTATTCTCTTGATGGTACTGAGAATGGCGTGCTAGTGTGCTCTTGATGTTGCGGGTACGGTCGTCGATGACGTCGACTCGATCGAAGATGTAAGACAACTCCCGACCGATGTCGTAACCGTTTGGCATGGTGAAGCGTGCGGACTGAGAGTGCCCCAAGTAGTAAGGCTAGTACGTACTTTCGTACGCCCCTCCGTACCATCCCTAGGAATACTCAAAGTCCATACTCTGAGCGTAATCCCAGCGGACCGAGGCAAAGTAATCCGGATCCTGGGAGTGTCTAGAGCCTCTTGCTCCAGACATCCCAGCACTGGTATACTCCTCATATGCCGCCTCAAAGGCAGATATATGTCGGTGCGGCTGTGATGGTGAACTTGCTGGCTCCTGCGAGGTGGCGAGCCTAGCACCTCACTTGGCTCGCCCTCAACACTGTGTCGGGCTGGCTCTCTCCGAGGAGGAGAGTTGTCCACACCGAAACTCAATTGAAGGGTCAATTTCTGAGCAACATACAACCTAAGTTCTACACAAGGCAGGGGACTTCGGTTGTATAGCTGCGATAAATCATGACCAAGTTCCCATCAAAAGCCCGTTGTATCATATGACCTTGCACAAAGTGCTCGGTATCTACAATGGGGCGTGCTATCTCAATGTAATTCAGCTAGGCGCCCTCGAGAATGCCCAACCAAGTAGCGAGGTGAGTGACTAGAGAAGTCACCGCCATACTACCTACACGAGAGGGATAAGACAACCAATGGGCAACCATGTCTTGAAAGGCGAAACATCAACTTGCTTAACCATATCATAGACCAAACACAACTCAACTATATTGATTGGACGCAAATCGGATCTCGGGAACACTTCATACCAACCACTGGTGCATAAAACACAAGGTGGGGTTATGGATGTTGTTGGTACGGGGAGCCGTACAACTAGTGTTCCCGGAAATCATTTTCCAAAAACCATCTCGACTAAACTTTCTTGGAGCTCTAAAGAACATCGGCAATCAAAACCCAGAGCCACACTAAAATCCCTCCAAGAGAAGAAATACTCTTGGTTGAAAAACAAAAAGCGAATACCCTACCTTTTAGATGAAAGCGTTGTAAGAAACTCGAGGGTAAGGAGATATGAATCTGGTTCGTCGATGCTCCAGAAGTTGTTCCAGCCAATGGCTTCGAACACATCTGGGAATTCTTCGATCATTCCCATTCTTACGAGCAGGTCATGCTCGAAGACATGGGTGAGCTCGAACTCCCTCAGGCGCAGCATGTTGAAGGCTTCACGCTCCTGGCCTGTCCGGAGGACGTTGTCGTCCTCGCTCAGGAGCTGCCGAACCTGGTGTGAGGCAGAGCCTCTGCCCAAGCTGGCTGCTCCTGGCTCGTCCACCTCCATCTGGCTCGAGCCACGGGACGGTGCTGGGGAGCTCCCAGCATCCTCCTTGCCCGAGCGCTTGCTCAGCCGGGCAGAGCATTAGAACGCGGAGAAGAGCTTCGACATGCTTCCTACAAAAGGTTGGTGAAATGAATGCCCGAAGGACTGAAAATATGGGGTTAACACAAATAAATCAAGTCAATCGTTCGAGGGTCAGTCGTTCTTACGGGGATCAAGAGCCACCACAAAAGGTTAGTCGTTCTTATGGGTGTCGGAAACCACTACAAACACGTTTAAGTTGCAGCATAAAGATCAAGCAAAACAAAATATTATTTTTTGTGATTTTTATCAATGCAAATGAACCAAATTTGAACAAGAACAAGGAAAGAACTTGAGCAATAACTGGAGATAGAGAGAGCTCCTGGATGAAAATTTTTCAGAATGGGATGGTGCAAGGAGAGAGCAAGCAAGTGCCAGCATTTATAGGCAAAGGGGAGGCAGCAGGCCGGTTCGACCGAACTGGCCTGGTTCGGCCGAACTAGCCATGTGGGTGCTGCCCACTTTGCCTCCCACCAGCAAAAAAAATTGGCCTAGGTCTAACATTAGGGCATGTGCACTTTGGTGGTTTTTGGTAGGTAAGATGCAAATTTGACATGATCAAAGTGGAAATTAGTAGAGTCACTTCCATGCTGCCATGTTTTGTGGTTATTGATGAATGTGCAGCCATGTGAAGTGTGGTGGACATGTTTTGTGCTGGTTGGTGATGACAAGAAATAAATGGAGCACTTTGGAAAATGGTAAATATGATGAGAATTGCAAAATGTACCCAATTCAAATAAAATTCAGCATGCTCTCCATTTATTTTTACCATGCTTGCAATTTTCTACTCTCTTTCAAATTAATTGCACAAGTGGTTCATTTATTTTGGAAAGGGAAACATGCAAATGCAATGATGGAAAATAAAATTTAGAAGGGAAACATGAGATACATACCGGTTTTCCTCACGGTGAGAGCTCGTGTTTAAAGTCCGTGAGCGGGACTCCTCCTGTCTTCGGTTAATTTTGTCATCGTCCGATCCCGGAGTGGTTGGTTCGGACAATGCAACCTTCTTCCGCCACACTTTCTTGGTCTTCTTCGCTGTCGGTGGCGGTGGAATTGGCTCCTCTGGGGAATTCTAGAGGGCTTGTTCCTCCTCATATCTTTTGACGAGGATGTCCATTTCTTCTGCGCTCATTAGTCCTGTCAGCTCGTCTGTCACACCCGGATTTTCACAAAAACCCGAATGCGGCCATATGTATGCCCAGGAAGTCATAGTACACATATAGCAAACAAATATGATAAACAGAGAACATATGCTTGAATAATTTCTTCATTAAATAAAGTTTTACATCAGAGTGCTTCATAAATAAACTAACCAATAACAGCGGAAGACTAATAAACTCTCAAACTAATGGAGCCGCAATCCACAGGGACTCTAACTGGAAGACCACAACTCAGTATGGTAAATCTTCTGGAAACTCAGCAGCAGACTCATGCACAGCCCAATCTGTTTACCCATCCGGGATTTTGTTGAATAAATGGCAAGTGTAAGTAAACAATTACTTAGCAAGTATAGCACGGTATGAAGGCTCAAAATAAGGCTAGACACAGCTTAACTGCATTAGCATTTTTAGTTGGTTCATTTTAACATTGACAAAGTTACTACAGTGGATGAAACCCAGTTGCAACCCAATTAATAATGTATAAGTGACATTAAACATAAATAAACAACTTCTTCTAATAAAAAAGGATCCAGGCCACTCGTGACCCTGAGCAAGGCTATCATGATAGATTTACACTCTGCAGAGGTTTCGCCCTTTACCCACCAGTCGCGTAAACGCTCAAACGAACTTTAAACCCAACAACGCGGAGGTGGATCAGACCTCACAAATGACACTACCGAGGTGTGACCGCATAGGGACGGTACGGGGTTTTTCATAAGACACCCTAACAAGACAGTGGTCGCTATGGTACAACACAGGTAGAGGTAGTATGGCCCAAGGCACCAAGATCAACTTATGCCTACGGAGTCACACCATAAGGGGGTCAATGGCGTCCAAAGCGCGGGCATCACACCCAACAATGCACAACGTGTGGAGTTCCCCTTCGCAGGGACTCCCAGCACGGGACTGTGCCTCACGGGGGCATAGCCGACGGATCACCCGTCCTCGGTGGATCAAACCATACACTCACGAGTGGTTCTCATAGCGCTGTCGGCCACTCCGGTAACCACTGACAAGCTAGAGACGTACATGCTACTTGACCAAGACCAGAGCCATAATAGTTCAGGCGGTGGCGACAGGCTCCTGGTTGTCGCTTTAAGAACCGGACCTTATGGAGAGACACTAGAACAAAGCACGAAGCACATGCTCTAGTTCCCTAAACCAAGTTGCTAAAAAACAAGTTTTATCATTAATATTAAAGTGAACCATTAAGTCAAGATTAACAATTAAATAATCATGATGGTAGCTGCGCGTAGCAAAGATCTACCCATATGCATAAACCCAAGGTAATCAAAGGATATGATAATCAAACTAGGTACAACCTTAATGGTACATCAAATTAGACACATGCATGTATGAAATAATTTAATACAAGTGAGTAGCTAGCAAGGATTGTCCGTGCTATAACTTGCCTTCCTCAAAAGGCTGCTGCTGCTGCGAGTCCGGAATCCAGAAAGTCCTCTGCGTACTCGAAGTCCAAAGCGAAAGGCTCACCAACTGGACACGAATCACCACGCAAACATGCACGCAAACCAATACAAGCAAACAAATAATATTATATTAGAACAGTACACCAAATAGTAGAAACAATACATAAAAAGGTTTTAAAACTAATTTACGCTTCACTACGAACACATGAGCACAAAAATCACACTAATCAGAGCTAAAACGGAAAAGATATGACAATTCTAAGCTCTAGGGACCTGCTGGCAAGTTTTAAAAGTTTCCAGGGGCTTATTTGAAGAAAACCGAGGATCTATACGTAATTATGCTTAAAAACCGAAGGTCTACGCGCAAAACAATCCCTCAGGACGGCGAGTTCTATTTTTAAAAAGGTCGGGGGGTTTTCCATAAAGTTAAGGACCTATTTGTAATTACTTTTGAATAGGCGTGGACTGCAGGTTTTATTTTAAAAAGTGTAGGGGCTCTTTTGCATTCCTACCAGAGCTGACCGGTATGGTCAACTTTGACCTATCACTGGGCGTGCTGGTGGCCGTCGGATCTAGATCCGATGGCTGGGATGCAGCCTGGCGCTGGGGTCGTCGGTGGGACACAGGAGCGCGGTGGCGCTACGTGGGCAACGACGGCGAGCTCGGCGGAGCGAGGTCAGAATCGCGCTACGGGGCTCGGTTTCCTACGCGGCTTGGCTCTATGGGCTCAGGGAGGGACGGCGAGTCCACTGGGTGGCCCAAGTCGAGGGAGAAATGGTGGAGACGGCTGACGGCGGTGAACTGCGGCGTCGGAACTCCGGCGAGGAGGTTGGGGGTGCTAGGGGGCTCGGAAAGGAGCGGGGAGTGGCGCTGGGGGATCCTTACCTCTGCGCAATGCTCCCAGGAGGTTCGGGCTAGAGCTCGGCGGCGTCAAGGGTGGAGTTCTACGGCGGCCGGAGCTCAGGGCGACGACGCAAGGCGGGGAGTGGGGCTGGGGCACTTAGAGCTCAATGTGGGCGGTTAGTGAGGGGCGTAGGGCTGCGGGGTAGCTTTTATAGGGCGTAGGGGCGAGCACCGGTGTGCGGGCCACCCGAATCGTGGCGGCGGTAGTTGGTTTGTCCCCTTCCATGTGGGAGGAGACCTTCCATGCGAAGAGGAGCGCGAAGAAGGAAGGCGCTAGTGCGGGGAAGGCTCGGGGAAGCTTCGTGCGGGTTCCTAGGGACGCGGGGTAGGCTCGGTTGGCCTGCCGAGGCGGCGCGATGTGCGCCGGGGAGGAGGGAGGCACGGGCGAGAGGTGGGGGTGAATCTGACGGGCGGGGCCCGCCTGTCGGTGGGAGGGAGAGAGGGAAAGGGGGGGCACTACGGGCTAGGCCGTGCGGGAGCTGTGGGCCGGCTCAGGGAGAGCTGGGCCAAGCAGGAGGCGAGCGCGCGAGGGGGTCGGGGCGAAGGGGAAGGTGCTGGGCCGAGCCAGGGGGAGAGTAGAGGGGGGTGAAAACGAGCCGGGGAGAAAGCTTAGGGGGCAAAGGTGAACTCGATAACTTTTCTAGGGTTCAAACAAATGCAAATTAAATTCGAATTTAAACAGAATTTATATTCCAATTTAATTTACTATCAAACGAAACACAATGCAGCAGCATGAATACAACAAAAATATTCCTACAACTTATATTTGATTTTAATATTCATAAATAATTTTTTTAACCTATATTAATTATGAACAATTGAAATAAAAGCCAATAAATTACTAAAAATTTTAAATAGGCCAGTTTTGGGTGTTACAAACCTACCCCCCTTAAGATGAATCTCGTCCTCGAGATTCAGATGTAGATGCGAAGAGCTATGGGTACTCGGTCTTGAGATCTTCTTCCCGTTCCCAAGTTTCTTCATCCTCCGAGTGTCGGCTCCACTGTACCTTGCACATCCGGATGACCTTGTTTCTTGTCACCCTCTCAGATACCTCCAGAATCCTGACTGGATACTCCTCGTAAGTGAGATCTTCTTGGACATTCAGCTCATCTATTGGGATCTGCTGTTCAGGCACCCGCAAACATTTCTTTGGCTGGGACACATGGAACACATCGTGCACTCCGGCCAATCCCTCGGGTAGTCCCAACTGATATGCCACTTCACCTTTCCTTTCAAGTATCTAGAAAGGTCCGATGTATCGAGGTGCTAGCTTGCCCTTAACATTGAACCTCTTCATGCCCCTTATCGGAGACACCTTGAGGTACACAAAATCTCCAACATCAAAACTGGGATCCCTCCGTCTGACATCAGCATAACTCTTCTGCCTGGACTGTGCCACCTTCAAGTTCTGCTTGATCACTTGCACTTGGCACTCTGCCTCTCTGAGTATCTCAGGCCTAAAGACTTGACTCTCTCTAGTCTGATTCCAGAACAGTGGTGTTCTACACTTCCTGCCATACAAAGCCTCGAATGGTGCCATTTGCAGACTCTTCTGATAGTTGTTGTTGTACAAGAATTCTGCATAGGGTTAACTCTTGTCCCAGCTAACACCATATTGCAGCGCACATGCCCTCAACATGTCCTCCAGAATCTGATTAGTCCACTCTGTTTGTCCATCTGTCTGGGGGTGGTAAGCTGAACTAAACTGCAACTTAGTGTCCATAGACTCATGCAGCTTCTGCCAGAAGTGTGAAGTGAACTGAGTACCACGGTCAGACACTATCCGCTTTGGCACTCCATGCAAGCACACAATCCTCTCCATGTATAGCTCTGCCAGTCTGGCTCCGGTGTAAGTGGTCTTCACTGGAAGAAAGTAGGCCACTTTGGTCAAGCGATCCACGATCACCCAGATGGAGTCAAATCCTCGCTGTGTGCGGGATAGACCCGTTATGAAGTCCATACCAACTTCTTCCCATTTCCATTCCGGTATCTTCAAGGGCTGGAGTAATCCGGCTGGCCTATGATGTTTAGCCTTGACTCTCTGACAAGTGTCACATAGTGCCACATATGTTGCCACATCACGCTTCAATCCGTACCACCAGAATCTTTCCTTGATGTCTTGGTACATCTTGGTGCTTTCTGGGTGGATGGAGTATGCCGAATCACGCGCTTCTCTTAGGATCGAGTCCTTGATCTGCGCTATATCGGGCACACATATCCTCTTCCCGTGCCATAAGGTTCCCTGTTCATCCACTCGGAAACCAGGGGCCTTTCCTAGGGCAACATTCTCCACAATCTCCTTGATCTTTTCATCCTCAAGCTGTCCCTTCCGGATCTCCTATTGAAGAGTCGGTTCTACCGTCATCTCTGTGATGCTAGTCACGAACTCCAAACTCATCTTCTCAAATTCCCGGCGGAGTTCTTCAGGCAGACAATGGCCAGTGACCTTGTTCACATAGCTCCTCCTGCTCAGAGCATCTGCCACCAAGTTAGCCTTCCCTGGGTGGTAGTGGATCTCCAGATCGTAGTCCTTGATCAACTCCAACCATCGGCGTTGCCTCATATTCAGCTCTGACTGAGTGAAGACGTACTTCAGGCTCTTATGATCGGTGTAGATGTCACACTTGTGCCCAATCAAGTAATGCCTCCAGATCTTTAGAGCATGCACCACGGCTGCCAACTCCAAATCATGTGTCGGATAGTTCTGCTCATGCTTCCGCAGCTGCCTTGATGCATAAGCCACAACTCTTCCCTCTTGCATAAGCACACATCCCAGTACTAGACGGGATGCATCGCAGTAGATGGAGAAGCTCTTGGCTATATCATGCAATACTAGCACAGGTTCAGTTGTTAGCCTCTTCTTCAACTCCTCGAAGCTGGCTTGACACTCTTCTGACCAGATGAACTTAGCATTTTTCTCCAATAACGCCGTCAGGGGCTTAGCAATCTTGGAGAATCCTTCGATGAACCGACGATAATATCCGGCCATCCCAAGGAAACTCCTGATCTCGCTGACGTCCCGAGGTGGGTTCCAGCTCAACACATCATTAACCTTCTTCGGGTCAACTGCCACTCCTCCATTGGACAACATGTGTCCCAAGAATGCCACCTCCTTCAACCAGAACTCACATTTGCTCAACTTGGCGTATAGCTGATGTTCCCGGAGTCTCTGCATCACCATCCTCAAATGATCTTCATGTTCCTCTTCATTCTTGGAGAAGACCAAATGTCATCAATGAACAGCACCACGAACTTGTCAAGGTAGTCCATGAATACACTATTCATCAAGTACATGAAGTATGCAGGAGCATTGGTCAGTCCAAAGGACATAACCGTGAACTCGTACAACCCGTAGCGAGTAGTGAAAGCCGTCTTGGGTATGTCTGACGACCAGATTCTCATCTGATGATAACCCGATCGAAGATTTATCTTGGAGAACACACAAGCTCCCTTCAGCTGATCAAACAAATCATCAATCCTTGGCAGCGGGTACTTGTTCTTGACAGTCACTTCGTTGAGGGCTCGATAGTCCACACACATCCTCTGTGTCCCATCCTTCTTGTCCACGAACAACACTGGTGCTCCCCATGGTGAAGCACTAGGATGAATATACCCCTTGGCTAGCAACGAGCTTAATTCCTCCTTAAGTTTCTCCAGCTCCTTCACTCCCATTCTATATGGCCTTTTAGCTATAGGTGCAGTGCCAGGTTTTAGTTTAATAACGAATTCAACTTCGCGTTCTGGGGGCATACCTGGTAATTCCTCGGGGAACACATCCGGGAACTCACTCACCACCCTGATGTCGGCGTGAGCTGCACCCTCAGCATGGTTGACTTGGCACTGCTCTAAGGAACTGGACGCCTGGTACTCCACCTTATCACCGGACTTCACTGTCAGCTGTAAGGCCCTCTTGGCACATTGGATCACCGCTTCATATCTGGCTAACAGCTCATTCCCAGAATTAAGTCGAACCCAATAGAATTCAGGACTATGGGATATACCTCAAAGTCTACCCTCCTTATTGCAATGATAGCCCTGGAGCAGCGTAAGCTGGCTCGCTGTTCCCCTCCTGGGGAGCTAACTAACATGAGGTTCCCCATTGGTCGCAGAGTCATCATATTCTTTTGGACAAATGCAGCAGTGATGAAAGCATGCGAAGCTCCTAAATCGAATAAACAGTTGCGGGGGTCGAGTTGACAAGGAACGTACCCACAACCATGTCAGTAGCTCCCTCTGCGGTTTCTGCACCCATGTGGTTGACCTTGCCTCTAGCGGGGTTCTGGGGTCCCCGGTTGGTCTGCATCTGCTGCTGTCCAGCCTGCTGGTTGGCGCCCTGGGTCTTCTTGGGGCAGACACTGGCAAAGTGCCCCTGCTCTCCACAGTGATAACACACTCTGGGACCCACTGGCGTGTTGTTGACAGGGTTGGGGCACTGAACGAGACCCTGCTGCACCGGGTTGCGCTGAGCTGGAGTATTCTGCAAGAGTCACTGCTGCCGTGGCGCTTGGGGGTACAGGGGGCGCTGCTGGTACTGGCCACGGTTGAACAGGCCAGGCTGACTCTGGAAGCGCTGCTGGCTCCCCATCTGCTGACTTCCCTGAGGAGGAACGAAATGGGGACGACTGCTGCTCCCGATCTGCTGGCCCTGGAACTTCCTCTTCTTCTCCTCCATCTCACGGCGCTTGTGTTCCAGCATCAAAGCACCGTCCACCAGTTCCTGGAAGTTAGGAAACCTGTTGCACATCAGGTGGCACTGTAGTGCATCCTGCAAGCCATCACGGAACCTGGTCTATTTCTTCTTGTTGGTGTCCACGTCCTCTGGAGCATAATGGGCCAGCTCGATGAACTTGTCATGGTAAGCGGTGACACTCATCCCTTCCTGCTTCAGTGCCAGGAACTCCTTCTTCTTCAGGGTCATCAGAGCTTCTGGCATGTGGTGGGAGCGGAAGATGCTACGGAACTCCTACCAGGTGATCTGAGTACGGTCGACATGAGCATACTGGTACGAGTCCCACCAGTCCAATGCCGGTCCCTGGAGCTGTCCTCCAGCATACAACACCTTCTCCCGGTCGTTGCACTGCGTGATGTCGAGCTGTCTCTCCACCGCCTTGGTCCAATCATCAGCCTGCAGGGGTTCGGTGGCTTTGCTGAAGGTAGGAGGATGTCCCTTCAGGAATTCACCCCTCTTGTCACGGGGCAGCATGTTGTGCTGCGGTGGATTCTGCTGGTTCTGCTGCATCATCACCATCGTCTGAGCCATCTGCTGCATCAGCTAGGTCTGCGTGAGCATCATCTGCTCAATGGTGGGAGGTGGTGGCAGCAGTCCGCTGGCACCGGCGTTGCTCCTTGTGTTCACCGATGGTTATGACTTCAGAGGTTTACTAACTTGTTAGGATGAAGGGCTTGATTGAAAAAGAGCAAGAGAGATGAATACCCCACTCTATTTAATCACTAAAGTCCTTAAACCTTAGTCCTACATCTAGATGGTAGTAGAATTGCGTCTACGCCCATCACAATCATTACAAAAATCCAAATCAAGCATAAGCATAATGACAATCATTTCAAGCACCTAAAGACATGATTCACACAAGACTCGACTAGATTTGAGTTTTCAAAAAGTGAAACTAGACGACATATAACACATAATCATGGTGGTCTCCTAAGGTTTAATCAATCGTTCTAAGTAGGCTGCGATCCTACAGTCAGCACGGCTCTGATACCAATCTGTCACACCCGGATTTTCACAAAAACCCGAATGCGGCCATATGTGTGCCCAGGAAGTCATAGTACACATATAGCAAACAAATATGATAAACAGAGAACATATGCTTGAATAATTTCTTCATTAAATAAAGTTTTACATCAGAGTGCTTCATAAATAAACTAACCAATAACAGCAGAAGACTAATAAACTCTTAAACTAATGGAGCCGCAATCCACAGGGACTCTGACTGGGAGATCACAGCTCAGTAGTACGGTAAATCTTCTGGAAACTCAGTAGCAGAATCATGCATAGCCCAATCTATTTACCCATCCGGGATTTTGTTGAATAAATGGCAAGTGTAAGTAAACAATTACTTAGCAAGTATAGCACAGTATGAAGGCTCAAAATAAGGCTAGACACGGCTTAACTGCATTAGCATTTTTAGTTGGTTCATTTTAACATTGACCAAGTTACTATAGTGGATGAAACCCAGTTGCAACCCAATTAATAATGTATAAGTGACATTAAACATAAATAAACAACATCTTCTAATAAAAAAGGTTACAGGCCGCTCGTGACCCTGAGCAAGGCTATCATGATAGATTTACACTCTGCAGAGGTTTCGCCCTTTACCCACTAGTTGCGTAAAAGCTCAAACGAACTTTAAACCCAACCACGCGGAGGTGGATCAGACCTCACAAATCACACTACCGAGGTGTGACCGCATAGGGACGCTACGGGGTTTTTCACAAGACACCCTAACAAGACAGTGGCCGCTATGGTACAACACAGGTAGTATGGCCCAAGGCATCGAGATCGACTTACGCCTACGGAGTCACACCATAAGGGGGTCGATGGCGTCCAAAGCGCGGGCATCACAGAGACACAACAATGCGGAACGCGTGGAGTTCCCCATCGCAGGGACTCCAGCACGAGATTGTGCCTCACGGGGGCATAGCCGACGGATCACCCGTCCTCGGTGGATCAAACCATACACTCACGAGTGGTTCTCATAGCGCCTTCGGCCAGTCTGGTAACCACTGACAAGCTAGAGATGTACATGCTACTTGACTAAGACCAGAGCCATAATAGTTCAGGCCGTGGCGACAGGCTCCTAGGTTGTGGCTTTAAGAACCGGACCTTATTGAGAGACACTAGAACAAAGCACGAAGCACATGCTCTAGTCCCCTAAACCAAGTTGCTAAAAAGCAAGTTTTATCATTAGTATTAAAGTGAACCATTAAGTTAAGATTAACAATTAAATAATGGTGAAGGTAGCTGCGCATAGCAAAGATCTAAATATGGATAAACCTAAGGTAATCAAAGGACAGGATAATCAAACTAGGTACAACCTTAATGGTACATCAAATTAGATACATGCATGTATGAAATAATTTAATACAAGTGAGTAGGTTGCAAGGATTGTCCGTGCTATAACTTGCCTTCCTCAAAAGGCTGCTGCTGCGAGTCTGCTCCAGAAAGTCCTCTGTGTACTCGAAGTCCAAAGCGAAAGGCTCACCGACTGGACACGAATCACCACGCAAACCAATACATGCAAACAAATAATATTCTATTAGAACAGTACACCAAACAGTAGAAACATTACATAAAAAGGTTTTAAAACTAATCTACTCTTCACTACGAACACATGAGCGCGAAAATCACACTAATTGGAGCTAAAACGGAAAAGATATGGCAATTCTAAGTTCTAGGGACCTGCTGGCAAGTTTTAAAAGTTCCAGGGGCTTATTTGAAGAAAACCGAGGACCTATACGTAATTATGCTTAAAAACCGAAGGTCTAACACGCAAAACAATCCCTCAGGATGGCGGGTTATATTTTTAAAAAGGTCAGGGGGTTTTCCATAAAGTTAAGGACCTATTTGTAATTACTTTTGAATAGGCGTGGACTGCGGGTTTTATTTTAAAAGGTGTAGGGGCTCTTTTGCATTCCTACCAGAGCTGACCAGTATGGTCAACTTTGACCTATCGCCCGGCGTGCTGGCGGCCGTCGGATCTAGATCCGATGGCTCGGATGCAGCCTGGCGCTGGGGTCGTCGGCGGGACACAGGAGCGCGGCGGCGCTACGCGGGCAATGGCGGCGAGCTCGCCGGAGCAAGGTCGGAATCACGCTACGGGGCTCGGTTTCCTACGCGGCTTGGCTCTATGGGCTTAGGGAGGTACGGCGAGTCCACTGGGTGGCCCAAGTCGAGGGAGGAACGGTGGAGACGGCCGACGGCGGTGAACCGCGGCGTCGAAACTCCGGCGAGGAGGTTGGGGGTGCTTGGGGGCTCAGAAAGGAGTGGGGAGTGGCACTGGGGGATCCTTACCTCTGCGCAATGCTCCCAGGAGGTTGGGGTGCTACGGGGCTCGGTTTCCTACGCGGCTGTTGGCACTCCTTACGGCCTACAGATAAATCCGCAAGCGGACGGATACCGATGTAGCTTTCACCCGGGAGTATTCCAAGGTATCGATTTCCACGGGGAATGAGAAGTGAGCTAATTCTAAACTAAGTTGTCCAATGGTTATGGAATGGGATGGATGAAGTGGATGACAACAACAAAGAGGGAAGAGAAGCGATAAGAGGGTAGAGAGGGTACGAGTCTGATAGAGGCACTCTACTGATTAACTGAGCGGATCAGAGGGTACAGATAGATACTTGCTTCGGGACAATAGAACCTATGACACGC
This sequence comes from Echinochloa phyllopogon, assembly GCA_033239725.1. Lineage (NCBI taxonomy): Eukaryota > Viridiplantae > Streptophyta > Magnoliopsida > Poales > Poaceae > Echinochloa > Echinochloa phyllopogon. The sequence goes on from BTCW01000018.1 coordinate 35,228,533, forward strand.
AGAAAGGGATGAGAAAGGGTGTCACCAATCCTACACTCTGGGATCCTACAAGCCGAGACGAACGTGATGGACTACGTAGGCCATATAGGGCTGTCACCACCTAACGGCTACCACCTCCGTAGACACGGGGACAAACTAAGTTAACCTCAAGTATAGGCACCACGCCTACACTAGTTGGTTAATACTTATCTCCTATAGAAAGACAAGCACCCAAGCCAAGCAACCAGTATACAATTATACCAATCAACTAAGCATTGAACGAAGAACCAGCAAGTAAATAAAAGTAGAACCGACTGCTTAATTAATCAGGAAGAGATACAAGAGTTACCAGACATGACCCGGATGTTACTCGAAGCGGAGCCGCATCCGTAGAGGTACAGCTGGAAGAGGGGCCGACACTCCGGCTCCTCTCCGGATGCTCACCTCTCCTCTCTCCCTATCTTCTAAGTATGAAAGTGGTAGAGCTTCGCTAAGGAACTTCTCTCTTGTGTTGTGTGTGAAACTGGGCATGGGACACTTCCATTTATAGTGGAGAAGGATGGTGGGAGGCAGAGTGGCAGCCAAGGCACCTCAGGTCGGTGCCCTGCTGATTCGGGTGAATTTCCTGGTTCGGGTGAACCAGGGAGTTCGGCCGAACTGCCACGTGCACCGACCGTGAGCCCTACGGCCTGGATCCTTGCTCAGGGTCAGTGTTGAGGCGGTTCTTCAATTCGGCCGAATTCAGTGATTCGGGCGAATTGGGCCTGGCCCACTGCTGCACCGCCCTTGCCTGCATCACGTGTTGGTCCAGCTCTTGAGGCGGCTTGGAGGTCGGCACTTTGGTCTGGACTGAGTTGGAGGCCTTCCGATGGACTGGTGGGCTTCGGTCGGGTTGGACTCGTGCCTCTCCCGTCTTCTGGTCCACTGGGTTCAAGGTTGGATGTTGGCGGTCGTTACAACCCAAATTCGACCACCAATACTCGGTTATAAATGAGAGTCTATGCAACATTCCATGTACTTAGGTTTTATTTCTAATGGAGTTCCACGAGTTTTGGTGAGTGTCGCTTGTGCAGGTACAACAACGAGAAATGTGTGCTATAGGGGTCGGAAATGACCGATTCGGCCGAACGACACGATTCGGCCGGTTACCCCCCTTAGCCGTGCAAGCCACCGGGAATCGTCCACGTCAGCGCCAACTCATCCCGGGCTTCCACCACATCACCCTGGGCCCAAACTCAACCTGACAAAGACCCCGAAGTCAACCAGAAGGCCTCCGGCCCAGCCCAGGGCGTGAACCGACCTGCCAACCGACCCCAGGAGCTGGCCCAGCACGTGTGCAAGCTCAAGGCGGTGCAGCACTGGGCCGAGCCCAGTTCGGGCGAACACGTGGGTTTGGCCGAACCAGGGAACCGCCTCCAGGGTGCAATCCTGGCCTTTGGCTGCTGAGGCGGTGCATCCCTCGGTTCGGCCGAACCGGGGAGTTCGGCCGAACCGGGATTTTCGCCCGAACGGCTCGGCACCGACCTCCAGTTGCTTGGCCGCTGCTCCACTTCTCCACCGACCCTGGCCATTATAAATAGAGGCCGGTTTCACCTGCACAAGACACACAATACAAGAGTAGAGTGCAGGCGAAGCACTGTTAGTTCTCCACTTGTATCAGTAGAGATAGGGAGAGAGGAGAGGTGAGCGTCCCGGAGAGGAGCCGAAGTGTCGGCCCCTCTTCCCGCTGTACCTCTACGGATGCGACTTCACTTCGAGTAACATCCGGGTCTTGTCTGGTAACTCTTGTATCTCTCTTTGATTAATTGAGCATTCAGTTCTTACTTTTATATGCTTGCTGGTTCTTCGTTCAATGCTTAGTTGTGTAGTATAATTGTATACTAGCTGCTTAGCTTGAGTGCTTATCTGTCTGCAGTAGATATGTATTAGTCAACTAGTGTAGGCGTGGTGCCTATACTTAAGGCTAACTTAGTTTCTGCCCGTCGCAACAGAGGTGGTAGCCGTAAGGTGGTGACAGCCCTTTCGGTCTTCGTAGCCCATCACGTTAGTTCCGGTGTCTTAGGACCCAAGGTTCAGGGTAACTGGCACCCCTTCTCACCCCTTTCTGTGTGTCGGAGGCTCTGTAGTCCCGAAGCAAGTATCTATCTGTATCCTCTGATCTGCTCAATCAATCGGTAGAATACCTTTATCAGACTCGTACCCTCTCTACCCTCTTACCTCTTCTCTTCTCTCCTTGTTGTCGTCATCCATCTCATCCATTCCATTTCATCCACACCATCTACCTAGGACAACTTAGTTTAGGATTAGTACACTTCTCGTTCTCAGTGGAAATCGATACCTTGGAATACTCCTGGGTGAAAGCTACATCGGTATCCGTCCGCTTGCGGATTTATCTGTAGGCCGTAAGGAGTGCCAACAAGCTTTCTGGCGCCGTTGCCGGGGAACGGTAGCTGTTCTTATTCCGAACCCAAGTTGTCTGTGTATCCCACCACCATCCACCATCCATATGGATCCCACTCTTACCTTACGCCAACACTCAGCTCCAACGGGCGATTGTTTGGAGCCACCACCATCATCACATCCCGTATCCACACCCGGCTATGAGCTACGTCCCAGCTTCATAGCCATGGTTCGTGAGCAATCGTTCTCAAGAACGAAGGTCGAGAGTCCATACGCGCATTTGCGCGAATTTGAGCAACCCTGCTCATGCCTGACCATTGCGGGCATGACACAACAGACACTCAAATGGAAGCTATTCCCGTTTTCACTAGCGGGAGGAGCAAAGAAATGGTACTCTCTGGCTGTCAGTACTATGGACGGGAGCTGGGAAGTTCTCAAGGAAAAATTCTACCTAAACTTCTTCCCAGTCTCCAAGGTAGCCAGTCTCCGAGCGGAAATCATTAACTTTAAGCAATTAAAGGGAGAATCGTTAGGAGCTGCCTGGGCTCGTTTCAATCAAATACTGGCCTCAGGACCGGACCTAAGCCTACCAGAACCTGTTGTTTTACAACACTTCAGCCTTGGCCTCTGTCCTGTAGCCACCACTTTCTTGGACTCTGCTTCTGGAGGGTCGTTCTTTCATTTGGTCCCTAGTGAAGCGAGGGTAGTCCTGGACCATATCCTAGACAACACCCCCTACACTGGAATCTATGATGAACTCCCCGATGAAGAAGAGAAGCAGCCTGAACCTGAACCTAAAAAGCCAATACCAGTCCAATCCAAATCCATTAGCTCATCCAGTCCATCAGAACCTGAAGCTCATTTCGAACCACAACCATATCCTAGCCCAGACTACTATGATTCACTCTACACCACTCCCTATGATTTTGACAATGATCTATTCGATGACATCGGGAGTGTAACGAGTTTCCCTCGAGAACACCGTGTAGAGCCCATAGATCAAGCCCCCGACAAGGAAGAACTCGAATACCAGAGAGAATACCTTGGACGTCTCTCTGCTATCATGAGTCGGGAGTGGCTAGAAGAGGCCGAAGCCTCAACCGAGGTCGTCAAGATGCCCAGAAAGATTCAAAGGATATACTGTGTGGTCCTGGGCAAAGACAAAGAAATTGGGTATGACCCGAGCCTCGGGATCAACATAATCTATAGCTCGTTGGTGCATGACCAACTCCCTGGTGTACCTTGGTCATTTTCTCAAAAACGACTAAAATTCACTTCAGGAAGAATCCTGGATTGTTTGGGGATCTTGCGGGTCACACCCGTTAAGATTAACGACCCTAAACTCTTCATGGATTTCCATATCTTTGACCTACCCAGCGACACCACACATCCCATCTTCATAGGTAGACCAATCCAGAAGATATTGGAAAAGCACCAACAAATTAGCTAGTAGAGCTCAGGATCGGCAAAGAACTCATCCCTGTCTCCTATTCACAATCCTTGAACACCCCATTAGAGGCAGACCCCGATCTTGACCCATTAGAGGAAGTTAGGTCAGCTCACCTATTAGACCTAGAGCAGCCTATTCCAAAAGAAGATCTCCCGTTTTTCTCGGAAGAAGAGGAAACACATCCTCCGATTGAGCTTGACACAAACGAAACTCCAAAACCATCCCCAATCGAGCTCAAACCACTTCCACCTAGACTTAGGTATGCTTTCCTCTTTGGAGATAAGCAAACTCCAGTGATCATCAGTGATAAGCTCTCCGAACTAGAAACCCAACAACTCATCACTGTCCTGGAGAAGAATCGATCGGTCTTAGGATATTCTCTCCAAGACCTGAAAGGGATTAGCCCAAATCTCTGTACTCATCGCATCCCGATCGATTCTGAAGCAATGCCATCTCGGGAACCTCAAAGACGGCTGAACAATGCCATGAGAGAGGTCGTGAAAAAGGAAGTTCTCAAGCTCCTTCATGTTGGGATCATCTACCCAATTCCCAATAGCGAGTGGGTTAGTCCCGTCCAAGTCGTTCCAAAGAAGGGAGGAATGACGGTAGTGCGCAATGACAAGAATGAGCTCATTCCTCAGTGCACTGTTACCGGGTGGCATATGTGCATAGATTATCGTAAACTCAACAAAGCCACCAAGACAGACCATTTCCCTCTTCCGTTCATAGACGAGATGCTTGAACGGCTAGCCAAACACTCCTTCTTCTGTTTCCTTGATGGTTACTCTGGATATCACCAAATCCCAATCCATCCTGAAGACCAGAGTAAAACCACGTTCACATGCCCTTATGGGACGTATGCCTATCGGCGTATGTCCTTTGGGTTGTGTAACGCACCTGCCTCTTTCCAACGTTGCATGATGTCCATCTTCTCTGACATGATTGAGGAGATTATGGAAGTGTTCATGGACGATTTCTTAGTTTATGGAAGGACCTTCACCGAGTGTCTGAAAAATCTAGACAAGGTCCTCCAGAGGTGTAGAGAGAAGCACCTCATTTTGAACTGGGAAAAGTGCCATTTTATGGTGCGAGAGGGTATTGTCTTAGGACATCGGGTGTCAGAACGTGGAATCGAGGTAGACAGGGCAAAAATAGAAGTGATTGAGCAACTTCCACCTCCCACAAACGTTAAGGGAATCCGAAGCTTCCTTGGTCATGCCAGATTCTATAGGCGCTTCATCAAAAACTTTTCCCAGATATCTCGGCCCTTGACCAATCTTTTAGCCAAAGATGCCCCCTTCATTTTCAATGAGGAGTGTTATGCCGCTTTTCACACCCTCAAGAAGGCACTCATTTCCGCTCCCATTATCCAGCCTCCCGACTGGAGCATCCCATTTGAAATCATGTGTGATGCGAGCGACTATGCCGTAGGAGCTGTGCTGGGCCAAACTAAGGACAGGAAGCACTATGCTATCTCATACGCTAGCAAAACGCTCACCGGCCCTCAGCTCAACTACGCGACCACGGAAAAGGAACTCTTAGCGGTCGTATTTGCTATAGTCAAATTCCGGTCCTACCTAGTCAGGGCCAAGGTCATAGTCTATTCAGATCATGCTGCTCTGAAGTACCTTCTGACCAAGAAGGATGCAAAGCCGAGACTCATCCGCTGGGTTCTGCTACTCCAGGAGTTCGACATCGAGATAAGAGATAAGAAGGGAGTAGAGAACTCAGTGGCTGACCACCTGTCCCGAATGGAAGTACCATTTGATCTTCCGATCGACAATTACTTGCGGGATGACACGCTCCTTAAGGTCACCACTGGCGATCCGTGGTACGCTAACATAGTAAACTTCATGGTCACGGGGTATGTCCCTCCTGGAGAAAATAAGAAGAGATTAGCTTATGAGAGCCGACTCCATCTCTGGGACGACCCGTACCTCTTCCGGATATGTAGTGACGGACTCCTCAGAAGGTGCATCCCTGCACATGAGGCATATAAAATCCTAGAGAGGTGCCACGCAGCTCCGTACGGAGGACACTACGGTGCATTCCGGACCAATGCTAAAGTCTGGCAGAGCGGATTTTATTGGCCCAGCATGTACGAAGATGCAAGAGCATTCGTCATGCGATGCCCCCGCTGTCAGAAACACGGAAACATTAACACTAGAGACGCGATGCCACTCACTAGCAATCTCCAAGTAGAAATTTTCGATGTTTGGGGAGTGGACTTCATGGGTCCCTTCCCAATTTCCGAGGGTTGCCAGTTCATCCTAGTGGCAGTAGACTATGTCTCTAAGTGGGTGGAAGCTCTACCTTGTGTAGCCGCTGATTCTAGGAATGCGAGACGAATGTTTCATGAGTACATCTTTCCGCGTTTTGGCGTTCCTAGGATAGTCATTAGTGATGGCGGATCCCATTTCATCGATTCAGCCTTCCGTAAGCATCTTTCAAGTCTGGGGGTGCAGCATAATGTTGCTACACCCTATCACCCTCAGACTAGCGGTCAAGCAGAAACATCAAACAAACAAATCAAAAATATTCTACAGAAGACCGTAAATGAGATGGGTAGGCAATGGAAGGATAAACTCCCGGATGCACTCTGGGCATATCGTACGGCCTATAAGACGCCCATAGGCATGACCCCATATCAGCTAGTATATGGCAAGACCTGCCACTTACCAGTAGAGATGGAGTTCAAAGCTCACTGGGCCATTAGGAAGTGGGGTATGAACCTTCCAGCTGCCGGCCTCAAGCGGAAGATCCAATTGGCCGAATTAGATGAAATGAGGGAACGAGCTTACCACAGCTCCCGGCTATATAAGGAACGGACCAAGAGATGGCATGATAAGAGAATCAAGGTCAAGACATTCAAGCCGGGAGATAAGGTCCTCGTTTTCAACTCCCGTGTCAAACTTTTCGGTCACGGGAAGTTGAGGAGCAAGTGGGACGGCCCATTCACAGTAATCAATGATGCATCTCATGGGGCCGTCACTTTGCAAAGCGAGGACGGAAACACCTTTAAGGTCAACGGACAGCGATTGAAGGTTTTCCTAGAACTAGAACCTCCGCCACTCGACGAATTAGATGTCGTCGAGTTCATAGAACTCCGAACCCCGTCCGTCTTTAGATAGAGCACCGTTTAGTTCAGTTTAGTTTGGTGTGTTACTTAATTGTGTGATTCATTTATTTTGCTTAGATTCATGATTAGGGTGCTCTGAATTTCCCCTTCCAATCATTTGTTCCAAATTTTAGTTCGAAGAATAAATAAAATTAGAGTTGAATGCAAAAAGAATAAAATTGTCGCTCCGGTTGGTGCATTTGAACCAACCGGAGATTGCCCTGTTTAACGAAAAGATACATGAGTACATGCATGACACAGTGGAGGAACAGGACGAGAACGAGCAGGCTGACCAGCTGACTCAGTACCTTTCAAGGTTGAATCCCTACCAGTGAAGAGTCCAAGCTTGGGGGAGCACCCCCATCAGGTACGTTCCGAATTACTCAGCACTTTGGTCATTCAATTGAAAATACTTCCCTTGAATAAAATTAACTCTCAACCATGCATGGAATGAATCATATGCCTCTCACTTTGGAAATGATGAATGGTTGCTCTGTCATTAATTTTGCAAGTACTTTATTGTAACTAGTTGCTTGACTATGCTTGAGTTATTTGGCATGAGTAGAAATGAACCTGAAAACCTTGTGGGAGCATATGCCTTATTCCAAGTCAAGGTTGTTGTGGGGATTGATATAGTGATACTTTGGTTGAATTCTATTTCTGCTCTTAGTATGGTGAAAATCTCGGATGTTTATGTTTTCAAAACAAAGTTCCTCATTGGTCAAACATTCCTACCAGAGCCATATGATAGGATTAGTTTCAAACTTTCTACTCATATGCTGCTTGTTATCTTAGTGAGCTTTGTCAAATTGTTGTGACCTTTGAGTGAAGCTTTCATATTCTTAGAGATCGAGATCCACGTACACACACCACCTCTCACTTGCAATTCCTACACTGGGAGTTAGCAAACATTTTCCATCATCCATCCACAAAAATAAAATGCTTCATGTTCCATGATTTCCCTCTCCAAATATTCTTGATAGAGACATGGGCTATGCAAAAAGAAAAGCATGCCAAAGAAGCATGGCAAAAATAAAAAGAAAAAGAAAAGCATAGCAAAAAGAAAGGAAAAAAAAGAGAAAAGCATGTCAAGTGGCATGGCAAAAATATGAGAATAAAAGATAGCCCATGTTCTCGAAAATAAATCATGGAGAGGGAGATTCATCCCAAGGAGCTCCACCATATTCCATTCCACCATATTCCATCCCACCATATTCCACTCCATATATCCCACACACTTGCACTTCTCGATCTTAAGGTATGATTTGTTTCCTCAGAGATCCGGTCTTTGACTTAGCAAAATATAAGATGCTTGTATGCCTTCATTCTTTGTCCCTGAGCCACACAAAAATCCAAATTAGATGTTAGGATGAAAAGAAGGCAAAGCCTTTGGTAAGGATTCAAATACACTTGAGCGATTGAGTGAGCCAATGAGGAACAATTTATCTTTTCACAAAAGGGTGAAAACTCCGAGATTGGATCCTGAAAAGAGTAGAGTGGAATAAAACTAAGTTAAATTGTTCATCCTTTCAACCGCCCAAGATAAGGAGATTGCTATAAGCCCCATAGGAAAAATGGTGAATTAATACCTTGCTAATAATTCAAGTAAATTTGAGTACTAGTTGTTTATAAAGTTACCTGCAAGAGAAATGACATTATAGCAACTCCAGATCCACCGAGCCTAACTTTTTATCTTTCCTCGAGGACGAGCAAAGAGCCAAGCTTGGGGGAGCTTGTTGGTGGTCGTTACAACCCAAATTCGACCACCAATACTCGGGAATAAATGAGAGTCTATGCAACATTCCATGTACTTAGGTTTTATTTCTAATGGAGTTCCACGAGTTTTGGTGAGTGTCGCTTGTGTAGGTACAACAACGAGAAATGTGTGCTATAGGGGTCGGAAATGACCGATTCGGCCGAACGACACGATTCGGCCGGTTACCCCCCTTAGCCGTGCAAGCCACCGGGAGTCGTCCACGTCAGCGCCAACTCATCCCGGGCTTCCGCCACATCACCCTGGGCCCAAACTCAACCTGACAAAGACCCCGAAGTCAACCAGAAGGCCTCCGGCCCAGCCCAGGGCGTGAACCGACCTGCCAACCGACCCCAGGAGCTGGCCCAACACGTGTGCAAGCTCAAGGCGGTGCAGCACTGGGCCGAGCCCAGTTCGGGCGAACACGTGGGTTCGGCCGAACCAGGGAACCGCCTCCAGGGTGCAATCCTGGCCTTTGGCTGCTGAGGCGGTGCATCCCTCGGTTCGGCCGAACCGGGGAGTTCGGCCGAACCGGGATTTTCGCCCGAACGGCTCGGCACCGACCTCCAGTTGCTTGGCCGCTGCTCCACTTCTCCACCGACCCTGGCCATTATAAATAGAGGCCAGTTTCACCTGCACAAGACACACAACACAAGAGTAGAGTGTAGGTGAAGCACTGTTAGTTCTCCACTTGTATCAGTAGAGATAGGGAGAGAGGAGAGGTGAGCGTCCCGGAGAGGAGCCGAAGTGTCGGCCCCTCTTCCCGCTGTACCTCTACGGATGCGACTTCACTTCGAGTAACATCCGGGTCTTGTCTGGTAACTCTTGTATCTCTCTCTGATTAATTGAGCATTCAGTTCTTACTTTTATATGCTTGCTGGTTCTTCGTTCAATGCTTAGTTGTGTAGTATAATTGTATACTAGCTGCTTAGCTTGAGTGCTTATCTGTCTGCAGTAGATAAGTATTAGTCAACTAGTGTAGGCGTGGTGCCTATACTTGAGGCTAACTTAGTTTCTGCCCGTCGCAACAGAGGTGGTAGCCGTAAGGTGGTGACAGCCCTTTTGGTCTTCGTAGCCCATCACGTTAGTTCCGGTGTCTTAGGACCCAAGGTTCAGGGTAACCGGCACCCCTTCTCACCCCTTTCTGTGTGTCGGAGGCTCTGTAGTCCCTAAGCAAGTATCTATCTGTATCCTCTGATCTGCTCAATCAATCGGTAGAATACCTTTATCAGACCCGTACCCTCTCTACCCTCTTACCTCTTCTCTTCTCTCCTTGTTGTCGTCATCCATCTCATCCATTCCATTTCATCCACACCATCTACCTAGGACAACTTAGTTTAGGATTAGTACACTTCTCGTTCTCCGTGGAAATCGATACCTTGGAATACTCCCGGGTGAAAGCTACATCGGTATCCGTCCGCTTGCGGATTTATCTGTAGGCCGTAAGGAGTGCCAACAATGGAGTTCGGTCGAATCTTGGGATTCTGCCGAACTCGTCATTCCACGTGCTTTTTGCCTCAACTTTAGTCATAAGCCTCCTGGAATTGAATAAACACCAAAACTTGTGGAAATGATCAGAAATAATCCCTATATCTATGGTGTGTGATTCCATTGTGTTTGTTTTATACTCGGTTGGGGGTGGGAAATTGGTCCGTAACGACCGCCAACAAGCTCCCCCAAACTTAGATGTTTGCTCGTCCCGAGTAAAGAAATTGAAATATGAGCAAGACTAAGGTTAGGGTTCTTTCATGACATGAATAATTGCATATTGAATATTCCAAACTTTTCTCCATACCTGTGAGTTTGTAGTGGCTATTCCCTGGGTCTTGGGTGGTTGATAGTCGGAACGGCTCTTACAACAAGATCCTCTTGCTCATCCTGCATTCGGGTTTTTTTTCTGATTTTCACAAATAAATAACCCTTGTCCCTTCATCCCTGATACTCTCAGCTCTCTGGAGTCACTCCTTTTCACTCACTCTCTTTTGTGTTTTTTGTCTCTCAGGTGGTGGCCTTGTCAAGTCATGTACTTCTGTCGAGTCGAAGATTGGTTCCCGGAGTTTCTCATCGTCGCCCTTGGTCAGATTGCAAGTTAAAGATGAAGAGTTCATGTCGGTCCTTAGCTTTTGACCCCTTTCTTTTCTCTTCCCTTTTTGGGGATTTTTCTTTTCTCTCTTTTTTTTCATTTAGACTTTCATGAGTCCTTTGCTTCTTTTTTTTCAGGGTATCACCAAAGCATAAGGACTTCTATTACACTCTGATGATAGATGTACTTGCAATAGACCTGGGGCAATATGATCATCTCTGGGAACTCAAAATTTGACAATACATTGTACTAGCCATGACAAATATCTCAGGAATAAATTTCTCAAGCATATGTGTAGTTGGAAAGAGTGGATAGGATGAAAGGATAGGGTATAGTTTTATGTTTTCAAAATTTAAATTCTCCCGAATGGTGGAATGAACAAGTGGTTTGTTTTATCGAGACATATCACAATCATCAACAACCTAGATCAGGGGGGGTCCTATCATGAAATATTTCATAGGAAAAAGGTAGTAGGTTTGAAATAAGCAATAGGCAAGTTCATGGTATAAAAGAAAAACCGAGAATGTTTCGTTTATGTGAGGCATGCATTGATCAAAATTTTGAAACGTGGCAACACAGAAAAAGTGGTCAGAGGGGAAGAGTGCAAACCAGCGTGTTGGTGAGCGAGCGGGACGAGCCGGGCTGGTTCGGCTGAACTGGTGGGTTCGGCCGAATTGCCCAATTCGCCCGAACCAACTGGTTTGGCCGAAGTGGCTCGGTGCGTGCTCCGTCGTGTCGGGTTGCTCCTGTGTGGTCCTGTGCTCATGTATCTTTTTCGTTAAACAGGGCAATCTCCGGTTGGCTCAAATGCACCAACCGGAGCAATAATTTTATTCTTTTTGCATTCAACTCTAATTTTATTTATTCATCAAGCTAAGATTGGAAACAAAATATTTGGGAAGGGAAATAGTTTAGAGCACCCTAAACAATATTCTAAAGGAAATAAATGAAATAAACAAACTAGCAAACCAATCTAACGGTGCTCTATCTAAAAACGAAACGACCGCAGGACACTATTCTGCAGGTGGGTCGTAGAGGTCTGAGTGTCTTGTGGCTCTGGCAAGCCTCTTGATCTTGGCGCACAAGCCCTTGCGGAGGACTTCCATCTTGTCCTCCGTCTCTAGGCGTGCCAGCTCCGCTTCCACCACTTTCTCCTCCAGGTGGTTTATCCGCTGGCGTGCTTGTGCCAGCTCCACCCGCAAGCTCTCCAGTGTGGGCGGCTTCTCCTCCTCCTCGTCGTCCTCCTCCTCATCGGAGAACTCCATGTTACCTGGCGGCCCCTTGATGGTTGGAGGCTGCCTGCGGCACTGAACTCTGGGGTTCCGCCACGGAGGAGTGGACTGGGAGGACTCTGTCAGTCCAAGCTCGTCCCAGTTCAGCGGCGGGACCAACACCTTGCCGTACCTCGTGGCGGTGCGCTCGCCCTTAAAGCTGAAACGGGGTGGACTATCAGGTGTATAGTCCGGCGTCTTCGTGACCTCCTCCTTGACTGTAGGGAGTGCGAAGTCCAGCACCCTTGTCGAGGATGCCGACTTCGGGCGCAGCTGCCCAGTAGTGGGGCGCCCTGGCGATGGTGAGCGAGGGGGCTTCTTGATCGCCTTCAGCAGTGTGAAGGTGTTGAACGTCGCTGATGGAGAGCGGCGTGGGGAGTTGGACCGCCTCATAGGGCTGCGGGCATACGCCCTTCCTCGCTGCCCATCGCCTGATAGCTCAACGTCAGCAATGCGGAACGCTTGCTCACGTCGGGGAGACTCGCTGATCCGGCTGGCGAGGCTAGATCCCTTGGTTGAAGATGTATCTTTGGAGCAGGAGGAGGCCATGGTGGCTGTGTGTATGGGCAAGGAAGCTTGTAGATGGATGAGGGAGTCGACACAAACCCCCTGGCTTTTGTCGATGTTTCTCCCGATCGAAAAACGAGATTCCCGACGTTTCCCTCGCGGATTTCGGGATAGGCTCAACTATAGATGAGTCCAGAGGAAAATATCCGTATGGAGGACCAGGGGCCTGATTCGGCCGAACCCTAGCCTTCGGGCGAACTGGCCAATTCGCCTGAATTGGTCCAGTTCGGCCGAACTGGCCCCTAGGTCTCCAGGTGTGCAGGCCAGGTCGAGTCTCGTGCCTTTGGTTCGGGTTTTTGAGGTTTGTGGGGGTTTTGGCCCAGAAAGGTTTGGAATTGAAGGATTTGGGCCAGATTTTATGGACGAGTTTCAGAGCTCCATGAACTTGACAACATCTAAGTCGTCGAGTGGCGGAGGTTCTGGTTCCAGGAAGATCTTCAACCGTTACCTGTTAACCTTGAAGGTATTCCCATCCTCACTTTGCAATGTGACGGCCCCATGGGATGCAGCGTTGATCACTATGAATGGGCCATCCCATTTGCTTCTTAGTTTTCCATGACCAAAAAGTTTGACACGGGAATTGAAGACGAGGACCTTGTCTCCCGGCTTGAACGTTTTGACCTTAATCCTCTTGTCATGCCATCTCTTGGTCCGTTCTTTGTATAGCCAGGAGCTGTGGTATGCTCGTTCCCTCATTTCATCTAATTCTGCAAGCTGGATTTTCCGTTTGAGGCTGGCTGCTGGAAAGTTCATACCCCACTTCCTAATGGCCTAGTTAGCTCTAAACTCCATCTCTACTGGTAAGTGGCAGGTCTTGCCATAGACCAGTTGATATGGGGTCACTCCTATGTGTGTTTTATAGGCCTTGCGGTACACCCAGAGTGCATCTGGCAGTTTATCCTTTCCATTGTTTTCCCATCTCATTTACGGTCTTCTGCAGAATGTTCTTAATCTGCTTGTTTGAAGTTTCTGCTTGACCGCTAGTTTGGGGATGATAGGGTGTAGCTACATTGTGATGCACCCCCAAACTTGAGAGATACCTACGGAATGCTGAGTCGATAACGTGGGAGCCTTCATCGCTAATGACCAACCTAGGAACTCCAAAACGGGGAAAGATAATCTCATGAAACATCTGTTTTGCGCTCCTAGCATCGGCGGCCACACAAGACAAGGCTTCCACCCACTTAGAGACGTAGTCTACCGCTACTAGGATGAATTTGCAACCCTCTGAGTTCGGGAGGGACCCATGAAGTCAATCCCCCAAACATCAAAGATTTCTACTTGGAGATTGTTGGTTAGTGGCATTGCGTCTCTAGTGTTTATATTCCCGTGTTTCTGGCAACGTGGGCACCTCATGACGAATGCCTTAGCATCTTCGTACATGCTAGGCCAGTAGAAACCACATTGCCAGACTTTTGCATTAGTGCAAAATGCACCATAGTGATCCCCGTATGGGGTTGCATGGCACTTCTCCAGGATTTTATAAGCCTCGTGTGCTGGTATACAGCGCCTAAGGAGTCTGTCACTACATATCCTGAAGAGATACGGGTCGTCCCAAAGGTGGAGTCGGCTCTCGTAAGCTAGTCTTTTCTTGTTTTCTCCAGGTGGGACATACCCGGTCACCATGTAGTTCACTATGTTGGCATACTACGGGTCAGCAGTGGTGACCTTAAGGAGCGTGTCGTCCCGCAAAAAATCATCGATGGGAAGATCGGACGGGACTTGCATTCGAGACAAGTGGTCAGCCACTGAGTTCTCTACTCCTTTCTTATCCCTTATCTCAATGTCAAATTCTTGGAGTAGAAGAATCCAGCGAATGAGTCTCGGTTTCGCATCCTTTTTGGTTAATAGGTACTTCAAAGCAGCGTGGTCTGAATAGACTATGACCTTTGCCCCGACTAGGTAGGACCAGAATTTGTCTATAGCAAACACGACCGCTAAGAGCTCCTTCCCCGTGGTTGCATAGTTGAGCTGGGGGCCTGTAAGCGTTTTGCTAGCATATGAGATAGCATAGTGCTTCTTGTCCTTGTTTGGCCCAACACGGCTCCTACCACATAGTCGCTCGCATCACACATGATTTCAAATGGTAGATTCCAGTCGGGAGGCTGGATGACGGGAGCGGAAATGAGAGCTTTCTTGAGGGTGTGAAAGGCTGCGTAACACTCCTCATCGAAAACGAAGGGAGCTTCCTTGGCTAGAAGATTGGTTAAGGGCTGAGATATCTAGGAAAAGTTTTTGATGAATCGTCTATAGAATCCAGCATGGCCAAGGAAACTACGAATCCCCTTAACGTTTGTGGGAGGTGGAAGTTGCTCAATCACTTCTATCTTCGCTCGGTCAACCTCAATTCCACGTCCTGACACCCTATGTCCTAGAACAATCCCTTCTTGTACCATAAAATGGCACTTTTCCCAGTTTAGGACAAGGTGTTTCTCTTGACACCTCTGGAGGACCTTGTCCAGTTGCACACCCGAAGGACATCCGCCGATAGGCATACGTCCCATAGGGGCATGTGAACGTGGTTTTACTTTGGTCATCTGGATGGATTGGAATTTGGTGATATCCAGAGCAACCGTCAAGGAAGCAGAAGAAAGGGTGTTTGGCTAACCGTTCAAGCATCTCGTCTATGAACGAAAGAGGGAAATGGTCTTTCATGGTGGCTTTATTGAGTTTGTGATAATCGATACACATATGCCAGCCAGTGACGGTGCGTTGAGGGATGAGTTCATTCTTGTCATTGCGCACAACCGTCATTCCTCCCTTCTTAGGAACAACTTGAACGGGGCTAACCCATTCACTATTGGAAACCGGGTAGATAATCCCAGCGTGAAGGAGTTTGAGGACTTCTTTTTTCACAACTTCCCTCATGGCATTATTCAACCGCCGTTGAGGTTCTCGAGACGGTATTGCCTCAGAATCGATTGGGATATGGTGGGTACAGAGATTTGGGCTGATCCCCTTCAGGTCTTGGAGAGAGTATCCTAAGACCGATCGATTCTTCTCCAGGATAGTGATGAGTTGTTGGGTTTCTACTTCGGATAACTTATCACTAATGATCACTGGAGTTTGTTTGTCCTCAAAGAGGAAGGCGTACCTTAGTCCAGGGGGAAGAGGTTTGAGCTTGATAGGAGATGGTTTTGGAGTTTCATTCGTGTCGAGCTTGATCGGTGGATGGGTTTCCTCCTCCTCTGAGAAGAATGGGATATCTTCTTCTGGAATGGGTGGTTCTAGGTCGGTCAATGAGGTGGACATGGCCTCCTCTACGGGATCAGGATCGGGGTCTGCCTCTATTGGAGTGTTCAAGGAATGAGAATAAGAGACAGGGACAAGTTCCTTTCCGACCTAAGTTCTATTCTCTGGTTCGTTGGTGTTTTCTCCATAATCTTCATGATTGGCCTACCTATGAAGATGGAATGGGTGGTGCTACTGGGTAGGTCGAAGATGTGGAAATCCATGAATCAGGGTTATTAATCTTGACGGGTATGACCCGCAAGATCCCTAAACAGTCAAGGATTCTTCCTGAAGTGAACCTGAGTCATTTTTGAGACAATGACCTGGGTTCATCAGGGAGTTCGGTTCGTACCAACGAGCTAGAGATAATGTTAATTCTGAGGCTCGGGTCGTACCCGATTTCTTGGTCGTAACCCAGAATTTCACAGAAAATTCTTCTGATCTTCTTGGGCATTCTGACCACCTCAGATGAGGCTTTGGCCTCTTCTAGACATTCCCGACTCATCACAGCAGAGAGACGTCCCAAGTACTCCCTCTGATGTTCCAGTTCTTCCTTGTCGGGAGGTTGATCCTTATACTCTACACGTTGTTCCAATGGGAAACTTGTTGCACTCCCGATGTCATCGAATAGATCATGGTCAAAATCATAGGGAGTGGTGTAGAGTGGCTCATAGTAGTCCAGGCTAGAATATGGTTGTGGTTTGAAATGAGCGTCAGGTTCTGATGGGATGGAAGAGCTGATAGATTTGGATTGAGAACGTGTAGGCTCTTCAGGTTCGGGCTGCTTCTCTTCTTCATCGGGGAGTTCGTCATAAACTCCAGTGTAGGGAGTGTCATCCAGGATACGATCCAAGATTATCCTCGCTTCGCTGGGAGTCAAATGAGAGAACGACCCTCCTGAAGCGGAGTTCAAGAAAATGGTGGCTACGGGACAGAGGCCAAGGCTAAAGTGTTGTAAAATTATAGGTTCTGATAAGCCTAGGTCTAGACCGGATGCCAAAATTTGCTTGAAACGAGCCCATGCAGCTCCTAACGACTCTCCCTCTAATTGCTTAAAGGTAAGGATTTCGATTCGGAGGCTGGCTACCTTGGGAACTAGGAAGAAGTTTAGGCAGAATTTTTCTTTAAGGGTTTCCCAGCTCCCTTCCATATTTCCGACAGATAGAGAGTACCATTTCTTTGCTCCTCCCGTTAATGAAAACGAGAATAGCTTCCATTTGAGCGTGTCTTGTGTCATGCCCGATATGGTGAGGCAAGAACAGAGTTGCTCAAACTCTCATAAATGCGCATAGGGACTTTCAGCATTCGTTCCTGAGAACGTTTGCTCTCGAACCATGGCTATGAAGCCGGGACACAGCTCATAGCCGGGTGTGTGGATGGGATGAGATGATGGTGGTGGCTCCAAACAATCACCCTTTGGAGCCAAATGTTGACGTAAGGTAAGAGTGGAATCCATGTGGTGGATGGTGGATAATGGGGATACACGGACAACTTGGGTTCGGAATCAGAACAACTATCGTTCCCCGGCAACGGCGCCAGAAAGCTTGTTGGCACTCCTTACGACCTACATATAAATCCGCAAGCGGACAGATACCGATGTAGCTTTCACCCGGGAGTATTCCAAGGTATCGATTTCCACGGGGAATGAGAAGTGAGCTAATTCTAAACTAAGTTGTCCAAGGATTATGGAATGGGATGGATGAAGTGGATGACAACAACAAAGAGGGAAGATAAGCGATAAGAGGGTAGAGAGGGTACGAGTCTGATAGAGGCACTCTACTGATTAACTGAGCGGATCAGAGGGTACAGATAGATACTTGCTTCGGGACAATAGAACCTATGACACACAGAAAGGGATGAGAAGGGGTGTCACCAATCCTACACTCTGGGATCCTACAGGCCGAGACGAACGTGATGGACTACGTAGGCCGTATAGCGCATTCACCACCTAACGGCTACCACCTCCGTAGACTCGGGGACAAACTAAGTTAACCTCAAGTATAGGCACCACGCCTACACTAGTCGGTTAATACTTATCTCCTATAGAAAGACAAGCACCCAAGCCAAGCAACTAGTATACAATTATACCAATTAACTAAGCATTGAACGAAGAACCAGCAAGTAAATAAAAGTAGAACTGACTGCTCAATTAATCAGGAAGAAATACAAGAGTTACCAGACACGACCTGGATGTTACTCGAAGCAGAGCCGCATCCGTAGAGGTACAGCTGGAAGAGGGGCCGACACTCCGGCTCCTCTCCAGATGCTCACCTCTCCTCTCTCCCTATCTTCTAAGTATGAAAGTGGTAGAGCTTCGCTAAGGAACTTCTCTCTTGTGTTGTGTGTGAAACCGGGCATGGGACACCTCTATTTATAGTGGAGAAGGACGGTGGGAGGCAGAGTTGGCCAAGGCACCTCAGGTCGGTGCCCGGCTGATTCGGGCGAATTTCCTAGTTCGGGTGAACCAGGGAGTTCGGGCGAACTGCCACGTGCACCGACCTTGAGTCCTACGGCCTGGATCCTTGCTTAGGGTCAGTGTTGAGGCGGTTCTTGGATTCGGCCGAATTGGGCCTGGCCCACTGTTGCACCACCCTTGCCTCCATCACGTGTTGGTCCAGCTCTTGAGGCAGTTTGGAGGTCGGCACTTTGGTCTGGACTGAGTTGGAGGCCTTCCGGTGGACTGGTGGGCTTCGGTCGGGTTGGACTCGGTCCTCTCCCGTCTTCTGGTCCACTAGGTTCGTGTTGGCGGTAGCCGTGGCGGTCCATCCAAGCCCGGGTTCAAGGATGGAGTTCTGTCGAATCTCGGGATTCGGCCGAACTCGTCATTGCACGTGCTTTTTGCCTCAACTTTAGTCATAAGCCTCTTGGAATCGAATAAACACCAAAACTTGTGGAAATGATCAGAAATAATCCATATATCTATGGTGTGTGATTCCGTTGTGTTTGTTTTATACTCGGTTGGCGGTCGGAAATCGGTGCGTAATGACCGCCAACAGCGGCTAGGCTCTATGGGCTCAGGGAGGGACGGCGAGTCGACTGGGGTAGCCCAAGTCGAGGGAGGGGCGGTGGAGACGGCCGACGACAGTGAACCGCGGCGTCAAAACTCCGGCGTGGAGGTTGGGGGTGCTAGGGGGCTCGGAAAGGAGCGGGGAGTGGCGCTGGGGGATCCTTACCTCTGCGCAATGCTCCCAGGAGGTTCGAGCTGGAGCTCGGAGGCGTCGAGGGTGGAGTTCGACGGCGGCCGGAGCTCGAGGCGACGGCGCAAGGCGGGGAGCGGGGCTGGGGCACTTAAAGCTCAATGTGGGGGGTTGGTGAGGGGCGTAGGGCTGCAGGGTAGCTTTTATAGGAGGTAGGGGCGAGCATCAGTGTGCGGGCCACCCGAATCGCGGCGGCGGCGGTCGGTTTGTCCCCTTCCATGTGGGAGGGGACCTTCCATGCGAGGAGGAGCGCGAAGAAGGAAGGCGCTAGTGTGGGGAAGGCTCGGGGAAGCTTCGTGCGGGGTCCTAGGGGCGCGGGGTGGGCTCGGTTGGCCGGCCGAGGTGGCGCGATGTGCACCGGGGAGGAGGGAGGCGCGGGCGAGAGGTGGGGGTTGAATCTGACGGGCGGGCCCCCCTGTCGGTGGGAGGGAGAGAGGGAAAGGGGGCGCTGCGGGCTGGGGCCGAGCGGGAGCTGTGGGCCGGCTCGGGGAGAGCTGGGCCGAGTGGGAGGCGAGCACGCGAGTGGGCCGGGGTGAAGGGGGAAGGTGCTGGGCCGAGCCAGGGGGAGAGTAAAGTGGGGTGAAAATGAGCCGGGGAGAAAGCTTAGGGGGCAAAGGTGGACTCGGCTGAAAATAACTTTTTTAGGGTTCAAACAAATGCAAATTAAATTTGAATTTAAACAGAATTTAAATTCCAATTTAATTTAGTATCAAACAAAACACACTGCAGCAACATGAATGCAACAAAAATATTCCTACAACTTATATTTGATTTTAATATTCATAAATAATTGTTTAACCTATATTAATTATGAACAATTTAAATAAAAGCCAATAAATTACTAAAAATTTTAAATAGGCCAGTTTTGGGTGTTACATCGTCCCACTTGAACTGCTCTCCATCGAGTATTTCTAGCTCTCCACTGAGGAGTGCTTTTAGGGAACACTCGGCGCTTTTCTGCTGCGATGTAAGGGGTTTTGCCTTCTGCTCTTCACATGTTCGGAAGTCGAAGGAGATCAGCGTCCTGTCAATGCGGAACAAGACTTTTCATATCGATCCTAGCCTGGACAGTGTTTAAAAATGGCCGGCCCAACACAAGGGGAAACAAATAATCACTCCTCGTGTGAAGGACGACGAAGCCTGTAGGGACATAATATCCCCATATTCAGACTGGCACATTTCAATCACTCCCTCAGGATAGCGGATCGTCGAGTCCGCAAGTTGTACCTGGGCAGTTATAGGAGACAAAGTGGAATAACATAACGTTTTGAATATTACCTTAGACATGATGTTGACACTGGCTCCCAGATCGTAGAGTGCATCATTAATGCGATGATTCCAAATCGTGCACTGAATGATGGGTACTCCGGGATCTTCCTTCCTCTCCGTAGGAGTCTTCATGAATTCTTTCTTGTCAGCTTTTGGCAGGTATGCCATTCTTGGGATTTGTACTTCGACATATGAGATCTTACCCGCACGGTTAATACGGATTGTACTACGAGACGTCTTACCCTATCTCATAGTAACAGCTTTAACTGATTCAACATAAGGTTTGGGTAGCCTCGGAATCTTCCATGATTCAGCAATAGGAACAACAGCAGCTAACTAAGCAACTTGAGTTTCTATCATTTTATTAAAGAGAAGAGAATGAATCCAATCTAGAGTCTATGGCGCCCAAGATTTTATCGTTAGCAACAAGCTTTTTACTAATATTTTCATTAAGTTTACCCTGGCCTAGCACAAGATCTCTATGTGACGGCTGATTATTGGAATTGCTCGAATTAAAATTGTTACGTTGTTGAGGCCTCTCAAATGGGAGGTTTGGGCGTGAATTCTAGCCTTGATTTCCGTAGTTGTTTGGTCGGTACCCATTGTTGTTGGAGTTGTTGATGTAGTGGGCATCTTCTCACGTTTTGGGGTAGTCGTTCCTTGAATGGCCAACATTGCCACAGACCTCGCACGTCATGCGAGCATCCATGGTTTGCACTGTTTCTTGAGCAGGGGCCTCCAGCTTCTTCATCAGGAGGTCCATCTTAGCAGCAAGCATGTCTAGAGCTTCAACCTGGTGAACTCCTCGGGTCCGTGGTTGGGCACGATCATCGGTCCAACCTTGGTTCTCAACCATCTTCTTGACGAGGGCCTTTGCACGATTCTCCTCAAGAGAGAAGAAGGAGCCTACAGTAGCAGCATCCAGATACTCACGGGCAGAGCTCTTAAGCCCATGGTAAAATGTTTGGATGATGAACCAATTCTGCATACCATGGTGAGGACAAGCAAAAATATAGTCCTGGAGGTGTTCCCATGCCTCCGGGACTGTTTCATCTTTTAACTGCTGGAAACTAGCAATTTTATTTCGGAGGGCATTGGTTTTCCCAACCGGAAAGAATTTCAGCAAAAATGCGCTAGTGCACTTATCCCATGAATCTATGGCTTCACGGGTAGCATAAAACCATTGTTTTGTCTTGTGTAGTAATGAGAATGGGAATAAACGAAGGCGACTGGCATCAATGCTTACCCCCCGTATGGTGAAGGTGTTGCAGATCTCCAGGAAGTGTTGGAGATGTGCATTGGCATCTTCGCGTGGCTTGCCGCAGAATGGACTAGCCTGCACCATGTTGATGAGGGCTGGCTTGAGCTCGAAGTTACCATCTTCGACTGGCAGAACTGGTCCGACTCCCACGTTCTTGCTCGATGGAGCAGAGAACTCGCGGATCATCTTTCTTGCCATCCTCGATGAAGCCGGGTCAACGATGGGAAGGACTGGGTTCATCGGAATGAGCTGCTTCTGAGGAGGTACAACACGGGGTCGCACTTTCCTCACAAGAGACTCAGGATTTTCTTAGAAGTTTGACGGTAATTGGAAACCAGTCATGCACTGCTCTGCTTCACAAGACCAACGAAATAGAGCAAGGATAAACCCGCTTGAGTAGTGGTATACTCAACTACGATAGCTCGAGATAAAAGTTTGAAAGTATCTAGCCAATTGCGTCCCCGGCAACGGTGCCAGAAATACTTGTTGGCACTTCTTACGATCCAATATTAGGATTGTGAATCCCGGTACTGGGGTAAGGAGTGTTTCAGTGGTTTTTCTTATGGCTTAGTAAAATATATAAATATTCTACAGGCGCACAGAATTACCGCTGTAGCACTTCACCAGGGAGAATTCCGAGGTATCGCAATTTATATTTCTGTAGGGAAGCTTATGGCAAGAGTACTAGCAAACAGGTATTCGAGACTATTATAGAAGGGTACACTACTAGCAAGATGTGGGATAACGGTAAAGGATAGGAGTGGATATACCGTCACACACAGCTCAAGGGGTCTCGGATAGGAAAGAGAAAGATTAGATAGCTGGGAGGACAACGAGAAGAGATAGAGGATTCCTAGGTACTTTATCTATCTATGTCACTCGAGTCAAGAGATATAGTGGCTAAGGTGCCAGCACTTGGAGGTTAGGGTTAACTCTAATGTCTTAGCTTCGGGACAACAAAACCAGTGACACGCACAAGGGATGAGAAGGGGTGCTACCAACCCTGCACTCTGGGATCCTACAGGCCGAGATGAACTTAATGGGCTACGTAGGCCATATTGGGGTGTCACAATCTAACGGCTACCACCTCTGCTGAATCGGGGGCAAACTAAGGTTACTGTCTAGTCTAGGAACCACTCCTACAGTCAAGAACTACTTACTCTGCTAGCAAGAGCAAGCCACCTCGTCAACACCCCAGTGACAAATCACCACAAGTATTAAGGAAGATCGAAGTACCAACTAAGACAAAGACTTAAACAAGATCTAGAAGCACTAAAACTACAACCGACTATAGTCTAAACACGATATAGATGCAACTATTATAAAGTAGGAGCAAGCTATAAATGACAAGGACAAGATGATTAAGATATTCTATATTGATAACTCAAAGTCTACAAAAGGAAAGGAAAAGATACAAGAGCCTTGCTCTTGGACGCTTGAGATTCATCCCTGGAGGCGGTTTGTGTACTGGGAGCGGTTCGGCCGAACTGGGCTTTCAGCCCAGGCCTGCCCTAATGTACCGCCTCTTGCTCCTGGACCTCCTGAGCTTCTTGTTCGTGGTGGTCTTCATGTAGATTTGGCCTAGAGATGAGGTGGCGGTGGTCCACGTGTCATGCACGGTCGTCGCTTGGTCAAAGCTGACGTGGACGGCCTCCGGTTGTGCTTTGCATCATTACGGCTAAGGGGGTAATTGGCCGAATCGTGTCATTCCGCCGAATCGGTCAATTCCGACCCCTGTAGCGCGTATTTCTCGTTATTGTACCTACACAAGTGATACACACCAAAACTCGTGGAACTTTATTAGAAATAAACCTAGATGCAATGAATGTCACATATAACCTGATGGGAACCCGCTAGGGTTTGTGCCCGATCTTTCGATGAGAGGCATGTGGGATAACTCGATTAGAGGAGACGACGTTCATGGCCAGACTACAGCCTTCCAACGGACGCTACGCCTTAGCAACCGATACACCACCTCCTATGGATGCCGCGATCTTGTGTAGTGCGTCACCCGGCCACTAGGGCACCTGTCCTGCAAGCAATCAAAGAACTAGCAAGAACAAGTATGGAACAAGTACTGAAATTACTAGATGCAAATGAAGTGTTTCAATCTCAAACTCAATCACAAATGAAGTGGGGTTCCGAAGACTCGAAGACGGGCGGCTGGACCAGCACACGCACTTACAAGCAAGTAGCAATGGCTAAACTTGATGTAAACAAAACCCAAGTATTCTCGACGGCGGCTAAGGGGAATAAGAAAAGGGAGGATGACCACAGGGGTGCTGGGGTCGTGATCCAACCCTAGGATGCCTCCATAATGGACTCAACTTGATACACGGCCCATTGGGCCAAAATAAGATGGCACAGCATCATGGGTAGTAAACATCACAGCACAAAATAGATGATTGTGGCCAACTCTGAAGTGACATGGATGTGAGGTCCAATCCGTTGGAAAGTAGATTTGATAAGATTTCCATGAAGTACTTGAACACCCCAATCCTAATCCGTATGCGACCGTGGCATCCATCACAATTTGATACTTTTCTGTAGTACGAATCCAGCCCGCGTGAATCCTTTTCCTTCTCGGTCCTCTTCATGATTCCTAAGCAAAACAAGAGTACACGGGTCTCCACAATCTAAATATGATGAACAAGAACTCAGGAGTGAACTTACTAGATGATTAAGTTGTCTAGCACGAGCACGGGTAATCGGACCAGCAACGATAGGAGGAGAAGGCGTGGTTGTATCGTTGGTGATGATGTCCTCATCATCCTCCCCTTCTTGCATTTGAGTCGTCCTCGACTCAAGCTAATCTTCCTCTCCCAAATATGGCTTCAAATCTGCAATGTTAAATGTGGGACTAACCCCAAAATCTGTAGGCAACTCGAGCTTATATGCATTATCATTAATCTTCTCTAATACTTTAAATGGACCATCCGCTCGAGGCAGCAACTTAGATTTTCATAATTCAGGAAACTGGTCCTTCCTCAAATGCAACCAAACTAAATCCCCAGGTTCAAACTTTAACTCCTTTCAACCTTTATCACTAGCAAGCTTGTATCTAGCATTCATGCGCTCTATGTTTTCTTTAGTTGTTTCATGTAGTTTCAACATCAATTCAGCACGTGTAGTAGCATCAAAATCCAATTTTCAGACAAATGGCAAATGCATTAAATCAATAGGAGCATAAGGCAACAAACCATACAAAATCTGAAATAGGCACATCTTTGTGGTAGAATGCATCGAACGATTATAAGCAAACTCAATATGAGGCTAACAATCTTCCCACATCTTAATGTTTTTCTTTAAAACAGCCCTCAACATAGTAGACAAAGTTCTATTCGCAACTTTAGTTTGACCATCAGTTTGGGGATATATGGTAGAAAACAAAAGCTTAGTCCCCAATTTAGCCCATAATGTCTTCCAAAAATAACTAAGAAATTTAGCATCACGATCAGATACAATAGTATTGGGCACACCATGCAAACGAACAATTTCCCGAAAGAACAAATCAACACCATGAGAAGCATCATCAGTCTTATGACATGGTATAAAGTGTGCCGTCTTATAAAATCTATCAACAAACACAAACACACTATCACGACCCTTCCTAGTTCGTGGCAAACCCATCACAAAATCCATAGAAATATCTTCCCAAGGAGCACTAGGAACGGGTAATGGCAAGTACAAACCGTGTGGATTTAACCTTGACTTAGCCTTTTGACATGTAGTGCAATGAGAAATGAATCTCTCCACATCTCTTCTCATCTTTGGCCAAAAGAAATGACTAGTAAGTATATTCTCCATCTTTTTAGTTGCAAAATGCCCCATCAAGCCACCTCCATGCGCTTCCTGCAACAACAACAAGCGAACGGAGCTAGCTAGAATGCATAGCTTGTTAGCTCCAAACACAAACCTATCACTAACGATGAATTTGTTCCATCCTTTCCCATCTTTACAATGCAGCAACACCTCTTTAAAATCAGCGTCATTAGCATATAGGTCTTTAATTGTTTCTAATCCAAAGATTTTGTAATCAAGTTTGTTCAGCAATGTATATCTCCTAGACAAGGCATCAACAATAACATTTTCTTTCCCTTTCTTGTGCTTAATTACATAAGGAAAAGATTCAATAAATTCAACCCACTTAGCACGCCTACGGTTCAGTTTTCCTTGACTACGAATATGTTTCAATGATTCATGATCAGAATGAATAACAAACTCTTTGGGCCACAAATAATGCTGCCAAGTTTCCAACGTTCGAACAAGAGCATACAATTCTTTGTCATAAGTGGAATAATTCAGAACAGGCCCGCTCAATTTTCACTAAAATATGCAACTGGTTTGCCATCTTGCAATAAAACACCACACAATCCAATTCCACTAGCATCACATTCAAGCTCAAAAGTTTTATGAAAATCAGGAAGTTGGAGAAGAGGTGCATGTGTCAACTTATCTTTTAGTATGTTGAAAGCATTTTCTTGCTCTTTGTGCCAACGAAAAGGCACACTCCCTTCTTCATAAGCTCGTTCAATGTTGCAGTAATGGTGCTGAAATTATGCACAAAACGACGATAGAAACCAGCAAGTCCTAGGAACCTCCGCGCATGTGTAATATTCTTTGGTATAGGCCATCCTTGTATTGCTTCAACCTTGGCTTGATCAACCTCAATTCCCTGTGGAGTCACAACATAGCCAAGAAAAGACACTCGATCGGTGCAAAAGGTGCACTTTCCAAGGTTACCAAACAAACGTGCATCTCGTAATGCATTAAAAATAGCACGCAAGTGATCAAGATGTTCATCCATTGATTTGCTGTAAATCAAAATATCATCAAAGTATACTACAACAAATTTCCCAATGAAAGCACGCAAAACCTCATTCATTAATCTCATGAAAGTACTAGGTGCATTAGTTAACCCAATAGGCAGGACTAACCACTCATATAGACCGAACTTAGTTTTGAAAGAAGTTTTCCATTCATCTCCCAATTTCATACGAAACTGGTGGTACCCACTACGCAAATCAACTTTAGAAAACACAACAAGACCACTCAACTCATCAAGCATATCATCTAAACTTCGAATAGGGTGTCGATATCGAAAGGTGATATTATTAATAGCTCGACAATCAACACACATACGCCATGTTCCATCTTTCTCAGGCACCAAAATAACCGGAACAACACAAGGACTAAGAGACTCACGCACATAACCTTTGTCGAGTAGTTCTTGCACTTGTCGATGAATTCTTTAGTCTCCTCTGGATTTGTTCTGTATGGTGCACGATTTGGCAAAGATGCACCAGGAATCAGATCAATTTGGTGCTCAATCCCTCGCATTGGTGGCAGCCCCGCTGGTATCTCGCTTGAAAACACATCCGAATACTCCTGCAAAATGTCAGCAACAGCAGGGGGCAAAGATTGCTTCATATCATGAAGTGAAATAAAAGCATCCTTGCACACCAAAGAATAGGCAACAGAAGTAGAAGCAACCATTTCATTTATATCAGATTTAGTAGCAAGCAAGCAATGCCCTTTTAATCTTGTCTCTTCTTTCTTACTTTCAGCAGATTTGACAATTTTAGTGTTCTCAGTTTTATCTTTTGTAGATTTAGCAATATCTTCACGCACAATAGCCTCGGGAGACATGCGAAGCAAAACAAGTTTCTTATCATGGTGTATGTAACACCCTAAAAATGCCTACTTTAAAAATTTAGTAATTAAATTGCCTTTATTTAATTTGATGCTCATATTTATCTAGGGAAAAATAAATTATTTATGAGAAATAAAATTAAATATAAGGTTAGAAACATTTTTGTTGCATTCATGTCGACTGCATTGAGCTTTGTTTGTGTGTGGTTCAATTGGAATTTAAATTCTGTTTAAATTCGAATTTGAATCGCTTAGTTTGGAGCTCTAGAAAAGTTTCTGCGGCCCGAGTCCGTTTTTCCACCCTTAACTTTTTCCCCGGCCGATTTTAGCCCCTCCTATTTTTTTCATTTCGCAGCGGCCCAGCTCCCCCCTGCTTCCGCTTTCGGCCCAGTTTGGCCAGCCCGCCAGCCAGCCGACCCACCTTCCCCTTTCTCACTTTTGGCCCGCTGCCGGCCTGTCTCCCCCTGCTCCGCGGCAGCCCATCCCCGCACGCTCTCCCGCCCCGTTCGGCCCACTCCGCGGCCCAACAACCAGCGCGGCCCGCAGTCCCCTCCACGCCGACTGCCAGGCGGGACCCACCGGTCAGGCCGTCTCCTACCTCGCGACCGAGTCCCTCTCGGCTACGCGTCGGAGTTCGACTCCGCCACGGCCCGGACTCCAAGGATGCCCGGACTCCCCCCTCGGCCGCCTTCAAATACTCGCCGCCTCCGCCCCGCGACCCTCAGCGAACCCTAGCCGCCCCACACGAGTTCCCCGCACGGCCGCCATCAAAGCCGCCGCCGCCGAGATCCGCGCCGCCGCGGACCCGTCGTCTCGCCGCCGCTCGGGTCGAATTAACCGCCCAAGGAACTTCCCCAGCAGGTAAGCTCGCCCCCAAACCCGGTCTAGCCCCGATTCGCGCGCTGTGCCATCCCCGCCGCCGTTTCCCGAGCGCCGCCGCCGCCATAGCTCGTCGCGAGCTCGCTCCGTCGCTCACCGTTCGTCCACAACCCCGCTGCCGCACTCGCCGCGTCACCCCGCACCCGTAGCACCCAACCGCGTTCAAAACCGAGCACTCTAGCTTGTTTTTGCGCAATGCCGGCGAAGCGCCGCCGCTCGCCGCCGCAGCTCCGCTCGCCGCCGGTGAACCCCTCCCCTGGATCTATTTCTAGCCGCTCGATCCGAAACCTGCGGCTCAGATCGAGTCAACGAGCCGAGTCAAACCAACTTATACCGGTCAACCTTGGCGTTTTGCAAAAGAGCCCCTGCCCTTTTTCAAAATTAACCCGCAGTCCAAATCTATTCAAAAATAATTACAATTAAGTCCTAATTTTTACAGAAAACCCCCTAACTTATTTAAAAATAGCCCCGAGGTCCTGTTTTGGTTAAATTGCAAATAAATCCTCCTGTTTTTATATAAAGTTATGTTTTAGCCCCTGAGTTTTTGCAAATAAGCCCCTGGAACTTTTAAAACTTTGCCAGCAAGTCCCTGAACCTTAGAAAAGCCATAACTTCTTCGTTTTAGCTCCGATTTGAGTGATTTTCGCGCTCACGTGTTCGTAGCGAAGCGTAGATTAGTTTTTCAGCCTTCTCTTGTTCTGTTTCTATTGTTTGGTGTACTGTTCTAATAGATTAATATTGTTTGCATGTACTGGCTTGTATGGATGCTTGTGTGTTGATGTATGAGTCCAGTCGGTGAGCCGTACGCGTTTGAGTTCGAGGGTTACGAGGAGCAGGACCAACAGCAACAGCAAGAGCAACAGCAGCAGTTGGACGAAGGCAAGTACAGCACGGACAATCCTTGCTACCTAAACACACCTTTACATTATTTACTGCATATGCATGTGTCTAAATTGTTCCTATTAAGGTTATTCCTAGCTTTGTTTATCCTATACCTTGATTACCCTGGGTTATTGCATTTGGGTAGACCTTTGCTAAGCGCTGCTACTGTCACCAATGTTTAACTGTTAATCTTGACTTAATGGTTCACTTCAATGTTAATGGTAAAACTTGCTTTTTAGCAACTTGGAACAGGGAGCTAGGGCGTATGCTTCATGCTTGGCCCTAGTGTCTCTCCGTAAGGACTGGTTCTTAAAGCGGCAACCCAGGAACTTGTCGCCACCGCCGGAACTATAATGGCTCTGGTCTTGGACAAGTAACATGTACGTCTCTAGCTTGACAGTAGTTACCGACGGGCCGACGGCGTTATGGGAAGCATGGGTGAGAGTATGGTTTAATCCACCGAGGACGGAGTATCCGTTGGCTATGTCCCCGTGAGGCACAGTCCCGTGTTGGGAGCTTCCGTATGGCGGAGGTTCCACACGTTGCGCTATTTATTTTGTTGTTGATGTTTATTACCGCGCTTGGACGCCATTGACCCCCTCATGTTGCGACATGGGCGTCAGTCAATCTCGGTGCCTTGGGTCATGCTGCCTAGGTTGTACCATAACGGCTACTGTTTTGTTAGGGTGTCTTGTGAAAAGCCTCGTAGCGTCCCTATGCAGTCACACCTCGGAAGTGTTGATGTGCGTGGTTGGGTGCAAAGTTCCTTTGAACTTTTACGCGACTGGTGGGTAAAGGGCGAAACCTCTGCAGAGTGTATAATCTATCATGATAGCCTTGCTCAGGGTCAAGAGCGGCCTGGATCCTTTTTGATTAGAAGATGATGTTTATTATTGTTAAACGTTCACCTCTACTATATTAATTGGGTTGCAACTGGGATTCACTTAATTGTAGAAATCTTGGTTTATGCTAAAATGAAACAACTAAAATTGCTAATGCAGTACAGCCGTGTCAAGCCTTTCTTTTAAGCCTTCATTATCCGTGTTGTATTTGCTAAGTAAGACATTTACTTACACTTGCCATTCAACAAAATCCCGGATGGGTAACAGATGGATTAGATGGTACTGCTGCTGTTGAATTTCCTGAAGATCTACCATTCTACTAGCTGTGCTCAACCAGTCGGTGTCCCTGTGGATTATGGCTTTCGGCTTCGTCTTCGTCTTCGTTTAGAGAGAGAGTTAATAAAGAGTCTTCCGCTGTTTTATTTAGTTATTTTAGTCAAACTCTGATGTAAAACCATTTTATTCGAGCATATGTACTCTGTTTATCATATTTGTTATCTATATGTGTTCTGTGGACTTCCTGGGCACACATATAGAAGCATTCGGGTTTCTGCGTAAATCCGGGTGTGACAGTGTATGAGAGAATATTGATTTGATCAACCATGATATCTACAATCTGTATCAAATTGCCATGGCCTACCTAGCAGAATATGACAAGCTTCCATAGGCACAACATCACATTCAACAACATCATGATACGAACCAATAGCAAAATTAATTTGGACCATCCTGTTTACCTTTACCTTACCGGTGTTGTTCAGCCATCAAATGTAATATGGATGTGGATGTGGTTTTGTTGTTAGTGAAAGCTTTTCCACCATGTCGCTACTAGCCAAGTTGTTGCAGCTGCCTCCATCAATGATCAAGCGGCAGGAACGCTCTTTAATTACACATTTGGTTTGGAAAAATGAATGCCGCTGATTTTGCTCTGCCTTCTCTATTTGTGCACTAAGCACACGCCGATGAGGACATCACCAGCTTAGATATGACCATATTAATGGCTTGTAAACAAAAGGTGAATCAATCCTATATCATGATTATTGTTGCTACATTCGATGAATTGACGTTGCGCCATGATGTGTGTTCATTGTCATTTTCAGAAATACATACAAGATAAGAAAGAGTGCTAGACACACATGGAAGGCATGGAGGACCAAAGAGTTTGATTGGGGACCAATTCTAAGTGTTTCCACGTCCTCCACTAGGCCACCACGTCACTTTTGGCCCAAAGATGGAAAGAGATCAAGTCCAACACGTTTTGGCGCTGAATTCGGACTGCAGGAAAGTGCTGAATTGTGACGGCTGCCATGATTTCATCCGTCTTCCGTTTTGGGCATTTAAGTACTTGATGGAAAGCTTATCAAGTCTACTTTCATATGGATCTAGACTCATCTTTTTATCTATTCGGATGCAGCCGCAATGTTTGATTTACTACAGAGACCTTTTCTGTCCATAGTGCTGCGTCACATGAATTTTGGCCGATGGGCCGTGTATCAAGTAGGGCCCGATAGGGGCGCATCCTAGGGTTGTGGAAACGAACCCAACCATGTCCTGGTCGTCCTCTACCCTCTCATATACCCCCATAACCAACACAAATAGGTTGGATTTTGTTTAGATCAAGTTTAGCCATTGCTACTTGTTTGTAAGCGCGCGTGCTGGTCCAGCCGCCCGTCTTCGAGTCTTCGGAACCCCACTTTGTTTGTGATTGAAACACTTCATTTGCATCTAGTAATTTCAGTACTAGTTCCATACTTGTTCTTGCTAGTTCTTCGATTGCTTGCAGGACAGGTGTCCTAGTGGCCGGGTGACGTGCTCCCACAAGATCGCGACTTCCATAGGAGGTGGTGTATTGGTTGCTAAGGAGCAGTGTCCGTTGGAAGGCTATAGTCGGGCCGTGAACGTCGTCTCCTCTAATCGAGTTATGCTCCACGCCTCTCATCGAAAGATCGGGCGCAAACCCCAGCAGGTTGACATCACACGCTGCACAATGAGGCTCTCATAATGCTCCGCATCATCCGCACCAATCTGTTCATTTAGTGGCTCCTCACTACCTGCATCCTCGGCGCAAGGAAAGCAAATGTTTGTTCATCGAAATCACTAGCAGAGGAATACCAACCATCATTGTTTACCACCAAAACTCGCTTCTTTGGGCAATCACGCTGCACATGCCCATAGCCCTTGCACCGGTGACACAGGACATCTCTCGTTGTACCTGTGGAGGCAACTGAAGAAGTACTACCGGTTGGTTTTGGAGCAGATTTTGTTGCTGAATTTATGGGAACATCACGTGTCTTGTCGCTGGAGGGAGGCGACGGTGCTGAATGACTCGACGATGGAGTAGGAGGTGCATGCCCGGTCAAGGAAGTAGTCGTACGCTGCTGCCATGGTGCTGATTTTCCTGCAGAAACATTAGACATTGCACCTGCACGTCGTCCCTGCACTTCTCTTTCAACTTTACAAGCAATATGAAAATACTTCGTTATGCTGTTATAATCATTATATTCAACGATGTCCCGAATTTCTATATTCAGCCCTCCCACAAATCTAGCAATAGCTAGTTCCTCACCCTCCTCTATTTGACAACGCAACATACCCATTTATAATTCTTGATAATATTCTTCTACACTTTTAGCACCCTGTCTCAATTGATGCAACTTATGTAACAGATCACGTGCATAATAAGAAGGAACAAATCTAGCCCCCATGACCCGTTTCAAAGCATCCCAAGTTTGTGGTATGTGATTCGGATGTTTCTTGTCATGTTCTATCCACCAAATAGAAGCAAACTCAGTAAACTCACTAGTAGCAGCCCTAACACGTGTGGCTTCAGGAAATGCATGGCATGCAAATTTTTGATCAACAGCAATTTCCCAAGTAATATAAGCATCAGGATCATATTTACCATCAAAAGGAGGTATCTTAAATTTAATCTTGCTAAAAGCATCATCATTACCATGTACCTCGCGTCGTCGATGACCACCCATACCTCGACGATTATAACGTTGCCGACGGCGAGCAGGATCTTGGTCTTCGACTTCAGTATCTGCACTATATGCATTGTCTTCAAAACTTTCTCCCTTCTTGTCATCTCCATCTTTTCCAGTGGTGGTTTTAGCATGCATCTCATCAAATCACCTCAAAAGTGCAGCAAGACTCTTGTCCATGCGAGCCACTAACGCCTCCATCTTCGTAAGCTTGCTATTGGTTGTAATCTGTGAGGCCTCCAATTGCCCAATCTTGTCATTTGTCACCAGCAAGTCATTGTCAATCCCCTCGTTGTGCTGCTTCACCAACCTTTCAAAATGTTGTATGACGCCCTTGGTGCGAGGAGACTATGGAGTCTTGTCACTTTGAGATCCATCACCATCATCTTGAGAGCTTGTCATGGTTAATCAAACAGAGGCAACAAGAGGAACAGGTGAAGAAATAAAAGCCCTACAGCTAATAGGATGTAGGTACTATAAGGCGCTCACTCTCAACTTGTGATATAAGCTCTTACCAATTCTTACCTTGCTCGATTGGAGGGCACAACTACCAACAAGTCTACAAACCTGGAATGAAGTGTATTGGTGCCGCAGCAACAAGACCTGTAAACCTGTAGTAGGATATGTGGAGCTATATGTGGGCTGAAAACAAGGAATAGCTAGCACCACGTTAGTTAAAACAAAGCAAGCTGAATAATAGTTCAACGGCGGTACTGTGCTGGTCCTAGCCTAGACTGTGCTAGAGACGCGAGCCTGGACACAAAGGAAGTCACAACGCACCACTGAAAAACAATCACAATGATCAGCCCCTTTCTTTCTTCTTTTCTTTTGCTTCTCTTTATTTCTCTTTTTTCTTTTTTTCAGGGGTCCTCAAAATTTAATATATATGAACAAAGAGGATCCCAAAAAGCCAATCATTACACAAACTTTTTCAGAAAGTATAGGGGTATTCCAGTAAAAAAAGATCTGATCTGTTTATGCACAAACTTGGAAAGGTCAAGTATGGGGATATGAAGTACTGCTACCTGCCTGTAACACGTTGAGGATAGATAAACAATGCCACAACCGCCAATTAAGTAACCTGCGCGACCAGCAAATCGAAAACCGAAAACGATTGCAACTCGGACTTCGACACGTTGTGCGGTTTGGTTTCCCCCTTCTAGCAGCCAGCAGATTCCTGGTTGCATTAGGTCACCAAAGAGTACTCAAAATCGCCCACACAGGAATAGAATGACCGCACACTGCGGTGACTGAAACGTGACAAGAACTCGAAACTCTAAACGACCAGAACTAAGACCAGCAACTCGACGCGACCGATGCAACCAAAAACTCAACAAGCCCTAACTAAGCAGTACTAGCAAAGGCTCAAAGGGTTTATAGGATCATGGTATAACTAATATACTAAATGTTTTTTGGTTTTTGTGTACTGTAGGAAAAACTAGGGGGAAGGATTGGAATCTCTCACCGAACAACCTTGCCCTGATTACCAACTTGTGGGAACCCGCTAGGGTTTTTGCCCGATCTTTCGATGAGAGGCGTGGGGGATAACTCAATTAGAGGAGACGACGTTCATGGCCTGACTACAGCCTTCCAATGGACGCTGCGCCTTAGCAACCTATGCACCACCTCCTATGGATGCCGCGATCTTGTGGGAGCGCGTCACCCAGCCATTAGGGCACCTGTCCTGCAAGCAATCGAATAACTAGCAAGAACAAGTATGGAACAAATACTAAAATTACTAGATGCGAATGAAGTGTTTCAATCTCAAACTCAATCACAAACGATGTGGGGTTCCGAAGACTCGAAGACGGGCGGCTGGACCAGCACGCGCGCTTGCAAGCAAGTAACAATGGCTAAAGTTGATCTAAACAAAACCCAAGTATTCTCGACGGTGGCTAAGGGTAATAAGACAAGGGAGGATGACCACAGGGGTGCTGGGGTCATGCTCCAACCCTAGGACGCATCCATAATGGACTCAACTTGATACACGGCCCATTGGGCCAAAATGAGATGACGCATTATCATGGGCAGAGAACATCACGGCACAAAATAGACTATTGTGGCTGACTCCGAAGTTATATGGATGTGAGGTCAGATCTGTTGGAAAGTATATTTGATAAGCTTTCCATGAAGTACTTGAACACCCCAATCTGAGTCCGTATGCGACCGTAACGTCCATCACAAGTTGATGCTTTTCTGCAGTCCGAATCCAGCCCGCGCGAATCCTTTTCCTTCTCGGTCCTCTCCATGATTCCTAAGAAAAACAAGAGTACACGGGTCTCCACAATCTAAATATGATAAATAAGAACTCAGGAGTGAACTCACCGGATGATTAAGTTGTCTAGCATGAGCACGGGTAATCGAACCAGCAACGATAGGAGGAGAAGGAGTAGTTATATCGTTGGTGGTGATGTCCTCATCATAACCTCTTTTATTCCCGAGTATTGGTGGTCAAAAACATGTCGTAATGACCACCAACACCCATACTAATGGAGAAGTCCATAGAAGAAATCCCCAGATGGGATCCCAAACCCATGCTCTACAAAATGCGCAAAGATGACAATCTCACTGGTGTTCTCATAGGGGCGTTTCTCCCTCTTCGGAGCTGTCCAGCCGCCGGCACTCTTCGATGGCAGTACATCATGCCTTGCGATGACCTCAAGCTTCCTCGGTCATCCGTGACTTCCCCAAATGGGGCTCCTACTCTGGCATCTGCTTCATAATGTTGGTGGAGGAGGTGCCATGAGTCGAGCCTGCCAATGACGGAATGTTGGGTGGATGTACGCGGGGGTCCTCAGGCGCAGCCAAGAGGGACGCGCCAGGTGGCTAATGCGTGAAAGCGGAGCTGGGCTAGGGTGCAATGGCACATCAGTATAGCTGTTATTGTGCGGAAGACCAAGCGCGGTGTGTTGGAGAAGATGACGGCTACGACGGTAGGCGCGATGCATTTATAAGGCAACGGTGGGCTGACCTAATGGAGCCGAAATAAACAGACGGAATCCACGGGATTGGAGATTTCAAACCCATCAGATCCGAAATCAGCGGATAGGATAAGCTTGCTTCAAACACAAACGACACGTTCAAGGAACCCTACCACACCTCGCATGCTCGGGGACTGGGTACCGGATATTTTGCAAATCAGCGCGTTCAAGGAACCCTGCCACACCTCGCATGCTCGGGTGCTGGGCGTCAGATATTTTGCAAGTGGACACGTTCAAGGAACCCTGTCACACCTCGCATGCTCGGGGGTTGGGCGCCTGATATTTTACAAGTCAGGGCGTTCAAGGAACCCTGCCACACCTCGCATGCTCGGGGGCTGGACGCCGGATATTTTGCAAGATGGCGCGTTCAAGGAACCCTGCCACACCTCGCATGCTTGGGGGCTGGCCGTTCGGATATTTTGCAAGTCGGCGCATTCAAGGAACCCTACCACACCTCGCATGCTCGGTGGCTGGGCACCGGATATTTTTCAAGTCGGCACATTCAAGGAACCCTGCCACACCTCGCATGCTCGGGGGCTGGACGCTGGATAT
Organism: Echinochloa phyllopogon; assembly: GCA_033239725.1. Lineage (NCBI taxonomy): Eukaryota > Viridiplantae > Streptophyta > Magnoliopsida > Poales > Poaceae > Echinochloa > Echinochloa phyllopogon. The sequence continues at coordinate 35,264,884 of BTCW01000018.1, forward strand.
TTTGCAAGTCGGCGCGTTCGAGGAACCCACACCTCGCATGCTCGGGGGCTTGACGTCGGATCTATAGTTGGCATGTTCAAGACAATCCTGCTACACTTCGCATGCTCGAAGGCTGGGCGTAAGTGTACTACTTGGAGTAATCAAGGACAATCAAAGGCATACACTTATCATGATAATTACAATAACAAAGAGTAGTCGGCCATGAGCCGTTTGCAAGAACAAAGGTATAAACTGCCTATTAGGCAGTTCACAGGTATCCACAACATAGCACAAGCTAGAAGGCTAATAAATTAGAGCCACTTAGGGTCCTTACAATTTTTCTTCTAGCAACATACCGACTGGGATACTTATGCAGCTACTTTGCTGGAGAGGAGCAACCTTTAGTCCTGGTTGACCCTGGTTGGCGTGTGACGCTTCTGTCCTGCCGAGCGAGATCTTCATCTCTGCCTTTGGTTAAAAATCCTGTTGCGTCTTCTTCTATGCTTCACTTTATTTCTTTTGGCCAGGCACGCCTGTCAATTTACTTTTGTTTTCGTTATCAGTAGCCTGTGTACTCACAGATGTACAATCTTTCAACTTTTTTGGAGGCGGCATGCTTTCACCTAATTTTCTAGCAACATGTTGTCTAGTTTTCTTTTTGGGCTAGTTAGAACCATGCCATTATAATTTTCATAGTTTGGAAATATGACATTGGTGTGTCACTGACAGGTGGGGGCTACCTCAGTTACTGACACTGGCATTTTTCCAATTTTCAAAAATTATAATGGCACAAGAGGAATTAATCCTTTCTTTTTTGAGCCTTGGCCTGCTTATGCTAAGCAACCCAACGCTCGGGGGCTACTCCATATGGAGTGCTCCTTGCGTCACCCTCCATACAGACCCTCATGAAGACTGGTTGTTACATTCGTGGTACTCGGCGTTGTGTTGGGAATTTTTCTTTTAGAGCATCGCCCACCCTTGTGGTGAGACAAGTGTTGAAGAATCTTCAGCCGGCCACTTTGGCCTCATTTCTTCATCAACAGTCCACCACGCGCCAGCACGCTACTCGGGGGCTTGTGGGATATGGGTACTACTAGGCCCACTATCAGAGGACATAACCGTCGACCCGAGCCCACGCCTGACAAGGTTGTGGGACAACCCCTATGCGGCCCACAATGAATCCCTAGCTTGATGGATAAGTTTGGTGGAGGGGCGATGGATTGCGTCCCGAATACTTCGGGATATTTGTGGAAACTTACTCGGATACGGTTCCTTGTTGTAATCTAGTAGGTTTAGATTCAAACCGACTTGTAAACCTTAGCCTATCACCCTATAAGGCGCTCTAGGGCAACCCTTTGAGGGAGATACACATTCGTTGTAACCATACACTCGCCCTTGCTTTCTGAAGCTTGGTCGAGTTCCAGCAATACAAACCACCACCGACACAGGACGTAGGTTATTATAGTCTAGGTAGCCAGAACCTGTCTAAATCATGTTTCCTGTGTCACCTTCAAGCTACTCAACTCGGTGAATCCTCTCCTACAAATCTACCACTCGGGTACTTCCTAGTGGATTGCCGAGTCTAGGATCTGACACCTATCATTTCATTGAATGATTATGTAGTCCTTATCTTCTCCCAAACGGTTAAGGTTCTCTTTGGAACATAGGATTGAAAAATGGTAGGAATGGGAAAAACAGAGGAATATGATAGAATACATATGGAAAATAGAGGATCAGAAAACATAAGAAAGTTATATAAGTAGCCCGTTGGATGAGTTGCGGAAATTGTATAGGAAATCCATATGAGTGTTGATTACATTAGCTTTAATTGCGTTAGATTACTCTATGATGGAGAAATTATTCCATTTAAACATTTAATATTAAAACAAAGGAATATGTGAGAGCAACTAATCGATGGTTCCTTTATAGATATCATGGATTCCTTTTGTGCACATCTACAGGGTACATGGGAACACAATGTGGCTGAAAGGTGCAAAGAGAAAGTCAAGGAATCAATAGGGAACACGGATATGGTTTTAAGCGTTCATGCCCGACGAGAGGGACAGCAGGGCAACGAGCACTAAGAGCATCAACAAGTGAGTGTATACATATCATGATGAGAACCCGCTAGGGTTTGCGTCCGATCTTTCAATGAGAGAGGGATAACTTCGATTTAGACTGGAGTGACGTTCACGGACCGACTACAACTGTCCAAGGACGCTGCGCCTCAGCAACCGATACACCAACTCCAGCGGTCGCCGCGATCTCTTGGAGCACGATCAACCAAACCACTAGCGTAATTCCTGCAAGCAATCGAAGAACACGCAAGAACAAGTAGAACAAGCAACTCAATTGCTAATATAAAGTTAATAACCAATCTGAAAACACAGAGGTAGGGTTCCGTAGACTCGATGACGGGCGGCTGGACCAGCACGCGCGCTTACAAGCGAGTAGCAATGGCTAAACATTCATCTAAACAAAACACAATCTGTTTGTGGCGGCTATGGGGCTATATGAGAGGGTAGAGGACGACCAGGACATGGTTGGGGTCATTCCACAACCCTAGGATGCGGCCCTATTGGGCCCCACTTGATACACGGCCCATCGGCCCAAATTCATGTGATGCAGCACTATGGACAGAAAAGGTCTCTGTAGTAAATCGATGATTGCAGACGCATCCGAATAGATATGAAGATGAGTCTAGATCCATATGAAAGTAGACTTGATAAGATTTCCATCAAGTACTTAAACGCCCAAAACAGAGTCAGGATGAAGTCGTGGCGGCCGTCACAAATCAGTACTTTCCTGCAGTCCGAATCCAGACTTTCCAAAACGTGTTGGATTTGGTCTCTTTCCTTCCTTGGGCCAATGTGACGTGGTAGCCTGATGGAAAACGTGGGAATACTTAGAATTGGTCCCCAATCAACTTCTTTGGTCCTCCATGCCTTCCATGTACGTTTAACACTCTTTTTGATCCAGCTATATATTTCTGAAAATGAAATTGAACACACATCATGGCGTATGGTCATATCCGAGCTTGTGATGTCCTCATCATTCTCCCCTTCTTGGGTGCAAGTTGTCCTCGACTTGCTCCAGTTGCATTCAGAAGTTATTGGTTTGAAGTTGGAATATGGAGTGAAAACTATGCTGCCCGACAACAACCAGGAATGCTCCCCTTCTTTGGGTTGATCCTGTTGAATAAGAGAAACACTAGGAAAACTTTGCGAGACATTATTAGTGTTAGTGCAGCCCCCTATTTGATCATGGTATTACGGCCCAAAAAGAGAATTTAGATTAGAGCAAATATAAACTTTATGCACCAAATACTCTCCTTTGCAATTATACTTGCCAATAAAGTGATATGTATGATTAGACAAGCATGAAAATTCAGAATATGCAAAAAGCTTCTCCTCTAAACATTTTAGATCACAAAGAATATCAATTTCAATGTAGCCCAAAGTATTTAAAGAAGACATCAATTTCAGTTCATCTTGTGCACAAGTAATAGGATGGAAAAGTTTTTCTTCAGTAAATTTGTATGGTTCCAAACCAAAAGAATCACACTTATTCACTACTTGTGGCATATGAGTAAAAGAATCATCAACACACAAGTCCTCTTTATCACAAGGAACAACAAGTAATTCATCTTGTGACAAAGGTAAATCTACAACGGTTTCTACTATTTGTTGCTCTTGATAAGCATGCAAAGTGGACAAGTTTTTAATATCATGGGTCACATCATTCTTGCAAGTATTCGTAGATAACAAAATCTCCTTTTTAGCACTTACGACAAGTCAAAACAATGAAGCAATATTGTTGTATGATTTGCTAATTAGCTTGGTTCGAATTTCAGAATTAAGCCCTTTCATGAACCTACTCATAACATCTTCCTTGCATTCATCTAATCCACCAAACATGACACAAATCTTAAACCTATGATAGTATTCTTTGACAGTCCTAGTACCTTGCTTCAATTTGTCCAATTTTGCAAGTAAACAATCAGCATAATATTCAGGAACATATTCATCTCGAAAAAGCATTTTAAAATCTTTCCAAGTTTGTGGAACTCTATTGTGCCTACAAATATGTTTCCATGTAATCAAAGCATATTTTGTTAAAGCACTAGAAGCAGCAAAAATCATTTCATGTTCAAACAAGTCATAACTATCAAATTCTGCATCTACCTTAAGCTCCCAATCAATATAAGCTTCAGGATCAAACAAACCAGCATATAATGGCAAATGTTGAATGACATCCTGAAGATGAGGGTCTAGTTCCAACTGCTCAAAAATTTTTGTATCACCTGCCATGATTAGTAGACAACAAGAAACACAAAAACAAGATGTATCCTCCTGTCAACTACTAGATGTGTTGGTTGTAATTCTCTCAAACTAAACTTGTTCAAAACAAGCTCTTAGAAGTTCTTACCAAGCAAAACAGGAGGTGACGGCAACCAACAAGACAACAACCTCGAAGATAGTGTATCGGTGCCGCAGCAACAAGACATGTCAAGCTGTAGTCATATATGTGGAGCTATAGGTGGGCTGAAAACAAGGAATAACTAGCACCACGTTAGTTAAAATAAAGCAAGCTGAATAATCGTTCAACGGTGGTACTGTGCTGGTCCTAGCCTAGACCAAGCTAGAGACGCGAGCCTGGACACAAGGGAAGTCACAACGCACCACCGAAAATAATAGATACTCACAATGAACAGATCAACCCCTTTCTTTCTTTTTTTTCTTTTGCTTCTTCTCTTTTTTTCTGTTTTTTTTCTTTTTCCTTTTTTTCTTTTTTTCAGGGTTTATAAAACTGAATATATGAACAAAGAGGATCCCAAATAGCCAATCACCACATAAACTCTCTCTCTCTCTCTAGAGTAAGGCACACTGATCTGTTTATGCACAATATTCGAGATGTCAAGTATGTGGATATGAAGTACCGCTGCCTTCCTGTAACACGTTGAGGATAGATACACAATGCAACAGCCGCCAATTAAGTAACCTGCGCGGCCAGCAAATCGGACTCCAAAATCTATTGCAACTTGGACTTCGACACGGTATGCGGTTCGGTTTCCCCCTTCTCGCAACTAGCAGATTCCTGGTCAGACTAGGTCACCAAATAGTACTCAAAATCGCCCACACAGGAACAGAATGACCGCGCACAGTTGTGACCGAAACGTGACAAGAACTCGAAACTCTAAACGACCAGAACTAAGACCAGCAACTCGACACGACCGATGCAACCGAAAACTCAACAAGCCCTAACTAAGCAGTACTAGCAATGCTCAAAGGGTTTATAGGATCACGGTAAACTAATCTACTAATTTTTTTGGCTTTTGTGTACTGTAGGAAAAAAATAGGGGGAAGGATTGGAATCTCTCACCGAAAAACCTTGCTCTGATTACCAACTGATGAGAACCCACTAGGGTTTGCACCCGATCTTTCGATGAGAGGGGGATAACTTCGATTTAGACTGGAGTGACATTCACGGCCCGACTACAACTGTCCAAGGATGCTGCGCCTTAGCAACCCATACACCAACTCCAGCGGTCGGCGCGATCTCTTGGAGCACAATCAACCAAACCACTAGGCTAATTCCTGCAAACAATCAAAGAACAAGCAAGAACAAGTATAACAAGAAACTCAATTGCTAATATAGAGTTAATAATCAATCTGAAAACATAGAGGTGGGGTTCCGTAGACTCGAAGACGGGCGACTGGACCAGCACGCGCGCTTACAAGCGAGTAGCAATGGCTAAACTTTCATCTAAACAAAACCCAATCTGTTTGTGGTGGCTATGGGGGTATATGAGAGGGTAGAGGATGACCAGGACATGGTTGTGGTCATCCTACAACCTTAGGACGCTCCCCTATTGGGCCCCACTTGATACACGGCCCATCGGCCCAAATTCATGTGACGCAGCACTGTGGATAGAAAAGGTCTCTGTAGTAAATCGATGATTGCGGATGCATGCGAACAGATATGAAGATGAGTCCAGATCCATATGAAAGTAGACTTGATAAGCTTTCCATCAAGTACTTAAACGTCCAAAACGGAGTCAGGATGAAGTTGTGGCGGCCGTCACAATTCAGCACTTTTGTGCAGTCCGAATCCAGACTTTCCAAAACGTGTTGGATTTGGTCTCTTTCCTTCCTTGGGCCAATGTGACGTGGTAGCCTGATGGGAAATGTGGGAATACTTAGAATTGGTCCCTAATCAACTTCTTTGGTCATCCATGCCTTCCATGTACGTTTAACACTCTTTTTGATCCAGCTATATATTTCTGAAAATGACATTGAACACACATCATGGCGTATGGTCATATCCGAGCTTGTGATCCAGCTATATTAGCAATTGAGTTGCTTGTTCTACTTGTTCTTGCTTGTTCTTCGATTGCTTGCAGGAATTACCCTAGTGGTTTGGTTGATCGTGTTCCAAGAGGTCGCGGCGACCGCTGGAGTTGGTGTATCGGTTGCTAAGGCGCAGCGTCCTTGGACAGTTGTAGTCGGGCCGTGAACGTCACTCCAGTCTAAATCGAAGTTATCCCCCTCTCATCGAAAGATCGGGCGCAAACCCTAGCAGGTTCTCATCATATCATATGGACAAGAAACTTTGTAGGATCATGTCCAATTATAAGAGACACTGTGTGGTTAAAGGACTTCTGATTAATAATCTAGATCAATAGGGAACACATGCCGATTGCAGCACATACAAAATAGCCATGACGAGAGAACAACGGTACTGTTGTTACCGTATCTTCTTCATCATTGAACCAAACAAGGATCTGATTTGTGGGATTTTTAAGGGATAGAGCTACATGCTTACCAAAACTAATGTTGTTCGGATCAATGGTTCATCAGGGAAAGTAGACAACAGGAGCAACGAGCACGACGAAATTAATATCGAAAGATTTATAACACATATGTGGGATCCATCTAGTAGGGACATGTGCACCTAAATGATACATAGAATGGTCAAAGGATTAGGCAAATAGTGCAATGGATCACTGGGGAACACGATGCCAATGGAGGGCAGTGCCACTGGACGCGAGAACAATAGCGAGTTTTGTGAATAAACCTCGCTGGGGATCGATGGTACACCAGCTATAGCACATGATTCATGATACTAAATAGATAAATAGGCCAGATACAGAGAGGGAAAGTCTCACTTTGGGGGGGGGGGTTCGAGATGACCGTGACAATGAGAGGCAGCGGCGGTAGGGTGACGACGATGACGATGACGACATGGTGGTGGTGGCGGCGACAAGGAGGCTGTGTGGATGAGGTAGGGGCGACTTCACCAGGGGCATAGGGGCAGCCTTCACGTGGAGCAGGGGATGATGACCTTCTTCAAATCCATTGCTCAGGTGCATGAGAGGAGGAGCGTAGCGGCAGGATGGATTATTCTCGTCGAGGGCATTCCGTTTTGGTGTAGAAGATGGAGAGGGAGGGGGGATTTGGGAGGGGGCAGCCTTGGGCACAGGGAGGAGAAAAGTCGGCCATCTATTTCTTCGTGAAATTAAGAGGAATAAAGGAGAGAGTTATTTTGAAGGACGGGTTATATATGGGATGAAAGAGGGAGGGGCATGAGAGGGGGAGAGGAGGGGGCGTCTGTTTCTATCAAGGGAGGGAGGGGCAACATTTTTTTTGTCATGGGTGAGACATGGGGTGGCGGCACTGGTGGTGGGAGAAGAGGGGAGGGGAGGAGGAGGGTATTTTTGGGCTTGGCCCATGTTGGTTTCAGTTCGGGTCCATTAGGAAAGAGATATACAGAAATTGAGGCAAACTTGATGAACTCGACCTCTTAGCAGAAAGAATAACTGGTCTTCATGATGGAAAAGAAAATATTATTCGGCACGGGAGATGGAGCCCCAGAAAAGAGTGATGAGGTAGGTAGGTTCAATTAGGGATTTGTCTTTATGCACTTCTGAAGATTGGTCTTGTGGATGGAAAGAGAGTGAGGCAACGTAACGAGCTCTGCCATTAGTGCAAATGAGAGATGTGAAAAATGTTGTACAACAGATGAAGAGCATGGATTCTACCCGATTGAAATTGTGTTGGATAGAATGGGAAAAAAGAACAAGAGAGATTGTGTTGGATCTCATGATAGGACTTAGGTTTTCCGAGATTCGAATGTGGAATTTTCCAAATGTTTGACTTGAGATCGGATCGAAACCTAGACGTGCTTGAAAACACTTTATAAAACTATTTGACACAGAAAACACTATGTGATTCGGCATGAATGCAACACATATTTTTATAAATTATGGTTATTTAATTTCTTTTAGAAATAATTTTATTTTTTTTTCAAAATATTTCACAATTTTCATAATTAATTCTAACAAATTTTAGAAAATTTTAAAATCCTAGAAAAAATTAAACTGGGGTGTTACATTGTCGTGATATCATTCGAATACTTGTTTACTAGTTATATTGCCATAGTGTTTCCCCATAGAAAAATATGATACTCTACAATACTCCCGAGGTCAAATACTATTGCGGTGATTCTGTGGGCTTCTAGAATATTTATATATTTTATTGAGCCATAAGAAAAACCAATCGAACACTCCTTGCGCCGTTGATAGCGACCGTAAGAAGTGATGTGAACCCGCTAGGGTTTGCGCCCTATCTTTCAATGAGAGGGGGATAACTTCGATTTAGACTAGAGAGACGTTCACGGCCCAACTACAACCGTCCAAGGACGCTGCGCCTTAGCAACCGATACACCAACTCCAGTGGTCGCCGCGATCTTGTGGAGCACGATCAACCAAACCACTAGGGTAATTCCTGCAAGCAATCGAAGAACAAGCAAGAACAAGTAGAACAAGCAACTCAATTGCTAATATGGAGTTAATAACCAATCTGAAAACATAGAGGTGAGGTTCCGTAGACTCGAAGACGGGCGGCTGGACCAGCACGGGCGCTTACAAGCAAGTAGCAATGGCTAAACTTTCATCTAAACAAAACTCAATCTGTTTGTGGCAGCTATGGGGGTATATGAGACGGTAGAGGATGACCAGGACATGGTTGGGGTCATCCCACAACCCTAGGACGCGCCCCTATTGGGCCCCACTTGATACACGGCCCATCGGCCCAAATTCTTGTGACGCAGCACTATGGACAGAAAAGGTCTTTGTAGTAAATCGATGATTTCGGCCGCATCCGAATAGATACGAAGATGAGTCCAGATCCATAAGAAAGTAGACTTAATAAGCTTTCCATCAAGTACTTAAACGCTCAAAACGGAGTCCGGATGAAGTCGTGGCGGCCGTCACAATGCAACACTTTCCTGCAGTCCGAATCCAGCGCCAAAATGTGTTGTACTTGTTCTCTTTCTATCTTTGGGCCAAAAGTGCCGTGGTGGCCTGGTGGAGGACGTGGGGACACTTGGACTTGGTCCCCAATCAACTTCTTTGGTATTCGATGCCTTCCATGTGTATCTAGCACTCTTTTTTATCCATGTATGTATTTCTGAAAATGACAATGAACACACATCATGGCACAACATCAATTCATCGAATGTAGCAACAATAATCATGATATATGATTGATTCACCTTTTGAATACAATCTATTAATATGGTCATATCTAAGCTGGTGATGTCCTCATCAAGAAGTGCAAACACTCGCGATCCCCTCACCTACAAATCTACCATACTTGATGATAACCAATCTGAAATAATAAAGGTGGGGTTCTGAATCAAGTAGAATGGATGGTCTAGCTGACACACGCGTCTACAAGGAAGTAGCAATGGCTAAACTTTCATCTAAACAAAAACCAATTTATTTGTAGCGGCTATGGGGGTATTTGAGAGGGGGGAGCATGACCAGGATGTGGTGGGGGTCATGCTCCAACCCTAGTATGCACCTCCATTGGCTCCGACATGATACACGGGCCAACGACCCAAAAGACGATGACCCAACAACGTGGGCTGAAAACGTATTGGTACAAATATGATAATTGTGGCCGACTCCAAACTGATATAGAGGTAACATCGGATCCGTTGGAAAGTAGACATGATAAGCTTTCTACGAAGTACTTGAACACCCAAAAGGGAGTTCGTATGTGACCGTGGCATTCATTACAAGTCGATGTTTTTCTACAATCCGAATGGCCTCCAAAACGTGTTGGACTTGATCTCTTTCCATCATTGGGCCCAAAATGACTTGGTGGCCTGGTGGAGTATGTGAAGAACACTTGGACTTGGTCTCCAATCAACTTCTTTGGTCCATCATGCCTTCTGTGTGTGTCTAGCACTCTTTTTTATCCATGTATGTATTTCTAAAAAAGATAATGAACACACATCATGGTGCAACATCAATTCATCAAATGTACCAACAATAATCATGATATAGGATTGGTTCACCTTTTGTTTACATGCCATTAATATGGCCATATCTAAGCTGGTGATGTCCTCAACTGATGGGAACCCACTAGGGTTTGCGCCTGATCCTTCGATGAGAGGGGGATAACTTTGATTTAGACTAGAGAGACGTTCACGGCCTGACTACAACCGTCCAAGGACGCTGCGCCTTAGCAACCGATACACCAACTCCAGCGGTTACCGTGATCTTGTGGAGCACGATCAACCAAACCACTAGGGAAATTCCTGCAAGCAATCGAAGAACAAGCAAGAACAAGTAGAACAAGCAACTGAATTGCAAATTTAGAGATGATTACCAATTTGAAATCACAAAGGTCGGGTTCTGAATCTAGTAGAATGAATGGTCTAGCCAACACACGTGTCTACAAGGAACTAGAGAAGCTCTGATACCAAATGATGCATCCGGCCGAAGCGTGGGGTTGGCCAAGACCCAACAAATTAAGGCTGCCTGGACCCCAACAGTTCTTAGACACACCCACTCAAGGAAAGGCCCAATCTCCCTAAAAGACTAGTCTGATAGGGGAAGGGTGGCTCTCCCTTTTAAGGTGGCTTCCTCCTTCTCCGCTAAGCAAGGTGCGATAATTAGGACGTGCACGACTGCCGCCTACTCTGTTGTGAGCCTGGCCAAACCATGCTCCGCTGGCCACGACTGCCGCCTACACTGTTGTGCGCCTCGCCGCACGGCTGCCGCCTATTTGACCATTGTATTGTACCCGAAAAGGATATTTCAAATTAGAGCCGATATAAACTTTGTGCACCAGATACTCTCTTTTGCAATTATACTTGCCAATAAAGTGATATGTATAATTAGACAAGCATGTCAATTTAGAATATGCAAAAAATTTCTCCTCTAAGGGTGCCTTTGGTTGGGCTTTCAACCTACTTTTGCTTCCAAAAAAGCCAAAAGCCCAACCAAAGGGGTTGACTATCATCCAAAGTCACAACAAAAAGCAGCTTTTGCCTAGTACAAATTTGAAGGCAGTCCAGACCTTGCTTTCACCTGCTTTTGGGTCACAAAATTACCCACCTTCCACCCATTACACACATACCGGTTCGTTTTTCCTCGATTCTTTTTCTTGCGCCCTCTCTCTCGTGTCCTCTCTCTCCGGCTCCATCTCCTGCCGACGAGCGGAGCCCGCCAACCGCGGCCCGTGAGGTGGAGCTCCGCACGCGCGGCCGGCAGTGGGGCTCCCACGCGTAGCTCGCGGTGGCCCCTGCGCGACCGGCGGCTGCAGAACTCCCACGCGCAGCTCGCGGCGACCCTGCACTTGGGGCGGCGCTCGCGTGGGGATGGGCCCCCGTCGCCCAGTTCCTGCCCCTCGTTGCCTGTCGCCGACCGCCATCCGCGTCAACTCCGACGGCCGCCACCACCCTAGCGCATGCGTAGGGATTAACCCGCAAAAGGCCACGGCTGACTCAGTTGACCGGCCATGGGACGATCTGGGCCATCTGATCCAAAACGGGCGGCTGGAATTTAAGTTGCGAAGGGGTACGAGGGCTTGTAATCTTGGTCATTCAAAGGCCAATGGATGGCCACAAGTGCGTCGGCCACCATAGGCGGCGGCGCCACCGTACACAGGAGCAGCCACGGCGGTTGCTCACCGGACTAGGGGGCGCGCGAGTTACGGTTCTCCATTCTTGACGAGGATTGGACAAGGAGGAAGAGGAGAACACGGCAAGCTCACCTAGGGGGACCCGGGCCGTTGATTTTGCGATGTGGGCAGCGGACCGCGGTGCGGGGCGGGCGAGCTCCTGGGCGCTTGTCGGGGACTTAGCTGCGGCTTCGTTCTCACGCGTCTTGGCGACGGGGAAGGATCCTAGGGGTCCTACGCATGCAAGGGGGAAAGAGGGGTTGAGGAGGAGCTCCACAGCAGCGGATCAACGGGCGGCGGAGCGGCTCACCATGGGCTTGGTCGGCAGCGTCACTGGATGCGGCGATGGCACAATGACAGTAGGGTTGGGCGGCGCGGCTAAAGGGCGAGCAGGTGGCGGTGCCTCTGCGCTTTATAGAGGGAAGGGAGCTCGGGAGGGGAGCAGACGACCATTGATGGCTTTCAATTGCCATCGATGTGCTCGAAGAGGGAGGAGGAAACGGGCGGGGAGTAAAGGGAGGCGAAGGCTGAGGCATTTTCGGGTGGGGCCGAGCGGGTGCACGCTTGTGGACACTTCTTACGGTCCACTATCAGGATTGTCAATCCTAGTAATGGTGCAAGGAGTGCTTATTGGTATTCTTACGACACAGATATACATCCACAAGCGCACGGATACCGATGTAGCATTTCACCCGGGAGTATTCCAAGGTATCGTATTTATTTCCTCAGAGAAGCATTGGATAAAGTGTATTGAGTATTAACAAGGATGTAACTACTAATTAAAGTATTGGTTAACAAGGCGGGGGTAAAGGATATGATGGGAGTGATATGCAGTTGACACACACAAGGAGAAATCTAGGATAGATAGAAGAGCGGCCTAGATACTGGGAGGACAATGAGATAGGAAAGGATTCCTATATACTTCCAATAACTTAGAGATATCTCCAGCAAATGTTACGACTAGATGAAGAATGGCATCTATGGTTCTTTTCCTAGTTCTGTTGTCTTAGCGTCGGGATAAGGTGCACATGACTCTCAGAAAGGGATGAGAAGGGAAGCCACTAACAACCTCTCAGGTTCCTACAGGAGGAGACTGACGTGGTGGATTACGAAGGCCGTATAGGGTTGTCACTACCTAACGACTACCACACGTACATTTGAATTAGAGGTAAACCAAGCTTACTATCTAGACTAGGCACCACACCTATGCTAGACAGTAACTAATTACTCCCCTAGAAAGAGCAAGCAATCCTGTCAATAGCCCGGTGACAATTCACCGCAAGTATTCAGCAGAAACGAGGAACCAGCTAAGACAAAGAATTAGGAGAGAACTTCTAGAACCAGACTTGATGCGAACCCGCTAGGGTTTATGCCCAATCTTTCGATGAGAGGCGTGGGGGATAACTCGATTGGAGGAGACGACGTTGATGGCCTGACTACAACCTTCCAAAGACTGCGCCTTAGCAACCGATACACCACCTCCTATGGATGCCGTGATCTTGTGGAAGCACGTCACCCGGTCCTGTCCTGCAAGCAATCGAAGAACAAGTATCGAACAAGTACTAAAATTACTAGATAGGAATGAAGTGTTCAATCTCAAACTCAATCACAAACGAAGTGGGGTTCTGAAGACTTGAAGACGGGCGGCTAGACCAGCACGCGCGCTTACAAATAAGTAGCAATGGCTAAACTTGATCTAAAGAAAAACCCAAGTGTTCTTGGCGGTGGCTAAGGGGTATAAGACAAGGGAGGACGACTACAGGGGTGCTGGGGTCATGCTCCAACCCTAGGAAGCATCCATAATGGACTCTACATGATACAGGACCCATTGGGCCAAAATAAGATGATGCACCATCATGGGCAGAAAACGTCTCTGCGTAAATAGACGATTCTGGCCGACTCCGAACAGATATGGACGTGCGGTTGGATCCGTTGGAAATTGGACTTGATAAGCTTTCCGTGAAGTTCTTGAACACCGCAATCCGATTCAGTATGCGACCGTGGCATCCGTCACAAGTTGAAGTTTTTCTGCAGTCCGAATCCAGCCCGCGTGAATCCTTTTTGTTCTCGATCCTCTCCATGATTCCTAAGCAAAACAAGAGTACACGGGTCTCCACAGTCTAAATATGATGAACATAAACTCCGGAGTGAACTCACCGGATGATTAGGTTGTCTAGCACGAGCACGGGTAATAGGACCGGCAATGATAGGAGAAGACGGCGTGGTTGTATCGTTGGCGGTGATGTCCTCATCATCCTCCCCTTCTTGCATTTGAGTCGTCCTCGACTGAAGCTCATCTTCCTCTCCCAAATATGGCTTCAAATCTGCAATATTAAATGTGGGACTAACCCCAAAATCTGTAGGCAACTTGAGCTTGTATGCATTATCATTAATCTTCTCTAATACTTTAAAGGTACCATCCGCTCGAGACAACAACTTAGATTTTCATAATTTAGGAAAACGATCCTTCCTCAAATGCAACCAAACTAAATCTCCAGGTTCAAATTTTAATTCCTTTCTACCTTTATCACCAGCAAGCTTGTATTTAGCATTCATGCACTCTATGTTTTCTTTAGTTGTTTTATGCATTTTCAACATCAATTCGGCACGTGTAGTTGCATCAAAATCCAAATTTTCAGATGATGGCAAATGCATTAAATCAATTGAAGCACGAGGCAAGAAACCATACACAATCTGAAATGGGCACATCTTTGTGGTAGAATGCATCGAACGATTATATGTAAACTCAATATGATGTAAACAATCTTCCCACATCTTAATGTTTTTCTTTAAAACAACCCTTAACATTGTAGAGAAAGTTCTATTCACAACCTCACTTTGACCGTCAGTTTGGGGATGACATGTAGTAGAAAACAAAAGCTTAGTCCCCAATTTAGCCCACAATGTCTTCCAAAAATAACTAAGAAATTTAGCATCACGATCAGACACAATAGTAGGCACACCATGCAAACGAACAATTTCCCGAAAGAACAAATCAGCAACATGAGAAGCATCATCAGTCTTATGACATGGTATAAAGTGTGCCATCTTAGAGAATCTATCAACAACCACAAACACACTATCACGACCCTTCCTAGTCCTCGGCAAACCCATCACAAAATCCATAGAAATATCTTCCCAAGGAGCACAAGGAACGGGTAAAGGCAAATACAAACCGTGTGGATTTAACCTTGACTTAGCCTTTTGACATGTAGTGCAACGAGCAACGAATCTCTCCACATCTCTTCTCATCTTTGGCCAAAAGAAATGACCAGCAAGTATATCTTCCGTCTTTTTGGCTCCAAAATGCCCCATCAAGTCACCTCCATGCGCTTCCTGCAACAACAACAAGCGAACAGAGCTAGCTAGAATGCATAGCTTGTTAGCTCTAAACACAAACCCATCACTAACGATGAATTTGTTCCATCCTTTCCCATCTTTACAATGCAGCAACACCTCTTTAAAATCAACATCATTAGCATATAGGTCTTTAATTGTTTCTAATCCAAAGATTTTGTAATCAAGTTGGTTCAGCAATGTATATCTCCTAGACAAGGCATCAGCAATAACATTTTCTTTCCTTTTCTTGTGCTTAATAATATAAGGAAAAGATTCAATAAATTCAACCCACTTAGCATGTCACGGTTTAGTTTTCCTTGACTACGAATATGTTTCAATGATTCATGATCAGAATGAATAACAAACTCTTTGGGCCACAAATAATGCTGCCAAGTTTCCAATATTTGAACAAGAGCATACAATTCTTTGTCATAAGTGGAATAATTCAGAACAGGCCCGCTCAATTTTTCACTAAAATATGCAACTGGTTTTCCCTCTTGCAACAAAACACCACCCAATCCAATTCCACTAGCATCACATTCAAGCTCAAAAGTTTTTTTAAAATCAGGAAGATGGAGGAGAGGTGCATGTGTCAACTTATCTTTAAGAATATTGAAAGCATTCTCTTGCTCTTTGTCCCAACGAAAAGGCACTCCCTTCGTCGATAGAAACCAGCAAGTCCTAGAAAACTTCGCACCTGTGTAATAGTCTTTGGTATAGGCCATCCATAGCTTCAACCTTGGCCTGATCAACCTCAATTCCCTGTGGAGTCACAACATGGCCAAGAAAAGACACTCGATCGATGCAAAAGGTGCACTTCTCAAGATTACCAAACAAACGTGCATCTCGTAACGCATTAAAAACAGCACGCAAGTGATCAAGATGTTCAACCATGGATTTGTTGTAGATCAAAATATCATCAAAGTATACTACAACAAATTTTCCAATGAAAGCATGCAAAACCTCATTCATTAATCTCATGAAAGTACTAGGTGCATTAGTTAACCCAGAAGGCATGACTAACCTCTCATATAGACTGAACTTAGTTTTGAAAGCAGCTTTCGATTCATCTCCCAATTTCATACGAATCTGATGGTACCCACTACGCAAATCAACTTTAGAAAACACAACAACACCACTCAACTCATCAAGCATATCATCTAAACGTGGAATAGGGTGTCGATATCGAATGGTGATATTATTAATAGCTCTACAATCAACACACATACGCCATGTTCCATCTTTCTTAGGCACCAAAATAACCAGAACAGCACAAGGACTAAGAGACTCACGCACATAACCTTTGTCGAGTAGCTCTTGCACCTGCCGCTGAATTTCTTTTCTATCCTCCGTATTTGTTCTGTATGGTGCATGGTTAGGCAAAGATGCACCAGGAATCAGATCAATTTGGTGCTCAATCCCTCTCATTGGTGGCAGCCTCGATGGTATCTCACTTGGAAACACATCCGAATACTCCTGCAAAATGTTAGCAACAGCAGGGGGCAAAGATTGCTGCATATCGTGAAGTGAAATCAAAGCATCATTGCACACCAAAGCATAGGTACCAGAAGTAGAAGCAACCAATTCATTTATATCAGATTTAGTAGCAAGCAAGCAATGCCCTTTTAATCTTATCTCATCTTTCTTACTTTTAGCAGATTTGACAATTTTAGTGTTCTCAGTTTTATCTTTTGTAGCTTTAGCAATGTCATCACGCACAATAGCCTCAGGAGACATGGAAAGCAAAACAAGTTTCTTATCATGGTGTATGAGAGAATATTGATTTGATCTACCATGATGTCTACAATCTATATCAAATTGCCATGGCCTACCTAGCAGAATATGACAAGCTTCCATAGGCACAACATCACATTCAACAACATCATGATATGAACCAATAGCAAAAGTAATTCGAACCAGCTTGGTTACCTTTACCTTACCGCTGTTGTTCAGCCATCGAATGTAGTATGAATGTGGATGTGGTTTTGTTGTTAGTGAAAGTCTCTCCACCATGTCGCTGCCAGCCAAGTTGTTGCAGCTGCCTCCATCAATGATCAAGCGGCAAGAACGCTCTTTAATTACACACTTAGTTTGGAACAATGTATGCCACTGATTTTGCTCCGCCTTCTCCATTTGTGCACTAAGCACACGCTGCATAATGAGGCTCTCATAATGCTCCGCATCTTCCGCACCAATCTGTTCATCTAGTGGCTCCTCACTACCTGCATCATCAGCCGCAAGCAAAGCAATTGTTTGTTCATCAAAAACACTAGCAGAGGAATACCCACCATCATTGTTTACCAACAAAACTCGCTTGTTTGGGCAATCACGCACACTGGACATCTCTTGTTCTTCCTGTGGAGGCAATTGAGGAAGTACTACCAGCTGGTTTTAGAGCAGATTTTGTTGCTGAATTTGTGGGAACAACACGTGTCCTGTCGCTGGAGGAAGGTGGCGGTGCTAAACGACTCGGTGATGGAGTAGGAGGAGGTGCACGCCCGGTCAAGGAAGTAGTCGTACGCTGCTGCCATGGTGCTGATTTTCCTGTAGAAACATTAGACCTTGCACCTGCACGTCGTCCCTGCACTTCTCTCTCAGCTTTATAAGCAATATGAAAACACTTTGTTATGCTGTTATAATCTTTATATTCAATGATGTCCCAAATTTGTCTATTCAACCCTCCCACAAATCTAGCAATAGCAGGTTCCTCACCCTCCTCTATTTGACAACGCAACATACCCATTTGCAATTCTTGATAATATTCTTCTACACTTTTAGCACCCTGTCTCAATTGCTGCAACTTATGTAATAGATCACGTGCATAATAAGAAGGAACAAATTTAGCCCGCATGACCCATTTCAAAGCATCCCAAGTTTGTGGCATGTTATTAGGATGTTTCTTGCCATGTTCTATCCACCAAGCAGAAGCAAAATCTGTAAACTCACTAGTAGCAGCCCTAACACGTGTAGCTTCAGGAAATTCATGGCATGCAAATTTTTTATCAACAGCAATTTCCCAAGTAATATAAGAATCAAGATCATATTTACCATCAAAAGGAGGTATCTTAAATTTAATCTTGCTAAAAGCATCATCATTACCATGTACCTCGTGTCGTCGATGACCACCCATACCTCGACGATTATAACGTTGCCGACGGCGAGCAGGATCTTGGTCTTCGACTTCAGTATCTGCACTATAAGCATTGTCCTCAAAACTTTCTTCCTTCTTGTCATCTCCATCTATTCCAGTGGTGGTTTTAGCATGCATCTCATCAAATCACCTCAAAAGTGCAGCAAGATTCTTGTCCATACGAGCCACTGACGCCTCCATCTTCGTAAGCTTGCTATTGGTTGCAATCTGCGAGGCCTCCAATTGTCCAATCTTGTCATTTGTCACCAGCAAGTCATTATGAATCCCCTCATCGTGCTGCTTCACCAACCTTTCAAAATATTGTATGATGCCCTTGGTGCGAGGAGACCGTGGAGTCTTGTCACTTTGAGATCCATCACCATCATCTTGAGAGCCTGTCATGGTTAAACAAATAGAGGCAACAAGAGGAACAGGTGAAGAAATAAAAGCCCTACAGCTAATAGGATGTAGGTACTATAAGGCGCTCACTCTCAACCTGTGATACAAGCTCTTACCAATTCTTACCTTGCTCGACAGGAGGGCACGGCTACCAACAAGTCTGCAAACCTGGAATGAAGTGTATCGGTGCCGCAACAACAAGACCTATAAAGTTGTAGTCGGATATGTGGAGCTATAGGTGGCTGAAAACAAGGAATAGCTAGCACCACGTTAGTTAAAACAAATCAAGCTGAATAATTGTTCAACGGTGGTACTGTGCTGGTCCTAGCCTAGACCGTGGTAGAGACGCGAGTCTGTACACAAAGAAAGTCACAACGCACCACCGAAAAGAAATCACAATGATCAACCCCTTTCTTCTTTTTCTTTTGCTTCTTTTTTTCTATTTCTTTTTTTAGGGGGTCCTCAAAACTGAATATATGAACAAAGAGGATCCCAAATAGCCAATCAACACACAAACTTTTTCAGAAAGTATAGGGGTATTTCGGTAAAAAAAAGATAAAAGAGGAAGGCACACCGATCTGTTTATGCACAATCTTGGAGAGGTCGAGTATGAATATGGAGTACTGTCACATTCTCGGAACATGTCAATATATAAGCACAAAGTAGCAGCTGCACGGTAAGGTAACACGAAGCAGCAAGCAACTCGGACTCTGAAACCGATTGCAACTCGAATTGCAACACGATGTGGGGGTTCGGTTTGGTCTTCCTTTTTTCGCAGTTAGCCGATTCCTGGTCGGATTGGATCACCAATGAGTACTCAAATTCACCTAACACAGGAACCAATAGGTAGCGTACAGCCGTGACCGAAACGTGACAAGAACTCGAAACTCTAAACGACCAGAACTAAGACCAGCAACTCGACATGACTGATGCAACCGAAAACTCAACAAGCCCTAACTAAGCAGTACTAGCAAGGCTCAAAGGGTTTATAGGATCACGGTAAACCAATCTACTAATTTTTTTGGCTTTTGTGTACTGTAGGAAAAAAAACAGGGGGAAGGATTGGAAATCTCTCACCGAACAACCTTGCTCTGATTACCAACTGATGCGAACCCGCTAGGGTTTATGCCCGATCTTTCGATGAGAGGCATGGGGGATAACTCGATTGGAGGAGATGACGTTGACGGCCTGACTACAGCCTTCCAAAGACTGCGCCTTAGCAACCGATACACCACCTCCTATGGATGCCGTGATCTTGTGGAAGCACGTCACCCGGTCCTGTCCTGCAAGCAATCGAAGAACTAGCAAGAACAAGTATCGAACAAGTGCTGAAATTACTAGATGGGAATGAAGTGCTCAATCTCAAACTCAATCACAAATGAAGTGGGGTTCTGAAGACTTGAAGACGGGCGGCTGGACCAGCACACGCGCTTACAGGCAAGTAGCAATGGCTAAACTTGATCTAAACAAAAGTGTTCTTGGCGGCGGCTAAGGGGTATAAGACAAGGGAGGATGACTACAGGGGTGCTGGGGTCATGCTCCAACCCTAGGACGCGTCCATAATGGACTCTACATAATACACGGCCCATTGGGCCAAAATAAGATGACGCAGCATCATGGGCAGAAAACATCTCTGCATAAATAGATGATTCTGGCCGACTCCGAATAGATATGGACATGAAGTCAGATCCATTGGAAAGTGGACTTGATAAGCTTTCTGTGAAGTCCTTGAACGCCCCAATCTGAGTCCGTATGCGACCGTGGCGTCCGTCACAAGTTGAAGTTTTTCTGCAGTCCGAATCCAGCCCACGCGAATCCTTTTCGTTCTTGATCCTCTCCATGATTCCTAAGCAAAACAAGAGTGCACGGGTCTCCATAGTATAAATATGATGAACATGAACTCAGGAGTGAACTCACCGGATGATTAAGTTGTCTAGCATGAGCATGGGTAATAGGACCGGCAATGATAGGAGAAGATGACGTGGCTGTATCGTTGGCGGTGATGTCCTCATCAAGACTACAACAGCTATAACCAACGCTAGACATTTCACAATTATCTGAGAAGTAAATGCAGAATTAATATCTCAAGGAAATGCAGAATATAATATATTAAATACTCAGAGTCTTGCATAAAGAAAAGGAAAAGATACAAGAGCTTTACCGAAACTCCAGAAGATGGCTCCGGAATCCCGAGCGAACCTCGACCCTGACTCTAACTCCCAGCTAGACTAGGCTAACTTCTACATCTTGAAAGAGAGTGATTAGAGACTTGCTCCCAAGTGGTGTGTGTTACAAGTGAAGTGGATGCTTCTATTTATAGCTTACAATGACGGTTGAGCTTGGGTAACCGCCAAGGCAGCCAGGGGGCATCTCCGGTTGATTCGGCCGAAGATCCTGGTTCGGCCAAACTCCCTGGTTCAGTCGAACCAGTGGATCCACCGCTGTCACACCCCAAAATTTTTGGATTTTGGGCTGTGAATTTTTAACATAATTAATACAATGATTTTCTCAATTTTCTAAAAATTTCCAAGCTTTATTTAATTTACAGGGAATTTATAAGAAAAAAATATTTGCAAAAAGGTAAATAAATTGTTGTGTTGCATTCATGCTGGTTGCATTGAATTTTGTTTGTGTGCAGTTCAAATTAGAATTTAAATCTAATTTAAATTCGCATTTGAATCGCATTTGTTTGAGCCCTAGAAAAGTTGTTTCGGCCTGAGTTCAATTTCGCCCCCTAAACTTTGTATCCGACTTGCTTTCGCTCCCTCCTCTCTTTTCCAAACGCGCGGCCCATCCCCACTTCTCCAGCCCAGTCGGCCCAGGTCCTGTCCGCGCAGCCCAGCGCAGCACCCCGGCCTAGCGCAGCGTCCTGCCCCGGCCCGTTCTTTTCCCGCTGGGCCCACTCCCTTTCTCCCTCCACCGCGGCCCGCCCAGTCTCCGCCAGCCCAAGCCGGTTTCGGCCCACCACGGCCCAGCCGCACGCCTCCCCGCCCTGCAGCGCCTTGCGCGTAGCGCCGCTGCCGACGCCACCTCGGCGTTTGCACCGCCCCGCTTTCCGAACCTTCCTGCACATCCCTCGGCCTTATGTAAACCGTCGACCACCCCGCCCCTCAGCATCACCACCACCGCCGCCCTCTCCCCTCTGTGCCGAGCGCCGCCGCCCTCTCTGCTCCCTGCGCAACGCTGCCGCCCTGTTTCCCCGCCGACGGCGCCATTGCCCGCGATACTCCGCCGCCTGTCGGGGCAAACAGAGGTCGCCATGGGCCTCTCCTCGTCGAGCCGGTGCTCCGCCGCCTGCTATCATCGCCGAATCGACGCCGGAACTCCTCACTCGCGTGGAGCCGCCGCCGCCGGCCCCTGCTTCCGCCGTGGGCAAGATTCCGGCCACCAGCACCGCCCCCCACCATGGTGAGCACCTGCTCGTGATGCCCTCTCCCTCCTTTCTCACTTGCGCGCCTCGCCCCGAGTCTCCATCCACCGGCGAGCCGGAACCAGTGCCGCCGGCGAGCCTCTGTGCTGTCCCGAGGAAGAGGATAACCGGTTTTCATTTGGGTCCCCGAGGAATCATGTAAATATAGATCGATTTCATGTGTCTTGGAGTTTTGGCAGAAAGCCCCCTCAGTAGATCTGTTTCTAGCAACCCAGCCCAAGCCATGAGCTTTTTCAGATCTAACCCTGCGATCCTGTCTATTTGTAAGCACTGTTTACAGTGTGTTGCGAACCTTCCCTGCTACGCCCTGAAGTATATAGTTAATCACAAATAGGTCCTTACAACCATGTTTTAAGCATAAAATCCACGT
Organism: Echinochloa phyllopogon; assembly: GCA_033239725.1. Classification (NCBI taxonomy): domain Eukaryota; kingdom Viridiplantae; phylum Streptophyta; class Magnoliopsida; order Poales; family Poaceae; genus Echinochloa; species Echinochloa phyllopogon. The sequence continues at coordinate 35,287,506 of BTCW01000018.1, forward strand.
TTTAGCTCCGATTCAACCCATTCTTGTTGCGTTAGTTTCATATCAACTTAAACTACGACCTAGTACTGTTATTTACCATGTGACATATTTCTGAATTTTATTTAATATTAAGTTGATTAAATGTTATCTAAATGTCTTCTCTTAACTAAAATTTAATTAAGGTTATACGGTTTTTCATATTAATGTTAACATGATTAATAATTATTCATTAATTTTTTGAATAAAATACAATTAAGTTTTACTTCGGTTTTTCATAAATGATTATTAATTTGATTAATGTTTATTAAGTAACTAGCTTTTCCAAATTAAAAGCAATTTATAGTTAAACTCTGACTTTTCATAAATAAATGTTAACATTGATTAATATTAACATAAATGTGTTTCTATCCTAATATTGATTAGTGCAAAACGGTTCATAAAGTTATTCGATTAGATGCTCACACGTTCTATTTTAAATTAATGTTTAATTTGGTATAATTTATACATAAACCATTATAAATAAAATGTGATTAGGTTCCACCTTGATTTTATAAATTCAAAAAATAAATTTGAATTAATTATAACATAAGGTGTTTCTCTGAAATAACCTTCACATATTATTTTATTTAATTAAAATATATCCAGTATATAGTTTTATTTGTTTAATCACCAAATCTTCCGATAGTTGTATCTTTTCAACTGTTGCTCCGTTTTCAGCGATCCTTGCTCTCACGTGACCATCGAACCAAGCCCTATCTTTTAGCGCGCTCTTTTAAAGCTTTCCCTTTGATTGATGTTCTGTTCTTAGTTGTATATTGTTTGTTTGCTTGTTTAGCATGTTGTGCTCGATGATTGTTGCGAGTAGAGGAAGGCCGCTCGAGAGATTTCAAGATCAAGAGCTGAAGACTATGAGTAAAAATACTGGATTTGAGGCAAGTTATAGCACGGACAATCCTTGCTACCTACTCACTTATAATATATTATTTCATACATGCATGTGTCTAATTTGATGTACCTTCAAGGATGTACCTAGCTTTGTTTATCATGTTCCTTTGATTACCCCGGGTTTATTGCATATGGGTAGATCTTTGCTATGCGCAGCTACTATCACGACCATTTAACTGATTAATTTTGACTTAATGGTTCACTTCAACATGATGATAAAACTTGCTTTTTAGTAACATGGATCAGGGAGCTAGAGCATGTGCTTCGTGCTTTGTTCTAGTGTCTCTCCCTAAGGAATGGTTCTTAAAGCGGCAACCCAGGAGCCTGTTGCCACCGCTAGAACTATAATGGCTCTGGTCTTGGACAAGTAGCATGTACGGCTCTAGCTTGACAGTAGTTACAGACGGGCCGACGGCGTTATGGGAAGCGCTTGTGAGAGTATGGTTTGATCCACCAAGGACGGGGGTACCGTCTGCTATGCCTCGTTAGGCACAGTCCCATGTTGGGAGCCACCGTGAGTGCGGGAGCTCCACACGTTGTGCTCTTTATTTTGTTGTTGGCATGCGTTGCCGCGCTCTGGACGCCATTGACCCTCCTATCGCTGCGCCCTGGGAGTCAGTCGATCTTGGTGCCTTGGATCATGCTGCCTGTGTTGTACCATAACGGCTACTGTTTTGTTAGGGTGTCTTGTGAAAAGCCTCGTAGCGTCCCTATGCGATCACACCTCGGAAGTGTGGTTTAAGAGGTTTGGCCACCTCGGCATTGTTGGGTTTGAAGTTCTTTTGAGCTTTTACGCGACTGGTGGGTAAAGGGTGAAACCTCTGCAGAGTGTAAATCTATCATGATAGCCTTGCTCAGGGTCACAAGCAGCCTGGATCCTTTTTGATTAGAAGATGGTATTTATTTATGCTTAATGTCACTTACACATTATTAATTGGGTTACAACTAGGATTCATACACTTGTAGTAATTTGGATAATGTTAAAATGAACCAACTAAAAGTGCTAATGCAGTTAAGCCGTGTCTAGCCTTTTTGAGCCTTCATAACCCGTGCTATACTTGCTAAGTAATTTTTTTACTTACACTTGCTATTTATTCAACAAAATCCCGGACGGGTAACAGATTGGGATGTGCATGAGTCTGCTGCTGAGTTTCCAGAAGATCTACCGTACTACTTAGTTGTGTTCTCCCAGTCAGAGTCCCTGTGGAGTGCGGCTTCACTTAGAGAGAGTTATTAGTCTTCCACTGTATTGGTTAGTTTATTTATGATGCACTCTGATGTAAAACTCTTTTTATTCGAGTAATATATTCAGCATATGTTCTTTGTTTACCATATTTGTTTGCTATATGTGTACTATGACTTCCTGGGCACACATATGGCCACATTCGGGTTTCTGTGTAAATCCGGGTGTGACAACTGCCCTTGGCCTCCAAGGGCTAAGATTGGCCCTAGGGAGGCGGTTGTGCATTGGAGGCGGTTCAGCCGAATTCCACAGTTCGGCCGAATCTGGGCTGGAGGCCCAGGCCTGCCCCCTGCACTGCCTTTGCTTCCTAGGCTTCGTGGGTGACTTGATCCAGGTGGCCTTCGTGTTGGTTTATCCTAGAAATGATGTGGCGGTGATCCTACGTGGCTCGTACGGTCGTCACTGACATGGACGTCCTCTGGTTGTGCTTCGCGTCGTGTACGGCTAAGGGGGGTAACCGGTCGAATAGAGTCGTTCGGCTGAATCGGTCATTTCTGACCCTATAGCACGTATTTCTCGTTATTGTACCTGCATAAGTGAAACACACCAAAACTATTGGAATTGTATTAGAAATAAACATAGATGAAAGGAATGTCACATATAACCTCTTTTATTCTCGAGTATTTGCGGTCAAAAACATGCCGTAACGACTGCCAACAACGCTCACAGGTGGAGGTGAGCCAAGTGGTGGCGACGGTGCTTGCTTCAGCCGTGGGACAGAGCAGGGGAGGAAAGGGAGGAAGGTTAGGGAAGAGAGTGACAGGTGGGTCCCGCATGGAAGGGAGAGAGGGAAGGCACAAAGGGGTCTGGGAGCCTTCTGCTGCATGCGCGGGAGGGAGTGGGCTCGGCCTAGGAACAGTGTGCGGGGGAGAGAGGAGTGGGCCGGGAAGAGGGGAGGGGCTTTGGGCCGGGTGGTGTGTGGGCTCGGGTGGGGGGGGGGGCTTGTTTGGGCTGAAAAGGGCCTGGTGGTCTATTTAGGTTTTAGATAAGAAGAAAAAGGAGAAAATGAGGGGAAAGGAAAAACACAATGGGCAAAGCCCTTTAGTAATGTTTTGGCCCTTAATTAATATATTTCGGAAATTATTTAGTCCTTAAACTTAAACACACTAACGAACTACTCGAATTTTAAAAAGGATTTTAAAATCCACATTTTTCCATATAATAAAAACTATGCAAGAGCATGAATGCAGCAACCACCTTATATTTATAACCTATATTAATTAGTTTTAAATTTTAAAAATATAGCTTTGTTATAAATAATTGTGCACACTTTCTATTAAATTCTAATAAATTTTAGGAAAATTTTAAAAACCTAGTAAATTCGAAACTAGGGTGTTACAAATACTACCACAGTTTACAAGAATCTCGTCCCGAGATTCAAAGAAAAGCTAGCAAGAGATGCAAGGATGGTATAGTGATTTTTGGAGAGCAACGATTTATGAACATTCTCCTTCATGTGATTTTTTTTGGGTGATGATCCACATGAGCATCCTCGAGTATACTGCTTCGTCTAGGTTGAATCTTCTTGCGTCCTCTTTTTGGATAGAACAAGGTAGGGCAATAAACTAAAAGGTGACAAGGATTGTCAAGGATAGAGGAGGAAGGAAAACCCAGCTATCTATTTATACATATATAACCAACTGATGTCATTGCGGACAGGGTCCCACAACACATCAACACTCAAACAAAGATCCAAATCAAACAAGGTCACAATAACAGACATACAACGGCAACCAAGAGCACACTAACATATCACAAGTCCTTAAAATAGCACACTATCAAACATAATCCTTAACAATTGATCTATCGGTGAGAGAAAGCATGGGTGAAACCTATTATAACTCGAAAACTAGAACTACCGAGGATTTAGGTACTCTTGTAGTCTTTGATGTTGATGTTGAACCTCTATTCATGAAAGTCTTGATGTTTTTCGGGTTGATGGTGACATGTTGTGTAGTATCTTCTCTTGATCTTGAGATGACGATAGGGGCAACAACTAAATATTTTGAATAAGAGAGGAATTATGAATTCATTTGCTTGGAATAGCAGAATAGATAAGTTCAGAGTGCAAACAGTGAGGCAGAAGGCCAAGGAGGTGAATGTTTTCAAGATAAGTTGAAAATATGACCTTAGCGAAAACCATTTCTACCTGGCTTGCGTCCTACGGTTGATATAGCTCTGATACCACTTCTGTCACGCCCAGTTTTAAGGACAAAACCGAACACACCCTTTATGCATGCCCAGGATCAATTTTAATGCATAAAGTGACATCATCAGTGAATATTACAACATATATAAATTACAAAGCGTATATTATTACAAAATGACCAAAGAGTCTTAAAGAAAATTACACAGCGAAAATACTAATCACAGCGGAGGGCTCCATGTTCCACAGGAACGTCAATCGGGGGCATGCGAACCAAGAACTCAAGGTCTTCACGATCCAAGTCTTGCCTACCCTATTAAGCTCTATAGCAAGCGTAAGTGCACTTATGGTTGGCACTTAGCAAGTGGGAGGGAGAAAATGACATGAAGGCTTAACAAAGGCTTTATATGATGGACTGCGAGGCTCAAATTTTAGTTGGCCAAATTTTAATTTAGCACCTACAGATATTATAATGTGATAAGCTTCCCAAACCACCCAACTTAAGGTTAATCCCACAACTAACCAAAACTACAGTTAACCACCATTGTGATCCTCCCTAACCACCTAACCATATGAGGGTCCAGGCCGCTCTTGGCCGTGAGCACGACTGTTATAACAGTTTTACACTCTGCAGAGGTTGTACACTTTCACCATGAGTCATGTCAACACCATTCGCTTGGGGCCGCTAAACCCCCCTCAAATTTCTGAGATGTGAGTGCTACGCGGTGCACTACGAGGCCTTTACAAAGGTTCACCAGCGTAGATTAACAGGGTTACAGCATGCCCTGGTTACCCTGCGACACCCGAGGTTCCTTGCTGAACTCTTGGATACGCAGACCCTCATCCAGCCTAGACAGCTTAACCCCGACTAGCGGTTGCCCCTAATTATTCAGCCAAGACCAGCGCCCATCTAGTTCTCATGGTTGTACTGTTGTCCTGGGTGGTCACTCCATAGATCAAACCTTAAGCTCGGCTCAGGCAAAACCAACATAACATTCCTCAAACACCAAACACTCAAGCCCACTTGCCTGAGCTGCCTAGAGTTCCATGTTGCTAAAAAGATTACCAAACCCACATTGCATAGCTCATTATTAGTCAATATTGAATTAACCCAATCATCCATTGTTGAGCGCAACTAAGAAAGAATTCTACCCATAAAGGTAACCTCTAAGTGCAACAAGGAAAGTTAATGAAATTCTAGTAAACAACCTAACATCGGATCCCAACAAATTATGAAATCTAATGCAAGTAATTATAAATAATAGGTGACATTGCGTTAAATAAATTAAATAGGTACAAGGAAAATGATCAATGAACCACTTGCCTCAAAATTAAATTCAAGGTTCCCACTTGCTTTGAACGTTCCTCAACGTAAACATATCAACTGCAAACAAGCGTACATATACAACTAAGAACAATACGCCAAACAATAACAAAATAGTTTTGAAAAGCATACTATAAACTAACACTAGCTACAACGAACGCAAGGGCATGAAAAATGCTTAAAATGGAGCCACGCTTGAAAAGGTACAACTATCGCAAGGTTTCAATTATATGAAAAAGGACCACTATATGCTGCATAAATTTTAATTTATGAAAACATGCATGGAGGATATTGCGAGAAAATACCCTATGTTGAAGTTATTCAAATTATATTTAACTTATAAAGTAAGGTAAAACCTAGTCATATTTAATTTATAAATTATTTCATAAGAATTAAGCCATTTAATATTTAATTATGAAAGTAGAAGCATATGAGAGGGTCTAATCTATTTGTTTCATGTGTCATGTTAAACTAAGCAAGTTACAAATTAAAAATACATTTATGTTGGTATTATACAAGTTAACATGCATTTATCGAAAGCCAGTGTATAAACCTAAACAAATTTTATTTAGCAAGCAAGTTGAAAGGTATTTAATAAATATTATATTTTATTTAATTTTATAAATCATGATCATCATGAAACTATGCTTGTAAACAATAGCCCATGCTAAAAGGGGACCATCGCAATGAGAACGGGCTAAAACAAAGCTAGGACGCAAAAGCTACGAGCTAAAACGTGATTTAACTATTTTCTGGAATTTTATTTACACCTAAAAGAATTTTATTTGAGCTAAAACTAATTTTGATAGCAAAGCCAAGGGTTATAATATTTTCAGAATAAAATAAACTAATTTTTGACATCATATTTGCAATATATGACATCAACAAGGTATTTTATACAAGGTGTAAATATGTTTTGCATTTTTATTAAATTATCAAGGGCATTTATTTAATTTTCAGAATATTTCAATGGCTAGTATGTGAAATGTACAAGGTTCAGTAATTAAATATCGCAAAATAGTGAAAATACAAGGTTTAATATGCTAAATATAGAAAATGCCATACTACCTATCTTGAGATGGTAACTCCAGAAGGCATGGAGACAAAGATGTTCTTGGAACACATCATCATGGTACCAGATCAGATCACTAACTTCTGCAGGAGTACCATGAAGGACTGCATCAACTGGCTGCTAGCCATGCTCAAGGTGCACAATCCAGAAGTAGTCGAGATACCCGCTGGAGGCACCTTGGAGGAGTATGAGGCGTTGGTTGTGGTAACCGAGCCTGTTGCTGATCGATTCATTGACTCGTTAGAGTGATAGATGAACATTATTGACATTGTGTTATAATATTACTACTGTTAAGTAGTCTTCCATGTTTGCTACTGGATAAGTAGTCAATTAACATTGCTACTGGTTAAGTAGTCAATAAAATCTGCTACTTGTTAAGTAGTCTTTTTTATTCACTACTTGTTAAGTAGTCGGGTTAAGATTGCTACTGGTTTAGTAGTCTTTTTGTGATGTGTGCATGGTCGTAATGATTCTTGATTAGTCTGCTGAAGCAAACGTAGTTGTTTTAGTCTTATTAAGACCGGATAGACTGCTAGTGCAAGCCGAAAGTACTACTTGTAGTAGTTTGAATTGTGTGTTTTACACAAAGACGCAATACTAATGTACGCAAGATACGTTTAGGATTGGACTCTAATGAGTTCCTATAGTGCGAGAATCGAGGGATCTGGTGTAATCGTAATACATCAGAAATTCCTGAACCTTTCTAATGAAAGCAAGGCAATAAAGGAAGCGAGACTAGCACCTACAACCGTGTATGGGTTGGGGCAGCTCATCCAAGACTTCTAAGGCTTAGCGCCACTTTCATAGAAAGCAGTCATGGTCCCTTTGAGCAAAGTAAAACTACCCCGGGCTTGTGTCCCGACCAGTGTCTATTGACAAGCAAGCTTACACAAGGCCTCTCTAGTGAGAGGTCTTCTGGAGAGTAGATCAAAGACACATAGCAACTTGTAGTTGACAGTGGAACATTATCTTTATTGATTTGTAATCATGGAGTGTATATCAGAGAATTTTACATAACCCCATTTTACGGGTAGAATTTTCGCAAGTGCTCAATATTCCACGCGTTTGACAAGTCCTCGCCTTCTTGAGTTTGGAGGCGATAGGTGTTGGCAGTCGTTACAGCCCAAATCCGACCACCAATACTTGGGAATAAATGCTGTTATATGCAACATTCCATGTACTTAGGTTTTATTTCTATTAAAGTTCCACGAGTTTTGGTGAGTGACACCTGTGCAGGTACAACTACAACAAATACGCGCTATTGGGGCCAAAAATGACCGAATCGGCTGAACGACTCCGTTCGGCCGGTTACCCCCCTTAGTCGTGCACGTCACCGGGAGTCGTCCAATGAATATCAAGCGAACACGACAAATGACATGAGGACGGCAGCCATCTCTTCCCGGGCCACGACCACATCACCTCTGGGCCATAAACACACGAAGCCAATTACCAGGAGGCAGCCCAGAAGGCCCACAGAGCAAAGGCGGCGCAGGGGAGGGCCGGCCACGGGCCAGGCCCGTTCGGCCGAACAGGTTGGTTCGGCCGAACCGACTCCCCTGCCCAAACCGCCTCCAGGGGCAAAATCCTGGCCCTTGGTGGCCAGGTCGGTGCATCCCTCGGTTCGGCCGAACCGGGGAGTTCAGCCGAACCGAGATCTTCGGCCGAACCGCCTCCCTGCCGCCTCTAGCTGCCTTGGCGGTTACCCTGCCTACAACCGACCTTTGGAGCTATAAATAGAGGGTCACACTTCACTTCTAAACACACACCACTTGGGAGCAAGTCTCCATTCTCCACTTTCAAGATGTAGAGTAGGCTAGTCCTGTTGGGAGTTAGAGTCAGGGTCGAGCTTCGCTCGGGGTTCTGGAGTCGTCTTCTGGAGTTCTGGTAAAGCTCTTGTATCTTTTCCTTTTCTTTATGTAAGACTCTGAGTTTTCTCAATATATTTCCTCCCGCATTTACTTGAGTTATTTGTTCTGCATTTATTCCAGGATATCTGTGGAATGTCTAGCTCTGGTTATAAGCTGTTGTAGTCTGGTTCTATAAGTTCTATCTTAGTTCTTTATCTCAGCTGGTTCCTCGTTTCTGCTCAATGCTTCCGGTGAATTGTCACCGGGGTATTGACAGGAGTGCTTGCTCTTTCTAGGAGAGTGAGTAGTTATTGCCTAGCGTAGGTGTGGTACCTAGTCTAGATGGTAACCTTGGTTTGTCCCCATCGCAACGGAGGTGGTAGCCGTGAGGTGGTGACAGCCCTTTCGGTCTTCGTAGTCCATCACGTTAGTTCCGGTCTGCAGGCACCCCGTAAGAGCACGGAGTTTGTGGCACCCCTTCTCATCCCTTTCTGTGTGTCACGGGCTCCGTCCCCGATGTTGAGATAATAGAACTAGGAAGAGAACCGTAGATGCCATTCTTCATGCTAGCCGTAACCCTTGCCAGAGGTATCTCAAGGCCAGTGGAAGTATATAGGAATCCTTTCCTGTCTCGTTGTCCTCCCACTAGCTAGACCGCTCTTCTATCTCTATCTTAAACTTCTCCTTGTGTGTGTCAATTGCATATCACTCCTATTCTATCCTTTACCCCCGCCTTGTTAGCCGGTACTTTAATTAGTAGTTACATCCTTGTTAATAGTCAATACTCTTTATCCAATGCTTTCCTGCGGAAATATAAATACGATACCTAGGAATACTCCCGGGTGAAATGCTACATCGGTATCCGTGCGCTTGCGGATTTATATCTGTATCGTAAGAATACCAATGAACACTCCCTGCACCATTACTAGGATTGGCAATCCTGATAGTGGACCGTAAGAAGTGTCAACAAGCATTTCTGGCGCCGTTGCCGGGGAAGCAATTGGCGAAAGATATTGATGATTGACATTGGTGTCTACTAATTTAATTTACCGCTAGCATTAGCGGGATCACCCCTGTTTGTTTGAGTTTGTTTCAAACAGGAGGATACAGAGAGCCTAGGGTGCCTGATCATGCAGGATTTATCAATGTTTGCCCCTGACTACTGCGATTCGGCCGATAATCTTCAGAAGAAAAGAAAAAATATTTCCCACAGGTATGTGTTTATATTAAAAATATACATATATACTATCATAATCATGTGCAGCCTGAAGGGAAGATCGTCGTCCTAGAGAAAAACAAAATCAAATGTGACAGACGAATGACGCTGCATCACCGCAATTCTGTCTCAAATTGTCGGTAATGGCGAGAAAATCAAGGTATGTGAGATAGTCCAGCTCTTAGACTTTAAATTTTGAGCTTTATCCTTTAATTTTTTGCATTATCCACTGCATGTTTGCTTTGAATCACTTAATTTAGAAATTCATGCATTTTATCACCCCATTTTTTTTCCAATCCACTGCATGTTTCCCATTCTTGCATTCGCATACATTCACCCCATCACTGTTTTGCATTGAAAAAAAACTAAAAAAACAAAATAAATATCCAGTGACCACTGGTTTTAAGCCAAGGTGTTTGTATGTGTGCAAGCCTTGATTCAAGACTAGTGGCCAAACTTCACCTGGCCTGGCTAGTTTTCGCTCGTTCTTTGCGCTTTGCGTAAGAGAGGACACGTACTCCACGCCTCCGCTCCTTTGCCGCTCCACTAGCTTGTTTTAGGACCCATTGTTTCAAGATTCGCATACAAGCTAGTTCCGCGGCATTCCACGAGTTGGCATATTTGAGTGCCGATCCCCTTTGCCACACCCACGATCTTGTACCCGTACACGGCAACATCAACATGAAGGAGGACTCAGCCAACTACGTGGAGTCACGTCGACGTAGTGCCATCACTGTGGCATCAGTTCCAAAAGTCTTCATCATTAGATGCCAATGGTGGGAACACTCAGGTACGTGAAAAGGTTTTTGTTTTTTTACCTTAATCAAAGCAAAGTTCACTAGTTTCCTTATGCTTATCTCCATGTGAATATCTCTCAATGTCTTCATGCTCCCTTTATCTATTTTGGTTTGCTCTAGTTTGAATGTAATCTCGAGAACACATTCATAATCTCTTTAAATTAAGCATGGTGCTTAGGTTAATTAGCTTGCCTTAATCGAACTAGACATGGTGTCAAGTTTGATTAATGAACCTTTAAAGCAATACTTCTATGGATATTGGTTGTATGTGTGGACTAACCCCTACAGAAAAAAAAATCAAAAAAAAGAGAGAAGGGGGAGTCCCAAAATATACTTCACACCGGATATGAAGGCTATGGATACACTTGAAGCCCAGGGTGGACAATCATTCCAGGTATGCACATATTGCAGTAAATTATAAGTAACCTGGAACAGGAAGTTGCATCGTCCGAGACATTCTCTCCAGATCGGACGGTGACAAGAACAATTGAAGACAGGAGAAGTCCCGCTCGCGAACTTAAAAGCTGAGCTCTCACCGCGAGGAAAACCGGTATGTATCCCATATTTCCCTTCCAATTTTATTTCCTTCATTGCATTTGCATGTTTCCCTTTCCAAAATAAATGAACCACTTGAGTAATTAATTTGAGAGAGAGTAGAAAATTTTGCAAGCTTGGTTAGAAATAATTGGACACATGCTGAAATTTAATTAGAGAGGGTGTAATTTGTAACTTTCTTCAATTTCACCCCTTCTAGAACATCTCCAATTATTTACCATCATCACCAACCAGCACCAAACATGTCTACCCCACTAAAATGGCTGCATACTCACCAATTATCACAAACATGGCAGCATGGGGGTGACTCCACTAAAACCAACTTTGGTCATGTCAAGTTTGCATCTTACCTACCACTAAAAACCAGTCACATGACCTTGGGAATTGTTGGCCACACAAAATTTCGTGGAATCAAAATAAGGGGAGGTGCTCCACTCAGGGAGGAGTGACCTGGCCACCAGGGCCTAGTTCGCCCGAACCACCCAGTTTGGCCGAACCAGGGACCTGCCTCCCCTCGGCCTATAAATGCTGGTGCGTTGCTTGCTTGCTCTCACACACTCATACACTCTGAAAAATTTCTGTTAGAAGCTCTCCCTCTCTCATTTCTTGCTCTAGCTTGTGCTCAAGTCCTTCCCAAAGTTCTTGCTCAAGTTTTGGTTCACTTGCATCACTAGAAAATCCCAAAAATATTTTGCTTTTGTTGCGATCTTTGTGCTGAAATTCTAGACGATTTTGTGGTGGTCACCGACACCCACAAGGACGACTAACCTTTTTGTGTTGGTTTTTATCCCCGCAAGAATGACTAACTATCTCGAACGACTGACTTGATTTTCTTGTGCTAACCATATATATTCAGTCCTTCGGGTAGTTGTTGTTGCACTAACCTTTTGCAGGAATCATGTCGAAGTTCTTCACGTCGCTCCGTCGTTCCGCCCGGCTAGGCCGATGATCGGACGATGCTGGGAGTTCCCCAGCTCCGTCCCGAGGCTCGAGCCGGATGGACACGGACGAGTACGGAGCAGCCGGCTCGGGATGGGGCCATGCCACGCCCCCGGCCAGGCAGCTCCTGAGCGAGAGTGACATCAATCTCAGGACAGAACGGGAACAGAACACCTTCAACGAGCTTCGGCTGAAGGAGTTCGAGCACACCTGTGTGTTTGAGCAAGACTTGCTCAGGGACACGGGGATAGACGTAGAGTTCATGGAAATCTTCCAAGCCGTTGGCTGGGAGAATTTCTGGCACATCAATGAAGAAGGTTCGTACCTGCTCACCCTTGAATTCCTCTCGACTTTGGTTTCTGAAACTGGGGGGATTCGTTTCCAATTTTTCAACCAAGAGTTTTTCTGCTCTTGGAGGGATTTTAGTTCGGGTCTCGGATTTTCAAGCCGTTGTTCCTTAGACCCGAACAAAGTGCTTAAAAGATTTGACCAGGTGGCATTTTGGAAAAAGATTTCGGGGCATACCAACTGTCATGCGCCGCGCACGAACAGCATACATAACCCCACTTTGCGTTTCATGCATCGTTGGGTGTCTATGACGATATTCCCCCGGGCAGATTTGCGCCCTGTCAACACCATCGATTTGCGGGTTCTTTTTGCCATGGTCAAGCAGATTCCCTATTCACCTGTGAAAGACATGGTTGGTCACTAGTTGTCTCATATTTCTCGTGTGGGTAGCATGGAGATGACTTCTCTAGTCACTCGCCTCGCTAACCATCTGGGCGTCCTCCAAGGCGCCCGGCTCACGTACATCGAGACAACGCGTTCCGTCGTGGATGCCGAGCACTTCGTGCAAGCCCACATGATACGGCGGATGCCTGACGCAACGCTGGCAATGATTTACTGTGGATATACAACTGAAGTGCCTTTGCCCTGTGCAGCACTAAGGTTGTATACCACGCCGAAACTAACTCTTCAGTTGAGGACCGAGTCGGACGATTCTCCACCTTGGAGAGAGCCCGCTCGCCACAGCGTTGCAGGTGACGGACCCGTCATGAGGGGACGAGCCAGGCGTGATGCTGGGCTCGCCACCTCACAGGAGCCGGAAGATGCACCACAAATGTCGCACCGACACACTTCCGCTTTTGAGGCCACCTACGACATGTACACCGGTGCTGGGACGTCCGGAGCAGGAGGCTCCAGGCAACACCAGGAGCCGAACTACTTCACCTTAGGACGCTGGGACTACGGCCAGGACACGGACTCCGAGTGGTCCGGGAGTCGGTATGGAGGAGGGTACGACAGTGCCTCCCAGCCATATTACCTCGGAGACTCACAGTCCGCACGCTTCGACTACGGCCGGGAGTTGCCCTACATCTCCGACCGAGTCGAGCTCATCGACGACCGTAACCGAGAGATTCAAGACACGCTAGCCCGCCATTCTCAGTACCATCAAGAGAATAGCGGGATGGTAGCGTCCATCCAGCATGACGTCCACGAGCAAGCAGAACAGCTGAGCCAGTACCTTTCAAGGCTCAACCCCTACCAGTGAAAGTCCAAGCTTGGGGGAGGACCCCCACCAGGTATGTCCCGATTTATCCAGCACTTTGATCTTTTAATTTCCCTTTCATTTTCCTTCATGATAATTTGCATTTAAAAAAATGAAAATACCAAAAATATTTCCCTTAAACAATATTTCCCTTGAATAAAAATAACTCCCAACTATGCATGGAATGAATCATATGCCTCTCACCTTGGAAATGATGAATAGTTGCTCTGTCATTAATTTTGCAAGTACTTTGTTTCAACTAGTTGCTAGATTGTGCTTGAGTTATTTGGCATGAGTAAAAATGATCCTGAAAACCTTGTGGGAGCACATGCTTTATTCCAAGTCTAAGTTTTTGTGGGGATTGATATAGTGAGAATTTGGTTAAGTTCCATTCTGCTTTTAGTACGGGGAAAATCTCAGAAATTTATGCTTTCAAAATGAAACAAGTTCCTCATTGGTCAAAATACCTACCAGAGCCATATGATAAGCTTAGTTGAAAATTTCTACTCATATGCTACTTGTTATCTTAGTAAGCTTTGTCAAATTGTTGTGACCTTTGAGTGAAGCTTTCATATTCTTAAAGATCGAGACCCACGTACACACACCACCTCTCACTTGCAATTCCTACACTGGGAGTTAGCAAACATTTTTCCATCATCCATCCACAAAAATAAATGCTCCATGTTCTATGAGTTCCCTCTCCAAACATTCTTGATAGGGACATGGGCTATGCAAAAAGAAAAGCATGCCAAAGAAGCATGGCAACAATAAGAGAAAAAGAAAAGCATGCCAAAGAGCATGGCAAAAAGAAAGAGAAAAAAAAGAGCATGCCAAGTGGCATGGCAAAAATATGAGAATGAAAGATAGCCCATGTTCTCGAAAATAAATCAAGGAGAGGGAGTTTTCATCCAAGGAGTTCCACCATATTCCATTCCACCATTCCACCATATTCCACTACATTCATATCCACACACTTGCACGTCTCGATCTTAAGATGTGATTTGTCTCCTCAGAGATCCGGTCTTTGACTTAGCAAAATATAAGATGCATGCATGCCTTCATCCTTTGTCCCTGAGCCACACAAAAAGCCATATTAGATGTTAGGATGAAAAGAAGGCACAAGCCTTTGGTGAGGATTCAAATACACTTGAGTGATTGAATGTGCCAATGAGGAACAATTTGTAGTTTTCAAAACTTGTGAAAAAATTCCGAGATGGGATCCTGAAAAGAGTAGAGTGGAATAAAACTGAGTTTAAACTGTTCGTCCTTTCAACCGCCCAAGATAAGGAGATTGCTATAAGCCCCATAGGTAAAAAGGTGATTTGAAACTTTGCCTATGATTCAAGTATTTTTGAAGACTAGTTGTTTATAAGTTACCTGCAAAAGAAATGACATTGTAGCAACTCCTGATCCACCGAGCCTAAGTTTATATCTTTGCTCGAGGACGAGCAAAGAGCTAAGCTTGGGGGAGCTTGTTGGCGGTCGTTACAGCCCAAATCCGACCACCAATACTCGGGAATAAACGAGGTTATATGCAACATTCCATGTACTTAGGTTTTATTTCTAATAAAGTTCCACGAGTTTTGGTGAGTGACACCTGTGCAGGTACAACTACGACAAATACGTGCTATTGGGGCCGAAAATGACCGAATCGGCCGAACGACTCCGTTCGGCCGGTTACCCCCCTTAGCCGTGCACGTCACCGGGAGTCGTCCAACGAATATCAAGCGAACACGACAAATGACATGAGGACGGCAGCCATCTCTTCCCGGGCCATGACCACATCACCTCTGGGCCATAAACACACGAAGCCAATTACCAGGAGGCAGCCCAGAAGGCCCACAGAGCAAAGGCGGCGCAGGGGAGGGCCAGCCACGGGCCAGGCCTGTTCGGCCGAACAGGTCGGTTCGGCCGAACCGACTCCCCTGCCCAAACCGCCTCCAGGGGCGAAATCCTGGCCCTTGGTGGCCAGGTCGGTGCATCCCTCGGTTCGGCCGAACCGGGGAGTTCGGCCGAACCGAGATCTTCGGCCGAACCGCCTCCCTGCCGCCTCTAGCTGCCTTGGCGGTTACCCTGCCTACAACCGACCTTTGGAGCTATAAATAGAGGGTCACACTTCACTTGTAAACGCACACCACTTGGGAGCAATTCTCCATTCTCCACTTTCAAGATGTAGAGTAGGCTAGTCCTGTTGGGAGTTAGAGTCAGGGTCGAGCTTCGCTCGGGGTTCTGGAGTCGTCTTCTGGAGTTCTGGTAAAGCTCTTGTATCTTTTCCTTTTCTTTATGTAAGACTCTGAGTTTTCTCAATATATTTCCTCCCGCATTTACTTGAGTTATTTGTTCTGCATTTATTCCGGGATATCTGTGGAATGTCTAGCTCTGGTTATAAGCTATTGTAGTCTGGTTCTATAAGTTCTATCTTAGTTCTTTATCTCAGCTGGTTCCTCGTTTCTGCTCAATGCTTCCGGTGAATTGTCACCGGGGTATTGACAGGAGTGCTTGCTCTTTCTAGGAGAGTGAGTAGTTATTGCCTAGCGTAGGTGTGGTACCTAGTCTAGATGGTAACCTTGGTTTGTCCCCGTCGCAACCGAGGTGGTAGCCGTGAGGTGGTGACAGCCCTTTCGGTCTTCGTAGTCCATCACGTTAGTTCCGGTCTGCAGGCACCCCGTAAGAGCACGGAGTTTGTGGCACCCCTTCTCATCCCTTTCTGTGTGTCACGGGCTCCGTCCCCGATGTTGAGATAATAGAACTAGGAAGAGAACCGTAGATGCCATTCTTCATGCTAGCCGTAACCCTTGCCAGAGGTATCTCAAGGCCAGTGGAAGTATATAGGAATCCTTTCCTGTCTCGTTGTCCTCCCACTAGCTAGACCGCTCTTCTATCTCTATCTTAAACTTCTCCTTGTGTGTGTCAATTGGATATCACTCCTATCTATCCTTTACCCCCGCCTTGTTAGCCGGTACTTTAATTAGTAGTTACATCCTTGTTAATAGTCAATACTCTTTATCCAATGCTTCCCTGCGGAAATATAAATACGATACCTAGGAATACTCCCGGGTGAAATGCTACATCGGTATCCGTGCGCTTGCGGATTTATATCTGTATCGTAAGAATACCAATGAACACTCCCTGCACCATTACTAGGATTGGCAATCCTGATAGTGGACCGTAAGAAGTGTCAACAATAGGTTCCATCCCCACTAACTTGTTTTACAAGAAACAGACCTTCCTACCATGACATAAGCTTGTGTAGACAGTCATTCTTCTGAATGCGTTTAAGAACCAAGTCTCCAATGACAAAGGAACGTGGTTGGACGGAGTGCTGATGATAACGCCGTAGGCCTTGGAGATATCGTGTATTCTGAATAAGAGCCGCTACCCGAGCTTCTTCGATGCCATCAACGTCTTAGAATCGTTCTTGCTGGGCGAGTTATTCATCGTAATTTTTTAGTCGTGGAGCCTCCTAAAGGAGATCAGCGGGTAGAACTACTTTAGAGCCATAGACCAGAAAGTAGGGCGATTGCCCAGTAGCACGACTAGGCTGGGTGCGTAGCCCCCAGAGTACTGCAGGTAATTCCTTGGCCTACTTGCCACTGTATTTCTTCAGGGGTTCATATAGTCTGGGCTTTAGCCCTTGTAGCAACAAGCCGTTGGCTTTCTCAACTCTAGGCCTTCCCGACTAGTGTGCGTGAAGTTGCGTGGTTACGGCAGATGCCTCCATGGATTTCCTCCAGCAATGTTCTTCCTCGATCAGCTGTGATGCACTTCATCAAGACGTTGACCGAAGCCCCACGTCAATAAAGCTTATTGTCTACCACAACGTAGCTTGCAGCTCTACGCTTAATGCGTACTTGTTCTTTTTCATCCTTTGGAAGTTTATGGTCTCTCAGGTACTCGATGAAAGGAATCATCCAGTCGGTGTCGATTACCATGACCTGTAGGTCTGGCTAGACCTGATCAGAAGTAGTTTCTTCAAGTGATGGCTCCTTAATGGATGGCTAATGTAGTTCATGAATGAATATTTCTGCTGGGACTTCCGCGCGGCGTGATCCTAGCTTTGATAAAGCATCGGCAACGACATTGTAGTCGTGAACAACATGGTGAAATTCCAAGCCATAGAAATTGTGCTCGAGCTTGCGGACTTCTTTGACATAAGTGTCCATCGTCTCTTTAGAGGCGTCCCAGCCTTTATTGACTTGGTTAATAGCTACAGCCGAATTGCCGAAGACAACAAGTTGCTTGATACCAAGCGATGCAGCTAGGCAAAGCCCGTGCAACACGGCTTCGTACTTTGCTTCATTGTTAGTGACCTGAAACATAATTTGTAAGACATACTTGAGCTGATCACCTATAGGTGATATGAGTAGTACACTAGCTCCTCCGCCTTCCAGCTTCAACGATCCATCAAAGTACATGACCCAATGCTCCGGGCGAGTAGTTGACCTAGAGTATTGGATCTTTGTCCACTCAACTGTGAAATCAGCAAGGGCTTGAGACTTGATAGCCATCTGGGGAGCAAAGTCGAGGTGATAAGCTGCAATTTCTGTCTCCCACTTGCATATGTGTCAAGTCACATCAGGGTTGTTGAGGATTTTGCCCAGCGGAAACTTGGTGACAACAGTTATGTTGAAGGCCTAAAAGTAGTGCCTTAGCTTCCGCGAGGTGATGAAGATCACGTAGAGTAGCTTCTGGACCTGAGGGTAGTGAATCTTGGACTCAGAGAGTACTTCGCTGATGTAGTAGATTGGCCTCTGTACTGGAAATACATGGCCTTCTTCTTGTTGTTCGACCACCATATCCGTACTGACCACATGTGTAGTGGCTGCGATGTACAGGTACTGATGATCGCCTTGTGCTGGTGCAGTTAGCACTAGGGGGGTAGATAGATAAGCCTTGAGTTATTCAAAGGCTGTGTTTGCCTCTTCAGTCCATATGAACTGGTCTAGCTTCTTGAGTAGCTTGAAGAAAGGTAGGCCTTTTTCTCTAAGTCTTGAGATGAATCTGTTCAGGGCGGCGATGCAGCCCGTGAGCTTCTGCATGTCTTTAATGTTCTTTGGCGCTTCCATGTTAAGGATAGCCATAATTTTGGTTGGATTTGCCTTGATGCCTCTATTACTGACCATGAATCCCAGTAGTTTCCCTGTTGGCATGCCAAAGACGCACTTAGTTGGGTTCAACTTCCATCGGAACTTTCCGAGGTTATCAAAAGTTTCCTGTAGGTCAGCGATGAGGTTCTCTGGCTCTCTTGTCTTGACGACCACGTCATCAACATATGCCTCCACATTGTGCCCGATTTGTGTTGTGAGGCACTTCTGTATGGCTCGTTGATATGTGGCTCCTGCGTTCTTCAATCCGAAGGACATAGTTGTGTAGAATATGCACCAAAGGGAGTGATGAACGAAGTCTTGATGTGGTCCTCTTCCTTCAAGGCTATCTGATGATACCCTGAAGAGCAGTTGAGGAAGTAGAGTAGTGCATATCCAATAGTGGAGTCCACGACTTGATCAATGCGTGGGAGACCCATAGGGTCCTTTGGGTAGTGCTTGTTGAGATCTGTGTAGTCAACACACATCTACCACTCATTGTTGTTCTTCTTCCTTACCAAGACAGGATTGGCCAACCACTCTGGATAAAAGACTTATTTGATGAAGCCGGCCACGAGTAGTTTGGCAATCTCTGCCTTGATTGCGTCGCGTCTATCTTGAGCAAAGCGTCTTAGCCGCTGCTTCTTGGGCTTCGCATTCTCATCAACATCAAGTTTGTGCTCGGCAAGCTCCCTAGGAACACCAGGCATATCGGATGGTTTCCAAGCAAAGTTATCTTTATTATTTTGGAGGAACTTGATGAGTGTGTCTTCCTATTTACAATCTAACTCTGCCCCTATAAGGGCAGTCTTGGACGAGTCGTCCGTCCCAAGATCTACAGTTTTAAGCTGTACTTCTTTAGAGGGCTTGAAGCTGGTGCTTGTGGACTTCTTACTAGGTACCTGTAGGTCTTCCTCCTTTGACTTCTTGGTCAAAGCGAGTACTTCCAGCATCTGGATAGGGACTTGCGAGGTGGCGGTAAACTACACGGCTTCCACGTCACAGTCTTAGGCAATCTTCAGGTCTCCCTTTAGGGAAAGTACTCCTTTAGGAGTGGGCATCTTGAGAATGAGGTACACGTAGTGCGGAATCGCTGTGAACTTGGTGAGGGTTGGTCGCCCAAGGATCACATGGTACGAAGTCTCAAAGTCTGCCACTTCGAACTTGATGTACTCGGTCCTGAAGTTGGCTTCTGTCCCGAAGGTAATTGGGAGCGTGACCTGACCCAGAGGGATTGCAGCATTGCCTGGTACGATGCCATAGAACGAGTACTCTGTGGGCTTCAAGTACTTGGTGATGTCGAGGCCCATATTCTTGAATGTATTCGTGAAGATGATGTTGAGCCCACTGCCTCCGTCGATGAGTACTTTGGTCAGTCTGGCTTGTGCCACGACTGGATCCATGACTAGTGGGTATCTTCCTGGATTGGCGAAGTTGGTCTACTGATCCGCTCCGGAGAACGTGATAGGGACTTCTGACCACTTCAAGTATGTTGGGGTGGCTGGTTCGATCACCATAATGTCGCGGAGAGTTAGCTTCTTGGCCCGCTTCAACTGGTTTAGCGATTCGCAGCTGAATAGGACTGCTACGACATTCTTGACTTGGGGTAGCTATTGCTTGGGTCTTTGTCGTCCTTGTCCTCCTTCTTCTTGTTGGCCTTGTCATCCTCGAGGGTTTGCTTTTCAAACTCTAGCTTCAGATGAAAACACTTCGCCATCGTGTGCTTGCCGTTGGGGTGGTAGGGGCATGGACCATTCATGACGTCTGCCGCTGAACGGTTCTTGCGAGTGAACTGTCGCGACTATGTTGTCTGGCTTGCGCTTCTTTTTGTCACGATTGTTGGAGCGATCGTTGTTGTCCTTGTTGTTATTGTTGTTGTTATCGCGCGTTCGCATTCGCGATCGTCTTGATCAGCCCACTTGGCGACTATCTGCCTTAGTTCGCTGATGTATTCGGGGCATCGTCTCCCGGACTCGCGGTGTAGTTCTCTTGTGTAGAGGCCATCATGGAAGCAATCGATGACCTCGCGGTCGGAGATATCTACGATCGTGGCTCTTTTGTCAAAGAACCTCTGGATATACTTGCGTAAAGTCTCTCTTTTTTCTTTGTTGCGGGCTGCCAATTCATACCGGGTTCCGGGTCTTGCCCAAGTTCCCTGGAAGTTGGCGGTGAATTTCCTAGTGAGGTCATCCCAGGAGTGA
Source organism: Echinochloa phyllopogon (assembly GCA_033239725.1). Classification (NCBI taxonomy): domain Eukaryota; kingdom Viridiplantae; phylum Streptophyta; class Magnoliopsida; order Poales; family Poaceae; genus Echinochloa; species Echinochloa phyllopogon. The sequence continues at coordinate 35,308,403 of BTCW01000018.1, forward strand.
TTTGGACCCGGGGTGGAGGTCCTCGAGCCATGTTAGCTGTGTGGTGTCCAGCATAACGGAAAAGTAGCTAATTTTAATGTCGTTGGAGCCTCCCGCCATCTGTATTACAGTCGAGTAGATCCTCAGCCATTGTTTAGGGTCTTGCTTGCTTGTGAACTTCTCGATTCCAGTTGGCTTGAACTTGCTTGGCCATTGGATGCCCTTGATGTGTTTAGAGAAGGCTGGGAACCCATGGTACTTGTCCCTCGGCGAGCGATCCTGCCGGTACCTGGAGTCGCTGTGTTCGGAGTCGTATTGTCAACCATGGTTCCCCTCATTTTGTTGCGGACGATCATCATGTCGGGGTGGATCTTGGTAACGATGTCGAGGACGGTCTTGGACACGTGGGTGATCGCGCTCGCGTGGACGGTCGTTGTCATGGGGACGGACACGATCACGTGGCCGATCGTTGTCGCGGGGACGATATTGGTTGCGTGGGCGATCGTGGTCGAGGGGACGATCCTGATCACGTTGGCGAGGTGGGGGTTTGTAGTGGCGGTCATAGTCTTCGCATCGGCGTAGTTCTGACTCAACGCGTAGCTGCCTACTCGTCTGGATTACAGAACGAGCGTCGCGGTTGGCGTTGATGGTGTTGCGAAGATCTCCGTCGCGTGGCCTTCCACCGTCTTGGTTGCGACCACATCCTCCATCGCGGTCATGACCGCGGCAAGCATCTTGATCGCGTCTGTGGCCTCCTATCATGGCGGTGGACGGCTCTTGTGGAGCACCCACTGTGCCTGGTGTGGCTGCGGGGTCGTCATGCGTGCGCCTGCTTCCGGACGTGTGGTGGGTTGAGGCAGGGTTTGCCGGGTTGACACTTCTACGCGCCGTCTCTAGGAGTGTGAGGACTTGTTTAGTGGCAGGGGTGTCGGGCATGGCCCTGACGAGCTCTGCCGCCACGGTGATGTTGAGTGGCGCTTCTTGGAGTACTGGCTGGTCTCCGACCATGTCGAAGACTTGTGTGAGGTTGCGTATCGCATCAGCACGTAGGGCAGCATTTATGCGCCTCTGCTTGTGCTTAGCATTCCTTTCTTGTCTGGAGGTCTTTTGTTCCTCAATTTCTCTATTGGCGGTGCATTCTTCCTCGGAGATGTCTGCTATAAGCTTATGGTCGTACTGGGTGCCCAGGTCATCGTTGCCCGCCATGAACACCTGTCGACCCGGGTCTTAGTCATCAAGAGAGAGGACGATCTGGGTGTTGGAGAAGTTGTTGCTTTGGCTCTCTGTTGAGGTGGTGAGCGAAGCAGTCTTGCTGTCCTGGTAAAGTAGATCTTCCAGGATGACCGCGGCAAGTCTTGACTCGTTATCCCAGCAAGTGTCAGCTGGGATTGCACCGGGCCAGTGAACAACAAGTCCTCGTGGTGTCCTGGTTACGACTAGTCCTGATGGGAAGCGAACAAGTTGTTCTTCCAGCTCGAAGCTGGTGTTGAACTGGGCATAGCAGTGTAAGCGTGCAATGTTGTCGGGGGTATCGTTCAGCAGGATCATGAAGTCGTCGTCCTCAGATGGCTTATGAGCCGGCTCAAAGTCCTTGCAACGATCCACGATCAGGCTGGGCTCTTGACTTGTCATCTTGTTAATCTCTGTGGTGTGCATATGCTGATATACGGCCGCGGAGTTGGTGAGTCCGAACGGTAATCTATCCAGGGGGTTGTCCGATGGCGTAGCCGGCTCGGAGTTCCCTGCTCCTTCCATAATTGGAAGCGAGTTGTACCTGGACCCGACTTGTGTTGGCATTTCTTACGATCCAATATCAGGATTGTGAATCCTGGTACTAGGGTAAGGAGTGTTTCAGTGGTTTTTCTTATGGCTCAGTAAAATATATAAATATTTTGCAAGCGCACAGAATTACCACTGTAGCACTTCACCAGGGAGTAATCCAAGGTATCGTAATTTATATTTAAGCAGGGAAGCTTATGGCAAGAGTACTAGCAAACAGATTTTCGATGCTATCAGAGAAAGGTACATGACTAGCAAGACAGGTGATAATGGTATTGGATAGGAATGGATATACCGTGACACACAGCTCAAGGTAGGCTCAAGTAAGGAAGAGAAATAATAGTTAGCTGGGAGGACAACGAGAAGAGATAGAGGACTCCTGGGTACTTGTCTATCTGGGTTACTCGGGTCAAGAGATACAAGAGTTGAGGTAGAAATTCACAGGCTCTAGGATAAATCTAATGTCTTAACATCGGGAGGCGAAACCACCAACACACGGAAAGGGATGAGAAGGGGTATTGACAATAACACCGGAGGCTCCTACAGGCCGGATCTGGACGTGATGGGCTACGCAGGCCGTATAGGGCTGTCACCACCTAACGACTACCACCTCCGTCGACCAGGGACAAACTAAGGCTGAGTCTAGTCTAGGTACCACACCAACACTATCCAACAACTACTTACTCAGATAGCAAGAGCAAGCAACCCTGTCAGTACTCTCAATGACAATTCACCTCAAATACTAAGCAGGATCGAAGAACCAATTAAGACAAGGACTTAAACAAGAATAAGAAGAACTAGAACTACAACTCACTATAGTCTAAACATGATATACTTGCAACTAGAATAAAGTAGAGGCGGGGTATCAATAACTCAGACAAGATGACAAAGATAACAATATGGATAATGCAGAGTCTTACAGAAAGAAAAGGAAAAGATACAAGAGCTAATACTAGAGCTTCTGAAGATGACTTCGGAACCTCCGAGGCACAGCTCGACTCAATTCTAACTCCCAACTAAACTATCCTAACTCTACTAGACCCCTTTATTTATAGCTTGTGCAGGTTGGTTTGGACTGGAGTGGCAGCCAAGGGAACCAGGAGGCGATTCCTCCAGATTCTGGCGAATCCCTAGGTTCGATCGAACTTCACAGTTTGGTCGAACCATGGGATGCACCGTCCTTTGCTCCCACGGCCTGGATGCACTCCTAGGGTCGGTTTCTGGTGCTGGGGGTGGTTCGGTCGAAGGCCAGGCTTCGGCCGAATTGGGCTTGGCCCATGGCCGGCCTCCCCAGCACCGCCTTTGGTCTTGGACCTCCCTGGGCTGGCTTCTAGTGATGTACTTCGTGTTGTGTTGGCCCAAGGATGAGGTGGCGGGTCGCCCACGTGTCATATGTCGTCATCGCTTGGTCATCGTTGACGTGGACGACTCCCGGTTGTGCTTTGTGTCATATACGGCTAAGGGGAGTAACCGGCCGAATCGTGTCGTTCGGCCGAATCGGTCAATTCTAATCCCTATAGCTCGTATTTCTCGTTATTGTACCTGCACAAGTGCAACACACTAAAACTCATGGAACTTTATTAGAAATAAACCTAGATGCAAGGAATGTCACATATAACCTCTTTTATTCTCGAGTATTGGTGGTCGAAAACGTGCCGTAACGACCTCCAACAAGCTCCCCCAAGCTTAGACCTTTGCTCATCCTCGAGCAAAGATAGAAACTTAGGCTCGGTGGATCAAGAGTTGCTACAATTTCAGTATCTTGCGGGTAATCTTTATAAACAACTAGTACTCAAAATACTCGAATCATCGGCAAAGTATTAACTCACAATTTTACCAATGGGGCTTATAGCAATCTCCTTGTCTTGGGCGGCTGAAAGGTTGAATAATTTGATTCAGTTTGATTCCACTCTACTCTCTTTTCAGGATCCCATCTCGGAGTTTCCACAATTTTGTGAAAAATGTAAGTTTGTTCCTCAATTGGCACACTCAATCACTCAAGTGGTATTTGAATTCTCACCTAAGGCTTGCACCTTCTTTCATCCTAAAATCTAATAAAGCTTTTGTGTGGCTCAGGGACAATGCATGTATCTTATATTTTGCTAAGTCAAGACCGGACCTTAGGAGGATCAGATCATACCTTTAGATCGAGAAGTGTAAGTATGTGGAATATATGGAGTGGAATTTGGTGGAACTCCTTGGGATGATTCTTCCTCTCCTTGATTTGTTTTTTGAGAACATGGGCTATCTTTTATTTTTCTCATATTTTGGCATGCTTTTCTTATTCTTTTTGCCATGCTCCTTGGCATGCTTTTCTATTTTGCATAGCCCATGTCTCTATCAAGGATATTTGGAGAGGGAATCATAGAACATGGAGCATTTATCTTGTGGACGTATGATGGCAATATTTGCTAACTCCCAATGTAGGAATTGCAAGTGAGAGGTGGTGTGTATGTGAACCTCGATCTTGGAAGCATGAAAAGTTCCTCACAATGGTCACAACAATTTGACAAAGCTCACTAAGATAACAAGAAGCACATGAGTAGAAGGTTTCAACTAAACTAAACATATGGCTTTTGTAGGAATTTCTAACCAAAGAGGAACTTTGTTTTATTTTTGAAAGCACAAAGCATCCGAGATTTTCACCATACTAAGAGCAAAAGTAGAACTTAACCACAATCTCACTATATCATTCCTTACAACAACTTAGACTTGGAATAAAGCATGTGCTCCCACAAGGTTTTTAGGTTCATTTTTACTCATGCCAATTAACTCAAGTACTATTAAGAAACTAGTCAAAACAAAGCACTTGCCAGATCAATGACAGAGCAAGTATTCATCATTTCCAATGTGAGAGGCATATGGTTCATTCCTTGCATAGTTGGGAGTTAATTTTATTCAAAGCAAATATTTTTGGTCTTTTCATTTTTAAGATGGAAATAAAATTGGAAGGGAAATGCAAGATTTAAATGCTGAAGGGAACGTCGAACATACCCAGTGGGGGTCTTCCCCCAAGCTTGGATCTTTCATTGATAGGGTCAAAACTTTGAGAAATATTCCGCCATTTGGTCCGTCTGCCGCTAGACATCGTACCTTATAGAGTTCAGCATGCCCCTATTCTCTTGATGGTATTGAGAATGGTGTGCCAGAGTGCCTTCCATGTTTTGGGTATGGTCATCGAGGAGGTCGACTCGGTCAGAGATGTAGGACAACTCCCGACCGATGTCGTAGCCGCTAGGTGTAGAGAAGCGTGCGGACTGAGAGTGCCCAGGGAAGTACGGCTGGGAGGCACTATCGTACCCCCCTGCATACCAGCCCTGGGAGTACTCAGAGTCCGTACTTCGGGTGTAGTCCCAGTGGCTCGGGGCGAAGTAGTCCGGGTCCTGGGGTTGTCTAGAGCCTCCTGCTCCTGACGTCCCAGCACCGGTGTACTCGTCGTAGCTTGCCTCGAATGCAGACGTGTGTCGGTGTGGCTGCTGTAATGGACTTGCCGGTTCCTGTGAGGTGGCGAGCCCGACATCTCCCCTGGCTCGTCCTCGGGTGAATGACCCTGTGCCAGCAACACTGTGCCGAGCTGGCTCTCTCCGAGGGGGAGAGTCATCCGACTCGGTACTCAACTGAAGAGTTAGTTTTTGGGCGGTATACAACCTCAACTCTGCACAGGGCAGTGGCACTTCGGTTGTATAACCGCGGTAAATCATCACCAATGTTGCATCGGACACCCGTCGTATCATGTGGCCTTGCACAAAGTGCTCGGCATCCACAACGGATTGCGCTGTCTCTATGTAGTTCAGCTGGGCGCCCTCCAAAACACCCAACTGGTTAGCAAGGCGAGTGACTAGAGAAGTCACCGCTACACTACCTACGCGAGTATGATGAGACAGCCAATGGGCAACCATGTCCCGAACAGGAGAAACATCAACTTGTCTAACCATGGTGTATAAAAGCCACAACTCGACCACATTAACTGGCAGCAAGTCAGAACACGGGAATACCTTCATAGCCATCCACCGATGCATGAAACGCAAGGTGGGGTTATGAATATTGTTGGTACGGGGCGCCGAACAATTGGTGCTCCCATACATCTTTTTCCAAAACACATCCTGACTAAACTTTTTCAAAGCTTTGGCAGGCTCCAAAGAACAATGACTGGCAAAACCAAGAGCCATGCTCAAATCCCTCCAAGAGTGGAAGCACTCTTGGTTGAAAAATCGAAAGCGAACAACCTCCCGTTCAGATGCAAGAGTCGAAAGAAATTTGAGGGTGAGGAGGTACGAACCTTGTTCGTTGACACGCCAGAAGTTGCCCCAGCCAACGGCTTTGAAGACTTCTGGAAATTCTTCATCCATACCCATTCTTACGAGCAGGTCCTACTCGAAGACACGAGTATGCTCAAACTCCTTTAGGCACAACATGTTGAAGACGTTCTGCTCCCGGTCCGTCTGGAGGATGATGTCACTCTCGCTCAGGAGCTGCCAGTTTGGGTGCAAGGCAGAGCCTCTTCCCAAGCCAGCTGCTCCCGGCTCGTCCACCTCCATCTGGCTTGAACTGCGGGACGGGGCTGGGGAGCTCCCAGCATCGTCCGAGCGTTTGCTCAGCCGAGCGAAGCGACGGAACGTGGAGAAGATCTTTGACATGCTGCCTGCAAAATGTTAGTGCAACGACTACCCGAAGGACTAAATATATGGGGTTAGCACAAGCAAAACAAAATCAGTCGTTCGAGAGGGTTAGTCATTCTTGCGGGGATGAAGAACCACCACAAAAAGTTAGTCGTTCTTGTGGGTGTCGGAAACTACCACAAATACATTAAAGTTTCAGCACAAGGATCAAACAAAGCAAAATATTTTTTTTGTGATTTTCAGCAATGCAAGTGACCAAACTTGAGCAAGAACTAGAGAGAGAGCTTCTGGTGAAAATTTTTCAGAGTTGGATGGTGCAAGAAGCAAGCAAGCAATGGTTGGTATTTATAGGCAAAGGGGAAGGGCATGCCCTGGTTCGGCCAAACCAGGCATGTGTGGCCTGAGCACTCCATGTGAGTGCAGCACCCACCTTTGCTTTGGTTGCACGCAAAATTTTGTGGCCAGCACTAGAGTATGGGCACTTTGGTGGAGTTTAGTGGTTGGTAAGATGCAAAATTGACATGACCAAAGTGAAAGTTAGTGGACTCACTCCCATGCTGCCATGTTTTGTGTTAATTGATGAGTGTGCAGCCATATGGAGTGAGGTAGATATGTTTTGTGCTGGTTGGTGATGACAAAAATAAATGGAGCACTTTAGAAAAAATGATAGGAATTACAAAATGTACCCAATTCAAATAAATTTCAGCATACTCTCCATTTATTCTTTACCATGCTTGCAATTTTCTACTCTCCTTCAAATTATTTGCACAAGTGGTTCTTTTATTTTGGAAAGGGAAACATGCAAATGCAATTATGGAAATTAAAATTTGGAAGGGAAACATGGGATACATACCGGTTTTCTTCACGGTGAGAGCTCATGTTTAAAGTCCGTGAGTGGGACTCCTCCTGTCTTCAGTTGTTTTTGTCATTGTCTGAGCCCGGAGTTTGTGGTTCGGACGATGCAACCTTCTTCTGCCACACCTTCTTGATTTTCTTCTGTGTTGGAGGCGGTGGGATCGGTTCTTCTGGAGAATTCCAGAGAGCCTGATCTTCCTTGTATCTCTTTACGAGGAGGTCCATTTCTTCTGCGCTCATTGGTCCTGTCAGCTCGTCCCATTCGAACTGCTCTCCATCAAGTATTTCCAGCTCTCCACTGAGGAGTGCTTTTAGGAAACATTCAGCGCTTTTCTGCTCCGATGTACGAGGCTTTGTCTTCTTCTCTTCCCGAGGTCGAAACGGAAGGAGATCGGTGTCCAGTTGATATGGAACAGGATTTCTCTTGTATCCATGTCAATCCTGGCTCGGGCAGTGTTCAAAAACGGCTGGCCCATCACAAGGGGAAACGAATAATCGCTACCTGTGTCAAGGACAACGAAGTCCGTAGAGACGTAATGTCCCCAGACTCGGACCGGCACATTCTTGGTCACCCCCTCGGGGTAGCGGATCGATGAATTTGCTAGTTGTACCTGGGCATTTGTAGGAGATAAAGTGGAATAACGTAACTTTTTAAATAGTACCTTCTAATGATTCCAGATCGCGCATTGAATGATGGGCACTCCAGGATCTTCATTCATTGCCGGAGGTGTCCTCGTGATGGCTTTGACAGCAGCTCTTGGCAAGTGTGCCCCTTGTGGTATTTCTACTTGGACTTGTGAGACTACAAGATGTCTTACCTCGTCTCGTAGTAACCGCACTTACTGTTTCAGTGGAAGGTTCGGGTTGCCCCGGAATCTTCCTCGATTCGGTAATAGGAACGGCTGCAGCTAACTGAGCAATTTAGGTTTCGATCATTTTATTAAAGCTCAGTTGACTTTTCATGGCAGAAGAGAAAGATTCCAATCTAGAGTCTATGTTTTCCAGGATTTTATCATTAGTAGCAAGCTTTTATTAATATTTTCAATGATTTTACCCTGGCCAAACACTAGATCTCTAAGTGGCGGCTGGTAATTGAAATTGCTGGAATTGAAATTGTTACCTTGTTGAGGCCTCTCGAATGGGAGGTTTGGGCGCGAATTCCAGCCTTGATTGCCGTAGTTGTTTGGTCGATACCCGTTGCTGTTGGGGTTAGTGACGTAATGGACATCTTCTCGCGTCTCGGGGCAGTCATTCCCCGAATGGCCAGCATTGCCACAGACCACGTATCACACCCGGATTTTCCCAAAAACCCGAATGCGGCCATATGTGTGCCCAGGAAGTCATAGTACACATATAGCAAACAAATATGATAAACAGAGAACATATGCTGGAATAAATTCTTCATTAAATAAAATGTTTACATGAGAGTGCTTCATAAATGATCTAAACAATAACAGCGGAAGACTAATAAAACTCTCAACTAATGGAGCCGCAATCCACAGGGACTGTGGCTGGGAGATCACAACTCAGTAGTACGGTAAATCTTCTGGAAACTCAGCAGCAGACTCATGCCCAGCCCAATCTGTTTACCCATCCGGGATTTTGTTGAATAAAATAGCAAGTGTAAGTAAACAATTACTTAGCAAGTATAGCACGGGTACATGAAGGCTCAAAATAAGGCTAGACACGGCTGAACTGCATTAGCATTTTTAGTTGGTTCATTTTATCATTAACCAAGTTACTACAAGTGAATGATACCCAGTTGTAACCCAATTAATAAAGTACAAGTGACATTAAGCATAAATAAACATCATCTTCTAATAAAAAAGGATCCAGGCCGCTCGTGACCCTGAGCAAGGCTATCATGATAGATTTTACACTCTGCAGAGGTTTCGCCCTTTACCCACCAGTCGCGTAAAAGCTCAAACGAACTTTAAACCCAACCACGCGGAGGTGGATCAGACCTCACAAATCACACTACCGAGGTGTGACCGCATAGGGATGCTACGAGGTTTTTCACAAGACACCCTAACAAGGCAGTGGCCGCTATGGTACAACACAGGTAGTATGGCCCTAGGCACCGAGATTGACGTACACCTACGGAGTCACACCATAAGGGGGTCGTTGGCATCCAGAGCGCGGGCATCACACCCAACAGAACGTGCGGAGTTCCCCATCGCAGGGACTCCCAACACGGGACTGTGTCTCAAGGGGGCATAGCCGACGGATCACCCGTCCTCGGTGGATCAAACCATACACTCACGAGTGGTTCTCATAGCGCCTTCGGCCACTCCGGTAACCACTGACAAGCTAGAGACATACAAGCTACTTGACCAAGACCAGAGCCATAATAGTTCTAGCGGTGGCGACAGGCTCCTGGGTTGCCGCATTAAGAACCGGACCTTACGGAGAGACACTAGAGCAAAGCACGAAGCACATGCTCTAGCTCCCTAAACCAAGTTGCTAAAAGGTAAGTTTTATCGTTATGTTAAAGTGAACCATTAAGTCAAGATTAACATTTAAATAATAGTGACAGTAGCTGCGCATAGCAATGATTCTACCCAAATGCAATAAACCAAGGTAAACAAGGATAGGATAAACAAAACTAGGTACAGCCTTAATGGTACATCAAATTTAGACACATGCAAGTATGAAATAATTTAATATAAGTGAGTAGGTAGCACGGATTGTCCGTGCTATAACTTGCCTTCCTCGAAGGGCGGCTGTTGCTGTGGGTCTTCTCCGGAAAGTCCCCCACGTACTCGAAGTCCAACGCGAAAGGCTCACCGACTTGACACGAATCACCATACAAGCGAGCACGCAAACCAATACATGCAAAAAAATAATAATCTATTAGAATAGTACACCAAACAGTAGAAACACTACAAATAAAGGTTCTTGAAATATTCTACGCTTCACTATGAACACATGAGCGTGAAAAACACACTAAAATGAAAAAGATATGGCAAAACTAAGATCTAGGGACCTCCTGGCAAGTTTTAAAAGTTTCCAGGGGCTTATTTGAAGAAAACCAAGGACCTATACGAAATTTCATATAAAAACTAAAGGGTTAACGCGCAAAAACACTTAAATAGGACGACGGGTTCTATTTTACAAAAGGACATGGGGTTTTTCATAAAACTCAGGACCTATCTGTAATTATTTTCAACAAAGGGTGGACCGTGGGTTAATTTTCAAATAGTGGAGGGGCTCTTAAGGGAAACTGCCATGGCTGACTGGTAAGTTTGACTCGGCGGGGGGGGGGGGGGGGAGGGGGGGTTGATCCAGCCGTTGGATCTCAATCCAACGGCTCAGAGCAGATCGGGGAGAGGGGGTGGCCGGCGACAGCTCGGAGACGGCGGCGCCGCCGGTTCCCGCGGTGGTTCTTCACCGGAGCAGGGTGGAACTTGGGCTAGGGGCCACCATTGGCCGTGGGACTTGGTCCTACTTGACCAGTGGGAAGTGGCGAGCATTCTGGTGGGGTTCACGACGAGGATCAGGCGGCGGTGGTGGCGCTCGACGATGGCCGACGGGCGGTCATCTCCGGCGAGGGTGGATCGGTCGTTGCGGGGCTCGGTTCGGGGCGGGGCCATGCTCTGGAGCACCAGGGGGAAGTGGCAAGCAGGTGAGTAGTCCAATTTGGCAGCGGGGCATCGGAGACGTTGGTCGACGACGGCGGTCGGCGGGGTTGCTCGGGCTGCGGAGGAGCGGTGAAAAGAAGGGGGTTGCGGCGCTAGAGAGCCTGTGGGTGTGCTTGGTGTGGGGATGGGGTGCTCGGGGTTGCTTTTATAGGCCCAGGGGGTGCTCGGGGCGCGGGGCAAAGAAATCGGCGGCGGCCGGTGGCGAATCGGACTTGCCAAGTGGGGAGGGGTGCTTTCCAAGCGGGGGCGCGCGAAAAAGGAAATGCGAGCTGCAGGGAACCTTCGGGGAAGCTTCGTGCGGATCCCAGGGGCGCGGGGAAGAGGCAAGAAGGCCGGGCGGTGCGGCGGCGAATGCGCGCCGGGGAAGGAAAGCCGCGGGCGGGAGGTGGAAGAGGGGCCTGACAAGCGGGCCCCGCTGGCCAGGGAGAGAGGAGGAGGGAGGAGCGCTGGCGAAGCGGCCCGCGCGTGCTGGCGAGCGGGGCCAGAGGCGGGGGCACTAGGCTGTGGCCCATGAGCGGAAGTGGGGAGAAGCAGTGGGGTGCTGGGCCGGCTCGGGAAAGAGGCCCAGGTGGAGGAGAGCGTGGGCCAGTTCGGGAAGAAGAGAGGAGGAGGCTAAAGCGGATCAGGGTGGGAGTTTGAGGAGCAAAAAGGACTCGGCCAAAACAACTTTTCTACAGCTCAAAACAAGGTGATTCAAATTTGAATTTAAATAAAATTTAAATTCTCATTTCAATCACAGGAAATACAAAAATAAATGCAGCAGCATGAATGCAACAAAAATATTTCTACAACTTATATTTGATTTTAATTTTCATAAATAATTTATTTAACCTATATTAATCATGAACAATTAATATAAAAGCCAATTAATTACTAAAAATTTTAAATAGGTCATTTTTGGGTGTTACACCTCACAAGTCATGCGGGCGTCCATGGCTTGCACCGTTTCTTGAGCAGGGGCCTCCAGCTTCTTCATCAAAGGGCACATCTTGGCAGTGAGCATGTCTAGAGCTTCAACTTGATGTACTCCTCGGGTCCGAGGTTGGGCTCGATCATCGGACCAACCTTGATTCTTGACCATCTTCTCGATGAGGGCCTTTGCATGACTCTCCTCAAGAGAGAAGAAAGAACCTCCAGCAGCAGCATCCAAGTACTCACGGGCAGAGCTTCTAAGTGTAGGATCTAGGATTACCGACTAGAGGGGGGTGAATAGGCGGTTTTAAAAACTTCAATCACAACACTAGAGAAATTTGATTAGAACCAAAAGGAAATTAAGTCTCTAGCTACTCTAAGCCTATGTTGATTGTTTTGCAACCTAGGGTGACAAGATAAGAATTAATCACTATGAAATTAACTTGCTTCAAGAAGAAAAACAAGACAATAAGCAAGCAATAAGAATAAGTGACACAAGAACTTATCCCGTGGTATCGATGACTTACCGGTCACCCCTAATCCACGTTGAGATGGTTTCAATGTTTAACCGCTCCTCTATCAAATCTCCACTTGATGTATGAGCCGGTTAGAACCAAAGAACCGCTTCAAATCTCGATTCCACTAGAGTTGCTCTTCACCGCTCCGGCGAGGTGAGCACAAAGACCTCTCACAACCAACTTCCACGGCAACTTCACAATCTTCTTGAAGTGCTCGATGGAATCACCAGCTCCAAGCCGTCTAGGAGGCGGCAACCTCCAAGGGTAACAAATCAATGACCTTGCTTGAAGTCTCCCTAGTGCCACAAAGCTCAAACTCTTGATGCAATGCACTAGGATGCTCTCAATCTCACAAAGATGCAACCACTAAACCAAGTGAGTGAGAGAGAGGATGTAGAATGCTCAAATGTATCAAGGAAGCTTTCAAATAGACCAAGAGAGACTTCCCAACCCCGGGGGTAGAGTATATATACTCACCCCCTCAAAATCTAGCCATTACGTTCAAAACAGGGCACTGGCGGACTGTCCGCCTCACACCTGGCGGACCGTCCGCCCTTCAAAACAAACGACTACAACGTATGTCAGATGGTGTCAGAACTAGCCGTTACGGACCTGCGGACCGTCCGCCATACAGGCGCAGACCATCCGCCAGGCCATGAGAAATTTGCACAAGTTTGCCTGCGGACCGTCCGCCTCACAAAAGTCTTCTAGAACTCTCGGAAATGCTTTTATGTAGATGGTCCGCCAAAACGGTCCGCCTCACATTTTTTGTACTGCGGACAGTCCGCCATTCATGGCCGGATAGTCCGCCTCTCATTTTTCCAGCCAAGCACATTTCATACTTAGACAAGATTAACAAACGGAAAAAGCCTACGGACCGTTCGTCATACCTGGCCGCGGATTGTCCGGAGCCGCCAGACAGTCCACCACTGGCCAGGCGGACAGTCCGCCAGGATGCAGTGAGCCCTCCACAAGTTAGTTTTTGCTTCATGTCTTTCTCACTTTCACAAACGTTGTTAGCCCTCATGCATGCAATGCAATTGTTTGAGCAAAATGGCACCATGGACTCGACAAGCCAAGGACATTGACCCCTCTTGATAGTAGGGCTATCTAGCCTATAATACGGTCAATGTTCATCCACTAAACAAAGCTTGACCGGTAAAATAGAATACCCTATCTTATACCTTTGCCTTTAGCTTCTTTCGGTCCTTATCACATCCATTATGATCATGACATACCGCAAGAGCTCATCCAATCCCAAGGACTAACCTATTCTCATATCTCAATGAAATTGTTAGTCCATTTTGATTGTCATTAATTACCAAAACATAAATTAGGGGCCTAGATGCTTTCAATCTCCCCCTTTTTGGTAATTGATGACAACCATTTTAACAAGTGATATGAGATAGGTTTTGGATTTTGAAATCACTTACTCCTTTCATTTGAGATCATAGGAATAGATAGAGTGAATGACTTTGAAAAACTGAAGAATAGGAGAACTCCCCCTACATCTGTGCATGAGTGCATTCATTTGATATATTTGATTATGAATTTTGGCGGAATTTCCCCTACAATTGAAAATTGAGGCACAAGAGCATATATATATATATATATATATATATAACAAAGCTTATCAAAAACAAGATAGCATTAGCCTCAAATTTTCAAGCATAGATTTTTCCAACACATCATAGTTCACACCATAAAATTAAGTATCATAAACCATAGTTCACAAGCAATCCACACAAAGAGTAATAATTATTACACACCAAGGTTTATGCAATGCCAAAAGTAAATATGCAAATGCAAGTGCAAATGTTTTCATGCTCCATCCATGGTCATGATCTTCAATGGGCTCCACTTCATCACTTCTTCAATTTCTCCCCCTTTGTCATCAAATGACACAAAAAGGGAGCTCTAGTCCTGCTGAGGTGGTGGAGGAGGAGGCCGAGGGTAGATAGAGTAGAAGTGGCCACTGAAATCAGTGAAATCCTGCTCGAGCTGCTGCTGTCTTGCCATGATGTCCTGCTCAGAAAGGGCCAGCTGATCAAATCGAGCATTCATAGCATCAAACTGCTGCTGCATGCCATACTGCATAGTCTGAAAAGAGTTGTTGATCTGCTGCCCATAGGACTCAAAGTGAGCCTCAAAGCCAGTCTACATCTGCTGAAACTGAGAAGTCATGCGCTGCTGCATGTAGGCAAAGTATGGGTCAAAATAGCCCTGAGGTGGTGCCCACAGTGGTGCTGCCTATGGCTGAGCTGCAGGTGGTGGTGGTGGTGGCATGGCCTGCTCATGTGCTGTTCCTGCTCCCCCTGCTTCCTCTTCTTCTTCATAACCTGCATCCCCCCATGCTTCATCTTCATCACCAGGCAGGTAGGCAGTCAAATCCCTCTCAAGAAACCGTCTGTCATTCTTGAAAGGACTGTAGAGTGTATGTTTTTCATTGCAAGGGCCCCTGAACTTGGTCTTTGCCAGAATAAGAGACATGATGTATGGAGCAAAGTAAAGATTTATCTCAAAATTAGTCTTCTTGTCCAGAATTTGACACATGATCAAATTGACTACATCAATTTTGTCACCGGCCATGACATGCTTAACAAAGTTTCTGTGCCATCCAACAAAAGCCTCTGTGTAACCACTCTTAGGGAGCACTGTGGCCTTGGCAATCTTTAGCAGGACTGCTGGATGGTGCCTGAGACCAATGATCCTCTTATACACCCTGTTGATGCCCGTCCTATTTGGCTCATAGAACCTCACAATCTCATCCACCTCCAATGGATTCTCATCAAGAATGTCATATGTGGGATCAGTGGTGAGAAAAGTGTAGTCTAATTTATTTACCTCCGCAAACTCGGCAAATGTGGCCTCATATCTCCTTTTCCCTGTCATCCACACAAGTCTCTTCTCAATCATATCCACCTCTACTGTGGCATAGAACTTTTGCTCTAGAAAATCAGTAAGCCCCAGGGCCTCAAGTTGTGGTACTAGACCACTCATAACCACATTCTCACCCATATAGTAGAGGTTGATCATTTGGTGCTTGAATACAACTTTCTTCGACATGTGGCCATAGAAAACCTCCTGCTGGACCTGAGTGTGAAAGAATAAGTCATTTGTGTCCCTAGCAAACTCATGCTTATTTCCGGCACGATCGGTTCTATAGTTGGTAGGAGTCCAACGCCTACTCCCCCTGTTGGCATTCACATCAACCAAGTCATCCTCACTTTCTTTTGCCTCCATCTCACTAACAACATTTGATTCCTCCTCTTCACTGACTTCATAATCATCATCACTGTCATCAGAAACATGCTACCTTGGCCTCTTGACAGTTGTCTTTCTCCCCTTCCTACCTGATCCACTAGCACTGCCAAAATAATTCAACAATAACCATCAACAGATCATATATGAGAAACAAATCCAAAGCTTGATAGACTGCTGGTGCTGTCACTGCTGACAGTGCACTGGCGGACTGTCCGCCATCAGCCGGCGGACGGTCCGCTAGGCTCTGTTTACTACGAACAGCCCAGCGACCAAACACAAACTTGGATCGATCTACGTATTTAACCCATGAAACTTGACCAAATCATCAGCATATACTCTCCATGACTCTATCAACATATTCCCTTAGTTGTTTTCATGAAACCATGGACCAAAACGAAATCCAATCTAAAACCCTAACCATGCCTTATGAGTGAAATCCGAGAAAACCAAGAGTTGAATCAATGAAATACCGAGAGGACATGGTGGAAGAAGTCACGGAGAGTCCGGGGATGAGCTTCGGACGGTCCGTTAAAGTTCCAAGGGTTCCCCCCAACAATGGCTTCTTTCTTGATGTACATGGGAGAAAGAAGAGAGGTGGAGGCGTTCTGATCTGTTTAGGGGCGAAGGGAGCATTCCTTTGATGTATACAGCCGCGGGAGAGTGGGTCCACACTTTACCCGAGCCTCGCGGACTGTCCGCCTGTTTAGGCGTGGACTGTCCGCCACCAGTTCAGCAGATTTTTGGTTCTGTCAATTACAATCAGCCCCTCGCGGACTGTCCGCGGTCCTTTGGCCGGACTGTCCGGGACCCCCGGACGGTCCGCCACTGCTCTAAGCGGATGGTCCACCTGACCAGAAAACTACCCCCGAGACCATCTTCTTTGCACTTTCATTTGACTTTGCTGCCCATATTTGGTTCCAAAAAAAATCACTTGATGCCATGTGAAGATTGTGACCATCAATTTCTCATAGATAGAACCATGAACCATGGATGGATATATGAAGAATATGATGAAACAAAAAATAGAGACACGACTTAAGAAAATTGAAGGGTTAGAAAGCGAATAAACAAATCATATGTTCTAAATTTCAAGCCACATTTGATATGTCAATGACATTAAGCTCGTTCCTCAATTTGCAAAACCTTGATTCATCCAAAGGCTTTGTGAATATATCCGCCAATTGATCATTTGTGCTTACTCCATCAATCTTGATATCTCCCTTGCTTACATGATCCCTAAGAAAATGATGCCGAATATCAATGTGCTTGGTTCTAGAATGTTGAACCGGATTGTTTGCAATCTTTATAGCACTTTCATTATCACATAAGAGAGGAATTTCATTGAATTTCACACCATAATCAAGAAGTGTTTGCTTCATCCATAGTAATTGAGCACAACAACTTCCCACCGATATATATTCCGCTTCGGCGGTAGAAAGAGCTACGGAATTTTGCTTCTTTGAAGACCATGATACAAGAGAACTGTCACGCCCGGATTTACACAGAAACCCGAATGTGGCTATATTTGTGCCCAGGAAGTCACAGTACACATATAGCAAACAAATATGGTAAACAAAGAACATATGCTGAATATATTACTCGAATAAAAAGAGTTTTACATCAGAGTGCATCATAAATAAACTAACCAATACAGCGGAAGACTAAAAACTCTCTCTAAATGAAGCCGCACTCCACAGGGACTCTGACTGGGAGAACACAACTCAGTAGTACGGTAGATCTTCTGGAAACTCAGCAGCAGACTCATGCACATCCCAATCTGTTACCCGTCCGGGATTTTGTTGAATAAATAGCAAGTGTAAGTAAAACAATTACTTAGCAAGTATAGCATGGGTTATGAAGGCTCAAAAAGGCTAGACACGGCTTAACTGCATTAGCACTTTTAGTTGGTTCATTTAACATTATCCAAGTTACTACAAGTGTATGAATCCCAGTTGTAACCCAATTAATAAGGTGTAAGTGACATTAAGCATAAATAAACATCATCTTCTAATCAAAAAGGATCCAGGCCGCTCGTGACCCTGAGCAAGGCTATCATGATAGTTTTACACTCTGCAGAGGTTTCGCCCTTTACCCACCAGTCGCGTAAAAGCTCAAACGAACTTTAAACCCAACCATGCCGAGGTGGCCAAACCTGTTAAACCACACTTCCGAGGTGTGATCGCATAGGGACGCTACGAGGCTTTTCACAAGACACCCTAACAACACAGTAGCCGCTGGGGTACTACAAGGTGGTGAGTCCTTAGGCACCGAGATCGATGTACGCCCACGGAGTCACACCATGAGGGGGTCGATGGCGTCCAGAGCGCGGGTATCGCACCCATCAATGCGCAACGTGCGAAGTTCTCAATCGCTGAGACTCCCAACACGGGACTGGGTCTAACGGGACCTAGCCGACGGGGCTACCGTCCTCGGTGGAATCGGGAAAACACCCCGTGCCTTGCCTGCCACAACGCCGTCGGCCCGTCGGTAACCACTGCCAAGCTAGAGCCGTACAAGCTACTTGTCCAAGACCAGAGCCATTATAGTTCTGGCGGTGGCGACAGGCTCCTGGGTTGCCGCTTTAAGAACCGGTCCTTAGAGGGAGACACTAGAACAAAGTACACAGCACATGCTCTAGCTCCCTAATCCATGTTGCTAAAAAGCAAGTTTTAACGTTAAAGTTGAAGTGGACCATTAATACAAGTTTAACAGTTAAATAAAGGTGACAGTAGCTGTGCCTAGCAAAGTTCTACCCATATGCAATAAACCCGAGGTAAACGAGGACAGGGTAAACAAGACTAGGTACAACCTTAATAGGTACATCAAATTAGACACATGCATGTATGAAATAATTTTAATACAGGTGAGTAGGTAGCAAGGATTGTCCATGCTATATCTTGCCTCAAATCCAGTATAATAGCTGCTCAAAGTCTTCAGTCCTTCATCTTGAATCTCTCGAACGACGTTCCTCTACTCGCAACAAACATCGGGCACAACACGAGTGGCTAAGCAAGCAAACAAACAAGATACAACTAAGAACATTACACCAATCAAAGGAAAAGCTTTAAAAGAGCATGCTAAAGGATAGTGCTTGGTTCTATGGTCACGTGAGCGCAAGAATCGCTGAAAACGGAGTTACGGTTGAAAAGATACATTTATTGGAAGATTTGATTTATTATATGAAAGTCTATAAGCTTCATTCATTTTAATTAAAGAAAAACCATGTACAAGTAATGAATATAAATTATATTTTAACCTTTAGAAAAGACGAAGTAAACTTAGTCATATTTTAATTACAAGTGTTCGAGTACAATTTATTCAATTTAAAACATTAACTTGAAATAAAGTATGTGAGAGCATCTAATCGATTAACTTTATAAACCGTGTTGTTTAAATCAATTTTATAATCAAATACATTTATGTTAATATTAATCAATGTTAACATTTATTTATGAAATCCGAAGTTTAACTCTAAATTGATTTTAATTTAGAAAGAGCTAGTTAAATAATCATTAATCAAATTAATATCACTTTATAAAAACCGAGATGGAACTTAATTATATTTTATTTAGAAAACTAATTCAATAAATATTAATCATGTTAACATTAATATGAAAAATCGGTGTATAAACCTTAATTAGATTTTATTTAAGAAAACACATTTAGATAACATTTAATCAACTTAATATTAAATAAAAATTCAGAAACAAGTTGCATGTTAAATAACAGTGCTAACGTGTAGTTTAAGTTGATATGAATCTAACGCAACGAAAACGGTTTGAAACGGAGCTAAAACGCGGATTTTATGGGATAAACAAGGTTGTATGGACCTAATCGTGAATATCCGTAGACTCCAGGGATTAGCTCGCAAAATTCACAAGACTCAGCGAACAGCGCTCGCAAAATGCTGAAACTGTGGGGTTAGATCTGTAAAAGATCACGAGCAGGACTGGATCGCTAGGTGGGGGATATTTCCAGGGGGTTCTCTACAAAAGCTCAAGGGAGCTTCTGCCCATGGCGGACTGGCGGTGCTAACCAGCGGCGGTGTCGGCGATTCAGCGGCATAGGGTGGCATCAGGGTGGCGCGGAGGGGAGAGGAAGTCGATACGGGGTCGCGGCTGCTCACCAAGACGACGGAGGAGGGCGACGGCGGCGTGACTCCGGCCATCGGTGGAAGAGGAGGCCGACTGCGAGAAGCTCACGCGGGGGCGGTGCTCCGGCGGCGATATGGCGACAGTGACCGGCGGGATGGTAGCGGATCGGCGACGTGCAGCTTGTGGCGGCCTTGGTTTCGACGGAGGGAGCCTGGCGGCGGTGAGTCACGGCGAGGAAGGACGGCGGCGGCGCGCTGCTCCGACAAGCAGTGGCGGCGGAGGCGATGCTGAGGGGCGGCGGTCATCAGCAGTTTAAGTAGGGCCGAAGGAGGTGCAGCTGGCCTTGCTTTTCGAGGTGGCACGCACGCCAAGGCGGTCGTGGTGCGCACGCCGAGGAACGGTGGCGGCGGCGGCGCACAGCCCCTGGCGCCGGGAGGGGGACTGGGCCGGGAACTGGTGACTGGGCCGCGGACGCGCGCGCAGGGAACGGCTGGGCTGGGCTGCGAGCTGGGCCGCGAACGTTGCTGGGCTGGGCGGAATTGAGCGGGAGAGGCAGGCCGCGCGGAACTGGGTGGTTGGGCCGCGATGCTGGCGCACGACTAGATGGGCCGGGCGAGCGCTGCGCTGGGCCGGGAGGAGAAAGGAAGGAGCTTGGCCTGTTGGGCTGCTGGGAAGAAAAGAAGGAGGAGCAAAAGCGGACGAAGGGAAAAGCTCAGGGGGCGAAAATGAACTTGGTCCAAAACAACTTTTCTAGAGCTCAAACAAACGCGATTCAAATTCCAATTTAAACTACGCACAAACAAAACTTAATGCAGCAGCATGAATGCAACACAGACAACATTTTATTTATATTTCACAAATTTTTTTATTTTTCTACTATAAATTCCCTATAAATTAAATAATGCTTTGGAAAATTTTAGAAAAATGAGAAAAATATTGTTTTAATTACGTTAAAAATTCAAATCCCAAAATTCGAAAATTTTGGGGTGTGACAAACTACCCCCCTTAAACCGAATCTCGTCCCGAGATTCGCAGGGAATAGAAGCAAGGAGGAGACGACAATAGGAGCAAGGAGGCGGCGGAACAACAAGTTTCTGAAAACAGAGATCTATTAAAGTCGTATCGCCATGCTTCTTCGTCGATGTAGTCGCGAAGTCTTCTACTTCAAATCTTCTGTTGTTGGGATTGTCTTCTGGTTTCCTTCTTCATGCTCTTCATAGGTTTGTGAGAAAAGATAGCAAGGAAACAAGGGTATATAGGGGAAAAGAGAGGGAGAGCCCAACTACACAATCATTACAAAGATCCAAATCACGCATGAGCATAATAACAACCAAATCAAGCACCTACAGGCATGATTCACAACACTCGACAGCACTGATTTTTTTGAAAAAGCGTAACTAGATGATCCGTATCACAGAATCGTGGTGGTCTCCTAGGTTTTAACAACCGTTCTAACTAGGCTGCGTTCCTACAGTCAACACGGCTATGATACCAATCTGTCACGCCCGGATTTACACAGAAACCCGAATGCGGCTATATGTGTGCCCAGGAAGTCACAGTACACATATAGCAAACAAATATGGTAAACAAAGAACATATGTTGAATATATTACTCGAATAAAAAGAGTTTTACATCAGAGTGCATCATAAATAAACTAACCAATACAGCGGAAGACTAAAAACTCTCTCTAAATGAAGCCGCACTCCATAGGGACTCTGACTGGGAGAACACAACTCAGTAGTACGGTAGATCTTCTGGAAACTCAGCAGCAGACTCATGCACATCCCAATCTGTTACCCGTCCGGGATTTTGTTGAATAAATAGCAAGTGTAAGTAAAACAATTACTTAGCAAGTATAGCATGGGTTATGAAGGCTCAAAAAGGCTAGACACGGCTTAACTGCATTAGCACTTTTAGTTGGTTCATTTAACATTATCCAAGTTACTACAAGTGTATGAATCCCAGTTGTAACCCAATTAATAAGGTGTAAGTGACATTAAGCATAAATAAACATCATCTTCTAATCAAAAAGGATCCAGGCCGCTCGTGACCCTGAGCAAGGCTATCATGATAGTTTTACACTCTGCAGAGGTTTCGCCCTTTACCCACCAGTCACGTAAAAGCTCAAACGAACTTTAAACCCAACCATGTCGAGGTGGCCAAACCTCTTAAACCACACTTCCGAGGTGTGATCGCATAGGGACGCTACGAGGCTTTTCACAAGACACCCTAACAAGACAGTAGCCGCTGGGGTACTACAAGGTGGTGAGTCCTTAGGCACCGAGATCGACGTACGCCCATGGAGTCACACCATGAGGGGGTCGATGGCGTCCAGAGCGCGGGTATCGCACCCATCAATGCGCAACGTGCGGAGTTCTTAATCGCTGAGACTCCCAACACGGGACTGGGTCTAACGGGACCTAGCCGACGGGGCTACCGTCCTCGGTGGAATCGGGAAAACACCCCGTGCCTTGCCTCCCACAACGCCGTCGGCCCGTCGGTAACCACTACCAAGCTAGAGCCGTACAAGCTACTTGTCCAAGACCAGAGCCATTATAGTTCTGGCGGTGGCGACAGGCTCCTGGGTTGCCGCTTTAAGAACCGGTCCTTAGAGGGAGACACTAGAACAAAGCACACAGCACATGCTCTAGCTCCCTAATCCATGTTGCTAAAAAGCACGTTTTAACGTTAAAGTTGAAGTGGACCATTAATACAAGTTTAACAGTTAAATAAAGGTGACAGTAGCTGCGCCTAGCAAAGTTCTACCCGTACGCAATAAACCCGAGGTAAACGAGGACAGGGTAAACAAGACTAGGTACAACCTTAATAGGTACATCAAATTAGACACATGCATGTTTGAAATAATTTTAATACAGGTGAGTAGGTAGCAAGGATTGTCCGTGCTATAACTTGCCTCAAATCCAGTATAATGCTGCTCAAAGTCTTCAGTCCTTCATCTTGAATCTCTCGAACGACGTTCCTCTACTCGCAACAAACATCGGGCACAACACGAGTGGCTAAGCAAGCAAACAAACAAACAAGATACAACTAAGAACAGTACACCAATCAAAGGAAAAGCTTTAAAAGAGCACGCTAAAGGATAGGGCTTGGTTCTATGGTCACGTGAGCGCAAGAATCGCTGAAAACGGAGTTACGGTTGAAAAGATACATTTATTGGAAGATTTGATTTATTAAATGAAAGTCTATAAGCTTCATTCATTTTAATTAAATAAAAACCATGTACAAGTAATGAATATAAATTATATTTTAACCTTTAGAAAAGACGAAGTAAACTTAGTCATATTTTAATTACAAGTGTTCGAGTACAATTTATTCAATTTAAAACATTAACTTGAAATAAAGTATGTGAGAGCATCTAATCGATTAACTTTATAAACCGTGTTGTTTAAATCAATTTTATAATCAAATACATTTATGTTAATATTAATCAATGTTAACATTTATTTATGAAATCCGAAGTTTAACTCTAAATTGATTTTAATTTAGAAAGAGCTAGTTAAATAATCATTAATCAAATTAATATCACTTTATAAAAACCGAGATGGAACTTAATTATATTTTATTTAGAAAACTAATTCAATAAATATTAATCATGTTAACATTAATATGAAAAATCGGAGTATAAACCTTAATTAGATTTTATTTAAGAAAACACATTTAGATTACATTTAATCAACTTAATATTAAATAAAAATTCAGAAACAAGTTGCATGTTAAATAATAGTGCTAACATGTAGTTTAAGTTGATATGAATCTAACGCAACGAAAACGGTTTGAAACGGAGCTAAAACGCGGATTTTATGGGATAAACAAGGTTGTAGGGACCTAATCGTGAATATCCGTAGACTCCAGGGGTTAGCTCGCAAGATTCACAAGACTCAGCGAACAGTGCTCGCAAAATGCTGAAACTGTGGGGTTAGATCTGTAAAAGATCACGGGCAGGACTGGATCGCTAGGTGGGGGATATTTCCAGGGGGTTCTCTACAAAAGCTCAAGGGAGCTTCTGCCCATGGCGGACTGGCGGCGCTGACCAGCGGCGGTGCCGGCGATTCAGCGGCATAGGGTGGCGTCAGGGTGGCGCGGAGGG
Organism: Echinochloa phyllopogon; assembly: GCA_033239725.1. Classification (NCBI taxonomy): domain Eukaryota; kingdom Viridiplantae; phylum Streptophyta; class Magnoliopsida; order Poales; family Poaceae; genus Echinochloa; species Echinochloa phyllopogon. The sequence continues at coordinate 35,332,173 of BTCW01000018.1, forward strand.
GAGAGGAAGTCGATACGGGGTCGCGGCTGGTCACCAAGACGACGGAAGAGGGCGACGGCGGCGTGACTCCGGCCATCGGCGGAAGAGGAGGCCGGCGGCGAGAAGCTCACGCGGGGGCGGTGCTCCGGCGGCGATATGGCGACGGCGACCGGCGGGATGGTAGCGGATCGGCGTCGCGCAGCTCGTGGCGGCCTTGGTTTCGCCGGAGGGAGCCTGGCGGCGGCGAGTCACGGCGAGGAACGACGGTGGCGGCGCGCTGCTCCGACGAGCAGTGGCGGCGGAGGCGATGCTGAGGGGCGGCGGTCGTCAGCGGTTTAAGTAGGGCCGAAGGAGGTGCAGCTGGCCTTGCTTTTCGAGGTAGCACGCACGCCAAGGCGGTCGCGGTGCGCACGCCGAGGAACGGTGGCGGTGGCGGCGCACAGCCCCTGGCGCCGGGAGGGGGGCTGGGCCAGGAACTGGTGACTGGGCCGCGGACGCGCGCAGGGAACGGCCGGGCCGGGCTGCGAGCTGGGCCGCGAACGTTGCTGGGCCGGGCGGAATTGAGCGGGAGAGGCAGGCCGCGCGGAACTGGGTGGTTGGGTCGCGATGCTGGCGCACGGCTAGATGGGCCGGGCGAGCGCTGCGCTGGGCCGGGAGGAGAAAGGAAGGAGCTTGGCCTGCTGGGCTGCTGGGAAGAAAAGAAGGAGAAGCAAAAGTGGACGAAGGGAAAGCTCAGGGGGCGAAAATGAACTCGGTCCAAAACAACCTTTCTAGAGCTCAAACAAACGCGATTCAAATTCCAATTTAAACTACGCACAAACAAAACTTAATGCAGCAGCATGAATGCAACACACACAACATTTTATTTATATTTCACAAATTTTTTTATTTTTCTACTATAAATTCCCTATAAATTAAATAAAGCTTTGGAAAATTTTAGAAAATTGAGAAAAATATTGTTTTAATTACGTTAAAAATTCACATCCCAAAATTCGAAAATTTTGGGGTGTGACAAGAACACCCAAGAAGTTGACAACCCCCGGAAGTGCTCTTCCTATCAACTTTACAACTGGCATAATCCGAATCCGAATAGCCAACCAATTCGAATTGAGCACCCTTTGGATACCAAAGACCAATATTAGGAGTAAATTTCAAGTATCTTAAGATTCTTTTAACGGCGATCAAATGACATTCCTTAGGAGCGGCTTGAAATCTAGCACACATGCACACACTAAACATAATATCGGGCCTAGATGCGGTAAGATAAAGCAAGCTACCAATCATAGACCTATAAAGCTTAGTGTCAACCGGTTTACCTCCCTCATCAAGATCAAGATGTCCATTTGTAGCCATTGGAGTCTTGATGGGTTTTGCATCCTCCATACCAAATTTCTTCAAGATGTCCTTCACATATTTAGATTGGCAAACGAATGTGCCTTCCTTCAATTGTTTAATTTGAAGACCAATGAAATAGCTTAATTCACCAATCATAGATGATATCAAATTCCTTTGACATCATTCTACCAAATTCTTCACAATAAGCTTCATTTGTGGACCCAAAGATGATATCATCAACATAAATTTGACAAACGAAGATGTCATTTCCAATTTTCTTAGTGAACAAGGTAGTGTCAACCTTTCCAATTTTGAATCCCTTTGAGATGAGAAAATTCCTAAGTCTCTCATACCAAGCACGAGGTGCTTGCTTCAATCCATAAAGAGCTTTAGAGAGCTTAAACACATGATTAGGCATTTTGGGATCTTCAAAACCGGGTGGTTGTTCAACATAAACTAGTTCACTAATTTCACCATTTAAAAAAGCACTTTTGACATCCATTTGATAAAGTTTTATGTTGTGAGAACATGCAAAAGCTAGTAAAATTCTAATTGCTTCAAGTCTAGCTACGGGAGCAAAGGTTTCATCAAAGTCCAAACCTTCGACTTGAGTGTAGCCTTGAGCAACCAATCTTGCCTTGTTTCTTACAACAATACCATCTTCATTTTCTTTATTGCTAAAAACCCATTTAGTGCCAATGACATTGTAATTCTTGGGCCTATCCACCAAATTCCAAACCTTGTTTCGGGTGAAGTTATTTAATTCTTCTTGCATGGCCATCACCCAATCCGGATCATCAAGAGCTTCATCTACACGTTTAGGTTCAAGAAAAGATACAAAAGAATAATGTTGACAAAATGAAGCAATGCTAGATTGAGTTTGAACACCCTTACTAATGTCACCCACAACTTGATCAATGGTGTGATCTTTGGCGACTTGACCATGAATTCTTGGTTGAACAACGTGGTCTTGAGAGGATGTAGAGGATGATGTAGATGTGACCAGTTGCTCATTGTCTTGAGGTGAGTCATTTTCATTTGTGTCGACAATCCCTTGATCTTGAGAGGATGATGCATTTTCTTGAGTGGAGATAATATGCTCTTCATCATCATCGTCTTCTTCTTCTTCTCTTGGTAGAATGTCCCCAACATTCATATTCTTCATGGCTTCTTTTAAACTATCACCTCTCACATCATCCAAGTTGTCTTTCTCATCTTGTGACCCATTTGTTTCATCAAATTGAACATCATAAGCTTCTTCAACAAAACCCTTGGATTTATTGTACACTCTATAGGATTTGCTACTAGATGAATATTCGAGAAAAAATCCCTCATCACATTTGCTTTGGAACTTGGATAATCGAGAACCTTTCCTCAAAATATAGCACTTGCATCCAAAGACCCTAAAATAAGATATATTTGGCTTCCTTCCAACAAGCAATTCATAGGGGGTCTTGTTGAAAAACCCATGACAATATAACTTATTTGATGAATGGCAAGCGATGTTGATAGCCTCGGCCTAAAAGGAATCCGAAACATTATACTCGGCTAGCATTGATCTTGCCATTTCAATCAATGTCCTATTCTTTCTCTCAACCAACCCATTTTGTTCCGGTGTATATGTGGTTGAGAATTCATGTTTGATCCCCTTCTCATTGCAAAACTCCTCCACACGAGTGTTTTTTAATTCACTACCATTATCACTCCGAACTTTCTTCAACTTGAGATCGAATTCATTTTCGGCTCTAGTGACAAAGTTCTGGAATATATCACAAGCATCGGCTTTGTCATGAAGAAAGAATACCCATGTGAATCTTGAGAAGTCATCTACTATCACAAGACAATAACTATTGCCACCAATGCTTCAATATGTTGTTGGCCCAAACAAATCCATATGCAATAATTCAAAGATTCTTGTGGTGGACATAACACTCTTGGTTGGATGAGAATTCACAACTTGTTTGCCGGCTTGACAAGAGCTACATGATTTGTCCTTTTCAAATTTGACATCTTTCAAGCCAAGGACTAAATCATGCTTAACCAATTTATTTAGTTGTCTCATGCCAACATGACCTAGTCTTCTATGCCATAACCAACCCATTGAGGCTTTAGAGAATAAACAAGTTGAGAGATTTGCCTCTTTAGATGAAAAGTCCACAAGATATAAACTATAATGACGAAAGCCCTTGAAAATAGTTTCATTTTCATCAAGAGTTGTCACAACAAATTCATCACTAGTAAATGAACATCTATAGCCATTATCACAAAGTTGAGCAATGGATAGCAAGTTGAAATTTAAAGAATCAACTAACAAGACATTTGACAATTTGTAATCTTGAGAGATAGAAATGTCACCAATGCCTTTAATACCTCCCTTGCTATCATCACCAAAAGTAATATTATCAAAGTCGGAGATATCTTCATCAAGATATGAGAATATTTTCTTTTCACCGGTCATGTGGTTTGTACAACCACTATCAATTACCCAATGTCTTCCTCCGGCTTTGTAATTTACCTACACATGAGAATCACTTCCTTTTAGGTACCCAACTTTTCTTGGGTCCTTCAATGTTAGTGATCATAACTTTAGGCACCCAAATGGATTTCAATCTAGTATTATCCATAGAGCAACCAACAAATTTAGCACATACAACACCCTTTGAATCTTTCTTAAGATTGTAAGATGGATCAAAGGATACAGTCTCCTTGCTCTTGCACTTGCGATTCACCTCTACCTTTGTCTTGCAAATGTGGCATTTCTTGAATTTAGCTTCTTCTTGTAATGTCACACTTGATGGCACATAAGTGGTCTTCTTGGGAATGAAAGCCAACTTCCCTTGCTTGGGCAAATAACCAATGCCATTCTTGTTCAATGTGAATTTTTGACTTGTCCAACAATGATTGAATTTGACTTGACTTCCAAACCATTTGGCAAGATCCTTGGACAAACACTCCACTTCTTTCTTCAATGATTCATTCTCCAATAATAAGAAAGGTGCTTCACTTGAATCTTTTCCACTAGTGCAAGAGCTTGTGCTTGTGCTACAAGAGGTGTTAGTCAAGCAAGATATACACGTTTTACAAGTATCGATGTTAGCAACAAGTTTTCCTTTGGTCTCTTGCGCAAGGAGAGAGTTGTGAGCTTCCTTAAGCTCCTCATGCTTTCCTTTAAGAATTCCCCATGATGTGTTGAGAGTGTCATGAGATTCCTTTAGGTTGGCATGAGAAATCTTTAGCTCCTCATAGAATTTTTGAATTGAAATATTCTTCAATTCTAAATCCCTCAACTTAGTCTTTTCCTTGCGCAATTTTTCATCAGATTTTATAACCAAACTAGCAAGATATTCATAGGATATAGCATTTTCATCATCATCATTATCATCGTCACTATCACTTTCCTCATCATTGATTATTACCTTTGATGTACCTTTGGCCATAAGGCTATATGGCTTGGAAAAAAGTGATGGGGCTTCCTTAATTGCAACCCCAGCAAGACTCTTTAAAGGCTTGACTTGCTATTCTTCCTCATCGGAGCTTGCCTCGGAGTCCCACTAAACAAAGTAGGCTTGCCCATTCTTCTCCTTCTTGTAGTACTTCTTTTTCTTGTTCTCACTCTTCTTGTACTTGTTCTTGCTTGTTTTGCCCTCTTTCTTGTTTGGGCAATTTATTGATATATGCCCAATCTCCCCACAAGAGAAGCACTCTTTGCCTTCAAATGGATTCTTCTTTGAGAACCTATTTCTCTTGCCAAATCTCTTCTTCTCAAGAACCTTTTGGAGCCCCCTAACAATGAGAGCCATTTCTTCATCCGAATCTTCATCATTTTCACAATGTGTTTCTTCTTCTTGAATAGCTTTAGCCTTGAGAGCAATATTCTTCTTCTCTTCATTTGTTGTTTGACCATGAGCTTCCTTTTGAGATTGCTTGAAGATGTCATGTGTGAGCACTTCACCAAGCACCTCCATAGGAGTGTATTTCTTCAAGTCTTCTCTCACTAACATTGTGATAATGGTCTCATATTTCTCCGAGAGACTCCTAAGAAATTTGCGAGAGAAGTCTCAATCCGGCACATCATAATCAAGACATTTTAGCTCATTCACAATTTCATTTAACCGATTGAACATGATTGAAATGTCTTCATCCTTCTTCATTGTAAACTCATTGAATTTTCCTTGGAGCACATAGAGCTTGGCTTCTTTGACCGAGGATGTTCCCTCATAGATTTCCGCTAGCGTATTCCAAACATCTTTTGCACTCGTAATGCCCTTGTCACGGTTGAATTGATCAATAGATAGACCTTCATACAATATGCAAAATGCTTCCTCATTAAGGTCCTCATTCTCTAAATCTCTTTCGGTCTTGACATTTTTGTCTAGGATGACAAACCCTTCCTCAACAATTCCCCAAACATTTCTTCCGGCTGTCCTTAGATAGGTTGTCATCCTAGTCTTCCAATAATCATAATTTTCCCTATCAAAGTAAGGAATCTTCCTTTGCTTCATTTTGTTCTCTCTAGCCATTTTAATCCTACTCCAGGATGGTTAAATCCTTGATTAGGGAGTACTTAGCTCTGATGCCACTTGTAGGATCTAGGATTACCGACTAAAGGGGGGTGAATAGGCGGTTTTAAAAACTTCAATCACAACACTAGAGAAATTTGATTAGAACCAAAAGGAAATTAAATCTCTAGCTACTCTAAGCCTATGTTGATTGTTGTGCAACCTAGGGTGACAGGATAAGAATTAATCACTATGAAATCAACTTGCTTCAAGAAGAAAAACAAGACAATAAGCAAGCAATAAGAATAAGTGACACAAGAACTTATCCCGTGGTATCAATGACTTGCCGGTCACCCCTAATCCACGTTGAGATGGATTCAATGTTCAACCGCTCCTCTATCAAGTCTCCACTTGATGTATGAGCCGGTTAGAACCAAAGAACCGCTCCAAATCTCGATTCCACTAGAGTTGCTCTTCACCGCTCTGGCGAGGTGAGCACAAAGACCTCTCACAACCAACTTCCACGGCAACTTCACAATCTTCTTGAAGTGCTCGATGGAATCATCAGCTCCAAGCCGTCTAGGAGGCGGCAACCTCCAAGAGTAACAAATCAATGACCTTGCTTGAAGTCTCCCTAGTGCCACAAAGCTCAAACTCTTGATGCAATGCACTAGGATGCTCTCAATCTCACAAAGATGCAACCACTAAACAAAGTGAGTGAGTGAGAGGATGTAGAATCCTCAAATGTATCAAGGAAGCTTTCAAATAGACCAAGAGAGACTTCCCAACCCCGGGGGTGGAGTATATATACTCACCCCCTCGAAATCTAGCCGTTACGTTCAAAATAGGGCACTGGCGGACTGTCCTCCTCAAACCTGGCGGACCGTATGCCCTTCAAAACCAACGGCTACAACGTGTGTCAGATGGTGTCAGAACTAGCCGTTACGGACCTGTGGACCGTCCGCCATACAGGCGCGGACCGTCCGCCAGGCCATGAGAAATTCGCACAAGTTTGCTTGCGGACCGTCCGCCTCACAAAAGTCTTCTAGAACGCTCGGAAACGCTTCTGTGTAGATGGTCCGCCAAAACGGTCCGCCTCACATTTTTTGTACTGCGGACAGTCCGCCATTCATGGCCGGACAGTCTGCCTCTCATTTTTCCAGCCAAGCACATTTCATACTTAGACAAGATTAACACACGGAGAAAGCCTGCGGACCGTCCGCCATACCTGGCCGCGGACTGTCCGGACCCCCCAGACAGTCCGCCACTGGCCAGGCGGACAGTCCGCCAGGATGCAGTGAGCCCTCCACAAGTTAGTTTTCGCTTCATGTCTTTCTCACTTTCACAAACGTTGTTAGCCCTCATGCATGCAATGCAATTGTTTGAGCAAAATGGCACCATGGACTCGTCAAGCCAAGGACATTGACCCCTCTTGATAGTACGGCTATCTAGCCTATAATCCGGTCAATGTTCATCCACTAAACACCGCTTGACTGGTAAAATAGAATACCCTATCTTATACCTTTGCCTTTAGCTCCTTTCGGTCCTTATCACATCCATTATGATCATGACATACCGCAAGAGCTCATCCAATCCCAAGGACTAACCTATTCTCATATCTCAATGAAATTGTTAGTCCATTTTGATTGTCATTAATTACCAAAACATAAATTAGGGGCCTAGATGCTTTCACTAAGCCCGTGGTAAAAGGTTTGGATGATGAACCAACTCTGCATACCATGGTGAGGACAAGCAAATATATAGTCTTGGAGGCGATCCCATGCCTCTGGGACTGTTTAATCTTTTAATTGCCGGAAACTAGCAATTTTATTCTGGAGGGCGTTGGTTTTCCCAACCGGAAAGAATTTCAGCAAAAATGCACTAGTGCACTTATCCCAAGTGTCTATGGCTTCACGGTTAGCATAAAACCATTGTTTTTCCTTGCCTAATAATGAGAATGGGAATAAATGAAGGCGAATGGCATCAATGCTTATCCCGAGTATGGTGAAAGTGTTGCAAATCTCCAGAAAATGCTGAAGATGAGCGTTGGCATCCTCGTGTGGCTTGCCGCAGAACGGGCTAACCCGCACCATGTTGATGAGGGTTGGCTTGATCTCGAAGTTGCCATCTCCGACAGGTGGAGCTGGTCCGACACGCACGTTCTCACTCGATGGAGCGGAGAACTTGCGGATCGTCTTGCTTGCCATCCTGGATGAAGCCGTGTCAACGACGAGAAAGACTGGACTCGTTGGAATGAGATGCTTTTGAGGAGGTACAACTCGGGGTCACACTTTCCTCACAAGAGACTCAAGATTTTCTTGGAAGTTTGATGGTAGTTGGAAACTAGTCATGCACTGCTCTTCTTCACAAGACCAATGAAACGGAGCAAGGATAAACCCGCTTGAGTAGCGGTATACTCAACTAAGATAGCTCAAGATAAAAGTTTGAAAGTCTCTAGCCAAATGGTTCCCTGGCAACGGCGCCGGAAATGCTTGTTGGCACTTCTTACGATCCAATATCAGGATTGTGAATCCCGGTACCGGGGTAAGGAGTGTTATAGTGGTTTTTCTTATGGCCCAGTAAAATATATAAATATTCTGGAAGCACATAGAATTACTGTTGTAGCACTTCACCAAGGAGTAATCGAAGGTATCGTAATTTATATTTCCGCAGGGAAGCTTATGTCAAGAGTACTAGCAAACAGATATTTGAGGCTACGAAGGGTACATGACTAGCAAGATGGGGGATAACGGTATTGGATAGGAATGGATATACCGTGACACATAGCTCAAGGTAGGCTCGGGTAAGGAAGAGAAAGAATAGTTAGTTGGGAGGACAACGAGAAGAGATAGAGGACTCCTGGGTACTTGTCTATCTGGGTTACTTGGGTTAAGATATACAGGAGTTGATGTAGAAATTCTACAGGCTCTAGGATAAATCTAATGTCTTAACATTAGGAGGCAAAACCACCAACACGTGGAAAGGGATGAGAAGCGGTGTTGACAATAATGTTGGATGCTCCTGTAGGCTGGATCTGGAGGTGATGGGCTACGTAGGCCGTATAGGGCTGTCACCACCTAACGACTACCACCTTCGTTGACCCAGGGGACAAACTAAGGCTGAGTCTAGTCTAGGTACCACACCTACACTATCCAACAACTACTTACTCTGCTAGCAAGAGCAAGCAACCCTGTCAGTACTCTCGGTGACAATTCACCTCAAATACTAAGCAGCATCGAAGAACCAATTAAGACAAGGACTTAAACAAGAACAAGAAGAACTAGAACTACAACTCACTATAGTCTAAACACGATATACTTGCAACTAGAATAAAGTAGAGGCAGGGTATAAATAACTCAGACAAGATGACAAAGACAACTATATTGACAACGTAGAGTCTTACAGAAAGAAAAGAAAAAGATACAAGAGCTAATACCAGAGCTTCTGAAGACGACTCCGGAACCTCCGAGGCACAGCTCGACTCAACTCTAATTCCCAACTAAACTATCCTAACTCTACTAGAACAAGTGGATAGAGAGCTCCTTGGCTTGGTGTGTGTGATACAAGTGACTGACCCCTCTATTTGTAGCTTGAGTAGGTCGGTTTGGAGTAGAGTGGCAGCTAAGGGAACACCGAGGCGGTTCCTCCTGATTCGGGTGAATCCCTGGGTTCGGCCGAACGGCCCAGTTCGGCCAAACTGTGGGATGCACCGTCCTTTGCTCCCACGGCCTTGATGCACTCCTGGGGTTGGTTTCTGGTGCTGGGGGCGGTTCGACTGAAGGCCAGGCTTCAGCTGAATTGGGCTTAGCCCATGGCCGGCCTCCCCAGCAATGCCTTTTGTCTTGGACCTCCCTGGGCTGGCTTCTGGTGATGTACTTCGTGTTGTGTTGGCCCAAGGATGAGGTGGCGGTCGCCCACGTGTAATATGTCGTCATCGCTTGGTCATCGTTGACGTGGACGACTCCCGGTTGTGCTTTGTGTCGTATACAACTAAGGGGGGTAACCGACCGAATCATGTTGTTCGGCCGAATCAGTCAATTCTAACCCCTATAGCTCGTATTTCTCGTTATTGTACCTGCACAAGTGCAACACACCGAAACTCATGGAACTTTATTAGAAATAAACCTAGATGCAAGGAATGTCACATATAACCTCTTTTATTCCTGAGTATTGGTGGTCGAAAACATGCCGTAATGACCGCCAACAACTTGGAGAGTCCCGATCGGAGTTGGAGTCAGAGTAGAAGTTGAACTCGAAGTCATGATGCGTGTCAGAGCCGAGGTCGAAGTCGAGGCCGAAGTAATCACCGAGGCTTGTTTCTCGACGAGGTCGCGGAGCGGTTTTGGTGGAACTGCCGTCATCGAGTAGGGGCTCGAGCGATCCGCAAGGTGGCTTCCAAACTTGCCATTGCCTAAGGTGATGAAGGTCCAGGCACCAAAGACGAAGGTGTTGAAGTTGGTTGATCCCATCGGGCCTAATGGCGAAGCGAGTCGCCCCACGGTGGGTGCCAAGTGTCAAAGATTTATCTCGAGCGTATCTGTCTAGGGGTATCCCGGAGAGTAGATTTGTGGGTCTCGCCGAGTTCTAGGAATGATGGTGCACACACAACACAAAGATTTAGACAGGTTCGGGCTACAAATTGCGTAATACCCTACGTCCTGTATGCTTGATTGTATTTCACGTGAGGTTGAGTTGTTTTGGAGGGGTCCCTGCTCCACCTTATATATCCAGGGAGCAGAGTTACAAGTTGGTTACATGATCTAGTCGTATATAACAAGGAGTACTACAATAGGGTACTTTGGGGAGTCTCCAAACAGTACATGACTAGTTCTCCCAATCAACTACGCCGTCTTGCACCGTAGCTGACTGGTTTGGAGTAGTTGGGTCAAACTTCCCGTAAACGAGTAGTTTATTCCCGTAAATGAGTGGCCCTAGGGATCATGGTCCCACAACGTCTACTCCTACTGGCAGCAAAGGCATAGATCTCAGATCCTTGGCCACACCGGGTTTTATAGACATTTCATCAAAAACTTTTCTCATATCCTGACCGTTAACCAATCTCTTAGCCAAGGATGCCCCTTTCATCTTTGATGAAGAGTGCTATGCTACCTTTCACACTCTAAGGAAGGCACTCATTTCCGCTCCTATCATCCAGCCTCCTGACTAGAGCATCCATTTTGAAATCATGTGTGATGCGAGCGATTATGCTGTAGGGGCTGTCTTGGGCCAAACCAAGGACATGAAGCATTATGCTATCTCATACGATAGCAAAATGCTCACAGGCCCTCAGCTAAAATACGCAACCACGAAAAAGGAAATCTTGCAGTTGTATTTGCTATAGACAAATTCTGGTCCTACCTAGTTGGGGCAAATGTCATAGTCTATTCAGATCACGCTGCTCTGAAGTATCTTTTGACCAAAAAGGATGCGAAACCATGACTCATCCGTTTGGTCCTTCTACTCCAAGAATTCGATATTGAGATAAGAGATAAGAAATGAGTAGAGAACTCAGTAGCAGACCACATTTCTCAGTAGCATCCAACAATTGATGATTATCTACGGGGTGACACACTCCTTAAGGTCACAACCTCAGATCCATGGTACACCAATATAGTGAAGTTCATGGTGTGAGGGTATGTCCAACCGGGTGAAAATAGAAAAAAGATTAGCTTATAGAGCAGAATTTACCTTTGGGACGACCCGACCATATCTCTTCCGGATATGCAGTGATGGACTCCTCAGGCGGTGTATACCCGCACATGAGGCACATAAAATCTTGGAGAGATGCCATAGAACACCTTATGGAGGTCACTATGGAGCATTCATGACAAATGCCAAGGTTTGGTAATGTGGGTTTTAGTGGCACAGCATGAACGAGGATGCTAAGGAGTTTATCTGAAGATGACCATGTTGCCAAAAACATGGAAATATAAGCACTAGAGATGCAATGTCACTCACCAGTAACCTTTAAGTAGAAATTTTTTATATTTGGGGGTTTGACTTCATGGGTCCTTTCCCCTACTTAGATAGTTGTAAGTTCATCCCAGTGGCTATTGATTACATCTCTAAATAGGTGCAAGCCCTGCCCTGCACAGCCGTTGACTCTAAAAGCGCTAAGCGGATGTTCCACGAAATTATCTTTCCTTGCTTCGGCATTCCTAGGCTAGTCATTAGCGGTGAAGGCTTCAATTTCATTGACTTCACTTTCCATAGATACCTATCCAGTTTGGGGCTGCAGCATAATGTAGCTACACCCTCTCACCCCCAAAACAGTGGTCAAGCAGAAACATCGAACAAACAAATCAAGAACATTATGCAAAAGACCGTTAACGAGATGGGTAGGCATTGGAGGGAGAAACTCCCGGATGCACTCTGGGCATATCGTACAGCCTATAAGACACCCATTGCGATGGCAACATATCAAGTAGTCTTTGTCAAAACTTGCCACTTATCAGTAGAATTGGAGTTCAAGGCTCATTGTGCAATCAAGAAATGGGGTATGGACCTCCCAGCAGCCAGCCTTAAATGATGGATTCAGTTGGCCGACCCAGATGAAATGTGAGAAGGAGCATATTGTTGGCACTCCTTACGACCTACAGATAAATCCACAAGCGGACGGATACCGATTTAGCTTTCACCCGGGAGTATTCCAGAGTATTGATTTCCACGAGAAATGAGAAGTGAACTAATTCTAAACTAAGTTGTCCAAGGTTGGTATGATGGAGTGGATGACGATGAAGAAAAGGAAGGGAAAGCGACAGGAGGGTGGAGAGGGCATGAGTCTGGTAGTATTGTTCTTCTAATTAACTGAACAAGCTAGGTGATACAGATAAGTGCTTACGTCGGGAAGCGGAGCACCCAACACTCAGAAAGTGATGAGAATGGGTGCTGGTGAACAACCGCAGGAGGCTCCTACGGACCGAGCCGAACGTGGTGGATTACGTAGGCCGTATAGGGTTGTCACCACCTAATGGCTACCACACATCCGTAGACTTAGACGCAAACCAAGCTAACCTTGAGTCTAGGCACCACGCCTACACTAGTAAGTTAATACTTATCTCGTATACAAAGATAAGCACCCAAGCAAAGCAACCAGTATACAATTATACTAATTAACTGAGCATTCAACGAGGAACCAGCAAGCATATGGAAGTAAGAATTGATGCTCAAGTAATCAAGGGGAGATACAAGAGTTACCAAACATGACCTAGATGTTACTTGAAGCAAAGCTGCATCCGTAGAGGTACAGGTGGAAGAGGGGCTGACACTCCGGCTCCTCTCCGGCATGCTCACCTCTCTCTCTCTCTCTCTATCCTTCTAAGTATGAGAGTGGCAGCACTTCTTTAATGAGCTTGTCCTTTCTTGTGTGCTTGATACAGGTGCCGGCGACTTCTATTTATACTGGAGAAGGGCAGTTTGAAGTGGAGCAGTGGCCACGGCACCTCAGGGGCGGTTCCAGGCACTTCGGCCAAACTAGGATGGTTCAGCCGAAGTGGGTCGGTTCGTCCGAACCACCCATTTGCACCACCTCTGCCTCCTACAGTCAGGATTGCTCCCCCAGGTAGGTTCTAGGTCGGTTGTGTTGTTCGGGCGAAGTGGGTTGTTCGGCCGAATTAGGCTGAGGCCCTTTTCTCCTTCCTGTCCACCGTCTTTGTGCTGGGGGTGATCCTGATAGTCCACTCAGGCTGGGGTCTTGGTGTTTTGTACATTTCCATGTCTTGGCATACTCCGGGTTTGAGGGTGGAGTTCGGTCGAATCATTGGATTCGGCCGAACCCATGATTTTGGGTGGTTTTGCAAATGGGTAATTCGCCCCTTGAATCAAATAGACACCAAAACTTGTGGAAATGATTAGAAATAAACCCTATAGCTATGGTGCATCATTCCATAGTATTCATTTTATGCTCAGTTGGAGGTCAGAAACTCTAACATGAAATATTTCACAGGCATGTGGATACTTAGTTTGAAATAAACAACAGGCACAATTCATGGCATGAAAGATAACCGAGAACGTTTTATTGAAGTGGTTTTTGCAAGGTTCAAATATTGAAGTGTGGTAACAGAGAGAAACCATAATTGAACAGGAGTGCAAACCAGCGTGCGTGTGGGCGAAGTGGTTGAGCCTAGCTGGTTTGGTCAGACCAATCAGTTCGGCCAAAGTGGCCAGTTTGCCCAAACCATATAGTTTGGCCAAATGTGTCGTCCAACACGACATCATCTTGTTCCTTCTCTGAATAATTTCTGTACTAATGCACACTCTGTTAAATTGGGCATTCTCTGTCTGGCTCAATTGCACCAGTCAGAGCATTATTTCTAGCAATTCAAACTTAAAATTTTATTTTTATTCATCAAGCTAAATTTGGGAAAACAAAAGTTGGAAAGGGAAATAAAGAGAGGACCTCCTAAACAATGATCTAAACAAAGGGAAATCAAATTGGGAAATAAATTTAAACTAATAGTGCCATAAAAGATACAACCACATGACACCTAATCTGTAGGTGGATCAAGCCAGACTTCCGGGTGTATGTTGTCGAGGTGGATTTGCCCAGAAAGATTGTTTCGTTGAAGATTATGGGCAAAAGGTTGGGGCCAGCTTTAGATCTCTAAAAATTCGATCATATCTAAGTCCTCGAGTGGTGATTGTTTCAAGTGACCTTGAAAATGTTTCCATCTTCATTTTGCAAGGTAATAGCTCCGTGGGATGATATGTTGATCACAGTGAACGGGCCATCCCACTTACTCCTAAGCTTTCCTCGACCGAAAAGCTTCACGCGAGAGTTGAAAACTAAGACCTTATCTCCCGGCTTGAATGTCTTGATCTTGATCCGTTTGTCATGCCAGCTCTTTGTTCGTTCCTTATATAGCCGGGAGCTATGATATGCTCTTTCTCTCATTTCGTCTAACTCAGCCAGCTGAATCTGTCTCTTTAGGCTAGCTGCCGGGAGATCCATGCCCCATTTCTTAATGGCCCAATGAGCATTGAACTCCATTTCTACTGGTAAGTGGCAAGTTTTGCCATAGACCACCAATTGGTATGGGGTCATCCCAATGGATGTCTTATAGGCCGTGTGGTATGCCCAGAGTGCATCGGGGAGTTTCTCTATCCATTGCCTACCCATTTCGTTGATGGTCTTTTGCAGAATGTTCTTGATTTGTTTATTAGACGTTTCTACTTGACCGCTAGCTTTGGGGTGATAGGATGTAGCTACATTATGCTGTACCCCCAAACTTGATAGGTACTTACGGAAGACTAAGTCAATGAAATGGGAACCTCCATCGCTAATGACTATCCTCAGAACGGCGAAACAAGGAAAGATAGTTTCGTGAAACATTCGTCTAGCACTCTTAGAGTCTACAGCGGTGCAAGGCAAGGCTTCTACCCACTTAGAGACATAATCTATAGCTACTAGGATGAACTTGCAACCCTCTGAGTTGGGAAAGGGACCCATGAAGTCGATCCCCCAAACATCAAAGATTTCTACTTGAAGATTACTGGTGAGTGGCATGGCGTCTCTTACGGTGTTTATGTTTCCATGTTTTTGGCAACGTGGACATATTCTGATAAACTCCTTAGTGTCTTCATACATACTAGGACAATAGAAGCCACATTGCTAGATCTTGGCATTGGTCCTAAATGCTCCATAGTGACCTCCATACGGTGCTGCATGGCATCTCTCTAGGATTTTATATGCCTCATGGGCGGGTATACACCGCCTGAGGAGTCCATCACTATATATCCGGAAGAGATACGAGTCATTCTAAAGGTGAATTCTCCTCTCATAAGCCAATTTTTTTCCTATTTTTCTCTCGGTGGGACATACCTTGACACCATGTAGTTCACTATATTTGCATACCATGCATCTAAGGTAGTGACCTTAAGGAGCATTTCGTCCTGTAGATAATCATCAATTGGAAGGTCAGACAAGACTTGCATCCAAGACAAATGGTCTGCTACTGAGCTGAGTTCTCTACTCCTTTCTTATCACTTATCTCATTGTCGAACTCTTGGAGTAAGAGAACGCATTGAATGAGTCTTGGTTTTGCATCCTTTTTGGTCAAAAGGTACTTCAGAGCAGCATGGGGGTAGGACCGGAATTTGTCTATAGCAAACACAACTGCTAAGAGTTCCTTCACCGTGGTTGCGTAGTTGAGCTGGGGGCCAGTGAGAATTTTGCTAACGTATGAGATAGCATAATGCTTCTTGTCCTTGGTTTGGCCCAAAATAGCCCCTACGACATAATTTCTTGCATCACACGTGATTTTTAAATGGGATGCTCCAGTCAGGAGGCTGGATGATGGGAGCGGAAAAGAGTGCCTTCTTAAGGGTATGAAAGGCTGCATAGCACTCTTCATCGAAAACGAAAGAGGCATCCTTGGCTAAGAGATTAGTTAGAGGCCGAGATATCTGAGAGAAGTTTTTGATGAAGCGCCTATAGAATTCGGCATGGCCAAGGAAACTACGGATCCCCTTAACGTTGGTGGGAGGTGGAAGTTGCTCAATCACTTCTATCTTTGCTCTGTCTACCTCGACTCCACGTTCCAACACCCTATGTCCTATGACATCCCCTCTCACACCACAAAGTGGCACTTTTCCCAGTTGAGGACAAGATGTTTTTCTTGACATCTCTGGAGGACCTTTGTCACACCCGGATTTACACAGAAACCCGAATGCTACTATATGTGTGCCCGGGAAGTCCACAGAACACATATAGTTAACAAATATGATAAATAGTGTACATATGCTCGAATAAAATAGTTTTACATTAGAGTTTACCTAAAACACAGCGGAAGTCTAACTCTTTCAACAAGTAGAGCCTCAAGTCCACAGGGACACCGACTGGTTGACCACAGCTCAGTAGTACGGAAGATCCTCACGAAACTTCATCTGTTACCCATCCGGGATTTTGTTGAATAATAGCAAGCGTAAGTAAATGTCTTACTTAGCAAGTATAGCACGGGTGTATGAAGGCTCAAAAAGGCTAGACACGGCTTAACTGCATTAGCACTTTTAGTTGGTTCGTTTTATCATTATCCAAGTTACTACAAGTGAATGAAATCCCAGTTGCAACCCAATTAATAAAGTGTAAGTGACATTAAGCATAAATAAACATCATCTTCTAATCAAAAAGGATCCAGGCCGCTCGTGACCCTGAGCAAGGCTATCATGATAGATTTACACTCTGTAGAGGTTTCACCCTTTACACACCAGTCGCGTAAAAGTTCAAAGGAACTTTGCACCCAACCACGCGGAGGTGGATCAGACCTCACAAACCACACTTCCGAGGTGTGATCGCATAGGGACGCTACGAGGCTTTTCACAAGACACCCTAACAAGACAGTAGCCGCTGGGGTACTACAAGGTGGTGAGTCCTTAGGCACTGAGATCGACATACGCCTACGGAGTCCACCGTAAGGGGGTCGATGGCGTCCAGAGCGCGGGAATCCACCCAACAATGCGCAACGTGCGGAGTTCTCAATCCGTGAGACTCCCAACACGGGACTGGGTCTAACGGGACCTAGCCGACGGGGCTACCGTCCTCGGTGGAATCGGGAAAACACCCCGCGCCTTGCCTCCCACAACGCCGTCGGCCCGTCGGTAACCACTGCCAAGCTAGAGCCGTACAAGCTACTTGTCCAAGACCAGAGCCATTATAGTTCTGGCGGTGGCGACAGGCTCCTGGGTTGCCGCTTTAAGAACCGGTCCTTAGAGGGAGACACTAGGGCCAAGCACGAAGCACACACCCTAGCTCCCTGATCCATGTTGCTAAAAAGCAAGTTTTAACATTAAAGTTGACGTGAACCTTTATATCAAAGTTAACAATTAAGTAAAGGTGGCAGTAGCTGCGCATAGCAAAGTTCTACGCATATGCATAGACCCAAGGTAATCAAGGACAGGGTAAATAAGACTAGGTACAACCTTAAAGGTACATCAATTTAGACACATGCAAGTATGAAATAAATGATTAAATACAAGTGGATAGGTAGCAAAAAATTGTCCGTGCTATAACTTGCCTCAATCCATAGTATTGCTGCTCAAAGTCTCTAGTTCTTCATCTTGAATCTCTTGGATGACCTTCCTCTACTCGCAGCAATCATCGAGCACACAAGTAGCTAAACAAGCAAACAAACAATTTACAACTAAGAACAATACACCAATCAAAGGAAAAACTTTAAAAGAGCACGCTAAAGGATAGGGCTTGGTTCGATGGTCACGTGAGCGCAAGAATCGCTGAAAACGGAGCAACGGTTGAAAAGATACAACTATCGGAAGATTTGAATTATTAAATGACACAACTATAGGCTTGATTTTAAGTAAAGAAAATTATAAGTAGAGATTATCTCAAATAATTATGTTTGAATTTGTAAAACCGGGGTAAAACTTAATCACATTTTATTTATAATTATTTATGTATAAATTATACTAAATTAAATATTAACTTGAAATAAAATATGTGAGAGCATCTAATCGAATAACTTTATGAACCGTGTTGCATAAATCAATATTATAATCAAAAACACATTTATGTTAATATTAATCAATGTTAACATTTATTTATGAAAAGTCGGAGTTTAACTCTAAATTGTTTTTAATTAGGAAAAAGCTAGTTAAGTAAACATTAATCAAATTAATATTGTTTTATAAAGCCGAGGTAAAACTCTAATTAAATGTTATTCTGAAAACATGATTAAATAGAATTAACCAAATTAATAAGTATTATAGAAAATCGATATGAAAATCCTAATTTGCTTTTATTTGGAAAAGACATTTAGATAGCATTTAATCAACTTAACATTAAATAAAAATTCAGAAACATGTCACATGGTAAATAGCAGCACTAGATCATAGTTTAAGTCGATATGAAGCTAACGCGACAAGAACGGATCGAATCAGAGTTAAAACGTGTAATCTATAGATTAAACAAGGCTGCAGGGATCGGATCACAATTAACCCTAGACTGCAGGGGCTAGCAGGGGATTTTTGCAAGACACAGCGAACAGTTACTGAGAATAGGTGGTTCCTCAGGGTTACATCTGCAAAAGGGTGCTCGGTTGGGCTTAAGTGCAGAAAGGAAAATCTTGCAGTGGGTTATTTGCAAAAGCTTCATCTTCTTCGTTTACATAGGCAGGGGAGTTCGCCGGCGTTCGAGGCTCGTCCAAGGCAGCGGAGAGGTAGCGCAATCGAGAGAGTAGAGAGAGGGGATTACGTGGATGCGCTCACCGACGACGGAGATGGACGGTGCTGGCGGAATTTTGGCCCGCGGTGGAGACCATGGCCGGCGGCGAGGCGCTGGCGCGGCGAATGTCCCTCCGGTGGACGAACGACGGCGTGAATCGGCGGGGAAGATGCAGCTCGTCGTGGGGATGCTCGCGGTGACGACCTCTTCGCCGGCTGCGACTGTGGCGGCTGGCCTCCGCTGCCAATGCCCGGCGGTGACGGCTTCACATGGAGGAGCTCCTCTGGCGGTCGAGCGGCGAAGGGAAGCAGCGTCGAAGGTGTAGCTCGACGTCGCGGAGCTCGTGGCGGCGTCTACTTCGTTCGGTGTCTACCGAGACGACGAGACAACCAGCAATGGCGGGCGACGGCGCTCGGATCTCCGAGGAGCAAAGGCGGCGGCGGCGCGCTGCGCGTGGCAGAGGAGGAGGAGGAGGGAGCGGCAGTGGTGGTGCTGGGCATCGGCGGGGACGGCGACTTAAGTAGGGCCGAGGAGGGCGCAGGGGGAGGTCGGGCAGCGATGCGGCACAAACGCCGAGGCCGGTAGTGGCGGCTCGCAGCGTTGACTGCGGGCGACGGTGGCGTTGCGTCGTGGGCCGCGCGAAGGAATGGGCCAAGCGGAGTTGGGCCAGAGGAGCTGGGAGTTGCTGGGCCGGGGCGGAGGCAACTGGATTGGGCCCAAGCGGAGGAGAGGGCGGAGGTGTTGGGCCGCGGAGGAAAAGGGCTGGGCTGAGCGAGGGGGTGGCGAGCTGGGCCACGCGAGGAAGGAGGAAGGAGTTGCTGGGCTGGGCTGGCAAAAAGTTGAAGGGGCAAAAGGAGAACGGGCCAAAACTTGAGGGGGCAAAAGCGAACTCTCGACCGAACAACTTTTCTAAAGCTCAAAACGAGGCGATTCAAACTCGAATTTAAACTAGATTTAAATTCCAATTCGAACCACACGCAATCAAAACTCAATGCAGCAGCATGAATGCAACATACAAAGTATTTTTATTTACCTTTTGTAAATATTTTATTTTTTTATTATAAAATTTCCTGTAAATTAAATAAAGCTTGGAAAATTTTAGAAAATTGAGAAAATTATTGTATTAATTGCGCTAAAAATTCACATCCCAAAATTCGAAAATTTTGGGGTGTGACAACCTTGTCTAGATTTTTCAAGCACTCAGTAAAGGTCTTTCCATAGACTGAGAAATCATCCATGAATACTTTCATAATCTCTTCAATCATATCGGAGAAGATGGACATCATGCAACGCTGAAAGGATGCGGGTGCGTTACACAACCCAAAGGACATCCGCCGTTAGGCATAGGTCCCGTAGGGGCATGTGAACATGGTTTTACTATGGTCATCTAGATGGATTGGAATTTGGTGATATCCAGAGTAACCGTCCTGGAAGGAGAAGAAAGAATGTTTGGCTAACCATTCAAGCATCTCGTCAATGAACGGAAGGGGGAAACAGCCTTTCTTGGTGGCTTTATTGAGTCTACGATAGTCGATGCACATACGCCAACCAGTGACAGTGCGCTGAGGGATGAGCTCATTCTTATCATTACGCACAACCGTCATTCTTCCTTCTTTGGAACAACTTGAACGGGGCTAACCCATTCACTATTGGAAACCAGGTAAGGGATCCCAGCGTGAAGGAGTTTGAGAACTTCCTTTTTAACGACCTCTCTTATGGCATTACTTAAATGTCGTTGAGGTTCCCGAGACGGTGTTGCTTCAGAATTGATTGGGATACGACGAGTATAGAGGTTAGGACTGTTCCCTTTTAGATCTTGGAGAGAGTATCCTAAGACCGATCGATTCTTCTCCATGATAGTGAGAAGTTGTTTGGTTTCTACATCGGATAACTTATCACTAATGATCACTAGAGTGTGCTTCTCCTCAAAGAGAAATGCATACTTCAGTCCAGGGGGAAGAGGTTTAAGCTCGATTGGATATGGTTTTATGGATTCGCTTGTGTCGAGCTGAATTGGAGGATGAACTTCTTCCTCCTCTACAAATAATTGGGTATCTTCCTCCGGAATGGGTTGCTCTAAGTCTATCAAGGAAGTTGACATGACTTCTTCCATAGGATCGGGATCGGGGTCTGCCTCTACTGGGGTGTTCAAGGAGTATGAATAAGAGACAGGGACAAACTATTTTCCGACCGTAAGCTCTACTAGCTCGTTTGATGATGTTTTTTCTAGGATTTTCATAATCGGCCTACCGATAAAGATGGAATGTCTGGAATTATTGGGTAGGTCAAAGATATGGAAATCCAAGAAAACTTTAGGGTCTTTAATCTTAATGGGTGTGACCTGCAAGATCCCTAAACAGTCGAGGATCCTCCCTGATGTGATCCTGAGATGTTTTTGAGATGACCACGGTTCATCGAGGAGTCGTGCTCGTACCAAAGACCTAGAGATTATATTGCTTCCGAGGCTCGGGTCATACCCGATTTCCGTGTCTATGCCTGTAACTTCACAAAATATCCTTCAAATTTTCTTGGGCATCTTAATGACCTCGGTCGAGGCTTCAGCCTCGTCTATCCATTCCTGACTCATAACAGCAGAGAGACGTCCTAAGTACTCCCTATTATATAATAGTTCTTTGTTGGGAGGTTGATCATTTATCTCTACATGTTGTTCCAATGGAAAACTTGTAGCACTCCCGATGTCATCGAATAGATCATCATCAAAGTCATAGGGAGTGGTGTAGAGTGGATAATCATACTGGCTAGAATAAGGTTGTGGTTCAAAATGAGTATCAGGTTCTAATGGAATGGAAGAGCTGATGAATTTGGATTGTAAGCATGTAGGCTCTTCAGGTTCAGGCTGCTTCTCTTCTTCATCAGGGAGTTCATCATAGATTCCAGTGTAAGGAGTGTCATCCCGGATACGATCCAGGATTACCCTCACTTCACTGGGAATCAAATGAGAGAACGACCCTCCTCAAGCGGAGTTCAAGAAAGTGGTGGCTACGGGGACAGAGACCAAGGCTGAAATGTTGTAGAATTATAGGTTCTGATAAGCCTAGGTCTGGTTCGGATGCCAAAATTTCCATGAAATGAGCCCAGGCAGCTCCTAACGACTCTCCCTCTAATTGCTTAAAGGTAAGGATTTCTATTCGAAGGCTGGCTACCTTGGAAACTGGGAAGAAATTTAGATAGAATTTCTCTCTAAAGATTTCCCAGCTCCCTTCCATATTTCCGACAGATAGAGAGTATCATTTCTTTGCTCCTCCTGTTAATGAAAATGGGAATAGCTTCAATTTGAGCGTCTCTTGTGTCATGCCTGCTATGGTGAGGCAAGAACAGAGTTGCTCAAACTCTCGTAGATGCATGTATGTACTCTCAGCGTTCATTCCTGAGAATGTTTGCTCTCGAACCATGGCTATGAAGCCGGAACGAAGCTCATAGTCGGGTGTGTTGATAGAATGTGATGATGGTGGTGGCTCCAAACAATCACCCTTTAGAGCTGAATGTTGACATAAGGTAAGAGTGGAGTCCATATGGTGGATGGTGGGATACACGGACAACTTGGGTTCAGAATTAGAACAGCTACCGCTCCCCGACAACAGCGCCAGAAAGCTTGTTGGCACTCTTTACGACCTACAGATAAATCCGCAAGCGGACGCATACTGATGTAGCTTTCACCCAGGAGTATTCCAGAGTATCAATTTCCATGAGGAACGAGAAGTGAACTAATTCTAAACTAAGTTGTACAAGGATGGTATGATGGAGTGGATGACGATGAAGAAAAGGAAGAGAAAGCGACAGGAGGGTAGAGAGGGCACGAGTCTGATAGTATTGTTCTTCTGACTAACTGAGCAAGCTAGGTGATACAGATAAGTGCTTATGTCGGGAAGTGGAGCACCCAACACATAGAAAGGGATGAGAATGTGTGTAGGTGAACAACCGCAGGAGGCTCCTAGGGGCCGAGCCGAACGTGGTGGATTATGTAGGCCATATAGGGCCGTCACCACCTAACGGCTACCACACATCCATAGACTCAGATGCAAACCAAGCTAACCTCAAGTCTATGCACCGCGCCTAGACTAGTAAGTTAATACTTATCTCGTATACAAAGATAAGCACCCAAGCAAAGCAACCAGTATACAATTATACTAATTAACTAAGCATTCAACGAGGAACCAGCAAGCATATGAGAGTAAGAACTGATGCTCAATTAATCAAAGAGAGATACAAGAGTTACTAGACACAACCCGGATGTTACTCGGAGCAAAGCCGCATCCATAGAGGTACAGGTGGAAGAGGGGCCGACACTCCGGCTCCTCTCCGGCATGCTCACCTCTCCTCTCTCCCTATCTTCTAAGTATGAGAGTGGCAGCACTTCGCTAATGAGCTTTTCCTTTCTTGTGTGCTTGATACAGGTGCTGGCGACCTCTATTTATACTGGAGAAGGGCAATTTCAAGTGGAGCAGCGGCCACGGCACATCATGGGTGGTTCCGGGCACTTCGGCCGAACTAGTCGGTTTCGACCGAAATAGGCGGGGTTCGACCGAAGTGGGTTGATTCGGCCGAACTGCCCAGTTTGGCCGAACCACCCATTTGCACTGCCTCTGTCTCCTACGGTCAGGATTGCTCCCCCAGGTCAGTTTTAGGTCGGTTGTGTTGTTCGGCCGAATTAGGCTGAGGCCCTTTTCTCCTTTCGGTCCACCGTCTTTGTGCTGGGGTGATCCTGATGGCCCACTCAGGCCGGCGTCTTGGTGTTTTGTACATTTTCATGTCTTGGCATACTCCGAGTATGAGGGTGGAGTTCGGTCGAATCATGGGATTCGGCCGAACCCACTATTTTGGGTGGTTTTGCCCCAACTTTGGTAGTTCGCCACCTAGAATCAAATAGACCCCAAAACTTGTGGAAATGATTAGAAATAAACCCTATAGCTATGGTGCATCATCCCATAGTGTTCATTTTATGCTCGGTTGGAAGTTGAAAATCAGGACGTAACGACTGCCAACCACGTATCACAGCTCCCGGCTATATAAAGAACGAACAAAGAGATGGCATGGCAAACAGATTAAGATCAAAACGTTCATGCCGGGAGATAAGGTCTTAGTTTTTAACTCTCACATCAAGCTTTTTGGCCGAGGCAAGCTTAGGAGTAAGTGGGATCGCCCATTCATTATGATCAATACATCGTCCCACGGGGTTATCACCTTGCAAAATGAAGATAGAAACATTTTCAAGGTCAATGGGCAACACTTAAAGATTTTCTTAGAACCAGAGATGCCACAACTCGAGGCATTTGATGTCATCGAGTTCATAGAGGTCTAAGTCTGGCCTATACCTTTGCCCATGATATTCAAAGAAAAGAACCTTTCTGGGCAAAATCCACCTCGACAACATTAACCCCGAGACCTAGCCTGACACCCTACATATCCTGCACGTATTTTGGGACCAGGGGTCAGTTCACCAAACTCGCTTCTTTTCTCCCATATGCAGCCAAGCATATCCAAACTCATCCACATTCAATATTGTCTCGGGGTTCATGGGGGAAAACGTCGGGGAAGTCATTTTTTCGATCAGAAAATCCTCGATAAATTCTGGAGACCGTCGTCTTTCTTCGTCATCCCCACACGACCAAAGTCTCCTTCATGGATAGCAGGACTTCCCAGTCCTCATCCAAGGACCTCTACTCGCTGAAGGGCTCTCTTTCCAAGAGTGTGACAAGCATGATCTTGAAGCCCTCACCCCCGGAGCAAGCCATCTGCATCGTGGACGTCGAGCCACCGTTCCTGAGAAGAGGACAGCAGGGGAGGGAGTTCGGGTGAACTTCCCCATTTCGACCAAACTCTCCAATTCACCCGAACCGGGACGGCTCTCATATGCCGTCCCGCCTGCTCGCCCGTCATCTTTCGCCTATGAAGGCAATCGGGAATGGGAAGTACCCATCCTCAGATTCTCCCGCGTGGCTCACCACCGACCAGCTCGGGCCAAAGGTGGTTGTGAAGCTGGCATCGCCGAAGAAGCTGGAAGTCGACCTCCCGCTCCAGGCGTTTACTCTGACGTCTTCTCCCTGTCTTCCCGGCGAGTCCCCCAAAGTTCACCATCAAGGGCCAGTGTACCCCTACGGGGTACAGGAAGGTGCTCATACCAGCGTTGGTCAAGGAGGACATGGAGATGGAGGAGTTGATCCTGTCTACTCTAGAGCAGTAGAGGATCCTGAGGGGGACGAGAAGAAGCCCATGGTGGAGAGCGTACAAGAAGAACTGGTGCAAGCGCGCCAGAAAATAAACAACCTAGAGGAGAAGGTTGCTGAATGCGAGCTGTGGCGGATGGACATGGAGGACAAGATCGCCAAGATCAAGCAGCTCGCCAAATCCACAGGATACTAAGAGCTTTATGATCCACCTGCAGAATAGATGTCATGTGTCCATTTAGAGCACCATTAGTTTAAGTCATTTCCCAATTTAATTTCTTTATTTTTTAGATCAATGTTTAGGAGGTGCTCTCTTTTTTTCCCCTTCCAATGTTTGTTTTTCACAATAGCTTGATGAATAAAAATGAAACTTTGATTTGAATTGCTCGAAATAATGCTCTAACTGGTGTAGTTGAGCTAGTCAGAGAATGCCCAATTTAACATATGTTACACGAGTACAGGGATGACACAATGGCGTAACACGACGAGAACGAGCAGGATGACTAGTTCGGCTGAACCACTTTGTTTGGGCGAACTGGCCTGTTCGGCCGAACATGCTGGTTTGGCCGAACCAGCCGGCTCGTCCACTTCACGCACATGCATGATGGTTGGCACCCCTTACGAGTTCATTTCTGGGTTTTCTCTGTTGTCACGTTTCAATTTTTAAACATTGCACAAACCATCTAATGAAACGTTCGCGATTAACTTTCATGCCATGAATTGTGCCTATTGTTTATTTTGAACTAAGTACCAACATGCCTGTGAAATCTATCATAATATGATCCCATGATCTAAGTTGTTGATGAATGTCATATGACTTGATAAAACAAACCTCTTGTTCATTCTTTCATTCGGGTGAAATTGTTTCGAAATTATAAAACCATACCCTATTTCATCCTATCATCTACATCCACTTGACATATATACATGAGAGATCACTTCTGAAAAGCTTGTCAAGATTAGTATAATGTCTTGTTGAGTTTTTAGTCCCAGGAGATAGTCATGTTGCCTCAGGTCAATTGTAAAAATATTTATCACCTAAGCTCCATTGAGAAGTCCTCGTGCCTTGGTGACACCCTGAAAAAAAATATATGATGAGAAAAATAAAGGACTCATGAAAGTCCAAGAAAAAGAAAAATAAAAAAGATGAGACTTGAGGTTAGCTTGGTTTGCATCCAATTCAACGTACGTTTGGTAGCTACTAGGTGGTGACAGCCCTATTGGCCTTTGGAATCAACCATGTTAGTATCGGCATCGTAGGATCTTTTTGGCAGTTATTGGCAACTCCCCTTCCCATCCCTTTCCGCATGTTGCTGGTTCCGTGTCTCGACCCAAGCATTTAACTGTATCACCTGACCTGCTCAATTAGTCAAGAGGACACGATTGTGAGACTTGTGCCATCTCTACCCTCCTAACGCCTTTGTTTCTTTCTCTTTGTCATCATTAGTTCCATTTTATCATCCCTCGACAACTTAGTTTAGAGTTAGATAACTTCTTGTTCCTCATAGAAATCAATACTCTTGAATACTCCGAGTGAAAAATACATCAGTATTCGTCCGCTTGCGGATTTATCTATAGGCCGTAATGAGTGCAAACACCAGACTATGGCAAGTTCCAAATCAGCACATGCATACTTCTACCGACTCCACCCCGTGAAAGCGATGAGTCAAGCTACTCCATGCCCTAGGTCGTGAGGTCTTTGTCTCTGATGACCAGCCCACCCAAGACAGCAAATCCATTTCCATGGGAACACTCTATGCCCAACAAAATCAGGACAAGGCGTACTGCCACCATCAAGAAGCCATGCACAAGCTCCTAGTGTCCAAGGTTACCCCGTAGTCCCCACATACCCAACCGCCCTAGCAGACAATGACGCAAGGCCCCGCGGTGCCCAAGAGCTGCAAGATGGTCGCAACACGCATCGTGGTGACCCTCAGAACCTAGACCACGAATTCAACTGGCATGGTGAGCTTTCTATACGCCGCAAGCCAACATCGCTGCAGCTTTCGTTTAGTTAGACCACTTGCCCGACGCTCCAGAGTTGGCATGTGTTAGAGCACGGATCGAGGCCATGCAGGAATAGGTCGAGCATTCCCTCCACTCCAGATCTAGATCTAGAAGGTCCAACTCAACCCTGTCCATGGGGAACAAATCTGCCCACAACATATCATATCGCGACCAATGCTGGCGATGTGAGCCGGCCCTTCCCCCCATTGTTGGCACTTCTCACGATCCACTATTAGGATTGGTAATCCTGGTAATGGTGCAAGGAGTGTTTTGATGGTTTTTCTTATGGCTTAGTAAAATAAATAAATACTCCTCAAGCGCATAGAATTATCGATGTAGCATTTCACTAGGGAGTAATATGAGGTATCGTATATTATAATTTCCACAGGGAAGCTTATGGCAAGTACTCGAGGATATCACAGAGGGATACACTACTATCAAGATGGGGGATAAAGGTAATGATAAGGGTGAAAGACTGTGACACACAGCTCAAGGATAACTCAGATAAGAAAGAGAAAGACTAGCTGGTTGGGAGGACAACGAGACGAGATAAGACTCCTGGGTACTTTATCTATTCGGTTCACTCGGGAAAACAGACACAACGGCTATGAGAACAACACTTAAAGGTCAAGCTTAACTCTATTGCCTTAACATCGGGATAAGGTGCCTACAGTTCACAGACTGGGATGAGAAGGGGAACTGCCAACAATCTCTCATGGGTTCCTACAGGGCGAGACGAACGTGGTGGATTACGAAGGCCGTATAGGGCTGACACCACCTAACGGCTACCACACGTATGTTGAATCAGGGGCAAAGGAAGGTTACTATCTAGTCTAGGCACCGCACCTACATTAGTCAATAACTACTTATTCCACTAGAAAGAGCAAGCAACCCTATCAATACCCCAGTGACAATTCACCTCAAGTATTGTGCAGAATCAAAGTACCGGCTAAGGCAGAGACTTCAACAAGAACTAAAAGAACTAGAGCCACAACCAACTATAGTCTAAACACGAAATACTTGCAACTAGAATAAAGTAGAAGCAAGAGATAAATGACTCAGATATAATGATAAAGATGATATAGTGATAACTAAATGGCTTACAAAAGGAAATTGAAAGATACAAGAGCTTATACCAGAGCTTTTGAAGACGACTCCGGAACCTCCGAGGCAAAGCTCGACTTGACTCTAACTCCCAACTAAACTATCCTTACTCTACTAAAGGAAGTGAAAAATGGAGCTCCTTGGCTTGGTGTGTCTTGAACCTAGGGATGTACCACTGTATTTATAGTAGCTTGAAGGCGGTTGAGGTGGAGTTACCACCAAGGGACCGAGGGGGGTGTCCCCGGCCAGTTCGGGCGAAGGTCCCTGGTTCGGCCGAACCGAAGGATTGCACCGCCTTTGCTGCTACGACTCAGATTGTCTCCTGGATGGCGATTGCATGGTGGCATGCATTGGATTGCTTCGGTCAAACAAGAGGATTCAACCAAAATGGGTCCTCTACCTAACAACCCTTTAATGCACTGCCTTTGCACTTGGATGTTTTGGATTGCTCCACTTGGCTGGGGTTGTGCTTGTTTGCCCCGGATTGGTGACGACATTGATCCACGTGGCTTGCATCATCATCGCTCGGTCATCACTGACGTGGATGTTGTGCATGAGACCTCTTGGTTGTGCTTCGCTTCATGGAATGTATATGGCTAAGGGGGTAACTCGGCCGAACCAAGTGGTTCGGCCGAATCGGCCAATTCTTTCCCCCTTTAGCACATATTTGTCAATTATGTACTTGCACATTGGATATTCACCAAAAATTGTTGAACTTTATTAGAATATAAACCTAAGTGTATGGAATGATGCATATAACCTCATTTATTCCTAAGAATTGGTGGTCGAAATCGTGCCGTAACGACCGCCAACAAGCTCCCCCAACCTTACACCTTTGCTCGTCCTCGAGCAAAGATAAAGACTTAGGCTCAGTGGATCAGGAGTTGCTACAATGTTAGTGTCTTGCAGGTAGTCTCTGTGCACAACTAGCATTCTATAATACTTGAATTATTGGCAAAGTGAATACTTACCTTCTTACCTATAGGGCGTATAGCAATCTCTTTGTTTTGGGCGATTGAAAGGTTGAACAGTTTGACTCATTTTCATTCCACTTATACTCTTTTCAGGATCCCATCTCGGAGTTTTCCAAAATTATTTTTGAAAATTAAAACTTAGTTCCTCAAATGGCACACTCAGACACTCAAGTGGTATTTGTATCCTCACCAAAGGCTTTTCCTTCTTTTCACCTACAATCTACTAAAGCTTTTTGTGTGGCTCAGGTAGGGAAATAGATGAAGGCATACTTGCATCTTATATTTTGCTAAGTCAATGTAACACCCCGCCCTCCAAAGCCGCCCCGCACAGCCATTCCGAGGGGCGTGCACACGTACACATAGCACCCTGCTTACACTTTCATCCTCGCTTTGTGTAAAAGGGTTAACCTGAAGGTGCTATGGCTGGAAGACAAGGGCTTATAAGTTGCCTCCACCCTTGCTAAACTAGCAATGTGGCACTAAACACGTGCATCCTGCACTCACGGGCCACTACTGGGCCATACAAACTGGGCCGGATGTGACATAAACCCCCCTCAAAGAACCCGACGTCCTCGTCGGCACAACTCACCCACACGAGCAAATGTCCAGGAATGTTCCCCCTTAGCGCACGACCGTACGTCCAGTGTCAGCGCCAAAGTCCATGCCGTATGCCCTACCCGGGCCACACGCGCCATGCGCCCTATGCCCGCACACTGACCCGTATGCGCAACCGCGAGGGTCGGCTCTGATACCATTCTGTCACACCCGGATTTTCACAAAAACCCGAATGCGGCCATATGTATGTCTAGGAAGTCATAGTACACATATAGCGAACAAATATGATAAACAGAGAACATATGCTTGAATAAATTTTTGAATAAAAAGAGTTTTACATCAGAGTGCATCATAAATAAACTAACCAAATACAGCGGAAGACTAATAACTCTCAAACTAAGCGGTGCCGCAATCCACAGGGACTCTAACTGGGAGATCACAACTCAGTTATACGGCAGATCTTCTAGAAAATCAGCAGCAGACTCATGCATAGCCCAATCTGTTTACCCATCCGGGATTTTGTTGAATAAATGGAAAGTGTAAGTAAACATTTACTTAGCAAGTATAACACGGGTGTATGAAGGATCAAAATAAGGCTAGACACGGCTTAACTGCATTAGCACTTTTAGTTGGTTCATTTTAGCATTATCCAAGTTACTACAGGTGAATGATACCCGGTTGCAACCCAATTAATAAAGTATAAGTGACATTAAACATAAATAAACATAATCTTCTAATCAAAAAGGATCCAGGCCGCTCGTGACGCTGAGCAAGGCTATCATGATAGATTTTACACTCTGTAGAGGTTTCGCCCTTTACCCACCAGTCGCGTAAAAGTTCCAAGAACTTTGTACCCAACCGCGCACATCAACACTTCCGAGGTGTGACTGCATAGGGACGCTATGAGGCTTTTCACAAGACACCCTAACAAGTCAGTTGCCGCTAAGGTACAACAAGGTGGTGAGACTCTAGGCACCGAGATTGACTGACCCTTAGGGCGCAACGTGAGGGGGTCAATGGCATCCGAAGCGCGGGCAACACATGCCAACAACAAAAAACAAAGAGCGCAACGTGCGGAGTTCCCGTACCACAGGGACTCCCAACACGGGACTGTGCCTAACGAGACATAGCCAACGGGGCTACCGTCCTCGGTGGAATCAAGTAACACCCCGTGTCTTGCTTCCCATAATGCCATCGGCCCCATCGGTAACCACTGGCAAGCTAGAGAAGTACAAGCTACTTAACCACTGACCAGAGCCATAATACTTCTAGCGGTGGCAACAGGCTCCTAGGTTGCCGCTTTAAGAACCGGACCTTATGGAGAGACACTAGAGCAAAGCACACAACACATGCTCTAGTTCCCTAAACCATGTTGCTAAAAAGCATGTTTTATCATTAACATTAAAGTGAACCATTAAGTCAAAATTAACAATTAAACATTGGTGGTAGTAGATGTGCATAGCAAAGATTCTACCCATATGCAAAAACCCAAGGTAAACAAGGATAGGATAATCAAAACTAGGTACAACCTTAATGGTACATCAATTTAGACACATGCATGTATGAAATAATTTAATACAAAGTGGGTAGGTAGCAAGGATTGTCTGTGCTATAACTTGCCTTCCTCAAAAGGCGGCTGCTGCTGCTATTGTGAGTCCTATCCCTAGATGTCCTCCTCGTACTCGAAGTCCAACGCGAAAGGCTCACCGACTGGACACGAATCACCACACAAGCATCCACGCAAGCCAATACATGCAAACAAATAATATTCTATTATTACAGTACACCAAACAGTAGAAACAGTACAAATAAAATTTTAGAAATAATCTACGCTTCGCTACGAACACATGAGCGTGAAAATCACTCTAATCGGAGCTAAAACGGAGAAGATATGACGTTTCTAAGTTATAGGGACCTGCTGGCAAGTTTTAAAAGTTTCCAGGGGCTTAACTGAGAAAAACTGTGGACCTAAACATAATTTTGTATATAAACACGAGGGCCTATGCGCAAAATCAACCTAAAAGGATGGCGGGTTCTATTATTCTAAAGCGCAGGGGGTTTTTCAAAAGAAACAGGACCTCATTGCAGTTATTTTTGCACGGGGGTAGACCGCGGGTTCTATTTTGAGAAGTGGAGGGGCTCTTCTGCAAAATGGCATGGGTTGACCGGTATTAGGGGGATTTACTCGGGGAGGGGATGCATGATGGCTGATCCAGATCGGCCGGGGCGAGGGGAGGGTCGGCGGCAGGGGGTGTTGCGGCGGCGCCGTCGGTTTCCGCGGCGGGGACTCACCGAAGCAAGGCAGATCTCGGGCTAGGGAGCTCCATTGGCCCTGGGAGTTGGTCCTACGAACTCAGGGGAGCATGGTGAGTTCACCCAGGGGGTTCAAGTCGGTGGTTTTGCGGTGGTGGGTGCGGGCGACGGTGAACAGCGGCGCGGTGCAACGACGAGCAGTGGCGAAGGGGTGTCGGGGCACGAGAGTGAGCGGGAAGAGGTCTGGGGCGTTGCTCACCTTCACACGACGCTTCAGGTGGGGCCAATTCGAAGGGGGCGACGCCGGAGAGGGGGATTCATCGGCGCGGCGGTGAGCTCGGGAGCGGCGACGACGCTGTGCGAGGTGGGGGAGGGTGCTCTTGGGGCTCAGGGAGGCTTGGGTGGTGGCATTGGGGTGTGGGGGCTTCGGCTTTTATAGTCCGGGGAGGGCCACATTGGCGTGCGCACCAAGGGGTTCGGGCGGCGGCGGCCGGCGATCTCTTTCCATGCGGGGGGGGGGGACCTTACATACATGGCGCGACTAAGGAAGGAAAGGGCGCGGCAGGGAACCTTCATGGAGGCTTCGTGGGTGCCCCACGGGCGCGGGGACGGCCCAAAGCGGCCGGCCGCGGCGGCGGAACTTGCGCGGGAGGCGGCTCGGGCGCGAGCGGGAGGAGGCTGACGGGACCGACAGGTGGGCCCCGCTTGTCAGCGAGTGGGAGAGAGAGAGGGGTGTGGCGCTGGCGTGCTGGGCCGGCTCGAGGGGGGATGGGCCGAGAGGGAGCCGGGCCGGGGAAGTTGCTGGGCCAAGGAAGAGAGAAGGAGGGGTTGGGCTGTGCTCGGGGAAAGAGAGGAGGGAGCAAGAGTGGACCGAGGAAAAAGTTTAGGGGGCAAAAGTGAACTCCGGCCGAAACAACTATTCTAGAGGTCAAAACAAAATGATTCAATTTCGAATTTAAACTAGATTTAAATCCTTATTTGAACCACTAGCAATACAAAACTTAATGCAATAGCATGAATGCAACAAAAATGTTTCTACTCCTTCTTTTTATTTTAATTTCTAGAAATTATTTATTTACCTTATGTTAATCATGACCATAAATAATAAAATTAAATTAATTACTAGAAATTTTAAATGGGTAATTTTAGGGTGTTACATAACCAAATGGTATTTTAGCCCGACGTCACTTTCAGCCAACCCTAACCACGACCAGAAGGTGAAGACAGTGGATGATGCTAGAGCCGCCTAGATCCAGATCGAGGACGATCCATGGGAGTCGGAAAAATTCGGCACTACACCGAGTGCCGGGGGTGCTGCAGAGATGTTGGGTCAAGCCACTGGCCCGGTAGGCAGAACTCGGGCTGCCACATGAAAGGTGTCAGAGTCCCGGGCTGACACGGAGCAGGAGACCCGAAAGAGGCCGGTAGACGACCAACAACGGAAAACGCCTGATGTGATCGCAAAGAGACGGCGCCAAGTAGCTTCCCCAGCCGACAGTGAAGGTACCGACTCCTTGGCAGACGCCTTTGGGGGGGGGACATGCCCCAGCAAGACTCGCGAGAGGGAATGCCCGCGTCGGCCATGCCAAAGGCCATCGTGCCCCATCAATCCCAGCCACCGAAACCGCTGGGATTGAACTTCAGGAGGTCGCTCAAAAGTAGCAGGTAATAGTTGTGATGATTTCTTTTGTGATTGTCATGATATTTCATTTAAAATTAAACTGTCATTGTCGACTGTAGACTGTCAAGCAAGAACTCTGGTGCACTAAGGCCCGACTCCTCGAAGTCGCATTCCGAGGAGGACTCGACGCCCTAGGCCATTGACGTGCTGCCACAGTGCATTGTAGTGATGCCCGAGGAGCCTCCCATCCTTCTCAACCGGAGGTCAACCTTGATGCCTGCGCCCGACGTCATTCCCCCGCCGGGTGGTGCGCCTAGAGCGTCAAGCGCCACTGTCGTGCCTTCCACTAATGCTGCTGTCGGGTTTGATGGTGCAGATCAACAGGGCCAAGCTTCGGGCCACTACAATGATGAGATGTCCGACCTTGAGGATGACACTGTGATTGGTGCAAACACGCCGGGTTAGGAACTTGGGCAAGCTGGCGAGGAGGAGAGGGCGTGGAGCGCCACTGAGCTATTCAAGTGCTCCTATGAGGAGGATCGCGTGGCCATCCACAAGATGCATGACGCCAGCAAAGTTCTTCTGGATAATCTTTAGGTACGCCTTGCTTGCTGCTTTGTAGTGTATTTTGATTTTTGAATCTAACTCGAGGTTCTATTTTGGCATCACAGACTCTTCTGACATATGCTCTTGAGCGCACCAGGATGGTGAAGATCGCTGAGGAGGAGCGTGAGGAGCTTCTTGAGCTCCTTCAGCATGTACGCATGGTCACCACGCGGAAGGAGGTGGACATAGAAAAGACTGCCCAGCTAAATCAGGAGCTTATGGCTGACCTGGAGCAGCTGACCATCAGTAATTAAGTCAATCAGTTATACTAATTTGGAGCACTTGCTGAGTCACCTCTCTTGCAAAATCATGTTTTGCCTTTTTGCAGACGCTAAAAAGGAGAAGAAGGTTTTTGGGGACCAGGTGGCGACTCTAGAGGCGGAGGTGAAGAGGCTGGACACTGTGCACAAGCAAGAGGTTGCCAACCACCAACGCTCCAAACAATGTAAGTGTAACGCCCGCGTTTTCATCCTCTGGAAAATCACCTAAATAAACCACCCGGTAAAAACCCTTTCAAAACCTTTTACCACCGAGCTCCCGCTTCCGCCAAAACCCTTCCGCCTCATTATCACCACCCCTTCTTTTCCATCCCATCCCACGTCACCCGCTCTCGGGTCGACCGCCGGGCCCGTCCGTCGCTGGCCGACCGCCGTCGACCGCCTGTCGTCTTTCCGCCGGGAATCCCGCCTTCTCTCCCCTCTCTCGTTTCCCTTTTCTACCCCCCCTCCTTCTTTCTTTTTCTTCTTTTCTTCTCTCTTTTCTTTTTTCTTTTCCCCTTCCTTTCTTTCCCTCCTCTGCTTCCTCTGCCCGACGCCGTGCACGCTCTGCTCTGCTCGCCGGCCACCCCGTCCCCCTACCACGGTTCACCACACGCACACACCAACGCCGGCCACGCCACCGACCACACACGCACGCGCGCCGCCCCACGAGCTCACCCGAGCTCCTCGACCGCTGTTGGCACTCCTTACGGCCTACAGATAAATCCGCAAGCGGACGGATACCGATGTAGCTTTCACCCGGGAGTATTCCAAGGTATCGATTTCCACGGGGAACGGGAAGTGTACTAATCCTAAACTAAGTTGTCCTAGGTAGATGGAGTGGATGAATGAAATGGATGAGGTGGATGACGACAACAAGGAGAGAAGAGAAGAGGTAGGAGGGTAGAGAGGGTACAGGTCTGGTAAGGGTATTCTACCGATTGACTGAGCAGAGCAGAAGATACAGATAGATACTTGCTTCGGGACTACAGAGCCTCCGACACACAGAAAGGGATGAGAAGGGGTGCCGGTTGCCCTGAACCTTGGGTCCTAGGACACCGGAACTAACGTGATGGACTACGAAGACCGAAAGGGCTGTCACCACCTTACGGCTACCACCTCCATTGCGACGGGCAGAAACTAAGGTTATTGGCAAGTCTAGGAACCACTCCTACACTAGTCAATAACTACTTGTCTCCTATAGCAAGATAAGCACCCAAGCTAAGCAACCAGTATACAGTTATACCAATCAACTAAGCATTGAACGAAGAACGAGACAAGTATATAGATGTAAGAACTGAATGCTCAATTAATCAGAAAGAGATACAAGAGTTACCAGACATGACCTGGATGTCACTCGAAGCAGAGCCGCATCCGTAGAGGTACAGCGGGAAGAGGGGCCGACACTCCGGCTCCTCTCCGGGACGCTCACCTCTCCTCTCTCCCCATTCTACTGATACAAGTGGCGAAACTTGGCAACGCTCACTCTACTCTTGTGTTGTGTTTTGCAGGTGATCGGGGGCCTCAATTTATAGGGGAGCCAAGACGGTGGAGGTGGAGTAGCTGCCAAGGCTGTAGAGGGCGGTGCCGGGCCGTTCGGCCGAACAAGCCGGTTCGGCCGAACCAAGCAGTTCGGCTGAACTACCACGTAGCACCGCCTTGATCCTGAGGCGGTGCAGAGGCGGTTCGGCCGAACTGGCCCAATGGCCTGGTTCGCTCCCCCGTGCATCCTCTGCCCTGTGGGCCCTCCTGGCTAGCTTCCTAGTGCTTGGCTTCGAGTAGTACTGGCCCAGGATGAAATGGCGGTTGCCTACGTGTCATGTGATGTCACTGCTGTGTTGTCGCTGACGTAGACGGCTCCCGGTGTCGTGTACGGCTATGGGGGTAACCGGCCGAATCGTGTCGTTCGGCTAAATCGGTCATTTCTGTCCCCTATTGCATGTGTTTCTCCATTTTGTACCTGCACATTGGACAATCACCAAAACTCGTGGAAATAGTCAGTGATAAGCCCTATAGCTATGGTGTGTGTCCCCATTGTGTTTGTTTTATACTCGGTTGGAGGTCGGAAATCGGTCTGTAACGACCGCCAACAACCGCCGCGTCGGTGCTCGCCTACGCCGGCCACGCCACTGGCCCCGCCGCAGCGCTGCCACCGCCACCGTCCACCCGCTCCCCTCGCCGCTGCACGCCCCACCTTGCTACCGACGCCACGCCAGCGACCACGCCCAGCACGGACGCCGCAGACCCGCCGCGCCGTCCACGCCACCGCCCGGCCGCGCCAGAGTCCCATCGCCGCGCTGCCACCGGGACGCCATCACTGCTGCACTGCCGCGTCGCTGCCGTGCCGCCCGCGTCCACCACTGCCCCACCACAGTACCACGCTGCTCCGCTACAGCGCCGCCGTACCCTCCCGTCACGCCGCGAATCTCGGCCGACATCAAAGCTCCACCCGCCGGCCGCCAAGACCGCCGCCTACCCCTCTCATCGGCCCGCTCCTCCAACCCCTCCCCACGCCTATAAAAGGGCCAGCAAGGGTCACCTCCACCATCTCCCACCCACCGGCCGCTCAGCTCACCTCCACCGCCGCCGCAACACCACCACCCACACCATAGCCGCCGCCACTCACCCGCACTCGTGGGCCGAGCTCCCTGAACCACCTCCGCCCGTGGTAAGCACCTTGGTGAACTCGCCATACTCTCCTCTCCCGTTTCCCCCTAAGCCCGGCCGCGATTGCTGCCCCAGTCGCCGGCGATTTCGCCGCGGTCGCCGCCGATCCCCCCCTTCCTCTGTCTCTCTCTCTCTGTTTCGCGAGGAAGAAGGACGTTTTGCCCATAACCCCCTGCAAAAGATCATAATCAACCCGCAGTCCAAACTACAGAACCCCCCTCTCTCGGATCTTTCGCCAGGGACCCCTGACCTTTCTGACATTCACAGTTAGGTCCTTTTCTTTAAAACAGCCCCTAAATCCCCACTAAACTCGTCATTTCATGCGCTAATTTAAGCCCGTTTGACCCCAAACTCCACCACAAATATCACCAGTATATTTTCGCCAATCCATTCAGTCCATATCCAGAAATAATCATATCACCACCATCACTCTCTCATTCTCTGTTCTTTCTTTCGGAGCTCAGCAAAAACTTTCTTTCTTTTATTTATTGTGTGTTTGTTTGTGTGTGCCGTAGACGCTGCTGTGAACGAGGAAGGACTCGAGGAGGAGCAGGGTTACGAGCAGGAGCTTGGAGACCAAGACCCCGGGCAGGAATCCCCCGAGGGTTGGGAGAACGGCAAGTGCAATCCCATCCTTTGATGCATATTTTTGTCCTAGTTTTTATAAACACAACCCATGGCCTGTTTTACAAAACTTGCATGTTTTACTGCTAAACCCGGTTGGATAGCCATTCCTTGATTGTTATGACTGCTTCCTTGACAACCTAGATTAATGTTTGAATATGACAATGCTCTGTTTGAATGTTAGTCACTGCTAGAAATGCTTAGGAATGTTTTACTGTTATGCACCCCACTACAATCACTTGGTGTTTACAAAAGCAACCGTGTGCGTGCTTTAAAATAAAAGAGATGGATTTTGTGAATAAAATGAGTATCCGTGTGGGATGAGACAGACGGTATTTCTTGTGTGAAATGCCGAGGTGAGCTCGAACCTGTGTGGTTGAGCATGGTGGGAGTTGTCTATCCTGTCACAGTTTTTGGGATGATGTTGATGTGTCATCTAGCCTAACCTATTTTATTGTACCACCACTCGACCGTTGTATGTGGCAACGGCCTAGCATAAATCCCACTAGTTAAACTGTTAGTTATGTGGTGTGCTGGTGAGCAACAGAGGGCCACGGAGCTGGGGATACGGTCTATGTGAGGTATGCCCCTGGGTAGAACCTCACTGGTAGGTTGCTGACCCCCTGGTCGTTTCTGTAGTGACTGGTCAGTTTAGCTATGGTGGGTAATGGCTTTTAAGGAGCTGCACTGGCACTAAGGTGTTCATGTTGTGGTAGCCTAGTTGTGGTTGTGTACACCTCTGCAGAGTTAAAACCTATCCGGATAGCCGTGTCCATGGCATTGGGCGAGTTACGGCTTGGTCACTTCACTAGTCCCCTGTTTTGGTGTAAGAATGTGTTTGATGAAAGTTGAATTGGAAAAAGGTGTTCACATGGGCTATGGCAGATGGGGAGTCTGGTAGTGTTAAAATCTTGTGAGTAAAATAATCATGTTTATTGATGCAATTAAAAGAAATGCTTGTGAAAATCCTTTGCAACAAAAAAAAATCAACCCTTGCATGTGTAAAAATTAGCTTTGCTGCGAAATAAACCTCGAACCTATCCTTGGTGATGTTCCCTCGCATGCCTCTGATATACCCACTCCGTGGATGTGGTTGCGCTTGCTGAGTACGTATGTACTCACCCTTGCTTTCTTTATTGTTACAGAGGCAGACCCGGACTTTGTACCTGAGGACGATGTTTAGGGGGTTCGTTCTACACCCAGCCTTTGCCTGTGTGTTAGGGTCACCCGCTTGAAGCCGTATGGATATCCACTCTAATGAAGACCTCTATGTTATCAACCTGTTTATCTGGAGTCTAACTTTAGTTCTGTTTGTAGTGGCCCTGCAGTGCCACTGTCTCCCGTAATGTTGTTTACCTACTGAACCATCTGTTGTAATAATGTGAACCAGCATCCTGGGACTGGTATTTGTATCACATTAAGTTCTCTCTTTCGAGGGGACGCTTCAGGTGGTATCAGAGCCGATAGGTTGGCCGTAGGACGTAACCCTAGGATCTTGACCCTCTACTAGTCTTCTCTCACTAGTTTGCTCTTGTCTAAATCTTTTCTCCACAACTACTCACCGACGACTTTTTGACTTGTTCCAGATGGCCCATCTGGTTGACGAGGGTTGGAGCGAAGGAGTCTGCCCCACAGAACCTGGCCTTCCCAAGTTACTGCTGCTCAGCCTGGATCATGTTGGAGTCACAGAGACCCCCGAGTACCTCTGCCGGGAATTCACCACCAATGGTACCCGTCGGTGCCGGATGTTCATCTTTGTGGGGGAGAGCTCACTTTACAAGGAGGTGGCACCTTGGTTTGTCCACGCCACCGGCTACGACTGCTCCAATGCCTACCGCAAAGCCGCAAGAAGAGCCCTGATGTGCCTCCGCGTACTCTACAAGCAGTACCTCGTAGGAACAGCAATGGGATTTGCCCCACCCCTGGAAAGTGGAGGACGCGAATGGATTGCCCAGATGAGGAATCTTGGGAGAGATGAAGATATGGAGGACACTGTGTCACACTTGTCTATTTACCTCACCGGCTTAGACAGGCTGTACCGAGAGACATCGGGACAGCTGAGGCACCAGATCCGCAGGGCAGAGAAGGCAGAAAAAGAACTGAGGCTGGAGCGGAAGAAAGCAACCCAGGCTATAAGCACCCTAGTCGCTCAACGGGTTCAGTGGCAAGCCCACTCTGAGGAACTAGAAAGGATTGAAGCCTACAGGAGGGAGAATGGGTTGATGGAAGGAGAACTAGAGATGACCCACATGGACGCGAGCACACAGACCGAAGATGAAGTGCCAGAGTATCAGCTCCCTCTGAAGAAGCGTCGTCGTTTGGTGTAGAGTGAGAGTCCTTAGATTAGCGTAGCTCATAGACTAGCACCTAGTCTAGCCTCTCCTTGAGTAGGGTCTGTTGTATCCAGTTAGCACTACCAGCTTAGCCTCGATGTATCCATGATCTTTGTGCCCCACCATGTTATGCAATAAAGATCATCTTTTATCCTACCTCTGTTCAATCTTTGTTTCCCCCTGGTTTCAGATGGCT
The DNA here is from genome assembly GCA_033239725.1 of Echinochloa phyllopogon. Lineage (NCBI taxonomy): Eukaryota > Viridiplantae > Streptophyta > Magnoliopsida > Poales > Poaceae > Echinochloa > Echinochloa phyllopogon. The sequence continues at coordinate 35,372,542 of BTCW01000018.1, forward strand.
GAAGAAGGATGGACCCAGGGAGTCTGCCCAGTCACACCTGGTTTCGCTAGCCTGTTGATCCCCGCACTGGAACGCCCGAGGTACTACAGCAGGGAGTATGAGCACCATGGGACCCAACGCTGCAGAGTGGTCATAGTTGTCGCCAAGAGTGACCGCCACCCCATCGAAGCATGGCGTGCGACCGCCACGGGATTCAGGCACCAGGACACCTACCCCTTGGCTCTCAGGAAAGCCCTCCGCTACATGTGCGGAATATTTGAAAGACACTTGGTCCCCACCCCAATGAGGTACTTTCCTCCGGTCGTCAGAAGTACAGTCTGGCGGGCCCGCGTGAGAAACTTGGAGCAGCGCCATCAAGAGGAACCCACCTTGTACCAAGTGGTCACCTACCTCAATTCTTTGGACCAACTCTTCGACGAACAGGCTGAACTCCTGAGGGAACAAACCTGCCGGGCCGAACAAGCAGAGTTCTCGGTTCGCATGCACCAAGTCCAGGTGGCCCAAGCTGAAGCAAGAGCTGCTACTGCCGTCAGCAGTGAGGCAGTCGCCCAAGAAAGCCTTAGGCAAGCTCGGGACCTGCGTATTCAGGACTGGACTAGAAGTGGAACGCCTGTCCCGGCAATTGGAGAACCCCATGTCCTACTTGGAACACCTGTCATGGCATGGGGAGAAGTTGTGGGGAACCCTCAAGCACTGTCGGGAACCCTCGCAGGATCACCGCCCGCTGAAGAAGGACCATCTGAGTCGCCTCGAGAGAATGGAACCTTGACCGAGGCTGAACGGGCACGACTTGCACCGCCGGAAGAGCGTTCCAACCCAGAAGAAAACTCGCCCCGCGAGTAGATCCAGAGTCAAGCGCTCATATGGGAATGAAGCTAGCCTGGTCCGAAGTTGGAAGAACCCTTGTATCCCTAGCAGTAGTTTCCTCTACCATGTCCTGTACCCCGCCTTGTAGTGCGAGTCTTGTTGGACCCCCAAGTGTTGTAGCCCCCCCAGTTGTTTGAATGAAACCTTGTCTGCTTGTCGGTTAGCTTGTGTGCTGTGTGCGCCTCGGCAGAAGTGTTTCTGCCTTTTAAAAATGCGAACTAAACAACTTAAACATCATCTTAACCCAATCTCACGAAGGCCTCGCTCAACCTGCAGATGGTGAACACTCGTGCTAGCGCCTCTCAGAGACGCGCCCCCCCTGCAGGAGGAGAGCAACCAGAAGGGAGAAGAGAGGACCCTGAGAACCAGGAAGTGGATCAGCAAGACCCTATGGGAGAAAACCAGCCTATAGGACAAGCACCTGTAGGAGGCGGACCAGAAGCGAGTCATCCAAGAAGTCAGAATGAAGGATCGTTTGTTGTACCCCCACTTCCGCCGGATTTCAACCTGGCACAAGCTTTGTATCACCACACCATGTTCATGCAAAATGTGTGGAATGCCAGCCGCCGTCAGGAGACAGCCCGTAGGCCCAATGCGGGTGACAAGTTGACCAACTTTCTGAGAACCAGACCACCCACCTTTGGAGGATCCAACAACCCCTTAGAAGCAGTTGACTGGCTGAGAGCTATCAAGAGAAAGCTGGAGCCGTTTGGATGTGGAGACCGTGACAAAGTCCTCCTGACCTCCCACCAACTCACTGGAACTGCCTTAGCATGGTGGGACACTTACTGTGCAGCTTCCCCAAACGAGTCTGCAATCACCTGGAAAGAGTTTGAAGAAGAGTTTCGTCGCTACCACATCCCCGACGCCACTATGAAGCGCAAGGCAGATGAGTTCCGTGCACTAAAGCAAGGTAACAAGACCGTGGAGGAGTACACCCACGAGTTCACTGAATTAGCCCGTTATGCACCAGATGAAGTGAAGACTGATGCAAAGAGACAGGACGCATTCATCAAAGGGCTGCACCTAGACCTTCGAGCCCTGCTAGTCTCCCACAATTTCCCTGACTTCAATATGCTGATGAACAAGGCCATTGTCACAGAAAAGGCTAGGATGGATGCAAGGCAAGAGAACAAACGCAAGTTCCTGGAGAGCAAGAACCGTCAGCTGGACTACCCGCAGAAGCCTAGGAGCTCCGGTTATGCTGCAGCTAGGCCCCAGGCCCCCATGCAGTATAGAATCCAGTCTCAGGCTACAGGCTCCCAGGCTACCAACAACCAGTACAAGGGCCAGAACACCACGAAGCCCTCACAGAGCAAGGTCAGTCAAGTCACGACCAACAACAACAATGCAAGGGCCTGCTTCAACTGCCGCGAGACCGGACATTATATCGCTGATTGCCCATACCCTAGGAGCAAGCCTGCGGTATCAGTCTACTCCAACTCGGTGAATGGACCCAAGCCACCAGTGTCTGGAGCCAACCGTGTGCCCGTCCGCAGCACCAACACCGGCAGCAACAACAACAACAACACCCAGCAGTTGTATGGACGAGCCCGCGTCAACCACATCGACGCGCAGGAGGCTCAAGGAGCACAAGGAGTAGTACTCAGTGAGTTCCTAGTCAGTTCAGTTTTGGCAACAGTATTATTTGATTCTGGAACATCGCATTCTTTCATATCATCAAGTTTTGTGGAAAAACACCAAATACCTACAGTACTACTAAAGACACCCCTATTAACCCGAACACCTGGAGGTGATATTGAATGCCAGCTAGGTTGTTCACGGGTATGGATTCTTTTAAGCGGGGTAGAGTTTCTAGCAGACCTAGTAGTACTAGAGTCCAAAGGGATAGATGTGATCCTTGGAATGGACTGGTTAGGCAAACACAACGGTCTCATAGGTTGTGCTGATAAGATAGTACACCTAACCAACCCAGATGGAATGCAAGTGACCTGTCACACCAAAGGAAGTGGACCGAACCCTATGATCTTTAGTATGGGGACAAAAACCATGGAAGAAGTCCCGGTAATCAGCGAATATCCTGATGTTTTCCCTGAAGTTCTACCTGGAATGCCACCAAGTAGAGACATAGAGTTTGCCATTGAGCTTGTCCCTGGAACCCCTCCTATAGCCTCAGAGACAGCAGAGTTAAAGAAACAACTAGAGGAGTTGCAACAGATGGGATTTATCAGACCCAGCACATCCCCTTGGGGAGCCCCAGTACTCTTTGTGAGGAAGAAAGATGGAAGCATGAGGTTGTGCATCGACTATCATGCACTAAATGATGTCACTATCAAGAATAAATACCCACTCCCTAGAATTGATGATCTCTTTGATTAGTTGAAAGGAGCCAAGTACTTTTCCAAGATTGACTTAAGGACTGGGTATCACCAACTTAAGATTAAGGGGAGTGACACCTCAAAGACCACATTTGTCACCCGTTACGGGCAGTATGAGTTCACAGTGATGCCATTTGGGCTCACCAATGCACCAGCTTACTTCATGAATCTCATGAACAAGGTGTTTATGGAAGAGTTAGACAAGTTTGTCGTAATCTTTATTGACGACATACTCATCTACTCCAAGAGTGCCGAAGAACATGAAAGCACCTGCGAGTAGTCTTGGAAAAGTTGAGAGCGCACCAGCTCTATGCCAAATTTAGAAAGTGTGAGTTCTGGCTGGAAAAAGTAGCCTTCCTTGGTCATGTTTTGACCGCAGAAGGAGTAGCGGTAGACCCTGAGAAGGTAGAAGCAGTCTCAAACTGACAACAACCAACCAATGTGAGTGAGATCAGGAGCTTTCTTGGTTTAGCTGGATACTACCGGAGGTTTATCGAAGGATTTTCTAAGATAGCTAAACCCATGACAAAACTGCTCAAGAAAGAGAAGAAGTTTGTTTGGACAGAGTCCTATGAAAGAAGCTTTCAAGAATTGAAGAAAAGACTGACCGCTGCCCCAGTTTTAACCCTACCGGATATTCACAAGGATTTTGTCGTTTACTGTGACGCGTCCCGCCAAGGATTAGGGTGTGTTCTAATGCAAGAAAGAAAAGTGGTAGCTTATGCCTCCCGACAGCTCAGGACTCACGAGCAGAATTACCCAACGCATGACTTAGAGTTTGCAGCCATAGTGCACGCACTCAAAATCTGGAGACACTACTTGATTGGGAACAAGTGTGAAATATACACGGATCATAAGAGCTTAAAGTATATTTTCACCCAACCAGATCTGAACCTTAGACAGAGAAGGTGGTTAGAGTTGGTTAAGGATTATAATGTGGAAATTCATTACCACCCTGGCAAGGCTAATGTAGTGGCAGATGCCCTGAGCCGAAAGTCCTACAGACCCAAGAATGCCCACCTGAAAGAAGAGATGGCACGATTAAATGTGCACATCGTCCCTCGGAATACTAGCCACCAGCTGACGGTCCAATCCACCCTGGAGGATCGGATCAGAGAAGCCCAAGGAACGGACAAGGATTTAGTGAAGATCTGCAAGCATACTAGAGAAAATAAGGCACCAGACTTCAGAGTCGACAGTAAAGGAATGCTATGGTATAAAGATAGGATTTGTGTGCCTAAGGAAGGAGACTTTAGACAGATAATCATGGACGAGGCTCACAACTCGCCATACTCCATTCACCCAGGATCCACCAAAATGTATTTGGACTTGAAGCAGAACTATTGGTGGAAAGGAATGAAAACTGACATAGCTCAATTCGTCGCTCGCTGTGATACCTGCCAAAGGATTAAGACCGAACATCAGAAATCGGCAGGTTTATTACAACCTCTACCTATCCCAGTATGGAAATGGGATGAGATAGGAATGGATTTTGTAGTAGGTTTACCCAGAACACAAAAGGGGCACGACTCGATATGGGTAATAGTGGACCGACTCACTAAAGTCGCTCACTTTCTACCAGTACGGACGAGTTATGGCGGAGAGAAACTAGCCAAGCTGATGAGGACATCCATGCCGACGATACATCCACGCCATCTCCTCCTATCGTTGCTGGTCCTATAACTCGTGCTCGTGCTAAACAACATAATCCTCATGTGAGTTCACTCTTGAGTTCATGTTCATCATATTTAGAATGTGGAGACCCGTGCACTCTTGTTTTGATCAGGAATCATGGAGAGGACCGAGAAGGAATCGGATTCGCGCGGGCTGGATTCGGACCGCAGAAAAGTGTCAACTTGTGATGGACGCCACGGTCGCATACGGAATCGGATTGGGGCGTTCAAGTACTTCACGGAAAGCTTATCAAGTCTACTTTCCAACGGATCCGACCTCGCGTACATATCTTGTTGGAGTCGGCCAAAATCGTCTATTTTGTGCCGAGACGTTTTCTGCCCATGATGCTGCGTCAACGTATTTTGGCCCAATGGGCCGTGTATCATGTAGAGTCCATTATGGACGCGTCCTAGGGTTGGAGCACGACCCCAACACCCTTCTGGTCGTCCTCCCTTTGTTTTATACCCCTTAGCCGCCGCCAAGAACACTTGGGTTTTGTTTAGATCAAGTTTAGCCATTGCTACTTGCTTGTAAGCGCGCGTGCTGGTCCAGCCGCCCGTCTTCGAGTCTACGGAACCCCACTTCGTTGGTGATTGATTTTGAGATTGAGATACTTAAATTCCCATCTAGTAAATTCAGTACTTGTATCATACTTGTTCTTGCTAGTTCTTCGATTGCTTGCAGGACAGGTCAGGTGACGCGCTCCCACAAGATCGCGGCATCCATAGGAGGTGGTGTATCGGTCGCTAAGGCGCAGTCTTTGAAAGGTTGTAGTCGGGCCGTGAACGTCGTCTCCTCCAATCGAGTTATCCCCCACGCCTCTCATCGAAAGATCGGGCACAAACCCCAGCGGGTTCGCATCAGTTGGTAATCAGAGCGAGGTTTATCGGTGAGAGTGTATCAATTCTTTGCTGATTTTAATTTCCTATAGTCCAGAAAAGCCAAAAAAATAGTAGATTAGTTTTACCGCAATCCTATAAACCCTTTGAGCCTTTGCTAGTACTGCTTAGTTAGGGCTTGTTGAGTTTTCGGTTGCATCGGTCGCGTCGAGTTGCTGGTCTTAGTTTAATCCTTTAGAGTTTCGAGTTCTTGTCACTTTCTGATTCGGAGTCCCTGTCCAGCACGAGAAGAAAACCGACGCAGTTTCCACGTTCGATATCCAAATTAGGTGTTTGAGTACAATCTGGAAAGCTTAACTCGTGCTCTTTCGAACGGATCTGACCGTGCTCAAAAATTCCTTCTGAGCATGCCGCAATCGCCTTTGAGATTTGCGTGTCTGGTTAGCTGAAATAAGAATTGTAAATCTGTTTTGTTAGGGGTTGTATGCTGCCATTTGTTTTGGTTGTCATAGCATCAATCAAAAGATTTTAGTCCCCAAAAAGAAGAGGAACAGAAAAAAAAGAAAAGAAAAAAAAAAGAAAGAAAGAAAAAAAGGGGGCTGATCTGTTCATCGTGAGTATCTATTGTTTTCGGTGGTGCATTGTAACTTCCCTTGTGTCGAGGCTCGCGTCTCTAGCACGGTCTAGGCTAGGACCAGCACAGTAGCGCCGTTGAACGATTATTCAGCTTGCTTTGTTTAACTAACGTGGTGCTAGCTATTCCTTGTTTTTCAGCCCACCTATAGCTCCACATATCCGACTACAGCTTGACAGGTCTTGTTGCTGCGGCACCGATACACTTCATTCCAGTTTTGCCGACTTGTGGTAGTTGTGCCCTCCTGTCAAGCAAGGTAAGAATTGGTAAGAGCTTGTATAACAAGTTGAGAGTGAGCGCCTTATAGTACTACATCCTATTAGCTGTAGGGCTTTTATTCCTTCACTTGTTTCTCTTGTTGCCTTTGTTTGTTGGACCATGGCAGGCCCTCAAGATGATGGTGACGGGTCTCAAAGTGACAAGACTCCGCAGTCTCCTCGCACCAAGGGCATCGTACAACATTTTGAAAGATTGGTGAAGAAGCACAATGAGGGGATTGATAATGACTTGCTCGTGACGAATGACAAGATTGGGCAATTGGAGGCCGCACAGATCGCAACCAATAGCAAGCTTACAAAGATGGAGACATCAGTGGCTCGTGTGGACAAGAGTCTTGCTGCACTTTTGAGGCGATTTGATGAGATGCATGCTAAAACAACCAGTGCAAAAGATGGAGATGACAAGAAGGATGACAAGAAGGAAGAAAGTTTTGAAGACAATGCATATAGTGCAGACACTGAAGTCGAAGACCAAGATCCTGCTCGCCGTCGGCAACGTTTTAATCGCCGAGGTATGGGTGGTCATCGTCGACGTGAGGTACATGGTAATGATGATGCTTTTAGTAAGATTAAATTTAAAATACCTCCTTTTGATGGTAAATATGATCCTGATGCTTACATTACATGGGAGATTGCTGTTGATCAAAAATTTGCATGCCATGAATTTCCTGAAGCTACACGTGTTAGGGCTGCTACTAGTGAATTTACTGAATTTGCTTCTGTTTGGTGGATAGAACATGGCAAGAAACATCCTAATAACATGCCACAAACTTGGGATGCTTTGAAACGGGTCATGCGGGCTAGATTTGTTCCTTCTTATTATGCACGTGATCTGTTACATAAGTTGCAGCAATTGAGACAGGGTGCTAAAAGTGTAGAAGAATATTATCAAGAATTACAAATGGGTATGCTGCGATGTCAAATAGAGGAGGGTGAGGAACCTGCGATTGCTAGATTTGTGGGAGGGCTGAATAGAGAAATTCGGGATATCGTTGAATATAAAGATTATAATAGCATAACGAAATGTTTTCATATTGATTGTAAAGCTGAAAGAGAAGTGCAGGGACGACGTGCAGGTGCGAGGTCTAATGTTTCTGCAGGAAAATCAGCACCATGGCAGCAGCGTACGACTACCTCCTTGACTGGGCGTGCACCCCCTCCAACTCCGTTGCTGAGTCGTTCAGCACCGCCACCTCCCTCTAGCGACAAGACACGTGCAACTCCAGCAAATTCAGCAACAAAATCTGCTCCAAAACCGGCTGGTAGTACTTCCTCAGTTGCCTCCACAGGTAGAACAAGAGATATACAGTGTCACCGGTGCAAGGGATATGGGCACGTGCAGCGTGATTGCCCAAACAAGCAAGTTTTGGTGGTTAACAATGATGGTGGGTATTCCTCTGCTTCTGATTTCGATGAACAAACACTTGCTTTGCTTGCAGCTGACGATGCAGGTAGTGAGGAGCCACTTGATGAACAGATTGGTGCAGAGGATGCAGAGCATTATGAGAGCCTCATTGTGCAGCGTGTGCTTAGTGCACAAATGGAGAAGGCGGAGCAAAATCAGCGGCATACATTGTTCCAAACCAAGTGTGTAATTAAAGAGCGATCTTGCCGCTTGATCATTGACGGAGGCAGCTGCAACAACTTGGCTAGCAGCGACATGGTGGAGAAACTTTCACTATCAACAAAACCACATCCACATCCATATCACATTCGATGGCTGAACAACAGCGGTAAGGTAAAGGTAACCAAGATGGTTCGAATTAGTTTTGCTATTGGTTCATATCATGATGTTGTTGAATGTGATGTTGTGCCTATGGAAGCTTGTCATATTCTGCTAGGTAGGCCATGGCAATTTGATACAGATTGTAGACATCATGGTAGATCAAATCAATATTCTCTCATACACCATGATAAGAAACTTGTTTTGCTTCCCATGTCTCCTGAGGATATTGTGCGTAATGATATTGCTAAAGCTGCAAAAGATAAAAATGAGAACACTAAAATTGTTAAACCTGCTGAATGTAAGAAAGATGAGATAAGATTAAAAGGGCATTGCTTGCTTGCTACTAAATCTGATATAAATGAATTGGTTGCTTCTACTTCTGTTGCTTATGCTTTGGTGTGCAAGGATGCTTTGATTTCACTTCACGATATGCAGCAATCTTTGCCGCCTGTAGTTGCTAACATTTTGCAGGAATATTCGGATGTGTTTCCAAGTGAGATACCAGCGGGGCTGCCACCAATGCGAGGGATTGAGCACCAGATTGATCTAATTCCTGGTGCATCTTTGCCAAACCGTGCACCATACAGAACAGATCCAGAGGAAACAAAAGAAATTCAGCGGCAAGTGCAAGAGCTACTCGACAAAGGGTATGTGCGTGAGTCTCTTAGTCCTTGTGCCGTTCCAGTTATTTTGGTGCCTAAGAAAGATGGAACATGGCGTATGTGTGTTGATTGTAGAGCTATTAATAATATCACCATCCGATATCGACACCCTATTCCACGTTTAGATGATATGCTTGATGAGTTGAGTGGTGCTGTTGTGTTTTCTAAAGTTGATTTGCGTAGTGGGTACCACCAGATTCGTATGAAATTGGGAGATGAATGGAAAACTGCTTTCAAAACTAAGTTCGGTCTATATGAGTGGTTAGTCATGCCTTTTGGGTTAACTAATGCACCTAGCACTTTCATGAGATTAATGAACGAGGTTTTGCGTGCTTTCATTGGGAAATTTGTTGTAGTATACTTTGATGATATTTTGATCTACAGCAAATCCATGGATGAACATGTTGATCACTTGCGTGCTGTTTTTAATGCGTTACGAGATGCACGTTTGTTTGGTAACCTTGAGAAGTGCACCTTTTGCACCGATCGAGTGTCTTTTCTTGGCTATGTTGTGACTCCACAGGGAATTGAGGTTGATCAAGCCAAGGTTGAAGCTATACAGGGATGGCCTATACCAAAGACTATTACACAGGTGCGGAGTTTTCTAGGACTTGCTGGTTTCTACCGTCGCTTTGTGAAGAATTTCAGCACCATTGCTGCACCATTGAACGAGCTTACGAAGAAGGGAGTGCCTTTTCGTTGGGACAAAGAGCAAGAGAATGCTTTCAACATGCTGAAAGATAAGTTGACACATGCACCTCTACTCCAACTTCCTGATTTTAATAAAACTTTTGAGCTTGAATGTGATGCTAGTGGAATTGGATTGGGTGGTGTTTTGTTGCAAGAGGGCAAACCAGTTGCATATTTTAGTGAAAAATTGAGCGGGCCTGTTTTGAATTATTCCACTTATGACAAAGAATTGTATGCTCTTGTTCGAACATTGGAAACTTGGCAGCATTATTTGTGGCCCAAAGAGTTTGTTATTCATTCTGATCATGAATCATTGAAACATATTCATAGTCAAGGAAAACTAAACCGTAGACATGCTAAGTGGGTTGAATTTATTGAATCTTTTCCTTATGTTATTAAGCACAAGAAAGGGAAAGAAAATGTCATTGCTGATGCGTTGTCTAGGAGATATACATTGCTGAACCAACTTGATTACAAAATCTTTGGATTAGAAACAATTAAAGACCTATATGCTAATGATGCTGATTTTAAAGAGGTGTTGCTGCATTGTAAAGATGGAAAAGGATGGAACAAATTCATCATTAGTGATGGGTTTGTGTTTAGAGCTAACAAGCTATGCATTCCAGCTAGCTCCGTTCGTTTGTTGTTGTTGCAGGAAGTGCATGGAGGTGGCTTGATGGGGCATTTTGGAGTAAAAAAGACGGAGGATATACTTGCTGGTCATTTCTTTTGGCCAAGTATGAGAAGAGATGTGGAGAGATTTGTTGCTCGTTGCACTACATGTCAAAAGGCAAAGTCGAGGTTAAATCCACACGGTTTATATTTGCCTTTACCCGTTCCTAGTGCTCCTTGGGAAGATATTTCTATGGATTTTGTGATGGGTTTGCCAAGAACTAGGAAGGGTCGTGATAGTGTGTTTGTGGTTGTTGATCGATTTTCTAAGATGGCACACTTTATACCATGTCATAAGACTGATGATGCTTCTCATGTTGCTGATTTGTTCTTTCGAGAAATTGTTCGTTTGCATGGTGTGCCCAATACTATTGTGTCTGATCGTGATGCTAAATTTCTTAGTTATTTTTGGAAGACATTGTGGGCTAAATTGGGGACTAAGCTTTTATTTTCTACTACATGTCATCCCCAAACTGATGGTCAAACTGAAGTTGTGAATAGAACTTTGTCTACTATGTTAAGGGCTGTTTTAAAGAAAAACATTAAGATGTGGGAAGATTGTTTGCCTCATATTGAGTTTGCTTATAATCGTTCGATGCATTCTACTACAAAGATGTGCCCATTTCAGATTGTGTATGGTTTCTTGCCTCGTGCTCCTATTGATTTAATGCCTTTGCCATCGTCTGACAAGTTGAATTTTGATGCTATTACACGTGCTGAATTTATGTTAAAACTGCATGAAACAACTAAAGAAAACATAGAGCGCATGAATGCTAAATACAAGCTTGCTGGTGATAAAGGTAGAAAGGAATTAAAGTTTGAACCTGGAGATTTAGTTTGGTTGCATTTGAGAAAGGACCGGTTTCCTGAATTGAGAAAATCAAAGTTGTTGCCTCGAGCAGATGGTCCATTTAAAGTGTTAGAGAAGATTAATGATAATGCATATAAGCTCAATTTGCCTGCCGATTTTGGGGTTAGTCCCACATTTAACATTGCAGATTTGAAGCCATATTTGGGAGAGGAAGATGAGCTTGAGTCGAGGACGACTCAAATGCAAGAAGGGGAGGATGATGAGGACATCCATGCCGACGATACATCCACGCCATCTCCTCCTATCGTTGCTGGTCCTATAACTCGTGCTCGTGCTAAACAACATAATCCTCATGTGAGTTCACTCTTGAGTTCATGTTCATCATATTTAGAATGTGGAGACCCGTGCACTCTTGTTTTGATCAGGAATCATGGAGAGGACCGAGAAGGAATCGGATTCGCGCGGGCTGGATTCGGACTGCAGAAAAGCGTCAACTTGTGATGGACGCCACGGTCGCATACAGACTCGGATTGGGGCGTTCAAGTACTTCACGGAAAGCTTATCAAGTCTACTTTCCAACGGATCCGACCTCGCGTACATATCTTGTTGGAGTCGGCCAAAATCGTCTATTTTGTGCCGAGACGTTTTCTGCCCATGATGCTGCGTCAACGTATTTTGGCCCAATGGGCCGTGTATCATGTAGAGTCCATTATGGACGCGTCCTAGGGTTGGAGCACGACCCCAACACCCTTCTGGTCGTCCTCCCTTTGTTTTATACCCCTTAGCCGCCGCCAAGAACACTTGGGTTTTGTTTAGATCAAGTTTAGCCATTGCTACTTGCTTGTAAGCGTGCGTGCTGGTCCAGCCGCCCGTCTTCGAGTCTACGGAACCCCACTTCGTTGGTGATTGAGTTTGAGATTGAGATACTTAAATTCCCATCTAGTAAATTCAGTACTTGTATCATACTTGTTCTTGCTAGTTCTTCGATTGCTTGCAGGACAGGTCAGGTGACGCGCTCCCACAAGATCGCGGCATCCATAGGAGGTGGTGTATCGGTCGCTAAGGCGCAGTCTTTGAAAGGTTGTAGTCGGGCCGTGAACGTCGTCTCCTCCAATCGAGTTATCCCCCACGCCTCTCATCGAAAGATCGGGCACAAACCCCAGCGGATTAGAGCAGAAATGGGATGAGATAGGAATGGATTTTGTAGTAGGTTTACCCAGAACACAGAAGGGGCACGACTCGATATGGGTAATAGTGGACCGACTCACTAAAGTCGCTCACTTTCTACCAGTACGGACGAGTTATGGCGGAGAGAAACTAGCCAAGCTTTATGTGGAGAATATAGTAAAGTTACATGGAGTGCCCAGTAGAATTGTTTCGGACCGAGGGACCCAGTTCACCTTGAGATTTTGGAAAAGTTTACATAAAGCTATGGGCACCAAGTTGGACTTTAGCACCGCATATCACCCACAGACAGATGGCCAGACAGAAAGAATAAACCAGATTATGGAAGATATGCTGAGAGCATGTGTCCTTACCTATGGTAAAGATTGGGAACAGAGTTTACCCTATGCGGAGTTCTCCTACAACAATGGTCATCAGGCAAGTTTAGGTATGTCGCCGTTTGAAGCCCTCTACGGGAGAAAATGCAGAACTCCTCTGATGTGGTCAGAAGTGGGAGAGCGTACCTAGTAGGACCCGCGCTCATAAAGGAAGCTGAAGAGAAGGTAGCCGAAATTAGAGAAAAGCTAAAGGCAGCTCAGTCCAGACAGAAAAGCTACGCAGACAAGAAGAGACGGGAACTAGAGTTTAATCCAGGAGATTTTGTCTACCTTAAGGTTTCACCCATCCGGGGGACCCGCAGATTTCAAGTACATGGGAAGTTGGCCCCTCGGTACGTAGGACCGTACCCAGTACTGAAGAAAGTTGGAAAGGTAGCCTACCGGTTGGAGCTACCCGATGCAATGTCGGATATACACTCAGTTTTCCATGTCTCACAGTTAAGAAAATGCCTGAGAGTACCTGAGGAAGAACACATACCGCAAGAAGAGATAGACCTACAGACAGATCTGCGGTATCAAGAGGTACCGGTCAAAATTTTGGACACCGTCACCAAGAGAACCAGAAACTCTGAAGTACGGATATGCAGTACAGTGGAGCAGACACGGTGTAAAGGAAGCTACATGGGAAAGAGAAGATGCTCTGAAGGAAGAGTTCCCCCACCTTTTTAGGAACCAGTCGAATCTGGAGGACGAGATTCCTTTTAAGTGGGGTAGGTTTGTAACGCCCGCGTTTTCATCCTCTGGAAAATCACCTAAATAAACCACCCGGTAAAAACCCTTTCAAAACCTTTTACCGCCGAGCTCCCGCTTCCGCCAAAACCCTTCCGCCTCGTTATCACTGCCCCTTCTTTTCCATCCCATCCCGCGTCACCCGCTCTCGGGTCGACCGCCGGGCCCGTCCGTCGCTGGCCGACCGCCGTCGACCGCCTGTCGTCTTTCCGCCGGGAATCCCGCCGTCTCTCCCCTCTCTCGTTTCCCTTTTCTACCCCCCCTCCTTCCTTTTTTTTCTTTTCTTCTCTCTTTTCTTTTTTCTTTTTCCCTTCCTTTCTTTCCCTCCTCTGCTTCCTCTGCCCGACGCCGTGCACGCTCTGCTCTGCTCGCCGGCCACCCCGTCCCCCTACCACGGTTCACCACACGCACACACCAACACCGGCCACGCCACCGACCACGCCCAGCACGGACGCCGCAGACCCGCCGCGCCGTCCACGCCACCGCCCGGCCGCGCCAGAGTCCCATCGCCGCGCTGCCACCGGGACGCCATCACTGCTGCACTGCCGTGCCGCCCGCGTCCACCACTGCCCCACCACAGTACCGCGCTGCTCCGCTACAGCGCCGCCGTACCCTCCCGTCACGGCCGCGAATCTCGGCCGACATCAAAGCTCCACCCGCTGGCCGCCAAGACCGCCGCCTACCCCTCTCATCGGCCCGCTCCTCCAACCCCTCCCCATGCCTATAAAAGGGCCAGCGAGGGTCACCTCCACCACCTCCGCAACACCACCACCCACACCATAGCCGCCGCCGCTCACTCGCACTCGTGGGCCGAGCTCCCTGAACCACCTCCGCCCGTGGTAAGCACCTTGGTGAACTCGCCATACTCTCCTCTCCCTTTTCCCCCTAAGCCCGGTCGCGATTGCTGCCCCAGTCGCCGGCGATTTCGCCGTGGTCGCCGCCGATCCCCCCCTTCCTCTGTCTCTCTCTGTTTCGCGAGGAAGAAGGACGTTTTGCCCATAACCCTCTGCAAAAGATCATAATCAACCCGCAGTCCAAACTACAGAACCCCCCCTCTCTCGGATCTCTCAGAACCCCCTGGTCGTTTCTGTAGTGACTGGTCAGTTTAGCTATGGTGGGTAATGGCTTTTAAGGAGCTACACTGGCACTAAGGTGTTCATGTTGTGGTAGCCTAGTTGTGGTTGTGTACACCTCTGCAGAGTTAAAACCTATCCGGATAGCCGTGTCCACGGCATTGGGCGAGTTACGGCTTGGTCACTTCACTAGTCCCCTGTTTTGGTGTAAGAATGTGTTTGATGAAAGTTGAATTGGAAAAAGGTGTTCGCATGGGCTATGGCAGATGGGGAGTCTGGTAGCGTTAAAATCTTGTGAGTAAAATAATCATGTTTATTGATGCAATTAAAAGAAATGCTTGTGAAAATCCTTTGCAACAAAAAAAATCAACCCTTGCATGTGTAAAAATTAGCTTTGCTGCGAAATAAACCTCGAACCTATCCTTGGTGATGTTCCCTCGCATGCCTCTGATATACCCACTCCGTGGATGTGGTTGCGCTTGCTAAGTACGTATGTACTCACCCTTGCTTTCTTTATTATTACAGAGGCAGACCCGGACTTTGTACCTGAGGACGTTGTTTAGGGGGTTCGTTCTACACCCAGCCTTTGCCTGTGTGTTAGGGTCACCCGCTTGAAGCCGTATGGATATCCACTTTGATGAAGACCTCTATGTTATCAACCTGTTTATCTAGAGTCTAACTTTAGTTCTATTTGTAGTGGCCCTGCAGTGCCACCGTCTCCCGTAATGTTGTTTACCTACTGAACCATCTGTTGTAATAATGTGAACCAGCATCCTGGGACTGGTATTTGTATCACATTAAGTTCTCTCTTTCGAGGGGACGCTTCAGTAAGCTTAGAAGTATGCTCTTGCATCCCCATGTTCATCTTGTAGTAGGCCAATTTTGCTGGCAATCTGACTGTGATTGATCGCTTGTGCGCAGGTCATGCGTAAAGCTGGGCGCAGCGCACACATGAGGCTGCCATGAAGCGTAAGCTTTCTTTCTTTTCCCTAGTTGTTGCCCCATCTTGCCTTCAAAGGGGTTGCTCTTAACAGTTGTCGAGAAGATGCGAGCCTTGCAGGATGCCGCGTGGTATACCTGCAACACCATCGACCCCGTTGAAGCCGGCGCGCCCGCTCTGGCTCTAGAAAAGCGACTTCGGGCGGCCCCGAGCAAAGCTATGGTGTTAGTGAAGGATGGATCTGTTGGTGTGGCAAAGAATTTGCTGGCGATCGTGAACTTTCCTGACATCAACTTGGACTGCTTCGGTGAGGGTATTACGACTGACTTCCCAGAGGACGAGTACGAGGCAGGCTGAGACCTTCGCTGGCTTGGCCCTCAAAGTGGTTGAGCGTATCGACCTGTAAAAAAATAGATGAAGAGAGATGGTAGTATGGAGAGGTCAAAAAACATGTTTTGATTTTGTAAACCCTCATCACACCACCTGTAACCATGATAGCACTAGGTACTCGGTTTGAAGTGTCCGGAGCTCGCATGCAGGGCAGTGCTCTTGCATGCTATGATGCTCTCATGGAGGCTTAGTCATAGGCAAGGTGTCGGGCCAAGTACTTTTGCACGTATTTATATGATAGACTTGTGGTTCGGACTAGTCGACTTAGGTGTGGTCTTTTAGACGAGTGAACACATGGTTGGCTTATAGAGAAAGAAGAACTTAGTAATTTATATGCAGAGAAGAGACAAAAAGTTGGCGCGACACAATAATGTTATTGAACATAATCAAAGGAGTAAAGGTACATAGCTGGATTTCAGACTAAGGGTATAACTTAGTAAGGTGTTGAATATTCCAGACGTTGGGTACTGGGTCGCCGTTAGCCCATTCAAGGCGGTAGGTTATTGGAGAGATGACTTCCTTGACAATGAATGGGCCCTCACAAGGCGCCGATAACTTGTGTTGGTCCATTGTAGACATGACTCTTCAAAGAGCGAGGTCACCCACATTAAGGGACCGTTCCCTAACGTTTCTGTCTTGGTAGCGGTGAATCTGCTGCTCATGGCGTGTATGTCGAATCAAGGCGCTAAGCGTGTGCTCTTCTAGAGCGTTGATGTCCGTCCGCCGACTTGATTCGGCTTCTCCTTCCTCCTAGAACTGTATGCACGGGGCACCATGCATGAGGTCGGCCGGGAGGACTGCCTCCGACCCATAGACCATGAAGAAAGGCGTGTATCCTGTTGCTCGTCTCTTCTGGGTTCGCAGCCCCCATACCACGTGTGGTACTTCTTTGGCTCACTGGTCGACTCTTGGGTTGAGTGCGTCCTACAAGTCTTTCTTGAGAGCATCTAGGACCATGCCATTGGCTCTTTCAACCTTCCCATTGCACCTGGGATGGGCAAAGGACGAGTAGTAGACGTCGATGTTGCTATCTTGACAAAAGTCCCAAAATTCGTGGCCTATGAACTGCGGGCCTAGGTCGGTCATGATCCGGTTGGGAACGCCAAACTAGTGCGTGAGCTCCTTGATGGAGGCTGCATCTGTAGCTGACTTGGTGTCGGTAACCACGTTGTACTCGATCTGTCATGTGTGGTGAAAAATTGGTTTATATTGAAATTGGCATTGCTAGGTTATAATTAGCATAATGGCAAAGGTGATGTGCATGTGTGCAAATGTGTTTCTCGATATGCTTGTAGTAGCGTATTTGGATGTGCTCGTGGTAGCATGTCATTTAGATGTAACATGCTCATGTGAGTATGTTGCATGGACTGATCTTGAGTCAAGTCGTGGACTTGTGCTCGCATACAATTGTGTGGTTGTTCATGTGCAGGTGTTGCTTGAGGCGGAACACTGTCGGTGACATACTGGAACTAGGTTCAGGAGGAACTGAGGTTTTGAGACTAAGTTCATGGAGGAACCGAGGTCCTATCGGTCAAGGATGTCACGCGGGATGTTTGGGCTAGAAAACGGTGCATATGAAGATTTGTCGATATGCGAGTGTGTGGCTTGGTGTCGATGGATGTCTTGATCGAACCGCGACTGCCAGCGGTTGATCTGTGGCGCATATATGGATATGCATGTGTGTTGTGTGTGTGTAGCACAACAGCTAGCATGCATGGTTGCATGCGACACCAAGCTAGCCAGCTGCTAGCAGGAAGCCTGAAGGCATGCACGGCATGCCTTTAGATCTAAACTTCTGTGCGTATCGATGTTGTTTGACCTAATTCTCCCAAGAGTTATCGTATCTGCTGGATTAAAGGTTTCAGTGTATCACTTTTATCTCGATCTAGTTTTTACACTAAGTTATTGAACGTACATTGAGCCGATCAAAGTAGTCGTTTTAGGCTTCTTTGCTTCGTTTTATCTTATGTTTGCCAAGTTATCGATATTGATTAGATCTTGCGAAGTTAATTATTTAACTCTGTCAGGTTTAATTTGTATCAAAATTATCTTGCTCTTGGATCCTGGTAATCTCATCGGCTGAAAGAAATCAACGATAATTAGTAATCAAAGGATAGCCGATAAGAGTCAGATCTGATATTATTGACACATTTTGGATTTATAGCCAATATCTACCACAACTGTTCGGAAAATAGCTGATCAGACCCTACTAATTTTAACAGATGCTTTATCCCTTGTTAATTATAGGTCAAATTGATTGGCACGCCATAAACCTAGGGATTTTATAAGGCTCAGCATTGGGCCTTACCGTGTGTTGTTTGCGTAGAAGATCAAAGCTTGATTTTTGCGTCAACGCATTTTTGGCATGCCCAGTGGAAAGCTAGGAATGTGAAGGCAAGTGGAGTGCATCTCTCCATCAGCTACGATCTGAACTACTAGGTCACCCATTTGTAGCACAGGATTATTAAGTACAATTTAGTGACATGTTATTTCATAAAGCATAGATGACATTGGGCTAAATTTGCATCCAAGCAAGCATGTCTTCCACTCAATATTCCAATCAAGCATGGCATTCATCCAAAAATTGCATCATTCTTCAACCATCACTTCCTAGCAAACTCACAAGCTACAACAATCCTTATACACTCATTTGCACAAGCTTCACACACAAGTTGCACTCAGAAATTTCATCAAGACAACACCTTAGTATTTCGGCCATAACTTTTGATCCACTCATCCAAATTGCACGAAATTTTGACAGCACATAGATAACTTCATTCCAAACAACTTCATGTTGATCATGTTTCCCAGAAATGGGTTTAATTGGGTAGAAAAATTCAAACTCAGAAGCTGTTTGAAAATGGACAGATTTCTAGAATTCCCTTAGGTGTTTGTGCACACTAGCAATTCAACCCTTTCCAAGCCCCAAGTTATTTCGGTGAGTTATCAACATGATGCATGAGTGTCCTATTTGTCCTCACAACCAAAAATAATTGCCAAATAACTTTAGACTTACGGGGTTAACATCGGTGGCAGACACATATATATTTCTCTTGCTATGCTAGCTAGTCATTCATGTAGCGCACAAGCTCACGCACCGCATACCAATGGGCTGAATTCAATCTTCAGGGGGATCACCATGGCCTTATCACCTGCAGCCGGTGGTGACAAGCCTTATGGAATTTAGTTTAAGTCACATCCATGCGCACCGTGGATAGGATAGGCACACGTATCAAACATGTGGGCAAACCTAACCAACTAGTTTAGAATGCTCACCTTGCTTACCTTAGCGTAGGTGCGTCGTTACATAAAGTAAAGTTGAGCTGTCCAAGAAAGTAAGTTTTGAAAATTATGAAAATATGCTGGTTAGTCAATGTTGACACTCCTTACGGACTGCTATTAGGATTGGTGGTCCCGGTATCTGTGCAAGGAGTGTTTTGGTGGTTTTTCTTATGGCTTAGTAAAATATATAAATATTCTGCAAGCGCACAGAATTATCGATGTAGCATTTCACCAGGGTGTAATCCAAGGTATTATAATTTATATTTTCCATGTGGAAGCTTATGGCAAGAGTACTAGTAAACAAGTATTCGAGGATATCATAGAAGGATATACTACAGTCAAGACGGGAGATAACGGTAATGATAAGAGTGAAAGACCGTGACACATAGCTCAAGGATAACTCGGATAAGGAAAGACAGAGGATTAGCTAGCTGGGAGAACAATGAGACAAGATAAGATTCCAATGCACGTTATCTTTTCGGGTCACTCGGGTAAAGGGCTACTGGGGAACAATGCTTAAAGATCAAGTCTAACTCTATTGCCTTAGCGTCGGGACAGGGCGCCAGCAGTTCACAGAAAGGGATGAGAAGGGGAACTTCCAACCTCCGACAAATAGATCCTACGATGCTGAGACAATCGTGGTGGATTACAAAGGCCGATAGGGCTGTCACCATGTAGCAGCTACCACACATACGTTGAATTAGGTGCACTCTAAGATCACCTTCATGTTTAGACACCACGCCTACACTAGTCAAGTGATACTTAATCTCCTAGAAAGAGCAAGAAACCCTATCAATACCCCAGTGAAAATTCACCGCAGGTATTCAGTAGGATCGAAGAACTGGCTAAGACAAAGACTTAAGCAAGAGCTAAAAGGACTAGAGCCACAACCAACTATAGTCTAAACACAAAATACTTGCAACTAGAATAAAGTGGAGGAAGGTAATTGTAACACCCTAAAAATGCCTACTTTAAAAATTTAGTAATTAAATTGCCTTTATTTAATTTGATGCTCATATTTATCTAGGGAAAAATAAATTATTTATGAGAAATAAAATTAAATATAAGGTTAGAAACATTTTTGTTGCATTCATGCCGACTGCATTGAGCTTTGTTTGTGTGTGGTTCAATTGGAATTTAAATTCTGTTTAAATTCGAATTTGAATCGCTTAGTTTGGAGCTCTAGAAAAGTTTCTGCGGCCCGAGTCCGTTTTTCCACCCTTAACTTTTTCCCCGGCCGATTTTAGCCCCTCCTATTTTTTTCATTTCGCAGCGGCCCAGCTCCCCCCTGCTTCCGCTTTCGGCCCAGTTTGGCCAGCCCGCCAGCCAGCCGACCCACCTTCCCCTTTCTCACTTTAGGCCCGCTGCCGGCCTGTCTCCCCCTGCTCCGCAGCAGCCCATCCCCGCACGCTCTCCCGCCCCGTTCGGCCCACTCCGCGGCCCAACAACCAGTGCGGCCCGCAGTCCCCTCCACGCCGACTGCCAGGCGGGACCCACCGGTCAGGCCGTCTCCTACCTCGCGACCGAGTCCCTCTCGGCTACGCGTCGGAGTTCGACTCCGCCACGGCCCGGACTCCAAGGATGCCCAGACTCCCCCCTCGGCCGCCTTCAAATACTCGCCGCCTCCGCCCCGCGACCCTCAGGGAACCCTAGCCGCCCCACACGAGTTCCCCGCACGGCCGCCGTCAAAGCCGCCGCCGCCGAGATCCGCGCCGCCGCGGACCCGTCGTCTCGCCGCCGCTCGGGTCGAATTAACCGCCCAAGGAACTTCCCCAGCAGGTAAGCTCGCCCCCAAACCCGGTCTAGCCCCGATTCGCGCGCTGTGCCATCCCCGCCGCCGTTTCCCGAGCGCCGCCGCCGCCATAGCTCGTCGCGAGCTCGCTCCGTCGCTCACCGTTCGTCCACAACCCCGCTGCCGCACTCGCCGCGTCACCCCGCACCCGTAGCACCCAACCGCGTTCAAAACCGAGCACTCTAGCTTGTTTTTGCGCAATGCCGGCGAAGCGCCGCCGCTCGCCGCCGCAGCTCCGCTCGCCGCCGGTGAACCCCTCCCCTGGATCTATTTCTAGCCGCTCGATCCGAAACCTGCGGCTCAGATCGAGTCAACGAGCCGAGTCAAACCAGCTTATACCGGTCAACCTTGGCGTTTTGCAAAAGAGCCCCTGCCCTTTTTCAAAATTAACCCGCAGTCCAAATCTATTCAAAAATAATTACAATTAAGTCCTGATTTTTACAGAAAACCCCCTGACTTATTTAAAAATAGCCCCGAGGTCCTGTTTTGGTTAAATTGCAAATAAATCCTCCTGTTTTTATATAAAGTTATGTTTTAGCCCCTGAGTTTTTGCAAATAAGCCCCTGGAACTTTTAAAACTTTGCCAGCAAGTCCCTGAACCTTAGAAAAGCCATAACTTCTTCGTTTTAGCTCCGATTTGAGTGATTTTCGCGCTCACGTGTTCGTAGCGAAGCGTAGATTAGTTTTTCAGCCTTCTCTTGTTCTGTTTCTATTGTTTGGTGTACTGTTCTAATAGATTAATATTGTTTGCATGTACTGGCTTGTATGGATGCTTGTGTGTTGATGTATGAGTCCAGTCGGTGAGCCGTACGCGTTTGAGTTCGAGGGTTACGAGGAGCAGGACCAACAGCAACAGCAAGAGCAACAGCAGCAGTTGGACGAAGGCAAGTACAGCACGGACAATCCTTGCTACCTAAACACACCTTTACATTATTTACTGCATATGCATGTGTCTAAATTGTTCCTATTAAGGTTATTCCTAGCTTTGTTTATCCTATACCTTGATTACCCTGGGTTATTGCATTTGGGTAGACCTTTGCTAAGCGCTGCTACTGTCACCAATGTTTAACTGTTAATCTTGACTTAATGGTTCACTTCAATGTTAATGGTAAAACTTGCTTTTTAGCAACTTGGAACAGGGAGCTAGGGCGTATGCTTCATGCTTGGCCCTAGTGTCTCTCCGTAAGGACTGGTTCTTAAAGCGGCAACCCAGGAACTTGTCGCCACCGCCGGAACTATAATGGCTCTGGTCTTGGACAAGTAACATGTACGTCTCTAGCTTGACAGTAGTTACCGACGGGCCGACGGCGTTATGGGAAGCATGGGTGAGAGTATGGTTTAATCCACCGAGGACGGAGTATCCGTTGGCTATGTCCCCGTGAGGCACAGTCCCGTGTTGGGAGCTTCCGTATGGCGGAGGTTCCACACGTTGCGCTATTTATTTTGTTGTTGATGTTTATTACCGCGCTTGGACGCCATTGACCCCCTCATGTTGCGACATGGGCGTCAGTCAATCTCGGTGCCTTGGGTCATGCTGCCTAGGTTGTACCATAACGGCTACTGTTTTGTTAGGGTGTCTTGTGAAAAGCCTCGTAGCGTCCCTATGCAGTCACACCTCGGAAGTGTTGATGTGCGTGGTTGGGTGCAAAGTTCCTTTGAACTTTTACGCGACTGGTGGGTAAAGGGCGAAACCTCTGCAGAGTGTATAATCTATCATGATAGCCTTGCTCAGGGTCAAGAGCGGCCTGGATCCTTTTTGATTAGAAGATGATGTTTATTATTGTTAAACGTTCACCTCTACTATATTAATTGGGTTGCAACTGGGATTCACTTAATTGTAGAAATCTTGGTTTATGCTAAAATGAAACAACTAAAATTGCTAATGCAGTACAGCCGTGTCAAGCCTTTCTTTTAAGCCTTCATTATCCGTGTTGTATTTGCTAAGTAAGACATTTACTTACACTTGCCATTCAACAAAATCCCGGATGGGTAACAGATGGATTAGATGGTACTGCTGCTGTTGAATTTCCTGAAGATCTACCATTCTACTAGCTGTGCTCAACCAGTCGGTGTCCCTGTGGATTATGGCTTTCGGCTTCGTCTTCGTCTTCGTTTAGAGAGAGAGTTAATAAAGAGTCTTCCGCTGTTTTATTTAGTTATTTTAGTCAAACTCTGATGTAAAACCATTTTATTCGAGCATATGTACTCTGTTTATCATATTTGTTATCTATATGTGTTCTGTGGACTTCCTGGGCACACATATAGAAGCATTCGGGTTTCTGCGTAAATCCGGGTGTGACAGATTGGTATCAGAGCCGTGCTGACTGTAGGAACGCAGCCTAGTTAGAACGGTTGATAAACCATTAGGAGACCACCATGTTTTTGTTTCAGATCATTTAGTTACGTTTTTTTTCAAAACCAGTGCTGTCGAGTCTTGTGTGAATCATGTCCTTGGGTGCTTGATTTTGTTGTTATTATGCTTATGTTTGATTTGGATTTTTGTAATGATTATGATGGTCATAGACGCGAGTCTATCTCCATCTAGATATAGGACTAAGGTTTAAGGAAGATTAGTGAATAAATAGTTGGGTTATCTATCTCCTTTGCACTTCCTCTATCATATCTTTCCAAGTACTGCTATCTTCTCATACACCATCTGCAAGCATGGGTTATCTAATACCAGTTGGCGGGAATACTGATGGGAGATCTCTTGCTATGGTAGATGGTTAACACCAGAGGCAACCCCGGGGGCAGTGGAAGCAACCAGAACCAGAACCCACCACCTCCACCACCGCCACTCACCATGGAGCAGATGATGCAGATGCAACTCCAGCTGACAAAGCAGATGGCGCAAACCATAGCACTGATGCAGCAGAATCAGCAGAACCCGCCCCAATAGCACTACGTGCAACCCCGAGATAAAAGGGGCGAGTTTATGAAGGGACGCCCTCCTACCTTCACCAAGTCTAGCGACCCAATGCAAGCAGAGGACTGGCTCAAGGCAGTGGAACGACAGCTGGACATCGCACAGTGCAACGACCGGGAGAAGGTGTTGTATGGAAGTGGACAGCTCCAGGGAGCAGCTTTGGATTGGTGGGATGCGTACCAGTATGCTCACCCCAATTGTGATCAGATCACTTGGCAGGAGTTCCGCGACAGCTTCCGTTCTCACCACGTGCCGGAAGCGCTGATGACCTTGAAGAAGAAGGAGTTCCTGACATTGAAGCAAGAAGGTATGAGTGTCACCGCTTATCGTGACAAGTTCATTGAGTTGGCCCGTTATGCTCCAGAGGACGTGAATACTGATAGGAAGAAGCAGACCCGATTCCGAGATGGCCTGCATGATACACTCCAGTACCAGCTCCTGTGTTCCAAGTTCGCCACTTTTCAAGAACTGGTGGATAGCGCATTACTGCTGGAGCACAAGCGCCGTGAGATGGAGGAGAAGAAGAGGAAACTTCAAGGCACACCGTCAGGAAGCAATGTTCGCCCTCGCTTCAATCCTCAGCAAGGAAACCAGCAGATGGTGACTCCACAGCGTTTCCAGGGACAGTCCGGTTTGATGAACCGCAACCAGTATCAGCAACGACCCCAGTACCAGCCGCGTCCCCAGTACCCCTCAGCACCACCTCAGCAGCGTCCTCAGAACCAACCACAGAATGGTCCTGTCCAACGCCCCAATCCGACCAACAATGCACCTACGGCTCCGAGGTGTTTTGGTTGTGGTGAGCTGGGACACTATGCCAGCGCTTGTCCTCGCAAGGCTCAGAACACCGTTGGTCAGAACAACAATCCGAGGGTTGGACAACCGCAGCACCAGAACGGGAATCAGCAGCAGAACCCAGCGAGAGGGAAGGTCAACCACATGGGTGCGGAAACCGCAGAAGGAGCAACAGATGTCGTTGTGGGTACGTTCCCTGTCAACTCGTCTCTCGCAACTGTTTTGTTTGATACTGGAGCTTCGCATGCTTTCATATCTGCTGCTTTCGTGAAAAAGAACATGATGATCTTGCAACCTATGGGGAACCCCATGGTAGTTAGTTCACCTGGGGGAGAACAGCGTGCCACTTTACGTTGCCCTGTATCACCATCACAATAAGGGGGGTAGACTTTGTGGTGAATCCAATAGTCCTAGAAACTCTTGGGTTTGACTTGATTCTGGGTATGAGCTGGTTAGCCAGATATGATGGGGTGATTCAATGCTCCAAAAGAACAGTGCAGCTGACAGCAAAGACTGGTGAGAAAGTGGAGTACCAAACAGCTAGTCCCTTGGGACACAATCAGATCTACCAAGCCGAAGGTGTAGCACTGGAAGACATCAGAGTGGTGTGCGAATTCCCAGATGTGTTTCCAGATGAGTTACCAGGTATGCCCCCAGACCGCGAAGTTGAATTTGTTATTGATCTTAAGCCTGGTACTGCACCTATAGCTAAGAGGCCTTATAGAATGGGAGTAAAAGAACTAGAGAAACTTAAGGAGGAATTAAGGGCGTTGTTAGCAAAAGGGTATATTCGTCCTAGTTCATCCCCTTGGGGAGCACCAGTTTTATTTGTGGATAAGAAAGATGGGACCCAGTGATTGTGTGTGGATTATCGAGCTTTGAATGAAGTGACCATCAAAAACAAGTACCCGCTGCCAAGGATTGATGATCTCTTCGATCAGTTGAAAGGAGCATGTGTGTTCTCTAAGATCGATCTCCGATCCGGTTACCATCATATGAGGATACGAGTGACTGACATCCCCAAAACAGCCTTCACAACCCGATATGGTCTATATGAGTTCACTGTCATGTCTTTTGGTCTGACAAATGCACCGGCATACTTCATGTACTTGATGAACAGTGTGTTCATGGACTATCTTGACAAATTCGTAGTGGTGTTCATTGACGACATTCTAGTTTTCTCCAAGAACGAGGAAGAGCATGAAGAACATCTGAGGTTGGTGATGCAGAGACTTCGTGAGCATCAGTTGTATGCCAAGCTGAGCAAGTGTGAGTTTTGGTTGAAGGAAGTAGCATTCTTAGGACACGTACTGTCCAATGGTGGAGTGGCAGTTGATCCGAAGAAGGTTAGTGATGTGTTGAGTTGGAATCCGCCTAAGGATGTGAGTGAAATCAGAAGTTTCCTTGGAATGGCTGGATACTATCGGAGGTTCATTGAAGGATTCTCCAAGATTGCTAAACCCCTGACGGCGTTATTGGAGAAAAATGCCAAGTTTGTCTGGACTGAAGAGTGTCAAGTCAGCTTTGAGGAATTGAAGAAGAGGTTGACAACGGCACCTGTGTTAGTGTTGCCGGATATAACCAAGAGCTTCTCTATCTACTGCGATGCATCTCGTCTAGGATTGGGATGTATGCTCATGCAGGAAGGCAGAGTAGTAGCATATGCATCAAGGCAGTTGAGGAAACATGAGCAGAACTACCCGACACACGATCTGGAGTTAGCAGCTGTAGTACATGCCTTGAAGATTTGGAGGCATTACTTGATTGGTCATAAGTGTGAAATTTACACTGACCACAAGAGTCTCAAGTATGTGTTCACACAGTCAGATCTGAATATGAGACAACGACGTTGGTTAGAACTGATCAAGGACTACGACCTGGAAATTCATTATCATCCAGGGAAGGCCAATCTGGTGGCAGATGCTCTGAGTAGAAGGAGTTACGTGAATAAGATCACGGGACATTGCTTATCGGAGGAACTCAGTTCAGAGTTCGAAAGGATGAGTCTGGGATTTGTGACCAGCGTCACCGAGATGGCAGTAGAACCGACCTTGGAACAAGAGATCCGCAAAGGACAGATCACAGATGAGAAGATCAAGGAGATCGTAGAACTAGTGGCATTAGGAAAAGCCCCTGGTTTTCGAGTGGATGACCAAGGAACATTGTGGTATGAGAAGAGGATCTGTGTACCAGATGTAGTGCAGATCAGGGACGCAATTCTCAGGGAAGCCCATGAATCGGCGTATTCAATACACCCAGGTAGTACTAAGATGTACCAAGATATCAAGGAGAGATTTTGGTGGTACGGATTGAAGAGAGATGTGGCCACATACGTAGCTCTATGTGACACCTGTCAGAGAGTCAAGGCTGAACATCAGAGGCCAGCAGGTTTGCTCCAGCCCCTGAAGGTACCTGAAGGGAAGTGGGAAGAAGTCGGTATGGATTTCATCACAGGCTTACCCCGCACTCAGAGAGGATTTGACTCCATCTGGGTAATTGTGGATCGTCTGACCAAAGTGGCGCATTTCCTACCAGTAAAGACCACCTACACCGGAGCCAAACTAGCAGAGTTGTATATGGAGAGGATTGTGTGTTTGCATGGGGTACCGAAAAGAATAGTGTCAGACCGAGGCACCCAATTCACATCGCACTTTTGGCGACAATTGCATGAGTCTATGGACACTAAGCTACAGTTCAGTTCCGCTTACCATCCGCAGACAGATGGGCAGACAGAGCGGACGAATCAGATATTAGAGGATATGCTGAGAGCATGTGCCTTACAATATGGTGCTAGTTGGGACAAGAGTTTACCGTACGCGGAATTCTCGTACAACAATAGCTATCAGAAGAGTTTGCAGATGGCACCATTCGAGGCTCTGTATGGCAGAAAGTGTAGGACACCACTATTCTGGAATCAGACGGGAGAAAGTCAGGTATTTGGACCTGAGATACTAAGAGAGGCAGAGCGACAAGTACAGATAATCAGACAGAATCTGAAAGTGGCACAATCCAGACAGAAGAGCTATGCAGATAACCGACGGAGAGATCTCAGCTTTGAAGTTGGGGATTTCGTGTATCTCAAGGTGTCACCCATGAGAGGCGTGAAGAGGTTCAACGTCAAGGGCAAGTTAGCACCTCGATACATTGGACCGTTCAAGGTACTTGGTCGGAAAGGTGAGGTGGCATATCAGTTAGAGCTACCAGAGAAGTTAGCGGGAGTACATGATGTGTTCCATGTGTCTCAGTTGAAAAAGTGCTTGCGAGTACCTGAAGAACAGATTCCGATTGATGAGCTGAGTGTGGAGGAAGATCTTACCTATACTGAGTATCCTGTCAGAATTTTGGAAGAGTCAGAAAGAGTCACCAGAAATAAAGTGATCCGGATGTGCAAGGTTCAGTGGAGCCGACATTCAGAGGATGAAGCGACTTGGGAAAGAGAAGAAGATCTCAGAGCTGAATATCCACAGTTATTCCCATCCACATCCGAATCTCGAGGACGAGATTCATCTTAAGGGGGGTAGGTTTGTAACACCCTAAAAATGCCTACTTTAAAAATTTAGTAATTAAATTGCCTTTATTTAATTTGATGCTCATATTTATCTAGGGAAAAATAAATTATTTATGAGAAATAAAATTAAATATAAGGTTAGAAACATTTTTGTTGCATTCATGCCGACTGCATTGAGCTTTGTTTGTGTGTGGTTCAATTGGAATTTAAATTCTGTTTAAATTCGAATTTGAATCGCTTAGTTTGGAGCTCTAGAAAAGTTTCTGCGGCCCGAGTCCGTTTTTCCACCCTTAACTTTTTCCCCGGCCGATTTTAGCCCCTCCTATTTTTTTCATTTCGCAGCGGCCCAGCTCCCCCCTGCTTCCGCTTTCGGCCCAGTTTGGCCAGCCCGCCAGCCAGCCGACCCACCTTCCCCTTTCTCACTTTTGGCCCGCTGCCGGCCTGTCTCCCCCTGCTCCGCAGCAGCCCATCCCCGCACGCTCTCCCGCCCCGTTCGGCCCACTCCGCGGCCCAACAACCAGCGCGGCCCGCAGTCCCCTCCACGCCGACTGCCAGGCGGGACCCACCGGTCAGGCCGTCTCCTACCTCGCGACCGAGTCCCTCTCGGCTACGCGTCGGAGTTCGACTCCGCCACGGCCCGGACTCCAAGGATGCCCGGACTCCCCCCTCGGCCGCCTTCAAATACTCGCCGCCTCCGCCCCGCGACCCTCAGCGAACCCTAGCCGCCCCACACGAGTTCCCCGCACGGCCGCCGTCAAAGCCGCCGCCGCCGAGATCCGCGCCGCCGCGGACCCGTCGTCTCGCCGCCGCTCGGGTCGAATTAACCGCCCAAGGAACTTCCCCAGCAGGTAAGCTCGCCCCCAAACCCGGTCTAGCCCCGATTCGCGCGCTGTGCCATCCCCGCCGCCGTTTCCCGAGCGCCGCCGCCGCCATAGCTCGTCGCGAGCTCGCTCCGTCGCTCACCGTTCGTCCACAACCCCGCTGCCGCACTCGCCGCGTCACCCCGCACCCGTAGCACCCAACCGCGTTCAAAACCGAGCACTCTAGCTTGTTTTTGCGCAATGCCGGCGAAGCGCCGCCGCTCGCCGCCGCAGCTCCGCTCGCCGCCGGTGAACCCCTCCCCTGGATCTATTTCTAGCCGCTCGATCCGAAACCTGCGGCTCAGATCGAGTCAACGAGCCGAGTCAAACCAGCTTATACCGGTCAACCTTGGCGTTTTGCAAAAGAGCCCCTGCCCTTTTTCAAAATTAACCCGCAGTCCAAATCTATTCAAAAATAATTACAATTAAGTCCTGATTTTTACAGAAAACCCCCTGACTTATTTAAAAATAGCCCCGAGGTCCTGTTTTGGTTAAATTGCAAATAAATCCTCCTGTTTTTATATAAAGTTATGTTTTAGCCCCTGAGTTTTTGCAAATAAGCCCCTGGAACTTTTAAAACTTTGCCAGCAAGTCCCTGAACCTTAGAAAAGCCATAACTTCTTCGTTTTAGCTCCGATTTGAGTGATTTTCGCGCTCACGTGTTCGTAGCGAAGCGTAGATTAGTTTTTCAGCCTTCTCTTGTTCCGTTTCTATTGTTTGGTGTACTGTTCTAATAGATTAATATTGTTTGCATGTACTGGCTTGTATGGATGCTTGTGTGTTGATGTATGAGTCCAGTCGGTGAGCCGTACGCGTTTGAGTTCGAGGGTTACGAGGAGCAGGACCAACAGCAACAGCAAGAGCAACAGCAGCAGTTGGACGAAGGCAAGTACAGCACGGACAATCCTTGCTACCTAAACACACCTTTACATTATTTACTGCATATGCATGTGTCTAAATTGTTCCTATTAAGGTTATTCCTAGCTTTGTTTATCCTATACCTTGATTACCCTGGGTTATTGCATTTGGGTAGACCTTTGCTAAGCGCTGCTACTGTCACCAATGTTTAACTGTTAATCTTGACTTAATGGTTCACTTCAATGTTAATGGTAAAACTTGCTTTTTAGCAACTTGGAACAGGGAGCTAGGGCGTATGCTTCATGCTTGGCCCTAGTGTCTCTCCGTAAGGACTGGTTCTTAAAGCGGCAACCCAGGAACTTGTCGCCACCGCCGGAACTATAATGGCTCTGGTCTTGGACAAGTAACATGTACGTCTCTAGCTTGACAGTAGTTACCGACGGGCCGACGGCGTTATGGGAAGCATGGGTGAGAGTATGGTTTAATCCACCGAGGACGGAGTATCCGTTGGCTATGTCCCCATGAGGCACAGTCCCGTGTTGGGAGCTTCCGTATGGCGGAGGTTCCACACGTTGCGCTATTTATTTTGTTGTTGATGTTTATTACCGCGCTTGGACGCCATTGACCCCCTCATGTTGCGACATGGGCGTCAGTCAATCTCGGTGCCTTGGGTCATGCTGCCTAGGTTGTACCATAACGGCTACTGTTTTGTTAGGGTGTCTTGTGAAAAGCCTCGTAGCATCCCTATGCAGTCACACCTCGGAAGTGTTGATGTGCGTGGTTGGGTGCAAAGTTCCTTTGAACTTTTACGCGACTGGTGGGTAAAGGGCGAAACCTCTGCAGAGTGTATAATCTATCATGATAGCCTTGCTCAGGGTCAAGAGCGGCCTGGATCCTTTTTGATTAGAAGATGATGTTTATTATTGTTAAACGTTCACCTCTACTATATTAATTGGGTTGCAACTGGGATTCACTTAATTGTAGAAATCTTGGTTTATGCTAAAATGAAACAACTAAAATTGCTAATGCAGTACAGCCGTGTCAAGCCTTTCTTTTAAGCCTTCATTATCCGTGTTGTATTTGCTAAGTAAGACATTTACTTACACTTGCCATTCAACAAAATCCCGGATGGGTAACAGATGGATTAGATGGTACTGCTGCTGTTGAATTTCCTGAAGATCTACCATTCTACTAGCTGTGCTCAACCAGTCGGTGTCCCTGTGGATTATGGCTTTCGGCTTCGTCTTCGTCTTCGTTTAGAGAGAGAGTTAATAAAGAGTCTTCCGCTGTTTTATTTAGTTATTTTAGTCAAACTCTGATGTAAAACCATTTTATTCGAGCATATGTACTCTGTTTATCATATTTGTTATCTATATGTGTTCTGTGGACTTCCTGGGCACACATATAGAAGCATTCGGGTTTCTGCGTAAATCCGGGTGTGACAGTAATAATGACTCGAAGATAATGATAAAGATAATATATTGATAACTGTAAGTCTTACAAAAGGAAAAATGAAAGATACAAGAGCTTACACCAGAGCTTCTAAAGACGACTCCAGAATATCCAAGGCAAAGCTCAACGCAACTCTTACTCCCAGACTAAACTATCCTAACTGTACTAAAGAAAGTGACAAATGGATCTCCTTGGCTTGGTGTGTTCTAAACCATGGGGAGGACACCTTCATTTATAGTGGTCCAAAGGAGGTGGAGTGGAGCACCAGCCAAGGCAACGCTGAGGCGGTTGCCCAGCTAGTTCGGCCAAACTGGATAGGTTCAGGCGAACTGGTCAGTTTGGCAGAACCAGTCCTGTTCGGCCGAACCGTGGATCCTCCATCGAGTTTCTTCCCATGGTCCTGATCTACTCCTTGGGTCGGTGGTGAGGCGGTTGTGGGTTCGGCCGAACTGGCCCCGCGGCTTGGTTTCCCTTGGATGCACCACTTCTGCACTTGGACATCCTCGATCGCCTCCACTTGGTCGGGGTAGTATTTGTTTGCTCCGTATTGGTGATGTCATCGATCCGTGTGGCTTGCCTCATCATTGTTTTGTCATCGTTAACGTAGACTTCATGCATGAGACCTCCTGGCTATGCATTACTTCATGGTTTGTGCCACATGTGTATGAGCTAAGGGGTTAACTCGGCCGAATTTTGTCTATTTTAGTCCATGTTTTTCAATTATGTGCCTGCACATTAGAGATTCACCAAAATATGTGGAACTTTATTAGAATATAAACCTAAGTGTATGAAATTATGCATATAACCTCATTTATTCCCGAGAATTGGTGGTCGAAATTGTGCCGTAACGACCGCCAACAAGCTCCCCCAAGCTTAGACCTTTGCTTATCCTCAAGCAACGACAAAGACTCAGGCTCGGTGGATCAGGAGTTGCTATAATGTCAGTAATTTGCAGGTAGTCTATGTGCACAACTAGCACTCTCCTTCACTCGAGGCATATGGCAATCTCCTTGTCTTGGGCGGCTGAAAGGTTGAACAGCTTGACTTGGTTTTATTCCACTCCTACTCTTTTCAGGATCCCATCTCGGAGTTTTCCAAACTTTTTGAAAATTTAAAAATCGTTCCTCAATTGTCACACTCAATCACTCAGGTGGTATTTGTATCCTCACCAAAGGCTTTGCCTTCTTTTCATCCTACAATTTAATAAATCTTTTTGTGTGGATCAGGTAAGGAAACGGAGAAATGCATACTTGTATCTTAGATTTTTCTAAGTCAAAGACTCGATATTTGGACGATCAAATCATACTATTAGATCGAGAAGAGCAAGTGTGTGGATATTTGGAGTGGAAAGTGGAATACAGTGGAAACTCTTTGGGATGATTCTTCCTCTCATTGAATTTATTTTTGAGAGCATGGTCTAACTTTCTTTTTTCTTCTTTCTTTTTGCCATGCTTGAGCATGCTTTTCTTTTTTCTCATTTTAAAATTTTCCATGCTTGAGCATGCTTTTCTTTATCTTTTTGCATATCCAATGTCTCTTTTCAAGGATAACTTTGGAGAAGGAATCATAAAACATGGAGCATTTATTTTGTGGTTGGATAATGGAAATATTTTGCTGACTCCCAGTGTAGGAATTTGCAAGTGAGTGTGGTGTGTACGTGAATCTCGATCTTGAAAGCATATGAATAAAGGGTTTTCAACTAATCTTATCCTATGGCTTTGGTAGGTATTTTAACCAATGAGGAACTTCATAATGTTGTTGAAAACAAATTGTCCGATATTTTCACCATAATAAGAGCAAGACCAATAACTGAACCAAGATCTCACTATATCATTCCTGACAACAACTTAGACTTGGAATAAAGCATGTGCTCCCACAAAGTTTTCATGTTCATTTCACTATGCCAAATAACTCAAGTACTAATAGACTAACAAGTTGGGAATGAGGTACTTGCAAGATAAATGATAGAGTAAAGGAGGTTTCGAGGGGACCCTACCTCTTTTCAGCCCTCGCCTCTATAGCCGCCATCGCCGCCCTTGTTCCAATCTGTTAGCTCACAAGCCGCCATCGCCATCGCTCGCCTTCTTCCTCCTTGAGCATTCCCAAGCCCAATTTTCTTAGCCAAGATGTCAAACTGGAGGGCTTCAATCACCAAGGAGAATGACATCCTTTCTTTGGTGGCACAGGGGTTTCTTCCTGCGTAGGAGGTGTGTGGCTGGAGAGTTCCACCTGTCAGCCATGTGGTACCCCAGCCCAAGGCTCATGAAGTTGTCACGTTTGTGAACTTCCACGAACGCGGCCTAGGGTATCCACCTCACCCCATTCCTGTGTGGTCTGATAGAGGAGTGGGGAGTGGAACTACAACACCTCAACCCCACTAGAATCCTCCATATTGCGGTCTTTCTGGTGGCAAGCGAAGGCTTTTTGGGGATGCGCCCACTGGTGGACTACTTTCGGGGCATCTTCTATGCACGCCATTTGTCGGTGACAGGGGAGCGTGGCGATGGCTTGGCTCTGGTCGGTAGGTGCGAGGTGCAGCAGAAGCCAAATACCAAGGTGAAGGTTAACTACCCTCTATACGTTCCCGTTGATTCAATCAAAGACTAGGACGCAAGATGGTTCTATATCCGCAATCCCGAAAATGACTCCTTCCCTCAGTTTTCTGAAGGTAGACCCGAGAAGAAGGAATCGTGGGGCTGGGGAACCCGCTTGAAACATTAGCAGAAGGTCGCCATTGTCGGTGAGGAATTCCACAGACTGATGGAGGCTGGTTTCAATGAGGCCAAAATCCTCAGCACAATGATCCACCACCGGATCCAGCTGCTCGCACAACGGTCACTACGCCTCTGGCAGTACAGTGGCCTCACTAACGCTGAGCGGCTGGTGCAGACAGAGCTATCAGAGGCGAGTGTGAAAGAGATGCTGGACAGGTTCCTCATGGTGGGGTACGAGCCCCCGAGCATCACGCCCGCATCATATGATACATACCATCTTCCTGCTAATGTGAGTCTCTACCCTTTTGCTGCTTTACTCAAAGCATTGTTGTCCTGTTCTGCTCATGATTTTGGCTTGCTGTCAGGGCTTTGATGGTACACCGTAAGAGCAGAGGCGCGAAAGAGAAGGAAGAAGAAGGATCCAGAGACGCACCACCAAGAGAAGAGGAAAGAGATCGCTATCATGTTCGCAACGGCGAGGACCCTTTGGACGTCGAGGCCGAGCTCGCGTCCGATGATGACGATGATGACTTAGAGAAAGAGGTGGATGTGGATGTCGATGTCATCCACATCAAGGTAGGTAATAGCGATGGGGACGAAGAAGAAGCTCTCGACTCTATAGAGGTAAGGATGCGTGCCTCTGCCCCAACCAAAGTGCAAGCGAGCACAACCAAGAACGCATGGGTGATGGTCGGGGCCATCCACCCATGGGCATTCACGATGTCAGCCAGGGTTCTTCCCCTCCTGGTGGTCGTGGCTGCGGCTACGATCGCTCCCCCCCTGAGAGAGGTCATGGCAACGGTCGGGGTTGCTCTCCCTTGGGGGTCGTGGAGACGGTCAGAGCCATATACCTTTAGGAGGTCGCAGCGGAGGTCGGGTGCCAGCGCTCAGGGCGCAGGACATTCGCTTGACTGGACCCACCCTAGGCGGTCTACCTGGCTCTGCATTGCCAATACCCCCATTGCTCGGAGGAGGTTAGTGATTTTCTGCACTGACTCGTTCGATTCCGCCCATCGATAGCTCTATTATTGTGCTCTTGTATAACCCTTCTTGGTACATGTGAATGTGCAGGACCACGATGAGGAGGCCAGGCCAATCGCCCCTTGAGAGTGAGGAAACACATGTGGCATACTGGCCAACGATGTATTTCCCCGAGGTTCTAGGCAGTGGGCGACAAGCTCTGCAAGCCCCGAAGCCAAAGTCCATAGCTGAAGCAGAGTACATGCCCGTCGCAGGATTTCTGCCAAGTTTGGCGCTCAACCCAAAGGTGACGGTTGCTGCCCCGCCTCCGCCCCAAGCCCCGGCCATGACGCTGGATTTAAACATAGAGGGCAGGAGCCTGGTCATGTCTCCCAGAGGAGGTTGGCTGGGCGGACTTGAAGATGCTGGTGCGGAGGCCAGAGCTTCTCCCGAGCTTGAGCAAGCTCTGGATTGGGTGTGCCGCTTCCCTGATGAGGTGCCTCCTGGAGCGACGGTGGTGGTAAGTTTTGGAGCGGGCCCAGGCATCATCTTCGCCCCGACCGTCGCCACTCCGAGCTCCTTGACTCCGACCGAAGACATCAAGATAGCGGAGGTAGCGGCTTCAGCTTCAGGGGTCATAGCTGGAAGCCTCAGCGGCAACACCAGTTCACGCCATCGTCGAAGAACCAACTGGCGACACGGTAGAGGGAATCGAGGAGGTCACCGCAGGGGATCGGATGGCCGGACTGACAGGGGGTACCGGAGCCCCTCCATCCCTAGGCGGGGATGAGAATGCGGCAGCATCCCTCGACGTCATGCCAGTTCGCACCCGGCTGGGCTCCACTCATCTTCGCGAGGAGCGGCCCGACCTAGCCTGGTTAGTGCCCGGGGAGCCTAGCAAGGCCCGCTTCATTCTTGAGGATCATAAGGAATCTGCTTTGTGGAGATGCCTTGACGTCGAAGGCCAGAGACTTGAATCGTCCATGGGGGTCTAGTGATCAAGCTGACTGAGGCTCTGGGTCTGGCTTAGAGTGCCCAGGAAGCAGCGCAGGCGGAGCTCCCCAACATCATCAAGGTACATAACAAAATTTGGGCATGTCTCGTCCCATCTTTTAGTTTTTTGGTGCTGGTGATGACCATCATGTTCCCTTGGCAGGAGGTCGGTCTAATTTCCCTGAAGAAGTAGGAGTTTCTCCGTGAGGAGCATGCCCAAGTGCAACTTGAGGTCAGAGCACGACAGCAATAGGAGAATCTTCGGTGGCGGGTCGATGAAGTGGAGAGCTGGGTGCGCGAGGAAATGGCTGCTCACATCACCAAGGTGCAGGTAGACGGAGAGGTAGAGCTTGTCGCGACGCGCACCTCCGCGGCCCGTGACATTGCTGCGGTGCGCATACAAGCCATAGCAGAGCTCTCAGCCGCCCAAGCGGCCATTGCTGATGACCTCGCCAAGCTGCGTGTCTAGCCAACTGATGCTCAGGGCTTGCGCACATAGCTAGCCAAGACTCACCAGGATGTCTAGTTATGTAATCAGAAGTTGTGGGAGGAACTCAAGGCTCGGGAGGCCGTCGAGGCTTCCCAAGCTACTGTTGAGAGGGCTATGGCAGAGCTTCAAGGCCAGGTAGAGCTCGTGGCCCACGACAGGCACACCGCGTAGGAGGTTGTGTGCCACCATGCAGAGCCTTTCGGGATCCAAGAGGGGGCCATAGCTGGTGAGTCAAGTTCCCACTTAATCCGTTCCCTTCCTGTTGTTCTAGAAATCCTTGATTGCGAGTCGGATCATTGTCTCTTTCTGGCAAAGCTCGGGAGGAAGGTTGAGAAGCTCGAGGAGGACCAGGTGCGCCAAGGTCTGGTTGCTGACCTTCATGCGGTGTGGCGCGCCAAGCTGGGTGAGTTCATGTCTTTGTGTTTAGGTGACATGAATTCCTTTGCGTTATCAAGTTGATGCCATCTTCTCTTTTCCTCGCAGGGGCCAACCGAGACTTAGAGGAGACACGAAGCTCTCTCAGTAGGAGCATAGAGGCATTGGCCCGAACCCAAGCTAAGCATGAGACCCTACGTGGGGACCTTGACCAGCTACACAACGTGGTGCAGATGGTGGTCAGGGAGGTGTTAGGCGAAGCACCGAGCACAAGTCTTCCCGCGGCTCGGCTGGCGGCCATTCCAAAGGAGATCAACAGCTTGATCCGCAGCGGGGTGCTATTTGGAGCCAATGGTGTGCTGACCTCTGTCGGATCGTACTTCCCTAGGCTTGACCTGGAACTGGTGTGCCGTGAGTATGCGGAAGGCTGGAGCGATGAAGATCTCTAGGCGCTTGGGTCATGGATGATGCCACTCGTAGAAATGGTAGCAGAACAAGTCACCGCTGAGTGGGTGAAAGGCGCACACCGCTCGGTGCAAGCGGCCCTGGAGCATCATGCCTCAAGGGGCGAAATCACCTCGATCGGGGGAGGCAGTTGTGTCGATCCCGCTGCGATGCAAACCGCGGAGGTCCCAGCGCAGGCCCCCGACCCGGTGGCGCAGGCCATCGACCAGGCAAGGGAGGCCCCTGAAGCGACATCGGCAAAAGGAGAAGCTGATACTGACCGCTCCGCGCCCCCAGCTACCTCCTCGACCGAACCGCATAGGGAGGATACCTGCAGCGAGTGAGAGAGAGAAAGTCTCCCTTTTTCCCGTTTTTATGTATTCACAAGTATGCCAAGCAAATAAGGGACAAATAATTGCTATGTTTTAGATTGCAAGCTTTTTGGCAAGTTTGGATCATTCTTCTGTGAAATTATTAAATGTGTTTTCTCTTCTTTGTCTACTATCACGGCGCTCGGGATTTGGGACTCTCGATATTTCTTTCCCCGCTCGTACTTAGTTCGTGGCATGGCCCGCGCAGCTCGGTCGAGCATAGCCCAGCGCGAGGTCGGATGATCAGAGAGCTTGGTCCCTTGCACCCTTCGAGTGAAAACGAAGAGAAAAAATTATGCGGCGCTTGGTGCTCTTAGGAGTTTGAGTTTGATTCACAAGATAAAGTGCAACATAGGTAGCATACTACACAGCCCCTCGGTCTGGGTGCGCCAGGTGAGGCTGGGGTGGTCCGACCGAAAAGGATCTAGACTTAGTACAGAAACAGAATACATAGACACAATACTTATCAGGGATAGAAGCGTTGTAGCCGTTCAACATTCCAAGTGTTGGTGAGGACATTGCCATCTTCGTCAGCCAACCTGTAAGCCCCTGGGTGTAGACATTCAACCACGGCGTATGGTCCTTCCCAGGGCAGAGTGAGTTTGTGCCTACCCTTGGAATCCTGCCGACGGCGGAGTACCAAATCGTCGACCTCGAACGAGCGACCCCTTATGTTCTTGGCATGGTAGCGGTGCAGTGTCTGTTGATACTTGGCTGACCAGACTAGCACAAAGTCTCATGCTTCATCTAGCTGGTCAACGCCATCCTGACACGCTTCCTCCGAGCGACTCTCATCATAGGCCCGGAGCCTTGGAGTGCCATACACATGCCTTTGCACTTTTTGTGCATTCCCAGGTTCCTCCCTCTCAACCACAATTACTGCACTAACCAATTGGGTGGTTGCCGCTATGTACAAAAGCAAGGGCTCATCGGGCCCTGCGGAGGTTAGAGTGGGCGGAGTCACCAAAAAGGTCTTGAGTCAGTCGAAGGCTTGTTGTGCTTCTTCACTCCACCGGAACTAGTCCGACTTTATGAGGAGCCTATAGAGGGGCATGCCACAATCACTGAGTCATGAGATGAAGCGACTGAGTGAGGCTAGACAGCCCATGAGCTTCTGTGCCCCCATGAGGTTGGTGATGGGACCCAGGTTTGTGATAGCCGCAATCTTCTCCGGGTTGACTTCGATGCCACACTCAAAAACGATGAAGCCTAGCAACTTTCCTTTGGGACCCCAAAAACACACTTCTCGGGGTTAAGCTTGATGCGATAGTGGCGGAGTCGAGCGAAGACGTCCACAAGGTTGTCAACCAAGTGGTCAGCCTTCCTTGACTTTACCACTATATCATCAATGAAGACTCCAGCGACCTCTCCGATGAGGTCATCGAAGCACTTCTGCATGCATCGCTGGTAAGTAGCAGAAGCGTTCTTTAGCCTAAATGGCATGGTTGTATAACAGTATGTGATGAACAAGGTCGAAAGTTGGTCAGACTCCTTCATCACTATCTGGTGAAAACCTGAGTAGGCATCCAAAAAACATAGGGTTTCACACCCTGTTGTGGGGTCGACCACTTGATCAATGCGCGGCAGTGGATATGGCACCTTGGGGCATGCCTTGTTGAGGCTTGTGTGGTCGACACAAATGCTCCAAGAGCCGTTCTTCTTTTTCACCACGAGGGGTTGGCGATCCACTATGTAACACCCTAAAACATCTGTTTAAAAATTTTGTAATTAATTTACTTTTTATTAATTATGATCATACATAATATAGGCAAAATAAACTATTTCTGAGAATTAAAATCAAGTATAAGGCTTAGAAACATTTTTGTTGCATTCATGATGGCTGCATTGACTTTTTCTTGCTTGTAGTTCAAATTAGAATTTAAATCTAATTTAAATTCGAGTTTGAATTGTATTTGTTCGAGCCCTGGAAAAGTTGTTTAGGAGGAAGTCCATTTCTATCCCCTGAACTCCCTCCCTTGGCCTGTTCTCTCCCGAGCCAGCCTAGCCTTTCTCCTCTCGCGACCCAACTCCCAGCCTAGCGCAGCGCCCTCGCCCGGCCTAGCCCTACTTCGCACCGGCCAAGCCCGCCCAGCCGCTGCTGTGCGGGTCCCGTTGTTCGGACTCATCCCCTTCCTCCCAACCGAGCCGGACTCGAGCTTGAGTCCAACCGGGGCCCACAGGCGCGCACGCTGAGGTCCATCGAGGCCACGCGCCGCGCCTATAAAGCCGCCGCCCCGCCGCCTCTCGGCCCTCATCACCGCACGCGCCCCCAAACCCTAGCCGCCAAGCTCCGCACCGCCACCCAAGCTCGCACCGCCGCCGTCGATCTTCACCTCCGGTGCCCGTTTGACCCCACTACAACCTTCGCGTGGTGGTAAGGAGGCTTACGAGCCCCGTGCTACTCACCCGTATGCCCCGTAGCGCGTGCACCGCCTCCCCGACGTCGGCCGGCCGCCGGTCCATGACGTCCCCTGCCTTGGTGCCCCATCTGCCGACACAAGGTCCCGGGATGGACTCCCCGCACCCCCAGCTACCTCCTCGACCGAACCCCATCCTAAATGTCGGTCGGGAGCTCAAGATCAGCTGAGCTCCAATGATATGCCGCCGTCGCCCGCTCAGCACCGCCGTCTCCAGCGTCGCCGACGACCCCCCCCCCCCCAAGCCTAAATCCAATCTAAGCCGTCTGATCCAGATCCAATGGCCCAGATCCATCCTAAGCCCGAGTCAAAGTTGACCCATACCGGTCCACTCCGGTCAGCCCGGCTAGTTTTGCTAAAGAACCCATGCACTTTTTTGAAAATCAACCCGCCGTCCACTTAGTTCAAAAGTTCTTCACAAATATGCCCCTGGTTTTTGAATAGGATCCTGAGCTCTTGTAGAATTCCCTCCTGAAGCCCAGCCGTGGCCTTTTTATGGTTTAGCCCTCCTATTTGTATATAAAATTACAATTAGGTCCCTAGTTTTTCTCAAATAAACCCCAGGAAGGTTTTAAACCTCGCCAGCAAGCCCCTAAACCTTAGAAAAGCAATATCTTTCTTGTTTTAGCTCCGATTAGAGTGATTCTTGCACTCATGTGTTTGTAGCGAAGCGAAGAATAGTTTTATAGTCTTGTTTTTCTCTTTTGCTACTATTTGGTGTATTGTTCTAATAGAGTAACTTGTTTGCATGTACTGGCTTGTGTGAATGCTTGTGTCGTGATTCGTGAGTCCAGTCGGTGAGCCGTTTGCGTTCGAGTTTGAGTTCGAGTGAGGTTACGAGGAGCAAGACCAGTAGCAGTAGCACTTTTGAGGAAGGCAAGTATAGCATGGACAATCCTTGCTACCTACACACCTCCATTTAATCATTTATTTCATATGCATGTGTCTAATTTTATGTACCCTAAGGTTATACCTAGTTTGTTTACCATATTCCATTGATACCCCGGGTTTATGCATATGGATAGAACTTTCTTGACTTAATGGTTCACTTCAACGTACTGGTAAAACTTGCTTTTTAGAAACATGGTTCAGGGAGCTAGAACATGTGCTTTGTACTTTGTTCTAGTATCTCTTTGTAAGGTCCGGTTCTTAAAGCGGCAACCCAGGAACCTGTCATCACCACCGGGACTATTATGGCTCTGGTCTTGGACAAGTAACTTGTACGTCTCTAGCTTTCCAGTGGTTACCGACGGGCCAGCGGCGCTATGGGGAACACTCGTGAGTGTATGGTTTGATCCACCGAGGACGGGAGATCTGTCAGCTATGTCCCTATGAGACACAGTCCCATGATGGGAGTCCCTGCCATGGGGAACTCCACACGTTGCACATTGTTGGGTGCGATGCCCCCGCTTTGGATGCCATAGACCGCCTTATAGTGTGACTGTGTAAGCGTTAGTCGATCTCGGTTCCTTGGGTCATACTACCTGTGTTGTACCATAGCGGCCACTGTCTTGTTAGGGTGTCTTGTGAAAAGCCTCGCAGCATCCCTATGCAATCACACCAAAGGAAGAGTGTGATACATGCTTGATCAGCACAGAGTGGTTGGGTGCAAAGTTCTCTTAAACTTTACGCGAGCAGTGGGTAAAGGACGGAACCTCTACAGAATGTACATCTATCATGATAGTTGTGATCATGGTCACGAGTGGCATGGATCCTTTTTTATTAGTGGTTCCCTGATTGATATGAAGTTTATTATGCTTAATGTACTTCTACTTATTTAATTTGGTTGCAACTAGGTTTCATACACTTGTAGTAACTTAGATAATGTTAAAATGAGTTAACTAAAAGTGCTAATGCAGTTCAGCCGTGTCAAGCCTTACTTTTAGCCTTCATACACCGTGTCGAGGGAATGTTCGGCGACCTCCCTTGGTATCCCTGGCATGTCCGAGGGCTTTCACGCAAAGACATCGTGATTACAGCGGAGGAAGTCGACGAGCGCACTTTCCTATTTGCTGGAGAGGCCGGCGCTGATCTTGGTCACCTTGGTGAGATCAGCTAGATCAATGCAGACCGTCTTGGTGTCTTCCAGCTTCTTGAACACCCCCGAGTGGCTCGGGCCAGTACAGTCAGGAGCAACACCCTAGACGTTGCGTCTGATGTCACCAAGCTCTAGGGACCTGATAGACGCAGCTGCCAGGTCGGCGTTCTCGCGGTCACATAGGTGTGCCTGCTGGAAGCTCGACCGGACCATGATGATGTCGTCTGGTCTAGGAATCTTGAGCTTGAGGTAGGTGTAGTTGGGGATAGCCTTGAACTTCGCGTAGCATGGCCAACCCAAGATCGCATGGTATGATCCTACGAGGTTGGTGACCTCAAAAGTGAGAGTTTCCGTTTAGAAATTGTTTTGATCCCCAAACATGATGGGCAGTTCGATCTGCCCAATGGTGAGAGCCTGAACTCCGGGGAACCGACGCACAGTTGCAGCACAGATCGGCGGACAACGAACTGGAGGATGACGCGTTGCTGTCATCAAGATGAAGTTGCCCGTAGCTATCCACCAGGAAGTCCAGGCTTCCATAGCGGATGCTAGAGCTGGAGGGTGGCATGAGCTGAAGCTCACCCGAGCCCCGGTGGATTAAGTTGAGGCTGCCGAAGGTGATGCGCTCCAGGGATGCTCCGTAGAGCAAGCTCAGGTCGGCCGGGGCCATCGAGGAACCGCTATGATTAAAGTAGCGCTGCTGCCCCCTACCTGTAACACCCAATAATAGCCTATTTAAACTTTTTAGTAATTTATTGGCTTTTATTTTAATTGTTCATAATTAATATAGGCTAAATAAATTATTTATGAATATTAAAATTAAATATAAGTTGTAGAAACATTTTTGTTGCATTCATGCTGCTGCACTGTGTTTTGTTTGATAGTAAGTTAAATTGGAATTTAAATTATGTTTAAATTCGAATTTAATTTGCATTTGTTTGATCTTTAGAAAAATTATTCTAGCCGAGTCCACTTTTGCTCCCTAGACTTCCCCCTCGGCTCACATCCACTCCCTCTACTCTCCTCTCCGGCCCAGCTCACCCCCCTCCACCTGGGCTCCTCTCCACCGAGCCGGCCCAGCACTCTCCCCCTCGCCCCGGCCCACTCGCGCGCTTGCACTCAGGCCCAAGCCCGCGCACCCTTCCCCCTCCCTCTCTCACTGCCACCGAGGTCCCACTCGTCAGACCCTCCCCCCTCCTCTCGCCCAAGCCGCCCCCTTCCCCGGCGCGATCAATGTTGCC
Source organism: Echinochloa phyllopogon (assembly GCA_033239725.1). Lineage (NCBI taxonomy): Eukaryota > Viridiplantae > Streptophyta > Magnoliopsida > Poales > Poaceae > Echinochloa > Echinochloa phyllopogon. The sequence goes on from BTCW01000018.1 coordinate 35,415,944, forward strand.
AGACCGGCCACCTTGGCCCGCTCCGTGCCCGTGGGCCACGTCAGGAGCTTCCCGGCCCCCCTGCCCACGATCTCCTTGCATCCTTGGTCCCGCACGCGCAAGGCAAGCCGATCCCCACTTGGAAGCTCCCCGATCCGCCGGCCGCCGCGCGATCCGCGGCACGCACGCCAATGCAGCCCCCCTGGGCTATAAAAGCCACCCACCCGCAGCACCTCGCCACACCCAATCTTCCCCCCAGCAACCCGCAGCTCCTCATCGCTCCCACGCCCCGCTCCGACGCCGCCCGAGAAGCTCCGCCGGCCACCGTCGTCGACCACGGCCGCCACTGCTCCACCGCCGTCGTGGACCCCCCCCCCCAGGTGCGCTCGCCTTAGCCCCCTGATGCTCTCAAGCCGAGCCACGCCCAAAACCAGACGCCATAGCACCCCTTCCCCCTCTCGCCGGCGAGCCTCGCCGCTGCCCATCGTTGTCCGGCCGTTGCGCCACTCCACTGGCGACTTGAGCTACCCAGGTGGACTCGCCACCTTCCCCCGATGCCGTAGGGTCAAACCCCAGGGCAAATGGAGCTCCCTAGCTCGAGTTAGCCCCTACTCCGGCGAGCTTTTGCCGTCGGCAGAGCTGCGCCACCACGGTCCGACCACCGCCGGCGACACCCCCCCCCCAACCAGCCTTGGCCGTCAGATCTTGATCCAACAGCGCTCAGCGCCCGGGACCCGAGTCAAACCCACTGTGTACCGGTCAGCTCTGGCCAATCGCAAAAGAGCCCCTCCACTATTTAAGAATCAACCCGCGGTCCACCCGAGTTATAAAAATAATTACATCTAGGTCCTTTCTTTGCGTTTAGGCCCCTAAACTTATGAAAAATAGAACCCAAAGTCCTATTTAGGTATTTTTACGCGTAGGCCCTCGAGTGTTATACAAAATTATGTTTAGGTCCCCATTTTCTTTGAAATAAGCCCCTGGAAACTTTTAAAACTTGCCAGCAGGTCCCTAGAACTTAGTTTTGCCATATCTTTTCCGTTCTAGCTCCGATTTAGGTGATCACGCTCATGTGTTCGTAGTAAAGCGTAGAATATTTCTACAACCTTTATTTGTACTGTTTCTATTGTTTGGTGTACTGTTCTAATAGATTATTATTTGTTTGCATGTATTGGTTTGCGTGCATGTTTGTGTGGTGGTTCGTGTCCAGTCGGTGAGCCTTTCGCTTTGGACTTCGAGTACGTGGAGGACTTTTCGGAGGAGGACTCACAGCAGCAGTAGCCTTTTGAGTAAGGCAAGTTATAGCACGGACAATCCTTGCTACCTAAACACACTTTTTACATTCATTTACTTTCATATGCATGTGTCTAAATTGATGTCCTATTAAGGTTGTACCTAGTTTGTATACTCTTGTCCTTGTTACCTTGGGATTATTGCATATGGGTAGAATCTTTGCTATGCGCAGCTACTGTCACCATTATTTAACTGTTAATTTTGACTTAATGGTTCACTTCAACATTAATGATAAAACTTGCTTTTTAGCAACATGGTTTAGGGAACTAGGGCATGTGCTGTGTGCTTTGCTCCAGTGTCTCTCCCTAAGGTCCGGTTCTTAAAGCGGCAACCCAGGAGCCTGTCGCCACCGCTAGAACTATTATGGCTCTGGTCTTGGTCAAGTAACTTGTACGTCTCTAGCTTGCCAGTTGTTACCGGTGGGGCCGACGGTGTTATGGGAAGTAAGGCACGGGGTATTTCTTGATTCCACCGAGGACGGTAGCCCCGTCGGCTAGGTCTTGTTAGACCCAGTCCCGCATTGGGAGTCCCTGCGATGGGGAACTCCATACGTTGCGCATTGTTGGGTGCAATGCCCACGCTCTTGATGCCATTGACCCTCTTATGGTGTGACTCCGTAAGTGTATGTCAGTCTCAGTGCCTAGAGTCTCACCACCTTATTGTACCTTAGCGGCTACTGTCTTGTTAGGGTGTCTTGTGAAAAACCTCGTAGCGTCCCAATGCAGTCACACCTCGGAAGTGTTGATGTGCGTGGTTGGGTGCAAAGTTCTTTTGAACTTTTACGCGACTGGTAGGTAAAGGGTGAAACCTCTGCAGAGTGTAAAATCTATCATGATAGCCTTGCTCAGGGTCACGAGTAGACTGGATCCTTTTTTATTAGAAGATGATATTTATTTATGCTTAATTTCACTTATACTTTATTAATTGGGTTATAACCAAGTTTTATCCACTTGTAGTAATTCGGTTAATGTTAAAATGAATCAACTAAAAATTCTAATGCAGTTAAGCCGTGTCTAGCCTTATTTTGAGCCTTCATACACGTGCTATACTTGCTAAGTAATTGTTTACTTACACTTGTCATTTTATTCAACAGACTCCCAGACGGGTAAACAGATTGGACTGTGCATGAGTCTGCTGCTGAGTTTTCCGAAGATTTACCATACTACTAAGCTGTGGTCTCCCAGTCAGAGTCCCTGTGGATTTGCGGCTCCATTAGTTTGAGAGTTTATTAGTCTTCCGCTGTTATTGGTTAGTTTATTTATGAAGCACTCTAATGTAAAACTTTATTTAATGAAGAATTTATTCAAGCATATGTTCTCTGTTTATCATATTTGTTCGCTATATGTGTACTATGACTTCTTGGGCACACATATGGCCACATTCGGGTTTTTGTGAAAATCCGGGTGTGACACTACCTGGCGCGCCAACTGTCGGTGTTTCGGACCACCGTCGGTTTATTTTAGCGGTGCTACCTCACGGCTCTTGATGTTAGGCAACTGCTGACATGGAGGAAGTACACTGGTTTGGGCGGAATGTCCCTACGTCCAGTGAGAGTGAGTCATGTTCCTTCTGCAGGATGCCTTGAGCTTACAACGGGGGTGTTCGTAAGCATGGATGTGAGAGTGGTGTCTTGTGATCTCTTATTTTTCTCTCGATCCCGCCCTTTCCGAGGGCCCCCTTCCCCCTTATATATGACTGGGGGTCGGTTACACACGAGAAAAGAAGAAAATAGGGATGTCGGAAGAGGTCTTCATGGGCCCTTCGGCTTCGGTCTGCTTTGCGCTCATATCCCCCGACCTTGCTCGGCACTTCGGAGAGTCTGGCCTGGTGGTCATGTGATTCCTGCTGGCCATGCCGCTGATGTAGTGGTTGACACAGGGCAAGCTTGTGTTGTCGCTGGTCTCACTGCCATCCGCATGGCCATATGTGTGAGCACGCCTGCCACTGTGTCCCACTGTTCAGGGAGTGGTTGGCCATGCGATTAAATCGTATGGCAGGGGAGTTGTTGGCGAGGTATGAACCTCGCCTAAATTGGCGTCATTCGGTCCACACCCAACCCTGCCCAGATGTTGGGGGGTCAACTCTTGTGACAGGCATGAGCATGAGTCTCTGCCTATCATGGTCCTTTTCAGGCCTGTGTCTACGCCTCATTGGGGCAGGCCTACGGTTGATTGTCGCATTGGACTAACTGGGCCATGTCATGGGCTCAATTGGAAATCCAGGAAGACATCATAGGCTCCCTGTTTGGGATAAGCATGGGGTGTTTAGTCGCCTAGGCCGCTGTATGGTCCCTTTGGCCTATCTTGTTATTGGTACAGGATGTCCCCCCTCCCTGAATTGTCGAAGGGGCGCCTCATATCCTGTGCACTCCGTGAGGTCAGGGGCAGTTGCCCTTAGATGAGCTACCCTCCCTGATCGATCGGGAAAGTACCACGTGGCTAAGCCTGCAGCACCTTCCGATTGGTCGGCAGGTCGCCACGTGCCCCGGTCGGTCAAACCTTCCCAGTCGGTCAGGGACTAGCAGCTATTCTTGGCTTTTGTCGTAGTGTCTGCCACGGCCTTGCTCGGTCAAAGCGCTTTTTTCCTGAAGTTGTAGATACCCCAACTATAGGTATCTCACACGAACCTTGTTCATGTACTTGCCAGAAGTTTTCCCATCCAATGGCGTAGAACACCTCCATGAAGTCATTGAGCATACATGTTTGTATGAGCAAATCTTGCTCATACACACGAGTGTGCTCGAATTCCTTCTGGCGTAGCAGGTTGAAGGCTTCATGTTCCCGGTCTGTGCGGAGTATGATGTCGTCCTTGTGTAAGAGCTGATGGGGACTAGGGTGGCCCGATCTTCTGTCAGGTGATGGGTAACTCGTTTTGGGCGGAACGCAACACAACGATCCAGCTTCAAGTCAGCAAACTCAAACCCTATAATCTTAGCACCATGACTCCTCTAGTTATCAACCGTGCTACAACCTAGTTGACCTCGCTAAGAAGGCTAATCCCTGCCTGCGAAACGAAGAACACAAGCAAGAACTCGAAAGAACGCAGCTCAGTAGGAAGTGACAAACTATAGATGAATGATTAAGCACAAATGTTGGGGTTCTGCAAACCGATGACGGCAAAAAATTATTCTCAACAGATTATTCTAAGCAAAACCCCCAGTATAAACAATGGATTGGTGACATCATCGATCCATTTGGCTTGCCTCGTCATCGCTTGGTCATTGTTGACATGGACTTCATGCATGGGACCTCCTGGCTGTGCATTACTTCATGGTTTGTGCCATATGTGTATGGGCTAAGGGGGTTAACTTGGTTGAACCAAGTGGTTCGGCCGAATTGACCAAATTTCTCCCCTTTAGCCCATGTTTGTCAATTATGTGCCTGCACATTAGAGATTCACCAAAACTCATGGGACTTTATTAGAGTATAAACCTAAGTGTATGAAATGATGCATATGACCTCATTTATTCCTGAGAATTGGTGGTCAAAATTGTGTCGTAACGACCGCCAACAATCAATAGTTATATAGGCACCTTAAAATTATGCCCATTATTAACCCCTAGGGCTTACAGACTATCAACTCCTTAATGATTCCAAGCATTTTCATAAACTCAAAGTTAAGTTTTTCTTTAAGAAAACATTTTTAAGCTTTGTGATAAACCCCTTACATACATTTCGTCTCTAATGCCAGTTGTGGTAGTTCCTCAAATTAACTCGATTCAACTAGCACGAGACGTTACCCCATTAGCGGCATCAAGGGTTATTGGCGTTTTGAAATGAATTAGTTTAGGAAGTTGTCAGGTAATGGTCTTGATTAGTCATTGAGATTTCAACAAAGCAACAATTTTAACCACATAGTTCACATAGATTTAATATACAAACCAAGTACAAATATTAAGTTATTACAAACCAAGTTCAGAGTGTGCAGCGGAAATAAAAACAACAAGCAGAAGTTAAATGATGATACAACGACATCACATGGCATCCCATCATATGATATCAATAACCACGGCCCTCTCATTAAGAGGACGGCTCAAACTCCATAGACCAACCATATGGAAGCATACACGGCCAAGTCAGGGAAGGCACGTGCTCCTTAAGGCTAGCATCAACTAAAAAACAAGCCGCAAACATGACTAAGTATGGTAATACTCAACAAGACTAACTGACATAAAGAAAGACAACAAGACACTCCTAAGATATGCAAGGCTTTTGGCTTGGGGTTTGTTTTGCCAAAGAGTAACTAATAGTTCAACTATGTTTCAACTTTTAGCTCAAGTTGAAATAAATTTCAGCAAGCTATCATCTAGGTTGTGCACTATCCAAAGCACACAAGTAGTAGAAAATAAATTTCAGCAAGCAACCATATTCATTCTTCTCATCTCAAGCTTAAATTTGAATTGATTTCAAAACCTTGCAAGGGAAACCTAACCACATGACACATGCACACCTGATGGTCACATATGGCAACATTTCCCAACTCTTAAGCCAACTAATCCACCACCATCGCATGCCTTCCGAACACTAGTGTTGACGCAAAATCGAGCAGTGAATCCCTGCGCAAACAACACATGAAAAAGCCTTGGAGATTTACTTAAACTCTGATGAACAGCTTTGTAAAAACTTGAGGTTCGGGGTGTGCCAGTCAATTTGACCCGTGACAAAGGATAAGTTTTATTAAATACTAAAGGATAAGTTTTATTAAATACTAAAGGGCTATTATTCTGAAAACCATTGTCTTGGTGAAGAATCTCATATCTGACTCTTATCAGCTATCCTCCAGTCAGATTTATTTGTCTTTCAGCCAATGAGATAATCAAGGTCCAAGAGCAAGATAATTGATGACAAAAAATTAAAACTAATAGAGCTAAGTGAATAACTTTGCAAGATTTAATCAATGTCGATAACTTGGTGAACGTAAAACGAAGCAGAACAAAGAAACCTAAATCGGCTACCCTGATCGGCTAAGTAGATACGTTTGATAACTTTGTGTAACAAATAGATCATAGATAAAATGATGCGTTAAAATATTTAATCTGGTAAGTTACGATAAGTCATAGGAGATCTAGACGAAACCACAGCGATGCGCCCGATAGTTAAAGACTAGAGAGCACCAGGTAAAAACGGAACTTACAGGTAAGCCAAAGATCAAGATGATGCAACCCTACTTAACTTGGAAGAACTCATTGAAAGCTACTGAAAACTAGGGTTTAAAGTAAATGCGATGAAAAGTAAGAACTTGTTTGTTTGATTGTTGTGAACAATGATTACAAAGCTCTATGGCTACTATTTATAGTCTAAGCTAAAAGACTCCTTACCAATTACGACCTACAAAAACTTGACTCGAAAGAAAATAACAAACCCTAATAAAAACTTTCCTAATACAAATCAGACCCTTAACTGATCCCACATTCAATATATGAACCGACTAAGTCATCATCAGCTTCCATCGGCTTCCTCAGCCACCATCAACTTCATCGGGTGCGTGCCACATCGGCTTCTAGTAGTATCGGCTCGCTTCGTCAATTTCAGAGACTTGCTCCTTTTGACGGTGTTTCTACCGGTCATGTACAAAAAACGACATCAACACATGACCCCCCCCAATATCAAAATAAAATATAGATTTGTTCTGAAATTCTCTTAGGTAATCATCATCTTTTGCTTGCGTTTAGGCCCAAACAATGCATATTTTATTGTCCTAGCAGCACCCTCGATCTACGCATGCAATCCCTTGATTTTCACCCCACGTTCTCCACTTCCTAGCTTATAAATATCACCTTGCACTTCCCTTCTTCTTCCTTTCACCAAACCGCTCCATTCCTCCATTGTTCATCCTCGAAAAAGCTCTAGCGCACAGTCTACCATCAATCAAGAAGACTCTCCATACCATCGTTGCCAATCATCTATAGGATTCAAGCGCCTCCCAAAACATCACAATGACGACTCCATCTTCCATCCCAGAGGTAAGTTCATGCATCTGCAACTCTCATTTCATTCTTCAACACCTTATTTTCTTGCCAATTCCATATCTTTTTCTCATCAACCGTTTGTATTTTCCTATTTATAGGATCTTAAGGACAAAATCTTAATTCCATCGACAGAGAACCCTTCAGTGTATTACTTAGACCCGATGGGAAATGAGGATCTAATAAATTTTATCAACCTAGAAACTGGCAGACTCCCATTCAAAACATCAAAATTGGATATTGCTCTTTGGAACCAAAGTTTTAGATCTTGGCCTTGTCCCATCATAGGATGGAGAAAATGGTAATTGAGAATGTTAGATGCCAAAAGAGTTTTCTGGGATGAAAACAACATCGGTCAATGCATCAACCTTTCCCTAGCCGATGTGGACAAAAATGAATCCTTACCGATTGTTGCCTCCCATTTTTGGTCTGATGCCCTCAACACCTTCACATTCGGTCATGGGTTGATGACCCCAACTCTTCTAGATGCGGTGATGCTTATCGGCCTAAATATCACAGAGCTAAACCAACCTTTCATCCTACAATACAATCCCTCATTCTAGCTGAAAACTAAAAGCATCAGCGGTGGTTGGAAAGGTTACATGTCCCATCACATTAGAACCGGTACCGTCTCAAAAAGGGAACATGTAGCCTTTCTAAATCTCTGGATAGAATGATTCCTCTTCTGTGGATCAACCTTAGGCCCTACATCCAACATGCAATGCTTCGCAAAAAATCTAGCAGCAGCAATCAAATTCCCTTTAGGGCTGCATCTACTGGGCGCGGTGTACCAACTCCTTCATCAAGTATCCATCAAGATCAGATCAGGTGAGTCCATCGGCCATATCATCAGCCCTGTTGTTTCATTCAATTATGGATAAACCTACATGCACAAAGCGATACGCCAAAACCTTGTCGGCCGTAGCTTTCCATCGGACCACACCGAAGAAGTCGATCCAGGAATATGCCGATGCATGAAATTTCAAGCAAGTTTGAATTTCAATTTTTTAAATGCTTACATTTGCATCAAATTTGATTTAAATGCAAAAACAAGTGCATATGTATGAAACATGCATGTTATTACTATGCGACTTAGGTCTTATTATTCTTGTTAGAATAATTAAACCTTATGTTTTTGTAGCTTGGGTGGATGGTGATCGAGGTCATCACGCGCATCCAAGAGCTGGCGGCGGCAGACTAATGATGGCATGTACTTGGGCTCAGGAGCAAGGGTTTTGACCGCCTTTATTAGTTTTGGCGTGGGGCGGCATGCAGATGTCATGGGTGCACAATTTCTGATAGAACCCACTCGGGTTTGTTCCTGATCTTTCGACGAGAGTGGGGATAACTCGATTTGAGGAGGATCGACGTTGTGCTGCCCGACTACAACACCACTAGGGCTAGCTGCACCTTAGCGACAGTTACACCGCCTCCGATTTGTGTTGTTCTTGCTGTGCCAAGAACAACCTTGAATCTGCAAGCAAATCGAAGAACAAGCAAGAACAAGTGGACAAGCAAACAGCAGACAGACCTTGCCCAAAGGATGAATCTAGTTCACACAAGTTTGGGGTTCTGAATCAAGCAAATGGATGGTCTAGTCGACACAGCATTCACCAGGAAGTAGCTGAAGCTAAACTTACAATCAAATAAAACCCCCCTTCTCCTGGTGGCTGGAGCATGTATTTATACATGGGAGACAGCCAAGAGTCGTGGGAGGGTGTAAACCCTAACATAGAATGGGCCCCTAGTGGGCTGGATGAGATACAAATGACTCAGCCCATGTCTGGAAGGCCAAACGTCATTTTAGAAACTGCTCTTAGCTCTAGTTGAATTTCGCCATGATGTTGGATCCATCTGAAAGTATACTTCAAGAGCTTTCCAGCATGTACTCATGGGCCTCAAACAACAATCGGAGCTAGGAGTTATGGCCTCACGAAGTTGTCCCTTTGTGGTGGTCCTAAATGGTGGTCCGAATTGGCTGGTCCGATCTGGTGGTCCGAACTGGCTGGTCCGTTCTGGACGCCCTGAGGTCCGAACATTCTTTATTGTCTTGGTTGCTCTCCCTCCAATCATGTTCATGTCCCAAGTTCCTAAGCATAATGAAATCATCACACTTGTTTAGTAGTACCCCCATTCAAATAAGAACTTGTTTGGACAGCAAGAAATGACTTTACCTAATAATTGAGTTGTCATGCTCGTGCTCGAGTCAATGGTCCTTGCTGAGCACTAGGTATGGTTGTATCAATGGTAGGGATGTCCTCATTAGTATTTCTTTGTATTAACACGGCTTGGATGTGTTTGAGATCTTATCCTCTAGCGGTCTTATTGCCTTGAAGTAAAGATCTTTTCCTTCTTTACCATTGGCCTAATTATTTTAATCAACCCAAGGCTTGGGGGCTGCTCCATATGGAGCGCTCCTTGTGTCGCTCTCCATATGCCCCATATGGATGGGTCTATCTCTGTTTAGTATTGTGATGCCTCTTGGCACTCGGTTGGTTGAGTTTTCACTGGGCCTCTTGTTGTTTGGTTTGATTAGGATCATTTCGATAATGCTTTTTATTTTTTGAGCACCGCCCACCCTTGTGGTGATCAGATGTTGAAGTTTCTTCAGTCGACTATATTGGCCTTGTTCCTTCATCAACAGTTCGCCACGCACCTGCATGTTGCTTGAGGGCTTGTGGGATATGGGTACCTCTAGACCCATCATCGACAAGGGCGACAGCCGGCCTGGGCCCACTTCTGAGAAGGTTGTTGGTCGACCACGAGGTGGCCCACATGGAACCGCTGACTTGCTGAACAAGTTTGATGATGGCGTGGCTCACAAGGTGCGCGACCTGGTGGGCAGGATATGCCAGGATATCTTAGAATGTTTGTTGTAATCTAGTAATTAGTTTCCTAATTATAATCTAGTAGATTTAGATCTTAACCGACTTGTAAACCCTAGGTCATTAGTATATATAAAGCAGCCTAGGTTGATCCCCAATGGACACGAGAATCAACGCCCCTCTTGTAACCACCACTACAACACATGTGGGGTTTTATAACATTTCATTTATGTCATAGAAAGTAGAAATTATGTCACATTTTACAATTTGTGACACTCATGTGACGAAAATTCGTCTGTCGCCTATACCCCGTAATAAAAGGTATTCAATGATGAATATGCATTTTTTCGTCATAAACTTTGTGACGATTCTTATGTCGTTGCTAAATTATGATGCCAGCCTTTCATCATTAATGACATACAAAAACATCACTAAACCGTGCAGATGATGTGGTATGTGACTAGGAGCTGATGTGGCGTCACATTTGTGACGTTTCAATTCGTCAAAACTATTTGATGGCCCAAGAAGGCCCATACAATGAGCAGCCATTTATGGGTCAAGCCTAATTGTAAGGCCTTTTTATTTTATGGTAACAATTATTTTCAATCCCATTATTTGTTTTGTGCAAAGCCCACTCCAATTTGAGCCCAAATATTTTTATAGGCCGTATTTTTGACATGGGCCGACATGGACCCTATTTTCGACATGGGACGACATGGACCTATAACATTTTCATATAGATTTTGTTCAGAACTCATATCATTATAGCCCATTATAGTCCTTGTCCAGCCCATATAAAAATTCAGGCCCACAAACCAACACAACCCATACATTTAGCCCATATACCAGAACAGATTTCACAGGGAAAATAAATTTATCATAAACATAACAAATTCCTCCATAATAATTTCTCCATAAATAGAATAGAACCATTTCTCCATAACCATTTCTCCATAAACAGAACCATTCAAAACATTCACATCTTCAGCATGTTCACATACACTCAAAACATCTCCAGCATGTTCAAAACATTTACAGAACCATTCAAAACATTCACATGTCCAGAACATCTCCAGAATAGTTCACATACATTCAAAACATCCACATCTCCAGAACAGAACAGATTTCATGTTCGCATGCTTTGGAGTCAAAGAAATTACCTAGAACTCATTGTTGACGTGCAGCAGACGATGGAGAAGTGAGTTTGTCTCCTCGCCTTGCTTCTTCAGGCTGTCCAGTTCTTCTTGTTGCTTCTGATTTGCTACCACTGTTTCTTCAAACTTCGATGTCAAGGATTCAAGCTGATTCTGTTGGTACTTGATTTGGCATCTCAGCGCTGCAGATTCCTACCTTTCTACCTAAACCTCAACCTCAAGTTCTTGTACCCTTGCATGAACTGCAGATGTGGCAGCCTTCTTTGGGGCAGCCGGCTGGAGACCAACATTCAAAAGAAACTTTGATGATGGCAACACTTCCGCAACAGCTTCAACATCGGTCTAGGGATCTTGTCCTTCTTCTGTAGGTTCAGCCACAATGGCTTCCATACGCTCCTAACATGATCAAACCAGTCTAGTTATATCAAACGCTAAACACTAGGACTGGAGAAAGTAACAATTGAGTAGTGAATTTAGTTTTTCCCAAACTTACAAATGCTTCTTTGATGGGCTCACTGAGACCTGTCTTGCTGCTGCAATGCAAATCTCTAAAGAGGTCAATTGCAGTCGGAGGTGCATCTTTGTACTTGGTTTGCTTCTAAAATAAGAGGCAAACAACTCCGAGTCAGTTGGTCATATATTAGCAAGTGTTCTAGACTGCAGTATGAACACTAATACAAGCATGTCTTACAACAAAAAAAAATTAGTAGTATCACAAGAAAGCAATCCCATCATTTTGTTTTTAGTGAAATTAGTACTTTTCCTTTCATGCTAAGCTAACTAACCATAATTTTATTTGTCAGGAACACATGATGAAAGGTTCACTTAGCAAAAATACATGGACCTGGTATAAATGCAATGTACAGACATGTTCAGGAACTAATCAATAGCTCTTATGCATGATCAGGAACTGATTGCAACCGATCTAGTACTTTAGAATACAAATTGCCAAAATAAATAATCTATCTACAGCCATGTAAATGACACTAAAAAATCTGCATCAGAACTAGTACAAGATATTGCCAAAAAAAGAGCCTCAAAAGAAGAACATGCTTACCACGACATAAGTCTGAGCAATGTAACATCGGGAGCCTGTCTTATGAGGGTACTTCACATCCTCACGGCTGGCCTTGGCCATCAAACACTTTTCCTATAATGGAAATAAAAAATATTACATAGCAGGAATATAGACAGCTAGTCATGATTTATATGCAGCTCTAGCATATATATGATAGTCACGATTAGTCAGCTTATTATTCTCACGAGAAGCTAGAAATCTGCTAACACTAAAGCCTCTGTACCTAGACACTCTAAACCTGGACATGTTTTGCATACTTTGAACCTGGACAAAGTGGCACACACAACAAATTCTAAAATGTGTTCAAGAAGTGACAAATTTTCTGAACAGGACATGTTTCAACTACAGGATGCCAAAACTGGTAAAAGGTGTCCATCTCTCAATGAAATTCAAACAGTAGGCTCGTCTGCCTCTGACCCCCTTGAGTGAATCAGAGCAAGCTTTTTTGACTGCCATGTCTTTGGTGTCCATGGAAAATTTAGCCTAGTTAAAGCACAAAAACAATGATCAGCCACATCAGATGGAGTAATTAACAAATTTAGCCTACTTCATGTCATCAGATGAAGCCGAGACCAAAGGTAAGTTAAAAGAAACTCAATGGAAGAGACTTGATCTACTTACAGAAACTTTGCCCATGAATTCTATCAAGATAGAGTCGTCCTTCTTGTACTCTTTCCAGTGAGTATGGATTGGCATGTGCTGCCTTAGCACAAGTCCACTCTCATATGCAAGTTTTGCAGCTTGCATGGGTGCCTCTGGTCTTCTCTTGCCTTCAAGAATAACCACTGCGAGCTTGTTGTTTAACCCCCGACACATTTTATCCAGACCCTTACCCATACTCCTTCCCCTATTGTGCTGGTTTATCATGGCATTAGGCGCACCTGAAAATGATTAGTATTTTCAATTACATTGGTGCACATCATAGAATTTATGACAACAATATGAACTATATTTATTGGACAAAGGAGCAATAAATTCTTCCCTTCATGGATATCCATCTCTTCGGCCTCATCAACTTGGGCAGGAGCCGCTGGTGCTAGAGCAGCTGCATCATCCTCTTCATTTGAGCCATCGGTACCTCCCTCACTGGACATTTGATATCTTGCCCTCTTCCTAGTCATTACTCTTTCACCCAGGTTTGGTTTATTTAGTCCTGCCAAGACTCTCTTCGAGCCTCTTGTTCCTCCAGTGGGTCTAACACTCGTCTCTGATACCTGCATGGCCTCATAATGTGAGCGGAAAAAGAACCAGATCAGTTCCACTACATATTGGGCATAGATGAGTAACAATGCTAATAAGGTGTGCAAGAATAAATAAATCCAATAATCCTATTGCAAATACCTTAGCAAGTACACCATGTTCAGTGTCATCCTCATCACCAGCCAGTTCGTACAAAGGATCCAGGTCATTGCGAACCACACCCTTGCTCTTTGCATTCAAACTATTGTTCAGGATAGAAGCCACTTATGTGATGCCGAGGCTTCAGAACACTTGATTGTTCCTCATCATCGTCTAGGCTCTCACTCTTTCATAATCTGTAAGGTGATCCTCTTTATATGCATAGAAGAAATTAATCGTTAGCGTAAGAAAAGTAGCAGAAATAAGACAAAAGAACATAAACTCAGCACATGCAGACACTGTATGAGACATAGAAAAGATACAAACTCAAGCATGTAGACCCATACAGTAGGACCGCCAGGTCCGTTTCAGGTACACCAAAATATAATAACTGCTACAGAACAGTTCAACTAAAGCTAATGTGACAGAAAAGTTGAATTCATAACCACAAAACATCAATATACTTTAGCACGACAGCCTACAAAAAAATGTACTTTCATACAACAGCTACAGAACAGTTCAGCACATAAACCACATATGTCAATCAAATAATAATTACCAAACTTTAGAATAGCACTACATCAATCTTGTTTTTACCTACCCGCAAAAAAAGAGTCATGTTTTTTCCTGTCACCATCAGCAAAGTACAAATAAGCACATAAAGCATAAAAACCAGTCTATTTGCATTGCATCAAGAACAAAACAATACACCATTTCATAGGTTCATATATACCCTCTGGCATAAGTTCGGCAGATCAGACAAAACACACCAGTCACCATATCAAGTCTCATTATGACCATCACCAGTCACTGGCACAAAACCCTAGCTAACACTAGATAATCAACATATCAAGTCTACATTCTTGCAAAACATCAACGTGTACCACTGTCATCAATCATATAGTATATGCAAGATCTCATTTCTAACAAAGCAAGTGTTTACAGCAGAGTGTTGCAGTATTGCTAACAACACAAACACATCTAAGACTACTGAACAAAAATGCATCAATTGTCCATTCCCAGTAGTGTGGACAAACAGAACCATCACATCACAATTATTCAAAATATAAAATGCAGCCACTGGATCCACAAATGTAAATTAGCCGGCTCTCACCATCCACCACGAGCAAGTAACCCTAGACTACGGCTGGGCAGACGACCGCACCCCTAGGTGGGTGAACCTGAGAACTCGGCGGGGCGTGGGCGCTTCATGGCCTGCCGGCCCCCGGCGGCGCACCCCATCTACAGGGCGTCACCCGTGCCTGGGCAATACGGCAAATCAAACAAAATTGACCTTCGCTTCCAGCATTGACCATCTGGTTCCCGCTTTCTCTTTTTGTTTTGAGGATGATGTCCAGGTCTAACATCCTTGACTCTCTCCAATTGCTGCATCAGTTCTTTTGTACAAAATTCCTCTGGCGTGCCACATTCTTCAGTCCAACCATCAAAACATTTCTTTCTCCTCCATGGATGGTCCATTGGAAGGAAACGTCGATGGCTAATATAACATATTTTACCCCTTATTCTTTTAGAGCAAGAGTTTTTGTCACAATGCACACAAGCATAGTAACCTCTTGCGACTCTACCTGATAAAGTGCTCAAAGCCGGATAATCATGAATGCACCATATAACTGCAGCATGGAGATCAAACTTTTTTCCACTACATGCATCGAAAGTACTAACACCTTTCCAAAGATCTAGCAGCTTGTCAACTAGTGGCTCCAGAAAGACATCAATATCTTTTTATGGACATTTTGGACCAGGGATAAGTAGGGCCATCATGAAGTTGGATTGCTCCATATATACCCATGGAGGAAAGTTGTAAGGCACAAGACATGTTGTACGTGGAGTTCATTTTCCCAAATGGATTAAAACCATCTATAGCAAGGCCAAGTCTGATGTTCCTTGCATCTTTTGCAAACCAGTCATATTTTCTATCGAAATCTTTTCAAGCCTCGCCATCAGCTAGATGGCTAAGCTCCACCAGTTTCCTCTTCAACTTATGCCACTTTACCTCCTCTACTATCTCTTTGGAAGCAAACATCCTCTTGAGCCTTGGAATCAATGCAAAATGCCGCAGTACCTTCTGAGGAATATTCTTTTTCTTATCTCCATCTTTCCATCTTGATTCACCATATATTGGGCATTTATCTTTTTTGGCATGGTCCTTCCTCAACAAAACACAAATTTTTGGGCACGCATGGATTAAAACATATCTAGAGACCCATTGCACGAACAAGGTTCTTTGCTTCATGGTACGAAGCTGGAAGAGAGCAACCTAGAAATGCCGATGATAATAGCTTCAGTATGGCAGTGAATGCAACGTTGCTTATTCGGTAAAATGACTTGATATGAAGCAACTTGATGAGGACATCACATGCTCGGATATGACCATACGCCATGATGTGTGTTCAATGTCATTTTCAGAAATATATAGCTGGATCAAAAGGAGTGTTAAACATACATGGAAGGCATGGAGGACCAAAGAAGTTGATTGGGGACCAATTCTAAGTATTCCCACGTTTCCCCTCAGGCTACCACGTCACATTGGCCCAAAGAAGGAAAGAGACCAAATCCAACACGTTTTTGAAAGTCTGGATTCGGACTGCAGGAAAGTGCTGACTTGTGACGGCCGCCACGACTTCATCCGGACTCCGTTTTGAGTGTTTAAGTACTTGATGGAAAGCTAATCAAGTCTACTTTCATATGGATCCAGAATAACCTTCATATCTATTCGGATGCGGCCGCAATAATCTATTTACCACAGAGACCTTTTCTGTCCACAATGCTGCGTCACATGAATTTGGGTCGATGGGCCGTGTATCAAGTAGGGCACAATAGGGGCACGTCCTAGGATTGTGGGACGACCATAACCACGTCTTGGTCATCCTCCACCCTCTTTTATACATCCATAGCCGCCACAAACAGATCAGGTTTTGTTTAGATCAAGTTTAGCCTTTGCTACTTGCTTGTAAGCGCGCGTGCTGGTCCAGCCGCCCGTCTTCGAGTCTATGGAACCCCACCTTTGTGATTTCAGATTGGTTGTCATCTCCAAATTTGCAATTTAGTTGCTTGTTCTACTTGTTCTTGCTTGTTCTTCGATTGCTTGCAGGAATTACCCTAGTGGTTTGGTTGATTGTGCTCCACAAAATCGCGGCGACCGCTGGAGTTGGTGTATTGGTTGGTAAGGCGCAGCGTCCTTAGACGGTTGTAGTCGGGCCATGAACGTCTCTCCAGTCTAAATCAAAGTTATCCCCCTCTCATCGAAAGATCGGGTGCAAACCCTAGCGGGTTCACATCACAACTTCACCATGAATCGAAATCTTGAATAAGCTACACCAGGGTAAAGTTCCTTCTTCATCTCTTCTATTACTTTTGGAAACATAGATATCCTGCCAGCATCACCTCCATCTTTGGTCGCAAAAAAAACATCCATCTTGTTCTTCAGTTGTATACAACTCATCTACCATTTCATGAATCTAATCATCATCATCATCATCTTGGCCTTCTTCCTGCACATTCATGACAACATCATCATTGAAACCAATAGGTTCATCTAGATTTCCTTCATTATCATTTATTCCAGCATCTGGTGGTTCTCCATTTATCGTATGTGCTACTCATCCCATACATAAGTAGGTGGTTCTGCACAAGTCTTGTATGCCCATAAACTTGGTTCAAACATTGACGACATGGACAGAGTATCCCTTCATCATCACCAAACCTCTCTGAAAACAAACTTCATGAACTCGCTAACCCCATCCTGATGTGGCTTCCTAAATAGCCTACTATTGATCCAACCTCTGTACATCTGTATAACATTGAAATAAGAAAATTATTACAGTGGCCCAAAATAAACCAAAATCGCTTCAAATCAACTCAGGTGTACTTTCAGCTTAAAATATGACTAAATTGGGCACCCTTGCAAGTATCACTCTCAAACAAGAAACTATGTATCTAAAGACGAAAAGGAGGACTAGCTCTGCATGACTACACCTACAGTTAACCACTTCAAGCATACAGAAAATGAACAGGATCCAATATATAAAAGCACTGCAAGCAACAAGGATCTACAGACTTCAATATAACTCAAAGAAAAACATAAGGATGCAGAGATTCAGATCAGCCATACTTGAGGAGATTGGATCCTAACAACTAATTTCTCGCACCTATTCACGTCAAGTGATTTAATTTGAACCAATCGTAATCAGAATATACAATGCAATGCCCTCCTCCTTACCTCGAGGTCCAGGAACTTGAGGAGGTCGGGTGGGACGGCGTGGAAGCGGTCATAATGGGGACGACGACGACCTTGATGGTGCCCTCGACGTGGTCGACGCCGGGACGGGACGGCCTTGCAGTAGGTCAACGTCAGGGAGGCTCCCTGCGCCCTGCGCCGCCGCCTACGACGTCCATATCGCTGACGCCGCAAGCGGTGGAAGGGGCGGCGGACTAGCTGAGCGGCGGCAGCGACAGTGTTTTGCGGTCGAAGGGGCGGCGGACTAGCTGAGCGGCGATGGCGACGGTCATAAAAATAAGGGAGTAGTCAAGATTGGGAAGGGATACAACATTTTAGTGGTGAATAATTAGAAATAGTTGCTTCAGTTTACAACATGTCGTAGCCTAATGATGGGGTCATAACCTGCTGTTTGAGAGGTCTTGGGTTCGATTCCTAGGGCTGTCATTTGCGTTGTTTTCTTTTTGTCTATTTTAGCGCAAGCCCACTTGGTTGGGCCGAGAAGACAATGGGCTGGGCCAAAAAACAATGGGTTGGGCCGAAAAAAGAAACAAAAAGGGGCCGAGAAAGGGCAGTGGGAAAGGGGCCGGGAAAACACTTGGTTGGGCTGACAAAGGGCGCCGTCCAGCCCACTTAGGTGGGCCAAACACAAGAGCCCGGAAACAAAAGAAAAGGGCAGAAAAAAATATATGTGGGACCCATACTGATAGCGTGAGCCTACTTGTCCAAGTGGCAGTGGGACCCACCCTAATCTTGTATTTTTATTTTGAAAATTTATGACATTTAACAATTTTGCTTAATGACAAAACAAAATTTGTTATGATCTTGGCTTTGCCATAGTTTGTGATGATTCTTAGTTACTCTTAATGACGAATACCTCATTTTTGTCGCTAAGTTGCACTACATGATATAGAACGTCACAAAATCAAACATGACAACGACGAATAGGTAGAATGTCATCAGGTATTTGTCACAAAAGGTCATATTTATTGTAGTGCACAAAGGTCGCCATAGCTTCCTGGAGCTCTGCCGAACACAAGCAAGCAATACAAACACCACAAAACACACGACATAGGGTATTAGACCTTTGGATAGTCTGAACCTGTCCAAACCCTGCGCCTTGTGTTATTTTGAGCGTACCAACTTTGCGATCCCTCTGCCTACAAATCTGCCACTTGGGTATCTCCTTGTGGATTGTTGGTCTTAAAGTCCGAAACTAGTGGCTATCGACACACACCACCTGATCGCGTCAACCTTTTGAGGTGGTGTATCGATTGCTAAGACGCAACATCCTTGGATGGTTGTAGTTGAGCCGTGAACCCTCCTACCACAAATTGAGTTATCAGTTTCTCATCAGAAGATTGGGTCTTCATCATTTCCAACCATGAGCATAACACATCGGGCTCATCTCCCCCGCCTAGACCCCAAGCAAGATCAGTGCAAAGTGACCCCAGGGTGAAGCCAGAGTCAAGGGGATGCAAGGGCCCACCCTAGGGGCAACGGGAGTGAGTCCATGCCAACGTGACGTGCACGATGCACACGGGAAGACTCGGGCTATGGCGCGGCCCAACTCACGTACAACGGCCGCACGAGTTCATAGACGTGCAGGATTTGACAACACGTTCCACCAACCTTCGGGTGATTAGAGCTACCGACACCGCCACCCTAACCCAGCGACGGGGGTCGGTACAAAGGAGCCAAGGCCCCAAAGGAAGGTGCGCGCCCCATATAGGCACCATGCCTCGTCGTACCAGTAGGTATGGCAGGAAGGAGACATCCCCGTGCCAGTGGCCAACTGGCGCCACAGCACGCCGTCACGGCAGCAACAGGAGGCCGAAGCAGTGCTAGTGCTAACAACCCAGACATGCCACAACGCGAGACTGTGCCCCCACTACTTGCACCGTGGCTAGCACCAAGCCCTGTGCCACAGAGCCCGAGGATGTAGCCGCCCAAGCAACCAGCATGACGCAAGCCATACCGGGGCCCACCTTTAGGAAGGCGACTAGGATGACGATGTGTCACCCTGCCAACCCTGGAGCGAAGCCGACGACCAGGAGACGCGGGACCCCCCCCCTCCTCTTGTTTTTCTCGGTTAGGGACACACAACATTCACCCATCACTCGATACTTGCTTACGAGCACCCCCATTGTAAGCTTGAAACATTTCTCGAGAGGGACACGAAAGATCCTCACTAGATGTAGGGCCTTCGCCCGAACCGGTATACATCCTCACGTTCGAGTGTTTACCATCGCAACCAAAAAAATGCAGCGTAAATAAACTAGTTGGTATCCACAACACCGACACAAAGATATATGGATTTAGGATGCACTTTTACAAGAGAGTAAAATACACCAGCGGTCCTCAAACTTGTTTCGAGGTGCCATCTGGGTCCTCAAACTCTCAAAATACACATTAGCATCCCTAAACTTGTTAAAGTGTGTCATTTAGGTCTAAAATTCCCATGATACCCCTATATTGCTGACGTTTATCCATCTATTAATCTATAATTGCTCTATGGTACAATCAAATAGAGTTCTTTAAGTATTAGTATTGTGATGAAAATAACTGATTTGGTGAGAGAAATAGTATGAAAAATCATGCTCAATTAGCAGTCATGTCATCATCCATAAGGGTATTTTCAAAACTTTGGACCTAGATAACACAGTTTAGAAAGTTTAGGGACTCAAATATGCATTTTGAGAATTTAGCGACCTAGATCACACAATGAGACAAGTTTAGGGACCGCTCATGAATTTTACTCTTTACAAGATACTAGGCATAGGACTATAGGAGGGTCGGCTCATTGTGTGATGACCCATGTGAAAAATAATTTAAAATGTCTCATTAAAAGCGGACTTTTTATGCGTGAAAGTTTCTAAAAGAGAAATACCGAAGCAGTTTATCAACACGCATGGCTATTGGAAATGCATGAGAACTTGCTCCAGGACAAAGATTGCTACTCCAATCTCTTTGAGTTGGACGATGTGGAAGGCCATCCAAGATTTGACAAGCAAAATGAAGATATATGGATTTAGGATACACTTGGGTTGGATACAGGGGGGCCTGGGAGGTCCAGCCCATTCGTAACCCAGGTGAAAAATAATTAATTAATAGTGGGGTTTTGCTTTAAGATGTGTGTAATTTTCTAAAAGAAAAAATATAGGAGCAGTTCTCTTATATTTTTATCAATACTTAGTTACTTACTGCTGTTGGAAATGTAGGTGCATAGAGAGGTCTGGAAACTGCTGATTGTAATGGCTCCTAAGAACCTGCTACAGCACAAATTTTTTAGTCAAATCTCTCCGAGTTGGACGTGGAAGGCCATCTAAGATTTGACAAAGAAACACGCTTCAAGCGGCTGATAAGAGGACCGTAACGATCACACGTCACTTGAGCAGAGATCAGCCAATTATGTTCTGGCGAAGTTAGTAGCCATAAGAAAAATAATTATCCGTTCCAAACTGCCTGATCTATTCTCTATTGCAGATATACTATTAACTTGATGAAGAGAGGAAAATTTCAGGCCGCAGTGATGTTGCAGTCTGCAGAGTTGAGCTGCTCTGCCCATTCCCATACCAAAGGGAGCCAAAGAGAGATCCAAGTGGCGTTGTAGCATCAAGAACATGGAGTGCACTCCATATCAGCAAGGGCACTCCATGTTCATATCACGCAAATCTCGTTCAAGAACATGGAGTGCCCTTGCCCATAGTTTCCCATCCACACTATGGGCTAGACTACCCTTATTTTCCAACCCTATTCTGCTGGGAAATCTACAATAAATTTGTTACGAGGGCCGTTATATGAACGAGATGTGCTTTGATAAACACAATGCAAAGGTTAACAAGGATCCTCTCGCGCAACATATACTTTGATAATCTGCCATGCCAAGAGTCTCATACCGGATAGTTCAACCTTACTATGTAAGCCGAATATTGTTACCCACCTGGGACCTACAGCAAAATATCTCTTGTACAGCTATGCACAAAACACATTAGGACAACACTACAGAATATTTGGCATCTTGAAGCACCAGATGCTGTGACCATAGGACAACTTCTTCGGTACTCACAGAGTCACAGTTCCTTCTTGCGTCGGGCTCGGCAATGGAGGGGGCACGTATGGCTCAAAGAGTGTTACGCTGGGCTTTGGATCAAACTGTAATATATCGGCAGCTCGCTCGAATTCCTCCCGAAGTATTTTGATGGTAAACTTGTCAACGACACGACCAAGATCATGGGAGATCTCAAACGGATCCTCAATGCATATGAGATGCCTGTCATTTCCAACCCGTCTCGTCCAATCCTTCCTCTCCTTGCTGAAACAAGTGTCAAAACTCAAAAAGAATCAGGAAAACCATGTCTTCTAGATAATTTGGCATCTCACTATGACATAAAGAAAAATGGAAAGCCGCATTGTCAATTGTTTACAATTCACTATTTGGATTAACAAGGATGGATACTACTTCCTACAGCGAGGCTACAAACATATTCTGTTGTCAGCATTGAAAATTCTAATCATGATGTTTAAAAACAGGGACTGGGAAACAGAAGACCACATCAAGAGAGCTTTAGAAAAAGTAAGTGTCAACTTAAGTTATACGACATACCTAATAATCCTTCCGGTACGAATTGATATGACATCCCTTGTGTAGTCATGCTCGTATGCCCAGTAATGGAAAAAGGCCCAGAGCAGCCTTGATACCGTATCTCTGCTGTGAGCACCATAGTTATTTAGCTTGTCCACTCGGTCAAAGTAAGCACATTTATTTTCATCCACCGTTACAAAATAAGTGGCCTCCATTTCCTGACATTGCATGACACGACCAGTTTGTTGACAAACAAAAAGAAGTACAAATGAACAGAGATGGTGATGGAAAATATTTACACAGGTGAATTTTATTGTCAAAAAGCTTTTTAAAAAAACTAAGCATGCATATTCTTCTTGACTGCACCTTCTATTGACCAATCTAAACTGAAAACGAAAAAAAAACCCGCTTCTGGCCCATCAACTAAAGTGCAATTTTATTTATATACCCTGAAATATGGAAGTATTTCGGTGTCAACATATGGAACCATTTAATTTGCATCCCCAACTAAGTGAAATAGGAAATGAAATCACGCACCATTTTTTTTCATTTTTGGTGTGAGATGGGAAGAGTGGATACAAAGTGCATATTGCAACTTGAAAAGGGATTAGGGATTCCAAAAGCATCAATGTTCCATTATCAAAAAGCATGCACATGGAGAAAGAACTACTATGAACTATGCTAAATACAGCCAATGCCAGGCCTAACATCCAAACAAGCACAAAACTAAGCAGAATCCACCAACAGCAACATGTCATCACAAGCTTTGGTTTCTTCCGTGCCTCGTGTCCACGACGCACTTCCCCATCTGGATTTGCACCTCATTACGGCTCGCAGTTGGGGGCAGGGAATTTGAGGCATCATAATGGGGCTAGGACATGATTCTTGCTAAGCCATCAGTGCCAGCTTGGATGCCACATCATAATAAACCAATGTGGAACCTTAGGCGACCTTCTGTGCTAGTTAGGGGATGCAAATTAAATAGTTCCATCTTTATAGTTGTTAGATATGCCCATAGTTGAGGGACCAAAAGTGAAATTCTTCCTTCTAAATCTGGTATAACAAATAAGAAATTTAAACAAATCCAAATTGTTGGCAAGCAATTAATCGAAAGAATAATAGTACAGCAATACAAATTTATTGCATCCAACAAAAATGACAAATTTAATTATGCAACATACAAAAATGACAGAGCAAAAATATTAAGTCAAAAGTAGACTTATTTGTGTTGGGTATCAGCTCCAGACTATGCGAACTTGTTAGCATTAGGCTTAGCTGTAGTTATTTGTGTTAAAATAATACACAGTGTAAGCCTAAATGCTACGGATTCTTCACATGTATTTATCTAATGTAATGTACAAGAAATGCATTATGACCCAGATACCTGTAAACATGGGAGTATTCTTCGCAGCTGCAGGAGATGGATGCACATTATCACGTAGCTGAAAGTCAAGGAGATAGTAAGATTGAGACAGTGATCATTTAAAGGTGAGCACATTATATTATTAATAATGCGAAATGTACAACTTACGCATAACTGGAAAGTGTTCCTTGGTAAGTTTCATTTACACGCCGAGATTTAGCCCAATGCTTCACAATGAATGCCAACTGCCGTAATCTATTATCTATTTGTGCATAATCTCGCAGAAGTTTCGTGTTAACAACTGCCAAAAGATTATTGACACATATATCACAGGAAAGTCCTGTTTCTGGATCCATAAGCTTCACTATTGGGACCCTTGCTCGAGTTAATGGCTACAAATTTCATTAGCTTGGATCAAAAATTTGTACAACGGCTCAAATCACATACCTATACTGGAGTGGCTCTCAAAGCAATTATAGTAAAGATATGAATATGAAAGTTGATACAGTGAGACTTCTTGTGATATGTAGGGGATTGTTGTATGCTATTCAAAAAGATGATTCTTGTAGAAACAAATAAGAAGCATTGGAAAGTTATTACATGCTACATCAGCACATAGTTAGGAAAATGGTCATGATACCATTCAACTCAAAATATCAGTTGGCATGTTAAGGATTCCTGAGCTCACCTGAATATTCTGGAGATTTCCAGCTTGTAGAATGTCTGCCAATTTCAATATAATATCAACCTTGCTTGTGTCTTTGTCATCAAGTGAGAGACAAAGATCGATATCACTATTTGAGAAACCAAAAGAATTGGCACATGATCCATAGAGGTATAGTTTTGAATTAGGCCATTCCTTGTTTATTATTCTGCTTAGAGACGTTAACAACTGCTTCTGCTTTGCGATTTCCTCCTGTGAGGGCACCAATGATTCAAAAATTGACAAGAAATTAGGTGTAAATCGATCTATGTCATATCTACATGGCCTGTTTCTCCTCTGAAATCTTATTCGCTGGCTTGATACATGATGTCCTCTAGAAAAGTCTGATCTGAAATCCTGCAAGATAAAAGAGCAAAGCTAAATCTAACACACCTTAACGTCGACTCTGAAATTAGTAAATTACAAAATCAGTTGAAGTGTATAACTGGAAACAGCTAGCTTGCAAGGTCTTGATAATGCAACTGGGCTAACAACCAAATGCTAAAAGTATGCCTGCTATACGATTGACTGACTTGCATAAATGCATTTCTATGATCTAGCTTAGCATTATGAATATGTGAGAGTCTTCATATATGACCAGCTCAATTAGACATGGGAACAAGTTCCAATAGGCTCAAGCTTGGCTTGCCTCAACTTGAATGTCTACGCTCACTAGCTCAAATACCAGTCAACCAAAGAAAGTCCATATATGCAAGCAATCATATTTGTTCCACTATACAATGCATTGCACTGACAAAGGAAGAGGAGGTTGTGTCATATGTGCATTAATACAGACTACACTATAATGATGGTATATTACTGTCAAATAACAATATCAAAATGCTAATTAAGTATGCACACCACAAACAGGCTAATTTTGGTATTGTTAATGATATCACAGATGTTAGATCAAATGCATTACTATCCTATAGGAAACAAACTACAGGTTAACCTGGAATTTGGTATACTTTGTCACACTGCTCATAAGGGGTATCAAACGTATGAGAAACTCATAAAATTTAGACAGTACTGTGCTCTGTTCTGTGGGCATTAGACGATACTATGAGTACATTATTTGGGATGATAACACTCAAGTACGAACAAATGTGATGCACTTGAGAGTAATAATCAACAAGTACAGATGGATATGGTGGGGATTGACTAGCATTACGTGTAAAATATATCAACTAGGTGCACTTAATCAGAACAAAACTTCATAATCTATTACCAAAAATAATCCCATTTACCTTAATCCTTGGGATAGCTTTTTGCAATACTACTCCCTTGGCCTCAACATTGCCATCAATCACCAGAATTTCTGTCATCTGCTCAATTATAGAACCTTCCTCCCCGCCATCATTATCATATTCTTCGTCCTGCCCAGCAAATCTAACATTGCTCTTTTGATATGATATTTCAAACTTCTTTGCCTCTGCCCCAGCTACCACCTTTCCATCTATTCCCTGATTCAAGACTACTCCCCCTATTCCTTGATCCTCCCTAGGACCCACCAGAACTGAACTGCCCACATGGTGCAATTCCTTTACCGGTGCCTTCCCAAATGTATCATGGGCATCCGCATTTGGCAGTTTCCATAAGGCATAGCCCTTTTGCTCCCCAAGACACTGCCACATCGGCTCCCTTTGTGTCGTGTTGGTTAAGAAGGGTTCCTGCTGACCCTGATCTCTATTCTGCATCCTGCCTCCTTGGATTGGATGCATATACTGATCTCCATGTAGCATCCTGTTACCTGTGACAGGAAGTGTATGCTGCTCTCCAAGAGGCATCCCGCCAAATGATCTATTGCTATTCATATCAGGCAGGGTCTGCGACAAAAAGCAATCCTGCTGCTCCCTGTACATCATACCTGCAGCTGCATCACGGCCACCAGTTATTGGCATTGCACGCTGCTCTCCCTGAGGTATTCTGCCAACCGCCTCGCGACCACCACCAGAAGGTGGAACAGTCTGTAGCTCTTTATTGGACGTTCTACCGGAACCCCTAGGAAGATGGTGGTTCTGCTCCCTGCTGGGTGCTCCACCAAACATATTCGAGGCATCATGGGCAGCAGCGGGCGGATGCGACGGTTTGCCAAACCCAGGAGGCGGCGCCCCCGGCCGAGGCCTCTCCACCCTGACTGCATCCCCAGATCCGAACCCCCTGCCGCTGCCGCCGCCTAGAGCAGCGAAGGGTTCTCCGGGAGCGAATCGGGGATCGGGAAACCGGAGCTGGTGCTGCTGCGACTGCGGGGCGGAGGCGGAGGACCATGCGAAGCCTCGCCCCTGCATCTGCGTGGGGGCGTCCAAGTGCGGGCCCACGGCCGCGACGGCGGGGTCGACGACGAAGTGGTGCGCAACGGGGGCCGGGGCGAGGGTTTCAGCGCGCGGGTGGGCATTGGGAGGGTTTTGGAGGAGGCGGAGGAGGAGGCCGCCATCGAGCGACGCCGGCGGGGGGTGTGTGGCGGTGGATGATGAGGCTGAAGGTTGGGGCCCGCCGCCTCCGCCGCCGGCGGAGGAGGAGGCGTCGGCCATCGGGAACGGGGATGACGAGGGTTTGGGCTGATCGTCACTCGTTCGTCACGATATTTCGCCGGGTTGGATTTTTTTTCTGGTACCTTTTCGTTTTCGTGCCCTCCCTTCTTGCCGTCAAATGCAACACACGCAGGTAGCGACTGTCTGTTTTATTCGTCGTGTCACCTGCAGACAAGGATAGTTTATACAATAGGTTGTCTATTTAGTCATCTATAAATTTATTTATTTAATTTATGGACACATGAACCATACATCAGGTATAAATTGGTCTTTGTGCCCTATTTGATGCTTGCACGGAAGAATTCATGATATGTTTAAATAAATCACGTAGAGAAGCATAAAAATAATATATATTTATATCAATAAGTACTAAAAATACATGGTATGATATAATAAATCACAACTTGATTGTTCATGTATAATTTTTCAAGTCGTCACTTTTAAGAGGATAGAGGTACTCGTCATAAAAAAATTCATAAGCTTGACCCTATCTGTGTGCAAAGGGGATTCCATAAGACAAGAGATAATGCATTATTTTTAGAATGGTGAAATTGCTAGAACTAAAACAATGGACATTCTCGGATCATTGACAGGAATAGGTACATGAATGGACAGGAATAGATACATGCGTCAAATTAAAAATAGGCCCCTCAATTAAAATTGTCACAACTAGTTCTATAGTAGCTGGGTTATCTTAGACATTACAACCAGTTATGTTAGCAGCTCGAAAATTGGCATAACAAGTACAATAGAAAAATGTAGCACAAATACAACAGACCAATCAGACACAAGTGCAGAAAATATCTGCTAGAGCTAAAGAACAATACCTTAATTTATTTCAGAAAATAATATCTTCTGCAAACACTTCAATTTGTGAAACACCAGTAAATATGATGTTGGATTATTATCCATGCCATGGATACAAATCAAAATCTTTCACGTTTACGGTGAATAACATGGCATTGGTTACATAGCACCCAAAAATTTATGTAGGATCAGAACACTAGCATTTTGATTCACATGATAGATATCTAACTTCCTTTGAATTTGGTTCACAGATCACAACCTTCAAAATTTATGTAGTTCCAGTAACAGACATATATGGCAGAAGTCTAACTTATTTGATTCACATGTTACAGTAGCAATTTGATTGAAATTAAACAAATGGACTGCAAAAAGAAAATATCACAGCTTTACTGAATTTCATCGTGACTAGTTCCACGCCAGTAGCACGGTGACTAATGTTCAGCTTTATTTAGCAAGATCCACTTGGGTTGTCCGCACTGGGGTGCGTTGAAGTACGCGATGGCATACGCGAGTGCTGCAGCAAGGTGCGCTGCCCCGTGCGATACACCCCACGCCCGCCGCGCGTACGCCAGGAATGGCGAGGTAGCGCGCCTGCGCTACCGGCCACTGTGGCGTGGGGCCAAACTGCTGCGCGCACGCTCCTCCCCCGCCGCTCGCGTGCTGGCCTCGTTGCCGCCGCCCGCCGCGCATCCCGCTGCCCCTCGCGGGCCGCTTGTCTGCCGCCCTGCTCGGTCACCGCAACGGAGGAGGACGAAGGAGGAGACGAGGGGAGCCGGCGGCGCTGCAGATGAAGGGCCCCGCCATGGCCGCCGCCGCCCCGCGATGGCCGTCCGCCCACGATGGCTCCCCGCGCTCGTCCGGCGGCGAGGACGACGACGAGTAGGAGGAGGCCACGCACGCGTGTGGAGTCGGGGGCGACGGGAGGCGGCAGCGGGGGGAGACGGGGCGGTGGGGGATGGGGCGGGGGAGGGCCGCTACCCAGAGCATCGCAGGGCGCGCAGGGACGTCCTCCGCTCGCCGCCGCCACCGTCGAGCGCCGCCCGCCGTGCTCGCGCGCAGGGCATGGGAAGCGCTCGCCCCCGCCGCCCCGCGGCCGCTCACCGCCGCCCGGGAGGGAGAGGGGAGGGGACGCCGCCTCGGGCCGCCCCGCTGGCTGCCCGGCGCCGCCTGCGCTGGCCGCTGCCCGCACTAGCCGCCATGGCCGGGGAGGCGGCAGAGGGGAGGAGGGGAGGGCGACAGTGCGCGCAGCAGTCGAGCGGTGGATGGGAGGCGGGATGTCGGCAGCGGAGGGGAGGAGGAGGGGGCGATGCGGGAGGAGAGCCGGCGGCGCCGCGCGGGAGAGGTGCCGGCGACGGATAGGAGGCGGGGGTGCCACGGCCGGGGAAAGGGAGGGGAGAGAGAGAGAGAAAATGAGAGGGAGGGGAGAGAGAGAGGGGGGAAAGGTGAGATGTGAGGAATAAAAAAGAAATAAGTGGGCCCCACAAGATGGTAGTTGGTATAGAGAATGACTATGGAGTACGCCGAGTGTGGGAAAACTGAAACTGTAATTGAGAATTTTGATGACCAGGACGGAATATTCTCTTTAAGGGATGAGTTTGGAGTATGACGAGTGCGGATAGCCTAGATTCTATATCCAATCTCTGAAAAAATTTGACTGATCTGTTACCATGTGTCTGGATCTAAACGATATAGATGAAGCATTGGGTTGTCCATCGCCAGGGAAGAAGCTTCCTGCCCTGAGGCAGAAGCAGCTCCTCCTATTGAAGGACGTCGGTGCAGATGCTGCTCCTTGCCCAGAACAAGCTGCAGCGCGCCCTACCCTGTCTTCCTCCAGCACAACCGCAGCCCACCCCACGGCCTTCTGCTGCACCGCGGCGGTGGCCTTCTGCTCCCTTGCAGCGGCCTCCTTCTGCTCACGCACCGCGGCACAATCAAGCAACTCACGCGCCGCCACAGCGGCCTGTTTCTCCTCCTGGCGCACGATGGTTGTGATGCTCCAGATTTTTGGGGGAATTTGGGGATGGAAGATAGACCGATAGTGCTGGCTTTTGAGGGCGGACGAAATAGCGTGGGGGAGATTGGGAGGGAAGAAGCGTGCGCTTGAAGATTTTGCCGCCATCGCCCGCGCGCACAAGGGATCCAAGGCGCCGTCAACGAGCCGCAATGGATGGTACAATGCGTGCGCGGAGCCAGCGACTCGTATGGGAACACGAGCCCAAGCCGTAGATGAACGAGACGAGGGGTTGCTTCTCTTTCCTCAATAAATGTTGTACACGTTGGACGCTTGTGTTGATGTGGCAACAAAAAGATAGCTCATGTCTGTGGGTTGTACATGCCTTAAGATCGGAACGGGACAGCCCTGGCACTGTCTACGGAGTGGCATTTTGTTTCCGATGCAAAACAGCGTGCCAACACAGGTCGAATTTTCTCTACAACCCGTCATTGTAGTAATCAGATTTCACAAATATTGGATTACCAAATATCATATTTCTACTTTCTTTCTCCACTTTCTCTCTATACTTTCTCTCTCTACTTTCTCTCTTTCATGCTCCAATCAACACATACAAAAACCTCTCTCTCTACCTTACTCTCTCTACCCTACTCTCTCGCATACAACAACAACAACAACAACAACAACACACATACAAAAAGTAAGGCAGCATAATCATGACGAAATGACATACCCTTTTACTTCCTATGATTTTTCGTTCTAAGCCAGCCAGGATCAAACTTAGATTTTGACAATGATTGGGCTAAACAGCGGTAGAACCTGGTGAACCGAGCCTAAAAATTGATTCTCTCTCCTAACCACTCTGAAATTTGTTAAATGCATGGAATCGATCAAAAACTACAAGCAAGGGAATCAACTCTTATTGTCGTAAAGGAAAAATCTCCCCGACACCTTTATATATAGTTTGCCAAGAAACAAATAGCATTCGCCACCTATTCCTGAATTAAGAGAACGTGGGAAAGATTTCTCTATGTCAATTCGAAACAAAAGAAACGGACGACAGAATCCTATCCTATAAATGAAATTCTTTTGAGAAGAGCTTGCTCCTATGCAATACTAGGCTCTCACCTATGTGGAACGTCAAAGTGATGGAGCATGCCCGTTAGCGCAACGGCTTTCGCGCTAGTTTCTCAATCCATTGCTTGTTTGGTCATCATAGACCAACAAATCCATTTGAGAGCTGTCTTTCTTTGATGGTAGTGTCCTTTCTTCACGCTCACCATCTCTGTAGAGCTTAACAAGATAATCCACGCCAACAAGCCTTCACTTAGAAAGCTCTTTCTTCATCTATGCTTTTAGTAACATTAGCTGTCATCAATAGGGTGGAACACATTAACCAATAGAAACCTTGCTTCAAGGTAGATTCTTACATGTTTGGAGTTTTGTCAGGATCGAGGTACCTCAACTATTGGCCTTACATGGCCTGACTAAGCAACCATTTGACATTCCTAGTATGCTCCACTCATTCTACGGCAAGCACCCAATCATGGGATTAGAATCACACTCTAGATCATACCTTTCATGAAAGTAAAGTACATGCAACCGTTGCTAAACCAAGATCTCCATCTCTTGGCTCAGTCAATCTATCTTACTGTGGGATACATGTGACCAGGGTACTACCAAAGCGTGGTAAGTGGACACAGACCAACCCTTCGAACATCATCATCATCCAACTCAAACAGGGCAAGCGGCAGTCCCCCGACCGCTTAGGGACTATGGGACCAGGATCCATAGGGCCACTCATTTACGGGAATAAACTACACGACTACAGGAAGTTTAACTCGACTACTCCAAACCAGTCGGCTATGATGCAAGACAGCGTAGTTGATTGGGAGAACTAGTCATGTGCTGTTAGAAGACTCCCCAAAGTATCCTATTGTAGTACTCCTTGTTGTATACGACTAGATCATGTAACTGACTTATAACTCTGCTCCCCGGATATATAAGGCAGAGCAGGGACCCCTCCAAAACAACTCAACCTCATGTGCAATACAATCAAGCATACAGGACGTAGGGTATTAAGCAATTTACGGCCCAAACCTGTCTAACTCTTTGTGTTGTGTGTGCACCATCGTTCCTAGAACTCGGCGAGACCCACAAATCTACTCTCTGGGATACCCCTAGACAGATACGCTCGAGATAAATCTTCGACACTTGGCACCCATCGTGGGGCAACTCGCCGCAAGCTCGCCATTAGGCGCGATAGGATCAAGCTTCAACACCTGCGGCATCGAGGAAGGCACGACTTTCGTCGTTGGTTCTTGGACTTTCATCGCCGATGGCAAGGGCGGGTTCATGAGCCTCCTCATGGATCGTCCAGGCCCGTACTTGATGACGACGACTCCACAAGAGTCGCTCCACGTTCTCGTCGAAAAACAATTCTCGATGACTACTTCGGCCTCGGCCTCGACCTCGACTCCGACATGCATCACGACCTCGAGTTCGACTTCAACTTTGACTCCAACTCCGATTAGGACTCTCCAAGTCGAGTCCAGGTACAACTCACTTCCAATTATGGAAGGAGCAGGGAACTCTGAGCCGGCTACGCCATCGGACAACCCCCCGGATCAATTACTGTTCGGACTCACCAACTCTGCGGCTGTATATCAACAGATGTACACCACGGAGATCAACAAGACCACGAGTCAAGAGCTCAGCCCGATTGTGGATCGTTGCGAGAACTTTGAGCTGGCCCATAGGCCACCAGAGGACGACGACGAAGATGACTTCACGGTCCTGCTGAGCGACAATCCCGACAACATTGTGCGCTTGCACTACCGTGCACACTTCAACACCAGTTTCGAGCAGGAGGAACCATCCGTTCGTCTCCCGTCAGGACTAGTCGTTACTAGATCACCAGGAGGACTTATTGTTCACTGGCCTTGTGCGATTCCCTCTGACACCTGCCGGGATAACGAATCAAGACTTGCCACAGTCATCATCGAGGAACTACCCTACCAGGACGGCACTGCTTCGCTCACCCCCTCAACAGAGAGCTCGAGCGACAACTTCTCCAACACTCAGATCGTACCATACACCGAAATCTCTGACACCGGTCGACAGGTGTTCATGGCGGGCAATGCCGACCAGGGCACCCAATACGACAATGAGACTGTGGCCGACATCTCCGCGGAATAACCCTCTATTGCTAGAGAAACAGAGGCGCAAGCGACCGCGAGGCACGCTAAAAATGCAAAGTGCAAAGAGCGATGTCTGCGTGCATCTATACGTGCAGACGCAGCTCGTCGCAACCTCACCCAAGACTTCAACGTGGTCGGAGACCAGCCAGTTTTCCAGGACACACCGCTCAACATCGTTGCGGCAGCAGAGATCATCAGATCTATGCCTGACACCCCTGCCGTCCAGCAGGTCCTAACACTCCTTGAGACTGCACGCAACAGCATCAAGCCGGCAAAACCTGCCTCAAGTTCTCACACGTCAAGGAGCAGGAACACGGGATCAAGGCGTACACCAGGCGACCCTGCTGTCGCAGCTGCACTGGGGGCAAGAGGTGCCCATCAAGAGCCGTCTGTGGCTACTATAGGAAGGCGCGACCGCGAGCAAGGCGGAGGCCGGTGACGTGAACATGAAGTCGGGAGGTCACGCGATGACATGGCCTGCTCATAAGACCTTCACCACACAATCAACGCTAACCGCGATGGTCGCTCTACGATCCAGACAAGTAGATAGCGACACGTTGAGTCCAAACTATGCCGACGCGAAGAATGCGATCACCATTACGAACCTCTACTTCACGAGCAAGACCGCCGACGTGACTAGGAATGTCCACGCGATCAAGAACGTCCACGCGATCAAGAGCGTCCACGTGACCAAGAGTGTCCACGTGATCAAGAGCGTCCACGCGACCAGGTGCGTCCACGCGATCAAGAGCGCCCACGCAACAGAGATCACCCACGCGACAACAATCACCCTCGTGACCAAGATCGACGTCGCCATAATGATTCACTGTGACCTTACCGTGGTCACCATGACGACTCTCCTCACAGCTCCGACTATAGCGATCGCAGCAACCGATGGGATTATTCACCAGGTGATAAGTAGATGGATTCTCAGGCTTCTCCAACCGCATCAAAAAGATTCGGTGCCCTTCCAAGTTCTAGCCAACTGGAATCGAGAAGTTCACAAGCAAACAAGACCCTGAATAATGGATGAGAGTCTACTCGACTGCAATTCAGATGGTGGGAGGCTCCAACGATGTTAAAGTCAACTACTTCCCTGTCATGCTGGACACTACACCATTGACATGGCTCGAGGGCCTCCACCCCGGGTCCATCGACTCCTAGGAAGACCTCACCAAGAAATTCACTGCCAACTTCCAGGGAACCTAGGCACGGCCCCGAACCTTGTACGAATTGACAGCTTGCAAGTAGGAGAAAGGAGAGACTCTACGCAAGTACATCCAGAGGTTCTTTGATAAAAGAGCCACTATCGTGGATATCTCCGACCGTGAAGTCATCGACTGCTTCAACGATGACCTTTACATCAGAGAACTACA
Source organism: Echinochloa phyllopogon (assembly GCA_033239725.1). Lineage (NCBI taxonomy): Eukaryota > Viridiplantae > Streptophyta > Magnoliopsida > Poales > Poaceae > Echinochloa > Echinochloa phyllopogon. The sequence goes on from BTCW01000018.1 coordinate 35,450,329, forward strand.
CCACGAGTTCGGGAGAAGATGCCCTGAGAACATCTCAGAGCTCAGGAGGATAGTCCATGAGTGGGCAGATCAAGATTATCGCGAGCGCGATCGCTTTGACAGGCACCGCGACAACAACAACAAATCAAAGAACAAGAATAAAAATGAGCGCCGCAACAACAACAACCACGATTTCAACCGCGACAACAAGAAGCACAAGCCAGACAACACGGTTGTGGCAGTCGAGCACTCTTCGCGGAAGAAAAATGCGATAGCCGACGTCATGAACGGTCATTGCCCCATATCACCCCAATGGCAAGCACACGATGGCCAACTGCTTCCACCTTAAACAGGAGTTTGACAAGCAAGGCCCTCTCAAAGATGACAAAGCTGAGAAGAAGAAAAAGGATGACAAGGACGACAAAGATCATCGCAATGGCTACCCCCAGGTCAAGAACATCATTGTAGTCCTGTTCTGCGGTGAGTCATTGAACCAGTCCAAGCGGCCCAAGGAGCTTACTCTTCGGGAGATCATGGCGATTGAATCAGCCACTCCAACATACCTGAAGTGGTCAGAAGTCCCTATCACGTTCTCCAGAGCGGATCAGTGGACCAACTCCACTCACTCAGGTAGATACCCACTAGTCCTGCATCCAGTCGTGGCGCAAGCCAGACTAACCAAGGTACTCATGGACGGCGGCGGCGGGCTCAACATGACATTCACAAAGATGGGCCTTGATATCACCAAGTTCCTGAAGCCCACAGAGTCACCGTTCTACGGCATTGTACCAGGCAATGCTGTAGTTCCTCTAGGCTAAGTCATACTCCCAGTCACCTTCGGGATAGAAGCCAACTTCAGGACCAAGTACATCAGTTTGAGGCGGCAGATTTTGAGACCTCGTACCATGAGATCCTCGGGCGACTAGCCTGTGGGACCAGGATCCCTAGGGCCATTCATCCACGGGATTAAACTACTCAATAGGGAAGATTTAATCCGACTACTTTAAACCAGTCGGCTATGGTGCAAGACTGTGTAGTTGATTGGAAAGACTAGTCGTGTACTGTTAGGAGACTCCCCAAAGTACCCTGTTGTAGTACTCCTTGTTGTATGCGACTAGGATTATGTAACCGACTTGTAACTCTGCTGCCCGGATATATAAGGTGGAGCAGGGACCCCCTCAAAACAACTCAATTCACATGCAATACAATCAAGCACACAGGACGTAGGGTATTACGCTACTCGCGACCCGAACCTATCTAAATCTTTGTGTTGTTCGTGCACTATCGTTCCTAGAACTTGGCGAGACCCACAAATCTACTTACTAGGGTACCCCCTAGCAGACGTGCTCGACATAAATCGTCGACACTTGGCGTCCACCATGGGGCCGACTCGCTGAAGCTCGACATTAGGCGCAATGGGATCAAGCTTCATCACCGACGACATTGAGGAGGGTGCAACTTTCGTCATCGACGCGTGGACCTTTGTTGCTGATGGCAAAGGTAACTTCACAAGTTTCCTTGCTGATCACCCAGGCCCGTACTCGATGATGGCGTTTCTAATGGAGCCGCTCCGTGAAACACCTGCCTCGACAACCACTCTGGCGACAATTTCGATCTCAATTCTGACACCTCACAGGAATTCGAGCTCGACTTCGACCCCAACTCCGATCAGGATTACTCCAAACGATATCGGGTACAACTCGCTTCCAAATATGGAAGGGGTTGGGAACTCCTAGACGGCTACGCCATTAGACAATCCCTCGAATCATTTCCTACTCGGAGCCCCCAAAGCCGCGGCTACATATCAATAGATCCACACCGCGGAGCATAGGGAAGACGTACTAAAAGTCGACAGTCCAACCATGGAAGGCAGCAAGGACTCTGAGCCGGTGTTTGAGCCATTAGAGGACAACGAAGATGACGACTTAACGGTTCTACTGAGCGACAACCCTGACAACGTCGCACGCTCAACCTGTTGTGCCCACTTCAAGATCGACTACGATTCGATCTTGAAGAACCACTCGTATATCTTCCGTCAGGACTCGTAGTAACCAGGACACATGAGGACTTGTTGTTCACTGGCCTGGCGCGATACCTACCGAAGCTGTTGAGACAACGAGTCAAGGCTAGCCGCAACGATTCTGGAAGAACTACCCTACCAGGATGGTGGGACAGCTTCCATCACCTCCTCCTCCAATAGCACAGGGGACAACTTCTCCAACGCCCCGACTATGTTACTACAAACTTCTCCCGACCCTAGCATACAAGTCTTCATGGCTGGCTCGTGCGATCAAGGCACCAAATATGATCGCCAGCTGATTGGCGACATCTCCGAAGAAGAACCCACTACCAATGGAGAATTTGAGGAATAGAGAAGCTCAAGACAAGCAAGGAATGCCAAGTGAAAGCAAAGGCGTATTAACGCAGCCATATGTGCTAACGCAACTTGAAACCTCACAAGAGATTTCGCGATGGTTGTTGACCAACCGGTGCTCCAGGACGCCCCAATGAACATCTCCGTCGCAGCAGAAATTGCCAGGTCCATGCCGGAAACACCACAAATCAGGCAGGTCCTGACCCTCCTAGAGACGGCTCGCGAGAACATCAGCACCGGTCCTGCATTAAGCCACCACGCCTCAAGCGGCAGACGTCCTAGAGGCAGACCCTCGCACGACCCCGCAACATTGGCCCACCCGAGTCGCGTTCCCCGAGAGCCATCTGGCGGAACAGCTGGATGGCAAGCTAACGCGCAAGTCCCCAACGCCAGACCTCAAGATGGCAACAGGCCACGTAACCTGCCCAACCGTGATTGCGATCTCCACTCCCACATCAATGCCAACCGAGATGCCCGCTCGGTAATACAATCAAGTAGAGCAAACCAGATCAACTCAGAGCTTCGCAGGCGTGAAGAATTCGACCGTCGCTATGGACCACTACCTCGTGACCACACTCACGACCGCAATCGCCCTCCACGCGGCCGTGACCGTGACCACCTACGTGATGCAGATTGTCAACAACGCAATAACGATCCCCAACGAGATAACAATCGCGACGGTGATCACCCTCCACGCGGACGAGACTATGACAAAAACCGTGATCACAATCACGGACGCCCGAGGCCTAACAATTCACCAAGCCACAGCTCGGACAGTCGTAGAAACCACTATGACACCGACCGCAGTGATGGTCATCGCGGATGTAATTGTTCACCAGCAGACAAGTACGATGGCTTCCCAGCATTCTCCAGCCGCATCAAGAAGATCAAGCTACCCAGCAAGTCCAAGACAACTGGGATCGAGAAGTTCACGGGCAAACAAGACCCTGAATAATGGCTAAGAGTCTACTCGACTGCGATCCAGATGGCCGGAGGATCCAACGACGTAAAAGTCAGCTACTTCCCCATCATGATGGATACTACTCCGCTCACATGGCTCGAGGGCCTTTTCCCTGGGTCCATCAACTCCTGGGAAGACCTCACCAAGAAGTTCACCACCAATTTCCTGGGAACTTGGTCTCGGCCTGGAACCCGATTTCAATTGGCAGCCTGTAAACAGGATAAAAGCAAATTCATCAAGAGATTCTTGGAATTAGAAAAAAGAGCAACAATTGTGGACATATATGACCGTGAGGTCATAGACTGTTTCCATGATGGACTCTACGCCAGAGAACTACATCGTGAGTTTGGCAGACGACGCCCAACAACTATTCCAGAGTTGCGGCGTATGGCAGCCAAGTGGGCTGATCAAGATGATCGTGAGCGCGAGCGCTTTGACAGGCATTGCGACAACATCAATAATGACAATAACTACCACAGAGGAGGCAAGGATTGCCGCAACAATAACAACCATGATTTCAACCGTGACAACAAAAAGCGCAAGCCAGACAACATTGACGCGGCAGTTGAACGCCCCCACGGAAGAAAAACACGATCTCTATCGACAAAGTGATGAACGGACCTTGTCCATATCATCCGAACGGATGACACAAGATGGTCGATTGCTTTCACCTTAAACAGGAATTTGATAAGCAAGGACTAACAAAGACAGACAAATAGGACAACAAGAAAGATGACAAGGATGACAACAATCATAACAATGGTTTTCCTCAAGTCCAGAATGTCGTAGCAGTCCTGTTTAGCGGTGAATCCTTAAATCAGTCAAAGCAGGCAAATAAACTATCGCTCCGTGAGATCATGGCAATATAACCAGCCACCCCGACATACCTCAAGTGGTCCAAAATTCTCATCACCTTCTCCAAAAAAGATCAGTGGACCAACTTCGCCAACCTAGGTAGATATCCGTTGGTTTTGGATCCAATCGTGGCACAAGCCAGACTAACCAAAGTTCTCATTGACGGAGGCAGCGGGCTCAACGTCATCTTTGCGAAGACCTTTTCCAAAATGGGACTCGATATCACCAAACACCTAAAGCCCACTGAATCTCCATTATACGGTATCGCGGCGATCCCTCTGGGACAGGTCACACTCCCAGTAACCTTCGGCACAGAAGCCAACTTCAGGACAGAGTACATCAAGTTCGAAGTGGCTGACTTTGAGACCTCGTATCATGCGATTCTTGGGCGTCCAGCCCTCGCCAGATTCATGGCGATTCCACACTACGTATATCTTGTTCTCAAAATGCCTGCTCCTAAAGGAGTTCTCTCCTTAAAAGGTGATCTAAAGATCGCTTACGACTGTGATATGGAAGCAGTAGAGTTCGCCGCCACCTCACAAGTTCCTATCCATATGCTGGAAGTACTCGCTCTGACCAAGAAGTCAAAAGAAGAAGTACTCGCTAAATTCATGACGATCCCGCATTATGTGTACCTTGTTCTCAAGATGCCCACTCCTAAAGGAGTACTCTCCCTAAAGGGAGACCTGTAGATTGCCTACGATTGCAACGTGGAAGCTGTGGGGTTTGCTGCCACCTCGCAAGTCCCCATCCAGATGCTGGAAGTACTCACTTTGGTCAAGAAGTTGAACGAGGAAGACCTGGATGTACCCAACAAGAAGTCCACAAGCACCAGCTTCAAGCCCTTCGAAGAAGTACACCTTAAAACTATAGATCTTGGGACGGGCAACTCGTCTAACACTGCCCTAATAGGGGCTGACTTAGATTGTAAATAGGAAGACACACTCGTCAAGTTCCTCCAAAATAAGAAAGATATCTTTGCTTGGAAACCATCCGATATGCCTGGTGTTCCTAGGGAGCTTGCCGAGCACAAACTTGATGTTGATGAGAACGTGAAGCCCAAGAAGCAGCGCTTAAGATGCTTTGCTCAAGACAAACATGATGCTATCAAAGCAGAGATTGCCAAACTACTCGCAGGTGGCTTCATCAAAGTCTTTCATCCAGAGTGGTTGGCCAATCCTGTCCTGGTCAGAAAGAAGAAGAACAATGAGTGGCAGATGTGCATTGACTACACCGACCTCAACAAGCACTGCGCAAAGGACCCCATGGGTCTACCGCGCATTGATCAATTCATGCACTCCACGGCTGGTTGTGCACTCCACTTTTTCCTCGACTGCTACTCAGGATATCATCAGATAGCCCTGAAGAAGGAGGACCAGATTAAGACCTCGTTCAGCACTCCCTTCGACGCATACTGTTACACAACAATGTCCTTTGGGTTGAAGAATGCAGGAGCCACATACCAATGAGCCATACAAAAGTGCCTGACTTCTCAAATCGACCGCAATGTAGAGGCATATGTTGATGATGTGGTTGTCATGACAAGAGAGCCAGAGAATCTCATTGCTGACCTGCAGGAAACCTTCGATAACCTGCGAAAATTCTGATGGAAGCTCAACCCGACTAAGTGCGTCTTTGGTGTACCGTCAGGGAAACTACTAGGATTTATGGTCACTCATAGATGCATTGAGGCTAACCCGTCCAAGATCACGGCTATCCTCAACATGGAAGCCCCAAAGAACGTCAAGGACGTGTAGAAGCTCATGGGCTATATCGCATCCTTGAACAGATTTATATTACTACTTGGGGAAAAGGGTCTCCCTTTCTTCAAGCTGCTCAAGAAGCAAGACCAGTTCACATGGACTAAAGAGGCAAACACAGCCTTCGAGCAACTGAAGGCTTACCTGTCTACCTCCCTGGTACTTGTCGCTCCAGCTAAAGATGATCACCTCTACCTATACATCGCATCTACTACACACGGTGTCAGTACATTCATCGTGGTCGAGTGGCAAGAAGAAGGCCATGTCTATCCAGTATAGAGGCCAGTTTACTACATTAGCGAAGTACTCTTCGAGTCCAAGATCCACTACTCTCAAGTCCAGAAGCTACTATACGCGATCTTCATCACCTCACGAAAGTTGAGACACTATTTCCAAGCGTTCAAGATCATAGTGGTCACTAAATTTCCACCGGGAGAAATTCTCAACAACCCCAATGCGACTGGACACGTATGCAAGTGTAAGGCAGAAATAGAAGCATATCACCTAGACTTTGCTTCCCAGACGGCTATCAAGTCTCAAGCCCTTGCTGATTTCATGATCGAGTGGACAAAACTCCAGTACTCTTGGGCAACTACACACCAGGAGCATTGGATCATGTACTTTGATGGATCGTTGAAGCTGGAAGGCGGACGAGTCGGGGTATTACTCATATCCCTCAAAGGTGACCAGCTTAAATATGTCCTCCAAATCATGTTTCCACTTTCTAACAATGAAGCAGAGTATGAAGCCATGCTGCACGGGCTTTGGCTGGCTGCATCGCTCGGCATCAAATGACTTGTCATTTACAGAGATTCTACGGTTGCCATCAACCAAGTCAACAAAGACTGGGATTGCTCTAAAGAGAACATGGACGCTTACTGCGCGGAAGTTCGCAAGCTCGAACGCAACTTCTATGGATTGGAGTTCCATCACGTCGTCCGCGACAACAATGTCTCTACTGACGCCCTGTCCAAGCTAGGATTAAGCCGCACGGATGTTCCAGCGGAAATATTCATTCACGAACTATGACATCCATCCATCAAGGAGTCGACACCTGAAGAAAGTACTCCCAAGCTACCGCAGCCGGACCTACAGGTCATGGCCATCAACACAGACTATTTGACACCTTTCATCGAGTACTTAAAAGATCACAAACTCCCGAAGGACAAAAAAGAACAAGTACGCGTAAAGCGCAAAGCAAGGAACTATGTCGTGGTGGATAACACGCTTTATCAACGTGGGGTTTCGGTCAACGTCTTGATGAAGTGCATCATAGCTGATCGAGAAAGAGCATTGCTGGAGGAAATCCATGGAGGCATCTATGGTAACCACGCAGCTTCACGCACACTAGTCGGGAAGGCCTATAGAGCTGGTTTCTTTTGGCCATCAGCTAAGGCGGATGCAAAAGATATCGTCAAGAAGTGCCAAGACTGCCACTTCTTCGCTCGACAAGCACATGTCCCAGCTCATGAACTTAACACGATCCCTTTATCTTGGCCCTTCTCCTGTTGGGGCCTTGATCTCATGGGTCCCCTAGCTAAAGCTCCCGGTGGTTTCGAGAGGCTTATTATAGCCATCGACAAGTTCACCAAGTGGATTGAAGCTCAGCCGTTGGTAAACCCAAAGGCTGAGAACCTGATCAAGTTTTTTGACGGAATTGTCCAGAGATTTGGCGTCCCTCATAACATCATCACAGACTTGGGATCAGTATTCACCAGTGAAAAATTCCAAGATTACTGCGAGAAGTACTCGATCGAGATCCATTATGCCTCAGTCGCCCATCCCCGCGCTAACAGACAAGTCGAGAAGGCCAATGGCTTGTTGCTGCAAGGGCTAAAGCCCAGACTCTATGAATCTCTAAAGAATTACGGTGGCAAGTAGGCTAAGGACCTGCCTGCAGTACTCTAGGGGCTATGCTCTCAGCCTAGTCGTGCCACTGGGCAGTCGCCATATTTTCTAGTCTATGGGTCTGAAGCAGCCCTACCTGCTGATCTCCTTTGGGTGGCTCCACGACTGGAAAACTACGACGAACAACTCGCCCAACAAGAAAGATTCCAAGATGTTGATGGCATTGAGGAGGCCCGAGTGGCAGCTCTTATCTAGAACACTAACCTCGAAGGCCTACGCCGTTATCATCAGCGATCTGTCCAGCCTCGTTCTTTCGTCATATGAGACTTGGTTTTGAGGCGCATTCAGAAGACTAATGACCTCCATAAGCTTATGTCACAATGGGAAGGTCCGTTCCTCATCAAGAAAGTTATTGGAGCTGGATCCTATCATCTCCAAACTCAGGAAGGTGAAGACTTGCCAAATCCGTGGAACATCGAGCATATGCGGAAGTTCTACCCGTAAAGCGGGTCTACGTAAACTTTTCAATGTACTCATCATGACTAAAGATCAATAAAGATGATGTCTCCCTGCCAACTAAAAGTTTTAGTATGTTTCTCATGTTTTTCGCCACCAATACTCTCACTAGAGAGGCCTTGTGAAAGCCTGATGCTTAAAAGCACTGGCCTGGGGTAGTATTTCTACGCAAAGGACCCAAGACTGCTTTCAATGAAAGTGGAAATAAGCCTTAGAAGTCTTGGTTGGGCTACCCCAACCCATACACAGTTGTAGGAGTCAGTCTCGCCCTTTGTGGCTTTGCTTTCATTAGAAAGCTTGAGGACTTCTTGTTGCATGTTTTTTGAAAGACGATCACACTAGACTCCTCGATTTTCACACTAAAGGAGCTCATTAGAGTCTAATCCTGAACGTGTCTCGCATACAATAGTATCGCCTTTTCACGTAAACGCATAAACTACTACAAGTAGTAATCTGGGCTTGCGCTAGTAGCCTATCTTGTCTTAACATGACCCAAAAATACTACTTTTGCTACAGCAGAAACGCTCATACGATGAGTCGATGTACTAAAAGTAGTCAACGCAACATACAATTGCGCCAAGGCTACTTAGCGAGTAGCGAACCCAAAAGACTACTTAAGAAGTAGCAAATCTGAAAGACTACTTAACCAGTAGCAAGTTGAAAGAACTACTTAACTAGTAGCAATACAGAACGACTACTTAACCAGTAGCCAACATGGAAGACTACTTAACAAGTAGCAATATTACAAGGCAAGCCCAATATTGTTCACAAACTACTCTAACGAGTTGATGAATTGATCAGCTATGGGTTCGGTAGTTCAACTACTTCAAGCTTAGCCTCTGGATTATGCGCCTTCACCATGGCTATCAGTTAATTGATGCAGTCCTTTATGGTGTTCTTACAAAAGTCAGAAATCTGACCAGGCACCATGCTGACGCGCTCCAAGAAAGATTGGTTACTGGTTCCTGCGCCTTCTGGGGTTACCATCTCCAGAATACCCTACGTCCCGTGTGCTTGATTGTATTGCACATGGGTTGAGTCTGATAATCTGCCGAGCTAGGGACCCCTGCCCTTCTTTATATATCCCAGGGGGCATGGCTAGTCTCCTAGTCGGTTACAATGTGGGAGTACTAGTATGATTACACGAGTAGTTTTCCGAGTAGTTCTACTAGGACTCGGTATTCTTTCTTGAGGGTACCCGTGGATGTATATCCCACAGTTACCATCTCCATAATTGGCATCACGACTTCTTCCAGGGCCTTCTTTACCGCCTGCAGATCTTCAACTTCTTTCTGTTTGGCTTGTTGAGTCACCAAGGCTCTCTTGATCTGTTTTTCCCAATCCACTCGGGTTTGATGCTCCTTTGTGAACTCATCATCTTTTTGGGTCACCAACTTCTCTAAGCAGTCACACTCTTCAATTTGGCGTTGCAAGGCGTTGTACCGTGATGTGGAAGTACCCTTCTCATCATCAAGTTCTTTCTTCAATTATGTGGATAAGACACAGAGGAATAATTGTTCAAAACAAGATTATAAAGGTAACCACTTTATCTACAAGATAGAGTACTTGCGTTTTGAGCTCGCAGCTTGCGGTTGCGAGTATCAAGCTTTGCTTTTTCATCTCCAAGAACTTCAAGTTGCTTGTAGAGGTTGTTAATCATCTCTTGATGTTTAACCCGAGTTGTTTCCCGGGCTTCCAAATTCGCAGCCAGGTCTTCCTCTAGCTCCTTGACGCGAGCTTCTAGTTCGGCATCACTGGGTTGTTGCAGTTTTGCTACTAAGGCCTATGATTGGTGATACACTTGTTATTTACTAATTTCTGGAAGTATAATTTACTACAAGTAAGAAGTCCTTACCAAGGAAGTTTCTAGGTGCTTCTTGAGTTAACCAGACTCGCTCTCAGTGTTGCCCTCCATGACAGCAATCTACAAGATGGATAGTTAGTCATTAGCATGATAATGATGGTTGTGCAAAAATATTAATGTGCTTTTCACAAAGTTACTTACATTTTTGGGAGTCTCTTCCCTTGTTTGTAGAGTGCTTTTGCCAACATCCATGCTGGGCATCTCTGTTTCATCTGTTCCGCTAGTCTACGACTTTTGCAGGTCACACATCATGGTGGTCACAAATAGTAGACATGGTATATGAATTGGTGGACTAGATTGTACATATTAAGCAATTGGGCATACCTCTACATTTGTTGGGATGATCTCTACTTCCTCAGGAGCGGCTGGTGGAGTAGAGCTTGCCCCGGGTACTAGTAGATGAGACGTGGAGTCCTTTTCTGGGGGCTTGTTCAAATCAAGCGTATCATTGTCCTCAGCAGCAACACCCGAATCGACGTCCATGGCAGTAGGGGACTTCTCTTTTTCCTTCTCCAGGCCTGCTACAACGGCTACATCGGCAGCTTTATCCAGTTCAGCCTCGACGAGTGGTTCTTCAGTGACTTGCTCCTGTTCTGCTGCGACGGGTGGTTATTCAGCACTTTTTCCGTTTTTGTGGCAGCAGGCGGTTGTTGATCCACTTTGTCAGTTTGTGATACATTGCTGTCAAGAATGCCTGGGTTGGTGACCTATCATGAAATAAGTGGAAGGATTATCGATCGACTACTCGAACATGTATAGTTGTATACATACAAGACATAAGCATTGGTTTTACTTACTCTACAAGAGGCACTGCTTTTGGTTTGAAACTAAACTTTGACAGCCTTGGAACAGCCAACTTTGAGCTTGTGGTGCTTCCAGTTGCACCACTACCCATGGCACTAGCCGTGCATGAGCTTTGAGGAGTAGTGATCAACTTAGAAATCTTCAGGCGCTCAGATGGATCTACCTCAGGGTTAAAACCACTCGAGGGTGTTTCTGATCGTGTCATGGCAGATCTTTTTCTTTTCAAGCTTGGGGGAATTATCGGGGCCTCTCTTGAGCACTCTGGTTTGAAAGTACCCCACAGGATTTTCGGTGATGGCATCGACTTGTTAGGATTTTCTACTCCTATGGTGTGATAATCTTCAATAATTACTGGGACGGGTACAAGGGACTTACCCTTGGGGTCCTCCTGATCCGTGGAATGTATCTTCATCAGAATCAGCTACAACTTCATCTTCAACACTGGCGGCTGTGTCAACATTTGCTTCAGCAGTTTGAGTTTTCTCTGAGGAGCTCTTGCTGAAGTCTTCCCACTCTGCACTGGTGAGACCACCGACTGGTTCATCGTTATCTTCATTAGAAGGCTGCATCAAAGACAACCACTCAGATGAGAAGTGTTATTAAAAAATTATTAACAAAACAAGGCATATGTTTACTTACCGAGCTTGGGGGTTTTCCTTTTGAGTACTCCCCGATGATGATAGGTTTGTCCATTATGCCACTGAACATGCGTGACAGTCGCGTCAACACTGTCTCATCTGCTAATATTTCTGGCGCCATCCTTGAGGGATCTGAGCTTCCCTCGTAGTCGTATCCAAGATTCACGCGCTCCTAGAGTGGTTGCACCCTTCGCTTTAAAAAGCAGAATGCAATTCCTACTCCAGTGAGGCCTTTCTTCTTCAATGCGTGTACTCGCTTTAACAAAGCGGGTACATCCTTGGCTTCTTCAGCGTTAGGCTTGTTGTTCCAGTTGGATAGATCTTTTGGGTACCATCCATCTTTTACTGGACAACTTTTGCCATGATTTCCTGCTGTATTAAAGATACACAGGAAAAAGATTAGTGTATATACATGTAATTTACAACAGAAAAGGAAGTCATCCAAGACAACTTACCAATGATAAACCAGTCTGACTTCCAGTCTTCGCACGAGTCCTTAATCGGCACGTCAAATCGTTGATCTTTCATCTTCTGGCGAAATTAAATTCCAGCTCCACCGACTACTTCTGTCCTCCGGAAGGTGGATTGGGGTTTGATGTGGTATAGAGTGCGGAACGGGGCAAGATTTGGTTTAACTCCAAGAAATGCCTCACAGGCATGGACAAAGACAAAGATGTACAAAATCCCATTGGGATTAAGATGGAGGAGTTGCAGCTTATAGAAATCAAGAACTTTTCGGAAGATTGAAGAAATAGGAAAACCAGCCCCACGCTCGCAAAAAGAGAGAAATAAGGGGATTTCATCGGTGTTTTCAGTGGGAAACTGAAGATTCACGCAAGACTTCCATTCAAGAGTTTGTTGCGACATGAGCAAATCTTGAGCCACTAGGCTATTAAGATCATCTTCTGAGGAAGTGCAGAACTTCCAAGCATTGGCGAGCGAAGGATGAGTCTTGGAGTTGGGCTTTGTGTTTGGATCTACCAACGATGCCTTCTTCCTTGCGGTCTTTCTCTCCGGTGGCTTGGCGAATCCGGCATCCTCGGTGTTCTTCACGGCGCCCTTCTTCTGACCCATGGCAGCTGAGCGTGTCACTACCTAGGATTTTTCTCGCATTAATAGATTGGGAAGTGGTGGTACGATGCACTAAGGTTGCGCAAGCTCGGAGGCTATAATCTCGGGGGCTATTAGCTCTGAGCTCAGGAAGGATATTGATTGTGGTGCACTAAGCAGATGGAAATGAGTAAGGTCGAACCTTAAGATTTATAATGGCAGCTAGGGTTACTGTACGCAGCAGTGCCGTGGCGCATCACATTTCCGCCATCAGGGCTGATTTTTTAGGGATAACCTTCCTAACTAACCACCAATGACGGAATCTTCGGATGATTCAAGATTTGTGCAGATTTTTTAAGATTTTTCTTGATCTTTAAACCAAAGATATTTCCTTCAAAGATCGGGGGCTGCTAGCGGATTATTTAGGATTTGATTTTTCTGAAATTTAAGGCTTAAGTCACGCGAAGATCTTCGACTGGTTTGAACAAAACTACTCGAAGCTCGGGAGCTATACCAATGGGTGCACCTACTCGGTGCACGCCATTGAACTACACAAGAAGATAGAAGATTGCTTTTGAACCTTCGACTACTTAAAAAGTAGTCAGAGGCTTGGGGGCTACTGTGGGACCAGGATCCCTAGGGCCACTCATTTACGGGATTAAACTACTCGGCTATAGGAAGTTTGACCCAACTACTCCAAACCAGTAGGCTATGGTGCAAGACGTCGTAGTTGATTGGGAGAACTAGTCGTGTACTGTTAGGAGACTCCTCAAAGTACCATATTGTAGTACTCCATGTTGTATGCAACTAGGATCATGGAACAAACTTGTAACTCTGCTCCCCGGATATATAAGGCGGAGTAGGGACTCCTCCAAAACAACTCAACCTCACGTGCAATACAATCAAGCATAAAGGACGCAAGGTATTACGCAATTTGCGGCCCAAACTGTCTAAATCTTTGTGTTGTGTGTGCACCATCATTCCTAGAACTCAGTGAGACCCACAAATCTACTCTCCGAGATACCCCTAGAAAGATACGCTCGAGATAAATCTTCGATACTTGGTGCCCACCGTGGGGCTACATGCCGCAAGCACGATGGGATCAACCAACTTCAACACCTGCGGCATCGAGGAGGGCGCGACCTTTGTCTTCGGCGCCTGGACCTTTATCCCCTTAGGCAATGGCAAGTTCACAAGCCACCTTGCAGATTGCCCGGGCCCGTACTCAATGACGGCAGTTCCACCAGAACCGCTCCGTGACCTCGTCGAGAAACAAGACTCGGCGACTACTTCGGCCTCGACTTCGACCTCGGCTCCGACACGCATCATGACCTGGAGTTCAACTTTGACTCTAACTCCAACTCCAATCGGGACTCTCCAAGTCGAGTCCGGGTACAACTCGCTTCAAATTATGGAAGGAGCAGGGAACTCCGAGCCGGCTACGCCATCGGACAACCCCACTGATCGATTCCCATTCGGACTCACCAACTCCATGGTTGTATATCAGCAGATGTGCACTATGGAGATTAACAAGACTACAAGTCAAGAGCCTAGCCTGATCGTGGATCATTGCAAGGACTTCGAGCCGGCTCATAAGCCATCGAAGGACGACGACAAAGACGACTTCACAATCCTGCTAAGTGACACCCCCGACAACATTGCGCGCTTACACTACTGCGCCCAGTTCAACACCAGCTTCGAGCTGGAGGAACCACTCGTTTGCCTCCCATCAGGACTAGTCGTAACCAGGACACCAGGAGGACTTGTTGTTCACTGGCCTGGTGCGATCCCAGCTGACACCTGCCGAGATAACGAGTCAAGACTTGCCACGGTCATCCTAGAGGAACTATCTTACCAGGACCGGCAAGACTGCTTTGCTCACCACCTCAACAGAGAGCTCGAGCGACAACTTCTCCAACACCCAGATCGTCCTCTCCCTCAGCGACCAAGACCCCGATCGACAGGTGTTCATGGCGGGCAATGATGACAAGGGCACCCAGTACGACCGTGAGCACATAACAGACATCTCCGAGGAAGAATGTACCGCCAATGGAGAAACTAAGGAACAAAAGACCTCCAGACAAGCAAGGAATGCTAAGCGCAAGCAGAGGCGCATAAATGCTCCTACATGCTGATGCGATGCTCAACCTCGCACAAGACTTTGACATGGTCGGAGACCAACCAATACTCCAAGAGGCGCCGCTCAACATCACCGTGGTGGTAGAGCTCGTCAGGGCCATGCCTGACCCCCGTACCGCTAGACAAGTCCTCACGCTCCTAGAGATGGTGCGCAGAAGTATCAACTAGGCAAACCCTGCCTCAAGCCACCACACGTCCATAAGCAGGCACACCGGAGCCAGCGCATGCCTGACGACCCCGAAGCCACACCAGGTACAGCGGGTGCTCCACGAGAGCCATCCACCGCCACCACAGGAGGCCGCGGACGAAATCAAGATGCTGGCCGCGGTCATGATCGAGACGGAGGACATGGTCGGAACCAAGACGGTGGAAGGCCATGTGATGGAGATCTTTGCAACACCATCAATGCCAAGCGTGACACTCGTTCTGTAATCCAAACGAGTAGACAACTACGTGTTGAGTCAGAACTACGTCGACGTGAAGACTACGACCGCCGCTACGGACCCCCACCTTGCCAACATGATCAGGATCGTCCCCATGACCACAACCGCCCACGCGACCAAGATCAATCCTGCGACCATGATCGCCCACGCAACCAAGATCGTCCCCACGACAATGATTGGCCACGTGATCGTGACTATTCCCGTGACAACGACCATCCACGTGAGCGTGATCACCCACGTGACCAAGACCATCCTCGACATCGCGGCCAAGATCCACCCGATGTGTTGATCGTCCACGACAAAACGACTCTGAACACAGCGACTCCAACTACCGGCAGGACCCCTCGCCGAGGGACAAGTACGACGGGTTCCCAGCCTTCTCCAAGCGTCTCACGAACATCAAGTGCCCAAGCAAGTTCAAGCCGACTAGAATCGAGAAGTTCATGGGCAAGCCAGATCCAGAACAATGGATGCGGATCTACTCGACTGCAATCTAGATGGCGAGAGGCTCCAACGACACCAAAGTCACTTACTTCCTAGCACACGATGGCCAACTGCTTCCACCTTAAATAGGAGTTTGACAAGCAAGGCCCTCTCAAAGATGACAAGGCTGAGAAGAAGAAAAAGGATGACAAGGAAGACAAAGATCATGGCAATGGCTACCCCCAGGTCGAGAATGTCGTTGCAGTCCTGTTCTGCGGCGAGTCGTTGAACCAGTCCAAGCGGGCCAAGAAGCTTACTCTTCGGGAGATCATGGCGATAGAACTAGCCACTCCAACATACCTGAAGTGGTCAGAAGTCCCTATCACGTTCTCCAGAGCGGATCAGTGGACCAACTTCGCTAACCCGGGTAGATACCCACTTGTCCTGCATCCAGTCGTGGCGCAAGCCAGACTAACCAAGGTACTCATGGACGGAGGCGGCGGGCTCAACATGACATTCACAAAGATGGGCCTTGATATCACCAAGTTCCTGAAGATCACAGAGTCACCGTTCTACGGCATTGTACCAGGAAATGTTGCAGTTCCTCTAGACCAAGTCACACTCCCAGTCACCTTCGGGATAGAAGCCAACTTCAGGACCAAGTACATCAGTTTGAGGTGGCAGACTTTCAGACCTCGTACCATGCGATCCTCGGGCGACCAGCCTGTGGGACCAGGATTGTCACACCCTGCTCAGTTTCTATGGCCCAGTAGTGGCCCATGAGTGCGGGATGCACGTGTTTAGTGCCACATTGCTAGTTTAGCAAGGGTGGAGTCAACTTATAAGCCTTTGTCTTCCAGCCATAGCACCTTCGGGTTAACCCTTTTACACGAAGCGAGGACGAAAGTGTAAGTAGGGTGCTATGTGTACGCGTACACGACCCTCGGAAGGGCCGTGCGGGGCGGCTTTGGAGGGCGGGGTGTTACAAATGGTATCAGAGCCGACCCTCGCAGTTGCGCGTACGGGTCAGTGTGCGGGCATAGGGCGCATGGCGCGTATGGCCCGAGTAGGGCATACGGCATGGACTATGGCGCCGGCACTGGACGTACGGTCATGCACTAAGGGGGAACGTTCCTGGACATTTGCCCGTGTGGGTGAGTTGCACCGACGAGGACGTCGGGTTCTTTGGGGGGTGTATGTCACACCCAGCCCAGTTTGTATGGCCCAGTAGTGGCCCATGAGTGCGGGATGCACGTGTTTAGTGCCACATTGCTAGTTTAGTAAGGGTGGAGTCAACTTATAAGCCTTTGTCTTCCAGCCATAGCACCTTCGGGTTAACCCTTTTACACGAAGCGAGGATGAAAGTGTAAGTAGGGTGCTATGTGTACGCGTGCACGCCCCTCGGAAGGGCCGTGCGGGGCGACTTTGGAGGGCGGGGTGTTACAAGGATCCCTAGGGCCATTCATCCATGGGATTAAGCTACTCGATAGGGAAGATTTAATCTGACTACTTTAAACTAGTCGGCTATGGTGCAAGACGGTGTAGTTGATTGGAAAGACAAATCGTGTACTGTTAGGAGACTCCCCAAAGTACCCTATTGTAGTACTCCTTGTTGTATACGACTAGGATTATGTAACCGACTTGTAACTCTGCTCCTCGGATATATAAGGTGGAGCAGGGACCCCCTCAAAACAACTCAACTCACGTGCAATACAATCAAGCACACAGGACGTAGGGTATTACGCTACTCACGGCCCGAACATGTCTAAATCATTGTGTTGTTCGTGCACTATCGTTCCTAGAACTCGACGAGACCCACAAATCTATTTCCTGGGGTACCCCCTAGTAGACGTGCTCGACATAAATCGTCGACACTTGGTGCCCACCGTGGGGCCTACTCGCTGAAGCTCGACATTAGGCGCGATGGGATCAAGCTTCATCACCGACGACATTGAGGAGGGTGCAACTTTCGTCATCGGCGCGTGGACCTTTGTTGCTGATGGCAAAGGTAACTTCACAAGTTTCCTTGCTGATCACCCAAGCCCGTACTTGATGATGGCGTCTCTAAGGGAGCCGCTCCGCGAAACACCTGCCTCGACAACAACTCCGGCGACAATTTCGATCTCAATTCTGACACCTCACAGGAATTTGAGCTTGACTTCGACCCCAACTTTGATCAGGATTACTCCAAACGATATCGGGTACAACTCGCTTCCAAATAGGGGTTGGGAACTCCGAGACGGCTACGCCATCGAACAACCCCTCGAATCAATTCCTACTCGGAGTCCCCAAAGCTGCGGCTACATATCAATAGATCCACGTCGCAGAGCAGAGGGAAGACGTACTAAAAGTCAACAGTCCAACCGTGGAAGGCAGCAAGGACTCTAAGCCGGCGTTTGAGCTATTAGAGGACAATGAAGATGACGACTTCATGATTCTATTGAGCGACAACCATGACAACGTCGCACGCTAACCTGTTGTGCCCACTTCAAGACCGACTACGATCTTGAAGAACCACTCGTATATCTTCCGTCAGGACTCGTAGTAACCAGACACCAGGAGGACTTGTTGTTCACTGGCCTGGCGTGATACCTACCGAAGCCTGCGAGACAACGAGTCAAGGCTAGCCGCAACGTTTCTGGAAGAACTACCCTACTAGGACGGTCGGACAGCTTCCATCACCTCCTCCTCCGACAACACAAAGGACAACTTCTCCAACGCCCTGACTCTGTTACTACAGACTTCTCCCGACCCTAGCAGACAAGTCTTCATGGCCGGCTCAGGCGATCAAGGCACCCAATACGATCGTGAGCTGATTGGTGACATCTCCGAAGAACCCACTGCCAATGGAGAATCTAAGGAACAGAGAACCTCAAGACAAGCAAGGAACGCCAAGAGAAAACAAAGGCATATTAATGCAGCCCTATGTGCTAACGCAACTCAAAACCTCACAAGAGATTTCACGATGGTTGGTGACCAACCGGTGCTCTAGGACGCCCCAATGAACATCTCCGTCGCAGTAGAAATCGTCAGGTCCATGCCGGAAACACCACAAATCAGGCATGTCATGACCCTCCTAGAGACGGCTTGTGAGAACATCAGCACCGGTCCTGCATTAAGCCACCACGCCTCAAGCGGCAGACATCCTGGAGGCAGACCCTCGCACGACCCCGCAACATTGGCCCACCCAAGTCGCGCTCCCCGAGGGCCATCGGGCGGAGCAGCTGGAAGGCAAGCTAACACGCAAGTCCCCAATGCCAGAGCTCAAGATGGCAACAGGCCACGTAACGGGCCCAACCGTGATAGCGATCTCTGCTCCCACATCAATGCCAACCGAGACGCCCACTCGGTAATACAATCAAGTAGAGCAAACCAGATCAACTCAGAGCTTCACAGGCGTGAAGAATTCGACCGTCGCTATGGACCACTACCTCATGACCACACTCATGACAGCGATCGCCCTCCACGCGGCCGTGACCGTGACCACCTACGTGATGCAGATCGTCAACAACACAATAACGATCCCCAACGAGATAACAATCGCGATGGTGATCGCCCTCCACGTGGACGAGACTATGACAAAAACCGTGATCACAATCACGGATGCGTGAGGCCTAACAATTCACCAAGCCACAGCTCGGACAGTCGTAGAAACCACTATGACTCCGACCGCAATGATGGTCATCGCGGACGTAATTGATCGCTAGAAGACAAGTACGATGGCTTCCCAGCATTCTCCAGCCACATCAAGAAGATCAAGCTACCCAGCAAGTTCAAGACAACTGGGATTGAGAAGTTCATGGGCAAACAAGATCCTGAACAATGGCTAAGAGTCTACTCGACTGCGATCCAGATGGCTGGAGGATCCAACGATGTAAAAGTCAACTACTTCCCCATCATGATGGATACTACTCCGCTCACATGGCTCGAGGGCCTTTGCCCTGGGTCCATTGACTCCTGGGAAGACCTCAGCAAGAAGTTCACTGCCAATTTCCATGGAACTTGGTCTCTCGAACCCGATTTGAATTGGCAGCCTGTAAACAGGATAAAAGTGAAACCCTGTGCAAATTCATCAAGAGATTCTTTGAAAAAAGAACAGCAATTGTGTACATATCTGATCGTGAGGTCATAGACTGTTTCCATGATGGACTCTACACCAGAGAACTACATCGTGAGTTTGGCAGACGACGCCCAACAACTATCCCAGAGTTGCGGCGTATGACAGCCGAGTGGGCTGATCAAGATGATCGTGAGCGCGAGCGCTTTGACATGCGTTGCAACAACATCAATAATGACAATAACTACCACAGAGGAGGCAAGGATCGCCGCAACGATAACAACCATGATTTCAACCGCGACAACAAAAAGCGCAAGCCAGACAACACTGTCGCGGCAGTTGAACGCCCCCAGCGGAAGAAAAACACGATCTCTATTGACAAAGTGATGAACGGACCTGGTCCATATCATCCGAACGGACGACACAAGATGGCCGATTGCTTTCACATTAAACAGGAATTTAATAAGCAAGGACCAACAAAGACAGACAAATAGGACAACAAGAAAGATGTCAGGGATGACAACAATCATAAAATTGTTTTCCTCAAGTCCAGAATGTCGTAGCAGTCCTGTTTAGCGGCGAATCCTTAAATCAGTCAAAACGGGCAAAGAAACTGTCGCTCCGTGAGATCATGGCAATACAACCAGCCACCCCGACATACCTCAAGTGGTCCAAAATTCTCATCACCTTCTCCAGAAAAGATCAGTGGACCAACTTCGCCAACCCAGGCAAATATTCATTGGTTTTGGATCCAGTCGTGGCACAAGCCAGACTAACTAAAGTTCTCATTGACAGAGGCAGCGGGCTCAACGTCATCTTTGTGAAGACCTTTATCAAAATGGGATTCGATATCACCAAACACCAAAAGCCCACCGAATCTCCGTTCTACGGTGTCATGCCCGGTAACGCGGCGATCCCTCTAGGACAGGTCACACTCCCAGTAACCTTCGGCACAGAAGCCAACTTTAGGACAGAGTACATCAAGTTCGAAGTGGCTGACTTTGAGACCTCGTATCATGCGATTCTTGGGCGTCCAGCCCTCGCCAGATTCATGGCGATTCCACTCTACGTATATCTTGTTCTCAAAATGCCTGCTCCTAAAGGAGTTCTCTCCTTAAAAGGTGATCTGAAGATCGCTTACGACTGTGATGTGGAAGCAGTAGAGTTCGCCGCCACCTCACAAGTTCCTATCCAGATGCTGGAAGTACTCGCTCTGACCAAGAAGTCAAAAGAAGAAGTACTCGCTAAATTCATGGCGATCCCGCATTATGTGTACCTTGTTCTCAAGATGCCCGCTCCTAAAGGAGTACTCTCCCTAAAGGGAGACCTGAAGATTGCCTACGATTGCGACGTGGAAGCCGTGGGGTCCGCTGCCACCTCGCAAGTCCCCATCCAGATGCTGGAAGTACTCACTTTGGTCAAGAAGTCGAACGAGGAAGACCTGGAGGTACCCAACAAGAAGTCCACAAGCACCAGCTTCAAGCCCTCCAAAGAAGTGCACCTTAAAACTGTAGATCTTCGGACGGGCAACTCGTCTAAGACTGCCCTTATAGGGGCTGACTTAGATTGTAAATAGGAAGATGCACTCGCAAGTTCCTCCAAAATAAGAAAGATATCTTTGCTTGGAAACCATCTGATATGCCTGGTGTTCCTAGGGAGCTTGCCGAGCACAAACTTTATGTTGATGAGAACGTGAAGCCCAAGAAGCAGCGCTTAAGATGCTTTGCTCATGACAAACGCGATGCTATCAAAGCAGAGATTGCCAAACTACTCGCAGCTGGCTTCATCAAAGAAGTCTTTCATCCAGAGTGGTTGGCCAATCCTGTCCTGGTCAGAAAGAAGAAGAACAATGAGTGGCAGATGTGCATTGACTACACCGACCTCAACAAGCACTGCGCAAAGGACCCCATGGGTCTACCGCGCATTGATCAAGTCATGCACTCCACGGCTGGTTGTGCACTCCACTTTTTCCTCGACTGCTACTCAGGATATCATCAGATAGCCCTGAAGAAGGAGGACCAGATTAAGACCTCGTTCAGCACTCCCTTCGACGCATACTGTTACACAACAATGTCCTTTGGGTTGAAGAATGCAGGAGCCACATACCAATGAGCCATACAAAAGTGCCTGACTTCTCAAATCGACCGCAATGTAGAGGCATATGTTGATGATGTGGTTGTCAAGACAAGAGAGCCAGAGAATCTCATTGCTGACCTGCAGGAAACCTTCGATAACCTGCGAAAATTCTGATGGAAGCTCAACCCGACTAAGTGCGTCTTTGGTGTACCGTCAGGGAAACTACTAGGATTTAAGGTCACTCATAGATGCATTGAGGCTAACCTGTCCAAGATCACGGCTATCCTTAACATGGATGCCCCAAAGAACGTCAAGGACGTGTAGAAGCTCATGGGCTACATCGCAGCCTTGAACATATTTATATCACAACTTGGGGAAAAGGGTCTCCCTTTCTTCAAGCTGCTCAAGAAGCAAGACCAGTTCACTTGGACTAAAGAGGCAAACACAGCCTTCGAGCAACTGAAGGCTTACCTGTCTACCTCCCCGGTACTTGTCGCTCCAGCTAAAGATGATCACCTCTACCTATACATCACATCTACTACACACGTGGTCAGTACATTCATCATGGTCGAGCGGCAAGAAGAAGGCCATGTCAGTTTACTACAATAGCGAAGTACTCTTTGAGTCCAAGATCCACTACCCTCAAGCCCAGAAGCTACTATATGCGATCTTCATCACCTCACAAAAGTTGAGACGCTACTTCTAGGCGTTCAAGATCACAGTAGTCACTAAATTTCCACCGGAAGAAATTCTCAACAACCCCAACGTGACTGGACACGTATGCAAGTGGAAGGTAGAAATAGCAGCATATCACCTAGACTTTGCTTCCCAGATGGCTATCAAGTCTCAAGCCCTTGCTGATTTCACGGTCGAGTGGACAAAACTCCAGTACTCTAGGGCAACTACACACTAGGAGCATTGGATCATGTACTTTGATGGATCGTTGAAGCTGGAAGGTGGACTAGTCAGATAACTCATATCCCTCAAAGGTGACCAGCTTAAATATGTCCTCCAAATCATGTTTCCACTTTCTAACAATGAAGCAGAGTATGAAGCCATGCTGCACGGGCTCTGCCTGGCAGCATCGCTCGGCATCAAATGACTCGTCGTTTATAGAGATTCTGCGGTTGCCATCAACAAGTCAACAAAGACTGGGATTGCTCTAAAGAGAACATGGACGCTTACTGCATGGAAGTTCGCAAGCTCGAATGCAACTTCTATGGCTTGGAGTTCCATCACGTCGTCTGCGACAACAATGTCGCTGCTGACGCCCTGTCCAAGCTAGGATTAAGTCGCACAGATGTTCCAGCGGAAATATTCATTCACGAACTATGACATCCATCCATCAAGGAGTCAACACCTGAAGAAAGTACTCCCAAGCTACCGTAGCCGGACCTATAGATCATGGTCATCGACACAGACTGGATGACACCTTTCATCGAGTACTTAAAAGATCACAAACTCCCGAAGGATGAAAAAGAACAAGTACGCGTAAAGCGCAAAGCAAGGAACTATGTCGTGGTGGATAACACGCTTTATCGTCGTGGGGCTTTGGTCAACGTCTTGATGAAGTGCATCACAGCTGATCGAGAAAGAGCATTGCTGGAGGAAATCCATGGAGGCATCTGCGGTAACCACGCAGCTTCACGCACACTAGTCGGGAAGGCCTATAGAGCTGGTTTCTTTTGGCCATCAGCTAAGGCAGATGCAAAAGATATCGTCAAGAAGTGCCAAGACTGCCACTTCTTCGCTCGACAAGCACATGTCCCAGCTCATGAATTTAACACGATCCCTTTATCTTGGCCCTTCGCACGTTGGGGCCTTGATCTCGTGGGTCCCCTAGCTAAAGCTCCCGGTGATTTCGAGTGGCTTATTATAGCCATCGACAAGTTCACCAAGTGGATTGAAGCTCAGCCGTTGGTAAACCCAAAGGCTGAGAACCTGATCAAGTTTTTTGACGGAATTGTCCAGAGATTTGGCGTCCCTCATAAAATCATCACAGACTTGGGATTAGTATTCACCAGTGAAGAATTCCAAGATTACTGCGAGAATTACTCGATCCATTATGCCTTGGTCACCCATCCACGCGCTAACAGACAAGTCGAGAAGGCCAATGGCTTGTTGCTGCAAGGGCTAAAGCCCAGACTCTATGAATCTCTGAAGAAGTACGGTGGCAAGTAGGCTAAGGAACTGCCTGCAGTACTCTAGGGGCTACGCGCTCAGCCTAGTCGTGCCACTGGGCAGTCACCATATTTTCTGGTCTATGGGTCTGAAGCAGCCGTACCTGCTGATCTCCTTTAGGCGGCTCCACGACTGGAAAACTACGACGAACATTTCACCCAGCAAGAGAGATTCCAAGATGTCGATGGCATTGAGGAGGCCTGGGTGGCAGCTCTTATCCAGAACACTAACCTCGAAGGCCTACGCCATTATCATCAGCGATCTGTCCAGCCTCGTTCTTTTGTCATAGGAGACTTGGTTTTGAGGCACATTCAGAAGATTGACGACCTCCACAAGCTTATGTCACGATGGGAAGGTCCGTTCCTCATCAAGCAAGTTATTGGAGCTGGATCCTATCATCTCCAAACTCAGGAAGGCGAAGACTTGCCAAATCCATGGAACATCGAGCATATGCGCAAGTTCTACCCGTAAAGCGGGGCTACGTAAACTTTTCAATGTACTCATCATGACTAAAGATCAATAAAGACGATGTCTCCCTGCCAACTAAAAGTTTTAGTGTGTTTCTCATGTTTTTCGCCAGTAATACTCTCACTAGAGAGGCCCTGTGAAAGCCTGATGCTTAAAAGCACTGGCCTGGGGTAGTTTTTCTGCGCAAAGGACCCAAGACTGCTTTCAATGGAAGTGGAAAAAATCCTTAGAAGTCTTGGTTGAGCTACCCCAACCCATACACGGTTGTAGGAGTCAGTCTCGCGCCCTTTGTGGCTTTGCTTTCATTAGAAAACTTGAGGACGTCCTGTTGCATGTTTTTGGAAAGACGATCACACCAAACTCCTCGATTTTCACACTAAAGGAGCTCATTAGAGTCTAATCCTGAACGCGTCTCGCATACATTAGTATCGCCTTTTCACGTAAACGCATAAACTACTACAAGTAGTAATCTAGGCTTGCGCTAGTAGCCTATTTTGTCTTAACATGGCCCAAAAATACTATTTTTGCTACAACAGAAATGCTCATACGATGAGTCGATGTACTAAAAGTACTCAACGCAACATACAATTGCGCCAAGGCTACTTAGCGAGTAGGGAACTCAAAAGACTACTTAAGAAGTAGCAAATCTAAAAGACTACTTAACCAATAGCAAGTTGAAAGAACTACTTAACTAGTAGCAATACAGAACGACTACTTAACCAGTAGCAGTATATCATCGTCCACTTAACCAGTAGCCAACATGGAAGACTACATAACAAGTAGCAATATTACAAGGCAAGCACAATATTGTTCACAAACTACTCTAACGAGTTGATGAATTGATCAGCTATGGGTTCGGTTTCGACTACCAACGCCTCATATTCCTCTAATGTGCCTCCAGCGGGTAGTTCAACTACTTCAAGCTTAGCCTCTGGATTATGCGCCTTCACCATGGCTAGTAGTTAATTGATGTAGTCCTTTATGGTGTTCTTACAAAAGTCAGTAATCTGACCGGGCACCATGCTGACGCACTCCAAGAAAGATTGGTTACTGGTTCCTGCGACTTCTGGGGTTCCTGTCGACGATTTATGTCGAGCACGTCTGCCTGGGGTACCCCGGGGAGTAGTTTTGTGGGTCTCGCCGAGTTCTAGGAACGATAGTACATGAACAACACAAAGATTTAGATAGGTTCGGGCCGCGAGTAGCGTAATACCCTACGTCCTGTGTGCTTGATTGTATTGCACGTGGGTTGAGTTGAATAATCTGCCGAGCTAGGGACCCCTGCCCTTCTTTATATATCCCAGTGGGCATGGCTTGTCTCCTAGTCGGTTACAATGTGGGAGTCCTAGTATGATTACACGAGTAGTTTTCCGAGTAGTTCTACTAGGACTCGGTATTCTTTCTTGAGGGTACCCGAGAATGTATATCCCACAAGCCCCCGAGCACTTCATAACCAAACAGCAACCTTCCTTCGAAGTCTTCTAGTCTTTTGCCAAGTGCTTGTGGTTACTGAGCGGTTGTGGAGAGCTTCATGAATGTCTTCAAATAAATATGCTCACCGAAGGTGAAGCATATATGCTTAGCCCCCGAGCCTCGAGTTGATTAAGATAATCAGGTCGAGGGTCTTGAAAAAAATCTTCAAGTCTTTGTCTTGAATTATTAGGCACAAAAAATGTGTACCCCTTGAGTATAGCCCCCGAGCCTCGAAGCGAACGGTTTACATTCGGTCCGAGGGTCAAGAACATAATCTTCAAGGTAGCTTCTATGTTTGATATCCAATTATCAACTAATGCTAGTACTCGGATAGTCACCGAGTCATCGTAATATGCAAGCACCAACTAGTTAAAGTACTCGGCTGGCGTTGTAATGCCGCGTCATTTGAGTATCGACTAGTTCCAGTACTCGTCTTCACGTTTTGGCTTGTGTTGTGTAGCCTCGAAGCTTCAAATGACTAGTTTAAGTACTCGTCAAGTGCTCCTGAAAGGTAGACATAAAAATGTGTTGTAACTGATATATGGAATATCAAGTAGGGAACGGATCCCTACATTGTTAAATGCATAAAAAAGTTTCGTGCCAAACTCTTGCTAGGTTATGTAATTTCTTCGGGTAGTTAGCCTGTTACGTTTAAACATCTGATCCCTGATGGCCTTAGTCCATGGCGTAGGGAACATGCCTCTTCACGCTTAGGATCATAGGCTTACAGAAGAGTCAAGGTTTCACGAATTAAGGCTTATGCTACCCAAGTACTTTAGCAACCATTAAGAGAAGACGACGAGAATAAAGTAGTCAACATGCGACAAAAGTATGCGCGCTGCGCAAGAAAGTAGTCGGTTAGGACTTTTCTCCTGTAGGAGAGGTCGCGCGAGGGAAGTACTCTTTTAGAGTAGTCGGCTCATGGCCAAGCATGTTTTTAAACAAGCTGATAAAATTATTATGAAGAAAATAATTATTAAATAAGACTTAGCCTAATTTACGGACTAGCATCAGCAAAGCCGTGGCGGTCGATGATGGAGCTGCGATGATTGTTGTTGAAGTCGACTAGTCAAGGTCGGCCTCGATAAGTTGTTGATGGCGTGGTAGCCGATCTCTATTAGTTTTTAACTAGTCGAGATAAGTAGTCGAAGTAGTCGAGGTTGTCGCTGCGATCGATCTCTACTAGTTTTAACTAGTCGAGACGAGTAGTCGAAGTAGTCGTACGGCGAGTCGATGCAGCTGGACGTCGATGTAGTCGTACTCGCGTACATCTTCTTGTGTGCGGCAAGCGAAGATCTTGGAGCCTGTAGCATTCCATGTTCGTGTAGCAAAACTCCACCAAAAAAAGCTTAAATTGACGTAACTTTTTTAAAATCCTGATGCTTTACCGCATGCAGCCTTGATGCACGAGTAAGATAATAGTTATTTCTAGCTAGTGCCAGGATTTGTTTTCTGTCACTGCGCCTGATCTGCCCCTGCTCTGACTTGGTATCTGCCTGCTGATTATTGTGAGGACTGCCATATGGAGTCGGACTGAGCGCCGAATCACAACACCACCGATTCGGAGACAATTCCGAGACGAACCTTGATGCGCAACTGATATTACGCGTCGTCGAGTTGTTGCTTGCAGCAAGGAATGGATTCAAACTTGTCATCAACGCTACCTTGGACTTGACATAGGAACTTGAGCAAATCGCCGTATCAATGTAGAACAATATCCGCACGAGTAGCCAAGTAGATTGAATTTATTGACGATAGGTCCATCAAGCTCACCGGGCAGGATCGTGAAATCGTCTTCGTCGTTTTCCTATGATGGCTTAAGAGCCGGCTAAGAGTCCTTGCAGGAATCCACGATCAAACTGGGGTCTTGACTTGTAGTATTGCTTGCCCCTACGGCGTACATCTGTTGATATACGGCCGCGGTGTTGGTGAGTTCGAAGGGGAATCGATCCGGGGGGGTTGTTCGATGGCGTAGCCAGCTCGGAGTTCCCAGCTGTTTCCATAATTGGAAGAGAGTTGTACCCGGACTCGACTTGAGGAGTCCTGGTCGGAGTCGAAATCGAATTCGAAGCCGAGCTCGGAGTCGCGAATCATGTCGGAACTGAGGTCGAAGTTGAAGCCGACGTACTCGTCGAGAGTCATTTCTCGACAAGATCGTGGAGCGCCTCTGGTGGAGATGTCGTCATCAAGTGGGGGCCCAGACAATCCGCGAGGTGGCTCAAGCGCTTGTTGTTGCCTAAGGCGATGAAGGTCCAGGCACCGAAGATGAAAGTTGCACTCTTCTCGATGTCGCCAATGTTGAAGTTGGATCCCATCGCGCCTAATGTCGAACTTGCGGCGAGTAGCCCCACGGTGGGCACCAAGTGTCGACGATTTATGTCGAGCACGTCTGCCTGGGGGTACCCCGGGGAGTAGTTTTGTGGGTCTCACCGAGTTCTAGGAATGATAGTACACGAACAACACAAAGATTTAGACAGGTTCGGGCCGCGAGTAGCGTAATACCCTACGTCCTGTGTGCTTGATTGTATTGCACATGGGTTTAGTTGGATAATCTGCCGAGCTAGGGACCCCTGCCCTTCTTTATATATCCCGGGGGCATGGCTAGTCTCCTAGTCGGTTACAATGTGGGAGTACTAGTATGATTACACGAGTAGTTTTCCGAGTAATTCTACTAGGACTCGGTATTCTTTCTTGAGGGTACCTCTGGATGTATATCCCACAGTTACCATCTCCAGAATTGGCAGCACGGCTTCTTCCAGGGCCTTCTTTACCGCCTGCAAATCTTCAACTTCTTTTTGTTTGGCT
Source organism: Echinochloa phyllopogon (assembly GCA_033239725.1). NCBI lineage: Eukaryota > Viridiplantae > Streptophyta > Magnoliopsida > Poales > Poaceae > Echinochloa > Echinochloa phyllopogon. The sequence goes on from BTCW01000018.1 coordinate 35,479,043, forward strand.
TGTTGAGTCGCCAAGGCTCTCCTGATCTATTTTTCCCAATCCACTTGGGTTTGATGCTCCTTGGTGAACTCATCATCTTTTTGGGTCACCAACTTCTCTAAGCAGTCGCACTCTTCAATTTGGTGTTTCAAGGCGTTGTACCGTGATGTGGAAGTACCCTTCTCATCATCAAGTTCTTTCTTCAATTATGTGGATAAGACATAGAGGAATAATTGTTTTCAAAACAAGATTATAAAGGTAACCGCTTTATCTACAAGATAGAGTATTTGCATTTTGAGCTCGCAGCTTGCGGTTGCGAGTATCAAGCTTTGCCCTTTCATCTCCAAGAACTTCAAGTTGCTTGTGGAGGTTGTTAATCATCTCTTGATGTTCAACCCGAGTTGTTTCCTGGGCTTTCAAATTCGCAGCCAGGTCTTCCCCGAGCTCCTTGATGCGAGCTCTAGTCCGGCATCACTGGGTTGTTGCAGTTTTGCTACTAAGGCCTATGATTGGCGATACACTTGTTATTTACTAATTTCTGGAAGAATAATTTACTACAAGTAAGAAGTCCTTACCAAGGCAACTTCTAGGTGCTTCTTGAGTTTACCAAACTCGCTCTCAGTGTTGCCCTCCATGACAACAATCTACAAGATGGATAGTTAGTCATTAGCATGATAATGATGGTTGTGCAAAAATATTAATGTGCTTTTCACAAAGTTACTTACATTTTTGGGAGTCTCTTCCCTTGTTTGCAGAGTGCTTTTGCCAACATCCATGCTGGGCATCTCTGTTTCATCTGTTTCGCCAGTTTGCGGCTTTTGCAGGTCACACATTATGGTGGTCACAAATAGTAGCCATGGTATATGAATTGGTGGACCAGATTGTACATATTGAGCAATTGGGCATACCTCTACATTGGTCGGGATGATCTCTACTTCCTCAAGAGCGGCTAGTAGAGTAGCTGTGGAGTCCTTTTCTGAGGGCTTGTTCAAATGAAACGTATCATTGTCCTCAGCAGCAGCACCCGAATCGATGTCGATGGCAGTAGGGGACTTCTCTTTTTCCTTCTCCAGGTCTGCTACAGCGGCTACATCAGCGGCTTTATCCAGTTCAGCCTCGACGAGTGGTTCTTCAGTGACTTGCTCCTGTTCTGCTGCGGCGGGTGGTTATTCAGCACTTTTTTCTATTTCTGTGGCAGCAGGCGGTTGTTGATCCACTTTGTCAGTTTGCGATACATCGCTATCAAGAATGAGTGGGTTGGTGACCTATCATGAAATAAGTGGAAGGATTATCGATCGACTACTCGAACATGTATACATACAAGACATAAGCATTGGTTTTACTTACTCTACAAGAGGCACTGCTTTTGGTTTGAAACTGAACTTTGACAGCCTTGAAACAGTCAACTTTGAGCTGGTGGTGCTTCCAGTTGCACCACTACCCATGGCACTAGCCGTGCATGAGCTTTGAGGAGTAGTGATCAACTTAGAAATCTTCAGCCGCTTAGATGGATCTACCTTAGGGTTAAAACCACTCGAGGGTGTTTCTGATCGTGTCCTGGCAAATCATTTTCTTTTCAAGCTTGGGGGAATTATCGGGGGCTCTCTTGAGCACTCTGGTTTGAAAGTACCCCACATGATTTTCAGTGATGGCATTGACTTGTTAGGACTTTCTACTCCTATGCTGTGATAATCTTCAATAATTACTGGGCCGGGTACAAGGGACTTACCCTTGGGGTCCTCTTGATCCTTGGAATGTGTAGTTGTATCTTCATCAGAATCAGCTACGACTTCATCTTCGACACCGGCGACTGTGTCAACATTTGCTTCAGCAGTTTGAGTTTTCTCTGAGGAGCTCTTGTTGAAGTCTTCCCACTCTGCAGTGGTGAGACCACCGACCGGTTCATCGTTATCTTCATTAGAAGGCTGCATCAAAGACAACCACTCAGATGAGAAGCGTTATTCAAAAATTATTAACAAAACAAGGCATATGTTTACTTACCGAGCTTGGGGGTTTTCCTTTTGAGTACTCCCCGATGATGATAGGTTTGTCCGTTATGCCACTGAACATGCGTGACAGTCGCATCAACACTATCTCATGTGCTAATTTTTCTGGTGCCATCCTTGAGGGATCTGAGCTTCCCTCGTAGTCATATCCAAGATTCACTCGCTTCTGGAGTGGTTGCACCCTTCGCTTTAAAAAGCAGAATGCAATTCCTACTCCAGTGAGGCCTTTCTTCTTCAATGTGTGTACTCGCTTTAGCAAAGCGGGTTCATCCTTGGCTTCTTCAGCGTTAGGCTTGGTGTTCCAGTTGGATAGATCTTTTGGGTACCATCCCTCTTTTACTGGACAACTTTTGCCATGATTTCCTGCTGCATTAAAGATACACAGGAAAAAGATTTTGCAAGCCACGCGGATCGATGATGTCACCAATTCGGGGCAAACAAACACAACCTCAACCAAGTGGAGGAGATCCAGACCGTCCAGAAGAAATAACGGTGCAACGAAGGGCAACGGGGGTTGTGGGCCAGTTCGGCCCCGAACTGGAACCGACCCACAACCGCCATCCACGAGCAATCCTGGCCCTTGGAGATGAGGTGGTGCAACTTGGACAATTCGGCCGAACTGGAGCAGTTCAGCCGAACCAGCCAGTTTACCCGAACCCCCTAATTCAGCCGAACTGGCCCCGGCACCACCCTGCGGTCCCTTGGCTGCCACTCTTCATCCACCGCCTCCAAGGCCCTATAAATGTGCCCTTTACCCCTAGTTCAACACAAATGAAGCCAAGGAGCTCTCTTTCTCACTTTATCTAGTAGAGTTAGGATAGTTTAATCTGGGAGTTAGAGTCGAGTCGAGCTATGCCTCGGAGGTTCCGGAGTTATCTTCAGAAGCTCTGGTATAAGCTCTTGTATCTTTTATCTTTCCTTTTGTAGACTTTGAGTTATCAATATAAATCATCTTTATCATTATATCTGAGTCATTTATATCTTGCTTCTACTTTATTCTAGTAGCAAAAATTTTGTGTTTGGACTATAGTTGGTTGTGGCTCTAGTTCTTCTAGTTCTTGTTTAAGTCTCTGCCTTAGCTGGTTCCCCGTTTCTGCTCAATACTTGTGGTGAATTGTCACTGGGGTATTAACAGAGTTGCTTGCTCTTGCTAGTGGAGTAAGTAGTTATTTCCTAGTATAGGCATGGTGCATAGACTAGGAAGTAACCTTGGTTAACATCCGAGTTCAATGGACGTGTGGTAGCCGTTAGGTGGTGACAACACTATACGGCCTACATAGCCCAATACGTTAGTCTCGGCGTCGTAGGATCCTTTCGCAGTTATTGGCAACACCCCTTCTCATCCCTTACTAAGTGTTGTAGGTTATGTATCCCGATGTTAAGGCAATACAGTTAAGCTTGACCTTTCACTCTTATCACGGTCTTTCACTCTTATTATTACCGGTATCCCCCATCTTGACAATAGTGTATTCCTCTGTGGTATCCTCGAATACTCGTTTACTAGTACTATTGCCATAAGCTTCCCTGGGGAAAATATAAATTACGATACCTCGAATTACTCCCTGGTGAAATGCTACATTGGTTATTCTGTGCGCTGGCAGAATATTTATTTATTTTACTAAGCCATAAGAAAAACCAACAAAACACTTCTTGCACCATTGCCGGGATTACCAATCCTGATAGTGGACCATAAGAGATGTCAACAAGCATTTTTGACGCCATTGCCGGGGAAGCAAGTGCCTAGAATACTTTTAAACATTTATCTCGACTTATTCATAATTGACTATACCGCTACTCAACAGGGGCGGATCTACTGTAGGTGCATGGGGGTACAGCTGTACCCCCAAAAAATTTGCAAATATACCTAGCATAGATACCTCTCAATATATTGTATATATATAATACCTTGTAAATATAAAGTCCAAGGGCCAATTGGAAGTAAAACAGACCCAAACTGCCCACCAAGACATTTTTGTTTGTTTTTAGGAGAAACAAGGATGCATGGATCCATTGATCTGAAGGATCAACAATCGACTCTCACATCCATTCTGTCTATATCAGCTCTGGCTTTGCCATATGATGTGTTGTAGTATTTATTGAGTTATTGATTTTGATTTTGTTAAATCAGTCAATTTAGGTCCAACTTTATTAAGAATCTAGCTCCCTTTCAATCTAGCGATTGGAGCAATATAGTGTAAAGCTATATATATCTAATATATATATATATGACGTTCTTTGGCAGTTAAGTAGTATCCCATGAACTTTAGTAATCCATGTCATGGCCTAAGTTTGCACCCCCATGATTGAAATCCTGGATCCACCACTGCTACTCAAGCGGGTTTACCCTTGCTATGCTTATTGGTTTTGTGAGGCAGAGCAGTGCATAACTGGTATACAACTACCGTCAAACTACCAAGATAATCCTGAGTCACTTGTGAGGAGAGTTCGCCCCCGTGTTGTACCTCCTGAGAAGCAACTCAGCCTGACGAGCCTAGTCCTTCCCATCATCGACACGACTTCAACATCAAGGATGGCGAGCAAGACGATCCGTGAATTTTCCGCTCCATCGAGCGAGAACGTTCATGTCGGACCAACTCTGCCAGTCGGAGATGGAACTTTCGAGCTCAAGCCAGCCCTCATCAACATGGCCTAGGCTAGCCTGTTCTGTGGCAAGCCTCACTGTTGGCGGTTGTTACGGCCAGATTTCTGACCTCCAACCGAGCATAAAATGAATACAATGGAATAATGCACCATAACTATAGGGTTTATTTCCAACTATTTCCACAAGTTTTGGTGTTTACTTGATTCCAAGAGGCGAATTACCAATTTTGGGGCAAACCCACTAAAGATGGTGGGTTCGACTGAATCTAATGGCTCGGCTGAACTCCACCCTCGTGCCTGGTGCGTGCTACACCTTGAAAACATGCAATCCACCGAAACCCCAGCCATGGGTGAACCATTATGACCATCACCAACACAAAGACGGTGGATTCGAGGGCAGATGGGCACCCGGACTAGTTCGGCCGAAGTACAGGGTTCAGCCAAACACCCAATCGACCTACAACTGCCTCTGGGTGCAATCTTAAGCGTTGGAAGGTGAGGAGGTGGAAATGGGTGGTTTGGCCAAACTGGGGCAGTTCGGCCGAACCGACCCACTTCGGTCGAACCCCCCTAGTTCGACCGAAGTGCCCGGAACCGCCCCTGAGGTGCCGTGGCCACTGCTCTACTTCAAACCGCCCTTCCTTGCTATAAATAGGACCCTCCAGCACATGTATCAAACACACAAGAGCAGAGAAGCTCATTAGCAAAGCGTTGCCACTGTTACACTTAGAAATAGGAAGAGAGGAGAGGTGAGCGTGCTAGAGAGGAGCTGGAGTGTCGGCCCCTCTTCCACATGTACCTCTACGGATGCGGCTTCACTTTGAGTGACATCCAGGTTGTGTCTGGTAACTCTTGTATCTCTCTAATTAATTGATCATTACTTCTTACTTTTATATGCTTGTCGATTCCTCGTTCAATGCTTAGTTGATTGGAATAACTGTATACTGGTCGCTTTGCTTGGGTGCTTGTCTTTCTTAATGACATAAGTATTAACTGACTAGTGTAGGCATGGTGCCTAGACTTGAGGTTAGCTTGGTTTGCATCTGATTCAACGGACGTGTGGTAGCCGTTAGGTGGTGACAACCCTGTATGGCCTACGTAGCCCACCATGTTAGTCTCAGAACCATAGGATCCTTATAGTAGGTATTGGCAACACCCCTTCTCGTCCATTTCTGCATGTTGCCGGTTCCATGTCCCGACGCAAGCACTTACCTGTATCACCTAGCCTGCTCAGTTAGTCAGAAGGACAATGCTATCAGACTTGTGCCATCTCTACCCTCCTATTGCTTTTCCTTCATTTTCTTCGTCGTCATCCACTTCACTTTATCATCCTTGGACAAGTTAGTTTAGAATTAGTTCACTTCTCATTCCTCGTGGAAATTGATACTCTGGAATACTCCCGGGTGAAAGCTACATCGGTATCCGTCCACTTGTGGATTTATCTGTAGGCCGTAAGGAGTGCCAACAAGCTTTCTGGCACTGTTGCCGGTGAATGGTAGCTGTTTTGAACCCAAGTTGTCCGTGTATCACACCACCCACCATATGGATTCCACTCTTACCTTACGTCAACATTCGGCTCTAAAGGGCGATTGTTTGGAGCCACCATCATCATCACACCCCCATCCACAGATCCGGCTATGAGCTGCGTCCTGGCTTCATAGCCATGGTTCGAGAGCAAACGTTCTCAGGAACTCTATTCTTGTCTCGTCATAGCGGGCATGACACAAGAGGCGCTCAAATGGAAGCTATTTTCGTTTTCACTAACGGAAGGAGCAAATAAATGGTACTCTCTATTTGTTCATAATATGGAAGGGAGCTGGGAAATGCTTAGAGAAAAATTCTGCCTAAATTCTTCCTAGTTTCTATGGTAGCCAGTCTCTGAATTGAAATTCTTACCTTTAAACAATGAGAGGGAGAACCATTAGGAACTACCTGGGCTCATTTCAAGCAAATTCTGGCTTCTGGACCAGACTTAGGCTTATCAGAACCTATCATTCTACAACATTCAGCCTTGGCCTTTGTCCCGTAGCCACCACTTTCTTTAACTCCGCTTCAGGAGGGTCGTTCTCTTATTTGACTCCTAGTGAAGCTAGCGTAATCCTGAATCGTATCCTAGATGACAATCCCTACACTAGAATCTATGACGAACTCCCCGATGAAGAAGAGAAGCAGCCAAAACCTAAAGAGCCTACATGTTCACAATCCAAATCTATCAGCTCTTCTATTCCATCAGAACCTGATGCTCATTTCGAACCGCCACTCTACTCTATCCTGGATTCTTATTATCCACTCTACACCGCTCCCTATTATTTTGATGATGATCTATTCAATAACATCAGGAGTATAACAAAGTTCCCATTGGAACAATGTGTAGAGCAAAAGGACCAACCTCGTGACAAAGAAGAACTAGAATACCAGAGAGAGTACTTAGGACGTCTCTTTGCTATCATTAGCTAGGAATGGTTAGACGAGGCTGAAGCCTCGACCAAGGTCGTTAAGATGCCCAAGAGAATCTGAACGATCTTTTGTGAAGTTATGGGCATAGATAAAGAAATCAGGTACGACCCGAGCCTCAGAATGAACATAATCTCTAACTCTTTTGTGCGAGCTCAACTCCCCGATGAACCATGGTCATCATCTCAAAAACATATAAGGTTCACATGGTGAAGGATCCTCAACTGTTTAAGATTAATGACCCTGAACTTTTTCTGGATTTCCATATCTTTGACCTACCCATTGATTCCACTCATTCCATCTTTATTGGTAAGCCAATCATGAAAATCATGGAAAATTCACCAACAAACCAGCTAATAGAGCTTAGTATCGGAGTGTGAAAACCCAGATGAAGGATCTTAAACTTTTAAATTAATTATGAGCCTAAGTTAATTTTTTAACCCGTGTTTTGACCTAAGTCAAACCGAAGGTTGACTTTTTGTATAAATCAAAGGCTCGACCAAAGCAAAACGTTCAAATATTAAATTCTATAAACTTATCGCAATCATAAGTCTAACTATCATATGAGCAAGTACAAACCAGAGCTAGAGCTAAAAATTAGAATTCAATGTAAAGTCAACTTTTGAATTTCAACTTATTTGAGTAGTATTTAAAAACCACACTTGTACTGACAATTGTAGAGCTCAAATCAAAAACCTCCCAACATGAAAGTTATAGGAAAGAAAATTTTGCACAACTTTCATTTTGGGAGATTTTGGAGTTTTAAGGTAAAATCGGTTGGAATTTGAGGGTCAAATGAAGTCAAATTTTGGTCAACTCTTTCTTCCCCTCTCTCCTGTTCATCGTCTTCCCCGCGTGCCCGTCCTCCCCTGCGCCGCCGCGGTTCACGACGACGCCGGCCAGCCAGCTCTGTGCACAAGCCATTCCGCACGCACGCCAGCACTTCCGCCCGACCCTGGCCCACCTGGCTGTCCCGCCTGCCTCGCGCGCCCGCACCCTCGCCCGCATTTCCGCCGTGCCGCGCACCCGAGCCAACCGCCGCGGTCCATCTTCTCCACGTGGCCGGCAATGCCTGAGCCCCGCGTCGCGCTAAGCCAGTGAGCAACCGGGACTCGACCATGCCAGCCAGCTCTTCCACTCGCGCACGACAGTGATCAGGCCCCTCTGCCGCGAATCGGCTCCGGCCAATGCCGCGCTGCCCCGACGCCGCCCGGCCATGGTGTGTCCGCCCGAACAGCAAGCAGCAATGCCCAGCCATTTCCCCAGTGTCGTGATCCCTCTTCACCCGAGCCCGAATCGCCCTGCCTCAGCTCCACCTCGCCACGCGGCCGAAGCCTCCTGTTAATGGCGCCATTAGCACCGGCAAGCACTATCGACGCTGCTGCACACCTACTGACCGCCCGAAGCCAATTGCTTAGCCGCAACGCCTCCTCCTTACCTCTTGTCGGGTATAAATCCTCCCCAAGACGTACATTGGCCCTCCCCGAGCTCGCCATTGCCATTTCTGCCGCCCCATCGCCGCCGATCCACCTCGTCGTGGGCAAGCCACTCCGCGCCGCCACAACTCCATCCAAGCACACCATGGAGCTCCCTGACACCTAGCGCAACTCCCCAACCCTTCCAATCTACTCCTCTACTGCTCCCGACCCACATCTTCCATTCGCCGTCGCCGCCGTCCACCGCCTCCACACGGGTGGCTCCGTCCACACCTTCCCATCCCAAACAGAACACACCTACATACTCCCCTCCGCCTCACGAAGCTCACCGACCTGTTGTTCGAGCTCGTAGGCCACCCATGGCGCCTGCGCAACCTCATCGGAGCCGCTAAGAACTACCTCACCGTCGACCGCCGCCGTCGAGTCACCTCCGACCACAAGACCTAGTCCAATCGACTCGTGGTGAGCATCTGAACCTAGTACGCTAGATCAAGTCGAGTATGCCGCCGCCGGCCGACAAATGACCCCTGCGTAGAATTTTAAAACTTGAAGGGGCTGGAACGTAAGAAACCAAGGACTAAAATGTAAACTTTAAGTTAAATTTTGGATTTAACACAGTGGACTTTAAAAATTGATTAAAAATCGTAGAAAAATCCTAAAAATACAAATTAAATTTTGCTGGAATCAGTAAATGAAGATCTACAACTTTTGCAAAGCATGTTTATACTTTTTCTATGTCGTTTGTAAATGAAAAACCATTCTATAATATATAACTCTTGTGAATAAACTGAGCTACACAGAAGCTTTGGGCCTGAATTTTGGATATGTTAATCCGTGGTAAATGCCTAGTGCACTATAGAAAAATCGTCCAATAATAATGTCCCTAGGTACTGTTTTTCTTTTGTTTTTGTTTCTAGCTTTGCTGTAGTAAATGATTTTTAGTAATATATTTAATCAGTAAATAAACCTCAACTTTTGATGGTCACCCAGTAAAGATGATAGCAATGCTCAGTAAATAGTATAGCTAAATACAATAGGTCCTGCTACCTATGAACAAACAAGAGAATAAATTGTGAAAGGTGTAACTTGTTTAATGATATAAGCGTTTAAGTTATCGGCCCAATCACCTTTGTACTGTATTTATGTTTACTTTATGTGATGTTACTATGAAAAACTTTTATATATGTACACAATCACCATCAAAGAAGAAATAATAAAGAATCACCACCTTTACAACCCTACTTTTGTGAGTAGAACATAAATTGTGTTATTTATCTAGGTGAATATGGTCACAAGTAAACCCCTATAATAATGAATTTCATTTTACATAAATGTTTAATTTAGGAAAGCATTTAAATGAAATCTTCATGCCTATGCATTTCATGTAAATACTAATCTAGCTGACGGGAACTACACGCTCGTACTGGAGACCGAAGGACATGAAGAGGTGTTGAATGCGATTGAGGTTAACTAAGACCCAAACCAAAGTTTGGAAGAGCCAAAGGCTGGTCAAGAGCAAGAAGGCAAGCCCCGGAGCATAACCCGGTTTTCTCTAAAAATTCATGCAATACTTTTATGTACTTATGTTTGTGCATTTAAGGGTAGCAGTTGATTGGAACCATAGTTTCATATCCATAGTTCCCATGTGTTGATTACTAGTGTATGGATCGCTAGTGGCTATGCTAAACTGATATCTGGTAGAAGTCGAGTGAATTTCTGTCACTTGCGAGTTATATGAGTTTCTTGCTTTACTTATGAAAGAATCATAAGGATGATGGGCGGGGATGGGCAAGTTGTTTTTGGAGGATTATTGGTGCCCCGTCCGTCTAGTAATAATTTTGCTAAGGTCGAAGAGTGTTAGTGTTCGTGGTCAAGTCTTTGAACGTACTAAACACATGTTGAGAGATTTAATGGTAATTAGTAATCCTAGTACCGGATTGAACCGGGGAGTGGCTTTACCCCGCTACCCTTGGTGCATCATGTGGGTACAAGTGCGGGCACGGCACGACGTCATTCCGGGGACCGTTGGGGCATTGTATCCAAGGGATGCGGGCTCTGTACACAAACTGGGAATTGATGGGAACGGTTGATAATGTGTGGACCCACCGTGGTCATGCATGTCATGTGTTTAGGTCCACCTTGCAAGGTTAACAAATCGATTCGAATTGTCTGTCTCTCACAGCTACTGAGACTGCTTGACCACTATACTGCATCGAGTAAAAAGTTGATCATGAGATTGATGATTGAATTTATGTTGATGCCTAAGTTTCTTGTACAACATGCTTGCTGAAAATATTTGCTCATTTAGAATGGTGATATTACTAGAATATGGAAAATAAAAATTTAAAGTAAGGACCCACTTTTAATCGCTTTGGGCAAAACAAACCCCCCGGCCAGAAAGCCTAGCATACCTAGGAGTCAGTGTTTTAGTCATTCACCTGTCGGGTAAGTCTTGCTGAGTATTAGTATACTCAGCCTTGCTTGTCGCTAATTTTGTTTCAGGTACTCTAGATGAGTTGGTTGCTAGTCTGACTTGGTCGTGCCAGCTCCCTCCGGGTTGGACTGTTGAGTGGGACCAGTCCTCGACTGGCGAGGATCGTGGTAATTGATGTCATGGGAGGCTTTCTCATGATGTCAAGTGTATCGTCGTTTAGTACCCATTTGTTTTCCGCTGCTTTATGTTGAACTCTGAACCTTTACTTTTGAGTTCAGTTTGTAATAAAGGCAAGTGAACCTACTTGATGTAATAATTTGGATTGATGTAATCTCTAGGCTCGTCTTTGAACGGGTATTTGTATGCTTTGTTTCGATCTCGAAATTGTGTGGTTGTATCGAGTGAAACCCGACATACGGCTATCTTGATCCAATTTAAGTGTCGGGTCACATTTAAGGCGATGTAAGTACACTTTTATTGGGCTGAGATTAGCGGTTCTGCCACAGCTGGTATCAGAGCCGAAAAGCATACACCAGAGAAAGCAACAAGCCTCAAAACACTTATTTCGATAAAATTGCCCATAAAAGTTGAGTTTTACCAAAAATGTTGGATCATTAAGGAAAAAGATAGAACGTGAAGCCCTAGGGGATTAGGGGAATATTCAGGTGGCTACTATCTTGTATGAACCGACTTCCAGCACTTTTACTTTCAAGCAATTTACTTTCATGTAACGACGCACCTACGCCTTGGTAAGTAGGTAAGCAATCTGGTACTTATAGTCGTTTAGGTTCGCGCACGTGTTTCATACGGGCGCCTATCCTACCGCGCGGTGCGCAACAGGATGCAACTCAAGCTTAATTCAAAATAGCTTGTCGCCACCGGCTGCAGGTGATAAGGCTGCAGTGATCCCCCGATGATCAAAATCGGACCCATTTTGGTATGCGGTGCATCCATGGGTTGTTAATATGTTGCCTGGGTCAGGAACATATGAATGTTGTCCATGCAGCGTTGAACGCATGGGTGTCGTTCCTATAGTGAATGGTAATGAATGTGGACGCTTTCGTGAGTGCTGGCACGAAAGGTTCAAGCGGATATGTCTTGTTTTCGATGCAGGTACACTAACTATGTTAGTCTAAGACCGAGTAGTGAAGCGACTAGTTATTATAGGGAGTGACGTACAGATGCCACCAAAATAGCGTCTGAATCCAAATTTATTTGGATATCCTGTTTATGAGAGGACGAATAGGTTAAGCTACTATCAGAATGGATTATTGTGAACATATGTTGTTCTGAAATAGTTGGTTCAATGCAGCTTGTCTCGAAAAGTTGGACTGATTACCCTTTAAGGTGTGGTAAAATATTATGAGCATTGAAAGGCCTGAATCAAAAGATCATAGCTGCATCTGATCAGTACCGTCAACTAAACTCACTAAGCTACTAACATGAATCAATTGTGATCTTTACTAATTGAAAGAATATGTACAAATTTCGTCAGACAGTAATACATCCAAATTTGGTGAAAGGTTTAATTATTCTTTAGGATTCATTGATCTGGCATATTACAAATACTTGTGTACTGTCAGCTTGCTGAAATTGAAATATCCCAGGGATGCTGCGTAATGGTGTCATTTCAGTAGTGCAAATTGAAAATTTGATCAGCACCCACTGTACGTGACCTGTATGTCAATTAAAGTCAGAGTAACTTAGGGATGATTAATAATTATAAACCATGATCAATGATGTTGGCTTGCAATTATGCTGTAAAGGGAATGTTTTAGATAGAAATAAAAGTTGGGTTGTGCCACGCATCGTGTTGAGCAACATAGGTATCAGGACACTATTATCTGTAACACCCCCGAAATCTGTCAAGTTGACAAATAAGTTCTGCCACAGCTGGAACTTATTTCTGGTAAAAGTGGCCAATAAGAAATTTGTTTGTAATGGAGATGTGTTACAATTTTAAATAATTTGGACCACTAAGCTAGGAGATATGTCTGAAACATTAAATCGATGTCTATCTGAAAATCTTCAGAGAAAGGCTGAAATGATTTGTATTGCTTAAAAAAGTTTCTGAGTTTTAAATTTTCGACTATCTAAACCTCTTTTTTGGTAAAAGTGATCAACATGAAAGTTGTTTGTATATGAGTCATCTACTTGATGTCAAAATTTGGTGTTTTATTTCCATACGAGCTGAGAGTTATGCCCAAAACACTAGAACCATGTCTGCTTGCAGCTTCAGGAAATGCTGAACTACCTGTTTAGCTTCAACCTTGAATAACAAAGATGTTCTTAAGTATATCAGTAGTGTTTTGGCAAAAATTGGGAATTTTTGGACAAATATCTTGAGAAAAAGATTATTTTTCTTCGCTGTTCAAAAAAAAAAATTGAGCAGTTCTTCCAAGCACTACTTGAGATACCCATATCTCACATTTTGGCCTTGTTAATTTCAGATGGACAATCCAGTAGTCTTTGAGATTGATCTTGAGGGGCGCGTGCATTCACATTGCCTACACATAGAAGGGTTTCCCGCCATATTATGGGATACGCTCAGTTCGGTGGGATACAATATTCCGCCATACTACATTGGGTATCCATATGAAGAACTGGGAGTGCCACGCTGTCATGTACAGCTAACCGTGCCACCACAACCATTCTATCCTGAGTGGCCATTGCTAAATCTAGAGGTCGTGGGCTATCAGTTGGAGGATGCTTGGGAAACAGTAGCGCTTAAGCGCTAACAAACTTCTGCAGCTATCACCCATTTGAGATGGCAGTTGCACCCATTGGGCTGTTTCCTGCTGCGAATGAAAATTACCCAATGTGACTGGACCGAATCGGCCACATGGAGTTGCAGGGGTATTTGTGCCCCCAAGAAACAATACTAACCTCTACCAGGTGCATGAATGCATTGTATCGCTTGCAGGCCCACCAAAGTGCGGCCATCGCAAGTCTCTCTGACTTGGCACAAGCAAATCTGATGATGGGAAACAATCAGGAAGCCCAAGTCCAGGAAATGGCCACCAGAATTGAAGAATTAGAAATGGAGGTAGACGGCCATAGAAATGATTTAGATGAGAGAATCGAAATGGTGGATGTACTACAAGATCAGGTCCATGACCTGCAAGTTGAATTGGCCGTTATACAGGAGGAGAATGTTCAGCTGCAGATGCATCAGGCACAGCAAGTCCCTCCTGAATTGTAAACTTAAATGGGGATGAACCTGAGATGATTGAGGGTATATCAGCAATGGACTTTGAGGGTGGAGCAAATCACTCTCCTGGACTTAGTCTCTCCTCGGTGGGCAATCTAGATGATTTCTAGATATGGTTAGCAAGTAGTGCACAAACTCCTCATAAGTTGCCTAGCTTTTGGACAGTGGTGTTTAGGGCTAACTTAGAGTTGAGTGACTCCTTTTGTAATTAGTGCACGTGAATGTAACTATTTGATAACGGGGTCTGTCCTGAGGAACTTCTAGATGTAACCATAATGGAGCTGTCTTAGTTACGGCTGAAACCTGATGAGGACATGACACCCATACATATGTCCATGAGGGGTGCATGGGGTGGAGAAGAAGGAGACCAACAAGGTTTTCCAAGTCAAGAAGAAGATCCAAGGTTTTTGACGTTCTACATATGCTTGGAAAGCTAAGGAGATAAGCTTTCTAATGGCACTGGTCCCACCTCAAAATTCCTTCCGAGTCATCGGGAATCGTCGAAACAAGTCGACGTCCAGAATCTGTCAGGGTGTTGCGCCGCCATCTTTTGGGCTGTTGGCCCGTGTATCATGTTGGGGTCCATTATGGACGTGGTTAGGGGGTTATGCACGCCCCAACCCTCATATAATCAGTAGCCCAAAAGATGGCGGCGCAGCACCCTAACAGATTCTGGACGTCGACTTGTTTCGACGATTCCCGATGACTCGGAAGGAATTTTGAGGTGGGACCAGTGCCATTGGAAAGCTTATCTCCTTAGCTTTCCAAGCATATGTAGAACGTCAAAAACCTTGGACCTTCTTCTTGACTTGGAAAACCTTGTTGGTCTCCTTCTTCTCCACCCCATGCACCCCTCATGGACATATGTATGGGTGTCATGTCCTCATCAAAACCAAGTTGATGTGCTAGTGATGTTTCCTTGCAAATCTGGGTTGGGTGCGAATACCAAAATTGTTGTTCATGCTGCACTCTCTTTAGTACCAAAATTTCGGCGTCATTGGAATAATCTAGATTAAGTTATGCCAAAAACCTTTGAAGTGCAGTTTTTGGAACAAACAACAGTACAACTAGACAATACATGAGTCATTCTTTCATCTTCGTCTTGGAATCTCATCCGGACATGAATACCAAAGTTGTAGCAAACCCTGTAAGCTGTCTGCTCACAAAAATTTGGAATCATTTGGCCATTGTATAGAAAATTATACACCAATTACTGGAGTTATGTCCACAGAAAATTTTCAGTCGAACATCCAAGTATAGAAATATAGTTTGGTCCCTTTTAATCAAGTAAATGGGTTCTAAGTTGAATACCAAACTTAAAGATGCTGAAGTTTTCTAGCTACAGTAGAAAGATGAGAAATTTTGGGTTTGTAGGACAGAAGCTACGAATTTAATGACAAACTTCAATATCCTGTCCAATACTTACTATGGGCTTAGGACAGTTCATTTATGCCTCTCATTTACTTGATGAAGTATTGGATATTATTGGGATCTTTTGGGCTAATGAGAAGGCTTCGAATTTCAGATGGGGGGACCCACGCGGCAAACACCACAAGGGTTTAATGGAGCAGGAGGGAGCGGACAAAATCCACCATCCATTGAGGTTTTCATGGCCGCTCAAGTAGACTTACTATGACAACTAGTCCAAGGACAACAACAGCAAAGGGGTGGCCACAATGGCAATCCTCCCGGGGCGGCGACTTATAAGGATTTTCTGGACACTAAGCCTCCCATCTTCAGCCAAGCTGAAGAGCCTCTTGATGCGGATGCTTGGATTCGCACTATTGAATCTAAGTTTTCTTTATTGATAGCTCCTTGTTCAGATGAAGACAGGGTCCGCTATGCCGCACAACAGCTCCGCGGTACAGCTCGGTTGTGGTGGGAGAGTTATTTACTACGTTCCCTGCAGACTACGTAGTAACCTGGGCGGAATGCAAAAATGCTTTCCGCGATCACCATATACCAGAAGGATTGATGGAAAGGAAGCTAAATGAATTCCTCACTCTCACACAAGGAACTCGCACCGTGCTGCAGTATTCCCAGGCCTTCAACAATCTTTGTCAGTACGCAGGTTATAATGCTGACACTGATGCTAAGAAGCGTGATCATTTCCGTCGTGGACTTAATACCAAGCTCAAGGAATGCCTAATTCCTGTCAAGGCTAACACTTACAATGAGCTGGTTAATCTGGCCATTACCCAGGAAGATTGTATTATGGCACACCATGCTGAGAAGAAGAGAAAGGCACCATCCGGATCCTCAAGTGCTCCACCATGGAGGTATTCGTTTGTGCGTGGTGTTCCTCCGAAGACTGTTCAGAGGCCTCCTCAACAAGGACGCTGGGTTTTTCGGCCACCACAACCGCCAGGGAATTTTCAGCCACCAAATCCTTGGCCTAATGGTCCAAGACCGAATGTGCAGCAGTCAGCTCGCCCAACTGTTAACCGTTGTTTCACTTGTGGGAGTACGAATCATTTTGCCCGAGAATGCCCCCAGGGCCGGCAGCAGAATCAAACTCAGGGGTCAAAGCCCAACAACGGCAACAACAAAGGCAAGAAACCGATGGTGCAAGTACGCCAAGGCGACTTAACTTCATGACTTTCACTGACCTTCCTGAGGGTGCTCCAATTATGACGGGTACTTTTTCTATTCAAAACTGGCCTACTGTTATTTTGTTTGATTCAGGAGCATCACATAGTTTCATCAGTACAAAGTTTTGTGGAAAATGTGGGCTAGGGTTCACTCATACAAAAGGTGCTTACATGATCACAACACCGGGTGGGAAAATTGCATCAAATCAAATATCACGTCGAGTGCCATTCAAGTTGGGTAGTCAAGTAATTCCCACCAATCTTATTATTTTGGGCATTGAGGACATGGATGTTATTCTGGGAGTAAACTGGATGACACGGCATGGAGTTACCTTAGACATCGCATCACGGGTTATAGATATCAATTCCCCCACACATGGGGCCACTACACTTTATTTACCACCTCATAAATGCATCAATACTTGTGCCTATGCAATGATGGAAATCAAAATAGAAGATATACCGATGGTATGCGAGTATGCCGATGTATTCCCAGACGACTTGCCAGGGATGCCACCAGATAGGGAAATTGAATTTGTCATTGAGTTGCAGCTCGACACTGCACCTATCTCTAAGCTGCCATATCGAATGCCACCTAAAGAACTAGCAGAATTAAAAATACAACTCCAAGAACTCCTGGATAAGGGATACATTTGCCCTAGTACATCGCCTTGGGGTTGTCCGGCTCTCTTTGTTAAGAAGAAAGACAATAGTCTAAGGCTCTGTGTAGACTATCGGACACTCAGTGCGGTGACTATCAAAAATAAGTATCCATTACCTCGCATTGACCTTCTCTTTGATCAACTAGTGGGAGCTAAGGTCTTTTCAAAAATTGATCTCCGTTCCGGCTATCATCAAATAAAAATCCGACCAAGTGATATTCCTAAAACTGCCTTCTCCACTCGCTATGGACTATATGAGTACTTGGTTATGTCTTTCGGGCTCACGAATGCTCCAGCCTATTTCATGTATCTCATGAATTTAGTCTTTATGCCGGAACTTGATAAATTCGTCGTGGTTTTCATTGACGATATCCTCATTTATTCCAAAAATGAAGAAGAACATGCTCAGCACCTTCACATTGTTCTTCAGTGTCTCCAAGATCATCAACTTTATGTTAAATTCTCCAAGTGTGAATTTTGGCTGAAAAGTGTTAAATTCTTCGGGCACACTATTTCTAGTAATGGTATTGCTGTTGATCCCAGCAAGGTACAAGAAGTGATGGATTGGAAGCCGCCCACTTCCGTACATCAAA
Organism: Echinochloa phyllopogon; assembly: GCA_033239725.1. Lineage (NCBI taxonomy): Eukaryota > Viridiplantae > Streptophyta > Magnoliopsida > Poales > Poaceae > Echinochloa > Echinochloa phyllopogon. Next base: position 35,497,010 of record BTCW01000018.1, read on the forward strand.
TTCGGAGTTTTCTGGGTCTAGCAGGATATTATCGCCGGTTTATAACAGACTTTTCAAAAATTTCTAAACCCATGACTGAATTGCTGAAGAAAGGAGTTAAGTATGTGTGGAGTGAAAAATGCATGGAAGCTTTCCACACTCTAAGAAAACTATTGACTTCAACACCCGTTCTAGCTTAGCCAGACAACACCAAGCTATTCAATGTCTATTGTGACGCCTCAGGCACTGGACTCGGGTGTGTTCTCATGCAAGAACATCGGGTTATTGCCTATGCATCACGAGCTCTTCGCCCACATGAGCAAAATTATCCCACACACGATCTTGAACTAGCAGCAGTCATTCATGCCTTAAAATTTTGGAGGCACTATCTCATGGGAAATTGTTGTCACATCTATACAAATCACAAAAGTCTTAAATATATCTTCACCCAAGCTGATCTTAACTTACGACAAAGGAGATGGTTAGAACTAATTAAAGACTATGATCTGGAGGTGCATTACCATCCCAGAAAGGTAAATGTGATGAGGACATCACCGCCAACGATACAGCCACGCCATCTTTTCCTATCATTGCCGGTCCTATTACCCGTGCTCGTGCTAGACAACTTAATCATCAGGTGAGTTCACTCCTGAGTTCATGTTCATCATATTTAGACTGTGGAGACCCGTGCACTCTTGTTTTGCTTAGGAATCATGGAGAGGATCGAGAACGAAAAGGATTCACGCGGGCTGGATTCGGACTGTAGAAAAACATCAACTTGTGATGGACACCACGGTCGCATACGGACTCGGATTGGAGCATTCAAGTACTTCACGGAAAGATTATCAAGTCTACTTTCCAACGGATCTGACCGCACGTCCATATCTCTTCGGAGTCGTCCATAATCGTCTATTTGCTCCAAGATGTTTTCTGCCAATGATGCTGCGCCATCTTATTTTGGCCCAATGGGCCATGTATCATGTAGAGTCCATTATGGACGTGTCCTAGGGTTAGAGCACGACCCCAGCACCCCTGTGGTCATCCTCCCTTGTTTTATACCCCTTAGACGCCGCCAAGAACACTCGGGTTTTGTTTAGATCAAGTTTAGCCATTGCTACTTGCTTGTAAGCGCGCGTGCTGGTCCAGCCGCCCGTCTTTGAGTTTCCAGAACCCCACTTCGTTTGTGATTGAGTTTGAGATTGAACACTTCATTCCCATCTAGTAATTTCAGTACTTGTTCGATACTTGTTCTTGCTAGTTCTTCGATTGCTTGCAGGACAGGACCGGGTGACGTGCTTCCACAAGATCACGGCATCCATAGGAGGTGGTGTATCGGTTGCTAAGGCGCAGTCTTTGGAAGGCTGTAGTCAGGCCGTCAACGTCGTCTCCTCCAATCGAGTTATCCCCCACGCCTCTCATCGAAAGATCGGGCATAAACCCTAGTGGGTTCCCATCAGTTGGTAATCAGAGCAAGGTTGTTCGGTGAGAGATTCCAATCCTTCCCCGTATTTTTTTCCTACAGTACACAAAAGCCAAAAAAAATTAGTAGATTAGTTTACTGTGATCCTATAAACCCTTTGAGCCTTGCTAGTACTGCTTAGTTAGGGCTTGTTGAGTTTTCGGTTGCATCGATCGTGTCGAGTTGCTGGTCTTAGTTCTGGTCGTTTAGAGTTTCGAGTTCTTGTCACGTTTTGGTCACGGCTGTACGCTACCTATTGGTTCCTGTGTTGGGCAAATTTGAGTACTCATTGGTGATCCAATCCGACCAGGAACCGGCTAACTGCGAGAAAAGGAAGACCAAACCGAACTCCCACATCGAGTTGCAATTCGAGTTGCAATCGGTTTCGGAGTCCGAGTTGCTTGCTGCTTCGTGTTACCTTACCGTGCAGAAAAAGAAAAAAAAACAGAAAAAAGCAAAAGAAAAAGAAGAAAGAAAGGGGCTGATCATTGTGATTGCTTTTTGGTGGTGCGTTGTGACTTCCTTTGTGTCCAGGCTCGCGTCTCTAGCACGGTCTAGGCTAGGACTAGCACGGTCTAGGCTAGGACCAGCACAGTACCACCGTTGAACGATTATTCAGCTTGCTTTGTTTTAACTAACGTGGTGCTAGCTAGTCCTTGTTTTCAGCCCACCTATAGCTCCACATATCCGACTACAGCTTTACAGGTCTTGTTCCTGCGGCACCGATACACTTCATTCCAGGTTTGCAGACTTGTTGGTAGCCATGCCCTCATGTCGAGCAAGGTAAGAATTGGTAAGAGCTTGTATCACAGGTTGAGAGTGAGCGCCTTACAAATAGCTACATCCTATTAGCTGTAGGGCTTTTATTTCTTCACCGGTTTCTCTTGTTGCCTCTGTTTGTTTAACCATGACAGGATCAGAAGGTGATGGTGATGGGTCTCCCAGTAACAATATCCCACAGTCTCCTCGCACCAAGGGCATCATACAACATTTTGAAAGGTTGGTGAAGAAGCACAACGAGGGGATTGATAATGACTTGCTGGTGACGAATGAGAAGATGGGGCAATTGGAGGCCTCACAGATCGCGACCAATAACAAGCTTACAAAGATGGAGGCGTCAGTGGCTCGTATGGATAAGAGTCTTGCTGCACTTTTGAGGCAATTTGATGAGATGCATGCTAAAACCACTAGCGGGCGTGATGGAGATGACAAGAAGGACGGCAGCAAGACTGATAAGAAGGAAGAAAGTTTTGACAACAATGCATACAGTGCGGATACTGAAGCTGATGACCAAGATCCTGCTCGCCGCCGGCTACGTCATAATCGCCGAGGTATGGGTGGTCATCGTCGACGCGAGGTACATGGTAATGATGATGCCTTTAGCAAGATTAAATTTAAGATACCTCCTTTTGATGGTAAATTTGATCCTGATGCTTATATTACTTGGGAGATTGCTGTTGATCAAAAATTTGCATGCCATGAATTTCCTGAAGCTACGCGTGTTAGGGCTGCTACTAGTGAGTTTACAGATATTGCTTCTGTTTGGTGGATAGAACATGGCAAGAAACATCCTAATAACATGCCACAAACCTGGGATGCTTTTGAAACGGGTCATGCGGGCTAGATTTGTTCCTTCCTATTATGCACGTGATCTATTACATAAGTTGCAGCAATTGAGACAGGGTGCTAAAAGTGTAGAAGAATATTATCAAGAATTACAAATGGGTATGTTGCGTTGTCAAATAGAGGAGGGTGAGGAGCCTGCTATTGCTAGATTTGTAGGAGGGCTGAATAGAGAAATTCGGGACATCATTGAATATAAAGATTATAACAGCATAACAAAGTGTTTTCATATTGCTTGTAAAGCTGAGAGAGAAGTGCAGGGACGACGTGCAGGTGCAAGGTCTAATGTTTCTGCAGGAAAATCAACACCATGGCAGCAGCGCACGACTACTTCCTTGACCGGGCGTGCACCTCCCCCAACTCCATCGCCAAGTCATTCAGCACCACCGCCTCCTTCGAGTGACAAGACACGTGTTGTTCCCACAAATTCATCAACAAAATCTGCCCCAAAACCAGCCCTAACACCGGTGCATCGTTTCATTTTCGGCCCGGATCGATGCATTCAATGCAACACCGACATGGTTTTCAGCACAGTAACGAAACTGACCCAAACGAATCAAAACATCACTATTGGGTCCAAAAAAGTGGATTGGGTGGATTCGTTTCATTTCTGGACGAATCGGTGCATCCTTTCATCTCCGGCCCGGATCGGTGCATTAAATGCAACAACGGCATGGTTTTCGGCACAGTAACGAAGCTGACCCAAACGAACCAAAACATCACTATTGGGTCCAAAAATGTCGATTGGGCACGTTCATTTCGTGCTGGAAGAATCGGTGCATCGTTTCGTTTCGGGCCCGGATCGGTGCATTAAATGCAACACCGGCATGGTTTTCGGCACAGTAACGAAACTGACCCAAACGAACCAAAACATCAATATTGGGTCCAAAAAACTGGATTGGGTGCGTTCGTTTTGTTTCTGGATGAATCGGTGCATCGTTTCATTTCCGGCCCGGATCGATGCATTAAATGCAACACCGGCATGATTTTCGGCACAGTAACGAAACTGACCCAAACGAACCAAAACAAAACTATTGGGTCCATAAGAGTGGATTTGGCACGTTCGTTTCGTTTCTGGATGAATCGGTGCATCGTTTCATTTCCGGCCCGGATCGGTGCATTAAATGCAACACCGGCATGGTTTTCGGCACAGTAACGAAACTGACCCAAACGAACCAAAACATCACTATTGGGTCCAAAAAAGTGGATTGGGTGCGTTCATTTTGTTTCTGGATGAATCGGTGCATCGTTTCATTTTCGGCCCGGATCGATGCATTCAATGCAACACCGACATGGTTTTCAGCACAGTAACGAAACTGACCCAAACGAACCAAAACAAAACTATTGGGTCCAAAAAAGTCGATTGGGCGCGTTCGTTTCATTTCTGGACGAATCGGTGCATCATTTCATTTCCGGCCCGGATCGGTGCATTAAATGCAACACCGGCTAGTTTTCGGCACAGTAACGAAACTGACCCAAACGAACCAAAACAAAACTATTGGGTCCATAAGAGTGGATTTGGCACGTTCGTTTTGTTTCTAGATGAATCGGTGCATCGTTTCATTTCCAGCCCGGATCGATGCATTAAATGCAACACCGGCATGATTTTCGGCACAGTAACGAAACTGACCCAAACGAACCAAAACATCACTATTTGCTACATAAATGTGGATTTGGCACATTCGTTTCATTTCTGGACGAATCGGTGCATCGTTTCATTTCCGGCCCGGATCGGTGCACTAAATGCAACACCGGCATGGTTTTCGGCACAGTAACGAAACTGACCCAAACGAATCGAAACATCACTATTGGGTCCAAAAAAGTGGATTGGGTGCGTTTGTTTCATTTCTGGACGAATCGGTGCATCCTTTCATCTCCGGCCCGGATCGGTGCATTAAATGCAACAACGGCATGGTTTTCGGCAGAGTAACGAAGCTGACCCAAACGAACCAAAACATCACTATTGGGTCCAAAAATGTCGATTGGGCACGTTCATTTCGTGCTGGAAGAATCGGTGCATCGTTTCGTTTCGGGCCCGGATCGGTGCATTAAATGCAACACCGGCATGGTTTTCGGCATAGTAACGAAACTGACCCAAACGAACCAAAACAAAACTATTGGGTCCATAAGAGTGGATTTGGCACGTTCGTTTCGTTTCTGGATGAATCGGTGCATCGTTTCATTTCCGGCCCGGATCGGTGCATTAAATGCAACACCGGCATGATTTTCGGCACAGTAACGAAACTGACCCAAACGAACCAAAACATCACTATTTGCTACATAAATGTAGATTTGGCACATTCGTTTCATTTCTGGACGAATCGGTGCATCGTTTCATTTCGGGCCCGGATCGGTGCACTAAATGCAACACCGGCATGGTTTTTGGCACAATAACGAAACTGACCCAAACGAATCAAAACATCACTATTGGGTCCAAAAAAGTGGATTGGGTGCGTTTGTTTCATTTCTGGACGAATCGGTGCATCCTTTCATCTCCGGCCCGGATCGGTGCATTAAATGCAACAACGGCATGGTTTTCGGCACATTAACGAAGCTGACCCAAACGAACCAAAACATCACTATTGGGTCCAAAAATGTCGATTGGGCACGTTCATTTCGTGCTGGAAGAATCGGTGCATCGTTTCGTTTCGGGCCCGGATCGGTGCATTAAATGCAACACCGTCATGGTTTTCGGCACAGTAACGAAACTGACCCAAACGAACCAAAACAAAACTATTGGGTCCATAAGAGTGGATTTGGCACGTTCGTTTCGTTTCTGGATGAATCGGTGCATCGTTTCATTTCCGGCCCGGATCAGTGCATTAAATGCAACACCGGCATGGTTTTCGGCACAGTAACGAAACTGACCCAAACGAACCAAAACATCAATATTGGGTCCAAAAAACTGGATTGGGTGCGTTCGTTTTGTTTCTGGATGAATCGGTGCATCGTTTCATTTCCGGCCCGGATCGATGCATTAAATGCAACACCGGCATGATTTTCGGCACAGTAACGAAACGTACCCAAACTAACCAAAACAAAACTATTGGGTCCATAAGAGTGGATTTGGCACGTTCGTTTCGTTTCTGGATGAATCGGTGCGTCGTTTCATTTCCGGCCCGGATCGGTGCATTAAATGCAACACCGGCATGGTTTTCGGCACAGTAACGAAACTGACCCAAACGAACCAAAACATCACTATTGGGTCCAAAAAAGTGGATTGGGTGCGTTCATTTTGTTTCTGGATGAATCGGTGCATCGTTTCATTTTCGGCCCGGATCGATGCATTCAATGCAACACCGACATGGTTTTCAGCACAGTAACGAAACTGACCCAAACGAATCAAAACATCACTATTGGGTCCAAAAAAGTGGATTGGGTGCGTTTGTTTCATTTCTGGACGAATCGGTGCATCCTTTCATCTCCGGCCCGGATCGGTGCATTAAATGCAACAACGGCATGCTTTTCGGCACAGTAACGAAGCTGACCCAAACGAACCAAAACATCACTATTGGGTCCAAAAATGTCGATTGGGCACGTTCATTTCGTGCTGGAAGAATCGGTGCATTGTTTCATTTCCAGCCCGGATCGATGCATTAAATGCAACACCGGCATGGTTTTCGGCACAGTAACGAAACTGACCCAAACGAACCAAAACATCACTATTGGATCCAAAAACGTGGATTGGGTGCGTTCATTTTGTTTCTGGATGAATCGGTGCATCGTTTCATTTTCGGCCCGGATCGATGCATTCAATGCAACACCGACATGGTTTTCAGCACAGTAACGAAACGGACCCAAACGATCCAAAACATCACTATTGGGCCCAAAAAAGTGGATTGGGTGGATTCGTTTCGTTTCTGGACAAATCGGTGCATCGGATCCATTCCGGCCCGAATCGGTGCATTAAATGCAACACCGGCATGAATTTCGGCACAGTAACGAAACTGACCCAAACAAACCAAAACAAAACTATTGGGTCCATAAGAGTGGATTTGGCACGTTCGTTTTGTTTCTAGATGAATCGGTGCATCGTTTCATTTCCAGCCCGGATCGATGCATTAAATGCAACACCGGCATGATTTTCGGCACAGTAACGAAACTGACCCAAACGAACCAAAACATCACTATTTGCTACATAAATGTGGATTTGGCACATTCGTTTCATTTCTGGACGAATCGGTGCATCGTTTCATTTCCGGCCCGGATCGGTGCACTAAATGCAACACCGGCATGGTTTTTGGCACAATAACGAAACTGACCCAAACGAATCAAAACATCACTATTGGGTCCAAAAAAGTGGATTGGGTGCGTTTGTTTCATTTCTGGACGAATCGGTGCATCCTTTCATCTCCGGCCCGGATCGGTGCATTAAATGCAACAACGGCATGGTTTTCGGCACAGTAACGAAGCTGACCCAAACGAACCAAAACATCACTATTGGGTCCAAAAATGTCGATTGGGCACGTTCATTTCGTGCTGGAAGAATCGGTGCATCGTTTCGTTTCGGGCCCGGATCGGTGCATTAAATGCAACACCGGCATGGTTTTCGGCATAGTAACGAAACTGACCCAAACGAACCAAAACAAAACTATTGGGTCCATAAGAGTGGATTTGGCACGTTCGTTTCGTTTCTGGATGAATCGGTGCATCGTTTCATTTCCGGCCCGGATCGGTGCATTAAATGCAACACCGGCATGGTTTTCGGCACAGTAACGAAACTGACCCAAACGAACCAAAACATCACTATTGGGTCCAAAAAAGTGGATTGGGTGCGTTCATTTTGTTTCTGGATGAATCGGTGCATCGTTTCATTTTCGGCCCGGATCGATGCATTCAATGCAACACCGACATGGTTTTCAGCACAGTAACGAAACGGACCCAAACGATCCAAAACATCACTATTGGGCCCAAAAAAGTGGATTGGGTGGATTCGTTTCGTTTCTGGACAAATCGGTGCATCGGATCCATTCCGGCCCGAATCGGTGCATTAAATGCAACACCGGCATGGTTTTCGGCACAGTAACGAAACTGACCCAAACGAACCAAAACAAAACTATTGGGTCCATAAGAGTGGATTTGGCACGTTCGTTTTGTTTCTAGATGAATCGGTGCATCGTTTCATTTCCAGCCTGGATCGATGCATTAAATGCAACACCGGCATGATTTTCGGCACAGTAACGAAACTGACCCAAACGAACCAAAACATCACTATTTGCTACATAAATGTGGATTTGGCACATTCGTTTCATTTCTGGACGAATCGGTGCATCATTTCATTTCCGGCCCGGATCGGTGCACTAAATGCAACACCGGCATGGTTTTTGGCACAATAACGAAACTGACCCAAACGAATAGAAACATCACTATTGGGTCCAAAAAAGTGGATTGGGTGCGTTTGTTTCATTTCTGGACGAATCGGTGCATCCTTTCATCTCCGGCCCGGATCGGTGCATTAAATGCAACAACGGCATGGTTTTCGGCATAGTAACGAAGCTGACCCAAACGAACCAAAACATCACTATTGGGTCCAAAAATGTCGATTGGGCATGTTCGTTTCGTGCTGGACGAATCGGTGCATCGTTTCGTTTCGGGCCCGGATCGGTGCATTAAATGCAACACCGGCATGGTTTTCGGCACAGTAACGAAACTGACCCAAACGAACCAAAACATCACTATTTGCTACATAAATGTGGATTTGGCACATTCGTTTCATTTCTAGACGAATCGGTGCATCGTTTCATTTCCGGCCCGGATCGGTGCACTAAATGCAAGACCGGCATGGTTTTTGGCACAATAACGAAACTGACCCAAACGAATCAAAACATCACTATTGGGTCCAAAAAAGTGGATTGGGTGTGTTTGTTTCATTTCTGGACGAATCGGTGCATCCTTTCATCTCCGGCCCGGATCGGTGCATTAAATGCAACAACGGCATGGTTTTCGGCACAGTAACGAAGCTGACCCAAACGAACCAAAACATCACTATTGGGTCCAAAAATGTCGATTGGGCACGTTCATTTCGTGCTGGAAGAATCGGTGCATCGTTTCGTTTCGGGCCCGGATCGGTGCATTAAATGCAACACCGGCATGGTTTTCGGCACAGTAACGAAACTGACCCAAACGAACCAAAACAAAACTATTGGGTCCATAAGATTGGATTTGGCACGTTCGTTTCGTTTCTGGATGAATCGGTGCATCGTTTCATTTCCGGCCCGGATCGGTGCATTAAATGCAACACCGGCATGATTTTCGGCACAGTAACGAAACTGACCCAAACGAACCAAAACATCACTATTTGCTACATAAATGTGGATTTGGCACATTCGTTTCATTTCTGGACGAATCGGTGCATCGTTTCATTTCCGGCCCGGATCGGTGCACTAAATGCAACACCTGCATGGTTTTTGGCACAATAACGAAACTGACCCAAATGAATCAAAACATCACTATTGGGTCCAAAAAAGTGGATTGGGTGCGTTTGTTTCATTTCTGGACGAATCGGTGCATCCTTTCATCTCCGGCCCGGATCGGTGCATTAAATGCAACAACGACATGGTTTTCGGCACAGTAACGAAGCTGACCCAAACGAACCAAAACATCACTATTGGGTCCAAAAATGTCGATTGGGCACGTTCATTTCGTGCTGGAAGAATCGGTGCATCGTTTCGTTTCGGGCCCGGATCGGTGCATTAAATGCAACACCGGCATGGTTTTCGGCACAGTAACGAAACTGACCCAAACGAACCAAAACAAAACTATTGGGTCCATAAGAGTGGATTTGGCACGTTCGTTTCGTTTCTGGATGAATCGGTGCATCGTTTCATTTCCGGCCCGGATCGGTGCATTAAATGCAACACCGGCATGGTTTTCGGCACAGTAACGAAACTGACCCAAACGAACCAAAACATCAATATTGGGTCCAAAAAACTGGATTGGGTGCGTTCGTTTTGTTTCTGGATGAATCGGTGCATCGTTTCATTTCCGGCCCGGATCGATGCATTAAATGCAACACCGGCATGATTTTCGGCACAGTAACGAAACTGACCCAAACTAACCAAAACAAAACTATTGGGTCCATAAGAGTGGATTTGGCACGTTCGTTTCGTTTCTGGATGAATCGGTGCGTCGTTTCATTTCCGGCCCGGATCGGTGCATTAAATGCAACACCGGCATGGTTTTCGGCACAGTAACGAAACTGACTCAAACGAACCAAAACATCACTATTGGGTCCAAAAAAGTGGATTGGGTGCGTTCATTTTGTTTCTGGATGAATCGGTGCATCGTTTCATTTTCGGCCCGGATCCATGCATTCAATGCAACACCGACATGGTTTTCAGCACAGTAACGAAACTGACCCAAACGAATCAAAACATCACTATTGGGTCCAAAAAAGTGGATTGGGTGCGTTTGTTTCATTTCTGGACGAATCGGTGCATCCTTTCATCTCCGGCCCGGATCGGTGCATTAAATGCAACAACGGCATGCTTTTCGGCACAGTAACGAAGCTGACCCAAACGAACCAAAACAAAACTATTGGGTCCATAAGAGTGGATTTGGCACGTTCGTTTCGTTTCTGGATGAATCGGTGCATCGTTTCATTTCCGGCCCGGATCGGTGCATTAAATGCAACACCGGCATGGTTTTCGGCACAGTAACGAAACTGACCCAAACGAACCAAAACATCACTATTGGGTCCAAAAAAGTGGATTGGGTGCGTTCATTTTGTTTCTGGATGAATCGGTGCATCGTTTCATTTTCGGCCCGGATCGATGCATTCAATGCAACACCGACATGGTTTTCAGCACAGTAACGAAACGGACCCAAACGATCCAAAACATCACTATTGGGCCCAAAAAAGTGGATTGGGTGGATTCGTTTCGTTTCTGGACAAATCGGTGCATCGGATCCATTCCGGCCCGAATCGGTGCATTAAATGCAACACCGGCATGAATTTCGGCACAGTAACGAAACTGACCCAAACGAACCAAAACAAAACTATTGGGTCCATAAGAGTGGATTTGGCACGTTCGTTTTGTTTCTAGATGAATCGGTGCATCGTTTCATTTCCAGCCCGGATCGATGCATTAAATGCAACACCGGCATGATTTTCGGCACAGTAACGAAACTGACCCAAACGAACCAAAACATCACTATTTGCTACATAAATGTGGATTTGGCACATTCGTTTCATTTCTAGACGAATCGGTGCATCGTTTCATTTCCGGCCCGGATCGGTGCACTAAATGCAAGACCGGCATGGTTTTTGGCACAATAACGAAACTGACCCAAACGAATCAAAACATCACTATTGGGTCCAAAAAAGTGGATTGGGTGTGTTTGTTTCATTTCTGGACGAATCGGTGCATCCTTTCATCTCCGGCCCGGATCGGTGCATTAAATGCAACAACGGCATGGTTTTCGGCACAGTAACGAAGCTGACCCAAACGAACCAAAACATCACTATTGGGTCCAAAAATGTCGATTGGGCACGTTCATTTCGTGCTGGAAGAATCGGTGCATCGTTTCGTTTCGGGCCCGGATCGGTGCATTAAATGCAACACCGGCATGGTTTTCGGCACAGTAACGAAACTGACCCAAACGAACCAAAACAAAACTATTGGGTCCATAAGATTGGATTTGGCACGTTCGTTTCGTTTCTGGATGAATCGGTGCATCGTTTCATTTCCGGCCCGGATCGGTGCATTAAATGCAACACCGGCATGATTTTCGGCACAGTAACGAAACTGACCCAAACGAACCAAAACATCACTATTTGCTACATAAATGTGGATTTGGCACATTCGTTTCATTTCTGGACGAATCGGTGCATCGTTTCATTTCCGGCCCGGATCGGTGCACTAAATGCAACACCTGCATGGTTTTTGGCACAATAACGAAACTGACCCAAATGAATCAAAACATCACTATTGGGTCCAAAAAAGTGGATTGGGTGCGTTTGTTTCATTTCTGGACGAATCGGTGCATCCTTTCATCTCCGGCCCGGATCGGTGCATTAAATGCAACAACGACATGGTTTTCGGCACAGTAACGAAGCTGACCCAAACGAACCAAAACATCACTATTGGGTCCAAAAATGTCGATTGGGCACGTTCATTTCGTGCTGGAAGAATCGGTGCATCGTTTCGTTTCGGGCCCGGATCGGTGCATTAAATGCAACACCGGCATGGTTTTCGGCACAGTAACGAAACTGACCCAAACGAACCAAAACAAAACTATTGGGTCCATAAGAGTGGATTTGGCACGTTCGTTTCGTTTCTGGATGAATCGGTGCATCGTTTCATTTCCGGCCCGGATCGGTGCATTAAATGCAACACCGGCATGGTTTTCGGCACAGTAACGAAACTGACCCAAACGAACCAAAACATCAATATTGGGTCCAAAAAACTGGATTGGGTGCGTTCGTTTTGTTTCTGGATGAATCGGTGCATCGTTTCATTTCCGGCCCGGATCGATGCATTAAATGCAACACCGGCATGATTTTCGGCACAGTAACGAAACTGACCCAAACTAACCAAAACAAAACTATTGGGTCTATAAGAGTGGATTTGGCACGTTCGTTTCGTTTCTGGATGAATCGGTGCGTCGTTTCATTTCCGGCCCGGATCGGTGCATTAAATGCAACACCGGCATGGTTTTCGGCACAGTAACGAAACTGACCCAAACGAACCAAAACATCACTATTGGGTCCAAAAAAGTGGATTGGGTGCGTTCATTTTGTTTCTGGATGAATCGGTGCATCGTTTCATTTTCGGCCCGGATCGATGCATTCAATGCAACACCGACATGGTTTTCAGCACAGTAACGAAACTGACCCAAACGAATCAAAACATCACTATTGGGTCCAAAAAAGTGGATTGGGTGCGTTTGTTTCATTTCTGGACGAATCGGTGCATCCTTTCATCTCCGGCCCGGATCGGTGCATTAAATGCAACAACGGCATGCTTTTCGGCACAGTAACGAAGCTGACCCAAACGAACCAAAACATCACTATTGGGTCCAAAAATGTCGATTGGGCACGTTCATTTCGTGCTGGAAGAATCGGTGCATCGTTTCATTTCCAGCCCGGATCGATGCATTAAATGCAACACCGGCATGGTTTTCGGCACAGTAACGAAACTGACCCAAACGAACCAAAACATCACTATTGGGTCCAAAAAAGTGGATTGGGTGCGTTCATTTTGTTTCTGGATGAATCGGTGCATCGTTTCATTTTCGGCCCGGATCGATGCATTCAATGCAACACCGACATGGTTTTCAGCACAGTAACGAAACTGACCCAAACGAATCAAAACATCACTATTGGGTCGAAAAAAGTGGATTGGGTGCGTTTGTTTCATTTCTGGACGAATCGGTGCATCCTTTCATCTCCGGCCCGGATCGGTGCATTAAATATAACAACGGCATGCTTTTCGGCACAGTAACGAAGCTGACCCAAACGAACCAAAACATCACTATTGGGTCCAAAAATGTCGATTGGGCACGTTCATTTCGTGCTGGAAGAATCGGTGCATCGTTTCATTTCCAGCCCGGATCGATGCATTAAATGCAACACCGGCATGGTTTTCGGCACAGTAACGAAACTGACCCAAACGAACCAAAACATCACTATTGGGTCCAAAAAAGTGGATTGGGTGCGTTCATTTTGTTTCTGGATGAATCGGTGCATCGTTTCATTTTCGGCCCAGATCAATGCATTCAATGCAACACCGACATGGTTTTCAGCACAGTAACGAAACGGACCCAAACGATCCAAAACATCACTATTGGGCCCAAAAAAGTGGATTGGGTGGATTCGTTTCGTTTCTGGACAATTCGGTGCATCGGATCCATTCCGGCCCGAATCGGTGCATTAAATGCAACAACGGCATGGTTTTCGGCACAGTAACGAAGCTGACCCAAACGAACCAAAACATCACTATTTGCTACATAAATGTGGATTTGGCACATTCGTTTCATTTCTGGACGAATCGGTGCATCGTTTCATTTCCGGCCCGGATCGGTGCACTAAATGCAACACCGGCATGGTTTTCGGCACAGTAACGAAACTGACCCAAACGAATCAAAACATCACTATTGGGTCCAAAAAAGTGGATTGGGTGCGTTTGTTTCATTTCTGGACGAATCGGTGCATCCTTTCATCTCCGGCCCGGATCGGTGCATTAAATGCAACAACGGCATGGTTTTCGGCACAGTAACGAAGCTGACCCAAACGAACCAAAACATCACTATTGGGTCCAAAAATGTCGATTGGGCACATTCATTTCGTGCTGGAAGAATCGGTGCATCGTTTCGTTTCGGGCCCGGATCGGTGCATTAAATGCAACACCGACATGGTTTTCGGCACAGTAACGAAACTGACCCAACCGAACCAAAACAAAACTATTGGGTCCATAAGAGTGGATTTGGCACGTTCGTTTCGTTTCTGGATGAATCGGTGCATCGTTTCATTTCCGGCCCGGATCGGTGCATTAAATGCAACACCGGCATGGTTTTCGGCACAGTAACGAAACTGACCCAAACGAATCAGAACATCACTATTGGGTCCAAAAAAGTGGATTGGGTGCGTTTGTTTCATTTCTGGATGAATCGGTGCATCTTTCATCTCCGGCCCGGATCGGTGCATTAAATGCAACACCGGCATGGTTTTCGGCACAGTAACGAAGCTGACCCAAACGAACCAAAACATCACTATTGGGTCCAAAAATGTCGATTGGGCACGTTCGTTTCGTGCTGGACGAATCGGTGCATCATTTCGTTTCGGGCCCGGATCGGTGCATTAAATGCAACACCGGCATGGTTTTCGGCACAGTAACGAAACGGACCCAAACGATCCAAAACATCACTATTGGGCCCAAAAAAGTGGATTGGGTGGATTCGTTTCGTTTCTGGACAAATCGGTGCATCGAATCCATTCCGGCCCGAATCGGTGCATTAAATGCAACACCGGCATGAATTTCGGCACAGTAACGAAACTGACCCAAACGAACCAAAACAAAACTATTGGGTCCATAAGAGTGGATTTGGCACGTTCGTTTCGTTTCTGGATGAATCGGTGCATCGTTTCATTTCCGGCCCGGATCGGTGCATTAAATGCAACACCTGTTTTTGGCACAGTAACGAAACTGACCCAAACGAACCAAAACATCAATATTGGGTCCAAAAAACTGGATTGGGTGCGTTCGTTTTGTTTCTGGATGAATCGGTGCATCGTTTCATTTCCGGCCCGGATCGATGCATTAAATGCAACACCGGCATGATTTTCGGCACAGTAACGAAACTGACCCAAACGAACCAAAACAAAACTATTGGGTCCATAAGAGTGGATTTGGCACGTTCGTTTCGTTTCTGGATGAATCGGTGCATCGTTTCATTTCCGGCCCGGATCGGTGCATTAAATGCAACACCGGCATGGTTTTCGGCACAGTAACGAAACTGACCCAAACGAACCAAAACATCACTATTGGGTCCAAAAAAGTGGATTGGGTGCGTTCATTTTGTTTCTGGATGAATCGGTGCATCGTTTCATTTTCGGCCCGGATCGATGCATTCAATGCAACACCGACATGGTTTTCAGCACAGTAACGAAACTGACCCAAACGAACCAAAACAAAACTATTGGGTCCATAAGAGTGGATTTGGCACGTTCGTTTCGTTTCTGGATGAATCGGTGCATCGTTTCATTTCCGGCCCGGATCGGTGCACTAAATGCAACACCGGCATGGTTTTTGGCACAATAACGAAACTGACCCAAACGAATCAAAACATCACTATTGGGTCCAAAAAAGTGGATTGGGTGCGTTTGTTTCATTTCTAGACGAATCGGTGCATCCTTTCATCTCCGGCCCGGATCGGTGCATTAAATGCAACAACGGCATGGTTTTCGGCACAGTAACGAAGCTGACCCAAACGAACCAAAACATCACTATTGGGTCCAAAAATGTCGATTGGGCACGTTCGTTTCGTGCTGGACGAATCGGTGCATCGTTTCGTTTCGGGCCCGGATCGGTGCATTAAATGCAACACCGGCATGATTTTCGGCACAGTAACGAAACTGACCCAAACGAACCAAAACAAAACTATTGGGTACATAAGAGTGGATTTAGCACGTTCGTTTCGTTTCTGGATGAATCGGTGCATCGTTTCATTTGCGGCCCAGATCGGTGCATTAAATGCAACACCGGCATGGTTTTCAGCACAGTAACGAAACTGACCCAAACGAACCAAAACATCACTATTGGGTCCAAAAAAGTGGATTGGGTGCGTTTGTTTCATTTCTAGACGAATCGGTGCATCCTTTCATCTCCGGCCCGGATCGGTGCATTAAATCCAACAACGGCATGGTTTTCGGCACAGTAACGAAGCTGACCCAAACGAACCAAAACATCACTATTGGGTCCAAAAATGTCGATTGGGCACGTTCATTTCGTGCTGGAAGAATCGGTGCATCGTTTCATTTCCAGCCCGGATCGATGCATTAAATGCAACACCGGCATGGTTTTCGGCACAGTAACGAAACTGACCTAAACGAACCAAAACATCACTATTGGGTCCAAAAAAGTGGATTGGGTGCGTTCATTTTGTTTCTGGATGAATCGGTGCATCGTTTCATTTTCGGCCCGGATCGATGCATTCAATGCAACACCGACATGGTTTTCAGCACAGTAACGAAACTGACCCAAACGAATCAAAACATCACTATTGGGTCCAAAAAAGTGGATTGGGTGCGTTTGTTTCATTTCTGGACGAATCGGTGCATCCTTTCATCTCCGGCCCGGATCGGTGCATTAAATGCAACAACGGCATGGTTTTCGGCACAGTAACGAAGCTGACCCAAACGAACCAAAACATCACTATTTGCTACATAAATGTGGATTTGGCACATTCGTTTCATTTCTGGACGAATCGGTGCATCGTTTCATTTCCGGCCCGGATCGGTGCACTAAATGCAACACCGGCATGGTTTTCGGCACAGTAACGAAACTGACCCAAACGAATCAAAACATCACTATTGGGTCCAAAAAAGTGGATTGGGTGCGTTTGTTTCATTTCTGGACGAATCGGTGCATCCTTTCATCTCCGGCCCGGATCGGTGCATTAAATGCAACAACGGCATGGTTTTCGGCACAGTAACGAAGCTGACCCAAACGAACCAAAACATCACTATTGGGTCCAAAAATGTCGATTGGGCACATTCATTTCGTGCTGGAAGAATCGGTGCATCATTTCGTTTCGGGCCCGGATCGGTGCATTAAATGCAACACCGGCATGGTTTTCGGCACAGTAACGAAACTGACCCAAACGAACCAAAACAAAACTATTGGGTCCATAAGAGTGGATTTGGCACGTTCGTTTCGTTTCTGGATGAATCGGTGCATCGTTTCATTTCCGGCCCGGATCGGTGCATTAAATGCAACACCGGCATGGTTTTCGGCACAGTAACGAAACTGACCCAAACGAATCAGAACATCACTATTGGGTCCAAAAAAGTGGATTGGGTGCGTTTGTTTCATTTCTGGACGAATCGGTGCATCCTTTCATCTCCGGCCCGGATCGGTGCATTAAATGCAACAACGGCATGGTTTTCGGCACAGTAACGAAGCTGACCCAAACGAACCAAAACATCACTATTTGCTACATAAATGTGGATTTGGCACATTCGTTTCATTTCTGGACGAATCGGTGCATCGTTTCATTTCCGGCCCGGATCGGTGCACTAAATGCAACACCGGCATGGTTTTCGGCACAGTAACGAAACTGACCCAAACGAATCAAAACATCACTATTGGGTCCAAAAAAGTGGATTGGGTGCGTTTGTTTCATTTCTGGACGAATCGGTGCATCCTTTCATCTCCGGCCCGGATCGGTGCATTAAATGCAACAACGGCATGGTTTTCGGCACAGTAACGAAGCTGACCCAAACGAACCAAAACATCACTATTGGGTCCAAAAATGTCGATTGGGCACATTCATTTCGTGCTGGAAGAATCGGTGCATCGTTTCGTTTCGGGCCCGGATCGGTGCATTAAATGCAACACCGGCATGGTTTTCGGCACAGTAACGAAACTGACCCAAACGAACCAAAACAAAACTATTGGGTCCATAAGAGTGGATTTGGCACGTTCGTTTCGTTTCTGGATGAATCGGTGCATCGTTTCATTTCCGGCCCGGATCGGTGCATTAAATGCAACACCGGCATGGTTTTCGGCACAGTAACGAAACTGACCCAAACGAATCAGAACATCACTATTGGGTCCAAAAAAGTGGATTGGGTGCGTTTGTTTCATTTCTGGACGAATCGGTGCATCTTTCATCTCCGGCCCGGATCGGTGCATTAAATGCAACACCGGCATGGTTTTCGGCACAGTAACGAAGCTGACCCAAACGAACCAAAACATCACTATTGGGTCCAAAAATGTCGATTGGGCACGTTCGTTTCGTGCTGGACGAATCGGTGCATCATTTCGTTTCGGGCCCGGATCGGTGCATTAAATGCAACACCGGCATGGTTTTCGGCACAGTAACGAAACGGACCCAAACGATCCAAAACATCACTATTGGGCCCAAAAAAGTGGATTGGGTGGATTCGTTTCGTTTCTGGACAAATCGGTGCATCGGATCCATTCCGGCCCGAATCGGTGCATTAAATGCAACACCGGCATGAATTTCGGCACAGTAACGAAACTGACCCAAACGAACCAAAACAAAACTATTGGGTCCATAAGAGTGGATTTGGCACGTTCGTTTCGTTTCTGGATGAATCGGTGCATCGTTTCATTTCCGGCCCGGATCGGTGCATTAAATGCAACACCTGTTTTTGGCACAGTAACGAAACTGACCCAAACGAACCAAAACATCAATATTGGGTCCAAAAAACTGGATTGGGTGCGTTCGTTTTGTTTCTGGATGAATCGGTGCATCGTTTCATTTCCGGCCCGGATCGGTGCATTAAATGCAACACCGGCATGGTTTTCGGCACAGTAACGAAACTGACCCAAACGAACCAAAACATCACTATTGGGTCCAAAAAAGTGGATTGGGTGCGTTCATTTTGTTTCTGGATGAATCGGTGCATCGTTTCATTTTCGGCCCGGATCGATGCATTCAATGCAACACCGACATGGTTTTCAGCACAGTAACGAAACTGACCCAAACGAATCAAAACATCACTATTGGGTCCAAAAAAGTGGATTGGGTGCGTTTGTTTCATTTCTGGACGAATCGGTGCATCCTTTCATCTCCGGCCCGGATCGGTGCATTAAATGCAACAACGGCATGGTTTTCGGCACAGTAACGAAGCTGACCCAAACGAACCAAAACATCACTATTTGCTACATAAATGTGGATTTGGCACATTCGTTTCATTTCTGGACGAATCGGTGCATCGTTTCATTTCCGGCCCGGATCGGTGCACTAAATGCAACACCGGCATGGTTTTCGGCACAGTAACGAAACTGACCCAAACGAATCAAAACATCACTATTGGGTCCAAAAAAGTGGATTGGGTGCGTTTGTTTCATTTCTGGACGAATCGGTGCATCCTTTCATCTCCGGCCCGGATCGGTGCATTAAATGCAACAACGGCATGGTTTTCGGCACAGTAACGAAGCTGACCCAAACGAACCAAAACATCACTATTGGGTCCAAAAATGTCGATTGGGCACATTCATTTCGTGCTGGAAGAATCGGTGCATCGTTTCGTTTCGGGCCCGGATCGGTGCATTAAATGCAACACCGGCATGGTTTTCGGCACAGTAACGAAACTGACCCAAACGAACCAAAACAAAACTATTGGGTCCATAAGAGTGGATTTGGCACGTTCGTTTCGTTTCTGGATGAATCGGTGCATCGTTTCATTTTCGGCCCGGATCGATGCATTCAATGCAACACCGACATGGTTTTCAGCACAGTAACGAAACTGACCCAAACGAATCAAAACATCACTATTGGGTCCAAAAAAGTGGATTGGGTGCGTTTGTTTCATTTCTGGACGAATCGGTGCATCCTTTCATCTCCGGCCCGGATCGGTGCATTAAATGCAACAACGGCATGGTTTTCGGCACAGTAACGAAGCTGACCCAAACGAACCAAAACATCACTATTTGCTACATAAATGTGGATTTGGCACATTCGTTTCATTTCTGGACGAATCGGTGCATCGTTTCATTTCCGGCCCGGATCGGTGCACTAAATGCAACACCGGCATGGTTTTCGGCACAGTAACGAAACTGACCCAAACGAATCAAAACATCACTATTGGGTCCAAAAAAGTGGATTGGGTGCGTTTGTTTCATTTCTGGACGAATCGGTGCATCCTTTCATCTCCGGCCCGGATCGGTGCATTAAATGCAACAACGGCATGGTTTTCGGCACAGTAACGAAGCTGACCCAAACGAACCAAAACATCACTATTGGGTCCAAAAATGTCGATTGGGCACATTCATTTCGTGCTGGAAGAATCGGTGCATCGTTTCGTTTCGGGCCCGGATCGGTGCATTAAATGCAACACCGGCATGGTTTTCGGCACAGTAACGAAACTGACCCAAACGAACCAAAACAAAACTATTGGGTCCATAAGAGTGGATTTGGCACGTTCGTTTCGTTTCTGGATGAATCGGTGCATCGTTTCATTTCCGGCCCGGATCGGTGCATTAAATGCAACACCGGCATGGTTTTCGGCACAGTAACGAAACTGACCCAAACGAATCAGAACATCACTATTGGGTCCAAAAAAGTGGATTGGGTGCGTTTGTTTCATTTCTGGACGAATCGGTGCATCTTTCATCTCCGGCCCGGATCGGTGCATTAAATGCAACACCGGCATGGTTTTCGGCACAGTAACGAAGCTGACCCAAACGAACCAAAACATCACTATTGGGTCCAAAAATGTCGATTGGGCACGTTCGTTTCGTGCTGGACGAATCGGTGCATCATTTCGTTTCGGGCCCGGATCGGTGCATTAAATGCAACACCGGCATGGTTTTCGGCACAGTAACGAAACGGACCCAAACGATCCAAAACATCACTATTGGGCCCAAAAAAGTGGATTGGGTGGATTCGTTTCGTTTCTGGACAAATCGGTGCATCGGATCCATTCCGGCCCGAATCGGTGCATTAAATGCAACACCGGCATGAATTTCGGCACAGTAACGAAACTGACCCAAACGAACCAAAACAAAACTATTGGGTCCATAAGAGTGGATTTGGCACGTTCGTTTCGTTTCTGGATGAATCGGTGCATCGTTTCATTTCCGGCCCGGATCGGTGCATTAAATGCAACACCTGTTTTTGGCACAGTAACGAAACTGACCCAAACGAACCAAAACATCAATATTGGGTCCAAAAAACTGGATTGGGTGCGTTCGTTTTGTTTCTGGATGAATCGGTGCATCGTTTCATTTCCGGCCCGGATCGATGCATTAAATGCAACACCGGCATGATTTTCGGCACAGTAACGAAACTGACCCAAACGAACCAAAACATCACTATTGGGTCCAAAAATGTCGATTGGGCACGTTCATTTCGTGCTGGAAGAATCGGTGCATCGTTTCGTTTCGGGCCCGGATCGGTGCATTAAATGCAACACCGGCATGGTTTTCGACACAGTAACGAAACTGACCCAAACGAACCAAAACAAAACTATTGGGTCCATAAGAGTGGATTTGGCATGTTCGTTTCGTTTCTGGATGAATCGGTGCATCGTTTCATTTCCGGCCCGGATCGGTGCATTAAATGCAACACCGACATGGTTTTCGGCACACTAACGAAGCTGACCCAAACGAACCAAAACATCACTATTGGGTCCAAAAATGTCGATTGGGCACGTTCGTTTCGTGCTGGACGAATCGGTGCATCGTTTCGTTTCGGGCCCGGATCGGTGCATTAAATGCAACACCGGCCTGGTTTTCGGCACAGTAACGAAACTGACCCAAACGAACCAAAACATCACTATTTGCTACATAAATGTGGATTTGGCACATTCGTTTCATTTCTGGACGAATCGGTGCATCGTTTCATTTCCGGCCCGGATCGGTGCACTAAATGCAACACCGGCATGGTTTTCGGCACAGTAACGAAACTGACCCAAACGAATCAAAACATCACTATTGGGTCCAAAAAAGTGGATTGGGTGCGTTTGTTTCATTTCTGGACGAATCGGTGCATCCTTTCATCTCCGGCCCGGATCGGTGCATTAAATGCAACAACGGCATGGTTTTCGGCACAGTAACGAAGCTGACCCAAACGAACCAAAACATCACTATTGGGTCCAAAAATGTCGATTGGGCACGTTCATTTCGTGCTGGAAGAATCGGTGCATCGTTTCGTTTCGGGCCCGGATCGGTGCATTAAATGCAACACCGGCATGGTTTTCGGCACAGTAACGAAACTGACCCAAACGAACCAAAACAAAACTATTGGGTCCATAAGAGTGGATTTGGCACGTTCGTTTCGTTTCTGGATGAATCGGTGCATCGTTTCATTTCCGGCCCGGATCGGTGCATTAAATGCAACACCGGCATGGTTTTCGGCACAGTAACGAAACTGACCCAAACGAATCAAAACATCACTATTGGGTCCAAAAAAGTGGATTGGGTGCGTTTGTTTCATTTCTGGACGAATCGGTGCATCCTTTCATCTCCGGCCCGGATCGGTGCACTAAATGCAACACCGGCATGGTTTTTGGCACAGTAACGAAACTGACCCAAACGAATCAAAACATCACTATTGGGTCCAAAAAAGTGGATTGGGTGCGTTTGTTTCATTTCTAGACAAATCGGTGCATCCTTTCATCTCCGGCCCGGATCGGTGCATTAAATGCAACAACGGCATGGTTTTCGGCACAGTAACGAAGCTGACCCAAACGAACCAAAACATCACTATTGGGTCCAAAAATGTCGATTGGGCACGTTCGTTTCGTGCTGGACGAATCGGTGCATCATTTCGTTTCGGGCCCGGATCGGTGCATTAAATGCAACACCGGCATGGTTTTCGGCACAGTAACGAAACGGACCCAAACGATCCAAAACATCACTATTGGGCCCAAAAAAGTGGATTGGGTGGATTCGTTTCGTTTCTGGACAAATCGGTGCATCGGATCCATTCCGGCCCGAATCGGTGCATTAAATGCAACACCGGCATGAATTTTGGCACAGTAACGAAACTGACCCAAACGAACCAAAACAAAACTATTGGGTCCATAAGAGTGGATTTGGCACGTTCGTTTCGTTTCTGGATGAATCGGTGCATCATTTCATTTCCGGCCCGGATCGGTGCATTAAATGCAACACCTGTTTTTGGCACAGTAACGAAACTGACCCAAACGAACCAAAACATCAATATTGGGTCCAAAAAACTGGATTGGGTGCATTCGTTTTGTTTCTGCATGAATCGGTGCATCGTTTCATTTCCGGCCCGGATCGATGCATTAAATGCAACACCGGCATGATTTTCGGCACAGTAACGAAACTGACCCAAACGAACCAAAACAAAACTATTGGGTCCATAAGAGTGGATTTGGCACGTTCGTTTCGTTTCTGGATGAATCGGTGCATCGTTTCATTTCCGGCCCGGATCGGTGCATTAAATGCAACACCGGCATGGTTTTCGGCACAGTAACGAAACTGACCCAAACGAACCAAAACATCACTATTGGGTCCAAAAAAGTGGATTGGGTGCGTTCATTTTGTTTCTGGATGAATCGGTGCATCGTTTCATTTTCGGCCCGGATCGATGCATTAAATGCAACACCGACATGGTTTTCGGCACAGTAACGAAACTGACCCAAACGAACCAAAACAAAACTATTGGGTCCATAAGAGTGGATTTGGCACGTTCGTTTCGTTTCTGGATGAATCGGTGCATCGTTTCATTTCCGGCCCGGATCGGTGCATCAAATGCAACACCGGCATGGTTTTCGGCACAGTAACGAAACTGACCCAAACGAACCAAAACATCAATATTGGGTCCAAAAAACTGGATTGGGTGCGTTCGTTTTGTTTCTGGATGAATCGGTGCATCGTTTCATTTCCGGCCCGGATCAATGCATTAAATGCAACACCGGCATGATTTTCGGCACAGTAACGAAACTGACCCAAATGAACCAAAACAAAACTATTGGGTCCATAAGAGTGGATTTGGCACGTTCGTTTCGTTTCTGGATGAATCGGTGCATCGTTTCATTTCCGGCCCGGATCGGTGCATTAAATGCAACACCGGCATGGTTTTCAGCACAGTAACGAAACTGACCCAAACGAACCAAAACATCACTATTGGGTCCAAAAAAGTGGATTGGGTGCGTTCATTTTGTTTCTGGATGAATCGGTGCATCGTTTCATTTTCGGCCCGGATCGATGCATTCAATGCAACACCGACATGGTTTTCAGCACAGTAACGAAACTGACCCAAACGAACCAAAACATAACTATTGGGTCCAAAAAAGTCGATTGGGCGCGTTCGTTTCATTTCTGGACGAATTGGTGCATCATTTCATTTCCGGCCCGGATCGGTGCATTAAATGCAACACCGGCTAGTTTTTGGCACAGTAACGAAACTGACCCAAACGAACCAAAACTAAACTATTGGTTCCATAAGAGTGGATTTGGCACGTTCGTTTTGTTTCTAGATGAATCGGTGCATCGTTTCATTTCCAGCCCGGATCGATGCATTAAATGCAACACCGGCATGATTTTCGGCACAGTAACGAAACTGACCCAAACGAACCAAAACATCACTATTTGCTACATAAATGTGGATTTGGCACATTCGTTTCATTTCTAGACGAATCGGTGCATCGTTTCATTTCCGGCCCGGATCGGTGCACTAAATGCAAGACCGGCATGGTTTTTGGCACAATAACGAAACTGACCCAAACGAATCAAAACATCACTATTGGGTCCAAAAAAGTGGATTGGGTGCGTTTGTTTCATTTCTGGACGAATCGGTGCATCCTTTCATCTCCGGCCCGGATCGGTGCATTAAATGCAACAACGGCATGGTTTTCGGCACAGTAACGAAGCTGACCCAAACGAACCAAAACATCACTATTGGGTCCAAAAATGTCGATTGGGCACGTTCATTTCGTGCTGGAAGAATCGGTGCATCGTTTCGTTTCGGGCCCGGATCGGTGCATTAAATGCAACACCGGCATGGTTTTCGACACAGTAACGAAACTGACCCAAACGAACCAAAACAAAACTATTGGGTCCATAAGAGTGGATTTGGCACGTTCGTTTCGTTTCTGGATGAATCGGTGCATCGTTTCATTTCCGGCCCGGATCGGTGCATTAAATGCAACACCGGCATGGTTTTCGGCACAGTAACGAAACTGGCCCAAACGAACCAAAACATCACTATTGGGTCCAAAAAAGTGGATTGGGTGCGTTCATTTTGTTTCTGGATGAATCGGTGCATCGTTTCATTCTCGGCCCGGATCGATGCATTCAATGCAACACCGACATGGTTTTCAGCACAGTAAAGAAACGGACCCAAACGATCCAAAACATCACTATTGGGCCCAAAAAAGTGGATTGGGTGGATTCGTTTCGTTTCTGGACAAATCGGTGCATCGGATCAATTCCGGCCCGAATCGGTGCATTAAATGCAACACCGGCTAGTTTTCGGCACAGTAACGAAACTGACCCAAACGAACCAAAACAAAACTATTGGGTCCATAAGAGTGGATTTGGCACGTTCGTTTCGTTTCTGGATGAATCGGTGCATCGTTTCATTTCCGGCCCGGATCGGTGCATCAAATGCAACACCGGCATGGTTTTCGGCACAGTAACGAAACTGACCCAAACGAACCAAAACATCAATATTGGGTCCAAAAAACTGGATTGGGTGCGTTCGTTTTGTTTCTGGATGAATCGGTGCATCGTTTCATTTCCGGCCCGGATCAATGCATTAAATGCAACACCGGCATGATTTTCGGCACAGTAACGAAACTGACCCAAATGAACCAAAACAAAACTATTGGGTCCATAAGAGTGGATTTGGCACGTTCGTTTCGTTTCTGGATGAATCGGTGCATCGTTTCATTTCCGGCCCGGATCGGTGCATTAAATGCAACACCGGCATGGTTTTCGGCACAGTAACGAAACTGACCCAAACGAACCAAAACATCACTATTGGGTCCAAAAAAGTGGATTGGGTGCGTTCATTTTGTTTCTGGATGAATCGGTGCATCGTTTCATTTTCGGCCCGGATCGATGCATTAAATGCAACACCGACATGGTTTTCGGCACAGTAACGAAACTGACCCAAACGAACCAAAACAAAACTATTGGGTCCATAAGAGTGGATTTGGCACGTTCGTTTCGTTTCTGGATGAATCGGTGCATCGTTTCATTTCCGGCCCGGATCGGTGCATCAAATGCAACACCGGCATGGTTTTCGGCACAGTAACGAAACTGACCCAAACGAACCAAAACATCAATATTGGGTCCAAAAAACTGGATTGGGTGCGTTCGTTTTGTTTCTGGATGAATCGGTGCATCGTTTCATTTCCGGCCCGGATCAATGCATTAAATGCAACACCGGCATGATTTTCGGCACAGTAACGAAACTGACCCAAACGAACCAAAACATCACTATTTGCTACATAAATGTGGATTTGGCACATTCGTTTCATTTCTAGACGAATCGGTGCATCGTTTCATTTCCGGCCTGGATCGGTGCACTAAATGCAAGACCGGCATGGTTTTTGGCACAATAACGAAACTGACCCAAACGAATCAAAACATCACTATTGGGTCCAAAAAAGTGGATTGGGTGCGTTTGTTTCTTTCTGGACGAATCGGTGCATCCTTTCATCTCCGGCCCGGATCGGTGCATTAAATGCAACAACGGCATGGTTTTCGGCACAGTAACGAAGCTGACCCAAACGAACCAAAACATCACTATTGGGTCCAAAAATGTCGATTGGGCACGTTCGTTTCGTGCTGGACGAATCGGTGCATCGTTTCGTTTCGGGCCCGGATCGGTGCATTAAATGCAACACCGGCATGGTTTTCGGCACAGTAACGAAAATGACCCAAACGAACCAAAACAAAACTATTGGTTCCATAAGAGTGGATTTGGCACGTTCGTTTTGTTTCTAGATGAATCGGTGCATCGTTTCATTTCCAGCCCGGATCGATGCATTAAATGCAACACCGGCATGATTTTCGGCACAGTAACGAAACTGACCCAAACGAACCAAAACATCACTATTTGCTACATAAATGTGGATTTGGCACATTCGTTTCATTTCTAGACGAATCGGTGCATCGTTTCATTTCCGGCCCGGATCGGTGCACTAAATGCAAGACCGGCATGGTTTTTGGCACAATAACGAAACTGACCCAAACGAATCAAAACATCACTATTGGGTCCAAAAAAGTGGATTGGGTGCGTTTGTTTCATTTCTGGACGAATCGGTGCATCCTTTCATCTCCGGCCCGGATCGGTGCATTAAATGCAACAACGGCATGGTTTTCGGCACAGTAACGAAGCTGACCCAAACGAACCAAAACATCACTATTGGGTCCAAAAATGTCGATTGGGCACGTTCATTTCGTGCTGGAAGAATCGGTGCATCGTTTCGTTTCGGGCCCGGATCGGTGCATTAAATGCAACACCGGCATGGTTTTCGACACAGTAACGAAACTGACCCAAACGAACCAAAACAAAACTATTGGGTCCATAAGAGTGGATTTGGCACGTTCGTTTCGTTTCTGGATGAATCGGTGCATCGTTTCATTTCCGGCCCGGATCGGTGCATTAAATGCAACACCGGCATGGTTTTCGGCACAGTAACGAAACTGGCCCAAACGAACCAAAACATCACTATTGGGTCCAAAAAAGTGGATTGGGTGCGTTCATTTTGTTTCTGGATGAATCGGTGCATCGTTTCATTTTCGGCCCGGATCGATGCATTCAATGCAACACCGACATGGTTTTCAGCACAGTAAAGAAACGGACCCAAACGATCCAAAACATCACTATTGGGCCCAAAAAAGTGGATTGGGTGGATTCGTTTCGTTTCTGGACAAATCGGTGCATCGGATCAATTCCGGCCCGAATCGGTGCATTAAATGCAACACCGGCTAGTTTTCGGCACAGTAACGAAACTGACCCAAACGAACCAAAACAAAACTATTGGGTCCATAAGAGTGGATTTGGCACGTTCGTTTCGTTTCTGGATGAATCGGTGCATCGTTTCATTTCCGGCCCGGATCGGTGCATCAAATGCAACACCGGCATGGTTTTCGGCACAGTAACGAAACTGACCCAAACGAACCAAAACATCAATATTGGGTCCAAAAAACTGGATTGGGTGCGTTCGTTTTGTTTCTGGATGAATCGGTGCATCGTTTCATTTCCGGCCCGGATCAATGCATTAAATGCAACACCGGCATGATTTTCGGCACAGTAACGAAACTGACCCAAATGAACCAAAACAAAACTATTGGGTCCATAAGAGTGGATTTGGCACGTTCGTTTCGTTTCTGGATGAATCGGTGCATCGTTTCATTTCCGGCCCGGATCGGTGCATTAAATGCAACACCGGCATGGTTTTCGGCACAGTAACGAAACTGACCCAAACGAACCAAAACATCACTATTGGGTCCAAAAAAGTGGATTGGGTGCGTTCATTTTGTTTCTGGATGAATCGGTGCATCGTTTCATTTTCGGCCCGGATCGATGCATTCAATGCAACACCGACATGGTTTTCAGCACAGTAACGAAACTGACCCAAACGAACCAAAACAAAACTATTGGGTCCAAAAAAGTCGATTGGGCGCGTTCGTTTCATTTCTGGACGAATTGGTGCATCATTTCATTTCCGGCTCGGATCGGTGCATTAAATGCAACATCGGCTAGTTTTCGGCACAGTAACGAAACTGACCCAAACGAACCAAAACAAAACTATTGGGTCCATAAGAGTGGATTTGGCACGTTCGTTTTGTTTCTAGATGAATCGGTGCATCGTTTCATTTCCAGCCCGGATCGATGCATTAAATGCAACACCGGCATGATTTTCGGCACAGTAACGAAACTGACCCAAACGAACCAAAACATCACTATTTGCTACATAAATGTGGATTTGGCACATTCGTTTCATTTCTAGACGAATCGGTGCATCGTTTCATTTCCGGCCTGGATCGGTGCACTAAATGCAAGACCGGCATGGTTTTTGGCACAATAACGAAACTGACCCAAACGAATCAAAACATCACTATTGGGTCCAAAAAAGTGGATTGGGTGCGTTTGTTTCATTTCTGGACGAATCGGTGCATCCTTTCATCTCCGGCCCGGATCGGTGCATTAAATGCAACAACGGCATGGTTTTCGGCACAGTAACGAAGCTGACCCAAACGAACCAAAACATCACTATTGGGTCCAAAAATGTCGATTGGGCACGTTCGTTTCGTGCTGGACGAATCGGTGCATCGTTTCGTTTCGGGCCCGGATCGGTGCATTAAATGCAACACCGGCATGGTTTTCGGCACAGTAACGAAAATGACCCAAACGAACCAAAACAAAACTATTGGTCACATAAGAGTGGATTTGGCACGTTTGTTTCGTTTCTGGATGAATCGGTGCATCGTTTCATTTCCGGCCCAGATCGGTGCATTAAATGCAACACCGGCATGGTTTTCGGCACAGTAACGAAACTAAACCAAACGAACCAAAACATCAATATTGGGTCCAAAAAACTGGATTGGGTGCGTTCGTTTTGTTTCTGGATGAATCGGTGCATCGTTTCATTTCCGGCCCGGATCGACGAATTAAATGCAACACCGGCATGATTTTCGGCACAGTAACGAAACTGACCCAAACGAACCAAAACAAAACTATTGGGTCCATAAGAGTGGATTTGGCACGTTCGTTTCGTTTCTGGATGAATCGGTGCATCGTTACATTTCCGGCCCGGATCGGTGCATTAAATGCAACACCGGCATGGTTTTCGGCACAGTAACAAAACTGACCCAAACGAATCAAAACATCACTATTGGGTCCAAAAAAGTGGATTGGGTGCGTTTGTTTCATTTCTGGATGAATCGGTGCATCCTTTCATCTCCGGCCCGGATCGGTGCATTAAATGCAACACCTGTTTTTGGCACAGTAACGAAACTGACCCAAACGAACCAAAACATCACTGTTGGGTCCAAAAAAGTGGATTGGGTGCGTTCATTTTGTTTCTGGATGAATCGGTGCATCGTTTCATTTTCGGCCCGGATCGATGCATTCAATGCAACACCGACATGGTTTTCAGCACAGTAACGAAACTGACCCAAACGAACCAAAACAAAACTATTGGGTCCAAAAAAGTCGATTGGGCGCGTTCGTTTCATTTCTGGACGAATCGGTGCATCATTTCATTTCCGGCCCGGATCGGTGCATTAAATGCAACACCGGCTAGTTTTCGGCACAGTAACGAAACTGACCCAAACGAACCAAAACTAAACTATTGGTTCCATAAGAGTGGATTTGGCACGTTCGTTTTGTTTCTAGATGAATCGGTGCATCGTTTCATTTCCAGCCCGGATCGATGCATTAAATGCAACACCGGCATGATTTTCGGCACAGTAACGAAACTGACCCAAACGAACCAAAACATCACTATTTGCTACATAAATGTGGATTTGGCACATTCGTTTCATTTCTAGACGAATCGGTGCATCGTTTCATTTCCGGCCCGGATCGGTGCACTAAATGCAACACCGGCATGGTTTTTGGCACAATAACGAAACTGACCCAAACGAATCGAAACATCACTATTGGGTCCAAAAAAGTGGATTGGGTGCGTTTGTTTCATTTCTGGACGAATCGGTGCATCCTTTCATCTCCGGCCCGGATCGGTGCATTAAATGCAACAACGGCATGGTTTTCGGCACAGTAACGAAGCTGACCCAAACGAACCAAAACATCACTATTGGGTCCAAAAATGTCGATTGGGCACGTTCGTTTCGTGCTGGACGAATCGGTGCATCGTTTCGTTTCGGGCCCGGATCGGTGCATTAAATGCAACACCGGCATGGTTTTCGGCACAGTAACGAAAATGACCCAAACGAACCAAAACAAAACTATTGGTCACATAAGAGTGGATTTGGCATGTTTGTTTCGTTTCTGGATGAATCGGTGCATCGTTTCATTTCCGGCCCAGATCGGTGCATTAAATGCAACACCGGCATGGTTTTCGGCACAGTAACGAAACTAAACCAAACGAACCAAAACATCAATATTGGGTCCAAAAAACTGGATTGGGTGCGTTCGTTTTGTTTCTGGATGAATCGGTGCATCGTTTCATTTCCGGCCCGGATCGATGAATTAAATGCAACACCGGCATGATTTTCGGCACAGTAACGAAACTGACCCAAACGAACCAAAACAAAACTATTGGGTCCATAAGAGTGGATTTGGCACGTTCGTTTCGTTTCTGGATGAATCGGTGCATCGTTACATTTCCGGCCCGGATCGGTGCATTAAATGCAACACCGGCATGGTTTTCGGCACAGTAACGAAACTGACCCAAACGAATCAAAACATCACTATTGGGTCCAAAAAAGTGGATTGGGTGCGTTTGTTTCATTTCTGGATGAATCGGTGCATCCTTTCATCTCCGGCCCGGATCGGTGCATTAAATGCAACACCTGTTTTTGGCACAGTAACGAAACTGACCCAAACGAACCAAAACATCACTGTTGGGTCCAAAAAAGTGGATTGGGTGCGTTCATTTTGTTTCTGGATGAATCGGTGCATCGTTTCATTTTCGGCCCGGATCGATGCATTCAATGCAACACCGACATGGTTTTCAGCACAGTAACGAAACTGACCCAAACGAACCAAAACAAAACTATTGGGTCCAAAAAAGTCGATTGGGCGCATTCGTTTCATTTCTGGACGAATCGGTGCATCATTTCATTTCCGGCCCGGATCGGTGCATTAAATGCAACACCGGCTAGTTTTCGGCACAGTAACGAAACTGACCCAAACGAACCAAAACTAAACTATTGGGTCCATAAGAGTGGATTTGGCACGTTCGTTTTGTTTCTAGATGAATCGGTGCATCGTTTCATTTCCAGCCCGGATCGATGCATTAAATGCAACACCGGCATGATTTTCAGCACAGTAACGAAACTGACCCAAACGAACCAAAACATCACTATTTGCTACATAAATGTGGATTTGGCACATTCGTTTCATTTCTAGACGAATCGGTGCATCGTTTCATTTCCGGCCCGGATCGGTGCACTAAATGCAAGACCGGCATGGTTTTTGGCACAATAATGAAACTGACCCAAACGAATCAAAACATCACTATTGGGTCCAAAAAAGTGGATTGGGTGCGTTTGTTTCATTTCTGGACGAATCGGTGCATCCTTTCATCTCCGGCCCGGATCGGTGCATTAAATGCAACAACGACATGGTTTTCGGCACACTAACGAAGCTGACCCAAACGAACCAAAACATCACTATTGGGTCCAAAAATGTCGATTGGGCACGTTCGTTTCGTGCTGGACGAATCGGTGCATCGTTTCGTTTCGGGCCCGAATCGGTGCATTAAATGCAACACCGGCATGGTTTTCGGCACAGTAACGAAACTGACCCAAACGAACCAAAACATCAATATTGGGTCCAAAAAACTGGATTGGGTGCGTCCGTTTTGTTTCTGGATGAATCGGTGCATCGTTTCATTTTTGGCCCGGATCGGTGCATTAAATGCAACACCGGCATGATTTTCGGCACAGTAACGAAACTGACCCAAACGAACCAAAACATCACTATTTGCTACATAAATGTGGATTTGGCACATTCGTTTCATTTCTAGACGAATCGGTGCATCGTTTCATTTCCGGCCCGGATCGGTGCACTAAATGCAAGACCGGCATGATTTTCGGCACAGTAACGAAACTGACCCAAACGAACCAAAACAAAACTATTGGGTCCATAAGAGTGGATTTGGCACGTTCGTTTCGTTTCTGGATGAATCGGTGCATCGTTTCATTTCCGGCCCGGATCGGTGCATTAAATGCAACACCGGCATGGTTTTCGGCACAGTAACGAAACTGACCCAAACGAATCAAAACATCACTATTGGGTCCAAAAAAGTGGATTGGGTGCGTTTGTTTCATTTCTGGATGAATCGGTGCATCCTTTCATCTCCGGCCCGGATCGGTGCATTAAATGCAACACCTGTTTTTGGCACAGTAACGAAACTGACCCAAACGAACCAAAACATCACTGTTGGGTCCAAAAAAGTGGATTGGGTGCGTTCATTTTGTTTCTGGATGAATCGGTGCATCGTTTCATTTTCGGCCCGGATCGATGCATTCAATGCAACACCGACATGGTTTTCAGCACAGTAACGAAACTGACCCAAACGAACCAAAACAAAACTATTGGGTCCAAAAAAGTCGATTGGGCGCGTTCGTTTCATTTCTGGACGAATCGGTGCATCATTTCATTTCCGGCCCGGATCGGTGCATTAAATGCAACACCGGCTAGTTTTTGGCACAGTAACGAAACTGACCCAAACGAACCAAAACTAAACTATTGGTTCCATAAGAGTGGATTTGGCACGTTCGTTTTGTTTCTAGATGAATCGGTGCATCGTTTCATTTCCAGCCCGGATCGATGCATTAAATGCAACACCGGCATGATTTTCAGCACAGTAACGAAACTGACCCAAACGAACCAAAACATCACTATTTGCTACATAAATGTGGATTTGGCACATTCGTTTCATTTCTAGACGAATCGGTGCATCGTCTCATTTCCGGCCCGGATCGGTGCACTAAATGCAAGACCGGCATGGTTTTTGGCACAATAACGAAACTGACCCAAACGAATCAAAACATCACTATTGGGTCCAAAAAAGTGGATAGGGTGCGTTTGTTTCATTTCTGGACGAATCGGTGCATCCTTTCATCTCCGGCCCGGATCGGTGCATTAAATGCAACAACGACATGGTTTTCGGCACACTAACGAAGCTGACCCAAACGAACCAAAACATCACTATTGGGTCCAAAAATGTCGAT
This sequence comes from Echinochloa phyllopogon, assembly GCA_033239725.1. Classification (NCBI taxonomy): domain Eukaryota; kingdom Viridiplantae; phylum Streptophyta; class Magnoliopsida; order Poales; family Poaceae; genus Echinochloa; species Echinochloa phyllopogon. The sequence goes on from BTCW01000018.1 coordinate 35,531,117, forward strand.
TGGGCACGTTCGTTTCATGCTGGACGAATCGGTGCATCGTTTCGTTTCGGGCCCGGATCGGTGCATTAAATGCAACACCGGCATGGTTTTCGGCACAGTAACGAAAATGACCCAAACGAACCAAAACAAAACTATTGGTCACATAAGAGTGGATTTGGCACGTTTGTTTCGTTTCTGGATGAATCGGTGCATCGTTTCATTTCCTGCCCAGATCGGTGCATTAAATGCAACACCGGCATGGTTTTCGGCACAGTAACGAAACTAAACCAAACGAACCAAAACATCAATATTGGGTCCAAAAAACTGGATTGGGTGCGTTCGTTTTGTTTCTGGATGAATCGGTGCATCGTTTCATTTCCGGCCCGGATCGATGAATTAAATGCAACACCGGCATGATTTTCGGCACAGTAACGAAACTGACCCAAACGAACCAAAACAAAACTATTGGGTCCATAAGAGTGGATTTGGCACGTTCGTTTCGTTTCTGGATGAATCGGTGCATCGTTTCATTTCCGGCCCGGATCGGTGCATTAAATGCAACACCGGCATGGTTTTCGGCACAGTAACGAAACTGACCCAAACGAATCAAAACATCACTATTGGGTCCAAAAAAGTGGATTGGGTGCGTTTGTTTCATTTCTGGATGAATCGGTGCATCCTTTCATCTCCGGCCCGGATCGGTGCATTAAATGCAACACCTGTTTTTGGCACAGTAACGAAACTGACCCAAACGAACCAAAACATCACTGTTGGGTCCAAAAACGTGGATTGGGTGCGTTCATTTTGTTTCTGGATGAATCGGTGCATCGTTTCATTTTCGGCCCGGATCGATGCATTCAATGCAACACCGACATGGTTTTCAGCACAGTAACGAAACTGACCCAAACGAACCAAAACAAAACTATTGGGTCCAAAAAAGTCGATTGGGCGCGTTCGTTTCATTTCTGGACGAATCGGTGCATCATTTCATTTCCGGCCCGGATCGGTGCATTAAATGCAACACCGGCTAGTTTTTGGCACAGTAACGAAACTGACCCAAACGAACCAAAACTAAACTATTGGTTCCATAAGAGTGGATTTGGCACGTTCGTTTTGTTTCTAGATGAATCGGTGCATCGTTTCATTTCCAGCCCGGATCGATGCATTAAATGCAACACCGGCATGATTTTCGGCACAGTAACGAAACTGACCCAAACGAACCAAAACATCACTATTTGCTACATAAATGTGGATTTGGCACATTCGTTTCATTTCTAGACGAATCGGTGCATCGTTTCATTTCCGGCCCGGATCGGTGCACTAAATGCAAGACCGGCATGGTTTTTGGCACAATAACGAAACTGACCCAAACGAATCAAAACATCACTATTGGGTCCAAAAAAGTGGATTGGGTGCGTTTGTTTCATTTCTGGACGAATCGGTGCATCCTTTCATCTCCGGCCCGGATCGGTGCATTAAATGCAACAACGACATGGTTTTCGGCACACTAACGAAGCTGACCCAAACGAACCAAAACATCACTATTGGGTCCAAAAATGTCGATTGGGCACGTTCGTTTCGTGCTGGACGAATCGGTGCATCGTTTCGTTTCGGGCCCGGATCGGTGCATTAAATGCAACACCGGCATGGTTTTCGGCACAGTAACGAAAATGACCCAAACGAACCAAAACAAAACTATTGGTCACATAAGAGTGGATTTGGCACGTTTGTTTCGTTTCTGGATGAATCGGTGCATCGTTTCATTTCCTGCCCAGATCGGTGCATTAAATGCAACACCGGCATGGTTTTCGGCACAGTAACGAAACTAAACCAAACGAACCAAAACATCAATATTGGGTCCAAAAAACTGGATTGGGTGCGTTCGTTTTGTTTCTGGATGAATCGGTGCATCGTTTCATTTCCGGCCCGGATCGATGAATTAAATGCAACACCGGCATGATTTTCGGCACAGTAACGAAACTGACCCAAACGAACCAAAACAAAACTATTGGGTCCATAAGAGTGGATTTGGCACGTTCGTTTCGTTTCTGGATGAATCGGTGCATCGTTTCATTTCCGGCCCGGATCGGTGCATTAAATGCAACACCGGCATGGTTTTCGGCACAGTAACGAAACTGACCCAAACGAATCAAAACATCACTATTGGGTCCAAAAAAGTGGATTGGGTGCGTTTGTTTCATTTCTGGATGAATCGGTGCATCCTTTCATCTCCGGCCCGGATCGGTGCATTAAATGCAACACCTGTTTTTGGCACAGTAACGAAACTGACCCAAACGAACCAAAACATCACTGTTGGGTCCAAAAAAGTGGATTGGGTGCGTTCATTTTGTTTCTGGATGAATCGGTGCATCGTTTCATTTTCGGCCCGGATCGATGCATTCAATGCAACACCGACATGGTTTTCAGCACAGTAACGAAACTGACCCAAACGAACCAAAACAAAACTATTGGGTCCAAAAAAGTCGATTGGGCGCGTTCGTTTCATTTCTGGACGAATCGGTGCATCATTTCATTTCCGGCCCGGATCGGTGCATTAAATGCAACACCGGCTAGTTTTTGGCACAGTAACGAAACTAACCAAACGAACCAAAACTAAACTATTGGTTCCATAAGAGTGGATTTGGCACGTTCGTTTTGTTTCTAGATGAATCGGTGCATCGTTTCATTTCCAGCCCGGATCGATGCATTAAATGCAACACCGGCATGATTTTCGGCACAGTAACGAAACTGACCCAAACGAACCAAAACATCACTATTTGCTACATAAATGTGGATTTGGCACATTCGTTTCATTTCTGGATGAATCGGTGCATCGTTTCATTTCCGGCCCGGATCGGTGCACTAAATGCAACACCGGCATGGTTTTTGGCACAACAACGAAACTGACCCAAACGAATCAAAACATCACTATTGGGTCCAAAAAAGTGGATTGGGTGCGTTTGTTTCATTTCTGGACGAATCGGTGCATCCTTTCATCTCCGGCCCGGATCGGTGCATTAAATGCAACAACGGCATGGTTTTCGGCACAGTAACGAAGCTGACCCAAACGAACCAAAACATCACTATTGGGTCCAAAAATGTCGATTGGGCACGTTCGTTTCGTGCTGGACGAATCGGTGCATCGTTTCGTTTCGGGCCTGGATCGGTGCATTAAATGCAACACCGGCATGATTTTCGGCACAGTAACGAAACTGACCCAAACGAACCAAAACAAAACTATTGGGTACATAAGAGTGGATTTGGCACGTTCGTTTCGTTTCTGGATGAATCGGTGCATCGTTTCATTTCCGGCCCAGATCGGTGCATAAAATGCAACACCGGCATGGTTTTCAGCACAGTAACGAAACTGACCCAAACGAACCAAAACATCAATATTGGGTCCAAAAAACTGGATTGGGTGCGTCCGTTTTGTTTCTGGATGAATCGGTGCATCGTTTCATTTCCGGCCCGGATCGATGAATTAAATGCAACACCGGCATGATTTTCGGCACAGTAACGAAATTGACCCAAACGAACCAAAACAAAACTATTGGGTCCATAAGAGTGGATTTGGCACGTTCGTTTCGTTTCTGGATGAATCGGTGCATCGTTTCATTTCCGGCCCGGATCGGTGCATTAAATGCAACACCGGCATGGTTTTCGGCACAGTAACGAAACTGACCCAAACGAATCAAAACATCACTATTGGGTCCAAAAAAGTGGATTGGGTGCGTTTGTTTCATTTCTGGATGAATCGGTGCATCCTTTCATCTCCGGCCCGGATCGGTGCATTAAATGCAACACCTGTTTTTGGCACAGTAACGAAACTGACCCTAACGAACCAAAACATCACTGTTGGGTCCAAAAAAGTGGATTGGGTGCGTTCATTTTGTTTCTGGATGAATCGGTGCATCGTTTCATTTTCGGCCCGGATCGATGCATTCAATGCAACACCGACATGGTTTTCAGCACAGTAACGAAACTGACCCAAACGAACCAAAACAAAACTATTGGGTCCAAAACGGGCGCTTCGTTTCATTTCTGGACGAATCGGTGCATCATTTCATTTCTGGCCCGGATCGGTGCATTAAATGCAACACCGGTTAGTTTTCGGCACAGTAACGAAACTGACCCAAACGAACCAAAACTAAACTATTGGGTCCATAAGAGTGGATTTGGCACGTTTGTTTTGTTTCTGGACGAATCGGTGCATCGTTTCATTTCCGGCCCGGATCGGTGCATTAAATGCAACACCGGCTAGTTTTCGGCACAGTAACGAAACTGACCCAAACGAACCAAAACTAAACTATTGGGTCCATAAGAGTGGATTTGGCACGTTCGTTTTGTTTCTAGATGAATCGGTGCATCGTTTCATTTCCAGCCCGGATCGATGCATTAAATGCAACACCGGCATGATTTTCGGCACAGTAACGAAACTGACCCAAACGAATCAAAACATCACTATTGGGTCCAAAAAAGTGGATTGGGTGCGTTTGTTTCATTTCTGGACGAATCGGTGCATCCTTTCATCTCCGGCCCGGATCGGTGCATTAAATGCAACAACGACATGGTTTTCGGCACACTAACGAAGCTGACCCAAACGAACCAAAACATCACTATTGGGTCCAAAAATGTCGATTGGGCACGTTCGTTTCGTGCTGGACGAATCGGTGCATCGTTTCGTTTCGGGCCCCGATCGGTGCATTAAATGCAACACCGGCATGGTTTTCGGCACAGTAACGAAAATGACCCAAACGAACCAAAACAAAACTATTGGTCACATAAGAGTGGATTTGGCACGTTTGTTTCGTTTCTGGATGAATCGGTGCATCGTTTCATTTCCTGCCCAGATCGGTGCATTAAATGCAACACCGGCATGGTTTTCGGCACAGTAACGAAACTAAACCAAACGAACCAAAACATCAATATTGGGTCCAAAAAACTGGATTGGGTGCGTTCGTTTTGTTTCTGGATGAATCGGTGCATCGTTTCATTTCCGGCCCGGATCGATGAATTAAATGCAACACCGGCATGATTTTCGGCACAGTAACGAAACTGACCCAAACGAACCAAAACAAAACTATTGGGTCCATAAGAGTGGATTTGGCACGTTCGTTTCGTTTCTGGATGAATCGGTGCATCGTTTCATTTCCGGCCCGGATCGGTGCATTAAATGCAACACCGGCATGGTTTTCGGCACAGTAACGAAACTGACCCAAACGAATCAAAACATCACTATTGGGTCCAAAAAAGTGGATTGGGTGCGTTTGTTTCATTTCTGGATGAATCGGTGCATCCTTTCATCTCCGGCCCGGATCGGTGCATTAAATGCAACACCTGTTTTTGGCACAGTAACGAAACTGACCCAAACGAACCAAAACATCACTGTTGGGTCCAAAAAAGTGGATTGGGTGCGTTCATTTTGTTTCTGGATGAATCGGTGCATCGTTTCATTTTCGGCCCGGATCGATGCATTCAATGCAACACCGACATGGTTTTCAGCACAGTAACGAAACTGACCCAAACGAACCAAAACAAAACTATTGGGTCCAAAAAAGTCGATTGGGCGCGTTCGTTTCATTTCTGGACGAATCGGTGCATCATTTCATTTCCGGCCCGGATCGGTGCATTAAATGCAACACCGGCTAGTTTTTGGCACAGTAACGAAACTGACCCAAACGAACCAAAACTAAACTATTGGTTCCATAAGAGTGGATTTGGCACGTTCGTTTTGTTTCTAGATGAATCGGTGCATCGTTTCATTTCCAGCCCGGATCGATGCATTAAATGCAACACCGGCATGATTTTCGGCACAGTAACGAAACTGACCCAAACGAACCAAAACATCACTATTTGCTACATAAATGTGGATTTGGCACATTCGTTTCATTTCTGGATGAATCGGTGCATCGTTTCATTTCCGGCCCGGATCGGTGCACTAAATGCAACACCGGCATGGTTTTTGGCACAACAACGAAACTGACCCAAACGAATCAAAACATCACTATTGGGTCCAAAAAAGTGGATTGGGTGCGTTTGTTTCATTTCTGGACGAATCGGTGCATCCTTTCATCTCCGGCCCGGATCGGTGCATTAAATGCAACAACGGCATGGTTTTCGGCACAGTAACGAAGCTGACCCAAACGAACCAAAACAACACTATTGGGTCCAAAAATGTCGATTGGGCACGTTCGTTTCGTGCTGGACGAATCGGTGCATCGTTTCGTTTCGGGCCTGGATCGGTGCATTAAATGCAACACCGGCATGATTTTCGGCACAGTAACGAAACTGACCCAAACGAACCAAAACAAAACTATTGGGTACATAAGAGTGGATTTGGCACGTTCGTTTCGTTTCTGGATGAATCGGTGCATCGTTTCATTTCCGGCCCAGATCGGTGCATTAAATGCAACACCGGCATGGTTTTCAGCACAGTAACGAAACTGACCCAAACAAACCAAAACATCAATATTGGGTCCAAAAAACTGGATTGGGTGCGTCCGTTTTGTTTCTGGATGAATCGGTGCATCGTTTCATTTCCGGCCCGGATCGATGAATTAAATGCAACACCGGCATGATTTTCGGCACAGTAACGAAATTGACCCAAACGAACCAAAACAAAACTATTGGGTCCATAAGAGTGGATTTGGCACGTTCGTTTCGTTTCTGGATGAATCGGTGCATCGTTTCATTTCCGGCCCGGATCGGTGCATTAAATGCAACACCGGCATGGTTTTCGGCACAGTAACGAAACTGACCCAAACGAATCAAAACATCACTATTGGGTCCAAAAAAGTGGATTGGGTGCGTTTGTTTCATTTCTGGATGAATCGGTGCATCCTTTCATCTCCGGCCCGGATCGGTGCATTAAATGCAACACCTGTTTTTGGCACAGTAACGAAACTGACCCTAACGAACCAAAACATCACTGTTGGGTCCAAAAAAGTGGATTGGGTGCGTTCATTTTGTTTCTGGATGAATCGGTGCATCGTTTCATTTTCGGCCCGGATCGATGCATTCAATGCAACACCGACATGGTTTTCAGCACAGTAACGAAACTGACCCAAACGAACCAAAACAAAACTATTGGGTCCAAAACGGGCGCTTCGTTTCATTTCTGGACGAATCGGTGCATCATTTCATTTCTGGCCCGGATCGGTGCATTAAATGCAACACCGGTTAGTTTTCGGCACAGTAACGAAACTGACCCAAACGAACCAAAACTAAACTATTGGGTCCATAAGAGTGGATTTGGCACGTTTGTTTTGTTTCTAGATGAATCGGTGCATCGTTTCATTTCCAGCCCGGATCGATGCATTAAATGCAACACCGGCATGATTTTCGGCACAGTAACGAAACTGACCCAAACGAACCAAAACATCACTATTTGCTACATAAATGTGGATTTGGCACATTCGTTTCATTTCTGGACGAATCGGTGCATCGTTTCATTTCCGGCCCGGATCGGTGCACTAAATGCAACACCGGCATGGTTTTTGGCACAATAACGAAACTGACCCAAACGAATCAAAACATCACTATTGGGTCCAAAAAAGTGGATTGGGTGCGTTTGTTTCATTTCTGGACGAATCGGTGCATCCTTTCATCTCCGGCCCGGATCGGTGCATTAAATGCAACAACGGCATGGTTTTCGGCACAGTAACGAAGCTGACCCAAACGAACCAAAACATCACTATTGGGTCCAAAAATGTCGATTGGGCACGTTCGTTTCGTGCTGGACGAATCGGTGCATCGTTTCGTTTCGGGCCCGGATCGGTGCATTAAATGCAACACCGGCATGATTTTCGGCACAGTAACGAAACTGACCCAAACGAACCAAAACAAAACTATTGGGTACATAAGAGTGGATTTGGCACGTTCGTTTCGTTTCTGGATGAATCGGTGCATCGTTTCATTTCCGGCCCAGATCGGTGCATTAAATGCAACACCGGCATGGTTTTCAGCACAGTATCGAAACTGACCCAAACGAACCAAAACATCAATATTGGGTCCAAAAAACTGGATTGGGTGCGTCCGTTTTGTTTCTGGATGAATCGGTGCATCGTTTCATTTCCGGCCCGGATCGATGAATTGAATGCAACACTGGCATGATTTTCGGCACAGTAACGAAACTGACCCAAACGAACCGAAACAAAACTATTGGGTCCATAAGAGTGGATTTGGCACGTTCGTTTCGTTTCTGGATGAATCGGTGCATCGTTTCATTTCCGGCCCGGATCGGTGCATTAAATGCAACACCGGCATGGTTTTCGGCACAGTAACGAAACTGACCCAAACGAATCAAAACATCACTATTGGGTCCAAAAAAGTGGATTGGGTGCGTTTGTTTCATTTCTGGATGAATCGGTGCATCCTTTCATCTCCGGCCCGGATCGGTGCATTAAATGCAACACCTGTTTTTGGCACAGTAACGAAACTGACCCAACCGAACCAAAACATCACTATTGGGTCCAAAAAAGTGGATTGGGTGCGTTCATTTTGTTTCTGGATGAATCGGTGCATCGTTTCATTTTCGGCCCGGATCGATGCATTCAATGCAACACCGACATGGTTTTCAGCACAGTAACGAAACTGACCCAAACGAACCAAAACAAAACTATTGGGTCCAAAAAAGTCAATTGGGCGCGTTCGTTTCATTTCTGGACGAATCGGTGCATCATTTCATTTCCGGCCCGGATCGGTGCATTAAATGCAACACCGGCTAGTTTTCGGCACAGTAACGAAACTGACCCAAACGAACCAAAACTAAACTATTGGGTCCATAAGAGTGGATTTGGCACGTTCGTTTTGTTTCTAGATGAATCGGTGCATCGTTTCATTTCCAGCCCGGATCGATGCATTAAATGCAACACCGGCATGATTTTCGGCACAGTAACGAAACTGACCCAAACGAACCAAAACATCACTATTTGCTACATAAATGTGGATTTGGCACATTCGTTTCATTTCTGGACGAATCGGTGCATCGTTTCATTTCCGGCCCGGATCGGTGCATTAAATGCAACACCGGCATGGTTTTCGGCACAGTAACGAAACTGACCCAAACGAACCAAAACATCAATATTGGGCCCAAAAAACTGGATTGGGTGCGTTCGTTTTGTTTCTGGATGAATCGGTGCATCGTTTCATTTCCGGCCCGGATCGATGCATTAAATGCAACACCGGCATGATTTTCGGCACAGTAACGAAACTGACCCAAATGAACCAAAACAAAACTATTGGGTCCATAAGAGTGGATTTGGCACGTTCGTTTCGTTTCTGGATGAATCGGTGCATCGTTTCATTTCCGGCCCGGATCGGTGCATTAAATGCAACACCGGCATGGTTTTCGGCACAGTAACGAAATTGACCCAAACGAACCAAAACATCACTATTGGGTCCAAAAAAGTGGATTGGGTGCGTTCATTTTGTTTCTGGATGAATCGGTGCATCGTTTCATTTTCGGCCCGGATCGATGCATTCAATGCAACACCGACATGGTTTTCAGCACAGTAACGAAACTGACCCAAATGAACCAAAACAAAACTATTGGGTCCAAAAAAGTCGATTGGGCGCGTTCGTTTCATTTCTGGACGAATCGGTGCATCATTTCATTTCCGGCCCGGATCGGTGCATTAAATGCAACACCGGCTAGTTTTCGGCACAGTAACGAAACTGACCCAAACGAACCAAAACAAAACTATTGGGTCCATAAGAGTGGATTTGGCACGTTCGTTTTGTTTCTAGATGAATCGGTGCATCGTTTCATTTCCAGCCCAGATCGATGCATTAAATGCAACACCGGCATGATTTTCGGCACAGTAACGAAACTGACCCAAACGAAACAAAACATCACTATTTGCTACATAAATGTGGATTTGGCACATTCGTTTCATTTCTAGACGAATCGGTGCATCGTTTCATTTCCGGCCCGGATCGGTGCACTAAATGCAACACCGGCATGGTTTTTGGCACAATAACGAAACTGACCCAAACGAATCAAAACATCACTATTGGGTCCAAAAAAGTGGATTGGGTGCGTTTGTTTCATTTCTGGACGAATCGGTGCATCCTTTCATCTCCGGCCCGGATCGGTGCATTAAATGCAACAACGGCATGGTTTTCGGCACAGTAACGAAGCTGACCCAAACGAACCAAAACATCACTATTGGGTCCAAAAATGTCGATTGGGCACGTTCGTTTCGTGCTGGACGAATCGGTGCATCGTTTCGTTTCGGGCCCGGATCGGTGCATTAAATGCAACACCGGCATGGTTTTCGGCACAGTAACGAAAATGACCCAAACGAACCAAAACAAAACTATTGGTCACATAAGAGTGGATTTGGCACGTTTGTTTCGTTTCTGGATGAATCGGTGCATCGTTTCATTTCCGGCCCAGATCGGTGCATCAAATGCAACACCGGCATGGTTTTCGGCACAGTAACGAAACTAACCCAAACGAACCAAAACATCAATATTGGGTCCAAAAAACTGGATTGGGTGCGTTCGTTTTGTTTCTGGATGAATCGGTGCATCGTTTCATTTCCGGCCCGGATCGATGAATTAAATGCAACACCGGCATGATTTTCGGCACAGTAACGAAACTGACCCAAACGAACCAAAACAAAACTATTGGGTCCATAAGAGTGGATTTGGCACGTTCGTTTCGTTTCTGGATGAATCGGTGCATCGTTACATTTCCGGCCCGGATCGGTGCATTAAATGCAACACCGGCATGGTTTTCGGCACAGTAACGAAACTGACCCAAACGAATCAAAACATCACTATTGGGTCCAAAAAAGTGGATTGGGTGCGTTTGTTTCATTTCTGGATGAATCGGTGCATCCTTTCATCTCCGGCCCGGATCGGTGCATTAAATGCAACACCTGTTTTTGGCACAGTAACGAAACTGACCCAAACGAACCAAAACATCACTGTTGGGTCCAAAAAAGTGGATTGGGTGCGTTCATTTTGTTTCTGGATGAATCGGTGCATCGTTTCATTTTCGGCCCGGATCGATGCATTCAATGCAACACCGACATGGTTTTCAGCACAGTAACGAAACTGACCCAAACGAACCAAAACAAAACTATTGGGTCCAAAAAAGTCGATTGGGCGCATTCGTTTCATTTCTGGACGAATCGGTGCATCATTTCATTTCCGGCCCGGATCGGTGCATTAAATGCAACACCGGCTAGTTTTCGGCACAGTAACGAAACTGACCCAAACGAACCAAAACTAAACTATTGGGTCCATAAGAGTGGATTTGGCACGTTCGTTTTGTTTCTAGATGAATCGGTGCATCGTTTCATTTCCAGCCCGGATCGATGCATTAAATGCAACACCGGCATGATTTTCGGCACAGTAACGAAACTGACCCAAACGAACCAAAACATCACTATTTGCTACATAAATGTGGATTTGGCACATTCGTTTCATTTCTAGACGAATCGGTGCATCGTTTCATTTCCGGCCCGGATCGGTGCACTAAATGCAAGACCGGCATGGTTTTTGGCACAATAACGAAACTGACCCAAACGAATCAAAACATCACTATTGGGTCCAAAAAAGTGGATTGGGTGCGTTCGTTTTGTTTCTGGACGAATCGGTGCATCCTTTCATTTCCGGCCCGGATCGATGAATTAAATGCAACACCGGCATGATTTTCGGCACAGTAACGAAACTGACCCAAACGAACCAAAACAAAACTATTGGGTCCATAAGAGTGGATTTGGCACGTTCGTTTCGTTTCTGGATGAATCGGTGCATCGTTTCATTTCCGGCCCGGATCGGTGCATTAAATGCAACACCGGCATGATTTTCGGCACAGTAACGAAAATGACCCAAACGAACCAAAACAAAACTATTGGGTACATAAGAGTGGATTTGGCACGTTCGTTTCGTTTCTGGATGAATCGGTGCATCGTTTCATTTCCTGCCCAGATCGGTGCATTAAATGCAACACCGGCATGGTTTTCGGCACAGTAACGAAACTAACCCAAACGAACCAAAACATCAATATTGGGTCCAAAAACCTGTATTGGGTGCGTTCGTTTTGTTTCTGGATGAATCGGTGCATCGTTTCATTTCCGGCCCGGATCGATGAATTAAATGCAACACCGGCATGATTTTCGGCACAGTAACGAAACTGACCCAAACGAACCAAAACAAAACTATTGGGTCCATAAGAGTGGATTTGGCACGTTCGTTTCGTTTCTGGATGAATCGGTGCATCGTTTCATTTCCGGCCCGGATCGGTGCATTAAATGAAACACCGGCATGGTTTTCGGCACAGTAACGAAACTGACCCAAACGAACCAAAACATCACTATTTGCTACATAAATGTGGATTTGGCACATTCGTTTCATTTCTGGACGAATCGGTGCATCGTTTCATTTCCGGCCCGGATCGGTGCATTAAATGCAACACCGGCATGGTTTTCGGCACAGTAACGAAACTGACCCAAACGAACCAAAACATCAATATTGGGCCCAAAAAACTGGATTGGGAGCGTTCGTTTTGTTTCTGGATGAATCGGTGCATCGTTTCATTTTCGGCCCGGATCGATGCATTCAATGCAACACCGACATGGTTTTCAGCACAGTAACGAAACTGACCCAAATGAACCAAAACAAAACTATTGGGTCCAAAAAAGTCGATTGGGCGCGTTCGTTTCATTTCTGGACGAATCGGTGCATCATTTCATTTCCGGCCCGGATCGGTGCATTAAATGCAACACCGGCTAGTTTTCGGCACAGTAACGAAACTGACCCAAACGAACCAAAACAAAACTATTGGGTCCATAAGAGTGGATTTGGCACGTTCGTTTTGTTTCTAGATGAATCGGTGCATCGTTTCATTTCCAGCCCAGATCGATGCATTAAATGCAACACCGGCATGATTTTCGGCACAGTAACGAAACTGACCCAAACGAAACAAAACATCACTATTTGCTACATAAATGTGGATTTGGCACATTCGTTTCATTTCTAGACGAATCGGTGCATCGTTTCATTTCCGGCCCGGATCGGTGCACTAAATGCAACACCGGCATGGTTTTTGGCACAATAACGAAACTGACCCAAACGAATCAAAACATCACTATTGGGTCCAAAAAAGTGGATTGGGTGCGTTTGTTTCATTTCTGGACGAATCGGTGCATCCTTTCATCTCCGGCCCGGATCGGTGCATTAAATGCAACAACGGCATGGTTTTCGGCACAGTAACGAAGCTGACCCAAACGAACCAAAACATCACTATTGGGTCCAAAAATGTCGATTGGGCACGTTCGTTTCGTGCTGGACGAATCGGTGCATCGTTTCGTTTCGGGCCCGGATCGGTGCATTAAATGCAACACCGGCATGGTTTTCGGCACAGTAACGAAAATGACCCAAACGAACCAAAACAAAACTATTGGTCACATAAGAGTGGATTTGGCACGTTTGTTTCGTTTCTGGATGAATCGGTGCATCGTTTCATTTCCGGCCCAGATCGGTGCATCAAATGCAACACCGGCATGGTTTTCGGCACAGTAACGAAACTAACCCAAACGAACCAAAACATCAATATTGGGTCCAAAAAACTGGATTGGGTGCGTTCGTTTTGTTTCTGGATGAATCGGTGCATCGTTTCATTTCCGGCCCGGATCGATGAATTAAATGCAACACCGGCATGATTTTCGGCACAGTAACGAAACTGACCCAAACGAACCAAAACAAAACTATTGGGTCCATAAGAGTGGATTTGGCACGTTCGTTTCGTTTCTGGATGAATCGGTGCATCGTTACATTTCCGGCCCGGATCGGTGCATTAAATGCAACACCGGCATGGTTTTCGGCACAGTAACGAAACTGACCCAAACGAATCAAAACATCACTATTGGGTCCAAAAAAGTGGATTGGGTGCGTTTGTTTCATTTCTGGATGAATCGGTGCATCCTTTCATCTCCGGCCCGGATCGGTGCATTAAATGCAACACCTGTTTTTGGCACAGTAACGAAACTGACCCAAACGAACCAAAACATCACTGTTGGGTCCAAAAAAGTGGATTGGGTGCGTTCATTTTGTTTCTGGATGAATCGGTGCATCGTTTCATTTTCGGCCCGGATCGATGCATTCAATGCAACACCGACATGGTTTTCAGCACAGTAACGAAACTGACCCAAACGAACCAAAACAAAACTATTGGGTCCAAAAAAGTCGATTGGGCGCATTCGTTTCATTTCTGGACGAATCGGTGCATCATTTCATTTCCGGCCCGGATCGGTGCATTAAATGCAACACCGGCTAGTTTTCGGCACAGTAACGAAACTGACCCAAACGAACCAAAACTAAACTATTGGGTCCATAAGAGTGGATTTGGCACGTTCGTTTTGTTTCTAGATGAATCGGTGCATCGTTTCATTTCCAGCCCGGATCGATGCATTAAATGCAACACCGGCATGATTTTCGGCACAGTAACGAAACTGACCCAAACGAACCAAAACATCACTATTTGCTACATAAATGTGGATTTGGCACATTCGTTTCATTTCTAGACGAATCGGTGCATCGTTTCATTTCCGGCCCGGATCGGTGCACTAAATGCAAGACCGGCATGGTTTTTGGCACAATAACGAAACTGACCCAAACGAATCAAAACATCACTATTGGGTCCAAAAAAGTGGATTGGGTGCGTTCGTTTTGTTTCTGGACGAATCGGTGCATCCTTTCATTTCCGGCCCGGATCGATGAATTAAATGCAACACCGGCATGATTTTCGGCACAGTAACGAAACTGACCCAAACGAACCAAAACAAAACTATTGGGTCCATAAGAGTGGATTTGGCACGTTCGTTTCGTTTCTGGATGAATCGGTGCATCGTTTCATTTCCGGCCCGGATCGGTGCATTAAATGCAACACCGGCATGATTTTCGGCACAGTAACGAAAATGACCCAAACGAACCAAAACAAAACTATTGGGTACATAAGAGTGGATTTGGCACGTTCGTTTCGTTTCTGGATGAATCGGTGCATCGTTTCATTTCCTGCCCAGATCGGTGCATTAAATGCAACACCGGCATGGTTTTCGGCACAGTAACGAAACTAACCCAAACGAACCAAAACATCAATATTGGGTCCAAAAACCTGTATTGGGTGCGTTCGTTTTGTTTCTGGATGAATCGGTGCATCGTTTCATTTCCGGCCCGGATCGATGAATTAAATGCAACACCGGCATGATTTTCGGCACAGTAACGAAACTGACCCAAACGAACCAAAACAAAACTATTGGGTCCATAAGAGTGGATTTGGCACGTTCGTTTCGTTTCTGGATGAATCGGTGCATCGTTTCATTTCCGGCCCGGATCGGTGCATTAAATGAAACACCGGCATGGTTTTCGGCACAGTAACGAAACTGACCCAAACGAACCAAAACATCACTATTTGCTACATAAATGTGGATTTGGCACATTCGTTTCATTTCTGGACGAATCGGTGCATCGTTTCATTTCCGGCCCGGATCGGTGCATTAAATGCAACACCGGCATGGTTTTCGGCACAGTAACGAAACTGACCCAAACGAACCAAAACATCAATATTGGGCCCAAAAAACTGGATTGGGAGCGTTCGTTTTGTTTCTGGATGAATCGGTGCATCGTTTCATTTCCGGCCCGGATCGATGCATTAAATGCAACACCGGCTTGATTTTCGGCACAGTAACGAAACTGACCCAAATGAACCAAAACAAAACTATTGGGTCCATAAGAGTGGATTTGGCACGTTCGTTTCGTTTCTGGATGAATCGGTGCATCGTTTCATTTCCGGCCCGGATCGGTGCATTAAATGCAACACCGGCATGGTTTTCGGCACAGTAACGAAACTGACCCAAACGAACCAAAACATCACTATTGGGACCAAAAAAGTGGATTGGGTGCGTTCATTTTGTTTCTGGATGAATCGGTGCATCGTTTCATTTTCGGCCCGGATCGATGCATTCAATGCAACACCGACATGGTTTTCAGCACAGTAACGAAACTGACCCAAACGAACCAAAACAAAACTATTGGGTCCAAAAAAGTCGATAGGGCGCGTTCGTTTCATTTCTGGACGAATCGGTGCATCATTTCATTTCCGGCCCGGATCGGTGCATTAAATGCAACACCGGCTAGTTTTCGGCACAGTAACGAAACTGACCCAAACGAACCAAAACAAAACTATTGGGTCCATAAGAGTGGATTTGGCACGTTCGTTTTGTTTCTAGATGAATCGGTGCATCGTTTCATTTCCAGCCCGGATCGATGCATTAAATGCAACACCGGCATGATTTTCGGCACAGTAACGAAACTGACCCAAACGAACCAAAACATCACTATTTGCTACATAAATGTGGATTTGGCACATTCGTTTCATTTCTAGACGAATCGGTGCATCGTTTCATTTCCGGGCCGGATCGGTGCACTAAATGCAACACCGGCATGGTTTTTGGCACAATAACGAAACTGACCCAAACGAATCAAAACATCACTATTGGGTCCAAAAAAGTGGATTGGGTGCGTTTGTTTCATTTCTGGACGAATCGGTGCATCCTTTCATCTCCGGCCCGGATCGGTGCATTAAATGCAACAACGGCATGGTTTTCGGCACAGTAACGAAGCTGACCCAAACGAACCAAAACATCACTATTGGGTCCAAAAATGTCGATTGGGCACGTTCGTTTCGTGCTGGACGAATCGGTGCATCGTTTCGTTTCGGGCCCGGATCGGTGCATTAAATGCAACACCGGCATGATTTTCGGCACAGTAACGAAACTGACCCAAACGAACCAAAACAAAACTATTGGGTACATAAGAGTGGATTTGGCACGTTCGTTTCGTTTCTGGATGAATCGGTGCATCGTTTCATTTCCGGCCCAGATCGGTGCATTAAATGCAACACTGGCATGGTTTTCGGCACAGTAACGAAACTGACCCAAACGAACCAAAACATCACTATTTGCTACATAAATGTGGATTTGGCACATTCGTTTCATTTCTGGACGAATCGGTGCATCGTTTCATTTCCGGCCCGGATCGGTGCATTAAATGCAACACCGGCATGGTTTTCGGCACAGTAACGAAACTGACCCAAACGAACCAAAACATCAATATTGGGCCCAAAAAACTGGATTGGGTGCGTTCGTTTTGTTTCTGGATGAATCGGTGCATCGTTTCATTTCCGGCCCGGATCGATGCATTAAATGCAACACCGGCTTGATTTTCGGCACAGTAACGAAACTGACCCAAATGAACCAAAACAAAACTATTGGGTCCATAAGAGTGGATTTGGCACGTTCGTTTCGTTTCTGGATGAATCGGTGCATCGTTTCATTTCCGGCCCGGATCGGTGCATTAAATGCAACACCGGCATGGTTTTCGGCACAGTAACGAAACTGACCCAAACGAACCAAAACATCACTATTGGGACCAAAAAAGTGGATTGGGTGCGTTCATTTTGTTTCTGGATGAATCGGTGCATCGTTTCATTTTCGGCCCGGATCGATGCATTCAATGCAACACCGACATGGTTTTCAGCACAGTAACGAAACTGACCCAAACGAACCAAAACAAAACTATTGGGTCCAAAAAAGTCGATAGGGCGCGTTCGTTTCATTTCTGGACGAATCGGTGCATCATTTCATTTCCGGCCCGGATCGGTGCATTAAATGCAACACCGGCTAGTTTTCGGCACAGTAACGAAACTGACCCAAACGAACCAAAACAAAACTATTGGGTCCATAAGAGTGGATTTGCCACGTTCGTTTTGTTTCTAGATGAATCGGTGCATCGTTTCATTTCCAGCCCGGATCGATGCATTAAATGCAACACCGGCATGATTTTCGGCACAGTAACGAAACTGACCCAAACGAACCAAAACATCACTATTTGCTACATAAATGTGGATTTGGCACATTCGTTTCATTTCTAGACGAATCGGTGCATCGTTTCATTTCCGGCCCGGATCGGTGCACTAAATGCAACACCGGCATGGTTTTTGGCACAATAACGAAACTGACCCAAACGAATCAAAACATCACTATTGGGTCCAAAAAAGTGGATTGGGTGCGTTTGTTTCATTTCTGGACGAATCGGTGCATCCTTTCATCTCCGGCCCGGATCGGTGCATTAAATGCAACAACGGCATGGTTTTCGGCACAGTAACGAAGCTGACCCAAACGAACCAAAACATCACTATTGGGTCCAAAAATGTCGATTGGGCACGTTCGTTTCGTGCTGGACGAATCGGTGCATCGTTTCGTTTCGGGCCCGGATCGGTGCATTAAATGCAACACCGGCATGATTTTCGGCACAGTAACGAAACTGACCCAAACGAACCAAAACAAAACTATTGGGTACATAAGAGTGGATTTGGCACGTTCGTTTCGTTTCTGGATGAATCGGTGCATCGTTTCATTTCCGGCCCAGATCGGTGCATTAAATGCAACACCGGCATGGTTTTCGGCACAGTAACGAAACTGACCCAAACGAACCAAAACATCAATATTGGGTCCAAAAAACTGGATTGGGTGCGTCCGTTTTGTTTCTGGATGAATCGGTGCATCGTTTCATTTTCGGCCCGGATCGATGCATTCAATGCAACACCGACATGGTTTTCAGCACAGTAACGAAACTGACCCAAACGAACCAAAACAAAACTATTGGGTCCAAAAAAGTCGATAGGGCGCGTTCGTTTCATTTCTGGACGAATCGGTGCATCATTTCATTTCCGGCCCGGATCGGTGCATTAAATGCAACACCGGCTAGTTTTCGGCACAGTAACGAAACTGACCCAAACGAACCAAAACAAAACTATTGGGTCCATAAGAGTGGATTTGCCACGTTCGTTTTGTTTCTAGATGAATCGGTGCATCGTTTCATTTCCAGCCCGGATCGATGCATTAAATGCAACACCGGCATGATTTTCGGCACAGTAACGAAACTGACCCAAACGAACCAAAACATCACTATTTGCTACATAAATGTGGATTTGGCACATTCGTTTCATTTCTAGACGAATCGGTGCATCGTTTCATTTCCGGCCCGGATCGGTGCACTAAATGCAACACCGGCATGGTTTTTGGCACAATAACGAAACTGACCCAAACGAATCAAAACATCACTATTGGGTCCAAAAAAGTGGATTGGGTGCGTTTGTTTCATTTCTGGACGAATCGGTGCATCCTTTCATCTCCGGCCCGGATCGGTGCATTAAATGCAACAACGGCATGGTTTTCGGCACAGTAACGAAGCTGACCCAAACGAACCAAAACATCACTATTGGGTCCAAAAATGTCGATTGGGCACGTTCGTTTCGTGCTGGACGAATCGGTGCATCGTTTCGTTTCGGGCCCGGATCGGTGCATTAAATGCAACACCGGCATGATTTTCGGCACAGTAACGAAACTGACCCAAACGAACCAAAACAAAACTATTGGGTACATAAGAGTGGATTTGGCACGTTCGTTTCGTTTCTGGATGAATCGGTGCATCGTTTCATTTCCGGCCCAGATCGGTGCATTAAATGCAACACCGGCATGGTTTTCGGCACAGTAACGAAACTGACCCAAACGAACCAAAACATCAATATTGGGTCCAAAAAACTGGATTGGGTGCGTCCGTTTTGTTTCTGGATGAATCGGTGCATCGTTTCATTTTCGGCCCGGATCGATGCATTCAATGCAACACCGACATGGTTTTCAGCACAGTAACGAAACTGACCCAAACGAACCAAAACAAAACTATTGGGTCCAAAAAAGTCGATAGGGCGCGTTCGTTTCATTTCTGGACGAATCGGTGCATCATTTCATTTCCGGCCCGGATCGGTGCATTAAATGCAACACCGGCTAGTTTTCGGCACAGTAACGAAACTGACCCAAACGAACCAAAACAAAACTATTGGGTCCATAAGAGTGGATTTGGCACGTTCATTTTGTTTCTAGATGAATCGGTGCATCGTTTCATTTCCAGCCCGGATCGATGCATTAAATGCAACACCGGCATGATTTTCGGCACAGTAACGAAACTGACCCAAACGAACCAAAACATCACTATTTGCTACATAAATGTGGATTTGGCACATTCGTTTCATTTCTAGACGAATCGGTGCATCGTTTCATTTCCGGCCCGGATCGGTGCACTAAATGCAACACCGGCATGGTTTTTGGCACAATAACGAAACTGACCCAAACGAATCAAAACATCACTATTGGGTCCAAAAAAGTGGATTGGGTGCGTTTGTTTCATTTCTGGACGAATCGGTGCATCCTTTCATCTCCGGCCCGGATCGGTGCATTAAATGCAACAACGGCATGGTTTTCGGCACAGTAACGAAGCTGACCCAAACGAACCAAAACATCACTATTGGGTCCAAAAATGTCGATTGGGCACGTTCGTTTCGTGCTGGACGAATCGGTGCATCGTTTCGTTTCGGGCCCGGATCGGTGCATTAAATGCAACACCGGCATGATTTTCGGCACAGTAACGAAACTGACCCAAACGAACCAAAACAAAACTATTGGGTACATAAGAGTGGATTTGGCACGTTCGTTTCGTTTCTGGATGAATCGGTGCATCGTTTCATTTCCGGCCCAGATCGGTGCATTAAATGCAACACCGGCATGGTTTTCGGCACAGTAACGAAACTGACCCAAACGAACCAAAACATCACTATTTGCTACATAAATGTGGATTTGGCACATTCGTTTCATTTCTGGACGAATCGGTGCATCGTTTCATTTCCGGCCCGGATCGGTGCATTAAATGCAACACCGGCATGGTTTTCGGCACAGTAACGAAACTGACCCAAACGAACCAAAACATCAATATTGGGCCCAAAAAACTGGATTGGGTGCGTTCGTTTTGTTTCTGGATGAATCGGTGCATCGTTTCATTTCCGGCCCGGATCGATGCATTAAATGCAACACCGGCTTGATTTTCGGCACAGTAACGAAACTGACCCAAATGAACCAAAACAAAACTATTGGGTCCATAAGAGTGGATTTGGCACGTTCGTTTCGTTTCTGGATGAATCGGTGCATCGTTTCATTTCCGGCCCGGATCGGTGCATTAAATGCAACACCGGCATGGTTTTCGGCACAGTAACGAAACTGACCCAAACGAACCAAAACATCACTATTGGGACCAAAAAAGTGGATTGGGTGCGTTCATTTTGTTTCTGGATGAATCGGTGCATCGTTTCATTTTCGGCCCGGATCGATGCATTCAATGCAACACCGACATGGTTTTCAGCACAGTAACGAAACTGACCCAAACGAACCAAAACAAAACTATTGGGTCCAAAAATGTCGATTGGGCACGTTCGTTTCGTGCTGGACGAATCGGTGCATCGTTTCGTTTCGGGCCCGGATCGGTGCATTAAATGCAACACCGGCATGATTTTCGGCACAGTAACGAAACTGACCGAAACGAACCAAAACAAAACTATTGGGTACATAAGAGTGGATTTGGCACGTTCGTTTCGTTTCTGGATGAATCGGTGCATCGTTTCATTTCCGGCCCAGATCGGTGCATTAAATGCAACACCGGCATGGTTTTCGGCACAGTAACGAAACTGACCCAAACGAACCAAAACATCACTATTTGCTACATAAATGTGGATTTGGCACATTCGTTTCATTTCTGGACGAATCGGTGCATCGTTTCATTTCCGGCCCGGATCGGTGCATTAAATGCAACACCGGCATGGTTTTCGGCACAGTAACGAAACTGACCCAAACGAACCAAAACATCAATATTGGGCCCAAAAAACTGGATTGGGTGCGTTCGTTTTGTTTCTGGATGAATCGGTGCATCGTTTCATTTCCGGCCCGGATCGATGCATTAAATGCAACACCGGCTTGATTTTCGGCACAGTAACGAAACTGACCCAAATGAACCAAAACAAAACTATTGGGTCCATAAGAGTGGATTTGGCACGTTCGTTTCGTTTCTGGATGAATCGGTGCATCGTTTCATTTCCGGCCCAGATCGGTGCATTAAATGCAACACCGGCATGGTTTTCGGCACAGTAACGAAACTGACCCAAACGAACCAAAACATCACTATTGGGACCAAAAAAGTGGATTGGGTGCGTTCATTTTGTTTCTGGATGAATCGGTGCATCGTTTCATTTTCGGCCCGGATCGATGCATTCAATGCAACACCGACATGGTTTTCAGCACAGTAACGAAACTGACCCAAACGAACCAAAACAAAACTATTGGGTCCAAAAAAGTCGATAGGGCGCGTTCGTTTCATTTCTGGACGAATCGGTGCATCATTTCATTTCCGGCCCGGATCGGTGCATTAAATGCAACACCGGCTAGTTTTCGGCACAGTAACGAAACTGACCCAAACGAACCAAAACAAAACTATTGGGTCCATAAGAGTGGATTTGGCACGTTCGTTTTGTTTCTAGATGAATCGGTGCATCGTTTCATTTCCAGCCCGGATCGATGCATTAAATGCAACACCGGCATGATTTTCGGCACAGTAACGAAACTGACCCAAACGAACCAAAACATCACTATTTGCTACATAAATGTGGATTTGGCACATTCGTTTCATTTCTAGACGAATCGGTGCATCGTTTCATTTCCGGCCCGGATCGGTGCACTAAATGCAACACCGGCATGGTTTTTGGCACAATAACGAAACTGACCCAAACGAATCAAAACATCACTATTGGGTCCAAAAAAGTGGATTGGGTGCGTTTGTTTCATTTCTGGACGAATCGGTGCATCCTTTCATCTCCGGCCCGGATCGGTGCATTAAATGCAACAACGGCATGGTTTTCGGCACAGTAACGAAGCTGACCCAAACGAACCAAAACATCACTATTGGGTCCAAAAATGTCGATTGGGCACGTTCGTTTCGTGCTGGACGAATCGGTGCATCGTTTCGTTTCGGGCCCGGATCGGTGCATTAAATGCAACACCGGCATGATTTTCGGCACAGTAACGAAACTGACCCAAACGAACCAAAACAAAACTATTGGGTACATAAGAGTGGATTTGGCACGTTCGTTTCGTTTCTGGATGAATCGGTGCATCGTTTCATTTCCGGCCCAGATCGGTGCATTAAATGCAACACCGGCATGGTTTTCGGCACAGTAACGAAACTGACCCAAACGAACCAAAACATCACTATTTGCTACATAAATGTGGATTTGGCACATTCGTTTCATTTCTGGACGAATCGGTGCATCGTTTCATTTCCGGCCCGGATCGGTGCATTAAATGCAACACCGGCATGGTTTTCGGCACAGTAACGAAACTGACCCAAACGAACCAAAACATCAATATTGGGCCCAAAAAACTGGATTGGGTGCGTTCGTTTTGTTTCTGGATGAATCGGTGCATCGTTTCATTTCCGGCCCGGATCGATGCATTAAATGCAACACCGGCTTGATTTTCGGCACAGTAACGAAACTGACCCAAATGAACCAAAACAAAACTATTGGGTCCATAAGAGTGGATTTGGCACGTTCGTTTCGTTTCTGGATGAATCGGTGCATCGTTTCATTTCCGGCCCGGATCGGTGCATTAAATGCAACACCGGCATGGTTTTCGGCACAGTAACGAAACTGACCCAAACGAACCAAAACATCACTATTGGGACCAAAAAAGTGGATTGGGTGCGTTCATTTTGTTTCTGGATGAATCGGTGCATCGTTTCATTTTCGGCCCGGATCGATGCATTCAATGCAACACCGACATGGTTTTCAGCACAGTAACGAAACTGACCCAAACGAACCAAAACAAAACTATTGGGTCCAAAAAAGTCGATAGGGCGCGTTCGTTTCATTTCTGGACGAATCGGTGCATCATTTCATTTCCGGCCCGGATCGGTGCATTAAATGCAACACCGGCTAGTTTTCGGCACAGTAACGAAACTGACCCAAACGAACCAAAACAAAACTATTGGGTCCATAAGAGTGGATTTGGCACGTTCGTTTTGTTTCTAGATGAATCGGTGCATCGTTTCATTTCCAGCCCGGATCGATGCATTAAATGCAACACCGGCATGATTTTCGGCACAGGAACGAAACTGACCCAAACGAACCAAAACATCACTATTTGCTACATAAATGTGGATTTGGCACATTCGTTTCATTTCTAGACGAATCGGTGCATCGTTTCATTTCCGGCCCGGATCGGTTCACTAAATGCAACACCGGCATGGTTTTTGGCACAATAACGAAACTGACCCAAACGAATCAAAACATCACTATTGGGTCCAAAAAAGTGGATTGGGTGCGTTTGTTTCATTTCTGGACGAATCGGTGCATCCTTTCATCTCCGGCCCGGATCGGTGCATTAAATGCAACAACGGCATGGTTTTCGGCACAGTAACGAAGCTGACCCAAACGAACCAAAACATCACTATTGGGTCCAAAAATGTCGATTGGGCACGTTCGTTTCGTGCTGGACGAATCGGTGCATCGTTTCGTTTCGGGCCCGGATCGGTGCATTAAATGCAACACCGGCATGATTTTCGGCACAGTAACGAAACTGACCCAAACGAACCAAAACAAAACTATTGGGTACATAAGAGTGGATTTGGCACGTTCGTTTCGTTTCTGGATGAATCGGTGCATCGTTTCATTTCCGGCCCAGATCGGTGCATTAAATGCAACTCCGGCATGGTTTTCGGCACAGTAACGAAACTGACCCAAACGAACCAAAACATCACTATTTGCTACATAAATGTGGATTTGGCACATTCGTTTCATTTCTGGACGAATCGGTGCATCGTTTCATTTCCGGCCCGGATCGGTGCATTAAATGCAACACCGGCATGGTTTTCGGCACAGTAACGAAACTGACCCAAACGAACCAAAACATCAATATTGGGCCCAAAAAACTGGATTGGGTGCGTTCGTTTTGTTTCTGGATGAATCGGTGCATCGTTTCATTTCCGGCCCGGATCGATGCATTAAATGCAACACCGGCTTGATTTTCGGCACAGTAACGAAACTGACCCAAATGAACCAAAACAAAACTATTGGGTCCATAAGAGTGGATTTGGCACGTTCGTTTCATTTCTGGATGAATCGGTGCATCGTTTCATTTCCGGCCCGGATCGGTGCATTAAATGCAACACCGGCATGGTTTTCGGCACAGTAACGAAACTGACCCAAACGAACCAAAACATCACTATTGGGACCAAAAAAGTGGATTGGGTGCGTTCATTTTGTTTCTGGATGAATCGGTGCATCGTTTCATTTTCGGCCCGGATCGATGCATTCAATGCAACACCGACATGGTTTTCAGCACAGTAACGAAACTGACCCAAACGAACCAAAACAAAACTATTGGGTCCAAAAAAGTCGATAGGGCGCGTTCGTTTCATTTCTGGACGAATCGGTGCATCATTTCATTTCCGGCCCGGATCGGTGCATTAAATGCAACACCGGCTAGTTTTCGGCACAGTAACGAAACTGACCCAAACGAACCAAAACAAAACTATTGGGTCCATAAGAGTGGATTTGCCACGTTCGTTTTGTTTCTAGATGAATCGGTGCATCGTTTCATTTCCAGCCCGGATCGATGCATTAAATGCAACACCGGCATGATTTTTGGCACAGTAACGAAACTGACCCAAACGAACCAAAACATCACTATTTGCTACATAAATGTGGATTTGGCACATTCGTTTCATTTCTAGACGAATCGGTGCATCGTTTCATTTCCGGCCCGGATCGGTGCACTAAATGCAACACCGGCATGGTTTTTGGCACAATAACGAAACTGACCCAAACGAATCAAAACATCACTATTGGGTCCAAAAAAGTGGATTGGGTGCGTTTGTTTCATTTCTGGACGAATCGGTGCATCCTTTCATCTCCGGCCCGGATCGGTGCATTAAATGCAACAACGGCATGGTTTTCGGCACAGTAACGAAGCTGACCCAAACGAACCAAAACATCACTATTGGGTCCAAAAATGTCGATTGGGCACGTTCGTTTCGTGCTGGACGAATCGGTGCATCGTTTCGTTTCGGGCCCGGATCGGTGCATTAAATGCAACACCGGCATGATTTTCGGCACAGTAACGAAACTGACCCAAACGAACCAAAACAAAACTATTGGGTACATAAGAGTGGATTTGGCACGTTCGTTTCGTTTCTGGATGAATCGGTGCATCGTTTCATTTCCGGCCCAGATCGGTGCATTAAATGCAACACCGGCATGGTTTTCGGCACAGTAACGAAACTGACCCAAACGAACCAAAACATCACTATTTGCTACATAAATGTGGATTTGGCACATTCGTTTCATTTCTGGACGAATCGGTGCATCGTTTCATTTCCGGCCCGGATCGGTGCATTAAATGCAACACCGGCATGGTTTTCGGCACAGTAACGAAACTGACCCAAACGAACCAAAACATCAATATTGGGCCCAAAAAACTGGATTGGGTGCGTTCGTTTTGTTTCTGGATGAATCGGTGCATCGTTTCATTTCCGGCCCGGATCGATGCATTAAATGCAACACCGGCTTGATTTTCGGCACAGTAACGAAACTGACCCAAATGAACCAAAACAAAACTATTGGGTCCATAAGAGTGGATTTGGCACGTTCGTTTCATTTCTGGATGAATCGGTGCATCGTTTCATTTCCGGCCCGGATCGGTGCATTAAATGCAACACCGGCATGGTTTTCGGCACAGTAACGAAACTGACCCAAACGAACCAAAACATCACTATTGGGACCAAAAAAGTGGATTGGGTGCGTTCATTTTGTTTCTGGATGAATCGGTGCATCGTTTCATTTTCGGCCCGGATCGATGCATTCAATGCAACACCGACATGGTTTTCAGCACAGTAACGAAACTGACCCAAACGAACCAAAACAAAACTATTGGGTCCAAAAAAGTCGATAGGGCGCGTTCGTTTCATTTCTGGACGAATCGGTGCATCATTTCATTTCCGGCCCGGATCGGTGCATTAAATGCAACACCGGCTAGTTTTCGGCACAGTAACGAAACTGACCCAAACGAACCAAAACAAAACTATTGGGTCCATAAGAGTGGATTTGCCACGTTCGTTTTGTTTCTAGATGAATCGGTGCATCGTTTCATTTCCAGCCCGGATCGATGCATTAAATGCAACACCGGCATGATTTTCGGCACAGTAACGAAACTGACCCAAACGAACCAAAACATCACTATTTGCTACATAAATGTGGATTTGGCACATTCGTTTCATTTCTAGACGAATCGGTGCATCGTTTCATTTCCGGCCCGGATCGGTGCACTAAATGCAACACCGGCATGGTTTTTGGCACAATAACGAAACTGACCCAAACGAATCAAAACATCACTATTGGGTCCAAAAAAGTGGATTGGGTGCGTTTGTTTCATTTCTGGACGAATCGGTGCATCCTTTCATCTCCGGCCCGGATCGGTGCATTAAATGCAACAACGGCATGGTTTTCGGCACAGTAACGAAGCTGACCCAAACGAACCAAAACATCACTATTGGGTCCAAAAATGTCGATTGGGCACGTTCGTTTCGTGCTGGACGAATCGGTGCATCGTTTCGTTTCGGGCCCGGATCGGTGCATTAAATGCAACACCGGCATGATTTTCGGCACAGTAACGAAACTGACCCAAACGAACCAAAACAAAACTATTGGGTACATAAGAGTGGATTTGGCACGTTCGTTTCGTTTCTGGATGAATCGGTGCATCGTTTCATTTCCGGCCCAGATCGGTGCATTAAATGCAACACCGGCATGGTTTTCGGCACAGTAACGAAACTGACCCAAACGAACCAAAACATCAATATTGGGTCCAAAAAACTGGATTGGGTGCGTCCGTTTTGTTTCTGGATGAATCGGTGCATCGTTTCATTTTCGGCCCGGATCGATGCATTCAATGCAACACCGACATGGTTTTCAGCACAGTAACGAAACTGACCCAAACGAACCAAAACAAAACTATTGGGTCCAAAAAAGTCGATAGGGCGCGTTCGTTTCATTTCTGGACGAATCGGTGCATCATTTCATTTCCGGCCCGGATCGGTGCATTAAATGCAACACCGGCTAGTTTTCGGCACAGTAACGAAACTGACCCAAACGAACCAAAACAAAACTATTGGGTCCATAAGAGTGGATTTGCCACGTTCGTTTTGTTTCTAGATGAATCGGTGCATCGTTTCATTTCCAGCCCGGATCGATGCATTAAATGCAACACCGGCATGATTTTCGGCACAGTAACGAAACTGACCCAAACGAACCAAAACATCACTATTTGCTACATAAATGTGGATTTGGCACATTCGTTTCATTTCTAGACGAATCGGTGCATCGTTTCATTTCCGGCCCGGATCGGTGCACTAAATGCAACACCGGCATGGTTTTTGGCACAATAACGAAACTGACCCAAACGAATCAAAACATCACTATTGGGTCCAAAAAAGTGGATTGGGTGCGTTTGTTTCATTTCTGGACGAATCGGTGCATCCTTTCATCTCCGGCCCGGATCGGTGCATTAAATGCAACAACGGCATGGTTTTCGGCACAGTAACGAAGCTGACCCAAACGAACCAAAACATCACTATTGGGTCCAAAAATGTCGATTGGGCACGTTCGTTTCGTGCTGGACGAATCGGTGCATCGTTTCGTTTCGGGCCCGGATCGGTGCATTAAATGCAACACCGGCATGATTTTCGGCACAGTAACGAAACTGACCCAAACGAACCAAAACAAAACTATTGGGTACATAAGAGTGGATTTGGCACGTTCGTTTCGTTTCTGGATGAATCGGTGCATCGTTTCATTTCCGGCCCAGATCGGTGCATTAAATGCAACACCGGCATGGTTTTCGGCACAGTAACGAAACTGACCCAAACGAACCAAAACATCAATATTGGGTCCAAAAAACTGGATTGGGTGCGTCCGTTTTGTTTCTGGATGAATCGGTGCATCGTTTCATTTTCGGCCCGGATCGATGCATTCAATGCAACACCGACATGGTTTTCAGCACAGTAACGAAACTGACCCAAACGAACCAAAACAAAACTATTGGGTCCAAAAAAGTCGATAGGGCGCGTTCGTTTCATTTCTGGACGAATCGGTGCATCATTTCATTTCCGGCCCGGATCGGTGCATTAAATGCAACACCGGCTAGTTTTCGGCACAGTAACGAAACTGACCCAAACGAACCAAAACAAAACTATTGGGTCCATAAGAGTGGATTTGGCACGTTCATTTTGTTTCTAGATGAATCGGTGCATCGTTTCATTTCCAGCCCGGATCGATGCATTAAATGCAACACCGGCATGATTTTCGGCACAGTAACGAAACTGACCCAAACGAACCAAAACATCACTATTTGCTACATAAATGTGGATTTGGCACATTCGTTTCATTTCTAGACGAATCGGTGCATCGTTTCATTTCCGGCCCGGATCGGTGCACTAAATGCAACACCGGCATGGTTTTTGGCACAATAACGAAACTGACCCAAACGAATCAAAACATCACTATTGGGTCCAAAAAAGTGGATTGGGTGCGTTTGTTTCATTTCTGGACGAATCGGTGCATCCTTTCATCTCCGGCCCGGATCGGTGCATTAAATGCAACAACGGCATGGTTTTCGGCACAGTAACGAAGCTGACCCAAACGAACCAAAACATCACTATTGGGTCCAAAAATGTCGATTGGGCACGTTCGTTTCGTGCTGGACGAATCGGTGCATCGTTTCGTTTCGGGCCCGGATCGGTGCATTAAATGCAACACCGGCATGATTTTCGGCACAGTAACGAAACTGACCCAAACGAACCAAAACAAAACTATTGGGTACATAAGAGTGGATTTGGCACGTTCGTTTCGTTTCTGGATGAATCGGTGCATCGTTTCATTTCCGGCCCAGATCGGTGCATTAAATGCAACACCGGCATGGTTTTCGGCACAGTAACGAAACTGACCCAAACGAACCAAAACATCACTATTTGCTACATAAATGTGGATTTGGCACATTCGTTTCATTTCTGGACGAATCGGTGCATCGTTTCATTTCCGGCCCGGATCGGTGCATTAAATGCAACACCGGCATGGTTTTCGGCACAGTAACGAAACTGACCCAAACGAACCAAAACATCAATATTGGGCCCAAAAAACTGGATTGGGTGCGTTCGTTTTGTTTCTGGATGAATCGGTGCATCGTTTCATTTCCGGCCCGGATCGATGCATTAAATGCAACACCGGCTTGATTTTCGGCACAGTAACGAAACTGACCCAAATGAACCAAAACAAAACTATTGGGTCCATAAGAGTGGATTTGGCACGTTCGTTTCGTTTCTGGATGAATCGGTGCATCGTTTCATTTCCGGCCCGGATCGGTGCATTAAATGCAACACCGGCATGGTTTTCGGCACAGTAACGAAACTGACCCAAACGAACCAAAACATCACTATTGGGACCAAAAAAGTGGATTGGGTGCGTTCATTTTGTTTCTGGATGAATCGGTGCATCGTTTCATTTTCGGCCCGGATCGATGCATTCAATGCAACACCGACATGGTTTTCAGCACAGTAACGAAACTGACCCAAACGAACCAAAACAAAACTATTGGGTCCAAAAATGTCGATTGGGCACGTTCGTTTCGTGCTGGACGAATCGGTGCATCGTTTCGTTTCGGGCCCGGATCGGTGCATTAAATGCAACACCGGCATGATTTTCGGCACAGTAACGAAACTGACCGAAACGAACCAAAACAAAACTATTGGGTACATAAGAGTGGATTTGGCACGTTCGTTTCGTTTCTGGATGAATCGGTGCATCGTTTCATTTCCGGCCCAGATCGGTGCATTAAATGCAACACCGGCATGGTTTTCGGCACAGTAACGAAACTGACCCAAACGAACCAAAACATCACTATTTGCTACATAAATGTGGATTTGGCACATTCGTTTCATTTCTGGACGAATCGGTGCATCGTTTCATTTCCGGCCCGGATCGGTGCATTAAATGCAACACCGGCATGGTTTTCGGCACAGTAACGAAACTGACCCAAACGAACCAAAACATCAATATTGGGCCCAAAAAACTGGATTGGGTGCGTTCGTTTTGTTTCTGGATGAATCGGTGCATCGTTTCATTTCCGGCCCGGATCGATGCATTAAATGCAACACCGGCTTGATTTTCGGCACAGTAACGAAACTGACCCAAATGAACCAAAACAAAACTATTGGGTCCATAAGAGTGGATTTGGCACGTTCGTTTCGTTTCTGGATGAATCGGTGCATCGTTTCATTTCCGGCCCAGATCGGTGCATTAAATGCAACACCGGCATGGTTTTCGGCACAGTAACGAAACTGACCCAAACGAACCAAAACATCACTATTGGGACCAAAAAAGTGGATTGGGTGCGTTCATTTTGTTTCTGGATGAATCGGTGCATCGTTTCATTTTCGGCCCGGATCGATGCATTCAATGCAACACCGACATGGTTTTCAGCACAGTAACGAAACTGACCCAAACGAACCAAAACAAAACTATTGGGTCCAAAAAAGTCGATAGGGCGCGTTCGTTTCATTTCTGGACGAATCGGTGCATCATTTCATTTCCGGCCCGGATCGGTGCATTAAATGCAACACCGGCTAGTTTTCGGCACAGTAACGAAACTGACCCAAACGAACCAAAACAAAACTATTGGGTCCATAAGAGTGGATTTGGCACGTTCGTTTTGTTTCTAGATGAATCGGTGCATCGTTTCATTTCCAGCCCGGATCGATGCATTAAATGCAACACCGGCATGATTTTCGGCACAGTAACGAAACTGACCCAAACGAACCAAAACATCACTATTTGCTACATAAATGTGGATTTGGCACATTCGTTTCATTTCTAGACGAATCGGTGCATCGTTTCATTTCCGGCCCGGATCGGTGCACTAAATGCAACACCGGCATGGTTTTTGGCACAATAACGAAACTGACCCAAACGAATCAAAACATCACTATTGGGTCCAAAAAAGTGGATTGGGTGCGTTTGTTTCATTTCTGGACGAATCGGTGCATCCTTTCATCTCCGGCCCGGATCGGTGCATTAAATGCAACAACGGCATGGTTTTCGGCACAGTAACGAAGCTGACCCAAACGAACCAAAACATCACTATTGGGTCCAAAAATGTCGATTGGGCACGTTCGTTTCGTGCTGGACGAATCGGTGCATCGTTTCGTTTCGGGCCCGGATCGGTGCATTAAATGCAACACCGGCATGATTTTCGGCACAGTAACGAAACTGACCCAAACGAACCAAAACAAAACTATTGGGTACATAAGAGTGGATTTGGCACGTTCGTTTCGTTTCTGGATGAATCGGTGCATCGTTTCATTTCCGGCCCAGATCGGTGCATTAAATGCAACACCGGCATGGTTTTCGGCACAGTAACGAAACTGACCCAAACGAACCAAAACATCACTATTTGCTACATAAATGTGGATTTGGCACATTCGTTTCATTTCTGGACGAATCGGTGCATCGTTTCATTTCCGGCCCGGATCGGTGCATTAAATGCAACACCGGCATGGTTTTCGGCACAGTAACGAAACTGACCCAAACGAACCAAAACATCAATATTGGGCCCAAAAAACTGGATTGGGTGCGTTCGTTTTGTTTCTGGATGAATCGGTGCATCGTTTCATTTCCGGCCCGGATCGATGCATTAAATGCAACACCGGCTTGATTTTCGGCACAGTAACGAAACTGACCCAAATGAACCAAAACAAAACTATTGGGTCCATAAGAGTGGATTTGGCACGTTCGTTTCGTTTCTGGATGAATCGGTGCATCGTTTCATTTCCGGCCCGGATCGGTGCATTAAATGCAACACCGGCATGGTTTTCGGCACAGTAACGAAACTGACCCAAACGAACCAAAACATCACTATTGGGACCAAAAAAGTGGATTGGGTGCGTTCATTTTGTTTCTGGATGAATCGGTGCATCGTTTCATTTTCGGCCCGGATCGATGCATTCAATGCAACACCGACATGGTTTTCAGCACAGTAACGAAACTGACCCAAACGAACCAAAACAAAACTATTGGGTCCAAAAAAGTCGATAGGGCGCGTTCGTTTCATTTCTGGACGAATCGGTGCATCATTTCATTTCCGGCCCGGATCGGTGCATTAAATGCAACACCGGCTAGTTTTCGGCACAGTAACGAAACTGACCCAAACGAACCAAAACAAAACTATTGGGTCCATAAGAGTGGATTTGGCACGTTCGTTTTGTTTCTAGATGAATCGGTGCATCGTTTCATTTCCAGCCCGGATCGATGCATTAAATGCAACACCGGCATGATTTTCGGCACAGGAACGAAACTGACCCAAACGAACCAAAACATCACTATTTGCTACATAAATGTGGATTTGGCACATTCGTTTCATTTCTAGACGAATCGGTGCATCGTTTCATTTCCGGCCCGGATCGGTTCACTAAATGCAACACCGGCATGGTTTTTGGCACAATAACGAAACTGACCCAAACGAATCAAAACATCACTATTGGGTCCAAAAAAGTGGATTGGGTGCGTTTGTTTCATTTCTGGACGAATCGGTGCATCCTTTCATCTCCGGCCCGGATCGGTGCATTAAATGCAACAACGGCATGGTTTTCGGCACAGTAACGAAGCTGACCCAAACGAACCAAAACATCACTATTGGGTCCAAAAATGTCGATTGGGCACGTTCGTTTCGTGCTGGACGAATCGGTGCATCGTTTCGTTTCGGGCCCGGATCGGTGCATTAAATGCAACACCGGCATGATTTTCGGCACAGTAACGAAACTGACCCAAACGAACCAAAACAAAACTATTGGGTACATAAGAGTGGATTTGGCACGTTCGTTTCGTTTCTGGATGAATCGGTGCATCGTTTCATTTCCGGCCCAGATCGGTGCATTAAATGCAACTCCGGCATGGTTTTCGGCACAGTAACGAAACTGACCCAAACGAACCAAAACATCACTATTTGCTACATAAATGTGGATTTGGCACATTCGTTTCATTTCTGGACGAATCGGTGCATCGTTTCATTTCCGGCCCGGATCGGTGCATTAAATGCAACACCGGCATGGTTTTCGGCACAGTAACGAAACTGACCCAAACGAACCAAAACATCAATATTGGGCCCAAAAAACTGGATTGGGTGCGTTCGTTTTGTTTCTGGATGAATCGGTGCATCGTTTCATTTCCGGCCCGGATCGATGCATTAAATGCAACACCGGCTTGATTTTCGGCACAGTAACGAAACTGACCCAAATGAACCAAAACAAAACTATTGGGTCCATAAGAGTGGATTTGGCACGTTCGTTTCATTTCTGGATGAATCGGTGCATCGTTTCATTTCCGGCCCGGATCGGTGCATTAAATGCAACACCGGCATGGTTTTCGGCACAGTAACGAAACTGACCCAAACGAACCAAAACATCACTATTGGGACCAAAAAAGTGGATTGGGTGCGTTCATTTTGTTTCTGGATGAATCGGTGCATCGTTTCATTTTCGGCCCGGATCGATGCATTCAATGCAACACCGACATGGTTTTCAGCACAGTAACGAAACTGACCCAAACGAACCAAAACAAAACTATTGGGTCCAAAAAAGTCGATAGGGCGCGTTCGTTTCATTTCTGGACGAATCGGTGCATCATTTCATTTCCGGCCCGGATCGGTGCATTAAATGCAACACCGGCTAGTTTTCGGCACAGTAACGAAACTGACCCAAACGAACCAAAACAAAACTATTGGGTCCATAAGAGTGGATTTGCCACGTTCGTTTTGTTTCTAGATGAATCGGTGCATCGTTTCATTTCCAGCCCGGATCGATGCATTAAATGCAACACCGGCATGATTTTTGGCACAGTAACGAAACTGACCCAAACGAACCAAAACATCACTATTTGCTACATAAATGTGGATTTGGCACATTCGTTTCATTTCTAGACGAATCGGTGCATCGTTTCATTTCCGGCCCGGATCGGTGCACTAAATGCAACACCGGCATGGTTTTTGGCACAATAACGAAACTGACCCAAACGAATCAAAACATCACTATTGGGTCCAAAAAAGTGGATTGGGTGCGTTTGTTTCATTTCTGGACGAATCGGTGCATCCTTTCATCTCCGGCCCGGATCGGTGCATTAAATGCAACAACGGCATGGTTTTCGGCACAGTAACGAAGCTGACCCAAACGAACCAAAACATCACTATTGGGTCCAAAAATGTCGATTGGGCACGTTCGTTTCGTGCTGGACGAATCGGTGCATCGTTTCGTTTCGGGCCCGGATCGGTGCATTAAATGCAACACCGGCATGATTTTCGGCACAGTAACGAAACTGACCCAAACGAACCAAAACAAAACTATTGGGTACATAAGAGTGGATTTGGCACGTTCGTTTCGTTTCTGGATGAATCGGTGCATCGTTTCATTTCCGGCCCAGATCGGTGCATTAAATGCAACACCGGCATGGTTTTCGGCACAGTAACGAAACTGACCCAAACGAACCAAAACATCACTATTTGCTACATAAATGTGGATTTGGCACATTCGTTTCATTTCTGGACGAATCGGTGCATCGTTTCATTTCCGGCCCGGATCGGTGCATTAAATGCAACACCGGCATGGTTTTCGGCACAGTAACGAAACTGACCCAAACGAACCAAAACATCAATATTGGGCCCAAAAAACTGGATTGGGTGCGTTCGTTTTGTTTCTGGATGAATCGGTGCATCGTTTCATTTCCGGCCCGGATCGATGCATTAAATGCAACACCGGCTTGATTTTCGGCACAGTAACGAAACTGACCCAAATGAACCAAAACAAAACTATTGGGTCCATAAGAGTGGATTTGGCACGTTCGTTTCATTTCTGGATGAATCGGTGCATCGTTTCATTTCCGGCCCGGATCGGTGCATTAAATGCAACACCGGCATGGTTTTCGGCACAGTAACGAAACTGACCCAAACGAACCAAAACATCACTATTGGGACCAAAAAAGTGGATTGGGTGCGTTCATTTTGTTTCTGGATGAATCGGTGCATCGTTTCATTTTCGGCCCGGATCGATGCATTCAATGCAACACCGACATGGTTTTCAGCACAGTAACGAAACTGACCCAAACGAACCAAAACAAAACTATTGGGTCCAAAAAAGTCGATAGGGCGCGTTCGTTTCATTTCTGGACGAATCGGTGCATCATTTCATTTCCGGCCCGGATCGGTGCATTAAATGCAACACCGGCTAGTTTTCGGCACAGTAACGAAACTGACCCAAACGAACCAAAACAAAACTATTGGGTCCATAAGAGTGGATTTGCCACGTTCGTTTTGTTTCTAGATGAATCGGTGCATCGTTTCATTTCCAGCCCGGATCGATGCATTAAATGCAACACCGGCATGATTTTCGGCACAGTAACGAAACTGACCCAAACGAACCAAAACATCACTATTTGCTACATAAATGTGGATTTGGCACATTCGTTTCATTTCTAGACGAATCGGTGCATCGTTTCATTTCCGGCCCGGATCGGTGCACTAAATGCAACACCGGCATGGTTTTTGGCACAATAACGAAACTGACCCAAACGAATCAAAACATCACTATTGGGTCCAAAAAAGTGGATTGGGTGCGTTTGTTTCATTTCTGGACGAATCGGTGCATCCTTTCATCTCCGGCCCGGATCGGTGCATTAAATGCAACAACGGCATGGTTTTCGGCACAGTAACGAAGCTGACCCAAACGAACCAAAACATCACTATTGGGTCCAAAAATGTCGATTGGGCACGTTCGTTTCGTGCTGGACGAATCGGTGCATCGTTTCGTTTCGGGCCCGGATCGGTGCATTAAATGCAACACCGGCATGATTTTCGGCACAGTAACGAAACTGACCCAAACGAACCAAAACAAAACTATTGGGTACATAAGAGTGGATTTGGCACGTTCGTTTCGTTTCTGGATGAATCGGTGCATCGTTTCATTTCCGGCCCAGATCGGTGCATTAAATGCAACACCGGCATGGTTTTCGGCACAGTAACGAAACTGACCCAAACGAACCAAAACATCACTATTTGCTACATAAATGTGGATTTGGCACATTCGTTTCATTTCTGGACGAATCGGTGCATCGTTTCATTTCCGGCCCGGATCGGTGCATTAAATGCAACACCGGCATGGTTTTCGGCACAGTAACGAAACTGACCCAAACGAACCAAAACATCAATATTGGGCCCAAAAAACTGGATTGGGTGCGTTCGTTTTGTTTCTGGATGAATCGGTGCATCGTTTCATTTCCGGCCCGGATCGATGCATTAAATGCAACACCGGCTTGATTTTCGGCACAGTAACGAAACTGACCCAAATGAACCAAAACAAAACTATTGGGTCCATAAGAGTGGATTTGGCACGTTCGTTTCATTTCTGGATGAATCGGTGCATCGTTTCATTTCCGGCCCGGATCGGTGCATTAAATGCAACACCGGCATGGTTTTCGGCACAGTAACGAAACTGACCCAAACGAACCAAAACATCACTATTGGGACCAAAAAAGTGGATTGGGTGCGTTCATTTTGTTTCTGGATGAATCGGTGCATCGTTTCATTTTCGGCCCGGATCGATGCATTCAATGCAACACCGACATGGTTTTCAGCACAGTAACGAAACTGACCCAAACGAACCAAAACAAAACTATTGGGTCCAAAAAAGTCGATAGGGCGCGTTCGTTTCATTTCTGGACGAATCGGTGCATCATTTCATTTCCGGCCCGGATCGGTGCATTAAATGCAACACCGGCTAGTTTTCGGCACAGTAACGAAACTGACCCAAACGAACCAAAACAAAACTATTGGGTCCATAAGAGTGGATTTGCCACGTTCGTTTTGTTTCTAGATGAATCGGTGCATCGTTTCATTTCCAGCCCGGATCGATGCATTAAATGCAACACCGGCATGATTTTCGGCACAGTAACGAAACTGACCCAAACGAACCAAAACATCACTATTTGCTACATAAATGTGGATTTGGCACATTCGTTTCATTTCTAGACGAATCGGTGCATCGTTTCATTTCCGGCCCGGATCGGTGCACTAAATGCAACACCGGCATGGTTTTTGGCACAATAACGAAACTGACCCAAACGAATCAAAACATCACTATTGGGTCCAAAAAAGTGGATTGGGTGCGTTTGTTTCATTTCTGGACGAATCGGTGCATCCTTTCATCTCCGGCCCGGATCGGTGCATTAAATGCAACAACGGCATGGTTTTCGGCACAGTAACGAAGCTGACCCAAACGAACCAAAACATCACTATTGGGTCCAAAAATGTCGATTGGGCACGTTCGTTTCGTGCTGGACGAATCAGTGCATCGTTTCGTTTCGGGCCCGGATCGGTGCATTAAATGCAACACCGGCATGATTTTCGGCACAGTAACGAAACTGACCCAAACGAACCAAAACAAAACTATTGGGTACATAAGAGTGGATTTGGCACGTTCGTTTCGTTTCTGGATGAATCGGTGCATCGTTTCATTTCCGGCCCAGATCGGTGCATTAAATGCAACACCGGCATGGTTTTCGGCACAGTAACGAAACTGACCCAAACGAACCAAAACATCAATATTGGGTCCAAAAAACTGGATTGGGTGCGTTCGTTTTGTTTCTGGATGAATCGGTGCATCGTTTCATTTCCGGCCCGGATCGATGCATTAAATGCAACACCGGCATGATTTTCGGCACAGTAACGAAATTGACCCAAACGAACCAAAACAAAACTATTGGGTCCATAAGAGTGGATTTGGCACGCTCGTTTCGTTTCTGGATGAATCGGTGCATCGTTTCATTTCCGGCCCGGATCGGTGCATTAAATGCAACACCGGCATGGTTTTCGGCACAGTAACGAAACTGACCCAAACGAATCAAAACATCACTATTGGGTCCAAAAAAGTGGATTGGGTGCGTTTGTTTCATTTCTGGATGAATCGGTGCATCCTTTCATCTCCGGCCCGGATCGGTGCATTAAATGCAACACCTGTTTTTGGCACAGTAACGAAACTGACCCAAACGAACCAAAACATCACTGTTGGGTCCAAAAAAGTGGATTGGGTGCGTTCATTTTGTTTCTGGATGAATCGGTGCATCGTTTCATTTTCGGCCCGGATCGATGCATTCAATGCAACACCGACATGGTTTTCAGCACAGTAACGAAACTGACCCAAACGAACCAAAACAAAACTATTGGGTCCAAAAAATTCGATTGGGCGCGTTCGTTTCATTTCTGGACGAATCGGTGCATCATTTCATTTCCGGCCCGGATCGGTGCATTAAATGCAACACCGGCTAGTTTTCGGCACAGTAACGAAACTGACCCAAACGAACCAAAACAAAACTATTGGGTCCATAAGAGTGGATTTGGCACGTTCGTTTTGTTTCTAGATGAATCGGTGCATCGTTTCATTTCCAGCCCGGATCGATGCATTAAATGC
This sequence comes from Echinochloa phyllopogon, assembly GCA_033239725.1. NCBI lineage: Eukaryota > Viridiplantae > Streptophyta > Magnoliopsida > Poales > Poaceae > Echinochloa > Echinochloa phyllopogon. The sequence continues at coordinate 35,570,600 of BTCW01000018.1, forward strand.
AACACCGGCATGATTTTCGGCACAGTAACGAAACTGACCCAAACGAACCAAAACATCACTATTTGCTACATAAATGTGGATTTGGCACATTCGTTTCATTTCTGGACGAATCGGTGCATCGTTTCATTTCCGGCCCGGATCGGTGCACTAAATGCAACACCGGCATGGTTTTTGGCACAATAACGAAACTGACCCAAACGAATCAAAACATCACTATTGGGTCCAAAAAAGTGGATTGGGTGCGTTTGTTTCATTTCTGGACGAATCGGTGCATCCTTTCATCTCCGGCCCGGATCGGTGCATTAAATGCAACAACGGCATGGTTTTCGGCACAGTAACGAAGCTGACCCAAACGAACCAAAACATCACTATTGGGTCCAAAAATGTCGATTGGGCACGTTCGTTTCGTGCTGGACGAATCGGTGCATCGTTTCGTTTCGGGCCCGGATCGGTGCATTAAATGCAACACCGGCATGATTTTCGGCACAGTAACGAAACTGACCCAAACGAACCAAAACAAAACTATTGGGTACATAAGAGTGGATTTGGCACGTTCGTTTCGTTTCTGGATGAATCGGTGCATCGTTTCATTTTCGGCCCAGATCGGTGCATTAAATGCAACACCGGCATGGTTTTCGGCACAGTAACGAAACTGACCCAAACGAACCAAAACATCAATATTGGGTCCAAAAAACTGGATTGGGTGCGTTCGTTTTGTTTCTGGATGAATCGGTGCATCGTTTCATTTCCGGCCCGGATCGATGCATTAAATGCAACACCGGCATGATTTTCGGCACAGTAACGAAACTGACCCAAACGAACCAAAACAAAACTATTGGGTCCATAAGAGTGGATTTGGCACGTTCGTTTCGTTTCTGGATGAATCGGTGCATCGTTTCATTTCCGGCCCGGATCGGTGCATTAAATGCAACACCGGCATGGTTTTCGGCACAGTAACGAAACTGACCCAAACGAATCAAAACATCACTATTGGGTCCAAAAAAGTGGATTGGGTGCGTTTGTTTCATTTCTGGATGAATCGGTGCATCCTTTCATCTCCGGCCCGGATCGGTGCATTAAATGCAACACCTGTTTTTGGCACAGTAACGAAACTGACCCAAACGAACCAAAACATCACTGTTGGGTCCAAAAAAGTGGATTGGGTGCGTTCATTTTGTTTCTGGATGAATCGGTGCATCGTTTCATTTTCGGCCCGGATCGATGCATTCAATGCAACACCGACATGGTTTTCAGCACAGTAACGAAACTGACCCAAACGAACCAAAACAAAACTATTGGGTCCAAAAAAGTCGATTGGGCGCGTTCGTTTCATTTCTGGACGAATCGGTGCATCATTTCATTTCCGGCCCGGATCGGTGCATTAAATGCAACACCGGCTAGTTTTCGGCACAGTAACGAAACTGACCCAAACGAACCAAAACAAAACTATTGGGTCCATAAGAGTGGATTTGGCACGTTCGTTTTGTTTCTAGATGAATCGGTGCATCGTTTCATTTCCAGCCCGGATCGATGCATTAAATGCAACACCGGCATGATTTTCGGCACAGTAACGAAACTGACCCAAACGAACCAAAACATCACTATTTGCTACATAAATGTGGATTTGGCACATTCGTTTCATTTCTGGACGAATCGGTGCATCGTTTCATTTCCGGCCCGGATCGGTGCACTAAATGCAACACCGGCATGGTTTTTGGCACAATAACGAAACTGACCCAAACGAATCAAAACATCACTATTGGGTCCAAAAAAGTGGATTGGGTGCGTTTGTTTCATTTCTGGACGAATCGGTGCATCCTTTCATCTCCGGCCCGGATCGGTGCATTAAATGCAACAACGGCATGGTTTTCGGCACAGTAACGAAGCTGACCCAAACGAACCAAAACATCACTATTGGGTCCAAAAATGTCGATTGGGCACGTTCGTTTCGTGCTGGACGAATCGGTGCATCGTTTCGTTTCGGGCCCGGATCGGTGCATTAAATGCAACACCGGCATGATTTTCGGCACAGTAACGAAACTGACCCAAACGAACCAAAACAAAACTATTGGGTACATAAGAGTGGATTTGGCACGTTCGTTTCGTTTCTGGATGAATCGGTGCATCGTTTCATTTCCGGCCCAGATCGGTGCATTAAATGCAACACCGGCATGGTTTTCGGCACAGTAACGAAACTGACCCAAACGAACCAAAACATCAATATTGGGTCCAAAAAACTGGATTGGGTGCGTTCGTTTTGTTTCTGGATGAATCGGTGCATCGTTTCATTTCCGGCCCGGATCGATGCATTAAATGCAACACCGGCATGATTTTCGGCACAGTAACGAAACTGACCCAAACGAACCAAAACAAAACTATTGGGTCCATAAGAGTGGATTTGGCACGTTCGTTTCGTTTCTGGATGAATCGGTGCATCGTTTCATTTCCGGCCCGGATCGGTGCATTAAATGCAACACCGGCATGGTTTTCGGCACAGTAACGAAACTGACCCAAACGAACCAAAACACCACTATTGGGTCCAAAAAAGTGGATTGGGTGCGTTCATTTTGTTTCTGGATGAATCGGTGCATCGTTTCATTTTCGGCCCGGATCGATGCATTCAATGCAACACCGACATGGTTTTCAGCACAGTAACGAAACTGACCCAAACGAACCAAAACAAAACTATTGGGTCCAAAAAAGTCGATTGGGCGCGTTCGTTTCATTTCTGGACGAATCGGTGCATCATTTCATTTCCGGCCCGGATCGGTGCATTAAATGCAACACCGGCTAGTTTTCGGCACAGTAACGAAACTGACCCAAACGAACCAAAACAAAACTATTGGGTCCATAAGAGTGGATTTGGCACGTTCGTTTTGTTTCTAGATGAATCGGTGCATCGTTTCATTTCCAGCCCGGATCGATGCATTAAATGCAACACCGGCATGATTTTCGGCACAGTAACGAAACTGACCCAAACGAACCAAAACATCACTATTTGCTACATAAATGTGGATTTGGCACATTCGTTTCATTTCTGGACGAATCGGTGCATCGTTTCATTTCCGGCCCGGATCGGTGCACTAAATGCAACACCGGCATGGTTTTTGGCACAATAACGAAACTGACCCAAACGAATCAAAACATCACTATTGGGTCCAAAAAAGTGGATTGGGTGCGTTTGTTTCATTTCTGGACGAATCGGTGCATCCTTTCATCTCCGGCCCGGATCGGTGCATTAAATGCAACAACGGCATGGTTTTCGGCACAGTAACGAAGCTGACCCAAACGAACCAAAACATCACTATTGGGTCCAAAAATGTCGATTGGGCACGTTCGTTTCGTGCTGGACGAATCGGTGCATCGTTTCGTTTCGGGCCCGGATCGGTGCATTAAATGCAACACCGGCATGATTTTCGGCACAGTAACGAAACTGACCCAAACGAACCAAAACAAAACTATTGGGTACATAAGAGTGGATTTGGCACGTTCGTTTCGTTTCTGGATGAATCGGTGCATCGTTTCATTTCCGGCCCAGATCGGTGCATTAAATGCAACTCCGGCATGGTTTTCGGCACAGTAACGAAACTGACCCAAACGAACCAAAACATCACTATTTGCTACATAAATGTGGATTTGGCACATTCGTTTCATTTCTGGACGAATCGGTGCATCGTTTCATTTCCGGCCCGGATCGGTGCATTAAATGCAACACCGGCATGGTTTTCGGCACAGTAACGAAACTGACCCAAACGAACCAAAACATCAATATTGGGCCCAAAAAACTGGATTGGGTGCGTTCGTTTTGTTTCTGGATGAATCGGTGCATCGTTTCATTTCCGGCCCGGATCGATGCATTAAATGCAACACCGGCTTGATTTTCGGCACAGTAACGAAACTGACCCAAATGAACCAAAACAAAACTATTGGGTCCATAAGAGTGGATTTGGCACGTTCGTTTCATTTCTGGATGAATCGGTGCATCGTTTCATTTCCGGCCCGGATCGGTGCATTAAATGCAACACCGGCATGGTTTTCGGCACAGTAACGAAACTGACCCAAACGAACCAAAACATCACTATTGGGACCAAAAAAGTGGATTGGGTGCGTTCATTTTGTTTCTGGATGAATCGGTGCATCGTTTCATTTTCGGCCCGGATCGATGCATTCAATGCAACACCGACATGGTTTTCAGCACAGTAACGAAACTGACCCAAACGAACCAAAACAAAACTATTGGGTCCAAAAAAGTCGATAGGGCGCGTTCGTTTCATTTCTGGACGAATCGGTGCATCATTTCATTTCCGGCCCGGATCGGTGCATTAAATGCAACACCGGCTAGTTTTCGGCACAGTAACGAAACTGACCCAAACGAACCAAAACAAAACTATTGGGTCCATAAGAGTGGATTTGCCACGTTCGTTTTGTTTCTAGATGAATCGGTGCATCGTTTCATTTCCAGCCCGGATCGATGCATTAAATGCAACACCGGCATGATTTTTGGCACAGTAACGAAACTGACCCAAACGAACCAAAACATCACTATTTGCTACATAAATGTGGATTTGGCACATTCGTTTCATTTCTAGACGAATCGGTGCATCGTTTCATTTCCGGCCCGGATCGGTGCACTAAATGCAACACCGGCATGGTTTTTGGCACAATAACGAAACTGACCCAAACGAATCAAAACATCACTATTGGGTCCAAAAAAGTGGATTGGGTGCGTTTGTTTCATTTCTGGACGAATCGGTGCATCCTTTCATCTCCGGCCCGGATCGGTGCATTAAATGCAACAACGGCATGGTTTTCGGCACAGTAACGAAGCTGACCCAAACGAACCAAAACATCACTATTGGGTCCAAAAATGTCGATTGGGCACGTTCGTTTCGTGCTGGACGAATCGGTGCATCGTTTCGTTTCGGGCCCGGATCGGTGCATTAAATGCAACACCGGCATGATTTTCGGCACAGTAACGAAACTGACCCAAACGAACCAAAACAAAACTATTGGGTACATAAGAGTGGATTTGGCACGTTCGTTTCGTTTCTGGATGAATCGGTGCATCGTTTCATTTCCGGCCCAGATCGGTGCATTAAATGCAACACCGGCATGGTTTTCGGCACAGTAACGAAACTGACCCAAACGAACCAAAACATCACTATTTGCTACATAAATGTGGATTTGGCACATTCGTTTCATTTCTGGACGAATCGGTGCATCGTTTCATTTCCGGCCCGGATCGGTGCATTAAATGCAACACCGGCATGGTTTTCGGCACAGTAACGAAACTGACCCAAACGAACCAAAACATCAATATTGGGCCCAAAAAACTGGATTGGGTGCGTTCGTTTTGTTTCTGGATGAATCGGTGCATCGTTTCATTTCCGGCCCGGATCGATGCATTAAATGCAACACCGGCTTGATTTTCGGCACAGTAACGAAACTGACCCAAATGAACCAAAACAAAACTATTGGGTCCATAAGAGTGGATTTGGCACGTTCGTTTCATTTCTGGATGAATCGGTGCATCGTTTCATTTCCGGCCCGGATCGGTGCATTAAATGCAACACCGGCATGGTTTTCGGCACAGTAACGAAACTGACCCAAACGAACCAAAACATCACTATTGGGACCAAAAAAGTGGATTGGGTGCGTTCATTTTGTTTCTGGATGAATCGGTGCATCGTTTCATTTTCGGCCCGGATCGATGCATTCAATGCAACACCGACATGGTTTTCAGCACAGTAACGAAACTGACCCAAACGAACCAAAACAAAACTATTGGGTCCAAAAAAGTCGATAGGGCGCGTTCGTTTCATTTCTGGACGAATCGGTGCATCATTTCATTTCCGGCCCGGATCGGTGCATTAAATGCAACACCGGCTAGTTTTCGGCACAGTAACGAAACTGACCCAAACGAACCAAAACAAAACTATTGGGTCCATAAGAGTGGATTTGCCACGTTCGTTTTGTTTCTAGATGAATCGGTGCATCGTTTCATTTCCAGCCCGGATCGATGCATTAAATGCAACACCGGCATGATTTTCGGCACAGTAACGAAACTGACCCAAACGAACCAAAACATCACTATTTGCTACATAAATGTGGATTTGGCACATTCGTTTCATTTCTAGACGAATCGGTGCATCGTTTCATTTCCGGCCCGGATCGGTGCACTAAATGCAACACCGGCATGGTTTTTGGCACAATAACGAAACTGACCCAAACGAATCAAAACATCACTATTGGGTCCAAAAAAGTGGATTGGGTGCGTTTGTTTCATTTCTGGACGAATCGGTGCATCCTTTCATCTCCGGCCCGGATCGGTGCATTAAATGCAACAACGGCATGGTTTTCGGCACAGTAACGAAGCTGACCCAAACGAACCAAAACATCACTATTGGGTCCAAAAATGTCGATTGGGCACGTTCGTTTCGTGCTGGACGAATCGGTGCATCGTTTCGTTTCGGGCCCGGATCGGTGCATTAAATGCAACACCGGCATGATTTTCGGCACAGTAACGAAACTGACCCAAACGAACCAAAACAAAACTATTGGGTACATAAGAGTGGATTTGGCACGTTCGTTTCGTTTCTGGATGAATCGGTGCATCGTTTCATTTCCGGCCCAGATCGGTGCATTAAATGCAACACCGGCATGGTTTTCGGCACAGTAACGAAACTGACCCAAACGAACCAAAACATCAATATTGGGTCCAAAAAACTGGATTGGGTGCGTTCGTTTTGTTTCTGGATGAATCGGTGCATCGTTTCATTTCCGGCCCGGATCGATGCATTAAATGCAACACCGGCATGATTTTCGGCACAGTAACGAAATTGACCCAAACGAACCAAAACAAAACTATTGGGTCCATAAGAGTGGATTTGGCACGCTCGTTTCGTTTCTGGATGAATCGGTGCATCGTTTCATTTCCGGCCCGGATCGGTGCATTAAATGCAACACCGGCATGGTTTTCGGCACAGTAACGAAACTGACCCAAACGAATCAAAACATCACTATTGGGTCCAAAAAAGTGGATTGGGTGCGTTTGTTTCATTTCTGGATGAATCGGTGCATCCTTTCATCTCCGGCCCGGATCGGTGCATTAAATGCAACACCTGTTTTTGGCACAGTAACGAAACTGACCCAAACGAACCAAAACATCACTGTTGGGTCCAAAAAAGTGGATTGGGTGCGTTCATTTTGTTTCTGGATGAATCGGTGCATCGTTTCATTTTCGGCCCGGATCGATGCATTCAATGCAACACCGACATGGTTTTCAGCACAGTAACGAAACTGACCCAAACGAACCAAAACAAAACTATTGGGTCCAAAAAATTCGATTGGGCGCGTTCGTTTCATTTCTGGACGAATCGGTGCATCATTTCATTTCCGGCCCGGATCGGTGCATTAAATGCAACACCGGCTAGTTTTCGGCACAGTAACGAAACTGACCCAAACGAACCAAAACAAAACTATTGGGTCCATAAGAGTGGATTTGGCACGTTCGTTTTGTTTCTAGATGAATCGGTGCATCGTTTCATTTCCAGCCCGGATCGATGCATTAAATGCAACACCGGCATGATTTTCGGCACAGTAACGAAACTGACCCAAACGAACCAAAACATCACTATTTGCTACATAAATGTGGATTTGGCACATTCGTTTCATTTCTGGACGAATCGGTGCATCGTTTCATTTCCGGCCCGGATCGGTGCACTAAATGCAACACCGGCATGGTTTTTGGCACAATAACGAAACTGACCCAAACGAATCAAAACATCACTATTGGGTCCAAAAAAGTGGATTGGGTGCGTTTGTTTCATTTCTGGACGAATCGGTGCATCCTTTCATCTCCGGCCCGGATCGGTGCATTAAATGCAACAACGGCATGGTTTTCGGCACAGTAACGAAGCTGACCCAAACGAACCAAAACATCACTATTGGGTCCAAAAATGTCGATTGGGCACGTTCGTTTCGTGCTGGACGAATCGGTGCATCGTTTCGTTTCGGGCCCGGATCGGTGCATTAAATGCAACACCGGCATGATTTTCGGCACAGTAACGAAACTGACCCAAACGAACCAAAACAAAACTATTGGGTACATAAGAGTGGATTTGGCACGTTCGTTTCGTTTCTGGATGAATCGGTGCATCGTTTCATTTCCGGCCCAGATCGGTGCATTAAATGCAACACCGGCATGGTTTTCGGCACAGTAACGAAACTGACCCAAACGAACCAAAACATCAATATTGGGTCCAAAAAACTGGATTGGGTGCGTTCGTTTTGTTTCTGGATGAATCGGTGCATCGTTTCATTTCCGGCCCGGATCGATGCATTAAATGCAACACCGGCATGATTTTCGGCACAGTAACGAAACTGACCCAAACGAACCAAAACAAAACTATTGGGTCCATAAGAGTGGATTTGGCACGTTCGTTTCGTTTCTGGATGAATCGGTGCATCGTTTCATTTCCGGCCCGGATCGGTGCATTAAATGCAACACCGGCATGGTTTTCGGCACAGTAACGAAACTGACCCAAACGAATCAAAACATCACTATTGGGTCCAAAAAAGTGGATTGGGTGCGTTTGTTTCATTTCTGGATGAATCGGTGCATCCTTTCATCTCCGGCCCGGATCGGTGCATTAAATGCAACACCTGTTTTTGGCACAGTAACGAAACTGACCCAAACGAACCAAAACATCACTGTTGGGTCCAAAAAAGTGGATTGGGTGCGTTCATTTTGTTTCTGGATGAATCGGTGCATCGTTTCATTTTCGGCCCGGATCGATGCATTCAATGCAACACCGACATGGTTTTCAGCACAGTAACGAAACTGACCCAAACGAACCAAAACAAAACTATTGGGTCCAAAAAAGTCGATTGGGCGCGTTCGTTTCATTTCTGGACGAATCGGTGCATCATTTCATTTCCGGCCCGGATCGGTGCATTAAATGCAACACCGGCTAGTTTTCGGCACAGTAACGAAACTGACCCAAACGAACCAAAACAAAACTATTGGGTCCATAAGAGTGGATTTGGCACGTTCGTTTTGTTTCTAGATGAATCGGTGCATCGTTTCATTTCCAGCCCGGATCGATGCATTAAATGCAACACCGGCATGATTTTCGGCACAGTAACGAAACTGACCCAAACGAACCAAAACATCACTATTTGCTACATAAATGTGGATTTGGCACATTCGTTTCATTTCTGGACGAATCGGTGCATCGTTTCATTTCCGGCCCGGATCGGTGCACTAAATGCAACACCGGCATGGTTTTTGGCACAATAACGAAACTGACCCAAACGAATCAAAACATCACTATTGGGTCCAAAAAAGTGGATTGGGTGCGTTTGTTTCATTTCTGGACGAATCGGTGCATCCTTTCATCTCCGGCCCGGATCGGTGCATTAAATGCAACAACGGCATGGTTTTCGGCACAGTAACGAAGCTGACCCAAACGAACCAAAACATCACTATTGGGTCCAAAAATGTCGATTGGGCACGTTCGTTTCGTGCTGGACGAATCGGTGCATCGTTTCGTTTCGGGCCCGGATCGGTGCATTAAATGCAACACCGGCATGATTTTCGGCACAGTAACGAAACTGACCCAAACGAACCAAAACAAAACTATTGGGTACATAAGAGTGGATTTGGCACGTTCGTTTCGTTTCTGGATGAATCGGTGCATCGTTTCATTTCCGGCCCAGATCGGTGCATTAAATGCAACACCGGCATGGTTTTCGGCACAGTAACGAAACTGACCCAAACGAACCAAAACATCAATATTGGGTCCAAAAAACTGGATTGGGTGCGTTCGTTTTGTTTCTGGATGAATCGGTGCATCGTTTCATTTCCGGCCCGGATCGATGCATTAAATGCAACACCGGCATGATTTTCGGCACAGTAACGAAACTGACCCAAACGAACCAAAACAAAACTATTGGGTCCATAAGAGTGGATTTGGCACGTTCGTTTCGTTTCTGGATGAATCGGTGCATCGTTTCATTTCCGGCCCGGATCGGTGCATTAAATGCAACACCGGCATGGTTTTCGGCACAGTAACGAAACTGACCCAAACGAACCAAAACACCACTATTGGGTCCAAAAAAGTGGATTGGGTGCGTTCATTTTGTTTCTGGATGAATCGGTGCATCGTTTCATTTTCGGCCCGGATCGATGCATTCAATGCAACACCGACATGGTTTTCAGCACAGTAACGAAACTGACCCAAACGAACCAAAACAAAACTATTGGGTCCAAAAAAGTCGATTGGGCGCGTTCGTTTCATTTCTGGACGAATCGGTGCATCATTTCATTTCCGGCCCGGATCGGTGCATTAAATGCAACACCGGCTAGTTTTCGGCACAGTAACGAAACTGACCCAAACGAACCAAAACAAAACTATTGGGTCCATAAGAGTGGATTTGGCACGTTCGTTTTGTTTCTAGATGAATCGGTGCATCGTTTCATTTCCAGCCCGGATCGATGCATTAAATGCAACACCGGCATGATTTTCGGCACAGTAACGAAACTGACCCAAACGAACCAAAACATCACTATTTGCTACATAAATGTGGATTTGGCACATTCGTTTCATTTCTGGACGAATCGGTGCATCGTTTCATTTCCGGCCCGGATCGGTGCACTAAATGCAACACCGGCATGGTTTTTGGCACAATAACGAAACTGACCCAAACGAATCAAAACATCACTATTGGGTCCAAAAAAGTGGATTGGGTGCGTTTGTTTCATTTCTGGACGAATCGGTGCATCCTTTCATCTCCGGCCCGGATCGGTGCATTAAATGCAACAACGGCATGGTTTTCGGCACAGTAACGAAGCTGACCCAAACGAACCAAAACATCACTATTGGGTCCATAAGAGTGGATTTGGCACGTTCGTTTTGTTTCTAGATGAATCGGTGCATCGTTTCATTTCCAGCCCGGATCGATGCATTAAATGCAACACCGGCATGATTTTCGGCACAGTAACGAAACTGACCCAAACGAACCAAAACATCACTATTTGCTACATAAATGTGGATTTGGCACATTCGTTTCATTTCTGGACGAATCGGTGCATCGTTTCATTTCCGGCCCGGATCGGTGCACTAAATGCAACACCGGCATGGTTTTTGGCACAATAACGAAACTGACCCAAACGAATCAAAACATCACTATTGGGTCCAAAAAAGTGGATTGGGTGCGTTTGTTTCATTTCTGGACGAATCGGTGCATCCTTTCATCTCCGGCCCGGATCGGTGCATTAAATGCAACAACGGCATGGTTTTCGGCACAGTAACGGAGCTGACCCAAACGAACCAAAACATCACTATTGGGTCCAAAAATGTCGATTGGGCACGTTCGTTTCGTGCTGGACGAATCGGTGCATCGTTTCGTTTCGGGCCCGGATCGGTGCATTAAATGCAACACCGGCATGATTTTCGGCACAGTAACGAAACTGACCCAAACGAACCAAAACAAAACTTTTGGGTACATAAGAGTGGATTTGGCACGTTCGTTTCGTTTCTGGATGAATCGGTGCATCGTTTCATTTCCGGCCCAGATCGGTGCATTAAATGCAACACCGGCATTGTTTTCGGCACAGTAACGAAACTGACCCAAACGAACCAAAACATCAATATTGGGTCCAAAAAACTGGATTGGGTGCGTTCGTTTTGTTTCTGGATGAATCGGTGCATCGTTTCATTTCCGGCCCGGATCGATGCATTAAATGCAACACCGGCATGATTTTCGGCACAGTAACGAAATTGACCCAAACGAACCAAAACAAAACTATTGGGTCCATAAGAGTGGATTTGGCACGTTCGTTTCGTTTCTGGATGAATCGGTGCATCGTTTCATTTCCGGCCCGGATCGGTGCATTAAATGCAACACCGGCATGGTTTTCGGCACAGTAACGAAACTGACCCAAACGAATCAAAACATCACTATTGGGTCCAAAAAAGTGGATTGGGTGCGTTTGTTTCATTTCTGGATGAATCGGTGCATCCTTTCATCTCCGGCCCGGATCGGTGCATTAAATGCAACACCTGTTTTTGGCACAGTAACGAAACTGACCCAAACGAACCAAAACATCACTGTTGGGTCCAAAAAAGTGGATTGGGTGCGTTCATTTTGTTTCTGGATGAATCGGTGCATCGTTTCATTTTCGGCCCGGATCGATGCATTCAATGCAACACCGACATGGTTTTCAGCACAGTAACGAAACTGACCCAAACGAACCAAAACAAAACTATTGGGTCCAAAAAAGTCGATTGGGCGCGTTCGTTTCATTTCTGGACGAATCGGTGCATCATTTCATTTCCGGCCCGGATCGGTGCATTAAATGCAACACCGGCTAGTTTTCGGCACAGTAACGAAACTGACCCAAACGAACCAAAACAAAACTATTGGGTCCATAAGAGTGGATTTGGCACGTTCGTTTTGTTTCTAGATGAATCGGTGCATCGTTTCATTTCCAGCCCGGATCGATGCATTAAATGCAACACCGGCATGATTTTCGGCACAGTAACGAAACTGACCCAAACGAACCAAAACATCACTATTTGCTACATAAATGTGGATTTGGCACATTCGTTTCATTTCTAGACGAATCGGTGCATCGTTTCATTTCCGGCCCGGATCGGTGCACTAAATGCAACACCGGCATGGTTTTTGGCACAATAACGAAACTGACCCAAACGAATCAAAACATCACTATTGGGTCCAAAAAAGTGGATTGGGTGCGTTTGTTTCATTTCTGGACGAATCGGTGCATCCTTTCATCTCCGGCCCGGATCGGTGCATTAAATGCAACAACGGCATGGTTTTCGGCACAGTAACGAAGCTGACCCAAACGAACCAAAACATCACTATTGGGTCCAAAAATGTCGATTGGGCACGTTCGTTTCGTGCTGGACGAATCGGTGCATCGTTTCGTTTCGGGCCCGGATCGGTGCATTAAATGCAACACCGGCATGATTTTCGGCACAGTAACGAAACTGACCCAAACGAACCAAAACACCACTATTGGGTCCAAAAAAGTGGATTGGGTGCGTTCATTTTGTTTCTGGATGAATCGGTGCATCGTTTCATTTTCGGCCCGGATCGATGCATTCAATGCAACACCGACATGGTTTTCAGCACAGTAACGAAACTGACCCAAACGAACCAAAACAAAACTATTGGGTCCAAAAAAGTCGATTGGGCGCGTTCGTTTCATTTCTGGACGAATCGGTGCATCATTTCATTTCCGGCCCGGATCGGTGCATTAAATGCAACACCGGCTAGTTTTCGGCACAATAACGAAACTGACCCAAACGAATCAAAACATCACTATTGGGTCCAAAAAAGTGGATTGGGTGCGTTTGTTTCATTTCTGGACGAATCGGTGCATCCTTTCATCTCCGGCCCGGATCGGTGCATTAAATGCAACAACGGCATGGTTTTCGGCACAGTAACGAAGCTGACCCAAACGAACCAAAACATCACTATTGGGTCCAAAAATGTCGATTGGGCACGTTCGTTTCGTGCTGGATGAATCGGTGCATCGTTTCGTTTCGGGCCCGGATCGGTGCATTAAATGCAACACCGGCATGATTTTCGGCACAGTAACGAAACTGACCCAAACGAACCAAAACAAAACTATTGGGTACATAAGAGTGGATTTGGCACGTTCGTTTCGTTTCTGGATGAATCGGTGCATCGTTTCATTTCCGGCCCAGATCGGTGCATTAAATGCAACACCGGCATGGTTTTCGGCACAGTAACGAAACTGACCCAAACGAACCAAAACATCAATATTGGGTCCAAAAAACTGGATTGGGTGCGTTCGTTTTGTTTCTGGATGAATCGGTGCATCGTTTCATTTCCGGCCCGGATCGATGCATTAAATGCAACACCGGCATGATTTTCGGCACAGTAACGAAACTGACCCAAATGAACCAAAACAAAACTATTGGGTCCATAAGAGTGGATTTGGCACGTTCGTTTCGTTTCTGGATGAATCGGTGCATCGTTTCATTTCCGGCCCGGATCGGTGCATTAAATGCAACACCGGCATGGTTTTCGGCACAGTAACGAAACTGACCCAAACGAACCAAAACATCACTATTGGGTCCATAAGAGTGGATTTGGCACGTTCGTTTCGTTTCTGAATGAATCGGTGCATCGTTTCATTTCCGGCCCGGATCGTTGCATTAAATGCAACACCGGCATGGTTTTCAGCACAGTAACGAAACTGACCCAAACGAACCAAAACATCACTATTGGGTCCAAAAAAGTGGATTGGGTGCGTTTGTTTCATTTCTGGACGAATCGGTGCATCATTTCATTTCCGGCCCGGATCGGTGCATTAAATGCAACACCGGCTAGTTTTCGGCACATTAACGAAACTGACCCAAACGAACCAAAACAAAACTATTGGGTCCATAAGAGTCGATTTGGCACGTTCGTTTTGTTTCTAGATGAATCGGTGCATCGTTTCATTTCCAGCCCGGATCGGTGCATTAAATGCAACACCGGCTAGTTTTCGGCACAGTAACGAAACTGACCCAAACGAACCAAAACAAAACTATTGGGTCCATAAGAGTCGATTTGGCACGTTCGTTTTGTTTCTGGATGAATCGGTGCATCGTTTCATTTCCAGCCCGGATCGATGCATTAAATGCAACACCGGCATGATTTTTGGCACAGTAACGAAACTGACCCAAACGAACCAAAACATCACTATTTGCTACATAAATGTGGATTTGGCACATTCGTTTCATTTCTGGACGAATCGGTGCATCGTTTCATTTCCGGCCCGGATCGGTGCACTAAATGCAACATCGGCATGGTTTTTGGCACAATAACGAAACTGACCCAAACGAATCAAAACATCACTATTGGGTCCAAAAAAGTGGATTGGGTGCGTTTGTTTCATTTCTGGACGAATCGGTGCATCCTTTTATCTCCGGCCCGGATCGGTGCATTAAATGCAACAACGGCATGGTTTTCGGCACAGTAACGAAGCTGACCAAAACGAACCAAAACATAACTATTGGGTCCAAAAATGTCGATTGGGCACGTTCGTTTCATGCTGGACGAATCGGTGCATCGTTTCGTTTCGGGCCCGGATCGGTGCATTAAATGCAACACCGGCATGATTTTCGGCACAGTAACGAAACTGACCCAAACGAACCAAAACAAAACTATTGGGTACATAAGAGTGGATTTGGCACGTTCGTTTCGTTTCTGGATGAATCGGTGCATCGTTTCATTTCCGGCCCAGATCGGTGCATTAAATGCAACACCGGCATGGTTTTCGGCACAGTAACGAAACTGACCCAAACGAACCAAAACATCAATATTGGGTCCAAAAAACTGGATTGGGTGCGTTCGTTTTGTTTCTGGATGAATCGGTGCATCGTTTCATTTCCGGCCCGGATCGATGCATTAAATGCAACACCGGCATGATTTTCGGCACAGTAACGAAACTGACCCAAACGAACCAAAACAAAACTATTGGGTCCATAAGAGTGGATTTGGCACGTTCGTTTTGTTTTTGGATGAATCGGTGCATCGTTTCATTTCCGGCCCGGATCGGTGCATTAAATGCAACACCGGCATGGTTTTCGGCACAGTAACGAAACTGACCCAAACGAACCAAAACATCACTATTGGGTCCAAAAAAGTGGATTGGGTGCGTTCATTTTGTTTCTGGATGAATCGGTGCATCGTTTCATTTTCGGCCCGGATCGATGCATTCAATGCAACACCGACATGGTTTTCGGCACAGTAACGAAACTGACCCAAACGAACCAAAACAAAACTATTGGGTCCATAAGAGTGGATTTGGCACGTTCGTTTCGTTTCTGGATGAATCGGTGCATCGTTTCATTTCCGGCCCGGATCGGTGCATTAAATGCAACACCGGCATGGTTTTCGGCACAGTAACGAAACTGACCCAAACGAACCAAAACATCAATATTGGGTCCAAAAAACTGGATTGGGTGCGTTCGTTTTGTTTCTGGATGAATCGGTGCATCGTTTCATTTCCGGCCCGGATCGATGCATTAAATGCAACACCGGCATGATTTTCGGCACAGTAACGAAACTGACCCAAACGAACCAAAACATCACTATTGGGTCCAAAAAAGTGGATTGGGTGCGTTCATTTTGTTTCTGGATGAATCGGTGCATCGTTTCATTTTCGGCCCGGTTCGATGCATTCAATGCAACACCGACATGGTTTTCAGCACAGTAACGAAATTGACCCAAACGAACCAAAACAAAACTATTGGGTCCAAAAAAGTCGATTGGGCGCGTTCGTTTCATTTCTGGACGAATCGGTGCATCATTTCATTTCCGGCCCGGATCGGTGCATTAAATACAACACCGGCTAGTTTTCGGCAGAGTAACGAAACTGACCCAAACGAACCAAAACAAAACTATTGGGTCCATAAGAGTCGATTTGGCACGTTCGTTTTGTTTCTAGATGAATCGGTGCATCGTTTCATTTCCAGCCCGGATCGATGCATTAAATGCAACATCGGCATGATTTTTGGCACAGTAACGAAACTGACCCAAACGAACCAAAACATCACTATTTGCTACATAAATGTGGATTTGGCACATTCGTTTCATTTCTGGACGAATCGGTGCATCGTTTCATTTCCGGCCCGGATCGGTGCACTAAATGCAACACCGGCATGGTTTTTGGCACAATAACGAAACTGACCCAAACGAATCAAAACATCACTATTGGGTCCAAAAAAGTGGATTGGGTGCGTTTGTTTCATTTCTGGACGAATCGGTGCATCCTTTCATCTCCGGCCCGGATCGGTGCATTAAATGCAACAACGGCATGGTTTTCGGCACAGTAACGAAGCTGACCCAAACGAACCAAAACATCACTATTGGGTCCAAAAATGTCGATTGGGCACGTTCGTTTCGTGCTGGACGAATCGGTGCATCGTTTCGTTTCGGGCCCGGATCGGTGCATTAAATGCAACACCGGCATGATTTTCGGCACAGTAACGAAACTGACCCAAACGAACCAAAACAAAACTATTGGGTACATAAGAGTGGATTTGGCACGTTCGTTTCGTTTCTGGATGAATCGGTGCATCGTTTCATTTCCGGCGCGGATCGGTGCATTAAATGCAACACCAGCATGGTTTTCGGCACAGTAACGAAACTGACCCAAACGAATCAGAACATCACTATTGGGTCCAAAAAAGTGGATTGGGTGCGTTTGTTTCATTTCTGGACGAATCGGTGCATCCTTTCATCTCCGGCCCGGATCGGTGCATTAAATGCAACAACGGCATGGTTTTCGGCACAGTAACGAAGCTGACCCAAACGAACCAAAACATCACTATTGGGTCCAAAAATGTCGATTGGGCACGTTCGTTTCGTGCTGGATGAATCGGTGCATCGTTTCGTTTCGGGCCCGGATCGGTGCATTAAATGCAACACCGGCATGATTTTTGGCACAGTAACGAAACTGACCCAAACGAACCAAAACAAAACTATTGGGTACATAAGAGTGGATTTGGCACGTTCGTTTCGTTTCTGGATGAATCGGTGCATCGTTTCATTTCCGGCCCAGATCGGTGCATTAAATGCAACACCGGCATGGTTTTCGGCACAGTAACGAAACTGACCCAAACGAACCAAAACATCAATATTGGGTCCAAAAAACTGGATTGGGTGCGTTCGTTTTGTTTCTGGATGAATCGGTGCATCGTTTCATTTCCGGCCCGGATCGATGCATTAAATGCAACAACGGCATGATTTTCGGCACAGTAACGAAACTGACCCAAACGAACCAAAACATCACTATTGGGTCCAAAAATGTCGATTGGGCACGTTCGTTTCGTGCTGGATGAATCGGTGCATCGTTTCGTTTCGGGCCCGGATCGGTGCATTAAATGCAACACCGGCATGATTTTCGGCACAGTAACGAAACTGACCCAAACGAACCAAAACAAAACTATTGGGTACATAAGAGTGGATTTGGCACGTTCGTTTCGTTTCTGGATGAATCGGTGCATCGTTTCATTTCCGGCCCAGATCGGTGCATTAAATGCAACACCGGCATGGTTTTCGGCACAGTAACGAAACTGACCCAAACGAACCAAAACATCAATATTGGGTCCAAAAAACTGGATTGGGTGCGTTCGTTTTGTTTCTGGATGAATCGGTGCATCGTTTCATTTCCGGCCCGGATCGATGCATTAAATGCAACACCGGCATGATTTTCGGCACAGTAACGAAACTGACCCAAACGAACCAAAACAAAACTATTGGGTCCATAAGAGTGGATTTGGCACGTTCGTTTTGTTTCTGGATGAATCGGTGCATCGTTTCATTTCCGGCCCGGATCGGTGCATTAAATGCAACACCGGCATGGTTTTCGGCACAGTAACGAAACTGACCCAAACGAACCAAAACATCACTATTGGGTCCAAAAAAGTGGATTGGGTGCGTTCATTTTGTTTCTGGATGAATCGGTGCATCGTTTCATTTTCGGCCCGGATCGATGCATTCAATGCAACACCGACATGGTTTTCGGCACAGTAACGAAACTGACCCAAACGAACCAAAACAAAACTATTGGGTCCATAAGAGTGGATTTGGCACGTTCGTTTCGTTTCTGGATGAATCGGTGCATCGTTTCATTTCCGGCCCGGATCGGTGCATTAAATGCAACACCGGCATGGTTTTCGGCACAGTAACGAAACTGACCCAAACGAACCAAAACATCAATATTGGGTCCAAAAAACTGGATTGGGTGCGTTCGTTTTGTTTCTGGATGAATCGGTGCATCGTTTCATTTCCGGCCCGGATCGATGCATTAAATGCAACACCGGCATGATTTTCGGCACAGTAACGAAACTGACCCAAACGAACCAAAACATCACTATTGGGTCCAAAAAAGTGGATTGGGTGCGTTCATTTTGTTTCTGGATGAATCGGTGCATCGTTTCATTTTCGGCCCGGATCGATGCATTCAATGCAACACCGACATGGTTTTCAGCACAGTAACGAAATTGACCCAAACGAACCAAAACAAAACTATTGGGTCCAAAAAAGTCGATTGGGCGCGTTCGTTTCATTTCTGGACGAATCGGTGCATCATTTCATTTCCGGCCCGGATCGGTGCATTAAATACAACACCGGCTAGTTTTCGGCAGAGTAACGAAACTGACCCAAACGAACCAAAACAAAACTATTGGGTCCATAAGAGTCGATTTGGCACGTTCGTTTTGTTTCTAGATGAATCGGTGCATCGTTTCATTTCCAGCCCGGATCGATGCATTAAATGCAACATCGGCATGATTTTTGGCACAGTAACGAAACTGACCCAAACGAACCAAAACATCACTATTTGCTACATAAATGTGGATTTGGCACATTCGTTTCATTTCTGGACGAATCGGTGCATCGTTTCATTTCCGGCCCGGATCGGTGCACTAAATGCAACACCGGCATGGTTTTTGGCACAATAACGAAACTGACCCAAACGAACCAAAACATCACTATTGGGTCCAAAAATGTCGATTGGGCACGTTCGTTTCGTGCTGGATGAATCGGTGCATCGTTTCGTTTCGGGCCCGGATCGATGCATTAAATGCAACATCGGCATGATTTTTGGCACAGTAACGAAACTGACCCAAACGAACCAAAACATCACTATTTGCTACATAAATGTGGATTTGGCACGTTCGTTTCGTTTCTGGATGAATCGGTGCATCGTTTCATTTCCGGCCCAGATCGGTGCATTAAATGCAACACCGGCATGGTTTTCGGCACAGTAACGAAACTGACCCAAACGAACCAAAACATCAATATTGGGTCCAAAAAACTGGATTGGGTGCGTTCGTTTTGTTTCTGGATGAATCGGTGCATCGTTTCATTTCCGGCCCGGATCGATGCATTAAATGCAACAACGGCATGATTTTCGGCACAGTAACGAAACTGACCCAAACGAACCAAAACATCACTATTGGGTCCAAAAATGTCGATTGGGCACGTTCGTTTCGTGCTGGATGAATCGGTGCATCGTTTCGTTTCGGGCCCGGATCGGTGCATTAAATGCAACACCGGCATGATTTTCGGCACAGTAACGAAACTGACCCAAACGAACCAAAACAAAACTATTGGGTACATAAGAGTGGATTTGGCACGTTCGTTTCGTTTCTGGATGAATCGGTGCATCGTTTCATTTCCGGCCCAGATCGGTGCATTAAATGCAACACCGGCATGGTTTTCGGCACAGTAACGAAACTGACCCAAACGAACCAAAACATCAATATTGGGTCCAAAAAACTGGATTGGGTGCGTTCGTTTTGTTTCTGGATGAATCGGTGCATCGTTTCATTTCCGGCCCGGATCGATGCATTAAATGCAACACCGGCATGATTTTCGGCACAGTAACGAAACTGACCCAAACGAACCAAAACAAAACTATTGGGTCCATAAGAGTGGATTTGGCACGTTCGTTTTGTTTCTGGATGAATCGGTGCATCGTTTCATTTCCGGCCCGGATCGGTGCATTAAATGCAACACCGGCATGGTTTTCGGCACAGTAACGAAACTGACCCAAACGAACCAAAACATCACTATTGGGTCCAAAAAAGTGGATTGGGTGCGTTCATTTTGTTTCTGGATGAATCGGTGCATCGTTTCATTTTCGGCCCGGATCGATGCATTCAATGCAACACCGACATGGTTTTCGGCACAGTAACGAAACTGACCCAAACGAACCAAAACAAAACTATTGGGTCCATAAGAGTGGATTTGGCACGTTCGTTTCGTTTCTGGATGAATCGGTGCATCGTTTCATTTCCGGCCCGGATCGGTGCATTAAATGCAACACCGGCATGGTTTTCGGCACAGTAACGAAACTGACCCAAATGAACCAAAACATCAATATTGGGTCCAAAAAACTGGATTGGGTGCGTTCGTTTTGTTTCTGGATGAATCGGTGCACCGTTTCATTTCCGGCCCGGATCGATGCATTAAATGCAACACCGGCATGATTTTCGGCACAGTAACGAAACTGACCCAAACGAACCAAAACATCACTATTGGGTCCAAAAAAGTGGATTGGGTGCGTTCATTTTGTTTCTGGATGAATCGGTGCATCGTTTCATTTTCGGCCCGGATCGATGCATTCAATGCAACACCGACATGGTTTTCAGCACAGTAACGAAATTGACCCAAACGAACCAAAACAAAACTATTGGGTCCAAAAAAGTCGATTGGGCGCGTTCGTTTCATTTCTGGACGAATCGGTGCATCATTTCATTTCCGGCCCGGATCGGTGCATTAAATACAACACCGGCTAGTTTTCGGCAGAGTAACGAAACTGACCCAAACGAACCAAAACAAAACTATTGGGTCCATAAGAGTCGATTTGGCACGTTCGTTTTGTTTCTAGATGAATCGGTGCATCGTTTCATTTCCAGCCCGGATCGATGCATTAAATGCAACATCGGCATGATTTTTGGCACAGTAACGAAACTGACCCAAACGAACCAAAACATCACTATTTGCTACATAAATGTGGATTTGGCACATTCGTTTCATTTCTGGACGAATCGGTGCATCGTTTCATTTCCGGCCCGGATCGGTGCACTAAATGCAACACCGGCATGGTTTTTGGCACAATAACGAAACTGACCCAAACGAATCAAAACATCACTATTGGGTCCAAAAAAGTGGATTGGGTGCATTTGTTTCATTTCTGGACGAATCGGTGCATCCTTTCATCTCCGGCCCGGATCGGTGCATTAAATGCAACAACGGCATGGTTTTCGGCACAGTAACGAAGCTGACCCAAACGAACCAAAACATCACTATTGGGTCCAAAAATGTCGATTGGGCACGTTCGTTTCGTGCTGGACGAATCGGTGCATCGTTTCGTTTCGGGCCCGGATCGGTGCATTAAATGCAACACCGGCATGATTTTCGGCATAGTAACGAAACTGACCCAAACGAACCAAAACAAAACTATTGGGTACATAAGAGTGGATTTGGCACGTTCGTTTCGTTTCTGGATGAATCGGTGCATCGTTTCATTTCCGGCCCGGATCGGTGCATTAAATGCAACACCAGCATGGTTTTCGGCACAGTAACGAAACTGACCCAAACGAATCAGAACATCACTATTGGGTCCAAAAGAGTGGATTGGGTGCGTTTGTTTCATTTCTGGACGAATCGGTGCATCCTTTCATCTCCGGCCCGGATCGGTGCATTAAATGCAACAACGGCATGGTTTTCGGCACAGTAACGAAGCTGACCCAAACGAACCAAAACATCACTATTGGGTCCAAAAATGTCGATTGGGCACGTTCGTTTCGTGCTGGATGAATCGGTGCATCGTTTCGTTTCGGGCCCGGATCGGTGCATTAAATGCAACACCGGCATGATTTTTGGCACAGTAACGAAACTGACCCAAACGAACCAAAACAAAACTATTGGGTACATAAGAGTGGATTTGGCACGTTCGTTTCGTTTCTGGATGAATCGGTGCATCGTTTCATTTCCGTCCCAGATCGGTGCATTAAATGCAACACCGGCATGGTTTTCGGCACAGTAACGAAACTGACCCAAACGAACCAAAACATCAATATTGGGTCCAAAAAACTGGATTGGGTGCGTTCGTTTTGTTTCTGGATGAATCGGTGCATCGTTTCATTTCCGGCCCGGATCGATGCATTAAATGCAACAACGGCATGATTTTCGGCACAGTAACGAAACTGACCCAAACGAACCAAAACATCACTATTGGGTCCAAAAATGTCGATTGGGCACGTTCGTTTCGTGCTGGATGAATCGGTGCATCGTTTCGTTTCGGGCCCGGATCGGTGCATTAAATGCAACACCGGCATGATTTTCGGCACAGTAACGAAACTGACCCAAACGAACCAAAACAAAACTATTGGGTACATAAGAGTGGATTTGGCACGTTCGTTTCGTTTCTGGATGAATCGGTGCATCGTTTCATTTCCGGCCCGGATCGGTGCATTAAATGCAACACCGGCATGGTTTTCGGCACAGTAACGAAACTGACCCAAACGAACCAAAACATCAATATTGGGTCCAAAAAACTGGATTGGGTGCGTTCGTTTTGTTTCTGGATGAATCGGTGCATCGTTTCATTTCCGGCCCGGATCGGTGCATTAAATGCAACAACGGCATGGTTTTCGGCACAGTAACGAAGCTGACCCAAACGAACCAAAACATCACTATTGGGTCCAACAATGTCGTTTGGGCACGTTCGTTTCGTGCTGGACGAATCGGTGCATCGTTTCGTTTCGGGCCCGGATCGGTGCATTAAATGCAACACCGGCATGATTTTCGGCACAATAACGAAACTGACCCAAACGAACCAAAACAAAACTATTGGGTACATAAGAGTGGATTTGGCACGTTCGTTTCGTTTCTGGATGAATCGGTGCATCGTTTCATTTCCGGCCCGGATCGGTGCATTAAATGCAACACCGGCATGGTTTTCGGCACAGTAACGAAACTGACCCAAACGAATCAGAACATCACTATTGGGTCCAAAAAAGTGGATTGGGTGCGTTTGTTTCATTTCTGGACGAATCGGTGCATCCTTTCATCTCCGGCCCGGATCGGTGCATTAAATGCAACAACGGCATGGTTTTCGGCACAGTAACGAAGCTGACCCAAACGAACCAAAACATCACTATTGGGTCCAAAAATGTCGATTGGGCACGTTCGTTTCGTGCTGGATGAATCGGTGCATCGTTTCGTTTCGGGCCCGGATCGGTGCATTAAATGCAACACCGGCATGATTTTTGGCACAGTAACGAAACTGACCCAAACGAACCAAAACAAAACTATTGGGTACATAAGAGTGGATTTGGCACGTTCGTTTCGTTTCTGGATGAATCGGTGCATCGTTTCATTTCCGGCCCAGATCGGTGCATTAAATGCAACACCGGCATGGTTTTCGGCACAGTAACGAAACTGACCCAAACGAACCAAAACATCAATATTGGGTCCAAAAAACTGGATTGGGTGCGTTCGTTTTGTTTCTGGATGAATCGGTGCATCGTTTCATTTCCGGCCCGGATCGATGCATTAAATGCAACAACGGCATGATTTTTGGCACAGTAACGAAACTGACCCAAACGAACCAAAACAAAACTATTGGGTCCATAAGAGTGGATTTGGCACGTTCGTTTCGTTTCTGGATGAATCGGTGCATCGTTTCATTTCCGGCCCGGATCGGTGCATTAAATGCAACACCGGCATGGTTTTCGGCACAGTAACGAAACTGACCCAAACGAACCAAAACATCACTATTGGGTCCATAAGAGTGGATTTGGCACGTTCATTTCGTTTCTGAATGAATCGGTGCATCGTTTCATTTCCGGCCCGGATCGGTGCATTAAATGCAACAGCGGCATGGTTTTCGGCACAGTAACGAAACTGACCCAAACGAACCAAAACATCAATATTGGGTCCAAAAAACTGGATTGGGTGCGTTCGTTTTGTTTCTGGATGAATCGGTGCATCGTTTCATTTCCGGCCCGGATCGATGCATTAAATGCAACACCGGCATGATTTTCGGCACAGTAACGAAACTGACCCAAACGAACCAAAACAAAACTATTGGGTCCATAAGAGTGGATTTGGCACGTTCGTTTCGTTTCTGGATGAATCGGTGCATCGTTTCATTTCCGGCCCGGATCGGTGCATTAAATGCAACACCGGCATGGTTTTCGGCACAGTAACGAAACTGACCCAAACGAACCAAAACATCACTATTGGGTCCAAAAAAGTGGATTGGGTGCGTTCATTTTGTTTCTGGTTGAATCGGTGCATCGTTTCATTTTCGGCCCGGATCGATGCATTCAATGCAACACCGACATGGTTTTCAGCACAGTAACGAAACTGACCCAAACGAACCAAAACAAAACTATTGGGTCCAAAAAAGTCGATTGGGCGCGTTCGTTTCATTTCTGGACGAATCGGTGCATCATTTCATTTCCGGCCCGGATCGGTGCATTAAATACAACACCGGCTAGTTTTCGGCACAGTAACGAAACTGACCCAAACGAACCAAAACAAAACTATTGGGTCCATAAGAGTCGATTTGGCACGTTCGTTTTGTTTCTAGATGAATCGGTGCATCGTTTCATTTCCAGCCCGGATCGATGCATTAAATGCAACATCGGCATGATTTTTGGCACAGTAACGAAACTGACCCAAACGAACCAAAACATCACTATTTGCTACATAAATGTGGATTTGGCACATTCGTTTCATTTCTGGACGAATCGGTGCATCGTTTCATTTCCGGCCCGGATCGGTGCACTAAATGCAACACCGGCATGGTTTTTGGCACAATAATGAAACTGACCCAAACGAATCAAAACATCACTATTGGGTCCAAAAAAGTGGATTGGGTGCCTTTGTTTCATTTCTGGACGAATCGGTGCATCCTTTCATCTCCGGCCCGGATCGGTGCATTAAATGCAACAACGGCATGGTTTTCGGCACAGTAACGAAGCTGACCCAAACGAACCAAAACATCACTATTGGGTCCAAAAATGTCGATTGGGCACGTTCGTTTCGTGCTGGACGAATCGGTGCATCGTTTCGTTTCGGGCCCGGATCGGTGCATTAAATGCAACACCGGCATGATTTTCGGCACAGTAACGAAACTGACCCAAACGAACCAAAACAAAACTATTGGGTACATAAGAGTCGATTTGGCACGTTCGTTTCGTTTCTGGATGAATCGGTGCATCGTTTCATTTCCGGCCCGGATCGGTGCATTAAATGCAACACCGGCATGGTTTTCGGCACAGTAACGAAACTGACCCAAACGAATCAGAACATCACTATTGGGTCCAAAAAAGTGGATTGGGTGCGTTTGTTTCATTTCTGGACGAATCGGTGCATCCTTTCATCTCCGGCCCGGATCGGTGCATTAAATGCAACAACGGCATGGTTTTCGGCACAGTAACGAAGCTGACCCAAACGAACCAAAACATCACTATTGGGTCCAAAAATGTCGATTGGGCACGTTCGTTTCGTGCTGGATGAATCGGTGCATCGTTTCGTTTCGGGCCCGGATCGGTGCATTAAATGCAACACCGGCATGATTTTTGGCACAGTAACGAAACTGACCCAAACGAACCAAAACAAAACTATTGGGTACATAAGAGTGGATTTGGCACGTTCGTTTCGTTTCTGGATGAATCGGTGCATCGTTTCATTTCCGGCCCAGATCGGAGCATTAAATGCAACACCGGCATGGTTTTCGGCACAGTAACGAAACTGACCCAAACGAACCAAAACATCAATATTGGGTCCAAAAAACTGGATTGGGTGCGTTCGTTTTGTTTCTGGATGAATCGGTGCATCGTTTCATTTCCGGCCCGGATCGATGCATTAAATGCAACAACGGCATGATTTTCGGCACAGTAACGAAACTGACCCAAATGAACCAAAACAAAACTATTGGGTCCATAAGAGTGGATTTGGCACGTTCGTTTCGTTTCTGGATGAATCGGTGCATCGTTTCATTTCCGGCCCGGATCGGTGCATTAAATGCAACACCGGCATGGTTTTCGGCACAGTAACGAAACTGACCCAAACGAACCAAAACATCACTATTGGATCCATAAGAGTGGATTTGGCACGTTCGTTTCGTTTCTGAATGAATCGGTGCATCGTTTCATTTCCGGCCCGGATCGGTGCATTAAATGCAACACCGGCATGGTTTTCGGCACAGTAACGAAACTGACCCAAACGAACCAAAACATCACTATTGGGTCCATAAGAGTGGATTTGGCACGTTCGTTTCGTTTCTGAATGAATCGGTGCATCGTTTCATTTCCGGCCCGGATCGGTGCATTAAATGCAACAGCGGCATGGTTTTCGGCACAGTAACGAAACTGACCCAAACGAACCAAAACATCAATATTGGGTCCAAAAAACTGGATTGGGTGCGTTCGTTTTGTTTCTGGATGAATCGGTGCATCGTTTCATTTCCGGCCCGGATCGATGCATTAAATGCAACACCGGCATGATTTTCGGCACAGTAACGAAACTGACCCAAACGAACCAAAACAAAACTATTGGGTCCATAAGAGTGGATTTGGCACGTTCGTTTCGTTTCTGGATGAATCGGTGCATCGTTTCATTTCCGGCCCGGATCGGTGCATTAAATGCAACACCGGCATGGTTTTCGGCACAGTAACGAAACTGACCCAAACGAACCAAAACATCACTATTGGGTCCAAAAAAGTGGATTGGGTGCGTTCATTTTGTTTCTGGTTGAATCGGTGCATCGTTTCATTTTCGGCCCGGATCGATGCATTCAATGCAACACCGACATGGTTTTCAGCACAGTAACGAAACTGACCCAAACGAACCAAAACAAAACTATTGGGTCCAAAAAAGTCGATTGGGCGCGTTCGTTTCATTTCTGGACGAATCGGTGCATCATTTCATTTCCGGCCCGGATCGGTGCATTAAATACAACACCGGCTAGTTTTCGGCACAGTAACGAAACTGACCCAAACGAACCAAAACAAAACTATTGGGTCCATAAGAGTCGATTTGGCACGTTCGTTTTGTTTCTAGATGAATCGGTGCATCGTTTCATTTCCAGCCCGGATCGATGCATTAAATGCAACATCGGCATGATTTTTGGCACAGTAACGAAACTGACCCAAACGAACCAAAACATCACTATTTGCTACATAAATGTGGATTTGGCACATTCGTTTCATTTCTGGACGAATCGGTGCATCGTTTCATTTCCGGCCCGGATCGGTGCACTAAATGCAACACCGGCATGGTTTTTGGCACAATAATGAAACTGACCCAAACGAATCAAAACATCACTATTGGGTCCAAAAAAGTGGATTGGGTGCCTTTGTTTCATTTCTGGACGAATCGGTGCATCCTTTCATCTCCGGCCCGGATCGGTGCATTAAATGCAACAACGGCATGGTTTTCGGCACAGTAACGAAGCTGACCCAAACGAACCAAAACATCACTATTGGGTCCAAAAATGTCGATTGGGCACGTTCGTTTCGTGCTGGACGAATCGGTGCATCGTTTCGTTTCGGGCCCGGATCGGTGCATTAAATGCAACACCGGCATGATTTTCGGCACAGTAACGAAACTGACCCAAACGAACCAAAACAAAACTATTGGGTACATAAGAGTCGATTTGGCACGTTCGTTTCGTTTCTGGATGAATCGGTGCATCGTTTCATTTCCGGCCCGGATCGGTGCATTAAATGCAACACCGGCATGGTTTTCGGCACAGTAACGAAACTGACCCAAACGAATCAGAACATCACTATTGGGTCCAAAAAAGTGGATTGGGTGCGTTTGTTTCATTTCTGGACGAATCGGTGCATCCTTTCATCTCCGGCCCGGATCGGTGCATTAAATGCAACAACGGCATGGTTTTCGGCACAGTAACGAAGCTGACCCAAACGAACCAAAACATCACTATTGGGTCCAAAAATGTCGATTGGGCACGTTCGTTTCGTGCTGGATGAATCGGTGCATCGTTTCGTTTCGGGCCCGGATCGGTGCATTAAATGCAACACCGGCATGATTTTTGGCACAGTAACGAAACTGACCCAAACGAACCAAAACAAAACTATTGGGTACATAAGAGTGGATTTGGCACGTTCGTTTCGTTTCTGGATGAATCGGTGCATCGTTTCATTTCCGGCCCAGATCGGAGCATTAAATGCAACACCGGCATGGTTTTCGGCACAGTAACGAAACTGACCCAAACGAACCAAAACATCAATATTGGGTCCAAAAAACTGGATTGGGTGCGTTCGTTTTGTTTCTGGATGAATCGGTGCATCGTTTCATTTCCGGCCCGGATCGATGCATTAAATGCAACAACGGCATGATTTTCGGCACAGTAACGAAACTGACCCAAATGAACCAAAACAAAACTATTGGGTCCATAAGAGTGGATTTGGCACGTTCGTTTCGTTTCTGGATGAATCGGTGCATCGTTTCATTTCCGGCCCGGATCGGTGCATTAAATGCAACACCGGCATGGTTTTCGGCACAGTAACGAAACTGACCCAAACGAACCAAAACATCACTATTGGGTCCATAAGAGTGGATTTGGCACGTTCGTTTCGTTTCTGAATGAATCGGTGCATCGTTTCATTTCCGGCCCGGATCGGTGCATTAAATGCAACACCGGCATGGTTTTCGGCACAGTAACGAAACTGACCCAAACGAACCAAAACATCAATATTGGGTCCAAAAAGCTGGATTGGGTGCGTTCGTTTTGTTTCTGGATGAATCGGTGCATCGTTTCATTTCCGGCCCGGATCGATGCATTAAATGCAACACCGGCATGCTTTTCGGCACAGTAACGAAACTGACCCAAACGAACCAAAACAAAACTATTGGGTCCATAAGAGTGGATTTGGCACGTTCGTTTCGTTTCTGGATGAATCGGTGCATCGTTTCATTTCCGGCCCGGATCGGTGCATTAAATGCAACACCGGCATGGTTTTCGGCACAGTAACGAAACTGACCCAAACGAACCAAAACATCACTATTGGGTCAAAAAAACTGGATTGGGTGCGTTCATTTTGTTTCTGGATGAATCGGTGCATCGTTTCATTTTCGGCCCGGATCGATGCATTCAATGCAACACCGACATGGTTTTCAGCACAGTAACGAAACTGACCCAAACGAACCAAAACAAAACTATTGGGTCCATAAGAGTGGATTTGGCACGTTCGTTTCGTTTCTGGATGAATCGGTGCATCGTTTCATTTCTGGCCCAGATCGGTGCATTAAATGCAACACCGGCATGGTTTTCGGCACAGTAACGAAACTGACCCAAACGAACCAAAACATCAATATTGGGTCCAAAAAACTGGATTGGGTGCGTTCGTTTTGTTTCTGGATGAATCGGTGCATCGTTTCATTTCCGGCCCGGATCGATGCATTAAATGCAACAACGGCATGATTTTCGGCACAGTAACGAAACTGACCCAAACGAACCAAAACAAAACTATTGGGTCCATAAGAGTGGATTTGGCACGTTCGTTTCGTTTCTGGATGAATCGGTGCATCGTTTCATTTCCGGCCCGGATCGGTGCATTAAATG
Source organism: Echinochloa phyllopogon (assembly GCA_033239725.1). NCBI lineage: Eukaryota > Viridiplantae > Streptophyta > Magnoliopsida > Poales > Poaceae > Echinochloa > Echinochloa phyllopogon. Next base: position 35,600,763 of record BTCW01000018.1, read on the forward strand.
CAACACCGGCATGGTTTTCGGCACAGTAACGAAACTGACCCAAACGAACCAAAACATCACTATTGGGTCCATAAGAGTGGATTTGGCACGTTCGTTTCGTTTCTGAATGAATCGGTGCATCGTTTCATTTCCGGCCCGGATCGGTGCATTAAATGCAACAGCGGCATGGTTTTCGGCACAGTAACGAAACTGACCCAAACGAACCAAAACATCAATATTGGGTCCAAAAAACTGGATTGGGTGCGTTCGTTTTGTTTCTGGATGAGTCGGTGCATCGTTTCATTTCCGGCCCGGATCGATGCATTAAATGCAACACCGGCATGATTTTCGGCACAGTAACGAAACTGACCCAAACGAACCAAAACAAAACTATTGGGTCCATAAGAGTGGATTTGGCACGTTCGTTTCGTTTCTGGATGAATCGGTGCATCGTTTCATTTCCGGCCCGGATCGGTGCATTAAATGCAACACCGGCATGGTTTTCGGCACAGTAACGAAACTGACCCAAACGAACCAAAACATCACTATTGGGTCCAAAAAAGTGGATTGGGTGCGTTCATTTTGTTTCTGGTTGAATCGGTGCATCGTTTCATTTTCGGCCCGGATCGATGCATTCAATGCAACACCGACATGGTTTTCAGCACAGTAACGAAACTGACCCAAACGAACCAAAACAAAACTATTGGGTCCAAAAAAGTCGATTGGGCGCGTTCGTTTCATTTCTGGACGAATCGGTGCATCATTTCATTTCCGGCCCGGATCGGTGCATTAAATACAACACCGGCTAGTTTTCGGCACAGTAACGAAACTGACCCAAACGAACCAAAACAAAACTATTGGGTCCATAAGAGTCGATTTGGCACGTTCGTTTTGTTTCTAGATGAATCGGTGCATCGTTTCATTTCCAGCCCGGATCGATGCATTAAATGCAACATCGGCATGATTTTTGGCACAGTAACGAAACTGACCCAAACGAACCAAAACATCACTATTTGCTACATAAATGTGGATTTGGCACATTCGTTTCATTTCTGGACGAATCGGTGCATCGTTTCATTTCCGGCCCGGATCGGTGCACTAAATGCAACACCGGCATGGTTTTTGGCACAATAATGAAACTGACCCAAACGAATCAAAACATCACTATTGGGTCCAAAAAAGTGGATTGGGTGCCTTTGTTTCATTTCTGGACGAATCGGTGCATCCTTTCATCTCCGGCCCGGATCGGTGCATTAAATGCAACAACGGCATGGTTTTCGGCACAGTAACGAAGCTGACCCAAACGAACCAAAACATCACTATTGGGTCCAAAAATGTCGATTGGGCACGTTCGTTTCGTGCTGGACGAATCGGTGCATCGTTTCGTTTCGGGCCCGGATCGGTGCATTAAATGCAACACCGGCATGATTTTCGGCACAGTAACGAAACTGACCCAAACGAACCAAAACAAAACTATTGGGTACATAAGAGTCGATTTGGCACGTTCGTTTCGTTTCTGGATGAATCGGTGCATCGTTTCATTTCCGGCCCGGATCGGTGCATTAAATGCAACACCGGCATGGTTTTCGGCACAGTAACGAAACTGACCCAAACGAATCAGAACATCACTATTGGGTCCAAAAAAGTGGATTGGGTGCGTTTGTTTCATTTCTGGACGAATCGGTGCATCCTTTCATCTCCGGCCCGGATCGGTGCATTAAATGCAACAACGGCATGGTTTTTGGCACAGTAACGAAGCTGACCCAAACGAACCAAAACATCACTATTGGGTCCAAAAATGTCGATTGGGCACGTTCGTTTCGTGCTGGATGAATCGGTGCATCGTTTCGTTTCGGGCCCGGATCGGTGCATTAAATGCAACACCGGCATGATTTTTGGCACAGTAACGAAACTGACCCAAACGAACCAAAACAAAACTATTGGGTACATAAGAGTGGATTTGGCACGTTCGTTTCGTTTCTGGATGAATCGGTGCATCGTTTCATTTCCGGCCCAGATCGGAGCATTAAATGCAACACCGGCATGGTTTTCGGCACAGTAACGAAACTGACCCAAACGAACCAAAACATCAATATTGGGTCCAAAAAACTGGATTGGGTGCGTTCGTTTTGTTTCTGGATGAATCGGTGCATCGTTTCATTTCCGGCCCGGATCGATGCATTAAATGCAACAACGGCATGATTTTCGGCACAGTAACGAAACTGACCCAAATGAACCAAAACAAAACTATTGGGTCCATAAGAGTGGATTTGGCACGTTCGTTTCGTTTCTGGATGAATCGGTGCATCGTTTCATTTCCGGCCCGGATCGGTGCATTAAATGCAACACCGGCATGGTTTTCGGCACAGTAACGAAACTGACCCAAACGAACCAAAACATCACTATTGGGTCCATAAGAGTGGATTTGGCACGTTCGTTTCGTTTCTGAATGAATCGGTGCATCGTTTCATTTCCGGCCCGGATCGGTGCATTAAATGCAACATCGGCATGGTTTTCGGCACAGTAACGAAACTGACCCAAACGAACCAAAACATCAATATTGGGTCCAAAAAACTGGATTGGGTGCGTTCGTTTTGTTTCTGGATGAATCGGTGCATCGTTTCATTTCCGGCCCGGATCGATGCATTAAATGCAACACCGGCATGATTTTCGGCACAGTAACGAAACTGACCCAAACGAACCAAAACAAAACTATTGGGTCCATAAGAGTGGATTTGGCACGTTCGTTTCTGGATGAATCGGTGCATCGTTTCATTTCCGGCCCGGATCGGTGCATTAAATGCAACACCGGCATGGTTTTCGGCACAGTAACGAAACTGACCCAAACGAACCAAAACATCACTATTGGGTCAAAAAAACTGGATTGGGTGCGTTCATTTTGTTTCTGGATGAATCGGTGCATCGTTTCATTTTCGGCCCGGATCGATGCATTCAATGCAACACCGACATGGTTTTCAGCACAGTAACGAAACTGACCCAAACGAACCAAAACAAAACTATTGGGTCCATAAGAGTGGATTTGGCACGTTCGTTTCGTTTCTGGATGAATCGGTGCATCGTTTCATTTCTGGCCCAGATCGGTGCATTAAATGCAACACCGGCATGGTTTTCGGCACAGTAACGAAACTGACCCAAACGAACCAAAACATCCATATTGGGTCCAAAAAACTGGATTGGGTGCGTTCGTTTTGTTTCTGGATGAATCGGTGCATCGTTTCATTTCCGGCCCGGATCGATGCATTAAATGCAACACCGGCATGATTTTCGGCACAGTAACGAAATTGACCCAAACGAACCAAAACAAAACTATTGGGTCCAAAAAAGTCGATTGGGCGCGTTCGTTTCATTTCTGGACGAATCGGTGCATCATTTCATTTCCGGCCCGGATCGGTGCATTAAATACAACACCGGCTAGTTTTCGGCACAGTAACGAAACTGACCCAAACGAACCAAAACAAAACTATTGGGTCCATAAGAGTGGATTTGGCACGTTCGTTTCGTTTCTGGATGAATCGGTGCAGCGTTTCATTTCCGGCCCAGATCGGTGCATTAAATGCAACACCGGCATGGTTTTCGGCACAGTAACGAAACTGACCCAAACGAACCAAAACATCAATATTGGGTCCAAAAAACTGGATTGGGTGCGTTCGTTTTGTTTCTGGATGAATCGGTGCATCGTTTCATTTCCGGCCCGGATCGATGCATTAAATGCAACAACGGCATGATTTTCGGCACAGTAACGAAACTGACCCAAACGAACCAAAACATCAATATTGGGTCCAAAAAACTGGATTGGGTGCGTTCGTTTTGTTTCTGGATGAATCGGTGCATCGTTTCATTTCCGGCCCGGATCGATGCATTAAATGCAACACCGGCATGATTTTCGGCACAGTAACGAAACTGACCCAAACGAACCAAAAGAAAACTATTGGGTCCATAAGAGTGGATTTGGCACGTTCGTTTCTGGATGAATCGGTGCATCGTTTCATTTCCGGCCCGGATCGGTGCATTAAATGCAACACCGGCATGGTTTTCGGCACAGTAACGAAACTGACCCAAACGAACCAAAACATCACTATTGGGTCAAAAAAACTGGATTGGGTGCGTTCATTTTGTTTCTGGATGAATCGGTGCATCGTTTCATTTTCGGCCCGGATCGATGCATTCAATGCAACACCGACATGGTTTTCAGCACAGTAACGAAACTGACCCAAACGAACCAAAACAAAACTATTGGGTCCATAAGAGTGGATTTGGCACGTTCGTTTCGTTTCTGGATGAATCGGTGCATCGTTTCATTTCTGGCCCAGATCGGTGCATTAAATGCAACAGCGGCATGGTTTTCGGCACAGTAACGAAACTGACCCAAACGAACCAAAACATCAATATTGGGTCCAAAAAACTGGATTGGGTGCGTTCGTTTTGTTTCTGGATGAATCGGTGCATCGTTTCATTTCCGGCCCGGATCGATGCATTAAATGCAACACCGGCATGATTTTCGGCACAGTAACGAAACTGACCCAAACGAACCAAAACAAAACTATTGGGTCCATAAGAGTGGATTTGGCACGTTCGTTTCGTTTCTGGATGAATCGGTGCATCGTTTCATTTCCGGCCCGGATCGGTGCATTAAATGCAACACCGGCATGGTTTTCGGCACAGTAACGAAACTGACCCAAACGAACCAAAACATCACTATTGGGTCCAAAAAAGTGGATTGGGTGCGTTCATTTTGTTTCTGGATGAATCGGTGCATCGTTTCATTTTCGGCCCGGATCGATGCATTCAATGCAACACCGACATGGTTTTCAGCACAGTAACGAAACTGACCCAAACGAACCAAAACAAAACTATTGGGTCCATAAGAGTGGATTTGGCACGTTCGTTTCGTTTCTGGATGAATCGGTGCATCGTTTCATTTCCGGCCCGGATCGGTGCACTAAATGCAACACCGGCATGGTTTTTGGCACAATAACGAAACTGACCCAAACGAATCAAAACATCACTATTGGGTCCAAAAAAGTGGATTGGGTGCGTTTGTTTCATTTCTAGACGAATCGGTGCATCCTTTCATCTCCGGCCCGGATCGGTGCATTAAATGCAACAACGGCATGGTTTTCGGCACAGTAACGAAGCTGACCCAAACGAACCAAAACATCACTATTGGGTCCAAAAATGTCGATTGGGCACGTTCGTTTCGTGCTGGACGAATCGGTGCATCGTTTCGTTTCGGGCCCGGATCGGTGCATTAAATGCAACACCGGCATGATTTTCGGCACAGTAACGAAACTGACCCAAACGAACCAAAACACCACTATTGGGTCCAAAAAAGTGGATTGGGTGCGTTCATTTTGTTTCTGGATGAATCGGTGCATCGTTTCATTTTCGGCCCGGATCGATGCATTCAATGCAACACCGACATGGTTTTCAGCACAGTAACGAAACTGACCCAAACGAACCAAAACAAAACTATTGGGTCCAAAAAAGTCGATTGGGCGCGTTCGTTTCATTTCTGGACGAATCGGTGCATCATTTCATTTCCGGCCCGGATCGGTGCATTAAATGCAACACCGGCTAGTTTTCGGCACAATAACGAAACTGACCCAAACGAATCAAAACATCACTATTGGGTCCAAAAAAGTGGATTGGGTGCGTTTGTTTCATTTCTGGACGAATCGGTGCATCCTTTCATCTCCGGCCCGGATCGGTGCATTAAATGCAACAACGGCATGGTTTTCGGCACAGTAACGAAGCTGACCCAAACGAACCAAAACATCACTATTGGGTCCAAAAATGTCGATTGGGCACGTTCGTTTCGTGCTGGATGAATCGGTGCATCGTTTCGATTCGGGCCCGGATCGGTGCATTAAATGCAACACCGGCATGATTTTCGGCACAGTAACGAAACTGACCCAAACGAACCAAAACAAAACTATTGGGTACATAAGAGTGGATTTGGCACGTTCGTTTCGTTTCTGGATGAATCGGTGCATCGTTTCATTTCCGGCCCAGATCGGTGCATTAAATGCAACACCGGCATGGTTTTCGGCACAGTAACGAAACTGACCCAAACGAACCAAAACATCAATATTGGGTCCAAAAAACTGGATTGGGTGCGTTCGTTTTGTTTCTGGATGAATCGGTGCATCGTTTCATTTCCGGCCCGGATCGATGCATTAAATGCAACACCGGCATGATTTTCGGCACAGTAACGAAACTGACCCAAATGAACCAAAACAAAACTATTGGGTCCATAAGAGTGGATTTGGCACGTTCGTTTCGTTTCTGGATGAATCGGTGCATCGTTTCATTTCCGGCCCGGATCGGTGCATTAAATGCAACACCGGCATGGTTTTCGGCACAGTAACGAAACTGACCCAAACGAACCAAAACATCACTATTGGGTCCATAAGAGTGGATTTGGCACGTTCGTTTCGTTTCTGAATGAATCGGTGCATCGTTTCATTTCCGGCCCGGATCGTTGCATTAAATGCAACACCGGCATGGTTTTCAGCACAGTAACGAAACTGACCCAAACGAACCAAAACATCACTATTGGGTCCAAAAAAGTGGATTGGGTGCGTTTGTTTCATTTCTGGACGAATCGGTGCATCATTTCATTTCCGGCCCGGATTGGTGCATTAAATGCAACACCGGCTAGTTTTCGGCACATTAACGAAACTGACCCAAACGAACCAAAACAAAACTATTGGGTCCATAAGAGTCGATTTGGCACGTTCGTTTTGTTTCTAGATGAATCGGTGCATCGTTTCATTTCCAGCCCGGATCGGTGCATTAAATGCAACACCGGCTAGTTTTCGGCACAGTAACGAAACTGACCCAAACGAACCAAAACAAAACTATTGGGTCCATAAGAGTCGATTTGGCACGTTCGTTTTGTTTCTGGATGAATCGGTGCATCGTTTCATTTCCAGCCCGGATCGATGCATTAAATGCAACACCGGCATGATTTTTGGCACAGTAACGAAACTGACCCAAACGAACCAAAACATCACTATTTGCTACATAAATGTGGATTTGGCACATTCGTTTCATTTCTGGACGAATCGGTGCATCGTTTCATTTCCGGCCCGGATCGGTGCACTAAATGCAACATCGGCATGGTTTTTGGCACAATAACGAAACTGACCCAAACGAATCAAAACATCACTATTGGGTCCAAAAAAGTGGATTGGGTGCGTTTGTTTCATTTCTGGACGAATCGGTGCATCCTTTCATCTCCGGCCCGGATCGGTGCATTAAATGCAACAACGGCATGGTTTTCGGCACAGTAACGAAGCTGACCAAAACGAACCAAAACATAACTATTGGGTCCAAAAATGTCGATTGGGCACGTTCGTTTCATGCTGGACGAATCGGTGCATCGTTTCGTTTCGGGCCCGGATCGGTGCATTAAATGCAACACCGGCATGATTTTCGGCACAGTAACGAAACTGACCCAAACGAACCAAAACAAAACTATTGGGTACATAAGAGTGGATTTGGCACGTTCGTTTCGTTTCTGGATGAATCGGTGCATCGTTTCATTTCCGGCCCAGATCGGTGCATTAAATGCAACACCGGCATGGTTTTCGGCACAGTAACGAAACTGACCCAAACGAACCAAAACATCAATATTGGGTCCAAAAAACTGGATTGGGTGCGTTCGTTTTGTTTCTGGATGAATCGGTGCATCGTTTCATTTCCGGCCCGGATCGATGCATTAAATGCAACACCGGCATGATTTTCGGCACAGTAACGAAACTGACCCAAACGAACCAAAACAAAACTATTGGGTCCATAAGAGTGGATTTGGCACGTTCGTTTTGTTTTTGGATGAATCGGTGCATCGTTTCATTTCCGGCCCGGATCGGTGCATTAAATGCAACACCGGCATGGTTTTCGGCACAGTAACGAAACTGACCCAAACGAACCAAAACATCACTATTGGGTCCAAAAAAGTGGATTGGGTGCGTTCATTTTGTTTCTGGATGAATCGGTGCATCGTTTCATTTTCGGCCCGGATCGATGCATTCAATGCAACACCGACATGGTTTTCGGCACAGTAACGAAACTGACCCAAACGAACCAAAACAAAACTATTGGGTCCATAACAGTGGATTTGGCACGTTCGTTTCGTTTCTGGATGAATCGGTGCATCGTTTCATTTCCGGCCCGGATCGGTGCATTAAATGCAACACCGGCATGGTTTTCGGCACAGTAACGAAACTGACCCAAACGAACCAAAACATCAATATTGGGTCCAAAAAACTGGATTGGGTGCGTTCGTTTTGTTTCTGGATGAATCGGTGCATCGTTTCATTTCCGGCCCGGATCGATGCATTAAATGCAACACCGGCATGATTTTCGGCACAGTAACGAAACTGACCCAAACGAACCAAAACATCACTATTGGGTCCAAAAAAGTGGATTGGGTGCGTTCATTTTGTTTCTGGATGAATCGGTGCATCGTTTCATTTTCGGCCCGGATCGATGCATTCAATGCAACACCGACATGGTTTTCAGCACAGTAACGAAATTGACCCAAACGAACCAAAACAAAACTATTGGGTCCAAAAAAGTCGATTGGGCGCGTTCGTTTCATTTCTGGACGAATCGGTGCATCATTTCATTTCCGGCCCGGATCGGTGCATTAAATACAACACCGGCTAGTTTTCGGCAGAGTAACGAAACTGACCCAAACGAACCAAAACAAAACTATTGGGTCCATAAGAGTCGATTTGGCACGTTCGTTTTGTTTCTAGATGAATCGGTGCATCGTTTCATTTCCAGCCCGGATCGATGCATTAAATGCAACATCGGCATGATTTTTGGCACAGTAACGAAACTGACCCAAACGAACCAAAACATCACTATTTGCTACATAAATGTGGATTTGGCACATTCGTTTCATTTCTGGACGAATCGGTGCATCGTTTCATTTCCGGCCCGGATCGGTGCACTAAATGCAACACCGGCATGGTTTTTGGCACAATAACGAAACTGACCCAAACGAATCAAAACATCACTATTGGGTCCAAAAAAGTGGATTGGGTGCGTTTGTTTCATTTCTGGACGAATCGGTGCATCCTTTCATCTCCGGCCCGGATCGGTGCATTAAATGCAACAACGGCATGGTTTTCGGCACAGTAACGAAGCTGACCCAAACGAACCAAAACATCACTATTGGGTCCAAAAATGTCGATTGGGCACGTTCGTTTCGTGCTGGACGAATCGGTGCATCGTTTCGTTTCGGGCCCGGATCGGTGCATTAAATGCAACACCGGCATGATTTTCGGCACAGTAACGAAACTGACCCAAACGAACCAAAACAAAACTATTGGGTACATAAGAGTGGATTTGGCACGTTCGTTTCGTTTCTGGATGAATCGGTGCATCGTTTCATTTCCGGCGCGGATCGGTGCATTAAATGCAACACCAGCATGGTTTTCGGCACAGTAACGAAACTGACCCAAACGAATCAGAACATCACTATTGGGTCCAAAAAAGTGGATTGGGTGCGTTTGTTTCATTTCTGGACGAATCGGTGCATCCTTTCATCTCCGGCCCGGATCGGTGCATTAAATGCAACAACGGCATGGTTTTCGGCACAGTAACGAAGCTGACCCAAACGAACCAAAACATCACTATTGGGTCCAAAAATGTCGATTGGGCACGTTCGTTTCGTGCTGGATGAATCGGTGCATCGTTTCGTTTCGGGCCCGGATCGGTGCATTAAATGCAACACCGGCATGATTTTTGGCACAGTAACGAAACTGACCCAAACGAACCAAAACATCAATATTGGGTCCAAAAAACTGGATTGGGTGCGTTCGTTTTGTTTCTGGATGAATCGGTGCATCGTTTCATTTCCGGCCCGGATCGATGCATTAAATGCAACACCGGCATGATTTTCGGCACAGTAACGAAACTGACCCAAACGAACCAAAACAAAACTATTGGGTCCATAAGAGTGGATTTGGCACGTTCGTTTTGTTTTTGGATGAATCGGTGCATCGTTTCATTTCCGGCCCGGATCGGTGCATTAAATGCAACACCGGCATGGTTTTCGGCACAGTAACGAAACTGACCCAAACGAACCAAAACATCACTATTGGGTCCAAAAAAGTGGATTGGGTGCGTTTGTTTCATTTCTGGACGAATCGGTGCATCATTTCATTTCCGGCCCGGATTGGTGCATTAAATGCAACACCGGCTAGTTTTCGGCACATTAACGAAACTGACCCAAACGAACCAAAACAAAACTATTGGGTCCATAAGAGTCGATTTGGCACGTTCGTTTTGTTTCTAGATGAATCGGTGCATCGTTTCATTTCCAGCCCGGATCGGTGCATTAAATGCAACACCGGCTAGTTTTCGGCACAGTAACGAAACTGACCCAAACGAACCAAAACAAAACTATTGGGTCCATAAGAGTCGATTTGGCACGTTCGTTTTGTTTCTGGATGAATCGGTGCATCGTTTCATTTCCAGCCCGGATCGATGCATTAAATGCAACACCGGCATGATTTTTGGCACAGTAACGAAACTGACCCAAACGAACCAAAACATCACTATTTGCTACATAAATGTGGATTTGGCACATTCGTTTCATTTCTGGACGAATCGGTGCATCGTTTCATTTCCGGCCCGGATCGGTGCACTAAATGCAACATCGGCATGGTTTTTGGCACAATAACGAAACTGACCCAAACGAATCAAAACATCACTATTGGGTCCAAAAAAGTGGATTGGGTGCGTTTGTTTCATTTCTGGACGAATCGGTGCATCCTTTCATCTCCGGCCCGGATCGGTGCATTAAATGCAACAACGGCATGGTTTTCGGCACAGTAACGAAGCTGACCAAAACGAACCAAAACATAACTATTGGGTCCAAAAATGTCGATTGGGCACGTTCGTTTCATGCTGGACGAATCGGTGCATCGTTTCGTTTCGGGCCCGGATCGGTGCATTAAATGCAACACCGGCATGATTTTCGGCACAGTAACGAAACTGACCCAAACGAACCAAAACAAAACTATTGGGTACATAAGAGTGGATTTGGCACGTTCGTTTCGTTTCTGGATGAATCGGTGCATCGTTTCATTTCCGGCCCAGATCGGTGCATTAAATGCAACACCGGCATGGTTTTCGGCACAGTAACGAAACTGACCCAAACGAACCAAAACATCAATATTGGGTCCAAAAAACTGGATTGGGTGCGTTCGTTTTGTTTCTGGATGAATCGGTGCATCGTTTCATTTCCGGCCCGGATCGATGCATTAAATGCAACACCGGCATGATTTTCGGCACAGTAACGAAACTGACCCAAACGAACCAAAACAAAACTATTGGGTCCATAAGAGTGGATTTGGCACGTTCGTTTTGTTTTTGGATGAATCGGTGCATCGTTTCATTTCCGGCCCGGATCGGTGCATTAAATGCAACACCGGCATGGTTTTCGGCACAGTAACGAAACTGACCCAAACGAACCAAAACATCACTATTGGGTCCAAAAAAGTGGATTGGGTGCGTTCATTTTGTTTCTGGATGAATCGGTGCATCGTTTCATTTTCGGCCCGGATCGATGCATTCAATGCAACACCGACATGGTTTTCGGCACAGTAATGAAACTGACCCAAACGAACCAAAACAAAACTATTGGGTCCATAACAGTGGATTTGGCACGTTCGTTTCGTTTCTGGATGAATCGGTGCATCGTTTCATTTCCGGCCCGGATCGGTGCATTAAATGCAACACCGGCATGGTTTTCGGCACAGTAACGAAACTGACCCAAACGAACCAAAACATCAATATTGGGTCCAAAAAACTGGATTGGGTGCGTTCGTTTTGTTTCTGGATGAATCGGTGCATCGTTTCATTTCCGGCCCGGATCGATGCATTAAATGCAACACCGGCATGATTTTCGGCACAGTAACGAAACTGACCCAAACGAACCAAAACATCACTATTGGGTCCAAAAAAGTGGATTGGGTGCGTTCATTTTGTTTCTGGATGAATCGGTGCATCGTTTCATTTTCGGCCCGGATCGATGCATTCAATGCAACACCGACATGGTTTTCAGCACAGTAACGAAATTGACCCAAACGAACCAAAACAAAACTATTGGGTCCAAAAAAGTCGATTGGGCGCGTTCGTTTCATTTCTGGACGAATCGGTGCATCATTTCATTTCCGGCCCGGATCGGTGCATTAAATACAACACCGGCTAGTTTTCGGCAGAGTAACGAAACTGACCCAAACGAACCAAAACAAAACTATTGGGTCCATAAGAGTCGATTTGGCACGTTCGTTTTGTTTCTAGATGAATCGGTGCATCGTTTCATTTCCAGCCCGGATCGATGCATTAAATGCAACATCGGCATGATTTTTGGCACAGTAACGAAACTGACCCAAACGAACCAAAACATCACTATTTGCTACATAAATGTGGATTTGGCACATTCGTTTCATTTCTGGACGAATCGGTGCATCGTTTCATTTCCGGCCCGGATCGGTGCACTAAATGCAACACCGGCATGGTTTTTGGCACAATAACGAAACTGACCCAAACGAATCAAAACATCACTATTGGGTCCAAAAAAGTGGATTGGGTGCGTTTGTTTCATTTCTGGACGAATCGGTGCATCCTTTCATCTCCGGCCCGGATCGGTGCATTAAATGCAACAACGGCATGGTTTTCGGCACAGTAACGAAGCTGACCCAAACGAACCAAAACATCACTATTGGGTCCAAAAATGTCGATTGGGCACGTTCGTTTCGTGCTGGACGAATCGGTGCATCGTTTCGTTTCGGGCCCGGATCGGTGCATTAAATGCAACACCGGCATGATTTTCGGCACAGTAACGAAACTGACCCAAACGAACCAAAACAAAACTATTGGGTACATAAGAGTGGATTTGGCACGTTCGTTTCGTTTCTGGATGAATCGGTGCATCGTTTCATTTCCGGCGCGGATCGGTGCATTAAATGCAACACCAGCATGGTTTTCGGCACAGTAACGAAACTGACCCAAACGAATCAGAACATCACTATTGGGTCCAAAAAAGTGGATTGGGTGCGTTTGTTTCATTTCTGGACGAATCGGTGCATCCTTTCATCTCCGGCCCGGATCGGTGCATTAAATGCAACAACGGCATGGTTTTCGGCACAGTAACGAAGCTGACCCAAACGAACCAAAACATCACTATTGGGTCCAAAAATGTCGATTGGGCACGTTCGTTTCGTGCTGGATGAATCGGTGCATCGTTTCGTTTCGGGCCCGGATCGGTGCATTAAATGCAACACCGGCATGATTTTTGGCACAGTAACGAAACTGACCCAAACGAACCAAAACATCAATATTGGGTCCAAAAAACTGGATTGGGTGCGTTCGTTTTGTTTCTGGATGAATCGGTGCATCGTTTCATTTCCGGCCCGGATCGATGCATTAAATGCAACACCGGCATGATTTTCGGCACAGTAACGAAACTGACCCAAACGAACCAAAACAAAACTATTGGGTCCATAAGAGTGGATTTGGCACGTTCGTTTTGTTTTTGGATGAATCGGTGCATCGTTTCATTTCCGGCCCGGATCGGTGCATTAAATGCAACACCGGCATGGTTTTCGGCACAGTAACGAAACTGACCCAAACGAACCAAAACATCACTATTGGGTCCAAAAAAGTGGATTGGGTGCGTTCATTTTGTTTCTGGATGAATCGGTGCATCGTTTCATTTTCGGCCCGGATCGATGCATTCAATGCAACACCGACATGGTTTTCGGCACAGTAACGAAACTGACCCAAACGAACCAAAACAAAACTATTGGGTCCATAAGAGTGGATTTGGCACGATCGTTTCGTTTCTGGATGAATCGGTGCATCGTTTCATTTCCGGCCCGGATCGGTGCATTAAATGCAACACCGGCATGGTTTTCGGCACAGTAACGAAACTGACCCAAACGAACCAAAACATCAATATTGGGTCCAAAAAACTGGATTGGGTGCGTTCGTTTTGTTTCTGGATGAATCGGTGCATCGTTTCATTTCCGGCCCGGATCGATGCATTAAATGCAACACCGGCATGATTTTCGGCACAGTAACGAAACTGACCCAAACGAACCAAAACATCACTATTGGGTCCAAAAAAGTGGATTGGGTGCGTTCATTTTGTTTCTGGATGAATCGGTGCATCGTTTCATTTTCGGCCCGGATCGATGCATTCAATGCAACACCGACATGGTTTTCAGCACAGTAACGAAATTGACCCAAACGAACCAAAACAAAACTATTGGGTCCAAAAAAGTCGATTGGGCGCGTTCGTTTCATTTCTGGACGAATCGGTGCATCATTTCATTTCCGGCCCGGATCGGTGCATTAAATACAACACCGGCTAGTTTTCGGCAGAGTAACGAAACTGACCCAAACGAACCAAAACAAAACTATTGGGTCCATAAGAGTCGATTTGGCACGTTCGTTTTGTTTCTAGATGAATCGGTGCATCGTTTCATTTCCAGCCCGGATCGATGCATTAAATGCAACATCGGCATGATTTTTGGCACAGTAACGAAACTGACCCAAACGAACCAAAACATCACTATTTGCTACATAAATGTGGATTTGGCACATTCGTTTCATTTCTGGACGAATCGGTGCATCGTTTCATTTCCGGCCCGGATCGGTGCACTAAATGCAACACCGGCATGGTTTTTGGCACAATAACGAAACTGACCCAAACGAATCAAAACATCACTATTGGGTCCAAAAAAGTGGATTGGGTGCGTTTGTTTCATTTCTGGACGAATCGGTGCATCCTTTCATCTCCGGCCCGGATCGGTGCATTAAATGCAACAACGGCATGGTTTTCGGCACAGTAACGAAGCTGACCCAAACGAACCAAAACATCACTATTGGGTCCAAAAATGTCGATTGGGCACGTTCGTTTCGTGCTGGACGAATCGGTGCATCGTTTCGTTTCGGGCCCGGATCGGTGCATTAAATGCAACACCGGCATGATTTTCGGCACAGTAACGAAACTGACCCAAACGAACCAAAACAAAACTATTGGGTACATAAGAGTGGATTTGGCACGTTCGTTTCGTTTCTGGATGAATCGGTGCATCGTTTCATTTCCGGCGCGGATCGGTGCATTAAATGCAACACCAGCATGGTTTTCGGCACAGTAACGAAACTGACCCAAACGAATCAGAACATCACTATTGGGTCCAAAAAAGTGGATTGGGTGCGTTTGTTTCATTTCTGGACGAATCGGTGCATCCTTTCATCTCCGGCCCGGATCGGTGCATTAAATGCAACAACGGCATGGTTTTCGGCACAGTAACGAAGCTGACCCAAACGAACCAAAACATCACTATTGGGTCCAAAAATGTCGATTGGGCACGTTCGTTTCGTGCTGGATGAATCGGTGCATCGTTTCGTTTCGGGCCCGGATCGGTGCATTAAATGCAACACCGGCATGATTTTTGGCACAGTAACGAAACTGACCCAAACGAACCAAAACATCAATATTGGGTCCAAAAAACTGGATTGGGTGCGTTCGTTTTGTTTCTGGATGAATCGGTGCATCGTTTCATTTCCGGCCCGGATCGATGCATTAAATGCAACACCGGCATGATTTTCGGCACAGTAACGAAACTGACCCAAACGAACCAAAACAAAACTATTGGGTCCATAAGAGTGGATTTGGCACGTTCGTTTTGTTTTTGGATGAATCGGTGCATCGTTTCATTTCCGGCCCGGATCGGTGCATTAAATGCAACACCGGCATGGTTTTCGGCACAGTAACGAAACTGACCCAAACGAACCAAAACATCACTATTGGGTCCAAAAAAGTGGATTGGGTGCGTTCATTTTGTTTCTGGATGAATCGGTGCATCGTTTCATTTTCGGCCCGGATCGATGCATTCAATGCAACACCGACATGGTTTTCGGCACAGTAACGAAACTGACCCAAACGAACCAAAACAAAACTATTGGGTCCATAAGAGTGGATTTGGCACGTTCGTTTCGTTTCTGGATGAATCGGTGCATCGTTTCATTTCCGGCCCGGATCGGTGCATTAAATGCAACACCGGCATGGTTTTCGGCACAGTAACGAAACTGACCCAAACGAACCAAAACATCAATATTGGGTCCAAAAAACTGGATTGGGTGCGTTCGTTTTGTTTCTGGATGAATCGGTGCATCGTTTCATTTCCGGCCCGGATCGATGCATTAAATGCAACACCGGCATGATTTTCGGCACAGTAACGAAACTGACCCAAACGAACCAAAACATCACTATTGGGTCCAAAAAAGTGGATTGGGTGCGTTCATTTTGTTTCTGGATGAATCGGTGCATCGTTTCATTTTCGGCCCGGATCGATGCATTCAATGCAACACCGACATGGTTTTCAGCACAGTAACGAAATTGACCCAAACGAACCAAAACAAAACTATTGGGTCCAAAAAAGTCGATTGGGCGCGTTCGTTTCATTTCTGGACGAATCGGTGCATCATTTCATTTCCGGCCCGGATCGGTGCATTAAATACAACACCGGCTAGTTTTCGGCAGAGTAACGAAACTGACCCAAACGAACCAAAACAAAACTATTGGGTCCATAAGAGTCGATTTGGCACGTTCGTTTTGTTTCTAGATGAATCGGTGCATCGTTTCATTTCCAGCCCGGATCGATGCATTAAATGCAACATCGGCATGATTTTTGGCACAGTAACGAAACTGACCCAAACGAACCAAAACATCACTATTTGCTACATAAATGTGGATTTGGCACATTCGTTTCATTTCTGGACGAATCGGTGCATCGTTTCATTTCCGGCCCGGATCGGTGCACTAAATGCAACACCGGCATGGTTTTTGGCACAATAACGAAACTGACCCAAACGAATCAAAACATCACTATTGGGTCCAAAAAAGTGGATTGGGTGCGTTTGTTTCATTTCTGGACGAATCGGTGCATCCTTTCATCTCCGGCCCGGATCGGTGCATTAAATGCAACAACGGCATGGTTTTCGGCACAGTAACGAAGCTGACCCAAACGAACCAAAACATCACTATTGGGTCCAAAAATGTCGATTGGGCACGTTCGTTTCGTGCTGGACGAATCGGTGCATCGTTTCGTTTCGGGCCCGGATCGGTGCATTAAATGCAACACCGGCATGATTTTCGGCACAGTAACGAAACTGACCCAAACAAACCAAAACAAAACTATTGGGTACATAAGAGTGGATTTGGCACGTTCGTTTCGTTTCTGGATGAATCGGTGCATCGTTTCATTTCCGGCGCGGATCGGTGCATTAAATGCAACACCAGCATGGTTTTCGGCACAGTAACGAAACTGACCCAAACGAATCAGAACATCACTATTGGGTCCAAAAAAGTGGATTGGGTGCGTTTGTTTCATTTCTGGACGAATCGGTGCATCCTTTCATCTCCGGCCCGGATCGGTGCATTAAATGCAACAACGGCATGGTTTTCGGCACAGTAACGAAGCTGACCCAAACGAACCAAAACATCACTATTGGGTCCAAAAATGTCGATTGGGCACGTTCGTTTCGTGCTGGATGAATCGGTGCATCGTTTCGTTTCGGGCCCGGATCGGTGCATTAAATGCAACACCGGCATGATTTTTGGCACAGTAACGAAACTGACCCAAACGAACCAAAACAAAACTATTGGGTACATAAGAGTGGATTTGGCACGTTCGTTTCGTTTCTGGATGAATCGGTGCATCGTTTCATTTCCGGCCCAGATCGATGCATTAAATGCAACATCGGCATGATTTTTGGCACAGTAACGAAACTGACCCAAACGAACCAAAACATCACTATTTGCTACATAAATGTGGATTTGGCACATTCGTTTCATTTCTGGACGAATCGGTGCATCGTTTCATTTCCGGCCCGGATCGGTGCACTAAATGCAACACCGGCATGGTTTTTGGCACAATAACGAAACTGACCCAAACGAACCAAAACATCACTATTGGGTCCAAAAATGTCGATTGGGCACGTTCGTTTCGTGCTGGACGAATCGGTGCATCGTTTCGTTTCGGGCCCGGATCGATGCATTAAATGCAACATCGGCATGATTTTTGGCACAGTAACGAAACTGACCCAAACGAACCAAAACATCACTATTTGCTACATAAATGTGGATTTGGCACGTTCGTTTCGTTTCTGGATGAATCGGTGCATCGTTTCATTTCCGGCCCAGATCGGTGCATTAAATGCAACACCGGCATGGTTTTCGGCACAGTAACGAAACTGACCCAAACGAACCAAAACATCAATATTGGGTCCAAAAAACTGGATTGGGTGCGTTCGTTTTGTTTCTGGATGAATCGGTGCATCGTTTCATTTCCGGCCCGGATCGATGCATTAAATGCAACAACGGCATGATTTTCGGCACAGTAACGAAACTGACCCAAACGAACCAAAACATCACTATTGGGTCCAAAAATGTCGATTGGGCACGTTCGTTTCGTGCTGGATGAATCGGTGCATCGTTTCGTTTCGGGCCCGGATCGGTGCATTAAATGCAACACCGGCATGATTTTCGGCACAGTAACGAAACTGACCCAAACGAACCAAAACAAAACTATTGGGTACATAAGAGTGGATTTGGCACGTTCGTTTCGTTTCTGGATGAATCGGTGCATCGTTTCATTTCCGGCCCAGATCGGTGCATTAAATGCAACACCGGCATGGTTTTCGGCACAGTAACGAAACTGACCCAAACGAACCAAAACATCAATATTGGGTCCAAAAAACTGGATTGGGTGCGTTCGTTTTGTTTCTGGATGAATCGGTGCATCGTTTCATTTCCGGCCCGGATCGATGCATTAAATGCAACACCGGCATGATTTTCGGCACAGTAACGAAACTGACCCAAACGAACCAAAACAAAACTATTGGGTCCATAAGAGTGGATTTGGCACGTTCGTTTTGTTTCTGGATGAATCGGTGCATCGTTTCATTTCCGGCCCGGATCGGTGCATTAAATGCAACACCGGCATGGTTTTCGGCACAGTAACGAAACTGACCCAAACGAACCAAAACATCACTATTGGGTCCAAAAAAGTGGATTGGGTGCGTTCATTTTGTTTCTGGATGAATCGGTGCATCGTTTCATTTTCGGCCCGGATCGATGCATTCAATGCAACACCGACATGGTTTTCGGCACAGTAACGAAACTGACCCAAACGAACCAAAACAAAACTATTGGGTCCATAAGAGTGGATTTGGCACGTTCGTTTCGTTGCTGGATGAATCGGTGCATCGTTTCATTTCCGGCCCGGATCGGTGCATTAAATGCAACACCGGCATGGTTTTCGGCACAGTAACGAAACTGACCCAAACGAACCAAAACATCAATATTGGGTCCAAAAAACTGGATTGGGTGCGTTCGTTTTGTTTCTGGATGAATCGGTGCATCGTTTCATTTCCGGCCCGGATCGATGCATTAAATGCAACACCGGCATGATTTTCGGCACAGTAACGAAACTGACCCAAACGAACCAAAACATCACTATTGGGTCCAAAAAAGTGGATTGGGTGCGTTCATTTTGTTTCTGGATGAATCGGTGCATCGTTTCATTTTCGGCCCGGATCGATGCATTCAATGCAACACCGACATGGTTTTCAGCACAGTAACGAAATTGACCCAAACGAACCAAAACAAAACTATTGGGTCCAAAAAAGTCGATTGGGCGCGTTCGTTTCATTTCTGGACGAATCGGTGCATCATTTCATTTCCGGCCCGGATCGGTGCATTAAATACAACACCGGCTAGTTTTCGGCAGAGTAACGAAACTGACCCAAACGAACCAAAACAAAACTATTGGGTCCATAAGAGTCGATTTGGCACGTTCGTTTTGTTTCTAGATGAATCGGTGCATCGTTTCATTTCCAGCCCGGATCGATGCATTAAATGCAACATCGGCATGATTTTTGGCACAGTAACGAAACTGACCCAAACGAACCAAAACATCACTATTTGCTACATAAATGTGGATTTGGCACATTCGTTTCATTTCTGGACGAATCGGTGCATCGTTTCATTTCCGGCCCGGATCGGTGCACTAAATGCAACACCGGCATGGTTTTTGGCACAATAACGAAACTGACCCAAACGAACCAAAACATCACTATTGGGTCCAAAAATGTCGATTGGGCACGTTCGTTTCGTGCTGGATGAATCGGTGCATCGTTTCGTTTCGGGCCCGGATCGATGCATTAAATGCAACATCGGCATGATTTTTGGCACAGTAACGAAACTGACCCAAACGAACCAAAACATCACTATTTGCTACATAAATGTGGATTTGGCACATTCGTTTCATTTCTGGACGAATCGGTGCATCGTTTCATTTCCGGCCCGGATCGGTGCACTAAATGCAACACCGGCATGGTTTTTGGCACAATAACGAAACTGACCCAAACGAACCAAAACATCACTATTGGGTCCAAAAATGTCGATTGGGCACGTTCGTTTCGTGCTGGACGAATCGGTGCATCGTTTCGTTTCGGGCCCGGATCGATGCATTAAATGCAACATCGGCATGATTTTTGGCACAGTAACGAAACTGACCCAAACGAACCAAAACATCACTATTTGCTACATAAATGTGGATTTGGCACGTTCGTTTCGTTTCTGGATGAATCGGTGCATCGTTTCATTTCCGGCCCAGATCGGTGCATTAAATGCAACACCGGCATGGTTTTCGGCACAGTAACGAAACTGACCCAAACGAACCAAAACATCAATATTGGGTCCAAAAAACTGGATTGGGTGCGTTCGTTTTGTTTCTGGATGAATCGGTGCATCGTTTCATTTCCGGCCCGGATCGATGCATTAAATGCAACAACGGCATGATTTTCGGCACAGTAACGAAACTGACCCAAACGAACCAAAACATCACTATTGGGTCCAAAAATGTCGATTGGGCACGTTCGTTTCGTGCTGGATGAATCGGTGCATCGTTTCGTTTCGGGCCCGGATCGGTGCATTAAATGCAACACCGGCATGATTTTCGGCACAGTAACGAAACTGACCCAAACGAACCAAAACAAAACTATTGGGTACATAAGAGTGGATTTGGCACGTTCGTTTCGTTTCTGGATGAATCGGTGCATCGTTTCATTTCCGGCCCAGATCGGTGCATTAAATGCAACACCGGCATGGTTTTCGGCACAGTAACGAAACTGACCCAAACGAACCAAAACATCAATATTGGGTCCAAAAAACTGGATTGGGTGCGTTCGTTTTGTTTCTGGATGAATCGGTGCATCGTTTCATTTCCGGCCCGGATCGATGCATTAAATGCAACACCGGCATGATTTTCGGCACAGTAACGAAACTGACCCAAACGAACCAAAACAAAACTATTGGGTCCATAAGAGTGGATTTGGCACGTTCGTTTTGTTTCTGGATGAATCGGTGCATCGTTTCATTTCCGGCCCGGATCGGTGCATTAAATGCAACACCGGCATGGTTTTCGGCACAGTAACGAAACTGACCCAAACGAACCAAAACATCACTATTGGGTCCAAAAAAGTGGATTGGGTGCGTTCATTTTGTTTCTGGATGAATCGGTGCATCGTTTCATTTTCGGCCCGGATCGATGCATTCAATGCAACACCGACATGGTTTTCGGCACAGTAACGAAACTGACCCAAACGAACCAAAACAAAACTATTGGGTCCATAAGAGTGGATTTGGCACGTTCGTTTCGTTGCTGGATGAATCGGTGCATCGTTTCATTTCCGGCCCGGATCGGTGCATTAAATGCAACACCGGCATGGTTTTCGGCACAGTAACGAAACTGACCCAAACGAACCAAAACATCAATATTGGGTCCAAAAAACTGGATTGGGTGCGTTCGTTTTGTTTCTGGATGAATCGGTGCATCGTTTCATTTCCGGCCCGGATCGATGCATTAAATGCAACACCGGCATGATTTTCGGCACAGTAACGAAACTGACCCAAACGAACCAAAACATCACTATTGGGTCCAAAAAAGTGGATTGGGTGCGTTCATTTTGTTTCTGGATGAATCGGTGCATCGTTTCATTTTCGGCCCGGATCGATGCATTCAATGCAACACCGACATGGTTTTCAGCACAGTAACGAAATTGACCCAAACGAACCAAAACAAAACTATTGGGTCCAAAAAAGTCGATTGGGCGCGTTCGTTTCATTTCTGGACGAATCGGTGCATCATTTCATTTCCGGCCCGGATCGGTGCATTAAATACAACACCGGCTAGTTTTCGGCAGAGTAACGAAACTGACCCAAACGAACCAAAACAAAACTATTGGGTCCATAAGAGTCGATTTGGCACGTTCGTTTTGTTTCTAGATGAATCGGTGCATCGTTTCATTTCCAGCCCGGATCGATGCATTAAATGCAACATCGGCATGATTTTTGGCACAGTAACGAAACTGACCCAAACGAACCAAAACATCACTATTTGCTACATAAATGTGGATTTGGCACATTCGTTTCATTTCTGGACGAATCGGTGCATCGTTTCATTTCCGGCCCGGATCGGTGCACTAAATGCAACACCGGCATGGTTTTTGGCACAATAACGAAACTGACCCAAACGAACCAAAACATCACTATTGGGTCCAAAAATGTCGATTGGGCACGTTCGTTTCGTGCTGGATGAATCGGTGCATCGTTTCGTTTCGGGCCCGGATCGATGCATTAAATGCAACATCGGCATGATTTTTGGCACAGTAACGAAACTGACCCAAACGAACCAAAACATCACTATTTGCTACATAAATGTGGATTTGGCACGTTCGTTTCGTTTCTGGATGAATCGGTGCATCGTTTCATTTCCGGCCCAGATCGGTGCATTAAATGCAACACCGGCATGGTTTTCGGCACAGTAACGAAACTGACCCAAACGAACCAAAACATCAATATTGGGTCCAAAAAACTGGATTGGGTGCGTTCGTTTTGTTTCTGGATGAATCGGTGCATCGTTTCATTTCCGGCCCGGATCGATGCATTAAATGCAACAACGGCATGATTTTCGGCACAGTAACGAAACTGACCCAAACGAACCAAAACATCACTATTGGGTCCAAAAATGTCGATTGGGCACGTTCGTTTCGTGCTGGATGAATCGGTGCATCGTTTCGTTTCGGGCCCGGATCGGTGCATTAAATGCAACACCGGCATGATTTTCGGCACAGTAACGAAACTGACCCAAACGAACCAAAACAAAACTATTGGGTACATAAGAGTGGATTTGGCACGTTCGTTTCGTTTCTGGATGAATCGGTGCATCGTTTCATTTCCGGCCCAGATCGGTGCATTAAATGCAACACCGGCATGGTTTTCGGCACAGTAACGAAACTGACCCAAACGAACCAAAACATCAATATTGGGTCCAAAAAACTGGATTGGGTGCGTTCGTTTTGTTTCTGGATGAATCGGTGCATCGTTTCATTTCCGGCCCGGATCGATGCATTAAATGCAACACCGGCATGATTTTCGGCACAGTAACGAAACTGACCCAAACGAACCAAAACAAAACTATTGGGTCCATAAGAGTGGATTTGGCACGTTCGTTTTGTTTCTGGATGAATCGGTGCATCGTTTCATTTCCGGCCCGGATCGGTGCATTAAATGCAACACCGGCATGGTTTTCGGCACAGTAACGAAACTGACCCAAACGAACCAAAACATCACTATTGGGTCCAAAAAAGTGGATTGGGTGCGTTCATTTTGTTTCTGGATGAATCGGTGCATCGTTTCATTTTCGGCCCGGATCGATGCATTCAATGCAACACCGACATGGTTTTCGGCACAGTAACGAAACTGACCCAAACGAACCAAAACAAAACTATTGGGTCCATAAGAGTGGATTTGGCACGTTCGTTTCGTTGCTGGATGAATCGGTGCATCGTTTCATTTCCGGCCCGGATCGGTGCATTAAATGCAACACCGGCATGGTTTTCGGCACAGTAACGAAACTGACCCAAACGAACCAAAACATCAATATTGGGTCCAAAAAACTGGATTGGGTGCGTTCGTTTTGTTTCTGGATGAATCGGTGCATCGTTTCATTTCCGGCCCGGATCGATGCATTAAATGCAACACCGGCATGATTTTCGGCACAGTAACGAAACTGACCCAAACGAACCAAAACATCACTATTGGGTCCAAAAAAGTGGATTGGGTGCGTTCATTTTGTTTCTGGATGAATCGGTGCATCGTTTCCTTTTCGGCCCGGATCGATGCATTCAATGCAACACCGACATGGTTTTCAGCACAGTAACGAAATTGACCCAAACGAACCAAAACAAAACTATTGGGTCCAAAAAAGTCGATTGGGCGCGTTCGTTTCATTTCTGGACGAATCGGTGCATCATTTCATTTCCGGCCCGGATCGGTGCATTAAATACAACACCGGCTAGTTTTCGGCAGAGTAACGAAACTGACCCAAACGAACCAAAACAAAACTATTGGGTCCATAAGAGTCGATTTGGCACGTTCGTTTTGTTTCTAGATGAATCGGTGCATCGTTTCATTTCCAGCCCGGATCGATGCATTAAATGCAACATCGGCATGATTTTTGGCACAGTAACGAAACTGACCCAAACGAACCAAAACATCACTATTTGCTACATAAATGTGGATTTGGCACATTCGTTTCATTTCTGGACGAATCGGTGCATCGTTTCATTTCCGGCCCGGATCGGTGCACTAAATGCAACACCGGCATGGTTTTTGGCACAATAACGAAACTGACCCAAACGAATCAAAACATCACTATTGGGTCCAAAAAAGTGGATTGGGTGCATTTGTTTCATTTCTGGACGAATCGGTGCATCCTTTCATCTCCGGCCCGGATCGGTGCATTAAATGCAACAACGGCATGGTTTTCGGCACAGTAACGAAGCTGACCCAAACGAACCAAAACATCACTATTGGGTCCAAAAATGTCGATTGGGCACGTTCGTTTCGTGCTGGACGAATCGGTGCATCGTTTCGTTTCGGGCCCGGATCGGTGCATTAAATGCAACACCGGCATGATTTTCGGCATAGTAACGAAACTGACCCAAACGAACCAAAACAAAACTATTGGGTACATAAGAGTGGATTTGGCACGTTCGTTTCGTTTCTGGATGAATCGGTGCATCGTTTCATTTCCGGCCCGGATCGGTGCATTAAATGCAACACCAGCATGGTTTTCGGCACAGTAACGAAACTGACCCAAACGAATCAGAACATCACTATTGGGTCCAAAAGAGTGGATTGGGTGCGTTTGTTTCATTTCTGGACGAATCGGTGCATCCTTTCATCTCCGGCCCGGATCGGTGCATTAAATGCAACAACGGCATGGTTTTCGGCACAGTAACGAAGCTGACCCAAACGAACCAAAACATCACTATTGGGTCCAAAAATGTCGATTGGGCACGTTCGTTTCGTGCTGGATGAATCGGTGCATCGTTTCGTTTCGGGCCCGGATCGGTGCATTAAATGCAACACCGGCATGATTTTTGGCACAGTAACGAAACTGACCCAAACGAACCAAAACAAAACTATTGGGTACATAAGAGTGGATTTGGCACGTTCGTTTCGTTTCTGGATGAATCGGTGCATCGTTTCATTTCCGTCCCAGATCGGTGCATTAAATGCAACACCGGCATGGTTTTCGGCACAGTAACGAAACTGACCCAAACGAACCAAAACATCAATATTGGGTCCAAAAAACTGGATTGGGTGCGTTCGTTTTGTTTCTGGATGAATCGGTGCATCGTTTCATTTCCGGCCCGGATCGATGCATTAAATGCAACAACGGCATGATTTTCGGCACAGTAACGAAACTGACCCAAACGAACCAAAACATCACTATTGGGTCCAAAAATGTCGATTGGGCACGTTCGTTTCGTGCTGGATGAATCGGTGCATCGTTTCGTTTCGGGCCCGGATCGGTGCATTAAATGCAACACCGGCATGATTTTCGGCACAGTAACGAAACTGACCCAAACGAACCAAAACAAAACTATTGGATACATAAGAGTGGATTTGGCACGTTCGTTTCGTTTCTGGATGAATCGGTGCATCGTTTCATTTCCGGCCCGGATCGGTGCATTAAATGCAACACCGGCATGGTTTTCGGCACAGTAACGAAACTGACCCAAACGAACCAAAACATCAATATTGGGTCCAAAAAACTGGATTGGGTGCGTTCGTTTTGTTTCTGGATGAATCGGTGCATCGTTTCATTTCCGGCCCGGATCGGTGCATTAAATGCAACAACGGCATGGTTTTCGGCACAGTAACGAAGCTGACCCAAACGAACCAAAACATCACTATTGGGTCCAACAATGTCGTTTGGGCACGTTCGTTTCGTGCTGGACGAATCGGTGCATCGTTTCGTTTCGGGCCCGGATCGGTGCATTAAATGCAACACCGGCATGATTTTCGGCACAATAACGAAACTGACCCAAACGAACCAAAACAAAACTATTGGGTACATAAGAGTGGATTTGGCACGTTCGTTTCGTTTCTGTTTGAATCGGTGCATCGTTTCATTTCCGGCCCGGATCGGTGCATTAAATGCAACACCGGCATGGTTTTCGGCACAGTAACGAAACTGACCCAAACGAATCAGAACATCACTATTGGGTCCAAAAAAGTGGATTGGGTGCGTTTGTTTCATTTCTGGACGAATCGGTGCATCCTTTCATCTCCGGCCCGGATCGGTGCATTAAATGCAACAACGGCATGGTTTTCGGCACAGTAACGAAGCTGACCCAAACGAACCAAAACATCACTATTGGGTCCAAAAATGTCGATTGGGCACGTTCGTTTCGTGCTGGATGAATCGGTGCATCGTTTCGTTTCGGGCCCGGATCGGTGCATTAAATGCAACACCGGCATGATTTTTGGCACAGTAACGAAACTGACCCAAACGAACCAAAACAAAACTATTGGGTACATAAGAGTGGATTTGGCACGTTCGTTTCGTTTCTGGATGAATCGGTGCATCGTTTCATTTCCGGCCCAGATCGGAGCATTAAATGCAACACCGGCATGGTTTTCGGCACAGTAACGAAACTGACCCAAACGAACCAAAACATCAATATTGGGTCCAAAAAACTGGATTGGGTGCGTTCGTTTTGTTTCTGGATGAATCGGTGCATCGTTTCATTTCCGGCCCGGATCGATGCATTAAATGCAACAACGGCATGATTTTCGGCACAGTAACGAAACTGACCCAAATGAACCAAAACAAAACTATTGGGTCCATAAGAGTGGATTTGGCACGTTCGTTTCGTTTCTGGATGAATCGGTGCATCGTTTCATTTCCGGCCCGGATCGGTGCATTAAATGCAACACCGGCATGGTTTTCGGCAGAGTAACGAAACTGACCCAAACGAACCAAAACATCACTATTGGGTCCATAAGAGTGGATTTGGCACGTTCGTTTCGTTTCTGAATGAATCGGTGCATCGTTTCATTTCCGGCCCGGATCGGTGCATTAAATGCAACACCGGCATGGTTTTCGGCACAGTAACGAAACTGACCCAAACGAACCAAAACATCAATATTGGGTCCAAAAAACTGGATTGGGTGCGTTCGTTTTGTTTCTGGATGAATCGGTGCATCGTTTCATTTCCGGCCCGGATCGATGCATTAAATGCAACACCGGCATGCTTTTCGGCACAGTAACGAAACTGACCCAAACGAACCAAAACAAAACTATTGGGTCCATAAGAGTGGATTTGGCACGTTCGTTTCGTTTCTGGATGAATCGGTGCATCGTTTCATTTCCGGCCCGGATCGGTGCATTAAATGCAACACCGGCATGGTTTTCGGCACAGTAACGAAACTGACCCAAACGAACCAAAACATCACTATTGGGTCAAAAAAACTGGATTGGGTGCGTTCATTTTGTTTCTGGATGAATCGGTGCATCGTTTCATTTTCGGCCCGGATCGATGCATTCAATGCAACACCGACATGGTTTTCAGCACAGTAACGAAACTGACCCAAACGAACCAAAACAAAACTATTGGGTCCATAAGAGTGGATTTGGCACGTTCGTTTCGTTTCTGGATGAATCGGTGCATCGTTTCATTTCTGGCCCAGATCGGTGCATTAAATGCAACACCGGCATGGTTTTCGGCACAGTAACGAAACTGACCCAAACGAACCAAAACATCAATATTGGGTCCAAAAAACTGGATTGGGTGCGTTCGTTTTGTTTCTGGATGAATCGGTGCATCGTTTCATTTCCGGCCCGGATCGATGCATTAAATGCAACAACGGCATGATTTTCGGCACAGTAACGAAACTGACCCAAACGAACCAAAACAAAACTATTGGGTCCATAAGAGTGGATTTGGCACGTTCGTTTCGTTTCTGGATGAATCGGTGCATCGTTTCATTTCCGGCCCGGATCGGTGCATTAAATGCAACACCGGCATGGTTTTCGGCACAGTAACGAAACTGACCCAAACGAACCAAAACATCACTATTGGGTCCATAAGAGTGGATTTGGCACGTTCGTTTCGTTTCTGAATGAATCGGTGCATCGTTTCATTTCCGGCCCGGATCGGTGCATTAAATGCAACAGCGGCATGGTTTTCGGCACAGTAACGAAACTGACCCAAACGAACCAAAACATCAATATTGGGTCCAAAAAACTGGATTGGGTGCGTTCGTTTTGTTTCTGGATGAGTCGGTGCATCGTTTCATTTCCGGCCCGGATCGATGCATTAAATGCAACACCGGCATGATTTTCGGCACAGTAACGAAACTGACCCAAACGAACCAAAACAAAACTATTGGGTCCATAAGAGTGGATTTGGCACGTTCGTTTCGTTTCTGGATGAATCGGTGCATCGTTTCATTTCCGGCCCGGATCGGTGCATTAAATGCAACACCGGCATGGTTTTCGGCACAGTAACGAAACTGACCCAAACGAACCAAAACATCACTATTGGGTCCAAAAAAGTGGATTGGGTGCGTTCATTTTGTTTCTGGTTGAATCGGTGCATCGTTTCATTTTCGGCCCGGATCGATGCATTCAATGCAACACCGACATGGTTTTCAGCACAGTAACGAAACTGACCCAAACGAACCAAAACAAAACTATTGGGTCCAAAAAAGTCGATTGGGCGCGTTCGTTTCATTTCTGGACGAATCGGTGCATCATTTCATTTCCGGCCCGGATCGGTGCATTAAATACAACACCGGCTAGTTTTCGGCACAGTAACGAAACTGACCCAAACGAACCAAAACAAAACTATTGGGTCCATAAGAGTCGATTTGGCACGTTCGTTTTGTTTCTAGATGAATCGGTGCATCGTTTCATTTCCAGCCCGGATCGATGCATTAAATGCAACATCGGCATGATTTTTGGCACAGTAACGAAACTGACCCAAACGAACCAAAACATCACTATTTGCTACATAAATGTGGATTTGGCACATTCGTTTCATTTCTGGACGAATCGGTGCATCGTTTCATTTCCGGCCCGGATCGGTGCACTAAATGCAACACCGGCATGGTTTTTGGCACAATAATGAAACTGACCAAACGAATCAAAACATCACTATTGGGTCCAAAAAAGTGGATTGGGTGCCTTTGTTTCATTTCTGGACGAATCGGTGCATCCTTTCATCTCCGGCCCGGATCGGTGCATTAAATGCAACAACGGCATGGTTTTCGGCACAGTAACGAAACTGACCCAAACGAATCAGAACATCACTATTGGGTCCAAAAAAGTGGATTGGGTGCGTTTGTTTCATTTCTGGACGAATCGGTGCATCCTTTCATCTCCGGCCCGGATCGGTGCATTAAATGCAACAACGGCATGGTTTTCGGCACAGTAACGAAGCTGACCCAAACGAACCAAAACATCACTATTGGGTCCAAAAATGTCGATTGGGCACGTTCGTTTCGTGCTGGATGAATCGGTGCATCGTTTCGTTTCGGGCCCGGATCGGTGCATTAAATGCAACACCGGCATGATTTTTGGCACAGTAACGAAACTGACCCAAACGAACCAAAACAAAACTATTGGGTACATAAGAGTGGATTTGGCACGTTCGTTTCGTTTCTGGATGAATCGGTGCATCGTTTCATTTCCGGCCCAGATCGGAGCATTAAATGCAACACCGGCATGGTTTTCGGCACAGTAACGAAACTGACCCAAACGAACCAAAACATCAATATTGGGTCCAAAAAACTGGATTGGGTGCGTTCGTTTTGTTTCTGGATGAATCGGTGCATCGTTTCATTTCCGGCCCGGATCGATGCATTAAATGCAACAACGGCATGATTTTCGGCACAGTAACGAAACTGACCCAAATGAACCAAAACAAAACTATTGGGTCCATAAGAGTGGATTTGGCACGTTCGTTTCGTTTCTGGATGAATCGGTGCATCGTTTCATTTCCGGCCCGGATCGGTGCATTAAATGCAACACCGGCATGGTTTTCGGCAGAGTAACGAAACTGACCCAAACGAACCAAAACATCACTATTGGGTCCATAAGAGTGGATTTGGCACGTTCGTTTCGTTTCTGAATGAATCGGTGCATCGTTTCATTTCCGGCCCGGATCGGTGCATTAAATGCAACACCGGCATGGTTTTCGGCACAGTAACGAAACTGACCCAAACGAACCAAAACATCAATATTGGGTCCAAAAAACTGGATTGGGTGCGTTCGTTTTGTTTCTGGATGAATCGGTGCATCGTTTCATTTCCGGCCCGGATCGATGCATTAAATGCAACACCGGCATGCTTTTCGGCACAGTAACGAAACTGACCCAAACGAACCAAAACAAAACTATTGGGTCCATAAGAGTGGATTTGGCACGTTCGTTTCGTTTCTGGATGAATCGGTGCATCGTTTCATTTCCGGCCCGGATCGGTGCATTAAATGCAACACCGGCATGGTTTTCGGCACAGTAACGAAACTGACCCAAACGAACCAAAACATCACTATTGGGTCAAAAAAACTGGATTGGGTGCGTTCATTTTGTTTCTGGATGAATCGGTGCATCGTTTCATTTTCGGCCCGGATCGATGCATTCAATGCAACACCGACATGGTTTTCAGCACAGTAACGAAACTGACCCAAACGAACCAAAACAAAACTATTGGGTCCATAAGAGTGGATTTGGCACGTTCGTTTCGTTTCTGGATGAATCGGTGCATCGTTTCATTTCTGGCCCAGATCGGTGCATTAAATGCAACACCGGCATGGTTTTCGGCACAGTAACGAAACTGACCCAAACGAACCAAAACATCAATATTGGGTCCAAAAAACTGGATTGGGTGCGTTCGTTTTGTTTCTGGATGAATCGGTGCATCGTTTCATTTCCGGCCCGGATCGATGCATTAAATGCAACAACGGCATGATTTTCGGCACAGTAACGAAACTGACCCAAACGAACCAAAACAAAACTATTGGGTCCATAAGAGTGGATTTGGCACGTTCGTTTCGTTTCTGGATGAATCGGTGCATCGTTTCATTTCCGGCCCG
Source organism: Echinochloa phyllopogon (assembly GCA_033239725.1). Classification (NCBI taxonomy): domain Eukaryota; kingdom Viridiplantae; phylum Streptophyta; class Magnoliopsida; order Poales; family Poaceae; genus Echinochloa; species Echinochloa phyllopogon. Next base: position 35,632,313 of record BTCW01000018.1, read on the forward strand.
GATCGGTGCATTAAATGCAACACCGGCATGGTTTTCGGCACAGTAACGAAACTGACCCAAACGAACCAAAACATCACTATTGGGTCCATAAGAGTGGATTTGGCACGTTCGTTTCGTTTCTGAATGAATCGGTGCATCGTTTCATTTCCGGCCCGGATCGGTGCATTAAATGCAACAGCGGCATGGTTTTCGGCACAGTAACGAAACTGACCCAAACGAACCAAAACATCAATATTGGGTCCAAAAAACTGGATTGGGTGCGTTCGTTTTGTTTCTGGATGAGTCGGTGCATCGTTTCATTTCCGGCCCGGATCGATGCATTAAATGCAACACCGGCATGATTTTCGGCACAGTAACGAAACTGACCCAAACGAACCAAAACAAAACTATTGGGTCCATAAGAGTGGATTTGGCACGTTCGTTTCGTTTCTGGATGAATCGGTGCATCGTTTCATTTCCGGCCCGGATCGGTGCATTAAATGCAACACCGGCATGGTTTTCGGCACAGTAACGAAACTGACCCAAACGAACCAAAACATCACTATTGGGTCCAAAAAAGTGGATTGGGTGCGTTCATTTTGTTTCTGGTTGAATCGGTGCATCGTTTCATTTTCGGCCCGGATCGATGCATTCAATGCAACACCGACATGGTTTTCAGCACAGTAACGAAACTGACCCAAACGAACCAAAACAAAACTATTGGGTCCAAAAAAGTCGATTGGGCGCGTTCGTTTCATTTCTGGACGAATCGGTGCATCATTTCATTTCCGGCCCGGATCGGTGCATTAAATACAACACCGGCTAGTTTTCGGCACAGTAACGAAACTGACCCAAACGAACCAAAACAAAACTATTGGGTCCATAAGAGTCGATTTGGCACGTTCGTTTTGTTTCTAGATGAATCGGTGCATCGTTTCATTTCCAGCCCGGATCGATGCATTAAATGCAACATCGGCATGATTTTTGGCACAGTAACGAAACTGACCCAAACGAACCAAAACATCACTATTTGCTACATAAATGTGGATTTGGCACATTCGTTTCATTTCTGGACGAATCGGTGCATCGTTTCATTTCCGGCCCGGATCGGTGCACTAAATGCAACACCGGCATGGTTTTTGGCACAATAATGAAACTGACCAAACGAATCAAAACATCACTATTGGGTCCAAAAAAGTGGATTGGGTGCCTTTGTTTCATTTCTGGACGAATCGGTGCATCCTTTCATCTCCGGCCCGGATCGGTGCATTAAATGCAACAACGGCATGGTTTTCGGCACAGTAACGAAGCTGACCCAAACGAACCAAAACATCACTATTGGGTCCAAAAATGTCGATTGGGCACGTTCGTTTCGTGCTGGACGAATCGGTGCATCGTTTCGTTTCGGGCCCGGATCGGTGCATTAAATGCAACACCGGCATGATTTTCGGCACAGTAACGAAACTGACCCAAACGAACCAAAACAAAACTATTGGGTACATAAGAGTCGATTTGGCACGTTCGTTTCGTTTCTGGATGAATCGGTGCATCGTTTCATTTCCGGCCCGGATCGGTGCATTAAATGCAACACCGGCATGGTTTTCGGCACAGTAACGAAACTGACCCAAACGAATCAGAACATCACTATTGGGTCCAAAAAAGTGGATTGGGTGCGTTTGTTTCATTTCTGGACGAATCGGTGCATCCTTTCATCTCCGGCCCAGATCGGTGCATTAAATGCAACAACGGCATGGTTTTCGACACAGTAACGAAGCTGACCCAAACGAACCAAAACATCACTATTGGGTCCAAAAATGTCGATTGGGCACGTTCGTTTCGTGCTGGATGAATCGGTGCATCGTTTCGTTTCGGGCCCGGATCGGTGCATTAAATGCAACACCGGCATGATTTTTGGCACAGTAACGAAACTGACCCAAACGAACCAAAACAAAACTATTGGGTACATAAGAGTGGATTTGGCACGTTCGTTTCGTTTCTGGATGAATCGGTGCATCGTTTCATTTCCGGCCCAGATCGGAGCATTAAATGCAACACCGGCATGGTTTTCGGCACAGTAACGAAACTGACCCAAACGAACCAAAACATCAATATTGGGTCCAAAAAACTGGATTGGGTGCGTTCGTTTTGTTTCTGGATGAATCGGTGCATCGTTTCATTTCCGGCCCGGATCGATGCATTAAATGCAACAACGGCATGATTTTCGGCACAGTAACGAAACTGACCCAAATGAACCAAAACAAAACTATTGGGTCCATAAGAGTGGATTTGGCACGTTCGTTTCGTTTCTGGATGAATCGGTGCATCGTTTCATTTCCGGCCCGGATCGGTGCATTAAATGCAACACCGGCATGGTTTTCGGCACAGTAACGAAACTGACCCAAACGAACCAAAACATCACTATTGGGTCCATAAGAGTGGATTTGGCACGTTCGTTTCGTTTCTGAATGAATCGGTGCATCGTTTCATTTCCGGCCCGGATCGGTGCATTAAATGCAACACCGGCATGGTTTTCGGCACAGTAACGAAACTGACCCAAACGAACCAAAACATCAATATTGGGTCCAAAAAACTGGATTGGGTGCGTTCGTTTTGTTTCTGGATGAATCGGTGCATCGTTTCATTTCCGGCCCGGATCGATGCATTAAATGCAACACCGGCATGCTTTTCGGCACAGTAACGAAACTGACCCAAACGAACCAAAACAAAACTATTGGGTCCATAAGAGTGGATTTGGCACGTTCGTTTCGTTTCTGGATGAATCGGTGCATCGTTTCATTTCCGGCCCGGATCGGTGCATTAAATGCAACACCGGCATGGTTTTCGGCACAGTAACGAAACTGACCCAAACGAACCAAAACATCACTATTGGGTCAAAAAAACTGGATTGGGTGCGTTCATTTTGTTTCTGGATGAATCGGTGCATCGTTTCATTTTCGGCCCGGATCGATGCATTCAATGCAACACCGACATGGTTTTCAGCACAGTAACGAAACTGACCCAAACGAACCAAAACAAAACTATTGGGTCCATAAGAGTGGATTTGGCACGTTCGTTTCGTTTCTGGATGAATCGGTGCATCGTTTCATTTCTGGCCCAGATCGGTGCATTAAATGCAACACCGGCATGGTTTTCGGCACAGTAACGAAACTGACCCAAACGAACCAAAACATCAATATTGGGTCCAAAAAACTGGATTGGGTGCGTTCGTTTTGTTTCTGGATGAATCGGTGCATCGTTTCATTTCCGGCCCGGATCGATGCATTAAATGCAACAACGGCATGATTTTCGGCACAGTAACGAAACTGACCCAAACGAACCAAAACAAAACTATTGGGTCCATAAGAGTGGATTTGGCACGTTCGTTTCGTTTCTGGATGAATCGGTGCATCGTTTCATTTCCGGCCCGGATCGGTGCATTAAATGCAACACCGGCATGGTTTTCGGCACAGTAACGAAACTGACCCAAACGAACCAAAACATCACTATTGGGTCCATAAGAGTGGATTTGGCACGTTCGTTTCGTTTCTGAATGAATCGGTGCATCGTTTCATTTCCGGCCCGGATCGGTGCATTAAATGCAACAGCGGCATGGTTTTCGGCACAGTAACGAAACTGACCCAAACGAACCAAAACATCAATATTGGGTCCAAAAAACTGGATTGGGTGCGTTCGTTTTGTTTCTGGATGAGTCGGTGCATCGTTTCATTTCCGGCCCGGATCGATGCATTAAATGCAACACCGGCATGATTTTCGGCACAGTAACGAAACTGACCCAAACGAACCAAAACAAAACTATTGGGTCCATAAGAGTGGATTTGGCACGTTCGTTTCGTTTCTGGATGAATCGGTGCATCGTTTCATTTCCGGCCCGGATCGGTGCATTAAATGCAACACCGGCATGGTTTTCGGCACAGTAACGAAACTGACCCAAACGAACCAAAACATCACTATTGGGTCCAAAAAAGTGGATTGGGTGCGTTCATTTTGTTTCTGGTTGAATCGGTGCATCGTTTCATTTTCGGCCCGGATCGATGCATTCAATGCAACACCGACATGGTTTTCAGCACAGTAATGAAACTGACCCAAACGAACCAAAACAAAACTATTGGGTCCAAAAAAGTCGATTGGGCGCGTTCGTTTCATTTCTGGACGAATCGGTGCATCATTTCATTTCCGGCCCGGATCGGTGCATTAAATACAACACCGGCTAGTTTTCGGCACAGTAACGAAACTGACCCAAACGAACCAAAACAAAACTATTGGGTCCATAAGAGTCGATTTGGCACGTTCGTTTTGTTTCTAGATGAATCGGTGCATCGTTTCATTTCCAGCCCGGATCGATGCATTAAATGCAACATCGGCATGATTTTTGGCACAGTAACGAAACTGACCCAAACGAACCAAAACATCACTATTTGCTACATAAATGTGGATTTGGCACATTCGTTTCATTTCTGGACGAATCGGTGCATCGTTTCATTTCCGGCCCGGATCGGTGCACTAAATGCAACACCGGCATGGTTTTTGGCACAATAATGAAACTGACCCAAACGAATCAAAACATCACTATTGGGTCCAAAAAAGTGGATTGGGTGCCTTTGTTTCATTTCTGGACGAATCGGTGCATCCTTTCATCTCCGGCCCGGATCGGTGCATTAAATGCAACAACGGCATGGTTTTCGGCACAGTAACGAAGCTGACCCAAACGAACCAAAACATCACTATTGGGTCCAAAAATGTCGATTGGGCACGTTCGTTTCGTGCTGGACGAATCGGTGCATCGTTTCGTTTCGGGCCCGGATCGGTGCATTAAATGCAACACCGGCATGATTTTCGGCACAGTAACGAAACTGACCCAAACGAACCAAAACAAAACTATTGGGTACATAAGAGTCGATTTGGCACGTTCGTTTCGTTTCTGGATGAATCGGTGCATCGTTTCATTTCCGGCCCGGATCGGTGCATTAAATGCAACACCGGCATGGTTTTCGGCACAGTAACGAAACTGACCCAAACGAATCAGAACATCACTATTGGGTCCAAAAAAGTGGATTGGGTGCGTTTGTTTCATTTCTGGACGAATCGGTGCATCCTTTCATCTCCGGCCCGGATCGGTGCATTAAATGCAACAACGGCATGGTTTTCGGCACAGTAACGAAGCTGACCCAAACGAACCAAAACATCACTATTGGGTCCAAAAATGTCGATTGGGCACGTTCGTTTCGTGCTGGATGAATCGGTGCATCGTTTCGTTTCGGGCCCGGATCGGTGCATTAAATGCAACACCGGCATGATTTTTGGCACAGTAACGAAACTGACCCAAACGAACCAAAACAAAACTATTGGGTACATAAGAGTGGATTTGGCACGTTCGTTTCGTTTCTGGATGAATCGGTGCATCGTTTCATTTCCGGCCCAGATCGGAGCATTAAATGCAACACCGGCATGGTTTTCGGCACAGTAACGAAACTGACCCAAACGAACCAAAACATCAATATTGGGTCCAAAAAACTGGATTGGGTGCGTTCGTTTTGTTTCTGGATGAATCGGTGCATCGTTTCATTTCCGGCCCGGATCGATGCATTAAATGCAACAACGGCATGATTTTCGGCACAGTAACGAAACTGACCCAAATGAACCAAAACAAAACTATTGGGTCCATAAGAGTGGATTTGGCACGTTCGTTTCGTTTCTGGATGAATCGGTGCATCGTTTCATTTCCGGCCCGGATCGGTGCATTAAATGCAACACCGGCATGGTTTTCGGCACAGTAACGAAACTGACCCAAACGAACCAAAACATCACTATTGGGTCCATAAGAGTGGATTTGGCACGTTCGTTTCGTTTCTGAATGAATCGGTGCATCGTTTCATTTCCGGCCCGGATCGGTGCATTAAATGCAACATCGGCATGGTTTTCGGCACAGTAACGAAACTGACCCAAACGAACCAAAACATCAATATTGGGTCCAAAAAACTGGATTGGGTGCGTTCGTTTTGTTTCTGGATGAATCGGTGCATCGTTTCATTTCCGGCCCGGATCGATGCATTAAATGCAACACCGGCATGATTTTCGGCACAGTAACGAAACTGACCCAAACGAACCAAAACAAAACTATTGGGTCCATAAGAGTGGATTTGGCACGTTCGTTTCTGGATGAATCGGTGCATCGTTTCATTTCCGGCCCGGATCGGTGCATTAAATGCAACACCGGCATGGTTTTCGGCACAGTAACGAAACTGACCCAAACGAACCAAAACATCACTATTGGGTCAAAAAAACTGGATTGGGTGCGTTCATTTTGTTTCTGGATGAATCGGTGCATCGTTTCATTTTCGGCCCGGATCGATGCATTCAATGCAACACCGACATGGTTTTCAGCACAGTAACGAAACTGACCCAAACGAACCAAAACAAAACTATTGGGTCCATAAGAGTGGATTTGGCACGTTCGTTTCGTTTCTGGATGAATCGGTGCACCGTTTCATTTCTGGCCCAGATCGGTGCATTAAATGCAACACCGGCATGGTTTTCGGCACAGTAACGAAACTGACCCAAACGAACCAAAACATCCATATTGGGTCCAAAAAACTGGATTGGGTGCGTTCGTTTTGTTTCTGGATGAATCGGTGCATCGTTTCATTTCCGGCCCGGATCGATGCATTAAATGCAACACCGGCATGATTTTCGGCACAGTAACGAAATTGACCCAAACGAACCAAAACAAAACTATTGGGTCCAAAAAAGTCGATTGGGCGCGTTCGTTTCATTTCTGGACGAATCGGTGCATCATTTCATTTCCGGCCCGGATCGGTGCATTAAATACAACACCGGCTAGTTTTCGGCACAGTAACGAAACTGACCCAAACGAACCAAAACAAAACTATTGGGTCCATAAGAGTGGATTTGGCACGTTCGTTTCGTTTCTGGATGAATCGGTGCATCGTTTCATTTCCGGCCCAGATCGGTGCATTAAATGCAACACCGGCATGGTTTTCGGCACAGTAACGAAACTGACCCAAACGAACCAAAACATCAATATTGGGTCCAAAAAACTGGATTGGGTGCGTTCGTTTTGTTTCTGGATGAATCGGTGCATCGTTTCATTTCCGGCCCGGATCGATGCATTAAATGCAACAACGGCATGATTTTCGGCACAGTAACGAAACTGACCCAAACGAACCAAAACATCACTATTGGGTCCAAAAATGTCGATTGGGCACGTTCGTTTCGTGCTGGATGAATCGGTGCATCGTTTCGTTTCGGGCCCGGATCGGTGCATTAAATGCAACACCGGCATGATTTTCGGCACAGTAACGAAACTGACCCAAACGAACCAAAACAAAACTATTGGGTACATAAGAGTCGATTTGGCACGTTCGTTTCGTTTCTGGATGAATCGGTGCATCGTTTCATTTCCGGCCCGGATCGGTGCATTAAATGCAACACCGGCATGGTTTTCGGCACAGTAACGAAACTGACCCAAACGAATCAGAACATCACTATTGGGTCCAAAAAAGTGGATTGGGTGCGTTTGTTTCATTTCTGGACGAATCGGTGCATCCTTTCATCTCCGGCCCGGATCGGTGCATTAAATGCAACAACGGCATGGTTTTCGGCACAGTAACGAAGCTGACCCAAACGAACCAAAACATCACTATTGGGTCCAAAAATGTCGATTGGGCACGTTCGTTTCGTGCTGGATGAATCGGTGCATCGTTTCGTTTCGGGCCCGGATCGGTGCATTAAATGCAACACCGGCATGATTTTTGGCACAGTAACGAAACTGACCCAAACGAACCAAAACAAAACTATTGGGTACATAAGAGTGGATTTGGCACGTTCGTTTCGTTTCTGGATGAATCGGTGCATCGTTTCATTTCCGGCCCAGATCGGAGCATTAAATGCAACACCGGCATGGTTTTCGGCACAGTAACGAAACTGACCCAAACGAACCAAAACATCAATATTGGGTCCAAAAAACTGGATTGGGTGCGTTCGTTTTGTTTCTGGATGAATCGGTGCATCGTTTCATTTCCGGCCCGGATCGATGCATTAAATGCAACAACGGCATGATTTTCGGCACAGTAACGAAACTGACCCAAATGAACCAAAACAAAACTATTGGGTCCATAAGAGTGGATTTGGCACGTTCGTTTCGTTTCTGGATGAATCGGTGCATCGTTTCATTTCCGGCCCGGATCGGTGCATTAAATGCAACACCGGCATGGTTTTCGGCACAGTAACGAAACTGACCCAAACGAACCAAAACATCACTATTGGGTCCATAAGAGTGGATTTGGCACGTTCGTTTCGTTTCTGAATGAATCGGTGCATCGTTTCATTTCCGGCCCGGATCGGTGCATTAAATGCAACATCGGCATGGTTTTCGGCACAGTAACGAAACTGACCCAAACGAACCAAAACATCAATATTGGGTCCAAAAAACTGGATTGGGTGCGTTCGTTTTGTTTCTGGATGAATCGGTGCATCGTTTCATTTCCGGCCCGGATCGATGCATTAAATGCAACACCGGCATGATTTTCGGCACAGTAACGAAACTGACCCAAACGAACCAAAACAAAACTATTGGGTCCATAAGAGTGGATTTGGCACGTTCGTTTCTGGATGAATCGGTGCATCGTTTCATTTCCGGCCCGGATCGGTGCATTAAATGCAACACCGGCATGGTTTTCGGCACAGTAACGAAACTGACCCAAACGAACCAAAACATCACTATTGGGTCAAAAAAACTGGATTGGGTGCGTTCATTTTGTTTCTGGATGAATCGGTGCATCGTTTCATTTTCGGCCCGGATCGATGCATTCAATGCAACACCGACATGGTTTTCAGCACAGTAACGAAACTGACCCAAACGAACCAAAACAAAACTATTGGGTCCATAAGAGTGGATTTGGCACGTTCGTTTCGTTTCTGGATGAATCGGTGCATCGTTTCATTTCTGGCCCAGATCGGTGCATTAAATGCAACACCGGCATGGTTTTCGGCACAGTAACGAAACTGACCCAAACGAACCAAAACATCCATATTGGGTCCAAAAAACTGGATTGGGTGCGTTCGTTTTGTTTCTGGATGAATCGGTGCATCGTTTCATTTCCGGCCCGGATCGATGCATTAAATGCAACACCGGCATGATTTTCGGCACAGTAACGAAATTGACCCAAACGAACCAAAACAAAACTATTGGGTCCAAAAAAGTCGATTGGGCGCGTTCGTTTCATTTCTGGACGAATCGGTGCATCATTTCATTTCCGGCCCGGATCGGTGCATTAAATACAACACCGGCTAGTTTTCGGCACAGTAACGAAACTGACCCAAACGAACCAAAACAAAACTATTGGGTCCATAAGAGTGGATTTGGCACGTTCGTTTCGTTTCTGGATGAATCGGTGCATCGTTTCATTTCCGGCCCAGATCGGTGCATTAAATGCAACACCGGCATGGTTTTCGGCACAGTAACGAAACTGACCCAAACGAACCAAAACATCCATATTGGGTCCAAAAAACTGGATTGGGTGCGTTCGTTTTGTTTCTGGATGAATCGGTGCATCGTTTCATTTCCGGCCCGGATCGATGCATTCAATGCAACACCGACATGGTTTTCAGCACAGTAACGAAACTGACCCAAACGAACCAAAACAAAACTATTGGGTCCATAAGAGTGGATTTGGCACGTTCGTTTCGTTTCTGGATGAATCGGTGCATCGTTTCATTTCTGGCCCAGATCGGTGCATTAAATGCAACACCGGCATGGTTTTCGGCACAGTAACGAAACTGACCCAAACGAACCAAAACATCCATATTGGGTCCAAAAAACTGGATTGGGTGCGTTCGTTTTGTTTCTGGATGAATCGGTGCATCGTTTCATTTCCGGCCCGGATCGATGCATTAAATGCAACACCGGCATGATTTTCGGCACAGTAACGAAATTGACCCAAACGAACCAAAACAAAACTATTGGGTCCAAAAAAGTCGATTGGGCGCGTTCGTTTCATTTCTGGACGAATCGGTGCATCATTTCATTTCCGGCCCGGATCGGTGCATTAAATACAACACCGGCTAGTTTTCGGCACAGTAACGAAACTGACCCAAACGAACCAAAACAAAACTATTGGGTCCATAAGAGTGGATTTGGCACGTTCGTTTCGTTTCTGGATGAATCGGTGCATCGTTTCATTTCCGGCCCAGATCGGTGCATTAAATGCAACACCGGCATGGTTTTCGGCACAGTAACGAAACTGACCCAAACGAACCAAAACATCAATATTGGGTCCAAAAAACTGGATTGGGTGCGTTCGTTTTGTTTCTGGATGAATCGGTGCATCGTTTCATTTCCGGCCCGGATCGATGCATTAAATGCAACAACGGCATGATTTTCGGCACAGTAACGAAACTGACCCAAACGAACCAAAACATCACTATTGGGTCCAAAAATGTCGATTGGGCATGTTCGTTTCGTGCTGGATGAATCGGTGCATCGTTTCGTTTCGGGCCCGGATCGGTGCATTAAATGCAACACCGGCATGATTTTCGGCACAGTAACGAAACTGACCCAAACGAACCAAAACAAAACTATTGGGTACATAAGAGTCGATTTGGCACGTTCGTTTCGTTTCTGGATGAATCGGTGCATCGTTTCATTTCCGGCCCGGATCGGTGCATTAAATGCAACACCGGCATGGTTTTCGGCACAGTAACGAAACTGACCCAAACGAATCAGAACATCACTATTGGGTCCAAAAAAGTGGATTGGGTGCGTTTGTTTCATTTCTGGACGAATCGGTGCATCCTTTCATCTCCGGCCCGGATCGGTGCATTAAATGCAACAACGGCATGGTTTTCGGCACAGTAACGAAGCTGACCCAAACGAACCAAAACATCACTATTGGGTCCAAAAATGTCGATTGGGCACGTTCGTTTCGTGCTGGATGAATCGGTGCATCGTTTCGTTTCGGGCCCGGATCGGTGCATTAAATGCAACACCGGCATGATTTTTGGCACAGTAACGAAACTGACCCAAACGAACCAAAACAAAACTATTGGGTACATAAGAGTGGATTTGGCACGTTCGTTTCGTTTCTGGATGAATCGGTGCATCGTTTCATTTCCGGCCCAGATCGGAGCATTAAATGCAACACCGGCATGGTTTTCGGCACAGTAACGAAACTGACCCAAACGAACCAAAACATCAATATTGGGTCCAAAAAACTGGATTGGGTGCGTTCGTTTTGTTTCTGGATGAATCGGTGCATCGTTTCATTTCCGGCCCGGATCGATGCATTAAATGCAACAACGGCATGATTTTCGGCACAGTAACGAAACTGACCCAAATGAACCAAAACAAAACTATTGGGTCCATAAGAGTGGATTTGGCACGTTCGTTTCGTTTCTGGATGAATCGGTGCATCGTTTCATTTCCGGCCCGGATCGGTGCATTAAATGCAACACCGGCATGGTTTTCGGCACAGTAACGAAACTGACCCAAACGAACCAAAACATCACTATTGGGTCCATAAGAGTGGATTTGGCACGTTCGTTTCGTTTCTGAATGAATCGGTGCATCGTTTCATTTCCGGCCCGGATCGGTGCATTAAATGCAACATCGGCATGGTTTTCGGCACAGTAACGAAACTGACCCAAACGAACCAAAACATCAATATTGGGTCCAAAAAACTGGATTGGGTGCGTTCGTTTTGTTTCTGGATGAATCGGTGCATCGTTTCATTTCCGGCCCGGATCGATGCATTAAATGCAACACCGGCATGATTTTCGGCACAGTAACGAAACTGACCCAAACGAACCAAAACAAAACTATTGGGTCCATAAGAGTGGATTTGGCACGTTCGTTTCTGGATGAATCGGTGCATCGTTTCATTTCCGGCCCGGATCGGTGCATTAAATGCAACACCGGCATGGTTTTTGGCACAGTAACGAAACTGACCCAAACGAACCAAAACATCACTATTGGGTCAAAAAAACTGGATTGGGTGCGTTCATTTTGTTTCTGGATGAATCGGTGCATCGTTTCATTTTCGGCCCGGATCGATGCATTCAATGCAACACCGACATGGTTTTCAGCACAGTAACGAAACTGACCCAAACGAACCAAAACAAAACTATTGGGTCCATAAGAGTGGATTTGGCACGTTCGTTTCGTTTCTGGATGAATCGGTGCATCGTTTCATTTCTGGCCCAGATCGGTGCATTAAATGCAACACCGGCATGGTTTTCGGCACAGTAACGAAACTGACCCAAACGAACCAAAACATCCATATTGGGTCCAAAAAACTGGATTGGGTGCGTTCGTTTTGTTTCTGGATGAATCGGTGCATCGTTTCATTTCCGGCCCGGATCGATGCATTAAATGCAACACCGGCATGATTTTCGGCACAGTAACGAAATTGACCCAAACGAACCAAAACAAAACTATTGGGTCCAAAAAAGTCGATTGGGCGCGTTCGTTTCATTTCTGGACGAATCGGTGCATCATTTCATTTCCGGCCCGGATCGGTGCATTAAATACAACACCGGCTAGTTTTCGGCACAGTAACGAAACTGACCCAAACGAACCAAAACAAAACTATTGGGTCCATAAGAGTGGATTTGGCACGTTCGTTTCGTTTCTGGATGAATCGGTGCATCGTTTCATTTCCGGCCCAGATCGGTGCATTAAATGCAACACCGGCATGGTTTTCGGCACAGTAACGAAACTGACCCAAACGAACCAAAACATCAATATTGGGTCCAAAAAACTGGATTGGGTGCGTTCGTTTTGTTTCTGGATGAATCGGTGCATCGTTTCATTTCCGGCCCGGATCGATGCATTAAATGCAACAACGGCATGATTTTCGGCACAGTAACGAAACTGACCCAAACGAACCAAAACATCACTATTGGGTCCAAAAATGTCGATTGGGCACGTTCGTTTCGTGCTGGATGAATCGGTGCATCGTTTCGTTTCGGGCCCGGATCGGTGCATTAAATGCAACACCGGCATGATTTTCGGCACAGTAACGAAACTGACCCAAACGAACCAAAACAAAACTATTGGGTACATAAGAGTCGATTTGGCACGTTCGTTTCGTTTCTGGATGAATCGGTGCATCGTTTCATTTCCGGCCCGGATCGGTGCATTAAATGCAACACCGGCATGGTTTTCGGCACAGTAACGAAACTGACCCAAACGAATCAGAACATCACTATTGGGTCCAAAAAAGTGGATTGGGTGCGTTTGTTTCATTTCTGGACGAATCGGTGCATCCTTTCATCTCCGGCCCGGATCGGTGCATTAAATGCAACAACGGCATGGTTTTCGGCACAGTAACGAAGCTGACCCAAACGAACCAAAACATCACTATTGGGTCCAAAAATGTCGATTGGGCACGTTCGTTTCGTGCTGGATGAATCGGTGCATCGTTTCGTTTCGGGCCCGGATCGGTGCATTAAATGCAACACCGGCATGATTTTTGGCACAGTAACGAAACTGACCCAAACGAACCAAAACAAAACTATTGGGTACATAAGAGTGGATTTGGCACGTTCGTTTCGTTTCTGGATGAATCGGTGCATCGTTTCATTTCCGGCCCAGATCGGAGCATTAAATGCAACACCGGCATGGTTTTCGGCACAGTAACGAAACTGACCCAAACGAACCAAAACATCAATATTGGGTCCAAAAAACTGGATTGGGTGCGTTCGTTTTGTTTCTGGATGAATCGGTGCATCGTTTCATTTCCGGCCCGGATCGATGCATTAAATGCAACAACGGCATGATTTTCGGCACAGTAACGAAACTGACCCAAATGAACCAAAACAAAACTATTGGGTCCATAAGAGTGGATTTGGCACGTTCGTTTCGTTTCTGGATGAATCGGTGCATCGTTTCATTTCCGGCCCGGATCGGTGCATTAAATGCAACACCGGCATGGTTTTCGGCACAGTAACGAAACTGACCCAAACGAACCAAAACATCACTATTGGGTCCATAAGAGTGGATTTGGCACGTTCGTTTCGTTTCTGAATGAATCGGTGCATCGTTTCATTTCCGGCCCGGATCGGTGCATTAAATGCAACACCGGCATGGTTTTCGGCACAGTAACGAAACTGACCCAAACGAACCAAAACATCAATATTGGGTCCAAAAAACTGGATTGGGTGCGTTCGTTTCGTTTCTGGATGAATCGGTGCATCGTTTCATTTCTGGCCCAGATCGGTGCATTAAATGCAACACCGGCATGGTTTTCGGCACAGTAACGAAACTGACCCAAACGAACCAAAACATCAATATTGGGTCCAAAAAACTGGATTGGGTGCGTTCGTTTTGTTTCTGGATGAATCGGTGCATCGTTTCATTTCCGGCCCGGATCGATGCATTAAATGCAACAACGGCATGATTTTCGGCACAGTAACGAAACTGACCCAAACGAACCAAAACAAAACTATTGGGTCCATAAGAGTGGATTTGGCACGTTCGTTTCGTTTCTGGATGAATCGGTGCATCGTTTCATTTCCGGCCCGGATCGGTGCATTAAATGCAACACCGGCATGGTTTTCGGCACAGTAACGAAACTGACCCAAACGAACCAAAACATCACTATTGGGTCCATAAGAGTGGATTTGGCACGTTCGTTTCGTTTCTGAATGAATCGGTGCATCGTTTCATTTCCGGCCCGGATCGGTGCATTAAATGCAACAGCGGCATGGTTTTCGGCACAGTAACGAAACTGACCCAAACGAACCAAAACATCAATATTGGGTCCAAAAAACTGGATTGGGTGCGTTCGTTTTGTTTCTGGATGAGTCGGTGCATCGTTTCATTTCCGGCCCGGATCGATGCATTAAATGCAACACCGGCATGATTTTCGGCACAGTAACGAAACTGACCCAAACGAACCAAAACAAAACTATTGGGTCCATAAGAGTGGATTTGGCACGTTCGTTTCGTTTCTGGATGAATCGGTGCATCGTTTCATTTCCGGCCCGGATCGGTGCATTAAATGCAACACCGGCATGGTTTTCGGCACAGTAACGAAACTGACCCAAACGAACCAAAACATCACTATTGGGTCCAAAAAAGTGGATTGGGTGCGTTCATTTTGTTTCTGGTTGAATCGGTGCATCGTTTCATTTTCGGCCCGGATCGATGCATTCAATGCAACACCGACATGGTTTTCAGCACAGTAACGAAACTGACCCAAACGAACCAAAACAAAACTATTGGGTCCAAAAAAGTCGATTGGGCGCGTTCGTTTCATTTCTGGACGAATCGGTGCATCATTTCATTTCCGGCCCGGATCGGTGCATTAAATACAACACCGGCTAGTTTTCGGCACAGTAACGAAACTGACCCAAACGAACCAAAACAAAACTATTGGGTCCATAAGAGTCGATTTGGCACGTTCGTTTTGTTTCTAGATGAATCGGTGCATCGTTTCATTTCCAGCCCGGATCGATGCATTAAATGCAACATCGGCATGATTTTTGGCACAGTAACGAAACTGACCCAAACGAACCAAAACATCACTATTTGCTACATAAATGTGGATTTGGCACATTCGTTTCATTTCTGGACGAATCGGTGCATCGTTTCATTTCCGGCCCGGATCGGTGCACTAAATGCAACACCGGCATGGTTTTTGGCACAATAATGAAACTGACCAAACGAATCAAAACATCACTATTGGGTCCAAAAAAGTGGATTGGGTGCCTTTGTTTCATTTCTGGACGAATCGGTGCATCCTTTCATCTCCGGCCCGGATCGGTGCATTAAATGCAACAACGGCATGGTTTTCGGCACAGTAACGAAGCTGACCCAAACGAACCAAAACATCACTATTGGGTCCAAAAATGTCGATTGGGCACGTTCGTTTCGTGCTGGACGAATCGGTGCATCGTTTCGTTTCGGGCCCGGATCGGTGCATTAAATGCAACACCGGCATGATTTTCGGCACAGTAACGAAACTGACCCAAACGAACCAAAACAAAACTATTGGGTACATAAGAGTCGATTTGGCACGTTCGTTTCGTTTCTGGATGAATCGGTGCATCGTTTCATTTCCGGCCCGGATCGGTGCATTAAATGCAACACCGGCATGGTTTTCGGCACAGTAACGAAACTGACCCAAACGAATCAGAACATCACTATTGGGTCCAAAAAAGTGGATTGGGTGCGTTTGTTTCATTTCTGGACGAATCGGTGCATCCTTTCATCTCCGGCCCGGATCGGTGCATTAAATGCAACAACGGCATGGTTTTCGGCACAGTAACGAAGCTGACCCAAACGAACCAAAACATCACTATTGGGTCCAAAAATGTCGATTGGGCACGTTCGTTTCGTGCTGGATGAATCGGTGCATCGTTTCGTTTCGGGCCCGGATCGGTGCATTAAATGCAACACCGGCATGATTTTTGGCACAGTAACGAAACTGACCCAAACGAACCAAAACAAAACTATTGGGTACATAAGAGTGGATTTGGCACGTTCGTTTCGTTTCTGGATGAATCGGTGCATCGTTTCATTTCCGGCCCAGATCGGAGCATTAAATGCAACACCGGCATGGTTTTCGGCACAGTAACGAAACTGACCCAAACGAACCAAAACATCAATATTGGGTCCAAAAAACTGGATTGGGTGCGTTCGTTTTGTTTCTGGATGAATCGGTGCATCGTTTCATTTCCGGCCCGGATCGATGCATTAAATGCAACAACGGCATGATTTTCGGCACAGTAACGAAACTGACCCAAATGAACCAAAACAAAACTATTGGGTCCATAAGAGTGGATTTGGCACGTTCGTTTCGTTTCTGGATGAATCGGTGCATCGTTTCATTTTCGGCCCGGATCGGTGCATTAAATGCAACACCGGCATGGTTTTCGGCACAGTAACGAAACTAACCCAAACGAACCAAAACATCACTATTGGGTCCATAAGAGTGGATTTGGCACGTTCGTTTCGTTTCTGAATGAATCGGTGCATCGTTTCATTTCCGGCCCGGATCGGTGCATTAAATGCAACACCGGCATGGTTTTCGGCACAGTAACGAAACTGACCCAAACGAACCAAAACATCAATATTGGGTCCAAAAAACTGGATTGGGTGCGTTCGTTTTGTTTCTGGATGAATCGGTGCATCGTTTCATTTCCGGCCCGGATCGATGCATTAAATGCAACACCGGCATGATTTTCGGCACAGTAACGAAACTGACCCAAACGAACCAAAACAAAACTATTGGGTCCATAAGAGTGGATTTGGCACGTTCGTTTCTGGATGAATCGGTGCATCGTTTCATTTCCGGCCCGGATCGGTGCATTAAATGCAACACCGGCATGGTTTTCGGCACAGTAACGAAACTGACCCAAACGAACCAAAACATCACTATTGGGTCAAAAAAACTGGATTGGGTGCGTTCATTTTGTTTCTGGATGAATCGGTGCATCGTTTCATTTTCGGCCCGGATCGATGCATTCAATGCAACACCGACATGGTTTTCAGCACAGTAACGAAACTGGCCCAAACGAACCAAAACAAAACTATTGGGTCCATAAGAGTGGATTTGGCACGTTCGTTTCGTTTCTGGATGAATCGGTGCATCGTTTCATTTCTGGCCCAGATCGGTGCATTAAATGCAACACCGGCATGGTTTTCGGCACAGTAACGAAACTGACCCAAACGAACCAAAACATCCATATTGGGTCCAAAAAACTGGATTGGGTGCGTTCGTTTTGTTTCTGGATGAATCGGTGCATCGTTTCATTTCCGGCCCGGATCGATGCATTAAATGCAACACCGGCATGATTTTCGGCACAGTAACGAAATTGACCCAAACGAACCAAAACAAAACTATTGGGTCCAAAAAAGTCGATTGGGCGCGTTCGTTTCATTTCTGGACGAATCGGTGCATCATTTCATTTCCGGCCCGGATCGGTGCATTAAATACAACACCGGCTAGTTTTCGGCACAGTAACGAAACTGACCCAAACGAACCAAAACAAAACTATTGGGTCCATAAGAGTGGATTTGGCACGTTCGTTTTGTTTCTGGATGAATCGGTGCATCGTTTCATTTCCGGCCCAGATCGGTGCATTAAATGCAACACCGGCATGGTTTTCGGCACAGTAACGAAACTGACCCAAACGAACCAAAACATCAATATTGGGTCCAAAAAACTGGATTGGGTGCGTTCGTTTTGTTTCTGGATGAATCGGTGCATCGTTTCATTTCCGGCCCGGATCGATGCATTAAATGCAACAACGGCATGATTTTCGGCACAGTAACGAAACTGACCCAAACGAACCAAAACATCACTATTGGGTCCAAAAATGTCGATTGGGCACGTTCGTTTCGTGCTGGATGAATCGGTGCATCGTTTCGTTTCGGGCCCGGATCGGTGCATTAAATGCAACACCGGCATGATTTTCGGCACAGTAACGAAACTGACCCAAACGAACCAAAACAAAACTATTGGGTACATAAGAGTGGATTTGGCACGTTCGTTTCGTTTCTGGATGAATCGGTGCATCGTTTCATTTCCGGCCCGGATCGGTGCATTAAATGCAACACCGGCATGGTTTTCGGCACAGTAACGAAACTGACCCAAACGAACCAAAACATCAATATTGGGTCCAAAAAACTGGATTGGGTGCGTTCGTTTTGTTTCTGGATGAATCGGTGCATCGTTTCATTTCCGGCCCGGATCGGTGCATTAAATGCAACAACGGCATGGTTTTCGGCACAGTAACGAAGCTGACCCAAACGAACCAAAACATCACTATTGGGTCCAAAAATGTCGATTGGGCACGTTCGTTTCGTGCTGGATGAATCGGTGCATCGTTTCGTTTCGGGCCCGGATCGGTGCATTAAATGCAACACCGGCATGATTTTTGGCACAGTAACGAAACTGACCCAAACGAACCAAAACAAAACTATTGGGTACATAAGAGTGGATTTGGCACGTTCGTTTCTGGATGAATCGGTGCATCGTTTCATTTCCGGCCCGGATCGGTGCATTAAATGCAACACCGGCATGGTTTTCGGCACAGTAACGAAACTGACCCAAACGAACCAAAACATCACTATTGGGTCAAAAAAACTGGATTGGGTGCGTTCATTTTGTTTCTGGATGAATCGGTGCATCGTTTCATTTTCGGCCCGGATCGATGCATTCAATGCAACACCGACATGGTTTTCAGCACAGTAACGAAACTGGCCCAAACGAACCAAAACAAAACTATTGGGTCCATAAGAGTGGATTTGGCACGTTCGTTTCGTTTCTGGATGAATCGGTGCATCGTTTCATTTCTGGCCCAGATCGGTGCATTAAATGCAACACCGGCATGGTTTTCGGCACAGTAACGAAACTGACCCAAACGAACCAAAACATCCATATTGGGTCCAAAAAACTGGATTGGGTGCGTTCGTTTTGTTTCTGGATGAATCGGTGCATCGTTTCATTTCCGGCCCGGATCGATGCATTAAATGCAACACCGGCATGATTTTCGGCACAGTAACGAAATTGACCCAAACGAACCAAAACAAAACTATTGGGTCCAAAAAAGTCGATTGGGCGCGTTCGTTTCATTTCTGGACGAATCGGTGCATCATTTCATTTCCGGCCCGGATCGGTGCATTAAATACAACACCGGCTAGTTTTCGGCACAGTAACGAAACTGACCCAAACGAACCAAAACAAAACTATTGGGTCCATAAGAGTGGATTTGGCACGTTCGTTTTGTTTCTGGATGAATCGGTGCATCGTTTCATTTCCGGCCCAGATCGGTGCATTAAATGCAACACCGGCATGGTTTTCGGCACAGTAACGAAACTGACCCAAACGAACCAAAACATCAATATTGGGTCCAAAAAACTGGATTGGGTGCGTTCGTTTTGTTTCTGGATGAATCGGTGCATCGTTTCATTTCCGGCCCGGATCGATGCATTAAATGCAACAACGGCATGATTTTCGGCACAGTAACGAAACTGACCCAAACGAACCAAAACATCACTATTGGGTCCAAAAATGTCGATTGGGCACGTTCGTTTCGTGCTGGATGAATCGGTGCATCGTTTCGTTTCGGGCCCGGATCGGTGCATTAAATGCAACACCGGCATGATTTTCGGCACAGTAACGAAACTGACCCAAACGAACCAAAACAAAACTATTGGGTACATAAGAGTGGATTTGGCACGTTCGTTTCGTTTCTGGATGAATCGGTGCATCGTTTCATTTCCGGCCCGGATCGGTGCATTAAATGCAACACCGGCATGGTTTTCGGCACAGTAACGAAACTGACCCAAACGAACCAAAACATCAATATTGGGTCCAAAAAACTGGATTGGGTGCGTTCGTTTTGTTTCTGGATGAATCGGTGCATCGTTTCATTTCCGGCCCGGATCGGTGCATTAAATGCAACAACGGCATGGTTTTCGGCACAGTAACGAAGCTGACCCAAACGAACCAAAACATCACTATTGGGTCCAAAAATGTCGATTGGGCACGTTCGTTTCGTGCTGGATGAATCGGTGCATCGTTTCGTTTCGGGCCCGGATCGGTGCATTAAATGCAACACCGGCATGATTTTTGGCACAGTAACGAAACTGACCCAAACGAACCAAAACAAAACTATTGGGTACATAAGAGTGGATTTGGCACGTTCGTTTCGTTTCTGGATGAATCGGTGCATCGTTTCATTTCCGGCCCAGATCGGTGCATTAAATGCAACACCGGCATGGTTTTCGGCACAGTAACGAAACTGACCCAAACGAACCAAAACATCAATATTGGGTCCAAAAAACTGGATTGGGTGCGTTCGTTTTGTTTCTGGATGAATCGGTGCATCGTTTCATTTCCGGCCCGGATCGATGCATTAAATGCAACAACGGCATGATTTTCGGCACAGTAACGAAACTGACCCAAACGAACCAAAACAAAACTATTGGGTCCATAAGAGTGGATTTGGCACGTTCGTTTCGTTTCTGGATGAATCGGTGCATCGTTTCATTTCCGGCCCGGATCGGTGCATTAAATGCAACACCGGCATGGTTTTCGGCACAGTAACGAAACTGACCCAAACGAACCAAAACATCACTATTGGGTCCATAAGAGTGGATTTGGCACGTTCGTTTCGTTTCTGAATGAATCGGTGCATCGTTTCATTTCCGGCCCGGATCGGTGCATTAAATGCAACAGCGGCATGGTTTTCGGCACAGTAACGAAACTGACCCAAACGAACCAAAACATCAATATTGGGTCCAAAAAACTGGATTGGGTGCGTTCGTTTTGTTTCTGGATGAATCGGTGCATCGTTTCATTTCCGGCCCGGATCGATGCATTAAATGCAACACCGGCATGATTTTCGGCACAGTAACGAAACTGACCCAAACGAACCAAAACAAAACTATTGGGTCCATAAGAGTGGATTTGGCACGTTCGTTTCGTTTCTGGATGAATCGGTGCATCGTTTCATTTCCGGCCCGGATCGGTGCATTAAATGCAACACCGGCATGGTTTTCGGCACAGTAACGAAACTGACCCAAACGAACCAAAACATCACTATTGGGTCCAAAAAAGTGGATTGGGTGCGTTCATTTTGTTTCTGGTTGAATCGGTGCATCGTTTCATTTTCGGCCCGGATCGATGCATTCAATGCAACACCGACATGGTTTTCAGCACAGTAACGAAACTGACCCAAACGAACCAAAACAAAACTATTGGGTCCAAAAAAGTCGATTGGGCGCGTTCGTTTCATTTCTGGACGAATCGGTGCATCATTTCATTTCCGGCCCGGATCGGTGCATTAAATACAACACCGGCTAGTTTTCGGCACAGTAACGAAACTGACCCAAACGAACCAAAACAAAACTATTGGGTCCATAAGAGTCGATTTGGCACGTTCGTTTTGTTTCTAGATGAATCGGTGCATCGTTTCATTTCCAGCCCGGATCGATGCATTAAATGCAACATCGGCATGATTTTTGGCACAGTAACGAAACTGACCCAAACGAACCAAAACATCACTATTTGCTACATAAATGTGGATTTGGCACATTCGTTTCATTTCTGGACGAATCGGTGCATCGTTTCATTTCCGGCCCGGATCGGTGCACTAAATGCAACACCGGCATGGTTTTTGGCACAATAATGAAACTGACCCAAACGAATCAAAACATCACTATTGGGTCCAAAAAAGTGGATTGGGTGCCTTTGTTTCATTTCTGGACGAATCGGTGCATCCTTTCATCTCCGGCCCGGATCGGTGCATTAAATGCAACAACGGCATGGTTTTCGGCACAGTAACGAAGCTGACCCAAACGAACCAAAACATCACTATTGGGTCCAAAAATGTCGATTGGGCACGTTCGTTTCGTGCTGGACGAATCGGTGCATCGTTTCGTTTCGGGCCCGGATCGGTGCATTAAATGCAACACCGGCATGATTTTCGGCACAGTAACGAAACTGACCCAAACGAACCAAAACAAAACTATTGGGTACATAAGAGTCGATTTGGCACGTTCGTTTCGTTTCTGGATGAATCGGTGCATCGTTTCATTTCCGGCCCGGATCGGTGCATTAAATGCAACACCGGCATGGTTTTCGGCACAGTAACGAAACTGACCCAAACGAACCAAAACATCACTATTGGGTCCATAAGAGTGGATTTGGCACGTTCGTTTCGTTTCTGAATGAATCGGTGCATCGTTTCATTTCCGGCCCGGATCGGTGCATTAAATGCAACAGCGGCATGGTTTTCGGCACAGTAACGAAACTGACCCAAACGAACCAAAACATCAATATTGGGTCCAAAAAACTGGATTGGGTGCGTTCGTTTTGTTTCTGGATGAATCGGTGCATCGTTTCATTTCCGGCCCGGATCGATGCATTAAATGCAACACCGGCATGATTTTCGGCACAGTAACGAAACTGACCCAAACGAACCAAAACAAAACTATTGGGTCCATAAGAGTGGATTTGGCACGTTCGTTTCGTTTCTGGATGAATCGGTGCATCGTTTCATTTCCGGCCCGGATCGGTGCATTAAATGCAACACCGGCATGGTTTTCGGCACAGTAACGAAACTGACCCAAACGAACCAAAACATCACTATTGGGTCCAAAAAAGTGGATTGGGTGCGTTCATTTTGTTTCTGGTTGAATCGGTGCATCGTTTCATTTTCGGCCCGGATCGATGCATTCAATGCAACACCGACATGGTTTTCAGCACAGTAACGAAACTGACCCAAACGAACCAAAACAAAACTATTGGGTCCAAAAAAGTCGATTGGGCGCGTTCGTTTCATTTCTGGACGAATCGGTGCATCATTTCATTTCCGGCCCGGATCGGTGCATTAAATACAACACCGGCTAGTTTTCGGCACAGTAACGAAACTGACCCAAACGAACCAAAACAAAACTATTGGGTCCATAAGAGTCGATTTGGCACGTTCGTTTTGTTTCTAGATGAATCGGTGCATCGTTTCATTTCCAGCCCGGATCGATGCATTAAATGCAACATCGGCATGATTTTTGGCACAGTAACGAAACTGACCCAAACGAACCAAAACATCACTATTTGCTACATAAATGTGGATTTGGCACATTCGTTTCATTTCTGGACGAATCGGTGCATCGTTTCATTTCCGGCCCGGATCGGTGCACTAAATGCAACACCGGCATGGTTTTTGGCACAATAATGAAACTGACCCAAACGAATCAAAACATCACTATTGGGTCCAAAAAAGTGGATTGGGTGCCTTTGTTTCATTTCTGGACGAATCGGTGCATCCTTTCATCTCCGGCCCGGATCGGTGCATTAAATGCAACAACGGCATGGTTTTCGGCACAGTAACGAAGCTGACCCAAACGAACCAAAACATCACTATTGGGTCCAAAAATGTCGATTGGGCACGTTCGTTTCGTGCTGGACGAATCGGTGCATCGTTTCGTTTCGGGCCCGGATCGGTGCATTAAATGCAACACCGGCATGATTTTCGGCACAGTAACGAAACTGACCCAAACGAACCAAAACAAAACTATTGGGTACATAAGAGTCGATTTGGCACGTTCGTTTCGTTTCTAGATGAATCGGTGCATCGTTTCATTTCCGGCCCGGATCGGTGCATTAAATGCAACACCGGCATGGTTTTCGGCACAGTAACGAAACTGACCCAAACGAATCAGAACATCACTATTGGGTCCAAAAAAGTGGATTGGGTGCGTTTGTTTCATTTCTGGACGAATCGGTGCATCCTTTCATCTCCGGCCCGGATCGGTGCATTAAATGCAACAACGGCATGGTTTTCGGCACAGTAACGAAGCTGACCCAAACGAACCAAAACATCACTATTGGGTCCAAAAATGTCGATTGGGCACGTTCGTTTCGTGCTGGATGAATCGGTGCATCGTTTCGTTTCGGGCCCGGATCGGTGCATTAAATGCAACACCGGCATGATTTTTGGCACAGTAACGAAACTGACCCAAACGAACCAAAACAAAACTATTGGGTACATAAGAGTGGATTTGGCACGTTCGTTTCGTTTCTGGATGAATCGGTGCATCGTTTCATTTCCGGCCCAGATCGGAGCATTAAATGCAACACCGGCATGGTTTTCGGCACAGTAACGAAACTGACCCAAACGAACCAAAACATCAATATTGGGTCCAAAAAACTGGATTGGGTGCGTTCGTTTTGTTTCTGGATGAATCGGTGCATCGTTTCATTTCCGGCCCGGATCGATGCATTAAATGCAACAACGGCATGATTTTCGGCACAGTAACGAAACTGACCCAAATGAACCAAAACAAAACTATTGGGTCCATAAGAGTGGATTTGGCACGTTCGTTTCGTTTCTGGATGAATCGGTGCATCGTTTCATTTCCGGCCCGGATCGGTGCATTAAATGCAACACCGGCATGGTTTTCGGCAGAGTAACGAAACTGACCCAAACGAACCAAAACATCACTATTGGGTCCATAAGAGTGGATTTGGCACGTTCGTTTCGTTTCTGAATGAATCGGTGCATCGTTTCATTTCCGGCCCGGATCGGTGCATTAAATGCAACACCGGCATGGTTTTCGGCACAGTAACGAAACTGACCCAAACGAACCAAAACATCAATATTGGGTCCAAAAAACTGGATTGGGTGCGTTCGTTTTGTTTCTGGATGAATCGGTGCATCGTTTCATTTCCGGCCCGGATCGATGCATTAAATGCAACACCGGCATGCTTTTCGGCACAGTAACGAAACTGACCCAAACGAACCAAAACAAAACTATTGGGTCCATAAGAGTGGATTTGGCACGTTCGTTTCGTTTCTGGATGAATCGGTGCATCGTTTCATTTCCGGCCCGGATCGGTGCATTAAATGCAACACCGGCATGGTTTTCGGCACAGTAACGAAACTGACCCAAACGAACCAAAACATCACTATTGGGTCAAAAAAACTGGATTGGGTGCGTTCATTTTGTTTCTGGATGAATCGGTGCATCGTTTCATTTTCGGCCCGGATCGATGCATTCAATGCAACACCGACATGGTTTTCAGCACAGTAACGAAACTGACCCAAACGAACCAAAACAAAACTATTGGGTCCATAAGAGTGGATTTGGCACGTTCGTTTCGTTTCTGGATGAATCGGTGCATCGTTTCATTTCTGGCCCAGATCGGTGCATTAAATGCAACACCGGCATGGTTTTCGGCACAGTAACGAAACTGACCCAAACGAACCAAAACATCAATATTGGGTCCAAAAAACTGGATTGGGTGCGTTCGTTTTGTTTCTGGATGAATCGGTGCATCGTTTCATTTCCGGCCCGGATCGATGCATTAAATGCAACAACGGCATGATTTTCGGCACAGTAACGAAACTGACCCAAACGAACCAAAACAAAACTATTGGGTCCATAAGAGTGGATTTGGCACGTTCGTTTCGTTTCTGGATGAATCGGTGCATCGTTTCATTTCCGGCCCGGATCGGTGCATTAAATGCAACACCGGCATGGTTTTCGGCACAGTAACGAAACTGACCCAAACGAACCAAAACATCACTATTGGGTCCATAAGAGTGGATTTGGCACGTTCGTTTCGTTTCTGAATGAATCGGTGCATCGTTTCATTTCCGGCCCGGATCGGTGCATTAAATGCAACAGCGGCATGGTTTTCGGCACAGTAACGAAACTGACCCAAACGAACCAAAACATCAATATTGGGTCCAAAAAACTGGATTGGGTGCGTTCGTTTTGTTTCTGGATGAGTCGGTGCATCGTTTCATTTCCGGCCCGGATCGATGCATTAAATGCAACACCGGCATGATTTTCGGCACAGTAACGAAACTGACCCAAACGAACCAAAACAAAACTATTGGGTCCATAAGAGTGGATTTGGCACGTTCGTTTCGTTTCTGGATGAATCGGTGCATCGTTTCATTTCCGGCCCGGATCGATGCATTAAATGCAACACCGGCATGATTTTCGGCACAGTAACGAAACTGACCCAAACGAACCAAAACAAAACTATTGGGTCCATAAGAGTGGATTTGGCACGTTCGTTTCGTTTCTGGATGAATCGGTGCATCGTTTCATTTCCGGCCCGGATCGGTGCATTAAATGCAACACCGGCATGGTTTTCGGCACAGTAACGAAACTGACCCAAACGAACCAAAACATCACTATTGGGTCCAAAAAAGTGGATTGGGTGCGTTCATTTTGTTTCTGGTTGAATCGGTGCATCGTTTCATTTTCGGCCCGGATCGATGCATTCAATGCAACACCGACATGGTTTTCAGCACAGTAACGAAACTGACCCAAACGAACCAAAACAAAACTATTGGGTCCAAAAAAGTCGATTGGGCGCGTTCGTTTCATTTCTGGACGAATCGGTGCATCATTTCATTTCCGGCCCGGATCGGTGCATTAAATACAACACCGGCTAGTTTTCGGCACAGTAACGAAACTGACCCAAACGAACCAAAACAAAACTATTGGGTCCATAAGAGTCGATTTGGCACGTTCGTTTTGTTTCTAGATGAATCGGTGCATCGTTTCATTTCCAGCCCGGATCGATGCATTAAATGCAACATCGGCATGATTTTTGGCACAGTAACGAAACTGACCCAAACGAACCAAAACATCACTATTTGCTACATAAATGTGGATTTGGCACATTCGTTTCATTTCTGGACGAATCGGTGCATCGTTTCATTTCCGGCCCGGATCGGTGCACTAAATGCAACACCGGCATGGTTTTTGGCACAATAATGAAACTGACCCAAACGAATCAAAACATCACTATTGGGTCCAAAAAAGTGGATTGGGTGCCTTTGTTTCATTTCTGGACGAATCGGTGCATCCTTTCATCTCCGGCCCGGATCGGTGCATTAAATGCAACAACGGCATGGTTTTCGGCACAGTAACGAAGCTGACCCAAACGAACCAAAACATCACTATTGGGTCCAAAAATGTCGATTGGGCACGTTCGTTTCGTGCTGGACGAATCGGTGCATCGTTTCGTTTCGGGCCCGGATCGGTGCATTAAATGCAACACCGGCATGATTTTCGGCACAGTAACGAAACTGACCCAAACGAACCAAAACAAAACTATTGGGTACATAAGAGTCGATTTGGCACGTTCGTTTCGTTTCTGGATGAATCGGTGCATCGTTTCATTTCCGGCCCGGATCGGTGCATTAAATGCAACACCGGCATGGTTTTCGGCACAGTAACGAAACTGACCCAAACGAATCAGAACATCACTATTGGGTCCAAAAAAGTGGATTGGGTGCGTTTGTTTCATTTCTGGACGAATCGGTGCATCCTTTCATCTCCGGCCCGGATCGGTGCATTAAATGCAACAACGGCATGGTTTTCGGCACAGTAACGAAGCTGACCCAAACGAACCAAAACATCACTATTGGGTCCAAAAATGTCGATTGGGCACGTTCGTTTCGTGCTGGATGAATCGGTGCATCGTTTCGTTTCGGGCCCGGATCGGTGCATTAAATGCAACACCGGCATGATTTTTGGCACAGTAACGAAACTGACCCAAACGAACCAAAACAAAACTATTGGGTACATAAGAGTGGATTTGGCACGTTCGTTTCGTTTCTGGATGAATCGGTGCATCGTTTCATTTCCGGCCCAGATCGGAGCATTAAATGCAACACCGGCATGGTTTTCGGCACAGTAACGAAACTGACCCAAACGAACCAAAACATCAATATTGGGTCCAAAAAACTGGATTGGGTGCGTTCGTTTTGTTTCTGGATGAATCGGTGCATCGTTTCATTTCCGGCCCGGATCGATGCATTAAATGCAACAACGGCATGATTTTCGGCACAGTAACGAAACTGACCCAAATGAACCAAAACAAAACTATTGGGTCCATAAGAGTGGATTTGGCACGTTCGTTTCGTTTCTGGATGAATCGGTGCATCGTTTCATTTCCGGCCCGGATCGGTGCATTAAATGCAACACCGGCATGGTTTTCGGCAGAGTAACGAAACTGACCCAAACGAACCAAAACATCACTATTGGGTCCATAAGAGTGGATTTGGCACGTTCGTTTCGTTTCTGAATGAATCGGTGCATCGTTTCATTTCCGGCCCGGATCGGTGCATTAAATGCAACACCGGCATGGTTTTCGGCACAGTAACGAAACTGACCCAAACGAACCAAAACATCAATATTGGGTCCAAAAAACTGGATTGGGTGCGTTCGTTTTGTTTCTGGATGAATCGGTGCATCGTTTCATTTCCGGCCCGGATCGATGCATTAAATGCAACACCGGCATGCTTTTCGGCACAGTAACGAAACTGACCCAAACGAACCAAAACAAAACTATTGGGTCCATAAGAGTGGATTTGGCACGTTCGTTTCGTTTCTGGATGAATCGGTGCATCGTTTCATTTCCGGCCCGGATCGGTGCATTAAATGCAACACCGGCATGGTTTTCGGCACAGTAACGAAACTGACCCAAACGAACCAAAACATCACTATTGGGTCAAAAAAACTGGATTGGGTGCGTTCATTTTGTTTCTGGATGAATCGGTGCATCGTTTCATTTTCGGCCCGGATCGATGCATTCAATGCAACACCGACATGGTTTTCAGCACAGTAACGAAACTGACCCAAACGAACCAAAACAAAACTATTGGGTCCATAAGAGTGGATTTGGCACGTTCGTTTCGTTTCTGGATGAATCGGTGCATCGTTTCATTTCTGGCCCAGATCGGTGCATTAAATGCAACACCGGCATGGTTTTCGGCACAGTAACGAAACTGACCCAAACGAACCAAAACATCAATATTGGGTCCAAAAAACTGGATTGGGTGCGTTCGTTTTGTTTCTGGATGAATCGGTGCATCGTTTCATTTCCGGCCCGGATCGATGCATTAAATGCAACAACGGCATGATTTTCGGCACAGTAACGAAACTGACCCAAACGAACCAAAACAAAACTATTGGGTCCATAAGAGTGGATTTGGCACGTTCGTTTCGTTTCTGGATGAATCGGTGCATCGTTTCATTTCCGGCCCGGATCGGTGCATTAAATGCAACACCGGCATGGTTTTCGGCACAGTAACGAAACTGACCCAAACGAACCAAAACATCACTATTGGGTCCATAAGAGTGGATTTGGCACGTTCGTTTCGTTTCTGAATGAATCGGTGCATCGTTTCATTTCCGGCCCGGATCGGTGCATTAAATGCAACAGCGGCATGGTTTTCGGCACAGTAACGAAACTGACCCAAACGAACCAAAACATCAATATTGGGTCCAAAAAACTGGATTGGGTGCGTTCGTTTTGTTTCTGGATGAGTCGGTGCATCGTTTCATTTCCGGCCCGGATCGATGCATTAAATGCAACACCGGCATGATTTTCGGCACAGTAACGAAACTGACCCAAACGAACCAAAACAAAACTATTGGGTCCATAAGAGTGGATTTGGCACGTTCGTTTCGTTTCTGGATGAATCGGTGCATCGTTTCATTTCCGGCCCGGATCGGTGCATTAAATGCAACACCGGCATGGTTTTCGGCACAGTAACGAAACTGACCCAAACGAACCAAAACATCACTATTGGGTCCAAAAAAGTGGATTGGGTGCGTTCATTTTGTTTCTGGTTGAATCGGTGCATCGTTTCATTTTCGGCCCGGATCGATGCATTCAATGCAACACCGACATGGTTTTCAGCACAGTAACGAAACTGACCCAAACGAACCAAAACAAAACTATTGGGTCCAAAAAAGTCGATTGGGCGCGTTCGTTTCATTTCTGGACGAATCGGTGCATCATTTCATTTCCGGCCCGGATCGGTGCATTAAATACAACACCGGCTAGTTTTCGGCACAGTAACGAAACTGACCCAAACGAACCAAAACAAAACTATTGGGTCCATAAGAGTCGATTTGGCACGTTCGTTTTGTTTCTAGATGAATCGGTGCATCGTTTCATTTCCAGCCCGGATCGATGCATTAAATGCAACATCGGCATGATTTTTGGCACAGTAACGAAACTGACCCAAACGAACCAAAACATCACTATTTGCTACATAAATGTGGATTTGGCACATTCGTTTCATTTCTGGACGAATCGGTGCATCGTTTCATTTCCGGCCCGGATCGGTGCACTAAATGCAACACCGGCATGGTTTTTGGCACAATAATGAAACTGACCAAACGAATCAAAACATCACTATTGGGTCCAAAAAAGTGGATTGGGTGCCTTTGTTTCATTTCTGGACGAATCGGTGCATCCTTTCATCTCCGGCCCGGATCGGTGCATTAAATGCAACAACGGCATGGTTTTCGGCACAGTAACGAAGCTGACCCAAACGAACCAAAACATCACTATTGGGTCCAAAAATGTCGATTGGGCACGTTCGTTTCGTGCTGGACGAATCGGTGCATCGTTTCGTTTCGGGCCCGGATCGGTGCATTAAATGCAACACCGGCATGATTTTCGGCACAGTAACGAAACTGACCCAAACGAACCAAAACAAAACTATTGGGTACATAAGAGTCGATTTGGCACGTTCGTTTCGTTTCTGGATGAATCGGTGCATCGTTTCATTTCCGGCCCGGATCGGTGCATTAAATGCAACACCGGCATGGTTTTCGGCACAGTAACGAAACTGACCCAAACGAATCAGAACATCACTATTGGGTCCAAAAAAGTGGATTGGGTGCGTTTGTTTCATTTCTGGACGAATCGGTGCATCCTTTCATCTCCGGCCCAGATCGGTGCATTAAATGCAACAACGGCATGGTTTTCGGCACAGTAACGAAGCTGACCCAAACGAACCAAAACATCACTATTGGGTCCAAAAATGTCGATTGGGCACGTTCGTTTCGTGCTGGATGAATCGGTGCATCGTTTCGTTTCGGGCCCGGATCGGT
The DNA here is from genome assembly GCA_033239725.1 of Echinochloa phyllopogon. NCBI lineage: Eukaryota > Viridiplantae > Streptophyta > Magnoliopsida > Poales > Poaceae > Echinochloa > Echinochloa phyllopogon. The sequence continues at coordinate 35,663,721 of BTCW01000018.1, forward strand.
GCATTAAATGCAACACCGGCATGATTTTTGGCACAGTAACGAAACTGACCCAAACGAACCAAAACAAAACTATTGGGTACATAAGAGTGGATTTGGCACGTTCGTTTCGTTTCTGGATGAATCGGTGCATCGTTTCATTTCCGGCCCAGATCGGAGCATTAAATGCAACACCGGCATGGTTTTCGGCACAGTAACGAAACTGACCCAAACGAACCAAAACATCAATATTGGGTCCAAAAAACTGGATTGGGTGCGTTCGTTTTGTTTCTGGATGAATCGGTGCATCGTTTCATTTCCGGCCCGGATCGATGCATTAAATGCAACAACGGCATGATTTTCGGCACAGTAACGAAACTGACCCAAATGAACCAAAACAAAACTATTGGGTCCATAAGAGTGGATTTGGCACGTTCGTTTCGTTTCTGGATGAATCGGTGCATCGTTTCATTTCCGGCCCGGATCGGTGCATTAAATGCAACACCGGCATGGTTTTCGGCACAGTAACGAAACTGACCCAAACGAACCAAAACATCACTATTGGGTCCATAAGAGTGGATTTGGCACGTTCGTTTCGTTTCTGAATGAATCGGTGCATCGTTTCATTTCCGGCCCGGATCGGTGCATTAAATGCAACACCGGCATGGTTTTCGGCACAGTAACGAAACTGACCCAAACGAACCAAAACATCAATATTGGGTCCAAAAAACTGGATTGGGTGCGTTCGTTTTGTTTCTGGATGAATCGGTGCATCGTTTCATTTCCGGCCCGGATCGATGCATTAAATGCAACACCAGCATGATTTTCGGCACAGTAACGAAACTGACCCAAACGAACCAAAACAAAACTATTGGGTCCATAAGAGTGGATTTGGCACGTTCGTTTCGTTTCTGGATGAATCGGTGCATCGTTTCATTTCCGGCCCGGATCGGTGCATTAAATGCAACACCGGCATGGTTTTCGGCACAGTAACGAAACTGACCCAAACGAACCAAAACATCACTATTGGGTCAAAAAAACTGGATTGGGTGCGTTCATTTTGTTTCTGGATGAATCGGTGCATCGTTTCATTTTCGGCCCGGATCGATGCATTCAATGCAACACCGACATGGTTTTCAGCACAGTAACGAAACTGACCCAAACGAACCAAAACAAAACTATTGGGTCCATAAGAGTGGATTTGGCACGTTCGTTTCGTTTCTGGATGAATCGGTGCATCGTTTCATTTCTGGCCCAGATCGGTGCATTAAATGCAACACCGGCATGGTTTTCGGCACAGTAACAAAACTGACCCAAACGAACCAAAACATCCATATTGGGTCCAAAAAACTGGATTGGGTGCGTTCGTTTTGTTTCTGGATGAATCGGTGCATCGTTTCATTTCCGGCCCGGATCGATGCATTAAATGCAACACCGGCATGATTTTCGGCACAGTAACGAAATTGACCCAAACGAACCAAAACAAAACTATTGGGTCCAAAAAAGTCGATTGGGCGCGTTCGTTTCATTTCTGGACGAATCGGTGCATCATTTCATTTCCGGCCCGGATCGGTGCATTAAATACAACACCGGCTAGTTTTCGGCACAGTAACGAAACTGACCCAAACGAACCAAAACAAAACTATTGGGTCCATAAGAGTCGATTTGGCACGTTCGTTTTGTTTCTAGATGAATCGGTGTATCGTTTCATTTCCAGCCCGGATCGATGCATTAAATGCAACATCGGCATGATTTTTGGCACAGTAACGAAACTGACCCAAACGAACCAAAACATCACTATTTGCTACATAAATGTGGATTTGGCACATTCGTTTCATTTCTGGACGAATCGGTGCATCGTTTCATTTCCGGCCCGGATCGGTGCACTAAATGCAACACCGGCATGGTTTTTGGCACAATAACGAAACTGACCCAAACGAACCAAAACAAAACTATTGGGTCCATAAGAGTCGATTTGGCACGTTCGTTTTGTTTCTAGATGAATCGGTGCATCGTTTCATTTCCAGCCCGGATCGATGCATTAAATGCAACACCGGCATGATTTTTGGCACAGTAACGAAACTGACCCAAACGAACCAAAACATCACTATTTGCTACATAAATGTGGATTTGGCACATTCGTTTCATTTCTGGACGAATCGGTGCATCGTTTCATTTCCGGCCCGGATCGGTGCACTAAATGCAACACCGGCATGGTTTTTGGCACAATAACGAAACTGACCCAAACGAATCAAAACATCACTATTGGGTCCAAAAAAGTGGATTGGGTGCGTTTGTTTCATTTCTGGACGAATCGGTGCATCCTTTCATCTCCGGCCCGGATCGGTGCATTAAATGCAACAACGGCATGGTTTTCGGCACAGTAACGAAGCTGACCCAAACGAACCAAAACATCACTATTGGGTCTAAAAATGTCGATTGGGCACGTTCGTTTCGTGCTGGATGAATCGGTGCATCGTTTCGTTTCGGGCCCGGATCGGTGCATTAAATGCAACACCGGCATGATTTTCGGCACAGTAACGAAACTGACCCAAACGAACCAAAACAAAACTATTGGGTACATAAGAGTGGATTTGGCACGTTCGTTTCGTTTCTGGATGAATCGGTGCATCGTTTCATTTCCGGCCCAGATCGGTGCATTAAATGCAACACCGGCATGGTTTTCGGCACAGTAACGAAACTGACCCAAACGAACCAAAACATCAATATTGGGTCCAAAAAACTGGATTGGGTGCGTTCGTTTTGTTTCTGGATGAATCGGTGCATCGTTTCATTTCCGGCCCGGATCGATGCATTAAATGCAACACCGGCATGATTTTCGGCACAATAACGAAACTGACCCAAACGAACCAAAACAAAACTATTGGGTCCATAAGAGTCGATTTGGCACGTTCGTTTTGTTTCTAGATGAATCGGTGCATCGTTTCATTTCCAGCCCGGATCGATGCATTAAATGCAACACCGGCATGATTTTTGGCACAGTAACGAAACTGACCCAAACGAACCAAAACATCACTATTTGCTACATAAATGTGGATTTGGCACATTCGTTTCATTTCTGGACGAATCGGTGCATCGTTTCATTTCCGGCCCGGATCGGTGCACTAAATGCAACACCGGCATGGTTTTTGGCACAATAACGAAACTGACCCAAACGAATCAAAACATCACTATTGGGTCCAAAAAAGTGGATTGGGTGCGTTTGTTTCATTTCTGGACGAATCGGTGCATCCTTTCATCTCCGGCCCGGATCGGTGCATTAAATGCAACAACGGCATGGTTTTCGGCACAGTAACGAAGCTGACCCAAACGAACCAAAACATCACTATTGGGTCCAAAAATGTCGATTGGGCACGTTCGTTTCGTGCTGGATGAATCGGTGCATCGTTTCGTTTCGGGCCCGGATCGGTGCATTAAATGCAACACCGGCATGATTTTCGGCACAGTAACGAAACTGACCCAAACGAACCAAAACAAAACTATTGGGTACATAAGAGTGGATTTGGCACGTTCGTTTCGTTTCTGGATGAATCGGTGCATCGTTTCATTTCTGGCCCAGATCGGTGCATTAAATGCAACACCGGCATGGTTTTCGGCACAGTAACGAAACTGACCCAAACGAACCAAAACATCAATATTGGGTCCAAAAAACTGGATTGGGTGCGTTCGTTTTGTTTCTGGATGAATCGGTGCATCGTTTCATTTCCGGCCCGGATCGATGCATTAAATGCAACACCGGCATGATTTTCGGCACAGTAACGAAACTGACCCAAACGAACCAAAACAAAACTATTGGGTCCATAAGAGTGGATTTGGCACGTTCGTTTCGTTTCTGGATGAATCGGTGCATCGTTTCATTTCCGGCCCGGATCGGTGCATTAAATGCAACACCGGCATGGTTTTCGGCACAGTAACGAAACTGACCCAAACGAACCAAAACATCACTATTGGGTCCATAAGAGTGGATTTGGCACGTTCGTTTCGTTTCTGAATGAATCGGTGCATCGTTTCATTTCCGGCCCGGATCGTTGCATTAAATGCAACACCGGCATGGTTTTCAGCACAGTAACGAAACTGACCCAAACGAACCAAAACATCACTATTGGGTCCAAAAAAGTGGATTGGGTGCGTTTGTTTCATTTCTGGACGAATCAGTGCATCATTTCATTTCCGGCCCGGATCGGTGCATTAAATACAACACCGGCTAGTTTTCGGCACAGTAACGAAACTGACCCAAGCGAACCAAAACAAAACTATTGGGTCCATAAGAGTCGATTTGGCACGTTCGTTTTGTTTCTAGATGAATCGGTGCATCGTTTCATTTCCAGCCCGGATCGGTGCATTAAATGCAACACCGGCTAGTTTTCGGCACAGTAACGAAACTGACCCAAACGAACCAAAACAAAACTATTGGGTCCATAAGAGTCGATTTGGCACGTTCGTTTTGTTTCTGGATGAATCGGTGCATCGTTTCATTTCCAGCCCGGATCGATGCATTAAATGCAACACCGGCATGATTTTTGGCACAGTAACGAAACTGACCCAAACGAACCAAAACATCACTATTTGCTACATAAATGTGGATTTGGCACATTCGTTTCATTTCTGGACGAATCGGTGCATCGTTTCATTTCCGGCCCGGATCGGTGCACTAAATGCAACATCGGCATGGTTTTTGGCACAATAACGAAACTGACCCAAACGAATCAAAACATCACTATTGGGTCCAAAAAAGTGGATTGGGTGCGTTTGTTTCATTTCTGGACGAATCGGTGCATCCTTTCATCTCCGGCCCGGATCGGTGCATTAAATGCAACAACGGCATGGTTTTCGGCACAGTAACGAAGCTGACCAAAACGAACCAAAACATAACTATTGGGTCCAAAAATGTCGATTGGGCACGTTCGTTTCATGCTGGACGAATCGGTGCATCGTTTCGTTTCGGGCCCGGATCGGTGCATTAAATGCAACAACGGCATGATTTTCGGCACAGTAACGAAACTGACCCAAACGAACCAAAACAAAACTATTGGGTACATAAGAGTGGATTTGGCACGTTCGTTTCGTTTCTGGATGAATCGGTGCATCGTTTAATTTCCGGCCCAGATCGGTGCATTAAATGCAACACCGGCATGGTTTTCGGCACAGTAACGAAACTGACCCAAACGAACCAAAACATCAATATTGGGTCCAAAAAACTGGATTGGGTGCGTTCGTTTTGTTTCTGGATGAATCGGTGCATCGTTTCATTTCCGGCCCGGATCGATGCATTAAATGCAACACCGGCATGATTTTCGGCACAGTAACGAAACTGACCCAAACGAACCAAAACAAAACTATTGGGTCCATAAGAGTGGATTTGGCACGTTCGTTTTGTTTCTGGATGAATCGGTGCATCGTTTCATTTCCGGCCCGGATCGGTGCATTAAATGCAATACCGGCATGGTTTTCGGCACAGTAACGAAACTGACCCAAACGAACCAAAACATCACTATTGGGTCCAAAAAAGTGGATTGGGTGCGTTCATTTTGTTTCTGGATGAATCGGTGCATCGTTTCATTTTCGGCCCGGATCGATGCATTCAATGCAACACCGGCATGGTTTTCGGCACAGTAACGAAACTGACCCAAACGAACCAAAACATCAATATTGGGTCCAAAAAACTGGATTGGGTGCGTTCGTTTTGTTTCTGGATGAATCGGTGCATCGTTTCATTTCCGGCCCGGATCGATGCATTAAATGCAACACCGGCATGATTTTCGGCACAGTAACGAAACTGACCCAAACGAACCAAAACAAAACTATTGGGTCCATAAGAGTGGATTTGGCACGTTCGTTTCGTTTCTGGATGAATCGGTGCATCGTTTCATTTCCGGCCCGGATCGGTGCATTAAATGCAACACCGGCATGGTTTTCGGCACAGTAACGAAACTGACCCAAACGAACCAAAACATCACTATTGGGTCCATAAGAGTGGATTTGGCACGTTCGTTTCGTTTCTGAATGAATCGGTGCATCGTTTCATTTCCGGCCCGGATCGTTGCATTAAATGCAACACCGGCATGGTTTTCAGCACAGTAACGAAACTGACCCAAACGAACCAAAACATCACTATTGGGTCCAAAAAAGTGGATTGGGTGCGTTTGTTTCATTTCTGGACGAATCGGTGCATCATTTCATTTCCGGCCCGGATCGGTGCATTAAATACAACACCGGCTAGTTTTCGGCACAGTAACGAAACTGACCCAAACGAACCAAAACAAAACTATTGGGTCCATAAGAGTCGATTTGGCACGTTCGTTTTGTTTCTAGATGAATCGGTGCATCGTTTCATTTCCAGCCCGGATCGGTGCATTAAATGCAACACCGGCTAGTTTTCGGCACAGTAACGAAACTGACCCAAACGAACCAAAACAAAACTATTGGGTCCATAAGAGTCGATTTGGCACGTTCGTTTTGTTTCTGGATGAATCGGTGCATCGTTTCATTTCCAGCCCGGATCGATGCATTAAATGCAACACCGGCATGATTTTTGGCACAGTAACGAAACTGACCCAAACGAACCAAAACATCACTATTTGCTACATAAATGTGGATTTGGCACATTCGTTTCATTTCTGGACGAATCGGTGCATCGTTTCATTTCCGGCCCGGATCGGTGCACTAAATGCAACATCGGCATGGTTTTTGGCACAATAACGAAACTGACCCAAACGAATCAAAACATCACTATTGGGTCCAAAAAAGTGGATTGGGTGCGTTTGTTTCATTTCTGGACGAATCGGTGCATCCTTTCATCTCCGGCCCGGATCGGTGCATTAAATGCAACAACGGCATGGTTTTCGGCACAGTAACGAAGCTGACCAAAACGAACCAAAACATAACTATTGGGTCCAAAAATGTCGATTGGGCACGTTCGTTTCATGCTGGACGAATCGGTGCATCGTTTCGTTTCGGGCCCGGATCGGTGCATTAAATGCAACAACGGCATGATTTTCGGCACAGTAACGAAACTGACCCAAACGAACCAAAACAAAACTATTGGGTACATCAGAGTGGATTTGGCACGTTCGTTTCGTTTCTGGATGAATCGGTGCATCGTTTAATTTCCGGCCCAGATCGGTGCATTAAATGCAACACCGGCATGGTTTTCGGCACAGTAACGAAACTGACCCAAACGAACCAAAACATCAATATTGGGTCCAAAAAACTGGATTGGGTGCGTTCATTTTGTTTCTGGATGAATCGGTGCATCGTTTCATTTCCGGCCCGGATCGATGCATTAATTGCAACACCGGCATGATTTTCGGCACAGTAACGAAACTGACCCAAACGAACCAAAACAAAACTATTGGGTCCATAAGAGTGGATTTGGCACGTTCGTTTTGTTTCTGGATGAATCGGTGCATCGTTTCATTTCCGGCCCGGATCGGTGCATTAAATGCAATACCGGCATGGTTTTTGGCACAGTAACGAAACTGACCCAAACGAACCAAAACATCACTATTGGGTCCAAAAAAGTGGATTGGGTGCGTTCATTTTGTTTCTGGATGAATCGGTGCATCGTTTCATTTTCGGCCCGGATCGATGCATTCAATGCAACACCGACATGGTTTTCGGCACAGTAACGAAACTGACCCAAACGAACCAAAACAAAACTATTGGGTCCATAAGAGTGGATTTGGCACGTTCGTTTCGTTTCTGGATGAATCGGTGCATCGTTTCATTTCCGGCCCGGATCGGTGCATTAAATGCAACACCGGCATGGTTTTCGGCACAGTAACGAAACTGACCCAAACGAACCAAAACATCACTATTGGGTCCAAAAAAGTGGATTGGGTGCGTTCATTTTGTTTCTGGATGAATCGGTGCATCGTTTCATTTTCGGCCCGGATCGATGCATTCAATGCAACACCGACATGGTTTTCAGCACAGTAACGAAACTGACCCAAACGAACCAAAACAAAACTATTGGGTCCAAAAAAGTCGATTGGGCGCGTTCGTTTCATTTCTGGACGAATCGGTGCATCATTTCATTTCCGGCCCGGATCGGTGCATTAAATACAACACCGGCTAGTTTTCGGCACAGTAACGAAACTGACCCAAACGAACCAAAACAAAACTATTGGGTCCATAAGAGTCGATTTGGCACGTTCGTTTTGTTTCTAGATGAATCGGTGCATCGTTTCATTTCCAGCCCGGATCGATGCATTAAATGCAACATCGGCATGATTTTTGGCACAGTAACGAAACTGACCCAAACGAACCAAAACATCACTATTTGGTACATAAATGTGGATTTGGCACATTCGTTTCATTTCTGGACGAATCGGTGCATCGTTTCATTTCCGGCCCGGATCGGTGCACTAAATGCAACACCGGCATGGTTTTTGGCACAATAACGAAACTGACCCAAACGAATCAAAACATCACTATTGGGTCCAAAAAAGTGGATTGGGTGCGTTTGTTTCATTTCTGGACGAATCGGTGCATCCTTTCATCTCCGGCCCGGATCAGTGCATTAAATGCAACAACGGCATGGTTTTCGGCACAGTAACGAAGCTGACCCAAACGAACCAAAACATCACTATTGGGTCCAAAAATGTCGATTGGGCACGTTCGTTTCGTGCTGGACGAATCGGTGCATCGTTTCGTTTCGGGCCCGGATCGGTGCATTAAATGCAACACCGGCATGATTTTCGGCACAGTAACGAAACTGACCCAAACGAACCAAAACAAAACTATTGGGTACATAAGAGTGGATTTGGCACGTTCGTTTCGTTTCTGGATGAATCGGTGCATCGTTTCATTTCCGGCCCGGATCGGTGCATTAAATGCAACACCGACATGGTTTTCGGCACAGTAACGAAACTGACCCAAACGAATCAGAACATCACTATTGGGTCCAAAAAAGTGGATTGGGTGCGTTTGTTTCATTTCTGGACGAATCGGTGCATCCTTTCATCTCCGGCCCGGATCGGTGCATTAAATGCAACAACGGCATGGTTTTCGGCACGGTAACGAAGCTGACCCAAACGAACCAAAACATCACTATTGGGTCCAAAAATGTCGATTGGGCACGTTCGTTTCGTGCTGGATGAATCGGTGCATCGTTTCGTTTCGGGCCCGGATCGGTGCATTAAATGCAACACCGGCATGATTTTTGGCACAGTAACGAAACTGACCCAAACGAACCAAAACAAAACTATTGGGTACATAAGAGTGGATTTGGCACGTTCGTTTCGTTTCTGGATGAATCGGTGCATCGTTTCATTTCCGGCCCAGATCGGTGCATTAAATGCAACAGCGGCATGGTTTTCGGCACAGTAACGAAACTGACCCAAACGAACCAAAACATCAATATTGGGTCCAAAAAACTGGATTGGGTGCGTTCGTTTTGTTTCTGGATGAATCGGTGCATCGTTTCATTTCCGGCCCGGATCGATGCATTAAATGCAACAACGGCATGATTTTTGGCACAGTAACGAAACTGACCCAAACGAACCAAAACAAAACTATTGGGTCCATAAGAGTGGATTTGGCACGTTCGTTTCGTTTCTGGATGAATCGGTGCATCGTTTCATTTCCGGCCCGGATCGGTGCATTAAATGCAACACCGGCATGGTTTTCGGCACAGTAACGAAACTGACCCAAACGAACCAAAACATCACTATTGGGTCCATAAGAGTGGATTTGGCACGTTCGTTTCGTTTCTGAATGAATCGGTGCATCGTTTCATTTCCGGCCCGGATCGGTGCATTAAATGCAACACCGGCATGGTTTTCGGCACAGTAACGAAACTGACCCAAACGAACCAAAACATCAATATTGGGTCCAAAAAACTGGATTGGGTGCGTTCGTTTTGTTTCTGGATGAATCGGTGCATCGTTTCATTTCCGGCCCGGATCGATGCATTAAATGCAACACCGGCATGATTTTCGGCACAGTAACGAAACTGACCCAAACGAACCAAAACAAAACTATTGGGTCCATAAGAGTGGATTTGGCACGTTCGTTTCGTTTCTGGATGAATCGGTGCATCGTTTCATTTCCGGCCCGGATCGGTGCATTAAATGCAACACCGGCATGGTTTTCGGCACAGTAACGAAACTGACCCAAACGAACCAAAACATCACTATTGGGTCAAAAAAACTGGATTGGGTGCGTTCATTTTGTTTCTGGATGAATCGGTGCATCGTTTCATTTTCGGCCCGGATCGATGCATTCAATGCAACACCGACATGGTTTTCAGCACAGTAACGAAACTGACCCAAACGAACCAAAACAAAACTATTGGGTCCATAAGAGTGGATTTGGCACGTTCGTTTCGTTTCTGGATGAATCGGTGCATCGTTTCATTTCTGGCCCAGATCGGTGCATTAAATGCAACACCGGCATGGTTTTCGGCACAGTAACGAAACTGACCCAAATGAACCAAAACATCCATATTGGGTCCAAAAAACTGGATTGGGTGCGTTCGTTTTGTTTCTGGATGAATCGGTGCATCGTTTCATTTCCGGCCCGGATCGATGCATTAAATGCAACACCGGCATGATTTTCGGCACAGTAACGAAACTGACCCAAACGAACCAAAACAAAACTATTGGGTCCATAAGAGTGGATTTGGCACGTTCGTTTTGTTTCTGGATGAATCGGTGCATCGTTTCATTTCCGGCCCGGATCGGTGCATTAAATGCAACACCGGCATGGTTTTCGGCACAGTAACGAAACTGACCCAAACGAACCAAAACATCACTATTGGGTCCAAAAAAGTGGATTGGGTGCGTTCATTTTGTTTCTGGATGAATCGGTGCATCGTTTCATTTTCGGCCCGGATCGATGCATTCAATGCAACACCGACATGGTTTTCGGCACAGTAACGAAACTGACCCAAACGAACCAAAACAAAACTATTGGGTCCATAAGAGTGGATTTGGCACGTTCGTTTCGTTTCTGGATGAATCGGTGCATCGTTTCATTTCCGGCCCGGATCGGTGCATTAAATGCAACACCGGCATGGTTTTCGGCACAGTAACGAAACTGACCCAAACGAACCAAAACATCACTATTGGGTCCAAAAAAGTGGATTGGGTGCGTTCATTTTGTTTCTGGATGAATCGGTGCATCGTTTCATTTTCGGCCCGGATCGATGCATTCAATGCAACACCGACATGGTTTTCAGCACAGTAACGAAACTGACCCAAACGAACCAAAACAAAACTATTGGGTCCAAAAAAGTCGATTGGGCGCGTTCGTTTCATTTCTGGACGAATCGGTGCATCATTTCATTTCCGGCCCGGATCGGTGCATTAAATACAACACCGGCTAGTTTTCGGCACAGTAACGAAACTGACCCAAACGAACCAAAACAAAACTATTGGGTCCATAAGAGTCGATTTGGCACGTTCGTTTTGTTTCTAGATGAATCGGTGCATCGTTTCATTTCCAGCCCGGATCGATGCATTAAATGCAACACCGGCATGATTTTTGGCACAGTAACGAAACTGACCCAAACGAACCAAAACATCACTATTTGCTACATAAATGTGGATTTGGCACATTCGTTTCATTTCTGGACGAATCGGTGCATCGTTTCATTTCCGGCCCGGATCGGTGCACTAAATGCAACACCGGCATGGTTTTTGGCACAATAACGAAACTGACCCAAACGAATCAAAACATCACTATTGGGTCCAAAAAAGTGGATTGGGTGCGTTTGTTTCATTTCTGGACGAATCGGTGCATCCTTTCATCTCCGGCCCGGATCGGTGCATTAAATGCAACAACGGCATGGTTTTCGGCACAGTAACGAAGCTGACCCAAACGAACCAAAACATCACTATTGGGTCCAAAAATGTCGATTGGGCACGTTCGTTTCGTGCTGGATGAATCGGTGCATCGTTTCGTTTCGGGCCCGGATCGGTGCATTAAATGCAACACCGGCATGATTTTCGGCACAGTAACGAAACTGACCCAAACGAACCAAAACAAAACTATTGGGTACATAAGACTGGATTTGGCACGTTCGTTTCGTTTCTGGATGAATCGGTGCATCGTTTCATTTCCGGCCCAGATCGGTGCATTAAATGCAACACCGGCATGGTTTTCGGCACAGTAACGAAACTGACCCAAACGAACCATAACATCAATATTGGGTCCAAAAAACTGGATTGGGTGCGTTCGTTTTGTTTCTGGATGAATCAGTGCATCGTTTCATTTCCGGCCCGGATCGATGCATTAAATGCAACACCGGCATGATTTTCGGCACAGTAACGAAACTGACCCAAACGAACCAAAACAAAACTATTGGGTCCATAAGAGTGGATTTGGCACGTTCGTTTCGTTTCTGGATGAATCGGTGCATCGTTTCATTTCCGGCCCGGATCGGTGCATTAAATGCAACACCGGCATGGTTTTCGGCACAGTAACGAAACTGACCCAAACGAACCAAAACATCACTATTGGGTCCATAAGAGTGGATTTGGCACGTTCGTTTCGTTTCTGAATGAATCGGTGCATCGTTTCATTTCCGGCCCGGATCGGTGCATTAAATGCAACACCGGCATGGTTTTCGGCACAGTAACGAAACTGACCCAAACGAACCAAAACATCACTATTGGGTCCATAAGAGTGGATTTGGCACGTTCGTTTCGTTTCTGAATGAATCGGTGCATCGTTTCATTTCCGGCCCGGATCGTTGCATTAAATGCAACACCGGCATGGTTTTCAGCACAGTAACGAAACTGACCCAAACGAACCAAAACATCACTATTGGGTCCAAAAAAGTGGATTGGGTGCGTTTGTTTCATTTCTGGACGAATCAGTGCATCATTTCATTTCCGGCCCGGATCGGTGCATTAAATACAACACCGGCTAGTTTTCGGCACAGTAACGAAACTGACCCAAACGAACCAAAACAAAACTATTGGGTCCATAAGAGTGGATTTGGCACGTTCGTTTCGTTTCTGGATGAATCGGTGCATCGTTTCATTTCCGGCCCGGATCGGTGCATTAAATGCAACACCGGCATGGTTTTCGGCACAGTAACGAAACTGACCCAAACGAACCAAAACATCACTATTGGGTCCATAAGAGTGGATTTGGCACGTTCGTTTCGTTTCTGAATGAATCGGTGCATCGTTTCATTTCCGGCCCGGATCGGTGCATTAAATGCAACACCGGCATGGTTTTCGGCACAGTAACGAAACTGACCCAAACGAACCAAAACATCAATATTGGGTCCAAAAAACTGGATTGGGTGCGTTCGTTTTGTTTCTGGATGAATCGGTGCATCGTTTCATTTCCGGCCCGGATCGATGCATTAAATGCAACACCGGCATGATTTTCGGCACAGTAACGAAACTGACCCAAACGAACCAAAACAAAACTATTGGGTCCATAAGAGTGGATTTGGCACGTTCGTTTCGTTTCTGGATGAATCGGTGCATCGTTTCATTTCCGGCCCGGATCGGTGCATTAAATGCAACACCGGCATGGTTTTCGGCACAGTAACGAAACTGACCCAAACGAACCAAAACATCACTATTGGGTCCATAAGAGTGGATTTGGCACGTTCGTTTCGTTTCTGGATGAATCGGTGCATCGTTTCATTTCCGGCCCGGATCGGTGCATTAAATGCAACACCGGCATGGTTTTCGGCACAGTAACGAAACTGACCCAAACGAACCAAAACATCACTATTGGGTCCAAAAAAGTGGATTGGGTGCGTTCATTTTGTTTCTGGATGAATCGGTGCATCGTTTCATTTTCGGCCCGGATCGATGCATTCAATGCAACACCGACATGGTTTTCAGCACAGTAACGAAACTGACCCAAACGAACCAAAACAAAACTATTGGGTCCAAAAAAGTCGATTGGGCGCGTTCGTTTCATTTCTGGACGAATCGGTGCATCATTTCATTTCCGGCCCGGATCGGTGCATTAAATACAACACCGGCTAGTTTTCGGCACAGTAACGAAACTGACCCAAACGAACCAAAACAAAACTATTGGGTCCATAAGAGTCGATTTGGCACGTTCGTTTTGTTTCTAGATGAATCGGTGCATCGTTTCATTTCCAGCCCGGATCGATGCATTAAATGCAACACCGGCATGATTTTTGGCACAGTAACGAAACTGACCCAAACGAACCAAAACATCACTATTTGCTACATAAATGTGGATTTGGCACATTCGTTTCATTTCTGGACGAATCGGTGCATCGTTTCATTTCCGGCCCGGATCGGTGCACTAAATGCAACACCGGCATGGTTTTTGGCACAATAACGAAACTGACCCAAACGAATCAAAACATCACTATTGGGTCCAAAAAAGTGGATTGGGTGCGTTTGTTTCATTTCTGGACGAATCGGTGCATCCTTTCATCTCCGGCCCGGATCGGTGCATTAAATGCAACAACGGCATGGTTTTCGGCACAGTAACGAAGCTGACCCAAACGAACCAAAACATCACTATTGGGTCCAAAAATGTCGATTGGGCACGTTCGTTTCGTGCTGGATGAATCGGTGCATCGTTTCGTTTCGGGCCCGGATCGGTGCATTAAATGCAACACCGGCATGATTTTCGGCACAGTAACGAAACTGACCCAAACGAACCAAAACAAAACTATTGGGTACATAAGACTGGATTTGGCACGTTCGTTTCGTTTCTGGATGAATCGGTGCATCGTTACATTTCCGGCCCAGATCGGTGCATTAAATGCAACACCGGCATGGTTTTCGGCACAGTAACGAAACTGACCCAAACGAACCATAACATCAATATTGGGTCCAAAAAACTGGATTGGGTGCGTTCGTTTTGTTTCTGGATGAATCAGTGCATCGTTTCATTTCCGGCCCGGATCGATGCATTAAATGCAACACCGGCATGATTTTCGGCACAGTAACGAAACTGACCCAAACGAACCAAAACAAAACTATTGGGTCCATAAGAGTGGATTTGGCACGTTCGTTTCGTTTCTGGATGAATCGGTGCATCGTTTCATTTCCGGCCCGGATCGGTGCATTAAATGCAACACCGGCATGGTTTTCGGCACAGTAACGAAACTGACCCAAACGAACCAAAACATCACTATTGGGTCCATAAGAGTGGATTTGGCACGTTCGTTTCGTTTCTGAATGAATCGGTGCATCGTTTCATTTCCGGCCCGGATCGTTGCATTAAATGCAACACCGGCATGGTTTTCAGCACAGTAACGAAACTGACCCAAACGAACCAAAACATCACTATTGGGTCCAAAAAAGTGGATTGGGTGCGTTTGTTTCATTTCTGGACGAATCAGTGCATCATTTCATTTCCGGCCCGGATCGGTGCATTAAATACAACACCGGCTAGTTTTCGGCACAGTAACGAAACTGACCCAAACGAACCAAAACAAAACTATTGGGTCCATAAGAGTGGATTTGGCACGTTCGTTTCGTTTCTGGATGAATCGGTGCATCGTTTCATTTCCGGCCCGGATCGGTGCATTAAATGCAACACCGGCATGGTTTTCGGCACAGTAACGAAACTGACCCAAACGAACCAAAACATCACTATTGGGTCCATAAGAGTGGATTTGGCACGTTCGTTTCGTTTCTGAATGAATCGGTGCATCGTTTCATTTCCGGCCCGGATCGGTGCATTAAATGCAACACCGGCATGGTTTTCGGCACAGTAACGAAACTGACCCAAACGAACCAAAACATCAATATTGGGTCCAAAAAACTGGATTGGGTGCGTTCGTTTTGTTTCTGGATGAATCGGTGCATCGTTTCATTTCCGGCCCGGATCGATGCATTAAATACAACACCGGCATGATTTTCGGCACAGTAACGAAACTGACCCAAACGAACCAAAACAAAACTATTGGGTCCATAAGAGTGGATTTGGCACGTTCGTTTCGTTTCTGGATGAATCGGTGCATCGTTTCATTTCCGGCCCGGATCGGTGCATTAAATGCAACACCGGCATGGTTTTCGGCACAGTAACGAAACTGACCCAAACGAACCAAAACATCACTATTGGGTCCATAAGAGTGGATTTGGCACGTTCGTTTCGTTTCTGAATGAATCGGTGCATCGTTTCATTTCCGGCCCGGATCGGTGCATTAAATGCAACACCGGCATGGTTTTCAGCACAGTAACGAAACTGACCCAAACGAACCAAAACATCACTATTGGGTCCAAAAAAGTGGATTGGGTGCGTTTGTTTCATTTCTGGACGAATCGGTGCATCATTTCATTTCCGGCCCGGATCGGTGCATTAAATGCAACACCGGCTAGTTTTCGGCACAGTAACGAAACTGACCCAAACGAACCAAAACAAAACTATTGGGTCCATAAGAGTCGATTTGGCACGTTCGTTTTGTTTCTAGATGAATCGGTGCATCGTTTCATTTCCAGCCCGGATCGATGCATTAAATGCAACACCGGCATGATTTTCGAACAGTAACGAAACTGACCCAAACGAATCAAAACATCACTATTGGGTCCAAAAAAGTGGATTGGGTGCGTTTGTTTCATTTCTGGACGAATCGGTGCATCCTTTCATCTCCGGCCCGGATCGGTGCATTAAATGCAACAACGGCATGGTTTTCGGCACAGTAACGAAGCTAACCCCAAACGAACCAAAACATCACTATTGGGTCCAAAAATGTCGATTGGGCACGTTCGTTTCGTGCTGGACGAATCGGTGCATCGTTTCGTTTCGGGCCCGGATCGGTGCATTAAATGCAACACCGGCATGATTTTCGGAACAGTAACGAAACTGACCCAAACGAACCAAAACAAAACTATTGGGTCCATAAGAGTGGATTTGGCACGTTCGTTTCGTTTCTGGATGAATCGGTGCATCGTTTCATTTCCGGCCCGGATCGGTGCATTAAATGCAACACCGGCATGGTTTTCGGCACAGTAACGAAACTGACCCAAACGAACCAAAACATCACTATTGGGTCCATAAGAGTGGATTTGGCACGTTCGTTTCGTTTCTGGATGAATCGGTGCATCGTTTCATTTCCGGCCCGGATCGGTGCATTAAATGCAACACCGGCATGGTTTTCGGCACAGTAACGAAACTGACCCAAACGAACCAAAACCTCACTATTGGGTCCATAAGAGTGGATTTGGCACGTTCGTTTCGTTTCTGAATGAATCGGTGCATCGTTTCATTTCCGGCCCGGATCGGTGCATTAAATGCAACACCGGCATGGTTTTCGGCACAGTAACGAAACTGACCCAAACGAACCAAAACATCAATATTGGGTCCAAAAAACTGGATTGGGTGCGTTCGTTTTGTTTCTGGATGAATCGGTGCATCGTTTCATTTCCGGCCCGGATCGATGCATTAAATGCAACACCGGCATGATTTTCGGCACAGTAACGAAACTGACCCAAACGAACCAAAACAAAACTATTGGGTCCATAAGAGTGGATTTGGCACGTTCGTTTCGTTTCTGGATGAATCGGTGCATCGTTTCATTTCCGGCCCGGATCGGTGCATTAAATGCAACACCGGCATGGTTTTCAGCACAGTAACGAAACTGACCCAAACGAACCAAAACATCACTATTGGGTCCATAAGAGTGGATTTGGCACGTTCGTTTCGTTTCTGAATGAATCGGTGCATCGTTTCATTTCCGGCCCGGATCGGTGCATTAAATGCAACACCGGCATGGTTTTCAGCACAGTAACGAAACTGACCCAAACGAACCAAAACATCACTATTGGGTCCAAAAAAGTGGATTGGGTGCGTTTGTTTCATTTCTGGACGAATCGGTGCATCATTTCATTTCCGGCCCGGATCGGTGCATTAAATGCAACACCGGCTAGTTTTCGGCACAGTAACGAAACTGACCCAAACGAACCAAAACAAAACTATTGGGTCCATAAGAGTCGATTTGGCACGTTCGTTTTGTTTCTAGATGAATCGGTGCATCGTTTCATTTCCAGCCCGGATCGATGCATTAAATGCAACACCGGCATGATTTTCGGCACAGTAACGAAACTGACCCAAACGAATCAAAACATCACTATTGGGTCCAAAAAAGTGGATTGGGTGCATTTGTTTCATTTCTGGACGAATCGGTGCATCCTTTCATCTCCGGCCCGGATCGGTGCATTAAATGCAACAACGGCATGGTTTTCGGCACAGTAACGAAGCTAACCCCAAACGAACCAAAACATCACTATTGGGTCCAAAAATGTCGATTGGGCACGTTCGTTTCGTGCTGGACGAATCGGTGCATCGTTTCGTTTCGGGCCCGGATCGGTGCATTAAATGCAACACCGGCATGATTTTCGGAACAGTAACGAAACTGACCCAAACGAACCAAAACAAAACTATTGGGTCCATAAGAGTGGATTTGGCACGTTCGTTTCGTTTCTGGATGAATCGGTGCATCGTTTCATTTCCGGCCCGGATCGGTGCATTAAATGCAACACCGGCATGGTTTTCGGCACAGTAACGAAACTGACCCAAACGAACCAAAACATCACTATTGGGTCCATAAGAGTGGATTTGGCACGTTCGTTTCGTTTCTGGATGAATCGGTGCATCGTTTCATTTCCGGCCCGGATCGGTGCATTAAATGCAACACCGGCATGGTTTTCGGCACAGTAACGAAACTGACCCAAACGAACCAAAACATCACTATTGGGTCCATAAGAGTGGATTTGGCACGTTCGTTTCGTTTCTGAATGAATCGGTGCATCGTTTCATTTCCGGCCCGGATCGGTGCATTAAATGCAACACCGGCATGGTTTTCGGCACAGTAACGAAACTGACCCAAAATAACCAAAACATCAATATTGGGTCCAAAAAACTGGATTGGGTGCGTTCGTTTTGTTTCTGGATGAATCGGTGCATCGTTTCATTTCCGGCCCGGATCGATGCATTAAATGCTACACCGGCATGATTTTCGGCACAGTAACGAAACTGACCCAAACGAACCAAAACAAAACTATTGGGTCCATAAGAGTGGATTTGGCACGTTCGTTTCGTATCTGGATGAATCGGTGCATCGTTTCATTTCCGGCCCGAATCGGTGCATTAAATGCAACACCGGCATGGTTTTCGGCACAGTAACGAAACTGACCCAAACGAACCAAAACATCACTATTGGGTCCATAAGAGTGGATTTGGCACGTTCGTTTCGTTTCTGAATGAATCGGTGCATCGTTTCATTTCCGGCCCGGATCGGTGCATTAAATGCAACACCGGCATGGTTTTCAGCACAGTAACGAAACTGACCCAAACGAACCAAAACATCACTATTGGGTCCAAAAAAGTGGATTGGGTGCGTTTGTTTCATTTCTGGACGAATCGGTGCATCATTTCATTTCCGGCCCGGATCGGTGCATTAAATGCAACACCGGCTAGTTTTCGGCACAGTAACGAAACTGACCCAAACGAACCAAAACAAAACTATTGGGTCCATAAGAGTCGATTTGGCACGTTCGTTTTGTTTCTAGATGAATCGGTGCATCGTTTCATTTCCAGCCCGGATCGATGCATTAAATGCAACACCGGCATGATTTTCGGCACAGTAACGAAACTGACCCAAACGAATCAAAACATCACTATTGGGTCCAAAAAAGTGGATTGGGTGCGTTTGTTTCATTTCTGGACGAATCGGTGCATCCTTTCATCTCCGGCCCGGATCGGTGCATTAAATGCAACAACGGCATGGTTTTCGGCACAGTAACGAAGCTAACCCAAACGAACCAAAACATCACTATTGGGTCCAAAAATGTCGATTGGGCACGTTCGTTTCGTGCTGGACGAATCGGTGCATCGTTTCGTTTCGGGCCCGGATCGGTGCATTAAATGCAACACCGGCATGATTTTCGGCACAGTAACGAAACTGACCCAAACGAACCAAAACAAAACTATTGGGTCCATAAGAGTGGATTTGGCACGTTCGTTTCGTTTCTGGATGAATCGGTGCATCGTTTCATTTCCGGCCCGGATCGGTGCATTAAATGCAACACCGGCATGGTTTTCGGCACAGTAACGAAACTGACCCAAACGAACCAAAACATCACTATTGGGTCCAAAAAAGTGGATTGGGTGCGTTCATTTTGTTTCTGGATGAATCGGTGCATCGTTTCATTTTCGGCCCGGATCGATGCATTCAATGCAACACCGACATGATTTTCGGCACAGTAACGAAACTGACCCAAACGAACCAAAACAAAACTATTGGGTACATAAGAGTGGATTTGGCACGTTCGTTTCGTTTCTGGATGAATCGGTGCATCGTTTCATTTCCGGCCCAGATCGGTGCATTAAATGCAACACCGGCATGGTTTTCGGCACAGTAACGAAACTGACCCAAACGAACCAAAACATCAATATTGGGTCCAAAAAACTGGATTGGGTGCGTTCGTTTTGTTTCTGGATGAATCGGTGCATCGTTTCATTTCCGGCCCGGATCGATGCATTAAATGCAACACCGGCATGATTTTCGGCACAGTAACGAAACTGACCCAAACGAACCAAAACAAAACTATTGGGTCCATAAGAGTGGATTTGGCACGTTCGTTTCGTTTCTGGATGAATCGGTGCATCGTTTCATTTTCGGCCCGGATCGGTGCATTAAATGCAACACCGGCATGGTTTTCGGCACAGTAACGAAACTGACCCAAACGAACCAAAACATCACTATTGGGTCCAAAAAAGTGGATTGGGTGCGTTCATTTTGTTTCTGGATGAATCGGTGCATCGTTTCATTTTCGGCCCGGATCGATGCATTCAATGCAACACCGACATGGTTTTCAGCACAGTAACGAAACTGACCCAAACGAACCAAAACAAAACTATTGGGTCCAAAAAAGTCGATTGGGCGCGTTCGTTTCATTGCTGGACGAATCGGTGCATCATTTCATTTCCGGCCCGGATCGGTGCATTAAATGCAACACCGGCTAGTTTTAGGCACAGTAACGAAACTGACCCAAACGAACCAAAACAAAACTATTGGGTCCATAAGAGTCGATTTGGCACGTTCGTTTTGTTTCTAGATGAATCGGTGCATCGTTTCATTTCCAGCCCGGATCGATGCATTAAATGCAACACCGGCATGATTTTTGGCACAGTAACGAAACTGACCCAAACGAACCAAAACATCACTATTTGCTACATAAATGTGGATTTGGCACATTCGTTTCATTTCTGGACGAATCGGTGCATCGTTTCATTTCCGGCCCGGATCGGTGCACTAAATGCAACACCGGCATGGTTTTTGGCACAATAACGAAACTGACCCAAACGAATCAAAACATCACTATTGGGTCCAAAAAAGTGGATTGGGTGCGTTTGTTTCATTTCTGGACGAATCGGTGCATCCTTTCATCTCCGGCCCGGATCGGTGCATTAAATGCAACAACGGCATGGTTTTCGGCACAGTAACGAAGCTGACCCAAACGAACCAAAACATCACTATTGGGTCCAAAAATGTCGATTGGGCACGTTCGTTTCGTGCTGGACGAATCGGTGCATCGTTTCGTTTCGGGCCCGGATCGGTGCATTAAATGCAACACCGGCATGATTTTCGGCACAGTAACGAAACTGACCCAAACGAACCAAAACAAAACTATTGGGTCCATAAGAGTGGATTTGGCACGTTCGTTTCGTTTCTGGATGAATCGGTGCATCGTTTCATTTCCGGCCCGGATCGGTGCGTTAAATGCAACACCGGCATGGTTTTCGGCACAGTAACGAAACTGACCCAAACGAACCAAAACATCACTATTGGGTCCATAAGAGTGGATTTGGCACGTTCGTTTCGTTTCTGAATGAATCGGTGCATCGTTTCATTTCCGGCCCGGATCGGTGCATTAAATGCAACACCGGCATGGTTTTCAGCACAGTAACGAAACTGACCCAAACGAACCAAAACATCACTATTGGGTCCAAAAAAGTGGATTGGGTGCGTTTGTTTCATTTCTGGACGAATCGGTGCATCATTTCATTTCCGGCCCGGATCGGTGCATTAAATGCAACACCGGCATGGTTTTCGGCACAGTAACGAAACTGACCCAAACGAACCAAAACAAAACTATTGGGTCCATAAGAGTCGATTTGGCACGTTCGTTTTGTTTCTAGATGAATCGGTGCATCGTTTCATTTCCAGCCCGGATCGATGCATTAAATGCAACACCGGCATGATTTTCGGCACAGTAACGAAACTGACCCAAACGAATCAAAACATCACTATTGGGTCCAAAAAAGTGGATTGGGTGCGTTTGTTTCATTTCTGGACGAATCGGTGCATCCTTTCATCTCCGGCCCGGATCGGTGCATTAAATGCAACAACGGCATGGTTTTCGGCACAGTAACGAAGCTAACCCAAACGAACCAAAACATCACTATTGGGTCCAAAAATGTCGATTGGGCACGTTCGTTTCGTGCTGGACGAATCGGTGCATCGTTTCATTTCCGGCCCGGATCGATGCATTAAATGCAACACCGGCATGATTTTCGGCACAGTAACGAAACTGACCCAAACGAACCAAAACAAAACTATTGGGTCCATAAGAGTGGATTTGGCACGTTCGTTTCGTTTCTGGATGAATCGGTGCATCG
Organism: Echinochloa phyllopogon; assembly: GCA_033239725.1. Lineage (NCBI taxonomy): Eukaryota > Viridiplantae > Streptophyta > Magnoliopsida > Poales > Poaceae > Echinochloa > Echinochloa phyllopogon. Next base: position 35,686,302 of record BTCW01000018.1, read on the forward strand.
TTTCATTTCCGGCCCGGATCGGTGCATTAAATGCAACACCGGCATGGTTTTCGGCACAGTAACGAAACTGACCCAAACGAACCAAAACATCACTATTGGGTCCAAAAAAGTGGATTGGGTGCGTTCATTTTGTTTCTGGATGAATCGGTGCATCGTTTCATTTTCGGCCCGGATCGATGCATTCAATGCAACACCGACATGGTTTTCAGCACAGTAACGAAACTGACCCAAACGAACCAAAACAAAACTATTGGGTCCAAAAAAGTCGATTGGGCGCGTTCGTTTCATTTCTGGACGAATCGGTGCATCATTTCATTTCCGGCCCGGATCGGTGCATTAAATGCAACACCGGCTAGTTTTAGGCACAGTAACGAAACTGACCCAAACGAACCAAAACAAAACTATTGGGTCCATAAGAGTCGATTTGGCACGTTCGTTTTGTTTCTAGATGAATCGGTGCATCGTTTCATTTCCAGCCCGGATCGATGCATTAAATGCAACACCGGCATGATTTTTGGCACAGTAACGAAACTGACCCAAACGAACCAAAACATCACTATTTGCTACATAAATGTGGATTTGGCACATTCGTTTCATTTCTGGACGAATCGGTGCATCGTTTCATTTCCGGCCAGGATCGGTGCACTAAATGCAACACCGGCATGGTTTTTGGCACAATAACGAAACTGACCCAAACGAATCAAAACATCACTATTGGGTCCAAAAAAGTGGATTGGGTGCGTTTGTTTCATTTCTGGACGAATCGGTGCATCCTTTCATCTCCGTCCCGGATCGGTGCATTAAATGCAACAACGGCATGGTTTTCGGCACAGTAACGAAGCTGACCCAAACGAACCAAAACATCACTATTGGGTCCAAAAATGTCGATTGGGCACGTTCGTTTCGTGCTGGACGAATCGGTGCATCGTTTCGTTTCGGGCCCGGATCGGTGCATTAAATGCAACACCGGCATGATTTTCGGCACAGTAACGAAACTGACCCAAACGAACCAAAACAAAACTATTGGGTCCATAAGAGTGGATTTGGCACGTTCGTTTCGTTTCTGGATGAATCGGTGCATCGTTTCATTTCCGGCCCGGATCGGTGCATTAAATGCAACACCGGCATGGTTTTCGGCACAGTAACGAAACTGACCCAAACGAACCAAAACATCACTATTGGGTCCATAAGAGTGGATTTGGCACGTTCGTTTTGTTTCTGAATGAATCGGTGCATCGTTTCATTTCCGGCCCGGATCGGTGCATTAAATGCAACACCGGCATGGTTTTCAGCACAGTAACGAAACTGACCCAAACGAACCAAAACATCACTATTGGGTCCAAAAAAGTGGATTGGGTGCGTTTGTTTCATTTCTGGACGAATCGGTGCATCATTTCATTTCCGGCCCGGATCGGTGCATTAAATGCAACACCGGCTAGTTTTCGGCACAGTAACGAAACTGACCCAAACGAACCAAAACAAAACTATTGGGTCCATAAGAGTCGATTTGGCACGTTCGTTTTGTTTCTAGATGAATCGGTGCATCGTTTCATTTCCAGCCCGGATCGATGCATTAAATGCAACACCGGCATGATTTTCGGCACAGTAACGAAACTGACCCAAACGAATCAAAACATCACTATTGGGTCCAAAAAAGTGGATTGGGTGCGTTTGTTTCATTTCTGGACGAATCGGTGCATCCTTTCATCTCCGGCCCGGATCGGTGCATTAAATGCAACAACGGCATGGTTTTCGGCACAGTAACGAAGCTAACCCAAACGAACCAAAACATCACTATTGGGTCCAAAAATGTCGATTGGGCACGTTCGTTTCGTGCTGGACGAATCGGTGCATCGTTTCGTTTCGGGCCCGGATCGGTGCATTAAATGCAACACCGGCATGATTTTCGGCACAGTAACGAAACTGACCCAAACGAACCAAAACAAAACTATTGGGTCCATAAGAGTGGATTTGGCACGTTCGTTTCGTTTCTGGATGAATCGGTGCATCGTTTCATTTCCGGCCCGGATCGGTGCATTAAATGCAACACCGGCATGGTTTTCGGCACAGTAACGAAACTGACCCAAACGAACCAAAACAAAACTATTGGGTACATAAGAGTGGATTTGGCACGTTCGTTTCGTTTCTGGATGAATCGGTGCATCGTTTCATTTCCGGCCCAGATCGGTGCATTAAATGCAACACCGGCATGGTTTTCAGCACAGTAACGAAACTGACCCAAACGAACCAAAACATCAATATTGGGTCCAAAAAACTGGATTGGGTGCGTTCGTTTTGTTTCTGGATGAATCGGTGCATCGTTTCATTTCCGGCCCGGATCGATGCATTAAATGCAACACCGGCATGATTTTCGGCACAGTAACGAAACTGACCCAAACGAACCAAAACAAAACTATTGGCTCCATAAGAGTGGATTTGGCACGTTCGTTTCGTTTCTGGATGAATCGGTGCATCGTTTCATTTCCGGCCCGGATCGGTGCATTAAATGCAACACCGGCATGGTTTTCGGCACAGTAACGAAACTGACCCAAACGAACCAAAACATCACTATTGGGTCCAAAAAAGTGGATTGGGTGCGTTCATTTTGTTTCTGGATGAATCGGTGCATCGTTTCATTTTCGACCCGGATCGATGCATTCAATGCAACACCGACATGGTTTTCAGCACAGTAACGAAACTGACCCAAACGAACCAAAACAAAACTATTGGGTCCAAAAAAGTCGATTGGGCGCGTTCGTTTCATTTCTGGACGAATCGGTGCATCATTTCATTTCCGGCCCGGATCGGTGCATTAAATGCAACACCGGCTAGTTTTCGGCACAGTAACGAAACTGACCCAAACGAACCAAAACATCACTATTGGGTCCATAAGAGTGGATTTGGCACGTTCGTTTCGTTTCTGAATGAATCGGTGCATCGTTTCATTTCCGGCCCGGATCGGTGCATTAAATGCAACAGCGGCATGGTTTTCGGCACAGTAACGAAACTGACCCAAACGAACCAAAACATCAATATTGGGTCCAAAAAACTGGATTGGGTGCGTTCGTTTTGTTTCTGGATGAGTCGGTGCATCGTTTCATTTCCGGCCCGGATCGATGCATTAAATGCAACACCGGCATGATTTTCGGCACAGTAACGAAACTGACCCAAACGAACCAAAACAAAACTATTGGGTCCATAAGAGTGGATTTGGCACGTTCGTTTTGTTTCTGGATGAATCGGTGCATCGTTTCATTTCCGGCCCGGATCGGTGCATTAAATGCAACACCGGCATGGTTTTCGGCACAGTAACGAAACTGACCCAAACGAACCAAAACATCACTATTGGGTCCAAAAAAGTGGATTGGGTGCGTTCATTTTGTTTCTGGATGAATCGGTGCATCGTTTCATTTTCGGCCCGGATCGATGCATTCAATGCAACACCGACATGGTTTTCAGCACAGTAACGAAACTGACCCAAACGAACCAAAACAAAACTATTGGGTCCAAAAAAGTCGATTGGGCGCGTTCGTTTCATTGCTGGACGAATCGGTGCATCATTTCATTTCCGGCCCGGATCGGTGCATTAAATGCAACACCGGCTAGTTTTAGGCACAGTAACGAAACTGACCCAAACGAACCAAAACAAAACTATTGGGTCCATAAGAGTCGATTTGGCACGTTCGTTTTGTTTCTAGATGAATCGGTGCATCGTTTCATTTCCAGCCCGGATCGATGCATTAAATGCAACACCGGCATGATTTTTGGCACAGTAACGAAACTGACCCAAACGAACCAAAACATCACTATTTGCTACATAAATGTGGATTTGGCACATTCGTTTCATTTCTGGACGAATCGGTGCATCGTTTCATTTCCGGCCCGGATCGGTGCACTAAATGCAACACCGGCATGGTTTTTGGCACAATAACGAAACTGACCCAAACGAATCAAAACATCACTATTGGGTCCAAAAAAGTGGATTGGGTGCGTTTGTTTCATTTCTGGACGAATCGGTGCATCCTTTCATCTCCGGCCCGGATCGGTGCATTAAATGCAACAACGGCATGGTTTTCGGCACAGTAACGAAGCTGACCCAAACGAACCAAAACATCACTATTGGGTCCAAAAATGTCGATTGGGCACGTTCGTTTCGTGCTGGACGAATCGGTGCATCGTTTCGTTTCGGGCCCGGATCGGTGCATTAAATGCAACACCGGCATGATTTTCGGCACAGTAACGAAACTGACCCAAACGAACCAAAACAAAACTATTGGGTCCATAAGAGTGGATTTGGCACGTTCGTTTCGTTTCTGGATGAATCGGTGCATCGTTTCATTTCCGGCCCGGATCGGTGCGTTAAATGCAACACCGGCATGGTTTTCGGCACAGTAACGAAACTGACCCAAACGAACCAAAACATCACTATTGGGTCCATAAGAGTGGATTTGGCACGTTCGTTTCGTTTCTGAATGAATCGGTGCATCGTTTCATTTCCGGCCCGGATCGGTGCATTAAATGCAACACCGGCATGGTTTTCAGCACAGTAACGAAACTGACCCAAACGAACCAAAACATCACTATTGGGTCCAAAAAAGTGGATTGGGTGCGTTTGTTTCATTTCTGGACGAATCGGTGCATCATTTCATTTCCGGCCCGGATCGGTGCATTAAATGCAACACCGGCATGGTTTTCGGCACAGTAACGAAACTGACCCAAACGAACCAAAACAAAACTATTGGGTCCATAAGAGTCGATTTGGCACGTTCGTTTTGTTTCTAGATGAATCGGTGCATCGTTTCATTTCCAGCCCGGATCGATGCATTAAATGCAACACCGGCATGATTTTCGGCACAGTAACGAAACTGACCCAAACGAATCAAAACATCACTATTGGGTCCAAAAAAGTGGATTGGGTGCGTTTGTTTCATTTCTGGACGAATCGGTGCATCCTTTCATCTCCGGCCCGGATCGGTGCATTAAATGCAACAACGGCATGGTTTTCGGCACAGTAACGAAGCTAACCCAAACGAACCAAAACATCACTATTGGGTCCAAAAATGTCGATTGGGCACGTTCGTTTCGTGCTGGACGAATCGGTGCATCGTTTCATTTCCGGCCCGGATCGATGCATTAAATGCAACACCGGCATGATTTTCGGCACAGTAACGAAACTGACCCAAACGAACCAAAACAAAACTATTGGGTCCATAAGAGTGGATTTGGCACGTTCGTTTCGTTTCTGGATGAATCGGTGCATCGTTTCATTTCCGGCCCGGATCGGTGCATTAAATGCAACACCGGCATGGTTTTCGGCACAGTAACGAAACTGACCCAAACGAACCAAAACATCACTATTGGGTCCAAAAAAGTGGATTGGGTGCGTTCATTTTGTTTCTGGATGAATCGGTGCATCGTTTCATTTTCGGCCCGGATCGATGCATTCAATGCAACACCGACATGGTTTTCAGCACAGTAACGAAACTGACCCAAACGAACCAAAACAAAACTATTGGGTCCAAAAAAGTCGATTGGGCGCGTTCGTTTCATTTCTGGACGAATCGGTGCATCATTTCATTTCCGGCCCGGATCGGTGCATTAAATGCAACACCGGCTAGTTTTAGGCACAGTAACGAAACTGACCCAAACGAACCAAAACAAAACTATTGGGTCCATAAGAGTCGATTTGGCACGTTCGTTTTGTTTCTAGATGAATCGGTGCATCGTTTCATTTCCAGCCCGGATCGATGCATTAAATGCAACACCGGCATGATTTTTGGCACAGTAACGAAACTGACCCAAACGAACCAAAACATCACTATTTGCTACATAAATGTGGATTTGGCACATTCGTTTCATTTCTGGACGAATCGGTGCATCGTTTCATTTCCGGCCAGGATCGGTGCACTAAATGCAACACCGGCATGGTTTTTGGCACAATAACGAAACTGACCCAAACGAATCAAAACATCACTATTGGGTCCAAAAAAGTGGATTGGGTGCGTTTGTTTCATTTCTGGACGAATCGGTGCATCCTTTCATCTCCGTCCCGGATCGGTGCATTAAATGCAACAACGGCATGGTTTTCGGCACAGTAACGAAGCTGACCCAAACGAACCAAAACATCACTATTGGGTCCAAAAATGTCGATTGGGCACGTTCGTTTCGTGCTGGACGAATCGGTGCATCGTTTCGTTTCGGGCCCGGATCGGTGCATTAAATGCAACACCGGCATGATTTTCGGCACAGTAACGAAACTGACCCAAACGAACCAAAACAAAACTATTGGGTCCATAAGAGTGGATTTGGCACGTTCGTTTCGTTTCTGGATGAATCGGTGCATCGTTTCATTTCCGGCCCGGATCGGTGCATTAAATGCAACACCGGCATGGTTTTCGGCACAGTAACGAAACTGACCCAAACGAACCAAAACATCACTATTGGGTCCATAAGAGTGGATTTGGCACGTTCGTTTTGTTTCTGAATGAATCGGTGCATCGTTTCATTTCCGGCCCGGATCGGTGCATTAAATGCAACACCGGCATGGTTTTCAGCACAGTAACGAAACTGACCCAAACGAACCAAAACATCACTATTGGGTCCAAAAAAGTGGATTGGGTGCGTTTGTTTCATTTCTGGACGAATCGGTGCATCATTTCATTTCCGGCCCGGATCGGTGCATTAAATGCAACACCGGCTAGTTTTCGGCACAGTAACGAAACTGACCCAAACGAACCAAAACAAAACTATTGGGTCCATAAGAGTCGATTTGGCACGTTCGTTTTGTTTCTAGATGAATCGGTGCATCGTTTCATTTCCAGCCCGGATCGATGCATTAAATGCAACACCGGCATGATTTTCGGCACAGTAACGAAACTGACCCAAACGAATCAAAACATCACTATTGGGTCCAAAAAAGTGGATTGGGTGCGTTTGTTTCATTTCTGGACGAATCGGTGCATCCTTTCATCTCCGGCCCGGATCGGTGCATTAAATGCAACAACGGCATGGTTTTCGGCACAGTAACGAAGCTAACCCAAACGAACCAAAACATCACTATTGGGTCCAAAAATGTCGATTGGGCACGTTCGTTTCGTGCTGGACGAATCGGTGCATCGTTTCGTTTCGGGCCCGGATCGGTGCATTAAATGCAACACCGGCATGATTTTCGGCACAGTAACGAAACTGACCCAAACGAACCAAAACAAAACTATTGGGTCCATAAGAGTGGATTTGGCACGTTCGTTTCGTTTCTGGATGAATCGGTGCATCGTTTCATTTCCGGCCCGGATCGGTGCATTAAATGCAACACCGGCATGGTTTTCGGCACAGTAACGAAACTGACCCAAACGAACCAAAACAAAACTATTGGGTACATAAGAGTGGATTTGGCACGTTCGTTTCGTTTCTGGATGAATCGGTGCATCGTTTCATTTCCGGCCCAGATCGGTGCATTAAATGCAACACCGGCATGGTTTTCAGCACAGTAACGAAACTGACCCAAACGAACCAAAACATCAATATTGGGTCCAAAAAACTGGATTGGGTGCGTTCGTTTTGTTTCTGGATGAATCGGTGCATCGTTTCATTTCCGGCCCGGATCGATGCATTAAATGCAACACCGGCATGATTTTCGGCACAGTAACGAAACTGACCCAAACGAACCAAAACAAAACTATTGGCTCCATAAGAGTGGATTTGGCACGTTCGTTTCGTTTCTGGATGAATCGGTGCATCGTTTCATTTCCGGCCCGGATCGGTGCATTAAATGCAACACCGGCATGGTTTTCGGCACAGTAACGAAACTGACCCAAACGAACCAAAACATCACTATTGGGTCCAAAAAAGTGGATTGGGTGCGTTCATTTTGTTTCTGGATGAATCGGTGCATCGTTTCATTTTCGACCCGGATCGATGCATTCAATGCAACACCGACATGGTTTTCAGCACAGTAACGAAACTGACCCAAACGAACCAAAACAAAACTATTGGGTCCAAAAAAGTCGATTGGGCGCGTTCGTTTCATTTCTGGACGAATCGGTGCATCATTTCATTTCCGGCCCGGATCGGTGCATTAAATGCAACACCGGCTAGTTTTCGGCACAGTAACGAAACTGACCCAAACGAACCAAAACAAAACTATTGGGTCCATAAGAGTCGATTTGGAACGTTCGTTTTGTTTCTAGATGAATCGGTGCATCGTTTCATTTCCAGCCCGGATCGATGCATTAAATGCAACACCGGCATGATTTTTGGCACAGTAACGAAACTGACCCAAACAAACCAAAACATCACTATTTGCTACATAAATGTGGATTTGGCACATTCGTTTCATTTCTGGACGAATCGGTGCATCGTTTCATTTCCGGCCCGGATCGGTGCACTAAATGCAACACCGGCATGGTTTTTGGCACAATAACGAAACTGACCCAAACGAATCAAAACATCACTATTGGGTCCAAAAAAGTGGATTGGGTGCGTTTGTTTCATTTCTGGACGAATCGGTGCATCCTTTCATCTCCGGCCCGGATCGGTGCATTAAATGCAACAACGGCATGGTTTTCGGCACAGTAACGAAGCTGACCCAAACGAACCAAAACATCACTATTGGGTCCAAAAATGTCGATTGGGCACGTTCGTTTCGTGCTGGACGAATCGGTGCATCGTTTCGTTTCGGGCCCGGATCGGTGCATTAAATGCAACACCGGCATGATTTTCGGCACAGTAACGAAACTGACCCAAACGAACCAAAACATCACTATTGGGTCCAAAAAAGTGGATTGGGTGCGTTCATTTTGTTTCTGGATGAATCGGTGCATCGTTTCATTTTCGGCCCGGATCGATGCATTCAATGCAACACCGACATGGTTTTCAGCACAGTAACGAAACTGACCCAAACGAACCAAAACAAAACTATTGGGTCCAAAAAAGTCGATTGGGCGCGTTCGTTTCATTTCTGGACGAATCGGTGCATCATTTCATTTCCGGCCCGGATCGGTGCACTAAATGCAACACCGGCATGGTTTTTGGCACAATAACGAAACTGACCCAAACGAATCAAAACATCACTATTGGGTCCAAAAAAGTTGATTGGGTGCGTTTGTTTCATTTCTGGACGAATCGGTGCATCCTTTCATCTCCGGCCCGGATCGGTGCATTAAATGCAACACCGGCATGATTTTCGGCACAGTAACGAAACTGACCCAAACGAACCAAAACAAAACTATTGGGTACATAAGAGTGGATTTGGCACGTTCGTTTCGTTTCTGGATGAATCGGTGCATCGTTTAATTTCCGGCCCAGATCGGTGCATTAAATGCAACACCGGCATGGTTTTCGGCACAGTAACGAAACTGACCCAAACGAACCAAAACATCAATATTGGGTCCAAAAAACTGGATTGGGTGCGTTCGTTTTGTTTCTGGATGAATCGGTGCATCGTTTCATTTCCGGCCCGGATCGATGCATTAAATGCAACACCGGCATGATTTTCGGCACAGTAACGAAACTGACCCAAACGAACCAAAACAAAACTATTGGGTCCATAAGAGTGGATTTGGCACGTTCGTTTTGTTTCTGGATGAATCGGTGCATCGTTTCATTTCTGGCCCGGATCGGTGCATTAAATGCAACACCGGCATGATTTTCGGCACAGTAACGAAACTGACCCAAACGAACCAAAACATCACTATTGGGTCCAAAAAAGTGGATTGGGTGCGTTCATTTTGTTTCTGGATGAATCGGTGCATCGTTTCATTTTCGGCCCGGATCGATGCATTCAATGCAACACCGACATGGTTTTCAGCACAGTAACGAAACTGACCCAAACGAACCAAAACAAAACTATTGGGTCCAAAAAAGTCGATTGGGCGCGTTCGTTTCATTTCTGGACGAATCGGTGCATCATTTCATTTCCGGCCCGGATCGGTGCATTAAATGCAACACCGGCTAGTTTTTGGCACAGTAACGAAACTGACCCAAACGAACCAAAACAAAACTATTGGGTCCATAAGAGTCGATTTGGCACGTTCGTTTTGTTTCTAGATGAATCGGTGCATCGTTTCATTTCCAGCCCGGATCGATGCATTAAATGCAACACCGGCATGATTTTCGGCACAGTAACGAAACTGACCCAAACGAACCAAAACATCACTATTTGCTACATAAATGTGGATTTGGCACATTCGTTTCATTTCTGGACGAATCGGTGCATCGTTTCATTTCCGGCCCGGATCGGTGCACTAAATGCAACACCGGCATGGTTTTTGGCACAATAACGAATCTGACCCAAACGAATCAAAACATCACTATTGGGTCCAAAAAAGTGGATTGGGTGCGTTTGTTTCATTTCTGGACGAATCGGTGCATCCTTTCATCTCCGGCCCGGATCGGTGCATTAAATGCAACAACGGCATGGTTTTTGGCACAGTAACGAAGCTGACCCAAACGATCCAAAACATCACTATTGGGTCCAAAAATGTCGATTGGGCACGTTCGTTTCGTGCTGGACGAATCGGTGCATCGTTTCGTTTCGGGCTCGGATCGGTGCATTAAATGCAACACCGGCATGGTTTTCGGCACAGTAACGAAACTGACCCAAACGAACCAAAACATCAATATTGGGTCCAAAAAACTGGATTGGGTGCGTTCGTTTTGTTTCTGGATGAATCGGTGCATCGTTTCATTTCCGGCCCGGATCGATGCATTAAATGCAACAACGGCATGGTTTTTGGCACAGTAACGAAGCTGACCCAAACGATCCAAAACATCACTATTGGGTCCAAAAATGTCGATTGGGCACGTTCGTTTCGTGCTGGACGAATCGGTGCATCGTTTCGTTTCGGGCCCGGATCGGTGCATTAAATGCAACACCGGCATGATTTTCGGCACAGTAACGAAACTGACCCAAACGAATCAAAACATCACTATTGGGTCCAAAAAAGTGGATTGGGTGCGTTTGTTTCATTTCTGGACGAATCGGTGCATCATTTCATTTCCGGCCCGGATCGGTGCATTAAATGCAACACCGGCTAGTTTTCGGCACAGTAACGAAACTGACCCAAACGAACCAAAACAGAACTATTAGGTCCATAAGAGTGGATTTGGCACGTTCGTTTTGTTTCTAGATGAATCGGTGCATCGTTTCATTTCCAGCCTGGATCGATGCATTAAATGCAACACCGGCATGATTTTCGGCAAAGTAACGAAACTGACCCAAACGAACCAAAACATCACTATTTGCTGCATAAATGTGGATTTGGCACATTCGTTTCATTTCTGGACGAATCGGTGCATCGTTTCATTTCCGGCCCGGATCGGTGCACTAAATGCAACACCGGCATGGTTTTTGGCACAATAATGAAACTGACCCAAACGAATCAAAACATCACTATTGGGTCCAAAAAAGTTGATTGGGTGCGTTTGTTTCATTTCTGGACGAATCGGTGCATCCTTTCATCTCCGGCCCGGATCGGTGCATTAAATGCAACAACGGCATGGTTTTCGGCACAGTAACGAAGCTGACCCAAACGAACCAAAACATCACTATTGGGTCCAAAAATGTCGATTGGGCACGTTCGTTTCGTGCTGGACGAATCGGTGCATCGTTTCGTTTCGGGCCCGGATCGGTGCATTAAATGCAACACCGGCATGATTTTCGGCACAGTAACGAAACTGACCCAAACGAACCAAAACAAAACTATTGGGTACATAAGAGTGGATTTGGCACGTTCGTTTCGTTTCTGGATGAATCGGTGCATCGTTTCATTTCCGGCCCAGATCGGTGCATTAAATGCAACACCGGCATGGTTTTCGGCACAGTAACGAAACTGACCCAAACGAACCAAAACATCAATATTGGGTCCAAAAAACTGGATTGGGTGCGTTCGTTTTGTTTCTGGATGAATCGGTGCATCGTTTCATTTCCGGCCCGGATCGATGCATTAAATGCAACACCGGCATGATTTTCGGCACAGTAACGAAACTGACCCAAACGAACCAAAACAAAACTATTGGGTACATAAGAGTGGATTTGGCACGTTCGTTTCGTTTCTGGATGAATCGGTGCATCGTTTCATTTCCGGCCCAGATCGGTGCATTAAATGCAACACCGGCATGGTTTTCGGCACAGTAACGAAACTGACCCAAACGAACCAAAACATCAATATTGGGTCCAAAAAACTGGATTGGGTGCGTTCGTTTTGTTTCTGGATGAATCGGTGCATCGTTTCATTTCCGGCCCGGATCGATGCATTAAATGCAACACCGGCATGATTTTCGGCACAGTAACGAAACTGACCCAAACGAACCAAAACATCACTATTTGCTACATAAATGTGGATTTGGCACATTCGTTTCATTTCTGGACGAATCGGTGCATCGTTTCATTTCCGGCCCGGATCGGTGCACTAAATGCAACACCGGCATGGTTTTTGGCACAATAATGAAACTGACCCAAACGAATCAAAACATCACTATTGGGTCCAAAAAAGTTGATTGGGTGCGTTTGTTTCATTTCTGGACGAATCGGTGCATCCTTTCATCTCCGGCCCGGATCGGTGCATTAAATGCAACAACGGCATGGTTTTCGGCACAGTAACGAAGCTGACCCAAACGAACCAAAACATCACTATTGGGTCCAAAAATGTCGATTGGGCACGTTCGTTTCGTGCTGGACGAATCGGTGCATCGTTTCGTTTCGGGCCCGGATCGGTGCATTAAATGCAACACCGGCATGATTTTCGGCACAGTAACGAAACTGACCCAAACGAACCAAAACAAAACTATTGGGTACATAAGAGTGGATTTGGCACGTTCGTTTCGTTTCTGGATGAATCGGTGCATCGTTTAATTTCCGGCCCAGATCGGTGCATTAAATGCAACACCGGCATGGTTTTCGGCACAGTAACGAAACTGACCCAAACGAACCAAAACATCAATATTGGGTCCAAAAAACTGGATTGGGTGCGTTCGTTTTGTTTCTGGATGAATCGGTGCATCGTTTCATTTCCGGCCCGGATCGATGCATTAAATGCAACACCGGCATGATTTTCGGCACAGTAACGAAACTGACCCAAACGAACCAAAACAAAACTATTGGGTCCATAAGAGTGGATTTGGCACGTTCGTTTTGTTTCTGGATGAATCGGTGCATCGTTTCATTTCTGGCCCGGATCGGTGCATTAAATGCAACACCGGCATGATTTTCGGCACAGTAACGAAACTGACCCAAACGAACCAAAACATCACTATTGGGTCCAAAAAAGTGGATTGGGTGCGTTCATTTTGTTTCTGGATGAATCGGTGCATCGTTTCATTTTCGGCCCGGATCGATGCATTCAATGCAACACCGACATGGTTTTCAGCACAGTAACGAAACTGACCCAAACGAACCAAAACAAAACTATTGGGTCCAAAAAAGTCGATTGGGCGCGTTCGTTTCATTTCTGGACGAATCGGTGCATCATTTCATTTCCGGCCCGGATCGGTGCATTAAATGCAACACCGGCTAGTTTTTGGCACAGTAACGAAACTGACCCAAACGAACCAAAACAAAACTATTGGGTCCATAAGAGTCGATTTGGCACGTTCGTTTTGTTTCTAGATGAATCGGTGCATCGTTTCATTTCCAGCCCGGATCGATGCATTAAATGCAACACCGGCATGATTTTCGGCACAGTAACGAAACTGACCCAAACGAACCAAAACATCACTATTTGCTACATAAATGTGGATTTGGCACATTCGTTTCATTTCTGGACGAATCGGTGCATCGTTTCATTTCCGGCCCGGATCGGTGCACTAAATGCAACACCGGCATGGTTTTTGGCACAATAACGAATCTGACCCAAACGAATCAAAACATCACTATTGGGTCCAAAAAAGTGGATTGGGTGCGTTTGTTTCATTTCTGGACGAATCGGTGCATCCTTTCATCTCCGGCCCGGATCGGTGCATTAAATGCAACAACGGCATGGTTTTTGGCACAGTAACGAAGCTGACCCAAACGATCCAAAACATCACTATTGGGTCCAAAAATGTCGGTTGGGCACGTTCGTTTCGTGCTGGACGAATCGGTGCATCGTTTCGTTTCGGGCTCGGATCGGTGCATTAAATGCAACACCGGCATGGTTTTCGGCACAGTAACGAAACTGACCCAAACGAACCAAAACATCAATATTGGGTCCAAAAAACTGGATTGGGTGCGTTCGTTTTGTTTCTGGATGAATCGGTGCATCGTTTCATTTCCGGCCCGGATCGATGCATTAAATGCAACACCGGCATGATTTTCGGCACAGTAACGAAACTGACCCAAACGAACCAAAACAAAACTATTGGGTACATAAGAGTGGATTTGGCACGTCCATTTCGTTTCTGGATGAATCGGTGCATCGTTTCATTTCCGGCCCAGATCGGTGCATTCAATGCAACACCGGCATGGTTTTCGGCACAGTAACGAAACTGACCCAAACGAACCAAAACATCAATATTGGGTCCAAAAAACTGGATTGGGTGCGTTCATTTTGTTTCTGGATGAATCGGTGCATCGTTTCATTTCCGGCCCAGATCGATGCATTAAATGCAACACCGGCAAGGTTTTCGGCACAGTAACGAAACTGACCCAAATGAACCAAAACATCACTATTGGGTCCAAAAAAGTGGATTGGGTGCGTTCATTTTGTTTCTGGATGAATCGGTGCATCGTTTCATTTTCGGCCCGGATCGATGCATTCAATGCAACACCGACATGGTTTTCAGCACAGTAACGAAACTGACCCAAACGAACCAAAACAAAACTATTGGGTCCAAAAAAGTCGATTGGGCGCGTTCGTTTCATTTCTGGACGAATCGGTGCATCATTTCATTTCCGGCCCGGATCGGTGCATTAAATGCAACACCGGCTAGTTTTTGGCACAGTAACGAAACTGACCCAAACGAACCAAAACAAAACTATTGGGTCCATAAGAGTCGATTTGGCACGTTCGTTTTGTTTCTAGATGAATCGGTGCATCGTTTCATTTCCAGCCCGGATCGATGCATTAAATGCAACACCGGCATGATTTTCGGCACAGTAACGAAACTGACCCAAACGAACCAAAACATCACTATTTGCTACATAAATGTGGATTTGGCACATTCGTTTCATTTCTGGACGAATCGGTGCATCGTTTCATTTCTGGCCCGGATCGGTGCACTAAATGCAACACCGGCATAGTTTTTGGCACAATAACGAAACTGACCCAAACGAATCAAAACATCACTATTGGGTCCAAAAAAGTGGATTGGGTGCGTTTGTTTCATTTCTGGACGAATCGGTGCATCCTTTCATCTCCGGCCCGGATCGGTGCATTAAATGCAACAACGGCATGGTTTTCGGCACAGTAACGAAGCTGACCCAAACGAACCAAAACATCACTATTGGGTCCAAAAATGTCGATTGGGCACGTTCGTTTCGTGCTGGACGAATCGGTGCATCGTTTCGTTTCGGGCCCGGATCGGTGCATTAAATGCAACACCGGCATGATTTTCGGCACAGTAACGAAACTGACCCAAACGAACCAAAACAAAACTATTGGGTACATAAGAGTGGATTTGGCACGTTCGTTTCGTTTCTGGACGAATCGGTGCATCGTTTCGTTTCGGGCCCGGATCGGTGCATTAAATGCAACACCGACATGGTTTTCGGCACAGTAACGAAACTGACCCAAACGAACCAAAACATCAATATTGGGTCCAAAAAACTGGATTGGGTGCGTTCGTTTTGTTTCTGGATGAATCGGTGCATCGTTTCATTTCCGGCCCGGATCGATGCATTAAATGCAACACCGGCATGATTTTCGGCACAGTAACGAAACTGACCCAAACGAACCAAAACAAAACTATTGGGTCCATAAGAGTGGATTTGGCACGTTCGTTTTGTTTCTGGATGAATCGGTGCATCGTTTCATTTCTGGCCCGGATCGGTGCATTAAATGCAACACCGGCATGATTTTCGGCACAGTAACGAAACTGACCCAAACGAACCAAAACATCACTATTGGGTCCAAAAAAGTGGATTGGGTGCGTTCATTTTGTTTCTGGATGAATCGGTGCATCGTTTCATTTTCGGCCCGGATCGATGCATTCAATGCAACACCGACATGGTTTTCAGCACAGTAACGAAACTGACCCAAACGAACCAAAACAAAACTATTGGGTCCAAAAAAGTCGATTGGGCGCGTTCGTTTCATTTCTGGATGAATCGGTGCATCATTTCATTTCCGGCCCGGATCGGTGCATTAAATGCAACACCGGCATGATTTTCGGCACAGTAACGAAACTGACCCAAACGAACCAAAACATCACTATTTGCTACATAAATGTGGATTTGGCACATTCGTTTCATTTCTGGACGAATCGGTGCATCGTTTCATTTCTGGCCCGGATCGGTGCACTAAATGCAACACCGGCATAGTTTTTGGCACAATAACGAAACTGACCCAAACGAATCAAAACATCACTATTGGGTCCAAAAAAGTGGATTGGGTGCGTTTGTTTCATTTCTGGACGAATCGGTGCATCCTTTCATCTCCGGCCCGGATCGGTGCATTAAATGCAACAACGGCATGGTTTTCGGCACAGTAACGAAGCTGACCCAAACGAACCAAAACATCACTATTGGGTCCAAAAATGTCGATTGGGCACGTTCGTTTCGTGCTGGACGAATCGGTGCATCGTTTCGTTTCGGGCCCGGATCGGTGCATTAAATGCAACACCGGCATGATTTTCGGCACAGTAACGAAACTGACCCAAACGAACCAAAACAAAACTATTGGGTACATAAGAGTGGATTTGGCACGTTCGTTTCGTTTCTGGACGAATCGGTGCATCGTTTCGTTTCGGGCCCGGATCGGTGCATTAAATGCAACACCGGCATGGTTTTCGGCACAGTAACGAAACTGACCCAAACGAACCAAAACATCAATATTGGGTCCAAAAAACTGGATTGGGTGCGTTCGTTTTGTTTCTGGATGAATCGGTGCATCGTTTCATTTCCGGCCCGGATCGATGCATTAAATGCAACACCGGCATGATTTTCGGCACAGTAACGAAACTGACCCAAACGAACCAAAACAAAACTATTGGGTCCATAAGAGTGGATTTGGCACGTTCGTTTTGTTTCTGGATGAATCGGTGCATCGTTTCATTTCTGGCCCGGATCGGTGCATTAAATGCAACACCGGCATGATTTTCGGCACAGTAACGAAACTGACCCAAACGAACCAAAACATCACTATTGGGTCCAAAAAAGTGGATTGGGTGCGTTCATTTTGTTTCTGGATGAATCGGTGCATCGTTTCATTTTCGGCCCGGATCGATGCATTCAATGCAACACCGACATGGTTTTCAGCACAGTAACGAAACTGACCCAAACGAACCAAAACAAAACTATTGGGTCCAAAAAAGTCGATTGGGCGCGTTCGTTTCATTTCTGGACGAATCGGTGCATCATTTCATTTCCGGCCCGGATCGGTGCATTAAATGCAACACCGGCTAGTTTTCGGCACAGTAACGAAACTGACCCAAACGAACCAAAACAAAACTATTGGGTCCATAAGAGTCGATTTGGCACGTTCGTTTTGTTTCTAGATGAATCGGTGCATCGTTTCATTTCCAGCCCGGATCGATGCATTAAATGCAACACCGGCATGATTTTCGGCACAGTAACGAAACTGACCCAAACGAACCAAAACATCACTATTTGCTACATAAATGTGGATTTGGCACATTCGTTTCATTTCTGGACGAATCGGTGCATCGTTTCATTTCTGGCCCGGATCGGTGCACTAAATGCAACACCGGCATAGTTTTTGGCACAATAACGAAACTGACCCAAACGAATCAAAACATCACTATTGGGTCCAAAAAAGTGGATTGGGTGCGTTTGTTTCATTTCTGGACGAATCGGTGCATCCTTTCATCTCCGGCCCGGATCGGTGCATTAAATGCAACAACGGCATGGTTTTCGGCACAGTAACGAAGCTGACCCAAACGAACCAAAACATCACTATTGGGTCCAAAAATGTCGATTGGGCACGTTCGTTTCGTGCTGGACGAATCGGTGCATCGTTTCGTTTCGGGCCCGGATCGGTGCATTAAATGCAACACCGGCATGATTTTCGGCACAGTAACGAAACTGACCCAAACGAACCAAAACAAAACTATTGGGTACATAAGAGTGGATTTGGCACGTTCGTTTCGTTTCTGGACGAATCGGTGCATCGTTTCGTTTCGGGCCCGGATCGGTGCATTAAATGCAACACCGGCATGGTTTTCGGCACAGTAACGAAACTGACCCAAACGAACCAAAACATCAATATTGGGTCCAAAAAACTGGATTGGGTGCGTTCGTTTTGTTTCTGGATGAATCGGTGCATCGTTTCATTTCCGGCCCGGATCGATGCATTAAATGCAACACCGGCATGATTTTCGGCACAGTAACGAAACTGACCCAAACGAACCAAAACAAAACTATTGGGTACATAAGAGTGGATTGGGTGCGTTCGTTTTGTTTCTGGATGAATCGGTGCATCGTTTCATTTCCGGCCCGGATCGATGCATTAAATGCAACACCGGCATGATTTTCGGCACAGTAACGAAACTGACCCAAACGAACCAAAACAAAACTATTGGGTCCATAAGAGTGGATTTGGCACGTTCGTTTTGTTTCTGGATGAATCGGTGCATCGTTTCATTTCTGGCCCGGATCGGTGCATTAAATGCAACACCGGCATGATTTTCGGCACAGTAACGAAACTGACCCAAACGAACCAAAACATCACTATTGGGTCCAAAAAAGTGGATTGGGTGCGTTCATTTTGTTTCTGGATGAATCGGTGCATCGTTTCATTTTCGGCCCGGATCGATGCATTCAATGCAACACCGACATGGTTTTCAGCACAGTAACGAAACTGACCCAAACGAACCAAAACAAAACTATTGGGTCCAAAAAAGTCGATTGGGCGCGTTCGTTTCATTTCTGGACGAATCGGTGCATCATTTCATTTCCGGCCCGGATCGGTGCATTAAATGCAACACCGGCTAGTTTTCGGCACAGTAACGAAACTGACCCAAACGAACCAAAACAAAACTATTGGGTCCATAAGAGTCGATTTGGCACGTTCGTTTTGTTTCTAGATGAATCGGTGCATCGTTTCATTTCCAGCCCGGATCGATGCATTAAATGCAACACCGGCATGATTTTCGGCACAGTAACGAAACTGACCCAAACGAACCAAAACATCACTATTTGCTACATAAATGTGGATTTGGCACATTCGTTTCATTTCTGGACGAATCGGTGCATCGTTTCATTTCTGGCCCGGATCGGTGCAATAAATGCAACACCGGCATAGTTTTTGGCACAATAACGAAACTGACCCAAACGAATCAAAACATCACTATTGGGTCCAAAAAAGTGGATTGGGTGCGTTTGTTTCATTTCTGGACGAATCGGTGCATCCTTTCATCTCCGGCCCGGATCGGTGCATTAAATGCAACAACGGCATGGTTTTCGGCACAGTAACGAAGCTGACCCAAACGAACCAAAACATCACTATTGGGTCCAAAAATGTCGATTGGGCACGTTCGTTTCGTGCTGGACGAATCGGTGCATCGTTTCGTTTCGGGCCCGGATCGGTGCATTAAATGCAACACCGGCATGATTTTCGGCACAGTAACGAAACTGACCCAAACGAACCAAAACAAAACTATTGGGTACATAAGAGTGGATTTGGCACGTTCGTTTCGTTTCTGGACGAATCGGTGCATCGTTTCGTTTCGGGCCCGGATCGGTGCATTAAATGCAACACCGGCATGGTTTTCGGCACAGTAACGAAACTGACCCAAACGAACCAAAACATCAATATTGGGTCCAAAAAACTGGATTGGGTGCGTTCGTTTTGTTTCTGGATGAATCGGTGCATCGTTTCATTTCCGGCCCGGATCGATGCATTAAATGCAACACCGGCATGATTTTCGGCACAGTAACGAAACTGACCCAAACGAACCAAAACAAAACTATTGGGTCCATAAGAGTGGATTTGGCACGTTCGTTTTGTTTCTGGATGAATCGGTGCATCGTTTCATTTCTGGCCCGGATCGGTGCATTAAATGCAACACCGGCATGATTTTCGGCACAGTAACGAAACTGACCCAAACGAACCAAAA
This sequence comes from Echinochloa phyllopogon, assembly GCA_033239725.1. Classification (NCBI taxonomy): domain Eukaryota; kingdom Viridiplantae; phylum Streptophyta; class Magnoliopsida; order Poales; family Poaceae; genus Echinochloa; species Echinochloa phyllopogon. The sequence goes on from BTCW01000018.1 coordinate 35,706,510, forward strand.
CATCACTATTGGGTCCAAAAAAGTGGATTGGGTGCGTTCATTTTGTTTCTGGATGAATCGGTGCATCGTTTCATTTTCGGCCCGGATCGATGCATTCAATGCAACACCGACATGGTTTTCAGCACAGTAACGAAACTGACCCAAACGAACCAAAACAAAACTATTGGGTCCAAAAAAGTCGATTGGGCGCGTTCGTTTCATTTCTGGACGAATCGGTGCATCATTTCATTTCCGGCCCGGATCGGTGCATTAAATGCAACACCGGCTAGTTTTCGGCACAGTAACGAAACTGACCCAAACGAACCAAAACAAAACTATTGGGTCCATAAGAGTCGATTTGGCACGTTCGTTTTGTTTCTAGATGAATCGGTGCATCGTTTCATTTCCAGCCCGGATCGATGCATTAAATGCAACACCGGCATGATTTTCGGCACAGTAACGAAACTGACCCAAACGAACCAAAACATCACTATTTGCTACATAAATGTGGATTTGGCACATTCGTTTCATTTCTGGACGAATCGGTGCATCGTTTCATTTCCGGCCCGGATCGGTGCACTAAATGCAACACCGGCATGGTTTTTGGCACAATAATGAAACTGACCCAAACGAATCAAAACATCACTATTGGGTCCAAAAAAGTTGATTGGGTGCGTTTGTTTCATTTCTGGACGAATCGGTGCATCCTTTCATCTCCGGCCCGGATCGGTGCATTAAATGCAACAACGGCATGGTTTTCGGCACAGTAACGAAGCTGACCCAAATGAACCAAAACATCACTATTGGGTCCAAAAATGTCGATTGGGCACGTTCGTTTCGTGCTGGACGAATCGGTGCATCGTTTCGTTTCGGGCCCGGATCGGTGCATTAAATGCAACACCGGCATGATTTTCGGCACAGTAACGAAACTGACCCAAACGAACCAAAACATCACTATTGGGTCCAAAAAAGTGGATTGGGTGCGTTCATTTTGTTTCTGGATGAATCGGTGCATCGTTTCATTTTCGGCCCGGATCGATGCATTCAATGCAACACCGACATGGTTTTCAGCACAGTAACGAAACTGACCCAAACGAACCAAAACAAAACTATTGGGTCCAAAAAAGTCGATTGGGCGCGTTCGTTTCATTTCTGGACGAATCGGTGCATCATTTCATTTCCGGCCCGGATCGGTGCATTAAATGCAACACCGGCTAGTTTTCGGCACAGTAACGAAACTGACCCAAACGAACCAAAACAAAACTATTGGGTCCATAAGAGTCGATTTGGCACGTTCGTTTTGTTTCTAGATGAATCGGTGCATCGTTTCATTTCCAGCCCGGATCGATGCATTAAATGCAACACCGGCATGATTTTCGGCACAGTAACGAAACTGACCCAAACGAACCAAAACATCACTATTTGCTACATAAATGTGGATTTGGCACATTCGTTTCATTTCTGGACGAATCGGTGCATCGTTTCATTTCTGGCCCGGATCGGTGCACTAAATGCAACACCGGCATAGTTTTTGGCACAATAACGAAACTGACCCAAACGAATCAAAACATCACTATTGGGTCCAAAAAAGTGGATTGGGTGCGTTTGTTTCATTTCTGGACGAATCGGTGCATCCTTTCATCTCCGGCCCGGATCGGTGCATTAAATGCAACAACGGCATGGTTTTCGGCACAGTAACGAAGCTGACCCAAACGAACCAAAACATCACTATTGGGTCCAAAAATGTCGATTGGGCACGTTCGTTTCGTGCTGGACGAATCGGTGCATCGTTTCGTTTCGGGCCCGGATCGGTGCATTAAATGCAACACCGGCATGATTTTCGGCACAGTAACGAAACTGACCCAAACGAACCAAAACAAAACTATTGGGTACATAAGAGTGGATTTGGCACGTTCGTTTCGTTTCTGGACGAATCGGTGCATCGTTTCGTTTCGGGCCCGGATCGGTGCATTAAATGCAACACCGGCATGGTTTTCGGCACAGTAACGAAACTGACCCAAACGAACCAAAACATCAATATTGGGTCCAAAAAACTGGATTGGGTGCGTTCGTTTTGTTTCTGGATGAATCGGTGCATCGTTTCATTTCCGGCCCGGATCGATGCATTAAATGCAACACCGGCATGATTTTCGGCACAGTAACGAAACTGACCCAAACGAACCAAAACAAAACTATTGGGTCCATAAGAGTGGATTTGGCACGTTCGTTTTGTTTCTGGATGAATCGGTGCATCGTTTCATTTCTGGCCCGGATCGGTGCATTAAATGCAACACCGGCATGATTTTCGGCACAGTAACGAAACTGACCCAAACGAACCAAAACATCACTATTGGGTCCAAAAAAGTGGATTGGGTGCGTTCATTTTGTTTCTGGATGAATCGGTGCATCGTTTCATTTTCGGCCCGGATCGATGCATTCAATGCAACACCGACATGGTTTTCAGCACAGTAACGAAACTGACCCAAACGAACCAAAACAAAACTATTGGGTCCAAAAAAGTCGATTGGGCGCGTTCGTTTCATTTCTGGACGAATCGGTGCATCATTTCATTTCCGGCCCGGATCGGTGCATTAAATGCAACACCGGCTAGTTTTCGGCACAGTAACGAAACTGACCCAAACGAACCAAAACAAAACTATTGGGTCCATAAGAGTCAATTTGGCACGTTCGTTTTGTTTCTAGATGAATCGGTGCATCGTTTCATTTCCAGCCCGGATCGATGCATTAAATGCAACACCGGCATGATTTTCGGCACAGTAACGAAACTGACCCAAACGAACCAAAACATCACTATTTGCTACATAAATGTGGATTTGGCACATTCGTTTCATTTCTGGACGAATCGGTGCATCGTTTCATTTCCGGCCCGGATCGGTGCACTAAATGCAACACCGGCATGGTTTTTGGCACAATAATGAAACTGACCCAAACGAATCAAAACATCACTATTGGGTCCAAAAAAGTTGATTGGGTGCGTTTGTTTCATTTCTGGACGAATCGGTGCATCCTTTCATCTCCGGCCCGGATCGGTGCATTAAATGCAACAACGGCATGGTTTTCGGCACAGTAACGAAGCTGACCCAAACGAACCAAAACATCACTATTGGGTCCAAAAATGTCGATTGGGCACGTTCGTTTCGTGCTGGACGAATCGGTGCATCGTTTCGTTTCGGGCCCGGATCGGTGCATTAAATGCAACACCGGCATGATTTTCGGCACAGTAACGAAACTGACCCAAACGAACCAAAACAAAACTATTGGGTACATAAGAGTGGATTTGGCACGTTCGTTTCGTTTCTGGATGAATCGGTGCATCGTTTCATTTCCGGCCCAGATCGGTGCATTAAATGCAACACCGGCATGGTTTTCGGCACAGTAACGAAACTGACCCAAACGAACCAAAACATCAATATTGGGTCCAAAAAACTGGATTGGGTGCGTTCGTTTTGTTTCTGGATGAATCGGTGCATCGTTTCATTTCCGGCCCGGATCGATGCATTAAATGCAACACCGGCATGATTTTCGGCACAGTAACGAAACTGACCCAAACGAACCAAAACAAAACTATTGGGTCCATAAGAGTGGATTTGGCACGTTCGTTTTGTTTCTGGATGAATCGGTGCATCGTTTCATTTCTGGCCCGGATCGGTGCATTAAATGCAACACCGGCATGATTTTCGGCACAGTAACGAAACTGACCCAAACGAACCAAAACATCACTATTGGGTCCAAAAAAGTGGATTGGGTGCGTTCATTTTGTTTCTGGATGAATCGGTGCATCGTTTCATTTTCGGCCCGGATCGATGCATTCAATGCAACACCGACATGGTTTTCAGCACAGTAACGAAACTGACCCAAACGAACCAAAACAAAACTATTGGGTCCAAAAAAGTCGATTGGGCGCGTTCGTTTCATTTCTGGACGAATCGGTGCATCATTTCATTTCCGGCCCGGATCGGTGCATTAAATGCAACAACGGCATGGTTTTCGGCACAGTAACGAAGCTGACCCAAACGAACCAAAACATCACTATTGGGTCCAAAAATGTCGATTGGACACGTTCGTTTCGTGCTGGACGAATCGGTGCATCGTTTCGTTTCGGGCCCGGATCGGTGCATTAAATGCAACACCGGCATGATTTTCGGCACAGTAACGAAACTGACCCAAACGAACCAAAACAAAACTATTGGGTACATAAGAGTGGATTTGGCACGTTCGTTTCGTTTCTGGATGAATCGGTGCATCGTTTCATTTCCGGCCCAGATCGGTGCATTAAATGCAACACCGGCATGGTTTTCGGCACAGTAACGAAACTGACCCAAACGAACCAAAACATCAATATTGGGTCCAAAAAACTGGATTGGGTGCGTTCGTTTTGTTTCTGGATGAATCGGTGCATCGTTTCATTTCCGGCCCGGATCGATGCATTAAATGCAACACCGGCATGATTTTCGGCACAGTAACGAAACTGACCCAAACGAACCAAAACAAAACTATTGGGTCCATAAGAGTGGATTTGGCACGTTCGTTTTGTTTCTGGATGAATCGGTGCATCGTTTCATTTCTGGCCCGGATCGGTGCATTAAATGCAACACCGGCATGATTTTCGGCACAGTAACGAAACTGACCCAAACGAACCAAAACATCACTATTGGGTCCAAAAAAGTGGATTGGGTGCGTTCATTTTGTTTCTGGATGAATCGGTGCATCGTTTCATTTTCGGCCCGGATCGATGCATTCAATGCAACACCGACATGGTTTTCAGCACAGTAACGAAACTGACCCAAACGAACCAAAACAAAACTATTGGGTCCAAAAAAGTCGATTGGGCGCGTTCGTTTCATTTCTGGACGAATCGGTGCATCATTTCATTTCCGGCCCGGATCGGTGCATTAAATGCAACAACGGCATGGTTTTCGGCACAGTAACGAAGCTGACCCAAACGAACCAAAACATCACTATTGGGTCCAAAAATGTCGATTGGGCACGTTCGTTTCGTGCTGGACGAATCGGTGCATCGTTTCGTTTCGGGCCCGGATCGGTGCATTAAATGCAACACCGGCATGATTTTCGGCACAGTAACGAAACTGACCCAAACGAACCAAAACAAAACTATTGGGTACATAAGAGTGGATTTGGCACGTTCGTTTCGTTTCTGGATGAATCGGTGCATCGTTTCATTTCCGGCCCAGATCGGTGCATTAAATGCAACACCGGCATGGTTTTCGGCACAGTAACGAAACTGACCCAAACGAACCAAAACATCAATATTGGGTCCAAAAAACTGGATTGGGTGCGTTCGTTTTGTTTCTGGATGAATCGGTGCATCGTTTCATTTCCGGCCCGGATCGATGCATTAAATGCAACACCGGCATGATTTTCGGCACAGTAACGAAACTGACCCAAACGAACCAAAACAAAACTATTGGGTCCATAAGAGTGGATTTGGCACGTTCGTTTTGTTTCTGGATGAATCGGTGCATCGTTTCATTTCTGGCCCGGATCGGTGCATTAAATGCAACACCGGCATGATTTTCGGCACAGTAACGAAACTGACCCAAACGAACCAAAACATCACTATTGGGTCCAAAAAAGTGGATTGGGTGCGTTCATTTTGTTTCTGGATGAATCGGTGCATCGTTTCATTTTCGGCCCGGATCGATGCATTCAATGCAACACCGACATGGTTTTCAGCACAGTAACGAAACTGACCCAAACGAACCAAAACAAAACTATTGGGTCCAAAAAAGTCGATTGGGCGCGTTCGTTTCATTTCTGGACGAATCGGTGCATCATTTCATTTCCGGCCCGGATCGGTGCATTAAATGCAACACCGGCTAGTTTTCGGCACAGTAACGAAACTGACCCAAACGAACCAAAACAAAACTATTGGGTCCATAAGAGTCGATTTGGCACGTTCGTTTTGTTTCTAGATGAATCGGTGCATCGTTTCATTTCCAGCCCGGATCGATGCATTAAATGCAACACCGGCATGATTTTCGGCACAGTAACGAAACTGACCCAAACGAACCAAAACATCACTATTTGCTACATAAATGTGGATTTGGCACATTCGTTTCATTTCTGGACGAATCGGTGCATCGTTTCATTTCCGGCCCGGATCGGTGCACTAAATGCAACACCGGCATGGTTTTTGGCACAATAATGAAACTGACCCAAACGAATCAAAACATCACTATTGGGTCCAAAAAAGTTGATTGGGTGCGTTTGTTTCATTTCTGGACGAATCGGTGCATCCTTTCATCTCCGGCCCGGATCGGTGCATTAAATGCAACAACGGCATGGTTTTCGGCACAGTAACGAAGCTGACCCAAACGAACCAAAACATCACTATTGGGTCCAAAAATGTCGATTGGGCACGTTCGTTTCGTGCTGGACGAATCGGTGCATCGTTTCGTTTCGGGCCCGGATCGGTGCATTAAATGCAACACCGGCATGATTTTCGGCACAGTAACGAAACTGACCCAAACGAACCAAAACAAAACTATTGGGTACATAAGAGTGGATTTGGCACGTTCGTTTCGTTTCTGGATGAATCGGTGCATCGTTTCATTTCCGGCCCAGATCGGTGCATTAAATGCAACACCGGCATGGTTTTCGGCACAGTAACGAAACTGACCCAAACGAACCAAAACATCAATATTGGGTCCAAAAAACTGGATTGGGTGCGTTCGTTTTGTTTCTGGATGAATCGGTGCATCGTTTCATTTCCGGCCCGGATCGATGCATTAAATGCAACACCGGCATGATTTTCGGCACAGTAACGAAACTGACCCAAACGAACCAAAACAAAACTATTGGGTCCATAAGAGTGGATTTGGCACGTTCGTTTTGTTTCTGGATGAATCGGTGCATCGTTTCATTTCTGGCCCGGATCGGTGCATTAAATGCAACACCGGCATGATTTTCGGCACAGTAACGAAACTGACCCAAACGAACCAAAACATCACTATTGGGTCCAAAAAAGTGGATTGGGTGCGTTCATTTTGTTTCTGGATGAATCGGTGCATCGTTTCATTTTCGGCCCGGATCGATGCATTCAATGCAACACCGACATGGTTTTCAGCACAGTAACGAAACTGACCCAAACGAACCAAAACAAAACTATTGGGTCCAAAAAAGTCGATTGGGCGCGTTCGTTTCATTTCTGGACGAATCGGTGCATCATTTCATTTCCGGCCCGGATCGGTGCATTAAATGCAACACCGGCTAGTTTTCGGCACAGTAACGAAACTGACCCAAACGAACCAAAACAAAACTATTGGGTCCATAAGAGTCGATTTGGCACGTTCGTTTTGTTTCTAGATGAATCGGTGCATCGTTTCATTTCCAGCCCGGATCGATGCATTAAATGCAACACCGGCATGATTTTCGGCACAGTAACGAAACTGACCCAAACGAACCAAAACATCACTATTTGCTACATAAATGTGGATTTGGCACATTCGTTTCATTTCTGGACGAATCGGTGCATCGTTTCATTTCCGGCCCGGATCGGTGCACTAAATGCAACACCGGCATGGTTTTTGGCACAATAATGAAACTGACCCAAACGAATCAAAACATCACTATTGGGTCCAAAAAAGTTGATTGGGTGCGTTTGTTTCATTTCTGGACGAATCGGTGCATCCTTTCATCTCCGGCCCGGATCGGTGCATTAAATGCAACAACGGCATGGTTTTCGGCACAGTAACGAAGCTGACCCAAACGAACCAAAACATCACTATTGGGTCCAAAAATGTCGATTGGGCACGTTCGTTTCGTGCTGGACGAATCGGTGCATCGTTTCGTTTCGGGCCCGGATCGGTGCATTAAATGCAACACCGGCATGATTTTCGGCACAGTAACGAAACTGACCCAAACGAACCAAAACAAAACTATTGGGTACATAAGAGTGGATTTGGCACGTTCGTTTCGTTTCTGGATGAATCGGTGCATCGTTTCATTTCCGGCCCAGATCGGTGCATTAAATGCAACACCGGCATGGTTTTCGGCACAGTAACGAAACTGACCCAAACGAACCAAAACATCAATATTGGGTCCAAAAAACTGGATTGGGTGCGTTCGTTTTGTTTCTGGATGAATCGGTGCATCGTTTCATTTCCGGCCCGGATCGATGCATTAAATGCAACACCGGCATGATTTTCGGCACAGTAACGAAACTGACCCAAACGAACCAAAACAAAACTATTGGGTCCATAAGAGTGGATTTGGCACGTTCGTTTTGTTTCTGGATGAATCGGTGCATCGTTTCATTTCTGGCCCGGATCGGTGCATTAAATGCAACACCGGCATGATTTTCGGCACAGTAACGAAACTGACCCAAACGAACCAAAACATCACTATTGGGTCCAAAAAAGTGGATTGGGTGCGTTCATTTTGTTTCTGGATGAATCGGTGCATCGTTTCATTTTCGGCCCGGATCGATGCATTCAATGCAACACCGACATGGTTTTCAGCACAGTAACGAAACTGACCCAAACGAACCAAAACAAAACTATTGGGTCCAAAAAAGTCGATTGGGCGCGTTCGTTTCATTTCTGGACGAATCGGTGCATCATTTCATTTCCGGCCCGGATCGGTGCATTAAATGCAACACCGGCTAGTTTTCGGCACAGTAACGAAACTGACCCAAACGAACCAAAACAAAACTATTGGGTCCATAAGAGTCGATTTGGCACGTTCGTTTTGTTTCTAGATGAATCGGTGCATCGTTTCATTTCCAGCCCGGATCGATGCATTAAATGCAACACCGGCATGATTTTCGGCACAGTAACGAAACTGACCCAAACGAACCAAAACATCACTATTTGCTACATAAATGTGGATTTGGCACATTCGTTTCATTTCTGGACGAATCGGTGCATCGTTTCATTTCCGGCCCGGATCGGTGCACTAAATGCAACACCGGCATGGTTTTTGGCACAATAATGAAACTGACCCAAACGAATCAAAACATCACTATTGGGTCCAAAAAAGTTGATTGGGTGCGTTTGTTTCATTTCTGGACGAATCGGTGCATCCTTTCATCTCCGGCCCGGATCGGTGCATTAAATGCAACAACGGCATGGTTTTCGGCACAGTAACGAAGCTGACCCAAACGAACCAAAACATCACTATTGGGTCCAAAAATGTCGATTGGGCACGTTCGTTTCGTGCTGGACGAATCGGTGCATCGTTTCGTTTCGGGCCCGGATCGGTGCATTAAATGCAACACCGGCATGATTTTCGGCACAGTAACGAAACTGACCCAAACGAACCAAAACAAAACTATTGGGTACATAAGAGTGGATTTGGCACGTTCGTTTCGTTTCTGGATGAATCGGTGCATCGTTTAATTTCCGGCCCAGATCGGTGCATTAAATGCAACACCGGCATGGTTTTCGGCACAGTAACGAAACTGACCCAAACGAACCAAAACATCAATATTGGGTCCAAAAAACTGGATTGGGTGCGTTCGTTTTGTTTCTGGATGAATCGGTGCATCGTTTCATTTCCGGCCCGGATCGATGCATTAAATGCAACACCGGCATGATTTTCGGCACAGTAACGAAACTGACCCAAACGAACCAAAACAAAACTATTGGGTCCATAAGAGTGGATTTGGCACGTTCGTTTTGTTTCTGGATGAATCGGTGCATCGTTTCATTTCTGGCCCGGATCGGTGCATTAAATGCAACACCGGCATGATTTTCGGCACAGTAACGAAACTGACCCAAACGAACCAAAACATCACTATTGGGTCCAAAAAAGTGGATTGGGTGCGTTCATTTTGTTTCTGGATGAATCGGTGCATCGTTTCATTTTCGGCCCGGATCGATGCATCCTTTCATCTCCGGCCCGGATCGGTGCATTAAATGCAACAACGGCATGGTTTTCGGCACAGTAACGAAGCTGACCCAAACGAACCAAAACATCACTATTGGGTCCAAAAATGTCGATTGGGCACGTTCGTTTCGTGCTGGACGAATCGGTGCATCGTTTCGTTTCGGGCCCGGGTCGGTGCATTAAATGCAACACCGGCATGATTTTCGGCACAGTAACGAAACTGACCCAAACGAACCAAAACAAAACTATTGGGTACATAAGAGTGGATTTGGCACGTTCGTTTCGTTTCTGGATGAATCGGTGCATCGTTTCATTTCCGGCCCAGATCGGTGCATTAAATGCAACACCGGCATGGTTTTCGGCACAGTAACGAAACTGACCCAAACGAACCAAAACATCAATATTGGGTCCAAAAAACTGGATTGGGTGCGTTCGTTTTGTTTCTGGATGAATCGGTGCATCGTTTCATTTCTGGCCCGGATCGATGCACTAAATGCAACACCGGCATAGTTTTTGGCACAATAACGAAACTGACCCAAACGAATCAAAACATCACTATTGGGTCCAAAAAAGTGGATTGGGTGCGTTTGTTTCATTTCTGGACGAATCGGTGCATCCTTTCATCTCCGGCCCGGATCGGTGCATTAAATGCAACAACGGCATGGTTTTCGGCACAGTAACGAAGCTGACCCAAACGAACCAAAACATCACTATTGGGTCCAAAAATGTCGATTGGGCACGTTCGTTTCGTGCTGGACGAATCGGTGCATCGTTTCGTTTCGGGCCCGGATCGGTGCATTAAATGCAACACCGGCATGATTTTCGGCACAGTAACGAAACTGACCCAAACGAACCAAAACAAAACTATTGGGTACATAAGAGTGGATTTGGCACGTTCGTTTCGTTTCTGGACGAATCGGTGCATCGTTTCGTTTCGGGCCCGGATCGGTGCATTAAATGCAACACCGGCATGGTTTTCGCCACAGTAATGAAACTGACCCAAACGAACCAAAACAAAACTATTGGGTCCATAAGAGTGGATTTGGCACGTTCGTTTCGTTTCTGAATGAATCGGTGCATCGTTTCATTTCCGGCCCGGATCGGTGCATTAAATGCAACACCGGCATGGTTTTCGGCACAGTAACGAAACTGACCCAAACGAATCAAAACATCACTATTGGGTCCAAAAAAGTGGATTGGGTGCGTTTGTTTCATTTCTGGACGAATCGGTGCATCATTTCATTTCCGGCCCGGATCGGTGCATTAAATGCAACACCGGCTAGTTTTCGGCACAGTAACGAAACTGACCCAAACGAACCAAAACAGAACTATTAGGTCCATAAGAGTGGATTTGGCACGTTCGTTTTGTTTCTAGATGAATCGGTGCATCGTTTCATTTCCAGCCTGGATCGATGCATTAAATGCAACACCGGCATGATTTTCGGCAAAGTAACGAAACTGACCCAAACGAACCAAAACATCACTATTTGCTGCATAAATGTGGATTTGGCACATTCGTTTCATTTCTGGACGAATCGGTGCATCGTTTCATTTCCGGCCCGGATCGGTGCACTAAATGCAACACCGGCATGATTTTCGGCACAGTAACGAAACTGACCCAAACGAACCAAAACATCACTATTGGGTCCAAAAAAGTGGATTGGGTGCGTTCATTTTGTTTCTGGATGAATCGGTGCATCGTTTCATTTTCGGCCCGGATCGATGCATTCAATGCAACACCGACATGGTTTTCAGCACAGTAACGAAACTGACCCAAACGAACCAAAACAAAACTATTGGGTCCAAAAAAGTCGATTGGGCGCGTTCGTTTCATTTCTGGACGAATCGGTGCATCATTTCATTTCCGGCCCGGATCGGTGCATTAAATGCAACACCGGCTAGTTTTCGGCACAGTAACGAAACTGACCCAAACGAACCAAAACAAAACTATTGGGTCCATAAGAGTCGATTTGGCACGTTCGTTTTGTTTCTAGATGAATCGGTGCATCGTTTCATTTCCAGCCCGGATCGATGCATTAAATGCAACACCGGCATGATTTTCGGCACAGTAACGAAACTGACCCAAACGAACCAAAACATCACTATTTGCTACATAAATGTGGATTTGGCACATTCGTTTCATTTCTGGACGAATCGGTGCATCGTTTCATTTCCGGCCCGGATCGGTGCACTAAATGCAACACCGGCATGGTTTTTGGCACAATAATGAAACTGACCCAAACGAATCAAAACATCACTATTGGGTCCAAAAAAGTTGATTGGGTGCGTTTGTTTCATTTCTGGACGAATCGGTGCATCCTTTCATCTCCGGCCCGGATCGGTGCATTAAATGCAACAACGGCATGGTTTTCGGCACAGTAACGAAGCTGACCCAAACGAACCAAAACATCACTATTGGGTCCAAAAATGTCGATTGGGCACGTTCGTTTCGTGCTGGACGAATCGGTGCATCGTTTCGTTTCGGGCCCGGATCGGTGCATTAAATGCAACACCGGCATGATTTCCGGCACAGTAACGAAACTGACCCAAACGAACCAAAACAAAACTATTGGGTACATAAGAGTGGATTTGGCACGTTCGTTTCGTTTCTGGACGAATCGGTGCATCGTTTCGTTTCGGGCCCGGATCGGTGCATTAAATGCAACACCGGCATGGTTTTCGCCACAGTAACGAAACTGACCCAAACGAACCAAAACAAAACTATTGGGTCCATAAGAGTGGATTTGGCACGTTCGTTTCGTTTCTGAATGAATCGGTGCATCGTTTCATTTCCGGCCCGGATCGGTGCATTAAATGCAACACCGGCATGGTTTTCGGCACAGTAACGAAACTGACCCAAACGAACCAAAACAAAACTATTGGGTCCAAAAAAGTCGATTGGGCGCGTTCGTTTCATTTCTGGACGAATCGGTGCATCATTTCATTTCCGGCCCGGATCGGTGCATTAAATGCAACACCGGCTAGTTTTCGGCACAGTAACGAAACTGACCCAAACGAACCAAAACAAAACTATTGGGTCCATAAGAGTCGATTTGGCACGTTCGTTTTGTTTCTAGATGAATCGGTGCATCGTTTCATTTCCAGCCCGGATCGATGCATTAAATGCAACACCGGCATGATTTTCGGCACAGTAACGAAACTGACCCAAACGAACCAAAACATCACTATTTGCTACATAAATGTGGATTTGGCACATTCGTTTCATTTCTGGACGAATCGGTGCATCGTTTCATTTCCGGCCCGGATCGGTGCACTAAATGCAACACCGGCATGGTTTTTGGCACAATAACGAATCTGACCCAAACGAATCAAAACATCACTATTGGGTCCAAAAAAGTGGATTGGGTGCGTTTGTTTCATTTCTGGACGAATCGGTGCATCCTTTCATCTCCGGCCCGGATCGGTGCATTAAATGCAACAACGGCATGGTTTTTGGCACAGTAACGAAGCTGACCCAAACGATCCAAAACATCACTATTGGGTCCAAAAATGTCGATTGGGCACGTTCGTTTCGTGCTGGACGAATCGGTGCATCGTTTCGTTTCGGGCTCGGATCGGTGCATTAAATGCAACACCGGCATGATTTTCGGCACAGTAACGAAACTGACCCAAACGAACCAAAACAAAACTATTGGGTACATAAGAGTGGATTTGGCACGTTCGTTTCGTTTCTGGACGAATCGGTGCATCGTTTCGTTTCGGGCCCGGATCGGTGCATTAAATGCAACACCGGCATGGTTTTCGCCACAGTAATGAAACTGACCCAAACGAACCAAAACAAAACTATTGGGTCCATAAGAGTGGATTTGGCACGTTCGTTTCGTTTCTGAATGAATCGGTGCATCGTTTCATTTCCGGCCCGGATCGGTGCATTAAATGCAACACCGGCATGGTTTTCGGCACAGTAACGAAACTGACCCAAACGAATCAAAACATCACTATTGGGTCCAAAAAAGTGGATTGGGTGCGTTTGTTTCATTTCTGGACGAATCGGTGCATCATTTCATTTCCGGCCCGGATCGGTGCATTAAATGCAACACCGGCTAGTTTTCGGCACAGTAACGAAACTGACCCAAACGAACCAAAACAGAACTATTAGGTCCATAAGAGTGGATTTGGCACGTTCGTTTTGTTTCTAGATGAATCGGTGCATCGTTTCATTTCCAGCCTGGATCGATGCATTAAATGCAACACCGGCATGATTTTCGGCAAAGTAACGAAACTGACCCAAACGAACCAAAACATCACTATTTGCTGCATAAATGTGGATTTGGCACATTCGTTTCATTTCTGGACGAATCGGTGCATCGTTTCATTTCCGGCCCGGATCGGTGCACTAAATGCAACACCGGCATGATTTTCGGCACAGTAACGAAACTGACCCAAACGAACCAAAACATCACTATTGGGTCCAAAAAAGTGGATTGGGTGCGTTCATTTTGTTTCTGGATGAATCGGTGCATCGTTTCATTTTCGGCCCGGATCGATGCATTCAATGCAACACCGACATGGTTTTCAGCACAGTAACGAAACTGACCCAAACGAACCAAAACAAAACTATTGGGTCCAAAAAAGTCGATTGGGCGCGTTCGTTTCATTTCTGGACGAATCGGTGCATCATTTCATTTCCGGCCCGGATCGGTGCATTAAATGCAACACCGGCTAGTTTTCGGCACAGTAACGAAACTGACCCAAACGAACCAAAACAAAACTATTGGGTCCATAAGAGTCGATTTGGCACGTTCGTTTTGTTTCTAGATGAATCGGTGCATCGTTTCATTTCCAGCCCGGATCGATGCATTAAATGCAACACCGGCATGATTTTCGGCACAGTAACGAAACTGACCCAAACGAACCAAAACATCACTATTTGCTACATAAATGTGGATTTGGCACATTCGTTTCATTTCTGGACGAATCGGTGCATCGTTTCATTTCCGGCCCGGATCGGTGCACTAAATGCAACACCGGCATGGTTTTTGGCACAATAATGAAACTGACCCAAACGAATCAAAACATCACTATTGGGTCCAAAAAAGTTGATTGGGTGCGTTTGTTTCATTTCTGGACGAATCGGTGCATCCTTTCATCTCCGGCCCGGATCGGTGCATTAAATGCAACAACGGCATGGTTTTCGGCACAGTAACGAAGCTGACCCAAACGAACCAAAACATCACTATTGGGTCCAAAAATGTCGATTGGGCACGTTCGTTTCGTGCTGGACGAATCGGTGCATCGTTTCGTTTCGGGCCCGGATCGGTGCATTAAATGCAACACCGGCATGATTTCCGGCACAGTAACGAAACTGACCCAAACGAACCAAAACAAAACTATTGGGTACATAAGAGTGGATTTGGCACGTTCGTTTCGTTTCTGGACGAATCGGTGCATCGTTTCGTTTCGGGCCCGGATCGGTGCATTAAATGCAACACCGGCATGGTTTTCGCCACAGTAACGAAACTGACCCAAACGAACCAAAACAAAACTATTGGGTCCATAAGAGTGGATTTGGCACGTTCGTTTCGTTTCTGAATGAATCGGTGCATCGTTTCATTTCCGGCCCGGATCGGTGCATTAAATGCAACACCGGCATGGTTTTCGGCACAGTAACGAAACTGACCCAAACGAACCAAAACAAAACTATTGGGTCCAAAAAAGTCGATTGGGCGCGTTCGTTTCATTTCTGGACGAATCGGTGCATCATTTCATTTCCGGCCCGGATCGGTGCATTAAATGCAACACCGGCTAGTTTTCGGCACAGTAACGAAACTGACCCAAACGAACCAAAACAAAACTATTGGGTCCATAAGAGTCGATTTGGCACGTTCGTTTTGTTTCTAGATGAATCGGTGCATCGTTTCATTTCCAGCCCGGATCGATGCATTAAATGCAACACCGGCATGATTTTCGGCACAGTAACGAAACTGACCCAAACGAACCAAAACATCACTATTTGCTACATAAATGTGGATTTGGCACATTCGTTTCATTTCTGGACGAATCGGTGCATCGTTTCATTTCCGGCCCGGATCGGTGCACTAAATGCAACACCGGCATGGTTTTTGGCACAATAACGAATCTGACCCAAACGAATCAAAACATCACTATTGGGTCCAAAAAAGTGGATTGGGTGCGTTTGTTTCATTTCTGGACGAATCGGTGCATCCTTTCATCTCCGGCCCGGATCGGTGCATTAAATGCAACAACGGCATGGTTTTTGGCACAGTAACGAAGCTGACCCAAACGATCCAAAACATCACTATTGGGTCCAAAAATGTCGATTGGGCACGTTCGTTTCGTGCTGGACGAATCGGTGCATCGTTTCGTTTCGGGCTCGGATCGGTGCATTAAATGCAACACCGGCATGATTTTCGGCACAGTAACGAAACTGACCCAAACGAACCAAAACAAAACTATTGGGTACATAAGAGTGGATTTGGCACGTCCATTTCGTTTCTGGATGAATCGGTGCATCGTTTCATTTCCGGCCCAGATCGGTGCATTCAATGCAACACCGGCATGGTTTTCGGCACAGTAACGAAACTGACCCAAACGAACCAAAACATCAATATTGGGTCCAAAAAACTGGATTGGGTGCGTTCATTTTGTTTCTGGATGAATCGGTGCATCGTTTCATTTCCGGCCCAGATCGATGCATTAAATGCAACACCGGCAAGGTTTTCGGCACAGTAACGAAACTGACCCAAATGAACCAAAACATCACTATTGGGTCCAAAAAAGTGGATTGGGTGCGTTCATTTTGTTTCTGGATGAATCGGTGCATCGTTTCATTTTCGGCCCGGATCGATGCATTCAATGCAACACCGACATGGTTTTCAGCACAGTAACGAAACTGACCCAAACGAACCAAAACAAAACTATTGGGTCCAAAAAAGTCGATTGGGCGCGTTCGTTTCATTTCTGGACGAATCGGTGCATCATTTCATTTCCGGCCCGGATCGGTGCATTAAATGCAACACCGGCTAGTTTTCGGCACAGTAACGAAACTGACCCAAACGAACCAAAACAAAACTATTGGGTCCATAAGAGTCGATTTGGCACGTTCGTTTTGTTTCTAGATGAATCGGTGCATCGTTTCATTTCCAGCCCGGATCGATGCATTAAATGCAACACCGGCATGATTTTCGGCACAGTAACGAAACTGACCCAAACGAACCAAAACATCACTATTTGCTACATAAATGTGGATTTGGCACATTCGTTTCATTTCTGGACGAATCGGTGCATCGTTTCATTTCTGGCCCGGATCGGTGCACTAAATGCAACACCGGCATGGTTTTTGGCACAAGAACGAAACTGACCCAAACGAATCAAAACATCACTATTGGGTCCAAAAAAGTGGATTGGGTGCGTTTGTTTCATTTCTGGACGAATCGGTGCATCCTTTCATCTCCGGCCCGGATCGGTGCATTAAATGCAACAACGGCATGGTTTTCGGCACAGTAACGAAGCTGACCCAAACGAACCAAAACATCACTATTGGGTCCAAAAATGTCGATTGGGCACGTTCGTTTTGTGCTGGACGAATCGGTGCATCGTTTCGTTTCGGGCCCGGATCGGTGCATTAAATGCAACACCGGCATGATTTTCGGCACAGTAACGAAACTGACCCAAACGAACCAAAACAAAACTATTGGGTACATAAGAGTGGATTTGGCACGTTCGTTTCATTTCTGGACGAATCGGTGCATCGTTTCGTTTCGGGCCCGGATCGGTGCATTAAATGCAACACCGGCATGGTTTTCGCCACAGTAACGAAACTGACCCAAACGAACCAAAACAAAACTATTGGGTCCATAAGAGTGGATTTGGCACGTTCGTTTCGTTTCTGAATGAATCGGTGCATCGTTTCATTTCCGGCCCGGATCGGTGCATTAAATGCAACACCGGCATGGTTTTCGGCACAGTAACGAAACTGACCCAAACGAATCAAAACATCACTATTGGGTCCAAAAAAGTGGATTGGGTGCGTTTGTTTCATTTCTGGACGAATCGGTGCATCATTTCATTTCCGGCCCGGATCGGTGCATTAAATGCAACACCGGCTAGTTTTCGGCACAGTAACGAAACTGACCCAAACGAACCAAAACAGAACTATTAGGTCCATAAGAGTGGATTTGGCACGTTCGTTTTGTTTCTAGATGAATCGGTGCATCGTTTCATTTCCAGCCTGGATCGATGCATTAAATGCAACACCGGCATGATTTTCGGCAAAGTAACGAAACTGACCCAAACGAACCAAAACATCACTATTTGCTGCATAAATGTGGATTTGGCACATTCGTTTCATTTCTGGACGAATCGGTGCATCGTTTCATTTCCGGCCCGGATCGGTGCACTAAATGCAACACCGGCATGGTTTTTGGCACAATAATGAAACTGACCCAAACGAATCAAAACATCACTATTGGGTCCAAAAAAGTTGATTGGGTGCGTTTGTTTCATTTCTGGACGAATCGGTGCATCCTTTCATCTCCGGCCCGGATCGGTGCATTAAATGCAACAACGGCATGGTTTTCGGCACAGTAACGAAGCTGACCCAAACGAACCAAAACATCACTATTGGGTCCAAAAATGTCGATTGGGCACGTTCGTTTCATGCTGGACGAATCGGTGCATCGTTTCGTTTCGGGCCCGGATCGGTGCATTAAATGCACACCCGGCATGATTTTCGGCACAGTAACGAAACTGACCCAAACGAACCAAAACAAAACTATTGGGTACATAAGAGTGGATTTGGCACGTTCGTTTCGTTTCTGCATGAATCGGTGCATCGTTTCATTTCCGGCCCAGATCGGTGCATTAAATGCAACACCGGCATGGTTTTCGGCACAGTAACGAAACTGACCCAAACGAACCAAAACATCAATATTGGGTCCAAAAAACTGGATTGGGTGCGTTCGTTTTGTTTCTGGATGAATCGGTGCATCGTTTCATTTCCGGCCCGGATCGATGCATTAAATGCAACACCGGCATGATTTTCGGCACAGTAACGAAACTGACCCAAACGAACCAAAACAAAACTATTGGGTCCATAAGAGTGGATTTGGCACGTTCGTTTTGTTTCTGGATGAATCGGTGCATCGTTTCATTTCTAGCCCGGATCGGTGCATTAAATGCAACACCGGCATGATTTTCGGCACAGTAACGAAACTGACCCAAACGAACCAAAACAAAACTATTGGGTCCATAAGAGTGGATTTGGCACGTTCGTTTTGTTTCTGGATGAATCGGTGCATCGTTTCATTTCTGGCCCGGATCGGTGCATTAAATGCAACACCGGCATGATTTTCGGCACAGTAACGAAACTGACCCAAACGAACCAAAACATCACTATTGGGTCCAAAAAAGTGGATTGGGTGCGTTCATTTTGTTTCTGGATGAATCGGTGCATCGTTTCATTTTCGGCCCGGATCGATGCATTCAATGCAACACCGACATGGTTTTCAGCACAGTAATGAAACTGACCCAAACGAACCAAAACAAAACTATTGGGTCCAAAAAAGTCGATTGGGCGCGTTCGTTTCATTTCTGGACGAATCGGTGCATCATTTCATTTCCGGCCCGGATCGGTGCATTAAATGCAACACCGGCTAGTTTTCGGCACAGTAACGAAACTGACCCAAACGAACCAAAACAAAACTATTGGGTCCATAAGAGTCGATTTGGCACGTTCGTTTTGTTTCTAGATGAATCGGTGCATCGTTTCATTTCCAGCCCGGATCGATGCATTAAATGCAACACCGGCATGATTTTCGGCACAGTAACGAAACTGACCCAAACGAACCAAAACATCACTATTTGCTACATAAATGTGGATTTGGCACATTCGTTTCATTTCTGGACGAATCGGTGCATCGTTTCATTTCCGGCCCGGATCGGTGCACTAAATGCAACACCGGCATGGTTTTTGGCACAATAACGAAACTGACCCTAACGAATCAAAACATCACTATTGGGTCCAAAAAAGTGGATTGGGTGCGTTTGTTTCATTTCTGGACGAATCGGTGCATCCTTTCATCTCCGGCCCGGATCGGTGCATTAAATGCAACAACGGCATGGTTTTTGGCACAGTAACGAAGCTGACCCAAACGATCCAAAACATCACTATTGGGTCCAAAAATGTCGATTGGGCACGTTCGTTTCGTGCTGGACGAATCGGTGCATCGTTTCGTTTCGGGCTCGGATCGGTGCATTAAATGCAACACCGGCATGATTTTCGGCACAGTAACGAAACTGACCCAAACGAACCAAAACAAAACTATTGGGTACATAAGAGTGGATTTGGCACGTCCGTTTCGTTTCTGGATGAATCGGTGCATCGTTTCATTTCCGGCCCAGATCGGTGCATTAAATGCAACACCGGCATGGTTTTCGGCACAGTAACGAAACTGACCCAAACGAACCAAAACATCAATATTGGGTCCAAAAAACTGGATTGGGTGCGTTCGTTTTGTTTCTGGATGAATCGGTGCATCGTTTCATTTCCGGCCCAGATCGATGCATTAAATGCAACACCGGCAAGGTTTTCGGCACAGTAACGAAACTGACCCAAATGAACCAAAACATCACTATTGGGTCCAAAAAAGTGGATTGGGTGCGTTCATTTTGTTTCTGGATGAATCGGTGCATCGTTTCATTTTCGGCCCGGATCGATGCATTCAATGCAACACCGACATGGTTTTCAGCACAGTAACGAAACTGACCCAAACGAACCAAAACAAAACTATTGGGTCCAAAAAAGTCGATTGGGCGCGTTCGTTTCATTTCTGGACGAATCGGTGCATCATTTCATTTTCGGCCCGGATCGGTGCATTAAATGCAACACCGGCTTGTTTTCGGCACAGTAACGAAACTGACCCAAATGAACCAAAACAAAACTATTGGGTCCATAAGAGTCGATTTGGCACGTTCGTTTTGTTTCTAGATGAATCGGTGCATCGTTTCATTTCCAGCCCGGATCGATGCATTAAATGCAACACCGGCATGATTTTCGGCACAGTAACGAAACTGACCCAAACGAACCAAAACATCACTATTTGCTACATAAATGTGGATTTGGCACATTCGTTTCATTTCTGGACGAATCGGTGCATCGTTTCATTTCCGGCCCGGATCGATGCACTAAATGCAACACCGGCATGGTTTTTGGCACAATAACGAAACTGACCCAAACGAATCAAAACATCACTATTGGGTCCAAAAAAGTGGATTGGGTGCGTTTGTTTCATTTCTGGACGAATCGGTGCATCCTTTCATCTCCGGCCCGGATCGGTGCATTAAATGCAACAACGGCATGGTTTTCGGCACAGTAACGAAGCTGACCCAAACGAACCAAAACATCACTATTGGGTCCAAAAATGTCGATTGGGCACGTTCGTTTCGTGCTGGACGAATCGGTGCATCGTTTCGTTTCGGGCCCGGATCGGTGCATTAAATGCAACACCGGCATGATTTTCGGCACAGTAACGAAAGTGACCCAAACGAACCAAAACAAAACTATTGGGTACATAAGAGTGGATTTGGCACGTTCGTTTCGTTTCTGGATGAATCGGTGCATCGTTTCATTTCTGGCCCAGATCGGTGCATTAAATGCAACACCGGCATGGTTTTCGGCACAGTAACGAAACTGACCCAAACGAACCAAAACAAAACTATTGGGTACATAAGAGTGGATTTGGCACGTTCGTTTCGTTTCTGGATGAATCGGTGCATCGTTTCATTTCCGGCCCAGATCGGTGCATTAAATGCAACACCGGCATGGTTTTCGGCACAGTAACGAAACTGACCCAAACGAACCAAAACATCAATATTGGGTCCAAAAAACTAGATTGGGTGCGTTCGTTTTGTTTCTGGATGAATCGGTGCATCGTTTCATTTCCGGCCCGGATCGATGCATTAAATGCAACACCGGCATGATTTTCGGCACAGTAACGAAACTGACCCAAACGAACCAAAACAAAACTATTGGGTCCATAAGAGTGGATTTGGCACGTTCGTTTCGTTTCTGGATGAATCGGTGCATCGTTTCATTTCCGGCGCGGATCGGTGCATTAAATGCAACACCGGCATGGTTTTCGGCACAGTAACGAAACTGACCCAAACGAACCAAAACATCACTATTGGGTCCAAAAAACTGGATTGGGTGTGTTCATTTTGTTTCTGGATGAATCGGTGCATCGTTTCATTTTCGGCCCGGATCGATGCATTCAATGCAACACCGACATGGTTTTCAGCACAGTAACGAAACTGACCCAAACGAACCAAAACAAAACTATTGGGTCCATAAGAGTGGATTTGGCACGTTCGTTTCGTTTCTGGATGAATCGGTGCATCGTTTCATTTCTGGCCCAGATCGGTGCATTAAATGCAACACCGGCATGGTTTTCGGCACAGTAACGAAACTGACCCAAACGAACCAAAACATCCATATTGGGTCCAAAAAACTGGATTGGGTGCGTTCGTTTTGTTTCTGGATGAATCGGTGCATCGTTTCATTTCCGGCCCGGATCGATGCATTAAATGCAACACCGGCATGATTTTCGGCACAGTAACGAAACTGACCCAAACGAACCAAAACAAAACTATTGGGTCCATAAGAGTGGATTTGGCACGTTCGTTTCGTTTCTGGATGAATCGGTGCATCGTTTCATTTCCGGCCCGGATCGGTGCATTAAATGCAACACCGGCATGGTTTTCGGCACAGTAACGAAACTGACCCAAACGAACCAAAACATCACTATTGGGTCCAAAAAAGTGGATTGGGTGCGTTCATTTTGTTTCTGGATGAATCGGTGCATCGTTTCATTTTCGGCCCGGATCGATGCATTCAATGCAACACCGACATGGTTTTCAGCACAGTAACGAAACTGACCCAAACGAACCAAAACAAAACTATTGGGTCCAAAAAAGTCGATTGGGCGCGTTCGTTTCATTTCTGGACGAATCGGTGCATCATTTCATTTTCGGCCCGGATCGGTGCATTAAATGCAACACCGGCTTGTTTTCGGCACAGTAACGAAACTGACCCAAACGAACCAAAACAAAACTATTGGGTCCATAAGAGTCGATTTGGCACGTTCGTTTTGTTTCTAGATGAATCGGTGCATCGTTTCATTTCCAGCCCGGATCGATGCATTAAATGCAACACCGGCATGATTTTCGGCACAGTAACGAAACTGACCCAAACGAACCAAAACATCACTATTTGCTACATAAATGTGGATTTGGCACATTCGTTTCATTTCTGGACGAATCGGTGCATCGTTTCATTTCCGGCCCGGATCGGTGCACTAAATGCAACACCGGCATGGTTTTTGGCACAATAACGAAACTGACCCAAACGAATCAAAACATCACTATTGGGTCCAAAAAAGTGGATTGGGTGCGTTTGTTTCATTTCTGGACGAATCGGTGCATCCTTTCATCTCCGGCCCGGATCGGTGCATTAAATGCAACAACGGCATGGTTTTCGGCACAGTAACGAAGCTGACCCAAACGAACCAAAACATCACTATTGGGTCCAAAAATGTCGATTGGGCACGTTCGTTTCGTGCTGGACGAATCGGTGCATCGTTTCGTTTCGGGCCCGGATCGGTGCATTAAATGCAACACCGGCATGATTTTCGGCACAGTAACGAAAGTGACCCAAACGAACCAAAACAAAACTATTGGGTACATAAGAGTGGATTTGGCACGTTCGTTTCGTTTCTGGATGAATCGGTGCATCGTTTCATTTCTGGCCCAGATCGGTGCATTAAATGCAACACCGGCATGGTTTTCGGCACAGTAACGAAACTGACCCAAACGAACCAAAACAAAACTATTGGGTACATAAGAGTGGATTTGGCACGTTCGTTTCGTTTCTGGATGAATCGGTGCATCGTTTCATTTCCGGCCCAGATCGGTGCATTAAATGCAACACCGGCATGGTTTTCGGCACAGTAACGAAACTGACCCAAACTAACCAAAACATCAATATTGGGTCCAAAAAACTAGATTGGGTGCGTTCGTTTTGTTTCTGGATGAATCGGTGCATCGTTTCATTTCCGGCCCGGATCGATGCATTAAATGCAACACCGGCATGATTTTCGGCACAGTAACGAAACTGACCCAAACGAACCAAAACAAAACTATTGGGTCCATAAGAGTGGATTTGGCACGTTCGTTTCGTTTCTGGATGAATCGGTGCATCGTTTCATTTCCGGCGCGGATCGGTGCATTAAATGCAACACCGGCATGGTTTTCGGCACAGTAACGAAACTGACCCAAACGAACCAAAACATCACTATTGGGTCCAAAAAACTGGATTGGGTGTGTTCATTTTGTTTCTGGATGAATCGGTGCATCGTTTCATTTTCGGCCCGGATCGATGCATTCAATGCAACACCGACATGGTTTTCAGCACAGTAACGAAACTGACCCAAACGAACCAAAACAAAACTATTGGGTCCATAAGAGTGGATTTGGCACGTTCGTTTCGTTTCTGGATGAATCGGTGCATCGTTTCATTTCTGGCCCAGATCGGTGCATTAAATGCAACACCGGCATGGTTTTCGGCACAGTAACGAAACTGACCCAAACGAACCAAAACATCCATATTCGGTCCAAAAAACTGGATTGGGTGCGTTCGTTTTGTTTCTGGATGAATCGGTGCATCGTTTCATTTTCGGCCCGGATCGATGCATTAAATGCAACACCGGCATGATTTTCGGCACAGTAACGAAACTGACCCAAACGAACCAAAACAAAACTATTGGGTCCATAAGAGTGGATTTGGCACGTTCGTTTCGTTTCTGGATGAATCGGTGCATCGTTTCATTTCCGGCCCGGATCGGTGCATTAAATGCAACACCGGCATGGTTTTCGGCACAGTAACGAAACTGACCCAAACGAACCAAAACATCACTATTGGGTCCAAAAAAGTGGATTGGGTGCGTTCATTTTGTTTCTGGATGAATCGGTGCATCGTTTCATTTTCGGCCCGGATCGATGCATTCAATGCAACACCGACATGGTTTTCAGCACAGTAACGAAACTGACCCAAACGAACCAAAACAAAACTATTGGGTCCAAAAAAGTCGATTGGGCGCGTTCGTTTCATTTCTGGACGAATCGGTGCATCATTTCATTTCCGGCCCGGATCGGTGCATTAAATGCAACACCGGCTAGTTTTCGGCACAGTAACGAAACTGACCCAAACGAACCAAAACAAAACTATTGGGTCCATAAGAGTGGATTTGGCACGTTCGTTTTGTTTCTAGATGAATCGGTGCATCGTTTCATTTCCAGCCCGGATCGATGCATTAAATGCAACACCGGCATGATTTTCGGCACAGTAACGAAACTGACCCAAACGAACCAAAACATCACTATTTGCTACATAAATGTGGATTTGGCACATTCGTTTCATTTCTGGACGAATCGGTGCATCGTTTCATTTCCGGCCCGGATCGGTGCACTAAATGCAACACCGGCATGGTTTTTGGCACAATAACGAAACTGACCCAAACGAATCAAAACATCACTATTGGGTCCAAAAAGGTGGATTGGGTGCGTTTGTTTCATTTCTGGACGAATCGGTGCATCCTTTCATCTCCGGCCCGGATCGGTGCATTAAATGCAACAACGGCATGGTTTTTGGCACAGTAACGAAGCTGACCCAAACGAACCAAAACATCACTATTGGGTCCCAAAATGTCGATTGGGCACGTTCGTTTCGTGCTGGACGAATCGGTGCATCGTTTCGTTTCGGGCCCGGATCGGTGCATTAAATGCAACACCGGCATGATTTTCGGCACAGTAACGAAACTGACCCAAACGAACCAAAACAAAACTATTGGGTACATAAGAGTGGATTTGGCACGTTCGTTTCGTTTCTGGACGAATCGGTGCATCGTTTCGTTTCGGGCCCGGATCGGTGCATTAAATGCAACACCGGCATGGTTTTCGGCACAGTAACGAAACTGACCCAAACGAACCAAAACAAAACTATTGGGTACATAAGAGTGGATTTGGCACGTTCGTTTCGTGCTGGACGAATCGGTGCATCGTTTCGTTTCGGGCCCGGATCGGTGCATTAAATGCAACACCGGCATGGTTTTCGCCACAGTAACGAAACTGACCCAAACGAACCAAAACAAAACTATTGGGTACATAAGAGTGGATTTGGCACGTTCGTTTCGTTTCTGGATGAATCGGTGCATCGTTTCATTTCTGGCCCAGATCGGTGCATTAAATGCAACACCGGCATGGTTTTCGGCACAGTAACGAAACTGACCCAAACGAACCAAAACAAAACTATTGGGTACATAAGAGTGGATTTGGCACGTTCGTTTCGTTTCTGGATGAATCGGTGCATCGTTTCATTTCCGGCCCAGATCGGTGCATTAAATGCAACACCGGCATGGTTTTCGGCACAGTAACGAAACTGACCCAAACGAACCAAAACATCAATATTGGGTCCAAAAAACTAGATTGGGTGCGTTCGTTTTGTTTCTGGATGAATCGGTGCATAGTTTCATTTCCGGCCCGGATCGATGCATTAAATGCAACACCGGCATGATTTTCGGCACAGTAACGAAACTGACCCAAACGAACCAAAACAAAACTATTGGGTCCATAAGAGTGGATTTGGCACGTTCGTTTCGTTTCTGGATGAATCGGTGCATCGTTTCATTTCTGGCCCAGATCGGTGCATTAAATGCAACACCGGCATGGTTTTCGGCACAGTAACGAAACTGACCCAAACGAACCAAAACATCCATATTGGGTCCAAAAAACTGGATTGGGTGCGTTCGTTTTGTTTCTGGATGAATCGGTGCATCGTTTCATTTCCGGCCCGGATCGGTGCATTAAATGCAACACCGGCATGGTTTTCGGCACAGTAACGAAACTGACCCAAACGAACCAAAACATCACTATTGGGTCCAAAAAACTGGATTGGGTGTGTTCATTTTGTTTCTGGATGAATCGGTGCATCGTTTCATTTTCGGCCCGGATCGATGCATTCAATGCAACACCGACATGGTTTTCAGCACAGTAACGAAACTGACCCAAACGAACCAAAACAAAACTATTGGGTCCATAAGAGTGGATTTGGCACGTTCGTTTCGTTTCTGGATGAATCGGTGCATCGTTTCATTTCCGGCGCGGATCGATGCATTAAATGCAACACCGGCATGGTTTTCGGCACAGTAACGAAACTGACCCAAACGAACCAAAACATCACTATTGGGTCCAAAAAACTGGATTGGGTGTGTTCATTTTGTTTCTGGATGAATCGGTGCATCGTTTCATTTTCGGCCCGGATCGATGCATTCAATGCAACACCGACATGGTTTTCAGCACAGTAACGAAACTGACCCAAACGAACCAAAACAAAACTATTGGGTCCAAAAAAGTCGATTGGGCGCGTTCGTTTCATTTCTGGACGAATCGGTGCATCATTTCATTTTCGGCCCGGATCGGTGCATTAAATGCAACACCGGCTTGTTTTCGGCACAGTAACGAAACTGACCCAAACGAACCAAAACAAAACTATTGGGTCCATAAGAGTCGATTTGGCACGTTCGTTTTGTTTCTAGATGAATCGGTGCATCGTTTCATTTCCAGCCCGGATCGATGCATTAAATGCAACACCGGCATGATTTTCGGCACAGTAACGAAACTGACCCAAACGAACCAAAACATCACTATTTGCTACATAAATGTGGATTTGGCACATTCGTTTCATTTCTGGACGAATCGGTGCATCGTTTCATTTCCGGCCCGGATCGGTGCACTAAATGCAACACCGGCATGGTTTTTGGCACAATAACGAAACTGACCCAAACGAATCAAAACATCACTATTGGGTCCAAAAAAGTGGATTGGGTGCGTTTGTTTCATTTCTGGACGAATCGGTGCATCCTTTCATCTCCGGCCCGGATCGGTGCATTAAATGCAACAACGGCATGGTTTTCGGCACAGTAACGAAGCTGACCCAAACGAACCAAAACATCACTATTGGGTCCAAAAATGTCGATTGGGCACGTTCGTTTCGTGCTGGACGAATCGGTGCATCGTTTCGTTTCGGGCCCGGATCGGTGCATTAAATGCAACACCGGCATGATTTTCGGCACAGTAACGAAAGTGACCCAAACGAACCAAAACAAAACTATTGGGTACATAAGAGTGGATTTGGCACGTTCGTTTCGTTTCTGGATGAATCGGTGCATCGTTTCATTTCTGGCCCAGATCGGTGCATTAAATGCAACACCGGCATGGTTTTCGGCACAGTAACGAAACTGACCCAAACGAACCAAAACAAAACTATTGGGTACATAAGAGTGGATTTGGCACGTTCGTTTCGTTTCTGGATGAATCGGTGCATCGTTTCATTTCCGGCCCAGATCGGTGCATTAAATGCAACACCGGCATGGTTTTCGGCACAGTAACGAAACTGACCCAAACGAACCAAAACATCAATATTGGGTCCAAAAAACTAGATTGGGTGCGTTCGTTTTGTTTCTGGATGAATCGGTGCATCGTTTCATTTCCGGCCCGGATCGATGCATTAAATGCAACACCGGCATGATTTTCGGCACAGTAACGAAACTGACCCAAACGAACCAAAACAAAACTATTGGGTCCATAAGAGTGGATTTGGCACGTTCGTTTCGTTTCTGGATGAATCGGTGCATCGTTTCATTTCCGGCGCGGATCGGTGCATTAAATGCAACACCGGCATGGTTTTCGGCACAGTAACGAAACTGACCCAAACGAACCAAAACATCACTATTGGGTCCAAAAAACTGGATTGGGTGTGTTCATTTTGTTTCTGGATGAATCGGTGCATCGTTTCATTTTCGGCCCGGATCGATGCATTCAATGCAACACCGACATGGTTTTCAGCACAGTAACGAAACTGACCCAAACGAACCAAAACAAAACTATTGGGTCCATAAGAGTGGATTTGGCACGTTCGTTTCGTTTCTGGATGAATCGGTGCATCGTTTCATTTCTGGCCCAGATCGGTGCATTAAATGCAACACCGGCATGGTTTTCGGCACAGTAACGAAACTGACCCAAACGAACCAAAACATCCATATTGGGTCCAAAAAACTGGATTGGGTGCGTTCGTTTTGTTTCTGGATGAATCGGTGCATCGTTTCATTTCCGGCCCGGATCGATGCATTAAATGCAACACCGGCATGATTTTCGGCACAGTAACGAAACTGACCCAAACGAACCAAAATAAAACTATTGGGTCCATAAGAGTGGATTTGGCACGTTCGTTTCGTTTCTGGATGAATCGGTGCATCGTTTCATTTCCGGCCCGGATCGGTGCATTAAATGCAACACCGGCATGGTTTTCGGCACAGTAACGAAACTGACCCAAACGAACCAAAACATCACTATTGGGTCCAAAAAAGTGGATTGGGTGCGTTCATTTTGTTTCTGGATGAATCGGTGCATCGTTTCATTTTCGGCCCGGATCGATGCATTCAATGCAACACCGACATGGTTTTCAGCACAGTAACGAAACTGACCCAAACGAACCAAAACAAAACTATTGGGTCCAAAAAAGTCGATTGGGCGCGTTCGTTTCATTTCTGGACGAATCGGTGCATCATTTCATTTCCGGCCCGGATCGGTGCATTAAATGCAACACCGGCTAGTTTTCGGCACAGTAACGAAACTGACCCAAACGAACCAAAACAAAACTATTGGGTCCATAAGAGTGGATTTGGCACGTTCGTTTTGTTTCTAGATGAATCGGTGCATCGTTTCATTTCCAGCCCGGATCGATGCATTAAATGCAACACCGGCATGATTTTCGGCACAGTAACGAAACTGACCCAAACGAACCAAAACATCACTATTTGCTACATAAATGTGGATTTGGCACATTCGTTTCATTTCTGGACGAATCGGTGCATCGTTTCATTTCCGGCCCGGATCGGTGCACTAAATGCAACACCGGCATGGTTTTTGGCACAATAACGAAACTGACCCAAACGAATCAAAACATCACTATTGGGTCCAAAAAAGTGGATTGGGTGCGTTTGTTTCATTTCTGGACGAATCGGTGCATCCTTTCATCTCCGGCCCGGATCGGTGCATTAAATGCAACAACGGCATGGTTTTCGGCACAGTAACGAAGCTGACCCAAACGAACCAAAACATCACTATTGGGTCCAAAAATGTCGATTGGGCACGTTCGTTTCGTGCTGGACGAATCGGTGCATCGTTTCGTTTCGGGCCCGGATCGGTGCATTAAATGCAACACCGGCATGATTTTCGGCACAGTAACGAAAGTGACCCAAACGAACCAAAACAAAACTATTGGGTACATAAGAGTGGATTTGGCACGTTCGTTTCGTTTCTGGATGAATCGGTGCATCGTTTCATTTCTGGCCCAGATCGGTGCATTAAATGCAACACCGGCATGGTTTTCGGCACAGTAACGAAACTGACCCAAACGAACCAAAACAAAACTATTGGGTACATAAGAGTGGATTTGGCACGTTCGTTTCGTTTCTGGATGAATCGGTGCATCGTTTCATTTCCGGCCCAGATCGGTGCATTAAATGCAACACCGGCATGGTTTTCGGCACAGTAACGAAACTGACCCAAACGAACCAAAACATCAATATTGGGTCCAAAAAACTAGATTGGGTGCGTTCGTTTTGTTTCTGGATGAATCGGTGCATCGTTTCATTTCCGGCCCGGATCGATGCATTAAATGCAACACCGGCATGATTTTCGGCACAGTAACGAAACTGACCCAAACGAACCAAAACAAAACTATTGGGTCCATAAGAGTGGATTTGGCACGTTCGTTTCGTTTCTGGATGAATCGGTGCATCGTTTCATTTCCGGCGCGGATCGGTGCATTAAATGCAACACCGGCATGGTTTTCGGCACAGTAACGAAACTGACCCAAACGAACCAAAACATCACTATTGGGTCCAAAAAACTGGATTGGGTGTGTTCATTTTGTTTCTGGATGAATCGGTGCATCGTTTCATTTTCGGCCCGGATCGATGCATTCAATGCAACACCGACATGGTTTTCAGCACAGTAACGAAACTGACCCAAACGAACCAAAACAAAACTATTGGGTCCATAAGAGTGGATTTGGCACGTTCGTTTCGTTTCTGGATGAATCGGTGCATCGTTTCATTTCTGGCCCAGATCGGTGCATTAAATGCAACACCGGCATGGTTTTCGGCACAGCAACGAAACTGACCCAAACGAACCAAAACATCCATATTGGGTCCAAAAAACTGGATTGGGTGCGTTCGTTTTGTTTCTGGATGAATCGGTGCATCGTTTCATTTCCGGCCCGGATCGATGCATTAAATGCAACACCGGCATGATTTTCGGCACAGTAACGAAACTGACCCAAACGAACCAAAACAAAACTATTGGGTCCATAAGAGTGGATTTGGCACGTTCGTTTCGTTTCTGGATGAATCGGTGCATCGTTTCATTTCCGGCCCGGATCGGTGCATTAAATGCAACACCGGCATGGTTTTCGGCACAGTAACGAAACTGACCCAAACGAACCAAAACATCACTATTGGGTCCAAAAAAGTGGATTGGGTGCGTTCATTTTGTTTCTGGATGAATCGGTGCATCGTTTCATTTTCGGCCTGGATCGATGCATTCAATGCAACACCGACATGGTTTTCAGCACAGTAACGAAACTGACCCAAACGAACCAAAACAAAACTATTGGGTCCAAAAAAGTCGATTGGGTGCGTTCGTTTCATTTCTGGACGAATCGGTGCATCATTTCATTTCCGGCCCGGATCGGTGCATTAAATGCAACACCGGCTAGTTTTCGGCACAGTAACGAAACTGACCCAAACGAACCAAAACAAAACTATTGGGTCCATAAGAGTGGATTTGGCACGTTCGTTTTGTTTCTAGATGAATCGGTGCATCGTTTCATTTCCAGCCCGGATCGATGCATTAAATGCAACACCGGCATGATTTTCGGCACAGTAACGAAACTAACCCAAACGAACCAAAACATCACTATTTGCTACATAAATGTGGATTTGGCACATTCGTTTCATTTCTGGACGAATCGGTGCATCGTTTCATTTCCGGCCCGGATCGGTGCACTAAATGCAACACCGGCATGGTTTTTGGCACAATAACGAAACTGACCCAAACGAATCAAAACATCACTATTGGGTCCAAAAAGGTGGATTGGGTGCGTTTGTTTCATTTCTGGACGAATCGGTGCATCCTTTCATCTCCGGCCCGGATGGGTGCATTAAATGCAACAACGGCATGGTTTTTGGCACAGTAACGAAGCTGACCCAAACGAACCAAAACATCACTATTGGGTCCAAAAATGTCGATTGGGCACGTTCGTTTCGTGCTGGACGAATCGGTGCATCGTTTCGTTTCGGGCCCGGATCGGTGCATTAAATGCAACACCGGCATGATTTTCGGCACAGTAACGAAACTGACCCAAACGAACCAAAACAAAACTATTGGGTACATAAGAGTGGATTTGGCACGTTCGTTTCGTTTCTGGACGAATCGGTGCATCGTTTCGTTTCGGGCCCGGATCGGTGCATTAAATGCAACACCGGCATGGTTTTCGGCACAGTAACGAAACTGACCCAAACGAACCAAAACAAAACTATTGGGTACATAAGAGTGGATTTGGCACGTTCGTTTCGTGCTGGACGAATCGGTGCATCGTTTCGTTTCGGGCCCGGATCGGTGCATTAAATGCAACACCGGCATGGTTTTCGCCACAGTAACGAAACTGACCCAAACGAACCAAAACAAAACTATTGGGTACATAAGAGTGGATTTGGCACGTTCGTTTCGTTTCTGGATGAATCGGTGCATCGTTTCATTTCTGGCCCAGATCGGTGCATTAAATGCAACACCGGCATGGTTTTCGGCACAGTAACGAAACTGACCCAAACGAACCAAAACAAAACTATTGGGTACATAAGAGTGGATTCGGCACGTTCGTTTCGTTTCTGGATGAATCGGTGCATCGTTTCATTTCCGGCCCAGATCGGTGCATTAAATGCAACACCGGCATGGTTTTCGGCACAGTAACGAAACTGACCCAAACGAACCAAAACATCAATATTGGGTCCAAAAAACTAGATTGGGTGCGTTCGTTTTGTTTCTGGATGAATCGGTGCATAGTTTCATTTCCGGCCCGGATCGATGCATTAAATGCAACACCGGCATGATTTTCGGCATAGTAACGAAACTGACCCAAACGAACCAAAACAAAACTATTGGGTCCATAAGAGTGGATTTGGCACGTTCGTTTCGTTTCTGGATGAATCGGTGCATCGTTTCATTTCCGGCGCGGATCGGTGCATTAAATGCAACACCGGCATGGTTTTCGGCACAGTAACGAAACTGACCCAAACGAACCAAAACATCACTATTGGGTCCAAAAAACTGGATTGGGTGCGTTCATTTTGTTTCTGGATGAATCGGTGCATCGTTTCATTTTCGGCCCGGATCGATGCATTCAATGCAACACCGACATGGTTTTCAGCACAGTAACGAAACTGACCCAAACGAACCAAAACAAAACTATTGGGTCCATAAGAGTGGATTTGGCACGTTCGTTTCGTTTCTGGATGAATCGGTGCATCGTTTCATTTCTGGCCCAGATCGGTGCATTAAATGCAACACCGGCATGGTTTTCGGCACAGTAACGAAACTGACCCAAACGAACCAAAACATCACTATTGGGTCCAAAAAAGTGGATTGGGTGCGTTCATTTTGTTTCTGGATGAATCGGTGCATCGTTTCATTTTCGGCCCGGATCGATGCATTCAATGCAACACCGACATGGTTTTCAGCACAGTAACGAAACTGACCCAAACGAACCAAAACAAAACTATTGGGTCCAAAAAAGTCGATTGGGCGCGTTCGTTTCATTTCTGGACGAATCGGTGCATCATTTCATTTCCGGCCCGGATCGGTGCATTAAATGCAACACCGGCTAGTTTTGGGCACAGTAACGAAACTGACCCAAACGAACCAAAACAAAACTATTGGGTCCATAAGAGTGGATTTGGCACGTTCGTTTTGTTTCTAGATGAATCGGTGCATCGTTTCATTTCCAGCCCGGATCGATGCATTAAATGCAACACCGGCATGATTTTCGGCACAGTAACGAAACTGACCCAAACGAACCAAAACATCACTATTTGCTACATAAATGTGGATTTGGCACATTCGTTTCATTTCTGGACGAATCGGTGCATCGTTTCATTTCCGGCCCGGATCGGTGCACTAAATGCAACACCGGCATGGTTTTTGGCACAATAACGAAACTGACCCAAACGAATCAAAACATCACTATTGGGTCCAAAAAGGTGGATTGGGTGCGTTTGTTTCATTTCTGGACGAATCGGTGCATCCTTTCATCTCCGGCCCGGATGGGTGCATTAAATGCAACAACGGCATGGTTTTTGGCACAGTAACGAAGCTGACCCAAACGAACCAAAACATCACTATTGGGTCCAAAAATGTCGATTGGGCACGTTCGTTTCGTGCTGGACGAATCGGTGCATCGTTTCGTTTCGGGCCCGGATCGGTGCATTAAATGCAACACCGGCATGATTTTCGGCACAGTAACGAAACTGACCCAAACGAACCAAAACAAAACTATTGGGTACATAAGAGTGGATTTGGCACGTTCGTTTCGTTTCTGGACGAATCGGTGCATCGTTTCGTTTCGGGCCCGGATCGGTGCATTAAATGCAACACCGGCATGGTTTTCGGCACAGTAACGAAACTGACCCAAACGAACCAAAACAAAACTATTGGGTACATAAGAGTGGATTTGGCACGTTCGTTTCGTGCTGGACGAATCGGTGCATCGTTTCGTTTCGGGCCCGGATCGGTGCATTAAATGCAACACCGGCATGGTTTTCGCCACAGTAACGAAACTGACCCAAACGAACCAAAACAAAACTATTGGGTACATAAGAGTGGATTTGGCACGTTCGTTTCGTTTCTGGATGAATCGGTGCATCGTTTCATTTCTGGCCCAGATCGGTGCATTAAATGCAACACCGGCATGGTTTTCGGCACAGTAACGAAACTGACCCAAACGAACCAAAACAAAACTATTGGGTACATAAGAGTGGATTTGGCACGTTCGTTTCGTTTCTGGATGAATCGGTGCATCGTTTCATTTCCGGCCCAGATCGGTGCATTAAATGCAACACCGGCATGGTTTTCGGCACAGTAACGAAACTGACCCAAACGAACCAAAACATCAATATTGGGTCCAAAAAACTAGATTGGGTGCGTTCGTTTTGTTTCTGGATGAATCGGTGCATAGTTTCATTTCCGGCCCGGATCGATGCATTAAATGCAACACCGGCATGATTTTCGGCACAGTAACGAAACTGACCCAAACGAACCAAAACAAAACTATTGGGTCCATAAGAGTGGATTTGGCACGTTCGTTTCGTTTCTGGATGAATCGGTGCATCGTTTCATTTCCGGCGCGGATCGGTGCATTAAATGCAACACCGGCATGGTTTTCGGCACAGTAACGAAACTGACCCAAACGAACCAAAACATCACTATTGGGTCCAAAAAACTGGATTGGGTGTGTTCATTTTGTTTCTGGATGAATCGGTGCATCGTTTCATTTTCGGCCCGGATCGATGCATTCAATGCAACACCGACATGGTTTTCAGCACAGTAACGAAACTGACCCAAACGAACCAAAACAAAACTATTGGGTCCATAAGAGTGGATTTGGCACGTTCGTTTCGTTTCTGGATGAATCGGTGCATCGTTTCATTTCTGGCCCAGATCGGTGCATTAAATGCAACACCGGCATGGTTTTCGGCACAGTAACGAAACTGACCCAAACGAACCAAAACATCCATATTGGGTCCAAAAAACTGGATTGGGTGCGTTCGTTTTGTTTCTGGATGAATCGGTGCATCGTTTCATTTCCGGCCCGGATCGATGCATTAAATGCAACACCGGCATGATTTTCGGCACAGTAACGAAACTGACCCAAACGAACCAAAACAAAACTATTGGGTCCATAAGAGTGGATTTGGCACGTTCGTTTCGTTTCTGGATGAATCGGTGCATCGTTTCATTTCCGGCCCGGATCGGTGCATTAAATGCAACACCGGCATGGTTTTCGGCACAGTAACGAAACTGACCCAAACGAACCAAAACATCACTATTGGGTCCAAAAAAGTGGATTGGGTGCGTTCATTTTGTTTCTGGATGAATCGGTGCATCGTTTCATTTTCGGCCCGGATCGATGCATTCAATGCAACACCGACATGGTTTTCAGCACAGTAACGAAACTGACCCAAACGAACCAAAACAAAACTATTGGGTCCAAAAAAGTCGATTGGGCGCGTTCGTTTCATTTCTGGACGAATCGGTGCATCATTTCATTTCCGGCCCGGATCGGTGCATTAAATGCAACACCGGCTAGTTTTCGGCACAGTAACGAAACTGACCCAAACGAACCAAAACAAAACTATTGGGTCCATAAGAGTGGATTTGGCACGTTCGTTTTGTTTCTAGATGAATCGGTGCATCGTTTCATTTCCAGCCCGGATCGATGCATTAAATGCAACACCGGCATGATTTTCGGCACAGTAACGAAACTGACCCAAACGAACCAAAACATCACTATTTGCTACATAAATGTGGATTTGGCACATTCGTTTCATTTCTGGACGAATCGGTGCATCGTTTCATTTCCGGCCCGGATCGGTGCACTAAATGCAACACCGGCATGGTTTTTGGCACAATAACGAAACTGACCCAAACGAATCAAAACATCACTATTGGGTCCAAAAAGGTGGATTGGGTGCGTTTGTTTCATTTCTGGACGAATCGGTGCATCCTTTCATCTCCGGCCCGGATCGGTGCATTAAATGCAACAACGGCATGGTTTTTGGCACAGTA
Organism: Echinochloa phyllopogon; assembly: GCA_033239725.1. Lineage (NCBI taxonomy): Eukaryota > Viridiplantae > Streptophyta > Magnoliopsida > Poales > Poaceae > Echinochloa > Echinochloa phyllopogon. Next base: position 35,743,353 of record BTCW01000018.1, read on the forward strand.
ACGAAGCTGACCCAAACGAACCAAAACATCACTATTGGGTCCAAAAATGTCGATTGGGCACGTTCGTTTCGTGCTGGACGAATCGGTGCATCGTTTCGTTTCGGGCCCGGATCGGTGCATTAAATGCAACACCGGCATGATTTTCGGCACAGTAACGAAACTGACCCAAACGAACCAAAACAAAACTATTGGGTACATAAGAGTGGATTTGGCACGTTCGTTTCGTTTCTGGACGAATCGGTGCATCGTTTCGTTTCGGGCCCGGATCGGTGCATTAAATGCAACACCGGCATGGTTTTCGGCACAGTAACGAAACTGACCCAAACGAACCAAAACAAAACTATTGGGTACATAAGAGTGGATTTGGCACGTTCGTTTCGTTTCTGGACGAATCGGTGCATCGTTTCGTTTCGGGCCCGGATCGGTGCATTAAATGCAACACCGGCATGGTTTTCGGCACAGTAACGAAACTGACCCAAACGAACCAAAACAAAACTATTGGGTACATAAGAGTGGATTTGGCACGTTCGTTTCGTTTCTGGACGAATCGGTGCATCGTTTCGTTTCGGGCCCGGATCGGTGCATTAAATGCAACAACGGCATGGTTTTCGGCACAGTAACGAAACTGACCCAAACGAACCAAAACAAAACTATTGGGTCCATAAGAGTGGATTTGGCACGTTCGTTTCGTTTCTGAATGAATCGGTGCATCGTTTCATTTCCGGCCCGGATCGGTGCATTAAATGCAACACCGGCATGGTTTTCGGCACAGTAACGAAACTGACCTAAACGAATCAAAACATCACTATTGGGTCCAAAAAAGTGGATTGGGTGCGTTTGTTTCATTTCTGGACGAATCGGTGCATCATTTCATTTCCGGCCCGGATCGGTGCATTAAATGCAACACCGGCTAGTTTTCGGCACAGTAACGAAACTGACCCAAACGAACCAAAACAAAACTATTGGGTCCATAAGAGTGGATTTGGCACATTCGTTTTGTTTCTAGATGAATCGGTGCATCGTTTCATTTCCAGCCCGGATCGATGCATTAAACGCAACACCGGCATGATTTTCGGCACAGTAACGAAACTGACCCAAACGAACCAAAACATCACTATTTGCTACATAAATGTGGATTTGGCACATTCGTTTAATTTCTGGACGAATCGGTGCATCGTTTCATTTCCGGCCCGGATCGGTGCACTAAATGCAACACCGGCATGGTTTTTGGCACAATAACGAAACTGACCCAAACGAATCAAAACATCACTATTGGGTCCAAAAAGGTGGATTGGGTGCGTTTGTTTCATTTCTGGACGAATCGGTGCATCCTTTCATCTCCGGCCCGGATCGGTGCATTAAATGCAACAACGGCATGGTTTTTGGCACAGTAACGAAGCTGACCCAAACGAACCAAAACATCACTATTGGGTCCAAAAATGTCGATTGGGCACGTTCGTTTCGTGCTGGACGAATCGGTGCATCGTTTCGTTTCGGGCCCGGATCGGTGCATTAAATGCAACACCGGCATGATTTTCGGCACAGTAACGAAACTGACCCAAACGAACCAAAACAAAACTATTGGGTACATAAGAGTGGATTTGGCACGTTCGTTTCGTTTCTGGACGAATCGGTGCATCGTTTCGTTTCGGGCCCGGATCGGTGCATTAAATGCAACACCGGCATGGTTTTCGGCACGGTAACGAAACTGACCCAAACGAACCAAAACAAAACTATTGGGTACATAAGAGTGGATTTGGCACGTTCGTTTCGTTTCTGGACGAATCGGTGCATCGTTTCGTTTCGGGCCCGGATCGGTGCATTAAATGCAACACCGGCATGGTTTTCGGCACAGTCTCGAAACTGACCCAAACGAACCAAAACAAAACTATTGGGTCCATAAGAGTGGATTTGGCACGTTCGTTTCGTTTCTGAATGAATCGGTGCATCGTTTCATTTCCGGCCCAGATCGGTGCATTAAATGCAACACCGGCTAGTTTTCGGCACAGTAACGAAACTGACCCAAACGAACCAAAACAAAACTATTGGGTCCATAAGAGTGGATTTGGCACGTTCGTTTTGTTTCTAGATGAATCGGTGCATCGTTTCATTTCCAGCCCGGATCGATGCATTAAATGCAACACCGGCATGATTTTCGGCAGAGTAACGAAACGGACCCAAACGAACCAAAACATCACTATTTGCTGCATAAATGTGGATTTGGCACATTCGTTTCATTTCTGGACGAATCGGTGCATCGTTTCATTTCCGGCCCGGATCGGTGCACTAAATGCAACACCGGCATGGTTTTTGGCACAATAACGAAACTGACCCAAACGAATCAAAACATCACTATTGGGTCCAAAAAAGTGGATTGGGTGCGTTTGTTTCATTTCTGGACGAATCGGTGCATCCTTTCATCTCCGGCCCGGATCAGTGCATTAAATGCAACAACGGCATGGTTTTCGGCACAGTAACGAAGCTGACCCAAACGAACCAAAACATCACTATTGGGTCCAAAAATGTCGATTGGGCACGTTCGTTTCGTGCTGGACGAATCGGTGCATCGTTTCGTTTCGGGCCCGGATCGGTGCATTAAATGCAACACCGGCATGATTTTCGGCACAGTAACGAAAGTGACCCAAACGAACCAAAACAAAACTATTGGGTACATAAGAGTGGATTTGGCACGTTCGTTTCGTTTCTGGATGAATCGGTGCATCGTTTCATTTCTGGCCCGGATCGGTGCATTAAATGCAACACCGGCATGGTTTTCGGCACAGTAACGAAACTGACCCAAACGAACCAAAACAAAACTATTGGGTACATAAGAGTGGATTTGATAGAGCTGAAGTGCCCGATCTTTCGGTGAGTGGAGATAATTTCGACTTGGTGGAAGTAGACCCTCACGATCCGACTACGACGAGCGAACCCGTAGCGCCAATGCAATCGCTGAACCAACTCCCTGTGGTTACCGACCTTGCTGGTGCAAGATCAGCCTGATCACGAAGATCGTTTCCTGTGCGCAATCGAAGAACGAACAAGAAAAAGATGCGAGCAATCTCAATATCACTCGAAGGTGGAGTTCTGAATTACACGAGGACAGCGCTGATTTGCGCGTGTTCTTCGGGGGGTAGCTAAAGCTAGATGTAAAACAAAACTCAAGTCTGAAATGAAAGGAAGCCTCTATCTAAATAGAGGGAAAGGGGGCGCAGCCCCTAAGGAAGGTGGCGCCCAGGGAAAGGGAGAGGGCAACAGCCCTAGGCGCCCACACAAAGGCCCTTGTTGGGCCAGCTTCTATTCTTCTGGGCCTTCATTCTTCAGTAGCATAACGAAGTTAAGTTCTCTTGCACGGGCCCGCGTGATTGGGCCAGAAGGTGGCGCCTGTGGTGGAGGATCATCTGGTGGCGCTGGAGAAGGTGTAGATGTACTCGTGTCGTAGGTGGTGTCCTCATCAGGATTTGGCACGTTCGTTTCGTTTCTGGATGAATCGGTGCATCGTTTCATTTCCGGCCCAGATCGGTGCATTAAATGCAACACCGGCATGGTTTTCGGCACAGTAACGAAACTGACCCAAACGAACCAAAACATCAATATTGGGTCCAAAAAACTAGATTGGGTGCGTTCGTTTTGTTTCTGGATGAATCGGTGCATCGTTTCATTTCCGGCCCGGATCGATGCATTAAATGCAACACCGGCATGATTTTCGGCACAGTAACGAAACTGACCCAAACGAACCAAAACAAAACTATTGGGTCCATAAGAGTGGATTTGGCACGTTCGTTTCGTTTCTGGATGAATCGGTGCATCGTTTCATTTCCGGCGCGGATCGGTGCATTAAATGCAACACCGGCATGGTTTTCGGCACAGTAACGAAACTGACCCAAACGAACCAAAACAAAACTATTGGGTACATAAGAGTGGATTTGGCACGTTCGTTTCGTTTCTGGACGAATCGGTGCATCGTTTCGTTTCGGGCCCGGATCGGTGCATTAAATGCAACACCGGCATGATTTTCGGCACAGTAACGAAACTGACCCAAACGAACCAAAACAAAACTATTGGGTACATAAGAGTGGATTTGGCACGTTCGTTTCGTTTCTGGACGAATCGGTGCATCGTTTCGTTTCGGGCCCGGATCGGTGCATTAAATGCAACACCGGCATGGTTTTCGCCACAGTAACGAAACTGACCCAAACGAACCAAAACAAAACTATTGGGTCCATAAGAGTGGATTTGGCACGTTCGTTTCGTTTCTGAATGAATCGGTGCATCGTTTCATTTCCGGCCCGGATCGGTGCATTAAATGCAACACCGGCATGGTTTTCGGCACAGTAACGAAACTGACCCAAACGAATCAAAACATCACTATTGGGTCCAAAAAAGTGGATTGGGTGCGTTTGTTTCATTTCTGGACGAATCGGTGCATCATTTCATTTCCGGCCCGGATCGGTGCATTAAATGCAACACCGGCTAGTTTTCGGCACAGTAACGAAACTGACCCAAACGAACCAAAACAAAACTATTGGGTCCATAAGAGTGGATTTGGCACGTTCGTTTTGTTTCTAGATGAATCGGTGCATCGTTTCATTTCCAGCCCGGATCGATGCATTAAATGCAACACCGGCATGATTTTCGGCAGAGTAACGAAACGGACCCAAACGAACCAAAACATCACTATTTGCTGCATAAATGTGGATTTGGCACATTCGTTTCATTTCTGGACGAATCGGTGCATCGTTTCATTTCCGGCCCGGATCGGTGCACTAAATGCAACACCGGCATGGTTTTTGGCACAATAACGAAACTGACCCAAACGAATCAAAACATCACTATTGGGTCCAAAAAAGTGGATTGGGTGCGTTTGTTTCATTTCTGGACGAATCGGTGCATCCTTTCATCTCCGGCCCGGATCAGTGCATTAAATGCAACAACGGCATGGTTTTCGGCACAGTAACGAAGCTGACCCAAACGAACCAAAACATCACTATTGGGTCCAAAAATGTCGATTGGGCACGTTCGTTTCGTGCTGGACGAATCGGTGCATCGTTTCGTTTCGGGCCCGGATCGGTGCATTAAATGCAACACCGGCATGATTTTCGGCACAGTAACGAAAGTGACCCAAACGAACCAAAACAAAACTATTGGGTACATAAGAGTGGATTTGGCACGTTCGTTTCGTTTCTGGATGAATCGGTGCATCGTTTCATTTCTGGCCCAGATCGGTGCATTAAATGCAACACCGGCATGGTTTTCGGCACAGTAACGAAACTGACCCAAACGAACCAAAACAAAACTATTGGGTACATAAGAGTGGATTTGATAGAGCTGAAGTGCCCGATCTTTCGGTGAGTGGAGATAATTTCGACTTGGTGGAAGTAGACCCTCACGATCCGACTACGACGAGCGAACCCGTAGCGCCAATGCAATCGCTGAACCAACTCCCTGTGGTTACCGACCTTGCTGGTGCAAGATCAGCCTGATCACGAAGATCGTTTCCTGTGCGCAATCGAAGAACGAACAAGAAAAAGATGCGAGCAATCTCAATATCACTCGAAGGTGGAGTTCTGAATTACACGAGGACAGCGCTGATTTGCGCGTGTTCTTCGGGGGGTAGCTAAAGCTAGATGTAAAACAAAACTCAAGTCTGAAATGAAAGGAAGCCTCTATCTAAATAGAGGGAAAGGGGGCGCAGCCCCTAAGGAAGGTGGCGCCCAGGGAAAGGGAGAGGGCAACAGCCCTAGGCGCCCACACAAAGGCCCTTGTTGGGCCAGCTTCTATTCTTCTGGGCCTTCATTCTTCAGTAGCATAACGAAGTTAAGTTCTCTTGCACGGGCCCGCGTGATTGGGCCAGAAGGTGGCGCCTGTGGTGGAGGATCATCTGGTGGCGCTGGAGAAGGTGTAGATGTACTCGTGTCGTAGGTGGTGTCCTCATCAGGATTTGGCACGTTCGTTTCGTTTCTGGATGAATCGGTGCATCGTTTCATTTCCGGCCCAGATCGGTGCATTAAATGCAACACCGGCATGGTTTTCGGCACAGTAACGAAACTGACCCAAACGAACCAAAACATCAATATTGGGTCCAAAAAACTGGATTGGGTGCGTTCGTTTTGTTTCTGGATGAATCGGTGCATCGTTTCATTTCCGGCCCGGATCGATGCATTAAATGCAACACCGGCATGATTTTCGGCACAGTAACGAAACTGACCCAAACGAACCAAAACAAAACTATTGGGTCCATAAGAGTGGATTTGGCACGTTCGTTTCGTTTCTGGATGAATCGGTGCATCGTTTCATTTCCGGCGCGGATCGGTGCATTAAATGCAACACCGGCATGGTTTTCGGCACAGTAACGAAACTGACCCAAACGAACCAAAACATCACTATTGGGTCCAAAAAACTGGATTGGGTGTGTTCATTTTGTTTCTGGATGAATCGGTGCATCGTTTCATTTTCGGCCCGGATCGATGCATTCAATGCAACACCGACATGGTTTTCAGCACAGTAACGAAACTGACCCAAACGAACCAAAACAAAACTATTGGGTCCATAAGAGTGGATTTGGCACGTTCGTTTCGTTTCTGGATGAATCGGTGCATCGTTTCATTTCTGGCCCAGATCGGTGCATTAAATGCAACACCGGCATGGTTTTCGGCACAGTAACGAAACTGACCCAAACGAACCAAAACATCCATATTGGGTCCAAAAAACTGGATTGGGTGCGTTCGTTTTGTTTCTGGATGAATCGGTGCATCGTTTCATTTCCGGCCCGGATCGATGCATTAAATGCAACACCGGCATGATTTTCGGCACAGTAACGAAACTGACCCAAACGAACCAAAACAAAACTATTGGGTACATAAGAGTGGATTTGGCACGTTCGTTTCGTTTCTGGATGAATCGGTGCATCGTTTCATTTCCGGCCCGGATCGGTGCATTAAATGCAACACCGGCATGGTTTTCGGCACAGTAACGAAACTGACCCAAACGAACCAAAACATCACTATTGGGTCCAAAAAAGTGGATTGGGTGCGTTCATTTTGTTTCTGGATGAATCGGTGGATCGTTTCATTTTCGGCCCGGATCGATGCATTCAATGCAACACCGACATGGTTTTCAGCACAGTAACGAAACTGACCCAAACGAACCAAAACAAAACTATTGGGTCCAAAAAAGTCGATTGGGCGCGTTCGTTTCATTTCTGGACGAATCGGTGCATCATTTCATTTCCGGCCCGGATCGGTGCATTAAATGCAACACCGGCTAGTTTTCGGCACAGTAACGAAACTGACCCAAACGAACCAAAACAAAACTATTGGGTCCATAAGAGTGGATTTGGCACGTTCGTTTTGTTTCTAGATGAATCGGTGCATCGTTTCATTTCCAGCCCGGATCGATGCATTAAATGCAACACCGGCATGATTTTCGGCACAGTAACGAAACTGACCCAAACGAACCAAAACATCACTATTTGCTACATAAATGTGGATTTGGCACATTCGTTTCATTTCTGGACGAATCGGTGCATCGTTTCATTTCCGGCCCGGATCGGTGCACTAAATGCAACACCGGCATGGTTTTTGGCACAATAACGAAACTGACCCAAACGAATCAAAACATCACTATTGGGTCCAAAAAGGTGGATTGGGTGCGTTTGTTTCATTTCTGGACGAATCGGTGCATCCTTTCATCTCCGGCCCGGATCGGTGCATTAAATGCAACAACGGCATGGTTTTTGGCACAGTAACGAAGCTGACCCAAACGAACCAAAACATCACTATTGGGTCCAAAAATGTCGATTGGGCACGTTCGTTTCGTGCTGGACGAATCGGTGCATCGTTTCGTTTCGGGCCCGGATCGGTGCATTAAATGCAACACCGGCATGATTTTCGGCACAGTAACGAAACTGACCCAAACGAACCAAAACAAAACTATTGGGTACATAAGAGTGGATTTGGCACGTTCGTTTCGTTTCTGGACGAATCGGTGCATCGTTTCGTTTCGGGCCCGGATCGGTGCATTAAATGCAACACCGGCATGGTTTTCGGCACAGTAACGAAACTGACCCAAACGAACCAAAACAAAACTATTGGGTACATAAGAGTGGATTTGGCACGTTCGTTTCGTTTCTGGACGAATCGGTGCATCGTTTCGTTTCGGGCCCGGATCGGTGCATTAAATGCAACACCGGCATGGTTTTCGGCACAGTAACGAAACTGACCCAAACGAACCAAAACAAAACTATTGGGTCCATAAGAGTGGATTTGGCACGTTCGTTTCGTTTCTGAATGAATCGGTGCATCGTTTCATTTCCGGCCCGGATCGGTGCATTAAATGCAACACCGGCATGGTTTTCGGCACAGTAACGAAACTGACCTAAACGAATCAAAACATCACTATTGGGTCCAAAAAAGTGGATTGGGTGCGTTTGTTTCATTTCTGGACGAATCGGTGCATCATTTCATTTCCGGCCCGGATCGGTGCATTAAATGCAACACCGGCTAGTTTTCGGCACACTAACAAAACTGACCCAAACGAACCAAAATAAAACTATTGGGTCCATAAGAGTGGATTTGGCACGTTCGTTTTGTTTCTAGATGAATCGGTGCATCGTTTCATTTCCAGCCCGGATCGATGCATTAAATGCAACACCGGCATGATTTTCGGCACAGTAACGAAACTGACCCAAACGAACCAAAACATCACTATTTGCTACATAAATGTGGATTTGGCACATTCGTTTCATTTCTGGACGAATCGGTGCATCGTTTCATTTCCGGCCCGGATCGGTGCACTAAATGCAACACCGGCATGGTTTTTGGCACAATAACGAAACTGACCCAAACGAATCAAAACATCACTATTGGGTCCAAAAAGGTGGATTGGGTGCGTTTGTTTCATTTCTGGACGAATCGGTGCATCCTTTCATCTCCGGCCCGGATCGGTGCATTAAATGCAACAACGGCATGGTTTTCGGCACAGTAACGAAGCTGACCCAAACGAACCAAAACATCACTATTGGGTCCAAAAATGTCGATTGGGCACGTTCGTTTCGTGCTGGACGAATCGGTGCATCGTTTCGTTTCGGGCCCGGATCGGTGCATTAAATGCAACACCGGCATGATTTTCGGCACAGTAACGAAACTGACCCAAACGAACCAAAACAAAACTATTGGGTACATAAGAGTGGATTTGGCACGTTCGTTTCGTTTCTGGATGAATCGGTGCATCGTTTCATTTCCGGCCCGGATCGGTGCATTAAATGCAACACCGGCATGGTTTTCGGCACAGTAACGAAACTGACCCAAACGAATCAAAACATCACTATTGGGTCCAAAAAAGTGGATTGGGTGCGATTGTTTCATTTCTGGACGAATCGGTGCATCATTTCATTTCCGGCCCGGATCGGTGCATTAAATGCAACACCGGCTAGTTTTCGGCACAGTAACGAAACTGACCCAAACGAACCAAAACAAAACTATTGGGTCCATAAGAGTGGATTTGGCACGTTCGTTTTGTTTCTAGATGAATCGGTGCATCGTTTCATTTCCAGCCCGGATCGATGCATTAAATGCAACACCGGCATGATTTTCGGCAGAGTAACGAAACGGACCCAAACGAACCAAAACATCACTATTTGCTGCATAAATGTGGATTTGGCACATTCGTTTCATTTCTGGACGAATCGGTGCATCGTTTCATTTCCGGCCCGGATCGGTGCACTAAATGCAACACCGGCATGGTTTTTGGCACAATAACGAAACTGACCCAAACGAATCAAAACATCACTATTGGGTCCAAAAAAGTTGATTGGGTGCGTTTGTTTCATTTCTGGACGAATCGGTGCATCCTTTCATCTCCGGCCCGGATCGGTGCATTAAATGCAACAACGGCATGGTTTTCGGCACAGTAACGAAGCTGACCCAAACGAACCAAAACATCACTATTGGGTCCAAAAATGTCGATTGGGCACGTTCGTTTCGTGCTGGACGAATCGGTGCATCGTTTCGTTTCGGGCCCGGATCGGTGCATTAAATGCAACACCGGCATGATTTTCGGCACAGTAACGAAACTGACCCAAACGAACCAAAACAAAACTATTGGGTACATAAGAGTGGATTTGGCACGTTCGTTTCGTTTCTGGATGAATCGGTGCATCGTTTCATTTCCGGCCCAGATCGGTGCATTAAATGCAACACCGGCATGGTTTTCAGCACAGTAACGAAACTGACCCAAACGAACCAAAACATCAATATTGGGTCCAAAAAACTGGATTGGGCGCGTTCGTTTTGTTTCTGGATGAATCGGTGCATCGTTTCATTTCCGGCCCGGATCGATGCATTAAATGCAACACCGGCATGATTTTCGGCACAGTAACGAAACTGACCCAAACGAACCAAAACAAAACTATTGGGTCCATAAGAGTGGATTTGGCACGTTCGTTTGGTTTCTGGATGAATCGGTGCATCGTTTCATTTCCGGCCCAGATCGGTGCATTAAATGCAACACCGGCATGGTTTTCGGCACAGTAACGAAACTGACCCAAACGAACCAAAACATCACTATTGGGTCCAAAAAAGTGGATTGGGTGCGTTCATTTTGTTTCTGGATGAATCGGTGCATCGTTTCATTTTCGGCCCGGATCGATGCATTCAATGCAACACCGACATGGTTTTCAGCACAGTAACGAAACTGACCCAAACGAACCAAAACAAAACTATTGGGTCCAAAAAAGTCGATTGGGCGCGTTCGTTTCATTTCTGGACGAATCGGTGCATCATTTCATTTCCGGCCCGGATCGGTGCATTAAATGCAACACCGGCTAGTTTTCGGCACAGTAACGAAACTGACCCAAACGAACCAAAACAAAACTATTGGGTCCATAAGAGTGGATTTGGCACGTTCATTTTGTTTCTAGATGAATCGGTGCATCGTTTCATTTCCAGCCCGGATCGATGCATTAAATGCAACACCGGCATGATTTTCGGCACAGTAACGAAACTGACCCAAACGAACCAAAACATCACTATTTGCTACATAAATGTGGATTTGGCACATTCGTTTCATTTCTGGACGAATCGGTGCATCGTTTCATTTCCGGCCCGGATCGGTGCACTAAATGCAACACCGGCATGGTTTTTGGCACAATAACGAAACTGACCCAAACGAATCAAAACATCACTATTGGGTCCAAAAAAGTGGATTGGGTGCGTTTCTTTCATTTCTGGACGAATCGGTGCATCCTTTCATCTCCGGCCCGGATCGGTGCATTAAATGCAACAACGGCATGGTTTTCGGCACAGTAACGAAGCTGACCCAAACGAACCAAAACATCACTATTGGGTCCAAAAATGTCGATTGGGCACGTTCGTTTCGTGCTGGACGAATCGGTGCATCGTTTCGTTTCGGGCCCGGATCGGTGCATTAAATGCAACACCGGCATGATTTTCGGCACAGTAACGAAAGTGACCCAAACGAACCAAAACAAAACTATTGGGTACATAAGAGTGGATTTGGCACGTTCGTTTCGTTTCTGGATGAATCGGTGCATCGTTTCATTTCTGGCCCAGATCGGTGCATTAAATGCAACACCGGCATGGTTTTCGGCACAGTAACGAAACTGACCCAAACGAACCAAAACATCAATATTGGGTCCAAAAAACTGGATTGGGTGCATTCGTTTTGTTTCTGGATGAATCGGTGCATCGTTTCATTTCCGGCCCGGATCGATGCATTAAATGCAACACCGGCATGATTTTCGGCACAGTAACGAAACTGACCCAAACGAACCAAAACAAAACTATTGGGTCCATAAGAGTGGATTTGGCACGTTCGTTTTGTTTCTGGATGAATCGGTGCATCGTTTCATTTCCGGCCCGGATCGGTGCATTAAATGCAACACCGGCATGGTTTTCGGAACAGTAACGAAACTGACCCAAACGAACCAAAACATCACTATTGGGTCCAAAAAAGTGGATTGGGTGCGTTCATTTTGTTTCTGGATGAATCGGTGCATCGTTTCATTTTCGGCCCGGATCGATGCATTCAATGCAACACCGACATGGTTTTCAGCACAGTAACGAAACTGACCCAAACGAACCAAAACAAAACTATTGGGTCCAAAAAAGTCGATTGGGTGCGTTCGTTTCATTTCTGGACGAATCGGTGCATCATTTCATTTCCGGCCCGGATCGGTGCATTAAATGCAACACCGGCTAGTTTTCGGCACAGTAACGAAACTGACCCAAACGAACCAAAACAAAACTATTGGGTCCATAAGAGTGGATTTGGCACGTTCGTTTTGTTTCTAGATGAATCGGTGCATCGTTTCATTTCCAGCCCGGATCGATGCATTAAATGCAACACCGGCATGATTTTCGGCACAGTAACGAAACTGACCCAAACGAACCAAAACATCACTATTTGCTACATAAATGTGGATTTGGCACATTCGTTTCATTTCTGGACGAATCGGTGCATCGTTTCATTTCCGGCCCGGATCGGTGCACTAAATGCAACACCGGCATGGTTTTTGGCACAATAACGAAACTGACCCAAACGAATCAAAACATCACTATTGGGTCCAAAAAAGTGGATTGGGTGCGTTTGTTTCATTTCTGGACGAATCGGTGCATCCTTTCATCTCCGGCCCGGATCGGTGCATTAAATGCAACAACGGCATGGTTTTCGGCACAGTAACGAAGCTGACCCAAACGAACCAAAACATCACTATTGGGTCCAAAAATGTCGATTGGGCACGTTCGTTTCGTGCTGGACGAATCGGTGCATCGTTTCGTTTCGGGCCCGGATCGGTGCATTAAATACAACACCGGCATGATTTTCGGCACAGTAACGAAAGTGACCCAAACGAACCAAAACAAAACTATTGGGTACATAAGAGTGGATTTGGCACGTTCGTTTCGTTTCTGGATGAATCGGTGCATCGTTTCATTTCTGGCCCAGATCGGTGCATTAAATGCAACACCGGCATGGTTTTCGGCACAGTAACGAAACTGACCCAAACGAACCAAAACATCAATATTGGGTCCAAAAAACTGGATTGGGTGCATTCGTTTTGTTTCTGGATGAATCGGTGCATCGTTTCATTTCCGGCCCGGATCGATGCATTAAATGCAACACCGGCATGATTTTCGGCACAGTAACGAAACTGACCCAAACGAACCAAAACAAAACTATTGGGTCCATAAGAGTGGATTTGGCACGTTCGTTTTGTTTCTGGATGAATCGGTGCATCGTTTCATTTCCGGCCCGGATCGGTGCATTAAATGCAACACCGGCATGGTTTTTGGCACAATAACGAAACTGACCCAAACGAATCAAAACATCACTATTGGGTCCAAAAAAGTGGATTGGGTGCGTTTGTTTCATTTCTGGACGAATCGGTGCATCCTTTCATCTCCGGCCCGGATCGGTGCATTAAATGCAACAACGGCATGGTTTTCGGCACAGTAACGAAGCTGACCCAAACGAACCAAAACATCACTATTGGGTCCAAAAATGTCGATTGGGCACGTTCGTTTCGTGCTGGACGAATCGGTGCATCGTTTCGTTTCGGGCCCGGATCGGTGCATTAAATACAACACCGGCATGATTTTCGGCACAGTAACGAAAGTGACCCAAACGAACCAAAACAAAACTATTGGGTACATAAGAGTGGATTTGGCACGTTCGTTTCGTTTCTGGATGAATCGGTGCATCGTTTCATTTCTGGCCCAGATCGGTGCATTAAATGCAACACCGGCATGGTTTTCGGCACAGTAACGAAACTGACCCAAACGAACCAAAACATCAATATTGGGTCCAAAAAACTGGATTGGGTGCATTCGTTTTGTTTCTGGATGAATCGGTGCATCGTTTCATTTCCGGCCCGGATCGATGCATTAAATGCAACACCGGCATGATTTTCGGCACAGTAACGAAACTGACCCAAACGAACCAAAACAAAACTATTGGGTCCATAAGAGTGGATTTGGCACGTTCGTTTTGTTTCTGGATGAATCGGTGCATCGTTTCATTTCCGGCCCGGATCGGTGCATTAAATGCAACACCGGCATGGTTTTCGGCACAGTAACGAAACTGACCCAAACGAACCAAAACATCACTATTGGGTCCAAAAAAGTGGATTGGGTGCGTTCATTTTGTTTCTGGATGAATCGGTGCATCGTTTCATTTTCGGCCCGGATCGATGCATTCAATGCAACACCGACATGGTTTTCAGCACAGTAACGAAACTGACCCAAACGAACCAAAACAAAACTATTGGGTCCAAAAAAGTCGATTGGGTGCGTTCGTTTCATTTCTGGACGAATCGGTGCATCATTTCATTTCCGGCCCGGATCGGTGCATTAAATGCAACACCGGCTAGTTTTCGGCACAGTAACGAAACTGACCCAAACGAACCAAAACAAAACTATTGGGTCCATAAGAGTCGATTTGGCACGTTCGTTTTGTTTCTAGATGAATCGGTGCATCGTTTCATTTCCAGCCCGGATCGATGCATTAAATGCGACACCGGCATGATTTTCGGCACAGTAACGAAACTGACCCAAACGAACCAAAACATCACTATTTGCTACATAAATGTGGATTTGGCACATTCGTTTCATTTCTGGACGAATCGGTGCATCGTTTCATTTCCGGCCCGGATCGGTGCACTAAATGCAACACCGGCATGGTTTTTGGCACAATAACGAAACTGACCCAAACGAATCAAAACATCACTATTGGGTCCAAAAAAGTGGATTGGGTGCGTTTGTTTCATTTCTGGACGAATCGGTGCATCCTTTCATCTCCGGCCCGGATCGGTGCATTAAATGCAACAACGGCATGGTTTTCGGCACAGTAACGAAGCTGACCCAAACGAACCAAAACATCACTATTGGGTCCAAAAATGTCGATTGGGCACGTTCGTTTCGTGCTGGACGAATCGGTGCATCGTTTCGTTTCGGGCCCGGATCGGTGCATTAAATGCAACACCGGCATGATTTTCGGCACAGTAACGAAAGTGACCCAAACGAACCAAAACAAAACTATTGGGTACATAAGAGTGGATTTGGCACGTTCGTTTCGTTTCTGGATGAATCGGTGCATCGTTTCATTTCTGGCCCAGATCGGTGCATTAAATGCAACACCGGCATGGTTTTCGGCACAGTAACGAAACTGACCCAAACGAACCAAAACATCAATATTGGGTCCAAAAAACTGGATTGGGTGCGTTCGTTTTGTTTCTGGATGAATCGGTGCATCGTTTCGTTTCCGGCCCGGATCGATGCATTAAATGCAACACCGGCATGATTTTCGGCACAGTAACGAAACTGACCCAAACGAACCAAAACAAAACTATTGGGTCCATAAGAATGGATTTG
This sequence comes from Echinochloa phyllopogon, assembly GCA_033239725.1. Classification (NCBI taxonomy): domain Eukaryota; kingdom Viridiplantae; phylum Streptophyta; class Magnoliopsida; order Poales; family Poaceae; genus Echinochloa; species Echinochloa phyllopogon. The sequence continues at coordinate 35,758,739 of BTCW01000018.1, forward strand.
GCACGTTCGTTTTGTTTCTGGATGAATCGGTGCATCGTTTCATTTCCGGCCCGGATCGGTGCATTAAATGCAACACCGGCATGGTTTTCGGCACAGTAACGAAACTGACCCAAACGAACCAAAACATCACTATTGGGTCCAAAAAAGTGGATTGGGTGCGTTCATTTTGTTTCTGGATGAATCGGTGCATCGTTTCATTTTCGGCCCGGATCGATGCATTCAATGCAACACCGACATGGTTTTCAGCACAGTAACGAAACTGACCCAAACGAACCAAAACAAAACTATTGGGTCCAAAAAAGTCGATTAGGTGCGTTCGTTTCATTTCTGGACGAATCGGTGCATCATTTCATTTCCGGCCCGGATCGGTGCATTAAATGCAACACCGGCTAGTTTTCGGCACAGTAACGAAACTGACCCAAACGAACCAAAACAAAACTATTGGGTCCATAAGAGTCGATTTGGCACGTTCGTTTTGTTTCTAGATGAATCGGTGCATCGTTTCATTTCCAGCCCGGATCGATGCATTAAATGCGACACCGGCATGATTTTCGGCACAGTAACGAAACTGACCCAAACGAACCAAAACATCACTATTTGCTACATAAATGTGGATTTGGCACATTCGTTTCATTTCTGGACGAATCGGTGCATCGTTTCATTTCCGGCCCGGATCGGTGCACTAAATGCAACACCGGCATGGTTTTTGGCACAATAACGAAACTGACCCAAACGAATCAAAACATCACTATTGGGTCCAAAAAAGTGGATTGGGTGCGTTTGTTTCATTTCTGGACGAATCGGTGCATCCTTTCATCTCCGGCCCGGATCGGTGCATTAAATGCAACAACGGCATGGTTTTCGGCACAGTAACGAAGCTGACCCAAACGAACCAAAACATCACTATTGGGTCCAAAAATGTCGATTGGGCACGTTCGTTTCGTGCTGGACGAATCGGTGCATCGTTTCGTTTCGGGCTCGGATCGGTGCATTAAATGCAACACCGGCATGATTTTCGGCACAGTAACGAAACTGACCCAAACGAACCAAAACAAAACTATTGGGTACATAAGAGTGGATTTGGCACGTTCGTTTCGTTTCTGGATGAATCGGTGCATCGTTTCATTTCCGGCCCAGATCGGTGCATTAAATGCAACACCGGCATGGTTTTCGGCACAGTAACGAAACTGACCCAAACGAACCAAAACATCAATATTGGGTCCAAAAATGTCGATTGGGCACGTTCGTTTTGTGCTGGACGAATCGGTGCATCGTTTCGTTTCGGGCTCGGATCGGTGCATTAAATGCAACACCGGCATGATTTTCGGCACAGTAACGAAACTGACCCAAACGAACCAAAAAAAAACTATTGGGTCCATAAGAGTGGATTTGGCACGTTCGTTTTGTTTCTGGATGAATCGGTGCATCGTTTCATTTCCGGCCCGGATCGGTGCATTAAATGCAACACCGGCATGGTTTTCGGCACAGTAACGAAGCTGACCCAAACGAACCAAAACATCACTATTGGGTCCAAAAAAGTGGATTGGGTGCATTCATTTTGTTTCTGGATGAATCGGTGCATCGTTTCATTTTCGGCCCGGATCGATGCATTCAATGCAACACCGACATGGTTTTCAGCACAGTAACGAAACTGACCCAAACGAACCAAAACAAAACTATTGGGTCCAAAAAAGTCGATTGGGTGCGTTCGTTTCATTTCTGGACGAATCGGTGCATCATTTCATTTCCGGCCCGGATCGGTGCATTAAATGCAACACCGGCTAGTTTTCGGCACAGTAACGAAACTGACCCAAACGAACCAAAACAAAACTATTGGGTCCATAAGAGTGGATTTGGCACGTTCGTTTTGTTTCTAGATGAATCGGTGCATCGTTTCATTTCCAGCCCGGATCGATGCATTAAATGCAACACCGGCATGATTTTCGGCACAGTAACGAAACTGACCCAAACGAACCAAAACATCACTATTTGCTACATAAATGTGGATTTGGCACATTCGTTTCATTTCTGGACGAATCGGTGCATCGTTTCATTTCCGGCCCGGATCGGTGCACTAAATGCAACACCGTCATGGTTTTTGGCACAATAACGAAACTGACCCAAACGAATCAAAACATCACTATTGGGTCCAAAAAAGTGGATTGGGTGCGTTTGTTTCATTTCTGGACGAATCGGTGCATCCTTTCATCTCCGGCCCGGATCGGTGCATTAAATGCAACAACGGCATGGTTTTCGGCACAGTAACGAAGCTGACCCAAACGAACCAAAACATCACTATTGGGTCCAAAAATGTCGATTGGGCACGTTCGTTTCGTGCTGGACGAATCGGTGCATCGTTTCGTTTCGGGCCCGGATCGGTGCATTAAATGCAACACCGGCATGATTTTCGGCACAGTAACGAAAGTGACCCAAACGAACCAAAACAAAACTATTGGGTACATAAGAGTGGATTTGGCACGTTCATTTCGTTTCTGGATGAATCGGTGCATCGTTTCATTTCTGGCCCAGATCGGTGCATTAAATGCAACACCGGCATGGTTTTCGGCACAGTAACGAAACTGACCCAAACGAACCAAAACATCAATATTGGGTCCAAAAAACTGGATTGGGTGCGTTCGTTTTGTTTCTGGATGAATCGGTGCATCGTTTCGTTTCCGGCCCGGATCGATGCATTAAATGCAACACCGGCATGATTTTCGGCACAGTAACGAAACTGACCCAAACGAACCAAAACAAAACTATTGGGTCCATAAGAGTGGATTTGGCACGTTCGTTTTGTTTCTGGATGAATCGGTGCATCGTTTCATTTCCGGCCCGGATCGGTGCATTAAATGCAACACCGGCATGGTTTTCGGCACAGTAACGAAACTGACCCAAACGAACCAAAACATCACTATTGGGTCCAAAAAAGTGGATTGGGTGCGTTCATTTTGTTTCTGGATGAATCGGTGCATCGTTTCATTTTCGGCCCGGATCGATGCATTCAATGCAACACCGACATGGTTTTCAGCACAGTAACAAAACTGACCCAAACGAACCAAAACAAAACTATTGGGTCCAAAAAAGTCGATTGGGTGCGTTCGTTTCATTTCTGGACGAATCGGTGCATCATTTCATTTCCGGCCCGGATCGGTGCATTAAATGCAACACCGGCTAGTTTTCGGCACAGTAACGAAACTGACCCAAACGAACCAAAACAAAACTATTGGGTCCATAAGAGTCGATTTGGCACGTTCGTTTTGTTTCTAGATGAATCGGTGCATCGTTTCATTTCCAGCCCGGATCGATGCATTAAATGCGACACCGGCATGATTTTCGGCACAGTAACGAAACTGACCCAAACGAACCAAAACATCACTATTTGCTACATAAATGTGGATTTGGCACATTCGTTTCATTTCTGGACGAATCGGTGCATCGTTTCATTTCCGGCCCGGATCGGTGCACTAAATGCAACACCGGCATGGTTTTTGGCACAATAACGAAACTGACCCAAACGAATCAAAACATCACTATTGGGTCCAAAAAAGTGGATTGGGTGCGTTTGTTTCATTTCTGGACGAATCGGTGCATCCTTTCATCTCCGGCCCGGATCGGTGCATTAAATGCAACAACGGCATGGTTTTCGGCACAGTAACGAAGCTGACCCAAACGAACCAAAACATCACTATTGGGTCCAAAAATGTCGATTGGGCACGTTCGTTTCGTGCTGGACGAATCGGTGCATCGTTTCGTTTCGGGCTCGGATCGGTGCATTAAATGCAACACCGGCATGATTTTCGGCACAGTAACGAAACTGACCCAAACGAACCAAAACAAAACTATTGGGTACATAAGAGTGGATTTGGCACGTTCGTTTCATTTCTGGATGAATCGGTGCATCGTTTCATTTCCGGCCCAGATCGGTGCATTAAATGCAACACCGGCATGGTTTTCGGCACAGTAACGAAACTGACCCAAACGAACCAAAACATCAATATTGGGTCCAAAAATGTCGATTGGGCACGTTCGTTTTGTGCTGGACGAATCGGTGCATCGTTTCGTTTCGGGCTCGGATCGGTGCATTAAATGCAACACCGGCATGATTTTCGGCACAGTAACGAAACTGACCCAAACGAACCAAAACAAAACTATTGGGTCCATAAGAGTGGATTTGGCACGTTCGTTTGGTTTCTGGATGAATCGGTGCATCGTTTCATTTCCGGCCCGGATCGGTGCATTAAATGCAACACCGGCATGGTTTTCGGCACAGTAACGAAACTGACCCAAACGAACCAAAACATCACTATTGGGTCCAAAAAAGTGGATTGGGTGCGTTCATTTTGTTTCTGGATGAATCGGTGCATCGTTTCATTTTCGGCCCGGATCGATGCATTCAATGCAACACCGACATGGTTTTCAGCACAGTAACGAAACTGACCCAAACGAACCAAAACAAAACTATTGGGTCCAAAAAAGTCGATTGGGCGCGTTCGTTTCATTTCTGGAGGAATCGGTGCATCATTTCATTTCCGGCCCGGATCAGTGCATTAAATGCAACACCGGCTAGTTTTCGGCACAATAACGAAACTGACCCAAACGAACAAAAACAAAACTATTGGGTCCATAAGAGTGGATTTGGCACGTTCGTTTTGTTTCTAGATGAATCGGTGCATCGTTTCATTTCCAGCCCGGATCGATGCATTAAATGCAACACCGGCATGATTTTCGGCACAGTAACGAAACTGACCCAAACGAACCAAAACATCACTATTTGCTACATAAATGTGGATTTGGCACATTCGTTTCATTTCTGGACGAATCGGTGCATCGTTTCATTTCCGGCCCGGATCGGTGCACTAAATGCAACACCGGCATGGTTTTCGGCACAGTAACGAAACTGACCCAAACGAATCAAAACATCACTATTGGGTCCAAAAAAGTGGATTGGGTGCGTTTGTTTCATTTCTGGACGAATCGGTGCATCCTTTCATCTCCGGCCCGGATCGGTGCATTAAATGCAACAACGGCATGGTTTTCGGCACAGTAACGAAGCTGACCCAAACGAACCAAAACATCACTATTGGGTCCAAAAATGTCGATTGGGCACGTTCATTTCGTGCTGGAAGAATCGGTGCATCGTTTCGTTTCGGGCCCGGATCGGTGCATTAAATGCAACACCGGCATGGTTTTCGGCATAGTAACGAAACTGACCCAAACGAACCAAAACAAAACTATTGGGTCCATAAGAGTGGATTTGGCACGTTCGTTTCGTTTCTGGATGAATCGGTGCATCGTTTCATTTCCGGCCCGGATCGGTGCATTAAATGCAACACCGGCATGGTTTTCGGCACAGTAACGAAACTGACCCAAACGAATCAAAACATCACTATTGGGTCCAAAAAAGTGGATTGGGTGCGTTTGTTTCATTTCTGGATGAATCGGTGCATCCTTTCATCTCCGGCCCGGATCGGTGCATTAAATGCAACACCTGTTTTTGGCACAGTAACGAAACTGACCCAAACGAACCAAAACATCACTGTTGGGTCCAAAAAAGTGGATTGGGTGCGTTCATTTTGTTTCTGGATGAATCGGTGCATCGTTTCATTTTCGGCCCGGATCGATGCATTCAATGCAACACCGACATGGTTTTCAGAACAGTAACGAAACTGACCCAAACGAACCAAAACAAAACTATTGGGTCCAAAAAAGTCGATTGGGCGCGTTCGTTTCATTTCTGGACGAATCGGTGCATCATTTCATTTCCGGCCCGGATCGGTGCATTAAATGCAACACCGGCTAGTTTTCGGCACAGTAACGAAACTGACCCAAATGAACCAAAACTAAACTATTGGGTCCATAAGAGTGGATTTGGCACGTTCGTTTTGTTTCTAGATGAATCGGTGCATCGTTTCATTTCCAGCCCGGATCGATGCATTAAATGCAACACCGGCATGATTTTCGGCACAGTAACGAAACTGACCCAAACGAACCAAAACATCACTATTTGCTACATAAATGTGGATTTGGCACAGTCGTTTCATTTCTGGACGAATCGGTGCATCGTTTCATTTCCGGCCCGGATCGGTGCATTAAATGCAACACCGGCATGGTTTTTGGCACAATAACGAAACTGACCCAAACGAATGAAAACATCACTATTGGGTCCAAAAAAGTGGATTGGGTGCGTTTGTTTCATTTCTGGACGAATCGGTGCATCCTTTCATCTCCGGCCCGGATCGGTGCATTAAATGCAACAACGGCATGGTTTTCGGCACAGTAACGAAGCTGACCCAAACGAACCAAAACATCACTATTGGGTCCAAAAATGTCGATTGGGCACGTTCGTTTCGTGCTGGACGAATCGGTGCATCGTATCGTTTCGGGCCCGGATCGGTGCATTAAATGCAACACCGGCATGATTTTCGGCACAGTAACGAAACTGACCCAAACGAACCAAAACAAAACTATTGGGTACATAAGAGTGGATTTGGCACGTTCGTTTCGTTTCTGGATGAATCGGTGCATCGTTTCATTTCCGGCCCAGATCGGTGCATTAAATGCAACACCGGCATGGTTTTCGGCACAGTAACGAAACTGACCCAAACGAACCAAAACATCAATATTGGGTCCAAAAATGTCGATTGGGCACGTTCGTTTCGTGCTGGACGAATCGGTGCATCGTTTCGTTTCGCGCTCGGATCGGTGCATTAAATGCAACACCGGCATGATTTTCGGCACAGTAACGAAACTGACCCAAACGAACCAAAACAAAACTATTGGGTCCATAAGAGTGGATTTGGCACGTTCGTTTGGTTTCTGGATGAATCGGTGCATCGTTTCATTTCCGGCCCGGATCGGTGCATTAAATGCAACACCGGCATGGTTTTCGGCACAGTAACGAAACTGACCCAAACGAAACAAAACATCACTATTGGGTCCAAAAAAGTGGATTGGGTGCGTTCATTTTGTTTCTGGATGAATCGGTGCATCGTTTCATTTTCGGCCCGGATCGATGCATTCAATGCAACACCGACATGGTTTTCAGCACAGTAACGAAACTGACCCAAACGAACCAAAACAAAACTATTGGGTCCAAAAAAGTCGATTGGGTGCGTTCGTTTCATTTCTGGACGAATCGGTGCATCATTTCATTTCCGGCCCGGATCGGTGCATTAAATGCAACACCGGCTAGTTTTCGGCACAGTAACGAAACTGACCCAAACGAACCAAAACAAAACTATTGGGTCCATAAGAGTCGATTTGGCACGTTCGTTTTGTTTCTAGATGAATCGGTGCATCGTTTCATTTCCAGCCCGGATCGATGCATTAAATGCGACACCGGCATGATTTTCGGCACAGTAACGAAACTGACCCAAACGAACCAAAACATCACTATTTGCTACATAAATGTGGATTTGGCACATTCGTTTCATTTCTGGACGAATCGGTGCATCGTTTCATTTCCGGCCCGGATCGGTGCACTAAATGCAACACCGGCATGGTTTTTGGCACAATAACGAAACTGACCCAAACGAATCAAAACATCACTATTGGGTCCAAAAAAGTGGATTGGGTGCGTTTGTTTCATTTCTGGACGAATCGGTGCATCCTTTCATCTCCGGCCCGGATCGGTGCATTAAATGCAACAACGGCATGGTTTTCGGCACAGTAACGAAGCTGACCCAAACGAACCAAAACATCACTATTGGGTCCAAAAATGTCGATTGGGCACGTTCGTTTCGTGCTGGACGAATCGGTGCATCGTTTCGTTTCGGGCTCGGATCGGTGCATTAAATGCAACACCGGCATGATTTTCGGCACAGTAACGAAACTGACCCAAACGAACCAAAACAAAACTATTGGGTACATAAGAGTGGATTTGGCACGTTCGTTTCGTTTCTGGATGAATCGGTGCATCGTTTCATTTCCGGCCCGGATCGGTGCATTAAATGCAACACCGGCATGGTTTTCGGCACAGTAACGAAACTGACCCAAACGAACCAAAACATCACTATTGGGTCCAAAAAAGTGGATTGGGTGCGTTCATTTTGTTTCTGGATGAATCGGTGCATCGTTTCATTTTCGGCCCGGATCGATGCATTCAATGCAACACCGACATGGTTTTCAGCACAGTAACGAAACTGACCCAAACGAACCAAAACAAAACTATTGGGTCCAAAAAAGTCGATTGGGCGCGTTCGTTTCATTTCTGGATGAATCGGTGCATCATTTCATTTCCGGCCCGGATCGGTGCATTAAATGCAACACCGGCTAGTTTTCGGCACAGTAACGAAACTGACCCAAACGAACCAAAACTAAACTATTGGGTCCATAAGAGTGGATTTGGCACGTTCGTTTTGTTTCTAGATGAATCGGTGCATCATTTCATTTCCAGCCCGGATCGATGCATTAAATGCAACACCGGCATGATTTTCGGCACAGTAACGAAACTGACCCAAACGAACCAAAACATCACTATTTGCTACATAAATGTGGATTTGGCACATTCGTTTCATTTCTGGACGAATCGGTGCATCGTTTCATTTCCGGGCCGGATCGGTGCACTAAATGCAACACCGGCATGGTTTTCGGCACAGTAACGAAACTGACCCAAACGAATCAAAACATCACTATTGGGTCCAAAAAAGTGGATCGGGTGCGTTTGTTTCATTTCTGGACGAATCGGTGCATCCTTTCATCTCCGGCCCGGATCGGTGCATTAAATGCAACAACGGCATGGTTTTCGGCACAGTAACGAAGCTGACCCAAACGAACCAAAACATCACTATTGGGTCCAAAAATGTCGATTGGGCACGTTCATTTCGTGCTGGAAGAATCGGTGCATCGTTTCGTTTCGGGCCCGGATCGGTGCATTAAATGCAACACCGGCATGGTTTTCGGCATAGTAACGAAACTGACCCAAACGAACCAAAACAAAACTATTGGGTCCATAAGAGTGGATTTGGCACGTTCGTTTGGTTTCTGGATGAATCGGTGCATCGTTTCATTTCCGGCCCGGATCGGTGCATTAAATGCAACACCGGCATGGTTTTCGGCACAGTAACGAAACTGACCCAAACGAACCAAAACATCACTATTGGGTCCAAAAAAGTGGATTGGGTGCGTTCATTTTGTTTCTGGATGAATCGGTGCATCGTTTCATTTTCGGCCCGGATCGATGCATTCAATGCAACACCGACATGGTTTTCAGCACAGTAACGAAACTGACCCAAACGAACCAAAACAAAACTATTGGGTCCAAAAAAGTCGATTGGGTGCGTTCGTTTCATTTCTGGACGAATCGGTGCATCATTTCATTTCCGGCCCGGATCGGTGCATTAAATGCAACACCGGCTAGTTTTCGGCACAGTAACGAAACTGACCCAAACGAACCAAAACAAAACTATTGGGTCCATAAGAGTCGATTTGGCACGTTCGTTTTGTTTCTAGATGAATCGGTGCATCGTTTCATTTCCAGCCCGGATCGATGCATTAAATGCGACACCGGCATGATTTTCGGCACAGTAACGAAACTGACCCAAACGAACCAAAACATCACTATTTGCTACATAAATGTGGATTTGGCACATTCGTTTCATTTCTGGACGAATCGGTGCATCGTTTCATTTCCGGCCCGGATCGGTGCACTAAATGCAACACCGGCATGGTTTTTGGCACAATAACGAAACTGACCCAAACGAATCAAAACATCACTATTGGGTCCAAAAAAGTGGATTGGGTGCGTTTTCTTCATTTCTGGACGAATCGGTGCATCCTTTCATCTCCGGCCCGGATCGGTGCATTAAATGCAACAACGGCATGGTTTTCGGCACAGTAACGAAGCTGACCCAAACGAACCAAAACATCACTATTGGGTCCAAAAATGTCGATTGGGCACGTTCGTTTCGTGCTGGACGAATCGGTGCATCGTTTCGTTTCGGGCTCGGATCGGTGCATTAAATGCAACACCGGCATGATTTTCGGCACAGTAACGAAACTGACCCAAACGAACCAAAACAAAACTATTGGGTACATAAGAGTGGATTTGGCACGTTCGTTTCGTTTCTGGATGAATCGGTGCATCGTTTCATTTCCGGCCCGGATCGGTGCATTAAATGCAACACCGGCATGGTTTTCGGCACAGTAACGAAACTGACCCAAACGAACCAAAACATCACTATTGGGTCCAAAAAAGTGGATTGGGTGCGTTCATTTTGTTTCTGGATGAATCGGTGCATCGTTTCATTTTCGGCCCGGATCGATGCATTCAATGCAACACCGACATGGTTTTCAGCACAGTAACGAAACTGACCCAAACGAACCAAAACAAAACTATTGGGTCCAAAAAAGTCGATTGGGCGCGTTCGTTTCATTTCTGGATGAATCGGTGCATCATTTCATTTCCGGCCCGGATCGGTGCATTAAATGCAACACCGGCTAGTTTTCGGCACAGTAACGAAACTGACCCAAACGAACCAAAACTAAACTATTGGGTCCATAAGAGTGGATTTGGCACGTTCGTTTTGTTTCTAGATGAATCGGTGCATCATTTCATTTCCAGCCCGGATCGATGCATTAAATGCAACACCGGCATGATTTTCGGCACAGTAACGAAACTGACCCAAACGAACCAAAACATCACTATTTGCTACATAAATGTGGATTTGGCACATTCGTTTCATTTCTGGACGAATCGGTGCATCGTTTCATTTCCGGCCCGGATCGGTGCACTAAATGCAACACCGGCATGGTTTTCGGCACAGTAACGAAACTGACCCAAACGAATCAAAACATCACTATTGGGTCCAAAAAAGTGGATCGGGTGCGTTTGTTTCATTTCTGGACGAATCGGTGCATCCTTTCATCTCCGGCCCGGATCGGTGCATTAAATGCAACAACGGCATGGTTTTCGGCACAGTAACGAAGCTGACCCAAACGAACCAAAACATCACTATTGGGTCCAAAAATGTCGATTGGGCACGTTCATTTCGTGCTGGAAGAATCGGTGCATCGTTTCGTTTCGGGCCCGGATCGGTGCATTAAATGCAACACCGGCATGGTTTTCGGCATAGTAACGAAACTGACCCAAACGAACCAAAACAAAACTATTGGGTCCATAAGAGTGGATTTGGCACGTTCGTTTCGTTTCTGGATGAATCGGTGCATCGTTTCATTTCCGGCCCGGATCGGTGCATTAAATGCAACACCGGCATGGTTTTCGGCACAGTAACGAAACTGACCCAAACGAATCAAAACATCACTATTGGGTCCAAAAAAGTGGATTGGGTGCGTTTGTTTCATTTCTGGATGAATCGGTGCATCCTTTCATCTCCGGCCCGGATCGGTGCATTAAATGCAACACCTGTTTTTGGCACAGTAACGAAACTGACCCAAACGAACCAAAACATCACTGTTGGGTCCAAAAAAGTGGATTGGGTGCGTTCATTTTGTTTCTGGATGAATCGGTGCATCGTTTCATTTTCGGCCCGGATCGATGCATTCAATGCAACACCGACATGGTTTTCAGAACAGTAACGAAACTGACCCAAACGAACCAAAACAAAACTATTGGGTCCAAAAAAGTCGATTGGGCGCGTTCGTTTCATTTCTGGACGAATCGGTGCATCATTTCATTTCCGGCCCGGATCGGTGCATTAAATGCAACACCGGCTAGTTTTCGGCACAGTAACGAAACTGACCCAAACGAACCAAAACTAAACTATTGGGTCCATAAGAGTGGATTTGGCACGTTCGTTTTGTTTCTAGATGAATCGGTGCATCATTTCATTTCCAGCCCGGATCGATGCATTAAATGCAACACCGGCATGATTTTCGGCACAGTAACGAAACTGACCCAAACGAACCAAAACATCACTATTTGCTACATAAATGTGGATTTGGCACATTCGTTTCATTTCTGGACGAATCGGTGCATCGTTTCATTTCCGGCCCGGATCGGTGCACTAAATGCAACACCGGCATGGTTTTCGGCACAGTAACGAAACTGACCCAAACGAATCAAAACATCACTATTGGGTCCAAAAAAGTGGATCGGGTGCGTTTGTTTCATTTCTGGACGAATCGGTGCATCGTTTCATCTCCGGCCCGGATCGGTGCATTAAATGCAACAACGGCATGGTTTTCGGCACAGTAACGAAGCTGACCCAAACGAACCAAAACATCACTATTGGGTCCAAAAATGTCGATTGGGCACGTTCATTTCGTGCTGGAAGAATCGGTGCATCGTTTCGTTTCGGGCCCGGATCGGTGCATTAAATGCAACACCGGCATGGTTTTCGGCATAGTAACGAAACTGACCCAAACGAACCAAAACAAAACTATTGGGTCCATAAGAGTGGATTTGGCACGTTCGTTTGGTTTCTGGATGAATCGGTGCATCGTTTCATTTCCGGCCCGGATCGGTGCATTAAATGCAACACCGGCATGGTTTTCGGCACAGTAACGAAACTGACCCAAACGAACCAAAACATCACTATTGGGTCCAAAAAAGTGGATTGGGTGCGTTCATTTTGTTTCTGGATGAATCGGTGCATCGTTTCATTTTCGGCCCGGATCGATGCATTCAATGCAACACCGACATGGTTTTCAGCACAGTAACGAAACTGACCCAAACGAACCAAAACAAAACTATTGGGTCCAAAAAAGTCGATTGGGTGCGTTCGTTTCATTTCTGGACGAATCGGTGCATCATTTCATTTCCGGCCCGGATCGGTGCATTAAATGCAACACCGGCTAGTTTTCGGCACAGTAACGAAACTGACCCAAACGAACCAAAACAAAACTATTGGGTCCATAAGAGTCGATTTGGCACGTTCGTTTTGTTTCTAGATGAATCGGTGCATCGTTTCATTTCCAGCCCGGATCGATGCATTAAATGCGACACCGGCATGATTTTCGGCACAGTAACGAAACTGACCCAAACGAACCAAAACATCACTATTTGCTACATAAATGTGGATTTGGCACATTCGTTTCATTTCTGGACGAATCGGTGCATCGTTTCATTTCCGGCCCGGATCGGTGCACTAAATGCAACACCGGCATGGTTTTTGGCACAATAACGAAACTGACCCAAACGAATCAAAACATCACTATTGGGTCCAAAAAAGTGGATTGGGTGCGTTTGTTTCATTTCTGGACGAATCGGTGCATCCTTTCATCTCCGGCCCGGATCGGTGCATTAAATGCAACAACGGCATGGTTTTCGGCACAGTAACGAAGCTGACCCAAACGAACCAAAACATCACTATTGGGTCCAAAAATGTCGATTGGGCACGTTCGTTTCGTGCTGGACGAATCGGTGCATCGTTTCGTTTCGGGCTCGGATCGGTGCATTAAATGCAACACCGGCATGATTTTCGGCACAGTAACGAAACTGACCCAAACGAACCAAAACAAAACTATTGGGTACATAAGAGTGGATTTGGCACGTTCGTTTCGTTTCTGGATGAATCGGTGCATCGTTTCATTTCCGGCCCGGATCGGTGCATTAAATGCAACACCGGCATGGTTTTCGGCACAGTAACGAAACTGACCCAAACGAACCAAAACATCACTATTGGGTCCAAAAAAGTGGATTGGGTGCGTTCATTTTGTTTCTGGATGAATCGGTGCATCGTTTCATTTTCGGCCCGGATCGATGCATTCAATGCAACACCGACATGGTTTTCAGCACAGTAACGAAACTGACCCAAACGAACCAAAACAAAACTATTGGGTCCAAAAAAGTCGATTGGGCGCGTTCGTTTCATTTCTGGATGAATCGGTGCATCATTTCATTTCCGGCCCGGATCGGTGCATTAAATGCAACACCGGCTAGTTTTCGGCACAGTAACGAAACTGACCCAAACGAACCAAAACTAAACTATTGGGTCCATAAGAGTGGATTTGGCACGTTCGTTTTGTTTCTAGATGAATCGGTGCATCATTTCATTTCCAGCCCGGATCGATGCATTAAATGCAACACCGGCATGATTTTCGGCACAGTAACGAAACTGACCCAAACGAACCAAAACATCACTATTTGCTACATAAATGTGGATTTGGCACATTCGTTTCATTTCTGGACGAATCGGTGCATCGTTTCATTTCCGGCCCGGATCGGTGCACTAAATGCAACACCGGCATGGTTTTCGGCACAGTAACGAAACTGACCCAAACGAATCAAAACATCACTATTGGGTCCAAAAAAGTGGATCGGGTGCGTTTGTTTCATTTCTGGACGAATCGGTGCATCCTTTCATCTCCGGCCCGGATCGGTGCATTAAATGCAACAACGGCATGGTTTTCGGCACAGTAACGAAGCTGACCCAAACGAACCAAAACATCACTATTGGGTCCAAAAATGTCGATTGGGCACGTTCATTTCGTGCTGGAAGAATCGGTGCATCGTTTCGTTTCGGGCCCGGATCGGTGCATTAAATGCAACACCGGCATGGTTTTCGGCATAGTAACGAAACTGACCCAAACGAACCAAAACAAAACTATTGGGTCCATAAGAGTGGATTTGGCACGTTCGTTTCGTTTCTGGATGAATCGGTGCATCGTTTCATTTCCGGCCCGGATCGGTGCATTAAATGCAACACCGGCATGGTTTTCGGCACAGTAACGAAACTGACCCAAACGAATCAAAACATCACTATTGGGGCCAAAAAAGTGGATTGGGTGCGTTTGTTTCATTTCTGGATGAATCGGTGCATCCTTTCATCTCCGGCCCGGATCGGTGCATTAAATGCAACACCTGTTTTTGGCACAGTAACGAAACTGACCCAAACGAACCAAAACATCACTGTTGGGTCCAAAAAAGTGGATTGGGTGCGTTCATTTTGTTTCTGGATGAATCGGTGCATCGTTTCATTTTCGGCCCGGATCGATGCATTCAATGCAACACCGACATGGTTTTCAGAACAGTAACGAAACTGACCCAAACGAACCAAAACAAAACTATTGGGTCCAAAAAAGTCGATTGGGCGCGTTCGTTTCATTTCTGGACGAATCGGTGCATCATTTCATTTCCGGCCCGGATCGATGCATTAAATGCAACACCGGCTAGTTTTCGGCACAGTAACGAAACTGACCCAAACGAACCAAAACTAAACTATTGGGTCCATAAGAGTGGATTTGGCACGTTCGTTTTGTTTCTAGATGAATCGGTGCATCGTTTCATTTCCAGCCCGGATCGATGCATTAAATGCAACACCGGCATGATTTTCGGCACAGTAATGAAACTGACCCAAACGAACCAAAACATCACTATTTGCTACATAAATGTGGATTTGGCACATTCGTTTCATTTCTGGACGAATCGGTGCATCGTTTCATTTCCGGCCCGGATCGGTGCACTAAATGCAACACCGGCATGGTTTTTGGCACAATAACGAAACTGACCCAAACGAATCAAAACATCACTATTGGCTCCAAAAAAGAGGATTGGGTGCGTTTGTTTCATTTCTGGACGAATCGGTGCATCCTTTCATCTCCGGCCCGGATCGGTGCATTAAATGCAACAACGGCATGGTTTTCGGCACAGTAACGAAGCTGACCCAAACGAACCAAAACATCACTATTGGGTCCAAAAATGTCGATTGGACACGTTCGTTTCGTGCTGGACGAATCGGTGCATCGTATCGTTTCGGGCCCGGATCGGTGCATTAAATGCAACACCGGCATGATTTTCGGCACAGTAACGAAACTGACCCAAACGAACCAAAACAAAACTATTGGGTACATAAGAGTGGATTTGGCACGTTCGTTTCGTTTCTGGATGAATCGGTGCATCGTTTCATTTCCGGCCCAGATCGGTGCATTAAATGCAACACAGGCATGGTTTTCGGCACAGTAACGAAACTGACCCAAACGAACCAAAACATCAATATTGGGTCCAAAAAACTGGATTGGGTGCGTTCGTTTTGTTTCTGGATGAATCGGTGCATCGTTTCATTTCCGGCCCGGATCGATGCATTAAATGCAACACCGGCATGATTTTCGGCACAGTAACGAAACTGACCCAAACGAACCAAAACAAAACTATTGGGTCCATAAGAGTGGATTTGACACGTTCGTTTCGTTTCTGGATGAATCGGTGCATCGTTTCATTTCCGGTCCGGATCGGTGCATTAAATGCAACACCGGCATGGTTTTCGGCACAGTAACGAAACTGACCCAAACGAACCAAAACATCACTATTGGGTCCAAAAAAGTGGATTGGGTGCGTTCATTTTGTTTCTGGATGAATCGGTGCATCGTTTCATTTTCGGCCCGGATCGATGCATTCAATGCAACACCGACATGGTTTTCAGCACAGTAACGAAACTGACCCAAACGAACCAAAACATCAATATTGGGTCCAAAAATGTCGATTGGGCACGTTCGTTTCGTGCTGGACGAATCGGTGCATCGTTTCGTTTCGCGCTCGGATCGGTGCATTAAATGCAACACCGGCATGATTTTCGGCACGGTAACGAAACTGACCCAAACGAACCAAAACAAAACTATTGGGTCCATAAGAGTGGATTTGGCACGTTCGTTTGGTTTCTGGATGAATCGGTGCATCGTTTCATTTCCGGCCCGGATCGGTGCATTAAATGCAACACCGGCATGGTTTTCGGCACAGTAACGAAACTGACCCAAACGAACCAAAACATCACTATTGGGTCCAAAAAAGTGGATTGGGTGCGTTCATTTTGTTTCTGGATGAATCGGTGCATCGTTTCATTTTCGGCCCGGATCGATGCATTCAATGCAACACCGACATGGTTTTCAGCACAGTAACGAAACTGACCCAAACGAACCAAAACAAAACTATTGGGTCCAAAAAAGTCGATTGGGTGCGTTCGTTTCATTTCTGGACGAATCGGTGCATCATTTCATTTCCGGCCCGGATCGGTGCATTAAATGCAACACCGGCTAGTTTTCGGCACAGTAACGAAACTGACCCAAACGAACCAAAACAAAACTATTGGGTCCATAAGAGTCGATTTGGCACGTTCGTTTTGTTTCTAGATGAATCGGTGCATCGTTTCATTTCCAGCCCGGATCGATGCATTAAATGCAACACCGGCATGATTTTCGGCACAGTAACGAAACTGACCCAAACGAACCAAAACATCACTATTTGCTACATAAATGTGGATTTGGCACATTCGTTTCATTTCTGGACGAATCGGTGCATCGTTTCATTTCCGGCCCGGATCGGTGCACTAAATGCAACACCGGCATGGTTTTTGGCACAATAACGAAACTGACCCAAACGAATCAAAACATCACTATTGGGTCCAAAAAAGTGGATTGGGTGCGTTTGTTTCATTTCTGGACGAATCGGTGCATCCTTTCATCTCCGGCCCGGATCGGTGCATTAAATGCAACAACGGCATGGTTTTCGGCACAGTAACGAAGCTGACCCAAACGAACCAAAACATCACTATTGGGTCCAAAAATGTCGATTGGGCACGTTCGTTTCGTGCTGGACGAATCGGTGCATCGTTTCATTTTCGGCCCGGATCGATGCATTCAATGCAACACCGACATGGTTTTCAGCACAGTAACGAAACTGACCCAAACGAACCAAAACAAAACTATTGGGTCCAAAAAAGTCGATTGGGTGCGTTCGTTTCATTTCTGGACGAATCGGTGCATCATTTCATTTTCGGCCCGGATCGGTGCATTAAATGCAACACCGGCTAGTTTTCGGCACAGTAACGAAACTGACCCAAACGAACCAAAACAAAACTATTGGGTCCATAAGAGTCGATTTGGCACGTTCGTTTTGTTTCTAGATGAATCGGTGCATCGTTTCATTTCCAGCCCGGATCGATGCATTAAATGCAACACCGGCATGATTTTCGGCACAGTAACGAAACTGACCCAAACGAACCAAAACAAAACTATTGGGTCCATAAGAGTGGATTTGGCACGTTCGTTTGGTTTCTGGATGAATCGGTGCATCGTTTCATTTCCGGCCCGGATCGGTGCATTAAATGCAACACCGACATGGTTTTCGGCACAGTAACGAAACTGACCCAAACGAACCAAAACATCACTATTGGGTCCAAAAAAGTGGATTGGGTGCGTTCATTTTGTTTCTGGATGAATCGGTGCATCGTTTCATTTTCGGCCCGGATCGATGCATTCAATGCAACACCGGCATGATTTTCGGCACAGTAACGAAACTGACCCAAACGAACCAAAACATCAATATTGGGTCCAAAAAACTGGATTGGGTGCGTTCGTTTTGTTTCTGGATGAATCGGTGCATCGTTTCATTTCCGGCCCGGATCGATGAATTAAATGCAACACCGGCATGATTTTCGGCACAGTAACGAAACTGACCCAAACGAACCAAAACAAAACTATTGGGTACATAAGAGTGGATTTGGCACGTTCGTTTCGTTTCTGGATGAATCGGTGCATCGTTTCATTTCCGGCCCAGATCGGTGCATTAAATGCAACACCGGCATGGTTTTCGGCACAGTAACGAAACTGACCCAAACGAACCAAAACATCAATATTGGGTCCAAAAATGTCGATTGGGCACGTTCGTTTCGTGCTGGACGAATCGGTGCATCGTTTCGTTTCGGGCTCGGATCGGTGCATTAAATGCAACACCGGCATGATTTTCGGCACAGTAACGAAACTGACCCAAACGAACCAAAACAAAACTATTGGGTCCATAAGAGTGGATTTGGCACGTTCGTTTGGTTTCTGGATGAATCGGTGCATCGTTTCATTTCCGGCCCGGATCGGTGCATTAAATGCAACACCGACATGGTTTTCGGCACAGTAACGAAACTGACCCAAACGAACCAAAACATCACTATTGGGTCCAAAAAAGTGGATTGGGTGCGTTCATTTTGTTTCTGGATGAATCGGTGCATCGTTTCATTTTCGGCCCGGATCGATGCATTCAATGCAACACCGACATGGTTTTCAGCACAGTAACAAAACTGACCCAAACGAACCAAAACAAAACTATTGGGTCCAAAAAAGTCGATTGGGCGCGTTCGTTTCATTTCTGGACGAATCGGTGCATCATTTCATTTCCGGCCCGGATCGGTGCATTAAATGCAACACCGGCTAGTTTTCGGCACAGTAACGAAACTGACCCAAACGAACCAAAACAAAACTATTGGGTCCAAAAGAGTGGATTTGGCACGTTCGTTTTGTTTCTAGATGAATCGGTGCATCGTTTCATTTCCAGCCCGGATCGATGCATTAAATGCAACACCGGCATGATTTTCGGCACAGTAACGAAACTGACCCAAACGAACCAAAACATCACTATTTGCTACATAAATGTGGATTTGGCACATTCGTTTCATTTCTGGACGAATCGGTGCATCGTTTCATTTCCGGCCCGGATCGGTGCACTAAATGCAACACCGGCATGGTTTTCGGCACAGTAACGAAACTGACCCAAACGAATCAAAACATCACTATTGGGTCCAAAAAAGTGGATTGGGTGCGTTTGTTTCATTTCTGGACGAATCGGTGCATCCTTTCATCTCCGGCCCGGATCGGTGCATTAAATGCAAGAACGGCATGGTTTTCGGCACAGTAACGAAGCTGACCCAAACGAACCAAAACATCACTATTGGGTCCAAAAATGTCGATTGGGCACGTTCATTTCGTGCTGGAAGAATCGGTGCATCGTTTCGTTTCGGGCCCGGATCGGTGCATTAAATGCAACACCGGCATGGTTTTCGGCATAGTAACGAAACTGACCCAAACGAACCAAAACAAAACTATTGGGTCCATAAGAGTGGATTTGGCACGTTCGTTTCGTTTCTGGATGAATCGGTGCATCGTTTCATTTCCGGCCCGGATCGGTGCATTAAATGCAACACCGGCATGGTTTTCGGCACAGTAACGAAACTGACCCAAACGAATCAAAACATCACTATTGGGTCCAAAAAAGTGGATTGGGTGCGTTTGTTTCATTTCTGGATGAATCGGTGCATCCTTTCATCTCCGGCCCGGATCGGTGCATTAAATGCAACACCTGTTTTTGGCACAGTAACGAAACTGACCCAAACGAACCAAAACATCACTGTTGGGTCCAAAAAAGTGGATTGGGTGCGTTCATTTTGTTTCTGGATGAATCGGTGCATCGTTTCATTTTCGGCCCGGATCGATGCATTCAATGCAACACCGACATGGTTTTCAGCACAGTAACGAAACTGACCCAAACGAACCAAAACAAAACTATTGGGTCCAAAAAAGTCGATTGGGCGCGTTCGTTTCATTTCTGGACGAATCGGTGCATTAAATGCAACACCGGCTAGTTTTCGGCACAGTAACGAAACTGACCCAAACGAACCAAAACTAAACTATTGGGTCCATAAGAGTGGATTTGGCACGTTCGTTTTGTTTCTAGATGAATCAGTGCATCGTTTCATTTCCAGCCCGGATCGATGCATTAAATGCAACACCGACATGATTTTCGGCACAGTAACGAAACTGACCCAAACGAACCAAAACATCACTATTTGCTACATAAATGTGGATTTGGCACATTCGTTTCATTTCTGGACGAATCGGTGCATCGTTTCATTTCCGGCCCGGATCGGTGCACTAAATGCAACACCGGCATGGTTTTTGGCACAATAACGAAACTGACCCAAACGAATCAAAACATCACTATTGGCTCCAAAAAAGAGGATTGGGTGCGTTTGTTTCATTTCTGGACGAATCGGTGCATCCTTTCATCTCCGGCCCGGATCGGTGCATTAAATGCAACAACGGCATGGTTTTCGGCACAGTAACGAAGCTGACCCAAACGAACCAAAACATCACTATTGGGTCCAAAAACATCGATTGGGCACGTTCGTTTCGTGCTGGACGAATCGGTGCATCGTATCGTTTCGGGCCCGGATCGGTGCATTAAATGCAACACCGGCATGATTTTCGGCACAGTAACGAAACTGACCCAAACGAACCAAAACAAAACTATTGGGTACATAAGAGTGGATTTGGCACGTTCGTTTCGTTTCTGGATGAATCGGTGCATCGTTTCATTTCCGGCCCAGATCGGTGCATTAAATGCAACACCGGCATGGTTTTCGGCACAGTAACGAAACTGACCCAAACGAACCAAAACATCAATATTGGGTCCAAAAAACTGGATTGGGTGCGTTCGTTTTGTTTCTGGATGAATCGGTGCATCGTTTCATTTCCGGCCCGGATCGATGCATTAAATGCAACACCGGCATGATTTTCGGCACAGTAACGAAACTGACCCAAACGAACCAAAACAAAACTATTGGGTCCATAAGAGTGGATTTGGCACGTTCGTTTCGTTTCTGGATGAATCGGTGCATCGTTTCATTTCCGGCCCGGATCGGTGCATTAAATGCAACACCGGCATGGTTTTCGGCACAGTAACGAAACTGACCCAAACGAACCAAAACATCACTATTGGGTCCAAAAAAGTGGATTGGGTGCGTTCATTTTGTTTCTGGATGAATCGGTGCATCGTTTCATTTTCGGCCCGGATCGATGCATTCAATGCAACACCGACATGGTTTTCAGCACAGTAACGAAACTGACCCAAACGAACCAAAACAAAACTATTGGGTCCAAAAAAGTCGATTGGGCGCGTTCGTTTCATTTCTGGACGAATCGGTGCATCATTTCATTTCCGGCCCGGATCGGTGCATTAAATGCAACACCGGCTAGTTTTCGGCACAGCAACGAAACTGACCCAAACGAACCAAAACAAAACTATTGGGTCCATAAGAGTCAATTTGGCACGTTCGTTTTGTTTCTAGATGAATCGGTGCATCGTTTCATTTCCAGCCTGGATCGATGCATTAAATGCAACACCGGCATGGTTTTCGGCACAGTAACGAAACTGACCCAAACGAACCAAAACAAAACTATTGGGTCCAAAAAACTGGATTGGTTGCGTTCGTTTTGTTTCTGGATGAATCGGTGCATCGTTTCATTTCCAGCCCGGATCGATGCATTAAATGCAACACCGGCATGATTTTCGGCACAGTAACGAAACTGACCCCAACGAACCAAAACATCACTATTTGCTACATAAATGTGGATTTGGCACATTCGTTTCATTTCTGGACGAATCGGTGCATCGTTTCATTTCCGGCCCGGATCGGTGCACTAAATGCAACACCGGCATGGTTTTTGGCACAATAACGAAACTGACCCAAACGAATCAAAACATCACTATTGGGTCCAAAAAAGTGGATTGGGTGCGTTTGTTTCATTTCTGGACGAATCGGTGCATCCTTTCATCTCCGGCCCGGATCGGTGCATTAAATGCAACAACGGCATGGTTTTCGGCACAGTAACGAAGCTGACCCAAACGAACCAAAACATCACTATTGGGTCCAAAAATGTCGATTGGGCACGTTCGTTTCGTGCTGGACGAATCGGTGCATCGTTTCGTTTCGGGCCCGGATCGGTGCATTAAATGCAACACCGGCATGATTTTCGGCACAGTAACGAAACTGACCCAAACGAACCAAAACATCACTATTTGCTACATAAATGTGGATTTGGCACATTCGTTTCATTTCTGGACGAATCGGTGCATCGTTTCATTTCCGGCCCGGATCGGTGCACTAAATGCAACACCGGCATGGTTTTCGGCACAGTAACGAAACTGACCCAAACGAATCAAAACATCACTATTGGGTCCAAAAAAGTGGATTGGGTGCGTTTGTTTCATTTCTGGACGAATCGGTGCATCCTTTCATCTCCGGCCCGGATCGGTGCATTAAATGCAACAACGGCATGGTTTTCGGCACAGTAACGAAGCTGACCCAAACGAACCAAAACATCACTATTGGGTCCAAAAATGTCGATTGGGCACGTTCATTTCGTGCTGGAAGAATCGGTGCATCGTTTCGTTTCGGGCCCGGATCGGTGCATTAAATGCAACACCGGCATGATTTTCGGCACAGTAACGAAACTGACCCAAACGAACCAAAACAAAACTATTGGGTACATAAGAGTGGATTTGGCACGTTCGTTTCGTTTCTGGATGAATCGGTGCATCGTTTCATTTCCGGCCCAGATCGGTGCATTAAATGCAACACCGGCATGGTTTTCGGCACAGTAACGAAACTGACCCAAACGAACCAAAACATCAATATTGGGTCCAAAAAACTGGATTGGGTGCGTTCGTTTTGTTTGTGGATGAATCGGTGCATCGTTTCATTTCCGGCCCGGATCGATGCATTAAATGCAACACCGGCATGATTTTCGGCACAGTAACGAAACTGACCCAAACGAACCAAAACAAAACTATTGGGTCCATAAGAGTGGATTTGGCACGTTCGTTTGGTTTCTGGATGAATCGGTGCATCGTTTCATTTCCGGCACGGATCGGTGCATTAAATGCAACACCGGCATGGTTTTTGGCACAATAACGAAACTGACCCAAATGAATCAAAACATCACTATTGGCTCCAAAAAAGAGGATTGGGTGCGTTTGTTTCATTTCTGGACGAATCGGTGCATCCTTTCATCTCCGGCCCGGATCGGTGCATTAAATGCAACAACGACATGGTTTTCGGCACAGTAACGAAGCTGACCCAAACGAACCAAAACATCACTATTGGGTCCAAAAATGTCGATTGGGCACGTTCGTTTCGTGCTGGACGAATCGGTGCATCGTATCGTTTCGGGCCCGGATCGGTGCATTAAATGCAACACCGGCATGATTTTCGGCACAGTAACGAAACTGACCCAAACGAACCAAAACAAAACTATTGGGTACATAAGAGTGGATTTGGCACGTTCGTTTCGTTTCTGGATGAATCGGTGCATCGTTTCATTTCCGGCCCAGATCGGTGCATTAAATGCAACACCGGCATGGTTTTCGGCACAGTAACGAAACTGACCCAAACGAACCAAAACATCAATATTGGGTCCAAAAAACTGGATTGGGTGCGTTCGTTTTGTTTCTGGATGAATCGGTGCATCGTTTCATTTCCGGCCCAGATCGATGCATTAAATGCAACACCGGCATGATTTTCGGCACAGTAACGAAACTGACCCAAACGAACCAAAACAAAACTATTGGGTCCATAAGAGTGGATTTGGCACGTTCGTTTGGTTTCTGGATGAATCGGTGCATCGTTTCATTTCCGGCCCGGATCGGTGCATTAAATGCAACACCGGCATGGTTTTCGGCACAGTAACGAAACTGACCCAAACGAACCAAAACATCACTATTGGGTCCAAAAAAGTGGATTGGGTGCGTTCATTTTGTTTCTGGATGAATCGGTGCATCGTTTCATTTTCGGCCCGGATCGATGCATTCAATGCAACACCGACATGGTTTTTAGCACAGCAACGAAACTGACCCAAACGAACCAAAACAAAACTATTGGGTCCAAAAAAGTCGATTGGGCGCGTTCGTTTCATTTCTGGACGAATCGGTGCATCATTTCATTTCCGGCCCGGATCGGTGCATTAAATGCAACACCGGCTAGTTTTCGGCACAGTAACGAAACTGACCCAAACGAACCAAAACAAAACTATTGGGTACATAAGAGTGGATTTGGCACGTTCGTTTTGTTTCTAGATGAATCGGTGCATCGTTTCATTTCCAGCCCGGATCGATGCATTAAATGCAACACCGGCATGATTTTCGGCACAGTAACGAAACTGACCCAAACGAACCAAAACATCACTATTTGCTACATAAATGTGGATGTGGCACATTCGTTTCATTTCTGGACGAATCGGTGCATCGTTTCATTTCCGGCCCGGATCGGTGCACTAAATGCAACACCGGCATGGTTTTCGGCACAGTAACGAAACTGACCCAAACGAACCAAAACAAAACTATTGGGTACATAAGAGTGGATTTGGCACGTTCGTTTCGTTTCTGGATGAATCGGTGCATCGTTTCATTTCCGGCCCAGATCGGTGCATTAAATGCAACACCGGCATGGTTTTCGGCACAGTAACGAAACTGACCCAAACGAACCAAAACATCAATATTGGGTCCAAAAAACTGGATTGGGTGCGTTCGTTTTGTTTGTGGATGAATCGGTGCATCGTTTCATTTCCGGCCCGGATCGATGCATTAAATGCAACACCGGCATGATTTTCGGCACAGTAACGAAACTGACCCAAACGAACCAAAACAAAACTATTGGGTCCATAAGAGTGGATTTGGCACGTTCGTTTGGTTTCTGGATGAATCGGTGCATCGTTTCATTTCCGGCACGGATCGGTGCATTAAATGCAACACCGGCATGGTTTTTGGCACAATAACGAAACTGACCCAAACGAATCAAAACATCACTATTGGCTCCAAAAAAGAGGATTGGGTGCGTTTGTTTCATTTCTGGACGAATCGGTGCATCCTTTCATCTCCGGCCCGGATCGGTGCATTAAATGCAACAACGGCATGGTTTTCGGCACAGTAACGAAGCTGACCCAAACGAACCAAAACATCACTATTGGGTCCAAAAATGTCGATTGGGCACGTTCGTTTCGTGCTGGACGAATCGGTGCATCGTATCGTTTCGGGCCCGGATCGGTGCATTAAATGCAACACCGGCATGATTTTCGGCACAGTAACGAAACTGACCCAAACGAACCAAAACAAAACTATTGGGTACATAAGAGTGGATTTGGCACGTTCGTTTCGTTTCTGGATGAATCGGTGCATCGTTTCATTTCCGGCCCAGATCGGTGCATTAAATGCAACACCGGCATGGTTTTCGGCACAGTAACGAAACTGACCCAAACGAACCAAAACATCAATATTGGGTCCAAAAAACTGGATTGGGTGCGTTCGTTTTGTTTCTGGATGAATCGGTGCATCGTTTCATTTCCGGCCCAGATCGATGCATTAAATGCAACACCGGCATGATTTTCGGCACAGTAACGAAACTGACCCAAACGAACCAAAACAAAACTATTGGGTCCATAAGAGTGGATTTGGCACGTTCGTTTGGTTTCTGGATGAATCGGTGCATCGTTTCATTTCCGGCCCGGATCGGTGCATTAA
This sequence comes from Echinochloa phyllopogon, assembly GCA_033239725.1. Lineage (NCBI taxonomy): Eukaryota > Viridiplantae > Streptophyta > Magnoliopsida > Poales > Poaceae > Echinochloa > Echinochloa phyllopogon. Next base: position 35,784,753 of record BTCW01000018.1, read on the forward strand.
ATGCAACACCGGCATGGTTTTCGGCACAGTAACGAAACTGACCCAAACGAACCAAAACATCACTATTGGGTCCAAAAAAGTGGATTGGGTGCGTTCATTTTGTTTCTGGATGAATCGGTGCATCGTTTCATTTTCGGCCCGGATCGATGCATTCAATGCAACACCGACATGGTTTTCAGCACAGTAACGAAACTGACCCAAACGAACCAAAACAAAACTATTGGGTCCAAAAAAGTCGATTGGGCGCGTTCGTTTCATTTCTGGACGAATCGGTGCATCATTTCATTTCCGGCCCGGATCGGTGCATTAAATGCAACACCGGCTAGTTTTCGGCACAGTAACGAAACTGACCCAAACGAACCAAAACAAAACTATTGGGTCCATAAGAGTGGATTTGGCACGTTCGTTTTGTTTCTAGATGAATCGGTGCATCGTTTCATTTCCAGCCCGGATCGATGCATTAAATGCAACACCGGCATGATTTTCGGCACAGTAACGAAACTGACCCAAACGAACCAAAACATCACTATTTGCTACATAAATGTGGATTTGGCACATTCGTTTCATTTCTGGACGAATCGGTGCATCGTTTCATTTCCGGCCCGGATCGGTGCACTAAATGCAACACCGGCATGGTTTTCGGCACAGTAACGAAACTGACCCAAACGAACCAAAACAAAACTATTGGGTACATAAGAGTGGATTTGGCACGTTCGTTTCGTTTCTGGATGAATCGGTGCATCGTTTCATTTCCGGCCCAGATCGGTGCATTAAATGCAACACCGGCATGGTTTTCGGCACAGTAACGAAACTGACCCAAACGAACCAAAACATCAATATTGGGTCCAAAAAACTGGATTGGGTGCGTTCGTTTTGTTTGTGGATGAATCGGTGCATCGTTTCATTTTCGGCCCGGATCGATGCATTAAATGCAACACCGGCATGATTTTCGGCACAGTAACGAAACTGACCCAAACGAACCAAAACAAAACTATTGGGTCCATAAGAGTGGATTTGGCACGTTCGTTTGGTTTCTGGATGAATCGGTGCATCGTTTCATTTCCGGCCCGGATCGGTGCATTAAATGCAACACCGGCATGGTTTTCGGCACAGTAACGAAACTGACCCAAACGAACCAAAACATCACTATTGGGTCCAAAAAAGTGGATTGGGTGCGTTCATTTTGTTTCTGGATGAATCGGTGCATCGTTTCATTTTCGGCCCGGATCGATGCATTCAATGCAACACCGACATGGTTTTCAGCACAGTAACGAAACTGACCCAAACGAACCAAAACAAAACTATTGGGTCCAAAAAAGTCGATTGGGCGCGTTCGTTTCATTTCTGGACGAATCGGTGCATCATTTCATTTCCGGCCCGGATCGGTGCATTAAATGCAACACCGGCTAGTTTTCGGCACAGTAACGAAACTGACCCAAACGAACCAAAACAAAACTATTGGGTCCATAAGAGTGGATTTGGCACGTTCGTTTTGTTTCTAGATGAATCGGTGCATCGTTTCATTTCCAGCCCGGATCGATGCATTAAATGCAACACCGGCATGATTTTCGGCACAGTAACGAAACTGACCCAAACGAACCAAAACATCACTATTTGCTACATAAATGTGGATTTGGCACATTCGTTTCATTTCTGGACGAATCGGTGCATCGTTTCATTTCCGGCCCGGATCGGTGCACTAAATGCAACACCGGCATGGTTTTCGGCACAGTAACGAAACTGACCCAAACGAACCAAAACAAAACTATTGGGTACATAAGAGTGGATTTGGCACGTTCGTTTCGTTTCTGGATGAATCGGTGCATCGTTTCATTTCCGGCCCAGATCGGTGCATTAAATGCAACACCGGCATGGTTTTCGGCACAGTAACGAAACTGACCCAAACGAACCAAAACATCAATATTGGGTCCAAAAAACTGGATTGGGTGCGTTCGTTTTGTTTGTGGATGAATCGGTGCATCATTTCATTTCCGGCCCGGATCGGTGCATTAAATGCAACACCGGCTAGTTTTCGGCACAGTAACGAAACTGACCCAAACGAACCAAAACAAAACTATTGGGTCCATAAGAGTGGATTTGGCACGTTCGTTTTGTTTCTAGATGAATCGGTGCATCGTTTCATTTCCAGCCCGGATCGATGCATTAAATGCAACACCGGCATGATTTTCGGCACAGTAACGAAACTGACCCAAACGAACCAAAACATCACTATTTGCTACATAAATGTGGATTTGGCACATTCGTTTCATTTCTGGACGAATCGGTGCATCGTTTCATTTCCGGCCCGGATCGGTGCACTAAATGCAACACCGGCATGGTTTTCGGCACAGTAACGAAACTGACCCAAACGAACCAAAACAAAACTATTGGGTACATAAGAGTGGATTTGGCACGTTCGTTTCGTTTCTGGATGAATCGGTGCATCGTTTCATTTCCGGCCCAGATCGGTGCATTAAATGCAACACCGGCATGGTTTTCGGCACAGTAACGAAACTGACCCAAACGAACCAAAACATCAATATTGGGTCCAAAAAACTGGATTGGGTGCGTTCGTTTTGTTTCTGGATGAATCGGTGCATCGTTTCATTTCCGGCCCAGATCGATGCATTAAATGCAACACCGGCATGATTTTCGGCACAGTAACGAAACTGACCCAAACGAACCAAAACAAAACTATTGGGTCCATAAGAGTGGATTTGGCACGTTCGTTTGGTTTCTGGATGAATCGGTGCATCGTTTCATTTCCGGCCCGGATCGGTGCATTAAATGCAACACCGGCATGGTTTTCGGCACAGTAACGAAACTGACCCAAACGAACCAAAACATCACTATTGGGTCCAAAAAAGTGGATTGGGTGCGTTCATTTTGTTTCTGGATGAATCGGTGCATCGTTTCATTTTCGGCCCGGATCGATGCATTCAATGCAACACCGACATGGTTTTCAGCACAGTAACGAAACTGACCCAAACGAACCAAAACAAAACTATTGGGTCCAAAAAAGTCGATTGGGCGCGTTCGTTTCATTTCTGGACGAATCGGTGCATCATTTCATTTCCGGCCCGGATCGGTGCATTAAATGCAACACCGGCTAGTTTTCGGCACAGTAACGAAACTGACCCAAACGAACCAAAACATCAATATTGGGTCCAAAAAACTGGATTGGGTGCGTTCGTTTTGTTTGTGGATGAATCGGTGCATCGTTTCATTTCCGGCCCGGATCGATGCATTAAATGCAACACCGGCATGATTTTCGGCACAGTAACGAAACTGACCCAAACGAACCAAAACAAAACTATTGGGTCCATAAGAGTGGATTTGGCACGTTCGTTTGGTTTTTGGATGAATCGGTGCATCGTTTCATTTCCGGCACGGATCGGTGCATTAAATGCAACACCGGCATGGTTTTTGGCACAATAACGAAACTGACCCAAACGAATCAAAACATCACTATTGGCTCCAAAAAAGAGGATTGGGTGCGTTTGTTTCATTTCTGGACGAATCGGTGCATCCTTTCATCTCCGGCCCGGATCGGTGCATTAAATGCAACAACGGCATGGTTTTCGGCACAGTAACGAAGCTGACCCAAACGAACCAAAACATCACTATTGGGTCCAAAAATGTCGATTGGGCACGTTCGTTTCGTGCTGGACGAATCGGTGCATCGTATCGTTTCGGGCCCGGATCGGTGCATTAAATGCAACACCGGCATGATTTTCGGCACAGTAACGAAACTGACCCAAACGAACCAAAACAAAACTATTGGGTACATAAGAGTGGATTTGGCACGTTCGTTTCGTTTCTGGATGAATCGGTGCATCGTTTCATTTCCGGCCCAGATCGGTGCATTAAATGCAACACCGGCATGGTTTTCGGCACAGTAACGAAACTGACCCAAACGAACCAAAACATCAATATTGGGTCCAAAAAACTGGATTGGGTGCGTTCGTTTTGTTTCTGGATGAATCGGTGCATCGTTTCATTTCCGGCCCAGATCGATGCATTAAATGCAACACCGGCATGATTTTCGGCACAGTAACGAAACTGACCCAAACGAACCAAAACAAAACTATTGGGTCCATAAGAGTGGATTTGGCACGTTCGTTTGGTTTCTGGATGAATCGGTGCATCGTTTCATTTCCGGCCCGGATCGGTGCATTAAATGCAACACCGGCATGGTTTTCGGCACAGTAACGAAACTGACCCAAACGAACCAAAACATCACTATTGGGTCCAAAAAAGTGGATTGGGTGCGTTCATTTTGTTTCTGGATGAATCGGTGCATCGTTTCATTTTCGGCCCGGATCGATGCATTCAATGCAACACCGACATGGTTTTCAGCACAGTAACGAAACTGACCCAAACGAACCAAAACAAAACTATTGGGTCCAAAAAAGTCGATTGGGCGCGTTCGTTTCATTTCTGGACGAATCGGTGCATCATTTCATTTCCGGCCCGGATCGGTGCATTAAATGCAACACCGGCTAGTTTTCGGCACAGTAACGAAACTGACCCAAACGAACCAAAACAAAACTATTGGGTCCATAAGAGTGGATTTGGCACGTTCGTTTTGTTTCTAGATGAATCGGTGCATCGTTTCATTTCCAGCCCGGATCGATGCATTAAATGCAACACCGGCATGATTTTCGGCACAGTAACGAAACTGACCCAAACGAACCAAAACATCACTATTTGCTACATAAATGTGGATTTGGCACATTCGTTTCATTTCTGGACGAATCGGTGCATCGTTTCATTTCCGGCCCGGATCGGTGCACTAAATGCAACACCGGCATGGTTTTCGGCACAGTAACGAAACTGACCCAAACAAATCAAAACATCACTATTGGGTCCAAAAAAGTGGATTGGGTGCGTTTGTTTCATTTCTGGACGAATCGGTGCATCCTTTCATCTCCGGCCCGGATCGGTGCATTAAATGCAACAACGGCATGGTTTTCGGCACAGTAACGAAGCTGACCCAAACGAACCAAAACATCACTATTGGGTCCAAAAATGTCGATTGGGCACGTTCATTTCGTGCTGGAAGAATCGGTGCATCGTTTCGTTTCGGGCCCGGATCGGTGCATTAAATGCAACACCGGCATGGTTTTCGGCATAGTAACGAAACTGACCCAAACGAACCAAAACAAAACTATTGGGTCCATAAGAGTGGATTTGGCACGTTCGTTTCGTTTCTGGATGAATCGGTGCATCGTTTCATTTTCGGCCCGGATCGGCGCATTAAATTCAACACCGGCATGGTTTTCGGCACAGTAACGAAACTGACCCAAACGAACCAAAACATCACTATTGGGTCCAAAAATGTCGATTGGGCACGTTCATTTCGTGCTGGAAGAATCGGTGCATCGTTTCGTTTCGGGCCCGGATCGGTGCATTAAATGCAACACCGGCATGGTTTTCGGCATAGTAACGAAACTGACCCAAACGAACCAAAACAAAACTATTGGGTCCATAAGAGTGGATTTGGCACGTTCGTTTCGTTTCTGGATGAATCGGTGCATCGTTTCATTTCCGGCCCAGATCGGTGCATTAAATGCAACACCGGCATGGTTTTCGGCACAGTAACGAAACTGACCCAAACGAACCAAAACATCAATATTGGGTCCAAAAAACTGGATTGGGTGCGTTCGTTTTGTTTCTGGATGAATCGGTGCATCGTTTCATTTCCGGCCCAGATCGATGCATTAAATGCAACACCGGCATGATTTTCGGCACAGTAACGAAACTGACCCAAACGAACCAAAACAAAACTATTGGGTCCATAAGAGTGGATTTGGCACGTTCGTTTGGTTTCTGGATGAATCGGTGCATCGTTTCATTTCCGGCCCGGATCGGTGCATTAAATGCAACACCGGCATGGTTTTCGGCACAGTAACGAAACTGACCCAAACGAACCAAAACATCACTATTGGGTCCAAAAAAGTGGATTGGGTGCGTTCATTTTGTTTCTGGATGAATCGGTGCATCGTTTCATTTTCGGCCCGGATCGATGCATTCAATGCAACACCGACATGGTTTTCAGCACAGTAACGAAACTGACCCAAACGAACCAAAACAAAACTATTGGGTCCAAAAAAGTCGATTGGGCGCGTTCGTTTCATTTCTGGACGAATCGGTGCATCATTTCATTTCCGGCCCGGATCGGTGCATTAAATGCAACACCGGCTAGTTTTCGGCACAGTAACGAAACTGACCCAAACGAACCAAAACAAAACTATTGGGTCCATAAGAGTGGATTTGGCACGTTCGTTTTGTTTCTAGATGAATCGGTGCATCGTTTCATTTCCAGCCCGGATCGATGCATTAAATGCAACACCGGCATGATTTTCGGCACAGTAACGAAACTGACCCAAACGAACCAAAACATCACTATTTGCTACATAAATGTGGATTTGGCACATTCGTTTCATTTCTGGACGAATCGGTGCATCGTTTCATTTCCGGCCCGGATCGGTGCACTAAATGCAACACCGGCATGGTTTTCGGCACAGTAACGAAACTGACCCAAACGAACCAAAACAAAACTATTGGGTACATAAGAGTGGATTTGGCACGTTCGTTTCGTTTCTGGATGAATCGGTGCATCGTTTCATTTCCGGCCCAGATCGGTGCATTAAATGCAACACCGGCATGGTTTTCGGCACAGTAACGAAACTGACCCAAACGAACCAAAACATCAATATTGGGTCCAAAAAACTGGATTGGGTGCGTTCGTTTTGTTTGTGGATGAATCGGTGCATCGTTTCATTTCCGGCCCGGATCGATGCATTAAATGCAACACCGGCATGATTTTCGGCACAGTAACGAAACTGACCCAAACGAACCAAAACAAAACTATTGGGTCCATAAGAGTGGATTTGGCACGTTCGTTTGGTTTCTGGATGAATCGGTGCATCGTTTCATTTCCGGCACGGATCGGTGCATTAAATGCAACACCGGCATGGTTTTTGGCACAATAACGAAACTGACCCAAACGAATCAAAACATCACTATTGGCTCCAAAAAAGAGGATTGGGTGCGTTTGTTTCATTTCTGGACGAATCGGTGCATCCTTTCATCTCCGGCCCGGATCGGTGCATTAAATGCAACAACGGCATGGTTTTCGGCACAGTAACGAAGCTGACCCAAACGAACCAAAACATCACTATTGGGTCCAAAAATGTCGATTGGGCACGTTCGTTTCGTGCTGGACGAATCGGTGCATCGTATCGTTTCGGGCCCGGATCGGTGCATTAAATGCAACACCGGCATGATTTTCGGCACAGTAACGAAACTGACCCAAACGAACCAAAACAAAACTATTGGGTACATAAGAGTGGATTTGGCACGTTCGTTTCGTTTCTCGATGAATCGGTGCATCGTTTCATTTCCGGCCCAGATCGGTGCATTAAATGCAACACCGGCATGGTTTTCGGCACAGTAACGAAACTGACCCAAACGAACCAAAACATCAATATTGGGTCCAAAAAACTGGATTGGGTGCGTTTGTTTCATTTCTGGACGAATCGGTGCATCCTTTCATCTCCGGCCCGGATCGGTGCATTAAATGCAACAACGGCATGGTTTTCGGCACAGTAACGAAGCTGACCCAAACGAACCAAAACATCACTATTGGGTCCAAAAATGTCGATTGGGCACGTTCATTTCGTGCTGGAAGAATCGGTGCATCGTTTCGTTTCGGGCCCGGATCGGTGCATTAAATGCAACACCGGCATGGTTTTCGGCATAGTAACGAAACTGACCCAAACGAACCAAAACAAAACTATTGGGTCCATAAGAGTGGATTTGGCACGTTCGTTTCGTTTCTGGATGAATCGGTGCATCGTTTCATTTTCGGCCCGGATCGGCGCATTAAATTCAACACCGGCATGGTTTTCGGCACAGTAACGAAACTGACCCAAACGAACCAAAACATCACTATTGGGTCCAAAAATGTCGATTGGGCACGTTCATTTCGTGCTGGAAGAATCGGTGCATCGTTTCGTTTCGGGCCCGGATCGGTGCATTAAATGCAACACCGGCATGGTTTTCGGCATAGTAACGAAACTGACCCAAACGAACCAAAACAAAACTATTGGGTCCATAAGAGTGGATTTGGCACGTTCGTTTCGTTTCTGGATGAATCGGTGCATCGTTTCATTTCCGGCCCAGATCGGTGCATTAAATGCAACACCGGCATGGTTTTCGGCACAGTAACGAAACTGACCCAAACGAACCAAAACATCAATATTGGGTCCAAAAAACTGGATTGGGTGCGTTCGTTTTGTTTCTGGATGAATCGGTGCATCGTTTCATTTCCGGCCCAGATCGATGCATTAAATGCAACACCGGCATGATTTTCGGCACAGTAACGAAACTGACCCAAACGAACCAAAACAAAACTATTGGGTCCATAAGAGTGGATTTGGCACGTTCGTTTGGTTTCTGGATGAATCGGTGCATCGTTTCATTTCCGGCCCGGATCGGTGCATTAAATGCAACACCGGCATGGTTTTCGGCACAGTAACGAAACTGACCCAAACGAACCAAAACATCACTATTGGGTCCAAAAAAGTGGATTGGGTGCGTTCATTTTGTTTCTGGATGAATCGGTGCATCGTTTCATTTTCGGCCCGGATCGATGCATTCAATGCAACACCGACATGGTTTTCAGCACAGTAACGAAACTGACCCAAACGAACCAAAACAAAACTATTGGGTCCAAAAAAGTCGATTGGGCGCGTTCGTTTCATTTCTGGACGAATCGGTGCATCATTTCATTTCCGGCCCGGATCGGTGCATTAAATGCAACACCGGCTAGTTTTCGGCACAGTAACGAAACTGACCCAAACGAACCAAAACAAAACTATTGGGTCCATAAGAGTGGATTTGGCACGTTCGTTTTGTTTCTAGATGAATCGGTGCATCGTTTCATTTCCAGCCCGGATCGATGCATTAAATGCAACACCGGCATGATTTTCGGCACAGTAACGAAACTGACCCAAACGAACCAAAACATCACTATTTGCTACATAAATGTGGATTTGGCACATTCGTTTCATTTCTGGACGAATCGGTGCATCGTTTCATTTCCGGCCCGGATCGGTGCACTAAATGCAACACCGGCATGGTTTTCGGCACAGTAACGAAACTGACCCAAACGAACCAAAACAAAACTATTGGGTACATAAGAGTGGATTTGGCACGTTCGTTTCGTTTCTGGATGAATCGGTGCATCGTTTCATTTCCGGCCCAGATCGGTGCATTAAATGCAACACCGGCATGGTTTTCGGCACAGTAACGAAACTGACCCAAACGAACCAAAACATCAATATTGGGTCCAAAAAACTGGATTGGGTGCGTTCGTTTTGTTTGTGGATGAATCGGTGCATCGTTTCATTTCCGGCCCGGATCGATGCATTAAATGCAACACCGGCATGATTTTCGGCACAGTAACGAAACTGACCCAAACGAACCAAAACAAAACTATTGGGTCCATAAGAGTGGATTTGGCACGTTCGTTTGGTTTCTGGATGAATCGGTGCATCGTTTCATTTCCGGCACGGATCGGTGCATTAAATGCAACACCGGCATGGTTTTTGGCACAATAACGAAACTGACCCAAACGAATCAAAACATCACTATTGGCTCCAAAAAAGAGGATTGGGTGCGTTTGTTTCATTTCTGGACGAATCGGTGCATCCTTTCATCTCCGGCCCGGATCGGTGCATTAAATGCAACAACGGCATGGTTTTCGGCACAGTAACGAAGCTGACCCAAACGAACCAAAACATCACTATTGGGTCCAAAAATGTCGATTGGGCACGTTCGTTTCGTGCTGGACGAATCGGTGCATCGTATCGTTTCGGGCCCGGATCGGTGCATTAAATGCAACACCGGCATGATTTTCGGCACAGTAACGAAACTGACCCAAACGAACCAAAACAAAACTATTGGGTACATAAGAGTGGATTTGGCACGTTCGTTTCGTTTCTCGATGAATCGGTGCATCGTTTCATTTCCGGCCCAGATCGGTGCATTAAATGCAACACCGGCATGGTTTTCGGCACAGTAACGAAACTGACCCAAACGAACCAAAACATCAATATTGGGTCCAAAAAACTGGATTGGGTGCGTTCGTTTTGTTTCTGGATGAATCGGTGCATCGTTTCATTTCCGGCCCAGATCGATGCATTAAATGCAACACCGGCATGATTTTCGGCACAGTAACGAAACTGACCCAAACGAACCAAAACAAAACTATTGGGTCCATAAGAGTGGATTTGGCACGTTCGTTTGGTTTCTGGATGAATCGGTGCATCGTTTCATTTCCGGCCCGGATCGGTGCATTAAATGCAACACCGGCATGGTTTTCGGCACAGTAACGAAACTGACCCAAACGAACCAAAACATCACTATTGGGTCCAAAAAAGTGGATTGGGTGCGTTCATTTTGTTTCTGGATGAATCGGTGCATCGTTTCATTTTCGGCCCGGATCGATGCATTCAATGCAACACCGACATGGTTTTCAGCACAGTAACGAAACTGACCCAAAGGAACCAAAACAAAACTATTGGGTCCAAAAAAGTCGATTGGGCGCGTTCGTTTCATTTCTGGACGAATCGGTGCATCATTTCATTTCCGGCCCGGATCGGTGCATTAAATGCAACACCGGCTAGTTTTCGGCACAGTAACGAAACTGACCCAAACGAACCAAAACAAAACTATAGGGTACATAAGAGTGGATTTGGCACGTTCGTTTCGTTTCTGGATGAATCGGTGCATCGTTTCATTTCCGGCCCAGATCGGTGCATTAAATGCAACACCGGCATGGTTTTCGGCACAGTAACGAAACTGACCCAAACGAACCAAAACATCAATATTGGGTCCAAAAAACTGGATTGGGTGCGTTCGTTTTGTTTCTGGATGAATCGGTGCATCGTTTCATTTCCGGCCCAGATCGATGCATTAAATGCAACACCGGCATGATTTTCGGCACAGTAACGAAACTGACCCAAACGAACCAAAACAAAACTATTGGGTCCATAAGAGTGGATTTGGCACGTTCGTTTGGTTTCTGGATGAATCGGTGCATCGTTTCATTTCCGGCCCGGATCGGTGCATTAAATGCAACACCGGCATGGTTTTCGGCACAGTAACGAAACTGACCCAAACGAACCAAAACATCACTATTGGGTCCAAAAAAGTGGATTGGGTGCGTTCATTTTGTTTCTGGATGAATCGGTGCATCGTTTCATTTTCGGCCCGGATCGATGCATTCAATGCAACACCGACATGGTTTTCAGCACAGTAACGAAACTGACCCAAACGAACCAAAACAAAACTATTGGGTCCAAAAAAGTCGATTGGGCGCGTTCGTTTCATTTCTGGACGAATCGGTGCATCATTTCATTTCCGGCCCGGATCGGTGCATTAAATGCAACACCGGCTAGTTTTCGGCACAGTAACGAAACTGACCCAAACGAACCAAAACAAAACTATTGGGTCCATAAGAGTGGATTTGGCACGTTCGTTTTGTTTCTAGATGAATCGGTGCATCGTTTCATTTCCAGCCCGGATCGATGCATTAAATGCAACACCGGCATGATTTTCGGCACAGTAACGAAACTGACCCAAACGAACCAAAACATCACTATTTGCTACATAAATGTGGATTTGGCACATTCGTTTCATTTCTGGACGAATCGGTGCATCGTTTCATTTCCGGCCCGGATCGGTGCACTAAATGCAACACCGGCATGGTTTTCGGCACAGTAACGAAACTGACCCAAACGAATCAAAACATCACTATTGGGTCCAAAAAAGTGGATTGGGTGCGTTTGTTTCATTTCTGGACGAATCGGTGCATCCTTTCATCTCCGGCCCGGATCGGTGCATTAAATGCAACAACGGCATGGTTTTCGGCACAGTAACGAAGCTGACCCAAACGAACCAAAACATCACTATTGGGTCCAAAAATGTCGATTGGGCACGTTCGTTTCGTGCTGGACGAATCGGTGCATCGTATCGTTTCGGGCCCGGATCGGTGCATTAAATGCAACACCGGCATGATTTTCGGCACAGTAACGAAACTGACCCAAACGAACCAAAACAAAACTATTGGGTACATAAGAGTGGATTTGGCACGTTCGTTTCGTTTCTCGATGAATCGGTGCATCGTTTCATTTCCGGCCCAGATCGGTGCATTAAATGCAACACCGGCATGGTTTTCGGCACAGTAACGAAACTGACCCAAACGAACCAAAACATCAATATTGGGTCCAAAAAACTGGATTGGGTGCGTTCGTTTTGTTTCTGGATGAATCGGTGCATCGTTTCATTTCCGGCCCAGATCGATGCATTAAATGCAACACCGGCATGATTTTCGGCACAGTAACGAAACTGACCCAAACGAACCAAAACAAAACTATTGGGTCCATAAGAGTGGATTTGGCACGTTCGTTTGGTTTCTGGATGAATCGGTGCATCGTTTCATTTCCGGCCCGGATCGGTGCATTAAATGCAACACCGGCATGGTTTTTGGCACAGTAACGAAACTGACCCAAACGAACCAAAACATCACTATTGGGTCCAAAAAAGTGGATTGGGTGCGTTCATTTTGTTTCTGGATGAATCGGTGCATCGTTTCATTTTCGGCCCGGATCGATGCATTCAATGCAACACCGACATGGTTTTCAGCACAGTAACGAAACTGACCCAAACGAACCAAAACAAAACTATTGGGTCCAAAAAAGTCGATTGGGCGCGTTCGTTTCATTTCTGGACGAATCGGTGCATCATTTCATTTCCGGCCCGGATCGGTGCATTAAATGCAACACCGGCTAGTTTTCGGCACAGTAACGAAACTGACCCAAACGAACCAAAACAAAACTATAGGGTACATAAGAGTGGATTTGGCACGTTCGTTTCGTTTCTGGATGAATCGGTGCATCGTTTCATTTCCGGCCCAGATCGGTGCATTAAATGCAACACCGGCATGGTTTTCGGCACAGTAACGAAACTGACCCAAACGAACCAAAACATCAATATTGGGTCCAAAAAACTGGATTGGGTGCGTTCGTTTTGTTTCTGGATGAATCGGTGCATCGTTTCATTTCCGGCCCAGATCGATGCATTAAATGCAACACCGGCATGATTTTCGGCACAGTAACGAAACTGACCCAAACGAACCAAAACAAAACTATTGGGTCCATAAGAGTGGATTTGGCACGTTCGTTTGGTTTCTGGATGAATCGGTGCATCGTTTCATTTCCGGCCCGGATCGGTGCATTAAATGCAACACCGGCATGGTTTTCGGCACAGTAACGAAACTGACCCAAACGAACCAAAACATCACTATTGGGTCCAAAAAAGTGGATTGGGTGCGTTCATTTTGTTTCTGGATGAATCGGTGCATCGTTTCATTTTCGGCCCGGATCGATGCATTCAATGCAACACCGACATGGTTTTCAGCACAGTAACGAAACTGACCCAAACGAACCAAAACAAAACTATTGGGTCCAAAAAAGTCGATTGGGCGCGTTCGTTTCATTTCTGGACGAATCGGTGCATCATTTCATTTCCGGCCCGGATCGGTGCATTAAATGCAACACCGGCTAGTTTTCGGCACAGTAACGAAACTGACCCAAACGAACCAAAACAAAACTATTGGGTCCATAAGAGTGGATTTGGCACGTTCGTTTTGTTTCTAGATGAATCGGTGCATCGTTTCATTTCCAGCCCGGATCGATGCATTAAATGCAACACCGGCATGATTTTCGGCACAGTAACGAAACTGACCCAAACGAACCAAAACATCACTATTTGCTACATAAATGTGGATTTGGCACATTCGTTTCATTTCTGGACGAATCGGTGCATCGTTTCATTTCCGGCCCGGATCGGTGCACTAAATGCAACACCGGCATGGTTTTCGGCACAGTAACGAAACTGACCCAAACGAATCAAAACATCACTATTGGGTCCAAAAAAGTGGATTGGGTGCGTTTGTTTCATTTCTGGACGAATCGGTGCATCCTTTCATCTCCGGCCCGGATCGGTGCATTAAATGCAACAACGGCATGGTTTTCGGCACAGTAACGAAGCTGACCCAAACGAACCAAAACATCACTATTGGGTCCAAAAATGTCGATTGGGCACGTTCGTTTCGTGCTGGACGAATCGGTGCATCGTATCGTTTCGGGCCCGGATCGGTGCATTAAATGCAACACCGGCATGATTTTCGGCACAGTAACGAAACTGACCCAAACGAACCAAAACAAAACTATTGGGTACATAAGAGTGGATTTGGCACGTTCGTTTCGTTTCTCGATGAATCGGTGCATCGTTTCATTTCCGGCCCAGATCGGTGCATTAAATGCAACACCGGCATGGTTTTCGGCACAGTAACGAAACTGACCCAAACGAACCAAAACATCAATATTGGGTCCAAAAAACTGGATTGGGTGCGTTCGTTTTGTTTCTGGATGAATCGGTGCATCGTTTCATTTCCGGCCCAGATCGATGCATTAAATGCAACACCGGCATGATTTTCGGCACAGTAACGAAACTGACCCAAACGAACCAAAACAAAACTATTGGGTCCATAAGAGTGGATTTGGCACGTTCGTTTGGTTTCTGGATGAATCGGTGCATCGTTTCATTTCCGGCCCGGATCGGTGCATTAAATGCAACACCGGCATGGTTTTCGGCACAGTAACGAAACTGACCCAAACGAACCAAAACATCACTATTGGGTCCAAAAAAGTGGATTGGGTGCGTTCATTTTGTTTCTGGATGAATCGGTGCATCGTTTCATTTTCGGCCCGGATCGATGCATTCAATGCAACACCGACATGGTTTTCAGCACAGTAACGAAACTGACCCAAACGAACCAAAACAAAACTATTGGGTCCAAAAAAGTCGATTGGGCGCGTTCGTTTCATTTCTGGACGAATCGGTGCATCATTTCATTTCCGGCCCGGATCGGTGCATTAAATGCAACACCGGCTAGTTTTCGGCACAGTAACGAAACTGACCCAAACGAACCAAAACAAAACTATAGGGTACATAAGAGTGGATTTGGCACGTTCGTTTCGTTTCTGGATGAATCGGTGCATCGTTTCATTTCCGGCCCAGATCGGTGCATTAAATGCAACACCGGCATGGTTTTCGGCACAGTAACGAAACTGACCCAAACGAACCAAAACATCAATATTGGGTCCAAAAAACTGGATTGGGTGCGTTCGTTTTGTTTCTGGATGAATCGGTGCATCGTTTCATTTCCGGCCCAGATCGATGCATTAAATGCAACACCGGCATGATTTTCGGCACAGTAACGAAACTGACCCAAACGAACCAAAACAAAACTATTGGGTCCATAAGAGTGGATTTGGCACGTTCGTTTGGTTTCTGGATGAATCGGTGCATCGTTTCATTTCCGGCCCGGATCGGTGCATTAAATGCAACACCGGCATGGTTTTCGGCACAGTAACGAAACTGACCCAAACGAACCAAAACATCACTATTGGGTCCAAAAAAGTGGATTGGGTGCGTTCATTTTGTTTCTGGATGAATCGGTGCATCGTTTCATTTTCGGCCCGGATCGATGCATTCAATGCAACACCGACATGGTTTTCAGCACAGTAACGAAACTGACCCAAACGAACCAAAACAAAACTATTGGGTCCAAAAAAGTCGATTGGGCGCGTTCGTTTCATTTCTGGACGAATCGGTGCATCATTTCATTTCCGGCCCGGATCGGTGCATTAAATGCAACACCGGCTAGTTTTCGGCACAGTAACGAAACTGACCCAAACGAACCAAAACAAAACTATTGGGTCCATAAGAGTGGATTTGGCACGTTCGTTTTGTTTCTAGATGAATCGGTGCATCGTTTCATTTCCAGCCCGGATCGATGCATTAAATGCAACACCGGCATGATTTTCGGCACAGTAACGAAACTGACCCAAACGAACCAAAACATCACTATTTGCTACATAAATGTGGATTTGGCACATTCGTTTCATTTCTGGACGAATCGGTGCATCGTTTCATTTCCGGCCCGGATCGGTGCACTAAATGCAACACCGGCATGGTTTTCGGCACAGTAACGAAACTGACCCAAACGAATCAAAACATCACTATTGGGTCCAAAAAAGTGGATTGGGTGCGTTTGTTTCATTTCTGGACGAATCGGTGCATCCTTTCATCTCCGGCCCGGATCGGTGCATTAAATGCAACAACGGCATGGTTTTCGGCACAGTAACGAAGCTGACCCAAACGAACCAAAACATCACTATTGGGTCCAAAAATGTCGATTGGGCACGTTCGTTTCGTGCTGGACGAATCGGTGCATCGTATCGTTTCGGGCCCGGATCGGTGCATTAAATGCAACACCGGCATGATTTTCGGCACAGTAACGAAACTGACCCAAACGAACCAAAACAAAACTATTGGGTACATAAGAGTGGATTTGGCACGTTCGTTTCGTTTCTCGATGAATCGGTGCATCGTTTCATTTCCGGCCCAGATCGGTGCATTAAATGCAACACCGGCATGGTTTTCGGCACAGTAACGAAACTGACCCAAACGAACCAAAACATCAATATTGGGTCCAAAAAACTGGATTGGGTGCGTTCGTTTTGTTTCTGGATGAATCGGTGCATCGTTTCATTTCCGGCCCAGATCGATGCATTAAATGCAACACCGGCATGATTTTCGGCACAGTAACGAAACTGACCCAAACGAACCAAAACAAAACTATTGGGTCCATAAGAGTGGATTTGGCACGTTCGTTTGGTTTCTGGATGAATCGGTGCATCGTTTCATTTCCGGCCCGGATCGGTGCATTAAATGCAACACCGGCATGGTTTTCGGCACAGTAACGAAACTGACCCAAACGAACCAAAACATCACTATTGGGTCCAAAAAAGTGGATTGGGTGCGTTCATTTTGTTTCTGGATGAATCGGTGCATCGTTTCATTTTCGGCCCGGATCGATGCATTCAATGCAACACCGACATGGTTTTCAGCACAGTAACGAAACTGACCCAAACGAACCAAAACAAAACTATTGGGTCCAAAAAAGTCGATTGGGCGCGTTCGTTTCATTTCTGGACGAATCGGTGCATCATTTCATTTCCGGCCCGGATCGGTGCATTAAATGCAACACCGGCTAGTTTTCGGCACAGTAACGAAACTGACCCAAACGAACCAAAACAAAACTATAGGGTACATAAGAGTGGATTTGGCACGTTCGTTTCGTTTCTGGATGAATCGGTGCATCGTTTCATTTCCGGCCCAGATCGGTGCATTAAATGCAACACCGGCATGGTTTTCGGCACAGTAACGAAACTGACCCAAACGAACCAAAACATCAATATTGGGTCCAAAAAACTGGATTGGGTGCGTTCGTTTTGTTTCTGGATGAATCGGTGCATCGTTTCATTTCCGGCCCAGATCGATGCATTAAATGCAACACCGGCATGATTTTCGGCACAGTAACGAAACTGACCCAAACGAACCAAAACAAAACTATTGGGTCCATAAGAGTGGATTTGGCACGTTCGTTTGGTTTCTGGATGAATCGGTGCATCGTTTCATTTCCGGCCCGGATCGGTGCATTAAATGCAACACCGGCATGGTTTTCGGCACAGTAACGAAACTGACCCAAACGAACCAAAACATCACTATTGGGTCCAAAAAAGTGGATTGGGTGCGTTCATTTTGTTTCTGGATGAATCGGTGCATCGTTTCATTTTCGGCCCGGATCGATGCATTCAATGCAACACCGACATGGTTTTCAGCACAGTAACGAAACTGACCCAAACGAACCAAAACAAAACTATTGGGTCCAAAAAAGTCGATTGGGCGCGTTCGTTTCATTTCTGGACGAATCGGTGCATCATTTCATTTCCGGCCCGGATCGGTGCATTAAATGCAACACCGGCTAGTTTTCGGCACAGTAACGAAACTGACCCAAACGAACCAAAACAAAACTATTGGGTCCATAAGAGTGGATTTGGCACGTTCGTTTTGTTTCTAGATGAATCGGTGCATCGTTTCATTTCCAGCCCGGATCGATGCATTAAATGCAACACCGGCATGATTTTCGGCACAGTAACGAAACTGACCCAAACGAACCAAAACATCACTATTTGCTACATAAATGTGGATTTGGCACATTCGTTTCATTTCTGGACGAATCGGTGCATCGTTTCATTTCCGGCCCGGATCGGTGCACTAAATGCAACACCGGCATGGTTTTCGGCACAGTAACGAAACTGACCCAAACGAATCAAAACATCACTATTGGGTCCAAAAAAGTGGATTGGGTGCGTTTGTTTCATTTCTGGACGAATCGGTGCATCCTTTCATCTCCGGCCCGGATCGGTGCATTAAATGCAACAACGGCATGGTTTTCGGCACAGTAACGAAGCTGACCCAAACGAACCAAAACATCACTATTGGGTCCAAAAATGTCGATTGGGCACGTTCGTTTCGTGCTGGACGAATCGGTGCATCGTATCGTTTCGGGCCCGGATCGGTGCATTAAATGCAACACCGGCATGATTTTCGGCACAGTAACGAAACTGACCCAAACGAACCAAAACAAAACTATTGGGTACATAAGAGTGGATTTGGCACGTTCGTTTCGTTTCTCGATGAATCGGTGCATCGTTTCATTTCCGGCCCAGATCGGTGCATTAAATGCAACACCGGCATGGTTTTCGGCACAGTAACGAAACTGACCCAAACGAACCAAAACATCAATATTGGGTCCAAAAAACTGGATTGGGTGCGTTCGTTTTGTTTCTGGATGAATCGGTGCATCGTTTCATTTCCGGCCCACATCGATGCATTAAATGCAACACCGGCATGATTTTCGGCACAGTAACGAAACTGACCCAAACGAACCAAAACAAAACTATTGGGTCCATAAGAGTGGATTTGGCACGTTCGTTTGGTTTCTGGATGAATCGGTGCATCGTTTCATTTCCGGCCCGGATCGGTGCATTAAATGCAACACCGGCATGGTTTTCGGCACAGTAACGAAACTGACCCAAACGAACCAAAACATCACTATTGGGTCCAAAAAAGTGGATTGGGTGCGTTCATTTTGTTTCTGGATGAATCGGTGCATCGTTTCATTTTCGGCCCGGATCGATGCATTCAATGCAACACCGACATGGTTTTCAGCACAGTAACGAAACTGACCCAAACGAACCAAAACAAAACTATTGGGTCCAAAAAAGTCGATTGGGCGCGTTCGTTTCATTTCTGGACGAATCGGTGCATCATTTCATTTCCGGCCCGGATCGGTGCATTAAATGCAACACCGGCTAGTTTTCGGCACAGTAACGAAACTGACCCAAACGAACCAAAACAAAACTATAGGGTACATAAGAGTGGATTTGGCACGTTCGTTTCGTTTCTGGATGAATCGGTGCATCGTTTCATTTCCGGCCCAGATCGGTGCATTAAATGCAACACCGGCATGGTTTTCGGCACAGTAACGAAACTGACCCAAACGAACCAAAACATCAATATTGGGTCCAAAAAACTGGATTGGGTGCGTTCGTTTTGTTTCTGGATGAATCGGTGCATCGTTTCATTTCCGGCCCAGATCGATGCATTAAATGCAACACCGGCATGATTTTCGGCACAGTAACGAAACTGACCCAAACGAACCAAAACAAAACTATTGGGTCCATAAGAGTGGATTTGGCACGTTCGTTTGGTTTCTGGATGAATCGGTGCATCGTTTCATTTCCGGCCCGGATCGGTGCATTAAATGCAACACCGGCATGGTTTTCGGCACAGTAACGAAACTGACCCAAACGAACCAAAACATCACTATTGGGTCCAAAAAAGTGGATTGGGTGCGTTCATTTTGTTTCTGGATGAATCGGTGCATCGTTTCATTTTCGGCCCGGATCGATGCATTCAATGCAACACCGACATGGTTTTCAGCACAGTAACGAAACTGACCCAAACGAACCAAAACAAAACTATTGGGTCCAAAAAAGTCGATTGGGCGCGTTCGTTTCATTTCTGGACGAATCGGTGCATCATTTCATTTCCGGCCCGGATCGGTGCATTAAATGCAACACCGGCTAGTTTTCGGCACAGTAACGAAACTGACCCAAACGAACCAAAACAAAACTATTGGGTCCATAAGAGTGGATTTGGCACGTTCGTTTTGTTTCTAGATGAATCGGTGCATCGTTTCATTTCCAGCCCGGATCGATGCATTAAATGCAACACCGGCATGATTTTCGGCACAGTAACGAAACTGACCCAAACGAACCAAAACATCACTATTTGCTACATAAATGTGGATTTGGCACATTCGTTTCATTTCTGGACGAATCGGTGCATCGTTTCATTTCCGGCCCGGATCGGTGCACTAAATGCAACACCGGCATGGTTTTCGGCACAGTAACGAAACTGACCCAAACGAATCAAAACATCACTATTGGGTCCAAAAAAGTGGATTGGGTGCGTTTGTTTCATTTCTGGACGAATCGGTGCATCCTTTCATCTCCGGCCCGGATCGGTGCATTAAATGCAACAACGGCATGGTTTTCGGCACAGTAACGAAGCTGACCCAAACGAACCAAAACATCACTATTGGGTCCAAAAATGTCGATTGGGCACGTTCGTTTCGTGCTGGACGAATCGGTGCATCGTATCGTTTCGGGCCCGGATCGGTGCATTAAATGCAACACCGGCATGATTTTCGGCACAGTAACGAAACTGACCCAAACGAACCAAAACAAAACTATTGGGTACATAAGAGTGGATTTGGCACGTTCGTTTCGTTTCTCGATGAATCGGTGCATCGTTTCATTTCCGGCCCAGATCGGTGCATTAAATGCAACACCGGCATGGTTTTCGGCACAGTAACGAAACTGACCCAAACGAACCAAAACATCAATATTGGGTCCAAAAAACTGGATTGGGTGCGTTCGTTTTGTTTCTGGATGAATCGGTGCATCGTTTCATTTCCGGCCCAGATCGATGCATTAAATGCAACACCGGCATGATTTTCGGCACAGTAACGAAACTGACCCAAACGAACCAAAACAAAACTATTGGGTCCATAAGAGTGGATTTGGCACGTTCGTTTGGTTTCTGGATGAATCGGTGCATCGTTTCATTTCCGGCCCGGATCGGTGCATTAAATGCAACACCGGCATGGTTTTCGGCACAGTAACGAAACTGACCCAAACGAACCAAAACATCACTATTGGGTCCAAAAAAGTGGATTGGGTGCGTTCATTTTGTTTCTGGATGAATCGGTGCATCGTTTCATTTTCGGCCCGGATCGATGCATTCAATGCAACACCGACATGGTTTTCAGCACAGTAACGAAACTGACCCAAACGAACCAAAACAAAACTATTGGGTCCAAAAAAGTCGATTGGGCGCGTTCGTTTCATTTCTGGACGAATCGGTGCATCATTTCATTTCCGGCCCGGATCGGTGCATTAAATGCAACACCGGCTAGTTTTCGGCACAGTAACGAAACTGACCCAAACGAACCAAAACAAAACTATTGGGTCCATAAGAGTGGATTTGGCACGTTCGTTTTGTTTCTAGATGAATCGGTGCATCGTTTCATTTCCAGCCCGGATCGATGCATTAAATGCAACACCGGCATGATTTTCGGCACAGTAACGAAACTGACCCAAACGAACCAAAACATCACTATTTGCTACATAAATGTGGATTTGGCACATTCGTTTCATTTCTGGACGAATCGGTGCATCGTTTCATTTCCGGCCCGGATCGGTGCACTAAATGCAACACCGGCATGGTTTTTGGCACACTAACGAAACTGACCCAAACGAATCAAAACATCACTATTGGCTCCAAAAAAGAGGATTGGGTGTGTTTGTTTCATTTCTGGACGAATCGGTGCATCCTTTCATCTCCGGCCCGGATCGGTGCATTAAATGCAACAACGGCATGGTTTTCGGCACAGTAACGAAGCTGACCCAAACGAACCAAAACATCACTATTGGGTCCAAAAATGTCGATTGGACACGTTCGTTTCGTGCTGGACGAATCGGTGCATCGTATCGTTTCGGGCCCGGATCGGTGCATTAAATGCAACACCGGCATGATTTTCGGCACAGTAACGAAACTGACCCAAACGAACCAAAACAAAACTATTGGGTACATAAGAGTGGATTTGGCACGTTCGTTTCGTTTCTGGATGAATCGGTGCATCGTTTCATTTCCGGCCCAGATCGGTGCATTAAATGCAACACCGGCATGGTTTTCGGCACAGTAACGAAACTGACCCAAACGAACCAAAACATCAATATTGGGTCCAAAAATGTCGATTGGGCACGTTCGTTTCGTGCTGGACGAATCGGTGCATCGTTTCATTTCCAGCCCGGATCGATGCATTAAATGCAACACCGGCATGATTTTCGGCACAGTAACGAAACTGACCCAAACGAACCAAAACATCACTATTTGCTACATAAATGTGGATTTGGCACATTCGTTTCATTTCTGGACGAATCGGTGCATCGTTTCATTTCCGGCCCGGATCGGTGCACTAAATGCAACACCGGCATGGTTTTCGGCACAGTAACGAAACTGACCCAAACGAACCAAAACAAAACTATTGGGTACATAAGAGTGGATTTGGCACGTTCGTTTCGTTTCTGGATGAATCGGTGCATCGTTTCATTTCCGGCCCAGATCGGTGCATTAAATGCAACACCGGCATGGTTTTCGGCACAGTAACGAAACTGACCCAAACGAACCAAAACATCAATATTGGGTCCAAAAAACTGGATTGGGTGCGTTCGTTTTGTTTGTGGATGAATCGGTGCATCGTTTCATTTCCGGCCCGGATCGATGCATTAAATGCAACACCGGCATGATTTTCGGCACAGTAACGAAACTGACCCAAACGAACCAAAACAAAACTATTGGGTCCATAAGAGTGGATTTGGCACGTTCGTTTGGTTTCTGGATGAATCGGTGCATCGTTTCATTTCCGGCCCAGATCGGTGCATTAAATGCAACACAGGCATGGTTTTCGACACAGTAACGAAACTGACCCAAACGAACCAAAACAAAACTATTGGGTACATAAGAGTGGATTTGGCACGTTCGTTTCGTTTCTGGATGAATCGGTGCATCGTTTCATTTCCGGCCCAGATCGGTGCATTAAATGCAACACAGGCATGGTTTTCGACACAGTAACGAAACTGACCCAAACGAACCAAAACATCAATATTGGGTCCAAAAAACTGGATTGGGTGCGTTCGTTTTGTTTCTGGATGAATCGGTGCATCGTTTCATTTCCGGCCCGGATCGATGCATTAAATGCAACACCGGCATGATTTTCGGCACAGTAACGAAACTGACCCAAACGAACCAAAACAAAACTATTGGGTCCATAAGAGTGGATTTGACACGTTCGTTTCGTTTCTGGATGAATCGGTGCATCGTTTCATTTCCGGTCCGGATCGGTGCATTAAATGCAACACCGGCATGGTTTTCGGCACAGTAACGAAACTGACCCAAACGAATCAAAACATCACTATTGGGTCCAAAAAAGTGGATTGGGTGCGTTTGTTTCATTTCTGGATGAATCGGTGCATCCTTTCATCTCCGGCCCGGATCGGTGCATTAAATGCAACAACGGCATGGTTTTCGGCACAGTAACGAAGCTGACCCAAACGAACCAAAACATCACTATTGGGTCCAAAAATGTCGATTGGGCACGTTCGTTTCGTGCTGGACGAATCGGTGCATCGTATCGTTTCGGGCCCGGATCGGTGCATTAAATGCAACACCGGCATGATTTTCGGCACAGTAACGAAACTGACCCAAACGAACCAAAACAAAACTATTGGGTACATAAGAGTGGATTTGGCACGTTCGTTTCGTTTCTGGATGAATCGGTGCATCGTTTCATTTCCGGCCCAGATCGGTGCATTAAATGCAACACCGGCATGGTTTTCGGCACAGTAACGAAACTGACCCAAACGAACCAAAACATCAATATTGGGTCCAAAAATGTCGATTGGGCACGTTCGTTTCGTGCTGGACGAATCGGTGCATCGTTTCGTTTCGCGCTCGGATCGGTGCATTAAATGCAACACCGGCATGATTTTCGGCACAGTAACGAAACTGACCCAAACGAACCAAAACAAAACTATTGGGTCCATAAGAGTGGATTTGGCACGTTCGTTTGGTTTCTGGATGAATCGGTGCATCGTTTCATTTCCGGCCCGGATCGGTGCATTAAATGCAACACCGGCATGGTTTTCGGCACAGTAACGAAACTGACCCAAACGAACCAAAACATCACTATTTGCTACATAAATGTGGATTTGGCACATTCGTTTCATTTCTGGACGAATCGGTGCATCGTTTCATTTCCGGCCCGGATCGGTGCACTAAATGCAACACCGGCATGGTTTTCGGCACAGTAACGAAACTGACCCAAACGAACCAAAACAAAACTATTGGGTACATAAGAGTGGATTTGGCACGTTCGTTTCGTTTCTGGATGAATCGGTGCATCGTTTCATTTCCGGCCCAGATCGGTGCATTAAATGCAACACCGGCATGGTTTTCGGCACAGTAACGAAACTGACCCAAACGAACCAAAACATCAATATTGGGTCCAAAAAACTGGATTGGGTGCGTTCGTTTTGTTTGTGGATGAATCGGTGCATCGTTTCATTTCCGGCCCGGATCGATGCATTAAATGCAACACCGGCATGATTTTCGGCACAGTAACGAAACTGACCCAAACGAACCAAAACAAAACTATTGGGTCCATAAGAGTGGATTTGGCACGTTCGTTTGGTTTCTGGATGAATCGGTGCATCGTTTCATTTCCGGCCCAGATCGGTGCATTAAATGCAACACAGGCATGGTTTTCGACACAGTAACGAAACTGACCCAAACGAACCAAAACAAAACTATTGGGTACATAAGAGTGGATTTGGCACGTTCGTTTCGTTTCTGGATGAATCGGTGCATCGTTTCATTTCCGGCCCAGATCGGTGCATTAAATGCAACACAGGCATGGTTTTCGACACAGTAACGAAACTGACCCAAACGAACCAAAACATCAATATTGGGTCCAAAAAACTGGATTGGGTGCGTTCGTTTTGTTTCTGGATGAATCGGTGCATCGTTTCATTTCCGGCCCGGATCGATGCATTAAATGCAACACCGGCATGATTTTCGGCACAGTAACGAAACTGACCCAAACGAACCAAAACAAAACTATTGGGTCCATAAGAGTGGATTTGACACGTTCGTTTCGTTTCTGGATGAATCGGTGCATCGTTTCATTTCCGGTCCGGATCGGTGCATTAAATGCAACAGCGGCATGGTTTTCGGCACAGTAACGAAACTGACCCAAACGAATCAAAACATCACTATTGGGTCCAAAAAAGTGGATTGGGTGCGTTTGTTTCATTTCTGGATGAATCGGTGCATCCTTTCATCTCCGGCCCGGATCGGTGCATTAAATGCAACAACGGCATGGTTTTCGGCACAGTAACGAAGCTGACCCAAACGAACCAAAACATCACTATTGGGTCCAAAAATGTCGATTGGGCACGTTCGTTTCGTGCTGGACGAATCGGTGCATCGTATCGTTTCGGGCCCGGATCGGTGCATTAAATGCAACACCGGCATGATTTTCGGCACAGTAACGAAACTGACCCAAACGAACCAAAACAAAACTATTGGGTACATAAGAGTGGATTTGGCACGTTCGTTTCGTTTCTGGATGAATCGGTGCATCGTTTCATTTCCGGCCCAGATCGGTGCATTAAATGCAACACCGGCATGGTTTTCGGCACAGTAACGAAACTGACCCAAACGAACCAAAACATCAATATTGGGTCCAAAAATGTCGATTGGGCACGTTCGTTTCGTGCTGGACGAATCGGTGCATCGTTTCGTTTCGCGCTCGGATCGGTGCATTAAATGCAACACCGGCATGATTTTCGGCACAGTAACGAAACTGACCCAAACGAACCAAAACAAAACTATTGGGTCCATAAGAGTGGATTTGGCACGTTCGTTTGGTTTCTGGATGAATCGGTGCATCGTTTCATTTCCGGCCCGGATCGGTGCATTAAATGCAACACCGGCATGGTTTTCGGCACAGTAACGAAACTGACCCAAACGAACCAAAACATCACTATTGGGTCCAAAAAAGTGGATTGGGTGCGTTCATTTTGTTTCTGGATGAATCGGTGCATCGTTTCATTTCCAGCCCGGATCGATGCATTAAATGCAACACCGGCATGATTTTCGGCACAGTAACGAAACTGACCCAAACGAACCAAAACATCACTATTTGCTACATAAATGTGGATTTGGCACATTCGTTTCATTTCTGGACGAATCGGTGCATCGTTTCATTTCCGGCCCGGATCGGTGCACTAAATGCAACACCGGCATGGTTTTTGGCACAATAACGAAACTGACCCAAACGAATCAAAACATCACTATTGGGTCCAAAAAGGTGGATTGGGTGCGTTTGTTTCATTTCTGGACGAATCGGTGCATCCTTTCATCTCCGGCCCGGATCGGTGCATTAAATGCAACAACGGCATGGTTTTTGGCACAGTAACGAAGCTGACCCAAACGAACCAAAACATCACTATTGGGTCCAAAAATGTCGATTGGGCACGTTCGTTTCGTGCTGGACGAATCGGTGCATCGTATCGTTTCGGGCCCGGATCGGTGCATTAAATGCAACACCGGCATGATTTTCGGCACAGTAACGAAACTGACCCAAACGAACCAAAACAAAACTATTGGGTACATAAGAGTGGATTTGGCACGTTCGTTTCGTTTCTGGATGAATCGGTGCATCGTTTCATTTCCGGCCCAGATCGGTGCATTAAATGCAACACCGGCATGGTTTTCGGCACAGTAACGAAACTGACCCAAACGAACCAAAACATCAATATTGGGTCCAAAAAACTGGATTGGGTGCGTTCGTTTTGTTTCTGGATGAATCGGTGCATCGTTTCATTTCCGGCCCAGATCGATGCATTAAATGCAACACCGGCATGATTTTCGGCACAGTAACGAAACTGACCCAAACGAACCAAAACAAAACTATTGGGTCCATAAGAGTGGATTTGGCACGTTCGTTTGGTTTCTGGATGAATCGGTGCATCGTTTCATTTCCGGCCCGGATCGGTGCATTAAATGCAACACCGGCATGGTTTTCGGCACAGTAACGAAACTGACCCAAACGAACCAAAACATCACTATTGGGTCCAAAAAAGTGGATTGGGTGCGTTCATTTTGTTTCTGGATGAATCGGTGCATCGTTTCATTTTCGGCCCGGATCGATGCATTCAATGCAACACCGACATGGTTTTCAGCACAGTAACGAAACTGACCCAAACGAACCAAAACAAAACTATTGGGTCCAAAAAAGTCGATTGGGCGCGTTCGTTTCATTTCTGGACGAATCGGTGCATCATTTCATTTCCGGCCCGGATCGGTGCATTAAATGCAACACCGGCTAGTTTTCGGCACAGTAACGAAACTGACCCAAACGAACCAAAACTAAACTATTGGGTCCATAAGAGTGGATTTGGCACGTTCGTTTTGTTTCTAGATGAATCGGTGCATCGTTTCATTTCCAGCCCGGATCGATGCATTAAATGCAACACCGGCATGATTTTCGGCACAGTAACGAAACTGACCCAAACGAACCAAAACATCACTATTTGCTACATAAATGTGGATTTGACACATTCGTTTCATTTCTGGACGAATCGGTGCATCGTTTCATTTCCGGCCCGGATCGGTGCACTAAATGCAACACCGGCATGGTTTTCGGCACAGTAACGAAACTGACCCAAACGAACCAAAACAAAACTATTGGGTACATAAGAGTGGATTTGGCACGTTCGTTTCGTTTCTGGATGAATCGGTGCATCGTTTCATTTCCGGCCCAGATCGGTGCATTAAATGCAACACCGGCATGGTTTTCGGCACAGTAACGAAACTGACCCAAACGAACCAAAACATCAATATTGGGTCCAAAAAACTGGATTGGGTGCGTTCGTTTGGTTTGTGGATGAATCGGTGCATCGTTTCATTTCCGGCCCGGATCGATGCATTAAATGCAACACCGGCATGATTTTCGGCACAGTAACGAAACTGACCCAAACGAACCAAAACAAAACTATTGGGTCCATAAGAGTGGATTTGGCACGTTCGTTTGGTTTCTGGATGAATCGGTGCATCGTTTCATTTCCGGCCCAGATCGGTGCATTAAATGCAACATAGGCATGGTTTTCGACACAGTAACGAAACTGACCCAAACGAACCAAAACAAAACTATTGGGTACATAAGAGTGGATTTGGCACGTTCGTTTCGTTTCTGGATGAATCGGTGCATCGTTTCATTTCCAGCCCGGATCGGTGCATCAAATGCAACACCTGTTTTTGGCACAGTAACGAAACTGACCCAAACGAACCAAAACATCAATATTGGGTCCAAAAAACTGGATTGGGTGCGTTCGTTTTGTTTCTGGATGAATCGGTGCATCGTTTCATTTCCGGCCCGGATCGATGAATTAAATGCAACACCGGCATGATTTTCGGCACAGTAACGAAACTGACCCAAACGAACCAAAACAAAACTATTGGGTCCATAAGAGTGTATTTGGCACGTTCGTTTCGTTTCTGGATGAATCGGTGCATCGTTTCATTTTCGGCCCGGATCGGTGCATTAAATGCAACACCGGCATGGTTTTCGGCACAGTAACGAAACTGACCCAAACGAACCAAAACATCACTATTGGGTCCAAAAAAGTGGATTGGGTGCGTTCATTTTGTTTCTGGATGAATCGGTGCATCGTTTCATTTTCGGCCCGGATCGAAGCATTAAATGCAACACCGACATGGTTTTCGGCACAGTAACGAAACTGACCCAAACGAACCAAAACATCACTATTGGGTCCAAAAAAGTGGATTGGGTGCGTTCATTTTGTTTCTGGATGAATCGGTGCATCGTTTCATTTTCGGCCCGGATCGATGCATTAAATGCAACACCGACATGGTTTTCGGCACAGTAACGAAACTGACCCAAACGAACCAAAACAAAACTATTGGGTCCATAAGAGTGGATTTGGCACGTTCGTTTCGTTTCTGGATGAATCGGTGCATCGTTTCATTTCCGGCCTGGATCGGTGCATCAAATGCAACACCGGCATGGTTTTCGGCACAGTAACGAAACTGACCCAAACGAACCAAAACAAAACTATTGGGTCCAAAAAAGTCGATTGGGTGTGTTCGTTTCGTTTCTGGATGAATCGGTGCATCCTTTCATCTCCGGCCCGGATCGATGCATTAAATGCAACACCGACATGGTTTTCGGCACAGTAACGAAACTGACCCAAACGAACCAAAACAAAACTATTGGGTCCATAAGAGTGGATTTGGCACGTTCGTTTCGTTTCTGGATGAATCGGTGCATCGTTTCATTTCCAGCCCGGATCGGTGCATCAAATGCAACACCGGCATGGTTTTCGGCACAGTAACGAAACGGACCCAAACGATCCAAAACATCACTATTGGGCCCAAAAAAGTGGATTGGGTGGATTCGTTTCGTTTCTGGACAAATCGGTGCATCGGATCCATTCCGGCCCGAATCGGTGCATTAAATGCAACACCGGCATGAATTTCGGCACAGTAACGAAACTGACCCAAACGAACCAAAACAAAACTATTGTGTCCAAAAAAGTCGATTGGGTGTGTTCGTTTCGTTTCTGGATGAATCGGTGCATCCTTTCATCTCCGGCCCGGATCGATGCATTAAATGCAACACCGACATGGTTTTCGGCACAGTAACGAAACTGACCCAAACGAACCAAAACAAAACTATTGGGTCCATAAGAGTGGATTTGGCACGTTCGTTTCGTTTCTGGATGAATCGGTGCATCGTTTCATTTCCAGCCCGGATCGGTGCATCAAATGCAACACCGGCATGGTTTTCGGCACAGTAACGAAACGGACCCAAACGATCCAAAACATCACTATTGGGCCCAAAAAAGAGAATTGGGTGGATTCGTTTCGTTTCTGGACAAATCGGTGCATCGGATCCATTCCGGCCCGAATCGGTGCATTAAATGCAACACCGGCATGAATTTCGGCACAGTAACGAAACTGACCCAAACGAACCAAAACAAAACTATTGGGTCCATAAGAGTGGATTTGGCACGTTCGTTTCGTTTCTGGATGAATCGGTGCATCGTTTCATTTCCGGCCCGGATCGGTGCATTAAATGCAACACCTGTTTTTGGCACAGTAACGAAACTGACCCAAACGAACCAAAACATCAATATTGGGTCCAAAAAACTGGATTGGGTGCGTTCGTTTTGTTTCTGGATGAATCGGTGCATCGTTTCATTTCCGGCCCGGATCGATGAATTAAATGCAACACCGGCATAATTTTCGGCACAGTAACGAAACTGACCCAAACGAACCAAAACAAAACTATTGGGTCCATAAGAGTGGATTCGGCACGTTCGTTTCGTTTCTGGATGAATCGGTGCATCGTTTCATTTTCGGCCCGGATCGGTGCATTAAATGCAACACCGGCATGGTTTTCGGCACAGTAACGAAACTGACCCAAACGATCCAAAACATCACTATTGGGCCCAAAAAAGTGGATTGGGTGGATTCGTTTCGTTTCTGGACAAATCGGTGCATCGGATCCATTCCGGCCCGAATCGGTGCATTAAATGCAACACCGGCATGAATTTCGGCACAGTAACGAAACTGACCCAAACGAACCAAAACAAAACTATTGGGTCCATAAGAGTGGATTTGGCACGTTCGTTTCGTTTCTGGATGAATCGGTGCATCGTTTCATTTCCGGCCCGGATCGGTGCATCAAATGCAACACCGGCATGGTTTTCGGCACAGTAACGAAACTGACCCAAACGAACCAAAACATCACTATTGGGTACAAAAAAGTGGATTGGGTGCGTTCATTTTGTTTCTGGATGAATCGGTGCATCGTTTCATTTTCGGCCCGGATCGATGCATTAAATGCAACACCGACATGGTTTTCGGCACAGTAACGAAACTGACCCAAACGAACCAAAACAAAACTATTGGGTCCAAAAGAGTGGATTCGGCACGTTCGTTTCATTTCTGGATGAATCGGTGCATCGTTTCATTTTCGGCCCGGATCGGTGCATTAAATGCAACACCGGCATGGTTTTCGGCACAGTAACGAAACTGACCCAAACGAACCAAAACATCACTATTGGGTCCAAAAAAGTGGATTGGGTGCGTTCATTTTGTTTCTGGATGAATCGGTGCATCGTTTCATTTTCGGCCCGGATCGATGCATTAAATGCAACACCGACATGGTTTTCGGCACAGTAACGAAACTGACCCAAACGAACCAAAACAAAACTATTGGGTCCATAAGAGTGGATTTGGCACGTTCGTTTCGTTTCTGGATGAATCGGTGCATCGTTTCATTTCCAGCCCGGATCGGTGCATCAAATGCAACACCTGTTTTTGGCACAGTAACGAAACTGACCCAAACGAACCAAAACATCAATATTGGGTCCAAAAAACTGGATTGGGTGCGTTCGTTTTGTTTCTGGATGAATCGGTGCATCGTTTCATTTCCGGCCCGGATCGATGAATTAAATGCAACACCGGCATGATTTTCGGCACAGTAACGAAACTGACCCAAACGAACCAAAACAAAACTATTGGGTCCATAAGAGTGGATTTGGCACGTTCGTTTCGTTTCTGGATGAATCGGTGCATCGTTTCATTTTCGGCCCGGATCGGTGCATTAAATGCAACACCGGCATGGTTTTCGGCACAGTAACGAAACTGACCCAAACGATCCAAAACATCACTATTGGGCCCAAAAAAGTGGATTGGGTGGATTCGTTTCGTTTCTGGACAAATCGGTGCATCGGATCCATTCCGGCCCGAATCGGTGCATTAAATGCAACACCGGCATGAATTTCGGCACAGTAACGAAACTGACCCAAACGAACCAAAACAAAACTATTGGGTCCATAAGAGTGGATTTGGCACGTTCGTTTCGTTTCTGGATGAATCGGTGCATCGTTTCATTTCCGGCCCGGATCGGTGCATCAAATGCAACACCGGCATGGTTTTCGGCACAGTAACGAAACTGACCCAAACGAACCAAAACATCACTATTGGGTACAAAAAAGTGGATTGGGTGCGTTCATTTTGTTTCTGGATGAATCGGTGCATCGTTTCATTTTCGGCCCGGATCGATGCATTAAATGCAACACCGACATGGTTTTCGGCACAGTAACGAAACTGACCCAAACGAACCAAAACAAAACTATTGGGTCCATAAGAGTGGATTTGGCACGTTCGTTTCGTTTCTGGATGAATCGGTGCATCGTTTCATTTCCGGCCTGGATCGGTGCATCAAATGCAACACTGGCATGGTTTTCGGCACAGTAACGAAACTGACCCAAACGAACCAAAACAAAACTATTGGGTCCAAAAAAGTCGATTGGGTGTGTTCGTTTCGTTTCTGGATGAATCGGTGCATCCTTTCATCTCCGGCCCGGATCGATGCATTAAATGCAACACCGACATGGTTTTCGGCACAGTAACGAAACTGACCCAAATGAACCAAAACAAAACTATTGGGTCCATAAGAGTGGATTTGGCACGTTCGTTTCGTTTCTGGATGAATCGGTGCATCGTTTCATTTCCAGCCCGGATCGGTGCATCAAATGCAACACCGGCATGGTTTTCGGCACAGTAACGAAACGGACCCAAACGATCCAAAACATCACTATTGGGCCCAAAAAAGTGGATTGGGTGGATTCGTTTCGTTTCTGGACAAATCGGTGCATCGGATCCATTCCGGCCCGAATCGGTGCATTAAATGCAACACCGGCATGAATTTCGGCACAGTAACGAAACTGACCCAAACAAACCAAAACAAAACTATTGGGTCCATAAGAGTGGATTTGGCACGTTCGTTTCGTTTCTGGATGAATCGGTGCATCGTTTCATTTCCGGCCCGGATCGGTGCATTAAATGCAACACCTGTTTTTGGCACAATAACGAAACTGACCCAAACGAACCAAAACATCAATATTGGGTCCAAAAAACTGGATTGGGTGCGTTCGTTTTGTTTCTGGATGAATCGGTGCATCGTTTCATTTCCAGCCCGGATCGGTGCATCAAATGCAACACCTGTTTTTGGCACAGTAACGAAACTGACCCAAACGAACCAAAACATCAATATTGGGTCCAAAAAACTGGATTGGGTGCGTTCGTTTTGTTTCTGGATGAATCGGTGCATCGTTTCATTTCCGGCCCGGATCGATGAATTAAATGCAACACCGGCATGATTTTCGGCACAGTAACGAAACTGACCCAAACGAACCAAAACAAAACTATTGGGTCCATAAGAGTGTATTTGGCACGTTCGTTTCGTTTCTGGATGAATCGGTGCATCGTTTCATTTTCGGCCCGGATCGGTGCATTAAATGCAACACCGGCATGGTTTTCGGCACAGTAACGAAACTGACCCAAACGAACCAAAACATCACTATTGGGTCCAAAAAAGTGGATTGGGTGCGTTCATTTTGTTTCTGGATGAATCGGTGCATCGTTTCATTTTCGGCCCGGATCGAAGCATTAAATGCAACACCGACATGGTTTTCGGCACAGTAACGAAACTGACCCAAACGAACCAAAACATCACTATTGGGTCCAAAAAAGTGGATTGGGTGCGTTCATTTTGTTTCTGGATGAATCGGTGCATCGTTTCATTTTCGGCCCGGATCGATGCATTAAATGCAACACCGACATGGTTTTCGGCACAGTAACGAAACTGACCCAAACGAACCAAAACAAAACTATTGGGTCCATAAGAGTGGATTTGGCACGTTCGTTTCGTTTCTGGATGAATCGGTGCATCGTTTCATTTCCGGCCTGGATCGGTGCATCAAATACAACACCGGCATGGTTTTCGGCACAGTAACGAAACTGACCCAAACGAACCAAAACAAAACTATTGGGTCCAAAAAAGTCGATTGGGTGTGTTCGTTTCGTTTCTGGATGAATCGGTGCATCCTTTCATCTCCGGCCCGGATCGATGCATTAAATGCAACACCGACATGGTTTTCGGCACAGTAACGAAACTGACCCAAACGAACCAAAACAAAACTATTGGGTCCATAAGAGTGGATTTGGCACGTTCGTTTCGTTTCTGGATGAATCGGTGCATCGTTTCATTTCCAGCCCGGATCGGTGCATCAAATGCAACACCGGCATGGTTTTCGGCACAGTAACGAAACGGACCCAAACGATCCAAAACATCACTATTGGGCCCAAAAAAGTGGATTGGGTGGATTCGTTTCGTTTCTGGACAAATCGGTGCATCGGATCCATTCCGGCCCGAATCGGTGCATTAAATGCAACACCGGCATGAATTTCGGCACAGTAACGAAACTGACCCAAACGAACCAAAACAAAACTATTGTGTCCAAAAAAGTCGATTGGGTGTGTTCGTTTCGTTTCTGGATGAATCGGTGCATCCTTTCATCTCCGGCCCGGATCGATGCATTAAATGCAACACCGACATGGTTTTCGGCACAGTAACGAAACTGACCCAAACGAACCAAAACATCACTATTGGGTCCATAAGAGTGGATTTGGCACGTTCGTTTCGTTTCTGGATGAATCGGTGCATCGTTTCATTTCCGGCCCGGATCGGTGCATCAAATGCAACACCGGCATGGTTTTCGGCACAGTAACGAAACTGACCCAAACGAACCAAAACATCACTATTGGGTACAAAAAAGTGGATTGGGTGCGTTCATTTTGTTTCTGGATGAATCGGTGCATCGTTTCATTTTCGGCCCGGATCGATGCATTAAATGCAACACCGACATGGTTTTCGGCACAGTAACGAAACTGACCCAAACGAACCAAAACAAAACTATTGGGTCCAAAAGAGTGGATTCGGCACGTTCGTTTCATTTCTGGATGAATCGGTGCATCGTTTCATTTTCGGCCCGGATCGGTGCATTAAATGCAACACCGGCATGGTTTTCGGCACAGTAACGAAACTGACCCAAACGAACCAAAACATCACTATTGGGTCCAAAAAAGTGGATTGGGTGCGTTCATTTTGTTTCTGGATGAATCGGTGCATCGTTTCATTTTCGGCCCGGATCGATGCATTAAATGCAACACCGACATGGTTTTCGGCACAGTAACGAAACTGACCCAAACGAACCAAAACAAAACTATTGGGTCCATAAGAGTGGATTTGGCACGTTCGTTTCGTTTCTGGATGAATCGGTGCATCGTTTCATTTCCAGCCCGGATCGGTGCATCAAATGCAACACCTGTTTTTGGCACAGTAACGAAACTGACCCAAACGAACCAAAACATCAATATTGGGTCCAAAAAACTGGATTGGGTGCGTTCGTTTTGTTTCTGGATGAATCGGTGCATCGTTTCATTTCCGGCCCGGATCGATGAATTAAATGCAACACCGGCATGATTTTCGGCACAGTAACGAAACTGACCCAAACGAACCAAAACAAAACTATTGGGTCCATAAGAGTGGATTTGGCACGTTCGTTTCGTTTCTGGATGAATCGGTGCATCGTTTCATTTTCGGCCCGGATCGGTGCATTAAATGCAACACCGGCATGGTTTTCGGCACAGTAACGAAACTGACCCAAACGATCCAAAACATCACTATTGGGCCCAAAAAAGTGGATTGGGTGGATTCGTTTCGTTTCTGGACAAATCGGTGCATCGGATCCATTCCGGCCCGAATCGGTGCATTAAATGCAACACCGGCATGAATTTCGGCACAGTAACGAAACTGACCCAAACGAACCAAAACAAAACTATTGGGTCCATAAGAGTGGATTTGGCACGTTCGTTTCGTTTCTGGATGAATCGGTGCATCGTTTCATTTCCGGCCCGGATCGGTGCATCAAATGCAACACCGGCATGGTTTTCGGCACAGTAACGAAACTGACCCAAACGAACCAAAACATCACTATTGGGTACAAAAAAGTGGATTGGGTGCGTTCATTTTGTTTCTGGATGAATCGGTGCATCGTTTCATTTTCGGCCCGGATCGATGCATTAAATGCAACACCGACATGGTTTTCGGCACAGTAACGAAACTGACCCAAACGAACCAAAACAAAACTATTGGGTCCATAAGAGTGGATTTGGCACGTTCGTTTCGTTTCTGGATGAATCGGTGCATCGTTTCATTTCCGGCCTGGATCGGTGCATCAAATGCAACACTGGCATGGTTTTCGGCACAGTAACGAAACTGACCCAAACGAACCAAAACAAAACTATTGGGTCCAAAAAAGTCGATTGGGTGTGTTCGTTTCGTTTCTGGATGAATCGGTGCATCCTTTCATCTCCGGCCCGGATCGATGCATTAAATGCAACACCGACATGGTTTTCGGCACAGTAACGAAACTGACCCAAATGAACCAAAACAAAACTATTGGGTCCATAAGAGTGGATTTGGCACGTTCGTTTCGTTTCTGGATGAATCGGTGCATCGTTTCATTTCCAGCCCGGATCGGTGCATCAAATGCAACACCGGCATGGTTTTCGGCACAGTAACGAAACGGACCCAAACGATCCAAAACATCACTATTGGGCCCAAAAAAGTGGATTGGGTGGATTCGTTTCGTTTCTGGACAAATCGGTGCATCGGATCCATTCCGGCCCGAATCGGTGCATTAAATGCAACACCGGCATGAATTTCGGCACAGTAACGAAACTGACCCAAACAAACCAAAACAAAACTATTGGGTCCATAAGAGTGGATTTGGCACGTTCGTTTCGTTTCTGGATGAATCGGTGCATCGTTTCATTTCCGGCCCGGATCGGTGCATTAAATGCAACACCTGTTTTTGGCACAATAACGAAACTGACCCAAACGAACCAAAACATCAATATTGGGTCCAAAAAACTGGATTGGGTGCGTTCGTTTTGTTTCTGGATGAATCGGTGCATCGTTTCATTTCCAGCCCGGATCGGTGCATCAAATGCAACACCTGTTTTTGGCACAGTAACGAAACTGACCCAAACGAACCAAAACATCAATATTGGGTCCAAAAAACTGGATTGGGTGCGTTCGTTTTGTTTCTGGATGAATCGGTGCATCGTTTCATTTCCGGCCCGGATCGATGAATTAAATGCAACACCGGCATGATTTTCGGCACAGTAACGAAACTGACCCAAACGAACCAAAACAAAACTATTGGGTCCATAAGAGTGTATTTGGCACGTTCGTTTCGTTTCTGGATGAATCGGTGCATCGTTTCATTTTCGGCCCGGATCGGTGCATTAAATGCAACACCGGCATGGTTTTCGGCACAGTAACGAAACTGACCCAAACGAACCAAAACATCACTATTGGGTCCAAAAAAGTGGATTGGGTGCGTTCATTTTGTTTCTGGATGAATCGGTGCATCGTTTCATTTTCGGCCCGGATCGAAGCATTAAATGCAACACCGACATGGTTTTCGGCACAGTAACGAAACTGACCCAAACGAACCAAAACATCACTATTGGGTCCAAAAAAGTGGATTGGGTGCGTTCATTTTGTTTCTGGATGAATCGGTGCATCGTTTCATTTTCGGCCCGGATCGATGCATTAAATGCAACACCGACATGGTTTTCGGCACAGTAACGAAACTGACCCAAACGAACCAAAACAAAACTATTGGGTCCATAAGAGTGGATTTGGCACGTTCGTTTCGTTTCTGGATGAATCGGTGCATCGTTTCATTTCCGGCCTGGATCGGTGCATCAAATACAACACCGGCATGGTTTTCGGCACAGTAACGAAACTGACCCAAACGAACCAAAACAAAACTATTGGGTCCAAAAAAGTCGATTGGGTGTGTTCGTTTCGTTTCTGGATGAATCGGTGCATCCTTTCATCTCCGGCCCGGATCGATGCATTAAATGCAACACCGACATGGTTTTCGGCACAGTAACGAAACTGACCCAAACGAACCAAAACAAAACTATTGGGTCCATAAGAGTGGATTTGGCACGTTCGTTTCGTTTCTGGATGAATCGGTGCATCGTTTCATTTCCAGCCCGGATCGGTGCATCAAATGCAACACCGGCATGGTTTTCGGCACAGTAACGAAACGGACCCAAACGATCCAAAACATCACTATTGGGCCCAAAAAAGTGGATTGGGTGGATTCGTTTCGTTTCTGGACAAATCGGTGCATCGGATCCATTCCGGCCCGAATCGGTGCATTAAATGCAACACCGGCATGAATTTCGGCACAGTAACGAAACTGACCCAAACGAACCAAAACAAAACTATTGTGTCCAAAAAAGTCGATTGGGTGTGTTCGTTTCGTTTCTGGATGAATCGGTGCATCCTTTCATCTCCGGCCCGGATCGATGCATTAAATGCAACACCGACATGGTTTTCGGCACAGTAACGAAACTGACCCAAACGAACCAAAACAAAACTATTGGGTCCATAAGAGTGGATTTGGCACGTTCGTTTCGTTTCTGGATGAATCGGTGCATCGTTTCATTTCCAGCCCGGATCGGTGCATCAAATGCAACACCGGCATGGTTTTCGGCACAGTAACGAAACGGACCCAAACGATCCAAAACATCACTATTGGGCCCAAAAAAGTGGATTGGGTGGATTCGTTTCGTTTCTGGACAAATCGGTGCATCGGATCCATTCCGGCCCGAATCGGTGCATTAAATGCAACACCGGCATGAATTTCGGCACAGTAACGAAACTGACCCAAACGAACCAAAACAAAACTATTGGGTCCATAAGAGTGGATTTGGCACGTTCGTTTCGTTTCTGGATGAATCGGTGCATCGTTTCATTTCCGGCCCGGATCGGTGCATCAAATGCAACACCGGCATGGTTTTCGGCACAGTAACGAAACTGACCCAAACGAACCAAAACATCACTATTGGGTCCAAAAAATTGGATTGGGTGCGTTCATTTTGTTTCTGGATGAATCGGTGCATCGTTTCATTTTCGGCCCGGATCGATGCATTAAATGCAACACCGACATGGTTTTCGGCACAGTAACGAAACTGACCCAAACGAACCAAAACAAAACTATTGGGTCCATAAGAGTGGATTTGGCACGTTCGTTTCGTTTCTGGATGAATCTGTGCATCGTTTCATTTCCGGCCCGGATCGGTGCATCAAATGCAACACCGGCATGGTTTTCGGCACAGTAACGAAACTGACCCAAACGAACCAAAACAAAACTATTGGGTCCAAAAAGGTCGATTGGGTGTGTTCGTTTCGTTTCTGGATGAATCGGTGCATCCTTTCATCTCCGGCCCGGATCGGTGCATTAAATGCAACACCGGCATGGTTTTCGGCACAGCAACGAAGCTGGCCCAAACGAACCAAAACATCACTATTGGGTCCAAAAATGTCGATTGGGCACGTTCGTTTCGTGCTGGACGAATCGGTGCATCATTTCGTTTCGGGCCCGGATCGGTGCATTAAATGCAACACCGGCATGGTTTTCGGCACAGTAACGAAACGGACCCAAACGATCCAAAACATCACTATTGGGCCCAAAAAAGTGGATTGGGTGGATTCGTTTCGTTTCTGGACAAATCGGTGCATCGGATCCATTCCGGCCCGAATCGGTGCATTAAATGCAACACCGGCATGGTTTTCGGCACAGTAACGAAACGGACCCAAACGATCCAAAACATCACTATTGGGCCCAAAAAAGTGGATTGGGTGGATTCGTTTCGTTTCTGGACAAATCGGTGCATCGGATCCATTCCGGCCCGAATCGGTGCATTAAATGCAACACCGGCATGAATTTCGGCACAGTAACGAAACTGACCCAAACGAACCAAAACAAAACTATTGTGTCCAAAAAAGTCGATTGGGTGTGTTCGTTTCGTTTCTGGATGAATCGGTGCATCCTTTCATCTCCGGCCCGGATCGATGCATTAAATGCAACACCGACATGGTTTTCGGCACAGTAACGAAACTGACCCAAACGAACCAAAACAAAACTATTGGGTCCATAAGAGTGGATTTGGCACGTTCGTTTCGTTTCTGGATGAATCGGTGCATCGTTTCATTTCCAGCCCGGATCGGTGCATCAAATGCAACACCGGCATGGTTTTCGGCACAGTAACGAAACGGACCCAAACGATCCAAAACATCACTATTGGGCCCAAAAAAGTGGATTGGGTGGATTCGTTTCGTTTCTGGACAAATCGGTGCATCGGATCCATTCCGGCCCGAATCGGTGCATTAAATGCAACACCGGCATGAATTTCGGCACAGTAACGAAACTGACCCAAACGAACCAAAACAAAACTATTGGGTCCATAAGAGTGGATTTGGCACGTTCGTTTCGTTTCTAGATGAATCGGTGCATCGTTTCATTTCCGGCCCGGATCGGTGCATCAAATGCAACACCGGCATGGTTTTCGGCACAGTAACGAAACTGACCCAAACGAACCAAAACATCACTATTGGGTACAAAAAAGTGGATTGGGTGCGTTCATTTTGTTTCTGGATGAATCGGTGCATCGTTTCATTTTCGGCCCGGATCGATGCATTAAATGCAACACCGACATGGTTTTCGGCACAGTAACGAAACTGACCCAAACGAACCAAAACAAAACTATTGGGTCCATAAGAGTGGATTTGGCACGTTCGTTTCGTTTCTGGATGAATCGGTGCATCGTTTCATTTCCGGCCCGGATCGGTGCATCAAATGCAACACCGGCATGGTTTTCGGCACAGTAACGAAACTGACCCAAACGAACCAAAACAAAACTATTGGGTCCAAAAAGGTCGATTGGGTGTGTTCGTTTCGTTTCTGGACAAATCGGTGCATCGGATCCATTCCGACCCGAATCG
Organism: Echinochloa phyllopogon; assembly: GCA_033239725.1. Lineage (NCBI taxonomy): Eukaryota > Viridiplantae > Streptophyta > Magnoliopsida > Poales > Poaceae > Echinochloa > Echinochloa phyllopogon. Next base: position 35,825,740 of record BTCW01000018.1, read on the forward strand.
GTGCATTAAATGCAACACCGGCATGAATTTCGGCACAGTAACGAAACTGACCCAAACGAACCAAAACAAAACTATTGGGTCCATAAGAGTGGATTTGGCACGTTCGTTTCGTTTCTGGATGAATCGGTGCATCGTTTCATTTCCGGCCCGGATCGGTGCATCAAATGCAACACCGGCATGGTTTTCGGCACAGTAACGAAACTGACCCAAACGAACCAAAACATCACTATTGGGTACAAAAAAGTGGATTGGGTGCATTCATTTTGTTTCTGGATGAATCGGTGCATCATTTCATTTTCGGCCCGGATCGATGCATTAAATGCAACACCGACATGGTTTTCGGCACAGTAATGAAACTGACCCAAACGAACCAAAACAAAACTATTGGGTCCATAAGAGTGGATTTGGCACGTTCGTTTCGTTTCTGGATGAATCGGTGCATCGTTTCATTTCCGGCCCGGATCGGTGCATTAAATGCAACACCTGTTTTTGGCACAGTAACGAAACTGACCCAAACGAACCAAAACAAAACTATTGGGTCCATAAGAGTGGATTTGGCACGTTCGTTTCGTTTCTGGATGAATCGGTGCATCGTTTCATTTTCGGCCCGGATCGGTGCATTAAATGCAACACCGGCATGGTTTTCGGCACAGTAACGAAACTGACCCAAACGAACCAAAACATCACTATTGGGTCCAAAAAAGTGGATTGGGTGCGTTCATTTTGTTTCTGGATGAATCGGTGCATCGTTTCATTTTCGGCCCGGATCGATGCATTAAATGCAACACCGACATGGTTTTCGGCACAGTAATGAAACTGACCCAAACGAACCAAAACAAAACTATTGGGTCCATAAGAGTGGATTTGGCACGTTCGTTTCGTTTCTGGATGAATCGGTGCATCGTTTCATTTCCGGCCCGGATCGGTGCATCAAATGCAACACCGGCATGGTTTTCGGCACAGTAACGAAACTGACCCAAACGAACCAAAACAAAACTATTGGGTCCAAAAAGGTCGATTGGGTGTGTTCGTTTCGTTTCTGGATGAATCGGTGCATCCTTTCATCTCCGGCCCGGATCGGTGCATTAAATGCAACACCGGCATGGTTTTCGGCACAGCAACGAAGCTGGCCCAAACGAACCAAAACATCACTATTGGGTCCAAAAATGTCGATTGGGCACGTTCGTTTCGTGCTGGACGAATCGGTGCATCATTTCGTTTCGGGCCCGGATCGGTGCATTAAATGCAACACCGGCATGGTTTTCGGCACAGTAACGAAACGGACCCAAACGATCCAAAACATCACTATTGGGCCCAAAAAAGTGGATTGGGTGGATTCGTTTCGTTTCTGGACAAATCGGTGCATCGGATCCATTCCGGCCCGAATCGGTGCATTAAATGCAACACCGGCATGAATTTCGGCACAGTAATGAAACTGACCCAAACGAACCAAAACAAAACTATTGGGTCCATAAGAGTGGATTTGGCACGTTCGTTTCGTTTCTGGATGAATCGGTGCATCGTTTCATTTCCGGCCCGGATCGGTGCATTAAATGCAACACCTGTTTTTGGCACAGTAACGAAACTGACCCAAACGAACCAAAACATCAATATTGGGTCCAAAAAACTGGATTGGGTGCGTTCGTTTTGTTTCTGGATGAATCGGTGCATCGTTTCATTTCCGGCCCGGATCGATGCATTAAATGCAACACCGGCATGATTTTCGGCACAGCAACGAAACTGACCCAAATGAACCAAAACAAAACTATTGGGTCCATAAGAGTGGATTTGGCACGTTCGTTTCGTTTCTGGATGAATCGGTGCATCGTTTCATTTCCGGCCCGGATCGGTGCATTAAATGCAACACCTGTTTTTGGCACAGTAACGAAACTGACCCAAACGAACCAAAACAAAACTATTGGGTCCATAAGAGTGGATTTGGCACGTTCGTTTCGTTTCTGGATGAATCGGTGCATCGTTTCATTTTCGGCCCGGATCGGTGCATTAAATGCAACACCGGCATGGTTTTCGGCACAGTAACGAAACTGACCCAAACGAACCAAAACATCACTATTGGGTCCAAAAAAGTGGATTGGGTGCGTTCATTTTGTTTCTGGATGAATCGGTGCATCGTTTCATTTTCGGCCCGGATCGATGCATTAAATGCAACACCGACATGGTTTTCGGCACAGTAACGAAACTGACCCAAACGAACCAAAACAAAACTATTGGGTCCATAAGAGTGGATTTGGCACGTTCGTTTCGTTTCTGGATGAATCGGTGCATCGTTTCATTTCCAGCCCGGATCGGTGCATCAAATGCAACACCGGCATGGTTTTCGGCACAGTAACGAAACTGACCCAAACGAACCAAAACATCAATATTGGGTCCAAAAAACTGGATTGGGTGCGTTCGTTTTGTTTCTGGATGAATCGGTGCATCGTTTCATTTCCGGCCCGGATCGATGCATTAAATGCAACACCGGCATGATTTTCGGCACAGTAACGAAACTGACCCAAATGAACCAAAACAAAACTATTGGGTCCATAAGAGTGGATTTGGCACGTTCGTTTCGTTTCTGGATGAATCGGTGCATCGTTTCATTTCCGGCCCGGATCGGTGCATTAAATGCAACACCTGTTTTTGGCACAGTAACGAAACTGACCCAAACGAACCAAAACATCAATATTGGGTCCAAAAAACTGGATTGGGTGCGTTCGTTTTGTTTCTGGATGAATCGGTGCATCGTTTCATTTCCGGCCCGGATCGATGAATTAAATGCAACACCGGCATGATTTTCGGCACAGTAACGAAACTGACCCAAACGAACCAAAACAAAACTATTGGGTCCATAAGAGTGGATTTGGCACGTTCGTTTCGTTTCTGGATGAATCGGTGCATCGTTTCATTTTCGGCCCGAATCGGTGCATTAAATGCAACACCGGCATGGTTTTCGGCACAGTAACGAAACTGACCCAAACGAACCAAAACATCACTATTGGGTCCAAAAAAGTGGATTGGGTGCGTTCATTTTGTTTCTGGATGAATCGGTGCATCGTTTCATTTTCGGCCCGGATCGATGCATTAAATGCAACACCGACATGGTTTTCGGCACAGTAACGAAACTGACCCAAACGAACCAAAACAAAACTATTGGGTCCATAACAGTGGATTTGGCACGTTCGTTTCGTTTCTGGATGAATCGGTGCATCGTTTCATTTCCGGCCCGGATCGGTGCATCAAATGCAACACCGGCATGGTTTTCGGCACAGTAACGAAACTGACCCAAACGAACCAAAACAAAACTATTGGGTCCAAAAAAGTCGATTGGGTGTGTTCGTTTCGTTTCTGGATGAATCGGTGCATCCTTTCATCTCCGGCCCGGATCGGTGCATTAAATGCAACACCGGCATGGTTTTCGGCACAGCAACGAAGCTGGCCCAAACGAACCAAAACATCACTATTGGGTCCAAAAATGTCGATTGGGCACGTTCGTTTCGTGCTGGACGAATCGGTGCATCATTTCGTTTCGGGCCCGGATCGGTGCATTAAATGCAACACCGGCATGGTTTTCGGCACAGTAACGAAACGGACCCAAACGATCCAAAACATCACTATTGGGCCCAAAAAAGTGGATTGGGTGGATTCGTTTCGTTTCTGGACAAATCGGTGCATCGGATCCATTCCGGCCCGAATCGGTGCATTAAATGCAACACCGGCATGAATTTCGGCACAGTAACGAAACTGACCCAAACGAACCAAAACAAAACTATTGGGTCCATAAGAGTGGATTTGGCACGTTCGTTTCGTTTCTGGATGAATCGGTGCATCGTTTCATTTCCGGCCCGGATCGGTGCATTAAATGCAACACCGGCATGGTTTTTGGCACAGTAACGAAACTGACCCAAACGAACCAAAACATCACTATTGGGTCCAAAAAAGTGGATTGGGTGCGTTCATTTTGTTTCTGGATGAATCGGTGCATCGTTTCATTTTCAGCCCGGATCGATGAATTAAATGCAACACCGACATGGTTTTCGGCACAGTAACGAAACTGACCCAAACGAACCAAAACAAAACTATTGGGTCCATAAGAGTGGATTTGGCACGTTCGTTTCGTTTCTGGATGAATCGGTGCATCGTTTCATTTCCAGCCCGGATCGGTGCATCAAATGCAACACCGGCATGGTTTTCGGCACAGTAACGAAACTGACCCAATCGAACCAAAACATCAATATTGGGTCCAAAAAACTAGATTGGGTGCGTTCGTTTTGTTTCTGGATGAATCGGTGCATCGTTTCATTTCCGGCCCGGATCGATGCATTAAATGCAACACCGGCATGATTTTCGGCACAGTAACGAAACTGACCCAAATGAACCAAAACAAAACTATTGGGTCCATAAGAGTGGATTTGGCACGTTCGTTTCGTTTCTGGATGAATCGGTGCATCGTTTCATTTCCGGCCCGGATCGGTGCATTAAATGCAACACCTGTTTTTGGCACAGTAACGAAACTGACCCAAACGAACCAAAACATCAATATTGGGTCCAAAAAACTGGATTGGGTGCGTTCGTTTTGTTTCTGGATGAATCGGTGCAACGTTTCATTTCCGGCCCGGATCGATGAATTAAATGCAACACCGGCATGATTTTCGGCACAGTAACGAAACTGACCCAAACGAACCAAAACAAAACTATTGGGTCCATAAGAGTGGATTTGGCACGTTCGTTTCATTTCTGGATGAATCGGTGCATCGTTTCATTTTCGGCCCGGATCGGTGCATTAAATGCAACACCGGCATGGTTTTCGGCACAGTAACGAAACTGACCCAAACGAACCAAAACATCACTATTGGGTCCAAAAAAGTGGATTGGGTGCGTTCATTTTGTTTCTGGATGAATCGGTGCATCGTTTCATTTTCGGCCCGGATCGATGCATTAAATGCAACACCGACATGGTTTTCGGCACAGTAACGAAACTGACCCAAACGAACCAAAACAAAACTATTGGGTCCATAAGAGTGGATTTGGCACGTTCGTTTCGTTTCTGGATGAATCGGTGCATCGTTTCATTTCCGGCCCGGATCGGTGCATCAAATGCAACACCGGCATGGTTTTCGGCACAGTAACGAAACGGACCCAAACGATCCAAAACATCACTATTGGGCCCAAAAAAGTGGATTGGGTGGATTCGTTTCGTTTCTGGATGAATCGGTGCATCCTTTCATCTCCGGCCCGGATCGGTGCATTAAATGCAACACCGGCATGGTTTTCGGCACAGCAACGAAGCTGGCCCAAACGAACCAAAACATCACTATTGGGTCCAAAAATGTCGATTGGGCACGTTCGTTTCGTGCTGGACGAATCGGTGCATCATTTCGTTTCGGGCCCGGATCGGTGCATTAAATGCAACACCGGCATGGTTTTCGGCACAGTAACGAAACGGACCCAAACGATCCAAAACATCACTATTGGGCCCAAAAAAGTGGATTGGGTGGATTCGTTTCGTTTCTGGACAAATCGGTGCATCGGATCCATTCCGGCCCGAATCGGTGCATTAAATGCAACACCGGCATGAATTTCGGCACAGTAACGAAACTGACCCAAACGAACCAAAACAAAACTATTGGGTCCATAAGAGTGGATTTGGCACGTTCGTTTCGTTTCTGGATGAATCGGTGCATCGTTTCATTTCCGGCCCGGATCGGTGCATTAAATGCAACACCGGCATGGTTTTTGGCACAGTAACGAAACTGACCCAAACGAACCAAAACATCACTATTGGGTCCAAAAAAGTGGATTGGGTGCGTTCATTTTGTTTCTGGATGAATCGGTGCATCGTTTCATTTTCAGCCCGGATCGATGAATTAAATGCAACACCGACATGGTTTTCGGCACAGTAACGAAACTGACCCAAACGAACCAAAACAAAACTATTGGGTCCATAAGAGTGGATTTGGCACGTTCGTTTCGTTTCTGGATGAATCGGTGCATCGTTTCATTTCCAGCCCGGATCGGTGCATCAAATGCAACACCGGCATGGTTTTCGGCACAGTAACGAAACTGACCCAATCGAACCAAAACATCAATATTGGGTCCAAAAAACTAGATTGGGTGCGTTCGTTTTGTTTCTGGATGAATCGGTGCATCGTTTCATTTCCGGCCCGGATCGATGCATTAAATGCAACACCGGCATGATTTTCGGCACAGTAACGAAACTGACCCAAATGAACCAAAACAAAACTATTGGGTCCATAAGAGTGGATTTGGCACGTTCGTTTCGTTTCTGGATGAATCGGTGCATCGTTTCATTTCCGGCCCGGATCGGTGCATTAAATGCAACACCTGTTTTTGGCACAGTAACGAAACTGACCCAAACGAACCAAAACATCAATATTGGGTCCAAAAAACTGGATTGGGTGCGTTCGTTTTGTTTCTGGATGAATCGGTGCAACGTTTCATTTCCGGCCCGGATCGATGAATTAAATGCAACACCGGCATGATTTTCGGCACAGTAACGAAACTGACCCAAACGAACCAAAACAAAACTATTGGGTCCATAAGAGTGGATTTGGCACGTTCGTTTCATTTCTGGATGAATCGGTGCATCGTTTCATTTTCGGCCCGGATCGGTGCATTAAATGCAACACCGGCATGGTTTTCGGCACAGTAACGAAACTGACCCAAACGAACCAAAACATCACTATTGGGTCCAAAAAAGTGGATTGGGTGCGTTCATTTTGTTTCTGGATGAATCGGTGCATCGTTTCATTTTCGGCCCGGATCGATGCATTAAATGCAACACCGACATGGTTTTCGGCACAGTAACGAAACTGACCCAAACGAACCAAAACAAAACTATTGGGTCCATAAGAGTGGATTTGGCACGTTCGTTTCGTTTCTGGATGAATCGGTGCATCGTTTCATTTCCGGCCCGGATCGGTGCATCAAATGCAACACCGGCATGGTTTTCGGCACAGTAACGAAACGGACCCAAACGATCCAAAACATCACTATTGGGCCCAAAAAAGTGGATTGGGTGGATTCGTTTCGTTTCTGGACAAATCGGTGCATCGGATCCATTCCGGCCCGAATCGGTGCATTAAATGCAACACCGGCATGAATTTCGGCACAGTAACGAAACTGACCCAAACGAACCAAAACAAAACTATTGGGTCCATAAGAGTGGATTTGGCACGTTCGTTTCGTTTCTGGATGAATCGGTGCATCGTTTCATTTCCGGCCCGGATCGGTGCATCAAATGCAACACCGGCATGGTTTTCGGCACAGTAACGAAACTGACCCAAACGAACCAAAACATCACTATTGGGTACAAAAAAGTGGATTGGGTGCATTCATTTTGTTTCTGGATGAATCGGTGCATCATTTCATTTTCGGCCCGGATCGATGCATTAAATGCAACACCGACATGGTTTTCGGCACAGTAATGAAACTGACCCAAACGAACCAAAACAAAACTATTGGGTCCATAAGAGTGGATTTGGCACGTTCGTTTCGTTTCTGGATGAATCGGTGCATCGTTTCATTTCCGGCCCGGATCGGTGCATTAAATGCAACACCTGTTTTTGGCACAGTAACGAAACTGACCCAAACGAACCAAAACAAAACTATTGGGTCCAAAAAAGTCGATTGGGTGTGTTCGTTTCGTTTCTGGATGAATCGGTGCATCCTTTCATCTCCGGCCCGGATCGATGCATTAAATGCAACACCGGCATGGTTTTCGGCACAGCAACGAAGCTGGCCCAAACGAACCAAAACATCACTATTGGGTCCATAAGAGTGGATTTGGCACGTTCGTTTCGTTTCTGGATGAATCGGTGCATCGTTTCATTTCCAGCCCGGATCGGTGCATTAAATGCAACACCGGCATGGTTTTCGGCACAGTAACGAAACGGACCCAAACGATCCAAAACATCACTATTGGGCCCAAAAAAGTGGATTGGGTGGATTCGTTTCGTTTCTGGACAAATCGGTGCATCGGATCCATTCCGGCCCGAATCGGTGCATTAAATGCAACACCGGCATGAATTTCGGCACAGTAACGAAACTGACCCAAACGAAGCAAAACAAAACTATTGGGTCCATAAGAGTGGATTTGGCACGTTCGTTTCGTTTCTGGATGAATCGGTGCATCGTTTCATTTCCGGCCCGGATCGGTGCATTAAATGCAACACCGGCATGGTTTTCGGCATAGTAACGAAACTGACCCAAACGAACCAAAACATCACTATTGGGTCCAAAAAAGTGGATTGGGTGCGTTCATTTTGTTTCTGGATGAATCGGTGCATCGTTTCATTTTCAGCCCGGATCGATGAATTAAATGCAACACCGACATGGTTTTCGGCACAGTAACGAAACTGACCCAAACGAACCAAAACAAAACTATTGGGTCCATAAGAGTGGATTTGGCACGTTCGTTTCGTTTCTGGATGAATCGGTGCATCGTTTCATTTCCAGCCCGGATCGGTGCATCAAATGCAACACCGGCATGGTTTTCGGCACAGTAACGAAACTGACCCAAACGAACCAAAACAAAACTATTGGGTCCAAAAAAGTCGATTGGGTGTGTTCGTTTCGTTTCTGGATGAATCGGTGCATCGTTTCATTTCCGGCCCGGATCGGTGCATTAAATGCAACACCTGTTTTTGGCACAGTAACGAAACTGACCCAAACGAACCAAAACATCAATATTGGGTCCAAAAAACTGGATTGGGTGCGTTCGTTTTGTTTCTGGATGAATCGGTGCATCGTTTCATTTCCGGCCCGGATCGATGAATTAAATGCAACACCGGCATGATTTTCGGCACAGTAACGAAACTGACCCAAACGAACCAAAACAAAACTATTGGGTCCATAAGAGTGGATTTGGCACGTTCGTTTCGTTTCTGGATGAATCGGTGCATCGTTTCATTTTCGGCCCGAATCGGTGCATTAAATGCAACACCGGCATGGTTTTCGGCACAGTAACGAAACTGACCCAAACGAACCAAAACATCACTATTGGGTCCAAAAAAGTGGATTGGGTGCGTTCATTTTGTTTCTGGATGAATCGGTGCATCGTTTCATTTTCGGCCCGGATCGATGCATTAAATGCAACACCGACATGGTTTTCGGCACAGTAACGAAACTGACCCAAACGAACCAAAACAAAACTATTGGGTCCATAAGAGTGGATTTGGCACGTTCGTTTCGTTTCTGGATGAATCGGTGCATCGTTTCATTTCCGGCCCGGATCGGTGCATCAAATGCAACACCGGCATGGTTTTCGGCACAGTAACGAAACTGACCCAAACGAACCAAAACAAAACTATTGGGTCCAAAAAAGTCGATTGGGTGTGTTCGTTTCGTTTCTGGATGAATCGGTGCATCCTTTCATCTCCGGCCCGGATCGGTGCATTAAATGCAACACCGGCATGGTTTTCGGCACAGCAACGAAGCTGGCCCAAACGAACCAAAACATCACTATTGGGTCCAAAAATGTCGATTGGGCACGTTCGTTTCGTGCTGGACGAATCGGTGCATCATTTCGTTTCGGGCCCGGATCGGTGCATTAAATGCAACACCGGCATGGTTTTCGGCACAGTAACGAAACTGACCCAAACGAACCAAAACAAAACTATTGGGTCCATAAGAGTGGATTTGGCACGTTCGTTTCGTTTCTGGATGAATCGGTGCATCGTTTCATTTCCAGCCCGGATCGGTGCATCAAATGCAACACCGGCATGGTTTTCGGCACAGTAACGAAACTGACCCAAACGAAGCAAAACAAAACTATTGGGTCCATAAGAGTGGATTTGGCACGTTCGTTTCGTTTCTGGATGAATCGGTGCATCGTTTCATTTCCGGCCCGGATCGGTGCATTAAATGCAACACCGGCATGGTTTTCGGCATAGTAACGAAACTGACCCAAACGAACCAAAACATCACTATTGGGTCCAAAAAAGTGGATTGGGTGCGTTCATTTTGTTTCTGGATGAATCGGTGCATCGTTTCATTTTCAGCCCGGATCGATGAATTAAATGCAACACCGACATGGTTTTCGGCACAGTAACGAAACTGACCCAAACGAACCAAAACAAAACTATTGGGTCCATAAGAGTGGATTTGGCACGTTCGTTTCGTTTCTGGATGAATCGGTGCATCGTTTCATTTCCAGCCCGGATCGGTGCATCAAATGCAACACCGGCATGGTTTTCGGCACAGTAACGAAACTGACCCAAACGAACCAAAACAAAACTATTGGGTCCAAAAAAGTCGATTGGGTGTGTTCGTTTCGTTTCTGGATGAATCGGTGCATCGTTTCATTTCCGGCCCGGATCGGTGCATTAAATGCAACACCTGTTTTTGGCACAGTAACGAAACTGACCCAAACGAACCAAAACATCAATATTGGGTCCAAAAAACTGGATTGGGTGCGTTCGTTTTGTTTCTGGATGAATCGGTGCATCGTTTCATTTCCGGCCCGGATCGATGAATTAAATGCAACACCGGCATGATTTTCGGCACAGTAACGAAACTGACCCAAACGAACCAAAACAAAACTATTGGGTCCATAAGAGTGGATTTGGCACGTTCGTTTCGTTTCTGGATGAATCGGTGCATCGTTTCATTTTCGGCCCGAATCGGTGCATTAAATGCAACACCGGCATGGTTTTCGGCACAGTAACGAAACTGACCCAAACGAACCAAAACATCACTATTGGGTCCAAAAAAGTGGATTGGGTGCGTTCATTTGTTTCTGGATGAATCGGTGCATCGTTTCATTTTCGGCCCGGATCGATGCATTAAATGCAACACCGGCATGGTTTTCGGCACAGTAACGAAACTGACCCAAACGAACCAAAACATCACTATTGGGTCCAAAAAAGTGGATTGGGTGCGTTCATTTTGTTTCTGGATGAATCGGTGCATCGTTTCATTTCCAGCCCGGATCGGTGCATCAAATGCAACACCGGCATGGTTTTCGGCACAGTAACGAAACTGACCCAATCGAACCAAAACATCAATATTGGGTCCAAAAAACTAGATTGGGTGCGTTCGTTTTGTTTCTGGATGAATCGGTGCATCGTTTCATTTCCGGCCCGGATCGATGCATTAAATGCAACACCGGCATGATTTTCGGCACAGTAACGAAACTGACCCAAATGAACCAAAACAAAACTATTGGGTCCATAAGAGTGGATTTGGCACGTTCGTTTCGTTTCTGGATGAATCGGTGCATCGTTTCATTTTCGGCCCGGATCGGTGCATTAAATGCAACACCTGTTTTTGGATTGGGTGCGTTCATTTTGTTTCTGGATGAATCGGTGCATCGTTTCATTTTCGGCCCGGATCGATGCATTAAATGCAACACCGACATGGTTTTCGGCACAGTAACGAAACTGACCCAAACGAACCAAAACAAAACTATTGGGTCCATAAGAGTGGATTTGGCACGTTCGTTTCGTTTCTGGATGAATCGGTGCATCGTTTCATTTCCGGCCCGGATCGGTGCATCAAATGCAACACCGGCATGGTTTTCGGCACAGTAACGAAACTGACCCAAACGAACCAAAACAAAACTATTGGGTCCAAAAAAGTCGATTGGGTGTGTTCGTTTCGTTTCTGGATGAATCGGTGCATCCTTTCATCTCCGGCCCGGATCGATGCATTAAATGCAACACCGACATGGTTTTCGGCACAGTAACGAAACTGACCCAAACGAACCAAAACAAAACTATTGGGTCCATAAGAGTGGATTTGGCACGTTCGTTTCGTTTCTGGATGAATCGGTGCATCGTTTCATTTCCGGCCCGGATCGGTGCATTAAATGCAACACCGGCATGGTTTTTGGCACAGTAACGAAACTGACCCAAACGAACCAAAACATCACTATTGGGTCCAAAAAAGTGGATTGGGTGCGTTCATTTTGTTTCTGGATGAATCGGTGCATCGTTTCATTTTCGGCCCGGATCGATGCATTAAATGCAACACCGACATGGTTTTCGGCACAGTAACGAAACTGACCCAAACGAACCAAAACAAAACTATTGGGTCCATAAGAGTGGATTTGGCACGTTCGTTTCGTTTCTGGATGAATCGGTGCATCGTTTCATTTCCGGCCCGGATCGGTGCATCAAATGCAACACCGGCATGGTTTTCGGCACAGTAACGAAACTGACCCAAACGAACCAAAACAAAACTATTGGGTCCAAAAAAGTCGATTGGGTGTGTTCGTTTCGTTTCTGGATGAATCGGTGCATCCTTTCATCTCCGGCCCGGATCGGTGCATTAAATGCAACACCGGCATGGTTTTCGGCACAGCAACGAAGCTGGCCCAAACGAACCAAAACATCACTATTGGGTCCAAAAATGTCGATTGGGCACGTTCGTTTCGTGCTGGACGAATCGGTGCATCATTTCGTTTCGGGCCCGGATCGGTGCATTAAATGCAACACCGGCATGGTTTTCGGCACAGTAACGAAACTGACCCAAACGAACCAAAACATCAATATTGGGTCCAAAAAACTGGATTGGGTGCGTTCGTTTTGTTTCTGGATGAATCGGTGCATCGTTTCATTTCCGGCCCGGATCGATGAATTAAATGCAACACCGGCATGATTTTCGGCACAGTAACGAAACTGACCCAAACGAACCAAAACAAAACTATTGGGTCCATAAGAGTGGATTTGGCACGTTCGTTTCATTTCTGGATGAATCGGTGCATCGTTTCATTTTCGGCCCGGATCGGTGCATTAAATGCAACACCGGCATGGTTTTCGGCACAGTAACGAAACTGACCCAAACGAACCAAAACATCACTATTGGGTCCAAAAAAGTGGATTGGGTGCGTTCATTTTGTTTCTGGATGAATCGGTGCATCGTTTCATTTTCGGCCCGGATCGATGCATTAAATGCAACACCGACATGGTTTTCGGCACAGTAACGAAACTGACCCAAACGAACCAAAACAAAACTATTGGGTCCATAAGAGTGGATTTGGCACGTTCGTTTCGTTTCTGGATGAATCGGTGCATCGTTTCATTTCCGGCCCGGATCGGTGCATCAAATGCAACACCGGCATGGTTTTCGGCACAGTAACGAAACTGACCCAAACGAACCAAAACAAAACTATTGGGTCCAAAAAAGTCGATTGGGTGTGTTCGTTTCGTTTCTGGATGAATCGGTGCATCCTTTCATCTCCGGCCCGGATCGATGCATTAAATGCAACACCGACATGGTTTTCGGCACAGTAACGAAACTGACCCAAACGAACCAAAACAAAACTATTGGGTCCATAAGAGTGGATTTGGCACGTTCGTTTCGTTTCTGGATGAATCGGTGCATCGTTTCATTTCCGGCCCGGATCGGTGCATTAAATGCAACACCGGCATGGTTTTTGGCACAGTAACGAAACTGACCCAAACGAACCAAAACATCACTATTGGGTCCAAAAAAGTGGATTGGGTGCGTTCATTTTGTTTCTGGATGAATCGGTGCATCGTTTCATTTTCGGCCCGGATCGATGCATTAAATGCAACACCGACATGGTTTTCGGCACAGTAACGAAACTGACCCAAACGAACCAAAACAAAACTATTGGGTCCATAAGAGTGGATTTGGCACGTTCGTTTCGTTTCTGGATGAATCGGTGCATCGTTTCATTTCCGGCCCGGATCGGTGCATCAAATGCAACACCGGCATGGTTTTCGGCACAGTAACGAAACTGACCCAAACGAACCAAAACAAAACTATTGGGTCCAAAAAAGTCGATTGGGTGTGTTCGTTTCGTTTCTGGATGAATCGGTGCATCCTTTCATCTCCGGCCCGGATCGGTGCATTAAATGCAACACCGGCATGGTTTTCGGCACAGCAACGAAGCTGGCCCAAACGAACCAAAACATCACTATTGGGTCCAAAAATGTCGATTGGGCACGTTCGTTTCGTGCTGGACGAATCGGTGCATCATTTCGTTTCGGGCCCGGATCGGTGCATTAAATGCAACACCGGCATGGTTTTCGGCACAGTAACGAAACGGACCCAAACGATCCAAAACATCACTATTGGGCCCAAAAAAGTGGATTGGGTGGATTCGTTTCGTTTCTGGACAAATCGGTGCATCGGATCCATTCCGGCCCGAATCGGTGCATTAAATGCAACACCGGCATGAATTTCGGCACAGTAACGAAACTGACCCAAACGAAGCAAAACAAAACTATTGGGTCCATAAGAGTGGATTTGGCACGTTCGTTTCGTTTCTGGATGAATCGGTGCATCGTTTCATTTCCGGCCCGGATCGGTGCATTAAATGCAACACCGGCATGGTTTTTGGCACAGTAACGAAACTGACCCAAACGAACCAAAACATCACTATTGGGTCCAAAAAAGTGGATTGGGTGCGTTCATTTTGTTTCTGGATGAATCGGTGCATCGTTTCATTTTCAGCCCGGATCGATGAATTAAATGCAACACCGACATGGTTTTCGGCACAGTAACGAAACTGACCCAAACGAACCAAAACAAAACTATTGGGTCCATAAGAGTGGATTTGGCACGTTCGTTTCGTTTTTGGATGAATCGGTGCATCGTTTCATTTCCAGCCCGGATCGGTGCATCAAATGCAACACCGGCATGGTTTTCGGCACAGTAACGAAACTGACCCAATCGAACCAAAACATCAATATTGGGTCCAAAAAACTAGATTGGGTGCGTTCGTTTTGTTTCTGGATGAATCGGTGCATCGTTTCATTTCCGGCCCGGATCGATGCATTAAATGCAACACCGGCATGATTTTCGGCACAGTAACGAAACTGACCCAAATGAACCAAAACAAAACTATTGGGTCCATAAGAGTGGATTTGGCACGTTCGTTTCGTTTCTAGATGAATCGGTGCATCGTTTCATTTCCGGCCCGGATCGGTGCATTAAATGCAACACCTGTTTTTGGCACAGTAACGAAACTGGCCCAAACGAACCAAAACATCACTATTGGGTCCAAAAATGTCGATTGGGCACGTTCGTTTCGTGCTGGACGAATCGGTGCATCATTTCGTTTCGGGCCCGGATCGGTGCATTAAATGCAACACCGGCATGGTTTTCGGCACAGTAACGAAACTGACCCAAACGAACCAAAACATCAATATTGGGTCCAAAAAACTGGATTGGGTGCGTTCGTTTTGTTTCTGGATGAATCGGTGCATCGTTTCATTTCCGGCCCGGATCGATGAATTAAATGCAACACCGGCATGATTTTCGGCACAGTAACGAAACTGACCCAAACGAACCAAAACAAAACTATTGGGTCCATAAGAGTGGATTTGGCACGTTCGTTTCATTTCTGGATGAATCGGTGCATCGTTTCATTTTCGGCCCGGATCGGTGCATTAAATGCAACACCGGCATGGTTTTCGGCACAGTAACGAAACTGACCCAAACGAACCAAAACATCACTATTGGGTCCAAAAAAGTGGATTGGGTGCGTTCATTTTGTTTCTGGATGAATCGGTGCATCGTTTCATTTTCGGCCCGGATCGATGCATTAAATGCAACACCGACATGGTTTTCGGCACAGTAACGAAACTGACCCAAACGAACCAAAACAAAACTATTGGGTCCATAAGAGTGGATTTGGCACGTTCGTTTCGTTTCTGGATGAATCGGTGCATCGTTTCATTTCCGGCCCGGATCGGTGCATCAAATGCAACACCGGCATGGTTTTCGGCACAGTAACGAAACTGACCCAAACGAACCAAAACAAAACTATTGGGTCCAAAAAAGTCGATTGGGTGTGTTCGTTTCGTTTCTGGATGAATCGGTGCATCCTTTCATCTCCGGCCCGGATCGGTGCATTAAATGCAACACCGGCATGGTTTTCGGCACAGCAACGAAGCTGGCCCAAACGAACCAAAACATCACTATTGGGTCCAAAAATGTCGATTGGGCACGTTCGTTTCGTGCTGGACGAATCGGTGCATCATTTCGTTTCGGGCCCGGATCGGTGCATTAAATGCAACACCGGCATGGTTTTCGGCACAGTAACGAAACTGACCCAAACGAACCAAAACATCAATATTGGGTCCAAAAAACTGGATTGGGTGCGTTCGTTTTGTTTCTGGATGAATCGGTGCATCGTTTCATTTCCAGCCCGGATCGTTGCATCAAATGCAACACCGGCATGGTTTTCGGCACAGTAACGAAACGGACCCAAACGATCCAAAACATCACTATTGGGCCCAAAAAAGTGGATTGGGTGGATTCGTTTCGTTTCTGGACAAATCGGTGCATCGGATCCATTCCGGCCCGAATCGGTGCATTAAATGCAACACCGGCATGAATTTCGGCACAGTAACGAAACTGACCCAAACGAACCAAAACAAAACTATTGGGTCCATAAGAGTGGATTTGGCACGTTCGTTTCGTTTCTGGATGAATCGGTGCATCGTTTCATTTCCGGCCCGGATCGGTGCATTAAATGCAACACCGGCATGGTTTTCGGCATAGTAACGAAACTGACCCAAACGAACCAAAACATCACTATTGGGTCCAAAAAAGTGGATTGGGTGCGTTCATTTTGTTTCTGGATGAATCGGTGCATCGTTTCATTTTCAGCCCGGATCGATGAATTAAATGCAACACCGACATGGTTTTCGGCACAGTAACGAAACTGACCCAAACGAACCAAAACAAAACTATTGGGTCCATAAGAGTGGATTTGGCACGTTCGTTTCGTTTCTGGATGAATCGGTGCATCGTTTCATTTCCAGCCCGGATCGGTGCATCAAATGCAACACCGGCATGGTTTTCGGCACAGTAACGAAACTAACCCAATCGAACCAAAACATCAATATTGGGTCCAAAAAACTGGATTGGGTGCGTTCGTTTTGTTTCTGGATGAATCGGTGCATCGTTTCATTTCCGGCCCGGATCGATGCATTAAATGCAACACCGGCATGATTTTCGGCACAGTAACGAAACTGACCCAAACGAACCAAAACAAAACTATTGGGTCCATAAGAGTGGATTTGGCACGTTCGTTTCGTTTCTGGATGAATCGGTGCATCGTTTCATTTCCGGCCCGGATCGGTGCATTAAATGCAACACCGGCATGGTTTTCGGCACAGTAACGAAACTGACCCAAACGAACCAAAACATCACTATTGGGTCCAAAAAAGTGGATTGGGTGCGTTCATTTTGTTTCTGGATGAATCGGTGCATCGTTTCATTTTCGGCCCGGATCGATGCATTAAATGCAACACCGACATGGTTTTCGGCACAGTAATGAAACTGACCCAAATGAACCAAAACAAAACTATTGGGTCCATAAGAGTGGATTTGGCACGTTCGTTTCGTTTCTGGATGAATCGGTGCATCGTTTCATTTCCGGCCCGGATCGGTGCATTAAATGCAACACCGGCATGGTTTTCGGCACAGTAACGAAACTGACCCAAACGAACCAAAACATCACTATTGGGTCCAAAAATGTCGATTGGGCACGTTCGTTTCGTGCTGGACGAATCGGTGCATCATTTCGTTTCGGGCCCGGATCGGTGCATTAAATGCAACACCGGCATGGTTTTCGGCACAGTAACGAAACGGACCCAAACGATCCAAAACATCACTATTGGGCCCAAAAAAGTGGATTGGGTGGATTCGTGTCGTTTCTGGACAAATCGGTGCATCGGATCCATTCCGGCCCGAATCGGTGCATTAAATGCAACACCGGCATGGTTTTCGGCACAGTAACGAAACGGACCCAAACGATCCAAAACATCACTATTGGGCCCAAAAAAGTGGATTGGGTGGATTCGTTTCGTTTCTGGACAAATCGGTGCATCGGATCCATTCCGGCCCGAATCGGTGCATTAAATGCAACACCGGCATGGTTTTCGGCACAGTAACGAAACTGACCCAAACGAACCAAAACATCAATATTGGGTCCAAAAAACTGGATTGGGTGCGTTCGTTTTGTTTCTGGATGAATCGGTGCATCGTTTCATTTCCGGCCCGGATCGATGAATTAAATGCAACACCGGCATGATTTTCGGCACAGTAACGAAACTGACCCAAACGAACCAAAACAAAACTATTGGGTCCATAAGAGTGGATTTGGCACGTTCGTTTCGTTTCTGGATGAATCGGTGCATCGTTTCATTTCCAGCCCGGATCGTTGCATCAAATGCAACACCGGCATGGTTTTCGGCACAGTAACGAAACTGACCCAAACGAACCAAAACATCAATATTGGGTCCAAAAAACTGGATTGGGTGCGTTCGTTTTGTTTCTGGATGAATCGGTGCATCGTTTCATTTCCGGCCTGGATCGATGCATTAAATGCAACACCGGCATGATTTTCGGCACAGTAACGAAACTGACCCAAATGAACCAAAACAAAACTATTGGGTCCATAAGAGTGGATTTGGCACGTTCGTTTCGTTTCTGGATGAATCGGTGCATCGTTTCATTTCCGGCCCGGATCGGTGCATTAAATGCAACACCGGCATGGTTTTCGGCACAGTAACGAAACTGACCCAAACGAACCAAAACATCACTATTGGGTCCAAAAAAGTGGATTGGGTGCGTTCATTTTGTTTCTGGATGAATCGGTGCATCGTTTCATTTTCGGCCCGGATCGATGCATTAAATGCAACACCGACATGGTTTTCGGCACAGTAATGAAACTGACCCAAATGAACCAAAACAAAACTATTGGGTCCATAAGAGTGGATTTGGCACGTTCGTTTTGTTTCTGGATGAATCGGTGCATCGTTTCATTTCCGGCCCGGATCGATGCATTAAATGCAACACCGGCATGATTTTCGGCACAGTAACGAAACTGACCCAAATGAACCAAAACAAAACTATTGGGTCCATAAGAGTGGATTTGGCACGTTCGTTTCGTTTCTGGATGAATCGGTGCATCGTTTCATTTCCGGCCCGGATCGGTGCATTAAATGCAACACCGGCATGGTTTTCGGCACAGTAACGAAACTGACCCAAACGAACCAAAACATCACTATTGGGTCCAAAAAAGTGGATTGGGTGCGTTCATTTTGTTTCTGGATGAATCGGTCGATTGGGCACGTTCGTTTCGTGCTGGACGAATCGGTGCATCATTTCGTTTCGGGCCCGGATCGGTGCATTAAATGCAACACCGGCATGGTTTTCGGCACAGTAACGAAACGGACCCAAACGATCCAAAACATCACTATTGGGCCCAAAAAAGTGGATTGGGTGGATTCGTGTCGTTTCTGGACAAATCGGTGCATCGGATCCATTCCGGCCCGAATCGGTGCATTAAATGCAACACCGGCATGGTTTTCGGCACAGTAACGAAACGGACCCAAACGATCCAAAACATCACTATTGGGCCCAAAAAAGTGGATTGGGTGGATTCGTTTCGTTTCTGGACAAATCGGTGCATCGGATCCATTCCGGCCCGAATCGGTGCATTAAATGCAACACCGGCATGAATTTCGGCACAGTAACGAAACTGACCCAAACGAACCAAAACAAAACTATTGGGTCCATAAGAGTGGATTTGGCACGTTCGTTTCGTTTCTGGATGAATCGGTGCATCGTTTCATTTCCGGCCCGGATCGGTGCATTAAATGCAACACCTGTTTTTGGCACAGTAACGAAACTGACCCAAACGAACCAAAACATCAATATTGGGTCCAAAAAACTGGATTGGGTGCGTTCATTTTGTTTCTGGATGAATCGGTGCATCGTTTCATTTTCGGCCCGGATCGATGCATTAAATGCAACACCGACATGGTTTTCGGCACAGTAATGAAACTGACCCAAATGAACCAAAACAAAACTATTGGGTCCATAAGAGTGGATTTGGCACGTTCGTTTCGTTTCTGGATGAATCGGTGCATCGTTTCATTTCCGGCCCGGATCGGTGCATTAAATGCAACACCGGCATGGTTTTCGGCACAGTAACGAAACTGACCCAAACGAACCAAAACATCACTATTGGGTCCAAAAATGTCGATTGGGCACGTTCGTTTCGTGCTGGACGAATCGGTGCATCATTTCGTTTCGGGCCCGGATCGGTGCATTAAATGCAACACCGGCATGGTTTTCGGCACAGTAACGAAACGGACCCAAACGATCCAAAACATCACTATTGGGCCCAAAAAAGTGGATTGGGTGGATTCGTGTCGTTTCTGGACAAATCGGTGCATCGGATCCATTCCGGCCCGAATCGGTGCATTAAATGCAACACCGGCATGGTTTTCGGCACAGTAACGAAACGGACCCAAACGATCCAAAACATCACTATTGGGCCCAAAAAAGTGGATTGGGTGGATTCGTTTCGTTTCTGGACAAATCGGTGCATCGGATCCATTCCGGCCCGAATCGGTGCATTAAATGCAACACCGGCATGGTTTTCGGCACAGTAACGAAACTGACCCAAACGAACCAAAACATCAATATTGGGTCCAAAAAACTGGATTGGGTGCGTTCGTTTTGTTTCTGGATGAATCGGTGCATCGTTTCATTTCCGGCCCGGATCGATGAATTAAATGCAACACCGGCATGATTTTCGGCACAGTAACGAAACTGACCCAAACGAACCAAAACAAAACTATTGGGTCCATAAGAGTGGATTTGGCACGTTCGTTTCGTTTCTGGATGAATCGGTGCATCGTTTCATTTCCAGCCCGGATCGTTGCATCAAATGCAACACCGGCATGGTTTTCGGCACAGTAACGAAACTGACCCAAACGAACCAAAACATCAATATTGGGTCCAAAAAACTGGATTGGGTGCGTTCGTTTTGTTTCTGGATGAATCGGTGCATCGTTTCATTTCCGGCCTGGATCGATGCATTAAATGCAACACCGGCATGATTTTCGGCACAGTAACGAAACTGACCCAAATGAACCAAAACAAAACTATTGGGTCCATAAGAGTGGATTTGGCACGTTCGTTTCGTTTCTGGATGAATCGGTGCATCGTTTCATTTCCGGCCCGGATCGGTGCATTAAATGCAACACCGGCATGGTTTTCGGCACAGTAACGAAACTGACCCAAACGAACCAAAACATCACTATTGGGTCCAAAAAAGTGGATTGGGTGCGTTCATTTTGTTTCTGGATGAATCGGTGCATCGTTTCATTTTCGGCCCGGATCGATGCATTAAATGCAACACCGACATGGTTTTCGGCACAGTAATGAAACTGACCCAAATGAACCAAAACAAAACTATTGGGTCCATAAGAGTGGATTTGGCACGTTCGTTTTGTTTCTGGATGAATCGGTGCATCGTTTCATTTCCGGCCCGGATCGATGCATTAAATGCAACACCGGCATGATTTTCGGCACAGTAACGAAACTGACCCAAATGAACCAAAACAAAACTATTGGGTCCATAAGAGTGGATTTGGCACGTTCGTTTCGTTTCTGGATGAATCGGTGCATCGTTTCATTTCCGGCCCGGATCGGTGCATTAAATGCAACACCGGCATGGTTTTCGGCACAGTAACGAAACTGACCCAAACGAACCAAAACATCACTATTGGGTCCAAAAAAGTGGATTGGGTGCGTTCATTTTGTTTCTGGATGAATCGGTCGATTGGGCACGTTCGTTTCGTGCTGGACGAATCGGTGCATCATTTCGTTTCGGGCCCGGATCGGTGCATTAAATGCAACACCGGCATGGTTTTCGGCACAGTAACGAAACGGACCCAAACGATCCAAAACATCACTATTGGGCCCAAAAAAGTGGATTGGGTGGATTCGTGTCGTTTCTGGACAAATCGGTGCATCGGATCCATTCCGGCCCGAATCGGTGCATTAAATGCAACACCGGCATGGTTTTCGGCACAGTAACGAAACGGACCCAAACGATCCAAAACATCACTATTGGGCCCAAAAAAGTGGATTGGGTGGATTCGTTTCGTTTCTGGACAAATCGGTGCATCGGATCCATTCCGGCCCGAATCGGTGCATTAAATGCAACACCGGCATGAATTTCGGCACAGTAACGAAACTGACCCAAACGAACCAAAACAAAACTATTGGGTCCATAAGAGTGGATTTGGCACGTTCGTTTCGTTTCTGGATGAATCGGTGCATCGTTTCATTTCCGGCCCGGATCGGTGCATTAAATGCAACACCTGTTTTTGGCACAGTAACGAAACTGACCCAAACGAACCAAAACATCAATATTGGGTCCAAAAAACTGGATTGGGTGCGTTCATTTTGTTTCTGGATGAATCGGTGCATCGTTTCATTTTCGGCCCGGATCGATGCATTAAATGCAACACCGACATGGTTTTCGGCACAGTAATGAAACTGACCCAAATGAACCAAAACAAAACTATTGGGTCCATAAGAGTGGATTTGGCACGTTCGTTTCGTTTCTGGATGAATCGGTGCATCGTTTCATTTCCGGCCCGGATCGGTGCATTAAATGCAACACCGGCATGGTTTTCGGCACAGTAACGAAACTGACCCAAACGAACCAAAACATCACTATTGGGTCCAAAAATGTCGATTGGGCACGTTCGTTTCGTGCTGGACGAATCGGTGCATCATTTCGTTTCGGGCCCGGATCGGTGCATTAAATGCAACACCGGCATGGTTTTCGGCACAGTAACGAAACGGACCCAAACGATCCAAAACATCACTATTGGGCCCAAAAAAGTGGATTGGGTGGATTCGTGTCGTTTCTGGACAAATCGGTGCATCGGATCCATTCCGGCCCGAATCGGTGCATTAAATGCAACACCGGCATGGTTTTCGGCACAGTAACGAAACGGACCCAAACGATCCAAAACATCACTATTGGGCCCAAAAAAGTGGATTGGGTGGATTCGTTTCGTTTCTGGACAAATCGGTGCATCGGATCCATTCCGGCCCGAATCGGTGCATTAAATGCAACACCGGCATGGTTTTCGGCACAGTAACGAAACTGACCCAAACGAACCAAAACATCAATATTGGGTCCAAAAAACTGGATTGGGTGCGTTCGTTTTGTTTCTGGATGAATCGGTGCATCGTTTCATTTCCGGCCCGGATCGATGAATTAAATGCAACACCGGCATGATTTTCGGCACAGTAACGAAACTGACCCAAACGAACCAAAACAAAACTATTGGGTCCATAAGAGTGGATTTGGCACGTTCGTTTCGTTTCTGGATGAATCGGTGCATCGTTTCATTTCCAGCCCGGATCGTTGCATCAAATGCAACACCGGCATGGTTTTCGGCACAGTAACGAAACTGACCCAAACGAACCAAAACATCAATATTGGGTCCAAAAAACTGGATTGGGTGCGTTCGTTTTGTTTCTGGATGAATCGGTGCATCGTTTCATTTCCGGCCTGGATCGATGCATTAAATGCAACACCGGCATGATTTTCGGCACAGTAACGAAACTGACCCAAATGAACCAAAACAAAACTATTGGGTCCATAAGAGTGGATTTGGCACGTTCGTTTCGTTTCTGGATGAATCGGTGCATCGTTTCATTTCCGGCCCGGATCGGTGCATTAAATGCAACACCGGCATGGTTTTCGGCACAGTAACGAAACTGACCAAAACGAACCAAAACATCACTATTGGGTCCAAAAAAGTGGATTGGGTGCGTTCATTTTGTTTCTGGATGAATCGGTGCATCGTTTCATTTTCGGCCCGGATCGATGCATTAAATGCAACACCGACATGGTTTTCGGCACAGTAATGAAACTGACCCAAATGAACCAAAACAAAACTATTGGGTCCATAAGAGTGGATTTGGCACGTTCGTTTTGTTTCTGGATGAATCGGTGCATCGTTTCATTTCCGGCCCGGATCGATGCATTAAATGCAACACCGGCATGATTTTCGGCACAGTAACGAAACTGACCCAAATGAACCAAAACAAAACTATTGGGTCCATAAGAGTGGATTTGGCACGTTCGTTTCGTTTCTGGATGAATCGGTGCATCGTTTCATTTCCGGCCCGGATCGGTGCATTAAATGCAACACCGGCATGGTTTTCGGCACAGTAACGAAACTGACCCAAACGAACCAAAACATCACTATTGGGTCCAAAAAAGTGGATTGGGTGCGTTCATTTTGTTTCTGGATGAATCGGTCGATTGGGCACGTTCGTTTCGTGCTGGACGAATCGGTGCATCATTTCGTTTCGGGCCCGGATCGGTGCATTAAATGCAACACCGGCATGGTTTTCGGCACAGTAACGAAACGGACCCAAACGATCCAAAACATCACTATTGGGCCCAAAAAAGTGGATTGGGTGGATTCGTGTCGTTTCTGGACAAATCGGTGCATCGGATCCATTCCGGCCCGAATCGGTGCATTAAATGCAACACCGGCATGGTTTTCAGCACAGTAACGAAACGGACCCAAACGATCCAAAACATCACTATTGGGCCCAAAAAAGTGGATTGGGTGGATTCGTTTCGTTTCTGGACAAATCGGTGCATCGGATCCATTCCGGCCCGAATCGGTGCATTAAATGCAACACCGGCATGAATTTCGGCACAGTAACGAAACTGACCCAAACGAACCAAAACAAAACTATTGGGTCCATAAGAGTGGATTTGGCACGTTCGTTTCGTTTCTGGATGAATCGGTGCATCGTTTCATTTCCGGCCCGGATCGGTGCATTAAATGCAACACCTGTTTTTGGCACAGTAACGAAACTGACCCAAACGAACCAAAACATCAATATTGGGTCCAAAAAACTGGATTGGGTGCGTTCGTTTTGTTTCTGGATGAATCGGTGCATCGTTTCATTTCCGGCCCGGATCGATGAATTAAATGCAACACCGGCATGATTTTCGGCACAGTAACGAAACTGACCCAAACGAACCAAAACAAAACTATTGGGTCCATAAGAGTGGATTTGGCACGTTCGTTTCGTTTCTGGATGAATCGGTGCATCGTTTCATTTCCAGCCCGGATCGTTGCATCAAATGCAACACCGGCATGGTTTTCGGCACAGTAACGAAACTGACCCAAACGAACCAAAACATCAATATTGGGTCCAAAAAACTGGATTGGGTGCGTTCGTTTTGTTTCTGGATGAATCGGTGCATCGTTTCATTTCCGGCCCGGATCGATGCATTAAATGCAACACCGGCATGATTTTCGGCACAGTAACGAAACTGACCCAAATGAACCAAAACAAAACTATTGGGTCCATAAGAGTGGATTTGGCACGTTCGTTTCGTTTCTGGATGAATCGGTGCATCGTTTCACTTCCGGCCCGGATCGGTGCATTAAATGCAACACCGGCATGGTTTTCGGCACAGTAACGAAACTGACCCAAACGAACCAAAACATCACTATTGGGTCCAAAAAAGTGGATTGGGTGCGTTCATTTTGTTTCTGGATGAATCGGTGCATCGTTTCATTTTCGGCCCGGATCGATGCATTAAATGCAACACCGACATGGTTTTCGGCACAGTAATGAAACTGACCCAAACGAACCAAAACAAAACTATTGGGTCCATAAGAGTGGATTTGGCACGTTCGTTTCGTTTCTGGATGAATCGGTGCATCGTTTCATTTTCCGGCCCGGATCGGTGCATCAAATGCAACATCGGCATGGTTTTCGGCACAGTAACGAAACTGACCCAAACGAACCAAAACAAAACTATTGGGTCCAAAAAAGTCGATTGGGTGTGTTCGTTTCGTTTCTGGATGAATCGGTGCATCCTTTCATCTCCGGCCCGGATCGGTGCATTAAATGCAACACCGGCATGGTTTTCGGCACAGTAACGAAGCTGGCCCAAACGAACCAAAACATCACTATTGGGTCCAAAAATGTCGATTGGGCACGTTCGTTTCGTGCTGGACGAATCGGTGCATCATTTCGTTTCGGGCCCGGATCGGTGCATTAAATGCAACACCGGCATGGTTTTCGGCACAGTAACGAAACGGACCCAAACGATCCAAAACATCACTATTGGGCCCAAAAAAGTGGATTGGGTGGATTCGTGTCGTTTCTGGACAAATCGGTGCATCGGATCCATTCCGGCCCGAATCGGTGCATTAAATGCAACACCGGCATGGTTTTCGGCACAGTAACGAAACGGACCCAAACGATCCAAAACATCACTATTGGGCCCAAAAAAGTGGATTGGGTGGATTCGTTTCGTTTCTGGACAAATCGGTGCATCGGATCCATTCCGGCCCGAATCGGTGCATTAAATGCAACACCGGCATGAATTTCGGCACAGTAACGAAACTGACCCAAACGAACCAAAACAAAACTATTGGGTCCATAAGAGTGGATTTGGCACGTTCGTTTCGTTTCTGGATGAATCGGTGCATCGTTTCATTTCCGGCCCGGATCGGTGCATTAAATGCAACACCTGTTTTTGGCACAGTAACGAAACTGACCCAAACGAACCAAAACATCAATATTGGGTCCAAAAAACTGGATTGGGTGCGTTCGTTTTGTTTCTGGATGAATCGGTGCATCGTTTCATTTCCGGCCCGGATCGATGAATTAAATGCAACACCGGCATGATTTTCGGCACAGTAACGAAACTGACCCAAACGAACCAAAACAAAACTATTGGGTCCATAAGAGTGGATTTGGCACGTTCGTTTCGTTTCTGGATGAATCGGTGCATCGTTTCATTTTCGACCCGGATCGGTGCATTAAATGCAACACCGGCATGGTTTTCGGCACAGTAACGAAACTGACCCAAACGAACCAAAACATCACTATTGGGTCCAAAAAAGTGGATTGGGTGCGTTCATTTTGTTTCTGGATGAATCGGTGCATCGTTTCATTTTCGGCCCGGATCGATGCATTAAATGCAACACCGACATGGTTTTCGGCACAGTAACGAAACTGACCCAAACGAACCAAAACAAAACTATTGGGTCCATAAGAGTGGATTTGGCACGTTCGTTTCATTTCTGGATGAATCGGTGCATCGTTTCATTTTCGGCCCGGATCGGTGCATTAAATGCAACACCGGCATGGTTTTCGGCACAGTAACGAAACTGACCCAAACGAACCAAAACATCACTATTGGGTCCAAAAAAGTGGATTGGGTGCGTTCGTTTCGTTTCTGGATGAATCGGTGCATCGTTTCATTTCCAGCCCGGATCGTTGCATCAAATGCAACACCGGCATGGTTTTCGGCACAGTAACGAAACTGACCCAAACGAACCAAAACATCAATATTGGGTCCAAAAAACTGGATTGGGTGCGTTCGTTTTGTTTCTGGATGAATCGGTGCGTCGTTTCATTTCCGGCCCGGATCGGTGCATTAAATGCAACACCGGCATGGTTTTCGGCACAGTAACGAAACTGACCCAAACGAACCAAAACAAAACTATTGGGTCCAAAAAAGTCGATTGGGTGCGTTCATTTCGTTTCTGGATGAATCGGTGCATCCTTTCATCTCCGGCCCGGATCGGTGCATTAAATGCAACACCGGCATGGTTTTCGGCACAGTAATGAAACTGACCCAAACGAACCAAAACAAAACTATTGGGTCCATAAGAGTGGATTTGGCACGTTCGTTTCGTTTCTGGTTGAATCGGTGCATCGTTTCATTTTCCGGCCCGGATCGGTGCATCAAATGCAACATCGGCATGGTTTTCGGCACAGTAACGAAACTGACCCAAACGAACCAAAACAAAACTATTGGGTCCAAAAAAGTCGATTGGGTGTGTTCGTTTCGTTTCTGGATGAATCGGTGCATCCTTTCATCTCCGGCCCGGATCGGTGCATTAAATGCAACACCGGCATGGTTTTCGGCACAGTAACGAAGCTGGCCCAAACGAACCAAAACATCACTATTGGGTCCAAAAATGTCGATTGGGCACGTTCGTTTCGTGCTGGACGAATCGGTGCATCATTTCGTTTCGGGCCCGGATCGGTGCATTAAATGCAACACCGGCATGGTTTTCGGCACAGTAACGAAACGGACCCAAACGATCCAAAACATCACTATTGGGCCCAAAAAAGTGGATTGGGTGGATTCGTGTCGTTTCTGGACAAATCGGTGCATCGGATCCATTCCGGCCCGAATCGGTGCATTAAATGCAACACCGGCATGGTTTTCGGCACAGTAACGAAACGGACCCAAACGATCCAAAACATCACTATTGGGCCCAAAAAAGTGGATTGGGTGGATTCGTTTCGTTTCTGGACAAATCGGTGCATCGGATCCATTCCGGCCCGAATCGGTGCATTAAATGCAACACCGGCATGAATTTCGGCACAGTAACGAAACTGACCCAAACGAACCAAAACAAAACTATTGGGTCCATAAGAGTGGATTTGGCACGTTCGTTTCGTTTCTGGATGAATCGGTGCATCGTTTCATTTCCGGCCCGGATCGGTGCATTAAATGCAACACCTGTTTTTGGCACAGTAACGAAACTGACCCAAACGAACCAAAACATCAATATTGGGTCCAAAAAACTGGATTGGGTGCGTTCGTTTTGTTTCTGGATGAATCGGTGCATCGTTTCATTTCCGGCCCGGATTGATGAATTAAATGCAACACCGGCATGATTTTCGGCACAGTAACGAAACTGACCCAAACGAACCAAAACAAAACTATTGGGTCCATAAGAGTGGATTTGGCACGTTCGTTTCGTTTCTGGATGAATCGGTGCATCGTTTCATTTCCAGCCCGGATCGTTGCATCAAATGCAACACCGGCATGGTTTTCGGCACAGTAACGAAACTGACCCAAACGAACCAAAACATCAATATTGGGTCCAAAAAACTGGATTGGGTGCGTTCGTTTTGTTTTTGGATGAATCGGTGCATCGTTTCATTTCCGGCCCGGATCGATGCATTAAATGCAACACCGGCATGATTTTCGGCACAGTAACGAAACTGACCCTAATGCACCAAAACAAAACTATTGGGTCCATAAGAGTGGATTTGGCACGTTCGTTTCGTTTCTGGATGAATCGGTGCATCGTTTCATTTCCGGCCCGGATCGGTGCATTAAATGCAACATCGGCATGGTTTTCGGCACAGTAACGAAACTGACCCAAACGAACCAAAACATCACTATTGGGTCCAAAAAAGTGGATTGGGTGCGTTCATTTTGTTTCTGGATGAATCGGTGCATCGTTTCATTTTCGGCCCGGATCGATGCATTAAATGCAACACCGACATGGTTTTCGGCACAGTAATGAAACTGACCCAAACGAACCAAAACAAAACTATTGGGTCCATAAGAGTGGATTTGGCACGTTCGTTTCGTTTCTGGATGAATCGGTGCATCGTTTCATTTTCCGGCCCGGATCGGTGCATCAAATGCAACATCGGCATGGTTTTCGGCACAGTAACGAAACTGACCCAAACGAACCAAAACAAAACTATTGGGTCCAAAAAAGTCGATTGGGTGTGTTCGTTTCGTTTCTGGATGAATCGGTGCATCCTTTCATCTCCGGCCCGGATCGGTGCATTAAATGCAACACCGGCATGGTTTTCGGCACAGTAACGAAGCTGGCCCAAACGAACCAAAACATCACTATTGGGTCCAAAAATGTCGATTGGGCACGTTCGTTTCGTGCTGGACGAATCGGTGCATCATTTCGTTTCGGGCCCGGATCGGTGCATTAAATGCAACACCGGCATGGTTGTCGGCACAGTAACGAAACGGACCCAAACGATCCAAAACATCACTATTGGGCCCAAAAAAGTGGATTGGGTGGATTCGTGTCGTTTCTGGACAAATCGGTGCATCGGATCCATTCCGGCCCGAATCGGTGCATTAAATGCAACACCGGCATGGTTTTCGGCACAGTAACGAAACGGACCCAAACGATCCAAAACATCACTATTGGGCCCAAAAAAGTGGATTGGGTGGATTCGTTTCGTTTCTGGACAAATCGGTGCATCGGATCCATTCCGGCCCGAATCGGTGCATTAAATGCAACACCGGCATGAATTTCGGCACAGTAACGAAACTGACCCAAACGAACCAAAACAAAACTATTGGGTCCATAAGAGTGGATTTGGCACGTTCGTTTCGTTTCTGGATGAATCGGTGCATCGTTTCATTTCCGGCCCGGATCGGTGCATTAAATGCAACACCTGTTTTTGGCACAGTAACGAAACTGACCCAAACGAACCAAAACATCAATATTGGGTCCAAAAAACTGGATTGGGTGCGTTCGTTTTGTTTCTGGATGAATCGGTGCATCGTTTCATTTCCGGCCCGGATCGATGAATTAAATGCAACACCGGCATGATTTTCGGCACAGTAACGAAACTGACCCAAACGAACCAAAACAAAACTATTGGGTCCATAAGAGTGGATTTGGCACGTTCGTTTCGTTTCTGGATGAATCGGTGCATCGTTTCATTTCCAGCCCGGATCGTTGCATCAAATGCAACACCGGCATGGTTTTCGGCACAGTAACGAAACTGACCCAAACGAACCAAAACATCAATATTGGGTCCAAAAAACTGGATTGGGTGCGTTCGTTTTGTTTCTGGATGAATCGGTGCATCGTTTCATTTCCGGCCCGGATCGATGCATTAAATGCAACACCGGCATGATTTTCGGCACAGTAACGAAACTGACCCTAATGCACCAAAACAAAACTATTGGGTCCATAAGAGTGGATTTGGCACGTTCGTTTCGTTTCTGGATGAATCGGTGCATCGTTTCATTTCCGGCCCGGATCGGTGCATTAAATGCAACATCGGCATGGTTTTCGGCACAGTAACGAAACTGACCCAAACGAACCAAAACATCACTATTGGGTCCAAAAAAGTGGATTGGGTGCGTTCATTTTGTTTCTGGATGAATCGGTGCATCGTTTCATTTTCGGCCCGGATCGATGCATTAAATGCAACACCGACATGGTTTTCGGCACAGTAATGAAACTGACCCAAACGAACCAAAACAAAACTATTGGGTCCATAAGAGTGGATTTGGCACGTTCGTTTCGTTTCTGGATGAATCGGTGCATCGTTTCATTTTCCGGCCCGGATCGGTGCATCAAATGCAACATCGGCATGGTTTTCGGCACAGTAACGAAACTGACCCAAACGAACCAAAACAAAACTATTGGGTCCAAAAAAGTCGATTGGGTGTGTTCGTTTCGTTTCTGGATGAATCGGTGCATCCTTTCATCTCCGGCCCGGATCGGTGCATTAAATGCAACACCGGCATGGTTTTCGGCACAGTAACGAAGCTGGCCCAAACGAACCAAAACATCACTATTGGGTCCAAAAATGTCGATTGGGCACATTCGTTTCGTGCTGGACGAATCGGTGCATCATTTCGTTTCGGGCCCGGATCGGTGCATTAAATGCAACACCGGCATGGTTTTCGGCACAGTAACGAAACGGACCCAAACGATCCAAAACATCACTATTGGGCCCAAAAAAGTGGATTGGGTGGATTCGTGTCGTTTCTGGACAAATCGGTGCATCGGATCCATTCCGGCCCGAATCGGTGCATTAAATGCAACACCGGCATGAATTTCGGCACAGTAACGAAACTGACCCAAACGAACCAAAACAAAACTATTGGGTCCATAAGAGTGGATTTGGCACGTTCGTTTCGTTTCTGGATGAATCGGTGCATCGTTTCATTTCCGGCCCGGATCGGTGCATTAAATGCAACACCTGTTTTTGGCACAGTAACGAAACTGACCCAAACGAACCAAAACATCAATATTGGGTCCAAAAAACTGGATTGGGTGCGTTCGTTTTGTTTCTGGATGAATCGGTGCATCGTTTCATTTCCGGCCCGGATCGATGAATTAAATGCAACACCGGCATGATTTTCGGCACAGTAACGAAACTGACCCAAACGAACCAAAACAAAACTATTGGGTCCATAAGAGTGGATTTGGCACGTTCGTTTCGTTTCTGGATGAATCGGTGCATCGTTTCATTTTCGGCCCGGATCGGTGCATTAAATGCAACACCGGCATGGTTTTCGGCACAGTAACGAAACTGACCCAAACGAACCAAAACATCACTATTGGGTCCAAAAAAGTGGATTGGGTGCGTTCATTTTGTTTCTGGATGAATCGGTGCATCGTTTCATTTTCGGCCCGGATCGGTGCATTAAATGCAACACCGGCATGGTTTTCGGCACAGTAACGAAACTGACCCAAACGAACCAAAACATCAATATTGGGTCCAAAAAACTGGATTGGGTGCGTTCGTTTTGTTTCTGGATGAATCGGTGCATCGTTTCATTTCCGGCCCGGATCGATGCATTAAATGCAACACCGGCATGATTTTCGGCACAGTAACGAAACTGACCCTAATGCACCAAAACAAAACTATTGGGTCCATAAGAGTGGATTTGGCACGTTCGTTTCGTTTCTGGATGAATCGGTGCATCGTTTCATTTCCGGCCCGGATCGGTGCATTAAATGCAACATCGGCATGGTTTTCGGCACAGTAACGAAACTGACCCAAACGAACCAAAACATCACTATTGGGTCCAAAAAAGTGGATTGGGTGCGTTCATTTTGTTTCTGGATGAATCGGTGCATCGTTTCATTTTCGGCCCGGATCGATGCATTAAATGCAACACCGACATGGTTTTCGGCACAGTAATGAAACTGACCCAAACGAACCAAAACAAAACTATTGGGTCCATAAGAGTGGATTTGGCACGTTCGTTTCGTTTCTGGATGAATCGGTGCATCGTTTCATTTTCCGGCCCGGATCGGTGCATCAAATGCAACATCGGCATGGTTTTCGGCACAGTAACGAAACTGACCCAAACGAACCAAAACAAAACTATTGGGTCCAAAAAAGTCGATTGGGTGTGTTCGTTTCGTTTCTGGATGAATCGGTGCATCCTTTCATCTCCGGCCCGGATCGGTGCATTAAATGCAACACCGGCATGGTTTTCGGCACAGTAACGAAGCTGGCCCAAACGAACCAAAACATCACTATTGGGTCCAAAAATGTCGATTGGGCACATTCGTTTCGTGCTGGACGAATCGGTGCATCATTTCGTTTCGGGCCCGGATCGGTGCATTAAATGCAACACCGGCATGGTTTTCGGCACAGTAACGAAACGGACCCAAACGATCCAAAACATCACTATTGGGCCCAAAAAAGTGGATTGGGTGGATTCGTGTCGTTTCTGGACAAATCGGTGCATCGGATCCATTCCGGCCCGAATCGGTGCATTAAATGCAACACCGGCATGAATTTCGGCACAGTAACGAAACTGACCCAAACGAACCAAAACAAAACTATTGGGTCCATAAGAGTGGATTTGGCACGTTCGTTTCGTTTCTGGATGAATCGGTGCATCGTTTCATTTCCGGCCCGGATCGGTGCATTAAATGCAACACCTGTTTTTGGCACAGTAACGAAACTGACCCAAACGAACCAAAACATCAATATTGGGTCCAAAAAACTGGATTGGGTGCGTTCGTTTTGTTTCTGGATGAATCGGTGCATCGTTTCATTTCCGGCCCGGATCGATGAATTAAATGCAACACCGGCATGATTTTCGGCACAGTAACGAAACTGACCCAAACGAACCAAAACAAAACTATTGGGTCCATAAGAGTGGATTTGGCACGTTCGTTTCGTTTCTGGATGAATCGGTGCATCGTTTCATTTTCGGCCCGGATCGGTGCATTAAATGCAACACCGGCATGGTTTTCGGCACAGTAACGAAACTGACCCAAACGAACCAAAACATCACTATTGGGTCCAAAAAAGTGGATTGGGTGCGTTCATTTTGTTTCTGGATGAATCGGTGCATCGTTTCATTTTCGGCCCGGATCGATGCATTAAATGCAACACCGACATGGTTTTCGGCACAGTAACGAAACTGACCCAAACGAACCAAAACAAAACTATTGGGTCCATAAGAGTGGATTTGGCACGTTCGTTTCGTTTCTGGATGAATCGGTGCATCGTTTCATTTCCAGCCCGGATCGTTGCATCAAATGCAACACCGGCATGGTTTTCGGCACAGTAACGAAACTGACCCAAACGAACCAAAACATCAATATTGGGTCCAAAAAACTGGATTGGGTGCGTTCGTTTTGTTTCTGGATGAATCGGTGCATCGTTTCATTTCCGGCCCGGATCGATGCATTAAATGCAACACCGGCATGATTTTCGGCACAGTAACGAAACTGACCCAAATGAACCAAAACAAAACTATTGGGTCCATAAGAGTGGATTTGGCACGTTCGTTTCGTTTCTGGATGAATCGGTGCATCGTTTCATTTCCGGCACGGATCGGTGCATTAAATGCAACACCGGCATGGTTTTCGGCACAGTAACGAAACTGACCCAAACGAACCAAAACATCACTATTGGGTCCAAAAAAGTGGATTGGGTGCGTTCATTTTGTTTCTGGATGAATCGGTGCATCGTTTCATTTTCGGCCCGGATCGATGCATTAAATGCAACACCGACATGGTTTTCGGCACAGTAATGAAACTGACCCAAACGAACCAAAACAAAACTATTGGGTCCATAAGAGTGGATTTGGCACGTTCGTTTCGTTTCTGGATGAATCGGTGCATCGTTTCATTTTCCGGCCCGGATCGGTGCATCAAATGCAACATCGGCATGGTTTTCGGCACAGTAACGAAACTGACCCAAACGAACCAAAACAAAACTATTGGGTCCAAAAAAGTCGATTGGGTGTGTTCGTTTCGTTTCTGGATGAATCGGTGCATCCTTTCATCTCCGGCCCGGATCGGTGCATTAAATGCAACACCGGCATGGTTTTCGGCACAGTAACGAAGCTGGCCCAAACGAACCAAAATATCACTATTGGGTCCAAAAATGTCGATTGGGCACGTTCGTTTCGTGCTGGACGAATCGGTGCATCATTTCGTTTCGGGCCCGGATCGGTGCATTAAATGCAACATCGGCATGGTTTTCGGCACAGTAACGAAACGGACCCAAACGATCCAAAACATCACTATTGGGCCCAAAAAAGTGGATTGGGTGGATTCGTGTCGTTTCTGGACAAATCGGTGCATCGGATCCATTCCGGCCCGAATCGGTGCATTAAATGCAACACCGGCATGGTTTTCGGCACAGTAACGAAACGGACCCAAACGATCCAAAACATCACTATTGGGCCCAAAAAAGTGGATTGGGTGGATTCGTTTCGTTTCTGGACAAATCGGTGCATCGGATCCATTCCGGCCCGAATCGGTGCATTAAATGCAACACCGGCATGAATTTCGGCACAGTAACGAAACTGACCCAAACGAACCAAAACAAAACTATTGGGTCCATAAGAGTGGATTTGGCACGTTCGTTTCGTTTCTGGATGAATCGGTGCATCGTTTCATTTCCGGCCCGGATCGGTGCATTAAATGCAACACGTGTTTTTGGCACAGTAACGAAACTGACCCAAACGAACCAAAACATCAATATTGGGTCCAAAAAACTGGATTGGGTGCGTTCGTTTTGTTTCTGGATGAATCGGTGCATCGTTTCATTTCCGGCCCGGATCGATGAATTAAATGCAACACCGGCATGATTTTCGGCACAGTAACGAAACTGACCCAAACGAACCAAAACAAAACTATTGGGTCCATAAGAGTGGATTTGGCACGTTCGTTTCGTTTCTGGATGAATCGGTGCATCGTTTCATTTCCAGCCCGGATCGTTGCATCAAATGCAACACCGGCATGGTTTTCGGCACAGTAACGAAACTGACCCAAACGAACCAAAACATCAATATTGGGTCCAAAAAACTGGATTGGGTGCGTTCGTTTTGTTTCTGGATGAATCGGTGCATCGTTTCATTTCCGGCCCGGATCGATGCATTAAATGCAACACCGGCATGATTTTCGGCACAGTAACGAAACTGACCCTAATGCACCAAAACAAAACTATTGGGTCCATAAGAGTGGATTTGGCACGTTCGTTTCGTTTCTGGATGAATCGGTGCATCGTTTCATTTCCGGCCCGGATCGGTGCATTAAATGCAACATCGGCATGGTTTTCGGCACAGTAACGAAACTGACCCAAACGAACCAAAACATCACTATTGGGTCCAAAAAAGTGGATTGGGTGCGTTCATTTCGTTTCTGGATGAATCGGTGCATCGTTTCATTTTCGGCCCGGATCGATGCATTAAATGCAACACCGACATGGTTTTCGGCACAGTAATGAAACTGACCCAAACGAACCAAAACAAAACTATTGGGTCCATAAGAGTGGATTTGGCACGTTCGTTTCGTTTCTGGATGAATCGGTGCATCGTTTCATTTTCCGGCCCGGATCGGTGCATCAAATGCAACATCGGCATGGTTTTCGGCACAGTAACGAAACTGACCCAAACGAACCAAAACAAAACTATTGGGTCCAAAAAAGTCGATTGGGTGTGTTCGTTTCGTTTCTGGATGAATCGGTGCATCCTTTCATCTCCGGCCCGGATCGGTGCATTAAATGCAACACCGGCATGGTTTTCGGCACAGTAACGAAGCTGGCCCAAACGAACCAAAACATCACTATTGGGTCCAAAAATGTCGATTGGGCACGTTCGTTTCGTGCTGGACGAATCGGTGCATCATTTCGTTTCGGGCCCGGATCGGTGCATTAAATGCAACACCGGCATGGTTTTCGGCACAGTAACGAAACGGACCCAAACGATCCAAAACATCACTATTGGGCCCAAAAAAGTGGATTGGGTGGATTCGTGTCGTTTCTGGACAAATCGGTGCATCGGATCCATTCCGGCCCGAATCGGTGCATTAAATGCAACACCGGCATGGTTTTCGGCACAGTAACGAAACGGACCCAAACGATCCAAAACATCACTATTGGGCCCAAAAAAGTGGATTGGGTGGATTCGTTTCGTTTCTGGACAAATCGGTGCATCGGATCCATTCCGGCCCGAATCGGTGCATTAAATGCAACACCGGCATGAATTTCGGCACAGTAACGAAACTGACCCAAACGAACCAAAACAAAACTATTGGGTCCATAAGAGTGGATTTGGCACGTTCGTTTCGTTTCTGGATGAATCGGTGCATCGTTTCATTTCCGGCCCGGATCGGTGCATTAAATGCAACACCTGTTTTTGGCACAGTAACGAAACTGACCCAAACGAACCAAAACATCAATATTGGGTCCAAAAAACTGGATTGGGTGCGTTCGTTTTGTTCCTGGATGAATCGGTGCATCGTTTCATTTCCGGCCCGGATCGATGAATTAAATGCAACACCGGCATGATTTTCGGCACAGTAACGAAACTGACCCAAACGAACCAAAACAAAACTATTGGGTCCATAAGAGTGGATTTGGCACGTTCGTTTCGTTTCTGGATGAATCGGTGCATCGTTTCATTTTCGGCCCGGATCGGTGCATTAAATGCAACACCGGCATGGTTTTCGGCACAGTAACGAAACTGACCCAAACGAACCAAAACATCACTATTGGGTCCAAAAAAGTGGATTGGGTGCGTTCATTTTGTTTCTGGATGAATCGGTGCATCGTTTCATTTTCGGCCCGGATCGATGCATTAAATGCAACACCGACATGGTTTTCGGCACAGTAACGAAACTGACCCAAACGAACCAAAACAAAACTATTGGGTCCATAAGAGTGGATTTGGCACGTTCGTTTCGTTTCTGGATGAATCGGTGCATCGTTTCATTTCCAGCCCGGATCGTTGCATCAAATGCAACACCGGCATGGTTTTCGGCACAGTAACGAAACTGACCCAAACGAACCAAAACATCAATATTGGGTCCAAAAAACTGGATTGGGTGCGTTCGTTTTGTTTCTGGATGAATCGGTGCATCGTTTCATTTCCGGCCCGGATCGATGAATTAAATGCAACACCGGCATGATTTTCGGCACAGTAACGAAACTGACCCAAACGAACCAAAACAAAACTATTGGGTCCATAAGAGTGGATTTGGCACGTTCGTTTCGTTTCTGGATGAATCGGTGCATCGTTTCATTTTCGGCCCGGATCGGTGCATTAAATGCAACACCGGCATGGTTTTCGGCACAGTAACGAAACTGACCCAAACGAACCAAAACATCACTATTGGGTCCAAAAAAGTGGATTGGGTGCGTTCATTTTGTTTCTGGATGAATCGGTGCATCGTTTCATTTTCGGCCCGGATCGATGCATTAAATGCAACACCGACATGGTTTTCGGCACAGTAACGAAACTGACCCAAACGAACCAAAACAAAACTATTGGGTCCATAAGAGTGGATTTGGCACGTTCGTTTCGTTTCTGGATGAATCGGTGCATCGTTTCATTTCCAGCCCGGATCGTTGCATCAAATGCAACACCGGCATGGTTTTCGGCACAGTAACGAAACTGACCCAAACGAACCAAAACATCAATATTGGGTCCAAAAAACTGGATTGGGTGCGTTCGTTTTGTTTCTGGATGAATCGGTGCATCGTTTCATTTCCGGCCCGGATCGATGCATTAAATGCAACACCGGCATGATTTTCGGCACAGTAACGAAACTGACCCAAATGAACCAAAACAAAACTATTGGGTCCATAAGAGTGGATTTGGCACGTTTGTTTCGTTTCTGGATGAATCGGTGCATCGTTTCATTTCCGGCCCGGATCGGTGCATTAAATGCAACACCGGCATGGTTTTCGGCACAGTAACGAAACTGACCCAAACGAACCAAAACATCACTATTGGGTCCAAAAAAGTGGATTGGGTGCGTTCATTTTGTTTCTGGATGAATCGGTGCATCGTTTCATTTTCGGCCCGGATCGATGCATTAAATGCAACACCGACATGGTTTTCGGCACAGTAATGAAACTGACCCAAACGAACCAAAACAAAACTATTGGGTCCATAAGAGTGGATTTGGCACGTTCGTTTCGTTTCTGGATGAATCGGTGCATCGTTTCATTTTCCGGCCCGGATCGGTGCATCAAATGCAACATCGGCATGGTTTTCGGCACAGTAACGAAACTGACCCAAACGAACCAAAACAAAACTATTGGGTCCAAAAAAGTCGATTGGGTGTGTTCGTTTCGTTTCTGGATGAATCGGTGCATCCTTTCATCTCCGGCCCGGATCGGTGCATTAAATGCAACACCGGCATGGTTTTCGGCACAGTAACGAAACTGGCCCAAACGAACCAAAACATCACTATTGGGTCCAAAAATGTCGATTGGGCACGTTCGTTTTGTGCTGGACGAATCGGTGCATCATTTCGTTTCGGGCCCGGATCGGTGCATTAAATGCAACACCGACATGGTTTTCGGCACAGTAACGAAACGGACCCAAACGATCCAAAACATCACTATTGGGCCCAAAAAAGTGGATTGGGTGGATTCGTGTCGTTTCTGGACAAATCGGTGCATCGGATCCATTCCGGCCCGAATCGGTGCATTAAATGCAACACCGGCATGGTTTTCGGCACAGTAACGAAACGGACCCAAACGATCCAAAACATCACTATTGGGCCCAAAAAAGTGGATTGGGTGGATTCGTTTCGTTTCTGGACAAATCGGTGCATCGGATCCATTCCGGCCCGAATCGGTGCATTAAATGCAACACCGGCATGAATTTCGGCACAGTAACGAAACTGACCCAAACGAAGCAAAACAAAACTATTGGGTCCATAAGAGTGGATTTGGCACGTTCGTTTCGTTTCTGGATGAATCGGTGCATCGTTTCATTTCCAGCCCGGATCGTTGCATCAAATGCAACACCGGCATGGTTTTCGGCACAGTAACGAAACTGACCCAAACGAACCAAAACATCAATATTGGGTCCAAAAAACTGGATTGGGTGCGTTCGTTTTGTTTCTGGATGAATCGGTGCATCGTTTCATTTCCGGCCCGGATCGATGAATTAAATGCAACACCGGCATGATTTTCGGCACAGTAACGAAACTGACCCAAACGAACCAAAACAAAACTATTGGGTCCATAAGAGTGGATTTGGCACGTTCGTTTCGTTTCTGGATGAATCGGTGCATCGTTTCATTTTCGGCCCGGATCGGTGCATTAAATGCAACACCGGCATGGTTTTCGGCACAGTAACGAAACTGACCCAAACGAACCAAAACATCACTATTGGGTCCAAAAAAGTGGATTGGGTGCGTTCATTTTGTTTCTGGATGAATCGGTGCATCGTTTCATTTTCGGCCCGGATCGATGCATTAAATGCAACACCGACATGGTTTTCGGCACAGTAACGAAACTGACCCAAACGAACCAAAACAAAACTATTGGGTCCATAAGAGTGGATTTGGCACGTTCGTTTCGTTTCTGGATGAATCGGTGCATCGTTTCATTTCCAGCCCGGATCGTTGCATCAAATGCAACACCGGCATGGTTTTCGGCACAGTAACGAAACTGACCCAAACGAACCAAAACATCAATATTGGGTCCAAAAAACTGGATTGGGTGCGTTCGTTTTGTTTCTGGATGAATCGGTGCATCGTTTCATTTCCGGCCCGGATCGATGCATTAAATGCAACACCGGCATGATTTTCGGCACAGTAACGAAACTGACCCAAATGAACCAAAACAAAACTATTGGGTCCATAAGAGTGGATTTGGCACGTTCGTTTCGTTTCTGGATGAATCGGTGCATCGTTTCATTTCCGGCCCGGATCGGTGCATTAAATGCAACACCGGCATGGTTTTCGGCACAGTAACGAAACTGACCCAAACGAACCAAAACGTCACTATTGGGTCCAAAAAAGTGGATTGGGTGCGTTCATTTTGTTTCTGGATGAATCGGTGCATCGTTTCATTTTCGGCCCGGATCGATGCATTAAATGCAACACCGACATGGTTTTCGGCACAGTAATGAAACTGACCCAAACGAACCAAAACAAAACTATTGGGTCCATAAGAGTGGATTTGGCACGTTCGTTTCGTTTCTGGATGAATCGGTGCATCGTTTCATTTTCCGGCCCGGATCGGTGCATCAAATGCAACATCGGCATGGTTTTCGGCACAGTAACGAAACTGACCCAAACGAACCAAAACAAAACTATTGGGTCCAAAAAAGTCGATTGGGTGTGTTCGTTTCGTTTCTGGATGAATCGGTGCATCCTTTCATCTCCGGCCCGGATCGGTGCATTAAATGCAACACCGGCATGGTTTTCGGCACAGTAACGAAACTGGCCCAAACGAACCAAAACATCACTATTGGGTCCAAAAATGTCGATTGGGCACGTTCGTTTCGTGCTGGACGAATCGGTGCATCATTTCGTTTCGGGCCCGGATCGGTGCATTAAATGCAACACCGGCATGGTTTTCGGCACAGTAACGAAACGGACCCAAACGATCCAAAACATCACTATTGGGCCCAAAAAAGTGGATTGGGTGGATTCGTGTCGTTTCTGGACAAATCGGTGCATCGGATCCATTCCGGCCCGAATCGGTGCATTAAATGCAACACCGGCATGGTTTTCGGCACAGTAACGAAACGGACCCAAACGATCCAAAACATCACTATTGGGCCCAAAAAAGTGGATTGGGTGGATTCGTTTCGTTTCTGGACAAATCGGTGCATCGGATCCATTCCGGCCCGAATCGGTGCATTAAATGCAACACCGGCATGAATTTCGGCACAGTAACGAAACTGACCCAAACGAAGCAAAACAAAACTATTGGGTCCATAAGAGTGGATTTGGCACGTTCGTTTCGTTTCTGGATGAATCGGTGCATCGTTTCATTTCCAGCCCGGATCGTTGCATCAAATGCAACACCGGCATGGTTTTCGGCACAGTAACGAAACGGACCCAAACGATCCAAAACATCACTATTGGGCCCAAAAAAGTGGATTGGGTGGATTCGTTTCGTTTCTGGACAAATCGGTGCATCGGATCCATTCCGGCCCGAATCGGTGCATTAAATGCAACACCGGCATGAATTTCGGCACAGTAACGAAACTGACCCAAACGAACCAAAACAAAACTATTGGGTCCATAAGAGTGGATTTGGCACGTTCGTTTCGTTTCCGGATGAATCGGTGCATCGTTTCATTTCCGGCCCGGATCGGTGCATTAAATGCAACACCAGTTTTTGGCACAGTAACGAAACTGACCCAAACGAACCAAAACATCAATATTGGGTCCAAAAAACTGGATTAGGTGGATTCATTTTGTTTCTGGATGAATCGGTGCATCGTTTCATTTCCGGCCCGGATCGATGAATTAAATGCAACACCGGCATGGTTTTCGGCACAGTAACGAAACTGACCCAAACGAACCAAAACATCACTATTGGGTCCAAAAAAGTGGATTGGGTGCGTTCATTTTGTTTCTGGATGAATCGGTGCATCGTTTCATTTTCGGCCCGGATCGATGCATTAAATGCAACACCGACATGGTTTTCGGCACAGTAACGAAACTGACCCAAACGAACCAAAACAAAACTATTGGGTCCATAAGAGTGGATTTGGCACGTTCGTTTCGTTTCTGGATGAATCGGTGCATCGTTTCATTTCCAGCCCGGATCGTTGCATCAAATGCAACACCGGCATGGTTTTCGGCACAGTAACGAAACTGACCCAAACGAACCAAAACATCAATATTGGGTCCAAAAAACTGGATTGGGTGCGTTCGTTTTGTTTCTGGATGAATCGGTGCATCGTTTCATTTCCGGCCCGGATCGATGCATTAAATGCAACACCGACATGGTTTTCGGCACAGTAACGAAACTGACCCAAACGAACCAAAACAAAACTATTGGGTCCATAAGAGTGGATTTGGCACGTTCGTTTCGTTTCTGGATGAATCGGTGCATCGTTTCATTTCCAGCCCGGATCGTTGCATCAAATGCAACACCGGCATGGTTTTCGGCACAGTAACGAAACTGACCCAAACGAACCAAAACATCAATATTGGGTCCAAAAAACTGGATTGGGTGCGTTCGTTTTGTTTCTGGATGAATCGGTGCATCGTTTCATTTCCGGCCCGGATCGATGAATTAAATGCAACACCGGCATGATTTTCGGCACAGTAACGAAACTGACCCAAACGAACCAAAACAAAACTATTGGGTCCATAAGAGTGGATTTGGCACGTTCATTTCGTTTCTGGATGAATCGGTGCATCGTTTCATTTTCGGCCCGGATCGGTGCATTAAATGCAACACCGGCATGGTTTTCGGCACAGTAACGAAACTGACCCAAACGAACCAAAACATCACTATTGGGTCCAAAAAAGTGGATTGGGTGCGTTCATTTTGTTTCTGGATGAATCGGTGCATCGTTTCATTTTCGGCCCGGATCGATGCATTAAATGCAACACCGACATGGTTTTCGGCACAGTAACAAAACTGACCCAAACGAACCAAAACAAAACTATTGGGTCCATAAGAGTGGATTTGGCACGTTCGTTTCGTTTCTGGATGAATCGGTGCATCGTTTCATTTCCAGCCCGGATCGTTGCATCAAATGCAACACCGGCATGGTTTTCGGCACAGTAACGAAACTGACCCAAACGAACCAAAACATCAATATTGGGTCCAAAAAACTGGATTGGGTGCGTTCGTTTTGTTTCTGGATGAATCGGTGCATCGTTTCATTTCTGGCCCGGATCGATGCATTAAATGCAACACCGGCATGATTTTCGGCACAGTAACGAAACTGACCCAAATGAACCAAAACAAAACTATTGGGTCCATAAGAGTGGATTTGGCACGTTCGTTTCGTTTCTGGATGAATCGGTGCATCGTTTCATTTCCGGCCCGGATCGGTGCATTAAATGCAACACCTGTTTTTGGCACAGTAACGAAACTGACCCAAACGAACCAAAACATCAATATTGGGTCCAAAAAACTGGATTGGGTGCGTTCGTTTTGTTTCTGGATGAATCGGTGCATCGTTTCATTTCCGGCCTGGATCGATGAATTAAATGCAACACCGGCATGATTTTCGGCACAGTAATGAAACTGACCCAAACGAACCAAAACAAAACTATTGGGTCCATAAGAGTGGATTTGGCACGTTCGTTTCGTTTCTGGATGAATCGGTGCATCGTTTCATTTTTGGCCCGGATCGGTGCATTAAATGCAACACCGGCATGGTTTTTGGCACAGTAACGAAACTGACCCAAACGAACCAAAACATCACTATTGGGTCCAAAAAAGTGGATTGGGTGCGTTCATTTTGTTTCTGGATGAATCGGTGCATCGTTTCATTTTCGGCCCGGATCGATGCATTAAATGCAACACCGACATGGTTTTC
This sequence comes from Echinochloa phyllopogon, assembly GCA_033239725.1. Taxonomy (NCBI): domain Eukaryota; kingdom Viridiplantae; phylum Streptophyta; class Magnoliopsida; order Poales; family Poaceae; genus Echinochloa; species Echinochloa phyllopogon. Next base: position 35,869,871 of record BTCW01000018.1, read on the forward strand.
GGCACAGTAACGAAACTGACCCAAACGAACCAAAACATCACTATTGGGTCCAAAAAAGTGGATTGGGTGCGTTCATTTTGTTTCTGGATGAATCGGTGCATCGTTTCATTTTCGGCCCGGATCGATGCATTAAATGCAACACCGACATGGTTTTCGGCACAGTAATGAAACTGACCCAAACGAACCAAAACAAAACTATTGGGTCCATAAGAGTGGATTTGGCACGTTCGTTTCGTTTCTGGATGAATCGGTGCATCGTTTCATTTTCCGGCCCGGATCGGTGCATCAAATGCAACATCGGCATGGTTTTCGGCACAGTAACGAAACTGACCCAAACGAACCAAAACAAAACTATTGGGTCCAAAAAAGTCGATTGGGTGTGTTCGTTTCGTTTCTGGATGAATCGGTGCATCCTTTCATCTCCGGCCCGGATCGGTGCATTAAATGCAACACCGGCATGGTTTTCGGCACAGTAACGAAACTGGCCCAAACGAACCAAAACATCACTATTGGGTCCAAAAATGTCGATTGGGCACGTTCGTTTCGTGCTGGACGAATCGGTGCATCATTTCGTTTCGGGCCCGGATCGGTGCATTAAATGCAACACCGGCATGGTTTTCGGCACAGTAACGAAACGGACCCAAACGATCCAAAACATCACTATTGGGCCCAAAAAAGTGGATTGGGTGGATTCGTGTCGTTTCTGGACAAATCGGTGCATCGGATCCATTCCGGCCCGAATCGGTGCATTAAATGCAACACCGGCATGGTTTTCGGCACAGTAACGAAACGGACCCAAACGATCCAAAACATCACTATTGGGCCCAAAAAAGTGGATTGGGTGGATTCGTTTCGTTTCTGGACAAATCGGTGCATCGGATCCATTCCGGCCCGAATCGGTGCATTAAATGCAACACCGGCATGAATTTCGGCACAGTAACGAAACTGACCCAAACGAAGCAAAACAAAACTATTGGGTCCATAAGAGTGGATTTGGCACGTTCGTTTCGTTTCTGGATGAATCGGTGCATCGTTTCATTTCCAGCCCGGATCGTTGCATCAAATGCAACACCGGCATGGTTTTCGGCACAGTAACGAAACGGACCCAAACGATCCAAAACATCACTATTGGGCCCAAAAAAGTGGATTGGGTGGATTCGTTTCGTTTCTGGACAAATCGGTGCATCGGATCCATTCCGGCCCGAATCGGTGCATTAAATGCAACACCGGCATGAATTTCGGCACAGTAACGAAACTGACCCAAACGAACCAAAACAAAACTATTGGGTCCATAAGAGTGGATTTGGCACGTTCGTTTCGTTTCCGGATGAATCGGTGCATCGTTTCATTTCCGGCCCGGATCGGTGCATTAAATGCAACACCTGTTTTTGGCACAGTAACGAAACTGACCCAAACGAACCAAAACATCAATATTGGGTCCAAAAAACTGGATTAGGTGGATTCGTTTTGTTTCTGGATGAATCGGTGCATCGTTTCATTTCCGGCCCGGATCGATGAATTAAATGCAACACCGGCATGGTTTTCGGCACAGTAACGAAACTGACCCAAACGAACCAAAACATCACTATTGGGTCCAAAAAAGTGGATTGGGTGCGTTCATTTTGTTTCTGGATGAATCGGTGCATCGTTTCATTTTCGGCCCGGATCGATGCATTAAATGCAACACCGACATGGTTTTCGGCACAGTAACGAAACTGACCCAAACGAACCAAAACAAAACTATTGGGTCCATAAGAGTGGATTTGGCACGTTCGTTTCGTTTCTGGATGAATCGGTGCATCGTTTCATTTCCAGCCCGGATCGTTGCATCAAATGCAACACCGGCATGGTTTTCGGCACAGTAACGAAACTGACACAAACGAACCAAAACATCAATATTGGGTCCAAAAAACTGGATTGGGTGCGTTCGTTTTGTTTCTGGATGAATCGGTGCATCGTTTCATTTCCGGCCCGGATCGATGCATTAAATGCAACACCGACATGGTTTTCGGCACAGTAACGAAACTGACCCAAACGAACCAAAACAAAACTATTGGGTCCATAAGAGTGGATTTGGCACGTTCGTTTCGTTTCTGGATGAATCGGTGCATCGTTTCATTTCCAGCCCGGATCGTTGCATCAAATGCAACACCGGCATGGTTTTCGGCACAGTAACGAAACTGACCCAAACGAACCAAAACATCAATATTGGGTCCAAAAAACTGGATTGGGTGCGTTCGTTTTGTTTCTGGATGAATCGGTGCATCGTTTCATTTCCGGCCCGGATCGATGAATTAAATGCAACACCGGCATGATTTTCGGCACAGTAACGAAACTGACCCAAACGAACCAAAACAAAACTATTGGGTCCATAAGAGTGGATTTGGCACGTTCATTTCGTTTCTGGATGAATCGGTGCATCGTTTCATTTTCGGCCCGGATCGGTGCATTAAATGCAACACCGGCATGGTTTTCGGCACAGTAACGAAACTGACCCAAACGAACCAAAACATCACTATTGGGTCCAAAAAAGTGGATTGGGTGCGTTCATTTTGTTTCTGGATGAATCGGTGCATCGTTTCATTTTCGGCCCGGATCGATGCATTAAATGCAACACCGACATGGTTTTCGGCACAGTAACGAAACTGACCCAAACGAACCAAAACAAAACTATTGGGTCCATAAGAGTGGATTTGGCACGTTCGTTTCGTTTCTGGATGAATCGGTGCATCGTTTCATTTCCAGCCCGGATCGTTGCATCAAATGCAACACCGGCATGGTTTTCGGCACAGTAACGAAACTGACCCAAACGAACCAAAACATCAATATTGGGTCCAAAAAACTGGATTGGGTGCGTTCGTTTTGTTTCTGGATGAATCGGTGCATCGTTTCATTTCTGGCCCGGATCGATGCATTAAATGCAACACCGGCATGATTTTCGGCACAGTAACGAAACTGACCCAAATGAACCAAAACAAAACTATTGGGTCCATAAGAGTGGATTTGGCACGTTCGTTTCGTTTCTGGATGAATCGGTGCATCGTTTCATTTCCGGCCCGGATCGGTGCATTAAATGCAACACCTGTTTTTGGCACAGTAACGAAACTGACCCAAACGAACCAAAACATCAATATTGGGTCCAAAAAACTGGATTGGGTGCGTTCGTTTTGTTTCTGGATGAATCGGTGCATCGTTTCATTTCCGGCCTGGATCGATGAATTAAATGCAACACCGGCATGATTTTCGGCACAGTAATGAAACTGACCCAAACGAACCAAAACAAAACTATTGGGTCCATAAGAGTGGATTTGGCACGTTCGTTTCGTTTCTGGATGAATCGGTGCATCGTTTCATTTTTGGCCCGGATCGGTGCATTAAATGCAACACCGGCATGGTTTTTGGCACAGTAACGAAACTGACCCAAACGAACCAAAACATCACTATTGGGTCCAAAAAAGTGGATTGGGTGCGTTCATTTTGTTTCTGGATGAATCGGTGCATCGTTTCATTTTCGGCCCGGATCGATGCATTAAATGCAACACCGACATGGTTTTCGGCACAGTAACGAAACTGACCCAAACGAACCAAAACATCACTATTGGGTCCAAAAAAGTGGATTGGGTGCGTTCATTTTGTTTCTGGATGAATCGGTGCATCGTTTCATTTTCGGCCCGGATCGATGCATTAAATGCAACACCGACATGGTTTTCGGCACAGTAATGAAACTGACCCAAACGAACCAAAACAAAACTATTGGGTCCATAAGAGTGGATTTGGCACGTTCGTTTCGTTTCTGGATGAATCGGTGCATCGTTTCATTTTCCGGCCCGGATCGGTGCATCAAATGCAACATCGGCATGGTTTTCGGCACAGTAACGAAACTGACCCAAACGAACCAAAACAAAACTATTGGGTCCAAAAAAGTCGATTGGGTGTGTTCGTTTCGTTTCTGGATGAATCGGTGCATCCTTTCATCTCCGGCCCGGATCGGTGCATTAAATGCAACACCGGCATGGTTTTCGGCACAGTAACGAAACTGGCCCAAACGAACCAAAACATCACTATTGGGTCCAAAAATGTCGATTGGGCACGTTCGTTTCGTGCTGGACGAATCGGTGCATCATTTCGTTTCGGGCCCGGATCGGTGCATTAAATGCAACACCGGCATGGTTTTCGGCACAGTAACGAAACGGACCCAAACGATCCAAAACATCACTATTGGGCCCAAAAAAGTGGATTGGGTGGATTCGTGTCGTTTCTGGACAAATCGGTGCATCGGATCCATTCCGGCCCGAATCGGTGCATTAAATGCAACACCGGCATGGTTTTCGGCACAGTAACGAAACGGACCCAAACGATCCAAAACATCACTATTGGGCCCAAAAAAGTGGATTGGGTGGATTCGTTTCGTTTCTGGACAAATCGGTGCATCGGATCCATTCCGGCCCGAATCGGTGCATTAAATGCAACACCGGCATGAATTTCGGCACAGTAACGAAACTGACCCAAACGAAGCAAAACAAAACTATTGGGTCCATAAGAGTGGATTTGGCACGTTCGTTTCGTTTCTGGATGAATCGGTGCATCGTTTCATTTCCAGCCCGGATCGTTGCATCAAATGCAACACCGGCATGGTTTTCGGCACAGTAACGAAACGGACCCAAACGATCCAAAACATCACTATTGGGCCCAAAAAAGTGGATTGGGTGGATTCGTTTCGTTTCTGGACAAATCGGTGCATCGGATCCATTCCGGCCCGAATCGGTGCATTAAATGCAACACCGGCATGAATTTCGGCACAGTAACGAAACTGACCCAAACGAACCAAAACAAAACTATTGGGTCCATAAGAGTGGATTTGGCACGTTCGTTTCGTTTCCGGATGAATCGGTGCATCGTTTCATTTCCGGCCCGGATCGGTGCATTAAATGCAACACCTGTTTTTGGCACAGTAACGAAACTGACCCAAACGAACCAAAACATCAATATTGGGTCCAAAAAACTGGATTAGGTGGATTCGTTTTGTTTCTGGATGAATCGGTGCATCGTTTCATTTCCGGCCCGGATCGATGAATTAAATGCAACACCGGCATGGTTTTCGGCACAGTAACGAAACTGACCCAAACGAACCAAAACATCACTATTGGGTCCAAAAAAGTGGATTGGGTGCGTTCATTTTGTTTCTGGATGAATCGGTGCATCGTTTCATTTTCGGCCCGGATCGATGCATTAAATGCAACACCGACATGGTTTTCGGCACAGTAACGAAACTGACCCAAACGAACCAAAACAAAACTATTGGGTCCATAAGAGTGGATTTGGCACGTTCGTTTCGTTTCTGGATGAATCGGTGCATCGTTTCATTTCCAGCCCGGATCGTTGCATCAAATGCAACACCGGCATGGTTTTCGGCACAGTAACGAAACTGACACAAACGAACCAAAACATCAATATTGGGTCCAAAAAACTGGATTGGGTGCGTTCGTTTTGTTTCTGGATGAATCGGTGCATCGTTTCATTTCCGGCCCGGATCGATGCATTAAATGCAACACCGACATGGTTTTCGGCACAGTAACGAAACTGACCCAAACGAACCAAAACAAAACTATTGGGTCCATAAGAGTGGATTTGGCACGTTCGTTTCGTTTCTGGATGAATCGGTGCATCGTTTCATTTCCAGCCCGGATCGTTGCATCAAATGCAACACCGGCATGGTTTTCGGCACAGTAACGAAACTGACCCAAACGAACCAAAACATCAATATTGGGTCCAAAAAACTGGATTGGGTGCGTTCGTTTTGTTTCTGGATGAATCGGTGCATCGTTTCATTTCCGGCCCGGATCGATGAATTAAATGCAACACCGGCATGATTTTCGGCACAGTAACGAAACTGACCCAAACGAACCAAAACAAAACTATTGGGTCCATAAGAGTGGATTTGGCACGTTCATTTCGTTTCTGGATGAATCGGTGCATCGTTTCATTTTCGGCCCGGATCGGTGCATTAAATGCAACACCGGCATGGTTTTCGGCACAGTAACGAAACTGACCCAAACGAACCAAAACATCACTATTGGGTCCAAAAAAGTGGATTGGGTGCGTTCATTTTGTTTCTGGATGAATCGGTGCATCGTTTCATTTTCGGCCCGGATCGATGCATTAAATGCAACACCGACATGGTTTTCGGCACAGTAACGAAACTGACCCAAACGAACCAAAACAAAACTATTGGGTCCATAAGAGTGGATTTGGCACGTTCGTTTCGTTTCTGGATGAATCGGTGCATCGTTTCATTTCCAGCCCGGATCGTTGCATCAAATGCAACACCGGCATGGTTTTCGGCACAGTAACGAAACTGACCCAAACGAACCAAAACATCAATATTGGGTCCAAAAAACTGGATTGGGTGCGTTCGTTTTGTTTCTGGATGAATCGGTGCATCGTTTCATTTCTGGCCCGGATCGATGCATTAAATGCAACACCGGCATGATTTTCGGCACAGTAACGAAACTGACCCAAATGAACCAAAACAAAACTATTGGGTCCATAAGAGTGGATTTGGCACGTTCGTTTCGTTTCTGGATGAATCGGTGCATCGTTTCATTTCCGGCCCGGATCGGTGCATTAAATGCAACACCTGTTTTTGGCACAGTAACGAAACTGACCCAAACGAACCAAAACATCAATATTGGGTCCAAAAAACTGGATTGGGTGCGTTCGTTTTGTTTCTGGATGAATCGGTGCATCGTTTCATTTCCGGCCTGGATCGATGAATTAAATGCAACACCGGCATGATTTTCGGCACAGTAATGAAACTGACCCAAACGAACCAAAACAAAACTATTGGGTCCATAAGAGTGGATTTGGCACGTTCGTTTCGTTTCTGGATGAATCGGTGCATCGTTTCATTTTTGGCCCGGATCGGTGCATTAAATGCAACACCGGCATGGTTTTTGGCACAGTAACGAAACTGACCCAAACGAACCAAAACATCACTATTGGGTCCAAAAAAGTGGATTGGGTGCGTTCATTTTGTTTCTGGATGAATCGGTGCATCGTTTCATTTTCGGCCCGGATCGATGCATTAAATGCAACACCGACATGGTTTTCGGCACAGTAACGAAACTGACCCAAACGAACCAAAACAAAACTATTGGGTCCATAAGAGTGGATTTGGCACGTTCGTTTCGTTTCTGGATGAATCGGTGCATCGTTTCATTTCCGGCCCGGATCGGTGCATCAAATGCAACACCGGCATGGTTTTCGGCACAGTAACGAAACTGACCCAAACGAACCAAAACAAAACTATTGGGTCCAAAAAAGTCGATTGGGTGTGTTCGTTTCGTTTCTGGATGAATCGGTGCATCCTTTCATCACCGGCCCGGATCGGTGCATTAAATGCAACACCGGCATGGTTTTCGGCACAACAACGAAGCTGGCCCAAACGAACCAAAACATCACTATTGGGTCCAAAAATGTCGATTGGGCACGTTCGTTTCGTGCTGGACGAATCGGTGCATCATTTCGTTTCGGGCCCGGATCGGTGCATTAAATGCAACACCGGCATGGTTTTCGGCACAGTAACGAAACGGACCCAAACGATCCAAAACATCACTATTGGGCCCAAAAAAGTGGATTGGGTGGATTCGTTTCGTTTCTGGACAAATCGGTGCATCGGATCCATTCCGGCCCGAATCGGTGCATTAAATGCAACACCGGCATGAATTTCGGCACAGTAACGAAACTGACCCAAACGAACCAAAACAAAACTATTGGGTCCATAAGAGTGGATTTGGCACGTTCGTTTCGTTTCTGGATGAATCGGTGCATCGTTTCATTTCCGGCCCGGATCGGTGCATTAAATGCAACACCTGTTTTTGGCACAGTAACGAAACTGACCATAACGAACCAAAACATCAATATTGGGTCCAAAAAACTGGATTGGGTGCGTTCGTTTTGTTTCTGGATGAATCGGTGCATCGTTTCATTTCCGGCCCGGATCGATGAATTAAATGCAACACCGGCATGATTTTCGGCACAGTAACGAAACTGACCCAAACGAACCAAAACAAAACTATTGGGTCCATAAGAGTGGATTTGGCACGTTCGTTTCGTTTCTGGATGAATCGGTGCATCGTTTCATTTTCGGCCCGGATCGGTGCATTAAATGCAACACCGGCATGGTTTTCGGCACAGTAACGAAACTGACCCAAACGAACCAAAACATCACTATTGGGTCCAAAAAAGTGGATTGGGTGCGTTCATTTTGTTTCTGGATGAATCGGTGCATCGTTTCATTTTCGGCCCGGATCGATGCATTAAATGCAACACCGACATGGTTTTCGGCACAGTAACGAAACTGACCCAAACGAACCAAAACAAAACTATTGGGTCCATAAGAGTGGATTTGGCACGTTCGTTTCGTTTCTGGATGAATCGGTGCATCGTTTCATTTCCGGCCCGGATCGGTGCATCAAATGCAACACCGGCATGGTTTTCGGCACAGTAACGAAACTGACCCAAACGAACCAAAACAAAACTATTGGGTCCAAAAAAGTCGATTGGGTGTGTTCGTTTCGTTTCTGGATGAATCGGTGCATCCTTTCATTTCCGGCCCGGATCGGTGCATTAAATGCAACACCGGCATGGTTTTCGGCACAGTAACGAAACGGACCCAAACGATCCAAAACATCACTATTGGGCCCAAAAAAGTGGATTGGGTGGATTCGTTTCGTTTCTGGACAAATCGGTGCATCGGATCCATTCCGGCCCGAATCGGTGCATTAAATGCAACACCGGCATGGTTTTCGGCACAGTAACGAAACGGACCCAAACGATCCAAAACATCACTATTGGGCCCAAAAAAGTGGATTGGGTGGATTCGTTTCGTTTCTGGACAAATCGGTGCATCGGATCCATTCCGGCCCGAATCGGTGCATTAAATGCAACACCGGCATGAATTTCGGCACAGTAACGAAACTGACCCAAACGAACCAAAACAAAACTATTGGGTCCATAAGAGTGGATTTGGCACGTTCGTTTTGTTTCTGGATGAATCGGTGCATCGTTTCATTTTCGGCCCGGATCGATGCATTAAATGCAACACCGACATGGTTTTCGGCACAGTAATGAAACTGACCCAAACGAACCAAAACAAAACTATTGGGTCCATAAGAGTGGATTTGGCACGTTCGTTTCGTTTCTGGTTGAATCGGTGCATCGTTTCATTTTCCGGCCCGGATCGGTGCATCAAATGCAACATCGGCATGGTTTTCGGCACAGTAACGAAACTGACCCAAACGAACCAAAACAAAACTATTGGGTCCAAAAAAGTCGATTGGGTGTGTTCGTTTCGTTTCTGGATGAATCGGTGCATCCTTTCATCTCCGGCCCGGATCGGTGCATTAAATGCAACACCGGCATGGTTTTCGGCACAGTAACGAAGCTGGCCCAAACGAACCAAAACATCACTATTGGGTCCAAAAATGTCGATTGGGCACGTTCGTTTCGTGCTGGACGAATCGGTGCATCATTTCGTTTCGGGCCCGGATCGGTGCATTAAATGCAACATCGGCATGGTTTTCGGCACAGTAACGAAACGGACCCAAACGATCCAAAACATCACTATTGGGCCCAAAAAAGTGGATTGGGTGGATTCGTGTCGTTTCTGGACAAATCGGTGCATCGGATCCATTCCGGCCCGAATCGGTGCATTAAATGCAACACCGGCATGGTTTTCGGCACAGTAACGAAACGGACCCAAACGATCCAAAACATCACTATTGGGCCCAAAAAAGTGGATTGGGTGGATTCGTTTCGTTTCTGGACAAATCGGTGCATCGGATCCATTCCGGCCCGAATCGGTGCATTAAATGCAACACCGGCATGAATTTCGGCACAGTAACGAAACTGACCCAAACGAACCAAAACAAAACTATTGGGTCCATAAGAGTGGATTTGGCACGTTCGTTTCGTTTCTGGATGAATCGGTGCATCGTTTCATTTCCGGCCCGGATCGGTGCATTAAATGCAACACGTGTTTTTGGCACAGTAACGAAACTGACCCAAACGAACCAAAACATCAATATTGGGTCCAAAAAACTGGATTGGGTGCGTTCGTTTTGTTTCTGGATGAATCGGTGCATTGTTTCATTTCCGGCCCGGATCGATGAATTAAATGCAACACCGGCATGATTTTCGGCACAGTAACGAAACTGACCCAAACGAACCAAAACAAAACTATTGGGTCCATAAGAGTGGATTTGGCACGTTCGTTTCGTTTCTGGATGAATCGGTGCATCGTTTCATTTCCAGCCCGGATCGTTGCATCAAATGCAACACCGGCATGGTTTTCGGCACAGTAACGAAACTGACCCAAACGAACCAAAACATCAATATTGGGTCCAAAAAACTGGATTGGGTGCGTTCGTTTTGTTTCTGGATGAATCGGTGCATCGTTTCATTTCCGGCCCGGATCGATGCATTAAATGCAACACCGGCATGATTTTCGGCACAGTAACGAAACTGACCCTAATGCACCAAAACAAAACTATTGGGTCCATAAGAGTGGATTTGGCACGTTCGTTTCGTTTCTGGATGAATCGGTGCATCGTTTCATTTCCGGCCCGGATCGGTGCATTAAATGCAACATCGGCATGGTTTTCGGCACAGTAACGAAACTGACCCAAACGAACCAAAACATCACTATTGGGTCCAAAAAAGTGGATTGGGTGCGTTCATTTTGTTTCTGGATGAATCGGTGCATCGTTTCATTTTCGGCCCGGATCGATGCATTAAATGCAACACCGACATGGTTTTCGGCACAGTAATGAAACTGACCCAAACGAACCAAAACAAAACTATTGGGTCCATAAGAGTGGATTTGGCACGTTCGTTTCGTTTCTGGATGAATCGGTGCATCGTTTCATTTTCCGGCCCGGATCGGTGCATCAAATGCAACATCGGCATGGTTTTCGGCACAGTAACGAAACTGACCCAAATGAACCAAAACAAAACTATTGGGTCCAAAAAAGTCGATTGGGTGTGTTCGTTTCGTTTCTGGATGAATCGGTGCATCCTTTCATCTCCGGCCCGGATCGGTGCATTAAATGCAACACCGGCATGGTTTTCGGCACAGTAACGAAGCTGGCCCAAACGAACCAAAACATCACTATTGGGTCCAAAAATGTCGATTGGGCACGTTCGTTTCGTGCTGGACGAATCGGTGCATCATTTCGTTTCGGGCCCGGATCGGTGCATTAAATGCAACACCGGCATGGTTTTCGGCACAGTAACGAAACGGACCCAAACGATCCAAAACATCACTATTGGGCCCAAAAAAGTGGATTGGGTGGATTCGTGTCGTTTCTGGACAAATCGGTGCATCGGATCCATTCCGGCCCGAATCGGTGCATTAAATGCAACACCGGCATGGTTTTCGGCACAGTAACGAAACGGACCCAAACGATCCAAAACATCACTATTGGGCCCAAAAAAGTGGATTGGGTGGATTCGTTTCGTTTCTGGACAAATCGGTGCATCGGATCCATTCCGGCCCGAATCGGTGCATTAAATGCAACACCGGCATGAATTTCGGCACAGTAACGAAACTGACCCAAACGAACCAAAACAAAACTATTGGGTCCATAAGAGTGGATTTGGCACGTTCGTTTCGTTTCTGGATGAATCGGTGCATCGTTTCATTTCCGGCCCGGATCGGTGCATTAAATGCAACACCTGTTTTTGGCACAGTAACGAAACTGACCCAAACGAACCAAAACATCAATATTGGGTCCAAAAAACTGGATTGGGTGCGTTCGTTTTGTTCCTGGATGAATCGGTGCATCGTTTCATTTCCGGCCTGGATCGATGAATTAAATGCAACACCGGCATGATTTTCGGCACAGTAACGAAACTGACCCAAACGAACCAAAACAAAACTATTGGGTCCATAAGAGTGGATTTGGCACGTTCGTTTCGTTTCTGGATGAATCGGTGCATCGTTTCATTTTCGGCCCGGATCGGTGCATTAAATGCAACACCGGCATGGTTTTCGGCACAGTAACGAAACTGACCCAAACGAACCAAAACATCACTATTGGGTCCAAAAAAGTGGATTGGGTGCGTTCATTTTGTTTCTGGATGAATCGGTGCATCGTTTCATTTTCGGCCCGGATCGATGCATTAAATGCAACACCGACATGGTTTTCGGCACAGTAACGAAACTGACCCAAACGAACCAAAACAAAACTATTGGGTCCATAAGAGTGGATTTGGCACGTTCGTTTCGTTTCTGGATGAATCGGTGCATCGTTTCATTTCCAGCCCGGATCGTTGCATCAAATGCAACACCGGCATGGTTTTCGGCACAGTAACGAAACTGACCCAAACGAACCAAAACATCAATATTGGGTCCAAAAAACTGGATTGGGTGCGTTCGTTTTGTTTCTGGATGAATCGGTGCATCGTTTCATTTCCGGCCCGGATCGATGAATTAAATGCAACACCGGCATGATTTTCGGCACAGTAACGAAACTGACCCAAATGAACCAAAACAAAACTATTGGGTCCATAAGAGTGGATTTGGCACGTTCGTTTCGTTTCTGGATGAATCGGTGCATCGTTTCATTTCCGGCACGGATCGGTGCATTAAATGCAACACCGGCATGGTTTTCGGCACAGTAACGAAACTGACCCAAACGAACCAAAACATCACTATTGGGTCCAAAAAAGTGGATTGGGTGCGTTCATTTTGTTTCTGGATGAATCGGTGCATCGTTTCATTTTCGGCCCGGATCGATGCATTAAATGCAACACCGACATGGTTTTCGGCACAGTAATGAAACTGACCCAAACGAACCAAAACAAAACTATTGGGTCCATAAGAGTGGATTTGGCACGTTCGTTTCGTTTCTGGTTGAATCGGTGCATCGTTTCATTTTCCGGCCCGGATCGGTGCATCAAATGCAACATCGGCATGGTTTTCGGCACAGTAACGAAACTGACCCAAACGAACCAAAACAAAACTATTGGGTCCAAAAAAGTCGATTGGGTGTGTTCGTTTCGTTTCTGGATGAATCGGTGCATCCTTTCATCTCCGGCCCGGATCGGTGCATTAAATGCAACACCGGCATGGTTTTCGGCACAGTAACGAAGCTGGCCCAAACGAACCAAAACATCACTATTGGGTCCAAAAATGTCGATTGGGCACGTTCGTTTCGTGCTGGACGAATCGGTGCATCATTTCGTTTCGGGCCCGGATCGGTGCATTAAATGCAACATCGGCATGGTTTTCGGCACAGTAACGAAACGGACCCAAACGATCCAAAACATCACTATTGGGCCCAAAAAAGTGGATTGGGTGGATTCGTGTCGTTTCTGGACAAATCGGTGCATCGGATCCATTCCGGCCCGAATCGGTGCATTAAATGCAACACCGGCATGGTTTTCGGCACAGTAACGAAACGGACCCAAACGATCCAAAACATCACTATTGGGCCCAAAAAAGTGGATTGGGTGGATTCGTTTCGTTTCTGGACAAATCGGTGCATCGGATCCATTCCGGCCCGAATCGGTGCATTAAATGCAACACCGGCATGAATTTCGGCACAGTAACGAAACTGACCCAAACGAACCAAAACAAAACTATTGGGTCCATAAGAGTGGATTTGGCACGTTCGTTTCGTTTCTGGATGAATCGGTGCATCGTTTCATTTCCGGCCCGGATCGGTGCATTAAATGCAACACGTGTTTTTGGCACAGTAACGAAACTGACCCAAACGAACCAAAACATCAATATTGGGTCCAAAAAACTGGATTGGGTGCGTTCGTTTTGTTTCTGGATGAATCGGTGCATTGTTTCATTTCCGGCCCGGATCGATGAATTAAATGCAACACCGGCATGATTTTCGGCACAGTAACGAAACTGACCCAAACGAACCAAAACAAAACTATTGGGTCCATAAGAGTGGATTTGGCACGTTCGTTTCGTTTCTGGATGAATCGGTGCATCGTTTCATTTCCAGCCCGGATCGTTGCATCAAATGCAACACCGGCATGGTTTTCGGCACAGTAACGAAACTGACCCAAACGAACCAAAACATCAATATTGGGTCCAAAAAACTGGATTGGGTGCGTTCGTTTTGTTTCTGGATGAATCGGTGCATCGTTTCATTTCCGGCCCGGATCGATGCATTAAATGCAACACCGGCATGATTTTCGGCACAGTAACGAAACTGACCCTAATGCACCAAAACAAAACTATTGGGTCCATAAGAGTGGATTTGGCACGTTCGTTTCGTTTCTGGATGAATCGGTGCATCGTTTCATTTCCGGCCCGGATCGGTGCATTAAATGCAACATCGGCATGGTTTTCGGCACAGTAACGAAACTGACCCAAACGAACCAAAACATCACTATTGGGTCCAAAAAAGTGGATTGGGTGCGTTCATTTTGTTTCTGGATGAATCGGTGCATCGTTTCATTTTCGGCCCGGATCGATGCATTAAATGCAACACCGACATGGTTTTCGGCACAGTAATGAAACTGACCCAAACGAACCAAAACAAAACTATTGGGTCCATAAGAGTGGATTTGGCACGTTCGTTTCGTTTCTGGATGAATCGGTGCATCGTTTCATTTTCCGGCCCGGATCGGTGCATCAAATGCAACATCGGCATGGTTTTCGGCACAGTAACGAAACTGACCCAAATGAACCAAAACAAAACTATTGGGTCCAAAAAAGTCGATTGGGTGTGTTCGTTTCGTTTCTGGATGAATCGGTGCATCCTTTCATCTCCGGCCCGGATCGGTGCATTAAATGCAACACCGGCATGGTTTTCGGCACAGTAACGAAGCTGGCCCAAACGAACCAAAACATCACTATTGGGTCCAAAAATGTCGATTGGGCACGTTCGTTTCGTGCTGGACGAATCGGTGCATCATTTCGTTTCGGGCCCGGATCGGTGCATTAAATGCAACACCGGCATGGTTTTCGGCACAGTAACGAAACGGACCCAAACGATCCAAAACATCACTATTGGGCCCAAAAAAGTGGATTGGGTGGATTCGTGTCGTTTCTGGACAAATCGGTGCATCGGATCCATTCCGGCCCGAATCGGTGCATTAAATGCAACACCGGCATGGTTTTCGGCACAGTAACGAAACGGACCCAAACGATCCAAAACATCACTATTGGGCCCAAAAAAGTGGATTGGGTGGATTCGTTTCGTTTCTGGACAAATCGGTGCATCGGATCCATTCCGGCCCGAATCGGTGCATTAAATGCAACACCGGCATGAATTTCGGCACAGTAACGAAACTGACCCAAACGAACCAAAACAAAACTATTGGGTCCATAAGAGTGGATTTGGCACGTTCGTTTCGTTTCTGGATGAATCGGTGCATCGTTTCATTTCCGGCCCGGATCGGTGCATTAAATGCAACACCTGTTTTTGGCACAGTAACGAAACTGACCCAAACGAACCAAAACATCAATATTGGGTCCAAAAAACTGGATTGGGTGCGTTCGTTTTGTTCCTGGATGAATCGGTGCATCGTTTCATTTCCGGCCCGGATCGATGAATTAAATGCAACACCGGCATGATTTTCGGCACAGTAACGAAACTGACCCAAACGAACCAAAACAAAACTATTGGGTCCATAAGAGTGGATTTGGCACGTTCGTTTCGTTTCTGGATGAATCGGTGCATCGTTTCATTTTCGGCCCGGATCGGTGCATTAAATGCAACACCGGCATGGTTTTCGGCACAGTAACGAAACTGACCCAAACGAACCAAAACATCACTATTGGGTCCAAAAAAGTGGATTGGGTGCGTTCATTTTGTTTCTGGATGAATCGGTGCATCGTTTCATTTTCGGCCCGGATCGATGCATTAAATGCAACACCGACATGGTTTTCGGCACAGTAACGAAACTGACCCAAACGAACCAAAACAAAACTATTGGGTCCATAAGAGTGGATTTGGCACGTTCGTTTCGTTTCTGGATGAATCGGTGCATCGTTTCATTTCCAGCCCGGATCGTTGCATCAAATGCAACACCGGCATGGTTTTCGGCACAGTAACGAAACTGACCCAAACGAACCAAAACATCAATATTGGGTCCAAAAAACTGGATTGGGTGCGTTCGTTTTGTTTCTGGATGAATCGGTGCATCGTTTCATTTCCGGCCCGGATCGATGAATTAAATGCAACACCGGCATGATTTTCGGCACAGTAACGAAACTGACCCAAACGAACCAAAACAAAACTATTGGGTCCATAAGAGTGGATTTGGCACGTTCGTTTCGTTTCTGGATGAATCGGTGCATCGTTTCATTTTCGGCCCGGATCGGTGCATTAAATGCAACACCGGCATGGTTTTCGGCACAGTAACGAAACTGACCCAAACGAACCAAAACATCACTATTGGGTCCAAAAAAGTGGATTGGGTGCGTTCATTTTGTTTCTGGATGAATCGGTGCATCGTTTCATTTTCGGCCCGGATCGATGCATTAAATGCAACACCGACATGGTTTTCGGCACAGTAACGAAACTGACCCAAACGAACCAAAACAAAACTATTGGGTCCATAAGAGTGGATTTGGCACGTTCGTTTCGTTTCTGGATGAATCGGTGCATCGTTTCATTTCCAGCCCGGATCGTTGCATCAAATGCAACACCGGCATGGTTTTCGGCACAGTAACGAAACTGACCCAAACGAACCAAAACATCAATATTGGGTCCAAAAAACTGGATTGGGTGCGTTCGTTTTGTTTCTGGATGAATCGGTGCATCGTTTCATTTCCGGCCCGGATCGATGCATTAAATGCAACACCGGCATGATTTTCGGCACAGTAACGAAACTGACCCAAATGAACCAAAACAAAACTATTGGGTCCATAAGAGTGGATTTGGCACGTTCGTTTCGTTTCTGGATGAATCGGTGCATCGTTTCATTTCCGGCCCGGATCGGTGCATTAAATGCAACACCGGCATGGTTTTCGGCACAGTAACGAAACTGACCCAAACGAACCAAAACGTCACTATTGGGTCCAAAAAAGTGGATTGGGTGCGTTCATTTTGTTTCTGGATGAATCGGTGCATCGTTTCATTTTCGGCCCGGATCGATGCATTAAATGCAACACCGACATGGTTTTCGGCACAGTAATGAAACTGACCCAAACGAACCAAAACAAAACTATTGGGTCCATAAGAGTGGATTTGGCACGTTCATTTCGTTTCTGGATGAATCGGTGCATCGTTTCATTTTCCGGCCCGGATCGGTGCATCAAATGCAACATCGGCATGGTTTTCGGCACAGTAACGAAACTGACCCAAACGAACCAAAACAAAACTATTGGGTCCAAAAAAGTCGATTGGGTGTGTTCGTTTCGTTTCTGGATGAATCGGTGCATCCTTTCATCTCCGGCCCGGATCGGTGCATTAAATGCAACACCGGCATGGTTTTCGGCACAGTAACGAAACTGGCCCAAACGAACCAAAACATCACTATTGGGTCCAAAAATGTCGATTGGGCACGTTCGTTTCGTGCTGGACGAATCGGTGCATCATTTCGTTTCGGGCCCGGATCGGTGCATTAAATGCAACACCGGCATGGTTTTCGGCACAGTAACGAAACGGACCCAAACGATCCAAAACATCACTATTGGGCCCAAAAAAGTGGATTGGGTGGATTCGTGTCGTTTCTGGACAAATCGGTGCATCGGATCCATTCCGGCCCGAATCGGTGCATTAAATGCAACACCGGCATGGTTTTCGGCACAGTAACGAAACGGACCCAAACGATCCAAAACATCACTATTGGGCCCAAAAAAGTGGATTGGGTGGATTCGTTTCGTTTCTGGACAAATCGGTGCATCGGATCCATTCCGGCCCGAATCGGTGCATTAAATGCAACACCGGCATGAATTTCGGCACAGTAACGAAACTGACCCAAACGAAGCAAAACAAAACTATTGGGTCCATAAGAGTGGATTTGGCACGTTCATTTCGTTTCTGGATGAATCGGTGCATCGTTTCATTTCCAGCCCGGATCGTTGCATCAAATGCAACACCGGCATGGTTTTCGGCACAGTAACGAAACGGACCCAAACGATCCAAAACATCACTATTGGGCCCAAAAAAGTGGATTGGGTGGATTCGTTTCGTTTCTGGACAAATCGGTGCATCGGATCCATTCCGGCCCGAATCGGTGCATTAAATGCAACACCGGCATGAATTTCGGCACAGTAACGAAACTGACCCAAACGAACCAAAACAAAACTATTGGGTCCATAAGAGTGGATTTGGCACGTTCGTTTCGTTTCCGGATGAATCGGTGCATCGTTTCATTTCCGGCCCGGATCGGTGCATTAAATGCAACACCTGTTTTTGGCACAGTAACGAAACTGACCCAAACGAACCAAAACATCAATATTGGGTCCAAAAAACTGGATTAGGTGGATTCGTTTTGTTTCTGGATGAATCGGTGCATCGTTTCATTTCCGGCCCGGATCGATGAATTAAATGCAACACCGGCATGGTTTTCGGCACAGTAACGAAACTGACCCAAACGAACCAAAACATCACTATTGGGTCCAAAAAAGTGGATTGGGTGCGTTCATTTTGTTTCTGGATGAATCGGTGCATCGTTTCATTTTCGGCCCGGATAGATGCATTAAATGCAACACCGACATGGTTTTCGGCACAGTAACGAAACTGACCCAAACGAACCAAAACAAAACTATTGGGTCCATAAGAGTGGATTTGGCACGTTCGTTTCGTTTCTGGATGAATCGGTGCATCGTTTCATTTCCAGCCCGGATCGTTGCATCAAATGCAACACCGGCATGGTTTTCGGCACAGTAACGAAACTGACCCAAACGAACCAAAACATCAATATTGGGTCCAAAAAACTGGATTGGGTGCGTTCGTTTTGTTTCTGGATGAATCGGTGCATCGTTTCATTTCCGGCCCGGATCGATGCATTAAATGCAACACCGACATGGTTTTCGGCACAGTAACGAAACTGACCCAAACGAACCAAAACAAAACTATTGGGTCCATAAGAGTGGATTTGGCACGTTCGTTTCGTTTCTGGATGAATCGGTGCATCGTTTCATTTCCAGCCCGGATCGTTGCATCAAATGCAACACCGGCATGGTTTTCGGCACAGTAACGAAACTGACCCAAACGAACCAAAACATCAATATTGGGTCCAAAAAACTGGATTGGGTGCGTTCGTTTTGTTTCTGGATGAATCGGTGCATCGTTTCATTTCCGGCCCGGATCGATGAATTAAATGCAACACCGGCATGATTTTCGGCACAGTAACGAAACTGACCCAAACGAACCAAAACAAAACTATTGGGTCCATAAGAGTGGATTTGGCACGTTCATTTCGTTTCTGGATGAATCGGTGCATCGTTTCATTTTCGGCCCGGATCGGTGCATTAAATGCAACACCGGCATGGTTTTCGGCACAGTAACGAAACTGACCCAAACGAACCAAAACATCACTATTGGGTCCAAAAAAGTGGATTGGGTGCGTTCATTTTGTTTCTGGATGAATCGGTGCATCGTTTCATTTTCGGCCCGGATCGATGCATTAAATGCAACACCGACATGGTTTTCGGCACAGTAACAAAACTGACCCAAACGAACCAAAACAAAACTATTGGGTCCATAAGAGTGGATTTGGCACGTTCGTTTCGTTTCTGGATGAATCGGTGCATCGTTTCATTTCCAGCCCGGATCGTTGCATCAAATGCAACACCGGCATGGTTTTCGGCACAGTAACGAAACTGACCCAAACGAACCAAAACATCAATATTGGGTCCAAAAAACTGGATTGGGTGCGTTCGTTTTGTTTCTGGATGAATCGGTGCATCGTTTCATTTCTGGCCCGGATCGATGCATTAAATGCAACACCGGCATGATTTTCGGCACAATAACGAAACTGACCCAAATGAACCAAAACAAAACTATTGGGTCCATAAGAGTGGATTTGGCACGTTCGTTTCGTTTCAGGATGAATCGGTGCATCGTTTCATTTCCGGCCCGGATCGGTGCATTAAATGCAACACCTGTTTTTGGCACAGTAACGAAACTGACCCAAACGAACCAAAACATCAATATTGGGTCCAAAAAACTGGATTGGGTGCGTTCGTTTTGTTTCTGGATGAATCGGTGCATCGTTTCATTTCCGGCCTGGATCGATGAATTAAATGCAACACCGGCATGATTTTCGGCACAGTAATGAAACTGACCCAAACGAACCAAAACAAAACTATTGGGTCCATAAGAGTGGATTGGGCACGTTCGTTTCGTTTCTGGATGAATCGGTGCATCGTTTCATTTTTGGCCCGGATCGGTGCATTAAATGCAACACCGGCATGGTTTTTGGCACAGTAACGAAACTGACCCAAACGAACCAAAACATCACTATTGGGTCCAAAAAAGTGGATTGGGTGCGTTCATTTTGTTTCTGGATGAATCGGTGCATCGTTTCATTTTCGGCCCGGATCGATGCATTAAATGCAACACCGACATGGTTTTCGGCACAGTAACGAAACTGACCCAAACGAACCAAAACAAAACTATTGGGTCCATAAGAGTGGATTTGGCACGTTCGTTTCGTTTCTGGATGAATCGGTGCATCGTTTCATTTCCGGCCCGGATCGGTGCATCAAATGCAACACCGGCATGGTTTTCGGCACAGTAACGAAACTGACCCAAACGAACCAAAACAAAACTATTGGGTCCAAAAAAGTCGATTGGGTGTGTTCGTTTCGTTTCTGGATGAATCGGTGCATCCTTTCATCACCGGCCCGGATCGGTGCATTAAATGCAACACCGGCATGGTTTTCGGCACAACAACGAAGCTGGCCCAAACGAACCAAAACATCACTATTGGGTCCAAAAATGTCGATTGGGCACGTTCGTTTCGTGCTGGACGAATCGGTGCATCATTTCGTTTCGGGCCCGGATCGGTGCATTAAATGCAACACCGGCATGGTTTTCGGCACAGTAACGAAACGGACCCAAACGATCCAAAACATCACTATTGGGCCCAAAAAAGTGGATTGGGTGGATTCGTTTCGTTTCTGGACAAATCGGTGCATCGGATCCATTCCGGCCCGAATCGGTGCATTAAATGCAACACCGGCATGAATTTCGGCACAGTAACGAAACTGACCCAAACGAACCAAAACAAAACTATTGGGTCCATAAGAGTGGATTTGGCACGTTCGTTTCGTTTCTGGATGAATCGGTGCATCGTTTCATTTCCGGCCCGGATCGGTGCATTAAATGCAACACCTGTTTTTGGCACAGTAACGAAACTGACCCAAACGAACCAAAACATCAATATTGGGTCCAAAAAACTGGATTGGGTGCGTTCGTTTTGTTTCTGGATGAATCGGTGCATCGTTTCATTTCCGGCCCGGATCGATGAATTAAATGCAACACCGGCATGATTTTCGGCACAGTAACGAAACTGACCCAAACGAACCAAAACAAAACTATTGGGTCCATAAGAGTGGATTTGGCACGTTCGTTTCGTTTCTGGATGAATCGGTGCATCGTTTCATTTTCGGCCCGGATCGGTGCATTAAATGCAACACCGGCATGGTTTTCGGCACAGTAACGAAACTGACCCAAACGAACCAAAACATCACTATTGGGTCCAAAAAAGTGGATTGGGTGCGTTCATTTTGTTTCTGGATGAATCGGTGCATCGTTTCATTTTCGGCCCGGATCGATGCATTAAATGCAACACCGACATGGTTTTCGGCACAGTAACGAAACTGACCCAAACGAACCAAAACAAAACTATTGGGTCCATAAGAGTGGATTTGGCACGTTCGTTTCGTTTCTGGATGAATCGGTGCATCGTTTCATTTCCGGCCCGGATCGGTGCATCAAATGCAACACCGGCATGGTTTTCGGCACAGTAACGAAACTGACCCAAACGAACCAAAACAAAACTATTGGGTCCAAAAAAGTCGATTGGGTGTGTTCGTTTCGTTTCTGGATGAATCGGTGCATCCTTTCATTTCCGGCCCGGATCGGTGCATTAAATGCAACACCGGCATGGTTTTCGGCACAGTAACGAAACGGACCCAAACGATCCAAAACATCACTATTGGGCCCAAAAAAGTGGATTGGGTGGATTCGTTTCGTTTCTGGACAAATCGGTGCATCGGATCCATTCCGGCCCGAATCGGTGCATTAAATGCAACACCGGCATGGTTTTCGGCACAGTAACGAAACGGACCCAAACGATCCAAAACATCACTATTGGGCCCAAAAAAGTGGATTGGGTGGATTCGTTTCGTTTCTGGACAAATCGGTGCATCGGATCCATTCCGGCCCGAATCGGTGCATTAAATGCAACACCGGCATGAATTTCGGCACAGTAACGAAACTGACCCAAACGAACCAAAACAAAACTATTGGGTCCATAAGAGTGGATTTGGCACGTTCGTTTTGTTTCTAGATGAATCGGTGCATCGTTTCATTTCCGGCCCGGATCGGTGCATTAAATGCAACACCTGTTTTTGGCACAGTAACGAAACTGACCCAAACGAACCAAAACATCAATATTGGGTCCAAAAAACTGGATTGGGTGGATTCGTTTTGTTTCTGGATGAATCGGTGCATCGTTTCATTTCCGGCCCGGATCGATGAATTAAATGCAACACCGGCATGATTTTCGGCACAGTAACGAAACTGACCCAAACGAACCAAAACATCAATATTGGGTCCAAAAAACTGGATTGGGTGCGTTCGTTTTGTTTCTGGATGAATCGGTGCATCATTTCGTTTCGGGCCCGGATCGGTGCATTAAATGCAACACCGGCATGGTTTTCGGCACAGTAACGAAACGGACCCAAACGATCCAAAACATCACTATTGTGCCCAAAAAAGTGGATTGGGTGGATTCGTTTCATTTCTGGACAAATCGGTGCATCGGATCCATTCCGGCCCGAATCGGTGCATTAAATGCAACACCGGCATGGTTTTCGGCACAGTAACGAAACGGACCCAAACGATCCAAAACATCACTATTGGGCCCAAAAAAGTGGATTGGGTGGATTCGTTTCGTTTCTGGACAAATCGGTGCATCGGATCCATTCCGGCCCGAATCGGTGCATTAAATGCAACACCGGCATGAATTTCGGCACAGTAACGAAACTGACCCAAACGAACCAAAACAAAACTATTGGGTCCATAAGAGTGGATTTGGCACGTTCGTTTCGTTTCTGGATGAATCGGTGCATCGTTTCATTTCCAGCCCGGATCGTTGCATCAAATGCAACACCGGCATGGTTTTCGGCACAGTAACGAAACTGACCCAAACGAACCAAAACATCAATATTGGGTCCAAAAAACTGGATTGGGTGCGTTCGTTTTGTTTCTGGATGAATCGGTGCATCGTTTCATTTCCGGCCCGGATCGATGAATTAAATGCAACACCGGCATGATTTTCGGCACAGTAACGAAACTGACCCAAACGAACCAAAACAAAACTATTGGGTCCATAAGAGTGGATTTGGCACGTTCGTTTCGTTTCTGGATGAATCGGTGCATCGTTTCATTTTCGGCCCGGATCGGTGCATTAAATGCAACACCGGCATGGTTTTCGGCACAGTAACGAAACTGACCCAAACGAACCAAAACATCACTATTGGGTCCAAAAAAGTGGATTGGGTGCGTTCATTTTGTTTCTGGATGAATCGGTGCATCGTTTCATTTTCGGCCCGGATCGATGCATTAAATGCAACACCGACATGGTTTTCGGCACAGTAACGAAACTGACCCAAACGAACCAAAACAAAACTATTGGGTCCATAAGAGTGGATTTGGCACGTTCGTTTCGTTTCTGGATGAATCGGTGCATCGTTTCATTTCCAGCCCGGATCGTTGCATCAAATGCAACACCGGCATGGTTTTCGGCACAGTAACGAAACTGACCCAAACGAACCAAAACATCAATATTGGGTCCAAAAAACTGGATTGGGTGCGTTCGTTTTGTTTCTGGATGAATCGGTGCATCGTTTCATTTCCGGCCCGGATCGATGAATTAAATGCAACACCGGCATGATTTTCGGCACAGTAACGAAACTGACCCAAACGAACCAAAACAAAACTATTGGGTCCATAAGAGTGGATTTGGCACGTTCATTTCGTTTCTGGATGAATCGGTGCATCGTTTCATTTTCGGCCCGGATCGGTGCATTAAATGCAACACCGGCATGGTTTTCGGCACAGTAACGAAACTGACCCAAACGAACCAAAACATCACTATTGGGTCCAAAAAAGTGGATTGGGTGCGTTCATTTTGTTTCTGGATGAATCGGTGCATCGTTTCATTTTCGGCCCGGATCGATGCATTAAATGCAACACCGACATGGTTTTCGGCACAGTAACAAAACTGACCCAAACGAACCAAAACAAAACTATTGGGTCCATAAGAGTGGATTTGGCACGTTCGTTTCGTTTCTGGATGAATCGGTGCATCGTTTCATTTCCAGCCCGGATCGTTGCATCAAATGCAACACCGGCATGGTTTTCGGCACAGTAACGAAACTGACCCAAACGAACCAAAACATCAATATTGGGTCCAAAAAACTGGATTGGGTGCGTTCGTTTTGTTTCTGGATGAATCGGTGCATCGTTTCATTTCTGGCCCGGATCGATGCATTAAATGCAACACCGGCATGATTTTCGGCACAATAACGAAACTGACCCAAATGAACCAAAACAAAACTATTGGGTCCATAAGAGTGGATTTGGCACGTTCGTTTCGTTTCAGGATGAATCGGTGCATCGTTTCATTTCCGGCCCGGATCGGTGCATTAAATGCAACACCTGTTTTTGGCACAGTAACGAAACTGACCCAAACGAACCAAAACATCAATATTGGGTCCAAAAAACTGGATTGGGTGCGTTCGTTTTGTTTCTGGATGAATCGGTGCATCGTTTCATTTCCGGCCTGGATCGATGAATTAAATGCAACACCGGCATGATTTTCGGCACAGTAATGAAACTGACCCAAACGAACCAAAACAAAACTATTGGGTCCATAAGAGTGGATTGGGCACGTTCGTTTCGTTTCTGGATGAATCGGTGCATCGTTTCATTTTTGGCCCGGATCGGTGCATTAAATGCAACACCGGCATGGTTTTTGGCACAGTAACGAAACTGACCCAAACGAACCAAAACATCACTATTGGGTCCAAAAAAGTGGATTGGGTGCGTTCATTTTGTTTCTGGATGAATCGGTGCATCGTTTCATTTTCGGCCCGGATCGATGCATTAAATGCAACACCGACATGGTTTTCGGCACAGTAACGAAACTGACCCAAACGAACCAAAACAAAACTATTGGGTCCATAAGAGTGGATTTGGCACGTTCGTTTCGTTTCTGGATGAATCGGTGCATCGTTTCATTTCCGGCCCGGATCGGTGCATCAAATGCAACACCGGCATGGTTTTCGGCACAGTAACGAAACTGACCCAAACGAACCAAAACAAAACTATTGGGTCCAAAAAAGTCGATTGGGTGTGTTCGTTTCGTTTCTGGATGAATCGGTGCATCCTTTCATCACCGGCCCGGATCGGTGCATTAAATGCAACACCGGCATGGTTTTCGGCACAACAACGAAGCTGGCCCAAACGAACCAAAACATCACTATTGGGTCCAAAAATGTCGATTGGGCACGTTCGTTTCGTGCTGGACGAATCGGTGCATCATTTCGTTTCGGGCCCGGATCGGTGCATTAAATGCAACACCGGCATGGTTTTCGGCACAGTAACGAAACGGACCCAAACGATCCAAAACATCACTATTGGGCCCAAAAAAGTGGATTGGGTGGATTCGTTTCGTTTCTGGACAAATCGGTGCATCGGATCCATTCCGGCCCGAATCGGTGCATTAAATGCAACACCTGCTTTTGGCACAGTAACGAAACTGACCCAAACGAACCAAAACATCACTATTGGGCCCAAAAAAGTGGATTGGGTGGATTCGTTTCGTTTCTGGACAAATCGGTGCATCGGATCCATTCCGGCCCGAATCGGTGCATTAAATGCAACACCGGCATGAATTTCGGCACAGTAACGAAACGGACCCAAACGAACCAAAACAAAACTATTGGGTCCATAAGAGTGGATTTGGCACGTTCGTTTCGTTTCCGGATGAATCGGTGCATCGTTTCATTTCCGGCCCGGATCGGTGCATTAAATGCAACACCTGCTTTTGGCACAGTAACGAAACTGACCCAAACGAACCAAAACATCACTATTGGGCCCAAAAAAGTGGATTGGGTGGATTCGTTTCGTTTCTGGACAAATCGGTGCATCGGATCCATTCCGGCCCGAATCGGTGCATTAAATGCAACACCGGCATGAATTTCGGCACAGTAACGAAACTGACCCAAACGAACCAAAACAAAACTATTGGGTCCATAAGAGTGGATTTGGCACGTTCGTTTCGTTTCTGGATGAATCGGTGCATCGTTTCATTTCCGTCCCGGATCGGTGCATTAAATGCAACACCTGTTTTTGGCACAGTAACGAAACTGACCCAAACGAACCAAAACATCAATATTGGGTCCAAAAAACTGGATTGGGTGCGTTCGTTTTGTTTCTGGATGAATCGGTGCATCGTTTCATTTCCGGCCCGGATCGATGAATTAAATGCAACACCGGCATGATTTTCGGCACAGTAACGAAACTGACCCAAACGAACCAAAACAAAACTATTGGGTCCATAAGAGTGGATTTGGCACGTTCGTTTCGTTTCTGGATGAATCGGTGCATCGTTTCATTTTCGGCCCGGATCGGTGCATTAAATGCAACACCGGCATGGTTTTCGGCACAGTAACGAAACTGACCCAAACGAACCAAAACATCACTATTGGGTCCAAAAAAGTGGATTGGGTGCGTTCATTTTGTTTCTGGATGAATCGGTGCATCGTTTCATTTTCGGCCCGGATCGATGCATTAAATGCAACACCGACATGGTTTTCGGCACAGTAACGAAACTGACCCAAACGAACCAAAACAAAACTATTGGGTCCATAAGAGTGGATTTGGCACGTTCGTTTCGTTTCTGGATGAATCGGTGCATCGTTTCATTTCCGGCCCGGATCGGTGCATCAAATGCAACACCGGCATGGTTTTCGGCACAGTAACGAAACTGACCCAAACGAACCAAAACAAAACTATTGGGTCCAAAAAAGTCGATTGGGTGTGTTCGTTTCGTTTCTGGATGAATCGGTGCATCCTTTCATTTCCGGCCCGGATCGGTGCATTAAATGCAACACCGGCATGGTTTTCGGCACAGTAACGAAACGGACCCAAACGATCCAAAACATCACTATTGGGCCCAAAAAAGTGGATTGGGTGGATTCGTTTCGTTTCTGGACAAATCGGTGCATCGGATCCATTCCGGCCCGAATCGGTGCATTAAATGCAACACCGGCATGGTTTTCGGCACAGTAACGAAACGGACCCAAACGATCCAAAACATCACTATTGGGCCCAAAAAAGTGGATTGGGTGGATTCGTTTCGTTTCTGGACAAATCGGTGCATCGGATCCATTCCGGCCCGAATCGGTGCATTAAATGCAACACCGGCATGAATTTCGGCACAGTAACGAAACTGACCCAAACGAACCAAAACAAAACTATTGGGTCCATAAGAGTGGATTTGGCACGTTCGTTTTGTTTCTAGATGAATCGGTGCATCGTTTCATTTCCGGCCCGGATCGGTGCATTAAATGCAACACCTGTTTTTGGCACAGTAACGAAACTGACCCAAACGAACCAAAACATCAATATTGGGTCCAAAAAACTGGATTGGGTGGATTCGTTTTGTTTCTGGATGAATCGGTGCATCGTTTCATTTCCGGCCCGGATCGATGAATTAAATGCAACACCGGCATGATTTTCGGCACAGTAACGAAACTGACCCAAACGAACCAAAACATCAATATTGGGTCCAAAAAACTGGATTGGGTGCGTTCGTTTTGTTTCTGGATGAATCGGTGCATCATTTCGTTTCGGGCCCGGATCGGTGCATTAAATGCAACACCGGCATGGTTTTCGGCACAGTAACGAAACGGACCCAAACGATCCAAAACATCACTATTGTGCCCAAAAAAGTGGATTGGGTGGATTCGTTTCATTTCTGGACAAATCGGTGCATCGGATCCATTCCGGCCCGAATCGGTGCATTAAATGCAACACCGGCATGGTTTTCGGCACAGTAACGAAACGGACCCAAACGATCCAAAACATCACTATTGGGCCCAAAAAAGTGGATTGGGTGGATTCGTTTCGTTTCTGGACAAATCGGTGCATCGGATCCATTCCGGCCCGAATCGGTGCATTAAATGCAACACCGGCATGAATTTCGGCACAGTAACGAAACTGACCCAAACGAACCAAAACAAAACTATTGGGTCCATAAGAGTGGATTTGGCACGTTCGTTTCGTTTCTGGATGAATCGGTGCATCGTTTCATTTCCAGCCCGGATCGTTGCATCAAATGCAACACCGGCATGGTTTTCGGCACAGTAACGAAACTGACCCAAACGAACCAAAACATCAATATTGGGTCCAAAAAACTGGATTGGGTGCGTTCGTTTTGTTTCTGGATGAATCGGTGCATCGTTTCATTTCCGGCCCGGATCGATGAATTAAATGCAACACCGGCATGATTTTCGGCACAGTAACGAAACTGACCCAAACGAACCAAAACAAAACTATTGGGTCCATAAGAGTGGATTTGGCACGTTCGTTTCGTTTCTGGATGAATCGGTGCATCGTTTCATTTTCGGCCCGGATCGGTGCATT
The DNA here is from genome assembly GCA_033239725.1 of Echinochloa phyllopogon. NCBI lineage: Eukaryota > Viridiplantae > Streptophyta > Magnoliopsida > Poales > Poaceae > Echinochloa > Echinochloa phyllopogon. Next base: position 35,898,739 of record BTCW01000018.1, read on the forward strand.
AAATGCAACACCGGCATGGTTTTCGGCACAGTAACGAAACTGACCCAAACGAACCAAAACATCACTATTGGGTCCAAAAAAGTGGATTGGGTGCGTTCATTTTGTTTCTGGATGAATCGGTGCATCGTTTCATTTTCGGCCCGGATCGATGCATTAAATGCAACACCGACATGGTTTTCGGCACAGTAACGAAACTGACCCAAACGATCCAAAACATCACTATTGGGCCCAAAAAAGTGGATTGGGTGGATTCGTTTCGTTTCTGGACAAATCGGTGCATCGGATCCATTCCGGCCCGAATCGGTGCATTAAATGCAACACCGGCATGGTTTTCGGCACAGTAACGAAACGGACCCAAACGATCCAAAACATCACTATTGGGCCCAAAAAAGTGGATTGGGTGGATTCGTTTCGTTTCTGGACAAATCGGTGCATCGGATCCATTCCGGCCCGAATCGGTGCATTAAATGCAACACCGGCATGAATTTCGGCACAGTAACGAAACTGACCCAAACGAACCAAAACAAAACTATTGGGTCCATAAGAGTGGATTTGGCACGTTCGTTTCGTTTCCGGATGAATCGGTGCATCGTTTCATTTCCGGCCCGGATCGGTGCATTAAATGCAACACCTGTTTTTGGCACAGTAACGAAACTGACCCAAACGAACCAAAACATCAATATTGGGTCCAAAAAACTGGATTAGGTGGATTCGTTTTGTTTCTGGATGAATCGGTGCATCGTTTCATTTCCGGCCCGGATCGATGAATTAAATGCAACACCGACATGATTTTCGGCACAGTAACGAAACTGACCCAAACGAACCAAAACATCAATATTGGGTCCAAAAAACTGGATTGGGTGCGTTCGTTTTGTTTCTGGATGAATCGGTGCATCATTTCGTTTCGGGCCTGGATCGGTGCATTAAATGCAACACCGGCATGGTTTTCGGCACAGTAACGAAACGGACCCAAACGATCCAAAACATCACTATTGGGCCCAAAAAAGTGGATTGGGTGGATTCGTTTCGTTTCTGGACAAATCGGTGCATCGGATCCATTCCGGCCCGAATCGGTGCATTAAATGCAACACCGGCATGGTTTTCGGCACAGTAACGAAACGGACCCAAACGATCCAAAACATCACTATTGGGCCCAAAAAAGTGGATTGGGTGGATTCGTTTCGTTTCTGGACAAATCGGTGCATCGGATCCATTCCGGCCCGAATCGGTGCATTAAATGCAACACCGGCATGAATTTCGGCACAGTAACGAAACTGACCCAAACGAACCAAAACAAAACTATTGGGTCCATAAGAGTGGATTTGGCACGTTCGTTTCGTTTCTAGATGAATCGGTGCATCGTTTCATTTCCGGCCCGGATCGGTGCATTAAATGCAACACCTGTTTTTGGCACGGTAACGAAACTGACCCAAACGAACCAAAACATCAATATTGGGTCCAAAAAACTGGATTGGGTGGATTCGTTTTGTTTCTGGATGAATCGGTGCATCGTTTCATTTCCGGCCCGGATCGATGAATTAAATGCAACACCGGCATGATTTTCGGCACAGTAACGAAACTGACCCAAACGAACCAAAACATCAATATTGGGTCCAAAAAACTGGATTGGGTGCGTTCGTTTCGTTTCTGGATGAATCGGTGCATCGTTTCATTTCCGGCCCGGATCGGTGCATTAAATGCAACACCTGTTTTTGGCACAGTAACGAAACTTACCCAAACGAACCAAAACATCAATATTGGGTCCAAAAAACTGGATTGGGTGCGTTCGTTTTGTTTCTGGATGAATCGGTGCATCGTTTCATTTCCGGCCCGGATCGATGAATTAAATGCAACACCGGCATGATTTTCGGCACAGTAACGAAACTGACCCAAACAAACCAAAACAAAACTATTGGGTCCATAAGAGTGGATTTGGCACGTTCGTTACGTTTCCGGATGAATCGGTGCATCGTTTCATTTCCGGCCCGGATCGGTGCATTAAATGCAACACCTGTTTTTGGCACAGTAACGAAACTGACCCAAACGAACCAAAACATCAATATTGGGCCCAAAAAAGTGGATTGGGTGGATTCGTTTCGTTTCTGGACAAATCGGTGCATCGGATCCATTCCGGCCCGAATCGGTGCATTAAATGCAACACCGGCATGAATTTCGGCACAGTAACGCAACTGACCCAAACGAACCAAAACAAAACTATTGGGTCCATAAGAGTGGATTTGGCACGTTCGTTTCGTTTCTGGATGAATCGGTGCATCGTTTCATTTCCGGCCCGGATCGGTGCATTAAATGCAACACCTGTTTTTGGCACAATAACGAAACTGACCCAAACGAACCAAAACATCAATATTGGGTCCAAAAAACTGGATTGGGTGCGTTCGTTTTGTTTCTGGATGAATCGGTGCATCGTTTCATTTCCGGCCCGGATCGATGAATTAAATGCAACACCGGCATGATTTTCGGCACAGTAACGAAACTGACCCAAACGAACCAAAACAAAACTATTGGGTCCATAAGAGTGGATTTGGCACGTTCGTTTCGTTTCTGGATGAATCGGTGCATCGTTTCATTTTCGGCCCGGATCGGTGCATTAAATGCAACACCGGCATGGTTTTCGGCACAGTAACGAAACTGACCCAAACGAACCAAAACATCCCTATTGGGTCCAAAAAAGTGGATTGGGTGCGTTCATTTTGTTTCTGGATGAATCGGTGCATCGTTTCATTTTCGGCCCGGATCGATGCATTAAATGCAACACCGACATGGTTTTCGGCACAGTAACGAAACTGACCCAAACGAACCAAAACAAAACTATTGGGTCCATAAGGGTGGATTTGGCACGTTCGTTTCGTTTCTGGATGAATCGGTGCATCGTTTCATTTCCGGCCCGGATCGGTGCATCAAATGCAACACCGGCATGGTTTTCGGCACAGTAACGAAACTGACCCAAACGAACCAAAACAAAACTATTGGGTCTAAAAAAGTCGATTGGGTGTGTTCGTTTCGTTTCTGGATGAATCGGTGCATCCTTTCATTTCCGGCCCGGATCGGTGCATTAAATGCAACACCGGCATGGTTTTCGGCACAGTAACGAAACGGACCCAAACGATCCAAAACATCACTATTGGGCCCAAAAAAGTGGATTGGGTGGATTCGTTTCGTTTCTGGACAAATCGGTGCATCGGATCCATTCCGGCCCGAATCGGTGCATTAAATGCAACACCGGCATGGTTTTCGGCACAGTAACGAAACGGACCCAAACGAACCAAAACAAAACTATTGGGTCCATAAGAGTGGATTTGGCACGTTCGTTTCGTTTCTAGATGAATCGGTGCATCGTTTCATTTCCGGCCCGGATCGGTGCATTAAATGCAACACCTGTTTTTGGCACAGTAACGAAACTGACCCAAACGAACCAAAACATCAATATTGGGTCCAAAAAACTGGATTGGGTGGATTCGTTTTGTTTCTGGATGAATCGGTGCATCGTTTCATTTCCGGCCCGGATCGATGAATTAAATGCAACACCGGCATGCTTTCCGGCACAGTAACGAAACTGACCCAAACGAACCAAAACATCAATATTGGGTCCAAAAAACTGGATTGGGTGCGTTCGTTTTGTTTCTGGATGAATCGGTGCATCATTTCGTTTCGGGCCCGGATCGGTGCATTAAATGCAACACCGGCATGGTTTTCGGCACAGTAACGAAACGGACCCAAACGATCCAAAACATCACTATTGGGCCCAAAAAAGTGGATTGGGTGGATTCGTTTCGTTTCTGGACAAATCGGTGCATCGGATCCATTCCGGCCCGAATCGGTGCATTAAATGCAACACCGGCATGGTTTTCGGCACAGTAACGAAACGGACCCAAACGATCCAAAACATCACTATTGGGCCCAAAAAAGTGGATTGGGTGGATTCGTTTCGTTTCTGGACAAATCGGTGCATCGGATCCATTCCGGCCCGAATCGGTGCATTAAATGCAACACCGGCATGAATTTCGGCACAGTAACGAAACTGACCCAAACGAACCAAAACAAAACTATTGGGTCCATAAGAGTGGATTTGGCACGTTCGTTTTGTTTCTAGATGAATCGGTGCATCGTTTCATTTCCGGCCCGGATCGGTGCATTAAATGCAACACCTGTTTTTGGCACAGTAACGAAACTGACCCAAACGAACCAAAACATCAATATTGGGTCCAAAAAACTGGATTGGGTGGATTCGTTTTGTTTCTGGATGAATCGGTGCATCGTTTCATTTCCGGCCCGGATCGATGAATTAAATGCAACACCGGCATGATTTTCGGCACAGTAACGAAACTGACCCAAACGAACCAAAACATCAATATTGGGTCCAAAAAACTGGATTGGGTGCGTTCGTTTTGTTTCTGGATGAATCGGTGCATCATTTCGTTTCGGGCCCGGATCGGTGCATTAAATGCAACACCGGCATGGTTTTCGGCACAGTAACGAAACGGACCCAAACGATCCAAAACATCACTATTGGGCCCAAAAAAGTGGATTGGGTGGATTCGTTTCGTTTCTGGACAAATCGGTGCATCGGATCCATTCCGGCCCGAATCGGTGCATTAAATGCAACACCGGCATGGTTTTCGGCACAGTAACGAAACGGACCCAAACGATCCAAAACATCACTATTGGGCCCAAAAAAGTGGATTGGGTGGATTCGTTTCGTTTCTGGACAAATCGGTGCATCGGATCCATTCCGGCCCGAATCGGTGCATTAAATGCAACACCGGCATGAATTTCGGCACAGTAACGAAACGGACCCAAACGAACCAAAACAAAACTATTGGGTCCATAAGAGTGGATTTGGCACGTTCGTTTCGTTTCCGGATGAATCGGTGCATCGTTTCATTTCCGGCCCGGATCGGTGCATTAAATGCAACACCTGCTTTTGGCACAGTAACGAAACTGACCCAAACGAACCAAAACATCACTATTGGGCCCAAAAAAGTGGATTGGGTGGATTCGTTTCGTTTCTGGACAAATCGGTGCATCGGATCCATTCCGGCCCGAATCGGTGCATTAAATGCAACACCGGCATGAATTTCGGCACAGTAACGAAACTGACCCAAACGAACCAAAACAAAACTATTGGGTCCATAAGAGTGGATTTGGCACGTTCGTTTCGTTTCTGGATGAATCGGTGCATCGTTTCATTTCCGTCCCGGATCGGTGCATTAAATGCAACACCTGTTTTTGGCACAGTAACGAAACTGACCCAAACGAACCAAAACATCAATATTGGGTCCAAAAAACTGGATTGGGTGCGTTCGTTTTGTTTCTGGATGAATCGGTGCATCGTTTCATTTCCGGCCCGGATCGATGAATTAAATGCAACACCGGCATGATTTTCGGCACAGTAACGAAACTGACCCAAACGAACCAAAACAAAACTATTGGGTCCATAAGAGTGGATTTGGCACGTTCGTTTCGTTTCTGGATGAATCGGTGCATCGTTTCATTTTCGGCCCGGATCGGTGCATTAAATGCAACACCGGCATGGTTTTCGGCACAGTAACGAAACTGACCCAAACGAACCAAAACATCCCTATTGGGTCCAAAAAAGTGGATTGGGTGCGTTCATTTTGTTTCTGGATGAATCGGTGCATCGTTTCATTTTCGGCCCGGATCGATGCATTAAATGCAACACCGACATGGTTTTCGGCACAGTAACGAAACTGACCCAAACGAACCAAAACAAAACTATTGGGTCCATAAGAGTGGATTTGGCACGTTCGTTTCGTTTCTGGATGAATCGGTGCATCGTTTCATTTCCGGCCCGGATCGGTGCATCAAATGCAACACCGGCATGGTTTTCGGCACAGTAACGAAACTGACCCAAACGAACCAAAACAAAACTATTGGGTCCAAAAAAGTCGATTGGGTGTGTTCGTTTCGTTTCTGGATGAATCGGTGCATCCTTTCATTTCCGGCCCGGATCGGTGCATTAAATGCAACACCGGCATGGTTTTCGGCATAGTAACGAAACGGACCCAAACGATCCAAAACATCACTATTGGGCCCAAAAAAGTGGATTGGGTGGATTCGTTTCGTTTCTGGACAAATCGGTGCATCGGATCCATTCCGGCCCGAATCGGTGCATTAAATGCAACACCGGCATGGTTTTCGGCACAGTAACGAAACGGACCCAAACGATCCAAAACATCACTATTGGGCCCAAAAAAGTGGATTGGGTGGATTCGTTTCGTTTCTGGACAAATCGGTGCATCGGATCCATTCCGGCCCGAATCGGTGCATTAAATGCAACACCGGCATGAATTTCGGCACAGTAACGAAACTGACCCAAACGAACCAAAACAAAACTATTGGGTCCATAAGAGTGGATTTGGCACGTTCGTTTCGTTTCCGGATGAATCGGTGCATCGTTTCATTTCCGGCCCGGATCGGTGCATTAAATGCAACACCTGCTTTTGGCACAGTAACGAAACTGACCCAAACGAACCAAAACATCACTATTGGGCCCAAAAAAGTGGATTGGGTGGATTCGTTTCGTTTCTGGACAAATCGGTGCATCGGATCCATTCCGGCCCGAATCGGTGCATTAAATGCAACACCGGCATGAATTTCGGCACAGTAACGAAACTGACCCAAACGAACCAAAACAAAACTATTGGGTCCATAAGAGTGGATTTGGCACGTTCGTTTCGTTTCTGGATGAATCGGTGCATCGTTTCATTTCCGTCCCGGATCGGTGCATTAAATGCAACACCTGTTTTTGGCACAGTAACGAAACTGACCCAAACGAACCAAAACATCAATATTGGGTCCAAAAAACTGGATTGGGTGCGTTCGTTTTGTTTCTGGATGAATCGGTGCATCGTTTCATTTCTGGCCCGGATCGATGAATTAAATGCAACACCGGCATGATTTTCGGCACAGTAACGAAACTGACCCAAACGAACCAAAACAAAACTATTGGGTCCATAAGAGTGGATTTGGCACGTTCGTTTCGTTTCTGGATGAATCGGTGCATCGTTTCATTTTCGGCCCGGATCGGTGCATTAAATGCAACACCGGCATGGTTTTCGGCACAGTAACGAAACTGACCCAAACGAACCAAAACATCCCTATTGGGTCCAAAAAAGTGGATTGGGTGCGTTCATTTTGTTTCTGGATGAATCGGTGCATCGTTTCATTTTCGGCCCGGATCGATGCATTAAATGCAACACCGACATGGTTTTCGGCACAGTAACGAAACTGACCCAAACGAACCAAAACAAAACTATTGGGTCCATAAGAGTGGATTTGGCACGTTCGTTTCGTTTCTGGATGAATCGGTGCATCGTTTCATTTCCGGCCCGGATCGGTGCATCAAATGCAACACCGGCATGGTTTTCGGCACAGTAACGAAACTGACCCAAACGAACCAAAACAAAACTATTGGGTCCAAAAAAGTCGATTGGGTGTGTTCGTTTCGTTTCTGGATGAATCGGTGCATCCTTTCATTTCCGGCCCGGATCGGTGCATTAAATGCAACACCGGCATGGTTTTCGGCATAGTAACGAAACGGACCCAAACGATCCAAAACATCACTATTGGGCCCAAAAAAGTGGATTGGGTGGATTCGTTTCGTTTCTGGACAAATCGGTGCATCGGATCCATTCCGGCCCGAATCGGTGCATTAAATGCAACACCGGCATGGTTTTCGGCACAGTAACGAAACGGACCCAAACGATCCAAAACATCACTATTGGGCCCAAAAAAGTGGATTGGGTGGATTCGTTTCGTTTCTGGACAAATCGGTGCATCGGATCCATTCCGGCCCGAATCGGTGCATTAAATGCAACACCGGCATGAATTTCGGCACAGTAACGAAACTGACCCAAACGAACCAAAACAAAACTATTGGGTCCATAAGAGTGGATTTGGCACGTTCGTTTCGTTTCTAGATGAATCGGTGCATCGTTTCATTTCCGGCCCGGATCGGTGCATTAAATGCAACACCTGTTTTTGGCACAGTAACGAAACTGACCCAAACGAACCAAAACATCAATATTGGGTCCAAAAAACTGGATTGGGTGGATTCGTTTTGTTTCTGGATGAATCGGTGCATCGTTTCATTTCCGGCCCGGATCGATGAATTAAATGCAACACCGGCATGATTTTCGGCACAGTAACGAAACTGACCCAAACGAACCAAAACATCAATATTGGGTCCAAAAAACTGGATTGGGTGCGTTCGTTTTGTTTCTGGATGAATCGGTGCATCATTTCGTTTCGGGCCCGGATCGGTGCATTAAATGCAACACCGGCATGGTTTTCGGCACAGTAACGAAACGGACCCAAACGATCCAAAACATCACTATTGGGCCCAAAAAAGTGGATTGGGTGGATTCGTTTCGTTTCTGGACAAATCGGTGCATCGGATCCATTCCGGCCCGAATCGGTGCATTAAATGCAACACCGGCATGGTTTTCGGCACAGTAACGAAACGGACCCAAACGATCCAAAACATCACTATTGGGCCCAAAAAAGTGGATTGGGTGGATTCGTTTCGTTTCTGGACAAATCGGTGCATCGGATCCATTCCGGCCCGAATCGGTGCATTAAATGCAACACCGGCATGAATTTCGGCACAGTAACGAAACTGACCCAAACGAACCAAAACAAAACTATTGGGTCCATAAGAGTGGATTTGGCACGTTCGTTTCGTTTCCGGATGAATCGGTGCATCGTTTCATTTCCGGCCCGGATCGGTGCATTAAATGCAACACCTGTTTTTGGCACAGTAACGAAACTGACCCAAACGAACCAAAACATCAATATTGGGTCCAAAAAACTGGATTAGGTGGATTCGTTTTGTTTCTGGATGAATCGGTGCATCGTTTCATTTCCGGCCCGGATCGATGAATTAAATGCAACACCGGCATGATTTTCGGCACAGTAACGAAACTGACCCAAACGAACCAAAACATCAATATTGGGTCCAAAAAACTGGATTGGGTGCGTTCGTTTTGTTTCTGGATGAATCGGTGCATCATTTCGTTTCGGGCCCGGATCGGTGCATTAAATGCAACACCGGCATGGTTTTCGGCACAGTAACGAAACGGACCCAAACGATCCAAAACATCACTATTGGGCCCAAAAAAGTGGATTGGGTGGATTCGTTTCGTTTCTGGACAAATCGGTGCATCGGATCCATTCCGGCCCGAATCGGTGCATTAAATGCAACACCGGCATGGTTTTCGGCACAGTAACGAAACGGACCCAAACGATCCAAAACATCACTATTGGGCCCAAAAAAGTGGATTGGGTGGATTCGTTTCGTTTCTGGACAAATCGGTGCATCGGATCCATTCCGGCCCGAATCGGTGCATTAAATGCAACACCGGCATGAATTTCGGCACAGTAACGAAACTGACCCAAACGAACCAAAACAAAACTATTGGGTCCATAAGAGTGGATTTGGCACGTTCGTTTCGTTTCTAGATGAATCGGTGCATCGTTTCATTTCCGGCCCGGATCGGTGCATTAAATGCAACACCTGTTTTTGGCACGGTAACGAAACTGACCCAAACGAACCAAAACATCAATATTGGGTCCAAAAAACTGGATTGGGTGGATTCGTTTTGTTTCTGGATGAATCGGTGCATCGTTTCATTTCCGGCCCGGATCGATGAATTAAATGCAACACCGGCATGATTTTCGGCACAGTAACGAAACTGACCCAAACGAACCAAAACATCAATATTGGGTCCAAAAAACTGGATTGGGTGCGTTCGTTTCGTTTCTGGATGAATCGGTGCATCGTTTCATTTCCGGCCCGGATCGGTGCATTAAATGCAACACCTGTTTTTGGCACAGTAACGAAACTTACCCAAACGAACCAAAACATCAATATTGGGTCCAAAAAACTGGATTGGGTGCGTTCGTTTTGTTTCTGGATGAATCGGTGCATCGTTTCATTTCCGGCCCGGATCGATGAATTAAATGCAACACCGGCATGATTTTCGGCACAGTAACGAAACTGACCCAAACAAACCAAAACAAAACTATTGGGTCCATAAGAGTGGATTTGGCACGTTCGTTACGTTTCCGGATGAATCGGTGCATCGTTTCATTTCCGGCCCGGATCGGTGCATTAAATGCAACACCTGTTTTTGGCACAGTAACGAAACTGACCCAAACGAACCAAAACATCACTATTGGGCCCAAAAAAGTGGATTGGGTGGATTCGTTTCGTTTCTGGACAAATCGGTGCATCGGATCCATTCCGGCCCGAATCGGTGCATTAAATGCAACACCGGCATGAATTTCGGCACAGTAACGAAACTGACCCAAACGAACCAAAACAAAACTATTGGGTCCATAAGAGTGGATTTGGCACGTTCGTTTCGTTTCTGGATGAATCGGTGCATCGTTTCATTTCCGGCCCGGATCGGTGCATCAAATGCAACACCGGCATGGTTTTCGGCACAGTAACGAAACTGACCCAAACGAACCAAAACAAAACTATTGGGTCCAAAAAAGTCGATTGGGTGTGTTCGTTTCGTTTCTGGATGAATCGGTGCATCCTTTCATTTCCGGCCCGGATCGGTGCATTAAATGCAACACCGGCATGGTTTTCGGCATAGTAACGAAACGGACCCAAACGATCCAAAACATCACTATTGGGCCCAAAAAAGTGGATTGGGTGGATTCGTTTCGTTTCTGGACAAATCGGTGCATCGGATCCATTCCGGCCCGAATCGGTGCATTAAATGCAACACCGGCATGGTTTTCGGCACAGTAACGAAACGGACCCAAACGATCCAAAACATCACTATTGGGCCCAAAAAAGTGGATTGGGTGGATTCGTTTCGTTTCTGGACAAATCGGTGCATCGGATCCATTCCGGCCCGAATCGGTGCATTAAATGCAACACCGGCATGAATTTCGGCACAGTAACGAAACTGACCCAAACGAACCAAAACAAAACTATTGGGTCCATAAGAGTGGATTTGGCACGTTCGTTTCGTTTCTAGATGAATCGGTGCATCGTTTCATTTCCGGCCCGGATCGGTGCATTAAATGCAACACCTGTTTTTGGCACGGTAACGAAACTGACCCAAACGAACCAAAACATCAATATTGGGTCCAAAAAACTGGATTGGGTGGATTCGTTTTGTTTCTGGATGAATCGGTGCATCGTTTCATTTCCGGCCCGGATCGATGAATTAAATGCAACACCGGCATGATTTTCGGCACAGTAACGAAACTGACCCAAACGAACCAAAACATCAATATTGGGTCCAAAAAACTGGATTGGGTGCGTTCGTTTCGTTTCTGGATGAATCGGTGCATCGTTTCATTTCCGGCCCGGATCGGTGCATTAAATGCAACACCTGTTTTTGGCACAGTAACGAAACTTACCCAAACGAACCAAAACATCAATATTGGGTCCAAAAAACTGGATTGGGTGCGTTCGTTTTGTTTCTGGATGAATCGGTGCATCGTTTCATTTCCGGCCCGGATCGATGAATTAAATGCAACACCGGCATGATTTTCGGCACAGTAACGAAACTGACCCAAACAAACCAAAACAAAACTATTGGGTCCATAAGAGTGGATTTGGCACGTTCGTTACGTTTCCGGATGAATCGGTGCATCGTTTCATTTCCGGCCCGGATCGGTGCATTAAATGCAACACCTGTTTTTGGCACAGTAACGAAACTGACCCAAACGAACCAAAACATCACTATTGGGCCCAAAAAAGTGGATTGGGTGGATTCGTTTCGTTTCTGGACAAATCGGTGCATCGGATCCATTCCGGCCCGAATCGGTGCATTAAATGCAACACCGGCATGAATTTCGGCACAGTAACGAAACTGACCCAAACGAACCAAAACAAAACTATTGGGTCCATAAGAGTGGATTTGGCACGTTCGTTTCGTTTCTGGATGAATCGGTGCATCGTTTCATTTCCGGCCCGGATCGGTGCATCAAATGCAACACCGGCATGGTTTTCGGCACAGTAACGAAACTGACCCAAACGAACCAAAACAAAACTATTGGGTCCAAAAAAGTCGATTGGGTGTGTTCGTTTCGTTTCTGGATGAATCGGTGCATCCTTTCATTTCCGGCCCGGATCGGTGCATTAAATGCAACACCGGCATGGTTTTCGGCATAGTAACGAAACGGACCCAAACGATCCAAAACATCACTATTGGGCCCAAAAAAGTGGATTGGGTGGATTCGTTTCGTTTCTGGACAAATCGGTGCATCGGATCCATTCCGGCCCGAATCGGTGCATTAAATGCAACACCGGCATGGTTTTCGGCACAGTAACGAAACGGACCCAAACGATCCAAAACATCACTATTGGGCCCAAAAAAGTGGATTGGGTGGATTCGTTTCGTTTCTGGACAAATCGGTGCATCGGATCCATTCCGGCCCGAATCGGTGCATTAAATGCAACACCGGCATGAATTTCGGCACAGTAACGAAACTGACCCAAACGAACCAAAACAAAACTATTGGGTCCATAAGAGTGGATTTGGCACGTTCGTTTCGTTTCTAGATGAATCGGTGCATCGTTTCATTTCCGGCCCGGATCGGTGCATTAAATGCAACACCTGTTTTTGGCACAGTAACGAAACTGACCCAAACGAACCAAAACATCAATATTGGGTCCAAAAAACTGGATTCGGTGGATTCGTTTTGTTTCTGGATGAATCGGTGCATCGTTTCATTTCCGGCCCGGATCGATGAATTAAATGCAACACCGGCATGATTTTCGGCACAGTAACGAAACTGACCCAAACGAACCAAAACATCAATATTGGGTCCAAAAAACTGGATTGGGTGCGTTCGTTTTGTTTCTGGATGAATCGGTGCATCATTTCGTTTCGGGCCCGGATCGGTGCATTAAATGCAACACCGGCATGGTTTTCGGCACAGTAACGAAACGGACCCAAACGATCCAAAACATCACTATTGGGCCCAAAAAAGTGGATTGGGTGGATTCGTTTCGTTTCTGGACAAATCGGTGCATCGGATCCATTCCGGCCCGAATCGGTGCATTAAATGCAACACCGGCATGGTTTTCGGCACAGTAACGAAACGGACCCAAACGATCCAAAACATCACTATTGGGCCCAAAAAAGTGGATTGGGTGGATTCGTTTCGTTTCTGGACAAATCGGTGCATCGGATCCATTCCGGCCCGAATCGGTGCATTAAATGCAACACCGGCATGAATTTCGGCACAGTAACGAAACTGACCCAAACGAACCAAAACAAAACTATTGGGTCCATAAGAGTGGATTTGGCACGTTCGTTTCGTTTCTAGATGAATCGGTGCATCGTTTCATTTCCGGCCCGGATCGGTGCATTAAATGCAACACCTGTTTTTGGCACAGTAACGAAACTGACCCAAACGAACCAAAACATCAATATTGGGTCCAAAAAACTGGATTCGGTGGATTCGTTTTGTTTCTGGATGAATCGGTGCATCGTTTCATTTCCGGCCCGGATCGATGAATTAAATGCAACACCGGCATGATTTTCGGCACAGTAACGAAACTGACCCAAACGAACCAAAACATCAATATTGGGTCCAAAAAACTGGATTGGGTGCGTTCGTTTTGTTTCTGGATGAATCGGTGCATCATTTCGTTTCGGGCCCGGATCGGTGCATTAAATGCAACACCGGCATGGTTTTCGGCACAGTAACGAAACGGACCCAAACGATCCAAAACATCACTATTGGGCCCAAAAAAGTGGATTGGGTGGATTCGTTTCGTTTCTGGACAAATCGGTGCATCGGATCCATTCCGGCCCGAATCGGTGCATTAAATGCAACACCGGCATGGTTTTCGGCACAGTAACGAAACGGACCCAAACGATCCAAAACATCACTATTGGGCCCAAAAAAGTGGATTGGGTGGATTCGTTTCGTTTCTGGACAAATCGGTGCATCGGATCCATTCCGGCCCGAATCGGTGCATTAAATGCAACACCGGCATGAATTTCGGCACAGTAACGAAACTGACCCAAACGAACCAAAACAAAACTATTGGGTCCATAAGAGTGGATTTGGCACGTTCGTTTCGTTTCTAGATGAATCAGTGCATCGTTTCATTTCCGGCCCGGATCGGTGCATTAAATGCAACACCTGTTTTTGGCACGGTAACGAAACTGACCCAAACGAACCAAAACATCAATATTGGGTCCAAAAAACTGGATTGGGTGGATTCGTTTTGTTTCTGGATGAATCGGTGCATCGTTTCATTTCCGGCCCGGATCGATGAATTAAATGCAACACCGGCATGATTTTCGGCACAGTAACGAAACTGACCCAAACGAACCAAAACATCAATATTGGGTCCAAAAAACTGGATTGGGTGCGTTCGTTTCGTTTCTGGATGAATCGGTGCATCGTTTCATTTCCGGCCCGGATCGGTGCATTAAATGCAACACCTGTTTTTGGCACAGTAACGAAACTTACCCAAACGAACCAAAACATCAATATTGGGTCCAAAAAACTGGATTGGGTGCGTTCGTTTTGTTTCTGGATGAATCGGTGCATCGTTTCATTTCCGGCCCGGATCGATGAATTAAATGCAACACCGGCATGATTTTCGGCACAGTAACGAAACTGACCCAAACGAACCAAAACATCAATATTGGGTCCAAAAAACTGGATTGGGTGCGTTCGTTTTGTTTCTGGATGAATCGGTGCATCATTTCGTTTCGGGCCCGGATCGGTGCATTAAATGCAACACCGGCATGGTTTTCGGCACAGTAACGAAACGGACCCAAACGATCCAAAACATCACTATTGGGCCCAAAAAAGTGGATTGGGTGGATTCGTTTCGTTTCTGGACAAATCGGTGCATCGGATCCATTCCGGCCCGAATCGGTGCATTAAATGCAACACCGGCATGGTTTTCGGCACAGTAACGAAACGGACCCAAACGATCCAAAACATCACTATTGGGCCCAAAAAAGTGGATTGGGTGGATTCGTTTCGTTTCTGGACAAATCGGTGCATCGGATCCATTCCGGCCCGAATCGGTGCATTAAATGCAACACCGGCATGAATTTCGGCACAGTAACGAAACTGACCCAAACGAACCAAAACAAAACTATTGGGTCCATAAGAGTGGATTTGGCACGTTCGTTTCGTTTCTAGATGAATCGGTGCATCGTTTCATTTCCGGCCCGGATCGGTGCATTAAATGCAACACCTGTTTTTGGCACAGTAACGAAACTGACCCAAACGAACCAAAACATCAATATTGGGTCCAAAAAACTGGATTGGGTGGATTCGTTTTGTTTCTGGATGAATCGGTGCATCGTTTCATTTCCGGCCCGGATCGATGAATTAAATGCAACACCGGCATGATTTTCGGCACAGTAACGAAACTGACCCAAACGAACCAAAACATCAATATTGGGTCCAAAAAACTGGATTGGGTGCGTTCGTTTTGTTTCTGGATGAATCGGTGCATCATTTCGTTTCGGGCCCGGATCGGTGCATTAAATGCAACACCGGCATGGTTTTCGGCACAGTAACGAAACGGACCCAAACGATCCAAAACATCACTATTGGGCCCAAAAAAGTGGATTGGGTGGATTCGTTTCGTTTCTGGACAAATCGGTGCATCGGATCCATTCCGGCCCGAATCGGTGCATTAAATGCAACACCGGCATGGTTTTCGGCACAGTAACGAAACGGACCCAAACGATCCAAAACATCACTATTGGGCCCAAAAAAGTGGATTGGGTGGATTCGTTTCGTTTCTGGACAAATCGGTGCATCGGATCCATTCCGGCCCGAATCGGTGCATTAAATGCAACACCGGCATGAATTTCGGCACAGTAACGAAACTGACCCAAACGAACCAAAACAAAACTATTGGGTCCATAAGAGTGGATTTGGCACGTTCGTTTCGTTTCTAGATGAATCGGTGCATCGTTTCATTTCCGGCCCGGATCGGTGCATTAAATGCAACACCTGTTTTTGGCACGGTAACGAAACTGACCCAAACGAACCAAAACATCAATATTGGGTCCAAAAAACTGGATTGGGTGGATTCGTTTTGTTTCTGGATGAATCGGTGCATCGTTTCATTTCCGGCCCGGATCGATGAATTAAATGCAACACCGGCATGATTTTCGGCACAGTAACGAAACTGACCCAAACGAACCAAAACATCAATATTGGGTCCAAAAAACTGGATTGGGTGCGTTCGTTTCGTTTCTGGATGAATCGGTGCATCGTTTCATTTCCGGCCCGGATCGGTGCATTAAATGCAACACCTGTTTTTGGCACAGTAACGAAACTTACCCAAACGAACCAAAACATCAATATTGGGTCCAAAAAACTGGATTGGGTGCGTTCGTTTTGTTTCTGGATGAATCGGTGCATCGTTTCATTTCCGGCCCGGATCGATGAATTAAATGCAACACCGGCATGATTTTCGGCACAGTAACGAAACTGACCCAAACAAACCAAAACAAAACTATTGGGTCCATAAGAGTGGATTTGGCACGTTCGTTACGTTTCCGGATGAATCGGTGCATCGTTTCATTTCCGGCCCGGATCGGTGCATTAAATGCAACACCTGTTTTTGGCACAGTAACGAAACTGACCCAAACGAACCAAAACATCACTATTGGGCCCAAAAAAGTGGATTGGGTGGATTCGTTTCGTTTCTGGACAAATCGGTGCATCGGATCCATTCCGGCCCGAATCGGTGCATTAAATGCAACACCGGCATGAATTTCGGCACAGTAACGAAACTGACCCAAACGAACCAAAACAAAACTATTGGGTCCATAAGAGTGGATTTGGCACGTTCGTTTCGTTTCTGGATGAATCGGTGCATCGTTTCATTTCCGGCCCGGATCGGTGCATTAAATGCAACACCTGTTTTTGGCACAGTAACGAAACTGACCCAAACGAACCAAAACATCAATATTGGGTCCAAAAAACTGGATTGGGTGCGTTCGTTTTGTTTCTGGATGAATCGGTGCATCGTTTCATTTCCGGCCCGGATCGATGAATTAAATGCAACACCGGCATGATTTTCGGCACAGTAACGAAACTGACCCAAACGAACCAAAACAAAACTATTGGGTCCATAAGAGTGGATTTGGCACGTTCGTTTCGTTTCTGGATGAATCGGTGCATCGTTTCATTTTCGGCCCGGATCGGTGCATTAAATGCAACACCGGCATGGTTTTCGGCACAGTAACGAAACTGACCCAAACGAACCAAAACATCCCTATTGGGTCCAAAAAAGTGGATTGGGTGCGTTCATTTTGTTTCTGGATGAATCGGTGCATCGTTTCATTTTCGGCCCGGATCGATGCATTAAATGCAACACCGACATGGTTTTCGGCACAGTAACGAAACTGACCCAAACGAACCAAAACAAAACTATTGGGTCCATAAGAGTGGATTTGGCACGTTCGTTTCGTTTCTGGATGAATCGGTGCATCGTTTCATTTCCGGCCCGGATCGGTGCATCAAATGCAACACCGGCATGGTTTTCGGCACAGTAACGAAACTGACCCAAACGAACCAAAACAAAACTATTGGGTCCAAAAAAGTCGATTGGGTGTGTTCGTTTCGTTTCTGGATGAATCGGTGCATCCTTTCATTTCCGGCCCGGATCGGTGCATTAAATGCAACACCGGCATGGTTTTCGGCACAGTAACGAAACGGACCCAAACGATCCAAAACATCACTATTGGGCCCAAAAAAGTGGATTGGGTGGATTCGTTTCGTTTCTGGACAAATCGGTGCATCGGATCCATTCCGGCCCGAATCGGTGCATTAAATGCAACACCGGCATGGTTTTCGGCACACTAACGAAACGGACCCAAACGAACCAAAACAAAACTATTGGGTCCATAAGAGTGGATTTGGCACGTTCGTTTCGTTTCTAGATGAATCGGTGCATCGTTTCATTTCCGGCCCGGATCGGTGCATTAAATGCAACACCTGTTTTTGGCACAGTAACGAAACTGACCCAAACGAACCAAAACATCAATATTGGGTCCAAAAAACTGGATTGGGTGGATTCGTTTTGTTTCTGGATGAATCGGTGCATCGTTTCATTTCCGGCCCGGATCGATGAATTAAATGCAACACCGGCATGATTTCCGGCACAGTAACGAAACTGACCCAAACGAACCAAAACATCAATATTGGGTCCAAAAAACTGGATTGGGTGCGTTCGTTTTGTTTCTGGATGAATCGGTGCATCATTTCGTTTCGGGCCCGGATCGGTGCATTAAATGCAACACCGGCATGGTTTTCGGCACAGTAACGAAACGGACCCAAACGATCCAAAACATCACTATTGGGCCCAAAAAAGTGGATTGGGTGGATTCGTTTCGTTTCTGGACAAATCGGTGCATCGGATCCATTCCGGCCCGAATCGGTGCATTAAATGCAACACCGGCATGGTTTTCGGCACAGTAACGAAACGGACCCAAACGATCCAAAACATCACTATTGGGCCCAAAAAAGTGGATTGGGTGGATTCGTTTCGTTTCTGGACAAATCGGTGCATCGGATCCATTCCGGCCCGAATCGGTGCATTAAATGCAACACCGGCATGAATTTCGGCACAGTAACGAAACTGACCCAAACGAACCAAAACAAAACTATTGGGTCCATAAGAGTGGATTTGGCACGTTCGTTTCGTTTCTAGATGAATCGGTGCATCGTTTCATTTCCGGCCCGGATCGGTGCATTAAATGCAACACCTGTTTTTGGCACGGTAACGAAACTGACCCAAACGAACCAAAACATCAATATTGGGTCCAAAAAACTGGATTGGGTGGATTCGTTTTGTTTCTGGATGAATCGGTGCATCGTTTCATTTCCGGCCCGGATCGATGAATTAAATGCAACACCGGCATGATTTTCGGCACAGTAACGAAACTGACCCAAACGAACCAAAACATCAATATTGGGTCCAAAAAACTGGATTGGGTGCGTTCGTTTCGTTTCTGGATGAATCGGTGCATCGTTTCATTTCCGGCCCGGATCGGTGCATTAAATGCAACACCTGTTTTTGGCACAGTAACGAAACTTACCCAAACGAACCAAAACATCAATATTGGGTCCAAAAAACTGGATTGGGTGCGTTCGTTTTGTTTCTGGATGAATCGGTGCATCGTTTCATTTCCGGCCCGGATCGATGAATTAAATGCAACACCGGCATGATTTTCGGCACAGTAACGAAACTGACCCAAACAAACCAAAACAAAACTATTGGGTCCATAAGAGTGGATTTGGCACGTTCGTTACGTTTCCGGATGAATCGGTGCATCGTTTCATTTCCGGCCCGGATCGGTGCATTAAATGCAACACCTGTTTTTGGCACAGTAACGAAACTGACCCAAACGAACCAAAACATCACTATTGGGCCCAAAAAAGTGGATTGGGTGGATTCGTTTCGTTTCTGGACAAATCGGTGCATCGGATCCATTCCGGCCCGAATCGGTGCATTAAATGCAACACCGGCATGAATTTCGGCACAGTAACGAAACTGACCCAAACGAACCAAAACAAAACTATTGGGTCCATAAGAGTGGATTTGGCACGTTCGTTTCGTTTCTGGATGAATCGGTGCATCGTTTCATTTCCGGCCCGGATCGGTGCATTAAATGCAACACCTGTTTTTGGCACAGTAACGAAACTGACCCAAACGAACCAAAACATCAATATTGGGTCCAAAAAACTGGATTGGGTGCGTTCGTTTTGTTTCTGGATGAATCGGTGCATCGTTTCATTTCCGGCCCGGATCGATGAATTAAATGCAACACCGGCATGATTTTCGGCACAGTAACGAAACTGACCCAAACGAACCAAAACAAAACTATTGGGTCCATAAGAGTGGATTTGGCACGTTCGTTTCGTTTCTGGATGAATCGGTGCATCGTTTCATTTTCGGCCCGGATCGGTGCATTAAATGCAACACCGGCATGGTTTTCGGCACAGTAACGAAACTGACCCAAACGAACCAAAACATCCCTATTGGGTCCAAAAAAGTGGATTGGGTGCGTTCATTTTGTTTCTGGATGAATCGGTGCATCGTTTCATTTTCGGCCCGGATCGATGCATTAAATGCAACACCGACATGGTTTTCGGCACAGTAACGAAACTGACCCAAACGAACCAAAACAAAACTATTGGGTCCATAAGAGTGGATTTGGCACGTTCGTTTCGTTTCCGGATGAATCGGTGCATCGTTTCATTTCCGGCCCGGATCGGTGCATTAAATGCAACACCTGTTTTTGGCACAGTAACGAAACTTACCCAAACGAACCAAAACATCAATATTGGGTCCAAAAAACTGGATTGGGTGCGTTCGTTTTGTTTCTGGATGAATCGGTGCATCGTTTCATTTCCGGCCCGGATCGATGAATTAAATGCAACACCGGCATGATTTTCGGCACAGTAACGAAACTGACCCAAACAAACCAAAACAAAACTATTGGGTCCATAAGAGTGGATTTGGCACGTTCGTTACGTTTCCGGATGAATCGGTGCATCGTTTCATTTCCGGCCCGGATCGGTGCATTAAATGCAACACCTGTTTTTGGCACAGTAACGAAACTGACCCAAACGAACCAAAACATCAATATTGGGTCCAAAAAACTGGATTGGGTGCGTTCGTTTTGTTTCTGGATGAATCGGTGCATCGTTTCATTTCCGGCCCGGATCGATGAATTAAATGCAACACCGGCATGATTTTCGGCACAGTAACGAAACTGACCCAAACGAACCAAAACAAAACTATTGGGTCCATAAGAGTGGATTTGGCACGTTCGTTTCGTTTCTGGATGAATCGGTGCATCGTTTCATTTTCGGCCCGGATCGGTGCATTAAATGCAACACCGGCATGGTTTTCGGCACAGTAACGAAACTGACCCAAACGAACCAAAACATCCCTATTGGGTCCAAAAAAGTGGATTGGGTGCGTTCATTTTGTTTCTGGATGAATCGGTGCATCGTTTCATTTTCGGCCCGGATCGATGCATTAAATGCAACACCGACATGGTTTTCGGCACAGTAACGAAACTGACCCAAACGAACCAAAACAAAACTATTGGGTCCATAAGAGTGGATTTGGCACGTTCGTTTCGTTTCTGGATGAATCGGTGCATCGTTTCATTTCCGGCCCGGATCGGTGCATCAAATGCAACACCGGCATGGTTTTCGGCACAGTAACGAAACTGACCCAAACGAACCAAAACAAAACTATTGGGTCCAAAAAAGTCGATTGGGTGTGTTCGTTTCGTTTCTGGATGAATCGGTGCATCCTTTCATTTCCGGCCCGGATCGGTGCATTAAATGCAACACCGGCATGGTTTTCGGCACAGTAACGAAACGGACCCAAACGATCCAAAACATCACTATTGGGCCCAAAAAAGTGGATTGGGTGGATTCGTTTCGTTTCTGGACAAATCGGTGCATCGGATCCATTCCGGCCCGAATCGGTGCATTAAATGCAACACCGGCATGGTTTTCGGCACAGTAACGAAACGGACCCAAACGAACCAAAACAAAACTATTGGGTCCATAAGAGTGGATTTGGCACGTTCGTTTCGTTTCTAGATGAATCGGTGCATCGTTTCATTTCCGGCCCGGATCGGTGCATTAAATGCAACACCTGTTTTTGGCACAGTAACGAAACTTACCCAAACGAACCAAAACATCAATATTGGGTCCAAAAAACTGGATTGGGTGCGTTCGTTTTGTTTCTGGATGAATCGGTGCATCGTTTCATTTCCGGCCCGGATCGATGAATTAAATGCAACACCGGCATGATTTTCGGCACAGTAACGAAACTGACCCAAACAAACCAAAACAAAACTATTGGGTCCATAAGAGTGGATTTGGCACGTTCGTTACGTTTCCGGATGAATCGGTGCATCGTTTCATTTCCGGCCCGGATCGGTGCATTAAATGCAACACCTGTTTTTGGCACAGTAACGAAACTGACCCAAACGAACCAAAACATCACTATTGGGCCCAAAAAAGTGGATTGGGTGGATTCGTTTCGTTTCTGGACAAATCGGTGCATCGGATCCATTCCGGCCCGAATCGGTGCATTAAATGCAACACCGGCATGAATTTCGGCACAGTAACGAAACTGACCCAAACGAACCAAAACAAAACTATTGGGTCCATAAGAGTGGATTTGGCACGTTCGTTTCGTTTCTGGATGAATCGGTGCATCGTTTCATTTCCGGCCCGGATCGGTGCATCAAATGCAACACCGGCATGGTTTTCGGCACAGTAACGAAACTGACCCAAACGAACCAAAACAAAACTATTGGGTCCAAAAAAGTCGATTGGGTGTGTTCGTTTCGTTTCTGGATGAATCGGTGCATCCTTTCATTTCCGGCCCGGATCGGTGCATTAAATGCAACACCGGCATGGTTTTCGGCATAGTAACGAAACGGACCCAAACGATCCAAAACATCACTATTGGGCCCAAAAAAGTGGATTGGGTGGATTCGTTTCGTTTCTGGACAAATCGGTGCATCGGATCCATTCCGGCCCGAATCGGTGCATTAAATGCAACACCGGCATGGTTTTCGGCACAGTAACGAAACGGACCCAAACGATCCAAAACATCACTATTGGGCCCAAAAAAGTGGATTGGGTGGATTCGTTTCGTTTCTGGACAAATCGGTGCATCGGATCCATTCCGGCCCGAATCGGTGCATTAAATGCAACACCGGCATGAATTTCGGCACAGTAACGAAACTGACCCAAACGAACCAAAACAAAACTATTGGGTCCATAAGAGTGGATTTGGCACGTTCGTTTCGTTTCTAGATGAATCGGTGCATCGTTTCATTTCCGGCCCGGATCGGTGCATTAAATGCAACACCTGTTTTTGGCACAGTAACGAAACTGACCCAAACGAACCAAAACATCAATATTGGGTCCAAAAAACTGGATTCGGTGGATTCGTTTTGTTTCTGGATGAATCGGTGCATCGTTTCATTTCCGGCCCGGATCGATGAATTAAATGCAACACCGGCATGATTTTCGGCACAGTAACGAAACTGACCCAAACGAACCAAAACATCAATATTGGGTCCAAAAAACTGGATTGGGTGCGTTCGTTTTGTTTCTGGATGAATCGGTGCATCATTTCGTTTCGGGCCCGGATCGGTGCATTAAATGCAACACCGGCATGGTTTTCGGCACAGTAACGAAACGGACCCAAACGATCCAAAACATCACTATTGGGCCCAAAAAAGTGGATTGGGTGGATTCGTTTCGTTTCTGGACAAATCGGTGCATCGGATCCATTCCGGCCCGAATCGGTGCATTAAATGCAACACCGGCATGGTTTTCGGCACAGTAACGAAACGGACCCAAACGATCCAAAACATCACTATTGGGCCCAAAAAAGTGGATTGGGTGGATTCGTTTCGTTTCTGGACAAATCGGTGCATCGGATCCATTCCGGCCCGAATCGGTGCATTAAATGCAACACCGGCATGAATTTCGGCACAGTAACGAAACTGACCCAAACGAACCAAAACAAAACTATTGGGTCCATAAGAGTGGATTTGGCACGTTCGTTTCGTTTCCGGATGAATCGGTGCATCGTTTCATTTCCGGCCCGGATCGGTGCATTAAATGCAACACCTGTTTTTGGCACAGTAACGAAACTGACCCAAACGAACCAAAACATCAATATTGGGTCCAAAAAACTGGATTAGGTGGATTCGTTTTGTTTCTGGATGAATCGGTGCATCGTTTCATTTCCGGCCCGGATCGATGAATTAAATGCAACACCGGCATGATTTTCGGCACAGTAACGAAACTGACCCAAACGAACCAAAACATCAATATTGGGTCCAAAAAACTGGATTGGGTGCGTTCGTTTTGTTTCTGGATGAATCGGTGCATCATTTCGTTTCGGGCCCGGATCGGTGCATTAAATGCAACACCGGCATGGTTTTCGGTACAGTAACGAAACGGACCCAAACGATCCAAAACATCGCTATTGGGCCCAAAAAAGTGGATTGGGTGGATTCGTTTCGTTTCTGGACAAATCGGTGCATCGGATCCATTCCGGCCCGAATCGGTGCATTAAATGCAACACCGGCATGGTTTTCGGCACAGTAACGAAACGGACCCAAACGATCCAAAACATCACTATTGGGCCCAAAAAAGTGGATTGGGTGGATTCGTTTCGTTTCTGGACAAATCGGTGCATCGGATCCATTCCGGCCCGAATCGGTGCATTAAATGCAACACCGGCATGAATTTCGGCACAGTAACGAAACTGACCCAAACGAACCAAAACAAAACTATTGGGTCCATAAGAGTGGATTTGGCACGTTCGTTTCGTTTCTAGATGAATCGGTGCATCGTTTCATTTCCGGCCCGGATCGGTGCATTAAATGCAACACCTGTTTTTGGCACGGTAACGAAACTGACCCAAACGAACCAAAACATCAATATTGGGTCCAAAAAACTGGATTGGGTGGATTCGTTTTGTTTCTGGATGAATCGGTGCATCGTTTCATTTCCGGCCCGGATCGATGAATTAAATGCAACACCGGCATGATTTTCGGCACAGTAACGAAACTGACCCAAACGAACCAAAACATCAATATTGGGTCCAAAAAACTGGATTGGGTGCGTTCGTTACGTTTCCGGATGAATCGGTGCATCGTTTCATTTCCGGCCCGGATCGGTGCATTAAATGCAACACCTGTTTTCGGCATAGTAACGAAACGGACCCAAACGATCCAAAACATCACTATTGGGCCCAAAAAAGTGGATTGGGTGGATTCGTTTCGTTTCTGGACAAATCGGTGCATCGGATCCATTCCGGCCCGAATCGGTGCATTAAATGCAACACCGGCATGGTTTTCGGCACAGTAACGAAACGGACCCAAACGATCCAAAACATCACTATTGGGCCCAAAAAAGTGGATTGGGTGGATTCGTTTCGTTTCTGGACAAATCGGTGCATCGGATCCATTCCGGCCCGAATCGGTGCATTAAATGCAACACCGGCATGAATTTCGGCACAGTAACGAAACTGACCCAAACGAACCAAAACAAAACTATTGGGTCCATAAGAGTGGATTTGGCACGTTCGTTTCGTTTCTAGATGAATCGGTGCATCGTTTCATTTCCGGCCCGGATCGGTGCATTAAATGCAACACCTGTTTTTGGCACAGTAACGAAACTGACCCAAACGAACCAAAACATCAATATTGGGTCCAAAAAACTGGATTCGGTGGATTCGTTTTGTTTCTGGATGAATCGGTGCATCGTTTCATTTCCGGCCCGGATCGATGAATTAAATGCAACACCGGCATGATTTTCGGCACAGTAACGAAACTGACCCAAACGAACCAAAACATCAATATTGGGTCCAAAAAACTGGATTGGGTGCGTTCGTTTTGTTTCTGGATGAATCGGTGCATCATTTCGTTTCGGGCCCGGATCGGTACATTAAATGCAACACCGGCATGGTTTTCGGCACAGTAACGAAACGGACCCAAACGATCCAAAACATCACTATTGGGCCCAAAAAAGTGGATTGGGTGGATTCGTTTCGTTTCTGGACAAATCGGTGCATCGGATCCATTCCGGCCCGAATCGGTGCATTAAATGCAACACCGGCATGGTTTTCGGCACAGTAACGAAACGGACCCAAACGATCCAAAACATCACTATTGGGCCCAAAAAAGTGGATTGGGTGGATTCGTTTCGTTTCTGGACAAATCGGTGCATCGGATCCATTCCGGCCCGAATCGGTGCATTAAATGCAACACCGGCATGAATTTCGGCACAGTAACGAAACTGACCCAAACGAACCAAAACAAAACTATTGGGTCCATAAGAGTGGATTTGGCACGTTCGTTTCGTTTCCGGATGAATCGGTGCATCGTTTCATTTCCGGCCCGGATCGGTGCATTAAATGCAACACCTGTTTTTGGCACAGTAACGAAACTGACCCAAACGAACCAAAACATCAATATTGGGTCCAAAAAACTGGATTAGGTGGATTCGTTTTGTTTCTGGATGAATCGGTGCATCGTTTCATTTCCGGCCCGGATCGATGAATTAAATGCAACACCGGCATGATTTTCGGCACAGTAACGAAACTGACCCAAACGAACCAAAACATCAATATTGGGTCCAAAAAACTGGATTGGGTGCGTTCGTTTTGTTTCTGGATGAATCGGTGCATCATTTCGTTTCGGGCCCGGATCGGTGCATTAAATGCAACACCGGCATGGTTTTCGGCACAGTAACGAAACGGACCCAAACGATCCAAAACATCACTATTGGGCCCAAAAAAGTGGATTGGGTGGATTCGTTTCGTTTCTGGACAAATCGGTGCATCGGATCCATTCCGGCCCGAATCGGTGCATTAAATGCAACACCGGCATGGTTTTCGGCACAGTAACGAAACGGACCCAAACGATCCAAAACATCACTATTGGGCCCAAAAAAGTGGATTGGGTGGATTCGTTTCGTTTCTGGACAAATCGGTGCATCGGATCCATTCCGGCCCGAATCGGTGCATTAAATGCAACACCGGCATGGTTTTCGGCACAGTAACGAAACGGACCCAAACGATCCAAAACATCACTATTGGGCCCAAAAAAGTGGATTGGGTGGATTCGTTTCGTTTCTGGACAAATCGGTGCATCGGATCCATTCCGGCCCGAATCGGTGCATTAAATGCAACACCGGCATGAATTTCGGCACAGTAACGAAACTGACCCAAACGAACCAAAACAAAACTATTGGGTCCATAAGAGTGGATTTGGCACGTTCGTTTCGTTTCTAGATGAATCGGTGCATCGTTTCATTTCCGGCCCGGATCGGTGCATTAAATGCAACACCTGTTTTTGGCACGGTAACGAAACTGACCCAAACGAACCAAAACATCAATATTGGGTCCAAAAAACTGGATTGGGTGGATTCGTTTTGTTTCTGGATGAATCGGTGCATCGTTTCATTTCCGGCCCGGATCGATGAATTAAATGCAACACCGGCATGATTTTCGGCACAGTAACGAAACTGACCCAAACGAACCAAAACATCAATATTGGGTCCAAAAAACTGGATTGGGTGCGTTCGTTACGTTTCCGGATGAATCGGTGCATCGTTTCATTTCCGGCCCGGATCGGTGCATTAAATGCAACACCTGTTTTCGGCATAGTAACGAAACGGACCCAAACGATCCAAAACATCACTATTGGGCCCAAAAAAGTGGATTGGGTGGATTCGTTTCGTTTCTGGACAAATCGGTGCATCGGATCCATTCCGGCCCGAATCGGTGCATTAAATGCAACACCGGCATGGTTTTCGGCACAGTAACGAAACGGACCCAAACGATCCAAAACATCACTATTGGGCCCAAAAAAGTGGATTGGGTGGATTCGTTTCGTTTCTGGACAAATCGGTGCATCGGATCCATTCCGGCCCGAATCGGTGCATTAAATGCAACACCGGCATGAATTTCGGCACAGTAACGAAACTGACCCAAACGAACCAAAACAAAACTATTGGGTCCATAAGAGTGGATTTGGCACGTTCGTTTCGTTTCTAGATGAATCGGTGCATCGTTTCATTTCCGGCCCGGATCGGTGCATTAAATGCAACACCTGTTTTTGGCACAGTAACGAAACTGACCCAAACGAACCAAAACATCAATATTGGGTCCAAAAAACTGGATTCGGTGGATTCGTTTTGTTTCTGGATGAATCGGTGCATCGTTTCATTTCCGGCCCGGATCGATGAATTAAATGCAACACCGGCATGATTTTCGGCACAGTAACGAAACTGACCCAAACGAACCAAAACATCAATATTGGGTCCAAAAAACTGGATTGGGTGCGTTCGTTTTGTTTCTGGATGAATCGGTGCATCATTTCGTTTCGGGCCCGGATCGGTACATTAAATGCAACACCGGCATGGTTTTCGGCACAGTAACGAAACGGACCCAAACGATCCAAAACATCACTATTGGGCCCAAAAAAGTGGATTGGGTGGATTCGTTTCGTTTCTGGACAAATCGGTGCATCGGATCCATTCCGGCCCGAATCGGTGCATTAAATGCAACACCGGCATGGTTTTCGGCACAGTAACGAAACGGACCCAAACGATCCAAAACATCACTATTGGGCCCAAAAAAGTGGATTGGGTGGATTCGTTTCGTTTCTGGACAAATCGGTGCATCGGATCCATTCCGGCCCGAATCGGTGCATTAAATGCAACACCGGCATGAATTTCGGCACAGTAACGAAACTGACCCAAACGAACCAAAACAAAACTATTGGGTCCATAAGAGTGGATTTGGCACGTTCGTTTCGTTTCCGGATGAATCGGTGCATCGTTTCATTTCCGGCCCGGATCGGTGCATTAAATGCAACACCTGTTTTTGGCACAGTAACGAAACTGACCCAAACGAACCAAAACATCAATATTGGGTCCAAAAAACTGGATTAGGTGGATTCGTTTTGTTTCTGGATGAATCGGTGCATCGTTTCATTTCCGGCCCGGATCGATGAATTAAATGCAACACCGGCATGATTTTCGGCACAGTAACGAAACTGACCCAAACGAACCAAAACATCAATATTGGGTCCAAAAAACTGGATTGGGTGCGTTCGTTTTGTTTCTGGATGAATCGGTGCATCATTTCGTTTCGGGCCCGGATCGGTGCATTAAATGCAACACCGGCATGGTTTTCGGCACAGTAACGAAACGGACCCAAACGATCCAAAACATCACTATTGGGCCCAAAAAAGTGGATTGGGTGGATTCGTTTCGTTTCTGGACAAATCGGTGCATCGGATCCATTCCGGCCCGAATCGGTGCATTAAATGCAACACCGGCATGGTTTTCGGCACAGTAACGAAACGGACCCAAACGATCCAAAACATCACTATTGGGCCCAAAAAAGTGGATTGGGTGGATTCGTTTCGTTTCTGGACAAATCGGTGCATCGGATCCATTCCGGCCCGAATCGGTGCATTAAATGCAACACCGGCATGAATTTCGGCACAGTAACGAAACTGACCCAAACGAACCAAAACAAAACTATTGGGTCCATAAGAGTGGATTTGGCACGTTCGTTTCGTTTCTAGATGAATCGGTGCATCGTTTCATTTCCGGCCCGGATCGGTGCATTAAATGCAACACCTGTTTTTGGCACGGTAACGAAACTGACCCAAACGAACCAAAACATCAATATTGGGTCCAAAAAACTGGATTGGGTGGATTCGTTTTGTTTCTGGATGAATCGGTGCATCGTTTCATTTCCGGCCCGGATCGATGAATTAAATGCAACACCGGCATGATTTTCGGCACAGTAACGAAACTGACCCAAACGAACCAAAACATCAATATTGGGTCCAAAAAACTGGATTGGGTGCGTTCGTTTCGTTTCTGGATGAATCGGTGCATCGTTTCATTTCCGGCCCGGATCGGTGCATTAAATGCAACACCTGTTTTTGGCACAGTAACGAAACTTACCCAAACGAACCAAAACATCAATATTGGGTCCAAAAAACTGGATTGGGTGCGTTCGTTTTGTTTCTGGATGAATCGGTGCATCGTTTCATTTCCGGCCCGGATCGATGAATTAAATGCAACACCGGCATGATTTTCGGCACAGTAACGAAACTGACCCAAACAAACCAAAACAAAACTATTGGGTCCATAAGAGTGGATTTGGCACGTTCGTTACGTTTCCGGATGAATCGGTGCATCGTTTCATTTCCGGCCCGGATCGGTGCATTAAATGCAACACCTGTTTTTGGCACAGTAACGAAACTGACCCAAACGAACCAAAACATCACTATTGGGCCCAAAAAAGTGGATTGGGTGGATTCGTTTCGTTTCTGGACAAATCGGTGCATCGGATCCATTCCGGCCCGAATCGGTGCATTAAATGCAACACCGGCATGAATTTCGGCATAGTAACGAAACTGACCCAAACGAACCAAAACAAAACTATTGGGTCCATAAGAGTGGATTTGGCACGTTCGTTTCGTTTCTGGATGAATCGGTGCATCGTTTCATTTCCGGCCCGGATCGGTGCATTAAATGCAACACCTGTTTTTGGCACAGTAACGAAACTGACCCAAACGAACCAAAACATCAATATTGGGTCCAAAAAACTGGATTGGGTGCGTTCGTTTTGTTTCTGGATGAATCGGTGCATCGTTTCATTTCCGGCCCGGATCGATGAATTAAATGCAACACCGGCATGATTTTCGGCACAGTAACGAAACTGACCCAAACGAACCAAAACAAAACTATTGGGTCCATAAGAGTGGATTTGGCACGTTCGTTTCGTTTCTGGATGAATCGGTGCATCGTTTCATTTTCGGCCCGGATCGGTGCATTAAATGCAACACCGGCATGGTTTTCGGCACAGTAACGAAACTGACCCAAACGAACCAAAACATCCCTATTGGGTCCAAAAAAGTGGATTGGGTGCGTTCATTTTGTTTCTGGATGAATCGGTGCATCGTTTCATTTTCGGCCCGGATCGATGCATTAAATGCAACACCGACATGGTTTTCGGCACAGTAACGAAACTGACCCAAACGAACCAAAACAAAACTATTGGGTCCATAAGAGTGGATTTGGCACGTTCGTTTCGTTTCTGGATGAATCGGTGCATCGTTTCATTTCCGGCCCGGATCGGTGCATCAAATGCAACACCGGCATGGTTTTCGGCACAGTAACGAAACTGACCCAAACGAACCAAAACAAAACTATTGGGTCCAAAAAAGTCGATTGGGTGTGTTCGTTTCGTTTCTGGATGAATCGGTGCATCCTTTCATTTCCGGCCCGGATCGGTGCATTAAATGCAACACCGGCATGGTTTTCGGCACAGTAACGAAACGGACCCAAACGATCCAAAACATCACTATTGGGCCCAAAAAAGTGGATTGGGTGGATTCGTTTCGTTTCTGGACAAATCGGTGCATCGGATCCATTCCGGCCCGAATCGGTGCATTAAATGCAACACCGGCATGGTTTTCGGCACACTAACGAAACGGACCCAAACGAACCAAAACAAAACTATTGGGTCCATAAGAGTGGATTTGGCACGTTCGTTTCGTTTCTAGATGAATCGGTGCATCGTTTCATTTCCGGCCCGGATCGGTGCATTAAATGCAACACCTGTTTTTGGCACAGTAACGAAACTGACCCAAACGAACCAAAACATCAATATTGGGCCCAAAAAAGTGGATTGGGTGGATTCGTTTCGTTTCTGGACAAATCGGTGCATCGGATCCATTCCGGCCCGAATCGGTGCATTAAATGCAACACCGGCATGAATTTCGGCATAGTAACGAAACTGACCCAAACGAACCAAAACAAAACTATTGGGTCCATAAGAGTGGATTTGGCACGTTCGTTTCGTTTCTAGATGAATCGGTGCATCGTTTCATTTCCGGCCCGGATCGGTGCATTAAATGCAACACCTGTTTTTGGCACAGTAACGAAACTGACCCAAACGAACCAAAACATCAATATTGGGTCCAAAAAACTGGATTCGGTGGATTCGTTTTGTTTCTGGATGAATCGGTGCATCGTTTCATTTCCGGCCCGGATCGATGAATTAAATGCAACACCGGCATGATTTTCGGCACAGTAACGAAACTGACCCAAACGAACCAAAACATCAATATTGGGTCCAAAAAACTGGATTGGGTGCGTTCGTTTTGTTTCTGGATGAATCGGTGCATCATTTCGTTTCGGGCCCGGATCGGTGCATTAAATGCAACACCGGCATGGTTTTCGGCACAGTAACGAAACGGACCCAAACGATCCAAAACATCACTATTGGGCCCAAAAAAGTGGATTGGGTGGATTCGTTTCGTTTCTGGACAAATCGGTGCATCGGATCCATTCCGGCCCGAATCGGTGCATTAAATGCAACACCGGCATGGTTTTCGGCTCAGTAACGAAACGGACCCAAACGATCCAAAACATCACTATTGGGCCCAAAAAAGTGGATTGGGTGGATTCGTTTCGTTTCTGGACAAATCGGTGCATCGGATCCATTCCGGCCCGAATCGGTGCATTAAATGCAACACCGGCATGAATTTCGGCACAGTAACGAAACTGACCCAAACGAACCAAAACAAAACTATTGGGTCCATAAGAGTGGATTTGGCACGTTCGTTTCGTTTCCGGATGAATCGGTGCATCGTTTCATTTCCGGCCCGGATCGGTGCATTAAATGCAACACCTGTTTTTGGCACAGTAACGAAACTGACCCAAACGAACCAAAACATCAATATTGGGTCCAAAAAACTGGATTAGGTGGATTCGTTTTGTTTCTGGATGAATCGGTGCATCGTTTCATTTCCGGCCCGGATCGATGAATTAAATGCAACACCGGCATGATTTTCGGCACAGTAACGAAACTGACCCAAACGAACCAAAACATCAATATTGGGTCCAAAAAACTGGATTGGGTGCGTTCGTTTTGTTTCTGGATGAATCGGTGCATCATTTCGTTTCGGGCCCGGATCGGTGCATTAAATGCAACACCGGCATGGTTTTCGGCACAGTAACGAAACGGACCCAAACGATCCAAAACATCACTATTGGGCCCAAAAAAGTGGATTGGGTGGATTCGTTTCGTTTCTGGACAAATCGGTGCATCGGATCCATTCCGGCCCGAATCGGTGCATTAAATGCAACACCGGCATGGTTTTCGGCACAGTAACGAAACGGACCCAAACGATCCAAAACATCACTATTGGGCCCAAAAAAGTGGATTGGGTGGATTCGTTTCGTTTCTGGACAAATCGGTGCATCGGATCCATTCCGGCCCGAATCGGTGCATTAAATGCAACACCGGCATGAATTTCGGCACAGTAACGAAACTGACCCAAACGAACCAAAACAAAACTATTGGGTCCATAAGAGTGGATTTGGCACGTTCGTTTCGTTTCTAGATGAATCGGTGCATCGTTTCATTTCCGGCCCGGATCGGTGCATTAAATGCAACACCTGTTTTTGGCACGGTAACGAAACTGACCCAAACGAACCAAAACATCAATATTGGGTCCAAAAAACTGGATTGGGTGGATTCGTTTTGTTTCTGGATGAATCGGTGCATCGTTTCATTTCCGGCCCGGATCGATGAATTAAATGCAACACCGGCATGATTTTCGGCACAGTAACGAAACTGACCCAAACGAACCAAAACATCAATATTGGGTCCAAAAAACTGGATTGGGTGCGTTCGTTTCGTTTCTGGATGAATCGGTGCATCGTTTCATTTCCGGCCCGGATCGGTGCATTAAATGCAACACCTGTTTTTGGCACAGTAACGAAACTTACCCAAACGAACCAAAACATCAATATTGGGTCCAAAAAACTGGATTGGGTGCGTTCGTTTTGTTTCTGGATGAATCGGTGCATCGTTTCATTTCCGGCCCGGATCGATGAATTAAATGCAACACCGGCATGATTTTCGGCACAGTAACGAAACTGACCCAAACAAACCAAAACAAAACTATTGGGTCCATAAGAGTGGATTTGGCACGTTCGTTACGTTTCCGGATGAATCGGTGCATCGTTTCATTTCCGGCCCGGATCGGTGCATTAAATGCAACACCTGTTTTTGGCACAGTAACGAAACTGACCCAAACGAACCAAAACATCACTATTGGGCCCAAAAAAGTGGATTGGGTGGATTCGTTTCGTTTCTGGACAAATCGGTGCATCGGATCCATTCCGGCCCGAATCGGTGCATTAAATGCAACACCGGCATGAATTTCGGCACAGTAACGAAACTGACCCAAACGAACCAAAACAAAACTATTGGGTCCATAAGAGTGGATTTGGCACGTTCGTTTCGTTTCTGGATGAATCGGTGCATCGTTTCATTTCCGGCCCGGATCGGTGCATTAAATGCAACACCTGTTTTTGGCACAGTAACGAAACTGACCCAAACGAACCAAAACATCAATATTGGGTCCAAAAAACTGGATTGGGTGCGTTCGTTTTGTTTCTGGATGAATCGGTGCATCGTTTCATTTCCGGCCCGGATCGATGAATTAAATGCAACACCGGCATGATTTTCGGCACAGTAACGAAACTGACCCAAACGAACCAAAACAAAACTATTGGGTCCATAAGAGTGGATTTGGCACGTTCGTTTCGTTTCTGGATGAATCGGTGCATCGTTTCATTTTCGGCCCGGATCGGTGCATTAAATGCAACACCGGCATGGTTTTCGGCACAGTAACGAAACTGACCCAAACGAACCAAAACATCCCTATTGGGTCCAAAAAAGTGGATTGGGTGCGTTCATTTTGTTTCTGGATGAATCGGTGCATCGTTTCATTTTCGGCCCGGATCGATGCATTAAATGCAACACCGACATGGTTTTCGGCACAGTAACGAAACTGACCCAAACGAACCAAAACAAAACTATTGGGTCCATAAGAGTGGATTTGGCACGTTCGTTTCGTTTCTGGATGAATCGGTGCATCGTTTCATTTCCGGCCCGGATCGGTGCATCAAATGCAACACCGGCATGGTTTTCGGCACAGTAACGAAACTGACCCAAACGAACCAAAACAAAACTATTGGGTCCAAAAAAGTCGATTGGGTGTGTTCGTTTCGTTTCTGGATGAATCGGTGCATCCTTTCATTTCCGGCCCGGATCGGTGCATTAAATGCAACACCGGCATGGTTTTCGGCACAGTAACGAAACGGACCCAAACGATCCAAAACATCACTATTGGGCCCAAAAAAGTGGATTGGGTGGATTCGTTTCGTTTCTGGACAAATCGGTGCATCGGATCCATTCCGGCCCGAATCGGTGCATTAAATGCAACACCGGCATGGTTTTCGGCACACTAACGAAACGGACCCAAACGAACCAAAACAAAACTATTGGGTCCATAAGAGTGGATTTGGCACGTTCGTTTCGTTTCTAGATGAATCGGTGCATCGTTTCATTTCCGGCCCGGATCGGTGCATTAAATGCAACACCTGTTTTTGGCACAGTAACGAAACTGACCCAAACGAACCAAAACATCAATATTGGGTCCAAAAAACTGGATTGGGTGGATTCGTTTTGTTTCTGGATGAATCGGTGCATCGTTTCATTTCCGGCCCGGATCGATGAATTAAATGCAACACCGGCATGATTTCCGGCACAGTAACGAAACTGACCCAAACGAACCAAAACATCAATATTGGGTCCAAAAAACTGGATTGGGTGCGTTCGTTTTGTTTCTGGATGAATCGGTGCATCATTTCGTTTCGGGCCCGGATCGGTGCATTAAATGCAACACCGGCATGGTTTTCGGCACAGTAACGAAACGGACCCAAACGATCCAAAACATCACTATTGGGCCCAAAAAAGTGGATTGGGTGGATTCGTTTCGTTTCTGGACAAATCGGTGCATCGGATCCATTCCGGCCCGAATCGGTGCATTAAATGCAACACCGGCATGGTTTTCGGCACAGTAACGAAACGGACCCAAACGATCCAAAACATCACTATTGGGCCCAAAAAAGTGGATTGGGTGGATTCGTTTCGTTTCTGGACAAATCGGTGCATCGGATCCATTCCGGCCCGAATCGGTGCATTAAATGCAACACCGGCATGAATTTCGGCACAGTAACGAAACTGACCCAAACGAACCAAAACAAAACTATTGGGTCCATAAGAGTGGATTTGGCACGTTCGTTTCGTTTCTAGATGAATCGGTGCATCGTTTCATTTCCGGCCCGGATCGGTGCATTAAATGCAACACCT
Organism: Echinochloa phyllopogon; assembly: GCA_033239725.1. Lineage (NCBI taxonomy): Eukaryota > Viridiplantae > Streptophyta > Magnoliopsida > Poales > Poaceae > Echinochloa > Echinochloa phyllopogon. The sequence continues at coordinate 35,934,572 of BTCW01000018.1, forward strand.
GTTTTTGGCACGGTAACGAAACTGACCCAAACGAACCAAAACATCAATATTGGGTCCAAAAAACTGGATTGGGTGGATTCGTTTTGTTTCTGGATGAATCGGTGCATCGTTTCATTTCCGGCCCGGATCGATGAATTAAATGCAACACCGGCATGATTTTCGGCACAGTAACGAAACTGACCCAAACGAACCAAAACATCAATATTGGGTCCAAAAAACTGGATTGGGTGCGTTCGTTTCGTTTCTGGATGAATCGGTGCATCGTTTCATTTCCGGCCCGGATCGGTGCATTAAATGCAACACCTGTTTTTGGCACAGTAACGAAACTTACCCAAACGAACCAAAACATCAATATTGGGTCCAAAAAACTGGATTGGGTGCGTTCGTTTTGTTTCTGGATGAATCGGTGCATCGTTTCATTTCCGGCCCGGATCGATGAATTAAATGCAACACCGGCATGATTTTCGGCACAGTAACGAAACTGACCCAAACAAACCAAAACAAAACTATTGGGTCCATAAGAGTGGATTTGGCACGTTCGTTACGTTTCCGGATGAATCGGTGCATCGTTTCATTTCCGGCCCGGATCGGTGCATTAAATGCAACACCTGTTTTTGGCACAGTAACGAAACTGACCCAAACGAACCAAAACATCACTATTGGGCCCAAAAAAGTGGATTGGGTGGATTCGTTTCGTTTCTGGACAAATCGGTGCATCGGATCCATTCCGGCCCGAATCGGTGCATTAAATGCAACACCGGCATGAATTTCGGCACAGTAACGAAACTGACCCAAACGAACCAAAACAAAACTATTGGGTCCATAAGAGTGGATTTGGCACGTTCGTTTCGTTTCTGGATGAATCGGTGCATCGTTTCATTTCCGGCCCGGATCGGTGCATTAAATGCAACACCTGTTTTTGGCACAGTAACGAAACTGACCCAAACGAACCAAAACATCAATATTGGGTCCAAAAAACTGGATTGGGTGCGTTCGTTTTGTTTCTGGATGAATCGGTGCATCGTTTCATTTCCGGCCCGGATCGATGAATTAAATGCAACACCGGCATGATTTTCGGCACAGTAACGAAACTGACCCAAACGAACCAAAACAAAACTATTGGGTCCATAAGAGTGGATTTGGCACGTTCGTTTCGTTTCTGGATGAATCGGTGCATCGTTTCATTTTCGGCCCGGATCGGTGCATTAAATGCAACACCGGCATGGTTTTCGGCACAGTAACGAAACTGACCCAAACGAACCAAAACATCCCTATTGGGTCCAAAAAAGTGGATTGGGTGCGTTCATTTTGTTTCTGGATGAATCGGTGCATCGTTTCATTTTCGGCCCGGATCGATGCATTAAATGCAACACCGACATGGTTTTCGGCACAGTAACGAAACTGACCCAAACGAACCAAAACAAAACTATTGGGTCCATAAGAGTGGATTTGGCACGTTCGTTTCGTTTCCGGATGAATCGGTGCATCGTTTCATTTCCGGCCCGGATCGGTGCATTAAATGCAACACCTGTTTTTGGCACAGTAACGAAACTTACCCAAACGAACCAAAACATCAATATTGGGTCCAAAAAACTGGATTGGGTGCGTTCGTTTTGTTTCTGGATGAATCGGTGCATCGTTTCATTTCCGGCCCGGATCGATGAATTAAATGCAACACCGGCATGATTTTCGGCACAGTAACGAAACTGACCCAAACAAACCAAAACAAAACTATTGGGTCCATAAGAGTGGATTTGGCACGTTCGTTACGTTTCCGGATGAATCGGTGCATCGTTTCATTTCCGGCCCGGATCGGTGCATTAAATGCAACACCTGTTTTTGGCACAGTAACGAAACTGACCCAAACGAACCAAAACATCAATATTGGGTCCAAAAAACTGGATTGGGTGCGTTCGTTTTGTTTCTGGATGAATCGGTGCATCGTTTCATTTCCGGCCCGGATCGATGAATTAAATGCAACACCGGCATGATTTTCGGCACAGTAACGAAACTGACCCAAACGAACCAAAACATCACTATTGGGCCCAAAAAAGTGGATTGGGTGGATTCGTTTCGTTTCTGGACAAATCGGTGCATCGGATCCATTCCGGCCCGAATCGGTGCATTAAATGCAACACCGGCATGAATTTCGGCACAGTAACGAAACTGACCCAAACGAACCAAAACAAAACTATTGGGTCCATAAGAGTGGATTTGGCACGTTCGTTTCGTTTCTGGATGAATCGGTGCATCGTTTCATTTTCGGCCCGGATCGGTGCATTAAATGCAACACCGGCATGGTTTTCGGCACAGTAACGAAACTGACCCAAACGAACCAAAACATCCCTATTGGGTCCAAAAAAGTGGATTGGGTGCGTTCATTTTGTTTCTGGATGAATCGGTGCATCGTTTCATTTTCGGCCCGGATCGATGCATTAAATGCAACACCGACATGGTTTTCGGCACAGTAACGAAACTGACCCAAACGAACCAAAACAAAACTATTGGGTCCATAAGAGTGGATTTGGCACGTTCGTTTCGTTTCTGGATGAATCGGTGCATCGTTTCATTTCCGGCCCGGATCGGTGCATCAAATGCAACACCGGCATGGTTTTCGGCACAGTAACGAAACTGACCCAAACGAACCAAAACAAAACTATTGGGTCCAAAAAAGTCGATTGGGTGTGTTCGTTTCGTTTCTGGATGAATCGGTGCATCCTTTCATTTCCGGCCCGGATCGGTGCATTAAATGCAACACCGGCATGGTTTTCGGCACAGTAACGAAACGGACCCAAACGATCCAAAACATCACTATTGGGCCCAAAAAAGTGGATTGGGTGGATTCGTTTCGTTTCTGGACAAATCGGTGCATCGGATCCATTCCGGCCCGAATCGGTGCATTAAATGCAACACCGGCATGGTTTTCGGCACAGTAACGAAACGGACCCAAACGAACCAAAACAAAACTATTGGGTCCATAAGAGTGGATTTGGCACGTTCGTTTCGTTTCTAGATGAATCGGTGCATCGTTTCATTTCCGGCCCGGATCGGTGCATTAAATGCAACACCTGTTTTTGGCACAGTAACGAAACTTACCCAAACGAACCAAAACATCAATATTGGGTCCAAAAAACTGGATTGGGTGCGTTCGTTTTGTTTCTGGATGAATCGGTGCATCGTTTCATTTCCGGCCCGGATCGATGAATTAAATGCAACACCGGCATGATTTTCGGCACAGTAACGAAACTGACCCAAACAAACCAAAACAAAACTATTGGGTCCATAAGAGTGGATTTGGCACGTTCGTTACGTTTCCGGATGAATCGGTGCATCGTTTCATTTCCGGCCCGGATCGGTGCATTAAATGCAACACCTGTTTTTGGCACAGTAACGAAACTGACCCAAACGAACCAAAACATCACTATTGGGCCCAAAAAAGTGGATTGGGTGGATTCGTTTCGTTTCTGGACAAATCGGTGCATCGGATCCATTCCGGCCCGAATCGGTGCATTAAATGCAACACCGGCATGAATTTCGGCACAGTAACGAAACTGACCCAAACGAACCAAAACAAAACTATTGGGTCCATAAGAGTGGATTTGGCACGTTCGTTTCGTTTCTGGATGAATCGGTCCATCGTTTCATTTCCGGCCCGGATCGGTGCATTAAATGCAACACCTGTTTTTGGCACAGTAACGAAACTGACCCAAACGAACCAAAACATCAATATTGGGTCCAAAAAACTGGATTGGGTGCGTTCGTTTTGTTTCTGGATGAATCGGTGCATCGTTTCATTTCCGGCCCGGATCGATGAATTAAATGCAACACCGGCATGATTTTCGGCACAGTAACGAAACTGACCCAAACGAACCAAAACAAAACTATTGGGTCCATAAGAGTGGATTTGGCACGTTCGTTTCGTTTCTGGATGAATCGGTGCATCGTTTCATTTTCGGCCCGGATCGGTGCATTAAATGCAACACCGGCATGGTTTTCGGCACAGTAACGAAACTGACCCAAACGAACCAAAACATCCCTATTGGGTCCAAAAAAGTGGATTGGGTGCGTTCATTTTGTTTCTGGATGAATCGGTGCATCGTTTCATTTTCGGCCCGGATCGATGCATTAAATGCAACACCGACATGGTTTTCGGCACAGTAACGAAACTGACCCAAACGAACCAAAACAAAACTATTGGGTCCATAAGAGTGGATTTGGCACGTTCGTTTCGTTTCTGGATGAATCGGTGCATCGTTTCATTTCCGGCCCGGATCGGTGCATCAAATGCAACACCGGCATGGTTTTCGGCACAGTAACGAAACTGACCCAAACGAACCAAAACAAAACTATTGGGTCCAAAAAAGTCGATTGGGTGTGTTCGTTTCGTTTCTGGATGAATCGGTGCATCCTTTCATTTCCGGCCCGGATCGGTGCATTAAATGCAACACCGGCATGGTTTTCGGCACAGTAACGAAACGGACCCAAACGATCCAAAACATCACTATTGGGCCCAAAAAAGTGGATTGGGTGGATTCGTTTCGTTTCTGGACAAATCGGTGCATCGGATCCATTCCGGCCCGAATCGGTGCATTAAATGCAACACCGGCATGGTTTTCGGCACAGTAACGAAACGGACCCAAACGAACCAAAACAAAACTATTGGGTCCATAAGAGTGGATTTGGCACGTTCGTTTCGTTTCTAGATGAATCGGTGCATCGTTTCATTTCCGGCCCGGATCGGTGCATTAAATGCAACACCTGTTTTTGGCACAGTAACGAAACTGACCCAAACGAACCAAAACATCAATATTGGGTCCAAAAAACTGGATTGGGTGGATTCGTTTTGTTTCTGGATGAATCGGTGCATCGTTTCATTTCCGGCCCGGATCGATGAATTAAATGCAACACCGGCATGATTTTCGGCACAGTAACGAAACTGACCCAAACAAACCAAAACAAAACTATTGGGTCCATAAGAGTGGATTTGGCACGTTCGTTACGTTTCCGGATGAATCGGTGCATCGTTTCATTTCCGGCCCGGATCGGTGCATTAAATGCAACACCTGTTTTTGGCACAGTAACGAAACTGACCCAAACGAACCAAAACATCAATATTGGGTCCAAAAAACTGGATTGGGTGCGTTCGTTTTGTTTCTGGATGAATCGGTGCATCGTTTCATTTCCGGCCCGGATCGATGAATTAAATGCAACACCGGCATGATTTTCGGCACAGTAACGAAACTGACCCAAACGAACCAAAACATCACTATTGGGCCCAAAAAAGTGGATTGGGTGGATTCGTTTCGTTTCTGGACAAATCGGTGCATCGGATCCATTCCGGCCCGAATCGGTGCATTAAATGCAACACCGGCATGAATTTCGGCACAGTAACGAAACTGACCCAAACGAACCAAAACAAAACTATTGGGTCCATAAGAGTGGATTTGGCACGTTCGTTTCGTTTCTGGATGAATCGGTGCATCGTTTCATTTTCGGCCCGGATCGGTGCATTAAATGCAACACCGGCATGGTTTTCGGCACAGTAACGAAACTGACCCAAACGAACCAAAACATCCCTATTGGGTCCAAAAAAGTGGATTGGGTGCGTTCATTTTGTTTCTGGATGAATCGGTGCATCGTTTCATTTTCGGCCCGGATCGATGCATTAAATGCAACACCGACATGGTTTTCGGCACAGTAACGAAACTGACCCAAACGAACCAAAACAAAACTATTGGGTCCATAAGAGTGGATTTGGCACGTTCGTTTCGTTTCTGGATGAATCGGTGCATCGTTTCATTTCCGGCCCGGATCGGTGCATCAAATGCAACACCGGCATGGTTTTCGGCACAGTAACGAAACTGACCCAAACGAACCAAAACAAAACTATTGGGTCCAAAAAAGTCGATTGGGTGTGTTCGTTTCGTTTCTGGATGAATCGGTGCATCCTTTCATTTCCGGCCCGGATCGGTGCATTAAATGCAACACCGGCATGGTTTTCGGCACAGTAACGAAACGGACCCAAACGATCCAAAACATCACTATTGGGCCCAAAAAAGTGGATTGGGTGGATTCGTTTCGTTTCTGGACAAATCGGTGCATCGGATCCATTCCGGCCCGAATCGGTGCATTAAATGCAACACCGGCATGGTTTTCGGCACAGTAACGAAACGGACCCAAACGAACCAAAACAAAACTATTGGGTCCATAAGAGTGGATTTGGCACGTTCGTTTCGTTTCTAGATGAATCGGTGCATCGTTTCATTTCCGGCCCGGATCGGTGCATTAAATGCAACACCTGTTTTTGGCACAGTAACGAAACTTACCCAAACGAACCAAAACATCAATATTGGGTCCAAAAAACTGGATTGGGTGCGTTCGTTTTGTTTCTGGATGAATCGGTGCATCGTTTCATTTCCGGCCCGGATCGATGAATTAAATGCAACACCGGCATGATTTTCGGCACAGTAACGAAACTGACCCAAACAAACCAAAACAAAACTATTGGGTCCATAAGAGTGGATTTGGCACGTTCGTTACGTTTCCGGATGAATCGGTGCATCGTTTCATTTCCGGCCCGGATCGGTGCATTAAATGCAACACCTGTTTTTGGCACAGTAACGAAACTGACCCAAACGAACCAAAACATCACTATTGGGCCCAAAAAAGTGGATTGGGTGGATTCGTTTCGTTTCTGGACAAATCGGTGCATCGGATCCATTCCGGCCCGAATCGGTGCATTAAATGCAACACCGGCATGAATTTCGGCACAGTAACGAAACTGACCCAAACGAACCAAAACAAAACTATTGGGTCCATAAGAGTGGATTTGGCACGTTCGTTTCGTTTCTGGATGAATCGGTCCATCGTTTCATTTCCGGCCCGGATCGGTGCATTAAATGCAACACCTGTTTTTGGCACAGTAACGAAACTGACCCAAACGAACCAAAACATCAATATTGGGTCCAAAAAACTGGATTGGGTGCGTTCGTTTTGTTTCTGGATGAATCGGTGCATCGTTTCATTTCCGGCCCGGATCGATGAATTAAATGCAACACCGGCATGATTTTCGGCACAGTAACGAAACTGACCCAAACGAACCAAAACAAAACTATTGGGTCCATAAGAGTGGATTTGGCACGTTCGTTTCGTTTCTGGATGAATCGGTGCATCGTTTCATTTTCGGCCCGGATCGGTGCATTAAATGCAACACCGGCATGGTTTTCGGCACAGTAACGAAACTGACCCAAACGAACCAAAACATCCCTATTGGGTCCAAAAAAGTGGATTGGGTGCGTTCATTTTGTTTCTGGATGAATCGGTGCATCGTTTCATTTTCGGCCCGGATCGATGCATTAAATGCAACACCGACATGGTTTTCGGCACAGTAACGAAACTGACCCAAACGAACCAAAACAAAACTATTGGGTCCATAAGAGTGGATTTGGCACGTTCGTTTCGTTTCTGGATGAATCGGTGCATCGTTTCATTTCCGGCCCGGATCGGTGCATCAAATGCAACACCTGCATGGTTTTCGGCACAGTAACGAAACTGACCCAAACGAACCAAAACAAAACTATTGGGTCCAAAAAAGTCGATTGGGTGTGTTCGTTTCGTTTCTGGATGAATCGGTGCATCCTTTCATTTCCGGCCCGGATCGGTGCATTAAATGCAACACCGGCATGGTTTTCGGCACAGTAACGAAACGGACCCAAACGATCCAAAACATCACTATTGGGCCCAAAAAAGTGGATTGGGTGGATTCGTTTCGTTTCTGGACAAATCGGTGCATCGGATCCATTCCGGCCCGAATCGGTGCATTAAATGCAACACCGGCATGGTTTTCGGCACAGTAACGAAACGGACCCAAACGAACCAAAACAAAACTATTGGGTCCATAAGAGTGGATTTGGCACGTTCGTTTCGTTTCTAGATGAATCGGTGCATCGTTTCATTTCCGGCCCGGATCGGTGCATTAAATGCAACACCTGTTTTTGGCACAGTAACGAAACTGACCCAAACGAACCAAAACATCAATATTGGGTCCAAAAAACTGGATTGGGTGGATTCGTTTTGTTTCTGGATGAATCGGTGCATCGTTTCATTTCCGGCCCGGATCGATGAATTAAATGCAACACCGGCATGATTTCCGGCACAGTAACGAAACTGACCCAAACGAACCAAAACATCAATATTGGGTCCAAAAAACTGGATTGGGTGCGTTCGTTTTGTTTCTGGATGAATCGGTGCATCATTTCGTTTCGGGCCCGGATCGGTGCATTAAATGCAACACCGGCATGGTTTTCGGCACAGTAACGAAACGGACCCAAACGATCCAAAACATCACTATTGGGCCCAAAAAAGTGGATTGGGTGGATTCGTTTCGTTTCTGGACAAATCGGTGCATCGGATCCATTCCGGCCCGAATCGGTGCATTAAATGCAACACCGGCATGGTTTTCGGCACAGTAACGAAACTGACCCAAACGAACCAAAACAAAACTATTGGGTCCATAAGAGTGGATTTGGCACGTTTGTTTCGTTTCTAGATGAATCGGTGCATCGTTTCATTTCCGGCCCGGATCGGTGCATTAAATGCAACACCTGTTTTTGGCACAGTAACGAAACTGACCCAAACGAACCAAAACATCAATATTGGGTCCAAAAAACTGGATTGGGTGCGTTCGTTTTGTTTCTGGATGAATCGGTGCATCGTTTCATTTCCGGCCCGGATCGATGAATTAAATGCAACACCGGCATGATTTTCGGCACAGTAACGAAACTGACCCAAACGAACCAAAACAAAACTATTGGGTCCATAAGAGTGGATTTGGCACGTTCGTTTCGTTTCTGGATGAATCGGTGCATCGTTTCATTTTCGGCCCGGATCGGTGCATTAAATGCAACACCGGCATGGTTTTCGGCACAGTAACGAAACTGACCCAAACGAACCAAAACATCCCTATTGGGTCCAAAAAAGTGGATTGGGTGGATTCGTTTCGTTTCTGGACAAATCGGTGCATCGGATCCATTCCGGCCCGAATCGGTGCATTAAATGCAACACCGGCATGGTTTTCGGCACAGTAACGAAACGGACCCAAACGAACCAAAACAAAACTATTGGGTCCATAAGAGTGGATTTGGCACGTTCGTTTCGTTTCTAGATGAATCGGTGCATCGTTTCATTTCCGGCCCGGATCGGTGCATTAAATGCAACACCTGTTTTTGGCACAGTAACGAAACTGACCCAAACGAACCAAAACATCAATATTGGGTCCAAAAAACTGGATTGGGTGGATTCGTTTTGTTTCTGGATGAATCGGTGCATCGTTTCATTTCCGGCCCGGATCGATGAATTAAATGCAACACCGGCATGATTTCCGGCACAGTAACGAAACTGACCCAAACGAACCAAAACATCAATATTGGGTCCAAAAAACTGACCCAAACGAACCAAAACATCAATATTGGGTCCATAAGAGTGGATTTGGCACGTTCGTTTCGTTTCTAGATGAATCGGTGCATCGTTTCATTTCCGGCCCGGATCGGTGCATTAAATGCAACACCTGTTTTTGGCACAGTAACGAAACTGACCCAAACGAACCAAAACATCAATATTGGGTCCAAAAAACTGGATTGGGTGCGTTCGTTTTGTTTCTGGATGAATCGGTGCATCGTTTCATTTCCGGCCCGGATCGATGAATTAAATGCAACACCGGCATGATTTTCGGCACAGTAACGAAACTGACCCAAACGAACCAAAACAAAACTATTGGGTCCATAAGAGTGGATTTGGCACGTTCGTTTCGTTTCTGGATGAATCGGTGCATCGTTTCATTTTCGGCCCGGATCGGTGCATTAAATGCAACACCGGCATGGTTTTCGGCACAGTAACGAAACTGACCCAAACGAACCAAAACATCCCTATTGGGTCCAAAAAAGTGGATTGGGTGCGTTCATTTTGTTTCTGGATGAATCGGTGCATCGTTTCATTTTCGGCCCGGATCGATGCATTAAATGCAACACCGACATGGTTTTCGGCACAGTAACGAAACTGACCCAAACGAACCAAAACAAAACTATTGGGTCCATAAGAGTGGATTTGGCACGTTCGTTTCGTTTCTGGATGAATCGGTGCATCGTTTCATTTCCGGCCCGGATCGGTGCATCAAATGCAACACCGGCATGGTTTTCGGCACAGTAACGAAACTGACCCAAACGAACCAAAACAAAACTATTGGGTCCAAAAAAGTCGATTGGGTGTGTTCGTTTCGTTTCTGGATGAATCGGTGCATCCTTTAATTTCCGGCCCGGATCGGTGCATTAAATGCAACACCGGCATGGTTTTCGGCACAGTAACGAAACGGACCCAAACGATCCAAAACATCACTATTGGGCCCAAAAAAGTGGATTGGGTGGATTCGTTTCGTTTCTGGACAAATCGGTGCATCGGATCCATTCCGGCCCGAATCGGTGCATTAAATGCAACACCGGCATGGTTTTCGGCACAGTAACGAAACGGACCCAAACGAACCAAAACAAAACTATTGGGTCCATAAGAGTGGATTTGGCACGTTCGTTTCGTTTCTAGATGAATCGGTGCATCGTTTCATTTCCGGCCCGGATCGGTGCATTAAATGCAACACCTGTTTTTGGCACAGTAACGAAACTGACCCAAACGAACCAAAACATCAATATTGGGTCCAAAAAACTGGATTGGGTGGATTCGTTTTGTTTCTGGATGAATCGGTGCATCGTTTCATTTCCGGCCCGGATCGATGAATTAAATGCAACACCGGCATGATTTCCGGCACAGTAACGAAACTGACCCAAACGAACCAAAACATCAATATTGGGTCCAAAAAACTGGATTGGGTGCGTTCGTTTTGTTTCTGGATGAATCGGTGCATCATTTCGTTTCGGGCCCGGATCGGTGCATTAAATGCAACACCGGCATGGTTTTCGGCACAGTAACGAAACGGACCCAAACGATCCAAAACATCACTATTGGGCCCAAAAAAGTGGATTGGGTGGATTCGTTTCGTTTCTGGACAAATCGGTGCATCGGATCCATTCCGGCCCGAATCGGTGCATTAAATGCAACACCGGCATGGTTTTCGGCACAGTAACGAAACTGACCCAAACGAACCAAAACAAAACTATTGGGTCCATAAGAGTGGATTTGGCACGTTCGTTTCGTTTCTAGATGAATCGGTGCATCGTTTCATTTCCGGCCCGGATCGGTGCATTAAATGCAACACCTGTTTTTGGCACAGTAACGAAACTGACCCAAACGAACCAAAACATCAATATTGGGTCCAAAAAACTGGATTGGGTGCGTTCGTTTTGTTTCTGGATGAATCGGTGCATCGTTTCATTTCCGGCCCGGATCGATGAATTAAATGCAACACCGGCATGATTTTCGGCACAGTAACGAAACTGACCCAAACGAACCAAAACAAAACTATTGGGTCCATAAGAGTGGATTTGGCACGTTCGTTTCGTTTCTGGATGAATCGGTGCATCGTTTCATTTTCGGCCCGGATCGGTGCATTAAATGCAACACCGGCATGGTTTTCGGCACAGTAACGAAACTGACCCAAACGAACCAAAACATCCCTATTGGGTCCAAAAAAGTGGATTGGGTGCGTTCATTTTGTTTCTGGATGAATCGGTGCATCGTTTCATTTTCGGCCCGGATCGATGCATTAAATGCAACACCGACATGGTTTTCGGCACAGTAACGAAACTGACCCAAACGAACCAAAACAAAACTATTGGGTCCATAAGAGTGGATTTGGCACGTTCGTTTCGTTTCTGGATGAATCGGTGCATCGTTTCATTTCCGGCCCGGATCGGTGCATCAAATGCAACACCGGCATGGTTTTCGGCACAGTAACGAAACTGACCCAAACGAACCAAAACAAAACTATTGGGTCCAAAAAAGTCGATTGGGTGTGTTCGTTTCGTTTCTGGATGAATCGGTGCATCCTTTAATTTCCGGCCCGGATCGGTGCATTAAATGCAACACCGGCATGGTTTTCGGCACAGTAACGAAACGGACCCAAACGATCCAAAACATCACTATTGGGCCCAAAAAAGTGGATTGGGTGGATTCGTTTCGTTTCTGGACAAATCGGTGCATCGGATCCATTCCGGCCCGAATCGGTGCATTAAATGCAACACCGGCATGGTTTTCGGCACAGTAACGAAACGGACCCAAACGAACCAAAACAAAACTATTGGGTCCATAAGAGTGGATTTGGCACGTTCGTTTCGTTTCTAGATGAATCGGTGCATCGTTTCATTTCCGGCCCGGATCGGTGCATTAAATGCAACACCTGTTTTTGGCACAGTAACGAAACTGACCCAAACGAACCAAAACATCAATATTGGGTCCAAAAAACTGGATTGGGTGGATTCGTTTTGTTTGTGGATGAATCGGTGCATCGTTTCATTTCCGGCCCGGATCGATGAATTAAATGCAACACCGGCATGATTTCCGGCACAGTAACGAAACTGACCCAAACGAACCAAAACATCAATATTGGGTCCAAAAAACTGGATTGGGTGCGTTCGTTTTGTTTCTGGATGAATCGGTGCATCATTTCGTTTCGGGCCCGGATCGGTGCATTAAATGCAACACCGGCATGGTTTTCGGCACAGTAACGAAACGGACCCAAACGATCCAAAACATCACTATTGGGCCCAAAAAAGTGGATTGGGTGGATTCGTTTCGTTTCTGGACAAATCGGTGCATCGGATCCATTCCGGCCCGAATCGGTGCATTAAATGCAACACCGGCATGGTTTTCGGCACAGTAACGAAACGGACCCAAACGAACCAAAACAAAACTATTGGGTCCATAAGAGTGGATTTGGCACGTTCGTTTCGTTTCTAGATGAATCGGTGCATCGTTTCATTTCCGGCCCGGATCGGTGCATTAAATGCAACACCTGTTTTTGGCACAGTAACGAAACTGACCCAAACGAACCAAAACATCAATATTGGGTCCAAAAAACTGGATTGGGTGGATTCGTTTTGTTTCTGGATGAATCGGTGCATCGTTTCATTTCCGGCCCGGATCGATGAATTAAATGCAACACCGGCATGATTTTCGGCACAGTAACGAAACTGACCCAAACGAACCAAAACAAAACTATTGGGTCCATAAGAGTGGATTTGGCACGTTCGTTTCGTTTCTGGATGAATCGGTGCATCGTTTCATTTTCGGCCCGGATCGGTGCATTAAATGCAACACCGGCATGGTTTTCGGCACAGTAACGAAACTGACCCAAACGAACCAAAACATCCCTATTGGGTCCAAAAAAGTGGATTGGGTGGATTCGTTTCGTTTCTGGACAAATCGGTGCATCGGATCCATTCCGGCCCGAATCGGTGCATTAAATGCAACACCGGCATGGTTTTCGGCACAGTAACGAAACGGACCCAAACGAACCAAAACAAAACTATTGGGTCCATAAGAGTGGATTTGGCACGTTCGTTTCGTTTCTAGATGAATCGGTGCATCGTTTCATTTCCGGCCCGGATCGGTGCATTAAATGCAACACCTGTTTTTGGCACAGTAACGAAACTGACCCAAACGAACCAAAACATCAATATTGGGTCCAAAAAACTGGATTGGGTGGATTCGTTTTGTTTCTGGATGAATCGGTGCATCGTTTCATTTCCGGCCCGGATCGATGAATTAAATGCAACACCGGCATGATTTCCGGCACAGTAACGAAACTGACCCAAACGAACCAAAACATCAATATTGGGTCCAAAAAACTGACCCAAACGAACCAAAACATCAATATTGGGTCCATAAGAGTGGATTTGGCACGTTCGTTTCGTTTCTAGATGAATCGGTGCATCGTTTCATTTCCGGCCCGGATCGGTGCATTAAATGCAACACCTGTTTTTGGCACAGTAACGAAACTGACCCAAACGAACCAAAACATCAATATTGGGTCCAAAAAACTGGATTGGGTGCGTTCGTTTTGTTTCTGGATGAATCGGTGCATCGTTTCATTTCCGGCCCGGATCGATGAATTAAATGCAACACCGGCATGATTTTCGGCACAGTAACGAAACTGACCCAAACGAACCAAAACAAAACTATTGGGTCCATAAGAGTGGATTTGGCACGTTCGTTTCGTTTCTGGATGAATCGGTGCATCGTTTCATTTTCGGCCCGGATCGGTGCATTAAATGCAACACCGGCATGGTTTTCGGCACAGTAACGAAACTGACCCAAACGAACCAAAACATCCCTATTGGGTCCAAAAAAGTGGATTGGGTGCGTTCATTTTGTTTCTGGATGAATCGGTGCATCGTTTCATTTTCGGCCCGGATCGATGCATTAAATGCAACACCGACATGGTTTTCGGCACAGTAACGAAACTGACCCAAACGAACCAAAACAAAACTATTGGGTCCATAAGAGTGGATTTGGCACGTTCGTTTCGTTTCTGGATGAATCGGTGCATCGTTTCATTTCCGGCCCGGATCGGTGCATCAAATGCAACACCGGCATGGTTTTCGGCACAGTAACGAAACTGACCCAAACGAACCAAAACAAAACTATTGGGTCCAAAAAAGTCGATTGGGTGTGTTCGTTTCGTTTCTGGATGAATCGGTGCATCCTTTAATTTCCGGCCCGGATCGGTGCATTAAATGCAACACCGGCATGGTTTTCGGCACAGTAACGAAACGGACCCAAACGATCCAAAACATCACTATTGGGCCCAAAAAAGTGGATTGGGTGGATTCGTTTCGTTTCTGGACAAATCGGTGCATCGGATCCATTCCGGCCCGAATCGGTGCATTAAATGCAACACCGGCATGGTTTTCGGCACAGTAACGAAACGGACCCAAACGAACCAAAACAAAACTATTGGGTCCATAAGAGTGGATTTGGCACGTTCGTTTCGTTTCTAGATGAATCGGTGCATCGTTTCATTTCCGGCCCGGATCGGTGCATTAAATGCAACACCTGTTTTTGGCACAGTAACGAAACTGACCCAAACGAACCAAAACATCAATATTGGGTCCAAAAAACTGGATTGGGTGGATTCGTTTTGTTTCTGGATGAATCGGTGCATCGTTTCATTTCCGGCCCGGATCGATGAATTAAATGCAACACCGGCATGATTTCCGGCACAGTAACGAAACTGACCCAAACGAACCAAAACATCAATATTGGGTCCAAAAAACTGGATTGGGTGCGTTCGTTTTGTTTCTGGATGAATCGGTGCATCATTTCGTTTCGGGCCCGGATCGGTGCATTAAATGCAACACCGGCATGGTTTTCGGCACAGTAACGAAACGGACCCAAACGATCCAAAACATCACTATTGGGCCCAAAAAAGTGGATTGGGTGGATTCGTTTCGTTTCTGGACAAATCGGTGCATCGGATCCATTCCGGCCCGAATCGGTGCATTAAATGCAACACCGGCATGGTTTTCGGCACAGTAACGAAACTGACCCAAACGAACCAAAACAAAACTATTGGGTCCATAAGAGTGGATTTGGCACGTTCGTTTCGTTTCTAGATGAATCGGTGCATCGTTTCATTTCCGGCCCGGATCGGTGCATTAAATGCAACACCTGTTTTTGGCACAGTAACGAAACTGACCCAAACGAACCAAAACATCAATATTGGGTCCAAAAAACTGGATTGGGTGCGTTCGTTTTGTTTCTGGATGAATCGGTGCATCGTTTCATTTCCGGCCCGGATCGATGAATTAAATGCAACACCGGCATGATTTTCGGCACAGTAACGAAACTGACCCAAACGAACCAAAACAAAACTATTGGGTCCATAAGAGTGGATTTGGCACGTTCGTTTCGTTTCTGGATGAATCGGTGCATCGTTTCATTTTCGGCCCGGATCGGTGCATTAAATGCAACACCGGCATGGTTTTCGGCACAGTAACGAAACTGACCCAAACGAACCAAAACATCCCTATTGGGTCCAAAAAAGTGGATTGGGTGCGTTCATTTTGTTTCTGGATGAATCGGTGCATCGTTTCATTTTCGGCCCGGATCGATGCATTAAATGCAACACCGACATGGTTTTCGGCACAGTAACGAAACTGACCCAAACGAACCAAAACAAAACTATTGGGTCCATAAGAGTGGATTTGGCACGTTCGTTTCGTTTCTGGATGAATCGGTGCATCGTTTCATTTCCGGCCCGGATCGGTGCATCAAATGCAACACCGGCATGGTTTTCGGCACAGTAACGAAACTGACCCAAACGAACCAAAACAAAACTATTGGGTCCAAAAAAGTCGATTGGGTGTGTTCGTTTCGTTTCTGGATGAATCGGTGCATCCTTTAATTTCCGGCCCGGATCGGTGCATTAAATGCAACACCGGCATGGTTTTCGGCACAGTAACGAAACGGACCCAAACGATCCAAAACATCACTATTGGGCCCAAAAAAGTGGATTGGGTGGATTCGTTTCGTTTCTGGACAAATCGGTGCATCGGATCCATTCCGGCCCGAATCGGTGCATTAAATGCAACACCGGCATGGTTTTCGGCACAGTAACGAAACGGACCCAAACGAACCAAAACAAAACTATTGGGTCCATAAGAGTGGATTTGGCACGTTCGTTTCGTTTCTAGATGAATCGGTGCATCGTTTCATTTCCGGCCCGGATCGGTGCATTAAATGCAACACCTGTTTTTGGCACAGTAACGAAACTGACCCAAACGAACCAAAACATCAATATTGGGTCCAAAAAACTGGATTGGGTGGATTCGTTTTGTTTCTGGATGAATCGGTGCATCGTTTCATTTCCGGCCCGGATCGATGAATTAAATGCAACACCGGCATGATTTCCGGCACAGTAACGAAACTGACCCAAACGAACCAAAACATCAATATTGGGTCCAAAAAACTGGATTGGGTGCGTTCGTTTTGTTTCTGGATGAATCGGTGCATCATTTCGTTTCGGGCCCGGATCGGTGCATTAAATGCAACACCGGCATGGTTTTCGGCACAGTAACGAAACGGACCCAAACGATCCAAAACATCACTATTGGGCCCAAAAAAGTGGATTGGGTGGATTCGTTTCGTTTCTGGACAAATCGGTGCATCGGATCCATTCCGGCCCGAATCGGTGCATTAAATGCAACACCGGCATGGTTTTCGGCACAGTAACGAAACGGACCCAAACGAACCAAAACAAAACTATTGGGTCCATAAGAGTGGATTTGGCACGTTCGTTTCGTTTCTAGATGAATCGGTGCATCGTTTCATTTCCGGCCCGGATCGGTGCATTAAATGCAACACCTGTTTTTGGCACAGTAACGAAACTGACCCAAACGAACCAAAACATCAATATTGGGTCCAAAAAACTGGATTGGGTGGATTCGTTTTGTTTCTGGATGAATCGGTGCATCGTTTCATTTCCGGCCCGGATCGATGAATTAAATGCAACACCGGCATGATTTCCGGCACAGTAACGAAACTGACCCAAACGAACCAAAACATCAATATTGGGTCCAAAAAACTGGATTGGGTGCGTTCGTTTTGTTTCTGGATGAATCGGTGCATCATTTCGTTTCGGGCCCGGATCGGTGCATTAAATGCAACACCGGCATGGTTTTCGGCACAGTAACGAAACGGACCCAAACGATCCAAAACATCACTATTGGGCCCAAAAAAGTGGATTGGGTGGATTCGTTTCGTTTCTGGACAAATCGGTGCATCGGATCCATTCCGGCCCGAATCGGTGCATTAAATGCAACACCGGCATGGTTTTCGGCACAGTAACGAAACTGACCCAAACGAACCAAAACAAAACTATTGGGTCCATAAGAGTGGATTTGGCACGTTCGTTTCGTTTCTAGATGAATCGGTGCATCGTTTCATTTCCGGCCCGGATCGGTGCATTAAATGCAACACCTGTTTTTGGCACAGTAACGAAACTGACCCAAACGAACCAAAACATCAATATTGGGTCCAAAAAACTGGATTGGGTGCGTTCGTTTTGTTTCTGGATGAATCGGTGCATCGTTTCATTTCCGGCCCGGATCGATGAATTAAATGCAACACCGGCATGATTTTCGGCACAGTAACGAAACTGACCCAAACGAACCAAAACAAAACTATTGGGTCCATAAGAGTGGATTTGGCACGTTCGTTTCGTTTCTGGATGAATCGGTGCATCGTTTCATTTTCGGCCCGGATCGGTGCATTAAATGCAACACCGGCATGGTTTTCGGCACAGTAACGAAACTGACCCAAACGAACCAAAACATCCCTATTGGGTCCAAAAAAGTGGATTGGGTGCGTTCATTTTGTTTCTGGATGAATCGGTGCATCGTTTCATTTTCGGCCCGGATCGATGCATTAAATGCAACACCGACATGGTTTTCGGCACAGTAACGAAACTGACCCAAACGAACCAAAACAAAACTATTGGGTCCATAAGAGTGGATTTGGCACGTTCGTTTCGTTTCTGGATGAATCGGTGCATCGTTTCATTTCCGGCCCGGATCGGTGCATCAAATGCAACACCGGCATGGTTTTCGGCACAGTAACGAAACTGACCCAAACGAACCAAAACAAAACTATTGGGTCCAAAAAAGTCGATTGGGTGTGTTCGTTTCGTTTCTGGATGAATCGGTGCATCCTTTAATTTCCGGCCCGGATCGGTGCATTAAATGCAACACCGGCATGGTTTTCGGCACAGTAACGAAACGGACCCAAACGATCCAAAACATCACTATTGGGCCCAAAAAAGTGGATTGGGTGGATTCGTTTCGTTTCTGGACAAATCGGTGCATCGGATCCATTCCGGCCCGAATCGGTGCATTAAATGCAACACCGGCATGGTTTTCGGCACAGTAACGAAACGGACCCAAACGAACCAAAACAAAACTATTGGGTCCATAAGAGTGGATTTGGCACGTTCGTTTCGTTTCTAGATGAATCGGTGCATCGTTTCATTTCCGGCCCGGATCGGTGCATTAAATGCAACACCTGTTTTTGGCACAGTAACGAAACTGACCCAAACGAACCAAAACATCAATATTGGGTCCAAAAAACTGGATTGGGTGGATTCGTTTTGTTTCTGGATGAATCGGTGCATCGTTTCATTTCCGGCCCGGATCGATGAATTAAATGCAACACCGGCATGATTTCCGGCACAGTAACGAAACTGACCCAAACGAACCAAAACATCAATATTGGGTCCAAAAAACTGGATTGGGTGCGTTCGTTTTGTTTCTGGATGAATCGGTGCATCATTTCGTTTCGGGCCCGGATCGGTGCATTAAATGCAACACCGGCATGGTTTTCGGCACAGTAACGAAACGGACCCAAACGATCCAAAACATCACTATTGGGCCCAAAAAAGTGGATTGGGTGGATTCGTTTCGTTTCTGGACAAATCGGTGCATCGGATCCATTCCGGCCCGAATCGGTGCATTAAATGCAACACCGGCATGGTTTTCGGCACAGTAACGAAACGGACCCAAACGAACCAAAACAAAACTATTGGGTCCATAAGAGTGGATTTGGCACGTTCGTTTCGTTTCTAGATGAATCGGTGCATCGTTTCATTTCCGGCCCGGATCGGTGCATTAAATGCAACACCTGTTTTTGGCACAGTAACGAAACTGACCCAAACGAACCAAAACATCAATATTGGGTCCAAAAAACTGGATTGGGTGGATTCGTTTTGTTTCTGGATGAATCGGTGCATCGTTTCATTTCCGGCCCGGATCGATGAATTAAATGCAACACCGGCATGATTTCCGGCACAGTAACGAAACTGACCCAAACGAACCAAAACATCAATATTGGGTCCAAAAAACTGGATTGGGTGCGTTCGTTTTGTTTCTGGATGAATCGGTGCATCATTTCGTTTCGGGCCCGGATCGGTGCATTAAATGCAACACCGGCATGGTTTTCGGCACAGTAACGAAACGGACCCAAACGATCCAAAACATCACTATTGGGCCCAAAAAAGTGGATTGGGTGGATTCGTTTCGTTTCTGGACAAATCGGTGCATCGGATCCATTCCGGCCCGAATCGGTGCATTAAATGCAACACCGGCATGGTTTTCGGCACAGTAACGAAACGGACCCAAACGATCCAAAACATCACTATTGGGCCCAAAAAAGTGGATTGGGTGGATTCGTTTCGTTTCTGGACAAATCGGTGCATCGGATCCATTCCGGCCCGAATCGGTGCATTAAATGCAACACCGGCATGAATTTCGGCACAGTAACGAAACTGACCCAAACGAACCAAAACAAAACTATTGGGTCCATAAGAGTGGATTTGGCACGTTCGTTTCATTTCTAGATGAATCGGTGCATCGTTTCATTTCCGGCCCGGATCGGTGCATTAAATGCAACACCTGTTTTTGGCACAGTAACGAAACTGACCCAAACGAACCAAAACATCAATATTGGGTCCAAAAAACTGGATTGGGTGGATTCGTTTTGTTTCTGGATGAATCGGTGCATCGTTTCATTTCCGGCCCGGATCGATGAATTAAATGCAACACCGGCATGATTTTCGGCACAGTAACGAAACTGACCCAAACGAACCAAAACATCAATATTGGGTCCAAAAAACTGGATTGGGTGCGTTCGTTTTGTTTCTGGATGAATCGGTGCATCATTTCGTTTCGGGCCCGGATCGGTGCATTAAATGCAACACCGGCATGGTTTTCGGCACAGTAACGAAACGGACCCAAACGATCCAAAACATCACTATTGGGCCCAAAAAAGTGGATTGGGTGGATTCGTTTCGTTTCTGGACAAATCGGTGCATCGGATCCATTCCGGCCCGAATCGGTGCATTAAATGCAACACCGGCATGGTTTTCGGCACAGTAACGAAACGGACCCAAACGAACCAAAACAAAACTATTGGGTCCATAAGAGTGGATTTGGCACGTTCGTTTCGTTTCTAGATGAATCGGTGCATCGTTTCATTTCCGGCCCGGATCGGTGCATTAAATGCAACACCTGTTTTTGGCACAGTAACGAAACTGACCCAAACGAACCAAAACATCAATATTGGGTCCAAAAAACTGGATTGGGTGGATTCGTTTTGTTTCTGGATGAATCGGTGCATCGTTTCATTTCCGGCCCGGATCGATGAATTAAATGCAACACCGGCATGATTTCCGGCACAGTAACGAAACTGACCCAAACGAACCAAAACATCAATATTGGGTCCAAAAAACTGGATTGGGTGCGTTCGTTTTGTTTCTGGATGAATCGGTGCATCATTTCGTTTCGGGCCCGGATCGGTGCATTAAATGCAACACCGGCATGGTTTTCGGCACAGTAACGAAACGGACCCAAACGATCCAAAACATCACTATTGGGCCCAAAAAAGTGGATTGGGTGGATTCGTTTCGTTTCTGGACAAATCGGTGCATCGGATCCATTCCGGCCCGAATCGGTGCATTAAATGCAACACCGGCATGGTTTTCGGCACAGTAACGAAACGGACCCAAACGATCCAAAACATCACTATTGGGCCCAAAAAAGTGGATTGGGTGGATTCGTTTCGTTTCTGGACAAATCGGTGCATCGGATCCATTCCGGCCCGAATCGGTGCATTAAATGCAACACCGGCATGAATTTCGGCACAGTAACGAAACTGACCCAAACGAACCAAAACAAAACTATTGGGTCCATAAGAGTGGATTTGGCACGTTCGTTTCATTTCTAGATGAATCGGTGCATCGTTTCATTTCCGGCCCGGATCGGTGCATTAAATGCAACACCTGTTTTTGGCACAGTAACGAAACTGACCCAAACGAACCAAAACATCAATATTGGGTCCAAAAAACTGGATTGGGTGGATTCGTTTTGTTTCTGGATGAATCGGTGCATCGTTTCATTTCCGGCCCGGATCGATGAATTAAATGCAACACCGGCATGATTTTCGGCACAGTAACGAAACTGACCCAAACGAACCAAAACATCAATATTGGGTCCAAAAAACTGGATTGGGTGCGTTCGTTTTGTTTCTGGATGAATCGGTGCATCATTTCGTTTCGGGCCCGGATCGGTGCATTAAATGCAACACCGGCATGGTTTTCGGCACAGTAACGAAACGGACCCAAACGATCCAAAACATCACTATTGGGCCCAAAAAAGTGGATTGGGTGGATTCGTTTCGTTTCTGGACAAATCGGTGCATCGGATCCATTCCGGCCCGAATCGGTGCATTAAATGCAACACCGGCATGGTTTTCGGCACAGTAACGAAACGGACCCAAACGATCCAAAACATCACTATTGGGCCCAAAAAAGTGGATTGGGTGGATTCGTTTCGTTTCTGGACAAATCGGTGCATCGGATCCATTCCGGCCCGAATCGGTGCATTAAATGCAACACCGGCATGAATTTCGGCACAGTAACGAAACTGACCCAAACGAACCAAAACAAAACTATTGGGTCCATAAGAGTGGATTTGGCACGTTCGTTTCGTTTCCGGATGAATCGGTGCATCGTTTCATTTCCGGCCCGGATCGGTGCATTAAATGCAACACCTGTTTTTGGCACAGTAACGAAACTGACCCAAACGAACCAAAACATCACTATTGGGCCCAAAAAAGTGGATTGGGTGGATTCGTTTCGTTTCTGGACAAATCGGTGCATCGGATCCATTCCGGCCCGAATCGGTGCATTAAATGCAACACCGGCATGAATTTCGGCACAGTAACGAAACTGACCCAAACGAACCAAAACAAAACTATTGGGTCCATAAGAGTGGATTTGGCACGTTCGTTTCGTTTCTGGATGAATCGGTGCATCGTTTCATTTCCGTCCCGGATCGGTGCATTAAATGCAACACCTGTTTTTGGCACAGTAACGAAACTGACCCAAACGAACCAAAACATCAATATTGGGTCCAAAAAACTGGATTGGGTGCGTTCGTTTTGTTTCTGGATGAATCGGTGCATCGTTTCATTTCCGGCCCGGATCGATGAATTAAATGCAACACCGGCATGATTTTCGGCACAGTAACGAAACTGACCCAAACGAACCAAAACATCAATATTGGGTCCAAAAAACTGGATTGGGTGCGTTCGTTTTGTTTCTGGATGAATCGGTGCATCATTTCGTTTCGGGCCCGGATCGGTGCATTAAATGCAACACCGGCATGGTTTTCGGCACAGTAACGAAACGGACCCAAACGATCCAAAACATCACTATTGGGCCCAAAAAAGTGGATTGGGTGGATTCGTTTCGTTTCTGGACAAATCGGTGCATCGGATCCATTCCGGCCCGAATCGGTGCATTAAATGCAACACCGGCATGGTTTTCGGCACAGTAACGAAACGGACCCAAACGAACCAAAACAAAACTATTGGGTCCATAAGAGTGGATTTGGCACGTTCGTTTCGTTTCTAGATGAATCGGTGCATCGTTTCATTTCCGGCCCGGATCGGTGCATTAAATGCAACACCTGTTTTTGGCACAGTAACGAAACTGACCCAAACGAACCAAAACATCAATATTGGGTCCAAAAAACTGGATTGGGTGGATTCGTTTTGTTTCTGGATGAATCGGTGCATCGTTTCATTTCCGGCCCGGATCGATGAATTAAATGCAACACCGGCATGATTTCCGGCACAGTAACGAAACTGACCCAAACGAACCAAAACATCAATATTGGGTCCAAAAAACTGGATTGGGTGCGTTCGTTTTGTTTCTGGATGAATCGGTGCATCATTTCGTTTCGGGCCCGGATCGGTGCATTAAATGCAACACCGGCATGGTTTTCGGCACAGTAACGAAACGGACCCAAACGATCCAAAACATCACTATTGGGCCCAAAAAAGTGGATTGGGTGGATTCGTTTCGTTTCTGGACAAATCGGTGCATCGGATCCATTCCGGCCCGAATCGGTGCATTAAATGCAACACCGGCATGGTTTTCGGCACAGTAACGAAACGGACCCAAACGATCCAAAACATCACTATTGGGCCCAAAAAAGTGGATTGGGTGGATTCGTTTCGTTTCTGGACAAATCGGTGCATCGGATCCATTCCGGCCCGAATCGGTGCATTAAATGCAACACCGGCATGAATTTCGGCACAGTAACGAAACTGACCCAAACGAACCAAAACAAAACTATTGGGTCCATAAGAGTGGATTTGGCACGTTCGTTTCATTTCTAGATGAATCGGTGCATCGTTTCATTTCCGGCCCGGATCGGTGCATTAAATGCAACACCTGTTTTTGGCACAGTAACGAAACTGACCCAAACGAACCAAAACATCAATATTGGGTCCAAAAAACTGGATTGGGTGGATTCGTTTTGTTTCTGGATGAATCGGTGCATCGTTTCATTTCCGGCCCGGATCGATGAATTAAATGCAACACCGGCATGATTTTCGGCACAGTAACGAAACTGACCCAAACGAACCAAAACATCAATATTGGGTCCAAAAAACTGGATTGGGTGCGTTCGTTTTGTTTCTGGATGAATCGGTGCATCATTTCGTTTCGGGCCCGGATCGGTGCATTAAATGCAACACCGGCATGGTTTTCGGCACAGTAACGAAACGGACCCAAACGATCCAAAACATCACTATTGGGCCCAAAAAAGTGGATTGGGTGGATTCGTTTCGTTTCTGGACAAATCGGTGCATCGGATCCATTCCGGCCCGAATCGGTGCATTAAATGCAACACCGGCATGGTTTTCGGCACAGTAACGAAACGGACCCAAACGATCCAAAACATCACTATTGGGCCCAAAAAAGTGGATTGGGTGGATTCGTTTCGTTTCTGGACAAATCGGTGCATCGGATCCATTCCGGCCCGAATCGGTGCATTAAATGCAACACCGGCATGAATTTCGGCACAGTAACGAAACTGACCCAAACGAACCAAAACAAAACTATTGGGTCCATAAGAGTGGATTTGGCACGTTCGTTTCGTTTCCGGATGAATCGGTGCATCGTTTCATTTCCGGCCCGGATCGGTGCATTAAATGCAACACCTGTTTTTGGCACAGTAACGAAACTGACCCAAACGAACCAAAACATCACTATTGGGCCCAAAAAAGTGGATTGGGTGGATTCGTTTCGTTTCTGGACAAATCGGTGCATCGGATCCATTCCGGCCCGAATCGGTGCATTAAATGCAACACCGGCATGAATTTCGGCACAGTAACGAAACTGACCCAAACGAACCAAAACAAAACTATTGGGTCCATAAGAGTGGATTTGGCACGTTCGTTTCGTTTCTGGATGAATCGGTGCATCGTTTCATTTCCGTCCCGGATCGGTGCATTAAATGCAACACCTGTTTTTGGCACAGTAACGAAACTGACCCAAACGAACCAAAACATCAATATTGGGTCCAAAAAACTGGATTGGGTGCGTTCGTTTTGTTTCTGGATGAATCGGTGCATCGTTTCATTTCCGGCCCGGATCGATGAATTAAATGCAACACCGGCATGATTTTCGGCACAGTAACGAAACTGACCCAAACGAACCAAAACATCAATATTGGGTCCAAAAAACTGGATTGGGTGCGTTCGTTTTGTTTCTGGATGAATCGGTGCATCATTTCGTTTCGGGCCCGGATCGGTGCATTAAATGCAACACCGGCATGGTTTTCGGCACAGTAACGAAACGGACCCAAACGATCCAAAACATCACTATTGGGCCCAAAAAAGTGGATTGGGTGGATTCGTTTCGTTTCTGGACAAATCGGTGCATCGGATCCATTCCGGCCCGAATCGGTGCATTAAATGCAACACCGGCATGGTTTTCGGCACAGTAACGAAACGGACCCAAACGATCCAAAACATCACTATTGGGCCCAAAAAAGTGGATTGGGTGGATTCGTTTCGTTTCTGGACAAATCGGTGCATCGGATCCATTCCGGCCCGAATCGGTGCATTAAATGCAACACCGGCATGAATTTCGGCACAGTAACGAAACTGACCCAAACGAACCAAAACAAAACTATTGGGTCCATAAGAGTGGATTTGGCACGTTCGTTTCATTTCTAGATGAATCGGTGCATCGTTTCATTTCCGGCCCGGATCGGTGCATTAAATGCAACACCTGTTTTTGGCACAGTAACGAAACTGACCCAAACGAACCAAAACATCAATATTGGGTCCAAAAAACTGGATTGGGTGCGTTCGTTTTGTTTCTGGATGAATCGGTGCATCATTTCGTTTTGGGCCCGGATCGGTGCATTAAATGCAACACCGGCATGGTTTTCGGCACAGTAACGAAACGGACCCAAACGATCCAAAACATCACTATTGGGCCCAAAAAAGTGGATTGGGTGGATTCGTTTCGTTTCTGGACAAATCGGTGCATCGGATCCATTCCGGCCCGAATCGGTGCATTAAATGCAACACCGGCATGGTTTTCGGCACAGTAACGAAACGGACCCAAACGATCCAAAACATCACTATTGGGCCCAAAAAAGTGGATTGGGTGGATTCGTTTCGTTTCTGGACAAATCGGTGCATCGGATCCATTCCGGCCCGAATCGGTGCATTAAATGCAACACCGGCATGAATTTCGGCACAGTAACGAAACTGACCCAAACGAACCAAAACAAAACTATTGGGTCCATAAGAGTGGATTTGGCACGTTCGTTTCATTTCTAGATGAATCGGTGCATCGTTTCATTTCCGGCCCGGATCGGTGCATTAAATGCAACACCTGTTTTTGGCACAGTAACGAAACTGACCCAAACGAACCAAAACATCAATATTGGGTCCAAAAAACTGGATTGGGTGGATTCGTTTTGTTTCTGGATGAATCGGTGCATCGTTTCATTTCCGGCCCGGATCGATGAATTAAATGCAACACCGGCATGATTTTCGGCACAGTAACGAAACTGACCCAAACGAACCAAAACATCAATATTGGGTCCAAAAAACTGGATTGGGTGCGTTCGTTTTGTTTCTGGATGAATCGGTGCATCATTTCGTTTCGGGCCCGGATCGGTGCATTAAATGCAACACCGGCATGGTTTTCGGCACAGTAACGAAACGGACCCAAACGATCCAAAACATCACTATTGGGCCCAAAAAAGTGGATTGGGTGGATTCGTTTCGTTTCTGGACAAATCGGTGCATCGGATCCATTCCGGCCCGAATCGGTGCATTAAATGCAACACCGGCATGGTTTTCGGCACAGTAACGAAACGGACCCAAACGATCCAAAACATCACTATTGGGCCCAAAAAAGTGGATTGGGTGGATTCGTTTCGTTTCTGGACAAATCGGTGCATCGGATCCATTCCGGCCCGAATCGGTGCATTAAATGCAACACCGGCATGAATTTCGGCACAGTAACGAAACTGACCCAAACGAACCAAAACAAAACTATTGGGTCCATAAGAGTGGATTTGGCACGTTCGTTTCGTTTCCGGATGAATCGGTGCATCGTTTCATTTCCGGCCCGGATCGGTGCATTAAATGCAACACCTGTTTTTGGCACAGTAACGAAACTGACCCAAACGAACCAAAACATCACTATTGGGCCCAAAAAAGTGGATTGGGTGGATTCGTTTCGTTTCTGGACAAATCGGTGCATCGGATCCATTCCGGCCCGAATCGGTGCATTAAATGCAACACCGGCATGAATTTCGGCACAGTAACGAAACTGACCCAAACGAACCAAAACAAAACTATTGGGTCCATAAGAGTGGATTTGGCACGTTCGTTTCGTTTCTGGATGAATCGGTGCATCGTTTCATTTCCGTCCCGGATCGGTGCATTAAATGCAACACCTGTTTTTGGCACAGTAACGAAACTGACCCAAACGAACCAAAACATCAATATTGGGTCCAAAAAACTGGATTGGGTGCGTTCGTTTTGTTTCTGGATGAATCGGTGCATCGTTTCATTTCCGGCCCGGATCGATGAATTAAATGCAACACCGGCATGATTTTCGGCACAGTAACGAAACTGACCCAAACGAACCAAAACATCAATATTGGGTCCAAAAAACTGGATTGGGTGCGTTCGTTTTGTTTCTGGATGAATCGGTGCATCATTTCGTTTCGGGCCCGGATCGGTGCATTAAATGCAACACCGGCATGGTTTTCGGCACAGTAACGAAACGGACCCAAACGATCCAAAACATCACTATTGGGCCCAAAAAAGTGGATTGGGTGGATTCGTTTCGTTTCTGGACAAATCGGTGCATCGGATCCATTCCGGCCCGAATCGGTGCATTAAATGCAACACCGGCATGGTTTTCGGCACAGTAACGAAACGGACCCAAACGATCCAAAACATCACTATTGGGCCCAAAAAAGTGGATCGGGTGGATTCGTTTCGTTTCTGGACAAATCGGTGCATCGGATCCATTCCGGCCCGAATCGGTGCATTAAATGCAACACCGGCATGAATTTCGGCACAGTAACGAAACTGACCCAAACGAACCAAAACAAAACTATTGGGTCCATAAGAGTGGATTTGGCACGTTCGTTTCATTTCTAGATGAATCGGTGCATCGTTTCATTTCCGGCCCGGATCGGTGCATTAAATGCAACACCTGTTTTTGGCACAGTAACGAAACTGACCCAAACGAACCAAAACATCAATATTGGGTCCAAAAAACTGGATTGGGTGGATTCGTTTTGTTTCTGGATGAATCGGTGCATCGTTTCATTTCCGGCCCGGATCGATGAATTAAATGCAACACCGGCATGATTTTCGGCACAGTAACGAAACTGACCCAAACGAACCAAAACATCAATATTGGGTCCAAAAAACTGGATTGGGTGCGTTCGTTTTGTTTCTGGATGAATCGGTGCATCATTTCGTTTCGGGCCCGGATCGGTGCATTAAATGCAACACCGGCATGGTTTTCGGCACAGTAACGAAACGGACCCAAACGATCCAAAACATCACTATTGGGCCCAAAAAAGTGGATTGGGTGGATTCGTTTCGTTTCTGGACAAATCGGTGCATCGGATCCATTCCGGCCCGAATCGGTGCATTAAATGCAACACCGGCATGGTTTTCGGCACAGTAACGAAACGGACCCAAATGATCCAAAACATCACTATTGGGCCCAAAAAAGTGGATTGGGTGGATTCGTTTCGTTTCTGGACAAATTGGTGCATCGGATCCATTCCGGCCCGAATCGGTGCATTAAATGCAACACCGGCATGAATTTCGGCACAGTAACGAAACTGACCCAAACGAACCAAAACAAAACTATTGGGTCCATAAGAGTGGATTTGGCACGTTCGTTTCGTTTCTAGATGAATCGGTGCATCGTTTCATTTCCGGCCCGGATCGGTGCATTAAATGCAACACCTGTTTTTGGCACAGTAACGAAACTGACCCAAACGAACCAAAACATCAATATTGGGTCCAAAAAACTGGATTGGGTGGATTCGTTTTGTTTCTGGATGAATCGGTGCATCGTTTCATTTCCGGCCCGGATCGATGAATTAAATGCAACACCGGCATGATTTTCGGCACAGTAACGAAACTGACCCAAACGAACCAAAACATCAATATTGGGTCCAAAAAACTGGATTGGGTGCGTTCGTTTTGTTTCTGGATGAATCGGTGCATCGTTTCATTTCCGGCCCGGATCGATGAATTAAATGCAACACCGGCATGATTTTCGGCACAGTAACGAAACTGACCCAAACGAACCAAAACAAAACTATTGGGTCCATAAGAGTGGATTTGGCACGTTCGTTTCGTTTCCGGATGAATCGGTGCATCGTTTCATTTCCGGCCCGGATCGGTGCATTAAATGCAACACCTGTTTTTGGCACAGTAACGAAACTGACCCAAACGAACCAAAACATCACTATTGGGCCCAAAAAAGTGGATTGGGTGGATTCGTTTCGTTTCTGGACAAATCGGTGCATCGGATCCATTCCGGCCCGAATCGGTGCATTAAATGCAACACCGGCATGGTTTTCGGCACAGTAACGAAACGGACCCAAACGATCCAAAACATCACTATTGGGCCCAAAAAAGTGGATTGGGTGGATTCGTTTCGTTTCTGGACAAATCGGTGCATCGGATCCATTCCGGCCCGAATCGGTGCATTAAATGCAACACCGGCATGAATTTCGGCACAGTAACGAAACTGACCCAAACGAACCAAAACAAAACTATTGGGTCCATAAGAGTGGATTTGGCACGTTCGTTTCGTTTCTAGATGAATCGGTGCATCGTTTCATTTCCGGCCCGGATCGGTGCATTAAATGCAACACCTGTTTTTGGCACAGTAACGAAACTGACCCAAACGAACCAAAACATCAATATTGGGTCCAAAAAACTGGATTGGGTGGATTCGTTTTGTTTCTGGATGAATCGGTGCATCGTTTCATTTCCGGCCCGGATCGATGAATTAAATGCAACACCGGCATGATTTCCGGCACAGTAACGAAACTGACCCAAACGAACCAAAACATCAATATTGGGTCCAAAAAACTGGATTGGGTGCGTTCGTTTTGTTTCTGGATGAATCGGTGCATCATTTCGTTTCGGGCCCGGATCGGTGCATTAAATGCAACACCGGCATGGTTTTCGGCACAGTAACGAAACGGACCCAAACGATCCAAAACATCACTATTGGGCCCAAAAAAGTGGATTGGGTGGATTCGTTTCGTTTCTGGACAAATCGGTGCATCGGATCCATTCCGGCCCGAATCGGTGCATTAAATGCAACACCGGCATGGTTTTCGGCACAGTAACGAAACGGACCCAAACGATCCAAAACATCACTATTGGGCCCAAAAAAGTGGATTGGGTGGATTCGTTTCGTTTCTGGACAAATCGGTGCATCGGATCCATTCCGGCCCGAATCGGTGCATTAAATGCAACACCGGCATGAATTTCGGCACAGTAACGAAACTGACCCAAACGAACCAAAACAAAACTATTGGGTCCATAAGAGTGGATTTGGCACGTTCGTTTCATTTCTAGATGAATCGGTGCATCGTTTCATTTCCGGCCCGGATCGGTGCATTAAATGCAACACCTGTTTTTGGCACAGTAACGAAACTGACCCAAACGAACCAAAACATCAATATTGGGTCCAAAAAACTGGATTGGGTGGATTCGTTTTGTTTCTGGATGAATCGGTGCATCGTTTCATTTCCGGCCCGGATCGATGAATTAAATGCAACACCGGCATGATTTTCGGCACAGTAACGAAACTGACCCAAACGAACCAAAACATCAATATTGGGTCCAAAAAACTGGATTGGGTGCGTTCGTTTTGTTTCTGGATGAATCGGTGCATCATTTCGTTTCGGGCCCGGATCGGTGCATTAAATGCAACACCGGCATGGTTTTCGGCACAGTAACGAAATGGACCCAAACGATCCAAAACATCACTATTGGGCCCAAAAAAGTGGATTGGGTGGATTCGTTTCGTTTCTGGACAAATCGGTGCATCGGATCCATTCCGGCCCGAATCGGTGCATTAAATGCAACACCGGCATGGTTTTCGGCACAGTAACGAAACGGACCCAAACGATCCAAAACATCACTATTGGGCCCAAAAAAGTGGATTGGGTGGATTCGTTTCGTTTCTGGACAAATCGGTGCATCGGATCCATTCCGGCCCGAATCGGTGCATTAAATGCAACACCGGCATGAATTTCGGCACAGTAACGAAACTGACCCAAACGAACCAAAACAAAACTATTGGGTCCATAAGAGTGGATTTGGCACGTTCGTTTCGTTTCCGGATGAATCGGTGCATCGTTTCATTTCCGGCCCGGATCGGTGCATTAAATGCAACACCTGTTTTTGGCACAGTAACGAAACTGACCCAAACGAACCAAAACATCACTATTGGGCCCAAAAAAGTGGATTGGGTGGATTCGTTTCGTTTCTGGACAAATCGGTGCATCGGATCCATTCCGGCCCGAATCGGTGCATTAAATGCAACACCGGCATGAATTTCGGCACAGTAACGAAACTGACCCAAACGAACCAAAACAAAACTATTGGGTCCATAAGAGTGGATTTGGCACGTTCGTTTCGTTTCTGGATGAATCGGTGCATCGTTTCATTTCCGTCCCGGATCGGTGCATTAAATGCAACACCTGTTTTTGGCACAGTAACGAAACTGACCCAAACGAACCAAAACATCAATATTGGGTCCAAAAAACTGGATTGGGTGCGTTCGTTTTGTTTCTGGATGAATCGGTGCATCGTTTCATTTCCGGCCCGGATCGATGAATTAAATGCAACACCGGCATGATTTTCGGCACAGTAACGAAACTGACCCAAACGAACCAAAACAAAACTATTGGGTCCATAAGAGTGGATTTGGCACGTTCGTTTCGTTTCTGGATGAATCGGTGCATCGTTTCATTTTCGGCCCGGATCGGTGCATTAAATGCAACACCGGCATGGTTTTCGGCACAGTAACGAAACTGACCCAAACGAACCAAAACATCCCTATTGGGTCCAAAAAAGTGGATTGGGTGCGTTTATTTTGTTTCTGGATGAATCGGTGCATCGTTTCATTTTCGGCCCGGATCGATGCATTAAATGCAACACCGACATGGTTTTCGGCACAGTAACGAAACTGACCCAAACGAACCAAAACAAAACTATTGGGTCCATAAGAGTGGATTTGGCACGTTCGTTTCGTTTCTGGATGAATCGGTGCATCGTTTCATTTCCGGCCCGGATCGGTGCATCAAATGCAACACCGGCATGGTTTTCGGCACAGTAACGAAACTGACCCAAACGAACCAAAACAAAACTATTGGGTCCAAAAAAGTCGATTGGGTGTGTTCGTTTCATTTCTGGATGAATCGGTGCATCCTTTCATTTCCGGCCCGGATCGGTGCATTAAATGCAACACCGGCATGGTTTTCGGCACAGTAACGAAACGGACCCAAACGATCCAAAACATCACTATTGGGCCCAAAAAAGTGGATTGGGTGGATTCGTTTCGTTTCTGGACAAATCGGTGCATCGGATCCATTCCGGCCCGAATCGGTGCATTAAATGCAACACCGGCATGGTTTTCGGCACAGTAACGAAACGGACCCAAACGATCCAAAACATCACTATTGGGCCCAAAAAAGTGGATTGGGTGGATTCGTTTCGTTTCTGGACAAATCGGTGCATCGGATCCATTCCGGCCCTTATCGGTGCATTAAATGCAACACCGGCATGAATTTCGGCACAGTAACGAAACTGACCCAAACGAACCAAAACAAAACTATTGGGTCCATAAGAGTGGATTTGGCACGTTCGTTTCGTTTCTAGATGAATCGGTGCATCGTTTCATTTCCGGCCCGGATCGGTGCATTAAATGCAACACCTGTTTTTGGCACAGTAACGAAACTGACCCAAACGAACCAAAACATCAATATTGGGTCCAAAAAACTGGATTGGGTGGATTCGTTTTGTTTCTGGATGAATCGGTGCATCGTTTCATTTCCGGCCCGGATCGATGAATTAAATGCAACACCGGCATGATTTCCGGCACAGTAACGAAACTGACCCAAACGAACCAAAACATCAATATTGGGTCCAAAAAACTGGATTGGGTGCGTTCGTTTTGTTTCTGGATGAATCGGTGCATCATTTCGTTTCGGGCCCGGATCGGTGCATTAAATGCAACACCGGCATGGTTTTCGGCACAGTAACGAAACGGACCCAAACGATCCAAAACATCACTATTGGGCCCAAAAAAGTGGATTGGGTGGATTCGTTTCGTTTCTGGACAAATCGGTGCATCGGATCCATTCCGGCCCGAATCGGTGCATTAAATGCAACACCGGCATGAATTTCGGCACAGTAACGAAACTGACCCAAACGAACCAAAACAAAACTATTGGGTCCATAAGAGTGGATTTGGCACGTTCGTTTCGTTTCTAGATGAATCGGTGCATCGTTTCATTTCCGGCCCGGATCGGTGCATTAAATGCAACACCTGTTTTTGGCACAGTAACGAAACTGACCCAAACGAACCAAAACATCAATATTGGGTCCAAAAAACTGGATTGGGTGGATTCGTTTTGTTTCTGGATGAATCGGTGCATCGTTTCATTTCCGGCCCGGATCGATGAATTAAATGCAACACCGGCATGATTTCCGGCACAGTAACGAAACTGACCCAAACGAACCAAAACATCAATATTGGGTCCAAAAAACTGGATTGGGTGCGTTCGTTTTGTTTCTGGATGAATCGGTGCATCATTTCGTTTCGGGCCCGGATCGGTGCATTAAATGCAACACCGGCATGGTTTTCGGCACAGTAACGAAACGGACCCAAACGATCCAAAACATCACTATTGGGCCCAAAAAAGTGGATTGGGTGGATTCGTTTCGTTTCTGGACAAATCGGTGCATCGGATCCATTCCGGCCCGAATCGGTGCATTAAATGCAACACCGGCATGGTTTTCGGCACAGTAACGAAACGGACCCAAATGATCCAAAACATCACTATTGGGCCCAAAAAAGTGGATTGGGTGGATTCGTTTCGTTTCTGGACAAATTGGTGCATCGGATCCATTCCGGCCCGAATCGGTGCATTAAATGCAACACCGGCATGAATTTCGGCACAGTAACGAAACTGACCCAAACGAACCAAAACAAAACTATTGGGTCCATAAGAGTGGATTTGGCACGTTCGTTTCGTTTCTAGATGAATCGCTGCATCGTTTCATTTCCGGCCCGGATCGGTGCATTAAATGCAACACCTGTTTTTGGCACAGTAACGAAACTGACCCAAACGAACCAAAACATCAATATTGGGTCCAAAAAACTGGATTGGGTGGATTCGTTTTGTTTCTGGATGAATCGGTGCATCGTTTCATTTCCGGCCCGGATCGATGAATTAAATGCAACACCGGCATGATTTTCGGCACAGTAACGAAACTGACCCAAACGAACCAAAACATCAATATTGGGTCCAAAAAACTGGATTGGGTGCGTTCGTTTTGTTTCTGGATGAATCGGTGCATCATTTCGTTTCGGGCCCGGATCGGTGCATTAAATGCAACACCGGCATGGTTTTCGGCACAGTAACGAAACGGACCCAAACGATCCAAAACATCACTATTGGGCCCAAAAAAGTGGATTGGGTGGATTCGTTTCGTTTCTGGACAAATCGGTGCATCGGATCCATTCCGGCCCGAATCGGTGCATTAAATGCAACACCGGCATGGTTTTCGGCACAGTAACGAAACGGACCCAAACGATCCAAAACATCACTATTGGGCCCAAAAAAGTGGATTGGGTGGATTCGTTTCGTTTCTGGACAAATCGGTGCATCGGATCCATTCCGGCCCGAATCGGTGCATTAAATGCAACACCGGCATGAATTTCGGCACAGTAACGAAACTGACCCAAACGAACCAAAACAAAACTATTGGGTCCATAAGAGTGGATTTGGCACGTTCGTTTCGTTTCCGGATGAATCGGTGCATCGTTTCATTTCCGGCCCGGATCGGTGCATTAAATGCAACACCTGTTTTTGGCACAGTAACGAAACTGACCCAAACGAACCAAAACATCACTATTGGGCCCAAAAAAGTGGATTGGGTGGATTCGTTTCGTTTCTGGACAAATCGGTGCATCGGATCCATTCCGGCCCGAATCGGTGCATTAAATGCAACACCGGCATGAATTTCGGCACAGTAACGAAACTGACCCAAACGAACCAAAACAAAACTATTGGGTCCATAAGAGTGGATTTGGCACGTTCGTTTCGTTTCTGGATGAATCGGTGCATCGTTTCATTTCCGTCCCGGATCGGTGCATTAAATGCAACACCTGTTTTTGGCACAGTAACGAAACTGACCCAAACGAACCAAAACATCAATATTGGGTCCAAAAAACTGGATTGGGTGCGTTCGTTTTGTTTCTGGATGAATCGGTGCATCGTTTCATTTCCGGCCCGGATCGATGAATTAAATGCAACACCGGCATGATTTTCGGCACAGTAACGAAACTGACCCAAACGAACCAAAACAAAACTATTGGGTCCATAAGAGTGGATTTGGCACGTTCGTTTCGTTTCTGGATGAATCGGTGCATCGTTTCATTTTCGGCCCGGATCGGTGCATTAAATGCAACACCGGCATGGTTTTCGGCACAGTAACGAAACTGACCCAAACGAACCAAAACATCCCTATTGGGTCCAAAAAAGTGGATTGGGTGCGTTTATTTTGTTTCTGGATGAATCGGTGCATCGTTTCATTTTCGGCCCGGATCGATGCATTAAATGCAACACCGACATGGTTTTCGGCACAGTAACGAAACTGACCCAAACGAACCAAAACAAAACTATTGGGTCCATAAGAGTGGATTTGGCACGTTCGTTTCGTTTCTGGATGAATCGGTGCATCGTTTCATTTCCGGCCCGGATCGGTGCATCAAATGCAACACCGGCATGGTTTTCGGCACAGTAACGAAACTGACCCAAACGAACCAAAACAAAACTATTGGGTCCAAAAAAGTCGATTGGGTGTGTTCGTTTCATTTCTGGATGAATCGGTGCATCCTTTCATTTCCGGCCCGGATCGGTGCATTAAATGCAACACCGGCATGGTTTTCGGCACAGTAACGAAACGGACCCAAACGATCCAAAACATCACTATTGGGCCCAAAAAAGTGGATTGGGTGGATTCGTTTCGTTTCTGGACAAATCGGTGCATCGGATCCATTCCGGCCCGAATCGGTGCATTAAATGCAACACCGGCATGGTTTTCGGCACAGTAACGAAACGGACCCAAACGATCCAAAACATCACTATTGGGCCCAAAAAAGTGGATTGGGTGGATTCGTTTCGTTTCTGGACAAATCGGTGCATCGGATCCATTCCGGCCCTTATCGGTGCATTAAATGCAACACCGGCATGAATTTCGGCACAGTAACGAAACTGACCCAAACGAACCAAAACAAAACTATTGGGTCCATAAGAGTGGATTTGGCACGTTCGTTTCGTTTCTAGATGAATCGGTGCATCGTTTCATTTCCGGCCCGGATCGGTGCATTAAATGCAACACCTGTTTTTGGCACAGTAACGAAACTGACCCAAACGAACCAAAACATCAATATTGGGTCCAAAAAACTGGATTGGGTGGATTCGTTTTGTTTCTGGATGAATCGGTGCATCGTTTCATTTCCGGCCCGGATCGATGAATTAAATGCAACACCGGCATGATTTCCGGCACAGTAACGAAACTGACCCAAACGAACCAAAACATCAATATTGGGTCCAAAAAACTGGATTGGGTGCGTTCGTTTTGTTTCTGGATGAATCGGTGCATCATTTCGTTTCGGGCCCGGATCGGTGCATTAAATGCAACACCGGCATGGTTTTCGGCACAGTAACGAAACGGACCCAAACGATCCAAAACATCACTATTGGGCCCAAAAAAGTGGATTGGGTGGATTCGTTTCGTTTCTGGACAAATCGGTGCATCGGATCCATTCCGGCCCGAATCGGTGCATTAAATGCAACACCGGCATGGTTTTCGGCACAGTAACGAAACTGACCCAAACGAACCAAAACAAAACTATTGGGTCCATAAGAGTGGATTTGGCACGTTCGTTTCGTTTCTAGATGAATCGGTGCATCGTTTCATTTCCGGCCCGGATCGGTGCATTAAATGCAACACCTGTTTTTGGCACAGTAACGAAACTGACCCAAACGAACCAAAACATCAATATTGGGTCCAAAAAACTGGATTGGGTGGATTCGTTTTGTTTCTGGATGAATCGGTGCATCGTTTCATTTCCGGCCCGGATCGATGAATTAAATGCAACACCGGCATGATTTTCGGCACAGTAACGAAACTGACCCAAACGAACCAAAACATCAATATTGGGTCCAAAAAACTGGATTGGGTGCGTTCGTTTTGTTTCTGGATGAATCGGTGCATCATTTCGTTTCGGGCCCGGATCGGTGCATTAAATGCAACACCGGCATGGTTTTCGGCACAGTAACGAAACGGACCCAAACGATCCAAAACATCACTATTGGGCCCAAAAAAGTGGATTGGGTGGATTCGTTTCGTTTCTGGACAAATCGGTGCATCGGATCCATTCCGGCCCGAATCGGTGCATTAAATGCAACACCGGCATGGTTTTCGGCACAGTAACGAAACGGACCCAAACGATCCAAAACATCACTATTGGGCCCAAAAAAGTGGATTGGGTGGATTCGTTTCGTTTCTGGACAAATCGGTGCATCGGATCCATTCCGGCCCGAATCGGTGCATTAAATGCAACACCGGCATGAATTTCGGCACAGTAACGAAACTGACCCAAACGAACCAAAACAAAACTATTGGGTCCATAAGAGTGGATTTGGCACGTTCGTTTCGTTTCCGGATGAATCGGTGCATCGTTTCATTTCCGGCCCGGATCGGTGCATTAAATGCAACACCTGTTTTTGGCACAGTAACGAAACTGACCCAAACGAACCAAAACATCAATATTGGGCCCAAAAAAGTGGATTGGGTGGATTCGTTTTGTTTCTGGATGAATCGGTGCATCGTTTCATTTCCGGCCCGGATCGATGAATTAAATGCAACACCGGCATGATTTTCGGCACAGTAACGAAACTGACCCAAACGAACCAAAACATCAATATTGGGTCCAAAAAACTGGATTGGGTGCGTTCGTTTTGTTTCTGGATGAATCGGTGCATCGTTTCATTTCCGGCCCGGATCGATGAATTAAATGCAACACCGGCATGATTTTCGGCACAGTAACGAAACTGACCCAAACGAACCAAAACAAAACTATTGGGTCCATAAGAGTGGATTTGGCACGTTCGTTTCGTTTCCGGATGAATCGGTGCATCGTTTCATTTCCGGCCCGGATCGGTGCATTAAATGCAACACCTGTTTTTGGCACAGTAACGAAACTGACCCAAACGAACCAAAACATCACTATTGGGCCCAAAAAAGTGGATTGGGTGGATTCGTTTCGTTTCTGGACAAATCGGTGCATCGGATCCATTCCGGCCCGAATCGGTGCATTAAATGCAACACCGGCATGGTTTTCGGCACAGTAACGAAACGGACCCAAACGATCCAAAACATCACTATTGGGCCCAAAAAAGTGGATTGGGTGGATTCGTTTCGTTTCTGGACAAATCGGTGCATCGGATCCATTCCGGCCCGAATCGGTGCATTAAATGCAACACCGGCATGAATTTCGGCACAGTAACGAAACTGACCCAAACGAACCAAAACAAAACTATTGGGTCCATAAGAGTGGATTTGGCACGTTCGTTTCGTTTCTAGATGAATCGGTGCATCGTTTCATTTCTGGCCCGGATCGGCGCATTAAATGCAACACCTGTTTTTGGCACAGTAACGAAACTGACCCAAACGAACCAAAACATCAATATTGGGTCCAAAAAACTGGATTGGGTGGATTCGTTTTGTTTCTGGATGAATCGGTGCATCGTTTCATTTCCGGCCCGGATCGATGAATTAAATGCAACACCGGCATGATTTCCGGCACAGTAACGAAACTGACCCAAACGAACCAAAACATCAATATTGGGTCCAAAAAACTGGATTGGGTGCGTTCGTTTTGTTTCTGGATGAATCGGTGCATCATTTCGTTTCGGGCCCGGATCGGTGCATTAAATGCAACACCGGCATGGTTTTCGGCACAGTAACGAAACGGACCCAAACGATCCAAAACATCACTATTGGGCCCAAAAAAGTGGATTGGGTGGATTCGTTTCGTTTCTGGACAAATCGGTGCATCGGATCCATTCCGGCCCGAATCGGTGCATTAAATGCAACACCGGCATGGTTTTCGGCACAGTAACGAAACGGACCCAAACGATCCAAAACATCACTATTGGGCCCAAAAAAGTGGATTGGGTGGATTCGTTTCGTTTCTGGACAAATCGGTGCATCGGATCCATTCCGGCCCGAATCGGTGCATTAAATGCAACACCGGCATGAATTTCGGCACAGTAACGAAACTGACCCAAACGAACCAAAACAAAACTATTGGGTCCATAAGAGTGGATTTGGCACGTTCGTTTCATTTCTAGATGAATCGGTGCATCGTTTCATTTCCGGCCCGGATCGGTGCATTAAATGCAACACCTGTTTTTGGCACAGTAACGAAACTGACCCAAACGAACCAAAACATCAATATTGGGTCCAAAAAACTGGATTGGGTGGATTCGTTTTGTTTCTGGATGAATCGGTGCATCGTTTCATTTCCGGCCCGGATCGATGAATTAAATGCAACACCGGCATGATTTTCGGCACAGTAACGAAACTGACCCAAACGAACCAAAACATCAATATTGGGTCCAAAAAACTGGATTGGGTGCGTTCGTTTTGTTTCTGGATGAATCGGTGCATCATTTCGTTTCGGGCCCGGATCGGTGCATTAAATGCAACACCGGCATGGTTTTCGGCACAGTAACGAAACGGACCCAAACGATCCAAAACATCACTATTGGGCCCAAAAAAGTGGATTGGGTGGATTCGTTTCGTTTCTGGACAAATCGGTGCATCGGATCCATTCCGGCCCGAATCGGTGCATTAAATGCAACACCGGCATGGTTTTCGGCACAGTAACGAAACGGACCCAAACGATCCAAAACATCACTATTGGGCCCAAAAAAGTGGATTGGGTGGATTCGTTTCGTTTCTGGACAAATCGGTGCATCGGATCCATTCCGGCCCGAATCGGTGCATTAAATGCAACACCGGCATGAATTTCGGCACAGTAACGAAACTGACCCAAACGAACCAAAACAAAACTATTGGGTCCATAAGAGTGGATTTGGCACGTTCGTTTCGTTTCCGGATGAATCGGTGCATCGTTTCATTTCCGGCCCGGATCGGTGCATTAAATGCAACACCTGTTTTTGGCACAGTAACGAAACTGACCCAAACGAACCAAAACATCACTATTGGGCCCAAAAAAGTGGATTGGGTGGATTCGTTTCGTTTCTGGACAAATCGGTGCATCGGATCCATTCCGGCCCGAATCGGTGCATTAAATGCAACACCGGCATAAATTTCGGCACAGTAACGAAACTGACCCAAACGAACCAAAACAAAACTATTGGGTCCATAAGAGTGGATTTGGCACGTTCGTTTCGTTTCTGGATGAATCGGTGCATCGTTTCATTTCCGTCCCGGATCGGTGCATTAAATGCAACACCTGTTTTTGGCACAGTAACGAAACTGACCCAAACGAACCAAAACATCAATATTGGGTCCAAAAAACTGGATTGGGTGCGTTCGTTTTGTTTCTGGATGAATCGGTGCATCGTTTCATTTCCGGCCCGGATCGATGAATTAAATGCAACACCGGCATGATTTTCGGCACAGTAACGAAACTGACCCAAACGAACCAAAACAAAACTATTGGGTCCATAAGAGTGGATTTGGCACGTTCGTTTCGTTTCTGGATGAATCGGTGCATCGTTTCATTTTCGGCCCGGATCGGTGCATTAAATGCAACACCGGCATGGTTTTCGGCACAGTAACGAAACTGACCCAAACGAACCAAAACATCCCTATTGGGTCCAAAAAAGTGGATTGGGTGCGTTCATTTTGTTTCTGGATGAATCGGTGCATCGTTTCATTTTCGGCCCGGATCGATGCATTAAATGCAACACCGACATGGTTTTCGGCACAGTAACGAAACTGACCCAAACGAACCAAAACAAAACTATTGGGTCCATAAGAGTGGATTTGGCACGTTCGTTTCGTTTCTGGATGAATCGGTGCATCGTTTCATTTCCGGCCCGGATCGGTGCATCAAATGCAACACCGGCATGGTTTTCGGCACAGTAACGAAACTGACCCAAACGAACCAAAACAAAACTATTGGGTCCAAAAAAGTCGATTGGGTGTGTTCGTTTCGTTTCTGGATGAATCGGTGCATCCTTTCATTTCCGGCCCGGATCGGTGCATTAAATGCAACACCGGCATGGTTTTCGGCACAGTAACGAAACGGACCCAAACGATCCAAAACATCACTATTGGGCCCAAAAAAGTGGATTGGGTGGATTCGTTTCGTTTCTGGACAAATCGGTGCATCGGATCCATTCCGGCCCGAATCGGTGCATTAAATGCAACACCGGCATGGTTTTCGGCACAGTAACGAAACGGACCCAAACGATCCAAAACATCACTATTGGGCCCAAAAAAGTGGATTGGGTGGATTCGTTTCGTTTCTGGACAAATCGGTGCATCGGATCCATTCCGGCCCGAATCGGTGCATTAAATGCAACACCGGCATGAATTTCGGCACAGTAACGAAACTGACCCAAACGAACCAAAACAAAACTATTGGGTCCATAAGAGTGGATTTGGCACGTTCGTTTCGTTTCTAGATGAATCGGTGCATCGTTTCATTTCCGGCCCGGATCGGTGCATTAAATGCAACACCTGTTTTTGGCACAGTAACGAAACTGACCCAAACGAACCAAAACATCAATATTGGGTCCAAAAAACTGGATTGGGTGGATTCGTTTTGTTTCTGGATGAATCGGTGCATCGTTTCATTTCCGGCCCGGATCGATGAATTAAATGCAACACCGGCATGATTTTCGGCACAGTAACGAAACTGACCCAAACGAACCAAAACATCAATATTGGGTCCAAAAAACTGGATTGGGTGCGTTCGTTTTGTTTCTGGATGAATCGGTGCATCATTTCGTTTCGGGCC
Source organism: Echinochloa phyllopogon (assembly GCA_033239725.1). Lineage (NCBI taxonomy): Eukaryota > Viridiplantae > Streptophyta > Magnoliopsida > Poales > Poaceae > Echinochloa > Echinochloa phyllopogon. Next base: position 35,977,239 of record BTCW01000018.1, read on the forward strand.
CGGATCGGTGCATTAAATGCAACACCGGCATGGTTTTCGGCACAGTAACGAAACGGACCCAAACGATCCAAAACATCACTATTGGGCCCAAAAAAGTGGATTGGGTGGATTCGTTTCGTTTCTGGACAAATCGGTGCATCGGATCCATTCCGGCCCGAATCGGTGCATTAAATGCAACACCGGCATGGTTTTCGGCACAGTAACGAAACGGACCCAAACGATCCAAAACATCACTATTGGGCCCAAAAAAGTGGATCGGGTGGATTCGTTTCGTTTCTGGACAAATCGGTGCATCGGATCCATTCCGGCCCGAATCGGTGCATTAAATGCAACACCGGCATGAATTTCGGCACAGTAACGAAACTGACCCAAACGAACCAAAACAAAACTATTGGGTCCATAAGAGTGGATTTGGCACGTTCGTTTCATTTCTAGATGAATCGGTGCATCGTTTCATTTCCGGCCCGGATCGGTGCATTAAATGCAACACCTGTTTTTGGCACAGTAACGAAACTGACCCAAACGAACCAAAACATCAATATTGGGTCCAAAAAACTGGATTGGGTGGATTCGTTTTGTTTCTGGATGAATCGGTGCATCGTTTCATTTCCGGCCCGGATCGATGAATTAAATGCAACACCGGCATGATTTTCGGCACAGTAACGAAACTGACCCAAACGAACCAAAACATCAATATTGGGTCCAAAAAACTGGATTGGGTGCGTTCGTTTTGTTTCTGGATGAATCGGTGCATCATTTCGTTTCGGGCCCGGATCGGTGCATTAAATGCAACACCGGCATGGTTTTCGGCACAGTAACGAAACGGACCCAAACGATCCAAAACATCACTATTGGGCCCAAAAAAGTGGATTGGGTGGATTCGTTTCGTTTCTGGACAAATCGGTGCATCGGATCCATTCCGGCCCGAATCGGTGCATTAAATGCAACACCGGCATGGTTTTCGGCACAGTAACGAAACGGACCCAAATGATCCAAAACATCACTATTGGGCCCAAAAAAGTGGATTGGGTGGATTCGTTTCGTTTCTGGACAAATTGGTGCATCGGATCCATTCCGGCCCGAATCTGTGCATTAAATGCAACACCGGCATGAATTTCGGCACAGTAACGAAACTGACCCAAACGAACCAAAACAAAACTATTGGGTCCATAAGAGTGGATTTGGCACGTTCGTTTCGTTTCTAGATGAATCGGTGCATCGTTTCATTTCCGGCCCGGATCGGTGCATTAAATGCAACACCTGTTTTTGGCACAGTAACGAAACTGACCCAAACGAACCAAAACATCAATATTGGGTCCAAAAAACTGGATTGGGTGGATTCGTTTTGTTTCTGGATGAATCGGTGCATCGTTTCATTTCCGGCCCGGATCGATGAATTAAATGCAACACCGGCATGATTTTCGGCACAGTAACGAAACTGACCCAAACGAACCAAAACATCAATATTGGGTCCAAAAAACTGGATTGGGTGCGTTCGTTTTGTTTCTGGATGAATCGGTGCATCGTTTCATTTCCGGCCCGGATCGATGAATTAAATGCAACACCGGCATGATTTTCGGCACAGTAACGAAACTGACCCAAACGAACCAAAACAAAACTATTGGGTCCATAAGAAAGGATTTGGCACGTTCGTTTCGTTTCCGGATGAATCGGTGCATCGTTTCATTTCCGGCCCGGATCGGTGCATTAAATGCAACACCTGTTTTTGGCACAGTAACGAAACTGACCCAAACGAACCAAAACATCACTATTGGGCCCAAAAAAGTGGATTGGGTGGATTCGTTTCGTTTCTGGACAAATCGGTGCATCGGATCCATTCCGGCCCGAATCGGTGCATTAAATGCAACACCGGCATGGTTTTCGGCACAGTAACGAAACGGACCCAAACGATCCAAAACATCACTATTGGGCCCAAAAAAGTGGATTGGGTGGATTCGTTTCGTTTCTGGACAAATCGGTGCATCGGATCCATTCCGGCCCGAATCGGTGCATTAAATGCAACACCGGCATGAATTTCGGCACAGTAACGAAACTGACCCAAACGAACCAAAACAAAACTATTGGGTCCATAAGAGTGGATTTGGCACGTTCGTTTCATTTCTAGATGAATCGGTGCATCGTTTCATTTCCGGCCCGGATCGGTGCATTAAATGCAACACCTGTTTTTGGCACAGTAACGAAACTGACCCAAACGAACCAAAACATCAATATTGGGTCCAAAAAACTGGATTGGGTGGATTCGTTTTGTTTCTGGATGAATCGGTGCATCGTTTCATTTCCGGCCCGGATCGATGAATTAAATGCAACACCGGCATGATTTTCGGCACAGTAACGAAACTGACCCAAACGAACCAAAACATCAATATTGGGTCCAAAAAACTGGATTGGGTGCGTTCGTTTTGTTTCTGGATGAATCGGTGCATCATTTCGTTTCGGGCCCGGATCGGTGCATTAAATGCAACACCGGCATGGTTTTCGGCACAGTAACGAAACGGACCCAAACGATCCAAAACATCACTATTGGGCCCAAAAAAGTGGATTGGGTGGATTCGTTTCGTTTCTGGACAAATCGGTGCATCGGATCCATTCCGGCCCGAATCGGTGCATTAAATGCAACACCGGCATGGTTTTCGGCACAGTAACGAAACGGACCCAAACGATCCAAAACATCACTATTGGGCCCAAAAAAGTGGATCGGGTGGATTCGTTTCGTTTCTGGACAAATCGGTGCATCGGATCCATTCCGGCCCGAATCGGTGCATTAAATGCAACACCGGCATGAATTTCGGCACAGTAACGAAACTGACCCAAACGAACCAAAACAAAACTATTGGGTCCATAAGAGTGGATTTGGCACGTTCGTTTCATTTCTAGATGAATCGGTGCATCGTTTCATTTCCGGCCCGGATCGGTGCATTAAATGCAACACCTGTTTTTGGCACAGTAACGAAACTGACCCAAACGAACCAAAACATCAATATTGGGTCCAAAAAACTGGATTGGGTGGATTCGTTTTGTTTCTGGATGAATCGGTGCATCGTTTCATTTCCGGCCCGGATCGATGAATTAAATGCAACACCGGCATGATTTTCGGCACAGTAACGAAACTGACCCAAACGAACCAAAACATCAATATTGGGTCCAAAAAACTGGATTGGGTGCGTTCGTTTTGTTTCTGGATGAATCGGTGCATCATTTCGTTTCGGGCCCGGATCGGTGCATTAAATGCAACACCGGCATGGTTTTCGGCACAGTAACGAAACGGACCCAAACGATCCAAAACATCACTATTGGGCCCAAAAAAGTGGATTGGGTGGATTCGTTTCGTTTCTGGACAAATCAGTGCATCGGATCCATTCCGGCCCGAATCGGTGCATTAAATGCAACACCGGCATGGTTTTCGGCACAGTAACGAAACGGACCCAAATGATCCAAAACATCACTATTGGGCCCAAAAAAGTGGATTGGGTGGATTCGTTTCGTTTCTGGACAAATTGGTGCATCGGATCCATTCCGGCCCGAATCGGTGCATTAAATGCAACACCGGCATGAATTTCGGCACAGTAACGAAACTGACCCAAACGAACCAAAACAAAACTATTGGGTCCATAAGAGTGGATTTGGCACGTTCGTTTCGTTTCTAGATGAATCGGTGCATCGTTTCATTTCCGGCCCGGATCGGTGCATTAAATGCAACACCTGTTTTTGGCACAGTAACGAAACTGACCCAAACGAACCAAAACATCAATATTGGGTCCAAAAAACTGGATTGGGTGGATTCGTTTTGTTTCTGGATGAATCGGTGCATCGTTTCATTTCCGGCCCGGATCGATGAATTAAATGCAACACCGGCATGATTTTCGGCACAGTAACGAAACTGACCCAAACGAACCAAAACATCAATATTGGGTCCAAAAAACTGGATTGGGTGCGTTCGTTTTGTTTCTGGATGAATCGGTGCATCGTTTCATTTCCGGCCCGGATCGATGAATTAAATGCAACACCGGCATGATTTTCGGCACAGTAACGAAACTGACCCAAACGAACCAAAACAAAACTATTGGGTCCATAAGAGTGGATTTGGCACGTTCGTTTCGTTTCCGGATGAATCGGTGCATCGTTTCATTTCCGGCCCGGATCGGTGCATTAAATGCAACACCTGTTTTTGGCACAGTAACGAAACTGACCCAAACGAACCAAAACATCACTATTGGGCCCAAAAAAGTGGATTGGGTGGATTCGTTTCGTTTCTGGACAAATCGGTGCATCGGATCCATTCCGGCCCGAATCGGTGCATTAAATGCAACACCGGCATGGTTTTCGGCACAGTAACGAAACGGACCCAAATGATCCAAAACATCACTATTGGGCCCAAAAAAGTGGATTGGGTGGATTCGTTTCGTTTCTGGACAAATTGGTGCATCGGATCCATTCCGGCCCGAATCGGTGCATTAAATGCAACACCGGCATGAATTTCGGCACAGTAACGAAACTGACCCAAACGAACCAAAACAAAACTATTGGGTCCATAAGAGTGGATTTGGCACGTTCGTTTCGTTTCTAGATGAATCGGTGCATCGTTTCATTTCCGGCCCGGATCGGTGCATTAAATGCAACACCTGTTTTTGGCACAGTAACGAAACTGACCCAAACGAACCAAAACATCAATATTGGGTCCAAAAAACTGGATTGGGTGGATTCGTTTTGTTTCTGGATGAATCGGTGCATCGTTTCATTTCCGGCCCGGATCGATGAATTAAATGCAACACCGGCATGATTTTCGGCACAGTAACGAAACTGACCCAAACGAACCAAAACATCAATATTGGGTCCAAAAAACTGGATTGGGTGCGTTCGTTTTGTTTCTGGATGAATCGGTGCATCGTTTCATTTCCGGCCCGGATCGATGAATTAAATGCAACACCGGCATGATTTTCGGCACAGTAACGAAACTGACCCAAACGAACCAAAACAAAACTATTGGGTCCATAAGAGTGGATTTGGCACGTTCGTTTCGTTTCCGGATGAATCGGTGCATCGTTTCATTTCCGGCCCGGATCGGTGCATTAAATGCAACACCTGTTTTTGGCACAGTAACGAAACTGACCCAAACGAACCAAAACATCACTATTGGGCCCAAAAAAGTGGATTGGGTGGATTCGTTTCGTTTCTGGACAAATCGGTGCATCGGATCCATTCCGGCCCGAATCGGTGCATTAAATGCAACACCGGCATGAATTTCGGCACAGTAACGAAACTGACCCAAACGAACCAAAACAAAACTATTGGGTCCATAAGAGTGGATTTGGCACGTTCGTTTCGTTTCTGGATGAATCGGTGCATCGTTTCATTTCCGGCCCGGATCGGTGCATTAAATGCAACACCTGTTTTTGGCACAGTAACGAAACTGACCCAAACGAACCAAAACATCAATATTGGGTCCAAAAAACTGGATTGGGTGCGTTTGTTTTGTTTCTGGATGAATCGGTGCATCGTTTCATTTCCGGCCCGGATCGATGAATTAAATGCAACACCGGCATGATTTTCGGCACAGTAACGAAACTGACCCAAACGAACCAAAACAAAACTATTGGGTCCATAAGAGTGGATTTGGCACGTTCGTTTCGTTTCTGGATGAATCGGTGCATCGTTTCATTTTCGGCCCGGATCGGTGCATTAAATGCAACACCGGCATGGTTTTCGGCACAGTAAGGAAACTGACCCAAATGAACCAAAACATCACTATTGGGTCCAAAAAAGTGGATTGGGTGCGTTCATTTTGTTTCTGGATGAATCGGTGCATCGTTTCATTTTCGGCCCGGATCGATGCATTAAATGCAACACCGACATGGTTTTCGGCACAGTAACGAAACTGACCCAAACGAACCAAAACAAAACTATTGGGTCCATAAGAGTGGATTTGGCACGTTCGTTTCGTTTCTGGATGAATCGGTGCATCGTTTCATTTCCGGCCCGGATCGGTGCATCAAATGCAACACCGACATGGTTTTCGGCACAGTAACGAAACTGACCCAAACGAACCAAAACAAAACTATTGGGTCCAAAAAAGTCGATTGGGTGTGTTCGTTTCGTTTCTGGATGAATCGGTGAATCCTTTCATTTCCGGCCCGGATCGGTGCATTAAATGCAACACCGGCATGGTTTTCGGCACAGTAACGAAACGGACCCAAACGATCCAAAACATCACTATTGGGCCCAAAAAAGTGGATTGGGTGGATTCGTTTCTTTTCTGGACAAATCGGTGCATCGGATCCATTCCGGCCCGAATCGGTGCATTAAATGCAACACCGGCATGGTTTTCGGCACAGTAACGAAACGGACCCAAACGATCCAAAACATCACTATTGGGCCCAAAAAAGTGGATTGGGTGGATTTGTTTCGTTTCTGGACAAATCGGTGCATCGGATCCATTCCGGCCCGAATCGGTGCATTAAATGCAACACCGGCATGAATTTCGGCACAGTAACGAAACTGACCCAAATGAACCAAAACAAAACTATTGGGTCCATAAGAGTGGATTTGGCACGTTCGTTTCGTTTCTAGATGAATCGGTGCATCGTTTCATTTCCGGCCCGGATCGGTGCATTAAATGCAACACCTGTTTTTGGCACAGTAATGAAACTGACCCAAACGAACCAAAACATCAATATTGGGTCCAAAAAACTGGATTGGGTGGATTCGTTTTGTTTCTGGATGAATCGGTGCATCGTTTCATTTCCGGCCCGGATCGATGAATTAAATGCAACACCGCCATGATTTTCGGCACAGTAACGAAACTGACCCAAACGAACCAAAACATCAATATTGGGTCCAAAAAACTGGATTGGGTGCGTTCGTTTTGTTTCTGGATGAATCGGTGCATCATTTCGTTTCGGGCCCGGATCGGTGCATTAAATGCAACACCGGCATGGTTTTCGGCACAGTAACGAAACGGACCCAAACGATCCAAAACATCACTATTGGGCCCAAAAAAGTGGATTGGGTGGATTCGTTTCGTTTCTGGACAAATCGGTGCATCGGATCCATTCCGGCCCGAATCGGTGCATTAAATGCAACACCGGCATGAATTTCGGCACAGTAACGAAACTGACCCAAACGAACCAAAACAAAACTATTGGGTCCATAAGAGTGGATTTGGCACGTTCATTTCGTTTCTAGATGAATCGGTGCATCGTTTCATTTCCGGCCCGGATCGGTGCATTAAATGCAACACCTGTTTTTGGCACAGTAACGAAACTGACCCAAACGAACCAAAACAAAACTATTGGGTCCATAAGAGTGGATTTGGCACGTTCGTTTCGTTTCTAGATGAATCGGTGCATCGTTTCATTTCCGGCCCGGATCGGTGCATTAAATGCAACACCTGTTTTTGGCACAGTAATGAAACTGACCCAAACGAACCAAAACATCAATATTGGGTCCAAAAAACTGGATTGGGTGGATTCGTTTTGTTTCTGGATGAATCGGTGCATCGTTTCATTTCCGGCCCGGATCGATGAATTAAATGCAACACCGCCATGATTTTCGGCACAGTAACGAAACTGACCCAAACGAACCAAAACATCAATATTGGGTCCAAAAAACTGGATTGGGTGGATTCGTTTTGTTTCTGGATGAATCGGTGCATCGTTTCATTTCCGGCCCGGATCGATGAATTAAATGCAACACCGGCATGATTTTCGGCACAGTAACGAAACTGACCCAAACGAACCAAAACATCAATATTGGGTCCAAAAAACTGGATTGGGTGCGTTCGTTTTGTTTCTGGATGAATCGGTGCATCATTTCGTTTCGGGCCCGGATCGGTGCATTAAATGCAACACCGGCATGGTTTTCGGCACAGTAACGAAACGGACCCAAACGATCCAAAACATCACTATTGGGCCCAAAAAAGTGGATTGGGTGGATTCGTTTCGTTTCTGGACAAATCGGTGCATCGGATCCATTCCGGCCCGAATCGGTGCATTAAATGCAACACCGGCATGGTTTTCGGCACAGTAACGAAACGGACCCAAACGATCCAAAACATCACTATTGGGCCCAAAAAAGTGGATCGGGTGGATTCGTTTCGTTTCTGGACAAATCGGTGCATCGGATCCATTCCGGCCCGAATCGGTGCATTAAATGCAACACCGGCATGAATTTCGGCACAGTAACGAAACTGACCCAAACGAACCAAAACAAAACTATTGGGTCCATAAGAGTGGATTTGGCACGTTCGTTTCATTTCTAGATGAATCGGTGCATCGTTTCATTTCCGGCCCGGATCGGTGCATTAAATGCAACACCTGTTTTTGGCATAGTAACGAAACTGACCCAAACGAACCAAAACATCAATATTGGGTCCAAAAAACTGGATTGGGTGGATTCGTTTTGTTTCTGGATGAATCGGTGCATCGTTTCATTTCCGGCCCGGATCGATGAATTAAATGCAACACCGGCATGATTTTCGGCACAGTAACAAAACTGACCCAAACGAACCAAAACATCAATATTGGGTCCAAAAAACTGGATTGGGTGCGTTCGTTTTGTTTCTGGATGAATCGGTGCATCATTTCGTTTCGGGCCCGGATCGGTGCATTAAATGCAACACCGGCATGGTTTTCGGCACAGTAACGAAACGGACCCAAACGATCCAAAACATCACTATTGGGCCCAAAAAAGTGGATTGGGTGGATTCGTTTCGTTTCTGGACAAATCGGTGCATCGGATCCATTCCGGCCCGAATCGGTGCATTAAATGCAACACCGGCATGGTTTTCGGCACAGTAACGAAACGGACCCAAATGATCCAAAACATCACTATTGGGCCCAAAAAAGTGGATTGGGTGGATTCGTTTCGTTTCTGGACAAATTGGTGCATCGGATCCATTCCGGCCTGAATCGGTGCATTAAATGCAACACCGGCATGAATTTCGGCACAGTAACGAAACTGACCCAAACGAACCAAAACAAAACTATTGGGTCCATAAGAGTGGATTTGGCACGTTCGTTTCGTTTCTAGATGAATCGGTGCATCGTTTCATTTCCGGCCCGGATCGGTGCATTAAATGCAACACCTGTTTTTGGCACAGTAACGAAACTGACCCAAACGAACCAAAACATCAATATTGGGTCCAAAAAACTGGATTGGGTGGATTCGTTTTGTTTCTGGATGAATCGGTGCATCGTTTCATTTCCGGCCCGGATCGATGAATTAAATGCAACACCGGCATGATTTTCGGCACAGTAACGAAACTGACCCAAACGAACCAAAACATCAATATTGGGTCCAAAAAACTGGATTGGGTGCGTTCGTTTTGTTTCTGGATGAATCGGTGCATCGTTTCATTTCCGGCCCGGATCGATGAATTAAATGCAACACCGGCATCATTTTCGGCACAGTAACGAAACTGACCCAAACGAACCAAAACAAAACTATTGGGTCCATAAGAGTGGATTTGGCACGTTCGTTTCGTTTCCGGATGAATCGGTGCATCGTTTCATTTCCGGCCCGGATCGGTGCATTAAATGCAACACCTGTTTTTGGCACAGTAACGAAACTGACCCAAACGAACCAAAACATCACTATTGGGCCCAAAAAAGTGGATTGGGTGGATTCGTTTCGTTTCTGGACAAATCGGTGCATCGGATCCATTCCGGCCCGAATCGGTGCATTAAATGCAACACCGGCATGAATTTCGGCACAGTAACGAAACTGACCCAAACGAACCAAAACAAAACTATTGGGTCCATAAGAGTGGATTTGGCACGTTCGTTTCGTTTCTGGATGAATCGGTGCATCGTTTCATTTCCGGCCCGGATCGGTGCATTAAATGCAACACCTGTTTTTGGCACAGTAACGAAACTGACCCAAACGAACCAAAACATCAATATTGGGTCCAAAAAACTGGATTGGGTGCGTTTGTTTTGTTTCTGGATGAATCGGTGCATCGTTTCATTTCCGGCCCGGATCGATGAATTAAATGCAACACCGGCATGATTTTCGGCACAGTAACGAAACTGACCCAAACGAACCAAAACAAAACTATTGGGTCCATAAGAGTGGATTTGGCACGTTCGTTTCGTTTCTGGATGAATCGGTGCATCGTTTCATTTTCGGCCCGGATCGGTGCATTAAATGCAACACCGGCATGGTTTTCGGCACAGTAAGGAAACTGACCCAAATGAACCAAAACATCACTATTGGGTCCAAAAAAGTGGATTGGGTGCGTTCATTTTGTTTCTGGATGAATCGGTGCATCGTTTCATTTTCGGCCCGGATCGATGCATTAAATGCAACACCGACATGGTTTTCGGCACAGTAACGAAACTGACCCAAACGAACCAAAACAAAACTATTGGGTCCATAAGAGTGGATTTGGCACGTTCGTTTCGTTTCTGGATGAATCGGTGCATCGTTTCATTTCCGGCCCGGATCGGTGCATCAAATGCAACACCGACATGGTTTTCGGCACAGTAACGAAACTGACCCAAACGAACCAAAACAAAACTATTGGGTCCAAAAAAGTCGATTGGGTGTGTTCGTTTCGTTTCTGGATGAATCGGTGCATCCTTTCATTTCCGGCCCGGATCGGTGCATTAAATGCAACACCGGCATGGTTTTCGGCACAGTAACGAAACGGACCCAAACGATCCAAAACATCACTATTGGGCCCAAAAAAGTGGATTGGGTGGATTCGTTTCGTTTCTGGACAAATCGGTGCATCGGATCCATTCCGGCCCGAATCGGTGCATTAAATGCAACACCGGCATGGTTTTCGGCACAGTAACGAAACGGACCCAAACGATCCAAAACATCACTATTGGGCCCAAAAAAGTGGATTGGGTGGATTTGTTTCGTTTCTGGACAAATCGGTGCATCGGATCCATTCCGGCCCGAATCGGTGCATTAAATGCAACACCGGCATGAATTTCGGCACAGTAACGAAACTGACCCAAACGAACCAAAACAAAACTATTGGGTCCATAAGAGTGGATTTGGCACGTTCGTTTCATTTCTAGATGAATCGGTGCATCGTTTCATTTCCGGCCCGGATCGGTGCATTAAATGCAACACCTGTTTTTGGCACAGTAATGAAACTGACCCAAACGAACCAAAACATCAATATTGGGTCCAAAAAACTGGATTGGGTGGATTCGTTTTGTTTCTGGATGAATCGGTGCATCGTTTCATTTCCGGCCCGGATCGATGAATTAAATGCAACACCGCCATGATTTTCGGCACAGTAACGAAACTGACCCAAACGAACCAAAACATCAATATTGGGTCCAAAAAACTGGATTGGGTGCGTTCGTTTTGTTTCTGGATGAATCGGTGCATCATTTCGTTTCGGGCCCGGATCGGTGCATTAAATGCAACACCGGCATGGTTTTCGGCACAGTAACGAAACGGACCCAAACGATCCAAAATATCACTATTGGGCCCAAAAAAGTGGATTGGGTGGATTCGTTTCGTTTCTGGACAAATCGGTGCATCGGATCCATTCCGGCCCGAATCGGTGCATTAAATGCAACACCGGCATGAATTTCGGCACAGTAACGAAACTGACCCAAACGAACCAAAACAAAACTATTGGGTCCATAAGAGTGGATTTGGCACGTTCATTTCGTTTCTAGATGAATCGGTGCATCGTTTCATTTCCGGCCCGGATCGGTGCATTAAATGCAACACCTGTTTTTGGCACACTAACGAAACTGACCCAAACGAACCAAAACATCAATATTGGGTCCAAAAAACTGGATTGGGTGGATTCGTTTTGTTTCTGGATGAATCGGTGCATCGTTTCATTTCCGGCCCGGATCGATGAATTAAATGCAACACCGGCATGATTTTCGGCACAGTAACGAAACTGACCCAAACGAACCAAAACAAAACTATTGGGTCCATAAGAGTGGATTTGGCACGTTCGTTTCGTTTCTGGATGAATCGGTGCATCGTTTCATTTTCGGCCCGGATCGGTGCATTAAATGCAACACCGGCATGGTTTTCGGCACAGTAACGAAACTGACCCAAACGAACCAAAACATCACTATTGGGTCCAAAAAAGCGGATTGGGTGCATTCATTTTGTTTCTGGATGAATCGGTGCATCGTTTAATTTTCGGCCCGGATCGATGCATTAAATGCAACATCGACATGGTTTTCGGCACAGTAACGAAACTGACCCAAACGAACCAAAACAAAACTATTGGGTCCATAAGAGTGGATTTGGCACGTTCGTTTCGTTTCTGGATGAATCGGTGCATCGTTTCATTTCCGGCCCGGATCGGTGCATCAAATGCAACACCGGCATGGTTTTCGGCACAGTAACGAAACTGACCCAAACGAACCAAAACAAAACTATTGGGTCCAAAAAAGTCGATTGGGTGTGTTCGTTTTGTTTCTGGATGAATCGGTGCATCCTTTCATTTCCGGCCCGGATCGGTGCATTAAATGCAACACCGGCATGGTTTTCGGTACAGTAACGAAACTGACCCAAGCGAATCAAAACATCACTATTGGGTCCAAAAAAGTGGATTGGGTGCGTTTGTTTCATTTCTGGATGAATCGGTGCATCCTTTCATCTCCGGCCCGGATCGGTGCATTAAATGCAACACCGGCATGGTTTTCGGCACAGTAACGAAGCTGGCCCAAACGAACCAAAACATCACTATTGGGTCCAAAAATGTCGATTGGGCACGTTCGTTTCGTGCTGGACGAATCGGTGCATCATTTCGTTTCGGGCCCGGATCGGTGCATTAAATGCAACACCGGCATGGTTTTCGGCACAGTAACGAAACGGACCCAAACGATCCAAAACATCACTATTGGGCCCAAAAAAGTGGATTGGGTGGATTCGTTTCGTTTCTGGACAAATCGGTGCATCGGATCCATTCCGGCCCGAATCGGTGCATTAAATGCAACACCGGCATGAATTTCGGCACAGTAACGAAACTGACCCAAACGAACCAAAACAAAACTATTGGGTCCATAAGAGTGGATTTGGCACGTTCGTTTCGTTTCCGGATGAATCGGTGCATCGTTTCATTTCCGGCCCGGATCGGTGCATTAAATGCAACACCTGTTTTTGGCACAGTAACGAAACTGACCCAAACGAACCAAAACATCAATATTGGGTCCAAAAAACTGGATTGGGTGGATTCGTTTTGTTTCTGGATGAATCGGTGCATCGTTTCATTTCCGGCCCGGATCGATGAATTAAATGCAACACCGCCATGATTTTCGGCACAGTAACGAAACTGACCCAAACGAACCAAAACATCAATATTGGGTCCAAAAAACTGGATTGGGTGCGTTCGTTTTGTTTCTGGATGAATCGGTGCATCATTTCGTTTCGGGCCCGGATCGGTGCATTAAATGCAACACCGGCATGGTTTTCGGCACAGTAACGAAACGGACCCAAACGATCCAAAACATCACTATTGGGCCCAAAAAAGTGGATTGGGTGGATTCGTTTCGTTTCTGGACAAATCGGTGCATCGGATCCATTCCGGCCCGAATCGGTGCATTAAATGCAACACCGGCATGGTTTTCGGCACAGTAACGAAACGGACCCAAACGATCCAAAACATCACTATTGGGCCCAAAAAAGTGGATTGGGTGGATTCGTTTCGTTTCTGGACAAATCGGTGCATCGGATCCATTCCGGCCCGAATCGGTGCATTAAATGCAACACCGGCATGAATTTCGGCACAGTAACGAAACTGACCCAAACGAACCAAAACAAAACTATTGGGTCCATAAGAGTGGATTTGGCACGTTCGTTTCGTTTCTAGATGAATCGGTGCATCGTTTCATTTCCGGCCCGGATCGGTGCATTAAATGCAACACCTGTTTTTGGCACAGTAACGAAACTGACCCAAACGAACCAAAACATCAATATTGGGTCCAAAAAACTGGATTGGGTGGATTCGTTTTGTTTCTGGATGAATCGGTGCATCGTTTCATTTCCGGCCCGGATCGATGAATTAAATGCAACACCGGCATGATTTTTGGCACAGTAACGAAACTGACCCAAACAAACCAAAACATCAATATTGGGTCCAAAAAACTGGATTGGGTGCGTTCGTTTTGTTTCTGGATGAATCGGTGCATCAATTCGTTTCGGGCCCGGATCGGTGCATTAAATGCAACACCGGCATGGTTTTCGGCACAGTAACGAAACGGACCCAAACGATCCAAAACATCACTATTGGGCCCAAAAAAGTGGATTAGGTGGATTCGTTTCGTTTCTGGACAAATCGGTGCATCGGATCCATTCCGGCCCGAATCGGTGCATTAAATGCAACACCGGCATGGTTTTCGGCACAGTAACGAAACGGACCCAAACGATCCAAAACATCACTATTGGGCCCAAAAAAGTGGATTGGGTGGATTCGTTTCGTTTCTGGACAAATCGGTGCATCGGATCCATTCCGGCCCGAATCGGTGCATTAAATGCAACACCGGCATGAATTTCGGCACAGTAACGAAACTGACCCAAACGAACCAAAACAAAACTATTGGGTCCATAAGAGTGGATTTGGCACGTTCGTTTCGTTTCTAGATGAATCGGTGCATCGTTTCATTTCCGGCCCGGATCGGTGCATTAAATGCAACACCTGTTTTTGGCACAGTAACGAAACTGACCCAAACGAACCAAAACATCAATATTGGGTCCAAAAAACTGGATTGGGTGGATTCGTTTTGTTTCTGGATGAATCGGTGCATCGTTTCATTTCCGGCCCGGATCGATGAATTAAATGCAACACCGGCATGATTTTCGGCACAGTAACGAAACTGACCCAAACGAACCAAAACATCAATATTGGGTCCAAAAAACTGGATTGGGTGCGTTCGTTTTGTTTCTGGATGAATCGGTGCATCGTTTCATTTCCGGCCCGGATCGATGAATTAAATGCAACACCGGCATGATTTTCGGCACAGTAACGAAACTGACCCAAACGAACCAAAACAAAACTATTGGGTCCATAAGAGTGGATTTGGCACGTTCGTTTCGTTTCCGGATGAATCGGTGCATCGTTTCATTTCCGGCCCGGATCGGTGCATTAAATGCAACACCTGTTTTTGGCACAGTAACGAAACTGACCCAAACGAACCAAAACATCACTATTGGGCCCAAAAAAGTGGATTGGGTGGATTCGTTTCGTTTCTGGACAAATCGGTGCATCGGATCCATTCCGGCCCGAATCGGTGCATTAAATGCAACACCGGCATGAATTTCGGCACAGTAACGAAACTGACCCAAACGAACCAAAACAAAACTATTGGGTCCATAAGAGTGGATTTCGCACGTTCGTTTCGTTTCTGGATGAATCGGTGCATCGTTTCATTTCCGGCCCGGATCGGTGCATTAAATGCAACACCTGTTTTTGGCACAGTAACGAAACTGACCCAAACGAACCAAAACATCAATATTGGGTCCAAAAAACTGGATTGGGTGCGTTTGTTTTGTTTCTGGATGAATCGGTGCATCGTTTCATTTCCGGCCCGGATCGATGAATTAAATGCAACACCGGCATGATTTTCGGCACAGTAACGAAACTGACCCAAACGAACCAAAACAAAACTATTGGGTCCATAAGAGTGGATTTGGCACGTTCGTTTCATTTCTGGATGAATCGGTGCATCGTTTCATTTCCGGCCCGGATCGGTGCATTAAATGCAACACCGGCATGAATTTCGGCACAGTAACGAAACTGACCCAAACGAACCAAAACAAAACTATTGGGTCCATAAGAGTGGATTTGGCACGTTCGTTTCGTTTCTAGATGAATCGGTGCATCGTTTCATTTCCGGCCCGGATCGGTGCATTAAATGCAACACCTGTTTTTGGCAGAGTAATGAAACTGACCCAAACGAACCAAAACATCAATATTGGGTCCAAAAAACTGGATTGGGTGGATTCGTTTTGTTTCTGGATGAATCGGTGCATCGTTTCATTTCCGGCCCGGATCGATGAATTAAATGCAACACCGGCATGATTTTCGGCACAGTAACGAAACTGACCCAAACGAACCAAAACATCAATATTGGGTCCAAAAAACTGGATTGGGTGCGTTCGTTTTGTTTCTGGATGAATCGGTGCATCATTTCGTTTCGGGCCCGGATCGGTGCATTAAATGCAACACCGGCATGGTTTTCGGCACAGTAACGAAACGGACCCAAACGATCCAAAACATCACTATTGGGCCCAAAAAAGTGGATTGGGTGGATTCGTTTCGTTTCTGGACAAATCGGTGCATCGGATCCATTCCGGCCCGAATCGGTGCATTAAATGCAACACCGGCATGAATTTCGGCACAGTAACGAAACTGACCCAAACGAACCAAAACAAAACTATTGGGTCCATAAGAGTGGATTTGGCACGTTCTTTCGTTTCTAGATGAATCGGTGCATCGTTTCATTTCCGGCCCGGATCGGTGCATTAAATGCAACACCTGTTTTTGGCACACTAACGAAACTGACCCAAACGAACCAAAACATCAATATTGGGTCCAAAAAACTGGATTGGGTGGATTCGTTTTGTTTCTGGATGAATCGGTGCATCGTTTCATTTCCGGCCCGGATCGATGAATTAAATGCAACACCGGCATGATTTTCGGCACAGTAACGAAACTGACCCAAACGAACCAAAACAAAACTATTGGGTCCATAAGAGTGGATTTGGCACGTTCGTTTCGTTTCTGGATGAATCGGTGCATCGTTTCATTTTCGGCCCGGATCGGTGCATTAAATGCAACACCGGCATGAATTTCGGCACAGTAACGAAACTGACCCAAACAAACCAAAACATCAATATTGGGTCCAAAAAACTGGATTGGGTGCGTTCGTTTTGTTTCTGGATGAATCGGTGCATCAATTCGTTTCGGGCCCGGATCGGTGCATTAAATGCAACACCGGCATGGTTTTCGGCACAGTAACGAAACGGACCCAAACGATCCAAAACATCACTATTGGGCCCAAAAAAGTGGATTAGGTGGATTCGTTTCGTTTCTGGACAAATCGGTGCATCGGATCCATTCCGGCCCGAATCGGTGCATTAAATGCAACACCGGCATGGTTTTCGGCACAGTAACGAAACGGACCCAAACGATCCAAAACATCACTATTGGGCCCAAAAAAGTGGATTGGGTGGATTCGTTTCGTTTCTGGACAAATCGGTGCATCGGATCCATTCCGGCCCGAATCGGTGCATTAAATGCAACACCGGCATGAATTTCGGCACAGTAACGAAACTGACCCAAACGAACCAAAACAAAACTATTGGGTCCATAAGAGTGGATTTGGCACGTTCGTTTCGTTTCCGGATGAATCGGTGCATCGTTTCATTTCCGGCCCGGATCGGTGCATTAAATGCAACACCTGTTTTTGGCACAGTAACGAAACTGACCCAAACGAACCAAAACATCAATATTGGGTCCAAAAAACTGGATTGGGTGGATTCGTTTTGTTTCTGGATGAATCGGTGCATCGTTTCATTTCCGGCCCGGATCGATGAATTAAATGCAACACCGCCATGATTTTCGGCACAGTAACGAAACTGACCCAAACGAACCAAAACATCAATATTGGGTCCAAAAAACTGGATTGGGTGCGTTCGTTTTGTTTCTGGATGAATCGGTGCATCATTTCGTTTCGGGCCCGGATCGGTGCATTAAATGCAACACCGGCATGGTTTTCGGCACAGTAACGAAACGGACCCAAACGATCCAAAACATCACTATTGGGCCCAAAAAAGTGGATTGGGTGGATTCGTTTCGTTTCTGGACAAATCGGTGCATCGGATCCATTCCGGCCCGAATCGGTGCATTAAATGCAACACCGGCATGGTTTTCGGCACAGTAACGAAACGGACCCAAACGATCCAAAACATCACTATTGGGCCCAAAAAAGTGGATTGGGTGGATTCGTTTCGTTTCTGGACAAATCGGTGCATCGGATCCATTCCGGCCCGAATCGGTGCATTAAATGCAACACCGGCATGAATTTCGGCACAGTAACGAAACTGACCCAAACGAACCAAAACAAAACTATTGGGTCCATAAGAGTGGATTTGGCACGTTCGTTTCGTTTCTAGATGAATCGGTGCATCGTTTCATTTCCGGCCCGGATCGGTGCATTAAATGCAACACCTGTTTTTGGCACAGTAACGAAACTGACCCAAACGAACCAAAACATCAATATTGGGTCCAAAAAACTGGATTGGGTGGATTCGTTTTGTTTCTGGATGAATCGGTGCATCGTTTCATTTCCGGCCCGGATCGATGAATTAAATGCAACACCGGCATGATTTTTGGCACAGTAACGAAACTGACCCAAACAAACCAAAACATCAATATTGGGTCCAAAAAACTGGATTGGGTGCGTTCGTTTTGTTTCTGGATGAATCGGTGCATCAATTCGTTTCGGGCCCGGATCGGTGCATTAAATGCAACACCGGCATGGTTTTCGGCACAGTAACGAAACGGACCCAAACGATCCAAAACATCACTATTGGGCCCAAAAAAGTGGATTAGGTGGATTCGTTTCGTTTCTGGACAAATCGGTGCATCGGATCCATTCCGGCCCGAATCGGTGCATTAAATGCAACACCGGCATGGTTTTCGGCACAGTAACGAAACGGACCCAAACGATCCAAAACATCACTATTGGGCCCAAAAAAGTGGATTGGGTGGATTCGTTTCGTTTCTGGACAAATCGGTGCATCGGATCCATTCCGGCCCGAATCGGTGCATTAAATGCAACACCGGCATGAATTTCGGCACAGTAACGAAACTGACCCAAACGAACCAAAACAAAACTATTGGGTCCATAAGAGTGGATTTGGCACGTTCGTTTCGTTTCCGGATGAATCGGTGCATCGTTTCATTTCCGGCCCGGATCGGTGCATTAAATGCAACACCTGTTTTTGGCACAGTAACGAAACTGACCCAAACGAACCAAAACATCAATATTGGGTCCAAAAAACTGGATTGGGTGGATTCGTTTTGTTTCTGGATGAATCGGTGCATCGTTTCATTTCCGGCCCGGATCGATGAATTAAATGCAACACCGCCATGATTTTCGGCACAGTAACGAAACTGACCCAAACGAACCAAAACATCAATATTGGGTCCAAAAAACTGGATTGGGTGCGTTCGTTTTGTTTCTGGATGAATCGGTGCATCATTTCGTTTCGGGCCCGGATCGGTGCATTAAATGCAACACCGGCATGGTTTTCGGCACAGTAACGAAACTGACCCAAACGAACCGAAACATAACTATTGGGTCCAAAAAAGTGGATTGGGTGCGTTTGTTTCGTTTCTGGACGAATCGGTGCATCGTTTCTTTTCCGGCCCGAATCGGTGCATTAAATGCAACACCGGCATGAATTTCGGCACAGTAACGAAACTGACCCAAACGAACCAAAACAAAACTATTGGGTCCATAAGAGTGGATTTGGCACGTTCATTTCGTTTCTAGATGAATCGGTGCATCGTTTCATTTCCGGCCCGGATCGGTGCATTAAATGCAACACCTGTTTTTGGCACACTAACGAAACTGACCCAAACGAACCAAAACATCAATATTGGGTCCAAAAAACTGGATTGGGTGGATTCGTTTTGTTTCTGGATGAATCGGTGCATCGTTTCATTTCCGGCCCGGATCGATGAATTAAATGCAACACCGGCATGATTTTCGGCACAGTAACGAAACTGACCCAAACGAACCAAAACAAAACTATTGGGTCCATAAGAGTGGATTTGGCACGTTCGTTTCGTTTCTGGATGAATCGGTGCATCGTTTCATTTTCGGCCCGGATCGGTGCATTAAATGCAACACCGGCATGGTTTTCGGCACAGTAACGAAACTGACCCAAACGAACCAAAACATCACTATTGGGTCCAAAAAAGCGGATTGGGTGCATTCATTTTGTTTCTGGATGAATCGGTGCATCGTTTAATTTTCGGCCCGGATCGATGCATTAAATGCAACATCGACATGGTTTTCGGCACAGTAACGAAACTGACCCAAACGAACCAAAACAAAACTATTGGGTCCATAAGAGTGGATTTGGCACGTTCGTTTCGTTTCTGGATGAATCGGTGCATCGTTTCATTTCCGGCCCGGATCGGTGCATCAAATGCAACACCGGCATGGTTTTCGGCACAGTAACGAAACTGACCCAAACGAACCAAAACAAAACTATTGGGTCCAAAAAAGTCGATTGGGTGTGTTCGTTTTGTTTCTGGATGAATCGGTGCATCCTTTCATTTCCGGCCCGGATCGGTGCATTAAATGCAACACCGGCATGGTTTTCGGTACAGTAACGAAACTGACCCAAGCGAATCAAAACATCACTATTGGGTCCAAAAAAGTGGATTGGGTGCGTTTGTTTCATTTCTGGATGAATCGGTGCATCCTTTCATCTCCGGCCCGGATCGGTGCATTAAATGCAACACCGGCATGGTTTTCGGCACAGTAACGAAGCTGGCCCAAACGAACCAAAACATCACTATTGGGTCCAAAAATGTCGATTGGGCACGTTCGTTTCGTGCTGGACGAATCGGTGCATCATTTCGTTTCGGGCCCGGATCGGTGCATTAAATGCAACACCGGCATGGTTTTCGGCACAGTAACGAAACGGACCCAAACGATCCAAAACATCACTATTGGGCCCAAAAAAGTGGATTGGGTGGATTCGTTTCGTTTCTGGACAAATCGGTGCATCGGATCCATTCCGGCCCGAATCGGTGCATTAAATGCAACACCGGCATGAATTTCGGCACAGTAACGAAACTGACCCAAACGAACCAAAACAAAACTATTGGGTCCATAAGAGTGGATTTGGCACGTTCGTTTCGTTTCCGGATGAATCGGTGCATCGTTTCATTTCCGGCCCGGATCGGTGCATTAAATGCAACACCTGTTTTTGGCACAGTAACGAAACTGACCCAAACGAACCAAAACATCAATATTGGGTCCAAAAAACTGGATTGGGTGGATTCGTTTTGTTTCTGGATGAATCGGTGCATCGTTTCATTTCCGGCCCGGATCGATGAATTAAATGCAACACCGCCATGATTTTCGGCACAGTAACGAAACTGACCCAAACGAACCAAAACATCAATATTGGGTCCAAAAAACTGGATTGGGTGCGTTCGTTTTGTTTCTGGATGAATCGGTGCATCATTTCGTTTCGGGCCCGGATCGGTGCATTAAATGCAACACCGGCATGGTTTTCGGCACAGTAACGAAACGGACCCAAACGATCCAAAACATCACTATTGGGCCCAAAAAAGTGGATTGGGTGGATTCGTTTCGTTTCTGGACAAATCGGTGCATCGGATCCATTCCGGCCCGAATCGGTGCATTAAATGCAACACCGGCATGGTTTTCGGCACAGTAACGAAACGGACCCAAACGATCCAAAACATCACTATTGGGCCCAAAAAAGTGGATTGGGTGGATTCGTTTCGTTTCTGGACAAATCGGTGCATCGGATCCATTCCGGCCCGAATCGGTGCATTAAATGCAACACCGGCATGAATTTCGGCACAGTAACGAAACTGACCCAAACGAACCAAAACAAAACTATTGGGTCCATAAGAGTGGATTTGGCACGTTCGTTTCGTTTCTAGATGAATCGGTGCATCGTTTCATTTCCGGCCCGGATCGGTGCATTAAATGCAACACCTGTTTTTGGCACAGTAACGAAACTGACCCAAACGAACCAAAAAGTCAATATTGGGTCCAAAAAACTGGATTGGGTGGATTCGTTTTGTTTCTGGATGAATCGGTGCATCGTTTCATTTCCGGCCCGGATCGATGAATTAAATGCAACACCGGCATGATTTTTGGCACAGTAACGAAACTGACCCAAACAAACCAAAACATCAATATTGGGTCCAAAAAACTGGATTGGGTGCGTTCGTTTTGTTTCTGGATGAATCGGTGCATCAATTCGTTTCGGGCCCGGATCGGTGCATTAAATGCAACACCGGCATGGTTTTCGGCACAGTAACGAAACGGACCCAAACGATCCAAAACATCACTATTGGGCCCAAAAAAGTGGATTAGGTGGATTCGTTTCGTTTCTGGACAAATCGGTGCATCGGATCCATTCCGGCCCGAATCGGTGCATTAAATGCAACACCGGCATGGTTTTCGGCACAGTAACGAAACGGACCCAAACGATCCAAAACATCACTATTGGGCCCAAAAAAGTGGATTGGGTGGATTCGTTTCGTTTCTGGACAAATCGGTGCATCGGATCCATTCCGGCCCGAATCGGTGCATTAAATGCAACACCGGCATGAATTTCGGCACAGTAACGAAACTGACCCAAACGAACCAAAACAAAACTATTGGGTCCATAAGAGTGGATTTGGCACGTTCGTTTCGTTTCCGGATGAATCGGTGCATCGTTTCATTTCCGGCCCGGATCGGTGCATTAAATGCAACACCTGTTTTTGGCACAGTAACGAAACTGACCCAAACGAACCAAAACATCAATATTGGGTCCAAAAAACTGGATTGGGTGGATTCGTTTTGTTTCTGGATGAATCGGTGCATCGTTTCATTTCCGGCCCGGATCGATGAATTAAATGCAACACCGCCATGATTTTCGGCACAGTAACGAAACTGACCCAAACGAACCAAAACATCAATATTGGGTCCAAAAAACTGGATTGGGTGCGTTCGTTTTGTTTCTGGATGAATCGGTGCATCATTTCGTTTCGGGCCCGGATCGGTGCATTAAATGCAACACCGGCATGGTTTTCGGCACAGTAACGAAACTGACCCAAACGAACCGAAACATAACTATTGGGTCCAAAAAAGTGGATTGGGTGCGTTTGTTTCGTTTCTGGACGAATCGGTGCATCGTTTCTTTTCCGGCCCGAATCGGTGCATTAAATGCAACACCGGCATGAATTTCGGCACAGTAACGAAACTGACCCAAACGAACCAAAACAAAACTATTGGGTCCATAAGAGTGGATTTGGCACGTTCATTTCGTTTCTAGATGAATCGGTGCATCGTTTCATTTCCGGCCCGGATCGGTGCATTAAATGCAACACCTGTTTTTGGCACACTAACGAAACTGACCCAAACGAACCAAAACATCAATATTGGGTCCAAAAAACTGGATTGGGTGGATTCGTTTTGTTTCTGGATGAATCGGTGCATCGTTTCATTTCCGGCCCGGATCGATGAATTAAATGCAACACCGGCATGATTTTCGGCACAGTAACGAAACTGACCCAAACGAACCAAAACAAAACTATTGGGTCCATAAGAGTGGATTTGGCACGTTCGTTTCGTTTCTGGATGAATCGGTGCATCGTTTCATTTTCGGCCCGGATCGGTGCATTAAATGCAACACCGGCATGGTTTTCGGCACAGTAACGAAACTGACCCAAACGAACCAAAACATCACTATTGGGTCCAAAAAAGCGGATTGGGTGCATTCATTTTGTTTCTGGATGAATCGGTGCATCGTTTAATTTTCGGCCCGGATCGATGCATTAAATGCAACATCGACATGGTTTTCGGCACAGTAACGAAACTGACCCAAACGAACCAAAACAAAACTATTGGGTCCATAAGAGTGGATTTGGCACGTTCGTTTCGTTTCTGGATGAATCGGTGCATCGTTTCATTTCCGGCCCGGATCGGTGCATCAAATGCAACACCGGCATGGTTTTCGGCACAGTAACGAAACTGACCCAAACGAACCAAAACAAAACTATTGGGTCCAAAAAAGTCGATTGGGTGTGTTCGTTTTGTTTCTGGATGAATCGGTGCATCCTTTCATTTCCGGCCCGGATCGGTGCATTAAATGCAACACCGGCATGGTTTTCGGTACAGTAACGAAACTGACCCAAGCGAATCAAAACATCACTATTGGGTCCAAAAAAGTGGATTGGGTGCGTTTGTTTCATTTCTGGATGAATCGGTGCATCCTTTCATCTCCGGCCCGGATCGGTGCATTAAATGCAACACCGGCATGGTTTTCGGCACAGTAACGAAGCTGGCCCAAACGAACCAAAACATCACTATTGGGTCCAAAAATGTCGATTGGGCACGTTCGTTTCGTGCTGGACGAATCGGTGCATCATTTCGTTTCGGGCCCGGATCGGTGCATTAAATGCAACACCGGCATGGTTTTCGGCACAGTAACGAAACGGACCCAAACGATCCAAAACATCACTATTGGGCCCAAAAAAGTGGATTGGGTGGATTCGTTTCGTTTCTGGACAAATCGGTGCATCGGATCCATTCCGGCCCGAATCGGTGCATTAAATGCAACACCGGCATGAATTTCGGCACAGTAACGAAACTGACCCAAACGAACCAAAACAAAACTATTGGGT
Organism: Echinochloa phyllopogon; assembly: GCA_033239725.1. Taxonomy (NCBI): domain Eukaryota; kingdom Viridiplantae; phylum Streptophyta; class Magnoliopsida; order Poales; family Poaceae; genus Echinochloa; species Echinochloa phyllopogon. The sequence goes on from BTCW01000018.1 coordinate 36,001,642, forward strand.
CCATAAGAGTGGATTTGGCACGTTCGTTTCGTTTCCGGATGAATCGGTGCATCGTTTCATTTCCGGCCCGGATCGGTGCATTAAATGCAACACCTGTTTTTGGCACAGTAACGAAACTGACCCAAACGAACCAAAACATCAATATTGGGTCCAAAAAACTGGATTGGGTGGATTCGTTTTGTTTCTGGATGAATCGGTGCATCGTTTCATTTCCGGCCCGGATCGATGAATTAAATGCAACACCGCCATGATTTTCGGCACAGTAACGAAACTGACCCAAACGAACCAAAACATCAATATTGGGTCCAAAAAACTGGATTGGGTGCGTTCGTTTTGTTTCTGGATGAATCGGTGCATCATTTCGTTTCGGGCCCGGATCGGTGCATTAAATGCAACACCGGCATGGTTTTCGGCACAGTAACGAAACGGACCCAAACGATCCAAAACATCACTATTGGGCCCAAAAAAGTGGATTGGGTGGATTCGTTTCGTTTCTGGACAAATCGGTGCATCGGATCCATTCCGGCCCGAATCGGTGCATTAAATGCAACACCGGCATGGTTTTCGGCACAGTAACGAAACGGACCCAAACGATCCAAAACATCACTATTGGGCCCAAAAAAGTGGATTGGGTGGATTCGTTTCGTTTCTGGACAAATCGGTGCATCGGATCCATTCCGGCCCGAATCGGTGCATTAAATGCAACACCGGCATGAATTTCGGCACAGTAACGAAACTGACCCAAACGAACCAAAACAAAACTATTGGGTCCATAAGAGTGGATTTGGCACGTTCGTTTCGTTTCTAGATGAATCGGTGCATCGTTTCATTTCCGGCCCGGATCGGTGCATTAAATGCAACACCTGTTTTTGGCACAGTAACGAAACTGACCCAAACGAACCAAAACATCAATATTGGGTCCAAAAAACTGGATTGGGTGGATTCGTTTTGTTTCTGGATGAATCGGTGCATCGTTTCATTTCCGGCCCGGATCGATGAATTAAATGCAACACCGGCATGATTTTTGGCACAGTAACGAAACTGACCCAAACAAACCAAAACATCAATATTGGGTCCAAAAAAATGGATTGGGTGCGTTCGTTTTGTTTCTGGATGAATCGGTGCATCAATTCGTTTCGGGCCCGGATCGGTGCATTAAATGCAACACCGGCATGGTTTTCGGCACAGTAACGAAACGGACCCAAACGATCCAAAACATCACTATTGGGCCCAAAAAAGTGGATTAGGTGGATTCGTTTCGTTTCTGGACAAATCGGTGCATCGGATCCATTCCGGCCCGAATCGGTGCATTAAATGCAACACCGGCATGGTTTTCGGCACAGTAACGAAACGGACCCAAACGATCCAAAACATCACTATTGGGCCCAAAAAAGTGGATTGGGTGGATTCGTTTCGTTTCTGGACAAATCGGTGCATCGGATCCATTCCGGCCCGAATCGGTGCATTAAATGCAACACCGGCATGAATTTCGGCACAGTAACGAAACTGACCCAAACGAACCAAAACAAAACTATTGGGTCCATAAGAGTGGATTTGGCACGTTCGTTTCGTTTCCGGATGAATCGGTGCATCGTTTCATTTCCGGCCCGGATCGGTGCATTAAATGCAACACCTGTTTTTGGCACAGTAACGAAACTGACCCAAACGAACCAAAACATCAATATTGGGTCCAAAAAACTGGATTGGGTGGATTCGTTTTGTTTCTGGATGAATCGGTGCATCGTTTCATTTCCGGCCCGGATCGATGAATTAAATGCAACACCGCCATGATTTTCGGCACAGTAACGAAACTGACCCAAACGAACCAAAACATCAATATTGGGTCCAAAAAACTGGATTGGGTGCGTTCGTTTTGTTTCTGGATGAATCGGTGCATCATTTCGTTTCGGGCCCGGATCGGTGCATTAAATGCAACACCGGCATGGTTTTCGGCACAGTAACGAAACGGACCCAAACGATCCAAAACATCACTATTGGGCCCAAAAAAGTGGATTGGGTGGATTCGTTTCGTTTCTGGACAAATCGGTGCATCGGATCCATTCCGGCCCGAATCGGTGCATTAAATGCAACACCGGCATGGTTTTCGGCACAGTAACGAAACGGACCCAAACGATCCAAAACATCACTATTGGGCCCAAAAAAGTGGATTGGGTGGATTCGTTTCGTTTCTGGACAAATCGGTGCATCGGATCCATTCCGGCCCGAATCGGTGCATTAAATGCAACACCGGCATGAATTTCGGCACAGTAACGAAACTGACCCAAACGAACCAAAACAAAACTATTGGGTCCATAAGAGTGGATTTGGCACGTTCGTTTCGTTTCTAGATGAATCGGTGCATCGTTTCATTTCCGGCCCGGATCGGTGCATTAAATGCAACACCTGTTTTTGGCACAGTAACGAAACTGACCCAAACGAACCAAAACATCAATATTGGGTCCAAAAAACTGGATTGGGTGGATTCGTTTTGTTTCTGGATGAATCGGTGCATCGTTTCATTTCCGGCCCGGATCGATGAATTAAATGCAACACCGGCATGATTTTTGGCACAGTAACGAAACTGACCCAAACAAACCAAAACATCAATATTGGGTCCAAAAAACTGGATTGGGTGCGTTCGTTTTGTTTCTGGATGAATCGGTGCATCAATTCGTTTCGGGCCCGGATCGGTGCATTAAATGCAACACCGGCATGGTTTTCGGCACAGTAACGAAACGGACCCAAACGATCCAAAACATCACTATTGGGCCCAAAAAAGTGGATTAGGTGGATTCGTTTCGTTTCTGGACAAATCGGTGCATCGGATCCATTCCGGCCCGAATCGGTGCATTAAATGCAACACCGGCATGGTTTTCGGCACAGTAACGAAACGGACCCAAACGATCCAAAACATCACTATTGGGCCCAAAAAAGTGGATTGGGTGGATTCGTTTCGTTTCTGGACAAATCGGTGCATCGGATCCATTCCGGCCCGAATCGGTGCATTAAATGCAACACCGGCATGAATTTCGGCACAGTAACGAAACTGACCCAAACGAACCAAAACAAAACTATTGGGTCCATAAGAGTGGATTTGGCACGTTCGTTTCGTTTCTAGATGAATCGGTGCATCGTTTCATTTCCGGCCCGGATCGGTGCATTAAATGCAACACCTGTTTTTGGCACAGTAACGAAACTGACCCAAACGAACCAAAACATCAATATTGGGTCCAAAAAACTGGATTGGGTGGATTCGTTTTGTTTCTGGATGAATCGGTGCATCGTTTCATTTCCGGCCCGGATCGATGAATTAAATGCAACACCGGCATGATTTTCGGCACAGTAACAAAACTGACCCAAACGAACCAAAACATCAATATTGGGTCCAAAAAACTGGATTGGGTGCGTTCGTTTTGTTTCTGGATGAATCGGTGCATCGTTTCATTTCCGGCCCGGATCGATGAATTAAATGCAACACCGTTATGATTTTCGGCACAGTAACGAAACTGACCCAAACGAACCAAAACAAAACTATTGGGTCCATAAGAGTGGATTTGGCACGTTCGTTTCGTTTCCGGATGAATCGGTGCATCGTTTCATTTCCGGCCCGGATCGGTGCATTAAATGCAACACCTGTTTTTGGCACAGTAACGAAACTGACCCAAACGAACCAAAACATCACTATTGGGCCCAAAAAAGTGGATTGGGTGGATTCGTTTCGTTTCTGGACAAATCGGTGCATCGGATCCATTCCGGCCCGAATCGGTGCATTAAATGCAACACCGGCATGAATTTCGGCACAGTAACGAAACTGACCCAAACGAACCAAAACAAAACTATTGGGTCCATAAGAGTGGATTTGGCACGTTCGTTTCGTTTCTAGATGAATCGGTGCATCGTTTCATTTCCGGCCCGGATCGGTGCATTAAATGCAACACCTGTTTTTGGCACAGTAACGAAACTGACCCAAACGAACCAAAACATCAATATTGGGTCCAAAAAACTGGATTGGGTGGATTCGTTTTGTTTCTGGATGAATCGGTGCATCGTTTCATTTCCGGCCCGGATCGATGAATTAAATGCAACACCGGCATGATTTTTGGCACAGTAACGAAACTGACCCAAACAAACCAAAACATCAATATTGGGTCCAAAAAAATGGATTGGGTGCGTTCGTTTTGTTTCTGGATGAATCGGTGCATCAATTCGTTTCGGGCCCGGATCGGTGCATTAAATGCAACACCGGCATGGTTTTCGGCACAGTAACGAAACGGACCCAAACGATCCAAAACATCACTATTGGGCCCAAAAAAGTGGATTAGGTGGATTCGTTTCGTTTCTGGACAAATCGGTGCATCGGATCCATTCCGGCCCGAATCGGTGCATTAAATGCAACACCGGCATGGTTTTCGGCACAGTAACGAAACGGACCCAAACGATCCAAAACATCACTATTGGGCCCAAAAAAGTGGATTGGGTGGATTCGTTTCGTTTCTGGACAAATCGGTGCATCGGATCCATTCCGGCCCGAATCGGTGCATTAAATGCAACACCGGCATGAATTTCGGCACAGTAACGAAACTGACCCAAACGAACCAAAACAAAACTATTGGGTCCATAAGAGTGGATTTGGCACGTTCGTTTCGTTTCCGGATGAATCGGTGCATCGTTTCATTTCCGGCCCGGATCGGTGCATTAAATGCAACACCTGTTTTTGGCACAGTAACGAAACTGACCCAAACGAACCAAAACATCAATATTGGGTCCAAAAAACTGGATTGGGTGGATTCGTTTTGTTTCTGGATGAATCGGTGCATCGTTTCATTTCCGGCCCGGATCGATGAATTAAATGCAACACCGCCATGATTTTCGGCACAGTAACGAAACTGACCCAAACGAACCAAAACATCAATATTGGGTCCAAAAAACTGGATTGGGTGCGTTCGTTTTGTTTCTGGATGAATCGGTGCATCATTTCGTTTCGGGCCCGGATCGGTGCATTAAATGCAACACCGGCATGGTTTTCGGCACAGTAACGAAACGGACCCAAACGATCCAAAACATCACTATTGGGCCCAAAAAAGTGGATTGGGTGGATTCGTTTCGTTTCTGGACAAATCGGTGCATCGGATCCATTCCGGCCCGAATCGGTGCATTAAATGCAACACCGGCATGGTTTTCGGCACAGTAACGAAACGGACCCAAACGATCCAAAACATCACTATTGGGCCCAAAAAAGTGGATTGGGTGGATTCGTTTCGTTTCTGGACAAATCGGTGCATCGGATCCATTCCGGCCCGAATCGGTGCATTAAATGCAACACCGGCATGAATTTCGGCACAGTAACGAAACTGACCCAAACGAACCAAAACAAAACTATTGGGTCCATAAGAGTGGATTTGGCACGTTCGTTTCGTTTCTAGATGAATCGGTGCATCGTTTCATTTCCGGCCCGGATCGGTGCATTAAATGCAACACCTGTTTTTGGCACAGTAACGAAACTGACCCAAACGAACCAAAACATCAATATTGGGTCCAAAAAACTGGATTGGGTGGATTCGTTTTGTTTCTGGATGAATCGGTGCATCGTTTCATTTCCGGCCCGGATCGATGAATTAAATGCAACACCGGCATGATTTTTGGCACAGTAACGAAACTGACCCAAACAAACCAAAACATCAATATTGGGTCCAAAAAACTGGATTGGGTGCGTTCGTTTTGTTTCTGGATGAATCGGTGCATCAATTCGTTTCGGGCCCGGATCGGTGCATTAAATGCAACACCGGCATGGTTTTCGGCACAGTAACGAAACGGACCCAAACGATCCAAAACATCACTATTGGGCCCAAAAAAGTGGATTAGGTGGATTCGTTTCGTTTCTGGACAAATCGGTGCATCGGATCCATTCCGGCCCGAATCGGTGCATTAAATGCAACACCGGCATGGTTTTCGGCACAGTAACGAAACGGACCCAAACGATCCAAAACATCACTATTGGGCCCAAAAAAGTGGATTGGGTGGATTCGTTTCGTTTCTGGACAAATCGGTGCATCGGATCCATTCCGGCCCGAATCGGTGCATTAAATGCAACACCGGCATGAATTTCGGCACAGTAACGAAACTGACCCAAACGAACCAAAACAAAACTATTGGGTCCATAAGAGTGGATTTGGCACGTTCGTTTCGTTTCTAGATGAATCGGTGCATCGTTTCATTTCCGGCCCGGATCGGTGCATTAAATGCAACACCTGTTTTTGGCACAGTAACGAAACTGACCCAAACGAACCAAAACATCAATATTGGGTCCAAAAAACTGGATTGGGTGGATTCGTTTTGTTTCTGGATGAATCGGTGCATCGTTTCATTTCCGGCCCGGATCGATGAATTAAATGCAACACCGGCATGATTTTCGGCACAGTAACAAAACTGACCCAAACGAACCAAAACATCAATATTGGGTCCAAAAAACTGGATTGGGTGCGTTCGTTTTGTTTCTGGATGAATCGGTGCATCGTTTCATTTCCGGCCCGGATCGATGAATTAAATGCAACACCGTTATGATTTTCGGCACAGTAACGAAACTGACCCAAACGAACCAAAACAAAACTATTGGGTCCATAAGAGTGGATTTGGCACGTTCGTTTCGTTTCCGGATGAATCGGTGCATCGTTTCATTTCCGGCCCGGATCGGTGCATTAAATGCAACACCTGTTTTTGGCACAGTAACGAAACTGACCCAAACGAACCAAAACATCACTATTGGGCCCAAAAAAGTGGATTGGGTGGATTCGTTTCGTTTCTGGACAAATCGGTGCATCGGATCCATTCCGGCCCGAATCGGTGCATTAAATGCAACACCGGCATGGTTTTCGGCACAGTAACGAAACGGACCCAAACGATCCAAAACATCACTATTGGGCCCAAAAAAGTGGATTGGGTGGATTCGTTTCGTTTCTGGACAAATCGGTGCATCGGATCCATTCCGGCCCGAATCGGTGCATTAAATGCAACACCGGCATGGTTTTCGGCACAGTAATGAAACGGACCCAAACGATCCAAAACATCACTATTGGGCCCAAAAAAGTGGATTGGGTGGATTCGTTTCGTTTCTGGACAAATCGGTGCATCGGATCCATTCCGGCCCGAATCGGTGCATTAAATGCAACACCGGCATGGTTTTCGGCACAGTAACGAAACGGACCCAAACGATCCAAAACATCACTATTGGGCCCAAAAAAGTGGATTGGGTGGATTCGTTTCGTTTCTGGACAAATCGGTGCATCGGATCCATTCCGGCCCGAATCGGTGCATTAAATGCAACACCGGCATGAATTTCGGCACAGTAACGAAACTGACCCAAACGAACCAAAACAAAACTATTGGGTCCATAAGAGTGGATTTGGCACGTTCGTTTCGTTTCTAGATGAATCGGTGCATCGTTTCATTTCCGGCCCGGATCGGTGCATTAAATGCAACACCTGTTTTTGGCACAGTAACGAAACTGACCCAAACGAACCAAAACATCAATATTGGGTCCAAAAAACTGGATTGGGTGGATTCGTTTTGTTTCTGGATGAATCGGTGCATCGTTTCATTTCCGGCCCGGATCGATGAATTAAATGCAACACCGGCATGATTTTTGGCACAGTAACGAAACTGACCCAAACAAACCAAAACATCAATATTGGGTCCAAAAAACTGGATTGGGTGCGTTCGTTTTGTTTCTGGATGAATCGGTGCATCAATTCGTTTCGGGCCCGGATCGGTGCATTAAATGCAACACCGGCATGGTTTTCGGCACAGTAACGAAACGGACCCAAACGATCCAAAACATCACTATTGGGCCCAAAAAAGTGGATTAGGTGGATTCGTTTCGTTTCTGGACAAATCGGTGCATCGGATCCATTCCGGCCCGAATCGGTGCATTAAATGCAACACCGGCATGGTTTTCGGCACAGTAACGAAACGGACCCAAACGATCCAAAACATCACTATTGGGCCCAAAAAAGTGGATTGGGTGGATTCGTTTCGTTTCTGGACAAATCGGTGCATCGGATCCATTCCGGCCCGAATCGGTGCATTAAATGCAACACCGGCATGAATTTCGGCACAGTAACGAAACTGACCCAAACGAACCAAAACAAAACTATTGGGTCCATAAGAGTGGATTTGGCACGTTCGTTTCGTTTCCGGATGAATCGGTGCATCGTTTCATTTCCGGCCCGGATCGGTGCATTAAATGCAACACCTGTTTTTGGCACAGTAACGAAACTGACCCAAACGAACCAAAACATCAATATTGGGTCCAAAAAACTGGATTGGGTGGATTCGTTTTGTTTCTGGATGAATCGGTGCATCGTTTCATTTCCGGCCCGGATCGATGAATTAAATGCAACACCGCCATGATTTTCGGCACAGTAACGAAACTGACCCAAACGAACCAAAACATCAATATTGGGTCCAAAAAACTGGATTGGGTGCGTTCGTTTTGTTTCTGGATGAATCGGTGCATCATTTCGTTTCGGGCCCGGATCGGTGCATTAAATGCAACACCGGCATGGTTTTCGGCACAGTAACGAAACGGACCCAAACGATCCAAAACATCACTATTGGGCCCAAAAAAGTGGATTGGGTGGATTCGTTTCGTTTCTGGACAAATCGGTGCATCGGATCCATTCCGGCCCGAATCGGTGCATTAAATGCAACACCGGCATGGTTTTCGGCACAGTAACGAAACGGACCCAAACGATCCAAAACATCACTATTGGGCCCAAAAAAGTGGATTGGGTGGATTCGTTTCGTTTCTGGACAAATCGGTGCATCGGATCCATTCCGGCCCGAATCGGTGCATTAAATGCAACACCGGCATGGTTTTCGGCACAGTAACGAAACGGACCCAAACGATCCAAAACATCACTATTGGGCCCAAAAAAGTGGATTGGGTGGATTCGTTTCGTTTCTGGACAAATCGGTGCATCGGATCCATTCCGGCCCGAATCGGTGCATTAAATGCAACACCGGCATGGTTTTCGGCACAGTAACGAAACGGACCCAAACGATCCAAAACATCACTATTGGGCCCAAAAAAGTGGATTGGGTGGATTCGTTTCGTTTCTGGACAAATCGGTGCATCGGATCCATTCCGGCCCGAATCGGTGCATTAAATGCAACACCGGCATGAATTTCGGCACAGTAACGAAACTGACCCAAACGAACCAAAACAAAACTATTGGGTCCATAAGAGTGGATTTGGCACGTTCGTTTCGTTTCTAGATGAATCGGTGCATCGTTTCATTTCCGGCCCGGATCGGTGCATTAAATGCAACACCTGTTTTTGGCACAGTAACGAAACTGACCCAAACGAACCAAAACATCAATATTGGGTCCAAAAAACTGGATTGGGTGGATTCGTTTTGTTTCTGGATGAATCGGTGCATCGTTTCATTTCCGGCCCGGATCGATGAATTAAATGCAACACCGGCATGATTTTTGGCACAGTAACGAAACTGACCCAAACAAACCAAAACATCAATATTGGGTCCAAAAAACTGGATTGGGTGCGTTCGTTTTGTTTCTGGATGAATCGGTGCATCAATTCGTTTCGGGCCCGGATCGGTGCATTAAATGCAACACCGGCATGGTTTTCGGCACAGTAACGAAACGGACCCAAACGATCCAAAACATCACTATTGGGCCCAAAAAAGTGGATTAGGTGGATTCGTTTCGTTTCTGGACAAATCGGTGCATCGGATCCATTCCGGCCCGAATCGGTGCATTAAATGCAACACCGGCATGGTTTTCGGCACAGTAACGAAACGGACCCAAACGATCCAAAACATCACTATTGGGCCCAAAAAAGTGGATTGGGTGGATTCGTTTCGTTTCTGGACAAATCGGTGCATCGGATCCATTCCGGCCCGAATCGGTGCATTAAATGCAACACCGGCATGAATTTCGGCACAGTAACGAAACTGACCCAAACGAACCAAAACAAAACTATTGGGTCCATAAGAGTGGATTTGGCACGTTCGTTTCGTTTCCGGATGAATCGGTGCATCGTTTCATTTCCGGCCCGGATCGGTGCATTAAATGCAACACCTGTTTTTGGCACAGTAACGAAACTGACCCAAACGAACCAAAACATCAATATTGGGTCCAAAAAACTGGATTGGGTGGATTCGTTTTGTTTCTGGATGAATCGGTGCATCGTTTCATTTCCGGCCCGGATCGATGAATTAAATGCAACACCGCCATGATTTTCGGCACAGTAACGAAACTGACCCAAACGAACCAAAACATCAATATTGGGTCCAAAAAACTGGATTGGGTGCGTTCGTTTTGTTTCTGGATGAATCGGTGCATCATTTCGTTTCGGGCCCGGATCGGTGCATTAAATGCAACACCGGCATGGTTTTCGGCACAGTAACGAAACGGACCCAAACGATCCAAAACATCACTATTGGGCCCAAAAAAGTGGATTGGGTGGATTCGTTTCGTTTCTGGACAAATCGGTGCATCGGATCCATTCCGGCCCGAATCGGTGCATTAAATGCAACACCGGCATGGTTTTCGGCACAGTAACGAAACGGACCCAAACGATCCAAAACATCACTATTGGGCCCAAAAAAGTGGATTGGGTGGATTCGTTTCGTTTCTGGACAAATCGGTGCATCGGATCCATTCCGGCCCGAATCGGTGCATTAAATGCAACACCGGCATGAATTTCGGCACAGTAACGAAACTGACCCAAACGAACCAAAACAAAACTATTGGGTCCATAAGAGTGGATTTGGCACGTTCGTTTCGTTTCTAGATGAATCGGTGCATCGTTTCATTTCCGGCCCGGATCGGTGCATTAAATGCAACACCTGTTTTTGGCACAGTAACGAAACTGACCCAAACGAACCAAAACATCAATATTGGGTCCAAAAAACTGGATTGGGTGGATTCGTTTTGTTTCTGGATGAATCGGTGCATCGTTTCATTTCCGGCCCGGATCGATGAATTAAATGCAACACCGGCATGATTTTTGGCACAGTAACGAAACTGACCCAAACAAACCAAAACATCAATATTGGGTCCAAAAAACTGGATTGGGTGCGTTCGTTTTGTTTCTGGATGAATCGGTGCATCAATTCGTTTCGGGCCCGGATCGGTGCATTAAATGCAACACCGGCATGGTTTTCGGCACAGTAACGAAACGGACCCAAACGATCCAAAACATCACTATTGGGCCCAAAAAAGTGGATTAGGTGGATTCGTTTCGTTTCTGGACAAATCGGTGCATCGGATCCATTCCGGCCCGAATCGGTGCATTAAATGCAACACCGGCATGGTTTTCGGCACAGTAACGAAACGGACCCAAACGATCCAAAACATCACTATTGGGCCCAAAAAAGTGGATTGGGTGGATTCGTTTCGTTTCTGGACAAATCGGTGCATCGGATCCATTCCGGCCCGAATCGGTGCATTAAATGCAACACCGGCATGAATTTCGGCACAGTAACGAAACTGACCCAAACGAACCAAAACAAAACTATTGGGTCCATAAGAGTGGATTTGGCACGTTCGTTTCGTTTCTAGATGAATCGGTGCATCGTTTCATTTCCGGCCCGGATCGGTGCATTAAATGCAACACCTGTTTTTGGCACAGTAACGAAACTGACCCAAACGAACCAAAACATCAATATTGGGTCCAAAAAACTGGATTGGGTGGATTCGTTTTGTTTCTGGATGAATCGGTGCATCGTTTCATTTCCGGCCCGGATCGATGAATTAAATGCAACACCGGCATGATTTTCGGCACAGTAACGAAACTGACCCAAACGAACCAAAACATCAATATTGGGTCCAAAAAACTGGATTGGGTGCGTTCGTTTTGTTTCTGGATGAATCGGTGCATCGTTTCATTTCCGGCCCGGATCGATGAATTAAATGCAACACCGTTATGATTTTCGGCACAGTAACGAAACTGACCCAAACGAACCAAAACAAAACTATTGGGTCCATAAGAGTGGATTTGGCACGTTCGTTTCGTTTCCGGATGAATCGGTGCATCGTTTCATTTCCGGCCCGGATCGGTGCATTAAATGCAACACCTGTTTTTGGCACAGTAACGAAACTGACCCAAACGAACCAAAACATCACTATTGGGCCCAAAAAAGTGGATTGGGTGGATTCGTTTCGTTTATGGACAAATCGGTGCATCGGATCCATTCCGGCCCGAATCGGTGCATTAAATGCAACACCGGCATGAATTTCGGCACAGTAACGAAACTGACCCAAACGAACCAAAACAAAACTATTGGGTCCATAAGAGTGGATTTGGCACGTTCATTTCGTTTCTAGATGAATCGGTGCATCGTTTCATTTCCGGCCCGGATCGGTGCATTAAATGCAACACCTGTTTTTGGCACACTAACGAAACTGACCCAAACGAACCAAAACATCAATATTGGGTCCAAAAAACTGGATTGGGTGGATTTGTTTTGTTTCTGGATGAATCGGTGCATCGTTTCATTTCCGGCCCGGATCGATGAATTAAATGCAACACCGGCATGATTTTCGGCACAGTAACGAAACTGACCCAAACGAACCAAAACAAAACTATTGGGTCCATAAGAGTGGATTTGGCACGTTCGTTTCGTTTCTGGATGAATCGGTGCATCGTTTCATTTTCGGCCCGGATCGGTGCATTAAATGCAACACCGGCATGGTTTTCGGCACAGTAACGAAACTGACCCAAACGAACCAAAACATCACTATTGGGTCCAAAAAAGCGGATTGGGTGCATTCATTTTGTTTCTGGATGAATCGGTGCATCGTTTAATTTTCGGCCCGGATCGATGCATTAAATGCAACATCGACATGGTTTTCGGCACAGTAACGAAACTGACCCAAACGAACCAAAACAAAACTATTGGGTCCATAAGAGTGGATTTGGCTCGTTCGTTTCGTTTCTGGATGAATCGGTGCATCGTTTCATTTCCGGCCCGGATCGGTGCATCAAATGCTACACCGGCATGGTTTTCGGCACAGTAACGAAACTGACCCAAACGAACCAAAACAAAACTATTGGGTCCAAAAAAGTCGATTGGGTGTGTTCGTTTTGTTTCTGGATGAATCGGTGCATCCTTTCATTTCCGGCCCGGATCGGTGCATTAAATGCAACACCGGCATGGTTTTCGGTACAGTAACGAAACTGACCCAAGCGAATCAAAACATCACTATTGGGTCCAAAAAAGTGGATTGGGTGCGTTTGTTTCATTTCTGGATGAATCGGTGCATCCTTTCATCTCCGGCCCGGATCGGTGCATTAAATGCAACACCGGCATGGTTTTCGGCACAGTAACGAAGCTGGCCCAAACGAACCAAAACATCACTATTGGGTCCAAAAATGTCGATTGGGCACGTTCGTTTCGTGCTGGACGAATCGGTGCATCATTTCGTTTCGGGCCCGGATCGGTGCATTAAATGCAACACCGGCATGGTTTTCGGCACAGTAACGAAACGGACCCAAACGATCCAAAACATCACTATTGGGCCCAAAAAAGTGGATTGGGTGGATTCGTTTCGTTTCTGGACAAATCGGTGCATCGGATCCATTCCGGCCCGAATCGGTGCATTAAATGCAACACCGGCATGAATTTCGGCACAGTAACGAAACTGACCCAAACGAACCAAAACAAAACTATTGGGTCCATAAGAGTGGATTTGGCACGTTCGTTTCGTTTCCGGATGAATCGGTGCATCGTTTCATTTCCGGCCCGGATCGGTGCATTAAATGCAACACCTGTTTTTGGCACAGTAACGAAACTGACCCAAACGAACCAAAACATCAATATTGGGTCCAAAAAACTGGATTGGGTGGATTCGTTTTGTTTCTGGATGAATCGGTGCATCGTTTCATTTCCGGCCCGGATCGATGAATTAAATGCAACACCGGCATGATTTTCGGCACAGTAACGAAACTGACCCAAACGAACCAAAACATCAATATTGGGTCCAAAAAACTGGATTGGGTGCGTTCGTTTTGTTTCTGGATGAATCGGTGCATCATTTCGTTTCGGGCCCGGATCGGTGCATTAAATGCAACACCGGCATGGTTTTCGGCACAGTAACGAAACGGACCCAAACGATCCAAAACATCACTATTGGGCCCAAAAAAGTGGATTGGGTGGATTCGTTTCGTTTCTGGACAAATCGGTGCATCGGATCCATTCCGGCCCGAATCGGTGCATTAAATGCAACACCGGCATGGTTTTCGGCACAGTAACGAAACGGACCCAAACGATCCAAAACATCACTATTGGGCCCAAAAAAGTGGATTGGGTGGATTCGTTTCGTTTCTGGACAAATCGGTGCATCGGATCCATTCCGGCCCGAATCGGTGCATTAAATGCAACACCGGCATGAATTTCGGCACAGTAACGAAACTGACCCAAACGAACCAAAACAAAACTATTGGGTCCATAAGAGTGGATTTGGCACGTTCGTTTCGTTTCTAGATGAATCGGTGCATCGTTTCATTTCCGGCCCGGATCGGTGCATTAAATGCAACACCTGTTTTTGGCACAGTAACGAAACTGACCCAAACGAACCAAAACATCAATATTGGGTCCAAAAAACTGGATTGGGTGGATTCGTTTTGTTTCTGGATGAATCGGTGCATCGTTTCATTTCCGGCCCGGATCGATGAATTAAATGCAACACCGGCATGATTTTTGGCACAGTAACGAAACTGACCCAAACAAACCAAAACATCAATATTGGGTCCAAAAAACTGGATTGGGTGCGTTCGTTTTGTTTCTGGATGAATCGGTGCATCAATTCGTTTCGGGCCCGGATCGGTGCATTAAATGCAACACCGGCATGGTTTTCGGCACAGTAACGAAACGGACCCAAACGATCCAAAACATCACTATTGGGCCCAAAAAAGTGGATTAGGTGGATTCGTTTCGTTTCTGGACAAATCGGTGCATCGGATCCATTCCGGCCCGAATCGGTGCATTAAATGCAACACCGGCATGGTTTTCGGCACAGTAACGAAACGGACCCAAACGATCCAAAACATCACTATTGGGCCCAAAAAAGTGGATTGGGTGGATTCGTTTCGTTTCTGGACAAATCGGTGCATCGGATCCATTCCGGCCCGAATCGGTGCATTAAATGCAACACCGGCATGAATTTCGGCACAGTAACGAAACTGACCCAAACGAACCAAAACAAAACTATTGGGTCCATAAGAGTGGATTTGGCACGTTCGTTTCGTTTCTAGATGAATCGGTGCATCGTTTCATTTCCGGCCCGGATCGGTGCATTAAATGCAACACCTGTTTTTGGCACAGTAACGAAACTGACCCAAACGAACCAAAACATCAATATTGGGTCCAAAAAACTGGATTGGGTGGATTCGTTTTGTTTCTGGATGAATCGGTGCATCGTTTCATTTCCGGCCCGGATCGATGAATTAAATGCAACACCGGCATGATTTTCGGCACAGTAACGAAACTGACCCAAACGAACCAAAACATCAATATTGGGTCCAAAAAACTGGATTGGGTGCGTTCGTTTTGTTTCTGGATGAATCGGTGCATCGTTTCATTTCCGGCCCGGATCGATGAATTAAATGCAACACCGGCATGATTTTCGGCACAGTAACGAAACTGACCCAAACGAACCAAAACATCAATATTGGGTCCAAAAAACTGGATTGGGTGCGTTCGTTTTGTTTCTGGATGAATCGGTGCATCGTTTCATTTCCGGCCCGGATCGATGAATTAAATGCAACACCGTTATGATTTTCGGCACAGTAACGAAACTGACCCAAACGAACCAAAACAAAACTATTGGGTCCATAAGAGTGGATTTGGCACGTTCGTTTCGTTTCCGGATGAATCGGTGCATCGTTTCATTTCCGGCCCGGATCGGTGCATTAAATGCAACACCTGTTTTTGGCACAGTAACGAAACTGACCCAAACGAACCAAAACATCACTATTGGGCCCAAAAAAGTGGATTGGGTGGATTCGTTTCGTTTATGGACAAATCGGTGCATCGGATCCATTCCGGCCCGAATCGGTGCATTAAATGCAACACCGGCATGAATTTCGGCACAGTAACGAAACTGACCCAAACGAACCAAAACAAAACTATTGGGTCCATAAGAGTGGATTTGGCACGTTCATTTCGTTTCTAGATGAATCGGTGCATCGTTTCATTTCCGGCCCGGATCGGTGCATTAAATGCAACACCTGTTTTTGGCACACTAACGAAACTGACCCAAACGAACCAAAACATCAATATTGGGTCCAAAAAACTGGATTGGGTGGATTTGTTTTGTTTCTAGATGAATCGGTGCATCGTTTCATTTCCGGCCCGGATCGATGAATTAAATGCAACACCGGCATGATTTTCGGCACAGTAACGAAACTGACCCAAACGAACCAAAACAAAACTATTGGGTCCATAAGAGTGGATTTGGCACGTTCGTTTCGTTTCTGGATGAATCGGTGCATCGTTTCATTTTCGGCCCGGATCGGTGCATTAAATGCAACACCGGCATGGTTTTCGGCACAGTAACGAAACTGACCCAAACGAACCAAAACATCACTATTGGGTCCAAAAAAGCGGATTGGGTGCATTCATTTTGTTTCTGGATGAATCGGTGCATCGTTTAATTTTCGGCCCGGATCGATGCATTAAATGCAACATCGACATGGTTTTCGGCACAGTAACGAAACTGACCCAAACGAACCAAAACAAAACTATTGGGTCCATAAGAGTGGATTTGGCACGTTCGTTTCGTTTCTGGATGAATCGGTGCATCGTTTCATTTCCGGCCCGGATCGGTGCATCAAATGCTACACCGGCATGGTTTTCGGCACAGTAACGAAACTGACCCAAACGAACCAAAACAAAACTATTGGGTCCAAAAAAGTCGATTGGGTGTGTTCGTTTTGTTTCTGGATGAATCGGTGCATCCTTTCATTTCCGGCCCGGATCGGTGCATTAAATGCAACACCGGCATGGTTTTCGGTACAGTAACGAAACTGACCCAAGCGAATCAAAACATCACTATTGGGTCCAAAAAAGTGGATTGGGTGCGTTTGTTTCATTTCTGGATGAATCGGTGCATCCTTTCATCTCCGGCCCGGATCGGTGCATTAAATGCAACACCGGCATGGTTTTCGGCACAGTAACGAAGCTGGCCCAAACGAACCAAAACATCACTATTGGGTCCAAAAATGTCGATTGGGCACGTTCGTTTCGTGCTGGACGAATCGGTGCATCATTTCGTTTCGGGCCCGGATCGGTGCATTAAATGCAACACCGGCATGGTTTTCGGCACAGTAACGAAACGGACCCAAACGATCCAAAACATCACTATTGGGCCCAAAAAAGTGGATTGGGTGGATTCGTTTCGTTTCTGGACAAATCGGTGCATCGGATCCATTCCGGCCCGAATCGGTGCATTAAATGCAACACCGGCATGAATTTCGGCACAGTAACGAAACTGACCCAAACGAACCAAAACAAAACTATTGGGTCCATAAGAGTGGATTTGGCACGTTCGTTTCGTTTCCGGATGAATCGGTGCATCGTTTCATTTCCGGCCCGGATCGGTGCATTAAATGCAACACCTGTTTTTGGCACAGTAACGAAACTGACCCAAACGAACCAAAACATCAATATTGGGTCCAAAAAACTGGATTGGGTGGATTGGTTTTGTTTCTGGATGAATCGGTGCATCGTTTCATTTCCGGCCCGGATCGATGAATTAAATGCAACACCGCCATGATTTTCGACACAGTAACGAAACTGACCCAAACGAACCAAAACATCAATATTGGGTCCAAAAAACTGGATTGGGTGCGTTCGTTTTGTTTCTGGATGAATCGGTGCATCATTTCGTTTCGGGCCCGGATCGGTGCATTAAATGCAACACCGGCATGGTTTTCGGCACAGTAACGAAACGGACCCAAACGATCCAAAAAATCAGTATTGGGCCCAAAAAAGTGGATTGGGTGGATTCGTTTCGTTTCTGGACAAATCGGTGCATCGGATCCATTCCGGCCCGAATCGGTGCATTAAATGCAACACCGGCATGGTTTTCGGCACAGTAACGAAACGGACCCAAACGATCCAAAACATCACTATTGGGCCCAAAAAAGTGGATTGGGTGGATTCGTTTCGTTTCTGGACAAATCGGTGCATCGGATCCATTCCGGCCCGAATCGGTGCATTAAATGCAACACCGGCATGAATTTCGGCACAGTAACGAAACTGACCCAAACGAACCAAAACAAAACTATTGGGTCCATAAGAGTGGATTTGGCACGTTCGTTTCGTTTCTAGATGAATCGGTGCATCGTTTCATTTCCGGCCCGGATCGGTGCATTAAATGCAACACCTGTTTTTGGCACAGTAACGAAACTGACCCAAACGAACCAAAACATCAATATTGGGTCCAAAAAACTGGATTGGGTGGATTCGTTTTGTTTCTGGATGAATCGGTGCATCGTTTCATTTCCGGCCCGGATCGATGAATTAAATGCAACACCGGCATGATTTTTGGCACAGTAACGAAACTGACCCAAACAAACCAAAACATCAATATTGGGTCCAAAAAACTGGATTGGGTGCGTTCGTTTTGTTTCTGGATGAATCGGTGCATCAATTCGTTTCGGGCCCGGATCGGTGCATTAAATGCAACACCGGCATGGTTTTCGGCACAGTAACGAAACGGACCCAAACGATCCAAAACATCACTATTGGGCCCAAAAAAGTGGATTAGGTGGATTCGTTTCGTTTCTGGACAAATCGGTGCATCGGATCCATTCCGGCCCGAATCGGTGCATTAAATGCAACACCGGCATGGTTTTCGGCACAGTAACGAAACGGACCCAAACGATCCAAAACATCACTATTGGGCCCAAAAAAGTGGATTGGGTGGATTCGTTTCGTTTCTGGACAAATCGGTGCATCGGATCCATTCCGGCCCGAATCGGTGCATTAAATGCAACACCGGCATGAATTTCGGCACAGTAACGAAACTGACCCAAACGAACCAAAACAAAACTATTGGGTCCATAAGAGTGGATTTGGCACGTTCGTTTCGTTTCTAGATGAATCGGTGCATCGTTTCATTTCCGGCCCGGATCGGTGCATTAAATGCAACACCTGTTTTTGGCACAGTAACGAAACTGACCCAAACGAACCAAAACATCAATATTGGGTCCAAAAAACTGGATTGGGTGGATTCGTTTTGTTTCTGGATGAATCGGTGCATCGTTTCATTTCCGGCCCGGATCGATGAATTAAATGCAACACCGGCATGATTTTCGGCACAGTAACGAAACTGACCCAAACGAACCAAAACATCAATATTGGGTCCAAAAAACTGGATTGGGTGCGTTCGTTTTGTTTCTGGATGAATCGGTGCATCGTTTCATTTCCGGCCCGGATCGATGAATTAAATGCAACACCGGCATGATTTTCGGCACAGTAACGAAACTGACCCAAACGAACCAAAACAAAACTATTGGGTCCATAAGAGTGGATTTGGCACGTTCGTTTCGTTTCCGGATGAATCGGTGCATCGTTTCATTTCCGGCCCGGATCGGTGCATTAAATGCAACACCTGTTTTTGGCACAGTAACGAAACTGACCCAAACGAACCAAAACATCACTATTGGGCCCAAAAAAGTGGATTGGGTGGATTCGTTTCGTTTCTGGACAAATCGGTGCATCGGATCCATTCCGGCCCGAATCGGTGCATTAAATGCAACACCGGCATGAATTTCGGCACAGTAACGAAACTGACCCAAACGAACCAAAACAAAACTATTGGGTCCATAAGAGTGGATTTCGCACGTTCGTTTCGTTTCTGGATGAATCGGTGCATCGTTTCATTTCCGGCCCGGATCGGTGCATTAAATGCAACACCTGTTTTTGGCACAGTAACGAAACTGACCCAAACGAACCAAAACATCAATATTGGGTCCAAAAAACTGGATTGGGTGCGTTTGTTTTGTTTCTGGATGAATCGGTGCATCGTTTCATTTCCGGCCCGGATCGATGAATTAAATGCAACACCGGCATGATTTTCGGCACAGTAACGAAACTGACCCAAACGAACCAAAACAAAACTATTGGGTCCATAAGAGTGGATTTGGCACGTTCGTTTCATTTCTGGATGAATCGGTGCATCGTTTCATTTCCGGCCCGGATCGGTGCATTAAATGCAACACCGGCATGAATTTCGGCACAGTAACGAAACTGACCCAAACGAACCAAAACAAAACTATTGGGTCCATAAGAGTGGATTTGGCACGTTCGTTTCGTTTCTAGATGAATCGGTGCATCGTTTCATTTCCGGCCCGGATCGGTGCATTAAATGCAACACCTGTTTTTGGCAGAGTAATGAAACTGACCCAAACGAACCAAAACATCAATATTGGGTCCAAAAAACTGGATTGGGTGGATTCGTTTTGTTTCTGGATGAATCGGTGCATCGTTTCATTTCCGGCCCGGATCGATGAATTAAATGCAACACCGGCATGATTTTCGGCACAGTAACGAAACTGACCCAAACGAACCAAAACATCAATATTGGGTCCAAAAAACTGGATTGGGTGCGTTCGTTTTGTTTCTGGATGAATCGGTGCATCATTTCGTTTCGGGCCCGGATCGGTGCATTAAATGCAACACCGGCATGGTTTTCGGCACAGTAACGAAACGGACCCAAACGATCCAAAACATCACTATTGGGCCCAAAAAAGTGGATTGGGTGGATTCGTTTCGTTTCTGGACAAATCGGTGCATCGGATCCATTCCGGCCCGAATCGGTGCATTAAATGCAACACCGGCATGAATTTCGGCACAGTAACGAAACTGACCCAAACGAACCAAAACAAAACTATTGGGTCCATAAGAGTGGATTTGGCACGTTCTTTCGTTTCTAGATGAATCGGTGCATCGTTTCATTTCCGGCCCGGATCGGTGCATTAAATGCAACACCTGTTTTTGGCACACTAACGAAACTGACCCAAACGAACCAAAACATCAATATTGGGTCCAAAAAACTGGATTGGGTGGATTCGTTTTGTTTCTGGATGAATCGGTGCATCGTTTCATTTCCGGCCCGGATCGATGAATTAAATGCAACACCGGCATGATTTTCGGCACAGTAACGAAACTGACCCAAACGAACCAAAACAAAACTATTGGGTCCATAAGAGTGGATTTGGCACGTTCGTTTCGTTTCTGGATGAATCGGTGCATCGTTTCATTTTCGGCCCGGATCGGTGCATTAAATGCAACACCGGCATGAATTTCGGCACAGTAACGAAACTGACCCAAACAAACCAAAACATCAATATTGGGTCCAAAAAACTGGATTGGGTGCGTTCGTTTTGTTTCTGGATGAATCGGTGCATCAATTCGTTTCGGGCCCGGATCGGTGCATTAAATGCAACACCGGCATGGTTTTCGGCACAGTAACGAAACGGACCCAAACGATCCAAAACATCACTATTGGGCCCAAAAAAGTGGATTAGGTGGATTCGTTTCGTTTCTGGACAAATCGGTGCATCGGATCCATTCCGGCCCGAATCGGTGCATTAAATGCAACACCGGCATGGTTTTCGGCACAGTAACGAAACGGACCCAAACGATCCAAAACATCACTATTGGGCCCAAAAAAGTGGATTGGGTGGATTCGTTTCGTTTCTGGACAAATCGGTGCATCGGATCCATTCCGGCCCGAATCGGTGCATTAAATGCAACACCGGCATGAATTTCGGCACAGTAACGAAACTGACCCAAACGAACCAAAACAAAACTATTGGGTCCATAAGAGTGGATTTGGCACGTTCGTTTCGTTTCTAGATGAATCGGTGCATCGTTTCATTTCCGGCCCGGATCGGTGCATTAAATGCAACACCTGTTTTTGGCACAGTAACGAAACTGACCCAAACGAACCAAGACATCAATATTGGGTCCAAAAAACTGGATTGGGTGGATTCGTTTTGTTTCTGGATGAATCGGTGCATCGTTTCATTTCCGGCCCGGATCGATGAATTAAATGCAACACCGGCATGATTTTCAGCACAGTAACGAAACTGACCCAAACGAACCAAAACATCAATATTGGGTCCAAAAAACTGGATTGGGTGCGTTCGTTTTGTTTCTGGATGAATCGGTGCATCGTTTCATTTCCGGCCCGGATCGATGAATTAAATGCAACACCGGCATGATTTTCGGCACAGTAACGAAACTGACCCAAACGAACCAAAACAAAACTATTGGGTCCATAAGAGTGGATTTGGCACGTTCGTTTCGTTTCCGGATGAATCGGTGCATCGTTTCATTTCCGGCCCGGATCGGTGCATTAAATGCAACACCTGTTTTTGGCACAGTAACGAAACTGACCCAAACGAACCAAAACATCACTATTGGGCCCAAAAAAGTGGATTGGGTGGATTCGTTTCGTTTCTGGACAAATCGGTGCATCGGATCCATTCCGGCCCGAATCGGTGCATTAAATGCAACACCGGCATGAATTTCGGCACAGTAACGAAACTGACCCAAACGAACCAAAACAAAACTATTGGGTCCATAAGAGTGGATTGCGCACGTTCGTTTCGTTTCTGGATGAATCGGTGCATCGTTTCATTTCCGGCCCGGATCGGTGCATTAAATGCAACACCTGTTTTTGGCACAGTAACGAAACTGACCCAAACGAACCAAAACATCAATATTGGGTCCAAAAAACTGGATTGGGTGCGTTTGTTTTGTTTCTGGATGAATCGGTGCATCGTTTCATTTCCGGCCCGGATCGATGAATTAAATGCAACACCGGCATGATTTTCGGCACAGTAACGAAACTGACCCAAACGAACCAAAACAAAACTATTGGGTCCATAAGAGTGGATTTGGCACGTTCGTTTCATTTCTGGATGAATCGGTGCATCGTTTCATTTCCGGCCCGGATCGGTGCATTAAATGCAACACCGGCATGAATTTCGGCACAGTAACGAAACTGACCCAAACGAACCAAAACAAAACTATTGGGTCCATAAGAGTGGATTTGGCACGTTCGTTTCGTTTCTAGATGAATCGGTGCATCGTTTCATTTCCGGCCCGGATCGGTGCATTAAATGCAACACCTGTTTTTGGCAGAGTAATGAAACTGACCCAAACGAACCAAAACATCAATATTGGGTCCAAAAAACTGGATTGGGTGGATTCGTTTTGTTTCTGGATGAATCGGTGCATCGTTTCATTTCCGGCCCGGATCGATGAATTAAATGCAACACCGGCATGATTTTCGGCACAGTAACGAAACTGACCCAAACGAACCAAAACATCAATATTGGGTCCAAAAAACTGGATTGGGTGCGTTCGTTTTGTTTCTGGATGAATCGGTGCATCATTTCGTTTCGGGCCCGGATCGGTGCATTAAATGCAACACCGGCATGGTTTTCGGCACAGTAACGAAACGGACCCAAACGATCCAAAACATCACTATTGGGCCCAAAAAAGTGGATTGGGTGGATTCGTTTCGTTTCTGGACAAATCGGTGCATCGGATCCATTCCGGCCCGAATCGGTGCATTAAATGCAACACCGGCATGAATTTCGGCACAGTAACGAAACTGACCCAAACGAACCAAAACAAAACTATTGGGTCCATAAGAGTGGATTTGGCACGTTCATTTCGTTTCTAGATGAATCGGTGCATCGTTTCATTTCCGGCCCGGATCGGTGCATTAAATGCAACACCTGTTTTTGGCACACTAACGAAACTGACCCAAACGAACCAAAACAACAATATTGGGTCCAAAAAACTGGATTGGGTGGATTCGTTTTGTTTCTGGATGAATCGGTGCATCGTTTCATTTCCGGCCCGGATCGATGAATTAAATGCAACACCGGCATGATTTTCGGCACAGTAACGAAACTGACCCAAACGAACCAAAACAAAACTATTGGGTCCATAAGAGTGGATTTGGCACGTTCGTTTCGTTTCTGGATGAATCGGTGCATCGTTTCATTTTCGGCCCGGATCGGTGCATTAAATGCAACACCGGCATGGTTTTCGGCACAGTAACGAAACTGACCCAAACGAACCAAAACATCACTATTGGGTCCAAAAAAGTGGATTGGGTGCATTCATTTTGTTTCTGGATGAATCGGTGCATCGTTTAATTTTCGGCCCGGATCGATGCATTAAATGCAACATCGACATGGTTTTCGGCACAGTAACGAAACTGACCCAAACGAACCAAAACAAAACTATTGGGTCCAAAAAAGTCGATTGGGTGTGTTCGTTTCGTTTCTGGATGAATCGGTGCATCCTTTCATTTCCGGCCCGGATCGGTGCATTAAATGCAACACCGGCATGGTTTTCGGCACAGTAACGAAACGGACCCAAACGATCCAAAACATCACTATTGGGCCCAAAAAAGTGGATTGGGTGGATTCGTTTCGTTTCTGGACAAATCGGTGCATCAGATCCATTCCGGCCCGAATCGGTGCATTAAATGCAACACCGGCATGGTTTTCGGCACAGTAACGAAACGGACCCAAACGATCCAAAACATCACTATTGGGCCCAAAAAAGTGGATTGGGTGGATTCGTTTCGTTTCTGGACAAATCGGTGCATCGGATCCATTCCGGCCCGAATCGGTGCATTAAATGCAACACCGGCATGAATTTCGGCACAGTAACGAAACTGACCCAAACGAACCAAAACAAAACTATTGGGTCCATAAGAGTGGATTTGGCACGTTCGTTTCGTTTCTAGATGAATCGGTGCATCGTTTCATTTCCGGCCCGGATCGGTGCATTAAATGCAACACCTGTTTTTGGCACAGTAACGAAACTGACCCAAACGAACCAAAACATCAATATTGGGTCCAAAAAACTGGATTGGGTGGATTCGTTTTGTTTCTGGATGAATCGGTGCATCGTTTCATTTCCGGCCCGGATCGATGAATTAAATGCAACACCGGCATGATTTTCGGCACAGTAACGAAACTGACCCAAACGAACCAAAACATCAATATTGGGTCCAAAAAACTGGATTGGGTGCGTTCGTTTTGTTTCTGGATGAATCGGTGCATCAATTCGTTTCGGGCCCGGATCGGTGCATTTAATGCAACACCGGCATGCTTTTCGGCACAGTAACGAAACGGACCCAAACGATCCAAAACATCACTATTGGGCCCAAAAAAGTGGATTGGGTGGATTCGTTTCGTTTCTGGACAAATCGGTGCATCGGATCCATTCCGGCCCGAATCGGTGCATTAAATGCAACACCGGCATGGTTTTCGGCACAGTAACGAAACGGACCCAAACGATCCAAAACATCACTATTGGGCCCAAAAAAGTGGATTGGGTGGATTCGTTTCGTTTCTGGACAAATCGGTGCATCGGATCCATTCCGGCCCGAATCGGTGCATTAAATGCAACACCGGCATGAATTTCGGCACAGTAACGAAACTGACCCAAACGAACCAAAACAAAACTATTGGGTCCATAAGAGTGGATTTGGCACGTTCGTTTCGTTTCTAGATGAATCGGTGCATCGTTTCATTTCCGGCCCGGATCGGTGCATTAAATGCAACACCTGTTTTTGGCACAGTAACGAAACTGACCCAAACGAACCAAAACATCAATATTGGGTCCAAAAAACTGGATTGGGTGGATTCGTTTTGTTTCTGGATGAATCGGTGCATCGTTTCATTTCCGGCCCGGATCGATGAATTAAATGCAACACCGGCATGATTTTCAGCACAGTAACGAAACTGACCCAAACGAACCAAAACATCAATATTGGGTCCAAAAAACTGGATTGGGTGCGTTCGTTTTGTTTCTGGATGAATCGGTGCATCGTTTCATTTCCGGCCCGGATCGATGAATTAAATGCAACACCGGCATGATTTTCGGCACAGTAACGAAACTGACCCAAACGAACCAAAACAAAACTATTGGGTCCATAAGAGTGGATTTGGCACGTTCGTTTCGTTTCCGGATGAATCGGTGCATCGTTTCATTTCCGGCCCGGATCGGTGCATTAAATGCAACACCTGTTTTTGGCACAGTAACGAAACTGACCCAAACGAACCAAAACATCACTATTGGGCCCAAAAAAGTGGATTGGGTGGATTCGTTTCGTTTCTGGACAAATCGGTGCATCGGATCCATTCCGGCCCGAATCGGTGCATTAAATGCAACACCGGCATGAATTTCGGCACAGTAACGAAACTGACCCAAACGAACCAAAACAAAACTATTGGGTCCATAAGAGTGGATTGCGCACGTTCGTTTCGTTTCTGGATGAATCGGTGCATCGTTTCATTTCCGGCCCGGATCGGTGCATTAAATGCAACACCTGTTTTTGGCACAGTAACGAAACTGACCCAAACGAACCAAAACATCAATATTGGGTCCAAAAAACTGGATTGGGTGCGTTTGTTTTGTTTCTGGATGAATCGGTGCATCGTTTCATTTCCGGCCCGGATCGATGAATTAAATGCAACACCGGCATGATTTTCGGCACAGTAACGAAACTGACCCAAACGAACCAAAACAAAACTATTGGGTCCATAAGAGTGGATTTGGCACGTTCGTTTCATTTCTGGATGAATCGGTGCATCGTTTCATTTCCGGCCCGGATCGGTGCATTAAATGCAACACCGGCATGAATTTCGGCACAGTAACGAAACTGACCCAAACGAACCAAAACAAAACTATTGGGTCCATAAGAGTGGATTTGGCACGTTCGTTTCGTTTCTAGATGAATCGGTGCATCGTTTCATTTCCGGCCCGGATCGGTGCATTAAATGCAACACCTGTTTTTGGCAGAGTAATGAAACTGACCCAAACGAACCAAAACATCAATATTGGGTCCAAAAAACTGGATTGGGTGGATTCGTTTTGTTTCTGGATGAATCGGTGCATCGTTTCATTTCCGGCCCGGATCGATGAATTAAATGCAACACCGGCATGATTTTCGGCACAGTAACGAAACTGACCCAAACGAACCAAAACATCAATATTGGGTCCAAAAAACTGGATTGGGTGCGTTCGTTTTGTTTCTGGATGAATCGGTGCATCATTTCGTTTCGGGCCCGGATCGGTGCATTAAATGCAACACCGGCATGGTTTTCGGCACAGTAACGAAACGGACCCAAACGATCCAAAACATCACTATTGGGCCCAAAAAAGTGGATTGGGTGGATTCGTTTCGTTTCTGGACAAATCGGTGCATCGGATCCATTCCGGCCCGAATCGGTGCATTAAATGCAACACCGGCATGAATTTCGGCACAGTAACGAAACTGACCCAAACGAACCAAAACAAAACTATTGGGTCCATAAGAGTGGATTTGGCACGTTCATTTCGTTTCTAGATGAATCGGTGCATCGTTTCATTTCCGGCCCGGATCGGTGCATTAAATGCAACACCTGTTTTTGGCACACTAACGAAACTGACCCAAACGAACCAAAACAACAATATTGGGTCCAAAAAACTGGATTGGGTGGATTCGTTTTGTTTCTGGATGAATCGGTGCATCGTTTCATTTCCGGCCCGGATCGATGAATTAAATGCAACACCGGCATGATTTTCGGCACAGTAACGAAACTGACCCAAACGAACCAAAACAAAACTATTGGGTCCATAAGAGTGGATTTGGCACGTTCGTTTCGTTTCTGGATGAATCGGTGCATCGTTTCATTTTCGGCCCGGATCGGTGCATTAAATGCAACACCGGCATGGTTTTCGGCACAGTAACGAAACTGACCCAAACGAACCAAAACATCACTATTGGGTCCAAAAAAGTGGATTGGGTGCATTCATTTTGTTTCTGGATGAATCGGTGCATCGTTTAATTTTCGGCCCGGATCGATGCATTAAATGCAACATCGACATGGTTTTCGGCACAGTAACGAAACTGACCCAAACGAACCAAAACAAAACTATTGGGTCCATAAGAGTGGATTTGGCACGTTCGTTTCGTTTCTGGATGAATCGGTGCATCGTTTCATTTCCGGCCCGGATCGGTGCATCAAATGCAACACCGGCATGGTTTTCGGCACAGTAACGAAACTGACCCAAACGAACCAAAACAAAACTATTGGGTCCAAAAAAGTCGATTGGGTGTGTTCGTTTTGTTTCTGGATGAATCGGTGCATCCTTTCATTTCCGGCCCGGATCGGTGCATTAAATGCAACACCGGCATGGTTTTCGGTACAGTAACGAAACTGACCCAAGCGAATCAAAACATCACTATTGGGTCCAAAAAAGTGGATTGGGTGCGTTTGTTTCATTTCTGGATGAATCGGTGCATCCTTTCATCTCCGGCCCGGATCGGTGCATTAAATGCAACACCGGCATGGTTTTCGGCACAGTAACGAAGCTGGCCCAAACGAACCAAAACATCACTATTGGGTCCAAAAATGTCGATTGGGCACGTTCGTTTCGTGCTGGACGAATCGGTGCATCATTTCGTTTCGGGCTCGGATCGGTGCATTAAATGCAACACCGGCATGGTTTTCGGCACAGTAACGAAACGGACCCAAACGATCCAAAACATCACTATTGGGCCCAAAAAAGTGGATTGGGTGGATTCGTTTCGTTTCTGGACAAATCGGTGCATCGGATCCATTCCGGCCCGAATCGGTGCATTAAATGCAACACCGGCATGAATTTCGGCACAGTAACGAAACTGACCCAAACGAACCAAAACAAAACTATTGGGTCCATAAGAGTGGATTTGGCACGTTCGTTTCGTTTCTGGATGAATCGGTGCATCGTTTCATTTCCGGCCCGGATCGGTGCATTAAATGCAACACCTGTTTTTGGCACAGTAACGAAACTGACCCAAACGAACCAAAACATCAATATTGGGTCCAAAAAACTGGATTGGGTGGATTCGTTTTGTTTCTGGATGAATCGGTGCATCGTTTCATTTCCGGCCCGGATCGATGAATTAAATGCAACACCGGCATGATTTTCGGCACAGTAACGAAACTGACCCAAACGAACCAAAACATCAATATTGGGTCCAAAAAACTGGATTGGGTGCGTTCGTTTTGTTTCTGGATGAATCGGTGCATCATTTCGTTTCGGGCCCGGATCGGTGCATTAAATGCAACACCGGCATGGTTTTCGGCACAGTAACGAAACGGACCCAAACGATCCAAAACATCACTATTGGGCCCAAAAAAGTGGATTGGGTGGATTCGTTTCGTTTCTGGACAAATCGGTGCATCGGATCCATTCCGGCCCGAATCGGTGCATTAAATGCAACACCGGCATGGTTTTCGGCACAGTAACGAAACGGACCCAAACGATCCAAAACATCACTATTGGGCCCAAAAAAGTGGATTGGGTGGATTCGTTTCGTTTCTGGACAAATCGGTACATCGGATCCATTCCGGCCCGAATCGGTGCATTAAATGCAACACCGGCATGAATTTCGGCACAGTAACGAAACTGACCCAAACGAACCAAAACAAAACTATTGGGTCCATAAGAGTGGATTTGGCACGTTCGTTTCGTTTCTAGATGAATCGGTGCATCGTTTCATTTCCGGCCCGGATCGGTGCATTAAATGCAACACCTGTTTTTGGCACAGTAACGAAACTGACCCAAACGAACCA
Organism: Echinochloa phyllopogon; assembly: GCA_033239725.1. Taxonomy (NCBI): domain Eukaryota; kingdom Viridiplantae; phylum Streptophyta; class Magnoliopsida; order Poales; family Poaceae; genus Echinochloa; species Echinochloa phyllopogon. The sequence goes on from BTCW01000018.1 coordinate 36,031,316, forward strand.
AAACATCAATATTGGGTCCAAAAAACTGGATTGGGTGGATTATTTTTGTTTCTGGATGAATCGGTGCATCGTTTCATTTCCGGCCTGGATCGATGAATTAAATGCAACACCGGCATGATTTTCGGCACAGTAACGAAACTGACCCAAACGAACCAAAACATCAATATTGGGTCCAAAAAACTGGATTGGGTGCGTTCGGTTCGTTTCTGGATGAATCGGTGCATCATTTCGTTTCGGGCCCGGATCGGTGCATTAAATGCAACACCGGCATGGTTTTCGGCACAGTAACGAAACGGACCCAAACGATCCAAAACATCACTATTGGGCCCAAAAAAGTGGATTGGGTGGATTCGTTTCGTTTCTGGAGAAATCGGTGCATCGGATCCATTCCGGCCCGAATCGGTGCATTAAATGCAACACCGGCATGGTTTTCGGCACAGTAACGAAACGGACCCAAACGATCCAAAACATCACTATTGGGTCCAAAAAACTGGATTGGGTGGATTCGTTTTGTTTCTGGATGAATCGGTGCATCGTTTCATTTCCGGCCCGGATCGATGAATTAAATGCAACACCGGCATGATTTTCGGCACAGTAACGAAACTGACCCAAACGAACCAAAACATCAATATTGGGTCCAAAAAACTGGATTGGGTGCGTTCGTTTTGTTTCTGGATGAATCGGTGCATCGTTTCATTTCCGGCCCGGATCGATGAATTAAATGCAACACCGGCATGATTTTCGGCACAGTAACGAAACTGACCCAAACGAACCAAAACAAAACTATTGGGTCCATAAGAGTGGATTTGGCACGTTCGTTTCGTTTCCGGATGAATCGGTGCATCGTTTCATTTCCGGCCCGGATCGGTGCATTAAATGCAACACCTGTTTTTGGCACAGTAACGAAACTGACCCAAACGAACCAAAACATCACTATTGGGCCCAAAAAAGTGGATTGGGTGGATTCGTTTCGTTTCTGGACAAATCGGTGCATCGGATCCATTCCGGCCCGAATCGGTGCATTAAATGCAACACCGGCATGAATTTCGGCACAGTAACGAAACTGACCCAAACGAACCAAAACAAAACTATTGGGTCCATAAGAGTGGATTTGGCACGTTCATTTCGTTTCTGGATGAATCGGTGCATCGTTTCATTTCCGGCCCGGATCGGTGCATTAAATGCAACACCTGTTTTTGGCACAGTAACGAAACTGACCCAAACGAACCAAAACATCAATATTGGGTCCAAAAAACTGGATTGGGTGCGTTTGTTTTGTTTCTGGATGAATCGGTGCATCGTTTCATTTCCGGCCCGGATCGATGAATTAAATGCAACACCGGCATGATTTTCGGCACAGTAACGAAACTGACCCAAACGAACCAAAACAAAACTATTGGGGCCATAAGAGTGGATTTGGCACGTTCGTTTCGTTTCTGGATGAATCGGTGCATCGTTTCATTTCCGGCCCGGATCGGTGCATCAAATGCAACACCGGCATGGTTTTCGGCACAGTAACGAAACTGACCCAAACGAACCAAAACAAAACTATTGGGTCCAAAAAAGTCGATTGGGTGTGTTCGTTTCGTTTCTGGATGAATCGGTGCATCCTTTCATTTCCGGCCCGGATCGGTGCATTAAATGCAACACCGGCATGGTTTTCGGCACAGTAACGAAACGGACCCAAACGATCCAAAACATCACTATTGGGCCCAAAAAAGTGGATTGGGTGGATTCGTTTCGTTTCTGGACAAATCGGTGCATCGGATCCATTCCGGCCCGAATCGGTGCATTAAATGCAACACCGGCATGGTTTTCGGCACAGTAACGAAACGGACCCAAACGATCCAAAACATCACTATTGGGCCCAAAAAAGTGGATTGGGTGGATTCGTTTCGTTTCTGGACAAATCGGTGCATCGGATCCATTCCGGCCCGAATCGGTGCATTAAATGCAACACCGGCATGAATTTCGGCACAGTAACGAAACTGACCCAAACGAACCAAAACAAAACTATTGGGTCCATAAGAGTGGATTTGGCACGTTCGTTTCGTTTCCGGATGAATCGGTGCATCGTTTCATTTCCGGCCCGGATCGGTGCATTAAATGCAACACCTGTTTTTGGCACAGTAACGAAACTGACCCAAACGAACCAAAACATCAATATTGGGTCCAAAAAACTGGATTGGGTGGATTCGTTTTGTTTCTGGATGAATCGGTGCATCGTTTCATTTCCGGCCCGGATCGATGAATTAAATGCAACACCGGCATGATTTTCAGCACAGTAACGAAACTGACCCAAACGAACCAAAACATCAATATTGGGTCCAAAAAACTGGATTGGGTGCGTTCGTTTTGTTTCTGGATGAATCGGTGCATCATTTCGTTTCGGGCCCGGATCGGTGCATTAAATGCAACACCGGCATGGTTTTCGGCACAGTAACGAAACGGACCCAAACGATCCAAAACATCACTATTGGGCCCAAAAAAGTGGATTGGGTGGATTCGTTTCGTTTCTGGACAAATCGGTGCATCGGATCCATTCCGGCCCGAATCGGTGCATTAAATGCAACACCGGCATGGTTTTCGGCACAGTAACGAAACGGACCCAAACGATCCAAAACATCACTATTGGGCCCAAAAAAGTGGATTGGGTGGATTCGTTTCGTTTCTGGACAAATCGGTGCATCGGATCCATTCCGGCCCGAATCGGTGCATTAAATGCAACACCGGCATGAATTTCGGCACAGTAACGAAACTGACCCAAACGAACCAAAACAAAACTATTGGGTCCATAAGAGTGGATTTGGCACGTTCGTTTCGTTTCCGGATGAATCGGTGCATCGTTTCATTTCCGGCCCGGATCGGTGCATTAAATGCAACACCTGTTTTTGGCACAGTAATGAAACTGACCCAAACGAACCAAAACATCAATATTGGGTCCAAAAAACTGGATTGGGTGGATTCGTTTTGTTTCTGGATGAATCGGTGCATCGTTTCATTTCCGGCCCGGATCGATGAATTAAATGCAACACCGGCATGATTTTCGGCACAGTAACGAAACTGACCCAAACGAACCAAAACATCAATATTGGGTCCAAAAAACTGGATTGGGTGCGTTCGTTTTGTTTCTGGATGAATCGGTGCATCATTTCGTTTCGGGCCCGGATCGGTGCATTAAATGCAACACCGGCATGGTTTTCGGCACAGTAACGAAACGGACCCAAACGATCCAAAACATCACTATTGGGCCCAAAAAAGTGGATTGGGTGGATTCGTTTCGTTTCTGGAGAAATCGGTGCATTGGATCCATTCCGGCCCGAATCGGTGCATTAAATGCAACACCGGCATGGTTTTCGGCACTGTAACGAAACGGACCCAAACGATCCAAAACATCACTATTGGGCCCAAAAAAGTGGATTGGGTGGATTCGTTTCGTTTCTGGACAAATCGGTGCATCGGATCCATTCCGGCCCGAATCGGTGCATTAAATGCAACACCGGCATGAATTTCGGCACAGTAACGAAACTGACCCAAACGAACCAAAACAAAACTATTGGGTCCATAAGAGTGGATTTGGCACGTTCGTTTCGTTTCTAGATGAATCGGTGCATCGTTTCATTTCCGGCCCGGATCGGTGCATTAAATGCAACACCTGTTTTTGGCACAGTAACGAAACTGACCCAAACGAACCAAAACATCAATATTGGGTCCAAAAAACTGGATTGGGTGGATTCGTTTTGTTTCTGGATGAATCGGTGCATCGTTTCATTTCCGGCCCGGATCGATGAATTAAATGCAACACCGGCATGATTTTCGGCACAGTAACGAAACTGACCCAAACGAACCAAAACATCAATATTGGGTCCAAAAAACTGGATTGGGTGCGTTCGTTTTGTTTCTGGGATAATCGGTGCATCATTTCGTTTCGGGCCCGGATCGGTGCATTAAATGCAACACCGGCATGGTTTTCGGCACAGTAACGAAACGGACCCAAACGATCCAAAACATCACTATTGGGCCCAAAAAAGTGGATTGGGTGGATTCGTTTCGTTTCTGGACAAATCGGTGCATCGGATCCATTCCGGCCCGAATCGGTGCATTAAATGCAACACCGGCATGGTTTTCGGCACAGTAACGAAACGGACCCAAACGATCCAAAACATCACTATTGGGCCCAAAAAAGTGGATTGGGTGGATTCGTTTCGTTTCTGGACAAATCGGTGCATCGGATCCATTCCGGCCCGAATCGGTGCATTAAATGCAACACCGGCATGAATTTCGGCACAGTAACGAAACTGACCCAAACGAACCAAAACAAAACTATTGGGTCCATAAGAGTGGATTTGGCACGTTCGTTTCGTTTCTAGATGAATCGGTGCATCGTTTCATTTCCGGCCCGGATCGGTGCATTAAATGCAACACCTGTTTTTGGCACAGTAACGAAACTGACCCAAACGAACCAAAACATCAATATTGGGTCCAAAAAACTGGATTGGGTGGATTCGTTTTGTTTCTGGATGAATCGGTGCATCGTTTCATTTCCGGCCCGGATCGATGAATTAAATGCAACACCGGCATGATTTTCGGCACAGTAACGAAACTGACCCAAACGAACCAAAACATCAATATTGGGTCCAAAAAACTGGATTGGGTGCGTTCGTTTTGTTTCTGGATGAATCGGTGCATCATTTCGTTTCGGGCCCGGATCGGTGCATTAAATGCAACACCGGCATGGTTTTCGGCACAGTAACGAAACGGACCCAAACGATCCAAAACATCACTATTGGGCCCAAAAAAGTGGATTGGGTGGATTCGTTTCGTTTCTGGAGAAATCGGTGCATCGGATCCATTCCGGCCCGAATCGGTGCATTAAATGCAACACCGGCATGGTTTTCGGCACAGTAACGAAACGGACCCAAACGATCCAAAACATCACTATTGGGCCCAAAAAAGTGGATTGGGTGGATTCGTTTCGTTTCTGGACAAATCGGTGCATCGGATCCATTCCGGCCCGAATCGGTGCATTAAATGCAACACCGGCATGAATTTCGGCACAGTAACGAAACTGACCCAAACGAACCAAAACAAAACTATTGGGTCCATAAGAGTGGATTTGGCACGTTCGTTTCGTTTCTAGATGAATCGGTGCATCGTTTCATTTCCGGCCCGGATCGGTGCATTAAATGCAACACCTGTTTTTGGCACAGTAACGAAACTGACCCAAACGAACCAAAACATCAATATTGGGTCCAAAAAACTGGATTGGGTGGATTCGTTTTGTTTCTGGATGAATCGGTGCATCGTTTCATTTCCGGCCCGGATCGATGAATTAAATGCAACACCGGCATGATTTTCGGCACAGTAACGAAACTGACCCAAACGAACCAAAACATCAATATTGGGTCCAAAAAACTGGATTGGGTGCGTTCGTTTTGTTTCTGGATGAATCGGTGCATCGTTTCATTTCCGGCCCGGATCGATGAATTAAATGCAACACCGGCATGATTTTCGGCACAGTAACGAAACTGACCCAAACGAACCAAAACAAAACTATTGGGTCCATAAGAGTGGATTTGGCACGTTCGTTTCGTTTCCGGATGAATCGGTGCATCGTTTCATTTCCGGCCCGGATCGGTGCATTAAATGCAACACCTGTTTTTGGCACAGTAACGAAACTGACCCAAACGAACCAAAACATCACTATTGGGCCCAAAAAAGTGGATTGGGTGGATTCGTTTCGTTTCTGGACAAATCGGTGCATCGGATCCATTCCGGCCCGAATCGGTGCATTAAATGCAACACCGGCATGAATTTCGGCACAGTAACGAAACTGACCCAAACGAACCAAAACAAAACTATTGGGTCCATAAGAGTGGATTTGGCACGTTCGTTTCGTTTCTGGATGAATCGGTGCATCGTTTCATTTCCGGCCCGGATCGGTGCATTAAATGCAACACCTGTTTTTGGCACAGTAACGAAACTGACCCAAACGAACCAAAACATCAATATTGGGTCCAAAAAACTGGATTGGGTGCGTTTGTTTTGTTTCTGGATGAATCGGTGCATCGTTTCATTTCCGGCCCGGATCGATGAATTAAATGCAACACCGGCATGATTTTCGGCACAGTAACGAAACTGACCCAAACGAACCAAAACAAAACTATTGGGGCCATAAGAGTGGATTTGGCACGTTCGTTTCGTTTCTGGATGAATCGGTGCATCGTTTCATTTTCGGCCCGGATCGGTGCATTAAATGCAACACCGGCATGGTTTTCGGCACAGTAACGAAACTGACCCAAATGAACCAAAACATCACTATTGGGTCCAAAAAAGTGGATTGGGTGCGTTCATTTTGTTTCTGGATGAATCGGTGCATCGTTTCATTTTCGGCCCGGATCGATGCATTAAATGCAACACCGACATGGTTTTCGGCACAGTAACGAAACTGACCCAAACGAACCAAAACAAAACTATTGGGTCCATAAGAGTGGATTTGGCACGTTCGTTTCGTTTCTGGATGAATCGGTGCATCGTTTCATTTCCGGCCCGGATCGGTGCATCAAATGCAACACCGGCATGGTTTTCGGCACAGTAACGAAACTGACCCAAACGAACCAAAACAAAACTATTGGGTCCAAAAAAGTCGATTGGGTGTGTTCGTTTCGTTTCTGGATGAATCGGTGCATCCTTTCATTTCCGGCCCGGATCGGTGCATTAAATGCAACACCGGCATGGTTTTCGGCACAGTAACGAAACGGACCCAAACGATCCAAAACATCACTATTGGGCCCAAAAAAGTGGATTGGGTGGATTCGTTTCGTTTCTGGACAAATCGGTGCATCGGATCCATTCCGGCCCGGATCGGTGCATTAAATGCAACACCGGCATGGTTTTCGGCACAGTAACGAAACTGATCCAAACGAACCAAAACATCACTATTGGGTCCAAAAAAGTGGATTGGGTGCGTTCATTTTGTTTCTGGATGAATCGGAGCATCGTTTCATTTTCGGCCCGGATCGATGCATTAAATGCAACACCGACATGGTTTTCGGCACAGTAACGAAACTGACCCAAACGAACCAAAACAAAACTATTGGGTCCATAAGAGTGGATTTGGCACGTTCATTTCGTTTCTGGATGAATCGGTGCATCGTTTCATTTCCGGCCCGGATCGGTGCATCAAATGCAACACCGGCATGGTTTTCGGCACAGTAACGAAACTGACCCAAACGAACCAAAACATCAATATTGGGTCCAAAAAACTGGATTGGGTGCGTTCGTTTTGTTTCTGGATGAATCGGTGCATCGTTTCATTTCCGGCCCGGATCGATGAATTAAATGCAACACCGGCATGATTTTCGGCACAGAAACGAAACTGACCCAAACGAACCAAAACATCAATATTGGGTCCAAAAAACTGGATTGGGTGCGTTCGTTTTGTTTCTGGATGAATCGGTGCATCATTTCGTTTCGGGCCCGGATCGGTGCATTAAATGCAACACCGGCATGGTTTTCGGCACAGTAACGAAACGGACCCAAACGATCCAAAACATCACTATTGGGCCCAAAAAAGTGGATTGGGTGGATTCGTTTCGTTTCTGGACAAATCGGTGCATCGGATCCATTGCGGCCCGAATCGGTGCATTAAATGCAACACCGGCATGAATTTCGGCACAGTAACGAAACTGACCCAAACGAACCAAAACAAAACTATTGGGTCCATAAGAGTGGATTTGGCACGTTCATTTCGTTTCTAGATGAATCGGTGCATCGTTTCATTTCCGGCCCGGATCGGTGCATTAAATGCAACACCTGTTTTTGGCACACTAACGAAACTGACCCAAACGAACCAAAACATCAATATTGGGTCCAAAAAACTGGATTGGGTGGATTCGTTTTGTTTCTGGATGAATCGGTGCATCGTTTCATTTCCGGCCCGGATCGATGAATTAAATGCAACACCGGCATGATTTTCGGCACAGTAACGAAACTGACCCAATCGAACCAAAACAAAACTATTGGGTCCATAAGAGTGGATTTGGCACGTTCGTTTCGTTTCTGGATGAATCGGTGCATCGTTTCATTTTCGGCCCGGATCGGTGCATTAAATGCAACACCGGCATGGTTTTCGGCACAGTAACGAAACTGACCCAAACGAACCAAAACATCACTATTGGGTCCAAAAAAGTGGATTGGGTGCATTCATTTTGTTTCTGGATGAATCGGTGCATCGTTTAATTTTCGGCCCGGATCGATGCATGAAATGCAACATCGACATGGTTTTCGGCACAGTAACGAAACTGACCCAAACGAACCAAAACAAAACTATTGGGTCCATAAGAGTGGATTTGGCACGTTCGTTTCGTTTCTGGATGAATCGGTGCATCGTTTCATTTCCGGCCCGGATCGGTGCATCAAATGCAACACCGGCATGGTTTTCGGCACACTAACGAAACTGACCCAAACGAACCAAAACAAAACTATTGGGTCCAAAAAAGTCGATTGGGTGTGTTCGTTTTGTTTCTGGATGAATCGGTGCATCCTTTCATTTCCGGCCCGGATCGGTGCATTAACTGCAACACCGGCATGGTTTTCGGTACAGTAACGAAACTGACCCAAGCGAATCAAAACATCACTATTGGGTCCAAAAAAGTGGATTGGGTGCGTTTGTTTCATTTCTGGATGAATCGGTGCATCCTTTCATCTCCGGCCCGGATCGGTGCATTAAATGCAACACCGGCATGGTTTTCGGCACAGTAACGAAGCTGGCCCAAACGAACCAAAACATCACTATTGGGTCCAAAAATGTCGATTGGGCACGTTCGTTTCGTGCTGGACGAATCGGTGCATCATTTCGTTTCGGGCCCGGATCGGTGCATTAAATGCAACACCGGCATGGTTTTCGGCACAGTAACGAAACGGACCCAAACGATCCAAAACATCACTATTGGGCCCAAAAAAGTGGATTGGGTGGATTCGTTTCGTTTCTGGACAAATCGGTGCATCGGATCCATTCCGGCCCGAATCGGTGCATTAAATGCAACACCGGCATGAATTTCGGCACAGTAACGAAACTGACCCAAACGAACCAAAACAAAACTATTGGGTCCATAAGAGTGGATTTGGCACGTTCGTTTCGTTTCCGGATGAATCGGTGCATCGTTTCATTTTCGGCCCGGATCGGTGCATTAAATGCAACACATGTTTTTGGCACAGTAACGAAACTGACCCAAACGAACCAAAACATCAATATTGGGTCCAAAAAACTGGATTGGGTGCGTTCGTTTTGTTTCTGGATGAATCGGTGCATCGTTTCATTTCCGGCCCGGATCGATGAATTAAATGCAACACCGGCATGATTTTTGGCACAGTAACGAAACTAACCCAAACGAACCAAAACAAAACTATTGGGTCCATAAGAGTGGATTTGGCACGTTCGTTTCGTTTCTGGATGAATCGGTGCATCGTTTCATTTCCGGCCCGGATCGGTGCATTAAATGCAACACCTGTTTTCGGCACAGTAACGAAACGGACCCGAACGAACCAAAACATCACTATTGGGTCCAAAAAAGTGGATTGGGTGCGTTCATTTTGTTTCTGGATGAATCGGAGCATCGTTTCATTTTCGGCCCGGATCGATGCATTAAATGCAACACCGACATGGTTTTCGGCACAGTAACGAAACTGACCCAAACGAACCAAAACAAAACTATTGGGTCCATAAGAGTGGATTTGGCACGTTCGTTTCGTTTCTGGATGAATCGGTGCATCATTTCATTTCCGGCCCGGATCGATGCATTAAATGCAACACCTGTTTTTGGCACAGTAACGAAACTGACCCAAACGAACCAAAACATCACTATTGGGTCCAAAAAAGTGGATTGGGTCCGTTCATTTTGTTTCTGGATGAATCGGAGCATCGTTTCATTTTCGGCCCGGATCGATGCATTAAATGCAACACCGACATGGTTTTTGGCACAGTAACGAAACTGACCCAAACGAACCAAAACAAAACTATTGGGTCCATAAGAGTGGATTTGGCACGTTCGTTTCGTTTCTGGATGAATCGGTGCATCGTTTCATTTCCGGCCCGGATCGATGCATCAAATGCAACACCGCCATGGTTTTCGGCACAGTAACGAAACTGACCCAAACGAACCAAAACATCAATATTGGGTCCAAAAAACTAGATTGGGTGCGTTCGTTTTGTTTCTGGATGAATCGGTGCATCGTTTCATTTCCGGCTCGGATCGATGAATTAAATGCAACACCGGCATGATTTTCGGCACAGTAACGAAACTGACCCAAACGAACCAAAACAAAACTATTGGGTCCATAAGAGTGGATTTGGCACGTTCGTTTTGTTTCTGGATGAATCGGTGCATCGTTTCATTTCCGGCCCGGATCGGTGCATTAAATGCAACACCTGTTTTTGGCACAGTAACGAAACTGACCCAAACGAACCAAAACATCACTATTGGGTCCAAAAAAGTGGATTGGGTGCGTTCATTTTGTTTCTGGATGAATCGGAGCATCGTTTCATTTTCGGCCCGGATCGATGCATTAAATGCAACACCGACATGGTTTTCGGCACAGTAACGAAACTGACCCAAACGAACCAAAACAAAACTATTGGGTCCATAAGAGTGGATTTGGCACGTTCGTTTCGTTTCTGGATGAATCGGTGCATCGTTTCATTTCCGGCCCGGATCGGTGCATCAAATGCAACACCGGCATGGTTTTCGGCACAGTAACGAAACTGACCCAAACGAACCAAAACATCAATATTGGGTCCAAAAAACTGGATTGGGTGCGTTCGTTTTGTTTCTGGATGAATCGGTGCATCGTTTCATTTCCGGCCCGGATCGATGAATTAAATGCAACACCGGCATGATTTTCGGCAGAGTAACGAAACTGACCCAAACGAACCAAAACAAAACTATTGGGTCCATAAGAGTGGATTTGGCACGTTCGTTTCATTTCTGGATGAATCGGTGCATCGTTTCATTTCCGGCCCGGATCGGTGCATTAAATGCAACACCTGTTTTTGGCACAGTAACGAAACTGACCCAAACGAACCAAAACATCAATATTGGGTCCAAAAAACTGGATTGGGTGGATTCGTTTTGTTTCTGGATGAATCGGTGCATCGTTTCATTTCCGGCCCGGATCGATGAATTAAATGCAACACCGGCATGATTTTCGGCACAGTAACGAAACTGACCCAAACGAACCAAAACATCAATATTGGGTCCAAAAAACTGGATTGGGTGCGTTCGTTTTGTTTCTGGATGAATCGGTGCATCATTTCGTTTCGGGCCCGGATCGGTGCATTAAATGCAACACCGGCATGGTTTTCGGCACAGTAACGAAACGGACCCAAACGATCCAAAACATCACTATTGGGCCCAAAAAAGTGGATTGGGTGGATTCGTTTCGTTTCTGGACAAATCGGTGCATCGGATCCATTCCGGCCCGAATCGGTGCATTAAATGCAACACCGGCATGGTTTTCGGCACAGTAACGAAACGGACCCAAACGATCCAAAACATCACTATTGGGCCCAAAAAAGTGGATTGGGTGGATTCGTTTCGTTTCTGGACAAATCGGTACATCGGATCCATTCCGGCCCGAATCGGTGCATTAAATGCAACACCGGCATGAATTTCGGCACAGTAACGAAACTGACCCAAACGAACCAAAACAAAACTATTGGGTCCATAAGAGTGGATTTGGCACGTTCGTTTCGTTTCTAGATGAATCGGTGCATCGTTTCATTTCCGGCCCGGATCGGTGCATTAAATGCAACACCTGTTTTTGGCACAGTAACGAAACTGACCCAAACGAACCAAAACATCAATATTGGGTCCAAAAAACTGGATTGGGTGGATTATTTTTGTTTCTGGATGAATCGGTGCATCGTTTCATTTCCGGCCTGGATCGATGAATTAAATGCAACACCGGCATGATTTTCGGCACAGTAACGAAACTGACCCAAACGAACCAAAACATCAATATTGGGTCCAAAAAACTGGATTGGGTGCGTTCGGTTCGTTTCTGGATGAATCGGTGCATCATTTCGTTTCGGGCCCGGATCGGTGCATTAAATGCAACACCGGCATGGTTTTCGGCACAGTAACGAAACGGACCCAAACGATCCAAAACATCACTATTGGGCCCAAAAAAGTGGATTGGGTGGATTCGTTTCGTTTCTGGACAAATCGGTGCATCGGATCCATTCCGGCCCGAATCGGTGCATTAAATGCAACACCGGCATGGTTTTCGGCACAGTAACGAAACGGACCCAAACGATCCAAAACATCACTATTGGGTCCAAAAAACTGGATTGGGTGGATTCGTTTTGTTTCTGGATGAATCGGTGCATCGTTTCATTTCCGGCCCGGATCGATGAATTAAATGCAACACCGGCATGATTTTCGGCACAGTAACGAAACTGACCCAAACGAACCAAAACATCAATATTGGGTCCAAAAAACTGGATTGGGTGCGTTCGTTTTGTTTCTGGATGAATCGGTGCATCGTTTCATTTCCGGCCCGGATCGATGCATTAAATGCAACACCGGCATGATTTTCGGCACAGTAACGAAACTGACCCAAATGAACCAAAACAAAACTATTGGGTCCATAAGAGTGGATTTGGCACGTTCGTTTCGTTTCTGGATGAATCGGTGCACCGTTTCATTCCCGGCCCGGATCGGTGCATTAAATGCAACACCGGCATGGTTTTCGGCACAGTAACGAAACGGACCCAAACGATCCAAAACATCACTATTGGGCCCAAAAAAGTGGATTGGGTGGATTCGTTTCGTTTCTGGAGAAATCGGTGCATCGGATCCATTCCGGCCCGAATCGGTGCATTAAATGCAACACCGGCATGGTTTTCGGCACAGTAACGAAACGGACCCAAACGATCCAAAACATCACTATTGGGCCCAAAAAAGTGGATTGGGTGGATTCGTTTCGTTTCTGGACAAATCGGTGCATCGGATCCATTCCGGCCCGAATCGGTGCATTAAATGCAACACCGGCATGAATTTCGGCACAGTAACGAAACTGACCCAAACGAACCAAAACAAAACTATTGGGTCCATAAGAGTGGATTTGGCACGTTCGTTTCGTTTCCGGATGAATCGGTGCATCGTTTCATTTCCGGCCCGGATCGGTGCATTAAATGCAACACCTGTTTTTGGCACAGTAACGAAACTGACCCAAACGAACCAAAACATCAATATTGGGTCCAAAAAACTGGATTGGGTGGATTCGTTTTGTTTCTGGATGAATCGGTGCATCGTTTCATTTCCGGCCCGGATCGATGAATTAAATGCAACACCGGCATGATTTTCGGCACAGTAACGAAACTGACCCAAACGAACCAAAACATCAATATTGGGTCCAAAAAACTGGATTGGGTGCGTTCGTTTTGTTTCTGGATGAATCGGTGCATCATTTCGTTTCGGGCCCGGATCGGTGCATTAAATGCAACACCGGCATGGTTTTCGGCACAGTAACGAAACGGACCCAAACGATCCAAAACATCACTATTGGGCCCAAAAAAGTGGATTGGGTGGATTCGTTTCGTTTCTGGACAAATCGGTGCATCGGATCCATTCCGGCCCGAATCGGTGCATTAAATGCAACACCGGCATGGTTTTCGGCACAGTAACGAAACGGACCCAAACGATCCAAAACATCACTATTGGGCCCAAAAAAGTGGATTGGGTGGATTCGTTTCGTTTCTGGACAAATCGGTGCATCGGATCCATTCCGGCCCGAATCGGTGCATTAAATGCAACACCGGCATGAATTTCGGCACAGTAACGAAACTGACCCAAACGAACCAAAACAAAACTATTGGGTCCATAAGAGTGGATTTGGCACGTTCGTTTCGTTTCTAGATGAATCGGTGCATCGTTTCATTTCCGGCCCGGATCGGTGCATTAAATGCAACACCTGTTTTTGGCACAGTAACGAAACTGACCCAAACGAACCAAAACATCAATATTGGGTCCAAAAAACTGGATTGGGTGGATTCGTTTTGTTTCTGGATGAATCGGTGCATCGTTTCATTTCCGGCCCGGATCGATGAATTAAATGCAACACCGGCATGATTTTTGGCACAGTAACGAAACTGACCCAAACAAACCAAAACATCAATATTGGGTCCAAAAAACTGGATTGGGTGCGTTCGTTTTGTTTCTGGATGAATCGGTGCATCAATTCGTTTCGGGCCCGGATCGGTGCATTAAATGCAACACCGGCATGGTTTTCGGCACAGTAACGAAACGGACCCAAACGATCCAAAACATCACTATTGGGCCCAAAAAAGTGGATTAGGTGGATTCGTTTCGTTTCTGGACAAATCGGTGCATCGGATCCATTCCGGCCCGAATCGGTGCATTAAATGCAACACCGGCATGGTTTTCGGCACAGTAACGAAACGGACCCAAACGATCCAAAACATCACTATTGGGCCCAAAAAAGTGGATTGGGTGGATTCGTTTCGTTTCTGGACAAATCGGTGCATCGGATCCATTCCGGCCCGAATCGGTGCATTAAATGCAACACCGGCATGAATTTCGGCACAGTAACGAAACTGACCCAAACGAACCAAAACAAAACTATTGGGTCCATAAGAGTGGATTTGGCACGTTCGTTTCGTTTCTAGATGAATCGGTGCATCGTTTCATTTCCGGCCCGGATCGGTGCATTAAATGCAACACCTGTTTTTGGCACAGTAACGAAACTGACCCAAACGAACCAAAACATCAATATTGGGTCCAAAAAACTGGATTGGGTGGATTCGTTTTGTTTCTGGATGAATCGGTGCATCGTTTCATTTCCGGCCCGGATCGATGAATTAAATGCAACACCGGCATGATTTTCGGCACAGTAACGAAACTGACCCAAACGAACCAAAACATCAATATTGGGTCCAAAAAACTGGATTGGGTGCGTTCGTTTCGTTTCTGGATGAATCGGTGCATCGTTTCATTTCCGGCCCGGATCTATGAATTAAATGCAACACCGGCATGATTTTCGGCACAGTAACGAAACTGACCCAAACGAACCAAAACAAAACTATTGGGTCCATAAGAGTGGATTTGGCACGTTCGTTTCGTTTCCGGATGAATCGGTGCATCGTTTCATTTCCGGCCCGGATCGGTGCATTAAATGCAACACCTGTTTTTGGCACAGTAACGAAACTGACCCAAACGAACCAAAACATCACTATTGGGCCCAAAAAAGTGGATTGGGTGGATTCGTTTCGTTTCTGGACAAATCGGTGCATCGGATCCATTCCGGCCCGAATCGGTGCATTAAATGCAACACCGGCATGAATTTCGGCACAGTAACGAAACTGACCCAAACGAACCAAAACAAAACTATTGGGTCCATAAGAGTGGATTTCGCACGTTCGTTTCGTTTCTGGATGAATCGGTGCATCGTTTCATTTCCGGCCCGGATCGGTGCATTAAATGCAACACCTGTTTTTGGCACAGTAACGAAACTGACCCAAACGAACCAAAACATCAATATTGGGTCCAAAAAACTGGATTGGGTGCGTTTGTTTTGTTTCTGGATGAATCGGTGCATCGTTTCATTTCCGGCCCGGATCGATGAATTAAATGCAACACCGGCATGATTTTCGGCACAGTAACGAAACTGACCCAAACGAACCAAAACAAAACTATTGGGTCCATAAGAGTGGATTTGGCACGTTCGTTTCATTTCTGGATGAATCGGTGCATCGTTTCATTTCCGGCCCGGATCGGTGCATTAAATGCAACACCGGCATGAATTTCGGCACAGTAACGAAACTGACCCAAACGAACCAAAACAAAACTATTGGGTCCATAAGAGTGGATTTGGCACGTTCGTTTCGTTTCTAGATGAATCGGTGCATCGTTTCATTTCCGGCCCGGATCGGTGCATTAAATGCAACACCTGTTTTTGGCAGAGTAATGAAACTGACCCAAACGAACCAAAACATCAATATTGGGTCCAAAAAACTGGATTGGGTGGATTCGTTTTGTTTCTGGATGAATCGGTGCATCGTTTCATTTCCGGCCCGGATCGATGAATTAAATGCAACACCGGCATGATTTTCGGCACAGTAACGAAACTGACCCAAACGAACCAAAACATCAATATTGGGTCCAAAAAACTGGATTGGGTGCGTTCGTTTTGTTTCTGGATGAATCGGTGCATCATTTCGTTTCGGGCCCGGATCGGTGCATTAAATGCAACACCGGCATGGTTTTCGGCACAGTAACGAAACGGACCCAAACGATCCAAAACATCACTATTGGGCCCAAAAAAGTGGATTGGGTGGATTCGTTTCGTTTCTGGACAAATCGGTGCATCGGATCCATTCCGGCCCGAATCGGTGCATTAAATGCAACACCGGCATGAATTTCGGCACAGTAACGAAACTGACCCAAACGAACCAAAACAAAACTATTGGGTCCATAAGAGTGGATTTGGCACGTTCTTTCGTTTCTAGATGAATCGGTGCATCGTTTCATTTCCGGCCCGGATCGGTGCATTAAATGCAACACCTGTTTTTGGCACACTAACGAAACTGACCCAAACGAACCAAAACATCAATATTGGGTCCAAAAAACTGGATTGGGTGGATTCGTTTTGTTTCTGGATGAATCGGTGCATCGTTTCATTTCCGGCCCGGATCGATGAATTAAATGCAACACCGGCATGATTTTCGGCACAGTAACGAAACTGACCCAAACGAACCAAAACAAAACTATTGGGTCCATAAGAGTGGATTTGGCACGTTCGTTTCGTTTCTGGATGAATCGGTGCATCGTTTCATTTTCGGCCCGGATCGGTGCATTAAATGCAACACCGGCATGGTTTTCGGCACAGTAACGAAACTGACCCAAACGAACCAAAACATCACTATTGGGTCCAAAAAAGTGGATTGGGTGCATTCATTTTGTTTCTGGATGAATCGGTGCATCGTTTAATTTTCGGCCCGGATCGATGCATTAAATGCAACATCGACATGGTTTTCGGCACAGTAACGAAACTGACCCAAACGAACCAAAACAAAACTATTGGGTCCATAAGAGTGGATTTGGCACGTTCGTTTCGTTTCTGGATGAATCGGTGCATCGTTTCATTTCCGGGCCGGATCGGTGCATCAAATGCAACACCGGCATGGTTTTCGGCACAGTAACGAAACTGACCCAAACGAACCAAAACAAAACTATTGGGTCCAAAAAAGTGGATTGGGTGCGTTTGTTTTGTTTCTGGATGAATCGGTGCATCCTTTCATTTCCGGCCCGGATCGGTGCATTAAATGCAACACCGGCATGGTTTTCGGTACAGTAACGAAGCTGGCCCAAACGAACCAAAACATCACTATTGGGTCCAAAAATGTCGATTGGGCACGTTCGTTTCGTGCTGGACGAATCGGTGCATCATTTCGTTTCGGGCCCGGATCGGTGCATTAAATGCAACACCGGCATGGTTTTCGGCACAGTAACGAAACGGACCCAAACGATCCAAAACATCACTATTGGGCCCAAAAAAGTGGATTGGGTGGATTCGTTTCGTTTCTGGACAAATCGGTGCATCGGATCCATTCCGGCCCGAATCGGTGCATTAAATGCAACACCGGCATGAATTTCGGCACAGTAACGAAACTGACCCAAACGAACCAAAACATCAATATTGGGTCCAAAAAACTGGATTGGGTGCGTTCGTTTCGTTTCTGGATGAATCGGTGCATCATTTCGTTTCGGGCCCGGATCGGTGCATTAAATGCAACACCGGCATGGTTTTCGGCACAGTAACGAAACGGACCCAAACGATCCAAAACATCACTATTGGGCCCAAAAAAGTGGATTGGGTGGATTCGTTTCGTTTCTGGACAAATCGGTGCATCGGATCCATTCCGGCCCGAATCGGTGCATTAAATGCAACACCGGCATGGTTTTCGGCACAGTAACGAAACGGACCCAAACGATCCAAAACATCACTATTGGGTCCAAAAAACTGGATTGGGTGGATTCGTTTTGTTTCTGGATGAATCGGTGCATCGTTTCATTTCCGGCCCGGATCGATGAATTAAATGCAACACCGGCATGATTTTCGGCACAGTAACGAAACTGACCCAAACGAACCAAAACATCAATATTGGGTCCAAAAAACTGGATTGGGTGCGTTCGTTTTGTTTCTGGATGAATCGGTGCATCGTTTCATTTCCGGCCCGGATCGATGAATTAAATGCAACACCGGCATGATTTTCGGCACAGTAACGAAACTGACCCAAACGAACCAAAACAAAACTATTGGGTCCATAAGAGTGGATTTGGCACGTTCGTTTCGTTTCCGGATGAATCGGTGCATCGTTTCATTTCCGGCCCGGATCGGTGCATTAAATGCAACACCTGTTTTTGGCACAGTAACGAAACTGACCCAAACGAACCAAAACATCACTATTGGGCCCAAAAAAGTGGATTGGGTGGATTCGTTTCGTTTCTGGACAAATCGGTGCATCGGATCCATTCCGGCCCGAATCGGTGCATTAAATGCAACACCGGCATGAATTTCGGCACAGTAACGAAACTGACCCAAACGAACCAAAACAAAACTATTGGGTCCATAAGAGTGGATTTGGTACGTTCGTTTCGTTTCTGGATGAATCGGTGCATCGTTTCATTTCCGGCCCGGATCGGTGCATTAAATGCAACACCTGTTTTTGGCACAGTAACGAAACTGACCCAAACGAACCAAAACATCAATATTGGGTCCAAAAAACTGGATTGGGTGCGTTTGTTTTGTTTCTGGATGAATCGGTGCATCGTTTCATTTCCGGCCCGGATCGATGAATTAAATGCAACACCGGCATGATTTTCGGCACAGTAACGAAACTGACCCAAACGAACCAAAACAAAACTATTGGGGCCATAAGAGTGGATTTGGCACGTTCGTTTCGTTTCTGGATGAATCGGTGCATCGTTTCATTTCCGGCCCGGATCGGTGCATCAAATGCAACACCGGCATGGTTTTCGGCACAGTAACGAAACTGACCCAAACGAACCAAAACAAAACTATTGGGTCCAAAAAAGTCGATTGGGTGTGTTCGTTTCGTTTCTGGATGAATCGGTGCATCCTTTCATTTCCGGCCCGGATCGGTGCATTAAATGCAACACCGGCATGGTTTTCGGCACAGTAACGAAACGGACCCAAACGATCCAAAACATCACTATTGGGCCCAAAAAAGTGGATTGGGTGGATTCGTTTCGTTTCTGGACAAATCGGTGCATCGGATCCATTCCGGCCCGAATCGGTGCATTAAATGCAACACCGGCATGGTTTTCGGCACAGTAACGAAACGGACCCAAACGATCCAAAACATCACTATTGGGCCCAAAAAAGTGGATTGGGTGGATTCGTTTCGTTTCTGGACAAATCGGTGCATCGGATCCATTCCGGCCCGAATCGGTGCATTAAATGCAACACCGGCATGAATTTCGGCACAGTAACGAAACTGACCCAAACGAACCAAAACAAAACTATTGGGTCCATAAGAGTGGATTTGGCACGTTCGTTTCGTTTCTAGATGAATCGGTGCATCGTTTCATTTCCGGCCCGGATCGGTGCATTAAATGCAACACCTGTTTTTGGCACAGTAACGAAACTGACCCAAACGAACCAAAACATCAATATTGGGTCCAAAAAACTGGATTGGGTGGATTCGATTTGTTTCTGGATGAATCGGTGCATCGTTTCATTCCGGCCCGGATCGATGAATTAAATGCAACACCGGCATGATTTTCGGCACAGTAACGAAACTGACCCAAACGAACCAAAACATCAATATTGGGTCCAAAAAACTGGATTGGGTGCGTTCGTTTTGTTTCTGGATGAATCGGTGCATCAATTCGTTTCGGGCCCGGATCGGTGCATTAAATGCAACACCGGCATGGTTTTCGGCACAGTAACGAAACGGACCCAAACGATCCAAAACATCACTATTGGGCCCAAAAAAGTGGATTGGGTGGATTCGTTTCGTTTCTGGACAAATCGGTGCATCGGATCCATTCCGGCCCGAATCGGTGCATTAAATGCAACACCGGCATGGTTTTCGGCACAGTAACGAAACGGACCCAAACGATCCAAAACATCACTATTGGGCCCAAAAAAGTGGATTGGGTGGATTCGTTTCGTTTCTGGACAAATCGGTGCATCGGATCCATTCCGGCCCGAATCGGTGCATTAAATGCAACACCGGCATGAATTTCGGCACAGTAACGAAACTGACCCAAACGAACCAAAACAAAACTATTGGGTCCATAAGAGTGGATTTGGCACGTTCGTTTCGTTTCTAGATGAATCGGTGCATCGTTTCATTTCCGGCCCGGATCGGTGCATTAAATGCAACACCTGTTTTTGGCACAGTAACGAAACTGACCCAAACGAACCAAAACATCAATATTGGGTCCAAAAAACTGGATTGGGTGGATTCGTTTTGTTTCTGGATGAATCGGTGCATCGTTTCATTTCCGGCCCGGATCGATGAATTAAATGCAACACCGGCATGATTTTCGGCACAGTAACGAAACTGACCCAAACGAACCAAAACATCAATATTGGGTCCAAAAAACTGGATTGGGTGCGTTCGTTTTGTTTCTGGATGAATCGGTGCATCGTTTCATTTCCGGCCCGGATCGATGAATTAAATGCAACACCGGCATGATTTTCGGCACAGTAACGAAACTGACCCAAACGAACCAAAACAAAACTATTGGGTCCATAAGAGTGGATTTGGCACGTTCGTTTCGTTTCCGGATGAATCGGTGCATCGTTTCATTTCCGGCCCGGATCGGTGCATTAAATGCAACACCTGTTTTTGGCACAGTAACGAAACTGACCCAAACGAACCAAAACATCACTATTGGGCCCAAAAAAGTGGATTGGGTGGATTCGTTTCGTTTCTGGACAAATCGGTGCATCGGATCCATTCCGGCCCGAATCGGTGCATTAAATGCAACACCGGCATGAATTTCGGCACAGTAACGAAACTGACCCAAACGAACCAAAACAAAACTATTGGGTCCATAAGAGTGGATTTCGCACGTTCGTTTCGTTTCTGGATGAATCGGTGCATCGTTTCATTTCCGGCCCGGATCGGTGCATTAATTGCAACACCTGTTTTTGGCACAGTAACGAAACTGACCCAAACGAACCAAAACATCAATATTGGGTCCAAAAAACTGGATTGGGTGCGTTTGTTTTGTTTCTGGATGAATCGGTGCATCGTTTCATTTCCGGCCCGGATCGATGAATTAAATGCAACACCGGCATGATTTTCGGCACAGTAACGAAACTGACCCAAACGAACCAAAACAAAACTATTGGGTCCATAAGAGTGGATTTGGCACGTTCGTTTCATTTCTGGATGAATCGGTGCATCGTTTCATTTCCGGCCCGGATCGGTGCATTAAATGCAACACCGGCATGAATTTCGGCACAGTAACGAAACTGACCCAAACGAACCAAAACAAAACTATTGGGTCCATAAGAGTGGATTTGGCACGTTCGTTTCGTTTCTAGATGAATCGGTGCATCGTTTCATTTCCGGCCCGGATCGGTGCATTAAATGCAACACCTGTTTTTGGCAGAGTAATGAAACTGACCCAAACGAACCAAAACATCAATATTGGGTCCAAAAAACTGGATTGGGTGGATTCGTTTTGTTTCTGGATGAATCGGTGCATCGGTTCATTTCCGGCCCGGATCGATGAATTAAATGCAACACCGGCATGATTTTCGGCACAGTAACGAAACTGACCCAAACGAACCAAAACATCAATATTGGGTCCAAAAAACTGGATTGGGTGCGTTCGTTTTGTTTCTGGATGAATCGGTGCATCATTTCGTTTCGGGCCCGGATCGGTGCATTAAATGCAACACCGGCATGGTTTTCGGCACAGTAACGAAACGGACCCAAACGATCCAAAACATCACTATTGGGCCCAAAAAAGTGGATTGGGTGGATTCGTTTCGTTTCTGGACAAATCGGTGCATCGGATCCATTCCGGCCCGAATCGGTGCATTAAATGCAACACCGGCATGAATTTCGGCACAGTAACGAAACTGACCCAAACGAACCAAAACAAAACTATTGGGTCCATAAGAGTGGATTTGGCACGTTCATTTCGTTTCTAGATGAATCGGTGCATCGTTTCATTTCCGGCCCGGATCGGTGCATTAAATGCAACACCTGTTTTTGGCACACTAACGAAACTGACCCAAACGAACCAAAACATCAATATTGGGTCCAAAAAACTGGATTGGGTGGATTCGTTTTGTTTCTGGATGAATCGGTGCATCGTTTCATTTCCGGCCCGGATCGATGAATTAAATGCAACACCGGCATGATTTTCGGCACAGTAACGAAACTGACCCAAACGAACCAAAACAAAACTATTGGGTCCATAAGAGTGGATTTGGCACGTTCGTTTCGTTTCTGGATGAATCGGTGCATCGTTTCATTTTCGGCCCGGATCGGTGCATTAAATGCAACACCGGCATGGTTTTCGGCACAGTAACGAAACTGACCCAAACGAACCAAAACATCACTATTGGGTCCAAAAAAGTGGATTGGGTGCATTCATTTTGTTTCTGGATGAATCGGTGCATCGTTTAATTTTCGGCCCGGATCGATGCATTAAATGCAACATCGACATGGTTTTCGGCACAGTAACGAAACTGACCCAAACGAACCAAAACAAAACTATTGGGTCCATAAGAGTGGATTTGGCACGTTCGTTTCGTTTCTGGATGAATCGGTGCATCGTTTCATTTCCGGCCCGGATCGGTGCATCAAATGCAACACCGGCATGGTTTTCGGCACAGTAACGAAACTGACCCAAACGAACCAAAACAAAACTATTGGGTCCAAAAAAGTCGATTGGGTGTGTTCGTTTTGTTTCTGGATGAATCGGTGCATCCTTTCATTTCCGGCCCGGATCGGTGCATTAAATGCAACACCGGCATGGTTTTCGGTACAGTAACGAAACTGACCCAAGCGAATCAAAACATCACTATTGGGTCCAAAAAAGTGGATTGGGTGCGTTTGTTTCATTTCTGGATGAATCGGTGCATCCTTTCATCTCCGGCCCGGATCGGTGCATTAAATGCAACACCGGCATGGTTTTCGGCACAGTAACGAAGCTGGCCCAAACGAACCAAAACATCACTATTGGGTCCAAAAATGTCGATTGGGCATGTTCGTTTCGTGCTGGACGAATCGGTGCATCATTTCGTTTCGGGCCCGGATCGGTGCATTAAATGCAACACCGGCATGGTTTTCGGCACAGTAACGAAACGGACCCAAACGATCCAAAACATCACTATTGGGCCCAAAAAAGTGGATTGGGTGGATTCGTTTCGTTTCTGGACAAATCGGTGCATCGGATCCATTCCGGCCCGAATCGGTGCATTAAATGCAACACCGGCATGAATTTCGGCACAGTAACGAAACTGACCCAAACGAACCAAAACAAAACTATTGGGTCCATAAGAGTGGATTTGGCACGTTCATTTCGTTTCTGGATGAATCGGTGCATCGTTTCATTTCCGGCCCGGATCGGTGCATTAAATGCAACACCTGTTTTTGGCACAGTAACGAAACTGACCCAAACGAACCAAAACATCAATATTGGGTCCAAAAAACTGGATTGGGTGGATTCGTTTTGTTTCTGGATGAATCGGTGCATCGTTTCATTTCCGGCCCGGATCGATGAATTAAATGCAACACCGGCATGATTTTCGGCACAGTAACGAAACTGACCCAAACGAACCAAAACATCAATATTGGGTCCAAAAAACTGGATTGGGTGCGTTCGTTTTGTTTCTGGATGAATCGGTGCATCATTTCGTTTCGGGCCCGGATCGGTGCATTAAATGCAACACCGGCATGGTTTTCGGCACAGTAACGAAACGGACCCAAACGATCCAAAACATCACTATTGGGCCCAAAAAAGTGGATTGGGTGGATTCGTTTCGTTTCTGGACAAATCGGTGCATCGGATCCATTCCGGCCCGAATCGGTGCATTAAATGCAACACCGGCATGGTTTTCGGCACAGTAACGAAACGGACCCAAACGATCCAAAACATCACTATTGGGCCCAAAAAAGTGGATTGGGTGGATTCGTTTCGTTTCTGGACAAATCGGTACATCGGATCCATTCCGGCCCGAATCGGTGCATTAAATGCAACACCGGCATGAATTTCGGCACAGTAACGAAACTGACCCAAACGAACCAAAACAAAACTATTGGGTCCATAAGAGTGGATTTGGCACGTTCGTTTCGTTTCTAGATGAATCGGTGCATCGTTTCATTTCCGGCCCGGATCGGTGCATTAAATGCAACACCTGTTTTTGGCACAGTAACGAAACTGACCCAAACGAACCAAAACATCAATATTGGGTCCAAAAAACTGGATTGGGTGGATTATTTTTGTTTCTGGATGAATCGGTGCATCGTTTCATTTCCGGCCTGGATCGATGAATTAAATGCAACACCGGCATGATTTTCGGCACAGTAACGAAACTGACCCAAACGAACCAAAACATCAATATTGGGTCCAAAAAACTGGATTGGGTGCGTTCGGTTCGTTTCTGGATGAATCGGTGCATCATTTCGTTTCGGGCCCGGATCGGTGCATTAAATGCAACACCGGCATGGTTTTCGGCACAGTAACGAAACGGACCCAAACGATCCAAAACATCACTATTGGGCCCAAAAAAGTGGATTGGGTGGATTCGTTTCGTTTCTGGACAAATCGGTGCATCGGATCCATTCCGGCCCGAATCGGTGCATTAAATGCAACACCGGCATGGTTTTCGGCACAGTAACGAAACGGACCCAAACGATCCAAAACATCACTATTGGGTCCAAAAAACTGGATTGGGTGGATTCGTTTTGTTTCTGGATGAATCGGTGCATCGTTTCATTTCCGGCCCGGATCGATGAATTAAATGCAACACCGGCATGATTTTCGGCACAGTAACGAAACTGACCCAAACGAACCAAAACATCAATATTGGGTCCAAAAAACTGGATTGGGTGCGTTCGTTTTGTTTCTGGATGAATCGGTGCATCGTTTCATTTCCGGCCCGGATCGATGAATTAAATGCAACACCGGCATGATTTTCGGCACAGTAACGAAACTGACCCAAACGAACCAAAACAAAACTATTGGGTCCATAAGAGTGGATTTGGCACGTTCGTTTCGTTTCCGGATGAATCGGTGCATCGTTTCATTTCCGGCCCGGATCGGTGCATTAAATGCAACACCTGTTTTTGGCACAGTAACGAAACTGACCCAAACGAACCAAAACATCAATATTGGGTCCAAAAAACTGGATTGGGTGGATTCGTTTTGTTTCTGGATGAATCGGTGCATCGTTTCATTTCCGGCCCGGATCGATGAATTAAATGCAACACCGGCATGATTTTCGGCACAGTAACGAAACTGACCCAAACGAACCAAAACATCAATATTGGGTCCAAAAAACTGGATTGGGTGCGTTCGTTTTGTTTCTGGATGAATCGGTGCATCGTTTCATTTCCGGCCCGGATCGATGAATTAAATGCAACACCGGCATGATTTTCGGCACAGTAACGAAACTGACCCAAACGAACCAAAACAAAACTATTGGGTCCATAAGAGTGGATTTGGCACGTTCGTTTCGTTTCCGGATGAATCGGTGCATCGTTTCATTTCCGGCCCGGATCGGTGCATTAAATGCAACACCTGTTTTTGGCACAGTAACGAAACTGACCCAAACGAACCAAAACATCACTATTGGGCCCAAAAAAGTGGATTGGGTGGATTCGTTTCGTTTCTGGACAAATCGGTGCATCGGATCCATTCCGGCCCGAATCGGTGCATTAAATGCAACACCGGCATGAATTTCGGCACAGTAACGAAACTGACCCAAACGAACCAAAACAAAACTATTGGGTCCATAAGAGTGGATTTGGTACGTTCGTTTCGTTTCTGGATGAATCGGTGCATCGTTTCATTTCCGGCCCGGATCGGTGCATTAAATGCAACACCTGTTTTTGGCACAGTAACGAAACTGACCCAAACGAACCAAAACATCAATATTGGGTCCAAAAAACTGGATTGGGTGCGTTTGTTTTGTTTCTGGATGAATCGGTGCATCGTTTCATTTCCGGCCCGGATCGATGAATTAAATGCAACACCGGCATGATTTTCGGCACAGTAACGAAACTGACCCAAACGAACCAAAACAAAACTATTGGGGCCATAAGAGTGGATTTGGCACGTTCGTTTCGTTTCTGGATGAATCGGTGCATCGTTTCATTTCCGGCCCGGATCGGTGCATCAAATGCAACACCGGCATGGTTTTCGGCACAGTAACGAAACTGACCCAAACGAACCAAAACAAAACTATTGGGTCCAAAAAAGTCGATTGGGTGTGTTCGTTTCGTTTCTGGATGAATCGGTGCATCCTTTCATTTCCGGCCCGGATCGGTGCATTAAATGCAACACCGGCATGGTTTTCGGCACAGTAACGAAACGGACCCAAACGATCCAAAACATCACTATTGGGTCCAAAAAACTGGATTGGGTGGATTCGTTTCGTTTCTGGACAAATCGGTGCATCGGATCCATTCCGGCCCGAATCGGTGCATTAAATGCAACACCGGCATGAATTTCGGCACAGTAACGAAACTGACCCAAACGAACCAAAACATCACTATTGGGTCCAAAAAAGTGGATTGGGTGCGTTCATTTTGTTTCTGGATGAATCGGTGCATCGTTTCATTTTCGGCCCGGATCGATGCATTCAATGCAACACCGACATGGTTTTCGGCACAGTAACGAAACGGACCCAAACGATCCAAAACATCACTATTGGGCCCAAAAAAGTGGATTGGGTGGATTCGTTTCGTTTCTGGACAAATCGGTGCATCGGATCCATTCCGGCCCGAATCGGTGCATTAAATGCAACACCGGCATGGTTTTCGGCACAGTAACGAAACGGACCCAAACGATCCAAAACATCACTATTGGGCCCAAAAAAGTGGATTGGGTGGATTCGTTTCGTTTCTGGACAAATCGGTGCATCGGATCCATTCCGGCCCGAATCGGTGCATTAAATGCAACACCGGCATGGTTTTCGGCACAGTAACGAAACGGACCCAAACGATCCAAAACATCACTATTGGGCCCAAAAAAGTGGATTGGGTGGATTCGTTTCGTTTCTGGACAAATCGGTGCATCGGATCCATTCCGGCCCGAATCGGTGCATTAAATGCAAC
Organism: Echinochloa phyllopogon; assembly: GCA_033239725.1. Classification (NCBI taxonomy): domain Eukaryota; kingdom Viridiplantae; phylum Streptophyta; class Magnoliopsida; order Poales; family Poaceae; genus Echinochloa; species Echinochloa phyllopogon. Next base: position 36,058,674 of record BTCW01000018.1, read on the forward strand.
ACCGGCATGGTTTTCGGCACAGTAACGAAACGGACCCAAACGATCCAAAACATCACTATTGGGTCCAAAAAACTGGATTGGGTGGATTCGTTTTGTTTCTGGATGAATCGGTGCATCGTTTCATTTCCGGCCCGGATCGATGAATTAAATGCAACACCGGCATGATTTTCGGCACAGTAACGAAACTGACCCAAACGAACCAAAACATCAATATTGGGTCCAAAAAACTGGATTGGGTGCGTTCGTTTTGTTTCTGGATGAATCGGTGCATCGTTTCATTTCCGGCCCGGATCGATGAATTAAATGCAACACCGGCATGATTTTCGGCACAGTAACGAAACTGACCCAAACGAACCAAAACAAAACTATTGGGTCCATAAGAGTGGATTTGGCACGTTCGTTTCGTTTCCGGATGAATCGGTGCATCGTTTCATTTCCGGCCCGGATCGGTGCATTAAATGCAACACCTGTTTTTGGCACAGTAACGAAACTGACCCAAACGAACCAAAACATCACTATTGGGCCCAAAAAAGTGGATTGGGTGGATTCGTTTCGTTTCTGGACAAATCGGTGCATCGGATCCATTCCGGCCCGAATCGGTGCATTAAATGCAACACCGGCATGGTTTTCGGCACAGTAACGAAACGGACCCAAATGATCCAAAACATCACTATTGGGCCCAAAAAAGTGGATTGGGTGGATTCGTTTCGTTTCTGGACAAATTGGTGCATCGGATCCATTCCGGCCCGAATCGGTGCATTAAATGCAACACCGGCATGAATTTCGGCACTGTAACGAAACTGACCCAAACGAACCAAAACAAAACTATTGGGTCCATAAGAGTGGATTTGGCACGTTCGTTTCGTTTCCGGATGAATCGGTGCATCGTTTCATTTCCGGCCCGGATCGGTGCATTAAATGCAACACCTGTTTTTGGCACAGTAACGAAACTGACCCAAACGAACCAAAACATCAATATTGGGTCCAAAAAACTGGATTGGGTGGATTCGTTTTGTTTCTGGATGAATCGGTGCATCGTTTCATTTCCGGCCCGGATCGATGAATTAAATGCAACACCGGCATGATTTTCAGCACAGTAACGAAACTGACCCAAACGAACCAAAACATCAATATTGGGTCCAAAAAACTGGATTGGGTGCGTTCGTTTTGTTTCTGGATGAATCGGTGCATCATTTCGTTTCGGGCCCGGATCGGTGCATTAAATGCAACACCGGCATGGTTTTCGGCACAGTAACGAAACGGACCCAAACGATCCAAAACATCACTATTGGGCCCAAAAAAGTGGATTGGGTGGATTCGTTTCGTTTCTGGACAAATCGGTGCATCGGATCCATTCCGGCCCGAATCGGTGCATTAAATGCAACACCGGCATGGTTTTCGGCACAGTAACGAAACGGACCCAAACGATCCAAAACATCACTATTGGGCCCAAAAAAGTGGATTGGGTGGATTCGTTTCGTTTCTGGACAAATCGGTGCATCGGATCCATTCCGGCCCGAATCGGTGCATTAAATGCAACACCGGCATGAATTTCGGCACAGTAACGAAACTGACCCAAACGAACCAAAACAAAACTATTGGGTCCATAAGAGTGGATTTGGCACGTTCGTTTCGTTTCTAGATGAATCGGTGCATCGTTTCATTTCCGGCCCGGATCGGTGCATTAAATGCAACACCTGTTTTTGGCACAGTAACGAAACTGACCCAAACGAACCAAAACATCAATATTGGGTCCAAAAAACTGGATTGGGTGGATTCGTTTTGTTTCTGGATGAATCGGTGCATCGTTTCATTTCCGGCCCGGATCGATGAATTAAATGCAACACCGGCATGATTTTCGGCACAGTAACGAAACTGACCCAAACGAACCAAAACATCAATATTGGGTCCAAAAAACTGGATTGGGTGCGTTCGTTTCGTTTCTGGATGAATCGGTGCATCGTTTCATTTCCGGCCCGGATCGATGAATTAAATGCAACACCGGCATGATTTTCGGCACAGTAACGAAACTGACCCAAACGAACCAAAACAAAACTATTGGGTCCATAAGAGTGGATTTGGCACGTTCGTTTCGTTTCCGGATGAATCGGTGCATCGTTTCATTTCCGGCCCGGATCGGTGCATTAAATGCAACACCTGTTTTTGGCACAGTAACGAAACTGACCCAAACGAACCAAAACATCACTATTGGGCCCAAAAAAGTGGATTGGGTGGATTCGTTTCGTTTCTGGACAAATCGGTGCATCGGATCCATTCCGGCCCGAATCGGTGCATTAAATGCAACACCGGCATGAATTTCGGCACAGTAACGAAACTGACCCAAACGAACCAAAACAAAACTATTGGGTCCATAAGAGTGGATTTGGCACGTTCATTTCGTTTCTGGATGAATCGGTGCATCGTTTCATTTCCGGCCCGGATCGGTGCATTAAATGCAACACCTGTTTTTGGCACAGTAACGAAACTGACCCAAACGAACCAAAACATCAATATTGGGTCCAAAAAACTGGATTGGGTGCGTTTGTTTTGTTTCTGGATGAATCGGTGCATCGTTTCATTTCCGGCCCGGATCGATGAATTAAATGCAACACTGGCATGATTTTCGGCACAGTAACGAAACTGACCCAAACGAACCAAAACAAAACTATTGGGGCCATAAGAGTGGATTTGGCACGTTCGTTTCGTTTCTGGATGAATCGGTGCATCGTTTCATTTCCGGCCCGGATCGGTGCATCAAATGCAACACCGGCATGGTTTTCGGCACAGTAACGAAACTGACCCAAACGAACCAAAACAAAACTATTGGGTCCAAAAAAGTCGATTGGGTGTGTTCGTTTCGTTTCTGGATGAATCGGTGCATCCTTTCATTTCCGGCCCGGATCGGTGCATTAAATGCAACACCGGCATGGTTTTCGGCACAGTAACGAAACGGACCCAAACGATCCAAAACATCACTATTGGGCCCAAAAAAGTGGATTGGGTGGATTCGTTTCGTTTCTGGACAAATCGGTGCATCGGATCCATTCCGGCCCGAATCGGTGCATTAAATGCAACACCGGCATGGTTTTCGGCACAGTAACGAAACGGACCCAAACGATCCAAAACATCACTATTGGGCCCAAAAAAGTGGATTGGGTGGATTCGTTTCGTTTCTGGACAAATCGGTGCATCGGATCCATTCCGGCCCGAATCGGTGCATTAAATGCAACACCGGCATGAATTTCGGCACAGTAACGAAACTGACCCAAACGAACCAAAACAAAACTATTGGGTCCATAAGAGTGGATTTGGCACGTTCGTTTCGTTTCCGGATGAATCGGTGCATCGTTTCATTTCCGGCCCGGATCGGTGCATTAAATGCAACACCTGTTTTTGGCACAGTAACGAAACTGACCCAAACGAACCAAAACATCAATATTGGGTCCAAAAAACTGGATTGGGTGGATTCGTTTTGTTTCTGGATGAATCGGTGCATCGTTTCATTTCCGGCCCGGATCGATGAATTAAATGCAACACCGGCATGATTTTCAGCACAGTAACGAAACTGACCCAAACGAACCAAAACATCAATATTGGGTCCAAAAAACTGGATTGGGTGCGTTCGTTTTGTTTCTGGATGAATCGGTGCATCATTTCGTTTCGGGCCCGGATCGGTGCATTAAATGCAACACCGGCATGGTTTTCGGCACAGTAACGAAACGGACCCAAACGATCCAAAACATCACTATTGGGCCCAAAAAAGTGGATTGGGTGGATTCGTTTCGTTTCTGGACAAATCGGTGCATCGGATCCATTCCGGCCCGAATCGGTGCATTAAATGCAACACCGGCATGGTTTTCGGCACAGTAACGAAACGGACCCAAACGATCCAAAACATCACTATTGGGCCCAAAAAAGTGGATTGGGTGGATTCGTTTCGTTTCTGGACAAATCGGTGCATCGGATCCATTCCGGCCCGAATCGGTGCATTAAATGCAACACCGGCATGAATTTCGGCACAGTAACGAAACTGACCCAAACGAACCAAAACAAAACTATTGGGTCCATAAGAGTGGATTTGGCACGTTCGTTTCGTTTCCGGATGAATCGGTGCATCGTTTCATTTCCGGCCCGGATCGGTGCATTAAATGCAACACCTGTTTTTGGCACAGTAATGAAACTGACCCAAACGAACCAAAACATCAATATTGGGTCCAAAAAACTGGATTGGGTGGATTCGTTTTGTTTCTGGATGAATCGGTGCATCGTTTCATTTCCGGCCCGGATCGATGAATTAAATGCAACACCGGCATGATTTTCGGCACAGTAACGAAACTGACCCAAACGAACCAAAACATCAATATTGGGTCCAAAAAACTGGATTGGGTGCGTTCGTTTTGTTTCTGGATGAATCGGTGCATCATTTCGTTTCGGGCCCGGATCGGTGCATTAAATGCAACACCGGCATGGTTTTCGGCACAGTAACGAAACGGACCCAAACGATCCAAAACATCACTATTGGGCCCAAAAAAGTGGATTGGGTGGATTCGTTTCGTTTCTGGAGAAATCGGTGCATTGGATCCATTCCGGCCCGAATCGGTGCATTAAATGCAACACCGGCATGGTTTTCGGCACTGTAACGAAACGGACCCAAACGATCCAAAACATCACTATTGGGCCCAAAAAAGTGGATTGGGTGGATTCGTTTCGTTTCTGGACAAATCGGTGCATCGGATCCATTCCGGCCCGAATCGGTGCATTAAATGCAACACCGGCATGAATTTCGGCACAGTAACGAAACTGACCCAAACGAACCAAAACAAAACTATTGGGTCCATAAGAGTGGATTTGGCACGTTCGTTTCGTTTCTAGATGAATCGGTGCATCGTTTCATTTCCGGCCCGGATCGGTGCATTAAATGCAACACCAGTTTTTGGCACAGTAACGAAACTGACCCAAACGAACCAAAACATCAATATTGGGTCCAAAAAACTGGATTGGGTGGATTCGTTTTGTTTCTGGATGAATCGGTGCATCGTTTCATTTCCGGCCCGGATCGATGAATTAAATGCAACACCGGCATGATTTTCGGCACAGTAACGAAACTGACCCAAACGAACCAAAACATCAATATTGGGTCCAAAAAACTGGATTGGGTGCGTTCGTTTTGTTTCTGGGATAATCGGTGCATCATTTCGTTTCGGGCCCGGATCGGTGCATTAAATGCAACACCGGCATGGTTTTCGGCACAGTAACGAAACGGACCCAAACGATCCAAAACATCACTATTGGGCCCAAAAAAGTGGATTGGGTGGATTCGTTTCGTTTCTGGACAAATCGGTGCATCGGATCCATTCCGGCCCGAATCGGTGCATTAAATGCAACACCGGCATGGTTTTCGGCACAGTAACGAAACGGACCCAAACGATCCAAAACATCACTATTGGGCCCAAAAAAGTGGATTGGGTGGATTCGTTTCGTTTCTGGACAAATCGGTGCATCGGATCCATTCCGGCCCGAATCGGTGCATTAAATGCAACACCGGCATGAATTTCGGCACAGTAACGAAACTGACCCAAACGAACCAAAACAAAACTATTGGGTCCATAAGAGTGGATTTGGCACGTTCGTTTCGTTTCTAGATGAATCGGTGCATCGTTTCATTTCCGGCCCGGATCGGTGCATTAAATGCAACACCTGTTTTTGGCACAGTAACGAAACTGACCCAAACGAACCAAAACATCAATATTGGGTCCAAAAAACTGGATTGGGTGGATTCGTTTTGTTTCTGGATGAATCGGTGCATCGTTTCATTTCCGGCCCGGATCGATGAATTAAATGCAACACCGGCATGATTTTCGGCACAGTAACGAAACTGACCCAAACGAACCAAAACATCAATATTGGGTCCAAAAAACTGGATTGGGTGCGTTCGTTTTGTTTCTGGATGAATCGGTGCATCATTTCGTTTCGGGCCCGGATCGGTGCATTAAATGCAACACCGGCATGGTTTTCGGCACAGTAACGAAACGGACCCAAACGATCCAAAACATCACTATTGGGCCCAAAAAAGTGGATTGGGTGGATTCGTTTCGTTTCTGGAGAAATCGGTGCATCGGATCCATTCCGGCCCGAATCGGTGCATTAAATGCAACACCGGCATGGTTTTCGGCACAGTAACGAAACGGACCCAAACGATCCAAAACATCACTATTGGGCCCAAAAAAGTGGATTGGGTGGATTCGTTTCGTTTCTGGACAAATCGGTGCATCGGATCCATTCCGGCCCGAATCGGTGCATTAAATGCAACACCGGCATGAATTTCGGCACAGTAACGAAACTGACCCAAACGAACCAAAACAAAACTATTGGGTCCATAAGAGTGGATTTGGCACGTTCGTTTCGTTTCTAGATGAATCGGTGCATCGTTTCATTTCCGGCCCGGATCGGTGCATTAAATGCAACACCTGTTTTTGGCACAGTAACGAAACTGACCCAAACGAACCAAAACATCAATATTGGGTCCAAAAAACTGGATTGGGTGGATTCGTTTTGTTTCTGGATGAATCGGTGCATCGTTTCATTTCCGGCCCGGATCGATGAATTAAATGCAACACCGGCATGATTTTCGGCACAGTAACGAAACTGACCCAAACGAACCAAAACATCAATATTGGGTCCAAAAAACTGGATTGGGTGCGTTCGTTTTGTTTCTGGATGAATCGGTGCATCGTTTCATTTCCGGCCCGGATCGATGAATTAAATGCAACACCGGCATGATTTTCGGCACAGTAACGAAACTGACCCAAACGAACCAAAACAAAACTATTGGGTCCATAAGAGTGGATTTGGCACGTTCGTTTCGTTTCCGGATGAATCGGTGCATCGTTTCATTTCCGGCCCGGATCGGTGCATTAAATGCAACACCTGTTTTTGGCACAGTAACGAAACTGACCCAAACGAACCAAAACATCACTATTGGGCCCAAAAAAGTGGATTGGGTGGATTCGTTTCGTTTCTGGACAAATCGGTGCATCGGATCCATTCCGGCCCGAATCGGTGCATTAAATGCAACACCGGCATGAATTTCGGCACAGTAACGAAACTGACCCAAACGAACCAAAACAAAACTATTGGGTCCATAAGAGTGGATTTGGCACGTTCGTTTCGTTTCTGGATGAATCGGTGCATCGTTTCATTTCCGGCCCGGATCGGTGCATTAAATGCAACACCTGTTTTTGGCACAGTAACGAAACTGACCCAAACGAACCAAAACATCAATATTGGGTCCAAAAAACTGGATTGGGTGCGTTTGTTTTGTTTCTGGATGAATCGGTGCATCGTTTCATTTCCGGCCCGGATCGATGAATTAAATGCAACACCGGCATGATTTTCGGCACAGTAACGAAACTGACCCAAACGAACCAAAACAAAACTATTGGGGCCATAAGAGTGGATTTGGCACGTTCGTTTCGTTTCTGGATGAATCGGTGCATCGTTTCATTTTCGGCCCGGATCGGTGCATTAAATGCAACACCGGCATGGTTTTCGGCACAGTAACGAAACTGACCCAAATGAACCAAAACATCACTATTGGGTCCAAAAAAGTGGATTGGGTGCGTTCATTTTGTTTCTGGATGAATCGGTGCATCGTTTCATTTTCGGCCCGGATCGATGCATTAAATGCAACACCGACATGGTTTTCGGCACAGTAACGAAACTGACCCAAACGAACCAAAACAAAACTATTGGGTCCATAAGAGTGGATTTGGCACGTTCGTTTCGTTTCTGGATGAATCGGTGCATCGTTTCATTTCCGGCCCGGATCGGTGCATCAAATGCAACACCGGCATGGTTTTCGGCACAGTAACGAAACTGACCCAAACGAACCAAAACAAAACTATTGGGTCCAAAAAAGTCGATTGGGTGTGTTCGTTTCGTTTCTGGATGAATCGGTGCATCCTTTCATTTCCGGCCCGGATCGGTGCATTAAATGCAACACCGGCATGGTTTTCGGCACAGTAACGAAACGGACCCAAACGATCCAAAACATCACTATTGGGCCCAAAAAAGTGGATTGGGTGGATTCGTTTCGTTTCTGGACAAATCGGTGCATCGGATCCATTCCGGCCCGAATCGGTGCATTAAATGCAACACCGGCATGGTTTTCGGCACAGTAACGAAACGGACCCAAACGATCCAAAACATCACTATTGGGCCCAAAAAAGTGGATTGGGTGGATTTGTTTCGTTTCTGGACAAATCGGTGCATCGGATCCATTCCGGCCCGAATCGGTGCATTAAATGCAACACCGGCATGAATTTCGGCACAGTAACGAAACTGACCCAAACGAACCAAAACAAAACTATTGGGTCCATAAGAGTGGATTTGGCACGTTCGTTTCGTTTCTAGATGAATCGGTGCATCGTTTCATTTCCGGCCCGGATCGGTGCATTAAATGCAACACCTGTTTTTGGCACAGTAATGAAACTGACCCAAACGAACCAAAACATCAATATTGGGTCCAAAAAACTGGATTGGGTGGATTCGTTTTGTTTCTGGATGAATCGGTGCATCGTTTCATTTCCGGCCCGGATCGATGAATTAAATGCAACACCGGCATGATTTTCGGCATAGTAACGAAACTGACCCAAACGAACCAAAACATCAATATTGGGTCCAAAAAACTGGATTGGGTGCGTTCGTTTTGTTTCTGGATGAATCGGTGCATCATTTCGTTTCGGGCCCGGATCGGTGCATTAAATGCAACACCGGCATGGTTTTCGGCACAGTAACGAAACGGACCCAAACGATCCAAAACATCACTATTGGGCCCAAAAAAGTGGATTGGGTGGATTCGTTTCGTTTCTGGACAAATCGGTGCATCGGATCCATTGCGGCCCGAATCGGTGCATTAAATGCAACACCGGCATGAATTTCGGCACAGTAACGAAACTGACCCAAACGAACCAAAACAAAACTATTGGGTCCATAAGAGTGGATTTGGCACGTTCATTTCGTTTCTAGATGAATCGGTGCATCGTTTCATTTCCGGCCCGGATCGGTGCATTAAATGCAACACCTGTTTTTGGCACACTAACGAAACTGACCCAAACGAACCAAAACATCAATATTGGGTCCAAAAAACTGGATTGGGTGGATTCGTTTTGTTTCTGGATGAATCGGTGCATCGTTTCATTTCCGGCCCGGATCGATGAATTAAATGCAACACCGGCATGATTTTCGGCACAGTAACGAAACTGACCCAATCGAACCAAAACAAAACTATTGGGTCCATAAGAGTGGATTTGGCACGTTCGTTTCGTTTCTGGATGAATCGGTGCATCGTTTCATTTTCGGCCCGGATCGGTGCATTAAATGCAACACCGGCATGGTTTTCGGCACAGTAACGAAACTGACCCAAACGAACCAAAACATCACTATTGGGTCCAAAAAAGTGGATTGGGTGCATTCATTTTGTTTCTGGATGAATCGGTGCATCGTTTAATTTTCGGCCCGGATCGATGCATGAAATGCAACATCGACATGGTTTTCGGCACAGTAACGAAACTGACCCAAACGAACCAAAACAAAACTATTGGGTCCATAAGAGTGGATTTGGCACGTTCGTTTCGTTTCTGGATGAATCGGTGCATCGTTTCATTTCCGGCCCGGATCGGTGCATCAAATGCAACACCGGCATGGTTTTCGGCACACTAACGAAACTGACCCAAACGAACCAAAACAAAACTATTGGGTCCAAAAAAGTCGATTGGGTGTGTTCGTTTTGTTTCTGGATGAATCGGTGCATCCTTTCATTTCCGGCCCGGATCGGTGCATTAACTGCAACACCGGCATGGTTTTCGGTACAGTAACGAAACTGACCCAAGCGAATCAAAACATCACTATTGGGTCCAAAAAAGTGGATTGGGTGCGTTTGTTTCATTTCTGGATGAATCGGTGCATCCTTTCATCTCCGGCCCGGATCGGTGCATTAAATGCAACACCGGCATGGTTTTCGGCACAGTAATGAAGCTGGCCCAAACGAACCAAAACATCACTATTGGGTCCAAAAATGTCGATTGGGCACGTTCGTTTCGTGCTGGACGAATCGGTGCATCATTTCGTTTCGGGCCCGGATCGGTGCATTAAATGCAACACCGGCATGGTTTTCGGCACAGTAACGAAACGGACCCAAACGATCCAAAACATCACTATTGGGCCCAAAAAAGTGGATTGGGTGGATTCGTTTCGTTTCTGGACAAATCGGTGCATCGGATCCATTCCGGCCCGAATCGGTGCATTAAATGCAACACCGGCATGAATTTCGGCACAGTAACGAAACTGACCCAAACGAACCAAAACAAAACTATTGGGTCCATAAGAGTGGATTTGGCACGTTCGTTTCGTTTCCGGATGAATCGGTGCATCGTTTCATTTTCGGCCCGGATCGGTGCATTAAATGCAACACATGTTTTTGGCACAGTAACGAAACTGACCCAAACGAACCAAAACATCAATATTGGGTCCAAAAAACTGGATTGGGTGCGTTCGTTTTGTTTCTGGATGAATCGGTGCATCGTTTCATTTCCGGCCCGGATCGATGAATTAAATGCAACACCGGCATGATTTTCGGCACAGTAACGAAACTAACCCAAACGAACCAAAACAAAACTATTGGGTCCATAAGAGTGGATTTGGCACGTTCGTTTCGTTTCTGGATGAATCGGTGCATCGTTTCATTTCCGGCCCGGATCGGTGCATTAAATGCAACACCTGTTTTTGGCACAGTAACGAAACTGACCCGAACGAACCAAAACATCACTATTGGGTCCAAAAAAGTGGATTGGGTGCGTTCATTTTGTTTCTGGATGAATCGGAGCATCGTTTCATTTTCGGCCCGGATCGATGCATTAAATGCAACACCGACATGGTTTTCGGCACAGTAACGAAACTGACCCAAACGAACCAAAACAAAACTATTGGGTCCATAAGAGTGGATTTGGCACGTTCGTTTCGTTTCTGGATGAATCGGTGCATCATTTCATTTCCGGCCCGGATCGATGCATTAAATGCAACACCTGTTTTTGGCACAGTAACGAAACTGACCCAAACGAACCAAAACATCACTATTGGGTCCAAAAAAGTGGATTGGGTCCGTTCATTTTGTTTCTGGATGAATCGGAGCATCGTTTCATTTTCGGCCCGGATCGATGCATTAAATGCAACACCGACATGGTTTTTGGCACAGTAACGAAACTGACCCAAACGAACCAAAACAAAACTATTGGGTCCATAAGAGTGGATTTGGCACGTTCGTTTCGTTTCTGGATGAATCGGTGCATCGTTTCATTTCCGGCCCGGATCGATGCATCAAATGCAACACCGCCATGGTTTTCGGCACAGTAACGAAACTGACCCAAACGAACCAAAACATCAATATTGGGTCCAAAAAACTAGATTGGGTGCGTTCGTTTTGTTTCTGGATGAATCGGTGCATCGTTTCATTTCCGGCTCGGATCGATGAATTAAATGCAACACCGGCATGATTTTCGGCACAGTAACGAAACTGACCCAAACGAACCAAAACAAAACTATTGGGTCCATAAGAGTGGATTTGGCACGTTCGTTTCGTTTCTGGATGAATCGGTGCATCGTTTCATTTCCGGCCCGGATCGGTGCATTAAATGCAACACCTGTTTTTGGCACAGTAACGAAACTGACCCAAACGAACCAAAACATCACTATTGGGTCCAAAAAAGTGGATTGGGTGCGTTCATTTTGTTTCTGGATGAATCGGAGCATCGTTTCATTTTCGGCCCGGATCGATGCATTAAATGCAACACCGACATGGTTTTCGGCACAGTAACGAAACTGACCCAAACGAACCAAAACAAAACTATTGGGTCCATAAGAGTGGATTTGGCACGTTCGTTTCGTTTCTGGATGAATCGGTGCATCGTTTCATTTCCGGCCCGGATCGGTGCATCAAATGCAACACCGGCATGGTTTTCGGCACAGTAACGAAACTGACCCAAACGAACCAAAACATCAATATTGGGTCCAAAAAACTGGATTGGGTGCGTTCGTTTTGTTTCTGGATGAATCGGTGCATCGTTTCATTTCCGGCCCGGATCGATGAATTAAATGCAACACCGGCATGATTTTCGGCAGAGTAACGAAACTGACCCAAACGAACCAAAACAAAACTATTGGGTCCATAAGAGTGGATTTGGCACATTCGTTTCATTTCTGGATGAATCGGTGCATCGTTTCATTTCCGGCCCGGATCGGTGCATTAAATGCAACACCGGCATGGTTTTCGGCACAGTAACGAAACTGACCCAAACGAACCAAAACATCACTATTGGGTCCAAAAAAGTGGATTGGGTGCGTTCATTTTGTTTCTGGATGAATTGGTGCATCGTTTCATTTTCGGCCCGTATCGATGCATTAAATGCAACACCGACATGGTTTTCGGCACAGTAACGAAACTGACCCAAACGAACCAAAACAAAACTATTGGGTCCATAAGAGTGGATTTGGCACGTTCGTTTCGTTTCTGGATGAATCGGTGCATCGTTTCATTTCCGGGCCGGATCGGTGCATCAAATGCAACAGCGGCATGGTTTTCGGCACAGTAACGAAACTGACCCAAACGAACCAAAACATCAATATTGGGTCCAAAAAACTGGATTGGGTGCGTTCGTTTTGTTTCTGGATGAATCGGTGCATCGTTTCATTTCCGGCCCGGATCGATGCATTAAATGCAACACCTATTTTTGGCACAGTAACGAAACTGACCCAAACGAACCAAAACATCACTATTGGGTCCAAAAAAGTGGATTGGGTCCGTTCATTTTGTTTCTGGATGAATCGGAGCATCGTTTCATTTTCGGCCCGGATCGATGCATTAAATGCAACACCGACATGGTTTTCGGCACAGTAACGAAACCGACCCAAACGAACCAAAACAAAACTATTGGGTCCATAAGAGTGGATTTGGCACGTTCGTTTCGTTTCTGGATGAATCGGTGCATCGTTTCATTTCCGGCCCGGATCGGTGCATCAAATGCAACACCGGCATGGTTTTCGGCACAGTAACGAAACTGACCCAAACGAACCAAAACATCAATATTGGGTCCAAAAAACTAGATTGGGTGCGTTCGTTTTGTTTCTGGATGAATCGGTGCATCGTTTCATTTCCGGCTTGGATCGATGAATTAAATGCAACACTGGCATGATTTTCGGCACAGTAACGAAACTGACCCAAACGAACCAAAACAAAACTATTGGGTCCATAAGAGTGGATTTGGCACGTTCGTTTCGTTTCTGGATGAATCGGTGCATCGTTTCATTTCCGGCCCGGATCGGTGCATTAAATGCAACACCTGTTTTTGGCACAGTAACGAAACTGACCCAAACGAACCAAAACATCACTATTGGGTCCAAAAAAGTGGATTGGGTGCGTTCATTTTGTTTCTGGATGAATCGGAGCATCGTTTCATTTTCGGCCCGGATCGATGCATTAAATGCAACACCGACATGGTTTTCGGCACAGTAACGAAACTGACCCAAACGAACCAAAACAAAACTATTGGGTCCATAAGAGTGGATTTGGCACGTTCGTTTCGTTTCTGGATGAATCGGTGCATCGTTTCATTTCCGGCCCGGATCGGTGCATCAAATGCAACACCGGCATGGTTTTCGGCACAGTAACGAAACTGACCCAAACGAACCAAAACATCAATATTGGGTCCAAAAAACTGGATTGGGTGCGTTCGTTTTGTTTCTGGATGAATCGGTGCATCGTTTCATTTCCGGCCCGGATCGATGAATTAAATGCAACACCGGCATTATTTTCGGCACAGTAACGAAACTGACCCAAACGAACCAAAACAAAACTATTGGGTCCATAAGAGTGGATTTGGCACGTTCGTTTCATTTCTGGATAAATCGGTGCATCGTTTCATTTCCGGCCCGGATCGGTGCATCAAATGCAACACCGGCATGGTTTTCGGCACAGTAACGAAACTGACCCAAACGAACCAAAACATCAATATTGGGTCCAAAAAACTGGATTGGGTGCGTTCGTTTTGTTTCTGGATGAATCGGTGCATCGTTTCATTTCCGGCCCGGATCGATGAATTAAATGCAACACCGGCATTATTTTCGGCACAGTAACGAAACTGACCCAAACGAACCAAAACAAAACTATTGGGTCCATAAGAGTGGATTTGGCACGTTCGTTTCATTTCTGGATAAATCGGTGCATCGTTTCATTTCCGGCCCGGATCGGTGCATTAAATGCAACACCGGCATGGTTTTCGGCACAGTAACGAAACTGACCCAAACGAACCAAAACATCACTATTGGGTCCAAAAAAGTGGATTGGGTGCGTTCATTTTGTTTCTGGATGAATTGGTGCATCGTTTCATTTTCGGCCCGTATCGATGCATTAAATGCAACACCGACATGGTTTTCGGCACAGTAACGAAACTGACCCAAACGAACCAAAACAAAACTATTGGGTCCATAAGAGTGGATTTGGCACGTTCGTTTCGTTTCTGGATGAATCGGTGCATCGTTTCATTTCCGGCCCGGATCGGTGCATCAAATGCAACAGCGGCATGGTTTTCGGCACAGTAACGAAACTGACCCAAACGAACCAAAACATCAATATTGGGTCCAAAAAACTGGATTGGGTGCGTTCGTTTTGTTTCTGGATGAATCGGTGCATCGTTTCATTTCCGGCCCGGATCGATGCATTAAATGCAACACCTATTTTTGGCACAGTAACGAAACTGACCCAAACGAACCAAAACATCACTATTGGGTCCAAAAAAGTGGATTGGGTGCGTTCATTTTGTTTCTGGATGAATCGGAGCATCGTTTCATTTTCGGCCCGGATCGATGCATTAAATGCAACACCGACATGGTTTTCGGCACAGTAACGAAACCGACCCAAACGAACCAAAACAAAACTATTGGGTCCATAAGAGTGGATTTGGCACGTTCGTTTCGTTTCTGGATGAATCGGTGCATCGTTTCATTTCTAGCCCGGATCGGTGCATCAAATGCAACACCGGCATGGTTTTCGGCACAGTAACGAAACGGACCCAAACGATCCAAAACATCACTATTGGGCCCAAAAAAGTGGATTGGGTGGATTCGTTTCGTTTCTGGACAAATCGGTGCATCGGATCCATTCCGGCCCGAATCGGTGCATTAAATGCAACACCGGCATGAATTTCGGCACAGTAACGAAACTGACCCAAATGAACCAAAACATCACTATTGGGTCCAAAAAAGTGGATTGGGTGCGTTCATTTTGTTTCTGGATGAATCGGTGCATCGTTTCATTTTCGGCCCGGATCGATGCATTAAATGCAACACCGACATGGTTTTCGGCACAGTAACGAAACTGACCCAAACGAACCAAAACATCAATATTGGGTCCAAAAAACTAGATTGGGTGCGTTCGTTTTGTTTCTGGATGAATCGGTGCATCGTTTCATTTCCGGCTCGGATCGATGAATTAAATGCAACACCGGCATGATTTTCGGCACAGTAACGAAACTGACCCAAACGAACCAAAACAAAACTATTGGGTCCATAAGAGTGGATTTGGCACGTTCGTTTCGTTTCTGGATGAATCGGTGCATCGTTTCATTTTCGGCCCGGATCGGTGCATTAAATGCAACACCTGTTTTTGGCACAGTAACGAAACTGACCCAAACGAACCAAAACATCACTATTGGGTCCAAAAAAGTGGATTGGGTGCGTTCATTTTGTTTCTGGATGAATCGGAGCATCGTTTCATTTTCGGCCCGGATCGATGCATTAAATGCAACACCGACATGGTTTTCGGCACAGTAACGAAACTGACCCAAACAAACCAAAACAAAACTATTGGGTCCATAAGAGTGGATTTGGCACGTTCGTTTCGTTTCTGGATGAATCGGTGCATCGTTTCATTTCCGGCCCGGATCGGTGCATCAAATGCAACACCGGCATGGTTTTCGGCACAGTAACGAAACTGACCCAAACGAACCAAAACATCAATATTGGGTCCAAAAAACTGGATTGGGTGCGTTCGTTTTGTTTCTGGATGAATCGGTGCATCGTTTCATTTCCGGCCCGGATCGATGAATTAAATGCAATACCGGCATTATTTTCGGCACAGTAACGAAACTGACCCAAACGAACCAAAACAAAACTATTGGGTCCATAAGAGTGGATTTGGCACGTTCGTTTCGTTTCCGGATGAATCGGTGCATCGTTTCATTTCCGGCCCGGATCGATGCATTAAATGCAACACCTATTTTTGGCACAGTAACGAAACTGACCCAAACGAACCAAAACATCACTATTGGGTCCAAAAAAGTGGATTGGGTGCGTTCATTTTGTTTCTGGATGAATCGGAGCATCGTTTCATTTTCGGCCCGGATCGATGCATTAAATGCAACACCGACATGGTTTTCGGCACAGTAACGAAACCGACCCAAACGAACCAAAACAAAACTATTGGGTCCATAAGAGTGGATTTGGCACGTTCGTTTCGTTTCTGGATGAATCGGTGCATCGTTTCATTTCTAGCCCGGATCGGTGCATCAAATGCAACACCGGCATGGTTTTCGGCACAGTAACGAAACGGACCCAAACGATCCAAAACATCACTATTGGGCCCAAAAAAGTGGATTGGGTGGGTTCGTTTCGTTTCTGGACAAATCGGTGCATCGGATCCATTCCGGCCCGAATCGGTGCATTAAATGCAACACCGGCATGAATTTCGGCACAGTAACGAAACTGACTCAAATGAACCAAAACATCACTATTGGGTCCAAAAAAGTGGATTGGGTGCGTTCATTTTGTTTCTGGATGAATCGGTGCATCGTTTCATTTTCGGCCCGGATCGATGCATTAAATGCAACACCGACATGGTTTTCGGCACAGTAACGAAACTGACCCAAACGAACCAAAACATCAATATTGGGTCCAAAAAACTAGATTGGGTGCGTTCGTTTTGTTTCTGGATGAATCGGTGCATCGTTTCATTTCCGGCTCGGATCGATGAATTAAATGCAACACCGGCATGATTTTCGGCACAGTAACGAAACTGACCCAAACGAACCAAAACAAAACTATTGGGTCCATAAGAGTGGATTTGGCACGTTCGTTTCGTTTCTGGATGAATCGGTGCATCGTTTCATTTCCGGCCCGGATCGGTGCATTAAATGCAACACCTGTTTTTGGCACAGTAACGAAACTGACCCAAACGAACCAAAACATCACTATTGGGTCCAAAAAAGTGGATTGGGTGCGTTCATTTTGTTTCTGGATGAATCGGAGCATCGTTTCATTTTCGGCCCGGATCGATGCATTAAATGCAACACCGACATGGTTTTCGGCACAGTAACGAAACTGACCCAAACGAACCAAAACAAAACTATTGGGTCCATAAGAGTGGATTTGGCACGTTCGTTTCGTTTCTGGATGAATCGGTGCATCGTTTCATTTCCGGCCCGGATCGGTGCATCAAATGCAACACCGGCATGGTTTTCGGCACAGTAACGAAACTGACCCAAACGAACCAAAACATCAATATTGGGTCCAAAAAACTGGATTGGGTGCGTTCGTTTTGTTTCTGGATGAATCGGTGCATCGTTTCATTTCTGGCCCGGATCGATGAATTAAATGCAACACCGGCATTATTTTCGGCACAGTAACGAAACTGACCCAAACGAACCAAAACAAAACTATTGGGTCCATAAGAGTGGATTTGGCACGTTCGTTTCGTTTCCGGATGAATCGGTGCATCGTTTCATTTCCGGCCCGGATCGGTGCATTAAATGCAACACCTGTTTTTGGCACAGTAACGAAACTGACCCAAACGAACCAAAACATCACTATTGGGCCCAAAAAAGTGGATTGGGTGGATTCGTTTCGTTTCTGGACAAATCGGTGCATCGGATCCATTCCGGCCCGAATCGGTGCATTAAATGCAACACCGGCATGAATTTCGGCATAGTAACGAAACTGACCCAAATGAACCAAAACAAAACTATTGGGTCCATAAGAGTGGATTTGGCACGTTCGTTTCGTTTCTGGATGAATCGGTGCATCGTTTCATTTCCGGCCCGGATCGGTGCATTAAATGCAACACCTGTTTTTGGCACAGTAACGAAACTGACCCAAACGAACCAAAACATCAATATTGGGTCCAAAAAACTGGATTGGGTGCGTTTGTTTTGTTTCTGGATGAATCGGTGCATCGTTTCATTTCCGGCCCGGATCGATGAATTAAATGCAACACCGGCATGATTTTCGGCACAGTAACGAAACTGACCCAAACGAACCAAAACAAAACTATTGGGGCCATAAGAGTGGATTTGGCACGTTCGTTTCGTTTCTGGATGAATCGGTGCATCGTTTCATTTTCGGCCCGGATCGGTGCATTAAATGCAACACCGGCATGGTTTTCGGCACAGTAACGAAACTGACCCAAATGAACCAAAACATCACTATTGGGTCCAAAAAAGTGGATTGGGTGCGTTCATTTTGTTTCTGGATGAATCGGTGCATCGTTTCATTTTCGGCCCGGATCGATGCATTAAATGCAACACCGACATGGTTTTCGGCACAGTAACGAAACTGACCCAAACGAACCAAAACAAAACTATTGGGTCCATAAGAGTGGATTTGGCACGTTCGTTTCGTTTCTGGATGAATCGGTGCATCGTTTCATTTCCGGCCCGGATCGGTGCATCAAATGCAACACCGGCATGGTTTTCGGCACAGTAACGAAACTGACCCAAACGAACCAAAACAAAACTATTGGGTCCAAAAAAGTCGATTGGGTGTATTCGTTTCGTTTCTGGATGAATCGGTGCATCCTTTCATTTCCGGCCCCGATCGGTGCATTAAATGCAACACCGGCATGGTTTTCGGCACAGTAACGAAACGGACCCAAACGATCCAAAACATCACTATTGGGCCCAAAAAAGTGGATTGGGTGGATTCGTTTCGTTTCTGGACAAATCGGTGCATCGGATCCATTCCGGCCCGAATCGGTGCATTAAATGCAACACCGGCATGGTTTTCGGCACAGTAACGAAACGGACCCAAATGATCCAAAACATCACTATTGGGCCCAAAAAAGTGGATTGGGTGGATTTGTTTCGTTTCTGGACAAATCGGTGCATCGGATCCATTCCGGCCCGAATCGGTGCATTAAATGCAACACCGGCATGAATTTCGGCACAGTAACGAAACTGACCCAAACGAACCAAAACAAAACTATTGGGTCCATAAGAGTGGATTTGGCACGTTCGTTTCGTTTCTAGATGAATCGGTGCATCGTTTCATTTCCGGCCCGGATCGGTGCATTAAATGCAACACCTGTTTTTGGCACAGTAATGAAACTGACCCAAACGAACCAAAACATCAATATTGGGTCCAAAAAACTGGATTGGGTGGATTCGTTTTGTTTCTGGATGAATCGGTGCATCGTTTCATTTCCGGCCCGGATCGATGAATTAAATGCAACACCGGCATGATTTTCGGCACAGTAACGAAACTGACCCAAACGAACCAAAACATCAATATTGGGTCCAAAAAACTGGATTGGGTGCGTTCGTTTTGTTTCTGGATGAATCGGTGCATCATTTCGTTTCGGGCCCGGATCGGTGCATTAAATGCAACACCGGCATGGTTTTCGGCACAGTAACGAAACGGACCCAAACGATCCAAAACATCACTATTGGGCCCAAAAAAGTGGATTGGGTGGATTCGTTTCGTTTCTGGACAAATCGGTGCATCGGATCCATTCCGGCCCGAATCGGTGCATTAAATGCAACACCGGCATGAATTTCGGCACAGTAACGAAACTGACCCAAACGAACCAAAACAAAACTATTGGGTCCATAAGAGTGGATTTGGCACGTTCATTTCGTTTCTAGATGAATCGGTGCATCGTTTCATTTTCGGCCCGGATCGATGCATTAAATGCAACACCGACATGGTTTTCGGCACAGTAACGAAACTGACCCAAACGAACCAAAACAAAACTATTGGGTCCATAAGAGTGGATTTGGCACGTTCGTTTCGTTTCTGGATGAATCGGTGCATCGTTTCATTTCTAGCCCGGATCGGTGCATCAAATGCAACACCGGCATGGTTTTAGGCACAGTAACGAAACGGACCCAAACGATCCAAAACATCACTATTGGGCCCAAAAAAGTGGATTGGGTGGATTCGTTTCGTTTCTGGACAAATCGGTGCATCGGATCCATTCCGGCCCGAATCGGTGCATTAAATGCAACACCGGCATGAATTTCGGCACAGTAACGAAACTGACCCAAATGAACCAAAACATCACTATTGGGTCCAAAAAAGTGGATTGGGTGCGTTCATTTTGTTTCTGGATGAATCGGTGCATCGTTTCATTTTCGGCCCGGATCGATGCATTAAATGCAACACCGACATGGTTTTCGGCACAGTAACGAAACTGACCCAAACGAACCAAAACATCAATATTGGGTCCAAAAAACTAGATTGGGTGCGTTCGTTTTGTTTCTGGATGAATCGGTGCATCGTTTCATTTCCGGCTCGGATCGATGAATTAAATGCAACACCGGCATGATTTTCGGCACAGTAACGAAACTGACCCAAACGAACCAAAACAAAACTATTGGGTCCATAAGAGTGGATTTGGCACGTTCGTTTCGTTTCTGGATGAATCGGTGCATCGTTTCATTTCCGGCCCGGATCGGTGCATTAAATGCAACACCTGTTTTTGGCACAGTAACGAAACTGATCCAAACGAACCAAAACATCACTATTGGGTCCAAAAAAGTGGATTGGGTGCGTTCATTTTGTTTCTGGATGAATCGGAGCATCGTTTCATTTTCGGCCCGGATCGATGCATTAAATGCAACACCGACATGGTTTTCGGCACAGTAACGAAACTGACCCAAACGAACCAAAACAAAACTATTGGGTCCATAAGAGTGGATTTGGCACGTTCATTTCGTTTCTGGATGAATCGGTGCATCGTTTCATTTCCGGCCCGGATCGGTGCATCAAATGCAACACCGGCATGGTTTTCGGCACAGTAACGAAACTGACCCAAACGAACCAAAACATCAATATTGGGTCCAAAAAACTGGATTGGGTGCGTTCGTTTTGTTTCTGGATGAATCGGTGCATCGTTTCATTTCCGGCCCGGATCGATGAATTAAATGCAACACCGGCATTATTTTCGGCACAGTAACGAAACTGACCCAAACGAACCAAAACAAAACTATTGGGTCCATAAGAGTGGATTTGGCACGTTCGTTTCGTTTCCGGATGAATCGGTGCATCGTTTCATTTCCGGCCCGGATCGGTGCATTAAATGCAACACCTGTTTTTGGCACAGTAACGAAACTGACCCAAACGAACCAAAACATCACTATTGGGCCCAAAAAAGTGGATTGGGTGGATTCGTTTCGTTTCTGGACAAATCGGTGCATCGGATCCATTCCGGCCCGAATCGGTGCATTAAATGCAACACCGGCATGAATTTCGGCACAGTAACGAAACTGACCCAAACGAACCAAAACAAAACTATTGGGTCCATAAGAGTGGATTTGGCACGTTCGTTTCGTTTCTGGATGAATCGGTGCATCGTTTCATTTCCGGCCCGGATCGGTGCATTAAATGCAACACCTGTTTTTGGCACAGTAACGAAACTGACCCAAACGAACCAAAACATCAATATTGGGTCCAAAAAACTGGATTGGGTGCGTTTGTTTTGTTTCTGGATGAATCGGTGCATCGTTTCATTTCCGGCCCGGATCGATGAATTAAATGCAACACCGGCATGATTTTCGGCACAGTAACGAAACTGACCCAAACGAACCAAAACATCAATATTGGGTCCAAAAAACTGGATTGGGTGCGTTCGTTTTGTTTCTGGATGAATCGGTGCATCATTTCGTTTCGGGCCCGGATCGGTGCATTAAATGCAACACCGGCATGGTTTTCGGCACAGTAACGAAACGGACCCAAACGATCCAAAACATCACTATTGGGCCCAAAAAAGTGGATTGGGTGGATTCGTTTCGTTTCTGGACAAATCGGTGCATCGGATCCATTCCGGCCCGAATCGGTGCATTAAATGCAACACCGGCATGAATTTCGGCACAGTAACGAAACTGACCCAAACGAACCAAAACAAAACTATTGGGTCCATAAGAGTGGATTTGGCACGTTCATTTCGTTTCTAGATGAATCGGTGCATCGTTTCATTTTCGGCCCGGATCGATGCATTAAATGCAACACCGACATGGTTTTCGGCACAGTAACGAAACTGACCCAAACGAACCAAAACAAAACTATTGGGTCCATAAGAGTGGATTTGGCACGTTCGTTTCGTTTCTGGATGAATCGGTGCATCGTTTCATTTCTAGCCCGGATCGGTGCATCAAATGCAACACCGGCATGGTTTTCGGCACAGTAACGAAACGGACCCAAACGATCCAAAACATCACTATTGGGCCCAAAAAAGTGGATTGGGTGGATTCGTTTCGTTTCTGGACAAATCGGTGCATCGGATCCATTCCGGCCCGAATCGGTGCATTAAATGCAACACCGGCATGAATTTCGGCACAGTAACGAAACTGACCCAAATGAACCAAAACATCACTATTGGGTCCAAAAAAGTGGATTGGGTGCGTTCATTTTGTTTCTGGATGAATCGGTGCATCGTTTCATTTTCGGCCCGGATCGATGCATTAAATGCAACACCGACATGGTTTTCGGCACAGTAACGAAACTGACCCAAACGAACCAAAACATCAATATTGGGTCCAAAAAACTAGATTGGGTGCGTTCGTTTTGTTTCTGGATGAATCGGTGCATCGTTTCATTTCCGGCTCGGATCGATGAATTAAATGCAACACCGGCATGATTTTCGGCACAGTAACGAAACTGACCCAAACGAACCAAAACAAAACTATTGGGTCCATAAGAGTGGATTTGGCACGTTCGTTTCGTTTCTGGATGAATCGGTGCATCGTTTCATTTCCGGCCCGGATCGGTGCATTAAATGCAACACCTGTTTTTGGCACAGTAACGAAACTGACCCAAACGAACCAAAACATCACTATTGGGTCCAAAAAAGTGGATTGGGTGCGTTCATTTTGTTTCTGGATGAATCGGAGCATCGTTTCATTTTCGGCCCGGATCGATGCATTAAATGCAACACCGACATGGTTTTCGGCACAGTAACGAAACTGACCCAAACGAACCAAAACAAAACTATTGGGTCCATAAGAGTGGATTTGGCACGTTCGTTTCGTTTCTGGATGAATCGGTGCATCGTTTCATTTCCGGCCCGGATCGGTGCATCAAATGCAACACCGGCATGGTTTTCGGCACAGTAACGAAACTGACCCAAACGAACCAAAACATCAATATTGGGTCCAAAAAACTGGATTGGGTGCGTTCGTTTTGTTTCTGGATGAATCGGTGCATCGTTTCATTTCCGGCCCGGATCGATGAATTAAATGCAACACCGGCATTATTTTCGGCACAGTAACGAAACTGACCCAAACGAACCAAAACAAAACTATTGGGTCCATAAGAGTGGATTTGGCACGTTCGTTTCGTTTCCGGATGAATCGGTGCATCGTTTCATTTCCGGCCCGGATCGGTGCATTAAATGCAACACCTGTTTTTGGCACAGTAACGAAACTGACCCAAACGAACCAAAACATCACTATTGGGCCCAAAAAAGTGGATTGGGTGGATTCGTTTCGTTTCTGGACAAATCGGTGCATCGGATCCATTCCGGCCCGAATCGGTGCATTAAATGCAACACCGGCATAAATTTCGGCACAGTAACGAAACTGACCCAAACGAACCAAAACAAAACTATTGGGTCCATAAGAGTGGATTTGGCACGTTCGTTTCGTTTCTGGATGAATCGGTGCATCGTTTCATTTCCGGCCCGGATCGGTGCATTAAATGCAACACCTGTTTTTGGCACAGTAACGAAACTGACCCAAACGAACCAAAACATCAATATTGGGTCCAAAAAACTGGATTGGGTGCGTTTGTTTTGTTTCTGGATGAATCGGTGCATCGTTTCATTTCCGGCCCGGATCGATGAATTAAATGCAACACCGGCATGATTTTCGGCACAGTAACGAAACTGACCCAAACGAACCAAAACAAAACTATTGGGGCCATAAGAGTGGATTTGGCACGTTCGTTTCGTTTCTGGATGAATCGGTGCATCGTTTCATTTTCGGCCCGGATCGGTGCATTAAATGCAACACCGGCATGGTTTTCGGCACAGTAACGAAACTGACCCAAATGAACCAAAACATCACTATTGGGTCCAAAAAAGTGGATTGGGTGCGTTCATTTTGTTTCTGGATGAATCGGTGCATCGTTTCATTTTCGGCCCGGATCGATGCATTAAATGCAACACCGACATGGTTTTCGGCACAGTAACGAAACTGACCCAAACGAACCAAAACAAAACTATTGGGTCCATAAGAGTGGATTTGGCACGTTCGTTTCGTTTCTGGATGAATCGGTGCATCGTTTCATTTCCGGCCCGGATCGGTGCATCAAATGCAACACCGGCATGGTTTTCGGCACAGTAACGAAACTGACCCAAACGAACCAAAACAAAACTATTGGGTCCAAAAAAGTCGATTGGGTGTGTTCGTTTCGTTTCTGGATGAATCGGTGCATCCTTTCATTTCCGGCCCGGATCGGTGCATTAAATGCAACACCGGCATGGTTTTCGGCACAGTAACGAAACGGACCCAAACGATCCAAAACATCACTATTGGGCCCAAAAAAGTGGATTGGGTGGATTCGTTTCGTTTCTGGACAAATCGGTGCATCGGATCCATTCCGGCCCGAATCGGTGCATTAAATGCAACACCGGCATGGTTTTCGGCACAGTAACGAAACGGACCCAAATGATCCAAAACATCACTATTGGGCCCAAAAAAGTGGATTGGGTGGATTTGTTTCGTTTCTGGACAAATCGGTGCATCGGATCCATTCCGGCCCGAATCGGTGCATTAAATGCAACACCGGCATGAATTTCGGCACAGTAACGAAACTGACCCAAACGAACCAAAACAAAACTATTGGGTCCATAAGAGTGGATTTGGCACGTTCGTTTCGTTTCTAGATGAATCGGTGCATCGTTTCATTTCCGGCCCGGATCGGTGCATTAAATGCAACACCTGTTTTTGGCACAGTAATGAAACTGACCCAAACGAACCAAAACATCAATATTGGGTCCAAAAAACTGGATTGGGTGGATTCGTTTTGTTTCTGGATGAATCGGTGCATCGTTTCATTTCCGGCCCGGATCGATGAATTAAATGCAACACCGGCATGATTTTCGGCACAGTAACGAAACTGACCCAAACGAACCAAAACATCAATATTGGGTCCAAAAAACTGGATTGGGTGCGTTCGTTTTGTTTCTGGATGAATCGGTGCATCATTTCGTTTCGGGCCCGGATCGGTGCATTAAATGCAACACCGGCATGGTTTTCGGCACAGTAACGAAACGGACCCAAACGATCCAAAACATCACTATTGGGCCCAAAAAAGTGGATTGGGTGGATTCGTTTCGTTTCTGGACAAATCGGTGCATCGGATCCATTCCGGCCCGAATCGGTGCATTAAATGCAACACCGGCATGAATTTCGGCACAGTAACGAAACTGACCCAAACGAACCAAAACAAAACTATTGGGTCCATAAGAGTGGATTTGGCACGTTCATTTCGTTTCTAGATGAATCGGTGCATCGTTTCATTTTCGGCCCGGATCGATGCATTAAATGCAACACCGACATGGTTTTCGGCACAGTAACGAAACTGACCCAAACGAACCAAAACAAAACTATTGGGTCCAAAAGAGTGGATTTGGCACGTTCGTTTCGTTTCTGGATGAATCGGTGCATCGTTTCATTTCCGGCCCGGATCGGTGCATCAAATGCAACACCGGCATGGTTTTCGGCACAGTATCGAAACTGACCCAAACGAACCAAAACAAAACTATTGGGTCCAAAAAAGTCGATTGGGTGTGTTCGTTTCGTTTCTGGATGAATCGGTGCATCCTTTCATTTCCGGCCCGGATCGGTGCATTAAATGCAACACCGGCATGGTTTTCGGCACAGTAACGAAACGGACCCAAACGATCCAAAACATCACTATTGGGCCCAAAAAAGTGGATTGGGTGGATTCGTTTCGTTTCTGGACAAATCGGTGCATCGGATCCATTCCGGCCCGAATCGGTGCATTAAATGCAACACCGGCATGGTTTTCGGCACAGTAACGAAACGGACCCAAATGATCCAAAACATCACTATTGGGCCCAAAAAAGTGGATTGGGTGGATTTGTTTCGTTTCTGGACAAATCGGTGCATCGGATCCATTCCGGCCCGAATCGGTGCATTAAATGCAACACCGGCATGAATTTCGGCACAGTAACGAAACTGACCCAAACGAACCAAAACAAAACTATTGGGTCCATAAGAGTGGATTTGGCACGTTCGTTTCGTTTCTAGATGAATCGGTGCATCGTTTCATTTCCGGCCCGGATCGGTGCATTAAATGCAACACCTGTTTTTGGCACAGTAATGAAACTGACCCAAACGAACCAAAACATCAATATTGGGGTCCAAAAAACTGGATTGGGTGGATTCGTTTTGTTTCTGGATGAATCGGTGCATCGTTTCATTTCCGGCCCGGATCGATGAATTAAATGCAACACCGGCATGATTTTCGGCACAGTAACGAAACTGACCCAAACGAACCAAAACATCAATATTGGGTCCAAAAAACTGGATTGGGTGCGTTCGTTTTGTTTCTGGATGAATCGGTGCATCATTTCGTTTCGGGCCCGGATCGGTGCATTAAATGCAACACCGGCATGGTTTTCGGCACAGTAACGAAACGGACCCAAACGATCCAAAACATCACTATTGGGCCCAAAAAAGTGGATTGGGTGGATTCGTTTCGTTTCTGGACAAATCGGTGCATCGGATCCATTCCGGCCCGAATCGGTGCATTAAATGCAACACCGGCATGAATTTCGGCACAGTAACGAAACTGACCCAAACGAACCAAAACAAAACTATTGGGTCCATAAGAGTGGATTTGGCACGTTCATTTCGTTTCTAGATGAATCGGTGCATCGTTTCATTTCCGGCCCGGATCGGTGCATTAAATGCAACACCTGTTTTTGGCACACTAACGAAACTGACCCAAACGAACCAAAACATCAATATTGGGTCCAAAAAACTGGATTGGGTGGATTCGTTTTGTTTCTGGATGAATCGGTGCATCGTTTCATTTCCGGCCCGGATCGATGAATTAAATGCAACACCGGCATGATTTTCGGCACAGTAACGAAACTGACCCAAACGAACCAAAACAAAACTATTGGGTCCATAAGAGTGGATTTGGCACGTTCGTTTCGTTTCTGGATGAATCGGTGCATCGTTTCATTTTCGGCCCGGATCGGTGCATTAAATGCAACACCGGCATGGTTTTCGGCACAGTAACGAAACTGACCCAAACGAACCAAAACATCACTATTGGGTCCAAAAAAGTGGATTGGGTGCATTCATTTTGTTTCTGGATGAATCGGTGCATCGTTTAATTTTCGGCCCGGATCGATGCATGAAATGCAACATCGACATGGTTTTCGGCACAGTAACGAAACTGACCCAAACGAACCAAAACAAAACTATTGGGTCCATAAGAGTGGATTTGGCACGTTCGTTTCGTTTCTGGATGAATCGGTGCATCGTTTCATTTCCGGCCCGGATCGGTGCATCAAATGCAACACCGGCATGGTTTTCGGCACAGTAACGAAACTGACCCAAACGAACCAAAACAAAACTATTGGGTCCAAAAAAGTCGATTGGGTGTGTTCGTTTTGTTTCTGGATGAATCGGTGCATCCTTTCATTTCCGGCCCGGATCGGTGCATTAAATGCAACACCGGCATGGTTTTCGGTACAGTAACGAAACTGACCCAAGCGAATCAAAACATCACTATTGGGTCCAAAAAAGTGGATTGGGTGCGTTTGTTTCATTTCTGGATGAATCGGTGCATCCTTTCATCTCCGGCCCGGATCGGTGCATTAAATGCAACACCGGCATGGTTTTCGGCACAGTAACGAAGCTGGCCCAAACGAACCAAAACATCACTATTGGGTCCAAAAATGTCGATTGGGCACGTTCGTTTCGTGCTGGACGAATCGGTGCATCATTTCGTTTCGGGCCCGGATCGGTGCATTAAATGCAACACCGGCATGGTTTTCGGCACAGTAACGAAACGGACCCAAACGATCCAAAACATCACTATTGGGCCCAAAAAAGTGGATTGGGTGGATTCGTTTCGTTTCTGGACAAATCGGTGCATCGGATCCATTCCGGCCCGAATCGGTGCATTAAATGCAACACCGGCATGAATTTCGGCACAGTAACGAAACTGACCCAAACGAACCAAAACAAAACTATTGGGTCCATAAGAGTGGATTTGGCACGTTCGTTTCGTTTCCGGATGAATCGGTGCATCGTTTCATTTTCGGCCCGGATCGGTGCATTAAATGCAACACATGTTTTTGGCACAGTAACGAAACTGACCCAAACGAACCAAAACATCAATATTGGGTCCAAAAAACTGGATTGGGTGCGTTCGTTTTGTTTCTGGATGAATCGGTGCATCGTTTCATTTCCGGCCCGGATCGATGAATTAAATGCAACACCGGCATGATTTTCGGCACAGTAACGAAACTAACCCAAACGAACCAAAACAAAACTATTGGGTCCATAAGAGTGGATTTGGCACGTTCGTTTCGTTTCTGGATGAATCGGTGCATCATTTCATTTCCGGCCCGGATCGGTGCATTAAATGCAACACCTGTTTTTGGCACAGTAACGAAACTGACCCAAACGAACCAAAACATCACTATTGGGTCCAAAAAAGTGGATTGGGTGCGTTCATTTTGTTTCTGGATGAATCGGAGCATCGTTTCATTTTCGGCCCGGATCGATGCATTAAATGCAACACCGACATGGTTTTCGGCACAGTAACGAAACTGACCCAAACGAACCAAAACAAAACTATTGGGTCCATAAGAGTGGATTTGGCACGTTCGTTTCGTTTCTGGATGAATCGGTGCATCATTTCATTTCCGGCCCGGATCGATGCATTAAATGCAACACCTGTTTTTGGCACAGTAACGAAACTGACCCAAACGAACCAAAACATCACTATTGGGTCCAAAAAAGTGGATTGGGTCCGTTCATTTTGTTTCTGGATGAATCGGAGCATCGTTTCATTTTCGGCCCGGATCGATGCATTAAATGCAACACCGACATGGTTTTTGGCACAATAACGAAACTGACCCAAACGAACCAAAACAAAACTATTGGGTCCATAAGAGTGGATTTGGCACGTTCGTTTCGTTTCTGGATGAATCGGTGCATCGTTTCATTTCCGGCCCGGATCGATGCATCAAATGCAACACCGGCATGGTTTTCGGCACAGTAACGAAACTGACCCAAACGAACCAAAACATCAATATTGGGTCCAAAAAACTAGATTGGGTGCGTTCGTTTTGTTTCTGGATGAATCGGTGCATCGTTTCATTTCCGGCTCGGATCGATGAATTAAATGCAACACCGGCATGATTTTCGGCACAGTAACGAAACTGACCCAAACGAACAAAAACAAAACTATTGGGTCCATAAGAGTGGATTTGGCACGTTCGTTTCGTTTCTGGATGAATCGGTGCATCGTTTCATTTCCGGCCCGGATCGGTGCATTAAATGCAACACCTGTTTTTGGCACAGTAACGAAACTGACCCAAACGAACCAAAACATCACTATTGGGTCCAAAAAAGTGGATTGGGTGCGTTCATTTTGTTTCTGGATGAATCGGAGCATCGTTTCATTTTCGGCCCGGATCGATGCATTAAATGCAACACCGACATGGTTTTCGGCACAGTAACGAAACTGACCCAAACGAACCAAAACAAAACTATTGGGTCCATAAGAGTGGATTTGGCACGTTCGTTTCGTTTCTGGATGAATCGGTGCATCGTTTCATTTCCGGCCCGGATCGGTGCATCAAATGCAACACCGGCATGGTTTTCGGCACAGTAACGAAACTGACCCAAACGAACCAAAACATCAATATTGGGTCCAAAAAACTGGATTGGGTGCGTTCGTTTTGTTTCTGGATGAATCGGTGCATCGTTTCATTTCCGGCCCGGATCGATGAATTAAATGCAACACCGGCATGATTTTCGGCACAGTAACGAAACTGACCCAAATGAACCAAAACAAAACTATTGGGTCCATAAGAGTGGATTTGGCACGTTCGTTTCATTTCTGGATGAATCGGTGCATCGTTTCATTTCCGGCCCGGATCGGTGCATTAAATGCAACACCGGCATGGTTTTCGGCACAGTAACGAAACTGACCCAAACGAACCAAAACATCACTATTGGGTCCAAAAAAGTGGATTGGGTGCGTTCATTTTGTTTCTGGATGAATTGGTGCATCGTTTCATTTTCGGCCCGTATCGATGCATTAAATGCAACACCGACATGGTTTTCGGCACAGTAACGAAACTGACCCAAACGAACCAAAACAAAACTATTGGGTCCATAAGAGTGGATTTGGCACGTTCGTTTCGTTTCTGGATGAATCGGTGCATCGTTTCATTTCCGGCCCGGATCGGTGCATCAAATGCAACAGCGGCATGGTTTTCGGCACAGTAACGAAACTGACCCAAACGAACCAAAACATCAATATTGGGTCCAAAAAACTGGATTGGGTGCGTTCGTTTTGTTTCTGGATGAATCGGTGCATCGTTTCATTTCCGGCCCGGATCGATGCATTAAATGCAACACCTATTTTTGGCACAGTAACGAAACTGACCCAAACGAACCAAAACATCACTATTGGGTCCAAAAAAGTGGATTGGGTGCGTTCATTTTGTTTCTGGATGAATCGGAGCATCGTTTCATTTTCGGCCCGGATCGATGCATTAAATGCAACACCGACATGGTTTTCAGCACAGTAACGAAACCGACCCAAACAAACCAAAACAAAACTATTGGGTCCATAAGAGTGGATTTGGCACGTTCGTTTCGTTTCTGGATGAATCGGTGCATCGTTTCATTTCTAGCCCGGATCGGTGCATCAAATGCAACACCGGCATGGTTTTCGGCACAGTAACGAAACGGACCCAAACGATCCAAAACATCACTATTGGGCCCAAAAAAGTGGATTGGGTGGATTCGTTTCGTTTCTGGACAAATCGGTGCATCGGATCCATTCCGGCCCGAATCGGTGCATTAAATGCAACACCGGCATGAATTTCGGCACAGTAACGAAACTGACCCAAATGAACCAAAACATCACTATTGGGTCCAAAAAAGTGGATTGGGTGCGTTCATTTTGTTTCTGGATGAATCGGTGCATCGTTTCATTTTTGGCACGGATCGATGCATTAAATGCAACACCGACATGGTTTTCGGCACAGTAACGAAACTGACCCAAACGAACCAAAACATCAATATTGGGTCCAAAAAACTAGATTGGGTGCGTTCGTTTTGTTTCTGGATGAATCGGTGCATCGTTTCATTTCCGGCTCGGATCGATGAATTAAATGCAACACCGGCATGATTTTCGGCACAGTAACGAAACTGACCCAAACGAACCAAAACAAAACTATTGGGTCCATAAGAGTGGATTTGGCACGTTCGTTTCGTTTCTGGATGAATCGGTGCATCGTTTCATTTCCGGCCCGGATCGGTGCATTAAATGCAACACCTGTTTTTGGCACAGTAACGAAACTGACCCAAACGAACCAAAACATCACTATTGGGTCCAAAAAACTGGATTGGGTGCGTTTGTTTTGTTTCTGGATGAATCGGTGCATCGTTTCATTTCCGGCCCGGATCGATGAATTAAATGCAACACCGACATGGTTTTCGGCACAGTAACGAAACTGACCCAAACGAACCAAAACAAAACTATTGGGTCCATAAGAGTGGATTTGGCACGTTCGTTTCGTTTCTGGATGAATCGGTGCATCGTTTCATTTCCGGCCCGGATCGGTGCATCAAATGCAACAGCGGCATGGTTTTCGGCACAGTAACGAAACTGACCCAAACGAACCAAAACATCAATATTGGGTCCAAAAAACTGGATTGGGTGCGTTCGTTTTGTTTCTGGATGAATCGGTGCATCGTTTCATTTCCGGCCCGGATCGATGCATTAAATGCAACACCTATTTTTGGCACAGTAACGAAACTGACCCAAACGAACCAAAACATCACTATTGGGTCCAAAAAAGTGGATTGGGTGCGTTCATTTTGTTTCTGGATGAATCGGAGCATCGTTTCATTTTCGGCCCGGATCGATGCATTAAATGCAACACCGACATGGTTTTCAGCACAGTAACGAAACCGACCCAAACGAACCAAAACAAAACTATTGGGTCCATAAGAGTGGATTTGGCACGTTCGTTTCGTTTCTGGATGAATCGGTGCATCGTTTCATTTCTAGCCCGGATCGGTGCATCAAATGCAACACCGGCATGGTTTTCGGCACAGTAACGAAACGGACCCAAACGATCCAAAACATCACTATTGGGCCCAAAAAAGTGGATTGGGTGGATTCGTTTCGTTTCTGGACAAATCGGTGCATCGGATCCATTCCGGCCCGAATCGGTGCATTAAATGCAACACCGGCATGAATTTCGGCACAGTAACGAAACTGACCCAAATGAACCAAAACATCACTATTGGGTCCAAAAAAGTGGATTGGGTGCGTTCATTTTGTTTCTGGATGAATCGGTGCATCGTTTCATTTTTGGCACGGATCGATGCATTAAATGCAACACCGACATGGTTTTCGGCACAGTAACGAAACTGACCCAAACGAACCAAAACATCAATATTGGGTCCAAAAAACTAGATTGGGTGCGTTCGTTTTGTTTCTGGATGAATCGGTGCATCGTTTCATTTCCGGCTCGGATCGATGAATTAAATGCAACACCGGCATGATTTTCGGCACAGTAACGAAACTGACCCAAACGAACCAAAACAAAACTATTGGGTCCATAAGAGTGGATTTGGCACGTTCGTTTCGTTTCTGGATGAATCGGTGCATCGTTTCATTTCCGGCCCGGATCGGTGCATTAAATGCAACACCTGTTTTTGGCACAGTAACGAAACTGACCCAAACGAACCAAAACATCACTATTGGGTCCAAAAAACTGGATTGGGTGCGTTTGTTTTGTTTCTGGATGAATCGGTGCATCGTTTCATTTCCGGCCCGGATCGATGAATTAAATGCAACACCGGCATGATTTTCGGCACAGTAACGAAACTGACCCAAACGAACCAAAACAAAACTATTGGGTCCATAAGAGTGGATTTGGCACGTTCGTTTCATTTCTGGATGAATCGGTGCATCGTTTCATTTCCGGCCCGGATCGGTGCATTAAATGCAACACCGGCATGGTTTTCGGCACAGTAACGAAACTGACCCAAACGAACCAAAACATCACTATTGGGTCCAAAAAAGTGGATTGGGTGCGTTCATTTTGTTTCTGGATGAATTGGTGCATCGTTTCATTTTCGGCCCGTATCGATGCATTAAATGCAACACCGACATGGTTTTCGGCACAGTAACGAAACTGACCCAAACGAACCAAAACAAAACTATTGGGTCCATAAGAGTGGATTTGGCACGTTCGTTTCGTTTCTGGATGAATCGGTGCATCGTTTCATTTCCGGCCCGGATCGGTGCATCAAATGCAACAGCGGCATGGTTTTCGGCACAGTAACGAAACTGACCCAAACGAACCAAAACATCAATATTGGGTCCAAAAAACTGGATTGGGTGCGTTCGTTTTGTTTCTGGATGAATCGGTGCATCGTTTCATTTCCGGCCCGGATCGATGCATTAAATGCAACACCTATTTTTGGCACAGTAACGAAACTGACCCAAACGAACCAAAACATCACTATTGGGTCCAAAAAAGTGGATTGGGTGCGTTCATTTTGTTTCTGGATGAATCGGAGCATCGTTTCATTTTCGGCCCGGATCGATGCATTAAATGCAACACCGACATGGTTTTCGGCACAGTAACGAAACCGACCCAAACGAACCAAAACAAAACTATTGGGTCCATAAGAGTGGATTTGGCACGTTCGTTTCGTTTCTGGATGAATCGGTGCATCGTTTCATTTCTAGCCCGGATCGGTGCATCAAATGCAACACCGGCATGGTTTTCGGCACATTAACGAAACGGACCCAAACGATCCAAAACATCACTATTGGGCCCAAAAAAGTGGATTGGGTGGATTCGTTTCGTTTCTGGACAAATCGGTGCATCGGATCCATTCCGGCCCGAATCGGTGCATTAAATGCAACACCGGCATGAATTTCGGCACAGTAACGAAACTGACCCAAATGAACCAAAACATCACTATTGGGTCCAAAAAAGTGGATTGGGTGCGTTCATTTTGTTTCTGGATGAATCGGTGCATCGTTTCATTTTCGGCCCGGATCGATGCATTAAATGCAACACCGACATGGTTTTCGGCACAGTAACGAAACTGACCCAAACGAACCAAAACATCAATATTGGGTCCAAAAAACTAGATTGGGTGCGTTCGTTTTGTTTCTGGATGAATCGGTGCATCGTTTCATTTCCGGCTCGGATCGATGAATTAAATGCAACACCGGCATGATTTTCGGCACAGTAACGAAACTGACCCAAACGAACCAAAACAAAACTATTGGGTCCATAAGAGTGGATTTGGCACGTTCGTTTCGTTTCTGGATGAATCGGTGCATCGTTTCATTTCCGGCCCGGATCGGTGCATTAAATGCAACACCTGTTTTTGGCACAGTAACGAAACTGACCCAAACGAACCAAAACATCACTATTGGGTCCAAAAAACTGGATTGGGTGCGTTTGTTTTGTTTCTGGATGAATCGGTGCATCGTTTCATTTCCGGCCCGGATCGATGAATTAAATGCAACACCGACATGGTTTTCGGCACAGTAACGAAACTGACCCAAACGAACCAAAACAAAACTATTGGGTCCATAAGAGTGGATTTGGCACGTTCGTTTCGTTTCTGGATGAATCGGTGCATCGTTTCATTTCCGGCCCGGATCGGTGCATCAAATGCAACAGCGGCATGGTTTTCGGCACAGTAACGAAACTGACCCAAACGAACCAAAACATCAATATTGGGTCCAAAAAACTGGATTGGGTGCGTTCGTTTTGTTTCTGGATGAATCGGTGCATCGTTTCATTTCCGGCCCGGATCGATGCATTAAATGCAACACCTATTTTTGGCACAGTAACGAAACTGACCCAAACGAACCAAAACATCACTATTGGGTCCAAAAAAGTGGATTGGGTGCGTTCATTTTGTTTCTGGATGAATCGGAGCATCGTTTCATTTTCGGCCCGGATCGATGCATTAAATGCAACACCGACATGGTTTTCAGCACAGTAACGAAACCGACCCAAACGAACCAAAACAAAACTATTGGGTCCATAAGAGTGGATTTGGCACGTTCGTTTCGTTTCTGGATGAATCGGTGCATCGTTTCATTTCTAGCCCGGATCGGTGCATCAAATGCAACACCGGCATGGTTTTCGGCACAGTAACGAAACGGACCCAAACGATCCAAAACATCACTATTGGGCCCAAAAAAGTGGATTGGGTGGATTCGTTTCGTTTCTGGACAAATCGGTGCATCGGATCCATTCCGGCCCGAATCGGTGCATTAAATGCAACACCGGCATGAATTTCGGCACAGTAACGAAACTGACCCAAATGAACCAAAACATCACTATTGGGTCCAAAAAAGTGGATTGGGTGCGTTCATTTTGTTTCTGGATGAATCGGTGCATCGTTTCATTTTTGGCACGGATCGATGCATTAAATGCAACACCGACATGGTTTTCGGCACAGTAACGAAACTGACCCAAACGAACCAAAACATCAATATTGGGTCCAAAAAACTAGATTGGGTGCGTTCGTTTTGTTTCTGGATGAATCGGTGCATCGTTTCATTTCCGGCTCGGATCGATGAATTAAATGCAACACCGGCATGATTTTCGGCACAGTAACGAAACTGACCCAAACGAACCAAAACAAAACTATTGGGTCCATAAGAGTGGATTTGGCACGTTCGTTTCGTTTCTGGATGAATCGGTGCATCGTTTCATTTCCGGCCCGGATCGGTGCATTAAATGCAACACCTGTTTTTGGCACAGTAACGAAACTGACCCAAACGAACCAAAACATCACTATTGGGTCCAACAAACTGGATTGGGTGCGTTTGTTTTGTTTCTGGATGAATCGGTGCATCGTTTCATTTCCGGCCCGGATCGATGAATTAAATGCAACACCGGCATGATTTTCGGCACAGTAACGAAACTGACCCAAACGAACCAAAACAAAACTATTGGGTCCATAAGAGTGGATTTGGCACGTTCGTTTCATTTCTGGATGAATCGGTGCATCGTTTCATTTCCGGCCCGGATCGGTGCATTAAATGCAACACCGGCATGGTTTTCGGCACAGTAACGAAACTGACCCAAACGAACCAAAACATCACTATTGGGTCCAAAAAAGTGGATTGGGTGCGTTCATTTTGTTTCTGGATGAATTGGTGCATCGTTTCATTTTCGGCCCGTATCGATGCATTAAATGCAACACCGACATGGTTTTCGGCACAGTAACGAAACTGACCCAAACGAACCAAAACAAAACTATTGGGTCCATAAGAGTGGATTTGGCACGTTCGTTTCGTTTCTGGATGAATCGGTGCATCGTTTCATTTCCGGCCCGGATCGGTGCATCAAATGCAACAGCGGCATGGTTTTCGGCACAGTAACGAAACTGACCCAAACGAACCAAAACATCAATATTGGGTCCAAAAAACTGGATTGGGTGCGTTCGTTTTGTTTCTGGATGAATCGGTGCATCGTTTCATTTCCGGCCCGGATCGATGCATTAAATGCAACACCTATTTTTGGCACAGTAACGAAACTGACCCAAACGAACCAAAACATCACTATTGGGTCCAAAAAAGTGGATTGGGTGCGTTCATTTTGTTTCTGGATGAATCGGAGCATCGTTTCATTTTCGGCCCGGATCGATGCATTAAATGCAACACCGACATGGTTTTCGGCACAGTAACGAAA
This sequence comes from Echinochloa phyllopogon, assembly GCA_033239725.1. Lineage (NCBI taxonomy): Eukaryota > Viridiplantae > Streptophyta > Magnoliopsida > Poales > Poaceae > Echinochloa > Echinochloa phyllopogon. The sequence continues at coordinate 36,095,968 of BTCW01000018.1, forward strand.
CCGACCCAAACGAACCAAAACAAAACTATTGGGTCCATAAGAGTGGATTTGGCACGTTCGTTTCGTTTCTGGATGAATCGGTGCATCGTTTCATTTCTAGCCCGGATCGGTGCATCAAATGCAACACCGGCATGGTTTTCGGCACATTAACGAAACGGACCCAAACGATCCAAAACATCACTATTGGGCCCAAAAAAGTGGATTGGGTGGATTCGTTTCGTTTCTGGACAAATCGGTGCATCGGATCCATTCCGGCCCGAATCGGTGCATTAAATGCAACACCGGCATGAATTTCGGCACAGTAACGAAACTGACCCAAATGAACCAAAACATCACTATTGGGTCCAAAAAAGTGGATTGGGTGCGTTCATTTTGTTTCTGGATGAATCGGTGCATCGTTTCATTTTCGGCCCGGATCGATGCATTAAATGCAACACCGACATGGTTTTCGGCACAGTAACGAAACTGACCCAAACGAACCAAAACATCAATATTGGGTCCAAAAAACTAGATTGGGTGCGTTCGTTTTGTTTCTGGATGAATCGGTGCATCGTTTCATTTCCGGCTCGGATCGATGAATTAAATGCAACACCGGCATGATTTTCGGCACAGTAACGAAACTGACCCAAACGAACCAAAACAAAACTATTGGGTCCATAAGAGTGGATTTGGCACGTTCGTTTCGTTTCTGGATGAATCGGTGCATCGTTTCATTTCCGGCCCGGATCGGTGCATTAAATGCAACACCTGTTTTTGGCACAGTAACGAAACTGACCCAAACGAACCAAAACATCACTATTGGGTCCAAAAAACTGGATTGGGTGCGTTTGTTTTGTTTCTGGATGAATCGGTGCATCGTTTCATTTCCGGCCCGGATCGATGAATTAAATGCAACACCGGCATGATTTTCGGCACAGTAACGAAACTGACCCAAACGAACCAAAACAAAACTATTGGGTCCATAAGAGTGGATTTGGCACGTTCGTTTCATTTCTGGATGAATCGGTGCATCGTTTCATTTCCGGCCCGGATCGGTGCATTAAATGCAACACCGGCATGGTTTTCGGCACAGTAACGAAACTGACCCAAACGAACCAAAACATCACTATTGGGTCCAAAAAAGTGGATTGGGTGCGTTCATTTTGTTTCTGGATGAATTGGTGCATCGTTTCATTTTCGGCCCGTATCGATGCATTAAATGCAACACCGACATGGTTTTCGGCACAGTAACGAAACTGACCCAAACGAACCAAAACAAAACTATTGGGTCCATAAGAGTGGATTTGGCACGTTCGTTTCGTTTCTGGATGAATCGGTGCATCGTTTCATTTCCGGCCCGGATCGGTGCATCAAATGCAACAGCGGCATGGTTTTCGGCACAGTAACGAAACTGACCCAAACGAACCAAAACATCAATATTGGGTCCAAAAAACTGGATTGGGTGCGTTCGTTTTGTTTCTGGATGAATCGGTGCATCGTTTCATTTCCGGCCCGGATCGATGCATTAAATGCAACACCTATTTTTGGCACAGTAACGAAACTGACCCAAACGAACCAAAACATCACTATTGGGTCCAAAAAAGTGGATTGGGTGCGTTCATTTTGTTTCTGGATGAATCGGAGCATCGTTTCATTTTCGGCCCGGATCGATGCATTAAATGCAACACCGACATGGTTTTCGGCACAGTAACGAAACCGACCCAAACGAACCAAAACAAAACTATTGGGTCCATAAGAGTGGATTTGGCACGTTCGTTTCGTTTCTGGATGAATCGGTGCATCGTTTCATTTCCAGCCCGGATCGGTGCATCAAATGCAACACCGGCATGGTTTTCGGCACAGTAACGAAACGGACCCAAACGATCCAAAACATCACTATTGGGCCCAAAAAAGTGGATTGGGTGGATTCGTTTCGTTTCTGGACAAATCGGTGCATCGGATCCATTCCGGCCCGAATCGGTGCATTAAATGCAACACCGGCATGAATTTCGGCACAGTAACGAAACTGACCCAAATGAACCAAAACATCACTATTGGGTCCAAAAAAGTGGATTGGGTGCGTTCATTTTGTTTCTGGATGAATCGGTGCATCGTTTCATTTTTGGCACGGATCGATGCATTAAATGCAACACCGACATGGTTTTCGGCACAGTAACGAAACTGACCCAAACGAACCAAAACATCAATATTGGGTCCAAAAAACTAGATTGGGTGCGTTCGTTTTGTTTCTGGATGAATCGGTGCATCGTTTCATTTCCGGCTCGGATCGATGAATTAAATGCAACACCGGCATGATTTTCGGCACAGTAACGAAACTGACCCAAACGAACCAAAACAAAACTATTGGGTCCATAAGAGTGGATTTGGCACGTTCGTTTCGTTTCTGGATGAATCGGTGCATCGTTTCATTTCCGGCCCGGATCGGTGCATTAAATGCAACACCGGCATGGTTTTCGGCACAGTAACGAAACTGACCCAAACGAACCAAAACATCACTATTGGGTCCAAAAAAGTGGATTGGGTGCGTTCATTTTGTTTCTGGATGAATTGGTGCATCGTTTCATTTTCGGCCCGTATCGATGCATTAAATGCAACACCGACATGGTTTTCGGCACAGTAACGAAACTGACCCAAACGAACCAAAACAAAACTATTGGGTCCATAAGAGTGGATTTGGCACGTTCGTTTCGTTTCTGGATGAATCGGTGCATCGTTTCATTTCCGGCCCGGATCGGTGCATCAAATGCAACAGCGGCATGGTTTTCGGCACAGTAACGAAACTGACCCAAACGAACCAAAACATCAATATTGGGTCCAAAAAACTGGATTGGGTGCGTTCGTTTTGTTTCTGGATGAATCGGTGCATCGTTTCATTTCCGGCCCGGATCGATGCATTAAATGCAACACCTATTTTTGGCACAGTAACGAAACTGACCCAAACGAACCAAAACATCACTATTGGGTCCAAAAAAGTGGATTGGGTGCGTTCATTTTGTTTCTGGATGAATCGGAGCATCGTTTCATTTTCGGCCCGGATCGATGCATTAAATGCAACACCGACATGGTTTTCGGCACAGTAACGAAACCGACCCAAACGAACCAAAACAAAACTATTGGGTCCATAAGAGTGGATTTGGCACGTTCGTTTCGTTTCTGGATGAATCGGTGCATCGTTTCATTTCTAGCCCGGATCGGTGCATCAAATGCAACACCGGCATGGTTTTCGGCACATTAACGAAACGGACCCAAACGATCCAAAACATCACTATTGGGCCCAAAAAAGTGGATTGGGTGGATTCGTTTCGTTTCTGGACAAATCGGTGCATCGGATCCATTCCGGCCCGAATCGGTGCATTAAATGCAACACCGGCATGAATTTCGGCACAGTAACGAAACTGACCCAAATGAACCAAAACATCACTATTGGGTCCAAAAAAGTGGATTGGGTGCGTTCATTTTGTTTCTGGATGAATCGGTGCATCGTTTCATTTTCGGCCCGGATCGATGCATTAAATGCAACACCGACATGGTTTTCGGCACAGTAACGAAACTGACCCAAACGAACCAAAACATCAATATTGGGTCCAAAAAACTAGATTGGGTGCGTTCGTTTTGTTTCTGGATGAATCGGTGCATCGTTTCATTTCCGGCTCGGATCGATGAATTAAATGCAACACCGGCATGATTTTCGGCACAGTAACGAAACTGACCCAAACGAACCAAAACAAAACTATTGGGTCCATAAGAGTGGATTTGGCACGTTCGTTTCGTTTCTGGATGAATCGGTGCATCGTTTCATTTCCGGCCCGGATCGGTGCATTAAATGCAACACCTGTTTTTGGCACAGTAACGAAACTGACCCAAACGAACCAAAACATCACTATTGGGTCCAAAAAACTGGATTGGGTGCGTTTGTTTTGTTTCTGGATGAATCGGTGCATCGTTTCATTTCCGGCCCGGATCGATGAATTAAATGCAACACCGGCATGATTTTCGGCACAGTAACGAAACTGACCCAAACGAACCAAAACAAAACTATTGGGTCCATAAGAGTGGATTTGGCACGTTCGTTTCATTTCTGGATGAATCGGTGCATCGTTTCATTTCCGGCCCGGATCGGTGCATTAAATGCAACACCGGCATGGTTTTCGGCACAGTAACGAAACTGACCCAAACGAACCAAAACATCACTATTGGGTCCAAAAAAGTGGATTGGGTGCGTTCATTTTGTTTCTGGATGAATTGGTGCATCGTTTCATTTTCGGCCCGTATCGATGCATTAAATGCAACACCGACATGGTTTTCGGCACAGTAACGAAACTGACCCAAACGAACCAAAACAAAACTATTGGGTCCATAAGAGTGGATTTGGCACGTTCGTTTCGTTTCTGGATGAATCGGTGCATCGTTTCATTTCCGGCCCGGATCGGTGCATCAAATGCAACAGCGGCATGGTTTTCGGCACAGTAACGAAACTGACCCAAACGAACCAAAACATCAATATTGGGTCCAAAAAACTGGATTGGGTGCGTTCGTTTTGTTTCTGGATGAATCGGTGCATCGTTTCATTTCCGGCCCGGATCGATGCATTAAATGCAACACCTATTTTTGGCACAGTAACGAAACTGACCCAAACGAACCAAAACATCACTATTGGGTCCAAAAAAGTGGATTGGGTGCGTTCATTTTGTTTCTGGATGAATCGGAGCATCGTTTCATTTTCGGCCCGGATCGATGCATTAAATGCAACACCGACATGGTTTTCAGCACAGTAACGAAACCGACCCAAACGAACCAAAACAAAACTATTGGGTCCATAAGAGTGGATTTGGCACGTTCGTTTCGTTTCTGGATGAATCGGTGCATCGTTTCATTTCTAGCCCGGATCGGTGCATCAAATGCAACACCGGCATGGTTTTCGGCACAGTAACGAAACGGACCCAAACGATCCAAAACATCACTATTGGGCCCAAAAAAGTGGATTGGGTGGATTCGTTTCGTTTCTGGACAAATCGGTGCATCGGATCCATTCCGGCCCGAATCGGTGCATTAAATGCAACACCGGCATGAATTTCGGCACAGTAACGAAACTGACCCAAATGAACCAAAACATCACTATTGGGTCCAAAAAAGTGGATTGGGTGCGTTCATTTTGTTTCTGGATGAATCGGTGCATCGTTTCATTTTTGGCACGGATCGATGCATTAAATGCAACACCGACATGGTTTTCGGCACAGTAACGAAACTGACCCAAACGAACCAAAACATCAATATTGGGTCCAAAAAACTAGATTGGGTGCGTTCGTTTTGTTTCTGGATGAATCGGTGCATCGTTTCATTTCCGGCTCGGATCGATGAATTAAATGCAACACCGGCATGATTTTCGGCACAGTAACGAAACTGACCCAAACGAACCAAAACAAAACTATTGGGTCCATAAGAGTGGATTTGGCACGTTCGTTTCGTTTCTGGATGAATCGGTGCATCGTTTCATTTCCGGCCCGGATCGGTGCATTAAATGCAACACCTGTTTTTGGCACAGTAACGAAACTGACCCAAACGAACCAAAACATCACTATTGGGTCCAAAAAAGTGGATTGGGTGCGTTCATTTTGTTTCTGGATGAATCGGAGCATCGTTTCATTTTCGGCCCGGATCGATGCATTAAATGCAACACCGACATGGTTTTCGGCACAGTAACGAAACTGACCCAAACGAACCAAAACAAAACTATTGGGTCCATAAGAGTGGATTTGGCACGTTCGTTTCGTTTCTGGATGAATCGGTGCATCGTTTCATTTCCGGCCCGGATCGGTGCATCAAATGCAACACCGGCATGGTTTTCGGCACAGTAACGAAACTGACCCAAACGAACCAAAACATCAATATTGGGTCCAAAAAACTGGATTGGGTGCGTTCGTTTTGTTTCTGGATGAATCGGTGCATCGTTTCATTTCCGGCCCGGATCGATGTATTAAATGCAACACCGGCATGATTTTCGGCACAGTAACGAAACTGACCCAAACGAACCAAAACAAAACTATTGGGTCCATAAGAGTGGATTTGGCACGTTCGTTTCATTTCTGGATGAATCGGTGCATCGTTTCATTTCCGGCCCGGATCGGTGCATTAAATGCAACACCGGCATGGTTTTCGGCACAGTAACGAAACTGACCCAAACGAACCAAAACATCACTATTGGGTCCAAAAAAGTGGATTGGGTGCGTTCATTTTGTTTCTGGATGAATTGGTGCATCGTTTCATTTTCGGCCCGTATCGATGCATTAAATGCAACACCGACATGGTTTTCGGCACAGTAACGAAACTGACCCAAACGAACCAAAACAAAACTATTGGGTCCATAAGAGTGGATTTGGCACGTTCGTTTCGTTTCTGGATGAATCGGTGCACCGTTTCATTTTCGGCCCGGATCGGTGCATCAAATGCAACAGCGGCATGGTTTTCGGCACAGTAACGAAACTGACCCAAACGAACCAAAACATCAATATTGGGTCCAAAAAACTGGATTGGGTGCGTTCGTTTTGTTTCTGGATGAATCGGTGCATCGTTTCATTTCCGGCCCGGATCGATGCATTAAATGCAACACCTATTTTTGGCACAGTAACGAAACTGACCCAAACGAACCAAAACATCACTATTGGGTCCAAAAAACTGGATTGGGTGCGTTCATTTTGTTTCTGGATGAATCGGAGCATCGTTTCATTTTCGGCCCGGATCGATGCATTAAATGCAACACCGACATGGTTTTCGGCACAATAACGAAACCGACCCAAATGAACCAAAACAAAACTATTGGGTCCATAAGAGTGGATTTGGCACGTTCGTTTCGTTTCTGGATGAATCGGTGCATCGTTTCATTTCCGGCCCGGATCGATGAATTAAATGCAACACCGGCATGATTTTCGGCACAGTAACGAAACTGACCCAAACGAACCAAAACAAAACTATTGGGTCCATAAGAGTGGATTTGGCACGTTCGTTTCATTTCTGGATGAATCGGTGCATCGTTTCATTTCCGGCCCGGATCGGTGCATTAAATGCAACACCGGCATGGTTTTCGGCACAGTAACGAAACTGACCCAAACGAACCAAAACATCACTATTGGGTCCAAAAAACTGGATTGGGTGCGTTCGTTTTGTTTCTGGATGAATCGGTGCATCGTTTCATTTCCGGCCCGGATCGATGCATTAAATGCAACACCGGCATGATTTTCGGCACAGTAACGAAACTGACCCAAATGAACCAAAACAAAACTATTGGGTCCATAAGAGTGGATTTGGCACGTTCGTTTCGTTTCTGGATGAATCGGTGCACCGTTTCATTTCCGGCCCGGATCGGTGCATTAAATGCAACACCGGCATGGTTTTCGGCACAGTAACGAAACTGACCCAAACGAACCAAAACATCACTATTGGGTCCAAAAAAGTGGATTGGGTGCATTCATTTTGTTTCTAGATGAATCGGTGCATCGTTTCATTTTCGGCCCGGATCGATGCATTCAATGCAACACCGACATGGTTTTCAGCACAGTAACGAAACTGACGCAAACGAACCAAAACAAAACTATTGTGTCCAAAAAAGTCGATTGGGCGCGTTCGTTTCATTTCTGGACGAATCGGTGCATCATTTCATTTCCGGCCCGGATCGGTGCATTAAATGCAACACCGGCTAGTTTTCGGCACAGTAACGAAACTGACCCAAACGAACCAAAACAAAACTATTGGGTCCATAAGAGTGGATTTTGCACGTTCGTTTTGTTTCTAGATGAATCGGTGCATCGTTTCATTTCCAGCCCGGATCGATGCATTAAATGCAACACCGGCATGATTTTCGGCACAGTAACGAAACTGACCCAAACGAACCAAAACATCACTATTTGCTACACAAATGTGGATTTGGCACATTCGTTTCATTTCTGGACGAATCGGTGCATCGTTTCATTTCCGGCCCGGATCGGTGCACTAAATGCAACACCGGCATGGTTTTTGGCACAATAACGAAACTGACCCAAACGAATCAAAACATCACTATTGGGTCCAAAAATGTCGATTGGGCACATTCGTTTCGTGCTGGACGAATCGGTGCATCGTTTCGTTTCGGGCCCGGATCGGTGCATTAAATGCAACACCGGCATGATTTTCGGCACAGTAACGAAACTGACCCAAACGAACCAAAACAAAACTATTGGGTCCATAAGAGTGGATTTGGCACGTTCGTTTCGTTTCTGGATGAATCGGTGCATCGTTTCATTTCCGGCCCGGATCGGTGCATTAAATGCAACACCGGCATGGTTTTCGGCACAGTAACGAAACTGACCCAAACGAACCAAAACATCACTATTGGGTCCAAAAAAGTGGATTGGGTGCGTTCATTTTGTTTCTGGATGAATCGGTGCATCGTTTCATTTTCGGCCCGGATCGATGCATTCAATGCAACACCGACATGGTTTTCGGCACAGTAACGAAACTGACCCAAACGAACCAAAACAAAACTATTAGGTCCAAAAAAGTCGATTGGGCACGTTCGTTTCATTTCTGGACGAATCGGTGCATCATTTCATTTCCGGCCCGAATCGGTGCATTAAATGCAACACCGGCATGATTTTCGGCACAGTAACGAAACTGACCCAAACGAACCAAAACAAAACTATTGGGTCCATAAGAGTGGATTTGGCACGTTCGTTTTGTTTCTAGATGAATCGGTGCATCGTTTCATTTCCAGCCCGGATCGATGCATTAAATGCAACACCGGCATGATTTTCGGCACAGTAACGAAACTGACCCAAACGAACCAAAACATCACTATTTGCTACATAAATGTGGATTTGGCACATTCGTTTCATTTCGGGACGAATCGGTGCATCGTTTCATTTCCGGCCCGGATCGGTGCATTAAATGCAACAACGGCATGGTTTTCGGCACAGTAACGAAGCTGACCCAAACGAACCAAAACATCACTATTGGGTCCAAAAATGTCGATTGGGCACATTCGTTTCGTGCTGGACGAATCGGTGCATCGTTTCATTTCCGGCCCGGATCGATGCATTAAATGCAACACCGGCATGATTTTCGGCACAGTAACGAAACTGACCCAAACGAACCAAAACAAAACTATTGGGTCCATAAGAGTGGATTTGGCACGTTCGTTTCGTTTCTGGATGAATCGGTGCAACGTTTCATTTCCGGCCCGGATCGGTGCATTAAATGCAACACCGGCATGGTTTTCGGCACAGTAACGATACTGACCCAAACGAATCAAAACATCACTATTGGGTCCAGAAAAGCGGATTGGGTGCGTTTGTTTCATTTCTGGATGAATCGGTGCATCCTTTCATCTCCGGCCCGGATCGGTGCATTAAATGCAACACCGGCATGGTTTTCGGCACAGTAACGAAGCTGACCCAAACGAACCAAAACATCACTATTGGGTCCAAAAATGTCGATTGGGCACGTTCGTTTCGTGCTGGACGAATCGGTGCATCATTTTGTTTCGGGCCCGGATCGGTGCATTAAATGCAACACCGGCATGGTTTTCGGCACAGTAACGAAACGGACCCAAACGATCCAAAACATCACTATTGGGCCCAAAAAAGTGGATTGGGTGGATTCGTTTCGTTTCTGGACAAATCGGTGCATCGGATCCATTCCGGCCCGAATCGATGCATTAAATGCAGCACCGGCATGAATTTCGGCACAGTAACGAAACTGACCCAAATGAACCAAAACAAAACTATTGGGTCCATAAGAGTGGATTTGGCACGTTCGTTTCGTTTCTGGATGAATCGGTGCATCGTTTCATTTCCGGCCCGGATCGGTGCATTAAATGCAACACCGGCATGGTTTTCGGCACAGTAACGAAAATGACCCAAACGAACCAAAACATCAATATTGGGTCCAAAAAACTGGATTGGGTGCGTTCGTTTTGTTTCTGGATGAATCGGTGCATCGTTTCATTTTCGGCCCGGATCGATGAATTAATTGCAATACCGGCATGATTTTCGGCACAGTAACGAAACTGTCCCAAACGAACCAAAACAAAACTATTGGGTCCATAAGAGTGGATTTGGCACGTTCGTTTCATTTCTGGATGAATCGGTGCATCGTTTCATTTCCGGCCCGGATCGGTGCATTAAATGCAACACCGGCATGGTTTTCGGCACAGTAACGAAACTGACCCAAACAAACCAAAACATCACTATTGGGTCCAAAAAAGTGGATTGGGTGCGTTCATTTTGTTTCTGGATGAATCGGTGCATCGTTTCATTTTCGGCCCGGATCGATGCATTAAATGCAACACCGACATGGTTTTCGGCACAGTAACGAAACTGACCCAAACGAACCAAAACAAAACTATTGGGTCCATAAGAGTGGATTTGGCACGTTCGTTTCGTTTCTGGATGAATCGGTGCATCGTTTCATTTCCGGCCCGGATCGGTGCATCAAATGCAACAGCGGCATGGTTTTCGGCACAGTAACGAAACTGACCCAAACGAACCAAAACATCAATATTGGGTCCAAAAAACTTGATTGGGTGCGTTCGTTTTGTTTCTGGATGAATCGGTGCATCGTTTCATTTTCGGCCCGGATCGATGAATTAATTGCAACACCGGCATGATTTTCGGCACAGTAACGAAACTGACCCAAACGAACCAAAACAAAACTATTGGGTCCATAAGAGTGGATTTGGCACGTTCGTTTCGTTTCTGGATGAATCGGTGCATCGTTTCATTTCCGGCCCGGATCGGTGCATTAAATGCAACACCGGCATGGTTTTCGGCACAGTAACGAAACTGACCCAAACGAACCAAAACATCACTATTGGGTCCAAAAAAGTGGATTGGGTGCGTTCATTTTGTTTCTGGATGAATCGGTGCATCGTTTCATTTTCGGCCCGGATCGATGCATTCAATGCAACACCGACATGGTTTTCGGCACAGTAACGAAACTGACCCAAACGAACCAAAACAAAACTATTAGGTCCAAAAAAGTCGATTGGGCACGTTCGTTTCATTTCTGGACGAATCGGTGCATCATTTCATTTCCGGCCCGAATCGGTGCATTAAATGCAACACCGGCATGATTTTCGGCACAGTAACGAAACTGACCCAAACGAACCAAAACAAAACTATTGGGTCCATAAGAGTGGATTTGGCACGTTCGTTTTGTTTCTAGATGAATCGGTGCATCGTTTCATTTCCAGCCCGGATCGATGCATTAAATGCAACACCGGCATGATTTTCGGCACAGTAACGAAACTGACCCAAACGAACCAAAACATCACTATTTGCTACATAAATGTGGATTTGGCACATTCGTTTCATTTCGGGACGAATCGGTGCATCGTTTCATTTCCGGCCCGGATCGGTGCATTAAATGCAACAACGGCATGGTTTTCGGCACAGTAACGAAGCTGACCCAAACGAACCAAAACATCACTATTGGGTCCAAAAATGTCGATTGGGCACATTCGTTTCGTGCTGGACGAATCGGTGCATCGTTTCATTTCCGGCCCGGATCGATGCATTAAATGCAACACCGGCATGATTTTCGGCACAGTAACGAAACTGACCCAAACGAACCAAAACAAAACTATTGGGTCCATAAGAGTGGATTTGGCACGTTCGTTTCGTTTCTGGATGAATCGGTGCATCGTTTCATTTCCGGCCCGGATCGGTGCATTAAATGCAACACCGGCATGGTTTTCGGCACAGTAACGATACTGACCCAAACGAATCAAAACATCACTATTGGGTCCAGAAAAGCGGATTGGGTGCGTTTGTTTCATTTCTGGATGAATCGGTGCATCCTTTCATCTCCGGCCCGGATCGGTGCATTAAATGCAACACCGGCATGGTTTTCGGCACAGTAACGAAGCTGACCCAAACGAACCAAAACATCACTATTGGGTCCAAAAATGTCGATTGGGCACATTCGTTTCGTGCTGGACGAATCGGTGCATCGTTTCGTTTCGGGCCCGGATCGGTGCATTAAATGCAACACCGGCATGATTTTCGGCACAGTAACGAAACTGACCCAAACGAACCAAAACAAAACTATTGGGTCCATAAGAGTGGATTTGGCACGTTCGTTTCGTTTCTGGATGAATCGGTGCATCGTTTCATTTCCGGCCCGGATCGGTGCATTAAATGCAACACCGGCATGGTTTTCGGCACAGTAACGAAACTGACCCAAACGAACCAAAACATCACTATTGGGTCCAAAAAAGTGGATTGGGTGCGTTCATTTTGTTTCTGGATGAATCGGTGCATCGTTTCATTTTCGGCCCGGATCGATGCATTCAATGCAACACCGACATGGTTTTCGGCACAGTAACGAAACTGACCCAAACGAACCAAAACAAAACTATTAGGTCCAAAAAAGTCGATTGGGCACGTTCGTTTCATTTCTGGACGAATCGGTGCATCATTTCATTTCCGGCCCGAATCGGTGCATTAAATGCAACACCGGCATGATTTTCGGCACAGTAACGAAACTGACCCAAACGAACCAAAACAAAACTATTGGGTCCATAAGAGTGGATTTGGCACGTTCGTTTTGTTTCTAGATGAATCGGTGCATCGTTTCATTTCCAGCCCGGATCGATGCATTAAATGCAACACCGGCATGATTTTCGGCACAGTAACGAAACTGACCCAAACGAACCAAAACATCACTATTTGCTACATAAATGTGGATTTGGCACATTCGTTTCATTTCGGGACGAATCGGTGCATCGTTTCATTTCCGGCCCGGATCGGTGCATTAAATGCAACAACGGCATGGTTTTCGGCACAGTAACGAAGCTGACCCAAACGAACCAAAACATCACTATTGGGTCCAAAAATGTCGATTGGGCACATTCGTTTCGTGCTGGACGAATCGGTGCATCGTTTCATTTCCGGCCCGGATCGATGCATTAAATGCAACACCGGCATGATTTTCGGCACAGTAACGAAACTGACCCAAACGAACCAAAACAAAACTATTGGGTCCATAAGAGTGGATTTGGCACGTTCGTTTCGTTTCTGGATGAATCGGTGCAACGTTTCATTTCCGGCCCGGATCGGTGCATTAAATGCAACACCGGCATGGTTTTCGGCACAGTAACGATACTGACCCAAACGAATCAAAACATCACTATTGGGTCCAGAAAAGCGGATTGGGTGCGTTTGTTTCATTTCTGGATGAATCGGTGCATCCTTTCATCTCCGGCCCGGATCGGTGCATTAAATGCAACACCGGCATGGTTTTCGGCACAGTAACGAAGCTGACCCAAACGAACCAAAACATCACTATTGGGTCCAAAAATGTCGATTGGGCACGTTCGTTTCGTGCTGGACGAATCGGTGCATCATTTTGTTTCGGGCCCGGATCGGTGCATTAAATGCAACACCGGCATGGTTTTCGGCACAGTAACGAAACGGACCCAAACGATCCAAAACATCACTATTGGGCCCAAAAAAGTGGATTGGGTGGATTCGTTTCGTTTCTGGACAAATCGGTGCATCGGATCCATTCCGGCCCGAATCGATGCATTAAATGCAGCACCGGCATGAATTTCGGCACAGTAACGAAACTGACCCAAATGAACCAAAACAAAACTATTGGGTCCATAAGAGTGGATTTGGCACGTTCGTTTCGTTTCTGGATGAATCGGTGCATCGTTTCATTTCCGGCCCGGATCGGTGCATTAAATGCAACACCGGCATGGTTTTCGGCACAGTAACGAAAATGACCCAAACGAACCAAAACATCAATATTGGGTCCAAAAAACTGGATTGGGTGCGTTCGTTTTGTTTCTGGATGAATCGGTGCATCGTTTCATTTTCGGCCCGGATCGATGAATTAATTGCAATACCGGCATGATTTTCGGCACAGTAACGAAACTGTCCCAAACGAACCAAAACAAAACTATTGGGTCCATAAGAGTGGATTTGGCACGTTCGTTTCATTTCTGGATGAATCGGTGCATCGTTTCATTTCCGGCCCGGATCGGTGCATTAAATGCAACACCGGCATGGTTTTCGGCACAGTAACGAAACTGACCCAAACAAACCAAAACATCACTATTGGGTCCAAAAAAGTGGATTGGGTGCGTTCATTTTGTTTCTGGATGAATCGGTGCATCGTTTCATTTTCGGCCCGGATCGATGCATTAAATGCAACACCGACATGGTTTTCGGCACAGTAACGAAACTGACCCAAACGAACCAAAACAAAACTATTGGGTCCATAAGAGTGGATTTGGCACGTTCGTTTCGTTTCTGGATGAATCGGTGCATCGTTTCATTTCCGGCCCGGATCGGTGCATCAAATGCAACAGCGGCATGGTTTTCGGCACAGTAACGAAACTGACCCAAACGAACCAAAACATCAATATTGGGTCCAAAAAACTTGATTGGGTGCGTTCGTTTTGTTTCTGGATGAATCGGTGCATCGTTTCATTTTCGGCCCGGATCGATGAATTAATTGCAACACCGGCATGATTTTCGGCACAGTAACGAAACTGACCCAAACGAACCAAAACAAAACTATTGGGTCCATAAGAGTGGATTTGGCACGTTCGTTTCGTTTCTGGATGAATCGGTGCATCGTTTCATTTCCGGCCCGGATCGGTGCATTAAATGCAACACCGGCATGGTTTTCGGCACAGTAACGAAACTGACCCAAACGAACCAAAACATCACTATTGGGTCCAAAAAAGTGGATTGGGTGCGTTCATTTTGTTTCTGGATGAATCGGTGCATCGTTTCATTTTCGGCCCGGATCGATGCATTCAATGCAACACCGACATGGTTTTCGGCACAGTAACGAAACTGACCCAAACGAACCAAAACAAAACTATTAGGTCCAAAAAAGTCGATTGGGCACGTTCGTTTCATTTCTGGACGAATCGGTGCATCATTTCATTTCCGGCCCGAATCGGTGCATTAAATGCAACACCGGCATGATTTTCGGCACAGTAACGAAACTGACCCAAACGAACCAAAACAAAACTATTGGGTCCATAAGAGTGGATTTGGCACGTTCGTTTTGTTTCTAGATGAATCGGTGCATCGTTTCATTTCCAGCCCGGATCGATGCATTAAATGCAACACCGGCATGATTTTCGGCACAGTAACGAAACTGACCCAAACGAACCAAAACATCACTATTTGCTACATAAATGTGGATTTGGCACATTCGTTTCATTTCGGGACGAATCGGTGCATCGTTTCATTTCCGGCCCGGATCGGTGCATTAAATGCAACAACGGCATGGTTTTCGGCACAGTAACGAAGCTGACCCAAACGAACCAAAACATCACTATTGGGTCCAAAAATGTCGATTGGGCACATTCGTTTCGTGCTGGACGAATCGGTGCATCGTTTCATTTCCGGCCCGGATCGATGCATTAAATGCAACACCGGCATGATTTTCGGCACAGTAACGAAACTGACCCAAACGAACCAAAACAAAACTATTGGGTCCATAAGAGTGGATTTGGCACGTTCGTTTCGTTTCTGGATGAATCGGTGCATCGTTTCATTTCCGGCCCGGATCGGTGCATTAAATGCAACACCGGCATGGTTTTCGGCACAGTAACGATACTGACCCAAACGAATCAAAACATCACTATTGGGTCCAGAAAAGCGGATTGGGTGCGTTTGTTTCATTTCTGGATGAATCGGTGCATCCTTTCATCTCCGGCCCGGATCGGTGCATTAAATGCAACACCGGCATGGTTTTCGGCACAGTAACGAAGCTGACCCAAACGAACCAAAACATCACTATTGGGTCCAAAAATGTCGATTGGGCACGTTCGTTTCGTGCTGGACGAATCGGTGCATCATTTTGTTTCGGGCCCGGATCGGTGCATTAAATGCAACACCGGCATGGTTTTCGGCACAGTAACGAAACGGACCCAAACGATCCAAAACATCACTATTGGGCCCAAAAAAGTGGATTGGGTGGATTCGTTTCGTTTCTGGACAAATCGGTGCATCGGATCCATTCCGGCCCGAATCGATGCATTAAATGCAGCACCGGCATGAATTTCGGCACAGTAACGAAACTGACCCAAATGAACCAAAACAAAACTATTGGGTCCATAAGAGTGGATTTGGCACGTTCGTTTCGTTTCTGGATGAATCGGTGCATCGTTTCATTTCCGGCCCGGATCGGTGCATTAAATGCAACACCGGCATGGTTTTCGGCACAGTAACGAAAATGACCCAAACGAACCAAAACATCAATATTGGGTCCAAAAAACTGGATTGGGTGCGTTCGTTTTGTTTCTGGATGAATCGGTGCATCGTTTCATTTTCGGCCCGGATCGATGAATTAATTGCAACACCGGCATGATTTTCGGCACAGTAACGAAACTGTCCCAAACGAACCAAAACAAAACTATTGGGTCCATAAGAGTGGATTTGGCACGTTCGTTTCATTTCTGGATGAATCGGTGCATCGTTTCATTTTCGGCCCGGATCGGTGCATTAAATGCAACACCGGCATGGTTTTCGGCACAGTAACGAAACTGACCCAAACAAACCAAAACATCACTATTGGGTCCAAAAAAGTGGATTGGGTGCGTTCATTTTGTTTCTGGATGAATCGGTGCATCGTTTCATTTTCGGCCCGGATCGATGCATTAAATGCAACACCGACAGGGTTTTCGGCACAGTAACGAAACTGACCCAAACGAACCAAAACAAAACTATTGGGTCCATAAGAGTGGATTTGGCACGTTCGTTTCGTTTCTGGATGAATCGGTGCATCGTTTCATTTCCGGCCCGGATCGGTGCATCAAATGCAACAGCGGCATGGTTTTCGGCACAGTAACGAAACTGACCCAAACGAACCAAAACATCAATATTGGGTCCAAAAAACTTGATTGGGTGCGTTCGTTTTGTTTCTGGATGAATCGGTGCATCGTTTCATTTTCGGCCCGGATCGATGAATTAATTGCAACACCGGCATGATTTTCGGCACAGTAACGAAACTGACCCAAACGAACCAAAACAAAACTATTGGGTCCATAAGAGTGGATTTGGCACGTTCGTTTCGTTTCTGGATGAATCGGTGCATCGTTTCATTTCCGGCCCGGATCGGTGCATTAAATGCAACACCGGCATGGTTTTCGGCACAGTAACGAAACTGACCCAAACGAACCAAAACATCACTATTGGGTCCAAAAAAGTGGATTGGGTGCGTTCATTTTGTTTCTGGATGAATCGGTGCATCGTTTCATTTTCGGCCCGGATCGATGCATTCAATGCAACACCGACATGGTTTTCGGCACAGTAACGAAACTGACCCAAACGAACCAAAACAAAACTATTAGGTCCAAAAAAGTCGATTGGGCACGTTCGTTTCATTTCTGGACGAATCGGTGCATCATTTCATTTCCGGCCCGAATCGGTGCATTAAATGCAACACCGGCATGATTTTCGGCACAGTAACGAAACTGACCCAAACGAACCAAAACAAAACTATTGGGTCCATAAGAGTGGATTTGGCACGTTCGTTTTGTTTCTAGATGAATCGGTGCATCGTTTCATTTCCAGCCCGGATCGATGCATTAAATGCAACACCGGCATGATTTTCGGCACAGTAACGAAACTGACCCAAACGAACCAAAACATCACTATTTGCTACATAAATGTGGATTTGGCACATTCGTTTCATTTCGGGACGAATCGGTGCATCGTTTCATTTCCGGCCCGGATCGGTGCATTAAATGCAACAACGGCATGGTTTTCGGCACAGTAACGAAGCTGACCCAAACGAACCAAAACATCACTATTGGGTCCAAAAATGTCGATTGGGCACATTCGTTTCGTGCTGGACGAATCGGTGCATCGTTTCATTTCCGGCCCGGATCGATGCATTAAATGCAACACCGGCATGATTTTCGGCACAGTAACGAAACTGACCCAAACGAACCAAAACAAAACTATTGGGTCCATAAGAGTGGATTTGGCACGTTCGTTTCATTTCTGGATGAATCGGTGCATCGTTTCATTTCCGGCCCGGATCGGTGCATTAAATGCAACACCGGCATGGTTTTCGGCACAGTAACGATACTGACCCAAACGAATCAAAACATCACTATTGGGTCCAGAAAAGCGGATTGGGTGCGTTTGTTTCATTTCTGGATGAATCGGTGCATCCTTTCATCTCCGGCCCGGATCGGTGCATTAAATGCAACACCGGCATGGTTTTCGGCACAGTAACGAAGCTGACCCAAACGAACCAAAACATCACTATTGGGTCCAAAAATGTCGATTCGGCACGTTCGTTTCGTGCTGGACGAATCGGTGCATCATTTTGTTTCGGGCCCGGATCGGTGCATTAAATGCAACACCGGCATGGTTTTCGGCACAGTAACGAAACGGACCCAAACGATCCAAAACATCACTATTGGGCCCAAAAAAGTGGATTGGGTGGATTCGTTTCGTTTCTGGACAAATTGGTGCATCGGATCCATTCCGGCCCGAATCGGTGCATTAAATGCAGCACCGGCATGAATTTCGGCACAGTAACGAAACTGACCCAAATGAACCAAAACAAAACTATTGGGTCCATAAGAGTGGATTTGGCACGTTCGTTTCATTTCTGGATGAATCGGTGCATCGTTTCATTTCCGGCCCGGATCGGTGCATTAAATGCAACACCGGCATGGTTTTCGGCACAGTAACGAAACTGACCCAAACGAACCAAAACATCAATATTGGGTCCAAAAAACTGGATTGGGTGCGTTCGTTTTGTTTCTGGATGAATCGGTGCATCGTTTCATTTTCGGCCCGGATCGATGAATTAATTGCAACACCGGCATGATTTTCGGCACAGTAACGAAACTGTCCCAAACGAACCAAAACAAAACTATTGGGTCCATAAGAGTGGATTTGGCACGTTCGTTTCATTTCTGGATGAATCGGTGCATCGTTTCATTTCCGGCCCGGATCGGTGCATTAAATGCAACACCGGCATGGTTTTCGGCACAGTAACGAAACTGACCCAAACAAACCAAAACATCACTATTGGGTCCAAAAAAGTGGATTGGGTGCGTTCATTTTGTTTCTGGATGAATCGGTGCATCGTTTCATTTTCGGCCCGGATCGATGCATTAAATGCAACACCGACATGGTTTTCGGCACAGTAACGAAACTGACCCAAACGAACCAAAACAAAACTATTGGGTCCATAAGAGTGGATTTGGCACGTTCGTTTCGTTTCTGGATGAATCGGTGCATCGTTTCATTTCCGGCCCGGATCGGTGCATCAAATGCAACAGCGGCATGGTTTTCGGCACAGTAACGAAACTGACCCAAACGAACCAAAACATCAATATTGGGTCCAAAAAACTGGATTGGGTGCGTTCGTTTTGTTTCTGGATGAATCGGTGCATCGTTTCATTTTCGGCCCGGATCGATGAATTAATTGCAACACCGGCATGATTTTCGGCACAGTAACGAAACTGACCCAAACGAACCAAAACAAAACTATTGGGTCCATAAGAGTGGATTTGGCACGTTCGTTTCATTTCTGGATGAATCGGTGCATCGTTTCATTTCCGGCCCGGATCGGTGCATTAAATGCAACACCGGCATGGTTTTCGGCACAGTAACGAAACTGACCCAAACAAACCAAAACATCACTATTGGGTCCAAAAAAGTGGATTGGGTGCGTTCATTTTGTTTCTGGATGAATCGGTGCATCGTTTCATTTTCGGCCCGGATCGATGCATTAAATGCAACACCGACATGGTTTTCGGCACAGTAATGAAACTGACCCAAACGAACCAAAACAAAACTATTGGGTCCATAAGAGTGGATTTGGCACGTTCGTTTCGTTTCTGGATGAATCGGTGCATCGTTTCATTTCCGGCCCGGATCGGTGCATCAAATGCAACAGCGGCATGGTTTTCGGCACAGTAACGAAACTGACGCAAACGAACCAAAACATCAATATTGGGTCCAAAAAACTGGATTGGGTGCGTTCGTTTTGTTTCTGGATGAATCGGTGCATCGTTTCATTTTCGGCCCGGATCGATGAATTAATTGCAACACCGGCATGATTTTCGGCACAGTAACGAAACTGACCCAAACGAACCAAAACAAAACTATTGGGTCCATAAGAGTGGATTTGGCACGTTCGTTTCATTTCTGGATGAATCGGTGCATCGTTTCATTTCCGGCCCGGATCGGTGCATTAAATGCAACACCGGCATGGTTTTCGGCACAGTAACGATACTGACCCAAACGAATCAAAACATCACTATTGGGTCCAGAAAAGCGGATTGGGTGCGTTTGTTTCATTTCTGGATGAATCGGTGCATCCTTTCATCTCCGGCCCGGATCGGTGCATTAAATGCAACACCGGCATGGTTTTCGGCACAGTAACGAAGCTGACCCAAACGAACCAAAACATCACTATTGGGTCCAAAAATGTCGATTGGGCACGTTCGTTTCGTGCTGGACGAATCGGTGCATCATTTTGTTTCGGGCCCGGATCGGTGCATTAAATGCAACACCGGCATGGTTTTCGGCACAGTAACGAAACGGACCCAAACGATCCAAAACATTACTATTGGGCCCAAAAAAGTGGATTGGGTGGATTCGTTTCGTTTCTGGACAAATCGGTGCATCGGATCCATTCCGGCCTGAATCGGTGCATTAAATGCAGCACCGGCATGAATTTCGGCACAGTAACGAAACTGACCCAAATGAACCAAAACAAAACTATTGGGTCCATAAGAGTGGATTTGGCACGTTCGTTTCGTTTCTGGATGAATCGGTGCATCGTTTCATTTCCGGCCCGGATCGGTGCATTAAATCCAACACCGGCATGGTTTTCGGCACTGTAACGAAACTGACCCAAACGAACCAAAACATCAATATTGGGTCCAAAAAACTGGATTGGGTGCGTTCGTTTTGTTTCTGGATGAATCGGTGCATCGTTTCATTTTCGGCCCGGATCGATGAATTAATTGCAACACCGGCATGATTTTCGGCACAGTAACGAAACTGTCCCAAACGAACCAAAACAAAACTATTGGGTCCATAAGAGTGGATTTGGCACGTTCGTTTCATTTCTGGATGAATCGGTGCATCGTTTCATTTCCGGCCCGGACCGGTGCATTAAATGCAACACCGGCATGGTTTTCGGCACAGTAACGAAACTGACCCAAACAAACCAAAACATCACTATTGGGTCCAAAAAAGTGGATTGGGTGCGTTCATTTTGTTTCTGGATGAATCGGTGCATCGTTTCATTTTCGGCCCGGATCGATGCATTAAATGCAACACCGACATGGTTTTCGGCACAGTAACGAAACTGACCCAAACGAACCAAAACAAAACTATTGGGTCCATAAGAGTGGATTTGGCACGTTCGTTTCGTTTCTGGATGAATCGGTGCATCGTTTCATTTCCGGCCCGGATCGGTGCATCAAATGCAACAGCGGCATGGTTTTCGGCACAGTAACGAAACTGACCCAAACGAACCAAAACATCAATATTGGGTCCAAAAAACTGGATTGGGTGCGTTCGTTTTGTTTCTGGATGAATCGGTGCATCGTTTCATTTTCGGCCCGGATCGATGAATTAATTGCAACACCGGCATGATTTTCGGCACAGTAACGAAACTGACCCAAACGAACCAAAACAAAACTATTGGGTCCATAAGAGTGGATTTTGCACGTTCGTTTCATTTCTGGATGAATCGGTGCATCGTTTCATTTCCGGCCAGGATCGGTGCATTAAATGCAACACCGGCATGGTTTTCGGCACAGTAACGAAACTGACCCAAACAAACCAAAACATCACTATTGGGTCCAAAAAAGTGGATTGGGTGCGTTCATTTTGTTTCTGGATGAATCGGTGCATCGTTTCATTTTCGGCCCGGATCGATGCATTAAATGCAACACCGACATGGTTTTCGGCACAGTAATGAAACTGACCCAAACGAACCAAAACAAAACTATTGGGTCCATAAGAGTGGATTTGGCACGTTCGTTTCGTTTCTGGATGAATCGGTGCATCGTTTCATTTCCGGCCCGGATCGGTGCATCAAATGCAACAGCGGCATGGTTTTCGGCACAGTAACGAAACTGACGCAAACGAACCAAAACATCAATATTGGGTCCAAAAAACTGGATTGGGTGCGTTCGTTTTGTTTCTGGATGAATCGGTGCATCGTTTCATTTTCGGCCCGGATCGATGAATTAATTGCAACACCGGCATGATTTTCGGCACAGTAACGAAACTGACCCAAACGAACCAAAACAAAACTATTGGGTCCATAAGAGTGGATTTGGCACGTTCGTTTCATTTCTGGATGAATCGGTGCATCGTTTCATTTCCGGCCCGGATCGGTGCATTAAATGCAACACCGGCATGGTTTTCGGCACAGTAACGATACTGACCCAAACGAATCAAAACATCACTATTGGGTCCAGAAAAGCGGATTGGGTGCGTTTGTTTCATTTCTGGATGAATCGGTGCATCCTTTCATCTCCGGCCCGGATCGGTGCATTAAATGCAACACCGGCATGGTTTTCGGCACAGTAACGAAGCTGACCCAAACGAACCAAAACATCACTATTGGGTCCAAAAATGTCGATTGGGCACGTTCGTTTCGTGCTGGACGAATCGGTGCATCATTTTGTTTCGGGCCCGGATCGGTGCATTAAATGCAACACCGGCATGGTTTTCGGCACAGTAACGAAACGGACCCAAACGATCCAAAACATCACTATTGGGCCCAAAAAAGTGGATTGGGTGGATTCGTTTCGTTTCTGGACAAATCGGTGCATCGGATCCATTCCGGCCTGAATCGGTGCATTAAATGCAGCACCGGCATGAATTTCGGCACAGTAACGAAACTGACCCAAATGAACCAAAACAAAACTATTGGGTCCATAAGAGTGGATTTGGCACGTTCATTTCGTTTCTGGATGAATCGGTGCATCGTTTCATTTCCGGCCCGGATCGGTGCATTAAATGCAACACCGACATGGTTTTCGGCACAGTAACGAAACTGACCCAAACGAACCAAAACATCAATATTGGGTCCAAAAAACTGGATTGGGTGCGTTCGTTTTGTTTCTGGATGAATCGGTGCATCGTTTCATTTTCGGCCCGGATCGATGAATTAATTGCAACACCGGCATGATTTTCGGCACAGTAACGAAACTGTCCCAAACGAATCAAAACAAAACTATTGGGTCCATAAGAGTGGATTTGGCACGTTCGTTTCATTTCTGGATGAATCGGTGCATCGTTTCATTTCCGGCCCGGATCGGTGCATTAAATGCAACACCGGCATGGTTTTCGGCACAGTAACGAAACTGACCCAAACAAACCAAAACATCACTATTGGGTCCAAAAAAGTGGATTGGGTGCGTTCATTTTGTTTCTGGATGAATCGGTGCATCGTTTCATTTTCGGCCCGGATCGATGCATTAAATGCAACACCGACATGGTTTTCGGCACAGTAACGAAACTGACCCAAACGAACCAAAACAAAACTATTGGGTCCATAAGAGTGGATTTGGCACGTTCATTTCGTTTCTGGATGAATCGGTGCATCGTTTCATTTCCGGCCCGGATCGGTGCATCAAATGCAACAGCGGCATGGTTTTCGGCACAGTAACGAAACTGACCCAAACGAACCAAAACATCAATATTGGGTCCAAAAAACTGGATTGGGTGCGTTCGTTTTGTTTCTGGATGAATCGGTGCATCGTTTCATTTTCGGCCCGGATCGATGAATTAATTGCAACACCGGCATGATTTTCGGCACAGTAACGAAACTGACCCAAACGAACCAAAACAAAACTATTGGGTCCATAAGAGTGGATTTGGCACGTTCGTTTCATTTCTGGATGAATCGGTGCATCGTTTCATTTCCGGCCCGGATCGGTGCATTAAATGCAACACCGGCATGGTTTTCGGCACAGTAACGAAACTGACCCAAACAAACCAAAACATCACTATTGGGTCCAAAAAAGTGGATTGGGTGCGTTCATTTTGTTTCTGGATGAATCGGTGCATCGTTTCATTTTCGGCCCGGATCGATGCATTAAATGCAACACCGACATGGTTTTCGGCACAGTAATGAAACTGACCCAAACGAACCAAAACAAAACTATTGGGTCCATAAGAGTGGATTTGGCACGTTCGTTTCGTTTCTGGATGAATCGGTGCATCGTTTCATTTCCGGCCCGGATCGGTGCATCAAATGCAACACCGGCATGGTTTTCGGCACAGTAACGAAACTGAACCAAACGAACCAAAACATCAATATTGGGTCCAAAAAACTGGATTGGGTGCGTTCGTTTTGTTTCTGGATGAATCGGTGCATCGTTTCATTTCCGGCCCGGATCGATGCATTAAATGCAACACCGGCATGATTTTCGGCACAGTAACGAAACTGACCCAAATGAACCAAAACAAAACTATTGGGTCCATAAGAGTGGATTTGGCACGTTCGTTTCGTTTCTGGATGAATCGGTGCACCGTTTCATTTCCGGCCCGGATCGGTGCATTAAATGCAACACCGGCATGGTTTTCGGCACAGTAACGAAACTGACCCAAACGAACCAAAACATCACTATTGGGTCCAAAAAAGTGGATTGGGTGCGTTCATTTTGTTTCTAGATGAATCGGTGCATCGTTTCATTTTCGGCCCAGATCGATGCATTCAATGCAACACCGACATGGTTTTCAGCACAGTAACGAAACTGACGCAAACGAACCAAAACAAAACTATTGTGTCCAAAAAAGTCGATTGGGCGCGTTCGTTTCATTTCTGGACGAATCGGTGCATCATTTCATTTCTGGCCCGGATCGGTGCATTAAATGCAACACCGGCTAGTTTTCGGCACAGTAACGAAACTGACCCAAACGAACCAAAACAAAACTATTGGGTCCATAAGAGTGGATTTGGCACGTTCGTTTCGTTTCTGGATGAATCGGTGCATCGTTTCATTTCCGGCCCGGATCGGTGCATCAAATGCAACACCGGCATGGTTTTCGGCACAGTAACGAAACTGACCCAAACGAACCAAAACATCAATATTGGGTCCAAAAAACTGGATTGGGTGCGTTCGTTTTGTTTCTGGATGAATCGGTGCATCGTTTCATTTTCGGCCCGGATCGATGAATTAATTGCAACACCGGCATGATTTTCGGCACAGTAACGAAACTGACCCAAACGAACCAAAACAAAACTATTGGGTCCATAAGAGTGGATTTGGCACGTTCGTTTCATTTCTGGATGAATCGGTGCATCGTTTCATTTCCGGCCCGGATCGGTGCATTAAATGCAACACCGGCATGGTTTTCGGCACAGTAACGAAACTGACCCAAACAAACCAAAACATCACTATTGGGTCCAAAAAAGTGGATTGGGTGCGTTCATTTTGTTTCTGGATGAATCGGTGCATCGTTTCATTTTCGGCCCGGATCGATGCATTAAATGCAACACCGACATGGTTTTCGGCACAGTAACGAAACTGACCCAAACGAACCAAAACAAAACTATTGGGTCCATAAGAGTGGATTTGGCACGTTCGTTTCGTTTCTGGATGAATCGGTGCATCGTTTCATTTCCGGCCCGGATCGGTGCATCAAATGCAACACCGGCATGGTTTTCGGCACAGTAACGAAACTGACCCAAACGAACCAAAACATCAATATTGGGTCCAAAAAACTGGATTGGGTGCGTTCGTTTTGTTTCTGGATGAATCGGTGCATCGTTTCATTTCCGGCCCGGATCGATGCATTAAATGCAACACCGGCATGATTTTCGGCACAGTAACGAAACTGACCCAAATGAACCAAAACAAAACTATTGGGTCCATAAGAGTGGATTTGGCACGTTCGTTTCGTTTCTGGATGAATCGGTGCACCGTTTCATTTCCGGCCCGGATCGGTGCATTAAATGCAACACCGGCATGGTTTTCGGCACAGTAACGAAACTGACCCAAACGAACCAAAACATCACTATTGGGTCCAAAAAAGTGGATTGGGTGCGTTCATTTTGTTTCTAGATGAATCGGTGCATCGTTTCATTTTCGGCCCGGATCGATGCATTAAATGCAACACCGACATGGTTTTCGGCACAGTAATGAAACTGACCCAAACGAACCAAAACAAAACTATTGGGTCCATAAGAGTGGATTTGGCACGTTCGTTTCGTTTCTGGATGAATCGGTGCATCGTTTCATTTCCGGCCCGGATCGGTGCATCAAATGCAACACCGGCATGGTTTTCGGCACAGTAACGAAACTGAACCAAACGAACCAAAACATCAATATTGGGTCCAAAAAACTGGATTGGGTGCGTTCGTTTTGTTTCTGGATGAATCGGTGCATCGTTTCATTTCCGGCCCGGATCGATGCATTAAATGCAACACCGGCATGATTTTCGGCACAGTAACGAAACTGACCCAAATGAACCAAAACAAAACTATTGGGTCCATAAGAGTGGATTTGGCACGTTCGTTTCGTTTCTGGATGAATCGGTGCACCGTTTCATTTCCGGCCCGGATCGGTGCATTAAATGCAACACCGGCATGGTTTTCGGCACAGTAACGAAACTGACCCAAACGAACCAAAACATCACTATTGGGTCCAAAAAAGTGGATTGGGTGCGTTCATTTTGTTTCTAGATGAATCGGTGCATCGTTTCATTTTCGGCCCGGATCGATGCATTCAATGCAACACCGACATGGTTTTCAGCACAGTAACGAAACTGACGCAAACGAACCAAAACAAAACTATTGTGTCCAAAAAAGTCGATTGGGCGCGTTCGTTTCATTTCTGGACGAATCGGTGCATCATTTCATTTCCGGCCCGGATCGGTGCATTAAATGCAACACCGGCTAGTTTTCGGCACAGTAACGAAACTGACCCAAACGAACCAAAACAAAACTATTGGGTCCATAAGAGTGGATTTGGCACGTTCGTTTCGTTTCTGGATGAATCGGTGCATCGTTTCATTTCCGGCCCGGATCGGTGCATCAAATGCAACACCGGCATGGTTTTCGGCACAGTAACGAAACTGACCCAAACGAACCAAAACATCAATATTGGGTCCAAAAAACTGGATTGGGTGCGTTCGTTTTGTTTCTGGATGAATCGGTGCATCGTTTCATTTTCGGCCCGGATCGATGAATTAATTGCAACACCGGCATGATTTTCGGCACAGTAACGAAACTGACCCAAACGAACCAAAACAAAACTATTGGGTCCATAAGAGTGGATTTGGCACGTTCGTTTCATTTCTGGATGAATCGGTGCATCGTTTCATTTCCGGCCCGGATCGGTGCATTAAATGCAACACCGGCATGGTTTTCGGCACAGTAACGAAACTGACCCAAACAAACCAAAACATCACTATTGGGTCCAAAAAAGTGGATTGGGTGCGTTCATTTTGTTTCTGGATGAATCGGTGCATCGTTTCATTTTCGGCCCGGATCGATGCATTAAATGCAACACCGACATGGTTTTCGGCACAGTAACGAAACTGACCCAAACGAACCAAAACAAAACTATTGGGTCCATAAGAGTGGATTTGGCACGTTCGTTTCGTTTCTGGATGAATCGGTGCATCGTTTCATTTCCGGCCCGGATCGGTGCATCAAATGCAACACCGGCATGGTTTTCGGCACAGTAACGAAACTGACCCAAACGAACCAAAACATCAATATTGGGTCCAAAAAACTGGATTGGGTGCGTTCGTTTTGTTTCTGGATGAATCGGTGCATCGTTTCATTTCCGGCCCGGATCGATGCATTAAATGCAACACCGGCATGATTTTCGGCACAGTAACGAAACTGACCCAAATGAACCAAAACAAAACTATTGGGTCCATAAGAGTGGATTTGGCACGTTCGTTTCGTTTCTGGATGAATCGGTGCACCGTTTCATTTCCGGCCCGGATCGGTGCATTAAATGCAACACCGGCATGGTTTTCGGCACAGTAACGAAACTGACCCAAACGAACCAAAACATCACTATTGGGTCCAAAAAAGTGGATTGGGTGCGTTCATTTTGTTTCTAGATGAATCGGTGCATCGTTTCATTTTCGGCCCGGATCGATGCATTCAATGCAACACCGACATGGTTTTCAGCACAGTAACGAAACTGACGCAAACGAACCAAAACAAAACTATTGTGTCCAAAAAAGTCGATTGGGCGCGTTCGTTTCATTTCTGGACGAATCGGTGCATCATTTCATTTCCGGCCCGGATCGGTGCATTAAATGCAACACCGGCTAGTTTTCGGCACAGTAACGAAACTGACCCAAACGAACCAAAACAAAACTATTGGGTCCATAAGAGTGGATTTGGCACGTTCATTTTGTTTCTAGATGAATCGGTGCATCGTTTCATTTCCAGCCCGGATCGATGCATTAAATGCAACACCGGCATGGTTTTCGGCACAGTAACGAAACTGACCCAAACGAACCAAAACATCACTATTGGGTCCAAAAAAGTGGATTGGGTGCGTTCATTTTGTTTCTAGATGAATCGGTGCATCGTTTCATTTTCGGCCCGGATCGATGCATTCAATGCAACACCGACATGGTTTTCAGCACAGTAACGAAACTGACGCAAACGAACCAAAACAAAACTATTGTGTCCAAAAAAGTCGATTGGGCGCGTTCGTTTCATTTCTGGACGAATCGGTGCATCATTTCATTTCCGGCCCGGATCGGTGCATTAAATGCAACACCGGCTAGTTTTCGGCACAGTAACGAAACTGACCCAAACGAACCAAAACAAAACTATTGGGTCCATAAGAGTGGATTTGGCACGTTCGTTTCGTTTCTGGATGAATCGGTGCATCGTTTCATTTCCGGCCCGGATCGGTGCATCAAATGCAACACCGGCATGGTTTTCGGCACAGTAACGAAACTGACCCAAACGAACCAAAACATCAATATTGGGTCCAAAAAACTGGATTGGGTGCGTTCGTTTTGTTTCTGGATGAATCGGTGCATCGTTTCATTTTCGGCCCGGATCGATGAATTAATTGCAACACCGGCATGATTTTCGGCACAGTAACGAAACTGACCCAAACGAACCAAAACAAAACTATTGGGTCCATAAGAGTGGATTTGGCACGTTCGTTTCATTTCTGAATGAATCGGTGCATCGTTTCATTTCCGGCCCGGATCGGTGCATT
Organism: Echinochloa phyllopogon; assembly: GCA_033239725.1. NCBI lineage: Eukaryota > Viridiplantae > Streptophyta > Magnoliopsida > Poales > Poaceae > Echinochloa > Echinochloa phyllopogon. The sequence continues at coordinate 36,125,171 of BTCW01000018.1, forward strand.
AAATGCAACACCGGCATGGTTTTCGGCACAGTAACGAAACTGACCCAAACGAACCAAAACAAAACTATTTGGTCCATAAGAGTGGATTTGGCACGTTCGTTTCATTTCTGGATGAATCGGTGCATCGTTTCATTTCCGGCCCGGATCGGTGCATTAAATGCAACACCGGCATGGTTTTCGGCACAGTAACGAAACTGACCCAAACGAACCAAAACATCACTATTGGGTCCAAAAAAGTGGATTGGTTGCGTTCATTTTGTTTCTGGATGAATCGGTGCATCGTTTCATTTTCGGCCCGGATCGATGCATTAAATGCAACACCGACATGGTTTTCGGCACAGTAACGAAACTGACCCAAACGAACCAAAACAAAACTATTGGGTCCATAAGAGTGGATTTGGCACGTTCGTTTCGTTTCTGGATGAATCGGTGCATCGTTTCATTTCCGGCCCGGATCGGTGCATCAAATGCAACAGCGGCATGGTTTTCGGCACAGTAACGAAACTGACCCAAACGAACCAAAACATCAATATTGGGTCCAAAAAACTGGATTGGGTGCGTTCGTTTTGTTTCTGGATGAATCGGTGCATCGTTTCATTTCCGGCCCGGATCGATGCATTAAATGCAACACCGGCATGATTTTCGGCACAGTAACGAAACTGACCCAAATGAACTAAAACAAAACTATTGGGTCCATAAGAGTGGATTTGGCACGTTCGTTTCGTTTCTGGATGAATCGGTGCACCGTTTCATTTCCGGCCCGGATCGGTGCATTAAATGCAACACCGGCATGGTTTTCGGCACAGTAACGAAACTGACCCAAACGAACCAAAACATCACTATTGGGTCCAAAAAAGTGGATTGGGTGCGTTCATTTTGTTTCTGGATGAATCGGTGCATCGTTTCATTTTCGGCCCGGATCGATGCATTCAATGCAACACCGACATGGTTTTCAGCACAGTAACGAAACTGACGCAAACGAACCAAAACAAAACTATTGTGTCCAAAAAAGTCGATTGGGCGCGTTCGTTTCATTTCTGGATGAATCGGTGCATCATTTCATTTCCGGCCCGGATCGGTGCATTAAATGCAACACCGGCTAGTTTTCGGCACAGTAACGAAACTGACCCAAACGAACCAAAACAAAACTATTGGGTCCATAAGAGTGGATTTTGCACGTTCGTTTTGTTTCTAGATGAATCGGTGCATCGTTTCATTTCCAGCCCGGATCGATGCATTAAATGCAACACCGGCATGATTTTCGGCACAGTAACGAAACTGACCCAAACGAACCAAAACATCACTATTTGCTACATAAATGTGGATTTGGCACATTCGTTTCATTTCTGGACGAATCGGTGCATCGTTTCATTTCCGGCCCGGATCGGTGCACTAAATGCAACACCGGCATGGTTTTTGGCACAATAACGAAACTGACCCAAACGAATCAAAACATCACTATTGGGTCCAAAAAAGTGGATTGGGTGCGTTTGTTTCATTTCTGGACGAATCGGTGCATCCTTTCATCTCCGGCCCGGATCGGTGCATTAAATGCAACAACGGCATGGTTTTCGGCACAGTAACGAAGCTGACCCAAACGAACCAAAACATCACTATTGGGTCCAAAAATGTCGATTGGGCACATTCGTTTCGTGCTGGACGAATCGGTGCATCGTTTCGTTTCGGGCCCGGATCGGTGCATTAAATGCAACACCGGCATGATTTTCGGCACAGTAACGAAACTGACCCAAACGAACCAAAACAAAACTATTGGGTACATAAGAGTGGATTTGGCACGTTCGTTTCGTTTCTGGATGAATCGGTGCATCGTTTCATTTCCGGCCCGGATCGGTGCATTAAATGCAACACCTGTTTTTGGCACAGTAACGAAACTGACCCAAACGAACCAAAACATCACTATTGGGCCCAAAAAAGTGGATTGGGTGGATTTGTTTCGTTTCTGGACAAATCGGTGCATCGGATCCATTCCGGCCCGAATCGGTGCATTAAATGCAACACCGGCATGAATTTCGGCACAGTAACGAAACTGACCCAAACGAACCAAAACAAAACTATTGGGTCCATAAGAGTGGATTTGGCACGTTCGTTTCGTTTCTGGATGAATCGGTGCATCGTTTCATTTCCGGCCCGGATCGGTGCATCAAATGCAACAGCGGCATGGTTTTCGGCACAGTAACGAAACTGACCCAAACGAACCAAAACATCAATATTGGGTCCAAAAAACTGGATTGGGTGCGTTCGATTTGTTTCTGGATGAATCGGTGCATCGTTTCATTTCCGGCCCGGATCGATGCATTAAATGCAACACCGGCATGATTTTCGGCACAGTAACGAAACTGACCCAAACGAACCAAAACAAAACTATTGGGTCCATAAGAGTGGATTTGGCACGTTCGTTTCGTTTCTGGATGAATCGGTGCATCGTTTCATTTCCGGCCCGGATCGGTGCATTAAATGCAACACCGGCATGGTTTTCGACACAGTAACGAAACTGACCCAAACGAACCAAAACATCACTATTGGGTCCAAAAAAGTGGATTGGGTGCGTTCATTTTGTTTCTGGATGAATCGGTGCATCGTTTCATTTTCGGCCCGGATCGATGCATTCAATGCAACACCGACATGGTTTTCGGCACAGTAACGAAACTGACCCAAACGAACCAAAACAAAACTATTAGGTCCAAAAAAGTCGATTGGGCACGTTCGTTTCATTTCTGGACGAATCGGTGCATCATTTCATTTCCGGCCCGAATCGGTGCATTAAATGCAACACCGGCATGATTTTCGGCACAGTAACGAAACTGACCCAAACGAACCAAAACAAAACTATTGGGTCCATAAGAGTGGATTTGGCACGTTCGTTTTGTTTCTAGATGAATCGGTGCATCGTTTCATTTCCGGCCCGGATCGGTGCATTAAATGCAACACCGGCATGGTTTTCGGCACAGTAACGAAACTGACCCAAACGAACCAAAACATCACTATTGGGTCCAAAAAAGTGGATTGGGTGCGTTCATTTTGTTTCTGGATGAATCGGTGCATCGTTTCATTTTCGGCCCGGATCGATGCATTCAATGCAACACCGACATGGTTTTCGGCACAGTAACGAAACTGACCCAAACGAACCAAAACAAAACTATTGGGTCCATAAGAGTGGATTTGGCACGTTCGTTTCGTTTCTGGATGAATCGGTGCATCGTTTCATTTCCGGCCCGGATCGGTGCATCAAATGCAACACCGGCATGGTTTTCGGCACAGTAACGAAACTGACCCAAACGAACCAAAACATCAATATTGGGTCCAAAAAACTGGATTGGGTGCGTTCGTTTTGTTTCTGGATGAATCGGTGCATCGTTTCATTTCCGGCCCGGATCGATGCATTAAATGCAACACCGGCATGATTTTCGGCACAGTAACGAAACTGACCCAAATGAACCAAAACAAAACTATTGGGTCCATAAGAGTGGATTTGGCACGTTTGTTTCGTTTCTGGATGAATCGGTGCACCGTTTCATTTCCGGCCCGGATCGGTGCATTAAATGCAACACCGGCATGGTTTTCGGCACAGTAACGAAACTGACCCAAACGAACCAAAACATCACTATTGGGTCCAAAAAAGTGGATTGGGTGCGTTCATTTTGTTTCTAGATGAATCGGTGCATCGTTTCATTTTCGGCCCGGATCGATGCATTCAATGCAACACCGACATGGTTTTCAGCACAGTAACGAAACTGACGCAAACGAACCAAAACAAAACTATTGTGTCCAAAAAAGTCGATTGGGCGCGTTCGTTTCATTTCTGGACGAATCGGTGCATCATTTCATTTCCGGCCCGGATCGGTGCATTAAATGCAACACCGGCTAGTTTTCGGCACAGTAACGAAACTGACCCAAACGAACCAAAACAAAACTATTGGGTCCATAAGAGTGGATTTTGCACGTTCGTTTTGTTTCTAGATGAATCGGTGCATCGTTTCATTTCCAGCCCGGATCGATGCATTAAATGCAACACCGGCATGATTTTCGGCACAGTAACGAAACTGACCCAAACGAACCAAAACATCACTATTTGCTACATAAATGTGGATTTGGCACATTCGTTTCATTTCTGGACGAATCGGTGCATCGTTTCATTTCCGGCCCGGATCGGTGCACTAAATGCAACACCAGCATGGTTTTTGGCACAATAACGAAACTGACCCAAACGAATCAAAACATCACTATTGGGTCCAAAAAAGTGGATTGGGTGCGTTTGTTTCATTTCTGGACGAATCGGTGCATCCTTTCATCTCCGGCCCGGATCGGTGCATTAAATGCAACAACAGCATGGTTTTCGGCACAGTAACGAAGCTGACCCAAACGAACCAAAACATCACTATTGGGTCCAAAAATGTCGATTGGGCACATTCGTTTCGTGCTGGACGAATCGGTGCATCGTTTCGTTTCGGGCCCGGATCGGTGCATTAAATGCAACACCGGCATGATTTTCGGCACAGTAACGAAACTGACCCAAACGAACCAAAACAAAACTATTGGGTACATAAGAGTGGATTTGGCACGTTCGTTTCGTTTCTGGATGAATCGGTGCATCGTTTCATTTCCGGCCCGGATCGGTGCATCAAATGCAACAGCGGCATGGTTTTCGGCACAGTAACGAAACTGACCCAAACGAACCAAAACATCAATATTGGGTCCAGAAAACTGGATTGGGTGCGTTCGATTTGTTTCTGGATGAATCGGTGCATCGTTTCATTTCCGGCCCGGATCGATGCATTAAATGCAACACCGGCATGATTTTCGGCAGAGTAACGAAACTGACCCAAACGAACCAAAACAAAACTATTGGGTCCATAAGAGTGGATTTGGCACGTTCGTTTCGTTTCTGGATGAATCGGTGCATCGTTTCATTTCCGGCCCGGATCGGTGCATTAAATGCAACACCGGCATGGTTTTCGGCACAGTAACGAAACTGACCCAAACGAACCAAAACATCACTATTGGGTCCAAAAAAGTGGATTGGGTGCGTTCATTTTGTTTCTGGATGAATCGGTGCATCGTTTCATTTTCGGCCCGGATCGATGCATTCAATGCAACACCGACATGGTTTTCGGCACAGTAACGAAACTGACCCAAACGAACCAAAACAAAACTATTAGGTCCAAAAAAGTCGATTGGGCACGTTCGTTTCATTTCTGGACGAATCGGTGCATCATTTCATTTCCGGCCCGAATCGGTGCATTAAATGCAACACCGGCATGATTTTCGGCACAGTAACGAAACTGACCCAAACGAACCAAAACAAAACTATTGGGTCCATAAGAGTGGATTTGGCACGTTCGTTTTGTTTCTAGATGAATCGGTGCATCGTTTCATTTCCGGCCCGGATCGGTGCATTAAATGCAACACCGGCATGGTTTTCGGCACAGTAACGAAACTGACCCAAACGAACCAAAACATCACTATTGGGTCCAAAAAAGTGGATTGGGTGCGTTCATTTTGTTTCTGGATGAATCGGTGCATCGTTTCATTTTCGGCCCGGATCGATGCATTAAATGCAACACCGACATGGTTTTCGGCACAGTAACGAAACTGACCCAAACGAACCAAAACAAAACTATTGGGTCCATAAGAGTGGATTTGGCACGTTCGTTTCGTTTCTGGATGAATCGGTGCATCGTTTCATTTCCGGCCCGGATCGGTGCATCAAATGCAACAGCGGCATGGTTTTCGGCACAGTAACGAAACTGACCCAAACGAACCAAAACATCAATATTGGGTCCAAAAAACTGGATTGGGTGCGTTCGTTTTGTTTCTGGATGAATCGGTGCATCGTTTCATTTCCGGCCCGGATCGATGCATTAAATGCAACACCGGCATGATTTTCGGCACAGTAACGAAACTGACCCAAATGAACCAAAACAAAACTATTGGGTCCATAAGAGTGGATTTGGCACGTTCGTTTCGTTTCTGGATGAATCGGTGCACCGTTTCATTTCCGGCCCGGATCGGTGCATTAAATGCAACACCGGCATGGTTTTCGGCACAGTAACGAAACTGACCCAAACGAACCAAAACATCACTATTGGGTCCAAAAAAGTGGATTGGGTGCGTTCATTTTGTTTCTAGATGAATCGGTGCATCGTTTCATTTTCGGCCCGGATCGATGCATTCAATGCAACACCGACATGGTTTTCAGCACAGTAACGAAACTGACGCAAACGAACCAAAACAAAACTATTGTGTCCAAAAAAGTCGATTGGGCGCGTTCGTTTCATTTCTGGACGAATCGGTGCATCATTTCATTTCCGGCCCGGATCGGTGCATTAAATGCAACACCGGCTAGTTTTCGGCACAGTAACGAAACTGACCCAAACGAACCAAAACAAAACTATTGGGTCCATAAGAGTGGATTTTGCACGTTCGTTTTGTTTCTAGATGAATCGGTGCATCGTTTCATTTCCAGCCCGGATCGATGCATTAAATGCAACACCGGCATGATTTTCGGCACAGTAACGAAACTGACCCAAACGAACCAAAACATCACTATTTGCTACATAAATGTGGATTTGGCACATTCGTTTCATTTCTGGACGAATCGGTGCATCGTTTCATTTCCGGCCCGGATCGGTGCACTAAATGCAACACCGGCATGGTTTTTGGCACAATAACGAAACTGACCCAAACGAATCAAAACATCACTATTGGGTCCAAAAAAGTGGATTGGGTGCGTTTGTTTCATTTCTGGACGAATCGGTGCATCCTTTCATCTCCGGCCCGGATCGGTGCATTAAATGCAACAACGGCATGGTTTTCGGCACAGTAACGAAGCTGACCCAAACGAACCAAAACATCACTATTGGGTCCAAAAATGTCGATTGGGCACATTCGTTTCGTGCTGGACGAATCGGTGCATCGTTTCGTTTCGGGCCCGGATCGGTGCATTAAATGCAACACCGGCATGATTTTCGGCACAGTAACGAAACTGACCCAAACGAACCAAAACAAAACTATTGGGTACATAAGAGTGGATTTGGCACGTTCGTTTCGTTTCTGGATGAATCGGTGCATCGTTTCATTTCCGGCCCAGATCGGTGCATTAAATGCAACACCGGCATGGTTTTCGGCACAGTAACGAAACTGACCCAAACGAACCAAAACATCAATATTGGGTCCAAAAAACTGGATTGGGTGCGTTCGATTTGTTTCTGGATGAATCGGTGCATCGTTTCATTTCCGGCCCGGATCGATGCATTAAATGCAACACCGGCATGATTTTCGGCACAGTAACGAAACTGACCCAAACGAACCAAAACAAAACTATTGGGTCCATAAGAGTGGATTTGGCACGTTCGTTTCGTTTCTGGATGAATCGGTGCATCGTTTCATTTCCGGCCCGGATCGGTGCATTAAATGCAACACCGGCATGGTTTTCGGCACAGTAACGAAACTGACCCAAACGAACCAAAACATCACTATTGGGTCCAAAAAAGTGGATTGGGTGCGTTCATTTTGTTTCTGGATGAATCGGTGCATCGTTTCATTTTCGGCCCGGATCGATGCATTCAATGCAACACCGACATGGTTTTCGGCACAGTAACGAAACTGACCCAAATGAACCAAAACAAAACTATTAGGTCCAAAAAAGTTGATTGGGCACGTTCGTTTCATTTCTGGACGAATCGGTGCATCATTTCATTTCCGGCCCGAATCGGTGCATTAAATGCAACACCGGCATGATTTTCGGCACAGTAACGAAACTGACCTAAACGAACCAAAACAAAACTATTGGGTCCATAAGAGTGGATTTGGCACGTTCGTTTTGTTTCTAGATGAATCGGTGCATCGTTTCATTTCCAGCCCGGATCGATGCATTAAATGCAACACCGGCATGATTTTCGGCACAGTAACGAAACTGACCCAAACGAACCAAAACATCACTATTTGCTACATAAATGTGGATTTGGCACATTCGTTTCATTTCGGGACGAATCGGTGCATCGTTTCATTTCCGGCCCGGATCGGTGCATTAAATGCAACAACGGCATGGTTTTCGGCACAGTAACGAAGCTGACCCAAACGAACCAAAACATCACTATTGGGTCCAAAAATGTCGATTGGGCACATTCGTTTCGTGCTGGACGAATCGGTGCATCGTTTCATTTCCGGCCCGGATCGATGCATTAAATGCAACACCGGCATGATTTTCGGCACAGTAACGAAACTGACCCAAACGAACCAAAACAAAACTATTGGGTCCATAAGAGAGGATTTGGCACGTTCGTTTCGTTTCTGGATGAATCGGTGCATCGTTTCATTTCCGGCCCGGATCGGTGCATTAAATGCAACACCGGCATGGTTTTCGGCACAGTAACGATACTGACCCAAACGAATCAAAACATCACTATTGGGTCCAGAAAAGCGGATTGGGTGCGTTTGTTTCATTTCTGGATGAATCGGTGCATCCTTTCATCTCCGACCCGGATCGGTGCATTAAATGCAACACCGGCATGGTTTTCGGCACAGTAACGAAGCTGACCCAAACGAACCAAAACATCACTATTGGGTCCAAAAATGTCGATTGGGCACGTTCGTTTCGTGCTGGACGAATCGGTGCATCATTTTGTTTCGGGCCCGGATCGGTGCATTAAATGCAACACCGGCATGGTTTTCGGCACAGTAACGAAACGGACCCAAACGATCCAAAACATCACTATTGGGCCCAAAAAAGTGGATTGGGTGGATTCGTTTCGTTTCTGGACAAATCGGTGCATCGGATCCATTCCGGCCCGAATCGGTGCATTAAATGCAGCACCGGCATGAATTTCGGCACAGTAACGAAACTGACCCAAATGAACCAAAACAAAACTATTGGGTCCATAAGAGTGGATTTGGCACGTTCGTTTCATTTCTGGATGAATCGGTGCATCATTTCATTTCCGGCCCGGATCGGTGCATTAAATGCAACACCGGCTAGTTTTCGGCACAGTAACGAAACTGACCCAAACGAACCAAAACAAAACTATTGGGTCCATAAGAGTGGATTTGGCACGTTCATTTTGTTTCTAGATGAATCGGTGCATCGTTTCATTTCCAGCCCGGATCGATGCATTAAATGCAACACCGGCATGGTTTTCGGCACAGTAACGAAACTGACCCAAACGAACCAAAACATCACTATTGGGTCCAAAAAAGTGGATTGGGTGCGTTCATTTTGTTTCTAGATGAATCGGTGCATCGTTTCATTTTCGGCCCGGATCGATGCATTCAATGCAACACCGACATGGTTTTCAGCACAGTAACGAAACTGACGCAAACGAACCAAAACAAAACTATTGTGTCCAAAAAAGTCGATTGGGCGCGTTCGTTTCATTTCTGGACGAATCGGTGCATCATTTCATTTCCGGCCCGGATCGGTGCATTAAATGCAACACCGGCTAGTTTTCGGCACAGTAACGAAACTGACCCAAACGAACCAAAACAAAACTATTGGGTCCATAAGAGTGGATTTGGCACGTTCGTTTCGTTTCTGGATGAATCGGTGCATCGTTTCATTTCCGGCCCGGATCGGTGCATCAAATGCAACACCGGCATGGTTTTCGGCACAGTAACGAAACTGACCCAAACGAACCAAAACATCAATATTGGGTCCAAAAAACTGGATTGGGTGCGTTCGTTTTGTTTCTGGATGAATCGGTGCATCGTTTCATTTTCGGCCCGGATCGATGAATTAATTGCAACACCGGCATGATTTTCGGCACAGTAACGAAACTGACCCAAACGAACCAAAACAAAACTATTGGGTCCATAAGAGTGGATTTGGCACGTTCGTTTCATTTCTGGATGAATCGGTGCATCGTTTCATTTCCGTCCCGGATCGGTGCATTAAATGCAACACCGGCATGGTTTTCGGCACAGTAACGAAACTGACCCAAACAAACCAAAACATCACTATTGGGTCCAAAAAAGTGGATTGGGTGCGTTCATTTTGTTTCTGGATGAATCGGTGCATCGTTTCATTTTCGGCCCGGATCGATGCATTAAATGCAACACCGACATGGTTTTCGGCACAGTAACGAAACTGACCCAAACGAACCAAAACAAAACTATTGGGTCCATAAGAGTGGATTTGGCACGTTCGTTTCGTTTCTGGATGAATCGGTGCATCGTTTCATTTCCGGCCCGGATCGGTGCATCAAATGCAACACCGGCATGGTTTTCGGCACAGTAACGAAACTGACCCAAACGAACCAAAACATCAATATTGGGTCCAAAAAACTGGATTGGGTGCGTTCGTTTTGTTTCTGGATGAATCGGTGCATCGTTTCATTTCCGGCCCGGATCGATGCATTAAATGCAACACCGGCATGATTTTCGGCACAGTAACGAAACTGACCCAAATGAACCAAAACAAAACTATTGGGTCCATAAGAGTGGATTTGGCACGTTCGTTTCGTTTCTGGATGAATCGGTGCACCGTTTCATTTCCGGCCCGGATCGGTGCATTAAATGCAACACCGGCATGGTTTTCGGCACAGTAACGAAACTGACCCAAACGAACCAAAACATCACTATTGGGTCCAAAAAAGTGGATTGGGTGCGTTCATTTTGTTTCTAGATGAATCGGTGCATCGTTTCATTTTCGGCCCGGATCGATGCATTCAATGCAACACCGACATGGTTTTCAGCACAGTAACGAAACTGAAGCAAACGAACCAAAACAAAACTATTGTGTCCAAAAAAGTCGATCGGGCGCGTTCGTTTCATTTCTGGACGAATCGGTGCATCATTTCATTTCCGGCCCGGATCGGTGCATTAAATGCAACACCGGCTAGTTTTCGGCACAGTAACGAAACTGACCCAAACGAACCAAAACAAAACTATTGGGTCCATAAGAGTGGATTTGGCACGTTCATTTTGTTTCTAGATGAATCGGTGCATCGTTTCATTTCCAGCCCGGATCGATGCATTAACAACACCGGCACGATTTTCGGCACAGTAACGAAACTGACCCAAACGAACCAAAACATCACTATTTGCTACATAAATGTGGATTTAGCACATTCGTTTCATTTCTGGATGAATCGGTGCATCGTTTCATTTCCGGCCCGGATCGGTGCACTAAATGCAACACCGGCATGGTTTTTGGCACAATAACGAAACTGACCCAAACGAATCAAAACATCACTATTGGGTCCAAAAAAGTGGATTGGGTGCGTTTGTTTCATTTCTGGACGAATCGGTGCATCCTTTCATCTCCGGCCCGGATCGGTGCATTAAATGCAACAACGGCATGGTTTTCGGCACAGTAACGAAGCTGACCCAAACGAACCAAAACATCACTATTGGGTCCAAAAATGTCGATTGGGCACGTTCGTTTCGTGCTGGACGAATCGGTGCATCGTTTCGTTTCGGGCCCGGATCGGTGCATTAAATGCAACACCGGCATGATTTTCGGCACAGTAACGAAACTGACCCAAACGAACCAAAACAAAACTATTGGGTACATAAGAGTGGATTTGGCACGTTCGTTTCGTTTCTGGATGAATCGGTGCATCGTTTCATTTCCGGCCCAGATCGGTGCATTAAATGCAACACCGGCATGGTTTTCGGCACAGTAACGAAACTGACCCAAACGAACCAAAACATCAATATTGGGTCCAAAAAACTGGATTGGGTGCATTCGATTTATTTCTGGATGAATCGGTGCATCGTTTCATTTCCGGCCCGGATCGATGCATTAAATGCAACACCGGCATGATTTTCGGCACAGTAACGAAACTGACCCAAACGAACCAAAACAAAACTATTGGGTCCATAAGAGTGGATTTGGCACGTTCGTTTCGTTTCTGGATGAATCGGTGCATCGTTTCATTTCCGGCCCGGATCGGTGCATTAAATGCAACACCGGCATGGTTTTCGGCACAGTAACGAAGCTGACCCAAACGAACCAAAACATCACTATTGGGTCCAAAAATGTCGATTGGGCACGTTCGTTTCGTGCTGGACGAATCGGTGCATCATTTTGTTTCGGGCCCGGATCGGTGCATTAAATGCAACACCGGCATGGTTTTCGGCACAGTAACGAAACGGACCCAAACGATCCAAAACATCACTATTGGGCCCAAAAAAGTGGATTGGGTGGATTCGTTTCGTTTCTGGACAAATCGGTGCATCGGATCCATTCCGGCCCGAATCGGTGCATTAAATGCAGCACCGGCATGAATTTCGGCACAGTAACGAAACTGACCCAAATGAACCAAAACAAAACTATTGGGTCCATAAGAGTGGATTTGGCACGTTCGTTTCATTTCTGGATGAATCGGTGCATCATTTCATTTCCGGCCCGGATCGGTGCATTAAATGCAACACCGGCTAGTTTTCGGCACAGTAACGAAACTAACCCAAACGAACCAAAACAAAACTATTGGGTCCATAAGAGTGGATTTGGCACGTTCATTTTGTTTCTAGATGAATCGGTGCATCGTTTCATTTCCAGCCCGGATCGATGCATTAAATGCAACACCGGCATGATTTTCGGCACAGTAACGAAACTGACCCAAACGAACCAAAACATCACTATTTGCTACATAAATGTGGATTTGGCACATTCGTTTCATTTCGGGACGAATCGGTGCATCGTTTCATTTCCGGCCCGGATCGGTGCATTAAATGCAACAACGGCATGGTTTTCGGCACAGTAACGAAGCTGACCCAAACGAACCAAAACATCACTATTGGGTCCAAAAATGTCGATTGGGCACATTCGTTTCGTGCTGGACGAATCGGTGCATCGTTTCATTTCCGGCCCGGATCGATGCATTAAATGCAACACCGGCATGATTTTCGGCACAGTAACGAAACTGACCCAAACGAACCAAAACAAAACTATTGGGTCCATAAGAGTGGATTTGGCACGTTCGTTTCGTTTCTGGATGAATCGGTGCATCGTTTCATTTCCGGCCCGGATCGGTGCATTAAATGCAACACCGGCATGGTTTTCGGCACAGTAACGATACTGACCCAAACGAATCAAAACATTACTATTGGGTCCAGAAAAGCGGATTGGGTGCGTTTGTTTCATTTCTGGATGAATCGGTGCATCCTTTCATCTCCGGCCCGGATCGGTGCATTAAATGCAACACCGGCATGGTTTTCGGCACAGTAACGAAGCTGACCCAAACGAACCAAAACATCACTATTGGGTCCAAAAATGTCGATTGGGCACGTTCGTTTCGTGCTGGACGAATCGGTGCATCATTTTGTTTCGGGCCCGGATCGGTGCATTAAATGCAACACCGGCATGGTTTTCGGCACAGTAACGAAACGGACCCAAACGATCCAAAACATCACTATTGGGCCCAAAAAAGTGGATTGGGTGGATTCGTTTCATTTCTGGACAAATCGGTGCATCGGATCCATTCCGGCCCGAATCGGTGCATTAAATGCAGCACCGGCATGAATTTCGGCACAGTAACGAAACTGACCCAAATGAACCAAAACAAAACTATTGGGTCCATAAGAGTGGATTTGGCACGTTCGTTTCATTTCTGGATGAATCGGTGCATCATTTCATTTCCGGCCCGGATCGGTGCATTAAATGCAACACCGGCTAGTTTTCGGCACAGTAACGAAACTGACCCAAACGAACCAAAACAAAACTATTGGGTCCATAAGAGTGGATTTGGCACGTTCATTTTGTTTCTAGATGAATCGGTGCATCGTTTCATTTCCAGCCCGGATCGATGCATTAAATGCAACACCGGCATGGTTTTCGGCACAGTAACGAAACTGACCCAAACGAACCAAAACATCACTATTGGGTCCAAAAAAGTGGATTGGGTGCGTTCATTTTGTTTCTAGATGAATCGGTGCATCGTTTCATTTTCAGCCCGGATCGATGCATTCAATGCAACACCGACATGGTTTTCAGCACAGTAACGAAACTGACGCAAACGAACCAAAACAAAACTATTGTGTCCAAAAAAGTCGATTGGGCGCGTTCGTTTCATTTCTGGACGAATCGGTGCATCATTTCATTTCCGGCCCGGATCGGTGCATTAAATGCAACACCGGCTAGTTTTCGGCACAGTAACGAAACTGACCCAAACGAACCAAAAATAAACTATTGGGTCCATAAGAGTGGATTTGGCACGTTCGTTTCGTTTCTGGATGAATCGGTGCATCGTTTCATTTCCGGCCCGGATCGGTGCATCAAATGCAACACCGGCATGGTTTTCGGCACAGTAACGAAACTGACCCAAACGAACCAAAACATCAATATTGGGTCCAAAAAACTGGATTGGGTGCGTTCGTTTTGTTTCTGGATGAATCGGTGCATCGTTTCATTTTCGGCCCGGATCGATGAATTAATTGCAACACCGGCATGATTTTCGGCACAGTAACGAAACTGACCCAAACGAACCAAAACAAAACTATTGGGTCCATAAGAGTGGATTTGGCACGTTCGTTTCATTTCTGGATGAATCGGTGCATCGTTTCATTTCCGGCCCGGATCGGTGCATTAAATGCAACACCGGCATGGTTTTCGGCACAGTAACGAAACTGACCCAAACAAACCAAAACATCACTATTGGGTCCAAAAAAGTGGATTGGGTGCGTTCATTTTGTTTCTGGATGAATCGGTGCATCGTTTCATTTTCGGCCCGGATCGATGCATTAAATGCAACACCGACATGGTTTTCGGCACAGTAACGAAACTGACCCAAACGAACCAAAACAAAACTATTGGGTCCATAAGAGTGGATTTGGCACGTTCGTTTCGTTTCTGGATGAATCGGTGCATCGTTTCATTTCCGGCCCGGATCGGTGCATCAAATGCAACACCGGCATGGTTTTCGGCACAGTAACGAAACTGACCCAAACGAACCAAAACATCAATATTGGGTCCAAAAAACTGGATTGGGTGCGTTCGTTTTGTTTCTGGATGAATCGGTGCATCGTTTCATTTCCGGCCCGGATCGATGCATTAAATGCAACACCGGCATGATTTTCGGCACAGTAACGAAACTGACCCAAATGAACCAAAACAAAACTATTGGGTCCATAAGAGTGGATTTGGCACGTTCGTTTCGTTTCTGGATGAATCGGTGCACCGTTTCATTCCCGGCCCGGATCGGTGCATTAAATGCAACACCGGCATGGTTTTCGGCACAGTAACGAAACTGACCCAAACGAACCAAAACATCACTATTGGGTCCAAAAAAGTGGATTGGGTGCGTTCATTTTGTTTCTAGATGAATCGGTGCATCGTTTCATTTTCGGCCCGGATCGATGCATTCAATGCAACACCGACATGGTTTTCAGCACAGTAACGAAACTGACGCAAATGAACCAAAACAAAACTATTGTGTCCAAAAAAGTCGATTGGGCGCGTTCGTTTCATTTCTGGACGAATCGGTGCATCATTTCATTTCCGGCCCGGATCGGTGCATTAAATGCAACACCGGCTAGTTTTCGGCACAGTAACGAAACTGACCCAAACGAACCAAAACAAAACTATTGGGTCCATAAGAGTGGATTTGGCACGTTCATTTTGTTTCTAGATGAATCGGTGCATCGTTTCATTTCCAGCCCGGATCGATGCATTAACAACACCGGCACGATTTTCGGCACAGTAACGAAACTGACCCAAACGAACCAAAACATCACTATTTGCTACATAAATGTGGATTTAGCACATTCGTTTCATTTCTGGATGAATCGGTGCATCGTTTCATTTCCGGCCCGGATCGGTGCACTAAATGCAACACCGGCATGGTTTTTGGCACAATAACGAAACTGACCCAAACGAATCAAAACATCACTATTGGGTCCAAAAAAGTGGATTGGGTGCGTTTGTTTCATTTCTGGACGAATCGGTGCATCCTTTCATCTCCGGCCCGGATCGGTGCATTAAATGCAACAACGGCATGGTTTTCGGCACAGTAACGAAGCTGACCCAAACGAACCAAAACATCACTATTGGGTCCAAAAATGTCGATTGGGCACGTTCGTTTCGTGCTGGACGAATCGGTGCATCGTTTCGTTTCGGGCCCGGATCGGTGCATTAAATGCAACACCGGCATGATTTTCGGCACAGTAACGAAACTGACCCAAACGAACCAAAACAAAACTATTGGGTACATAAGAGTGGATTTGGCACGTTCGTTTCGTTTCTGGATGAATCGGTGCATCGTTTCATTTCCGGCCCAGATCGGTGCATTAAATGCAACACCGGCATGGTTTTCGGCACAGTAACGAAACTGACCCAAACGAACCAAAACATCAATATTGGGTCCAAAAAACTGGATTGGGTGCATTCGATTTATTTCTGGATGAATCGGTGCATCGTTTCATTTCCGGCCCGGATCGATGCATTAAATGCAACACCGGCATGATTTTCGGCACAGTAACGAAACTGACCCAAACGAACCAAAACAAAACTATTGGGTCCATAAGAGTGGATTTGGCACGTTCGTTTCGTTTCTGGATGAATCGGTGCATCGTTTCATTTCCGGCCCGGATCGGTGCATTAAATGCAACACCGGCATGGTTTTCGGCACAGTAACGAAACTGACCCAAACGAACCAAAACATCACTATTGGGTCCAAAAAAGTGGATTGGGTGCGTTCATTTTGTTTCTGGATGAATCGGTGCATCGTTTCATTTTCGGCCCGGATCGATGCATTCAATGCAACACCGACATGGTTTTCGGCACAGTAACGAAACTGACCCAAACGAACCAAAACAAAACTATTAGGTCCAAAAAAGTCGATTGGGCACGTTCGTTTCATTTCTGGACGAATCGGTGCATCATTTCATTTCCGGCCCGAATCGTTGCATTAAATGTAACACCGGCATGATTTTCGGCACAGTAACGAAACTGACCCAAACGAACCAAAACAAAACTATTGGGTCCATAAGAGTGGATTTGGCACGTTCGTTTTGTTTCTAGATGAATCGGTGCATCGTTTCATTTCCAGCCCGGATCGATGCATTAAATGCAACACCGGCATGATTTTCGGCACAGTAACGAAACTGACCCAAACAAACCAAAACATCACTATTTGCTACATAAATGTGGATTTGGCACATTCGTTTCATTTCGGGACGAATCGGTGCATCGTTTCATTTCCGGCCCGGATCGGTGCACTAAATGCAACACCGGCATGATTTTCGGCACAATAACGAAACTGACCCAAACGAATCAAAACATCACTATTGGGTCCAAAAAAGTGGATTGGGTGCGTTTGTTTCATTTCTGGACGAATCGGTGCATCCTTTCATCTCCGGCCCAGATCGGTGCATTAAATGCAACAACGACATGGTTTTCGGCACAGTAACGAAGCTGACCCAAACGAACCAAAACATCACTATTGGGTCCAAAAATGTCGATTGGGCACGTTCATTTCGTGCTGGACGAATCGGTGCATCGTTTCGTTTCGGGCCCGGATCGGTGCATTAAATGCAACAACGGCATGCTTTTCGGCACAGTAACGAAACTGACCCAAACGAACCAAAACAAAACTATTGGGTCCATAAGAGTGGATTTGGCACGTTCGTTTCATTTCTGGATGAATCGGTGCATCGTTTCATTTCCGGCCCGGATCGGTGCATTAAATGCAACACCGGCATGATTTTCGGCACAGTAACGAAACTGACCCAAACGAACCAAAACATCACTATTTGCTACATAAATGTGGATTTGGCACATTCGTTTCATTTCTAGACGAATCGGTGCATCGTTTCATTTCCGGCCCGGATCGGTGCACTAAATGCAAGACCGGCATGGTTTTTGGCACAATAACGAAACCGACCCAAACGAATCAAAACATCACTATTGGGTCCAAAAAAGTGGATTGGGTGCGTTTGTTTCATTTCTGGACGAATCGGTGCATCCTTTCATCTCCGGCCCGGATCGGTGCATTAAATGCAACACCGGCATGGTTTTCGGCACAGTAACGAAGCTGACCCAAACGAACCAAAACATCACTATTGGGTCCAAAAATGTCGATTGGGCACGTTCGTTTCGTGCTGGACGAATCGGTGCATCATTTCGTTTCGGGCCCGGATCGGTGCATTAAATGCAACACCGGCATGGTTTTCGGCACAGTAACGAAACGGACCCAAACGATCCAAAACATCACTATTGGGCCCAAAAAAGTGGATTGGGTGGATTCGTTTCGTTTCTGGACAAATCGGTGCATCGGATCCATTCCGGCCCGAATCGGTGCATTAAATGCAGCACCGGCATGAATTTCGGCACAGTAACGAAACTGAGAACCAAAACAAAACTATTGGGTCCATAAGAGTGGATTTGGCACGTTCGTTTCGTTTCTGGATGAATCGGTGCATCGTTTCATTTCCAGCCCGGATCGGTGCATTAAATGCAACACCTGTTTTTGGCACAGTAACGAAACTGACCCAAACGAACCAAAACATCAGTATTGGGTCCAAAAAACTGGATTGGGTGCGTTCGTTTTGTTTCTGGATGAATCGGTGCATCGTTTCATTTCCGGCCCGGATCGATGCATTAAATGCAACACCGGCATGATTTTCGGCACAGTAACGAAACTGACCCAAACGAACCAAAACATCACTATTGGGTCCAAAAATGTCGATTGGGCACGTTCGTTTCGTGCTTGACGAATCGGTGCATCGTTTCATTTCCGGCCCGGATCGGTGCATCAAATGCAACACCGGCATTGTTTTCGGCACAGAAACGAAACTGACCCAAACGAACCAAAACATCACTATTGGGTCCAAAAAAGTGGATTCGGCGCGTTCGATTCATTTCTAGACGAATCGGAGCATCGTTTTGTTTCGGGCACGTATCGGTGCATTAAATGCAACCCCGGCATGGTTTTTGGCACAGTAACGAAACTGATCCAAACGAACCAAAACATCACTATTGGGTCAAAAAGTGGATTGGGTTGGTTCGTTTTATTTCTCGACGAATCGGTGCACCGTTTCATTTCCGGACCGGATCAATGCATTTAATGCAACACCGGCATGTTTTTCGGCACAGTAACAAAACTGACCTAAAACGAACCAAAACATCCCAATTGGGTCCAAAAAATGGATTCGGTGCGTTCGTTTCATTTCTGGACGAATCAGAGCATCGTTTTGTTTTCGTCCTGGATTGGTGCATTAAATGCAACACCAGAATGGTTTTCGGCACAGTAACGAAACTGACCCAAACAAACCAAAACATCACTATTGGGTCCAAAAAAGTTGATTCGGTGCGTTCGTTTCATTTCTGGACGAATCGGAGCATCGTTTTGTTTCAGACACGTATTGGTGCATTAAATGCAACCCCGACATGGTTTTTGGCACAGTAACGAAACTGACCCAAACGAACCAAAACAAATCTATTGGGTACATAAGAGTGGATTTGGCACGTTCGTTTCGTTTCTGGATGAATCGGTGCATCATTTCATTTCCGGCCCAGATCGGTGCATTAAATGCAACACCGGCATGGTTTTCGGCACAGTAACGAAACTGACCCAAACGAACCAAAACATCAATATTGGGTCCAAAAAACTGGATTGGGTGCGTTCGTTTTGTTTCTGGATGAATCGGTGCATCGTTTCATTTCCGGCCCGGATCGATGCATTAAATGCAACACCGGCATGGTTTTCGGCACAGTAACGAAACTGACCCAAACGAACCAAAACATCAATATTGGGTCCAAAAAACTGGATTGGGTGCGTTCGTTTTGTTTCTGGATGAATCGGTGCATCGTTTCATTTCCGGCCCGGATCGATGCATTAAATGCAACACCGGCATGATTTTCGGCACAGTAACGAAACTGACCCAAACGAACCAAAACAAAACTATTGGGTCCATAAGAGTGGATTTGGCACGTTCGTTTCGTTTCTGGATGAATCGGTGCATCGTTTCATTTCCGGCCCGGATCGGTGCATTAAATGCAACACCGGCATGGTTTTCGGCACAGTAACGAAACTGACCCAAACGAATCAAAACATCACTATTGGGTCCAGAAAAGTGGATTGGGTGCGTTTGTTTCATTTCTGGATGAATCGGTGCATCCTTTCATCGCCGGCCCGGATCGGTGCATTAAATGCAACACCGGCATGGTTTTCGGCACAGTAATGAAACTGACCCAAATGAACCAAAACATCACTATTGGGTCCAAAAATGTCGATTGGGCACGTTCGTTTCGTGCTGGACGAATCGGTGCATCATTTCGTTTCGGGCCCGGATCGGTGCATTAAATGCAACACCGGCATGGTTTTCGGCACAGTAACGAAACGGACCCAAACGATCCAAAACATCACTATTGGGCCCAAAAAAGTGGATTGGGTGGATTCGTTTCGTTTCTGGACAAATCGGTGCATCGGATCCATTCCGGCCCGAATCGGTGCATTAAATGCAGCACCGGCATGAATTTCGGCACAGTAACGAAACTGACCCAAATGAACCAAAACAAAACTATTGGGTCCATAAGAGTGGATTTGGCACGTTCGTTTCGTTTCTGGATGAATCGGTGCATCGTTTCATTTCCGGCCCGGATCGGTGCATCAAATGCAACACCGGCATGGTTTTCGGCACAGTAACGAAACTGACCCAAACGAACCAAAACATCAATATTGGGTCCAAAAAACTGGATTGGGTGCGTTCGTTTTGTTTCTGGATGAATCGGTGCATCGTTTCATTTCCGGCCCGGATCGGTGCACTAAATGCAACACCGGCATGATTTTCGGCACAATAACGAAACTGACCCAAACGAATCAAAACATCACTATTGGGTCCAAAAAAGTGGATTGGGTGCGTTTGTTTCATTTCTGGACGAATCGGTGCATCCTTTCATCTCCGGCCCGGATCGGTGCATTAAATGCAACACCGGCATGGTTTTCGGCACAGTAACGAAGCTGACCCAAACGAACCAAAACATCACTATTGGGTCCAAAAATGTCGATTGGGCACGTTCATTACGTGCTGGACGAATCGGTGCATCGTTTCGTTTCGGGCCCGGATCGGTGCATTAAATGCAACAACGGCATGCTTTTCGGCACAGTAACGAAACTGACCCAAACGAACCAAAACAAAACTATTGGGTCCATAAGAGTGGATTTGGCATGTTCGTTTCGTTTCTGGATGAATCGGTGCATCGTTTCATTTCCGGCCCGGATCGGTGCATTAAATGCAACACCGGCATGGTTTTCGGCACAGTAACGAAACTGACCCAAACGAATCAAAACATCACTATTGGGTCAAAAAAAGTGGATTGGGTGCGTTTGTTTCATTTCTGGATGAATCGGTGCATCCTTTCATCTCCGGCCCGGATCGGTGCATTAAATGCAACACCGGCATGGTTTTCGGCACAGTAACGAAGCTGACCCAAACGAACCAAAACATCACTATTGGGTCCAAAAATGTCGATTGGGCACGTTCGTTTCGTGCTGGACGAATCGGTGCATCGTTTCGTTTCGGGCCCGGATCGGTGCATTAAATGCAACACCGGCATGATTTTCGGCACAGTAACGAAACTGACCCAAACGAACCAAAACAAAACTATTGGGTACATAAGAGTGGATTTGGCACGTTCGTTTCATTTCTGGATGAATCGGTGCATCGTTTCATTTCCGGCCCAGATCGGTGCATTAAATGCAACACCGGCATGGTTTTCGGCACAGTAACGAAACTGACCCAAACGAACCAAAACATCAATATTGGGTCCAAAAAACTGGATTGGGTGCATTCGATTTGTTTCTGGATGAATCGGTGCATCGTTTCATTTCCGGCCCGGATCGATGCATTAAATGCAACACCGGCATGATTTTCGGCACAGTAACGAAACTGACCCAAACGAACCAAAACAAAACTATTGGGTCCATAAGAGTGGATTTGGCACGTTCGTTTCGTTTCTGGATGAATCGGTGCATCGTTTCATTTCCGGCCCGGATCGGTGCATTAAATGCAACACCGGCATTGTTTTCGGCACAGTAACGAAACTGACCCAAACGAACCAAAACATCACTATTGGGTCCAAAAAAGTGGATTGGGTGCGTTCATTTTGTTTCTGGATGAATCGGTGCATCGTTTCATTTTCGGCCCGGATCGATGCATTCAATGCAACACCGACATGGTTTTCGGCACAGTAACGAAACTGACCCAAACGAACCAAAACAAAACTATTAGGTCCAAAAAAGTCGATTGGGCACGTTCGTTTCATTTCTGGACGAATCGGTGCATCATTTCATTTCCGGCCCGAATCGGTGCATTAAATGCAACACCGGCATGATTTTCGGCACAGTAACGAAACTGACCCAAACGAACCAAAACAAAACTATTGGGTCCATAAGAGTGGATTTGGCACGTTCGTTTTGTTTCTAGATGAATCGGTGCATCGTTTCATTTCCAGCCCGGATCGATGCATTAAATGCAACACCGGCATGATTTTCGGCACAGTAACGAAACTGACCCAAACAAACCAAAACATCACTATTTGCTACATAAATGTGGATTTGGCACATTCGTTTCATTTCGGGACGAATCGGTGCATCGTTTCATTTCCGGCCCGGATCGGTGCACTAAATGCAACACCGGCATGATTTTCGGCACAATAACGAAACTGACCCAAACGAATCAAAACATCACTATTGGGTCCAAAAAAGTGGATTGGGTGCGTTTGTTTCATTTCTGGACGAATCGGTGCATCCTTTCATCTCCGGCCCAGATCGGTGCATTAAATGCAACAACGACATGGTTTTCGGCACAGTAACGAAGCTGACCCAAACGAACCAAAACATCACTATTGGGTCCAAAAATGTCGATTGGGCACGTTCATTTCATGCTGGACGAATCGGTGCATCGTTTCGTTTCGGGCCCGGATCGGTGCATTAAATGCAACAACGGCATGCTTTTCGGCACAGTAACGAAACTGACCCAAACAAACCAAAACAAAACTATTGGGTCCATAAGAGTGGATTTGGCACGTTCGTTTCGTTTCTGGATGAATCGGTGCATCGTTTCATTTCCGGCCCGGATCGGTGCATTAAATGCAACACCGGCATGGTTTTCGGCACAGTAACGAAACTGACCCAAACGAATCAAAACATCACTATTGGGTCCAAAAAAGTGGATTGGGTGCGTTTGTTTTATTTCTGGATGAATCGGTGCATCCTTTCATCTCCGGCCCGGATCGGTGCATTAAATGCAACACCGGCATGGTTTTCGGCACAGTAACGAAGCTGACCCAAACGAACCAAAACATCACTATTGGGTCCAAAAATGTCGATTGGGCACGTTCGTTTCGTGCTGGACGAATCGGTGCATCATTTCGTTTCGGGCCCGAATCGGTGCATTAAATGCAACACCGGCATGGTTTTCGGCACAGTAACGAAACGGACCCAAACGATCCAAAACATCACTATTGGGCCCAAAAAAGTGGATTGGGTGGATTCGTTTTGTTTCTGGACAAATCGGTGCATCGGATCCATTCCGGCCCGAATCGGTGCATTAAATGCAGCACCGGCATGAATTTCGGCACAGTAACGAAACTGACCCAAACGAACCAAAACAAAACTATTGGGTCCATAAGAGTGGATTTGGCACGTTCGTTTCGTTTCTGGATGAATCGGTGCATCGTTTCATTTCCAGCCCGGATCGGTGCATTAAATGCAACACCTGTTTTTGGCACAGTAACGAAACTGACCCAAACGAACCAAAACATCAATATTGGGTCCAAAAAACTGGATTGGGTGCGTTCGTTTTGTTTCTGGATGAATCGGTGCATCGTTTCATTTCCGGCCCGGATCGATGCATTAAATGCAACACCGGCATGATTTTTGGCACAGTAACGAAACTGACCCAAACGAACCAAAACAAAACTATTGGGTACATAAGAGTGGATTTGGCACGTTCGTTTCATTTCTGGCCCGGATCGATGCATTAAATGCAACACCGGCATGATTTTCGGCACAGTATCGAAACTGACCCAAACGAACCAAAACATCACTATTGGGTCCAAAAATGTCGATTGGGCACGTTCGTTTCGTGCTGGACGAATCGGTGCATCGTTTCATTTCCGGCCCGGATCGGTGCATCAAATGCAACACCTGTTTTTGGCACAGTAACGAAACTGACCCAAACGAACCAAAACATCAATATTGGGTCCAAAAAACTGGATTGGGTGCGTTCGTTTTGTTTCTGGATGAATCGGTGCATCGTTTCATTTCCGGCCCGGATCGATGCATTAAATGCAACACCGGCATGATTTTCGGCACAGTAACGAAACTGACCCAAACGAACCAAAACATCACTATTGGGTCCAAAAATGTCGATTGGGCACGTTCGTTTCGTGCTGGACGAATCGGTGCATCGTTTCATTTCCGGCCCGGATCGGTGCATCAAATGCAACACCGGCATGGTTTTCGGCACAGAAACGAAACTGACCCAAACGAACCAAAACATCACTATTGGGTCCAAAAAAGTGGATTCGGCGCGTTCGATTCATTTCTAGACGAATCGGAGCATCGTTTTGTTTCGGGCACGTATCGGTGCATTAAATGCAACCCCGGCACGGTTTTTGGCACAGTAACGAAACTGACCCAAACGAACCAAAACATCACTATTGGGTCCAAAAAACTGGATTGGGTGCGTTCGTTTTGTTTCTGGATGAATCGGTGCATCGTTTCATTTCCGGCCCGGATCGATGCATTAAATGCAACACCGGCATGGTTTTCGGCACAGTAACGAAACTGACCCAAACGAACCAAAACATCAATATTGGGTCCAAAAAACTGGATTGGGTGCGTTCGTTTTGTTTCTGGATGAATCGGTGCATCGTTTCATTTCCGGCCCGGATCGATGCATTAAATGCAACACCGGCATGATTTTCGGCACAGTAACGAAACTGACCCAAACGAACCAAAACAAAACTATTGGGTCCATAAGAGTGGATTTGGCACGTTCGTTTCGTTTCTGGATGAATCGGTGCATCGTTTCATTTCCGGCCCGGATCGGTGCATTAAATGCAACACCGGCATGATTTTCGGCACAGTAACGAAACTGACCCAA
Organism: Echinochloa phyllopogon; assembly: GCA_033239725.1. Taxonomy (NCBI): domain Eukaryota; kingdom Viridiplantae; phylum Streptophyta; class Magnoliopsida; order Poales; family Poaceae; genus Echinochloa; species Echinochloa phyllopogon. Next base: position 36,150,236 of record BTCW01000018.1, read on the forward strand.
ACGAATCAAAACATCACTATTGGGTCCAGAAAAGTGGATTGGGTGCGTTTGTTTCATTTCTGGATGAATCGGTGCATCCTTTCATCTCCGGCCCGGATCGGTGCATTAAATGCAACACCGGCATGGTTTTCGGCACAGTAACGAAGCTGACCCAAACGAACCAAAACATCACTATTGGGTCCAAAAATGTCGATTGGGCACGTTCGTTTCGTGCTGGACGAATCGGTGCATCATTTCATTTCGGGCCCGGATCGGTGCATTAAATGCAACACCGGCATGGTTTTCGGCACAGTAACGAAACGGACCCAAACGATCCAAAACATCACTATTGGGCCCAAAAAAGTGGATTGGGTGGATTCATTTCGTTTCTGGACAAATCGGTGCATCGGATCCATTCCGGCCCGAATCGGTGCATTAAATGCAGCACCGGCATGAATTTCGGCACAGTAACGAAACTGACCCAAATGAACCAAAACAAAACTATTGGGTCCATAAGAGTGGATTTGGCACGTTCGTTTCGTTTCTAGATGAATCGGTGCATCGTTTCATTTCCAGCCCGGATCGGTGCATTAAATGCAACACCTGTTTTTGGCACAGTAACGAAACTGACCCAAACGAACCAAAACATCAATATTGGGTCCAAAAAACTGGATTGGGTGCGTTCGTTTTGTTTCTGGATGAATCGGTGCATCGTTTCATTTCCGGCCCGGATCGATGCATTAAATGCAACACCGGCATGATTTTCGGCACAGTAACGAAACTGACCCAAACGAACCAAAACATCACTATTGGGTCCAAAAATGTCGATTGGGCACGTTCGTTTCGTGCTGGACGAATCGGTGCATCGTTTCGTTTCGGGCCCGGATCGGTGCATTAAATGCAACACCGGCATGATTTTCGGCACAGTAACGAAACTGACCCAAACGAACCAAAACAAAACTATTGGGTACATAAGAGTGGATTTGGCACGTTCGTTTCGTTTCTGGATGAATCGGTGCATCGTTTCATTTCCGGCCCACATCGGTGCATTAAATGCAACACCGGCATGGTTTTCGGCACAGTAACGAAACTGACCCAAACGAACCAAAACATCAATATTGGGTCCAAAAAACTGGATTGGGTGCGTTCGTTTTGTTTCTGGATGAATCGGTGCATCGTTTCATTTCCGGCCCGGATCGATGCATTAAATGCAACACCGGCATGGTTTTCGGCACAGTAACGAAACTGACCCAAACGAACCAAAACATCAATATTGGGTCCAAAAAACTGGATTGGGTGCGTTCGTTTTGTTTCTGGATGAATCGGTGCATCGTTTCATTTCCGGCCCGGATCGATGCATTAAATGCAACACCGGCATGATTTTCGGCACAGTAACGAAACTGACCCAAACGAACCAAAACATCACTATTGGGTCCAAAAATGTCGATTGGGCACGTTCGTTTCGTGCTGGACGAATCGGTGCATCGTTTCATTTCCGGCCCGGATCGGTGCATCAAATGCAACACCGGCATGGTTTTCGGCACTGAAACGAAACTGACCCAAACGAACCAAAACATCACTATTGGGTCCAAAAAAGTGGATTCGGCGCGTTCGATTCATTTCTAGACGAATCGGAGCATCGTTTTGTTTCGGGCACGTATCGGTGCATTAAATGCAACCCCGGCATGGTTTTTGGCACAGTAACGAAACTGACCCAAACGAACCAAAACATCACTATTGGGTCCAAAAAACTGGATTGGGTGCGTTCGTTTTGTTTCTGGATGAATCGGTGCATCGTTTCATTTCCGGCCCGGATCGATGCATTAAATGCAACACCGGCATGGTTTTCGGCACAGTAACGAAACTGACCCAAACGAACCAAAACATCAATATTGGGTCCAAAAAACTGGATTGGGTGCGTTCGTTTTGTTTCTGGATGAATCGGTGCATCGTTTCATTTCCGGCCCGGATCGATGCATTAAATGCAACACCGGCATGATTTTCGGCACAGTAACGAAACTGACCCAAACGAACCAAAACAAAACTATTGGGTCCATAAGAGTGGATTTGGCACGTTCGTTTCGTTTCTGGATGAATCGGTGCATCGTTTCATTTCCAGCCCGGATCGGTGCATTAAATGCAACACCTGTTTTTGGCACAGTAACGAAACTGACCCAAACGAACCAAAACATCAGTATTGGGTCCAAAAAACTGGATTGGGTGCGTTCGTTTTGTTTCTGGATGAATCGGTGCATCGTTTCATTTCCGGCCCGGATCGATGCATTAAATGCAACACCGACATGGTTTTTGGCACAGTAACGAAACTGACCCAAACGAACCAAAACAAATCTATTGGGTACATAAGAGTGGATTTGGCACGTTCGTTTCGTTTCTGGATGAATCGGTGCATCATTTCATTTCCGGCCCAGATCGGTGCATTAAATGCAACACCGGCATGGTTTTCGGCACAGTAACGAAACTGACCCAAACGAACCAAAACATCAATATTGGGTCCAAAAAACTGGATTGGGTGCGTTCGTTTTGTTTCTGGATAAATCGGTGCATCGTTTCATTTCCGGCCCGGATCGATGCATTAAATGCAACACCGGCATGGTTTTCGGCACAGTAACGAAACTGACCCAAACGAACCAAAACATCAATATTGGGTCCAAAAAACTGGATTGGGTGCGTTCGTTTTGTTTCTGGATGAATCGGTGCATCGTTTCATTTCCGGCCCGGATCGATGCATTAAATGCAACACCGGCATGATTTTCGGCACAGTAACGAAACTGACCCAAACGAACCAAAACAAAACTATTGGGTCCATAAGAGTGGATTTGGCACGTTCGTTTCGTTTCTGGATGAATCGGTGCATCGTTTCATTTCCGGCCCGGATCGGTGCATTAAATGCAACACCGGCATGGTTTTCGGCACAGTAACGAAACTGACCCAAACGAATCAAAACATCACTATTGGGTCCAGAAAAGTGGATTGGGTGCGTTTGTTTCATTTCTGGATGAATCGGTGCATCCTTTCATCGCCGGCCCGGATCGGTGCATTAAATGCAACACCGGCATGGTTTTCGGCACAGTAATGAAACTGACCCAAATGAACCAAAACATCACTATTGGGTCCAAAAATGTCGATTGGGCACGTTCGTTTCGTGCTGGACGAATCGGTGCATCATTTCGTTTCGGGCCCGGATCGGTGCATTAAATGCAACACCGGCATGGTTTTCGGCACAGTAACGAAACGGACCCAAACGATCCAAAACATCACTATTGGGCCCAAAAAAGTGGATTGGGTGGATTCGTTTCGTTTCTGGACAAATCGGTGCATCGGATCCATTCCGGCCCGAATCGGTGCATTAAATGCAGCACCGGCATGAATTTCGGCACAGTAACGAAACTGACCCAAATGAACCAAAACAAAACTATTGGGTCCATAAGAGTGGATTTGGCACGTTCGTTTCGTTTCTGGATGAATCGGTGCATCGTTTCATTTCCGGCCCGGATCGGTGCATCAAATGCAACACCGGCATGGTTTTCGGCACAGTAACGAAACTGACCCAAACGAACCAAAACATCAATATTGGGTCCAAAAAACTGGATTGGGTGCGTTCGTTTTGTTTCTGGATGAATCGGTGCATCGTTTCATTTCCGGCCCGGATCGGTGCACTAAATGCAACACCGGCATGATTTTCGGCACAATAACGAAACTGACCCAAACGAATCAAAACATCACTATTGGGTCCAAAAAAGTGGATTGGGTGCGTTTGTTTCATTTCTGGACGAATCGGTGCATCCTTTCATCTCCGGCCCGGATCGGTGCATTAAATGCAACACCGGCATGGTTTTCGGCACAGTAACGAAGCTGACCCAAACGAACCAAAACATCACTATTGGGTCCAAAAATGTCGATTGGGCACGTTCATTACGTGCTGGACGAATCGGTGCATCGTTTCGTTTCGGGCCCGGATCGGTGCATTAAATGCAACAACGGCATGCTTTTCGGCACAGTAACGAAACTGACCCAAACGAACCAAAACAAAACTATTGGGTCCATAAGAGTGGATTTGGCATGTTCGTTTCGTTTCTGGATGAATCGGTGCATCGTTTCATTTCCGGCCCGGATCGGTGCATTAAATGCAACACCGGCATGGTTTTCGGCACAGTAACGAAACTGACCCAAACGAATCAAAACATCACTATTGGGTCAAAAAAAGTGGATTGGGTGCGTTTGTTTCATTTCTGGATGAATCGGTGCATCCTTTCATCTCCGGCCCGGATCGGTGCATTAAATGCAACACCGGCATGGTTTTCGGCACAGTAACGAAGCTGACCCAAACGAACCAAAACATCACTATTGGGTCCAAAAATGTCGATTGGGCACGTTCGTTTCGTGCTGGACGAATCGGTGCATCGTTTCGTTTCGGGCCCGGATCGGTGCATTAAATGCAACACCGGCATGATTTTCGGCACAGTAACGAAACTGACCCAAACGAACCAAAACAAAACTATTGGGTACATAAGAGTGGATTTGGCACGTTCGTTTCATTTCTGGATGAATCGGTGCATCGTTTCATTTCCGGCCCAGATCGGTGCATTAAATGCAACACCGGCATGGTTTTCGGCACAGTAACGAAACTGACCCAAACGAACCAAAACATCAATATTGGGTCCAAAAAACTGGATTGGGTGCATTCGATTTGTTTCTGGATGAATCGGTGCATCGTTTCATTTCCGGCCCGGATCGATGCATTAAATGCAACACCGGCATGATTTTCGGCACAGTAACGAAACTGACCCAAACGAACCAAAACAAAACTATTGGGTCCATCAGAGTGGATTTGGCACGTTCGTTTCGTTTCTGGATGAATCGGTGCATCGTTTCATTTCCGGCCCGGATCGGTGCATTAAATGCAACACCGGCATTGTTTTCGGCACAGTAACGAAACTGACCCAAACGAACCAAAACATCACTATTGGGTCCAAAAAAGTGGATTGGGTGCGTTCATTTTGTTTCTGGATGAATCGGTGCATCGTTTCATTTTCGGCCCGGATCGATGCATTCAATGCAACACCGACATGGTTTTCGGCACAGTAACGAAACTGACCCAAACGAACCAAAACAAAACTATTAGGTCCAAAAAAGTCGATTGGGCACGTTCGTTTCATTTCTGGACGAATCGGTGCATCATTTCATTTCCGGCCCGAATCGGTGCATTAAATGCAACACCGGCATGATTTTCGGCACAGTAACGAAACTGACCCAAACGAACCAAAACAAAACTATTGGGTCCATAAGAGTGGATTTGGCACGTTCGTTTTGTTTCTAGATGAATCGGTGCATCGTTTCATTTCCAGCCCGGATCGATGCATTAAATGCAACACCGGCATGATTTTCGGCACAGTAACGAAACTGACCCAAACAAACCAAAACATCACTATTTGCTACATAAATGTGGATTTGGCACATTCGTTTCATTTCGGGACGAATCGGTGCATCGTTTCATTTCCGGCCCGGATCGGTGCACTAAATGCAACACCGGCATGATTTTCGGCACAATAACGAAACTGACCCAAACGAATCAAAACATCACTATTGGGTCCAAAAAAGTGGATTGGGTGCGTTTGTTTCATTTCTGGACGAATCGGTGCATCCTTTCATCTCCGGCCCAGATCGGTGCATTAAATGCAACAACGACATGGTTTTCGGCACAGTAACGAAGCTGACCCAAACGAACCAAAACATCACTATTGGGTCCAAAAATGTCGATTGGGCACGTTCATTTCGTGCTGGACGAATCGGTGCATCGTTTCGTTTCGGGCCCGGATCGGTGCATTAAATGCAACAACGGCATGCTTTTCGGCACAGTAACGAAACTGACCCAAACAAACCAAAACAAAACTATTGGGTCCATAAGAGTGGATTTGGCACGTTCGTTTCGTTTCTGGATGAATCGGTGCATCGTTTCATTTCCGGCCCGGATCGGTGCATTAAATGCAACACCGGCATGGTTTTCGGCACAGTAACGAAACTGACCCAAACGAATCAAAACATCACTATTGGGTCCAAAAAAGTGGATTGGGTGCGTTTGTTTTATTTCTGGATGAATCGGTGCATCCTTTCATCTCCGGCCCGGATCGGTGCATTAAATGCAACACCGGCATGGTTTTCGGCACAGTAACGAAGCTGACCCAAACGAACCAAAACATCACTATTGGGTCCAAAAATGTCGATTGGGCACGTTCGTTTCGTGCTGGACGAATCGGTGCATCATTTCGTTTCGGGCCCGAATCGGTGCATTAAATGCAACACCGGCATGGTTTTCGGCACAGTAACGAAACGGACCCAAACGATCCAAAACATCACTATTGGGCCCAAAAAAGTGGATTGGGTGGATTCGTTTTGTTTCTGGACAAATCGGTGCATCGGATCCATTCCGGCCCGAATCGGTGCATTAAATGCAGCACCGGCATGAATTTCGGCACAGTAACGAAACTGACCCAAACGAACCAAAACAAAACTATTGGGTCCATAAGAGTGGATTTGGCACGTTCGTTTCGTTTCTGGATGATTCGGTGCATCGTTTCATTTCCAGCCCGGATCGGTGCATTAAATGCAACACCTGTTTTTGGCACAGTAACGAAACTGACCCAAACGAACCAAAACATCAATATTGGGTCCAAAAAACTGGATTGGGTGCGTTCGTTTTGTTTCTGGATGAATCGGTGCATCGTTTCATTTCCGGCCCGGATCGATGCATTAAATGCAACACCGGCATGATTTTCGGCACAGTAACGAAACTGACCCAAACGAACCAAAACAAAACTATTGGGTCCATCAGAGTGGATTTGGCACGTTCGTTTCGTTTCTGGATGAATCGGTGCATCGTTTCATTTCCGGCCCGGATCGGTGCATTAAATGCAACACCGGCATTGTTTTCGGCACAGTAACGAAACTGACCCAAACGAACCAAAACATCACTATTGGGTCCAAAAAAGTGGATTGGGTGCGTTCATTTTGTTTCTGGATGAATCGGTGCATCGTTTCATTTTCGGCCCGGATCGATGCATTCAATGCAACACCGACATGGTTTTCGGCACAGTAACGAAACTGACCCAAACGAACCAAAACAAAACTATTAGGTCCAAAAAAGTCGATTGGGCACGTTCGTTTCATTTCTGGACGAATCGGTGCATCATTTCATTTCCGGCCCGAATCGGTGCATTAAATGCAACACCGGCATGATTTTCGGCACAGTAACGAAACTGACCCAAACGAACCAAAACAAAACTATTGGGTCCATAAGAGTGGATTTGGCACGTTCGTTTTGTTTCTAGATGAATCGGTGCATCGTTTCATTTCCAGCCCGGATCGATGCATTAAATGCAACACCGGCATGATTTTCGGCACAGTAACGAAACTGACCCAAACAAACCAAAACATCACTATTTGCTACATAAATGTGGATTTGGCACATTCGTTTCATTTCGGGACGAATCGGTGCATCGTTTCATTTCCGGCCCGGATCGGTGCACTAAATGCAACACCGGCATGATTTTCGGCACAATAACGAAACTGACCCAAACGAATCAAAACATCACTATTGGGTCCAAAAAAGTGGATTGGGTGCGTTTGTTTCATTTCTGGACGAATCGGTGCATCCTTTCATCTCCGGCCCAGATCGGTGCATTAAATGCAACAACGACATGGTTTTCGGCACAGTAACGAAGCTGACCCAAACGAACCAAAACATCACTATTGGGTCCAAAAATGTCGATTGGGCACGTTCATTTCGTGCTGGACGAATCGGTGCATCGTTTCGTTTCGGGCCCGGATCGGTGCATTAAATGCAACAACGGCATGCTTTTCGGCACAGTAACGAAACTGACCCAAACAAACCAAAACAAAACTATTGGGTCCATAAGAGTGGATTTGGCACGTTCGTTTCGTTTCTGGATGAATCGGTGCATCGTTTCATTTCCGGCCCGGATCGGTGCATTAAATGCAACACCGGCATGGTTTTCGGCACAGTAACGAAACTGACCCAAACGAATCAAAACATCACTATTGGGTCCAAAAAAGTGGATTGGGTGCGTTTGTTTTATTTCTGGATGAATCGGTGCATCCTTTCATCTCCGGCCCGGATCGGTGCATTAAATGCAACACCGGCATGGTTTTCGGCACAGTAACGAAGCTGACCCAAACGAACCAAAACATCACTATTGGGTCCAAAAATGTCGATTGGGCACGTTCGTTTCGTGCTGGACGAATCGGTGCATCATTTCGTTTCGGGCCCGAATCGGTGCATTAAATGCAACACCGGCATGGTTTTCGGCACAGTAACGAAACGGACCCAAACGATCCAAAACATCACTATTGGGCCCAAAAAAGTGGATTGGGTGGATTCGTTTTGTTTCTGGACAAATCGGTGCATCGGATCCATTCCGGCCCGAATCGGTGCATTAAATGCAGCACCGGCATGAATTTCGGCACAGTAACGAAACTGACCCAAACGAACCAAAACAAAACTATTGGGTCCATAAGAGTGGATTTGGCACGTTCGTTTCGTTTCTGGATGAATCGGTGCATCGTTTCATTTCCAGCCCGGATCGGTGCATTAAATGCAACACCTGTTTTTGGCACAGTAACGAAACTGACCCAAACGAACCAAAACATCAATATTGGGTCCAAAAAACTGGATTGGGTGCGTTCGTTTTGTTTCTGGATGAATCGGTGCATCGTTTCATTTCCGGCCCGGATCGATGCATTAAATGCAACACCGGCATGATTTTTGGCACAGTAACGAAACTGACCCAAACGAACCAAAACAAAACTATTGGGTACATAAGAGTGGATTTGGCACGTTCGTTTCATTTCTGGCCCGGATCGATGCATTAAATGCAACACCGGCATGATTTTCGGCACAGTATCGAAACTGACCCAAACGAACCAAAACATCACTATTGGGTCCAAAAATGTCGATTGGGCACGTTCGTTTCGTGCTGGACGAATCGGTGCATCGTTTCATTTCCGGCCCGGATCGGTGCATCAAATGCAACACCTGTTTTTGGCACAGTAACGAAACTGACCCAAACGAACCAAAACATCAATATTGGGTCCAAAAAACTGGATTGGGTGCGTTCGTTTTGTTTCTGGATGAATCGGTGCATCGTTTCATTTCCGGCCCGGATCGATGCATTAAATGCAACACCGGCATGATTTTCGGCACAGTAACGAAACTGACCCAAACGAACCAAAACATCACTATTGGGTCCAAAAATGTCGATTGGGCACGTTCGTTTCGTGCTGGACGAATCGGTGCATCGTTTCATTTCCGGCCCGGATCGGTGCATCAAATGCAACACCGGCATGGTTTTCGGCACAGAAACGAAACTGACCCAAACGAACCAAAACATCACTATTGGGTCCAAAAAAGTGGATTCGGCGCGTTCGATTCATTTCTAGACGAATCGGAGCATCGTTTTGTTTCGGGCACGTATCGGTGCATTAAATGCAACCCCGGCACGGTTTTTGGCACAGTAACGAAACTGACCCAAACGAACCAAAACATCACTATTGGGTCCAAAAAACTGGATTGGGTGCGTTCGTTTTGTTTCTGGATGAATCGGTGCATCGTTTCATTTCCGGCCCGGATCGATGCATTAAATGCAACACCGGCATGGTTTTCGGCACAGTAACGAAACTGACCCAAACGAACCAAAACATCAATATTGGGTCCAAAAAACTGGATTGGGTGCGTTCGTTTTGTTTCTGGATGAATCGGTGCATCGTTTCATTTCCGGCCCGGATCGATGCATTAAATGCAACACCGGCATGATTTTCGGCACAGTAACGAAACTGACCCAAACGAACCAAAACAAAACTATTGGGTCCATAAGAGTGGATTTGGCACGTTCGTTTCGTTTCTGGATGAATCGGTGCATCGTTTCATTTCCGGCCCGGATCGGTGCATTAAATGCAACACCGGCATGATTTTCGGCACAGTAACGAAACTGACCCAAACGAATCAAAACATCACTATTGGGTCCAGAAAAGTGGATTGGGTGCGTTTGTTTCATTTCTGGATGAATCGGTGCATCCTTTCATCTCCGGCCCGGATCGGTGCATTAAATGCAACACCGGCATGGTTTTCGGCACAGTAACGAAGCTGACCCAAACGAACCAAAACATCACTATTGGGTCCAAAAATGTCGATTGGGCACGTTCGTTTCGTGCTGGACGAATCGGTGCATCATTTCATTTCGGGCCCGGATCGGTGCATTAAATGCAACACCGGCATGGTTTTCGGCACAGTAACGAAACGGACCCAAACGATCCAAAACATCACTATTGGGCCCAAAAAAGTGGATTGGGTGGATTCATTTCGTTTCTGGACAAATCGGTGCATCGGATCCATTCCGGCCCGAATCGGTGCATTAAATGCAGCACCGGCATGAATTTCGGCACAGTAACGAAACTGACCCAAATGAACCAAAACAAAACTATTGGGTCCATAAGAGTGGATTTGGCACGTTCGTTTCGTTTCTAGATGAATCGGTGCATCGTTTCATTTCCAGCCCGGATCGGTGCATTAAATGCAACACCTGTTTTTGGCACAGTAACGAAACTGACCCAAACGAACCAAAACATCAATATTGGGTCCAAAAAACTGGATTGGGTGCGTTCGTTTTGTTTCTGGATGAATCGGTGCATCGTTTCATTTCCGGCCCGGATCGATGCATTAAATGCAACACCGGCATGATTTTCGGCACAGTAACGAAACTGACCCAAACGAACCAAAACATCACTATTGGGTCCAAAAATGTCGATTGGGCACGTTCGTTTCGTGCTGGACGAATCGGTGCATCGTTTCGTTTCGGGCCCGGATCGGTGCATTAAATGCAACACCGGCATGATTTTCGGCACAGTAACGAAACTGACCCAAACGAACCAAAACAAAACTATTGGGTACATAAGAGTGGATTTGGCACGTTCGTTTCGTTTCTGGATGAATCGGTGCATCGTTTCATTTCCGGCCCACATCGGTGCATTAAATGCAACACCGGCATGGTTTTCGGCACAGTAACGAAACTGACCCAAACGAACCAAAACATCAATATTGGGTCCAAAAAACTGGATTGGGTGCGTTCGTTTTGTTTCTGGATGAATCGGTGCATCGTTTCATTTCCGGCCCGGATCGATGCATTAAATGCAACACCGGCATGGTTTTCGGCACAGTAACGAAACTGACCCAAACGAACCAAAACATCAATATTGGGTCCAAAAAACTGGATTGCGTGCGTTCGTTTTGTTTCTGGATGAATCGGTGCATCGTTTCATTTCCGGCCCGGATCGATGCATTAAATGCAACACCGGCATGATTTTCGGCACAGTAACGAAACTGACCCAAACGAACCAAAACATCACTATTGGGTCCAAAAATGTCGATTGGGCACGTTCGTTTCGTGCTGGACGAATCGGTGCATCGTTTCATTTCCGGCCCGGATCGGTGCATCAAATGCAACACCGGCATGGTTTTCGGCACTGAAACGAAACTGACCCAAACGAACCAAAACATCACTATTGGGTCCAAAAAAGTGGATTCGGCGCGTTCGATTCATTTCTAGACGAATCGGAGCATCGTTTTGTTTCGGGCACGTATCGGTGCATTAAATGCAACCCCGGCATGGTTTTTGGCACAGTAACGAAACTGACCCAAACGAACCAAAACATCACTATTGGGTCCAAAAAACTGGATTGGGTGCGTTCGTTTTGTTTCTGGATGAATCGGTGCATCGTTTCATTTCCGGCCCGGATCGATGCATTAAATGCAACACCGGCATGGTTTTCGGCACAGTAACGAAACTGACCCAAACGAACCAAAACATCAATATTGGGTCCAAAAAACTGGATTGGGTGCGTTCGTTTTGTTTCTGGATGAATCGGTGCATCGTTTCATTTCCGGCCCGGATCGATGCATTAAATGCAACACCGGCATGATTTTCGGCACAGTAACGAAACTGACCCAAACGAACCAAAACAAAACTATTGGGTCCATAAGAGTGGATTTGGCACGTTCGTTTCGTTTCTGGATGAATCGGTGCATCGTTTCATTTCCAGCCCGGATCGGTGCATTAAATGCAACACCTGTTTTTGGCACAGTAACGAAACTGACCCAAACGAACCAAAACATCAGTATTGGGTCCAAAAAACTGGATTGGGTGCGTTCGTTTTGTTTCTGGATGAATCGGTGCATCGTTTCATTTCCGGCCCGGATCGATGCATTAAATGCAACACCGGCATGATTTTCGGCACAGTAACGAAACTGACCCAAACGAACCAAAACATCACTATTGGGTCCAAAAATGTCGATTGGGCACGTTCGTTTCGTGCTGGACGAATCGGTGCATCGTTTCATTTCCGGCCCGGATCGGTGCATCAAATGCAACACCGGCATGGTTTTCGGCATAGAAACGAAACTGACCCAAACGAACCAAAACATCACTATTGGGTCCAAAAAAGTGGATTCGGCGCGTTCGATTCATTTCTAGACGAATCGGAGCATCGTTTTGTTTCGGGCACGTATCGGTGCATTAAATGCAACCCCGGCACGGTTTTTGGCACAGTAACGAAACTGACCCAAACGAACCAAAACATCACTATTGGGTCCAAAAAACTGGATTGGGTGCGTTCGTTTTGTTTCTGGATGAATCGGTGCATCGTTTCATTTCCGGCCCGGATCGATGCATTAAATGCAACACCGGCATGGTTTTCGGCACAGTAACGAAACTGACCCAAACGAACCAAAACATCAATATTGGGTCCAAAAAACTGGATTGGGTGCGTTCGTTTTGTTTCTGGATGAATCGGTGCATCGTTTCATTTCCGGCCCGGATCGATGCATTAAATGCAACACCGGCATGATTTTCGGCACAGTAACGAAACTGACCCAAACGAACCAAAACAAAACTATTGGGTCCATAAGAGTGGATTTGGCACGTTCGTTTCGTTTCTGGATGAATCGGTGCATCGTTTCATTTCCGGCCCGGATCGGTGCATTAAATGCAACACCGGCATGATTTTCGGCACAGTAACGAAACTGACCCAAACGAATCAAAACATCACTATTGGGTCCAGAAAAGTGGATTGGGTGCGTTTGTTTCATTTCTGGATGAATCGGTGCATCCTTTCATCTCCGGCCCGGATCGGTGCATTAAATGCAACACCGGCATGGTTTTCGGCACAGTAACGAAGCTGACCCAAACGAACCAAAACATCACTATTGGGTCCAAAAATGTCGATTGGGCACGTTCGTTTCGTGCTGGACGAATCGGTGCATCATTTCATTTCGGGCCCGGATCGGTGCATTAAATGCAACACCGGCATGGTTTTCGGCACAGTAACGAAACGGACCCAAACGATCCAAAACATCACTATTGGGCCCAAAAAAGTGGATTGGGTGGATTCATTTCGTTTCTGGACAAATCGGTGCATCGGATCCATTCCGGCCCGAATCGGTGCATTAAATGCAGCACCGGCATGAATTTCGGCACAGTAACGAAACTGACCCAAATGAACCAAAACAAAACTATTGGGTCCATAAGAGTGGATTTGGCACGTTCGTTTCGTTTCTAGATGAATCGGTGCATCGTTTCATTTCCAGCCCGGATCGGTGCATTAAATGCAACACCTGTTTTTGGCACAGTAACGAAACTGACCCAAACGAACCAAAACATCAATATTGGGTCCAAAAAACTGGATTGGGTGCGTTCGTTTTGTTTCTGGATGAATCGGTGCATCGTTTCATTTCCGGCCCGGATCGATGCATTAAATGCAACACCGGCATGATTTTCGGCACAGTAACGAAACTGACCCAAACGAACCAAAACATCACTATTGGGTCCAAAAATGTCGATTGGGCACGTTCGTTTCGTGCTGGACGAATCGGTGCATCGTTTCGTTTCGGGCCCGGATCGGTGCATTAAATGCAACACCGGCATGATTTTCGGCACAGTAACGAAACTGACCCAAACGAACCAAAACAAAACTATTGGGTACATAAGAGTGGATTTGGCACGTTCGTTTCGTTTCTGGATGAATCGGTGCATCGTTTCATTTCCGGCCCACATCGGTGCATTAAATGCAACACCGGCATGGTTTTCGGCACAGTAACGAAACTGACCCAAACGAACCAAAACATCAATATTGGGTCCAAAAAACTGGATTGGGTGCGTTCGTTTTGTTTCTGGATGAATCGGTGCATCGTTTCATTTCCGGCCCGGATCGATGCATTAAATGCAACACCGGCATGGTTTTCGGCACAGTAACGAAACTGACCCAAACGAACCAAAACATCAATATTGGGTCCAAAAAACTGGATTGGGTGCGTTCGTTTTGTTTCTGGATGAATCGGTGCATCGTTTCATTTCCGGCCCGGATCGATGCATTAAATGCAACACCGGCATGATTTTCGGCACAGTAACGAAACTGACCCAAACGAACCAAAACATCACTATTGGGTCTAAAAATGTCGATTGGGCACGTTCGTTTCGTGCTGGACGAATCGGTGCATCGTTTCATTTCCGGCCCGGATCGGTGCATCAAATGCAACACCGGCATGGTTTTCGGCACAGAAACGAAACTGACCCAAACGAACCAAAACATCACTATTGGGTCCAAAAAAGTGGATTCGGCGCGTTCGATTCATTTCTAGACGAATCGGAGCATCGTTTTGTTTCGGGCACGTATCGGTGCATTAAATGCAACCCCGGCATGGTTTTTGGCACAGTAACGAAACTGACCCAAACGAACCAAAACATCACTATTGGGTCCAAAAAACTGGATTGGGTGCGTTCGTTTTGTTTCTGGATGAATCGGTGCATCGTTTCATTTCCGGCCCGGATCGATGCATTAAATGCAACACCGGCATGGTTTTCGGCACAGTAACGAAACTGACCCAAACGAACCAAAACATCAATATTGGGTCCAAAAAACTGGATTGGGTGCGTTCGTTTTGTTTCTGGATGAATCGGTGCATCGTTTCATTTCCGGCCCGGATCGATGCATTAAATGCAACACCGGCATGATTTTCGGCACAGTAACGAAACTGACCCAAACGAACCAAAACAAAACTATTGGGTCCATAAGAGTGGATTTGGCACGTTCGTTTCGTTTCTGGATGAATCGGTGCATCGTTTCATTTCCAGCCCGGATCGGTGCATTAAATGCAACACCTGTTTTTGGCACAGTAACGAAACTGACCCAAACGAACCAAAACATCAGTATTGGGTCCAAAAAACTGGATTGGGTGCGTTCGTTTTGTTTCTGGATGAATCGGTGCATCGTTTCATTTCCGGCCCGGATCGATGCATTAAATGCAACACCAGCATGATTTTCGGCACAGTAACGAAACTGACCCAAACGAACCAAAACAAAACTATTGGGTCCATAAGAGTGGATTTGGCACGTTCGTTTCGTTTCTGGATGAATCGGTGCATCGTTTCATTTCCGGCCCGGATCGGTGCATTAAATGCAACACCGGCATGATTTTCGGCACAGTAACGAAACTGACCCAAACGAACCAAAACATCACTATTGGGTCCAAAAATGTCGATTGGGCACGTTCGTTTCGTGCTGGACGAATCGGTGCATCGTTTCGTTTCGGGCCCGGATCGGTGCATTAAATGCAACACCGGCATGATTTTCGGCACAGAAACGAAACTGACCCAAACGAACCAAAACATCACTATTGGGTCCAAAAAAGTGGATTTGGCACGTTCGTTTCGTTTCTGGATGAATCGGTGCATCGTTTCATTTCCGGCCCACATCGGTGCATTAAATGCAACACCGGCATGGTTTTCGGCACAGTAACGAAACTGACCCAAACGAACCAAAACATCAATATTGGGTCCAAAAAACTGGATTGGGTGCGTTCGTTTTGTTTCTGGATGAATCGGTGCATCGTTTCATTTCCGGCCCGGATCGATGCATTAAATGCAACACCGGCATGGTTTTCGGCACAGTAACGAAACTGACCCAAACGAACCAAAACATCAATATTGGGTCCAAAAAACTGGATTGGGTGCGTTCGTTTTGTTTCTGGATGAATCGGTGCATCGTTTCATTTCCGGCCCGGATCGATGCATTAAATGCAACACCGGCATGATTTTCGGCACAGTAACGAAACTGACCCAAACGAACCAAAACATCACTATTGGGTCTAAAAATGTCGATTGGGCACGTTCGTTTCGTGCTGGACGAATCGGTGCATCGTTTCATTTCCGGCCCGGATCGGTGCATCAAATGCAACACCGGCATGGTTTTCGGCACAGAAACGAAACTGACCCAAACGAACCAAAACATCACTATTGGGTCCAAAAAAGTGGATTCGGCGCGTTCGATTCATTTCTAGACGAATCGGAGCATCGTTTTGTTTCGGGCACGTATCGGTGCATTAAATGCAACCCCGGCATGGTTTTTGGCACAGTAACGAAACTGACCCAAACGACCCAAAACATCACTATTGGGTCCAAAAAACTGGATTGGGTGCGTTCGTTTTGTTTCTGGATGAATCGGTGCATCGTTTCATTTCCGGCCCGGATCGATGCATTAAATGCAACACCGGCATGGTTTTCGGCACAGTAACGAAACTGACCCAAACGAACCAAAACATCAATATTGGGTCCAAAAAACTGGATTGGGTGCGTTCGTTTTGTTTCTGGATGAATCGGTGCATCGTTTCATTTCCGGCCCGGATCGATGCATTAAATGCAACACCGGCATGATTTTCGGCACAGTAACGAAACTGACCCAAACGAACCAAAACAAAACTATTGGGTCCATAAGAGTGGATTTGGCACGTTCGTTTCGTTTCTGGATGAATCGGTGCATCGTTTCATTTCCAGCCCGGATCGGTGCATTAAATGCAACACCTGTTTTTGGCACAGTAACGAAACTGACCCAAACGAACCAAAACATCAGTATTGGGTCCAAAAAACTGGATTGGGTGCGTTCGTTTTGTTTCTGGATGAATCGGTGCATCGTTTCATTTCCGGCCCGGATCGATGCATTAAATGCAACACCAGCATGATTTTCGGCACAGTAACGAAACTGACCCAAACGAACCAAAACAAAACTATTGGGTCCATAAGAGTGGATTTGGCACGTTCGTTTCGTTTCTGGATGAATCGGTGCATCGTTTCATTTCCGGCCCGGATCGGTGCATTAAATGCAACACCGGCATGGTTTTCGGCACAGTAACGAAACTGACCCAAACGAATCAAAACATCACTATTGGGTCCAGAAAAGTGGATTGGGTGCGTTTGTTTCATTTCTGGATGAATCGGTGCATCCTTTCATCGCCGGCCCGGATCGGTGCATTAAATGCAACACCGGCATGGTTTTCGGCACAGTAACGAAACTGACCCAAATGAACCAAAACATCACTATTGGGTCCAAAAATGTCGATTGGGCACGTTCGTTTCGTGCTGGACGAATCGGTGCATCATTTCGTTTCGGGCCCGGATCGGTGCATTAAATGCAACACCGGCATGATTTCGGCACAGTAACGAAACGGACCCAAACGATCCAAAACATCACTATTGGGCCCAAAAAAGTGGATTGGGTGGATTCGTTTCGTTTCTGGACAAATCGGTGCATCGGATCCATTCCGGCCCGAATCGGTGCATTAAATGCAGCACCGGCATGAATTTCGGCACAGTAACGAAACTGACCCAAATGAACCAAAACAAAACTATTGGGTCCATAAGAGTGGATTTGGCACGTTCGTTTCGTTTCTGGATGAATCGGTGCATCGTTTCATTTCCAGCCCGGATCGGTGCATTAAATGCAACACCTGTTTTTGGCACAGTAACGAAACTGACCCAAACGAACCAAAACATCAGTATTGGGTCCAAAAAACTGGATTGGGTGCGTTCGTTTTGTTTCTGGATGAATCGGTGCATCGTTTCATTTCCGGCCCGGATCGATGCATTAAATGCAACACCAGCATGATTTTCGGCACAGTAACGAAACTGACCCAAACGAACCAAAACAAAACTATTGGGTCCATAAGAGTGGATTTGGCACGTTCGTTTCGTTTCTGGATGAATCGGTGCATCGTTTCATTTCCGGCCCGGATCGGTGCATTAAATGCAACACCGGCATGGTTTTCGGCACAGTAACGAAACTGACCCAAACGAATCAAAACATCACTATTGGGTCCAGAAAAGTGGATTGGGTGCGTTTGTTTCATTTCTGGATGAATCGGTGCATCCTTTCATCGCCGGCCCGGATCGGTGCATTAAATGCAACACCGGCATGGTTTTCGGCACAGTAACGAAACTGACCCAAATGAACCAAAACATCACTATTGGGTCCAAAAATGTCGATTGGGCACGTTCGTTTCGTGCTGGACGAATCGGTGCATCATTTCGTTTCGGGCCCGGATCGGTGCATTAAATGCAACACCGGCATGGTTTTCGGCACAGTAACGAAACGGACCCAAACGATCCAAAACATCACTATTGGGCCCAAAAAAGTGGATTGGGTGGATTCGTTTCGTTTCTGGACAAATCGGTGCATCGGATCCATTCCGGCCCGAATCGGTGCATTAAATGCAGCACCGGCATGAATTTCGGCACAGTAACGAAACTGACCCAAATGAACCAAAACAAAACTATTGGGTCCATAAGAGTGGATTTGGCACGTTCGTTTCGTTTCTGGATGAATCGGTGCATCGTTTCATTTCCGGCCCGGATCGGTGCATCAAATGCAACACCGGCATGGTTTTCGGCACAGTAACGAAACTGACCCAAACGAACCAAAACATCAATATTGGGTCCAAAAAACTGGATTGGGTGCGTTCGTTTTGTTTCTGGATGAATCGGTGCATCGTTTCATTTCCGGCCCGGATCGGTGCACTAAATGCAACACCGGCATGATTTTCGGCACAATAACGAAACTGACCCAAACGAATCAAAACATCACTATTGGGTCCAAAAAAGTGGATTGGGTGCGTTTGTTTCATTTCTGGACGAATCGGTGCATCCTTTCATCTCCGGCCCGGATCGGTGCATTAAATGCAACACCGGCATGGTTTTCGGCACAGTAACGAAGCTGACCCAAACGAACCAAAACATCACTATTGGGTCCAAAAATGTCGATTGGGCACGTTCATTACGTGCTGGACGAATCGGTGCATCGTTTCGTTTCGGGCCCGGATCGGTGCATTAAATGCAACAACGGCATGATTTTCGGCACAGTAACGAAACTGACCCAAACGAACCAAAACAAAACTATTGGGTCCATAAGAGTGGATTTGGCATGTTCGTTTCGTTTCTGGATGAATCGGTGCATCGTTTCATTTCCAGCCCGGATCGGTGCATTAAATGCAACACCGGCATGGTTTTCGGCACAGTAACGAAACTGACCCAAACGAATCAAAACATCACTATTGGGTCAAAAAAAGTGGATTGGGTGCGTTTGTTTCATTTCTGGATGAATCGGTGCATCCTTTCATCTCCGGCCCGGATCGGTGCATTAAATGCAACACCGGCATGGTTTTCGGCACAGTAACGAAGCTGACCCAAACGAACCAAAACATCACTATTGGGTCCAAAAATGTCGATTGGGCACGTTCGTTTCGTGCTGGACGAATCGGTGCATCATTTCATTTCGGGCCCGGATCGGTGCATTAAATGCAACACCGGCATGGTTTTCGGCACAGTAACGAAACGGACCCAAACGATCCAAAACATCACTATTGGGCCCAAAAAAGTGGATTGGGTGGATTCATTTCGTTTCTGGACAAATCGGTGCATCGGATCCATTCCGGCCCGAATCGGTGCATTAAATGCAGCACCGGCATGAATTTCGGCACAGTAACGAAACTGACCCAAATGAACCAAAACAAAACTATTGGGTCCATAAGAGTGGATTTGGCACGTTCGTTTCGTTTCTAGATGAATCGGTGCATCGTTTCATTTCCAGCCCGGATCGGTGCATTAAATGCAACACCTGTTTTTGGCACAGTAACGAAACTGACCCAAACGAACCAAAACATCAATATTGGGTCCAAAAAACTGGATTGGGTGCGTTCGTTTTGTTTCTGGATGAATCGGTGCATCGTTTCATTTCCGGCCCGGATCGATGCATTAAATGCAACACCGGCATGATTTTCGGCACAGTAACGAAACTGACCCAAACGAACCAAAACATCACTATTGGGTCCAAAAATGTCGATTGGGCACGTTCGTTTCGTGCTGGACGAATCGGTGCATCGTTTCGTTTCGGGCCCGGATCGGTGCATTAAATGCAACACCGGCATGATTTTCGGCACAGTAACGAAACTGACCCAAACGAACCAAAACAAAACTATTGGGTACATAAGAGTGGATTTGGCACGTTCGTTTCGTTTCTGGATGAATCGGTGCATCGTTTCATTTCCGGCCCACATCGGTGCATTAAATGCAACACCGGCATGGTTTTCGGCACAGTAACGAAACTGACCCAAACGAACCAAAACATCAATATTGGGTCCAAAAAACTGGATTGGGTGCGTTCGTTTTGTTTCTGGATGAATCGGTGCATCGTTTCATTTCCGGCCCGGATCGATGCATTAAATGCAACACCGGCATGGTTTTCGGCACAGTAACGAAACTGACCCAAACGAACCAAAACATCAATATTGGGTCCAAAAAACTGGATTGGGTGCGTTCGTTTTGTTTCTGGATGAATCGGTGCATCGTTTCATTTCCGGCCCGGATCGATGCATTAAATGCAACACCGGCATGATTTTCGGCACAGTAACGAAACTGACCCAAACGAACCAAAACATCACTATTGGGTCCAAAAATGTCGATTGGGCACGTTCGTTTCGTGCTGGACGAATCGGTGCATCGTTTCATTTCCGGCCCGGATCGGTGCATCAAATGCAACACCGGCATGGTTTTCGGCACAGAAACGAAACTGACCCAAACGAACCAAAACATCACTATTGGGTCCAAAAAAGTGGATTCGGCGCGTTCGATTCATTTCTAGACGAATCGGAGCATCGTTTTGTTTCGGGCACGTATCGGTGCATTAAATGCAACCCCGGCATGGTTTTTGGCACAGTAACGAAACTGACCCAAACGAACCAAAACATCACTATTGGGTCCAAAAAACTGGATTGGGTGCGTTCGTTTTGTTTCTAGATGAATCGGTGCATCGTTTCATTTCCGGCCCGGATCGATGCATTAAATGCAACACCGGCATGGTTTTCGGCACAGTAACGAAACTGACCCAAACGAACCAAAACATCAATATTGGGTCCAAAAAACTGGATTGGGTGCGTTCGTTTTGTTTCTGGATGAATCGGTGCATCGTTTCATTTCCGGCCCGGATCGATGCATTAAATGCAACACCGGCATGATTTTCGGCACAGTAACGAAACTGACCCAAACGAACCAAAACAAAACTATTGGGTCCATAAGAGTGGATTTGGCACGTTCGTTTCGTTTCTGGATGAATCGGTGCATCGTTTCATTTCCAGCCCGGATCGGTGCATTAAATGCAACACCTGTTTTTGGCACAGTAACGAAACTGACCCAAACGAACCAAAACATCAGTATTGGGTCCAAAAAACTGGATTGGGTGCGTTCGTTTTGTTTCTGGATGAATCGGTGCATCGTTTCATTTCCGGCCCGGATCGATGCATTAAATGCAACACCGGCATGATTTTCGGCACAGTAACGAAACTGACCCAAACGAACCAAAACAAAACTATTGGGTCCATAAGAGTGGATTTGGCACGTTCGTTTCATTTCTGGATGAATCGGTGCATCGTTTCATTTCCGGCCCGGATCGGTGCATTAAATGCAACACCGGCATGGTTTTCGGCACAGTAACGAAACTGACCCAAACGAATCAAAACATCACTATTGGGTCCAGAAAAGTGGATTGGGTGCGTTTGTTTCATTTCTGGATGAATCGGTGCATCCTTTCATCGCCGGCCCGGATCGGTGCATTAAATGCAACACCGGCATGGTTTTCGGCACAGTAACGAAACTGACCCAAATGAACCAAAACATCACTATTGGGTCCAAAAATGTCGATTGGGCACGTTCGTTTCGTGCTGGACGAATCGGTGCATCATTTCGTTTCGGGCCCGGATCGGTGCATTAAATGCAACAACGGCATGCTTTTCGGCACAGTAACGAAACTGACCCAAACGAACCAAAACAAAACTATTGGGTCCATAAGAGTGGATTTGGCATGTTCGTTTCGTTTCTGGATGAATCGGTGCATCGTTTCATTTCCAGCCCGGATCGGTGCATTAAATGCAACACCGGCATGGTTTTCGGCACAGTAACGAAGCTGACCCAAACGAACCAAAACATCACTATTGGGTCCAAAAATGTCGATTGGGCACGTTCGTTTCGTGCTGGACGAATCGGTGCATCGTTTCGTTTCCGGCCCGGATCGATGCATTAAATGCAACACCGGCATGATTTTCGGCACAGTAACGAAACTGACCCAAACGAACCAAAACAAAACTATTGGGTCCATAAGAGTGGATTTGGCACGTTCGTTTCGTTTCTGGATGAATTGGTGCATCGTTTCATTTCCGGCCCGGATCGGTGCATTAAATGCAACACCGGCATTATTTTCGGCACAGTAACGAAACTGACCCAAACGAACCAAAACATCACTATTGGGTCCAAAAAAGTGGATTGGGTGCGTTCATTTTGTTTCTGGATGAATCGGTGCATCGTTTCATTTTCGGCCCGGATCGATGCATTCAATGCAACACCGACATGGTTTTCGGCACAGTAACGAAACTGACCCAAACGAACCAAAACAAAACTATTAGGTCCAAAAAAGTCGATTGGGCACGTTCGTTTCATTTCTGGACGAATCGGTGCATCATTTCATTTCCGGCCTGAATCGGTGCATTAAATGCAACACCGGCATGATTTTCGGCACAGTAACGAAACTGACCCAAACGAACCAAAACAAAACTATTGGGTCCATAAGAGTGGATTTGGCACGTTCGTTTTGTTTCTAGATGAATCGGTGCATCGTTTCATTTCCAGCCCGGATCGATGCATTAAATGCAACACCGGCATGATTTTCGGCACAGTAACGAAACTGACCCAAACAAACCAAAACATCACTATTTGCTACATAAATGTGGATTTGGCACATTCGTTTCATTTCGGGACGAATCGGTGCATCGTTTCATTTCCGGCCCGGATCGGTGCACTAAATGCAACACCGGCATGATTTTCGGCACAATAACGAAACTGACCCAAACGAATCAAAACATCACTATTGGGTCCAAAAAAGTGGATTGGGTGCATTTGTTTCATTTCTGGACGAATCGGTGCATCCTTTCATCTCCGGCCCAGATCGGTGCATTAAATGCAACAACGACATGGTTTTCGGCACAGTAACGAAGCTGACCCAAACGAACCAAAACATCACTATTGGGTCCAAAAATGTCGATTGGGCACGTTCATTTCGTGCTGGACGAATCGGTGCATCGTTTCGTTTCCGGCCCGGATCGATGCATTAAATGCAACACCGGCATGATTTTCGGCACAGTAACGAAACTGACCCAAACGAACCAAAACAAAACTATTGGGTCCATAAGAGTGGATTTGGCACGTTCGTTTCGTTTCTGGATGAATCGGTGCATCGTTTCATTTCCAGCCCGGATCGGTGCATTAAATGCAACACCTGTTTTTGGCACAGTAACGAAACTGACCCAAACGAACCAAAACATCAATATTGGGTCCAAAAAACTGGATTGGGTGCGTTCGTTTTGTTTCTGGATGAATCGGTGCATCGTTTCATTTCCGGCCCGGATCGATGCATTAAATGCAACACCGGCATGATTTTCGGCACAGTAACGAAACTGACCCAAACGAACCAAAACATCACTATTGGGTCCAAAAATGTCGATTGGGCACGTTCGTTTCGTGCTGGACGAATCGGTGCATCGTTTCGTTTCGGGCCCGGATCGGTGCATTAAATGCAACACCGGCATGATTTTCGGCACAGTAACGAAACTGACCCAAACGAACCAAAACAAAACTATTGGGTACATAAGAGTGGATTTGGCACGTTCGTTTCGTTTCTGGATGAATCGGTGCATCGTTTCATTTCCGGCCCACATCGGTGCATTAAATGCAACACCGGCATGGTTTTCGGCACAGTAACGAAACTAACCCAAACGAACCAAAACATCAATATTGGGTCCAAAAAACTGGATTGGGTGCGTTCGTTTTGTTTCTGGATGAATCGGTGCATCGTTTCATTTCCGGCCCGGATCGATGCATTAAATGCAACACCGGCATGGTTTTCGGCACAGTAACGAAACTGACCCAAACGAACCAAAACATCAATATTGGGTCCAAAAAACTGGATTGGGTGCGTTCGTTTTGTTTCTGGATGAATCGGTGCATCGTTTCATTTCCGGCCCGGATCGATGCATTAAATGCAACACCGGCATGATTTTCGGCACAGTAACGAAACTGACCCAAACGAACCAAAACATCACTATTGGGTCCAAAAATGTCGATTGGGCACGTTCGTTTCGTGCTGGACGAATCGGTGCATCGTTTCATTTCCGGCCCGGATCGGTGCATCAAATGCAACACCGGCATGGTTTTCGGCACAGAAACGAAACTGACCCAAACGAACCAAAACATCACTATTGGGTCCAAAAAAGTGGATTCGGCGCGTTCGATTCATTTCTAGACGAATCGGAGCATCGTTTTGTTTCGGGCACGTATCGGTGCATTAAATGCAACCCCGGCATGGTTTTTGGCATAGTAACGAAACTGACCCAAACGAACCAAAACATCACTATTGGGTCCAAAAAACTGGATTGGGTGCGTTCGTTTTGTTTCTGGATGAATCGGTGCATCGTTTCATTTCCGGCCCGGATCGATGCATTAAATGCAACACCGGCATGGTTTTCGGCACAGTAACGAAACTGACCCAAACGAACCAAAACATCAATATTGGGTCCAAAAAACTGGATTGGGTGCGTTCGTTTTGTTTCTGGATGAATCGGTGCATCGTTTCATTTCCGGCCCGGATCGATGCATTAAATGCAACACCGGCATGATTTTCGGCACAGTAACGAAACTGACCCAAACGAACCAAAACAAAACTATTGGGTCCATAAGAGTGGATTTGGCACGTTCGTTTCGTTTCTGGATGAATCGGTGCATCGTTTCATTTCCAGCCCGGATCGGTGCATTAAATGCAACACCTGTTTTTGGCACAGTAACGAAACTGACCCAAACGAACCAAAACATCAGTATTGGGTCCAAAAAACTGGATTGGGTGCGTTCGTTTTGTTTCTGGATGAATCGGTGCATCGTTTCATTTCCGGCCCGGATCGATGCATTAAATGCAACACCAGCATGATTTTCGGCACAGTAACGAAACTGACCCAAACGAACCAAAACAAAACTATTGGGTCCATAAGAGTGGATTTGGCACGTTCGTTTCGTTTCTGGATGAATCGGTGCATCGTTTCATTTCCGGCCCGGATCGGTGCATTAAATGCAACACCGGCATGGTTTTCGGCACAGTAACGAAACTGACCCAAACGAATCAAAACATCACTATTGGGTCCAGAAAAGTGGATTGGGTGCGTTTGTTTCATTTCTGGATGAATCGGTGCATCCTTTCATCGCCGGCCCGGATCGGTGCATTAAATGCAACACCGGCATGGTTTTCGGCACAGTAACGAAACTGACCCAAATGAACCAAAACATCACTATTGGGTCCAAAAATGTCGATTGGGCACGTTCGTTTCGTGCTGGACGAATCGGTGCATCATTTCGTTTCGGGCCCGGATCGGTGCATTAAATGCAACACCGGCATGGTTTTCGGCACAGTAACGAAACGGACCCAAACGATCCAAAACATCACTATTGGGCCCAAAAAAGTGGATTGGGTGGATTCGTTTCGTTTCTGGACAAATCGGTGCATCGGATCCATTCCGGCCCGAATCGGTGCATTAAATGCAGCACCGGCATGAATTTCGGCACAGTAACGAAACTGACCCAAATGAACCAAAACAAAACTATTGGGTCCATAAGAGTGGATTTGGCACGTTCGTTTCGTTTCTGGATGAATCGGTGCATCGTTTCATTTCCAGCCCGGATCGGTGCATTAAATGCAACACCTGTTTTTGGCACAGTAACGAAACTGACCCAAACGAACCAAAACATCAGTATTGGGTCCAAAAAACTGGATTGGGTGCGTTCGTTTTGTTTCTGGATGAATCGGTGCATCGTTTCATTTCCGGCCCGGATCGATGCATTAAATGCAACACCAGCATGATTTTCGGCACAGTAACGAAACTGACCCAAACGAACCAAAACAAAACTATTGGGTCCATAAGAGTGGATTTGGCACGTTCGTTTCGTTTCTGGATGAATCGGTGCATCGTTTCATTTCCGGCCCGGATCGGTGCATTAAATGCAACACCGGCATGGTTTTCGGCACAGTAACGAAACTGACCCAAACGAATCAAAACATCACTATTGGGTCCAGAAAAGTGGATTGGGTGCGTTTGTTTCATTTCTGGATGAATCGGTGCATCCTTTCATCGCCGGCCCGGATCGGTGCATTAAATGCAACACCGGCATGGTTTTCGGCACAGTAACGAAACTGACCCAAATGAACCAAAACATCACTATTGGGTCCAAAAATGTCGATTGGGCACGTTCGTTTCGTGCTGGACGAATCGGTGCATCATTTCGTTTCGGGCCCGGATCGGTGCATTAAATGCAACACCGGCATGGTTTTCGGCACAGTAACGAAACGGACCCAAACGATCCAAAACATCACTATTGGGCCCAAAAAAGTGGATTGGGTGGATTCGTTTCGTTTCTGGACAAATCGGTGCATCGGATCCATTCCGGCCCGAATCGGTGCATTAAATGCAGCACCGGCATGAATTTCGGCACAGTAACGAAACTGACCCAAATGAACCAAAACAAAACTATTGGGTCCATAAGAGTGGATTTGGCACGTTCGTTTCGTTTCTGGATGAATCGGTGCATCGTTTCATTTCCGGCCCGGATCGGTGCATCAAATGCAACACCGGCATGGTTTTCGGCACAGTAACGAAACTGACCCAAACGAACCAAAACATCAATATTGGGTCCAAAAAACTGGATTGGGTGCGTTCGTTTTGTTTCTGGATGAATCGGTGCATCGTTTCATTTCCGGCCCGGATCGGTGCACTAAATGCAACACCGGCATGATTTTCGGCACAATAACGAAACTGACCCAAACGAATCAAAACATCACTATTGGGTCCAAAAAAGTGGATTGGGTGCGTTTGTTTCATTTCTGGACGAATCGGTGCATCCTTTCATCTCCGGCCCGGATCGGTGCATTAAATGCAACACCGGCATGGTTTTCGGCACAGTAACGAAGCTGACCCAAACGAACCAAAACATCACTATTGGGTCCAAAAATGTCGATTGGGCACGTTCATTACGTGCTGGACGAATCGGTGCATCGTTTCGTTTCGGGCCCGGATCGGTGCATTAAATGCAACAACGGCATGATTTTCGGCACAGTAACGAAACTGACCCAAACGAACCAAAACAAAACTATTGGGTCCATAAGAGTGGATTTGGCATGTTCGTTTCGTTTCTGGATGAATCGGTGCATCGTTTCATTTCCAGCCCGGATCGGTGCATTAAATGCAACACCGGCATGGTTTTCGGCACAGTAACGAAACTGACCCAAACGAATCAAAACATCACTATTGGGTCAAAAAAAGTGGATTGGGTGCGTTTGTTTCATTTCTGGATGAATCGGTGCATCCTTTCATCTCCGGCCCGGATCGGTGCATTAAATGCAACACCGGCATGGTTTTCGGCACAGTAACGAAGCTGACCCAAACGAACCAAAACATCACTATTGGGTCCAAAAATGTCGATTGGGCACGTTCGTTTCGTGCTGGACGAATCGGTGCATCATTTCATTTCGGGCCCGGATCGGTGCATTAAATGCAACACCGGCATGGTTTTCGGCACAGTAACGAAACGGACCCAAACGATCCAAAACATCACTATTGGGCCCAAAAAAGTGGATTGGGTGGATTCATTTCGTTTCTGGACAAATCGGTGCATCGGATCCATTCCGGCCCGAATCGGTGCATTAAATGCAGCACCGGCATGAATTTCGGCACAGTAACGAAACTGACCCAAATGAACCAAAACAAAACTATTGGGTCCATAAGAGTGGATTTGGCACGTTCGTTTCGTTTCTAGATGAATCGGTGCATCGTTTCATTTCCAGCCCGGATCGGTGCATTAAATGCAACACCTGTTTTTGGCACAGTAACGAAACTGACCCAAACGAACCAAAACATCAATATTGGGTCCAAAAAACTGGATTGGGTGCGTTCGTTTTGTTTCTGGATGAATCGGTGCATCGTTTCATTTCCGGCCCGGATCGATGCATTAAATGCAACACCGGCATGATTTTCGGCACAGTAACGAAACTGACCCAAACGAACCAAAACATCACTATTGGGTCCAAAAATGTCGATTGGGCACGTTCGTTTCGTGCTGGACGAATCGGTGCATCGTTTCGTTTCGGGCCCGGATCGGTGCATTAAATGCAACACCGGCATGATTTTCGGCACAGTAACGAAACTGACCCAAACGAACCAAAACAAAACTATTGGGTACATAAGAGTGGATTTGGCACGTTCGTTTCGTTTCTGGATGAATCGGTGCATCGTTTCATTTCCGGCCCACATCGGTGCATTAAATGCAACACCGGCATGGTTTTCGGCACAGTAACGAAACTGACCCAAACGAACCAAAACATCAATATTGGGTCCAAAAAACTGGATTGGGTGCGTTCGTTTTGTTTCTGGATGAATCGGTGCATCGTTTCATTTCCGGCCCGGATCGATGCATTAAATGCAACACCGGCATGGTTTTCGGCACAGTAACGAAACTGACCCAAACGAACCAAAACATCAATATTGGGTCCAAAAAACTGGATTGGGTGCGTTCGTTTTGTTTCTGGATGAATCGGTGCATCGTTTCATTTCCGGCCCGGATCGATGCATTAAATGCAACACCGGCATGATTTTCGGCACAGTAACGAAACTGACCCAAACGAACCAAAACATCACTATTGGGTCCAAAAATGTCGATTGGGCACGTTCGTTTCGTGCTGGACGAATCGGTGCATCGTTTCATTTCCGGCCCGGATCGGTGCATCAAATGCAACACCGGCATGGTTTTCGGCACAGAAACGAAACTGACCCAAACGAACCAAAACATCACTATTGGGTCCAAAAAAGTGGATTCGGCGCGTTCGATTCATTTCTAGACGAATCGGAGCATCGTTTTGTTTCGGGCACGTATCGGTGCATTAAATGCAACCCCGGCATGGTTTTTGGCACAGTAACGAAACTGACCCAAACGAACCAAAACATCACTATTGGGTCCAAAAAACTGGATTGGGTGCGTTCGTTTTGTTTCTGGATGAATCGGTGCATCGTTTCATTTCCGGCCCGGATCGATGCATTAAATGCAACACCGGCATGGTTTTCGGCACAGTAACGAAACTGACCCAAACGAACCAAAACATCAATATTGGGTCCAAAAAACTGGATTGGGTGCGTTCGTTTTGTTTCTGGATGAATCGGTGCATCGTTTCATTTCCGGCCCGGATCGATGCATTAAATGCAACACCGGCATGATTTTCGGCACAGTAACGAAACTGACCCAAACGAACCAAAACAAAACTATTGGGTCCATAAGAGTGGATTTGGCACGTTCGTTTCGTTTCTGGATGAATCGGTGCATCGTTTCATTTCCAGCCCGGATCGGTGCATTAAATGCAACACCTGTTTTTGGCACAGTAACGAAACTGACCCAAACGAACCAAAACATCAGTATTGGGTCCAAAAAACTGGATTGGGTGCGTTCGTTTTGTTTCTGGATGAATCGGTGCATCGTTTCATTTCCGGCCCGGATCGATGCATTAAATGCAACACCGGCATGATTTTCGGCACAGTAACGAAACTGACCCAAACGAACCAAAACAAAACTATTGGGTCCATAAGAGTGGATTTGGCACGTTCGTTTCGTTTCTGGATGAATCGGTGCATCGTTTCATTTCCGGCCCGGATCGGTGCATTAAATGCAACACCGGCATGGTTTTCGGCACAGTAACGAAACTGACCCAAACGAATCAAAACATCACTATTGGGTCCAGAAAAGTGGATTGGGTGCGTTTGTTTCATTTCTGGATGAATCGGTGCATCCTTTCATCGCCGGCCCGGATCGGTGCATTAAATGCAACACCGGCATGGTTTTCGGCACAGTAACGAAACTGACCCAAATGAACCAAAACATCACTATTGGGTCCAAAAATGTCGATTGGGCACGTTCGTTTCGTGCTGGACGAATCGGTGCATCATTTCGTTTCGGGCCCGGATCGGTGCATTAAATGCAACAACGGCATGCTTTTCGGCACAGTAACGAAACTGACCCAAACGAACCAAAACAAAACTATTGGGTCCATAAGAGTGGATTTGGCATGTTCGTTTCGTTTCTGGATGAATCGGTGCATCGTTTCATTTCCAGCCCGGATCGGTGCATTAAATGCAACACCGGCATGGTTTTCGGCACAGTAACGAAACTGACCCAAACGAATCAAAACATCACTATTGGGTCAAAAAAAGTGGATTGGGTGCGTTTGTTTCATTTCTGGATGAATCGGTGCATCCTTTCATCTCCGGCCCGGATCGGTGCATTAAATGCAACACCGGCATGGTTTTCGGCACAGTAACGAAGCTGACCCAAACGAACCAAAACATCACTATTGGGTCCAAAAATGTCGATTGGGCACGTTCGTTTCGTGCTGGACGAATCGGTGCATCGTTTCGTTTCGGGCCCGGATCGGTGCATTAAATGCAACACCGGCATGATTTTCGGCACAGTAACGAAACTGACCCAAACGAACCAAAACAAAACTATTGGGTACATAAGAGTGGATTTGGCACGTTCGTTTCATTTCTGGATGAATCGGTGCATCGTTTCATTTCCGGCCCAGATCGGTGCATTAAATGCAACACCGGCATGGTTTTCGGCACAGTAACGAAACTGACCCAAACGAACCAAAACATCAATATTGGGTCCAAAAAACTGGATTGGGTGCATTCGATTTGTTTCTGGATGAATCGGTGCATCGTTTCATTTCCGGCCCGGATCGATGCATTAAATGCAACACCGGCATGATTTTCGGCACAGTAACGAAACTGACCCAAACGAACCAAAACAAAACTATTGGGTCCATAAGAGTGGATTTGGCACGTTCGTTTCGTTTCTGGATGAATCGGTGCATCGTTTCATTTCCGGCCCGGATCGGTGCATTAAATGCAACACCGGCATTATTTTCGGCACAGTAACGAAACTGACCCAAACGAACCAAAACATCACTATTGGGTCCAAAAAAGTGGATTGGGTGCGTTCATTTTGTTTCTGGATGAATCGGTGCATCGTTTCATTTTCGGCCCGGATCGATGCATTCAATGCAACACCGACATGGTTTTCGGCACAGTAACGAAACTGACCCAAACGAACCAAAACAAAACTATTAGGTCCAAAAAAGTCGATTGGGCACGTTCGTTTCATTTCTGGACGAATCGGTGCATCATTTCATTTCCGGCCTGAATCGGTGCATTAAATGCAACACCGGCATGATTTTCGGCACAGTAACGAAACTGACCCAAACGAACCAAAACAAAACTATTGGGTCCATAAGAGTGGATTTGGCACGTTCGTTTTGTTTCTAGATGAATCGGTGCATCGTTTCATTTCCAGCCCGGATCGATGCATTAAATGCAACACCGGCATGATTTTCGGCACAGTAACGAAACTGACCCAAACAAACCAAAACATCACTATTTGCTACATAAATGTGGATTTGGCACATTCGTTTCATTTCGGGACGAATCGGTGCATCGTTTCATTTCCGGCCCGGATCGGTGCACTAAATGCAACACCGGCATGATTTTCGGCACAATAACGAAACTGACCCAAACGAATCAAAACATCACTATTGGGTCCAAAAAAGTGGATTGGGTGCATTTGTTTCATTTCTGGACGAATCGGTGCATCCTTTCATCTCCGGCCCAGATCGGTGCATTAAATGCAACAACGACATGGTTTTCGGCACAGTAACGAAGCTGACCCAAACGAACCAAAACATCACTATTGGGTCCAAAAATGTCGATTGGGCACGTTCATTTCGTGCTGGACGAATCGGTGCATCGTTTCGTTTCCGGCCCGGATCGATGCATTAAATGCAACACCGGCATGATTTTCGGCACAGTAACGAAACTGACCCAAACGAACCAAAACAAAACTATTGGGTCCATAAGAGTGGATTTGGCACGTTCGTTTCGTTTCTGGATGAATCGGTGCATCGTTTCATTTCCGGCCCGGATCGGTGCATTAAATGCAACACCGGCATTGTTTTCGGCACAGTAACGAAACTGACCCAAACGAACCAAAACATCACTATTGGGTCCAAAAAAGTGGATTGGGTGCGTTCATTTTGTTTCTGGATGAATCGGTGCATCGTTTCATTTTCGGCCCGGATCGATGCATTCAATGCAACACCGACATGGTTTTCGGCACAGTAACGAAACTGACCCAAACGAACCAAAACAAAACTATTAGGTCCAAAAAAGTCGATTGGGCACGTTCGTTTCATTTCTGGACGAATCGGTGCATCATTTCATTTCCGGCCTGAATCGGTGCATTAAATGCAACACCGGCATGATTTTCGGCACAGTAACGAAACTGACACAAACGAACCAAAACAAAACTATTGGGTCCATAAGAGTGGATTTGGCACGTTCGTTTTGTTTCTAGATGAATCGGTGCATCGTTTCATTTCCAGCCCGGATCGATGCATTAAATGCAACACCGGCATGATTTTCGGCACAGTAACGAAACTGACCCAAACAAACCAAAACATCACTATTTGCTACATAAATGTGGATTTGGCACATTCGTTTCATTTCGGGACGAATCGGTGCATCGTTTCATTTCCGGCCCGGATCGGTGCACTAAATGCAACACCGGCATGATTTTCGGCACAATAACGAAACTGACCCAAACGAATCAAAACATCACTATTGGGTCCAAAAAAGTGGATTGGGTGCATTTGTTTCATTTCTGGACGAATCGGTGCATCCTTTCATCTCCGGCCCAGATCGGTGCATTAAATGCAACAACGACATGGTTTTCGGCACAGTAACGAAGCTGACCCAAACGAACCAAAACATCACTATTGGGTCCAAAAATGTCGATTGGGCACGTTCATTTCGTGCTGGACGAATCGGTGCATCGTTTCGTTTCCGGCCCGGATCGATGCATTAAATGCAACACCGGCATGATTTTCGGCACAGTAACGAAACTGACCCAAACGAACCAAAACAAAACTATTGGGTCCATAAGAGTGGATTTGGCACGTTCGTTTCGTTTCTGGATGAATCGGTGCATCGTTTCATTTCCAGCCCGGATCGGTGCATTAAATGCAACACCTGTTTTTGGCACAGTAACGAAACTGACCCAAACGAACCAAAACATCAATATTGGGTCCAAAAAACTGGATTGGGTGCGTTCGTTTTGTTTCTGGATGAATCGGTGCATCGTTTCATTTCCGGCCCGGATCGATGCATTAAATGCAACACCGGCATGATTTTCGGCACAGTAACGAAACTGACCCAAACGAACCAAAACATCACTATTGGGTCCAAAAATGTCGATTGGGCACGTTCGTTTCGTGCTGGACGAATCGGTGCATCGTTTCGTTTCGGGCCCGGATCGGTGCATTAAATGCAACACCGGCATGATTTTCGGCACAGTAACGAAACTGACCCAAACGAACCAAAACAAAACTATTGGGTACATAAGAGTGGATTTGGCACGTTCGTTTCGTTTCTGGATGAATCGGTGCATCGTTTCATTTCCGGCCCACATCGGTGCATTAAATGCAACACCGGCATGGTTTTCGGCACAGTAACGAAACTGACCCAAACGAACCAAAACATCAATATTGGGTCCAAAAAACTGGATTGGGTGCGTTCGTTTTGTTTCTGGATGAATCGGTGCATCGTTTCATTTCCGGCCCGGATCGATGCATTAAATGCAACACCGGCATGGTTTTCGGCACAGTAACGAAACTGACCCAAACGAACCAAAACATCAATATTGGGTCCAAAAAACTGGATTGGGTGCGTTCGTTTTGTTTCTGGATGAATCGGTGCATCGTTTCATTTCCGGCCCGGATCGATGCATTAAATGCAACACCGGCATGATTTTCGGCACAGTAACGAAACTGACCCAAACGAACCAAAACATCACTATTGGGTCCAAAAATGTCGATTGGGCACGTTCGTTTCGTGCTGGACGAATCGGTGCATCGTTTCATTTCCGGCCCGGATCGGTGCATCAAATGCAACACCGGCATGGTTTTCGGCACAGAAACGAAACTGACCCAAACGAACCAAAACATCACTATTGGGTCCAAAAAAGTGGATTCGGCGCGTTCGATTCATTTCTAGACGAATCGGAGCATCGTTTTGTTTCGGGCACGTATCGGTGCATTAAATGCAACCCCGGCATGGTTTTTGGCACAGTAACGAAACTGACCCAAACGAACCAAAACATCACTATTGGGTCCAAAAAACTGGATTGGGTGCGTTCGTTTTGTTTCTGGATGAATCGGTGCATCGTTTCATTTCCGGCCCGGATCGATGCATTAAATGCAACACCGGCATGGTTTTCGGCACAGTAACGAAACTGACCCAAACGAACCAAAACATCAATATTGGGTCCAAAAAACTGGATTGGGTGCGTTCGTTTTGTTTCTGGATGAATCGGTGCATCGTTTCATTTCCGGCCCGGATCGATGCATTAAATGCAACACCGGCATGATTTTCGGCACAGTAACGAAACTGACCCAAACGAACCAAAACAAAACTATTGGGTCCATAAGAGTGGATTTGGCACGTTCGTTTCGTTTCTGGATGAATCGGTGCATCGTTTCATTTCCAGCCCGGATCGGTGCATTAAATGCAACACCTGTTTTTGGCACAGTAACGAAACTGACCCAAACGAACCAAAACATCAGTATTGGGTCCAAAAAACTGGATTGGGTGCGTTCGTTTTGTTTCTGGATGAATCGGTGCATCGTTTCATTTCCGGCCCGGATCGATGCATTAAATGCAACACCAGCATGATTTTCGGCACAGTAACGAAACTGACCCAAACGAACCAAAACAAAACTATTGGGTCCATAAGAGTGGATTTGGCACGTTCGTTTCGTTTCTGGATGAATCGGTGCATCGTTTCATTTCCGGCCCGGATCGGTGCATTAAATGCAACACCGGCATGGTTTTCGGCACAGTAACGAAACTGACCCAAACGAATCAAAACATCACTATTGGGTCCAGAAAAGTGGATTGGGTGCGTTTGTTTCATTTCTGGATGAATCGGTGCATCCTTTCATCGCCGGCCCGGATCGGTGCATTAAATGCAACACCGGCATGGTTTTCGGCACAGTAACGAAACTGACCCAAATGAACCAAAACATCACTATTGGGTCCAAAAATGTCGATTGGGCACGTTCGTTTCGTGCTGGACGAATCGGTGCATCATTTCGTTTCGGGCCCGGATCGGTGCATTAAATGCAACACCGGCATGGTTTTCGGCACAGTAACGAAACGGACCCAAACGATCCAAAACATCACTATTGGGCCCAAAAAAGTGGATTGGGTGGATTCGTTTCGTTTCTGGACAAATCGGTGCATCGGATCCATTCCGGCCCGAATCGGTGCATTAAATGCAGCACCGGCATGAATTTCGGCACAGTAACGAAACTGACCCAAATGAACCAAAACAAAACTATTGGGTCCATAAGAGTGGATTTGGCACGTTCGTTTCGTTTCTGGATGAATCGGTGCATCGTTTCATTTCCAGCCCGGATCGGTGCATTAAATGCAACACCTGTTTTTGGCACAGTAACGAAACTGACCCAAACGAACCAAAACATCAGTATTGGGTCCAAAAAACTGGATTGGGTGCGTTCGTTTTGTTTCTGGATGAATCGGTGCATCGTTTCATTTCCGGCCCGGATCGATGCATTAAATGCAACACCAGCATGATTTTCGGCACAGTAACGAAACTGACCCAAACGAACCAAAACAAAACTATTGGGTCCATAAGAGTGGATTTGGCACGTTCGTTTCGTTTCTGGATGAATCGGTGCATCGTTTCATTTCCGGCCCGGATCGGTGCATTAAATGCAACACCGGCATGGTTTTCGGCACAGTAACGAAACTGACCCAAACGAATCAAAACATCACTATTGGGTCCAGAAAAGTGGATTGGGTGCGTTTGTTTCATTTCTGGATGAATCGGTGCATCCTTTCATCGCCGGCCCGGATCGGTGCATTAAATGCAACACCGGCATGGTTTTCGGCACAGTAACGAAACTGACCCAAATGAACCAAAACATCACTATTGGGTCCAAAAATGTCGATTGGGCACGTTCGTTTCGTGCTGGACGAATCGGTGCATCATTTCGTTTCGGGCCCGGATCGGTGCATTAAATGCAACACCGGCATGGTTTTCGGCACAGTAACGAAACGGACCCAAACGATCCAAAACATCACTATTGGGCCCAAAAAAGTGGATTGGGTGGATTCGTTTCGTTTCTGGACAAATCGGTGCATCGGATCCATTCCGGCCCGAATCGGTGCATTAAATGCAGCACCGGCATGAATTTCGGCACAGTAACGAAACTGACCCAAATGAACCAAAACAAAACTATTGGGTCCATAAGAGTGGATTTGGCACGTTCGTTTCGTTTCTGGATGAATCGGTGCATCGTTTCATTTCCGGCCCGGATCGGTGCATCAAATGCAACACCGGCATGGTTTTCGGCACAGTAACGAAACTGACCCAAACGAACCAAAACATCAATATTGGGTCCAAAAAACTGGATTGGGTGCGTTCGTTTTGTTTCTGGATGAATCGGTGCATCGTTTCATTTCCGGCCCGGATCGGTGCACTAAATGCAACACCGGCATGATTTTCGGCACAATAACGAAACTGACCCAAACGAATCAAAACATCACTATTGGGTCCAAAAAAGTGGATTGGGTGCGTTTGTTTCATTTCTGGACGAATCGGTGCATCCTTTCATCTCCGGCCCGGATCGGTGCATTAAATGCAACACCGGCATGGTTTTCGGCACAGTAACGAAGCTGACCCAAACGAACCAAAACATCACTATTGGGTCCAAAAATGTCGATTGGGCACGTTCATTACGTGCTGGACGAATCGGTGCATCGTTTCGTTTCGGGCCCGGATCGGTGCATTAAATGCAACAACGGCATGATTTTCGGCACAGTAACGAAACTGACCCAAACGAACCAAAACAAAACTATTGGGTCCATAAGAGTGGATTTGGCATGTTCGTTTCGTTTCTGGATGAATCGGTGCATCGTTTCATTTCCAGCCCGGATCGGTGCATTAAATGCAACACCGGCATGGTTTTCGGCACAGTAACGAAACTGACCCAAACGAATCAAAACATCACTATTGGGTCAAAAAAAGTGGATTGGGTGCGTTTGTTTCATTTCTGGATGAATCGGTGCATCCTTTCATCTCCGGCCCGGATCGGTGCATTAAATGCAACACCGGCATGGTTTTCGGCACAGTAACGAAGCTGACCCAAACGAACCAAAACATCACTATTGGGTCCAAAAATGTCGATTGGGCACGTTCGTTTCGTGCTGGACGAATCGGTGCATCATTTCATTTCGGGCCCGGATCGGTGCATTAAATGCAACACCGGCATGGTTTTCGGCACAGTAACGAAACGGACCCAAACGATCCAAATCATCACTATTGGGCCCAAAAAAGTGGATTGGGTGGATTCATTTCGTTTCTGGACAAATCGGTGCATCGGATCCATTCCGGCCCGAATCGGTGCATTAAATGCAGCACCGGCATGAATTTCGGCACAGTAACGAAACTGACCCAAATGAACCAAAACAAAACTATTGGGTCCATAAGAGTGGATTTGGCACGTTCGTTTCGTTTCTAGATGAATCGGTGCATCGTTTCATTTCCAGCCCGGATCGGTGCATTAAATGCAACACCTGTTTTTGGCACAGTAACGAAACTGACCCAAACGAACCAAAACATCAATATTGGGTCCAAAAAACTGGATTGGGTGCGTTCGTTTTGTTTCTGGATGAATCGGTGCATCGTTTCATTTCCGGCCCGGATCGATGCATTAAATGCAACACCGGCATGATTTTCGGCACAGTAACGAAACTGACCCAAACGAACCAAAACATCACTATTGGGTCCAAAAATGTCGATTGGGCACGTTCGTTTCGTGCTGGACGAATCGGTGCATCGTTTCGTTTCGGGCCCGGATCGGTGCATTAAATGCAACACCGGCATGATTTTCGGCACAGTAACGAAACTGACCCAAACGAACCAAAACAAAACTATTGGGTACATAAGAGTGGATTTGGCACGTTCGTTTCGTTTCTGGATGAATCGGTGCATCGTTTCATTTCCGGCCCACATCGGTGCATTAAATGCAACACCGGCATGGTTTTCGGCACAGTAACGAAACTGACCCAAACGAACCAAAACATCAATATTGGGTCCAAAAAACTGGATTGGGTGCGTTCGTTTTGTTTCTGGATGAATCGGTGCATCGTTTCATTTCCGGCCCGGATCGATGCATTAAATGCAACACCGGCATGGTTTTCGGCACAGTAACGAAACTGACCCAAACGAACCAAAACATCAATATTGGGTCCAAAAAACTGGATTGGGTGCGTTCGTTTTGTTTC
Organism: Echinochloa phyllopogon; assembly: GCA_033239725.1. Classification (NCBI taxonomy): domain Eukaryota; kingdom Viridiplantae; phylum Streptophyta; class Magnoliopsida; order Poales; family Poaceae; genus Echinochloa; species Echinochloa phyllopogon. The sequence continues at coordinate 36,189,168 of BTCW01000018.1, forward strand.
TGGATGAATCGGTGCATCGTTTCATTTCCGGCCCGGATCGATGCATTAAATGCAACACCGGCATGATTTTCGGCACAGTAACGAAACTGACCCAAACGAACCAAAACATCACTATTGGGTCCAAAAATGTCGATTGGGCACGTTCGTTTCGTGCTGGACGAATCGGTGCATCGTTTCATTTCCGGCCCGGATCGGTGCATCAAATGCAACACCGGCATGGTTTTCGGCACAGAAACGAAACTGACCCAAACGAACCAAAACATCACTATTGGGTCCAAAAAAGTGGATTCGGCGCGTTCGATTCATTTCTAGACGAATCGGAGCATCGTTTTGTTTCGGGCACGTATCGGTGCATTAAATGCAACCCCGGCATGGTTTTTGGCACAGTAACGAAACTGACCCAAACGAACCAAAACATCACTATTGGGTCCAAAAAACTGGATTGGGTGCGTTCGTTTTGTTTCTGGATGAATCGGTGCATCGTTTCATTTCCGGCCCGGATCGATGCATTAAATGCAACACCGGCATGGTTTTCGGCACAGTAACGAAACTGACCCAAACGAACCAAAACATCAATATTGGGTCCAAAAAACTGGATTGGGTGCGTTCGTTTTGTTTCTGGATGAATCGGTGCATCGTTTCATTTCCGGCCCGGATCGATGCATTAAATGCAACACCGGCATGATTTTCGGCACAGTAACGAAACTGACCCAAACGAACCAAAACAAAACTATTGGGTCCATAAGAGTGGATTTGGCACGTTCGTTTCGTTTCTGGATGAATCGGTGCATCGTTTCATTTCCAGCCCGGATCGGTGCATTAAATGCAACACCTGTTTTTGGCACAGTAACGAAACTGACCCAAACGAACCAAAACATCAGTATTGGGTCCAAAAAACTGGATTGGGTGCGTTCGTTTTGTTTCTGGATGAATCGGTGCATCGTTTCATTTCCGGCCCGGATCGATGCATTAAATGCAACACCGGCATGATTTTCGGCACAGTAACGAAACTGACCCAAACGAACCAAAACAAAACTATTGGGTCCATAAGAGTGGATTTGGCACGTTCGTTTCGTTTCTGGATGAATCGGTGCATCGTTTCATTTCCGGCCCGGATCGGTGCATTAAATGCAACACCGGCATGGTTTTCGGCACAGTAACGAAACTGACCCAAACGAATCAAAACATCACTATTGGGTCCAGAAAAGTGGATTGGGTGCGTTTGTTTCATTTCTGGATGAATCGGTGCATCCTTTCATCGCCGGCCCGGATCGGTGCATTAAATGCAACACCGGCATGGTTTTCGGCACAGTAACGAAACTGACCCAAATGAACCAAAACATCACTATTGGGTCCAAAAATGTCGATTGGGCACGTTCGTTTCGTGCTGGACGAATCGGTGCATCATTTCGTTTCGGGCCCGGATCGGTGCATTAAATGCAACAACGACATGCTTTTCGGCACAGTAACGAAACTGACCCAAACGAACCAAAACAAAACTATTGGGTCCATAAGAGTGGATTTGGCATGTTCGTTTCGTTTCTGGATGAATCGGTGCATCGTTTCATTTCCAGCCCGGATCGGTGCATTAAATGCAACACCGGCATGGTTTTCGGCACAGTAACGAAACTGACCCAAACGAATCAAAACATCACTATTGGGTCAAAAAAAGTGGATTGGGTGCGTTTGTTTCATTTCTGGATGAATCGGTGCATCCTTTCATCTCCGGCCCGGATCGGTGCATTAAATGCAACACCGGCATGGTTTTCGGCACAGTAACGAAGCTGACCCAAACGAACCAAAACATCACTATTGGGTCCAAAAATGTCGATTGGGCACGTTCGTTTCGTGCTGGACGAATCGGTGCATCGTTTCGTTTCGGGCCCGGATCGGTGCATTAAATGCAACACCGGCATGATTTTCGGCACAGTAACGAAACTGACCCAAACGAACCAAAACAAAACTATTGGGTACATAAGAGTGGATTTGGCACGTTCGTTTCATTTCTGGATGAATCGGTGCATCGTTTCATTTCCGGCCCAGATCGGTGCATTAAATGCAACACCGGCATGGTTTTCGGCACAGTAACGAAACTGACCCAAACGAACCAAAACATCAATATTGGGTCCAAAAAACTGGATTGGGTGCATTCGATTTGTTTCTGGATGAATCGGTGCATCGTTTCATTTCCGGCCCGGATCGATGCATTAAATGCAACACCGGCATGATTTTCGGCACAGTAACGAAACTGACCCAAACGAACCAAAACAAAACTATTGGGTCCATAAGAGTGGATTTGGCACGTTCGTTTCGTTTCTGGATGAATCGGTGCATCGTTTCATTTCCGGCCCGGATCGGTGCATTAAATGCAACACCGGCATTATTTTCGGCACAGTAACGAAACTGACCCAAACGAACCAAAACATCACTATTGGGTCCAAAAAAGTGGATTGGGTGCGTTCATTTTGTTTCTGGATGAATCGGTGCATCGTTTCATTTTCGGCCCGGATCGATGCATTCAATGCAACACCGACATGGTTTTCGGCACAGTAACGAAACTGACCCAAACGAACCAAAACAAAACTATTAGGTCCAAAAAAGTCGATTGGGCACGTTCGTTTCATTTCTGGACGAATCGGTGCATCATTTCATTTCCGGCCTGAATCGGTGCATTAAATGCAACACCGGCATGATTTTCGGCACAGTAACGAAACTGACCCAAACGAACCAAAACAAAACTATTGGGTCCATAAGAGTGGATTTGGCACGTTCGTTTTGTTTCTAGATGAATCGGTGCATCGTTTCATTTCCAGCCCGGATCGATGCATTAAATGCAACACCGGCATGATTTTCGGCACAGTAACGAAACTGACCCAAACAAACCAAAACATCACTATTTGCTACATAAATGTGGATTTGGCACATTCGTTTCATTTCGGGACGAATCGGTGCATCGTTTCATTTCCGGCCCGGATCGGTGCACTAAATGCAACACCGGCATGATTTTCGGCACAATAACGAAACTGACCCAAACGAATCAAAACATCACTATTGGGTCCAAAAAAGTGGATTGGGTGCATTTGTTTCATTTCTGGACGAATCGGTGCATCCTTTCATCTCCGGCCCAGATCGGTGCATTAAATGCAACAACGACATGGTTTTCGGCACAGTAACGAAGCTGACCCAAACGAACCAAAACATCACTATTGGGTCCAAAAATGTCGATTGGGCACGTTCATTTCGTGCTGGACGAATCGGTGCATCGTTTCGTTTCCGGCCCGGATCGATGCATTAAATGCAACACCGGCATGATTTTCGGCACAGTAACGAAACTGACCCAAACGAACCAAAACAAAACTATTGGGTCCATAAGAGTGGATTTGGCACGTTCGTTTCGTTTCTGGATGAATCGGTGCATCGTTTCATTTCCGGCCCGGATCGGTGCATTAAATGCAACACCGGCATTGTTTTCGGCACAGTAACGAAACTGACCCAAACGAACCAAAACATCACTATTGGGTCCAAAAAAGTGGATTGGGTGCGTTCATTTTGTTTCTGGATGAATCGGTGCATCGTTTCATTTTCGGCCCGGATCGATGCATTCAATGCAACACCGACATGGTTTTCGGCACAGTAACGAAACTGACCCAAACGAACCAAAACAAAACTATTAGGTCCAAAAAAGTCGATTGGGCACGTTCGTTTCATTTCTGGACGAATCGGTGCATCATTTCATTTCCGGCCTGAATCGGTGCATTAAATGCAACACCGGCATGATTTTCGGCACAGTAACGAAACTGACCCAAACGAACCAAAACAAAACTATTGGGTCCATAAGAGTGGATTTGGCACGTTCGTTTTGTTTCTAGATGAATCGGTGCATCGTTTCATTTCCAGCCCGGATCGATGCATTAAATGCAACACCGGCATGATTTTCGGCACAGTAACGAAACTGACCCAAACAAACCAAAACATCACTATTTGCTACATAAATGTGGATTTGGCACATTCGTTTCATTTCGGGACGAATCGGTGCATCGTTTCATTTCCGGCCCGGATCGGTGCACTAAATGCAACACCGGCATGATTTTCGGCACAATAACGAAACTGACCCAAACGAATCAAAACATCACTATTGGGTCCAAAAAAGTGGATTGGGTGCGTTTGTTTCATTTCTGGACGAATCGGTGCATCCTTTCATCTCCGGCCCAGATCGGTGCATTAAATGCAACAACGACATGGTTTTCGGCACAGTAACGAAGCTGACCCAAACGAACCAAAACATCACTATTGGGTCCAAAAATGTCGATTGGGCACGTTCATTTCGTGCTGGACGAATCGGTGCATCGTTTCGTTTCGGGCCCGGATCGGTGCATTAAATGCAACACCGGCATGGTTTTCGGCACAGTAACGAAACGGACCCAAACGATCCAAAACATCACTATTGGGCCCAAAAAAGTGGATTGGGTGGATTCGTTTTGTTTCTGGACAAATCGGTGCATCGGATCCATTCCGGCCCGAATCGGTGCATTAAATGCAGCACCGGCATGAATTTCGGCACAGTAACGAAACTGACCCAAACGAACCAAAACAAAACTATTGGGTCCATAAGAGTGGATTTGGCACGTTCGTTTCGTTTCTGGATGAATCGGTGCATCGTTTCATTTCCAGCCCGGATCGGTGCATTAAATGCAACACCTGTTTTTGGCACAGTAACGAAACTGACCCAAACGAACCAAAACATCAATATTGGGTCCAAAAAACTGGATTGGGTGCGTTCGTTTTGTTTCTGGATGAATCGGTGCATCGTTTCATTTCCGGCCCGGATCGATGCATTAAATGCAACACCGGCATGATTTTTGGCACAGTAACGAAACTGACCCAAACGAACCAAAACAAAACTATTGGGTACATAAGAGTGGATTTGGCACGTTCGTTTCATTTCTGGCCCGGATCGATGCATTAAATGCAACACCGGCATGATTTTCGGCACAGTATCGAAACTGACCCAAACGAACCAATACATCACTATTGGGTCCAAAAATGTCGATTGGGCACGTTCGTTTCGTGCTGGACGAATCGGTGCATCGTTTCATTTCCGGCCCGGATCGGTGCATCAAATGCAACACCTGTTTTTGGCACAGTAACGAAACTGACCCAAACGAACCAAAACATCAATATTGGGTCCAAAAAACTGGATTGGGTGCGTTCGTTTTGTTTCTGGATGAATCGGTGCATCGTTTCATTTCCGGCCCGGATCGATGCATTAAATGCAACACCGGCATGATTTTCGGCACAGTAACGAAACTGACCCAAACGAACCAAAACATCACTATTGGGTCCAAAAATGTCGATTGGGCACGTTCGTTTCGTGCTGGACGAATCGGTGCATCGTTTCGTTTCGGGCCCGGATCGGTGCATTAAATGCAACACCGGCATGATTTTCGGCACAGTAACGAAACTGACCCAAACGAACCAAAACATCAATATTGGGTCCAAAAAACTGGATTGGGTGCGTTCGTTTTGTTTCTGGATGAATCGGTGCATCGTTTCATTTCCGGCCCGGATCGATGCATTAAATGCAACACCGGCATGGTTTTCGGCACAGTAACGAAACTGACCCAAACGAACCAAAACATCAATATTGGGTCCAAAAAACTGGATTGGGTGCGTTCGTTTTGTTTCTGGATGAATCGGTGCATCGTTTCATTTCCGGCCCGGATCGATGCATTAAATGCAACACCGGCATGATTTTCGGCACAGTAACGAAACTGACCCAAACGAACCAAAACATCACTATTGGGTCCAAAAATGTCGATTGGGCACGTTCGTTTCGTGCTGGACGAATCGGTGCATCGTTTCATTTCCGGCCCGGATCGGTGCATCAAATGCAACACCGGCATGGTTTTCGGCACAGAAACGAAACTGACCCAAACGAACCAAAACATCACTATTGGGTCCACAAAAGTGGATTCGGCGCGTTCGATTCATTTCTAGACGAATCGGAGCATCGTTTTGTTTCGGGCACGTATCGGTGCATTAAATGCAACCCCGGCACGGTTTTTGGCACAGTAACGAAACTGACCCAAACGAACCAAAACATCACTATTGGGTCCAAAAAACTGGATTGGGTGCGTTCGTTTTGTTTCTGGATGAATCGGTGCATCGTTTCATTTCCGGCCCGGATCGATGCATTAAATGCAACACCGGCATGGTTTTCGGCACAGTAACGAAACTGACCCAAACGAACCAAAACATCAATATTGGGTCCAAAAAACTGGATTGGGTGCGTTCGTTTTGTTTCTGGATGAATCGGTGCATCGTTTCATTTCCGGCCCGGAACGATGCATTAAATGCAACACCGGCATGATTTTCGGCACAGTAACGAAACTGACCCAAACGAACCAAAACAAAACTATTGGGTCCATAAGAGTGGATTTGGCACGTTCGTTTCGTTTCTGGATGAATCGGTGCATCGTTTCATTTCCGGCCCGGATCGGTGCATTAAATGCAACACCGGCATGATTTTCGGCACAGTAACGAAACTGACCCAAACGAATCAAAACATCACTATTGGGTCCAGAAAAGTGGATTGGGTGCGTTTGTTTCATTTCTGGATGAATCGGTGCATCCTTTCATCTCCGGCCCGGATCGGTGCATTAAATGCAACACCGGCATGGTTTTCGGCACAGTAACGAAGCTGACCCAAACGAACCAAAACATCACTATTGGGTCCAAAAATGTCGATTGGGCACGTTCGTTTCGTGCTGGACGAATCGGTGCATCATTTCATTTCGGGCCCGGATCGGTGCATTAAATGCAACACCGGCATGGTTTTCGGCACAGTAACGAAACGGACCCAAACGATCCAAAACATCACTATTGGGCCCAAAAAAGTGGATTGGGTGGATTCATTTCGTTTCTGGACAAATCGGTGCATCGGATCCATTCCGGCCCGAATCGGTGCATTAAATGCAGCACCGGCATGAATTTCGGCACAGTAACGAAACTGACCCAAATGAACCAAAACAAAACTATTGGGTCCATAAGAGTGGATTTGGCACGTTCGTTTCGTTTCTAGATGAATCGGTGCATCGTTTCATTTCCAGCCCGGATCGGTGCATTAAATGCAACACCTGTTTTTGGCACAGTAACGAAACTGACCCAAACGAACCAAAACATCAATATTGGGTCCAAAAAACTGGATTGGGTGCGTTCGTTTTGTTTCTGGATGAATCGGTGCATCGTTTCATTTCCGGCCCGGATCGATGCATTAAATGCAACACCGGCATGATTTTCGGCACAGTAACGAAACTGACCCAAACGAACCAAAACATCACTATTGGGTCCAAAAATGTCGATTGGGCACGTTCGTTTCGTGCTGGACGAATCGGTGCATCGTTTCGTTTCGGGCCCGGATCGGTGCATTAAATGCAACACCGGCATGATTTTCGGCACAGTAACGAAACTGACCCAAACGAACCAAAACAAAACTATTGGGTACATAAGAGTGGATTTGGCACGTTCGTTTCGTTTCTGGATGAATCGGTGCATCGTTTCATTTCCGGCCCACATCGGTGCATTAAATGCAACACCGGCATGGTTTTCGGCACAGTAACGAAACTGACCCAAACGAACCAAAACATCAATATTGGGTCCAAAAAACTGGATTGGGTGCGTTCGTTTTGTTTCTGGATGAATCGGTGCATCGTTTCATTTCCGGCCCGGATCGATGCATTAAATGCAACACCGGCATGGTTTTCGGCACAGTAACGAAACTGACCCAAACGAACCAAAACATCAATATTGGGTCCAAAAAACTGGATTGGGTGCGTTCGTTTTGTTTCTGGATGAATCGGTGCATCGTTTCATTTCCGGCCCGGATCGATGCATTAAATGCAACACCGGCATGATTTTCGGCACAGTAACGAAACTGACCCAAACGAACCAAAACATCACTATTGGGTCCAAAAATGTCGATTGGGCACGTTCGTTTCGTGCTGGACGAATCGGTGCATCGTTTCATTTCCGGCCCGGATCGGTGCATCAAATGCAACACCGGCATGGTTTTCGGCACAGAAACGAAACTGACCCAAACGAACCAAAACATCACTATTGGGTCCAAAAAAGTGGATTCGGCGCGTTTGATTCATTTCTAGACGAATCGGAGCATCGTTTTGTTTCGGGCACGTATCGGTGCATTAAATGCAACCCCGGCATGGTTTTTGGCACAGTAACGAAACTGACCCAAACGAACCAAAACATCACTATTGGGTCCAAAAAACTGGATTGGGTGCGTTCGTTTTGTTTCTGGATGAATCGGTGCATCGTTTCATTTCCGGCCCGGATCGATGCATTAAATGCAACACCGGCATGGTTTTCGGCACAGTAACGAAACTGACCCAAACGAACCAAAACATCAATATTGGGTCCAAAAAACTGGATTGGGTGCGTTCGTTTTGTTTCTGGATGAATCGGTGCATCGTTTCATTTCCGGCCCGGATCGATGCATTAAATGCAACACCGGCATGATTTTCGGCACAGTAACGAAACTGACCCAAACGAACCAAAACAAAACTATTGGGTCCATAAGAGTGGATTTGGCACGTTCGTTTCGTTTCTGGATGAATCGGTGCATCGTTTCATTTCCGGCCCGGATCGGTGCATCAAATGCAACACCGGCATGGTTTTCGGCACAGAAACGAAACTGACCCAAACGAACCAAAACATCACTATTGGGTCCAAAAAAGTGGATTCGGCGCGTTCGATTCATTTCTAGACGAATCGGAGCATCGTTTTGTTTCGGGCACGTATCGGTGCATTAAATGCAACCCCGGCATGGTTTTTGGCACAGTAACGAAACTGACCCAAACGAACCAAAACATCACTATTGGGTCCAAAAAACTGGATTGGGTGCGTTCGTTTTGTTTCTGGATGAATCGGTGCATCGTTTCATTTCCGGCCCGGATCGATGCATTAAATGCAACACCGGCATGGTTTTCGGCACAGTAACGAAACTGACCCAAACGAACCAAAACATCAATATTGGGTCCAAAAAACTGGATTGGGTGCGTTCGTTTTGTTTCTGGATGAATCGGTGCATCGTTTCATTTCCGGCCCGGATCGATGCATTAAATGCAACACCGGCATGATTTTCGGCACAGTAACGAAACTGACCCAAACGAACCAAAACAAAACTATTGGGTCCATAAGAGTGGATTTGGCACGTTCGTTTCGTTTCTGGATGAATCGGTGCATCGTTTCATTTCCGGCCCGGATCGGTGCATTAAATGCAACACCGGCATGGTTTTCGGCACAGTAACGAAACTGACCCAAACGAAGCAAAACATCACTATTGGGTCCAGAAAAGTGGATTGGGTGCGTTTGTTTCATTTCTGGATGAATCGGTGCATCCTTTCATCTCCGGCCCGGATCGGTGCATTAAATGCAACACCGGCATGGTTTTCGGCACAGTAACGAAGCTGACCCAAACGAACCAAAACATCACTATTGGGTCCAAAAATGTCGATTGGGCACGTTCGTTTCGTGCTGGACGAATCGGTGCATCATTTCATTTCGGGCCCGGATCGGTGCATTAAATGCAACACCGGCATGGCTTTCGGCACAGTAACGAAACGGACGCAAACGATCCAAAACATCACTATTGGGCCCAAAAAAGTGGATTGGGTGGATTCATTTTGTTTCTGGACAAATCGGTGCATCGGATCCATTCCGGCCCGAATCGGTGCATTAAATGCAGCACCGGCATGAATTTCGGCACAGTAACGAAACTGACCCAAATGAACCAAAACAAAACTATTGGGTCCATAAGAGTGGATTTGGCACGTTCGTTTCGTTTCTAGATGAATCGGTGCATCGTTTCATTTCCAGCCCTGATCGGTGCATTAAATGCAACACCTGTTTTTGGCACAGTAACGAAACTGACCCAAACGAACCAAAACATCAATATTGGGTCCAAAAAACTGGATTGGGTGCGTTCGTTTTGTTTCTGGATGAATCGGTGCATCGTTTCATTTCCGGCCCGGATCGATGCATTAAATGCAACACCGGCATGGTTTTCGGCACAGTAACGAAGCTGACCCAAACGAACCAAAACATCACTATTGGGTCCAAAAATGTCGATTGGGCACGTTCGTTTCGTGCTGGACGAATCGGTGCATCATTTCATTTCGGGCCCGGATCGGTGCATTAAATGCAACACCGGCATGGCTTTCGGCACAGTAACGAAACGGACGCAAACGATCCAAAACATCACTATTGGGCCCAAAAAAGTGGATTGGGTGGATTCATTTTGTTTCTGGACAAATCGGTGCATCGGATCCATTCCGGCCCGAATCGGTGCATTAAATGCAGCACCGGCATGAATTTCGGCACAGTAACGAAACTGACCCAAATGAACCAAAACAAAACTATTGGGTCCATAAGAGTGGATTTGGCACGTTCGTTTCGTTTCTAGATGAATCGGTGCATCGTTTCATTTCCAGCCCGGATCGGTGCATTAAATGCAACACCTGTTTTTGGCACAGTAACGAAACTGACCCAAACGAACCAAAACATCAATATTGGGTCCAAAAAACTGGATTGGGTGCGTTCGTTTTGTTTCTGGATGAATCGGTGCATCGTTTCATTTCCGGCCCGGATCGATGCATTAAATGCAACACCGGCATGATTTTCGGCACAGTAACGAAACTGACCCAAACGAACCAAAACATCACTATTGGGTCCAAAAATGTCGATTGGGCACGTTCGTTTCGTGCTGGACGAATCGGTGCATCGTTTCGTTTCGGGCCCGGATCGGTGCATTAAATGCAACACCGGCATGATTTTCGGCACAGTAACGAAACTGACCCAAACGAACCAAAACAAAACTATTGGGTACATAAGAGTGGATTTGGCACGTTCGTTTCGTTTCTGGATGAATCGGTGCATCGTTTCATTTCCGGCCCACATCGGTGCATTAAATGCAACACCGGCATGGTTTTCGGCACAGTAACGAAACTGACCCAAACGAACCAAAACATCAATATTGGGTCCAAAAAACTGGATTGGGTGCGTTCGTTTTGTTTCTGGATGAATCGGTGCATCGTTTCATTTCCGGCCCGGATCGATGCATTAAATGCAACACCGGCATGGTTTTCGGCACAGTAACGAAACTGACCCAAACGAACCAAAACATCAATATTGGGTCCAAAAAACTGGATTGGGTGCGTTCGTTTTGTTTCTGGATGAATCGGTGCATCGTTTCATTTCCGGCCCGGATCGATGCATTAAATGCAACACCGGCATGATTTTCGGCACAGTAACGAAACTGACCCAAACGAACCAAAACATCACTATTGGGTCCAAAAATGTCGATTGGGCACGTTCGTTTCGTGCTGGACGAATCGGTGCATCGTTTCATTTCCGGCCCGGATCGGTGCATCAAATGCAACACCGGCATGGTTTTCGGCACAGAAACGAAACTGACCCAAACGAACCAAAACATCACTATTGGGTCCAAAAAAGTGGATTCGGCGCGTTTGATTCATTTCTAGACGAATCGGAGCATCGTTTTGTTTCGGGCACGTATCGGTGCATTAAATGCAACCCCGGCATGGTTTTTGGCACAGTAACGAAACTGACCCAAACGAACCAAAACATCACTATTGGGTCCAAAAAACTGGATTGGGTGCGTTCGTTTTGTTTCTGGATGAATCGGTGCATCGTTTCATTTCCGGCCCGGATCGATGCATTAAATGCAACACCGGCATGGTTTTCGGCACAGTAACGAAACTGACCCAAACGAACCAAAACATCAATATTGGGTCCAAAAAACTGGATTGGGTGCGTTCGTTTTGTTTCTGGATGAATCGGTGCATCGTTTCATTTCCGGCCCGGATCGATGCATTAAATGCAACACCGGCATGATTTTCGGCACAGTAACGAAACTGACCCAAACCAACCAAAACAAAACTATTGGGTCCATAAGAGTGGATTTGGCACGTTCGTTTCGTTTCTGGATGAATCGGTGCATCGTTTCATTTCCGGCCCGGATCGGTGCATCAAATGCAACACCGGCATGGTTTTCGGCACAGAAACGAAACTGACCCAAACGAACCAAAACATCACTATTGGGTCCAAAAAAGTGGATTCGGCGCGTTCGATTCATTTCTAGACGAATCGGAGCATCGTTTTGTTTCGGGCACGTATCGGTGCATTAAATGCAACCCCGGCATGGTTTTTGGCACAGTAACGAAACTGACCCAAACGAACCAAAACATCACTATTGGGTCCAAAAAACTGGATTGGGTGCGTTCGTTTTGTTTCTGGATGAATCGGTGCATCGTTTCATTTCCGGCCCGGATCGATGCATTAAATGCAACACCGGCATGGTTTTCGGCACAGTAACGAAACTGACCCAAACGAACCAAAACATCAATATTGGGTCCAAAAAACTGGATTGGGTGCGTTCGTTTTGTTTCTGGATGAATCGGTGCATCGTTTCATTTCCGGCCCGGATCGGTGCATTAAATGCAACACCGGCATGGTTTTCGGCACAGTAACGAAACTGACCCAAACGAAGCAAAACATCACTATTGGGTCCAGAAAAGTGGATTGGGTGCGTTTGTTTCATTTCTGGATGAATCGGTGCATCCTTTCATCTCCGGCCCGGATCGGTGCATTAAATGCAACACCGGCATGGTTTTCGGCACAGTAACGAAGCTGACCCAAACGAACCAAAACATCACTATTGGGTCCAAAAATGTCGATTGGGCACGTTCGTTTCGTGCTGGACGAATCGGTGCATCATTTCATTTCGGGCCCGGATCGGTGCATTAAATGCAACACCGGCATGGCTTTCGGCACAGTAACGAAACGGACGCAAACGATCCAAAACATCACTATTGGGCCCAAAAAAGTGGATTGGGTGGATTCATTTTGTTTCTGGACAAATCGGTGCATCGGATCCATTCCGGCCCGAATCGGTGCATTAAATGCAGCACCGGCATGAATTTCGGCACAGTAACGAAACTGACCCAAATGAACCAAAACAAAACTATTGGGTCCATAAGAGTGGATTTGGCACGTTCGTTTCGTTTCTAGATGAATCGGTGCATCGTTTCATTTCCAGCCCTGATCGGTGCATTAAATGCAACACCTGTTTTTGGCACAGTAACGAAACTGACCCAAACGAACCAAAACATCAATATTGGGTCCAAAAAACTGGATTGGGTGCGTTCGTTTTGTTTCTGGATGAATCGGTGCATCGTTTCATTTCCGGCCCGGATCGATGCATTAAATGCAACACCGGCATGGTTTTCGGCACAGTAACGAAGCTGACCCAAACGAACCAAAACATCACTATTGGGTCCAAAAATGTCGATTGGGCACGTTCGTTTCGTGCTGGACGAATCGGTGCATCATTTCATTTCGGGCCCGGATCGGTGCATTAAATGCAACACCGGCATGGCTTTCGGCACAGTAACGAAACGGACGCAAACGATCCAAAACATCACTATTGGGCCCAAAAAAGTGGATTGGGTGGATTCATTTTGTTTCTGGACAAATCGGTGCATCGGATCCATTCCGGCCCGAATCGGTGCATTAAATGCAGCACCGGCATGAATTTCGGCACAGTAACGAAACTGACCCAAATGAACCAAAACAAAACTATTGGGTCCATAAGAGTGGATTTGGCACGTTCGTTTCGTTTCTAGATGAATCGGTGCATCGTTTCATTTCCAGCCCTGATCGGTGCATTAAATGCAACACCTGTTTTTGGCACAGTAACGAAACTGACCCAAACGAACCAAAACATCAATATTGGGTCCAAAAAACTGGATTGGGTGCGTTCGTTTTGTTTCTGGATGAATCGGTGCATCGTTTCATTTCCGGCCCGGATCGATGCATTAAATGCAACACCGGCATGATTTTCGGCACAGTAACGAAACTGACCCAAACGAACCAAAACATCACTATTGGGTCCAAAAATGTCGATTGGGCACGTTCGTTTCGTGCTGGACGAATCGGTGCATCGTTTCGTTTCGGGCCCGGATCGGTGCATTAAATGCAACACCGGCATGATTTTCGGCACAGTAATGAAACTGACCCAAACGAACCAAAACAAAACTATTGGGTACATAAGAGTGGATTTGGCACGTTCGTTTCGTTTCTGGATGAATCGGTGCATCGTTTCATTTCCGGCCCACATCGGTGCATTAAATGCAACACCGGCATGGTTTTCGGCACAGTAACGAAAATGACCCAAACGAACCAAAACATCAATATTGGGTCCAAAAAACTGGATTGGGTGCGTTCGTTTTGTTTCTGGATGAATCGGTGCATCGTTTCATTTCCGGCCCGGATCGATGCATTAAATGCAACACCGGCATGATTTTCGGCACAGTAACGAAACTGACCCAAACGAACCAAAACAAAACTATTGGGTCCATAAGAGTGGATTTGGCACGTTCGTTTCGTTTCTGGATGAATCGGTGCATCGTTTCATTTCCGGCCCGGATCGGTGCATTAAATGCAACACCGGCATGGTTTTCGGCACAGTAACGAAACTGACCCAAACGAATCAAAACATCACTATTGGGTCCAGAAAAGTGGATTGGGTGCGTTTGTTTCATTTCTGGATGAATCGGTGCATCCTTTGATCTCCGGCCCAGATCGGTGCATTAAATGCAACACCGGCATGGTTTTCGGCACAGTAACGAAGCTGACCCAAACGAACCAAAACATCACTATTGGGTCCAGAAATGTCGATTGGGCACGTTCGTTTCGTGCTGGACGAATCGGTGCATCATTTCGTTTCGGGCCCGGATCGGTGCATTAAATGCAACACCGGCATGGTTTTCGGCACAGTAACGAAACGGACCCAAACGATCCAAAACATCACTATTGGGCCCAAAAAAGTGGATTGGGTGGATTCGTTTCGTTTCTGGACAAATCGGTGCATCGGATCCATTCCGGCCCGAATCGGTGCATTAAATGCAGCACCGGCATGAATTTCGGCACAGTAACGAAACTGACCCAAACGAACCAAAACAAAACTATTGGGTCCATAAGAGTGGATTTGGCACGTTCGTTTCGTTTCTGGATGAATCGGTGCATCGTTTCATTTCCAGCCCGGATCGGTGCATTAAATGCAACACCTGTTTTTGGCACAGTAACGAAACTAACCCAAACGAACCAAAACATCAATATTGGGTCCAAAAAACTGGATTGGGTGCGTTCGTTTTGTTTCTGGATGAATCGGTGCATCGTTTCATTTCCGGCCCGGATCGATGCATTAAATGCAACACCGGCATGATTTTCGGCACAGTAACGAAACTGACCCAAACGAACCAAAACAAAACTATTGGGTCCATAAGAGTGGATTTGGCACGTTCGTTTCGTTTCTGGATGAATCGGTGCATCGTTTCATTTCCGGCCCGGATCGGTGCATTAAATGCAACACCGGCATGGTTTTCGGCACAGTAACGAAACGGACCCAAACGATCCAAAACATCACTATTGGGCCCAAAAAAGTGGATTGGGTGGATTCGTTTCGTTTCTGGACAAATCGGTGCATCGGATCCATTCCGGCCCGAATCGGTGCATTAAATGCAGCACCGGCATGAATTTCGGCACAGTAACGAAACTGACCCAAATGAACCAAAACAAAACTATTGGGTCCATAAGAGTGGATTTGGCACGTTCGTTTCGTTTCTAGATGAATCGGTGCATCGTTTCATTTCCAGCCCGGATCGGTGCATTAAATGCAACACCTGTTTTTGGCACAGTAACGAAACTGACCCAAACGAACCAAAACATCAATATTGGGTCCAAAAAACTGGATTGGGTGCGTTCGTTTTGTTTCTGGATGAATCGGTGCATCGTTTCATTTCCGGCCCGGATCGATGCATTAAATGCAACACCGGCATGATTTTCGGCACAGTAACGAAACTGACCCAAACGAACCAAAACATCACTATTGGGTCCAAAAATGTCGATTGGGCACGTTCGTTTCGTGTTGGACGAATCGGTGCATCGTTTCGTTTCGGGCCCGGATCGGTGCATTAAATGCAACACCGGCATGATTTTCGGCACAGTAACGAAACTGACCCAAACGAACCAATACAAAACTATTGGGTACATAAGAGTGGATTTGGCACGTTCGTTTCGTTTCTGGATGAATCGGTGCATCGTTTCATTTCCGGCCCACATCGGTGCATTAAATGCAACACCGGCATGGTTTTCGGCACAGTAACGAAACTGACCCAAACGAACCAAAACATCAATATTGGGTCCAAAAAACTGGATTGGGTGCGTTCGTTTTGTTTCTGGATGAATCGGTGCATCGTTTCATTTCCGGCCCGGATCGATGCATTAAATGCAACACCGGCATGGTTTTCGGCACAGTAACGAAACTGACCCAAACGAACCAAAACATCAATATTGGGTCCAAAACACTGGATTGGGTGCGTTCGTTTTGTTTCTGGATGAATCGGTGCATCGTTTCATTTCCGGCCCGGATCGATGCATTAAATGCAACACCGGCATGATTTTCGGCACAGTAACGAAACTGACCCAAACGAACCAAAACAAAACTATTGGGTCCATAAGAGTGGATTTGGCACGTTCGTTTCGTTTCTGGATGAATCGGTGCATCGTTTCATTTCCGGCCCGGATCGGTGCATTAAATGCAACACCGGCATGGTTTTCGGCACAGTAACGAAACTGACCCAAACGAATCAAAACATCACTATTGGGTCCAGAAAAGTGGATTGGGTGCGTTTGTTTCATTTCTGGATGAATCGGTGCATCCTTTGATCTCCGGCCCAGATCGGTGCATTAAATGCAACACCGGCATGGTTTTCGGCACAGTAACGAAGCTGACCCAAACGAACCAAAACATCACTATTGGGTCCAGAAATGTCGATTGGGCACGTTCGTTTCGTGCTGGACGAATCGGTGCATCATTTCGTTTCGGGCCCGGATCGGTGCATTAAATGCAACACCGGCATGGTTTTCGGCACAGTAACGAAACGGACCCAAACGATCCAAAACATCACTATTGGGCCCAAAAAAGTGGATTGGGTGGATTCGTTTCGTTTCTGGACAAATCGGTGCATCGGATCCATTCCGGCCCGAATCGGTGCATTAAATGCAGCACCGGCATGAATTTCGGCACAGTAACGAAACTGACCCAAACGAACCAAAACAAAACTATTGGGTCCATAAGAGTGGATTTGGCACGTTCGTTTCGTTTCTGGATGAATCGGTGCATCGTTTCATTTCCAGCCCGGATCGGTGCATTAAATGCAACACCTGTTTTTGGCACAGTAACGAAACTAACCCAAACGAACCAAAACATCAATATTGGGTCCAAAAAACTGGATTGGGTGCGTTCGTTTTGTTTCTGGATGAATCGGTGCATCGTTTCATTTCCGGCCCGGATCGATGCATTAAATGCAACACCGGCATGATTTTCGGCACAGTAACGAAACTGACCCAAACGAACCAAAACAAAACTATTGGGTCCATAAGAGTGGATTTGGCACGTTCGTTTCGTTTCTGGATGAATCGGTGCATCGTTTCATTTCCGGCCCGGATCGGTGCATTAAATGCAACACCGGCATGGTTTTCGGCACAGTAACGAAACGGACCCAAACGATCCAAAACATCACTATTGGGCCCAAAAAAGTGGATTGGGTGGATTCGTTTCGTTTCTGGACAAATCGGTGCATCGGATCCATTCCGGCCCGAATCGGTGCATTAAATGCAGCACCGGCATGAATTTCGGCACAGTAACGAAACTGACCCAAACGAACCAAAACAAAACTATTGGGTCCATAAGAGTGGATTTGGCACGTTCGTTTCGTTTCTAGATGAATCGGTGCATCGTTTCATTTCCAGCCCGGATCGGTGCATTAAATGCAACACCTGTTTTTGGCACAGTAACGAAACTGACCCAAAAGAATCAAAACATCAATATTGGGTCCAAAAAAGTGGATTGGGTGCGTTTGTTTCATTTCTGGACGAATCGGTGCATCGTTTCATTTCCGGCCCGGATCGATGCATTAAATGCAACACCGGCATGATTTTCGGCACAGTAACGAAGCTGACCCAAACGAACCAAAACATCACTATTGGGTCCAGAAATGTCGATTGGGCACGTTCGTTTCGTGCTGGACGAATCGGTGCATCATTTCGTTTCGGGCCCGGATCGGTGCATTAAATGCAACACCGGCATGGTTTTCGGCACAGTAACGAAACGGACCCAAACGATCCAAAACATCACTATTGGGCCCAAAAAAGTGGATTGGGTGGATTCGTTTCGTTTCTGGACAAATCGGTGCATCGGATCCATTCCGGCCCGAATCGGTGCATTAAATGCAGCACCGGCATGAATTTCGGCACAGTAACGAAACTGACCCAAACGAACCAAAACAAAACTATTGGGTCCATAAGAGTGGATTTGGCACGTTCGTTTCGTTTCTGGATGAATCGGTGCATCGTTTCATTTCCAGCCCGGATCGGTGCATTAAATGCAACACCTGTTTTTGGCACAGTAACGAAACTAACCCAAACGAACCAAAACATCAATATTGGGTCCAAAAAACTGGATTGGGTGCGTTCGTTTTGTTTCTGGATGAATCGGTGCATCGTTTCATTTCCGGCCCGGATCGATGCATTAAATGCAACACCGGCATGATTTTCGGCACAGTAACGAAACTGACCCAAACGAACCAAAACAAAACTATTGGGTCCATAAGAGTGGATTTGGCACGTTCGTTTCGTTTCTGGATGAATCGGTGCATCGTTTCATTTCCGGCCCGGATCGGTGCATTAAATGCAACACCGGCATGGTTTTCGGCACAGTAACGAAACGGACCCAAACGATCCAAAACATCACTATTGGGCCCAAAAATGTGGATTGGGTGGATTCGTTTCGTTTCTGGACAAATCGGTGCATCGGATCCATTCCGGCCCGAATCGGTGCATTAAATGCAGCACCGGCATGAATTTCGGCACAGTAACGAAACTGACCCAAACGAACCAAAACAAAACTATTGGGTCCATAAGAGTGGATTTGGCACGTTCGTTTCGTTTCTAGATGAATCGGTGCATCGTTTCATTTCCAGCCCGGATCGGTGCATTAAATGCAACACCTGTTTTTGGCAC
The DNA here is from genome assembly GCA_033239725.1 of Echinochloa phyllopogon. Classification (NCBI taxonomy): domain Eukaryota; kingdom Viridiplantae; phylum Streptophyta; class Magnoliopsida; order Poales; family Poaceae; genus Echinochloa; species Echinochloa phyllopogon. The sequence goes on from BTCW01000018.1 coordinate 36,208,344, forward strand.
AGTAACGAAACTGACCCAAAAGAATCAAAACATCAATATTGGGTCCAAAAAAGTGGATTGGGTGCGTTTGTTTCATTTGTGGACGAATCGGTGCATCGTTTCATTTCCGGCCCGGATCGATGCATTAAATGCAACACCGGCATGATTTTCGGCACAGTAACGAAGCTGACCCAAACGAACCAAAACATCACTATTGGGTCCAAAAATGTCGATTGGGCACGTTCGTTTCGTGCTGGACGAATCGGTGCATCGTTTCGTTTCGGGCCCGGATCGGTGCATTAAATGCAACACCGGCATGGTTTTCGGCACAGTAACGAAACGGACCCAAACGATCCAAAACATCACTGTTGGGCCCAAAAAAGTGGATTGGGTGGATTCGTTTCATTTCTGGACAAATCGGTGCATCGGATCCATTCGGGCCCGGATCGGTGCATTAAATGCAACACCGGCATGGTTTTCGGCACAGTAACAAAACTGACCCAAACGAACCAAAACAAATCTATTGGGTCCATAAGAGTGGATTTGGCACGTTCGTTTCGTTTCTGGATGAATCGGTGCATCGTTTCATTTCCGGCCCGGATCGGTGCATTAAATGCAACACCGGCATGGTTTTCGGCACAGTAACGAAACTGACCCAAACGAATCAAAACATCACTATTGGGTCCAAAAAAGTGGATTGGGTGCGTTTGTTTCATTTCTGGACGAATCGGTGCATCCTTTCATCTCCGGCCCGGATCGGTGCATTAAATGCAACACCGGCATGGTTTTCGGCACATTAACGAAGCTGACCCAAACGAACCAAAACATCACTATTGGGTCCAAAAATGTCGATTGGGCACGTTCGTTTCGTGCTGGACGAATCGGTGCATCATTTCGTTTCGGGCCCGGATCGGTGCATTAAATGCAACACCGGCATGGTTTTCGGCACAGTAACGAAACGGACCCAAACGATCCAAAACATCACTATTGGGCCCAAAAAAGTGGATTGGGTGGATTCGTTTCGTTTCTGGACAAATCGGTGCATCGGATCCATTCCGGCCCGAATCGGTGCATTAAATGCAGCACCGGCATGAATTTCGGCACAGTAACGAAACTGACCCAAACGAACCAAAACAAAACTATTGGGTCCATAAGAGTGGATTTGGCACGTTCGTTTCGTTTCTGGATGAATCGGTGCATCGTTTCATTTCCAGCCCGGATCGGTGCATTAAATGCAACACCTGTTTTTGGCACAGTAACGAAACTAACCCAAACGAACCAAAACATCAATATTGGGTCCAAAAAACTGGATTGGGTGCGTTCGTTTTGTTTCTGGATGAATCGGTGCATCGTTTCATTTCCGGCCCGGATCGATGCATTAAATGCAACACCGGCATGATTTTCGGCACAGTAACGAAACTGACCCAAACGAACCAAAACAAAACTATTGGGTCCATAAGAGTGGATTTGGCACGTTCGTTTCGTTTCTGGATGAATCGGTGCATCGTTTCATTTCCGGCCCGGATCGGTGCATTAAATGCAACACCGGCATGGTTTTCGGCACAGTAACGAAACGGACCCAAACGATCCAAAACATCACTATTGGGCCCAAAAAAGTGGATTGGGTGGATTCGTTTCGTTTCTGGACAAATCGGTGCATCGGATCCATTCCGGCCCGAATCGGTGCATTAAATGCAGCACCGGCATGAATTTCGGCACAGTAACGAAACTGACCCAAACGAACCAAAACAAAACTATTGGGTCCATAAGAGTGGATTTGGCACGTTCGTTTCGTTTCTAGATGAATCGGTGCATCGTTTCATTTCCAGCCCGGATCGGTGCATTAAATGCAACACCTGTTTTTGGCACAGTAACGAAACTGACCCAAAAGAATCAAAACATCAATATTGGGTCCAAAAAAGTGGATTGGGTGCGTTTGTTTCATTTGTGGACGAATCGGTGCATCGTTTCATTTCCGGCCCGGATCGATGCATTAAATGCAACACCGGCATGATTTTCGGCACAGTAACGAAGCTGACCCAAACGAACCAAAACATCACTATTGGGTCCAAAAATGTCGATTGGGCACGTTCGTTTCGTGCTGGACGAATCGGTGCATCGTTTCGTTTCGGGCCCGGATCGGTGCATTAAATGCAACACCGGCATGGTTTTCGGCACAGTAACGAAACGGACCCAAACGATCCAAAACATCACTGTTGGGCCCAAAAAAGTGGATTGGGTGGATTCGTTTCATTTCTGGACAAATCGGTGCATCGGATCCATTCGGGCCCGGATCGGTGCATTAAATGCAACACCGGCATGGTTTTCGGCACAGTAACAAAACTGACCCAAACGAACCAAAACAAATCTATTGGGTCCATAAGAGTGGATTTGGCACGTTCGTTTCGTTTCTGGATGAATCGGTGCATCGTTTCATTTCCGGCCCGGATCGGTGCATTAAATGCAACACCGGCATGGTTTTCGGCACAGTAACGAAACTGACCCAAACGAATCAAAACATCACTATTGGGTCCAAAAAAGTGGATTGGGTGCGTTTGTTTCATTTCTGGACGAATCGGTGCATCCTTTCATCTCCGGCCCGGATCGGTGCATTAAATGCAACACCGGCATGGTTTTCGGCACATTAACGAAGCTGACCCAAACGAACCAAAACATCACTATTGGGTCCAAAAATGTCGATTGGGCACGTTCGTTTCGTGCTGGACGAATCGGTGCATCATTTCGTTTCGGGCCCGGATCGGTGCATTAAATGCAACACCGGCATGGTTTTCGGCACAGTAACGAAACGGACCCAAACGATCCAAAACATCACTATTGGGCCCAAAAAAGTGGATTGGGTGGATTCGTTTCGTTTCTGGACAAATCGGTGCATCGGATCCATTCCGGCCCGAATCGGTGCATTAAATGCAGCACCGGCATGAATTTCGGCACAGTAACGAAACTGACCCAAACGAACCAAAACAAAACTATTGGGTCCATAAGAGTGGATTTGGCACGTTCGTTTCGTTTCTGGATGAATCGGTGCATCGTTTCATTTCCAGCCCGGATCGGTGCATTAAATGCAACACCTGTTTTTGGCACAGTAACGAAACTGACCCAAACGAACCAAAACATCAATATTGGGTCCAAAAAACTGGATTGGGTGCGTTCGTTTTGTTTGTGGATGAATCGGTGCATCGTTTCATTTCCGGCCCGGATCGATGCATTAAATGCAACACCGGCATGATTTTCGGCACAGTAACGAAACTGACCCAAACGATACAAAAACAAAACTATTGGGTCCATAAGAGTGGATTTGGCACGTTCGTTTCGTTTCTGGATGAATCGGTGCATCGTTTCATTTCCGGCCCGGATCGGTGCATTAAATGCAACACCGGCATGGTTTTCGGCACAGTAACGAAACGGACCCAAACGATCCAAAACATCACTATTGGGCCCAAAAAAGTGGATTGGGTGGATTCGTTTCGTTTCTGGACAAATCGGTGCATCGGATCCATTCCGGCCCGAATCGGTGCATTAAATGCAGCACCGGCATGAATTTCGGCACAGTAACGAAACTGACCCAAATGAACCAAAACAAAACTATTGGGTCCATAAGAGTGGATTTGGCACGTTCGTTTCGTTTCTAGATGAATCGGTGCATCGTTTCATTTCCAGCCCGGATCGGTGCATTAAATGCAACACCTGTTTTTGGCACAGTAACGAAACTGACCCAAACGAACCAAAACATCAATATTGGGTCCAAAAAACTGGATTGGGTGCGTTCGTTTTGTTTCTGGATGAATCGGTGCATCGTTTCATTTCCGGCCCGGATCGATGCATTAAATGCAACACCGGCATGATTTTCGGCACAGTAACGAAACTGACCCAAACGAACCAAAACATCACTATTGGGTCCAAAAATGTCGATTGGGCACGTTCGTTTCGTGTTGGACGAATCGGTGCATCGTTTCGTTTCGGGCCCGGATCGGTGCATTAAATGCAACACCGGCATGATTTTCGGCACAGTAACGAAACTGACCCAAACGAACCAATACAAAACTATTGGGTACATAAGAGTGGATTTGGCACGTTCGTTTCGTTTCTGGATGAATCGGTGCATCGTTTCATTTCCGGCCCACATCGGTGCATTAAATGCAACACCGGCATGGTTTTCGGCACAGTAACGAAACTGACCCAAACGAACCAAAACATCAATATTGGGTCCAAAAAACTGGATTGGGTGCGTTCGTTTTGTTTCTGGATGAATCGGTGCATCGTTTCATTTCCGGCCCGGATCGATGCATTAAATGCAACACCGGCATGGTTTTCGGCACAGTAACGAAACTGACCCAAACGAACCAAAACATCAATATTGGGTCCAAAACACTGGATTGGGTGCGTTCGTTTTGTTTCTGGATGAATCGGTGCATCGTTTCATTTCCGGCCCGGATCGATGCATTAAATGCAACACCGGCATGATTTTCGGCACAGTAACGAAACTGACCCAAACGAACCAAAACAAAACTATTGGGTCCATAAGAGTGGATTTGGCACGTTCGTTTCGTTTCTGGATGAATCGGTGCATCGTTTCATTTCCGGCCCGGATCGGTGCATTAAATGCAACACCGGCATGGTTTTCGGCACAGTAACGAAACTGACCCAAACGAATCAAAACATCACTATTGGGTCCAGAAAAGTGGATTGGGTGCGTTTGTTTCATTTCTGGATGAATCGGTGCATCCTTTGATCTCCGGCCCAGATCGGTGCATTAAATGCAACACCGGCATGGTTTTCGGCACAGTAACGAAGCTGACCCAAACGAACCAAAACATCACTATTGGGTCCAGAAATGTCGATTGGGCACGTTCGTTTCGTGCTGGACGAATCGGTGCATCATTTCGTTTCGGGCCCGGATCGGTGCATTAAATGCAACACCGGCATGGTTTTCGGCACAGTAACGAAACGGACCCAAACGATCCAAAACATCACTATTGGGCCCAAAAAAGTGGATTGGGTGGATTCGTTTCGTTTCTGGACAAATCGGTGCATCGGATCCATTCCGGCCCGAATCGGTGCATTAAATGCAGCACCGGCATGAATTTCGGCACAGTAACGAAACTGACCCAAACGAACCATAACAAAACTATTGGGTCCATAAGAGTGGATTTGGCACGTTCGTTTCGTTTCTGGATGAATCGGTGCATCGTTTCATTTCCAGCCCGGATCGGTGCATTAAATGCAACACCTGTTTTTGGCACAGTAACGAAACTAACCCAAACGAACCAAAACATCAATATTGGGTCCAAAAAACTGGATTGGGTGCGTTCGTTTTGTTTCTGGATGAATCGGTGCATCGTTTCATTTCCGGCCCGGATCGATGCATTAAATGCAACACCGGCATGATTTTCGGCACAGTAACGAAACTGACCCAAACGAACCAAAACAAAACTATTGGGTCCATAAGAGTGGATTTGGCACGTTCGTTTCGTTTCTGGATGAATCGGTGCATCGTTTCATTTCCGGCCCGGATCGGTGCATTAAATGCAACACCGGCATGGTTTTCGGCACAGTAACGAAACGGACCCAAACGATCCAAAACATCACTATTGGGCCCAAAAAAGTGGATTGGGTGGATTCGTTTCGTTTCTGGACAAATCGGTGCATCGGATCCATTCCGGCCCGAATCGGTGCATTAAATGCAGCACCGGCATGAATTTCGGCACAGTAACGAAACTGACCCAAACGAACCAAAACAAAACTATTGGGTCCATAAGAGTGGATTTGGCACGTTCGTTTCGTTTCTAGATGAATCGGTGCATCGTTTCATTTCCAGCCCGGATCGGTGCATTAAATGCAACACCTGTTTTTGGCACAGTAACGAAACTGACCCAAAAGAATCAAAACATCAATATTGGGTCCAAAAAAGTGGATTGGGTGCGTTTGTTTCATTTCTGGACGAATCGGTGCATCGTTTCATTTCCGGCCCGGATCGATGCATTAAATGCAACACCGGCATGATTTTCGGCACAGTAACGAAGCTGACCCAAACGAACCAAAACATCACTATTGGGTCCAGAAATGTCGATTGGGCACGTTCGTTTCGTGCTGGACGAATCGGTGCATCATTTCGTTTCGGGCCCGGATCGGTGCATTAAATGCAACACCGGCATGGTTTTCGGCACAGTAACGAAACGGACCCAAACGATCCAAAACATCACTATTGGGCCCAAAAAAGTGGATTGGGTGGATTCGTTTCGTTTCTGGACAAATCGGTGCATCGGATCCATTCCGGCCCGAATCGGTGCATTAAATGCAGCACCGGCATGAATTTCGGCACAGTAACGAAACTGACCCAAACGAACCAAAACAAAACTATTGGGTCCATAAGAGTGGATTTGGCACGTTCGTTTCGTTTCTGGATGAATCGGTGCATCGTTTCATTTCCAGCCCGGATCGGTGCATTAAATGCAACACCTGTTTTTGGCACAGTAACGAAACTAACCCAAACGAACCAAAACATCAATATTGGGTCCAAAAAACTGGATTGGGTGCGTTCGTTTTGTTTCTGGATGAATCGGTGCATCGTTTCATTTCCGGCCCGGATCGATGCATTAAATGCAACACCGGCATGATTTTCGGCACAGTAACGAAACTGACCCAAACGAACCAAAACAAAACTATTGGGTCCATAAGAGTGGATTTGGCACGTTCGTTTCGTTTCTGGATGAATCGGTGCATCGTTTAATTTCCGGCCCGGATCGGTGCATTAAATGCAACACCGGCATGGTTTTCGGCACAGTAACGAAACGGACCCAAACGATCCAAAACATCACTATTGGGCCCAAAAATGTGGATTGGGTGGATTCGTTTCGTTTCTGGACAAATCGGTGCATCGGATCCATTCCGGCCCGAATCGGTGCATTAAATGCAGCACCGGCATGAATTTCGGCACAGTAACGAAACTGACCCAAACGAACCAAAACAAAACTATTGGGTCCATAAGAGTGGATTTGGCACGTTCGTTTCGTTTCTAGATGAATCGGTGCATCGTTTCATTTCCAGCCCGGATCGGTGCATTAAATGCAACACCTGTTTTTGGCACAGTAACGAAACTGACCCAAAAGAATCAAAACATCAATATTGGGTCCAAAAAAGTGGATTGGGTGCGTTTGTTTCATTTGTGGACGAATCGGTGCATCGTTTCATTTCCGGCCCGGATCGATGCATTAAATGCAACACCGGCATGATTTTCGGCACAGTAACGAAGCTGACCCAAACGAACCAAAACATCACTATTGGGTCCAAAAATGTCGATTGGGCACGTTCGTTTCGTGCTGGACGAATCGGTGCATCGTTTCGTTTCGGGCCCGGATCGGTGCATTAAATGCAACACCGGCATGGTTTTCGGCACAGTAACGAAACGGACCCAAACGATCCAAAACATCACTGTTGGGCCCAAAAAAGTGGATTGGGTGGATTCGTTTCATTTCTGGACAAATCGGTGCATCGGATCCATTCGGGCCCGGATCGGTGCATTAAATGCAACACCGGCATGGTTTTCGGCACAGTAACAAAACTGACCCAAACGAACCAAAACAAATCTATTGGGTCCATAAGAGTGGATTTGGCACGTTCGTTTCGTTTCTGGATGAATCGGTGCATCGTTTCATTTCCGGCCCGGATCGGTGCATTAAATGCAACACCGGCATGGTTTTCGGCACAGTAACGAAACTGACCCAAACGAATCAAAACATCACTATTGGGTCCAAAAAAGTGGATTGGGTGCGTTTGTTTCATTTCTGGACGAATCGGTGCATCCTTTCATCTCCGGCCCGGATCGGTGCATTAAATGCAACACCGGCATGGTTTTCGGCACATTAACGAAGCTGACCCAAACGAACCAAAACATCACTATTGGGTCCAAAAATGTCGATTGGGCACGTTCGTTTCGTGCTGGACGAATCGGTGCATCATTTCGTTTCGGGCCCGGATCGGTGCATTAAATGCAACACCGGCATGGTTTTCGGCACAGTAACGAAACGGACCCAAACGATCCAAAACATCACTATTGGGCCCAAAAAAGTGGATTGGGTGGATTCGTTTCGTTTCTGGACAAATCGGTGCATCGGATCCATTCCGGCCCGAATCGGTGCATTAAATGCAGCACCGGCATGAATTTCGGCACAGTAACGAAACTGACCCAAACGAACCAAAACAAAACTATTGGGTCCATAAGAGTGGATTTGGCACGTTCGTTTCGTTTCTGGATGAATCGGTGCATCGTTTCATTTCCAGCCCGGATCGGTGCATTAAATGCAACACCTGTTTTTGGCACAGTAACGAAACTAACCCAAACGAACCAAAACATCAATATTGGGTCCAAAAAACTGGATTGGGTGCGTTCGTTTTGTTTCTGGATGAATCGGTGCATCGTTTCATTTCCGGCCCGGATCGATGCATTAAATGCAACACCGGCATGATTTTCGGCACAGTAACGAAACTGACCCAAACGAACCAAAACAAAACTATTGGGTCCATAAGAGTGGATTTGGCACGTTCGTTTCGTTTCTGGATGAATCGGTGCATCGTTTCATTTCCGGCCCGGATCGGTGCATTAAATGCAACACCGGCATGGTTTTCGGCACAGTAACGAAACGGACCCAAACGATCCAAAACATCACTATTGGGCCCAAAAAAGTGGATTGGGTGGATTCGTTTCGTTTCTGGACAAATCGGTGCATCGGATCCATTCCGGCCCGAATCGGTGCATTAAATGCAGCACCGGCATGAATTTCGGCACAGTAACGAAACTGACCCAAACGAACCAAAACAAAACTATTGGGTCCATAAGAGTGGATTTGGCACGTTCGTTTCGTTTCTAGATGAATCGGTGCATCGTTTCATTTCCAGCCCGGATCGGTGCATTAAATGCAACACCTGTTTTTGGCACAGTAACGAAACTGACCCAAAAGAATCAAAACATCAATATTGGGTCCAAAAAAGTGGATTGGGTGCGTTTGTTTCATTTGTGGACGAATCGGTGCATCGTTTCATTTCCGGCCCGGATCGATGCATTAAATGCAACACCGGCATGATTTTCGGCACAGTAACGAAGCTGACCCAAACGAACCAAAACATCACTATTGGGTCCAAAAATGTCGATTGGGCACGTTCGTTTCGTGCTGGACGAATCGGTGCATCGTTTCGTTTCGGGCCCGGATCGGTGCATTAAATGCAACACCGGCATGGTTTTCGGCACAGTAACGAAACGGACCCAAACGATCCAAAACATCACTGTTGGGCCCAAAAAAGTGGATTGGGTGGATTCGTTTCATTTCTGGACAAATCGGTGCATCGGATCCATTCGGGCCCGGATCGGTGCATTAAATGCAACACCGGCATGGTTTTCGGCACAGTAACAAAACTGACCCAAACGAACCAAAACAAATCTATTGGGTCCATAAGAGTGGATTTGGCACGTTCGTTTCGTTTCTGGATGAATCGGTGCATCGTTTCATTTCCGGCCCGGATCGGTGCATTAAATGCAACACCGGCATGGTTTTCGGCACAGTAACGAAACTGACCCAAACGAATCAAAACATCACTATTGGGTCCAAAAAAGTGGATTGGGTGCGTTTGTTTCATTTCTGGACGAATCGGTGCATCCTTTCATCTCCGGCCCGGATCGGTGCATTAAATGCAACACCGGCATGGTTTTCGGCACATTAACGAAGCTGACCCAAACGAACCAAAACATCACTATTGGGTCCAAAAATGTCGATTGGGCACGTTCGTTTCGTGCTGGACGAATCGGTGCATCATTTCGTTTCGGGCCCGGATCGGTGCATTAAATGCAACACCGGCATGGTTTTCGGCACAGTAACGAAACGGACCCAAACGATCCAAAACATCACTATTGGGCCCAAAAAAGTGGATTGGGTGGATTCGTTTCGTTTCTGGACAAATCGGTGCATCGGATCCATTCCGGCCCGAATCGGTGCATTAAATGCAGCACCGGCATGAATTTCGGCACAGTAACGAAACTGACCCAAACGAACCAAAACAAAACTATTGGGTCCATAAGAGTGGATTTGGCACGTTCGTTTCGTTTCTGGATGAATCGGTGCATCGTTTCATTTCCAGCCCGGATCGGTGCATTAAATGCAACACCTGTTTTTGGCACAGTAACGAAACTGACCCAAACGAACCAAAACATCAATATTGGGTCCAAAAAACTGGATTGGGTGCGTTCGTTTTGTTTTTGGATGAATCGGTGCATCGTTTCATTTCCGGCCCGGATCGATGCATTAAATGCAACACCGGCATGATTTTCGGCACAGTAACGAAACTGACCCAAACGATACAAAAACAAAACTATTGGGTCCATAAGAGTGGATTTGGCACGTTCGTTTCGTTTCTGGATGAATCGGTGCATCGTTTCATTTCCGGCCCGGATCGGTGCATTAAATGCAACACCGGCATGGTTTTCGGCACAGTAACGAAACTGACCCAAACGAATCAAAACATCACTATTGGGTCCAAAAAAGTGGATTGGGTGGGTTTGTTTCATTTCTGGACGAATCGGTGCATCCTTTCATCTCCGGCCCGGATTGGTGCATTAAATGCAACACCGGCATGGTTTTCGGCACAGTAACGAAGCTGACCCAAACAAACCAAAACATCACTATTGGGTCCAAAAATGTCGATTGGGCACGTTCGTTTCGTGCTGGATGTATCGGTGCATCATTTCGTTTCGGGCCCGGATCGGTGCATTAAATGCAACACCGGCATGGTTTTCGGCACAGTAACGAAATGGACCCAAACGATCCAAAACATCACTATTGGGCCCAAAAAAGTGGATTGGGTGGATTCGTTTCGTTTCTGGACAAATCGGTGCATCGGATCCATTCCGGCCCGAATCGGTGCATTAAATGCAGCACCGGCATGAATTTCGGCACAGTAACGAAACTGACCCAAACGAACCAAAACAAAACTATTGGGTCCATAAGAGTGGATTTGGCACGTTCGTTTCGTTTCTGGATGAATCGGTGCATCGTTTCATTTCCAGCCCGGATCGGTGCATTAAATGCAACACCTGTTTTTGGCACAGTAACGAAACTGACCCAAACGAACCAAAACATCAATATTGGGTCCAAAAAACTGGATTGGGTGCGTTCGTTTTGTTTCTGGATGAATCGGTGCATCGTTTCATTTCCGGCCCGGATCGGTGCATTAAATGCAACACCGGCATGGTTTTCGGCACAGTAATGAAACTGACCCAAACGAATCAAAACATCACTATTGGGTCCAAAAAAGTGGATTGGGTGCGTTTGTTTCATTTCTGGACGAATCGGTGCATCCTTTCATCTCCGGCCCGGATCGGTGCATTAAATGCAACACCGGCATGGTTTTCGGCACAGTAACGAAGCTGACCCAAACGAACCAAAACATCACTATTTGGTCCAAAAATGTCGATTGGGCACGTTCGTTTCGTGCTGGACGAATCGGTGCATCATTTCGTTTCGGGCCCGGATCGGTGCATTAAATGCAACACCGGCATGGTTTTCGGCACAGTAACGAAACGGACCCAAACGATCCAAAACATCACTATTGGGCCCAAAAAAGTGGATTGGGTGGATTCGTTTCGTTTCTGGACAAATCGGTGCATCGGATCCATTCCGGCCCGAATCGGTGCATTAAATGCAGCACCGGCATGAATTTCGGCACAGTAACGAAACTGACCCAAACGAACCAAAACAAAACTATTGGGTCCATAAGAGTGGATTTGGCACGTTCGTTTCGTTTCTGGATGAATCGGTGCATCGTTTCATTTCCAGCCCGGATCGGTGCATTAAATGCAACACCTGTTTTTGGCACAGTAACGAAACTGACCCAAACGAACCAAAACATCAATATTGGGTCCAAAAAACTGGATTGGGTGCGTTCGTTTTGTTTTTGGATGAATCGGTGCATCGTTTCATTTCCGGCCCGGATCGATGCATTAAATGCAACACCGGCATGATTTTCGGCACAGTAACGAAACTGACCCAAACGATACAAAAACAAAACTATTGGGTCCAAAAATGTCGATTGGGCACGTTCGTTTCGTGTTGGACGAATCGGTGCATCGTTTCGTTTCGGGCCCGGATCGGTGCATTAAATGCAACACCGGCATGATTTTCGGCACAGTAACGAAACTGACCCAAACGAACCAATACAAAACTATTGGGTACATAAGAGTGGATTTGGCACGTTCGTTTCGTTTCTGGATGAATCGGTGCATCGTTTCATTTCCGGCCCACATCGGTGCATTAAATGCAACACCGGCATGGTTTTCGGCACAGTAACGAAACTGACCCAAACGAACCAAAACATCAATATTGGGTCCAAAAAACTGGATTGGGTGCGTTCGTTTTGTTTCTGGATGAATCGGTGCATCGTTTCATTTCCGGCCCGGATCGATGCATTAAATGCAACACCGGCATGGTTTTCGGCACAGTAACGAAACTGACCCAAACGAACCAAAACATCAATATTGGGTCCAAAACACTGGATTGGGTGCGTTCGTTTTGTTTCTGGATGAATCGGTGCATCGTTTCATTTCCGGCCCGGATCGATGCATTAAATGCAACACCGGCATGATTTTCGGCACAGTAACGAAACTGACCCAAACGAACCAAAACAAAACTATTGGGTCCATAACAGTGGATTTGGCACGTTCGTTTCGTTTCTGGATGAATCGGTGCATCGTTTCATTTCCGGCCCGGATCGGTGCATTAAATGCAACACCGGCATGGTTTTCGGCACAGTAACGAAACTGACCCAAACGAATCAAAACATCACTATTGGGTCCAGAAAAGTGGATTGGGTGCGTTTGTTTCATTTCTGGATGAATCGGTGCATCCTTTGATCTCCGGCCCAGATCGGTGCATTAAATGCAACACCGGCATGGTTTTCGGCACAGTAACGAAGCTGACCCAAACGAACCAAAACATCACTATTGGGTCCAGAAATGTCGATTGGGCACGTTCGTTTCGTGCTGGACGAATCGGTGCATCATTTCGTTTCGGGCCCGGATCGGTGCATTAAATGCAACACCGGCATGGTTTTCGGCACAGTAACGAAACGGACCCAAACGATCCAAAACATCACTATTGGGCCCAAAAAAGTGGATTGGGTGGATTCGTTTCGTTTCTGGACAAATCGGTGCATCGGATCCATTCCGGCCCGAATCGGTGCATTAAATGCAGCACCGGCATGAATTTCGGCACAGTAACGAAACTGACCCAAACGAACCAAAACAAAACTATTGGGTCCATAAGAGTGGATTTGGCACGTTCGTTTCGTTTCTGGATGAATCGGTGCATCGTTTCATTTCCAGCCCGGATCGGTGCATTAAATGCAACACCTGTTTTTGGCACAGTAACGAAACTAACCCAAACGAACCAAAACATCAATATTGGGTCCAAAAAACTGGATTGGGTGCGTTCGTTTTGTTTCTGGATGAATCGGTGCATCGTTTCATTTCCGGCCCGGATCGATGCATTAAATGCAACACCGGCATGATTTTCGGCACAGTAACGAAACTGACCCAAACGAACCAAAACAAAACTATTGGGTCCATAAGAGTGGATTTGGCACGTTCGTTTCGTTTCTGGATGAATCGGTGCATCGTTTCATTTCCGGCCCGGATCGGTGCATTAAATGCAACACCGGCATGGTTTTCGGCACAGTAACGAAACGGACCCAAACGATCCAAAACATCACTATTGGGCCCAAAAAAGTGGATTGGGTGGATTCGTTTCGTTTCTGGACAAATCGGTGCATCGGATCCATTCCGGCCCGAATCGGTGCATTAAATGCAGCACCGGCATGAATTTCGGCACAGTAACGAAACTGACCCAAACGAACCAAAACAAAACTATTGGGTCCATAAGAGTGGATTTGGCACGTTCGTTTCGTTTCTAGATGAATCGGTGCATCGTTTCATTTCCAGCCCGGATCGGTGCATTAAATGCAACACCTGTTTTTGGCACAGTAACGAAACTGACCCAAAAGAATCAAAACATCAATATTGGGTCCAAAAAAGTGGATTGGGTGCGTTTGTTTCATTTCTGGACGAATCGGTGCATCGTTTCATTTCCGGCCCGGATCGATGCATTAAATGCAACACCGGCATGATTTTCGGCACAGTAACGAAGCTGACCCAAACGAACCAAAACATCACTATTGGGTCCAGAAATGTCGATTGGGCACGTTCGTTTCGTGCTGGACGAATCGGTGCATCATTTCGTTTCGGGCCCGGATCGGTGCATTAAATGCAACACCGGCATGGTTTTCGGCACAGTAACGAAACGGACCCAAACGATCCAAAACATCACTATTGGGCCCAAAAAAGTGGATTGGGTGGATTCGTTTCGTTTCTGGACAAATCGGTGCATCGGATCCATTCCGGCCCGAATCGGTGCATTAAATGCAGCACCGGCATGAATTTCGGCACAGTAACGAAACTGACCCAAACGAACCAAAACAAAACTATTGGGTCCATAAGAGTGGATTTGGCACGTTCGTTTCGTTTCTGGATGAATCGGTGCATCGTTTCATTTCCAGCCCGGATCGGTGCATTAAATGCAACACCTGTTTTTGGCACAGTAACGAAACTAACCCAAACGAACCAAAACATCAATATTGGGTCCAAAAAACTGGATTGGGTGCGTTCGTTTTGTTTCTGGATGAATCGGTGCATCGTTTCATTTCCGGCCCGGATCGATGCATTAAATGCAACACCGGCATGATTTTCGGCACAGTAACGAAACTGACCCAAACGAACCAAAACAAAACTATTGGGTCCATAAGAGTGGATTTGGCACGTTCGTTTCGTTTCTGGATGAATCGGTGCATCGTTTCATTTCCGGCCCGGATCGGTGCATTAAATGCAACACCGGCATGGTTTTCGGCACAGTAACGAAACGGACCCAAACGATCCAAAACATCACTATTGGGCCCAAAAATGTGGATTGGGTGGATTCGTTTCGTTTCTGGACAAATCGGTGCATCGGATCCATTCCGGCCCGAATCGGTGCATTAAATGCAGCACCGGCATGAATTTCGGCACAGTAACGAAACTGACCCAAACGAACCAAAACAAAACTATTGGGTCCATAAGAGTGGATTTGGCACGTTCGTTTCGTTTCTAGATGAATCGGTGCATCGTTTCATTTCCAGCCCGGATCGGTGCATTAAATGCAACACCTGTTTTTGGCACAGTAACGAAACTGACCCAAAAGAATCAAAACATCAATATTGGGTCCAAAAAAGTGGATTGGGTGCGTTTGTTTCATTTCTGGACGAATCGGTGCATCGTTTCATTTCCGGCCCGGATCGATGCATTAAATGCAACACCGGCATGATTTTCGGCACAGTAACGAAGCTGACCCAAACGAACCAAAACATCACTATTGGGTCCAAAAATGTCGATTGGGCACGTTCGTTTCGTGCTGGACGAATCGGTGCATCGTTTCGTTTCGGGCCCGGATCGGTGCATTAAATGCAACACCGGCATGGTTTTCGGCACAGTAACGAAACGGACCCAAACGATCCAAAACATCACTGTTGGGCCCAAAAAAGTGGATTGGGTGGATTCGTTTCATTTCTGGACAAATCGGTGCATCGGATCCATTCGGGCCCGGATCGGTGCATTAAATGCAACACCGGCATGGTTTTCGGCACAGTAACAAAACTGACCCAAACGAACCAAAACAAATCTATTGGGTCCATAAGAGTGGATTTGGCACGTTCGTTTCGTTTCTGGATGAATCGGTGCATCGTTTCATTTCCGGCCCGGATCGGTGCATTAAATGCAACACCGGCATGGTTTTCGGCACAATAACGAAACTGACCCAAACGAATCAAAACATCACTATTGGGTCCAAAAAAGTGGATTGGGTGCGTTTGTTTCATTTCTGGACGAATCGGTGCATCCTTTCATCTCCGGCCCGGATCGGTGCATTAAATGCAACACCGGCATGGTTTTCGGCACATTAACGAAGCTGACCCAAACGAACCAAAACATCACTATTGGGTCCAAAAATGTCGATTGGGCACGTTCGTTTCGTGCTGGACGAATCAGTGCATCATTTCGTTTCGGGCCCGGATCGGTGCATTAAATGCAACACCGGCATGGTTTTCGGCACAGTAACGAAACGGACCCAAACGATCCAAAACATCACTATTGGGCCCAAAAAAGTGGATTGGGTGGATTCGTTTCGTTTCTGGACAAATCGGTGCATCGGATCCATTCCGGCCCGAATCGGTGCATTAAATGCAGCACCGGCATGAATTTCGGCACAGTAACGAAACTGACCCAAACGAACCAAAACAAAACTATTGGGTCCATAAGAGTGGATTTGGCACGTTCGTTTCGTTTCTGGATGAATCGGTGCATCGTTTCATTTCCAGCCCGGATCGGTGCATTAAATGCAACACCTGTTTTTGGCACAGTAACGAAACTAACCCAAACGAACCAAAACATCAATATTGGGTCCAAAAAACTGGATTGGGTGCGTTCGTTTTGTTTCTGGATGAATCGGTGCATCGTTTCATTTCCGGCCCGGATCGATGCATTAAATGCAACACCGGCATGATTTTCGGCACAGTAACGAAACTGACCCAAACGAACCAAAACAAAACTATTGGGTCCATAAGAGTGGATTTGGCACGTTCGTTTCGTTTCTGGATGAATCGGTGCATCGTTTCATTTCCGGCCCGGATCGGTGCATTAAATGCAACACCGGCATGGTTTTCGGCACAGTAACGAAACGGACCCAAACGATCCAAAACATCACTATTGGGCCCAAAAAAGTGGATTGGGTGGATTCGTTTCGTTTCTGGACAAATCGGTGCATCGGATCCATTCCGGCCCGAATCGGTGCATTAAATGCAGCACCGGCATGAATTTCGGCACAGTAACGAAACTGACCCAAACGAACCAAAACAAAACTATTGGGTCCATAAGAGTGGATTTGGCACGTTCGTTTCGTTTCTAGATGAATCGGTGCATCGTTTCATTTCCAGCCCGGATCGGTGCATTAAATGCAACACCTGTTTTTGGCACAGTAACGAAACTGACCCAAAAGAATCAAAACATCAATATTGGGTCCAAAAAAGTGGATTGGGTGCGTTTGTTGCATTTGTGGACGAATCGGTGCATCGTTTCATTTCCGGCCCGGATCGATGCATTAAATGCAACACCGGCATGATTTTCGGCACAGTAACGAAGCTGACCCAAACGAACCAAAACATCACTATTGGGTCCAAAAATGTCGATTGGGCACGTTCGTTTCGTGCTGGACGAATCGGTGCATCGTTTCGTTTCGGGCCCGGATCGGTGCATTAAATGCAACACCGGCATGGTTTTCGGCACAGTAACGAAACGGACCCAAACGATCCAAAACATCACTGTTGGGCCCAAAAAAGTGGATTGGGTGGATTCGTTTCATTTCTGGACAAATCGGTGCATCGGATCCATTCGGGCCCGGATCGGTGCATTAAATGCAACACCGGCATGGTTTTCGGCACAGTAACAAAACTGACCCAAACGAACCAAAACAAATCTATTGGGTCCATAAGAGTGGATTTGGCACGTTCGTTTCGTTTCTGGATGAATCGGTGCATCGTTTCATTTCCGGCCCGGATCGGTGCATTAAATGCAACACCGGCATGGTTTTCGGCACAGTAACGAAACTGACCCAAACGAATCAAAACATCACTATTGGGTCCAAAAAAGTGGATTGGGTGCGTTTGTTTCATTTCTGGACGAATCGGTGCATCCTTTCATCTCCGGCCCGGATCGGTGCATTAAATGCAACACCGGCATGGTTTTCGGCACATTAACGAAGCTGACCCAAACGAACCAAAACATCACTATTGGGTCCAAAAATGTCGATTGGGCACGTTCGTTTCGTGCTGGACGAATCGGTGCATCATTTCGTTTCGGGCCCGGATCGGTGCATTAAATGCAACACCGGCATGGTTTTCGGCACAGTAACGAAACGGACCCAAACGATCCAAAACATCACTATTGGGCCCAAAAAAGTGGATTGGGTGGATTCGTTTCGTTTCTGGACAAATCGGTGCATCGGATCCATTCCGGCCCGAATCGGTGCATTAAATGCAGCACCGGCATGAATTTCGGCACAGTAACGAAACTGACCCAAACGAACCAAAACAAAACTATTGGGTCCATAAGAGTGGATTTGGCACGTTCGTTTCGTTTCTGGATGAATCGGTGCATCGTTTCATTTCCAGCCCGGATCGGTGCATTAAATGCAACACCTGTTTTTGGCACAGTAACGAAACTGACCCAAACGAACCAAAACATCAATATTGGGTCCAAAAAACTGGATTGGGTGCGTTCGTTTTGTTTTTGGATGAATCGGTGCATCGTTTCATTTCCGGCCCGGATCGATGCATTAAATGCAACACCGGCATGATTTTCGGCACAGTAACGAAACTGACCCAAACGATACAAAAACAAAACTATTGGGTCCATAAGAGTGGATTTGGCACGTTCGTTTCGTTTCTGGATGAATCGGTGCATCGTTTCATTTCCGGCCCGGATCGGTGCATTAAATGCAACACCGGCATGGTTTTCGGCACAGTAACGAAACTGACCCAAACGAATCAAAACATCACTATTGGGTCCAAAAAAGTGGATTGGGTGGGTTTGTTTCATTTCTGGACGAATCGGTGCATCCTTTCATCTCCGGCCCGGATTGGTGCATTAAATGCAACACCGGCATGGTTTTCGGCACAGTAACGAAGCTGACCCAAACAAACCAAAACATCACTATTGGGTCCAAAAATGTCGATTGGGCACGTTCGTTTCGTGCTGGATGTATCGGTGCATCATTTCGTTTCGGGCCCGGATCGGTGCATTAAATGCAACACCGGCATGGTTTTCGGCACAGTAACGAAATGGACCCAAACGATCCAAAACATCACTATTGGGCCCAAAAAAGTGGATTGGGTGGATTCGTTTCGTTTCTGGACAAATCGGTGCATCGGATCCATTCCGGCCCGAATCGGTGCATTAAATGCAGCACCGGCATGAATTTCGGCACAGTAACGAAACTGACCCAAACGAACCAAAACAAAACTATTGGGTCCATAAGAGTGGATTTGGCACGTTCGTTTCGTTTCTGGATGAATCGGTGCATCGTTTCATTTCCAGCCCGGATCGGTGCATTAAATGCAACACCTGTTTTTGGCACAGTAACGAAACTGACCCAAACGAACCAAAACATCAATATTGGGTCCAAAAAACTGGATTGGGTGCGTTCGTTTTGTTTTTGGATGAATCGGTGCATCGTTTCATTTCCGGCCCGGATCGATGCATTAAATGCAACACCGGCATGATTTTCGGCACAGTAACGAAACTGACCCAAACGATACAAAAACAAAACTATTGGGTCCATAAGAGTGGATTTGGCACGTTCGTTTCGTTTCTGGATGAATCGGTGCATCGTTTCATTTCCGGCCCGGATCGGTGCATTAAATGCAACACCGGCATGGTTTTCGGCACAGTAACGAAACTGACCCAAACGAATCAAAACATCACTATTGGGTCCAAAAAAGTGGATTGGGTGGGTTTGTTTCATTTCTGGACGAATCGGTGCATCCTTTCATCTCCGGCCCGGATTGGTGCATTAAATGCAACACCGGCATGGTTTTCGGCACAGTAACGAAGCTGACCCAAACAAACCAAAACATCACTATTGGGTCCAAAAATGTCGATTGGGCACGTTCGTTTCGTGCTGGATGTATCGGTGCATCATTTCGTTTCGGGCCCGGATCGGTGCATTAAATGCAACACCGGCATGGTTTTCGGCACAGTAACGAAATGGACCCAAACGATCCAAAACATCACTATTGGGCCCAAAAAAGTGGATTGGGTGGATTCGTTTCGTTTCTGGACAAATCGGTGCATCGGATCCATTCCGGCCCGAATCGGTGCATTAAATGCAGCACCGGCATGAATTTCGGCACAGTAACGAAACTGACCCAAACGAACCAAAACAAAACTATTGGGTCCATAAGAGTGGATTTGGCACGTTCGTTTCGTTTCTGGATGAATCGGTGCATCGTTTCATTTCCAGCCCGGATCGGTGCATTAAATGCAACACCTGTTTTTGGCACAGTAACGAAACTGACCCAAACGAACCAAAACATCAATATTGGGTCCAAAAAACTGGATTGGGTGCGTTCGTTTTGTTTCTGGATGAATCGGTGCATCGTTTCATTTCCGGCCCGGATCGGTGCATTAAATGCAACACCGGCATGGTTTTCGGCACAGTAATGAAACTGACCCAAACGAATCAAAACATCACTATTGGGTCCAAAAAAGTGGATTGGGTGCGTTTGTTTCATTTCTGGACGAATCGGTGCATCCTTTCATCTCCGGCCCGGATCGGTGCATTAAATGCAACACCGGCATGGTTTTCGGCACAGTAACGAAGCTGACCCAAACGAACCAAAACATCACTATTTGGTCCAAAAATGTCGATTGGGCACGTTCGTTTCGTGCTGGACGAATCGGTGCATCATTTCGTTTCGGGCCCGGATCGGTGCATTAAATGCAACACCGGCATGGTTTTCGGCACAGTAACGAAACGGACCCAAACGATCCAAAACATCACTGTTGGGCCCAAAAAAGTGGATTGGGTGGATTCGTTTCGTTTCTGGACAAATCGGTGCATCGGATCCATTCCGGCCCGAATCGGTGCATTAAATGCAGCACCGGCATGAATTTCGGCACAGTAACGAAACTGACCCAAACGAACCAAAACAAAACTATTGGGTCCATAAGAGTGGATTTGGCACGTTCGTTTCGTTTCTGGATGAATCGGTGCATCGTTTCATTTCCAGCCCGGATCGGTGCATTAAATGCAACACCTGTTTTTGGCACAGTAACGAAACTGACCCAAACGAACCAAAACATCAATATTGGGTCCAAAAAACTGGATTGGGTGCGTTCGTTTTGTTTTTGGATGAATCGGTGCATCGTTTCATTTCCGGCCCGGATCGATGCATTAAATGCAACACCGGCATGATTTTCGGCACAGTAACGAAACTGACCCAAACGATACAAAAACAAAACTATTGGGTCCATAAGAGTGGATTTGGCACGTTCGTTTCGTTTCTGGATGAATCGGTGCATCGTTTCATTTCCGGCCCGGATCGGTGCATTAAATGCAACACCGGCATGGTTTTCGGCACAGTAACGAAACTGACCCAAACGAATCAAAACATCACTATTGGGTCCAAAAAAGTGGATTGGGTGGGTTTGTTTCATTTCTGGACGAATCGGTGCATCCTTTCATCTCCGGCCCGGATTGGTGCATTAAATGCAACACCGGCATGGTTTTCGGCACAGTAACGAAGCTGACCCAAACAAACCAAAACATCACTATTGGGTCCAAAAATGTCGATTGGGCACGTTCGTTTCGTGCTGGATGTATCGGTGCATCATTTCGTTTCGGGCCCGGATCGGTGCATTAAATGCAACACCGGCATGATTTTCGGCACAGTAACGAAACTGACCCAAACGAACCAAAACAAAACTATTGGGTCCATAAGAGTGGATTTGGCACGTTCGTTTCGTTTCTGGATGAATCGGTGCATCGTTTCATTTCCGGCCCGGATCGGTGCATTAAATGCAACACCGGCATGGTTTTCGGCACAGTAACGAAACGGACCCAAACGATCCAAAACATCACTATTGGGCC
The DNA here is from genome assembly GCA_033239725.1 of Echinochloa phyllopogon. Lineage (NCBI taxonomy): Eukaryota > Viridiplantae > Streptophyta > Magnoliopsida > Poales > Poaceae > Echinochloa > Echinochloa phyllopogon. The sequence goes on from BTCW01000018.1 coordinate 36,230,111, forward strand.
CAAAAAAGTGGATTGGGTGGATTCGTTTCGTTTCTGGACAAATCGGTGCATCGGATCCATTCCGGCCCGAATCGGTGCATTAAATGCAGCACCGGCATGAATTTCGGCACAGTAACGAAACTGACCCAAACGAACCAAAACAAAACTATTGGGTCCATAAGAGTGGATTTGGCACGTTCGTTTCGTTTCTAGATGAATCGGTGCATCGTTTCATTTCCAGCCCGGATCGGTGCATTAAATGCAACACCTGTTTTTGGCACAGTAACGAAACTGACCCAAAAGAATCAAAACATCAATATTGGGTCCAAAAAAGTGGATTGGGTGCGTTTGTTTCATTTGTGGACGAATCGGTGCATCGTTTCATTTCCGGCCCGGATCGATGCATTAAATGCAACACCGGCATGATTTTCGGCACAGTAACGAAGCTGACCCAAACGAACCAAAACATCACTATTGGGTCCAAAAATGTCGATTGGGCACGTTCGTTTCGTGCTGGACGAATCGGTGCATCGTTTCGTTTCGGGCCCGGATCGGTGCATTAAATGCAACACCGGCATGGTTTTCGGCACAGTAACGAAACGGACCCAAACGATCCAAAACATCACTGTTGGGCCCAAAAAAGTGGATTGGGTGGATTCGTTTCATTTCTGGACAAATCGGTGCATCGGATCCATTCGGGCCCGGATCGGTGCATTAAATGCAACACCGGCATGGTTTTCGGCACAGTAACAAAACTGACCCAAACGAACCAAAACAAATCTATTGGGTCCATAAGAGTGGATTTGGCACGTTCGTTTCGTTTCTGGATGAATCGGTGCATCGTTTCATTTCCGGCCCGGATCGGTGCATTAAATGCAACACCGGCATGGTTTTCGGCACAGTAACGAAACTGACCCAAACGAATCAAAACATCACTATTGGGTCCAAAAAAGTGGATTGGGTGCGTTTGTTTCATTTCTGGACGAATCGGTGCATCCTTTCATCTCCGGCCCGGATCGGTGCATTAAATGCAACACCGGCATGGTTTTCGGCACATTAACGAAGCTGACCCAAACGAACCAAAACATCACTATTGGGTCCAAAAATGTCGATTGGGCACGTTCGTTTCGTGCTGGACGAATCGGTGCATCATTTCGTTTCGGGCCCGGATCGGTGCATTAAATGCAACACCGGCATGGTTTTCGGCACAGTAACGAAACGGACCCAAACGATCCAAAACATCACTATTGGGCCCAAAAAAGTGGATTGGGTGGATTCGTTTCGTTTCTGGACAAATCGGTGCATCGGATCCATTCCGGCCCGAATCGGTGCATTAAATGCAGCACCGGCATGAATTTCGGCACAGTAACGAAACTGACCCAAACGAACCAAAACAAAACTATTGGGTCCATAAGAGTGGATTTGGCACGTTCGTTTCGTTTCTGGATGAATCGGTGCATCGTTTCATTTCCAGCCCGGATCGGTGCATTAAATGCAACACCTGTTTTTGGCACAGTAACGAAACTGACCCAAACGAACCAAAACATCAATATTGGGTCCAAAAAACTGGATTGGGTGCGTTCGTTTTGTTTTTGGATGAATCGGTGCATCGTTTCATTTCCGGCCCGGATCGATGCATTAAATGCAACACCGGCATGATTTTCGGCACAGTAACGAAACTGACCCAAACGATACAAAAACAAAACTATTGGGTCCATAAGAGTGGATTTGGCACGTTCGTTTCGTTTCTGGATGAATCGGTGCATCGTTTCATTTCCGGCCCGGATCGGTGCATTAAATGCAACACCGGCATGGTTTTCGGCACAGTAACGAAACTGACCCAAACGAATCAAAACATCACTATTGGGTCCAAAAAAGTGGATTGGGTGGGTTTGTTTCATTTCTGGACGAATCGGTGCATCCTTTCATCTCCGGCCCGGATTGGAGCATTAAATGCAACACCGGCATGGTTTTCGGCACAGTAACGAAGCTGACCCAAACAAACCAAAACATCACTATTGGGTCCAAAAATGTCGATTGGGCACGTTCGTTTCGTGCTGGATGTATCGGTGCATCATTTCGTTTCGGGCCCGGATCGGTGCATTAAATGCAACACCGGCATGGTTTTCGGCACAGTAACGAAATGGACCCAAACGATCCAAAACATCACTATTGGGCCCAAAAAAGTGGATTGGGTGGATTCGTTTCGTTTCTGGACAAATCGGTGCATCGGATCCATTCCGGCCCGAATCGGTGCATTAAATGCAGCACCGGCATGAATTTCGGCACAGTAACGAAACTGACCCAAACGAACCAAAACAAAACTATTGGGTCCATAAGAGTGGATTTGGCACGTTCGTTTCGTTTCTGGATGAATCGGTGCATCGTTTCATTTCCAGCCCGGATCGGTGCATTAAATGCAACACCTGTTTTTGGCACAGTAACGAAACTGACCCAAACGAACCAAAACATCAATATTGGGTCCAAAAAACTGGATTGGGTGCGTTCGTTTTGTTTCTGGATGAATCGGTGCATCGTTTCATTTCCGGCCCGGATCGGTGCATTAAATGCAACACCGGCATGGTTTTCGGCACAGTAATGAAACTGACCCAAACGAATCAAAACATCACTATTGGGTCCAAAAAAGTGGATTGGGTGCGTTTGTTTCATTTCTGGACGAATCGGTGCATCCTTTCATCTCCGGCCCGGATCGGTGCATTAAATGCAACACCGGCATGGTTTTCGGCACAGTAACGAAGCTGACCCAAACGAACCAAAACATCACTATTTGGTCCAAAAATGTCGATTAGGCACGTTCGTTTCGTGCTGGACGAATCGGTGCATCATTTCGTTTCGGGCCCGGATCGGTGCATTAAATGCAACACCGGCATGGTTTTCGGCACAGTAACGAAACGGACCCAAACGATCCAAAACATCACTATTGGGCCCAAAAAAGTGGATTGGGTGGATTCGTTTCGTTTCTGGACAAATCGGTGCATCGGATCCATTCCGGCCCGAATCGGTGCATTAAATGCAGCACCGGCATGAATTTCGGCACAGTAACGAAACTGACCCAAACGAACCAAAACAAAACTATTGGGTCCATAAGAGTGGATTTGGCACGTTCGTTTCGTTTCTGGATGAATCGGTGCATCGTTTCATTTCCAGCCCGGATCGGTGCATTAAATGCAACACCTGTTTTTGGCACAGTAACGAAACTGACCCAAACGAACCAAAACATCAATATTGGGTCCAAAAAACTGGATTGGGTGCGTTCGTTTTGTTTTTGGATGAATCGGTGCATCGTTTCATTTCCGGCCCGGATCGATGCATTAAATGCAACACCGGCATGATTTTCGGCACAGTAACGAAACTGACCCAAACGATACAAAAACAAAACTATTGGGTCCATAAGAGTGGATTTGGCACGTTCGTTTCGTTTCTGGATGAATCGGTGCATCGTTTCATTTCCGGCCCGGATCGGTGCATTAAATGCAACACCGGCATGGTTTTCGGCACAGTAACGAAACTGACCCAAACGAATCAAAACATCACTATTGGGTCCAAAAAAGTGGATTGGGTGGGTTTGTTTCATTTCTGGACGAATCGGTGCATCCTTTCATCTCCGGCCCGGATTGGTGCATTAAATGCAACACCGGCATGGTTTTCGGCACAGTAACGAAGCTGACCCAAACAAACCAAAACATCACTATTGGGTCCAAAAATGTCGATTGGGCACGTTCGTTTCGTGCTGGATGTATCGGTGCATCATTTCGTTTCGGGCCCGGATCGGTGCATTAAATGCAACACCGGCATGGTTTTCGGCACAGTAACGAAATGGACCCAAACGATCCAAAACATCACTATTGGGCCCAAAAAAGTGGATTGGGTGGATTCGTTTCGTTTCTGGACAAATCGGTGCATCGGATCCATTCCGGCCCGAATCGGTGCATTAAATGCAGCACCGGCATGAATTTCGGCACAGTAACGAAACTGACCCAAACGAACCAAAACAAAACTATTGGGTCCATAAGAGTGGATTTGGCACGTTCGTTTCGTTTCTGGATGAATCGGTGCATCGTTTCATTTCCAGCCCGGATCGGTGCATTAAATGCAACACCTGTTTTTGGCACAGTAACGAAACTGACCCAAACGAACCAAAACATCAATATTGGGTCCAAAAAACTGGATTGGGTGCGTTCGTTTTGTTTCTGGATGAATCGGTGCATCGTTTCATTTCCGGCCCGGATCGATGCATTAAATGCAACACCGGCATGATTTTCGGCACAGTAACGAAACTGACCCAAACGAATCAAAACATCACTATTGGGTCCAAAAAAGTGGATTGGGTGCGTTTGTTTAATTTCTAGACGAATCGGTGCATCCTTTCATCTCCGGCCCGGATCGGTGCATTAAATGCAACACCGGCATGGTTTTCGGCACAGTAACGAAACTGACCAAACGAACCAAAACATCACTATTGGGTCCAAAAAAGTGGATTGGGTGCGTTCATTTTGTTTCTGGATGAATCGGTGCATCGTTTCATTTTCGGCCCGGATCGATGCATTAAATGCAACACCGACATGGTTTTCGGCACAGTAACGAAACTGACCCAAACGAACCAAAACATCACTATTGGGCCCAAAAAAGTGGATTGGGTGGATTCGTTTCGTTTCTGGACAAATCGGTGCATCGGATCCATTCGGGCCCGGATCGGTGCATTAAATGCAACACCGGCATGGTTTTCGGCACAGTAACGAAACTGACCCAAACGAACCAAAACAAAACTATTGGGTCCATAAGAGTGGATTTGGCACGTTCGTTTCGTTTCTGGATGAATCGGTGCATCGTTTCATTTCCGGCCCGGATCGGTGCATTAAATGCAACACCGGCATGGTTTTCGGCACAGTAACGAAACTGACCCAAACGAATCAAAACATCACTATTGGGTCCAAAAAAGTGGATTGGGTGCGTTTGTTTCATTTCTGGACGAATCGGTGCATCCTTTCATCTCCGGCCCGGATCGGTGCATTAAATGCAACAACGGCATGGTTTTCGGCACAGTAACGAAGCTGACCCAAACGAACCAAAACATCACTATTGGGTCCAAAAATGTCGATTGGGCACGTTCGTTTCGTGCTGGACGAATCGGTGCATCATTTCGTTTCGGACCCGGATCGGTGCATTAAATGCAACACCGGCATGGTTTTCGGCACAGTAACGAAACGGACCCAAACGATCCAAAACATCACTATTGGGCCCAAAAAAGTGGATTGGGTGGATTCGTTTCGTTTCTGGACAAATCGGTGCATCGGATCCATTCCGGCCCGAATCGGTGCATTAAATGCAGCACCGGCATGAATTTCGGCACAGTAACGAAACTGACCCAAACGAACCAAAACAAAACTATTGGGTCCATAAGAGTGGATTTGGCACGTTCGTTTCGTTTCTGGATGAATCGGTGCATCGTTTCATTTCCGGCCCGGATCGGTGCATTAAATGCAACACCGGCATGGTTTTCGGCACAGTAACGAAACTGACCCAAACGAATCAAAACATCACTATTGGGCCAAAAAAAGTGGATTGGGTGGATTCGTTTCGTTTCTGGACAAATCGGTGCATCGGATCCATTCGGGCCCGGATCGGTGCATTAAATGCAACACCGACATGGTTTTCGGCACAGTAACGAAACTGACCCAAACGAACCAAAACATCACTATTGGGCCCAAAAAAGTGGATTGGGTGGATTCGTTTCGTTTCTGGACAAATCGGTGCATCGGATCCATTCGGGCCCGGATCGGTGCATTAAATGCAACACCGGCATGGTTTTTGGCACAGTAACGAAACTGACCCAAACGAACCAAAACAAAACTATTGGGTCCATAAGAGTGGATTGGGTGCGTTTGTTTCATTTCTGGACGAATCGGTGCATCCTTTCATCTCCGGCCCGGATCGGTGCATTAAATGCAACACCGGCATGGTTTTCGGCACAGGAACGAAGCTGACCCAAACGAACCAAAACATCACTATTGGGTCCAAAAATGTCGATTGGGCACGTTCGTTTCGTGCTGGACGAATCGGTGCATCGTTTCGTTTCGGGCCCGGATCGATGCATTAAATGCAACACCGGCATGGTTTTCGGCACAGTAACGAAACGGACCCAAACGATCCAAAACATCACTATTGGGCCCAAAAAAGTGGATTGGGTGGATTCGTTTCATTTCTGGACAAATCGGTGCATCGGATCCATTCGGGCCCGGATCGGTGCATTAAATGCAACACCGGCATGGTTTTCGGCACAGTAACAAAACTGACCCAAACGAACCAAAACAAATCTATTGGGTCCATAAGAGTGGATTTGGCACGTTTGTTTCGTTTCTGGATGAATCGGTGCATCGTTTCATTTCCGGCCCGGATCGGTGCATTAAATGCAACACCGGCATGGTTTTCGGCACAGTAACGAAACTGACCCAAACGAATCAAAACATCACTATTGGGTCCAAAAAAGTGGATTGGGTGGGTTTGTTTCATTTCTGGACGAATCGGTGCATCCTTTCATCTCCGGCCCGGATTGGTGCATTAAATGCAACACCGGCATGGTTTTCGGCACAGTAACGAAGCTGACCCAAACGAACCAAAACATCACTATTGGGTCCAAAAATGTCGATTGGGCACGTTCGTTTCGTGCTGGATGTATCGGTGCATCATTTCGTTTCGGGCCCGGATCGGTGCATTAAATGCAACACCGGCATGGTTTTCGGCACAGTAACGAAATGGACCCAAACGATCCAAAACATCACTATTGGGCCCAAAAAAGTGGATTGGGTGGATTCGTTTCGTTTCTGGACAAATCGGTGCATCGGATCCATTCCGGCCCGAATCGGTGCATTAAATGCAGCACCGGCATGAATTTCGGCACAGTAACGAAACTGACCCAAACGAACCAAAACAAAACTATTGGGTCCATAAGAGTGGATTTGGCACGTTCGTTTCGTTTCTGGATGAATCGGTGCATCGTTTCATTTCCAGCCCGGATCGGTGCATTAAATGCAACACCTGTTTTTGGCACAGTAACGAAACTGACCCAAACGAACCAAAACATCAATATTGGGTCCAAAAAACTGGATTGGGTGCGTTCGTTTTGTTTCTGGATGAATCGGTGCATCGTTTCATTTCCGGCCCGGATCGATGCATTAAATGCAACACCGGCATGATTTTCGGCACAGTAACGAAACTGACCCAAACGAATCAAAACATCACTATTGGGTCCAAAAAAGTGGATTGGGTGCGTTTGTTTAATTTCTAGACGAATCGGTGCATCATTTCATCTCCGGCCCGGATCGGTGCATTAAATGCAACACCGGCATGGTTTTCGGCACAGTAACGAAACTGACCAAACGAACCAAAACATCACTATTGGGTCCAAAAAAGTGGATTGGGTGCGTTCATTTTGTTTCTGGATGAATCGGTGCATCGTTTCATTTTCGGCCCGGATCGATGCATTAAATGCAACACCGACATGGTTTTCGGCACAGTAACGAAACTGACCCAAACGAACCAAAACATCACTATTGGGCCCAAAAAAGTGGATTGGGTGGATTCGTTTCGTTTCTGGACAAATCGGTGCATCGGATCCATTCGGGCCCGGATCGGTGCATTAAATGCAACACCGGCATGGTTTTCGGCACAGTAACGAAACTGACCCAAACGAACCAAAACAAAACTATTGGGTCCATAAGAGTGGATTTGGCACGTTCGTTTCGTTTCTGGATGAATCGGTGCATCGTTTCATTTCCGGCCCGGATCGGTGCATTAAATGCAACACCGGCATGGTTTTCGGCACAGTAACGAAACTGACCCAAACGAATCAAAACATCACTATTGGGTCCAAAAAAGTGGATTGGGTGCGTTTGTTTCATTTCTGGACGAATCGGTGCATCCTTTCATCTCCGGCCCGGATCGGTGCATTAAATGCAACACCGGCATGGTTTTCGGCACAGTAACGAAGCTGACCCAAACGAACCAAAACATCACTATTGGGTCCAAAAATGTCGATTGGGCACGTTCGTTTCGTGCTGGACGAATCGGTGCATCATTTCGTTTCGGACCCGGATCGGTGCATTAAATGCAACACCGGCATGGTTTTCGGCACAGTAACGAAACGGACCCAAACGATCCAAAACATCACTATTGGGCCCAAAAAAGTGGATTGGGTGGATTCGTTTCGTTTCTGGACAAATCGGTGCATCGGATCCATTCCGGCCCGAATCGGTGCATTAAATGCAGCACCGGCATGAATTTCGGCACAGTAACGAAACTGACCCAAACGAACCAAAACAAAACTATTGGGTCCATAAGAGTGGATTTGGCACGTTCGTTTCGTTTCTGGATGAACCGGTGCATCGTTTCATTTCCAGCCCGGATCGGTGCATTAAATGCAACACCTGTTTTTGGCACAGTAACGAAACTGACCCAAACGAACCAAAACATCAATATTGGGTCCAAAAAACTGGATTGGGTGCGTTCGTTTTGTTTCTGGATGAATCGGTGCATCGTTTCATTTCCGGCCCGGATCGATGCATTAAATGCAACACCGGCATGATTTTCGGCATAGTAACGAAACTGACCCAAACGAATCAAAACATCACTATTGGGTCCAAAAAAGTGGATTTGGCACGTTCGTTTCATTTCTAGACGAATCGGTGCATCCTTTCATCTCCGGCCCGGATCGGTGCATTAAATGCAACACCGGCATGGTTTTCGGCACAGTAACGAAACTGACCCAAACGAACCAAAACATCACTATTGGGTCCAAAAAAGTGGATTAGGTGCGTTCATTTTGTTTCTGGATGAATCGGTGCATCGTTTCATTTTCGGCCCGGATCGATGCATTAAATGCAACACCGACATGGTTTTCGGCACAGTAACGAAACTGACCCAAACGAACCAAAACATCACTATTGGGCCCAAAAAAGTGGATTGGGTGGATTCGTTTCGTTTCTGGACAAATCGGTGCATCGGATCCATTCGGGCCCGGATCGGTGCATTAAATGCAACACCGGCATGGTTTTTGGCACAGTAACGAAACTGACCCAAACGAACCAAAACAAAACTATTGGGTCCATAAGAGTGGATTGGGTGCGTTTGTTTCATTTCTGGACGAATCGGTGCATCCTTTCATCTCCGGCCCGGATCGGTGCATTAAATGCAACACCGGCATGGTTTTCGGCACAGGAACGAAGCTGACCCAAACGAACCAAAACATCACTATTGGGTCCAAAAATGTCGATTGGGCACGTTCGTTTCGTGCTGGACGAATCGGTGCATCATTTCGTTTCGGGCCCGGATCGATGCATTAAATGCAACACCGGCATGGTTTTTGGCACAGTAACGAAACGGACCCAAACGATCCAAAACATCACTATTGGGCCCAAAAAAGTGGATTGGGTGGATTCGTTTCATTTCTGGACAAATCGGTGCATCGGATCCATTCGGGCCCGGATCGGTGCATTAAATGCAACACCGGCATGGTTTTCGGCACAGTAACAAAACTGACCCAAACGAACCAAAACAAATCTATTGGGTCCATAAGAGTGGATTTGGCACGTTCGTTTCGTTTCTGGATGAATCGGTGCATCGTTTCATTTCCGGCCCGGATCGGTGCATTAAATGCAACACCGGCATGGTTTTCGGCACAGTAACGAAACTGACCCAAACGAATCAAAACATCACTATTGGGTCCAAAAAAGTGGATTGGGTGCGTTTGTTTCATTTCTGGACGAATCGGTGCATCCTTTCATCTCCGGCCCGGATCGGTGCATTAAATGCAACACCGGCATGGTTTTCGGCACAGTAACGAAGCTGACCCAAACGAACCAAAACATCACTATTGGGTCTAGAAATGTCGATTGGGCACGTTCGTTTCGTGCTGGACGAATCGGTGCATCATTTCGTTTCGGGCCCGGATCGGTGCATTAAATGCAACACCGGCATGGTTTTCGGCACAGTAACGAAACGGACCCAAACGATCCAAAACATCACTATTGGGCCCAAAAAAGTGGATTGGGTGGATTCGTTTCGTTTCTGGACAAATCGGTGCATCGGATCCATTCGGGCCCGGATCGGTGCATTAAATGCAACACCGGCATGGTTTTTGGCACAGTAACGAAACTGACCCAAACGAACCAAAACAAAACTATTGGGTCCATAAGAGTGGATTGGGTGCGTTTGTTTCATTTCTGGACGAATCGGTGCATCCTTTCATCTCCGGCCCGGATCGGTGCATTAAATGCAACACCGGCATGGTTTTCGGCACAGGAACGAAGCTGACCCAAACGAACCAAAACATCACTATTGGGTCCAAAAATGTCGATTGGGCACGTTCGTTTCGTGCTGGACGAATCGGTGCATCGTTTCGTTTCGGGCCCGGATCGATGCATTAAATGCAACACCGGCATGGTTTTCGGCACAGTAACGAAACGGACCCAAACGATCCAAAACATCACTATTGGGCCCAAAAAAGTGGATTGGGTGGATTCGTTTCATTTCTGGACAAATCGGTGCATCGGATCCATTCGGGCCCGGATCGGTGCATTAAATGCAACACCGGCATGGTTTTCGGCACAGTAACGAAACTGACCCAAACGAACCAAAACAAAACTATTGGGTCCATAAGAGTGGATTTGGCACGTTCGTTTCGTTTCTGGATGAATCGGTGCATCGTTTCATTTCCGGCCCGGATCGGTGCATTAAATGCAACACCGGCATGGTTTTCGGCACAGTAACGAAACTGACCCAAACGAATCAAAACATCACTATTGGGTCCAAAAAAGTGGATTGGGTGCGTTTGTTTCATTTCTGGACGAATCGGTGCATCCTTTCATCTCCGGCCCGGATCGGTGCATTAAATGCAACACCGGCATGGTTTTCGGCACAGTAACGAAGCTGACCCAAACGAACCAAAACATCACTATTGGGTCCAAAAATGTCGATTGGGCACGTTCGTTTCGTGCTGGACGAATCGGTGCATCATTTCGTTTCGGACCCGGATCGGTGCATTAAATGCAACACCGGCATGGTTTTCGGCACAGTAACGAAACGGACCCAAACGATCCAAAACATCACTATTGGGCCCAAAAAAGTGGATTGGGTGGATTCGTTTCGTTTCTGGACAAATCGGTGCATCGGATCCATTCCGGCCCGAATCGGTGCATTAAATGCAGCACCGGCATGAATTTCGGCACAGTAACGAAACTGACCCAAACGAACCAAAACAAAACTATTGGGTCCATAAGAGTGGATTTGGCACGTTCGTTTCGTTTCTGGATGAATCGGTGCATCGTTTCATTTCCAGCCCGGATCGGTGCATTAAATGCAACACCTGTTTTTGGCACAGTAACGAAACTGACCCAAACGAACCAAAACATCAATATTGGGTCCAAAAAACTGGATTGGGTGCGTTCGTTTTGTTTCTGGATGAATCGGTGCATCGTTTCATTTCCGGCCCGGATCGGTGCATTAAATGCAACACCGGCATGGTTTTCGGCACAGTAATGAAACTGACCCAAACGAATCAAAACATCACTATTGGGTCCAAAAAAGTGGATTGGGTGCGTTTGTTTCATTTCTGGACGAATCGGTGCATCCTTTCATCTCCGGCCCGGATCGGTGCATTAAATGCAACACCGGCATGGTTTTCGGCACAGTAACGAAGCTGACCCAAACGAACCAAAACATCACTATTTGGTCCAAAAATGTCGATTAGGCACGTTCGTTTCGTGCTGGACGAATCGGTGCATCATTTCGTTTCGGGCCCGGATCGGTGCATTAAATGCAACACCGGCATGGTTTTCGGCACAGTAACGAAACGGACCCAAACGATCCAAAACATCACTATTGGGCCCAAAAAAGTGGATTGGGTGGATTCGTTTCATTTCTGGACAAATCGGTGCATCGGATCCATTCGGGCCCGGATCGGTGCATTAAATGCAACACCGGCATGGTTTTTGGCACAGTAACGAAACTGACCCAAACGAACCAAAACAAAACTATTGGGTCCATAAGAGTGGATTGGGTGCGTTTGTTTCATTTCTGGACGAATCGGTGCATCCTTTCATCTCCGGCCCGGATCGGTGCATTAAATGCAACACCGGCATGGTTTTCGGCACAGGAACGAAGCTGACCCAAACGAACCAAAACATCACTATTGGGTCCAAAAATGTCGATTGGGCACGTTCGTTTCGTGCTGGACGAATCGGTGCATCATTTCGTTTCGGGCCCGGATCGATGCATTAAATGCAACACCGGCATGGTTTTTGGCACAGTAACGAAACGGACCCAAACGATCCAAAACATCACTATTGGGCCCAAAAAAGTGGATTGGGTGGATTCGTTTCATTTCTGGACAAATCGGTGCATCGGATCCATTCGGGCCCGGATCGGTGCATTAAATGCAACACCGGCATGGTTTTCGGCACAGTAACAAAACTGACCCAAACGAACCAAAACAAATCTATTGGGTCCATAAGAGTGGATTTGGCACGTTCGTTTCGTTTCTGGATGAATCGGTGCATCGTTTCATTTCCGGCCCGGATCGGTGCATTAAATGCAACACCGGCATGGTTTTCGGCACAGTAACGAAACTGACCCAAACGAATCAAAACATCACTATTGGGTCCAAAAAAGTGGATTGGGTGCGTTTGTTTCATTTCTGGACGAATCGGTGCATCCTTTCATCTCCGGCCCGGATCGGTGCATTAAATGCAACACCGGCATGGTTTTCGGCACAGTAACGAAGCTGACCCAAACGAACCAAAACATCACTATTGGGTCCAAAAATGTCGATTGGGCACGTTCATTTCGTGCTGGACGAATCGGTGCATCATTTCGTTTCGGGCCCGGATCGGTGCATTAAATGCAACACCGGCATGGTTTTCGGCACAGTAACGAAACGGACCCAAACGATCCAAAACATCACTATTGGGCCCAAAAAAGTGGATTGGGTGGATTCGTTTCGTTTCTGGACAAATCGGTGCATCGTATCCATTCCGGCCCGAATCGGTGCATTAAATGCAGCACCGGCATGAATTTCGGCACAGTAACGAAACTGACCCAAACGAACCAAAACAAAACTATTGGGTCCATAAGAGTGGATTTGGCACGTTCGTTTCGTTTCTGGATGAATCGGTGCATCGTTTCATTTCCAGCCCGGATCGGTGCATTAAATGCAACACCTGTTTTTGGCACAGTAACGAAACTGACCCAAACGAACCAAAACATCAATATTGGGTCCAAAAAACTGGATTGGGTGCGTTCGTTTTGTTTCTGGATGAATCGGTGCATCGTTTCATTTCCGGCCCGGATCGGTGCATTAAATGCAACACCGGCATGGTTTTCGGCACAGTAATGAAACTGACCCAAACGAATCAAAACATCACTATTGGGTCCAAAAAAGTGGATTGGGTGCGTTTGTTTCATTTCTGGACGAATCGGTGCATCCTTTCATCTCCGGCCCGGATCGGTGCATTAAATGCAACACCGGCATGGTTTTCGGCACAGTAACGAAGCTGACCCAAACGAACCAAAACATCACTATTTGGTCCAAAAATGTCGATTAGGCACGTTCGTTTCGTGCTGGACGAATCGGTGCATCATTTCGTTTCGGGCCCGGATCGGTGCATTAAATGCAACACCGGCATGGTTTTCGGCACAGTAACGAAACGGACCCAAACGATCCAAAACATCACTATTGGGCCCAAAAAAGTGGATTGGGTGGATTCGTTTCATTTCTGGACAAATCGGTGCATCGGATCCATTCGGGCCCGGATCGGTGCATTAAATGCAACACCGGCATGGTTTTTGGCACAGTAACGAAACTGACCCAAACGAACCAAAACAAAACTATTGGGTCCATAAGAGTGGATTGGGTGCGTTTGTTTCATTTCTGGACGAATCGGTGCATCCTTTCATCTCCGGCCCGGATCGGTGCATTAAATGCAACACCGGCATGGTTTTCGGCACAGGAACGAAGCTGACCCAAACGAACCAAAACATCACTATTGGGTCCAAAAATGTCGATTGGGCACGTTCGTTTCGTGCTGGACGAATCGGTGCATCATTTCGTTTCGGGCCCGGATCGATGCATTAAATGCAACACCGGCATGGTTTTTGGCACAGTAACGAAACGGACCCAAACGATCCAAAACATCACTATTGGGCCCAAAAAAGTGGATTGGGTGGATTCGTTTCATTTCTGGACAAATCGGTGCATCGGATCCATTCGGGCCCGGATCGGTGCATTAAATGCAACACCGGCATGGTTTTCGGCACAGTAACAAAACTGACCCAAACGAACCAAAACAAATCTATTGGGTCCATAAGAGTGGATTTGGCACGTTCGTTTCGTTTCTGGATGAATCGGTGCATCGTTTCATTTCCGGCCCGGATCGGTGCATTAAATGCAACACCGGCATGGTTTTCGGCACAGTAACGAAACTGACCCAAACGAATCAAAACATCACTATTGGGTCCAAAAAAGTGGATTGGGTGCGTTTGTTTCATTTCTGGACGAATCGGTGCATCCTTTCATCTCCGGCCCGGATCGGTGCATTAAATGCAACACCGGCATGGTTTTCGGCACAGTAACGAAGCTGACCCAAACGAACCAAAACATCACTATTGGGTCCAAAAATGTCGATTGGGCACGTTCATTTCGTGCTGGACGAATCGGTGCATCATTTCGTTTCGGGCCCGGATCGGTGCATTAAATGCAACACCGGCATGGTTTTCGGCACAGTAACGAAACGGACCCAAACGATCCAAAACATCACTATTGGGCCCAAAAAAGTGGATTGGGTGGATTCGTTTCGTTTCTGGACAAATCGGTGCATCGTATCCATTCCGGCCCGAATCGGTGCATTAAATGCAGCACCGGCATGAATTTCGGCACAGTAACGAAACTGACCCAAACGAACCAAAACAAAACTATTGGGTCCATAAGAGTGGATTTGGCACGTTCGTTTCGTTTCTGGATGAATCGGTGCATCGTTTCATTTCCAGCCCGGATCGGTGCATTAAATGCAACACCTGTTTTTGGCACAGTAACGAAACTGACCCAAACGAACCAAAACATCAATATTGGGTCCAAAAAACTGGATTGGGTGCGTTCGTTTTGTTTTTGGATGAATCGGTGCATCGTTTCATTTCCGGCCCGGATCGATGCATTAAATGCAACACCGGCATGATTTTCGGCACAGTAACGAAACTGACCCAAACGAACCAAAACAAAACTATTGGGTCCATAAGAGTGGATTTGGCACGTTCGTTTCGTTTCTGGATGAATCGGTGCATCGTTTCATTTCCGGCCCGGATCGGTGCATTAAATGCAACACCGGCATGGTTTTCGGCACAGTAACGAAACTGACCCAAACGAACCAAAACATCACTATTGGATCCAAAAAAGTGGATTGGGTGCGTTCTTTTTGTTTCTGGATGAATCGGTGCATCGTTTCATTTTCGGCCCGGATCGATGCATTAAATGCAACACCGACATGGTTTTCGGCTCAGTAACGAAACTGACCCAAACGAACCAAAACAAAACTATTGGGTCCATAAGAGTGGATTTGGCACGTTCGTTTCGTTTCTGGATGAATCGGTGCATCGTTTCATTTCCGGCCCGGATCGGTGCATTAAATGCGACACCGGCATGGTTTTCGGCACAGTAACGAAACTGACCCAAAAGAATCAAAACATCACTATTGGGTCAAAAAAAGTGGATTGGGTGCGTTTGTTTCATTTCTGGACGAATCGGTGCATCCTTTCATCTCCGGCCCGGATCGGTGCATTAAATGCAACACCGGCATGGTTTTCTGCACAGTAACGAAGCTGACCCAAACGAACCAAAACATCACTATTGGGTCCAAAAATGTCGATTGGGCACGTTCGTTTCATGCTGGACGAATCGGTGCATCATTTCGTTTCGGGCCCGGATCGGTGCATTAAATGCAACACCGGCATGGTTTTCGGCACAATAACGAAACGGACCCAAACGATCCAAAACATCACTATTGGGCCCAAAAAAGTGGATTGGGTGGATTCGTTTCGTTTCTGGACAAATCGGTGCATCGGATCCATTCGGGCCCGGATCGGTGCATTAAATGCAACACCGGCATGGTTTTCGGCACAGTAACGATACTGACCCAAACGAACCAAAACAAAACTATTGGGTCCATAAGAGTGGATTTGGCACGTTCGTTTCGTTTCTGGATGAATCGGTGCATCGTATCATTTCCGGCCCGGATCGATGCATTAAATGCAACACCGACATGGTTTTCGGCACAGTAACGAAACTGACCCAAACGAACCAAAACATCACTATTGGGCCCAAAAAAGTGGATTGGGTGGATTCGTTTCGTTTCTGGACAAATCGGTGCATCGGATCCATTCGGGCCCGGATCGGTGCATTAAATGCAACACCGGCATGGTTTTCGGCACAGTAACGAAACTGACCCAAACGAACCAAAACAAAACTATTGGGTCCATAAGAGTGGATTTGGCACGTTCGTTTCGTTTCTGGATGAATCGGTGCATCGTTTCATTCCCGGCCCGGATCGGTGCATTAAATGCAACACCGGCATGGTTTTCGGCACAGTAACGAAACTGACCCAAACGAATCAAAACATCACTATTGGGTCCAAAAAAGTGGATTGGGTGCGTTTGTTTCATTTCTGGACGAATCGGTGCATCCTTTCATCTCCGGCCCGGATCGGTGCATTAAACGCAACACCGGCATGGTTTTTGGCACAGTAACGAAGCTGACCCAAACGAACCAAAACATCACTATTGGGTCCAAAAATGTCGATTGGGCACGTTCGTTTCGTGCTGGACGAATCGGTGCATCATTTCGTTTCGGGCCCGGATCGGTGCATTAAATGCAACACCGGCATGGTTTTCGGCACAGTAACGAAACGGACCCAAACGATCCAAAACATCACTATTGGGCCCAAAAAAGTGGATTGGGTGGATTCGTTTCGTTTCTGGACAAATCGGTGCATCGTATCCATTCCGGCCCAAATCGGTGCATTAAATGCAGCACCGGCATGAATTTCGGCACAGTAACAAAACTGACCCAGACGAACCAAAACAAAACTATTGGGTCCATAAGAGTGGATTTGGCACGTTCATTTCGTTTCTGGATGAATCGGTGCATCGTTTCATTTCCAGCCCGGATCGGTGCATTAAATGCAACACCTGTTTTTGGCACAGTAACGAAACTGACCCAAACGAACCAAAACATCAATATTGGGTCCAAAAAACTGGATTGGGTGCATTCGTTTTGTTTCTGGATGAATCGGTGCATCGTTTCATTTCCGGCCCGGATCGATGCATTAAATGCAACACCGACATGGTTTTCGGCTCAGTAACGAAACTGACCCAAACGAACCAAAACAAAACTATTGGGTCCATAAGAGTGGATTTGGCACGTTCGTTTCGTTTCTGGATGAATCGGTGCATCGTTTCATTTCCGGCCCGGATCGGTGCATTAAATGCGACACCGGCATGGTTTTCGGCACAGTAACGAAACTGACCCAAAAGAATCAAAACATCACTATTGGGTCCAAAAAAGTGGATTGGGTGCGTTTGTTTCATTTCTGGACGAATCGGTGCATCCTTTCATCTCCGGCCCGGATCGGTGCATTAAATGCAACACCGGCATGGTTTTCGGCACAGGAACGAAGCTGACCCAAACGAACCAAAACATCACTATTGGGTCCAAAAATGTCGATTGGGCACGTTCGTTTCGTGCTGGACGAATCGGTGCATCATTTCGTTTCGGGCCCGGATCGGTGCATTAAATGCAACACCGGCATGGTTTTCGGCACAGTAACGAAACGGACCCAAACGATCCAAAACATCACTATTGGGCCCAAAAAAGTGGATTGGGTGGATTCGTTTCGTTTCTGGACAAATCGGTGCATCGGATCCATTCGGGCCCGGATCGGTGCATTAAATGCAACACCGGCATGGTTTTCGGCACAGTAACGATACTGACCCAAACGAACCAAAACAAAACTATTGGGTCCATAAGAGTGGATTTGGCACGTTCGTTTCGTTTCTGGATGAATCGGTGCATCGTATCATTTCCGGCCCGGATCGGTGCATTAAATGCAACACCGGCATGGTTTTCGGCACAGTAACGAAACTGACCCAAACGAACCAAAACATCACTATTGGGTCCAAAAAAGTGGATTGGGTGCGTTCATTTTGTTTCTGGATGAATCGGTGCATCGTTTCATTTTCGGCCCGGATCGATGCATTAAATGCAACACCGACATGGTTTTCGGCACAGTAACGAAACTGACCCAAACGAACCAAAACATCACTATTGGGCCCAAAAAAGTGGATTGGGTGGATTCGTTTCGTTTCTGGACAAATCGGTGCATCGGATCCATTCGGGCCCGGATCGGTGCATTAAATGCAACACCGGCATGGTTTTCGGCACAGTAACGAAACTGACCCAAACGAACCAAAACAAAACTATTGGGTCCATAAGAGTGGATTTGGCACGTTCGTTTCGTTTCTGGATGAATCGGTGCATCGTTTCATTTCCGGCCCGGATCGGTGCATTAAATGCAACACCGGCATGGTTTTCGGCACAGTAACGAAACTGACCCAAACGAATCAAAACATCACAATTGGGTCCAAAAAAGTGGATTGGGTGCGTTTGTTTCATTTCTGGACGAATCGGTGCATCCTTTCATCTCCGGCCCGGATCGGTGCATTAAACGCAACACCGGCATGGTTTTTGGCACAGTAACGAAGCTGACCCAAACGAACCAAAACATCACTATTGGGTCCAAAAATGTCGATTGGGCACGTTCGTTTCGTTCTGGACGAATCGGTGCATCATTTCGTTTCGGGCCCGGATCGGTGCATTAAATGCAACACCGGCATGGTTTTCGGCACAGTAACGAAACGGACCCAAACGATCCAAAACATCACTATTGGGCCCAAAAAAGTGGATTGGGTGGATTCGTTTCGTTTCTGGACAAATCGGTGCATCGTATCCATTCCGGCCCAAATCGATGCATTAAATGCAGCACCGGCATGAATTTCGGCACAGTAACAAAACTGACCCAAACGAACCAAAACAAAACTATTGGGTCCATAAGAGTGGATTTGGCACGTTCATTTCGTTTCTGGATGAATCGGTGCATCGTTTCATTTCCAGCCCGGATCGGTGCATTAAATGCAACACCTGTTTTTGGCACAGTAACGAAACTGACCCAAACGAACCAAAACATCAATATTGGGTCCAAAAAACTGGATTGGGTGCATTCGTTTTGTTTCTGGATGAATCGGTGCATCGTTTCATTTCCGGCCCGGATCGATGCATTAAATGCAACACCGGCATGATTTTCGGCACAGTAACGAAACTGACCCAAACGAACCAAAACAAAACTATTGGGTCCATAAGAGTGGATTTGGCACGTTCGTTTCATTTCTGGATGAATCGGTGCATCGTTTCATTTCCGGCCCGGATCGGTGCATTAAATGCAACACTGGCATGGTTTTCGGCACAGTAACGAAACTGACCCAAACGAACCAAAACATCACTATTGGGTCCAAAAATGTGGATTGGGTGCGTTCATTTTGTTTCTGGATGAATCGGTGCATCGTTTCATTTTCGGCCCGGAACGATGCATTAAATGCAACACCGACATGGTTTTCGGCTCAGTAACGAAACTGACCCAAACGAACCAAAACAAAACTATTGGGTCCATAAGAGTGGATTTGGCACGTTCGTTTCGTTTCTGGATGAATCGGTGCATCGTTTCATTTCCGGCCCGGATCGGTGCATTAAATGCGACACCGGCATGGTTTTCGGCACAGTAACGAAACTGACCCAAAAGAATCAAAACATCACTATTGGGTCCAAAAAAGTGGATTGGGTGCATTTGTTTCATTTCTGGACGAATCGGTGCATCCTTTCATCTCCGGCCCGGATCGGTGCATTAAATGCAACACCGGCATGGTTTTCGGCACAGGAACGAAGCTGACCCAAACGAACCAAAACATCACTATTGGGTCCAAAAATGTCGATTGGGCACGTTCGTTTCGTGCTGGACGAATCGGTGCATCATTTCGTTTCGGGCCCGGATCGGTGCATTAAATGCAACACCGGCATGGTTTTCGGCACAGTAACGAAACGGACCCAAACGATCCAAAACATCACTATTGGGCCCAAAAAAGTGGATTGGGTGGATTCGTTTCATTTCTGGACAAATCGGTGCATCGGATCCATTCGGGGCCGGATCGGTGCATTAAATGCAACACCGGCATGGTTTTCGGCACAGTAACGAAACTGACCCAAACGAACCAAAACAAATCTATTGGGTCCATAAGAGTGGATTTGGCACGTTCGTTTCGTTTCTGGATGAATCGGTGCATCGTTTCATTTCCGGCCCGGATCGGTGCATTAAATGCGACACCGGCATGGTTTTCGGCACAGTAACGAAACTGACCCAAAAGAATCAAAACATCACTATTGGGTCAAAAAAAGTGGATTGGGTGCGTTTGTTTCATTTCTGGACGAATCGGTGCATCCTTTCATCTCCGGCCCGGATCGGTGCATTAAATGCAACACCGGCATGGTTTTCTGCACAGTAACGAAGCTGACCCAAACGAACCAAAACATCACTATTGGGTCCAAAAATGTCGATTGGGCACGTTCGTTTCATGCTGGACGAATCGGTGCATCATTTCGTTTCGGGCCCGGATCGGTGCATTAAATGCAACACCGGCATGGTTTTCGGCACAATAACGAAACGGACCCAAACGATCCAAAACATCACTATTGGGCCCAAAAAAGTGGATTGGGTGGATTCGTTTCGTTTCTGGACAAATCGGTGCATCGGATCCATTCGGGCCCGGATCGGTGCATTAAATGCAACACCGGCATGGTTTTCGGCACAGTAACGATACTGACCCAAACGAACCAAAACAAAACTATTGGGTCCATAAGAGTGGATTTGGCACGTTCGTTTCGTTTCTGGATGAATCGGTGCATCGTATCATTTCCGGCCCGGATCGATGCATTAAATGCAACACCGACATGGTTTTCGGCACAGTAACGAAACTGACCCAAACGAACCAAAACATCACTATTGGGCCCAAAAAAGTGGATTGGGTGGATTCGTTTCGTTTCTGGACAAATCGGTGCATCGGATCCATTCGGGCCCGGATCGGTGCATTAAATGCAACACCGGCATGGTTTTCGGCACAGTAACGATACTGACCCAAACGAACCAAAACAAAACTATTGGGTCCATAAGAGTGGATTTGGCACGTTCGTTTCGTTTCTGGATGAATCGGTGCATCGTTTCATTTCCGGCCCGGATCGGTGCATTAAATGCAACACCGGCATGGTTTTCGGCACAGTAACGAAACTGACCCAAACGAATCAAAACATCACTATTGGGTCCAAAAAAGTGGATTGGGTGCGTTTGTTTCATTTCTGGACGAATCGGTGCATCCTTTCATCTCCGGCCCGGATCGGTGCATTAAACGCAACACCGGCATGGTTTTTGGCACAGTAACGAAGCTGACCCAAACGAACCAAAACATCACTATTGGGTCCAAAAATGTCGATTGGGCACGTTCGTTTCGTTCTGGACGAATCGGTGCATCATTTCGTTTCGGGCCCGGATCGGTGCATTAAATGCAACACCGGCATGGTTTTCGGCACAGTAACGAAACGGACCCAAACGATCCAAAACATCACTATTGGGCCCAAAAAAGTGGATTGGGTGGATTCGTTTCGTTTCTGGACAAATCGGTGCATCGTATCCATTCCGGCCCAAATCGGTGCATTAAATGCAGCACCGGCATGAATTTCGGCACAGTAACAAAACTGACCCGAACGAACCAAAACAAAACTATTGGGTCCATAAGAGTGGATTTGGCACGTTCATTTCGTTTCTGGATGAATCGGTGCATCGTTTCATTTCCAGCCCGGATCGGTGCATTAAATGCAACACCTGTTTTTGGCACAGTAACGAAACTGACCCAAACGAACCAAAACATCAATATTGGGTCCAAAAAACTGGATTGGGTGCATTCGTTTTGTTTCTGGATGAATCGGTGCATCGTTTCATTTCCGGCCCGGATCGATGCATTAAATGCAACACCGACATGGTTTTCGGCTCAGTAACGAAACTGACCCAAACGAACCAAAACAAAACTATTGGGTCCATAAGAGTGGATTTGGCACGTTCGTTTCGTTTCTGGATGAATCGGTGCATCGTTTCATTTCCGGCCCGGATCGGTGCATTAAATGCGACACCGGCATGGTTTTCGGCACAGTAACGAAACTGACCCAAAAGAATCAAAACATCACTATTGGGTCCAAAAAAGTGGATTGGGTGCGTTTGTTTCATTTCTGGACGAATCGGTGCATCCTTTCATCTCCGGCCCGGATCGGTGCATTAAATGCAACACCGGCATGGTTTTCGGCACAGGAACGAAGCTGACCCAAACGAACCAAAACATCACTATTGGGTCCAAAAATGTCGATTGGGCACGTTCGTTTCGTGCTGGACGAATCGGTGCATCATTTCGTTTCGGGCCCGGATCGGTGCATTAAATGCAACACCGGCATGGTTTTCGGCACAGTAACGAAACGGACCCAAACGATCCAAAACATCACTATTGGGCCCAAAAAAGTGGATTGGGTGGATTCGTTTCGTTTCTGGACAAATCGGTGCATCGGATCCATTCGGGCCCGGATCGGTGCATTAAATGCAACACCGGCATGGTTTTCGGCACAGTAACGATACTGACCCAAACGAACCAAAACAAAACTATTGGGTCCATAAGAGTGGATTTGGCACGTTCGTTTCGTTTCTGGATGAATCGGTGCATCGTATCATTTCCGGCCCGGATCGGTGCATTAAATGCAACACCGGCATGGTTTTCGGCACAGTAACGAAACTGACCCAAACGAACCAAAACATCACTATTGGGTCCAAAAAAGTGGATTGGGTGCGTTCATTTTGTTTCTGGATGAATCGGTGCATCGTTTCATTTTCGGCCCGGATCGATGCATTAAATGCAACACCGACATGGTTTTCGGCACAGTAACGAAACTGACCCAAACGAACCAAAACATCACTATTGGGCCCAAAAAAGTGGATTGGGTGGATTCGTTTCGTTTCTGGACAAATCGGTGCATCGGATCCATTCGGGCCCGGATCGGTGCATTAAATGCAACACCGGCATGGTTTTCGGCACAGTAACGAAACTGACCCAAACGAACCAAAACAAAACTATTGGGTCCATAAGAGTGGATTTGGCACGTTCGTTTCGTTTCTGGATGAATCGGTGCATCGTTTCATTTCCGGCCCGGATCGGTGCATTAAATGCAACACCGGCATGGTTTCCGGCACAGTAACGAAACTGACCCAAACGAATCAAAACATCACTATTGGGTCCAAAAAAGTGGATTGGGTGCGTTTGTTTCATTTCTGGACGAATCGGTGCATCCTTTCATCTCCGGCCCGGATCGGTGCATTAAACGCAACACCAGCATGGTTTTTGGCACAGTAACGAAGCTGACCCAAACGAACCAAAACATCACTATTGGGTCCAAAAATGTCGATTGGGCACGTTCGTTTCGTTCTGGACGAATCGGTGCATCATTTCGTTTCGGGCCCGGATCGGTGCATTAAATGCAACACCGGCATGGTTTTCGGCACAGTAACGAAACGGACCCAAACGATCCAAAACATCACTATTGGGCCCAAAAAAGTGGATTGGGTGGATTCGTTTCGTTTCTGGACAAATCGGTGCATCGGATCCATTCGGGCCCGGATCGGTGCATTAAATGCAACACCGGCATGGTTTTCGGCACAGTAACGATACTGACCCAAACGAACCAAAACAAAACTATTGGGTCCATAAGAGTGGATTTGGCACGTTCGTTTCGTTTCTGGATGAATCGGTGCATCGTATCATTTCCGGCCCGGATCGGTGCATTAAATGCAACACCGGCATGGTTTTCGGCACAGTAACGAAACTGACCCAAACGAACCAAAACATCACTATTGGGTCCAAAAAAGTGGATTGGGTGCGTTCATTTTGTTTCTGGATGAATCGGTGCATCGTTTCATTTTCGGCCCGGATCGATGCATTAAATGCAACACCGACATGGTTTTCGGCACAGTAACGAAACTGACCCAAACGAACCAAAACATCACTATTGGGCCCAAAAAAGTGGATTGGGTGGATTCGTTTCGTTTCTGGACAAATCGGTGCATCGGATCCATTCGGGCCCGGATCGGTGCATTAAATGCAACACCGGCATGGTTTTCGGCACAGTAACGAAACTGACCCAAACGAACCAAAACAAAACTATTGGGTCCATAAGAGTGGATTTGGCACGTTCGTTTCGTTTCTGGATGAATCGGTGCATCGTTTCATTTCCGGCCCGGATCGGTGCATTAAATGCAACACCGGCATGGTTTCCGGCACAGTAACGAAACTGACCCAAACGAATCAAAACATCACTATTGGGTCCAAAAAAGTGGATTGGGTGCGTTTGTTTCATTTCTGGACGAATCGGTGCATCCTTTCATCTCCGGCCCGGATCGGTGCATTAAACGCAACACCGGCATGGTTTTTGGCACAGTAACGAAGCTGACCCAAACGAACCAAAACATCACTATTGGGTCCAAAAATGTCGATTGGGCACGTTCGTTTCGTTCTGGACGAATCGGTGCATCATTTCGTTTCGGGCCCGGATCGGTGCATTAAATGCAACACCGGCATGGTTTTCGGCACAGTAACGAAACGGACCCAAACGATCCAAAACATCACTATTGGGCCCAAAAAAGTGGATTGGGTGGATTCGTTTCGTTTCTGGACAAATCGGTGCATCGTATCCATTCCGGCCCAAATCGGTGCATTAAATGCAGCACCGGCATGAATTTCGGCACAGTAACAAAACTGACCCAAACGAACCAAAACAAAACTATTGGGTCCATAAGAGTGGATTTGGCACGTTCATTTCGTTTCTGGATGAATCGGTGCATCGTTTCATTTCCAGCCCGGATCGGTGCATTAAATGCAACACCTGTTTTTGGCACAGTAACGAAACTGACCCAAACGAACCAAAACATCAATATTGGGTCCAAAAAACTGGATTGGGTGCATTCGTTTTGTTTCTGGATGAATCGGTGCATCGTTTCATTTCCGGCCCGGATCGATGCATTAAATGCAACACCGGCATGATTTTCGGCACAGTAACGAAACTGACCCAAACGAACCAAAACAAAACTATTGGGTCCATAAGAGTGGATTTGGCACGTTCGTTTCATTTCTGGATGAATCGGTGCATCGTTTCATTTCCGGCCCGGATCGGTGCATTAAATGCAACACTGGCATGGTTTTCGGCACAGTAACGAAACTGACCCAAACGAACCAAAACATCACTATTGGGTCCAAAAATGTGGATTGGGTGCGTTCATTTTGTTTCTGGATGAATCGGTGCATCGTTTCATTTTCGGCCCGGAACGATGCATTAAATGCAACACCGACATGGTTTTCGGCTCAGTAACGAAACTGACCCAAACGAACCAAAACAAAACTATTGGGTCCATAAGAGTGGATTTGGCACGTTCGTTTCGTTTCTGGATGAATCGGTGCATCGTTTCATTTCCGGCCCGGATCGGTGCATTAAATGCGACACCGGCATGGTTTTCGGCACAGTAACGAAACTGACCCAAAAGAATCAAAACATCACTATTGGGTCCAAAAAAGTGGATTGGGTGCGTTTGTTTCATTTCTGGACGAATCGGTGCATCCTTTCATCTCCGGCCCGGATCGGTGCATTAAATGCAACACCGGCATGGTTTTCGGCACAGGAACGAAGCTGACCCAAACGAACCAAAACATCACTATTGGGTCCAAAAATGTCGATTGGGCACGTTCGTTTCGTGCTGGACGAATCGGTGCATCATTTCGTTTCGGGCCCGGATCGGTGCATTAAATGCAACACCGGCATGGTTTTCGGCACAGTAACGAAACGGACCCAAACGATCCAAAACATCACTATTGGGCCCAAAAAAGTGGATTGGGTGGATTCGTTTCGTTTCTGGACAAATCGGTGCATCGGATCCATTCGGGCCCGGATCGGTGCATTAAATGCAACACCGGCATGGTTTTCGGCACAGTAACGATACTGACCCAAACGAACCAAAACAAAACTATTGGGTCCATAAGAGTGGATTTGGCACGTTCGTTTCGTTTCTGGATGAATCGGTGCATCGTATCATTTCCGGCCCGGATCGGTGCATTAAATGCAACACCGGCATGGTTTTCGGCACAGTAACGAAACTGACCCAAACGAACCAAAACATCACTATTGGGTCCAAAAAAGTGGATTGGGTGCGTTCATTTTGTTTCTGGATGAATCGGTGCATCGTTTCATTTTCGGCCCGGATCGATGCATTAAATGCAACACCGACATGGTTTTCGGCACAGTAACGAAACTGACCCAAACGAACCAAAACATCACTATTGGGCCCAAAAAAGTGGATTGGGTGGATTCGTTTCGTTTCTGGACAAATCGGTGCATCGGATCCATTCGGGCCCGGATCGGTGCATTAAATGCAACACCGGCATGGTTTTCGGCACAGTAACGAAACTGACCCAAACGAACCAAAACAAAACTATTGGGTCCATAAGAGTGGATTTGGCACGTTCGTTTCGTTTCTGGATGAATCGGTGCATCGTTTCATTTCCGGCCCGGATCGGTGCATTAAATGCAACACCGGCATGGTTTTCGGCACAGTAACGAAACTGACCCAAACGAATCAAAACATCACTATTGGGTCCAAAAAAGTGGATTGGGTGCGTTTGTTTCATTTCTGGACGAATCGGTGCATCCTTTCATCTCCGGCCCGGATCGGTGCATTAAACGCAACACCGGCATGGTTTTTGGCACAGTAACGAAGCTGACCCAAACGAACCAAAACATCACTATTGGGTCCAAAAATGTCGATTGGGCACGTTCGTTTCGTTCTGGACGAATCGGTGCATCATTTCGTTTCGGGCCCGGATCGGTGCATTAAATGCAACACCGGCATGGTTTTCGGCACAGTAACGAAACGGACCCAAACGATCCAAAACATCACTATTGGGCCCAAAAAAGTGGATTGGGTGGATTCGTTTCGTTTCTGGACAAATCGGTGCATCGTATCCATTCCGGCCCAAATCGGTGCATTAAATGCAGCACCGGCATGAATTTCGGCACAGTAACAAAACTGACCCAAACGAACCAAAACAAAACTATTGGGTCCATAAGAGTGGATTTGGCACGTTCATTTCGTTTCTGGATGAATCGGTGCATCGTTCCATTTCCAGCCCGGATCGGTGCATTAAATGCAACACCTGTTTTTGGCACAGTAACGAAACTGACCCAAACGAACCAAAACATCAATATTGGGTCCAAAAAACTGGATTGGGTGCATTCGTTTTGTTTCTGGATGAATCGGTGCATCGTTTCATTTCCGGCCCGGATCGATGCATTAAATGCAACACCGGCATGATTTTCGGCACAGTAACGAAACTGACCCAAACGAACCAAAACAAAACTATTGGGTCCATAAGAGTGGATTTGGCACGTTCGTTTCATTTCTGGATGAATCGGTGCATCGTTTCATTTCCGGCCCGGATCGGTGCATTAAATGCAACACTGGCATGGTTTTCGGCACAGTAACGAAACTGACCCAAACGAACCAAAACATCACTATTGGGTCCAAAAATGTGGATTGGGTGCGTTCATTTTGTTTCTGGATGAATCGGTGCATCGTTTCATTTTCGGCCCGGAACGATGCATTAAATGCAACACCGACATGGTTTTCGGCTCAGTAACGAAACTGACCCAAACGAACCAAAACAAAACTATTGGGTCCATAAGAGTGGATTTGGCACGTTCGTTTCGTTTCTGGATGAATCGGTGCATCGTTTCATTTCCGGCCCGGATCGGTGCATTAAATGCGACACCGGCATGGTTTTCGGCACAGTAACGAAACTGACCCAAAAGAATCAAAACATCACTATTGGGTCCAAAAAAGTGGATTGGGTGCGTTTGTTTCATTTCTGGACGAATCGGTGCATCCTTTCATCTCCGGCCCGGATCGGTGCATTAAATGCAACACCGGCATGGTTTTCGGCACAGGAACGAAGCTGACCCAAACGAACCAAAACATCACTATTGGGTCCAAAAATGTCGATTGGGCACGTTCGTTTCGTGCTGGACGAATCGGTGCATCATTTCGTTTCGGGCCCGGATCGGTGCATTAAATGCAACACCGGCATGGTTTTCGGCACAGTAACGAAACGGACCCAAACGATCCAAAACATCACTATTGGGCCCAAAAAAGTGGATTGGGTGGATTCGTTTCATTTCTGGACAAATCGGTGCATCGGATCCATTCGGGGCCGGATCGGTGCATTAAATGCAACACCGGCATGGTTTTCGGCACAGTAACGAAACTGACCCAAACGAACCAAAACAAATCTATTGGGTCCATAAGAGTGGATTTGGCACGTTCGTTTCGTTTCTGGATGAATCGGTGCATCGTTTCATTTCCGGCCCGGATCGGTGCATTAAATGCAACACCGGCATGGTTTTCGGCACAGTAACGAAACTGACCCAAACGAATCAAAACATCACTATTGGGTCCAAAAAAGTGGATTGGGTGCGTTTGTTTCATTTCTGGACGAATCGGTGCATCCTTTCATCTCCGGCCCGGATCGGTGCATTAAATGCAACACCGGCATGGTTTTCGGCACAGTAACGAAGCTGACCCAAACGAACCAAAACATCACTATTGGGTCCAAAAATGTCGATTGGGCACGTTCGTTTCGTGCTGGACGAATCGGTGCATCATTTCGTTTCGGGCCCGGATCGGTGCATTAAATGCAACACCGGCATGGTTTTCGGCACAGTAGCGAAACGGACCCAAACGATCCAAAGCATCACTATTGGGCCCAAAAAAGTGGATTTGGTGGATTCGTTTCGTTTCTGGACAAATCGGTGCATCGGATCCATTCCGGCCCGAATCGGTGCATTAAATGCAGCACCGGCATGAATTTCGGCACAGTAACGAAACTGACCCAAACGAACCAAAACAAAACTATTGGGTCCATAAGAGTGGATTTGGCACGTTCGTTTCGTTTCTGGATGAATCGGTGCATCGTTTCATTTCCAGCCCGGATCGGTGCATTAAATGCAACACCTGTTTTTGGCACAGTAACGAAACTGACCCAAACGAACCAAAACATCAATATTGGGTCCAAACAAGTCGATTGGGCGCGTTCGTTTCATTTCTGGATGAATCGGTGCATCATTTCATTTCCGGCCCGCATCTGTGCATTAAATGCAACACCGACATGGTTTTTGGCACAGTAACGAAAATGACCCAAATGAACCAAAACATCACTATTGGCTACATAAATGTGGATTTGGCATGTTTGTTTCGTTTCTGGACGAATCGGTGCATCGTTTCATTTCCGGCCCGGATCGGTGCATTAAATGCAACACCGGCATGGTTTTCGGCACAGTAACGAAACTGACCCAAATGAACCAAAACATTACTATTGGGTCCAAAAAAGTGGATTGGGTGCGTTCATTTTGTTTCTGGATGAATCGGTGCATCGTTTCATTTCCGGCCCGGATCGATGCATGAAATGCAACACTGGCATGATTTTCGTCACAGTAACGAAACTGACCCAAACGAACCGAAACATAACTATTGGGTTCAAAAAAGTGGATTGGGTGCGTTTGTTTCGTTTCTGGACGAATCGGTGCATCGTTTCTTTTCCGGCCCGGATCGGTGCATTAAATGCAACACCGGCATGGTTTTCGGCACAGTGACGAAACTGACCCAAACCAACCAAAACATCACTATTGGGTCCACAAAAGTCGATTGGGCGCATTCGTTTAGTTTCTGGACGAATCGGTGCATCGTTTCATTTCCGGCCCGGATCGGTGCATTAAATGCAACACCGGCATGGTTTTCGGAATAGTAACGAAACTGACCCAAACGAACCAAAACATCACTATTGGGTCCAAAAAGGTAGATTGGGTGCGTTCGTTTCATTTCTAGACGAATCGGTGCATCCTTTCATTTCCGGCCCGGATCGGTGCATTAAATGCACCAACGGCATGGTTTTCGGCACAGTAACGAAACCGACCCAAACAAATCCAAACATCACTATTGGGTCGAAAAAAGTGGATTGGGTGCGTTTGTTTCATTTCTGGACGAATCGGTGCATCCTTTCATCTCCGCCCGGATCGGTGCATTAAATGCAACACCGGCATGGTTTTCGGCACAGTAACGAAACTGACCCAAACGAACCAAAACATCACTATTGGGTCCAAAAAAGTGGATTGGGTGCGTTCATTTTGTTTCTAGATGAATCGGTGCATCGTTTCATTTCCGGCCCGGATCTGTGCATTAAATGCAACACCGGCATGGTTTTCGGCACAGTAACGAAACTGACCCAAACGAACCAAAACAAAACTATTGGGTCCATAAGAGTGGATTTGGCACGTTCGTTTCATTTCTGGATGAATCGGTGCATCGTTTCATTTCCGGCCCGGATCGGTGCATTAAATGCAACACTGGCATGGTTTTTGGCACAGTAACGAAACTGACCCAAACGAACCAAAACATCACTATTGGGTCCAAAAATGTGGATTGGGTGCGTTCATTTTGTTTCTGGATGAATCGGTGCATCGTTTCATTTTCGGCCCGGAACGATGCATTAAATGCAACACCGACATGGTTTTCGGCTCAGTAACGAAACTGACCCAAACGAACCAAAACAAAACTATTGGGTCCATAAGAGTGGATTTGGCACGTTCGTTTCGTTTCTGGATGAATCGGTGCATCGTTTCATTTCCGGCCCGGATCGGTGCATTAAATGCGACACCGGCATGGTTTTCGGCACAGTAACGAAACTGACCCAAAAGAATCAAAACATCACTATTGGGTCAAAAAAAGTGGATTGGGTGCGTTTGTTTCATTTCTGGACGAATCGGTGCATCCTTTCATCTCCGGCCCGGATCGGTGCATTAAATGCAACACCGGCATGGTTTTCTGCACAGTAACGAAGCTGACCCAAACGAACCAAAACATCACTATTGGGTCCAAAAATGTCGATTGGGCACGTTCGTTTCATGCTGGACGAATCGGTGCATCATTTCGTTTCGGGCCCGGATCGGTGCATTAAATGCAACACCGGCATGGTTTTCGGCACAATAACGAAACGGACCCAAACGATCCAAAACATCACTATTGGGCCCAAAAAAGTGGATTGGGTGGATTCGTTTCGTTTCTGGACAAATCGGTGCATCGGATCCATTCGGGCCCGGATCGGTGCATTAAATGCAACACCGGCATGGTTTTCGGCACAGTAACGATACTGACCCAAACGAACCAAAACAAAACTATTGGGTCCATAAGAGTGGATTTGGCACGTTCGTTTCGTTTCTGGATGAATCGGTGCATCGTATCATTTCCGGCCCGGATCGATGCATTAAATGCAACACCGACATGGTTTTCGGCACAGTAACGAAACTGACCCAAACGAACCAAAACATCACTATTGGGCCCAAAAAAGTGGATTGGGTGGATTCGTTTCGTTTCTGGACAAATCGGTGCATCGGATCCATTCGGGCCCGGATCGGTGCATTAAATGCAACACCGGCATGGTTTTCGGCACAGTAACGAAACTGACCCAAACGAACCAAAACAAAACTATTGGGTCCATAAGAGTGGATTTGGCACGTTCGTTTCGTTTCTGGATGAATCGGTGCATCGTTTCATTTCCGGCCAGGATCGGTGCATTAAATGCAACACCGGCATGGTTTTCGGCACAGTAACGAAACTGACCCAAACGAATCAAAACATCACTATTGGGTCCAAAAAAGTGGATTGGGTGCGTTTGTTTCATTTCTGGACGAATCGGTGCATCCTTTCATCTCCGGCCCGGATCGGTGCATTAAACGCAACACCGGCATGGTTTTTGGCACAGTAACGAAGCTGACCCAAACGAACCAAAACATCACTATTGGGTCCAAAAATGTCGATTGGGCACGTTCGTTTCGTTCTGGACGAATCGGTGCATCATTTCGTTTCGGGCCCGGATCGGTGCATTAAATGCAACACCGGCATGGTTTTCGGCACAGTAACGAAACGGACCCAAACGATCCAAAACATCACTATTGGGCCCAAAAAAGTGGATTGGGTGGATTCGTTTCGTTTCTGGACAAATCGGTGCATCGTATCCATTCCGGCCCAAATCGGTGCATTAAATGCAGCACCGGCATGAATTTCGGCACAGTAACAAAACTGACCCAAACGAACCAAAACAAAACTATTGGGTCCATAAGAGTGGATTTGGCACGTTCATTTCGTTTCTGGATGAATCGGTGCATCGTTTCATTTCCAGCCCGGATCGGTGCATTAAATGCAACACCTGTTTTTGGCACAGTAACGAAACTGACCCAAACGAACCAAAACATCAATATTGGGTCCAAAAAACTGGATTGGGTGCATTCGTTTTGTTTCTGGATGAATTGGTGCATCGTTTCATTTCCGGCCCGGATCGATGCATTAAATGCAACACCGACATGGTTTTCGGCTCAGTAACGAAACTGACCCAAACGAACCAAAACAAAACTATTGGGTCCATAAGAGTGGATTTGGCACGTTCGTTTCGTTTCTGGATGAATCGGTGCATCGTTTCATTTCCGGCCCGGATCGGTGCATTAAATGCGACACCTGCATGGTTTTCGGCACAGTAACGAAACTGACCCAAAAGAATCAAAACATCACTATTGGGTCCAAAAAAGTGGATTGGGTGCGTTTGTTTCATTTCTGGACGAATCGGTGCATCCTTTCATCTCCGGCCCGGATCGGTGCATTAAATGCAACACCGGCATGGTTTTCGGCACAGGAACGAAGCTGACCCAAACGAACCAAAACATCACTATTGGGTCCAAAAATGTCGATTGGGCACGTTCGTTTCGTGCTGGACGAATCGGTGCATCATTTCGTTTCGGGCCCGGATCGGTGCATTAAATGCAACACCGGCATGGTTTTCGGCACAGTAACGAAACGGACCCAAACGATCCAAAACATCACTATTGGGCCCAAAAAAGTGGATTGGGTGGATTCGTTTCGTTTCTGGACAAATCGGTGCATCGGATCCATTCGGGCCCGGATCGGTGCATTAAATGCAACACCGGCATGGTTTTCGGCACAGTAACGATACTGACCCAAACGAACCAAAACAAAACTATTGGGTCCATAAGAGTGGATTTGGCACGTTCGTTTCGTTTCTGGATGAATCGGTGCATCGTATCATTTCCGGCCCGGATCGGTGCATTAAATGCAACACCGGCATGGTTTTCGGCACAGTAACGAAACTGACCCAAACGAACCAAAACATCACTATTGGGTCCAAAAAAGTGGATTGGGTGCGTTCATTTTGTTTCTGGATGAATCGGTGCATCGTTTCATTTTCGGCCCGGATCGATGCATTAAATGCAACACCGACATGGTTTTCGGCACAGTAACGAAACTGACCCAAACGAACCAAAACATCACTATTGGGCCCAAAAAAGTGGATTGGGTGGATTCGTTTCGTTTCTGGACAAATCGGTGCATCGGATCCATTCGGGCCCGGATCGGTGCATTAAATGCAACACCGGCATGGTTTTCGGCACAGTAACGAAACTGACCCAAACGAACCAAAACAAAACTATTGGGTCCATAAGAGTGGATTTGGCACGTTCGTTTCGTTTCTGGATGAATCGGTGCATCGTTTCATTTCCGGCCCGGATCGGTGCATTAAATGCAACACCGGCATGGTTTTCGGCACAGTAACGAAACTGACCCAAACGAATCAAAACATCACTATTGGGTCCAAAAAAGTGGATTGGGTGCGTTTGTTTCATTTCTGGACGAATCGGTGCATCCTTTCATCTCCGGCCCGGATCGGTGCATTAAACGCAACACCGGCATGGTTTTTGGCACAGTAACGAAGCTGACCCAAACGAACCAAAACATCACTATTGGGTCCAAAAATGTCGATTGGGCACGTTCGTTTCGTTCTGGACGAATCGGTGCATCATTTCGTTTCGGGCCCGGATCGGTGCATTAAATGCAACACCGGCATGGTTTTCGGCACAGTAACGAAACGGACCCAAACGATCCAAAACATCACTATTGGGCCCAAAAAAGTGGATTGGGTGGATTCGTTTCGTTTCTGGACAAATCGGTGCATCGTATCCATTCCGGCCCAAATCGGTGCATTAAATGCAGCACCGGCATGAATTTCGGCACAGTAACAAAACTGACCCAAACGAACCAAAACAAAACTATTGGGTCCATAAGAGTGGATTTGGCACGTTCATTTCGTTTCTGGATGAATCGGTGCATCGTTTCATTTCCAGCCCGGATCGGTGCATTAAATGCAACACCTGTTTTTGGCACAGTAACGAAACTGACCCAAACGAACCAAAACATCAATATTGGGTCCAAAAAACTGGATTGGGTGCATTCGTTTTGTTTCTGGATGAATCGGTGCATCGTTTCATTTCCGGCCCGGATCGATGCATTAAATGCAACACCGGCATGATTTTCGGCACAGTAACGAAACTGACCCAAACGAACCAAAACAAAACTATTGGGTCCATAAGAGTGGATTTGGCACGTTCGTTTCATTTCTGGATGAATCGGTGCATCGTTTCATTTCCGGCCCGGATCGGTGCATTAAATGCAACACTGGCATGGTTTTCGGCACAGTAACGAAACTGACCCAAACGAACCAAAACATCACTATTGGGTCCAAAAATGTGGATTGGGTGCGTTCATTTTGTTTCTGGATGAATCGGTGCATCGTTTCATTTTCGGCCCGGAACGATGCATTAAATGCAACACCGACATGGTTTTCGGCTCAGTAACGAAACTGACCCAAACGAACCAAAACAAAACTATTGGGTCCATAAGAGTGGATTTGGCACGTTCGTTTCGTTTCTGGATGAATCGGTGCATCGTTTCATTTCCGGCCCGGATCGGTGCATTAAATGCGACACCGGCATGGTTTTCGGCACAGTAACGAAACTGACCCAAAAGAATCAAAACATCACTATTGGGTCCAAAAAAGTGGATTGGGTGCGTTTGTTTCATTTCTGGACGAATCGGTGCATCCTTTCATCTCCGGCCCGGATCGGTGCATTAAATGCAACACCGGCATGGTTTTCGGCACAGGAACGAAGCTGACCCAAACGAACCAAAACATCACTATTGGGTCCAAAAATGTCGATTGGGCACGTTCGTTTCGTGCTGGACGAATCGGTGCATCATTTCGTTTCGGGCCCGGATCGGTGCATTAAATGCAACACCGGCATGGTTTTCGGCACAGTAACGAAACGGACCCAAACGATCCAAAACATCACTATTGGGCCCAAAAAAGTGGATTGGGTGGATTCGTTTCATTTCTGGACAAATCGGTGCATCGGATCCATTCGGGGCCGGATCGGTGCATTAAATGCAACACCGGCATGGTTTTCGGCACAGTAACGAAACTGACCCAAACGAACCAAAACAAATCTATTGGGTCCATAAGAGTGGATTTGGCACGTTCGTTTCGTTTCTGGATGAATCGGTGCATCGTTTCATTTCCGGCCCGGATCGGTGCATTAAATGCAACACCGGCATGGTTTTCGGCACAGTAACGAAACTGACCCAAACGAATCAAAACATCACTATTGGGTCCAAAAAAGTGGATTGGGTGCGTTTGTTTCATTTCTGGACGAATCGGTGCATCCTTTCATCTCCGGCCCGGATCGGTGCATTAAATGCAACACCGGCATGGTTTTCGGCACAGTAACGAAGCTGACCCAAACGAACCAAAACATCACTATTGGGTCCAAAAATGTCGATTGGGCACGTTCGTTTCGTGCTGGACGAATCGGTGCATCATTTCGTTTCGGGCCCGGATCGGTGCATTAAATGCAACACCGGCATGGTTTTCGGCACAGTAACGAAACGGACCCAAACGATCCAAAGCATCACTATTGGGCCCAAAAAAGTGGATTGGGTGGATTCGTTTCGTTTCTGGACAAATCGGTGCATCGGATCCATTCCGGCCCGAATCGGTGCATTAAATGCAGCACCGGCATGAATTTCGGCACAGTAACGAAACTGACCCAAACGAACCAAAACAAAACTATTGGGTCCATAAGAGTGGATTTGGCACGTTCGTTTCGTTTCTGGATGAATCGGTGCATCGTTTCATTTCCAGCCCGGATCGGTGCATTAAATGCAACACCTGTTTTTGGCACAGTAACGAAACTGACCCAAACGAACCAAAACATCAATATTGGGTCCAAACAAGTCGATTGGGCGCGTTCGTTTCATTTCTGGATGAATCGGTGCATCATTTCATTTCCGGCCCGCATCTGTGCATTAAATGCAACACCGACATGGTTTTTGGCACAGTAACGAAAATGACCCAAATGAACCAAAACATCACTATTGGCTACATAAATGTGGATTTGGCATGTTTGTTTCGTTTCTGGATGAATCGGTGCATCGTTTCATTTCCGGCCCGGATCGGTGCATTAAATGCAACACCGGCATGGTTTTCGGCACAGTAACAAAACTGACCCAAATGAACCAAAACATTACTATTGGGTCCAAAAAAGTGGATTGGGTGCGTTCATTTTGTTTCTGGATGAATCGGTGCATCGTTTCATTTCCGGCCCGGATCGATGCATGAAATGCAACACTGGCATGATTTTCGTCACAGTAACGAAACTGACCCAAACGAACCGAAACATAACTATTGGGTTCAAAAAAGTGGATTGGGTGCGTTTGTTTCGTTTCTGGACGAATCGGTGCATCGTTTCTTTTCCGGCCCGGATCGGTGCATTAAATGCAACACCGGCATGGTTTTCGGCACAGTGACGAAACTGACCCAAACCAACCAAAACATCACTATTGGGTCCACAAAAGTCGATTGGGCGCATTCGTTTAGTTTCTGGACGAATCGGTGCATCGTTTCATTTCCGGCCCGGATCGGTGCATTAAATGCAACACCGGCATGGTTTTCGGAATAGTAACGAAACTGACCCAAACGAACCAAAACATCACTATTGGGTCCAAAAAGGTAGATTGGGTGCGTTCGTTTCATTTCTAGACGAATCGGTGCATCCTTTCATTTCCGGCCCGGATCGGTGCATTAAATGCACCAACGGCATGGTTTTCGGCACAGTAACGAAACCGACCCAAACAAATCCAAACATCACTATTGGGTTGAAAAAAGTGGATTGGGTGCGTTTGTTTCATTTCTGGACGAATCGGTGCATCCTTTCATCTCCGCCCGGATCGGTGCATTAAATGCAACACCGGCATGGTTTTCGGCACAGTAACGAAACTGACCCAAACGAACCAAAACATCACTATTGGGTCCAAAAAAGTGGATTGGGTGCGTTCATTTTGTTTCTAGATGAATCGGTGCATCGTTTCATTTCCGGCCCGGATCTGTGCATTAAATGCAACACCGGCATGGTTTTCGGCACAGTAACGAAACTGACCCAAACGAACCAAAACAAAACTATTGGGTCCATAAGAGTGGATTTGGCACGTTCGTTTCATTTCTGGATGAATCGGTGCATCGTTTCATTTCCGGCCCGGATCGGTGCATTAAATGCAACACTGGCATGGTTTTCGGCACAGTAACGAAACTGACCCAAACGAACCAAAACATCACTATTGGGTCCAAAAATGTGGATTGGGTGCGTTCATTTTGTTTCTGGATGAATCGGTGCATCGTTTCATTTTCGGCCCGGAACGATGCATTAAATGCAACACCGACATGGTTTTCGGCTCAGTAACGAAACTGACCCAAACGAACCAAAACAAAACTATTGGGTCCATAAGAGTGGATTTGGCACGTTCGTTTCGTTTCTGGATGAATCGGTGCATCGTTTCATTTCCGGCCCGGATCGGTGCATTAAATGCGACACCGGCATGGTTTTCGGCACAGTAACGAAACTGACCCAAAAGAATCAAAACATCACTATTGGGTCCAAAAAAGTGGATTGGGTGCGTTTGTTTCATTTCTGGACGAATCGGTGCATCCTTTCATCTCCGGCCCGGATCGGTGCATTAAATGCAACACCGGCATGGTTTTCGGCACAGGAACGAAGCTGACCCAAACGAACCAAAACATCACTATTGGGTCCAAAAATGTCGATTGGGCACGTTCGTTTCGTGCTGGACGAATCGGTGCATCATTTCGTTTCGGGCCCGGATCGGTGCATTAAATGCAACACCGGCATGGTTTTCGGCACAGTAACGAAACGGACCCAAACGATCCAAAACATCACTATTGGGCCCAAAAAAGTGGATTGGGTGGATTCGTTTCATTTCTGGACAAATCGGTGCAT
This sequence comes from Echinochloa phyllopogon, assembly GCA_033239725.1. Taxonomy (NCBI): domain Eukaryota; kingdom Viridiplantae; phylum Streptophyta; class Magnoliopsida; order Poales; family Poaceae; genus Echinochloa; species Echinochloa phyllopogon. Next base: position 36,268,620 of record BTCW01000018.1, read on the forward strand.
CGGATCCATTCGGGGCCGGATCGGTGCATTAAATGCAACACCGGCATGGTTTTCGGCACAGTAACGAAACTGACCCAAACGAACCAAAACAAATCTATTGGGTCCATAAGAGTGGATTTGGCACGTTCGTTTCGTTTCTGGATGAATCGGTGCATCGTTTCATTTCCGGCCCGGATCGGTGCATTAAATGCAACACCGGCATGGTTTTCGGCACAGTAACGAAACTGACCCAAACGAATCAAAACATCACTATTGGGTCCAAAAAAGTGGATTGGGTGCGTTTGTTTCATTTCTGGACGAATCGGTGCATCCTTTCATCTCCGGCCCGGATCGGTGCATTAAATGCAACACCGGCATGGTTTTCGGCACAGTAACGAAGCTGACCCAAACGAACCAAAACATCACTATTGGGTCCAAAAATGTCGATTGGGCACGTTCGTTTCGTGCTGGACGAATCGGTGCATCATTTCGTTTCGTGCCCGGATCGGTGCATTAAATGCAACACCGGCATGGTTTTCGGCACAGTAACGAAACGGACCCAAACGATCCAAAGCATCACTATTGGGCCCAAAAAAGTGGATTGGGTGGATTCGTTTCGTTTCTGGACAAATCGGTGCATCGGATCCATTCCGGCCCGAATCGGTGCATTAAATGCAGCACCGGCATGAATTTCGGCACAATAACGAAACTGACCCAAACGAACCAAAACAAAACTATTGGGTCCATAAGAGTGGATTTGGCACGTTCGTTTCGTTTCTGGATGAATCGGTGCATCGTTTCATTTCCAGCCCGGATCGGTGCATTAAATGCAACACCTGTTTTTGGCACAGTAACGAAACTGACCCAAACGAACCAAAACATCAATATTGGGTCCAAACAAGTCGATTGGGCGCGTTCGTTTCATTTCTGGATGAATCGGTGCATCATTTCATTTCCGGCCCGCATCTGTGCATTAAATGCAACACCGACATGGTTTTTGGCACAGTAACGAAAATGACCCAAATGAACCAAAACATCACTATTGGCTACATAAATGTGGATTTGGCATGTTTGTTTCGTTTCTGGACGAATCGGTGCATCGTTTCATTTCCGGCCCGGATCGGTGCATTAAATGCAACACCGGCATGGTTTTCGGCACAGTAACGAAACTGACCCAAATGAACCAAAACATTACTATTGGGTCCAAAAAAGTGGATTGGGTACGTTCATTTTGTTTCTGGATGAATCGGTGCATCGTTTCATTTCCGGCCCGAATCGATGCATGAAATGCAACACTGGCATGATTTTCGTCACAGTAACGAAACTGACCCAAACGAACCGAAACATAACTATTGGGTTCAAAAAAGTGGATTGGGTGCGTTTGTTTCGTTTCTGGACGAATCGGTGCATCGTTTCTTTTCCGGCCCGGATCGGTGCATTAAATGCAACACCGGCATGGTTTTCGGCACAGTGACGAAACTGACCCAAACCAACCAAAACATCACTATTGGGTCCACAAAAGTCGATTGGGCGCATTCGTTTAGTTTCTGGACGAATCGGTGCATCGTTTCATTTCCGGCCCGGATCGGTGCATTAAATGCAACACCGGCATGGTTTTCGGAATAGTAACGAAACTGACCCAAACGAACCAAAACATCACTATTGGGTCCAAAAAGGTAGATTGGGTGCGTTCGTTTCATTTCTAGACGAATCGGTGCATCCTTTCATGTCCGGCCCGGATCGATGCATTAAATGCACCAACGGCATGGTTTTCGGCACAGTAACGAAACCGACCCAAACAAATCCAAACATCACTATTGGGTCCAAAAAAGTGGATTGGGTGCGTTCATTTTGTTTCTGGACAAATCGGTGCATCGGATCCATTCGGGCCCGGATCGGTGCATTAAATGCAACACCGGCATGGTTTTCGGCACAGTAACGAAACTGACCCAAACGAACCAAAACAAAACTATTGGGTCCATAAGAGTGGAGTTGGCACGTTCGTTTCATTTCTGGATGAATCGGTGCATCGTTTCATTTCCGGCCCGGATCGGTGCATTAAATGCAACACTGGCATGGTTTTCGGCACAGTAACGAAACTGACCCAAACGAATCAAAACATCACTATTGGGTCCAAAAAAGTGGATTGGGTGCGTTTGTTTCATTTCTGGACGAATCGGTGCATCCTTTCATCTCCGGCCCGGATCGGTGCATTAAACGCAACACCGGCATGGTTTTTGGCACAGTAACGAAGCTGACCCAAACGAACCAAAACATCACTATTGGGTCCAAAAATGTCGATTGGGCACGTTCGTTTCGTTCTGGACGAATCGGTGCATCATTTCGTTTCGGGCCCGGATCGGTGCATTAAATGCAACACCGGCATGGTTTTCGGCACAGTAACGAAACGGACCCAAACGATCCAAAACATCACTATTGGGCCCAAAAAAGTGGATTGGGTGGATTCGTTTCGTTTCTGGACAAATCGGTGCATCGTATCCATTCCGGCCCAAATCGGTGCATTAAATGCAGCACCGGCATGAATTTCGGCACAGTAACAAAACTGACCCAAACGAACCAAAACAAAACTATTGGGTCCATAAGAGTGGATTTGGCACGTTCATTTCGTTTCTGGATGAATCGGTGCATCGTTTCATTTCCAGCCCGGATCGGTGCATTAAATGCAACACCTGTTTTTGGCACAGTAACGAAACTGACCCAAACGAACCAAAACATCAATATTGGGTCCAAAAAACTGGATTGGGTGCATTCGTTTTGTTTCTGGATGAATCGGTGCATCGTTTCATTTCCGGCCCGGATCGATGCATTAAATGCAACACCGACATGGTTTTCGGCTCAGTAACGAAACTGACCCAAACGAACCAAAACAAAACTATTGGGTCCATAAGAGTGGATTTGGCACGTTCGTTTCGTTTCTGGATGAATCGGTGCATCGTTTCATTTCCGGCCCGGATCGGTGCATTAAATGCGACACCGGCATGGTTTTCGGCACAGTAACGAAACTGACCCAAAAGAATCAAAACATCACTATTGGGTCCAAAAAAGTGGATTGGGTGCGTTTGTTTCATTTCTGGACGAATCGGTGCATCCTTTCATCTCCGGCCCGGATCGGTGCATTAAATGCAACACCGGCATGGTTTTCGGCACAGGAACGAAGCTGACCCAAACGAACCAAAACATCACTATTGGGTCCAAAAATGTCGATTGGGCACGTTCGTTTCGTGCTGGACGAATCGGTGCATCATTTCGTTTCGGGCCCGGATCGGTGCATTAAATGCAACACCGGCATGGTTTTCGGCACAGTAACGAAACGGACCCAAACGATCCAAAACATCACTATTGGGCCCAAAAAAGTGGATTGGGTGGATTCGTTTCGTTTCTGGACAAATCGGTGCATCGGATCCATTCGGGCCCGGATCGGTGCATTAAATGCAACACCGGCATGGTTTTCGGCACAGTAACGATACTGACCCAAACGAACCAAAACAAAACTATTGGGTCCATAAGAGTGGATTTGGCACGTTCGTTTCGTTTCTGGATGAATCGGTGCATCGTATCATTTCCGGCCCGGATCGGTGCATTAAATGCAACACCGGCATGGTTTTCGGCACAGTAACGAAACTGACCCAAACGAACCAAAACATCACTATTGGGTCCAAAAAAGTGGATTGGGTGCGTTCATTTTGTTTCTGGATGAATCGGTGCATCGTTTCATTTTCGGCCCGGATCGATGCATTAAATGCAACACCGACATGGTTTTCGGCACAGTAACGAAACTGACCCAAACGAACCAAAACATCACTATTGGGCCCAAAAAAGTGGATTGGGTGGATTCGTTTCGTTTCTGGACAAATCGGTGCATCGGATCCATTCGGGCCCGGATCGGTGCATTAAATGCAACACCGGCATGGTTTTCGGCACAGTAACGAAACTGACCCAAACGAACCAAAACAAAACTATTGGGTCCATAAGAGTGGATTTGGCACGTTCGTTTCGTTTCTGGATGAATCGGTGCATCGTTTCATTTCCGGCCCGGATCGGTGCATTAAATGCAACACCGGCATGGTTTTCGGCACAGTAACGAAACTGACCCAAACGAATCAAAACATCACTATTGGGTCCAAAAAAGTGGATTGGGTGCGTTTGTTTCATTTCTGGACGAATCGGTGCATCCTTTCATCTCCGGCCCGGATCGGTGCATTAAACGCAACACCGGCATGGTTTTTGGCACAGTAACGAAGCTGACCCAAACGAACCAAAACATCACTATTGGGTCCAAAAATGTCGATTGGGCACGTTCGTTTCGTTCTGGACGAATCGGTGCATCATTTCGTTTCGGGCCCGGATCGGTGCATTAAATGCAACACCGGCATGGTTTTCGGCACAGTAACGAAACGGACCCAAACGATCCAAAACATCACTATTGGGCCCAAAAAAGTGGATTGGGTGGATTCGTTTCGTTTCTGGACAAATCGGTGCATCGTATCCATTCCGGCCCAAATCGGTGCATTAAATGCAGCACCGGCATGAATTTCGGCACAGTAACAAAACTGACCCAAACGAACCAAAACAAAACTATTGGGTCCATAAGAGTGGATTTGGCACGTTCATTTCGTTTCTGGATGAATCGGTGCATCGTTTCATTTCCAGCCCGGATCGGTGCATTAAATGCAACACCTGTTTTTGGCACAGTAACGAAACTGACCCAAACGAACCAAAACATCAATATTGGGTCCAAAAAACTGGATTGGGTGCATTCGTTTTGTTTCTGGATGAATCGGTGCATCGTTTCATTTCCGGCCCGGATCGATGCATTAAATGCAACACCGACATGGTTTTCGGCTCAGTAACGAAACTGACCCAAACGAACCAAAACAAAACTATTGGGTCCATAAGAGTGGATTTGGCACGTTCGTTTCGTTTCTGGATGAATCGGTGCATCGTTTCATTTCCGGCCCGGATCGGTGCATTAAATGCGACACCGGCATGGTTTTCGGCACAGTAACGAAACTGACCCAAAAGAATCAAAACATCACTATTGGGTCCAAAAAAGTGGATTGGGTGCGTTTGTTTCATTTCTGGACGAATCGGTGCATCCTTTCATCTCCGGCCCGGATCGGTGCATTAAATGCAACACCGGCATGGTTTTCGGCACAGTAACGAAGCTGACCCAAACGAACCAAAACATCACTATTGGGTCCAAAAATGTCGATTGGGCACGTTCGTTTCGTGCTGGACGAATCGGTGCATCGTTTCATTTCCGGCCCGGATCGGTGCATTAAATGCAACACCGGCATGGTTTTCGGCACAGTAACGAAACTGACCCAAACGAACCAAAACATCACTATTGGGTCCAAAAATGTGGATTGGGTGCGTTCATTTTGTTTCTGGATGAATCGGTGCATCGTTTCATTTTCGGCCCGGAACGATGCATTAAATGCAACACCGACATGGTTTTCGGCTCAGTAACGAAACTGACCCAAACGAACCAAAACAAAACTATTGGGTCCATAAGAGTGGATTTGGCACGTTCGTTTCGTTTCTGGATGAATCGGTGCATCGTTTCATTTCCGGCCCGGATCGGTGCATTAAATGCGACACCGGCATGGTTTTCGGCACAGTAACGAAACTGACCCAAAAGAATCAAAACATCACTATTGGGTCCAAAAAAGTGGATTGGGTGCGTTTGTTTCATTTCTGGACGAATCGGTGCATCCTTTCATCTCCGGCCCGGATCGGTGCATTAAATGCAACACCGGCATGGTTTTCGGCACAGGAACGAAGCTGACCCAAACGAACCAAAACATCACTATTGGGTCCAAAAATGTCGATTGGGCACGTTCGTTTCGTGCTGGACGAATCGGTGCATCATTTCGTTTCGGGCCCGGATCGGTGCATTAAATGCAACACCGGCATGGTTTTCGGCACAGTAACGAAACGGACCCAAACGATCCAAAACATCACTATTGGGCCCAAAAAAGTGGATTGGGTGGATTCGTTTCATTTCTGGACAAATCGGTGCATCGGATCCATTCGGGGCCGGATCGGTGCATTAAATGCAACACCGGCATGGTTTTCGGCACAGTAACGAAACTGACCCAAACGAACCAAAACAAATCTATTGGGTCCATAAGAGTGGATTTGGCACGTTCGTTTCGTTTCTGGATGAATCGGTGCATCGTTTCATTTCCGGCCCGGATCGGTGCATTAAATGCAACACCGGCATGGTTTTCGGCACAGTAACGAAACTGACCCAAACGAATCAAAACATCACTATTGGGTCCAAAAAAGTGGATTGGGTGCGTTTGTTTCATTTCTGGACGAATCGGTGCATCCTTTCATCTCCGGCCCGGATCGGTGCATTAAATGCAACACCGGCATGGTTTTCGGCACAGTAACGAAGCTGACCCAAACGAACCAAAACATCACTATTGGGTCCAAAAATGTCGATTGGGCACGTTCGTTTCGTGCTGGACGAATCGGTGCATCATTTCGTTTCGGGCCCGGATCGGTGCATTAAATGCAACACCGGCATGGTTTTCGGCACAGTAACGAAACAGACCCAAACGATCCAAAGCATCACTATTGGGCCCAAAAAAGTGGATTTGGTGGATTCGTTTCGTTTCTGGACAAATCGGTGCATCGGATCCATTCCGGCCCGAATCGGTGCATTAAATGCAGCACCGGCATGAATTTCGGCACAGTAACGAAACTGACCCAAACGAACCAAAACAAAACTATTGGGTCCATAAGAGTGGATTTGGCACGTTCGTTTCGTTTCTGGATGAATCGGTGCATCGTTTCATTTCCAGCCCGGATCGGTGCATTAAATGCAACACCTGTTTTTGGCACAGTAACGAAACTGACCCAAACGAACCAAAACATCAATATTGGGTCCAAACAAGTCGATTGGGCGCGTTCGTTTCATTTCTGGATGAATCGGTGCATCATTTCATTTCCGGCCCGCATCTGTGCATTAAATGCAACACCGACATGGTTTTTGGCACAGTAACGAAAATGACCCAAATGAACCAAAACATCACTATTGGCTACATAAATGTGGATTTGGCATGTTTGTTTCGTTTCTGGACGAATCGGTGCATCGTTTCATTTCCGGCCCGGATCGGTGCATTAAATGCAACACCGGCATGGTTTTCGGCACAGTAACGAAACTGACCCAAATGAACCAAAACATTACTATTGGGTCCAAAAAAGTGGATTGGGTGCGTTCATTTTGTTTCTGGATGAATCGGTGCATCGTTTCATTTCCGGCCCGGATCGATGCATGAAATGCAACACTGGCATGATTTTCGTCACAGTAACGAAACTGACCCAAACGAACCGAAACATAACTATTGGGTTCAAAAAAGTGGATTGGGTGCGTTTGTTTCGTTTCTGGACGAATCGGTGCATCGTTTCTTTTCCGGCCCGGATCGGTGCATTAAATGCAACACCGGCATGGTTTTCGGCACAGTGACGAAACTGACCCAAACCAACCAAAACATCACTATTGGGTCCACAAAAGTCGATTGGGCGCATTCGTTTAGTTTCTGGACGAATCGGTGCATCGTTTCATTTCCGGCCCGGATCGGTGCATTAAATGCAACACCGGCATGGTTTTCGGAATAGTAACGAAACTGACCCAAACGAACCAAAACATCACTATTGGGTCCAAAAAGGTAGATTGGGTGCGTTCGTTTCATTTCTAGACGAATCGGTGCATCCTTTCATTTCCGGCCCGGATCGGTGCATTAAATGCACCAACGGCATGGTTTTCGGCACAGTAACGAAACCGACCCAAACAAATCCAAACATCACTATTGGGTCGAAAAAAGTGGATTGGGTGCGTTTGTTTCATTTCTGGACGAATCGGTGCATCCTTTCATCTCCGCCCGGATCGGTGCATTAAATGCAACACCGGCATGGTTTTCGGCACAGTAACGAAACTGACCCAAACGAACCAAAACATCACTATTGGGTCCAAAAAAGTGGATTGGGTGCGTTCATTTTGTTTCTAGATGAATCGGTGCATCGTTTCATTTCCGGCCCGGATCTGTGCATTAAATGCAACACCGGCATGGTTTTCGGCACAGTAACGAAACTGACCCAAACGAACCAAAACAAAACTATTGGGTCCATAAGAGTGGATTTGGCACGTTCGTTTCATTTCTGGATGAATCGGTGCATCGTTTCATTTCCGGCCCGGATCGGTGCATTAAATGCAACACTGGCATGGTTTTTGGCACAGTAACGAAACTGACCCAAACGAACCAAAACATCACTATTGGGTCCAAAAATGTGGATTGGGTGCGTTCATTTTGTTTCTGGATGAATCGGTGCATCGTTTCATTTTCGGCCCGGAACGATGCATTAAATGCAACACCGACATGGTTTTCGGCTCAGTAACGAAACTGACCCAAACGAACCAAAACAAAACTATTGGGTCCATAAGAGTGGATTTGGCACGTTCGTTTCGTTTCTGGATGAATCGGTGCATCGTTTCATTTCCGGCCCGGATCGGTGCATTAAATGCGACACCGGCATGGTTTTCGGCACAGTAACGAAACTGACCCAAAAGAATCAAAACATCACTATTGGGTCAAAAAAAGTGGATTGGGTGCGTTTGTTTCATTTCTGGACGAATCGGTGCATCCTTTCATCTCCGGCCCGGATCGGTGCATTAAATGCAACACCGGCATGGTTTTCTGCACAGTAACGAAGCTGACCCAAACGAACCAAAACATCACTATTGGGTCCAAAAATGTCGATTGGGCACGTTCGTTTCATGCTGGACGAATCGGTGCATCATTTCGTTTCGGGCCCGGATCGGTGCATTAAATGCAACACCGGCATGGTTTTCGGCACAATAACGAAACGGACCCAAACGATCCAAAACATCACTATTGGGCCCAAAAAAGTGGATTGGGTGGATTCGTTTCGTTTCTGGACAAATCGGTGCATCGGATCCATTCGGGCCCGGATCGGTGCATTAAATGCAACACCGGCATGGTTTTCGGCACAGTAACGATACTGACCCAAACGAACCAAAACAAAACTATTGGGTCCATAAGAGTGGATTTGGCACGTTCGTTTCGTTTCTGGATGAATCGGTGCATCGTATCATTTCCGGCCCGGATCGATGCATTAAATGCAACACCGACATGGTTTTCGGCACAGTAACGAAACTGACCCAAACGAACCAAAACATCACTATTGGGCCCAAAAAAGTGGATTGGGTGGATTCGTTTCGTTTCTGGACAAATCGGTGCATCGGATCCATTCGGGCCCGGATCGGTGCATTAAATGCAACACCGGCATGGTTTTCGGCACAGTAACGAAACTGACCCAAACGAACCAAAACAAAACTATTGGGTCCATAAGAGTGGATTTGGCACGTTCGTTTCGTTTCTGGATGAATCGGTGCATCGTTTCATTTCCGGCCAGGATCGGTGCATTAAATGCAACACCGGCATGGTTTTCGGCACAGTAACGAAACTGACCCAAACGAATCAAAACATCACTATTGGGTCCAAAAAAGTGGATTGGGTGCGTTTGTTTCATTTCTGGACGAATCGGTGCATCCTTTCATCTCCGGCCCGGATCGGTGCATTAAACGCAACACCGGCATGGTTTTTGGCACAGTAACGAAGCTGACCCAAACGAACCAAAACATCACTATTGGGTCCAAAAATGTCGATTGGGCACGTTCGTTTCGTTCTGGACGAATCGGTGCATCATTTCGTTTCGGGCCCGGATCGGTGCATTAAATGCAACACCGGCATGGTTTTCGGCACAGTAACGAAACGGACCCAAACGATCCAAAACATCACTATTGGGCCCAAAAAAGTGGATTGGGTGGATTCGTTTCGTTTCTGGACAAATCGGTGCATCGTATCCATTCCGGCCCAAATCGGTGCATTAAATGCAGCACCGGCATGAATTTCGGCACAGTAACAAAACTGACCCAAACGAACCAAAACAAAACTATTGGGTCCATAAGAGTGGATTTGGCACGTTCATTTCGTTTCTGGATGAATCGGTGCATCGTTTCATTTCCAGCCCGGATCGGTGCATTAAATGCAACACCTGTTTTTGGCACAGTAACGAAACTGACCCAAACGAACCAAAACATCAATATTGGGTCCAAAAAACTGGATTGGGTGCATTCGTTTTGTTTCTGGATGAATTGGTGCATCGTTTCATTTCCGGCCCGGATCGATGCATTAAATGCAACACCGACATGGTTTTCGGCTCAGTAACGAAACTGACCCAAACGAACCAAAACAAAACTATTGGGTCCATAAGAGTGGATTTGGCACGTTCGTTTCGTTTCTGGATGAATCGGTGCATCGTTTCATTTCCGGCCCGGATCGGTGCATTAAATGCGACACCTGCATGGTTTTCGGCACAGTAACGAAACTGACCCAAAAGAATCAAAACATCACTATTGGGTCCAAAAAAGTGGATTGGGTGCGTTTGTTTCATTTCTGGACGAATCGGTGCATCCTTTCATCTCCGGCCCGGATCGGTGCATTAAATGCAACACCGGCATGGTTTTCGGCACAGGAACGAAGCTGACCCAAACGAACCAAAACATCACTATTGGGTCCAAAAATGTCGATTGGGCACGTTCGTTTCGTGCTGGACGAATCGGTGCATCATTTCGTTTCGGGCCCGGATCGGTGCATTAAATGCAACACCGGCATGGTTTTCGGCACAGTAACGAAACGGACCCAAACGATCCAAAACATCACTATTGGGCCCAAAAAAGTGGATTGGGTGGATTCGTTTCGTTTCTGGACAAATCGGTGCATCGGATCCATTCGGGCCCGGATCGGTGCATTAAATGCAACACCGGCATGGTTTTCGGCACAGTAACGATACTGACCCAAACGAACCAAAACAAAACTATTGGGTCCATAAGAGTGGATTTGGCACGTTCGTTTCGTTTCTGGATGAATCGGTGCATCGTATCATTTCCGGCCCGGATCGGTGCATTAAATGCAACACCGGCATGGTTTTCGGCACAGTAACGAAACTGACCCAAACGAACCAAAACATCACTATTGGGTCCAAAAAAGTGGATTGGGTGCGTTCATTTTGTTTCTGGATGAATCGGTGCATCGTTTCATTTTCGGCCCGGATCGATGCATTAAATGCAACACCGACATGGTTTTCGGCACAGTAACGAAACTGACCCAAACGAACCAAAACATCACTATTGGGCCCAAAAAAGTGGATTGGGTGGATTCGTTTCGTTTCTGGACAAATCGGTGCATCGGATCCATTCGGGCCCGGATCGGTGCATTAAATGCAACACCGGCATGGTTTTCGGCACAGTAACGAAACTGACCCAAACGAACCAAAACAAAACTATTGGGTCCATAAGAGTGGATTTGGCACGTTCGTTTCGTTTCTGGATGAATCGGTGCATCGTTTCATTTCCGGCCCGGATCGGTGCATTAAATGCAACACCGGCATGGTTTTCGGCACAGTAACGAAACTGACCCAAACGAATCAAAACATCACTATTGGGTCCAAAAAAGTGGATTGGGTGCGTTTGTTTCATTTCTGGACGAATCGGTGCATCCTTTCATCTCCGGCCCGGATCGGTGCATTAAACGCAACACCGGCATGGTTTTTGGCACAGTAACGAAGCTGACCCAAACGAACCAAAACATCACTATTGGGTCCAAAAATGTCGATTGGGCACGTTCGTTTCGTTCTGGACGAATCGGTGCATCATTTCGTTTCGGGCCCGGATCGGTGCATTAAATGCAACACCGGCATGGTTTTCGGCACAGTAACGAAACGGACCCAAACGATCCAAAACATCACTATTGGGCCCAAAAAAGTGGATTGGGTGGATTCGTTTCGTTTCTGGACAAATCGGTGCATCGTATCCATTCCGGCCCAAATCGGTGCATTAAATGCAGCACCGGCATGAATTTCGGCACAGTAACAAAACTGACCCAAACGAACCAAAACAAAACTATTGGGTCCATAAGAGTGGATTTGGCACGTTCATTTCGTTTCTGGATGAATCGGTGCATCGTTTCATTTCCAGCCCGGATCGGTGCATTAAATGCAACACCTGTTTTTGGCACAGTAACGAAACTGACCCAAACGAACCAAAACATCAATATTGGGTCCAAAAAACTGGATTGGGTGCATTCGTTTTGTTTCTGGATGAATCGGTGCATCGTTTCATTTCCGGCCCGGATCGATGCATTAAATGCAACACCGGCATGATTTTCGGCACAGTAACGAAACTGACCCAAACGAACCAAAACAAAACTATTGGGTCCATAAGAGTGGATTTGTCACGTTCGTTTCATTTCTGGATGAATCGGTGCATCGTTTCATTTCCGGCCCGGATCGGTGCATTAAATGCAACACTGGCATGGTTTTCGGCACAGTAACGAAACTGACCCAAACGAACCAAAACATCACTATTGGGTCCAAAAATGTGGATTGGGTGCGTTCATTTTGTTTCTGGATGAATCGGTGCATCGTTTCATTTTCGGCCCGGAACGATGCATTAAATGCAACACCGACATGGTTTTCGGCTCAGTAACGAAACTGACCCAAACGAACCAAAACAAAACTATTGGGTCCATAAGAGTGGATTTGGCACGTTCGTTTCGTTTCTGGATGAATCGGTGCATCGTTTCATTTCCGGCCCGGATCGGTGCATTAAATGCGACACCGGCATGGTTTTCGGCACAGTAACGAAACTGACCCAAAAGAATCAAAACATCACTATTGGGTCCAAAAAAGTGGATTGGGTGCGTTTGTTTCATTTCTGGACGAATCGGTGCATCCTTTCATCTCCGGCCCGGATCGGTGCATTAAATGCAACACCGGCATGGTTTTCGGCACAGGAACGAAGCTGACCCAAACGAACCAAAACATCACTATTGGGTCCAAAAATGTCGATTGGGCACGTTCGTTTCGTGCTGGACGAATCGGTGCATCATTTCGTTTCGGGCCCGGATCGGTGCATTAAATGCAACACCGGCATGGTTTTCGGCACAGTAACGAAACGGACCCAAACGATCCAAAACATCACTATTGGGCCCAAAAAAGTGGATTGGGTGGATTCGTTTCATTTCTGGACAAATCGGTGCATCGGATCCATTCGGGGCCGGATCGGTGCATTAAATGCAACACCGGCATGGTTTTCGGCACAGTAACGAAACTGACCCAAACGAACCAAAACAAATCTATTGGGTCCATAAGAGTGGATTTGGCACGTTCGTTTCGTTTCTGGATGAATCGGTGCATCGTTTCATTTCCGGCCCGGATCGGTGCATTAAATGCAACACCGGCATGGTTTTCGGCACAGTAACGAAACTGACCCAAACGAATCAAAACATCACTATTGGGTCCAAAAAAGTGGATTGGGTGCGTTTGTTTCATTTCTGGACGAATCGGTGCATCCTTTCATCTCCGGCCCGGATCGGTGCATTAAATGCAACACCGGCATGGTTTTCGGCACAGTAACGAAGCTGACCCAAACGAACCAAAACATCACTATTGGGTCCAAAAATGTCGATTGGGCACGTTCGTTTCGTGCTGGACGAATCGGTGCATCATTTCGTTTCGGGCCCGGATCGGTGCATTAAATGCAACACCGGCATGGTTTTCGGCACAGTAACGAAACGGACCCAAACGATCCAAAGCATCACTATTGGGCCCAAAAAAGTGGATTGGGTGGATTCGTTTCGTTTCTGGACAAATCGGTGCATCGGATCCATTCCGGCCCGAATCGGTGCATTAAATGCAGCACCGGCATGAATTTCGGCACAGTAACGAAACTGACCCAAACGAACCAAAACAAAACTATTGGGTCCATAAGAGTGGATTTGGCACGTTCGTTTCGTTTCTGGATGAATCGGTGCATCGTTTCATTTCCAGCCCGGATCGGTGCATTAAATGCAACACCTGTTTTTGGCACAGTAACGAAACTGACCCAAACGAACCAAAACATCAATATTGGGTCCAAACAAGTCGATTGGGCGCGTTCGTTTCATTTCTGGATGAATCGGTGCATCATTTCATTTCCGGCCCGCATCTGTGCATTAAATGCAACACCGACATGGTTTTTGGCACAGTAACGAAAATGACCCAAATGAACCAAAACATCACTATTGGCTACATAAATGTGGATTTGGCATGTTTGTTTCGTTTCTGGATGAATCGGTGCATCGTTTCATTTCCGGCCCGGATCGGTGCATTAAATGCAACACCGGCATGGTTTTCGGCACAGTAACAAAACTGACCCAAATGAACCAAAACATTACTATTGGGTCCAAAAAAGTGGATTGGGTGCGTTCATTTTGTTTCTGGATGAATCGGTGCATCGTTTCATTTCCGGCCCGGATCGATGCATGAAATGCAACACTGGCATGATTTTCGTCACAGTAACGAAACTGACCCAAACGAACCGAAACATAACTATTGGGTTCAAAAAAGTGGATTGGGTGCGTTTGTTTCGTTTCTGGACGAATCGGTGCATCGTTTCTTTTCCGGCCCGGATCGGTGCATTAAATGCAACACCGGCATGGTTTTCGGCACAGTGACGAAACTGACCCAAACCAACCAAAACATCACTATTGGGTCCACAAAAGTCGATTGGGCGCATTCGTTTAGTTTCTGGACGAATCGGTGCATCGTTTCATTTCCGGCCCGGATCGGTGCATTAAATGCAACACCGGCATGGTTTTCGGAATAGTAACGAAACTGACCCAAACGAACCAAAACATCACTATTGGGTCCAAAAAGGTAGATTGGGTGCGTTCGTTTCATTTCTAGACGAATCGGTGCATCCTTTCATTTCCGGCCCGGATCGGTGCATTAAATGCACCAACGGCATGGTTTTCGGCACAGTAACGAAACCGACCCAAACAAATCCAAACATCACTATTGGGTTGAAAAAAGTGGATTGGGTGCGTTTGTTTCATTTCTGGACGAATCGGTGCATCCTTTCATCTCCGCCCGGATCGGTGCATTAAATGCAACACCGGCATGGTTTTCGGCACAGTAACGAAACTGACCCAAACGAACCAAAACATCACTATTGGGTCCAAAAAAGTGGATTGGGTGCGTTCATTTTGTTTCTAGATGAATCGGTGCATCGTTTCATTTCCGGCCCGGATCTGTGCATTAAATGCAACACCGGCATGGTTTTCGGCACAGTAACGAAACTGACCCAAACGAACCAAAACAAAACTATTGGGTCCATAAGAGTGGATTTGGCACGTTCGTTTCATTTCTGGATGAATCGGTGCATCGTTTCATTTCCGGCCCGGATCGGTGCATTAAATGCAACACTGGCATGGTTTTCGGCACAGTAACGAAACTGACCCAAACGAACCAAAACATCACTATTGGGTCCAAAAATGTGGATTGGGTGCGTTCATTTTGTTTCTGGATGAATCGGTGCATCGTTTCATTTTCGGCCCGGAACGATGCATTAAATGCAACACCGACATGGTTTTCGGCTCAGTAACGAAACTGACCCAAACGAACCAAAACAAAACTATTGGGTCCATAAGAGTGGATTTGGCACGTTCGTTTCGTTTCTGGATGAATCGGTGCATCGTTTCATTTCCGGCCCGGATCGGTGCATTAAATGCGACACCGGCATGGTTTTCGGCACAGTAACGAAACTGACCCAAAAGAATCAAAACATCACTATTGGGTCCAAAAAAGTGGATTGGGTGCGTTTGTTTCATTTCTGGACGAATCGGTGCATCCTTTCATCTCCGGCCCGGATCGGTGCATTAAATGCAACACCGGCATGGTTTTCGGCACAGGAACGAAGCTGACCCAAACGAACCAAAACATCACTATTGGGTCCAAAAATGTCGATTGGGCACGTTCGTTTCGTGCTGGACGAATCGGTGCATCATTTCGTTTCGGGCCCGGATCGGTGCATTAAATGCAACACCGGCATGGTTTTCGGCACAGTAACGAAACGGACCCAAACGATCCAAAACATCACTATTGGGCCCAAAAAAGTGGATTGGGTGGATTCGTTTCATTTCTGGACAAATCGGTGCATCGGATCCATTCGGGGCCGGATCGGTGCATTAAATGCAACACCGGCATGGTTTTCGGCACAGTAACGAAACTGACCCAAACGAACCAAAACAAATCTATTGGGTCCATAAGAGTGGATTTGGCACGTTCGTTTCGTTTCTGGATGAATCGGTGCATCGTTTCATTTCCGGCCCGGATCGGTGCATTAAATGCAACACCGGCATGGTTTTCGGCACAGTAACGAAACTGACCCAAACGAATCAAAACATCACTATTGGGTCCAAAAAAGTGGATTGGGTGCGTTTGTTTCATTTCTGGACGAATCGGTGCATCCTTTCATCTCCGGCCCGGATCGGTGCATTAAATGCAACACCGGCATGGTTTTCGGCACAGTAACGAAGCTGACCCAAACGAACCAAAACATCACTATTGGGTCCAAAAATGTCGATTGGGCACGTTCGTTTCGTGCTGGACGAATCGGTGCATCATTTCGTTTCGTGCCCGGATCGGTGCATTAAATGCAACACCGGCATGGTTTTCGGCACAGTAACGAAACGGACCCAAACGATCCAAAGCATCACTATTGGGCCCAAAAAAGTGGATTGGGTGGATTCGTTTCGTTTCTGGACAAATCGGTGCATCGGATCCATTCCGGCCCGAATCGGTGCATTAAATGCAGCACCGGCATGAATTTCGGCACAATAACGAAACTGACCCAAACGAACCAAAACAAAACTATTGGGTCCATAAGAGTGGATTTGGCACGTTCGTTTCGTTTCTGGATGAATCGGTGCATCGTTTCATTTCCAGCCCGGATCGGTGCATTAAATGCAACACCTGTTTTTGGCACAGTAACGAAACTGACCCAAACGAACCAAAACATCAATATTGGGTCCAAACAAGTCGATTGGGCGCGTTCGTTTCATTTCTGGATGAATCGGTGCATCATTTCATTTCCGGCCCGCATCTGTGCATTAAATGCAACACCGACATGGTTTTTGGCACAGTAACGAAAATGACCCAAATGAACCAAAACATCACTATTGGCTACATAAATGTGGATTTGGCATGTTTGTTTCGTTTCTGGACGAATCGGTGCATCGTTTCATTTCCGGCCCGGATCGGTGCATTAAATGCAACACCGGCATGGTTTTCGGCACAGTAACGAAACTGACCCAAATGAACCAAAACATTACTATTGGGTCCAAAAAAGTGGATTGGGTACGTTCATTTTGTTTCTGGATGAATCGGTGCATCGTTTCATTTCCGGCCCGAATCGATGCATGAAATGCAACACTGGCATGATTTTCGTCACAGTAACGAAACTGACCCAAACGAACCGAAACATAACTATTGGGTTCAAAAAAGTGGATTGGGTGCGTTTGTTTCGTTTCTGGACGAATCGGTGCATCGTTTCTTTTCCGGCCCGGATCGGTGCATTAAATGCAACACCGGCATGGTTTTCGGCACAGTGACGAAACTGACCCAAACCAACCAAAACATCACTATTGGGTCCACAAAAGTCGATTGGGCGCATTCGTTTAGTTTCTGGACGAATCGGTGCATCGTTTCATTTCCGGCCCGGATCGGTGCATTAAATGCAACACCGGCATGGTTTTCGGAATAGTAACGAAACTGACCCAAACGAACCAAAACATCACTATTGGGTCCAAAAAGGTAGATTGGGTGCGTTCGTTTCATTTCTAGACGAATCGGTGCATCCTTTCATGTCCGGCCCGGATCGATGCATTAAATGCACCAACGGCATGGTTTTCGGCACAGTAACGAAACCGACCCAAACAAATCCAAACATCACTATTGGGTCCAAAAAAGTGGATTGGGTGCGTTCATTTTGTTTCTGGACAAATCGGTGCATCGGATCCATTCGGGCCCGGATCGGTGCATTAAATGCAACACCGGCATGGTTTTCGGCACAGTAACGAAACTGACCCAAACGAACCAAAACAAAACTATTGGGTCCATAAGAGTGGAGTTGGCACGTTCGTTTCATTTCTGGATGAATCGGTGCATCGTTTCATTTCCGGCCCGGATCGGTGCATTAAATGCAACACTGGCATGGTTTTCGGCACAGTAACGAAACTGACCCAAACGAATCAAAACATCACTATTGGGTCCAAAAAAGTGGATTGGGTGCGTTTGTTTCATTTCTGGACGAATCGGTGCATCCTTTCATCTCCGGCCCGGATCGGTGCATTAAACGCAACACCGGCATGGTTTTTGGCACAGTAACGAAGCTGACCCAAACGAACCAAAACATCACTATTGGGTCCAAAAATGTCGATTGGGCACGTTCGTTTCGTTCTGGACGAATCGGTGCATCATTTCGTTTCGGGCCCGGATCGGTGCATTAAATGCAACACCGGCATGGTTTTCGGCACAGTAACGAAACGGACCCAAACGATCCAAAACATCACTATTGGGCCCAAAAAAGTGGATTGGGTGGATTCGTTTCGTTTCTGGACAAATCGGTGCATCGTATCCATTCCGGCCCAAATCGGTGCATTAAATGCAGCACCGGCATGAATTTCGGCACAGTAACAAAACTGACCCAAACGAACCAAAACAAAACTATTGGGTCCATAAGAGTGGATTTGGCACGTTCATTTCGTTTCTGGATGAATCGGTGCATCGTTTCATTTCCAGCCCGGATCGGTGCATTAAATGCAACACCTGTTTTTGGCACAGTAACGAAACTGACCCAAACGAACCAAAACATCAATATTGGGTCCAAAAAACTGGATTGGGTGCATTCGTTTTGTTTCTGGATGAATCGGTGCATCGTTTCATTTCCGGCCCGGATCGATGCATTAAATGCAACACCGACATGGTTTTCGGCTCAGTAACGAAACTGACCCAAACGAACCAAAACAAAACTATTGGGTCCATAAGAGTGGATTTGGCACGTTCGTTTCGTTTCTGGATGAATCGGTGCATCGTTTCATTTCCGGCCCGGATCGGTGCATTAAATGCGACACCGGCATGGTTTTCGGCACAGTAACGAAACTGACCCAAAAGAATCAAAACATCACTATTGGGTCCAAAAAAGTGGATTGGGTGCGTTTGTTTCATTTCTGGACGAATCGGTGCATCCTTTCATCTCCGGCCCGGATCGGTGCATTAAATGCAACACCGGCATGGTTTTCGGCACAGGAACGAAGCTGACCCAAACGAACCAAAACATCACTATTGGGTCCAAAAATGTCGATTGGGCACGTTCGTTTCGTGCTGGACGAATCGGTGCATCATTTCGTTTCGGGCCCGGATCGGTGCATTAAATGCAACACCGGCATGGTTTTCGGCACAGTAACGAAACGGACCCAAACGATCCAAAACATCACTATTGGGCCCAAAAAAGTGGATTGGGTGGATTCGTTTCGTTTCTGGACAAATCGGTGCATCGGATCCATTCGGGCCCGGATCGGTGCATTAAATGCAACACCGGCATGGTTTTCGGCACAGTAACGATACTGACCCAAACGAACCAAAACAAAACTATTGGGTCCATAAGAGTGGATTTGGCACGTTCGTTTCGTTTCTGGATGAATCGGTGCATCGTATCATTTCCGGCCCGGATCGGTGCATTAAATGCAACACCGGCATGGTTTTCGGCACAGTAACGAAACTGACCCAAACGAACCAAAACATCACTATTGGGTCCAAAAAAGTGGATTGGGTGCGTTCATTTTGTTTCTGGATGAATCGGTGCATCGTTTCATTTTCGGCCCGGATCGATGCATTAAATGCAACACCGACATGGTTTTCGGCACAGTAACGAAACTGACCCAAACGAACCAAAACATCACTATTGGGCCCAAAAAAGTGGATTGGGTGGATTCGTTTCGTTTCTGGACAAATCGGTGCATCGGATCCATTCGGGCCCGGATCGGTGCATTAAATGCAACACCGGCATGGTTTTCGGCACAGTAACGAAACTGACCCAAACGAACCAAAACAAAACTATTGGGTCCATAAGAGTGGATTTGGCACGTTCGTTTCGTTTCTGGATGAATCGGTGCATCGTTTCATTTCCGGCCCGGATCGGTGCATTAAATGCAACACCGGCATGGTTTTCGGCACAGTAACGAAACTGACCCAAACGAATCAAAACATCACTATTGGGTCCAAAAAAGTGGATTGGGTGCGTTTGTTTCATTTCTGGACGAATCGGTGCATCCTTTCATCTCCGGCCCGGATCGGTGCATTAAACGCAACACCGGCATGGTTTTTGGCACAGTAACGAAGCTGACCCAAACGAACCAAAACATCACTATTGGGTCCAAAAATGTCGATTGGGCACGTTCGTTTCGTTCTGGACGAATCGGTGCATCATTTCGTTTCGGGCCCGGATCGGTGCATTAAATGCAACACCGGCATGGTTTTCGGCACAGTAACGAAACGGACCCAAACGATCCAAAACATCACTATTGGGCCCAAAAAAGTGGATTGGGTGGATTCGTTTCGTTTCTGGACAAATCGGTGCATCGTATCCATTCCGGCCCAAATCGGTGCATTAAATGCAGCACCGGCATGAATTTCGGCACAGTAACAAAACTGACCCAAACGAACCAAAACAAAACTATTGGGTCCATAAGAGTGGATTTGGCACGTTCATTTCGTTTCTGGATGAATCGGTGCATCGTTTCATTTCCAGCCCGGATCGGTGCATTAAATGCAACACCTGTTTTTGGCACAGTAACGAAACTGACCCAAACGAACCAAAACATCAATATTGGGTCCAAAAAACTGGATTGGGTGCATTCGTTTTGTTTCTGGATGAATCGGTGCATCGTTTCATTTCCGGCCCGGATCGATGCATTAAATGCAACACCGACATGGTTTTCGGCTCAGTAACGAAACTGACCCAAACGAACCAAAACAAAACTATTGGGTCCATAAGAGTGGATTTGGCACGTTCGTTTCGTTTCTGGATGAATCGGTGCATCGTTTCATTTCCGGCCCGGATCGGTGCATTAAATGCGACACCGGCATGGTTTTCGGCACAGTAACGAAACTGACCCAAAAGAATCAAAACATCACTATTGGGTCCAAAAAAGTGGATTGGGTGCGTTTGTTTCATTTCTGGACGAATCGGTGCATCCTTTCATCTCCGGCCCGGATCGGTGCATTAAATGCAACACCGGCATGGTTTTCGGCACAGTAACGAAGCTGACCCAAACGAACCAAAACATCACTATTGGGTCCAAAAATGTCGATTGGGCACGTTCGTTTCGTGCTGGACGAATCGGTGCATCGTTTCATTTCCGGCCCGGATCGGTGCATTAAATGCAACACCGGCATGGTTTTCGGCACAGTAACGAAACTGACCCAAATGAACCAAAACATCACTATTGGGTCCAAAAATGTGGATTGGGTGCGTTCATTTTGTTTCTGGATGAATCGGTGCATCGTTTCATTTTCGGCCCGGAACGATGCATTAAATGCAACACCGACATGGTTTTCGGCTCAGTAACGAAACTGACCCAAACGAACCAAAACAAAACTATTGGGTCCATAAGAGTGGATTTGGCACGTTCGTTTCGTTTCTGGATGAATCGGTGCATCGTTTCATTTCCGGCCCGGATCGGTGCATTAAATGCGACACCGGCATGGTTTTCGGCACAGTAACGAAACTGACCCAAAAGAATCAAAACATCACTATTGGGTCCAAAAAAGTGGATTGGGTGCGTTTGTTTCATTTCTGGACGAATCGGTGCATCCTTTCATCTCCGGCCCGGATCGGTGCATTAAATGCAACACCGGCATGGTTTTCGGCACAGGAACGAAGCTGACCCAAACGAACCAAAACATCACTATTGGGTCCAAAAATGTCGATTGGGCACGTTCGTTTCGTGCTGGACGAATCGGTGCATCATTTCGTTTCGGGCCCGGATCGGTGCATTAAATGCAACACCGGCATGGTTTTCGGCACAGTAACGAAACGGACCCAAACGATCCAAAACATCACTATTGGGCCCAAAAAAGTGGATTGGGTGGATTCGTTTCATTTCTGGACAAATCGGTGCATCGGATCCATTCGGGGCCGGATCGGTGCATTAAATGCAACACCGGCATGGTTTTCGGCACAGTAACGAAACTGACCCAAACGAACCAAAACAAATCTATTGGGTCCATAAGAGTGGATTTGGCACGTTCGTTTCGTTTCTGGATGAATCGGTGCATCGTTTCATTTCCGGCCCGGATCGGTGCATTAAATGCAACACCGGCATGGTTTTCGGCACAGTAACGAAACTGACCCAAACGAATCAAAACATCACTATTGGGTCCAAAAAAGTGGATTGGGTGCGTTTGTTTCATTTCTGGACGAATCGGTGCATCCTTTCATCTCCGGCCCGGATCGGTGCATTAAATGCAACACCGGCATGGTTTTCGGCACAGTAACGAAGCTGACCCAAACGAACCAAAACATCACTATTGGGTCCAAAAATGTCGATTGGGCACGTTCGTTTCGTGCTGGACGAATCGGTGCATCATTTCGTTTCGGGCCCGGATCGGTGCATTAAATGCAACACCGGCATGGTTTTCGGCACAGTAACGAAACGGACCCAAACGATCCAAAACATCACTATTGGGCCCAAAAAAGTGGATTGGGTGGATTCGTTTCGTTTCTGGACAAATCGGTGCATCGGATCCATTCCGGCCCGAATCGGTGCATTAAATGCAGCACCGGCATGAATTTCGGCACAGTAACGAAACTGACCCAAACGAACCAAAACAAAACTATTGGGTCCATAAGAGTGGATTTGGCACGTTCGTTTCGTTTCTGGATGAATCGGTGCATCGTTTCATTTCCAGCCCGGATCGGTGCATTAAATGCAACACCTGTTTTTGGCACAGTAACGAAACTGACCCAAACGAACCAAAACATCAATATTGGGTCCAAACAAGTCGATTGGGCGCGTTCGTTTCATTTCTGGATGAATCGGAGCATCATTTCATTTCCGGCCCGCATTTGTGCATTAAATGCAACACCGACATGGTTTTTGGCACAGTAACGAAAATGACCCAAATGAACCAAAACATCACTATTGGCTACATAAATGTGGATTTGGCATGTTTGTTTCGTTTCTGGACGAATCGGTGCATCGTTTCATTTCCGGCCCGGATCGGTGCATTAAATGCAACACCGGCATGGTTTTCGGCACAGTAACGAAACTGACCCAAATGAACCAAAACATTACTATTGGGTCCAAAAAAGTGGATTGGGTGCGTTCATTTTGTTTCTATTGGCTACATAAATGTGGATTTGGCATGTTTGTTTCGTTTCTGGATGAATCGGTGCATCGTTTCATTTCCGGCCCGGATCGGTGCATTAAATGCAACACCGGCATGGTTTTCGGCACAGTATCGAAACTGACCCAAATGAACCAAAACATTACTATTGGGTCCAAAAAAGTGGATTGGGTGCGTTCATTTTGTTTCTGGATGAATCGGTGCATCGTTTCATTTCCGGCCCGGATCGATGCATGAAATGCAACACTGGCATGATTTTCGTCACAGTAACGAAACTGACCCAAACGAACCGAAACATAACTTTGGGTCCAAAAAAGTGGATTGGGTGCGTTTGTTTCGTTTCTGGACGAATCGGTGCATCGTTTCTTTTCCGGGCCGGATCGGTGCATTAAATGCAACACCGGCATGGTTTTCGGCACAGTAACGAAACTGACCCAAACCAACCAAAACATCACTATTGGGTCCACAAAAGTCGATTGGGCGCATTCGTTTAGTTTCTGGACGAATCGGTGCATCGTTTCATTTCCGGCCCGGATCGGTGCATTAAATGCAACACCGGCATGGTTTTCGGAATAGTAACGAAACTGACCCAAATGAACCAAAACATCTCTATTGGGTCCAAAAAGGTAGATTGGGTGCGTTCGTTTCATTTCTAGACGAATCGGTGCATCCTTTCATTTCCGGCCCGGATCGGTGCATTAAATGCACCAACGGCATGGTTTTCGGCACAGTAACGAAACCGACCCAAACAAATCCAAACATCACTATTGGGTCGAAAAAAGTGGATTGGGTGCGTTTGTTTCATTTCTGGACGAATCGGTGCATCCTTTCATCTCCGGCCCGGATCGGTGCATTAAATGCAACACCGGCATGGTTTTCGGCACAGTAACGAAACTGACCCAAACGAACCAAAACATCACTATTGGGTCCAAAAAAGTGGATTGGGTGCGTTCATTTTGTTTCTAGATGAATCGGTGCATCGTTTCATTTCTGGCCCGGATCGATGCATTAAATGCAACACCGGCATGGTTTTCGGCACAGTAACGAAACTGACCCAAACGAACCAAAACATCACTATTGGGTCCAAAAAAGTGGATTGGGCGCGTTCGTTTCATTTCTGGATGAATCGGTGCATCATTTCATTTCCGGCCCGGATCTGTGCATTAAATGCAACACCGACATGGTTTTTGGCACAGTAACGAAAATGACCCAAATGAACCAAAACATCACTATTGGCTACATAAATGTGGATTTGGCATGTTTGTTTCGTTTCTGGACGAATCGGTGCATCGTTTCATTTCCGGCCCGGATCGGTGCATTAAATGCAACACCGGCATGGTTTTCGGCACAGTAACGAAACTGACCCAAATGAACCAAAACATTACTATTGGGTCCAAAAAAGTGGATTGGGTGCGTTCATTTTGTTTCTATTGGCTACATAAATGTGGATTTGGCATGTTTGTTTCGTTTCTGGATGAATCGGTGCATCGTTTCATTTCCGGCCCGGATCGGTGCATTAAATGCAACACCGGCATGGTTTTCGGCACAGTAACGAAACTGACCCAAATGAACCAAAACATTACTATTGGGTCCAAAAAAGTGGATTGGGTGCGTTCATTTTGTTTCTGGATGAATCGGTGCATCGTTTCATTTCCGGCCCGGATCGATGCATGAAATGCAACACTGGCATGATTTTCGTCACAGTAACGAAACTGACCCAAACGAACCGAAACATAACTATTGGGTCCAAAAAAGTGGATTGGGTGCGTTTGTTTCGTTTCTGGACGAATCGGTGCATCGTTTCTTTTCCGGGCCGGATCGGTGCATTAAATGCAACACCGGCATGGTTTTCGGCACAGTAACGAAACTGACCCAAACCAACCAAAACATCACTATTGGGTCCACAAAAGTCGATTGGGCGCATTCGTTTAGTTTCTGGACGAATCGGTGCATCGTTTCATTTCCGGCCCGGATCGGTGCATTAAATGCAACACCGGCATGGTTTTCGGCACAGTAACGAAACTGACCCAAATGAACCAAAACATTACTATTGGGTCCAAAAAAGTGGATTGGGTGCGTTCATTTTGTTTCTGGATGAATCGGTGCATCGTTTCATTTCCGGCCCGGATCGATGCATGAAATGCAACACTGGCATGATTTTCGTCACAGTAACGAAACTGACCCAAACGAACCGAAACATAACTATTGGGTCCAAAAAAGTGGATTGGGTGCGTTTGTTTCGTTTCTGGACGAATCGGTGCATCGTTTCTTTTCCGGGCCGGATCGGTGCATTAAATGCAACACCGGCATGGTTTTCGGCACAGTAACGAAACTGACCCAAACCAACCAAAACATCACTATTGGGTCCACAAAAGTCGATTGGGCGCATTCGTTTAGTTTCTGGACGAATCGGTGCATCGTTTCATTTCCGGCCCGGATCGGTGCATTAAATGCAACACCGGCATGGTTTTCGGAATAGTAACGAAACTGACCCAAATGAACCAAAACATCTCTATTGGGTCCAAAAAGGTAGATTGGGTGCGTTTGTTTCATTTCTAGACGAATCGGTGCATCCTTTCATTTCCGGCCCGGATCGGTGCATTAAATGCACCAACGGCATGGTTTTCGGCACAGTAACGAAACCGACCCAAACAAATCCAAACATCACTATTGGGTCGAAAAAAGTGGATTGGGTGCGTTTGTTTCATTTCTGGACGAATCGGTGCATCCTTTCATCTCCGGCCCGGATCGGTGCATTAAATGCAACACCGGCATGGTTTTCGGCACAGTAACGAAACTGACCCAAACGAACCAAAACATCACTATTGGGTCCAAAAAAGTGGATTGGGTGCGTTCATTTTGTTTCTAGATGAATCGGTGCATCGTTTCATTTCTGGCCCGGATCGATGCATTAAATGCAACACCGGCATGGTTTTCGGCACAGTAACGAAACTGACCCAAACGAACCAAAACATCACTATTGGGTCCAAAAAAGTGGATTGGGCGCGTTCGTTTCATTTCTGGATGAATCGGTGCATCATTTCATTTCCGGCCCGGATCTGTGCATTAAATGCAACACCGGCATGGTTTTCGGCACAGTAACGAAACTGACCCAAACGAACCAAAACATCACTATTGGGTCCAAAAAAGTGGATTGGGTGCGTTCATTTTGTTTCTAGATGAATCGGTGCATCGTTTCATTTCTGGCCCGGATCGATGCATTAAATGCAACACCGGCATGGTTTTCGGCACAGTAACGAAACTGACCCAAAGGAACCAAAACAAAACTATAGGGTCCAAAAAAGTCGATTGGGCGCGTTCGTTTCATTTCTGGATGAATCGGTGCATCATTTCATTTCCGGCCCGGATCTGTGCATTAAATGCAACACCGGCATGGTTTTCGGCACAGTAACGAAACTGACCCAAACGAACCAAAACATCACTATTGGGTCCAAAAAAGTGGATTGGGTGCGTTCATTTTGTTTCTAGATGAATCGGTGCATCGTTCCATTTCCGGCCCGGATCGATGCATTAAATGCAACACCGGCATGGTTTTTGGCACAGTAACGAAAATGACCCAAACGAACCAAAACATCACTATTGGCTACATAAATATGGATTTGGCATGTTCGTTTCGTTTCTGGACGAATCGGTGCATCGTTTCATTTCCGGCCCGGATCGGTGCATTAAATGCAACACCGGCATGGTTTTCGGCACAGTAACGAAACTGACCCAAACGAACCAAAACATCACTATTGGGTCCAACAAAGTGGATTGGGTGCATTCATTTTGTTTCTAGATGAATCGGTGCATCGTTCCATTTCCGGCCCGGATCGATGCATTAAATGCAACACCGACATGGTTTTTGGCACAGTAACGAAAATGACCCAAACGAACCAAAACATCACTATTGGCTACATAAATGTGGATTTGGCATGTTTGTTTCGTTTCTGGACGAATCGGTGCATCGTTTCATTTCCGGCCCGGATCGGTGCATTAAATGCAACACCGGCATGGTTTTCGGCACAGTAACGAAACTGACCCAAACGAACCAAAACATCACTATTGGGTCCACAAAAGTCGATTGGGCGCATTCGTTTAGTTTCTGGACGAATCGGTGCATCGTTTCATTTCCGGCCCGGATCGGTGCATTAAATGCAACACCGGCATGGTTTTCGGAATAGTAACGAAACTGACCCAAACGAACCAAAACATCACTATTGGGTCCAAAAAGGTAGATTGGGTGCGTTCGTTTCATTTCTAGACGAATCGGTGCATCCTTTCATTTCCGGCCCGGATCGGTGCATTAAATGCACCAACGGCATGGTTTTCGGCACAGTAACGAAACCGACCCAAACAAATCCAAACATCACTATTGGGTCGAAAAAAGTGGATTGGGTGCGTTTGTTTCATTTCTGGACGAATCGGTGCATCCTTTCATCTCCGGCCCGGATCGGTGCATTAAATGCAACACCGGCATGGTTTTCGGCACAGTAATGAAACTGACCCAAACGAACCAAAACATCACTATTGGGTCCAAAAAAGTGGATTGGGTGCGTTCATTTGGTTTCTAGATGAATCGGTGCATCGTTCCATTTCCGGCCCGGATCGATGCATTAAATGCAACACCGACATGGTTTTTGGCACAGTAACGAAAATGACCCAAATGAACCAAAACATCACTATTGGCTACATAAATGTGGATTTGGCATGTTTGTTTCGTTTCTGGACGAATCGGTGCATCGTTTCATTTCCGGCCCGGATCGGTGCATTAAATGCAACACCGGCATGGTTTTCGGCACAGTAACGAAACTGACCCAAACGAACCAAAACATTACTATTGGGACCAAAAAAGTGGATTGGGTGCGTTCATTTTGTTTCTGGATGAATCGGTGCATCGTTTCATTTCCGGCCCGGATCGATGCATGAAATGCAACACTGGCATGATTTTCGTCACAGTAACGAAACTGACCCAAACGAACCGAAACATAACTATTGGGTCCAAAAAAGTGGATTGGGTGCGTTTGTTTCATTTCTGGACGAATCGGTGCATCATTTCTTTTCCGGCCCGGATCGGTGCATTAAATGCAACACCGGCATGGTTTTCGGCACAGTAACGAAACTGACCCAAACGAACCAAAACATCACTATTGGGTCCACAAAAGTCGATTGGGCGCATTCGTTTAGTTTCTGGACGAATCGGTGCATCGTTTCATTTCCGGCCCGGATCGGTGCATTAAATGCAACACCGGCATGGTTTTCGGAATAGTAACGAAACTGACCCAAACGAACCAAAACATCACTATTGGGTCCAAAAAGGTAGATTGGGTGCGTTCGTTTCATTTCTAGACGAATCGGTGCATCCTTTCATTTCCGGCCCGGATCGGTGCATTAAATGCACCAACGGCATGGTTTTCGGCACAGTAACGAAACCGACCCAAACAAATCCAAACATCACTATTGGGTCGAAAAAAGTGGATTGGGTGCGTTTGTTTCATTTCTAGACGAATCGGTGCATCCTTTCATCTCCGGCCCGGATCGGTGCATTAAATGCAACACCGGCATGGTTTTCGGCACAGTAACGAAACTGACCCAAACGAACCAAAACATCACTATTGGGTCCAAAAAAGTGGATTGGGCGCGTTCGTTTCATTTCTGGATGAATCGGTGCATCATTTCATTTCCGGCCCGGATCTGTGCATTAAATGCAACACCGGCATGGTTTTCGGCACAGTAACGAAACTGACCCAAACGAACCAAAACATCACTATTGGGTCCAAAAAAGTGGATTGGGTGCGTTCATTTTGTTTCTAGATGAATGGGTGCATCGTTCCATTTCCAGCCCGGATCGATGCATTAAATGCAACACCGACATGGTTTTTAGCACAGTAACGAAAATGACCCAAACGAACCAAAACATCACTATTGGCTACATAAATGTGGATTTGGCATGTTCATTTCATTTCTGGACGAATCGGTGCATCCTTTCATCTCCGGCCCGGATCGGTGCATTAAATGCAACACCGGCATGGTTTTCAGAACAGTAATGAAACTGACCCAAACGAACCAAAACATCACTATTGTGTCCAAAAAAGTGGATTGGGTGCATTCATTTTGTTTCTGGATGAATCGGTGCATCGTTTCATTTCCGGCCCGGATCGATGCATTAAATGCAACACCGGCATGGTTTTCGGCACAGTAACGAAACTGACCCAAACGAACCAAACCAAAACTATTGGGTCCAAAAAAGTCGATTGTGCGCGTTCGTTTCATTTCTGGATGAATCGGTGCATCATTTCATTTCCGGCCCGGATCGGTGCATTAAATGCAACACCGGCATGGTTTTCGGCACAGTAACGAAACTGACCCAAACGAACCAAAACATCACTATTGGGTCCAAAAAAGTGGATTGGGTGCGTTCATTTTGTTTCTAGATGAATCGGTGCATCGTTTCATTTCTGGCCCGGATCGATGCATTAAATGCAACACCGGCATGGTTTTCGGCACAGTAACGAAACTGACCCAAACGAACCAAAACAAAACTATAGGGTCCAAAAAAGTCGATTGGGCGCGTTCGTTTCATTTCTGGATGAATCGGTGCATCATTTCATTTCCGGCCCGGATCTGTGCATTAAATGCAACACCGGCATGGTTTTCGGCACAGTAACGAAACTGACCCAAACGAACCAAAACATCACTATTGGGTCCAAAAAAGTGGATTGGGTGCGTTCATTTTGTTTCTAGATGAATCGGTGCATCGTTTCATTTCTGGCCCGGATCGATGCATTAAATGCAACACCGGCATGGTTTTCGGCACAGTAACGAAACTGACCCAAACGAACCAAAACAAAACTATAGGGTCCAAAAAAGTCGATTGGGCTCGTTCGTTTCATTTCTGGATGAATCGGTGCATCATTTCATTTCCGGCCCGGATCTGTGCATTAAATGCAACACCGGCATGGTTTTCGGCACAGTAACGAAACTGACCCAAACGAACCAAAACATCACTATTGGGTCCAAAAAAGTGGATTGGGTGCGTTCATTTTGTTTCTAGATGAATCGGTGCATCGTTCCATTTCCGGCCCGGATCGATGCATTAAATGCAACACCGACATGGTTTTTGGCACAGTAACGAAAATGACCCAAACGAACCAAAACATCACTATTGGCTACATAAATGTGGATTTGGCATGTTTGTTTCGTTTCTGGACGAATCGGTGCATCGTTTCATTTCCGGCCCGGATCGGTGCATTAAATGCAACACCGGCATGGTTTTCGGCACAGTAACGAAACTGATCCAAACGAACCAAAACATCACTATTGGGTCCACAAAAGTCGATTGGGCGCATTCGTTTAGTTTCTAGACGAATCGGTGCATCGTTTCATTTCCGGCCCGGATCGGTGCATTAAATGCAACACCGGCATGGTTTTCGGAATAGTAACGAAACTGACCCAAACGAACCAAAACATCACTATTGGGTCCAAAAAGGTAGATTGGGTGCGTTCGTTTCATTTCTAGACGAATCGGTGCATCCTTTCATTTCCGGCCCGGATCGGTGCATTAAATGCACCAACGGCATGGTTTTCGGCACAGTAACGAAACCGACCCAAACAAATCCAAACATCACTATTGGGTCGAAAAAAGTGGATTGGGTGCGTTTGTTTCATTTCTGGACGAATCGGTGCATCCTTTCATCTCCGGCCCGGATCGGTGCATTAAATGCAACACCGGCATGGTTTTCGGCACAGTAATGAAACTGACCCAAACGAACCAAAACATCACTATTGGGTCCAAAAAAGTGGATTGGGTGCGTTCATTTTGTTTCTAGATGAATCGGTGCATCGTTTCATTTCTGGCCCGGATCGATGCATTAAATGCAACACCGGCATGGTTTTCGGCACAGTAACGAAACTGACCCAAACGAACCAAAACAAAACTATAGGGTCCAAAAAAGTCGATTGGGCGCGTTCGTTTCATTTCTGGATGAATCGGTGCATCATTTCATTTCCGGCCCGGATCTGTGCATTAAATGCAACACCGGCATGGTTTTCGGCACAGTAACGAAACTGACCCAAACGAACCAAAACATCACTATTGGGTCCAAAAAAGTGGATTGGGTGCGTTCATTTTGTTTCTAGATGAATCGGTGCATCGTTCCATTTCCGGCCCGGATCGATGCATTAAATGCAACACCGGCATGATTTTTGGCACAGTAACGAAAATGACCCAAACGAACCAAAACATCACTATTGGCTACATAAATGTGGATTTGGCATGTTCGTTTCGTTTCTGGACGAATCGGTGCATCGTTTCATCTCCGGCCCGGATCGGTGCATTAAATGCAACACCGGCATGGTTTTCGGCACAGTAACGAAACTGACCCAAACGAACCAAAACATCACTATTGGGTCCAAAAAAGTGGATTGGGCGCATTCGTTTAGTTTCTGGGCGAATCGGTGCATCGTTTCATTTCCGGCCCGGATCGGTGCATTAAATGCAACACCGGCATGGTTTTCGGCACAGTAACGAAACTGACCCAAACGAACCAAAACAAAACTATAGGGTCCAAAAAAGTCGATTGGGCGCGTTTGTTTCGTTTCTGGATGAATCGGTGCATCATTTCATTTCCGGCCCGGATCTGTGCATTAAATGCAACACCGGCATGGTTTTCGGCACAGTAACGAAACTGACCCAAACGAACCAAAACATCACTATTGGGTCCAAAAAAGTGGATTGGGTGCATTCATTTTGTTTCTAGATGAATCGGTGCATCGTTCCATTTCCGGCCCGGATCGATGCATTAAATGCAACACCGGCATGATTTTTGGCACAGTAACGAAAATGACCCAAACGAACCAAAACATCACTATTGGCTACATAAATGTGGATTTGGCATGTTCGTTTCGTTTCTGGACGAATCGGTGCATCGTTTCATTTCCGGCCCGGATCGGTGCATTAAATGCAACACCGGCATGGTTTTCGGCACAGTAACGAAACTGACCCAAACGAACCAAAACATTACTATTGAGTCCAAAAAACTAGATTGGGTGCGTTCATTTTGTTTCTTGATGAATCGGTGCATCGTTTCATTTCCGGCCCGGATCGATGCATTAAATGCAACACTGGCATGATTTTCGTCACAGTAACGAAACTGACCCAAACGAACCGAAACATAACTATTGGGTCCAAAAAAGTGGATTGGGTGCGTTTGTTTCGTTTCTGGACGAATCGGTGCATCCTTTCATTTCCGGCCCGGATCGGTGCATTAAATGCACCAACGGCATGGTTTTCGGCACAGTAACGAAACTGACCCAAACAAATCCAAACATCACTATTGGGTCCACAAAAGTTGATTGGGCGCGTTCGTTTAGTTTCTGGACGAATCGGTGCATCGTTTCATTTCCGGCCCGGATCGGTGCATTAAATGCAACACCGGCATGGTTTTCGGAATAGTAACGAAACTGACCCAAACGAACCAAAACATCACTATTGTGTCCAGAAAAGTGGATTGGGTGCTTTCATTTTGTTTCTGGATGAATCGGTGCATCGTTTCATTTCCGGCCCGGATCGATGCATTAAATGCAACACCGGCATGGTTTTCGGCACAGTAACGAAACTGACCCAAATGAACCAAACCAAAACTATTGGGTCCAAAAAAGTCGATTGGGCGCGTTCGTTTCATTTCTGGATGAATCGGTGCATCATTTCATTTCCGGCCCGGATCGGTGCATTAAATGCAACACCGACATGGTTTTCGGCACAGTAACGAAACTGACCCAAACGAACCAAAACATCACTATTGGGTCCAAAAAAGTGGATTGGGTGCGTTCATTTTGTTTCTAGATGAATCGGTGCATCGTTTCATTTCTGGCCCGGATCGATGCATTAAATGCAACACCGGCATGGTTTTCGGCACAGTAACGAAACTGACCCAAACGAACCAAAACAAAACTATAGGGTCCAAAAAAGTCGATTGGGCGCGTTTGTTTCATTTCTGGATGAATCGGTGCATCATTTCATATCCGGCCCGGATCTGTGCATTAAATGCAACACCGGCATGGTTTTCGGCACAGTAACGAAACTGACCCAAACGACCCAAAACATCACTATTGGGTCCAAAAAAGTGGATTGGGTGCGTTCATTTTGTTTCTAGATGAATCGGTGCATCGTTCCATTTCCGGCCCGGATCGATGCATTAAATGCAACACCGACATGGTTTTTGGCACAGTAACGAAAATGACCCAAACGAACCAAAACATCACTATTGGCTACATAAATGTGGATTTGGCATGTTTGTTTCGTTTCTGGACGAATCGGTGCATCGTTTCATTTCCGGCCCGGATCGGTGCATTAAATGCAACACCGGCATGGTTTTCGGCACAGTAACGAAACTGACCCAAACGAACCAAAACATTACTATTGGGTCCAAAAAAGTGGATTGGGTGCGTTCATTTTGTTTCTGGATGAATCGGTGCATCGTTTCATTTCTGGCCCGGATCGATGCATGAAATGCAACACTGGCATGATTTTCGTCACAGTAACGAAACTGACCCAAACGAACCGAAACATAACTATTGGGCCCAAAAAAGTGGATTGGGTCCGTTTGTTTCGTTTCTGGACGAATCGGTGCATCGTTTCTTTTCCGGCCCGGATCGGTGCATTAAATGCAACACCGGCATGGTTTTCGGCACAGTAACGAAACTGACCCAAACCAACTAAAACATCACTATTGGGTCCACAAATGTCGATTGGGCGCATTCGTTTAGTTTCTGGACGAATCGGTGCATCGTTTCATTTCCGGCCCGGATCGGTGCATTAAATGCAACACCGGCATGGTTTTCGGAATAGTAACGAAACTGACCCAAACGAACCAAAACATCACTATTGGGTCCAAAAAGGTAGATTGGGTGCGTTCGTTTCATTTCTAGACGAATCGGTGCATCCTTTCATTTCCGGCCCGGATCGGTGCATTAAATGCACCAACGGCATGGTTTTCGGCACAGTAACGAAACCGACCCAAACAAATCCAAACATCACTATTGGGTCGAAAAAAGTGGATTGGGTGCGTTTGTTTCATTTCTGGACGAATCGGTGCATCCTTTCATCTCCGGCCCGGATCGGTGCATTAAATGCAACACCGGCATGGTTTTCGGCACAGTAACGAAACTGACCCAAACGAACCAAAACATCACTATTGGGTCCAAAAAAGTGGATTGGGTGCGTTCATTTTGTTTCTAGATGAATCGGTGCATCGTTTCATTTCTGGCCCGGATCGATGCATTAAATGCAACACCGGCATGGTTTTCGGCACAGTAACGAAACTGACCCAAACGAACCAAAACAAAACTATAGGGTCCAAAAAAGTCGATTGGGCGCGTTCGTTTCATTTCTGGATGAATCGGTGCATCATTTCATTTCAGGCCCGGATCTGTGCATTAAATGCAACACCGGCATGGTTTTCGGCACAGTAACGAAACTGACCCAAATGAACCAAAACATCACTATTGGGTCCAAAAAAGTGGATTGGGTGCGTTCATTTTGTTTCTAGATGAATCGGTGCATCGTTCCATTTCCGGCCCGGATCGATGCATTAAATGCAACACCGGCATGATTTTTGGCACAGTAACGAAAATGACCCAAACGAACCAAAACATCACTATTGGCTACATAAATGTGGATTTGGCATGTTCGTTTCGTTTCTGGACGAATCGGTGCATCGTTTCATTTCCGGCCCGGATCTGTGCATTAAATGCAACACCGGCATGGTTTTCGGCACAGTAAAGAAACTGACCCAAACGAACCAAAACATCACTATTGGGTCCAAAAAAGTGGATTGGGTGCGTTCATTTTGTTTCTAGATGAATCGGTGCATCGTTCCATTTCCGGCCCGGATCGATGCATTAAATGCAACACCGGCATGATTTTTGGCACAGTAACGAAAATGACCCAAACGAACCAAAACATCACTATTGGCTACATAAATGTGGATTTGGCATGTTCATTTCATTTCTGGACGAATCGGTGCATCGTTTCATTTCCGGCCCGGATCGGTGCATTAAATGCAACACCGGCATGGTTTTCGGCATAGTAACGAAACTGACCCAAACGAACCAAAACATTACTATTGAGTCCAAAAAACTAGATTGGGTGCGTTCATTTTGTTTCTTGATGAATCGGTGCATCGTTTCATTTCCGGCCTGGATCGATGCATTAAATGCAACACTGGCATGATTTTCGTCACAGTAACGAAACTGACCCAAATGAACCGAAACATAACTATTGGGTCCAAAAAAGTGGATTGGGTGCGTTTGTTTCGTTTCTGGACGAATCGGTGCATCCTTTCATTTCCGGCCCGGATCGGTGCATTAAATGCACCAACGGCATGGTTTTCGGCACAGTAACGAAACTGACCCAAACAAATCCAAACATCACTATTGGGTCCACAAAAGTTGATTGGGCGCGTTCGTTTAGTTTCTGGACGAATCGGTGAATCGTTTCATTTCCGGCCCGGATCGGTGCATTAAATGCAACACCGGCATGGTTTTCAGAACAGTAATGAAACTGACCCAAACGAACCAAAACATCACTATTGTGTCCAAAAAAGTGGATTGGGTGCATTCATTTTGTTTCTGGATGAATCGGTGCATCGTTTCATTTCCGGCCCGGATCGATGCATTAAATGCAACACCGGCATGGTTTTCGGCACAGTAACGAAACTGACCCAAACGAACCAAACCAAAACTATTGGGTCCAAAAAAGTCGATTGGGCGCGTTCGTTTCATTTCTGGATGAATCGGTGCATCATTTCATTTCCGGCCCAGATCGGTGCATTAAATGCAACACCGGCATGGTTTTCGGCACAGTAACGAAACTGACCCAAACGACCCAAAACATCACTATTGGGTCCAAAAAAGTGGATTGGGTGCGTTCATTTTGTTTCTAGATGAATCGGTGCATCGTTCCATTTCCGGCCCGGATCGATGCATTAAATGCAACACCGGCATGGTTTTTGGCACAGTAACGAAAATGACCCAAACGAACCAAAACATCACTATTGGCTACATAAATGTGGATTTGGCATGTTTGTTTCGTTTCTGGACGAATCGGTGCATCGTTTCATTTCCGGCCCGGATCGGTGCATTAAATGCAACACCGGCATGGTTTTCGGCACAGTAACGAAACTGACCCAAACGAACCAAAACATTACTATTGGGTCCAAAAAAGTCGATTGGGCGCGTTCATTTTGTTTCTGGATGAATCGGTGCATCGTTTCATTTCTGGCCCGGATCGATGCATGAAATGCAACACTGGCATGATTTTCGTCACAGTAACGAAACTGACCCAAACGAACCGAAACATAACTATTGGGCCCAAAAAAGTGGATTGGGTCCGTTTGTTTCGTTTCTGGACGAATCGGTGCATCGTTTCTTTTCCGGCCCGGATCGGTGCATTAAATGCAACACCGGCATGGTTTTCGGCACAGTAACGAAACTGACCCAAACCAACTAAAACATCACTATTGGGTCCACAAATGTCGATTGGGCGCATTCGTTTAGTTTCTGGACGAATCGGTGCATCGTTTCATTTCCGGCCCGGATCGGTGCATTAAATGCAACACCGGCATGGTTTTCGGAATAGTAACGAAACTGACCCAAACGAACCAAAACATCACTATTGGGTCCAAAAAGGTAGATTGGGTGCGTTCGTTTCATTTCTAGACGAATCGGTGCATCCTTTCATTTCCGGCCCGGATCGGTGCATTAAATGCACCAACGGCATGGTTTTCGGCACAGTAACGAAACCGACCCAAACAAATCCAAACATCACTATTGGGTCGAAAAAAGTGGATTGGGTGCGTTTGTTTCATTTCTGGACGAATCGGTGCATCCTTTCATCTCCGGCCCGGATCGGTGCATTAAATGCAACACCGGCATGGTTTTCGGCACAGTAACGAAACTGACCCAAACGAACCAAAACATCACTATTGGGTCCAAAAAAGTGGATTGGGTGCGTTCATTTTGTTTCTAGATGAATCGGTGCATCGTTTCATTTCTGGCCCGGATCGATGCATTAAATGCAACACCGGCATGGTTTTCGGCACAGTAACGAAACTGACCCAAACGAACCAAAACAAAACTATAGGGTCCAAAAAAGTCGATTGGGCGCGTTCGTTTCATTTCTGGATGAATCGGTGCATCATTTCATTTCAGGCCCGGATCTGTGCATTAAATGCAACACCGGCATGGTTTTCGGCACTGTAACGAAACTGACCCAAATGAACCAAAACATTACTATTGGGTCCAAAAAAGTCGATTGGGCGCGTTCATTTTGTTTCTAGATGAATCGGTGCATCGTTCCATTTCCGGCCCGGATCGATGCATTAAATGCAACACCGGCATGATTTTTGGCACAGTAACGAAAATGACCCAAACGAACCAAAACATCACTATTGGCTACATAAATGTGGATTTGGCATGTTCGTTTCGTTTCTGGACGAATCGGTGCATCGTTTCATTTCCGGCCCGGATCTGTGCATTAAATGCAACACCGGCATGGTTTTCGGCACAGTAAAGAAACTGACCCAAACGAACCAAAACATCACTATTGGGTCCAAAAAAGTGGATTGGGTGCGTTCATTTTGTTTCTAGATGAATCGGTGCATCGTTCCATTTCCGGCCCGGATCGATGCATTAAATGCAACACCGGCATGATTTTTGGCACAGTAACGAAAATGACCCAAACGAACCAAAACATCACTATTGGCTACATAAATGTGGATTTGGCATGTTCATTTCATTTCTGGACGAATCGGTGCATCGTTTCATTTCCGGCCCGGATCGGTGCATTAAATGCAACACCGGCATGGTTTTCGGCATAGTAACGAAACTGACCCAAACGAACCAAAACATTACTATTGAGTCCAAAAAACTAGATTGGGTGCGTTCATTTTGTTTCTTGATGAATCGGTGCATCGTTTCATTTCCGGCCTGGATCGATGCATTAAATGCAACACTGGCATGATTTTCGTCACAGTAACGAAACTGACCCAAATGAACCGAAACATAACTATTGGGTCCAAAAAAGTGGATTGGGTGCGTTTGTTTCGTTTCTGGACGAATCGGTGCATCCTTTCATTTCCGGCCCGGATCGGTGCATTAAATGCACCAACGGCATGGTTTTCGGCACAGTAACGAAACTGACCCAAACAAATCCAAACATCACTATTGGGTCCACAAAAGTTGATTGGGCGCGTTCGTTTAGTTTCTGGACGAATCGGTGAATCGTTTCATTTCCGGCCCGGATCGGTGCATTAAATGCAACACCGGCATGGTTTTCAGAACAGTAATGAAACTGACCCAAACGAACCAAAACATCACTATTGTGTCCAAAAAAGTGGATTGGGTGCATTCATTTTGTTTCTGGATGAATCGGTGCATCGTTTCATTTCCGGCCCGGATCGATGCATTAAATGCAACACCGGCATGGTTTTCGGCACAGTAACGAAACTGACCCAAACGAACCAAACCAAAACTATTGGGTCCAAAAAAGTCGATTGGGCGCGTTCGTTTCATTTCTGGATGAATCGGTGCATCATTTCATTTCCGGCCCGGATCGGTGCATTAAATGCAACACCGGCATGGTTTTCGGCACAGTAACGAAACTGACCCAAACGACCCAAAACATCACTATTGGGTCCAAAAAAGTGGATTGGGTGCGTTCATTTTGTTTCTAGATGAATCGGTGCATCGTTCCATTTCCGGCCCGGATCGATGCATTAAATGCAACACCGGCATGGTTTTTGGCACAGTAACGAAAATGACCCAAACGAACCAAAACATCACTATTGGCTACATAAATGTGGATTTGGCATGTTTGTTTCGTTTCTGGACGAATCGGTGCATCGTTTCATTTCCGGCCCGGATCGGTGCATTAAATGCAACACCGGCATGGTTTTCGGCACAGTAACGAAACTGACCCAAACGAACCAAAACATTACTATTGGGTCCAAAAAAGTCGATTGGGCGCGTTCATTTTGTTTCTGGATGAATCGGTGCATCGTTTCATTTCTGGCCCGGATCGATGCATGAAATGCAACACTGGCATGATTTTCGTCACAGTAACGAAACTGACCCAAACGAACCGAAACATAACTATTGGGCCCAAAAAAGTGGATTGGGTCCGTTTGTTTCGTTTCTGGACGAATCGGTGCATCGTTTCTTTTCCGGCCCGGATCGGTGCATTAAATGCAACACCGGCATGGTTTTCGGCACAGTAACGAAACTGACCCAAACCAACTAAAACATCACTATTGGGTCCACAAATGTCGATTGGGCGCATTCGTTTAGTTTCTGGACGAATCGGTGCATCGTTTCATTTCCGGCCCGGATCGGTGCATTAAATGCAACACCGGCATGGTTTTCGGAATAGTAACGAAACTGACCCAAACGAACCAAAACATCACTATTGGGTCCAAAAAGGTAGATTGGGTGCGTTCGTTTCATTTCTAGACGAATCGGTGCATCCTTTCATTTCCGGCCCGGATCGGTGCATTAAATGCACCAACGGCATGGTTTTCGGCACAGTAACGAAACCGACCCAAACAAATCCAAACATCACTATTGGGTCGAAAAAAGTGGATTGGGTGCGTTTGTTTCATTTCTGGACGAATCGGTGCATCCTTTCATCTCCGGCCCGGATCGGTGCATTAAATGCAACACCGGCATGGTTTTCGGCACAGTAACGAAACTGACCCAAACGAACCAAAACATCACTATTGGGTCCAAAAAAGTGGATTGGGTGCGTTCATTTTGTTTCTAGATGAATCGGTGCATCGTTTCATTTCTGGCCCGGATCGATGCATTAAATGCAACACCGGCATGGTTTTCGGCACAGTAACGAAACTGACCCAAACGAACCAAAACAAAACTATAGGGTCCAAAAAAGTCGATTGGGCGCGTTCGTTTCATTTCTGGATGAATCGGTGCATCATTTCATTTCAGGCCCGGATCTGTGCATTAAATGCAACACCGGCATGGTTTTCGGCACAGTAACGAAACTGACCCAAATGAACCAAAACATCACTATTGGGTCCAAAAAAGTGGATTGGGTGCGTTCATTTTGTTTCTAGATGAATCGGTGCATCGTTCCATTTCCGGCCCGGATCGATGCATTAAATGCAACACCGGCATGATTTTTGGCACAGTAACGAAAATGACCCAAACGAACCAAAACATCACTATTGGCTACATAAATGTGGATTTGGCATGTTCGTTTCGTTTCTGGACGAATCGGTGCATCGTTTCATTTCCGGCCCGGATCTGTGCATTAAATGCAACACCGGCATGGTTTTCGGCACAGTAACGAAACTGACCCAAACGAACCAAAACATCACTATTGGGTCCAAAAAAGTGGATTGGGTGCGTTCATTTTGTTTCTAGATGAATCGGTGCATCGTTCCATTTCCGGCCCGGATCGATGCATTAAATGCAACACCGGCATGATTTTTGGCACAGTAACGAAAATGACCCAAACGAACCAAAACATCACTATTGGCTACATAAATGTGGATTTGGCATGTTCATTTCATTTCTGGACGAATCGGTGCATCGTTTCATTTCCGGCCCGGATCGGTGCATTAAATGCAACACCGGCATGGTTTTCGGCATAGTAACGAAACTGACCCAAACGAACCAAAACATTACTATTGAGTCCAAAAAACTAGATTGGGTGCGTTCATTTTGTTTCTTGATGAATCGGTGCATCGTTTCATTTCCGGCCCGGATCGATGCATTAAATGCAACACTGGCATGATTTTCGTCACAGTAACGAAACTGACCCAAATGAACCGAAACATAACTATTGGGTCCAAAAAAGTGGATTGGGTGCGTTTGTTTCGTTTCTGGACGAATCGGTGCATCCTTTCATTTCCGGCCCGGATCGGTGCATTAAATGCACCAACGGCATGGTTTTCGGCACAGTAACGAAACTGACCCAAACAAATCCAAACATCACTATTGGGTCCACAAAAGTTGATTGGGCGCGTTCGTTTAGTTTCTGGACGAATCGGTGCATCGTTTCATTTCCGGCCCGGATCGGTGCATTAAATGCAACACCGGCATGGTTTTCAGAACAGTAACGAAACTGACCCAAACGAACCAAAACATCACTATTGTGTCCAAAAACGTGGATTGGGTGCATTCATTTTGTTTCTGGATGAATCGGTGCATCGTTTCATTTCCGGCCCGGATCGATGCATTAAATGCAACACCGGCATGGTTTTCGGCACAGTAACGAAACTGACCCAAACGAACCAAACCAAAACTATTGGGTCCAAAAAAGTCGATTGGGCGCGTTCGTTTCATTTCTGGATGAATCGGTGCATCATTTCATTTCCGGCCCGGATCGGTGCATTAAATGCAACACCGGCATGGTTTTCGGCACAGTAACGAAACTGACCCAAACGAACCAAAACATCACTATTGGGTCCAAAAAAGTGGATTGGGTGCGTTCATTTTGTTTCTAGATGAATCGGTGCATCGTTCCATTTCCGGCCCGGATCGATGCATTAAATGCAACACCGGCATGATTTTTGGCACAGTAACGAAAATGACCCAAACGAACCAAAACATCACTATTGGCTACATAAATGTGGATTTGGCATGTTCGTTTCGTTTCTGGACGAATCGGTGCATCGTTTCATTTCCGGCCCGGATCTGTGCATTAAATGCAACACCGGCATGGTTTTCGGCACAGTAACGAAACTGACCCAAACGAACCAAAACATCACTATTGGGTCCAAAAAAGTGGATTGGGTGCGTTCATTTTGTTTCTAGATGAATCGGTGCATCGTTCCATTTCCGGCCCGGATCGATGCATTAAATGCAACACCGGCATGATTTTTGGCACAGTAACGAAAATGACCCAAACGAACCAAAACATCACTATTGGCTACATAAATGTGGATTTGGCATGTTCATTTCATTTCTGGACGAATCGGTGCATCGTTTCATTTCCGGCCCGGATCGGTGCATTAAATGCAACACCGGCATGGTTTTCGGCATAGTAACGAAACTGACCCAAACGAACCAAAACATTACTATTGAGTCCAAAAAACTAGATTGGGTGCGTTCATTTTGTTTCTTGATGAATCGGTGCATCGTTTCATTTCCGGCCCGGATCGATGCATTAAATGCAACACTGGCATGATTTTCGTCACAGTAACGAAACTGACCCAAATGAACCGAAACATAACTATTGGGTCCAAAAAAGTGGATTGGGTGCGTTTGTTTCGTTTCTGGACGAATCGGTGCATCCTTTCATTTCCGGCCCGGATCGGTGCATTAAATGCACCAACGGCATGGTTTTCGGCACAGTAACGAAACTGACCCAAACAAATCCAAACATCACTATTGGGTCCACAAAAGTTGATTGGGCGCGTTCGTTTAGTTTCTGGACGAATCGGTGCATCGTTTCATTTCCGGCCCGGATCGGTGCATTAAATGCAACACCGGCATGGTTTTCAGAACAGTAACGAAACTGACCCAAACGAACCAAAACATCACTATTGTGTCCAAAAACGTGGATTGGGTGCATTCATTTTGTTTCTGGATGAATCGGTGCATCGTTTCATTTCCGGCCCGGATCGATGCATTAAATGCAACACCGGCATGGTTTTCGGCACAGTAACGAAACTGACCCAAACGAACCAAACCAAAACTATTGGGTCCAAAAAAGTCGATTGGGCGCGTTCGTTTCATTTCTGGATGAATCGGTGCATCATTTCATTTCCGGCCCGGATCGGTGCATTAAATGCAACACCGGCATGGTTTTCGGCACAGTAACGAAACTGACCCAAACGAACCAAAACATCACTATTGGGTCCAAAAAAGTGGATTGGGTGCGTTCATTTTGTTTCTAGATGAATCGGTGCATCGTTTCATTTCTGGCCCGGATCGATGCATTAAATGCAACACCGGCATGGTTTTCG
This sequence comes from Echinochloa phyllopogon, assembly GCA_033239725.1. Classification (NCBI taxonomy): domain Eukaryota; kingdom Viridiplantae; phylum Streptophyta; class Magnoliopsida; order Poales; family Poaceae; genus Echinochloa; species Echinochloa phyllopogon. Next base: position 36,311,927 of record BTCW01000018.1, read on the forward strand.
GCACAGTAACGAAACTGACCCAAACGAACCAAAACAAAACTATAGGGTCCAAAAAAGTCGATTGGGCGCGTTCGTTTCATTTCTGGATGAATCGGTGCATCATTTCATTTCCGGCCCGGATCTGTGCATTAAATGCAACACCGGCATGGTTTTCGGCACAGTAACGAAACTGACCCAAACGAACCAAAACATCACTATTGGGTCCAAAAAAGTGGATTGGGTGCGTTCATTTTGTTTCTAGATGAATCGGTGCATCGTTTCATTTCTGGCCCGGATCGATGCATTAAATGCAACACCGGCATGGTTTTCGGCACAGTAACGAAACTGACCCAAACGAACCAAAACAAAACTATAGGGTCCAAAAAAGTCGATTGGGCGCGTTCGTTTCATTTCTGGATGAATCGGTGCATCATTTCATTTCCGGCCCGGATCTGTGCATTAAATGCAACACCGGCATGGTTTTCGGCACAGTAACGAAACTGACCCAAACGAACCAAAACATCACTATTGGGTCCAAAAAAGTGGATTGGGTGCGTTCATTTTGTTTCTAGATGAATCGGTGCATCGTTCCATTTCCGGCCCGGATCGATGCATTAAATGCAACACCGGCATGATTTTTGGCACAGTAACGAAAATGACCCAAACGAACCAAAACATCACTATTGGCTACATAAATGTGGATTTGGCATGTTCGTTTCGTTTCTGGACGAATCGGTGCATCGTTTCATTTCCGGCCCGGATCTGTGCATTAAATGCAACACCGGCATGGTTTTCGGCACAGTAACGAAACTGACCCAAACGAACCAAAACATCACTATTGGGTCCAAAAAAGTGGATTGGGTGCGTTCATTTTGTTTCTAGATGAATCGGTGCATCGTTCCATTTCCGGCCCGGATCGATGCATTAAATGCAACACCGGCATGATTTTTGGCACAGTAACGAAAATGACCCAAACGAACCAAAACATCACTATTGGCTACATAAATGTGGATTTGGCATGTTCATTTCATTTCTGGACGAATCGGTGCATCGTTTCATTTCCGGCCCGGATCGGTGCATTAAATGCAACACCGGCATGGTTTTCGGCATAGTAACGAAACTGACCCAAACGAACCAAAACATTACTATTGAGTCCAAAAAACTAGATTGGGTGCGTTCATTTTGTTTCTTGATGAATCGGTGCATCGTTTCATTTCCGGCCCGGATCGATGCATTAAATGCAACACTGGCATGATTTTCGTCACAGTAACGAAACTGACCCAAATGAACCGAAACATAACTATTGGGTCCAAAAAAGTGGATTGGGTGCGTTTGTTTCGTTTCTGGACGAATCGGTGCATCCTTTCATTTCCGGCCCGGATCGGTGCATTAAATGCACCAACGGCATGGTTTTCGGCACAGTAACGAAACTGACCCAAACAAATCCAAACATCACTATTGGGTCCACAAAAGTTGATTGGGCGCGTTCGTTTAGTTTCTGGACGAATCGGTGCATCGTTTCATTTCCGGCCCGGATCGGTGCATTAAATGCAACACCGGCATGGTTTTCAGAACAGTAACGAAACTGACCCAAACGAACCAAAACATCACTATTGTGTCCAAAAACGTGGATTGGGTGCATTCATTTTGTTTCTGGATGAATCGGTGCATCGTTTCATTTCCGGCCCGGATCGATGCATTAAATGCAACACCGGCATGGTTTTCGGCACAGTAACGAAACTGACCCAAACGAACCAAACCAAAACTATTGGGTCCAAAAAAGTCGATTGGGCGCGTTCGTTTCATTTCTGGATGAATCGGTGCATCATTTCATTTCCGGCCCGGATCGGTGCATTAAATGCAACACCGGCATGGTTTTCGGCACAGTAACGAAACTGACCCAAACGAACCAAAACATCACTATTGGGTCCAAAAAAGTGGATTGGGTGCGTTCATTTTGTTTCTAGATGAATCGGTGCATCGTTCCATTTCCGGCCCGGATCGATGCATTAAATGCAACACCGGCATGATTTTTGGCACAGTAACGAAAATGACCCAAACGAACCAAAACATCACTATTGGCTACATAAATGTGGATTTGGCATGTTCGTTTCGTTTCTGGACGAATCGGTGCATCGTTTCATTTCCGGCCCGGATCTGTGCATTAAATGCAACACCGGCATGGTTTTCGGCACAGTAACGAAACTGACCCAAACGAACCAAAACATCACTATTGGGTCCAAAAAAGTGGATTGGGTGCGTTCATTTTGTTTCTAGATGAATCGGTGCATCGTTCCATTTCCGGCCCGGATCGATGCATTAAATGCAACACCGGCATGATTTTTGGCACAGTAACGAAAATGACCCAAACGAACCAAAACATCACTATTGGCTACATAAATGTGGATTTGGCATGTTCATTTCATTTCTGGACGAATCGGTGCATCGTTTCATTTCCGGCCCGGATCGGTGCATTAAATGCAACACCGGCATGGTTTTCGGCATAGTAACGAAACTGACCCAAACGAACCAAAACATTACTATTGAGTCCAAAAAACTAGATTGGGTGCGTTCATTTTGTTTCTTGATGAATCGGTGCATCGTTTCATTTCCGGCCCGGATCGATGCATTAAATGCAACACTGGCATGATTTTCGTCACAGTAACGAAACTGACCCAAATGAACCGAAACATAACTATTGGGTCCAAAAAAGTGGATTGGGTGCGTTTGTTTCGTTTCTGGACGAATCGGTGCATCCTTTCATTTCCGGCCCGGATCGGTGCATTAAATGCACCAACGGCATGGTTTTCGGCACAGTAACGAAACTGACCCAAACAAATCCAAACATCACTATTGGGTCCACAAAAGTTGATTGGGCGCGTTCGTTTAGTTTCTGGACGAATCGGTGCATCGTTTCATTTCCGGCCCGGATCGGTGCATTAAATGCAACACCGGCATGGTTTTCAGAACAGTAACGAAACTGACCCAAACGAACCAAAACATCACTATTGTGTCCAAAAACGTGGATTGGGTGCATTCATTTTGTTTCTGGATGAATCGGTGCATCGTTTCATTTCCGGCCCGGATCGATGCATTAAATGCAACACCGGCATGGTTTTCGGCACAGTAACGAAACTGACCCAAACGAACCAAACCAAAACTATTGGGTCCAAAAAAGTCGATTGGGCGCGTTCGTTTCATTTCTGGATGAATCGGTGCATCATTTCATTTCCGGCCCGGATCGGTGCATTAAATGCAACACCGGCATGGTTTTCGGCACAGTAACGAAACTGACCCAAACGAACCAAAACATCACTATTGGGTCCAAAAAAGTGGATTGGGTGCGTTCATTTTGTTTCTAGATGAATCGGTGCATCGTTTCATTTCTGGCCCGGATCGATGCATTAAATGCAACACCGGCATGGTTTTCGGCACAGTAACGAAACTGACCCAAACGAACCAAAACAAAACTATAGGGTCCAAAAAAGTCGATTGGGCGCGTTCGTTTCATTTCTGGATGAATCGGTGCATCATTTCATTTCCGGCCCGGATCTGTGCATTAAATGCAACACCGGCATGGTTTTCGGCACAGTAACGAAACTGACCCAAACGAACCAAAACATCACTATTGGGTCCAAAAAAGTGGATTGGGTGCGTTCATTTTGTTTCTAGATGAATCGGTGCATCGTTTCATTTCTGGCCCGGATCGATGCATTAAATGCAACACCGGCATGGTTTTCGGCACAGTAACGAAACTGACCCAAACGAACCAAAACAAAACTATAGGGTCCAAAAAAGTCGATTGGGCGCGTTCGTTTCATTTCTGGATGAATCGGTGCATCATTTCATTTCCGGCCCGGATCTGTGCATTAAATGCAACACCGGCATGGTTTTCGGCACAGTAACGAAACTGACCCAAACGAACCAAAACATCACTATTGGGTCCAAAAAAGTGGATTGGGTGCGTTCATTTTGTTTCTAGATGAATCGGTGCATCGTTCCATTTCCGGCCCGGATCGATGCATTAAATGCAACACCGGCATGATTTTTGGCACAGTAACGAAAATGACCCAAACGAACCAAAACATCACTATTGGCTACATAAATGTGGATTTGGCATGTTCGTTTCGTTTCTGGACGAATCGGTGCATCGTTTCATTTCCGGCCCGGATCTGTGCATTAAATGCAACACCGGCATGGTTTTCGGCACAGTAACGAAACTGACCCAAACGAACCAAAACATCACTATTGGGTCCAAAAAAGTGGATTGGGTGCGTTCATTTTGTTTCTAGATGAATCGGTGCATCGTTCCATTTCCGGCCCGGATCGATGCATTAAATGCAACACCGGCATGATTTTTGGCACAGTAACGAAAATGACCCAAACGAACCAAAACATCACTATTGGCTACATAAATGTGGATTTGGCATGTTCATTTCATTTCTGGACGAATCGGTGCATCGTTTCATTTCCGGCCCGGATCGGTGCATTAAATGCAACACCGGCATGGTTTTCGGCATAGTAACGAAACTGACCCAAACGAACCAAAACATTACTATTGAGTCCAAAAAACTAGATTGGGTGCGTTCATTTTGTTTCTTGATGAATCGGTGCATCGTTTCATTTCCGGCCCGGATCGATGCATTAAATGCAACACTGGCATGATTTTCGTCACAGTAACGAAACTGACCCAAATGAACCGAAACATAACTATTGGGTCCAAAAAAGTGGATTGGGTGCGTTTGTTTCGTTTCTGGACGAATCGGTGCATCCTTTCATTTCCGGCCCGGATCGGTGCATTAAATGCACCAACGGCATGGTTTTCGGCACAGTAACGAAACTGACCCAAACAAATCCAAACATCACTATTGGGTCCACAAAAGTTGATTGGGCGCGTTCGTTTAGTTTCTGGACGAATCGGTGCATCGTTTCATTTCCGGCCCGGATCGGTGCATTAAATGCAACACCGGCATGGTTTTCAGAACAGTAACGAAACTGACCCAAACGAACCAAAACATCACTATTGTGTCCAAAAACGTGGATTGGGTGCATTCATTTTGTTTCTGGATGAATCGGTGCATCGTTTCATTTCCGGCCCGGATCGATGCATTAAATGCAACACCGGCATGGTTTTCGGCACAGTAACGAAACTGACCCAAACGAACCAAACCAAAACTATTGGGTCCAAAAAAGTCGATTGGGCGCGTTCGTTTCATTTCTGGATGAATCGGTGCATCATTTCATTTCCGGCCCGGATCGGTGCATTAAATGCAACACCGGCATGGTTTTCGGCACAGTAACGAAACTGACCCAAACGAACCAAAACATCACTATTGGGTCCAAAAAAGTGGATTGGGTGCGTTCATTTTGTTTCTAGATGAATCGGTGCATCGTTTCATTTCTGGCCCGGATCGATGCATTAAATGCAACACCGGCATGGTTTTCGGCACAGTAACGAAACTGACCCAAACGAACCAAAACAAAACTATAGGGTCCAAAAAAGTCGATTGGGCGCGTTCGTTTCATTTCTGGATGAATCGGTGCATCATTTCATTTCCGGCCCGGATCTGTGCATTAAATGCAACACCGGCATGGTTTTCGGCACAGTAACGAAACTGACCCAAACGAACCAAAACATCACTATTGGGTCCAAAAAAGTGGATTGGGTGCGTTCATTTTGTTTCTAGATGAATCGGTGCATCGTTCCATTTCCGGCCCGGATCGATGCATTAAATGCAACACCGGCATGATTTTTGGCACAGTAACGAAAATGACCCAAACGAACCAAAACATCACTATTGGCTACATAAATGTGGATTTGGCATGTTCGTTTCGTTTCTGGACGAATCGGTGCATCGTTTCATTTCCGGCCCGGATCTGTGCATTAAATGCAACACCGGCATGGTTTTCGGCACAGTAACGAAACTGACCCAAACGAACCAAAACATCACTATTGGGTCCAAAAAAGTGGATTGGGTGCGTTCATTTTGTTTCTAGATGAATCGGTGCATCGTTCCATTTCCGGCCCGGATCGATGCATTAAATGCAACACCGGCATGATTTTTGGCACAGTAACGAAAATGACCCAAACGAACCAAAACATCACTATTGGCTACATAAATGTGGATTTGGCATGTTCATTTCATTTCTGGACGAATCGGTGCATCGTTTCATTTCCGGCCCGGATCGGTGCATTAAATGCAACACCGGCATGGTTTTCGGCATAGTAACGAAACTGACCCAAACGAACCAAAACATTACTATTGAGTCCAAAAAACTAGATTGGGTGCGTTCATTTTGTTTCTTGATGAATCGGTGCATCGTTTCATTTCCGGCCCGGATCGATGCATTAAATGCAACACTGGCATGATTTTCGTCACAGTAACGAAACTGACCCAAATGAACCGAAACATAACTATTGGGTCCAAAAAAGTGGATTGGGTGCGTTTGTTTCGTTTCTGGACGAATCGGTGCATCCTTTCATTTCCGGCCCGGATCGGTGCATTAAATGCACCAACGGCATGGTTTTCGGCACAGTAACGAAACTGACCCAAACAAATCCAAACATCACTATTGGGTCCACAAAAGTTGATTGGGCGCGTTCGTTTAGTTTCTGGACGAATCGGTGCATCGTTTCATTTCCGGCCCGGATCGGTGCATTAAATGCAACACCGGCATGGTTTTCAGAACAGTAACGAAACTGACCCAAACGAACCAAAACATCACTATTGTGTCCAAAAACGTGGATTGGGTGCATTCATTTTGTTTCTGGATGAATCGGTGCATCGTTTCATTTCCGGCCCGGATCGATGCATTAAATGCAACACCGGCATGGTTTTCGGCACAGTAACGAAACTGACCCAAACGAACCAAACCAAAACTATTGGGTCCAAAAAAGTCGATTGGGCGCGTTCGTTTCATTTCTGGATGAATCGGTGCATCATTTCATTTCCGGCCCGGATCGGTGCATTAAATGCAACACCGGCATGGTTTTCGGCACAGTAACGAAACTGACCCAAACGAACCAAAACATCACTATTGGGTCCAAAAAAGTGGATTGGGTGCGTTCATTTTGTTTCTAGATGAATCGGTGCATCGTTTCATTTCTGGCCCGGATCGATGCATTAAATGCAACACCGGCATGGTTTTCGGCACAGTAACGAAACTGACCCAAACGAACCAAAACAAAACTATAGGGTCCAAAAAAGTTGATTGGGCGCGTTCGTTTCATTTCTGGATGAATCGGTGCATCATTTCATTTCCGGCCCGGATCTGTGCATTAAATGCAACACCGGCATGGTTTTCGGCACAGTAACGAAACTGACCCAAACGAACCAAAACATCACTATTGGGTCCAAAAAAGTGGATTGGGTGCGTTCATTTTGTTTCTAGATGAATCGGTGCATCGTTTCATTTCTGGCCCGGATCGATGCATTAAATGCAACACCGGCATGGTTTTCGGCACAGTAACGAAACTGACCCAAACGAACCAAAACAAAACTATAGGGTCCAAAAAAGTCGATTGGGCGCGTTCGTTTCATTTCTGGATGAATCGGTGCATCATTTCATTTCCGGCCCGGATCTGTGCATTAAATGCAACACCGGCATGGTTTTCGGCACAGTAACGAAACTGACCCAAACGAACCAAAACATCACTATTGGGTCCAAAAAAGTGGATTGGGTGCGTTCATTTTGTTTCTAGATGAATCGGTGCATCGTTCCATTTCCGGCCCGGATCGATGCATTAAATGCAACACCGGCATGATTTTTGGCACAGTAACGAAAATGACCCAAACGAACCAAAACATCACTATTGGCTACATAAATGTGGATTTGGCATGTTCGTTTCGTTTCTGGACGAATCGGTGCATCGTTTCATTTCCGGCCCGGATCGGTGCATTAAATGCAACACCGGCATGGTTTTCGGCACAGTAACGAAACTGACCCAAACGAACCAAAACATCACTATTGGGTCCAAAAAAGTGGATTGGGTGCGTTCATTTTGTTTCTAGATGAATCGGTGCATCGTTTCATTTCTGGCCCGGATCGATGCATTAAATGCAACACCGGCATGGTTTTCGGCACAGTAACGAAACTGACCCAAACGAACCAAAACAAAACTATAGGGTCCAAAAAAGTCGATTGGGCGCGTTCGTTTCATTTCTGGATGAATCGGTGCATCATTTCATTTCCGGCCCGGATCTGTGCATTAAATGCAACACCGGCATGGTTTTCGGCACAGTAACGAAACTGACCCAAACGAACCAAAACATCACTATTGGGTCCAAAAAAGTGGATTGGGTGCGTTCATTTTGTTTCTAGATGAATCGGTGCATCGTTTCATTTCTGGCCCGGATCGATGCATTAAATGCAACACCGGCATGGTTTTCGGCACAGTAACGAAACTGACCCAAACGAACCAAAACAAAACTATAGGGTCCAAAAAAGTCGATTGGGCGCGTTCGTTTCATTTCTGGATGAATCGGTGCATCATTTCATTTCCGGCCCGGATCTGTGCATTAAATGCAACACCGGCATGGTTTTCGGCACAGTAACGAAACTGACCCAAACGAACCAAAACATCACTATTGGGTCCAAAAAAGTGGATTGGGTGCGTTCATTTTGTTTCTAGATGAATCGGTGCATCGTTCCATTTCCGGCCCGGATCGATGCATTAAATGCAACACCGGCATGATTTTTGGCACAGTAACGAAAATGACCCAAACGAACCAAAACATCACTATTGGCTACATAAATGTGGATTTGGCATGTTCGTTTCGTTTCTGGACGAATCGGTGCATCGTTTCATTTCCGGCCCGGATCTGTGCATTAAATGCAACACCGGCATGGTTTTCGGCACAGTAACGAAACTGACCCAAACGAACCAAAACATCACTATTGGGTCCAAAAAAGTGGATTGGGTGCGTTCATTTTGTTTCTAGATGAATCGGTGCATCGTTCCATTTCCGGCCCGGATCGATGCATTAAATGCAACACCGGCATGATTTTTGGCACAGTAACGAAAATGACCCAAACGAACCAAAACATCACTATTGGCTACATAAATGTGGATTTGGCATGTTCATTTCATTTCTGGACGAATCGGTGCATCGTTTCATTTCCGGCCCGGATCGGTGCATTAAATGCAACACCGGCATGGTTTTCGGCATAGTAACGAAACTGACCCAAACGAACCAAAACATTACTATTGAGTCCAAAAAACTAGATTGGGTGCGTTCATTTTGTTTCTTGATGAATCGGTGCATCGTTTCATTTCCGGCCCGGATCGATGCATTAAATGCAACACTGGCATGATTTTCGTCACAGTAACGAAACTGACCCAAATGAACCGAAACATAACTATTGGGTCCAAAAAAGTGGATTGGGTGCGTTTGTTTCGTTTCTGGACGAATCGGTGCATCCTTTCATTTCCGGCCCGGATCGGTGCATTAAATGCACCAACGGCATGGTTTTCGGCACAGTAACGAAACTGACCCAAACAAATCCAAACATCACTATTGGGTCCACAAAAGTTGATTGGGCGCGTTCGTTTAGTTTCTGGACGAATCGGTGCATCGTTTCATTTCCGGCCCGGATCGGTGCATTAAATGCAACACCGGCATGGTTTTCAGAACAGTAACGAAACTGACCCAAACGAACCAAAACATCACTATTGTGTCCAAAAACGTGGATTGGGTGCATTCATTTTGTTTCTGGATGAATCGGTGCATCGTTTCATTTCCGGCCCGGATCGATGCATTAAATGCAACACCGGCATGGTTTTCGGCACAGTAACGAAACTGACCCAAACGAACCAAACCAAAACTATTGGGTCCAAAAAAGTCGATTGGGCGCGTTCGTTTCATTTCTGGATGAATCGGTGCATCATTTCATTTCCGGCCCGGATCGGTGCATTAAATGCAACACCGGCATGGTTTTCGGCACAGTAACGAAACTGACCCAAACGAACCAAAACATCACTATTGGGTCCAAAAAAGTGGATTGGGTGCGTTCATTTTGTTTCTAGATGAATCGGTGCATCGTTTCATTTCTGGCCCGGATCGATGCATTAAATGCAACACCGGCATGGTTTTCGGCACAGTAACGAAACTGACCCAAACGAACCAAAACAAAACTATAGGGTCCAAAAAAGTTGATTGGGCGCGTTCGTTTCATTTCTGGATGAATCGGTGCATCATTTCATTTCCGGCCCGGATCTGTGCATTAAATGCAACACCGGCATGGTTTTCGGCACAGTAACGAAACTGACCCAAACGAACCAAAACATCACTATTGGGTCCAAAAAAGTGGATTGGGTGCGTTCATTTTGTTTCTAGATGAATCGGTGCATCGTTTCATTTCTGGCCCGGATCGATGCATTAAATGCAACACCGGCATGGTTTTCGGCACAGTAACGAAACTGACCCAAACGAACCAAAACAAAACTATAGGGTCCAAAAAAGTCGATTGGGCGCGTTCGTTTCATTTCTGGATGAATCGGTGCATCATTTCATTTCCGGCCCGGATCTGTGCATTAAATGCAACACCGGCATGGTTTTCGGCACAGTAACGAAACTGACCCAAACGAACCAAAACATCACTATTGGGTCCAAAAAAGTGGATTGGGTGCGTTCATTTTGTTTCTAGATGAATCGGTGCATCGTTCCATTTCCGGCCCGGATCGATGCATTAAATGCAACACCGGCATGATTTTTGGCACAGTAACGAAAATGACCCAAACGAACCAAAACATCACTATTGGCTACATAAATGTGGATTTGGCATGTTCGTTTCGTTTCTGGACGAATCGGTGCATCGTTTCATTTCCGGCCCGGATCTGTGCATTAAATGCAACACCGGCATGGTTTTCGGCACAGTAACGAAACTGACCCAAACGAACCAAAACATCACTATTGGGTCCAAAAAAGTGGATTGGGTGCGTTCATTTTGTTTCTAGATGAATCGGTGCATCGTTCCATTTCCGGCCCGGATCGATGCATTAAATGCAACACCGGCATGATTTTTGGCACAGTAACGAAAATGACCCAAACGAACCGAAACATAACTATTGGGTCCAAAAAAGTGGATTGGGTGCGTTTGTTTCGTTTCTGGACGAATCGGTGCATCGTTTCATTTCCGGCCCGGATCGGTGCATTAAATGCACCAACGGCATGGTTTTCGGCACAGTAACGAAACTGACCCAAACAAATCCAAACATCACTATTGGGTCCACAAAAGTTGATTGGGCGCGTTCGTTTAGTTTCTGGACGAATCGGTGCATCGTTTCATTTCCGGCCCGGATCGGTGCATTAAATGCAACACCGGCATGGTTTTCAGAACAGTAACGAAACTGACCCAAACGAACCAAAACATCACTATTGTGTCCAAAAAAGTGGATTGGGTGCATTCATTTTGTTTCTGGATGAATCGGTGCATCGTTTCATTTCCGGCCCGGATCGATGCATTAAATGCAACACCGGCATGGTTTTCGGCACAGTAATGAAACTGACCCAAACGAACCAAACCAAAACTATTGGGTCCAAAAAAGTCGATTCGGCGCGTTCGTTTCATTTCTGGATGAATCGGTGCATCATTTCATTTCCGGCCCGGATCGGTGCATTAAATGCAACACCGGCATGGTTTTCGGCACAGTAACGAAACTGACCCAAACGAACCAAAACATCACTATTGGGTCCAAAAAAGTGGATTGGGTGCGTTCATTTTGTTTCTAGATGAATCGGTGCATCGTTCCATTTCCGGCCCGGATCGATGCATTAAATGCAACACCGGCATGATTTTTGGCACAGTAACGAAAATGACCCAAACGAACCAAAACATCACTATTGGCTACATAAATGTGGATTTGGCATGTTCGTTTCGTTTCTGGACGAATCGGTGCATCGTTTCATTTCCGGCCCGGATCGGTGCATTAAATGCAACACCGGCATGGTTTTCGGCATAGTAACGAAACTGACCCAAACGAACCAAAACATTACTATTGAGTCCAAAAAACTAGATTGGGTGCGTTCATTTTGTTTCTTGATGAATCGGTGCATCGTTTCATTTCCGGCCCGGATCGATGCATTAAATGCAACACTGGCATGATTTTCGTCACAGTAACGAAACTGACCCAAATGAACCGAAACATAACTATTGGGTCCAAAAAAGTGGATTGGGTGCGTTTGTTTCGTTTCTGGACGAATCGGTGCATCCTTTCATTTCCGGCCCGGATCGGTGCATTAAATGCACCAACGGCATGGTTTTCGGCACAGTAACGAAACTGACCCAAACAAATCCAAACATCACTATTGGGTCCACAAAAGTTGATTGGGCGCGTTCGTTTAGTTTCTGGACGAATCGGTGCATCGTTTCATTTCCGGCCCGGATCGGTGCATTAAATGCAACACCGGCATGGTTTTCAGAACAGTAACGAAACTGACCCAAACGAACCAAAACATCACTATTGTGTCCAAAAAAGTGGATTGGGTGCATTCATTTTGTTTCTGGATGAATCGGTGCATCGTTTCATTTCCGGCCCGGATCGATGCATTAAATGCAACACCGGCATGGTTTTCGGCACAGTAACGAAACTGACCCAAACGAACCAAACCAAAACTATTGGGTCCAAAAAAGTCGATTGGGCGCGTTCGTTTCATTTCTGGATGAATCGGTGCATCATTTCATTTCCGGCCCGGATCGGTGCATTAAATGCAACACCGGCATGGTTTTCGGCACAGTAACGAAACTGACCCAAACGAACCAAAACATCACTATTGGGTCCAAAAAAGTGGATTGGGTGCGTTCATTTTGTTTCTAGATGAATCGGTGCATCATTTCATTTCTGGCCCGGATCGATGCATTAAATGCAACACCGGCATGGTTTTCGGCACAGTAACGAAACTGACCCAAACGAACCAAAACAAAACTATAGGGTCCAAAAAAGTCGATTGGGCGCGTTCGTTTCATTTCTGGATGAATCGGTGCATCATTTCATTTCCGGCCCGGATCTGTGCATTAAATGCAACACCGGCATGGTTTTCGGCACAGTAACGAAACTGACCCAAACGAACCAAAACATCACTATTGGGTCCAAAAAAGTGGATTGGGTGCGTTCATTTTGTTTCTAGATGAATCGGTGCATCGTTTCATTTCTGGCCCGGATCGATGCATTAAATGCAACACCGGCATGGTTTTCGGCACAGTAACGAAACTGACCCAAACGAACCAAAACAAAACTATAGGGTCCAAAAAAGTCGATTGGGCGCGTTCGTTTCATTTCTGGATGAATCGGTGCATCATTTCATTTCCGGCCCGGATCTGTGCATTAAATGCAACACCGGCATGGTTTTCGGCACAGTAACGAAACTGACCCAAACGAACCAAAACATCACTATTGGGTCCAAAAAAGTGGATTGGGTGCGTTCATTTTGTTTCTAGATGAATCGGTGCATCCTTTCATTTCTGGCCCGGATCGATGCATTAAATGCAACACCGGCATGGTTTTCGGCACAGTAACGAAACTGACCCAAACGAACCAAAACAAAACTATAGGGTCCAAAAAAGTCGATTGGGCGCGTTCGTTTCATTTCTGGATGAATCGGTGCATCATTTCATTTCCGGCCCGGATCTGTGCATTAAATGCAACACCGGCATGGTTTTCGGCACAGTAACGAAACTGACCCAAACGAACCAAAACATCACTATTGGGTCCAAAAAAGTGGATTGGGTGCGTTCATTTTGTTTCTAGATGAATCGGTGCATCGTTCCATTTCCGGCCCGGATCGATGCATTAAATGCAACACCGGCATGATTTTTGGCACAGTAACGAAAATGACCCAAACGAACCAAAACATCACTATTGGCTACATAAATGTGGATTTGGCATGTTCGTTTCGTTTCTGGACGAATCGGTGCATCGTTTCATTTCCGGCCCGGATCTGTGCATTAAATGCAACACCGGCATGGTTTTCGGCACAGTAACGAAACTGACCCAAACGAACCAAAACATCACTATTGGGTCCAAAAAAGTGGATTGGGTGCGTTCATTTTGTTTCTAGATGAATCGGTGCATCGTTCCATTTCCGGCCCGGATCGATGCATTAAATGCAACACCGGCATGATTTTTGGCACAGTAACGAAAATGACCCAAACGAACCAAAACATCACTATTGGCTACATAAATGTGGATTTGGCATGTTCGTTTCGTTTCTGGACGAATCGGTGCATCGTTTCATTTCCGGCCCGGATCTGTGCATTAAATGCAACACCGGCATGGTTTTCGGCACAGTAACGAAACTGACCCAAACGAACCAAAACATCACTATTGGGTCCAAAAAAGTGGATTGGGTGCGTTCATTTTGTTTCTAGATGAATCGGTGCATCGTTCCATTTCCGGCCCGGATCGATGCATTAAATGCAACACCGGCATGATTTTTGGCACAGTAACGAAAATGACCCAAACGAACCAAAACATCACTATTGGCTACATAAATGTGGATTTGGCATGTTCGTTTCATTTCTGGACGAATCGGTGCATCGTTTCATTTCCGGCCCGGATCGGTGCATTAAATGCAACACCGGCATGGTTTTCGGCATAGTAACGAAACTGACCCAAACGAACCAAAACATTACTATTGAGTCCAAAAAACTAGATTGGGTGCGTTCATTTTGTTTCTTGATGAATCGGTGCATCGTTTCATTTCCGGCCCGGATCGATGCATTAAATGCAACACTGGCATGATTTTCGTCACAGTAACGAAACTGACCCAAATGAACCGAAACATAACTATTGGGTCAAAAAAAGTGGATTGGGTGCGTTTGTTTCGTTTCTGGACGAATCGGTGCATCCTTTCATTTCCGGCCCGGATCGGTGCATTAAATGCACCAACGGCATGGTTTTCGGCACAGTAACGAAACTGACCCAAACAAATCCAAACATCACTATTGGGTCCACAAAAGTTGATTGGGCGCGTTCGTTTAGTTTCTGGACGAATCGGTGCATCGTTTCATTTCCGGCCCGGATCGGTGCATTAAATGCAACACCGGCATGGTTTTCAGAACAGTAACGAAACTGACCCAAACGAACCAAAACATCACTATTGTGTCCAAAAAAGTGGATTGGGTGCATTCATTTTGTTTCTGGATGAATCGGTGCATCGTTTCATTTCCGGCCCGGATCGATGCATTAAATGCAACACCGGCGTGGTTTTCGGCACAGTAATGAAACTGACCCAAACGAACCAAACCAAAACTATTGGGTCCAAAAAAGTCGATTCGGCGCGTTCGTTTCATTTCTGGATGAATCGGTGCATCATTTCATTTCCGGCCCGGATCGGTGCATTAAATGCAACACCGGCATGGTTTTCGGCACAGTAACGAAACTGACCCAAACGAACCAAAACATCACTATTGGGTCCAAAAAAGTGGATTGGGTGCGTTCATTTTGTTTCTAGATGAATCGGTGCATCGTTCCATTTCCGGCCCGGATCGATGCATTAAATGCAACACCGGCATGATTTTTGGCACAGTAACGAAAATGACCCAAACGAACCAAAACATCACTATTGGCTACATAAATGTGGATTTGGCATGTTCGTTTCGTTTCTGGACGAATCGGTGCATCGTTTCATTTCCGGCCCGGATCTGTGCATTAAATGCAACACCGGCATGGTTTTCGGCACAGTAACGAAACTGACCCAAACGAACCAAAACATCACTATTGGGTCCAAAAAAGTGGATTGGGTGCATTCATTTTGTTTCTAGATGAATCGGTGCATCGTTCCATTTCCGGCCCGGATCGATGCATTAAATGCAACACCGGCATGGTTTTTGGCACAGTAACGAAAATGACCCAAACGAACCAAAACATCACTATTGGCTACATAAATGTGGATTTGGCATGTTCGTTTCGTTTCTGGATGAATCGGTGCATCATTTCATTTCCGGCCCGGATCGGTGCATTAAATGCAACACCGGCATGGTTTTCGGCACAGTAACGAAACTGACCCAAACGAACAAAAACATTACTATTGAGTCCAAAAAACTGGATTGGGTGCGTTCATTTTGTTTCTTGAATGTGGATTTGGCATGTTCGTTTAGTTTCTGGACGAATCGGTGCATCGTTTCATTTCCGGCCCGGATCGGTGCATTAAATGCAACACCGACATGGTTTTCGGCACAGTAACGAAACTGACCCAAACGAACCAAAACATTACTATTGGGTCCAAAAAAGTGGATTGGGTGCATTCATTTTGTTTCTGGATGAATCGGTGCATCGTTTCATTTCCGGCCCGGATCGATGCATGAAATGCAACACTGCCATGATTTTCGTCACAGTAACGAAACTGACCCAAACGAACCGAAACATAACTATTGGGTCCAAAAAAGTGGATTGGGTGCGTTTGTTTCGTTTCTGGACGAATCGGTGCATCGTTTCATTTCCGGCCCGGATCGGTGCATTAAATGCAACACCGGCATGGTTTTCGGCACAGTAACGAAACTGACCCAAACCAACCAAAACATCACTATTGGGTCCACAAAAGTCGATTGGGCGCATTCGTTTAGTTTCTGGACGAATCGGTGCATCGTTTCATTTCCGGCCCGGATCGGTGCATTAAATGCAACACCGGCATGGTTTTCGGCATAGTAACGAAACTGACCCAAACGAACCAAAACATTACTATTGAGTCCAAAAAACTAGATTGGGTGCGTTCATTTTGTTTCTTGATGAATCGGTGCATCGTTTCATTTCCGGCCCGGATCGATGCATTAAATGCAACACTGGCATGATTTTCGTCACAGTAACGAAACTGACCCAAATGAACCGAAACATAACTATTGGGTCAAAAAAAGTGGATTGGGTGCGTTTGTTTCGTTTCTGGACGAATCGGTGCATCCTTTCATTTCCGGCCCGGATCGGTGCATTAAATGCACCAACGGCATGGTTTTCGGCACAGTAACGAAACTGACCCAAACAAATCCAAACATCACTATTGGGTCCACAAAAGTTGATTGGGCGCGTTCGTTTAGTTTCTGGACGAATCGGTGCATCGTTTCATTTCCGGCCCGGATCGGTGCATTAAATGCAACACCGGCATGGTTTTCAGAACAGTAACGAAACTGACCCAAACGAACCAAAACATCACTATTGTGTCCAAAAAAGTGGATTGGGTGCATTCATTTTGTTTCTGGATGAATCGGTGCATCGTTTCATTTCCGGCCCGGATCGATGCATTAAATGCAACACCGGCATGGTTTTCGGCACAGTA
This sequence comes from Echinochloa phyllopogon, assembly GCA_033239725.1. Lineage (NCBI taxonomy): Eukaryota > Viridiplantae > Streptophyta > Magnoliopsida > Poales > Poaceae > Echinochloa > Echinochloa phyllopogon. The sequence continues at coordinate 36,329,173 of BTCW01000018.1, forward strand.
ACGAAACTGACCCAAACGAACCAAACCAAAACTATTGGGTCCAAAAAAGTCGATTGGGCGCGTTCGTTTCATTTCTGGATGAATCGGTGCATCATTTCATTTCCGGCCCGGATCGGTGCATTAAATGCAACACCGGCATGGTTTTCGGCACAGTAACGAAACTGACCCAAACGAACCAAAACATCACTATTGGGTCCAAAAAAGTGGATTGGGTGCGTTCATTTTGTTTCTAGATGAATCGGTGCATCGTTCCATTTCCGGCCCGGATCGATGCATTAAATGCAACACCGGCATGATTTTTGGCACAGTAACGAAAATGACCCAAACGAACCAAAACATCACTATTGGCTACATAAATGTGGATTTGGCATGTTCGTTTCGTTTCTGGACGAATCGGTGCATCGTTTCATTTCCGGCCCGGATCTGTGCATTAAATGCAACACCGGCATGGTTTTCGGCACAGTAACGAAACTGACCCAAACGAACCAAAACATCACTATTGGGTCCAAAAAAGTGGATTGGGTGCATTCATTTTGTTTCTAGATGAATCGGTGCATCGTTCCATTTCCGGCCCGGATCGATGCATTAAATGCAACACCGGCATGGTTTTTGGCACAGTAACGAAAATGACCCAAACGAACCAAAACATCACTATTGGCTACATAAATGTGGATTTGGCATGTTCGTTTAGTTTCTGGACGAATCGGTGCATCGTTTCATTTCCGGCCCGGATCGGTGCATTAAATGCAACACCGGCATGGTTTTCAGAACAGTAACGAAACTGACCCAAACGAACCAAAACATCACTATTGTGTCCAAAAAAGTGGATTGGGTGCATTCATTTTGTTTCTGGATGAATCGGTGCATCGTTTCATTTCCGGCCCGGATCGATGCATTAAATGCAACACCGGCATGGTTTTCGGCACAGTAACGAAACTGACCCAAACGAACCAAACCAAAACTATTGGGTCCAAAAAAGTCGATTGGGCGCGTTCGTTTCATTTCTGGATGAATCGGTGCATCATTTCATTTCCGGCCCGGATCGGTGCATTAAATGCAACACCGGCATGGTTTTCGGCACAGTAACGAAACTGACCCAAACGAACCAAAACATCACTATTGGGTCCAAAAAAGTGGATTGGGTGCGTTCATTTTGTTTCTAGATGAATCGGTGCATCGTTCCATTTCCGGCCCGGATCGATGCATTAAATGCAACACCGGCATGATTTTTGGCACAGTAACGAAAATGACCCAAACGAACCAAAACATCACTATTGGCTACATAAATGTGGATTTGGCATGTTCGTTTCGTTTCTGGACGAATCGGTGCATCGTTTCATTTCCGGCCCGGATCTGTGCATTAAATGCAACACCGGCATGGTTTTCGGCACAGTAACGAAACTGACCCAAACGAACCAAAACATCACTATTGGGTCCAAAAAAGTGGATTGGGTGCATTCATTTTGTTTCTAGATGAATCGGTGCATCGTTCCATTTCCGGCCCGGATCGATGCATTAAATGCAACACCGCATGGTTTTTGGCACAGTAACGAAAATGACCCAAACGAACCAAAACATCACTATTGGCTACATAAATGTGGATTTGGCATGTTCGTTTCGTTTCTGGATGAATCGGTGCATCATTTCATTTCCGGCCCGGATCGGTCCATTAAATGCAACACCGGCATGGTTTTCGGCACAGTAACGAAACTGACCCAAACGAACAAAAACATTACTATTGAGTCCAAAAAACTGGATTGGGTGCGTTCATTTTGTTTCTTGAATGTGGATTTGGCATGTTCGTTTCGTTTCTGGACGAATCGGTGCATCGTTTCATTTCCGGCCCGGATCGGTGCATTAAATGCAACACCGACATGGTTTTCGGCACAGTAACGAAACTGACCCAAACGAACCAAAACATTACTATTGGGTCCAAAAAAGTGGATTGGGTGCATTCATTTTGTTTCTGGATGAATCGGTGCATCGTTTCATTTCCGGCCCGGATCGATGCATGAAATGCAACACTGCCATGATTTTCGTCACAGTAACGAAACTGACCCAAACGAACCGAAAAATAACTATTGGGTCCAAAAAAGTGGATTGGGTGCGTTTGTTTCGTTTCTGGACGAATCGGTGCATCGTTTCATTTCCGGCCCGGATCGGTGCATTAAATGCAACACCGGCATGGTTTTCAGCACAGTAACGAAACTGACCCAAACCAACCAAAACATCACTATTGGGTCCACAAAAGTCGATTGGGCGCATTCGTTTAGTTTCTGGACGAATCGGTGCATCGTTTCATTTCCGGCCCGGATCGATGCATGAAATGCAACACTGGCATGATTTTCGTCACAGTAACGAAACTGACCCAAACGAACCGAAACATAACTATTGGGTCCAAAAAAGTGGATTGGGTGCGTTTGTTTCGTTTCTGGACGAATCGGTGCATCGTTTCTTTTCCGGCCCGGATCGGTGCATTAAATGCACCAACGGCATGGTTTTCGGCACAGTAACGAAACTGACCCAAACAAATCCAAACATCACTATTGGGTCCACAAAAGTTGATTGGGCGCGTTCGTTTAGTTTCTGGACGAATCGGTGCATCGTTTCATTTCCGGCCCGGATCGGTGCATTAAATGCAACACCGGCATGGTTTTCGGCACAGTAACGAAACTGACCCAAACGAACAAAAACATCACTATTGGGTCCAAAAAAGTGGATTGGGTGCGTTCATTTTGTTTCTAGATGAATCGGTGCATCGTTCCATTTCCGGCCCGCATCGATGCATTAAATGCAACACCGGCATGATTTTTGGCACAGTAACGAAAATGACCCAAACGAACCAAAACATCACTATTGGCTACATAAATGTGGATTTGGCATGTTCGTTTCGTTTCTGGACGAATCGGTGCATCGTTTCATTTCCGGCCCGGATCGGTGCATTAAATGCAACACCGGCATGGTTTTCGGCACAGTAACGAAACTAACCCAAACGAACCAAAACATTACTATTGGGTCCAGAAACCTGGATTGGGTGCGTTCATTTTGTTTCTTGATGAATCGGTGCATCGTTTCATTTCCGGCCCGGATCGATGCATTAAATGCAACACTGGCATGATTTTCGTCACAGTAACGAAACTGACCCAAACTAACCGAAACATAACTATTGGGTCCAAAAAAGTGGATTGGGTGCGTTTGTTTCATTGCTGGACGAATCGGTGCATCGTTTCTTTTCCGGCCCGGATCGGTGCATTAAATGCAACACCGGCATGGTTTTCGGCACAGTAACGAAACTGACCCAAACGAACCAAAACATCACTATTGGGTCCAAAAAAGTGGATTGGGTGCGTTCATTTTGTTTCTAGATGAATCGGTGCATCGTTCCATTTCCGGCCCAGATCGATGCATTAAATGCAACACCGGCATGGTTTTCGGCACAGTAACGAAACTGACCCAAACGAACCAAAACATCACTATTGGCTACATAAATGTGGATTTGGCATGTTCGTTTCGTTTTTGGACGAATCGGTGCATCGTTTCATTTCCGGCCCGGATCGGTGCATTAAATGCAACACCGGCATGGTTTTCGGCACAGTAACGAAACTGACTCAAACGAACCAAAACAAAACTATTGGGTCCAAAAAAGTCGATTGGGCGCGTTCGTTTCATTTCTGGATGAATCGGTGCATCATTTCATTTCCGGCCCGGATCTGTGCATTAAATGCAACACCGGCATGGTTTTCGGCACAGTAACGAAACTGACCCAAACGAACCAAAACATCACTATTGGGTCCAAAAAAGTGGATTGGGTGCGTTCATTTTGTTTCTAGATGAATCGGTGCATCGTTTCATTTCCGGCCCGGATCGGTGCATTAAATGCAACACCGGCATGGTTTTCAGAACAGTAACGAAACTGACCCAAACGAACCAAAACATCACTATTGTGTCAAAAAAATGGATTGGGTGCATTCATTTTGTTTCTGGATGAATCGGTGCATCGTTTCATTTCCGGCCCGGATCGATGCATTAAATGCAACACCGGCATGGTTTTCGGCACAGTAACGAAACTGACCCAAACGAACCAAACCAAAACTATTGGGTCCAAAAAAGTCGATTGGGCGCGTTCGTTTCATTTCTGGATGAATCGGTGCATCATTTCATTTCCGGCCCGGATCGGTGCATTAAATGCAACACCGGCATGGTTTTCGGCACAGTAACGAAACTGACCCAAACGAACCAAAACATCACTATTGGGTCCAAAAAAGTGGATTGGGTGCGTTCATTTTGTTTCTAGATGAATCGGTGCATCGTTCCATTTCCGGCCCGGATCGATGCATTAAATGCAACACCGGCATGATTTTTGGCACAGTAACGAAAATGACCCAAACGAACCAAAACATCACTATTGGCAACATAAATGTGGATTTGGCATGTTCGTTTCATTTCTGGACGAATCGGTGCATCGTTTCATTTCCGGCCCGGATCTGTGCATTAAATGCAACACCGGCATGGTTTTCGGCACAGTAACGAAACTGACCCAAACGAACCAAAACATCACTATTGGGTTCAAAAAAGTGGATTGGGTGCATTCATTTTGTTTCTAGATGAATCGGTGCATCGTTCCATTTCCGGCCCGGATCGATGCATTAAATGCTACACCGGCATGGTTTTTGGCACAGTAACGAAAATGACCCAAACGAACCAAAACATCACTATTGGCTACATAAATGTGGATTTGGCATGTTCGTTTCGTTTCTGGATGAATCGGTGCATCATTTCATTTCCGGCCCGGATCGGTGCATTAAATGCAACACCGGCATGGTTTTCGGCACAGTAACGAAACTGACCCAAACGAACAAAAACATTACTATTGAGTCCAAAAAACTGGATTGGGTGCGTTCATTTTGTTTCTTGAATGTGGATTTGGCATGTTCGTTTCGTTTCTGGACGAATCGGTGCATCGTTTCATTTCCGGCCCGGATCGGTGCATTAAATGCAACACCGACATGGTTTTCGGCACAGTAACGAAACTGACCCAAACGAACCAAAACATTACTATTGGGTCCAAAAAAGTGGATTGGGTGCATTCATTTTGTTTCTGGATGAATCGGTGCATCGTTTCATTTCCGGCCCGGATCGATGCATGAAATGCAACACTGCCATGATTTTCGTCACAGTAACGAAACTGACCCAAACGAACCGAAACATAACTATTGGGTCCAAAAAAGTGGATTGGGTGCGTTTGTTTCGTTTCTGGACGAATCGGTGCATCGTTTCATTTCCGGCCCGGATCGGTGCATTAAATGCAACACCGGCATGGTTTTCGGCACAGTAACGAAACTGACCCAAACCAACCAAAACATCACTATTGGGTCCACAAAAGTCGATTGGGCGCATTCGTTTAGTTTCTGGACGAATCGGTGCATCGTTTCATTTCCGGCCCGGATCGATGCATGAAATGCAACACTGGCATGATTTTCGTCACAGTAACGAAACTGACCCAAACGAACCGAAACATAACTATTGGGTCCAAAAAAGTGGATTGGGTGCGTTTGTTTCGTTTCTGGACGAATCGGTGCATCGTTTCTTTTCCGGCCCGGATCGGTGCATTAAATGCACCAACGGCATGGTTTTCGGCACAGTAACGAAACTGACCCAAACAAATCCAAACATCACTATTGGGTCCACAAAAGTTGATTGGGCGCGTTCGTTTAGTTTCTGGACGAATCGGTGCATCGTTTCATTTCCGGCCCGGATCGGTGCATTAAATGCAACACCGGCATGGTTTTCGGAATAGTAACGAAACTGACCCAAACGAACAAAAACATCACTATTGGGTCCAAAAAAGTGGATTGGGTGCGTTCATTTTGTTTCTAGATGAATCGGTGCATCGTTCCATTTCCGGCCCGGATCGATGCATTAAATGCAACACCGGCATGATTTTTGGCACAGTAACGAAAATGACCCAAACGAACCAAAACATCACTATTGGCTACATAAATGTGGATTTGGCATGTTCGTTTCGTTTCTGGACGAATCGGTGCATCGTTTCATTTCCGGCCCGGATCGGTGCATTAAATGCAACACCGGCATGGTTTTCGGCACAGTAACGAAACTGACCCAAACGAACCAAAACATTACTATTGGGTCCAGAAACCTGGATTGGGTGCGTTCATTTTGTTTCTTGATGAATCGGTGCATCGTTTCATTTCCGGCCCGGATCGATGCATTAAATGCAACACTGGCATGATTTTCGTCACAGTAACGAAACTGACCCAAACTAACCGAAACATAACTATTGGGTCCAAAAAAGTGGATTGGGTGCGTTTGTTTCATTGCTGGACGAATCGGTGCATCGTTTCTTTTCCGGCCCGGATCGGTGCATTAAATGCAACACCGGCATGGTTTTCGGCACAGTAACGAAACTGACCCAAACGAACCAAAACATCACTATTGGGTCCAAAAAAGTGGATTGGGCGCGTTCGTTTCATTTCTGGATGAATCGGTGCATCATTTCATTTCCGGCCCGGATCTGTGCATTAAATGCAACACCGGCATGGTTTTCGGCACAGTAACGAAACTGACCCAAACGAACCAAAACATCACTATTGGGTCCAAAAAAGTGGATTGGGTGCGTTCATTTTGTTTCTAGATGAATCGGTGCATCGTTTCATTTCCGGCCCGGATCGGTGCATTAAATGCAACACCGGCATGGTTTTCAGAACAGTAACGAAACTGACCCAAACGAACCAAAACATCACTATTGTGTCAAAAAAATGGATTGGGTGCATTCATTTTGTTTCTGGATGAATCGGTGCATCGTTTCATTTCCGGCCCGGATCGATGCATTAAATGCAACACCGGCATGGTTTTCGGCACAGTAACGAAACTGACCCAAACGAACCAAACCAAAACTATTGGGTCCAAAAAAGTCGATTGGGCGCGTTCGTTTCATTTCTGGATGAATCGGTGCATCATTTCATTTCCGGCCCGGATCGGTGCATTAAATGCAACACCGGCATGGTTTTCGGCACAGTAACGAAACTGACCCAAACGAACCAAAACATCACTATTGGGTCCAAAAAAGTGGATTGGGTGCGTTCATTTTGTTTCTAGATGAATCGGTGCATCGTTCCATTTCCGGCCCGGATCGATGCATTAAATGCAACACCGGCATGATTTTTGGCACAGTAACGAAAATGACCCAAACGAACCAAAACATCACTATTGGCAACATAAATGTGGATTTGGCATGTTCGTTTCATTTCTGGACGAATCGGTGCATCGTTTCATTTCCGGCCCGGATCTGTGCATTAAATGCAACACCGGCATGGTTTTCGGCACAGTAACGAAACTGACCCAAACGAACCAAAACATCACTATTGGGTTCAAAAAAGTGGATTGGGTGCATTCATTTTGTTTCTAGATGAATCGGTGCATCGTTCCATTTCCGGCCCGGATCGATGCATTAAATGCTACACCGGCATGGTTTTTGGCACAGTAACGAAAATGACCCAAACGAACCAAAACATCACTATTGGCTACATAAATGTGGATTTGGCATGTTCGTTTCGTTTCTGGATGAATCGGTGCATCATTTCATTTCCGGCCCGGATCGGTGCATTAAATGCAACACCGGCATGGTTTTCGGCACAGTAACGAAACTGACCCAAACGAACAAAAACATTACTATTGAGTCCAAAAAACTGGATTGGGTGCGTTCATTTTGTTTCTTGAATGTGGATTTGGCATGTTCGTTTCGTTTCTGGACGAATCGGTGCATCGTTTCATTTCCGGCCCGGATCGGTGCATTAAATGCAACACCGACATGGTTTTCGGCACAGTAACGAAACTGACCCAAACGAACCAAAACATTACTATTGGGTCCAAAAAAGTGGATTGGGTGCATTCATTTTGTTTCTGGATGAATCGGTGCATCGTTTCATTTCCGGCCCGGATCGATGCATGAAATGCAACACTGCCATGATTTTCGTCACAGTAACGAAACTGACCCAAACGAACCGAAACATAACTATTGGGTCCAAAAAAGTGGATTGGGTGCGTTTGTTTCGTTTCTGGACGAATCGGTGCATCGTTTCATTTCCGGCCCGGATCGGTGCATTAAATGCAACACCGGCATGGTTTTCGGCACAGTAACGAAACTGACCCAAACCAACCAAAACATCACTATTGGGTCCACAAAAGTCGATTGGGCGCATTCGTTTAGTTTCTGGACGAATCGGTGCATCGTTTCATTTCCGGCCCGGATCGATGCATGAAATGCAACACTGGCATGATTTTCGTCACAGTAACGAAACTGACCCAAACGAACCGAAACATAACTATTGGGTCCAAAAAAGTGGATTGGGTGCGTTTGTTTCGTTTCTGGACGAATCGGTGCATCGTTTCTTTTCCGGCCCGGATCGGTGCATTAAATGCACCAACGGCATGGTTTTCGGCACAGTAACGAAACTGACCCAAACAAATCCAAACATCACTATTGGGTCCACAAAAGTTGATTGGGCGCGTTCGTTTAGTTTCTGGACGAATCGGTGCATCGTTTCATTTCCGGCCCGGATCGGTGCATTAAATGCAACACCGGCATGGTTTTCGGAATAGTAACGAAACTGACCCAAACGAACAAAAACATCACTATTGGGTCCAAAAAAGTGGATTGGGTGCGTTCATTTTGTTTCTAGATGAATCGGTGCATCGTTCCATTTCCGGCCCGGATCGATGCATTAAATGCAACACCGGCATGATTTTTGGCACAGTAACGAAAATGACCCAAACGAACCAAAACATCACTATTGGCTACATAAATGTGGATTTGGCATGTTCGTTTCGTTTCTGGACGAATCGGTGCATCGTTTCATTTCCGGCCCGGATCGGTGCATTAAATGCAACACCGGCATGGTTTTCGGCACAGTAACGAAACTGACCCAAACGAACCAAAACATTACTATTGGGTCCAGAAACCTGGATTGGGTGCGTTCATTTTGTTTCTTGATGAATCGGTGCATCGTTTCATTTCCGGCCCGGATCGATGCATTAAATGCAACACTGGCATGATTTTCGTCACAGTAACGAAACTGACCCAAACTAACCGAAACATAACTATTGGGTCCAAAAAAGTGGATTGGGTGCGTTTGTTTCATTGCTGGACGAATCGGTGCATCGTTTCTTTTCCGGCCCGGATCGGTGCATTAAATGCAACACCGGCATGGTTTTCGGCACAGTAACGAAACTGACCCAAACGAACCAAAACATCACTATTGGGTCCAAAAAAGTGGATTGGGCGCGTTCGTTTCATTTCTGGATGAATCGGTGCATCATTTCATTTCCGGCCCGGATCTGTGCATTAAATGCAACACCGGCATGGTTTTCGGCACAGTAACGAAACTGACCCAAACGAACCAAAACATCACTATTGGGTCCAAAAAAGTGGATTGGGTGCGTTCATTTTGTTTCTAGATGAATCGGTGCATCGTTTCATTTCCGGCCCGGATCGGTGCATTAAATGCAACACCGGCATGGTTTTCAGAACAGTAACGAAACTGACCCAAACGAACCAAAACATCACTATTGTGTCAAAAAAATGGATTGGGTGCATTCATTTTGTTTCTGGATGAATCGGTGCATCGTTTCATTTCCGGCCCGGATCGATGCATTAAATGCAACACCGGCATGGTTTTCGGCACAGTAACGAAACTGACCCAAACGAACCAAACCAAAACTATTGGGTCCAAAAAAGTCGATTGGGCGCGTTCGTTTCATTTCTGGATGAATCGGTGCATCATTTCATTTCCGGCCCGGATCGGTGCATTAAATGCAACACCGGCATGGTTTTCGGCACAGTAACGAAACTGACCCAAACGAACCAAAACATCACTATTGGGTCCAAAAAAGTGGATTGGGTGCGTTCATTTTGTTTCTAGATGAATCGGTGCATCGTTCCATTTCCGGCCCGGATCGATGCATTAAATGCAACACCGGCATGATTTTTGGCACAGTAACGAAAATGACCCAAACGAACCAAAACATCACTATTGGCAACATAAATGTGGATTTGGCATGTTCGTTTCATTTCTGGACGAATCGGTGCATCGTTTCATTTCCGGCCCGGATCTGTGCATTAAATGCAACACCGGCATGGTTTTCGGCACAGTAACGAAACTGACCCAAACGAACCAAAACATCACTATTGGGTTCAAAAAAGTGGATTGGGTGCATTCATTTTGTTTCTAGATGAATCGGTGCATCGTTCCATTTCCGGCCCGGATCGATGCATTAAATGCTACACCGGCATGGTTTTTGGCACAGTAACGAAAATGACCCAAACGAACCAAAACATCACTATTGGCTACATAAATGTGGATTTGGCATGTTCGTTTCGTTTCTGGATGAATCGGTGCATCATTTCATTTCCGGCCCGGATCGGTGCATTAAATGCAACACCGGCATGGTTTTCGGCACAGTAACGAAACTGACCCAAACGAACAAAAACATTACTATTGAGTCCAAAAAACTGGATTGGGTGCGTTCATTTTGTTTCTTGAATGTGGATTTGGCATGTTCGTTTCGTTTCTGGACGAATCGGTGCATCGTTTCATTTCCGGCCCGGATCGGTGCATTAAATGCAACACCGACATGGTTTTCGGCACAGTAACGAAACTGACCCAAACGAACCAAAACATTACTATTGGGTCCAAAAAAGTGGATTGGGTGCATTCATTTTGTTTCTGGATGAATCGGTGCATCGTTTCATTTCCGGCCCGGATCGATGCATGAAATGCAACACTGCCATGATTTTCGTCACAGTAACGAAACTGACCCAAACGAACCGAAACATAACTATTGGGTCCAAAAAAGTGGATTGGGTGCGTTTGTTTCGTTTCTGGACGAATCGGTGCATCGTTTCATTTCCGGCCCGGATCGGTGCATTAAATGCAACACCGGCATGGTTTTCGGCACAGTAACGAAACTGACCCAAACCAACCAAAACATCACTATTGGGTCCACAAAAGTCGATTGGGCGCATTCGTTTAGTTTCTGGACGAATCGGTGCATCGTTTCATTTCCGGCCCGGATCGATGCATGAAATGCAACACTGGCATGATTTTCGTCACAGTAACGAAACTGACCCAAACGAACCGAAACATAACTATTGGGTCCAAAAAAGTGGATTGGGTGCGTTTGTTTCGTTTCTGGACGAATCGGTGCATCGTTTCTTTTCCGGCCCGGATCGGTGCATTAAATGCACCAACGGCATGGTTTTCGGCACAGTAACGAAACTGACCCAAACAAATCCAAACATCACTATTGGGTCCACAAAAGTTGATTGGGCGCGTTCGTTTAGTTTCTGGACGAATCGGTGCATCGTTTCATTTCCGGCCCGGATCGGTGCATTAAATGCAACACCGGCATGGTTTTCGGAATAGTAACGAAACTGACCCAAACGAACAAAAACATCACTATTGGGTCCAAAAAAGTGGATTGGGTGCGTTCATTTTGTTTCTAGATGAATCGGTGCATCGTTCCATTTCCGGCCCGGATCGATGCATTAAATGCAACACCGGCATGATTTTTGGCACAGTAACGAAAATGACCCAAACGAACCAAAACATCACTATTGGCTACATAAATGTGGATTTGGCATGTTCGTTTCGTTTCTGGACGAATCGGTGCATCGTTTCATTTCCGGCCCGGATCGGTGCATTAAATGCAACACCGGCATGGTTTTCGGCACAGTAACGAAACTGACCCAAACGAACCAAAACATTACTATTGGGTCCAGAAACCTGGATTGGGTGCGTTCATTTTGTTTCTTGATGAATCGGTGCATCGTTTCATTTCCGGCCCGGATCGATGCATTAAATGCAACACTGGCATGATTTTCGTCACAGTAACGAAACTGACCCAAACTAACCGAAACATAACTATTGGGTCCAAAAAAGTGGATTGGGTGCGTTTGTTTCATTGCTGGACGAATCGGTGCATCGTTTCTTTTCCGGCCCGGATCGGTGCATTAAATGCAACACCGGCATGGTTTTCGGCACAGTAACGAAACTGACCCAAACGAACCAAAACATCACTATTGGGTCCAAAAAAGTGGATTGGGCGCGTTCGTTTCATTTCTGGATGAATCGGTGCATCATTTCATTTCCGGCCCGGATCTGTGCATTAAATGCAACACCGGCATGGTTTTCGGCACAGTAACGAAACTGACCCAAACGAACCAAAACATCACTATTGGGTCCAAAAAAGTGGATTGGGTGCGTTCATTTTGTTTCTAGATGAATCGGTGCATCGTTTCATTTCTGGCCCGGATCGATGCATTAAATGCAACACCGGCATGGTTTTCGGCACAGTAACGAAACTGACTCAAACGAACCAAAACAAAACTATTGGGTCCAAAAAAGTCGATTGGGCGCGTTCGTTTCATTTCTGGATGAATCGGTGCATCATTTCATTTCCGGCCCGGATCGGTGCATTAAATGCAACACCGGCATGGTTTTCGGCACAGTAACGAAACTGACCCAAACGAACCAAAACATCACTATTGGGTCCAAAAAAGTGGATTGGGTGCGTTCATTTTGTTTCTAGATGAATCGGTGCATCGTTCCATTTCCGGCCCGGATCGATGCATTAAATGCAACACCGTCATAATTTTTGGCACAGTAACCAAAATGACCCAAATGAACCAAAACATCACTATTGGCTACATAAATGTGGATTTGGCATGTTCGTTTCATTTCTGGAGAATCGGTGCATCGTTTCATTTCCGGCCCGGATCGGTGCATTAAATGCAACACCGGCATGGTTTTCGGAATAGTAACGAAACTGACCCAAACGAACCAAAACATCACTATTGTGTCCAAAAAAGTGGATTGGGTGCATTCATTTTGTTTCTGGATGAATCGGTGCATCGTTTCATTTCCGGCCCGGATCGATGCATTAAATGCAACTCCGACATGGTTTTCGGCACAGTAACGAAACTGACCCAAACGAACCAAACCAAAACTATTGGGTCCAAAAAAGTCGATTGGGCGCGTTCGTTTCATTTCTGGATGAATCGGTGCATCCTTTCATTTCCGGCCCGGATCGGTGCATTAAATGCAACACCGGCATGGTTTTCGGCACAGTAACGAAACTGACCCAAACGAACCAAAACATCACTATTGGCTACATAAATGTGGATTTGGCATGTTCGTTTCGTTTCTGGACGAATCGGTGCATCGTTTCATTTCCGGCCCGGATCGGTGCATTAAATGCAACACCGGCATGGTTTTCGGCACAGTAACGAAACTGACTCAAACGAACCAAAACAAAACTATTGGGTCCAAAAAAGTCGATTGGGCGCGTTCGTTTCATTTCTGGATGAATCGGTGCATCATTTCATTTCCGGCCCGGATCGGTGCATTAAATGCAACACCGGCATGGTTTTCGGCACAGTAACGAAACTGACCCAAACGAACCAAAACATCACTATTGGGTCCAAAAAAGTGGATTGGGTGCGTTCATTTTGTTTCTAGATGAATCGGTGCATCGTTCCATTTCCGGCCCGGATCGATGCATTAAATGCAACACCGGCATAATTTTTGGCACAGTAACCAAAATGACCCAAATGAACCAAAACATCACTATTGGCTACATAAATGTGGATTTGGCATGTTCGTTTCATTTCTGGAGAATCGGTGCATCGTTTCATTTCCGGCCCGGATCGGTGCATTAAATGCAACACCGGCATGGTTTTCGGAATAGTAACGAAACTGACCCAAACGAACCAAAACATCACTATTGTGTCCAAAAAAGTGGATTGGGTGCATTCATTTTGTTTCTGGATGAATCGGTGCATCGTTTCATTTCCGGCCCGGATCGATGCATTAAATGCAACTCCGACATGGTTTTCGGCACAGTAACGAAACTGACCCAAACGAACCAAACCAAAACTATTGGGTCCAAAAAAGTCGATTGGGCGCGTTCGTTTCATTTCTGGATGAATCGGTGCATCCTTTCATTTCCGGCCCGGATCGGTGCATTAAATGCAACACCGGCATGGTTTTCGGCACAGTAACGAAACTGACCCAAACGAACCAAAATATCACTATTGGGTCCAAAAAAGTGGATTGGGTGCGTTCATTTTGTTTCTAGATGAATCGGTGCATCGTTTCATTTCTGGCCCGGATCGATGCATTAAATGCAACACCGGCATGGTTTTCGGCACAGTAACGAAACTGACCCAAACGAACCAAAACAAAACTATAGGGTCCAAAAAAGTCGATTGGGCGCGTTCGTTTCATTTCTGGATGAATCGGTGCATCATTTCATTTCCGGCCCGGATCTGTGCATTAAATGCAACACCGGCATGGTTTTCGGCACAGTAACGAAACTGACCCAAACGAACCAAAACATCACTATTGGGTCCAAAAAAGTGGATTGGGTGCGTTCATTTTGTTTCTAGATGAATCGGTGCATCGTTCCATTTCCGGCCCGGATCGATGCATTAAATGCAACACCGGCATAATTTTTGGCACAGTAACCAAAATGACCCAAATGAACCAAAACATCACTATTGGCTACATAAATGTGGATTTGGCATGTTCGTTTCATTTCTGGAGAATCGGTGCATCGTTTCATTTCCGGCCCGGATCGGTGCATTAAATGCAACACCGGCATGGTTTTCGGAATAGTAACGAAACTGACCCAAACGAACCAAAACATCACTATTGTGTCCAAAAAAGTGGATTGGGTGCATTCATTTTGTTTCTGGATGAATCGGTGCATCGTTTCATTTCCGGCCCGGATCGATGCATTAAATGCAACTCCGACATGGTTTTCGGCACAGTAACGAAACTGACCCAAACGAACCAAACCAAAACTATTGGGTCCAAAAAAGTCGATTGGGCGCGTTCGTTTCATTTCTGGATGAATCGGTGCATCCTTTCATTTCCGGCCCGGATCGGTGCATTAAATGCAACACCGGCATGGTTTTCGGCACAGTAACGAAACTGACCCAAACGAACCAAAATATCACTATTGGGTCCAAAAAAGTGGATTGGGTGCGTTCATTTTGTTTCTAGATGAATCGGTGCATCGTTTCATTTCTGGCCCGGATCGATGCATTAAATGCAACACCGGCATGGTTTTCGGCACAGTAACGAAACTGACCCAAACGAACCAAAACAAAACTATAGGGTCCAAAAAAGTCGATTGGGCGCGTTCGTTTCATTTCTGGATGAATCGGTGCATCATTTCATTTCCGGCCCGGATCTGTGCATTAAATGCAACACCGGCATGGTTTTCGGCACAGTAACGAAACTGACCCAAACGAACCAAAACATCACTATTGTGTCCAAAAAAGTGGATTGGGTGCGTTCATTTTGTTTCTAGATGAATCGGTGCATCGTTCCATTTCCGGCCCGGATCGATGCATTAAATGCAACACCGACATGGTTTTTGGCACAGTAACGAAAATGACCCAAACGAACCAAAACATCACTATTGGCTACATAAATGTGGATTTGACATGTTTGTTTCGTTTCTGGACGAATCGGTGCATCGTTTCATTTCCGGCCCGGATCGGTGCATTAAATGCAACACCGGCATGGTTTTCGGCACAGTAACGAAACTGACCCAAACGAACCAAAACATCACTATTGGGTCCAAAAAAGTGGATTGGGTGCGTTCATTTTATTTCTGGATGAATCGGTGCATCGTTTCATTTCCGGCCCGGATCGATGCATTAAATGCAACACTGGCATGATTTTCGTCACAGTAACGAAACTGACCCAAACGAACCGAAACATAACTATTGGGTCCAAAAAAGTGGATTGGGTGCGTTTGTTTCGTTTCTGGACGAATCGGTGCATCGTTTCTTTTCCGGCCCGGATCGGTGCATTAAATGCAACACCGGCATGGTTTTCGGCACAGTAACGAAACTGACCCAAACCAACCAAAACATCACTATTGGGTCCACAAAAGTCGATTGGGCGCATTCGTTTAGTTTCTGGACGAATCGGTGCATCGTTTCATTTCCGGCCCGGATCGGTGCATTAAATGCAACACCAGCATGGTTTTCGGAATAGTAACGAAACTGACCCAAACGAACCAAAACATCACTATTGGGTCCAAAAAGGTAGATTGGGTGCGTTCGTTTCATTTCTAGACGAATCGGTGCATCCTATCATTTCCGGCCCGGATCGGTGCATTAAATGCACCAACGGCATGGTTTTCGGCACAGTAACGAAACTGACCCAAACAAATCCAAACATCACTATTGGGTCCACAAAAGTTGATTGGGCGCGTTCGTTTAGTTTCAAGACGAATCGGTGCATCGTTTCATTTCCGGCCCGGATCGGTGCATTAAATGCACCAACGGCATGGTTTTCGGCACAGTAACGAAACCGACCCAAACAAATCCAAACATCACTATTGGGTCAAAAAAAGTGGATTGGGTGCGTTTGTTTCATTTCTGGACAAATCGGTGCATCCTTTCATCTCCGGCCCGGATCGGTGCATTAAATGCAACACCGGCATGGTTTTCGGCACAGTAACGAAACTGACCCAAACGAACCAAAACATCACTATTGGGTCCAAATAAGTGGATTGGGTGCGTTCATTTTGTTTCTAGATGAATCGGTGCATCGTTTCATTTCTGGCCCGGATCGATGCATTAAATGCAACACCGGCATGGTTTTCGGCACAGTAACGAAATTGACCCAAACGAACCAAAACAAAACTATAGGGTCCAAAAAAGTCGATTGGGCGCGTTCGTTTCATTTCTGGATGAATCGGTGCATCATTTCATTTCCGGCCCGGATCTGTGCATTAAATGCAACACCGGCATGGTTTTCGGCACAGTAACGAAACTGACCCAAACGAACCAAAACTTTACTATTGGGTCCAAAAAAGTGGATTGGGTGCGTTCATTTTGTTTCTGGATGAATCGGTGCATCGTTTCATTTCCGGCCCGGATCGATGCATGAAATGCAACACTGGCATGATTTTCGTCATAGTAACGAAACTGACCCAAACGAACCGAAACATAACTATTGGGTCCAAAAAAGTGGATTGGGTGCGTTTGTTTCGTTTCTGGACGAATCGGTGCATCGTTTCATTTCCGGCCCGGATCGGTGCATTAAATGCAACACCGGCATGGTTTTCGGCACAGTAACGAAACTGACCCAAACCAACCAAAACATCACTATTGGGTCCACAAAAGTCGATTGGGCGCATTCGTTTAGTTTCTGGACGAATCGGTGCATCGTTTCATTTCCGGCCCGGATCGGTGCATTAAATGCAACACCGGCATGGTTTTCGGAATAGTAACGAAACTGACCCAAACGAACCAAAACATCACTATTGGGTCCAAAAAGGTAGATTGGGTGCGTTCGTTTCATTTCTAGACGAATCGGTGCATCCTTTCATTTCCGGCCCGGATCGGTGCATTAAATGCACCAACGGCATGGTTTTCGGCACAGTAACGAAATCGACGCAAACAAATCCAAACATCACTATTGGGTCGAAAAAAGTGGATTGGGTGCGTTTGTTTCATTTCTGGACGAATCGGTGCATCCTTTCATCTCCGGCCCGGATCGGTGCATTAAATGCAACACCGGCATGGTTTTCGGCACAGTAACGAAACTGACCCAAACGAACTAAAACATCACTATTGGGTCCAAAAAAGTGGATTGGGTGCGTTCATTTTGTTTCTAGATGAATCGGTGCATCGTTTCATTTCCGGCCCGGATCTGTGCATTAAATGCAACACCGGCATGGTTTTCGGCACAGTAACGAAACTGACCCAAACGAACCAAAACATCACTATTGGGTCCAAAAAAGTGGATTGGGTGCGTTCATTTTGTTTCTAGATGAATCGGTGCATCGTTCCATTTCCGGCCCGGATCGATGCATTAAATGCAACACCGGCATGATTTTTGGCACAGTAACGAAAATGACCCAAACGAACCAAAACATCACTATTGGCTACATAAATGTGGATTTGGCATGTTCGTTTCGTTTCTGGACGAATCGGTGCATCGTTTCATTTCCGGCCCGGATCGGTGCATTAAATGCACCAACGGCATGGTTTTCGGCACAGTAACGAAATCGACGCAAACAAATCCAAACATCACTATTGGGTCGAAAAAAGTGGATTGGGTGCGTTTGTTTCATTTCTGGACGAATCGGTGCATCCTTTCATCTCCGGCCCGGATCGGTGCATTAAATGCAACACCGGCATGGTTTTCGGCACAGTAACGAAACTGACCCAAACGAACTAAAACATCACTATTGGGTCCAAAAAAGTGGATTGGGTGCGTTCATTTTGTTTCTAGATGAATCGGTGCATCGTTTCATTTCCGGCCCGGATCTGTGCATTAAATGCAACACCGGCATGGTTTTCGGCACAGTAACGAAACTGACCCAAACGAACCAAAACATCACTATTGGGTCCAAAAAAGTGGATTGGGTGCGTTCATTTTGTTTCTAGATGAATCGGTGCATCGTTCCATTTCCGGCCCGGATCGATGCATTAAATGCAACACCGACATGGTTTTTGGCACAGTAACGAAAATGACCCAAATGAACCAAAACATCACTATTGGCTACATAAATGTGGATTTGGCATGTTTGTTTCATTTCTGGATGAATCGGTGCATCGTTTCATTTCCGGCCCGGATCGGTGCATTAAATGCAACACCGGCATGGTTTTCGGCACAGTAACGAAACTGACCCAAACGAACCAAAACATTACTATTGGGTCCAAAAAAGTGGATTGGGTGCGTTCATTTTGTTTCTGGATGAATTGGTGCATCGTTTCATTTCCGGCCCGGATCGATGCATGAAATGCAACACTGGCATGATTTTCGTCACAGTAACGAAACTGACCCAAACGAACCGAAACATAACTATTGGGTCCAAAAAAGTGGATTGGGTGCGTTTGTTTCGTTTCTGGACGAATCGGTGCATCGTTTCATTTCCGGCCCGGATCGGTGCATTAAATGCAACACCGGCATGGTTTTCGGCACAGTAACGAAACTGACCCAAACCAACCAAAACATCACTATTGGGTCCACAAAAGTCGATTGGGCGCATTCGTTTAGTTTTTGGACGAATCGGTGCATCGTTTCATTTCCGGCCCGGATCGGTGCATTAAATGCAACACCGGCATGGTTTTCGGAATAGTAACGAAACTGACCCAAACGAACCAAAACATCACTATTGGGTCCAAAAAGGTAGATTGGGTGCGTTCATTTCATTTCTAGACGAATCGGTGCATCCTTTCATTTCCGGCCCGGATCGGTGCATTAAATGCACCAACGGCATGGTTTTCGGCACAGTAACGAAATCGACGCAAACAAATCCAAACATCACTATTGGGTCGAAAAAAGTGGATTGGGTGCGTTTGTTTCATTTCTGGACGAATCGGTGCATCCTTTCATCTCCGGCCCGGATCGGTGCATTAAATGCAACACCGGCATGGTTTTCGGCACAGTAACGAAACTGACCCAAACGAACCAAAACATCACTATTGGGTCCAAAAAAGTGGATTGGGTGCGTTCATTTTGTTTCTAGATGAATCGGTGCATCGTTTCATTTCCGGCCCGGATCTGAGCATTAAATGCAACACCGGCATGGTTTTCGGCACAGTAACGAAACTGACCCAAACGAACCAAAACATCACTATTGGGTCCAAAAAAGTGGATTGGGTGCGTTCATTTTGTTTCTAGATGAATCGGTGCATCGTTCCATTTCCGGCCCGGATCGATGCATTAAATGCAACACCGACATGGTTTTTGGCACAGTAACGAAAATGACCCAAATGAACCAAAACATCACTATTGGCTACATAAATGTGGATTTGGCATGTTTGTTTCGTTTCTGGACGAATCGGTGCATCGTTTCATTTCCGGCCCGGATCGGTGCATTAAATGCAACACCGGCATGGTTTTCGGCACAGTAACGAAACTGACCCAAACGAACCAAAACATTACTATTGGGTCCAAAAAAGTGGATTGGGTGCGTTCAATTTGTTTCTGGATGAATTGGTGCATCGTTTCATTTCTGGCCCGGATCGATGCATGAAATGCAACACTGGCATGATTTTCGTCACAGTAACGAAACTGACCCAAACGAACCGAAACATAACTATTGGGTCCAAAAAAGTGGATTGGGTGCGTTTGTTTCGTTTCTGGACGAATCGGTGCATCGTTTCATTTCCGGCCCGGATCGGTGCATTAAATGCAACACCGGCATGGTTTTCGGCACAGTAACGAAACTGACCCAAACCAACCAAAACATCACTATTGGGTCCACAAAAGTCGATTGGGCGCATTCGTTTAGTTTCTGGACGAATCGGTGCATCGTTTCATTTCCGGCCCGGATCGGTGCATTAAATGCAACACCGGCATGGTTTTCGGAATAGTAACGAAACTGACCCAAACGAACCAAAACATCACTATTGGGTCCAAAAAGGTAGATTGGGTGCGTTCGTTTCATTTCTAGACGAATCGGTGCATCCTTTCATTTCCGGCCCGGATCGGTGCATTAAATGCACCAACGGCATGGTTTTCGGCACAGTAACGAAACCGACCCAAACAAATCCAAACATCACTATTGGGTCGAAAAAAGTGGATTGGGTGCGTTTGTTTCATTTCTGGATGAATCGGTGCATCCTTTCATGTCCGCCCGGATCGGTGCATTAAATGCAACACCGGCATGGTTTTCGGCACAGTAACGAAACTGACCCAAACGAACCAAAACATCACTATTGGGTCCAAAAAAGTGGATTGGGTGCGTTCATTTTGTTTCTAGATGAATCGGTGCATCGTTTCATTTCCGGCCCGGGTCTGTGCATTAAATGCAACACCGGCATGGTTTTCGGCACAGTAACGAAACTGCCCCAAACCAACCAAAACATCACTATTGGGTCCACAAAAGTCGATTGGGCGCATTCGTTTAGTTTCTGGACGAATCGGTGCATCGTTTCATTTCCGGCCCGGATCGGTGCATTAAATGCAACACCGACATGGTTTTCGGCACAGTAACGAAACTGACCCAAACGAACCAAAACATTACTATTGGGTCCAAAAAAGTGGATTGGGTGCATTCATTTTGTTTCTGGATGAATCGGTGCATCGTTTCATTTCCGGCCCGGATCGATGCATGAAATGCAACACTGCCATGATTTTCGTCACAGTAACGAAACTGACCCAAACGAACCGAAACATAACTATTGGGTCCAAAAAAGTGGATTGGGTGCGTTTGTTTCGTTTCTGGACGAATCGGTGCATCGTTTCATTTCCGGCCCGGATCAGTGCATTAAATGCAACACCGGCATGGTTTTCGGCACAGTAACGAAACTGACCCAAACCAACCAAAACATCACTATTGGGTCCACAAAAGTCGATTGGGCGCATTCGTTTAGTTTCTGGACGAATCGGTGCATCGTTTCATTTCCGGCCCGGATCGATGCATGAAATGCAACACTGGCATGATTTTCGTCACAGTAACGAAACTGACCCAAACGAACCGAAACATAACTATTGGGTCCAAAAAAGTGGATTGGGTGCGTTTGTTTCGTTTCTGGACGAATCGGTGCATCGTTTCTTTTCCGGCCCGGATCGGTGCATTAAATGCACCAACGGCATGGTTTTCGGCACAGTAACGAAACTGACCCAAACAAATCCAAACATCACTATTGGGTCCACAAAAGTTGATTGGGCGCGTTCGTTTAGTTTCTGGACGAATCGGTGCATCGTTTCATTTCCGGCCCGGATCGGTGCATTAAATGCAACACCGGCATGGTTTTCGGAATAGTAACGAAACTGACCCAAACGAACAAAAACATCACTATTGGGTCCAAAAAAGTGGATTGGGTGCGTTCATTTTGTTTCTAGATGAATCGGTGCATCGTTCCATTTCCGGCCCGGATCGATGCATTAAATGCAACACCGGCATGATTTTTGGCACAGTAACGAAAATGACCCAAACGAACCAAAACATCACTATTGGCTACATAAATGTGGATTTGGCATGTTCGTTTCGTTTCTGGACGAATCGGTGCATCGTTTCATTTCCGGCCCGGATCGGTGCATTAAATGCAACACCGGCATGGTTTTCGGCACAGTAACGAAACTGACCCAAACGAACCAAAACATTACTATTGGGTCCAGAAACCTGGATTGGGTGCGTTCATTTTGTTTCTTGATGAATCGGTGCATCGTTTCATTTCCGGCCCGGATCGATGCATTAAATGCAACACTGGCATGATTTTCGTCACAGTAACGAAACTGACCCAAACTAACCGAAACATAACTATTGGGTCCAAAAAAGTGGATTGGGTGCGTTTGTTTCATTGCTGGACGAATCGGTGCATCGTTTCTTTTCCGGCCCGGATCGGTGCATTAAATGCAACACCGGCATGGTTTTCGGCACAGTAACGAAACTGACCCAAACGAACCAAAACATCACTATTGGGTCCAAAAAAGTGGATTGGGTGCGTTCATTTTGTTTCTAGATGAATCGGTGCATCGTTCCATTTCCGGCCCAGATCGATGCATTAAATGCAACACCGGCATGGTTTTCGGCACAGTAACGAAACTGACCCAAACGAACCAAAACATCACTATTGGCTACATAAATGTGGATTTGGCATGTTCGTTTCGTTTCTGGACGAATCGGTGCATCGTTTCATTTCCGGCCCGGATCGGTGCATTAAATGCAACACCGGCATGGTTTTCGGCACAGTAACGAAACTGACTCAAACGAACCAAAACAAAACTATTGGGTCCAAAAAAGTCGATTGGGCGCGTTCGTTTCATTTCTGGATGAATCGGTGCATCATTTCATTTCCGGCCCGGATCGGTGCATTAAATGCAACACCGGCATGGTTTTCGGCACAGTAACGAAACTGACCCAAACGAACCAAAACATCACTATTGGGTCCAAAAAAGTGGATTGGGTGCGTTCATTTTGTTTCTAGATGAATCGGTGCATCGTTCCATTTCCGGCCCGGATCGATGCATTAAATGCAACACCGGCATAATTTTTGGCACAGTAACCAAAATGACCCAAATGAACCAAAACATCACTATTGGCTACATAAATGTGGATTTGGCATGTTCGTTTCATTTCTGGAGAATCGGTGCATCGTTTCATTTCCGGCCCGGATCGGTGCATTAAATGCAACACCGGCATGGTTTTCGGAATAGTAACGAAACTGACCCAAACGAACCAAAACATCACTATTGTGTCCAAAAAAGTGGATTGGGTGCATTCATTTTGTTTCTGGATGAATCGGTGCATCGTTTCATTTCCGGCCCGGATCGATGCATTAAATGCAACTCCGACATGGTTTTCGGCACAGTAACGAAACTGACCCAAACGAACCAAACCAAAACTATTGGGTCCAAAAAAGTCGATTGGGCGCGTTCGTTTCATTTCTGGATGAATCGGTGCATCCTTTCATTTCCGGCCCGGATCGGTGCATTAAATGCAACACCGGCATGGTTTTCGGCACAGTAACGAAACTGACCCAAACGAACCAAAACATCACTATTGGCTACATAAATGTGGATTTGGCATGTTCGTTTCGTTTCTGGACGAATCGGTGCATCGTTTCATTTCCGGCCCGGATCGGTGCATTAAATGCAACACCGGCATGGTTTTCGGCACAGTAACGAAACTGACTCAAACGAACCAAAACAAAACTATTGGGTCCAAAAAAGTCGATTGGGCGCGTTCGTTTCATTTCTGGATGAATCGGTGCATCATTTCATTTCCGGCCCGGATCGGTGCATTAAATGCAACACCGGCATGGTTTTCGGCACAGTAACGAAACTGACCCAAACGAACCAAAACATCACTATTGGGTCCAAAAAAGTGGATTGGGTGCGTTCATTTTGTTTCTAGATGAATCGGTGCATCGTTCCATTTCCGGCCCGGATCGATGCATTAAATGCAACACCGGCATAATTTTTGGCACAGTAACCAAAATGACCCAAATGAACCAAAACATCACTATTGGCTACATAAATGTGGATTTGGCATGTTCGTTTCATTTCTGGAGAATCGGTGCATCGTTTCATTTCCGGCCCGGATCGGTGCATTAAATGCAACACCGGCATGGTTTTCGGAATAGTAACGAAACTGACCCAAACGAACCAAAACATCACTATTGTGTCCAAAAAAGTGGATTGGGTGCATTCATTTTGTTTCTGGATGAATCGGTGCATCGTTTCATTTCCGGCCCGGATCGATGCATTAAATGCAACTCCGACATGGTTTTCGGCACAGTAACGAAACTGACCCAAACGAACCAAACCAAAACTATTGGGTCCAAAAAAGTCGATTGGGCGCGTTCGTTTCATTTCTGGATGAATCGGTGCATCCTTTCATTTCCGGCCCGGATCGGTGCATTAAATGCAACACCGGCATGGTTTTCGGCACAGTAACGAAACTGACCCAAACGAACCAAAATATCACTATTGGGTCCAAAAAAGTGGATTGGGTGCGTTCATTTTGTTTCTAGATGAATCGGTGCATCGTTTCATTTCTGGCCCGGATCGATGCATTAAATGCAACACCGGCATGGTTTTCGGCACAGTAACGAAACTGACCCAAACGAACCAAAACAAAACTATAGGGTCCAAAAAAGTCGATTGGGCGCGTTCGTTTCATTTCTGGATGAATCGGTGCATCATTTCATTTCCGGCCCGGATCTGTGCATTAAATGCAACACCGGCATGGTTTTCGGCACAGTAACGAAACTGACCCAAACGAACCAAAACATCACTATTGTGTCCAAAAAAGTGGATTGGGTGCGTTCATTTTGTTTCTAGATGAATCGGTGCATCGTTCCATTTCCGGCCCGGATCGATGCATTAAATGCAACACCGACATGGTTTTTGGCACAGTAACGAAAATGACCCAAACGAACCAAAACATCACTATTGGCTACATAAATGTGGATTTGACATGTTTGTTTCGTTTCTGGACGAATCGGTGCATCGTTTCATTTCCGGCCCGGATCGGTGCATTAAATGCAACACCGGCATGGTTTTCGGCACAGTAACGAAACTGACCCAAACGAACCAAAACATCACTATTGGGTCCAAAAAAGTGGATTGGGTGCGTTCATTTTATTTCTGGATGAATCGGTGCATCGTTTCATTTCCGGCCCGGATCGATGCATTAAATGCAACACTGGCATGATTTTCGTCACAGTAACGAAACTGACCCAAACGAACCGAAACATAACTATTGGGTCCAAAAAAGTGGATTGGGTGCGTTTGTTTCGTTTCTGGACGAATCGGTGCATCGTTTCTTTTCCGGCCCGGATCGGTGCATTAAATGCAACACCGGCATGGTTTTCGGCACAGTAACGAAACTGACCCAAACCAACCAAAACATCACTATTGGGTCCACAAAAGTCGATTGGGCGCATTCGTTTAGTTTCTGGACGAATCGGTGCATCGTTTCATTTCCGGCCCGGATCGGTGCATTAAATGCAACACCAGCATGGTTTTCGGAATAGTAACGAAACTGACCCAAACAAACCAAAACATCACTATTGGGTCCAAAAAGGTAGATTGGGTGCGTTCGTTTCATTTCTAGACGAATCGGTGCATCCTATCATTTCCGGCCCGGATCGGTGCATTAAATGCACCAACGGCATGGTTTTCGGCACAGTAACGAAACTGACCCAAACAAATCCAAACATCACTATTGGGTCCACAAAAGTTGATTGGGCGCGTTCGTTTAGTTTCAAGACGAATCGGTGCATCGTTTCATTTCCGGCCCGGATCGGTGCATTAAATGCACCAACGGCATGGTTTTCGGCACAGTAACGAAACCGACCCAAACAAATCCAAACATCACTATTGGGTCAAAAAAAGTGGATTGGGTGCGTTTGTTTCATTTCTGGACAAATCGGTGCATCCTTTCATCTCCGGCCCGGATCGGTGCATTAAATGCAACACCGGCATGGTTTTCGGCACAGTAACGAAACTGACCCAAACGAACCAAAACATCACTATTGGGTCCAAATAAGTGGATTGGGTGCGTTCATTTTGTTTCTAGATGAATCGGTGCATCGTTTCATTTCTGGCCCGGATCGATGCATTAAATGCAACACCGGCATGGTTTTCGGCACAGTAACGAAATTGACCCAAACGAACCAAAACAAAACTATAGGGTCCAAAAAAGTCGATTGGGCGCGTTCGTTTCATTTCTGGATGAATCGGTGCATCATTTCATTTCCGGCCCGGATCTGTGCATTAAATGCAACACCGGCATGGTTTTCGGCACAGTAACGAAACTGACCCAAACGAACCAAAACTTTACTATTGGGTCCAAAAAAGTGGATTGGGTGCGTTCATTTTGTTTCTGGATGAATCGGTGCATCGTTTCATTTCCGGCCCGGATCGATGCATGAA
This sequence comes from Echinochloa phyllopogon, assembly GCA_033239725.1. Taxonomy (NCBI): domain Eukaryota; kingdom Viridiplantae; phylum Streptophyta; class Magnoliopsida; order Poales; family Poaceae; genus Echinochloa; species Echinochloa phyllopogon. The sequence continues at coordinate 36,355,614 of BTCW01000018.1, forward strand.
ATGCAACACTGGCATGATTTTCGTCATAGTAACGAAACTGACCCAAACGAACCGAAACATAACTATTGGGTCCAAAAAAGTGGATTGGGTGCGTTTGTTTCGTTTCTGGACGAATCGGTGCATCGTTTCATTTCCGGCCCGGATCGGTGCATTAAATGCAACACCGGCATGGTTTTCGGCACAGTAACGAAACTGACCCAAACCAACCAAAACATCACTATTGGGTCCACAAAAGTCGATTGGGCGCATTCGTTTAGTTTCTGGACGAATCGGTGCATCGTTTCATTTCCGGCCCGGATCGGTGCATTAAATGCAACACCGGCATGGTTTTCGGAATAGTAACGAAACTGACCCAAACGAACCAAAACAAAACTATTGGGTCCACAAAAGTCGATTGGGCGCATTCGTTTAGTTTCTGGACGAATCGGTGCATCGTTTCATTTCCGGCCCGGATCGGTGCATTAAATGCAACACCGGCATGGTTTTCGGAATAGTAACGAAACTGACCCAAACGAACCAAAACATCACTATTGGGTCCAAAAAGGTAGATTGGGTGCGTTCGTTTCATTTCTAGACGAATCGGTGCATCCTTTCATTTCCGGCCCGGATCGGTGCATTAAATGCACCAACGGCATGGTTTTCGGCACAGTAACGAAATCGACGCAAACAAATCCAAACATCACTATTGGGTCGAAAAAAGTGGATTGGGTGCGTTTGTTTCATTTCTGGACGAATCGGTGCATCCTTTCATCTCCGGCCCGGATCGGTGCATTAAATGCAACACCGGCATGGTTTTCGGCACAGTAACGAAACTGACCCAAACGAACTAAAACATCACTATTGGGTCCAAAAAAGTGGATTGGGTGCGTTCATTTTGTTTCTAGATGAATCGGTGCATCGTTTCATTTCCGGCCCGGATCTGTGCATTAAATGCAACACCGGCATGGTTTTCAGCACAGTAACGAAACTGACCCAAACGAACCAAAACATCACTATTGGGTCCAAAAAAGTGGATTGGGTGCGTTCATTTTGTTTCTAGATGAATCGGTGCATCGTTCCATTTCCGGCCCGGATCGATGCATTAAATGCAACACCGACATGGTTTTTGGCACAGTAACGAAAATGACCCAAATGAACCAAAACATCACTATTGGCTACATAAATGTGGATTTGGCATGTTTGTTTCATTTCTGGATGAATCGGTGCATCGTTTCATTTCCGGCCCGGATCGGTGCATTAAATGCAACACCGGCATGGTTTTCGGCACAGTAACGAAACTGACCCAAACGAACCAAAACATTACTATTGGGTCCAAAAAAGTGGATTGGGTGCGTTCATTTTGTTTCTGGATGAATTGGTGCATCGTTTCATTTCCGGCCCGGATCGATGCATGAAATGCAACACTGGCATGATTTTCGTCACAGTAACGAAACTGACCCAAACGAACCGAAACATAACTATTGGGTCCAAAAAAGTGGATTGGGTGCGTTTGTTTCGTTTCTGGACGAATCGGTGCATCGTTTCATTTCCGGCCCGGATCGGTGCATTAAATGCAACACCGGCATGGTTTTCGGCACAGTAACGAAACTGACCCAAACCAACCAAAACATCACTATTGGGTCCACAAAAGTCGATTGGGCGCATTCGTTTAGTTTTTGGACGAATCGGTGCATCGTTTCATTTCCGGCCCGGATCGGTGCATTAAATGCAACACCGGCATGGTTTTCGGAATAGTAACGAAACTGACCCAAACGAACCAAAACATCACTATTGGGTCCAAAAAGGTAGATTGGGTGCGTTCGTTTCATTTCTAGACGAATCGGTGCATCCTTTCATTTCCGGCCCGGATCGGTGCATTAAATGCACCAACGGCATGGTTTTCGGCACAGTAACGAAATCGACGCAAACAAATCCAAACATCACTATTGGGTCGAAAAAAGTGGATTGGGTGCGTTTGTTTCATTTCTGGACGAATCGGTGCATCCTTTCATCTCCGGCCCGGATCGGTGCATTAAATGCAACACCGGCATGGTTTTCGGCACAGTAACGAAACTGACCCAAACGAACCAAAACATCACTATTGGGTCCAAAAAAGTGGATTGGGTGCGTTCATTTTGTTTCTAGATGAATCGGTGCATCGTTTCATTTCCGGCCCGGATCTGTGCATTAAATGCAACACCGGCATGGTTTTCGGCACAGTAACGAAACTGACCCAAACGAACCAAAACATCACTATTGGGTCCAAAAAAGTGGATTGGGTGCGTTCATTTTGTTTCTAGATGAATCGGTGCATCGTTCCATTTCCGGCCCGGATCGATGCATTAAATGCAACACCGACATGGTTTTTGGCACAGTAACGAAAATGACCCAAATGAACCAAAACATCACTATTGGCTACATAAATGTGGATTTGGCATGTTTGTTTCGTTTCTGGACGAATCGGTGCATCGTTTCATTTCCGGCCCGGATCGGTGCATTAAATGCAACACCGGCATGGTTTTCGGCACAGTAACGAAACTGACCCAAACGAACCAAAACATTACTATTGGGTCCAAAAAAGTGGATTGGGTGCGTTCATTTTGTTTCTGGATGAATTGGTGCATCGTTTCATTTCTGGCCCGGATCGATGCATGAAATGCAACACTGGCATGATTTTCGTCACAGTAACGAAACTGACCCAAACGAACCGAAACATAACTATTGGGTCCAAAAAAGTGGATTGGGTGCGTTTGTTTCGTTTCTGGACGAATCGGTGCATCGTTTCATTTCCGGCCCGGATCGGTGCATTAAATGCAACACCGGCATGGTTTTCGGCACAGTAACGAAACTGACCCAAACCAACCAAAACATCACTATTGGGTCCACAAAAGTCGATTGGGCGCATTCGTTTAGTTTCTGGACGAATCGGTGCATCGTTTCATTTCCGGCCCGGATCGGTGCATTAAATGCAACACCGGCATGGTTTTCGGAATAGTAACGAAACTGACCCAAACGAACCAAAACATCACTATTGGGTCCAAAAAGGTAGATTGGGTGCGTTCGTTTCATTTCTAGACGAATCGGTGCATCCTTTCATTTCCGGCCCGGATCGGTGCATTAAATGCACCAACGGCATGGTTTTCGGCACAGTAACGAAACCGACCCAAACAAATCCAAACATCACTATTGGGTCGAAAAAAGTGGATTGGGTGCGTTTGTTTCATTTCTGGATGAATCGGTGCATCCTTTCATGTCCGCCCGGATCGGTGCATTAAATGCAACACCGGCATGGTTTTCGGCACAGTAACGAAACTGACCCAAACGAACCAAAACATCACTATTGGGTCCAAAAAAGTGGATTGGGTGCGTTCATTTTGTTTCTAGATGAATCGGTGCATCGTTTCATTTCCGGCCCGGGTCTGTGCATTAAATGCAACACCGGCATGGTTTTCGGCACAGTAACGAAACTGCCCCAAACCAACCAAAACATCACTATTGGGTCCACAAAAGTCGATTGGGCGCATTCGTTTAGTTTCTGGACGAATCGGTGCATCGTTTCATTTCCGGCCCGGATCGGTGCATTAAATGCAACACCGGCATGGTTTTCGGAATAGTAACGAAACTGACCCAAACGAACCAAAACATCACTATTGGGTCCAAAAAGGTAGATTGGGTGCGTTCGTTTCATTTCTAGACGAATCGGTGCATCCTTTCATTTCCGGCCCGGATCGGTGCATTAAATGCACCAACGGCATGGTTTTTGGCACAGTAACGAAACCGACCCAAACAAATCCAAACATCACTATTGGGTCGAAAAAAGTGGATTGGGTGCGTTTGTTTCATTTCTGGACGAATCGGTGCATCCTTTCATCTCCGGCCCGGATCGGTGCATTAAATGCAACACCGGCATGGTTTTCGGCACAGTAACGAAACTGACCCAAACGAACCAAAACATCACTATTGGGTCCAAAAAAGTGGATTGGGTGCGTTCATTTTGTTTCTAGATGAATCGGTGCATCGTTTCATTTCTGGCCCGGATCGATGCATTAAATGCAACACCGGCATGGTTTTCGGCACAGTAACGAAACTGACCCAAACGAACCAAAACAAAACTATAGGGTCCAAAAAAGTCGATTGGGCGCATTCGTTTAGTTTCTGGACGAATCGGTGCATCGTTTCATTTCCGGCCCGGATCGGTGCATTAAATGCAACACCGGCATGGTTTTCGGAATAGTAACGAAACTGACCCAAACGAACCAAAACATCACTATTGGGTCCAAAAAGGTAGATTGGGTGCGTTCGTTTCATTTCTAGACGAATCGGTGCATCCTTTCATTTCCGGCCCGGATCGGTGCATTAAATGCACCAACGGCATGGTTTTCGGCACAGTAACGAAATCGACGCAAACAAATCCAAACATCACTATTGGGTCGAAAAAAGTGGATTGGGTGCGTTTGTTTCATTTCTGGACGAATCGGTGCATCCTTTCATCTCCGGCCCGGATCGGTGCATTAAATGCAACACCGGCATGGTTTTCGGCACAGTAACGAAACTGACCCAAACGAACTAAAACATCACTATTGGGTCCAAAAAAGTGGATTGGGTGCGTTCATTTTGTTTCTAGATGAATCGGTGCATCGTTTCATTTCCGGCCCGGATCTGTGCATTAAATGCAACACCGGCATGGTTTTCAGCACAGTAACGAAACTGACCCAAACGAACCAAAACATCACTATTGGGTCCAAAAAAGTGGATTGGGTGCGTTCATTTTGTTTCTAGATGAATCGGTGCATCGTTCCATTTCCGGCCCGGATCGATGCATTAAATGCAACACCGACATGGTTTTTGGCACAGTAACGAAAATGACCCAAATGAACCAAAACATCACTATTGGCTACATAAATGTGGATTTGGCATGTTTGTTTCATTTCTGGATGAATCGGTGCATCGTTTCATTTCCGGCCCGGATCGGTGCATTAAATGCAACACCGGCATGGTTTTCGGCACAGTAACGAAACTGACCCAAACGAACCAAAACATTACTATTGGGTCCAAAAAAGTGGATTGGGTGCGTTCATTTTGTTTCTGGATGAATTGGTGCATCGTTTCATTTCCGGCCCGGATCGATGCATGAAATGCAACACTGGCATGATTTTCGTCACAGTAACGAAACTGACCCAAACGAACCGAAACATAACTATTGGGTCCAAAAAAGTGGATTGGGTGCGTTTGTTTCGTTTCTGGACGAATCGGTGCATCGTTTCATTTCCGGCCCGGATCGGTGCATTAAATGCAACACCGGCATGGTTTTCGGCACAGTAACGAAACTGACCCAAACCAACCAAAACATCACTATTGGGTCCACAAAAGTCGATTGGGCGCATTCGTTTAGTTTTTGGACGAATCGGTGCATCGTTTCATTTCCGGCCCGGATCGGTGCATTAAATGCAACACCGGCATGGTTTTCGGAATAGTAACGAAACTGACCCAAACGAACCAAAACATCACTATTGGGTCCAAAAAGGTAGATTGGGTGCGTTCGTTTCATTTCTAGACGAATCGGTGCATCCTTTCATTTCCGGCCCGGATCGGTGCATTAAATGCACCAACGGCATGATTTTCGGCACAGTAACGAAATCGACGCAAACAAATCCAAACATCACTATTGGGTCGAAAAAAGTGGATTGGGTGCGTTTGTTTCATTTCTGGACGAATCGGTGCATCCTTTCATCTCCGGCCCGGATCGGTGCATTAAATGCAACACCGGCATGGTTTTCGGCACAGTAACGAAACTGACCCAAACGAACCAAAACATCACTATTGGGTCCAAAAAAGTGGATTGGGTGCGTTCATTTTGTTTCTAGATGAATCGGTGCATCGTTTCATTTCCGGCCCGGATCTGTGCATTAAATGCAACACCGGCATGGTTTTCGGCACAGTAACGAAACTGACCCAAACGAACCAAAACATCACTATTGGGTCCAAAAAAGTGGATTGGGTGCGTTCATTTTGTTTCTAGATGAATCGGTGCATCGTTCCATTTCCGGCCCGGATCGATGCATTAAATGCAACACCGACATGGTTTTTGGCACAGTAACGAAAATGACCCAAATGAACCAAAACATCACTATTGGCTACATAAATGTGGATTTGGCATGTTTGTTTCGTTTCTGGACGAATCGGTGCATCGTTTCATTTCCGGCCCGGATCGGTGCATTAAATGCAACACCGGCATGGTTTTCGGCACAGTAACGAAACTGACCCAAACGAACCAAAACATTACTATTGGGTCCAAAAAAGTGGATTGGGTGCGTTCATTTTGTTTCTGGATGAATTGGTGCATCGTTTCATTTCTGGCCCGGATCGATGCATGAAATGCAACACTGGCATGATTTTCGTCACAGTAACGAAACTGACCCAAACGAACCGAAACATAACTATTGGGTCCAAAAAAGTGGATTGGGTGCGTTTGTTTCGTTTCTGGACGAATCGGTGCATCGTTTCATTTCCGGCCCGGATCGGTGCATTAAATGCAACACCGGCATGGTTTTCGGCACAGTAACGAAACTGACCCAAACCAACCAAAACATCACTATTGGGTCCACAAAAGTCGATTGGGCGCATTCGTTTAGTTTCTGGACGAATCGGTGCATCGTTTCATTTCCGGCCCGGATCGGTGCATTAAATGCAACACCGGCATGGTTTTCGGAATAGTAACGAAACTGACCCAAACGAACCAAAACATCACTATTGGGTCCAAAAAGGTAGATTGGGTGCGTTCGTTTCATTTCTAGACGAATCGGTGCATCCTTTCATTTCCGGCCCGGATCGGTGCATTAAATGCACCAACGGCATGGTTTTCGGCACAGTAACGAAACCGACCCAAACAAATCCAAACATCACTATTGGGTCGAAAAAAGTGGATTGGGTGCGTTTGTTTCATTTCTGGATGAATCGGTGCATCCTTTCATGTCCGCCCGGATCGGTGCATTAAATGCAACACCGGCATGGTTTTCGGCACAGTAACGAAACTGACCCAAACGAACCAAAACATCACTATTGGGTCCAAAAAAGTGGATTGGGTGCGTTCATTTTGTTTCTAGATGAATCGGTGCATCGTTTCATTTCCAGCCCGGGTCTGTGCATTAAATGCAACACCGGCATGGTTTTCGGCACAGTAACGAAACTGCCCCAAACCAACCAAAACATCACTATTGGGTCCACAAAAGTCGATTGGGCGCATTCGTTTAGTTTCTGGACGAATCGGTGCATCGTTTCATTTCCGGCCCGGATCGGTGCATTAAATGCAACACCGGCATGGTTTTCGGAATAGTAACGAAACTGACCCAAACGAACCAAAACATCACTATTGGGTCCAAAAAGGTAGATTGGGTGCGTTCGTTTCATTTCTAGACGAATCGGTGCATCCTTTCATTTCCGGCCCGGATCGGTGCATTAAATGCACCAACGGCATGGTTTTTGGCACAGTAACGAAACCGACCCAAACAAATCCAAACATCACTATTGGGTCGAAAAAAGTGGATTGGGTGCGTTTGTTTCATTTCTGGACGAATCGGTGCATCCTTTCATCTCCGGCCCGGATCGGTGCATTAAATGCAACACCGGCATGGTTTTCGGCACAGTAACGAAACTGACCCAAACGAACCAAAACATCACTATTGGGTCCAAAAAAGTGGATTGGGTGCGTTCATTTTGTTTCTAGATGAATCGGTGCATCGTTTCATTTCTGGCCCGGATCGATGCATTAAATGCAACACCGGCATGGTTTTCGGCACAGTAACGAAACTGACCCAAACGAACCAAAACAAAACTATAGGGTCCAAAAAAGTCGATTGGGCGCGTTCGTTTCATTTCTGGATGAATCGGTGCATCATTTCATTTCCGGCCCGGATCTGTGCATTAAATGCAACACCGGCATGGTTTTCGGCACAGTAACGAAACTGACCCAAACGAACAAAAACATCACTATTGGGTCCAAAAAAGTGGATTGGGTGCGTTCATTTTGTTTCTAGATGAATTGGTGCATCGTTCCATTTCCGGCCCGGATCGATGCATTAAATGCAACACCGGCATGATTTTTGGCACAGTAACGAAAATGACCCAAACGAACCAAAACATCACTATTGGCTACATAAATGTGGATTTGGCATGTTCGTTTCGTTTCTGGACGAATCGGTGCATCGTTTCATTTCCGGCCCGGATCGGTGCATTAAATGCAACACCGGCATGGTTTTCGGCACAGTAACGAAACTGACCCAAACGAACCAAAACATTACTATTGAGTCCAAAAAACTAGATTGGGTGCGTTCATTTTGTTTCTTGATGAATCGGTGCATCGTTTCATTTCCGGCCCGGATCGATGCATTAAATGCAACACTGGCATGATTTTCGTCACAGTAACGAAACTGACCCAAACGAACCGAAACATAACTATTGGGTCCAAAAAAGTGGATTGGGTGCGTTTGTTTCGTTTCTGGACGAATCGGTGCATCGTTTCATTTCCGGCCCGGATCGGTGCATTAAATGCAACACCGGCATGGTTTTCGGAATAGTAACGAAACTGACCCAAACGAACCAAAACATCACTATTGTGTCCAAAAAAGTGGATTGGGTGCATTCATTTTGTTTCTGGATGAATCGGTGCATCGTTTCATTTCCGGCCCGGATCGATGCATTAAATGCAACACCGCCATGGTTTTCGGCACAGTAACGAAACTGACCCAAACGAACCAAACCAAAACTATTGGGTCCAAAAAAGTCGATTGGGCGCGTTCGTTTCATTTCTGGATGAATCGGTGCATCATTTCATTTCCGGCCCGGATCGGTGCATTAAATGCAACACCGACATGGTTTTCGGCACAGTAACGAAACTAACCCAAACGAACCAAAACATCACTATTGGGTCCAAAAAAGTGGATTGGGTGCGTTCATTTTGTTTCTAGATGAATCGGTGCATCGTTTCATTTGTGGCCCGGATCGATGCATTAAATGCAACACCGGCATGGTTTTCGGCACAGTAACGAAACTGACCCAAACGAACCAAAACAAAACTATAGGGTCCAAAAAAGTCGATTGGGCGCGTTCGTTTCATTTCTGGATGAATCGGTGCATCATTTCATTTCCGGCCCGGATCTGTGCATTAAATGCAACACCGGCATGGTTTTCGGCACAGTAACGAAACTGACCCAAACGAACCAAAACATCACTATTGGGTCCAAAAAAGTGGATTGGGTGCGTTCATTTTGTTTCTAGATGAATCGGTGCATCGTTCCATTTCCGGCCCGGATCGATGCATTAAATGCAACACCGACATGGTTTTTAGCACAGTAACGAAAATGACCCAAACGAACCAAAACATCACTATTGGCTACATAAATGTGGATTTGGCATGTTTGTTTCGTTTCTGAACGAATCGGTGCATCTGTTCATTTCCGGCCCGGATCGGTGCATTAAATGCAACACCGGCATGGTTTTCGGCACAGTAACGAAACTGACCCAAACCAACCAAAACATCACTATTGGGTCCACAAAAGTCGATTGGGCGCATTCGTTTAGTTTCTGGACGAATCGGTGCATCGTTTCATTTCCGGCCCGGATCGGTGCATTAAATGCAACACCGGCATGGTTTTCGGAATAGTAACGAAACTGACCCAAACGAACCAAAACATCACTATTGGGTCCAAAAAGGTAGATTGGGTGCGTTCGTTTCATTTCTAGACGAATCGGTGCATCCTTTCATTTCCGGCCCGGATCGGTGCATTAAATGCACCAACGGCATGGTTTTTGGCACAGTAACGAAACCGACCCAAACAAATCCAAACATCACTATTGGGTCGAAAAAAGTGGATTGGGTGCGTTTGTTTCATTTCTGGACGAATCGGTGCATCCTTTCATCTCCGGCCCGGATCGGTGCATTAAATGCAACACCGGCATGGTTTTCGGCACAGTAACGAAACTGACCCAAACGAACCAAAACATCACTATTGGGTCCAAAAAAGTGGATTGGGTGCGTTCATTTTGTTTCTAGATGAATCGGTGCATCGTTTCATTTCTGGCCCGGATCGATGCATTAAATGCAACACCGGCATGGTTTTCGGCACAGTAACGAAACTGACCCAAACGAACCAAAACAAAACTATAGGGTCCAAAAAAGTCGATTGGGCGCGTTCGTTTCATTTCTGGATGAATCGGTGCATCATTTCATTTCCGGCCCGGATCTGTGCATTAAATGCAACACCGGCATGGTTTTCGGCACAGTAACGAAACTGACCCAAACGAACCAAAACATCACTATTGGGTCCAAAAAAGTGGATTGGGTGCGTTCATTTTGTTTCTAGATGAATCGGTGCATCGTTCCATTTCCGGCCCGGATCGATGCATTAAATGCAACACCGGCATGATTTTTGGCACAGTAACGAAAATGACCCAAACGAACCAAAACATCACTATTGGCTACATAAATGTGGATTTGGCATGTTCGTTTCGTTTCTGGACGAATCGGTGCATCGTTTCATTTCCGGCCCGGATCGGTGCATTAAATGCAACACCGGCATGGTTTTCGGCACAGTAACAAAACTGACCCAAACGAACCAAAACATTACTATTGAGTCCAAAAAACTAGATTGGGTGCGTTCATTTTGTTTCTTGATGAATCGGTGCATCGTTTCATTTCCGGCCCGGATCGATGCATTAAATGCAACACTGGCATGATTTTCGTCACAGTAACGAAACTGACCCAAACGAACCGAAACATAACTATTGGGTCCAAAAAAGTGGATTGGGTGCGTTTGTTTCGTTTCTGGACGAATCGGTGCATCGTTTCATTTCCGGCCCGGATCGGTGCATTAAATGCAACACCGGCATGGTTTTCGGAATAGTAACGAAACTGACCCAAACGAACCAAAACATCACTATTGTGTCCAAAAAAGTGGATTGGGTGCATTCATTTTGTTTCTGGATGAATCGGTGCATCGTTTCATTTCCGGCCCGGATCGATGCATTAAATGCAACACCGCCATGGTTTTCGGCACAGTAACGAAACTGACCCAAACGAACCAAACCAAAACTATTGGGTCCAAAAAAGTCGATTGGGCGCGTTCGTTTCATTTCTGGATGAATCGGTGCATCATTTCATTTCCGGCCCGGATCGGTGCATTAAATGCAACACCGACATGGTTTTCGGCACAGTAACGAAACTGACCCAAACGAACCAAAACATCACTATTGTGTCCAAAAAAGTGGATTGGGTGCGTTCCTTTTGTTTCTAGATGAATCGGTGCATCGTTTCATTTCTGGTCCGGATCGATGCATTAAATGCAACACCGGCATGGTTTTCGGCACAGTAACGAAACTGACCCAAACGAACCAAAACATCACTATTGTGTCCAAAAAAGTGGATTGGGTGCGTTCCTTTTGTTTCTAGATGAATCGGTGCATCGTTTCATTTCTGGTCCGGATCGATGCATTAAATGCAACACCGGCATGGTTTTCGGCACAGTAACGAAACTGACCCAAACGAACCAAAACAAAACTATTGGGTCCAAAAAAGTCGATTGGGCGCGTTCGTTTCATTTCTGGATGAATCGGTGCATCATTTCATTTCCGGCCCGGATCTGTGCATTAAATGCAACACCGGCATGGTTTTCGGCACAGTAACGAAACTGACCCAAACGAACCAAAACATCACTATTGGGTCCAAAAAAGTGGATTGGGTGCGTTCATTTTGTTTCTAGATGAATCGGTTCATCGTTCCATTTCCGGCCCGGATCGATGCATTAAATGCAACACCGACATGGTTTTTAGCACAGTAACGAAAATGACCCAAACGAACCAAAACATCACTATTGGCTACATAAATGTGGATTTGGCATGTTTGTTTCGTTTCTGGACGAATCGGTGCATCTGTTCATTTCCGGCCCGGATCGGTGCATTAAATGCAACACCGGCATGGTTTTCGGCACAGTAACGAAACTGACCCAAACCAACCAAAACATCACTATTGGGTCCACAAAAGTCGATTGGGCGCATTCGTTTAGTTTCTGGACGAATCGGTGCATCGTTTCATTTCCGGCCCGGATCGGTGCATTAAATGCAACACCGGCATGGTTTTCGGCACAGTAACGAAACTGACCCAAACGAACCAAAACATTACTATTGAGTCCAAAAAACTAGATTGGGTGCGTTCATTTTGTTTCTTGATGAATCGGTGCATCGTTTCATTTCCGGCCCGGATCGATGCATTAAATGCAACACTGGCATGATTTTCGTCACAGTAACGAAACTGACCCAAACGAACCGAAACATAACTATTGGGTCCAAAAAAGTGGATTGGGTGCGTTTGTTTCGTTTCTGGACGAATCGGTGCATCGTTTCATTTCCGGCCCGGATCGGTGCATTAAATGCAACACCGGCATGGTTTTCGGAATAGTAACGAAACTGACCCAAACGAACCAAAACATCACTATTGTGTCCAAAAAAGTGGATTGGGTGCATTCATTTTGTTTCTGGATGAATCGGTGCATCGTTTCATTTCCGGCCCGGATCGATGCATTAAATGCAACACCGCCATGGTTTTCGGCACAGTAACGAAACTGACCCAAACGAACCAAACCAAAACTATTGGGTCCAAAAAAGTCGATTGGGCGCGTTCGTTTCATTTCTGGATGAATCGGTGCATCATTTCATTTCCGGCCCGGATCGGTGCATTAAATGCAACGCCGACATGGTTTTCGGCACAGTAACGAAACTGACCCAAACGAACCAAAACATCACTATTGTGTCCAAAAAAGTGGATTGGGTGCGTTCCTTTTGTTTCTAGATGAATCGGTGCATCGTTTCATTTCTGGTCCGGATCGATGCATTAAATGCAACACCGGCATGGTTTTCGGCACAGTAACGAAACTGACCCAAACGAACCAAAACATCACTATTGTGTCCAAAAAAGTGGATTGGGTGCGTTCCTTTTGTTTCTAGATGAATCGGTGCATCGTTTCATTTCTGGTCCGGATCGATGCATTAAATGCAACACCGGCATGGTTTTCGGCACAGTAACGAAACTGACCCAAACGAACCAAAACAAAACTATTGGGTCCAAAAAAGTCGATTGGGCGCGTTCGTTTCATTTCTGGATGAATCGGTGCATCATTTCATTTCCGGCCCGGATCTGTGCATTAAATGCAACACCGGCATGGTTTTCGGCACAGTAACGAAACTGACCCAAACGAACCAAAACATCACTATTGGGTCCAAAAAAGTGGATTGGGTGCGTTCATTTTGTTTCTAGATGAATCGGTTCATCGTTCCATTTCCGGCCCGGATCGATGCATTAAATGCAACACCGACATGGTTTTTAGCACAGTAACGAAAATGACCCAAACGAACCAAAACATCACTATTGGCTACATAAATGTGGATTTGGCATGTTTGTTTCGTTTCTGGACGAATCGGTGCATCTGTTCATTTCCGGCCCGGATCGGTGCATTAAATGCAACACCGGCATGGTTTTCGGCACAGTAACGAAACTGACCCAAACCAACCAAAACATCACTATTGGGTCCACAAAAGTCGATTGGGCGCATTCGTTTAGTTTCTGGACGAATCGGTGCATCGTTTCATTTCCGGCCCGGATCGGTGCATTAAATGCAACACCGGCATGGTTTTCGGCACAGTAACGAAACTGACCCAAACGAACCAAAACATTACTATTGAGTCCAAAAAACTAGATTGGGTGCGTTCATTTTGTTTCTTGATGAATCGGTGCATCGTTTCATTTCCGGCCCGGATCGATGCATTAAATGCAACACTGGCATGATTTTCGTCACAGTAACGAAACTGACCCAAACGAACCGAAACATAACTATTGGGTCCAAAAAAGTGGATTGGGTGCGTTTGTTTCGTTTCTGGACGAATCGGTGCATCGTTTCATTTCCGGCCCGGATCGGTGCATTAAATGCAACACCGGCATGGTTTTCGGAATAGTAACGAAACTGACCCAAACGAACCAAAACATCACTATTGTGTCCAAAAAAGTGGATTGGGTGCATTCATTTTGTTTCTGGATGAATCGGTGCATCGTTTCATTTCCGGCCCGGATCGATGCATTAAATGCAACACCGCCATGGTTTTCGGCACAGTAACGAAACTGACCCAAACGAACCAAACCAAAACTATTGGGTCCAAAAAAGTCGATTGGGCGCGTTCGTTTCATTTCTGGATGAATCGGTGCATCATTTCATTTCCGGCCCGGATCGGTGCATTAAATGCAACACCGACATGGTTTTCGGCACAGTAACGAAACTGACCCAAACGAACCAAAACATCACTATTGTGTCCAAAAAAGTGGATTGGGTGCGTTCCTTTTGTTTCTAGATGAATCGGTGCATCGTTTCATTTCTGGTCCGGATCGATGCATTAAATGCAACACCGGCATGGTTTTCGGCACAGTAACGAAACTGACCCAAACGAACCAAAACATCACTATTGTGTCCAAAAAAGTGGATTGGGTGCGTTCCTTTTGTTTCTAGATGAATCGGTGCATCGTTTCATTTCTGGTCCGGATCGATGCATTAAATGCAACACCGGCATGGTTTTCGGCACAGTAACGAAACTGACCCAAACGAACCAAAACAAAACTATTGGGTCCAAAAAAGTCGATTGGGCGCGTTCGTTTCATTTCTGGATGAATCGGTGCATCATTTCATTTCCGGCCCGGATCTGTGCATTAAATGCAACACCGGCATGGTTTTCGGCACAGTAACGAAACTGACCCAAACGAACCAAAACATCACTATTGGGTCCAAAAAAGTGGATTGGGTGCGTTCATTTTGTTTCTAGATGAATCGGTGCATCGTTCCATTTCCGGCCCGGATCGATGCATTAAATGCAACACCGGCATGGTTTTCGGCACAGTAACGAAACTGACCCAAACGAACCAAAACATCACTATTGGGTCCAAAAAAGTGGATTGGGTGCGTTCATTTTGTTTCTAGATGAATCGGTGCATCGTTCCATTTCCGGCCCGGATCGATGCATTAAATGCAACACCGACATGGTTTTTAGCACAGTAACGAAAATGACCCAAACGAACCAAAACATCACTATTGGCTACATAAATGTGGATTTGGCATGTTTGTTTCGTTTCTGGACGAATCGGTGCATCTGTTCATTTCCGGCCCGGATCGGTGCATTAAATGCAACACCGGCATGGTTTTCGGCACAGTAACGAAACTGACCCAAACCAACCAAAACATCACTATTGGGTCCACAAAAGTCGATTGGGCGCATTCGTTTAGTTTCTGGATGAATCGGTGCATCGTTTCATTTCCGGCCCGGATCGGTGCATTAAATGCAACACCGGCATGGTTTTCGGAATAGTAACGAAACTGACCCAAACGAACCAAAACATCACTATTGGGTCCAAAAAGGTAGATTGGGTGCGTTCGTTTCATTTCTAGACGAATCGGTGCATCCTTTCATTTCCGGCCCGGATCGGTGCATTAAATGCACCAACGGCATGGTTTTTGGCACAGTAACGAAACCGACCCAAACAAATCCAAACATCACTATTGGGTCGAAAAAAGTGGATTGGGTGCGTTTGTTTCATTTCTGGACGAATCGGTGCATCCTTTCATCTCCGGCCCGGATCGGTGCATTAAATGCAACACCGGCATGGTTTTCGGCACAGTAATGAAACTGACCCAAACGAACCAAAACATCACTATTGGGTCCAAAAAAGTGGATTGGGTGCGTTCATTTATTTTCTAGATGAATCGGTGCATCGTTTCATTTCTGGCCCGGATCGATGCATTAAATGCAACACCGGCATGGTTTTCGGCACAGTAACGAAACTGACCCAAACGAACCAAAACATCACTATTGTGTCCAAAAAAGTGGATTGGGTGCGTTCCTTTTGTTTCTAGATGAATCGGTGCATCGTTTCATTTCTGGTCCGGATCGATGCATTAAATGCAACACCGGCATGGTTTTCGGCACAGTAACGAAACTGACCCAAACGAACCAAAACAAAACTATTGGGTCCAAAAAAGTCGATTGGGCGCGTTCGTTTCATTTCTGGATGAATCGGTGCATCATTTCATTTCCGGCCCGGATCTGTGCATTAAATGCAACACCGGCATGGTTTTCGGCACAGTAACGAAACTGACCCAAACGAACCAAAACATCACTATTGGGTCCAAAAAAGTGGATTGGGTGCGTTCATTTTGTTTCTAGATGAATCGGTGCATCGTTCCATTTCCGGCCCGGATCGATGCATTAAATGCAACACCGACATGGTTTTTAGCACAGTAACGAAAATGACCCAAACGAACCAAAACATCACTATTGGCTACATAAATGTGGATTTGGCATGTTTGTTTCGTTTCTGGACGAATCGGTGCATCTGTTCATTTCCGGCCCGGATCGGTGCATTAAATGCAACACCGGCATGGTTTTCGGCACAGTAACGAAACTGACCCAAACCAACCAAAACATCACTATTGGGTCCACAAAAGTCGATTGGGCGCATTCGTTTAGTTTCTGGATGAATCGGTGCATCGTTTCATTTCCGGCCCGGATCGGTGCATTAAATGCAACACCGGCATGGTTTTCGGAATAGTAACGAAACTGACCCAAACGAACCAAAACATCACTATTGGGTCCAAAAAGGTAGATTGGGTGCGTTCGTTTCATTTCTAGACGAATCGGTGCATCCTTTCATTTCCGGCCCGGATCGGTGCATTAAATGCACCAACGGCATGGTTTTTGGCACAGTAACGAAACCGACCCAAACAAATCCAAACATCACTATTGGGTCGAAAAAAGTGGATTGGGTGCGTTTGTTTCATTTCTGGACGAATCGGTGCATCCTTTCATCTCCGGCCCGGATCGGTGCATTAAATGCAACACCGGCATGGTTTTCGGCACAGTAATGAAACTGACCCAAACGAACCAAAACATCACTATTGGGTCCAAAAAAGTGGATTGGGTGCGTTCATTTATTTTCTAGATGAATCGGTGCATCGTTTCATTTCTGGCCCGGATCGATGCATTAAATGCAACACCGGCATGGTTTTCGGCACAGTAACGAAACTGACCCAAACGAACCAAAACAAAACTATAGGGTCCAAAAAAGTCGATTGGGCGCGTTCGTTTCATTTCTGTATGAATCGGTGCATCATTTCATTTCCGGCCCGGATCTGTGCATTAAATGCAACACCGGCATGGTTTTCGGCACAGTAACGAAACTGACCCAAACGAACCAAAACATCACTATTGTGTCCAAAAAAGTGGATTGGGTGCGTTCATTTTGTTTCTAGATGAATCGGTGCATCGTTTCATTTCTGGCCCGGATCGATGCATTAAATGCAACACCGGCATGGTTTTCGGCACAGTAACGAAACTGACCCAAACGAACCAAAACAAAACTATAGGGTCCAAAAAAGTCGATTGGGCGCGTTCGTTTCATTTCTGGATGAATCGGTGCATCATTTCATTTCCGGCCCGGATCTGTGCATTAAATGCAACACCGGCATGGTTTTCGGCACAGTAACGAAACTGACCCAAACGAACCAAAACATCACTATTGGGTCCAAAAAAGTGGATTGGGTGCGTTCATTTTGTTTCTAGATGAATCGGTGCATCGTTCCATTTCCGGCCCGGATCGATGCATTAAATGCAACACCGGCATGATTTTTGGCACAGTAACGAAAATGACCCAAACGAACCAAAACATCACTATTGGCTACATAAATGTGGATTTGGCATGTTCGTTTCGTTTCTGGACGAATCGGTGCATCGTTTCATTTCCGGCCCGGATCGGTGCATTAAATGCAACACCGGCATGGTTTTCGGCACAGTAACGAAACTGACCCAAACGAACCAAAACATTACTATTGAGTCCAAAAAACTAGATTGGGTGCGTTCATTTTGTTTCTTGATGAATCGGTGCATCGTTTCATTTCCGGCCCGGATCGATGCATTAAATGCAACACCGGCATGGTTTTCGGCACAGTAATGAAACTGACCCAAACGAACCAAAACATCACTATTGGGTCCAAAAAAGTGGATTGGGTGCGTTCATTTATTTTCTAGATGAATCGGTGCATCGTTTCATTTCTGGCCCGGATCGATGCATTAAATGCAACACCGGCATGGTTTTCGGCACAGTAACGAAACTGACCCAAACGAACCAAAACAAAACTATAGGGTCCAAAAAAGTCGATTGGGCGCGTTCGTTTCATTTCTGTATGAATCGGTGCATCATTTCATTTCCGGCCCGGATCTGTGCATTAAATGCAACACCGGCATGGTTTTCGGCACAGTAACGAAACTGACCCAAACGAACCAAAACATCACTATTGTGTCCAAAAAAGTGGATTGGGTGCGTTCATTTTGTTTCTAGATGAATCGGTGCATCGTTTCATTTCTGGCCCGGATCGATGCATTAAATGCAACACCGGCATGGTTTTCGGCACAGTAACGAAACTGACCCAAACGAACCAAAACAAAACTATAGGGTCCAAAAAAGTCGATTGGGCGCGTTCGTTTCATTTCTGGATGAATCGGTGCATCATTTCATTTCCGGCCCGGATCTGTGCATTAAATGCAACACCGGCATGGTTTTCGGCACAGTAACGAAACTGACCCAAACGAACCAAAACATCACTATTGGGTCCAAAAAAGTGGATTGGGTGCGTTCATTTTGTTTCTAGATGAATCGGTGCATCGTTCCATTTCCGGCCCGGATCGATGCATTAAATGCAACACCGGCATGATTTTTGGCACAGTAACGAAAATGACCCAAACGAACCAAAACATCACTATTGGCTACATAAATGTGGATTTGGCATGTTCGTTTCGTTTCTGGACGAATCGGTGCATCGTTTCATTTCCGGCCCGGATCGGTGCATTAAATGCAACACCGGCATGGTTTTCGGCACAGTAACGAAACTGACCCAAACGAACCAAAACATTACTATTGAGTCCAAAAAACTAGATTGGGTGCGTTCATTTTGTTTCTTGATGAATCGGTGCATCGTTTCATTTCCGGCCCGGATCGATGCATTAAATGCAACACTGGCATGATTTTCGTCACAGTAACGAAACTGACCCAAACGAACCGAAACATAACTATTGGGTCCAAAAAAGTGGATTGGGTGCGTTTGTTTCGTTTCTGGACGAATCGGTGCATCGTTTCATTTCCGGCCCGGATCGGTGCATTAAATGCAACACCGGCATGGTTTTCGGAATAGTAACGAAACTGACCCAAACGAACCAAAACATCACTATTGTGTCCAAAAAAGTGGATTGGGTGCATTCATTTTGTTTCTGGATGAATCGGTGCATCGTTTCATTTCCGGCCCGGATCGATGCATTAAATGCAACACCGCCATGGTTTTCGGCACAGTAACGAAACTGACCCAAACGAACCAAACCAAAACTATTGGGTCCAAAAAAGTCGATTGGGCGCGTTCGTTTCATTTCTGGATGAATCGGTGCATCATTTCATTTCCGGCCCGGATCGGTGCATTAAATGCAACACCGACATGGTTTTCGGCACAGTAACGAAACTGACCCAAACGAACCAAAACATCACTATTGGGTCCAAAAAAGTGGATTGGGTGCGTTCATTTTGTTTCTAGATGAATCGGTGCATCGTTTCATTTGTGGCCCGGATCGATGCATTAAATGCAACACCGGCATGGTTTTCGGCACAGTAACGAAACTGACCCAAACGAACCAAAACAAAACTATAGGGTCCAAAAAAGTCGATTGGGCGCGTTCGTTTCATTTCTGGATGAATCGGTGCATCATTTCATTTCCGGCCCGGATCTGTGCATTAAATGCAACACCGGCATGGTTTTCGGCACAGTAACGAAACTGACCCAAACGAACCAAAACATCACTATTGGGTCCAAAAAAGTGGATTGGGTGCGTTCATTTTGTTTCTAGATGAATCGGTGCATCGTTCCATTTCCGGCCCGGATCGATGCATTAAATGCAACACCGACATGGTTTTTAGCACAGTAACGAAAATGACCCAAACGAACCAAAACATCACTATTGGCTACATAAATGTGGATTTGGCATGTTTGTTTCGTTTCTGAACGAATCGGTGCATCTGTTCATTTCCGGCCCGGATCGGTGCATTAAATGCAACACCGGCATGGTTTTCGGCACAGTAACGAAACTGACCCAAACCAACCAAAACATCACTATTGGGTCCACAAAAGTCGATTGGGCGCATTCGTTTAGTTTCTGGACGAATCGGTGCATCGTTTCATTTCCGGCCCGGATCGGTGCATTAAATGCAACACCGGCATGGTTTTCGGAATAGTAACGAAACTGACCCAAACGAACCAAAACATCACTATTGGGTCCAAAAAGGTAGATTGGGTGCGTTCGTTTCATTTCTAGACGAATCGGTGCATCCTTTCATTTCCGGCCCGGATCGGTGCATTAAATGCACCAACGGCATGGTTTTTGGCACAGTAACGAAACCGACCCAAACAAATCCAAACATCACTATTGGGTCGAAAAAAGTGGATTGGGTGCGTTTGTTTCATTTCTGGACGAATCGGTGCATCCTTTCATCTCCGGCCCGGATCGGTGCATTAAATGCAACACCGGCATGGTTTTCGGCACAGTAACGAAACTGACCCAAACGAACCAAAACATCACTATTGGGTCCAAAAAAGTGGATTGGGTGCGTTCATTTTGTTTCTAGATGAATCGGTGCATCGTTTCATTTCTGGCCCGGATCGATGCATTAAATGCAACACCGGCATGGTTTTCGGCACAGTAACGAAACTGACCCAAACGAACCAAAACAAAACTATAGGGTCCAAAAAAGTCGATTGGGCGCGTTCGTTTCATTTCTGGATGAATCGGTGCATCATTTCATTTCCGGCCCGGATCTGTGCATTAAATGCAACACCGGCATGGTTTTCGGCACAGTAACGAAACTGACCCAAACGAACCAAAACATCACTATTGGGTCCAAAAAAGTGGATTGGGTGCGTTCATTTTGTTTCTAGATGAATCGGTGCATCGTTCCATTTCCGGCCCGGATCGATGCATTAAATGCAACACCGGCATGATTTTTGGCACAGTAACGAAAATGACCCAAACGAACCAAAACATCACTATTGGCTACATAAATGTGGATTTGGCATGTTCGTTTCGTTTCTGGACGAATCGGTGCATCGTTTCATTTCCGGCCCGGATCGGTGCATTAAATGCAACACCGGCATGGTTTTCGGCACAGTAACGAAACTGACACAAACGAACCAAAACATTACTATTGAGTCCAAAAAACTAGATTGGGTGCGTTCATTTTGTTTCTTGATGAATCGGTGCATCGTTTCATTTCCGGCCCGGATCGATGCATTAAATGCAACACTGGCATGATTTTCGTCACAGTAACGAAACTGACCCAAACGAACCGAAACATAACTATTGGGTCCAAAAAAGTGGATTGGGTGCGTTTGTTTCGTTTCTGGACGAATCGGTGCATCGTTTCATTTCCGGCCCGGATCGGTGCATTAAATGCAACACCGGCATGGTTTTCGGAATAGTAACGAAACTGACCCAAACGAACCAAAACATCACTATTGTGTCCAAAAAAGTGGATTGGGTGCATTCATTTTGTTTCTGGATGAATCGGTGCATCGTTTCATTTCCGGCCCGGATCGATGCATTAAATGCAACACCGCCATGGTTTTCGGCACAGTAACGAAACTGACCCAAACGAACCAAACCAAAACTATTGGGTCCAAAAAAGTCGATTGGGCGCGTTCGTTTCATTTCTGGATGAATCGGTGCATCATTTCATTTCCGGCCCGGATCGGTGCATTAAATGCAACACCGACATGGTTTTCGGCACAGTAACGAAACTGACCCAAACGAACCAAAACATCACTATTGTGTCCAAAAAAGTGGATTGGGTGCGTTCCTTTTGTTTCTAGATGAATCGGTGCATCGTTTCATTTCTGGTCCGGATCGATGCATTAAATGCAACACCGGCATGGTTTTCGGCACAGTAACGAAACTGACCCAAACGAACCAAAACATCACTATTGTGTCCAAAAAAGTGGATTGGGTGCGTTCCTTTTGTTTCTAGATGAATCGGTGCATCGTTTCATTTCTGGTCCGGATCGATGCATTAAATGCAACACCGGCATGGTTTTCGGCACAGTAACGAAACTGACCCAAACGAACCAAAACATCACTATTGTGTCCAAAAAAGTGGATTGGGTGCGTTCCTTTTGTTTCTAGATGAATCGGTGCATCGTTTCATTTCTGGTCCGGATCGATGCATTAAATGCAACACCGGCATGGTTTTCGGCACAGTAACGAAACTGACCCAAACGAACCAAAACAAAACTATTGGGTCCAAAAAAGTCGATTGGGCGCGTTCGTTTCATTTCTGGATGAATCGGTGCATCATTTCATTTCCGGCCCGGATCTGTGCATTAAATGCAACACCGGCATGGTTTTCGGCACAGTAACGAAACTGACCCAAACGAACCAAAACATCACTATTGGGTCCAAAAAAGTGGATTGGGTGCGTTCATTTTGTTTCTAGATGAATCGGTGCATCGTTCCATTTCCGGCCCGGATCGATGCATTAAATGCAACACCGACATGGTTTTTAGCACAGTAACGAAAATGACCCAAACGAACCAAAACATCACTATTGGCTACATAAATGTGGATTTGGCATGTTTGTTTCGTTTCTGGACGAATCGGTGCATCTGTTCATTTCCGGCCCGGATCGGTGCATTAAATGCAACACCGGCATGGTTTTCGGCACAGTAACGAAACTGACCCAAACCAACCAAAACATCACTATTGGGTCCACAAAAGTCGATTGGGCGCATTCGTTTAGTTTCTGGACGAATCGGTGCATCGTTTCATTTCCGGCCCGGATCGGTGCATTAAATGCAACACCGGCATGGTTTTCGGAATAGTAACGAAACTGACCCAAACGAACCAAAACATCACTATTGGGTCCAAAAAGGTAGATTGGGTGCGTTCGTTTCATTTCTAGACGAATCGGTGCATCCTTTCATTTCCGGCCCGGATCGGTGCATTAAATGCACCAACGGCATGGTTTTTGGCACAGTAACGAAACCGACCCAAACAAATCCAAACATCACTATTGGGTCGAAAAAAGTGGATTGGGTGCGTTTGTTTCATTTCTGGACGAATCGGTGCATCCTTTCATCTCCGGCCCGGATCGGTGCATTAAATGCAACACCGGCATGGTTTTCGGCACAGTAATGAAACTGACCCAAACGAACCAAAACATCACTATTGGGTCCAAAAAAGTGGATTGGGTGCGTTCATTTATTTTCTAGATGAATCGGTGCATCGTTTCATTTCTGGCCCGGATCGATGCATTAAATGCAACACCGGCATGGTTTTCGGCACAGTAACGAAACTGACCCAAACGAACCAAAACAAAACTATAGGGTCCAAAAAAGTCGATTGGGCGCGTTCGTTTCATTTCTGTATGAATCGGTGCATCATTTCATTTCCGGCCCGGATCTGTGCATTAAATGCAACACCGGCATGGTTTTCGGCACAGTAACGAAACTGACCCAAACGAACCAAAACATCACTATTGGGTCCAAAAAAGTGGATTGGGTGCGTTCATTTTGTTTCTAGATGAATCGGTGCATCGTTCCATTTCCGGCCCGGATCGATGCATTAAATGCAACACCGGCATGATTTTTGGCACAGTAACGAAAATGACCCAAACGAACCAAAACATCACTATTGGCTACATAAATGTGGATTTGGCATGTTCGTTTCGTTTCTGGACGAATCGGTGCATCGTTTCATTTCCGGCCCGGATCGGTGCATTAAATGCAACACCGGCATGGTTTTCGGAATAGTAACGAAACTGACCCAAACGAACCAAAACATCACTATTGTGTCCAAAAAAGTGGATTGGGTGCATTCATTTTGTTTCTGGATGAATCGGTGCATCGTTTCATTTCCGGCCCGGATCGATGCATTAAATGCAACACCGCCATGGTTTTCGGCACAGTAACGAAACTGACCCAAACGAACCAAACCAAAACTATTGGGTCCAAAAAAGTCGATTGGGCGCGTTCGTTTCATTTCTGGATGAATCGGTGCATCATTTCATTTCCGGCCCGGATCGGTGCATTAAATGCAACACCGACATGGTTTTCGGCACAGTAACGAAACTGACCCAAACGAACCAAAACATCACTATTGTGTCCAAAAAAGTGGATTGGGTGCGTTCCTTTTGTTTCTAGATGAATCGGTGCATCGTTTCATTTCTGGTCCGGATCGATGCATTAAATGCAACACCGGCATGGTTTTCGGCACAGTAACGAAACTGACCCAAACGAACCAAAACATCACTATTGTGTCCAAAAAAGTGGATTGGGTGCGTTCCTTTTGTTTCTAGATGAATCGGTGCATCGTTTCATTTCTGGTCCGGATCGATGCATTAAATGCAACACCGGCATGGTTTTCGGCACAGTAACGAAACTGACCCAAACGAACCAAAACAAAACTATTGGGTCCAAAAAAGTCGATTGGGCGCGTTCGTTTCATTTCTGGATGAATCGGTGCATCATTTCATTTCCGGCCCGGATCTGTGCATTAAATGCAACACCGGCATGGTTTTCGGCACAGTAACGAAACTGACCCAAACGAACCAAAACATCACTATTGGGTCCAAAAAAGTGGATTGGGTGCGTTCATTTTGTTTCTAGATGAATCGGTGCATCGTTCCATTTCCGGCCCGGATCGATGCATTAAATGCAACACCGACATGGTTTTTAGCACAGTAACGAAAATGACCCAAACGAACCAAAACATCACTATTGGCTACATAAATGTGGATTTGGCATGTTTGTTTCGTTTCTGGACGAATCGGTGCATCTGTTCATTTCCGGCCCGGATCGGTGCATTAAATGCAACACCGGCATGGTTTTCGGCACAGTAACGAAACTGACCCAAACCAACCAAAACATCACTATTGGGTCCACAAAAGTCGATTGGGCGCATTCGTTTAGTTTCTGGACGAATCGGTGCATCGTTTCATTTCCGGCCCGGATCGGTGCATTAAATGCAACACCGGCATGGTTTTCGGAATAGTAACGAAACTGACCCAAACGAACCAAAACATCACTATTGGGTCCAAAAAGGTAGATTGGGTGCGTTCGTTTCATTTCTAGACGAATCGGTGCATCCTTTCATTTCCGGCCCGGATCGGTGCATTAAATGCACCAACGGCATGGTTTTTGGCACAGTAACGAAACCGACCCAAACAAATCCAAACATCACTATTGGGTCGAAAAAAGTGGATTGGGTGCGTTTGTTTCATTTCTGGACGAATCGGTGCATCCTTTCATCTCCGGCCCGGATCGGTGCATTAAATGCAACACCGGCATGGTTTTCGGCACAGTAATGAAACTGACCCAAACGAACCAAAACATCACTATTGGGTCCAAAAAAGTGGATTGGGTGCGTTCATTTATTTTCTAGATGAATCGGTGCATCGTTTCATTTCTGGCCCGGATCGATGCATTAAATGCAACACCGGCATGGTTTTCGGCACAGTAACGAAACTGACCCAAACGAACCAAAACAAAACTATAGGGTCCAAAAAAGTCGATTGGGCGCGTTCGTTTCATTTCTGTATGAATCGGTGCATCATTTCATTTCCGGCCCGGATCTGTGCATTAAATGCAACACCGGCATGGTTTTCGGCACAGTAACGAAACTGACCCAAACGAACCAAAACATCACTATTGGGTCCAAAAAAGTGGATTGGGTGCGTTCATTTTGTTTCTAGATGAATCGGTGCATCGTTCCATTTCCGGCCCGGATCGATGCATTAAATGCAACACCGGCATGATTTTTGGCACAGTAACGAAAATGACCCAAACGAACCAAAACATCACTATTGGCTACATAAATGTGGATTTGGCATGTTCGTTTCGTTTCTGGACGAATCGGTGCATCGTTTCATTTCCGGCCCGGATCGGTGCATTAAATGCAACACCGGCATGGTTTTCGGCACAGTAACGAAACTGACCCAAACGAACCAAAACATTACTATTGAGTCCAAAAAACTAGATTGGGTGCGTTCATTTTGTTTCTTGATGAATCGGTGCATCGTTTCATTTCCGGCCCGGATCGATGCATTAAATGCAACACTGGCATGATTTTCGTCACAGTAACGAAACTGACCCAAACGAACCGAAACATAACTATTGGGTCCAAAAAAGTGGATTGGGTGCGTTTGTTTCGTTTCTGGACGAATCGGTGCATCGTTTCATTTCCGGCCCGGATCGGTGCATTAAATGCAACACCGGCATGGTTTTCGGAATAGTAACGAAACTGACCCAAACGAACCAAAACATCACTATTGTGTCCAAAAAAGTGGATTGGGTGCATTCATTTTGTTTCTGGATGAATCGGTGCATCGTTTCATTTCCGGCCCGGATCGATGCATGAAATGCAACACCGGCATGGTTTTCGGCACAGTAACGAAACTGACCCAAACGAACCAAAACATCACTATTGGGTCCAAAAAAGTGGATTGGGTGCGTTCATTTTGTTTCTAGATGAATCGGTGCATCGTTTCATTTGTGGCCCGGATCGATGCATTAAATGCAACACCGGCATGGTTTTCGGCACAGTAACGAAACTGACCCAAACGAACCAAAACAAAACTATAGGGTCCAAAAAAGTCGATTGGGCGCGTTCGTTTCATTTCTGGATGAATCGGTGCATCATTTCATTTCCGGCCCGGATCTGTGCATTAAATGCAACACCGGCATGGTTTTCGGCACAGTAACGAAACTGACCCAAACGAACCAAAACATCACTATTGGGTCCAAAAAAGTGGATTGGGTGCGTTCATTTTGTTTCTAGATGAATCGGTGCATCGTTCCATTTCCGGCCCGGATCGATGCATTAAATGCAACACCGACATGGTTTTTAGCACAGTAACGAAAATGACCCAAACGAACCAAAACAACACTATTGGCTACATAAATGTGGATTTGGCATGTTTGTTTCGTTTCTGGACGAATCGGTGCATCTGTTCATTTCCGGCCCGGATCGGTGCATTAAATGCAACACCGGCATGGTTTTCGGCACAGTAACGAAACTGACCCAAACCAACCAAAACATCACTATTGGGTCCACAAAAGTCGATTGGGCACATTCGTTTAGTTTCTGGACGAATCGGTGCATCGTTTCATTTCCGGCCCGGATCGGTGCATTAAATGCAACACCGGCATGGTTTTCGGAATAGTAACGAAACTGACCCAAACGAACCAAAACATCACTATTGGATCCAAAAAGGTAGATTGGGTGCGTTCGTTTCATTTCTAGACGAATCGGTGCATCCTTTCATTTCCGGCCCGGATCGGTGCATTAAATGCACCAACGGCATGGTTTTTGGCACAGTAACGAAACCGACCCAAACAAATCCAAACATCACTATTGGGTCGAAAAAAGTGGATTGGGTGCGTTTGTTTCATTTCTGGACGAATCGGTGCATCCTTTCATCTCCGGCCCGGATCGGTGCATTAAATGCAACACCGGCATGGTTTTCGGCACAGTAATGAAACTGACCCAAACGAACCAAAACATCACTATTGGGTCCAAAAAAGTGGATTGGGTGCGTTCATTTATTTTCTAGATGAATCGGTGCATCGTTTCATTTCTGGCCCGGATCGATGCATTAAATGCAACACCGGCATGGTTTTCGGCACAGTAACGAAACTGACCCAAACGAACCAAAACAAAACTATAGGGTCCAAAAAAGTCGATTGGGCGCGTTCGTTTCATTTCTGGATGAATCGGTGCATCATTTCATTTCCGGCCCGGATCTGTGCATTAAATGCAACACCGGCATGGTTTTCGGCACAGTAACGAAACTGACCCAAACGAACCAAAACATTACTATTGGGTCCACAAAAGTCGATTGGGCGCATTCGTTTAGTTTCTGGACGAATCGGTGCATCGTTTCATTTCCGGCCCGGATCGGTGCATTAAATGCAACACCGGCATGGTTTTCGGAATAGTAACGAAACTGACCCAAACGAACCAAAACATCACTATTGGGTCCAAAAAGGTAGATTGGGTGCGTTCGTTTCATTTCTAGACGAATCGGTGCATCCTTTCATTTCCGGCCCGGATCGGTGCATTAAATGCACCAACGGCATGGTTTTCGGCACAGTAACGAAACCGACCCAAACAAATCCAAACATCACTATTGGGTCGAAAAAAGTGGATTGGGTGCGTTTGTTTCATTTCTGGATGAATCGGTGCATCCTTTCATGTCCGCCCGGATCGGTGCATTAAATGCAACACCGGCATGGTTTTCGGCACAGTAACGAAACTGACCCAAACGAACCAAAACATCACTATTGGGTCCAAAAAAGTGGATTGGGTGCGTTCATTTTGTTTCTAGATGAATCGGTGCATCGTTTCATTTCCGGCCCGGGTCTGTGCATTAAATGCAACACCGGCATGGTTTTCGGCACAGTAACGAAACTGACCCAAACCAACCAAAACATCACTATTGGGTCCACAAAAGTCGATTGGGCGCATTCGTTTAGTTTCTGGACGAATCGGTGCATCGTTTCATTTCCGGCCCGGATCGGTGCATTAAATGCAACACCGGCATGGTTTTCGGAATAGTAACGAAACTGACCCAAACGAACCAAAACATCACTATTGGGTCCAAAAAGGTAGATTGGGTGCGTTCGTTTCATTTCTAGACGAATCGGTGCATCCTTTCATTTCCGGCCCGGATCGGTGCATTAAATGCACCAACGGCATGGTTTTTGGCACAGTAACGAAACCGACCCAAACAAATCCAAACATCACTATTGGGTCGAAAAAAGTGGATTGGGTGCGTTTGTTTCATTTCTGGACGAATCGGTGCATCCTTTCATCTCCGGCCCGGATCGGTGCATTAAATGCAACACCGGCATGGTTTTCGGCACAGTAACGAAACTGACCCAAACGAACCAAAACATCACTATTGGGTCCAAAAAAGTGGATTGGGTGCGTTCATTTTGTTTCTAGATGAATCGGTGCATCGTTTCATTTCTGGCCCGGATCGATGCATTAAATGCAACACCGGCATGGTTTTCGGCACAGTAACGAAACTGACCCAAACGAACCAAAACAAAACTATAGGGTCCAAAAAAGTCGATTGGGCGCGTTCGTTTCATTTCTGGATGAATCGGTGCATCATTTCATTTCCGGCCCGGATCTGTGCATTAAATGCAACACCGGCATGGTTTTCGGCACAGTAACGAAACTGACCCAAACGAACCAAAACATCACTATTGGGTCCAAAAAAGTGGATTGGGTGCGTTCATTTTGTTTCTAGATGAATCGGTGCATCGTTCCATTTCCGGCCCGGATCGATGCATTAAATGCAACACCGGCATGATTTTTGGCACAGTAACGAAAATGACCCAAACGAACCAAAACATCACTATTGGCTACATAAATGTGGATTTGGCATGTTCGTTTCGTTTCTGGACGAATCGGTGCATCGTTTCATTTCCGGCCCGGATCGGTGCATTAAATGCAACACCGGCATGGTTTTCGGCACAGTAACGAAACTGACCCAAACGAACCAAAACATTACTATTGAGTCCAAAAAACTAGATTGGGTGCGTTCATTTTGTTTCTTGATGAATCGGTGCATCGTTTCATTTCCGGCCCGGATCGATGCATTAAATGCAACACTGGCATGATTTTCGTCACAGTAACGAAACTGACCCAAACGAACCGAAACATAACTATTGGGTCCAAAAAAGTGGATTGGGTGCGTTTGTTTCGTTTCTGGACGAATCGGTGCATCGTTTCATTTCCGGCCCGGATCGGTGCATTAAATGCAACACCGGCATGGTTTTCGGAATAGTAACGAAACTGACCCAAACGAACCAAAACATCACTATTGTGTCCAAAAAAGTGGATTGGGTGCATTCATTTTGTTTCTGGATGAATCGGTGCATCGTTTCATTTCCGGCCCGGATCGATGCATTAAATGCAACACCGCCATGGTTTTCGGCACAGTAACGAAACTGACCCAAACGAACCAAACCAAAACTATTGGGTCCAAAAAAGTCGATTGGGCGCGTTCGTTTCATTTCTGGATGAATCGGTGCATCATTTCATTTCCGGCCCGGATCGGTGCATTAAATGCAACACCGACATGGTTTTCGGCACAGTAACGAAACTGACACAAACGAACCAAAACATCACTATTGGGTCCAGAAAAGTGGATTGGGTGCGTTCATTTTGTTTCTAGATGAATCGGTGCATCGTTTCATTTGTGGCCCGGATCGATGCATTAAATGCAACACCGGCATGGTTTTCGGCACAGTAACGAAACTGACCCAAACGAACCAAAACAAAACTATAGGGTCCAAAAAAGTCGATTGGGCGCGTTCGTTTCATTTCTGGATGAATCGGTGCATCATTTCATTTCCGGCCCGGATCTGTGCATTAAATGCAACACCGGCATGGTTTTCGGCACAGTAACGAAACTGACCCAAACGAACCAAAACATCACTATTGGGTCCAAAAAAGTGGATTGGGTGCGTTCATTTTGTTTCTAGATGAATCGGTGCATCGTTCCATTTCCGGCCCGGATCGATGCATTAAATGCAACACCGACATGGTTTTTAGCACAGTAACGAAAATGACCCAAACGAACCAAAACATCACTATTGGCTACATAAATGTGGATTTGGCATGTTTGTTTCGTTTCTGGACGAATCGGTGCATCTGTTCATTTCCGGCCCGGATCGGTGCATTAAATGCAACACCGGCATGGTTTTCGGCACAGTAACGAAACTGACCCAAACCAACCAAAACATCACTATTGGGTCCACAAAAGTCGATTGGGCGCATTCGTTTAGTTTCTGGACGAATCGGTGCATCGTTTCATTTCCGGCCCGGATCGGTGCATTAAATGCAACACCGGCATGGTTTTCGGAATAGTAACGAAACTGACCCAAACGAACCAAAACATCACTATTGGGTCCAAAAAGGTAGATTGGGTGCGTTCGTTTCATTTCTAGACGAATCGGTGCATCCTTTCATTTCCGGCCCGGATCGGTGCATTAAATGCACCAACGGCATGGTTTTTGGCACAGTAACGAAACCGACCCAAACAAATCCAAACATCACTATTGGGTCGAAAAAAGTGGATTGGGTGCGTTTGTTTCATTTCTGGACGAATCGGTGCATCCTTTCATCTCCGGCCCGGATCGGTGCATTAAATGCAACACCGGCATGGTTTTCGGCACAGTAATGAAACTGACCCAAACGAACCAAAACATCACTATTGGGTCCAAAAAAGTGGATTGGGTGCGTTCATTTATTTTCTAGATGAATCGGTGCATCGTTTCATTTCTGGCCCGGATCGATGCATTAAATGCAACACCGGCATGGTTTTCGGCACAGTAACGAAACTGACCCAAATGAACCAAAACAAAACTATAGGGTCCAAAAAAGTCGATTGGGCGCGTTCGTTTCATTTCTGTATGAATCGGTGCATCATTTCATTTCCGGCCCGGATCTGTGCATTAAATGCAACACCGGCATGGTTTTCGGCACAGTAACGAAACTGACCCAAACGAACCAAAACACCACTATTGGGTCCAAAAAAGTGGATTGGGTGCGTTCATTTTGTTTCTAGATGAATCGGTGCATCGTTCCATTTCCGGCCCGGATCGATGCATTAAATGCAACACCGGCATGATTTTTGGCACAGTAACGAAAATGACCCAAACGAACCAAAACATCACTATTGGCTACATAAATGTGGATTTGGCATGTTCGTTTCGTTTCTGGACGAATCGGTGCATCGTTTCATTTCCGGCCCGGATCGGTGCATTAAATGCAACACCGGCATGGTTTTCGGCACAGTAACGAAACTGACCCAAACGAACCAAAACATTACTATTGAGTCCAAAAAACTAGATTGGGTGCGTTCATTTTGTTTCTTGATGAATCGGTGCATCGTTTCATTTCCGGCCCGGATCGATGCATTAAATGCAACACTGGCATGATTTTCGTCACAGTAACGAAACTGACCCAAACGAACCGAAACATAACTATTGGGTCCAAAAAAGTGGATTGGGTGCGTTTGTTTCGTTTCTGGACGAATCGGTGCATCGTTTCATTTCCGGCCCGGATCGGTGCATTAAATGCAACACCGGCATGGTTTTCGGAATAGTAACGAAACTGACCCAAACGAACCAAAACATCACTATTGTGTCCAAAAAAGTGGATTGGGTGCATTCATTTTGTTTCTGGATGAATCGGTGCATCGTTTCATTTCCGGCCCGGATCGATGCATGAAATGCAACACCGGCATGGTTTTCGGCACAGTAACGAAACTGACCCAAACGAACCAAAACATCACTATTGGGTCCAAAAAAGTGGATTGGGTGCGTTCATTTTGTTTCTAGATGAATCGGTGCATCGTTTCATTTGTGGCCCGGATCGATGCATTAAATGCAACACCGGCATGGTTTTCGGCACAGTAACGAAACTGACCCAAACGAACCAAAACAAAACTATAGGGTCCAAAAAAGTCGATTGGGCGCGTTCGTTTCATTTCTGGATGAATCGGTGCATCATTTCATTTCCGGCCCGGATCTGTGCATTAAATGCAACACCGGCATGGTTTTCGGCACAGTAACGAAACTGACCCAAACGAACCAAAACATCACTATTGGGTCCAAAAAAGTGGATTGGGTGCGTTCATTTTGTTTCTAGATGAATCGGTGCATCGTTCCATTTCCGGCCCGGATCGATGCATTAAATGCAACACCGACATGGTTTTTAGCACAGTAACGAAAATGACCCAAACGAACCAAAACATCACTATTGGCTACATAAATGTGGATTTGGCATGTTTGTTTCGTTTCTGGACGAATCGGTGCATCTGTTCATTTCCGGCCCGGATCGGTGCATTAAATGCAACACCGGCATGGTTTTCGGCACAGTAACGAAACTGACCCAAACCAACCAAAACATCACTATTGGGTCCACAAAAGTCGATTGGGCGCATTCGTTTAGTTTCTGGACGAATCGGTGCATCGTTTCATTTCCGGCCCGGATCGGTGCATTAAATGCAACACCGGCATGGTTTTCGGAATAGTAACGAAACTGACCCAAACGAACCAAAACATCACTATTGGGTCCAAAAAGGTAGATTGGGTGCGTTCGTTTCATTTCTAGACGAATCGGTGCATCCTTTCATTTCCGGCCCGGATCGGTGCATTAAATGCACCAACGGCATGGTTTTTGGCACAGTAACGAAACCGACCCAAACAAATCCAAACATCACTATTGGGTCGAAAAAAGTGGATTGGGTGCGTTTGTTTCATTTCTGGACGAATCGGTGCATTAAATGCAACACCGGCATGGTTTTCGGCACAGTAATGAAACTGACCCAAACGAACCAAAACATCACTATTGGGTCCAAAAAAGTGGATTGGGTGCGTTCATTTATTTTCTAGATGAATCGGTGCATCGTTTCATTTCTGGCCCGGATCGATGCATTAAATGCAACACCGGCATGGTTTTCGGCACAGTAACGAAACTGACCCAAACGAACCAAAACAAAACTATAGGGTCCAAAAAAGTCGATTGGGCGCGTTCGTTTCATTTCTGTATGAATCGGTGCATCATTTCATTTCCGGCCCGGATCTGTGCATTAAATGCAACACCGGCATGGTTTTCGGCACAGTAACGAAACTGACCCAAACGAACCAAAACATCACTATTGGGTCCAAAAAAGTGGATTGAGTGCGTTCATTTTGTTTCTAGATGAATCGGTGCATCGTTCCATTTCCGGCCCGGATCGATGCATTAAATGCAACACCGGCATGATTTTTGGCACAGTAACGAAAATGACCCAAACGAACCAAAACATTGGCTACATAAATGTGGATTTGGCATGTTCGTTTCGTTTCTGGACGAATCGGTGCATCGTTTCATTTCCGGCCCGGATCGGTGCATTAAATGCAACACCGGCATGGTTTTCGGCACAGTAACGAAACTGACCCAAACGAACCAAAACATTACTATTGAGTCCAAAAAACTAGATTGGGTGCGTTCATTTTGTTTCTTGATGAATCGGTGCATCGTTTCATTTCCGGCCCGGATCGATGCATTAAATGCAACACTGGCATGATTTTCGTCACAGTAACGAAACTGACCCAAACGAACCGAAACATAACTATTGGGTCCAAAAAAGTGGATTGGGTGCGTTTGTTTCGTTTCTGGACGAATCGGTGCATCGTTTCATTTCCGGCCCGGATCGGTGCATTAAATGCAACACCGGCATGGTTTTCGGAATAGTAACGAAACTGACCCAAACGAACCAAAACATCACTATTGTGTCCAAAAAAGTGGATTGGGTGCATTCATTTTGTTTCTGGATGAATCGGTGCATCGTTTCATTTCCGGCCCGGATCGATGCATGAAATGCAACACCGGCATGGTTTTCGGCACAGTAACGAAACTGACCCAAACGAACCAAACCAAAACTATTGGGTCCAAAAAAGTCGATTGGGCGCGTTCGTTTCATTTCTGGATGAATCGGTGCATCATTTCATTTCCGGCCCGGATCGGTGCATTAAATGCAACACCGACATGGTTTTCGGCACAGTAACGAAACTGACCCAAACGAACCAAAACATCACTATTGGGTCCAAAAAAGTGGATTGGGTGCGTTCATTTTGTTTCTAGATGAATCGGTGCATCGTTTCATTTCTGGCCCGGATCGATGCATTAAATGCAACACCGGCATGGTTTTCGGCACAGTAACGAAACTGACCCAAACGAACCAAAACAAAACTATAGGGTCCAAAAAAGTCGATTGGGCGCGTTCGTTTCATTTCTGGATGAATCGGTGCATCATTTCATTTCCGGCCCGGATCTGTGCATTAAATGCAACACCGGCATGGTTTTCGGCACAGTAACGAAACTGACCCAAACGAACCAAAACATCGCTATTGGGTCCAAAAAAGTGGATTGGGTGCGTTCATTTTGTTTCTCGATGAATCGGTGCATCGTTCCATTTCCGGCCCGGATCGATGCATTAAATGCAACACCGACATGGTTTTTAGCACAGTAACGAAAATGACCCAAACGAACCAAAACATCACTATTGGCTACATAAATGTGGATTTGGCATGTTTGTTTCGTTTCTGGACGAATCGGTGCATCGTTTCATTTCCGGCCCGGATCGGTGCATTAAATGCAACACCGGCATGGTTTTCGGCACAGTAACGAAACTGACCCAAACCAACCAAAACATCACTATTGGGTCCACAAAAGTCGATTGGGTGCATTCGTTTAGTTTCTGGACGAATCGGTGCATCGTTTCATTTCCGGCCCGGATCGGTGCATTAAATGCAACACCGGCATGGTTTTCGGAATAGTAACGAAACTGACCCAAACGAACCAAAACATCACTATTGGGTCCAAAAAGGTAGATTGGGTGCGTTCGTTTCATTTCTAGACGAATCGGTGCATCCTTTCATTTCCGGCCCGGATCGGTGCATTAAATGCACCAACGGCATGGTTTTTGGCACAGTAACGAAACCGACCCAAACAAATCCAAACATCACTATTGGGTCGAAAAAAGTGGATTGGGTGCGTTTGTTTCATTTCTGGACGAATCGGTGCATCCTTTCATCTCCGGCCCGGATCGGTGCATTAAATGCAACACCGGCATGGTTTTCGGCACAGTAATGAAACTGACCCAAACGAACCAAAACATCACTATTGGGTCCAAAAAAGTGGATTGGGTGCGTTTGTTTCATTTCTGGACGAATCGGTGCATCCTTTCATCTCCGGCCCGGATCGGTGCATTAAATGCAACACCGGCATGGTTTTCGGCACAGTAATGAAACTGACCCAAACGAACCAAAACATCACTATTGGGTCCAAAAAAGTGGATTGGGTGCGTTCATTTTGTTTCTAGATGAATCGGTGCATCGTTTCATTTCTGGCCCGGATCGATGCATTAAATGCAACACCGTGGTTTTCGGCACAGTAACGAAACTGACCCAAACGAACCAAAACAAAACTATAGGGTCCAAAAAAGTCGATTGGGCGCGTTCGTTTCATTTCTGGATGAATCGGTGCATCATTTCATTTCCGGCCCGGATCTGTGCATTAAATGCAACACCGGCATGGTTTTCGGCACAGTAACGAAACTGACCCAAACGAACCAAAACATCACTATTGGGTCCAAAAAAGTGGATTGGGTGCGTTCATTTTGTTTCTAGATGAATCGGTGCATCGTTCCATTTCCGGCCCGGATCGATGCATTAAATGCAACACCGGCATGATTTTTGGCACAGTAACGAAAATGACCCAAACGAACCAAAACATCACTATTGGCTACATAAATGTGGATTTGGCATGTTCGTTTCGTTTCTGGATGAATCGGTGCATCGTTTCATTTCCGGCCCGGATCGGTGCATTAAATGCAACACCGGCATGGTTTTCGGCACAGTAACGAAACTGACCCAAACGAACCAAAACATTACTATTGAGTCCAAAAAACTAGATTGGGTGCGTTCATTTTGTTTCTTGATGAATCGGTGCATCGTTTCATTTCCGGCCCGGATCGATGCATTAAATGCAACACTGGCATGATTTTCGTCACAGTAACGAAACTGACCCAAACGAACCGAAACATAACTATTGGGTCCAAAAAAGTGGATTGGGTGCGTTTGTTTCGTTTCTGGACGAATCGGTGCATCATTTCATTTCCGGCCCGGATCGGTGCATTAAATGCACCAACGGCATGGTTTTCGGCACAGTAACGAAACTGACCCAAACAAATCCAAACATCACTATTGGGTCCACAAAAGTTGATTGGGCGCGTTCGTTTAGTTTCTGGACGAATCGGTGCATCGTTTCATTTCTGGCCCGGATCGGTGCATTAAATGCAACACCGGCATGGTTTTCGGAATAGTAACGAAACTGACCCAAACGAACCAAAACATCACTATTGTGTCCAGAAAAGTGGATTGGGTGCATTCATTTTGTTTCTGGATGAATCGGTGCATCATTTCATTTCCGGCCCGGATCGATGCATTAAATGCAACACCGGCATGGTTTTCGGCACAGTAACGAAACTGACCCAAATGAACCAAACCAAAACTATTGGGTCCAAAAAAGTCGATTGGGTGCGTTTGTTTCATTTCTGGACGAATCGGTGCATCCTTTCATCTCCGGCCCGGATCGGTGCATTAAATGCAACACCGGCATGGTTTTCGGCACAGTAATGAAACTGACCCAAACGAACCAAAACATCACTATTGGGTCCAAAAAAGTGGATTGGGTGCGTTCATTTTGTTTCTAGATGAATCGGTGCATCGTTTCATTTCTGGCCCGGATCGATGCATTAAATGCAACACCGTGGTTTTCGGCACAGTAACGAAACTGACCCAAACGAACCAAAACAAAACTATAGGGTCCAAAAAAGTCGATTGGGCGCGTTCGTTTCATTTCTGGATGAATCGGTGCATCATTTCATTTCCGGCCCGGATCTGTGCATTAAATGCAACACCGGCATGGTTTTCGGCACAGTAACGAAACTGACCCAAACGAACCAAAACATCACTATTGGGTCCAAAAAAGTGGATTGGGTGCGTTCATTTTGTTTCTAGATGAATCGGTGCATCGTTCCATTTCCGGCCCGGATCGATGCATTAAATGCAACACCGGCATCATTTTTGGCACAGTAACGAAAATGACCCAAACGAACCAAAACATCACTATTGGCTACATAAATGTGGATTTGGCATGTTCGTTTCGTTTCTGGATGAATCGGTGCATCGTTTCATTTCCGGCCCGGATCGGTGCATTAAATGCAACACCGGCATGGTTTTCGGCACAGTAACGAAACTGACCCAAACGAACCAAAACATTACTATTGAGTCCAAAAAACTAGATTGGGTGCGTTCATTTTGTTTCTTGATGAATCGGTGCATCGTTTCATTTCCGGCCCGGATCGATGCATTAAATGCAACACTGGCATGATTTTCGTCACAGTAACAAAACTGACCCAAACGAACCGAAACATAACTATTGGGTCAAAAAAAGTGGATTGGGTGCGTTTGTTTCGTTTCTGGACGAATCGGTGCATCCTTTCATTTCTGGCCCGGATCGGTGCATTAAATGCACCAACGGCATGGTTTTCGGCACAGTAACGAAACTGACCCAAACCAACTAAAACATCACTATTGGGTCCACAAAAGTTGATTGGGCGCGTTCATTTAGTTTCTGGACGAATCGGTGCATCGTTTCATTTCCGGCCCGGATCGGTGCATTAAATGCAACACCGGCATGGTTTTCGGAATAGTAACGAAACTGACCCAAACGAACCAAAACATCACTATTGTGTCCAGAAAAGTGGATTGGGTGCATTCATTTTGTTTCTGGATGAATCGGTGCATCATTTCATTTCCGGCCCGGATCGATGCATTAAATGCAACACCGGCATGGTTTTCGGCACAGTAACGAAACTGACCCAAATGAACCAAACCAAAACTATTGGGTCCAAAAAAGTCGATTGGGCGCGTTCGTTTCATTTCTGGACGAATCGGTGCATCATTTCATTTCCGGCCCGGATCGGTGCATTAAATGCAACACCGACATGGTTTTCGGCACAGTAACGAAACTGACCCAAACGAACCAAAACATAACTATTGGGTCCAAAAAAGTGGATTGGGTGCGTTTGTTTCGTTTCTGGACGAATCGGTGCATCATTTCATTTCCGGCCCGGATCGGTGCATTAAATGCACCAACGGCATGGTTTTCGGCACAGTAACGAAACTGACCCAAACAAATCCAAACATCACTATTGGGTCCACAAAAGTTGATTGGGCGCGTTCGTTTAGTTTCTGGACGAATCGGTGCATCGTTTCATTTCCGGCCCGGATCGGTGCATTAAATGCAACACCGGCATGGTTTTCGGAATAGTAACGAAACTGACCCAAACGAACCAAAACATCACTATTGTGTCCAGAAAAGTGGATTGGGTGCATTCATTTTGTTTCTGGATGAATCGGTGCATCGTTTCATTTCCGGCCCGGATCGATGCATTAAATGCAACACCGGCATGGTTTTCGGCACAGTAACGAAACTGACCCAAACGAACCAAAACAAAACTATAGGGTCCAAAAAAGTTGATTGGGCGCGTTCGTTTCATTTCTGGATGAATCGGTGCATCATTTCATTTCCGGCCCGGATCTGTGCATTAAATGCAACACCGGCATGGTTTTCGGCACAGTAACGAAACTGACCCAAACGAACCAAAACATCACTATTGGGTCCAAAAAAGTGGATTGGGTGCGTTCATTTTGTTTCTAGATGAATCGGTGCATCGTTCCATTTCCGGCCCGGATCGATGCATTAAATGCAACACCGGCATGATTTTTGGCACAGTAACGAAAATGACCCAAACGAACCAAAACATCACTATTGGCTACATAAATGTGGATTTGGCATGTTCGTTTCGTTTCTGGATGAATCGGTGCATCGTTTCATTTCCGGCCCGGATCGGTGCATTAAATGCAACACCGGCATGGTTTTCGGCACAGTAACGAAACTGACCCAAACGAACCAAAACATTACTATTGAGTCCAAAAAACTAGATTGGGTGCGTTCATTTTGTTTCTTGATGAATCGGTGCATCGTTTCATTTCCGGCCCGGATCGATGCATTAAATGCAACACTGGCATGATTTTCGTCACAGTAACGAAACTGACCCAAACGAACCGAAACATAACTATTGGGTCAAAAAAAGTGGATTGGGTGCGTTTGTTTCGTTTCTGGACGAATCGGTGCATCCTTTCATTTCCGGCCCGGATCGGTGCATTAAATGCACCAACGGCATGGTTTTCGGCACAGTAACGAAACTGACCCAAACAAATCCAAACATCACTATTGGGTCCACAAAAGTTGATTGGGCGCGTTCGTTTAGTTTCTGGAGGAATCGGTGCATCGTTTCATTTCCGGCCCGGATCGGTGCATTAAATGCAACACCGGCATGGTTTTCGGAATAGTAACGAAACTGACCCAAACGAACCAAAACATCACTATTGTGTCCAGAAAAGTGGATTGGGTGCATTCATTTTGTTTCTGGATGAATCGGTGCATCATTTCATTTCCGGCCCGGATCGATGCATTAAATGCAACACCGGCATGGTTTTTGGCACAGTAACGAAACTGACCCAAATGAACCAAACCAAAACTATTGGGTCCAAAAAAGTCGATTGGGCGCGTTCGTTTCATTTCTGGATGAATCGGTGCATCATTTCATTTCCGGCCCAGATCGGTGCATTAAATGCAACACCGGCATGGTTTTCGGCACAGTAACGAAACTGACCCAAACGAACCAAAACATCACTATTGGGTCCAAAAAAGTGGATTGGGTGCGTTCATTTTGTTTCTAGATGAATCGGTGCATCGTTTCATTTCTGGCCCGGATCGATGCATTAAATGCAACACCGGCATGGTTTTCGGCACAGTAACGAAACTGACCCAAACGAACCAAAACAAAACTATAGGGTCCAAAAAAGTCGATTGGGCGCGTTCGTTTCATTTCTGGATGAATCGGTGCATCATTTCATTTCCGGCCCGGATCTGTGCATTAAATGCAACACCGGCATGGTTTTCGGCACAGTAACGAAACTGACCCAAACGAACCAAAACATCACTATTGGGTCCAAAAAAGTGGATTGGGTGCGTTCATTTTGTTTCTAGATGAATCGGTGCATCGTTCCATTTCCGGCCCGGATCGATGCATTAAATGCAACACCGGCATGATTTTTGGCACAGTAACGAAAATGACCCAAACGAACCAAAACATCACTATTGGCTACATAAATGTGGATTTGG
The DNA here is from genome assembly GCA_033239725.1 of Echinochloa phyllopogon. Classification (NCBI taxonomy): domain Eukaryota; kingdom Viridiplantae; phylum Streptophyta; class Magnoliopsida; order Poales; family Poaceae; genus Echinochloa; species Echinochloa phyllopogon. The sequence goes on from BTCW01000018.1 coordinate 36,396,579, forward strand.
CATGTTCGTTTCGTTTCTGGATGAATCGGTGCATCGTTTCATTTCCGGCCCGGATCGGTGCATTAAATGCAACACCGGCATGGTTTTCGGCACAGTAACGAAACTGACCCAAACGAACCAAAACATTACTATTGAGTCCAAAAAACTAGATTGGGTGCGTTCATTTTGTTTCTTGATGAATCGGTGCATCGTTTCATTTCCGGCCCGGATCGATGCATTAAATGCAACACTGGCATGATTTTCGTCACAGTAACGAAACTGACCCAAACGAACCGAAACATAACTATTGGGTCAAAAAAAGTGGATTGGGTGCGTTTGTTTCGTTTCTGGACGAATCGGTGCATCCTTTCATTTCCGGCCCGGATCGGTGCATTAAATGCACCAACGGCATGGTTTTCGGCACAGTAACGAAACTGACCCAAACGAACCGAAACATAACTATTGGGTCCAAAAAAGTGGATTGGGTGTGTTTGTTTCGTTTCTGGACGAATCGGTGCATCGTTTCTTTTCCGGCCCAGATCGGTGCATTAAATGCAACACCGGCATGGTTTTCGGCACAGTAACGAAACTGACCCAAACGAACCAAAACAAAACTATAGGGTCCAAAAAAGTCGATTGGGCGCGTTTGTTTCATTTCTGGATGAATCGGTGCATCATTTCATTTCCGGCCCGGATCTGTGCATTAAATGCAACACCGGCATGGTTTTCGGCACAGTAACGAAACTGACCCAAACGAACCAAAACATCACTATTGGGTCCAAAAAAGTGGATTGGGTGCGTTCATTTTGTTTCTAGATGAATCGGTGCATCGTTCCATTTTCGGCCCGGATCGATGCATTAAATGCAACACCGACATGGTTTTTGGCACAGTAACGAAAATGACCCAAACGAACCAAAACATCACTATTGGCTACATAAATGTGGATTTGGCATGTTTGTTTCGTTTCTGGACGAATCGGTGCATCGTTTCATTTCCGGCCCGGATCGGTGCATTAAATGCAACACCGGCATGGTTTTCGGCACAGTAACGAAACTGACCCAAACGAACCAAAACATTACTATTGGGTCCAAAAAAGTGGATTGGGTGCGTTCATTTTGTTTCTGGATGAATCGGTGCATCGTTTCATTTCCGGCCCGGATCGATGCATGAAATGCAACACTGGCATGATTTTCGTCACAGTAACGAAACTGACCCAAACGAACCGAAACATAACTATTGGGTCCAAAAAAGTGGATTGGGTGCGTTTGTTTCGTTTCTGGACGAATCGGTGCATCGTTTCTTTTCAGGCCCGGATCGGTGCATTAAATGCAACACCGGCATGGTTTTCGGCACAGTAACGAAACTGACCCAAACCAACTAAAACATCACTATTGGGTCCACAAATGTCGATTGGGCGCATTCGTTTAGTTTCGGGACGAATCGGTGCATCGTTTCATTTCCGGCCCGGATCGGTGCATTAAATGCAACACCGGCATGGTTTTCGGAATAGTAACGAAACTGACCCAAACGAACCAAAACATCACTATTGGGTCCAAAAAGGTAGATTGGGTGCGTTCGTTTCATTTCTAGACGAATCGGTGCATCCTTTCATTTCCGGCCCGGATCGGTGCATTAAATGCACCAACGGCATGGTTTTCGGCACAGTAACGAAACCGACCCAAACAAATCCAAACATCACTATTGGGTCGAAAAAAGTGGATTGGGTGCGTTTGTTTCATTTCTGGACGAATCGATGCATCCTTTCATCTCCGGCCCGGATCGGTGCATTAAATGCAACACCGGCATGGTTTTCGGCACAGTAACGAAACTGACCCAAATGAACCAAACCAAAACTATTGGGTCCAAAAAAGTCGATTGGGCGCGTTCGTTTCATTTCTGGATGAATCGGTGCATCATTTCATTTCCGGCCCGGATCTGTGCATTAAATGCAACACCGGCATGGTTTTCGGCACAGTAACGAAACTGACCCAAACGAACCAAAACATCACTATTGGGTCCAAAAAAGTGGATTGGGTGCGTTCATTTTGTTTCTAGATGAATCGGTGCATCGTTTCATTTCTGGCCCGGATCGATGCATTAAATGCAACACCGGCATGGTTTTCGGCACAGTAACGAAACTGACCCAAACGAACCAAAACAAAACTATAGGGTCCAAAAAAGTTGATTGGGCGCGTTCGTTTCATTTCTGGATGAATCGGTGCATCATTTCATTTCCGGCCCGGATCTGTGCATTAAATGCAACACCGGCATGGTTTTCGGCACAGTAACGAAACTGACCCAAACGAACCAAAACATCACTATTGGGTCCAAAAAAGTGGATTGGGTGCGTTCATTTTGTTTCTAGATGAATCGGTGCATCGTTCCATTTCCGGCCCGGATCGATGCATTAAATGCAACACCGGCATGATTTTTGGCACAGTAACGAAAATGACCCAAACGAACCAAAACATCACTATTGGCTACATAAATGTGGATTTGGCATGTTCGTTTCGTTTCTGGATGAATCGGTGCATCGTTTCATTTCCGGCCCGGATCGGTGCATTAAATGCAACACCGGCATGGTTTTCGGCACAGTAACGAAACTGACCCAAACGAACCAAAACATTACTATTGAGTCCAAAAAACTAGATTGGGTGCGTTCATTTTGTTTCTTGATGAATCGGTGCATCGTTTCATTTCCGGCCCGGATCGATGCATTAAATGCAACACTGGCATGATTTTCGTCACAGTAACGAAACTGACCCAAACGAACCGAAACATAACTATTGGGTCAAAAAAAGTGGATTGGGTGCGTTTGTTTCGTTTCTGGACGAATCGGTGCATCCTTTCATTTCCGGCCCGGATCGGTGCATTAAATGCACCAACGGCATGGTTTTCGGCACAGTAACGAAACTGACCCAAACAAATCCAAACATCACTATTGGGTCCACAAAAGTTGATTGGGCGCGTTCGTTTAGTTTCTGGACGAATCGGTGCATCGTTTCATTTCCGGCCCGGATCGGTGCATTAAATGCAACACCGGCATGGTTTTCGGAATAGTAACGAAACTGACCCAAACGAACCAAAACATCACTATTGTGTCCAGAAAAGTGGATTGGGTGCATTCATTTTGTTTCTGGATGAATCGGTGCATCATTTCATTTCCGGCCCGGATCGATGCATTAAATGCAACACCGGCATGGTTTTCGGCACAGTAACGAAACTGACCCAAATGAACCAAACCAAAACTATTGGGTCCAAAAAAGTCGATTGGGCGCGTTCGTTTCATTTCTGGATGAATCGGTGCATCATTTCATTTCCGGCCCGGATCGGTGCATTAAATGCAACACCGACATGGTTTTCGGCACAGTAACGAAACTGACCCAAACGAACCAAAACATCACTATTGGGTCCAAAAAAGTGGATTGGGTGCGTTCATTTTGTTTCTAGATGAATCGGTGCATCGTTTCATTTCTGGCCCGGATCGATGCATTAAATGCAACACCGGCATGGTTTTCGGCACAGTAACGAAACTGACCCAAACGAACCAAAACAAAACTATAGGGTCCAAAAAAGTCGATTGGGCGCGTTTGTTTCATTTCTGGATGAATCGGTGCATCATTTCATTTCCGGCCCGGATCTGTGCATTAAATGCAACACCGGCATGGTTTTCGGCACAGTAACGAAACTGACCCAAACGAACCAAAACATCACTATTGGGTCCAAAAAAGTGGATTGGGTGCGTTCATTTTGTTTCTAGATGAATCGGTGCATCGTTCCATTTCCGGCCCGGATCGATGCATTAAATGCAACACCGACATGGTTTTTGGCACAGTAACGAAAATGACCCAAACGAACCAAAACATCACTATTGGCTACATAAATGTGGATTTGGCATGTTTGTTTCGTTTCTGGACGAATCGGTGCATCGTTTCATTTCCGGCCCGGATCGGTGCATTAAATGCAACACCGGCATGGTTTTCGGCACAGTAACGAAACTGACCCAAACGAACCAAAACATTACTATTGGGTCCAAAAAAGTGGATTGGGTGCGTTCATTTTGTTTCTGGATGAATCGGTGCATCGTTTCATTTCCGGCCCGGATCGATGCATGAAATGCAACACTGGCATGATTTTCGTCACAGTAACGAAACTGACCCAAACGAACCGAAACATAACTATTGGGTCCAAAAAAGTGGATTGGGTGCGTTTGTTTCGTTTCTGGACGAATCGGTGCATCGTTTCTTTTCCGGCCCGGATCGGTGCATTAAATGCAACACCGGCATGGTTTTCGGCACAGTAACGAAACTGACCCAAACCAACTAAAACATCACTATTGGGTCCACAAATGTCGATTGGGCGCATTCGTTTAGTTTCTGGACGAATCGGTGCATCGTTTCATTTCCGGCCCGGATCGGTGCATTAAATGCAACACCGGCATGGTTTTCGGAATAGTAACGAAACTGACCCAAACGAACCAAAACATCACTATTGGGTCCAAAAAGGTAGATTGGGTGCGTTCGTTTCATTTCTAGACGAATCGGTGCATCCTTTCATTTCCGGCCCGGATCGGTGCATTAAATGCACCAACGGCATGGTTTTCGGCACAGTAACGAAACCGACCCAAACAAATCCAAACATCACTATTGGGTCGAAAAAAGTGGATTGGGTGCGTTTGTTTCATTTCTGGACGAATCGATGCATCCTTTCATCTCCGGCCCGGATCGGTGCATTAAATGCAACACCGGCATGGTTTTCGGCACAGTAACGAAACTGACCCAAATGAACCAAACCAAAACTATTGGGTCCAAAAAAGTCGATTGGGCGCGTTCGTTTCATTTCTGGATGAATCGGTGCATCATTTCATTTCCGGCCCGGATCGGTGCATTAAATGCAACACCGACATGGTTTTCGGCACAGTAACGAAACTGACCCAAACGAACCAAAACATCACTATTGGGTCCAAAAAAGTGGATTGGGTGCGTTCATTTTGTTTCTAGATGAATCGGTGCATCGTTTCATTTCTGGCCCGGATCGATGCATTAAATGCAACACCGGCATGGTTTTCGGCACAGTAACGAAACTGACCCAAACGAACCAAAACAAAACTATAGGGTCCAAAAAAGTCGATTGGGCGCGTTTGTTTCATTTCTGGATGAATCGGTGCATCATTTCATTTCCGGCCCGGATCTGTGCATTAAATGCAACACCGGCATGGTTTTCGGCACAGTAACGAAACTGACCCAAACGAACCAAAACATCACTATTGGGTCCAAAAAAGTGGATTGGGTGCGTTCATTTTGTTTCTAGATGAATCGGTGCATCGTTCCATTTCCGGCCCGGATCGATGCATTAAATGCAACACCGGCATGATTTTTGGCACAGTAACGAAAATGACCCAAACGAACCAAAACATCACTATTGGCTACATAAATGTGGATTTGGCATGTTCGTTTCGTTTCTGGATGAATCGGTGCATCGTTTCATTTCCGGCCCGGATCGGTGCATTAAATGCAACACCGGCATGGTTTTCGGCACAGTAACGAAACTGACCCAAACGAACCAAAACATTACTATTGAGTCCAAAAAACTAGATTGGGTGCGTTCATTTTGTTTCTTGATGAATTGGTGCATCGTTTCATTTCCGGCCCGGATCGATGCATTAAATGCAACACTGGCATGATTTTCGTCACAGTAACGAAACTGACCCAAACGAACCGAAACATAACTATTGGGTCCAAAAAAGTGGATTGGGTGCGTTTGTTTCGTTTCTGGACGAATCGGTGCATCATTTCATTTCCGGCCCGGATCGGTGCATTAAATGCACCAACGGCATGGTTTTCGGCACAGTAACGAAACTGACCCAAACAAATCCAAACATCACTATTGGGTCCACAAAAGTTGATTGGGCGCGTTCGTTTAGTTTCTGGACGAATCGGTGCATCGTTTCATTTCCGGCCCGGATCGGTGCATTAAATGCAACACCGGCATGGTTTTCGGAATAGTAACGAAACTGACCCAAACGAACCAAAACATCACTATTGTGTCCAGAAAAGTGGATTGGGTGCATTCATTTTGTTTCTGGATGAATCGGTGCATCGTTTCATTTCCGGCCCGGATCGATGCATTAAATGCAACACCGGCATGGTTTTCGGCACAGTAACGAAACTGACCCAAACGAACCAAAACAAAACTATAGGGTCCAAAAAAGTCGATTGGGCGCGTTTGTTTCATTTCTGGATGAATCGGTGCATCATTTCATTTCCGGCCCGGATCTGTGCATTAAATGCAACACCGGCATGGTTTTCGGCACAGTAACGAAACTGACCCAAACGAACCAAAACATCACTATTGGGTCCAAAAAAGTGGATTGGGTGCGTTCATTTTGTTTCTAGATGAATCGGTGCATCGTTCCATTTCCGGCCCGGATCGATGCATTAAATGCAACACCGGCATGATTTTTGGCACAGTAACGAAAATGACCCAAACGAACCAAAACATCACTATTGGCTACATAAATGTGGATTTGGCATGTTCGTTTCGTTTCTGGATGAATCGGTGCATCGTTTCATTTCCGGCCCGGATCGGTGCATTAAATGCAACACCGGCATGGTTTTCGGCACAGTAACGAAACTGACCCAAACGAACCAAAACATTACTATTGAGTCCAAAAAACTAGATTGGGTGCGTTCATTTTGTTTCTTGATGAATTGGTGCATCGTTTCATTTCCGGCCCGGATCGATGCATTAAATGCAACACTGGCATGATTTTCATCACAGTAACGAAACTGACCCAAACGAACCGAAACATAACTATTGGGTCCAAAAAAGTGGATTGGGTGCGTTTGTTTCGTTTCTGGACGAATCGGTGCATCATTTCATTTCCGGCCCGGATCGGTGCATTAAATGCACCAACGGCATGGTTTTCGGCACAGTAACGAAACTGACCCAAACAAATCCAAACATCACTATTGGGTCCACAAAAGTTGATTGGGCGCGTTCGTTTAGTTTCTGGACGAATCGGTGCATCGTTTCATTTCCGGCCCGGATCGGTGCATTAAATGCAACACCGGCATGGTTTTCGGAATAGTAACGAAACTGACCCAAACGAACCAAAACATCACTATTGTGTCCAGAAAAGTGGATTGGGTGCATTCATTTTGTTTCTGGATGAATCGGTGCATCGTTTCATTTCCGGCCCGGATCGATGCATTAAATGCAACACCGGCATGGTTTTCGGCACAGTAACGAAACTGACCCAAATGAACCAAACCAAAACTATTGGGTCCAAAAAAGTCGATTGGGCGCGTTCGTTTCATTTCTGGATGAATCGGTGCATCATTTCATTTCCGGCCCGGATCGGTGCATTAAATGCAACACCGACATGGTTTTCGGCACAGTAACGAAACTGACCCAAACGAACCAAAACATCACTATTGGGTCCAAAAAAGTGCATTGGGTGCGTTCATTTTGTTTCTAGATGAATCGGTGCATCGTTTCATTTCTGGCCCGGATCGATGCATTAAATGCAACACCGGCATGGTTTTCGGCACAGTAACGAAACTGACCCAAACGAACCAAAACAAAACTATAGGGTCCAAAAAAGTCGATTGGGCGCGTTCGTTTCATTTCTGGATGAATCGGTGCATCATTTCATTTCCGGCCCGGATCTGTGCATTAAATGCAACACCGGCATGGTTTTCGGCACAGTAACGAAACTGACCCAAACGAACCAAAACATCACTATTGGGTCCAAAAAAGTGGATTGGGTGCGTTCATTTTGTTTCTAGATGAATCGGTGCATCGTTTCATTTCTGGCCCGGATCGATGCATTAAATGCAACACCGGCATGGTTTTCGGCACAGTAACGAAACTGACCCAAACGAACCAAAACAAAACTATAGGGTCCAAAAAAGTTGATTGGGCGCGTTCGTTTCATTTCTGGATGAATCGGTGCATCATTTCATTTCCGGCCCGGATCTGTGCATTAAATGCAACACCGGCATGGTTTTCGGCACAGTAACGAAACTGACCCAAACGAACCAAAACATCACTATTGGGTCCAAAAAAGTGGATTGGGTGCGTTCATTTTGTTTCTAGATGAATCGGTGCATCGTTCCATTTCCGGCCCGGATCGATGCATTAAATGCAACACCGGCATGATTTTTGGCACAGTAACGAAAATGACCCAAACGAACCAAAACATCACTATTGGCTACATAAATGTGGATTTGGCATGTTCGTTTCGTTTCTGGATGAATCGGTGCATCGTTTCATTTCCGGCCCGGATCGGTGCATTAAATGCAACACCGGCATGGTTTTCGGCACAGTAACGAAACTGACCCAAACGAACCAAAACATTACTATTGAGTCCAAAAAACTAGATTGGGTGCGTTCATTTTGTTTCTTGATGAATCGGTGCATCGTTTCATTTCCGGCCCGGATCGATGCATTAAATGCAACACTGGCATGATTTTCGTCACAGTAACAAAACTGACCCAAACGAACCGAAACATAACTATTGGGTCAAAAAAAGTGGATTGGGTGCGTTTGTTTCGTTTCTGGACGAATCGGTGCATCCTTTCATTTCCGGCCCGGATCGGTGCATTAAATGCACCAACGGCATGGTTTTCGGCACAGTAACGAAACTGACCCAAACCAACTAAAACATCACTATTGGGTCCACAAAAGTTGATTGGGCGCGTTCGTTTAGTTTCTGGACGAATCGGTGCATCGTTTCATTTCCGGCCCGGATCGGTGCATTAAATGCAACACCGGCATGGTTTTCGGAATAGTAACGAAACTGACCCAAACGAACCAAAACATCACTATTGTGTCCAGAAAAGTGGATTGGGTGCATTCATTTTGTTTCTGGATGAATCGGTGCATCATTTCATTTCCGGCCCGGATCGATGCATTAAATGCAACACCGGCATGGTTTTCGGCACAGTAACGAAACTGACCCAAATGAACCAAACCAAAACTATTGGGTCCAAAAAAGTCGATTGGGCGCGTTCGTTTCATTTCTGGACGAATCGGTGCATCATTTCATTTCCGGCCCGGATCGGTGCATTAAATGCAACACCGACATGGTTTTCGGCACAGTAACGAAACTGACCCAAACGAACCAAAACATAACTATTGGGTCCAAAAAAGTGGATTGGGTGCGTTTGTTTCGTTTCTGGACGAATCGGTGCATCATTTCATTTCCGGCCCGGATCGGTGCATTAAATGCACCAACGGCATGGTTTTCGGCACAGTAACGAAACTGACCCAAACAAATCCAAACATCACTATTGGGTCCACAAAAGTTGATTGGGCGCGTTCGTTTAGTTTCTGGACGAATCGGTGCATCGTTTCATTTCCGGCCCGGATCGGTGCATTAAATGCAACACCGGCATGGTTTTCGGAATAGTAACGAAACTGACCCAAACGAACCAAAACATCACTATTGTGTCCAGAAAAGTGGATTGGGTGCATTCATTTTGTTTCTGGATGAATCGGTGCATCGTTTCATTTCCGGCCCGGATCGATGCATTAAATGCAACACCGGCATGGTTTTCGGCACAGTAACGAAACTGACCCAAACGAACCAAAACAAAACTATAGGGTCCAAAAAAGTTGATTGGGCGCGTTCGTTTCATTTCTGGATGAATCGGTGCATCATTTCATTTCCGGCCCGGATCTGTGCATTAAATGCAACACCGGCATGGTTTTCGGCACAGTAACGAAACTGACCCAAACGAACCAAAACATCACTATTGGGTCCAAAAAAGTGGATTGGGTGCGTTCATTTTGTTTCTAGATGAATCGGTGCATCGTTCCATTTCCGGCCCGGATCGATGCATTAAATGCAACACCGGCATGATTTTTGGCACAGTAACGAAAATGACCCAAACGAACCAAAACATCACTATTGGCTACATAAATGTGGATTTGGCATGTTCGTTTCGTTTCTGGATGAATCGGTGCATCGTTTCATTTCCGGCCCGGATCGGTGCATTAAATGCAACACCGGCATGGTTTTCGGCACAGTAACGAAACTGACCCAAACGAACCAAAACATTACTATTGAGTCCAAAAAACTAGATTGGGTGCGTTCATTTTGTTTCTTGATGAATCGGTGCATCGTTTCATTTCCGGCCCGGATCGATGCATTAAATGCAACACTGGCATGATTTTCGTCACAGTAACGAAACTGACCCAAACGAACCGAAACATAACTATTGGGTCAAAAAAAGTGGATTGGGTGCGTTTGTTTCGTTTCTGGACGAATCGGTGCATCCTTTCATTTCCGGCCCGGATCGGTGCATTAAATGCACCAACGGCATGGTTTTCGGCACAGTAACGAAACTGACCCAAACAAATCCAAACATCACTATTGGGTCCACAAAAGTTGATTGGGCGCGTTCGTTTAGTTTCTGGACGAATCGGTGCATCGTTTCATTTCCGGCCCGGATCGGTGCATTAAATGCAACACCGGCATGGTTTTCGGAATAGTAACGAAACTGACCCAAACGAACCAAAACATCACTATTGTGTCCAGAAAAGTGGATTGGGTGCATTCATTTTGTTTCTGGATGAATCGGTGCATCATTTCATTTCCGGCCCGGATCGATGCATTAAATGCAACACCGGCATGGTTTTTGGCACAGTAACGAAACTGACCCAAATGAACCAAACCAAAACTATTGGGTCCAAAAAAGTCGATTGGGCGCGTTCGTTTCATTTCTGGATGAATCGGTGCATCATTTCATTTCCGGCCCAGATCGGTGCATTAAATGCAACACCGGCATGGTTTTCGGCACAGTAACGAAACTGACCCAAACGAACCAAAACATCACTATTGGGTCCAAAAAAGTGGATTGGGTGCGTTCATTTTGTTTCTAGATGAATCGGTGCATCGTTTCATTTCTGGCCCGGATCGATGCATTAAATGCAACACCGGCATGGTTTTCGGCACAGTAACGAAACTGACCCAAACGAACCAAAACAAAACTATAGGGTCCAAAAAAGTCGATTGGGCGCGTTCGTTTCATTTCTGGATGAATCGGTGCATCATTTCATTTCCGGCCCGGATCTGTGCATTAAATGCAACACCGGCATGGTTTTCGGCACAGTAACGAAACTGACCCAAACGAACCAAAACATCACTATTGGGTCCAAAAAAGTGGATTGGGTGCGTTCATTTTGTTTCTAGATGAATCGGTGCATCGTTCCATTTCCGGCCCGGATCGATGCATTAAATGCAACACCGGCATGATTTTTGGCACAGTAACGAAAATGACCCAAACGAACCAAAACATCACTATTGGCTACATAAATGTGGATTTGGCATGTTCGTTTCGTTTCTGGATGAATCGGTGCATCGTTTCATTTCCGGCCCGGATCGGTGCATTAAATGCAACACCGGCATGGTTTTCGGCACAGTAACGAAACTGACCCAAACGAACCAAAACATTACTATTGAGTCCAAAAAACTAGATTGGGTGCGTTCATTTTGTTTCTTGATGAATCGGTGCATCGTTTCATTTCCGGCCCGGATCGATGCATTAAATGCAACACTGGCATGATTTTCGTCACAGTAACGAAACTGACCCAAACGAACCGAAACATAACTATTGGGTCAAAAAAAGTGGATTGGGTGCGTTTGTTTCGTTTCTGGACGAATCGGTGCATCCTTTCATTTCCGGCCCGGATCGGTGCATTAAATGCACCAACGGCATGGTTTTCGGCACAGTAACGAAACTGACCCAAACAAATCCAAACATCACTATTGGGTCCACAAAAGTTGATTGGGCGCGTTCGTTTAGTTTCTGGACGAATCGGTGCGTCGTTTCATTTCCGGCCCGGATCGGTGCATTAAATGCAACACCGGCATGGTTTTCGGAATAGTAACGAAACTGACCCAAACGAACCAAAACATCACTATTGTGTCCAGAAAAGTGGATTGGGTGCATTCATTTTGTTTCTGGATGAATCGGTGCATCATTTCATTTCCGGCCCGGATCGATGCATTAAATGCAACACCGGCATGGTTTTCGGCACAGTAACGAAACTGACCCAAATGAACCAAACCAAAACTATTGGGTCCAAAAAAGTCGATTGGGCGCGTTCGTTTCATTTCTGGATGAATCGGTGCATCATTTCATTTCCGGCCCGGATCGGTGCATTAAATGCAACACCGACATGGTTTTCGGCACAGTAACGAAACTGACCCAAACGAACCAAAACATCACTATTGGGTCCAAAAAAGTGGATTGGGTGCGTTCATTTTGTTTCTAGATGAATCGGTGCATCGTTTCATTTCTGGCCCGGATCGATGCATTAAATGCAACACCGGCATGGTTTTCGGCACAGTAACGAAACTGACCCAAACGAACCAAAACAAAACTATAGGGTCCAAAAAAGTCGATTGGGCGCGTTTGTTTCATTTCTGGATGAATCGGTGCATCATTTCATTTCCGGCCCGGATCTGTGCATTAAATGCAACACCGGCATGGTTTTCGGCACAGTAACGAAACTGACCCAAACGAACCAAAACATCACTATTGGGTCCAAAAAAGTGGATTGGGTGCGTTCATTTTGTTTCTAGATGAATCGGTGCATCGTTCCATTTCCGGCCCGGATCGATGCATTAAATGCAACACCGACATGGTTTTTGGCACAGTAACGAAAATGACCCAAACGAACCAAAACATCACTATTGGCTACATAAATGTGGATTTGGCATGTTTGTTTCGTTTCTGGACGAATCGGTGCATCGTTTCATTTCCGGCCCGGATCGGTGCATTAAATGCAACACCGGCATGGTTTTCGGCACAGTAACGAAACTGACCCAAACGAACCAAAACATTACTATTGGGTCCAAAAAAGTGGATTGGGTGCGTTCATTTTGTTTCTGGATGAATCGGTGCATCGTTTCATTTCCGGCCCGGATCGATGCATGAAATGCAACACTGGCATGATTTTCGTCACAGTAACGAAACTGACCCAAACGAACCGAAACATAACTATTGGGTCCAAAAAAGTGGATTGGGTGCGTTTGTTTCGTTTCTGGACGAATCGGTGCATCGTTTCTTTTCCGGCCCGGATCGGTGCATTAAATGCAACACCGGCATGGTTTTCGGCACAGTAACGAAACTGACCCAAACAAATCCAAACATCACTATTGGGTCCACAAAAGTTGATTGGGCGCGTTCGTTTAGTTTCTGGACGAATCGGTGCATCGTTTCATTTCCGGCCCGGATCGGTGCATTAAATGCAACACCGGCATGGTTTTCGGAATAGTAACGAAACTGACCCAAACGAACCAAAACATCACTATTGTGTCCAGAAAAGTGGATTGGGTGCATTCATTTTGTTTCTGGATGAATCGGTGCATCATTTCATTTCCGGCCCGGATCGATGCATTAAATGCAACACCGGCATGGTTTTTGGCACAGTAACGAAACTGACCCAAATGAACCAAACCAAAACTATTGGGTCCAAAAAAGTCGATTGGGCGCGTTCGTTTCATTTCTGGATGAATCGGTGCATCATTTCATTTCCGGCCCAGATCGGTGCATTAAATGCAACACCGGCATGGTTTTCGGCACAGTAACGAAACTGACCCAAACGAACCAAAACATCACTATTGGGTCCAAAAAAGTGGATTGGGTGCGTTCATTTTGTTTCTAGATGAATCGGTGCATCGTTTCATTTCTGGCCCGGATCGATGCATTAAATGCAACACCGGCATGGTTTTCGGCACAGTAACGAAACTGACCCAAACGAACCAAAACAAAACTATAGGGTCCAAAAAAGTCGATTGGGCGCGTTCGTTTCATTTCTGGATGAATCGGTGCATCATTTCATTTCCGGCCCGGATCTGTGCATTAAATGCAACACCGGCATGGTTTTCGGCACAGTAACGAAACTGACCCAAACGAACCAAAACATCACTATTGGGTCCAAAAAAGTGGATTGGGTGCGTTCATTTTGTTTCTAGATGAATCGGTGCATCGTTCCATTTCCGGCCCGGATCGATGCATTAAATGCAACACCGGCATGATTTTTGGCACAGTAACGAAAATGACCCAAACGAACCAAAACATCACTATTGGCTACATAAATGTGGATTTGGCATGTTCGTTTCGTTTCTGGATGAATCGGTGCATCGTTTCATTTCCGGCCCGGATCGGTGCATTAAATGCAACACCGGCATGGTTTTCGGCACAGTAACGAAACTGACCCAAACGAACCAAAACATTACTATTGAGTCCAAAAAACTAGATTGGGTGCGTTCATTTTGTTTCTTGATGAATCGGTGCATCGTTTCATTTCCGGCCCGGATCGATGCATTAAATGCAACACTGGCATGATTTTCGTCACAGTAACGAAACTGACCCAAACGAACCGAAACATAACTATTGGGTCAAAAAAAGTGGATTGGGTGCGTTTGTTTCGTTTCTGGACGAATCGGTGCATCCTTTCATTTCCGGCCCGGATCGGTGCATTAAATGCACCAACGGCATGGTTTTCGGCACAGTAACGAAACTGACCCAAACAAATCCAAACATCACTATTGGGTCCACAAAAGTTGATTGGGCGCGTTCGTTTAGTTTCTGGACGAATCGGTGCGTCGTTTCATTTCCGGCCCGGATCGGTGCATTAAATGCAACACCGGCATGGTTTTCGGAATAGTAACGAAACTGACCCAAACGAACCAAAACATCACTATTGTGTCCAGAAAAGTGGATTGGGTGCATTCATTTTGTTTCTGGATGAATCGGTGCATCATTTCATTTCCGGCCCGGATCGATGCATTAAATGCAACACCGGCATGGTTTTCGGCACAGTAACGAAACTGACCCAAATGAACCAAACCAAAACTATTGGGTCCAAAAAAGTCGATTGGGCGCGTTCGTTTCATTTCTGGATGAATCGGTGCATCATTTCATTTCCGGCCCGGATCGGTGCATTAAATGCAACACCGACATGGTTTTCGGCACAGTAACGAAACTGACCCAAACGAACCAAAACATCACTATTGGGTCCAAAAAAGTGGATTGGGTGCGTTCATTTTGTTTCTAGATGAATCGGTGCATCGTTTCATTTCTGGCCCGGATCGATGCATTAAATGCAACACCGGCATGGTTTTCGGCACAGTAACGAAACTGACCCAAACGAACCAAAACAAAACTATAGGGTCCAAAAAAGTCGATTGGGCGCGTTTGTTTCATTTCTGGATGAATCGGTGCATCATTTCATTTCCGGCCCGGATCTGTGCATTAAATGCAACACCGGCATGGTTTTCGGCACAGTAACGAAACTGACCCAAACGAACCAAAACATCACTATTGGGTCCAAAAAAGTGGATTGGGTGCGTTCATTTTGTTTCTAGATGAATCGGTGCATCGTTCCATTTCCGGCCCGGATCGATGCATTAAATGCAACACCGACATGGTTTTTGGCACAGTAACGAAAATGACCCAAACGAACCAAAACATCACTATTGGCTACATAAATGTGGATTTGGCATGTTTGTTTCGTTTCTGGACGAATCGGTGCATCGTTTCATTTCCGGCCCGGATCGGTGCATTAAATGCAACACCGGCATGGTTTTCGGCACAGTAACGAAACTGACCCAAACGAACCAAAACATTACTATTGGGTCCAAAAAAGTGGATTGGGTGCGTTCATTTTGTTTCTGGATGAATCGGTGCATCGTTTCATTTCCGGCCCGGATCGATGCATGAAATGCAACACTGGCATGATTTTCGTCACAGTAACGAAACTGACCCAAACGAACCGAAACATAACTATTGGGTCCAAAAAAGTGGATTGGGTGCGTTTGTTTCGTTTCTGGACGAATCGGTGCATCGTTTCTTTTCCGGCCCGGATCGGTGCATTAAATGCAACACCGGCATGGTTTTCGGCACAGTAACGAAACTGACCCAAACCAACTAAAACATCACTATTGGGTCCACAAATGTCGATTGGGCGCATTCGTTTAGTTTCTGGACGAATCGGTGCATCGTTTCATTTCCGGCCCGGATCGGTGCATTAAATGCAACACCGGCATGGTTTTCGGAATAGTAACGAAACTGACCCAAACGAACCAAAACATCACTATTGGGTCCAAAAAGGTAGATTGGGTGCGTTCGTTTCATTTCTAGACGAATCGGTGCATCCTTTCATTTCCGGCCCGGATCGGTGCATTAAATGCACCAACGGCATGGTTTTCGGCACAGTAACGAAACCGACCCAAACAAATCCAAACATCACTATTGGGTCGAAAAAAGTGGATTGGGTGCGTTTGTTTCATTTCTGGACGAATCGATGCATCCTTTCATCTCCGGCCCGGATCGGTGCATTAAATGCAACACCGGCATGGTTTTCGGCACAGTAACGAAACTGACCCAAATGAACCAAACCAAAACTATTGGGTCCAAAAAAGTCGATTGGGCGCGTTCGTTTCATTTCTGGATGAATCGGTGCATCATTTCATTTCCGGCCCGGATCGGTGCATTAAATGCAACACCGACATGGTTTTCGGCACAGTAACGAAACTGACCCAAACGAACCAAAACATCACTATTGGGTCCAAAAAAGTGGATTGGGTGCGTTCATTTTGTTTCTAGATGAATCGGTGCATCGTTTCATTTCTGGCCCGGATCGATGCATTAAATGCAACACCGGCATGGTTTTCGGCACAGTAACGAAACTGACCCAAACGAACCAAAACAAAACTATAGGGTCCAAAAAAGTCGATTGGGCGCGTTTGTTTCATTTCTGGATGAATCGGTGCATCATTTCATTTCCGGCCCGGATCTGTGCATTAAATGCAACACCGGCATGGTTTTCGGCACAGTAACGAAACTGACCCAAACGAACCAAAACATCACTATTGGGTCCAAAAAAGTGGATTGGGTGCGTTCATTTTGTTTCTAGATGAATCGGTGCATCGTTCCATTTCCGGCCCGGATCGATGCATTAAATGCAACACCGGCATGATTTTTGGCACAGTAACGAAAATGACCCAAACGAACCAAAACATCACTATTGGCTACATAAATGTGGATTTGGCATGTTCGTTTCGTTTCTGGATGAATCGGTGCATCGTTTCATTTCCGGCCCGGATCGGTGCATTAAATGCAACACCGGCATGGTTTTCGGCACAGTAACGAAACTGACCCAAACGAACCAAAACATTACTATTGAGTCCAAAAAACTAGATTGGGTGCGTTCATTTTGTTTCTTGATGAATTGGTGCATCGTTTCATTTCCGGCCCGGATCGATGCATTAAATGCAACACTGGCATGATTTTCGTCACAGTAACGAAACTGACCCAAACGAACCGAAACATAACTATTGGGTCCAAAAAAGTGGATTGGGTGCGTTTGTTTCGTTTCTGGACGAATCGGTGCATCATTTCATTTCCGGCCCGGATCGGTGCATTAAATGCACCAACGGCATGGTTTTCGGCACAGTAACGAAACTGACCCAAACAAATCCAAACATCACTATTGGGTCCACAAAAGTTGATTGGGCGCGTTCGTTTAGTTTCTGGACGAATCGGTGCATCGTTTCATTTCCGGCCCGGATCGGTGCATTAAATGCAACACCGGCATGGTTTTCGGAATAGTAACGAAACTGACCCAAACGAACCAAAACATCACTATTGTGTCCAGAAAAGTGGATTGGGTGCATTCATTTTGTTTCTGGATGAATCGGTGCATCGTTTCATTTCCGGCCCGGATCGATGCATTAAATGCAACACCGGCATGGTTTTCGGCACAGTAACGAAACTGACCCAAATGAACCAAACCAAAACTATTGGGTCCAAAAAAGTCGATTGGGCGCGTTCGTTTCATTTCTGGATGAATCGGTGCATCATTTCATTTCCGGCCCGGATCGGTGCATTAAATGCAACACCGACATGGTTTTCGGCACAGTAACGAAACTGACCCAAACGAACCAAAACATCACTATTGGGTCCAAAAAAGTGCATTGGGTGCGTTCATTTTGTTTCTAGATGAATCGGTGCATCGTTTCATTTCTGGCCCGGATCGATGCATTAAATGCAACACCGGCATGGTTTTCGGCACAGTAACGAAACTGACCCAAACGAACCAAAACAAAACTATAGGGTCCAAAAAAGTCGATTGGGCGCGTTCGTTTCATTTCTGGATGAATCGGTGCATCATTTCATTTCCGGCCCGGATCTGTGCATTAAATGCAACACCGGCATGGTTTTCGGCACAGTAACGAAACTGACCCAAACGAACCAAAACATCACTATTGGGTCCAAAAAAGTGGATTGGGTGCGTTCATTTTGTTTCTAGATGAATCGGTGCATCGTTTCATTTCTGGCCCGGATCGATGCATTAAATGCAACACCGGCATGGTTTTCGGCACAGTAACGAAACTGACCCAAACGAACCAAAACAAAACTATAGGGTCCAAAAAAGTCGATTGGGCGCGTTTGTTTCATTTCTGGATGAATCGGTGCATCATTTCATTTCCGGCCCGGATCTGTGCATTAAATGCAACACCGGCATGGTTTTCGGCACAGTAACGAAACTGACCCAAACGAACCAAAACATCACTATTGGGTCCAAAAAAGTGGATTGGGTGCGTTCATTTTGTTTCTAGATGAATCGGTGCATCGTTCCATTTCCGGCCCGGATCGATGCATTAAATGCAACACCGGCATGATTTTTGGCACAGTAACGAAAATGACCCAAACGAACCAAAACATCACTATTGGCTACATAAATGTGGATTTGGCATGTTCGTTTCGTTTCTGGATGAATCGGTGCATCGTTTCATTTCCGGCCCGGATCGGTGCATTAAATGCAACACCGGCATGGTTTTCGGCACAGTAACGAAACTGACCCAAACGAACCAAAACATTACTATTGAGTCCAAAAAACTAGATTGGGTGCGTTCATTTTGTTTCTTGATGAATTGGTGCATCGTTTCATTTCCGGCCCGGATCGATGCATTAAATGCAACACTGGCATGATTTTCGTCACAGTAACGAAACTGACCCAAACGAACCGAAACATAACTATTGGGTCCAAAAAAGTGGATTGGGTGCGTTTGTTTCGTTTCTGGACGAATCGGTGCATCATTTCATTTCCGGCCCGGATCGGTGCATTAAATGCACCAACGGCATGGTTTTCGGCACAGTAACGAAACTGACCCAAACAAATCCAAACATCACTATTGGGTCCACAAAAGTTGATTGGGCGCGTTCGTTTAGTTTCTGGACGAATCGGTGCATCGTTTCATTTCCGGCCCGGATCGGTGCATTAAATGCAACACCGGCATGGTTTTCGGAATAGTAACGAAACTGACCCAAACGAACCAAAACATCACTATTGTGACCAGAAAAGTGGATTGGGTGCATTCATTTTGTTTCTGGATGAATCGGTGCATCGTTTCATTTCCGGCCCGGATCGATGCATTAAATGCAACACCGGCATGGTTTTCGGCACAGTAACGAAACTGACCCAAATGAACCAAACCAAAACTATTGGGTCCAAAAAAGTCGATTGGGCGCGTTCGTTTCATTTCTGGATGAATCGGTGCATCATTTCATTTCCGGCCCGGATCGGTGCATTAAATGCAACACCGACATGGTTTTCGGCACAGTAACGAAACTGACCCAAACGAACCAAAACATCACTATTGGGTCCAAAAAAGTGCATTGGGTGCGTTCATTTTGTTTCTAGATGAATCGGTGCATCGTTTCATTTCTGGCCCGGATCGATGCATTAAATGCAACACCGGCATGGTTTTCGGCACAGTAACGAAACTGACCCAAACGAACCAAAACAAAACTATAGGGTCCAAAAAAGTCGATTGGGCGCGTTCGTTTCATTTCTGGATGAATCGGTGCATCATTTCATTTCCGGCCCGGATCTGTGCATTAAATGCAACACCGGCATGGTTTTCGGCACAGTAACGAAACTGACCCAAACGAACCAAAACATCACTATTGGGTCCAAAAAAGTGGATTGGGTGCGTTCATTTTGTTTCTAGATGAATCGGTGCATCGTTTCATTTCTGGCCCGGATCGATGCATTAAATGCAACACCGGCATGGTTTTCGGCACAGTAACGAAACTGACCCAAACGAACCAAAACAAAACTATAGGGTCCAAAAAAGTTGATTGGGCGCGTTCGTTTCATTTCTGGATGAATCGGTGCATCAT
Organism: Echinochloa phyllopogon; assembly: GCA_033239725.1. NCBI lineage: Eukaryota > Viridiplantae > Streptophyta > Magnoliopsida > Poales > Poaceae > Echinochloa > Echinochloa phyllopogon. Next base: position 36,416,766 of record BTCW01000018.1, read on the forward strand.
TTCATTTCCGGCCCGGATCTGTGCATTAAATGCAACACCGGCATGGTTTTCGGCACAGTAACGAAACTGACCCAAACGAACCAAAACATCACTATTGGGTCCAAAAAAGTGGATTGGGTGCGTTCATTTTGTTTCTAGATGAATCGGTGCATCGTTCCATTTCCGGCCCGGATCGATGCATTAAATGCAACACCGGCATGATTTTTGGCACAGTAACGAAAATGACCCAAACGAACCAAAACATCACTATTGGCTACATAAATGTGGATTTGGCATGTTCGTTTCGTTTCTGGATGAATCGGTGCATCGTTTCATTTCCGGCCCGGATCGGTGCATTAAATGCAACACCGGCATGGTTTTCGGCACAGTAACGAAACTGACCCAAACGAACCAAAACATTACTATTGAGTCCAAAAAACTAGATTGGGTGCGTTCATTTTGTTTCTTGATGAATCGGTGCATCGTTTCATTTCCGGCCCGGATCGATGCATTAAATGCAACACTGGCATGATTTTCGTCACAGTAACGAAACTGACCCAAACGAACCGAAACATAACTATTGGGTCAAAAAAAGTGGATTGGGTGCGTTTGTTTCGTTTCTGGACGAATCGGTGCATCCTTTCATTTCCGGCCCGGATCGGTGCATTAAATGCACCAACGGCATGGTTTTCGGCACAGTAACGAAACTGACCCAAACAAATCCAAACATCACTATTGGGTCCACAAAAGTTGATTGGGCGCGTTCGTTTAGTTTCTGGACGAATCGGTGCATCGTTTCATTTCCGGCCCGGATCGGTGCATTAAATGCAACACCGGCATGGTTTTCGGAATAGTAACGAAACTGACCCAAACGAACCAAAACATCACTATTGTGTCCAGAAAAGTGGATTGGGTGCATTCATTTTGTTTCTGGATGAATCGGTGCATCATTTCATTTCCGGCCCGGATCGATGCATTAAATGCAACACCGGCATGGTTTTCGGCACAGTAACGAAACTGACCCAAATGAACCAAACCAAAACTATTGGGTCCAAAAAAGTCGATTGGGCGCGTTCGTTTCATTTCTGGATGAATCGGTGCATCATTTCATTTCCGGCCCGGATCGGTGCATTAAATGCAACACCGACATGGTTTTCGGCACAGTAACGAAACTGACCCAAACGAACCAAAACATCACTATTGGGTCCAAAAAAGTGGATTGGGTGCGTTCATTTTGTTTCTAGATGAATCGGTGCATCGTTTCATTTCTGGCCCGGATCGATGCATTAAATGCAACACCGGCATGGTTTTCGGCACAGTAACGAAACTGACCCAAACGAACCAAAACAAAACTATAGGGTCCAAAAAAGTCGATTGGGCGCGTTTGTTTCATTTCTGGATGAATCGGTGCATCATTTCATTTCCGGCCCGGATCTGTGCATTAAATGCAACACCGGCATGGTTTTCGGCACAGTAACGAAACTGACCCAAACGAACCAAAACATCACTATTGGGTCCAAAAAAGTGGATTGGGTGCGTTCATTTTGTTTCTAGATGAATCGGTGCATCGTTCCATTTCCGGCCCGGATCGATGCATTAAATGCAACACCGACATGGTTTTTGGCACAGTAACGAAAATGACCCAAACGAACCAAAACATCACTATTGGCTACATAAATGTGGATTTGGCATGTTTGTTTCGTTTCTGGACGAATCGGTGCATCGTTTCATTTCCGGCCCGGATCGGTGCATTAAATGCAACACCGGCATGGTTTTCGGCACAGTAACGAAACTGACCCAAACGAACCAAAACATTACTATTGGGTCCAAAAAAGTGGATTGGGTGCGTTCATTTTGTTTCTGGATGAATCGGTGCATCGTTTCATTTCCGGCCCGGATCGATGCATGAAATGCAACACTGGCATGATTTTCGTCACAGTAACGAAACTGACCCAAACGAACCGAAACATAACTATTGGGTCCAAAAAAGTGGATTGGGTGCGTTTGTTTCGTTTCTGGACGAATCGGTGCATCGTTTCTTTTCCGGCCCGGATCGGTGCATTAAATGCAACACCGGCATGGTTTTCGGCACAGTAACGAAACTGACCCAAACCAACTAAAACATCACTATTGGGTCCACAAATGTCGATTGGGCGCATTCGTTTAGTTTCGGGACGAATCGGTGCATCGTTTCATTTCCGGCCCGGATCGGTGCATTAAATGCAACACCGGCATGGTTTTCGGAATAGTAACGAAACTGACCCAAACGAACCAAAACATCACTATTGGGTCCAAAAAGGTAGATTGGGTGCGTTCGTTTCATTTCTAGACGAATCGGTGCATCCTTTCATTTCCGGCCCGGATCGGTGCATTAAATGCACCAACGGCATGGTTTTCGGCACAGTAACGAAACCGACCCAAACAAATCCAAACATCACTATTGGGTCGAAAAAAGTGGATTGGGTGCGTTTGTTTCATTTCTGGACGAATCGATGCATCCTTTCATCTCCGGCCCGGATCGGTGCATTAAATGCAACACCGGCATGGTTTTCGGCACAGTAACGAAACTGACCCAAATGAACCAAACCAAAACTATTGGGTCCAAAAAAGTCGATTGGGCGCGTTCGTTTCATTTCTGGATGAATCGGTGCATCATTTCATTTTCGGCCCGGATCGGTGCATTAAATGCAACACCGACATGGTTTTCGGCACAGTAACGAAACTGACCCAAACGAACCAAAACATCACTATTGGGTCCAAAAAAGTGGATTGGGCGTGTTCGTTTCATTTCTGGATGAATCGGTGCATCATTTCATTTCCGGCCCGGATCGATGCATTAAATGCAACACCGGCATGGTTTTCGGCACAGTAACGAAACTGACCCAAACGAACCAAAACAAAACTATAGGGTCCAAAAAAGTCGATTGGGCGCGTTTGTTTCATTTCTGGATGAATCGGTGCATCATTTCATTTCCGGCCCGGATCTGTGCATTAAATGCAACACCGGCATGGTTTTCGGCACAGTAACGAAACTGACCCAAACGAACCAAAACATCACTATTGGGTCCAAAAAAGTGGATTGGGTGCGTTCATTTTGTTTCTAGATGAATCGGTGCATCGTTCCATTTTCGGCCCGGATCGATGCATTAAATGCAACACCGACATGGTTTTTGGCACAGTAACGAAAATGACCCAAACGAACCAAAACATCACTATTGGCTACATAAATGTGGATTTGGCATGTTTGTTTCGTTTCTGGACGAATCGGTGCATCGTTTCATTTCCGGCCCGGATCGGTGCATTAAATGCAACACCGGCATGGTTTTCGGCACAGTAACGAAACTGACCCAAACGAACCAAAACATTACTATTGGGTCCAAAAAAGTGGATTGGGTGCGTTCATTTTGTTTCTGGATGAATCGGTGCATCGTTTCATTTCCGGCCCGGATCGATGCATGAAATGCAACACTGGCATGATTTTCGTCACAGTAACGAAACTGACCCAAACGAACCGAAACATAACTATTGGGTCCAAAAAAGTGGATTGGGTGCGTTTGTTTCGTTTCTGGACGAATCGGTGCATCGTTTCTTTTCCGGCCCGGATCGGTGCATTAAATGCAACACCGGCATGGTTTTCGGCACAGTAACGAAACTGACCCAAACCAACTAAAACATCACTATTGGGTCCACAAATGTCGATTGGGCGCATTCGTTTAGTTTCGGGACGAATCGGTGCATCGTTTCATTTCCGGCCCGGATCGGTGCATTAAATGCAACACCGGCATGGTTTTCGGAATAGTAACGAAACTGACCCAAACGAACCAAAACATCACTATTGGGTCCAAAAAGGTAGATTGGGTGCGTTCGTTTCATTTCTAGACGAATCGGTGCATCCTTTCATTTCCGGCCCGGATCGGTGCATTAAATGCACCAACGGCATGGTTTTCGGCACAGTAACGAAACCGACCCAAACAAATCCAAACATCACTATTGGGTCGAAAAAAGTGGATTGGGTGCGTTTGTTTCATTTCTGGACGAATCGATGCATCCTTTCATCTCCGGCCCGGATCGGTGCATTAAATGCAACACCGGCATGGTTTTCGGCACAGTAACGAAACTGACCCAAATGAACCAAACCAAAACTATTGGGTCCAAAAAAGTCGATTGGGCGCGTTCGTTTCATTTCTGGATGAATCGGTGCATCATTTCATTTCCGGCCCGGATCTGTGCATTAAATGCAACACCGGCATGGTTTTCGGCACAGTAACGAAACTGACCCAAACGAACCAAAACATCACTATTGGGTCCAAAAAAGTGGATTGGGTGCGTTCATTTTGTTTCTAGATGAATCGGTGCATCGTTTCATTTCTGGCCCGGATCGATGCATTAAATGCAACACCGGCATGGTTTTCGGCACAGTAACGAAACTGACCCAAACGAACCAAAACAAAACTATAGGGTCCAAAAAAGTTGATTGGGCGCGTTCGTTTCATTTCTGGATGAATCGGTGCATCATTTCATTTCCGGCCCGGATCTGTGCATTAAATGCAACACCGGCATGGTTTTCGGCACAGTAACGAAACTGACCCAAACGAACCAAAACATCACTATTGGGTCCAAAAAAGTGGATTGGGTGCGTTCATTTTGTTTCTAGATGAATCGGTGCATCGTTCCATTTCCGGCCCGGATCGATGCATTAAATGCAACACCGGCATGATTTTTGGCACAGTAACGAAAATGACCCAAACGAACCAAAACATCACTATTGGCTACATAAATGTGGATTTGGCATGTTCGTTTCGTTTCTGGATGAATCGGTGCATCGTTTCATTTCCGGCCCGGATCGGTGCATTAAATGCAACACCGGCATGGTTTTCGGCACAGTAACGAAACTGACCCAAACGAACCAAAACATTACTATTGAGTCCAAAAAACTAGATTGGGTGCGTTCATTTTGTTTCTTGATGAATCGGTGCATCGTTTCATTTCCGGCCCGGATCGATGCATTAAATGCAACACTGGCATGATTTTCGTCACAGTAACGAAACTGACCCAAACGAACCGAAACATAACTATTGGGTCAAAAAAAGTGGATTGGGTGCGTTTGTTTCGTTTCTGGACGAATCGGTGCATCCTTTCATTTCCGGCCCGGATCGGTGCATTAAATGCACCAACGGCATGGTTTTCGGCACAGTAACGAAACTGACCCAAACAAATCCAAACATCACTATTGGGTCCACAAAAGTTGATTGGGCGCGTTCGTTTAGTTTCTGGACGAATCGGTGCATCGTTTCATTTCCGGCCCGGATCGGTGCATTAAATGCAACACCGGCATGGTTTTCGGAATAGTAACGAAACTGACCCAAACGAACCAAAACATTACTATTGGGTCCAAAAAAGTGGATTGGGTGCGTTCATTTTGTTTCTGGATGAATCGGTGCATCGTTTCATTTCCGGCCCGGATCGATGCATGAAATGCAACACTGGCATGATTTTCGTCACAGTAACGAAACTGACCCAAACGAACCGAAACATAACTATTGGGTCCAAAAAAGTGGATTGGGTGCGTTTGTTTCGTTTCTGGACGAATCGGTGCATCGTTTCTTTTCCGGCCCGGATCGGTGCATTAAATGCAACACCGGCATGGTTTTCGGCACAGTAACGAAACTGACCCAAACCAACTAAAACATCACTATTGGGTCCACAAATGTCGATTGGGCGCATTCGTTTAGTTTCTGGACGAATCGGTGCATCGTTTCATTTCCGGCCCGGATCGGTGCATTAAATGCAACACCGGCATGGTTTTCGGAATAGTAACGAAACTGACCCAAACGAACCAAAACATCACTATTGGGTCCAAAAAGGTAGATTGGGTGCGTTCGTTTCATTTCTAGACGAATCGGTGCATCCTTTCATTTCCGGCCCGGATCGGTGCATTAAATGCACCAACGGCATGGTTTTCGGCACAGTAACGAAACCGACCCAAACAAATCCAAACATCACTATTGGGTCGAAAAAAGTGGATTGGGTGCGTTTGTTTCATTTCTGGACGAATCGATGCATCCTTTCATCTCCGGCCCGGATCGGTGCATTAAATGCAACACCGGCATGGTTTTCGGCACAGTAACGAAACTGACCCAAATGAACCAAACCAAAACTATTGGGTCCAAAAAAGTCGATTGGGCGCGTTCGTTTCATTTCTGGATGAATCGGTGCATCATTTCATTTTCGGCCCGGATCGGTGCATTAAATGCAACACCGACATGGTTTTCGGCACAGTAACGAAACTGACCCAAACGAACCAAAACATCACTATTGGGTCCAAAAAAGTGGATTGGGCGTGTTCGTTTCATTTCTGGATGAATCGGTGCATCATTTCATTTCCGGCCCGGATCGATGCATTAAATGCAACACCGGCATGGTTTTCGGCACAGTAACGAAACTGACCCAAACGAACCAAAACAAAACTATAGGGTCCAAAAAAGTCGATTGGGCGCGTTTGTTTCATTTCTGGATGAATCGGTGCATCATTTCATTTCCGGCCCGGATCTGTGCATTAAATGCAACACCGGCATGGTTTTCGGCACAGTAACGAAACTGACCCAAACGAACCAAAACATCACTATTGGGTCCAAAAAAGTGGATTGGGTGCGTTCATTTTGTTTCTAGATGAATCGGTGCATCGTTCCATTTTCGGCCCGGATCGATGCATTAAATGCAACACCGACATGGTTTTTGGCACAGTAACGAAAATGACCCAAACGAACCAAAACATCACTATTGGCTACATAAATGTGGATTTGGCATGTTTGTTTCGTTTCTGGACGAATCGGTGCATCGTTTCATTTCCGGCCCGGATCGGTGCATTAAATGCAACACCGGCATGGTTTTCGGCACAGTAACGAAACTGACCCAAACGAACCAAAACATTACTATTGGGTCCAAAAAAGTGGATTGGGTGCGTTCATTTTGTTTCTGGATGAATCGGTGCATCGTTTCATTTCCGGCCCGGATCGATGCATGAAATGCAACACTGGCATGATTTTCGTCACAGTAACGAAACTGACCCAAACGAACCGAAACATAACTATTGGGTCCAAAAAAGTGGATTGGGTGCGTTTGTTTCGTTTCTGGACGAATCGGTGCATCGTTTCTTTTCCGGCCCGGATCGGTGCATTAAATGCAACACCGGCATGGTTTTCGGCACAGTAACGAAACTGACCCAAACCAACTAAAACATCACTATTGGGTCCACAAATGTCGATTGGGCGCATTCATTTAGTTTCGGGACGAATCGGTGCATCGTTTCATTTCCGGCCCGGATCGGTGCATTAAATGCAACACCGGCATGGTTTTCGGAATAGTAACGAAACTGACCCAAACGAACCAAAACATCACTATTGGGTCCAAAAAGGTAGATTGGGTGCGTTCGTTTCATTTCTAGACGAATCGGTGCATCCTTTCATTTCCGGCCCGGATCGGTGCATTAAATGCACCAACGGCATGGTTTTCGGCACAGTAACGAAACCGACCCAAACAAATCCAAACATCACTATTGGGTCGAAAAAAGTGGATTGGGTGCGTTTGTTTCATTTCTGGACGAATCGATGCATCCTTTCATCTCCGGCCCGGATCGGTGCATTAAATGCAACACCGGCATGGTTTTCGGCACAGTAACGAAACTGACCCAAATGAACCAAACCAAAACTATTGGGTCCAAAAAAGTCGATTGGGCGCGTTCGTTTCATTTCTGGATGAATCGGTGCATCATTTCATTTCCGGCCCGGATCTGTGCATTAAATGCAACACCGGCATGGTTTTCGGCACAGTAACGAAACTGACCCAAACGAACCAAAACATCACTATTGGGTCCAAAAAAGTGGATTGGGTGCGTTCATTTTGTTTCTAGATGAATCGGTGCATCGTTTCATTTCTAGCCCGGATCGATGCATTAAATGCAACACCGGCATGGTTTTCGGCACAGTAACGAAACTGACCCAAACGAACCAAAACAAAACTATAGGGTCCAAAAAAGTTGATTGGGCGCGTTCGTTTCATTTCTGGATGAATCGGTGCATCATTTCATTTCCGGCCCGGATCTCTGCATTAAATGCAACACCGGCATGGTTTTCGGCACAGTAACGAAACTGACCCAAACGAACCAAAACATCACTATTGGGTCCAAAAAAGTGGATTGGGTGCGTTCATTTTGTTTCTAGATGAATCGGTGCATCGTTCCATTTCCGGCCCGGATCGATGCATTAAATGCAACACCGGCATGATTTTTGGCACAGTAACGAAAATGACCCAAACGAACCAAAACATCACTATTGGCTACATAAATGTGGATTTGGCATGTTCGTTTCGTTTCTGGATGAATCGGTGCATCGTTTCATTTCCGGCCCGGATCGGTGCATTAAATGCAACACCGGCATGGTTTTCGGCACAGTAACGAAACTGACCCAAACGAACCAAAACATTACTATTGAGTCCAAAAAACTAGATTGGGTGCGTTCATTTTGTTTCTTGATGAATCGGTGCATCGTTTCATTTCCGGCCCGGATCGATGCATTAAATGCAACACTGGCATGATTTTCGTCACAGTAACGAAACTGACCCAAACGAACCGAAACATAACTATTGGGTCAAAAAAAGTGGATTGGGTGCGTTTGTTTCGTTTCTGGACGAATCGGTGCATCCTTTCATTTCCGGCCCGGATCGGTGCATTAAATGCACCAACGGCATGGTTTTCGGCACAGTAACGAAACTGACCCAAACAAATCCAAACATCACTATTGGGTCCACAAAAGTTGATTGGGCGCGTTCGTTTAGTTTCTGGACGAATCGGTGCATCGTTTCATTTCCGGCCCGGATCGGTGCATTAAATGCAACACCGGCATGGTTTTCGGAATAGTAACGAAACTGACCCAAACGAACCAAAACATCACTATTGTGTCCAGAAAAGTGGATTGGGTGCATTCATTTTGTTTCTGGATGAATCGGTGCATCATTTCATTTCCGGCCCGGATCGATGCATTAAATGCAACACCGGCATGGTTTTCGGCACAGTAACGAAACTGACCCAAATGAACCAAACCAAAACTATTGGGTCCAAAAAAGTCGATTGGGCGCGTTCGTTTCATTTCTGGATGAATCGGTGCATCATTTCATTTCCGGCCCGGATCGGTGCATTAAATGCAACACCGACATGGTTTTCGGCACAGTAACGAAACTGACCCAAACGAACCAAAACATCACTATTGGGTCCAAAAAAGTGGATTGGGTGCGTTCATTTTGTTTCTAGATGAATCGGTGCATCGTTTCATTTCTGGCCCGGATCGATGCATTAAATGCAACACCGGCATGGTTTTCGGCACAGTAACGAAACTGACCCAAACGAACCAAAACAAAACTATAGGGTCCAAAAAAGTCGATTGGGCGCGTTTGTTTCATTTCTGGATGAATCGGTGCATCATTTCATTTCCGGCCCGGATCTGTGCATTAAATGCAACACCGGCATGGTTTTCGGCACAGTAACGAAACTGACCCAAACGAACCAAAACATCACTATTGGGTCCAAAAAAGTGGATTGGCTGCGTTCATTTTGTTTCTAGATGAATCGGTGCATCGTTCCATTTCCGGCCCGGATCGATGCATTAAATGCAACACCGACATGGTTTTTGGCACAGTAACGAAAATGACCCAAACGAACCAAAACATCACTATTGGCTACATAAATGTGGATTTGGCATGTTTGTTTCGTTTCTGGACGAATCGGTGCATCGTTTCATTTCCGGCCCGGATCGGTGCATTAAATGCAACACCGGCATGGTTTTCGGCACAGTAACGAAACTGACCCAAACGAACCAAAACATTACTATTGGGTCCAAAAAAGTGGATTGGGTGCGTTCATTTTGTTTCTGGATGAATCGGTGCATCGTTTCATTTCCGGCCCGGATCGATGCATGAAATGCAACACTGGCATGATTTTCGTCACAGTAACGAAACTGACCCAAACGAACCGAAACATAACTATTGGGTCCAAAAAAGTGGATTGGGTGCGTTTGTTTCGTTTCTGGACGAATCGGTGCATCGTTTCTTTTCCGGCCCGGATCGGTGCATTAAATGCAACACCGGCATGGTTTTCGGCACAGTAACGAAACTGACCCAAACCAACTAAAACATCACTATTGGGTCCACAAATGTCGATTGGGCGCATTCGTTTAGTTTCTGGACGAATCGGTGCATCGTTTCATTTCCGGCCCGGATCGGTGCATTAAATGCAACACCGGCATGGTTTTCGGAATAGTAACGAAACTGACCCAAACGAACCAAAACATCACTATTGGGTCCAAAAAGGTAGATTGGGTGCGTTCGTTTCATTTCTAGACGAATCGGTGCATCCTTTCATTTCCGGCCCGGATCGGTGCATTAAATGCACCAACGGCATGGTTTTCGGCACAGTAACGAAACCGACCCAAACAAATCCAAACATCACTATTGGGTCGAAAAAAGTGGATTGGGTGCGTTTGTTTCATTTCTGGACGAATCGATGCATCCTTTCATCTCCGGCCCGGATCGGTGCATTAAATGCAACACCGGCATGGTTTTCGGCACAGTAACGAAACTGACCCAAATGAACCAAACCAAAACTATTGGGTCCAAAAAAGTCGATTGGGCGCGTTCGTTTCATTTCTGGATGAATCGGTGCATCATTTCATTTTCGGCCCGGATCGGTGCATTAAATGCAACACCGACATGGTTTTCGGCACAGTAACGAAACTGACCCAAACGAACCAAAACATCACTATTGGGTCCAAAAAAGTGGATTGGGCGTGTTCGTTTCATTTCTGGATGAATCGGTGCATCATTTCATTTCCGGCCCGGATCGATGCATTAAATGCAACACCGGCATGGTTTTCGGCACAGTAACGAAACTGACCCAAACGAACCAAAACAAAACTATAGGGTCCAAAAAAGTCGATTGGGCGCGTTTGTTTCATTTCTGGATGAATCGGTGCATCATTTCATTTCCGGCCCGGATCTGTGCATTAAATGCAACACCGGCATGGTTTTCGGCACAGTAACGAAACTGACCCAAACGAACCAAAACATCACTATTGGGTCCAAAAAAGTGGATTGGGTGCGTTCATTTTGTTTCTAGATGAATCGGTGCATCGTTCCATTTCCGGCCCGGATCGATGCATTAAATGCAACACCGACATGGTTTTTGGCACAGTAACGAAAATGACCCAAACGAACCAAAACATCACTATTGGCTACATAAATGTGGATTTGGCATGTTTGTTTCGTTTCTGGACGAATCGGTGCATCGTTTCATTTCCGGCCCGGATCGGTGCATTAAATGCAACACCGGCATGGTTTTCGGCACAGTAACGAAACTGACCCAAACGAACCAAAACATTACTATTGGGTCCAAAAAAGTGGATTGGGTGCGTTCATTTTGTTTCTGGATGAATCGGTGCATCGTTTCATTTCCGGCCCGGATCGATGCATGAAATGCAACACTGGCATGATTTTCGTCACAGTAACGAAACTGACCCAAACGAACCGAAACATAACTATTGGGTCCAAAAAAGTGGATTGGGTGCGTTTGTTTCGTTTCTGGACGAATCGGTGCATCGTTTCTTTTCCGGCCCGGATCGGTGCATTAAATGCAACACCGGCATGGTTTTCGGCACAGTAACGAAACTGACCCAAACCAACTAAAACATCACTATTGGGTCCACAAATGTCGATTGGGCGCATTCGTTTAGTTTCGGGACGAATCGGTGCATCGTTTCATTTCCGGCCCGGATCGGTGCATTAAATGCAACACCGGCATGGTTTTCGGAATAGTAACGAAACTGACCCAAACGAACCAAAACATCACTATTGGGTCCAAAAAGGTAGATTGGGTGCGTTCGTTTCATTTCTAGACGAATCGGTGCATCCTTTCATTTCCGGCCCGGATCGGTGCATTAAATGCACCAACGGCATGGTTTTCGGCACAGTAACGAAACCGACCCAAACAAATCCAAACATCACTATTGGGTCGAAAAAAGTGGATTGGGTGCGTTTGTTTCATTTCTGGACGAATCGATGCATCCTTTCATCTCCGGCCCGGATCGGTGCATTAAATGCAACACCGGCATGGTTTTCGGCACAGTAACGAAACTGACCCAAATGAACCAAACCAAAACTATTGGGTCCAAAAAAGTCGATTGGGCGCGTTCGTTTCATTTCTGGATGAATCGGTGCATCATTTCATTTCCGGCCCGGATCTGTGCATTAAATGCAACACCGGCATGGTTTTCGGCACAGTAACGAAACTGACCCAAACGAACCAAAACATCACTATTGGGTCCAAAAAAGTGGATTGGGTGCGTTCATTTTGTTTCTAGATGAATCGGTGCATCGTTTCATTTCTGGCCCGGATCGATGCATTAAATGCAACACCGGCATGGTTTTCGGCACAGTAACGAAACTGACCCAAACGAACCAAAACAAAACTATAGGGTCCAAAAAAGTTGATTGGGCGCGTTCGTTTCATTTCTGGATGAATCGGTGCATCATTTCATTTCCGGCCCGGATCTGTGCATTAAATGCAACACCGGCATGGTTTTCGGCACAGTAACGAAACTGACCCAAACGAACCAAAACATCACTATTGGGTCCAAAAAAGTGGATTGGGTGCGTTCATTTTGTTTCTAGATGAATCGGTGCATCGTTCCATTTCCGGCCCGGATCGATGCATTAAATGCAACACCGGCATGATTTTTGGCACAGTAACGAAAATGACCCAAACGAACCAAAACATCACTATTGGCTACATAAATGTGGATTTGGCATGTTCGTTTCGTTTCTGGATGAATCGGTGCATCGTTTCATTTCCGGCCCGGATCGGTGCATTAAATGCAACACCGGCATGGTTTTCGGCACAGTAACGAAACTGACCCAAACGAACCAAAACATTACTATTGAGTCCAAAAAACTAGATTGGGTGCGTTCATTTTGTTTCTTGATGAATCGGTGCATCGTTTCATTTCCGGCCCGGATCGATGCATTAAATGCAACACTGGCATGATTTTCGTCACAGTAACGAAACTGACCCAAACGAACCGAAACATAACTATTGGGTCAAAAAAAGTGGATTGGGTGCGTTTGTTTCGTTTCTGGACGAATCGGTGCATCCTTTCATTTCCGGCCCGGATCGGTGCATTAAATGCACCAACGGCATGGTTTTCGGCACAGTAACGAAACTGACCCAAACAAATCCAAACATCACTATTGGGTCCACAAAAGTTGATTGGGCGCGTTCGTTTAGTTTCTGGACGAATCGGTGCATCGTTTCATTTCCGGCCCGGATCGGTGCATTAAATGCAACACCGGCATGGTTTTCGGAATAGTAACGAAACTGACCCAAACGAACCAAAACATCACTATTGTGTCCAGAAAAGTGGATTGGGTGCATTCATTTTGTTTCTGGATGAATCGGTGCATCATTTCATTTCCGGCCCGGATCGATGCATTAAATGCAACACCGGCATGGTTTTCGGCACAGTAACGAAACTGACCCAAATGAACCAAACCAAAACTATTGGGTCCAAAAAAGTCGATTGGGCGCGTTCGTTTCATTTCTGGATGAATCGGTGCATCATTTCATTTCCGGCCCGGATCGGTGCATTAAATGCAACACCGACATGGTTTTCGGCACAGTAACGAAACTGACCCAAACGAACCAAAACATCACTATTGGGTCCAAAAAAGTGGATTGGGTGCGTTCATTTTGTTTCTAGATGAATCGGTGCATCGTTTCATTTCTGGCCCGGATCGATGCATTAAATGCAACACCGGCATGGTTTTCGGCACAGTAACGAAACTGACCCAAACGAACCAAAACAAAACTATAGGGTCCAAAAAAGTCGATTGGGCGCGTTTGTTTCATTTCTGGATGAATCGGTGCATCATTTCATTTCCGGCCCGGATCTGTGCATTAAATGCAACACCGGCATGGTTTTCGGCACAGTAACGAAACTGACCCAAACGAACCAAAACATCACTATTGGGTCCAAAAAAGTGGATTGGGTGCGTTCATTTTGTTTCTAGATGAATCGGTGCATCGTTCCATTTCCGGCCCGGATCGATGCATTAAATGCAACACCGACATGGTTTTTGGCACAGTAACGAAAATGACCCAAACGAACCAAAACATCACTATTGGCTACATAAATGTGGATTTGGCATGTTTGTTTCGTTTCTGGACGAATCGGTGCATCGTTTCATTTCCGGCCCGGATCGGTGCATTAAATGCAACACCGGCATGGTTTTCGGCACAGTAACGAAACTGACCCAAACGAACCAAAACATTACTATTGGGTCCAAAAAAGTGGATTGGGTGCGTTCATTTTGTTTCTGGATGAATCGGTGCATCGTTTCATTTCCGGCCCGGATCGATGCATGAAATGCAACACTGGCATGATTTTCGTCACAGTAACGAAACTGACCCAAACGAACCGAAACATAACTATTGGGTCCAAAAAAGTGGATTGGGTGCGTTTGTTTCGTTTCTGGACGAATCGGTGCATCGTTTCTTTTCCGGCCCGGATCGGTGCATTAAATGCAACACCGGCATGGTTTTCGGCACAGTAACGAAACTGACCCAAACCAACTAAAACATCACTATTGGGTCCACAAATGTCGATTGGGCGCATTCGTTTAGTTTCGGGACGAATCGGTGCATCGTTTCATTTCCGGCCCGGATCGGTGCATTAAATGCAACACCGGCATGGTTTTCGGAATAGTAACGAAACTGACCCAAACGAACCAAAACATCACTATTGGGTCCAAAAAGGTAGATTGGGTGCGTTCGTTTCATTTCTAGACGAATCGGTGCATCCTTTCATTTCCGGCCCGGATCGGTGCATTAAATGCACCAACGGCATGGTTTTCGGCACAGTAACGAAACCGACCCAAACAAATCCAAACATCACTATTGGGTCGAAAAAAGTGGATTGGGTGCGTTTGTTTCATTTCTGGACGAATCGATGCATCCTTTCATCTCCGGCCCGGATCGGTGCATTAAATGCAACACCGGCATGGTTTTCGGCACAGTAACGAAACTGACCCAAATGAACCAAACCAAAACTATTGGGTCCAAAAAAGTCGATTGGGCGCGTTCGTTTCATTTCTGGATGAATCGGTGCATCATTTCATTTCCGGCCCGGATCGGTGCATTAAATGCAACACCGACATGGTTTTCGGCACAGTAACGAAACTGACCCAAACGAACCAAAACATCACTATTGGGTCCAAAAAAGTGGATTGGGTGCGTTCATTTTGTTTCTAGATGAATCGGTGCATCGTTTCATTTCTGGCCCGGATCGATGCATTAAATGCAACACCGGCATGGTTTTCGGCACAGTAACGAAACTGACCCAAACGAACCAAAACAAAACTATAGGGTCCAAAAAAGTCGATTGGGCGCGTTTGTTTCATTTCTGGATGAATCGGTGCATCATTTCATTTCCGGCCCGGATCTGTGCATTAAATGCAACACCGGCATGGTTTTCGGCACAGTAACGAAACTGACCCAAACGAACCAAAACATCACTATTGGGTCCAAAAAAGTGGATTGGGTGCGTTCATTTTGTTTCTAGATGAATCGGTGCATCGTTCCATTTCCGGCCCGGATCGATGCATTAAATGCAACACCGGCATGATTTTTGGCACAGTAACGAAAATGACCCAAACGAACCAAAACATCACTATTGGCTACATAAATGTGGATTTGGCATGTTCGTTTCGTTTCTGGATGAATCGGTGCATCGTTTCATTTCCGGCCCGGATCGGTGCATTAAATGCAACACCGGCATGGTTTTCGGCACAGTAACGAAACTGACCCAAACGAACCAAAACATTACTATTGAGTCCAAAAAACTAGATTGGGTGCGTTCATTTTGTTTCTTGATGAATTGGTGCATCGTTTCATTTCCGGCCCGGATCGATGCATTAAATGCAACACTGGCATGATTTTCGTCACAGTAACGAAACTGACCCAAACGAACCGAAACATAACTATTGGGTCCAAAAAAGTGGATTGGGTGCGTTTGTTTCGTTTCTGGACGAATCGGTGCATCATTTCATTTCCGGCCCGGATCGGTGCATTAAATGCACCAACGGCATGGTTTTCGGCACAGTAACGAAACTGACCCAAACAAATCCAAACATCACTATTGGGTCCACAAAAGTTGATTGGGCGCGTTCGTTTAGTTTCTGGACGAATCGGTGCATCGTTTCATTTCCGGCCCGGATCGGTGCATTAAATGCAACACCGGCATGGTTTTCGGAATAGTAACGAAACTGACCCAAACGAACCAAAACATCACTATTGTGTCCAGAAAAGTGGATTGGGTGCATTCATTTTGTTTCTGGATGAATCGGTGCATCGTTTCATTTCCGGCCCGGATCGATGCATTAAATGCAACACCGGCATGGTTTTCGGCACAGTAACGAAACTGACCCAAATGAACCAAACCAAAACTATTGGGTCCAAAAAAGTCGATTGGGCGCGTTCGTTTCATTTCTGGATGAATCGGTGCATCATTTCATTTCCGGCCCGGATCGGTGCATTAAATGCAACACCGACATGGTTTTCGGCACAGTAACGAAACTGACCCAAACGAACCAAAACATCACTATTGGGTCCAAAAAAGTGCATTGGGTGCGTTCATTTTGTTTCTAGATGAATCGGTGCATCGTTTCATTTTTGGCCCGGATCGATGCATTAAATGCAACACCGGCATGGTTTTCGGAATAGTAACGAAACTGACCCAAACGAACCAAAACATCACTATTGTGTCCAGAAAAGTGGATTGGGTGCATTCATTTTGTTTCTGGATGAATCGGTGCATCGTTTCATTTCCGGCCCGGATCGATGCATTAAATGCAACACCGGCATGGTTTTCGGCACAGTAACGAAACTGACCCAAATGAACCAAACCAAAACTATTGGGTCCAAAAAAGTCGATTGGGCGCGTTCGTTTCATTTCTGGATGAATCGGTGCATCATTTCATTTCCGGCCCGGATCGGTGCATTAAATGCAACACCGACATGGTTTTCGGCACAGTAACGAAACTGACCCAAACGAACCAAAACATCACTATTGGGTCCAAAAAAGTGCATTGGGTGCGTTCATTTTGTTTCTAGATGAATCGGTGCATCGTTTCATTTTTGGCCCGGATCGATGCATTAAATGCAACACCGGCATGGTTTTCGGAATAGTAACGAAACTGACCCAAACGAACCAAAACATCACTATTGTGTCCAGAAAAGTGGATTGGGTGCATTCATTTTGTTTCTGGATGAATCGGTGCATCGTTTCATTTCCGGCCCGGATCGATGCATTAAATGCAACACCGGCATGGTTTTCGGCACAGTAACGAAACTGACCCAAATGAACCAAACCAAAACTATTGGGTCCAAAAAAGTCGATTGGGCGCGTTTGTTTCATTTCTGGATGAATCGGTGCATCATTTCATTTCCGGCCCGGATCTGTGCATTAAATGCAACACCGGCATGGTTTTCGGCACAGTAACGAAACTGACCCAAACGAACCAAAACATCACTATTGGGTCCAAAAAAGTGGATTGGGTGCGTTCATTTTGTTTCTAGATGAATCGGTGCATCGTTCCATTTCCGGCCCGGATCGATGCATTAAATGCAACACCGGCATGATTTTTGGCACAGTAACGAAAATGACCCAAACGAACCAAAACATCACTATTGGCTACATAAATGTGGATTTGGCATGTTCGTTTCGTTTCTGGATGAATCGGTGCATCGTTTCATTTCCGGCCCGGATCGGTGCATTAAATGCAACACCGGCATGGTTTTCGGCACAGTAACGAAACTGACCCAAACGAACCAAAACATTACTATTGAGTCCAAAAAACTAGATTGGGTGCGTTCATTTTGTTTCTTGATGAATTGGTGCATCGTTTCATTTCCGGCCCGGATCGATGCATTAAATGCAACACTGGCATGATTTTCGTCACAGTAACGAAACTGACCCAAACGAACCGAAACATAACTATTGGGTCCAAAAAAGTGGATTGGGTGCGTTTGTTTCGTTTCTGGACGAATCGGTGCATCATTTCATTTCCGGCCCGGATCGGTGCATTAAATGCACCAACGGCATGGTTTTCGGCACAGTAACGAAACTGACCCAAACAAATCCAAACATCACTATTGGGTCCACAAAAGTTGATTGGGCGCGTTCGTTTAGTTTCTGGACGAATCGGTGCATCGTTTCATTTCCGGCCCGGATCGGTGCATTAAATGCAACACCGGCATGGTTTTCGGAATAGTAACGAAACTGACCCAAACGAACCAAAACATCACTATTGTGTCCAGAAAAGTGGATTGGGTGCATTCATTTTGTTTCTGGATGAATCGGTGCATCGTTTCATTTCCGGCCCGGATCGATGCATTAAATGCAACACCGGCATGGTTTTCGGCACAGTAACGAAACTGACCCAAATGAACCAAACCAAAACTATTGGGTCCAAAAAAGTCGATTGGGCGCGTTCGTTTCATTTCTGGATGAATCGGTGCATCATTTCATTTCCGGCCCGGATCGGTGCATTAAATGCAACACCGACATGGTTTTCGGCACAGTAACGAAACTGACCCAAACGAACCAAAACATCACTATTGGGTCCAAAAAAGTGCATTGGGTGCGTTCATTTTGTTTCTATATGAATCGGTGCATCGTTTCATTTTTGGCCCGGATCGATGCATTAAATGCAACACCGGCATGGTTTTCGGCACAGTAACGAAACTGACCCAAACGAACCAAAACAAAACTATAGGGTCCAAAAAAGTCGATTGGGCGCGTTTGTTTCATTTCTGGATGAATCGGTGCATCATTTCATTTCCGGCCCGGATCTGTGCATTAAATGCAACACCGGCATGGTTTTCGGCACAGTAACGAAACTGACCCAAACGAACCAAAACATCACTATTGGGTCCAAAAAAGTGGATTGGGTGCGTTCATTTTGTTTCTAGATGAATCGGTGCATCGTTCCATTTCCGGCCCGGATCGATGCATTAAATGCAACACCGACATGGTTTTTGGCACAGTAACGAAAATGACCCAAACGAACCAAAACATCACTATTGGCTACATAAATGTGGATTTGGCATGTTTGTTTCGTTTCTGGACGAATCGGTGCATCGTTTCATTTCCGGCCCGGATCGGTGCATTAAATGCAACACCGGCATGGTTTTCGGCACAGTAACGAAACTGACCCAAACGAACCAAAACATTACTATTGGGTCCAAAAAAGTGGATTGGGTGCGTTCATTTTGTTTCTGGATGAATCGGTGCATCGTTTCATTTCCGGCCCGGATCGATGCATGAAATGCAACACTGGCATGATTTTCGTCACAGTAACGAAACTGACCCAAACGAACCGAAACATAACTATTGGGTCCAAAAAAGTGGATTGGGTGCGTTTGTTTCGTTTCTGGACGAATCGGTGCATCGTTTCTTTTCCGGCCCGGATCGGTGCATTAAATGCAACACCGGCATGGTTTTCGGCACAGTAACGAAACTGACCCAAACCAACTAAAACATCACTATTGGGTCCACAAATGTCGATTGGGCGCATTCGTTTAGTTTCTGGACGAATCGGTGCATCGTTTCATTTCCGGCCCGGATCGGTGCATTAAATGCAACACCGGCATGGTTTTCGGAATAGTAACGAAACTGACCCAAACGAACCAAAACATCACTATTGGGTCCAAAAAGGTAGATTGGGTGCGTTCGTTTCATTTCTAGACGAATCGGTGCATCCTTTCATTTCCGGCCCGGATCGGTGCATTAAATGCACCAACGGCATGGTTTTCGGCACAGTAACGAAACTGACCCAAACAAATCCAAACATCACTATTGGGTCCACAAAAGTTGATTGGGCGCGTTCGTTTAGTTTCTGGACGAATCGGTGCATCGTTTCATTTCCGGCCCGGATCGGTGCATTAAATGCAACACCGGCATGGTTTTCGGAATAGTAACGAAACTGACCCAAACGAACCAAAACATCACTATTGTGTCCAAAAAAGTGGATTGGGTGCATTCATTTTGTTTCTGGATGAATCGGTGCACCGTTTCATTTCCGGCCTGGATCGATGCATTAAATGCAACACCGGCATGGTTTTCGGCACAGTAACGAAACTGACCCAAACGAACCGAACCAAAACTATTGGGTCCAAAAAAGTCGATTGGGCGCGTTCGTTTCATTTCTGGATGAATCGGTGCATCATTTCATTTCCGGCCCAGATCGGTGCATTAAATGCAACACCGGCATGGTTTTCGGCACAGTAACGAAACTGACCCAAACGAACCAAAACATCACTATTGGGTCCAAAAAAGTGGATTGGGTGCGTTCATTTTGTTTCTAGATGAATCGGTGCATCGTTTCATTTCTGGCCCGGATCGATGCATTAAATGCAACACCGGCATGGTTTTCGGCACAGTAACGAAACTGACCCAAACGAACCAAAACAAAACTATAGGGTCCAAAAAAGTCGATTGGGCGCGTTCGTTTCATTTCTGGATGAATCGGTGCATCATTTCATTTCCGGCCCGGATCTGTGCATTAAATGCAACACCGGCATGGTTTTCGGCACAGTAACGAAACTGACCCAAACGAACCAAAACATCACTATTGGGTCCAAAAAAGTGGATTGGGTGCGTTCATTTTGTTTCTAGATGAATCGGTGCATCGTTCCATTTCCGGCCCGGATCGATGCATTAAATGCAACACCGGCATGATTTTTGGCACAGTAACGAAAATGACCCAAACGAACCAAAACATCACTATTGGCTACATAAATGTGGATTTGGCATGTTCGTTTCGTTTCTGGATGAATCGGTGCATCGTTTCATTTCCGGCCCGGATCGGTGCATTAAATGCAACACCGGCATGGTTTTCGGCACAGTAACGAAACTGACCCAAACGAACCAAAACATTACTATTGAGTCCAAAAAACTAGATTGGGTGCGTTCATTTTGTTTCTTGATGAATCGGTGCATCGTTTCATTTCCGGCCCGGATCGATGCATTAAATGCAACACTGGCATGATTTTCGTCACAGTAACGAAACTGACCCAAACGAACCGAAACATAACTATTGGGTCCAAAAAAGTGGATTGGTTGCGTTTGTTTCGTTTCTGGACGAATCGGTGCATCCTTTCATTTCCGGCCCGGATCGGTGCATTAAATGCACCAACGGCATGGTTTTCGGCACAGTAACGAAACTGACCCAAACAAATCCAAACATCACTATTGGGTCCACAAAAGTTGATTGGGCGCGTTCGTTTAGTTTCTGGATGAATCGGTGCATCGTTTCATTTCCGGCCCGTATCGGTGCATTAAATGCAACACCGGCATGGTTTTCGGAATAGTAACGAAACTGATCCAAACGAACCAAAACATCACTATTGTGTCCAGAAAAGTGGATTGGGTGCATTCATTTTGTTTCTGGATGAATCGGTGCATCATTTCATTTCCGGCCCGGATCGATGCATTAAATGCAACACCGGCATGGTTTTCGGCACAGTAACGAAACTGACCCAAATGAACCAAACCAAAACTATTGGGTCCAAAAAAGTCGATTGGGCGCGTTCGTTTCATTTCTGGATGAATCGGTGCATCATTTCATTTCCGGCCCGGATCGGTGCATTAAATGCAACACCGACATGGTTTTCGGCACAGTAACGAAACTGACCCAAACGAACCAAAACATCACTATTGGGTCCAAAAAAGTGGATTGGGTGCGTTCATTTTGTTTCTAGATGAATCGGTGCATTGTTTCATTTCTGGCCCGGATCGATGCATTAAATGCAACACCGGCATGGTTTTCGGCACAGTAACGAAACTGACCCAAACGAACCAAAACAAAACTATAGGGTCCAAAAAAGTCGATTGGGCACGTTTGTTTCATTTCTGGATGAATCGGTGCATCATTTCATTTCCGGCCCGGATCTGTGCATTAAATGCAACACCGGCATGGTTTTCGGCACAGTAACGAAACTGACCCAAACGAACCAAAACATCACTATTGGGTCCAAAAAAGTGGATTGGGTGCGTTCATTTTGTTTCTAGATGAATCGGTGCATCGTTCCATTTCCGGCCCGGATCGATGCATTAAATGCAACACCGACATGGTTTTTGGCACAGTAACGAAAATGACCCAAACGAACCAAAACATCACTATTGGCTACATAAATGTGGATTTGGCATGTTTGTTTCGTTTCTGGACGAATCGGTGCATCGTTTCATTTCCGGCCCGGATCGGTGCATTAAATGCAACACCGGCATGGTTTTCGGCACAGTAACGAAACTGACCCAAACGAACCAAAACATTACTATTGGGTCCAAAAAAGTGGATTGGGTGCGTTCATTTTGTTTCTGGATGAATCGGTGCATCGTTTCATTTCCGGCCCGGATCGATGCATGAAATGCAACACTGGCATGATTTTCGTCACAGTAACGAAACTGACCCAAACGAACCGAAACATAACTATTGGGTCCAAAAAAGTGGATTGGGTGCGTTTGTTTCGTTTCTGGACGAATCGGTGCATCGTTTCTTTTCCGGCCCGGATCGGTGCATTAAATGCAACACCGGCATGGTTTTCGGCACAGTAACGAAACTGACCCAAACCAACTAAAACATCACTATTGGGTCCACAAATGTCGATTGGGCGCATTCGTTTAGTTTCTGGACGAATCGGTGCATCGTTTCATTTCCGGCCCGGATCGGTGCATTAAATGCAACACCGGCATGGTTTTCGGAATAGTAACGAAACTGACCCAAACGAACCAAAACATCACTATTGGGTCCAAAAAGGTAGATTGGGTGCGTTCGTTTCATTTCTAGACGAATCGGTGCATCCTTTCATTTCCGGCCCGGATCGGTGCATTAAATGCACCAACGGCATGGTTTTCGGCACAGTAACGAAACCGACCCAAACAAATCCAAACATCACTATTGGGTCGAAAAAAGTGGATTGGGTGCGTTTGTTTCATTTCTGGACGAATCGGTGCATCCTTTCATCTCCGGCCCGGATCGGTGCATTAAATGCAACACCGGCATGGTTTTCGGCACAGTAACGAAACTGACCCAAATGAACCAAACCAAAACTATTGGGTCCAAAAAAGTCGATTGGGCGCGTTCGTTTCATTTCTGGATGAATCGGTGCATCATTTCATTTCCGGCCCGGATCGGTGCATTAAATGCAACACCGACATGGTTTTCGGCACAGTAACGAAACTGACCCAAACGAACCAAAACATCACTATTGGGTCCAAAAAAGTGGATTGGGTGCGTTCATTTTGTTTCTAGATGAATTGGTGCATCGTTTCATTTCTGGCCCGGATCGATGCATTAAATGCAACACCGGCATGGTTTTCGGCACAGTAACGAAACTGACCCAAACGAACCAAAACAAAACTATAGGGTCCAAAAAAGTCGATTGGGCGCGTTCGTTTCATTTCTGGATGAATCGGTGCATCATTTCATTTCCGGCCCGGATCTGTGCATTAAATGCAACACCGGCATGGTTTTCGGCACAGTAACGAAACTGACCCAAACGAACCAAAACATCACTATTGGGTCCAAAAAAGTGGATTGGGTGCGTTCATTTTGTTTCTAGATGAATCGGTGCATCGTTCCATTTCCGGCCCGGATCGATGCATTAAATGCAACACCGACATGGTTTTTGGCACAGTAACGAAAATGACCCAAACGAACCAAAACATCACTATTGGCTACATAAATGTGGATTTGGCATGTTTGTTTCGTTTCTGGACGAATCGGTGCATCGTTTCATTTCCGGCCCGGATCGGTGCATTAAATGCAACACCGGCATGGTTTTCGGCACAGTAACGAAACTGACCCAAACGAACCAAAACATTACTATTGGGTCCAAAAAAGTGGATTGGGTGCGTTCATTTTGTTTCTGGATGAATCGGTGCATCGTTTCATTTCCGGCCCGGATCGATGCATGAAATGCAACACTGGCATGATTTTCGTCACAGTAACGAAACTGACCCAAACGAACCGAAACATAACTATTGGGTCCAAAAAAGTGGATTGGGTGCGTTTGTTTCGTTTCTGGACGAATCGGTGCATCGTTTCTTTTCCGGCCCGGATCGGTGCATTAAATGCAACACCGGCATGGTTTTCGGCACAGTAACGAAACTGACCCAAACCAACTAAAACATCACTATTGGGTCCACAAATGTCGATTGGGCGCATTCGTTTAGTTTCTGGACGAATCGGTGCATCGTTTCATTTCCGGCCCGGATCGGTGCATTAAATGCAACACCGGCATGGTTTTCGGAATAGTAACGAAACTGACCCAAACGAACCAAAACATCACTATTGGGTCCAAAAAGGTAGATTGGGTGCGTTCGTTTCATTTCTAGACGAATCGGTGCATCCTTTCATTTCCGGCCC
This sequence comes from Echinochloa phyllopogon, assembly GCA_033239725.1. Lineage (NCBI taxonomy): Eukaryota > Viridiplantae > Streptophyta > Magnoliopsida > Poales > Poaceae > Echinochloa > Echinochloa phyllopogon. The sequence continues at coordinate 36,441,270 of BTCW01000018.1, forward strand.
GGATCGGTGCATTAAATGCACCAACGGCATGGTTTTCGGCACAGTAACGAAACCGACCCAAACAAATCCAAACATCACTATTGGGTCGAAAAAAGTGGATTGGGTGCGTTTGTTTCATTTCTGGACGAATCGGTGCATCCTTTCATCTCCGGCCCGGATCGGTGCATTAAATGCAACACCGGCATGGTTTTCGGAATAGTAACGAAACTGACCCAAACGAACCAAAACATCACTATTGTGTCCAAAAAAGTGGATTGGGTGCATTCATTTTGTTTCTGGATGAATCGGTGCACCGTTTCATTTCCGGCCTGGATCGATGCATTAAATGCAACACCGGCATGGTTTTCGGCACAGTAACGAAACTGACCCAAACGAACCGAACCAAAACTATTGGGTCCAAAAAAGTCGATTGGGCGCGTTCGTTTCATTTCTGGATGAATCGGTGCATCATTTCATTTCCGGCCCAGATCGGTGCATTAAATGCAACACCGGCATGGTTTTCGGCACAGTAACGAAACTGACCCAAACGAACCAAAACATCACTATTGGGTCCAAAAAAGTGGATTGGGTGCGTTCATTTTGTTTCTAGATGAATCGGTGCATCGTTTCATTTCTGGCCCGGATCGATGCATTAAATGCAACACCGGCATGGTTTTCGGCACAGTAACGAAACTGACCCAAACGAACCAAAACAAAACTATAGGGTCCAAAAAAGTCGATTGGGCGCGTTCGTTTCATTTCTGGATGAATCGGTGCATCATTTCATTTCCGGCCCGGATCTGTGCATTAAATGCAACACCGGCATGGTTTTCGGCACAGTAACGAAACTGACCCAAACGAACCAAAACATCACTATTGGGTCCAAAAAAGTGGATTGGGTGCGTTCATTTTGTTTCTAGATGAATCGGTGCATCGTTCCATTTCCGGCCCGGATCGATGCATTAAATGCAACACCGGCATGATTTTTGGCACAGTAACGAAAATGACCCAAACGAACCAAAACATCACTATTGGCTACATAAATGTGGATTTGGCATGTTCGTTTCGTTTCTGGATGAATCGGTGCATCGTTTCATTTCCGGCCCGGATCGGTGCATTAAATGCAACACCGGCATGGTTTTCGGCACAGTAACGAAACTGACCCAAACGAACCAAAACATTACTATTGAGTCCAAAAAACTAGATTGGGTGCGTTCATTTTGTTTCTTGATGAATCGGTGCATCGTTTCATTTCCGGCCCGGATCGATGCATTAAATGCAACACTGGCATGATTTTCGTCACAGTAACGAAACTGACCCAAACGAACCGAAACATAACTATTGGGTCCAAAAAAGTGGATTGGTTGCGTTTGTTTCGTTTCTGGACGAATCGGTGCATCCTTTCATTTCCGGCCCGGATCGGTGCATTAAATGCACCAACGGCATGGTTTTCGGCACAGTAACGAAACTGACCCAAACAAATCCAAACATCACTATTGGGTCCACAAAAGTTGATTGGGCGCGTTCGTTTAGTTTCTGGATGAATCGGTGCATCGTTTCATTTCCGGCCCGTATCGGTGCATTAAATGCAACACCGGCATGGTTTTCGGAATAGTAACGAAACTGACCCAAACGAACCAAAACATCACTATTGTGTCCAGAAAAGTGGATTGGGTGCATTCATTTTGTTTCTGGATGAATCGGTGCATCATTTCATTTCCGGCCCGGATCGATGCATTAAATGCAACACCGGCATGGTTTTCGGCACAGTAACGAAACTGACCCAAATGAACCAAACCAAAACTATTGGGTCCAAAAAAGTCGATTGGGCGCGTTCGTTTCATTTCTGGATGAATCGGTGCATCATTTCATTTCCGGCCCGGATCGGTGCATTAAATGCAACACCGACATGGTTTTCGGCACAGTAACGAAACTGACCCAAACGAACCAAAACATCACTATTGGGTCCAAAAAAGTGGATTGGGTGCGTTCATTTTGTTTCTAGATGAATCGGTGCATTGTTTCATTTCTGGCCCGGATCGATGCATTAAATGCAACACCGGCATGGTTTTCGGCACAGTAACGAAACTGACCCAAACGAACCAAAACAAAACTATAGGGTCCAAAAAAGTCGATTGGGCACGTTTGTTTCATTTCTGGATGAATCGGTGCATCATTTCATTTCCGGCCCGGATCTGTGCATTAAATGCAACACCGGCATGGTTTTCGGCACAGTAACGAAACTGACCCAAACGAACCAAAACATCACTATTGGGTCCAAAAAAGTGGATTGGGTGCGTTCATTTTGTTTCTAGATGAATCGGTGCATCGTTCCATTTCCAGCCCGGATCGATGCATTAAATGCAACACCGACATGGTTTTTGGCACAGTAACGAAAATGACCCAAACGAACCAAAACATCACTATTGGCTACATAAATGTGGATTTGGCATGTTTGTTTCGTTTCTGGACGAATCGGTGCATCGTTTCATTTCCGGCCCGGATCGGTGCATTAAATGCAACACCGGCATGGTTTTCGGCACAGTAACGAAACTGACCCAAACGAACCAAAACATTACTATTGGGTCCAAAAAAGTGGATTGGGTGCGTTCATTTTGTTTCTGGATGAATCGGTGCATCGTTTCATTTCCGGCCCGGATCGATGCATGAAATGCAACACTGGCATGATTTTCGTCACAGTAACGAAACTGACCCAAACGAACCGAAACATAACTATTGGGTCCAAAAAAGTGGATTGGGTGCGTTTGTTTCGTTTCTGGACGAATCGGTGCATCGTTTCTTTTCCGGCCCGGATCGGTGCATTAAATGCAACACCGGCATGGTTTTCGGCACAGTAACGAAACTGACCCAAACCAACTAAAACATCACTATTGGGTCCACAAATGTCGATTGGGCGCATTCGTTTAGTTTCTGGACGAATCGGTGCATCGTTTCATTTCCGGCCCGGATCGGTGCATTAAATGCAACACCGGCATGGTTTTCGGAATAGTAACGAAACTGACCCAAACGAACCAAAACATCACTATTGGGTCCAAAAAGGTAGATTGGGTGCGTTCGTTTCATTTCTAGACGAATCGGTGCATCCTTTCATTTCCGGCCCGGATCGGTGCATTAAATGCACCAACGGCATGGTTTTCGGCACAGTAACGAAACCGACCCAAACAAATCCAAACATCACTATTGGGTCGAAAAAAGTGGATTGGGTGCGTTTGTTTCATTTCTGGACGAATCGGTGCATCCTTTCATCTCCGGCCCGGATCGGTGCATTAAATGCAACACCGGCATGGTTTTCGGCACAGTAACGAAACTGACCCAAATGAACCAAACCAAAACTATTGGGTCCAAAAAAGTCGATTGGGCGCGTTCGTTTCATTTCTGGATGAATCGGTGCATCATTTCATTTCCGGCCCGGATCGGTGCATTAAATGCAACACCGACATGGTTTTCGGCACAGTAACGAAACTGACCCAAACGAACCAAAACATCACTATTGGGTCCAAAAAAGTGGATTGGGTGCGTTCATTTTGTTTCTAGATGAATTGGTGCATCGTTTCATTTCTGGCCCGGATCGATGCATTAAATGCAACACCGGCATGGTTTTCGGCACAGTAACGAAACTGACCCAAACGAACCAAAACAAAACTATAGGGTCCAAAAAAGTTGATTGGGCGCGTTCGTTTCATTTCTGGATGAATCGGTGCATCATTTCATTTCCGGCCCGGATCTGTGCATTAAATGCAACACCGGCATGGTTTTCGGCACAGTAACGAAACTGACCCAAACGAACCAAAACATCACTATTGGGTCCAAAAAAGTGGATTGGGTGCGTTCATTTTGTTTCTAGATGAATCGGTGCATCGTTCCATTTCCGGCCCGGATCGATGCATTAAATGCAACACCGACATGGTTTTTGGCACAGTAACGAAAATGACCCAAACGAACCAAAACATCACTATTGGCTACATAAATGTGGATTTGGCATGTTTGTTTCGTTTCTGGACGAATCGGTGCATCGTTTCATTTCCGGCCCGGATCGGTGCATTAAATGCAACACCGGCATGGTTTTCGGCACAGTAACGAAACTGACCCAAACGAACCAAAACATTACTATTGGGTCCAAAAAAGTGGATTGGGTGCGTTCATTTTGTTTCTGGATGAATCGGTGCATCGTTTCATTTCCGGCCCGGATCGATGCATGAAATGCAACACTGGCATGATTTTCGTCACAGTAACGAAACTGACCCAAACGAACCGAAACATAACTATTGGGTCCAAAAAAGTGGATTGGGTGCGTTTGTTTCGTTTCTGGACGAATCGGTGCATCGTTTCTTTTCCGGCCCGGATCGGTGCATTAAATGCAACACCGGCATGGTTTTCGGCACAGTAACGAAACTGACCCAAACCAACTAAAACATCACTATTGGGTCCACAAATGTCGATTGGGCGCATTCGTTTAGTTTCTGGACGAATCGGTGCATCGTTTCATTTCCGGCCCGGATCGGTGCATTAAATGCAACACCGGCATGGTTTTCGGAATAGTAACGAAACTGACCCAAACGAACCAAAACATCACTATTGGGTCCAAAAAGGTAGATTGGGTGCGTTCGTTTCATTTCTAGACGAATCGGTGCATCCTTTCATTTCCGGCCCGGATCGGTGCATTAAATGCACCAACGGCATGGTTTTCGGCACAGTAACGAAACCGACCCAAACAAATCCAAACATCACTATTGGGTCGAAAAAAGTGGATTGGGTGCGTTTGTTTCATTTCTGGACGAATCGGTGCATCCTTTCATCTCCGGCCCGGATCGGTGCATTAAATGCAACACCGGCATGGTTTTCGGCACAGTAACGAAACTGACCCAAACGAACCAAAACATCACTATTGGGTCCAAAAAAGTGGATTGGGTGCGTTCATTTTGTTTCTAGATGAATCGGTGCATCGTTTCATTTCTGGCCCGGATCGATGCATTAAATGCAACACCGGCATGGTTTTCGGCACAGTAACGAAACTGACCCAAACGAACCAAAACAAAACTATAGGGTCCAAAAAAGTCGATTGGGCGCGTTCGTTTCATTTCTGGATGAATCGGTGCATCATTTCATTTCCGGCCCGGATCTGTGCATTAAATGCAACACCGGCATGGTTTTCGGCACAGTAACGAAACTGACCCAAACGAACCAAAACATCACTATTGGGTCCAAAAAAGTGGATTGGGTGCGTTCATTTTGTTTCTAGATGAATCGGTGCATCGTTTCATTTCTGGCCCGGATCGATGCATTAAATGCAACACCGGCATGGTTTTCGGCACAGTAACGAAACTGACCCAAACGAACCAAAACAAAACTATAGGGTCCAAAAAAGTCGATTGGGCGCGTTCGTTTCATTTCTGGACGAATCGGTGCATCATTTCATTTCCGGCCCGGATCTGTGCATTAAATGCAACACCGGCATGGTTTTTGGCACAGTAACGAAACTGACCCAAACGAACCAAAACATCACTATTGGGTCCAAAAAAGTGGATTGGGTGCGTTCATTTTGTTTCTAGATGAATCGGTGCATCGTTCCATTTCCGGCCCGGATCGATGCATTAAATGCAACACCGGCATGATTTTTGGCACAGTAACGAAAATGACCCAAACGAACCAAAACATCACTATTGGCTACATAAATGTGGATTTGGCATGTTCGTTTCGTTTCTGGACGAATCGGTGCATCGTTTCATTTCCGGCCCGGATCTGTGCATTAAATGCAACACCGGCATGGTTTTCGGCACAGTAACGAAACTGACCCAAACGAACCAAAACATCACTATTGGGTCCAAAAAAGTGGATTGGGTGCGTTCATTTTGTTTCTAGATGAATCGGTGCATCGTTCCATTTCCGGCCCGGATCGATGCATTAAATGCAACACCGGCATGATTTTTGGCACAGTAACGAAAATGACCCAAACGAACCAAAACATCACTATTGGCTACATAAATGTGGATTTGGCATGTTCGTTTCGTTTCTGGACGAATCGGTGCATCGTTTCATTTCCGGCCCGGATCGGTGCATTAAATGCAACACCGGCATGGTTTTCGGCATAGTAACGAAACTGACCCAAACGAACCAAAACATTACTATTGAGTCCAAAAAACTAGATTGGGTGCGTTCATTTTGTTTCTTGATGAATCGGTGCATCGTTTCATTTCCGGCCCGGATCGATGCATTAAATGCAACACTGGCATGATTTTCGTCACAGTAACGAAACTGACCCAAATGAACCGAAACATAACTATTGGGTCCAAAAAAGTGGATTGGGTGCGTTTGTTTCGTTTCTGGACGAATCGGTGCATCCTTTCATTTCCGGCCCGGATCGGTGCATTAAATGCACCAACGGCATGGTTTTCGGCACAGTAACGAAACTGACCCAAACAAATCCAAACATCACTATTGGGTCCACAAAAGTTGATTGGGCGCGTTCGTTTAGTTTCTGGACGAATCGGTGCATCGTTTCATTTCCGGCCCGGATCGGTGCATTAAATGCAACACCGGCATGGTTTTCAGAATAGTAACGAAACTGACCCAAACGAACCAAAACATCACTATTGTGTCCAAAAAAGTGGATTGGGTGCATTCATTTTGTTTCTGGATGAATCGGTGCATCGTTTCATTTCCGGCCCGGATCGATGCATTAAATGCAACACCGGCATGGTTTTCGGCACAGTAACGAAACTGACCCAAACGAACCAAACCAAAACTATTGGGTCCAAAAAAGTCGATTGGGCGCGTTCGTTTCATTTCTGGATGAATCGGTGCATCATTTCATTTCCGGCCCGGATCGGTGCATTAAATGCAACACCGGCATGGTTTTCGGCACAGTAACGAAACTGACCCAAACGAACCAAAACATCACTATTGGGTCCAAAAAAGTGGATTGGGTGCGTTGATTTTGTTTCTAGATGAATCGGTGCATCGTTCCATTTCCGGCCCGGATCGATGCATTAAATGCAACACCGGCATGATTTTTGGCACAGTAACGAAAATGACCCAAACGAACCAAAACATCACTATTGGCTACATAAATGTGGATTTGGCATGTTCGTTTCGTTTCTGGACGAATCGGTGCATCGTTTCATTTCCGGCCCGGATCTGTGCATTAAATGCAACACCGGCATGGTTTTCGGCACAGTAACGAAACTGACCCAAACGAACCAAAACATCACTATTGGGTCCAAAAAAGTGGATTGGGTGCGTTCATTTTGTTTCTAGATGAATCGGTGCATCGTTCCATTTCCGGCCCGGATCGATGCATTAAATGCAACACCGGCATGATTTTTGGCACAGTAACGAAAATGACCCAAACGAACCAAAACATCACTATTGGCTACATAAATGTGGATTTGGCATGTTCGTTTCGTTTCTGGACGAATCGGTGCATCGTTTCATTTCCGGCCCGGATCGGTGCATTAAATGCAACACCGGCATGGTTTTCGGCATAGTAACGAAACTGACCCAAACGAACCAAAACATTACTATTGAGTCCAAAAAACTAGATTGGGTGCGTTCATTTTGTTTCTTGATGAATCGGTGCATCGTTTCATTTCCGGCCCGGATCGATGCATTAAATGCAACACTGGCATGATTTTCGTCACAGTAACGAAACTGACCCAAATGAACCGAAACATAACTATTGGGTCCAAAAAAGTGGATTGGGTGCGTTTGTTTCGTTTCTGGACGAATCGGTGCATCCTTTCATTTCCGGCCCGGATCGGTGCATTAAATGCACCAACGGCATGGTTTTCGGCACAGTAACGAAACTGACCCAAACAAATCCAAACATCACTATTGGGTCCACAAAAGTTGATTGGGCGCGTTCGTTTAGTTTCTGGACGAATCGGTGCATCGTTTCATTTCCGGCCCGGATCGGTGCATTAAATGCAACACCGGCATGGTTTTCAGAATAGTAACGAAACTGACCCAAACGAACCAAAACATCACTATTGTGTCCAAAAAAGTGGATTGGGTGCATTCATTTTGTTTCTGGATGAATCGGTGCATCGTTTCATTTCCGGCCCGGATCGATGCATTAAATGCAACACCGGCATGGTTTTCGGCACAGTAACGAAACTGACCCAAACGAACCAAACCAAAACTATTGGGTCCAAAAAAGTCGATTGGGCGCGTTCGTTTCATTTCTGGATGAATCGGTGCATCATTTCATTTCCGGCCCGGATCGGTGCATTAAATGCAACACCGACATGGTTTTCGGCACAGTAACGAAACTGACCCAAACGAACCAAAACATCACTATTGGGTCCAAAACAGTGGATTGGGTGCGTTCATTTTGTTTCTAGATGAATCGGTGCATCGTTTCATTTCTGGCCCGGATCGATGCATTAAATGCAACACCGGCATGGTTTTCGGCACAGTAACGAAACTGACCCAAACGAACCAAAACAAAACTATAGGGTCCAAAAAAGTCGATTGGGCGCGTTCGTTTCATTTCTGGATGAATCGGTGCATCATTTCATTTCCGGCCCGGATCTGTGCATTAAATGCAACACCGGCATGGTTTTCGGCACAGTAACGAAACTGACCCAAACGAACCAAAACATCACTATTGGGTCCAAAAAAGTGGATTGGGTGCGTTCATTTTGTTTCTAGATGAATCGGTGCATCATTCCATTTCCGGCCCGGATCGATGCATTAAATGCAACACCGACATGGTTTTTGGCACAGTAACGAAAATGACCCAAACGAACCAAAACATCACTATTGGCTACATAAATGTGGATTTGGCATGTTTGTTTCGTTTCTGGACGAATCGGTGCATCGTTTCATTTCCGGCCCGGATCGGTGCATTAAATGCAACACCGGCATGGTTTTCGGCACAGTAACGAAACTGACCCAAACGAACCAAAACATTACTATTGGGTCCAAAAAAGTGGATTGGGTGCGTTCATTTTATTTCTGGATGAATCGGTGCATGGTTTCATTTCCGGCCCGGATCGATGCATTAAATGCAACACTGGCATGATTTTCGTCACAGTAACGAAACTGACCCAAACGAACCGAAACATAACTATTGGGTCCAAAAAAGTGGATTGGGTGCGTTTGTTTCGTTTCTGGACGAATCGGTGCATCGTTTCTTTTCCGGCCCGGATCGGTGCATTAAATGCAACACCGGCATGGTTTTCGGCACAGTAACGAAACTGACCCAAACAAATCCAAACATCACTATTGGGTCCACAAAAGTTGATTGGGCACGTTCGTTTAGTTTCTAGACGAATCGGTGCATCGTTTCATTTCCGGCCCGGATCGGTGCATTAAATGCAACACCGGCATGGTTTTCGGAATAGTAACGAAACTGACCCAAACGAACCAAAACATCACTATTGGGTCCAAAAAGGTAGATTGGGTGCGTTCGTTTCATTTCTAGACGAATCAGTGCATCCTTTCATTTCCGGCCCGGATCGGTGCATTAAATGCACCAACGGCATGGTTTTCGGCACAGTAACGAAACCGACCCAAACAAATCCAAACATCACTATTGGGTCGAAAAAAGTGGATTGGGTGCGTTTGTTTCATTTCTGGACGAATCGGTGCATCCTTTCATCTCCGGCCCGGATCGGTGCATTAAATGCAACACCGGCATGGTTTTCGGCACAGTAACGAAACCGACCCAAACGAACCAAAACATCACTATTGGGTCGAAAAAAGTGGATTGGGTGCGTTCATTTTGTTTCTAGATGAATCGGTGCATCGTTTCATTTCCGGCCCGGATCGATGCATTAAATGCAACACCGGCATGGTTTTCGGCACAGTAACGAAACTGACCCAAACGAACCGAAACATAACTATTGGGTCCAAAAAAGTGGATTGGGTGCGTTTGTTTCGTTTCTGGACGAATCGGTGCATCGTTTCTTTTCCGGCCCGGATCGATGCATTAAATGCAACACCGGCATGGTTTTCGGCACAGTAACGAAACTGACCCAAACCAACCAAAACATCACTATTGGGTCCACAAAAGTCGATTGGGCGCATTCGTTTAGTTTCTGGACGAATCGGTGCATCGTTTCATTTCCGGCCCGGATCGATGCATTAAATGCACCAACGGCATGGTTTTCGGCACAGTAACGAAACCGACCCAAACAAATCCAAACATCACTATTGGGTCGAAAAAAGTGGATTGGGTGCGTTTTTTTCATTTCTGGACGAATCGGTGCATCGTTTCATTTCCGGCCTGGATCGGTGCATTAAATGCAACACCGGCATGGTTTTCGGCACAGTAACGAAACTGACCCAAACGAACCAAAACATTACTATTGGGTCCAAAAAAGTGGATTGGGTGCGTTCATTTTGTTTCTGGATGAATCGGTGCATCGTTTCATTTCCGGCCCGGATCGATGCATTAAATGCAACACCGGCATGGTTTTCGGCACAGTAACGAAACTGACCCAAACGAACCGAAACATAACTATTGGGTCCAAAAAAGTGGATTGGGTGCGTTTGTTTCGTTTCTGGACGAATCGGTGCATCGTTTCTTTTCCGGCCCAGATCGGTGCATTAAATGCAACACCGGCATGGTTTTCGGCACAGTAACGAAACTGACCCAAACAAACCAAAACATCACTATTGGGTCCACAAAAGTCGATTGGGCGCATTCGTTTAGTTTCTGGACGAATCGGTGCATCGTTTCATTTCCGGCCCGGATCGGTGCATTAAATGCAACACCGGCATGGTTTTCGGAATAGTAACGAAACTGACCCAAACGAACCAAAACATCACTATTGGGTCCAAAAAGGTAGATTGGGTGCGTTCGTTTCATTTCTAGATGAATCGGTGCATCCTTTCATTTCCGGTCCGGATCGGTGCTTTAAATGCACCAACGACATGGTTTTCGGCACAGTAACGAAACCGACCCAAACAAATCCAAACATCACTATTGGGTCGAAAAAAGTGGATTGGGTGCGTTTGTTTCATTTCTGGACGAATCGGTGCATCCTTTCATCTCCGGCCCGGATCGGTGCATTAAATGCAACACCGGCATGGTTTTCGGCACAGTAACGAAACCGACCCAAACGAACCAAAACATCACTATTGGGTCGAAAAAAGTGGATTGGGTGCGTTCATTTTGTTTCTGGACGAATCGGTGCATCGTTTCTTTTCCGGCCCAGATCGGTGCATTAAATGCAACACCGGCATGGTTTTCGGCACAGTAACGAAACTGACCCAAACCAACCAAAACATCACTATTGGGTCCACAAAAGTCGATTGGGCGCATTCGTTTAGTTTCTGGACGAATCGGTGCATCATTTCATTTCCGGCCCGGATCTGTGCATTAAATGCAACACCGGCATGGTTTTCGGCACAGTAACGAAACTGACCCAAACGAACCAAAACATCACTATTGGGTCCAAAAAGGTAGATTGGGTGCGTTCGTTTCATTTCTAGACGAATCGGTGCATCCTTTCATTTCCGGCCCGGATCGGTGCATTAAATGCACCAACGGCATGGTTTTCGGCACAGTAACGAAACCGACCCAAACAAATCCAAACATCACTATTGGGTCGAAAAAAGTGGATTGGGTGCGTTTGTTTCATTTCTGGACGAATCGGTGCATCCTTTCATCTCCGGCCCGGATCGGTGCATTAAATGCAACACCGGCATGGTTTTCGGCACAGTAACGAAACCGACCCAAACGAACCAAAACATCACTATTGGGTCGAAAAAAGTGGATTGGGTGCGTTCATTTTGTTTCTAGATGAATCGGTGCATCGTTCCATTTCCGGCCCGGATCGATGCATGAAATGCAACACCGACATGGTTTTTGGCACAGTAACGAAAATGACCCAAACGAACCAAAACATCACTATTGGCTACATAAATGTGGATTTGGCATGTTCGTTTCGTTTCTGGACGAATCGGTGCATCGTTTCATTTCCGGCCCGGATCGGTGCATTAAATGCAACACCGGCATGGTTTTCGGAATAGTAACGAAACTGACCCAAACGAACCAAAACATCACTATTGTGTCCAAAAAAGTGGATTGGGTGCATTCATTTTGTTTCTGGATGAATCGGTGCATCGTTTCATTTCCGGCCCGGATCGATGCATTAAATGCAACACCGGCATGGTTTTCGGCACAGTAACGAAACTGACCCAAACGAACCGAAACATAACTATTGGGTCCAAAAAAGTGGATTGGGTGCGTTTGTTTCGTTTCTGGACGAATCGGTGCATCGTTTCTTTTCCGGCCCAGATCGGTGCATTAAATGCAACACCGGCATGGTTTTCGGCACAGTAACGAAACTGACCCAAACCAACCAAAACATCACTATTGGGTCCACAAAAGTCGATTGGGCGCATTCGTTTAGTTTCTGGACGAATCGGTGCATCGTTTCATTTCCGGCCCGGATCGGTGCATTAAATGCAACACCGGCATGGTTTTCGGAATAGTAACGAAACTGACCCAAACGAACCAAAACATCACTATTGGGTCCAAAAAGGTAGATTGGGTGCGTTCGTTTCATTTCTAGACGAATCGGTGCATCCTTTCATTTCCGGCCCGGATCGGTGCATTAAATGCACCAACGGCATGGTTTTCGGCACAGTAACGAAACCGACCCAAACAAATCCAAACATCACTATTGGGTCGAAAAAAGTGGATTGGGTGCGTTTGTTTCATTTCTGGACGAATCGGTGCATCCTTTCATCTCCGGCCCGGATCGGTGCATTAAATGCAACACCGGCATGGTTTTCGGCACAGTAACGAAACCGACCCAAACGAACCAAAACATCACTATTGGGTCGAAAAAAGTGGATTGGGTGCGTTCATTTTGTTTCTTGATGAATCGGTGCATCGTTTCATTTCCGGCCCGGATCGATGCATTAAATGCAACACTTGCATGATTTTCGTCACAGTAACGAAACTGACCCAAACGAACCGAAACATAACTATTGGGTCCAAAAAAGTGGATTGGGTGCGTTTGTTTCGTTTCTGGACGAATCGGTGCATCCTTTCATTTCCGGCCCGGATCGGTGCATTAAATGCACCAACGGCATGGTTTTCGGCACAGTAACGAAACTGACCCAAACAAATCCAAACATCACTATTGGGTCCACAAAAGTTGATTGGGCGCGTTCGTTTAGTTTCTGGACGAATCGGTGCATCGTTTCATTTCCGGCCCGGATCGGTGCATTAAATGCAACACCGGCATGGTTTTCGGAATAGTAACGAAACTGACCCAAACGAACCAAAACATCACTATTGTGTCCAAAAAAGTGGATTGGGTGCATTCATTTTGTTTCTGGATGAATCGGTGCATCGTTTCATTTCCGGCCCGGATCGATGCATTAAATGCAACACCGGCATGGTTTTCGGCACAGTAACGAAACTGACCCAAACGAACCAAACCAAAACTATTGGGTCCAAAAAAGTCGATTGGGCGCGTTCGTTTCATTTCTGGATGAATCGGTGCATCATTTCATTTCCGGCCCGGATCGGTGCATTAAATGCAACACCGGCATGGTTTTCGGCACAGTAACGAAACTGACCCAAACGAACCAAAACATCACTATTGGGTCGAAAAAAGTGGATTGGGTGCGTTCATTTTGTTTCTAGATGAATCGGTGCATCGTTTCATTTCTGGCCCGGATCGATGCATTAAATGCAACACCGGCATGGTTTTCGGCACAGTAACGAAACTGACCCAAACGAACCAAAACAAAACTATAGGGTCCAAAAAAGTCGATTGGGCGCGTTCGTTTCATTTCTGGATGAATCGGTGCATCATTTCATTTCCGGCCCGGATCTGTGCATTAAATGCAACACCGGCATGGTTTTCGGCACAGTAACGAAACTGACCCAAACGAACCAAAACATCACTATTGGGTCCAAAAAAGTGGATTGGGTGCGTTCATTTTGTTTCTAGATGAATCGGTGCATCGTTCCATTTCCGGCCCGGATCGATGCATTAAATGCAACACCGACATGGTTTTTGGCACAGTAACGAAAATGACCCAAACGAACCAAAACATCACTATTGGCTACATAAATGTGGATTTGGCATGTTTGTTTCGTTTCTGGACGAATCGGTGCATCGTTTCATTTCCGGCCTGGATCGGTGCATTAAATGCAACACCGGCATGGTTTTCGGCACAGTAACGAAACTGACCCAAACGAACCAAAACATTACTATTGGGTCCAAAAAAGTGGATTGGGTGCGTTCATTTTGTTTCTGGATGAATCGGTGCATCGTTTCATTTCCGGCCCGGATCGATGCATTAAATGCAACACTGGCATGATTTTCGTCACAGTAACGAAACTGACCCAAACGAACCGAAACATAACTATTGGGTCCAAAAAAGTGGATTGGGTGCGTTTGTTTCGTTTCTGGACGAATCGGTGCATCGTTTCTTTTCCGGCCCAGATCGGTGCATTAAATGCAACACCGGCATGGTTTTCGGCACAGTAACGAAACTGACCCAAACCAACCAAAACATCACTATTGGGTCCACAAAAGTCGATTGGGCGCATTCGTTTAGTTTCTGGACGAATCGGTGCATCGTTTCATTTCCGGCCCGGATCGGTGCATTAAATGCAACACCGGCATGGTTTTCGGAATAGTAACGAAACTGACCGAAACGAACCAAAACATCACTATTGGGTCCAAAAAGGTAGATTGGGTGCGTTCGTTTCATTTCTAGACGAATCAGTGCATCCTTTCATTTCCGGCCCGGATCGGTGCATTAAATGCACCAACGGCATGGTTTTCGGCACAGTAACGAAACCGACCCAAACAAATCCAAACATCACTATTGGGTCGAAAAAAGTGGATTGGGTGCGTTTGTTTCATTTCTGGACGAATCGGTGCATCCTTTCATCTCCGGCCCGGATCGGTGCATTAAATGCAACACCGGCATGGTTTTCGGCACAGTAACGAAACCGACCCAAACGAACCAAAACATCACTATTGGGTCGAAAAAAGTGGATTGGGTGCGTTCATTTTGTTTCTAGATGAATCGGTGCATCGTTTCATTTCCGGCCCGGATCGATGCATTAAATGCAACACCGGCATGGTTTTCGGCACAGTAACGAAACTGACCCAAACGAACCGAAACATAACTATTGGGTCCAAAAAAGTGGATTGGGTGCGTTTGTTTCGTTTCTGGACGAATCGGTGCATCGTTTCTTTTCCGGCCCGGATCGATGCATTAAATGCAACACCGGCATGGTTTTCGGCACAGTAACGAAACTGACCCAAACCAACCAAAACATCACTATTGGGTCCACAAAAGTCGATTGGGCGCATTCGTTTAGTTTCTGGACGAATCGGTGCATCGTTTCATTTCCGGCCCGGATCGATGCATTAAATGCACCAACGGCATGGTTTTCGGCACAGTAACGAAACCGACCCAAACAAATCCAAACATCACTATTGGGTCGAAAAAAGTGGATTGGGTGCGTTTGTTTCATTTCTGGACGAATCGGTGCATCGTTTCATTTCCGGCCTGGATCGGTGCATTAAATGCAACACCGGCATGGTTTTCGGCACAGTAACGAAACTGACCCAAACGAACCAAAACATTACTATTGGGTCCAAAAAAGTAGATTGGGTGCGTTCATTTTGTTTCTGGATGAATCGGTGCATCGTTTCATTTCCGGCCCGGATCGATGCATTAAATGCAACACCGGCATGGTTTTCGGCACAGTAACGAAACTGACCCAAACGAACCGAAACATAACTATTGGGTCCAAAAAAGTGGATTGGGTGCGTTTGTTTCGTTTCTGGACGAATCGGTGCATCGTTTCTTTTCCGGCCCAGATCGGTGCATTAAATGCAACACCGGCATGGTTTTCGGCACAGTAACGAAACTGACCCAAACCAACCAAAACATCACTATTGGGTCCACAAAAGTCGATTGGGCGCATTCGTTTAGTTTCTGGACGAATCGGTGCATCGTTTCATTTCCGGCCCGGATCGGTGCATTAAATGCAACACCGGCATGGTTTTCGGAATAGTAACGAAACTGACCCAAACGAACCAAAACATCACTATTGGGTCCAAAAAGGTAGATTGGGTGCGTTCGTTTCATTTCTAGACGAATCGGTGCATCCTTTCATTTCCGGCCCGGATCGGTGCATTAAATGCACCAACGGCATGGTTTTCGGCACAGTAACGAAACCGACCCAAACAAATCCAAACATCACTATTGGGTCGAAAAAAGTGGATTGGGTGCGTTTGTTTCATTTCTGGACGAATCGGTGCATCCTTTCATCTCCGGCCCGGATCGGTGCATTAAATGCAACACCGGCATGGTTTTCGGCACAGTAACGAAACCGACCGAAACGAACCAAAACATCACTATTGGGTCGAAAAAAGTGGATTGGGTGCGTTCATTTTGTTTCTTGATGAATCGGTGCATCGTTTCATTTCCGGCCCGGATCGATGCATTAAATGCAACACTGGCATGATTTTCGTCACAGTAACGAAACTGACCCAAACGAACCGAAACATAACTATTGGGTCCAAAAAAGTGGATTGGGTGCGTTTGTTTCGTTTCTGGACGAATCGGTGCATCCTTTCATTTCCGGCCCGGATCGGTGCATTAAATGCACCAACGGCATGGTTTTCGGCACAGTAACGAAACTGACCCAAACAAATCCAAACATCACTATTGGGTCCACAAAAGTTGATTGGGCGCGTTCGTTTAGTTTCTGGACGAATCGGTGCATCGTTTCATTTCCGGCCCGGATCGGTGCATTAAATGCAACACCGGCATGGTTTTCGGAATAGTAACGAAACTGACCCAAACGAACCAAAACATCACTATTGTGTCCAAAAAAGTGGATTGGGTGCATTCATTTTGTTTCTGGATGAATCGGTGCATCGTTTCATTTCCGGCCCGGATCGATGCATTAAATGCAACACCGGCATGGTTTTCGGCACAGTAACGAAACTGACCCAAACGAACCAAACCAAAACTATTGGGTCCAAAAATGTCGATTGGGCGCGTTCGTTTCATTTCTGGATGAATCGGTGCATCATTTCATTTCCGGCCCGGATCGGTGCATTAAATGCAACACCGGCATGGTTTTCGGCACAGTAACGAAACTGACCCAAACGAACCAAAACATCACTATTGGGTCCAAAAAAGTGGATTGGGTGCGTTCATTTTGTTTCTAGATGAATCGGTGCATCGTTCCATTTCCGGCCCGGATCGATGCATTAAATGCAACACCGACATGGTTTTTGGCACAGTAACGAAAATGACCCAAACGAACCAAAACATCACTATTGGCTACATAAATGTGGATTTGGCATGTTTGTTTCGTTTCTGGACGAATCGGTGCATCGTTTCATTTCCGGCCTGGATCGGTGCATTAAATGCAACACCGGCATGGTTTTCGGCACAGTAACGAAACTGACCCAAACGAACCAAAACATTACTATTGGGTCCAAAAAAGTGGATTGGGTGCGTTCATTTTGTTTCTGGATGAATCGGTGCATCGTTTCATTTCCGGCCCGGATCGATGCATTAAATGCAACACTGGCATGATTTTCGTCACAGTAACGAAACTGACCCAAACGAACCGAAACATAACTATTGGGTCCAAAAAAGTGGATTGGGTGCGTTTGTTTCGTTTCTGGACGAATCGGTGCATCGTTTCTTTTCCGGCCCAGATCGGTGCATTAAATGCAACACCGGCATGGTTTTCGGCACAGTAACGAAACTGACCCAAACCAACCAAAACATCACTATTGGGTCCACAAAAGTCGATTGGGCGCATTCGTTTAGTTTCTGGACGAATCGGTGCATCGTTTCATTTCCGGCCCGGATCGGTGCATTAAATGCAACACCGGCATGGTTTTCGGAATAGTAACGAAACTGACCGAAACGAACCAAAACATCACTATTGGGTCCAAAAAGGTAGATTGGGTGCGTTCGTTTCATTTCTAGACGAATCAGTGCATCCTTTCATTTCCGGCCCGGATCGGTGCATTAAATGCACCAACGGCATGGTTTTCGGCACAGTAACGAAACCGACCCAAACAAATCCAAACATCACTATTGGGTCGAAAAAAGTGGATTGGGTGCGTTTGTTTCATTTCTGGACGAATCGGTGCATCCTTTCATCTCCGGCCCGGATCGGTGCATTAAATGCAACACCGGCATGGTTTTCGGCACAGTAACGAAACCGACCCAAACGAACCAAAACATCACTATTGGGTCGAAAAAAGTGGATTGGGTGCGTTCATTTTGTTTCTAGATGAATCGGTGCATCGTTTCATTTCCGGCCCGGATCGATGCATTAAATGCAACACCGGCATGGTTTTCGGCACAGTAACGAAACTGACCCAAACGAACCGAAACATAACTATTGGGTCCAAAAAAGTGGATTGGGTGCGTTTGTTTCGTTTCTGGACGAATCGGTGCATCGTTTCTTTTCCGGCCCGGATCGATGCATTAAATGCAACACCGGCATGGTTTTCGGCACAGTAACGAAACTGACCCAAACCAACCAAAACATCACTATTGGGTCCACAAAAGTCGATTGGGCGCATTCGTTTAGTTTCTGGACGAATCGGTGCATCGTTTCATTTCCGGCCCGGATCGATGCATTAAATGCACCAACGGCATGGTTTTCGGCACAGTAACGAAACCGACCCAAACAAATCCAAACATCACTATTGGGTCGAAAAAAGTGGATTGGGTGCGTTTGTTTCATTTCTGGACGAATCGGTGCATCGTTTCATTTCCGGCCTGGATCGGTGCATTAAATGCAACACCGGCATGGTTTTCGGCACAGTAACGAAACTGACCCAAACGAACCAAAACATTACTATTGGGTCCAAAAAAGTAGATTGGGTGCGTTCATTTTGTTTCTGGATGAATCGGTGCATCGTTTCATTTCCGGCCCGGATCGATGCATTAAATGCAACACCGGCATGGTTTTCGGCACAGTAACGAAACTGACCCAAACGAACCGAAACATAACTATTGGGTCCAAAAAAGTGGATTGGGTGCGTTTGTTTCGTTTCTGGACGAATCGGTGCATCGTTTCTTTTCCGGCCCAGATCGGTGCATTAAATGCAACACCGGCATGGTTTTCGGCACAGTAACGAAACTGACCCAAACCAACCAAAACATCACTATTGGGTCCACAAAAGTCGATTGGGCGCATTCGTTTAGTTTCTGGACGAATCGGTGCATCGTTTCATTTCCGGCCCGGATCGGTGCATTAAATGCAACACCGTTATGGTTTTCGGAATAGTAACGAAACTGACCCAAACGAACCAAAACATCACTATTGGGTCCAAAAAGGTAGATTGGGTGCGTTCGTTTCATTTCTAGACGAATCGGTGCATCCTTTCATTTCCGGCCCGGATCGGTGCATTAAATGCACCAACGGCATGGTTTTCGGCACAGTAACGAAACCGACCCAAACAAATCCAAACATCACTATTGGGTCGAAAAAAGTGGATTGGGTGCGTTTGTTTCATTTCTGGACGAATCGGTGCATCCTTTCATCTCCGGCCCGGATCGGTGCATTAAATGCAACACCGGCATGGTTTTCGGCACAGTAACGAAACCGACCGAAACGAACCAAAACATCACTATTGGGTCGAAAAAAGTGGATTGGGTGCGTTCATTTTGTTTCTTGATGAATCGGTGCATCGTTTCATTTCCGGCCCGGATCGATGCATTAAATGCAACACTGGCATGATTTTCGTCACAGTAACGAAACTGACCCAAACGAACCGAAACATAACTATTGGGTCCAAAAAAGTGGATTGGGTGCGTTTGTTTCGTTTCTGGACGAATCGGTGCATCCTTTCATTTCCGGCCCGGATCGGTGCATTAAATGCACCAACGGCATGGTTTTCGGCACAGT
The DNA here is from genome assembly GCA_033239725.1 of Echinochloa phyllopogon. Lineage (NCBI taxonomy): Eukaryota > Viridiplantae > Streptophyta > Magnoliopsida > Poales > Poaceae > Echinochloa > Echinochloa phyllopogon. The sequence goes on from BTCW01000018.1 coordinate 36,461,155, forward strand.
AACGAAACTGACCCAAACAAATCCAAACATCACTATTGGGTCCACAAAAGTTGATTGGGCGCGTTCGTTTAGTTTCTGGACGAATCGGTGCATCGTTTCATTTCCGGCCCGGATCGGTGCATTAAATGCAACACCGGCATGGTTTTCGGAATAGTAACGAAACTGACCCAAACGAACCAAAACATCACTATTGTGTCCAAAAAAGTGGATTGGGTGCATTCATTTTGTTTCTGGATGAATCGGTGCATCGTTTCATTTCCGGCCCGGATCGATGCATTAAATGCAACACCGGCATGGTTTTCGGCACAGTAACGAAACTGACCCAAACGAACCAAACCAAAACTATTGGGTCCAAAAAAGTCGATTGGGCGCGTTCGTTTCATTTCTGGATGAATTGGTGCATCATTTCATTTCCGGCCCGGATCGGTGCATTAAATGCAACACCGGCATGGTTTTCGGCACAGTAACGAAACTGACCCAAACGAACCAAAACATCACTATTGGGTCCAAAAAAGTGGATTGGGTGCGTTCATTTTGTTTCTAGATGAACCGGTGCATCGTTTCATTTCTGGCCCGGATCGATGCATTAAATGCAACACCGGCATGGTTTTCGGCACAGTAACGAAACTGACCCAAACGAACCAAAACAAAACTATAGGGTCCAAAAAAGTCGATTGGGCGCGTTCGTTTCATTTCTGGATGAATCGGTGCATCATTTCATTTCTGGCCCGGATCTGTGCATTAAATGCAACACCGGCATGGTTTTCGGCACAGTAACGAAACTGACCCAAACGAACCAAAACATCACTATTGGGTCCAAAAAAGTGGATTGGGTGCGTTCATTTTGTTTCTAGATGAATCGGTGCATCGTTCCATTTCCGGCCCGGATCGATGCATTAAATGCAACACCGACATGGTTTTTGGCACAGTAACGAAAATGACCCAAACGAACCAAAACATCACTATTGGCTACATAAATGTGGATTTGGCATGTTTGTTTCGTTTCTGGACGAATCGGTGCATCGTTTCATTTCCGGCCTGGATCGGTGCATTAAATGCAACACCGGCATGGTTTTCGGCACAGTAACGAAACTGACCCAAACGAACCAAAACATTACTATTGGGTCCAAAAAAGTGGATTGGGTGCGTTCATTTTGTTTCTGGATGAATCGGTGCATCGTTTCATTTCCGGCCCGGATCGATGCATTAAATGCAACACTGGCATGATTTTCGTCACAGTAACGAAACTGACCCAAACGAACCGAAACATAACTATTGGGTCCAAAAAAGTGGATTGGGTGTGTTTGTTTCGTTTCTGGACGAATCGGTGCATCGTTTCTTTTCCGGCCCAGATCGGTGCATTAAATGCAACACCGGCATGGTTTTCGGCACAGTAACGAAACTGACCCAAACCAACCAAAACATCACTATTGGGTCCACAAAAGTCGATTGGGCGCATTCGTTTAGTTTCTGGACGAATCGGTGCATCGTTTCATTTCCGGCCCGGATCGGTGCATTAAATGCAACACCGGCATGGTTTTCGGAATAGTAACGAAACTGACCGAAACGAACCAAAACATCACTATTGGGTCCAAAAAGGTAGATTGGGTGCGTTCGTTTCATTTCTAGACGAATCAGTGCATCCTTTCATTTCCGGCCCGGATCGGTGCATTAAATGCACCAACGGCATGGTTTTCGGCACAGTAACGAAACCGACCCAAACAAATCCAAACATCACTATTGGGTCGAAAAAAGTGGATTGGGTGCGTTTGTTTCATTTCTGGACGAATCGGTGCATCCTTTCATCTCCGGCCCGGATCGGTGCATTAAATGCAACACCGGCATGGTTTTCGGCACAGTAACGAAACCGACCCAAACGAACCAAAACATCACTATTGGGTCGAAAAAAGTGGATTGGGTGCGTTCATTTTGTTTCTAGATGAATCGGTGCATCGTTTCATTTCCGGCCCGGATCGATGCATTAAATGCAACACCGGCATGGTTTTCGGCACAGTAACGAAACTGACCCAAACGAACCGAAACATAACTATTGGGTCCAAAAAAGTGGATTGGGTGCGTTTGTTTCGTTTCTGGACGAATCGGTGCATCGTTTCTTTTCCGGCCCGGATCGATGCATTAAATGCAACACCGGCATGGTTTTCGGCACAGTAACGAAACTGACCCAAACCAACCAAAACATCACTATTGGGTCCACAAAAGTCGATTGGGCGCATTCGTTTAGTTTCTGGACGAATCGGTGCATCGTTTCATTTCCGGCCCGGATCGATGCATTAAATGCACCAACGGCATGGTTTTCGGCACAGTAACGAAACCGACCCAAACAAATCCAAACATCACTATTGGGTCGAAAAAAGTGGATTGGGTGCGTTTGTTTCATTTCTGGACGAATCGGTGCATCGTTTCATTTCCGGCCTGGATCGGTGCATTAAATGCAACACCGGCATGGTTTTCGGCACAGTAACGAAACTGACCCAAACGAACCAAAACATTACTATTGGGTCCAAAAAAGTAGATTGGGTGCGTTCATTTTGTTTCTGGATGAATCGGTGCATCGTTTCATTTCCGGCCCGGATCGATGCATTAAATGCAACACCGGCATGGTTTTCGGCACAGTAACGAAACTGACCCAAACGAACCGAAACATAACTATTGGGTCCAAAAAAGTGGATTGGGTGCGTTTGTTTCGTTTCTGGACGAATCGGTGCATCGTTTCTTTTCCGGCCCAGATCGGTGCATTAAATGCAACACCGGCATGGTTTTCGGCACAGTAACGAAACTGACCCAAACCAACCAAAACATCACTATTGGGTCCACAAAAGTCGATTGGGCGCATTCGTTTAGTTTCTGGACGAATCGGTGCAGCGTTTCATTTCCGGCCCGGATCGGTGCATTAAATGCAACACCGGCATGGTTTTCGGAATAGTAACGAAACTGACCCAAACGAACCGAAACATCACTATTGGGTCCAAAAAGGTAGATTGGGTGCGTTCGTTTCATTTCTAGACGAATCGGTGCATCCTTTCATTTCCGGCCCGGATCGGTGCATTAAATGCACCAACGGCATGGTTTTCGGCACAGTAACGAAACCGACCCAAACAAATCCAAACATCACTATTGGGTCGAAAAAAGTGGATTGGGTGCGTTTGTTTCATTTCTGGACGAATCGGTGCATCCTTTCATCTCCGGCCCGGATCGGTGCATTAAATGCAACACCGGCATGGTTTTCGGCACAGTAACGAAACCGACCCAAACGAACCAAAACATCACTATTGGGTCGAAAAAAGTGGATTGGGTGCGTTCCTTTTGTTTCTTGATGAATCGGTGCATCGTTTCATTTCCGGCCCGGATCGATGCATTAAATGCAACACTGGCATGATTTTCGTCACAGTAACGAAACTGACCCAAACGAACCGAAACATAACTATTGGGTCCAAAAAAGTGGATTGGGTGCGTTTGTTTTGTTTCTGGACGAATCGGTGCATCCTTTCATTTCCGGCCCGGATCGGTGCATTAAATGCACCAACGGCATGGTTTTCGGCACAGTAACGAAACTGACCCAAACAAATCCAAACATCACTATTGGGTCCACAAAAGTTGATTGGGCGCGTTCGTTTAGTTTCTGGACGAATCGGTGCATCGTTTCATTTCCGGCCCGGATCGGTGCATTAAATGCAACACCGGCATGGTTTTCGGAATAGTAACGAAACTGACCCAAATGAACCAAAACATCACTATTGTGTCCAAAAAAGTGGATTGGGTGCATTCATTTTGTTTCTGGATGAATCGGTGCATCGTTTCATTTCCGGCCCGGATCGATGCATTAAATGCAACACCGGCATGGTTTTCGGCACAGTAACGAAACTGACCCAAACGAACCAAACCAAAACTATTGGGTCCAAAAAAGTCGATTGGGCGCGTTCGTTTCATTTCTGGATGAATCGGTGCATCATTTCATTTCCGGCCCGGATCGGTGCATTAAATGCAACACCGGCATGGTTTTCGGCACAGTAACGAAACTGACCCAAACGAACCAAAACATCACTATTGGGTCCAAAAAAGTGGATTGGGTGCGTTCATTTTGTTTCTAGATGAACCGGTGCATCGTTTCATTTCTGGCCCGGATCGATGCATTAAATGCAACACCGGCATGGTTTTCGGCACAGTAACGAAACTGACCCAAACGAACCAAAACAAAACTATAGGGTCCAAAAAAGTCGATTGGGTGCGTTCGTTTCATTTCTGGATGAATCGGTGCATCATTTCATTTCTGGCCCGGATCTGTGCATTAAATGCAACACCGGCATGGTTTTCGGCACAGTAACGAAACTGACCCAAACGAACCAAAACATCACTATTGGGTCCAAAAAAGTGGATTGGGTGCGTTCATTTTGTTTCTAGATGAATCGGTGCATCGTTCCATTTCCGACCCGGATCGATGCATTAAATGCAACACCGACATGGTTTTTGGCACAGTAACGAAAATGACCCAAACGAACCAAAACATCACTATTGGCTACATAAATGTGGATTTGGCATGTTTGTTTCGTTTCTGGACGAATCGGTGCATCGTTTCATTTCCGGCCTGGATCGGTGCATTAAATGCAACACCGGCATGGTTTTCGGCACAGTAACGAAACTGACCCAAACGAACCAAAACATTACTATTGGGTCCAAAAAAGTGGATTGGGTGCGTTCATTTTGTTTCTGGATGAATCGGTGCATCGTTTCATTTCCGGCCCGGATCGATGCATTAAATGCAACACTGGCATGATTTTCGTCACAGTAACGAAACTGACCCAAACGAACCGAAACATAACTATTGGGTCCAAAAAAGTGGATTGGGTGCGTTTGTTTCGTTTCTGGACGAATCGGTGCATCGTTTCTTTTCCGGCCCAGATCGGTGCATTAAATGCAACACCGGCATGGTTTTCGGCACAGTAACGAAACTGACCCAAACCAACCAAAACATCACTATTGGGTCCACAAAAGTCGATTGGGCGCATTCGTTTAGTTTCTGGACGAATCGGTGCATCGTTTCATTTCCGGCCCGGATCGGTGCATTAAATGCAACACCGGCATGGTTTTCGGAATAGTAACGAAACTGACCGAAACGAACCAAAACATCACTATTGGGTCCAAAAAGGTAGATTGGGTGCGTTCGTTTCATTTCTAGACGAATCAGTGCATCCTTTCATTTCCGGCCCGGATCGGTGCATTAAATGCACCAACGGCATGGTTTTCGGCACAGTAACGAAACCGACCCAAACAAATCCAAACATCACTATTGGGTCGAAAAAAGTGGATTGGGTGCGTTTGTTTCATTTCTGGATGAATCGGTGCATCCTTTCATCTCCGGCCCGGATCGGTGCATTAAATGCAACACCGGCATGGTTTTCGGCACAGTAACGAAACCGACCCAAACGAACCAAAACATCACTATTGGGTCGAAAAAAGTGGATTGGGTGCGTTCATTTTGTTTCTAGATGAATCGGTGCATCGTTTCATTTCCGGCCCGGATCGATGCATTAAATGCAACACCGGCATGGTTTTCGGCACAGTAACGAAACTGACCCAAACGAACCGAAACATAACTATTGGGTCCAAAAAAGTGGATTGGGTGCGTTTGTTTCGTTTCTGGACGAATCGGTGCATCGTTTCTTTTCCGGCCCGGATCGATGCATTAAATGCAACACCGGCATGGTTTTCGGCACAGTAACGAAACTGACCCAAACCAACCAAAACATCACTATTGGGTCCACAAAAGTCGATTGGGCGCATTCGTTTAGTTTCTGGACGAATCGGTGCATCGTTTCATTTCCGGCCCGGATCGATGCATTAAATGCACCAACGGCATGGTTTTCGGCACAGTAACGAAACCGACCCAAACAAATCCAAACATCACTATTGGGTCGAAAAAAGTGGATTGGGTGCGTTTGTTTCATTTCTGGACGAATCGGTGCATCGTTTCATCTCCGGCCCGAATCGGTGCATTAAATGCAACAGGCATGGTTTTCGGCACAGTAATGAAACTGACCCAAACAAACCAAAACATCACTATTGGGTCCACAAAAGTGGATTGGGTGCGTTCATTTTGTTTCTGGATGAATCGGTGCATCGTTTCATTTCCGGCCGGATCGATGCATTAAATGCAACACTGGCATGATTTTCGTCACAGTAACGAAACTGACCCAAACGAACCGAAACATCACTATTGGGTCCAAAAAGGTAGATTGGGTGCGTTCGTTTCATTTCTGGACGAATCGGTGCATCCTTTCATTTCCGGCCCGGATCGGTGCATTAAATGCACCACCGGCATGGTTTTCGGCACAGTAACGAAACTGATCCAAACAAATCCAAACATCACTATTGGGTCGAAAAAAGTGGATTGGTGCGTTTGTTTCATTTCTGGATGAATCGGTGCGTCCTTTCATCTCCGGCCCAGATCGGTGCATTAAATGCAACACCGGCATGGTTTTCGGCACAGTAACAAAACTGACCCAAACCAACCAAAACATCACTATTGGGTCCACAAAAGTCGATTGGGCGCATTCGTTTAGTTTCTGGACGAATCGGTGCATCGTTTCATTTCCGGCCCGGATCGGTGCATTAAATGCAACACCGGCATGGTTTTCGGAATAGTAACGAAACTGACCCAAACGAACCGAAACATAACTATTGGGTCCAAAAAAGTGGATTGGGTGCGTTTGTTTCGTTTCTGGACGAATCGGTGCATCGTTTCTTTTCCGGCCCGGATCGATGCATTAAATGCAACACCGGCATGGTTTTCGGCACAGTAACGAAACTGACCCAAACGAACCAAAACATCACTATTGGGTCCAAAAAGGTAGATTGGGTGCGTTCGTTTCATTTCTAGACGAATCGGTGCATCCTTTCATTTCCGGCCCGGATCGGTGCATTAAATGCACCAACGGCATGGTTTTCGGCACAGTAACGAAACCGACCCAAACAAATCCAAACATCACTATTGGGTCGAAAAAAGTGGATTGGGTGCGTTTGTTTCATTTCTGGACGAATCGGTGCATCCTTTCATCTCCGGCCCGGATCGGTGCATTAAATGCAACACCGGCATGGTTTTCGGCACAGTAACGAAACCGACCCAAACGAACCAAAACATCACTATTGGGTCGAAAAAAGTGGATTGGGTGCGTTCATTTTGTTTCTAGATGAATCGGTGCATCGTTTCATTTCTGGCCCGGATCGATGCATTAAATGCAACACTGGCATGGTTTTCGGCACAGTAACGAAACTGACCCAAACGAACCAAAACAAAACTATAGGGTCCAAAAAAGTCGATTGGGCGCGTTCGTTTCATTTCTGGATGAATCGGTGCATCATTTCATTTCCGGCCCGGATCTGTGCATTAAATGCAACACCGGCATGGTTTTCGGCACAGTAACGAAACTGACCCAAACGAACCAAAACATCACTATTGGGTCCAAAAAAGTGGATTGGGTGCGTTCATTCTGTTTCTAGATGAATCGATGCATCGTTCCATTTCCGGCCCGGATCGATGCATTAAATGCAACACCGGCATGATTTTTGGCACAGTAACGAAAATGACCCAAACGAACCAAAACATCACTATTGGCTACATAAATGTGGATTTGGCATGTTCGTTTCGTTTCTGGATGAATCGGTGCATCGTTTCATTTCCGGCCCGGATCGGTGCATTAAATGCAACACCGGCATGGTTTTCGGCACATTAACGAAACTGACCCAAACGAACCAAAACATTACTATTGAGTCCAAAAAACTGGATTGGGTGCGTTCATTTTGTTTCTTGATGAATCGGTGCATCGTTTCATTTCCGGCCCGGATCGATGCATTAAATGCAACACTGGCATGATTTTCGTCACAGTAACGAAACTGACCCAAACGAACCGAAACATAACTATTGGGTCCAAAAAAGTGGATTGGGTGCGTTTGTTTCGTTTCTGGACGAATCGGTGCATCCTTTCATTTCCGGCCCGGATCGGTGCATTAAATGCACCAACGGCATGGTTTTCGACACAGTAACGAAACTGACCCAAACAAATCCAAACATCACTATTGGGTCCACAAAAGTTGATTGGGCGCGTTCGTTTAGTTTCTGGACGAATCGGTGCATCGTTTCATTTCCGGCCCGGATCGGTGCATTAAATGCAACACCGGCATGGTTTTCGGAATAGTAACGAAACTGACCCAAACGAACCAAAACATCACTATTGTGTCCAAAAAAGTGGATTGGGTGCATTCATTTTGTTTCTGGATGAATCGGTGCATCGTTTCATTTCCGGCCCGGATCGATGCATTAAATGCAACACCGGCATGGTTTTCGGCACAGTAACGAAACTGACCCAAATGAACCAAACCAAAACTATTGGGTCCAAAAAAGTCGATTGGGCGCGTTCGTTTCATTTCTGGATGAATCGGTGCATCATTTCATTTCCGGCCCGGATCGGTGCATTAAATGCAACACCGGCATGGTTTTCGGCACAGTAACGAAACTGACCCAAACGAACCAAAACATCACTATTGGGTCCAAAAAAGTGGATTGGGTGCGTTCATTTTGTTTCTAGATGAATCGGTGCATCGTTCCATTTCCGGCCCGGATCGATGCATTAAATGCAACACCGGCATGATTTTTGGCACAGTAACGAAAATGACCCAAACGAACCAAAACATCACTATTGGCTACATAAATGTGGATTTGGCATGTTCGTTTCGTTTCTGGACGAATCGGTGCATCGTTTCATTTCCGGCCCGGATCGGTGCATTAAAAGCAACACCGGCATGGTTTTCGGAATAGTAACGAAACTGACCCAAACGAACCAAAACATCACTATTGTGTCCAAAAAAGTGGATTGGGTGCATTCATTTTGTTTCTGGATGAATCGGTGCATCGTTTCATTTCCGGCCCGTATCGATGCATTAAATGCAACACCGGCATGGTTTTCGGCACAGTAACGAAACTGACCCAAACGAACCAAACCAAAACTATTCGGTCCAAAAAAGTCGATTGGGCGCGTTCGTTTCATTTCTGGATGAATCGGTGCATCATTTCATTTCCGGCCCGGATCGGTGCATTAAATGCAACACCGGCATGGTTTTCGGCACAGTAACGAAACTGACCCAAACGAACCAAAACATCACTATTGGGTCCAAAAAAGTGGATTGGGTGCGTTCATTTTGTTTCTAGATGAATCGGTGCATCGTTTCATTTCTGGCCCGGATCGATGCATTAAATGCAACACCGGCATGGTTTTCGGCACAGTAACGAAACTGACCCAAACGAACCAAAACAAAACTATAGGGTCCAAAAAAGTCGATTGGGCGCGTTCGTTTCATTTTTGGATGAATCGGTGCATCATTTCATTTCCGGCCCGGATCTGTGCATTAAATGCAACACCGGCATGGTTTTCGGCACAGTAACGAAACTGACCCAAACGAACCAAAACATCACTATTGGGTCCAAAAAAGTGGATTGGGTGCGTTCATTTTGTTTCTAGATGAATCGGTGCATCGTTCCATTTCCGGCCCGGATCGATGCATTAAATGCAACACCGACATGGTTTTTGGCACAGTAACGAAAATGACCCAAACGAACCAAAACATCACTATTGGCTACATAAATGTGGATTTGGCATGTTTGTTTCGTTTCTGGACGAATCGGTGCATCGTTTCATTTTCGGCCCGGATCGGTGCATTAAATGCAACACCGACATGGTTTTCGGCACAGTAACGAAACTGACCCAAACGAACCAAAACATTACTATTGGGTCCAAAAAAGTGGATTGGGTGCGTTCATTTTGTTTCTGGATGAATCGGTGCATCGTTTCATTTCCGGCCCGGATCGATGCATTAAATGCAACACTGGCATGATTTTCGTCACAGTAACGAAACTGACCCAAACGAACCGAAACCTAACTATTGGGTCCAAAAAAGTGGATTGGGTGCGTTTGTTTGGTTTCTGGACGAATCGGTGCATCGTTTCTTTTCCGGCCCGGATCGGTGCATTAAATGCAACACCGGCATGGTTTTCGGCACAGTAACGAAACTGACCCAAACCAACCAAAACATCACTATTGGGTCCACAAAAGTTGATTGGGCGCATTCGTTTAGTTTCTGGACGAATCGGTGCATCGTTTCATTTCCGGCCCGGATCGGTGCATTAAATGCAACACCGGCATGGTTTTCGGAATAGTAACGAAACTGACCCAAACGAACCAAAACATCACTATTGGGTCCAAAAAGGTAGATTGGGTGCGTTCGTTTCATTTCTAGACGAATCGGTGCATCCTTTCATTTCCGGCCCGGATCGGTGCATTAAATGCACCAACGGCATGGTTTTCGGCACAGTAACGAAACCGACCCAAACAAATCCAAACATCACTATTGGGTCGAAAAAAGTGGATTGGGTGCGTTTGTTTCATTTCTGGACGAATCGGTGCATCCTTTCATCTCCGGCCCGGATCGGTGCATTAAATGCAACACCGGCATGGTTTTCGGCACAGTAACGAAACCGACCCAAACGAACCAAAACATCACTATTGGGTCCAAAAAAGTTTATTGGGTGCGTTCATTTTGTTTCTAGATGAATCGGTGCATCGTTTCATTTCTGGCCCGGATCGATGCATTAAATGCAACACCGGCATGGTTTTCGGCACTGTAACGAAACTGACCCAAACGAACCAAAACAAAACTATAGGGTCCAAAAAAGTCGATTGGGCGCGTTCGTTTCATTTCTGGATGAATCGGTGCATCATTTCATTTCCGGCCCGGATCTGTGCATTAAATGCAACACCGGCATGGTTTTCGGAATAGTAACGAAACTGACCCAAACGAACCAAAACATCACTATTGTGTCCAAAAAAGTGGATTGGGTGCATTCATTTTGTTTCTGGATGAATCGGTGCATCGTTTCATTTCCGGGCCGGATCGATGCATTAAATGCAACACCGGCATGGTTTTCGGCACAGTAACGAAACTGACCCAAATGAACCAAACCAAAACTATTGGGTCCAAAAAAGTCGATTGGGCGCGTTCGTTTCATTTCTGGATGAATCGGTGCATCATTTCATTTCCGGCCCGGATCGGTGCACTAAATGCAACACCGGCATGGTTTTCGGCACAGTAACGAAACTGACCCAAATGAACCAAAACAACACTATTGGGTCCAAAAAAGTGGATTGGGTGCGTTCATTTTGTTTCTAGATGAATCGGTGCATCGTTCCATTTCCGGCCCGGATCGATGCATTAAATGCAACACCGGCATGATTTTTGGCACAGTAACGAAAATGACCCAAACGAACCAAAACATCACTATTGGCTACATAAATGTGGATTTGGCATGTTCGTTTCGTTTCTGGACGAATCGGTGCATCGTTTCATTTCCGGCCCGGATCGGTGCATTAAATGCAACACCGGCATGGTTTTCGGAATAGTAACGAAACTGACCCAAACGAACCAAAACATCACTATTGTGTCCAAAAAAGTGGATTGGGTGCATTCATTTTGTTTCTGGATGAATCGGTGCATCGTTTCATTTCCGGCCCGTATCGATGCATTAAATGCAACACCGGCATGGTTTTCGGCACAGTAACGAAACTGACCCAAATGAACCAAACCAAAACTATTGGGTCCAAAAAAGTCGATTGGGCGCGTTCGTTTCATTTCTGGATGAATCGGTGCATCATTTCATTTCCGGCCCGGATCGGTGCATTAAATGCAACACCGGCATGGTTTTCGGCACAGTAACGAAACTGAGCCAAACGAACCAAAACATCACTATTGGGTCCAAAAAAGTGGATTGGGTGCGTTCATTTTGTTTCTAGATGAATCAGTGCATCGTTTCATTTCTGGCCCGGATCGATGCATTAAATGCAACACCGGCATGGTTTTCGGCACAGTAACGAAACTGACCCAAACGAACCAAAACAAAACTATAGGGTCCAAAAAAGTCGATTGGGCGCGTTCGTTTCATTTCTGGATGAATCGGTGCATCATTTCATTTCCGGCCCGGATCTGTGCATTAAATGCAACACCGGCATGGTTTTCGGCACAGTAACGAAACTGACCCAAACGAACCAAAACATCACTATTGGGTCCAAAAAAGTGGATTGGGTGCGTTCATTTTGTTTCTAGATGAATCGGTGCATCGTTTCATTTCTGGCCCGGATCGATGCATTAAATGCAACACCGGCATGGTTTTCGGCACAGTAACGAAACTGACCCAAACGAACCAAAACAAAACTATAGGGTCCAAAAAAGTCGATTGGGCGCGTTCGTTTCATTTCTGGATGAATCGGTGCATCATTTCATTTCCGGCCCGGATCTGTGCATTAAATGCAACACCGGCATGGTTTTCGGCACAGTAACGAAACTGACCCAAACGAACCAAAACATAACTATTGGGTCCAAAAAAGTGGATTGGGTGCGTTCATTTTGTTTCTAGATGAATCGGTGCATCGTTCCATTTCCGGCCCGGATCGATGCATTAAATGCAACACCGACATGGTTTTTGGCACAGTAACGAAAATGACCCAAACGAACCAAAACATCACTATTGGCTACATAAATGTGGATTTGGCATGTTTGTTTCGTTTCTGGACGAATCGGTGCATCGTTTCATTTCCGGCCCGGATCGGTGCATTAAATGCAACACCGACATGGTTTTCGGCACAGTAACGAAACTGACCCAAACGAACCAAAACATTACTATTGGGTCCAAAAAAGTGGATTGGGTGCGTTCATTTTGTTTCTGGATGAATCGGTGCATCGTTTCATTTCCGGCCCGGATCGATGCATTAAATGCAACACTGGCATGATTTTCGTCACAGTAACGAAACTGACCCAAACGAACCGAAACCTAACTATTGGGTCCAAAAAAGTGGATTGGGTGCGTTTGTTTGGTTTCTGGACGAATCGGTGCATCGTTTCTTTTCCGGCCCGGATCGGTGCATTAAATGCAACACCGGCATGGTTTTCGGCACAGTAACGAAACTGACCCAAACCAACCAAAACATCACTATTGGGTCCACAAAAGTTGATTGGGCGCATTCGTTTAGTTTCTGGACGAATCGGTGCATCGTTTCATTTCCGGCCCAGATCGGTGCATTAAATGCAACACCGGCATGGTTTTCGGAATAGTAACGAAACTGACCCAAACGAACCAAAACATCACTATTGGGTCCAAAAAGGTAGATTGGGTGCGTTCGTTTCATTTCTAGACGAATCGGTGCATCCTTTCATTTCCGGCCCGGATCGGTGCATTAAATGCACCAACGGCATGGTTTTCGGCACAGTAACGAAACCGACCCAAACAAATCCAAACATCACTATTGGGTCGAAAAAAGTGGATTGGGTGCGTTTGTTTCATTTCTGGACGAATCGGTGCATCCTTTCATCTCCGGCCCGGATCGGTGCATTAAATGCAACACCGGCATGGTTTTCGGCACAGTAACGAAACCGACCCAAACGAACCAAAACATCACTATTGGGTCCAAAAAAGTGGATTGGGTGCGTTCATTTTGTTTCTAGATGAATCGGTGCATCGTTTCATTTCTGGCCCGGATCGATGCATTAAATGCAACACCGGCATGGTTTTCGGCACAGTAACGAAACTGACCCAAACGAACCAAAACAAAACTATAGGGTCCAAAAAAGTCGATTGGGCGCGTTCGTTTCATTTCTGGATGAATTGGTGCATCATTTCATTTCCGGCCCGGATCTGTGCATTAAATGCAACACCGGCATGGTTTTCGGAATAGTAACGAAACTGACCCAAACGAACCAAAACATCACTATTGTGTCCAAAAAAGTCGATTGGGTGCATTCATTTTGTTTCTGGATGAATCGGTGCATCGTTTCATTTCCGGCCCGGATCGATGCATTAAATGCAACACCGGCATGGTTTTCGGCACAGTAACGAAACTGACCCAAATGAACCAAACCAAAACTATTGGGTCCAAAAAAGTCGATTGGGCGCGTTCGTTTCATTTCTGGATGAATCGGTGCATCATTTCATTTCCGGCCCGGATCGGTGCATTAAATGCAACACCGGCATGGTTTTCGGCACAGTAACGAAACTGACCCAAACGAACCAAAACAACACTATTGGGTCCAAAAAAGTGGATTGGGTGCGTTCATTTTGTTTCTAGATGAATCGGTGCATCGTTCCATTTCCGGCCCGGATCGATGCATTAAATGCAACACCGGCATGATTTTTGGCACAGTAACGAAAATGACCCAAACGAACCAAAACATCACTATTGGCTACATAAATGTGGATTTGGCATGTTCGTTTCGTTTCTGGACGAATCGGTGCATCGTTTCATTTCCGGCCCGGATCGGTGCATTAAATGCAACACCGGCATGGTTTTCGGAATAGTAACGAAACTGACCCAAACGAACCAAAACATCACTATTGTGTCCAAAAAAGTGGATTGGGTGCATTCATTTTGTTTCTGGATGAATCGGTGCATCGTTTCATTTCCGGCCCGTATCGATGCATTAAATGCAACACCGGCATGGTTTTCGGCACAGTAACGAAACTGACCCAAACGAACCAAACCAAAACTATTGGGTCCAAAAAAGTCGATTGGGCGCGTTCGTTTCATTTCTGGATGAATCGGTGCATCATTTCATTTCCGGCCCGGATCGGTGCATTAAATGCAACACCGGCATGGTTTTCGGCACAGTAACGAAACTGAGCCAAACGAACCAAAACATCACTATTGGGTCCAAAAAAGTGGATTGGGTGCGTTCATTTTGTTTCTAGATGAATCAGTGCATCGTTTCATTTCTGGCCCGGATCGATGCATTAAATGCAACACTGGCATGATTTTCGTCACAGTAACGAAACTGACCCAAACGAACCGAAACCTAACTATTGGGTCCAAAAAAGTGGATTGGGTGCGTTTGTTTGGTTTCTGGACGAATCGATGCATCGTTTCTTTTCCGGCCCGGATCGGTGCATTAAATGCAACACTGGCATGGTTTTCGGCACAGTAACGAAACTGACCCAAACCAACCAAAACATCACTATTGGGTCCACAAAAGTTGATTGGGCGCATTCGTTTAGTTTCTGGACGAATCGGTGCATCGTTTCATTTCCGGCCCGGATCGGTGCATTAAATGCAACACCGGCATGGTTTTCGGAATAGTAACGAAACTGACCCAAACGAACCAAAACATCACTATTGTGTCCAAAAAAGTGGATTGTGTGCGTTCATTTTGTTTCTGGACGAATCGGTGCATCCTTTCATCTCCGGCCCGAATCGGTGCATTAAATGCAACAGGCATGGTTTTCGGCACAGTAATGAAACTGACCCAAACAAACCAAAACATCACTATTGGGTCCACAAAAGTGGATTGGGTGCGTTCATTTTGTTTCTGGATGAATCGGTGCATCGTTTCATTTCCGGCCGGATCGATGCATTAAATGCAACACTGGCATGATTTTCGTCACAGTAACGAAACTGACCCAAACGAACCGAAACATCACTATTGGGTCCAAAAAGGTAGATTGGGTGCGTTCGTTTCATTTCTGGACGAATCGGTGCATCCTTTCATATCCGGCCCGGATCGGTGCATTAAATGCACCACCGGCATGGTTTTCGGCACAGTAACGAAACTGATCCAAACAAATCCAAACATCACTATTGGGTCGAAAAAAGTGGATTGGTGCGTTTGTTTCATTTCTGGATGAATCGGTGCGTCCTTTCATCTCCGGCCCGGATCGGTGCATTAAATGCAACACCGGCATGGTTTTCGGCACAGTAACGAAACTGACCCAAACAAATCCAAACATCACTATTGGGTCGAAAAAAGTGGATTGGGTGCGTTTGTTTCATTTCTGGACGAATCGGTGCATCCTTTCATCTCCGGCCCGGATCGGTGCATTAAATGCAAAACCGGCATGGTTTTCGGCACAGTAACGAAACTGACCCAAACGAACCAAAACATCACTATTGTGTCCAAAAAAGTGGATTGGGTGCGTTCCTTTTGTTTCTAGATGAATCGGTGCATCGTTTCATTTCTGGTCCGGATCGATGCATTAAATGCAACACCGGCATGGTTTTCGGCACAGTAACGAAACTGACCCAAACGAACCAAAACAAAACTATTGGGTCCAAAAAAGTCGATTGGGCGCGTTCGTTTCATTTCTGGATGAATCGGTGCATCATTTCATTTCCGGCCCGGATCTGTGCATTAAATGCAACACCGGCATGGTTTTCGGCACAGTAACGAAACTGACCCAAACGAACCAAAACATCACTATTGGGTCCAAAAAAGTGGATTGGGTGCGTTCATTTTGTTTCTAGATGAATCGGTGCATCGTTCCATTTCCGGCCCGGATCGATGCATTAAATGCAACACCGACATGGTTTTTGGCACAGTAACGAAAATGACCCAAACGAACCAAAACATCACTATTGGCTACATAAATGTGGATTTGGCATGTTTGTTTCGTTTCTGGACGAATCGGTGCATCGTTTCATTTCCGGCCCGGATCGGTGCATTAAATGCAACACCGGCATGGTTTTCGGCACAGTAACAAAACTGACCCAAACGAACCAAAACATTACTATTGGGTCCAAAAAAGTGGATTGGGTGCGTTCATTTTGTTTCTGAATGAATCGGTGCATCGTTTCATTTCCGGCCCGGATCGATGCATTAAATGCAACACTGGCATGATTTTCGTCACAGTAACGAAACTGACCCAAACGAACCGAAACCTAACTATTGGGTCCAAAAAAGTGGATTGGGTGCGTTTGTTTGGTTTCTGGACGAATCGGTGCATCGTTTCTTTTCCGGCCCGGATCGGTGCATTAAATGCAACACCGGCATGGTTTTCGGCACAGTAACGAAACTGACCCAAACGAACCAAAACATCACTATTGGGTCCAAAAAAGTGGATTGGGTGCGTTCATTTTGTTTCTAGATGAATCGGTGCATCGTTTCATTTCTGGCCCGGATCGATGCATTAAATGCAACACTGGCATGATTTTCGTCACAGTAACGAAACTGACCCAAACGAACCGAAACCTAACTATTGGGTCCAAAAAAGTGGATTGGGTGCGTTTGTTTGGTTTCTGGACGAATCGATGCATCGTTTCTTTTCCGGCCCGGATCGGTGCATTAAATGCAACACTGGCATGGTTTTCGGCACAGTAACGAAACTGACCCAAACCAACCAAAACATCACTATTGGGTCCACAAAAGTTGATTGGGCGCATTCGTTTAGTTTCTGGACGAATCGGTGCATCGTTTCATTTCCGGCCCGGATCGGTGCATTAAATGCAACACCGGCATGGTTTTCGGAATAGTAACGAAACTGACCCAAACGAACCAAAACATCACTATTGTGTCCAAAAAAGTGGATTGTGTGCGTTCATTTTGTTTCTGGACGAATCGGTGCATCCTTTCATCTCCGGCCCGAATCGGTGCATTAAATGCAACAGGCATGGTTTTCGGCACAGTAATGAAACTGACCCAAACAAACCAAAACATCACTATTGGGTCCACAAAAGTGGATTGGGTGCGTTCATTTTGTTTCTGGATGAATCGGTGCATCGTTTCATTTCCGGCCGGATCGATGCATTAAATGCAACACTGGCATGATTTTCGTCACAGTAACGAAACTGACCCAAACGAACCGAAACATCACTATTGGGTCCAAAAAGGTAGATTGGGTGCGTTCGTTTCATTTCTGGACGAATCGGTGCATCCTTTCATATCCGGCCCGGATCGGTGCATTAAATGCACCACCGGCATGGTTTTCGGCACAGTAACGAAACTGATCCAAACAAATCCAAACATCACTATTGGGTCGAAAAAAGTGGATTGGTGCGTTTGTTTCATTTCTGGATGAAACGGTGCGTCCTTTCATCTCCGGCCCGGATCGGTGCATTAAATGCAACACCGGCATGGTTTTCGGCACAGTAACGAAACTGACCCAAACAAATCCAAACATCACTATTGGGTCGAAAAAAGTGGATTGGGTGCGTTTGTTTCATTTCTGGACGAATCGGTGCATCCTTTCATCTCCGGCCCGGATCGGTGCATTAAATGCAAAACCGGCATGGTTTTCGGCACAGTAACGAAACTGACCCAAACGAACCAAAACATCACTATTGTGTCCAAAAAAGTGGATTGGGTGCGTTCCTTTTGTTTCTAGATGAATCGGTGCATCGTTTCATTTCTGGTCCGGATCGATGCATTAAATGCAACACCGGCATGGTTTTCGGCACAGTAACGAAACTGACCCAAACGAACCAAAACAAAACTATTGGGTCCAAAAAAGTCGATTGGGCGCGTTCGTTTCATTTCTGGATGAATCGGTGCATCATTTCATTTCCGGCCCGGATCTGTGCATTAAATGCAACACCGGCATGGTTTTCGGCACAGTAACGAAACTGACCCAAACGAACCAAAACATCACTATTGGGTCCAAAAAAGTGGATTGGGTGCGTTCATTTTGTTTCTAGATGAATCGGTGCATCGTTCCATTTCCGGCCCGGATCGATGCATTAAATGCAACACCGACATGGTTTTTGGCACAGTAACGAAAATGACCCAAACGAACCAAAACATCACTATTGGCTACATAAATGTGGATTTGGCATGTTTGTTTCGTTTCTGGACGAATCGGTGCATCGTTTCATTTCCGGCCCGGATCGGTGCATTAAATGCAACACCGGCATGGTTTTCGGCACAGTAACAAAACTGACCCAAACGAACCAAAACATTACTATTGGGTCCAAAAAAGTGGATTGGGTGCGTTCATTTTGTTTCTGAATGAATCGGTGCATCGTTTCATTTCCGGCCCGGATCGATGCATTAAATGCAACACTGGCATGATTTTCGTCACAGTAACGAAACTGACCCAAACGAACCGAAACCTAACTATTGGGTCCAAAAAAGTGGATTGGGTGCGTTTGTTTGGTTTCTGGACGAATCGGTGCATCGTTTCTTTTCCGGCCCGGATCGGTGCATTAAATGCAACACCGGCATGGTTTTCGGCACAGTAACGAAACTGACCCAAACGAACCAAAACATCACTATTGGGTCCAAAAAAGTGGATTGGGTGCGTTCATTTTGTTTCTAGATGAATCGGTGCATCGTTTCATTTCTGGCCCGGATCGATGCATTAAATGCAACACCGGCATGGTTTTCGGCACAGTAACGAAACTGACCCAAACGAACCAAAACAAAACTATAGGGTCCAAAAAAGTCGATTGGGCGCGTTCGTTTCATTTCTGGATGAATCGGTGCATCATTTCATTTCCGGCCCGTATCTGTGCATTAAATGCAACACCGGCATGGTTTTCGGCACAGTAACGAAACTGACCCAAACGAACCAAAACATCACTATTGGGTCCAAAAAAGTGGATTGGGTGCGTTCATTTTGTTTCTGGATGAATCGGTGCATCGTTTCATTTCCGGCCCGGATCTGTGCATTAAATGCAACACCGGCATGGTTTTCGGCACAGTAGCGAAACTGACCCAAACGAACCAAAACATCACTATTGGGTCCAAAAAAGTGGATTGGGTGCGTTCATTTTGTTTCTAGATGAATCGGTGCATCGTTCCATTTCCGGCCCGGATCGATGCATTAAATGCAACACCGGCATGGTTTTCGGCACAGTAACGAAACTGACCCAAACGAACCAAAACAAAACTATAGGGTCCAAAAAAGTCGATTGGGCGCGTTCGTTTCATTTCTGGATGAATCGGTGCATCATTTCATTTCCGGCCCGGATCTGTGCATTAAATGCAACACCGGCATGGTTTTCGGCACAGTAACGAAACTGACCCAAACGAACCAAAACATCACTATTGGGTCCAAAAAAGTGGATTGGGTGCGTTCATTTTGTTTCTAGATGAATCGGTGCATCGTTTCATTTCTGGCCCGGATCGATGCATTAAATGCAACACCGGCATGGTTTTCGGCACAGTAACGAAACTGACCCAAACGAACCAAAACAAAACTATAGGGTCCAAAAAAGTCGATTGGGCGCGTTCGTTTCATTTCTGGATGAATCGGTGCATCATTTCATTTCCGGCCCGGATCTGTGCATTAAATGCAACACCGGCATGGTTTTCGGCACAGTAACGAAACTGACCCAAACGAACCAAAACATCACTATTGGGTCCAAAAAAGTGGATTGGGTGCGTTCATTTTGTTTCTAGATGAATCGGTGCATCGTTTCATTTCTGGCCCGGATCGATGCATTAAATGCAACACCGGCATGGTTTTCGGCACAGTAACGAAACTGACCCAAACGAACCAAAACAAAACTATAGGGTCCAAAAAAGTCGATTGGGCGCGTTCGTTTCATTTCTGGATGAATCGGTGCATCATTTCATTTCCGGCCCGGATCTGTGCATTAAATGCAACACCGGCATGGTTTTCGGCACAGTAACGAAACTGACCCAAACGAACCAAAACATAACTATTGGGTCCAAAAAAGTGGATTGGGTGCGTTCATTTTGTTTCTAGATGAATCGGTGCATCGTTCCATTTCCGGCCCGGATCGATGCATTAAATGCAACACCGACATGGTTTTTGGCACAGTAACGAAAATGACCCAAACGAACCAAAACATCACTATTGGCTACATAAATGTGGATTTGGCATGTTTGTTTCGTTTCTGGACGAATCGGTGCATCGTTTCATTTCCGGCCCGGATCGGTGCATTAAATGCAACACCGACATGGTTTTCGGCACAGTAACGAAACTGACCCAAACGAACCAAAACATTACTATTGGGTCCAAAAAAGTGGATTGGGTGCGTTCATTTTGTTTCCGGATGAATCGGTGCATCGTTTCATTTCCGGCCCGGATCGATGCATTAAATGCAACACTGGCATGATTTTCGTCACAGTAACGAAACTGACCCAAACGAACCGAAACCTAACTATTGGGTCCAAAAAAGTGGATTGGGTGCGTTTGTTTGGTTTCTGGACGAATCGGTGCATCGTTTCTTTTCCGGCCCGGATCGGTGCATTAAATGCAACACCGGCATGGTTTTCGGCACAGTAACGAAACTGACCCAAACCAACCAAAACATCACTATTGGGTCCACAAAAGTTGATTGGGCGCATTCGTTTAGTTTCTGGACGAATCGGTGCATCGTTTCATTTCCGGCCCAGATCGGTGCATTAAATGCAACACCGGCATGGTTTTCGGAATAGTAACGAAACTAACCCAAACGAACCAAAACATCACTATTGGGTCCAAAAAGGTAGATTGGGTGCGTTCGTTTCATTTCTAGACGAATCGGTGCATCCTTTCATTTCCGGCCCGGATCGGTGCATTAAATGCACCAACGGCATGGTTTTCGGCACAGTAACGAAACCGACCCAAACAAATCCAAACATCACTATTGGGTCAAAAAAAGTGGATTGGGTGCGTTTGTTTCATTTCTGGACGAATCGGTGCATCCTTTCATCTCCGGCCCGGATCGGTGCATTAAATGCAACACCGGCATGGTTTTCGGCACAGTAACGAAACCGACCCAAACGAACCAAAACATCACTATTGGGTCCAAAAAAGTGGATTGGGTGCGTTCATTTTGTTTCTAGATGAATCGGTGCATCGTTTCATTTCTGGCCCGGATCGATGCATTAAATGCAACACCGGCATGGTTTTCGGCACAGTAACGAAACTGACCCAAACGAACCAAAACAAAACTATAGGGTCCAAAAAAGTCGATTGGGCGCGTTCGTTTCATTTCTGGATGAATTGGTGCATCATTTCATTTCCGGCCCGGATCTGTGCATTAAATGCAACACCGGCATGGTTTTCGGAATAGTAACGAAACTGACCCAAACGAACCAAAACATCACTATTGGGTCCAAAAAAGTGGATTGGGTGCGTTCATTTTGTTTCTAGATGAATCGGTGCATCGTTTCATTTCTGGCCCGGATCGATGCATTAAATGCAACACCGGCATGGTTTTCGGCACAGTAACGAAACCGACCCAAACAAATCCAAACATCACTATTGGGTCGAAAAAAGTGGATTGGGTGCGTTTGTTTCATTTCTGGACGAATCGGTGCATCCTTTCATCTCCGGCCCGGATCGGTGCATTAAATGCAACACCGGCATGGTTTTCGGCACAGTAGCGAAACTGACCCAAACGAACCAAAACATCACTATTGGGTCCAAAAAAGTGGATTGGGTGCGTTCATTTTGTTTCTAGATGAATCGGTGCATCGTTCCATTTCCGGCCCGGATCGATGCATTAAATGCAACACCGGCATGGTTTTCGGCACAGTAACGAAACTGACCCAAACGAACCAAAACAAAACTATAGGGTCCAAAAAAGTCGATTGGGCGCGTTCGTTTCATTTCTGGATGAATCGGTGCATCATTTCATTTCCGGCCCGGATCTGTGCATTAAATGCAACACCGGCATGGTTTTCGGCACAGTAACGAAACTGACCCAAACGAACCAAAACATCACTATTGGGTCCAAAAAAGTGGATTGGGTGCGTTCATTTTGTTTCTAGATGAATCGGTGCATCGTTTCATTTCTGGCCCGGATCGATGCATTAAATGCAACACCGGCATGGTTTTCGGCACAGTAACGAAACTGACCCAAACGAACCAAAACAAAACTATAGGGTCCAAAAAAGTCGATTGGGCGCGTTCGTTTCATTTCTGGATGAATCGGTGCATCATTTCATTTCCGGCCCGGATCTGTGCATTAAATGCAACACCGGCATGGTTTTCGGCACAGTAACGAAACTGACCCAAACGAACCAAAACATCACTATTGGGTCCAAAAAAGTGGATTGGGTGCGTTCATTTTGATTCTAGATGAATCGGTGCATCGTTTCATTTCTGGCCCGGATCGATGCATTAAATGCAACACCGGCATGGTTTTCGGCACAGTAACGAAACTGACCCAAACGAACCAAAACAAAACTATAGGGTCCAAAAAAGTCGATTGGGCGCGTTCGTTTCATTTCTGGATGAATCGGTGCATCATTTCATTTCCGGCCCGGATCTGTGCATTAAATGCAACACCGGCATGGTTTTCGGCACAGTAACGAAACTGACCCAAACGAACCAAAACATAACTATTGGGTC
This sequence comes from Echinochloa phyllopogon, assembly GCA_033239725.1. Taxonomy (NCBI): domain Eukaryota; kingdom Viridiplantae; phylum Streptophyta; class Magnoliopsida; order Poales; family Poaceae; genus Echinochloa; species Echinochloa phyllopogon. The sequence goes on from BTCW01000018.1 coordinate 36,484,280, forward strand.
CAAAAAAGTGGATTGGGTGCGTTCATTTTGTTTCTAGATGAATCGGTGCATCGTTCCATTTCCGGCCCGGATCGATGCATTAAATGCAACACCGACATGGTTTTTGGCACAGTAACGAAAATGACCCAAACGAACCAAAACATCACTATTGGCTACATAAATGTGGATTTGGCATGTTTGTTTCGTTTCTGGACGAATCGGTGCATCGTTTCATTTCCGGCCCGGATCGGTGCATTAAATGCAACACCGACATGGTTTTCGGCACAGTAACGAAACTGACCCAAACGAACCAAAACATTACTATTGGGTCCAAAAAAGTGGATTGGGTGCGTTCATTTTGTTTCTGGATGAATCGGTGCATCGTTTCATTTCCGGCCCGGATCGATGCATTAAATGCAACACTGGCATGATTTTCGTCACAGTAACGAAACTGACCCAAACGAACCGAAACCTAACTATTGGGTCCAAAAAAGTGGATTGGGTGCGTTTGTTTGGTTTCTCGACGAATCGGTGCATCGTTTCTTTTCCGGCCCGGATCGGTGCATTAAATGCAACACCGGCATGGTTTTCGGCACAGTAACGAAACTGACCCAAACCAACCAAAACATCACTATTGGGTCCACAAAAGTTGATTGGGCGCATTCGTTTAGTTTCTGGACGAATCGGTGCATCGTTTCATTTCCGGCCCAGATCGGTGCATTAAATGCAACACCGGCATGGTTTTCGGAATAGTAACGAAACTAACCCAAACGAACCAAAACATCACTATTGGGTCCAAAAAGGTAGATTGGGTGCGTTCGTTTCATTTCTAGACGAATCGGTGCATCCTTTCATTTCCGGCCCGGATCGGTGCATTAAATGCACCAACGGCATGGTTTTCGGCACAGTAACGAAACCGACCCAAACAAATCCAAACATCACTATTGGGTCGAAAAAAGTGGATTGGGTGCGTTTGTTTCATTTCTGGACGAATCGGTGCATCCTTTCATCTCCGGCCCGGATCGGTGCATTAAATGCAACACCGGCATGGTTTTCGGCACAGTAACGAAACCGACCCAAACGAACCAAAACATCACTATTGGGTCCAAAAAAGTGGATTGGGTGCGTTCATTTTGTTTCTAGATGAATCGGTGCATCGTTTCATTTCTGGCCCGGATCGATGCATTAAATGCAACACCGGCATGGTTTTCGGCACAGTAACGAAACTGACCCAAACGAACCAAAACAAAACTATAGGGTCCAAAAAAGTCGATTGGGCGCGTTCGTTTCATTTCTGGATGAATTGGTGCATCATTTCATTTCCGGCCCGGATCTGTGCATTAAATGCAACACCGGCATGGTTTTCGGAATAGTAACGAAACTGACCCAAACGAACCAAAACATCACTATTGGGTCCAAAAAAGTGGATTGGGTGCGTTCATTTTGTTTCTAGATGAATCGGTGCATCGTTTCATTTCTGGCCCGGATCGATGCATTAAATGCAACACCGGCATGGTTTTCGGCACAGTAACGAAACTGACCCAAACGAACCAAAACAAAACTATAGGGTCCAAAAAAGTCGATTGGGCGCGTTCGTTTCATTTCTGGATGAATCGGTGCATCATTTCATTTCCGGCCCGGATCTGTGCATTAAATGCAACACCGGCATGGTTTTCGGCACAGTAACGAAACTGACCCAAACGAACCAAAACATCACTATTGGGTCCAAAAAAGTGGATTGGGTGCGTTCATTTTGTTTCTAGATGAATCGGTGCATCGTTTCATTTCTGGCCCGGATCGATGCATTAAATGCAACACCGGCATGGTTTTCGGCACAGTAACGAAACTGACCCAAACGAACCAAAACAAAACTATAGGGTCCAAAAAAGTCGATTGGGCACGTTCGTTTCATTTCTGGATGAATCGGTGCATCATTTCATTTCCGGCCCGGATCTGTGCATTAAATGCAACACCGGCATGGTTTTCGGCACAGTAACGAAACTGACCCAAACGAACCAAAACATAACTATTGGGTCCAAAAAAGTGGATTGGGTGCGTTCATTTTGTTTCTAGATGAATCGGTGCATCGTTCCATTTCCGGCCCGGATCGATGCATTAAATGCAACACCGACATGGTTTTTGGCACAGTAACGAAAATGACCCAAACGAACCAAAACATCACTATTGGCTACATAAATGTGGATTTGGCATGTTTGTTTCGTTTCTGGACGAATCGGTGCATCGTTTCATTTCCGGCCCGGATCGGTGCATTAAATGCAACACCGACATGGTTTTCGGCACAGTAACGAAACTGACCCAAACGAACCAAAACATTACTATTGGGTCCAAAAAAGTGGATTGGGTGCGTTCATTTTGTTTCTGGATGAATCGGTGCATCGTTTCATTTCCGGCCCGGATCGATGCATTAAATGCAACACTGGCATGATTTTCGTCACAGTAACGAAACTGACCCAAACGAACCGAAACCTAACTATTGGGTCCAAAAAAGTGGATTGGGTGCGTTTGTTTGGTTTCTGGACGAATCGGTGCATCGTTTCTTTTCCGGCCCGGATCGGTGCATTAAATGCAACACCGGCATGGTTTTCGGCACAGTAACGAAACTGACCCAAACCAACCAAAACATCACTATTGGGTCCACAAAAGTTGATTGGGCGCATTCGTTTAGTTTCTGGACGAATCGGTGCATCGTTTCATTTCCGGCCCAGATCGGTGCATTAAATGCAACACCGGCATGGTTTTCGGAATAGTAACGAAACTAACCCAAACGAACCAAAACATCACTATTGGGTCCAAAAAGGTAGATTGGGTGCGTTCGTTTCATTTCTAGACGAATCGGTGCATCCTTTCATTTCCGGCCCGGATCGGTGCATTAAATGCACCAACGGCATGGTTTTCGGCACAGTAACGAAACCGACCCAAACAAATCCAAACATCACTATTGGGTCGAAAAAAGTGGATTGGGTGCGTTTGTTTCATTTCTGGACGAATCGGTGCATCCTTTCATCTCCGGCCCGGATCGGTGCATTAAATGCAACACCGGCATGGTTTTCGGCACAGTAACGAAACCGACCCAAACGAACCAAAACATCACTATTGGGTCCAAAAAAGTGGATTGGGTGCGTTCATTTTGTTTCTAGATGAATCGGTGCATCGTTTCATTTCTGGCCCGGATCGATGCATTAAATGCAACACCGGCATGGTTTTCGGCACAGTAACGAAACTGACCCAAACGAACCAAAACAAAACTATAGGGTCCAAAAAAGTCGATTGGGCGCGTTCGTTTCATTTCTGGATGAATTGGTGCATCATTTCATTTCCGGCCCGGATCTGTGCATTAAATGCAACACCGGCATGGTTTTCGGAATAGTAACGAAACTGACCCAAACGAACCAAAACATCACTATTGTGTCCAAAAAAGTCGATTGGGTGCATTCATTTTGTTTCTGGATGAATCGGTGCATCGTTTCATTTCCGGCCCGGATCGATGCATTAAATGCAACACCGGCATGGTTTTCGGCACAGTAACGAAACTGACCCAAATGAACCAAACCAAAACTATTGGGTCCAAAAAAGTCGATTGGGCGCGTTCGTTTCATTTCTGGATGAATCGGTGCATCATTTCATTTCCGGCCCGGATCGGTGCATTAAATGCAACACCGGCATGGTTTTCGGCACAGTAACGAAACTGACCCAAACGAACCAAAACAACACTATTGGGTCCAAAAAAGTGGATTGGGTGCGTTCATTTTGTTTCTAGATGAATCGGTGCATCGTTCCATTTCCGGCCCGGATCGATGCATTAAATGCAACACCGGCATGATTTTTGGCACAGTAACGAAAATGACCCAAACGAACCAAAACATCACTATTGGCTACATAAATGTGGATTTGGCATGTTCGTTTCGTTTCTGGACGAATCGGTGCATCGTTTCATTTCCGGCCCGGATCGGTGCATTAAATGCAACACCGGCATGGTTTTCGGAATAGTAACGAAACTGACCCAAACGAACCAAAACATCACTATTGTGTCCAAAAAAGTGGATTGGGTGCATTCATTTTGTTTCTGGATGAATCGGTGCATCGTTTCATTTCCGGCCCGTATCGATGCATTAAATGCAACACCGGCATGGTTTTCGGCACAGTAACGAAACTGACCCAAACGAACCAAACCAAAACTATTGGGTCCAAAAAAGTCGATTGGGCGCGTTCGTTTCATTTCTGGATGAATCGGTGCATCATTTCATTTCCGGCCCGGATCGGTGCATTAAATGCAACACCGGCATGGTTTTCGGCACAGTAACGAAACTGAGCCAAACGAACCAAAACATCACTATTGGGTCCAAAAAAGTGGATTGGGTGCGTTCATTTTGTTTCTAGATGAATCAGTGCATCGTTTCATTTCTGGCCCGGATCGATGCATTAAATGCAACACTGGCATGATTTTCGTCACAGTAACGAAACTGACCCAAACGAACCGAAACCTAACTATTGGGTCCAAAAAAGTGGATTGGGTGCGTTTGTTTGGTTTCTGGACGAATCGGTGCATCGTTTCTTTTCCGGCCCGGATCGGTGCATTAAATGCAACACTGGCATGGTTTTCGGCACAGTAACGAAACTGACCCAAACCAACCAAAACATCACTATTGGGTCCACAAAAGTTGATTGGGCGCATTCGTTTAGTTTCTGGACGAATCGGTGCATCGTTTCATTTCCGGCCCGGATCGGTGCATTAAATGCAACACCGGCATGGTTTTCGGAATAGTAACGAAACTGACCCAAACGAACCAAAACATCACTATTGTGTCCAAAAAAGTGGATTGTGTGCGTTCATTTTGTTTCTGGACGAATCGGTGCATCCTTTCATCTCCGGCCCGAATCGGTGCATTAAATGCAACAGGCATGGTTTTCGGCACAGTAATGAAACTGACCCAAACAAACCAAAACATCACTATTGGGTCCACAAAAGTGGATTGGGTGCGTTCATTTTGTTTCTGGATGAATCGGTGCATCGTTTCATTTCCGGCCGGATCGATGCATTAAATGCAACACTGGCATGATTTTCGTCACAGTAACGAAACTGACCCAAACGAACCGAAACATCACTATTGGGTCCAAAAAGGTAGATTGGGTGCGTTCGTTTCATTTCTGGACGAATCGGTGCATCCATTCATTTCCGGCCCGGATCGGTGCATTAAATGCACCACCGGCATGGTTTTCGGCACAGTAACGAAACTGATCCAAACAAATCCAAACATCACTATTGGGTCGAAAAAAGTGGATTGGTGCGTTTGTTTCATTTCTGGATGAATCGGTGCGTCCTTTCATCTCCGGCCCGGATCGGTGCATTAAATGCAACACCGGCATGGTTTTCGGCACAGTAACGAAACTGACCCAAACAAATCCAAACATCACTATTGGGTCGAAAAAAGTGGATTGGGTGCGTTTGTTTCATTTCTGGACGAATCGGTGCATCCTTTCATCTCCGGCCCGGATCGGTGCATTAAATGCAAAACCGGCATGGTTTTCGGCACAGTAACGAAACTGACCCAAACGAACCAAAACATCACTATTGTGTCCAAAAAAGTGGATTGGGTGCGTTCCTTTTGTTTCTAGATGAATCGGTGCATCGTTTCATTTCTGGTCCGGATCGATGCATTAAATGCAACACCGGCATGGTTTTCGGCACAGTAACGAAACTGACCCAAACGAACCAAAACAAAACTATTGGGTCCAAAAAAGTCGATTGGGCGCGTTCGTTTCATTTCTGGATGAATCGGTGCATCATTTCATTTCCGGCCCGGATCTGTGCATTAAATGCAACACCGGCATGGTTTTCGGAATAGTAACGAAACTGACCCAAACGAACCAAAACATCACTATTGTGTCCAAAAAAGTCGATTGGGTGCATTCATTTTGTTTCTGGATGAATCGGTGCATCGTTTCATTTCCGGCCCGGATCGATGCATTAAATGCAACACCGGCATGGTTTTCGGCACAGTAACGAAACTGACCCAAATGAACCAAACCAAAACTATTGGGTCCAAAAAAGTCGATTGGGCGCGTTCGTTTCATTTCTGGATGAATCGGTGCATCATTTCATTTCCGGCCCGGATCGGTGCATTAAATGCAACACCGGCATGGTTTTCGGCACAGTAACGAAACTGACCCAAACGAACCAAAACAACACTATTGGGTCCAAAAAAGTGGATTGGGTGCGTTCATTTTGTTTCTAGATGAATCGGTGCATCGTTCCATTTCCGGCCCGGATCGATGCATTAAATGCAACACCGGCATGATTTTTGGCACAGTAACGAAAATGACCCAAACGAACCAAAACATCACTATTGGCTACATAAATGTGGATTTGGCATGTTCGTTTCGTTTCTGGACGAATCGGTGCATCGTTTCATTTCCGGCCCGGATCGGTGCATTAAATGCAACACCGGCATGGTTTTCGGAATAGTAACGAAACTGACCCAAACGAACCAAAACATCACTATTGTGTCCAAAAAAGTGGATTGGGTGCATTCATTTTGTTTCTGGATGAATCGGTGCATCGTTTCATTTCCGGCCCGTATCGATGCATTAAATGCAACACCGGCATGGTTTTCGGCACAGTAACGAAACTGACCCAAACGAACCAAACCAAAACTATTGGGTCCAAAAAAGTCGATTGGGCGCGTTCGTTTCATTTCTGGATGAATCGGTGCATCATTTCATTTCCGGCCCGGATCGGTGCATTAAATGCAACACCGGCATGGTTTTCGGCACAGTAACGAAACTGAGCCAAACGAACCAAAACATCACTATTGGGTCCAAAAAAGTGGATTGGGTGCGTTCATTTTGTTTCTAGATGAATCAGTGCATCGTTTCATTTCTGGCCCGGATCGATGCATTAAATGCAACACTGGCATGATTTTCGTCACAGTAACGAAACTGACCCAAACGAACCGAAACCTAACTATTGGGTCCAAAAAAGTGGATTGGGTGCGTTTGTTTGGTTTCTGGACGAATCGGTGCATCGTTTCTTTTCCGGCCCGGATCGGTGCATTAAATGCAACACTGGCATGGTTTTCGGCACAGTAACGAAACTGACCCAAACCAACCAAAACATCACTATTGGGACCACAAAAGTTGATTGGGCGCATTCGTTTAGTTTCTGGACGAATCGGTGCATCGTTTCATTTCCGGCCCGGATCGGTGCATTAAATGCAACACCGGCATGGTTTTCGGAATAGTAACGAAACTGACCCAAACGAACCAAAACATCACTATTGGGTCCAAAAAAGTGGATTGTGTGCGTTCATTTTGTTTCTGGACGAATCGGTGCATCGTTTCATCTCCGGCCCAGATCGGTGCATTAAATGCAACAGGCATGGTTTTCGGCACAGTAATGAAACTGACCCAAACAAACCAAAACATCACTATTGGGTCCACAAAAGTGGATTGGGTGCGTTCATTTTGTTTCTGGATGAATCGGTGCATCGTTTCATTTCCGGCCGGATCGATGCATTAAATGCAACACTGGCATGATTTTCGTCACAGTAACGAAACTGACCCAAACGAACCGAAACATCACTATTGGGTCCAAAAAGGTAGATTGGGTGCGTTCGTTTCATTTCTGGACGAATCGGTGCATCCTTTCATTTCCGGCCCGGATCGGTGCATTAAATGCACCACCGGCATGGTTTTCGGCACAGTAACGAAACTGATCCAAACAAATCCAAACATCACTATTGGGTCGAAAAAAGTGGATTGGTGCGTTTGTTTCATTTCTGGATGAATCGGTGCGTCCTTTCATCTCCGGCCCGGATCGGTGCATTAAATGCAACACCGGCATGGTTTTCGGCACAGTAACGAAACTGACCCAAACAAATCCAAACATCACTATTGGGTCGAAAAAAGTGGATTGGGTGCGTTTGTTTCATTTCTGGACGAATCGGTGCATCCTTTCATCTCCGGCCCGGATCGGTGCATTAAATGCAAAACCGGCATGGTTTTCGGCACAGTAACGAAACTGACCCAAACGAACCAAAACATCACTATTGTGTCCAAAAAAGTGGATTGGGTGCGTTCCTTTTGTTTCTAGATGAATCGGTGCATCGTTTCATTTCTGGTCCGGATCGATGCATTAAATGCAACACCGGCATGGTTTTCGGCACAGTAACGAAACTGACCCAAACGAACCAAAACAAAACTATTGGGTCCAAAAAAGTCGATTGGGCGCGTTCGTTTCATTTCTGGATGAATCGGTGCATCATTTCATTTCCGGCCCGGATCTGTGCATTAAATGCAACACCGGCATGGTTTTCGGCACAGTAACGAAACTGACCCAAACGAACCAAAACATCACTATTGGGTCCAAAAAAGTGGATTGGGTGCGTTCATTTTGTTTCTAGATGAATCGGTGCATCGTTCCATTTCCGGCCCGGATCGATGCATTAAATGCAACACCGACATGGTTTTTGGCACAGTAACGAAAATGACCCAAACGAACCAAAACATCACTATTGGCTACATAAATGTGGATTTGGCATGTTTGTTTCGTTTCTGGACGAATCGGTGCATCGTTTCATTTCCGGCCCGGATCGGTGCATTAAATGCAACACCGGCATGGTTTTCGGCACAGTAACAAAACTGACCCAAACGAACCAAAACATTACTATTGGGTCCAAAAAAGTGGATTGGGTGCGTTCATTTTGTTTCTGAATGAATCGGTGCATCGTTTCATTTCCGGCCCGGATCGATGCATTAAATGCAACACTGGCATGATTTTCGTCACAGTAACGAAACTGACCCAAACGAACCGAAACCTAACTATTGGGTCCAAAAAAGTGGATTGGGTGCGTTTGTTTGGTTTCTGGACGAATCGGTGCATCGTTTCTTTTCCGGCCCGGATCGGTGCATTAAATGCAACACCGGCATGGTTTTCGGCACAGTAACGAAACTGACCCAAACCAACCAAAACATCACTATTGGGTCCACAAAAGTTGATTGGGCGCATTCGTTTAGTTTCTGGACGAATCGGTGCATCGTTTCATTTCCGGCCCGGATCGGTGCATTAAATGCAACACCGGCATGGTTTTCGGAATAGTAACGAAACTGACCCAAACGAACCAAAACATCACTATTGGGTCCAAAAAGGTAGATTGGGTGCGTTCGTTTCATTTCTAGACGAATCGGTGCATCCTTTCATTTCCGGCCCGGATCGGTGCATTAAATGCACCAACGGCATGGTTTTCGGCACAGTAACGAAACCGACCCAAACAAATCCAAACATCACTATTGGGTCGAAAAAAGTGGATTGGGTGCGTTTGTTTCATTTCTGGACGAATCGGTGCATCCTTTCATCTCCGGCCCGGATCGGTGCATTAAATGCAACACCGGCATGGTTTTCGGCACAGTAACGAAACCGACCCAAACGAACCAAAACATCACTATTGGGTCCAAAAAAGTGGATTGGGTGCGTTCATTTTGTTTCTAGATGAATCGGTGCATCGTTTCATTTCTGGCCCGGATCGATGCATTAAATGCAACACCGGCATGGTTTTCGGCACAGTAACGAAACTGACCCAAACGAACCAAAACAAAACTATAGGGTCCAAAAAAGTCGATTGGGCGCGTTCGTTTCATTTCTGGATGAATCGGTGCATCATTTCATTTCCGGCCCGGATCTGTGCATTAAATGCAACACCGGCATGGTTTTCGGCACAGTAACGAAACTGACCCAAACGAACCAAAACATCACTATTGGGTCCAAAAAAGTGGATTGGGTGCGTTCATTTTGTTTCTAGATGAATCGGTGCATCGTTTCATTTCTGGCCCGGATCGATGCATTAAATGCAACACCGGCATGGTTTTCGGCACAGTAACGAAACTGACCCAAACGAACCAAAACAAAACTATAGGGTCCAAAAAAGTCGATTGGGCGCGTTCGTTTCATTTCTGGATGAATCGGTGCATCATTTCATTTCCGGCCCGTATCTGTGCATTAAATGCAACACCGGCATGGTTTTCGGCACAGTAACGAAACTGACCCAAACGAACCAAAACATCACTATTGGGTCCAAAAAAGTGGATTGGGTGCGTTCATTTTGTTTCTGGATGAATCGGTGCATCGTTTCATTTCCGGCCCGGATCTGTGCATTAAATGCAACACCGGCATGGTTTTCGGCACAGTAGCGAAACTGACCCAAACGAACCAAAACATCACTATTGGGTCCAAAAAAGTGGATTGGGTGCGTTCATTTTGTTTCTAGATGAATCGGTGCATCGTTCCATTTCCGGCCCGGATCGATGCATTAAATGCAACACCGGCATGGTTTTCGGCACAGTAACGAAACTGACCCAAACGAACCAAAACAAAACTATAGGGTCCAAAAAAGTCGATTGGGCGCGTTCGTTTCATTTCTGGATGAATCGGTGCATCATTTCATTTCCGGCCCGGATCTGTGCATTAAATGCAACACCGGCATGGTTTTCGGCACAGTAACGAAACTGACCCAAACGAACCAAAACATCACTATTGGGTCCAAAAAAGTGGATTGGGTGCGTTCATTTTGTTTCTGGATGAATCGGTGCATCGTTTCATTTCCGGCCCGGATCTGTGCATTAAATGCAACACCGGCATGGTTTTCGGCACAGTAGCGAAACTGACCCAAACGAACCAAAACATCACTATTGGGTCCAAAAAAGTGGATTGGGTGCGTTCATTTTGTTTCTAGATGAATCGGTGCATCGTTTCATTTCTGGCCCGGATCGATGCATTAAATGCAACACCGGCATGGTTTTCGGCACAGTAACGAAACTGACCCAAACGAACCAAAACAAAACTATAGGGTCCAAAAAAGTCGATTGGGCGCGTTCGTTTCATTTCTGGATGAATCGGTGCATCATTTCATTTCCGGCCCGGATCTGTGCATTAAATGCAACACCGGCATGGTTTTCGGCACAGTAACGAAACTGACCCAAACGAACCAAAACATCACTATTGGGTCCAAAAAAGTGGATTGGGTGCGTTCATTTTGTTTCTAGATGAATCGGTGCATCGTTTCATTTCTGGCCCGGATCGATGCATTAAATGCAACACCGGCATGGTTTTCGGCACAGTAACGAAACTGACCCAAACGAACCAAAACAAAACTATAGGGTCCAAAAAAGTCGATTGGGCGCGTTCGTTTCATTTCTGGATGAATCGGTGCATCATTTCATTTCCGGCCCGGATCTGTGCATTAAATGCAACACCGGCATGGTTTTCGGCACAGTAACGAAACTGACCCAAACGAACCAAAACATAACTATTGGGTCCAAAAAAGTGGATTGGGTGCGTTCATTTTGTTTCTAGATGAATCGGTGCATCGTTCCATTTCCGGCCCGGATCGATGCATTAAATGCAACACCGACATGGTTTTTGGCACAGTAACGAAAATGACCCAAACGAACCAAAACATCACTATTGGCTACATAAATGTGGATTTGGCATGTTTGTTTCGTTTCTGGACGAATCGGTGCATCGTTTCATTTCCGGCCCGGATCGGTGCATTAAATGCAACACCGACATGGTTTTCGGCACAGTAACGAAACTGACCCAAACGAACCAAAACATTACTATTGGGTCCAAAAAAGTGGATTGGGTGCGTTCATTTTGTTTCTGGATGAATCGGTGCATCGTTTCATTTCCGGCCCGGATCGATGCATTAAATGCAACACTGGCATGATTTTCGTCACAGTAACGAAACTGACCCAAACGAACCGAAACCTAACTATTGGGTCCAAAAAAGTGGATTGGGTGCGTTTGTTTGGTTTCTGGACGAATCGGTGCATCGTTTCTTTTCCGGCCCGGATCGGTGCATTAAATGCAACACCGGCATGGTTTTCGGCACAGTAACGAAACTGACACAAACCAACCAAAACATCACTATTGGGTCCACAAAAGTTGATTGGGCGCATTCGTTTAGTTTCTGGACGAATCGGTGCATCGTTTCATTTCCGGCCCAGATCGGTGCATTAAATGCAACACCGGCATGGTTTTCGGAATAGTAACGAAACTGACCCAAACGAACCAAAACATCACTATTGGGTCCAAAAAGGTAGATTGGGTGCGTTCGTTTCATTTCTAGACGAATCGGTGCATCCTTTCATTTCCGGCCCGGATCGGTGCATTAAATGCACCAACGGCATGGTTTTCGGCACAGTAACGAAACCGACCCAAACAAATCCAAACATCACTATTGGGTCGAAAAAAGTGGATTGGGTGCGTTTGTTTCATTTCTGGACGAATCGGTGCATCCTTTCATCTCCGGCCCGGATCGGTGCATTAAATGCAACACCGGCATGGTTTTCGGCACAGTAACGAAACCGACCCAAACGAACCAAAACATCACTATTGGGTCCAAAAAAGTGGATTGGGTGCGTTCATTTTGTTTCTAGATGAATCGGTGCATCGTTTCATTTCTGGCCCGGATCGATGCATTAAATGCAACACCGGCATGGTTTTCGGCACAGTAACGAAACTGACCCAAACGAACCAAAACAAAACTATAGGGTCCAAAAAAGTCGATTGGGCGCGTTCGTTTCATTTCTGGATGAATTGGTGCATCATTTCATTTCCGGCCCGGATCTGTGCATTAAATGCAACACCGGCATGGTTTTCGGAATAGTAACGAAACTGACCCAAACGAACCAAAACATCACTATTGTGTCCAAAAAAGTCGATTGGGTGCATTCATTTTGTTTCTGGATGAATCGGTGCATCGTTTCATTTCCGGCCCGGATCGATGCATTAAATGCAACACCGGCATGGTTTTCGGCACAGTAACGAAACTGACCCAAATGAACCAAACCAAAACTATTGGGTCCAAAAAAGTCGATTGGGCGCGTTCGTTTCATTTCTGGATGAATCGGTGCATCATTTCATTTCCGGCCCGGATCGGTGCATTAAATGCAACACCGGCATGGTTTTCGGCACAGTAACGAAACTGACCCAAACGAACCAAAACAACACTATTGGGTCCAAAAAAGTGGATTGGGTGCGTTCATTTTGTTTCTAGATGAATCGGTGCATCGTTCCATTTCCGGCCCGGATCGATGCATTAAATGCAACACCGGCATGATTTTTGGCACAGTAACGAAAATGACCCAAACGAACCAAAACATCACTATTGGCTACATAAATGTGGATTTGGCATGTTCGTTTCGTTTCTGGACGAATCGGTGCATCGTTTCATTTCCGGCCCGGATCGGTGCATTAAATGCAACACCGGCATGGTTTTCGGAATAGTAACGAAACTGACCCAAACGAACCAAAACATCACTATTGTGTCCAAAAAAGTGGATTGGGTGCATTCATTTTGTTTCTGGATGAATCGGTGCATCGTTTCATTTCCGGCCCGTATCGATGCATTAAATGCAACACCGGCATGGTTTTCGGCACAGTAACGAAACTGACCCAAACGAACCAAACCAAAACTATTGGGTCCAAAAAAGTCGATTGGGCGCGTTCGTTTCATTTCTGGATGAATCGGTGCATCATTTCATTTCCGGCCCGGATCGGTGCATTAAATGCAACACCGGCATGGTTTTCGGCACAGTAACGAAACTGAGCCAAACGAACCAAAACATCACTATTGGGTCCAAAAAAGTGGATTGGGTGCGTTCATTTTGTTTCTAGATGAATCAGTGCATCGTTTCATTTCTGGCCCGGATCGATGCATTAAATGCAACACTGGCATGATTTTCGTCACAGTAACGAAACTGACCCAAACGAACCGAAACCTAACTATTGGGTCCAAAAAAGTGGATTGGGTGCGTTTGTTTGGTTTCTGGACGAATCGGTGCATCGTTTCTTTTCCGGCCCGGATCGGTGCATTAAATGCAACACTGGCATGGTTTTCGGCACAGTAACGAAACTGACCCAAACCAACCAAAACATCACTATTGGGTCCACAAAAGTTGATTGGGCGCATTCGTTTAGTTTCTGGACGAATCGGTGCATCGTTTCATTTCCGGCCCGGATCGGTGCATTAAATGCAACACCGGCATGGTTTTCGGAATAGTAACGAAACTGACCCAAACGAACCAAAACATCACTATTGTGTCCAAAAAAGTGGATTGTGTGCGTTCATTTTGTTTCTGGACGAATCGGTGCATCCTTTCATCTCCGGCCCGAATCGGTGCATTAAATGCAACAGGCATGGTTTTCGGCACAGTAATGAAACTGACCCAAACAAACCAAAACATCACTATTGGGTCCACAAAAGTGGATTGGGTGCGTTCATTTTGTTTCTGGATGAATCGGTGCATCGTTTCATTTCCGGCCGGATCGATGCATTAAATGCAACACTGGCATGATTTTCGTCACAGTAACGAAACTGACCCAAACGAACCGAAACATCACTATTGGGTCCAAAAAGGTAGATTGGGTGCGTTCGTTTCATTTCTGGACGAATCGGTGCATCCTTTCATTTCCGGCCCGGATCGGTGCATTAAATGCACCACCGGCATGGTTTTCGGCACAGTAACGAAACTGATCCAAACAAATCCAAACATCACTATTGGGTCGAAAAAAGTGGATTGGTGCGTTTGTTTCATTTCTGGATGAATCGGTGCGTCCTTTCATCTCCGGCCCGGATCGGTGCATTAAATGCAACACCGGCATGGTTTTCGGCACAGTAACGAAACTGACCCAAACAAATCCAAACATCACTATTGGGTCGAAAAAAGTGGATTGGGTGCGTTTGTTTCATTTCTGGACGAATCGGTGCATCCTTTCATCTCCGGCCCGGATCGGTGCATTAAATGCAAAACCGGCATGGTTTTCGGCACAGTAACGAAACTGACCCAAACGAACCAAAACATCACTATTGTGTCCAAAAAAGTGGATTGGGTGCGTTCCTTTTGTTTCTAGATGAATCGGTGCATCGTTTCATTTCTGGTCCGGATCGATGCATTAAATGCAACACCGGCATGGTTTTCGGCACAGTAACGAAACTGACCCAAACGAACCAAAACAAAACTATTGGGTCCAAAAAAGTCGATTGGGCGCGTTCGTTTCATTTCTGGATGAATCGGTGCATCATTTCATTTCCGGCCCGGATCTGTGCATTAAATGCAACACCGGCATGGTTTTCGGCACAGTAACGAAACTGACCCAAACGAACCAAAACATCACTATTGGGTCCAAAAAAGTGGATTGGGTGCGTTCATTTTGTTTCTAGATGAATCGGTGCATCGTTCCATTTCCGGCCCGGATCGATGCATTAAATGCAACACCGACATGGTTTTTGGCACAGTAACGAAAATGACCCAAACGAACCAAAACATCACTATTGGCTACATAAATGTGGATTTGGCATGTTTGTTTCGTTTCTGGACGAATCGGTGCATCGTTTCATTTCCGGCCCGGATCGGTGCATTAAATGCAACACCGGCATGGTTTTCGGCACAGTAACAAAACTGACCCAAACGAACCAAAACATTACTATTGGGTCCAAAAAAGTGGATTGGGTGCGTTCATTTTGTTTCTGAATGAATCGGTGCATCGTTTCATTTCCGGCCCGGATCGATGCATTAAATGCAACACTGGCATGATTTTCGTCACAGTAACGAAACTGACCCAAACGAACCGAAACCTAACTATTGGGTCCAAAAAAGTGGATTGGGTGCGTTTGTTTGGTTTCTGGACGAATCGGTGCATCGTTTCTTTTCCGGCCCGGATCGGTGCATTAAATGCAACACCGGCATGGTTTTCGGCACAGTAACGAAACTGACCCAAACCAACCAAAACATCACTATTGGGTCCACAAAAGTTGATTGGGCGCATTCGTTTAGTTTCTGGACGAATCGGTGCATCGTTTCATTTCCGGCCCGGATCGGTGCATTAAATGCAACACCGGCATGGTTTTCGGAATAGTAACGAAACTGACCCAAACGAACCAAAACATCACTATTGGGTCCAAAAAGGTAGATTGGGTGCGTTCGTTTCATTTCTAGACGAATCGGTGCATCCTTTCATTTCCGGCCCGGATCGGTGCATTAAATGCACCAACGGCATGGTTTTCGGCACAGTAACGAAACCGACCCAAACAAATCCAAACATCACTATTGGGTCGAAAAAAGTGGATTGGGTGCGTTTGTTTCATTTCTGGACGAATCGGTGCATCCTTTCATCTCCGGCCCGGATCGGTGCATTAAATGCAACACCGGCATGGTTTTCGGCACAGTAACGAAACCGACCCAAACGAACCAAAACATCACTATTGGGTCCAAAAAAGTGGATTGGGTGCGTTCATTTTGTTTCTAGATGAATCGGTGCATCGTTTCATTTCTGGCCCGGATCGATGCATTAAATGCAACACCGGCATGGTTTTCGGCACAGTAACGAAACTGACCCAAACGAACCAAAACAAAACTATAGGGTCCAAAAAAGTCGATTGGGCGCGTTCGTTTCATTTCTGGATGAATCGGTGCATCATTTCATTTCCGGCCCGGATCTGTGCATTAAATGCAACACCGGCATGGTTTTCGGCACAGTAACGAAACTGACCCAAACGAACCAAAACATCACTATTGGGTCCAAAAAAGTGGATTGGGTGCGTTCATTTTGTTTCTAGATGAATCGGTGCATCGTTTCATTTCTGGCCCGGATCGATGCATTAAATGCAACACCGGCATGGTTTTCGGCACAGTAACGAAACTGACCCAAACGAACCAAAACAAAACTATAGGGTCCAAAAAAGTCGATTGGGCGCGTTCGTTTCATTTCTGGATGAATCGGTGCATCATTTCATTTCCGGCCCGTATCTGTGCATTAAATGCAACACCGGCATGGTTTTCGGCACAGTAACGAAACTGACCCAAACG
The DNA here is from genome assembly GCA_033239725.1 of Echinochloa phyllopogon. Classification (NCBI taxonomy): domain Eukaryota; kingdom Viridiplantae; phylum Streptophyta; class Magnoliopsida; order Poales; family Poaceae; genus Echinochloa; species Echinochloa phyllopogon. The sequence continues at coordinate 36,501,140 of BTCW01000018.1, forward strand.
AACCAAAACATCACTATTGGGTCCAAAAAAGTGGATTGGGTGCGTTCATTTTGTTTCTGGATGAATCGGTGCATCGTTTCATTTCCGGCCCGGATCTGTGCATTAAATGCAACACCGGCATGGTTTTCGGCACAGTAGCGAAAGTGACCCAAACGAACCAAAACATCACTATTGGGTCCAAAAAAGTGGATTGGGTGCGTTCATTTTGTTTCTAGATGAATCGGTGCATCGTTCCATTTCCGGCCCGGATCGATGCATTAAATGCAACACCGGCATGGTTTTCGGCACAGTAACGAAACTGACCCAAACGAACCAAAACAAAACTATAGGGTCCAAAAAAGTCGATTGGGCGCGTTCGTTTCATTTCTGGATGAATCGGTGCATCATTTCATTTCCGGCCCGGATCTGTGCATTAAATGCAACACCGGCATGGTTTTCGGCACAGTAACGAAACTGACCCAAACGAACCAAAACATCACTATTGGGTCCAAAAAAGTGGATTGGGTGCGTTCATTTTGTTTCTAGATGAATCGGTGCATCGTTTCATTTCTGGCCCGGATCGATGCATTAAATGCAACACCGGCATGGTTTTCGGCACAGTAACGAAACTGACCCAAACGAACCAAAACAAAACTATAGGGTCCAAAAAAGTCGATTGGGCGCGTTCGTTTCATTTCTGGATGAATCGGTGCATCATTTCATTTCCGGCCCGGATCTGTGCATTAAATGCAACACCGGCATGGTTTTCGGCACAGTAACGAAACTGACCCAAACGAACCAAAACATCACTATTGGGTCCAAAAAAGTGGATTGGGTGCGTTCATTTTGTTTCTGGATGAATCGGTGCATCGTTTCATTTCCGGCCCGGATCTGTGCATTAAATGCAACACCGGCATGGTTTTCGGCACAGTAGCGAAACTGACCCAAACGAACCAAAACATCACTATTGGGTCCAAAAAAGTGGATTGGGTGCGTTCATTTTGTTTCTAGATGAATCGGTGCATCGTTCCATTTCCGGCCCGGATCGATGCATTAAATGCAACACCGGCATGGTTTTCGGCACAGTAACGAAACTGACCCAAACGAACCAAACCAAAACTATTGGGTCCAAAAAAGTCGATTGGGCGCGTTCGTTTCATTTCTGGATGAATCGGTGCATCATTTCATTTCCGGCCCGGATCGGTGCATTAAATGCAACACCGGCATGGTTTTCGGCACAGTAACGAAACTGAGCCAAACGAACCAAAACATCACTATTGGGTCCAAAAAAGTGGATTGGGTGCGTTCATTTTGTTTCTAGATGAATCAGTGCATCGTTTCATTTCTGGCCCGGATCGATGCATTAAATGCAACACTGGCATGATTTTTGTCACAGTAACGAAACTGACCCAAACGAACCGAAACCTAACTATTGGGTCCAAAAAAGTGGATTGGGTGCGTTTGTTTGGTTTCTGGACGAATCGGTGCATCGTTTCTTTTCCGGCCCGGATCGGTGCATTAAATGCAACACCGGCATGGTTTTCGGCACAGTAACGAAACTGACCCAAACCAACCAAAACATCACTATTGGGTCCACAAAAGTTGATTGGGCGCATTCGTTTAGTTTCTGGACGAATCGGTGCATCGTTTCATTTCCGGCCCGGATCGGTGCATTAAATGCAACACCGGCATGGTTTTCGGAATAGTAACGAAACTGACCCAAACGAACCAAAACATCACTATTGTGTCCAAAAAAGTGGATTGTGTGCGTTCATTTTGTTTCTGGACGAATCGGTGCATCCTTTCATCTCCGGCCCGAATCGGTGCATTAAATGCAACAGGCATGGTTTTCGGCACAGTAATGAAACTGACCCAAACAAACCAAAACATCACTATTGGGTCCACAAAAGTGGATTGGGTGCGTTCATTTTGTTTCTGGATGAATCGGTGCATCGTTTCATTTCCGGCCGGATCGATGCATTAAATGCAACACTGGCATGATTTTCGTCACAGTAACGAAACTGACCCAAACGAACCGAAACATCACTATTGGGTCCAAAAAGGTAGATTGGGTGCGTTCGTTTCATTTCTGGACGAATCGGTGCATCCTTTCATTTCCGGCCCGGATCGGTGCATTAAATGCACCACCGGCATGGTTTTCGGCACAGTAACGAAACTGATCCAAACAAATCCAAACATCACTATTGGGTCGAAAAAAGTGGATTGGTGCGTTTGTTTCATTTCTGGATGAATCGGTGCGTCCTTTCATCTCCGGCCCGGATCGGTGCATTAAATGCAACACCGGCATGGTTTTCGGCACAGTAACGAAACTGACCCAAACAAATCCAAACATCACTATTGGGTCGAAAAAAGTGGATTGGGTGCGTTTGTTTCATTTCTGGACGAATCGGTGCATCCTTTCATCTCCGGCCCGGATCGGTGCATTAAATGCAAAACCGGCATGGTTTTCGGCACAGTAACAAAACTGACCCAAACGAACCAAAACATTACTATTGGGTCCAAAAAAGTGGATTGGGTGCGTTCATTTTGTTTCTGAATGAATCGGTGCATCGTTTCATTTCCGGCCCGGATCGATGCATTAAATGCAACACTGGCATGATTTTCGTCACAGTAACGAAACTGACCCAAACGAACCGAAACCTAACTATTGGGTCCAAAAAAGTGGATTGGGTGCGTTTGTTTGGTTTCTGGACGAATCGGTGCATCGTTTCTTTTCCGGCCCGGATCGGTGCATTAAATGCAACACCGGCATGGTTTTCGGCACAGTAACGAAACTGACCCAAACCAACCAAAACATCACTATTGGGTCCACAAAAGTTGATTGGGCGCATTCGTTTAGTTTCTGGACGAATCGGTGCATCGTTTCATTTCCGGCCCGGATCGGTGCATTAAATGCAACACCGGCATGGTTTTCGGAATAGTAACGAAACTGACCCAAACGAACCAAAACATCACTATTGGGTCCAAAAAGGTAGATTGGGTGCGTTCGTTTCATTTCTAGACGAATCGGTGCATCCTTTCATTTCCGGCCCGGATCGGTGCATTAAATGCACCAACGGCATGGTTTTCGGCACAGTAACGAAACCGACCCAAACAAATCCAAACATCACTATTGGGTCGAAAAAAGTGGATTGGGTGCGTTTGTTTCATTTCTGGACGAATCGGTGCATCCTTTCATCTCCGGCCCGGATCGGTGCATTAAATGCAACACCAGCATGGTTTTCGGCACAGTAACGAAACCGACCCAAACGAACCAAAACATCACTATTGGGTCCAAAAAAGTGGATTGGGTGCGTTCATTTTGTTTCTAGATGAATCGGTGCATCGTTTCATTTCTGGCCCGGATCGATGCATTAAATGCAACACCGGCATGGTTTTCGGCACAGTAACGAAACTGACCCAAACGAACCAAAACAAAACTATAGGGTCCAAAAAAGTCGATTGGGCGCGTTCGTTTCATTTCTGGATGAATCGGTGCATCATTTCATTTCCGGCCCGGATCTGTGCATTAAATGCAACACCGGCATGGTTTTCGGCACAGTAACGAAACTGACCCAAACGAACCAAAACATCACTATTGGGTCCAAAAAAGTGGATTGGGTGCGTTCATTTTGTTTCTGGATGAATCGGTGCATCGTTTCATTTCCGGCCCGGATCTGTGCATTAAATGCAACACCGGCATGGTTTTCGGCACAGTAGCGAAACTGACCCAAACGAACCAAAACATCACTATTGGGTCCAAAAAAGTGGATTGGGTGCGTTCATTTTGTTTCTAGATGAATCGGTGCATCGTTCCATTTCCGGCCCGGATCGATGCATTAAATGCAACACCGGCATGGTTTTCGGCACAGTAACGAAACTGACCCAAACAAACCAAAACAAAACTATAGGGTCCAAAAAAGTCGATTGGGCGCGTTCGTTTCATTTCTGGATGAATCGGTGCATCATTTCATTTCCGGCCCGGATCTGTGCATTAAATGCAACACCGGCATGGTTTTCGGCACAGTAACGAAACTGACCCAAACGAACCAAAACATCACTATTGGGTCCAAAAAAGTGGATTGGGTGCGTTCATTTTGTTTCTAGATGAATCGGTGCATCGTTTCATTTCTGGCCCGGATCGATGCATTAAATGCAACACTGGCATGGTTTTCGGCACTGTAACGAAACTGACCCAAACGAACCAAAACAAAACTATTGGGTCCAGAAAAGTCGATTGGGCGCGTTCGTTTCATTTCTGGATGAATCGGTGCATCATTTCATTTCCGGCCCGGATCTGTGCATTAAATGCAACACCGGCATGGTTTTCGGCACAGTAACGAAACTGACCCAAACGAACCAAAACATCACTATTGGGTCCAAAAAAGTGGATTGGGTGCGTTCATTTTGTTTCTGGATGAATCGGTGCATCGTTTCATTTCCGGCCTGGATCTGTGCATTAAATGCAACACCGGCATGGTTTTCGGCACAGTAGCGAAACTGACCCAAACGAACCAAAACATCACTATTGGGTCCAAAAAAGTAGATTGGGTGCGTTCATTTTGTTTCTGGATGAATCGGTGCATCATTTCATTTCTGGCCCGGATCTGTGCATTAAATGCAACACCGGCATGGTTTTCGGCACAGTAACGAAACTGACCCAAACGAACCAAAACATCACTATTGGGTCCAAAAAGGTAGATTGGGTGCGTTCGTTTCATTTCTAGACGAATCGGTGCATCCTTTCATTTCCGGCCCGGATCGGTGCATTAAATGCACCAACGGCATGGTTTTCGGCACAGTAACGAAACCGACCCAAACAAATCCAAACATCACTATTGGGTCGAAAAAAGTGGATTGGGTGCGTTTGTTTCATTTCTGGACGAATCGGTGCATCCTTTCATCTCCGGCCCGGATCGGTGCATTAAATGCAACACCAGCATGGTTTTCGGCACAGTAACGAAACCGACCCAAACGAACCAAAACATCACTATTGGGTCCAAAAAAGTGGATTGGGTGCGTTCATTTTGTTTCTAGATGAATCGGTGCATCGTTTCATTTCTGGCCCGGATCGATGCATTAAATGCAACACCGGCATGGTTTTCGGCACAGTAACGAAACTGACCCAAACGAACCAAAACAAAACTATAGGGTCCAAAAAAGTCGATTGGGCGCGTTCGTTTCATTTCTGGATGAATCGGTGCATCATTTCATTTCCGGCCCGGATCTGTGCATTAAATGCAACACCGGCATGGTTTTCGGCACAGTAACGAAACTGACCCAAACGAACCAAAACATCACTATTGGGTCCAAAAAAGTGGATTGGGTGCGTTCATTTTGTTTCTGGATGAATCGGTGCATCGTTTCATTTCCGGCCCGGATCTGTGCATTAAATGCAACACCGGCATGGTTTTCGGCACAGTAGCGAAGCTGACCCAAACGAACCAAAACATCACTATTGGGTCCAAAAAAGTGGATTGGGTGCGTTCATTTTGTTTCTAGATGAATCGGTGCATCGTTCCATTTCCGGCCCGGATCGATGCATTAAATGCAACACCGGCATGGTTTTCGGCACAGTAACGAAACTGACCCAAACGAACCAAAACAAAACTATAGGGTCCAAAAAAGTCGATTGGGCGCGTTCGTTTCATTTCTGGATGAATCGGTGCATCATTTCATTTCCGGCCCGGATCTGTGCATTAAATGCAACACCGGCATGGTTTTCGGCACAGTAACGAAACTGACCCAAACGAACCAAAACATCACTATTGGGTCCAAAAAAGTGGATTGGGTGCGTTCATTTTGTTTCTAGATGAATCGGTGCATCGTTTCATTTCTGGCCCGGATCGATGCATTAAATGCAACACTGGCATGGTTTTCGGCACTGTAACGAAACTGACCCAAACGAACCAAAACAAAACTATTGGGTCCAAAAAAGTCGATTGGGCGCGTTCGTTTCATTTCTGGATGAATCGGTGCATCATTTCATTTCCGGCCCGGATCTGTGCATTAAATGCAACACCGGCATGGTTTTCGGCACAGTAACGAAACTGACCCAAACGAACCAAAACATCACTATTGGGTCCAAAAAAGTGGATTGGGTGCGTTCATTTTGTTTCTGGATGAATCGGTGCATCGTTTCATTTCCGGCCTGGATCTGTGCATTAAATGCAACACCGGCATGGTTTTCGGCACAGTAGCGAAACTGACCCAAACGAACCAAAACATCACTATTGGGTCCAAAAAAGTGGATTGGGTGCGTTCATTTTGTTTCTAGATGAATCGGTGCATCGTTCCATTTCCGGCCCGGATCGATGCATTAAATGCAACACCGGCATGGTTTTCGGCACAGTAACGAAACTGACCCAAACGAACCAAAACAAAACTATAGGGTCCAAAAAAGTCGATTGGGCGCGTTCGTTTCATTTCTGGATGAATCGGTGCATCATTTCATTTCCGGCCCGGATCTGTGCATTAAATGCAACACCGGCATGGTTTTCGGCACAGTAGCGAAACTGACCCAAACGAACCAAAACATCACTATTGGGTCCAAAAAAGTGGATTGGGTGCGTTCATTTTGTTTCTAGATGAATCGGTGCATCGTTCCATTTCCGGCCCGGATCGATGCATTAAATGCAACACCGGCATGGTTTTCGGCACAGTAACGAAACTGACCCAAACGAACCAAACCAAAACTATTGGGTCCAAAAAAGTCGATTGGGCGCGTTCGTTTCATTTCTGGATGAATCGGTGCATCATTTCATTTCCGGCCCGGATCGGTGCATTAAATGCAACACCGGCATGGTTTTCGGCACAGTAACGAAACTGAGCCAAACGAACCAAAACATCACTATTGGGTCCAAAAAAGTGGATTGGGTGCGTTCATTTTGTTTCTAGATGAATCAGTGCATCGTTTCATTTCTGGCCCGGATCGATGCATTAAATGCAACACTGGCATGATTTTTGTCACAGTAACGAAACTGACCCAAACGAACCGAAACCTAACTATTGGGTCCAAAAAAGTGGATTGGGTGCGTTTGTTTGGTTTCTGGACGAATCGGTGCATCGTTTCATTTCCGGCCCGGATCGGTGCATTAAATGCAACACCGGCATGGTTTTCGGAATAGTAACGAAACTGACCCAAACGAACCAAAACATCACTATTGGGTCCAAAAAGGTAGATTGGGTGCGTTCGTTTCATTTCTAGACGAATCGGTGCATCCTTTCATTTCCGGCCCGGATCGGTGCATTAAATGCACCAACGGCATGGTTTTCGGCACAGTAACGAAACCGACCCAAACAAATCCAAACATCACTATTGGGTCGAAAAAAGTGGATTGGGTGCGTTTGTTTCATTTCTGGACGAATCGGTGCATCCTTTCATCTCCGGCCCGGATCGGTGCATTAAATGCAACACCGGCATGGTTTTCGGCACAGTAACGAAACTGACCCAAACCAACCAAAACATCACTATTGGGTCCACAAAAGTTGATTGGGCGCATTCGTTTAGTTTCTGGACGAATCGGTGCATCGTTTCATTTCCGGCCCGGATCGGTGCATTAAATGCAACACCGGCATGGTTTTCGGAATAGTAACGAAACTGACCCAAACGAACCAAAACATCACTATTGGGTCCAAAAAGGTAGATTGGGTGCGTTCGTTTCATTTCTAGACGAATCGGTGCATCCTTTCATTTCCGGCCCGGATCGGTGCATTAAATGCACCAACGGCATGGTTTTCGGCACAGTAACGAAACCGACCCAAACAAATCCAAACATCACTATTGGGTCGAAAAAAGTGGATTGGGTGCGTTTGTTTCATTTCTGGACGAATCGGTGCATCCTTTCATCTCCGGCCCGGATCGGTGCATTAAATGCAACACCAGCATGGTTTTCGGCACAGTAACGAAACCGACCCAAACGAACCAAAACATCACTATTGGGTCCAAAAAAGTGGATTGGGTGCGTTCATTTTGTTTCTAGATGAATCGGTGCATCGTTTCATTTCTGGCCCGGATCGATGCATTAAATGCAACACCGGCATGGTTTTCGGCACAGTAACGAAACTGACCCAAACGAACCAAAACAAAACTATAGGGTCCAAAAAAGTCGATTGGGCGCGTTCGTTTCATTTCTGGATGAATCGGTGCATCATTTCATTTCCGGCCCGGATCTGTGCATTAAATGCAACACCGGCATGGTTTTCGGCACAGTAACGAAACTGACCCAAACGAACCAAAACATCACTATTGGGTCCAAAAAAGTGGATTGGGTGCGTTCATTTTGTTTCTGGATGAATCGGTGCATCGTTTCATTTCCGGCCCGGATCTGTGCATTAAATGCAACACCGGCATGGTTTTCGGCACAGTAGCGAAACTGACCCAAACGAACCAAAACATCACTATTGGGTCCAAAAAAGTGGATTGGGTGCGTTCATTTTGTTTCTAGATGAATCGGTGCATCGTTCCATTTCCGGCCCGGATCGATGCATTAAATGCAACACCGGCATGGTTTTCGGCACAGTAACGAAACTGACCCAAACAAACCAAAACAAAACTATAGGGTCCAAAAAAGTCGATTGGGCGCGTTCGTTTCATTTCTGGATGAATCGGTGCATCATTTCATTTCCGGCCCGGATCTGTGCATTAAATGCAACACCGGCATGGTTTTCGGCACAGTAACGAAACTGACCCAAACGAACCAAAACATCACTATTGGGTCCAAAAAAGTGGATTGGGTGCGTTCATTTTGTTTCTAGATGAATCGGTGCATCGTTTCATTTCTGGCCCGGATCGATGCATTAAATGCAACACTGGCATGGTTTTCGGCACTGTAACGAAACTGACCCAAACGAACCAAAACAAAACTATTGGGTCCAAAAAAGTCGATTGGGCGCGTTCGTTTCATTTCTGGATGAATCGGTGCATCATTTCATTTCCGGCCCGGATCTGTGCATTAAATGCAACACCGGCATGGTTTTCGGCACAGTAACGAAACTGACCCAAACGAACCAAAACATCACTATTGGGTCCAAAAAAGTGGATTGGGTGCGTTCATTTTGTTTCTGGATGAATCGGTGCATCGTTTCATTTCCGGCCTGGATCTGTGCATTAAATGCAACACCGGCATGGTTTTCGGCACAGTAGCGAAACTGACCCAAACGAACCAAAACATCACTATTGGGTCCAAAAAAGTAGATTGGGTGCGTTCATTTTGTTTCTGGATGAATCGGTGCATCATTTGATTTCTGGCCCGGATCTGTGCATTAAATGCAACACCGGCATGGTTTTCGGCACAGTAACGAAACTGACCCAAACGAACCAAAACATCACTATTGGGTCCAAAAAGGTAGATTGGGTGCGTTCGTTTCATTTCTAGACGAATCGGTGCATCCTTTCATTTCCGGCCCGGATCGGTGCATTAAATGCACCAACGGCATGGTTTTCGGCACAGTAACGAAACCGACCCAAACAAATCCAAACATCACTATTGGGTCGAAAAAAGTGGATTGGGTGCGTTTGTTTCATTTCTGGACGAATCGGTGCATCCTTTCATCTCCGGCCCGGATCGGTGCATTAAATGCAACACCAGCATGGTTTTCGGCACAGTAACGAAACCGACCCAAACGAACCAAAACATCACTATTGGGTCCAAAAAAGTGGATTGGGTGCGTTCATTTTGTTTCTAGATGAATCGGTGCATCGTTTCATTTCTGGCCCGGATCGATGCATTAAATGCAACACCGGCATGGTTTTCGGCACAGTAACGAAACTGACCCAAACGAACCAAAACAAAACTATAGGGTCCAAAAAAGTCGATTGGGCGCGTTCGTTTCATTTCTGGATGAATCGGTGCATCATTTCATTTCCGGCCCGGATCTGTGCATTAAATGCAACACCGGCATGGTTTTCGGCACAGTAACGAAACTGACCCAAACGAACCAAAACATCACTATTGGGTCCAAAAAAGTGGATTGGGTGCGTTCATTTTGTTTCTGGATGAATCGGTGCATCGTTTCATTTCCGGCCCGGATCTGTGCATTAAATGCAACACCGGCATGGTTTTCGGCACAGTAGCGAAGCTGACCCAAACGAACCAAAACATCACTATTGGGTCCAAAAAAGTGGATTGGGTGCGTTCATTTTGTTTCTAGATGAATCGGTGCATCGTTCCATTTCCGGCCCGGATCGATGCATTAAATGCAACACCGGCATGGTTTTCGGCACAGTAACGAAACTGACCCAAACGAACCAAAACAAAACTATAGGGTCCAAAAAAGTCGATTGGGCGCGTTCGTTTCATTTCTGGATGAATCGGTGCATCATTTCATTTCCGGCCCGGATCTGTGCATTAAATGCAACACCGGCATGGTTTTCGGCACAATAACGAAACTGACCCAAACGAACCAAAACATCACTATTGGGTCCAAAAAAGTGGATTGGGTGCGTTCATTTTGTTTCTAGATGAATCGGTGCATCGTTTCATTTCTGGCCCGGATCGATGCATTAAATGCAACACTGGCATGGTTTTCGGCACTGTAACGAAACTGACCCAAACGAACCAAAACAAAACTATTGGGTCCAAAAAAGTCGATTGGGCGCGTTCGTTTCATTTCTGGATGAATCGGTGCATCATTTCATTTCCGGCCCGGATCTGTGCATTAAATGCAACACCGGCATGGTTTTCGGCACAGTAACGAAACTGACCCAAACGAACCAAAACATCACTATTGGGTCCAAAAAAGTGGATTGGGTGCGTTCATTTTGTTTCTGGATGAATCGGTGCATCGTTTCATTTCCGGCCTGGATCTGTGCATTAAATGCAACACCGGCATGGTTTTCGGCACAGTAGCGAAACTGACCCAAACGAACCAAAACATCACTATTGGGTCCAAAAAAGTGGATTGGGTGCGTTCATTTTGTTTCTAGATGAATCGGTGCATCGTTCCATTTCCGGCCCGGATCGATGCATTAAATGCAACACCGGCATGGTTTTCGGCACAGTAACGAAACTGACCCAAACGAACCAAAACAAAACTATAGGGTCCAAAAAAGTCGATTGGGCGCGTTCGTTTCATTTCTGGATGAATCGGTGCATCATTTCATTTCCGGCCCGGATCTGTGCATTAAATGCAACACCGGCATGGTTTTCGGCACAGTAGCGAAACTGACCCAAACGAACCAAAACATCACTATTGGGTCCAAAAAAGTGGATTGGGTGCGTTCATTTTGTTTCTAGATGAATCGGTGCATCGTTCCATTTCCGGCCCGGATCGATGCATTAAATGCAACACCGGCATGGTTTTCGGCACAGTAACGAAACTGACCCAAACGAACCAAAACAAAACTATAGGGTCCAAAAAAGTCGATTGGGCGCGTTCGTTTCATTTCTGGATGAATCGGTGCATCATTTCATTTCCGGCCCGGATCTGTGCATTAAATGCAACACCGGCATGGTTTTCGGCACAGTAACGAAACTGACCCAAACGAACCAAAACATCACTATTGGGTCCAAAAAAGTGGATTGGGTGCGTTCATTTTGTTTCTGGATGAATCGGTGCATCGTTTCATTTCCGGCCCGGATCTGTGCATTAAATGCAACACCGGCATGGTTTTCGGCACAGTAACGAAACTGACCCAAACGAACCAAAACATCACTATTGGGTCCAAAAAGGTAGATTGGGTGCGTTCGTTTCATTTCTAGACGAATCGGTGCATCCTTTCATTTCCGGCCCGGATCGGTGCATTAAATGCACCAACGGCATGGTTTTCGGCACAGTAACGAAACCGACCCAAACAAATCCAAACATCACTATTGGGTCGAAAAAAGTGGATTGGGTGCGTTTGTTTCATTTCTGGACGAATCGGTGCATCCTTTCATCTCCGGCCCGGATCGGTGCATTAAATGCAACACCAGCATGGTTTTCGGCACAGTAACGAAACCGACCCAAACGAACCAAAACATCACTATTGGGTCCAAAAAAGTGGATTGGGTGCGTTCATTTTGTTTCTAGATGAATCGGTGCATCGTTTCATTTCTGGCCCGGATCGATGCATTAAATGCAACACCGGCATGGTTTTCGGCACAGTAACGAAACTGACCCAAACGAACCAAAACAAAACTATAGGGTCCAAAAAAGTCGATTGGGCGCGTTCGTTTCATTTCTGGATGAATCGGTGCATCATTTCATTTCCGGCCCGGATCTGTGCATTAAATGCAACACCGGCATGGTTTTCGGCACAGTAACGAAACTGACCCAAACGAACCAAAACATCACTATTGGGTCCAAAAAAGTGGATTGGGTGCGTTCATTTTGTTTCTGGATGAATCGGTGCATCGTTTCATTTCCGGCCCGGATCTGTGCATTAAATGCAACACCGGCATGGTTTTCGGCACAGTAGCGAAGCTGACCCAAACGAACCAAAACATCACTATTGGGTCCAAAAAAGTGGATTGGGTGCGTTCATTTTGTTTCTAGATGAATCGGTGCATCGTTCCATTTCCGGCCCGGATCGATGCATTAAATGCAACACCGGCATGGTTTTCGGCACAGTAACGAAACTGACCCAAACGAACCAAAACAAAACTATAGGGTCCAAAAAAGTCGATTGGGCGCGTTCGTTTCATTTCTGGATGAATCGGTGCATCATTTCATTTCCGGCCCGGATCTGTGCATTAAATGCAACACCGGCATGGTTTTCGGCACAGTAACGAAACTGACCCAAACGAACCAAAACATCACTATTGGGTCCAAAAAAGTGGATTGGGTGCGTTCATTTTGTTTCTAGATGAATCGGTGCATCGTTTCATTTCTGGCCCGGATCGATGCATTAAATGCAACACTGGCATGGTTTTCGGCACTGTAACGAAACTGACCCAAACGAACCAAAACAAAACTATTGGGTCCAAAAAAGTCGATTGGGCGCGTTCGTTTCATTTCTGGATGAATCGGTGCATCATTTCATTTCCGGCCCGGATCTGTGCATTAAATGCAACACCGGCATGGTTTTCGGCACAGTAACGAAACTGACCCAAACGAACCAAAACATCACTATTGGGTCCAAAAAAGTGGATTGGGTGCGTTCATTTTGTTTCTGGATGAATCGGTGCATCGTTTCATTTCCGGCCTGGATCTGTGCATTAAATGCAACACCGGCATGGTTTTCGGCACAGTAGCGAAACTGACCCAAACGAACCAAAACATCACTATTGGGTCCAAAAAAGTGGATTGGGTGCGTTCATTTTGTTTCTAGATGAATCGGTGCATCGTTCCATTTCCGGCCCGGATCGATGCATTAAATGCAACACCGGCATGGTTTTCGGCACAGTAACGAAACTGACCCAAACGAACCAAAACAAAACTATAGGGTCCAAAAAAGTCGATTGGGCGCGTTCGTTTCATTTCTGGATGAATCGGTGCATCATTTCATTTCCGGCCCGGATCTGTGCATTAAATGCAACACCGGCATGGTTTTCGGCACAGTAGCGAAACTGACCCAAACGAACCAAAACATCACTATTGGGTCCAAAAAAGTGGATTGGGTGCGTTCATTTTGTTTCTAGATGAATCGGTGCATCGTTCCATTTCCGGCCCGGATCGATGCATTAAATGCAACACCGGCATGGTTTTCGGCACAGTAACGAAACTGACCCAAACGAACCAAACCAAAACTATTGGGTCCAAAAAAGTCGATTGGGCGCGTTCGTTTCATTTCTGGATGAATCGGTGCATCATTTCATTTCCGGCCCGGATCGGTGCATTAAATGCAACACCGGCATGGTTTTCGGCACAGTAACGAAACTGAGCCAAACGAACCAAAACATCACTATTGGGTCCAAAAAAGTGGATTGGGTGCGTTCATTTTGTTTCTAGATGAATCAGTGCATCGTTTCATTTCTGGCCCGGATCGATGCATTAAATGCAACACTGGCATGATTTTTGTCACAGTAACGAAACTGACCCAAACGAACCGAAACCTAACTATTGGGTCCAAAAAAGTGGATTGGGTGCGTTTGTTTGGTTTCTGGACGAATCGGTGCATCGTTTCTTTTCCGGCCCGGACCGGTGCATTAAATGCAACACCGGCATGGTTTTCGGCACAGTAACGAAACTGACCCAAACCAACCAAAACATCACTATTGGGTCCACAAAAGTTGATTGGGCGCATTCGTTTAGTTTCTGGACGAATCGGTGCATCGTTTCATTTCCGGCCCGGATCGGTGCATTAAATGCAACACCGGCATGGTTTTCGGAATAGTAACGAAACTGACCCAAACGAACCAAAACATCACTATTGTGTCCAAAAAAGTGGATTGTGTGCGTTCATTTTGTTTCTGGACGAATCGGTGCATCCTTTCATCTCCGGCCCGAATCGGTGCATTAAATGCAACAGGCATGGTTTTCGGCACAGTAATGAAACTGACCCAAACAAACCAAAACATCACTATTGGGTCCACAAAAGTGGATTGGGTGCGTTCATTTTGTTTCTGGATGAATCGGTGCATCGTTTCATTTCCGGCCGGATCGATGCATTAAATGCAACACTGGCATGATTTTCGTCACAGTAACGAAACTGACCCAAACGAACCGAAACATCACTATTGGGTCCAAAAAGGTAGATTGGGTGCGTTCGTTTCATTTCTGGACGAATCGGTGCATCCTTTCATTTCCGGCCCGGATCGGTGCATTAAATGCACCACCGGCATGGTTTTCGGCACAGTAACGAAACTGATCCAAACAAATCCAAACATCACTATTGGGTCGAAAAAAGTGGATTGGTGCGTTTGTTTCATTTCTGGATGAATCGGTGCGTCCTTTCATCTCCGGCCCGGATCGGTGCATTAAATGCAAAACCGGCATGGTTTTCGGCACAGTAACGAAACTGACCCAAACGAACCAAAACATCACTATTGTGTCCAAAAAAGTGGATTGGGTGCGTTCCTTTTGTTTCTAGATGAATCGGTGCATCGTTTCATTTCTGGTCCGGATCGATGCATTAAATGCAACACCGGCATGGTTTTCGGCACAGTAACGAAACTGACCCAAACGAACCAAAACAAAACTATTGGGTCCAAAAAAGTCGATTGGGCGCGTTCGTTTCATTTCTGGATGAATCGGTGCATCATTTCATTTCCGGCCCGGATCTGTGCATTAAATGCAACACCGGCATGGTTTTCGGCACAGTAACGAAACTGACCCAAACGAACCAAAACATCACTATTGGGTCCAAAAAAGTGGATTGGGTGCGTTCATTTTGTTTCTAGATGAATCGGTGCATCGTTCCATTTCCGGCCCGGATCGATGCATTAAATGCAACACCGACATGGTTTTTGGCACAGTAACGAAAATGACCCAAACGAACCAAAACATCACTATTGGCTACATAAATGTGGATTTGGCATGTTTGTTTCGTTTCTGGACGAATCGGTGCATCGTTTCATTTCCGGCCCGGATCGGTGCATTAAATGCAACACCGGCATGGTTTTCGGCACAGTAACAAAACTGACCCAAACGAACCAAAACATTACTATTGGGTCCAAAAAAGTGGATTGGGTGCGTTCATTTTGTTTCTGAATGAATCGGTGCATCGTTTCATTTCCGGCCCGGATCGATGCATTAAATGCAACACTGGCATGATTTTCGTCACAGTAACGAAACTGACCCAAACGAACCGAAACCTAACTATTGGGTCCAAAAAAGTGGATTGGGTGCGTTTGTTTGGTTTCTGGACGAATCGGTGCATCGTTTCTTTTCCGGCCCGGATCGGTGCATTAAATGCAACACCGGCATGGTTTTCGGCACAGTAACGAAACTGACCCAAACCAACCAAAACATCACTATTGGGTCCACAAAAGTTGATTGGGCGCATTCGTTTAGTTTCTGGACGAATCGGTGCATCGTTTCATTTCCGGCCCGGATCGGTGCATTAAATGCAACACCGGCATGGTTTTCGGAATAGTAACGAAACTGACCCAAACGAACCAAAACATCACTATTGGGTCCAAAAAGGTAGATTGGGTGCGTTCGTTTCATTTCTAGACGAATCGGTGCATCCTTTCATTTCCGGCCCGGATCGGTGCATTAAATGCACCAACGGCATGGTTTTCGGCACAGTAACGAAACCGACCCAAACAAATCCAAACATCACTATTGGGTCGAAAAAAGTGGATTGGGTGCGTTTGTTTCATTTCTGGACGAATCGGTGCATCCTTTCATCTCCGGCCCGGATCGGTGCATTAAATGCAACACCAGCATGGTTTTCGGCACAGTAACGAAACCGACCCAAACGAACCAAAACATCACTATTGGGTCCAAAAAAGTGGATTGGGTGCGTTCATTTTGTTTCTAGATGAATCGGTGCATCGTTTCATTTCTGGCCCGGATCGATGCATTAAATGCAACACCGGCATGGTTTTCGGCACAGTAACGAAACTGACCCAAACGAACCAAAACAAAACTATAGGGTCCAAAAAAGTCGATTGGGCGCGTTCGTTTCATTTCTGGATGAATCGGTGCATCATTTCATTTCCGGCCCGGATCTGTGCATTAAATGCAACACCGGCATGGTTTTCGGCACAGTAACGAAACTGACCCAAACGAACCAAAACATCACTATTGGGTCCAAAAAAGTGGATTGGGTGCGTTCATTTTGTTTCTGGATGAATCGGTGCATCGTTTCATTTCCGGCCCGGATCTGTGCATTAAATGCAACACCGGCATGGTTTTCGGCACAGTAGCGAAACTGACCCAAACGAACCAAAACATCACTATTGGGTCCAAAAAAGTGGATTGGGTGCGTTCATTTTGTTTCTAGATGAATCGGTGCATCGTTCCATTTCCGGCCCGGATCGATGCATTAAATGCAACACCGGCATGGTTTTCGGCACAGTAACGAAACTGACCCAAACGAACCAAAACAAAACTATAGGGTCCAAAAAAGTCGATTGGGCGCGTTCGTTTCATTTCTGGATGAATCGGTGCATCATTTCATTTCCGGCCCGGATCTGTGCATTAAATGCAACACCGGCATGGTTTTCGGCACAGTAACGAAACTGACCCAAACGAACCAAAACATCACTATTGGGTCCAAAAAAGTGGATTGGGTGCGTTCATTTTGTTTCTAGATGAATCGGTGCATCGTTTCATTTCTGGCCCGGATCGATGCATTAAATGCAACACTGGCATGGTTTTCGGCACTGTAACGAAACTGACCCAAACGAACCAAAACAAAACTATTGGGTCCAAAAAAGTCGATTGGGCGCGTTCGTTTCATTTCTGGATGAATCGGTGCATCATTTCATTTCCGGCCCGGATCTGTGCATTAAATGCAACACCGGCATGGTTTTCGGCACAGTAACGAAACTGACCCAAACGAACCAAAACATCACTATTGGGTCCAAAAAAGTGGATTGGGTGCGTTCATTTTGTTTCTGGATGAATCGGTGCATCGTTTCATTTCCGGCCTGGATCTGTGCATTAAATGCAACACCGGCATGGTTTTCGGCACAGTAGCGAAACTGACCCAAACGAACCAAAACATCACTATTGGGTCCAAAAAAGTGGATTGGGTGCGTTCATTTTGTTTCTAGATGAATCGGTGCATCGTTCCATTTCCGGCCCGGATCGATGCATTAAATGCAACACCGGCATGGTTTTCGGCACAGTAACGAAACTGACCCAAACGAACCAAAACAAAACTATAGGGTCCAAAAAAGTCGATTGGGCGCGTTCGTTTCATTTCTGGATGAATCGGTGCATCATTTCATTTCCGGCCCGGATCTGTGCATTAAATGCAACACCGGCATGGTTTTCGGCACAGTAACGAAACTGACCCAAACGAACCAAAACATCACTATTGGGTCCAAAAAAGTGGATTGGGTGCGTTCATTTTGTTTCTAGATGAATCGGTGCATCGTTTCATTTCTGGCCTGGATCGATGCATTAAATGCAACACCGGCATGGTTTTCGGCACAGTAACGAAACTGACCCAAACGAACCAAAACAAAACTATAGGGTCCAAAAAAGTCGATTGGGCGCGTTCGTTTCATTTCTGGATGAATCGGTGCATCATTTCATTTCCGGCCCGGATCTGTGCATTAAATGCAACACCGGCATTGTTTTCGGCACAGTAACGAAACTGACCCAAATGAACCAAAACATCACTATTGGGTCCAAAAAAGTGGATTGGGTGCGTTCATTTTGTTTCTGGATGAATCGGTGCATCGTTTCATTTCCGGCCCGGATCTGTGCATTAAATGCAACACCGGCATGGTTTTCGGCACAGTAGCGAAACTGACCCAAACGAACCAAAACATCACTATTGGGTCCAAAAAAGTGGATTGGGTGCGTTCATTTTGTTTCTAGATGAATCGGTGCATCGTTTCATTTCCGGCCCGGATCGGTGCTTAAATGCAACACCGGCATGGTTTTCGGAATAATAACGAAACTGACCCAAACGAACCAAAACATCACTATTGTGTCCAAAAAAGTGGATTGGGTGCATTCATTTTGTTTCTGGATGAATCGGTGCATCGTTTCATTTCCGGCCCGGATCTGTGCATTAAATGCAACACGGGCATGGTTTTCGGCACAGTAACGAAACTGACCCAAACGAACCAAAACATCACTATTGGGTCCAAAAAAGTTGATTGGGTGCGTTCATTTTGTTTCTAGATGAATCGGTGCATCGTTTCATTTCTGGCCCGGATCGATGCATTAAATGCAACACTGGCATGATTTTCGTCACAGTAACGAAACTGACCCAAACGAACCGAAACCTAACTATTGGGTCCAAAAAAGTGGATTGGGTGCGTTTGTTTGGTTTCTGGACGAATCGGTGCATCGTTTCTTTTCCGGCCCGGATCGGTGCATTAAATGCAACACCGGCATGGTTTTCGGCACAGTAACGAAACTGACCCAAACCAACCAAAACATCACTATTGGGTCCACAAAAGTTGATTGGGCGCATTCGTTTAGTTTCTGGACGAATCGGTGCATCGTTTCATTTCCGGCCCGGATCGGTGCATTAAATGCAACACCGGCATGGTTTTCGGAATAGTAACGAAACTGACCCAAACGAACCAAAACATCACTATTGGGTCCAAAAAGGTAGATTGGGTGCGTTCGTTTCATTTCTAGACGAATCGGTGCATCCTTTCATTTCCGGCCCGGATCGGTGCATTAAATGCACCAACGGCATGGTTTTCGGCACAGTAACGAAACCGACCCAAACAAATCCAAACATCACTATTGGGTCGAAAAAAGTGGATTGGGTGCGTTTGTTTCATTTCTGGACGAATCGGTGCATCCTTTCATCTCCGGCCCGGATCGGTGCATTAAATGCAACACCGGCATGGTTTTCGGCACAGTAACGAAACCGACCCAAACGAACCAAAACATCACTATTGGGTCCAAAAAAGTGGATTGGGTGCGTTCATTTTGTTTCTAGATGAATCGGTGCATCGTTTCATTTCTGGCCCGGATCGATGCATTAAATGCAACACCGGCATGGTTTTCGGCACAGTAACGAAACTGACCCAAACGAACCAAAACAAAACTATAGGGTCCAAAAAAGTCGATTGGGCGCGTTCGTTTCATTTCTGGATGAATCGGTGCATCATTTCATTTCCGGCCCGGATCTGTGCATTAAATGCAACACCGGCATGGTTTTCGGCACAGTAACGAAACTGACCCAAACGAACCAAAACATCACTATTGGGTCCAAAAAAGTGGATTGGGTGCGTTCATTTTGTTTCTAGATGAATCGGTGCATCGTTTCATTTCTGGCCCGGATCGATGCATTAAATGCAACACCGGCATGGTTTTCGGCACAGTAACGAAACTGACCCAAACGAACCAAAACAAAACTATAGGGTCCAAAAAAGTCGATTGGGCGCGTTCGTTTCATTTCTGGATGAATCGGTGCATCATTTCATTTCCGGCCCGGATCTGTGCATTAAATGCAACACCGGCATGGTTTTCGGCACAGTAACGAAACTGACCCAAACGAACCAAAACATCACTATTGGGTCCAAAAAAGTGGATTGGGTGCGTTCATTTTGTTTCTGGATGAATCGGTGCATCGTTTCATTTCCGGCCCGGATCTGTGTATTAAATGCAACACCGGCATGGTTTTCGGCACAGTAGCGAAACTGACCCAAACGAACCAAAACATCACTATTGGGTCCAAAAAAGTGGATTGGGTGCGTTCATTTTGTTTCTAGATGAATCGGTGCATCGTTCCATTTCCGGCCCGGATCGATGCATTAAATGCAACACCGGCATGGTTTTCGGCACAGTAACGAAACTGACCCAAACGAACCAAAACAAAACTATAGGGTCCAAAAAAGTCGATTGGGCGCGTTCGTTTCATTTCTGGATGAATCGGTGCATCGTTTCATTTCCGGCCCGGATCGGTGCATTAAATGCAACACCGGCATGGTTTTCGGAATAGTAACGAAACTGACCCAAACGAACCAAAACATCACTATTGGGTCCAAAAAGGTAGATTGGGTGCGTTCGTTTCATTTCTAGACGAATCGGTGCATCCTTTCATTTCCGGCCCGGATCGGTGCATTAAATGCACCAACGGCATGGTTTTCGGCACAGTAACGAAACCGACCCAAACAAATCCAAACATCACTATTGGGTCGAAAAAAGTGGATTGGGTGCGTTTGTTTCATTTCTGGACGAATCGGTGCATCCTTTCATCTCCGGCCCGGATCGGTGCATTAAATGCAACACCGGCATGGTTTTCGGCACAGTAACGAAACCGACCCAAACGAACCAAAACATCACTATTGGGTCCAAAAAAGTGGATTGGGTGCGTTCATTTTGTTTCTAGATGAATCGGTGCATCGTTTCATTTCTGGCCCGGATCGATGCATTAAATGCAACACCGGCATGGTTTTCGGCACAGTAACGAAACTGACCCAAACGAACCAAAACAAAACTATAGGGTCCAAAAAAGTCGATTGGGCGCGTTCGTTTCATTTCTGGATGAATCGGTGCATCATTTCATTTCCGGCCCGGATCTGTTCCTTAAATGCAACACCGGCATGGTTTTCGGCACAGTAACGAAACTGACCCAAACGAACCAAAACATCACTATTGGGTCCAAAAAAGTGGATTGGGTGCGTTCATTTTGTTTCTAGATGAATCGGTGCATCGTTTCATTTCTGGCCCGGATCGATGCATTAAATGCAACACCGGCATGGTTTTCGGCACAGTAACGAAACTGACCCAAACGAACCAAAACAAAACTATAGGGTCCAAAAAAGTCGATTGGGCGCGTTCGTTTCATTTCTGGATGAATCGGTGCATCATTTCATTTCCGGCCCGGATCTGTGCATTAAATGCAACACCGGCATGGTTTTCGGCACAGTAACGAAACTGACCCAAACGAACCAAAACATCACTATTGGGTCCAAAAAAGTGGATTGGGTGCGTTCATTTTGTTTCTGGATGAATCGGTGCATCGTTTCATTTCCGGCCCGGATCTGTGTATTAAATGCAACACCGGCATGGTTTTCGGCACAGTAGCGAAACTGACCCAAACGAACCAAAACATCACTATTGGGTCCAAAAAAGTGGATTGGGTGCGTTCATTTTGTTTCTAGATGAATCGGTGCATCGTTCCATTTCCGGCCCGGATCGATGCATTAAATGCAACACCGGCATGGTTTTCGGCACAGTAACGAAACTGACCCAAACGAACCAAAACAAAACTATAGGGTCCAAAAAAGTCGATTGGGCGCGTTCGTTTCATTTCTGGATGAATCGGTGCATCATTTCATTTCCGGCCCGGATCTGTGCATTAAATGCAACACCGGCATGGTTTTCGGCACAGTAACGAAACTGACCCAAACGAACCAAAACATCACTATTGGGTCCAAAAAAGTGGATTGGGTGTGTTCATTTTGTTTCTAGATGAATCGGTGCATCGTTTCATTTCTGGCCCGGATCGATGCATTAAATGCAACACCGGCATGGTTTTCGGCACAGTAACGAAACTGACCCAAACGAACCAAAACAAAACTATAGGGTCCAAAAAAGTCGATTGGGCGCGTTCGTTTCATTTCTGGATGAATCGGTGCATCATTTCATTTCCGGCCCGGATCTGTGCATTAAATGCAACACCGGCATGGTTTTCGGCACAGTAACGAAACTGACCCAAACGAACCAAAACATCACTATTGGGTCCAAAAAAGTGGATTGGGTGCGTTCATTTTGTTTCTGGATGAATCGGTGCATCGTTTCATTTCCGGCCCGGATCTGTGCATTAAATGCAACACCGGCATGGTTTTCGGCACAGTAGCGAAACTGACCCAAACGAACCAAAACATCACTATTGGGTCCAAAAAAGTGGATTGGGTGCGTTCATTTTGTTTCTAGATGAATCGGTGCATCGTTTCATTTCCGGCCCGGATCGGTGCTTAAATGCAACACCGGCATGGTTTTCGGAATAGTAACGAAACTGACCCAAACGAACCAAAACATCACTATTGTGTCCAAAAAAGTGGATTGGGTGCATTCATTTTGTTTCTGGATGAATCGGTGCATCGTTTCATTTCCGGCCCGGATCTGTGCATTAAATGCAACACCGGCATGGTTTTCGGCACAGTAACGAAACTGACCCAAACGAACCAAAACATCACTATTGGGTCCAAAAAAGTGGATTGGGTGCGTTCATTTTGTTTCTAGATGAATCGGTGCATCGTTTCATTTCTGGCCCGGATCGATGCATTAAATGCAACACCGGCATGGTTTTCGGCACAGTAACGAAACTGACCCAAACGAACCAAAACAAAACTAAAGGGTCCAAAAAAGTCGATTGGGCGCGTTCGTTTCATTTCTGGATGAATCGGTGCATCATTTCATTTCCGGCCCGGATCTGTGCATTAAATGCAACACCGGCATGGTTTTCGGCACAGTAACGAAACTGACCCAAACGAACCAAAACATCACTATTGGGTCCAAAAAAGTGGATTGGGTGCGTTCATTTTGTTTCTAGATGAATCGGTGCATCGTTTCATTTCTGGCCCGGATCGATGCATTAAATGCAACACCGGCATGGTTTTCGGCACAGTAACGAAACTGACCCAAACGAACCAAAACAAAACTATAGGGTCCAAAAAAGTCGATTGGGCGCGTTCGTTTCATTTCTGGATGAATCGGTGCATCATTTCATTTCCGGCCCGGATCTGTGCATTAAATGCAACACCGGCATGGTTTTCGGCACAGTAACGAAACTGACCCAAACGAACCAAAACATCACTATTGGGTCCAAAAAAGTGGATTGGGTGCGTTCATTTTGTTTCTGGATGAATCGGTGCATCGTTTCATTTCCGGCCCGGATCTGTGCATTAAATGCAACACCGGCATGGTTTTCGGCACAGTAGGGAAACTGACCCAAACGAACCAAAACATCACTATTGGGTCCAAAAAAGTGGATTGGGTGCATTCATTTTGTTTCTAGATGAATCGGTGCATCGTTCCATTTCCGGCCCGGATCGATGCATTAAATGCAACACCGGCATGGTTTTCGGCACAGTAACGAAACTGACCCAAACGAACCAAAACAAAACTAAAGGGTCCAAAAAAGTCGATTGGGCGCGTTCGTTTCATTTCTGGATGAATCGGTGCATCATTTCATTTCCGGCCCGGATCTGTGCATTAAATGCACCACCGGCATGGTTTTCGGCACAGTAACGAAACTGACCCAAACGAACCAAAACATCACTATTGGGTCCAAAAAAGTGGATTGGGTGCGTTCATTTTGTTTCTAGATGAATCGGTGCATCGTTTCATTTCTGGCCCGGATCGATGCATTAAATGCAACACCGGCATGGTTTTCGGCACAGTAACGAAACTGACCCAAACGAACCAAAACAAAACTATAGGGTCCAAAAAAGTCGATTGGGCGCGTTCGTTTCATTTCTGGATGAATCGGTGCATCATTTCATTTCCGGCCCGGATCTGTGCATTAAATGCAACACCGGCATGGTTTTCGGCACAGTAACGAAACTGACCCAAACGAACCAAAACATCACTATTGGGTCCAAAAAAGTGGATTGGGTGCGTTCATTTTGTTTCTGGATGAATCGGTGCATCGTTTCATTTCCGGCCCGGATCTGTGCATTAAATGCAACACCGGCATGGTTTTCGGCACAGTAGCGAAACTGACCCAAACGAACCAAAACATCACTATTGGGTCCAAAAAAGTGGATTGGGTGCGTTCATTTTGTTTCTAGATGAATCGGTGCATCGTTCCATTTCCGGCCCGGATCGATGCATTAAATGCAACACCGGCATGGTTTTCGGCACAGTAACGAAACTGACCCAAACGAACCAAAACAAAACTATAGGGTCCAAAAAAGTCGATTGGGCGCGTTCGTTTCATTTCTGGATGAATCGGTGCATCATTTCATTTCCGGCCCGGATCTGTGCATTAAATGCAACACCGGCATGGTTTTCGGCACAGTAACGAAACTGACCCAAACGAACCAAAACATCACTATTGGGTCCAAAAAAGTGGATTGGGTGCGTTCATTTTGTTTCTAGATGAATCGGTGCATCGTTTCATTTCTGGCCCGGATCGATGCATTAAATGCAACACCGGCATGGTTTTCGGCACAGTAACGAAACTGACCCAAACGAACCAAAACAAAACTATAGGGTCCAAAAAAGTCGATTGGGCGCGTTCGTTTCATTTCTGGATGAATCGGTGCATCATTTCATTTCCGGCCCGGATCTGTGCATTAAATGCAACACCGGCATGGTTTTCGGCACAGTAACGAAACTGACCCAAACGAACCAAAACATCACTATTGGGTCCAAAAAAGTGGATTGGGTGCGTTCATTTTGTTTCTGGATGAATCGGTGCATCGTTTCATTTCCGGCCCGGATCTGTGCATTAAATGCAACACCGGCATGGTTTTCGGCACAGTAGCGAAACTGACCCAAATGAACCAAAACATCACTATTGGGTCCAAAAAAGTGGATTGGGTGCGTTCATTTTGTTTCTAGATGAATCGGTGCATCGTTTCATTTCCGGCCCGGATCGGTGCTTAAATGCAACACCGGCATGGTTTTCGGAATAGTAACGAAACTGACCCAAACGAACCAAAACATCACTATTGTGTCCAAAAAAGTGGATTGGGTGCATTCATTTTGTTTCTGGATGAATCGGTGCATCGTTTCATTTCCGGCCCGGATCTGTGCATTAAATGCAACACCGGCATGGTTTTCGGCACAGTAACGAAACTGACCCAAACGAACCAAAACATCACTATTGGGTCCAAAAAAGTGGATTGGGTGCGTTCATTTTGTTTCTAGATGAATCGGTGCATCGTTTCATTTCTGGCCCGGATCGATGCATTAAATGCAACACCGGCATGGTTTTCGGCACAGTAACGAAACTGACCCAAACGAACCAAAACAAAACTATAGGGTCCAAAAAAGTCGATTGGGCGCGTTCGTTTCATTTCTGGATGAATCGGTGCATCATTTCATTTCCGGCCCGGATCTGTGCATTAAATGCAACACCGGCATGGTTTTTGGCACAGTAACGAAACTGACCCAAACGAACCAAAACATCACTATTGGGTCCAAAAAAGTGGATTGGGTGCGTTCATTTTGTTTCTGGATGAATCGGTGCATCGTTTCATTTCCGGCCCGGATCTGTGCATTAAATGCAACACCGGCATGGTTTTCGGCACAGTAGCGAAACTGACCCAAACGAACCAAAACATCACTATTGGGTCCAAAAAAGTGGATTGGGTGCGTTCATTTTGTTTCTGGATGAATCGGTGCATCATTTCATTTCTGGCCCGGATCTGTGCATTAAATGCAACACCGGCATGGTTTTCGGCACAGTAACGAAACTGACCCAAACGAACCAAAACATCACTATTGTGTCCAAAAAAGTGGATTGGGTGCGTTCATTTTGTTTCTGGATGAATCGGTGCATCGTTTCATTTCCGGCCCGGATCTGTGCATTAAATGCAACACCGGCATGGTTTTCGGCACAGTACCGAAACTGACCCAAACGAACCAAAACATCACTATTGGGTCCAAAAAAGTGGATTGGGTGCGTTCATTTTGTTTCTAGATGAATCGGTGCATCGTTCCATTTCCGGCCCGGATCTGTGCATTAAATGCAACACCGACATGGTTTTTGGCACAGTAACGAAAATGACCCAAACGAACCAAAACATCACTATTGGCTACATAAATGTGGATTTGGCATGTTTGTTTCGTTTCTGGACGAATCGGTGCATCGTTTCATTTCCGGCCCGGATCGGTGCATTAAATGCAACACCGACATGGTTTTCGGCACAGTAACGAAACTGACCCAAACGAACCAAAACATTACTATTGGGTCCAAAAAAGTGGATTGGGTGCGTTCATTTTGTTTCTGGATGAATCGGTGCATCGTTTAATTTCCGGCCCGGATCGATGCATTAAATGCAACACTGGCATGATTTTCGTCACAGTAACGAAACTGACCCAAACGAACCGAAACCTAACTATTGGGTCCAAAAAAGTGGATTGGGTGCGTTTGTTTGGTTTCTGGACGAATCGGTGCATCGTTTCTTTTCCGGCCCGGATCGGTGCATTAAATGCAACACCGGCATGGTTTTCGGCACAGTAACGAAACTGACCCAAACCAACCAAAACATCACTATTGGGTCCACAAAAGTTGATTGGGCGCATTCGTTTAGTTTCTGGACGAATCGGTGCATCGTTTCATTTCCGGCCCGGATCGGTGCATTAAATGCAACACCGGCATGGTTTTCGGAATAGTAACGAAACTGACCCAAACGAACCAAAACATCACTATTGGGTCCAAAAAGGTAGATTGGGTGCGTTCGTTTCATTTCTAGACGAATCGGTGCATCCTTTCATTTCCGGCCCGGATCGGTGCATTAAATGCACCAACGGCATGGTTTTCGGCACAGTAACGAAACCGACCCAAACAAATCCAAACATCACTATTGGGTCGAAAAAAGTGGATTGGGTGCGTTTGTTTCATTTCTGGACGAATCGGTGCATCCTTTCATCTCCGGCCCGGATCGGTGCATTAAATGCAACACCGGCATGGTTTTCGGCACAGTAACGAAACCGACCCAAACGAACCAAAACATCACTATTGGGTCCAAAAAAGTGGATTGGGTGCGTTCATTTTGTTTCTAGATGAATCGGTGCATCGTTTCATTTCTGGCCCGGATCGATGCATTAAATGCAACACCGGCATGGTTTTCGGCACAGTAACGAAACTGACCCAAACGAACCAAAACAAAACTATAGGGTCCAAAAAAGTCGATTGGGCGCGTTCGTTTCATTTCTGGATGAATCGGTGCATCATTTCATTTCCGGCCCGGATCTGTGCATTAAATGCAACACCGGCATGGTTTTCGGAATAGTAACGAAACTGACCCAAACGAACCAAAACATCACTATTGTGTCCAAAAAAGTGGATTGGGTGCATTCATTTTGTTTCTGGATGAATCGGTGCATCGTTTCATTTCCGGCCCGGATCGATGCATTAAATGCAACACCGGCATGGTTTTCGGCACAGTAACGAAACTGACCCAAATGAACCAAACCAAAACTATTGGGTCCAAAAAAGTCGATTGGGCGCGTTCGTTTCATTTCTGGATGAATCGGTGCATCATTTCATTTCCGGCCCGGATCGGTGCATTAAATGCAACACCGGCATGGTTTTCGGCACAGTAACGAAACTGACCCAAACGAACCAAAACAACACTATTGGGTCCAAAAAAGTGGATTGGGTGCGTTCATTTTGTTTCTAGATGAATCGGTGCATCGTTCCATTTCCGGCCCGGATCGATGCATTAAATGCAACACCGGCATGATTTTTGGCACAGTAACGAAAATGACCCAAACGAACCAAAACATCACTATTGGCTACATAAATGTGGATTTGGCATGTTCGTTTCGTTTCTGGACGAATCGGTGCATCGTTTCATTTCCGGCCCGGATCGGTGCATTAAATGCAACACCGGCATGGTTTTCGGAATAGTAACGAAACTGACCCAAACGAACCAAAACATCACTATTGTGTCCAAAAAAGTGGATTGGGTGCATTCATTTTGTTTCTGGATGAATCGGTGCATCGTTTCATTTCCGGCCCGTATCGATGCATTAAATGCAACACCGGCATGGTTTTCGGCACAGTAACGAAACTGACCCAAACGAACCAAAACATCACTATTGGGTCCAAAAAAGTGGATTGGGTGCGTTCATTTTGTTTCTAGATGAATCGGTGCATCGTTCCATTTCCGGCCCGGATCGATGCATTAAATGCAACACCGACATGGTTTTTGGCACAGTAACTAAAATGACCCAAACGAACCAAAACATCACTATTGGCTACATAAATGTGGATTTGGCATGTTTGTTTCGTTTCTGGACGAATCGGTGCATCGTTTCATTTCCGGCCCGGATCGGTGCATTAAATGCAACACCGACATGGTTTTCGGCACAGTAACGAAACTGACCCAAACGAACCAAAACATTACTATTGGGTCCAAAAAAGTGGATTGGGTGCGTTCATTTTGTTTCTGGATGAATCGGTGCATCGTTTCATTTCCGGCCCGGATCGATGCATTAAATGCAACACTGGCATGATTTTCGTCACAGTAACGAAACTGACCCAAACGAACCGAAACCTAACTATTGGGTCCAAAAAAGTGGATTGGGTGCGTTTGTTTGGTTTCTGGACGAATCGGTGCATCGTTTCTTTTCCGGCCCGGATCGGTGCATTAAATGCAACACCGACATGGTTTTCGGCACAGTAACGAAACTGACCCAAACCAACCAAAACATCACTATTTTGTCCACAAAAGTTGATTGGGCGCATTCGTTTAGTTTCTAGACGAATCGGTGCATCGTTTCATTTCCGGCCCAGATCGGTGCATTAAATGCAACACCGGCATGGTTTTCGGAATAGTAACGAAACTGACCCAAACGAACCAAAACATCACTATTGGGTCCAAAAAGGTAGATTGGGTGCGTTCGTTTCATTTCTAGACGAATCGGTGCATCCTTTCATTTCCGGCCCGGATCGGTGCATTAAATGCACCAACGGCATGGTTTTCGGCACAGTAACGAAACCGACCCAAACAAATCCAAACATCACTATTGGGTCGAAAAAAGTGGATTGGGTGCGTTTGTTTCATTTCTGGACGAATCGGTGCATCCTTTCATCTCCGGCCCGGATCGGTGCATTAAATGCAACACCGGCATGGTTTTCGGCACAGTAACGAAACCGACCCAAACGAACCAAAACATCACTATTGGGTCCAAAAAAGTGGATTGGGTGCGTTCATTTTGTTTCTAGATGAATCGGTGCATCGTTTCATTTCTGGCCCGGATCGATGCATTAAATGCAACACCGGCATGGTTTTCGGCACAGTAACGAAACTGACCCAAACGAACCAAAACAAAACTATAGGGTCCAAAAAAGTCGATTGGGCGCGTTCGTTTCATTTCTGGATGAATTGGTGCATCATTTCATTTCCGGCCCGGATCTGTGCATTAAATGCAACACCGGCATGGTTTTCGGCACAGTAACGAAACTGACCCAAACGAACCAAAACATCACTATTGGGTCCAAAAAAGTGGATTGGGTGCGTTCATTTTGTTTCTAGATGAATCGGTGCATCGTTCCATTTCCGGCCCGGATCGATGCATTAAATGCAACACCGACATGGTTTTTGGCACAGTAACTAAAATGACCCAAACGAACCAAAACATCACTATTGGCTACATAAATGTGGATTTGGCATGTTTGTTTCGTTTCTGGACGAATCGGTGCATCGTTTCATTTCCGGCCCGGATCGGTGCATTAAATGCAACACCGACATGGTTTTCGGCACAGTAACGAAACTGACCCAAACGAACCAAAACATTACTATTGGGTCCAAAAAAGTGGATTGGGTGCGTTCATTTTGTTTCTGGATGAATCGGTGCATCGTTTCATTTCCGGCCCGGATCGATGCATTAAATGCAACACTGGCATGATTTTCGTCACAGTAACGAAACTGACCCAAACGAACCGAAACCTAACTATTGGGTCCAAAAAAGTGGATTGGGTGCGTTTGTTTGGTTTCTGGACGAATCGGTGCATCGTTTCTTTTCCGGCCCGGATCGGTGCATTAAATGCAACACCGACATGGTTTTCGGCACAGTAACGAAACTGACCCAAACCAACCAAAACATCACTATTTTGTCCACAAAAGTTGATTGGGCGCATTCGTTTAGTTTCTAGACGAATCGGTGCATCGTTTCATTTCCGGCCCAGATCGGTGCATTAAATGCAACACCGGCATGGTTTTCGGAATAGTAACGAAACTGACCCAAACGAACCAAAACATCACTATTGGGTCCAAAAAGGTAGATTGGGTGCGTTCGTTTCATTTCTAGACGAATCGGTGCATCCTTTCATTTCCGGCCCGGATCGGTGCATTAAATGCACCAACGGCATGGTTTTCGGCACAGTAACGAAACCGACCCAAACAAATCCAAACATCACTATTGGGTCGAAAAAAGTGGATTGGGTGCGTTTGTTTCATTTCTGGACGAATCGGTGCATCCTTTCATCTCCGGCCCGGATCGGTGCATTAAATGCAACACCGGCATGGTTTTCGGCACAGTAACGAAACCGACCCAAACGAACCAAAACATCACTATTGGGTCCAAAAAAGTGGATTGGGTGCGTTCATTTTGTTTCTAGATGAATCGGTGCATCGTTTCATTTCTGGCCCGGATCGATGCATTAAATGCAACACCGGCATGGTTTTCGGCACAGTAACGAAACTGACCCAAACGAACCAAAACAAAACTATAGGGTCCAAAAAAGTCGATTGGGCGCGTTCGTTTCATTTCTGGATGAATTGGTGCATCATTTCATTTCCGGCCCGGATCTGTGCATTAAATGCAACACCGGCATGGTTTTCGGAATAGTAACGAAACTGACCCAAACGAACCAAAACATCACTATTGTGTCCAAAAAAGTCGATTGGGTGCATTCATTTTGTTTCTGGATGAATCGGTGCATCGTTTCATTTCCGGCCCGGATCGATGCATTAAATGCAACACCGGCATGGTTTTCGGCACAGTAACGAAACTGACCCAAATGAACCAAACCAAAACTATTGGGTCCAAAAAAGTCGATTGGGCGCGTTCGTTTCATTTCTGGATGAATCGGTGCATCATTTCATTTCCGGCCCGGATCGGTGCATTAAATGCAACACCGGCATGGTTTTCGGCACAGTAACGAAACTGACCCAAACGAACCAAAACAACACTATTGGGTCCAAAAAAGTGGATTGGGTGCGTTCATTTTGTTTCTAGATGAATCGGTGCATCGTTCCATTTCCGGCCCGGATCGATGCATTAAATGCAACACCGGCATGATTTTTGGCACAGTAACGAAAATGACCCAAACGAACCAAAACATCACTATTGGCTACATAAATGTGGATTTGGCATGTTCGTTTCGTTTCTGGACGAATCGGTGCATCGTTTCATTTCCGGCCCGGATCGGTGCATTAAATGCAACACCGGCATGGTTTTCGGAATAGTAACGAAACTGACCCAAACGAACCAAAACATCACTATTGTGTCCAAAAAAGTTGATTGGGTGCATTCATTTTGTTTCTGGATGAATCGGTGCATCGTTTCATTTCCGGCCCGTATCGATGCATTAAATGCAACACCGACATGGTTTTCGGCACAGTAACGAAACTGACCCAAACGAACCAAACCAAAACTATTGGGTCCAAAAAAGTCGATTGGGCGCGTTCGTTTCATTTCTGGATGAATCGGTGCATCATTTCATTTCCGGCCCGGATCGGTGCATTAAATGCAACACCGGCATGGTTTTCGGCACAGTAACGAAACTGAGCCAAACGAACCAAAACATCACTATTGGGTCCAAAAAAGTGGATTGGGTGCGTTCATTTTGTTTCTAGATGAATCAGTGCATCGTTTCATTTCTGGCCCGGATCGATGCATTAAATGCAACACTGGCATGATTTTCGTCACAGTAACGAAACTGACCCAAACGAACCGAAACCTAACTATTGGGTCCAAAAAAGTGGATTGGGTGCGTTTGTTTGGTTTCTGGACGAATCGGTGCATCGTTTCTTTTCCGGCCCGGATCGGTGCATTAAATGCAACACCGGCATGGTTTTCGGCACAGTAACGAAACTGACCCAAACCAACCAAAACATCACTATTGGGTCCACAAAAGTTGATTGGGCGCATTCGTTTAGTTTCTGGACGAATCGGTGCATCGTTTCATTTCCGGCCCGGATCGGTGCATTAAATGCAACACCGGCATGGTTTTCGGAATAGTAACGAAACTGACCCAAACGAACCAAAACATCACTATTGTGTCCAAAAAAGTGGATTGTGTGCGTTCATTTTCTTTCTGGACGAATCGGTGCATCCTTTCATCTCCGGCCCGAATCGGTGCATTAAATGCAACAGGCATGGTTTTCGGCACAGTAATGAAACTGACCCAAACAAACCAAAACATCACTATTGGGTCCACAAAAGTGGATTGGGTGCGTTCATTTTGTTTCTGGATGAATCGGTGCATCGTTTCATTTCCGGCCGGATCGATGCATTAAATGCAACACTGGCATGATTTTCGTCACAGTAACGAAACTGACCCAAACGAACCGAAACATCACTATTGGGTCCAAAAAGGTAGATTGGGTGCGTTCGTTTCATTTCTGGACGAATCGGTGCATCCTTTCATTTCCGGCCCGGATCGGTGCATTAAATGCACCACCGGCATGGTTTTCGGCACAGTAACGAAACTGATCCAAACAAATCCAAACATCACTATTGGGTCGAAAAAAGTGGATTGGTGCGTTTGTTTCATTTCTGGATGAATCGGTGCGTCCTTTCATCTCCGGCCCGGATCGGTGCATTAAATGCAACACCGGCATGGTTTTCGGCACAGTAACGAAACTGACCCAAACAAATCCAAACATCACTATTGGGTCGAAAAAAGTGGATTGGGTGCGTTTGTTTCATTTCTGGACGAATCGGTGCATCCTTTCATCTCCGGCCCGGATCGGTGCATTAAATGCAAAACCGGCATGGTTTTCGGCACAGTAACGAAACTGACCCAAACGAACCAAAACATCACTATTGTGTCCAAAAAAGTGGATTGGGTGCGTTCCTTTTGTTTCTAGATGAATCGGTGCATCGTTTCATTTCTGGTCCGGATCGATGCATTAAATGCAACACCGGCATGGTTTTCGGCACAGTAACGAAACTGACCCAAACGAACCAAAACAAAACTATTGGGTCCAAAAAAGTCGATTGGGCGCGTTCGTTTCATTTCTGGATGAATCGGTGCATCATTTCATTTCCGGCCCGGATCTGTGCATTAAATGCAACACCGGCATGGTTTTCGGCACAGTAACGAAACTGACCCAAACGAACCAAAACAACACTATTGGGTCCAAAAAAGTGGATTGGGTGCGTTCATTTTGTTTCTAGATGAATCGGTGCATCGTTCCATTTCCGGCCCGGATCGATGCATTAAATGCAACACCGGCATGATTTTTGGCACAGTAACGAAAATGACCCAAACGAACCAAAACATCACTATTGGCTACATAAATGTGGATTTGGCATGTTCGTTTCATTTCTGGACGAATCGGTGCATCGTTTCATTTCCGGCCCGGATCGGTGCATTAAATGCAACACCGGCATGGTTTTCGGAATAGTAACGAAACTGACCCAAACGAACCAAAACATCACTATTGTGTCCAAAAAAGTGGATTGGGTGCATTCATTTTGTTTCTGGATGAATCGGTGCATCGTTTCATTTCCGGCCCGTATCGATGCATTAAATGCAACACCGGCATGGTTTTCGGCACAGTAACGAAACTGACCCAAACGAACCAAAACATCACTATTGGGTCCAAAAAAGTGGATTGGGTGCGTTCATTTTGTTTCTAGATGAATCGGTGCATCGTTCCATTTCCGGCCCGGATCGATGCATTAAATGCAACACCGACATGGTTTTTGGCACAGTAACGAAAATGACCCAAACGAACCAAAACATCACTATTGGCTACATAAATGTGGATTTGGCATGTTTGTTTCGTTTCTGGACGAATCGGTGCATCGTTTCATTTCCGGCCCGGATCGGTGCATTAAATGCAACACCGACATGGTTTTCGGCACAGTAACGAAACTGACCCAAACGAACCAAAACATTACTATTGGGTCCAAAAAAGTGGATTGGGTGCGTTCATTTTGTTTCTGGATGAATCGGTGCATCGTTTCATTTCCGGCCCGGATCGATGCATTAAATGTAACACTGGCATGATTTTCGTCACAGTAACGAAACTGACCCAAACGAACCGAAACCTAACTATTGGGTCCAAAAAAGTGGATTGGGTGCGTTTGTTTGGTTTCTGGACGAATCGGTGCATCGTTTCTTTTCCGGCCCGGATCGGTGCATTAAATGCAACACCGGCATGGTTTTCGGCACAGTAACGAAACTGACCCAAACCAACCAAAACATCACTATTTTGTCCACAAAAGTTGATTGGGCGCATTCGTTTAGTTTCTGGACGAATCGGTGCATCGTTTCATTTCCGGCCCAGATCGGTGCATTAAATGCAACACCGGCATGGTTTTCGGAATAGTAACGAAACTGACCCAAACGAACCAAAACATCACTATTGGGTCCAAAAAGGTAGATTGGGTGCGTTCGTTTCATTTCTAGACGAATCGGTGCATCCTTTCATTTCCGGCCCGGATCGGTGCATTAAATGCACCAACGGCATGGTTTTCGGCACAGTAACGAAACCGACCCAAACAAATCCAAACATCACTATTGGGTCGAAAAAAGTGGATTGGGTGCGTTTGTTTCATTTCTGGACGAATCGGTGCATCCTTTCATCTCCGGCCCGGATCGGTGCATTAAATGCAACACCGGCATGGTTTTCGGCACAGTAACGAAACCGACCCAAACGAACCAAAACATCACTATTGGGTCCAAAAAAGTGGATTGGGTGCGTTCATTTTGTTTCTAGATGAATCGGTGCATCGTTTCATTTCTGGCCCGGATCGATGCATTAAATGCAACACCGGCATGGTTTTCGGCACAGTAACGAAACTGACCCAAACGAACCAAAACAAAACTATAGGGTCCAAAAAAGTCGATTGGGCGCGTTCGTTTCATTTCTGGATGAATTGGTGCATCATTTCATTTCCGGCCCGGATCTGTGCATTAAATGCAACACCGGCATGGTTTTCGGAATAGTAACGAAACTGACCCAAACGAACCAAAACATCACTATTGTGTCCAAAAAAGTCGATTGGGTGCATTCATTTTGTTTCTGGATGAATCGGTGCATCGTTTCATTTCCGGCCCGGATCGATGCATTAAATGCAACACCGGCATGGTTTTCGGCACAGTAACGAAACTGACCCAAATGAACCAAACCAAAACTATTGGGTCCAAAAAAGTCGATTGGGCGCGTTCGTTTCATTTCTGGATGAATCGGTGCATCATTTCATTTCCGGCCCGGATCGGTGCATTAAATGCAACACCGGCATGGTTTTCGGCACAGTAACGAAACTGACCCAAACGAACCAAAACAACACTATTGGGTCCAAAAAAGTGGATTGGGTGCGTTCATTTTGTTTCTAGATGAATCGGTGCATCGTTCCATTTCCGGCCCGGATCGATGCATTAAATGCAACACCGGCATGATTTTTGGCACAGTAACGAAAATGACCCAAACGAACCAAAACATCACTATTGGCTACATAAATGTGGATTTGGCATGTTCGTTTCATTTCTGGACGAATCGGTGCATCGTTTCATTTCCGGCCCGGATCGGTGCATTAAATGCAACACCGGCATGGTTTTCGGAATAGTAACGAAACTGACCCAAACGAACCAAAACATCACTATTGTGTCCAAAAAAGTGGATTGGGTGCATTCATTTTGTTTCTGGATGAATCGGTGCATCGTTTCATTTCCGGCCCGTATCGATGCATTAAATCCAACACCGGCATGGTTTTCGGCACAGTAACGAAACTGACCCAAACGAACCAAACCAAAACTATTGGGTCCAAAAAAGTCGATTGGGCGCGTTCGTTTCATTTCTGGATGAATCGGTGCATCATTTCATTTCCGGCCCGGATCGGTGCATTAAATGCAACACCGGCATGGTTTTCGGCACAGTAACGAAACTGAGCCAAACGAACCAAAACATCACTATTGGGTCCAAAAAAGTGGATTGGGTGCGTTCATTTTGTTTCTAGATGAATCAGTGCATCGTTTCATTTCTGGCCCGGATCGATGCATTAAATGCAACACTGGCATGATTTTCGTCACAGTAACGAAACTGACCCAAACGAACCGAAACCTAACTATTGGGTCCAAAAAAGTGGATTGGGTGCGTTTGTTTGGTTTCTGGACGAATCGGTGCATCGTTTCTTTTCCGGCCCGGATCGGTGCATTAAATGCAACACCGGCATGGTTTTCGGCACAGTAACGAAACTGACCCAAACCAACCAAAACATCACTATTGGGTCCACAAAAGTTGATTGGGCGCATTCGTTTAGTTTCTGGACGAATCGGTGCATCGTTTCATTTCCGGCCCGGATCGGTGCATTAAATGCAACACCGGCATGGTTTTCGGAATAGTAACGAAACTGACCCAAACGAACCAAAACATCACTATTGTGTCCAAAAAAGTGGATTGTGTGCGTTCATTTTGTTTCTGGACGAATCGGTGCATCCTTTCATCTCCGGCCCGAATCGGTGCATTAAATGCAACAGGCATGGTTTTCGGCACTGTAATGAAACTGACCCAAACAAACCAAAACATCACTGTTGGGTCCACAAAAGTGGATTGGGTGCGTTCATTTTGTTTCTGGATGAATCGGTGCATCGTTTCATTTCCGGCCGGATCGATGCATTAAATGCAACACTGGCATGATTTTCGTCACAGTAACGAAACTGACCCAAACGAACCGAAACATCACTATTGGGTCCAAAAAGGTAGATTGGGTGCGTTCGTTTCATTTCTGGACGAATCGGTGCATCCTTTCATTTCCGGCCCGGATCGGTGCATTAAATGCACCACCGGCATGGTTTTCGGCACAGTAACGAAACTGATCCAAACAAATCCAAACATCACTATTGGGTCGAAAAAAGTGGATTGGTGCGTTTGTTTCATTTCTGGATGAATCGGTGCGTCCTTTCATCTCCGGCCCGGATCGGTGCATTAAATGCAACACCGGCATGGTTTTCGGCACAGTAACGAAACTGACCCAAACAAATCCAAACATCACTATTGGGTCGAAAAAAGTGGATTGGGTGCGTTTGTTTCATTTCTGGACGAATCGGTGCATCCTTTCATCTCCGGCCCGGATCGGTGCATTAAATGCAAAACCGGCATGGTTTTCGGCACAGTAACGAAACTGACCCAAACGAACCAAAACATCACTATTGTGTCCAAAAAAGTGGATTGGGTGCGTTCCTTTTGTTTCTAGATGAATCGGTGCATCGTTTCATTTCTGGTCCGGATCGATGCATTAAATGCAACACCGGCATGGTTTTCGGCACAGTAACGAAACTGACCCAAACGAACCAAAACAAAACTATTGGGTCCAAAAAAGTCGATTGGGCGCGTTCGTTTCATTTCTGGATGAATCGGTGCATCATTTCATTTCCGGCCCGGATCTGTGCATTAAATGCAACACCGGCATGGTTTTCGGCACAGTAACGAAACTGACCCAAACGAACCAAAACATCACTATTGGGTCCAAAAAAGTGGATTGGGTGCGTTCATTTTGTTTCTAGATGAATCGGTGCATCGTTCCATTTCCGGCCCGGATCGATGCATTAAATGCAACACCGACATGGTTTTTGGCACAGTAACGAAAATGACCCAAACGAACCAAAACATCACTATTGGCTACATAAATGTGGATTTGGCATGTTTGTTTCGTTTCTGGACGAATCGGTGCATCGTTTCATTTCCGGCCCGGATCGGTGCATTAAATGCAACACCGGCATGGTTTTCGGCACAGTAACAAAACTGACCCAAACGAACCAAAACATTACTATTGGGTCCAAAAAAGTGGATTGGGTGCGTTCATTTTGTTTCTGAATGAATCGGTGCATCGTTTCATTTCCGGCCCGGATCGATGCATTAAATGCAACACTGGCATGATTTTCGTCACAGTAACGAAACTGACCCAAACGAACCGAAACCTAACTATTGGGTCCAAAAAAGTGGATTGGGTGCGTTTGTTTGGTTTCTGGACGAATCGGTGCATCGTTTCTTTTCCGGCCCGGATCGGTGCATTAAATGCAACACCGGCATGGTTTTCGGCACAGTAACGAAACTGACCCAAACCAACCAAAACATCACTATTGGGTCCACAAAAGTTGATTGGGCGCATTCGTTTAGTTTCTGGACGAATCGGTGCATCGTTTCATTTCCGGCCCGGATCGGTGCATTAAATGCAACACCGGCATGGTTTTCGGAATAGTAACGAAACTGACCCAAACGAACCAAAACATCACTATTGGGTCCAAAAAGGTAGATTGGGTGCGTTCGTTTCATTTCTAGACGAATCGGTGCATCCTTTCATTTCCGGCCCGGATCGGTGCATT
Source organism: Echinochloa phyllopogon (assembly GCA_033239725.1). Taxonomy (NCBI): domain Eukaryota; kingdom Viridiplantae; phylum Streptophyta; class Magnoliopsida; order Poales; family Poaceae; genus Echinochloa; species Echinochloa phyllopogon. The sequence goes on from BTCW01000018.1 coordinate 36,539,820, forward strand.
AAATGCACCAACGGCATGGTTTTCGGCACAGTAACAAAACCGACCCAAACAAATCCAAACATCACTATTGGGTCGAAAAAAGTGGATTGGGTGCGTTTGTTTCATTTCTGGACGAATCGGTGCATCCTTTCATCTCCGGCCCGGATCGGTGCATTAAATGCAACACCGGCATGGTTTTCGGCACAGTAACGAAACCGACCCAAACGAACCAAAACATCACTATTGGGTCCAAAAAAGTGGATTGGGTGCGTTCATTTTGTTTCTAGATGAATCGGTGCATCGTTTCATTTCTGGCCCGGATCGATGCATTAAATGCAACACCGGCATGGTTTTCGGCACAGTAACGAAACTGACCCAAACGAACCAAAACAAAACTATAGGGTCCAAAAAAGTCGATTGGGCGCGTTCGTTTCATTTCTGGATGAATCGGTGCATCATTTCATTTCCGGCCCGGATCTGTGCATTAAATGCAACACCGGCATGGTTTTCGGCACAGTAACGAAACTGACCCAAACGAACCAAAACATCACTATTGGGTCCAAAAAAGTGGATTGGGTGCGTTCATTTTGTTTCTAGATGAATCGGTGCATCGTTTCATTTGTGGCCCGGATCGATGCATTAAATGCAACACCGGCATGGTTTTCGGCACAGTAACGAAACTGACCCAAACGAACCAAAACAAAACTATAGGGTCCAAAAAAGTCGATTGGGCGCGTTCGTTTCATTTCTGGATGAATCGGTGCATCATTTCATTTCCGGCCCGGATCTGTGCATTAAATGCAACACCGGCATGGTTTTCGGCACAGTAACGAAACTGACCCAAACGAACCAAAACATCACTATTGGGTCCAAAAAAGTGGATTGGGTGCGTTCATTTTGTTTCTGGATGAATCGGTGCATCGTTTCATTTCCGGCCCGGATCTGTGCATTAAATGCAACACCGGCATGGTTTTCGGCACAGTAGCGAAACTGACCCAAACGAACCAAAACATCACTATTGGGTCCAAAAAAGTGGATTGGGTGCGTTCATTTTGTTTCTAGATGAATCGGTGCATCGTTTCATTTCCGGCCCGGATCGGTGCTTAAATGCAACACCGGCATGGTTTTCGGAATAGTAACAAAACTGACCCAAACGAACCAAAACATCACTATTGTGTCCAAAAAAGTGGATTGGGTGCATTCATTTTGTTTCTGGATGAATCGGTGCATCGTTTCATTTCCGGCCCGGATCTGTGCATTAAATGCAACACCGGCATGGTTTTCGGCACAGTAACGAAACTGACCCAAACGAACCAAAACATCACTATTGGGTCCAAAAAAGTGGACTGGGTGCGTTCATTTTGTTTCTAGATGAATCGGTGCATCGTTCCATTTCCGGCCCGGATCGATGCATTAAATGCAACACCGACATGGTTTTTGGCACAGTAACGAAAATGACCCAAACGAACCAAAACATCACTATTGGCTACATAAATGTGGATTTGGCATGTTTGTTTCGTTTCTGGACGAATCGGTGCATCGTTTCATTTCCGGCCCGGATCGGTGCATTAAATGCAACACCGACATGGTTTTCGGCACAGTAACGAAACTGACCCAAACGAACCAAAACATTACTATTGGGTCCAAAAAAGTGGATTGGGTGCGTTCATTTTGTTTCTGGATGAATCGGTGCATCGTTTCATTTGTGGCCCGGATCGATGCATTAAATGCAACACCGGCATGGTTTTCGGCACAGTAACGAAACTGACCCAAACGAACCAAAACAAAACTATAGGGTCCAAAAAAGTCGATTGGGCGCGTTCGTTTCATTTCTGGATGAATCGGTGCATCATTTCATTTCCGGCCCGGATCTGTGCATTAAATGCAACACCGGCATGGTTTTCGGCACAGTAACGAAACTGACCCAAACGAACCAAAACATCACTATTGGGTCCAAAAAAGTGGATTGGGTGCGTTTGTTTGGTTTCTGGATGAATCGGTGCATCGTTTCTTTTCCGGCCCAGATCGGTGCATTAAATGCAACACCGGCATGGTTTTCGGCACAGTAACGAAACTGACCCAAACCAACCAAAACATCACTATTGGGTCCACAAAAGTTGATTGGGCGCATTCGTTTAGTTTCTGGACGAATCGGTGCATCGTTTCATTTCCGGCCCGGATCGGTGCATTAAATGCAACACCGGCATGGTTTTCGGAATAGTAACGAAACTGACCCAAACGAACCAAAACATCACTATTGGGTCCAAAAAGGTAGATTGGGTGCGTTCGTTTCATTTCTAGACGAATCGGTGCATCCTTTCATTTCCGGCCCGGATCGGTGCATTAAATGCACCAACGGCATGGTTTTCGGCACAGTAACGAAACCGACCCAAACAAATCCAAACATCACTATTGGGTCGAAAAAAGTGGATTGGGTGCGTTTGTTTCATTTCTGGACGAATCGGTGCATCCTTTCATCTCCGGCCCGGATCGGTGCATTAAGTGCAACACCGGCATGGTTTTCGGCACAGTAACGAAACCGACCCAAACGAACCAAAACATCACTATTGGGTCCAAAAAAGTGGATTGGGTGCGTTCATTTTGTTTCTAGATGAATCGGTGCATCGTTTCATTTCTGGCCCGGATCGATGCATTAAATGCAACACCGGCATGGTTTTCGGCACAGTAACGAAACTGACCCAAACGAACCAAAACAAAACTATAGGGTCCAAAAAAGTCGATTGGGCGCGTTCATTTCATTTCTGGATGAATCGGTGCATCATTTCATTTCCGGCCCGGATCTGTGCATTAAATGCAACACCGGCATGGTTTTCGGAATAGTAACGAAACTGACCCAAACGAACCAAAACATCACTATTGTGTCCAAAAAAGTGGATTGGGTGCATTCATTTTGTTTCTGGATGAATCGGTGCATCGTTTCATTTCCGGCCCGGATCGATGCATTAAATGCAACACCGGCATGGTTTTCGGCACAGTAACGAAACTGACCCAAATGAACCAAACCAAAACTATTGGGTCCAAAAAAGTCGATTGGGCGCGTTCGTTTCATTTCTGGATGAATCGGTGCATCATTTCATTTCCGGCCCGGATCGGTGCATTAAATGCAACACCGGCATGGTTTTCGGCACAGTAACGAAACTGACCCAAACGAACCAAAACAACACTATTGGGTCCAAAAAAGTGGATTGGGTGCGTTCATTTTGTTTCTAGATGAATCGGTGCATCGTTCCATTTCCGGCCCGGATCGATGCATTAAATGCAACACCGGCATGATTTTTGGCACAGTAACGAAAATGACCCAAACGAACCAAAACATCACTATTGGCTACATAAATGTGGATTTGGCATGTTCGTTTCGTTTCTGGACGAATCGGTGCATCGTTTCATTTCCGGCCCGGATCGGTGCATTAAATGCAACACCGGCATGGTTTTCGGAATAGTAACGAAACTGACCCAAACGAACCAAAACATCACTATTGTGTCCAAAAAAGTGGATTGGGTGCATTCATTTTGTTTCTGGATGAATCGGTGCATCGTTTCATTTCCGGCCCGTATCGATGCATTAAATGCAACACCGGCATGGTTTTCGGCACAGTAACGAAACTGACCCAAACGAACCAAACCAAAACTATTGGGTCCAAAAAAGTCGATTGGGCGCGTTCGTTTCATTTCTGGATGAATCGGTGCATCATTTCATTTCCGGCCCGGATCGGTGCATTAAATGCAACACCGGCATGGTTTTCGGCACAGTAACGAAACTGAGCCAAACGAACCAAAACATCACTATTGGGTCCAAAAAAGTGGATTGGGTGCGTTCATTTTGTTTCTAGATGAATCAGTGCATCGTTTCATTTCTGGCCCGGATCGATGCATTAAATGCAACACCGGCATGGTTTTCGGCACAGTAACGAAACTGACCCAAACGAACCAAAACAAAACTATAGGGTCCAAAAAAGTCGATTGGGCGCGTTCGTTTCATTTCTGGATGAATCGGTGCATCATTTCATTTCCGGCCCGGATCTGTGCATTAAATGCAACACCGGCATGGTTTTCGGCACAGTAACGAAACTGACCCAAACGAACCAAAACATCACTATTGCGTCCAAAAAAGTGGATTGGGTGCGTTCATTTTGTTTCTAGATGAATCGGTGCATCGTTCCATTTCCGGCCCGGATCGATGCATTAAATGCAACACCGACATGGTTTTTGGCACAGTAACGAAATTGACCCAAACGAACCAAAACATCACTATTGGCTACATAAATGTGGATTTGGCATGTTTGTTTCGTTTCTGGACGAATCGGTGCATCGTTTCATTTCCGGCCCGGATCGGTGCATTAAATGCAACACCGGCATGGTTTTCGGCACAGTAACAAAACTGACCCAAACGAACCAAAACATTACTATTGGGTCCAAAAAAGTGGATTGGGTGCGTTCATTTTGTTTCTGAATGAATCGGTGCATCATTTCATTTCCGGCCCGGATCGATGCATTAAATGCAACACTGGCATGATTTTCGTCACAGTAACGAAACTGACCCAAACGAACCGAAACCTAACTATTGGGTCCAAAAAAGTGGATTGGGTGCGTTTGTTTGGTTTCTGGACGAATCGGTGCATCGTTTCTTTTCCGGCCCGGATCGGTGCATTAAATGCAACACCGGCATGGTTTTCGGCACAGTAACGAAACTGACCCAAACCAACCAAAACATCACTATTGGGTCCACAAAAGTTGATTGGGCGCATTCGTTTAGTTTCTGGACGAATCGGTGCATCGTTTCATTTCCGGCCCGGATCGGTGCATTAAATGCAACACCGGCATGGTTTTCGGAATAGTAACGAAACTGACCCAAACGAACCAAAACATCACTATTGGGTCCAAAAAGGTAGATTGGGTGCGTTCGTTTCATTTCTAGACGAATCGGTGCATCCTTTCATTTCCGGCCCGGATCGGTGCATTAAATGCACCAACGGCATGGTTTTCGGCACAGTAACAAAACCGACCCAAACAAATCCAAACATCACTATTGGGTCGAAAAAAGTGGATTGGGTGCGTTTGTTTCATTTCTGGACGAATCGGTGCATCCTTTCATCTCCGGCCCGGATCGGTGCATTAAATGCAACACCGGCATGGTTTTCGGCACAGTAACGAAACCGACCCAAACGAACCAAAACATCACTATTGGGTCCAAAAAAGTGGATTGGGTGCGTTCATTTTGTTTCTAGATGAATCGGTGCATCGTTTCATTTCTGGCCCGGATCGATGCATTAAATGCAACACCGGCATGGTTTTCGGCACAGTAACGAAACTGACCCAAACGAACCAAAACAAAACTATAGGGTCCAAAAAAGTCGATTGGGCGCGTTCGTTTCATTTCTGGATGAATCGGTGCATCATTTCATTTCCGGCCCGGATCTGTGCATTAAATGCAACACCGGCATGGTTTTCGGCACAGTAACGAAACTGACCCAAACGAACCAAAACATCACTATTGGGTCCAAAAAAGTGGATTGGGTGCGTTCATTTTGTTTCTAGATGAATCGGTGCATCGTTTCATTTCTGGCCCGGATCGATGCATTAAATGCAACACCGGCATGGTTTTCGGCACAGTAACGAAACTGACCCAAACGAACCAAAACAAAACTATAGGGTCCAAAAAAGTCGATTGGGCGCGTTCGTTTCATTTCTGGATGAATCGGTGCATCATTTCATTTCCGGCCCGTATCTGTGCATTAAATGCAACACCGGCATGGTTTTCGGCACAGTAACGAAACTGACCCAAACGAACCAAAACATCACTATTGGGTCCAAAAAAGTGGATTGGGTGCGTTCATTTTGTTTCTGGATGAATCGGTGCATCGTTTCATTTCCGGCCCGGATCTGTGCATTAAATGCAACACCGGCATGGTTTTCGGCACAGTAGCGAAACTGACCCAAACGAACCAAAACATCACTATTGGGTCCAAAAAAGTGGATTGGGTGCATTCATTTTGTTTCTGGATGAATCGGTGCATCGTTTCATTTCCGGCCCGGATCGGTGCATTAAATGCAACACCGGCATGGTTTTCGGAATAGTAACGAAACTGACCCAAACGAACCAAAACATCACTATTGGGTCCAAAAAAGTGGATTGGGTGCGTTCATTTTGTTTCTGGATGAATCGGTGCATCGTTTCATTTCCGGCCCGGATCGATGCATTAAATGCAACACTGGCATGATTTTCGTCACAGTAACGAAACTGACCCAAACGAACCGAAACCTAACTATTGGGTCCAAAAAAGTGGATTGGGTGCGTTTGTTTGGTTTCTGGATGAATCGGTGCATCGTTTCTTTTCCGGCCCAGATCGGTGCATTAAATGCAACACCGGCATGGTTTTCGGCACAGTAACGAAACTGACCCAAACCAACCAAAACATCACTATTGGGTCCACAAAAGTTGATTGGGCGCATTCGTTTAGTTTCTGGACGAATCGGTGCATCGTTTCATTTCCGGCCCGGATCGGTGCATTAAATGCAACACCGGCATGGTTTTCGGAATAGTAACGAAACTGACCCAAACGAACCAAAACATCACTATTGGGTCCAAAAAGGTAGATTGGGTGCGTTCGTTTCATTTCTAGACGAATCGGTGCATCCTTTCATTTCCGGCCCGGATCGGTGCATTAAATGCACCAACGGCATGGTTTTCGGCACAGTAACGAAACCGACCCAAACAAATCCAAACATCACTATTGGGTCGAAAAAAGTGGATTGGGTGCGTTTGTTTCATTTCTGGACGAATCGGTGCATCCTTTCATCTCCGGCCCGGATCGGTGCATTAAATGCAACACCGGCATGGTTTTCGGCACAGTAACGAAACCGACCCAAACGAACCAAAACATCACTATTGGGTCCAAAAAAGTATATTGGGTGCGTTCATTTTGTTTCTAGATGAATCGGTGCATCGTTTCATTTGTGGCCCGGATCGATGCATTAAATGCAACACCGGCATGGTTTTCGGCACAGTAACGAAACTGACCCAAACGAACCAAAACAAAACTATAGGGTCCAAAAAAGTCGATTGGGCGCGTTCGTTTCATTTCTGGATGAATCGGTGCATCATTTCATTTCCGGCCCGGATCTGTGCATTAAATGCAACACCGGCATGGTTTTCGGCACAGTAACGAAACTGACCCAAACGAACCAAAACATCACTATTGGGTCCAAAAAAGTGGATTGGGTGCGTTCATTTTGTTTCTAGATGAATTGGTGCATCGTTTCATTTCTGGCCCGGATCGATGCATTAAATGCAACACCGGCATGGTTTTCGGCACAGTAACGAAACTGACCCAAACGAACCAAAACAAAACTATAGGGTCCAAAAAAGTCGATTGGGCGCGTTCGTTTCATTTCTGGATGAATCGGTGCATCATTTCATTTCCGGCCCGGATCTGTGCATTAAATGCAACACCGGCATGGTTTTCGGCACAGTAACGAAACTGACCCAAACGAACCAAAACATCACTATTGGGTCCAAAAAAGTGGATTGGGTGCGTTCATTTTGTTTCTAGATGAATCGGTGCATCGTTCCATTTCCGGCCCGGATCGATGCATTAAATGCAACATCGGCATGATTTTTGGCACAGTAACGAAAATGACCCAAACGAACCAAAACATCACTATTGGCTACATAAATGTGGATTTGGCATGTTCGTTTCGTTTCTGGACGAATCGGTGCATCGTTTCATTTCCGGCCCGGATCGGTGCATTAAATGCAACACCGGCATGGTTTTCGGCACATTAACGAAACTGACCCAAACGAACCAAAACATTACTATTGAGTCCAAAAAACTGGATTGGGTGCGTTCATTTTGTTTCTTGATGAATCGGTGCATCGTTTCATTTCCGGCCCGGATCGATGCATTAAATGCAACACTGGCATGATTTTCGTCACAGTAACGAAACTGACCCAAACGAACCGAAACATAACTATTGGGTCCAAAAAAGTGGATTGGGTGCGTTTGTTTCGTTTCTGGACGAATCGGTGCATCCTTTCATTTCCGGCCCGGATCGGTGCATTAAATGCACCAACGGCATGGTTTTCGGCACAGTAACGAAACTGACCCAAACAAATCCAAACATCACTATTGGGTCCACAAAAGTTGATTGGGCGCGTTCGTTTAGTTTCTGGACGAATCGGTGCATCGTTTCATTTCCGGCCCGGATCGGTGCATTAAATGCAACACCGGCATGGTTTTCGGAATAGTAACGAAACTGACCCAAACGAACCAAAACATCACTATTGTGTCCAAAAAAGTGGATTGGGTGCATTCATTTTGTTTCTGGATGAATCGGTGCATCGTTTCATTTCCGGCCCGTATCGATGCATTAAATGCAACACCGGCATGGTTTTCGGCACAGTAACGAAACTGACCCAAACGAACCAAACCAAAACTATTGGGTCCAAAAAAGTCGATTGGGCGCGTTCGTTTCATTTCTGGATGAATCGGTGCATCATTTCATTTCCGGCCCGGATCGGTGCATTAAATGCAACACCGGCATGGTTTTCGGCATAGTAACGAAACTGACCCAAACGAACCAAAACATCACTATTGGGTCCAAAAAAGTGGATTGGGTGCGTTCATTTTGTTTCTAGATGAATCGGTGCATCGTTTCATTTCTGGCCCGGATCGATGCATTAAATGCAACACCGGCATGGTTTTCGGCACAGTAACGAAACTGACCCAAATGAACCAAAACAAAACTATAGGGTCCAAAAAAGTCGATTGGGCTCGTTCGTTTCATTTCTGGATGAATCGGTGCATCATTTCATTTCCGGCCCGGATCTGTGCATTAAATGCAACACCGGCATGGTTTTCGGCACAGTAACGAAACTGATCCAAACGAACCAAAACATCACTATTGGGTCCAAAAAAGTGGATTGGGTGCGTTCATTTTGTTTCTAGATGAATCGGTGCATCGTTCCATTTCCGGCCCGGATCGATGCATTAAATGCAACACCGACATGGTTTTTGGCACAGTAACGAAAATGACCCAAACGAACCAAAACATCACTATTGGCTACATAAATGTGGATTTGGCATGTTTGTTTCGTTTCTGGACGAATCGGTGCATCGTTTCATTTCCGGCCCGGATCGGTGCATTAAATGCAACACCGGCATGGTTTTCGGCACAGTAACGAAACTGACCCAAACGAACCAAAACATTACTATTGGGTCCAAAAAAGTGGATTGGGTGCGTTCATTTTGTTTCTGGATGAATCGGTGCATCGTTTCATTTCCGGCCCGGATCGATGCATTAAATGCAACACTGGCATGATTTTCGTCACAGTAACGAAACTGACCCAAACGAACCGAAACCTAACTATTGGGTCCAAAAAAGTGGATTGGGTGCGTTTGTTTGGTTTCTGGACGAATCGGTGCATCGTTTCTTTTCCGGCCCGGATCGGTGCATTAAATGCAACACCGGCATGGTTTTCGGCACAGTAACGAAACTGACCCAAACTAACCAAAACATCACTATTGGGTCCACAAAAGTTGATTGGGCGCATTCGTTTAGTTTTTGGACGAATCGGTGCATCGTTTCATTTCCGGCCCGGATCGGTGCATTAAATGCAACACCGGCATGGTTTTCGGAATAGTAACGAAACTGACCCAAACGAACCAAAACATCACTATTGGGTCCAAAAAGGTAGATTGGGTGCGTTCGTTTCATTTCTAGACGAATCGGTGCATCCTTTCATTTCCGGCCCGGATCGGTGCATTAAATGCACCAACGGCATGGTTTTCGGCACAATAACGAAACCGACCCAAACAAATCCAAACATCACTATTGGGTCGAAAAAAGTGGATTGGGTGCGTTTGTTTCATTTCTGGACGAATCGGTGCATCCTTTCATCTCCGGCCCGGATCGGTGCATTAAATGCAACACCGGCATGGTTTTCGGCACAGTAACGATACTGACCCAAACGAACCAAAACATCACTATTGGGTCCAAAAAAGTGGATTGGGTGCGTTCATTTTGTTTCTAGATGAATCGGTGCATCGTTTCATTTCTGGCCCGGATCGATGCATTAAATGCAACACCGGCATGGTTTTCGGCACAGTAACGAAACTGACCCAAACGAACCAAAACAAAACTATAGGGTCCAAAAAAGTCGATTGGGCGCGTTCGTTTCATTTCTGGATGAATCGGTGCATCATTTCATTTCCGGCCCGGATCTGTGCATTAAATGCAACACCGGCATGGTTTTCGGCACAGTAACGAAACTGACCCAAACGAACCAAAACATCACTATTGGGTCCAAAAAAGTGGATTGGGTGCGTTCATTTTGTTTCTAGATGAATCGGTGCATCGTTTCATTTCTGGCCCGGATCGATGCATTAAATGCAACACCGGCATTGTTTTCGGCACAGTAACGAAACTGACCCAAACGAACCAAAACAAAACTATAGGGTCCAAAAAAGTCGATTGGGCGCGTTCGTTTCATTTCTGGATGAATCGGTGCATCATTTCATTTCCGGCCCGGATCTGTGCATTAAATGCAACACCGGCATGGTTTTCGGCACAGTAACGAAACTGACCCAAACGAACCAAAACATCACTATTGGGTCCAAAAAAGTGGATTGGGTGCGTTCATTTTGTTTCTAGATGAATCGGTGCATCGTTTCATTTCTGGCCCGGATCGATGCATTAAATGCAACACCGGCATGGTTTTCGGCACAGTAACGAAACTGACCCAAACGAACCAAAACATCACTATTGGGTCCAAAAAAGTGGATTGGGTGCGTTCATTTTGTTTCTAGATGAATCGGTGCATCGTTTCATTTCTGGCCCGGATCGATGCATTAAATGCAACACCGGCATGGTTTTCGGCACAGTAACGAAACTGACCCAAACGAACCGAAACATAACTATTGGGTCCAAAAAAGTGGATTGGGTGCGTTTGTTTCGTTTCTGGACGAATCGGTGCATCGTTTCTTTTCCGGCCCAGATCGGTGCATTAAATGCAACACCGGCATGGTTTTCGGCACAGTAACGAAACTGACCCAAACCAACCAAAACATCACTATTGGGTCCACAAAAGTCGATTGGGCGCATTCGTTTAGTTTCTGGACGAATCGGTGCATCGTTTCATTTCCGGCCCGGATCGGTGCATTAAATGCAACACCGGCATGGTTTTCGGAATAGTAACGAAACTGACCCAAACGAACCAAAACATCACTATTGGGTCCAAAAAAGTGGATTGGGTGCATTCATTTTGTTTCTGGATGAATCGGTGCATCGTTTCATTTCCGGCCCGGATCGGTGCATTAAATGCAACACCGGCATGGTTTTCGGAATAGTAACGAAACTGACCCAAACGAACCAAAACATCACTATTGGGTCCAAAAAAGTGGATTGGGTGCATTCATTTTGTTTCTGGATGAATCGGTGCATCATTTCATTTCCGGCCCGGATCGGTGCATTAAATGCAACACCGGCATGGTTTTCGGAATAGTAACGAAACTGACCCAAACGAACCAAAACATCACTATTGGGTCCAAAAAGGTAGATTGGGTGCGTTCGTTTCATTTCTAGACGAATCGGTGCATCCTTTCATTTCCGGCCCGGATCGGTGCATTAAATGCACCAACGGCATGGTTTTCGGCACAGTAACGAAACCGACCCAAACAAATCCAAACATCACTATTGGGTCGAAAAAAGTGGATTGGGTGCGTTTGTTTCATTTCTGGACGAATCGGTGCATCCTTTCATCTCCGGCCCGGATCGGTGCATTAAATGCAACACCGGCATGGTTTTCGGCACAGTAACGAAACCGACCCAAACGAACCAAAACATCACTATTGGGTCGAAAAAAGTGGATTGGGTGCGTTCATTTTGTTTCTAGATGAATCGGTGCATCGTTTCATTTCTGGCCCGGATCGATGCATTAAATGCAACACCGGCATGGTTTTCGGCACAGTAACGAAACTGACCCAAACGAACCAAAACAAAACTATAGGGTCCAAAAAAGTCGATTGGGCGCGTTCGTTTCATTTTTGGATGAATCGGTGCATCATTTCATTTCCGGCCCGGATCTGTGCATTAAATACAACACCGGCATGGTTTTCGGCACAGTAACGAAACTGACCCAAACGAACCAAAACATCACTATTGGGTCCAAAAAAGTGGATTCGGTGCGTTCATTTTGTTTCTAGATGAATCGGTGCATCGTTCCATTTCCGGCCCAGATCGATGCATTAAATGCAACACCGGCATGATTTTTGGCACAGTAACGAAAATGACCCAAACGAACCAAAACATCACTATTGGCTACATAAATGTGGATTTGGCATGTTCGTTTCGTTTCTGGACGAATCGGTGCATCGTTTAATTTCCGGCCCGGATCGGTGCATTAAATTCAACACCGGCATGGTTTTTGGCACAGTAACGAAACTGACCCAAACGAACCAAAACATTACTATTGGGTCCAAAAAACTGGATTGGGTGCGTTCATTTTGTTTCTTGATGAATCGGTGCATCGTTTCATTTCCGGCCCGGATCGATGCATTAAATGCAACACTGGCATGATTTTCGTCACAGTAACGAAACTGACCCAAACGAACCGAAACATAACTATTGGGTCCAAAAAAGTGGATTGGGTGCATTTGTTTCGTTTCTGGACGAATCGGTGCATCGTTTCTTTTCCGGCCCAGATCGGTGCATTAAATGCAACACCGGCATGGTTTTCGGCACAGTAACGAAACTGACCCAAACAAACCAAAACATCACTATTGGGTCCACAAAAGTCGATTGGGCGCATTCGTTTAGTTTCTGGACGAATCGGTGCATCGTTTCATTTCCGGCCCGGATCGGTGCATTAAATGCAACACCGGCATGGTTTTCGGAATAGTAACGAAACTGACCCAAACGATCCAAAACATCACTATTGGGTCCAAAAAGGTAGATTGGGTGCGTTCGTTTCATTTCTAGACGAATCGGTGCATCCTTTCATTTCCGGTCCGGATCGGTGCATTAAATGCACCAACGGCATGGTTTTCGGCACAGTAACGAAACCGACCCAAACAAATCCAAACATCACTATTGGGTCGAAAAAAGTGGATTGGGTGCGTTTGTTTCATTTCTGGACGAATCGGTGCATCCTTTCATCTCCGGCCCGGATCGGTGCATTAAATGCAACACGGGCATGGTTTTCGGCACAGTAACGAAACCGACCCAAACGAACCAAAACATCACTATTGGGTCGAAAAAAGTGGATTGGGTGCGTTCATTTTGTTTCTAGATGAATCGGTGCATCGTTTCATTTCTGGCCCGGATCGATGCATTAAATGCAACACCGGCATGGTTTTCGGCACAGTAACGAAACTGACCCAAACGAACCAAAACATCACTATTGGGTCCAAAAAACTGGATTGGGTGCGTTCATTTTGTTTCTAGATGAATCGGTGCATCGTTTCATTTCTGGCCCGGATCGATGCATTAAATGCAACACCGGCATGGTTTTCGGCACAGTAACGAAACTGACCCAAACGAACCGAAAACATAACTATTGGGTCCAAAAAAGTGGATTGGGTGCGTTTGTTTCATTTCTGGACGAATCGGTGCATCGTTTCTTTTCCGGCCCAGATCGGTGCATTAAATGCAACACCGGCATGGTTTTCGGCACAGCAACGAAACTGACCCAAACCAACCAAAACATCACTATTGGGTCCACAAAAGTCGATTGGGCGCATTCGTTTAGTTTCTGGACGAATCGGTGCATCGTTTCATTTCCGGCCCGGATCGGTGCATTAAATGCAACACCGGCATGGTTTTCGGAATAGTAACGAAACTGACCCAAACGAACCAAAACATCACTATTGGGTCCAAAAAGGTAGATTGGGTGCGTTCGTTTCATTTCTAGACGAATCGGTGCATCCTTTCATTTCCGGCCCGGATCGGTGCATTAAATGCACCAACGGCATGGTTTTCGGCACAGTAACGAAACCGACCCAAACAAATCCAAACATCACTATTGGGTCGAAAAAAGTGGATTGGGTGCGTTTGTTTCATTTCTGGACAAATCGGTGCATCCTTTCATCTCCGGCCCGGATCGGTGCATTAAATGCAACACCGGCATGGTTTTCGGTACAGTAACGAAACTGACCCAAACGAACCAAAACATCACTATTGGGTCGAAAAAAGTGGATTGGGTGCGTTCATTTTGTTTCTAGATGAATCGGTGCATCGTTTCATTTCTGGCCCGGATCGATGCATTAAATGCAACACCGGCATGGTTTTCGGCACAATAACGAAACTGACCCAAACGAACCAAAACAAAACTATAGGGTCCAAAAAAGTCGATTGGGCGCGTTCGTTTCATTTCTGGATGAATCGGTGCATCATTTCATTTCCGGCCCGGATCTGTGCATTAAATGCAACACCGGCATGGTTTTCGGCACAGTAACGAAACTGACCCAAACGAACCAAAACATCACTATTGGGTCCAAAAAAGTGGATTGGGTGCGTTCATTTTGTTTCTAGATGAATCAGTGCATCGTTTCATTTCTGGCCCGGATCGATGCATTAAATGCAACACTGGCATGGTTTTCGGCACAGTAACGAAACTGACCCAAACGAACCAAAACAAAACTATAGGGTCCAAAAAAGTCGATTGGGCGCGTTCGTTTCATTTCTGGATGAATCGGTGCATCATTTCATTTCCGGCCCGGATCTGTGCATTAAATGCAACACCGGCATGGTTTTCGGCACAGTAACGAAACTGACCCAAACGAACCAAAACATCACTATTGGGTCCAAAAAAGTAGATTGGGTGCGTTCATTTTGTTTCTAGATGAATCGGTGCATCGTTCCATTTCCGGCCCGGATCGATGCATTAAATGCAACACCGGCATGATTTTTGGCACAGTAACGAAAATGACCCAAACGAACCAAAACATCACTATTGGCTACATAAATGTGGATTTGGCATGTTCGTTTCGTTTCTGGACGAATCGGTGCATCGTTTCATTTCCGGCCCGGATCGGTGCATTAAATGCAACACCGGCATGGTTTTCGGCACATTAACGAAACTGACCCAAACGAACCAAAACATTACTATTGAGTCCAAAAAACTGGATTGGGTGTGTTCATTTTGTTTCTTGATGAATCGGTGCATCGTTTCATTTCCGGCCCGGATCGATGCATTAAATGCAACACTGGCATGATTTTCGTCACAGTAACGAAACTGACCCAAACGAACCGAAACATAACTATTGGGTCCAAAAAAGTGGATTGGGTGCGTTTGTTTCATTTCTGGACGAATCGGTGCATCCTTTCATTTCCGGCCCGTATAGGTGCATTAAATGCACCAACGGCATGGTTTTCGGCACAGTAACGAAACTGACCCAAACAAATCCAAACATCACTATTGGGTCCACAAAAGTTGATTGGGCGCGTTCGTTTAGTTTCTGGACGAATCGGTGCATCGTTTCATTTCCGGCCCGGATCGGTGCATTAAATGCAACACCGGCATGGTTTTCGGAATAGTAACGAAACTGACCCAAACGAACCAAAACATCACTATTGTGTCCAAAAAAGTGGATTGGGTGCATTCATTTTGTTTCTGGATGAATCGGTGCATCGTTTCATTTCCGGCCCGGATCGATGCATTAAATGCAACACCGGCATGGTTTTCGGCACAGTAACGAAACTGACCCAAACGAACCAAGCCAAAACTATTGGGTCCAAAAAAGTCGATTGGGCGCGTTCGTTTCATTTCTGGATGAATCGGTGCATCATTTCATTTCCGGCCCGGATCGGTGCATTAAATGCAACACCGGCATGGTTTTCGGCACAGTAACGAAACTGACCCAAACGAACCAAAACATCACTATTGGGTCCAAAAAAGTGGATTGGGTGCGTTCATTTTGTTTCTAGATGAATCGGTGCATCGTTTCATTTCTGGCCCGGATCGATGCATTAAATGCAACACCGGCATGGTTTTCGGCACAGTAACGAAACTGACCCAAACGAACCGAAACATAACTATTGGGTCCAAAAAAGTGGATTGGGTGCGTTTGTTTCATTTCTGGACGAATCGGTGCATCGTTTCTTTTCTGGCCCAGATCGGTGCATTAAATGCAACACCGGCATGGTTTTCGGCAGAGTAACGAAACTGACCCAAACCAACCAAAACATCACTATTGGGTCCACAAAAGTCGATTGGGCGCATTCGTTTAGTTTCTGGACGAATCGGTGCATCGTTTCATTTCCGGCCCGGATCGGTGCATTAAATGCAACACCGGCATGGTTTTCGGAATAGTAACGAAACTGACCCAAACGAACCAAAACATCACTATTGGGTCCAAAAAAGTGGATTGGGTGCGTTCATTTTGTTTCTGGATGAATCGGTGCATCGTTTCATTTCCGGCCCGGATCGATGCATTAAATGCAACACTGGCATGATTTTCGTCACAGTAACGAAACTGACCCAAACGAACCGAAACCTAACTATTGGGTCCAAAAAAGTGGATTGGGTGCGTTTGTTTGGTTTCTGGACGAATCGGTGCATCGTTTCTTTTCCGGCCCGGATCGGTGCATTAAATGCAACACCGGCATGGTTTTCGGCACAGTAACGAAACTGACCCAAACTAACCAAAACATCACTATTGGGTCCACAAAAGTTGATTGGGCGCATTCGTTTAGTTTCTGGACGAATCGGTGCATCGTTTCATTTCCGGCCCGGATCGGTGCATTAAATGCAACACCGGCATGGTTTTCGGAATAGTAACGAAACTGACCCAAACGAACCAAAACATCACTATTGGGTCCAAAAAGGTAGATTGGGTGCGTTCGTTTCATTTCTAGACGAATCGGTGCATCCTTTCATTTCCGGCCCGGATCGGTGCATTAAATGCACCAACGGCATGGTTTTCGGCACAATAACGAAACCGACCCAAACAAATCCAAACATCAGTATTGGGTCGAAAAAAGTGGATTGGGTGCGTTTGTTTCATTTCTGGACGAATCGGTGCATCCTTTCATCTCCGGCCCGGATCGGTGCATTAAATGCAACACCGGCATGGTTTTCGGCACAGTAACGAAACTGACCCAAACGAACCAAAACATCACTATTGGGTCCAAAAAAGTGGATTGGGTGCGTTCATTTTGTTTCTAGATGAATCGGTGCATCGTTTCATTTCTGGCCCGGATCGATGCATTAAATGCAACACCGGCATGGTTTTCGGCACAGTAACGAAACTGACCCAAACGAACCGAAACATAACTATTGGGTCCAAAAAAGTGGATTGGGTGCGTTTGTTTCGTTTCTGGACGAATCGGTGCATCGTTTCTTTTCCGGCCCAGATCGGTGCATTAAATGCAACACCGGCATGGTTTTCGGCACAGTAACGAAACTGACCCAAACCAACCAAAACATCACTATTGGGTCCACAAAAGTCGATTGGGCGCATTCGTTTAGTTTCTGGACGAATCGGTGCATCGTTTCATTTCCGGCCCGGATCGGTGCATTAAATGCAACACCGGCATGGTTTTCGGAATAGTAACGAAACTGACCCAAACGAACCAAAACATCACTATTGGGTCCAAAAAAGTGGATTGGGTGCATTCATTTTGTTTCTGGATGAATCGGTGCATCGTTTCATTTCCGGCCCGGATCGGTGCATTAAATGCAACACCGGCATGGTTTTCGGAATAGTAACGAAACTGACCCAAACGAACCAAAACATCACTATTGGGTCCAAAAAAGTGGATTGGGTGCATTCATTTTGTTTCTGGATGAATCGGTGCATCATTTCATTTCCGGCCCGGATCGGTGCATTAAATGCAACACCGGCATGGTTTTCGGAATAGTAACGAAACTGACCCAAACGAACCAAAACATCACTATTGGGTCCAAAAAGGTAGATTGGGTGCGTTCGTTTCATTTCTAGACGAATCGGTGCATCCTTTCATTTCCGGCCCGGATCGGTGCATTAAATGCACCAACGGCATGGTTTTCGGCACAGTAACGAAACCGACCCAAACAAATCCAAACATCACTATTGGGTCGAAAAAAGTGGATTGGGTGCGTTTGTTTCATTTCTGGACGAATCGGTGCATCCTTTCATCTCCGGCCCGGATCGGTGCATTAAATGCAACACCGGCATGGTTTTCGGCACAGTAACGAAACCGACCCAAACGAACCAAAACATCACTATTGGGTCGAAAAAAGTGGATTGGGTGCGTTCATTTTGTTTCTAGATGAATCGGTGCATCGTTTCATTTCTGGCCCGGATCGATGCATTAAATGCAACACCGGCATGGTTTTCGGCACAGTAACGAAACTGACCCAAACGAACCAAAACAAAACTATAGGGTCCAAAAAAGTCGATTGGGCGCGTTCGTTTCATTTTTGGATGAATCGGTGCATCATTTCATTTCCGGCCCGGATCTGTGCATTAAATACAACACCGGCATGGTTTTCGGCACAGTAACGAAACTGACCCAAACGAACCAAAACATCACTATTGGGTCCAAAAAAGTGGATTCGGTGCGTTCATTTTGTTTCTAGATGAATCGGTGCATCGTTCCATTTCCGGCCCAGATCGATGCATTAAATGCAACACCGGCATGATTTTTGGCACAGTAACGAAAATGACCCAAACGAACCAAAACATCACTATTGGCTACATAAATGTGGATTTGGCATGTTCGTTTCGTTTCTGGACGAATCGGTGCATCGTTTAATTTCCGGCCCGGATCGGTGCATTAAATGCAACACCGGCATGGTTTTTGGCACAGTAACGAAACTGACCCAAACGAACCAAAACATTACTATTGGGTCCAAAAAACTGGATTGGGTGCGTTCATTTTGTTTCTTGATGAATCGGTGCATCGTTTCATTTCCGGCCCGGATCGATGCATTAAATGCAACACTGGCATGATTTTCGTCACAGTAACGAAACTGACCCAAACGAACCGAAACATAACTATTGGGTCCAAAAAAGTGGATTGGGTGCATTTGTTTCGTTTCTGGACGAATCGGTGCATCGTTTCTTTTCCGGCCCAGATCGGTGCATTAAATGCAACACCGGCATGGTTTTCGGCACAGTAACGAAACTGACCCAAACAAACCAAAACATCACTATTGGGTCCACAAAAGTCGATTGGGCGCATTCGTTTAGTTTCTGGACGAATCGGTGCATCGTTTCATTTCCGGCCCGGATCGGTGCATTAAATGCAACACCGGCATGGTTTTCGGAATAGTAACGAAACTGACCCAAACGATCCAAAACATCACTATTGGGTCCAAAAAGGTAGATTGGGTGCGTTCGTTTCATTTCTAGACGAATCGGTGCATCCTTTCATTTCCGGTCCGGATCGGTGCATTAAATGCACCAACGGCATGGTTTTCGGCACAGTAACGAAACCGACCCAAACAAATCCAAACATCACTATTGGGTCGAAAAAAGTGGATTGGGTGCGTTTGTTTCATTTCTGGACGAATCGGTGCATCCTTTCATCTCCGGCCCGGATCGGTGCATTAAATGCAACACCGGCATGGTTTTCGGCACAGTAACGAAACCGACCCAAACGAACCAAAACATCACTATTGGGTCGAAAAAAGTGGATTGGGTGCGTTCATTTTGTTTCTAGATGAATCGGTGCATCGTTTCATTTCTGGCCCGGATCGATGCATTAAATGCAACACCGGCATGGTTTTCGGCACAGTAACGAAACTGACCCAAACGAACCAAAACATCACTATTGGGTCCAAAAAACTGGATTGGGTGCGTTCATTTTGTTTCTAGATGAATCGGTGCATCGTTTCATTTCTGGCCCGGATCGATGCATTAAATGCAACACCGGCATGGTTTTCGGCACAGTAACGAAACTGACCCAAACGAACCGAAAACATAACTATTGGGTCCAAAAAAGTGGATTGGGTGCGTTTGTTTCATTTCTGGACGAATCGGTGCATCGTTTCTTTTCCGGCCCAGATCGGTGCATTAAATGCAACACCGGCATGGTTTTCGGCACAGCAACGAAACTGACCCAAACCAACCAAAACATCACTATTGGGTCCACAAAAGTCGATTGGGCGCATTCGTTTAGTTTCTGGACGAATCGGTGCATCGTTTCATTTCCGGCCCGGATCGGTGCATTAAATGCAACACCGGCATGGTTTTCGGAATAGTAACGAAACTGACCCAAACGAACCAAAACATCACTATTGGGTCCAAAAAGGTAGATTGGGTGCGTTCGTTTCATTTCTAGACGAATCGGTGCATCCTTTCATTTCCGGCCCGGATCGGTGCATTAAATGCACCAACGGCATGGTTTTCGGCACAGTAACGAAACCGACCCAAACAAATCCAAACATCACTATTGGGTCGAAAAAAGTGGATTGGGTGCGTTTGTTTCATTTCTGGACAAATCGGTGCATCCTTTCATCTCCGGCCCGGATCGGTGCATTAAATGCAACACCGGCATGGTTTTCGGTACAGTAACGAAACTGACCCAAACGAACCAAAACATCACTATTGGGTCGAAAAAAGTGGATTGGGTGCGTTCATTTTGTTTCTAGATGAATCGGTGCATCGTTTCATTTCTGGCCCGGATCGATGCATTAAATGCAACACCGGCATGGTTTTCGGCACAATAACGAAACTGACCCAAACGAACCAAAACAAAACTATAGGGTCCAAAAAAGTCGATTGGGCGCGTTCGTTTCATTTCTGGATGAATCGGTGCATCATTTCATTTCCGGCCCGGATCTGTGCATTAAATGCAACACCGGCATGGTTTTCGGCACAGTAACGAAACTGACCCAAACGAACCAAAACATCACTATTGGGTCCAAAAAAGTGGATTGGGTGCGTTCATTTTGTTTCTAGATGAATCAGTGCATCGTTTCATTTCTGGCCCGGATCGATGCATTAAATGCAACACTGGCATGGTTTTCGGCACAGTAACGAAACTGACCCAAACGAACCAAAACAAAACTATAGGGTCCAAAAAAGTCGATTGGGCGCGTTCGTTTCATTTCTGGATGAATCGGTGCATCATTTCATTTCCGGCCCGGATCTGTGCATTAAATGCAACACCGGCATGGTTTTCGGCACAGTAACGAAACTGACCCAAACGAACCAAAACATCACTATTGGGTCCAAAAAAGTAGATTGGGTGCGTTCATTTTGTTTCTAGATGAATCGGTGCATCGTTCCATTTCCGGCCCGGATCGATGCATTAAATGCAACACCGGCATGATTTTTGGCACAGTAACGAAAATGACCCAAACGAACCAAAACATCACTATTGGCTACATAAATGTGGATTTGGCATGTTCGTTTCGTTTCTGGACGAATCGGTGCATCGTTTCATTTCCGGCCCGGATCGGTGCATTAAATGCAACACCGGCATGGTTTTCGGCACATTAACGAAACTGACCCAAACGAACCAAAACATTACTATTGAGTCCAAAAAACTGGATTGGGTGCGTTCATTTTGTTTCTTGATGAATCGGTGCATCGTTTCATTTCCGGCCCGGATCGATGCATTAAATGCAACACTGGCATGATTTTCGTCACAGTAACGAAACTGACCCAAACGAACCGAAACATAACTATTGGGTCCAAAAAAGTGGATTGGGTGCGTTTGTTTCATTTCTGGACGAATCGGTGCATCCTTTCATTTCCGGCCCGTATAGGTGCATTAAATGCACCAACGGCATGGTTTTCGGCACAGTAACGAAACTGACCCAAACAAATCCAAACATCACTATTGGGTCCACAAAAGTTGATTGGGCGCGTTCGTTTAGTTTCTGGACGAATCGGTGCATCGTTTCATTTCCGGCCCGGATCGGTGCATTAAATGCAACACCGGCATGGTTTTCGGAATAGTAATGAAACTGACCCAAACGAACCAAAACATCACTATTGTGTCCAAAAAAGTGGATTGGGTGCATTCATTTTGTTTCTGGATGAATCGGTGCATCGTTTCATTTCCGGCCCGGATCGATGCATTAAATGCAACACCGGCATGGTTTTCGGCACAGTAACGAAACTGACCCAAACGAACCAAGCCAAAACTATTGGGTCCAAAAAAGTCGATTGGGCGCGTTCGTTTCATTTCTGGATGAATCGGTGCATCATTTCATTTCCGGCCCGGATCGGTGCATTAAATGCAACACCGGCATGGTTTTCGGCACAGTAACGAAACTGACCCAAACGAACCAAAACATCACTATTGGGTCCAAAAAAGTGGATTGGGTGCGTTCATTTTGTTTCTAGATGAATCGGTGCATCGTTTCATTTCTGGCCCGGATCGATGCATTAAATGCAACACCGGCATGGTTTTCGGCACAGTAACGAAACTGACCCAAACGAACCGAAACATAACTATTGGGTCCAAAAAAGTGGATTGGGTGCGTTTGTTTCATTTCTGGACGAATCGGTGCATCGTTTCTTTTCTGGCCCAGATCGGTGCATTAAATGCAACACCGGCATGGTTTTCGGCAGAGTAACGAAACTGACCCAAACCAACCAAAACATCACTATTGGGTCCACAAAAGTCGATTGGGCGCATTCGTTTAGTTTCTGGACGAATCGGTGCATCGTTTCATTTCCGGCCCGGATCGGTGCATTAAATGCAACACCGGCATGGTTTTCGGAATAGTAACGAAACTGACCCAAACGAACCAAAACATCACTATTGGGTCCAAAAAAGTGGATTGGGTGCGTTCATTTTGTTTCTGGATGAATCGGTGCATCGTTTCATTTCCGGCCCGGATCGATGCATTAAATGCAACACTGGCATGATTTTCGTCACAGTAACGAAACTGACCCAAACGAACCGAAACCTAACTATTGGGTCCAAAAAAGTGGATTGGGTGCGTTTGTTTGGTTTCTGGACGAATCGGTGCATCGTTTCTTTTCCGGCCCGGATCGGTGCATTAAATGCAACACCGGCATGGTTTTCGGCACAGTAACGAAACTGACCCAAACTAACCAAAACATCACTATTGGGTCCACAAAAGTTGATTGGGCGCATTCGTTTAGTTTCTGGACGAATCGGTGCATCGTTTCATTTCCGGCCCGGATCGGTGCATTAAATGCAACACCGGCATGGTTTTCGGAATAGTAACGAAACTGACCCAAACGAACCAAAACATCACTATTGGGTCCAAAAAGGTAGATTGGGTGCGTTCGTTTCATTTCTAGACGAATCGGTGCATCCTTTCATTTCCGGCCCGGATCGGTGCATTAAATGCACCAACGGCATGGTTTTCGGCACAATAACGAAACCGACCCAAACAAATCCAAACATCACTATTGGGTCGAAAAAAGTGGATTGGGTGCGTTTGTTTCATTTCTGGACGAATCGGTGCATCCTTTCATCTCCGGCCCGGATCGGTGCATTAAATGCAACACCGGCATGGTTTTCGGCACAGTAACGAAACTGACCCAAACGAACCAAAACATCACTATTGGGTCCAAAAAAGTGGATTGGGTGCGTTCATTTTGTTTCTAGATGAATCGGTGCATCGTTTCATTTCTGGCCCGGATCGATGCATTAAATGCAACACCGGCATGGTTTTCGGCACAGTAACGAAACTGACCCAAACGAACCGAAACATAACTATTGGGTCCAAAAAAGTGGATTGGGTGCGTTTGTTTCGTTTCTGGACGAATCGGTGCATCGTTTCTTTTCCGGCCCAGATCGGTGCATTAAATGCAACACCGGCATGGTTTTCGGCACAGTAACGAAACTGACCCAAACCAACCAAAACATCACTATTGGGTCCACAAAAGTCGATTGGGCGCATTCGTTTAGTTTCTGGACGAATCGGTGCATCGTTTCATTTCCGGCCCGGATCGGTGCATTAAATGCAACACCGGCATGGTTTTCGGAATAGTAACGAAACTGACCCAAACGAACCAAAACATCACTATTGGGTCCAAAAAAGTGGATTGGGTGCATTCATTTTGTTTCTGGATGAATCGGTGCATCGTTTCATTTCCGGCCCGGATCGGTGCATTAAATGCAACACCGGCATGGTTTTCGGAATAGTAACGAAACTGACCCAAACGAACCAAAACATCACTATTGGGTCCAAAAAAGTGGATTGGGTGCATTCATTTTGTTTCTGGATGAATCGGTGCATCATTTCATTTCCGGCCCGGATCGGTGCATTAAATGCAACACCGGCATGGTTTTCGGAATAGTAACGAAACTGACCCAAACGAACCAAAACATCACTATTGGGTCCAAAAAGGTAGATTGGGTGCGTTCGTTTCATTTCTAGACGAATCGGTGCATCCTTTCATTTCCGGCCCGGATCGGTGCATTAAATGCACCAACGGCATGGTTTTCGGCACAGTAACAAAACCGACCCAAACAAATCCAAACATCACTATTGGGTCGAAAAAAGTGGATTGGGTGCGTTTGTTTCATTTCTGGACGAATCGGTGCATCCTTTCATCTCCGGCCCGGATCGGTGCATTAAATGCAACACCGGCATGGTTTTCGGCACAGTAACGAAACCGACCCAAACGAACCAAAACATCACTATTGGGTCGAAAAAAGTGGATTGGGTGCGTTCATTTTGTTTCTAGATGAATCGGTGCATCGTTTCATTTCTGGCCCGGATCGATGCATTAAATGCAACACCGGCATGGTTTTCGGCACAGTAACGAAACTGACCCAAACGAACCAAAACAAAACTATAGGGTCCAAAAAAGTCGATTGGGCGCGTTCGTTTCATTTTTGGATGAATCGGTGCATCATTTCATTTCCGGCCCGGATCTGTGCATTAAATACAACACCGGCATGGTTTTCGGCACAGTAACGAAACTGACCCAAACGAACCAAAACATCACTATTGGGTCCAAAAAAGTGGATTGGGTGCGTTCATTTTGTTTCTAGATGAATCGGTGCATCGTTTCATTTCTGGCCCGGATCGATGCATTAAATGCAACACCGGCATGGTTTTCGGCACAGTAACGAAACTGACCCAAACGAACCAAAACATCACTATTGGGTCCAAAAAAGTGGATTCGGTGCGTTCATTTTGTTTCTAGATGAATCGGTGCATCGTTCCATTTCCGGCCCAGATCGATGCATTAAATGCAACACCGGCATGATTTTTGGCACAGTAACGAAAATGACCCAAACGAACCAAAACATCACTATTGGCTACATAAATGTGGATTTGGCATGTTCGTTTCGTTTCTGGACGAATCGGTGCATCGTTTAATTTCCGGCCCGGATCGGTGCATTAAATGCAACACCGGCATGGTTTTCGGCACAGTAACGAAACTGACCCAAACGAACCAAAACATTACTATTGGGTCCAAAAAACTGGATTGGGTGCGTTCATTTTGTTTCTTGATGAATCGGTGCATCGTTTCATTTCCGGCCCGGATCGATGCATTAAATGCAACACTGGCATGATTTTCGTCACAGTAACGAAACTGACCCAAACGAACCGAAACATAACTATTGGGTCCAAAAAAGTGGATTGGGTGCATTTGTTTCGTTTCTGGACGAATCGGTGCATCGTTTCTTTTCCGGCCCAGATCGGTGCATTAAATGCAACACCGGCATGGTTTTCGGCACAGTAACGAAACTGACCCAAACAAACCAAAACATCACTATTGGGTCCAAAAAAGTAGATTGGGTGCGTTCATTTTGTTTCTAGATGAATCGGTGCATCGTTCCATTTCCGGCCCGGATCGATGCATTAAATGCAACACCGGCATGATTTTTGGCACAGTAACGAAAATGACCCAAACGAACCAAAACATCACTATTGGCTACATAAATGTGGATTTGGCATGTTCGTTTCGTTTCTGGACGAATCGGTGCATCGTTTCATTTCCGGCCCGGATCGGTGCATTAAATGCAACACCGGCATGGTTTTCGGCACATTAACGAAACTGACCCAAACGAACCAAAACATTACTATTGAGTCCAAAAAACTGGATTGCGTGCGTTCATTTTGTTTCTTGATGAATCGGTGCATCGTTTCATTTCCGGCCCGGATCGATGCATTAAATGCAACACTGGCATGATTTTCGTCACAGTGACGAAACTGACCCAAACGAACCGAAACATAACTATTGGGTCCAAAAAAGTGGATTGGGTGCGTTTGTTTCATTTCTGGACGAATCGGTGCATCCTTTCATTTCCGGCCCGGATAGGTGCATTAAATGCACCAACGGCATGGTTTTCGGCACAGTAACGAAACTGACCCAAACAAATCCAAACATCACTATTGGGTCCACAAAAGTTGATTGGGCGCGTTCGTTTAGTTTCTGGACGAATCGGTGCATCGTTTCATTTCCGGCCCGGATCGGTGCATTAAATGCAACACCGGCATGGTTTTCGGAATAGTAACGAAACTGACCCAAACGAACCAAAACATCACTATTGTGTCCAAAAAAGTGGATTGGGTGCATTCATTTTGTTTCTGGATGAATCGGTGCATCGTTTCATTTCCGGCCCGGATCGATGCATTAAATGCAACACCGGCATGGTTTTCGGCACAGTAACGAAACTGACCCAAACGAACCAAACCAAAACTATTGGGTCCAAAAAAGTCGATTGGGCGCGTTCGTTTCATTTCTGGATGAATCGGTGCATCATTTCATTTCCGGCCCGGATCGGTGCATTAAATGCAACACCGGCATGGTTTTCGGCACAGTAACGAAACTGACCCAAACGAACCAAAACATCACTATTGGGTCCAAAAAAGTGGATTGGGTGCGTTCATTTTGTTTCTAGATGAATCGGTGCATCGTTTCATTTCTGGCCCGGATCGATGCATTAAATGCAACACCGGCATGGTTTTCGGCACAGTAACGAAACTGACCCAAACGAACCGAAACATAACTATTGGGTCCAAAAAAGTGGATTGGGTGCGTTTGTTTCGTTTCTGGACGAATCGGTGCATCGTTTCTTTTCTGGCCCAGATCGGTGCATTAAATGCAACACCGGCATGGTTTTCGGCACAGTAACGAAACTGACCCAAACCAACCAAAACATCACTATTGGGTCCACAAAAGTCGATTGGGTGCATTCGTTTAGTTTCTGGATGAATCGGTGCATCGTTTCATTTCCGGCCCGGATCGGTGCATTAAATGCAACACCGGCATGGTTTTCGGAATAGTAACGAAACTGACCCAAACGAACCAAAACATCACTATTGGGTCCAAAAAAGTGGATTGGGTGCATTCATTTTGTTTCTGGATGAATCGGTGCATCGTTTCATTTCCGGCCCGGATCGGTGCATTAAATGCAACACCGGCATGGTTTTCGGAATAGTAATGAAACTGACCCAAACGAACCAAAACATCACTATTGGGTCCAAAAAAGTGGATTGGGTGCGTTCATTTTGTTTCTGGATGAATCGGTGCACCGTTTCATTTCCGGCCCGGATCGATGCATTAAATGCAACACTGGCATGATTTTCGTCACAGTAACGAAACTGACCCAAACGAACCGAAACCTAACTATTGGGTCCAAAAAAGTGGATTGGGTGCGTTTGTTTGGTTTCTGGACGAATCGGTGCATCGTTTCTTTTCCGGCACGGATCGGTGCATTAAATGCAACACCGGCATGGTTTTCGGCACAGTAACGAAACTGACCCAAACTAACCAAAACATCACTATTGGGTCCACAAAAGTTGATTGGGCGCATTCGTTTAGTTTCTGGACGAATCGGTGCATCGTTTCATTTCCGGCCCGGATCGGTGCATTAAATGCAACACCGGCATGGTTTTCGGAATAGTAACGAAACTGACCCAAACGAACCAAAACATCACTATTGGGTCCAAAAAGGTAGATTGGGTGCGTTCGTTTCATTTCTAGACGAATCGGTGCATCCTTTCATTTCCGGCCCGGATCGGTGCATTAAATGCACCAACGGCATGGTTTTCGGCACAATAACGAAACCGACCCAAACAAATCCAAACATCACTATTGGGTCGAAAAAAGTGGATTGGGTGCGTTTGTTTCATTTCTGGACGAATCGGTGCATCCTTTCATCTCCGGCCCGGATCGGTGCATTAAATGCAACACCGGCATGGTTTTCGGCACAGTAACGAAACTGACCCAAACGAACCAAAACATCACTATTGGGTCCAAAAAAGTGGATTGGGTGCGTTCATTTTGTTTCTAGATGAATCGGTGCATCGTTTCATTTCCGGCCCGGATCGATGCATTAAATGCAACACTGGCATGATTTTCGTCACAGTAACGAAACTGACCCAAACGAACCGAAACATAACTATTGGGTCCAAAAAAGTGGATTGGGTGCGTTTGTTTCATTTCTGGACGAATCGGTGCATCCTTTCATTTCCGGCCCGGATAGGTGCATTAAATGCACCAACGGCATGGTTTTCGGCACAGTAACGAAACTGACCCAAACAAATCCAAACATCACTATTGGGTCCACAAAAGTTGATTGGGCGCGTTCGTTTAGTTTCTGGACGAATCGGTGCATCGTTTCATTTCCGGCCCGGATCGGTGCATTAAATGCAACACCGGCATGGTTTTCGGAATAGTAACGAAACTGACCCAAACGAACCAAAACATCACTATTGTGTCCAAAAAAGTGGATTGGGTGCATTCATTTTGTTTCTGGATGAATCGGTGCATCGTTTCATTTCCGGCCCGGATCGATGCATTAAATGCAACACCGGCATGGTTTTCGGCACAGTAACGAAACTGACCCAAACGAACCAAACCAAAACTATTGGGTCCAAAAAAGTCGATTGGGCGCGTTCGTTTCATTTCTGGATGAATCGGTGCATCATTTCATTTCCGGCCCGGATCGGTGCATTAAATGCAACACCGGCATGGTTTTCGGCACAGTAACGAAACTGACCCAAACGAACCAAAACATCACTATTGGGTCCAAAAAAGTGGATTGGGTGCGTTCATTTTGTTTCTAGATGAATCGGTGCATCGTTTCATTTCTGGCCCGGATCGATGCATTAAATGCAACACCGGCATGGTTTTCGGCACAGTAACGAAACTGACCCAAACGAACCGAAACATAACTATTGGGTCCAAAAAAGTGGATTGGGTGCGTTTGTTTCGTTTCTGGACGAATCGGTGCATCGTTTCTTTTCTGGCCCAGATCGGTGCATTAAATGCAACACCGGCATGGTTTTCGGCACAGTAACGAAACTGACCCAAACCAACCAAAACATCACTATTGGGTCCACAAAAGTCGATTGGGTGCATTCGTTTAGTTTCTGGACGAATCGGTGCATCGTTTCATTTCCGGCCCGGATCGGTGCATTAAATGCAACACCGGCATGGTTTTCGGAATAGTAACGAAACTGACCCAAACGAACCAAAACATCACTATTGGGTCCAAAAAAGTGGATTGGGTGCATTCATTTTGTTTCTGGATGAATCGGTGCATCGTTTCATTTCCGGCCCGGATCGGTGCATTAAATGCAACACCGGCATGGTTTTCGGAATAGTAACGAAACTGACCCAAACGAACCAAAACATCACTATTGGGTCCAAAAAAGTGGATTGGGTGCGTTCATTTTGTTTCTGGATGAATCGGTGCATCGTTTCATTTCCGGCCCGGATCGATGCATTAAATGCAACACTGGCATGATTTTCGTCACAGTAACGAAACTGACCCAAACGAACCGAAACCTAACTATTGGGTCCAAAAAAGTGGATTGGGTGCGTTTGTTTGGTTTCTGGACGAATCGGTGCATCGTTTCTTTTCCGGCCCGGATCGGTGCATTAAATGCAACACCGGCATGGTTTTCGGCACAGTAACGAAACTGACCCAAACTAACCAAAACATCACTATTGGGTCCACAAAAGTTGATTGGGCGCATTCGTTTAGTTTCTGGACGAATCGGTGCATCGTTTCATTTCCGGCCCGGATCGGTGCATTAAATGCAACACCGGCATGGTTTTCGGAATAGTAACGAAACTGACCCAAACGAACCAAAACATCACTATTGGGTCCAAAAAGGTAGATTGGGTGCGTTCGTTTCATTTCTAGACGAATCGGTGCATCCTTTCATTTCCGGCCCGGATCGGTGCATTAAATGCACCAACGGCATGGTTTTCGGCACAATAACGAAACCGACCCAAACAAATCCAAACATCACTATTGGGTCGAAAAAAGTGGATTGGGTGCGTTTGTTTCATTTCTGGACGAATCGGTGCATCCTTTCATCTCCGGCCCGGATCGGTGCATTAAATGCAACACCGGCATGGTTTTCGGCACAGTAACGAAACTGACCCAAACGAACCAAAACATCACTATTGGGTCCAAAAAAGTGGATTGGGTGCGTTCATTTTGTTTCTAGATGAATCGGTGCATCGTTTCATTTCTGGCCCGGATCGATGCATTAAATGCAACACCGGCATGGTTTTCGGCACAGTAACGAAACTGACCCAAACGAACCAAAACAAAACTATAGGGTCCAAAAAAGTCGATTGGGCGCGTTCGTTTCATTTCTGGATGAATCGGTGCATCATTTCATTTCCGGCCCGGATCTGTGCATTAAATGCAACACCGGCATGGTTTTCGGCACAGTAACGAAACTGACCCAAACGAACCAAAACATCACTATTGGGTCCAAAAAAGTGGATTGGGTGCGTTCATTTTGTTTCTAGATGAATCGGTGCATCGTTTCATTTCTGGCCCGGATCGATGCATTAAATGCAACACCGGCATTGTTTTCGGCACAGTAACGAAACTGACCCAAACGAACCAAAACAAAACTATAGGGTCCAAAAAAGTCGATTGGGCGCGTTCGTTTCATTTCTGGATGAATCGGTGCATCATTTCATTTCCGGCCCGGATCTGTGCATTAAATGCAACACCGGCATGGTTTTCGGCACAGTAACGAAACTGACCCAAACGAACCAAAACATCACTATTGGGTCCAAAAAAGTGGATTGGGTGCGTTCATTTTGTTTCTAGATGAATCGGTGCATCGTTTCATTTCTGGCCCGGATCGATGCATTAAATGCAACACCGGCATGGTTTTCGGCACAGTAACGAAACTGACCCAAACGAACCAAAACATCACTATTGGGTCCAAAAAAGTGGATTGGGTGCGTTCATTTTGTTTCTAGATGAATCGGTGCATCGTTTCATTTCTGGCCCGGATCGATGCATTAAATGCAACACCGGCATGGTTTTCGGCACAGTAACGAAACTGACCCAAACGAACCGAAACATAACTATTGGGTCTAAAAAAGTGGATTGGGTGCGTTTGTTTCGTTTCTGGATGAATCGGTGCATCGTTTCTTTTCCGGCCCAGATCGGTGCATTAAATGCAACACCGGCATGGTTTTCGGCACAGTAACGAAACTGACCCAAACCAACCAAAACATCACTATTGGGTCCACAAAAGTCGATTGGGCGCATTCGTTTAGTTTCTGGACGAATCGGTGCATCGTTTCATTTCCGGCCCGGATCGGTGCATTAAATGCAACACCGGCATGGTTTTCGGAATAGTAACGAAACTGACCCAAACGAACCAAAACATCACTATTGGGTCCAAAAAAGTGGATTGGGTGCATTCATTTTGTTTCTGGATGAATCGGTGCATCGTTTCATTTCCGGCCCGGATCGGTGCATTAAATGCAACACCGGCATGGTTTTCGGAATAGTAACGAAACTGACCCAAACGAACCAAAACATCACTATTGGGTCCAAAAAAGTGGATTGGGTGCATTCATTTTGTTTCTGGATGAATCGGTGCATCATTTCATTTCCGGCCCGGATCGGTGCATTAAATGCAACACCGGCATGGTTTTCGGAATAGTAACGAAACTGACCCAAACGAACCAAAACATCACTATTGGGTCCAAAAAGGTAGATTGGGTGCGTTCGTTTCATTTCTAGACGAATCGGTGCATCCTTTCATTTCCGGCCCGGATCGGTGCATTAAATGCACCAACGGCATGGTTTTCGGCACAGTAACGAAACCGACCCAAACAAATCCAAACATCACTATTGGGTCGAAAAAAGTGGATTGGGTGCGTTTGTTTCATTTCTGGACGAATCGGTGCATCCTTTCATCTCCGGCCCGGATCGGTGCATTAAATGCAACACCGGCATGGTTTTCGGCACAGTAACGAAACCGACCCAAACGAACCAAAACATCACTATTGGGTCGAAAAAAGTGGATTGGGTGCGTTCATTTTGTTTCTAGATGAATCGGTGCATCGTTTCATTTCTGGCCCGGATCGATGCATTAAATGCAACACCGGCATGGTTTTCGGCACAGTAACGAAACTGACCCAAACGAACCAAAACAAAACTATAGGGTCCAAAAAAGTCGATTGGGCGCGTTCGTTTCATTTTTGGATGAATCGGTGCATCATTTCATTTCCGGCCCGGATCTGTGCATTAAATACAACACCGGCATGGTTTTCGGCACAGTAACGAAACTGACCCAAACGAACCAAAACATCACTATTGGGTCCAAAAAAGTGGATTCGGTGCGTTCATTTTGTTTCTAGATGAATCGGTGCATCGTTCCATTTCCGGCCCAGATCGATGCATTAAATGCAACACCGGCATGATTTTTGGCACAGTAACGAAAATGACCCAAACGAACCAAAACATCACTATTGGCTACATAAATGTGGATTTGGCATGTTCGTTTCGTTTCTGGACGAATCGGTGCATCGTTTAATTTCCGGCCCGGATCGGTGCATTAAATGCAACACCGGCATGGTTTTCGGCACAGTAACGAAACTGACCCAAATGAACCAAAACATTACTATTGGGTCCAAAAAACTGGATTGGGTGCGTTCATTTTGTTTCTTGATGAATCGGTGCATCGTTTCATTTCCGGCCCGGATCGATGCATTAAATGCAACACTGGCATGATTTTCGTCACAGTAACGAAACTGACCCAAACGAACCGAAACATAACTATTGGGTCCAAAAAAGTGGATTGGGTGCGTTTGTTTCATTTCTGGACGAATCGGTGCATCCTTTCATCTCCGGCCCGGATCGGTGCATTAAATGCAACACCGGCATGGTTTTCGGCACAGTAACGAAACTGACCCAAACGAACCAAAACATCACTATTGGGTCCAAAAAAGTGGATTGGGTGCGTTCATTTTGTTTCTAGATGAATCGGTGCATCGTTTCATTTCTGGCCCGGATCGATGCATTAAATGCAACACCGGCATGGTTTTCGGCACAGTAACGAAACTGACCCAAACGAACCAAAACAAAACTATAGGGTCCAAAAAAGTCGATTGGGCGCGTTCGTTTCATTTCTGGATGAATCGGTGCATCATTTCATTTCCGGCCCGGATCTGTGCATTAAATGCAACACCGGCATGGTTTTCGGCACAGTAACGAAACTGACCCAAACGAACCAAAACATCACTATTGGGTCCAAAAAAGTGGATTGGGTGCGTTCATTTTGTTTCTAGATGAATCGGTGCATCGTTTCATTTCTGGCCCGGATCGATGCATTAAATGCAACACCGGCATTGTTTTCGGCACAGTAACGAAACTGACCCAAACGAACCAAAACAAAACTATAGGGTCCAAAAAAGTCGATTGGGCGCGTTCGTTTCATTTCTGGATGAATCGGTGCATC
Source organism: Echinochloa phyllopogon (assembly GCA_033239725.1). Lineage (NCBI taxonomy): Eukaryota > Viridiplantae > Streptophyta > Magnoliopsida > Poales > Poaceae > Echinochloa > Echinochloa phyllopogon. The sequence continues at coordinate 36,573,427 of BTCW01000018.1, forward strand.
ATTTCATTTCCGGCCCGGATCTGTGCATTAAATGCAACACCGGCATGGTTTTCGGCACAGTAACGAAACTGACCCAAACGAACCAAAACATCACTATTGGGTCCAAAAAAGTGGATTGGGTGCGTTCATTTTGTTTCTAGATGAATCGGTGCATCGTTTCATTTCTGGCCCGGATCGATGCATTAAATGCAACACCGGCATGGTTTTCGGCACAGTAACGAAACTGACCCAAACGAACCAAAACATCACTATTGGGTCCAAAAAAGTGGATTGGGTGCGTTCATTTTGTTTCTAGATGAATCGGTGCATCGTTCCATTTCCGGCCCAGATCGATGCATTAAATGCAACACCGGCATGATTTTTGGCACAGTAACGAAAATGACCCAAACGAACCAAAACATCACTATTGGCTACATAAATGTGGATTTGGCATGTTCGTTTCGTTTCTGGACGAATCGGTGCATCGTTTAATTTCCGGCCCGGATCGGTGCATTAAATGCAACACCGGCATGGTTTTCGGCACAGTAACGAAACTGACCCAAATGAACCAAAACATTACTATTGGGTCCAAAAAACTGGATTGGGTGCGTTCATTTTGTTTCTTGATGAATCGGTGCATCGTTTCATTTCCGGCCCGGATCGATGCATTAAATGCAACACTGGCATGATTTTCGTCACAGTAACGAAACTGACCCAAACGAACCGAAACATAACTATTGGGTCCAAAAAAGTGGATTGGGTGCGTTTGTTTCATTTCTGGACGAATCGGTGCATCCTTTCATCTCCGGCCCGGATCGGTGCATTAAATGCAACACCGGCATGGTTTTCGGCACAGTAACGAAACTGACCCAAACGAACCAAAACATCACTATTGGGTCCAAAAAAGTGGATTGGGTGCGTTCATTTTGTTTCTAGATGAATCGGTGCATCGTTTCATTTCTGGCCCGGATCGATGCATTAAATGCAACACCGGCATGGTTTTCGGCACAGTAACGAAACTGACCCAAACGAACCAAAACAAAACTATAGGGTCCAAAAAAGTCGATTGGGCGCGTTCGTTTCATTTCTGGATGAATCGGTGCATCATTTCATTTCCGGCCCGGATCTGTGCATTAAATGCAACACCGGCATGGTTTTCGGCACAGTAACGAAACTGACCCAAACGAACCAAAACATCACTATTGGGTCCAAAAAAGTGGATTGGGTGCGTTCATTTTGTTTCTAGATGAATCGGTGCATCGTTTCATTTCTGGCCCGGATCGATGCATTAAATGCAACACCGGCATTGTTTTCGGCACAGTAACGAAACTGACCCAAACGAACCAAAACAAAACTATAGGGTCCAAAAAAGTCGATTGGGCGCGTTCGTTTCATTTCTGGATGAATCGGTGCATCATTTCATTTCCGGCCCGGATCTGTGCATTAAATGCAACACCGGCATGGTTTTCGGCACAGTAACGAAACTGACCCAAACGAACCAAAACATCACTATTGGGTCCAAAAAAGTGGATTGGGTGCGTTCATTTTGTTTCTAGATGAATCGGTGCATCGTTTCATTTCTGGCCCGGATCGATGCATTAAATGCAACACCGGCATGGTTTTCGGCACAGTAACGAAACTGACCCAAACGAACCAAAACATCACTATTGGGTCCAAAAAAGTGGATTGGGTGCGTTCATTTTGTTTCTAGATGAATCGGTGCATCGTTTCATTTCTGGCCCGGATCGATGCATTAAATGCAACACCGGCATGGTTTTCGGCACAGTAACGAAACTGACCCAAACGAACCGAAACATAACTATTGGGTCTAAAAAAGTGGATTGGGTGCGTTTGTTTCGTTTCTGGATGAATCGGTGCATCGTTTCTTTTCCGGCCCAGATCGGTGCATTAAATGCAACACCGGCATGGTTTTCGGCACAGTAACGAAACTGACCCAAACCAACCAAAACATCACTATTGGGTCCACAAAAGTCGATTGGGCGCATTCGTTTAGTTTCTGGACGAATCGGTGCATCGTTTCATTTCCGGCCCGGATCGGTGCATTAAATGCAACACCGGCATGGTTTTCGGAATAGTAACGAAACTGACCCAAACGAACCAAAACATCACTATTGGGTCCAAAAAAGTGGATTGGGTGCATTCATTTTGTTTCTGGATGAATCGGTGCATCGTTTCATTTCCGGCCCGGATCGGTGCATTAAATGCAACACCGGCATGGTTTTCGGAATAGTAACGAAACTGACCCAAACGAACCAAAACATCACTATTGGGTCCAAAAAAGTGGATTGGGTGCATTCATTTTGTTTCTGGATGAATCGGTGCATCATTTCATTTCCGGCCCGGATCGGTGCATTAAATGCAACACCGGCATGGTTTTCGGAATAGTAACGAAACTGACCCAAACGAACCAAAACATCACTATTGGGTCCAAAAAGGTAGATTGGGTGCGTTCGTTTCATTTCTAGACGAATCGGTGCATCCTTTCATTTCCGGCCCGGATCGGTGCATTAAATGCACCAACGGCATGGTTTTCGGCACAGTAACGAAACCGACCCAAACAAATCCAAACATCACTATTGGGTCGAAAAAAGTGGATTGGGTGCGTTTGTTTCATTTCTGGACGAATCGGTGCATCCTTTCATCTCCGGCCCGGATCGGTGCATTAAATGCAACACCGGCATGGTTTTCGGCACAGTAACGAAACCGACCCAAACGAACCAAAACATCACTATTGGGTCGAAAAAAGTGGATTGGGTGCGTTCATTTTGTTTCTAGATGAATCGGTGCATCGTTTCATTTCTGGCCCGGATCGATGCATTAAATGCAACACCGGCATGGTTTTCGGCACAGTAACGAAACTGACCCAAACGAACCAAAACAAAACTATAGGGTCCAAAAAAGTCGATTGGGCGCGTTCGTTTCATTTTTGGATGAATCGGTGCATCATTTCATTTCCGGCCCGGATCTGTGCATTAAATACAACACCGGCATGGTTTTCGGCACAGTAACGAAACTGACCCAAACGAACCAAAACATCACTATTGGGTCCAAAAAAGTGGATTCGGTGCGTTCATTTTGTTTCTAGATGAATCGGTGCATCGTTCCATTTCCGGCCCAGATCGATGCATTAAATGCAACACCGGCATGATTTTTGGCACAGTAACGAAAATGACCCAAACGAACCAAAACATCACTATTGGCTACATAAATGTGGATTTGGCATGTTCGTTTCGTTTCTGGACGAATCGGTGCATCGTTTAATTTCCGGCCCGGATCGGTGCATTAAATGCAACACCGGCATGGTTTTCGGCACAGTAACGAAACTGACCCAAATGAACCAAAACATTACTATTGGGTCCAAAAAACTGGATTGGGTGCGTTCATTTTGTTTCTTGATGAATCGGTGCATCGTTTCATTTCCGGCCCGGATCGATGCATTAAATGCAACACTGGCATGATTTTCGTCACAGTAACGAAACTGACCCAAACGAACCGAAACATAACTATTGGGTCCAAAAAAGTGGATTGGGTGCATTTGTTTCGTTTCTGGACGAATCGGTGCATCGTTTCTTTTCCGGCCCAGATCGGTGCATTAAATGCAACACCGGCATGGTTTTCGGCACAGTAACGAAACTGACCCAAACAAACCAAAACATCACTATTGGGTCCACAAAAGTCGATTGGGCGCATTCGTTTAGTTTCTGGACGAATCGGTGCATCGTTTCATTTCCGGCCCGGATCGGTGCATTAAATGCAACACCGGCATGGTTTTCGGAATAGTAACGAAACTGACCCAAACGATCCAAAACATCACTATTGGGTCCAAAAAGGTAGATTGGGTGCGTTCGTTTCATTTCTAGACGAATCGGTGCATCCTTTCATTTCCGGTCCGGATCGGTGCATTAAATGCACCAACGGCATGGTTTTCGGCACAGTAACGAAACCGACCCAAACAAATCCAAACATCACTATTGGGTCGAAAAAAGTGGATTGGGTGCGTTTGTTTCATTTCTGGACGAATCGGTGCATCCTTTCATCTCCGGCCCGGATCGGTGCATTAAATGCAACACCGGCATGGTTTTCGGCACAGTAACGAAACCGACCCAAACGAACCAAAACATCACTATTGGGTCGAAAAAAGTGGATTGGGTGCGTTCATTTTGTTTCTAGATGAATCGGTGCATCGTTTCATTTCTGGCCCGGATCGATGCATTAAATGCAACACCGGCATGGTTTTCGGCACAGTAACGAAACTGACCCAAACGAACCAAAACATCACTATTGGGTCCAAAAAACTGGATTGGGTGCGTTCATTTTGTTTCTAGATGAATCGGTGCATCGTTTCATTTCTGGCCCGGATCGATGCATTAAATGCAACACCGGCATGGTTTTCGGCACAGTAACGAAACTGACCCAAACGAACCGAAAACATAACTATTGGGTCCAAAAAAGTGGATTGGGTGCGTTTGTTTCGTTTCTGGACGAATCGGTGCATCGTTTCTTTTCCGGCCCGGATCGGTGCATTAAATGCAACACCGGCATGGTTTTCGGCACAGCAACGAAACTGACCCAAACCAACCAAAACATCACTATTGGGTCCACAAAAGTCGATTGGGCGCATTCGTTTAGTTTCTGGACGAATCGGTGCATCGTTTCATTTCCGGCCCGGATCGGTGCATTAAATGCAACACCGGCATGGTTTTCGGAATAGTAACGAAACTGACCCAAACGAACCAAAACATCACTATTGGGTCCAAAAAGGTAGATTGGGTGCGTTCGTTTCATTTCTAGACGAATCGGTGCATCCTTTCATTTCCGGCCCGGATCGGTGCATTAAATGCACCAACGGCATGGTTTTCGGCACAGTAACGAAACCGACCCAAACAAATCCAAACATCACTATTGGGTCGAAAAAAGTGGATTGGGTGCGTTTGTTTCATTTCTGGACAAATCGGTGCATCCTTTCATCTCCGGCCCGGATCGGTGCATTAAATGCAACACCGGCATGGTTTTCGGTACAGTAACGAAACTGACCCAAACGAACCAAAACATCACTATTGGGTCGAAAAAAGTGGATTGGGTGCGTTCATTTTGTTTCTAGATGAATCGGTGCATCGTTTCATTTCTGGCCCGGATCGATGCATTAAATGCAACACCGGCATGGTTTTCGGCACAATAACGAAACTGACCCAAACGAACCAAAACAAAACTATAGGGTCCAAAAAAGTCGATTGGGCGCGTTCGTTTCATTTCTGGATGAATCGGTGCATCATTTCATTTCCGGCCCGGATCTGTGCATTAAATGCAACACCGGCATGGTTTTCGGCACAGTAACGAAACTGACCCAAACGAACCAAAACATCACTATTGGGTCCAAAAAAGTGGATTGGGTGCGTTCATTTTGTTTCTAGATGAATCGGTGCATCGTTTCATTTCTGGCCCGGATCGATGCATTAAATGCAACACTGGCATGGTTTTCGGCACAGTAACGAAACTGACCCAAACGAACCAAAACAAAACTATAGGGTCCAAAAAAGTCGATTGGGCGCGTTCGTTTCATTTCTGGATGAATCGGTGCATCATTTCATTTCCGGCCCGGATCTGTGCATTAAATGCAACACCGGCATGGTTTTCGGCACAGTAACGAAACTGACCCAAACGAACCAAAACATCACTATTGGGTCCAAAAAAGTAGATTGGGTGCGTTCATTTTGTTTCTAGATGAATCGGTGCATCGTTCCATTTCCGGCCCGGATCGATGCATTAAATGCAACACCGGCATGATTTTTGGCACAGTAACGAAAATGACCCAAACGAACCAAAACATCACTATTGGCTACATAAATGTGGATTTGGCATGTTCGTTTCGTTTCTGGACGAATCGGTGCATCGTTTCATTTCCGGCCCGGATCGGTGCATTAAATGCAACACCGGCATGGTTTTCGGCACATTAACGAAACTGACCCAAACGAACCAAAACATTACTATTGAGTCCAAAAAACTGGATTGGGTGCGTTCATTTTGTTTCTTGATGAATCGGTGCATCGTTTCATTTCCGGCCCGGATCGATGCATTAAATGCAACACTGGCATGATTTTCGTCACAGTAACGAAACTGACCCAAACGAACCGAAACATAACTATTGGGTCCAAAAAAGTGGATTGGGTGCGTTTGTTTCATTTCTGGACGAATCGGTGCATCCTTTCATTTCCGGCCCGGATAGGTGCATTAAATGCACCAACGGCATGGTTTTCGGCACAGTAACGAAACTGACCCAAACAAATCCAAACATCACTATTGGGTCCACAAAAGTTGATTGGGCGCGTTCGTTTAGTTTCTGGACGAATCGGTGCATCGTTTCATTTCCGGCCCGGATCGGTGCATTAAATGCAACACCGGCATGGTTTTCGGAATAGTAACGAAACTGACCCAAACGAACCAAAACATCACTATTGTGTCCAAAAAAGTGGATTGGGTGCATTCATTTTGTTTCTGGATGAATCGGTGCATCGTTTCATTTCCGGCCCGGATCGATGCATTAAATGCAACACCGGCATGGTTTTCGGCACAGTAACGAAACTGACCCAAACGAACCAAACCAAAACTATTGGGTCCAAAAAAGTCGATTGGGCGCGTTCGTTTCATTTCTGGATGAATCGGTGCATCATTTCATTTCCGGCCCGGATCGGTGCATTAAATGCAACACCGGCATGGTTTTCGGCACAGTAACGAAACTGACCCAAACGAACCAAAACATCACTATTGGGTCCAAAAAAGTGGATTGGGTGCGTTCATTTTGTTTCTAGATGAATCGGTGCATCGTTTCATTTCTGGCCCGGATCGATGCATTAAATGCAACACCGGCATGGTTTTCGGCACAGTAACGAAACTGACCCAAACGAACCGAAACATAACTATTGGGTCCAAAAAAGTGGATTGGGTGCGTTTGTTTCGTTTCTGGACGAATCGGTGCATCGTTTCTTTTCTGGCCCAGATCGGTGCATTAAATGCAACACCGGCATGGTTTTCGGCACAGTAACGAAACTGACCCAAACCAACCAAAACATCACTATTGGGTCCACAAAAGTCGATTGGGCGCATTCGTTTAGTTTCTGGACGAATCGGTGCATCGTTTCATTTCCGGCCCGGATCGGTGCATTAAATGCAACACCGGCATGGTTTTCGGAATAGTAACGAAACTGACCCAAACGAACCAAAACATCACTATTGGGTCCAAAAAAGTGGATTGGGTGCATTCATTTTGTTTCTGGATGAATCGGTGCATCGTTTCATTTCCGGCCCGGATCGGTGCATTAAATGCAACACCGGCATGGTTTTCGGAATAGTAACGAAACTGACCCAAACGAACCAAAACATCACTATTGGGTCCAAAAAAGTGGATTGGGTGCATTCATTTTGTTTCTGGATGAATCGATGCATCGTTTCATTTCCGGCCCGGATCGGTGCATTAAATGCAACACCGGCATCGTTTTCGGAATAGTAACGAAACTGACCCAAACGAACCAAAACATCACTATTGGGTCCAAAAAGGTAGATTGGGTGCGTTTGTTTCATTTCTAGACGAATCGGTGCATCCTTTCATTTCCGGCCCGGATCGGTGCATTAAATGCACCAACGGCATGGTTTTCGGCACAGTAACGAAACCGACCCAAACAAATCCAAACATCACTATTGGGTCGAAAAAAGTGGATTGGGTGCGTTTGTTTCATTTCTGGACGAATCGGTGCATCCTTTCATCTCCGGCCCGAATCGGTGCATTAAATGCAACACCGGCATGGTTTTCGGCACAGTAACGAAACCGACCCAAACGAACCAAAACATCACTATTGGGTCGAAAAAAGTGGATTGGGTGCGTTCATTTTGTTTCTAGATGAATCGGTGCATCGTTTCATTTCTGGCCCGGATCGATGCATTAAATGCAACACCGGCATGGTTTTCGGCACAGTAACGAAACTGACCCAAACGAACCAAAACAAAACTATAGGGTCCCAAAAAGTCGATTGGGCGCGTTCGTTTCATTTCTGGATGAATCGGTGCATCATTTCATTTCCGGCCCGGATCTGTGCATTAAATGCAACACCGGCATGGTTTTCGGCACAGTAACGAAACTGACCCAAACGAACCAAAACATCACTATTGGGTCCAAAAAAGTGGATTGGGTGCGTTCATTTTGTTTCTAGATGAATCGGTGCATCGTTCCATTTCCGGCCCGGATCGATGCATTAAATGCAACACCGGCATGATTTTTGGCACAGTAACGAAAATGACCCAAACGAACCAAAACATCACTATTGGCTACATAAATGTGGATTTGGCATGTTCGTTTCGTTTCTGGACGAATCGGTGCATCGTTTCATTTCCGGCCCGGATCGGTGCATTAAATGCAACACCGGCATGGTTTTCGGCACATTAACGAAACTGACCCAAACGAACCAAAACATTACTATTGAGTCCAAAAAACTGGATTGGGTGCGTTCATTTTGTTTCTTGATGAATCGGTGCATCGTTTCATTTCCGGCCCGGATCGATGCATTAAATGCAACACTGGCATGATTTTCGTCACAGTAACGAAACTGACCCAAACGAACCGAAACATAACTATTGGGTCCAAAAAAGTGGATTGGGTGCGTTTGTTTCGTTTCTGGATGAATCGGTGCATCCTTTCATTTCCGGCCCGGATCGGTGTATTAAATGCACCAACGGCATGGTTTTCGGCACAGTAACGAAACTGACCCAAACAAACCAAAACATCACTATTGGGTTCACAAAAGTTGATTGGGCGCGTTCGTTTAGTTTCTGGACGAATCGGTGCATCGTTTCATTTCCGGTCCGGATCGGTGCATTAAATGCAACACCGGCATGGTTTTCGGAATAGTAATGAAACTGACCCAAACGAACCAAAACATCACTATTGGGTCCAAAAAGGTAGATTGGGTGCGTTCGTTTCATTTCTAGACGAATCGGTGCATCCTTTCATTTCCGGTCCGGATCGGTGCATTAAATGCACCAACGGCATGGTTTTCGGCACAGTAACGAAACCGACCCAAACAAATCCAAACATCACTATTGGGTCGAAAAAAGTGGATTGGGTGCGTTTGTTTCATTTCTGGACGAATCGGTGCATCCTTTCATCTCCGGCCCGGATCGGTGCATTAAATGCAACACCGGCATGGTTTTCGGCACAGTAACGAAACTGACCCAAACGAACCGAAACATCACTATTGGGTCCAAAAAAGTGGATTGGGTGCGTTCATTTTGTTTCTAGATGAATCGGTGCATCGTTTCATTTCTGGCCCGGATCGATGCATTAAATGCAACACCGGCATGGTTTTCGGCACAGTAACGAAACTGACCCAAACGAACCAAAACAAAACTATAGGGTCCAAAAAAGTCGATTGGGCGCGTTCGTTTCATTTCTGGATGAATCGGTGCATCATTTCATTTCCGGCCCGGATCTGTGCATTAAATGCAACACCGGCATGGTTTTCGGCACAGTAACGAAACTGACCCAAACGAACCAAAACATCACTATTGGGTCCAAAAAAGTGGATTGGGTGCGTTCATTTTGTTTCTAGATGAATCGGTGCATCGTTCCATTTCCGGCCCGGATCGATGCATTAAATGCAACACCGGCATGATTTTTGGCACAGTAACGAAAATGACCCAAACGAACCAAAACATCACTATTGGCTACATAAATGTGGATTTGGCATGTTCGTTTCGTTTCTGGACGAATCGGTGCATCGTTTCATTTCCGGCCCGGATCGGTGCATTAAATGCAACACCGGCATGGTTTTCGGCACATTAACGAAACTGACCCAAACGAACCAAAACATTACTATTGAGTCCAAAAAACTGGATTGGGTGCGTTCATTTTGTTTCTTGATGAATCGGTGCATCGTTTCATTTCCGGCCCGGATCGATGCATTAAATGCAACACTGGCATGATTTTCGTCACAGTAATGAAACTGACCCAAACGAACCGAAACATAACTATTGGGTCCAAAAAAGTGGATTGGGTGCGTTTGTTTCGTTTCTGGACGAATCGGTGCATCCTTTCATTTCCGGCCCGGATCGGTGCATTAAATGCACCAACGGCATGGTTTTCGGCACAGTAACGAAACTGACCCAAACAAACCAAAACATCACTATTGGGTCCACAAAAGTTGATTGGGCGCGTTCGTTTAGTTTCTGGACGAATCGGTGCATCGTTTCATTTCAGGCCCGGATCGGTGCATTAAATGCAACACCGGCATGGTTTTCGAAATAGTAACGAAACTGACCCAAACGAACCAAAACATAACTATTGGGTCCAAAAAAGTGGATTGGGTGCGTTTGTTTCATTTCTGGACGAATCGGTGCATCCTTTCAACTCCGGCCCGGATCGGTGCATTAAATGCAACACCGGCATGGTTTTCGGCACAGTAACGAAACTGACCCAAACGAACCAAAACATCACTATTGGGTCGAAAAAAGTGGATTGGGTGCGTTCATTTTGTTTCTAGATGAATCGGTGCATCGTTTCATTTCTGGCCCGGATCGATGCATTAAATGCAACACCGGCATGGTTTTCGGCACAGTAACGAAACTGACCCAAACGAACCAAAACAAAACTATAGGGTCCAAAAAACTGGATTGGGCGCGTTCGTTTCATTTTTGGATTAATCGGTGCATCATTTCCTTTCCGGCCCGGATCTGTGCATTAAATACAACACCGGCATGGTTTTCGGCACAGTAACGAAACTGACCCAAACGAACCAAAACATCACTATTGGGTCCAAAAAAGTGGATTGGGTGCGTTCATTTTGTTTCTAGATGAATCGGTGCATCGTTCCATTTCCGGCCCGGATCGATGCATTAAATGCAACACCGGCATGATTTTTGGCACAGTAACGAAAATGACCCAAACGAACCAAAACATTACTATTGGGTCCAAAAAACTGGATTGGGTGCGTTCATTTTGTTTCTTGATGAATCGGTGCATCGTTTCATTTCCGGCCCGGATCGATGCATTAAATGCAACACTGGCATGATTTTCGTCACAGTAACGAAACTGACCCAAACGAACCGAAACATAACTATTGGGTCCAAAAAAGTGGATTGGGTGCGTTTGTTTCGTTTCTGGACGAATCGGTGCATCGTTTCTTTTCCGGCCCAGATCGGTGCATTAAATGCAACACCGGCATGGTTTTCGGCACAGTAACGAAACTGACCCAAACAAACCAAAACATCACTATTGGGTCCACAAAAGTCGATTGGGCGCATTCGTTTAGTTTCTGGACGAATCGGTGCATCGTTTCATTTCCGGCCCGGATCGGTGCATTAAATGCAACACCGGCATGGTTTTCGGCACAGTAACGAAACTGACCCAAACGAACCAAAACATTACTATTGGGTCCAAAAAACTGGATTGGGTGCGTTCATTTTGTTTCTTGATGAATCGGTGCATCGTTTCATTTCCGGCCCGGATCGATGCATTAAATGCAACACTGGCATGATTTTCGTCACAGTAACGAAACTGACCCAAACGAACCGAAACATAACTATTGGGTCCAAAAAAGTGGATTGGGTGCGTTTGTTTCGTTTCTGGACGAATCGGTGCATCGTTTCTTTTCCGGCCCAGATCGGTGCATTAAATGCAACACCGGCATGGTTTTCGGCACAGTAACGAAACTGACCCAAACAAACCAAAACATCACTATTGGGTCCACAAAAGTCGATTGGGCGCATTCGTTTAGTTTCTGGACGAATCGGTGCATCGTTTCATTTCCGGCCCGGATCGGTGCATTAAATGCAACACCGGCATGGTTTTCGGAATAGTAACGAAACTGACCCAAACGATCCAAAACATCACTATTGGGTCCAAAAAGGTAGATTGGGTGCGTTCGTTTCATTTCTAGACGAATCGGTGCATCCTTTCATTTCCGGTCCGGATCGGTGCATTAAATGCACCAACGGCATGGTTTTCGGCACAGTAACGAAACCGACCCAAACAAATCCAAACATCACTATTGGGTCGAAAAAAGTGGATTGGGTGCGTTTGTTTCATTTCTGGACGAATCGGTGCATCCTTTCATCTCCGGCCCGGATCGGTGCATTAAATGCAACACCGGCATGGTTTTCGGCACAGTAACGAAACCGACCCAAACGAACCAAAACATCACTATTGGGTCGAAAAAAGTGGATTGGGTGCGTTCATTTTGTTTCTAGATGAATCGGTGCATCGTTTCATTTCTGGCCCGGATCGATGCATTAAATGCAACACCGGCATGGTTTTCGGCACAGTAACGAAACTGACCCAAACGAACCAAAACATCACTATTGGGTCCAAAAAACTGGATTGGGTGCGTTCATTTTGTTTCTAGATGAATCGGTGCATCGTTTCATTTCTGGCCCGGATCGATGCATTAAATGCAACACCGGCATGGTTTTCGGCACAGTAACGAAACTGACCCAAACGAACCGAAAACATAACTATTGGGTCCAAAAAAGTGGATTGGGTGCGTTTGTTTCGTTTCTGGACGAATCGGTGCATCGTTTCTTTTCCGGCCCGGATCGGTGCATTAAATGCAACACCGGCATGGTTTTCGGCACAGCAACGAAACTGACCCAAACCAACCAAAACATCACTATTGGGTCCACAAAAGTCGATTGGGCGCATTCGTTTAGTTTCTGGACGAATCGGTGCATCGTTTCATTTCCGGCCCGGATCGGTGCATTAAATGCAACACCGGCATGGTTTTCGGAATAGTAACGAAACTGACCCAAACGAACCAAAACATCACTATTGGGTCCAAAAAGGTAGATTGGGTGCGTTCGTTTCATTTCTAGACGAATCGGTGCATCCTTTCATTTCCGGCCCGGATCGGTGCATTAAATGCACCAACGGCATGGTTTTCGGCACAGTAACGAAACCGACCCAAACAAATCCAAACATCACTATTGGGTCGAAAAAAGTGGATTGGGTGCGTTTGTTTCATTTCTGGACAAATCGGTGCATCCTTTCATCTCCGGCCCGGATCGGTGCATTAAATGCAACACCGGCATGGTTTTCGGTACAGTAACGAAACTGACCCAAACGAACCAAAACATCACTATTGGGTCGAAAAAAGTGGATTGGGTGCGTTCATTTTGTTTCTAGATGAATCGGTGCATCGTTTCATTTCTGGCCCGGATCGATGCATTAAATGCAACACCGGCATGGTTTTCGGCACAATAACGAAACTGACCCAAACGAACCAAAACAAAACTATAGGGTCCAAAAAAGTCGATTGGGCGCGTTCGTTTCATTTCTGGATGAATCGGTGCATCATTTCATTTCCGGCCCGGATCTGTGCATTAAATGCAACACCGGCATGGTTTTCGGCACAGTAACGAAACTGACCCAAACGAACCAAAACATCACTATTGGGTCCAAAAAAGTGGATTGGGTGCGTTCATTTTGTTTCTAGATGAATCGGTGCATCGTTTCATTTCTGGCCCGGATCGATGCATTAAATGCAACACTGGCATGGTTTTCGGCACAGTAACGAAACTGACCCAAACGAACCAAAACAAAACTATAGGGTCCAAAAAAGTCGATTGGGCGCGTTCGTTTCATTTCTGGATGAATCGGTGCATCATTTCATTTCCGGCCCGGATCTGTGCATTAAATGCAACACCGGCATGGTTTTCGGCACAGTAACGAAACTGACCCAAACGAACCAAAACATCACTATTGGGTCCAAAAAAGTAGATTGGGTGCGTTCATTTTGTTTCTAGATGAATCGGTGCATCGTTCCATTTCCGGCCCGGATCGATGCATTAAATGCAACACCGGCATGATTTTTGGCACAGTAACGAAAATGACCCAAACGAACCAAAACATCACTATTGGCTACATAAATGTGGATTTGGCATGTTCGTTTCGTTTCTGGACGAATCGGTGCATCGTTTCATTTCCGGCCCGGATCGGTGCATTAAATGCAACACCGGCATGGTTTTCGGCACATTAACGAAACTGACCCAAACGAACCAAAACATTACTATTGAGTCCAAAAAACTGGATTGGGTGCGTTCATTTTGTTTCTTGATGAATCGGTGCATCGTTTCATTTCCGGCCCGGATCGATGCATTAAATGCAACACTGGCATGATTTTCGTCACAGTAACGAAACTGACCCAAACGAACCGAAACATAACTATTGGGTCCAAAAAAGTGGATTGGGTGCGTTTGTTTCATTTCTGGACGAATCGGTGCATCCTTTCATTTCCGGCCCGGATAGGTGCATTAAATGCACCAACGGCATGGTTTTCGGCACAGTAACGAAACTGACCCAAACAAATCCAAACATCACTATTGGGTCCACAAAAGTTGATTGGGCGCGTTCGTTTAGTTTCTGGACGAATCGGTGCATCGTTTCATTTCCGGCCCGGATCGGTGCATTAAATGCAACACCGGCATGGTTTTCGGAATAGTAACGAAACTGACCCAAACGAACCAAAACATCACTATTGTGTCCAAAAAAGTGGATTGGGTGCATTCATTTTGTTTCTGGATGAATCGGTGCATCGTTTCATTTCCGGCCCGGATCGATGCATTAAATGCAACACCGGCATGGTTTTCGGCACAGTAACGAAACTGACCCAAACGAACCAAACCAAAACTATTGGGTCCAAAAAAGTCGATTGGGCGCGTTCGTTTCATTTCTGGATGAATCGGTGCATCATTTCATTTCCGGCCCGGATCGGTGCATTAAATGCAACACCGGCATGGTTTTCGGCACAGTAACGAAACTGACCCAAACGAACCAAAACATCACTATTGGGTCCAAAAAAGTGGATTGGGTGCGTTCATTTTGTTTCTAGATGAATCGGTGCATCGTTTCATTTCTGGCCCGGATCGATGCATTAAATGCAACACCGGCATGGTTTTCGGCACAGTAACGAAACTGACCCAAACGAACCGAAACATAACTATTGGGTCCAAAAAAGTGGATTGGGTGCGTTTGTTTCGTTTCTGGACGAATCGGTGCATCGTTTCTTTTCTGGCCCAGATCGGTGCATTAAATGCAACACCGGCATGGTTTTCGGCACAGTAACGAAACTGACCCAAACCAACCAAAACATCACTATTGGGTCCACAAAAGTCGATTGGGCGCATTCGTTTAGTTTCTGGACGAATCGGTGCATCGTTTCATTTCCGGCCCGGATCGGTGCATTAAATGCAACACCGGCATGGTTTTCGGAATAGTAACGAAACTGACCCAAACGAACCAAAACATCACTATTGGGTCCAAAAAAGTGGATTGGGTGCATTCATTTTGTTTCTGGATGAATCGGTGCATCGTTTCATTTCCGGCCCGGATCGGTGCATTAAATGCAACACCGGCATGGTTTTCGGAATAGTAACGAAACTGACCCAAACGAACCAAAACATCACTATTGGGTCCAAAAAAGTGGATTGGGTGCATTCATTTTGTTTCTGGATGAATCGATGCATCGTTTCATTTCCGGCCCGGATCGGTGCATTAAATGCAACACCGGCATCGTTTTCGGAATAGTAACGAAACTGACCCAAACGAACCAAAACATCACTATTGGGTCCAAAAAGGTAGATTGGGTGCGTTTGTTTCATTTCTAGACGAATCGGTGCATCCTTTCATTTCCGGCCCGGATCGGTGCATTAAATGCACCAACGGCATGGTTTTCGGCACAGTAACGAAACCGACCCAAACAAATCCAAACATCACTATTGGGTCGAAAAAAGTGGATTGGGTGCGTTTGTTTCATTTCTGGACGAATCGGTGCATCCTTTCATCTCCGGCCCGAATCGGTGCATTAAATGCAACACCGGCATGGTTTTCGGCACAGTAACGAAACCGACCCAAACGAACCAAAACATCACTATTGGGTCGAAAAAAGTGGATTGGGTGCGTTCATTTTGTTTCTAGATGAATCGGTGCATCGTTTCATTTCTGGCCCGGATCGATGCATTAAATGCAACACCGGCATGGTTTTCGGCACAGTAACGAAACTGACCCAAACGAACCAAAACAAAACTATAGGGTCCCAAAAAGTCGATTGGGCGCGTTCGTTTCATTTCTGGATGAATCGGTGCATCATTTCATTTCCGGCCCGGATCTGTGCATTAAATGCAACACCGGCATGGTTTTCGGCACAGTAACGAAACTGACCCAAACGAACCAAAACATCACTATTGGGTCCAAAAAAGTGGATTGGGTGCGTTCATTTTGTTTCTAGATGAATCGGTGCATCGTTCCATTTCCGGCCCGGATCGATGCATTAAATGCAACACCGGCATGATTTTTGGCACAGTAACGAAAATGACCCAAACGAACCAAAACATCACTATTGGCTACATAAATGTGGATTTGGCATGTTCGTTTCGTTTCTGGACGAATCGGTGCATCGTTTCATTTCCGGCCCGGATCGGTGCATTAAATGCAACACCGGCATGGTTTTCGGCACATTAACGAAACTGACCCAAACGAACCAAAACATTACTATTGAGTCCAAAAAACTGGATTGGGTGCGTTCATTTTGTTTCTTGATGAATCGGTGCATCGTTTCATTTCCGGCCCGGATCGATGCATTAAATGCAACACTGGCATGATTTTCGTCACAGTAACGAAACTGACCCAAACGAACCGAAACATAACTATTGGGTCCAAAAAAGTGGATTGGGTGCGTTTGTTTCGTTTCTGGATGAATCGGTGCATCCTTTCATTTCCGGCCCGGATCGGTGTATTAAATGCACCAACGGCATGGTTTTCGGCACAGTAACGAAACTGACCCAAACAAACCAAAACATCACTATTGGGTTCACAAAAGTTGATTGGGCGCGTTCGTTTAGTTTCTGGACGAATCGGTGCATCGTTTCATTTCCGGTCCGGATCGGTGCATTAAATGCAACACCGGCATGGTTTTCGGAATAGTAACGAAACTGACCCAAACGAACCAAAACATCACTATTGGGTCCAAAAAGGTAGATTGGGTGCGTTCGTTTCATTTCTAGACGAATCGGTGCATCCTTTCATTTCCGGTCCGGATCGGTGCATTAAATGCACCAACGGCATGGTTTTCGGCACAGTAACGAAACCGACCCAAACAAATCCAAACATCACTATTGGGTCGAAAAAAGTGGATTGGGTGCGTTTGTTTCATTTCTGGACGAATCGGTGCATCCTTTCATCTCCGGCCCGGATCGGTGCATTAAATGCAACACCGGCATGGTTTTCGGCACAGTAACGAAACTGACCCAAACGAACCGAAACATCACTATTGGGTCCAAAAAAGTGGATTGGGTGCGTTCATTTTGTTTCTAGATGAATCGGTGCATCGTTTCATTTCTGGCCCGGATCGATGCATTAAATGCAACACCGGCATGGTTTTCGGCACAGTAACGAAACTGACCCAAACGAACCAAAACAAAACTATAGGGTCCAAAAAAGTCGATTGGGCGCGTTCGTTTCATTTCTGGATGAATCGGTGCATCATTTCATTTCCGGCCCGGATCTGTGCATTAAATGCAACACCGGCATGGTTTTCGGCACAGTAACGAAACTGACCCAAACGAACCAAAACATCACTATTGGGTCCAAAAAAGTGGATTGGGTGCGTTCATTTTGTTTCTAGATGAATCGGTGCATCGTTCCATTTCCGGCCCGGATCGATGCATTAAATGCAACACCGGCATGATTTTTGGCACAGTAACGAAAATGACCCAAACGAACCAAAACATCACTATTGGCTACATAAATGTGGATTTGGCATGTTCGTTTCGTTTCTGGACGAATCGGTGCATCGTTTCATTTCCGGCCCGGATCGGTGCATTAAATGCAACACCGGCATGGTTTTCGGCACATTAACGAAACTGACCCAAACGAACCAAAACATTACTATTGAGTCCAAAAAACTGGATTGGGTGCGTTCATTTTGTTTCTTGATGAATCGGTGCATCGTTTCATTTCCGGCCCGGATCGATGCATTAAATGCAACACTGGCATGATTTTCGTCACAGTAATGAAACTGACCCAAACGAACCGAAACATAACTATTGGGTCCAAAAAAGTGGATTGGGTGCGTTTGTTTCGTTTCTGGACGAATCGGTGCATCCTTTCATTTCCGGCCCGGATCGGTGCATTAAATGCACCAACGGCATGGTTTTCGGCACAGTAACGAAACTGACCCAAACAAACCAAAACATCACTATTGGGTCCACAAAAGTTGATTGGGCGCGTTCGTTTAGTTTCTGGACGAATCGGTGCATCGTTTCATTTCAGGCCCGGATCGGTGCATTAAATGCAACACCGGCATGGTTTTCGAAATAGTAACGAAACTGACCCAAACGAACCAAAACATAACTATTGGGTCCAAAAAAGTGGATTGGGTGCGTTTGTTTCATTTCTGGACGAATCGGTGCATCCTTTCAACTCCGGCCCGGATCGGTGCATTAAATGCAACACCGGCATGGTTTTCGGCACAGTAACGAAACTGACCCAAACGAACCAAAACATCACTATTGGGTCGAAAAAAGTGGATTGGGTGCGTTCATTTTGTTTCTAGATGAATCGGTGCATCGTTTCATTTCTGGCCCGGATCGATGCATTAAATGCAACACCGGCATGGTTTTCGGCACAGTAACGAAACTGACCCAAACGAACCAAAACAAAACTATAGGGTCCAAAAAACTGGATTGGGCGCGTTCGTTTCATTTTTGGATTAATCGGTGCATCATTTCCTTTCCGGCCCGGATCTGTGCATTAAATACAACACCGGCATGGTTTTCGGCACAGTAACGAAACTGACCCAAACGAACCAAAACATCACTATTGGGTCCAAAAAAGTGGATTGGGTGCGTTCATTTTGTTTCTAGATGAATCGGTGCATCGTTCCATTTCCGGCCCGGATCGATGCATTAAATGCAACACCGGCATGATTTTTGGCACAGTAACGAAAATGACCCAAACGAACCAAAACATTACTATTGGGTCCAAAAAACTGGATTGGGTGCGTTCATTTTGTTTCTTGATGAATCGGTGCATCGTTTCATTTCCGGCCCGGATCGATGCATTAAATGCAACACTGGCATGATTTTCGTCACAGTAACGAAACTGACCCAAACGAACCGAAACATAACTATTGGGTCCAAAAAAGTGGATTGGGTGCGTTTGTTTCGTTTCTGGACGAATCGGTGCATCGTTTCTTTTCCGGCCCAGATCGGTGCATTAAATGCAACACCGGCATGGTTTTCGGCACAGTAACGAAACTGACCCAAACAAACCAAAACATCACTATTGGGTCCACAAAAGTCGATTGGGCGCATTCGTTTAGTTTCTGGACGAATCGGTGCATCGTTTCATTTCCGGCCCGGATCGGTGCATTAAATGCAACACCGGCATGGTTTTCGGCACAGTAACGAAACTGACCCAAACGAACCAAAACATTACTATTGGGTCCAAAAAACTGGATTGGGTGCGTTCATTTTGTTTCTTGATGAATCGGTGCATCGTTTCATTTCCGGCCCGGATCGATGCATTAAATGCAACACTGGCATGATTTTCGTCACAGTAACGAAACTGACCCAAACGAACCGAAACATAACTATTGGGTCCAAAAAAGTGGATTGGGTGCGTTTGTTTCGTTTCTGGACGAATCGGTGCATCGTTTCTTTTCCGGCCCAGATCGGTGCATTAAATGCAACACCGGCATGGTTTTCGGCACAGTAACGAAACTGACCCAAACAAACCAAAACATCACTATTGGGTCCACAAAAGTCGATTGGGCGCATTCGTTTAGTTTCTGGACGAATCGGTGCATCGTTTCATTTCCGGCCCGGATCGGTGCATTAAATGCAACACCGGCATGGTTTTCGGAATAGTAACGAAACTGACCCAAACGAACCAAAACATCACTATTGGGTCCAAAAAGGTAGATTGGGTGCGTTCGTTTCATTTCTAGACGAATCGGTGCATCCTTTCATTTCCGGTCCGGATCGGTGCATTAAATGCACCAACGGCATGGTTTTCGGCACAGTAACGAAACCGACCCAAACAAATCCAAACATCACTATTGGGTCGAAAAAAGTGGATTGGGTGCGTTTGTTGCATTTCTGGACGAATCGGTGCATCCTTTCATCTCCGGCCCGGATCGGTGCATTAAATGCAACACCGGCATGGTTTTCGGCACAGTAACGAAACCGACCCAAACGAACCAAAACATCACTATTGGGTCGAAAAAAGTGGATTGGGTGCGTTCATTTTGTTTCTAGATGAATCGGTGCATCGTTTCATTTCTGGCCCGGATCGATGCATTAAATGCAACACCGGCATGGTTTTCGGCACAGTAACGAAACTGACCCAAACGAACCAAAACATCACTATTGGGTCCAAAAAACTGGATTGGGTGCGTTCATTTTGTTTCTAGATGAATCGGTGCATCGTTTCATTTCTGGCCCGGATCGATGCATTAAATGCAACACCGGCATGGTTTTCGGCACAGTAACGAAACTGACCCAAACGAACCGAAAACATAACTATTGGGTCCAAAAAAGTGGATTGGGTGCGTTTGTTTCGTTTCTGGACGAATCGGTGCATTGTTTCTTTTCCGACCCAGATCGGTGCATTAAATGCAACACCGGCATGGTTTTCGGCACAGTAACGAAACTGACCCAAACCAACCAAAACATCACTATTGGGTCCACAAAAGTCAATTGGGCGCATTCGTTTAGTTTCTGGACGAATCGGTGCATCGTTTCATTTCCGGCCCGGATCGGTGCATTAAATGCAACACCGGCATGGTTTTCGGAATAGTAACGAAACTGACCCAAACGAACCAAAACATCACTATTGGGTCCAAAAAGGTAGATTGGGTGCGTTCGTTTCATGTCTAGACGAATCGGTGCATCCTTTCATTTCCGGCCCGGATCGGTGCATTAAATGCACCAACGGCATGGTTTTCGGCACAGTAACGAAACCGACCCAAACAAATCCAAACATCACTATTGGGTCGAAAAAAGTGGATTGGGTGCGTTTGTTTCATTTCTGGACGAATCGGTGCATCCTTTCATCTCCGGCCCGAATCGGTGCATTAAATGCAACACCGGCATGGTTTTCGGCACAGTAACGAAACCGACCCAAACGAACCAAAACATCACTATTGGGTCGAAAAAAGTGGATTGGGTGCGTTCATTTTGTTTCTAGATGAATCGGTGCATCGTTTCATTTCTGGCCCGGATCGATGCATTAAATGCAACACCGGCATGGTTTTCGGCACAGTAACGAAACTGACCCAAACGAACCAAAACAAAACTATAGGGTCCCAAAAAGTCGATTGGGCGCGTTCGTTTCATTTCTGGATGAATCGGTGCATCATTTCATTTCCGGCCCGGATCTGTGCATTAAATGCAACACCGGCATGGTTTTCGGCACAGTAACGAAACTGACCCAAACGAACCAAAACATCACTATTGGGTCCAAAAAAGTGGATTGGGTGCGTTCATTTTGTTTCTAGATGAATCGGTGCATCGTTCCATTTCCGGCCCGGATCGATGCATTAAATGCAACACCGGCATGATTTTTGGCACAGTAACGAAAATGACCCAAACGAACCAAAACATCACTATTGGCTACATAAATGTGGATTTGGCATGTTCGTTTCGTTTCTGGACGAATCGGTGCATCGTTTCATTTCCGGCCCGGATCGGTGCATTAAATGCAACACCGGCATGGTTTTCGGCACATTAACGAAACTGACCCAAACGAACCAAAACATTACTATTGAGTCCAAAAAACTGGATTGGGTGCGTTCATTTTGTTTCTTGATGAATCGGTGCATCGTTTCATTTCCGGCCCGGATCGATGCATTAAATGCAACACTGGCATGATTTTCGTCACAGTAACGAAACTGACCCAAACGAACCGAAACATAACTATTGGGTCCAAAAAAGTGGATTGGGTGCGTTTGTTTCGTTTCTGGATGAATCGGTGCATCCTTTCATTTCCGGCCCGGATCGGTGTATTAAATGCACCAACGGCATGGTTTTCGGCACAGTAACGAAACTGACCCAAACAAACCAAAACATCACTATTGGGTTCACAAAAGTTGATTGGGCGCGTTCGTTTAGTTTCTGGACGAATCGGTGCATCGTTTCATTTCCGGTCCGGATCGGTGCATTAAATGCAACACCGGCATGGTTTTCGGAATAGTAACGAAACTGACCCAAACGAACCAAAACATCACTATTGGGTCCAAAAAGGTAGATTGGGTGCGTTCGTTTCATTTCTAGACGAATCGGTGCATCCTTTCATTTCCGGTCCGGATCGGTGCATTAAATGCACCAACGGCATGGTTTTCGGCACAGTAACGAAACCGACCCAAACAAATCCAAACATCACTATTGGGTCGAAAAAAGTGGATTGGGTGCGTTTGTTTCATTTCTGGACGAATCGGTGCATCCTTTCATCTCCGGCCCGGATCGGTGCATTAAATGCAACACCGGCATGGTTTTCGGCACAGTAACGAAACTGACCCAAACGAACCGAAACATCACTATTGGGTCCAAAAAAGTGGATTGGGTGCGTTCATTTTGTTTCTAGATGAATCGGTGCATCGTTTCATTTCTGGCCCGGATCGATGCATTAAATGCAACACCGGCATGGTTTTCGGCACAGTAACGAAACTGACCCAAACGAACCAAAACAAAACTATAGGGTCCAAAAAAGTCGATTGGGCGCGTTCGTTTCATTTCTGGATGAATCGGTGCATCATTTCATTTCCGGCCCGGATCTGTGCATTAAATGCAACACCGGCATGGTTTTCGGCACAGTAACGAAACTGACCCAAACGAACCAAAACATCACTATTGGGTCCAAAAAAGTGGATTGGGTGCGTTCATTTTGTTTCTAGATGAATCGGTGCATCGTTCCATTTCCGGCCCGGATCGATGCATTAAATGCAACACCGGCATGATTTTTGGCACAGTAACGAAAATGACCCAAACGAACCAAAACATCACTATTGGCTACATAAATGTGGATTTGGCATGTTCGTTTCGTTTCTGGACGAATCGGTGCATCGTTTCATTTCCGGCCCGGATCGGTGCATTAAATGCAACACCGGCATGGTTTTCGGCACATTAACGAAACTGACCCAAACGAACCAAAACATTACTATTGAGTCCAAAAAACTGGATTGGGTGCGTTCATTTTGTTTCTTGATGAATCGGTGCATCGTTTCATTTCCGGCCCGGATCGATGCATTAAATGCAACACTGGCATGATTTTCGTCACAGTAATGAAACTGACCCAAACGAACCGAAACATAACTATTGGGTCCAAAAAAGTGGATTGGGTGCGTTTGTTTCGTTTCTGGACGAATCGGTGCATCCTTTCATTTCCGGCTCGGATCGGTGCATTAAATGCACCAACGGCATGGTTTTCGGCACAGTAACGAAACTGACCCAAACAAACCAAAACATCACTATTGGGTCCACAAAAGTTGATTGGGCGCGTTCGTTTAGTTTCTGGACGAATCGGTGCATCGTTTCATTTCAGGCCCGGATCGGTGCATTAAATGCAACACCGGCATGGTTTTCGAAATAGTAACGAAACTGACCCAAACGAACCAAAACATCACTATTGGGTCCAAAAAGGTAGATTGGGTGCGTTCGTTTCATTTCTAGACGAATCGGTGCATCCTTTCATTTCCGGTCCGGATCGGTGCATTAAATGCACCAACGGCATGGTTTTCGGCACAGTAACGAAACCGACCCAAACAAATCCAAACATCACTATTGGGTCGAAAAAAGTGGATTGGGTGCGTTTGTTTCATTTCTGGACGAATCGGTGCATCCTTTCATCTCCGGCCCGGATCGGTGCATTAAATGCAACACCGGCATGGTTTTCGGCACAGTAACGAAACCGACCCAAACGAACCAAAACATCACTATTGGGTCGAAAAAAGTGGATTGGGTGCGTTTGTTTCATTTCTGGACGAATCGGTGCATCCTTTCATCTCTGGCCCGGATCGATGCATTAAATGCAACACCGGCATGGTTTTCGGCACAGTAACGAAACTGACCCAAACGAACCAAAACATCACTATTGGGTCCAAAAAACTGGATTGGGTGCGTTCATTTTGTTTCTAGATGAATCGGTGCATCGTTTCATTTCCGGCCCGGATCGATGCATTAAATGCAACACCGGCATGGTTTTCGGCACAGTAACGAAACTGACCCAAACGAACCAAAACAAAACTATAGGGTCCAAAAAAGTCGATTGGGCGCGTTCGTTTCATTTCTGGATGAATCGGTGCATCATTTCATTTCCGGCCCGGATCTGTGCATTAAATGCAACACCGGCATGGTTTTCGGCATAGTAACGAAACTGACCCAAACGAACCAAAACATCACTATTGGGTCCAAAAAAGTGGATTGGGTGCGTTCATTTTGTTTCTAGATGAATCGGTGCATCGTTCCATTTCCGGCCCGGATCGATGCATTAAATGCAACACCGGCATGATTTTTGGCACAGTAACGAAAATGACCCAAACGAACCAAAACATCACTATTGGCTACATAAATGTGGATTTGGCATGTTCGTTTCGTTTCTGGACGAATCGGTGCATCGTTTCATTTCCGGCCCGGATCGGTGCATTAAATGCAACACCGGCATGGTTTTCGGCACATTAACGAAACTGACCCAAACGAACCAAAACATTACTATTGAGTCCAAAAAACTGGATTGGGTGCGTTCATTTTGTTTCTTGATGAATCGGTGCATCGTTTCATTTCCGGCCCGGATCGATGCATTAAATGCAACACTGGCATGATTTTCGTCACAGTAATGAAACTGACCCAAACGAACCGAAACATAACTATTGGGTCCAAAAAAGTGGATTGGGTGCGTTTGTTTCGTTTCTGGACGAATCGGTGCATCCTTTCATTTCCGGCCCGGATCGGTGCATTAAATGCACCAACGGCATGGTTTTCGGCACAGTAACGAAACTGACCCAAACAAACCAAAACATCACTATTGGGTCCACAAAAGTTGATTGGGCGCGTTCGTTTAGTTTCTGGACGAATCGGTGCATCGTTTCATTTCCGGCCCGGATCGGTGCATTAAATGCAACACCGGCATGGTTTTCGGAATAGTAACGAAACTGACCCAAACGAACCAAAACATCACTATTGGGTCCAAAAAGGTAGATTGGGTGCGTTCGTTTCATTTCTAGACGAATCGGTGCATCCTTTCATTTCCGGTCCGGATCGGTGCATTAAATGCACCAACGGCATGGTTTTCGGCACAGTAACGAAACCGACCCAAACAAATCCAAACATCACTATTGGGTCGAAAAAAGTGGATTGGGTGCGTTTGTTTCATTTCTGGACGAATCAGTGCATCCATTCATCTCCGGCCCGGATCGGTGCATTAAATGCAACACCGGCATGGTTTTCGGCACAGTAACGAAACCGACCCAAACGAACCAAAACATCACTATTGGGTCGAAAAAAGTGGATTGGGTTCGTTCATTTTGTTTCTAGATGAATCGGTGCATCGTTTCATTTCTGGCCCGGATCGATGCATTAAATGCAACACCGGCATGGTTTTCGGCACAGTAACGAAACTGACCCAAACGAACCAAAACATCACTATTGGGTCCAAAAAACTGGATTGGGTGTGTTCATTTTGTTTCTAGATGAATCGGTGCATCGTTTCATTTCCGGCCCGGATCGATGCATTAAATGCAACACCGGCATGGTTTTCGGCACAGTAACGAAACTGACCCAAACGAACCGAAAACATAACTATTGGGTCCAAAAAAGTGGATTGGGTGCGTTTGTTTCGTTTCTGGACGAATCGGTGCATCGTTTCTTTTCCGGCCCAGATCGGTGCATTAAATGCAACACCGGCATGGTTTTCGGCACAGTAACGAAACTGACCCAAACCAACCAAAACATCACTATTGGGTCCACAAAAGTCGATTGGGCGCATTCGTTTAGTTTCTGGACGAATCGGTGCATCGTTTCATTTCCGGCCCGGATCGGTGCATTAAATGCAACACCGGCATGGTTTTCGGAATAGTAACGAAACTGACCCAAACGAACCAAAACATCACTATTGGGTCCAAAAAGGTAGATTGGGTGCGTTCGTTTCATTTCTAGACGAATCGGTGCATCCTTTCATTTCCGGCCCGGATCGGTGCATTAAATGCACCAACGGCATGGTTTTCGGCACAGTAACGAAACCGACCCAAACAAATCCAAACATCACTATTGGGTCGAAAAAAGTGGATTGGGTGCGTTTGTTTCATTTCTGGACGAATCGGTGCATCCTTTCAACTCCGGCCCGGATCGGTGCATTAAATGCAACACCGGCATGGTTTTCGGCACAGTAACGAAACTGACCCAAACGAACCGAAACATCACTATTGGGTCCAAAAAAGTGGATTGGGTGCGTTCATTTTGTTTCTAGATGAATCGGTGCATCGTTTCATTTCTGGCCCGGATCAATGCATTAAATGCAACACCGGCATGGTTTTCGGCACAGTAACGAAACTGATCACAACGAACCAAAACAAAACTATAGGGTCCAAAAAAGTCGATTGGGCGCGTTCGTTTCATTTCTGGATGAATCGGTGCATCATTTCATTTCCGGCCCGGATCTGTGCATTAAATGCAACACCGGCATGGTTTTCGGCACAGTAACGAAACTGACCCAAACGAACCAAAACATCACTATTGGGTCCAAAAAAGTGGATTGGGTGCGTTCATTTTGTTTCTAGATGAATCGGTGCATCGTTCCATTTCCGTCCCGGATCGATGCATTAAATGCAACACCGG
This sequence comes from Echinochloa phyllopogon, assembly GCA_033239725.1. Lineage (NCBI taxonomy): Eukaryota > Viridiplantae > Streptophyta > Magnoliopsida > Poales > Poaceae > Echinochloa > Echinochloa phyllopogon. The sequence continues at coordinate 36,600,289 of BTCW01000018.1, forward strand.
CATGATTTTTGGCACAGTAACGAAAATGACCCAAACGAACCAAAACATCACTATTGGCTACATAAATGTGGATTTGGCATGTTCGTTTCGTTTCTGGATGAATCGGTGCATCGTTTCATTTCCGGCCCGGATCGGTGCATTAAATGCAACACCGGCATGGTTTTCGGCACAGTAACGAAACTGACCCAAACGAACCGAAAACATAACTATTGGGTCCAAAAAAGTGGATTGGGTGCGTTTGTTTCGTTTCTGGACGAATCGGTGCATCGTTTCTTTTCCGGCCCAGATCGGTGCATTAAATGCAACACCGGCATGGTTTTCGGCACAGTAACGAAACTGACCCAAACCAACCAAAACATCACTATTGGGTCCACAAAAGTCGATTGGGTGCATTCGTTTAGTTTCTGGACGAATCGGTGCATCGTTTCATTTCCGGCCCGGATCGGTGCATTAAATGCACCAACGGCATGGTTTTCGGCACAGTAACGAAACCGACCCAAACAAATCCAAACATCACTATTGGGTCGAAAAAAGTGGATTGGGTGCGTTTGTTTCATTTCTGGACGAATCGGTGCATCCTTTCATCTCCGGCCCGGATCGGTGCATTAAATGCAACACCGGCATGGTTTTCGGCACAGTAACGAAACCGACCCAAACGAACCAAAACATCACTATTGGGTCGAAAAAAGTGGATTGGGTGCGTTCATTTTGTTTCTAGATGAATCGGTGCATCGTTTCATTTCTGGCCCGGATCGATGCATTAAATGCAACACCGGCATGGTTTTCGGCACAGTAACGAAACTGACCCAAACGAACCAAAACAAAACTATAGGGTCCAAAAAAGTCGATTGGGCGCGTTCGTTTCATTTCTGGATGAATCGGTGCATCATTTCATTTCCGGCCCGGATCTGTGCATTAAATGCAACACCGGCATGGTTTTCGGCACAGTAACGAAACTGACCCAAACGAACCAAAACATCACTATTGGGTCCAAAAAAGTGGATTGGGTGCGTTCATTTTGTTTCTAGATGAATCGGTGCATCGTTCCATTTCCGGCCCGGATCGATGCATTAAATGCAACACCGGCATGATTTTTGGCACAGTAACGAAAATGACCCAAACGAACCAAAACATCACTATTGGCTACATAAATGTGGATTTGGCATGTTCGTTTCGTTTCTGGACGAATCGGTGCATCGTTTCATTTCCGGCCCGGATCGGTGCATTAAATGCAACACCGGCATGGTTTTCGGCACATTAACGAAACTGACCCAAACGAACCAAAACATTACTATTGAGTCCAAAAAACTGGATTGGGTGCGTTCATTTTGTTTCTTGATGAATCGGTGCATCGTTTCATTTCCGGCCCGGATCGATGCATTAAATGCAACACTGGCATGATTTTCGTCACAGTAATGAAACTGACCCAAACGAACCGAAACATAACTATTGGGTCCATAAAAGTGGATTGGGTGCGTTTGTTTCGTTTCTGGACGAATCGGTGCATCCTTTCATTTCCGGCCCGGATCGGTGCATTAAATGCACCAACGGCATGGTTTTCGGCACAGTAACGAAACTGACCCAAACAAACCAAAACATCACTATTGGGTCCACAAAAGTTGATTGGGCGCGTTCGTTTAGTTTCTGGACGAATCGGTGCATCGTTTCATTTCCGGCCCGGATCGGTGCATTAAATGCAACACCGGCATGGTTTTCGGAATAGTAACGAAACTGACCCAAACGAACCAAAACATCACTATTGGGTCCAAAAAGGTAGATTGGGTGCGTTCGTTTCATTTCTAGACGAATCGGTGCATCCTTTCATTTCCGGTCCGGATCGGTGCATTAAATGCACCAACGGCATGGTTTTCAGCACAGTAACGAAACCGACCCAAACAAATCCAAACATCACTATTGGGTCGAAAAAAGTGGATTGGGTGCGTTTGTTTCATTTCTGGACGAATCGGTGCATCCTTTCATCTCCGGCCCGGATCGGTGCATTAAATGCAACACCGGCATGGTTTTCGGCACAGTAACGAAACCGACCCAAACGAACCAAAACATCACTATTGGGTCGAAAAAAGTGGATTGGGTTCGTTCATTTTGTTTCTAGATGAATCGGTGCATCGTTTCATTTCTGGCTCGGATCGATGCATTAAATGCAACACCGGCATGGATTTCGGCACAGTAACGAAACTGACCCAAACGAACCAAAACATCACTATTGGGTCCAAAAAACTGGATTGGGTGCGTTCATTTTGTTTCTAGATGAATCGGTGCATCGTTTCATTTCTGGCCCGGATCGATGCATTAAATGCAACACCGGCATGGTTTTCGGCACAGTAACGAAACTGACCCAAACGAACCGAAAACATAACTATTGGGTCCAAAAAAGTGGATTGGGTGCGTTTGTTTCGTTTCTGGACGAATCGGTGCATCCTTTCATTTCCGGCCCGGATCGGTGCATTAAATGCACCAACGGCATGGTTTTCGGCACAGTAACGAAACTGACCCAAACAAACCAAAACATCACTATTGGGTCCACAAAAGTTGATTGGGCGCGTTCGTTTAGTTTCTGGACGAATCGGTGCATCGTTTCATTTCCGGCCCGGATCGGTGCATTAAATGCAACACCGGCATGGTTTTCGGAATAGTAACGAAACTGACCCAAACGAACCAAAACATCACTATTGGGTCCAAAAAGGTAGATTGGGTGCGTTCGTTTCATTTCTAGACGAATCGGTGCATCCTTTCATTTCCGGTCCGGATCGGTGCATTAAATGCACCAACGGCATGGTTTTCGGCACAGTAACGAAACCGACCCAAACAAATCCAAACATCACTATTGGGTCGAAAAAAGTGGATTGGGTGCGTTTGTTTCATTTCTGGACGAATCAGTGCATCCTTTCATCTCCGGCCCGGATCGGTGCATTAAATGCAACACCGGCATGGTTTTCGGCACAGTAACGAAACCGACCCAAACGAACCAAAACATCACTATTGGGTCGAAAAAAGTGGATTGGGTTCGTTCATTTTGTTTCTAGATGAATCGGTGCATCGTTTCATTTCTGGCCCGGATCGATGCATTAAATGCAACACCGGCATGGTTTTCGGCACAGTAACGAAACTGACCCAAACGAACCAAAACATCACTATTGGGTCCAAAAAACTGGATTGGGTGCGTTCATTTTGTTTCTAGATGAATCGGTGCATCGTTCCATTTCCGGCCCGGATCGATGCATTAAATGCAACACCGGCATGATTTTTGGCACAGTAACGAAAATGACCCAAACGAACCAAAACATCACTATTGGCTACATAAATGTGGATTTGGCATGTTCGTTTCGTTTCTGGACGAATCGGTGCATCGTTTCATTTCCGGCCCGGATCGGTGCATTAAATGCAACACCGGCATGGTTTTCGGCACATTAACGAAACTGACCCAAACGAACCAAAACATTACTATTGAGTCCAAAAAACTGGATTGGGTGCGTTCATTTTGTTTCTTGATGAATCGGTGCATCGTTTCATTTCCGGCCCGGATCGATGCATTAAATGCAACACTGGCATGATTTTCGTCACAGTAATGAAACTGACCCAAACGAACCGAAACATAACTATTGGGTCCAAAAAATTGGATTGGGTGCGTTTGTTTCGTTTCTGGACGAATCGGTGCATCCTTTCATTTCCGGCCCGGATCGGTGCATTAAATGCACCAACGGCATGGTTTTCGGCACAGTAACGAAACTGACCCAACCAAACCAAAACATCACTATTGGGTCCACAAAAGTTGATTGGGCGCGTTCGTTTAGTTTCTGGACGAATCGGTGCATCGTTTCATTTCCGGCCCGGATCGGTGCATTAAATGCAACACCGGCATGGTTTTCGGAATAGTAACGAAACTGACCCAAACGAACCAAAACATCACTATTGGGTCCAAAAAGGTAGATTGGGTGCGTTCGTTTCATTTCTAGACGAATCGGTGCATCCTTTCATTTCCGGTCCGGATCGGTGCATTAAATGCACCAACGGCATGGTTTTCGGCACAGTAACGAAACCGACCCAAACAAATCCAAACATCACTATTGGGTCGAAAAAAGTGGATTGGGTGCGTTTGTTTCATTTCTGGACGAATCAGTGCATCCTTTCATCTCCGGCCCGGATCGGTGCATTAAATGCAACACCGGCATGGTTTTCGGCACAGTAACGAAACCGACCCAAACGAACCAAAACATCACTATTGGGTCGAAAAAAGTGGATTGGGTTCGTTCATTTTGTTTCTAGATGAATCGGTGCATCGTTTCATTTCTGGCCCGGATCGATGCATTAAATGCAACACCGGCATGGTTTTCGGCACAGTAACGAAACTGACCCAAACGAACCAAAACATCACTATTGGGTCCAAAAAACTGGATTGGGTGCGTTCATTTTGTTTCTAGATGAATCGGTGCATCGTTTCATTTCCGGCCCGGATCGATGCATTAAATGCAACACCGGCATGGTTTTCGGCACAGTAACGAAACTGACCCAAACGAACCGAAAACATAACTATTGGGTCCAAAAAAGTGGATTGGGTGCGTTTGTTTCGTTTCTGGACGAATCGGTGCATCGTTTCTTTTCCGGCCCAGATCGGTGCATTAAATGCAACACCGGCATGGTTTTCGGCACAGTAACGAAACTGACCCAAACCAACCAAAACATCACTATTGGGTCCACAAAAGTCGATTGGGCGCATTCGTTTAGTTTCTGGACGAATCGGTGCATCGTTTCATTTCCGGCCCGGATCGGTGCATTAAATGCAACACCGGCATGGTTTTCGGAATAGTAACGAAACTGACCCAAACGAACCAAAACATCACTATTGGGTCCAAAAAGGTAGATTGGGTGCGTTCGTTTCATTTCTAGACGAATCGGTGCATCCTTTCATTTCCGGCCCGGATCGGTGCATTAAATGCACCAACGGCATGGTTTTCGGCACAGTAACGAAACCGACCCAAACAAATCCAAACATCACTATTGGGTCGAAAAAAGTGGATTGGGTGCGTTTGTTTCATTTCTGGACGAATCGGTGCATCCTTTCAACTCCGGCCCGGATCGGTGCATTAAATGCAACACCGGCATGGTTTTCGGCACAGTAACGAAACTGACCCAAACGAACCGAAACATCACTATTGGGTCCAAAAAAGTGGATTGGGTGCGTTCATTTTGTTTCTAGATGAATCGGTGCATCGTTTCATTTCTGGCCCGGATCAATGCATTAAATGCAACACCGGCATGGTTTTCGGCACAGTAACGAAACTGATCACAACGAACCAAAACAAAACTATAGGGTCCAAAAAAGTCGATTGGGCGCGTTCGTTTCATTTCTGGATGAATCGGTGCATCATTTCATTTCCGGCCCGGATCTGTGCATTAAATGCAACACCGGCATGGTTTTCGGCACAGTAACGAAACTGACCCAAACGAACCAAAACATCACTATTGGGTCCAAAAAAGTGGATTGGGTGCGTTCATTTTGTTTCTAGATGAATCGGTGCATCGTTCCATTTCCGTCCCGGATCGATGCATTAAATGCAACACCGGCATGATTTTTGGCACAGTAACGAAAATGACCCAAACGAACCAAAACATCACTATTGGCTACATAAATGTGGATTTGGCATGTTCGTTTCGTTTCTGGATGAATCGGTGCATCGTTTCATTTCCGGCCCGGATCGGTGCATTAAATGCAACACCGGCATGGTTTTCGGCACAGTAACGAAACTGACCCAAACGAACCGAAAACATAACTATTGGGTCCAAAAAAGTGGATTGGGTGCGTTTGTTTCGTTTCTGGACGAATCGGTGCATCGTTTCTTTTCCGGCCCAGATCGGTGCATTAAATGCAACACCGGCATGGTTTTCGGCACAGTAACGAAACTGACCCAAACCAACCAAAACATCACTATTGGGTCCACAAAAGTCGATTGGGTGCATTCGTTTAGTTTCTGGACGAATCGGTGCATCGTTTCATTTCCGGCCCGGATCGGTGCATTAAATGCACCAACGGCATGGTTTTCGGCACAGTAACGAAACCGACCCAAACAAATCCAAACATCACTATTGGGTCGAAAAAAGTGGATTGGGTGCGTTTGTTTCATTTCTGGACGAATCGGTGCATCCTTTCATCTCCGGCCCGGATCGGTGCATTAAATGCAACACCGGCATGGTTTTCGGCACAGTAACGAAACCGACCCAAACGAACCAAAACATCACTATTGGGTCGAAAAAAGTGGATTGGGTGCGTTCATTTTGTTTCTAGATGAATCGGTGCATCGTTTCATTTCTGGCCCGGATCGATGCATTAAATGCAACACCGGCATGGTTTTCGGCACAGTAACGAAACTGACCCAAACGAACCAAAACAAAACTATAGGGTCCAAAAAAGTCGATTGGGCGCGTTCGTTTCATTTCTGGATGAATCGGTGCATCATTTCATTTCCGGCCCGGATCTGTGCATTAAATGCAACACCGGCATGGTTTTCGGCACAGTAACGAAACTGACCCAAACGAACCAAAACATCACTATTGGGTCCAAAAAAGTGGATTGGGTGCGTTCATTTTGTTTCTAGATGAATCGGTGCATCGTTCCATTTCCGGCCCGGATCGATGCATTAAATGCAACACCGGCATGATTTTTGGCACAGTAACGAAAATGACCCAAACGAACCAAAACATCACTATTGGCTACATAAATGTGGATTTGGCATGTTCGTTTCGTTTCTGGACGAATCGGTGCATCGTTTCATTTCCGGCCCGGATCGGTGCATTAAATGCAACACCGGCATGGTTTTCGGCACATTAACGAAACTGACCCAAACGAACCAAAACATTACTATTGAGTCCAAAAAACTGGATTGGGTGCGTTCATTTTGTTTCTTGATGAATCGGTGCATCGTTTCATTTCCGGCCCGGATCGATGCATTAAATGCAACACTGGCATGATTTTCGTCACAGTAATGAAACTGACCCAAACGAACCGAAACATAACTATTGGGTCCATAAAAGTGGATTGGGTGCGTTTGTTTCGTTTCTGGACGAATCGGTGCATCCTTTCATTTCCGGCCCGGATCGGTGCATTAAATGCACCAACGGCATGGTTTTCGGCACAGTAACGAAACTGACCCAAACAAACCAAAACATCACTATTGGGTCCACAAAAGTTGATTGGGCGCGTTCGTTTAGTTTCTGGACGAATCGGTGCATCGTTTCATTTCCGGCCCGGATCGGTGCATTAAATGCAACACCGGCATGGTTTTCGGAATAGTAACGAAACTGACCCAAACGAACCAAAACATCACTATTGGGTCCAAAAAGGTAGATTGGGTGCGTTCGTTTCATTTCTAGACGAATCGGTGCATCCTTTCATTTCCGGTCCGGATCGGTGCATTAAATGCACCAACGGCATGGTTTTCAGCACAGTAACGAAACCGACCCAAACAAATCCAAACATCACTATTGGGTCGAAAAAAGTGGATTGGGTGCGTTTGTTTCATTTCTGGACGAATCGGTGCATCCTTTCATCTCCGGCCCGGATCGGTGCATTAAATGCAACACCGGCATGGTTTTCGGCACAGTAACGAAACCGACCCAAACGAACCAAAACATCACTATTGGGTCGAAAAAAGTGGATTGGGTTCGTTCATTTTGTTTCTAGATGAATCGGTGCATCGTTTCATTTCTGGCTCGGATCGATGCATTAAATGCAACACCGGCATGGTTTTCGGCACAGTAACGAAACTGACCCAAACGAACCAAAACATCACTATTGGGTCCAAAAAACTGGATTGGGTGCGTTCATTTTGTTTCTAGATGAATCGGTGCATCGTTTCATTTCTGGCCCGGATCGATGCATTAAATGCAACACCGGCATGGTTTTCGGCACAGTAACGAAACTGACCCAAACGAACCGAAAACATAACTATTGGGTCCAAAAAAGTGGATTGGGTGCGTTTGTTTCGTTTCTGGACGAATCGGTGCATCGTTTCTTTTCCGGCCCAGATCGGTGCATTAAATGCAACACCGGCATGGTTTTCGGCACAGTAACGAAACTGACCCAAACCAACCAAAACATCACTATTGGGTCCACAAAAGTCGATTGGGCGCATTCGTTTAGTTTCTGGACGAATCGGTGCATCGTTTCATTTCCGGCCCGGATCGGTGCATTAAATGCAACACCGGCATGGTTTTCGGAATAGTAACGAAACTGACCCAAACGAACCAAAACATCACTATTGGGTCCAAAAAGGTAGATTGGGTGCGTTCGTTTCATTTCTAGACGAATCGGTGCATCCTTTCATTTCCGGCCCGGATCGGTGCATTAAATGCACCAACGGCATGGTTTTCGGCACAGTAACGAAACCGACCCAAACAAATCCAAACATCACTATTGGGTCGAAAAAAGTGGATTGGGTGCGTTTGTTTCATTTCTGGACGAATCGGTGCATCCTTTCATCTCCGGCCCGGATCGGTGCATTAAATGCAACACCGGCATGGTTTTCGGTACAGTAACGAAACTGACCCAAACGAACCAAAACATCACTATTGGGTCGAAAAAAGTGGATTGGGTGCGTTTGTTTCATTTCTGGACGAATCGGTGCATCCTTTCATCTCCGGCCCGGATCGGTGCATTAAATGCAACACCGGCATGGTTTTCGGTACAGTAACGAAACTGACCCAAACGAACCAAAACATCACTATTGGGTCGAAAAAAGTGGATTGGGTGCGTTCATTTTGTTTCTAGATGAATCGGTGCATCGTTTCATTTCTGGCCCGGATCGATGCATTAAATGCAACACCGGCATGGTTTTCGGCACAGTAACGAAACTGACCCAAACGAACCAAAACAAAACTATAGGGTCCAAAAAAGTCGATTGGGCGCGTTCGTTTCATTTCTGGATGAATCGGTGCATCATTTCATTTCCGGCCCGGATCTGTGCATTAAATGCAACACCGGCATGGTTTTCGGCACAGTAACGAAACTGACCCAAACGAACCAAAACATCACTATTGGGTCCAAAAAAGTGGATTGGGTGCGTTCATTTTGTTTCTAGATGAATCGGTGCATCGTTCCATTTCCGTCCCGGATCGATGCATTAAATGCAACACCGGCATGATTTTTGGCACAGTAACGAAAATGACCCAAACGAACCAAAACATCACTATTGGCTACATAAATGTGGATTTGGCATGTTCGTTTCATTTCTGGACGAATCGGTGCATCGTTTCATTTCCGGCCCGGATCGGTGCATTAAATGCAACACCGGCATGGTTTTCGGCACATTAACGAAACTGACCCAAACGAACCAAAACATTACTATTGAGTCCAAAAAACTGGATTGGGTGCGTTCATTTTGTTTCTTGATGAATCGGTGCATCGTTTCATTTCCGGCCCGGATCGATGCATTAAATGCAACACTGGCATGATTTTCGTCACAGTAATGAAACTGACCCAAACGAACCAAAACATAACTATTGGGTCCATAAAAGTGGATTGGGTGCGTTTGTTTCGTTTCTGGACGAATCGGTGCATCCTTTCATTTCCGGCCCGGATCGGTGCATTAAATGCACCAACGGCATGGTTTTCGGCACAGTAACGAAACTGACCCAAACAAACCAAAACATCACTATTGGGTCCACAAAAGTTGATTGGGCGCGTTCGTTTAGTTTCTGGACGAATCGGTGCATCGTTTCATTTCCGGCCCGGATCGGTGCATTAAATGCAACACCGGCATGGTTTTCGGAATAGTAACGAAACTGACCCAAACGAACCAAAACATCACTATTGGGTCCAAAAAGGTAGATTGGGTGCGTTCGTTTCATTTCTAGACGAATCGGTGCATCCTTTCATTTCCGGTCCGGATCGGTGCATTAAATGCACCAACGGCATGGTTTTCGGCACAGTAACGAAACCGACCCAAACAAATCCAAACATCACTATTGGGTCGAAAAAAGTGGATTGGGTGCGTTTGTTTCATTTCTGGACGAATCGGTGCATCCTTTCATCTCCGGCCCGGATCGGTGCATTAAATGCAACACCGGCATGGTTTTCGGCACAGTAACGAAACCGACCCAAACGAACCAAAACATCACTATTGGGTCGAAAAAAGTGGATTGGGTTCGTTCATTTTGTTTCTAGATGAATCGGTGCATCGTTTCATTTCTGGCTCGGATCGATGCATTAAATGCAACACCGGCATGGTTTTCGGCACAGTAACGAAACTGACCCAAACGAACCAAAACATCACTATTGGGTCCAAAAAACTGGATTGGGTGCGTTCATTTTGTTTCTAGATGAATCGGTGCATCGTTTCATTTCTGGCCCGGATCGATGCATTAAATGCAACACCGGCATGGTTTTCGGCACAGTAACGAAACTGACCCAAACGAACCGAAAACATAACTATTGGGTCCAAAAAAGTGGATTGGGTGCGTTTGTTTCGTTTCTGGACGAATCGGTGCATCGTTTCTTTTCCGGCCCAGATCGGTGCATTAAATGCAACACCGGCATGGTTTTCGGCACAGTAACGAAACTGACCCAAACCAACCAAAACATCACTATTGGGTCCACAAAAGTCGATTGGGCGCATTCGTTTAGTTTCTGGACGAATCGGTGCATCGTTTCATTTCCGGCCCGGATCGGTGCATTAAATGCAACACCGGCATGGTTTTCGGAATAGTAACGAAACTGACCCAAACGAACCAAAACATCACTATTGGGTCCAAAAAGGTAGATTGGGTGCGTTCGTTTCATTTCTAGACGAATCGGTGCATCCTTTCATTTCCGGCCCGGATCGGTGCATTAAATGCACCAACGGCATGGTTTTCGGCACAGTAACGAAACCGACCCAAACAAATCCAAACATCACTATTGGGTCGAAAAAAGTGGATTGGGTGCGTTTGTTTCATTTCTGGACGAATCGGTGCATCCTTTCATCTCCGGCCCGGATCGGTGCATTAAATGCAACACCGGCATGGTTTTCGGTACAGTAACGAAACTGACCCAAACGAACCAAAACATCACTATTGGGTCGAAAAAAGTGGATTGGGTGCGTTCATTTTGTTTCTAGATGAATCGGTGCATCGTTTCATTTCTGGCCCGGATCGATGCATTAAATGCAACACCGGCATGGTTTTCGGCACAGTAACGAAACTGACCCAAACGAACCAAAACAAAACTATAGGGTCCAAAAAAGTCGATTGGGCGCGTTCGTTTCATTTCTGGATGAATCGGTGCATCATTTCATTTCCGGCCCGGATCTGTGCATTAAATGCAACACCGGCATGGTTTTCGGCACAGTAACGAAACTGACCCAAACGAACCAAAACATCACTATTGGGTCCAAAAAAGTGGATTGGGTGCGTTCATTTTGTTTCTAGATGAATCGGTGCATCGTTCCATTTCCGGCCCGGATCGATGCATTAAATGCAACACCGGCATGATTTTTGGCACAGTAACGAAAATGACCCAAACGAACCAAAACATCACTATTGGCTACATAAATGTGGATTTGGCATGTTCGTTTCGTTTCTGGACGAATCGGTGCATCGTTTCATTTCCGGCCCGGATCGGTGCATTAAATGCAACACCGGCATGGTTTTCGGCACATTAACGAAACTGACCGAAACGAACCAAAACATTACTATTGAGTCCAAAAAACTGGATTGGGTGCGTTCATTTTGTTTCTTGATGAATCGGTGCATCGTTTCATTTCCGGCCCGGATCGATGCATTAAATGCAACACTGGCATGATTTTCGTCACAGTAACGAAACTGACCCAAACGAACCGAAACATAACTATTGGGTCCAAAAAAGTGGATTGGGTGCGTTTGTTTCATTTCTGGACGAATCGGTGCATCCTTTCATTTCCGGCCCGGATCGGTGCATTAAATGCACCAACGGCATGGTTTTCGGCACAGTAACGAAACTGACCCAAACAAATCCAAACATCACTATTGGGTCCACAAAAGTTGATTGGGCGCGTTCGTTTAGTTTCTGGACGAATCGGTGCATCGTTTCATTTCCGGCCCGGATCGGTGCATTAAATGCAACACCGGCATGGTTTTCGGAATAGTAACGAAACTGACCCAAACGAACCAAAACATCACTATTGTGTCCAAAAAAGTGGATTGGGTGCATTCATTTTGTTTCTGGATGAATCGGTGCATCGTTTCATTTCCGGCCCGGATCGATGCATTAAATGCAACACCGGCATGGTTTTCGGCACAGTAACGAAACTGACCCAAACGAACCAAACCAAAACTATTGGGTCCAAAAAAGTCGATTGGGCGCGTTCGTTTCATTTCTGGATGAATCGGTGCATCATTTCATTTCCGGCCCGGATCGGTGCATTAAATGCAACACCGGCATGGTTTTCGGCACAGTAACGAAACTGACCCAAACGAACCAAAACATCACTATTGGGTCCAAAAAAGTGGATTGGGTGCGTTCATTTTGTTTCTAGATGAATCGGTGCATCGTTCCATTTCCGGCCCGGATCGATGCATTAAATGCAACACCGGTATGATTTTTGGCACAGTAACAAAAATGACCCAAACGAACCAAAACATCACTATTGGCTACATAAATGTGGATTTGGCATGTTCGTTTCGTTTCTGGACGAATCGGTGCATCGTTTCATTTCCGGCCCGGATCGGTGCATTAAATGCAACACCGGCATGGTTTTTGGAATAGTAACGAAACTGACCCAAACGAACCAAAACATCACTATTGTGTCCAAAAAAGTGGATTGGGTGCATTCATTTTGTTTCTGGATGAATCGGTGCATCGTTTCATTTCCGGCCCGTATCGATGCATTAAATGCAACACCGGCATGGTTTTCGGCACAGTAACGAAACTGACCCAAACGAACCAAACCAAAACTATTGGGTCCAAAAAAGTCGATTGGGCGCGTTCGTTTCATTTCTGGATGAATCGGTGCATCATTTCATTTCCGGCCCGGATCGGTGCATTAAATGCAACACCGGCATGGTTTTCGGCACAGTAACGAAACTGACCCAAACGAACCAAAACATCACTATTGGGTCCAAAAAAACTGGATTGAGTGCGTTCATTTTGTTTCTAGATGAATCGGTGCATCGTTTCATTTCTGGCCCGGATCGATGCATTAAATGCAACACCGGCATGGTTTTCGGCACAGTAACGAAACTGACCCAAACGAACCGAAAACATAACTATTGGGTCCAAAAAAGTGGATTGGGTGCGTTTGTTTCGTTTCTGGACGAATCGGTGCATCGTTTCTTTTCCGGCCCAGATCGGTGCATTAAATGCAACACCGGCATGGTTTTCGGCACAGTAACGAAACTGACCCAAACCAACCAAAACATCACTATTGGGTCCAAAAAAGTGGATTGGGTGCGTTCATTTTGTTTCTATATGAATCGGTGCATCGTTCCATTTCCGGCCCGGATCGATGCATTAAATGCAACACCGACATGGTTTTCGGCACAGTAACGAAAATGACCCAAACGAACCAAAACATCACTATTGGCTACATAAATGTGGATTTGGCATGTTTGTTTCGTTTCTGGACGAATCGGTGCATCGTTTCATTTCCGGCCCGGATCGGTGCATTAAATGCAACACCGGCATGGTTTTCGGCACAGTAACGAAACTGACCCAAACGAACCAAAACATTACTATTGGGTCCAAAAAAGTGGATTGGGTGCGTTCATTTTGTTTCTGGATGAATCGGTGCATCGTTTCATTTCCGGCCCGGATCGATGCATGAAATGCAACACTCGCATGATTTTCGTCACAGTAACGAAACTGACCCAAACGAACCGAAACATAACTATTGGGTCCAAAAAAGTGGATTGGGTGCGTTCATTTTGTTTCTGGATGAATCGGTGCATCGTTTCATTTCCGGCCCGGATCGATGCATGAAATGCAACACTGGCGTGATTTTCGTCACAGTAACGTAACTGACCCAAACGAACCGAAACATAACTATTGGGTCCAAAAAAGTGGATTGGGTGCGTTTGTTTCGTTTCTGGACGAATCGGTGCATCGTTTCTTTTCCGGCCCGGATCGGTGCATTAAATGCAACACCGGCATGGTTTTCGGCACAGTAACGAAACTGACCCAAACCAACCAAAACATCACTATTGGGTCCAAAAAAGTCGATTGGGTGCATTCGTTTAGTTTCTGGACGAATCGGTGCATCGTTTCATTTCCGGCCCGGATCGGTGCATTAAATGCAACACCGGCATGGTTTTCGGAATAGTAACGAAACTGACCCAAACGAACCAAAACATCACTATTGGGTCCAAAAAGGTAGATTGGGTGCGTTCGTTTCATTTCTAGACGAATCGGTGCATCCTTTCATTTCCGGCCCGGATCGGTGCATTAAATGCACCAACGGCATGGTTTTCGGCACAGTAACGAAACCGACCCAAACAAATCCAAACATCACTATTGGGTCGAAAAAAGTGGATTGGGTGCGTTTGTTTCATTTCTGGACGAATCGGTGCATCCTTTCATCTCCGGCCCGGATCGGTGCATTAAATGCAACACCGGCATGGTTTTCGGTACAGTAACGAAACTGACCCAAACGAACCAAAACATCACTATTGGGTCGAAAAAAGTGGATTGGGTGCGTTCATTTTGTTTCTAGATGAATCGGTGCATCGTTTCATTTCTGGCCCGGATCGATGCATTAAATGCAACACCGGCATGGTTTTCGGCACAGTAACGAAACTGACCCAAACGAACCAAAACAAAACTATAGGGTCCAAAAAAGTCGATTGGGCGCGTTCGTTTCATTTCTGGATGAATCGGTGCATCATTTCATTTCCGGCCCGGATCTGTGCATTAAATGCAACACCGGCATGGTTTTCGGCACAGTAACGAAACTGACCCAAACGAACCAAAACATCACTATTGGGTCCAAAAAAGTGGATTGGGTGCGTTCATTTTGTTTCTAGATGAATCGGTGCATCGTTCCATTTCCGGCCCGGATCGATGCATTAAATGCAACACCGGCATGATTTTTGGCACAGTAACGAAAATGACCCAAACGAACCAAAACATCACTATTGGCTACATAAATGTGGATTTGGCATGTTCGTTTCGTTTCTGGACGAATCGGTGTATCGTTTCATTTCCGGCCCGGATCGGTGCATTAAATGCAACACCGGCATGGTTTTCGTCACATTAACGAAACTGACCCAAACGAACCAAAACATTACTATTGAGTCCAAAAAAGTGGATTGGGTGCGTTCACTTTGTTTCTTGATGAATCGGTGCATCGTTTCATTTCCGGCCCGGATCGATGCATTAAATGCAACACTGGCATCATTTTCGTCACAGTAACGAAACTGACCCAAACGAACCGAAACATAACTATTGGGTCCAAAAAAGTGGATTGGGTGCGTTTGTTTCGTTTCTGGACGAATCGGTGCATCCTTTCATTTCCGGCCCGGATCGGTGCATTAAATGCACCAACGGCATGGTTTTCGGCACAGTAACGAAACTGACCCAAACAAATCCAAACATCACTATTGGGTCCACAAAAGTTGATTGGGCGCGTTCGTTTAGTTTCTGGACGAATCGGTGCATCGTTTCATTTCCGGCCCGGATCGGTGCATTAAATGCAACACCGGCATGGTTTTCGGAATAGTAACGAAACTGACCCAAACGAACCAAAACATCACTATTGTGTCCAAAAAAGTGGATTGGGTGCATTCATTTTGTTTCTGGATGAATCGGTGCATCGTTTCATTTCCGGCCCGGATCGATGCATTAAATGCAACACCGGCATGGTTTTCGGCACAGTAACGAAACTGACCCAAACGAACCAAACCAAAACTATTGGGTCCAAAAAAGTCGATTGGGCGCGTTCGTTTCATTTCTGGATGAATCGGTGCATCATTTCATTTCCGGCCCGGATCGGTGCATTAAATGCAACACCGGCATGGTTTTCGGCACAGTAACGAAACTGACCCAAACGAACCAAAACATCACTATTGGGTCCAAAAAAGTGGATTGGGTGCGTTCATTTTGTTTCTAGATGAATCGGTGCATCGTTCCATTTCCGGCCCGGATCGATGCATTAAATGCAACACCGGTATGATTTTTGGCACAGTAACGAAAATGACCCAAACGAACCAAAACATCACTATTGGCTACATAAATGTGGATTTGGCATGTTCGTTTCGTTTCTGGACGAATCGGTGCATCGTTTCATTTCCGGCCCGGATCGGTGCATTAAATGCAACACCGGCATGGTTTTCGGAATAGTAACGAAACTGACCCAAACGAACCAAAACATCACTATTGTGTCCAAAAAAGTGGATTGGGTGCATTCATTTTGTTTCTGGATGAATCGGTGCATCGTTTCATTTCCGGCCCGTATCGATGCATTAAATGCAACACCGGCATGGTTTTCGGCACAGTAACGAAACTGACCCAAACGAACCAAACCAAAACTATTGGGTCCAAAAAAGTCGATTGGGCGCGTTCGTTTCATTTCTGGATGAATCGGTGCATCATTTCATTTCCGGCCCGGATCGGTGCATTAAATGCAACACCGGCATGGTTTTCGGCACAGTAACGAAACTGACCCAAACGAACCAAAACATCACTATTGGGTCCAAAAAAGTGGATTGGGTGCGTTCATTTTGTTTCTAGATGAATCGGTGCATCGTTTCATTACTGGCCCGGATCGATGCATTAAATGCAACACCGGCATGGTTTTCGGCACAGTAACGAAACTGACCCAAACGAACCAAAACATCACTATTGGGTCCAAAAGAGTGGATTGGGTGCGTTCATTTTGTTTCTAGATGAATCGGTGCATCGTTCCATTTCCGGCCCGGATCGATGCATTAAATGCAACACCGGCATGATTTTTGGCACAGTAACGAAAATGACCCAAACGAACCAAAACATCACTATTGGCTACATAAATGTGGATTTGGCATGTTCGTTTCGTTTCTGGACGAATCGGTGCATCGTTTCATTTCCGGCCCGGATCGGTGCATTAAATGCAACACCGGCATGGTTTTCGTCACATTAACGAAACTGACCCAAACGAACCAAAACATTACTATTGAGTCCAAAAAAGTGGATTGGGTGCGTTCATTTTGTTTCTTGATGAATCGGTGCATCGTTTCATTTCCGGCCCGGATCGATGCATTAAATGCAACACTGGCATCATTTTCGTCACAGTAACGAAACTGACCCAAACGAACCGAAACATAACTATTGGGTCCAAAAAAGTGGATTGGGTGCGTTTGTTTCGTTTCTGGACGAATCGGTGCATCATTTCATTTCCGGCCTGGATCGGTGCATTAAATGCACCAACGGCATGGTTTTCGGCACAGTAACGAAACTGACCCAAACAAATCCAAACATCACTATTGGGTCCACAAAAGTTGATTGGGCGCGTTCGTTTAGTTTCTGGACGAATCGGTGCATCGTTTCATTTCCGGCCCGGATCGGTGCATTAAATGCAACACTAGCATGGTTTTCGGAATAGTAACGAAACTGACCCAAACGAACCAAAACATCACTATTGTGTCCAAAAAAGTGGATTGGGTGCATTCATTTTGTTTCTGGATGAATCGGTGCATCGTTTCATTTCCGGCCCGGATCGATGCATTAAATGCAACACCGGCATGGTTTTCGGCACAGTAACGAAACTGACCCAAACGAACCAAACCAAAACTATTGGGTCCAAAAAAGTCGATTGGGCGCGTTCGTTTCATTTCTGGATGAATCGGTGCATCATTTCATTTCCGGCCCGGATCGGTGCATTAAATGCAACACCGGCATGGTTTTCGGCACAGTAACGAAACTGACCCAAACGAACCAAAACATCACTATTGGGTCCAAAAAAGTGGATTGGGTGCGTTCATTTTGTTTCTAGATGAATCGGTGCATCGTTCCATTTCCGGCCCGGATCGATGCATTAAATGCAACACCGGTATGATTTTTGGCACAGTAACGAAAATGACCCAAACGAACCAAAACATCACTATTGGCTACATAAATGTGGATTTGGCATGTTCGTTTCGTTTCTGGACGAATCGGTGCATCGTTTCATTTCCGGCCCGGATCGGTGCATTAAATGCAACACCGGCATGGTTTTCGGAATAGTAACGAAACTGACCCAAACGAACCAAAACATCACTATTGTGTCCAAAAAAGTGGATTGGGTGCATTCATTTTGTTTCTGGATGAATCGGTGCATCGTTTCATTTTCGGCCCGTATCGATGCATTAAATGCAACACCGGCATGGTTTTCGGCACAGTAACGAAACTGACCCAAACGAACCGAAACATAACTATTGGGTCCAAAAAAGTGGATTGGGTGCGTTTGTTTCGTTTCTGGACGAATCGGTGCATCGTTTCTTTTCGGGCCCGGATCGGTGCATTAAATGCAACACCGGCATGGTTTTCGGCACAGTAACGAAACTGACCCAAACGAACCAAAACAAAACTATTGGGTCCAAAAAAGTCGATTGGGCGCGTTCGTTTCATTTCTGGATGAATCGGTGCATCATTTCATTTCCGGCCCGGATCGGTGCATTAAATGCAACACCGGCATGGTTTTCGGCACAGTAACGAAACTGACCCAAACGAACCAAAACATCACTATTGGGTCCAAAAAAGTGGATTGGGCGCGTTCGTTTCATTTCTGGATGAATCGGTGCATCGTTTCATTTCCGGCCCGGATCGGTGCATTAAATGCAACACCGGCATGGTTTTCGGCACAGTAACGAAACTGACCCAAACGAACCAAAACATCACTATTGGGTCCAAAAAAGTGGATTGGGTGCGTTCATTTCATTTCTGGATGAATCGGTGCATCATTTCATTTCCGGCCCGGATCGGTGCATTAAATGCAACACCGGCATGGTTTTCGGCACAGTAACGAAACTGACCCAAACGAACCAAAACATCACTATTGGGTCCAAAAAAGTGGATTGGGTGCGTTCATTTTGTTTCTAGATGAATCGGTGCATCGTTTCATTTCTGGCCCGGATCGATGCATTAAATGCAACACCGGCATGGTTTTCGGCACAGTAACGAAACTGACCCAAACGAACCAAAACAAAACTATAGGGTCCAAAAAAGTCGATTGGGCGCGTTCGTTTCATTTCTGGATGAATCGGTGCATCATTTCATTTCCGGCCCGGATCTGTGCATTAAATGCAACACCGGCATGGTTTTCGGCACAGTAACGAAACTGACCCAAACGAACCAAAACATCACTATTGGGTCCAAAAAAGTGGATTGGGTGCGTTCATTTTGTTTCTAGATGAATCGGTGCATTGTTCCATTTCCGGCCCGGATCGATGCATTAAATGCAACACCGACATGGTTTTTGGCACAGTAACGAAAATGACCCAAACGAACCAAAACATCACTATTGGCTACATAAATGTGGATTTGGCATGTTTGTTTCGTTTCTGGACGAATCGGTGCATCGTTTCATTTCCGGCCCGGATCGGTGCATTAAATGGAACAGCGGCATGGTTTTCGGCACAGTAACGAAACTGACCCAAATGAACCAAAACATTACTATTGGGTCCAAAAAAGTGGATTGGGTGCGTTCATTTTGTTTCTGGATGAATCGGTGCATCGTTTCATTTCCGGCCCGGATCGATGCATGAAATGCAACACTGGCATGATTTTCGTCACAGTAACGAAACTGACCCAAACGAACCGAAACATAACTATTGGGTCCAAAAAAGTGGATTGGGTGCGTTCTTTTTGTTTCTGGATGAATCGGTGCATCGTTTCATTTCCGGCCCGGATCGATGCATGAAATGCAACACTGGCATGATTTTCGTCACAGTAACGTAACTGACCCAAACGAACCGAAACATAACTATTGGGTCCAAAAAAGTGGATTGGGTGCGTTTGTTTCGTTTCTGGACGAATCGGTGCATCGTTTCTTTTCCGGCCCGGATCGGTGCATTAAATGCAACACCGGCATGGTTTTCGGCACAGTAACGAAACTGACCCAAACCAACCAAAACATCACTATTGGGTCCACAAAAGTCGATTGGGCGCATTCGTTTAGTTTCTGGACGAATCGGTGCATCGTTTCATTTCCGGCCCGGATCGGTGCATTAAATGCAACACCGGCATGGTTTTCGGAATAGTAACGAAACTGACCCAAACGAACCAAAACATCACTATTGGGTCCAAAAAGGTAGATTGGGTGCGTTCGTTTCATTTCTAGACGAATCGGTGCATCCTTTCATTTCTGGCCCGGATCGGTGCATTAAATGCACCAACGGCATGGTTTTCGGCACAGTAACGAAACCGACCCAAACAAATCCAAACATCACTATTGGGTCGAAAAAAGTGGATTGGGTGCGTTTGTTTCATTTCTAGACGAATCGGTGCATCCTTTCATCTCCGGCCCGGATCGGTGCATTAAATGCAACACCGGCATGGTTTTCGGCACAGTAACGAAACTGACCCAAACGAACCAAAACATCACTATTGGGTCCAAAAAAGTGGATTGGGTGCGTTCATTTTGTTTCTAGATGAATCGGTGCATCGTTTCATTTCTGGCCCGGATCGATGCATTAAATGCAACACCGGCATGGTTTTCGGCACAGTAACGAAACTGACCCAAACGAACCAAAACAAAACTATAGGGTCCAAAAAAGTCGATTGGGCGCGTTCGTTTCATTTCTGGATGAATCGGTGCATCATTTCATTTCCGGCCCGGATCTGTGCATTAAATGCAACACCGGCATGGTTTTCGGCACAGTAACGAAACTGACCCAAACGAACCAAAACATCACTATTGGGTCCAAAAAAGTGGATTGGGTGCGTTCATTTTGTTTCTAGATGAATCCGTGCATCGTTCCATTTCCGGCCCGGATCGATGCATTAAATGCAACACCGGCATGATTTTTGGCACAGTAACGAAAATGACGCAAACGAACCAAAACATCAGTATTGGCTACATAAATGTGGATTTGGCATGTTCGTTTCGTTTCTGGACGAATCGGTGCATCGTTTCATTTCCGGCCCGGATCGGTGCATTAAATGCAACACCGGCATGGTTTTCGGCACATTAACGAAACTGACCCAAACGAACCAAAACATTACTATTGAGTCCAAAAAACTGGATTGGGTGCGTTCATTTTGTTTCTTGATGAATCGGTGCATCGTTTCATTTCCGGCCCGGATCGATGCATTAAATGCAACACTGGCATGATTTTCGTCACAGTAACGAAACTGACCCAAACGAACCGAAACATAACTATTGGGTCCAAAAAAGTGGATTGGGTGCGTTTGTTTCGTTTCTGGACGAATCGGTGCATCCTTTCATTTCCGGCCCGGATCGGTGCATTAAATGCACCAACGGCATGGTTTTCGGCACAGTAACGAAACTGACCCAAACAAATCCAAACATCACTATTGGTCCACAAAAGTTGATTGGGCACGTTCGTTTAGTTTCTGGACGAATCGGTGCATCGTTTCATTTCTGGCCCGGATCGGTGCATTAAATGCAACACCGGCATGGTTTTCGGAATAGTAACGAAACTAACCCAAACGAACCAAAACATCACTATTGTGTCCAAAAAAGTGGATTGGGTGCATTCATTTTGTTTCTGGATGAATCGGTGCATCGTTTCATTTCCGGCCCGGATCGATGCATTAAATGCAACACCGGCATGGTTTTCGGCACAGTAACGAAACTGACCTAAACGAACCAAACCAAAACTATTGGGTCCAAAAAAGTCGATTGGGCGCGTTCGTTTCATTTCTGGATGAATCGGTGCATCATTTCATTTCCGGCCCGGATCGGTGCATTAAATGCAACACCGGCATGGTTTTCGGCACAGTAACGAAACTGACCCAAACGAACCAAAACATTACTATTGAGTCCAAAAAACTGGATTGGGTGCGTTCATTTTGTTTCTTGATGAATCGGTGCATCGTTTCATTTCCGGCCCGGATCGATGCATTAAATGCAACACTGGCATGATTTTCGTCACAGTAACGAAACTGACCCAAACGAACCGAAACATAACTATTGGGTCCAAAAAAGTGGATTGGGTGCGTTTGTTTTGTTTCTGGACGAATCGGTGCATCCTTTCATTTCCGGCCCGGATCGGTGCATTAAATGCACCAACGGCATGGTTTTCGGCACAGTAACGAAACTGACCCAAACAAATCCAAACATCACTATTGGGTCCACAAAAGTTGATTGGGCGCGTTCGTTTAGTTTCTGGACGAATCGGTGCATCGTTTCATTTCCGGCCCGGATCGGTGCATTAAATGCAACACCGGCATGGTTTTCGGCACAGTAACGAAACTGACCCAAACCAACCAAAACATCACTATTGGGTCCACAAAAGTCGATTGGGCGCATTCGTTTAGTTTCTGGACGAATCGGTGCATCGTTTCATTTCCGGCCCGGATCGGTGCATTAAATGCAACACCGGCATGGTTTTCGGAATAGTAACGAAACTGACCCAAACGAACCAAAACATCACTATTGGGTCCAAAAAGGTAGATTGGGTGCGTTCGTTTCATTTCTAGACGAATCGGTGCATCCTTTCATTTCTGGCCCGGATCGGTGCATTAAATGCACCAACGGCATGGTTTTCGGCACAGTAACGAAACCGACCCAGACAAATCCAAACATCACTATTGGGTCGAAAAAAGTGGATTGGGTGCGTTTGTTTCATTTCTAGACGAATCGGTGCATCCTTTCATTTCCGGCCCGGATCGGTGCATTAAATGCACCAACGACATGGTTTTCGGCACAGTAACGAAACTGACCCAAACAAATCCAAACATCACTATTGGTCCACAAAAGTTGATTGGGCGCGTTCGTTTAGTTTCTGGACGAATCGGTGCATCGTTTCATTTCTGGCCCGGATCGGTGCATTAAATGCAACACCGGCATGGTTTTCGGAATAGTAACGAAACTAACCCAAACGAACCAAAACATCACTATTGTGTCCAAAAAAGTGGATTGGGTGCATTCATTTTGTTTCTGGATGAATCGGTGCATCGTTTCATTTCCGGCCCGGATCGATGCATTAAATGCAACACCGGCATGGTTTTCGGCACAGTAACGAAACTGACCTAAACGAACCAAACCAAAACTATTGGGTCCAAAAAAGTCGATTGGGCGCGTTCGTTTCATTTCTGGATGAATCGGTGCATCATTTCATTTCCGGCCCGGATCGGTGCATTAAATGCAACACCGGCATGGTTTTCGGCACAGTAACGAAACTGACCCAAACGAACCAAAACATTACTATTGAGTCCAAAAAACTGGATTGGGTGCGTTCATTTTGTTTCTTGATGAATCGGTGCATCGTTTCATTTCCGGCCCGGATCGATGCATTAAATGCAACACTGGCATGATTTTCGTCACAGTAACGAAACTGACCCAAACGAACCAAAACATCACTATTGTGTCCAAAAAAGTGGATTGGGTGCATTCATTTTGTTTCTGGATGAATCGGTGCATCGTTTCATTTCCGGCCCGGATCGATGCATTAAATGCAACACCGGCATGGTTTTCGGCACAGTAACGAAACTGACCTAAACGAACCAAACCAAAACTATTGGGTCCAAAAAAGTCGATTGGGCGCGTTCGTTTCATTTCTGGATGAATCGGTGCATCATTTCATTTCCGGCCCGGATCGGTGCATTAAATGCAACACCGGCAAGGTTTTCGGCACAGTAACGAAACTGACCCAAACGAACCAAAACATTACTATTGAGTCCAAAAAACTGGATTGGGTGCGTTCATTTTGTTTCTTGATGAATCGGTGCATCGTTTCATTTCCGGCCCGGATCGATGCATTAAATGCAACACTGGCATGATTTTCGTCACAGTAACGAAACTGACCCAAACGAACCGAAACATAACTATTGGGTCCAAAAAACTGGATTGGGTGCGTTTGTTTTGTTTCTGGACGAATCGGTGCATCCTTTCATTTCCGGCCCGGATCGGTGCATTAAATGCACCAACGGCATGGTTTTCGGCACAGTAACGAAACTGACCCAAACAAATCCAAACATCACTATTGGGTCCACAAAAGTTGATTGGGCGCGTTCGTTTAGTTTCTGGACGAATCGGTGCATCGTTTCATTTCCGGCCCGGATCGGTGCATTAAATGCAACACCGGCATGGTTTTCGGCACAGTAACGAAACTGACCCAAACCAACCAAAACATCACTATTGGGTCCACAAAAGTCGATTGGGCGCATTCGTTTAGTTTCTGGACGAATCGGTGCATCGTTTCATTTCCGGCCCGGATCGGTGCATTAAATGCAACACCGGCATGGTTTTCGGCACAGTAACGAAACTGACCCAAACCAACCAAAACATCACTATTGGGTCCACAAAAGTCGATTGGGCGCATTCGTTTAGTTTCTGGACGAATCGGTGCATCGTTTCATTTCCGGCCCGGATCGGTGCATTAAATGCAACACCGGCATGGTTTTCGGAATAGTAACGAAACTGACCCAAACGAACCAAAACATCACTATTGGGTCCACAAAAGTCGATTGGGCGCATTCGTTTAGTTTCTGGACGAATCGGTGCATCGTTTCATTTCCGGCCCGGATCGGTGCATTAAATGCAACACCGGCATGGTTTTCGGAATAGTAACGAAACTGACCCAAACGAACCAAAACATCACTATTGGGTCCAAAAAGGTGGATTGGGTGCGTTCATTTCATTTCTGGATGAATCGGTGCATCATTTCATTTCCGGCCCGGATCGGTGCATTAAATGCAACACCGGCATGGTTTTCGGCACAGTAACGAAACTGACCCAAACGAACCAAAACATCACTATTGGGTCCAAAAAAGTGGATTGGGTGCGTTCATTTTGTTTCTAGATGAATCGGTGCATCGTTTCATTTCCGGCCCGGATCGATGCATTAAATGCAACACCGGCATGGTTTTCGGCACAGTAACGAAACTGACCCAAACGAACCAAAACAAAACTATAGGGTCCAAAAAAGTCGATTGGGCGCGTTCGTTTTGTTTCTAGATGAATCGGTGCATCGTTTCATTTCTGGCCCGGATCGATGCATTAAATGCAACACCGGCATGGTTTTCGGAACAGTAACGAAACTGACCCAAACGAACCAAAACAAAACTATTGGGTCCAAAAAAGTCGATTGGGCGCGTTCGTTTCATTTCTGGATGAATCGGTGCATCATTTCATTTCCGGCCCGGATCGGTGCATTAAATGCAACACCGGCATGGTTTTCGGCACAGTAACGAAACTGACCCAAACGAACCAAAACATCACTATTGGGTCCAAAAAAGTGGATTGGGCGCGTTCGTTTCATTTCTGGATGAATCGGTGCATCGTTTCATTTCCGGCCCGGATCGGTGCATTAAATGCAACACCGGCATGGTTTTCGGCACAGTAACGAAACTGACCCAAACGAACCAAAACATCACTATTGGGTCCAAAAAAGTGTATTGGGTGCGTTCATTTTGTTTCTAGATGAATCGGTGCATCGTTTCATTTCCGGCCCGGATCGATGCATTAAATGCAACACCGGCATGGTTTTCGGCACAGTAACGAAACTGACCCAAACGAACCAAAACAAAACTATAGGGTCCAAAAAAGTCGATTGGGCGCGTTCGTTTTGTTTCTAGATGAATCGGTGCATCGTTTCATTTCTGGCCCGGATCGATGCATTAAATGCAACACCGGCATGGTTTTCGGCACAGTAACGAAACTGACCCAAACGAACCAAAACATCACTATTGGGTCCAAAAAAGTGGATTGGGTGCGTTCATTTCATTTCTGGATGAATCGGTGCATCATTTCATTTCCGGCCCGGATCGGTGCATTAAATGCAACACCGGCATGGTTTTCGGCACAGTAACGAAACTGACCCAAACGAACCAAAACATCACTATTGGGTCCAAAAAAGTGGATTGGGTGCGTTCATTTTGTTTCTAGATGAATCGGTGCATCGTTTCATTTCTGGCCCGGATCGATGCATTAAATGCAGCACCGGCATGGTTTTCAGCACAGTAACGAAACTGACCCAAACGAACCAAAACAAAACTATAGGGTCCAAAAAAGTCGATTGGGCGCGTTCGTTTCATTTCTGGATGAATCGGTGCATCATTTCATTTCCGGCCCGGATCTGTGCATTAAATGCAACACCGGCATGGTTTTCGGCACAGTAACGAAACTGACCCAAACGAACCAAAACATCACTATTGGGTCCAAAAAAGTGGATTGGGTGCGTTCATTTTGTTTCTAGATGAATCGGTGCATCGTTCCATTTCCGGCCCGGATCGATGCATTAAATGCAACACCGACATGGTTTTTGGCACAGTAACGAAAATGACCCAAACGAACCAAAACATCACTATTGGGTCCAAAAAAGTGGATTGGGTGCGTTCATTTCATTTCTGGATGAATCGGTGCATCATTTCATTTCCGGCCCGGATCGGTGCATTAAATGCAACACCGGCATGGTTTTCGGCACAGTAACGAAACTGACCCAAACGAACCAAAACATCACTATTGGGTCCAAAAAAGTGGATTGGGTGCGTTCATTTTGTTTCTAGATGAATCGGTGCATCGTTTCATTTCTGGCCCGGATCGATGCATTAAATGCAACACCGGCATGGTTTTCGGCACAGTAACGAAACTGACCCAAACGAACCAAACCAAAACTATTGGGTCCAAAAAAGTCGATTGGGCGCGTTCGTTTCATTTCTGGATGAATCGGTGCATCATTTCATTTCCGGCCCGGATCGGTGCATTAAATGCAACACCGGCATGGTTTTCGGCACAGTAACGAAACTGACCCAAACGAACCAAAACATCACTATTGGGTCCAAAAAAGTGGATTGGGTGCGTTCATTTTGTTTCTAGATGAATCGGTGCATCGTTCCATTTCCGGCCCGGATCGATGCATTAAATGCAACACCGGTATGATTTTTGGCACAGTAACGAAAATGACCCAAACGAACCAAAACATCACTATTGGCTACATAAATGTGGATTTGGCATGTTCGTTTCGTTTCTGGACGAATCGGTGCATCGTTTCATTTCCGGCCCGGATCGGTGCATTAAATGCAACACCGGCATGGTTTTCGGAATAGTAACGAAACTGACCCAAACGAACCAAAACATCACTATTGTGTCCAAAAAAGTGGATTGGGTGCATTCATTTTGTTTCTGGATGAATCGGTGCATCGTTTCATTTTCGGCCCGTATCGATGCATTAAATGCAACACCGGCATGGTTTTCGGCACAATAACGAAACTGACCCAAACGAACCGAAACATAACTATTGGGTCCAAAAAAGTGGATTGGGTGCGTTTGTTTCGTTTCTGGACGAATCGGTGCATCGTTTCTTTTCGGGCCCGGATCGGTGCATTAAATGCAACACCGGCATGGTTTTCGGAATAGTAACGAAACTGACCCAAACGAACCAAAACATCACTATTGGGTCCAAAAAGGTAGATTGGGTGCGTTCGTTTCATTTCTAGACGAATCGGTGCATCCTTTCATTTCTGGCCCGGATCGGTGCATTAAATGCACCAACGGCATGGTTTTCGGCACAGTAACGAAACCGACCCAGACAAATCCAAACATCACTATTGGGTCGAAAAAAGTGGATTGGGTGCGTTTGTTTCATTTCTAGACGAATCGGTGCATCCTTTCATTTCCGGCCCGGATCGGTGCATTAAATGCACCAACGACATGGTTTTCGGCACAGTAACGAAACTGACCCAAACAAATCCAAACATCACTATTGGTCCACAAAAGTTGATTGGGCACGTTCGTTTAGTTTCTGGACGAATCGGTGCATCGTTTCATTTCTGGCCCGGATCGGTGCATTAAATGCAACACCGGCATGGTTTTCGGAATAGTAACGAAACTAACCCAAACGAACCAAAACATCACTATTGTGTCCAAAAAAGTGGATTGGGTGCATTCATTTTGTTTCTGGATGAATCGGTGCATCGTTTCATTTCCGGCCCGGATCGATGCATTAAATGCAACACCGGCATGGTTTTCGGCACAGTAACGAAACTGACCTAAACGAACCAAACCAAAACTATTGGGTCCAAAAAAGTCGATTGGGCGCGTTCGTTTCATTTCTGGATGAATCGGTGCATCATTTCATTTCCGGCCCGGATCGGTGCATTAAATGCAACACCGGCATGGTTTTCGGCACAGTAACGAAACTGACCCAAACGAACCAAAACATTACTATTGAGTCCAAAAAACTGGATTGGGTGCGTTCATTTTGTTTCTTGATGAATCGGTGCATCGTTTCATTTCCGGCCCGGATCGATGCATTAAATGCAACACTGGCATGATTTTCGTCACAGTAACGAAACTGACCCAAACGAACCAAAACATCACTATTGTGTCCAAAAAAGTGGATTGGGTGCATTCATTTTGTTTCTGGATGAATCGGTGCATCGTTTCATTTCCGGCCCGGATCGATGCATTAAATGCAACACCGGCATGGTTTTCGGCACAGTAACGAAACTGACCTAAACGAACCAAACCAAAACTATTGGGTCCAAAAAAGTCGATTGGGCGCGTTCGTTTCATTTCTGGATGAATCGGTGCATCATTTCATTTCCGGCCCGGATCGGTGCATTAAATGCAACACCGGCAAGGTTTTCGGCACAGTAACGAAACTGACCCAAACGAACCAAAACATTACTATTGAGTCCAAAAAACTGGATTGGGTGCGTTCATTTTGTTTCTTGATGAATCGGTGCATCGTTTCATTTCCGGCCCGGATCGATGCATTAAATGCAACACTGGCATGATTTTCGTCACAGTAACGAAACTGACCCAAACGAACCGAAACATAACTATTGGGTCCAAAAAACTGGATTGGGTGCGTTTGTTTTGTTTCTGGACGAATCGGTGCATCCTTTCATTTCCGGCCCGGATCGGTGCATTAAATGCACCAACGGCATGGTTTTCGGCACAGTAACGAAACTGACCCAAACAAATCCAAACATCACTATTGGGTCCACAAAAGTTGATTGGGCGCGTTCGTTTAGTTTCTGGACGAATCGGTGCATCGTTTCATTTCCGGCCCGGATCGGTGCATTAAATGCAACACCGGCATGGTTTTCGGCACAGTAACGAAACTGACCCAAACCAACCAAAACATCACTATTGGGTCCACAAAAGTCGATTGGGCGCATTCGTTTAGTTTCTGGACGAATCGGTGCATCGTTTCATTTCCGGCCCGGATCGGTGCATTAAATGCAACACCGGCATGGTTTTCGGCACAGTAACGAAACTGACCCAAACCAACCAAAACATCACTATTGGGTCCACAAAAGTCGATTGGGCGCATTCGTTTAGTTTCTGGACGAATCGGTGCATCGTTTCATTTCCGGCCCGGATCGGTGCATTAAATGCAACACCGGCATGGTTTTCGGAATAGTAACGAAACTGACCCAAACGAACCAAAACATCACTATTGGGTCCACAAAAGTCGATTGGGCGCATTCGTTTAGTTTCTGGACGAATCGGTGCATCGTTTCATTTCCGGCCCGGATCGGTGCATTAAATGCAACACCGGCATGGTTTTCGGAATAGTAACGAAACTGACCCAAACGAACCAAAACATCACTATTGGGTCCAAAAAGGTGGATTGGGTGCGTTCATTTCATTTCTGGATGAATCGGTGCATCATTTCATTTCCGGCCCGGATCGGTGCATTAAATGCAACACCGGCATGGTTTTCGGCACAGTAACGAAACTGACCCAAACGAACCAAAACATCACTATTGGGTCCAAAAAAGTGGATTGGGTGCGTTCATTTTGTTTCTAGATGAATCGGTGCATCGTTTCATTTCCGGCCCGGATCGATGCATTAAATGCAACACCGGCATGGTTTTCGGCACAGTAACGAAACTGACCCAAACGAACCAAAACAAAACTATAGGGTCCAAAAAAGTCGATTGGGCGCGTTCGTTTTGTTTCTAGATGAATCGGTGCATCGTTTCATTTCTGGCCCGGATCGATGCATTAAATGCAACACCGGCATGGTTTTCGGAACAGTAACGAAACTGACCCAAACGAACCAAAACAAAACTATTGGGTCCAAAAAAGTCGATTGGGCGCGTTCGTTTCATTTCTGGATGAATCGGTGCATCATTTCATTTCCGGCCCGGATCGGTGCATTAAATGCAACACCGGCATGGTTTTCGGCACAGTAACGAAACTGACCCAAACGAACCAAAACATCACTATTGGGTCCAAAAAAGTGGATTGGGCGCGTTCGTTTCATTTCTGGATGAATCGGTGCATCGTTTCATTTCCGGCCCGGATCGGTGCATTAAATGCAACACCGGCATGGTTTTCGGCACAGTAACGAAACTGACCCAAACGAACCAAAACATCACTATTGGGTCCAAAAAAGTGGATTGGGTGCGTTCATTTTGTTTCTAGATGAATCGGTGCATCGTTTCATTTCCGGCCCGGATCGATGCATTAAATGCAACACCGGCATGGTTTTCGGCACAGTAACGAAACTGACCCAAACGAACCAAAACAAAACTATAGGGTCCAAAAAAGTCGATTGGGCGCGTTCGTTTTGTTTCTAGATGAATCGGTGCATCGTTTCATTTCTGGCCCGGATCGATGCATTAAATGCAACACCGGCATGGTTTTCGGCACAGTAACGAAACTGACCCAAACGAACCAAAACATCACTATTGGGTCCAAAAAAGTGGATTGGGTGCGTTCATTTCATTTCTGGATGAATCGGTGCATCATTTCATTTCCGGCCCGGATCGGTGCATTAAATGCAACACCGGCATGGTTTTCGGCACAGTAACGAAACTGACCCAAACGAACCAAAACATCACTATTGGGTCCAAAAAAGTGGATTGGGTGCGTTCATTTTGTTTCTAGATGAATCGGTGCATCGTTTCATTTCTGGCCCGGATCGATGCATTAAATGCAGCACCGGCATGGTTTTCAGCACAGTAACGAAACTGACCCAAACGAACCAAAACAAAACTATAGGGTCCAAAAAAGTCGATTGGGCGCGTTCGTTTTGTTTCTAGATGAATCGGTGCATCGTTTCATTTCTGGCCCGGATCGATGCATTAAATGCAACACCGGCATGGTTTTCGGAACAGTAACGAAACTGACCCAAACGAACCAAAACAAAACTATTGGGTCCAAAAAAGTCGATTGGGCGCGTTCGTTTCATTTCTGGATGAATCGGTGCATCATTTCATTTCCGGCCCGGATCGGTGCATTAAATGCAACACCGGCATGGTTTTCGGCACAGTAACGAAACTGACCCAAACGAACCAAAACATCACTATTGGGTCCAAAAAAGTGGATTGGGCGCGTTCGTTTCATTTCTGGATGAATCGGTGCATCGTTTCATTTCCGGCCCGGATCGGTGCATTAAATGCAACACCGGCATGGTTTTCGGCACAGTAACGAAACTGACCCAAACGAACCAAAACATCACTATTGGGTCCAAAAAAGTGGATTGGGTGCGTTCATTTTGTTTCTAGATGAATCGGTGCATCGTTTCATTTCCGGCCCGGATCGATGCATTAAATGCAACACCGGCATGGTTTTCGGCACAGTAACGAAACTGACCCAAACGAACCAAAACAAAACTATAGGGTCCAAAAAAGTCGATTGGGCGCGTTCGTTTTGTTTCTAGATGAATCGGTGCATCGTTTCATTTCTGGCCCGGATCGATGCATTAAATGCAACACCGGCATGGTTTTCGGCACAGTAACGAAACTGACCCAAACGAACCAAAACATCACTATTGGGTCCAAAAAAGTGGATTGGGTGCGTTCATTTCATTTCTGGATGAATCGGTGCATCATTTCATTTCCGGCCCGGATCGGTGCATTAAATGCAACACCGGCATGGTTTTCGGCACAGTAACGAAACTGACCCAAACGAACCAAAACATCACTATTGGGTCCAAAAAAGTGGATTGGGTGCGTTCATTTTGTTTCTAGATGAATCGGTGCATCGTTTCATTTCTGGCCCGGATCGATGCATTAAATGCAGCACCGGCATGGTTTTCAGCACAGTAACGAAACTGACCCAAACGAACCAAAACAAAACTATAGGGTCCAAAAAAGTCGATTGGGCGCGTTCGTTTCATTTCTGGATGAATCGGTGCATCATTTCATTTCCGGCCCGGATCTGTGCATTAAATGCAACACCGGCATGGTTTTCGGCACAGTAACGAAACTGACCCAAACGAACCAAAACATCACTATTGGGTCCAAAAAAGTGGATTGGGTGCGTTCATTTTGTTTCTAGATGAATCGGTGCATCGTTCCATTTCCGGCCCGGATCGATGCATTAAATGCAACACCGACATGGTTTTTGGCACAGTAACGAAAATGACCCAAACGAACCAAAACATCACTATTGGGTCCAAAAAAGTGGATTGGGTGCGTTCATTTCATTTCTGGATGAATCGGTGCATCATTTCATTTCCGGCCCGGATCGGTGCATTAAATGCAACACCGGCATGGTTTTCGGCACAGTAACGAAACTGACCCAAACGAACCAAAACATCACTATTGGGTCCAAAAAAGTGGATTGGGTGCGTTCATTTTGTTTCTAGATGAATCGGTGCATCGTTTCATTTCTGGCCCGGATCGATGCATTAAATGCAACACCGGCATGGTTTTCGGCACAGTAACGAAACTGACCCAAACGAACCAAACCAAAACTATTGGGTCCAAAAAAGTCGATTGGGCGCGTTCGTTTCATTTCTGGATGAATCGGTGCATCATTTCATTTCCGGCCCGGATCGGTGCATTAAATGCAACACCGGCATGGTTTTCGGCACAGTAACGAAACTGACCCAAACGAACCAAAACATCACTATTGGGTCCAAAAAAGTGGATTGGGTGCGTTCATTTTGTTTCTAGATGAATCGGTGCATCGTTCCATTTCCGGCCCGGATCGATGCATTAAATGCAACACCGGTATGATTTTTGGCACAGTAACGAAAATGACCCAAACGAACCAAAACATCACTATTGGCTACATAAATGTGGATTTGGCATGTTCGTTTCGTTTCTGGACGAATCGGTGCATCGTTTCATTTCCGGCCCGGATCGGTGCATTAAATGCAACACCGGCATGGTTTTCGGAATAGTAACGAAACTGACCCAAACGAACCAAAACATCACTATTGTGTCCAAAAAAGTGGATTGGGTGCATTCATTTTGTTTCTGGATGAATCGGTGCATCGTTTCATTTTCGGCCCGTATCGATGCATTAAATGCAACACCGGCATGGTTTTCGGCACAATAACGAAACTGACCCAAACGAACCGAAACATAACTATTGGGTCCAAAAAAGTGGATTGGGTGCGTTTGTTTCGTTTCTGGACGAATCGGTGCATCGTTTCTTTTCGGGCCCGGATCGGTGCATTAAATGCAACACCGGCATGGTTTTCGGCACAGTAACGAAACTGACCCAAACGAACCAAAACAAAACTATTGGGTCCAAAAAAGTCGATTGGGCGCGTTCGTTTCATTTCTGGATGAATCGGTGCATCATTTCATTTCCGGCCCGGATCGGTGCATTAAATGCAACACCGGCATGGTTTTCGGCACAGTAACGAAACTGACCCAAACGAACCAAAACATCACTATTGGGTCCAAAAAAGTGGATTGGGCGCGTTCGTTTCATTTCTGGATGAATCGGTGCATCGTTTCATTTCCGGCCCGGATCGGTGCATTAAATGCAACACCGGCATGGTTTTCGGCACAGTAACGAAACTGACCCAAACGAACCAAAACATCACTATTGGGTCCAAAAAAGTGGATTGGGTGCGTTCATTTCATTTCTGGATGAATCGGTGCATCATTTCATTTCCGGCCCGGATCGGTGCATTAAATGCAACACCGGCATGGTTTTCGGCACAGTAACGAAACTGACCCAAACGAACCAAAACATCACTATTGGGTCCAAAAAAGTGGATTGGGTGCGTTCATTTTGTTTCTAGATGAATCGGTGCATCGTTTCATTTCTGGCCCGGATCGATGCATTAAATGCAGCACCGGCATGGTTTTCGGCACAGTAACGAAACTGACCCAAACGAACCAAAACAAAACTATAGGGTCCAAAAAAGTCGATTGGGCGCGTTCGTTTCATTTCTGGATGAATCGGTGCATCATTTCATTTCCGGCCCGGATCTGTGCATTAAATGCAACACCGGCATGGTTTTCGGCACAGTAACGAAACTGACCCAAACGAACCAAAACATCACTATTGGGTCCAAAAAAGTGGATTGGGTGCGTTCATTTTGTTTCTAGATGAATCGGTGCATCGTTCCATTTCCGGCCCGGATCGATGCATTAAATGCAACACCGACATGGTTTTTGGCACAGTAACGAAAATGACCCAAACGAACCAAAACATCACTATTGGCTACATAAATGTGGATTTGGCATGTTTGTTTCGTTTCTGGACGAATCGGTGCATCGTTTCATTTCCGGCCCGGATCGGTGCATTAAATGCAACAGCGGCATGGTTTTCGGCACAGTAACGAAACTGACCCAAATGAACCAAAACATTACTATTGGGTCCAAAAAAGTGGATTGGGTGCGTTCATTTTGTTTCTGGATGAATCGGTGCATCGTTTCATTTCCGGCCCGGATCGATGCATGAAATGCAACACTGGCATGATTTTCGTCACAGTAACGAAACTGACCCAAACGAACCGAAACATAACTATTGGGTCCAAAAAAGTGGATTGGGTGCGTTCTTTTTGTTTCTGGATGAATCGGTGCATCGTTTCATTTCCGGCCCGGATCGATGCATGAAATGCAACACTGGCATGATTTTCGTCACAGTAACGTAACTGACCCAAACGAACCGAAACATAACTATTGGGTCCAAAAAAGTGGATTGGGTGCGTTTGTTTCGTTTCTGGACGAATCGGTGCATCGTTTCTTTTCCGGCCCGGATCGGTGCATTAAATGCAACACCGGCATGGTTTTCGGCACAGTAACGAAACTGACCCAAACCAACCAAAACATCACTATTGGGTCCACAAAAGTCGATTGGGTGCATTCGTTTAGTTTCTGGACGAATCGGTGCATCGTTTCATTTCCGGCCCGGATCGGTGCATTAAATGCAACACCGGCATGGTTTTCGGAATAGTAACGAAACTGACCCAAACGAACCAAAACATCACTATTGGGTCCAAAAAGGTAGATTGGGTGCGTTCGTTTCATTTCTAGACGAATCGGTGCATCCTTTCATCTCCGGCCCGGATCGGTGCATTAAATGCAACACCGGCATGGTTTTCGGCACAGTAACGAAACTGACCCAAACGAACCAAAACATCACTATTGGGTCCAAAAAAGTGGATTGGGTGCGTTCATTTTGTTTCTAGATGAATCGGTGCATCGT
The DNA here is from genome assembly GCA_033239725.1 of Echinochloa phyllopogon. NCBI lineage: Eukaryota > Viridiplantae > Streptophyta > Magnoliopsida > Poales > Poaceae > Echinochloa > Echinochloa phyllopogon. The sequence goes on from BTCW01000018.1 coordinate 36,635,748, forward strand.
TTCATTTCTGGCCCGGATCGATGCATTAAATGCAACACCGGCATGGTTTTCGGCACAGTAACGAAACTGACCCAAACGAACCAAAACAAAACTATTGGGTCCAAAAAAGTCGATTGGGCGCGTTCGTTTCATTTCTGGATGAATCGGTGCATCATTTCATTTCCGGCCCGGATCTGTGCATTAAATGCAACACCGGCATGGTTTTCGGCACAGTAACGAAACTGACCCAAACGAACCAAAACATCACTATTGGGTCCAAAAAAGTGGATTGGGTGCGTTCATTTTGTTTCTATATGAATCGGTGCATCGTTCCATTTCCGGCCCGGATCGATGCATTAAATGCAACACCGACATGGTTTTCGGCACAGTAACGAAAATGACCCAAACGAACCAAAACATCACTATTGGGTCCAAAAAAGTGGATTGGGTGCGTTCATTTCATTTCTGGATGAATCGGTGCATCATTTCATTTCCGGCCCGGATCGGTGCATTAAATGCAACACCGGCATGGTTTTCGGCACAGTAACGAAACTGACCCAAACGAACCAAAACATCACTATTGGGTCCGAAAAAGTGGATTGGGTGCGTTCATTTTGTTTCTAGATGAATCGGTGCATCGTTTCATTTCTGGCCCGGATCGATGCATTAAATGCAACACCGGCATGGTTTTCGGCACAGTAACGAAACTGACCCAAACGAACCAAAACAAAACTATAGGGTCCAAAAAAGTCGATTGGGCGCGTTCGTTTTGTTTCTAGATGAATCGGTGCATCGTTTCATTTCTGGCCCGGATCGATGCATTAAATGCAACACCGGCATGGTTTTCGGCACAGTAACGAAACTGACCCAAACGAACCAAAACAAAACTATAGGGTCCAAAAAAGTCGATTGGGCGCGTTCGTTTCATTTCTGGATGAATCGGTGCATCATTTCATTTCCGGCCCGGATCGGTGCATTAAATGCAACACCGGCATGGTTTTCGGCACAGTAACGAAACTGACCCAAACGAACCAAAACATCACTATTGGGTCCAAAAAAGTGGATTGGGTGCGTTCATTTTGTTTCTAGATGAATCGGTGCATCGTTCCATTTCCGGCCCGGATCGATGCATTAAATGCAACACCGGTATGATTTTTGGCACAGTAACGAAAATGACCCAAACGAACCAAAACATCACTATTGGCTACATAAATGTGGATTTGGCATGTTCGTTTCGTTTCTGGACGAATCGGTGCATCGTTTCATTTCCGGCCCGGATCGGTGCATTAAATGCAACACCGGCATGGTTTTCGGAATAGTAACGAAACTGACCCAAACGAACCAAAACATCACTATTGTGTCCAAAAAAGTGGATTGGGTGCGTTCATTTTGTTTCTGGATGAATCGGTGCATCGTTTCATTTTCGGCCCGTATCGATGCATTAAATGCAACACCGGCATGGTTTTCGGCACAGTAACGAAACTGACCCAAACGAACCGAAACATCACTATTGGGTCCAAAAAAGTGGATTGGGTGCGTTCATTTTGTTTCTAGATGAATCGGTGCATCGTTCCATTTCCGGCCCGGATCGATGCATTAAATGCAACACCGACATGGTTTTTGGCACAGTAACGAAAATGACCCAAACGAACCAAAACATCACTATTGGCTACATAAATGTGGATTTGGCATGTTTGTTTCGTTTCTGGACGAATCGGTGCATCGTTTCATTTCCGGCCCGGATCGGTGCATTAAATGCAACAGCGGCATGGTTTTCGGCACAGTAACGAAACTGACCCAAATGAACCAAAACATTACTATTGGGTCCAAAAAAGTGGATTGGGTGCGTTCATTTTGTTTCTGGATGAATCGGTGCATCGTTTCATTTCCGGCCCGGATCGATGCATGAAATGCAACACTGGCATGATTTTCGTCACAGTAACGAAACTGACCCAAACGAACCGAAACATAACTATTGGGTCCAAAAAAGTGGATTGGGTGCGTTCTTTTTGTTTCTGGATGAATCGGTGCATCGTTTCATTTCCGGCCCGGATCGATGCATGAAATGCAACACTGGCATGATTTTCGTCACAGTAACGTAACTGACCCAAACGAACCGAAACATAACTATTGGGTCCAAAAAAGTGGATTGGGTGCGTTTGTTTCGTTTCTGGACGAATCGGTGCATCGTTTCTTTTCCGGCCCGGATCGGTGCATTAAATGCAACACCGGCATGGTTTTCGGCACAGTAACGAAACTGACCCAAACCAACCAAAACATCACTATTGGGTCCACAAAAGTCGATTGGGCGCGTTCGTTTCGTTTCTGGACGAATCGGTGCATCGTTTCATTTCCGGCCCGGATCGGTGCATTAAATGCAACACCGGCATGGTTTTCGGAATAGTAACGAAACTGACCCAAACGAACCAAAACATCACTATTGGGTCCAAAAAGGTAGATTGGGTGCATTCATTTTGTTTCTAGACGAATCGGTGCATCCTTTCATTTCTGGCCCGGATCGGTGCATTAAATGCACCAACGGCATGGTTTTCGGCACAGTAACGAAACCGACCCAAACAAATCCAAACATCACTATTGGGTCGAAAAAAGTGGATTGGGTGCGTTTGTTTCATTTCTAGACGAATCGGTGCATCCTTTCATCTCCGGCCCGGATCGGTGCATTAAATGCAACACCGGCATGGTTTTCGGCACAGTAACGAAACTGACCCAAACGAACCAAAACATCACTATTGGGTCCAAAAAAGTGGATTGGGTGCGTTCATTTTGTTTCTAGATGAATCGGTGCATCGTTTCATTTCTGGCCCGGATCGATGCATTAAATGCAACACCGGCATGGTTTTCGGCACAGTAACGAAACTGACCCAAACGAACCAAAACAAAACTATAGGGTCCAAAAAAGTCGATTGGGCGCGTTCGTTTCATTTCTGGATGAATCGGTGCATCATTTCATTTCCGGCCCGGATCTGTGCATTAAATGCAACACCGGCATGGTTTTCGGCACAGTAACGAAACTGACCCAAACGAACCAAAACATCACTATTGGGTCCAAAAAAGTGGATTGGGTGCGTTCATTTTGTTTCTAGATGAATCCGTGCATCGTTCCATTTCCGGCCCGGATCGATGCATTAAATGCAACACCGGCATGATTTTTGGCACAGTAACGAAAATGACGCAAACGAACCAAAACATCAGTATTGGCTACATAAATGTGGATTTGGCATGTTCGTTTCGTTTCTGGACGAATCGGTGCATCGTTTCATTTCCGGCCCGGATCGGTGCATTAAATGCAACACCGGCATGGTTTTCGGCACATTAACGAAACTGACCCAAACGAACCAAAACATTACTATTGAGTCCAAAAAACTGGATTGGGTGCGTTCATTTTGTTTCTTGATGAATCGGTGCATCGTTTCATTTCCGGCCCGGATCGATGCATTAAATGCAACACTGGCATGATTTTCGTCACAGTAACGAAACTGACCCAAACGAACCGAAACATAACTATTGGGTCCAAAAAAGTGGATTGGGTGCGTTTGTTTCGTTTCTGGACGAATCGGTGCATCCTTTCATTTCCGGCCCGGATCGGTGCATTAAATGCACCAACGGCATGGTTTTCGGCACAGTAACGAAACTGACCCAAACAAATCCAAACATCACTATTGGTCCACAAAAGTTGATTGGGCGCGTTCGTTTAGTTTCTGGACGAATCAGTGCATCGTTTCATTTCTGGCCCGGATCGGTGCATTAAATGCAACACCGGCATGGTTTTCGGAATAGTAACGAAACTAACCCAAACGAACCAAAACATCACTATTGTGTCCAAAAAAGTGGATTGGGTGCATTCATTTTGTTTCTGGATGAATCGGTGCATCGTTTCATTTCCGGCCCGGATCGATGCATTAAATGCAACACCGGCATGGTTTTCGGCACAGTAACGAAACTGACCTAAACGAACCAAACCAAAACTATTGGGTCCAAAAAAGTCGATTGGGCGCGTTCGTTTCATTTCTGGATGAATCGGTGCATCATTTCATTTCCGGCCCGGATCGGTGCATTAAATGCAACACCGGCATGGTTTTCGGCACAGTAACGAAACTGACCCAAACGAACCAAAACATTACTATTGAGTCCAAAAAACTGGATTGGGTGCGTTCATTTTGTTTCTTGATGAATCGGTGCATCGTTTCATTTCCGGCCCGGATCGATGCATTAAATGCAACACTGGCATGATTTTCGTCACAGTAACGAAACTGACCCAAACGAACCGAAACATAACTATTGGGTCCACAAAAGTGGATTGGGTGCGTTTGTTTTGTTTCTGGACGAATCGGTGCATCCTTTCATTTCCGGCCCGGATCGGTGCATTAAATGCACCAACGGCATGGTTTTCGGCACAGTAACGAAACTGACCCAAACAAATCCAAACATCACTATTGGGTCCACAAAAGTTGATTGGGCGCGTTCGTTTAGTTTCTGGACGAATCGGTGCATCGTTTCATTTCCGGCCCGGATCGGTGCATTAAATGCAACACCGGCATGGTTTTCGGCACAGTAACGAAACTGACCCAAACCAACCAAAACATCACTATTGGGTCCACAAAAGTCGATTGGGCGCATTCGTTTCATTTCTGGATGAATCGGTGCATCATTTCATTTCCGGCCCGGATCGGTGCATTAAATGCAACACCGGCATGGTTTTCGGCACAGTAACGAAACTGACCCAAACGAACCAAAACATCACTATTGGGTCCAAAAAAGTGGATTGGGTGCGTTCATTTTGTTTCTAGATGAATCGGTGCATCGTTCCATTTCCGGCCCGGATCGATGCATTAAATGCAACACCGGTATGATTTTTGGCACAGTAACGAAAATGACCCAAACGAACCAAAACATCACTATTGGCTACATAAATGTGGATTTGGCATGTTCGTTTCGTTTCTGGACGAATCGGTGCATCGTTTCATTTCCGGCCCGGATCGGTGCATTAAATGCAACACCGGCATGGTTTTCGGAATAGTAACGAAACTGACCCAAACGAACCAAAACATCACTATTGTGTCCAAAAAAGTGGATTGGGTGCGTTCATTTTGTTTCTGGATGAATCGGTGCATCGTTTCATTTTCGGCCCGTATCGATGCATTAAATGCAACACCGGCATGGTTTTCGGCACAGTAACGAAACTGACCCAAACGAACCGAAACATCACTATTGGGTCCAAAAAAGTGGATTGGGTGCGTTCATTTTGTTTCTAGATGAATCGGTGCATCGTTCCATTTCCGGCCCGGATCGATGCATTAAATGCAACACCGACATGGTTTTTGGCACAGTAACGAAAATGACCCAAACGAACCAAAACATCACTATTGGCTACATAAATGTGGATTTGGCATGTTTGTTTCGTTTCTGGACGAATCGGTGCATCGTTTCATTTCCGGCCCGGATCGGTGCATTAAATGCAACAGCGGCATGGTTTTCGGCACAGTAACGAAACTGACCCAAATGAACCAAAACATTACTATTGGGTCCAAAAAAGTGGATTGGGTGCGTTCATTTTGTTTCTGGATGAATCGGTGCATCGTTTCATTTCCGGCCCGGATCGATGCATGAAATGCAACACTGGCATGATTTTCGTCACAGTAACGAAACTGACCCAAACGAACCGAAACATAACTATTGGGTCCAAAAAAGTGGATTGGGTGCGTTCTTTTTGTTTCTGGATGAATCGGTGCATCGTTTCATTTCCGGCCCGGATCGATGCATGAAATGCAACACTGGCATGATTTTCGTCACAGTAACGTAACTGACCCAAACGAACCGAAACATAACTATTGGGTCCAAAAAAGTGGATTGGGTGCGTTTGTTTCGTTTCTGGACGAATCGGTGCATCGTTTCTTTTCCGGCCCGGATCGGTGCATTAAATGCAACACCGGCATGGTTTTCGGCACAGTAACGAAACTGACCCAAACCAACCAAAACATCACTATTGGGTCCACAAAAGTCGATTGGGCGCATTCGTTTAGTTTCTGGACGAATCGGTGCATCGTTTCATTTCCGGCCCGGATCGGTGCATTAAATGCAACACCGGCATGGTTTTCGGAATAGTAACGAAACTGACCCAAACGAACCAAAACATCACTATTGGGTCCAAAAAGGTAGATTGGGTGCGTTCGTTTCATTTCTAGACGAATCGGTGCATCCTTTCATTTCTGGCCCGGATCGGTGCATTAAATGCACCAACGGCATGGTTTTCGGCACAGTAACGAAACCGACCCAAACAAATCCAAACATCACTATTGGGTCGAAAAAAGTGGATTGGGTGCGTTTGTTTCATTTCTAGACGAATCGGTGCATCCTTTCATCTCCGGCCCGGATCGGTGCATTAAATGCAACACCGGCATGGTTTTCGGCACAGTAACGAAACTGACCCAAACGAACCAAAACATCACTATTGGGTCCAAAAAAGTGGATTGGGTGCGTTCATTTTGTTTCTAGATGAATCGGTGCATCGTTTCATTTCTGGCCCGGATCGATGCATTAAATGCAACACCGGCATGGTTTTCGGCACAGTAACGAAACTGACCCAAACGAACCAAAACAAAACTATAGGGTCCAAAAAAGTCGATTGGGCGCGTTCGTTTCATTTCTGGATGAATCGGTGCATCATTTCATTTCCGGCCCGGATCTGTGCATTAAATGCAACACCGGCATGGTTTTCGGCACAGTAACGAAACTGACCCAAACGAACCAAAACATCACTATTGGGTCCAAAAAAGTGGATTGGGTGCGTTCATTTTGTTTCTAGATGAATCCGTGCATCGTTCCATTTCCGGCCCGGATCGATGCATTAAATGCAACACCGGCATGATTTTTGGCACAGTAACGAAAATGACGCAAACGAACCAAAACATCAGTATTGGCTACATAAATGTGGATTTGGCATGTTCGTTTCGTTTCTGGACGAATCGGTGCATCGTTTCATTTCTGGCCCGGATCGGTGCATTAAATGCAACACCGGCATGGTTTTCGGCACATTAACGAAACTGACCCAAACGAACCAAAACATTACTATTGAGTCCAAAAAACTGGATTGGGTGCGTTCATTTTGTTTCTTGATGAATCGGTGCATCGTTTCATTTCCGGCCCGGATCGATGCATTAAATGCAACACTGGCATGATTTTCGTCACAGTAACGAAACTGACCCAAACGAACCGAAACATAACTATTGGGTCCAAAAAAGTGGATTGGGTGCGTTTGTTTCGTTTCTGGACGAATCGGTGCATCCTTTCATTTCCGGCCCGGATCGGTGCATTAAATGCACCAACGGCATGGTTTTCGGCACAGTAACGAAACTGACCCAAACAAATCCAAACATCACTATTGGTCCACAAAAGTTGATTGGGCGCGTTCGTTTAGTTTCTGGACGAATCAGTGCATCGTTTCATTTCTGGCCCGGATCGGTGCATTAAATGCAACACCGGCATGGTTTTCGGAATAGTAACGAAACTAACCCAAACGAACCAAAACATCACTATTGTGTCCAAAAAAGTGGATTGGGTGCATTCATTTTGTTTCTGGATGAATCGGTGCATCGTTTCATTTCCGGCCCGGATCGATGCATTAAATGCAACACCGGCATGGTTTTCGGCACAGTAACGAAACTGACCTAAACGAACCAAACCAAAACTATTGGGTCCAAAAAAGTTGATTGGGCGCGTTCGTTTCATTTCTGGATGAATCGGTGCATCATTTCATTTCCGGCCCGGATCGGTGCATTAAATGCAACACCGGCATGGTTTTCGGCACAGTAACGAAACTGACCCAAACGAACCAAAACATTACTATTGAGTCCAAAAAACTGGATTGGGTGCGTTCATTTTGTTTCTTGATGAATCGGTGCATCGTTTCATTTCCGGCCCGGATCGATGCATTAAATGCAACACTGGCATGATTTTCGTCACAGTAACGAAACTGACCCAAACGAACCGAAACATAACTATTGGGTCCACAAAAGTGGATTGGGTGCGTTTGTTTTGTTTCTGGACGAATCGGTGCATCCTTTCATTTCCGGCCCGGATCGGTGCATTAAATGCACCAACGGCATGGTTTTCGGCACAGTAACGAAACTGACCCAAACAAATCCAAACATCACTATTGGGTCCACAAAAGTTGATTGGGCGCGTTCGTTTAGTTTCTGGACGAATCGGTGCATCGTTTCATTTCCGGCCCGGATCGGTGCATTAAATGCAACACCGGCATGGTTTTCGGCACAGTAACGAAACTGACCCAAACCAACCAAAACATCACTATTGGGTCCACAAAAGTCGATTGGGCGCATTCGTTTAGTTTCTGGATGAATCGGTGCATCGTTTCATTTCCGGCCCGGATCGGTGCATTAAATGCAACACCGGCATGGTTTTCGGAATAGTAACAAAACTGACCCAAACGAACCAAAACATCACTATTGGGTCCAAAAAGGTAGATTGGGTGCGTTCGTTTCATTTCTAGACGAATCGGTGCATCCTTTCATTTCTGGCCCGGATCGGTGCATTAAATGCACCAACGGCATGGTTTTCGGCACAGTAACGAAACCGACCCAAACAAATCCAAACATCACTATTGGGTCGAAAAAAGTGGATTGGGTGCGTTTGTTTCATTTCTAGACGAATCGGTGCATCCTTTCATCTCCGGCCCGGATCGGTGCATTAAATGCAACACCGGCATGGTTTTCGGCACAGTAACGAAACTGACCCAAACGAACCAAACATCACTATTGGGTCCAAAAAAGTGGATTGGTTGCGTTCATTTTGTTTCTAGATGAATCGGTGCATCGTTTCATTTCTGGCCCGGATCGATGCATTAAATGCAACACCGGCATGGTTTTCGGCACAGTAACGAAACTGACCCAAACGAACCAAAACAAAACTATAGGGTCCAAAAAAGTCGATTGGGCGCGTTCGTTTCATTTCTGGATGAATCGGTGCATCATTTCATTTCCGGCCCGGATCTGTGCATTAAATGCAACACCGGCATGGTTTTCGGCACAGTAACGAAACTGACCCAAACGAACCAAAACATCACTATTGGGTCCAAAAAAGTGGATTGGGTGCGTTCATTTTGTTTCTAGATGAATCAGTGCATCGTTCCATTTCCGGCCCGGATCGATGCATTAAATGCAACACCGGCATGATTTTTGGCACAGTAACGAAAATGACCCAAACGAACCAAAACATCAGTATTGGCTACATAAATGTGGATTTGGCATGTTCGTTTCGTTTCTGGACGAATCGGTGCATCGTTTCATTTCCGGCCCGGATCGGTGCATTAAATGCAACACCGGCATGGTTTTCGGCACATTAACGAAACTGACCCAAACGAACCAAAACATTACTATTGAGTCCAAAAAACTGGATTGGGTGCGTTCATTTTGTTTCTTGATGAATCGGTGCATCGTTTCATTTCCGGCCCGGATCGATGCATTAAATGCAACACTGGCATGATTTTCGTCACAGTAACGAAACTGACCCAAACGAACCAAAACATAACTATTGGGTCCAAAAAAGTGGATTGGGTGCGTTTGTTTCGTTTCTGGACGAATCGGTGCATCCTTTCATTTCCGGCCCGGATCGGTGCATTAAATGCACCAACGGCATGGTTTTCGGCACAGTAACGAAACTGACCCAAACAAATCCAAACATCACTATTGGGTCCACAAAAGTTGATTGGGCGCGTTCGTTTAGTTTCTGGACGAATCGGTGCATCGTTTCATTTCTGGCCCGGATCGGTGCATTAAATGCAACACCGGCATGGTTTTCGGAATAGTAACGAAACTAACCCAAACGAACCAAAACATCACTATTGTGTCCAAAAAAGTGGATTGGGTGCATTCATTTTGTTTCTGGATGAATCGGTGCATCGTTTCATTTCCGGCCCGGATCGATGCATTAAATGCAACACCGGCATGGTTTTCGGCACAGTAACGAAACTGACCTAAACGAACCAAACCAAAACTATTGGGTCCAAAAAAGTCGATTGGGCGCGTTCGTTTCATTTCTGGATGAATCGGTGCATCATTTCATTTCCGGCCCGGATCGGTGCATTAAATGCAACACCGGCATGGTTTTCGGCACAGTAACGAAACTGACCCAAACGAACCAAAACATTACTATTGAGTCCAAAAAACTGGATTGGGTGCGTTCATTTTGTTTCTTGATGAATCGGTGCATCGTTTCATTTCCGGCCCGGATCGATGCATTAAATGCAACACTGGCATGATTTTCGTCACAGTAACGAAACTGACCCAAACGAACCGAAACATAACTATTGGGTCCAAAAAAGTGGATTGGGTGCGTTTGTTTTGTTTCTGGACGAATCGGTGCATCCTTTCATTTCCGGCCCGGATCGGTGCATTAAATGCACTAACGGCATGGTTTTCGGCACAGTAACGAAACTGACCGAAACAAATCCAAACATCACTATTGGGTCCACAAAAGTTGATTGGGCGCGTTCGTTTAGTTTCTGGACGAATCGGTGCATCGTTTCATTTCCGGCCCGGATCGGTGCATTAAATGCAACACCGGCATGGTTTTCGGCACAGTAACGAAACTGACCCAAACCAACCAAAACATCACTATTGGGTCCACAAAAGTCGATTGGGCGCATTCGTTTAGTTTCTGGACGAATCGGTGCATCGTTTCATTTCCGGCCCGGATCGGTGCATTAAATGCAACACCGGCATGGTTTTCGGAATAGTAACGAAACTGACCCAAACGAACCAAAACATCACTATTGGGTCCAAAAAGGTAGATTGGGTGCGTTCGTTTCATTTCTAGACGAATCGGTGCATCCTTTCATTTCTGGCCCGGATCGGTGCATTAAATGCACCAACGGCATGGTTTTCGGCACAGTAACGAAACCGACCCAAACAAATCCAAACATCACTATTGGGTCGAAAAAAGTGGATTGGGTGCGTTTGTTTCATTTCTAGACGAATCGGTGCATCCTTTCATCTCCGGCCCGGATCGGTGCATTAAATGCAACACCGGCATGGTTTTCGGCACAGTAACGAAACTGACCCAAACGAACCAAACATCACTATTGGGTCCAAAAAAGTGGATTGGGTGCGTTCATTTTGTTTCTAGATGAATCGGTGCATCGTTTCATTTCTGGCCCGGATCGATGCATTAAATGCAACACCGGCATGGTTTTCGGCACAGTAACGAAACTGGCCCAAACGAACCAAAACAAAACTATAGGGTCCAAAAAAGTCGATTGGGCGCGTTCGTTTCATTTCTGGATGAATCGGTGCATCATTTCATTTCCGGCCCGGATCTGTGCATTAAATGCAACACCGGCATGGTTTTCGGCACAGTAACGAAACTGACCCAAACGAACCAAAACATCACTATTGGGTCCAAAAAAGTGGATTGGGTGCGTTCATTTTGTTTCTAGATGAATCAGTGCATCGTTCCATTTCCGGCCCGGATCGATGCATTAAATGCAACACCGGCATGATTTTTGGCACAGTAACGAAAATGACCCAAACGAACCAAAACATCAGTATTGGCTACATAAATGTGGATTTGGCATGTTCGTTTCGTTTCTGGACGAATCGGTGCATCGTTTTATTTCCGGCCCGGATCGGTGCATTAAATGCAACACCGGCATGGTTTTCGGCACATTAACGAAACTGACCCAAACGAACCAAAACATTACTATTGAGTCCAAAAAACTGGATTGGGTGCGTTCATTTTGTTTCTTGATGAATCGGTGCATCGTTTCATTTCCGGCCCGGATCGATGCATTAAATGCAACACTGGCATGATTTTCGTCACAGTAACGAAACTGACCCAAACGAACCGAAACATAACTATTGTGATGAGGACATCCATGCCGACGATACATCCACGCCATCTCCTCCTATCGTTGCTGGTCCTATAACTCGTGCTCGTGCTAAACAACATAATCCTCATGTGAGTTCACTCTTGAGTTCATGTTCATCATATTTAGAATGTGGAGACCCGTGCACTCTTGTTTTGATCAGGAATCATGGAGAGGACCGAGAAGGAATCGGATTTGCGCGGGCTGGATTCGGACTGCAGAAAAGTGTCAACTTGTGATGGACGCCACGGTCGCATACGGACTCGGATTGGGGCGTTCAAGTACTTCACGGAAAGCTTATCAAGTCTACTTTCCAACGGATCCGACCTCGCGTCCATATCTTGTCGGAGTCGGCCAAAAGCGTCTATTTTGTGCCGAGACGTTTTCTGCCCATGATGCTGCGTCAACGTATTTTGGCCCAATGGGCCGTGTATCATGTAGAGTCCATTATGGACGCGTCCTAGGGTTGGAGCACGACCCCAACACCCCTCTGGTCGTCCTCCCTTTGTTTTATACCGCTTAGCCACCGCCAAGAACACTTGGGTTTTGTTTAGATCAAGTTTAGCCATTGCTACTTGCTTGTAAGCGCGCGTGCTGGTCCAGCCGCCCGTCTTCGAGTCTACGGAACCCCACTTCGTTGGTGATTGAGTTTGAGATTGAGATACTTAAATTCCCATCTAGTAAATTCAGTACTTGTATCATACTTGTTCTTGCTAGTTCTTCGATTGCTTGCAGGACAGGTCAGGTGACGCGCTCCCACAAGATCGCGGCATCCATAGGAGGTGGTGTATCGGTCGCTAAGGCGCAGTCTTTGAAAGGTTGTAGTCGGGCCGTGAACGTCGTCTCCTCCAATCGAGTTATCCCCCACGCCTCTCATCGAAAGATCGGGCACAAACCCCAGCGGGTTCGCATCAGTTGGTAATCAGAGCGAGGTTTATCGGTGAGAGTGTATCAATTCTTTGCTGATTTTAATTTCCTATAGTCCAGAAAAGCCAAAAAAATAGTAGATTAGTTTTACCGCAATCCTATAAACCCTTTGAGCCTTTGCTAGTACTGCTTAGTTAGGGCTTGTTGAGTTTTCGGTTGCATCGGTCGCGTCGAGTTGCTGGTCTTAGTTTAATCCTTTAGAGTTTCGAGTTCTTGTCACTTTCTGATTCGGAGTCCCTGTCCAGCACGAGAAGAAAACCGACGCAGTTTCCACGTCCGATATCCAAATCAGGTGTTTGAGTACAATCTGGAAAGCTTAACTCGTGCTCTTTCGAACAGATCTGACCGTGCTCAAAAATTCCTTCTGAGCACGCCGCAATCGCCTTTGAGATTTGCGTGTCTGGTTAGCTGAAATAAGAATTGTAAATCTGTTTTGTTAGGGGTTGTATGCTGCCATTTGTTTTGGTTGTCATAGCATCAATCAAAAGATTTTAGTCCCCAAAAAGAAGAGGAACAGAAAATAAAAAGAAAAGAAAAAAAAAGAAAGAAAGAAAGAAAGGGGGCTGATCTGTTCATCGTGAGTATCTATTGTTTTCGGTGGTGCATTGGAACTTCCCTTGTGTCGAGGCTCGCGTCTCTAGCACGGTCTAGGCTAGGACCAGCACAGTACCGCCGTTGAACGATTATTCAGCTTGCTTTGTTTAACTAACGTGGTGCTAGCTATTCCTTGTTTTTCAGCCCACCTATAGCTCCACATATCCGACTACAGCTTGACAGGTCTTGTTGCTGTGGCACCGATACACTTCATTCCAGTTTTGCCGACTTGTGGTAGTTGTGCCCTCCTGTCAAGCAAGGTAAGAATTGGTAAGAAAGATGAGATAAGATTAAAAGGGCATTGCTTGCTTGCTACTAAATCTGATATAAATGAATTGGTTGCTTCTACTTCTGTTGCTTATGCTTTGGTGTGCAAGGATGCTTTGATTTCACTTCACGATATCCAGCAATCTTTGCCCCCTGTAGTTGCTAACATTTTGCAGGAATATTCGGATGTGTTTCCAAGTGAGATACCAGCGGGGCTGCCACCAATGCGAGGGATTGAGCACCAGATTGATCTAATTCCTGGTGCATCTTTGCCAAACCGTGCACCATACAGAACAAATCCAGAGGAAACAAAAGAAATTCAGCGGCAAGTGCAAGAGCTACTCGACAAAGGGTATGTGCGTGAGTCTCTTAGTCCTTGTGCCGTTCCAGTTATTTTGGTGCCTAAGAAAGATGGAACATGGCGTATGTGTGTTGATTGTAGAGCTATTAATAATATCACCATCCGATATCGACACCCTATTCCACGTTTAGATGATATGCTTGATGAGTTGAGTGGTGCTGTTGTGTTTTCTAAAGTTGATTTGCGTAGTGGGTACCACCAGATTCGTATGAAATTGGGAGATGAATGGAAAACTGCTTTCAAAACTAAGTTCGGTCTATATGAGTGGTTAGTCATGCCTTTTGGGTTAACTAATGCACCTAGCACTTTCATGAGATTAATGAACGAGGTTTTGCGTGCTTTCATTGGGAAATTTGTTGTAGTATACTTTGATGATATTTTGATCTACAGCAAATCCATGGATGAACATGTTGATCACTTGCGTGCTGTTTTTAATGCGTTACGAGATGCACGTTTGTTTGGTAACCTTGAGAAGTGCACCTTTTGCACCGATCGAGTGTCTTTTCTTGGCTATGTTGTGACTCCACAGGGAATTGAGGTTGATCAAGCCAAGGTTGAAGCTATACAGGGATGGCCTATACCAAAGACTATTACACAGGTGCGGAGTTTTCTAGGACTTGCTGGTTTCTACCGTCGCTTTGTGAAGAATTTCAGCACCATTGCTGCACCATTGAACGAGCTTACGAAGAAGGGAGTGCCTTTTCGTTGGGACAAAGAGCAAGAGAATGCTTTCAACATGCTGAAAGATAAGTTGACACATGCACCTCTACTCCAACTTCCTGATTTTAATAAAACTTTTGAGCTTGAATGTGATGCTAGTGGAATTGGATTGGGTGGTGTTTTGTTGCAAGAGGGCAAACCAGTTGCATATTTTAGTGAAAAATTGAGCGGGCCTGTTTTGAATTATTCCACTTATGACAAAGAATTGTATGCTCTTGTTCGAACATTGGAAACTTGGCAGCATTATTTGTGGCCCAAAGAGTTTGTTATTCATTCTGATCATGAATCATTGAAACATATTCATAGTCAAGGAAAACTAAACCATAGACATGCTAAGTGGGTTGAATTTATTGAATCTTTTCCTTATGTTATTAAGCACAAGAAAGGGAAAGAAAATGTCATTGCTGATGCGTTGTCTAGGAGATATACATTGCTGAACCAACTTGATTACAAAATCTTTGGATTAGAAACAATTAAAGACCTATATGCTAATGATGCTGATTTTAAAGAGGTGTTGCTGCATTGTAAAGATGGAAAAGGATGGAACAAATTCATCGTTAGTGATGGGTTTGTGTTTAGAGCTAACAAGCTATGCATTCCAGCTAGCTCCGTTCGTTTGTTGTTGTTGCAGGAAGCGCATGGAGGTGGCTTGATGGGGCATTTTGGAGTAAAAAAGACGGAGGATATACTTGCTGGTCATTTCTTTTGGCCAAGGATGAGAAGAGATGTGGAGAGATTTGTTGCTCGTTGCACTACATGTCAAAAGGCAAAGTCGAGGTTAAATCCACACGGTTTATATTTGCCTTTACCTGTTCCTAGTGCTCCTTGGGAAGATATTTCTATGGATTTTGTGATGGGTTTGCCAAGAACTAGGAAGGGTCGTGATAGTGTGTTTGTGGTTGTTGATCGATTTTCTAAGATGGCACACTTTATACCATGTCATAAGACTGATGATGCTTCTCATGTTGCTGATTTGTTCTTTCGAGAAATTGTTCGTTTGCATGGTGTGCCCAATACTATTGTGTCTGATCGTGATGCTAAATTTCTTAGTTATTTTTGGAAGACATTGTGGGCTAAATTGGGGACTAAGCTTTTATTTTCTACTACATGTCATCCCCAAACTGATGGTCAAACTGAAGTTGTGAATAGAACTTTGTCTACTATGTTAAGGGCTGTTTTAAAGAAAAACATTAAGATGTGGGAAGATTGTTTGCCTCATATTGAGTTTGCTTATAATCGTTCAATGCATTCTACTACAAAGATGTGCCCATTTCAGATTGTGTATGGTTTCTTGCCTCGTGCTCCTATTGATTTAATGCCTTTGCCATCGTCTGACAAGTTGAATTTTGATGCTATTACACGTGCTGAATTTATGTTAAAACTGCATGAAACAACTAAAGAAAACATAGAGCGCATGAATGCTAAATACAAGCTTGCTGGTGATAAAGGTAGAAAGGAATTAAAGTTTGAACCTGGAGATTTAGTTTGGTTGCATTTGAGAAAGGACCGGTTTCCTGAATTGAGAAAATCAAAGTTGTTGCCTCGAGCAGATGGTCCATTTAAAGTGTTAGAGAAGATTAATGATAATGCATATAAGCTCAATTTGCCTGCCGATTTTGGGGTTAGTCCCACATTTAACATTGCAGATTTGAAGCCATATTTGGGAGAGGAAGATGAGCTTGAGTCGAGGACGACTCAAATGCAAGAAGGGGAGGATGATGAGGACATCCATGCCGACGATACATCCACGCCATCTCCTCCTATCGTTGCTGGTCCTATAACTCGTGCTCGTGCTAAACAACATAATCCTCATGTGAGTTCACTCTTGAGTTCATGTTCATCATATTTAGAATGTGGAGACCCGTGCACTCTTGTTTTGATCAGGAATCATGGAGAGGACCGAGAAGGAATCGGATTTGCGCGGGCTGGATTCGGACTGCAGAAAAGTGTCAACTTGTGATGGACACCACGGTCGCATACGGACTCGGATTGGGGCGTTCAAGTACTTCACGGAAAGCTTATCAAGTCTATTTTCCAACGGATCCGACCTCGCATCCATATCTTGTCGGAGTCGGCCAAAAGCGTCTATTTTGTGCCGAGACGTTTTCTGCCCATGATGCTGCGTCAACGTATTTTGGCCCAATGGGCCGTGTATCATGTAGAGTCTATTATGGACGCGTCCTAGGGTTGGAGCACGACCCCAACACCCCTCTGGTCGTCCTCCCTTTGTTTTATACCGCTTAGCCACCGCCAAGAACACTTGGGTTTTGTTTAGATCAAGTTTAGCCATTGCTACTTGCTTGTAAGCGCGCGTGCTGGTCCAGCCGCCCGTCTTCGAGTCTACGGAACCCCACTTCGTTGGTGATTGAGTTTGAGATTGAGATACTTAAATTCCCATCTAGTAAATTCAGTACTTGTATCATACTTGTTCTTGCTAGTTCTTCGATTGCTTGCAGGACAGGTCAGGTGACGCGCTCCCACAAGATCGCGGCATCCATAGGAGGTGGTGTATCGGTCGCTAAGGCGCAGTCTTTGAAAGGTTGTAGTCGGGCCGTGAACGTCGTCTCCTCCAATCGAGTTATCCCCCACGCCTCTCATCGAAAGATCGGGCACAAACCCCAGCGGGTTCGCATCATATTGGGTCCAAAAAAGTGGATTGGGTGCGTTTGTTTCGTTTCTGGACGAATCGGTGCATCCTTTCATTTCCGGCCCGGATCGGTGCATTAAATGCACCAACGGCATGGTTTTCGGCACAGTAACGAAACTGACCCAAACAAATCCAAACATCACTATTGGGTCCACAAAAGTTGATTGGGCGCGTTCGTTTAGTTTCTGGACGAATCGGTGCATCGTTTCATTTCTGGCCCGGATCGGTGCATTAAATGCAACACCGGCATGGTTTTCGGAATAGTAACGAAACTGACCCAAACGAACCAAAACATCACTATTGTGTCCAAAAAAGTGGATTGGGTGCATTCATTTTGTTTCTGGATGAATCGGTGCATCGTTTCATTTCCGGCCCGGATCGATGCATTAAATGCAACACCGGCATGGTTTTTGGCACAGTAACGAAACTGACCCAAACGAACCAAACCAAAACTATTGGGTCCAAAAAAGTGGATTGGGTGCGTTTGTTTCGTTTCTGGACGAATCGGTGCATCATTTCATTTCCGGCCCGGATCGGTGCATTAAATGCAACACCGGCATGGTTTTCGGCACAGTAATGAAACTGACCCAAACCAACCAAAACATCACTATTGGGTCCAAAAAAGTGGATTGGGTGCGTTCATTTTGTTTCTAGATGAATCGGTGCATCGTTCCATTTCCGGCCCGGATCGATGCATTAAATGCAACACCGGCATGATTTTTGGCACAGTAACGAAAATGACCCAAACGAACCAAAACATCACTATTGGCTACATAAATGTGGATTTGGCATGTTTGTTTCGTTTCTGGACGAATCGGTGCATCGTTTTATTTCCGGCCCGGATCGGTGCATTAAATGCAACACCGGCATGGTTTTCGGCACAGTAACGAAACTGACCCAAACGAACCAAAACATTACTATTGGGTCCAAAAAAGTGGATTGGGTGCGTTCATTTTGTTTCTAGATGAATCGGTGCATCGTTCCATTTCCGGCCCGGATCGATGCATTAAATGCAACACCGACATGGTTTTTGGCACTGTAACGAAAATGACCCAAACGAACCAAAACATCACTATTGGCTACATAAATGTGGATTTGGCATGTTTGTTTCGTTTCTGGACGAATCGGTGCATCGTTTCATTTCCGGCCCGGATCGGTGCATTAAATGCAACACCGGCATGGTTTTCGGCACAGTAACGAAACTGACCCAAACGAACCAAAACATTACTATTGGGTCCAAAAAAGTGGATTGGGTGCGTTCATTTTGTTTCTGGATGAATCGGTGCATCGTTTCATTTCCGGCCCGGATTGATGCATGAAATGCAACACTGGCATGATTTTCGTCACAGTAACGAAACTGACCCAAACGAACCGAAACATAACTATTGGGTCCAAAAAAGTGGATTGGGTGCGTTTGTTTCGTTTCTGGACGAATCGGTGCATCGTTTCTTTTCCGGCCCGGATCGGTGCATTAAATGCAACACCGGCATGGTTTTCGGCACAGTAACGAAACTGACCCAAACCAACCAAAACATCACTATTGGGTCCACAAAAGTCGATTGGGCGCATTCGTTTAGTTTCTGGACGAATCGGTGCATCGTTTCATTTCCGGCCCGGATCGGTGCATTAAATGCAACACCGGCATGGTTTTCGGAATAGTAACGAAACTGACCCAAACGAACCAAAACATCACTATTGGGTCCAAAAAGGTAGATTGGGTGCGTTCGTTGCATTTCTAGACGAATCGGTGCATCCTTTCATTTCCGGCCCGGATCGGTGCATTAAATGCACCAACGGCATGGTTTTCGGCACAGTAACGAAACCGACCCAAACAAATCCAAACATCACTATTGGGTCGAAAAAAGTGGATTGGGTGCGTTTGTTTCATTTCTGGATGAATCGGTGCATCCTTTCATCTCCGGCCCGGATCGGTGCATTAAATGCAACACCGGCATGGTTTTCGGCACAGTAACGAAACTGACCCAAACGAACCAAAACATCACTATTGGGTCCAAAAAAGTGGATTGGGTGCGTTCATTTTGTTTCTAGATGAATCGGTGCATCGTTTCATTTCTGGCCCGGATCGATGCATTAAATGCAACACCGGCATGGTTTTCGGCACAGTAACGAAACTGACCCAAACGAACCAAAACAAAACTATAGGGTCCAAAAAAGTCGATTGGGCGCGTTCGTTTCATTTCTGGATGAATCGGTGCATCATTTCATTTCCGGCCCGGATCTGTGCATTAAATGCAACACCGGCATGGTTTTCGGCACAGTAACGAAACTGACCCAAACGAACCAAAACATCACTATTGGGTCCAAAAAAGTGGATTGGGTGCGTTCATTTTGTTTCTAGATGAATCGGTGCATCGTTCCATTTCCGGCCCGGATCGATGCATTAAATGCAACACCGACATGGTTTTTGGCACTGTAACGAAAATGACCCAAACGAACCAAAACATCACTATTGGCTACATAAATGTGGATTTGGCATGTTTGTTTCGTTTCTGGACGAATCGGTGCATCGTTTCATTTCCGGCCCGGATCGGTGCATTAAATGCAACACCGGCATGGTTTTCGGCACAGTAACGAAACTGACCCAAACGAACCAAAACATTACTATTGGGTCCAAAAAATTGGATTGGGTGCGTTCATTTTGTTTCTGGATGAATCGGTGCATCGTTTCATTTCCGGCCCGGATCGATGCATGAAATGCAACACTGGCATGATTTTCGTCACAGTAACGAAACTGACCCAAACGAACCGAAACATAACTATTGGGTCCAAAAAAGTGGATTGGGTGCGTTTGTTTCGTTTCTGGACGAATCGGTGCATCGTTTCTTTTCCGGCCCGGATCGGTGCATTAAATGCAACACCGGCATGGTTTTCGGCACAGTAACGAAACTGACCCAAACCAACCAAAACATCACTATTGGGTCCACAAAAGTGGATTGGGCGCATTCGTTTAGTTTCTGGACGAATCGGTGCATCGTTTCATTTCCGGCCCGGATCGGTGCATTAAATGCAATACCGGCATGGTTTTCGGAATAGTAACGAAACTGACCCAAACGAACCAAAACATCACTATTGGGTCCAAAAAGGTAGATTGGGTGCGTTTGTTTCATTTCTAGACGAATCGGTGCATCCTTTCATTTCCGGCCCGGATCGGTGCATTAAATGCACCAACGACATGGTTTTCGGCACAGTAACGAAACCGACCCAAACAAATCCAAACATCACTATTGGGTCGAAAAAAGTGGATTGGGTGCGTTTGTTTCATTTCTGGACGAATCGGTGCATCCTTTCATCTCCGGCCCGGATCGGTGCATTAAATGCAACACCGGCATGGTTTTCGGCACAGTAACGAAACTGACCCAAACGAACCAAAACATCACTATTGGGTCCAAAAAAGTGGATTGGGTGCGTTCATTTTGTTTCTAGATGAATCGGTGCATCGTTTCATTTCTGGCCCGGATCGATGCATTAAATGCAACACCGGCATGGTTTTCGGCACAGTAACGAAACTGACCCAAACGAACCAAAACAAAACTATAGGGTCCAAAAAAGTCGATTGGGCGCGTTCGTTTCATTTCTGGATGAATCGGTGCATCATTTCATTTCCGGCCCGGATCTGTGCATTAAATGCAACACCGGCATGGTTTTCGGCACAGTAACGAAACTGACCCAAACGAACCAAAACATCACTATTGGGTCCAAAAAAGTGGATTGGGTGCGTTCATTTTGTTTCTAGATGAATCGGTGCATCGTTCCATTTCCGGCCCGGATCGATGCATTAAATGCAACACTGGCATGATTTTCGTCACAGTAACGAAACTGACCCAAACGAACCAAAACATTACTATTGGGTCCAAAAAAGTGGATTGGTTGCGTTCATTTTGGTTCTGGATGAATCGGTGCATCGTTTCATTTCCGGCCCGGATCGATGCATTAAATGCAACACTGGCATGATTTTCGTCACAGTAACGAAACTGACCCAAACGAACCGAAACCTAACTATTGGGTCCAAAAAAGTGGATTGGGTGCGTTTGTTTCGTTTCTGGACGAATCGGTGCATCGTTTCTTTTCCGGCCCGGATCGGTGCATTAAATGCAACACCGGCATGGTTTTCGGCACAGTAACGAAACTGACCCAAACCAACCAAAACATCACTATTGGGTCCACAAAAGTCGATTGGGTGCATTCGTTTAGTTTCTGGACGAATCGGTGCATCGTTTCATTTCCGGCCCGGATCGGTGCATTAAATGCAACACCGGCATGGTTTTCGGAATAGTAACGAAACTGACCCAAACGAACCAAAACATCACTATTGGGTCCAAAAAGGTAGATTGGGTGCGTTCGTTTCATTTCTAGACGAATCGGTGCATCCTTTCATTTCCGGCCCGGATCGGTGCATTAAATGCACCAACGGCATGGTTTTCGGCACAGTAACGAAACTGACCCAAACAAATCCAAACATCACTATTGGGTCGAAAAAAGTGGATTGGGTGCGTTTGTTTCATTTCTGGACGAATCGGTGCATCCTTTCATCTCCGGCCCGGATCGGTGCATTAAATGCAACACCGGCATTGTTTTCGGCACAGTAACGAAACTGACCCAAACGAACCAAAACATCACTATTGGGTCCAAAAAAGTGGATTGGGTGCGTTCATTTTGTTTCTAGATGAATCGGTGCATCGTTCCATTTCTGGCCCGGATCGATGCATTAAATGCAACACCGGCATGGTTTTCGGCACAGTAACGAAACTGACCCAAACGAACCAAAACATTACTATTAGGTCCAAAAAAGTGGATTGGGTGCGTTCATTTTGTTTCTGGATGAATCGGTGCATCGTTTCATTTCCGGCCCGGATCGATGCATTAAATGCAACACTGGCATGATTTTCGTCACAGTAACGAAACTGACCCAAACGAACCGAAACATAACTATTGGGTCCAAAAAAGTGGATTGGGTGCGTTTGTTTCATTTCTGGACGAATCGGTGCATCGTTTCTTTTCCGGCCCGGATCGGTTCATTAAATGCAACACCGGCATGGTTTTCGGAATAGTAACGAAACTGACCCAAACGAACCAAAACATCACTATTGTGTCCAAAAAAGTGGATTGGGTGCATTCATTTTGTTTCTGGATGAATCGGTGCATCGTTTCATTTCCGGCCCGGATCGATGCATTAAATGCAACACCGGCATGGTTTTCGGCACAGTAACGAAACTGACCCAAACGAACAAAACCAAAACTATTGGGTCCAAAAAAGTCGATTGGGCGCGTTCGTTTCATTTCTGGATGAATCGGTGCATCATTTCATTTCCGGCCCGGATCGGTGCATTAAATGCAACACCGGCATGGTTTTCGGCACAGTAACGAAACTGACCCAAACGAACCAAAACATTACTGTTGAGTCCAAAAAACTGGATTGGGTGCGTTCATTTTGTTTCTTGATGAATCGGTGCATCGTTTCATTTCTGACCCGGATCGATGCATTAAATGCAACACTGGCATGATTTTCGTCACAGTAACGAAACTGACCCAAACGAACCGAAACATAACTATTGGGTCCAAAAAAGTGGATTGGGTGCGTTTGTTTCGTTTCTGGACGAATCGGTGCATCCTTTCATTTCCGGCCCGGATCTGTGCATTAAATGCAACACCGGCATGGTTTTCGGAATAGTAACGAAACTGACCCAAACAAATCCAAACATCACTATTGGGTCCACAAAAGTTGATTGGGCGCGTTCGTTTAGTTTCTGGACGAATCGGTGCATCGTTTCATTTCCGGCCCGGATCGGTGCATTAAATGCAACACCGGCATGGTTTTCGGAATAGTAACGAAACTGACCCAAACGAACCAAAACATCACTATTGTGTCCAAAAAAGTGGATTGGGTGCATTCATTTTGTTTCTGGATGAATCGGTGCATCGTTTCATTTCCGGCCCGGATCGATGCATTAAATGCAACACCGGCATGGTTTTCGGCACAGTAACGAAACTGACCCAAACGAACCAAACCAAAACTATTGGGTCCAAAAAAGTCGATTGGGCGCGTTCGTTTCATTTCTGGATGAATCGGTGCATCATTTCATTTCCGGCCCAGATCGGTGCATTAAATGCAACATCGGCATGGTTTTCGGCACAGTAACGAAACTGACCCAAACGAACCAAAACATCACTATTGGCTACATAAATGTGGATTTGGCATGTTTGTTTCGTTTCTGGACGAATCGGTGCATCGTTTCATTTCCGGCCCGGATCGGTGCATTAAATGCAACACCGGCATGGTTTTCGGCACAGTAACGAAACTGACCCAAACGAACCAAAACATTACTATTGGGTCCAAAAAAGTGGATTGGGTGCGTTCATTTTGTTTCTGGATGAATCGGTGCATCGTTTCATTTCCGGCCCAGATCGGTGCATTAAATGCAACACCGGCATGGTTTTCAGCACAGTAACGAAACTGACCCAAACGAACCAAAACATCACTATTGGGTCCAAAAAAGTGGATTGGGTGCGTTCATTTTGTTTCTAGATGAATCGGTGCATCGTTTCATTTCTGGCCCGGATCGATGCATTAAATGCAACACCGGCATGGCTTTCGGCACAGTAACGAAACTGACCCAAACGAACCAAAACAAAACTATAGGGTCCAAAAAAGTCGATTGGGCGCGTTCGTTTCATTTCTGGATGAATCGGTGCA
This sequence comes from Echinochloa phyllopogon, assembly GCA_033239725.1. NCBI lineage: Eukaryota > Viridiplantae > Streptophyta > Magnoliopsida > Poales > Poaceae > Echinochloa > Echinochloa phyllopogon. The sequence continues at coordinate 36,659,854 of BTCW01000018.1, forward strand.
TCATTTCATTTCCGGCCCGGATCTGTGCATTAAATGCAACACCGGCATGGTTTTCGGCACAGTAACGAAACTGACCCAAACGAACCAAAACATCACTATTGGGTCCAAAAAAGTGGATTGGGTGCGTTCATTTTGTTTCTAGATGAATCGGTGCATCGTTCCATTTCCGGCCCGGATCGATGCATTAAATGCAACACCGACATGGTTTTTGGCACTGTAACGAAAATGACCCAAACGAACCAAAACATCACTATTGGCTACATAAATGTGGATTTGGCATGTTTGTTTCGTTTCTGGACGAATCGGTGCATCGTTTCATTTCCGGCCCGGATCGGTGCATTAAATGCAACACCGGCATGGTTTTCGGCACAGTAACGAAACTGACCCAAACGAACCAAAACATTACTGTTGAGTCCAAAAAACTGGATTGGGTGCGTTCATTTTGTTTCTTGATGAATCGGTGCATCGTTTCATTTCTGACCCGGATCGATGCATTAAATGCAACACTGGCATGATTTTCGTCACAGTAACGAAACTGACCCAAACGAACCGAAACATAACTATTGGGTCCAAAAAAGTGGATTGGGTGCGTTTGTTTCGTTTCTGGACGAATCGGTGCATCCTTTCATTTCCGGCCCGGATCTGTGCATTAAATGCAACACCGGCATGGTTTTCGGAATAGTAACGAAACTGACCCAAACAAATCCAAACATCACTATTGGGTCCACAAAAGTTGATTGGGCGCGTTCGTTTAGTTTCTGGACGAATCGGTGCATCGTTTCATTTCCGGCCCGGATCGGTGCATTAAATGCAACACCGGCATGGTTTTCGGAATAGTAACGAAACTGACCCAAACGAACCAAAACATCACTATTGTGTCCAAAAAAGTGGATTGGGTGCATTCATTTTGTTTCTGGATGAATCGGTGCATCGTTTCATTTCCGGCCCGGATCGATGCATTAAATGCAACACCGGCATGGTTTTCGGCACAGTAACGAAACTGACCCAAACGAACCAAACCAAAACTATTGGGTCCAAAAAAGTCGATTGGGCGCGTTCGTTTCATTTCTGGATGAATCGGTGCATCATTTCATTTCCGGCCCAGATCGGTGCATTAAATGCAACATCGGCATGGTTTTCGGCACAGTAACGAAACTGACCCAAACGAACCAAAACATCACTATTGGCTACATAAATGTGGATTTGGCATGTTTGTTTCGTTTCTGGACGAATCGGTGCATCGTTTCATTTCCGGCCCGGATCGGTGCATTAAATGCAACACCGGCATGGTTTTCGGCACAGTAACGAAACTGACCCAAACGAACCAAAACATTACTATTGGGTCCAAAAAAGTGGATTGGGTGCGTTCATTTTGTTTCTGGATGAATCGGTGCATCGTTTCATTTCCGGCCCAGATCGGTGCATTAAATGCAACACCGGCATGGTTTTCAGCACAGTAACGAAACTGACCCAAACGAACCAAAACATCACTATTGGGTCCAAAAAAGTGGATTGGGTGCGTTCATTTTGTTTCTAGATGAATCGGTGCATCGTTTCATTTCTGGCCCGGATCGATGCATTAAATGCAACACCGGCATGGCTTTCGGCACAGTAACGAAACTGACCCAAACGAACCAAAACAAAACTATAGGGTCCAAAAAAGTCGATTGGGCGCGTTCGTTTCATTTCTGGATGAATCGGTGCATCATTTCATTTCCGGCCCGGATCTGTGCATTAAATGCAACACCGGCATGGTTTTCGGCACAGTAACGAAACTGACCCAAACGAACCAAAACATCACTATTGGGTCCAAAAAAGTGGATTGGGTGCGTTCATTTTGTTTCTAGATGAATCGGTGCATCGTTCCATTTCCGGCCCGGATCGATGCATTAAATGCAACACCGACATGGTTTTTGGCACTGTAACGAAAATGACCCAAACGAACCAAAACATCACTATTGGCTACATAAATGTGGATTTGGCATGTTTGTTTCGTTTCTGGACGAATCGGTGCATCGTTTCATTTCCGGCCCGGATCGGTGCATTAAATGCAACACCGGCATGGTTTTCGGCACAGTAACGAAACTGACCCAAACCAACCAAAACATTACTGTTGAGTCCAAAAAACTGGATTGGGTGCGTTCATTTTGTTTCTTGATGAATCGGTGCATCGTTTCATTTCTGACCCGGATCGATGCATTAAATGCAACACTGGCATGATTTTCGTCACAGTAACGAAACTGACCCAAACGAACCGAAACATAACTATTGGGTCCAAAAAAGTGGATTGGGTGCGTTTGTTTCGTTTCTGGACGAATCGGTGCATCCTTTCATTTCCGGCCCGGATCTGTGCATTAAATGCAACACCGGCATGGTTTTCGGAATAGTAACGAAACTGACCCAAACAAATCCAAACATCACTATTGGGTCCACAAAAGTTGATTGGGCGCGTTCGTTTAGTTTCTGGACGAATCGGTGCATCGTTTCATTTCCGGCCCGGATCGGTGCATTAAATGCAACACCGGCATGGTTTTCGGAATAGTAACGAAACTGACCCAAACGAACCAAAACATCACTATTGTGTCCAAAAAAGTGGATTGGGTGCATTCATTTTGTTTCTGGATGAATCGGTGCATCGTTTCATTTCCGGCCCGGATCGATGCATTAAATGCAACACCGGCATGGTTTTCGGCACAGTAACGAAACTGACCCAAACGAACCAAACCAAAACTATTGGGTCCAAAAAAGTCGATTGGGCGCGTTCGTTTCATTTCTGGATGAATCGGTGCATCATTTCATTTCCGGCCCAGATCGGTGCATTAAATGCAACATCGGCATGGTTTTCGGCACAGTAACGAAACTGACCCAAACGAACCAAAACATCACTATTGGCTACATAAATGTGGATTTGGCATGTTTGTTTCGTTTCTGGACGAATCGGTGCATCGTTTCATTTCCGGCCCGGATCGGTGCATTAAATGCAACACCGGCATGGTTTTCGGCACAGTAACGAAACTGACCCAAACGAACCAAAACATTACTATTGGGTCCAAAAAAGTGGATTGGGTGCGTTCATTTTGTTTCTGGATGAATCGGTGCATCGTTTCATTTCCGGCCCAGATCGGTGCATTAAATGCAACACCGGCATGGTTTTCAGCACAGTAACGAAACTGACCCAAACGAACCAAAACATCACTATTGGGTCCAAAAAAGTGGATTGGGTGCGTTCATTTTGTTTCTAGATGAATCGGTGCATCGTTTCATTTCTGGCCCGGATCGATGCATTAAATGCAACACCGGCATGGCTTTCGGCACAGTAACGAAACTGACCCAAACGAACCAAAACAAAACTATAGGGTCCAAAAAAGTCGATTGGGCGCGTTCGTTTCATTTCTGGATGAATCGGTGCATCATTTCATTTCCGGCCCGGATCTGTGCATTAAATGCAACACCGGCATGGTTTTCGGCACAGTAACGAAACTGACCCAAACGAACCAAAACATCACTATTGGGTCCAAAAAAGTGGATTGGGTGCGTTCATTTTGTTTCTAGATGAATCGGTGCATCGTTCCATTTCCGGCCCGGATCGATGCATTAAATGCAACACCGACATGGTTTTTGGCACTGTAACGAAAATGACCCAAACGAACCAAAACATCACTATTGGCTACATAAATGTGGATTTGGCATGTTTGTTTCGTTTCTGGACGAATCGGTGCATCGTTTCATTTCCGGCCCGGATCGGTGCATTAAATGCAACACCGGCATGGTTTTCGGCACAGTAACGAAACTGACCCAAACGAACCAAAACATTACTGTTGAGTCCAAAAAACTGGATTGGGTGCGTTCATTTTGTTTCTTGATGAATCGGTGCATCGTTTCATTTCTGACCCGGATCGATGCATTAAATGCAACACTGGCATGATTTTCGTCACAGTAACGAAACTGACCCAAACGAACCGAAACATAACTATTGGGTCCAAAAAAGTGGATTGGGTGCGTTTGTTTCGTTTCTGGACGAATCGGTGCATCCTTTCATTTCCGGCCCGGATCTGTGCATTAAATGCAACACCGGCATGGTTTTCGGAATAGTAACGAAACTGACCCAAACAAATCCAAACATCACTATTGGGTCCACAAAAGTTGATTGGGCGCGTTCGTTTAGTTTCTGGACGAATCGGTGCATCGTTTCATTTCCGGCCCGGATCGGTGCATTAAATGCAACACCGGCATGGTTTTCGGAATAGTAACGAAACTGACCCAAACGAACCAAAACATCACTATTGTGTCCAAAAAAGTGGATTGGGTGCATTCATTTTGTTTCTGGATGAATCGGTGCATCGTTTCATTTCCGGCCCGGATCGATGCATTAAATGCAACACCGGCATGGTTTTCGGCACAGTAACGAAACTGACCCAAACGAACCAAACCAAAACTATTGGGTCCAAAAAAGTCGATTGGGCGCGTTCGTTTCATTTCTGGATGAATCGGTGCATCATTTCATTTCCGGCCCAGATCGGTGCATTAAATGCAACATCGGCATGGTTTTCGGCACAGTAACGAAACTGACCCAAACGAACCAAAACATCACTATTGGCTACATAAATGTGGATTTGGCATGTTTGTTTCGTTTCTGGACGAATCGGTGCATCGTTTCATTTCCGGCCCGGATCGGTGCATTAAATGCAACACCGGCATGGTTTTCGGCACAGTAACGAAACTGACCCAAACGAACCAAAACATTACTATTGGGTCCAAAAAAGTGGATTGGGTGCGTTCATTTTGTTTCTGGATGAATCGGTGCATCGTTTCATTTCCGGCCCAGATCGGTGCATTAAATGCAACACCGGCATGGTTTTCAGCACAGTAACGAAACTGACCCAAACGAACCAAAACATCACTATTGGGTCCAAAAAAGTGGATTGGGTGCGTTCATTTTGTTTCTAGATGAATCGGTGCATCGTTTCATTTCTGGCCCGGATCGATGCATTAAATGCAACACCGGCATGGCTTTCGGCACAGTAACGAAACTGACCCAAACGAACCAAAACAAAACTATAGGGTCCAAAAAAGTCGATTGGGCGCGTTCGTTTCATTTCTGGATGAATCGGTGCATCATTTCATTTCCGGCCCGGATCTGTGCATTAAATGCAACACCGGCATGGTTTTCGGCACAGTAACGAAACTGACCCAAACGAACCAAAACATCACTATTGGGTCCAAAAAAGTGGATTGGGTGCGTTCATTTTGTTTCTAGATGAATCGGTGCATCGTTCCATTTCCGGCCCGGATCGATGCATTAAATGCAACACCGACATGGTTTTTGGCACTGTAACGAAAATGACCCAAACGAACCAAAACATCACTATTGGCTACATAAATGTGGATTTGGCATGTTTGTTTCGTTTCTGGACGAATCGGTGCATCGTTTCATTTCCGGCCCGGATCGGTGCATTAAATGCAACACCGGCATGGTTTTCGGCACAGTAACGAAACTGACCCAAACCAACCAAAACATTACTGTTGAGTCCAAAAAACTGGATTGGGTGCGTTCATTTTGTTTCTTGATGAATCGGTGCATCGTTTCATTTCTGACCCGGATCGATGCATTAAATGCAACACTGGCATGATTTTCGTCACAGTAACGAAACTGACCCAAACGAACCGAAACATAACTATTGGGTCCAAAAAAGTGGATTGGGTGCGTTTGTTTCGTTTCTGGACGAATCGGTGCATCCTTTCATTTCCGGCCCGGATCTGTGCATTAAATGCAACACCGGCATGGTTTTCGGAATAGTAACGAAACTGACCCAAACAAATCCAAACATCACTATTGGGTCCACAAAAGTTGATTGGGCGCGTTCGTTTAGTTTCTGGACGAATCGGTGCATCGTTTCATTTCCGGCCCGGATCGGTGCATTAAATGCAACACCGGCATGGTTTTCGGAATAGTAACGAAACTGACCCAAACGAACCAAAACATCACTATTGTGTCCAAAAAAGTGGATTGGGTGCATTCATTTTGTTTCTGGATGAATCGGTGCATCGTTTCATTTCCGGCCCGGATCGATGCATTAAATGCAACACCGGCATGGTTTTCGGCACAGTAACGAAACTGACCCAAACGAACCAAACCAAAACTATTGGGTCCAAAAAAGTCGATTGGGCGCGTTCGTTTCATTTCTGGATGAATCGGTGCATCATTTCATTTCCGGCCCAGATCGGTGCATTAAATGCAACATCGGCATGGTTTTCGGCACAGTAACGAAACTGACCCAAACGAACCAAAACATCACTATTGGCTACATAAATGTGGATTTGGCATGTTTGTTTCGTTTCTGGACGAATCGGTGCATCGTTTCATTTCCGGCCCGGATCGGTGCATTAAATGCAACACCGGCATGGTTTTCGGCACAGTAACGAAACTGACCCAAACGAACCAAAACATTACTATTGGGTCCAAAAAAGTGGATTGGGTGCGTTCATTTTGTTTCTGGATGAATCGGTGCATCGTTTCATTTCCGGCCCAGATCGGTGCATTAAATGCAACACCGGCATGGTTTTCAGCACAGTAACGAAACTGACCCAAACGAACCAAAACATCACTATTGGGTCCAAAAAAGTGGATTGGGTGCGTTCATTTTGTTTCTAGATGAATCGGTGCATCGTTTCATTTCTGGCCCGGATCGATGCATTAAATGCAACACCGGCATGGCTTTCGGCACAGTAACGAAACTGACCCAAACGAACCAAAACAAAACTATAGGGTCCAAAAAAGTCGATTGGGCGCGTTCGTTTCATTTCTGGATGAATCGGTGCATCATTTCATTTCCGGCCCGGATCTGTGCATTAAATGCAACACCGGCATGGTTTTCGGCACAGTAACGAAACTGACCCAAACGAACCAAAACATCACTATTGGGTCCAAAAAAGTGGATTGGGTGCGTTCATTTTGTTTCTAGATGAATCGGTGCATCGTTCCATTTCCGGCCCGGATCGATGCATTAAATGCAACACCGACATGGTTTTTGGCACTGTAACGAAAATGACCCAAACGAACCAAAACATCACTATTGGCTACATAAATGTGGATTTGGCATGTTTGTTTCGTTTCTGGACGAATCGGTGCATCGTTTCATTTCCGGCCCGGATCGGTGCATTAAATGCAACACCGGCATGGTTTTCGGCACAGTAACGAAACTGACCCAAACCAACCAAAACATTACTGTTGAGTCCAAAAAACTGGATTGGGTGCGTTCATTTTGTTTCTTGATGAATCGGTGCATCGTTTCATTTCTGACCCGGATCGATGCATTAAATGCAACACTGGCATGATTTTCGTCACAGTAACGAAACTGACCCAAACGAACCGAAACATAACTATTGGGTCCAAAAAAGTGGATTGGGTGCGTTTGTTTCATTTCTGGACGAATCGGTGCATCCTTTCATTTCCGGCCCGGATCTGTGCATTAAATGCAACACCGGCATGGTTTTCGGAATAGTAACGAAACTGACCCAAACAAATCCAAACATCACTATTGGGTCCACAAAAGTTGATTGGGCGCGTTCGTTTAGTTTCTGGACGAATCGGTGCATCGTTTCATTTCCGGCCCGGATCGGTGCATTAAATGCAACACCGGCATGGTTTTCGGAATAGTAACGAAACTGACCCAAACGAACCAAAACATCACTATTGTGTCCAAAAAAGTGGATTGGGTGCATTCATTTTGTTTCTGGATGAATCGGTGCATCGTTTCATTTCCGGCCCGGATCGATGCATTAAATGCAACACCGGCATGGTTTTCGGCACAGTAACGAAACTGACCCAAACGAACCAAACCAAAACTATTGGGTCCAAAAAAGTCGATTGGGCGCGTTCGTTTCATTTCTGGATGAATCGGTGCATCATTTCATTTCCGGCCCAGATCGGTGCATTAAATGCAACATCGGCATGGTTTTCGGCACAGTAACGAAACTGACCCAAACGAACCAAAACATCACTATTGGCTACATAAATGTGGATTTGGCATGTTTGTTTCGTTTCTGGACGAATCGGTGCATCGTTTCATTTCCGGCCCGGATCGGTGCATTAAATGCAACACCGGCATGGTTTTCGGCACAGTAACGAAACTGACCCAAACGAACCAAAACATTACTATTGGGTCCAAAAAAGTGGATTGGGTGCGTTCATTTTGTTTCTGGATGAATCGGTGCATCGTTTCATTTCCGGCCCAGATCGGTGCATTAAATGCAACACCGGCATGGTTTTCAGCACAGTAACGAAACTGACCCAAACGAACCAAAACATCACTATTGGGTCCAAAAAAGTGGATTGGGTGCGTTCATTTTGTTTCTAGATGAATCGGTGCATCGTTTCATTTCTGGCCCGGATCGATGCATTAAATGCAACACCGGCATGGCTTTCGGCACAGTAACGAAACTGACCCAAACGAACCAAAACAAAACTATAGGGTCCAAAAAAGTCGATTGGGCGCGTTCGTTTCATTTCTGGATGAATCGGTGCATCATTTCATTTCCGGCCCGGATCTGTGCATTAAATGCAACACCGGCATGGTTTTCGGCACAGTAACGAAACTGACCCAAACGAACCAAAACATCACTATTGGGTCCAAAAAAGTGGATTGGGTGCGTTCATTTTGTTTCTAGATGAATCGGTGCATCGTTCCATTTCCGGCCCGGATCGATGCATTAAATGCAACACCGACATGGTTTTTGGCACTGTAACGAAAATGACCCAAACGAACCAAAACATCACTATTGGCTACATAAATGTGGATTTGGCATGTTTGTTTCGTTTCTGGACGAATCGGTGCATCGTTTCATTTCCGGCCCGGATCGGTGCATTAAATGCAACACCGGCATGGTTTTCGGCACAGTAACGAAACTGACCCAAACCAACCAAAACATTACTGTTGAGTCCAAAAAACTAGATTGGGTGCGTTCATTTTGTTTCTTGATGAATCGGTGCATCGTTTCATTTCTGACCCGGATCGATGCATTAAATGCAACACTGGCATGATTTTCGTCACAGTAACGAAACTGACCCAAACGAACCGAAACATAACTATTGGGTCCAAAAAAGTGGATTGGGTGCGTTTGTTTCGTTTCTGGACGAATCGGTGCATCCTTTCATTTCCGGCCCGGATCTGTGCATTAAATGCAACACCGGCATGGTTTTCGGAATAGTAACGAAACTGACCCAAACAAATCCAAACATCACTATTGGGTCCACAAAAGTTGATTGGGCGCGTTCGTTTAGTTTCTGGACGAATCGGTGCATTGTTTCATTTCCGGCCCGGATCGGTGCATTAAATGCAACACCGGCATGGTTTTCGGAATAGTAACGAAACTGACCCAAACGAACCAAAACATCACTATTGTGTCCAAAAAAGTGGATTGGGTGCATTCATTTTGTTTCTGGATGAATCGGTGCATCGTTTCATTTCCGGCCCGGATCGATGCATTAAATGCAACACCGGCATGGTTTTCGGCACAGTAACGAAACTGACCCAAACGAACCAAACCAAAACTATTGGGTCCAAAAAAGTCGATTGGGCGCGTTCGTTTCATTTCTGGATGAATCGGTGCATCATTTCATTTCCGGCCCAGATCGGTGCATTAAATGCAACATCGGCATGGTTTTCGGCACAGTAACGAAACTGACCCAAACGAACCAAAACATCACTATTGGCTACATAAATGTGGATTTGGCATGTTTGTTTCGTTTCTGGACGAATCGGTGCATCGTTTCATTTCCGGCCCGGATCGGTGCATTAAATGCAACACCGGCATGGTTTTCGGCACAGTAACGAAACTGACCCAAACGAACCAAAACATTACTATTGGGTCCAAAAAAGTGGATTGGGTGCGTTCATTTTGTTTCTGGATGAATCGGTGCATCGTTTCATTTCCGGCCCAGATCGGTGCATTAAATGCAACACCGGCATGGTTTTCAGCACAGTAACGAAACTGACCCAAACGAACCAAAACATCACTATTGGGTCCAAAAAAGTGGATTGGGTGCGTTCATTTTGTTTCTAGATGAATCGGTGCATCGTTTCATTTCTGGCCCGGATCGATGCATTAAATGCAACACCGGCATGGCTTTCGGCACAGTAACGAAACTGACCCAAACGAACCAAAACAAAACTATAGGGTCCAAAAAAGTCGATTGGGTGCGTTCGTTTCATTTCTGGATGAATCGGTGCATCATTTCATTTCCGGCCCGGATCTGTGCATTAAATGCAACACCGGCATGGTTTTCGGCACAGTAACGAAACTGACCCAAACGAACCAAAACATCACTATTGGGTCCAAAAAAGTGGATTGGGTGCGTTCATTTTGTTTCTAGATGAATCGGTGCATCGTTCCATTTCCGGCCCGGATCGATGCATTAAATGCAACACCGACATGGTTTTTGGCACTGTAACGAAAATGACCCAAACGAACCAAAACATCACTATTGGCTACATAAATGTGGATTTGGCATGTTTGTTTCGTTTCTGGACGAATCGGTGCATCGTTTCATTTCCGGCCCGGATCGGTGCATTAAATGCAACACCGGCATGGTTTTCGGCACAGTAACGAAACTGACCCAAACGAACCAAAACATTACTATTGGGTCCAAAAAATTGGATTGGGTGCGTTCATTTTGTTTCTGGATGAATCGGTGCATCGTTTCATTTCCGGCCCGGATCGATGCATGAAATGCAACACTGGCATGATTTTCGTCACAGTAACGAAACTGACCCAAACGAACCGAAACATAACTATTGGGTCCAAAAAAGTGGATTGGGTGCGTTTGTTTCGTTTCTGGACGAATCGGTGCATCGTTTCTTTTCCGGCCCGGATCGGTGCATTAAATGCAACACCGGCATGGTTTTCGGCACAGTAACGAAACTGACCCAAACCAACCAAAACATCACTATTGGGTCCACAAAAGTGGATTGGGCGCATTCGTTTAGTTTCTGGACGAATCGGTGCATCGTTTCATTTCCGGCCCGGATCGGTGCATTAAATGCAATACCGGCATGGTTTTCGGAATAGTAACGAAACTGACCCAAACGAACCAAAACATCACTATTGGGTCCAAAAAGGTAGATTGGGTGCGTTCGTTTCATTTCTAGACGAATCGGTGCATCCTTTCATTTCCGGCCCGGATCGGTGCATTAAATGCACCAACGACATGGTTTTCGGCACAGTAACGAAACCGACCCAAACAAATCCAAACATCACTATTGGGTCGAAAAAAGTGGATTGGGTGCGTTTGTTTCATTTCTGGACGAATCGGTGCATCCTTTCATCTCCGGCCCGGATCGGTGCATTAAATGCAACACCGGCATGGTTTTCAGCACAGTAACGAAACTGACCCAAACGAACCAAAACATCACTATTGGGTCCAAAAAAGTGGATTGGGTGCGTTCATTTTGTTTCTAGATGAATCGGTGCATCGTTTCATTTCTGGCCCGGATCGATGCATTAAATGCAACACCGGCATGGTTTTCGGCACAGTAACGAAACTGACCCAAACGAACCAAAACAAAACTATAGGGTCCAAAAAAGTCGATTGGGCGCGTTCGTTTCATTTCTGGATGAATCGGTGCATCATTTCATTTCCGGCCCGGATCTGTGCATTAAATGCAACACCGGCATGGTTTTCGGCACAGTAACGAAACTGACCCAAACGAACCAAAACATCACTATTGGGTCCAAAAAAGTGGATTGGGTGCGTTCATTTTGTTTCTAGATGAATCGGTGCATCGTTCCATTTCCGGCCCGGATCGATGCATTAAATGCAACACCGGCATGATTTTTGGCACAGTAACGAAAATGACCCAAACGAACCAAAACATCACTATTGGCTACATAAATATGGATTTGGCATGTTTGTTTCGTTTCTGGACGAATCGGTGCATCGTTTTATTTCCGGCCCGGATCGGTGCATTAAATGCAACACCGGCATGGTTTCCGGCACAGTAACGAAACTGACCCAAACGAACCAAAACATTACTATTGGGTCCAAAAAAGTGGATTGGGTGCGTTCATTTTGTTTCTGGATGAATCGGTGCATCGTTTCATTTCCGGCCCGGATCGATGCATTAAATGCAACACTGGCATGATTTTCGGCACAGTAACGAAACTGACCCAAACGAACCAAAACATTACTATTGGGTCCAAAAAAGTGGATTGGTTGCGTTCATTTTGTTTCTGGATGAATCGGTGCATCGTTTCATTTCCGGCCCGGATCAATGCATTAAATGCAACACTGGCATGATTTTCGTCACAGTAACGAAACTGACCCAAACGAACCGAAACCTAACTATTGGGTCCAAAAAAGTGGATTGGGTGCGTTTGTTTCGTTTCTGGACGAATCGGTGCATCGTTTCTTTTCCGGCCCGGATCGGTGCATTAAATGCAACACCGGCATGGTTTTCGGCACAGTAACGAAACTGACCCAAACCAACCAAAACATCACTATTGGGTCCACAAAAGTCGATTGGGCGCATTTGTTTAGTTTCTGGACGAATCGGTGCATCGTTTCATTTCCGGCCCGGATCGGTGCATTAAATGCAACACCGGCATGGTTTTCGGAATAGTAACGAAACTGACCCAAACGAACCAAAACATCACTATTGGGTCCAAAAAGGTAGATTGGGTGCGTTCGTTTCATTTCTAGACGAATCGGTGCATCCTTTCATTTCCGGCCCGGATCGGTGCATTAAATGCACCAACGGCATGGTTTTCGGCACAGTAACGAAACCGACCCAAACAAATCCAAACATCACTATTGGGTCGAAAAAAGTGGATTGGGTGCGTTTGTTTCATTTCTGGACGAATCGGTGCATCCTTTCATCTCCGGCCCGGATCGGTGCATTAAATGCAACACCGGCATGGTTTTCGGCACAGTAACGAAACTGACCCAAACGAACCAAAACATCACTATTGGGTCCACAAAAGTGGATTGGGCGCATTCGTTTAGTTTCTGGACGAATCGGTGCATCGTTTCATTTCCGGCCCGGATCGGTGCATTAAATGCACCAACGACATGGTTTTCGGCACAGTAACGAAACCGACCCAAACAAATCCAAACATCACTATTGGGTCGAAAAAAGTGGATTGGGTGCGTTCGTTTCATTTCTGGATGAATCGGTGCATCATTTCATTTCCGGCCCGGATCTGTGCATTAAATGCAACACCGGCATGGTTTTCGGCACAGTAACGAAACTGACCCAAACGAACCAAAACATCACTATTGGGTCCAAAAAAGTGGATTGGGTGCGTTCATTTTGTTTCTAGATGAATCGGTGCATCGTTCCATTTCCGGCCCGGATCGATGCATTAAATGCAACACCGGCATGATTTTTGGCACAGTAACGAAAATGACCCAAACGAACCAAAACATCACTATTGGCTACATAAATGTGGATTTGGCATGTTTGTTTCGTTTCTGGACGAATCGGTGCATCGTTTTATTTCCGGCCCGGATCGGTGCATTAAATGCAACACCGGCATGGTTTTCGGCACAGTAACGAAACTAACCCAAACGAACCAAAACATTACTATTGGGTCCAAAAAAGTGGATTGTGTGCGTTCATTTTGTTTCTGGATGAATCGGTGCATCGTTTCATTTCCGGCCCGGATCGATGCATTAAATGCAACACTGGCATGATTTTCGGCACAGTAACGAAACTGACCCAAACAAACCAAAACATTACTATTGGGTCCAAAAAAGTGGATTGGTTGCGTTCATTTTGTTTCTGGATGAATCGGTGCATCGTTTCATTTCCGGCCCGGATCGATGCATTAAATGCAACACTGGCATGATTTTCGTCACAGTAACGAAACTGACCCAAACGAACCGAAACCTAACTATTGGGTCCAAAAAAGTGGATTGGGTGCGTTTGTTTCGTTTCTGGACGAATCGGTGCATCGTTTCTTTTCCGGCCCGGATCGGTGCATTAAATGCAACACCGGCATGGTTTTCGGCACAGTAACGAAACTGACCCAAACCAACCAAAACATCACTATTGGGTCCACAAAAGTCGATTGGGCGCATTCGTTTAGTTTCTGGACGAATCGGTGCATCGTTTCATTTCCGGCCCGGATCGGTGCATTAAATGCAACACCGGCATGGTTTTCGGAATAGTAACGAAACTGACCCAAACGAACCAAAACATCACTATTGGGTCCAAAAAGGTAGATTGGGTGCGTTCGTTTCATTTCTAGACGAATCGGTGCATCCTTTCATTTCCGGCCCGGATCGGTGCATTAAATGCACCAACGGCATGGTTTTCGGCACAGTAACGAAACCGACCCAAACAAATCCAAACATCACTATTGGGTCGAAAAAAGTGGATTGGGTGCGTTTGTTTCATTTCTGGACGAATCGGTGCATCCTTTCATCTCCGGCCCGGATCGGTGCATTAAATGCAACACCGGCATGGTTTTCGGCACAGTAACGAAACTGACCCAAACGAACCAAAACATCACTATTGGGTCCAAAAAAGTGGATTGGGTGCGTTCATTTTGTTTCTAGATGAATCGGTGCATCGTTTCATTTCTGGCCCGGATCGATGCATTAAATGCAACACCGGCATGGTTTTCGGCACAGTAACGAAACTGACCCAAACGAACCAAAACAAAACTATAGGGTCCAAAAAAGTCGATTGGGCGCGTTCGTTTCATTTCTGGATGAATCGGTGCATCATTTCATTTCCGGCCCGGATCTGTGCATTAAATGCAACACCGGCATGGTTTTCGGCACAGTAACGAAACTGACCCAAACGAACCAAAACATTACTGTTGAGTCCAAAAAACTGGATTGGGTGCGTTCATTTTGTTTCTTGATGAATCGGTGCATCGTTTCATTTCCGGCCCGGATCGATGCATTAAATGCAACACTGGCATGATTTTCGTCACAGTAACGAAACTGACCCAAACGAACCAAAACATTACTATTGGGTCCAAAAAAGTGGATTGGGTGCGTTCATTTTGTTTCTGGATGAATCGGTGCATCGTTTCATTTCCGGCCCGGATCGATGCATTAAATGCAACACTGGCATGATTTTCGTCACAGTAACGAAACTGACCCAAACGAACCGAAACCTAACTATTGGGTCCAAAAAAGTGGATTGGGTGCGTTTGTTTCGTTTCTGGACGAATCGGTGCATCGTTTCTTTTCCGGCCCGGATCGGTGCATTAAATGCAACACCGGCATGGTTTTCGGCACAGTAACGAAACTGACCCAAACCAACCAAAACATCACTATTGGGTCTACAAAAGTCGATTGGGCGCATTCGTTTAGTTTCTGGACGAATCGGTGCATCGTTTCATTTCCGGCCCGGATCGGTGCATTAAATGCAACACCGGCATGGTTTTCGGAATAGTAACGAAACTGACCCAAACGAACCAAAACATCACTATTGGGTCCAAAAAAGTGGATTGGGTGCGTTCATTTTGTTTCTAGATGAATCGGTGCATCGTTCCATTTCCGGCCCGGATCGATGCATTAAATGCAACACCGGCATGATTTTTGGCACAGTTACGAAAATGACCCAAACGAACCAAAACATCACTATTGGCTACATAAATGTGGATTTGGCATGTTCATTTCGTTTCTGGACGAATCGGTGCATCGTTTCATTTCCGGCCCGGATCGGTGCATTAAATGCAACACCGGCATGGTTTTCGGCACAGTAACGAAACTGACCCAAACGAACCAAAACATTACTATTAGGTCCAAAAAAGTGGTTTGGGTGCGTTCATTTTGTTTCTAGATGAATCGGTGCATCGTTCCATTTCCGGCGCGGATCGATGCATTAAATGCAACACCGGCATGATTTTTGGCACAGTAACGAAAATGACCCAAACGAACCAAAACATCACTATTGGCTACATAAATGTGGATTTGGCATGTTCGTTTCGTTTCTGGACGAATCGGTGCATCGTTTCATTTCCGGCCCGGATCGGTGCATTAAATGCAACACCGGCATGGTTTTCGGCACAGTAACGAAACTGACCCAAACGAACCAAAACAAAACTATAGGGTCCAAAAAAGTCGATTGGGCGCGTTCGTTTCATTTCTGGATGAATCGGTGCATCATTTCATTTCCGGCCCGGATCTGTGCATTAAATGCAACACCGGCATGGTTTTCGGCACAGTAACGAAACTGACCCAAACGAACCAAAACATCACTATTGGGTCCAAA
Source organism: Echinochloa phyllopogon (assembly GCA_033239725.1). Lineage (NCBI taxonomy): Eukaryota > Viridiplantae > Streptophyta > Magnoliopsida > Poales > Poaceae > Echinochloa > Echinochloa phyllopogon. The sequence goes on from BTCW01000018.1 coordinate 36,676,083, forward strand.
AAAGTGGATTGGGTGCGTTCATTTTGTTTCTAGATGAATCGGTGCATCGTTCCATTTCCGGCCCGGATCGATGCATTAAATGCAACACCGGCATGGTTTTCGGCACAGTAACGAAACTGACCCAAACGAACCAAAACAAAACTATAGGGTCCAAAAAAGTCGATTGGGCGCGTTCGTTTCATTCCTGGATGAATCGGTGCATCATTTCATTTCCGGCCCGGATCTGTGCATTAAATGCAACACCGGCATGGTTTTCGGCACAGTAACGAAACTGACCCAAACGAACCAAAACATTACTATTGAGTCCAAAAAACTGGATTGGGTGCGTTCATTTTGTTTCTTGATGAATCGGTGCATCGTTTCATTTCCGGCCCGGATCGATGCATTAAATGCAACACTGGCATGATTTTCGTCACAGTAACGAAACTGACCCAAACGAACCAAAACATTACTATTGGGTCCAAAAAAGTGGATTGGGTGCGTTCATTTTGTTTCTGGATGAATCGGTGCATCGTTTCATTTCCGGCCCGGATCGATGCATTAAATGCAACACTGGCATGATTTTCGTCACAGTAACGAAACTGACCCAAACGAACCGAAACCTAACTATTGGGTCCAAAAAAGTGGATTGGGTGCGTTTGTTTCGTTTCTGGACGAATCGGTGCATCGTTTCTTTTCCGGCCCGGATCGGTGCATTAAATGCAACACCGGCATGGTTTTCGGCACAGTAACGAAACTGACCCAAACCAACCAAAACATCACTATTGGGTCTACAAAAGTCGATTGGGCGCATTCGTTTAGTTTCTGGACGAATCGGTGCATCGTTTCATTTCCGGCCCGGATCGGTGCATTAAATGCAACACCGGCATGGTTTTCGGAATAGTAACGAAACTGACCCAAACGAACCAAAACATCACTATTGGGTCCAAAAAAGTGGATTGGGTGCGTTCATTTTGTTTCTAGATGAATCGGTGCATCGTTCCATTTCCGGCCCGGATCGATGCATTAAATGCAACACCGGCATGATTTTTGGCACAGTTACGAAAATGACCCAAACGAACCAAAACATCACTATTGGCTACATAAATGTGGATTTGGCATGTTCATTTCGTTTCTGGACGAATCGGTGCATCGTTTCATTTCCGGCCCGGATCGGTGCATTAAATGCAACACCGGCATGGTTTTCGGCACAGTAACGAAACTGACCCAAACGAACCAAAACATTACTATTAGGTCCAAAAAAGTGGTTTGGGTGCGTTCATTTTGTTTCTAGATGAATCGGTGCATCGTTCCATTTCCGGCGCGGATCGATGCATTAAATGCAACACCGGCATGATTTTTGGCACAGTAACGAAAATGACCCAAACGAACCAAAACATCACTATTGGCTACATAAATGTGGATTTGGCATGTTCGTTTCGTTTCTGGACGAATCGGTGCATCGTTTCATTTCCGGCCCGGATCGGTGCATTAAATGCAACACCGGCATGGTTTTCGGCACAGTAACGAAACTGACCCAAACGAACCAAAACAAAACTATAGGGTCCAAAAAAGTCGATTGGGCGCGTTCGTTTCATTTCTGGATGAATCGGTGCATCATTTCATTTCCGGCCCGGATCTGTGCATTAAATGCAACACCGGCATGGTTTTCGGCACAGTAACGAAACTGACCCAAACGAACCAAAACATCACTATTGGGTCCAAAAAAGTGGATTGGGTGCGTTCATTTTGTTTCTAGATGAATCGGTGCATCGTTCCATTTCCGGCCCGGATCGATGCATTAAATGCAACACCGGCATGGTTTTCGGCACAGTAACGAAACTGACCCAAACGAACCAAAACAAAACTATAGGGTCCAAAAAAGTCGATTGGGCGCGTTCGTTTCATTCCTGGATGAATCGGTGCATCATTTCATTTCCGGCCCGGATCTGTGCATTAAATGCAACACCGGCATGGTTTTCGGCACAGTAACGAAACTGACCCAAACGAACCAAAACATTACTGTTGAGTCCAAAAAACTGGATTGGGTGCGTTCATTTTGTTTCTTGATGAATCGGTGCATCGTTTCATTTCCGGCCCGGATCGATGCATTAAATGCAACACTGGCATGATTTTCGTCACAGTAACGAAACTGACCCAAACGAACCAAAACATTACTATTGGGTCCAAAAAAGTGGATTGGGTGCGTTCATTTTGTTTCTGGATGAATCGGTGCATCGTTTCATTTCCGGCCCGGATCGATGCATTAAATGCAACACTGGCATGATTTTCGTCACAGTAACGAAACTGACCCAAACGAACCGAAACCTAACTATTGGGTCCAAAAAAGTGGATTGGGTGCGTTTGTTTCGTTTCTGGACGAATCGGTGCATCGTTTCTTTTCCGGCCCGGATCGGTGCATTAAATGCAACACCGGCATGGTTTTCGGCACAGTAACGAAACTGACCCAAACCAACCAAAACATCACTATTGGGTCTACAAAAGTCGATTGGGCGCATTCGTTTAGTTTCTGGACGAATCGGTGCATCGTTTCATTTCCGGCCCGGATCGGTGCATTAAATGCAACACCGGCATGGTTTTCGGAATAGTAACGAAACTGACCCAAACGAACCAAAACATCACTATTGGGTCCAAAAAAGTGGATTGGGTGCGTTCATTTTGTTTCTAGATGAATCGGTGCATCGTTCCATTTCCGGCCCGGATCGATGCATTAAATGCAACACCGGCATGATTTTTGGCACAGTTACGAAAATGACCCAAACGAACCAAAACATCACTATTGGCTACATAAATGTGGATTTGGCATGTTCATTTCGTTTCTGGACGAATCGGTGCATCGTTTCATTTCCGGCCCGGATCGGTGCATTAAATGCAACACCGGCATGGTTTTCGGCACAGTAACGAAACTGACCCAAACGAACCAAAACATTACTATTAGGTCCAAAAAAGTGGTTTGGGTGCGTTCATTTTGTTTCTAGATGAATCGGTGCATCGTTCCATTTCCGGCGCGGATCGATGCATTAAATGCAACACCGGCATGATTTTTGGCACAGTAACGAAAATGACCCAAACGAACCAAAACATCACTATTGGCTACATAAATGTGGATTTGGCATGTTCGTTTCGTTTCTGGACGAATCGGTGCATCGTTTCATTTCCGGCCCGGATCGGTGCATTAAATGCAACACCGGCATGGTTTTCGGCACAGTAACGAAACTGACCCAAACGAACCAAAACAAAACTATAGGGTCCAAAAAAGTCGATTGGGCGCGTTCGTTTCATTTCTGGATGAATCGGTGCATCATTTCATTTCCGGCCCGGATCTGTGCATTAAATGCAACACCGGCATGGTTTTCGGCACAGTAACGAAACTGACCCAAACGAACCAAAACATCACTATTGGGTCCAAAAAAGTGGATTGGGTGCGTTCATTTTGTTTCTAGATGAATCGGTGCATCGTTCCATTTCCGGCCCGGATCGATGCATTAAATGCAACACCGGCATGGTTTTCGGCACAGTAACGAAACTGACCCAAACGAACCAAAACAAAACTATAGGGTCCAAAAAAGTCGATTGGGCGCGTTCGTTTCATTCCTGGATGAATCGGTGCATCATTTCATTTCCGGCCCGGATCTGTGCATTAAATGCAACACCGGCATGGTTTTCGGCACAGTAACGAAACTGACCCAAACGAACCAAAACATTACTATTGAGTCCAAAAAACTGGATTGGGTGCGTTCATTTTGTTTCTTGATGAATCGGTGCATCGTTTCATTTCCGGCCCGGATCGATGCATTAAATGCAACACTGGCATGATTTTCGTCACAGTAACGAAACTGACCCAAACGAACCAAAACATTACTATTGGGTCCAAAAAAGTGGATTGGGTGCGTTCATTTTGTTTCTGGATGAATCGGTGCATCGTTTCATTTCCGGCCCGGATCGATGCATTAAATGCAACACTGGCATGATTTTCGTCACAGTAACGAAACTGACCCAAACGAACCGAAACCTAACTATTGGGTCCAAAAAAGTGGATTGGGTGCGTTTGTTTCGTTTCTGGACGAATCGGTGCATCGTTTCTTTTCCGGCCCGGATCGGTGCATTAAATGCAACACCGGCATGGTTTTCGGCACAGTAACGAAACTGACCCAAACCAACCAAAACATCACTATTGGGTCTACAAAAGTCGATTGGGCGCATTCGTTTAGTTTCTGGACGAATCGGTGCATCGTTTCATTTCCGGCCCGGATCGGTGCATTAAATGCAACACCGGCATGGTTTTCGGAATAGTAACGAAACTGACCCAAACGAACCAAAACATCACTATTGGGTCCAAAAAAGTGGATTGGGTGCGTTCATTTTGTTTCTAGATGAATCGGTGCATCGTTCCATTTCCGGCCCGGATCGATGCATTAAATGCAACACCGGCATGATTTTTGGCACAGTTACGAAAATGACCCAAACGAACCAAAACATCACTATTGGCTACATAAATGTGGATTTGGCATGTTCATTTCGTTTCTGGACGAATCGGTGCATCGTTTCATTTCCGGCCCGGATCGGTGCATTAAATGCAACACCGGCATGGTTTTCGGCACAGTAACGAAACTGACCCAAACGAACCAAAACATTACTATTAGGTCCAAAAAAGTGGTTTGGGTGCGTTCATTTTGTTTCTAGATGAATCGGTGCATCGTTCCATTTCCGGCGCGGATCGATGCATTAAATGCAACACCGGCATGATTTTTGGCACAGTAACGAAAATGACCCAAACGAACCAAAACATCACTATTGGCTACATAAATGTGGATTTGGCATGTTCGTTTCGTTTCTGGACGAATCGGTGCATCGTTTCATTTCCGGCCCGGATCGGTGCATTAAATGCAACACCGGCATGGTTTTCGGCACAGTAACGAAACTGACCCAAACGAACCAAAACAAAACTATAGGGTCCAAAAAAGTCGATTGGGCGCGTTCGTTTCATTTCTGGATGAATCGGTGCATCATTTCATTTCCGGCCCGGATCTGTGCATTAAATGCAACACCGGCATGGTTTTCGGCACAGTAACGAAACTGACCCAAACGAACCAAAACATCACTATTGGGTCCAAAAAAGTGGATTGGGTGCGTTCATTTTGTTTCTAGATGAATCGGTGCATCGTTCCATTTTCGGCCCGGATCGATGCATTAAATGCAACACCGGCATGGTTTTCGGCACAGTAACGAAACTGACCCAAACGAACCAAAACAAAACTATAGGGTCCAAAAAAGTCGATTGGGCGCGTTCGTTTCATTCCTGGATGAATCGGTGCATCATTTCATTTCCGGCCCGGATCTGTGCATTAAATGCAACACCGGCATGGTTTTCGGCACAGTAACGAAACTGACCCAAACGAACCAAAACATTACTATTGAGTCCAAAAAACTGGATTGGGTGCGTTCATTTTGTTTCTTGATGAATCGGTGCATCGTTTCATTTCCGGCCCGGATCGATGCATTAAATGCAACACTGGCATGATTTTCGTCACAGTAACGAAACTGACCCAAACGAACCAAAACATTACTATTGGGTCCAAAAAAGTGGATTGGGTGCGTTCATTTTGTTTCTGGATGAATCGGTGCATCGTTTCATTTCCGGCCCGGATCGATGCATTAAATGCAACACTGGCATGATTTTCGTCACAGTAACGAAACTGACCCAAACGAACCGAAACCTAAGTATTGGGTCCAAAAAAGTGGATTGGGTGCGTTTGTTTCGTTTCTGGACGAATCGGTGCATCGTTTCTTTTCCGGCCCGGATCGGTGCATTAAATGCAACACCGGCATGGTTTTCGGCACAGTAACGAAACTGACCCAAACCAACCAAAACATCACTATTGGGTCCACAAAAGTCGATTGGGCGCATTCGTTTAGTTTCTGGACGAATCGGTGCATCGTTTCATTTCCGGCCCGGATCGGTGCATTAAATGCAACACCGGCATGGTTTTCGGAATAGTAACGAAACTGACCCAAACGAACCAAAACATCACTATTGGGTCCAAAAAGGTAGATTGGGTGCGTTCGTTTCATTTCTAGACGAATCGGTGCATCCTTTCATTTCCGGCCCGGATCGGTGCATTAAATGCACCAACGGCATGGTTTTCGGCACAGTAACGAAACTGACCCAAACAAATCCAAACATCACTATTGGGTCGAAAAAAGTGGATTGGGTGCGTTTGTTTCATTTCTGGACGAATCGGTGCATCCTTTCATCTCCGGCCCGGATCGGTGCATTAAATGCAACACCGGCATGGTTTTCGGCACAGTAACGAAACTGACCCAAACGAACCAAAACATCACTATTGGGTCCAAAAAAGTGGATTGGGTGCGTTCATTTTGTTTCTAGATGAATTGGTGCATCGTTTCATTTCTGGCCCGGATCGATGCATTAAATGCAACACCGGCATGGTTTTCGGCACAGTAACGAATCTGACCCAAATGAACCAAAACAAAACTATAGGGTCCAAAAAAGTCGATTGGGCGCGTTCGTTTCATTTCTGGATGAATCGGTGCATCATTTCATTTCCGGCCCGGATCGGTGCATTAAATGCAACACCGGCATGGTTTTCGGCACAGTAACGAAACTGACCCAAACGAACCAAAACATCACTATTGGGTCCAAAAAAGTGGATTGGGTGCGTTCATTTTGTTTCTAGATGAATCGGTGCATCGTTCCATTTCCGGCCCGGATCGATGCATTAAATGCAACACCGGCATGATTTTTGGCACAGTTACGAAAATGACCCAAACGAACCAAAACATCACTATTGGCTACATAAATGTGGATTTGGCATGTTCATTTCGTTTCTGGACGAATCGGTGCATCGTTTCATTTCCGGCCCGGATCGGTGCATTAAATGCAACACCGGCATGGTTTTCGGCACAGTAACGAAACTGACCCAAACGAACCAAAACATTACTATTAGGTCCAAAAAAGTGGATTGGGTGCGTTCATTTTGTTTCTGGATGAATCGGTGCATCGTTTCATTTCCGGCCCGGATCGATGCATTAAATGCAACACTGGCATGATTTTCGTCACAGTAACGAAACTGACCCAAACGAACCGAAACATAACTATTGGGTCCAAAAAAGTGGATTGGGTGCGTTTGTTTCGTTTCTGGACGAATCGGTGCATCGTTTCTTTTCCGGCCCGGATCGGTTCATTAAATGCAACACCGGCATGGTTTTCGGAATAGTAACGAAACTGACCCAAACGAACCAAAACATCACTATTGTGTCCAAAAAAGTGGATTGGGTGCATTCATTTTGTTTCTGGATGAATCGGTGCATCGTTTCATTTCCGGCCCGGATCGATGCATTAAATGCAACACCGACATGGTTTTCGGCACAGTAACGAAACTGACCCAAACGAACAAAACCAAAACTATTGGGTCCAAAAAAGTCGATTGGGCGCGTTCGTTTCATTTCTGGATGAATCGGTGCGTCATTTCATTTCCGGCCCGGATCGGTGCATTAAATGCAACACCGGCATGGTTTTCGGCACAGTAACGAAACTGACCCAAACGAACCAAAACATTACTGTTGAGTCCAAAAAACTGGATTGGGTGCGTTCATTTTGTTTCTTGATGAATCGGTGCATCGTTTCATTTCCGGCCCGGATCGATGCATTAAATGCAACACTGGCATGATTTTCGTCACAGTAACGAAACTGACCCAAACGAACCGAAACATAACTATTGGGTCCAAAAAAGTGGATTGGGTGCGTTTGTTTCGTTTCTGGACGAATCGGTGCATCCTTTCATTTCCGGCCCGGATCGGTGCATTAAATGCACCAACGGCATGGTTTTCGGCACAGTAACGAAACTGACCCAAACAAATCCAAACATCACTATTGGGTCCACAAAAGTTGATTGGGCGCGTTCGTTTAGTTTCTGGACGAATCGGTGCATCGTTTCATTTCCGGCCCGGATCGGTGCATTAAATGCAACACCGGCATGGTTTTCGGAATAGTAACGAAACTGACCCAAACCAACCAAAACATCACTATTGGGTCTACAAAAGTCGATTGGGCGCATTCGTTTAGTTTCTGGACGAATCGGTGCATCGTTTCATTTCCGGCCCGGATCGGTGCATTAAATGCAACACCGGCATGGTTTTCGGAATAGTAACGAAACTGACCCAAACGAACCAAAACATCACTATTGTGTCCAAAAAAGTGGATTGGGTGCATTCATTTTGTTTCTGGATGAATCGGTGCATCGTTTCATTTCCGGCCCGGATCGATGCATTAAATGCAACACCGGCATGGTTTTCGGCACAGTAACGAAACTGACCCAAACGAACCAAACCAAAACTATTGGGTCCAAAAAAGTCGATTGGGCGCGTTCGTTTCATTTCTGGATGAATCGGTGCATCATTTCATTTCCGGCCCAGATCGGTGCATTAAATGCAACATCGGCATGGTTTTCGGCACAGTAACGAAACTGACCCAAACGAACCAAAACATCACTATTGGCTACATAAATGTGGATTTGGCATATTTGTTTCGTTTCTGGACGAATGGGTGCATCGTTTCATTTCCGGCCCGGATCGGTGCATTAAATGCAACACCGGCATGGTTTTCGGCACAGTAACGAAACTGACCCAAACGAACCAAAACATTACTATTGGGTCCAAAAAAGTGGATTGGGTGCGTTCATTTTGTTTCTGGATGAATCGGTGCATCGTTTCATTTCCGGCCCAGATCGGTGCATTAAATGCAACACCGGCATGGTTTTCGGCACAGTAACGAAACTGACCCAAACGAACCAAAACATCACTATTGGGTCCAAAAAAGTGGATTGGGTGCGTTCATTTTGTTTCTAGATGAATCGGTGCATCGTTTCATTTCTGGCCCGGATCGATGCATTAAATGCAACACCGGCATGGTTTTCGGCACAGTAACGAAACTGACCCAAACGAACCAAAACAAAACTATTGGGTCCAAAAAAGTCGATTGGGCGCGTTCGTTTCATTTCTGGATGAATCGGTGCATCATTTCATTTCCGGCCCACATCGGTGCATTAAATGCAACACCGGCATGGTTTTCGGCACAGTAACGAAACTGACCCAAACGAACCAAAACATCACTATTGGGTCCAAAAAAGTGGATTGGGTGCGTTCATTTTGTTTCTAGATGAATCGGTGCATCGTTTCATTTCTGGCCCGGATCGATGCATTAAATGCAACACCGGCATGGTTTTCGGCACAGTAACGAAACTGACCCAAACGAACCAAAACAAAACTATAGGGTCCAAAAAAGTCGATTGGGCGCGTTCGTTTCATTTCTGGATGAATCGGTGCATCATTTCATTTCCGGCCCGGATCTGTGCATTAAATGCAACACCGGCATGGTTTTCGGCACAGTAACGAAATTGACCCAAACGAACCAAAACATCACTATTGGGTCCAAAAAAGTGGATTGGGTGCGTTCATTTTGTTTCTAGATGAATCGGTGCATCGTTTCATTTCTGGCCCGGATCGATGCATTAAATGCAACACTGGCATGATTTTCGTCACAGTAATGAAACTGACCCAAACGAACCAAAACATCACTATTGGGTCAAAAAAAGTGGATTGGGTGCGTTCATTTTGTTTCTAGATGAATCGGTGCATCGTTCCATTTCCGGCGTGGATCGATGCATTAAATGCAACACCGGCATGATTTTTGGCACAGTAACGAAAATGACCCAAACGAACCAAAACATCACTATTGGCTACATAAATGTGGATTTGGCATGTTCGTTTCGTTTCTGGACGAATCGGTGCATCGTTTCATTTCCGGCCCGGATCGGTGCATTAAATGCAACACCGGCATGGTTTTCGGCACAGTAACGAAACTGACCCAAATGAACCAAAACAAAACTATAGGGTCCAAAAAAGTCGATTGGGCGCGTTCGTTTCATTTCTGGATGAATCGGTGCATCATTTCATTTCCGGCCCGGATCTGTGCATTAAATGCAACACCGGCATGGTTTTCGGCACAGTAACGAAACTGACCCAAACGAACCAAAACATCACTATTGGGTCCAAAAAAGTGGATTGGGTGCGTTCATTTTGTTTCTAGATGAATCGGTGCATCGTTCCATTTCCGGCCCAGATCGATGCATTAAATGCAACACCGGCATGTTTTTTGGCACAGTAACGAAAATGACCCAAACGAACCAAAACATCACTATTGGCTACATAAATGTGGATTTGGCATGTTCGTTTCGTTTCTGGACGAATCGGTGCATCGTTTCATTTCCGGCCCGGATCGGTGCATTAAATGCAACACCGGCATGGTTTTCGGCACAGTAACTGATGAGAACCCGCTGGGGTTTGTGCCCGATCTTTCGATGAGAGGCGTGGGGGATAATTCGATTGGAGGAGACGATGTTCACGGCCCGACTACAGCCTTTCAAAGACTGCGCCTTAGCGACCGATACACCACCTCCTATGGATGCCGCGATCTTGTGGGAGCGCGTCACCTGACCTGTCTTGCAAGCAATCGAAGAACTAGCAAGAACAAGTATGATACAAGTACTGAATTTACTAGATGGGAATTGAAGTGTCTCAATCTCAAACTCAATCACCAACGAAGTGGGGTTCCGTCGACTCGAAGACGGGCGGCTGGACCAGCACGCGCGCTTACAAGCAAGTAGCAATGGCTAAACTTGATCTAAACAAAACCCAATCTGTTTGTGGCGGCTATGGAGGTATAAAAGAGGGTTGAGGACGACCAGGACGAGGTTGGGGTCGTCCTACAACCCTAGGACGCGCCCCTAATGGACCCAACTTGATACACGGCCCATTGGCCCAAAATAAGGTGACGCAGCACCGTGAGCAGAAAAGGTCTCTGTAGTAAATCGATGATTGCGGCCGCATCTGAACAGGTACGAGGGTGAGTCCAGATCCATCTGAAAGTAGACTTGATAAGCTTTCCATCAAGTACTTAAACGCCCAAAACGGAGTCCAGATGAAACCGTGGTGGCCGTCGTAAGTCAGTACTTTCCTGCAGTCCGAATCCAGACTTTCCAAAACGTGTTGGATTTGGTCTCTTTCCTTCCTTAGGCCAATGTGACGTGGTAACCTGATGGGGGACGTGGGAATACTTAGAATTGGTCCCCAATCAACTTCTTTGGTCCTCCATGTCTTCCATATGTGTCTAACACTCTTTTTAATCCACGTATGTATTTCTGAAAATGAGAATGAACACACATCATGGCGCAACATCAATTCATCGAATGTACCAACAATAATTGTGATATAGGATTGATTCACCTTTGGTTTGCAAGCCATTAATATGGTCGTATCTAAGCCGGTGAGGTCCTCATCATTCTCCCCTTCTTGGCTGCAAGTCGTCCTCGACTTGCTCTGGTGGCATTCTACGGCGATTGCTTTGTTGTTTAAGCATGGAAGGACATCCATGTTGCATGACCACAACCAGCAATGCTCCCCTTCTTTGGGCTGACCCTGTTGCTTAAGAAAAAAACTAGCGAAACTTTGCAAAACATCGTTAGTCTTAGTGCAGCCCTCTATTTGATTATGATATTGTAACCCAAAAGGATATTCCAGATTAGAGCAGATATAAACTTTATGCACCAAATACTCTCCTTTGCAATTATACTTGCCAACAAAGTGATATGTATGATTAGACAAGCATGAAAATTCAGAATATGCAAAAAGTTTCTCCTCGAAACATTTTAGATCACAAAGAATATCAAATTCAATATAACCCAAAGTATTTAAAGAAGACATCAATTTCAATTCATCATGTGCACAAGTAATAGGATGGAAAAGCTTTGTTTCAGCACATGTGTATGGTTTCAAATAAAAAATATCACTCTTATTCACTACTTGTGGCATAGAAGTACAAGAAGCATCATCGCACAAGTTCTCTTTATCATAAGGAACAACAACTAATTCTTCTTGTGACAAAATCAAATTAGTTGTAGGTTCCACATTTTGATTAGCATGCAGAGTGGACAAATTTCCAACACTATGGGACACATCATTCTTGCAAGTACTATTAGATGAAAGAATTTCCTTTTCAGCACTCATAGCAAGCCAAAACAATGAAGCAATATTGTTGTATGATTTGCTAATTAGCATGGTTCAAATTTCAGAATTAAGCCCTTTCATGAACCTACACATAACATCTTTCTTGCATTCATCTAATCCACCAAACATGACACAAATCTTAAACCTATGATAGTATTCTTTGACAGTCCTACTGCCTTGCTTCAATTTGTCCAATTTTTCAAGTAAACAGACAGCATAATATTCTGGAACATATTCATGTCGAAAAAGCATTTTAAATTCATTCCAAGTTTGTGGAACTTTGTTGTGCCTACAAATGTGTTTCCATGTAATCAAAGCATATTTTGTTAAAGCACTAGATGCAGCAAAAATCATTTCATGTTCAGACAAGTCATAATTATCAAATTCTGCATCTACCTTAAGCTCCCAATCAATATAAGCTTCAGGATCAAACATACCAGCATATAATGGCAAATGTTGAATGACATCCCGAAGATGAAGGTCTAGTTTCAACCGCTCAAAAATCTCTGTATCACCTGCCATGATTAGTTGACAACAAGAAACACAAAAATAAGATGTATCCTCCTATCAACTACTAGATGTGTTGGTTCTAATTCTCTCAAACTATCCTTGTTCAAACAAGCTCTTACAAATTCTTACCAAGCCAAACAGTTGGTGACAGCAACCAACAAGACAACAACCTCAAAGATAGTGTATCGGTGCTGCAGCAACAAGACCTGTCAAACTGTAGTCGGATATGTGGAGCTATAGGTGGGCTGAAAAGCAAGGAATAGCTAGCACCACGTTAGTTAAACAAAGCAAGCTGATTAATCGTTCAACGGTGGCACTGTGCTGGTCCTAGCCTAGACCGTGCTAGAGACGCGAGCCTCGACACAATGGAAGTTACAATGCACCACCGAAAACAATAGATACTCACGATGAACAGATCAGCCCCCTTTCTTTCTTTCTTTCTTTTTTTTTCTTTTCTTTTTTTTTCTTTTTTTTGTTCCTCTTCTTTTTGGGGACTAAAATCTTTTTATTGATGCTATGACAACCAAAACAAATGGCAGCATACAACCCCTAACAAAACAGATTTACAATTCTTATTTCAGCTAACCAGACACGCAAATCTCAAAGGCGATTGCGGCGTGCTCAGAAGGAATTTTTGAGCATGGTCAGATCCGTTGGAAAGAGCACGAGTTAAGCTTTCCAGATTGTACTGAAACACCTGATTTGGATATCGGACGTGGAAATTGCGTCAGTTTTCTTCTCGTGCTGGACAGGGACTCCGAATCAGAAAGTGACAAGAACTCGAAACTCTAAAGGATTAAACTAAGACCAGCAACTCGACGCGACCGATGCAACCGAAAACTCAACAAGCCCTAACTAAGCAGTACTAGCAAAGGCTCAAAGGGTTTATAGGATTGCGGTAAAACTAATCTACTATTTTTTTTGGCTTTTCTGGACTATAGGAAATTAAAATCAGCAAAGAATTGATACACTCTCACCGATAAACCTCGCTCTGATTACCAACTGATGAGAACCCGCTGGGGTTTGTGCCCGATCTTTCGATGAGAGGCGTGGGGGATAACTCGATTGGAGGAGACGATGTTCACGGCCCGACTACAGCCTTTCAAAGACTGCGCCTTAGCGACCGATACACCACCTCCTATGGATGCCGCGATCTTGTGGGAGCGCGTCACCTGACCTGTCTTGCAAGCAATCGAAGAACTAGCAAGAACAAGTATGATACAAGTACTGAATTTACTAGATGGGAATTGAAGTGTCTCAATCTCAAACTCAATCACCAACGAAGTGGGGTTCCGTCGACTCGAAGACGGGCGGCTGGACCAGCACGCGCGCTTACAAGCAAGTAGCAATGGCTAAACTTGATCTAAACAAAACCCAATCTGTTTGTGGCGGCTATGGAGGTATAAAAGAGGGTGGAGGACGACCAGGACGAGGTTGGGGTCGTCCTACAACCCTAGGACGCGCCCCTAATGGACCCAACTTGATACACGGCCCATTGGCCCAAAATAAGGTGACGCAGCACCGTGAGCAGAAAAGGTCTCTGTAGTAAATCGATGATTGCGGCCGCATCTGAACAGGTACGAGGGTGAGTCCAGATCCATCTGAAAGTAGACTTGATAAGCTTTCCATCAAGTACTTAAACGCCCAAAACGGAGTCCAGATGAAACCGTGGTGGCCGTCGTAAGTCAGTACTTTCCTGCAGTCCGAATCCAGACTTTCCAAAACGTGTTGGATTTGGTCTCTTTCCTTCCTTAGGCCAATGTGACGTGGTAACCTGATGGGGGACGTGGGAATACTTAGAATTGGTCCCCAATCAACTTCTTTGGTCCTCCATGTCTTCCATATGTGTCTAACACTCTTTTTAATCCACGTATGTATTTCTGAAAATGAGAATGAACACACATCATGGCGCAACATCAATTCATCGAATGTACCAACAATAATTGTGATATAGGATTGATTCACCTTTGGTTTGCAAGCCATTAATATGGTCGTATCTAAGCCGGTGAGGTCCTCATCATTCTCCCCTTCTTGGCTGCAAGTCGTCCTCGACTTGCTCTGGTGGCATTCTACGGCGATTGCTTTGTTGTTTAAGCATGGAAGGACATCCATGTTGCATGACCACAACCAGCAATGCTCCCCTTCTTTGGGCTGACCCTGTTGCTTAAGAAAAAAACTAGCGAAACTTTGCAAAACATCGTTAGTCTTAGTGCAGCCCTCTATTTGATTATGATATTGTAACCCAAAAGGATATTCCAGATTAGAGCAGATATAAACTTTATGCACCAAATACTCTCCTTTGCAATTATACTTGCCAACAAAGTGATATGTATGATTAGACAAGCATGAAAATTCAGAATATGCAAAAAGTTTCTCCTCGAAACATTTTAGATCACAAAGAATATCAAATTCAATATAACCCAAAGTATTTAAAGAAGACATCAATTTCAATTCATCATGTGCACAAGTAATAGGATGGAAAAGCTTTGTTTCAGCACATGTGTATGGTTTCAAATAAAAAATATCACTCTTATTCACTACTTGTGGCATAGAAGTACAAGAAGCATCATCGCACAAGTTCTCTTTATCATAAGGAACAACAACTAATTCTTCTTGTGACAAAATCAAATTAGTTGTAGGTTCCACATTTTGATTAGCATGCAGAGTGGACAAATTTCCAACACTATGGGACACATCATTCTTGCAAGTACTATTAGATGAAAGAATTTCCTTTTCAGCACTCATAGCAAGCCAAAACAATGAAGCAATATTGTTGTATGATTTGCTAATTAGCATGGTTCAAATTTCAGAATTAAGCCCTTTCATGAACCTACACATAACATCTTTCTTGCATTCATCTAATCCACCAAACATGACACAAATCTTAAACCTATGATAGTATTCTTTGACAGTCCTACTGCCTTGCTTCAATTTGTCCAATTTTTCAAGTAAACAGACAGCATAATATTCTGGAACATATTCATGTCGAAAAAGCATTTTAAATTCATTCCAAGTTTGTGGAACTTTGTTGTGCCTACAAATGTGTTTCCATGTAATCAAAGCATATTTTGTTAAAGCACTAGATGCAGCAAAAATCATTTCATGTTCAGACAAGTCATAATTATCAAATTCTGCATCTACCTTAAGCTCCCAATCAATATAAGCTTCAGGATCAAACATACCAGCATATAATGGCAAATGTTGAATGACATCCCGAAGATGAAGGTCTAGTTTCAACCGCTCAAAAATCTCTGTATCACCTGCCATGATTAGTTGACAACAAGAAACACAAAAATAAGATGTATCCTCCTATCAACTACTAGATGTGTTGGTTCTAATTCTCTCAAACTATCCTTGTTCAAACAAGCTCTTACAAATTCTTACCAAGCCAAACAGTTGGTGACAGCAACCAACAAGACAACAACCTCAAAGATAGTGTATCGGTGCTGCAGCAACAAGACCTGTCAAACTGTAGTCGGATATGTGGAGCTATAGGTGGGCTGAAAAGCAAGGAATAGCTAGCACCACGTTAGTTAAACAAAGCAAGCTGATTAATCGTTCAACGGTGGCACTGTGCTGGTCCTAGCCTAGACCGTGCTAGAGACGCGAGCCTCGACACAATGGAAGTTACAATGCACCACCGAAAACAATAGATACTCACGATGAACAGATCAGCCCCCTTTCTTTCTTTCTTTCTTTTTTTTTCTTTTCTTTTTTTTTCTTTTTTTTGTTCCTCTTCTTTTTGGGGACTAAAATCTTTTTATTGATGCTATGACAACCAAAACAAATGGCAGCATACAACCCCTAACAAAACAGATTTACAATTCTTATTTCAGCTAACCAGACACGCAAATCTCAAAGGCGATTGCGGCGTGCTCAGAAGGAATTTTTGAGCATGGTCAGATCCGTTGGAAAGAGCACGAGTTAAGCTTTCCAGATTGTACTGAAACACCTGATTTGGATATCGGACGTGGAAATTGCGTCAGTTTTCTTCTCGTGCTGGACAGGGACTCCGAATCAGAAAGTGACAAGAACTCGAAACTCTAAAGGATTAAACTAAGACCAGCAACTCGACGCGACCGATGCAACCGAAAACTCAACAAGCCCTAACTAAGCAGTACTAGCAAAGGCTCAAAGGGTTTATAGGATTGCGGTAAAACTAATCTACTATTTTTTTTGGCTTTTCTGGACTATAGGAAATTAAAATCAGCAAAGAATTGATACACTCTCACCGATAAACCTCGCTCTGATTACCAACTGATGAGAACCCGCTGGGGTTTGTGCCCGATCTTTCGATGAGAGGCGTGGGGGATAACTCGATTGGAGGAGACGATGTTCACGGCCCGACTACAGCCTTTCAAAGACTGCGCCTTAGCGACCGATACACCACCTCCTATGGATGCCGCGATCTTGTGGGAGCGCGTCACCTGACCTGTCTTGCAAGCAATCGAAGAACTAGCAAGAACAAGTATGATACAAGTACTGAATTTACTAGATGGGAATTGAAGTGTCTCAATCTCAAACTCAATCACCAACGAAGTGGGGTTCCGTCGACTCGAAGACGGGCGGCTGGACCAGCACGCGCGCTTACAAGCAAGTAGCAATGGCTAAACTTGATCTAAACAAAACCCAATCTGTTTGTGGCGGCTATGGAGGTATAAAAGAGGGTGGAGGACGACCAGGACGAGGTTGGGGTCGTCCTACAACCCTAGGACGCGCCCCTAATGGACCCAACTTGATACACGGCCCATTGGCCCAAAATAAGGTGACGCAGCACCGTGAGCAGAAAAGGTCTCTGTAGTAAATCGATGATTGCGGCCGCATCTGAACAGGTACGAGGGTGAGTCCAGATCCATCTGAAAGTAGACTTGATAAGCTTTCCATCAAGTACTTAAACGCCCAAAACGGAGTCCAGATGAAACCGTGGTGGCCGTCGTAAGTCAGTACTTTCCTGCAGTCCGAATCCAGACTTTCCAAAACGTGTTGGATTTGGTCTCTTTCCTTCCTTAGGCCAATGTGACGTGGTAACCTGATGGGGGACGTGGGAATACTTAGAATTGGTCCCCAATCAACTTCTTTGGTCCTCCATGTCTTCCATATGTGTCTAACACTCTTTTTAATCCACGTATGTATTTCTGAAAATGAGAATGAACACACATCATGGCGCAACATCAATTCATCGAATGTACCAACAATAATTGTGATATAGGATTGATTCACCTTTGGTTTGCAAGCCATTAATATGGTCGTATCTAAGCCGGTGAGGTCCTCATCATTCTCCCCTTCTTGGCTGCAAGTCGTCCTCGACTTGCTCTGGTGGCATTCTACGGCGATTGCTTTGTTGTTTAAGCATGGAAGGACATCCATGTTGCATGACCACAACCAGCAATGCTCCCCTTCTTTGGGCTGACCCTGTTGCTTAAGAAAAAAACTAGCGAAACTTTGCAAAACATCGTTAGTCTTAGTGCAGCCCTCTATTTGATTATGATATTGTAACCCAAAAGGATATTCCAGATTAGAGCAGATATAAACTTTATGCACCAAATACTCTCCTTTGCAATTATACTTGCCAACAAAGTGATATGTATGATTAGACAAGCATGAAAATTCAGAATATGCAAAAAGTTTCTCCTCGAAACATTTTAGATCACAAAGAATATCAAATTCAATATAACCCAAAGTATTTAAAGAAGACATCAATTTCAATTCATCATGTGCACAAGTAATAGGATGGAAAAGCTTTGTTTCAGCACATGTGTATGGTTTCAAATAAAAAATATCACTCTTATTCACTACTTGTGGCATAGAAGTACAAGAAGCATCATCGCACAAGTTCTCTTTATCATAAGGAACAACAACTAATTCTTCTTGTGACAAAATCAAATTAGTTGTAGGTTCCACATTTTGATTAGCATGCAGAGTGGACAAATTTCCAACACTATGGGACACATCATTCTTGCAAGTACTATTAGATGAAAGAATTTCCTTTTCAGCACTCATAGCAAGCCAAAACAATGAAGCAATATTGTTGTATGATTTGCTAATTAGCATGGTTCAAATTTCAGAATTAAGCCCTTTCATGAACCTACACATAACATCTTTCTTGCATTCATCTAATCCACCAAACATGACACAAATCTTAAACCTATGATAGTATTCTTTGACAGTCCTACTGCCTTGCTTCAATTTGTCCAATTTTTCAAGTAAACAGACAGCATAATATTCTGGAACATATTCATGTCGAAAAAGCATTTTAAATTCATTCCAAGTTTGTGGAACTTTGTTGTGCCTACAAATGTGTTTCCATGTAATCAAAGCATATTTTGTTAAAGCACTAGATGCAGCAAAAATCATTTCATGTTCAGACAAGTCATAATTATCAAATTCTGCATCTACCTTAAGCTCCCAATCAATATAAGCTTCAGGATCAAACATACCAGCATATAATGGCAAATGTTGAATGACATCCCGAAGATGAAGGTCTAGTTTCAACCGCTCAAAAATCTCTGTATCACCTGCCATGATTAGTTGACAACAAGAAACACAAAAATAAGATGTATCCTCCTATCAACTACTAGATGTGTTGGTTCTAATTCTCTCAAACTATCCTTGTTCAAACAAGCTCTTACAAATTCTTACCAAGCCAAACAGTTGGTGACAGCAACCAACAAGACAACAACCTCAAAGATAGTGTATCGGTGCTGCAGCAACAAGACCTGTCAAACTGTAGTCGGATATGTGGAGCTATAGGTGGGCTGAAAAGCAAGGAATAGCTAGCACCACGTTAGTTAAACAAAGCAAGCTGATTAATCGTTCAACGGTGGCACTGTGCTGGTCCTAGCCTAGACCGTGCTAGAGACGCGAGCCTCGACACAATGGAAGTTACAATGCACCACCGAAAACAATAGATACTCACGATGAACAGATCAGCCCCCTTTCTTTCTTTCTTTCTTTTTTTTTCTTTTCTTTTTTTTTCTTTTTTTTGTTCCTCTTCTTTTTGGGGACTAAAATCTTTTTATTGATGCTATGACAACCAAAACAAATGGCAGCATACAACCCCTAACAAAACAGATTTACAATTCTTATTTCAGCTAACCAGACACGCAAATCTCAAAGGCGATTGCGGCGTGCTCAGAAGGAATTTTTGAGCATGGTCAGATCCGTTGGAAAGAGCACGAGTTAAGCTTTCCAGATTGTACTGAAACACCTGATTTGGATATCGGACGTGGAAATTGCGTCAGTTTTCTTCTCGTGCTGGACAGGGACTCCGAATCAGAAAGTGACAAGAACTCGAAACTCTAAAGGATTAAACTAAGACCAGCAACTCGACGCGACCGATGCAACCGAAAACTCAACAAGCCCTAACTAAGCAGTACTAGCAAAGGCTCAAAGGGTTTATAGGATTGCGGTAAAACTAATCTACTATTTTTTTTGGCTTTTCTGGACTATAGGAAATTAAAATCAGCAAAGAATTGATACACTCTCACCGATAAACCTCGCTCTGATTACCAACTGATGAGAACCCGCTGGGGTTTGTGCCCGATCTTTCGATGAGAGGCGTGGGGGATAACTCGATTGGAGGAGACGATGTTCACGGCCCGACTACAGCCTTTCAAAGACTGCGCCTTAGCGACCGATACACCACCTCCTATGGATGCCGCGATCTTGTGGGAGCGCGTCACCTGACCTGTCTTGCAAGCAATCGAAGAACTAGCAAGAACAAGTATGATACAAGTACTGAATTTACTAGATGGGAATTGAAGTGTCTCAATCTCAAACTCAATCACCAACGAAGTGGGGTTCCGTCGACTCGAAGACGGGCGGCTGGACCAGCACGCGCGCTTACAAGCAAGTAGCAATGGCTAAACTTGATCTAAACAAAACCCAATCTGTTTGTGGCGGCTATGGAGGTATAAAAGAGGGTTGAGGACGACCAGGACGAGGTTGGGGTCGTCCTACAACCCTAGGACGCGCCCCTAATGGACCCAACTTGATACACGGCCCATTGGCCCAAAATAAGGTGACGCAGCACCGTGAGCAGAAAAGGTCTCTGTAGTAAATCGATGATTGCGGCCGCATCTGAACAGGTACGAGGGTGAGTCCAGATCCATCTGAAAGTAGACTTGATAAGCTTTCCATCAAGTACTTAAACGCTCAAAACGGAGTCCAGATGAAACCGTGGTGGCCGTCGTAAGTCAGTACTTTCCTGCAGTCCGAATCCAGACTTTCCAAAACGTGTTGGATTTGGTCTCTTTCCTTCCTTAGGCCAATGTGACGTGGTAACCTGATGGGGGACGTGGGAATACTTAGAATTGGTCCCCAATCAACTTCTTTGGTCCTCCATGTCTTCCATATGTGTCTAACACTCTTTTTAATCCACGTATGTATTTCTGAAAATGAGAATGAACACACATCATGGCGCAACATCAATTCATCGAATGTACCAACAATAATTGTGATATAGGATTGATTCACCTTTGGTTTGCAAGCCATTAATATGGTCGTATCTAAGCCGGTGAGGTCCTCATCATTCTCCCCTTCTTGGCTGCAAGTCGTCCTCGACTTGCTCTGGTGGCATTCTACGGCGATTGCTTTGTTGTTTAAGCATGGAAGGACATCCATGTTGCATGACCACAACCAGCAATGCTCCCCTTCTTTGGGCTGACCCTGTTGCTTAAGAAAAAAACTAGCGAAACTTTGCAAAACATCGTTAGTCTTAGTGCAGCCCTCTATTTGATTATGATATTGTAACCCAAAAGGATATTCCAGATTAGAGCAGATATAAACTTTATGCACCAAATACTCTCCTTTGCAATTATACTTGCCAACAAAGTGATATGTATGATTAGACAAGCATGAAAATTCAGAATATGCAAAAAGTTTCTCCTCGAAACATTTTAGATCACAAAGAATATCAAATTCAATATAACCCAAAGTATTTAAAGAAGACATCAATTTCAATTCATCATGTGCACAAGTAATAGGATGGAAAAGCTTTGTTTCAGCACATGTGTATGGTTTCAAATAAAAAATATCACTCTTATTCACTACTTGTGGCATAGAAGTACAAGAAGCATCATCGCACAAGTTCTCTTTATCATAAGGAACAACAACTAATTCTTCTTGTGACAAAATCAAATTAGTTGTAGGTTCCACATTTTGATTAGCATGCAGAGTGGACAAATTTCCAACACTATGGGACACATCATTCTTGCAAGTACTATTAGATGAAAGAATTTCCTTTTCAGCACTCATAGCAAGCCAAAACAATGAAGCAATATTGTTGTATGATTTGCTAATTAGCATGGTTCAAATTTCAGAATTAAGCCCTTTCATGAACCTACACATAACATCTTTCTTGCATTCATCTAATCCACCAAACATGACACAAATCTTAAACCTATGATAGTATTCTTTGACAGTCCTACTGCCTTGCTTCAATTTGTCCAATTTTTCAAGTAAACAGACAGCATAATATTCTGGAACATATTCATGTCGAAAAAGCATTTTAAATTCATTCCAAGTTTGTGGAACTTTGTTGTGCCTACAAATGTGTTTCCATGTAATCAAAGCATATTTTGTTAAAGCACTAGATGCAGCAAAAATCATTTCATGTTCAGACAAGTCATAATTATCAAATTCTGCATCTACCTTAAGCTCCCAATCAATATAAGCTTCAGGATCAAACATACCAGCATATAATGGCAAATGTTGAATGACATCCCGAAGATGAGGGTCTAGTTTCAACCGCTCAAAAATCTCTGTATCACCTGCCATGATTAGTTGACAACAAGAAACACAAAAATAAGATGTATCCTCCTATCAACTACTAGATGTGTTGGTTCTAATTCTCTCAAACTATCCTTGTTCAAACAAGCTCTTACAAATTCTTACCAAGCCAAACAGTTGGTGACAGCAACCAACAAGACAACAACCTCAAAGATAGTGTATCGGTGCTGCAGCAACAAGACCTGTCAAACTGTAGTCGGATATGTGGAGCTATAGGTGGGCTGAAAAGCAAGGAATAGCTAGCACCACGTTAGTTAAACAAAGCAAGCTGATTAATCGTTCAACGGTGGCACTGTGCTGGTCCTAGCCTAGACCGTGCTAGAGACGCGAGCCTCGACACAATGGAAGTTACAATGCACCACCGAAAACAATAGATACTCACGATGAACAGATCAGCCCCCTTTCTTTCTTTCTTTCTTTTTTTTTCTTTTCTTTTTTTTTCTTTTTTTTGTTCCTCTTCTTTTTGGGGACTAAAATCTTTTTATTGATGCTATGACAACCAAAACAAATGGCAGCATACAACCCCTAACAAAACAGATTTACAATTCTTATTTCAGCTAACCAGACACGCAAATCTCAAAGGCGATTGCGGCGTGCTCAGAAGGAATTTTTGAGCATGGTCAGATCCGTTGGAAAGAGCACGAGTTAAGCTTTCCAGATTGTACTGAAACACCTGATTTGGATATCGGACGTGGAAATTGCGTCAGTTTTCTTCTCGTGCTGGACAGGGACTCCGAATCAGAAAGTGACAAGAACTCGAAACTCTAAAGGATTAAACTAAGACCAGCAACTCGACGCGACCGATGCAACCGAAAACTCAACAAGCCCTAACTAAGCAGTACTAGCAAAGGCTCAAAGGGTTTATAGGATTGCGGTAAAACTAATCTACTATTTTTTTTGGCTTTTCTGGACTATAGGAAATTAAAATCAGCAAAGAATTGATACACTCTCACTGATAAACCTCGCTCTGATTACCAACTGATGAGAACCCGCTGGGGTTTGTGCCCGATCTTTCGATGAGAGGCGTGGGGGATAACTCGATTGGAGGAGACGATGTTCACGGCCCGACTACAGCCTTTCAAAGACTGCGCCTTAGCGACCGATACACCACCTCCTATGGATGCCGCGATCTTGTGGGAGCGCGTCACCTGACCTGTCTTGCAAGCAATCGAAGAACTAGCAAGAACAAGTATGATACAAGTACTGAATTTACTAGATGGGAATTGAAGTGTCTCAATCTCAAACTCAATCACCAACGAAGTGGGGTTCCGTCGACTCGAAGACGGGCGGCTGGACCAGCACGCGCGCTTACAAGCAAGTAGCAATGGCTAAACTTGATCTAAACAAAACCCAATCTGTTTGTGGCGGCTATGGAGGTATAAAAGAGGGTGGAGGACGACCAGGACGAGGTTGGGGTCGTCCTACAACCCTAGGACGCGCCCCTAATGGACCCAACTTGATACACGGCCCATTGGCCCAAAATAAGGTGACGCAGCACCGTGAGCAGAAAAGGTCTCTGTAGTAAATCGATGATTGCGGCCGCATCTGAACAGGTACGAGGGTGAGTCCAGATCCATCTGAAAGTAGACTTGATAAGCTTTCCATCAAGTACTTAAACGCCCAAAACGGAGTCCAGATGAAACCGTGGTGGCCGTCGTAAGTCAGTACTTTCCTGCAGTCCGAATCCAGACTTTCCAAAACGTGTTGGATTTGGTCTCTTTCCTTCCTTAGGCCAATGTGACGTGGTAACCTGATGGGGGACGTGGGAATACTTAGAATTGGTCCCCAATCAACTTCTTTGGTCCTCCATGTCTTCCATATGTGTCTAACACTCTTTTTAATCCACGTATGTATTTCTGAAAATGAGAATGAACACACATCATGGCGCAACATCAATTCATCGAATGTACCAACAATAATTGTGATATAGGATTGATTCACCTTTGGTTTGCAAGCCATTAATATGGTCGTATCTAAGCCGGTGAGGTCCTCATCATTCTCCCCTTCTTGGCTGCAAGTCGTCCTCGACTTGCTCTGGTGGCATTCTACGGCGATTGCTTTGTTGTTTAAGCATGGAAGGACATCCATGTTGCATGACCACAACCAGCAATGCTCCCCTTCTTTGGGCTGACCCTGTTGCTTAAGAAAAAAACTAGCGAAACTTTGCGAAACATCGTTAGTCTTAGTGCAGCCCTCTATTTGATTATGATATTGTAACCCAAAAGGATATTCCAGATTAGAGCAGATATAAACTTTATGCACCAAATACTCTCCTTTGCAATTATACTTGCCAACAAAGTGATATGTATGATTAGACAAGCATGAAAATTCAGAATATGCAAAAAGTTTCTCCTCGAAACATTTTAGATCACAAAGAATATCAAATTCAATATAACCCAAAGTATTTAAAGAAGACATCAATTTCAATTCATCATGTGCACAAGTAATAGGATGGAAAAGCTTTGTTTCAGCACATGTGTATGGTTTCAAATAAAAAATATCACTCTTATTCACTACTTGTGGCATAGAAGTACAAGAAGCATCATCGCACAAGTTCTCTTTATCATAAGGAACAACAACTAATTCTTCTTGTGACAAAATCAAATTAGTTGTAGGTTCCACATTTTGATTAGCATGCAGAGTGGACAAATTTCCAACACTATGGGACACATCATTCTTGCAAGTACTATTAGATGAAAGAATTTCCTTTTCAGCACTCATAGCAAGCCAAAACAATGAAGCAATATTGTTGTATGATTTGCTAATTAGCATGGTTCAAATTTCAGAATTAAGCCCTTTCATGAACCTACACATAACATCTTTCTTGCATTCATCTAATCCACCAAACATGACACAAATCTTAAACCTATGATAGTATTCTTTGACAGTCCTACTGCCTTGCTTCAATTTGTCCAATTTTTCAAGTAAACAGACAGCATAATATTCTGGAACATATTCATGTCGAAAAAGCATTTTAAATTCATTCCAAGTTTGTGGAACTTTGTTGTGCCTACAAATGTGTTTCCATGTAATCAAAGCATATTTTGTTAAAGCACTAGATGCAGCAAAAATCATTTCATGTTCAGACAAGTCATAATTATCAAATTCTGCATCTACCTTAAGCTCCCAATCAATATAAGCTTCAGGATCAAACATACCAGCATATAATGGCAAATGTTGAATGACATCCCGAAGATGAAGGTCTAGTTTCAACCGCTCAAAAATCTCTGTATCACCTGCCATGATTAGTTGACAACAAGAAACACAAAAATAAGATGTATCCTCCTATCAACTACTAGATGTGTTGGTTCTAATTCTCTCAAACTATCCTTGTTCAAACAAGCTCTTACAAATTCTTACCAAGCCAAACAGTTGGTGACAGCAACCAACAAGACAACAACCTCAAAGATAGTGTATCGGTGCTGCAGCAACAAGACCTGTCAAACTGTAGTCGGATATGTGGAGCTATAGGTGGGCTGAAAAGCAAGGAATAGCTAGCACCACGTTAGTTAAACAAAGCAAGCTGATTAATCGTTCAACGGTGGCACTGTGCTGGTCCTAGCCTAGACCGTGCTAGAGACGCGAGCCTCGACACAATGGAAGTTACAATGCACCACCGAAAACAATAGATACTCACGATGAACAGATCAGCCCCCTTTCTTTCTTTCTTTCTTTTTTTTTCTTTTCTTTTTTTTTCTTTTTTTTGTTCCTCTTCTTTTTGGGGACTAAAATCTTTTTATTGATGCTATGACAACCAAAACAAATGGCAGCATACAACCCCTAACAAAACAGATTTACAATTCTTATTTCAGCTAACCAGACACGCAAATCTCAAAGGCGATTGCGGCGTGCTCAGAAGGAATTTTTGAGCATGGTCAGATCCGTTGGAAAGAGCACGAGTTAAGCTTTCCAGATTGTACTGAAACACCTGATTTGGATATCGGACGTGGAAATTGCGTCAGTTTTCTTCTCGTGCTGGACAGGGACTCCGAATCAGAAAGTGACAAGAACTCGAAACTCTAAAGGATTAAACTAAGACCAGCAACTCGACGCGACCGATGCAACCGAAAACTCAACAAGCCCTAACTAAGCAGTACTAGCAAAGGCTCAAAGGGTTTATAGGATTGAGGTAAAACTAATCTACTATTTTTTTTGGCTTTTCTGGACTATAGGAAATTAAAATCAGCAAAGAATTGATACACTCTCACCGATAAACCTCGCTCTGATTACCAACTGATGAGAACCCGCTGGGGTTTGTGCCCGATCTTTCGATGAGAGGCGTGGGGGATAACTCGATTGGAGGAGACGATGTTCACGGCCCGACTACAGCCTTTCAAAGACTGCGCCTTAGCGACCGATACACCACCTCCTATGGATGCCGCGATCTTGTGGGAGCGCGTCACCTGACCTGTCTTGCAAGCAATCGAAGAACTAGCAAGAACAAGTATGATACAAGTACTGAATTTACTAGATGGGAATTGAAGTGTCTCAATCTCAAACTCAATCACCAACGAAGTGGGGTTCCGTCGACTCGAAGACGGGCGGCTGGACCAGCACGCGCGCTTACAAGCAAGTAGCAATGGCTAAACTTGATCTAAACAAAACCCAATCTGTTTGTGGCGGCTATGGAGGTATAAAAGAGGGTGGAGGACGACCAGGACGAGGTTGGGGTCGTCCTACAACCCTAGGACGCGCCCCTAATGGACCCAACTTGATACACGGCCCATTGGCCCAAAATAAGGTGACGCAGCACCGTGAGCAGAAAAGGTCTCTGTAGTAAATCGATGATTGCGGCCGCATCTGAACAGGTACGAGGGTGAGTCCAGATCCATCTGAAAGTAGACTTGATAAGCTTTCCATCAAGTACTTAAACGCCCAAAACGGAGTCCAGATGAAACCGTGGTGGCCGTCGTAAGTCAGTACTTTCCTGCAGTCCGAATCCAGACTTTCCAAAACGTGTTGGATTTGGTCTCTTTCCTTCCTTAGGCCAATGTGACGTGGTAACCTGATGGGGGACGTGGGAATACTTAGAATTGGTCCCCAATCAACTTCTTTGGTCCTCCATGTCTTCCATATGTGTCTAACACTCTTTTTAATCCACGTATGTATTTCTGAAAATGAGAATGAACACACATCATGGCGCAACATCAATTCATCGAATGTACCAACAATAATTGTGATATAGGATTGATTCACCTTTGGTTTGCAAGCCATTAATATGGTCGTATCTAAGCCGGTGAGGTCCTCATCATTCTCCCCTTCTTGGCTGCAAGTCGTCCTCGACTTGCTCTGGTGGCATTCTACGGCGATTGCTTTGTTGTTTAAGCATGGAAGGACATCCATGTTGCATGACCACAACCAGCAATGCTCCCCTTCTTTGGGCTGACCCTGTTGCTTAAGAAAAAAACTAGCGAAACTTTGCAAAACATCGTTAGTCTTAGTGCAGCCCTCTATTTGATTATGATATTGTAACCCAAAAGGATATTCCAGATTAGAGCAGATATAAACTTTATGCACCAAATACTCTCCTTTGCAATTATACTTGCCAACAAAGTGATATGTATGATTAGACAAGCATGAAAATTCAGAATATGCAAAAAGTTTCTCCTCGAAACATTTTAGATCACAAAGAATATCAAATTCAATATAACCCAAAGTATTTAAAGAAGACATCAATTTCAATTCATCATGTGCACAAGTAATAGGATGGAAAAGCTTTGTTTCAGCACATGTGTATGGTTTCAAATAAAAAATATCACTCTTATTCACTACTTGTGGCATAGAAGTACAAGAAGCATCATCGCACAAGTTCTCTTTATCATAAGGAACAACAACTAATTCTTCTTGTGACAAAATCAAATTAGTTGTAGGTTCCACATTTTGATTAGCATGCAGAGTGGACAAATTTCCAACACTATGGGACACATCATTCTTGCAAGTACTATTAGATGAAAGAATTTCCTTTTCAGCACTCATAGCAAGCCAAAACAATGAAGCAATATTGTTGTATGATTTGCTAATTAGCATGGTTCAAATTTCAGAATTAAGCCCTTTCATGAACCTACACATAACATCTTTCTTGCATTCATCTAATCCACCAAACATGACACAAATCTTAAACCTATGATAGTATTCTTTGACAGTCCTACTGCCTTGCTTCAATTTGTCCAATTTTTCAAGTAAACAGACAGCATAATATTCTGGAACATATTCATGTCGAAAAAGCATTTTAAATTCATTCCAAGTTTGTGGAACTTTGTTGTGCCTACAAATGTGTTTCCATGTAATCAAAGCATATTTTGTTAAAGCACTAGATGCAGCAAAAATCATTTCATGTTCAGACAAGTCATAATTATCAAATTCTGCATCTACCTTAAGCTCCCAATCAATATAAGCTTCAGGATCAAACATACCAGCATATAATGGCAAATGTTGAATGACATCCCGAAGATGAAGGTCTAGTTTCAACCGCTCAAAAATCTCTGTATCACCTGCCATGATTAGTTGACAACAAGAAACACAAAAATAAGATGTATCCTCCTATCAACTACTAGATGTGTTGGTTCTAATTCTCTCAAACTATCCTTGTTCAAACAAGCTCTTACAAATTCTTACCAAGCCAAACAGTTGGTGACAGCAACCAACAAGACAACAACCTCAAAGATAGTGTATCGGTGCTGCAGCAACAAGACCTGTCAAACTGTAGTCGGATATGTGGAGCTATAGGTGGGCTGAAAAGCAAGGAATAGCTAGCACCACGTTAGTTAAACAAAGCAAGCTGATTAATCGTTCAACGGTGGCACTGTGCTGGTCCTAGCCTAGACCGTGCTAGAGACGCGAGCCTCGACACAATGGAAGTTACAATGCACCACCGAAAACAATAGATACTCACGATGAACAGATCAGCCCCCTTTCTTTCTTTCTTTCTTTTTTTTTCTTTTCTTTTTTTTTCTTTTTTTTGTTCCTCTTCTTTTTGGGGACTAAAATCTTTTTATTGATGCTATGACAACCAAAACAAATGGCAGCATACAACCCCTAACAAAACAGATTTACAATTCTTATTTCAGCTAACCAGACACGCAAATCTCAAAGGCGATTGCGGCGTGCTCAGAAGGAATTTTTGAGCATGGTCAGATCCGTTGGAAAGAGCACGAGTTAAGCTTTCCAGATTGTACTGAAACACCTGATTT
The DNA here is from genome assembly GCA_033239725.1 of Echinochloa phyllopogon. Classification (NCBI taxonomy): domain Eukaryota; kingdom Viridiplantae; phylum Streptophyta; class Magnoliopsida; order Poales; family Poaceae; genus Echinochloa; species Echinochloa phyllopogon. The sequence goes on from BTCW01000018.1 coordinate 36,705,656, forward strand.
GGATATCGGACGTGGAAATTGCGTCAGTTTTCTTCTCGTGCTGGACAGGGACTCCGAATCAGAAAGTGACAAGAACTCGAAACTCTAAAGGATTAAACTAAGACCAGCAACTCGACGCGACCGATGCAACCGAAAACTCAACAAGCCCTAACTAAGCAGTACTAGCAAAGGCTCAAAGGGTTTATAGGATTGCGGTAAAACTAATCTACTATTTTTTTTGGCTTTTCTGGACTATAGGAAATTAAAATCAGCAAAGAATTGATACACTCTCACCGATAAACCTCGCTCTGATTACCAACTGATGAGAACCCGCTGGGGTTTGTGCCCGATCTTTCGATGAGAGGCGTGGGGGATAACTCGATTGGAGGAGACGATGTTCACGGCCCGACTACAGCCTTTCAAAGACTGCGCCTTAGCGACCGATACACCACCTCCTATGGATGCCGCGATCTTGTGGGAGCGCGTCACCTGACCTGTCTTGCAAGCAATCGAAGAACTAGCAAGAACAAGTATGATACAAGTACTGAATTTACTAGATGGGAATTGAAGTGTCTCAATCTCAAACTCAATCACCAACGAAGTGGGGTTCCGTCGACTCGAAGACGGGCGGCTGGACCAGCACGCGCGCTTACAAGCAAGTAGCAATGGCTAAACTTGATCTAAACAAAACCCAATCTGTTTGTGGCGGCTATGGAGGTATAAAAGAGGGTGGAGGACGACCAGGACGAGGTTGGGGTCGTCCTACAACCCTAGGACGCGCCCCTAATGGACCCAACTTGATACACGGCCCATTGGCCCAAAATAAGGTGACGCAGCACCGTGAGCAGAAAAGGTCTCTGTAGTAAATCGATGATTGCGGCCGCATCTGAACAGGTACGAGGGTGAGTCCAGATCCATCTGAAAGTAGACTTGATAAGCTTTCCATCAAGTACTTAAACGCCCAAAACGGAGTCCAGATGAAACCGTGGTGGCCGTCGTAAGTCAGTACTTTCCTGCAGTCCGAATCCAGACTTTCCAAAACGTGTTGGATTTGGTCTCTTTCCTTCCTTAGGCCAATGTGACGTGGTAACCTGATGGGGGACGTGGGAATACTTAGAATTGGTCCCCAATCAACTTCTTTGGTCCTCCATGTCTTCCATATGTGTCTAACACTCTTTTTAATCCACGTATGTATTTCTGAAAATGAGAATGAACACACATCATGGCGCAACATCAATTCATCGAATGTACCAACAATAATTGTGATATAGGATTGATTCACCTTTGGTTTGCAAGCCATTAATATGGTCGTATCTAAGCCGGTGAGGTCCTCATCATTCTCCCCTTCTTGGCTGCAAGTCGTCCTCGACTTGCTCTGGTGGCATTCTACGGCGATTGCTTTGTTGTTTAAGCATGGAAGGACATCCATGTTGCATGACCACAACCAGCAATGCTCCCCTTCTTTGGGCTGACCCTGTTGCTTAAGAAAAAAACTAGCGAAACTTTGCAAAACATCGTTAGTCTTAGTGCAGCCCTCTATTTGATTATGATATTGTAACCCAAAAGGATATTCCAGATTAGAGCAGATATAAACTTTATGCACCAAATACTCTCCTTTGCAATTATACTTGCCAACAAAGTGATATGTATGATTAGACAAGCATGAAAATTCAGAATATGCAAAAAGTTTCTCCTCGAAACATTTTAGATCACAAAGAATATCAAATTCAATATAACCCAAAGTATTTAAAGAAGACATCAATTTCAATTCATCATGTGCACAAGTAATAGGATGGAAAAGCTTTGTTTCAGCACATGTGTATGGTTTCAAATAAAAAATATCACTCTTATTCACTACTTGTGGCATAGAAGTACAAGAAGCATCATCGCACAAGTTCTCTTTATCATAAGGAACAACAACTAATTCTTCTTGTGACAAAATCAAATTAGTTGTAGGTTCCACATTTTGATTAGCATGCAGAGTGGACAAATTTCCAACACTATGGGACACATCATTCTTGCAAGTACTATTAGATGAAAGAATTTCCTTTTCAGCACTCATAGCAAGCCAAAACAATGAAGCAATATTGTTGTATGATTTGCTAATTAGCATGGTTCAAATTTCAGAATTAAGCCCTTTCATGAACCTACACATAACATCTTTCTTGCATTCATCTAATCCACCAAACATGACACAAATCTTAAACCTATGATAGTATTCTTTGACAGTCCTACTGCCTTGCTTCAATTTGTCCAATTTTTCAAGTAAACAGTCAGCATAATATTTTGGAACATATTCATCTCGAAAAAGCATTTTAAATTCATTCCAAGTTTGTGGAACTTTGTTGTGCCTACAAATGTGTTTCCATGTAATCAAAGCATATTTTGTTAAAGCACTAGATGCAGCAAAAATCATTTCATGTTCAGACAAGTCATAATTATCAAATTCTGCATCTACCTTAAGCTCCCAATCAATATAAGCTTCAGGATCAAACATACCAGCATATAATGGCAAATGTTGAATGACATCCTGAAGATGAGGGTCTAGTTTCAACCGCTCAAAAATCTCTGTATCATCTGCCATGATTAGTTGACAACAAGAAACACAAAAATAAGATGTATCCTCCTGTCAACTACTAGATGTGTTGGTTTTAATTCTCTCAAACTATCCTTGTTCAAACAAGCTCTTACAAATTCTTACCAAGCCAAACAGGTGGTGACAGCAACCAACAAGACAACAACCTCAAAGATAGTGTATCGGTGCTGCAGCAACAAGACCTGTCAAACTGTAGTCGGATATGTGGAGCTATAGGTGGGCTGAAACAAGGAAAAGCTAGCACCACGTTAGTTAAACAAAGCAAGCTGAATAATCGTTCAACGGCGGTACTGTGCTGGTCCTAGCCTAGACCATGCTAGAGACGTGAGCCTCGACACAAGGGAAGTTACAATGCACCACCGAAAACAATAGATACTCACGATGAACAGATCAGCCCCCTTTCTTTCTTTCTTTCTTTCTTTTTTTTATCTTTTCTTTTTTTATCTTTTTTTTCTATTCCTCTTCTTTTTGGGGACTAAAATCTTTTTATTGATGCTATGACAACCAAAACAAATGGCAGCATACAACCCCTAACAAAACAGATTTACAATTCTTATTTCAGCTAACCAGACACGCAAATCTCAAAGGCGATTGCGGCGTGTTCAGAAAGAATTTTTGAGCACGGTCAGATCCGTTGGAAAGAGCACGAGTTAAGCTTTCCAGATTGTACTCAAACACCTGATTTGGATATCGGACGTGGAAACTGCGTCAGTTTTCTTCTCGTGCTGGACAGGGACTCCGAATCAGAAAGTGACAAGAACTCGAAACTCTAAAGGATTAAACTAAGACCAGCAACTCGACGCGACCGATGCAACCGAAAACTCAACAAGCCCTAACTAAGCAGTACTAGCAACGGCTCAAAGGGTTTATAGGATTGCGGTAAAACTAATCTACTATTTTTTTTGGCTTTTCTGGACTATAGGAAATTAAAATCAGCAAAGAATTGATACACTATCACCGATAAACCTGGCTCTGATTACCAACTGATGTGAACCCACTGGGGTTTGTGCCCGATCTTTCGATGAGAGGCGTGGGGGATAACTCGATTGGAGGAGACGATGTTCACGGCCCGACTACAACCTTTCAAAGACTGCGCCTTAGCGACCGATACACCACCTCCTATGGATGCCGCGATCTTGTGGGAGCGCGTCACCTGACCTGTCCTGCAAGCAATCGAAGAACTAGCAAGAACAAGTATGATACAAGTACTGAATTTACTAGATGGGAATTGAAGTGTCTCAATCTCAAACTCAATCACCAACGAAGTGGGGTTCCGTCGACTCGAAGACGGGCGGCTGGACCAGCACGCGCGCTTACAAGCAAGTAGCAATGGCTAAACTTGATCTAAACAAAACCCAATCTGTTTGTGGCGGCTATGAAGGTATAAAAGAGGGTGAATGACGACCAGGATGAGTTTGGGGTCGTCCTACAACCATCAAGTCTACTTAAACGCCCAAAACGGAGTCCAGATGAAACCGTGGTGGCCGTCGTAAGTCAGTACTTTCCTGCAGTCCGAATCCAGACTTTCCAAAACGTGTTGGATTTGGTCTCTTTCCTTCCTTAGGCCAATGTGACGTGGTAACCTGATGGGGGACGTGGGAATACTTAGAATTGGTCCCCAATCAACTTCTTTGGTCCTCCATGTCTTCCATATGTGTCTAACACTCTTTTTAATCCACGTATGTATTTCTGAAAATGAGAATGAACACACATCATGGCGCAACATCAATTCATCGAATGTACCAACAATAATTGTGATATAGGATTGATTCACCTTTGGTTTGCAAGCCATTAATATGGTCGTATCTAAGCCGGTGAGGTCCTCATCAGTAACGAAACTGACCCAAACGAACCAAAACATTACTATTAGGTCCAAAAAAGTGGATTGGGTGCGTTCATTTTGTTTCTGGATGAATCGGTGCATCGTTTCATTTCCGGCCCGGATCGATGCATTAAATGCAACACTGGCATGATTTTCGTCACAGTAACGAAACTGACCCAAACGAACCGAAACATAACTATTGGGTCCAAAAAAGTGGATTGGGTGCGTTTGTTTCGTTTCTGGACGAATCGGTGCATCGTTTCTTTTCCGGCCCGGATCGGTGCATTAAATGCAACACCGGCATGGTTTTCGGCACAGTAACGAAACTGACCCAAACGAACCAAAACATCACTATTGGGTCCAAAAAAGTGGATTGGGTGCGTTCATTTTGTTTCTAGATGAATCGGTGCATCGTTCCATTTCCGGCCCGGATCGATGCATTAAATGCAACACCGGCATGATTTTTGGCACAGTAACGAAAATGACCCAAACGAACCAAAACATCACTATTGGCTACATAAATGTGGATTTGGCATGTTTGTTTCGTTTCTGGACGAATCGGTGCATCGTTTCATTTCTGGCCCGGATCGGTGCATTAAATGCAACACCGGCATGGTTTTCGGCACAGTAACGAAACTGACCCAAACGAACCAAAACATTACTATTGGGTCCAAAAAAGTGGATTGGGTGCGTTCATTTTGTTTCTGGATGAATCGGTGCATCGTTTCATTTCCGGCCCGGATCGATGCATTAAATGCAACACTGGCATGATTTTCGTCACAGTAACGAAACTGACCCAAACGAACCGAAACATAACTATTGGGTCCAAAAAAGTGGATTGGGTGCGTTTGTTTCGTTTCTGGACGAATCGGTGCATCGTTTCTTTTTCGGCCCGGATCTGTGCATTAAATGCAACACCGGCATGGTTTTCGGCACAGTAACGAAACTGACCCAAACCAACCAAAACATCACTATTGGGTCCACAAAAGTCGATTGGGCGCATTCGTTTAGTTTCTGGACGAATCGGTGCATCGTTTCATTTCCGGCCCGGATCGGTGCATTAAATGCAACACCGGCATGGTTTTCGGAATAGTAACGAAACTGACCCAAACGAACCAAAACATCACTATTGGGTCCAAAAAGGTAGATTGGGTGCATTCGTTTCATTTCTAGACGAATCGGTGCATCCTTTCATTTCCGGCCCGGATCGGTGCATTAAATGCACCAACGGCATGGTTTTCGGCACAGTAACGAAACTGACCCAAACAAATCCAAACATCACTATTGGGTCGAAAAAAGTGGATTGGGTGCGTTTGTTTCATTTCTGGATGAATCGGTGCATCCTTTCATCTCCGGCCCGGATCGGTGCATTAAATGCAACACCGACATGGTTTTCGGCACAGTAACGAAACTGACCCAAACGAACCAAAACATCACTATTGGGTCCAAAAAAGTGGATTGGGTGCGTTCATTTTGTTTCTAGATGAATCGGTGCATCGTTTCATTTCTGGCCCGGATCGATGCATTAAATGCAACACCGGCATGGTTTTCGGCACAGTAACGAAACTGACCCAAACGAACCAAAACAAAACTATAGGGTCCAAAAAAGTCGATTGGGCGCGTTCGTTTCATTTCTGGATGAATCGGTGCATCGTTTCTTTTCCGGCCCGGATCGGTGCATTAAATGCAACACCGGCATGGTTTTTGGCACAGTAACGAAACTGACCCAAACCAAACAAAACATCACTATTGGGTCCACAAAAGTGGATTGGGTGCGTTCATTTTGTTTCTGGATGAATCGGTGCAGCGTTTCATTTCCGGCCCGGATCGATGCATTAAATGCAACACCGGCATGATTTTTGGCACAGTAACGAAAATGACCCAAATGAACCAAAACATCACTATTGGCTACATAAATGTGGATTTGGCATGTTTGTTTCGTTTCTGGACGAATCGGTGCATCGTTTCATTTCCGGCCCGGATCGGTGCATTAAATGCAACACCGGCATGGTTTTCGGCACAGTAACGAAACTGACCCAAACGAACCAAAACATTACTATTGGGTCCAAAAAAGTGGATTGGGTGCGTTCATTTTGTTTCTGGATGAATCGGTGCATCGTTTCAATTCCGGCCCGGATCGATGCATGAAATGCAACACTGGCATGATTTTCGTCACAGTAACGAAACTGACCCAAACGAACCGAAACATAACTATTGGGTCCAAAAAAGTGGATTGGGTGCGTTTGTTTCGTTTCTGGACGAATCGGTGCATCGTTTCATTTCCGGCCCGGATCGGTTCATAAATGCAACACCGGCATGGTTTTCGGCACAGTAACGAAACTGACCCAAACCAACCAAAACATCACTATTGGGTCCACAAAAGTCGATTGGGCGCATTCGTTTAGTTTCTGGACGAATCGGTGCATCGTTTCATTTCCGGCCCGGATCGGTGCATTAAATGCAACACCGGCATGGTTTTCGGAATAGTAACGAAACTGACCCAAACAAACCAAAACATCACTATTGGGTCCAAAAAGGTAGATTGGGTGCGTTCGTTTCATTTCTAGACGAATCGGTGCATCCTTTCATTTCCGACCCGGATCGGTGCATTAAATGCACCAACGGCATGGTTTTCGGCACAGTAACGAAACTGACCCAAACGAACCAAAACATTACTATTGGGTCCAAAAAAGTGGATTGGGTGCGTTCATTTTGTTTCTGGATGAATCGGTGCATCGTTTCATTTCCGGCCCGGATCGATGCATGAAATGCAACACTGGCATGATTTTCGTCACAGTAACGAAACTGACCCAAACGAACCGAAACATAACTATTGGGTCCAAAAAAGTGGATTGGGTGCGTTTGTTTCGTTTCTGGACGAATCGGTGCATCGTTTCTTTTCCGGCCCGGATCTGTGCATTAAATGCAACACCGGCATGGTTTTCGGCACAGTAACGAAACTGACCCAAACCAACCAAAACATCACAATTGGGTCCACAAAAGTCGATTGGGCGCATTCGTTTAGTTTCTGGACGAATCGGTGCATCGTTTCATTTCCGGCCCGGATCGGTGCATTAAATGCAACACCGGCATGGTTTTCGGAATAGTAACGAAACTGACCCAAACGAACCAAAACATCACTATTGGGTCCAAAAAGGTAGATTGGGTGCGTTCGTTTCATTTCTAGACGAATCAGTGCATCCTTTCATTTCCGGCCCGGATCGGTGCATTAAATGCACCAACGGCATGGTTTTCGGCACAGTAACGAAACTGACCCAAACAAATCCAAACATCACTATTGGGTCGAAAAAAGTGGATTGGGTGCGTTTGTTTCATTTCTGGACGAATCGGTGCATCCTTTCATCTCCGGCCCGGATCGGTGCATTAAATGCAACACCGGCATGGTTTTCGGCACAGTAACGAAACTGACCCAAACGAACCAAAACATCACTATTGGGTCCAAAAAAGTGGATTGGGTGCGTTCATTTTGTTTCTAGATGAATCGGTGCATCGTTTCATTTCTGGCCCGGATCGATGCATTAAATGCAACACCGGCATGGTTTTCGGCACAGTAACGAAACTGACCCAAACGAACCAAAACAAAACTATAGGGTCCAAAAAAGTCGATTGGGCGCGTTCGTTTCATTTCTGGATGAATCGGTGCATCATTTCATTTCCGGCCCGGATCTGTGCATTAAATGCAACACCGGCATGGTTTTCGGCACAGTAACGAAACTGACCCAAACGAACCAAAACAAAACTATAGGGTCCAAAAAAGTCGATTGGGCGCGTTCGTTTCATTTCTGGATGAATCGGTGCATCATTTCATTTCCGGCCCGGATCTGTGCATTAAATGCAACACCGGCATGGTTTTCGGCACAGTAACGAAACTGACCCAAACGAACCAAAACATCACTATTGGGTCCAAAAAAGTGGATTGGGTGCGTTCATTTTGTTTCTAGATGAATCGGTGCATCGTTCCATTTCCGGCCCGGATCGATGCATTAAATGCAATACCGGCATGTTTTTTGGCACAGTAACGAAAATGACCCAAACGAACCAAAACATCACTATTGGCTACATAAATGTGGATTTGGCATGTTCGTTTCGTTTCTGGACGAATCGGTGCATCGTTTCATTTCCGGCCCGGATCGGTGCATTAAATGCAACACCGGCATGGTTTTTGGCACAGTAACGAAACTGACCCAAACGAACCAAAACATTACTATTAGGTCCAAAAAAGTGGATTGGGTGCGTTCATTTTGTTTCTGGATGAATCGGTGCATCGTTTCATTTCCGGCCCGGATCGATGCATTAAATGCAACACTGGCATGATTTTCGTCACAGTAACGAAACTGACCCAAACGAACCGAAACATAACTATTGGGTCCAAAAAAGTGGATTGGGTGCGTTTGTTTCGTTTCTGGACGAATCGGTGCATCGTTTCTTTTCCGGCCCGGATCGGTGCATTAAATGCAACACCGGCATGGTTTTCGGCACAGTAACGAAACTGACCCAAACGAACCAAAACATCACTATTGGGTCCAAAAAAGTGGATTGGGTGCGTTCATTTTGTTTCTAGATGAATCGGTGCATCGTTCCATTTCCGGCCCGGATCGATGCATTAAATGCAACACCGGCATGATTTTTGGCACAGTAACGAAAATGACCCAAACGAACCAAAACATCACTATTGGCTACATAAATGTGGATTTGGCATGTTTGTTTCGTTTCTGGACGAATCGGTGCATCGTTTCATTTCCGGCCCGAATCGGTGCATTAAATGCAACACCGGCATGGTTTTCGGCACAGTAACGAAACTGACCCAAACGAACCAAAACATTACTATTGGGTCCAAAAAAGTGGATTGGGTGCGTTCATTTTGTTTCTGGATGAATCGGTGCATCGTTTCATTTCCGGCCCGGATCGATGCATGAAATGCAACACTGGCATGATTTTCGTCACAGTAACGAAACTGACCCAAACAAATCCAAACATCACTATTGGGTCGAAAAAAGTGGATTGGGTGCGTTTGTTTCATTTCTGGATGAATCGGTGCATCCTTTCATCTCCGGCCCGGATCGGTGCATTAAATGCAACACCGGCATGGTTTTCGGCACAGTAACGAAACTGACCCAAACGAACCAAAACATCACTATTGGGTCCAAAAAAGTGGATTGGGTGCGTTCATTTTGTTTCTAGATGAATCGGTGCATCGTTTCATTTCTGGCCCGGATCGATGCATTAAATGCAACACCGGCATGGTTTTCGGCACAGTAACGAAACTGACCCAAACGAACCAAAACAAAACTATAGGGTCCAAAAAAGTCGATTGGGCGCGTTCGTTTCATTTCTGGATGAATCGGTGCATCGTTTCTTTTCCGGCCCGGATCGGTGCATTAAATGCAACACCGGCATGGTTTTTGGCACAGTAACGAAACTGACCCAAACCAAACAAAACATCACTATTGGGTCCACAAAAGTGGATTGGGTGCGTTCATTTTGTTTCTGGATGAATCGGTGCAGGGTTTCATTTCCGGCCCGGATCGATGCATTAAATGCAACACCGGCATGGTTTTCGGCACAGTAACGAAACTGACCCAAACGAACCAAAACATCACTATTGGGTCCAAAAAAGTGGATTGGGTGCGTTCATTTTGTTTCTAGATGAATCGGTGCATCGTTCCATTTCCGGCCCGGATCGATGCATTAAATGCAACACCGGCATGATTTTTGGCACAGTAACGAAAATGACCCAAACGAACCAAAACATCACTATTGGCTACATAAATGTGGATTTGGCATGTTTGTTTCGTTTCTGGACGAATCGGTGCATCGTTTCTTTTCCGGCCCGGATCGGTGCATTAAATGCAACACCGGCATGGTTTTCGGCACAGTAACGAAACTGACCCAAACGAACCAAAACATCACTATTGGGTCCAAAAAAGTGGATTGGGTGCGTTCATTTTGTTTCTAGATGAATCGGTGCATCGTTCCATTTCCGGCCCGGATCGATGCATTAAATGCAACACCGGCATGATTTTTGGCACAGTAACGAAAATGACCCAAACGAACCAAAACATCACTATTGGCTACATAAATGTGGATTTGGCATGTTTGTTTCGTTTCTGGACGAATCGGTGCATCGTTTCATTTCCGGCCCGAATCGGTGCATTAAATGCAACACCGGCATGGTTTTCGGCACAGTAACGAAACTGACCCAAACGAACCAAAACATTACTATTGGGTCCAAAAAAGTGGATTGGGTGCGTTCATTTTGTTTCTGGATGAATCGGTGCATCGTTTCATTTCCGGCCCGGATCGATGCATGAAATGCAACACTGGCATGATTTTCGTCACAGTAACGAAACTGACCCAAACAAATCCAAACATCACTATTGGGTCGAAAAAAGTGGATTGGGTGCGTTTGTTTCATTTCTGGATGAATCGGTGCATCCTTTCATCTCCGGCCCGGATCGGTGCATTAAATGCAACACCGGCATGGTTTTCGGCACAGTAACGAAACTGACCCAAACGAACCAAAACATCACTATTGGGTCCAAAAAAGTGGATTGGGTGCGTTCATTTTGTTTCTAGATGAATCGGTGCATCGTTTCATTTCTGGCCCGGATCGATGCATTAAATGCAACACCGGCATGGTTTTCGGCACAGTAACGAAACTGACCCAAACGAACCAAAACATTACTATTGGGTCCAAAAAAGTGGATTGGGTGCGTTCATTTTGTTTCTGGATGAATCGGTGCATCGTTTCAATTCCGGCCCGGATCGATGCATGAAATGCAACACTGGCATGATTTTCGTCACAGTAACGAAACTGACCCAAACGAACCGAAACATAACTATTGGGTCCAAAAAAGTGGATTGGGTGCGTTTGTTTCGTTTCTGGACGAATCGGTGCATCGTTTCATTTCCGGCCCGGATCGGTGCATAAATGCAACACCGGCATGGTTTTCGGCACAGTAACGAAACTGACCCAAACCAACCAAAACATCACTATTGGGTCCACAAAAGTCGATTGGGCGCATTCGTTTAGTTTCTGGACGAATCGGTGCATCGTTTCATTTCCGGCCCGGATCGGTGCATTAAATGCAACACCGGCATGGTTTTCGGAATAGTAACGAAACTGACCCAAACAAACCAAAACATCACTATTGGGTCCAAAAAGGTAGATTGGGTGCGTTCGTTTCATTTCTAGACGAATCGGTGCATCCTTTCATTTCCGGCCCGGATCGGTGCATTAAATGCACCAACGGCATGGTTTTCGGCACAGTAACGAAACTGACCCAAACGAACCAAAACATTACTATTGGGTCCAAAAAAGTGGATTGGGTGCGTTCATTTTGTTTCTGGATGAATCGGTGCATCGTTTCATTTCCGGCCCGGATCGATGCATGAAATGCAACACTGGCATGATTTTCGTCACAGTAACGAAACTGACCCAAACGAACCGAAACATAACTATTGGGTCCAAAAAAGTGGATTGGGTGCGTTTGTTTCGTTTCTGGACGAATCGGTGCATCGTTTCTTTTCCGGCCCGGATCTGTGCATTAAATGCAACACCGGCATGGTTTTCGGCACAGTAACGAAACTGACCCAAACCAACCAAAACATCACTATTGGGTCCACAAAAGTCGATTGGGCGCATTCGTTTAGTTTCTGGACGAATCGGTGCATCGTTTCATTTCCGGCCCGGATCGGTGCATTAAATGCAACACCGGCATGGTTTTCGGAATAGTAACGAAACTGACCCAAACGAACCAAAACATCACTATTGGGTCCAAAAAGGTAGATTGGGTGCGTTCGTTTCATTTCTAGACGAATCAGTGCATCCTTTCATTTCCGGCCCGGATCGGTGCATTAAATGCACCAACGGCATGGTTTTCGGCACAGTAACGAAACTGACCCAAACAAATCCAAACATCACTATTGGGTCGAAAAAAGTGGATTGGGTGCGTTTGTTTCATTTCTGGACGAATCGGTGCATCCTTTCATCTCCGGCCCGGATCGGTGCATTAAATGCAACACCGGCATGGTTTTCGGCACAGTAACGAAACTGACCCAAACGAACCAAAACATCACTATTGGGTCCAAAAAAGTGGATTGGGTGCGTTCATTTTGTTTCTAGATGAATCGGTGCATCGTTTCATTTCTGGCCCGGATCGATGCATTAAATGCAACACCGGCATGGTTTTCGGCACAGTAACGAAACTGACCCAAACGAACCAAAACAAAACTATAGGGTCCAAAAAAGTCGATTGGGCGCGTTCGTTTCATTTCTGGATGAATCGGTGCATCATTTCATTTCCGGCCCGGATCTGTGCATTAAATGCAACACCGGCATGGTTTTCGGCACAGTAACGAAACTGACCCAAACGAACCAAAACAAAACTATAGGGTCCAAAAAAGTCGATTGGGCGCGTTCGTTTCATTTCTGGATGAATCGGTGCATCATTTCATTTCCGGCCCGGATCTGTGCATTAAATGCAACACCGGCATGGTTTTCGGCACAGTAACGAAACTGACCCAAACGAACCAAAACATCACTATTGGGTCCAAAAAAGTGGATTGGGTGCGTTCATTTTGTTTCTAGATGAATCGGTGCATCGTTCCATTTCCGGCCCGGATCGATGCATTAAATGCAATACCGGCATGTTTTTTGGCACAGTAACGAAAATGACCCAAACGAACCAAAACATCACTATTGGCTACATAAATGTGGATTTGGCATGTTCGTTTCGTTTCTGGACGAATCGGTGCATCGTTTCATTTCCGGCCCGGATCGGTGCATTAAATGCAACACCGGCATGGTTTTTAGCACAGTAACGAAACTGACCCAAACGAACCAAAACATTACTATTAGGTCCAAAAAAGTGGATTGGGTGCGTTCATTTTGTTTCTGGATGAATCGGTGCATCGTTTCATTTCCGGCCCGGATCGATGCATTAAATGCAACACTGGCATGATTTTCGTCACAGTAACGAAACTGACCCAAACGAACCGAAACATAACTATTGGGTCCAAAAAAGTGGATTGGGTGCGTTTGTTTCGTTTCTGGACGAATCGGTGCATCGTTTCTTTTCCGGCCCGGATCGGTGCATTAAATGCAACACCGGCATGGTTTTCGGCACAGTAACGAAACTGACCCAAACGAACCAAAACATCACTATTGGGTCCAAAAAAGTGGATTGGGTGCGTTCATTTTGTTTCTAGATGAATCGGTGCATCGTTCCATTTCCGGCCCGGATCGATGCATTAAATGCAACACCGGCATGATTTTTGGCACAGTAACGAAAATGACCCAAACGAACCAAAACATCACTATTGGCTACATAAATGTGGATTTGGCATGTTTGTTTCGTTTCTGGACGAATCGGTGCATCGTTTCATTTCCGGCCCGAATCGGTGCATTAAATGCAACACCGGCATGGTTTTCGGCACAGTAACGAAACTGACCCAAACGAACCAAAACATTACTATTGGGTCCAAAAAAGTGGATTGGGTGCGTTCATTTTGTTTCTGGATGAATCGGTGCATCGTTTCATTTCCGGCCCGGATCGATGCATGAAATGCAACACTGGCATGATTTTCGTCACAGTAACGAAACTGACCCAAACAAATCCAAACATCACTATTGGGTCGAAAAAAGTGGATTGGGTGCGTTTGTTTCATTTCTGGATGAATCGGTGCATCCTTTCATCTCCGGCCCGGATCGGTGCATTAAATGCAACACCGGCATGGTTTTCGGCACAGTAACGAAACTGACCCAAACGAACCAAAACATCACTATTGGGTCCAAAAAAGTGGATTGGGTGCGTTCATTTTGTTTCTAGATGAATCGGTGCATCGTTTCATTTCTGGCCCGGATCGATGCATTAAATGCAACACCGGCATGGTTTTCGGCACAGTAACGAAACTGACCCAAACGAACCAAAACAAAACTATAGGGTCCAAAAAAGTCGATTGGGCGCGTTCGTTTCATTTCTGGATGAATCGGTGCATCGTTTCTTTTCCGGCCCGGATCGGTGCATTAAATGCAACACCGGCATGGTTTTTGGCACAGTAACGAAACTGACCCAAACCAAACAAAACATCACTATTGGGTCCACAAAAGTGGATTGGGTGCGTTCATTTTGTTTCTGGATGAATCGGTGCAGGGTTTCATTTCCGGCCCGGATCGATGCATTAAATGCAACACCGGCATGGTTTTCGGCACAGTAACGAAACTGACCCAAACGAACCAAAACATCACTATTGGGTCCAAAAAAGTGGATTGGGTGCGTTCATTTTGTTTCTAGATGAATCGGTGCATCGTTCCATTTCCGGCCCGGATCGATGCATTAAATGCAACACCGGCATGATTTTTGGCACAGTAACGAAAATGACCCAAACGAACCAAAACATCACTATTGGCTACATAAATGTGGATTTGGCATGTTTGTTTCGTTTCTGGACGAATCGGTGCATCGTTTCTTTTCCGGCCCGGATCGGTGCATTAAATGCAACACCGGCATGGTTTTCGGCACAGTAACGAAACTGACCCAAACGAACCAAAACATCACTATTGGGTCCAAAAAAGTGGATTGGGTGCGTTCATTTTGTTTCTAGATGAATCGGTGCATCGTTCCATTTCCGGCCCGGATCGATGCATTAAATGCAACACCGGCATGATTTTTGGCACAGTAACGAAAATGACCCAAACGAACCAAAACATCACTATTGGCTACATAAATGTGGATTTGGCATGTTTGTTTCGTTTCTGGACGAATCGGTGCATCGTTTCATTTCCGGCCCGAATCGGTGCATTAAATGCAACACCGGCATGGTTTTCGGCACAGTAACGAAACTGACCCAAACGAACCAAAACATTACTATTGGGTCCAAAAAAGTGGATTGGGTGCGTTCATTTTGTTTCTGGATGAATCGGTGCATCGTTTCATTTCCGGCCCGGATCGATGCATGAAATGCAACACTGGCATGATTTTCGTCACAGTAACGAAACTGACCCAAACAAATCCAAACATCACTATTGGGTCGAAAAAAGTGGATTGGGTGCGTTTGTTTCATTTCTGGATGAATCGGTGCATCCTTTCATCTCCGGCCCGGATCGGTGCATTAAATGCAACACCGGCATGGTTTTCGGCACAGTAACGAAACTGACCCAAACGAACCAAAACATCACTATTGGGTCCAAAAAAGTGGATTGGGTGCGTTCATTTTGTTTCTAGATGAATCGGTGCATCGTTTCATTTCTGGCCCGGATCGATGCATTAAATGCAACACCGGCATGGTTTTCGGCACAGTAACGAAACTGACCCAAACGAACCAAAACAAAACTATAGGGTCCAAAAAAGTCGATTGGGCGCGTTCGTTTCATTTCTGGATGAATCGGTGCATCGTTTCTTTTCCGGCCCGGATCGGTGCATTAAATGCAACACCGGCATGGTTTTTGGCACAGTAACGAAACTGACCCAAACCAAACAAAACATCACTATTGGGTCCACAAAAGTGGATTGGGTGCGTTCATTTTGTTTCTGGATGAATCGGTGCAGCGTTTCATTTCCGGCCCGGATCGATGCATTAAATGCAACACCGGCATGGTTTTCGGCACAGTAACGAAACTGACCCAAACGAACCAAAACATCACTATTGGGTCCAAAAAAGTGGATTGGGTGCGTTCATTTTGTTTCTAGATGAATCGGTGCATCGTTCCATTTCCGGCCCGGATCGATGCATTAAATGCAACACCGGCATGATTTTTGGCACAGTAACGAAAATGACCCAAACGAACCAAAACATCACTATTGGCTACATAAATGTGGATTTGGCATGTTTGTTTCGTTTCTGGACGAATCGGTGCATCGTTTCTTTTCCGGCCCGGATCGGTGCATTAAATGCAACACCGGCATGGTTTTCGGCACAGTAACGAAACTGACCCAAACGAACCAAAACATCACTATTGGGTCCAAAAAAGTGGATTGGGTGCGTTCATTTTGTTTCTAGATGAATCGGTGCATCGTTCCATTTCCGGCCCGGATCGATGCATTAAATGCAACACCGGCATGATTTTTGGCACAGTAACGAAAATGACCCAAACGAACCAAAACATCACTATTGGCTACATAAATGTGGATTTGGCATGTTTGTTTTGTTTCTGGACGAATCGGTGCATCGTTTCATTTCCGGCCCGAATCGGTGCATTAAATGCAACACCGGCATGGTTTTCGGCACAGTAACGAAACTGACCCAAACGAACCAAAACATTACTATTGGGTCCAAAAAAGTGGATTGGGTGCGTTCATTTTGTTTCTGGATGAATCGGTGCATCGTTTCATTTCCGGCCCGGATCGATGCATGAAATGCAACACTGGCATGATTTTCGTCACAGTAACGAAACTGACCCAAACAAATCCAAACATCACTATTGGGTCGAAAAAAGTGGATTGGGTGCGTTTGTTTCATTTCTGGATGAATCGGTGCATCCTTTCATCTCCGGCCCGGATCGGTGCATTAAATGCAACACCGGCATGGTTTTCGGCACAGTAACGAAACTGACCCAAACGAACCAAAACATCACTATTGGGTCCAAAAAAGTGGATTGGGTGCGTTCATTTTGTTTCTAGATGAATCGGTGCATCGTTTCATTTCTGGCCCGGATCGATGCATTAAATGCAACACCGGCATGGTTTTCGGCACAGTAACGAAACTGACCCAAACGAACCAAAACAAAACTATAGGGTCCAAAAAAGTCGATTGGGCGCGTTCGTTTCATTTCTGGATGAATCGGTGCATCGTTTCTTTTCCGGCCCGGATCGGTGCATTAAATGCAACACCGGCATGGTTTTTGGCACAGTAATGAAACTGACCCAAACCAAACAAAACATCACTATTGGGTCCACAAAAGTGGATTGGGTGCGTTCATTTTGTTTCTGGATGAATCGGTGCAGCGTTTCATTTCCGGCCCGGATCGATGCATTAAATGCAACACCGGCATGATTTTTGGCACAGTAACGAAAATGACCCAAACGAACCAAAACATCACTATTGGCTACATAAATGTGGATTTGGCATGTTTGTTTCGTTTCTGGACGAATCGGTGCATCGTTTCATTTCCGGCCCGGATCGGTGCATTAAATGCAACACCGGCATGGTTTTCGGCACAGTAACGAAACTGACCCAAACGAACCAAAACATTACTATTGGGTCCAAAAAAGTGGATTGGGTGCGTTCATTTTGTTTCTGGATGAATCGGTGCATCGTTTCATTTCCGGCCCGGATCGATGCATTAAATGCAACACTGGCATGATTTTCGTCACAGTAACGAAACTGACCCAAACGAACCGAAACATAACTATTGGGTCCAAAAAAGTGGATTGGGTGCGTTTGTTTCGTTTCTGGACGAATCGGTGCATCGTTTCTTTTCCGGCCCGGATCGGTGCATTAAATGCAACACCGGCATGGTTTTCGGCACAGTAACGAAACTGACCCAAACGAACCAAAACATCACTATTGGGTCCAAAAAAGTGGATTGGGTGCGTTCATTTTGTTTCTAGATGAATCGGTGCATCGTTCCATTTCCGGCCCGGATCGATGCATTAAATGCAACACCGGCATGATTTTTGGCACAGTAACGAAAATGACCCAAACGAACCAAAACATCACTATTGGCTACATAAATGTGGATTTGGCATGTTTGTTTCGTTTCTGGACGAATCGGTGCATCGTTTCATTTCCGGCCCGAATCGGTGCATTAAATGCAACACCGGCATGGTTTTCGGCACAGTAACGAAACTGACCCAAACGAACCAAAACATTACTATTGGGTCCAAAAAAGTGGATTGGGTGCGTTCATTTTGTTTCTGGATGAATCGGTGCATCGTTTCATTTCCGGCCCGGATCGATGCATGAAATGCAACACTGGCATGATTTTCGTCACAGTAACGAAACTGACCCAAACAAATCCAAACATCACTATTGGGTCGAAAAAAGTGGATTGGGTGCGTTTGTTTCATTTCTGGATGAATCGGTGCATCCTTTCATCTCCGGCCCGGATCGGTGCATTAAATGCAACACCGGCATGGTTTTCGGCACAGTAACGAAACTGACCCAAACGAACCAAAACATCACTATTGGGTCCAAAAAAGTGGATCGGGTGCGTTCATTTTGTTTCTAGATGAATCGGTGCATCGTTTCATTTCTGGCCCGGATCGATGCATTAAATGCAACACCGGCATGGTTTTCGGCACAGTAACGAAACTGACCCAAACGAACCAAAACAAAACTATAGGGTCCAAAAAAGTCGATTGGGCGCGTTCGTTTCATTTCTGGATGAATCGGTGCATCGTTTCTTTTCCGGCCCGGATCGGTGCATTAAATGCAACACCGGCATGGTTTTTGGCACAGTAACGAAACTGACCCAAACCAAACAAAACATCACTATTGGGTCCACAAAAGTGGATTGGGTGCGTTCATTTTGTTTCTGGATGAATCGGTGCAGGGTTTCATTTCCGGCCCGGATCGATGCATTAAATGCAACACCGGCATGGTTTTCGGCACAGTAACGAAACTGACCCAAACGAACCAAAACATCACTATTGGGTCCAAAAAAGTGGATTGGGTGCGTTCATTTTGTTTCTAGATGAATCGGTGCATCGTTCCATTTCCGGCCCGGATCGATGCATTAAATGCAACACCGGCATGATTTTTGGCACAGTAACGAAAATGACCCAAACGAACCAAAACATCACTATTGGCTACATAAATGTGGATTTGGCATGTTTGTTTCGTTTCTGGACGAATCGGTGCATCGTTTCTTTTCCGGCCCGGATCGGTGCATTAAATGCAACACCGGCATGGTTTTCGGCACAGTAACGAAACTGACCCAAACGAACCAAAACATCACTATTGGGTCCAAAAAAGTGGATTGGGTGCGTTCATTTTGTTTCTAGATGAATCGGTGCATCGTTCCATTTCCGGCCCGGATCGATGCATTAAATGCAACACCGGCATGATTTTTGGCACAGTAACGAAAATGACCCAAACGAACCAAAACATCACTATTGGCTACATAAATGTGGATTTGGCATGTTTGTTTCGTTTCTGGACGAATCGGTGCATCGTTTCATTTCCGGCCCGAATCGGTGCATTAAATGCAACACCGGCATGGTTTTCGGCACAGTAACGAAACTGACCCAAACGAACCAAAACATTACTATTGGGTCCAAAAAAGTGGATTGGGTGCGTTCATTTTGTTTCTGGATGAATCGGTGCATCGTTTCATTTCCGGCCCGGATCGATGCATGAAATGCAACACTGGCATGATTTTCGTCACAGTAACGAAACTGACCCAAACAAATCCAAACATCACTATTGGGTCGAAAAAAGTGGATTGGGTGCGTTTGTTTCATTTCTGGATGAATCGGTGCATCCTTTCATCTCCGGCCCGGATCGGTGCATTAAATGCAACACCGGCATGGTTTTCGGCACAGTAACGAAACTGACCCAAACGAACCAAAACATCACTATTGGGTCCAAAAAAGTGGATTGGGTGCGTTCATTTTGTTTCTAGATGAATCGGTGCATCGTTTCATTTCTGGCCCGGATCGATGCATTAAATGCAACACCGGCATGGTTTTCGGCACAGTAACGAAACTGACCCAAACGAACCAAAACAAAACTATAGGGTCCAAAAAAGTCGATTGGGCGCGTTCGTTTCATTTCTGGATGAATCGGTGCATCGTTTCTTTTCCGGCCCGGATCGGTGCATTAAATGCAACACCGGCATGGTTTTTGGCACAGTAACGAAACTGACCCAAACCAAACAAAACATCACTATTGGGTCCACAAAAGTGGATTGGGTGCGTTCATTTTGTTTCTGGATGAATCGGTGCAGCGTTTCATTTCCGGCCCGGATCGATGCATTAAATGCAACACCGGCATGGTTTTCGGCACAGTAACGAAACTGACCCAAACGAACCAAAACATCACTATTGGGTCCAAAAAAGTGGATTGGGTGCGTTCATTTTGTTTCTAGATGAATCGGTGCATCGTTCCATTTCCGGCCCGGATCGATGCATTAAATGCAACACCGGCATGATTTTTGGCACAGTAACGAAAATGACC
Organism: Echinochloa phyllopogon; assembly: GCA_033239725.1. Taxonomy (NCBI): domain Eukaryota; kingdom Viridiplantae; phylum Streptophyta; class Magnoliopsida; order Poales; family Poaceae; genus Echinochloa; species Echinochloa phyllopogon. The sequence goes on from BTCW01000018.1 coordinate 36,726,193, forward strand.
CAAACGAACCAAAACATCACTATTGGCTACATAAATGTGGATTTGGCATGTTTGTTTCGTTTCTGGACGAATCGGTGCATCGTTTCTTTTCCGGCCCGGATCGGTGCATTAAATGCAACACCGGCATGGTTTTCGGCACAGTAACGAAACTGACCCAAACGAACCAAAACATCACTATTGGGTCCAAAAAAGTGGATTGGGTGCGTTCATTTTGTTTCTAGATGAATCGGTGCATCGTTCCATTTCCGGCCCGGATCGATGCATTAAATGCAACACCGGCATGATTTTTGGCACAGTAACGAAAATGACCCAAACGAACCAAAACATCACTATTGGCTACATAAATGTGGATTTGGCATGTTTGTTTTGTTTCTGGACGAATCGGTGCATCGTTTCATTTCCGGCCCGAATCGGTGCATTAAATGCAACACCGGCATGGTTTTCGGCACAGTAACGAAACTGACCCAAACGAACCAAAACATTACTATTGGGTCCAAAAAAGTGGATTGGGTGCGTTCATTTTGTTTCTGGATGAATCGGTGCATCGTTTCATTTCCGGCCCGGATCGATGCATGAAATGCAACACTGGCATGATTTTCGTCACAGTAACGAAACTGACCCAAACAAATCCAAACATCACTATTGGGTCGAAAAAAGTGGATTGGGTGCGTTTGTTTCATTTCTGGATGAATCGGTGCATCCTTTCATCTCCGGCCCGGATCGGTGCATTAAATGCAACACCGGCATGGTTTTCGGCACAGTAACGAAACTGACCCAAACGAACCAAAACATCACTATTGGGTCCAAAAAAGTGGATTGGGTGCGTTCATTTTGTTTCTAGATGAATCGGTGCATCGTTTCATTTCTGGCCCGGATCGATGCATTAAATGCAACACCGGCATGGTTTTCGGCACAGTAACGAAACTGACCCAAACGAACCAAAACAAAACTATAGGGTCCAAAAAAGTCGATTGGGCGCGTTCGTTTCATTTCTGGATGAATCGGTGCATCGTTTCTTTTCCGGCCCGGATCGGTGCATTAAATGCAACACCGGCATGGTTTTTGGCACAGTAACGAAACTGACCCAAACCAAACAAAACATCACTATTGGGTCCACAAAAGTGGATTGGGTGCGTTCATTTTGTTTCTGGATGAATCGGTGCAGCGTTTCATTTCCGGCCCGGATCGATGCATTAAATGCAACACCGGCATGATTTTTGGCACAGTAACGAAAATGACCCAAACGAACCAAAACATCACTATTGGCTACATAAATGTGGATTTGGCATGTTTGTTTCGTTTCTGGACGAATCGGTGCATCGTTTCATTTCCGGCCCGGATCGGTGCATTAAATGCAACACCGGCATGGTTTTCGGCACAGTAACGAAACTGACCCAAACGAACCAAAACATTACTATTGGGTCCAAAAAAGTGGATTGGGTGCGTTCATTTTGTTTCTGGATGAATCGGTGCATCGTTTCATTTCCGGCCCGGATCGATGCATGAAATGCAACACTGGCATGATTTTCGTCACAGTAACGAAACTGACCCAAACGAACCGAAACATAACTATTGGGTCCAAAAAAGTGGAGTGGGTGCGTTTGTTTCGTTTCTGGACGAATCGGTGCATCGTTTCATTTCCGGCCCGGATCGGTGCATAAATGCAACACCGGCATGGTTTTCGGCACAGTAACGAAACTGACCCAAACCAACCAAAACATCACTATTGGGTCCACAAAAGTCGATTGGGCGCATTCGTTTAGTTTCTGGACGAATCGGTGCATCGTTTCATTTCCGGCCCGGATCGGTGCATTAAATGCAACACCGGCATGGTTTTCGGAATAGTAACGAAACTGACCCAAACAAACCAAAACATCACTATTGGGTCCAAAAAGGTAGATTGGGTGCGTTCATTTCATTTCTAGACGAATCGGTGCATCCTTTCATTTCCGGCCCGGATCGGTGCATTAAATGCACCAACGGCATGGTTTTCGGCACAGTAACGAAACTGACCCAAACGAACCAAAACATTACTATTGGGTCCAAAAAAGTGGATTGGGTGCGTTCATTTTGTTTCTGGATGAATCGGTGCATCGTTTCATTTCCGGCCCGGATCGATGCATGAAATGCAACACTGGCATGATTTTCGTCACAGTAACGAAACTGACCCAAACGAACCGAAACATAACTATTGGGTCCAAAAAAGTGGATTGGGTGCGTTTGTTTCGTTTCTGGACGAATCGGTGCATCGTTTCTTTTCCGGCCCGGATCTGTGCATTAAATGCAACACCGGCATGGTTTTCGGCAAAGTAACGAAACTGACCCAAACCAACCAAAACATCACTATTGGGTCCACAAAAGTCGATTGGGTGCATTCGTTTAGTTTCTGGACGAATCGGTGCATCGTTTCATTTCCGGCCCGGATCGGTGCATTAAATGCAACACCGGCATGGTTTTCGGAATAGTAACGAAACTGACCCAAACGAACCAAAACATCACTATTGGGTCCAAAAAGGTAGATTGGGTGCGTTCGTTTCATTTCTAGACGAATCGGTGCATCCTTTCATTTCCGGCCCGGATCGGTGCATTAAATGCACCAACGGCATGGTTTTCGGCACAGTAACGAAACTGACCCAAACAAATCCAAACATCACTATTGGGTCGAAAAAAGTGGATTGGGTGCGTTTGTTTCATTTCTGGACGAATCGGTGCATCCTTTCATCTCCGGCCCGGATCGGTGCATTAAATGCAACACCGGCATGGTTTTCGGCACAGTAACGAAACTGACCCAAACGAACCAAAACATCACTATTGGGTCCAAAAAAGTGGATTGGGTGCGTTCATTTTGTTTCTAGATGAATCGGTGCATCGTTTCATTTCTGGCCCGGATCGATGCATTAAATGCAACACCGGCATGGTTTTCGGCACAGTAACGAAACTGACCCAAACGAACCAAAACAAAACTATAGGGTCCAAAAAAGTCGATTGGGCGCGTTCGTTTCATTTCTGGATGAATCGGTGCATCATTTCATTTCCGGCCCGGATCTGTGCATTAAATGCAACACCGGTATGGTTTTCGGCACAGTAACGAAACTGACCCAAACGAACCAAAACATCACTATTGGGTCCAAAAAAGTGGATTGGGTGCGTTCATTTTGTTTCTAGATGAATCGGTGCATCGTTTCATTTCTGGCCCGGATCGATGCATTAAATGCAACACTGGCATGATTTTCGTCACAGTAATGAAACTGACCCAAACGAACCAAAACATCACTATTGGGTCAAAAAAAGTGGATTGGGTGCGTTCATTTTGTTTCTAGATGAATCGGTGCATCGTTCCATTTCCGGCGCGGATCGATGCATTAAATGCAACACCGGCATGATTTTTGGCACAGTAACGAAAATGACCCAAACGAACCAAAACATCACTATTGGCTACATAAATGTGGATTTGGCATGTTCGTTTCGTTTCTGGACGAATCGGTGCATCGTTTCATTTCCGGCCCGGATCGGTGCATTAAATGCAACACCGGCATGGTTTTCGGCACAGTAACGAAACTGACCCAAACGAACCAAAACAAAACTATAGGGTCCAAAAAAGTCGATTGGGCGCGTTCGTTTCATTTCTGGATGAATCGGTGCATCATTTCATTTCCGGCCCGGATCTGTGCATTAAATGCAACACCGGCATGGTTTTCGGCACAGTAACGAAACTGACCCAAACGAACCAAAACATCACTATTGGGTCCAAAAAAGTGGATTGGGTGCGTTCATTTTGTTTCTAGATGAATCGGTGCATCGTTCCATTTCCGGCCCGGATCGATGCATTAAATGCAATACCGGCATGTTTTTTGGCACAGTAACGAAAATGACCCAAACGAACCAAAACATCACTATTGGCTACATAAATGTGGATTTGGCATGTTCGTTTCGTTTCTGGACGAATCGGTGCATCGTTTCATTTCCGGCCCGGATCGGTGCATTAAATGCAACACCGGCATGGTTTTTGGCACAGTAACGAAACTGACCCAAACGAACCAAAACATTACTATTAGGTCCAAAAAAGTGGATTGGGTGCGTTCATTTTGTTTCTGGATGAATCGGTGCATCGTTTCATTTCCGGCCCGGATCGATGCATTAAATGCAACACTGGCATGATTTTCGTCACAGTAACGAAACTGACCCAAACGAACCGAAACATAACTATTGGGTCCAAAAAAGTGGATTGGGTGCGTTTGTTTCGTTTCTGGACGAATCGGTGCATCGTTTCTTTTCCGGCCCGGATCGGTGCATTAAATGCAACACCGGCATGGTTTTCGGCACAGTAACGAAACTGACCCAAACGAACCAAAACATCACTATTGGGTCCAAAAAAGTGGATTGGGTGCGTTCATTTTGTTTCTAGATGAATCGGTGCATCGTTCCATTTCCGGCCCGGATCGATGCATTAAATGCAACACCGGCATGATTTTTGGCACAGTAACGAAAATGACCCAAACGAACCAAAACATCACTATTGGCTACATAAATGTGGATTTGGCATGTTTGTTTCGTTTCTGGACGAATCGGTGCATCGTTTCATTTCCGGCCCGAATCGTTGCATTAAATGCAACACCAGCATGGTTTTCGGCACAGTAACGAAACTGACCCAAACGAACCAAAACATTACTATTGGGTCCAAAAAAGTGGATTGGGTGCGTTCATTTTGTTTCTGGATGAATCGGTGCATCGTTTCATTTCCGGCCCGGATCGATGCATGAAATGCAACACTGGCATGATTTTCGTCACAGTAACGAAACTGACCCAAACGAACCGAAACATAACTATTGGGTCCAAAAAAGTGGATTGGGTGCGTTTGTTTCGTTTCTGGACGAATCGGTGCATCGTTTCTTTTCCGGCCCGGATCTGTGCATTAAATGCAACACCGGCATGGTTTTCGGCACAGTAACGAAACTGACCCAAACCAACCAAAACATCACTATTGGGTCCACAAAAGTCGATTGGGCGCATTCGTTTAGTTTCTGGACGAATCGGTGCATCGTTTCATTTCCGGCCCGGATCGGTGCATTAAATGCAACACCGGCATGGTTTTCGGAATAGTAACGAAACTGACCCAAACGAACCAAAACATCACTATTGGGTCCAAAAAGGTAGATTGGGTGCGTTCGTTTCATTTCTAGACGAATCGGTGCATCCTTTCATTTCCGGCCCGGATCGGTGCATTAAATGCACCAATGGCATGGTTTTCGGCACAGTAACGAAACTGACCCAAACAAATCCAAACATCACTATTGGGTCGAAAAAAGTGGATTGGGTGCGTTTGTTTCATTTCTGGATGAATCGGTGCATCCTTTCATCTCCGGCCCGGATCGGTGCATTAAATGCAACACCGGCATGGTTTTCGGCACAGTAACGAAACTGACCCAAACGAACCAAAACATCACTATTGGGTCCAAAAAAGTGGATTGGGTGCGTTCATTTTGTTTCTAGATGAATCGGTGCATCGTTTCATTTCTGGCCCAGATCGATGCATTAAATGCAACACCGGCATGGTTTTCGGCACAGTAACGAAACTGACCCAAACGAACCAAAACAAAACTATAGGGTCCAAAAAAGTCGATTGGGCGCGTTCGTTTCATTTCTGGATGAATCGGTGCATCGTTTCTTTTCCGGCCCGGATCGGTGCATTAAATGCAACACCGGCATGGTTTTTGGCACAGTAACGAAACTGACCCAAACCAAACAAAACATCACTATTGGGTCCACAAAAGTGGATTGGGTGCATTCATTTTGTTTCTGGATGAATCGGTGGAGCGTTTCATTTCCGGCCCGGATCGATGCATTAAATGCAACACCGGCATGATTTTTGGCACAGTAACGAAAATGACCCAAACGAACCAAAACATCACTATTGGGTCCAAAAAGGTAGATTGGGTGCGTTCGTTTCATTTCTAGACGAATCGGTGCATCCTTTCATTTCCGGCCCGGATCGGTGCATTAAATGCACCAACGGCATGGTTTTCGGAATAGTAACGAAACTGACCCAAACGAACCAAAACATCACTATTGGGTCCAAAAAGGTAGATTGGGTGCGTTCGTTTCATTTCTAGACGAATCGGTGCATCCTTTCATTTCCGGCCCGGATCGGTGCATTAAATGCACCAACGGCATGGTTTTCGGCACAGTAACGAAACTGACCCAAACGAACCAAAACATTACTATTGGGTCCAAAAAAGTGGATTGGGTGCGTTCCTTTTGTTTCTGGATGAATCGGTGCATCGTTTCATTTCCGGCCCGGATCGATGCATGAAATGCAACACTGGCATGATTTTCGTCACAGTAACGAAACTGACCCAAACGAACCGAAACATAACTATTGGGTCCAAAAAAGTGGATTGGGTGCGTTTGTTTCGTTTCTGGACGAATCGGTGCATCGTTTCATTTCCGGCCCGGATCGGTGCATAAATGCAACACCGGCATGGTTTTCGGCACAGTAACGAAACTGACCCAAACAAACCAAAACATCACTATTGGGTCCACAAAAGTCGATTGGGCGCATTCGTTTAGTTTCTGGACGAATCGGTGCATCGTTTCATTTCCGGCCCGGATCGGTGCATTAAATGCAACACCGGCATGGTTTTCGGAATAGTAACGAAACTGACCCAAACGAACCAAAACATCACTATTGGGTCCAAAAAGGTAGATTGGGTGCGTTCGTTTCATTTCTAGACGAATCGGTGCATCCTTTCATTTCCGGCCCGGATCGGTGCATTAAATGCACCAACGGCATGGTTTTCGGCACAGTAACGAAACTGACCCAAACGAACCAAAACATTACTATTGGGTCCAAAAAAGTGGATTGGGTGCGTTCATTTTGTTTCTGGATGAATCGGTGCATCGTTTCATTTCCGGCCCGGATCGATGCATGAAATGCAACACTGGCATGATTTTCGTCACAGTAACGAAACTGACCCAAACGAACCGAAACATAACTATTGGGTCCAAAAAAGTGGATTGGGTGCGTTTGTTTCCTTTCTGGACGAATCGGTGCATCGTTTCTTTTCCGGCCCGGATCTGTGCATTAAATGCAACACCGGCATGGTTTTCGGCACAGTAACGAAACTGACCCAAACCAACCAAAACATCACTATTGGGTCCACAAAAGTCGATTGGGCGCATTCGTTTAGTTTCTGGACGAATCGGTGCATCGTTTCATTTCCGGCCCGGATCGATGCATTAAATGCAACAGTGGCATGATTTTCATCACAGTAATGAAACTGACCCAAACGAACCAAAACATCACTATTGGGTCCAAAAAAGTGGATTGGGTGCGTTCATTTTGTTTCTAGATGAATCGGTGCATCGTTTCATTTCTGGCCCGGATCGATGCATTAAATGCAACACTGGCATGATTTTCGTCACAGTAATGAAACTGACCCAAACGAACCAAAACATCACTATTGGGTCAAAAAAATGGATTGGGTGCGTTCATTTTGTTTCTAGATGAATCGGTGCATCGTTCCATTTCCGGCGCGGATCGATGCATTAAATGCAACACCGGCATGATTTTTGGCACAGTAACGAAAATGACCCAAACGAACCAAAACATCACTATTGGCTACATAAATGTGGATTTGGCATGTTCGTTTCGTTTCTGGACGAATCGGTGCATCGTTTCATTTCCGGCCCGGATCGGTGCATTAAATGCAACACCGGCATGGTTTTCGGCACAGTAACGAAACTGACCCAAACGAACCAAAACAAAACTATAGGGTCCAAAAAAGTCGATTGGGCGCGTTCGTTTCATTTCTGGTTGAATCGGTGCATCATTTCATTTCCGGCCCGAATCGGTGCATTAAATGCAACACCGGCATGGTTTTCGGCACAGTAACGAAACTGACCCAAACGAACCAAAACATCACTATTGGGTCCAAAAAGGTAGATTGGGTGCGTTCGTTTCATTTCTGGATGAATCGGTGCATCCTTTCATTTCCGGCCCGGATCGGTGCATTAAATGCACCACCGGCATGGTTTTCGGCACAGTAACGAAACTGACCCAAACCAACCAAAACATTACTACTGGGTCCAAAAAAGTGGATTGGGTGCGTTCATTTTGTTTCTAGATGAATCGGTGCATCGTTCCATTTCCGGCCCGGATCGATGCATTAAATGCAACACCGGCATGATTTTTGGCACAGTAACGAAAATGACCCAAACGAACCAAAACATCACTATTGGCTACATAAATGTGGATTTGGCATGTTCGTTTCGTTTCTGGACGAATCGGTGCATCGTTTCATTTCCGGCCCGGATCGGTGCATTAAATGCAACACCGGCATGGTTTTCGGCACAGTAACGAAACTAACCCAAACGAACCAAAACATTACTATTAGGTCCAAAAAAGTGGATTGGGTGCGTTCATTTTGTTTCTGGATGAATCGGTGCATCGTTTCATTTCCGGCCCGGATCGATGCATTAAATGCAACACTGGCATGATTTTCGTCACAGTAACGAAACTGACCCAAACGAACCAAAACAAAACTATAGGGTCCAAAAAAGTCGATTGGGCGCGTTCGTTTCATTTCTGGATGAATCGGTGCATCATTTCATTTCCGGCCCGGATCTGTGCATTAAATGCAACACCGGCATGGTTTTCGGCACAGTAACGAAACTGACCCAAACGAACCAAAACATCACTATTGGGTCCAAAAAAGTGGATTGGGTGCGTTCATTTTGTTTCTAGATGAATCGGTGCATCGTTCCATTTCCGGCCCGGATCGATGCATTAAATGCAACACCGGCATGATTTTTGGCACAGTAACGAAAATGACCCAAACGAACCAAAACATCAGTATTGGCTACATAAATGTGGATTTGGCATGTTTGTTTCGTTTCTGGACGAATCGGTGCATCGTTTCATTTCCGGCCCGGATCGGTGCATTAAATGCAACACCGGCATGGTTTTCGGAATAGTAACGAAACTGACCCAAACGAACCAAAACATCACTATTGGGTCCAAAAAGGTAGATTGGGTGCGTTCGTTTCATTTCTAGACGAATCGGTGCATCCTTTCATTTCCGGCCCGGATCGGTGCATTAAATGCACCAACGGCATGGTTTTCGGCACAGTAACGAAACTGACCCAAACAAATCCAAACATCACTATTGGGTCGAAAAAAGTGGATTGGGTGCGTTTGTTTCATTTCTGGACGAATCGGTGCATCCTTTCATCTCCGGCCCAGATCGGTGCATTAAATGCAACACCGGCATGGTTTTCGGCACAGTAACGAAACTGACCCAAACGAACCAAAACATCACTATTGGGTCCAAAAAAGTGGATTGGGTGCGTTCATTTTGTTTCTAGATGAATCGGTGCATCGTTTCATTTCTGGCCCGGATCGATGCATTAAATGCAACACCGGCATGGTTTTCGGCACAGTAACGAAACTGACCCAAACGAACCAAAACAAAACTATAGGGTCCAAAAAAGTCGATTGGGCGCGTTCGTTTCATTTCTGGATGAATCGGTGCATCATTTCATTTCCGGCCCGGATCTGTGCATTAAATGCAACACCGGCATGGTTTTCGGCACAGTAACGAAACTGACCCAAACCAACCAAAACATCACTATTGGGTCCAAAAAAGTGGATTGGGTGCGTTCATTTTGTTTCTAGATGAATCGGTGCATCGTTCCATTTCCGGCCCAGATCGATGCATTAAATGCAACACCGGCATGGTTTTTGGAACAGTAACGAAAATGACCCAAACAAACCAAAACATCACTATTGGCTACATAAATGTGGATTTGGCATGTTCGTTTCGTTTCTGGACGAATCGGTGCATCGTTTCATTTCCAGCCCGGATCGGTGCATTAAATGCAACACCGGCATGGTTTTCGGCACAGTAACGAAACTCACCCAAACGAACCAAAACATTACTATTAGGTCCAAAAAATTGGATTGGGTGCGTTCATTTTGTTTCTGGATGAATCGGTGCATCGTTTCATTTCCGGCCCGGATCGATGCATTAAATGCAACACTGGCATGATTTTCGTCACAGTAACGAAACTGACCCAAATGAACCGAAACATAACTATTGGGTCCAAAAAAGTGGATTAGGTGCGTTTGTTTCGTTTCTGGACGAATCGGTGCATCGTTTCTTTTCCGGCCCGGATCGGTGCATTAAATGCAACACCGGCATGGTTTTCGGCACAGTAACGAAACTGACCCAAACCAACCAAAACATCACTATTGGGTCCACAAAAGTCGATTGGGTGCATTCGTTTAGTTTCTGGACGAATCGGTGCATCGTTTCATTTCCGGCCCGGATCGGTGCATTAAATGCAACACCGGCATGGTTTTCGGAATAGTAACGAAACTGACCCAAACGAACCAAAACATCACTATTGGGTCCAAAAAGGTAGATTGGGTGCGTTCGTTTCATTTCTGGACGAATCGGTGCATCCTTTCATTTCCGGCCCGGATCGGTGCATTAAATGCACCACCGGCATGGTTTTCGGCACAGTAACGAAACTGACCCAAACCAACCAAAACATCACTATTGGGTCCACAAAAGTCGATTGGGTGCATTCGTTTAGTTTCTGGACGAATCGGTGCATCGTTTCATTTCCGGCCCGGATCGGTGCATTAAATGCAACACCGGCATGGTTTTCGGAATAGTAACGAAACTGACCCAAACGAACCAAAACATCACTATTGGGTCCAAAAAGGTAGATTGGGTGCGTTCGTTTCATTTCTGGACGAATCGGTGCATCCTTTCATTTCCGGCCCGGATCGGTGCATTAAATGCAACACCGGCATGGTTTTCGGCACAGTAACGAAACTGACCCAAACGAACCAAAACATCACTATTGGGTCCAAAAAAGTGGATTGGGTGCGTTCATTTTGTTTCTAGATGAATCGGTGCATCGTTTCATTTCTGGCCCGGATCGATGCATTAAATGCAACACCGGCATGGTTTTCGGCACAGTAACGAAACTGACCCAAACGAACCAAAACAAAACTATAGGGTCCAAAAAAGTCGATTGGGCGCGTTCGTTTCATTTCTGGATGAATCGGTGCATCATTTCATTTCCGGCCCGGATCTGTGCATTAAATGCAACACCGGCATGGTTTTCGGCACAGTAACGAAACTGACCCAAACCAACCAAAACATCACTATTGGGTCCAAAAAAGTGGATTGGGTGCGTTCATTTTGTTTCTAGATGAATCGGTGCATCGTTCCATTTCCGGCCCAGATCGATGCATTAAATGCAACACCGGCATGGTTTTTGGAACAGTAACGAAAATGACCCAAACAAACCAAAACATCACTATTGGCTACATAAATGTGGATTTGGCATGTTCGTTTCGTTTCTGGACGAATCGGTGCATCGTTTCATTTCCAGCCCGGATCGGTGCATTAAATGCAACACCGGCATGGTTTTCGGCACAGTAACGAAACTCACCCAAACGAACCAAAACATTACTATTAGGTCCAAAAAATTGGATTGGGTGCGTTCATTTTGTTTCTGGATGAATCGGTGCATCGTTTCATTTCCGGCCCGGATCGATGCATTAAATGCAACACTGGCATGATTTTCGTCACAGTAACGAAACTGACCCAAATGAACCGAAACATAACTATTGGGTCCAAAAAAGTGGATTAGGTGCGTTTGTTTCGTTTCTGGACGAATCGGTGCATCGTTTCTTTTCCGGCCCGGATCGGTGCATTAAATGCAACACCGGCATGGTTTTCGGCACAGTAACGAAACTGACCCAAACCAACCAAAACATCACTATTGGGTCCACAAAAGTCGATTGGGTGCATTCGTTTAGTTTCTGGACGAATCGGTGCATCGTTTCATTTCCGGCCCGGATCGGTGCATTAAATGCAACACCGGCATGGTTTTCGGAATAGTAACGAAACTGACCCAAACGAACCAAAACATCACTATTGGGTCCAAAAAGGTAGATTGGGTGCGTTCGTTTCATTTCTGGACGAATCGGTGCATCCTTTCATTTCCGGCCCGGATCGGTGCATTAAATGCACCACCGGCATGGTTTTCGGCACAGTAACGAAACTGACCCAAACCAACCAAAACATCACTATTGGGTCCACAAAAGTCGATTGGGTGCATTCGTTTAGTTTCTGGACGAATCGGTGCATCGTTTCATTTCCGGCCCGGATCGGTGCATTAAATGCAACACCGGCATGGTTTTCGGAATAGTAACGAAACTGACCCAAACGAACCAAAACATCACTATTGGGTCCAAAAAGGTAGATTGGGTGCGTTCGTTTCATTTCTAGACGAATCGGTGCATCCTTTCATTTCCGGCCCGGATCGGTGCATTAAATGCACCAACGGCATGGTTTTCGGCACAGTAACGAAACTGACCCAAACAAATCCAAACATCACTATTGGGTCGAAAAAAGTGGATTGGGTGCGTTTGTTTCATTTCTGGACGAATCGGTGCATCCTTTCATCTCCGGCCCGGATCGGTGCATTAAATGCAACACCGGCATGGTTTTCGGCACAGTAACGAAACTGACCCAAACGAACCAAAACATCACTATTGGGTCCAAAAAAGTGGATTGGGTGCGTTCATTTTGTTTCTAGATGAATCGGTGCATCGTTTCATTTCTGGCCCGGATCGATGCATTAAATGCAACACCGGCATGGTTTTCGGCACAGTAACGAAACTGACCCAAACGAACCAAAACAAAACTATAGGGTCCAAAAAAGTCGATTGGGCGCGTTCGTTTCATTTCTGGATGAATCGGTGCATCATTTCATTTCCGGCCCGGATCTGTGCATTAAATGCAACACCGGTATGGTTTTCGGCACAGTAACGAAACTGACCCAAACGAACCAAAACATCACTATTGGGTCCAAAAAAGTGGATTGGGTGCGTTCATTTTGTTTCTAGATGAATCGGTGCATCGTTTCATTTCTGGCCCGGATCGATGCATTAAATGCAACACTGGCATGATTTTCGTCACAGTAATGAAACTGACCCAAACGAACCAAAACATCACTATTGGGTCAAAAAAAGTGGATTGGGTGCGTTCATTTTGTTTCTAGATGAATCGGTGCATCGTTCCATTTCCGGCGCGGATCGATGCATTAAATGCAACACCGGCATGATTTTTGGCACAGTAACGAAAATGACCCAAACGAACCAAAACATCACTATTGGGTCCAAAAAAGTGGATTGGGTGCGTTCATTTTGTTTCTAGATGAATCGGTGCATCGTTTCATTTCTGGCCCGGATCGATGCATTAAATGCAACACTGGCATGATTTTCGTCACAGTAATGAAACTGACCCAAACGAACCAAAACATCACTATTGGGTCCAAAAAAGTGGATTGGGTGCGTTCATTTTGTTTCTAGATGAATCGGTGCATCGTTCCATTTCCGGCCCGGATCGATGCATTAAATGCAACACCGGCATGATTTTTGGCACAGTAACGAAAATGACCCAAACGAACCAAAACATCAGTATTGGCTACATAAATGTGGATTTGGCATGTTTGTTTCGTTTCTGGACGAATCGGTGCATCGTTTCATTTCCGGCCCGGATCGGTGCATTAAATGCAACACCGGCATGGTTTTCGGAATAGTAACGAAACTGACCCAAACGAACCAAAACATCACTATTGGGTCCAAAAAGGTAGATTGGGTGCGTTCGTTTCATTTCTAGACGAATCGGTGCATCCTTTCATTTCCGGCCCGGATCGGTGCATTAAATGCACCAACGGCATGGTTTTCGGCACAGTAACGAAACTGACCCAAACAAATCCAAACATCACTATTGGGTCGAAAAAAGTGGATTGGGTGCGTTTGTTTCATTTCTGGACGAATCGGTGCATCCTTTCATCTCCGGCCCAGATCGGTGCATTAAATGCAACACCGGCATGGTTTTCGGCACAGTAACGAAACTGACCCAAACGAACCAAAACATCACTATTGGGTCCAAAAAAGTGGATTGGGTGCGTTCATTTTGTTTCTAGATGAATCGGTGCATCGTTTCATTTCTGGCCCGGATCGATGCATTAAATGCAACACCGGCATGGTTTTCGGCACAGTAACGAAACTGACCCAAACGAACCAAAACAAAACTATAGGGTCCAAAAAAGTCGATTGGGCGCGTTCGTTTCATTTCTGGATGAATCGGTGCATCATTTCATTTCCGGCCCGGATCTGTGCATTAAATGCAACACCGGCATGGTTTTCGGCACAGTAACGAAACTGACCCAAACCAACCAAAACATCACTATTGGGTCCAAAAAAGTGGATTGGGTGCGTTCATTTTGTTTCTAGATGAATCGGTGCATCGTTCCATTTCCGGCCCAGATCGATGCATTAAATGCAACACCGGCATGGTTTTTGGAACAGTAACGAAAATGACCCAAACAAACCAAAACATCACTATTGGCTACATAAATGTGGATTTGGCATGTTCGTTTCGTTTCTGGACGAATCGGTGCATCGTTTCATTTCCGGCCCGGATCGGTGCATTAAATGCAACACCGGCATGGTTTTCGGCACAGTAACGAAACTCACCCAAACGAACCAAAACATTACTATTAGGTCCAAAAAATTGGATTGGGTGCGTTCATTTTGTTTCTGGATGAATCGGTGCATCGTTTCATTTCCGGCCCGGATCGATGCATTAAATGCAACACTGGCATGATTTTCGTCACAGTAACGAAACTGACCCAAATGAACCGAAACATAACTATTGGGTCCAAAAAAGTGGATTAGGTGCGTTTGTTTCGTTTCTGGACGAATCGGTGCATCGTTTCTTTTCCGGCCCGGATCGGTGCATTAAATGCAACACCGGCATGGTTTTCGGCACAGTAACGAAACTGACCCAAACCAACCAAAACATCACTATTGGGTCCACAAAAGTCGATTGGGTGCATTCGTTTAGTTTCTGGACGAATCGGTGCATCGTTTCATTTCCGGCCCGGATCGGTGCATTAAATGCAACACCGGCATGGTTTTCGGAATAGTAACGAAACTGACCCAAACGAACCAAAACATCACTATTGGGTCCAAAAAGGTAGATTGGGTGCGTTCGTTTCATTTCTGGACGAATCGGTGCATCCTTTCATTTCCGGCCCGGATCGGTGCATTAAATGCACCACCGGCATGGTTTTCGGCACAGTAACGAAACTGACCCAAACCAACCAAAACATCACTATTGGGTCCACAAAAGTCGATTGGGTGCATTCGTTTAGTTTCTGGACGAATCGGTGCATCGTTTCATTTCCGGCCCGGATCGGTGCATTAAATGCAACACCGGCATGGTTTTCGGAATAGTAACGAAACTGACCCAAACGAACCAAAACATCACTATTGGGTCCAAAAAGGTAGATTGGGTGCGTTCGTTTCATTTCTAGACGAATCGGTGCATCCTTTCATTTCCGGCCCGGATCGGTGCATTAAATGCACCAACGGCATGGTTTTCGGCACAGTAACGAAACTGACCCAAACAAATCCAAACATCACTATTGGGTCGAAAAAAGTGGATTGGGTGCGTTTGTTTCATTTCTGGACGAATCGGTGCATCCTTTCATCTCCGGCCCGGATCGGTGCATTAAATGCAACACCGGCATGGTTTTCGGCACAGTAACGAAACTGACCCAAACGAACCAAAACATCACTATTGGGTCCAAAAAAGTGGATTGGGTGCGTTCATTTTGTTTCTAGATGAATCGGTGCATCGTTTCATTTCTGGCCCGGATCGATGCATTAAATGCAACACCGGCATGGTTTTCGGCACAGTAACGAAACTGACCCAAACGAACCAAAACAAAACTATAGGGTCCAAAAAAGTCGATTGGGCGCGTTCGTTTCATTTCTGGATGAATCGGTGCATCATTTCATTTCCGGCCCGGATCTGTGCATTAAATGCAACACCGGTATGGTTTTCGGCACAGTAACGAAACTGACCCAAACGAACCAAAACATCACTATTGGGTCCAAAAAAGTGGATTGGGTGCGTTCATTTTGTTTCTAGATGAATCGGTGCATCGTTTCATTTCTGGCCCGGATCGATGCATTAAATGCAACACTGGCATGATTTTCGTCACAGTAATGAAACTGACCCAAACGAACCAAAACATCACTATTGGGTCAAAAAAAGTGGATTGGGTGCGTTCATTTTGTTTCTAGATGAATCGGTGCATCGTTCCATTTCCGGCGCGGATCGATGCATTAAATGCAACACCGGCATGATTTTTGGCACAGTAACGAAAATGACCCAAACGAACCAAAACATCACTATTGGCTACATAAATGTGGATTTGGCATGTTCGTTTCGTTTCTGGACGAATCGGTGCATCGTTTCATTTCCGGCCCGGATCGGTGCATTAAATGCAACACCGGCATGGTTTTCGGCACAGTAACGAAACTGACCCAAACGAACCAAAACAAAACTATAGGGTCCAAAAAAGTCGATTGGGCGCGTTCGTTTCATTTCTGGATGAATCGGTGCATCATTTCATCTCCGGCCCGGATCTGTGCATTAAATGCAACACCGGCATGGTTTTCGGCACAGTAACGAAACTGACCCAAACGAACCAAAACATCACTATTGGGTCCAAAAAAGTGGATTGGGTGCGTTCATTTTGTTTCTAGATGAATCGGTGCATCGTTCCATTTCCGGCCCGGATCGATGCATTAAATGCAATACCGGCATGTTTTTTGGCACAGTAACGAAAATGACCCTAACGAACCAAAACATCACTATTGGCTACATAAATGTGGATTTGGCATGTTCGTTTCGTTTCTGGACGAATCGGTGCATCGTTTCATTTCCGGCCCGGATCGGTGCATTAAATGCAACACCGGCATGGTTTTTGGCACAGTAACGAAACTGACCCAAACGAACCAAAACATTACTATTAGGTCCAAAAAAGTGGATTGGGTGCGTTCATTTTGTTTCTGGATGAATCGGTGCATCGTTTCATTTCCGGCCCGGATCGATGCATTAAATGCAACACTGGCATGATTTTCGTCACAGTAACGAAACTGACCCAAACGAACCGAAACATAACTATTGGGTCCAAAAAAGTGGATTGGGTGCGTTTGTTTCGTTTCTGGACGAATCGGTGCATCGTTTCTTTTCCGGCCCGGATCGGTGCATTAAATGCAACACCGGCATGGTTTTCGGCACAGTAACGAAACTGACCCAAACGAACCAAAACATCACTATTGGGTCCAAAAAAGTGGATTGGGTGCGTTCATTTTGTTTCTAGATGAATCGGTGCATCGTTCCATTTCCGGCCCGGATCGATGCATTAAATGCAACACCGGCATGATTTTTGGCACAGTAACGAAAATGACCCAAACGAACCAAAACATCACTATTGGCTACATAAATGTGGATTTGGCATGTTTGTTTCGTTTCTGGACGAATCGGTGCATCGTTTCATTTCCGGCCCGAATCGGTGCATTAAATGCAACACCGGCATGGTTTTCGGCACAGTAACGAAACTGACCCAAACGAACCAAAACATTACTATTGGGTCCAAAAAAGTGGATTGGGTGCGTTCATTTTGTTTCTGGATGAATCGGTGCATCGTTTCATTTCCGGCCCGGATCGATGCATGAAATGCAACACTGGCATGATTTTCGTCACAGTAACGAAACTGACCCAAACGAACCGAAACATAACTATTGGGTCCAAAAAAGTGGATTGGGTGCGTTTGTTTCGTTTCTGGACGAATCGGTGCATCGTTTCTTTTCCGGCCCGGATCTGTGCATTAAATGCAACACCGGCATGGTTTTCGGCACAGTAACGAAACTGACCCAAACCAACCAAAACATCACTATTGGGTCCACAAAAGTCGATTGGGTGCATTCGTTTAGTTTCTGGACGAATCGGTGCATCGTTTCATTTCCGGCCCGGATCGGTGCATTAAATGCAACACCGGCATGGTTTTCGGAATAGTAACGAAACTGACCCAAACGAACCAAAACATCACTATTGGGTCCAAAAAGGTAGATTGGGTGCGTTCGTTTCATTTCTAGACGAATCGGTGCATCCTTTCATTTCCGGCCCGGATCGGTGCATTAAATGCACCAACGGCATGGTTTTCGGCACAGTAACGAAACTGACCCAAACAAATCCAAACATCACTATTGGGTCGAAAAAAGTGGATTGGGTGCGTTTGTTTCATTTCTGGATGAATCGGTGCATCCTTTCATCTCCGGCCCGGATCGGTGCATTAAATGCAACACCGGCATGGTTTTCGGCACAGTAACGAAACTGACCCAAACGAACCAAAACATCACTATTGGGTCCAAAAAAGTGGATTGGGTGCGTTCATTTTGTTTCTAGATGAATCGGTGCATCGTTTCATTTCTGGCCCAGATCGATGCATTAAATGCAACACCGGCATGGTTTTCGGCACAGTAACGAAACTGACCCAAACGAACCAAAACAAAACTATAGGGTCCAAAAAAGTCGATTGGGCGCGTTCGTTTCATTTCTGGATGAATCGGTGCATCGTTTCTTTTCCGGCCCGGATCGGTGCATTAAATGCAACACCGGCATGGTTTTTGGCACAGTAACGAAACTGACCCAAACCAAACAAAACATCACTATTGGGTCCACAAAAGTGGATTGGGTGCATTCATTTTGTTTCTGGATGAATCGGTGGAGCGTTTCATTTCCGGCCCGGATCGATGCATTAAATGCAACACCGGCATGATTTTTGGCACAGTAACGAAAATGACCCAAACGAACCAAAACATCACTATTGGGTCCAAAAAGGTAGATTGGGTGCGTTCGTTTCATTTCTAGACGAATCGGTGCATCCTTTCATTTCCGGCCCGGATCGGTGCATTAAATGCACCAACGGCATGGTTTTCGGAATAGTAACGAAACTGACCCAAACGAACCAAAACATCACTATTGGGTCCAAAAAGGTAGATTGGGTGCGTTCGTTTCATTTCTAGACGAATCGGTGCATCCTTTCATTTCCGGCCCGGATCGGTGCATTAAATGCACCAACGGCATGGTTTTCGGCACAGTAACGAAACTGACCCAAACGAACCAAAACATTACTATTGGGTCCAAAAAAGTGGATTGGGTGCGTTCATTTTGTTTCTGGATGAATCGGTGCATCGTTTCATTTCCGGCCCGGATCGATGCATGAAATGCAACACTGGCATGATTTTCGTCACAGTAACGAAACTGACCCAAACGAACCGAAACATAACTATTGGGTCCAAAAAAGTGGATTGGGTGCGTTTGTTTCGTTTCTGGACGAATCGGTGCATCGTTTCATTTCCGGCCCGGATCGGTGCATAAATGCAACACCGGCATGGTTTTCGGCACAGTAACGAAACTGACCCAAACAAACCAAAACATCACTATTGGGTCCACAAAAGTCGATTGGGCGCATTCGTTTAGTTTCTGGACGAATCGGTGCATCGTTTCATTTCCGGCCCGGATCGGTGCATTAAATGCAACACCGGCATGGTTTTCGGAATAGTAACGAAACTGACCCAAACGAACCAAAACATCACTATTGGGTCCAAAAAGGTAGATTGGGTGCGTTCGTTTCATTTCTAGACGAATCGGTGCATCCTTTCATTTCCGGCCCGGATCGGTGCATTAAATGCACCAACGGCATGGTTTTCGGCACAGTAACGAAACTGACCCAAACGAACCAAAACATTACTATTGGGTCCAAAAAAGTGGATTGGGTGCGTTCATTTTGTTTCTGGATGAATCGGTGCATCGTTTCATTTCCGGCCCGGATCGGTGCATTAAATGCAACACCGGCATGGTTTTCGGAATAGTAACGAAACTGACCCAAACGAACCAAAACATCACTATTGGGTCCAAAAAGGTAGATTGGGTGCGTTCGTTTCATTTCTGGACGAATCGGTGCATCCTTTCATTTCCGGCCCGGATCGGTGCATTAAATGCACCACCGGCATGGTTTTCGGCACAGTAACGAAACTGACCCAAACCAACCAAAACATCACTATTGGGTCCACAAAAGTCGATTGGGCGCATTCATTTAGTTTCTGGACGAATCGGTGCATCGTTTCATTTCCGGCCCGGATCGGTGCATTAAATGCAACACCGGCATGGTTTTCGGAATAGTAACGAAACTGACCCAAACGAACCAAAACATCACTATTGGGTCCAAAAAGGTAGATTGGGTGCGTTCCTTTCATTTCTAGACGAATCGGTGCATCCTTTCATTTCCGGCCCGGATCGGTGCATTAAATGCACCAACGGCATGGTTTTCGGCACAGTAACGAAACTGACCCAAACAAATCCAAACATCACTATTGGGTCGAAAAAAGTAGATTGGGTGCGTTTGTTTCATTTCTGGACGAATCGGTGCATCCTTTCATCTCCGGCCCGGATCTGTGCATTAAATGCAACACCGGCATGGTTTTCGGCACAGTAACGAAACTGACCCAAACGAACCAAAACATCACTATTGGGTCCAAAAAAGTGGATTGGGTGCGTTCATTTTGTTTCTAGATGAATCGGTGCATCGTTCCATTTCCGGCCCGGATCGATGCATTAAATGCAATACCGGCATGTTTTTTGGCACAGTAACGAAAATGACCCTAACGAACCAAAACATCACTATTGGCTACATAAATGTGGATTTGGCATGTTCGTTTCGTTTCTGGACGAATCGGTGCATCGTTTCATTTCCGGCCCGGATCGGTGCATTAAATGCAACACCGGCATGGTTTTTGGCACAGTAACGAAACTGACCCAAACGAACCAAAACATTACTATTAGGTCCAAAAAAGTGGATTGGGTGCGTTCATTTTGTTTCTGGATGAATCGGTGCATCGTTTCATTTCCGGCCCGGATCGATGCATTAAATGCAACACTGGCATGATTTTCGTCACAGTAACGAAACTGACCCAAACGAACCGAAACATAACTATTGGGTCCAAAAAAGTGGATTGGGTGCGTTTGTTTCGTTTCTGGACGAATCGGTGCATCGTTTCTTTTCCGGCCCGGATCGGTGCATTAAATGCAACACCGGCATGGTTTTCGGCACAGTAACGAAACTGACCCAAACGAACCAAAACATCACTATTGGGTCCAAAAAAGTGGATTGGGTGCGTTCATTTTGTTTCTAGATGAATCGGTGCATCGTTCCATTTCCGGCCCGGATCGATGCATTAAATGCAACACCGGCATGATTTTTGGCACAGTAACGAAAATGACCCAAACGAACCAAAACATCACTATTGGCTACATAAATGTGGATTTGGCATGTTTGTTTCGTTTCTGGACGAATCGGTGCATCGTTTCATTTCCGGCCCGAATCGGTGCATTAAATGCAACACCGGCATGGTTTTCGGCACAGTAACGAAACTGACCCAAACGAACCAAAACATTACTATTGGGTCCAAAAAAGTGGATTGGGTGCGTTCATTTTGTTTCTGGATGAATCGGTGCATCGTTTCATTTCCGGCCCGGATCGATGCATGAAATGCAACACTGGCATGATTTTCGTCACAGTAACGAAACTGACCCAAACGAACCGAAACATAACTATTGGGTCCAAAAAAGTGGATTGGGTGCGTTTGTTTCGTTTCTGGACGAATCGGTGCATCGTTTCTTTTCCGGCCCGGATCTGTGCATTAAATGCAACACCGGCATGGTTTTCGGCACAGTAACGAAACTGACCCAAACCAACCAAAACATCACTATTGGGTCCACAAAAGTCGATTGGGCGCATTCGTTTAGTTTCTGGACGAATCGGTGCATCGTTTCATTTCCGGCCCGGATCGGTGCATTAAATGCAACACCGGCATGGTTTTCGGAATAGTAACGAAACTGACCCAAACGAACCAAAACATCACTATTGGGTCCAAAAAGGTAGATTGGGTGCGTTCGTTTCATTTCTAGACGAATCGGTGCATCCTTTCATTTCCGGCCCGGATCGATGCATTAAATGCAACACCGGCATGGTTTTCGGCACAGTAACGAAACTGACCCAAATGAACCAAAACAAAACTATTGGGTCCAAAAAAGTCGATTGGGCGTGTTCGTTTCATTTCTGGATGAATCGGTGCATCATTTCATTTCCGGCCCGGATCGGTGCATTAAATGCAACACCGGCATGGTTTTCGGCACAGTAACGAAACTGACCCAAACGAACCAAAACATCACTATTGGATCCAAAAAAGTGGATTGGGTGCGTTCATTTTGTTTCTAGATGAATCGGTGCATCGTTCCATTTCCGGCCCGGATCGATGCATTAAATGCAACACCGGCATGGTTTTTGGAACAGTAACGAAAATGACCCAAACAAACCAAAACATCACTATTGGCTACATAAATGTGGATTTGGCATGTTCGTTTCGTTTCTGGACGAATCGGTGCATCGTTTCATTTCCGGCCCGGATCGGTGCATTAAATGCAACACCGGCATGGTTTTCGGCACAGTAACGAAACTCACCCAAACGAACCAAAACATTACTATTAGGTCCAAAAAAGTGGATTGGGTGCGTTCATTTTGTTTCTGGATGAATCGGTGCATCGTTTCATTTCCGGCCCGGATCGATGCATTAAATGCAACACTGGCATGATTTTCGTCACAGTAACGAAACTGACCCAAATGAACCGAAACATAACTATTGGGTCCAAAAAAGTGGATTAGGTGCGTTTGTTTCGTTTCTGGACGAATCGGTGCATCGTTTCTTTTCCGGCCCGGATCGGTGCATTAAATGCAACACCGGCATGGTTTTCGGCACAGTAACGAAACTGACCCAAACCAACCAAAACATCACTATTGGGTCCACAAAAGTCGATTGGGTGCATTCGTTTAGTTTCTGGACGAATCGGTGCATCGTTTCATTTCCGGCCCGGATCGGTGCATTAAATGCAACACCGGCATGGTTTTCGGAATAGTAACGAAACTGACCCAAACGAACCAAAACATCACTATTGGGTCCAAAAAGGTAGATTGGGTGCGTTCGTTTCATTTCTGGACGAATCGGTGCATCCTTTCATTTCCGGCCCGGATCGGTGCATTAAATGCACCACCGGCATGGTTTTCGGCACAGTAACGAAACTGACCCAAACCAACCAAAACATCACTATTGGGTCCACAAAAGTCGATTGGGCGCATTCATTTAGTTTCTGGACGAATCGGTGCATCGTTTCATTTCCGGCCCGGATCGGTGCATTAAATGCAACACCGGCATGGTTTTCGGAATAGTAACGAAACTGACCCAAACGAACCAAAACATCACTATTGGGTCCAAAAAGGTAGATTGGGTGCGTTCCTTTCATTTCTAGACGAATCGGTGCATCCTTTCATTTCCGGCCCGGATCGGTGCATTAAATGCACCAACGGCATGGTTTTCGGCACAGTAACGAAACTGACCCAAACAAATCCAAACATCACTATTGGGTCGAAAAAAGTAGATTGGGTGCGTTTGTTTCATTTCTGGACGAATCGGTGCATCCTTTCATCTCCGGCCCAGATCGGTGCATTAAATGCAACACCGGCATGGTTTTCGGCACAGTAACGAAACTGACCCAAACGAACCAAAACATCACTATTGTGTCCAAAAAAGTGGATTGGGTGCGTTCCTTTTGTTTCTGGATGAATCGGTGCATCGTTTCATTTCCGGCCCGGATCGATGCATTAAATGCAACACCGGCATGGTTTTCGGCACAGTAACGAAACTGACCCAAATGAACCAAAACAAAACTATTGGGTCCAAAAAAGTCGATTGGGCGTGTTCGTTTCATTTCTGGATGAATCGGTGCATCATTTCATTTCCGGCCCGGATCGGTGCATTAAATGCAACACCGGCATGGTTTTCGGCACAGTAACGAAACTGACCCAAACGAACCAAAACATCACTATTGGATCCAAAAAAGTGGATTGGGTGCGTTCATTTTGTTTCTAGATGAATCGGTGCATCGTTTCATTTCCGGCCCGGATCGATGCATTAAATGCAACACCGGCATGGTTTTCGGCACAGTAACGAAACTGACCCAAACGAACCAAAACAAAACTATTGGGTCCAAAAAAGTCGATTGGGCGCGTTCGTTTCATTTCTGGATGAATCGGTGCATCATTTCATTTCCGGCCCGGATCTGTGCATTAAATGCAACACCGACATGGTTTTCGGCACAGTAACGAAACTGACCCTAACGAACCAAAACATCACTTTTGGGTCCAAAAAAGTGGATTGGGTGCGTTCATTTTGTTTCTAGACGAATCGGTGCATCGTTCCATTTCCGGCCCGGATCGATGCATTAAATGCAACACCGGCATGATTTTTGGCACAGTAACGAAAATGACCCAAACGAACCAAAACATCACTATTGGCTACATAAATGTGGATTTGGCATGTTCGTTTTGTTTCTGGACGAATCGGTGCATCGTTTCATTTCCGGCCCGGATCGGTGCATTAAATGCAACACCGGCATGGTTTTCGGCACAGTAACGAAACTGACCCAAACGAACCAAAACATTACTATTGGGTCCAAAAAAGTGGATTGGGTGCGTTCATTTTGTTTCTGGATGAATCGGTGCATCGTTTCATTTCCGGCCCGGATCGATGCATTAAATGCAACACTGGCATGATTTTCGTCACAGTAACGAAACTGACCCAAACGAACCGAAACATAACTATTGGGTCCAAAAAAGTGGATTGGGTGCGTTTGTTTGGTTTCTGGACGAATCGGTGCATCGTTTCTTTTCCGGCCCGGATCGGTGCATTAAATGCAACACCGGCATGGTTTTCGGCACAATAACGAAACTGACCCAAACCAACCAAAACATCACTATTGGGTCCACAAAAGTGGATTGGGTGCGTTCATTTTGTTTCTGGATGAATCGGTGCATCGTTTCATTTCCGGCCCGGATCGGTGCATTAAATGCAACACCGGCATGGTTTTCGGCACAGTAACGAAACTGACCCAAACGAACCAAAACATTACTACTGGGTCCAAAAAAGTGGATTGGGTGCGTTCATTTTGTTTCTGGATGAATCGGTGCATCGTTTCATTTCCGGCCGGATCGATGCATTAAATGCAACACTGGCATGATTTTCGTCACAGTAACGAAACTGACCCAAACGAACCGAAACATCACTATTGGGTCCAAAAAGGTAGATTGGGTGCGTTCGTTTCATTTCTGGACGAATCGGTGCATCGTTTCATTTCCGGCCCGAATCGATGCATTAAATGCAACACTTGCATGATTTTCGTCACAGTAACAAAACTGACCCAAATGAACCGAAACATAACTATTGGGTCCAAAAAAGTGGATTGGGCGCATTCGTTTAGTTTCTGGACGAATCGGTGCATCGTTTCATTTCCGGCCCGGATCGGTGCATTAAATGCAACACCGGCATGGTTTTCGGAATTGTAACGAAACTGACCCAAACGAACCAAAACATCACTATTGGGTCCAAAAAGGTAGATTGGGTGCGTTCGTTTCATTTCTAGATGAATCGGTGCATCCTTTCATTTCCGGCCCGGATCGGTGCATTAAATGCACCAACGGCATGGTTTTCGGCACAGTAACGAAACTGACCCAAACAAATCCAAACATCACTATTGGGTCGAAAAAAGTGGATTGGGTGCGTTTGTTTCATTTCTGGATGAATCGGTGCATCCTTTCATCTGCGGCCCGGATCGGTGCATCAAATGCAACACCGGCATGGTTTTCGGCACAGTAACGAAACTGACCCAAACGAACCAAAACATCACTATTGGGTCCAAAAAGGTAGATTGGGCGCGTTCGTTTCATTTCTGGATGAATCGGTGCATCATTTCATTTCCGGCCCGGATCTGTGCATTAAATGCAACACCGGCATGGTTTTCGGCACAGTAACGAAACTGACCCAAACCAACCAAAACATCACTATTGGGTCCAAAAAAGTGGATTGGGTGCGTTCATTTTGTTTCTAGATGAATCGGTGCATCGTTCCATTTCCGGCCCGGATCGATGCATTAAATGCAACACCGGCATGATTTTTGGCACAGTAACGAAAATGACCCAAACGAACCAAAACATCACTATTGGCTACATAAATGTGGATTTGGCATGTTCGTTTCGTTTCTGGACGAATCGGTGCATCGTTTCATTTCCGGCCCGGATCGGTGCATTAAATGCAACACCGGCATGGTTTTCGGCACAGTAACGAAACTGACCCAAACGAACCAAAACATTACTATTGGGTCCAAAAAAGTGGATTCGGTGCGTTCATTTTGTTTCTGGATGAATCGGTGCATCGTTTCATTTCCGGCCAGGATCGATGCATTAAATCCAACACTGGCATGATTTTCGTCACAGTAACGAAACTGACCCAAACGAACCGAAACATAACTATTGGGTCCAAAAAAGTGGATTGGGTGCGTTTGTTTCGTTTCTGGACGAATCGGTGCATCGTTTCTTTTCCGGCCCGGATCGGTGCATGAAATGCAACACCGGCATGGTTTTCGGCACAGTAACGAAACTGACCCAAACAAACCAAAACATCACTATTGGGTCCACAAAAGTGGATTGGGTTCGTTCATTTTGTTTCTGGATGAATCGGTGCAGCGTTTAATTTCCGGCCCGGATCGATGCATTAAATGCAACACTGGCATGATTTTCGTCACAGTAACGAAACTGACCCAAACAAACCGAAACATCACTATTGGGTCCAAAAAGGTAGATTGGGTGCGTTCGTTTCATTTCTGGACGAATCGGTGCATCCTTTCATTTCCGGCCCGGATCGGTGCATTAAATGCACCACCGGCTTGGTTTTCGGCACAGTAACGAAACTGACCCAAACAAATCCAAACATCACTATTGGGTCGAAAAAAGTGGATTGAGTGCGTTTGTTTCATTTCTGGATGAATCGGTGCATCCTTTCATGATGAGAACCCGCTGGGGTTTGTGCCCGATCTTTCGATGAGAGGCGTGGGGGATAACTCGATTGGAGAAGACGACGTTCACGGCCTAACTACAACCTTTCAAAGACTACGCCTTAGCGACCGATACACCACCTCCTATGGATGCCGCGATCTTGTGGGAGCGCGTCACCCGACCTGTTCTGCAAGCAATCGAAGAACTAGCAAGAACAAGTATGATACAAGTACTGAATTTACTAGATGGGAATTGAAGTGTCTCAATCTCAAACTCAATCACCAACGAAGTGGGGTTCCGTTGACTCGAAGACGGGCGGCTGGACCAGCACGCGCGCTTACAAGCAAGTAGCAATGGCTAAACTTGATCTAAACAAAACCCAATCTGTTTGTGGCGGCTATGGAGGTATAAAAGAGGGTGGAGGACGACCAAGACGAGGTTGGGGTCGTCCTATGATAGAGCTGAAGTGCCCGATCTTTCGGTGAGTGGAGATAATTTCGACTTGGTGGAAGTAGACCCTCACGATCCGACTACGACGAGCGAACCCGTAGCGCCAATGCAATCGCTGAACCAACTCCCTGTGGTTACCGACCTTGCTGGTGCAAGATCAGCCTGATCACGAAGATCGTTTCCTGTGCGCAATCGAAGAACGAACAAGAAAAAGATGCGAGCAATCTCAATATCACTCGAAGGTGGAGTTCTGAATTACACGAGGACAGCGCTGATTTACGCGTGTTCTTCGGGGGGTAGCTAAAGCTAGATATAAAACAAAACTCAAGTCTGAAATGAAAGGAAGCCTCTATCTAAATAGAGGGAAAGGGGGCGCAGCCCCTAAGGAAGGTGGCGCCCAGGGAAAGGGAGAGGGCAACAGCCCTAGGCGCCCACACAAAGGCCCTTGTTGGGCCAGCTTCTATTCTTCTGGGCCTTCA
This sequence comes from Echinochloa phyllopogon, assembly GCA_033239725.1. NCBI lineage: Eukaryota > Viridiplantae > Streptophyta > Magnoliopsida > Poales > Poaceae > Echinochloa > Echinochloa phyllopogon. The sequence goes on from BTCW01000018.1 coordinate 36,754,011, forward strand.
TTCTTCAGTAGCATAACGAAGTTAAGTTCTCTTGCACGGGCCCGCGTGATTGGGCCAGAAGGTGGCGCCTGTGGTGGAGGATCATCTGGTGGCGCTGGAGAAGGTGTAGATGTACTCGTGTCGTAGGTGGTGTCCTCATCATCCTACAACCCTAGGACGCGCCCCTAATGGACCCAACTTGATACACGGCCCATTGGCCCAAAATAAGGTGACGCAGCACCGTGAGCAGAAAAGGTCTCTGTAGTAAATCGATGATTGCGGCCGCATCTGAAAAGGTACGAGGGTGAGTCCAGATCCATCTGAAAGTAGACTTGATAAGCTTTCCATCAAGTACTTAAACGCCCAAAACGGAGTCCAGATGAAACCGTGGTGGCCGTCGTAAGTCAGCACTTTCTGCAGTCCGAATCCAGACTTTCCAAAACGTGTTGGATTTGGTCTCTTTCCTTCCTTAGGCCAATGTGACGTGGTAACCTGATGGGGGACGTGGGAATACTTAGAATTGGTCCCCAATCAACTTCTTTGGTCCTCCATGTCTTCCATATGTGTCTAACACTCTTTTTAATCCACGTATGTATTTCTGAAAATGAGAATGAACACACATCATGGCGCAACATCAATTCATCGAATGTACCAACAATAATTGTGATATAGGATTGATTCACCTTTGGTTTGCAAGCCATTAATATGGTCGTATCTAAGCCGGTGATGTCCTCATCATTCTCCCCTTCTTGGCTGCAAGTCGTCCTCGACTTGCTCTGGTGGCATTCTACGGCGATTGCTTTGTTGTTTAAGCATGGAAGGACATCCATGTTGCATGACCACAACCAGCAATGCTCCCCTTCTTTGGGCTGACCCTGTTGCTTAAGAGAAAAACTAGCGAAACTTTGCAAAACATCGTTAGTCTTAGTGCAGCCCTCTATTTGATTATGATATTGTAGCCCAAAAGGATATTCCAGATTAGAGCAGATATAAACTTTATGCACCAAATACTCTCCTTTGCAATTATACTTGCCAACAAAGTGATATGTATGATTAGACAAGCATGAAAATTTAGAATATGCAAAAAGTTTCTCATCGAAACATTTTAGATCACAAAGAATATCAAATTCAATATAACCCAAAGTATTTAAAGAAGACATCAATTTCAATTCATCATGTGCACAAGTAATAGGATGGAAAAGCTTTGTTTCAGCACATGTGTATGGTTTCAAATAAAAAATATCACTCTTATTCACTACTTGTGGCATAGAAGTACAAGAAGCATCATCGCACAAGTTCTCTTTATCATAAGGAACAACAACTAATTCTTCTTGTGACAAAATCAAATTAGTTGTAGGTTCCACATTTTGATTAGCATGCAGAGTGGACAAATTTCCAACACTATGGGACACATCATTCTTGCAAGTACTATTAGATGAAAGAATTTCCTTTTCAGCACTCATAGCAAGCCAAAACAATGAAGCAATATTGTTGTATGATTTGCTAATTAGCATGGTTCGAATTTCAGAATTAAGCCCTTTCATGAACCTACACATAACATCTTTCTTGCATTCATCTAATCCACCAAACATGACACAAATATTAAACCTATGATAGTATTCTTTGACAGTCCTACTGCCTTGCTTCAATTTGTCCAATTTTTCAAGTAAACAGTCAGCATAATATTCTGGAACATATTCATCTCGAAAAAGCATTTTAAATTCATTCCAAGTTTGTGGAACTTTGTTGTGCCTACAAATGTGTTTCCATGTAATCAAAGCATATTTTGTTAAAGCACTAGATGCAGCAAAAATCATTTCATGTTCAGACAAGTCATAATTATCAAATTCTGCATCTACCTTAAGCTCCCAATCAATATAAGCTTCAGGATCAAACATACCAGCATATAATGGCAAATGTTGAATGACATCCCGAAGATGAGGGTCTAGTTTCAACCGCTCAAAAATCTCTGTATCACCTGCCATGATTAGTTGACAACAAGAAACACAAAAATAAGATGTATCCTCCTGTCAACTACTAGATGTGTTGGTTCTAATTCTCTCAAACTATCCTTGTTCAAACAAGCTCTTACAAATTCTTACCAAGCCAAACAGGTGGTGACAACAACCAACAAGACAACAACCTCAAAGATAGTGTATCGGTGCTGCAGCAACAAGACCTGTCAAACTGTAGTCGGATATGTGGAGCTATAGGTGGGCTGAAAAACAAGGAATAGCTAGCACCACGTTAGTTAAACAAAGCAAGCTGAATAATCGTTCAACGGCGGCACTGTGCTGGTCCTAGCCTAGACCGTGCTAGAGACGTGAGCCTCGACACAAGGGAAGTTACAATGCACCACCGAAAACAATAGATACTCACGATGAACAGATCAGCCCCCTTTCTTTCTTTCTTTCTTTTTTTTTCTTTTCTTTTTTTTTCTTTTTTTTCTATTCCTCTTATTTTTGGGGACTAAAATCTTTTGATTGATGCTATGACAACCAAAACAAATGGCAGCATACAACCCCTAACAAAACAGATTTACAATTCTTATTTCAGCTAACCAGACACGCAAATCTCAAAGGCGATTGCGGCGTGCTCAGAAGAAATGTTTGAGCACGGTCAGATCCGTTGGAAAGAGCACGAGTTAAGCTTTCCAGATTGTACTCAAACACCTGATTTGGATATTGGACGTGGAAACTGCGTCGGTTTTCTTCTCGTGCTGGACAGGGACTCCGAATCAGAAAGTGACAAGAACTCGAAACTCTAAAGGATTAAACTAAGACCAGCAACTTGACGCGACCGATGCAACCGAAAACTCAACAAGCCCTAACTAAGCAGTACTAGCAAAGGCTCAAAGGGTTTATAGGATTGCGGTAAAACTAATCTACTATTTTTTTGGCTTTTCTGGACTATAGGAAATTAAAATCAGCAAAGAATTGATACACTCTCACCGATAAACCTCGCTCTGATACCAACTGACGCTTACAAGCAAGTAGCAATGGCTAAACTTGATCTAAACAAAACCCAATCTGTTTGTGGCGGCTATGGAGGTATAAAAGAGGGTGGAGGACGACCAGGACGAGGTTGGGGTCATCCTACAACCCTAGGACGCGCCCCTAATGGACCCAACTTGATACACGGCCCATTGGCCCAAAATAAGGTGACGCAGCACCGTGAGCAGAAAAGGTCTCTGTAGTAAATCGATGATTGCGGCCGCATCTGAACAGGTACGAAGGTGAGTCCGGATCCATCTGAAAGTAGACTTGATAAGCTTTCCATCAAGTACTTAAACGCCCAAAACGGAGTCCAGATGAAACCGTGGTGGCCGTCGTAAGTCAGCACTTTCCTGCAGTCCGAATCCAGACTTTCCAAAACGTGTTGGATTTGGTCTCTTTCCTTCCTTAGGCCAATGTGACGTGGTAACCTGATGGGGGACGTGGGAATACTTAGAATTGGTCCCCAATCAACTTCTTTGGTCCTCCATATCTTCCATATGTGTCTAACACTCTTTTTAATCCACGTATGTATTTCTGAAAATGAGAATGAACACACATCATGGCGCAACATCAATTCATCGAATGTACCAACAATAATTGTGATATAGGATTGATTCACCTTTGGTTTGCAAGCCATTAATATGGTCGTATCTAAGCCGGTGATGTCCTCATCATTCTCCCCTTCTTGGCTGCAAGTCGTCCTCGACTTGCTCTGGTGGCATTCTACGGCGATTGCTTTGTTGTTTAAGCATGGAAGGACATCCATGTTGCATGACCACAACCAGCAATGCTCCCCTTCTTTGGGCTGACCCTGTTGCTTAAGAGAAAAACTAGCGAAACTTTGCAAAACATCGTTAGTCTTAGTGCAGCCCTCTATTTGATTATGATATTGTAGCCCAAAAGGATATTCCAGATTAGAGCAGATATAAACTTTATGCACCAAATACTCTCCTTTGCAATTATACTTGCCAACAAAGTGATATGTATGATTAGACAAGCATGAAAATTTAGAATATGCAAAAAGTTTCTCCTCGAAACATTTTAGATCACAAAGAATATCAAATTCAATATAACCCAAAGTATTTAAAGAAGACATCAATTTCAATTCATCATGTGCACAAGTAATAGGATGGAAAAGCTTTGTTTCAGCACATGTGTATGGTTTCAAATAAAAAATATCACTCTTATTCACTACTTGTGGCATAGAAGTACAAGAAGCATCATCGCACAAGTTCTCTATATCATAAGGAACAACAACTAATTCTTCTTGTGACAAAATCAAATTAGTTGTAGGTTCCACATTTTGATTAGCATGCAGAGTGGACAAATTTCCAACACTATGGGACACATCATTCTTGCAAGTACTATTAGATGAAAGAATTTCCTTTTCAGCACTCATAGCAAGCCAAAACAATGAAGCAATATTGTTGTATGATTTGCTAATTAGCATGGATCGGTGCATTAAATGCAACACCGGCATGGTTTTCGGCATAGTAACGAAACTGACCCAAACGAACCAAAACATCACTATTGGGTCCAAAAAGGTAGATTGGGTGCGTTCGTTTCATTTCTAGACGAATCGGTGCATCCTTTCATTTCCGGCCCAGATCGGTGCATTAAATGCACCACCGGCATGGTTTTCGGCACAGTAACGAAACTGACCCAAACAAATCCAAACATCACTATTGGGTCGAAAAAAGTGGATTGGGTGCATTTGTTTCATTTCTGGACGAATCGGTGCATCCTTTCATCTCCGGCCCGGATCGGTGCATTAAATGCAACACCGGCATGGTTTTCGGCACAGTAACGAAAGTGACCCAAACGAACCAAAACATCACTATTGTGTCCAAAAAAGTGGATTGGGTGCGTTCATTTTGTTTCTGGATGAATCGGTGCATCGTTTCATTTCCGGCCCGGATCGATGCATTAAATGCAACACCGGCATGGTTGTCGGCACAGTAACGAAACTGACCCAAACGAACCAAAACAAAACTATTGGGTCCAAAAAAGTCGATTGGGCGCGTTCGTTTCATTTCTGGATGAATCGGTGCATCATTTCATTTCCGGCCCGGATCAGTGCATTAAATGCAACACCGGCATGGTTTTCGGCACAGTAACGAAACTGACCCAAACGAACCAAAACATCACTATTGGGTCCAAAAAAGTGGATTGGGTGCGTTCATTTTGTTTCTGGATGAATCGGTGCATCGTTCCATTTCCGGCCCGGATCGATGCATTAAATGCAACACTGGCATGATTTTCGTCACAGTAACGAAACTGACCCAAACGAACCGAAACATAACTATTGGGTCCAAAAAAGTGGATTGGGTGCGTTTGTTTCGTTTCTGGACGAATCGGTGCATCGTTTCTTTTCCGGCCCGGATCGGTGCATTAAATGCAACACCGGCTTGGTTTTCGGCACAGTAACGAAACTGACCCAAACAAACGAAAACATCACTATTGGGTCCACAAAAGTGGATTGGGTGCGTTCATTTTGTTTCTGGATGAATCGGTGCAGCGTTTCATTTCCGGCCCGGATCGATGCATTAAATGCAACACTGGCATGATTTTCGTCACAGTAACGAAACTGACCCAAACGAACCGAAACATCACTATTGGGTCCAAAAAGGTAGATTGGGTGCGTTCGTTTCATTTCTGGACGAATCGGTGCATCCTTTCATTTCCGGCCCGGATCGGTGCATTAAATGCACCACCGGCATGGTTTTCGGCACAGTAACGAAACTGACCCAAACAAATCCAAACATCACTATTGGGTCGAAAAAAGTGGATTGGGTGCGTTTGTTTCATTTCTGGATGAATCGGTGCATCCTTTCATCTCCGGCCCGGATCGGTGCATTAAATGCAACACCGGTATGGTTTTAGGCACAGTAACGAAACTGACCCAAACGAACAAAAACATGACTATTGTGTCCAAAAAAGTGGATTGTGTGCGTTCATTTTGTTTCTGGACGAATCGGTGCATCCTTTCTTCTCCGGCCCGGATCGGTGCATTAAATGCAACACCGGCATGGTTTTCGGCACAGTAACGAAACTGACCCAAATGAACCAAAACATTACTACTGGGTCCAAAAAAGTGGATTGGGTGTGTTCATTTTGTTTCTGGATGAATCGGTGCATCGTTTCATTTCCGGCCCGAATCGATGCATTAAATGCAACACTTGCATGATTTTCGTCACAGTAACAAAACTGACCCAAATGAACCGAAACATAACTATTGGGTCCAAAAAAGTGGATTGGGTGCGTTTGTTTCGTTTCTGGACGAATCGGTGCATCGTTTTTTTCCGGCCCGTATCGGTGCATTAAATGCAACACTGGCATGGTTTTCAGCACAGTAACGAAACTGACCCAAACAAACCAAAACATCACTATTGGGTCCAAAAAAGTCGATTGGGCGCGTTCGTTTAGTTTCTTGACGAATCGTTGCATCGTTTCATTTCTGGCCCGGATCGGTGAATTAAATGCAACACCGGCATGGTTTTCGGCATAGTAACGAAACTGACCCAAACGAACCAAAACATCACTATTGGGTCCAAAAAGGTAGATTGGGTGCGTTCGTTTCATTTCTAGACGAATCGGTGCATTAAATGCAACACCGGCATGGTTTTCGGCACAGTAACGAAACTGACCGAAACGAACCAAAACATCACTATTGTGTCCAAAAAAGTGGATTGGGTGCGTTCATTTTGTTTCTGGATGAATCGGTGCATCGTTTCATTTCCGGCCCGGATCGATGCATTAAATGCAACACCGGCATGGTTGTCGGCACAGTAACGAAACTGACCCAAACGAACCAAAACAAAACTATTGGGTCCAAAAAAGTCGATTGGGCGCGTTCGTTTCATTTCTGGATGAATCGGTGCATCATTTCATTTCCGGCCCGGATCAGTGCATTAAATGCAACACCGGCATGGTTTTCGGCACAGTAACGAAACTGACCCAAACGAACCAAAACATCACTATTGGGTCCAAAAAAGTGGATTGGGTGCGTTCATTTTGTTTCTGGATGAATCGGTGCATCGTTCCATTTCCGGCCCGGATCGATGCATTAAATGCAACACTGGCATGATTTTCGTCACAGTAACGAAACTGACCCAAACGAACCGAAACATAACTATTGGGTCCAAAAAAGTGGATTGGGTGCGTTTGTTTCGTTTCTGGACGAATCGGTGCATCGTTTCTTTTCCGGCCCGGATCGGTGCATTAAATGCAACACCGGCTTGGTTTTCGGCACAGTAACGAAACTGACCCAAACAAACGAAAACATCACTATTGGGTCCACAAAAGTGGATTGGGTGCGTTCATTTTGTTTCTGGATGAATCGGTGCAGCGTTTCATTTCCGGCCCGGATCGATGCATTAAATGCAACACTGGCATGATTTTCGTCACAGTAACGAAACTGACCCAAACGAACCGAAACATCACTATTGGGTCCAAAAAGGTAGATTGGGTGCGTTCGTTTCATTTCTGGACGAATCGGTGCATCCTTTCATTTCCGGCCCGGATCGGTGCATTAAATGCACCACCGGCATGGTTTTCGGCACAGTAACGAAACTGACCCAAACAAATCCAAACATCACTATTGGGTCGAAAAAAGTGGATTGGGTGCGTTTGTTTCATTTCTGGATGAATCGGTGCATCCTTTCATCTCCGGCCCGGATCGGTGCATTAAATGCAACACCGGCATGGTTTTAGGCACAGTAACGAAACTGACCCAAACGAACAAAAACATGACTATTGTGTCCAAAAAAGTGGATTGTGTGCGTTCATTTTGTTTCTGGACGAATCGGTGCATCCTTTCTTCTCCGGCCCGGATCGGTGCATTAAATGCAACACCGGCATGGTTTTCGGCACAGTAACGAAACTGACCCAAATGAACCAAAACATTACTACTGGGTCCAAAAAAGTGGATTGGGTGTGTTCATTTTGTTTCTGGATGAATCGGTGCATCGTTTCATTTCCGGCCCGAATCGATGCATTAAATGCAACACTTGCATGATTTTCGTCACAGTAACAAAACTGACCCAAATGAACCGAAACATAACTATTGGGTCCAAAAAAGTGGATTGGGTGCGTTTGTTTCGTTTCTGGACGAATCGGTGCATCGTTTTTTTCCGGCCCGTATCGGTGCATTAAATGCAACACTGGCATGGTTTTCAGCACAGTAACGAAACTGACCCAAACAAACCAAAACATCACTATTGGGTCCAAAAAAGTCGATTGGGCGCGTTCGTTTAGTTTCTTGACGAATCGGTGCATCGTTTCATTTCTGGCCCGGATCGGTGAATTAAATGCAACACCGGCATGGTTTTCGGCATAGTAACGAAACTGACCCAAACGAACCAAAACATCACTATTGGGTCCAAAAAGGTAGATTGGGTGCGTTCGTTTCATTTCTAGACGAATCGGTGCATCCTTTCATTTCCGGCCCGGATCGGTGCATTAAATGCACCACCGGCATGGTTTTCGTCACAGTAACGAAACTGACCCAAACAAATCCAAACATCACTATTGGGTCGAAAAAAGTGGATTGGGTGCGTTTGTTTCATTTCTGGACGAATCGGTGCATCCTTTCATCTCCGGCCCGGATCGGTGCATTAAATGCAACACCGGCATGGTTTTCGGCACAGTAACGAAACTGACCGAAACGAACCAAAACATCACTATTGTGTCCAAAAAAGTGGATTGGGTGCGTTCATTTTGTTTCTGGATGAATCGGTGCATCGTTTCATTTCCGGCCCGGATCGATGCATTAAATGCAACACCGGCATGGTTGTCGGCACAGTAACGAAACTGACCCAAACGAACCAAAACAAAACTATTGGGTCCAAAAAAGTCGATTGGGCGCGTTCGTTTCATTTCTGGATGAATCGGTGCATCATTTCATTTCCGGCCCGGATCAGTGCATTAAATGCAACACTTGCATGATTTTCGTCACAGTAACAAAACTGACCCAAATGAACCGAAACATAACTATTGGGTCCAAAAAAGTGGATTGGGTGCGTTTGTTTCGTTTCTGGACGAATCGGTGCATCGTTTTTTTCCGGCCCGTATCGGTGCATTAAATGCAACACTGGCATGGTTTTCAGCACAGTAACGAAACTGACCCAAACAAACCAAAACATCACTATTGGGTCCAAAAAAGTCGATTGGGCGCGTTCGTTTAGTTTCTTGACGAATCGGTGCATCGTTTCATTTCTGGCCCGGATCGGTGAATTAAATGCAACACCGGCATGGTTTTCGGCATAGTAACGAAACTGACCCAAACGAACCAAAACATCACTATTGGGTCCAAAAAGGTAGATTGGGTGCGTTCGTTTCATTTCTAGACGAATCGGTGCATTAAATGCAACACCGGCATGGTTTTCGGCACAGTAACGAAACTGACCGAAACGAACCAAAACATCACTATTGTGTCCAAAAAAGTGGATTGGGTGCGTTCATTTTGTTTCTGGATGAATCGGTGCATCGTTTCATTTCCGGCCCGGATCGATGCATTAAATGCAACACCGGCATGGTTGTCGGCACAGTAACGAAACTGACCCAAACGAACCAAAACAAAACTATTGGGTCCAAAAAAGTCGATTGGGCGCGTTCGTTTCATTTCTGGATGAATCGGTGCATCATTTCATTTCCGGCCCGGATCAGTGCATTAAATGCAACACCGGCATGGTTTTCGGCACAGTAACGAAACTGACCGAAACGAACCAAAACATCACTATTGGGTCCAAAAAAGTGGATTGGGTGCGTTCATTTTGTTTCTGGATGAATCGGTGCATCGTTCCATTTCCGGCCCGGATCGATGCATTAAATGCAACACTGGCATGATTTTCGTCACAGTAACGAAACTGACCCAAACGAACCGAAACATAACTATTGGGTCCAAAAAAGTGGATTGGGTGCGTTTGTTTCGTTTCTGGACGAATCGGTGCATCGTTTCTTTTCCGGCCCGGATCGGTGCACTAAATGCAACACCGGCTTGGTTTTCGGCACAGTAACGAAACTGACCCAAACAAACGAAAACATCACTATTGGGTCCACAAAAGTGGATTGGGTGCGTTCATTTTGTTTCTGGATGAATCGGTGCAGCGTTTCATTTCCGGCCCGGATCGATGCATTAAATGCAACACTGGCATGATTTTCGTCACAGTAACGAAACTGACCCAAACGAACCGAAACATCACTATTGGGTCCAAAAAGGTAGATTGGGTGCGTTCGTTTCATTTCTAGACGAATCGGTGCATCCTTTCATTTCCGGCCCGGATCGGTGCATTAAATGCACCACCGGCATGGTTTTCGGCACAGTAACGAAACTGACCCAAACAAATCCAAACATCACTATTGGGTCGAAAAAAGTGGATTGGGTGCGTTTGTTTCATTTCTGGACGAATCGGTGCATCCTTTCATCTCCGGCCCGGATCGGTGCATTAAATGTAACACCGGCATGGTTTTCGGCACAGTAACGAAACTGACCGAAACGAACCAAAACATCACTATTGTGTCCAAAAAAGTGGATTGGGTGCGTTCATTTTGTTTCTGGATGAATCGGTGCATCGTTTCATTTCCGGCCCGAATCGATGCATTAAATGCAACACCGGCATGGTTTTCGGCACAGTAATGAAACTGACCCAAAAAAACCAAAACATCACTATTGGGTACAAAACAGTCGATTGGGCGCGTTCGTTTCATTTCTGGATGAATCGGTGCATCATTTCATTTCCGGCCTGGATCGGTGCATTAAATGCAACACCGGCATGGTTTTCGGCACAGTAACGAAACTGACCCAAACGAACCAAAACATCACTATTGGGTCCAAAAAAGTGGATTGGGTGCGTTCATTTTGTTTCTGGATGAATCGGTGCATCGTTCCATTTCCGGCCCGGATCGATGCATTAAATGCAACACCCGCATGATTTTTGGCACAGTAAAGAAAATGACCCAAACCAACCAAAACATCATTATTGGCTACATAAATGTGGATTTGGCATGTTCGTTTTGTTTCTGGACGAATCGGTGCATCGTTTCATTTCCGGCCCGGATCGGTGCATTAAATGCAACACCGGCATGGTTTTCGGCACAGTAACGAAACTGACCCAAACGAACCAAAACATTACTATTGGGTAAGTGGATTGGGTGCGTTCATTTTGTTTCTGGATGAATCGGTGCATCGTTTCATTTCCGGCCCGGATCGATGCATTAAATCCAACACTGGCATGATTTTCGTCACAGTAACGAAATTGACCCAAACGAACCGAAACATAACTATTGGGTCCAAAAAAGTGGATTGGGTGAGTTTGTTTCGTTTCTGGACGAATCGGTGCATCGTTTCTTTTCCGGCCCGGATCGGTGCATTAAATGCAACACCGGCATGGTTTTCGGCACAGTAACGAAACTGACCCAAACAAACCAAAACATCACTATTGGGTCCAAAAAAGTCGATTGGGCGCATTCGTTTAGTTTCTGGACGAATCGGTGCATCGTTTCATTTCCGGCCCGGATCGGTGCATTAAAGGCAACACCGGCATGGTTTTCGGCATAGTAACGAAACTGACCCAAACGAACCAAAACATCACTATTGGGTCCAAAAAGGTAGATTGGATGCGTTCGTTTCATTTCTAGACGAATCGGTGCATCCTTTCATTTCTGGCCCGGATCGGTGCATTAAATGCACCAACGGCATGGTTTTCGGCACAGTAACAAAACTGACCCAAACAAATCCAAATATCACTATTGGGTCGAAAAAAGTGAATTGGGTGCGTTTGTTTCATTTCTGGATGAATCGGTGCATCCTTTCATCTCCGTCCCGGATCGGTGCATTAAATGCAACACCGGCATGGTTTTTGGCACAGTAACGAAACTGACCCAAACGAACCAAAACATCACTATTGTGTCCAAAAAAGTGGATTGTGTGCGTTCATTTTGTTTCTGGATGAATCGGTGCATCCTTTCATCTCCGGCCCGGATCGGTGCATTAAATGCAACACCGGCATGGTTTTCGGCACAGTAACGAAACTGACCCAAACAAACCAAAACGTTACTACTGGGTCCAAAAAAGTGGATTGGGTGCGTTCATTTTGTTTCTGGATGAATCGGTGCATCGTTTCATTTCTGGCCCGAATCGATGCATTAAATGCAACACTTGCATGATTTTCGTCACAGTAACAAAACTGACCCAAATGAACCGAAACATAACTATTGGGTCCAAAAAAGTGGATTGGGTGCGTTTGTTTCGTTTCTGGACGAATCGGTGCATCGTTTCTTTTCCGGCCCGAATCTATGCATTAAATGCAACACTTGCATGATTTTCGTCACAGTAACAAAACTGACCCAAACAAACCAAAACATCACTATTGGGTCCAAAAAAGTCGATTGGGCGCGTTCGTTTAGTTTCTGGACGAATCGGTGCATCGTTTCATTTCTGGCCCGGATCGGTGCATTAAATGCAACACCGGCATGGTTTTCGGCATAGTAACGAAACTGACCCAAACGAACCAAAACATCACTATTGGGTCCAAAAAGGTAGATTGGGTGCGTTTGTTTCATTTCTAGACGAATCGGTGCATCCTTTAATTTCCGGCCCGGATCGGTGCATTAAATGCACCACCGGCATGGTTTTCGGCACAGTAACGAAACTGACCCAAACAAATCCAAACATCACTATTGGGTCGAAAAAAGTGGATTGGGTGCGTTTGTTTCATTTCTGGACGAATCGGTGCATCCTTTCATCTCCGGCCCGGATCGGTGCATTAAATGCAACACTGGCATGGTTTTCGGCACAGTAACAAAACTGACCCAAACGAACCAAAACATCACTATTGTGTCCAAAAAAGTGCATTGGGTGCGTTCATTTTGTTTCTGGATGAATCGGTGCATCGTTTCATTTTCGGCCCGGATCGATGCATTAAATGCAACACCGGCATGATTTTTGGCACAGTAACGAAAATGACCCAAACGAACCAAAAAATCACTATTGGCTACATAAATGTGGATTTGGCATGTTCGTTTCGTTTCTAGACGAATCGGTGCATCATTTCATTTCCGGCCCGGATCGGTGCATTAAATGCAACACCGGCATGGTTTTCGGCACAGTAACGAAACTGACCCAAACGAACCAAAACATCACTATTGGGTCCAAAAAAGTGGATTGGGTGCGTTCATTTTGTTTCTAGATGAATCGGTGCATCGTTCCATTTCCGGCCCGGATCGATGCATTAAATGCAACACCCGCATGATTTTTGGCACAGTAACAAAAATGACCCAAACCAACCAAAACATCATTATTGGCTACATAAATGTGGATTTGGCATGTTCGTTTTGTTTCTGGACGAATCGGTGCATCGTTTCATTTCCGGCCCGGATCGGTGCATTAAATGCAACACCGGCATGGTTTTCAGCACAGTAACGAAACTGACCCAAACGAACCAAAACATTACTACTGGGTCCAAAAAAGTGGATTGGGTGCGTTCATTTTGTTTCTGGATGAATCGGTGCATCGTTTCATTTCCGGCCCGGATCGATGCATTAAATGCAACACCCGCATGATTTTTGGCACAGTAACAAAAATGACCCAAACCAACCAAAACATCATTATTGGCTACATAAATGTGGATTTGGCATGTTCGTTTTGTTTCTGGACGAATCGGTGCATCGTTTCATTTCCGGCCCGGATCGGTGCATTAAATGCAACACCGGCATGGTTTTCAGCACAGTAACGAAACTGACCCAAACGAACCAAAACATTACTACTGGGTCCAAAAAAGTGGATTGGGTGCGTTCATTTTGTTTCTGGATGAATCGGTGCATCGTTTCATTTCCGGCCCGGATCGATGCATTAAATCCAACACTGGCATGATTTTCGTCACAGTAACGAAACTGACCCAAACGAACCGAAACATAACTATTGGGTCCAAAAAAGTGGATTGGGTGCATTTGTTTCGTTTCTGGACGAATCGGTGCATCGTTTCTTTTCCGGCCCGGATCGGTGCATTAAATGCAACACCGGCATGGTTTTCGGCACAGTAACGAAACTGACCCAAACAAACCAAAACATCACTATTGGGTCCAAAAAAGTCGATTGGGCGCATTCGTTTAGTTTCTGGACGAATCGGTGCATCGTTTCATTTCCGGCCCGGATCGGTGCATTAAATGCAACACCGGCATGGTTTTCGGCATAGTAACGAAACTGACCCAAACGAACCAAAACATCACTATTGGGTCCAAAAAGGTAGATTGGATGCGTTCGTTTCATTTCTAGACGAATCGGTGCATCCTTTCATTTCTGGCCCAGATCGGTGCATTAAATGCACCAACGGCATGGTTTTCGGCACAGTAACGAAACTGACCCAAACAAATCCAAACATTACTATTGGGTCGAAAAAAGTGGATTGGGTGCGTTTGTTTCATTTCTGGACGAATCGGTGCATCCTTTCATCTCTGGCCCGGATCGGTGCATTAAACGCAACACCGGCATGGTTTTCGGCACAGTAAGGAAACTGACCCAAACGAACCAAAACATCACTATTGTGTCCAAAAAAGTGGATTGGGTGCGTTCATTTTATTTCTGGATGAATCGGTGCATCGTTTCATTTCCGGCCTGGATCGATGCATTAAAAGCAACACCGGCATGGTTTTCGGCACAGTAACGAAACTGACCCAAACGAACCAAAACAAAACTATTGGGTCCAAAAAAGTCAATTCATCGCGTTCGTTTCATTTCTGGATGAATCGGTGCATCATTCCATTTCCGGCCCGGATCGATGCATTAAATGCAACACCGGCATGGTTTTCGGCACAGTAACGAAACTGACCCAAACGAACCAAAACAAAACTATTGGGTCCAAAAAAGTCAATTCATCGCGTTCGTTTCATTTCTGGATGAATCGGTGCATCATTCCATTTCCGGCCCGGATCGATGCATTAAATGCAACACCGGCATGATTTTTGGCACAGTAACGAAAATGACCCAAACGAACCAAAACATCACTATTGGCTACATAAATGTGGATTTGGCATGTTCGTTTCGTTTCTGGACGAATCGGTGCATCGTTTCATTTCCGGCCGGGATCAGTGCATTAAATGCAACACCGGCATGGTTTTCGGCACAGTAACGAAACTGACCCAAACGAACCAAAACATTACTATTGGGTCCAAAAAAGTGGATTGGGTGCGTTCATTTTGTTTCTGGATGAATCGGTGCATCATTTCATTTCCGGCCCGGATCGATGCATTAAATGCAACACTGGCATGATTTTCGTCACAGTATCGAAACTGACCCAAACGAACCGAAACATAACTATTGGGTCCAAAAAAGTGGATTGGGTGCGTTTGTTTCGTTTCTGGACGAATCGGTGCGTCCTTTCATTTCCGGCCCGGATCGGTGCATTAAATGCACCAACGGCATGGTTTTCGGCACAGTAACGAAACTGACCCAAACAAATCCAAACATCACTATTGGGTCGAAAAAAGTGGATTGGGTGCGTTCATTTAGTTTCTGGACGAATCGGTGCATCGTTTCATTTCCGGCCCGGATCGGTGCATTAAAGGCAACACCGGCATGGTTTTCGGCATAGTAACGAAACTGACCCAAACGAACCAAAACATCACTATTGGGTCCAAAAAGGTAGATTGGATGCGTTCGTTTCATTTCTAGACGAATCGGTGCATCCTTTCATTTCTGGCCCGGATCGGTGCATTAAATGCACCAACGGCATGGTTTTCGGCACAGTAACAAAACTGACCCAAACAAATCCAAATATCACTATTGGGTCGAAAAAAGTGAATTGGGTGCGTTTGTTTCATTTCTGGATGAATCGGTGCATCCTTTCATCTCCGTCCCGGATCGGTGCATTAAATGCAACACCGGCATGGTTTTTGGCACAGTAACGAAACTGACCCAAACGAACCAAAACATCACTATTGTGTCCAAAAAAGTGGATTGTGTGCGTTCATTTTGTTTCTGGATGAATCGGTGCATCCTTTCATCTCCGGCCCGGATCGGTGCATTAAATGCAACACCGGCATGGTTTTCGGCACAGTAACGAAACTGACCCAAACAAACCAAAACGTTACTACTGGGTCCAAAAAAGTGGATTGGGTGCGTTCATTTTGTTTCTGGATGAATCGGTGCATCGTTTCATTTCTGGCCCGAATCGATGCATTAAATGCAACACTTGCATGATTTTCGTCACAGTAACAAAACTGACCCAAATGAACCGAAACATAACTATTGGGTCCAAAAAAGTGGATTGGGTGCGTTTGTTTCGTTTCTGGACGAATCGGTGCATCGTTTCTTTTCCGGCCCGAATCGATGCATTAAATGCAACACTTGCATGATTTTCGTCACAGTAACAAAACTGACCCAAACAAACCAAAACATCACTATTGGGTCCAAAAAAGTCGATTGGGCGCGTTCGTTTAGTTTCTGGACGAATCGGTGCATCGTTTCATTTCTGGCCCGGATCGGTGCATTAAATGCAACACCGGCATGGTTTTCGACATAGTAACGAAACTGACCCAAACGAACCAAAACATCACTATTGGGTCCAAAAAGGTAGATTGGGTGCGTTTGTTTCATTTCTAGACGAATCGGTGCATCCTTTAATTTCCGGCCCGGATCGGTGCATTAAATGCACCACCGGCATGGTTTTCGGCACAGTAACGAAACTGACCCAAACAAATCCAAACATCACTATTGGGTCGAAAAAAGTGGATTGGGTGCGTTTGTTTCATTTCTGGACGAATCGGTGCATCCTTTCATCTCCGGCCCGGATCGGTGCATTAAATGCAACACTGGCATGGTTTTCGGCACAGTAACAAAACTGACCCAAACGAACCAAAACATCACTATTGTGTCCAAAAAAGTGCATTGGGTGCGTTCATTTTGTTTCTGGATGAATCGGTGCATCGTTTCATTTTCGGCCCGGATCGATGCATTAAATGCAACACCGGCATGATTTTTGGCACAGTAACGAAAATGACCCAAACGAACCAAAAAATCACTATTGGCTACATAAATGTGGATTTGGCATGTTCGTTTCGTTTCTAGACGAATCGGTGCATCATTTCATTTCCGGCCCGGATCGGTGCATTAAATGCAACACCGGCATGGTTTTCGGCACAGTAACGAAACTGACCCAAACGAACCAAAACATCACTATTGGGTCCAAAAAAGTGGATTGGGTGCGTTCATTTTGTTTCTAGATGAATTGGTGCATCGTTCCATTTCCGGCCCGGATCGATGCATTAAATGCAACACCCGCATGATTTTTGGCACAGTAACGAAAATGACCCAAACCAACCAAAACATCATTATTGGCTACATAAATGTGGATTTGGCATGTTCGTTTTGTTTCTGGACGAATCGGTGCATCGTTTCATTTCCGGCCCGGATCGGTGCATTAAATGCAACACCGGCATGGTTTTCAGCACAGTAACGAAACTGACCCAAACGAACCAAAACATTACTACTGGGTCCAAAAAAGTGGATTGGGTGCGTTCATTTTGTTTCTGGATGAATCGGTGCATCGTTTCATTTCCGGCCCGGATCGATGCATTAAATCCAACACTGGCATGATTTTCGTCACAGTAACGAAACTGACCCAAACGAACCGAAACATAACTATTGGGTCCAAAAAAGTGGATTGGGTGCATTTGTTTCGTTTCTGGACGAATCGGTGCATCGTTTCTTTTCCGGCCCGGATCGGTGCATTAAATGCAACACCGGCATGGTTTTCGGCACAGTAACGAAACTGACCCAAACAAACCAAAACATCACTATTGGGTCCAAAAAAGTCGATTGGGCGCATTCGTTTAGTTTCTGGACGAATCGGTGCATCGTTTCATTTCCGGCCCGGATCGGTGCATTAAATGCAACACCGGCATGGTTTTCGGCATAGTAACGAAACTGACCCAAACGAACCAAAACATCACTATTGGGTCCAAAAAGGTAGATTGGATGCGTTCGTTTCATTTCTAGACGAATCGGTGCATCCTTTCATTTCTGGCCCAGATCGGTGCATTAAATGCACCAACGGCATGGTTTTCGGCACAGTAACGAAACTGACCCAAACAAATCCAAACATTACTATTGGGTCGAAAAAAGTGGATTGGGTGCGTTTGTTTCATTTCTGGACGAATCGGTGCATCCTTTCATCTCTGGCCCGGATCGGTGCATTAAATGCAACACCGGCATGGTTTTCGGCACAGTAAGGAAACTGACCCAAACGAACCAAAACATCACTATTGTGTCCAAAAAAGTGGATTGGGTGCGTTCATTTTATTTCTGGATGAATCGGTGCATCGTTTCATTTCCGGCCTGGATCGATGCATTAAAAGCAACACCGGCATGGTTTTCGGCACAGTAACGAAACTGACCCAAACGAACCAAAACAAAACTATTGGGTCCAAAAAAGTCAATTCATCGCGTTCGTTTCATTTCTGGATGAATCGGTGCATCATTCCATTTCCGGCCCGGATCGATGCATTAAATGCAACACCGGCATGGTTTTCGGCACAGTAACGAAACTGACCCAAACGAACCAAAACAAAACTATTGGGTCCAAAAAAGTCAATTCATCGCGTTCGTTTCATTTCTGGATGAATCGGTGCATCATTCCATTTCCGGCCCGGATCGATGCATTAAATGCAACACCGGCATGATTTTTGGCACAGTAACGAAAATGACCCAAACGAACCAAAACATCACTATTGGCTACATAAATGTGGATTTGGCATGTTCGTTTCGTTTCTGGACGAATCGGTGCATCGTTTCATTTCCGGCCCGGATCGGTGCATTAAATGCAACACCGGCATGGTTTTCGGCACAGTAACGAAACTGACCCAAACGAACCAAAACATTACTATTGGGTCCAAAAAAGTGGATTGGGTGCGTTCATTTTGTTTCTGGATGAATCGGTGCATCATTTCATTTCCGGCCCGGATCGATGCATTAAATGCAACACTGGCATGATTTTTGTCACAGTAACGAAACTGACCCAAATGAACCGAAACATAACTATTGGGTCCAAAAAAGTGGATTGGGTGCGTTTGTTTCGTTTCTGGACGAATCGGTGCGTCCTTTCATTTCCGGCCGGATCGGTGCATTAAATGCACCAACGGCATGGTTTTCGGCACAGTAACGAAACTGACCCAAACAAATCCAAACATCACTATTGGGTCGAAAAAAGTGGATTGGGTGCGTTAGTTTCATTTCTGGACGAATCGGTGCATCCTTTCATCTCCGGCCCGGATCGGTGCATTAAATGCAACACCGGCATGGTTTTCGGCACAGTAACGAAACCGACCCAAACGAACCAAAACATTACTATTGGGTCCAAAAAAGTGGATTGGGTGCGTTCATTTTGTTTCTGGATGAATCGGTGCATCATTTCATTTCCGGCCCGGATCGATGCATTAAATGCAACACTGGCATGATTTTCGTCACAGTATCGAAACTGACCCAAACGAACCGAAACATAACTATTGGGTCCAAAAAAGTGGATTGGGTGCGTTTGTTTCGTTTCTGGACGAATCGGTGCGTCCTTTCATTTCCGGCCCGGATCGGTGCATTAAATGCACCAACGGCATGGTTTTCGGCACAGTAACGAAACTGACCCAAACAAATCCAAACATCACTATTGGGTCGAAAAAAGTGGATTGGGTGCGTTCATTTTGTTTCTGGATGAATCGGTGCATCGTTTCATTTCCGGCCCGGATCGATGCATTAAATGCAACACCGGCATGGTTTTCGGCACAGTAACGAAACTGACCCAAACGAACCAAAACAAAACTATTGGGTCCAAAAAAGTCGATTGGGCGCATTCGTTTCATTTCTGGATGAATCGGTGTATCATTTCATTTCCGGCCCGGATCGGTGCATTAAATGCAACACCGGCATGGTTTTCGGCACAGTAACGAAACTGACCCAAACGAACCAAAACATCACTATTGGGTCCAAAAAAGTGGATTGGGTGCGTTCACTTTGTTTCTAGATGAATCGGTGCATCGTTCCATTTCCGGCCCGGATCGATGCATTAAATGCAACACTGGCATGATTTTTGGCACAGTAACGAAAATGACCCAAACGAACCAAAACATCACTATTGGCTACATAAATGTGGATTTGGCATGTTCGTTTCGTTTCTGGACGAATCGGTGCATCGTTTCATTTCTGGCCCGGATCGGTGCATTAAATGCAACACCGGCATGGTTTTCAGCACAGTAACGAAACTGACCCAAACGAACCAAAACATCACTATTGGGTCCAAAAAAGTGGATTGGGTGCGTTCATTTTGTTTCTAGATGAATCGGTGCATCGTTCCATTTCCGGCCCGGATGGATGCATTAAATGCAACACCGGCATGATTTTTGGCACAGTAACGAAAATGACCCAAACGAACCAAAAAATCACTATTGGCTACATAAATGTGGATTTGGCATGTTCGTTTCGTTTCTGGACGAATCGGTGCATCGTTTCATTTCCGGCCCGGATCGGTGCATTAAATGCAACACCGGCATGATTTTCGGCACAGTAACGAAACTGACCCAAACGAACCAAAACATTACTATTGGTTCAAAAAAAGTGGATTGGGTGCGTTCATTTTGTTTCTAGATGAATCGGTGCATCATTTCATTTCCGGCCCGGATCGATGCATTAAATGCAACACTGGCATGATTTTCGTCACAGTAACGAAACTGACCCAAACGAACCGAAACATAACTATTGGGTCCAAAAAAGTGGATTGGGTGCGTTTGTTTCGTTTCTGGACGAATCGGTGCGTCCTTTCATTTCCGGCCCGGATCGGTGCATTAAATGCACCAACGGCATGGTTTTCGGCACAGTAACGAAACTGACCCAAACGAACCAAAACATCACTATTGGGTCCAAAAAAGTCGATTGATCGCGTTCGTTTCATTTCTGGATGAATCGGTGCATCATTCCATTTCCGGCCCGGATCGATGCATTAAATGCAACACCGGCATGATTTTTGGCACAGTAACGAAAATGACCCAAACGAACCAAAACATCACTATTGGCTACATAAATGTGGATTTGGCATGTTCATTTCGTTTCTGGACGAATCGGTGCATCGTTTCATTTCCGGCCCGGATCGGTGCATTAAATGCAACACCGGCATGGTTTTCGGCACAGTAACGAAACTGACCCAAACGAACCAAAACATTACTATTGGGTCCAAAAAAGTGGATTGGGTGCGTTCATTTTGTTTCTGGATGAATCGGTGCATCATTTCATTTCCGGCCCGGATCGATGCATTAAATGCAACACTGGCATGATTTTCGTCACAGTAACGAAACTGACCCAAATGAACCGAAACATAACTATTGGGTCCAAAAAAGTGGATTGGGTGCGTTTGTTTCGTTTCTGGACGAATCGGTGCGTCCTTTCATTTCCGGCCCGGATCGGTGCATTAAATGCACCAACGGCATGGTTTTCGGCACAGTAACGAAACTGACCCAAACAAATCCAAACATCACTATTGGGTCGAAAAAAGTGGATTGGGTGCGTTAGTTTCATTTCTGGACGAATCGGTGCATCCTTTCATCTCCGGCCCGGATCGGTGCATTAAATGCAACACCGGCATGGTTTTCGGCACAGTAACGAAACTGACCCAAACGAACCAAAACATTACAATTGGGGACATAAATGTGGATTTGGCAAGTTCGTTTCGTTTCTGGACGAATCGGAGCATCGTTTCATTTCCGGCCCGGATCGGTGCATTAAATGCAACACCGGCATGGTTTTCGGCACAGTAACGAAACTGACCCAAACGAACCAAAACATTACTATTGGGTCCAAAAAAGTGGATTGGGTGCGTTCATTTTGTTTCTGGTTGAATCGGTGCATCGTTTCATTTCCGGCCCGGATCGATGCATTAAATGCAACACTGGCATGATTTTCGTCACAGTAACGAAACTGACCCAAACGAACCGAAACATAACTATTGGGTCCAACAAAGTGGATTGGGTGCGTTTGTTTCATTTCTGGATGAATCGGTGCATCGTTTCTTTTCCGGCCCGGATCGGTGCATTAAATGCAACACCGGCATGGTTTTCGGCACAGTAACGAAACTGACCCAAACAAACCAAAACATCACTATTGGGTCCAAAAAAGTCGATTGGGCGCATTCGTTTAGTTTCTGGACGAATCGGTGCATCGTTTCATTTCTGGCCCGGATCGGTGCATTAAATGCAACACCGGCATGGTTTTCGGCATAGTAACGAAACTGACCCAAACGAACCAAAACATCACTATTGGGTCCAAAAAGGTAGATTGGATGCGTTCGTTTCATTTCTAGACGAATCGGTGCATCCTTTCATTTCTGGCCCAGATCGGTGCATTAAATGCACCAACGGCATGGTTTTCGGCACAGTAACGAAACTGACCCAAACAAATCCAAACATTACTATTGGGTCGAAAAAAGTGGATTGGGTGCGTTTGTTTCGTTTCTGGACGAATCGGTGCATCCTTTCATCTCTGGCCCGGATCGGTGCATTAAATGCAACACCGGCATGGTTTTCGGCACAGTAAGGAAACTGACCCAAACGAACCAAAACATCACTATTGTGTCCAAAAAAGTGGATTGGGTGCGTTCATTTTATTTCTGGATGAATCGGTGCATCGTTTCATTTCCGGCCTGGATCGATGCATTAAAAGCAACACCGGCATGGTTTTCGGCACAGTAACGAAACTGACCCAAACGAACCAAAACAAAACTATTGGGTCCAAAAAAGTCAATTCATCGCGTTCGTTTCATTTCTGGATGAATCGGTGCATCATTCCATTTCCGGCCCGGATCGATGCATTAAATGCAACACCGGCATGGTTTTCGGCACAGTAACGAAACTGACCCAAACGAACCAAAACAAAACTATTGGGTCCAAAAAAGTCAATTCATCGCGTTCGTTTCATTTCTGGATGAATCGGTGCATCATTCCATTTCCGGCCCGGATCGATGCATTAAATGCAACACCGGCATGATTTTTGGCACAGTAACGAAAATGACCCAAACGAACCAAAACATCACTATTGGCTACATAAATGTGGATTTGGCATGTTCGTTTCGTTTCTGGACGAATCGGTGCATCGTTTCATTTCCGGCCCGGATCGGTGCATTAAATGCAACACCGGCATGGTTTTCGGCACAGTAACGAAACTGACCCAAACGAACCAAAACATTACTATTGGGTCCAAAAAAGTGGATTGGGTGCGTTCATTTTGTTTCTGGATGAATCGGTGCATCATTTCATTTCCGGCCCGGATCGATGCATTAAATGCAACACTGGCATGATTTTTGTCACAGTAACGAAACTGACCCAAATGAACCGAAACATAACTATTGGGTCCAAAAAAGTGGATTGGGTGCGTTTGTTTCGTTTCTGGACGAATCGGTGCGTCCTTTCATTTCCGGCCCGGATCGGTGCATTAAATGCACCAACGGCATGGTTTTCGGCACAGTAACGAAACTGACCCAAACAAATCCAAACATCACTATTGGGTCGAAAAAAGTGGATTGGGTGCGTTAGTTTCATTTCTGGACGAATCGGTGCATCCTTTCATCTCCGGCCCGGATCGGTGCATTAAATGCAACACCGGCATGGTTTTCGGCACAGTAACGAAACTGACCCAAACGAACCAAAACATTACAATTGGGGACATAAATGTGGATTTGGCAAGTTCGTTTCGTTTCTGGACGAATCGGAGCATCGTTTCATTTCCGGCCCGGATCGGTGCATTAAATGCAACACCGGCATGGTTTTCGGCACAGTAACGAAACTGACCCAAACGAACCAAAACATTACTATTGGGTCCAAAAAAGTGGATTGGGTGCGTTCATTTTGTTTCTGGATGAATCGGTGCATCGTTTCATTTCCGGCCCGGATCGATGCATTAAATGCAACACTGGCATGATTTTTGGCACAGTAACGAAACTGACCCAAACGAACCGAAACATAACTATTGGGTCCAAAAAAGTGGATTGGGTGCATTTGTTTCGTTTCTGGACGAATCGGTGCATCGTTTCTTTTCCGGCCCGGATCGGTGCATTAAATGCAACACCGGCATGGTTTTCGGCACAGTAACGAAACTGACCCAAACAAACCAAAACATCACTATTGGGTCCAAAAAAGTCGATTGGGTGCATTCGTTTAGTTTCTGGACGAATCGGTGCATCGTTTCATTTCCGGCCCGGATCGATGCATTAAATGCAACACCGGCATGATTTTCGTCACAGTAACGAAACTGACCCAAACGAACCAAAACATTACTATTGGGTCCAAAAAAGTGGATTGGGTGCGTTCATTTTGTTTCTGGTTGAATCGGTGCATCGTTTCATTTCCGGCCCGGATCGATGCATTAAATGCAACACTGGCATGATTTTCGTCACAGTAACGAAACTGACCCAAACGAACCGAAACATAACTATTGGGTCCAAAAAAGTGGATTGGGTGCGTTTGTTTCATTTCTGGATGAATCGGTGCATCGTTTCTTTTCCGGCCCGGATCGGTGCATTAAATGCAACACCGGCATGGTTTTCGGCACAGTAACGAAACTGACCCAAACAAACCAAAACATCACTATTGGGTCCAAAAAAGTCGATTGGGCGCATTCGTTTAGTTTCTGGACGAATCGGTGCATCGTTTCATTTCCGGCCCGGATCGGTGCATTAAATGCAACACCGGCATGGTTTTCGGCATAGTAACGAAACTGACCCAAACGAACCAAAACATCACTATTGGGTCCAAAAAGGTAGATTGGATGCGTTCGTTTCATTTCTAGACGAATCGGTGCATCCTTTCATTTCTGGCCCAGATCGGTGCATTAAATGCACCAACGGCATGGTTTTCGGCACAGTAACGAAACTGACCCAAACAAATCCAAACATTACTATTGGGTCGAAAAAAGTGGATTGGGTGCGTTTGTTTCATTTCTGGACGAATCGGTGCATCCTTTCATCTCTGGCCCGGATCGGTGCATTAAATGCAACACCGGCATGGTTTTCGGCACAGTAAGGAAACTGACCCAAACGAACCAAAACATCACTATTGTGTCCAAAAAAGTGGATTGGGTGCGTTCATTTTATTTCTGGATGAATCGGTGCATCGTTTCATTTCCGGCCTGGATCGATGCATTAAAAGCAACACCGGCATGGTTTTCGGCACAGTAACGAAACTGACCCAAACGAACCAAAACAAAACTATTGGGTCCAAAAAAGTCAATTCATCGCGTTCGTTTCATTTCTGGATGAATCGGTGCATCATTCCATTTCCGGCCCGGATCGATGCATTAAATGCAACACCGGCATGGTTTTCGGCACAGTAACGAAACTGACCCAAACGAACCAAAACAAAACTATTGGGTCCAAAAAAGTCAATTCATCGCGTTCGTTTCATTTCTGGATGAATCGGTGCATCATTCCATTTCCGGCCCGGATCGATGCATTAAATGCAACACCGGCATGATTTTTGGCACAGTAACGAAAATGACCCAAACGAACCAAAACATCACTATTGGCTACATAAATGTGGATTTGGCATGTTCGTTTCGTTTCTGGACGAATCGGTGCATCGTTTCATTTCTGGCCGGGATCAGTGCATTAAATGCAACACCGGCATGGTTTTCGGCACAGTAACGAAACTGACCCAAACGAACCAAAACATTACTATTGGGTCAAAAAAAGTGGATTGGGTGCGTTCATTTTGTTTCTGGATGAATCGGTGCATCATTTCATTTCCGGCCCGGATCGATGCATTAAATGCAACACTGGCATGATTTTCGTCACAGTATCGAAACTGACCCAAACGAACCGAAACATAACTATTGGGTCCAAAAAAGTGGATTGGGTGCGTTTGTTTCGTTTCTGGACGAATCGGTGCGTCCTTTCATTTCCGGCCCGGATCGGTGCATTAAATGCACCAACGGCATGGTTTTCGGCACAGTAACGAAACTGACCCAAACAAATCCAAACATCACTATTGGGTCGAAAAAAGTGGATTGGGTGCGTTCATTTTGTTTCTGGATGAATCGGTGCATCGTTTCATTTCCGGCCCGGATCGATGCATTAAATGCAACACCGGCATGGTTTTCGGCACAGTAACGAAACTGACCCAAACGAACCAAAACAAAACTATTGGGTCCAAAAAAGTCGATTGGGCGCATTCGTTTCATTTCTGGATGAATCGGTGTATCATTTCATTTCCGGCCCGGATCGGTGCATTAAATGCAACACCGGCATGGTTTTCGGCACAGTAACGAAACTGACCCAAACGAACCAAAACATCACTATTGGGTCCAAAAAAGTGGATTGGGTGCGTTCACTTTGTTTCTAGATGAATCTGTGCATCGTTCCATTTCCGGCCCGGATCGATGCATTAAATGCAACACTGGCATGATTTTTGGCACAGTAACGAAAATGACCCAAACGAACCAAAACATCACTATTGGCTACATAAATGTGGATTTGGCATGTTCGTTTCGTTTCTGGACGAATCGGTGCATCGTTTCATTTCTGGCCCGGATCGGTGCATTAAATGCAACACCGGCATGGTTTTCAGCACAGTAACGAAACTGACCCAAACGAACCAAAACATCACTATTGGGTCCAAAAAAGTGGATTGGGTGCGTTCATTTTGTTTCTAGATGAATCGGTGCATCGTTCCATTTCCGGCCCGGATGGATGCATTAAATGCAACACCGGCATGATTTTTGGCACAGTAACGAAAATGACCCAAACGAACCAAAAAATCACTATTGGCTACATAAATGTGGATTTGGCATGTTCGTTTCGTTTCTGGACGAATCGGTGCATCGTTTCATTTCCGGCCCGGATCGGTGCATTAAATGCAACACCGGCATGGTTTTCGGCACAGTAACGAAACTGACCCAAACGAACCAAAACATTACTATTGGTTCAAAAAAAGTGGATTGGGTGCGTTCATTTTGTTTCTAGATGAATCGGTGCATCATTTCATTTCCGGCCCGGATCGATGCATTAAATGCAACACTGGCATGATTTTCGTCACAGTAACGAAACTGACCCAAACGAACCGAAACATAACTATTGGGTCCAAAAAAGTGGATTGGGTGCGTTTGTTTCGTTTCTGGACGAATCGGTGCGTCCTTTCATTTCCGGCCCGGATCGGTGCATTAAATGCACCAACGGCATGGTTTTCGGCACAGTAACGAAACTGACCCAAACGAACCAAAACATCACTATTGGGTCCAAAAAAGTCGATTGATCGCGTTCGTTTCATTTCTGGATGAATCGGTGCATCATTCCATTTCCGGCCCGGATCGATGCATTAAATGCAACACCGGCATGATTTTTGGCACAGTAACGAAAATGACCCAAACGAACCAAAACATCACTATTGGCTACATAAATGTGGATTTGGCATGTTCATTTCGTTTCTGGACGAATCGGTGCATCGTTTCATTTCCGGCCCGGATCGGTGCATTAAATGCAACACCGGCATGGTTTTCGGCACAGTAACGAAACTGACCCAAACGAACCAAAACATTACTATTGGGTCCAAAAAAGTGGATTGGGTGCGTTCATTTTGTTTCTGGATGAATCGGTGCATCATTTCATTTCCGGCCCGGATCGATGCATTAAATGCAACACTGGCATGATTTTCGTCACAGTAACGAAACTGACCCAAATGAACCGAAACATAACTATTGGGTCCAAAAAAGTGGATTGGGTGCGTTTGTTTCGTTTCTGGACGAATCGGTGCGTCCTTTCATTTCCGGCCCGGATCGGTGCATTAAATGCACCAACGGCATGGTTTTCGGCACAGTAACGAAACTGACCCAAACAAATCCAAACATCACTATTGGGTCGAAAAAAGTGGATTGGGTGCGTTAGTTTCATTTCTGGACGAATCGGTGCATCCTTTCATCTCCGGCCCGGATCGGTGCATTAAATGCAACACCGGCATGGTTTTCGGCACAGTAACGAAACTGACCCAAACGAACCAAAACATTACAATTGGGTACATAAATGTGGATTTGGCAAGTTCGTTTCGTTTTTGGACGAATCGGTGCATCGTTTCATTTCCGGCCCGCATCGGTGCATTAAATGCAACACCGGCATGGTTTTCGGCACATTAACGAAACTGACCCAAACGAACCAAAACATTACTATTGGGTCCAAAAAAGTGGATTGGGTGCGTTCATTTTCTTTCTGGTTGAATCGGTGCATCGTTTCATTTCCGGCCCGGATCGATGCATTAAATGCAACACTGGCATGATTTTCGTCACAGTAACGAAACTGACCCAAACGAACCGAAACATAACTATTGGGTCCAAAAAAGTGGATTGGGTGCGTTTGTTTCATTTCTGGATGAATCGGTGCATCGTTTCTTTTCCGGCCCGGATCGGTGCATTAAATGCAACACCGGCATGGTTTTCGGCACAGTAACGAAACTGACCCAAACGAACCAAAACATCACTATTGGGTCCAAAAAAGTGGATTGGGTGCGTTCAGTTTGTTTCTAGATGAATCGGTGCATCGTTCCATTTCCGGCCCGGATCGATGCATTAAATGCAACACTGGCATGATTTTTGGCACAGTAACGAAAATGACCCAAACGAACCAAAACATCACTATTGGCTACATAAATGTGGATTTGGCATGTTCGTTTCGTTTCTGGACGAATCGGTGCATCGTTTCATTTCTGGCCCGGATCGGTGCATTAAATGCAACACCGGCATGGTTTTCAGCACAGTAACGAAACTGACCCAAACGAACCAAAACATCACTATTGGGTCCAAAAAAGTGGATTGGGTGCGTTCATTTTGTTTCTAGATGAATCGGTGCATCGTTCCATTTCCGGCCCGGATGGATGCATTAAATGCAACACCGGCATGATTTTTGGCACAGTAACGAAAATGACCCAAACGAACCAAAAAATCACTATTGGCTACATAAATGTGGATTTGGCATGTTCGTTTCGTTTCTGGACGAATCGGTGCATCGTTTCATTTCCGGCCCGGATCGGTGCATTAAATGCAACACCGGCATGGTTTTCGGCACAGTAACGAAACTGACCCAAACGAACCAAAACATTACTATTGGTTCAAAAAAAGTGGATTGGGTGCGTTCATTTTGTTTCTAGATGAATCGGTGCATCATTTCATTTCCGGCCCGGATCGATGCATTAAATGCAACACTGGCATGATTTTCGTCACAGTAACGAAACTGACCCAAACGAACCGAAACGTAACTATTGGGTCCAAAAAAGTGGATTGGGTGCGTTTGTTTCGTTTCTGGACGAATCGGTGCGTCCTTTCATTTCCGGCCCGGATCGGTGCATTAAATGCACCAACGGCATGGTTTTCGGCACAGTAACGAAACTGACCCAAACGAACCAAAACATCACTATTGGGTCCAAAAAAGTCGATTGATCGCGTTCGTTTCATTTCTGGATGAATCGGTGCATCATTCCATTTCCGGCCCGGATCGATGCATTAAATGCAACACCGGCATGATTTTTGGCACAGTAACGAAAATGACCCAAACGAACCAAAACATCACTATTGGCTACATAAATGTGGATTTGGCATGTTCATTTCGTTTCTGGACGAATCGGTGCATCGTTTCATTTCCGGCCCGGATCGGTGCATTAAATGCAACACCGGCATGGTTTTCGGCACAGTAACGAAACTGACCCAAACGAACCAAAACATTACTATTGGGTCCAAAAAAGTGGATTGGGTGCGTTCATTTTGTTTCTGGATGAATCGGTGCATCATTTCATTTCCGGCCCGGATCGATGCATTAAATGCAACACTGGCATGATTTTCGTCACAGTAACGAAACTGACCCAAATGAACCGAAACATAACTATTGGGTCCAAAAAAGTGGATTGGGTGCGTTTGTTTCGTTTCTGGACGAATCGGTGCGTCCTTTCATTTCCGGCCCGGATCGGTGCATTAAATGCACCAACGGCATGGTTTTCGGCACAGTAACGAAACTGACCCAAACAAATCCAAACATCACTATTGGGTCGAAAAAAGTGGATTGGGTGCGTTAGTTTCATTTCTGGACGAATCGGTGCATCCTTTCATCTCCGGACCGGATCGGTGCATTAAATGCAACACCGGCATGGTTTTCGGCACAGTAACGAAACTGACCCAAACGAACCAAAACATTACAATTGGGTACATAAATGTGGATTTGGCAAGTTCGTTTCGTTTTTGGACGAATCGGTGCATCGTTTCATTTCCGGCCCGCATCGGTGCATTAAATGCAACACCGGCATGGTTTTCGGCACATTAACGAAACTGACCCAAACGAACCAAAACATTACTATTGGGTCCAAAAAAGTGGATTGGGTGCGTTCATTTTCTTTCTGGTTGAATCGGTGCATCGTTTCATTTCCGGCCCGGATCGATGCATTAAATGCAACACTGGCATGATTTTCGTCACAGTAACGAAACTGACCCAAACGAACCGAAACATAACTATTGGGTCCAAAAAAGTGGATTGGGTGCGTTTGTTTCATTTCTGGATGAATCGGTGCATCGTTTCTTTTCCGGCCCGGATCGGTGCATTAAATGCAACACCGGCATGGTTTTCGGCACAGTAACGAAACTGACCCAAACGAACCAAAACATCACTATTGGGTCCAAAAAAGTGGATTGGGTGCGTTCAGTTTGTTTCTAGATGAATCGGTGCATCGTTCCATTTCCGGCCCGGATCGATGCATTAAATGCAACACCGGCATGATTTTTGGCACAGTAACGAAAATGACCCAAACGAACCAAAACATCACTATTGGCTACATAAATGTGGATTTGGCATGTTCGTTTCGTTTCTGGACGAATCGGAGCATCGTTTCATTTCCGGCCCGGATCGGTGCATTAAATGCAACACCGGCATGGTTTTCGGCACAGTAACGAAACTGACCCAAACGAACCAAAACATTACTATTGGGTCCAAAAAAGTGGATTGGGTGCGTTCATTTTGTTTCTGGATGAATCGGTGCATCGTTTCATTTCCGGCCCGGATCGATGCATTAAATGCAACACTGGCATGATTTTTGGCACAGTAACGAAACTGACCCAAACGAACCGAAACATAACTATTGGGTCCAAAAAAGTGGATTGGGTGCATTTGTTTCGTTTCTGGACGAATCGGTGCATCGTTTCTTTTCCGGCCCGGATCGGTGCATTAAATGCAACACCGGCATGGTTTTCGGCACAGTAACGAAACTGACCCAAACAAACCAAAACATCACTATTGGGTCCAAAAAAGTCGATTGGGTGCATTCGTTTAGTTTCTGGACGAATCGGTGCATCGTTTCATTTCCGGCCCGGATCGGTGCATTAAATGCAACACCGGCATGGTTTTCGGCATAGTAACGAAACTGACCCAAACGAACCAAAACATCACTATTGGGTCCAAAAAGGTAGATTGGATGCGTTCGTTTCATTTCTAGACGAATCGGTGCATCCTTTCATTTCTGGCCCAGATCGGTGCATTAAATGCACCAACGGCATGGTTTTCGGCACAGTAACGAAACTGACCCAAACAAATCCAAACATTACTATTGGGTCGAAAAAAGTGGATTGGGTGCGTTTGTTTCATTTCTGGACGAATCGGTGCATCCTTTCATCTCTGGCCCGGATCGGTGCATTAAATGCAACACCGGCATGGTTTTCGGCACAGTAAGGAAACTGACCCAAACGAACCAAAACATCACTATTGTGTCCAAAAAAGTGGATTGGGTGCGTTCATTTTATTTCTGGATGAATCGGTGCATCGTTTCATTTCCGGCCTGGATCGATGCATTAAAAGCAACACCGGCATGGTTTTCGGCACAGTAACGAAACTGACCCAAACGAACCAAAACAAAACTATTGGGTCCAAAAAAGTCAATTCATCGCGTTCGTTTCATTTCTGGATGAATCGGTGCATCATTCCATTTCCGGCCCGGATCGATGCATTAAATGCAACACCGGCATGGTTTTCGGCAGAGTAACGAAACTGACCCAAACGAACCAAAACAAAACTATTGGGTCCAAAAAAGTCAATTCATCGCGTTCGTTTCATTTCTGGATGAATCGGTGCATCATTCCATTTCCGGCCCGGATCGATGCATTAAATGCAACACCGGCATGATTTTTGGCACAGTAACGAAAATGACCCAAACGAACCAAAACATCACTATTGGCTACATAAATGTGGATTTGGCATGTTCGTTTCGTTTCTGGACGAATCGGTGCATCGTTTCATTTCCGGCCCGGATCGGTGCATTAAATGCAACACCGGCATGGTTTTCGGCACAGTAACGAAACTGACCCAAACGAACCAAAACATTACTATTGGGTCCAAAAAAGTGGATTGGGTGCGTTCATTTTGTTTCTGGATGAATCGGTGCATCATTTCATTTCCGGCCCGGATCGATGCATTAAATGCAACACTGGCATGATTTTTGTCACAGTAACGAAACTGACCCAAATGAACCGAAACATAACTATTGGGTCCAAAAAAGTGGATTGGGTGCGTTTGTTTCATTTCTGGATGAATCGGTGCATCGTTTCTTTTCCGGCCCGGATCGGTGCATTAAATGCAACACCGGCATGGTTTTCGGCACAGTAACGAAACTGACCCAAACGAACCAAAACATCACTATTGGGTCCAAAAAAGTGGATTGGGTGCGTTCAGTTTGTTTCTAGATGAATCGGTGCATCGTTCCATTTCCGGCCCGGATCGATGCATTAAATGCAACACCGGCATGATTTTTGGCACAGTAACGAAAATGACCCAAACGAACCAAAACATCACTATTGGCTACATAAATGTGGATTTGGCATGTTCGTTTCGTTTCTGGACGAATCGGAGCATCGTTTCATTTCCGGCCCGGATCGGTGCATTAAATGCAACACCGGCATGGTTTTCGGCACAGTAACGAAACTGACCCAAACGAACCAAAACATTACTATTGGGTCCAAAAAAGTGGATTGGGTGCGTTCATTTTGTTTCTGGATGAATCGGTGCATCGTTTCATTTCCGGCCCGGATCGATGCATTAAATGCAACACTGGCATGATTTTTGGCACAGTAACGAAACTGACCCAAACGAACCGAAACATAACTATTGGGTCCAAAAAAGTGGATTGGGTGCATTTGTTTCGTTTCTGGACGAATCGGTGCATCGTTTCTTTTCCGGCCCGGATCGGTGCATTAAATGCAACACCGGCATGGTTTTCGGCACAGTAACGAAACTGACCCAAACAAACCAAAACATCACTATTGGGTCCAAAAAAGTCGATTGGGTGCATTCGTTTAGTTTCTGGACGAATCGGTGCATCGTTTCATTTCCGGCCCGGATCGGTGCATTAAATGCAACACCGGCATGGTTTTCGGCATAGTAACGAAACTGACCCAAACGAACCAAAACATCACTATTGGGTCCAAAAAGGTAGATTGGATGCGTTCGTTTCATTTCTAGACGAATCGGTGCATCCTTTCATTTCTGGCCCAGATCGGTGCATTAAATGCACCAACGGCATGGTTTTCGGCACAGTAACGAAACTGACCCAAACAAATCCAAACATTACTATTGGGTCGAAAAAAGTGGATTGGGTGCGTTTGTTTCATTTCTGGACGAATCGGTGCATCCTTTCATCTCTGGCCCGGATCGGTGCATTAAATGCAACACCGGCATGGTTTTCGGCACAGTAAGGAAACTGACCCAAACGAACCAAAACATCACTATTGTGTCCAAAAAAGTGGATTGGGTGCGTTCATTTTATTTCTGGATGAATCGGTGCATCGTTTCATTTCCGGCCTGGATCGATGCATTAAAAGCAACACCGGCATGGTTTTCGGCACAGTAACGAAACTGACCCAAACGAACCAAAACAAAACTATTGGGTCCAAAAAAGTCAATTCATCGCGTTCGTTTCATTTCTGGATGAATCGGTGCATCATTCCATTTC
Organism: Echinochloa phyllopogon; assembly: GCA_033239725.1. Lineage (NCBI taxonomy): Eukaryota > Viridiplantae > Streptophyta > Magnoliopsida > Poales > Poaceae > Echinochloa > Echinochloa phyllopogon. The sequence continues at coordinate 36,787,967 of BTCW01000018.1, forward strand.
CGGCCCGGATCGATGCATTAAATGCAACACCGGCATGGTTTTCGGCAGAGTAACGAAACTGACCCAAACGAACCAAAACAAAACTATTGGGTCCAAAAAAGTCAATTCATCGCGTTCGTTTCATTTCTGGATGAATCGGTGCATCATTCCATTTCCGGCCCGGATCGATGCATTAAATGCAACACCGGCATGATTTTTGGCACAGTAACGAAAATGACCCAAACGAACCAAAACATCACTATTGGCTACATAAATGTGGATTTGGCATGTTCGTTTCGTTTCTGGACGAATCGGTGCATCGTTTCATTTCCGGCCGGGATCAGTGCATTAAATGCAACACCGGCATGGTTTTCGGCACAGTAACGAAACTGACCCAAACGAACCAAAACATTACTATTGGGTCCAAAAAAGTGGATTGGGTGCGTTCATTTTGTTTCTGGATGAATCGGTGCATCATTTCATTTCCGGCCCGGATCGATGCATTAAATGCAACACTGGCATGATTTTCGTCACAGTAACGAAACTGACCCAAATGAACCGAAACATAACTATTGGGTCCAAAAAAGTGGATTGGGTGCGTTTGTTTCGTTTCTGGACGAATCGGTGCGTCCTTTCATTTCCGGCCCGGATCGGTGCATTAAATGCACCAACGGCATGGTTTTCGGCACAGTAACGAAACTGACCCAAACAAATCCAAACATCACTATTGGGTCGAAAAAAGTGGATTGGGTGCGTTAGTTTCATTTCTGGACGAATCGGTGCATCCTTTCATCTCCGGCCCGGATCGGTGCATTAAATGCAACACCGGCATGGTTTTCGGCACAGTAACGAAACTGACCCAAACGAACCAAAACATTACAATTGGGTACATAAATGTGGATTTGGCAAGTTCGTTTCGTTTTTGGACGAATCGGTGCATCGTTTCATTTCCGGCCCGCATCGGTGCATTAAATGCAACACCGGCATGGTTTTCGGCACATTAACGAAACTGACCCAAACGAACCAAAACATTACTATTGGGTCCAAAAAAGTGGATTGGGTGCGTTCATTTTCTTTCTGGTTGAATCGGTGCATCGTTTCATTTCCGGCCCGGATCGATGCATTAAATGCAACACTGGCATGATTTTCGTCACAGTAACGAAACTGACCCAAACGAACCGAAACATAACTATTGGGTCCAAAAAAGTGGATTGGGTGCGTTTGTTTCATTTCTGGATGAATCGGTGCATCGTTTCTTTTCCGGCCCGGATCGGTGCATTAAATGCAACACCGGCATGGTTTTCGGCACAGTAACGAAACTGACCCAAACGAACCAAAACATCACTATTGGGTCCAAAAAAGTGGATTGGGTGCGTTCAGTTTGTTTCTAGATGAATCGGTGCATCGTTCCATTTCCGGCCCGGATCGATGCATTAAATGCAACACCGGCATGATTTTTGGCACAGTAACGAAAATGACCCAAACGAACCAAAACATCACTATTGGCTACATAAATGTGGATTTGGCATGTTCGTTTCGTTTCTGGACGAATCGGAGCATCGTTTCATTTCCGGCCCGGATCGGTGCATTAAATGCAACACCGGCATGGTTTTCGGCACAGTAACGAAACTGACCCAAACGAACCAAAACATTACTATTGGGTCCAAAAAAGTGGATTGGGTGCGTTCATTTTGTTTCTGGATGAATCGGTGCATCGTTTCATTTCCGGCCCGGATCGATGCATTAAATGCAACACTGGCATGATTTTTGGCACAGTAACGAAACTGACCCAAACGAACCGAAACATAACTATTGGGTCCAAAAAAGTGGATTGGGTGCATTTGTTTCGTTTCTGGACGAATCGGTGCATCGTTTCTTTTCCGGCCCGGATCGGTGCATTAAATGCAACACCGGCATGGTTTTCGGCACAGTAACGAAACTGACCCAAACAAACCAAAACATCACTATTGGGTCCAAAAAAGTCGATTGGGTGCATTCGTTTAGTTTCTGGACGAATCGGTGCATCGTTTCATTTCCGGCCCGGATCGGTGCATTAAATGCAACACCGGCATGGTTTTCGGCATAGTAACGAAACTGACCCAAACGAACCAAAACATCACTATTGGGTCCAAAAAGGTAGATTGGATGCGTTCGTTTCATTTCTAGACGAATCGGTGCATCCTTTCATTTCTGGCCCAGATCGGTGCATTAAATGCACCAACGGCATGGTTTTCGGCACAGTAACGAAACTGACCCAAACAAATCCAAACATTACTATTGGGTCGAAAAAAGTGGATTGGGTGCGTTTGTTTCATTTCTGGACGAATCGGTGCATCCTTTCATCTCTGGCCCGGATCGGTGCATTAAATGCAACACCGGCATGGTTTTCGGCACAGTAAGGAAACTGACCCAAACGAACCAAAACATCACTATTGTGTCCAAAAAAGTGGATTGGGTGCGTTCATTTTATTTCTGGATGAATCGGTGCATCGTTTCATTTCCGGCCTGGATCGATGCATTAAAAGCAACACCGGCATGGTTTTCGGCACAGTAACGAAACTGACCCAAACGAACCAAAACAAAACTATTGGGTCCAAAAAAGTCAATTCATCGCGTTCGTTTCATTTCTGGATGAATCGGTGCATCATTCCATTTCCGGCCCGGATCGATGCATTAAATGCAACACCGGCATGGTTTTCGGCAGAGTAACGAAACTGACCCAAACGAACCAAAACAAAACTATTGGGTCCAAAAAAGTCAATTCATCGCGTTCGTTTCATTTCTGGATGAATCGGTGCATCATTCCATTTCCGGCCCGGATCGATGCATTAAATGCAACACCGGCATGATTTTTGGCACAGTAACGAAAATGACCCAAACGAACCAAAACATCACTATTGGCTACATAAATGTGGATTTGGCATGTTCGTTTCGTTTCTGGACGAATCGGTGCATCGTTTCATTTCCGGCCGGGATCAGTGCATTAAATGCAACACCGGCATGGTTTTCGGCACAGTAACGAAACTGACCCAAACGAACCAAAACATTACTATTGGGTCCAAAAAAGTGGATTGGGTGCGTTCATTTTGTTTCTGGATGAATCGGTGCATCATTTCATTTCCGGCCCGGATCGATGCATTAAATGCAACACTGGCATGATTTTCGTCACAGTAACGAAACTGACCCAAATGAACCGAAACATAACTATTGGGTCCAAAAAAGTGGATTGGGTGCGTTTGTTTCGTTTCTGGACGAATCGGTGCGTCCTTTCATTTCCGGCCCGGATCGGTGCATTAAATGCACCAACGGCATGGTTTTCGGCACAGTAACGAAACTGACCCAAACAAATCCAAACATCACTATTGGGTCGAAAAAAGTGGATTGGGTGCGTTAGTTTCATTTCTGGACGAATCGGTGCATCCTTTCATCTCCGGCCCGGATCGGTGCATTAAATGCAACACCGGCATGGTTTTCGGCACAGTAACGAAACTGACCCAAACGAACCAAAACATTACAATTGGGTACATAAATGTGGATTTGGCAAGTTCGTTTCGTTTTTGGACGAATCGGTGCATCGTTTCATTTCCGGCCCGCATCGGTGCATTAAATGCAACACCGGCATGGTTTTCGGCACATTAACGAAACTGACCCAAACGAACCAAAACATTACTATTGGGTCCAAAAAAGTGGATTGGGTGCGTTCATTTTCTTTCTGGTTGAATCGGTGCATCGTTTCATTTCCGGCCCGGATCGATGCATTAAATGCAACACTGGCATGATTTTCGTCACAGTAACGAAACTGACCCAAACGAACCGAAACATAACTATTGGGTCCAAAAAAGTGGATTGGGTGCGTTTGTTTCATTTCTGGATGAATCGGTGCATCGTTTCTTTTCCGGCCCGGATCGGTGCATTAAATGCAACACCGGCATGGTTTTCGGCACAGTAACGAAACTGACCCAAACGAACCAAAACATCACTATTGGGTCCAAAAAAGTGGATTGGGTGCGTTCAGTTTGTTTCTAGATGAATCGGTGCATCGTTCCATTTCCGGCCCGGATCGATGCATTAAATGCAACACCGGCATGATTTTTGGCACAGTAACGAAAATGACCCAAACGAACCAAAACATCACTATTGGCTACATAAATGTGGATTTGGCATGTTCGTTTCGTTTCTGGACGAATCGGAGCATCGTTTCATTTCCGGCCCGGATCGGTGCATTAAATGCAACACCGGCATGGTTTTCGGCACAGTAACGAAACTGACCCAAACGAACCAAAACATTACTATTGGGTCCAAAAAAGTGGATTGGGTGCGTTCATTTTGTTTCTGGATGAATCGGTGCATCGTTTCATTTCCGGCCCGGATCGATGCATTAAATGCAACACTGGCATGATTTTTGGCACAGTAACGAAACTGACCCAAACGAACCGAAACATAACTATTGGGTCCAAAAAAGTGGATTGGGTGCGTTTGTTTCGTTTCTGGACGAATCGGTGCATCGTTTCTTTTCCGGCCCGGATCGGTGCATTAAATGCAACACCGGCATGGTTTTCGGCACAGTAACGAAACTGACCCAAACAAACCAAAACATCACTATTGGGTCCAAAAAAGTCGATTGGGTGCATTCGTTTAGTTTCTGGACGAATCGGTGCATCGTTTCATTTCCGGCCCGGATCGGTGCATTAAATGCAACACCGGCATGGTTTTCGGCATAGTAACGAAACTGACCCAAACGAACCAAAACATCACTATTGGGTCCAAAAAGGTAGATTGGATGCGTTCGTTTCATTTCTAGACGAATCGGTGCATCCTTTCATTTCTGGCCCAGATCGGTGCATTAAATGCACCAACGGCATGGTTTTCGGCACAGTAACGAAACTGACCCAAACAAATCCAAACATTACTATTGGGTCGAAAAAAGTGGATTGGGTGCGTTTGTTTCATTTCTGGACGAATCGGTGCATCCTTTCATCTCTGGCCCGGATCGGTGCATTAAATGCAACACCGGCATGGTTTTCGGCACAGTAAGGAAACTGACCCAAACGAACCAAAACATCACTATTGTGTCCAAAAAAGTGGATTGGGTGCGTTCATTTTATTTCTGGATGAATCGGTGCATCGTTTCATTTCCGGCCTGGATCGATGCATTAAAAGCAACACCGGCATGGTTTTCGGCACAGTAACGAAACTGACCCAAACGAACCAAAACAAAACTATTGGGTCCAAAAAAGTCAATTCATCGCGTTCGTTTCATTTCTGGATGAATCGGTGCATCATTCCATTTCCGGCCCGGATCGATGCATTAAATGCAACACCGGCATGGTTTTCGGCACAGTAACGAAACTGACCCAAACGAACCAAAACAAAACTATTGGGTCCAAAAAAGTCAATTCATCGCGTTCGTTTCATTTCTGGATGAATCGGTGCATCATTCCATTTCCGGCCCGGATCGATGCATTAAATGCAACACCGGCATGATTTTTGGCACAGTAACGAAAATGACCCAAACGAACCAAAACATCACTATTGGCTACATAAATGTGGATTTGGCATGTTCGTTTCGTTTCTGGACGAATCGGTGCATCGTTTCATTTCCGGCCGGGATCAGTGCATTAAATGCAACACCGGCATGGTTTTCGGCACAGTAACGAAACTGACCCAAACGAACCAAAACATTACTATTGGGTCCAAAAAAGTGGATTGGGTGCGTTCATTTTGTTTCTGGATGAATCGGTGCATCATTTCATTTCCGGCCCGGATCGATGCATTAAATGCAACACTGGCATGATTTTCGTCACAGTATCGAAACTGACCCAAACGAACCGAAACATAACTATTGGGTCCAAAAAAGTGGATTGGGTGCGTTTGTTTCGTTTCTGGACGAATCGGTGCGTCCTTTCATTTCCGGCCCGGATCGGTGCATTAAATGCACCAACGGCATGGTTTTCGGCACAGTAACGAAACTGACCCAAACAAATCCAAACATCACTATTGGGTCGAAAAAAGTGGATTGGGTGCGTTCATTTTGTTTCTGGATGAATCGGTGCATCGTTTCATTTCCGGCCCGGATCGATGCATTAAATGCAACACCGGCATGGTTTTCGGCACAGTAACGAAACTGACCCAAACGAACCAAAACAAAACTATTGGGTCCAAAAAAGTCGATTGGGCGCATTCGTTTCATTTCTGGATGAATCGGTGTATCATTTCATTTCCGGCCCGGATCGGTGCATTAAATGCAACACCGGCATGGTTTTCGGCACAGTAACGAAACTGACCCAAACGAACCAAAACATCACTATTGGGTCCAAAAAAGTGGATTGGGTGCGTTCACTTTGTTTCTAGATGAATCGGTGCATCGTTCCATTTCCGGCCCGGATCGATGCATTAAATGCAACACTGGCATGATTTTTGGCACAGTAACGAAAATGACCCAAACGAACCAAAACATCACTATTGGCTACATAAATGTGGATTTGGCATGTTCGTTTCGTTTCTGGACGAATCGGTGCATCGTTTCATTTCTGGCCCGGATCGGTGCATTAAATGCAACACCGGCATGGTTTTCAGCACAGTAACGAAACTGACCCAAACGAACCAAAACATCACTATTGGGTCCAAAAAAGTGGATTGGGTGCGTTCATTTTGTTTCTAGATGAATCGGTGCATCGTTCCATTTCCGGCCCGGATGGATGCATTAAATGCAACACCGGCATGATTTTTGGCACAGTAACGAAAATGACCCAAACGAACCAAAAAATCACTATTGGCTACATAAATGTGGATTTGGCATGTTCGTTTCGTTTCTGGACGAATCGGTGCATCGTTTCATTTCCGGCCCGGATCGGTGCATTAAATGCAACACCGGCATGGTTTTCGGCACAGTAACGAAACTGACCCAAACGAACCAAAACATTACTATTGGTTCAAAAAAAGTGGATTGGGTGCGTTCATTTTGTTTCTAGATGAATCGGTGCATCATTTCATTTCCGGCCCGGATCGATGCATTAAATGCAACACTGGCATGATTTTCGTCACAGTAACGAAACTGACCCAAACGAACCGAAACATAACTATTGGGTCCAAAAAAGTGGATTGGGTGCGTTTGTTTCGTTTCTGGACGAATCGGTGCGTCCTTTCATTTCCGGCCCGGATCGGTGCATTAAATGCACCAACGGCATGGTTTTCGGCACAGTAACGAAACTGACCCAAACGAACCAAAACATCACTATTGGGTCCAAAAAAGTCGATTGATCGCGTTCGTTTCATTTCTGGATGAATCGGTGCATCATTCCATTTCCGGCCCGGATCGATGCATTAAATGCAACACCGGCATGATTTTTGGCACAGTAACGAAAATGACCCAAACGAACCAAAACATCACTATTGGCTACATAAATGTGGATTTGGCATGTTCATTTCGTTTCTGGACGAATCGGTGCATCGTTTCATTTCCGGCCCGGATCGGTGCATTAAATGCAACACCGGCATGGTTTTCGGCACAGTAACGAAACTGACCCAAACGAACCAAAACATTACTATTGGGTCCAAAAAAGTGGATTGGGTGCGTTCATTTTGTTTCTGGATGAATCGGTGCATCATTTCATTTCCGGCCCGGATCGATGCATTAAATGCAACACTGGCATGATTTTCGTCACAGTAACGAAACTGACCCAAATGAACCGAAACATAACTATTGGGTCCAAAAAAGTGGATTGGGTGCGTTTGTTTCGTTTCTGGACGAATCGGTGCGTCCTTTCATTTCCGGCCCGGATCGGTGCATTAAATGCACCAACGGCATGGTTTTCGGCACAGTAACGAAACTGACCCAAACAAATCCAAACATCACTATTGGGTCGAAAAAAGTGGATTGGGTGCGTTAGTTTCATTTCTGGACGAATCGGTGCATCCTTTCATCTCCGGCCCGGATCGGTGCATTAAATGCAACACCGGCATGGTTTTCGGCACAGTAACGAAACTGACCCAAACGAACCAAAACATTACAATTGGGTACATAAATGTGGATTTGGCAAGTTCGTTTCGTTTCTGGACGAATCGGTGCATCGTTTCATTTCCGGCCCGCATCGGTGCATTAAATGCAACACCGGCATGGTTTTCGGCACATTAACGAAACTGACCCAAACGAACCAAAACATTACTATTGGGTCCAAAAAAGTGGATTGGGTGCGTTCATTTTCTTTCTGGTTGAATCGGTGCATCGTTTCATTTCCGGCCCGGATCGATGCATTAAATGCAACACTGGCATGATTTTCGTCACAGTAACGAAACTGACCCAAACGAACCGAAACATAACTATTGGGTCCAAAAAAGTGGATTGGGTGCGTTTGTTTCATTTCTGGATGAATCGGTGCATCGTTTCTTTTCCGGCCCGGATCGGTGCATTAAATGCAACACCGGCATGGTTTTCGGCACAGTAACGAAACTGACCCAAACGAACCAAAACATCACTATTGGGTCCAAAAAAGTCGATTGGGCGCATTCGTTTAGTTTCTGGACGAATCGGTGCATCGTTTCATTTCTGGCCCGGATCGGTGCATTAAATGCAACACCGGCATGGTTTTCGGCATAGTAACGAAACTGACCCAAACGAACCAAAACATCACTATTGGGTCCAAAAAGGTAGATTGGATGCGTTCGTTTCATTTCTAGACGAATCGGTGCATCCTTTCATTTCTGGCCCAGATCGGTGCATTAAATGCACCAACGGCATGGTTTTCGGCACAGTAACGAAACTGACCCAAACAAATCCAAACATTACTATTGGGTCGAAAAAAGTGGATTGGGTGCGTTTGTTTCGTTTCTGGACGAATCGGTGCATCCTTTCATCTCTGGCCCGGATCGGTGCATTAAATGCAACACCGGCATGGTTTTCGGCACAGTAAGGAAACTGACCCAAACGAACCAAAACATCACTATTGTGTCCAAAAAAGTGGATTGGGTGCGTTCATTTTATTTCTGGATGAATCGGTGCATCGTTTCATTTCCGGCCTGGATCGATGCATTAAAAGCAACACCGGCATGGTTTTCGGCACAGTAACGAAACTGACCCAAACGAACCAAAACAAAACTATTGGGTCCAAAAAAGTCAATTCATCGCGTTCGTTTCATTTCTGGATGAATCGGTGCATCATTCCATTTCCGGCCCGGATCGATGCATTAAATGCAACACCGGCATGGTTTTCGGCACAGTAACGAAACTGACCCAAACGAACCAAAACAAAACTATTGGGTCCAAAAAAGTCAATTCATCGCGTTCGTTTCATTTCTGGATGAATCGGTGCATCATTCCATTTCCGGCCCGGATCGATGCATTAAATGCAACACCGGCATGATTTTTGGCACAGTAACGAAAATGACCCAAACGAACCAAAACATCACTATTGGCTACATAAATGTGGATTTGGCATGTTCGTTTCGTTTCTGGACGAATCGGTGCATCGTTTCATTTCCGGCCCGGATCGGTGCATTAAATGCAACACCGGCATGGTTTTCGGCACAGTAACGAAACTGACCCAAACGAACCAAAACATTACTATTGGGTCCAAAAAAGTGGATTGGGTGCGTTCATTTTGTTTCTGGATGAATCGGTGCATCATTTCATTTCCGGCCCGGATCGATGCATTAAATGCAACACTGGCATGATTTTTGTCACAGTAACGAAACTGACCCAAATGAACCGAAACATAACTATTGGGTCCAAAAAAGTGGATTGGGTGCGTTTGTTTCGTTTCTGGACGAATCGGTGCGTCCTTTCATTTCCGGCCCGGATCGGTGCATTAAATGCACCAACGGCATGGTTTTCGGCACAGTAACGAAACTGACCCAAACAAATCCAAACATCACTATTGGGTCGAAAAAAGTGGATTGGGTGCGTTAGTTTCATTTCTGGACGAATCGGTGCATCCTTTCATCTCCGGCCCGGATCGGTGCATTAAATGCAACACCGGCATGGTTTTCGGCACAGTAACGAAACTGACCCAAACGAACCAAAACATTACAATTGGGGACATAAATGTGGATTTGGCAAGTTCGTTTCGTTTCTGGACGAATCGGAGCATCGTTTCATTTCCGGCCCGGATCGGTGCATTAAATGCAACACCGGCATGGTTTTCGGCACAGTAACGAAACTGACCCAAACGAACCAAAACATTACTATTGGGTCCAAAAAAGTGGATTGGGTGCGTTCATTTTGTTTCTGGTTGAATCGGTGCATCGTTTCATTTCCGGCCCGGATCGATGCATTAAATGCAACACTGGCATGATTTTCGTCACAGTAACGAAACTGACCCAAACGAACCGAAACATAACTATTGGGTCCAAAAAAGTGGATTGGGTGCGTTTGTTTCATTTCTGGATGAATCGGTGCATCGTTTCTTTTCCGGCCCGGATCGGTGCATTAAATGCAACACCGGCATGGTTTTCGGCACAGTAACGAAACTGACCCAAACAAACCAAAACATCACTATTGGGTCCAAAAAAGTCGATTGGGCGCATTCGTTTAGTTTCTGGACGAATCGGTGCATCGTTTCATTTCCGGCCCGGATCGGTGCATTAAATGCAACACCGGCATGGTTTTCGGCATAGTAACGAAACTGACCCAAACGAACCAAAACATCACTATTGGGTCCAAAAAGGTAGATTGGATGCGTTCGTTTCATTTCTAGACGAATCGGTGCATCCTTTCATTTCTGGCCCAGATCGGTGCATTAAATGCACCAACGGCATGGTTTTCGGCACAGTAACGAAACTGACCCAAACAAATCCAAACATTACTATTGGGTCGAAAAAAGTGGATTGGGTGCGTTTGTTTCATTTCTGGACGAATCGGTGCATCCTTTCATCTCTGGCCCGGATCGGTGCATTAAATGCAACACCGGCATGGTTTTCGGCACAGTAAGGAAACTGACCCAAACGAACCAAAACATCACTATTGTGTCCAAAAAAGTGGATTGGGTGCGTTCATTTTATTTCTGGATGAATCGGTGCATCGTTTCATTTCCGGCCTGGATCGATGCATTAAAAGCAACACCGGCATGGTTTTCGGCACAGTAACGAAACTGACCCAAACGAACCAAAACAAAACTATTGGGTCCAAAAAAGTCAATTCATCGCGTTCGTTTCATTTCTGGATGAATCGGTGCATCATTCCATTTCCGGCCCGGATCGATGCATTAAATGCAACACCGGCATGGTTTTCGGCACAGTAACGAAAGTGACCCAAACGAACCAAAACAAAACTATTGGGTCCAAAAAAGTCAATTCATCGCGTTCGTTTCATTTCTGGATGAATCGGTGCATCATTCCATTTCCGGCCCGGATCGATGCATTAAATGCAACACCGGCATGATTTTTGGCACAGTAACGAAAATGACCCAAACGAACCAAAACATCACTATTGGCTACATAAATGTGGATTTGGCATGTTCGTTTCGTTTCTGGACGAATCGGTGCATCGTTTCATTTCCGGCCGGGATCAGTGCATTAAATGCAACACCGGCATGGTTTTCGGCACAGTAACGAAACTGACCCAAACGAACCAAAACATTACTATTGGGTCCAAAAAAGTGGATTGGGTGCGTTCATTTTGTTTCTGGATGAATCGGTGCATCATTTCATTTCCGGCCCGGATCGATGCATTAAATGCAACACTGGCATGATTTTCGTCACAGTATCGAAACTGACCCAAACGAACCGAAACATAACTATTGGGTCCAAAAAAGTGGATTGGGTGCGTTTGTTTCGTTTCTGGACGAATCGGTGCGTCCTTTCATTTCCGGCCCGGATCGGTGCATTAAATGCACCAACGGCATGGTTTTCGGCACAGTAACGAAACTGACCCAAACAAATCCAAACATCACTATTGGGTCGAAAAAAGTGGATTGGGTGCGTTCATTTTGTTTCTGGATGAATCGGTGCATCGTTTCATTTCCGGCCCGGATCGATGCATTAAATGCAACACCGGCATGGTTTTCGGCACAGTAACGAAACTGACCCAAACGAACCAAAACAAAACTATTGGGTCCAAAAAAGTCGATTGGGCGCATTCGTTTCATTTCTGGATGAATCGGTGTATCATTTCATTTCCGGCCCGGATCGGTGCATTAAATGCAACACCGGCATGGTTTTCGGCACAGTAACGAAACTGACCCAAACGAACCAAAACATCACTATTGGGTCCAAAAAAGTGGATTGGGTGCGTTCACTTTGTTTCTAGATGAATCGGTGCATCGTTCCATTTCCGGCCCGGATCGATGCATTAAATGCAACACTGGCATGATTTTTGGCACAGTAACGAAAATGACCCAAACGAACCAAAACATCACTATTGGCTACATAAATGTGGATTTGGCATGTTCGTTTCGTTTCTGGACGAATCGGTGCATCGTTTCATTTCTGGCCCGGATCGGTGCATTAAATGCAACACCGGCATGGTTTTCAGCACAGTAACGAAACTGACCCAAACGAACCAAAACATCACTATTGGGTCCAAAAAAGTGGATTGGGTGCGTTCATTTTGTTTCTAGATGAATCGGTGCATCGTTCCATTTCCGGCCCGGATGGATGCATTAAATGCAACACCGGCATGATTTTTGGCACAGTAACGAAAATGACCCAAACGAACCAAAAAATCACTATTGGCTACATAAATGTGGATTTGGCATGTTCGTTTCGTTTCTGGACGAATCGGTGCATCGTTTCATTTCCGGCCCGGATCGGTGCATTAAATGCAACACCGGCATGGTTTTCGGCACAGTAACGAAACTGACCCAAACGAACCAAAACATTACTATTGGTTCAAAAAAAGTGGATTGGGTGCGTTCATTTTGTTTCTAGATGAATCGGTGCATCATTTCATTTCCGGCCCGGATCGATGCATTAAATGCAACACTGGCATGATTTTCGTCACAGTAACGAAACTGACCCAAACGAACCGAAACATAACTATTGGGTCCAAAAAAGTGGATTGGGTGCGTTTGTTTCGTTTCTGGACGAATCGGTGCGTCCTTTCATTTCCGGCCCGGATCGGTGCATTAAATGCACCAACGGCATGGTTTTCGGCACAGTAACGAAACTGACCCAAACGAACCAAAACATCACTATTGGGTCCAAAAAAGTCGATTGATCGCGTTCGTTTCATTTCTGGATGAATCGGTGCATCATTCCATTTCCGGCCCGGATCGATGCATTAAATGCAACACCGGCATGATTTTTGGCACAGTAACGAAAATGACCCAAACGAACCAAAACATCACTATTGGCTACATAAATGTGGATTTGGCATGTTCATTTCGTTTCTGGACGAATCGGTGCATCGTTTCATTTCCGGCCCGGATCGGTGCATTAAATGCAACACCGGCATGGTTTTCGGCACAGTAACGAAACTGACCCAAACGAACCAAAACATTACTATTGGGTCCAAAAAAGTGGATTGGGTGCGTTCATTTTGTTTCTGGATGAATCGGTGCATCATTTCATTTCCGGCCCGGATCGATGCATTAAATGCAACACTGGCATGATTTTCGTCACAGTAACGAAACTGACCCAAATGAACCGAAACATAACTATTGGGTCCAAAAAAGTGGATTGGGTGCGTTTGTTTCGTTTCTGGACGAATCGGTGCGTCCTTTCATTTCCGGCCCGGATCGGTGCATTAAATGCACCAACGGCATGGTTTTCGGCACAGTAACGAAACTGACCCAAACAAATCCAAACATCACTATTGGGTCGAAAAAAGTGGATTGGGTGCGTTAGTTTCATTTCTGGACGAATCGGTGCATCCTTTCATCTCCGGCCCGGATCGGTGCATTAAATGCAACACCGGCATGGTTTTCGGCACAGTAACGAAACTGACCCAAACGAACCAAAACATTACAATTGGGTACATAAATGTGGATTTGGCAAGTTCGTTTCGTTTTTGGACGAATCGGTGCATCGTTTCATTTCCGGCCCGCATCGGTGCATTAAATGCAACACCGGCATGGTTTTCGGCACATTAACGAAACTGACCCAAACGAACCAAAACATTACTATTGGGTCCAAAAAAGTGGATTGGGTGCGTTCATTTTCTTTCTGGTTGAATCGGTGCATCGTTTCATTTCCGGCCCGGATCGATGCATTAAATGCAACACTGGCATGATTTTCGTCACAGTAACGAAACTGACCCAAACGAACCGAAACATAACTATTGGGTCCAAAAAAGTGGATTGGGTGCGTTTGTTTCATTTCTGGATGAATCGGTGCATCGTTTCTTTTCCGGCCCGGATCGGTGCATTAAATGCAACACCGGCATGGTTTTCGGCACAGTAACGAAACTGACCCAAACGAACCAAAACATCACTATTGGGTCCAAAAAAGTGGATTGGGTGCGTTCAGTTTGTTTCTAGATGAATCGGTGCATCGTTCCATTTCCGGCCCGGATCGATGCATTAAATGCAACACCGGCATGATTTTTGGCACAGTAACGAAAATGACCCAAACGAACCAAAACATCACTATTGGCTACATAAATGTGGATTTGGCATGTTCGTTTCGTTTCTGGACGAATCGGAGCATCGTTTCATTTCCGGCCCGGATCGGTGCATTAAATGCAACACCGGCATGGTTTTCGGCACAGTAACGAAACTGACCCAAACGAACCAAAACATTACTATTGGGTCCAAAAAAGTGGATTGGGTGCGTTCATTTTATTTCTGGATGAATCGGTGCATCGTTTCATTTCCGGCCTGGATCGATGCATTAAAAGCAACACCGGCATGGTTTTCGGCACAGTAACGAAACTGACCCAAACGAACCAAAACAAAACTATTGGGTCCAAAAAAGTCAATTCATCGCGTTCGTTTCATTTCTGGATGAATCGGTGCATCATTCCATTTCCGGCCCGGATCGATGCATTAAATGCAACACCGGCATGGTTTTCGGCACAGTAACGAAACTGACCCAAACGAACCAAAACAAAACTATTGGGTCCAAAAAAGTCAATTCATCGCGTTCGTTTCATTTCTGGATGAATCGGTGCATCATTCCATTTCCGGCCCGGATCGATGCATTAAATGCAACACCGGCATGATTTTTGGCACAGTAACGAAAATGACCCAAACGAACCAAAACATCACTATTGGCTACATAAATGTGGATTTGGCATGTTCGTTTCGTTTCTGGACGAATCGGTGCATCGTTTCATTTCCGGCCGGGATCAGTGCATTAAATGCAACACCGGCATGGTTTTCGGCACAGTAACGAAACTGACCCAAACGAACCAAAACATTACTATTGGGTCCAAAAAAGTGGATTGGGTGCGTTCATTTTGTTTCTGGATGAATCGGTGCATCATTTCATTTCCGGCCCGGATCGATGCATTAAATGCAACACTGGCATGATTTTCGTCACAGTATCGAAACTGACCCAAACGAACCGAAACATAACTATTGGGTCCAAAAAAGTGGATTGGGTGCGTTTGTTTCGTTTCTGGACGAATCGGTGCGTCCTTTCATTTCCGGCCCGGATCGGTGCATTAAATGCACCAACGGCATGGTTTTCGGCACAGTAACGAAACTGACCCAAACAAATCCAAACATCACTATTGGGTCGAAAAAAGTGGATTGGGTGCGTTTGTTTCATTTCTGGACGAATCGGTGCATCCTTTCATCTCTGGCCCGGATCGGTGCATTAAATGCAACACCGGCATGGTTTTCGGCACAGTAAGGAAACTGACCCAAACGAACCAAAACATCACTATTGTGTCCAAAAAAGTGGATTGGGTGCGTTCATTTTATTTCTGGATGAATCGGTGCATCGTTTCATTTCCGGCCTGGATCGATGCATTAAAAGCAACACCGGCATGGTTTTCGGCACAGTAACGAAACTGACCCAAACGAACCAAAACAAAACTATTGGGTCCAAAAAAGTCAATTCATCGCGTTCGTTTCATTTCTGGATGAATCGGTGCATCATTCCATTTCCGGCCCGGATCGATGCATTAAATGCAACACCGGCATGGTTTTCGGCACAGTAACGAAAGTGACCCAAACGAACCAAAACAAAACTATTGGGTCCAAAAAAGTCAATTCATCGCGTTCGTTTCATTTCTGGATGAATCGGTGCATCATTCCATTTCCGGCCCGGATCGATGCATTAAATGCAACACCGGCATGATTTTTGGCACAGTAACGAAAATGACCCAAACGAACCAAAACATCACTATTGGCTACATAAATGTGGATTTGGCATGTTCGTTTCGTTTCTGGACGAATCGGTGCATCGTTTCATTTCCGGCCGGGATCAGTGCATTAAATGCAACACCGGCATGGTTTTCGGCACAGTAACGAAACTGACCCAAACGAACCAAAACATTACTATTGGGTCCAAAAAAGTGGATTGGGTGCGTTCATTTTGTTTCTGGATGAATCGGTGCATCATTTCATTTCCGGCCCGGATCGATGCATTAAATGCAACACTGGCATGATTTTCGTCACAGTATCGAAACTGACCCAAACGAACCGAAACATAACTATTGGGTCCAAAAAAGTGGATTGGGTGCGTTTGTTTCGTTTCTGGACGAATCGGTGCGTCCTTTCATTTCCGGCCCGGATCGGTGCATTAAATGCACCAACGGCATGGTTTTCGGCACAGTAACGAAACTGACCCAAACAAATCCAAACATCACTATTGGGTCGAAAAAAGTGGATTGGGTGCGTTCATTTTGTTTCTGGATGAATCGGTGCATCGTTTCATTTCCGGCCCGGATCGATGCATTAAATGCAACACCGGCATGGTTTTCGGCACAGTAACGAAACTGACCCAAACGAACCAAAACAAAACTATTGGGTCCAAAAAAGTCGATTGGGCGCATTCGTTTCATTTCTGGATGAATCGGTGTATCATTTCATTTCCGGCCCGGATCGGTGCATTAAATGCAACACCGGCATGGTTTTCGGCACAGTAACGAAACTGACCCAAACGAACCAAAACATCACTATTGGGTCCAAAAAAGTGGATTGGGTGCGTTCACTTTGTTTCTAGATGAATCGGTGCATCGTTCCATTTCCGGCCCGGATCGATGCATTAAATGCAACACTGGCATGATTTTTGGCACAGTAACGAAAATGACCCAAACGAACCAAAACATCACTATTGGCTACATAAATGTGGATTTGGCATGTTCGTTTCGTTTCTGGACGAATCGGTGCATCGTTTCATTTCTGGCCCGGATCGGTGCATTAAATGCAACACCGGCATGGTTTTCAGCACAGTAACGAAACTGACCCAAACGAACCAAAACATCACTATTGGGTCCAAAAAAGTGGATTGGGTGCGTTCATTTTGTTTCTAGATGAATCGGTGCATCGTTCCATTTCCGGCCCGGATGGATGCATTAAATGCAACACCGGCATGATTTTTGGCACAGTAACGAAAATGACCCAAACGAACCAAAAAATCACTATTGGCTACATAAATGTGGATTTGGCATGTTCGTTTCGTTTCTGGACGAATCGGTGCATCGTTTCATTTCCGGCCCGGATCGGTGCATTAAATGCAACACCGGCATGGTTTTCGGCACAGTAACGAAACTGACCCAAACGAACCAAAACATTACTATTGGTTCAAAAAAAGTGGATTGGGTGCGTTCATTTTGTTTCTAGATGAATCGGTGCATCATTTCATTTCCGGCCCGGATCGATGCATTAAATGCAACACTGGCATGATTTTCGTCACAGTAACGAAACTGACCCAAACGAACCGAAACATAACTATTGGGTCCAAAAAAGTGGATTGGGTGCGTTTGTTTCGTTTCTGGACGAATCGGTGCGTCCTTTCATTTCCGGCCCGGATCGGTGCATTAAATGCACCAACGGCATGGTTTTCGGCACAGTAACGAAACTGACCCAAACGAACCAAAACATCACTATTGGGTCCAAAAAAGTCGATTGATCGCGTTCGTTTCATTTCTGGATGAATCGGTGCATCATTCCATTTCCGGCCCGGATCGATGCATTAAATGCAACACCGGCATGATTTTTGGCACAGTAACGAAAATGACCCAAACGAACCAAAACATCACTATTGGCTACATAAATGTGGATTTGGCATGTTCATTTCGTTTCTGGACGAATCGGTGCATCGTTTCATTTCCGGCCCGGATCGGTGCATTAAATGCAACACCGGCATGGTTTTCGGCACAGTAACGAAACTGACCCAAACGAACCAAAACATTACTATTGGGTCCAAAAAAGTGGATTGGGTGCGTTCATTTTGTTTCTGGATGAATCGGTGCATCATTTCATTTCCGGCCCGGATCGATGCATTAAATGCAACACTGGCATGATTTTCGTCACAGTAACGAAACTGACCCAAATGAACCGAAACATAACTATTGGGTCCAAAAAAGTGGATTGGGTGCGTTTGTTTCGTTTCTGGACGAATCGGTGCGTCCTTTCATTTCCGGCCCGGATCGGTGCATTAAATGCACCAACGGCATGGTTTTCGGCACAGTAACGAAACTGACCCAAACAAATCCAAACATCACTATTGGGTCGAAAAAAGTGGATTGGGTGCGTTAGTTTCATTTCTGGACGAATCGGTGCATCCTTTCATCTCCGGCCCGGATCGGTGCATTAAATGCAACACCGGCATGGTTTTCGGCACAGTAACGAAACTGACCCAAACGAACCAAAACATTACAATTGGGTACATAAATGTGGATTTGGCAAGTTCGTTTCGTTTTTGGACGAATCGGTGCATCGTTTCATTTCCGGCCCGCATCGGTGCATTAAATGCAACACCGGCATGGTTTTCGGCACATTAACGAAACTGACCCAAACGAACCAAAACATTACTATTGGGTCCAAAAAAGTGGATTGGGTGCGTTCATTTTCTTTCTGGTTGAATCGGTGCATCGTTTCATTTCCGGCCCGGATCGATGCATTAAATGCAACACTGGCATGATTTTCGTCACAGTAACGAAACTGACCCAAACGAACCGAAACATAACTATTGGGTCCAAAAAAGTGGATTGGGTGCGTTTGTTTCATTTCTGGATGAATCGGTGCATCGTTTCTTTTCCGGCCCGGATCGGTGCATTAAATGCAACACCGGCATGGTTTTCGGCACAGTAACGAAACTGACCCAAACGAACCAAAACATCACTATTGGGTCCAAAAAAGTGGATTGGGTGCGTTCAGTTTGTTTCTAGATGAATCGGTGCATCGTTCCATTTCCGGCCCGGATCGATGCATTAAATGCAACACCGGCATGATTTTTGGCACAGTAACGAAAATGACCCAAACGAACCAAAACATCACTATTGGCTACATAAATGTGGATTTGGCATGTTCGTTTCGTTTCTGGACGAATCGGAGCATCGTTTCATTTCCGGCCCGGATCGGTGCATTAAATGCAACACCGGCATGGTTTTCGGCACAGTAACGAAACTGACCCAAACGAACCAAAACATTACTATTGGGTCCAAAAAAGTGGATTGGGTGCGTTCATTTTATTTCTGGATGAATCGGTGCATCGTTTCATTTCCGGCCTGGATCGATGCATTAAAAGCAACACCGGCATGGTTTTCGGCACAGTAACGAAACTGACCCAAACGAACCAAAACAAAACTATTGGGTCCAAAAAAGTCAATTCATCGCGTTCGTTTCATTTCTGGATGAATCGGTGCATCATTCCATTTCCGGCCCGGATCGATGCATTAAATGCAACACCGGCATGGTTTTCGGCACAGTAACGAAACTGACCCAAACGAACCAAAACAAAACTATTGGGTCCAAAAAAGTCAATTCATCGCGTTCGTTTCATTTCTGGATGAATCGGTGCATCATTCCATTTCCGGCCCGGATCGATGCATTAAATGCAACACCGGCATGATTTTTGGCACAGTAACGAAAATGACCCAAACGAACCAAAACATCACTATTGGCTACATAAATGTGGATTTGGCATGTTCGTTTCGTTTCTGGACGAATCGGTGCATCGTTTCATTTCCGGCCCGGATCGGTGCATTAAATGCAACACCGGCATGGTTTTCGGCACAGTAACGAAACTGACCCAAACGAACCAAAACATTACTATTGGGTCCAAAAAAGTGGATTGGGTGCGTTCATTTTGTTTCTGGATGAATCGGTGCATCATTTCATTTCCGGCCCGGATCGATGCATTAAATGCAACACTGGCATGATTTTTGTCACAGTAACGAAACTGACCCAAATGAACCGAAACATAACTATTGGGTCCAAAAAAGTGGATTGGGTGCGTTTGTTTCGTTTCTGGACGAATCGGTGCGTCCTTTCATTTCCGGCCGGATCGGTGCATTAAATGCACCAACGGCATGGTTTTCGGCACAGTAACGAAACTGACCCAAACAAATCCAAACATCACTATTGGGTCGAAAAAAGTGGATTGGGTGCGTTAGTTTCATTTCTGGACGAATCGGTGCATCCTTTCATCTCCGGCCCGGATCGGTGCATTAAATGCAACACCGGCATGGTTTTCGGCACAGTAACGAAACTGACCCAAACGAACCAAAACATTACAATTGGGGACATAAATGTGGATTTGGCAAGTTCGTTTCGTTTCTGGACGAATCGGAGCATCGTTTCATTTCCGGCCCGGATCGGTGCATTAAATGCAACACCGGCATGGTTTTCGGCACAGTAACGAAACTGACCCAAACGAACCAAAACATTACTATTGGGTCCAAAAAAGTGGATTGGGTGCGTTCATTTTGTTTCTGGTTGAATCGGTGCATCGTTTCATTTCCGGCCCGGATCGATGCATTAAATGCAACACTGGCATGATTTTCGTCACAGTAACGAAACTGACCCAAACGAACCGAAACATAACTATTGGGTCCAAAAAAGTGGATTGGGTGCGTTTGTTTCATTTCTGGATGAATCGGTGCATCGTTTCTTTTCCGGCCCGGATCGGTGCATTAAATGCAACACCGGCATGGTTTTCGGCACAGTAACGAAACTGACCCAAACAAACCAAAACATCACTATTGGGTCCAAAAAAGTCGATTGGGCGCATTCGTTTAGTTTCTGGACGAATCGGTGCATCGTTTCATTTCCGGCCCGGATCGGTGCATTAAATGCAACACCGGCATGGTTTTCGGCATAGTAACGAAACTGACCCAAACGAACCAAAACATCACTATTGGGTCCAAAAAGGTAGATTGGATGCGTTCGTTTCATTTCTAGACGAATCGGTGCATCCTTTCATTTCTGGCCCAGATCGGTGCATTAAATGCACCAACGGCATGGTTTTCGGCACAGTAACGAAACTGACCCAAACAAATCCAAACATTACTATTGGGTCGAAAAAAGTGGATTGGGTGCGTTTGTTTCATTTCTGGACGAATCGGTGCATCCTTTCATCTCTGGCCCGGATCGGTGCATTAAATGCAACACCGGCATGGTTTTCGGCACAGTAACGAAACTGACCCAAATGAACCAAACCAAAACTATTGGGTCCAAAAAAGTCGATTGGGTGCGTTCATTTTGTTTCTGGATGAATCGGTGCATCATTTCATTTCCGGCCCGGATCGATGCATTAAATGCAACACTGGCATGATTTTCGTCACAGTATCGAAACTGACCCAAACGAACCGAAACATAACTATTGGGTCCAAAAAAGTGGATTGGGTGCGTTTGTTTCGTTTCTGGACGAATCGGTGCGTCCTTTCATTTCCGGCCCGGATCGGTGCATTAAATGCACCAACGGCATGGTTTTCGGCACAGTAACGAAACTGACCCAAACAAATCCAAACATCACTATTGGGTCGAAAAAAGTGGATTGGGTGCGTTCATTTTGTTTCTGGATGAATCGGTGCATCGTTTCATTTCCGGCCCGGATCGATGCATTAAATGCAACACCGGCATGGTTTTCGGCACAGTAACGAAACTGACCCAAACGAACCAAAACAAAACTATTGGGTCCAAAAAAGTCGATTGGGCGCATTCGTTTCATTTCTGGATGAATCGGTGTATCATTTCATTTCCGGCCCGGATCGGTGCATTAAATGCAACACCGGCATGGTTTTCGGCACAGTAACGAAACTGACCCAAACGAACCAAAACATCACTATTGGGTCCAAAAAAGTGGATTGGGTGCGTTCACTTTGTTTCTAGATGAATCGGTGCATCGTTCCATTTCCGGCCCGGATCGATGCATTAAATGCAACACTGGCATGATTTTTGGCACAGTAACGAAAATGACCCAAACGAACCAAAACATCACTATTGGCTACATAAATGTGGATTTGGCATGTTCGTTTCGTTTCTGGACGAATCGGTGCATCGTTTCATTTCTGGCCCGGATCGGTGCATTAAATGCAACACCGGCATGGTTTTCAGCACAGTAACGAAACTGACCCAAACGAACCAAAACATCACTATTGGGTCCAAAAAAGTGGATTGGGTGCGTTCATTTTGTTTCTAGATGAATCGGTGCATCGTTCCATTTCCGGCCCGGATGGATGCATTAAATGCAACACCGGCATGATTTTTGGCACAGTAACGAAAATGACCCAAACGAACCAAAAAATCACTATTGGCTACATAAATGTGGATTTGGCATGTTCGTTTCGTTTCTGGACGAATCGGTGCATCGTTTCATTTCCGGCCCGGATCGGTGCATTAAATGCAACACCGGCATGGTTTTCGGCACAGTAACGAAACTGACCCAAACGAACCAAAACATTACTATTGGTTCAAAAAAAGTGGATTGGGTGCGTTCATTTTGTTTCTAGATGAATCGGTGCATCATTTCATTTCCGGCCCGGATCGATGCATTAAATGCAACACTGGCATGATTTTCGTCACAGTAACGAAACTGACCCAAACGAACCGAAACATAACTATTGGGTCCAAAAAAGTGGATTGGGTGCGTTTGTTTCGTTTCTGGACGAATCGGTGCGTCCTTTCATTTCCGGCCCGGATCGGTGCATTAAATGCACCAACGGCATGGTTTTCGGCACAGTAACGAAACTGACCCAAACGAACCAAAACATCACTATTGGGTCCAAAAAAGTCGATTGATCGCGTTCGTTTCATTTCTGGATGAATCGGTGCATCATTCCATTTCCGGCCCGGATCGATGCATTAAATGCAACACCGGCATGATTTTTGGCACAGTAACGAAAATGACCCAAACGAACCAAAACATCACTATTGGCTACATAAATGTGGATTTGGCATGTTCATTTCGTTTCTGGACGAATCGGTGCATCGTTTCATTTCCGGCCCGGATCGGTGCATTAAATGCAACACCGGCATGGTTTTCGGCACAGTAACGAAACTGACCCAAACGAACCAAAACATTACTATTGGGTCCAAAAAAGTGGATTGGGTGCGTTCATTTTGTTTCTGGATGAATCGGTGCATCATTTCATTTCCGGCCCGGATCGATGCATTAAATGCAACACTGGCATGATTTTCGTCACAGTAACGAAACTGACCCAAATGAACCGAAACATAACTATTGGGTCCAAAAAAGTGGATTGGGTGCGTTTGTTTCGTTTCTGGACGAATCGGTGCGTCCTTTCATTTCCGGCCCGGATCGGTGCATTAAATGCACCAACGGCATGGTTTTCGGCACAGTAACGAAACTGACCCAAACAAATCCAAACATCACTATTGGGTCGAAAAAAGTGGATTGGGTGCGTTAGTTTCATTTCTGGACGAATCGGTGCATCCTTTCATCTCCGGCCCGGATCGGTGCATTAAATGCAACACCGGCATGGTTTTCGGCACAGTAACGAAACTGACCCAAACGAACCAAAACATTACAATTGGGTACATAAATGTGGATTTGGCAAGTTCGTTTCGTTTTTGGACGAATCGGTGCATCGTTTCATTTCCGGCCCGCATCGGTGCATTAAATGCAACACCGGCATGGTTTTCGGCACATTAACGAAACTGACCCAAACGAACCAAAACATTACTATTGGGTCCAAAAAAGTGGATTGGGTGCGTTCATTTTCTTTCTGGTTGAATCGGTGCATCGTTTCATTTCCGGCCCGGATCGATGCATTAAATGCAACACTGGCATGATTTTCGTCACAGTAACGAAACTGACCCAAACGAACCGAAACATAACTATTGGGTCCAAAAAAGTGGATTGGGTGCGTTTGTTTCATTTCTGGATGAATCGGTGCATCGTTTCTTTTCCGGCCCGGATCGGTGCATTAAATGCAACACCGGCATGGTTTTCGGCACAGTAACGAAACTGACCCAAACGAACCAAAACATCACTATTGGGTCCAAAAAAGTGGATTGGGTGCGTTCAGTTTGTTTCTAGATGAATCGGTGCATCGTTCCATTTCCGGCCCGGATCGATGCATTAAATGCAACACCGGCATGATTTTTGGCACAGTAACGAAAATGACCCAAACGAACCAAAACATCACTATTGGCTACATAAATGTGGATTTGGCATGTTCGTTTCGTTTCTGGACGAATCGGAGCATCGTTTCATTTCCGGCCCGGATCGGTGCATTAAATGCAACACCGGCATGGTTTTCGGCACAGTAACGAAACTGACCCAAACGAACCAAAACATTACTATTGGGTCCAAAAAAGTGGATTGGGTGCGTTCATTTTATTTCTGGATGAATCGGTGCATCGTTTCATTTCCGGCCTGGATCGATGCATTAAAAGCAACACCGGCATGGTTTTCGGCACAGTAACGAAACTGACCCAAACGAACCAAAACAAAACTATTGGGTCCAAAAAAGTCAATTCATCGCGTTCGTTTCATTTCTGGATGAATCGGTGCATCATTCCATTTCCGGCCCGGATCGATGCATTAAATGCAACACCGGCATGGTTTTCGGCACAGTAACGAAACTGACCCAAACGAACCAAAACAAAACTATTGGGTCCAAAAAAGTCAATTCATCGCGTTCGTTTCATTTCTGGATGAATCGGTGCATCATTCCATTTCCGGCCCGGATCGATGCATTAAATGCAACACCGGCATGATTTTTGGCACAGTAACGAAAATGACCCAAACGAACCAAAACATCACTATTGGCTACATAAATGTGGATTTGGCATGTTCGTTTCGTTTCTGGACGAATCGGTGCATCGTTTCATTTCCGGCCCGGATCGGTGCATTAAATGCAACACCGGCATGGTTTTCGGCACAGTAACGAAACTGACCCAAACGAACCAAAACATTACTATTGGGTCCAAAAAAGTGGATTGGGTGCGTTCATTTTGTTTCTGGATGAATCGGTGCATCATTTCATTTCCGGCCCGGATCGATGCATTAAATGCAACACTGGCATGATTTTTGTCACAGTAACGAAACTGACCCAAATGAACCGAAACATAACTATTGGGTCCAAAAAAGTGGATTGGGTGCGTTTGTTTCGTTTCTGGACGAATCGGTGCGTCCTTTCATTTCCGGCCGGATCGGTGCATTAAATGCACCAACGGCATGGTTTTCGGCACAGTAACGAAACTGACCCAAACAAATCCAAACATCACTATTGGGTCGAAAAAAGTGGATTGGGTGCGTTAGTTTCATTTCTGGACGAATCGGTGCATCCTTTCATCTCCGGCCCGGATCGGTGCATTAAATGCAACACCGGCATGGTTTTCGGCACAGTAACGAAACTGACCCAAACGAACCAAAACATTACAATTGGGGACATAAATGTGGATTTGGCAAGTTCGTTTCGTTTCTGGACGAATCGGAGCATCGTTTCATTTCCGGCCCGGATCGGTGCATTAAATGCAACACCGGCATGGTTTTCGGCACAGTAACGAAACTGACCCAAACGAACCAAAACATTACTATTGGGTCCAAAAAAGTGGATTGGGTGCGTTCATTTTGTTTCTGGTTGAATCGGTGCATCGTTTCATTTCCGGCCCGGATCGATGCATTAAATGCAACACTGGCATGATTTTCGTCACAGTAACGAAACTGACCCAAACGAACCGAAACATAACTATTGGGTCCAAAAAAGTGGATTGGGTGCGTTTGTTTCATTTCTGGATGAATCGGTGCATCGTTTCTTTTCCGGCCCGGATCGGTGCATTAAATGCAACACCGGCATGGTTTTCGGCACAGTAACGAAACTGACCCAAACAAACCAAAACATCACTATTGGGTCCAAAAAAGTCGATTGGGCGCATTCGTTTAGTTTCTGGACGAATCGGTGCATCGTTTCATTTCCGGCCCGGATCGGTGCATTAAATGCAACACCGGCATGGTTTTCGGCATAGTAACGAAACTGACCCAAACGAACCAAAACATCACTATTGGGTCCAAAAAGGTAGATTGGATGCGTTCGTTTCATTTCTAGACGAATCGGTGCATCCTTTCATTTCTGGCCCAGATCGGTGCATTAAATGCACCAACGGCATGGTTTTCGGCACAGTAACGAAACTGACCCAAACAAATCCAAACATTACTATTGGGTCGAAAAAAGTGGATTGGGTGCGTTTGTTTCATTTCTGGACGAATCGGTGCATCCTTTCATCTCTGGCCCGGATCGGTGCATTAAATGCAACACCGGCATGGTT
Source organism: Echinochloa phyllopogon (assembly GCA_033239725.1). NCBI lineage: Eukaryota > Viridiplantae > Streptophyta > Magnoliopsida > Poales > Poaceae > Echinochloa > Echinochloa phyllopogon. The sequence goes on from BTCW01000018.1 coordinate 36,814,510, forward strand.
TTCGGCACAGTAAGGAAACTGACCCAAACGAACCAAAACATCACTATTGTGTCCAAAAAAGTGGATTGGGTGCGTTCATTTTATTTCTGGATGAATCGGTGCATCGTTTCATTTCCGGCCTGGATCGATGCATTAAAAGCAACACCGGCATGGTTTTCGGCACAGTAACGAAACTGACCCAAACGAACCAAAACAAAACTATTGGGTCCAAAAAAGTCAATTCATCGCGTTCGTTTCATTTCTGGATGAATCGGTGCATCATTCCATTTCCGGCCCGGATCGATGCATTAAATGCAACACCGGCATGGTTTTCGGCACAGTAACGAAAGTGACCCAAACGAACCAAAACAAAACTATTGGGTCCAAAAAAGTCAATTCATCGCGTTCGTTTCATTTCTGGATGAATCGGTGCATCATTCCATTTCCGGCCCGGATCGATGCATTAAATGCAACACCGGCATGATTTTTGGCACAGTAACGAAAATGACCCAAACGAACCAAAACATCACTATTGGCTACATAAATGTGGATTTGGCATGTTCGTTTCGTTTCTGGACGAATCGGTGCATCGTTTCATTTCCGGCCGGGATCAGTGCATTAAATGCAACACCGGCATGGTTTTCGGCACAGTAACGAAACTGACCCAAACGAACCAAAACATTACTATTGGGTCCAAAAAAGTGGATTGGGTGCGTTCATTTTGTTTCTGGATGAATCGGTGCATCATTTCATTTCCGGCCCGGATCGATGCATTAAATGCAACACTGGCATGATTTTCGTCACAGTATCGAAACTGACCCAAACGAACCGAAACATAACTATTGGGTCCAAAAAAGTGGATTGGGTGCGTTTGTTTCGTTTCTGGACGAATCGGTGCGTCCTTTCATTTCCGGCCCGGATCGGTGCATTAAATGCACCAACGGCATGGTTTTCGGCACAGTAACGAAACTGACCCAAACAAATCCAAACATCACTATTGGGTCGAAAAAAGTGGATTGGGTGCGTTCATTTTGTTTCTGGATGAATCGGTGCATCGTTTCATTTCCGGCCCGGATCGATGCATTAAATGCAACACCGGCATGGTTTTCGGCACAGTAACGAAACTGACCCAAACGAACCAAAACAAAACTATTGGGTCCAAAAAAGTCGATTGGGCGCATTCGTTTCATTTCTGGATGAATCGGTGTATCATTTCATTTCCGGCCCGGATCGGTGCATTAAATGCAACACCGGCATGGTTTTCGGCACAGTAACGAAACTGACCCAAACGAACCAAAACATCACTATTGGGTCCAAAAAAGTGGATTGGGTGCGTTCACTTTGTTTCTAGATGAATCGGTGCATCGTTCCATTTCCGGCCCGGATCGATGCATTAAATGCAACACTGGCATGATTTTTGGCACAGTAACGAAAATGACCCAAACGAACCAAAACATCACTATTGGCTACATAAATGTGGATTTGGCATGTTCGTTTCGTTTCTGGACGAATCGGTGCATCGTTTCATTTCTGGCCCGGATCGGTGCATTAAATGCAACACCGGCATGGTTTTCAGCACAGTAACGAAACTGACCCAAACGAACCAAAACATCACTATTGGGTCCAAAAAAGTGGATTGGGTGCGTTCATTTTGTTTCTAGATGAATCGGTGCATCGTTCCATTTCCGGCCCGGATGGATGCATTAAATGCAACACCGGCATGATTTTTGGCACAGTAACGAAAATGACCCAAACGAACCAAAAAATCACTATTGGCTACATAAATGTGGATTTGGCATGTTCGTTTCGTTTCTGGACGAATCGGTGCATCGTTTCATTTCCGGCCCGGATCGGTGCATTAAATGCAACACCGGCATGGTTTTCGGCACAGTAACGAAACTGACCCAAACGAACCAAAACATTACTATTGGTTCAAAAAAAGTGGATTGGGTGCGTTCATTTTGTTTCTAGATGAATCGGTGCATCATTTCATTTCCGGCCCGGATCGATGCATTAAATGCAACACTGGCATGATTTTCGTCACAGTAACGAAACTGACCCAAACGAACCGAAACATAACTATTGGGTCCAAAAAAGTGGATTGGGTGCGTTTGTTTCGTTTCTGGACGAATCGGTGCGTCCTTTCATTTCCGGCCCGGATCGGTGCATTAAATGCACCAACGGCATGGTTTTCGGCACAGTAACGAAACTGACCCAAACGAACCAAAACATCACTATTGGGTCCAAAAAAGTCGATTGATCGCGTTCGTTTCATTTCTGGATGAATCGGTGCATCATTCCATTTCCGGCCCGGATCGATGCATTAAATGCAACACCGGCATGATTTTTGGCACAGTAACGAAAATGACCCAAACGAACCAAAACATCACTATTGGCTACATAAATGTGGATTTGGCATGTTCATTTCGTTTCTGGACGAATCGGTGCATCGTTTCATTTCCGGCCCGGATCGGTGCATTAAATGCAACACCGGCATGGTTTTCGGCACAGTAACGAAACTGACCCAAACGAACCAAAACATTACTATTGGGTCCAAAAAAGTGGATTGGGTGCGTTCATTTTGTTTCTGGATGAATCGGTGCATCATTTCATTTCCGGCCCGGATCGATGCATTAAATGCAACACTGGCATGATTTTCGTCACAGTAACGAAACTGACCCAAATGAACCGAAACATAACTATTGGGTCCAAAAAAGTGGATTGGGTGCGTTTGTTTCGTTTCTGGACGAATCGGTGCGTCCTTTCATTTCCGGCCCGGATCGGTGCATTAAATGCACCAACGGCATGGTTTTCGGCACAGTAACGAAACTGACCCAAACAAATCCAAACATTACTATTGGGTCGAAAAAAGTGGATTGGGTGCGTTAGTTTCATTTCTGGACGAATCGGTGCATCCTTTCATCTCTGGCCCGGATCGGTGCATTAAATGCAACACCGGCATGGTTTTCGGCACAGTAAGGAAACTGACCCAAACGAACCAAAACATCACTATTGTGTCCAAAAAAGTGGATTGGGTGCGTTCATTTTATTTCTGGATGAATCGGTGCATCGTTTCATTTCCGGCCTGGATCGATGCATTAAAAGCAACACCGGCATGGTTTTCGGCACAGTAACGAAACTGACCCAAACGAACCAAAACAAAACTATTGGGTCCAAAAAAGTCAATTCATCGCGTTCGTTTCATTTCTGGATGAATCGGTGCATCATTCCATTTCCGGCCCGGATCGATGCATTAAATGCAACACCGGCATGGTTTTCGGCACAGTAACGAAAGTGACCCAAACGAACCAAAACAAAACTATTGGGTCCAAAAAAGTCAATTCATCGCGTTCGTTTCATTTCTGGATGAATCGGTGCATCATTCCATTTCCGGCCCGGATCGATGCATTAAATGCAACACCGGCATGATTTTTGGCACAGTAACGAAAATGACCCAAACGAACCAAAACATCACTATTGGCTACATAAATGTGGATTTGGCATGTTCGTTTCGTTTCTGGACGAATCGGTGCATCGTTTCATTTCCGGCCGGGATCAGTGCATTAAATGCAACACCGGCATGGTTTTCGGCACAGTAACGAAACTGACCCAAACGAACCAAAACATTACTATTGGGTCCAAAAAAGTGGATTGGGTGCGTTCATTTTGTTTCTGGATGAATCGGTGCATCATTTCATTTCCGGCCCGGATCGATGCATTAAATGCAACACTGGCATGATTTTCGTCACAGTATCGAAACTGACCCAAACGAACCGAAACATAACTATTGGGTCCAAAAAAGTGGATTGGGTGCGTTTGTTTCGTTTCTGGACGAATCGGTGCGTCCTTTCATTTCCGGCCCGGATCGGTGCATTAAATGCACCAACGGCATGGTTTTCGGCACAGTAACGAAACTGACCCAAACAAATCCAAACATCACTATTGGGTCGAAAAAAGTGGATTGGGTGCGTTCATTTTGTTTCTGGATGAATCGGTGCATCGTTTCATTTCCGGCCCGGATCGATGCATTAAATGCAACACCGGCATGGTTTTCGGCACAGTAACGAAACTGACCCAAACGAACCAAAACAAAACTATTGGGTCCAAAAAAGTCGATTGGGCGCATTCGTTTCATTTCTGGATGAATCGGTGTATCATTTCATTTCCGGCCCGGATCGGTGCATTAAATGCAACACCGGCATGGTTTTCGGCACAGTAACGAAACTGACCCAAACGAACCAAAACATCACTATTGGGTCCAAAAAAGTGGATTGGGTGCGTTCACTTTGTTTCTAGATGAATCGGTGCATCGTTCCATTTCCGGCCCGGATCGATGCATTAAATGCAACACTGGCATGATTTTTGGCACAGTAACGAAAATGACCCAAACGAACCAAAACATCACTATTGGCTACATAAATGTGGATTTGGCATGTTCGTTTCGTTTCTGGACGAATCGGTGCATCGTTTCATTTCTGGCCCGGATCGGTGCATTAAATGCAACACCGGCATGGTTTTCAGCACAGTAACGAAACTGACCCAAACGAACCAAAACATCACTATTGGGTCCAAAAAAGTGGATTGGGTGCGTTCATTTTGTTTCTAGATGAATCGGTGCATCGTTCCATTTCCGGCCCGGATGGATGCATTAAATGCAACACCGGCATGATTTTTGGCACAGTAACGAAAATGACCCAAACGAACCAAAAAATCACTATTGGCTACATAAATGTGGATTTGGCATGTTCGTTTCGTTTCTGGACGAATCGGTGCATCGTTTCATTTCCGGCCCGGATCGGTGCATTAAATGCAACACCGGCATGGTTTTCGGCACAGTAACGAAACTGACCCAAACGAACCAAAACATTACTATTGGTTCAAAAAAAGTGGATTGGGTGCGTTCATTTTGTTTCTAGATGAATCGGTGCATCATTTCATTTCCGGCCCGGATCGATGCATTAAATGCAACACTGGCATGATTTTCGTCACAGTAACGAAACTGACCCAAACGAACCGAAACATAACTATTGGGTCCAAAAAAGTGGATTGGGTGCGTTTGTTTCGTTTCTGGACGAATCGGTGCGTCCTTTCATTTCCGGCCCGGATCGGTGCATTAAATGCACCAACGGCATGGTTTTCGGCACAGTAACGAAACTGACCCAAACGAACCAAAACATCACTATTGGGTCCAAAAAAGTCGATTGATCGCGTTCGTTTCATTTCTGGATGAATCGGTGCATCATTCCATTTCCGGCCCGGATCGATGCATTAAATGCAACACCGGCATGATTTTTGGCACAGTAACGAAAATGACCCAAACGAACCAAAACATCACTATTGGCTACATAAATGTGGATTTGGCATGTTCATTTCGTTTCTGGACGAATCGGTGCATCGTTTCATTTCCGGCCCGGATCGGTGCATTAAATGCAACACCGGCATGGTTTTCGGCACAGTAACGAAACTGACCCAAACGAACCAAAACATTACTATTGGGTCCAAAAAAGTGGATTGGGTGCGTTCATTTTGTTTCTGGATGAATCGGTGCATCATTTCATTTCCGGCCCGGATCGATGCATTAAATGCAACACTGGCATGATTTTCGTCACAGTAACGAAACTGACCCAAATGAACCGAAACATAACTATTGGGTCCAAAAAAGTGGATTGGGTGCGTTTGTTTCGTTTCTGGACGAATCGGTGCGTCCTTTCATTTCCGGCCCGGATCGGTGCATTAAATGCACCAACGGCATGGTTTTCGGCACAGTAACGAAACTGACCCAAACAAATCCAAACATCACTATTGGGTCGAAAAAAGTGGATTGGGTGCGTTAGTTTCATTTCTGGACGAATCGGTGCATCCTTTCATCTCCGGCCCGGATCGGTGCATTAAATGCAACACCGGCATGGTTTTCGGCACAGTAACGAAACTGACCCAAACGAACCAAAACATTACAATTGGGTACATAAATGTGGATTTGGCAAGTTCGTTTCGTTTTTGGACGAATCGGTGCATCGTTTCATTTCCGGCCCGCATCGGTGCATTAAATGCAACACCGGCATGGTTTTCGGCACAGTAACGAAACTGACCCAAACGAACCAAAACATCACTATTGGGTCCAAAAAAGTGGATTGGGTGCGTTCACTTTGTTTCTAGATGAATCGGTGCATCGTTCCATTTCCGGCCCGGATCGATGCATTAAATGCAACACTGGCATGATTTTTGGCACAGTAACGAAAATGACCCAAACGAACCAAAACATCACTATTGGCTACATAAATGTGGATTTGGCATGTTCGTTTCGTTTCTGGACGAATCGGTGCATCGTTTCATTTCTGGCCCGGATCGGTGCATTAAATGCAACACCGGCATGGTTTTCAGCACAGTAACGAAACTGACCCAAACGAACCAAAACATCACTATTGGGTCCAAAAAAGTGGATTGGGTGCGTTCATTTTGTTTCTAGATGAATCGGTGCATCGTTCCATTTCCGGCCCGGATGGATGCATTAAATGCAACACCGGCATGATTTTTGGCACAGTAACGAAAATGACCCAAACGAACCAAAAAATCACTATTGGTTACATAAATGTGGATTTGGCATGTTCGTTTCGTTTCTGGACGAATCGGTGCATCGTTTCATTTCCGGCCCGGATCGGTGCATTAAATGCAACACCGGCATGGTTTTCGGCACAGTAACGAAACTGACCCAAACGAACCAAAACATTACTATTGGTTCAAAAAAAGTGGATTGGGTGCGTTCATTTTGTTTCTAGATGAATCGGTGCATCATTTCATTTCCGGCCCGGATCGATGCATTAAATGCAACACTGGCATGATTTTCGTCACAGTAACGAAACTGACCCAAACGAACCGAAACATAACTATTGGGTCCAAAAAAGTGGATTGGGTGCGTTTGTTTCGTTTCTGGACGAATCGGTGCGTCCTTTCATTTCCGGCCCGGATCGGTGCATTAAATGCACCAACGGCATGGTTTTCGGCACAGTAACGAAACTGACCCAAACGAACCAAAACATCACTATTGGGTCCAAAAAAGTCGATTGATCGCGTTCGTTTCATTTCTGGATGAATCGGTGCATCATTCCATTTCCGGCCCGGATCGATGCATTAAATGCAACACCGGCATGATTTTTGGCACAGTAACGAAAATGACCCAAACGAACCAAAACATCACTATTGGCTACATAAATGTGGATTTGGCATGTTCATTTCGTTTCTGGACGAATCGGTGCATCGTTTCATTTCCGGCCCGGATCGGTGCATTAAATGCAACACCGGCATGGTTTTCGGCACAGTAACGAAACTGACCCAAACGAACCAAAACATTACTATTGGGTCCAAAAAAGTGGATTGGGTGCGTTCATTTTGTTTCTGGATGAATCGGTGCATCATTTCATTTCCGGCCCGGATCGATGCATTAAATGCAACACTGGCATGATTTTCGTCACAGTAACGAAACTGACCCAAATGAACCGAAACATAACTATTGGGTCCAAAAAAGTGGATTGGGTGCGTTTGTTTCGTTTCTGGACGAATCGGTGCGTCCTTTCATTTCCGGCCCGGATCGGTGCATTAAATGCACCAACGGCATGGTTTTCGGCACAGTAACGAAACTGACCCAAACAAATCCAAACATCACTATTGGGTCGAAAAAAGTGGATTGGGTGCGTTAGTTTCATTTCTGGACGAATCGGTGCATCCTTTCATCTCCGGCCCGGATCGGTGCATTAAATGCAACACCGGCATGGTTTTCGGCACAGTAACGAAACTGACCCAAACGAACCAAAACATTACAATTGGGTACATAAATGTGGATTTGGCAAGTTCGTTTCGTTTTTGGACGAATCGGTGCATCGTTTCATTTCCGGCCCGCATCGGTGCATTAAATGCAACACCGGCATGGTTTTCGGCACATTAACGAAACTGACCCAAACGAACCAAAACATTACTATTGGGTCCAAAAAAGTGGATTGGGTGCGTTCATTTTCTTTCTGGTTGAATCGGTGCATCGTTTCATTTCCGGCCCGGATCGATGCATTAAATGCAACACTGGCATGATTTTCGTCACAGTAACGAAACTGACCCAAACGAACCGAAACATAACTATTGGGTCCAAAAAAGTGGATTGGGTGCGTTTGTTTCATTTCTGGATGAATCGGTGCATCGTTTCTTTTCCGGCCCGGATCGGTGCATTAAATGCAACACCGGCATGGTTTTCGGCACAGTAACGAAACTGACCCAAACGAACCAAAACATCACTATTGGGTCCAAAAAAGTGGATTGGGTGCGTTCAGTTTGTTTCTAGATGAATCGGTGCATCGTTCCATTTCCGGCCCGGATCGATGCATTAAATGCAACACCGGCATGATTTTTGGCACAGTAACGAAAATGACCCAAACGAACCAAAACATCACTATTGGCTACATAAATGTGGATTTGGCATGTTCGTTTCGTTTCTGGACGAATCGGAGCATCGTTTCATTTCCGGCCCGGATCGGTGCATTAAATGCAACACCGGCATGGTTTTCGGCACAGTAACGAAACTGACCCAAACGAACCAAAACATTACTATTGGGTCCAAAAAAGTGGATTGGGTGCGTTCATTTTGTTTCTGGATGAATCGGTGCATCGTTTCATTTCCGGCCCGGATCGATGCATTAAATGCAACACTGGCATGATTTTTGGCACAGTAACGAAACTGACCCAAACGAACCGAAACATAACTATTGGGTCCAAAAAAGTGGATTGGGTGCATTTGTTTCGTTTCTGGACGAATCGGTGCATCGTTTCTTTTCCGGCCCGGATCGGTGCATTAAATGCAACACCGGCATGGTTTTCGGCACAGTAACGAAACTGACCCAAACAAACCAAAACATCACTATTGGGTCCAAAAAAGTCGATTGGGTGCATTCGTTTAGTTTCTGGACGAATCGGTGCATCGTTTCATTTCCGGCCCGGATCGGTGCATTAAATGCAACACCGGCATGGTTTTCGGCATAGTAACGAAACTGACCCAAACGAACCAAAACATCACTATTGGGTCCAAAAAGGTAGATTGGATGCGTTCGTTTCATTTCTAGACGAATCGGTGCATCCTTTCATTTCTGGCCCAGATCGGTGCATTAAATGCACCAACGGCATGGTTTTCGGCACAGTAACGAAACTGACCCAAACAAATCCAAACATTACTATTGGGTCGAAAAAAGTGGATTGGGTGCGTTTGTTTCATTTCTGGACGAATCGGTGCATCCTTTCATCTCTGGCCCGGATCGGTGCATTAAATGCAACACCGGCATGGTTTTCGGCACAGTAAGGAAACTGACCCAAACGAACCAAAACATCACTATTGTGTCCAAAAAAGTGGATTGGGTGCGTTCATTTTATTTCTGGATGAATCGGTGCATCGTTTCATTTCCGGCCTGGATCGATGCATTAAAAGCAACACCGGCATGGTTTTCGGCACAGTAACGAAACTGACCCAAACGAACCAAAACAAAACTATTGGGTCCAAAAAAGTCAATTCATCGCGTTCGTTTCATTTCTGGATGAATCGGTGCATCATTCCATTTCCGGCCCGGATCGATGCATTAAATGCAACACCGGCATGGTTTTCGGCACAGTAACGAAACTGACCCAAACGAACCAAAACAAAACTATTGGGTCCAAAAAAGTCAATTCATCGCGTTCGTTTCATTTCTGGATGAATCGGTGCATCATTCCATTTCCGGCCCGGATCGATGCATTAAATGCAACACCGGCATGATTTTTGGCACAGTAACGAAAATGACCCAAACGAACCAAAACATCACTATTGGCTACATAAATGTGGATTTGGCATGTTCGTTTCGTTTCTGGACGAATCGGTGCATCGTTTCATTTCCGGCCGGGATCAGTGCATTAAATGCAACACCGGCATGGTTTTCGGCACAGTAACGAAACTGACCCAAACGAACCAAAACATTACTATTGGGTCCAAAAAAGTGGATTGGGTGCGTTCATTTTGTTTCTGGATGAATCGGTGCATCATTTCATTTCCGGCCCGGATCGATGCATTAAATGCAACACTGGCATGATTTTCGTCACAGTATCGAAACTGACCCAAACGAACCGAAACATAACTATTGGGTCCAAAAAAGTGGATTGGGTGCGTTTGTTTCGTTTCTGGACGAATCGGTGCGTCCTTTCATTTCCGGCCCGGATCGGTGCATTAAATGCACCAACGGCATGGTTTTCGGCACAGTAACGAAACTGACCCAAACAAATCCAAACATCACTATTGGGTCGAAAAAAGTGGATTGGGTGCGTTCATTTTGTTTCTGGATGAATCGGTGCATCGTTTCATTTCCGGCCCGGATCGATGCATTAAATGCAACACCGGCATGGTTTTCGGCACAGTAACGAAACTGACCCAAACGAACCAAAACAAAACTATTGGGTCCAAAAAAGTCGATTGGGCGCATTCGTTTCATTTCTGGATGAATCGGTGTATCATTTCATTTCCGGCCCGGATCGGTGCATTAAATGCAACACCGGCATGGTTTTCGGCACAGTAACGAAACTGACCCAAACGAACCAAAACATCACTATTGGGTCCAAAAAAGTGGATTGGGTGCGTTCACTTTGTTTCTAGATGAATCGGTGCATCGTTCCATTTCCGGCCCGGATCGATGCATTAAATGCAACACTGGCATGATTTTTGGCACAGTAACGAAAATGACCCAAACGAACCAAAACATCACTATTGGCTACATAAATGTGGATTTGGCATGTTCGTTTCGTTTCTGGACGAATCGGTGCATCGTTTCATTTCTGGCCCGGATCGGTGCATTAAATGCAACACCGGCATGGTTTTCAGCACAGTAACGAAACTGACCCAAACAAACCAAAACATCACTATTGGGTCCAAAAAAGTGGATTGAGTGCGTTCATTTTGTTTCTAGATGAATCGGTGCATCGTTCCATTTCCGGCCCGGATGGATGCATTAAATGCAACACCGCCATGATTTTTGGCACAGTAACGAAAATGACCCAAACGAACCAAAAAATCACTATTGGCTACATAAATGTGGATTTGGCATGTTCGTTTCGTTTCTGGACGAATCGGTGCATCGTTTCATTTCCGGCCCGGATCGGTGCATTAAATGCAACACCGGCATGGTTTTCAGCACAGTAACGAAACTGACCCAAACGAACCGAAACATAACTATTGGGTCCAAAAAAGTGGATTGGGTGCGTTTGTTTCGTTTCTGGACGAATCGGTGCATCCTTTCATTTCCGGCCCGGATCGGTGCATTAAATGCACCAACGGCATGGTTTTTGGCACAGTAACGAAACTGACCCAAACGAACCAAAACATCACTATTGGGTCCAAAAAAGTCGATTGATCGCGTTCGTTTCATTTCTGGATGAATCGGTGCATCATTCCATTTCCGGCCCGGAACGATGCATTAAATGCAACACCGGCATGATTTTTGGCACAGTAACGAAAATGACCCAAACGAACCAAAACATCACTATTGGCTACATAAATGTGGATTTGGCATGTTCATTTCGTTTCTGGACGAATCGGTGCATCGTTTCATTTCCGGCCCGGATCGGTGCATTAAATGCAACACCGGCATGGTTTTCGGCACAGTAACGAAACTGACCCAAACGAACCAAAACATTACTATTGGGTCCAAAAAAGTGGATTGGGTGCGTTCATTTTGTTTCTGGATGAATCGGTGCATCATTTCATTTCCGGCCCGGATCGATGCATTAAATGCAACACTGGCATGATTTTCGTCACAGTAACGAAACTGACCCAAATGAACCGAAACATAACTATTGGGTCCAAAAAAGTGGATTGGGTGCGTTTGTTTCGTTTCTGGACGAATCGGTGCGTCCTTTCATTTCCGGCCCGGATCGGTGCATTAAATGCACCAATGGCATGGTTTTCGGCACAGTAACGAAACTGACCCAAACAAATCCAAACATTACAATTGGGTACATAAATGTGGATTTGGCAAGTTCGTTTCGTTTCTGGACGAATCGGTGCATCGTTTCATTTCCGGCCCGCATCGGTGCATTAAATGCAACACCGGCATGGTTTTCGGCACATTAACGAAACTGACCCAAACGAACCAAAACATTACTATTGGTTCCAAAAAAGTGGATTGGGTGCGTTCATTTTGTTTCTGGTTGAATCGGTGCATCGTTTCATTTCCGGCCCGGATCGATGCATTAAATGCAACACTGGCATGATTTTCGTCACAGTAACGAAACTGACCCAAACGAACTGAAACATAACTATTGGGTCCAAAAAAGTGGATTGGGTGCGTTTGTTTCATTTCTGGATGAATCGGTGCATCGTTTCTTTTCCGGCCCGGATCGGTGCATTAAATGCAACACCGGCATGGTTTTCGGCACAGTAACGAAACTGACCCAAACGAACCAAAATATCACTATTGGGTCCAAAAAAGTGGATTGGGTGCGTTCATTTTGTTTCTAGATGAATCGGTGCATCGTTCCATTTCTGGCCCGGATCGATGCATTAAATGCAACACCGGCATGATTTTTGGCACAGTAACGAAAATGACCCAAACGAACCAAAACATCACTATTGGCTACATAAATGTGGATTTGGCATGTTCGTTTCGTTTCTGGACGAATCGGAGCATCGTTTCATTTCCGGCCCGGATCGGTGCATTAAATGCAACACCGGCATGATTTTCGGCACATTAACGAAACTGACCCAAATGAACCAAAACATTACTATTGGGTCCAAAAAAGTGGATTGGGTGCGTTAATTTTGTTTCTGGATGAATCGGTGCATCCTTTCATTTCCGGCCCGGATCGATACATTAGATGCAACACTGGCATGATTTTCGTCACAGTAACGAAACTGACCCAAACGAACCGAAACCTAACTATTGGGTCCAAAAAAGTGGATTGGGTGCGTTTGTTTCATTTCTGGACGAATCGGTGCATCGTTTCATTTCCGGCCCGGATCGGTGCATTAAATGCAACACCGGCATGGTTTTCGGCACAGTAACGAAACTGACCCAAACGAACCAAAACATCAATATTGGGTCCAAAAAACTGGATTGGGTGCGTTCATTTTGTTTCTAGATGAATCGGTGCATCGTTTCATTTCCGGCCCGGATCGATGCATTAAATGCAACACCGGCATGGTTTTCGGCACAGTAACGAAACTGACCCAAACGAACCAAAACAAAACTATTGGGTCCAAAAAAGTCGATTGGGCGCATTCGTTTCATTTCTGGATGAATCGGTGTATCATTTCATTTCCGGCCCGGATCGGTGCATTAAATGCAACACCGGCATGGCTTTCGGCACAGTAACGAAACTGACCCAAACGAACCAAAACATCACTTTTGGGTCCAAAAAAGTGGATTGGGTGCGTTCACTTTGTTTCTAGATGAATCGGTGCATCGTTCCATTTCCGGCCCGGATCGATGCATTAAATGCAACACCGGCATGATTTTTGGCACAGTAACGAAAATGACCCAAACGAACCAAAACATCACTATTGGCTACATAAATGTGGATTTGGCATGTTCGTTTCGTTTCTGGATGAATCGGTGCATCGTTTCATTTCTGGCCCGGATCGGTGCATTAAATGCAACACCGGCATGGTTTTCAGCACAGTAACGAAACTGACCCAAACGAACCAAAACATCACTATTGGGTCCAAAAAAGTGGATTGGGTGCGTTCATTTTGTTTCTAGATGAATCGGTGCATCGTTCCATTTCCGGCCCGGATGGATGCATTAAATGCAACACCGGCATGATTTTTGGCACAGTAACGAAAATGACCCAAACGAACCAAAAAATCACTATTGGCTACATAAATGTGGATTTGGCATGTTCGTTTCGTTTCTGGACGAATCGGTGCATCGTTTCATTTCCGGCCCGGATCGGTGCATTAAATGCAACACCGGCATGGTTTTCGGCACAGTAACGAAACTGACCCAAACGAACCAAAACATTACTATTGGGTCAAAAAAAGTGGATTGGGTGCGTTCATTTTGTTTCTAGATGAATCGGTGCATCATTTCATTTCCGGCCCGGATCGATGCATTAAATGCAACACTGGCATGATTTTCGTCACAGTAACGAAACTGACCCAAACGAACCGAAACATAACTATTGGGTCCAAAAAAGTGGATTGGGTGCGTTTGTTTCGTTTCTGGACGAATCGGTGCGTCCTTTCATTTCCGGCCCGGATCGGTGCATTAAATGCACCAACGGCATGGTTTTCGGCACAGTAATGAAACTGACCCAAACGAACCAAAACATCACTATTGGGTCCAAAAAAGTCGATTGATCGCGTTCGTTTCATTTCTGGATGAATCGGTGCATCATTCCATTTCCGGCCCGGATCGATGCATTAAATGCAACACCGGCATGATTTTTGGCACAGTAACGAAAATGACCCAAACGAACCAAAACATCACTATTGGCTACAGAAATGTGGATTTGGCATGTTCGTTTCGTTTCTGGACGAATCGGTGCATCGTTTCATTTCCGGCCCGGATCGGTGCATTAAATGCAACACCGGCATGGTTTTCGGCACAGTAACGAAACTGACCCAAACGAACCAAAACATTACTATTGGGTCCAAAAAAGTGGATTGGGTGCGTTCATTTTGTTTCTCGATGAATCGGTGCATCATTTCATTTCCGGCCCGGATCGATGCATTAAATGCAACACTGGCATGATTTTCGTCACAGTAACGAAACTGACCCAAATGAACCGAAACATAACTATTGGGTCCAAAAAAGTGGATTGGGTGCGTTTGTTTCGTTTCTGGACGAATCGGTGCGTCCTTTCATTTCCGGCCCGGATCGGTGCAATAAATGCACCAATGGCATGGTTTTCGGCACAGTAACGAAACTGACCCAAACAAATCCAAACATTACAATTGGGTACATAAATGTGGATTTGGCAAGTTCGTTTCGTTTCTGGACGAATCGGTGCATCATTTCATTTCCGGCCCGCATCGGTGCATTAAATGCAACACCGGCATGGTTTTCGGCACATTAACGAAACTGACCCAAACGAACCAAAACATTACTATTGGTTCCAAAAAAGTGGATTGGGTGCGTTCATTTTGTTTCTGGTTGAATCGGTGCATCGTTTCATTTCCGGCCCGGATCGATGCATTAAATGCAACACTGGCATGATTTTCGTCACAGTAACGAAACTGACCCAAACGAACCGAAACATAACTATTGGGTCCAAAAAAGTGGATTGGGTGCGTTTGTTTCATTTCTGGATGAATCGGTGCATCGTTTCTTTTCCGGCCCGGATCGGTGCATTAAATGCAACACCGGCATGGTTTTCGGCACAGTAACGAAACTGACCCAAACGAACCAAAACATCACTATTGGGTCCAAAAAAGTGGATTGGGTGCGTTCATTTTGTTTCTAGATGAATCGGTGCATCGTTCCATTTCTGGCCCGGATCGATGCATTAAATGCAACACCGGCATGATTTTTGGCACAGTAACAAAAATGACCCAAACGAACCAAAACATCACTATTGGCTACATAAATGTGGATTTGGCATGTTCGTTTCGTTTCTGGACGAATCGGAGCATCGTTTCATTTCCGGCCCGGATCGGTGCATTAAATGCAACACCGGCATGATTTTCGGCACATTAACGAAACTGACCCAAATGAACCAAAACATTACTATTGGGTCCAAAAAAGTGGATTGGGTGCGTTAATTTTGTTTCTGGATGAATCGGTGCATCCTTTCATTTCCGGCCCGGATCGATACATTAGATGCAACACTGGCATGATTTTCGTCACAGTAACGAAACTGACCCAAACGAACCGAAACCTAACTATTGGGTCCAAAAAAGTGGATTGGGTGCGTTTGTTTCATTTCTGGACGAATCGGTGCATCGTTTCATTTCCGGCCCGGATCGGTGCATTAAATGCAACACCGGCATGGTTTTCGGCACAGTAACGAAACTGACCCAAACGAACCAAAACATCAATATTGGGTCCAAAAAACTGGATTGGGTGCGTTCATTTTGTTTCTAGATGAATCGGTGCATCGTTTCATTTCCGGCCCGGATCGATGCATTAAATGCAACACCGGCATGGTTTTCGGCACAGTAACGAAACTGACCCAAACGAACCAAAACAAAACTATTGGGTCCAAAAAAGTCGATTGGGCGCATTCGTTTCATTTCTGGATGAATCGGTGTATCATTTCATTTCCGGCCCGGATCGGTGCATTAAATGCAACACCGGCATGGCTTTCGGCACAGTAACGAAACTGACCCAAACGAACCAAAACATCACTATTGGGTCCAAAAAAGTGGATTGGGTGCGTTCACTTTGTTTCTAGATGAATCGGTGCATCGTTCCATTTCCGGCCCGGATCGATGCATTAAATGCAACACCGGCATGATTTTTGGCACAGTAACGAAAATGACCCAAACGAACCAAAACATCACTATTGGCTACATAAATGTGGATTTGGCATGTTCGTTTCGTTTCTGGACGAATCGTTGCATCGTTTCATTTCTGGCCCGGATCGGTGCATTAAATGCAACACCGGCATGGTTTTCAGCACAGTAACGAAACTGACCCAAACGAACCAAAACATCACTATTGGGTCCAAAAAAGTGGATTGGGTGCGTTCATTTTGTTTCTAGATGAATCGGTGCATCGTTCCATTTCCGGCCCGGATGGATGCATTAAATGCAACACCGGCATGATTTTTGGCACAGTAACGAAAATGACCCAAACGAACCAAAAAATCACTATTGGCTACATAAATGTGGATTTGGCATGTTCGTTTCGTTTCTGGACGAATCGGTGCATCGTTTCATTTCCGGCCCGGATCGGTGCATTAAATGCAACACCGGCATGGTTTTCGGCACAGTAACGAAACTGACCCAAACGAACCAAAACATTACTATTGGGTCAAAAAAAGTGGATTGGGTGCGTTCATTTTGTTTCTAGATGAATCGGTGCATCATTTCATTTCCGGCCCGGATCGATGCATTAAATGCAACACTGGCATGATTTTCGTCACAGTAACGAAACTGACCCAAACGAACCGAAACATAACTATTGGGTCCAAAAAAGTGGATTGGGTGCGTTTGTTTCGTTTCTGGACGAATCGGTGCGTCCTTTCATTTCCGGCCCGGATCGGTGCATTAAATGCACCAACGGCATGGTTTTCGGCACAGTAATGAAACTGACCCAAACGAACCAAAACATCACTATTGGGTCCAAAAAAGTCGATTGATCGCGTTCGTTTCATTTCTGGATGAATCGGTGCATCATTCCATTTCCGGCCCGGATCGATGCATTAAATGCAACACCGGCATGATTTTTGGCACAGTAACGAAAATGACCCAAACGAACCAAAACATCACTATTGGCTACATAAATGTGGATTTGGCATGTTCGTTTCGTTTCTGGACGAATCGGTGCATCGTTTCATTTCCGGCCCGGATCGGTGCATTAAATGCAACACCGGCATGGTTTTCGGCACAGTAACGAAACTGACCCAAATGAACCAAAACATTACTATTGGGTCCAAAAAAGTGGATTGGGTGCGTTCATTTTGTTTCTAGATGAATCGGTGCATCATTTCATTTCCGGCCCGGATCGATGCATTAAATGCAACACTGGCATGATTTTCGTCACAGTAACGAAACTGACCCAAACGAACCGAAACATAACTATTGGGTCCAAAAAAGTGGATTGGGTGCGTTTGTTTCGTTTCTGGACGAATCGGTGCGTCCTTTCATTTCCGGCCCGGATCGGTGCATTAAATGCACCAACGGCATGGTTTTCGGCACAGTAATGAAACTGACCCAAACGAACCAAAACATCACTATTGGGTCCAAAAAAGTCGATTGATCGCGTTCGTTTCATTTCTGGATGAATCGGTGCATCATTCCATTTCCGGCCCGGATCGATGCATTAAATGCAACACCGGCATGATTTTTGGCACAGTAACGAAAATGACCCAAACGAACCAAAACATCACTATTGGCTACATAAATGTGGATTTGGCATGTTCGTTTCGTTTCTGGACGAATCGGTGCATCGTTTCATTTCCGGCCCCGATCGGTGCATTAAATGCAACACCGGCATGGTTTTCGGCACAGTAACGAAACTGACCCAAATGAACCAAAACATTACTATTGGGTCCAAAAAAGTGGATTGGGTGCGTTCATTTTGTTTCTGGATGAATCGGTGCATCATTTCATTTCCGGCCCGGATCGATGCATTAAATGCAACACTGGCATGATTTTCGTCACAGTAACGAAACTGACCCAAACGAACCGAAACATAACTATTGGGTCCAAAAAAGTGGATTGGGTGCGTTTGTTTCGTTTCTGGACGAATCGGTGCGTCCTTTCATTTCCGGCCCGGATCGGTGCATTAAATGCACCAACGGCATGGTTTTCGGCACAGTAACGAAACTGACCCAAACAAATCCAAACATCACTATTGGGTCGAAAAAAGTGGATTGGGTGCGTTAGTTTCATTTCTGGACGAATCGGTGCATCCTTTCATCTCCGGCCCGGATCGGTGCATTAAATGCAACACCGGCATGGTTTTCGGCACAGTAACGAAACTGACCCAAACGAACCAAAACATCAGTATTGTGTCCAAAAAAGTGGATTGGGTGCGTTCATTTTGTTTCTGGATGAATCGGTGCATCGTTCCATTTCCGGCCCGGATGGATGCATTAAATGCAACACCGGCATGATTTTTGGCACAGTAACGAAAATGACCCAAACGAACCAAAAAATCACTATTGGCTACATAAATGTGGATTTGGCATGTTCGTTTCGTTTCTGGACGAATCGGTGCATCGTTTCATTTCCGGCCCGGATCGGTGCATTAAATGCAACACCGGCATGGTTTTCGGCACAGTAACGAAACTGACCCAAACGAACCAAAACATTACTATTGGGTCAAAAAAAGTGGATTGGGTGCGTTCATTTTGTTTCTAGATGAATCGGTGCATCATTTCATTTCCGGCCCGGATCGATGCATTAAATGCAACACTGGCATGATTTTCGTCACAGTAACGAAACTGACCCAAACGAACCGAAACATAACTATTGGGTCCAAAAAAGTGGATTGGGTGCGTTTGTTTCGTTTCTGGACGAATCGGTGCGTCCTTTCATTTCCGGCCCGGATCGGTGCATTAAATGCACCAACGGCATGGTTTTCGGCACAGTAATGAAACTGACCCAAACGAACCAAAACATCACTATTGGGTCCAAAAAAGTCGATTGACCGCGTTCGTTTCATTTCTGGATGAATCGGTGCATCATTCCATTTCCGGCCCGGATCGATGCATTAAATGTAACACCGGCATGATTTTTGGCACAGTAACGAAAATGACCCAAACGAACCAAAACATCACTATTGGCTACATAAATGTGGATTTGGCATGTTCGTTTCGTTTCTGGACGAATCGGTGCATCGTTTCATTTCCGGCCCGGATCGGTGCATTAAATGCAACACCGGCATGGTTTTCGGCACAGTAACGAAACTGACCCAAATGAACCAAAACATTACTATTGGGTCCAAAAAAGTGGATTGGGTGCGTTCATTTTGTTTCTAGATGAATCGGTGCATCATTTCATTTCCAGCCCGGATCGATGCATTAAATGCAACACTGGCATGATTTTCGTCACAGTAACGAAACTGACCCAAACGAACCGAAACATAACTATTGGGTCCAAAAAAGTGGATTGGGTGCGTTTGTTTCGTTTCTGGACGAATCGGTGCGTCCTTTCATTTCCGGCCCGGATCGGTGCATTAAATGCACCAACGGCATGGTTTTCGGCACAGTAATGAAACTGACCCAAACGAACCAAAACATCACTATTGGGTCCAAAAAAGTCGATTGATCGCGTTCGTTTCATTTCTGGATGAATCGGTGCATCATTCCATTTCCGGCCCGGATCGATGCATTAAATGCAACACCGGCATGATTTTTGGCACAGTAACGAAAATGACCCAAACGAACCAAAACATCACTATTGGCTACATAAATGTGGATTTGGCATGTTCGTTTCGTTTCTGGACGAATCGGTGCATCGTTTCATTTCCGGCCCCGATCGGTGCATTAAATGCAACGCCGGCATGGTTTTCGGCACAGTAACGAAACTGACCCAAATGAACCAAAACATTACTATTGGGTCCAAAAAAGTGGATTGGGTGCGTTCATTTTGTTTCTGGATGAATCGGTGCATCATTTCATTTCCGGCCCGGATCGATGCATTAAATGCAACACTGGCATGATTTTCGTCACAGTAACGAAACTGACCCAAACGAACCGAAACATAACTATTGGGTCCAAAAAAGTGGATTGGGTGCGTTTGTTTCGTTTCTGGACGAATCGGTGCGTCCTTTCATTTCCGGCCCGGATCGGTGCATTAAATGCACCAACGGCTTGGTTTTCGGCACAGTAACGAAACTGACCCAAACAAATCCAAACATCACTATTGGGTCGAAAAAAGTGGATTGGGTGCGTTAGTTTCATTTCTGGACGAATCGGTGCATCCTTTCATCTCCGGCCCGGATCGGTGCATTAAATGCAACACCGGCATGGTTTTCGGTACAGTAACGAAACTGACCCAAACGAACCAAAACATCAGTATTGTGTCCAAAAAAGTGGATTGGGTGCGTTCATTTTGTTTCTGGATGAATCGGTGCATCGTTTCATTTCCGGCCCGGATCGATGCATTAAATGCAACACCGGCATGGTTTTCGGCACAGTAACGAAAATGACCCAAACGAACCAAAACAAAACTATTGGGTCCAAAAAAGTCGATTGGGCGCGTTCGTTTCATTTCTGGATGAATCGGTGTATCATTTCATTTCCGGCCCGGATCGGTGCATTAAATGCAACACCGACATGGTTTTCGGCACAGTAACGAAACTGACCCAAACGAACCAAAACATCACTATTGGGTCCAAAAAAGTGGATTGGGTGCGTTCATTTTGTTTCTAGATGAATCGGTGCATCGTTCCATTTCCGGCCCGGATCGATGCATTAAATGCAACACCGGCATGATTTTTGGCACAGTAACGAAAATGACCCAAACGAACCAAAACATCACTATTGGCTACATAAATGTGGATTTGGCAAGTTCGTTTCGTTTCTGGACGAATCGGTGCATCGTTCCATTTCCGGCCCGCATCGGTGCATTAAATGCAACACCGGCATGGTTTTCGGCACATTAACGAAACTGACCCAAATGAACCAAAACATTACTATTGGGTCCAAAAAAGTGGATTGGGTGCATTCATTTTGTTTCTGGATGAATCGGTGCATCATTTCATTTCCGGCCCGGATCGATGCATTAGATGCAACACTGGCATGATTTTCGTCACAGTAACGAAACTGACCCAAACGAACCGAAACATAACTATTGGGTCCAAAAAAGTGGATTGGGTGCGTTTGTTTCATTTCTGGACGAATTGGTGCATCGTTTCTTTTCCGGCCCGGATCGGTGCATTAAATGCAACACCGGCATGGTTTTCGGCACAGTAACGAAACTGACCCAAACGATCCAAAACATCACTATTGGTTCCAAAAAAGTGGATTGGGTGCGTTCATTTTGTTTCTAGCTGAATCGGTGCATCGTTCCATTTCCGGCCCGGATCGATGCATTAAATGCAACACCGGCATGATTTTTGGCACAGTAACGAAAATGACCCAAACGAACCAAAACATCACTATTGGGTCCAAAAAAGTGGATTGGGTGCGTTCATTTTGTTTCTAGATGAATCGGTGCATCGTTCCATTTCCGGCCCGGATCGATGCATTAAATGCAACACCGGCATGATTTTTGGCACAGTAACGAAAATGACCCAAACGAACCAAAACATCACTATTGGCTACATAAATGTGGATTTGGCAAGTTCGTTTCGTTTCTGGACGAATCGGTGCATCGTTTCATTTCCGGCCCGCATCGGTGCATTAAATGCAACACCGGCATGGTTTTCGGCACATTAACGAAACTGACCCAAATGAACCAAAACATTACTATTGGGTCCAAAAAAGTGGATTGGGTGCGTTCATTTTGTTTCTGGATGAATCGGTGCATCATTTCATTTCCGGCCCGGATCGATGCATTAGATGCAACACTGGCATGATTTTCGTCACAGTAATGAAACTAACCCAAACGAACCAAAACATCACTATTGGGTGAAAAAAAGTGGATTGGGTGCGTTCATTTTGTTTCTAGATGAATCGGTGCATCGTTCCATTTCCGGCCCGGATCGATGCATTAAATGCAACACCGGCATGATTTTTGGCACAGTAACGAAAATGACCCAAACGAACCAAAACATCACTATTGGCTACATAAATGTGGATTTGGCAAGTTCGTTTCGTTTCTGGACGAATCGGTGCATCGTTTCATTTCCGGCCCGCATCGGTGCATTAAATGCAACACCGGCATGGTTTTCGGCACATTAACGAAACTGACCCAAATGAACCAAAACATTACTATTGGGTCCAAAAAAGTGGATTGGGTGCGTTCATTTTGTTTCTGGATGAATCGGTGCATCATTTCATTTCCGGCCCGGATCGATGCATTAGATGCAACACTGGCATGATTTTTGTCACAGTAACGAAACTGACCCAAACGAACCGAAACATAACTATTGGGTCCAAAAAAGTGGATTGGGTGCGTTTGTTTCATTTCTGGACGAATCGGTGCATCGTTTCTTTTCCGGCCCGGATCGGTGCATTAAATGCAACACCGGCATGGTTTTCGGCACAGTAACGAAACTGACCCAAACGATCCAAAACATCACTATTGGTTCCAAAAAAGTGGATTGGGTGCGTTCATTTTGTTTCTAGCTGAATCGGTGCATCGTTCCATTTTCGGCCCGGATCGATGCACTAAATGCAACACCGGCATGATTTTTGGCACAGTAACGAAAATGACCCAAACGAACCAAAACATCACTATTGGGTCCAAAAAGGTAGATTGGATGCGTTCGTTTCATTTCTAGACGAATCGGTGCATCCTTTCATTTCTGGCCCGGATCGGTGCATTAAATGCACCAACGGCATGGTTTTCGGCACAGTAACAAAACTAACCCAAACAAATCCAAATATCACTATTGGGTCGAAAAAAGTGAATTGGGTGCGTTTGTTTCATTTCTGGATGAATCGGTGCATCCTTTCATCTCCGTCCCGGATCGGTGCATTAAATGCAACACCGGCATGGTTTTTGGCACAGTAACGAAACTGACCCAAACGAACCAAAACATCACTATTGTGTCCAAAAAAGTGGATTGTGTGCGTTCATTTTGTTTCTGGATGAATCGGTGCATCCTTTCATCTCCGGCCCGGATCGGTGCATTAAATGCAACACCGGCATGGTTTTCGGCACAGTAACGAAACTGACCCAAACAAACCAAAACGTTACTACTGGGTCCAAAAAAGTGGATTGGGTGCGTTCATTTTGTTTCTGGATGAATCGGTGCATTGTTTCATTTCTGGCCCGAATCGATGCATTAAATGCAACACTTGCATGATTTTCGTCACAGTAACAAAACTGACCCAAATGAACCGAAACATAACTATTGGGTCCAAAAAAGTGGATTGGGTGCGTTTGTTTCGTTTCTGGACGAATCGGTGCATCGTTTCTTTTCCGGCCCGAATCGATGCATTAAATGCAACACTTGCATGATTTTCGTCACAGTAACAAAACTGACCCAAACAAACCAAAACATCACTATTGGGTCCAAAAAAGTCGATTGGGCGCGTTCGTTTAGTTTCTGGACGAATCGGTGCATCGTTTCATTTCTGGCCCGGATCGGTGCATTAAATGCAACACCGGCATGGTTTTCGGCATAGTAACGAAACTGACCCAAACGAACCAAAACATCACTATTGGGTCCAAAAAGGTAGATTGGGTGCGTTTGTTTCATTTCTAGACGAATCGGTGCATCCTTTAATTTCCGGCCCGGATCGGTGCATTAAATGCACCACCGGCATGGTTTTCGGCACAGTAACGAAACTGACCCAAACAAATCCAAACATCACTATTGGGTCGAAAAAAGTGGATTGGGTGCGTTTGTTTCATTTCTGGACGAATCGGTGCATCCTTTCATCTCCGGCCCGGATCGGTGAATTAAATGCAACACCGGCATGGTTTTCGGCACAGTAACAAAACTGACCCAAACGAACCAAAACATCACTATTGTGTCGAAAAAAGTGGATTGGGTGCGTTCATTTTGTTTCTGGATGAATCGGTGCATCGTTTCATTTCCGGCCCGGATCGATGCATTAAATGCAACACCGGCATGGTTTTCGGCACAGTAACGAAACTGACCCAAACGAACCAAAACAAAACTATTGGGTCCAAAAAAGTCGATTGGGCGCGTTCGTTTCATTTCTGGATGAATCGGTGCATCATTTCATTTCCGGCCCGGATCGGTGCATTAAATGCAACACCGGCATGGTTTTCGGCACAGTAATGAAACTGACCCAAACGAACCAAAACAAAACTATTGGGTCCAAAAAAGTCGATTGGGCGTGTTCGTTTCATTTCTGGATGAATCGGTGCATCATTTCATTTCCGGCCCGGATCGGTGCATTAAATGCAACACCGGCATGGTTTTCGGCACAGTAATGAAACTGACCCAAACGAACCAAAACATCACTATTGGGTCCAAAAAAGTGGATTGGGTGCGTTCATTTTGTTTCTGGATGAATCGGTGCATCGTTCCATTTCCGGCCCGGATCGATGCATTAAATGCAACACTGGCATGATTTTCGTCACAGTAACGAAACTGACCCAAACGAACCGAAACATAACTATTGGGTCCAAAAAAGTGGATTGGGTGCGTTTGTTTCGTTTCTGGACGAATCGGTGCATCGTTTCTTTTCCGGCCCGGATCGGTGCATTAAATGCAACACCGGCTTGGTTTTCGGCGCAGTAACGAAACTGACCCAAACAAACGAAAACATCACTATTGGGTCCACAAAAGTGGATTGGGTGCGTTCATTTTGTTTCTGGATGAATCGGTGCAGCGTTTCATTTCCGGCCCGGATCGATGCATTAAATGCAACACTGGCATGATTTTCGTCACAGTAACGAAACTGACCCAAACGAACCGAAACATCACTATTGGGTCCAAAAAGGTAGATTGGGTGCGTTCGTTTCATTTCTGGACGAATCGGTGCATCCTTTCATTTCCGGCCCGGATCGGTGCATTAAATGCACCACCGGCATGGTTTTCGGCACAGTAACGAAACTGACCCAAACAAATCCAAACATCACTATTGGGTCGAAAAAAGTGGATTGGGTGCGTTTGTTTCATTTCTGGATGAATCGGTGCATCCTTTCATCTCCGGCCCGGATCGGTGCATTAAATGCAACACCGGCATGGTTTTAGGCACAGTAACGAAACTGACCCAAACGAACAAAAACATGACTATTGTGTCCAAAAAAGTGGATTGTGTGCGTTCATTTTGTTTCTGGACGAATCGGTGCATCCTTTCTTCTCCGGCCCGGATCGGTGCATTAAATGCAACACCGGCATGGTTTTCGGCACAGTAACGAAACTGACCCAAACGAACCAAAACATTACTACTGGGTCCAAAAAAGTGGATTGGGTGTGTTCATTTTGTTTCTGGATGAATCGGTGCATCGTTTCATTTCCGGCCCGGATCGATGCATTAAATCCAACACTGGCATGATTTTCGTCACAGTAACGAAACTGACCCAAACGAACCGAAACATAACTATTGGGTCCAAAAAAGTGGATTGGGTGCGTTTGTTTCGTTTCTGGACGAATCGGTGCATCGTTTTTTTCCGGCCCGTATCGGTGCATTAAATGCAACACTGGCATGTAAATGCAACACCGGCATGGTTTTCGGCATAGTAACGAAACTGACCCAAACGAACCAAAACATCACTATTGGGTCCAAAAAGGTAGATTGGGTGCGTTCGTTTCATTTCTAGACGAATCGGTGCATCCTTTCATTTCCGGCCCGGATCGGTGCATTAAATGCACCACCGGCATGGTTTTCGTCACAGTAACGAAACTGACCCAAACAAATCCAAACATCACTATTGGGTCGAAAAAAGTGGATTGGGTGCGTTTGTTTCATTTCTGGACGAATCGGTGCATCCTTTCATCTCCGGCCCGGATCGGTGCATTAAATGCAACACCGGCATGGTTTTCGGCACAGTAACGAAACTGACCGAAACGAACCAAAACATCACTATTGTGTCCAAAAAAGTGGATTGGGTGCGTTCATTTTGTTTCTGGATGAATCGGTGCATCGTTTCATTTCCGGCCCGGATCGATGCATTAAATGCAACACCGGCATGGTTGTCGGCACAGTAACGAAACTGACCCAAACGAACCAAAACAAAACTATTGGGTCCAAAAAAGTCGATTGGGCGCGTTCGTTTCATTTCTGGATGAATCGGTGCATCATTTCATTTCCGGCCCGGATCAGTGCATTAAATGCAACACCGGCATGGTTTTCGGCACAGTAACGAAACTGACCCAAACGAACCAAAACATCACTATTGGGTCCAAAAAAGTGGATTGGGTGCGTTCATTTTGTTTCTGGATGAATCGGTGCATCGTTCCATTTCCGGCCCGGATCGATGCATTAAATGCAACACTGGCATGATTTTCGTCACAGTAACGAAACTGACCCAAACGAACCGAAACATAACTATTGGGTCCAAAAAAGTGGATTGGGTGCGTTTGTTTCGTTTCTGGACGAATCGGTGCATCGTTTCTTTTCCGGCCCGGATCGGTGCATTAAATGCAACACCGGCTTGGTTTTCGGCACAGTAACGAAACTGACCCAAACAAACGAAAACATCACTATTGGGTCCACAAAAGTGGATTGGGTGCGTTCATTTTGTTTCTGGATGAATCGGTGCAGCGTTTCATTTCCGGCCCGGATCGATGCATTAAATGCAACACTGGCATGATTTTCGTCACAGTAACGAAACTGACCCAAACGAACCGAAACATCACTATTGGGTCCAAAAAGGTAGATTGGGTGCGTTCGTTTCATTTCTAGACGAATCGGTGCATCCTTTCATTTCCGGCCCGGATCGGTGCATTAAATGCACCACCGGCATGGTTTTCGGCACAGTAACGAAACTGACCCAAACAAATCCAAACATCACTATTGGGTCGAAAAAAGTGGATTGGGTGCGTTTGTTTCATTTCTGGACGAATCGGTGCATCCTTTCATCTCCGGCCCGGATCGGTGCATTAAATGTAACACCGGCATGGTTTTCGGCACAGTAACGAAACTGACCGAAACGAACCAAAACATCACTATTGTGTCCAAAAAAGTGGATTGGGTGCGTTCATTTTGTTTCTGGATGAATCGGTGCATCGTTTCATTTCCGGCCCGAATCGATGCATTAAATGCAACACCGGCATGGTTTTCGGCACAGTAATGAAACTGACCCAAACGAACCAAAACATCACTATTGGGTACAAAACAGTCGATTGGGCGCGTTCGTTTCATTTCTGGATGAATCGGTGCATCATTTCATTTCCGTCCTGGATCGGTGCATTAAATGCAACACCGGCATGGTTTTCGGCACAGTAACGAAACTGACCCAAACGAACCAAAACATCACTATTGGGTCCAAAAAAGTGGATTGGGTGCGTTCATTTTGTTTCTGGATGAATCGGTGCATCGTTCCATTTCCGGCCCGGATCGACGCATTAAATGCAACACCCGCATGATTTTTGGCACAGTAAAGAAAATGACCCAAACCAACCAAAACATCATTATTGGCTACATAAATGTGGATTTGGCATGTTCGTTTTGTTTCTGGACGAATCGGTGCATCGTTTCATTTCCGGCCCGGATCGGTGCATTAAATGCAACACCGGCATGGTTTTCGGCACAGTAACGAAACTGACCCAAACGAACCAAAACATTACTATTGGGTAAGTGGATTGGGTGCGTTCATTTTGTTTCTGGATGAATCGGTGCATCGTTTCATTTCCGGCCCGGATCGATGCATTAAATCCAACACTGGCATGATTTTCGTCACAGTAACGAAATTGACCCAAACGAACCGAAACATAACTATTGGGTCCAAAAAAGTGGATTGGGTGAGTTTGTTTAGTTTCTGGACGAATCGGTGCATCGTTTCTTTTCCGGCCCGGATCGGTGCATTAAAGGCAACACCGGCATGGTTTTCGGCACAGTAACGAAACTGACCCAAACGAACCAAAACATCACTATTGGGTCCAAAAAGGTAGATTGGATGCGTTCGTTTCATTTCTAGACGAATCGGTGCATCCTTTCATTTCTGGCCCGGATCGGTGCATTAAATGCACCAACGGCATGGTTTTCGGCACAGTAACAAAACTGACCCAAACAAATCCAAATATCACTATTGGGTCGAAAAAAGTGAATTGGGTGCGTTTGTTTCATTTCTGGATGAATCGGTGCATCCTTTCATCTCCGTCCCGGATCGGTGCATTAAATGCAACACCGGCATGGTTTTTGGCACAGTAACGAAACTGACCCAAACGAACCAAAACATCACTATTGTGTCCAAAAAAGTGGATTGTGTGCGTTCATTTTGTTTCTGGATGAATCGGTGCATCCTTTCATCTCCGGCCCGGATCGGTGCATTAAATGCAACACCGGCATGGTTTTCGGCACAGTAACGAAACTGACCCAAACAAACCAAAACGTTACTACTGGGTCCAAAAAAGTGGATTGGGTGCGTTCATTTTGTTTCTGGATGAATCGGTGCATCGTTTCATTTCTGGCCCGAATCGATGCATTAAATGCAACACTTGCATGATTTTCGTCACAGTAACAAAACTGACCCAAATGAACCGAAACATAACTATTGGGTCCAAAAAAGTGGATTGGGTGCGTTTGTTTCGTTTCTGGACGAATCGGTGCATCGTTTCTTTTCCGGCCCGAATCGATGCATTAAATGCAACACTTGCATGATTTTCGTCACAGTAACAAAACTGACCCAAACAAACCAAAACATCACTATTGGGTCCAAAAAAGTCGATTGGGCGCGTTCGTTTAGTTTCTGGACGAATCGGTGCATCGTTTCATTTCTGGCCCGGATCGGTGCATTAAATGCAACACCGGCATGGTTTTCGGCATAGTAACGAAACTGACCCAAACGAACCAAAACATCACTATTGGGTCCAAAAAGGTAGATTGGGTGCGTTTGTTTCATTTCTAGACGAATCGGTGCATCCTTTAATTTCCGGCCCGGATCGGTGCATTAAATGCACCACCGGCATGGTTTTCGGCACAGTAACGAAACTGACCCAAACAAATCCAAACATCACTATTGGGTCGAAAAAACTGGATTGGGTGCGTTTGTTTCATTTCTGGACGAATCGGTGCATCCTTTCATCTCCGGCCCGGATCGGTGCATTAAATGCAACACTGGCATGGTTTTCGGCACAGTAACAAAACTGACCCAAACGAACCAAAACATCACTATTGTGTCCAAAAAAGTGCATTGGGTGCGTTCATTTTGTTTCTGGATGAATCGGTGCATCGTTTCATTTTCGGCCCGGATCGATGCATTAAATGCAACACCGGCATGATTTTTGGCACAGTAACGAAAATGACCCAAACGAACCAAAAAATCACTATTGGCTACATAAATGTGGATTTGGCATGTTCGTTTCGTTTCTGGACGAATCGGTGCATCATTTCATTTCCGGCCCGGATCGGTGCATTAAATGCAACACCGGCATGGTTTTCGGCACAGTAACGAAACTGACCCAAACGAACCAAAACATCACTATTGGGTCCAAAAAAGTGGATTGGGTGCGTTCATTTTGTTTCTAGATGAATCGGTGCATCGTTCCATTTCCGGCCCGGATCGATGCATTAAATGCAACACCCGCATGATTTTTGGCACAGTAACGAAAATGACCCAAACCAACCAAAACATCATTATTGGCTACATAAATGTGGATTTGGCATGTTCGTTTTGTTTCTGGACGAATCGGTGCATCGTTTCATTTCCGGCCCGGATCGGTGCATTAAATGCAACACCGGCATGGTTTTCAGCACAGTAACGAAACTGACCCAAACGAACCAAAACATTACTACTGGGTCCAAAAAAGTGGATTGGGTGCGTTCATTTTGTTTCTGGATGAATCGGTGCATCGTTTCATTTCCGGCCCGGATCGATGCATTAAATCCAACACTGGCATGATTTTCGTCACAGTAACGAAACTGACCCAAACGAACCGAAACATAACTATTGGGTCCAAAAAAGTGGATTGGGTGCATTTGTTTCGTTTCTGGACGAATCGGTGCATCGTTTCTTTTCCGGCCCGGATCGGTGCATTAAATGCAACACCGGCATGGTTTTCGGCACAGTAACGAAACTGACCCAAACAAACCAAAACATCACTATTGGGTCCAAAAAAGTCGATTGGGCGCATTCGTTTAGTTTCTGGACGAATCGGTGCATCGTTTCATTTCCGGCCCGGATCGGTGCATTAAATGCAACACCGGCATGGTTTTCGGCATAGTAACGAAACTGACCCAAACGAACCAAAACATCACTATTGGGTCCAAAAAGGTAGATTGGATGCGTTCGTTTCATTTCTAGACGAATCGGTGCATCCTTTCATTTCTGGCCCAGATCGGTGCATTAAATGCACCAACGGCATGGTTTTCGGCACAGTAACGAAACTGACCCAAACAAATCCAAACATTACTATTGGGTCGAAAAAAGTGGATTGGGTGCGTTTGTTTCATTTCTGGACGAATCGGTGCATCCTTTCATCTCTGGCCCGGATCGGTGCATTAAATGCAACACCGGCATGGTTTTCGGCACAGTAAGGAAACTGACCCAAACGAACCAAAACATCACTATTGTGTCCAAAAAAGTGGATTGGGTGCGTTCATTTTATTTCTGGATGAATCGGTGCATCGTTTCATTTCCGGCCTGGATCGATGCATTAAAAGCAACACCGGCATGGTTTTCGGCACAGTAACGAAACTGACCCAAACGAACCAAAACAAAACTATTGGGTCCAAAAAAGTCAATTCATCGCGTTCGTTTCATTTCTGGATGAATCGGTGCATCATTCCATTTCCGGGCCGGATCGATGCATTAAATGCAACACCGGCATGGTTTTCGGCACAGTAACGAAACTGACCCAAACGAACCAAAACAAAACTATTGGGTCCAAAAAAGTCAATTCATCGCGTTCGTTTCATTTCTGGATGAATCGGTGCATCATTCCATTTCCGGCCCGGATCGATGCATTAAATGCAACACCGGCATGATTTTTGGCACAGTAACGAAAATGACCCAAACGAACCAAAACATCACTATTGGCTACATAAATGTGGATTTGGCATGTTCGTTTCGTTTCTGGACGAATCGGTGCATCGTTTCATTTCCGGCCGGGATCAGTGCATTAAATGCAACACCGGCATGGTTTTCGGCACAGTAACGAAACTGACCCAAACGAACCAAAACATTACTATTGGGTCCAAAAAAGTGGATTGGGTGCGTTCATTTTGTTTCTGGATGAATCGGTGCATCATTTCATTTCCGGCCCGGATCGATGCATTAAATGCAACACTGGCATGATTTTCGTCACAGTATCGAAACTGACCCAAACGAACCGAAACATAACTATTGGGTCCAAAAAAGTGGATTGGGTGCGTTTGTTTCGTTTCTGGACGAATCGGTGCGTCCTTTCATTTCCGGCCCGGATCGGTGCATTAAATGCACCAACGGCATGGTTTTCGGCACAGTAACGAAACTGACCCAAACAAATCCAAACATCACTATTGGGTCGAAAAAAGTGGATTGGGTGCGTTCATTTTGTTTCTGGATGAATCGGTGCATCGTTTCATTTCCGGCCCGGATCGATGCATTAAATGCAACACCGGCATGGTTTTCGGCACAGTAACGAAACTGACCCAAACGAACCAAAACAAAACTATTGGGTCCAAAAAAGTCGATTGGGCGCATTCGTTTCATTTCTGGATGAATCGGTGTATCATTTCATTTCCGGCCCGGATCGGTGCATTAAATGCAACACCGGCATGGTTTTCGGCACAGTAACGAAACTGACCCAAACGAACCAAAACATCACTATTGGGTCCAAAAAAGTGGATTGGGTGCGTTCACTTTGTTTCTAGATGAATCGGTGCATCGTTCCATTTCCGGCCCGGATCGATGCATTAAATGCAACACTGGCATGATTTTTGGCACAGTAACGAAAATGACCCAAACGAACCAAAACATCACTATTGGCTACATAAATGTGGATTTGGCATGTTCGTTTCGTTTCTGGACGAATCGGTGCATCGTTTCATTTCTGGCCCGGATCGGTGCATTAAATGCAACACCGGCATGGTTTTCAGCACAGTAACGAAACTGACCCAAACGAACCAAAACATCACTATTGGGTCCAAAAAAGTGGATTGGGTGCGTTCATTTTGTTTCTAGATGAATCGGTGCATCGTTCCATTTCCGGCCCGGATGGATACATTAAATGCAACACCGGCATGATTTTTGGCACAGTAACGAAAATGACCCAAACGAACCAAAAAATCACTATTGGCTACATAAATGTGGATTTGGCATGTTCGTTTCGTTTCTGGACGAATCGGTGCATCGTTTCATTTCCGGCCCGGATCGGTGCATTAAATGCAACACCGGCATGGTTTTCGGCACAGTAACGAAACTGACCCAAACGAACCAAAACATTACTATTGGTTCAAAAAAAGTGGATTGGGTGCGTTCATTTTGTTTCTAGATGAATCGGTGCATCATTTCATTTCCGGCCCGGATCGATGCATTAAATGCAACACTGGCATGATTTTCGTCACAGTAACGAAACTGACCCAAACGAACCGAAACATAACTATTGGGTCCAAAAAAGTGGATTGGGTGCGTTTGTTTCGTTTCTGGACGAATCGGTGCGTCCTTTCATTTCCGGCCCGGATCGGTGCATTAAATGCACCAACGGCATGGTTTTCGGCACAGTAACGAAACTGACCCAAACGAACCAAAACATCACTATTGGGTCCAAAAAAGTCGATTGATCGCGTTCGTTTCATTTCTGGATGAATCGGTGCATCATTCCATTTCCGGCCCGGATCGATGCATTAAATGCAACACCGGCATGATTTTTGGCACAGTAACGAAAATGACCCAAACGAACCAAAACATCACTATTGGCTACATAAATGTGGATTTGGCATGTTCATTTCGTTTCTGGACGAATCGGTGCATCGTTTCATTTCCGGCCCGGATCGGTGCATTAAATGCAACACCGGCATGGTTTTCGGCACAGTAACGAAACTGACCCAAACGAACCAAAACATTACTATTGGGTCCAAAAAAGTGGATTGGGTGCGTTCATTTTGTTTCTGGATGAATCGGTGCATCATTTCATTTCCGGCCCGGATCGATGCATTAAATGCAACACTGGCATGATTTTCGTCACAGTAACGAAACTGACCCAAATGAACCGAAACATAACTATTGGGTCCAAAAAAGTGGATTGGGTGCGTTTGTTTCGTTTCTGGACGAATCGGTGCGTCCTTTCATTTCCGGCCCGGATCGGTGCATTAAATGCACCAACGGCATGGTTTTCGGCACAGTAACGAAACTGACCCAAACAAATCCAAACATCACTATTGGGTCGAAAAAAGTGGATTGGGTGCGTTAGTTTCATTTCTGGACGAATCGGTGCATCCTTTCATCTCCGGCCCGGATCGGTGCATTAAATGCAACACCGGCATGGTTTTCGGCACAGTAACGAAACTGACCCAAACGAACCAAAACATTACAATTGGGGACATAAATGTGGATTTGGCAAGTTCGTTTCGTTTCTGGATGAATCGGAGCATCGTTTCATTTCCGGCCCGGATCGGTGCATTAAATGCAACACCGGCATGGTTTTCGGCACAGTAACGAAACTGACCCAAACGAACCAAAACATTACTATTGGGTCCAAAAAAGTGGATTGGGTGCGTTCATTTTGTTTCTGGTTGAATCGGTGCATCGTTTCATTTCCGGCCCGGATCGATGCATTAAATGCAACACTGGCATGATTTTCGTCACAGTAACGAAACTGACCCAAACGAACCGAAACATAACTATTGGGTCCAACAAAGTGGATTGGGTGCGTTTGTTTCATTTCTGGATGAATCGGTGCATCGTTTCTTTTCCGGCCCGGATCGGTGCATTAAATGCAACACCGGCATGGTTTTCGGCACAGTAACGAAACTGACCCAAACAAACCAAAACATCACTATTGGGTCCAAAAAAGTCGATTGGGCGCATTCGTTTAGTTTCTGGACGAATCGGTGCATCGTTTCATTTCTGGCCCGGATCGGTGCATTAAATGCAACACCGGCATGGTTTTCGGCATAGTAACGAAACTGACCCAAACGAACCAAAACATCACTATTGGGTCCAAAAAGGTAGATTGGATGCGTTCGTTTCATTTCTAGACGAATCGGTGCATCCTTTCATTTCTGGCCTAGATCGGTGCATTAAATGCACTAACGGCATGGTTTTCGGCACAGTAACGAAACTGACCCAAACAAATCCAAACATTACTATTGGGTCGAAAAAAGTGGATTGGGTGCGTTTGTTTCATTTCTGGACGAATCGGTGCATCCTTTCATCTCTGGCCCGGATCGGTGCATTAAATGCAACACCGGCATGGTTTTCGGCACAGTAAGGAAACTGACCCAAACGAACCAAAACATCACTATTGTGTCCAAAAAAGTGGATTGGGTGCGTTCATTTTATTTCTGGATGAATCGGTGCATCGTTTCATTTCCGGCCTGGATCGATGCATTAAAAGCAACACCGGCATGGTTTTCGGCACAGTAACGAAACTGACCCAAACGAACCAAAACAAAACTATTGGGTCCAAAAAAGTCAATTCATCGCGTTCGTTTCATTTCTGGATGAATCGGTGCATCATTCCATTTCCGGCCCGGATCGATGCATTAAATGCAACACCGGCATGGTTTTCGGCACAGTAACGAAACTGACCCAAACGAACCAAAACAAAACTATTGGGTCCAAAAAAGTCAATTCATCGCGTTCGTTTCATTTCTGGATGAATCGGTGCATCATTCCATTTCCGGCCCGGATCGATGCATTAAATGCAACACCGGCATGATTTTTGGCACAGTAACGAAAATGACCCAAACGAACCAAAACATCACTATTGGCTACATAAATGTGGATTTGGCATGTTCGTTTCGTTTCTGGACGAATCGGTGCATCGTTTCATTTCCAGCCCGGATCGGTGCATTAAATGCAACACCGGCATGGTTTTCGGCACAGTAACGAAACTGACCCAAACGAACCAAAACATTACTATTGGGTCCAAAAAAGTGGATTGGGTGCGTTCATTTTGTTTCTGGATGAATCGGTGCATCATTTCATTTCCGGCCCGGATCGATGCATTAAATGCAACACTGGCATGATTTTTGTCACAGTAACGAAACTGACCCAAATGAACCGAAACATAACTATTGGGTCCAAAAAAGTGGATTGGGTGCGTTTGTTTCGTTTCTGGACGAATCGGTGCGTCCTTTCATTTCCGGCCCGGATCGGTGCATTAAATGCACCAACGGCATGGTTTTCGGCACAGTAACGAAACTGACCCAAACAAATCCAAACATCACTATTGGGTCGAAAAAAGTGGATTGGGTGCGTTAGTTTCATTTCTGGACGAATCGGTGCATCCTTTCATCTCCGGCCCGGATCGGTGCATTAAATGCAACACCGGCATGGTTTTCGGCACAGTAACGAAACTGACCCAAACGAACCAAAACATTACAATTGGGGACATAAATGTGGATTTGGCAAGTTCGTTTCGTTTCTGGACGAATCGGAGCATCGTTTCATTTCCGGCCCGGATCGGTGCATTAAATGCAACACCGGCATGGTTTTCGGCACAGTAACGAAACTGACCCAAACGAACCAAAACATTACTATTGGGTCCAAAAAAGTGGATTGGGTGCGTTCATTTTGTTTCTGGTTGAATCGGTGCATCGTTTCATTTCCGGCCCGGATCGATGCATTAAATGCAACACTGGCATGATTTTCGTCACAGTAACGAAACTGACCCAAACGAACCGAAACATAACTATTGGGTCCAAAAAAGTGGATTGGGTGCGTTTGTTTCATTTCTGGATGAATCGGTGCATCGTTTCTTTTCCGGCCCGGATCGGTGCATTAAATGCAACACCGGCATGGTTTTCGGCACAGTAACGAAACTGACCCAAACAAACCAAAACATCACTATTGGGTCCAAAAAAGTCGATTGGGCGCATTCGTTTAGTTTCTGGACGAATCGGTGCATCGTTTCATTTCCGGCCCGGATCGGTGCATTAAATGCAACACCGGCATGGTTTTCGGCATAGTAACGAAACTGACCCAAACGAACCAAAACATCACTATTGGGTCCAAAAAGGTAGATTGGATGCGTTCGTTTCATTTCTAGACGAATCGGTGCATCCTTTCATTTCTGGCCCAGATCGGTGCATTAAATGCACCAACGGCATGGTTTTCGGCACAGTAACGAAACTGACCCAAACAAATCCAAACATTACTATTGGGTCGAAAAAAGTGGATTGGGTGCGTTTGTTTCATTTCTGGACGAATCGGTGCATCCTTTCATCTCTGGCCCGGATCGGTGCATTAAATGCAACACCGGCATGGTTTTCGGCACAGTAAGGAAACTGACCCAAACGAACCAAAACATCACTATTGTGTCCAAAAAAGTGGATTGGGTGCGTTCATTTTATTTCTGGATGAATCGGTGCATCGTTTCATTTCCGGCCTGGATCGATGCATTAAAAGCAACACCGGCATGGTTTTCGGCACAGTAACGAAACTGACCCAAACGAACCAAAACAAAACTATTGGGTCCAAAAAAGTCAATTCATCGCGTTCGTTTCATTTCTGGATGAATCGGTGCATCATTCCATTTCCGGCCCGGATCGATGCATTAAATGCAACACCGGCATGGTTTTCGGCACAGTAACGAAACTGACCCAAACGAACCAAAACAAAACTATTGGGTCCAAAAAAGTCAATTCATCGCGTTCGTTTCATTTCTGGATGAATCGGTGCATCATTCCATTTCCGGCCCGGATCGATGCATTAAATGCAACACCGGCATGATTTTTGGCACAGTAACGAAAATGACCCAAACGAACCAAAACATCACTATTGGCTACATAAATGTGGATTTGGCATGTTCGTTTCGTTTCTGGACGAATCGGTGCATCGTTTCATTTCCGGCCGGGATCAGTGCATTAAATGCAACACCGGCATGGTTTTCGGCACAGTAACGAAACTGACCCAAACGAACCAAAACATTACTATTGGGTCCAAAAAAGTGGATTGGGTGCGTTCATTTTGTTTCTGGATGAATCGGTGCATCATTTCATTTCCGGCCCGGATCGATGCATTAAATGCAACACTGGCATGATTTTCGTCACAGTATCGAAACTGACCCAAACGAACCGAAACATAACTATTGGGTCCAAAAAAGTGGATTGGGTGCGTTTGTTTCGTTTCTGGACGAATCGGTGCGTCCTTTCATTTCCGGCCCGGATCGGTGCATTAAATGCACCAACGGCATGGTTTTCGGCACAGTAACGAAACTGACCCAAACAAATCCAAACATCACTATTGGGTCGAAAAAAGTGGATTGGGTGCGTTCATTTTGTTTCTGGATGAATCGGTGCATCGTTTCATTTCCGGCCCGGATCGATGCATTAAATGCAACACCGGCATGGTTTTCGGCACAGTAACGAAACTGACCCAAACGAACCAAAACAAAACTATTGGGTCCAAAAAAGTCGATTGGGCGCATTCGTTTCATTTCTGGATGAATCGGTGTATCATTTCATTTCCGGCCCGGATCGGTGCATTAAATGCAACACCGGCATGGTTTTCGGCACAGTAACGAAACTGACCCAAACGAACCAAAACATCACTATTGGGTCCAAAAAAGTGGATTGGGTGCGTTCACTTTGTTTCTAGATGAATCGGTGCATCGTTCCATTTCCGGCCCGGATCGATGCATTAAATGCAACACTGGCATGATTTTTGGCACAGTAACGAAAATGACCCAAACGAACCAAAACATCACTATTGGCTACATAAATGTGGATTTGGCATGTTCGTTTCGTTTCTGGACGAATCGGTGCATCATTTCATTTCTGGCCCGGATCGGTGCATTAAATGCAACACCGGCATGGTTTTCAGCACAGTAACGAAACTGACCCAAACGAACCAAAACATCACTATTGGGTCCAAAAAAGTGGATTGGGTGCGTTCATTTTGTTTCTAGATGAATCGGTGCATCGTTCCATTTCCGGCCCGGATGGATGCATTAAATGCAACACCGGCATGATTTTTGGCACAGTAACGAAAATGACCCAAACGAACCAAAAAATCACTATTGGCTACATAAATGTGGATTTGGCATGTTCGTTTCATTTCTGGATGAATCGGTGCATCATTCCATTTCCGGCCCGGATCGATGCATTAAATGCAACACCGGCATGATTTTTGGCACAGTAACGAAAATGACCCAAACGAACCAAAACATCACTATTGGCTACATAAATGTGGATTTGGCATGTTCGTTTCGTTTCTGGACGAATCGGTGCATCGTTTCATTTCCGGCCCGGATCGGTGCATTAAATGCAACACCGGCATGGTTTTCGGCACAGTAACGAAACTGACCCAAACGAACCAAAACATTACTATTGGGTCCAAAAAAGTGGATTGGGTGCGTTCATTTTGTTTCTGGATGAATCGGTGCATCATTTCATTTCCGGCCCGGATCGATGCATTAAATGCAACACTGGCATGATTTTTGTCACAGTAACGAAACTGACCCAAATGAACCGAAACATAACTATTGGGTCCAAAAAAGTGGATTGGGTGCGTTTGTTTCGTTTCTGGACGAATCGGTGCGTCCTTTCATTTCCGGCCCGGATCGGTGCATTAAATGCACCAACGGCATGGTTTTCGGCACAGTAACGAAACTGACCCAAACAAATCCAAACATCACTATTGGGTCGAAAAAAGTGGATTGGGTGCGTTAGTTTCATTTCTGGACGAATCGGTGCATCCTTTCATCTCCGGCCCGGATCGGTGCATTAAATGCAACACCGGCATGGTTTTCGGCACAGTAATGAAACTGACCCAAACGAACCAAAACATTACAATTGGGGACATAAATGTGGATTTGGCAAGTTTGTTTCGTTTCTGGACGAATCGGAGCATCGTTTCATTTCCGGCCCGGATCGGTGCATTAAATGCAACACCGGCATGGTTTTCGGCACAGTAACGAAACTGACCCAAACGAACCAAAACATTACTATTGGGTCCAAAAAAGTGGATTGGGTGCGTTCATTTTGTTTCTGGTTGAATCGGTGCATCGTTTCATTTCCGGCCCGGATCGATGCATTAAATGCAACACTGGCATGATTTTCGTCACAGTAACGAAACTGACCCAAACGAACCGAAACATAACTATTGGGTCCAAAAAAGTGGATTGGGTGCGTTTGTTTCATTTCTGGATGAATCGGTGCATCGTTTCTTTTCCGGCCCGGATCGGTGCATTAAATGCAACACCGGCATGGTTTTCGGCACAGTAACGAAACTGACCCAAACAAACCAAAACATCACTATTGGGTCCAAAAAAGTCGATTGGGCGCATTCGTTTAGTTTCTGGACGAATCGGTGCATCGTTTCATTTCCGGCCCGGATCGGTGCATTAAATGCAACACCGGCATGGTTTTCGGCATAGTAACGAAACTGACCCAAACGAACCAAAACATCACTATTGGGTCCAAAAAGGTAGATTGGATGCGTTCGTTTCATTTCTAGACGAATCGGTGCATCCTTTCATTTCTGGCCCAGATCGGTGCATTAAATGCACCAACGGCATGGTTTTCGGCACAGTAACGAAACTGACCCAAACAAATCCAAACATTACTATTGGGTCGAAAAAAGTGGATTGGGTGCGTTTGTTTCATTTCTGGACGAATCGGTGCATCCTTTCATCTCTGGCCCGGATCGGTGCATTAAATGCAACACCGGCATGGTTTTCGGCACAGTAAGGAAACTGACCCAAACGAACCAAAACATCACTATTGTGTCCAAAAAAGTGGATTGGGTGCGTTCATTTTATTTCTGGATGAATCAGTGCATCGTTTCATTTCCGGCCTGGATCGATGCATTAAAAGCAACACCGGCATGGTTTTCGGCACAGTAACGAAACTGACCCAAACGAACCAAAACAAAACTATTGGGTCCAAAAAAGTCAATTCATCGCGTTCGTTTCATTTCTGGATGAATCGGTGCATCATTCCATTTCCGGCCCGGATCGATGCATTAAATGCAACACCGGCATGGTTTTCGGCACAGTAACGAAACTGACCCAAACGAACCAAAACAAAACTATTGGGTCCAAAAAAGTCAATTCATCGCGTTCGTTTCATTTCTGGATGAATCGGTGCATCATTCCATTTCCGGCCCGGATCGATGCATTAAATGCAACACCGGCATGATTTTTGGCACAGTAACGAAAATGACCCAAACGAACCAAAACATCACTATTGGCTACATAAATGTGGATTTGGCATGTTCGTTTCGTTTCTGGACGAATCGGTGCATCGTTTCATTTCCGGCCGGGATCAGTGCATTAAATGCAACACCGGCATGGTTTTCGGCACAGTAACGAAACTGACCCAAACGAACCAAAACATTACTATTGGGTCCAAAAAAGTGGATTGGGTGCGTTCATTTTGTTTCTGGATGAATCGGTGCATCATTTCATTTCCGGCCCGGATCGATGCATTAAATGCAACACTGGCATGATTTTCGTCACAGTATCGAAACTGACCCAAACGAACCGAAACATAACTATTGGGTCCAAAAAAGTGGATTGGGTGCGTTTGTTTCGTTTCTGGACGAATCGGTGCGTCCTTTCATTTCCGGCCCGGATCGGTGCATTAAATGCACCAACGGCATGGTTTTCGGCACAGTAACGAAACTGACCCAAACAAATCCAAACATCACTATTGGGTCGAAAAAAGTGGATTGGGTGCGTTCATTTTGTTTCTGGATGAATCGGTGCATCGTTTCATTTCCGGCCCGGATCGATGCATTAAATGCAACACCGGCATGGTTTTCGGCACAGTAACGAAACTGACCCAAACGAACCAAAACAAAACTATTGGGTCCAAAAAAGTCGATTGGGCGCATTCGTTTCATTTCTGGATGAATCGGTGTATCATTTCATTTCCGGCCCGGATCGGTGCATTAAATGCAACACCGGCATGGTTTTCGGCACAGTAACGAAACTGACCCAAACGAACCAAAACATCACTATTGGGTCCAAAAAAGTGGATTGGGTGCGTTCACTTTGTTTCTAGATGAATCGGTGCATCGTTCCATTTCCGGCCCGGATCGATGCATTAAATGCAACACTGGCATGATTTTTGGCACAGTAACGAAAATGACCCAAACGAACCAAAACATCACTATTGGCTACATAAATGTGGATTTGGCATGTTCGTTTCGTTTCTGGACGAATCGGTGCATCGTTTCATTTCTGGCCCGGATCGGTGCATTAAATGCAACACCGGCATGGTTTTCAGCACAGTAACGAAACTGACCCAAACGAACCAAAACATCACTATTGGGTCCAAAAAAGTGGATTGGGTGCGTTCATTTTGTTTCTAGATGAATCGGTGCATCGTTCCATTTCCGGCCCGGATGGATGCATTAAATGCAACACCGGCATGATTTTTGGCACCGTAACGAAAATGACCCAAACGAACCAAAAAATCACTATTGGCTACATAAATGTGGATTTGGCATGTTCGTTTCATTTCTGGATGAATCGGTGCATCATTCCATTTCCGGCCCGGATCGATGCATTAAATGCAACACCGGCATGATTTTTGGCACAGTAACGAAAATGACCCAAACGAACCAAAACATCACTATTGGCTACATAAATGTGGATTTGGCATGTTCGTTTCGTTTCTGGACGAATCGGTGCATCGTTTCATTTCCGGCCCGGATCGGTGCATTAAATGCAACACCGGCATGGTTTTCGGCACAGTAACGAAACTGACCCAAACGAACCAAAACATTACTATTGGGTCCAAAAAAGTGGATTGGGTGCGTTCATTTTGTTTCTGGATGAATCGGTGCATCATTTCATTTCCGGCCCGGATCGATGCATTAAATGCAACACTGGCATGATTTTTGTCACAGTAACGAAACTGACCCAAATGAACCGAAACATAACTATTGGGTCCAAAAAAGTGGATTGGGTGCGTTTGTTTCGTTTCTGGACGAATCGGTGCGTCCTTTCATTTCCGGCCCGGATCGGTGCATTAAATGCACCAACGGCATGGTTTTCGGCACAGTAACGAAACTGACCCAAACAAATCCAAACATCACTATTGGGTCGAAAAAAGTGGATTGGGTGCGTTAGTTTCATTTCTGGACGAATCGGTGCATCCTTTCATCTCCGGCCCGGATCGGTGCATTAAATGCAACACCGGCATGGTTTTCGGCACAGTAATGAAACTGACCCAAACGAACCAAAACATTACAATTGGGGACATAAATGTGGATTTGGCAAGTTTGTTTCGTTTCTGGACGAATCGGAGCATCGTTTCATTTCCGGCCCGGATCGGTGCATTAAATGCAACACCGGCATGGTTTTCGGCACAGTAACGAAACTGACCCAAACGAACCAAAACATTACTATTGGGTCCAAAAAAGTGGATTGGGTGCGTTCATTTTGTTTCTGGTTGAATCGGTGCATCGTTTCATTTCCGGCCCGGATCGATGCATTAAATGCAACACTGGCATGATTTTCGTCACAGTAACGAAACTGACCCAAACGAACCGAAACATAACTATTGGGTCCAAAAAAGTGGATTGGGTGCGTTTGTTTCATTTCTGGATGAATCGGTGCATC
Source organism: Echinochloa phyllopogon (assembly GCA_033239725.1). Classification (NCBI taxonomy): domain Eukaryota; kingdom Viridiplantae; phylum Streptophyta; class Magnoliopsida; order Poales; family Poaceae; genus Echinochloa; species Echinochloa phyllopogon. Next base: position 36,857,562 of record BTCW01000018.1, read on the forward strand.
GTTTCTTTTCCGGCCCGGATCGGTGCATTAAATGCAACACCGGCATGGTTTTCGGCACAGTAACGAAACTGACCCAAACAAACCAAAACATCACTATTGGGTCCAAAAAAGTCGATTGGGCGCATTCGTTTAGTTTCTGGACGAATCGGTGCATCGTTTCATTTCCGGCCCGGATCGGTGCATTAAATGCAACACCGGCATGGTTTTCGGCATAGTAACGAAACTGACCCAAACGAACCAAAACATCACTATTGGGTCCAAAAAGGTAGATTGGATGCGTTCGTTTCATTTCTAGACGAATCGGTGCATCCTTTCATTTCTGGCCCAGATCGGTGCATTAAATGCACCAACGGCATGGTTTTCGGCACAGTAACGAAACTGACCCAAACAAATCCAAACATTACTATTGGGTCGAAAAAAGTGGATTGGGTGCGTTTGTTTCATTTCTGGACGAATCGGTGCATCCTTTCATCTCTGGCCCGGATCGGTGCATTAAATGCAACACCGGCATGGTTTTCGGCACAGTAAGGAAACTGACCCAAACGAACCAAAACATCACTATTGTGTCCAAAAAAGTGGATTGGGTGCGTTCATTTTATTTCTGGATGAATCGGTGCATCGTTTCATTTCCGGCCTGGATCGATGCATTAAAAGCAACACCGGCATGGTTTTCGGCACAGTAACGAAACTGACCCAAACGAACCAAAACAAAACTATTGGGTCCAAAAAAGTCAATTCATCGCGTTCGTTTCATTTCTGGATGAATCGGTGCATCATTCCATTTCCGGCCCGGATCGATGCATTAAATGCAACACCGGCATGGTTTTCGGCACAGTAACGAAACTGACCCAAACGAACCAAAACAAAACTATTGGGTCCAAAAAAGTCAATTCATCGCGTTCGTTTCATTTCTGGATGAATCGGTGCATCATTCCATTTCCGGCCCGGATCGATGCATTAAATGCAACACCGGCATGATTTTTGGCACAGTAACGAAAATGACCCAAACGAACCAAAACATCACTATTGGCTACATAAATGTGGATTTGGCATGTTCGTTTCGTTTCTGGACGAATCGGTGCATCGTTTCATTTCCGGCCGGGATCAGTGCATTAAATGCAACACCGGCATGGTTTTCGGCACAGTAACGAAACTGACCCAAACGAACCAAAACATTACTATTGGGTCCAAAAAAGTGGATTGGGTGCGTTCATTTTGTTTCTGGATGAATCGGTGCATCATTTCATTTCCGGCCCGGATCGATGCATTAAATGCAACACTGGCATGATTTTCGTCACAGTATCGAAACTGACCCAAACGAACCGAAACATAACTATTGGGTCCAAAAAAGTGGATTGGGTGCGTTTGTTTCGTTTCTGGACGAATCGGTGCGTCCTTTCATTTCCGGCCCGGATCGGTGCATTAAATGCACCAACGGCATGGTTTTCGGCACAGTAACGAAACTGACCCAAACAAATCCAAACATCACTATTGGGTCGAAAAAAGTGGATTGGGTGCGTTCATTTTGTTTCTGGATGAATCGGTGCATCGTTTCATTTCCGGCCCGGATCGATGCATTAAATGCAACACCGGCATGGTTTTCGGCACAGTAACGAAACTGACCCAAACGAACCAAAACAAAACTATTGGGTCCAAAAAAGTCGATTGGGCGCATTCGTTTCATTTCTGGATGAATCGGTGTATCATTTCATTTCCGGCCCGGATCGGTGCATTAAATGCAACACCGGCATGGTTTTCGGCACAGTAACGAAACTGACCCAAACGAACCAAAACATCACTATTGGGTCCAAAAAAGTGGATTGGGTGCGTTCACTTTGTTTCTAGATGAATCGGTGCATCGTTCCATTTCCGGCCCGGATCGATGCATTAAATGCAACACTGGCATGATTTTTGGCACAGTAACGAAAATGACCCAAACGAACCAAAACATCACTATTGGCTACATAAATGTGGATTTGGCATGTTCGTTTCGTTTCTGGACGAATCGGTGCATCGTTTCATTTCTGGCCCGGATCGGTGCATTAAATGCAACACCGGCATGGTTTTCAGCACAGTAACGAAACTGACCCAAACGAACCAAAACATCACTATTGGGTCCAAAAAAGTGGATTGGGTGCGTTCATTTTGTTTCTAGATGAATCGGTGCATCGTTCCATTTCCGGCCCGGATGGATGCATTAAATGCAACACCGGCATGATTTTTGGCACAGTAACGAAAATGACCCAAACGAACCAAAAAATCACTATTGGCTACATAAATGTGGATTTGGCATGTTCGTTTCGTTTCTGGACGAATCGGTGCATCGTTTCATTTCCGGCCCGGATCGGTGCATTAAATGCAACACCGGCATGGTTTTCGGCACAGTAACGAAACTGACCCAAACGAACCAAAACATTACTATTGGTTCAAAAAAAGTGGATTGGGTGCGTTCATTTTGTTTCTAGATGAATCGGTGCATCATTTCATTTCCGGCCCGGATCGATGCATTAAATGCAACACTGGCATGATTTTCGTCACAGTAACGAAACTGACCCAAACGAACCGAAACATAACTATTGGGTCCAAAAAAGTGGATTGGGTGCGTTTGTTTCGTTTCTGGACGAATCGGTGCGTCCTTTCATTTCCGGCCCGGATCGGTGCATTAAATGCACCAACGGCATGGTTTTCGGCACAGTAACGAAACTGACCCAAACGAACCAAAACATCACTATTGGGTCCAAAAAAGTCGATTGATCGCGTTCGTTTCATTTCTGGATGAATCGGTGCATCATTCCATTTCCGGCCCGGATCGATGCATTAAATGCAACACCGGCATGATTTTTGGCACAGTAACGAAAATGACCCAAACGAACCAAAACATCACTATTGGCTACATAAATGTGGATTTGGCATGTTCATTTCGTTTCTGGACGAATCGGTGCATCGTTTCATTTCCGGCCCGGATCGGTGCATTAAATGCAACACCGGCATGGTTTTCGGCACAGTAACGAAACTGACCCAAACGAACCAAAACATTACTATTGGGTCCAAAAAAGTGGATTGGGTGCGTTCATTTTGTTTCTGGATGAATCGGTGCATCATTTCATTTCCGGCCCGGATCGATGCATTAAATGCAACACTGGCATGATTTTCGTCACAGTAACGAAACTGACCCAAATGAACCGAAACATAACTATTGGGTCCAAAAAAGTGGATTGGGTGCGTTTGTTTCGTTTCTGGACGAATCGGTGCGTCCTTTCATTTCCGGCCCGGATCGGTGCATTAAATGCACCAACGGCATGGTTTTCGGCACAGTAACGAAACTGACCCAAACAAATCCAAACATCACTATTGGGTCGAAAAAAGTGGATTGGGTGCGTTAGTTTCATTTCTGGACGAATCGGTGCATCCTTTCATCTCCGGCCCGGATCGGTGCATTAAATGCAACACCGGCATGGTTTTCGGCACAGTAACGAAACTGACCCAAACGAACCAAAACATTACAATTGGGTACATAAATGTGGATTTGGCAAGTTCGTTTCGTTTCTGGACGAATCGGTGCATCGTTTCATTTCCGGCCCGCATCGGTGCATTAAATGCAACACCGGCATGGTTTTCGGCACATTAACGAAACTGACCCAAACGAACCAAAACATTACTATTGGGTCCAAAAAAGTGGATTGGGTGCGTTCATTTTCTTTCTGGTTGAATCGGTGCATCGTTTCATTTCCGGCCCGGATCGATGCATTAAATGCAACACTGGCATGATTTTCGTCACAGTAACGAAACTGACCCAAACGAACCGAAACATAACTATTGGGTCCAAAAAAGTGGATTGGGTGCGTTTGTTTCATTTCTGGATGAATCGGTGCATCGTTTCTTTTCCGGCCCGGATCGGTGCATTAAATGCAACACCGGCATGGTTTTCGGCACAGTAACGAAACTGACCCAAACGAACCAAAACATCACTATTGGGTCCAAAAAAGTGGATTGGGTGCGTTCAGTTTGTTTCTAGATGAATCGGTGCATCGTTCCATTTCCGGCCCGGATCGATGCATTAAATGCAACACCGGCATGATTTTTGGCACAGTAACGAAAATGACCCAAACGAACCAAAACATCACTATTGGCTACATAAATGTGGATTTGGCATGTTCGTTTCGTTTCTGGACGAATCGGAGCATCGTTTCATTTCCGGCCCGGATCGGTGCATTAAATGCAACACCGGCATGGTTTTCGGCACAGTAACGAAACTGACCCAAACGAACCAAAACATTACTATTGGGTCCAAAAAAGTGGATTGGGTGCGTTCATTTTGTTTCTGGATGAATCGGTGCATCGTTTCATTTCCGGCCCGGATCGATGCATTAAATGCAACACTGGCATGATTTTGGGCACAGTAACGAAACTGACCCAAACGAACCGAAACATAACTATTGGGTCCAAAAAAGTGGATTGGGTGCATTTGTTTCGTTTCTGGACGAATCGGTGCATCGTTTCTTTTCCGGCCCGGATCGGTGCATTAAATGCAACACCGGCATGGTTTTCGGCACAGTAACGAAACTGACCCAAACAAACCAAAACATCACTATTGGGTCCAAAAAAGTCGATTGGGTGCATTCGTTTAGTTTCTGGACGAATCGGTGCATCGTTTCATTTCCGGCCCGGATCGGTGCATTAAATGCAACACCGGCATGGTTTTCGGCATAGTAACGAAACTGACCCAAACGAACCAAAACATCACTATTGGGTCCAAAAAGGTAGATTGGATGCGTTCGTTTCATTTCTAGACGAATCGGTGCATCCTTTCATTTCTGGCCCAGATCGGTGCATTAAATGCACCAACGGCATGGTTTTCGGCACAGTAACGAAACTGACCCAAACAAATCCAAACATTACTATTGGGTCGAAAAAAGTGGATTGGGTGCGTTTGTTTCATTTCTGGACGAATCGGTGCATCCTTTCATCTCTGGCCCGGATCGGTGCATTAAATGCAACACCGGCATGGTTTTCGGCACAGTAAGGAAACTGACCCAAACGAACCAAAACATCACTATTGTGTCCAAAAAAGTGGATTGGGTGCGTTCATTTTATTTCTGGATGAATCGGTGCATCGTTTCATTTCCGGCCTGGATCGATGCATTAAAAGCAACACCGGCATGGTTTTCGGCACAGTAACGAAACTGACCCAAACGAACCAAAACAAAACTATTGGGTCCAAAAAAGTCAATTCATCGCGTTCGTTTCATTTCTGGATGAATCGGTGCATCATTCCATTTCCGGCCCGGATCGATGCATTAAATGCAACACCGGCATGGTTTTCGGCACAGTAACGAAACTGACCCAAACGAACCAAAACAAAACTATTGGGTCCAAAAAAGTCAATTCATCGCGTTCGTTTCATTTCTGGATGAATCGGTGCATCATTCCATTTCCGGCCCGGATCGATGCATTAAATGCAACACCGGCATGATTTTTGGCACAGTAACGAAAATGACCCAAACGAACCAAAACATCACTATTGGCTACATAAATGTGGATTTGGCATGTTCGTTTCGTTTCTGGACGAATCGGTGCATCGTTTCATTTCCGGCCGGGATCAGTGCATTAAATGCAACACCGGCATGGTTTTCGGCACAGTAACGAAACTGACCCAAACGAACCAAAACATTACTATTGGGTCCAAAAAAGTGGATTGGGTGCGTTCATTTTGTTTCTGGATGAATCGGTGCATCATTCCATTTCCGGCCCGGATCGATGCATTAAATGCAACACCGGCATGATTTTTGGCACAGTAACGAAAATGACCCAAACGAACCAAAACATCACTATTGGCTACATAAATGTGGATTTGGCATGTTCGTTTCGTTTCTGGACGAATCGGTGCATCGTTTCATTTCCGGCCCGGATCGGTGCATTAAATGCAACACCGGCATGGTTTTCGGCACAGTAACGAAACTGACCCAAATGAACCAAAACATTACTATTGGGTCCAAAAAAGTGGATTGGGTGCGTTCATTTTGTTTCTAGATGAATCGGTGCATCATTTCATTTCCGGCCCGGATCGATGCATTAAATGCAACACTGGCATGATTTTCGTCACAGTAACGAAACTGACCCAAACGAACCGAAACATAACTATTGGGTCCAAAAAAGTGGATTGGGTGCGTTTGTTTCGTTTCTGGACGAATCGGTGCGTCCTTTCATTTCCGGCCCGGATCGGTGCATTAAATGCACCAACGGCATGGTTTTCGGCACAGTAATGAAACTGACCCAAACGAACCAAAACATCACTATTGGGTCCAAAAAAGTCGATTGATCGCGTTCGTTTCATTTCTGGATGAATCGGTGCATCATTCCATTTCCGGCCCGGATCGATGCATTAAATGCAACACCGGCATGATTTTTGGCACAGTAACGAAAATGACCCAAACGAACCAAAACATCACTATTGGCTACATAAATGTGGATTTGGCATGTTCGTTTCGTTTCTGGACGAATCGGTGCATCGTTTCATTTCCGGCCGGGATCAGTGCATTAAATGCAACACCGGCATGGTTTTCGGCACAGTAACGAAACTGACCCAAACGAACCAAAACATTACTATTGGGTCCAAAAAAGTGGATTGGGTGCGTTCATTTTGTTTCTGGATGAATCGGTGCATCATTTCATTTCCGGCCCGGATCGATGCATTAAATGCAACACTGGCATGATTTTCGTCACAGTATCGAAACTGACCCAAACGAACCGAAACATAACTATTGGGTCCAAAAAAGTGGATTGGGTGCGTTTGTTTCGTTTCTGGACGAATCGGTGCGTCCTTTCATTTCCGGCCCGGATCGGTGCATTAAATGCACCAACGGCATGGTTTTCGGCACAGTAACGAAACTGACCCAAACAAATCCAAACATCACTATTGGGTCGAAAAAAGTGGATTGGGTGCGTTCATTTTGTTTCTGGATGAATCGGTGCATCGTTTCATTTCCGGCCCGGATCGATGCATTAAATGCAACACCGGCATGGTTTTCGGCACAGTAACGAAACTGACCCAAACGAACCAAAACAAAACTATTGGGTCCAAAAAAGTCGATTGGGCGCATTCGTTTCATTTCTGGATGAATCGGTGTATCATTTCATTTCCGGCCCGGATCGGTGCATTAAATGCAACACCGGCATGGTTTTCGGCACAGTAACGAAACTGACCCAAACGAACCAAAACATCACTATTGGGTCCAAAAAAGTGGATTGGGTGCGTTCACTTTGTTTCTAGATGAATCGGTGCATCGTTCCATTTCCGGCCCGGATCGATGCATTAAATGCAACACTGGCATGATTTTTGGCACAGTAACGAAAATGACCCAAACGAACCAAAACATCACTATTGGCTACATAAATGTGGATTTGGCATGTTCGTTTCGTTTCTGGACGAATCGGTGCATCGTTTCATTTCTGGCCCGGATCGGTGCATTAAATGCAACACCGGCATGGTTTTCAGCACAGTAACGAAACTGACCCAAACGAACCAAAACATCACTATTGGGTCCAAAAAAGTGGATTGGGTGCGTTCATTTTGTTTCTAGATGAATCGGTGCATCGTTCCATTTCCGGCCCGGATGGATGCATTAAATGCAACACCGGCATGATTTTTGGCACAGTAACGAAAATGACCCAAACGAACCAAAAAATCACTATTGGCTACATAAATGTGGATTTGGCATGTTCGTTTCGTTTCTGGACGAATCGGTGCATCGTTTCATTTCCGGCCCGGATCGGTGCATTAAATGCAACACCGGCATGGTTTTCGGCACAGTAACGAAACTGACCCAAACGAACCAAAACATTACTATTGGTTCAAAAAAAGTGGATTGGGTGCGTTCATTTTGTTTCTAGATGAATCGGTGCATCATTTCATTTCCGGCCCGGATCGATGCATTAAATGCAACACTGGCATGATTTTCGTCACAGTAACGAAACTGACCCAAACGAACCGAAACATAACTATTGGGTCCAAAAAAGTGGATTGGGTGCGTTTGTTTCGTTTCTGGACGAATCGGTGCGTCCTTTCATTTCCGGCCCGGATCGGTGCATTAAATGCATCAACGGCATGGTTTTCGGCACAGTAACGAAACTGACCCAAACGAACCAAAACATCACTATTGGGTCCAAAAAAGTCGATTGATCGCGTTCGTTTCATTTCTGGATGAATCGGTGCATCATTCCATTTCCGGCCCGGATCGATGCATTAAATGCAACACCGGCATGATTTTTGGCACAGTAACGAAAATGACCCAAACGAACCAAAACATCACTATTGGCTACATAAATGTGGATTTGGCATGTTCATTTCGTTTCTGGACGAATCGGTGCATCGTTTCATTTCCGGCCCGGATCGGTGCATTAAATGCAACACCGGCATGGTTTTCGGCACAGTAACGAAACTGACCCAAACGAACCAAAACATTACTATTGGGTCCAAAAAAGTGGATTGGGTGCGTTCATTTTGTTTCTAGATGAATCGGTGCATCGTTCCATTTCCGGCCCGGATGGATGCATTAAATGCAACACCGGCATGATTTTTGGCACAGTAACGAAAATGACCCAAACGAACCAAAACATCACTATTGGCTACATAAATGTGGATTTGGCATGTTCGTTTCGTTTCTGGACGAATCGGTGCATCGTTTCATTTCCGGCCCGGATCGGTGCATTAAATGCAACACCGGCATGGTTTTCGGCACAGTAACGAAACTGACCCAAACGAACCAAAACATTACTATTGGGTCCAAAAAAGTGGATTGGGTGCGTTCATTTTGTTTCTGGATGAATCGGTGCATCATTTCATTTCCGGCCCGGATCGATGCATTAAATGCAACACTGGCATGATTTTCGTCACAGTAACGAAACTGACCCAAATGAACCGAAACATAACTATTGGGTCCAAAAAAGTGGATTGGGTGCGTTTGTTTCGTTTCTGGACGAATCGGTGCGTCCTTTCATTTCCGGCCCGGATCGGTGCATTAAATGCACCAACGGCATGGTTTTCGGCACAGTAACGAAACTGACCCAAACAAATCCAAACATCACTATTGGGTCGAAAAAAGTGGATTGGGTGCGTTAGTTTCATTTCTGGACGAATCGGTGCATCCTTTCATCTCCGGCCCGGATCGGTGCATTAAATGCAACACCGGCATGGTTTTCGGCACAGTAACGAAACTGACCCAAACGAACCAAAACATTACAATTGGGTACATAAATGTGGATTTGGCAAGTTCGTTTCGTTTCTGGACGAATCGGTGCATCGTTTCATTTCCGGCCCGCATCGGTGCATTAAATGCAACACCGGCATGGTTTTCGGCACATTAACGAAACTGACCCAAACGAACCAAAACATTACTATTGGGTCCAAAAAAGTGGATTGGGTGCGTTCATTTTCTTTCTGGTTGAATCGGTGCATCGTTTCATTTCCGGCCCGGATCGATGCATTAAATGCAACACTGGCATGATTTTCGTCACAGTAACGAAACTGACCCAAACGAACCGAAACATAACTATTGGGTCCAAAAAAGTGGATTGGGTGCGTTTGTTTCATTTCTGGATGAATCGGTGCATCGTTTCTTTTCCGGCCCGGATCGGTGCATTAAATGCAACACCGGCATGGTTTTCGGCACAGTAATGAAACTGACCCAAACGAACCAAAACATCACTATTGGGTCCAAAAAAGTGGATTGGGTGCGTTCAGTTTGTTTCTAGATGAATCGGTGCATCGTTCCATTTCCGGCCCGGATCGATGCATTAAATGCAACACCGGCATGATTTTTGGCACAGTAACGAAAATGACCCAAACGAACCAAAACATCACTATTGGCTACATAAATGTGGATTTGGCATGTTCGTTTCGTTTCTGGACGAATCGGAGCATCGTTTCATTTCCGGCCCGGATCGGTGCATTAAATGCAACACCGGCATGGTTTTCGGCACAGTAACGAAACTGACCCAAACGAACCAAAACATTACTATTGGGTCCAAAAAAGTGGATTGGGTGCGTTCATTTTGTTTCTGGATGAATCGGTGCATCGTTTCATTTCCGGCCCGGATCGATGCATTAAATGCAACACTGGCATGATTTTGGGCACAGTAACGAAACTGACCCAAACGAACCGAAACATAACTATTGGGTCCAAAAAAGTGGATTGGGTGCATTTGTTTCGTTTCTGGACGAATCGGTGCATCGTTTCTTTTCCGGCCCGGATCGGTGCATTAAATGCAACACCGGCATGGTTTTCGGCACAGTAACGAAACTGACCCAAACAAACCAAAACATCACTATTGGGTCCAAAAAAGTCGATTGGGTGCATTCGTTTAGTTTCTGGACGAATCGGTGCATCGTTTCATTTCCGGCCCGGATCGGTGCATTAAATGCAACACCGGCATGGTTTTCGGCATAGTAACGAAACTGACCCAAACGAACCAAAACATCACTATTGGGTCCAAAAAGGTAGATTGGATGCGTTCGTTTCATTTCTAGACGAATCGGTGCATCCTTTCATTTCTGGCCCAGATCGGTGCATTAAATGCACCAACGGCATGGTTTTCGGCACAGTAACGAAACTGACCCAAACAAATCCAAACATTACTATTGGGTCGAAAAAAGTGGATTGGGTGCGTTTGTTTCATTTCTGGACGAATCGGTGCATCCTTTCATCTCTGGCCCGGATCGGTGCATTAAATGCAACACCGGCATGGTTTTCGGCACAGTAAGGAAACTGACCCAAACGAACCAAAACATCACTATTGTGTCCAAAAAAGTGGATTGGGTGCGTTCATTTTATTTCTGGATGAATCGGTGCATCGTTTCATTTCCAGCCTGGATCGATGCATTAAAAGCAACACCGGCATGGTTTTCGGCACAGTAACGAAACTGACCCAAACGAACCAAAACAAAACTATTGGGTCCAAAAAAGTCAATTCATCGCGTTCGTTTCATTTCTGGATGAATCGGTGCATCATTCCATTTCCGGCCCGGATCGATGCATTAAATGCAACACCGGCATGGTTTTCGGCACAGTAACGAAACTGACCCAAACGAACCAAAACAAAACTATTGGGTCCAAAAAAGTCAATTCATCGCGTTCGTTTCATTTCTGGATGAATCGGTGCATCATTCCATTTCCGGCCCGGATCGATGCATTAAATGCAACACCGGCATGATTTTTGGCACAGTAACGAAAATGACCCAAACGAACCAAAACATCACTATTGGCTACATAAATGTGGATTTGGCATGTTCGTTTCGTTTCTGGACGAATCGGTGCATCGTTTCATTTCCGGCCGGGATCAGTGCATTAAATGCAACACCGGCATGGTTTTCGGCACAGTAACGAAACTGACCCAAACGAACCAAAACATTACTATTGGGTCCAAAAAAGTGGATTGGGTGCGTTCATTTTGTTTCTGGATGAATCGGTGCATCATTTCATTTCCGGCCCGGATCGATGCATTAAATGCAACACTGGCATGATTTTCGTCACAGTATCGAAACTGACCCAAACGAACCGAAACATAACTATTGGGTCCAAAAAAGTGGATTGGGTGCGTTTGTTTCGTTTCTGGACGAATCGGTGCGTCCTTTCATTTCCGGCCCGGATCGGTGCATTAAATGCACCAACGGCATGGTTTTCGGCACAGTAACGAAACTGACCCAAACAAATCCAAACATCACTATTGGGTCGAAAAAAGTGGATTGGGTGCGTTCATTTTGTTTCTGGATGAATCGGTGCATCGTTTCATTTCCGGCCCGGATCGATGCATTAAATGCAACACCGGCATGGTTTTCGGCACAGTAACGAAACTGACCCAAACGAACCAAAACAAAACTATTGGGTCAAAAAAAGTCGATTGGGCGCATTCGTTTCATTTCTGGATGAATCGGTGTATCATTTCATTTCCGGCCCGGATCGGTGCATTAAATGCAACACCGGCATGGTTTTCGGCACAGTAACGAAACTGACCCAAACGAACCAAAACATCACTATTGGGTCCAAAAAAGTGGATTGGGTGCGTTCACTTTGTTTCTAGATGAATCGGTGCATCGTTCCATTTCCGGCCCGGATCGATGCATTAAATGCAACACTGGCATGATTTTTGGCACAGTAACGAAAATGACCCAAACGAACCAAAACATCACTATTGGCTACATAAATGTGGATTTGGCATGTTCGTTTCGTTTCTGGATGAATCGGTGCATCGTTTCATTTCTGGCCCGGATCGGTGCATTAAATGCAACACCGGCATGGTTTTCAGCACAGTAACGAAACTGACCCAAACAAACCAAAACATCACTATTGGGTCCAAAAAAGTGGATTGAGTGCGTTCATTTTGTTTCTAGATGAATCGGTGCATCGTTCCATTTCCGGCCCGGATGGATGCATTAAATGCAACACCGCCATGATTTTTGGCACAGTAACGAAAATGACCCAAACGAACCAAAAAATCACTATTGGCTACATAAATGTGGATTTGGCATGTTCGTTTCGTTTCTGGACGAATCGGTGCATCGTTTCATTTCCGGCCCGGATCGGTGCATTAAATGCAACACCGGCATGGTTTTCAGCACAGTAACGAAACTTACCCAAACGAACCGAAACATAACTATTGGGTCCAAAAAAGTGGATTGGGTGCGTTTGTTTCGTTTCTGGACGAATCGGTGCATCCTTTCATTTCCGGCCCGGATCGGTGCATTAAATGCACCAACGGCATGGTTTTTGGCACAGTAACGAAACTGACCCAAACGAACCAAAACATCACTATTGGGTCCAAAAAAGTCGATTGATCGCGTTCGTTTCATTTCTGGATGAATCGGTGCATCATTCCATTTCCGGCCCGGAACGATGCATTAAATGCAACACCGGCATGATTTTTGGCACAGTAACGAAAATGACCCAAACGAACCAAAACATCACTATTGGCTACATAAATGTGGATTTGGCATGTTCATTTCGTTTCTGGACGAATCGGTGCATCGTTTCATTTCCGGCCCGGATCGGTGCATTAAATGCAACACCGGCATGGTTTTCGGCACAGTAACGAAACTGACCCAAACGAACCAAAACATTACTATTGGGTCCAAAAAAGTGGATTGGGTGCGTTCATTTTGTTTCTGGATGAATCGGTGCATCATTTCATTTCCGGCCCGGATCGATGCATTAAATGCAACACTGGCATGATTTTCGTCACAGTAACGAAACTGACCCAAATGAACCGAAACATAACTATTGGGTCCAAAAAAGTGGATTGGGTGCGTTTGTTTCGTTTCTGGACGAATCGGTGCGTCCTTTCATTTCCGGCCCGGATCGGTGCATTAAATGCACCAACGGCATGGTTTTCGGCACAGTAACGAAACTGACCCAAACAAATCCAAACATTACAATTGGGTACATAAATGTGGATTTGGCAAGTTCGTTTCGTTTCTGGACGAATCGGTGCATCGTTTCATTTCCGGCCCGCATCGGTGCATTAAATGCAACACCGGCATGGTTTTCGGCACATTAACGAAACTGACCCAAACGAACCAAAACATTACTATTGGTTCCAAAAAAGTGGATTGGGTGCGTTCATTTTGTTTCTGGTTGAATCGGTGCATCGTTTCATTTCCGGCCCGGATCGATGCATTAAATGCAACACTGGCATGATTTTCGTCACAGTAACGAAACTGACCCAAACGAACTGAAACATAACTATTGGGTCCAAAAAAGTGGATTGGGTGCGTTTGTTTCATTTCTGGATGAATCGGTGCATCGTTTCTTTTCCGGCCCGGATCGGTGCATTAAATGCAACACCGGCATGGTTTTCGGCACAGTAACGAAACTGACCCAAACGAACCAAAATATCACTATTGGGTCCAAAAAAGTGGATTGGGTGCGTTCATTTTGTTTCTAGATGAATCGGTGCATCGTTCCATTTCTGGCCCGGATCGATGCATTAAATGCAACACCGGCATGGTTTTCGGCACAGTAACGAAACTGACCCAAACGAACCAAAACAAAACTATTGGGTCCAAAAAAGTCAATTCATCGCGTTCGTTTCATTTCTGGATGAATCGGTGCATCATTCCATTTCCGGCCCGGATCGATGCATTAAATGCAACACCGGCATGATTTTTGGCACAGTAACGAAAATGACCCAAACGAACCAAAACATCACTATTGGCTACATAAATGTGGATTTGGCATGTTCGTTTCGTTTCTGGACGAATCGGTGCATCGTTTCATTTCCGGCCGGGATCAGTGCATTAAATGCAACACCGGCATGGTTTTCGGCACAGTAACGAAACTGACCCAAACGAACCAAAACATTACTATTGGGTCCAAAAAAGTGGATTGGGTGCGTTCATTTTGTTTCTGGATGAATCGGTGCATCATTTCATTTCCGGCCCGGATCGATGCATTAAATGCAACACTGGCATGATTTTCGTCACAGTATCGAAACTGACCCAAACGAACCGAAACATAACTATTGGGTCCAAAAAAGTGGATTGGGTGCGTTTGTTTCGTTTCTGGACGAATCGGTGCGTCCTTTCATTTCCGGCCCGGATCGGTGCATTAAATGCACCAACGGCATGGTTTTCGGCACAGTAACGAAACTGACCCAAACAAATCCAAACATCACTATTGGGTCGAAAAAAGTGGATTGGGTGCGTTCATTTTGTTTCTGGATGAATCGGTGCATCGTTTCATTTCCGGCCCGGATCGATGCATTAAATGCAACACCGGCATGGTTTTCGGCACAGTAACGAAACTGACCCAAACGAACCAAAACAAAACTATTGGGTCAAAAAAAGTCGATTGGGCGCATTCGTTTCATTTCTGGATGAATCGGTGTATCATTTCATTTCCGGCCCGGATCGGTGCATTAAATGCAACACCGGCATGGTTTTCGGCACAGTAACGAAACTGACCCAAACGAACCAAAACATCACTATTGGGTCCAAAAAAGTGGATTGGGTGCGTTCACTTTGTTTCTAGATGAATCGGTGCATCGTTCCATTTCCGGCCCGGATCGATGCATTAAATGCAACACTGGCATGATTTTTGGCACAGTAACGAAAATGACCCAAACGAACCAAAACATCACTATTGGCTACATAAATGTGGATTTGGCATGTTCGTTTCGTTTCTGGATGAATCGGTGCATCGTTTCATTTCTGGCCCGGATCGGTGCATTAAATGCAACACCGGCATGGTTTTCAGCACAGTAACGAAACTGACCCAAACAAACCAAAACATCACTATTGGGTCCAAAAAAGTGGATTGAGTGCGTTCATTTTGTTTCTAGATGAATCGGTGCATCGTTCCATTTCCGGCCCGGATGGATGCATTAAATGCAACACCGCCATGATTTTTGGCACAGTAACGAAAATGACCCAAACGAACCAAAAAATCACTATTGGCTACATAAATGTGGATTTGGCATGTTCGTTTCGTTTCTGGACGAATCGGTGCATCGTTTCATTTCCGGCCCGGATCGGTGCATTAAATGCAACACCGGCATGGTTTTCAGCACAGTAACGAAACTTACCCAAACGAACCGAAACATAACTATTGGGTCCAAAAAAGTGGATTGGGTGCGTTTGTTTCGTTTCTGGACGAATCGGTGCATCCTTTCATTTCCGGCCCGGATCGGTGCATTAAATGCACCAACGGCATGGTTTTTGGCACAGTAACGAAACTGACCCAAACGAACCAAAACATCACTATTGGGTCCAAAAAAGTCGATTGATCGCGTTCGTTTCATTTCTGGATGAATCGGTGCATCATTCCATTTCCGGCCCGGAACGATGCATTAAATGCAACACCGGCATGATTTTTGGCACAGTAACGAAAATGACCCAAACGAACCAAAACATCACTATTGGCTACATAAATGTGGATTTGGCATGTTCATTTCGTTTCTGGACGAATCGGTGCATCGTTTCATTTCCGGCCCGGATCGGTGCATTAAATGCAACACCGGCATGGTTTTCGGCACAGTAACGAAACTGACCCAAACGAACCAAAACATTACTATTGGGTCCAAAAAAGTGGATTGGGTGCGTTCATTTTGTTTCTGGATGAATCGGTGCATCATTTCATTTCCGGCCCGGATCGATGCATTAAATGCAACACTGGCATGATTTTCGTCACAGTAACGAAACTGACCCAAATGAACCGAAACATAACTATTGGGTCCAAAAAAGTGGATTGGGTGCGTTTGTTTCGTTCCTGGACGAATCGGTGCGTCCTTTCATTTCCGGCCCGGATCGGTGCATTAAATGCACCAACGGCATGGTTTTCGGCACAGTAACGAAACTGACCCAAACAAATCCAAACATTACAATTGGGTACATAAATGTGGATTTGGCAAGTTCGTTTCGTTTCTGGACGAATCGGTGCATCGTTTCATTTCCGGCCCGCATCGGTGCATTAAATGCAACACCGGCATGGTTTTCGGCACATTAACGAAACTGACCCAAACGAACCAAAACATTACTATTGGTTCCAAAAAAGTGGATTGGGTGCGTTCATTTTGTTTCTGGTTGAATCGGTGCATCGTTTCATTTCCGGCCCGGATCGATGCATTAAATGCAACACTGGCATGATTTTCGTCACAGTAACGAAACTGACCCAAACGAACTGAAACATAACTATTGGGTCCAAAAAAGTGGATTGGGTGCGTTTGTTTCATTTCTGGATGAATCGGTGCATCGTTTCTTTTCCGGCCCGGATCGGTGCATTAAATGCAACACCGGCATGGTTTTCGGCACAGTAACGAAACTGACCCAAACGAACCAAAATATCACTATTGGGTCCAAAAAAGTGGATTGGGTGCGTTCATTTTGTTTCTAGATGAATCGGTGCATCGTTCCATTTCTGGCCCGGATCGATGCATTAAATGCAACACCGGCATGATTTTTGGCACAGTAACGAAAATGACCCAAACGAACCAAAACATCACTATTGGCTACATAAATGTGGATTTGGCATGTTCGTTTCGTTTCTGGACGAATCGGTGCATCGTTTCATTTCCGGCCGGGATCAGTGCATTAAATGCAACACCGGCATGGTTTTCGGCACAGTAACGAAACTGACCCAAACGAACCAAAACATTACTATTGGGTCCAAAAAAGTGGATTGGGTGCGTTCATTTTGTTTCTGGATGAATCGGTGCATCATTTCATTTCCGGCCCGGATCGATGCATTAAATGCAACACTGGCATGATTTTCGTCACAGTATCGAAACTGACCCAAACGAACCGAAACATAACTATTGGGTCCAAAAAAGTGGATTGGGTGCGTTTGTTTCGTTTCTGGACGAATCGGTGCGTCCTTTCATTTCCGGCCCGGATCGGTGCATTAAATGCACCAACGGCATGGTTTTCGGCACAGTAACGAAACTGACCCAAACAAATCCAAACATCACTATTGGGTCGAAAAAAGTGGATTGGGTGCGTTCATTTTGTTTCTGGATGAATCGGTGCATCGTTTCATTTCCGGCCCGGATCGATGCATTAAATGCAACACCGGCATGGTTTTCGGCACAGTAACGAAACTGACCCAAACGAACCAAAACAAAACTATTGGGTCAAAAAAAGTCGATTGGGCGCATTCGTTTCATTTCTGGATGAATCGGTGTATCATTTCATTTCCGGCCCGGATCGGTGCATTAAATGCAACACCGGCATGGTTTTCGGCACAGTAACGAAACTGACCCAAACGAACCAAAACATCACTATTGGGTCCAAAAAAGTGGATTGGGTGCGTTCACTTTGTTTCTAGATGAATCGGTGCATCGTTCCATTTCCGGCCCGGATCGATGCATTAAATGCAACACTGGCATGATTTTTGGCACAGTAACGAAAATGACCCAAACGAACCAAAACATCACTATTGGCTACATAAATGTGGATTTGGCATGTTCGTTTCGTTTCTGGACGAATCGGTGCATCGTTTCATTTCTGGCCCGGATCGGTGCATTAAATGCAACACCGGCATGGTTTTCAGCACAGTAACGAAACTGACCCAAACAAACCAAAACATCACTATTGGGTCCAAAAAAGTGGATTGAGTGCGTTCATTTTGTTTCTAGATGAATCGGTGCATCGTTCCATTTCCGGCCCGGATGGATGCATTAAATGCAACACCGCCATGATTTTTGGCACAGTAACGAAAATGACCCAAACGAACCAAAAAATCACTATTGGCTACATAAATGTGGATTTGGCATGTTCGTTTCGTTTCTGGACGAATCGGTGCATCGTTTCATTTCCGGCCCGGATCGGTGCATTAAATGCAACACCGGCATGGTTTTCAGCACAGTAACGAAACTTACCCAAACGAACCGAAACATAACTATTGGGTCCAAAAAAGTGGATTGGGTGCGTTTGTTTCGTTTCTGGACGAATCGGTGCATCCTTTCATTTCCGGCCCGGATCGGTGCATTAAATGCACCAACGGCATGGTTTTTGGCACAGTAACGAAACTGACCCAAACGAACCAAAACATCACTATTGGGTCCAAAAAAGTCGATTGATCGCGTTCGTTTCATTTCTGGATGAATCGGTGCATCATTCCATTTCCGGCCCGGAACGATGCATTAAATGCAACACCGGCATGATTTTTGGCACAGTAACGAAAATGACCCAAACGAACCAAAACATCACTATTGGCTACATAAATGTGGATTTGGCATGTTCATTTCGTTTCTGGACGAATCGGTGCATCGTTTCATTTCCGGCCCGGATCGGTGCATTAAATGCAACACCGGCATGGTTTTCGGCACAGTAACGAAACTGACCCAAACGAACCAAAACATTACTATTGGGTCCAAAAAAGTGGATTGGGTGCGTTCATTTTGTTTCTGGATGAATCGGTGCATCATTTCATTTCCGGCCCGGATCGATGCATTAAATGCAACACTGGCATGATTTTCGTCACAGTAACGAAACTGACCCAAATGAACCGAAACATAACTATTGGGTCCAAAAAAGTGGATTGGGTGCGTTTGTTTCGTTTCTGGACGAATCGGTGCGTCCTTTCATTTCCGGCCCGGATCGGTGCATTAAATGCACCAACGGCATGGTTTTTGGCACAGTAACGAAACTGACCCAAACAAATCCAAACATTACAATTGGGTACATAAATGTGGATTTGGCAAGTTCGTTTCGTTTCTGGACGAATCGGTGCATCGTTTCATTTCCGGCCCGCATCGGTGCATTAAATGCAACACCGGCATGGTTTTCGGCACATTAACGAAACTGACCCAAACGAACCAAAACATTACTATTGGTTCCAAAAAAGTGGATTGGGTGCGTTCATTTTGTTTCTGGTTGAATCGGTGCATCGTTTCATTTCCGGCCCGGATCGATGCATTAAATGCAACACTGGCATGATTTTCGTCACAGTAACGAAACTGACCCAAACGAACTGAAACATAACTATTGGGTCCAAAAAAGTGGATTGGGTGCGTTTGTTTCATTTCTGGATGAATCGGTGCATCGTTTCTTTTCCGGCCCGGATCGGTGCATTAAATGCAACACCGGCATGGTTTTCGGCACAGTAACGAAACTGACCCAAACGAACCAAAATATCACTATTGGGTCCAAAAAAGTGGATTGGGTGCGTTCATTTTGTTTCTAGATGAATCGGTGCATCGTTCCATTTCTGGCCCGGATCGATGCATTAAATGCAACACCGGCATGATTTTTGGCACAGTAACGAAAATGACCCAAACGAACCAAAACATCACTATTGGCTACATAAATGTGGATTTGGCATGTTCGTTTCGTTTCTGGACGAATCGGAGCATCGTTTCATTTCCGGCCCGGATCGGTGCATTAAATGCAACACCGGCATGATTTTCGGCACATTAACGAAACTGACCCAAATGAACCAAAACATTACTATTGGGTCCAAAAAAGTGGATTGGGTGCGTTAATTTTGTTTCTGGATGAATCGGTGCATCCTTTCATTTCCGGCCCGGATCGATACATTAGATGCAACACTGGCATGATTTTCGTCACAGTAACGAAACTGACCCAAACGAACCGAAACCTAACTATTGGGTCCAAAAAAGTGGATTGGGTGCGTTTGTTTCATTTCTGGACGAATCGGTGCATCGTTTCATTTCCGGCCCGGATCGGTGCATTAAATGCAACACCGGCATGGTTTTCGGCACAGTAACGAAACTGACCCAAACGAACCAAAACATCAATATTGGGTCCAAAAAACTGGATTGGGTGCGTTCATTTTGTTTCTAGATGAATCGGTGCATCGTTTCATTTCCGGCCCGGATCGATGCATTAAATGCAACACCGGCATGGTTTTCGGCACAGTAACGAAACTGACCCAAACGAACCAAAACAAAACTATTGGGTCCAAAAAAGTCGATTGGGCGCATTCGTTTCATTTCTGGATGAATCGGTGTATCATTTCATTTCCGGCCCGGATCGGTGCATTAAATGCAACACCGGCATGGCTTTCGGCACAGTAACGAAACTGACCCAAACGAACCAAAACATCACTTTTGGGTCCAAAAAAGTGGATTGGGTGCGTTCACTTTGTTTCTAGATGAATCGGTGCATCGTTCCATTTCCGGCCCGGATCGATGCATTAAATGCAACACCGGCATGATTTTTGGCACAGTAACGAAAATGACCCAAACGAACCAAAACATCACTATTGGCTACATAAATGTGGATTTGGCATGTTCGTTTCGTTTCTGGACGAATCGGTGCATCGTTTCATTTCTGGCCCGGATCGGTGCATTAAATGCAACACCGGCATGGTTTTCAGCACAGTAACGAAACTGACCCAAACGAACCAAAACATCACTATTGGGTCCAAAAAAGTGGATTGGGTGCGTTCATTTTGTTTCTAGATGAATCGGTGCATCGTTCCATTTCCGGCCCGGATGGATGCATTAAATGCAACACCGGCATGATTTTTGGCACAGTAACGAAAATGACCCAAACGAACCAAAAAATCACTATTGGCTACATAAATGTGGATTTGGCATGTTCGTTTCGTTTCTGGACGAATCGGTGCATCGTTTCATTTCCGGCCCGGATCGGTGCATTAAATGCAACACCGGCATGGTTTTCGGCACAGTAACGAAACTGACCCAAACGAACCAAAACATTACTATTGGGTCAAAAAAAGTGGATTGGGTGCGTTCATTTTGTTTCTAGATGAATCGGTGCATCATTTCATTTCCGGCCCGGATCGATGCATTAAATGCAACACTGGCATGATTTTCGTCACAGTAACGAAACTGACCCAAACGAACCGAAACATAACTATTGGGTCCAAAAAAGTGGATTGGGTGCGTTTGTTTCGTTTCTGGACGAATCGGTGCGTCCTTTCATTTCCGGCCCGGATCGGTGCATTAAATGCACCAACGGCATGGTTTTCGGCACAGTAATGAAACTGACCCAAACGAACCAAAACATCACTATTGGGTCCAAAAAAGTCGATTGATCGCGTTCGTTTCATTTCTGGATGAATCGGTGCATCATTCCATTTCCGGCCCGGATCGATGCATTAAATGCAACACCGGCATGATTTTTGGCACAGTAACGAAAATGACCCAAACGAACCAAAACATCACTATTGGCTACATAAATGTGGATTTGGCATGTTCGTTTCGTTTCTGGACGAATCGGTGCATCGTTTCATTTCCGGCCCGGATCGGTGCATTAAATGCAACACCGGCATGGTTTTCGGCACAGTAACGAAACTGACCCAAACGAACCAAAACATTACTATTGGGTCCAAAAAAGTGGATTGGGTGCGTTCATTTTGTTTCTCGATGAATCGGTGCATCATTTCATTTCCGGCCCGGATCGATGCATTAAATGCAACACTGGCATGATTTTCGTCACAGTAACGAAACTGACCCAAATGAACCGAAACATAACTATTGGGTCCAAAAAAGTGGATTGGGTGCGTTTGTTTCGTTTCTGGACGAATCGGTGCGTCCTTTCATTTCCGGCCCGGATCGGTGCATTAAATGCACCAATGGCATGGTTTTCGGCACAGTAACGAAACTGACCCAAACAAATCCAAACATTACAATTGGGTACATAAATGTGGATTTGGCAAGTTCGTTTCGTTTCTGGACGAATCGGTGCATCATTTCATTTCCGGCCCGCATCGGTGCATTAAATGCAACACCGGCATGGTTTTCGGCACATTAACGAAACTGACCCAAACGAACCAAAACATTACTATTGGTTCCAAAAAAGTGGATTGGGTGCGTTCATTTTGTTTCTGGTTGAATCGGTGCATCGTTTCATTTCCGGCCCGGATCGATGCATTAAATGCAACACTGGCATGATTTTCGTCACAGTAACGAAACTGACCCAAACGAACCGAAACATAACTATTGGGTCCAAAAAAGTGGATTGGGTGCGTTTGTTTCATTTCTGGATGAATCGGTGCATCGTTTCTTTTCCGGCCCGGATCGGTGCATTAAATGCAACACCGGCATGGTTTTCGGCACAGTAACGAAACTGACCCAAACGAACCGAAACATAACTATTGGGTCCAAAAAAGTGGATTGGGTGCGTTCATTTTGTTTCTAGATGAATCGGTGCATCGTTCCATTTCTGGCCCGGATCGATGCATTAAATGCAACACCGGCATGATTTTTGGCACAGTAACAAAAATGACCCAAACGAACCAAAACATCACTATTGGCTACATAAATGTGGATTTGGCATGTTCGTTTCGTTTCTGGACGAATCGGAGCATCGTTTCATTTCCGGCCCGGATCGGTGCATTAAATGCAACACCGGCATGATTTTCGGCACATTAACGAAACTGACCCAAATGAACCAAAACATTACTATTGGGTCCAAAAAAGTGGATTGGGTGCGTTAATTTTGTTTCTGGATGAATCGGTGCATCCTTTCATTTCCGGCCCGGATCGATACATTAGATGCAACACTGGCATGATTTTCGTCACAGTAACGAAACTGACCCAAACGAACCGAAACCTAACTATTGGGTCCAAAAAAGTGGATTGGGTGCGTTTGTTTCATTTCTGGACGAATCGGTGCATCGTTTCATTTCCGGCCCGGATCGGTGCATTAAATGCAACACCGGCATGGTTTTCGGCACAGTAACGAAACTGACCCAAACGAACCAAAACATCAATATTGGGTCCAAAAAACTGGATTGGGTGCGTTCATTTTGTTTCTAGATGAATCGGTGCATCGTTTCATTTCCGGCCCGGATCGATGCATTAAATGCAACACCGGCATGGTTTTCGGCACAGTAACGAAACTGACCCAAACGAACCAAAACAAAACTATTGGGTCCAAAAAAGTCGATTGGGCGCATTCGTTTCATTTCTGGATGAATCGGTGTATCATTTCATTTCCGGCCCGGATCGGTGCATTAAATGCAACACCGGCATGGCTTTCGGCACAGTAACGAAACTGACCCAAACGAACCAAAACATCACTATTGGGTCCAAAAAAGTGGATTGGGTGCGTTCACTTTGTTTCTAGATGAATCGGTGCATCGTTCCATTTCCGGCCCGGATCGATGCATTAAATGCAACACCGGCATGATTTTTGGCACAGTAACGAAAATGACCCAAACGAACCAAAACATCACTATTGGCTACATAAATGTGGATTTGGCATGTTCGTTTCGTTTCTGGACGAATCGTTGCATCGTTTCATTTCTGGCCCGGATCGGTGCATTAAATGCAACACCGGCATGGTTTTCAGCACAGTAACGAAACTGACCCAAACGAACCAAAACATCACTATTGGGTCCAAAAAAGTGGATTGGGTGCGTTCATTTTGTTTCTAGATGAATCGGTGCATCGTTCCATTTCCGGCCCGGATGGATGCATTAAATGCAACACCGGCATGATTTTTGGCACAGTAACGAAAATGACCCAAACGAACCAAAAAATCACTATTGGCTACATAAATGTGGATTTGGCATGTTCGTTTCGTTTCTGGACGAATCGGTGCATCGTTTCATTTCCGGCCCGGATCGGTGCATTAAATGCAACACCGGCATGGTTTTCGGCACAGTAACGAAACTGACCCAAACGAACCAAAACATTACTATTGGGTCAAAAAAAGTGGATTGGGTGCGTTCATTTTGTTTCTAGATGAATCGGTGCATCATTTCATTTCCGGCCCGGATCGATGCATTAAATGCAACACTGGCATGATTTTCGTCACAGTAACGAAACTGACCCAAACGAACCGAAACATAACTATTGGGTCCAAAAAAGTGGATTGGGTGCGTTTGTTTCGTTTCTGGACGAATCGTTGCGTCCTTTCATTTCCGGCCCGGATCGGTGCATTAAATGCACCAACGGCATGGTTTTCGGCACAGTAATGAAACTGACCCAAACGAACCAAAACATCACTATTGGGTCCAAAAAAGTCGATTGATCGCGTTCGTTTCATTTCTGGATGAATCGGTGCATCATTCCATTTCCGGCCCGGATCGATGCATTAAATGCAACACCGGCATGATTTTTGGCACAGTAACGAAAATGACCCAAACGAACCAAAACATCACTATTGGCTACATAAATGTGGATTTGGCATGTTCGTTTCGTTTCTGGACGAATCGGTGCATCGTTTCATTTCCGGCCCGGATCGGTGCATTAAATGCAACACCGGCATGGTTTTCGGCACAGTAACGAAACTGACCCAAATGAACCAAAACATTACTATTGGGTCCAAAAAAGTGGATTGGGTGCGTTCATTTTGTTTCTAGATGAATCGGTGCATCATTTCATTTCCGGCCCGGATCGATGCATTAAATGCAACACTGGCATGATTTTCGTCACAGTAACGAAACTGACCCAAACGAACCGAAACATAACTATTGGGTCCAAAAAAGTGGATTGGGTGCGTTTGTTTCGTTTCTGGACGAATCGGTGCGTCCTTTCATTTCCGGCCCGGATCGGTGCATTAAATGCACCAACGGCATGGTTTTCGGCACAGTAATGAAACTGACCCAAACGAACCAAAACATCACTATTGGGTCCAAAAAAGTCGATTGATCGCGTTCGTTTCATTTCTGGATGAATCGGTGCATCATTCCATTTCCGGCCCGGATCGATGCATTAAATGCAACACCGGCATGATTTTTGGCACAGTAACGAAAATGACCCAAACGAACCAAAACATCACTATTGGCTACATAAATGTGGATTTGGCATGTTCGTTTCGTTTCTGGACGAATCGGTGCATCGTTTCATTTCCGGCCCCGATCGGTGCATTAAATGCAACGCCGGCATGGTTTTCGGCACAGTAACGAAACTGACCCAAATGAACCAAAACATTACTATTGGGTCCAAAAAAGTGGATTGGGTGCGTTCATTTTGTTTCTGGATGAATCGGTGCATCATTTCATTTCCGGCCCGGATCGATGCATTAAATGCAACACTGGCATGATTTTCGTCACAGTAACGAAACTGACCCAAACGAACCGAAACATAACTATTGGGTCCAAAAAAGTGGATTGGGTGGGTTTGTTTCGTTTCTGGACGAATCGGTGCGTCCTTTCATTTCCGGCCCGGATCGGTGCATTAAATGCACCAACGGCATGGTTTTCGGCACAGTAATGAAACTGACCCAAACGAACCAAAACATCACTATTGGGTCCAAAAAAGTCGATTGATCGCGTTCGTTTCATTTCTGGATGAATCGGTGCATCATTCCATTTCCGGCCCGGATCGATGCATTAAATGCAACACCGGCATGATTTTTGGCACAGTAACGAAAATGACCCAAACGAACCAAAACATCACTATTGGCTACATAAATGTGGATTTGGCATGTTCGTTTCGTTTCTGGACGAATCGGTGCATCGTTTCATTTCCGGCCCCGATCGGTGCATTAAATGCAACACCGGCATGGTTTTCGGCACAGTAACGAAACTGACCCAAATGAACCAAAACATTACTATTGGGTCCAAAAAAGTGGATTGGGTGCGTTCATTTTGTTTCTGGATGAATCGGTGCATCATTTCATTTCCGGCCCGGATCGATGCATTAAATGCAACACTGGCATGATTTTCGTCACAGGAACGAAACTGACCCAAACGAACCGAAACATAACTATTGGGTCCAAAAAAGTGGATTGGGTGGGTTTGTTTCGTTTCTGGACGAATCGGTGCGTCCTTTCATTTCCGGCCCGGATCGGTGCATTAAATGCACCAACGGCATGGTTTTCGGCACAGTAACGAAACTGACCTAAACAAATCCAAACATCACTATTGGGTCGAAAAAAGTGGATTGGGTGCGTTAGTTTCATTTCTGGACGAATCGGTGCATCCTTTCATCTCCGGCCCGGATCGGTGCATTAAATGCAACACCGGCATGGTTTTCGGCACAGTAATGAAACTGACCCAAACGAACCAAAACATCAGTATTGTGTCCAAAAAAGTGGATTGGGTGCGTTCATTTTGTTTCTGGATGAATCGGTGCATCGTTCCATTTCCGGCCCGGATGGATGCATTAAATGCAACACCGGCATGATTTTTGGCACAGTAACGAAAATGACCCAAACGAACCAAAAAATCACTATTGGCTACATAAATGTGGATTTGGCATGTTCGTTTCGTTTCTGGACGAATCGGTGCATCGTTTCATTTCCGGCCCGGATCGGTGCATTAAATGCAACACCGGCATGGTTTTCGGCACAGTAACGAAACTGACCCAAACGAACCAAAACATTACTATTGGGTCAAAAAAAGTGGATTGGGTGCGTTCATTTTGTTTCTAGATGAATCGGTGCATCATTTCATTTCCGGCCCGGATCGATGCATTAAATGCAACACTGGCATGATTTTCGTCACAGTAACGAAACTGACCCAAATGAACCGAAACATAACTATTGGGTCCAAAAAAGTGGATTGGGTGCGTTTGTTTCGTTTCTGGACGAATCGGTGCGTCCTTTCATTTCCGGCCCGGATCGGTGCATTAAATGCACCAACGGCATGGTTTTCGGCACAGTAATGAAACTGACCCAAACGAACCAAAACATCACTATTGGGTCCAAAAAAGTCGATTGATCGCGTTCGTTTCATTTCTGGATGAATCGGTGCATCATTCCATTTCCGGCCCGGATCGATGCATTAAATGCAACACCGGCATGATTTTTGGCACAGTAACGAAAATGACCCAAACGAACCAAAACATCACTATTGGCTACATAAATGTGGATTTGGCATGTTCGTTTCGTTTCTGGACGAATCGGTGCATCGTTTCATTTCCGGCCCGGATCGGTGCATTAAATGCAACACCGGCATGGTTTTCGGCACAGTAACGAAACTGACCCAAATGAACCAAAACATTACTATTGGGTCCAAAAAAGTGGATTGGGTGCGTTCATTTTGTTTCTAGATGAATCGGTGCATCATTTCATTTCCGGCCCGGATCGATGCATTAAATGCAACACTGGCATGATTTTCGTCACAGTAACGAAACTGACCCAAACGAACCGAAACATAACTATTGGGTCCAAAAAAGTGGATTGGGTGCGTTTGTTTCGTTTCTGGACGAATCGGTGCGTCCTTTCATTTCCGGCCCGGATCGGTGCATTAAATGCACCAACGGCATGGTTTTCGGCACAGTAATGAAACTGACCCAAACGAACCAAAACATCACTATTGGGTCCAAAAAAGTCGATTGATCGCGTTCGTTTCATTTCTGGATGAATCGGTGCATCATTCCATTTCCGGCCCGGATCGATGCATTAAATGCAACACCGGCATGATTTTTGGCACAGTAACGAAAATGACCCAAACGAACCAAAACATCACTATTGGCTACATAAATGTGGATTTGGCATGTTCGTTTCGTTTCTGGACGAATCGGTGCATCGTTTCATTTCCGGCCCCGATCGGTGCATTAAATGCAACGCCGGCATGGTTTTCGGCACAGTAACGAAACTGACCCAAATGAACCAAAACATTACTATTGGGTCCAAAAAAGTGGATTGGGTGCGTTCATTTTGTTTCTGGATGAATCGGTGCATCATTTCATTTCCGGCCCGGATCGATGCATTAAATGCAACACTGGCATGATTTTCGTCACAGTAACGAAACTGACCCAAACGAACCGAAACATAACTATTGGGTCCAAAAAAGTGGATTGGGTGGGTTTGTTTCGTTTCTGGACGAATCGGTGCGTCCTTTCATTTCCGGCCCGGATCGGTGCATTAAATGCACCAACGGCATGGTTTTCGGCACAGTAACGAAACTGACCCAAACAAATCCAAACATCACTATTGGGTCGAAAAAAGTGGATTGGGTGCGTTAGTTTCATTTCTGGACGAATCGGTGCATCCTTTCATCTCCGGCCCGGATCGGTGCATTAAATGCAACACCGGCATGGTTTTCGGCACAGTAACGAAACTGACCCAAACGAACCAAAACATCAGTATTGTGTCCAAAAAAGTGGATTGGGTGCGTTCATTTTGTTTCTGGATGAATCGGTGCATCGTTTCATTTCCGGCCCGGATCGATGCATTAAATGCAACACCGGCATGGTTTTCGGCACAGTAACGAAAATGACCCAAACGAACCAAAACAAAACTATTGGGTCCAAAAAAGTCGATTGGGCGCGTTCGTTTCATTTCTGGATGAATCGGTGTATCATTTCATTTCCGGCCCGGATCGGTGCATTAAATGCAACACCGACATGGTTTTCGGCACAGTAACGAAACTGACCCAAACGAACCAAAACATCACTATTGGGTCCAAAAAAGTGGATTGGGTGCGTTCATTTTGTTTCTAGATGAATCGGTGCATCGTTCCATTTCCGGCCCGGATCGATGCATTAAATGCAACACCGGCATGATTTTTGGCACAGTAACGAAAATGACCCAAACGAACCAAAACATCACTATTGGCTACATAAATGTGGATTTGGCAAGTTCGTTTCGTTTCTGGACGAATCGGTGCATCGTTCCATTTCCGGCCCGCATCGGTGCATTAAATGCAACACCGGCATGGTTTTCGGCACATTAACGAAACTGACCCAAATGAACCAAAACATTACTATTGGGTCCAAAAAAGTGGATTGGGTGCATTCATTTTGTTTCTGGATGAATCGGTGCATCATTTCATTTCCGGCCCGGATCGATGCATTAGATGCAACACTGGCATGATTTTCGTCACAGTAACGAAACTGACCCAAACGAACCGAAACATAACTATTGGGTCCAAAAAAGTGGATTGGGTGCGTTTGTTTCATTTCTGGACGAATCGGTGCATCGTTTCTTTTCCGGCCCGGATCGGTGCATTAAATGCAACACCGGCATGGTTTTCGGCACAGTAACGAAACTGACCCAAACGATCCAAAACATCACTATTGGTTCCAAAAAAGTGGATTGGGTGCGTTCATTTTGTTTCTAGCTGAATCGGTGCATCGTTCCATTTCCGGCCCGGATCGATGCATTAAATGCAACACCGGCATGATTTTTGGCACAGTAACGAAAATGACCCAAACGAACCAAAACATCACTATTGGGTCCAAAAAAGTGGATTGGGTGCGTTCATTTTGTTTCTAGATGAATCGGTGCATCGTTCCATTTCCGGCCCGGATCGATGCATTAAATGCAACACCGGCATGATTTTTGGCACAGTAACGAAAATGACCCAAACGAACCAAAACATCACTATTGGCTACATAAATGTGGATTTGGCAAGTTCGTTTCGTTTCTGGACGAATCGGTGCATCGTTTCATTTCCGGCCCGCATCGATGCATTAAATGCAACACCGGCATGGTTTTCGGCACATTAACGAAACTGACCCAAATGAACCAAAACATTACTATTGGGTCCAAAAAAGTGGATTGGGTGCGTTCATTTTGTTTCTGGATGAATCGGTGCATCATTTCATTTCCGGCCCGGATCGATGCATTAGATGCAACACTGGCATGATTTTCGTCACAGTAATGAAACTAACCCAAACGAACCAAAACATCACTATTGGGTGAAAAAAAGTGGATTGGGTGCGTTCATTTTGTTTCTAGATGAATCGGTGCATCGTTCCATTTCCGGCCCGGATCGATGCATTAAATGCAACACCGGCATGATTTTTGGCACAGTAACGAAAATGACCCAAACGAACCAAAACATCACTATTGGCTACATAAATGTGGATTTGGCAAGTTCGTTTCGTTTCTGGACGAATCGGTGCATCGTTTCATTTCCGGCCCGCATCGGTGCATTAAATGCAACACCGGCATGGTTTTCGGCACATTAACGAAACTGACCCAAATGAACCAAAACATTACTATTGGGTCCAAAAAAGTGGATTGGGTGCGTTCATTTTGTTTCTGGATGAATCGGTGCATCATTTCATTTCCGGCCCGGATCGATGCATTAGATGCAACACTGGCATGATTTTTGTCACAGTAACGAAACTGACCCAAACGAACCGAAACATAACTATTGGGTCCAAAAAAGTGGATTGGGTGCGTTTGTTTCATTTCTGGACGAATCGGTGCATCGTTTCTTTTCCGGCCCGGATCGGTGCATTAAATGCAACACCGGCATGGTTTTCGGCACAGTAACGAAACTGACCCAAACGATCCAAAACATCACTATTGGTTCCAAAAAAGTGGATTGGGTGCGTTCATTTTGTTTCTAGCTGAATCGGTGCATCGTTCCATTTCCGGCCCGGATCGATGCATTAAATGCAACACCGGCATGATTTTTGGCACAGTAACGAAAATGACCCAAACGAACCAAAACATCACTATTGGCTACATAAATGTGGATTTGGCAAGTTCGTTTCGTTTCTGGACGAATCGGTGCATCGTTCCATTTCCGGCCCGCATCGGTGCATTAAATGCAACACCGGCATGGTTTTCGGCACATTAACGAAACTGACCCAAATGAACCAAAACATTACTATTGGGTCCAAAAAAGTGGATTGGGTGCATTCATTTTGTTTCTGGATGAATCGGTGCATCATTTCATTTCCGGCCCGGATCGATGCATTAGATGCAACACTGGCATGATTTTCGTCACAGTAACGAAACTGACCCAAACGAACCGAAACATAACTATTGGGTCCAAAAAAGTGGATTGGGTGCGTTTGTTTCATTTCTGGACGAATCGGTGCATCGTTTCTTTTCCGGCCCGGATCGGTGCATTAAATGCAACACCGGCATGGTTTTCGGCACAGTAACGAAACTGACCCAAACGATCCAAAACATCACTATTGGTTCCAAAAAAGTGGATTGGGTGCGTTCATTTTGTTTCTAGCTGAATCGGTGCATCGTTCCATTTCCGGCCCGGATCGATGCATTAAATGCAACACCGGCATGATTTTTGGCACAGTAACGAAAATGACCCAAACGAACCAAAACATCACTATTGGGTCCAAAAAAGTGGATTGGGTGCGTTCATTTTGTTTCTAGATGAATCGGTGCATCGTTCCATTTCCGGCCCGGATCGATGCATTAAATGCAACACCGGCATGATTTTTGGCACAGTAACGAAAATGACCCAAACGAACCAAAACATCACTATTGGCTACATAAATGTGGATTTGGCAAGTTCGTTTCGTTTCTGGACGAATCGGTGCATCGTTTCATTTCCGGCCCGCATCGATGCATTAAATGCAACACCGGCATGGTTTTCGGCACATTAACGAAACTGACCCAAATGAACCAAAACATTACTATTGGGTCCAAAAAAGTGGATTGGGTGCGTTCATTTTGTTTCTGGATGAATCGGTGCATCATTTCATTTCCGGCCCGGATCGATGCATTAGATGCAACACTGGCATGATTTTCGTCACAGTAATGAAACTAACCCAAACGAACCAAAACATCACTATTGGGTGAAAAAAAGTGGATTGGGTGCGTTCATTTTGTTTCTAGATGAATCGGTGCATCGTTCCATTTCCGGCCCGGATCGATGCATTAAATGCAACACCGGCATGATTTTTGGCACAGTAACGAAAATGACCCAAACGAACCAAAACATCACTATTGGCTACATAAATGTGGATTTGGCAAGTTCGTTTCGTTTCTGGACGAATCGGTGCATCGTTTCATTTCCGGCCCGCATCGGTGCATTAAATGCAACACCGGCATGGTTTTCGGCACATTAACGAAACTGACCCAAATGAACCAAAACATTACTATTGGGTCCAAAAAAGTGGATTGGGTGCGTTCATTTTGTTTCTGGATGAATCGGTGCATCATTTCATTTCCGGCCCGGATCGATGCATTAGATGCAACACTGGCATGATTTTTGTCACAGTAACGAAACTGACCCAAACGAACCGAAACATAACTATTGGGTCCAAAAAAGTGGATTGGGTGCGTTTGTTTCATTTCTGGACGAATCGGTGCATCGTTTCTTTTCCGGCCCGGATCGGTGCATTAAATGCAACACCGGCATGGTTTTCGGCACAGTAACGAAACTGACCCAAACGATCCAAAACATCACTATTGGTTCCAAAAAAGTGGATTGGGTGCGTTCATTTTGTTTCTAGCTGAATCGGTGCATCGTTCCATTTCCGGCCCGGATCGATGCACTAAATGCAACACCGGCATGATTTTTGGCACAGTAACGAAAATGACCCAAACGAACCAAAACATCACTATTGGGTCCAAAAAGGTAGATTGGATGCGTTCGTTTCATTTCTAGACGAATCGGTGCATCCTTTCATTTCTGGCCCGGATCGGTGCATTAAATGCACCAACGGCATGGTTTTCGGCACAGTAACAAAACTAACCCAAACAAATCCAAATATCACTATTGGGTCGAAAAAAGTGAATTGGGTGCGTTTGTTTCATTTCTGGATGAATCGGTGCATCCTTTCATCTCCGTCCCGGATCGGTGCATTAAATGCAACACCGGCATGGTTTTTGGCACAGTAACGAAACTGACCCAAACGAACCAAAACATCACTATTGTGTCCAAAAAAGTGGATTGTGTGCGTTCATTTTGTTTCTGGATGAATCGGTGCATCCTTTCATCTCCGGCCCGGATCGGTGCATTAAATGCAACACCGGCATGGTTTTCGGCACAGTAACGAAACTGACCCAAACAAACCAAAACGTTACTACTGGGTCCAAAAAAGTGGATTGGGTGCGTTCATTTTGTTTCTGGATGAATCGGTGCATTGTTTCATTTCTGGCCCGAATCGATGCATTAAATGCAACACTTGCATGATTTTCGTCACAGTAACAAAACTGACCCAAATGAACCGAAACATAACTATTGGGTCCAAAAAAGTGGATTGGGTGCGTTTGTTTCGTTTCTGGACGAATCGGTGCATCGTTTCTTTTCCGGCCCGAATCGATGCATTAAATGCAACACTTGCATGATTTTCGTCACAGTAACAAAACTGACCCAAACAAACCAAAACATCACTATTGGGTCCAAAAAAGTCGATTGGGCGCGTTCGTTTAGTTTCTGGACGAATCGGTGCATCGTTTCATTTCTGGCCCGGATCGGTGCATTAAATGCAACACCGGCATGGTTTTCGGCATAGTAACGAAACTGACCCAAACGAACCAAAACATCACTATTGGGTCCAAAAAGGTAGATTGGGTGCGTTTGTTTCATTTCTAGACGAATCGGTGCATCCTTTAATTTCCGGCCCGGATCGGTGCATTAAATGCACCACCGGCATGGTTTTCGGCACAGTAACGAAACTGACCCAAACAAATCCAAACATCACTATTGGGTCGAAAAAAGTGGATTGGGTGCGTTTGTTTCATTTCTGGACGAATCGGTGCATCCTTTCATCTCCGGCCCGGATCGGTGCATTAAATGCAACACCGGCATGGTTTTCGGCACAGTAACAAAACTGACCCAAACGAACCAAAACATCACTATTGTGTCGAAAAAAGTGGATTGGGTGCGTTCATTTTGTTTCTGGATGAATCGGTGCATCGTTTCATTTCCGGCCCGGATCGATGCATTAAATGCAACACCGGCATGGTTTTCGGCACAGTAACGAAACTGACCCAAACGAACCAAAACAAAACTATTGGGTCCAAAAAAGTCGATTGGGCGCGTTCGTTTCATTTCTGGATGAATCGGTGCATCATTTCATTTCCGGCCCGGATCGGTGCATTAAATGCAACACCGGCATGGCTTTCGGCACAGTAACGAAACTGACCCAAACGAACCAAAACATCACTATTGGGTCCAAAAAAGTGGATTGGGTGCGTTCACTTTGTTTCTAGATGAATCGGTGCATCGTTCCATTTCCGGCCCGGATCGATGCATTAAATGCAACACCGGCATGATTTTTGGCACAGTAACGAAAATGACCCAAACGAACCAAAACATCACTATTGGCTACATAAATGTGGATTTGGCATGTTCGTTTCGTTTCTGGACGAATCGTTGCATCGTTTCATTTCTGGCCCGGATCGGTGCATTAAATGCAACACCGGCATCGTTTTCAGCACAGTAACGAAACTGACCCAAACGAACCAAAACATCACTATTGGGTCCAAAAAAGTGGATTGGGTGCGTTCATTTTGTTTCTAGATGAATCGGTGCATCGTTCCATTTCCGGCCCGGATCGATGCATTAAATGCAACACCCGCATGATTTTTGGCACAGTAACGAAAATGACCCAAACCAACCAAAACATCATTATTGGCTACATAAATGTGGATTTGGCATGTTCGTTTTGTTTCTGGACGAATCGGTGCATCGTTTCATTTCCGGCCCGGATCGGTGCATTAAATGCAACACCGGCATGGTTTTCGGCACAGTAACGAAACTGACCCAAACGAACCAAAACATTACTATTGGGTCAAAAAAAGTGGATTGGGTGCGTTCATTTTGTTTCTAGATGAATCGGTGCATCATTTCATTTCCGGCCCGGATCGGTGCATTAAATGCAACACCGGCATGGTTTTCGGCACAGTAACGAAACTGACCCAAACGAACCAAAACATCACTATTGGGTCCAAAAAAGTGGATTGGGTGCGTTCATTTTGTTTCTAGATGAATCGGTGCATCGTTCCATTTCCGGCCCGGATCGATGCATTAAATGCAACACCCGCATGATTTTTGGCACAGTAACGAAAATGACCCAAACAAACCAAAACATCACTATTGGCTACATAAATGTGGATTTGGCATGTTCGTTTCGTTTCTGGACGAATCGGTGCATCGTTTCATTTCTGGCCCGGATCGGTGCATTAAATGCAACACCGGCATGGTTTTCAGCACAGTAACAAAACTGACCCAAACGAACCAAAACATCACTATTGGGTCCAAAAAAGTGGATTGGGTGCGTTCATTTTGTTTCTAGATGAATCGGTGCATCGTTCCATTTCCGGCCCGGATGGATGCATTAAATGCAACACCGGCATGATTTTTGGCACAGTAACGAAAATGACCCAAACGAACCGAAAAATCACTATTGGCTACATAAATGTGGATTTGGCATGTTCGTTTCGTTTCTGGACGAATCGGTGCATCGTTTCTTTTCCGGCCCGGATCGGTGCATTAAATGCAACACCGGCATGGTTTTCGGCACAGTAACGAAACTGACCCAAACAAACCAAAACATCACTATTGGGTCCAAAAAAGTCGATTGGGCGCATTCGTTTAGTTTCTGGACGAATCGGTGCATCGTTTCATTTCCGGCCCGGATCGGTGCATTAAATGCAACACCGGCATGGTTTTCGGCATAGTAACGAAACTGACCCAAACGAACCAAAACATCACTATTGGGTCCAAAAAGGTAGATTGGATGCGTTCGTTTCATTTCTAGACGAATCGGTGCATCCTTTCATTTCTGGCCCAGATCGGTGCATTAAATGCAACACCGGCATGGTTTTCGGCACAGTAACGAAACTGACCCAAACGAACCAAAACAAAACTATTGGGTCCAAAAAAGTCGATTGGGCGCATTCGTTTCATTTCTGGATGAATCGGTGTATCATTTCATTTCCGGCCCGGATCGGTGCATTAAATGCAACACCGGCATGGCTTTCGGCACAGTAACGAAACTGACCCAAACGAACCAAAACATCACTATTGGGTCCAAAAAAGTGGATTGGGTGCGTTCATTTTGTTTCTAGATGAATCGGTGCATCGTTCCATTTCCGGCCCGGATCGATGCATTAAATGCAACACCGGCATGATTTTTGGCACAGTAACGAAAATGACCCAAACAAATCCAAACATCACTATTGGGTCGAAAAAAGTGGATTGGGTGCGTTAGTTTCATTTCTGGACGAATCGGTGCATCCTTTCATCTCCGGCCCGGATCGGTGCATTAAATGCAACACCGGCATGGTTTTCGGCACAGTAACGAAACTGACCCAAACGAACCAAAACATCAGTATTGTGTCCAAAAAAGTGGATTGGGTGCGTTCATTTTGTTTCTGGATGAATCGGTGCATCGTTCCATTTCCGGCCCGGATCGATGCATTAAATGCAACACCGGCATGGTTTTCGGCACAGTAACGAAACTGACCCAAACGAACCAAAACAAAACTATTGGGTCCAAAAAAGTCGATTGGGCGCGTTTGTTTCGTTTCTGGACGAATCGGTGCGTCCTTTCATTTCCGGCCCGGATCGGTGCATTAAATGCACCAACGGCATGGTTTTCGGCACAGTAACGAAACTGACCCAAACAAATCCAAACATCACTATTGGGTCGAAAAAAGTGGATTGGGTGCGTTAGTTTCATTTCTGGACGAATCGGTGCATCCTTTCATCTCCGGCCCGGATCGGTGCATTAAATGCAACACCGGCATGGTTTTCGGCACAGTAACGAAACTGACCCAAACGAACCAAAACATCAGTATTGTGTCCAAAAAAGTGGATTGGGTGCGTTCATTTTGTTTCTGGATGAATCGGTGCATCGTTTCATTTCCGGCCCGGATCGATGCATTAAATGCAACACCGGCATGGTTTTCGGCACAGTAACGAAACTGACCCAAACGAACCAAAACAAAACTATTGGGTCCAAAAAAGTCGATTGGGCGCGTTCGTTTCATTTCTGGATGAATCGGTGTATCATTTCATTTCCGGCCCGGATCGGTGCATTAAATGCAACACCGGCATGGTTTTCGGCACAGTAACGAAACTGACCCAAACGAACCAAAACATCACTATTGGGTCCAAAAAAGTGGATTGGGTGCGTTCATTTTGTTTCTAGATGAATCGGTGCATCGTTCCATTTCCGGCCCGGATCGATGCATTAAATGCAACACCGGCATGATTTTTGGCACAGTAACGAAAATGACCCAAACGAACCAAAACATCACTATTGGCTACATAAATGTGGATTTGGCAAGTTCGTTTCGTTTCTGGACGAATCGGTGCATCGTTCCATTTCCGGCCCGCATCGGTGCATTAAATGCAACACCGGCATGGTTTTCGGCACATTAACGAAACTGACCCAAATGAACCAAAACATTACTATTGGGTCCAAAAAAGTGGATTGGGTGCATTCATTTTGTTTCTGGATGAATCGGTGCATCATTTCATTTCCGGCCCGGATCGATGCATTAGATGCAACACTGGCATGGTTTTCGTCACAGTAACGAAACTGACCCAAACGAACCGAAACATAACTATTGGGTCCAAAAAAGTGGATTGGGTGCGTTTGTTTCATTTCTGGACGAATCGGTGCATCGTTTCTTTTCCGGCCCGGATCGGTGCATTAAATGCAACACCGGCATGGTTTTCGGCACAGTAACGAAACTGACCCAAACGATCCAAAACATCACTATTGGTTCCAAAAAAGTGGATTGGGTGCGTTCATTTTGTTTCTAGCTGAATCGGTGCATCGTTTCATTTCCGGCCCGGATCGATGCATTAAATGCAACACCGGCATGATTTTTGGCATAGTAACGAAAATGACCCAAACGAACCAAAACATCACTATTGGGTCCAAAAAAGTGGATTGGGTGCGTTCATTTTGTTTCTAGATGAATCGGTACATCGTTCCATTTCCGGCCCGGATCGATGCATTAAATGCAACACCGGCATGATTTTTGGCACAGTAACGAAAATGACCCAAACGAACCAAAACATCACTATTGGCTACATAAATGTGGATTTGGCAAGTTCGTTTCGTTTCTGGACGAATCGGTGCATCGTTTCATTTCCGGCCCGCATCGGTGCATTAAATGCAACACCGGCATGGTTTTCGGCACATTAACGAAACTGACCCAAATGAACCAAAACATTACTATTGGGTCCAAAAAAGTGGATTGGGTGCGTTCATTTTGTTTCTGGATGAATCGGTGCATCATTTCATTTCCGGCCCGGATCGATGCATTAGATGCAACACTAGCATGATTTTTGTCACAGTAACGAAACTGACCCAAACGAACCGAAACATAACTATTGGGTCCAAAAAAGTGGATTGGGTGCGTTTGTTTCATTTCTGGACGAATCGGTGCATCGTTTCTTTTCCGGCCCGGATCGGTGCATTAAATGCAACACCGGCATGGTTTTCGGCACAGTAACGAAACTGACCCAAACGATCCAAAACATCACTATTGGTTCCAAAAAAGTGGATTGGGTGCGTTCATTTTGTTTCTAGCTGAATCGGTGCATCGTTCCATTTCCGGCCCGGATCGATGCATTAAATGCAACACCGGCATGATTTTTGGCACAGTAACGAAAATGACCCAAACGAACCAAAACATCACTATTGGGTCCAAAAAGGTAGATTGGATGCGTTCGTTTCATTTCTAGACGAATCGGTGCATCCTTTCATTTCTGGCCCGGATCAGTGCATTAAATGCACCAACGGCATGGTTTTCGGCACAGTAACAAAACTGACCCAAACAAATCCAAATATCACTATTGGGTCGAAAAAAGTGAATTGGGTGCGTTTGTTTCATTTCTGGATGAATCGGTGCATCCTTTCATCTCCGTCCCGGATCGGTGCATTAAATGCAACACCGGCATGGTTTTTGGCACAGTAACGAAACTGACCCAAACGAACCAAAACATTACTATTGGGTCAAAAAAAGTGGATTGGGTGCGTTCATTTTGTTTCTAGATGAATCGGTGCATCATTTCATTTCCGGCCCGGATCGGTGCATTAAATGCAACACCGGCATGGTTTTCGGCACAGTAACGAAACTGACCCAAACGAACCAAAACATCACTATTGGGTCCAAAAAAGTGGATTGGGTGCGTTCATTTTGTTTCTAGATGAATCGATGCATCGTTCCATTTCCGGCCCGGATCGATGCATTAAATGCAACACCCGCATGATTTTTGGCACAGTAACGAAAATGACCCAAACAAACCAAAACATCACTATTGGCTACATAAATGTGGATTCGGCATGTTCGTTTCGTTTCTGGACGAATCGGTGCATCGTTTCATTTCTGGCCCGGATCGGTGCATTAAATGCAACACCGGCATGGTTTTCAGCACAGTAACAAAACTGACCCAAACGAACCAAAACATCACTATTGGGTCCAAAAAAGTGGATTGGGTGCGTTCATTTTGTTTCTAGATGAATCGGTGCATCGTTCCATTTCCGGCCCGGATGGATGCATTAAATGCAACACCGGCATGATTTTTGGCACAGTAACGAAAATGACCCAAACGAACCGAAAAATCACTATTGGCTACATAAATGTGGATTTGGCATGTTCGTTTCGTTTCTGGACGAATCGGTGCATCGTTTCTTTTCCGGCCCGGATCGGTGCATTAAATGCAACACCGGCATGGTTTTCGGCACAGTAACGAAACTGACCCAAACAAACCAAAACATCACTATTGGGTCCAAAAAAGTCGATTGGGCGCATTCGTTTAGTTTCTGGACGAATCGGTGCATCGTTTCATTTCCGGCCCGGATCGGTGCATTAAATGCAACACCGGCATGGTTTTCGGCATAGTAACGAAACTGACCCAAACGAACCAAAACATCACTATTGGGTCCAAAAAGGTAGATTGGATGCGTTCGTTTCATTTCTAGACGAATCGGTGCATCCTTTCATTTCTGGCCCAGATCGGTGCATTAAATGCAACACCGGCATGGTTTTCGGCACAGTAACGAAACTGACCCAAACGAACCAAAACAAAACTATTGGGTCCAAAAAAGTCGATTGGGCGCATTCGTTTCATTTCTGGATGAATCGGTGTATCATTTCATTTCCGGCCCGGATCGGTGCATTAAATGCAACACCGGCATGGCTTTCGGCACAGTAACGAAACTGACCCAAACGAACCAAAACATCACTATTGGGTCCAAAAAAGTGGATTGGGTGCGTTCACTTTGTTTCTAGATGAATCGGTGCATCGTTCCATTTCCGGCCCGGATCGATGCATTAAATGCAACACCGGCATGATTTTTGGCACAGTAACGAAAATGACCCAAACAAACCAAAACATCACTATTGGCTACATAAATGTGGATTTGGCATGTTCGTTTCGTTTCTGGACGAATCGGTGCATCGTTTCATTTCTGGCCCGGATCGGTGCATTAAATGCAACACCGGCATGGTTTTCAGCACAGTAACAAAACTGACCCAAACGAACCAAAACATCACTATTGGGTCCAAAAAAGTGGATTGGGTGCGTTCATTTTGTTTCTAGATGAATCGGTGCATCGTTCCATTTCCGGCCCGGATGGATGCATTAAATGCAACACCGGCATGATTTTTGGCACAGTAACGAAAATGACCCAAACGAACCAAAAAATCACTATTGGCTACATAAATGTGGATTTGGCATGTTCGTTTCGTTTCTGGACGAATCGGTGCATCGTTTCATTTCCGGCCCGGATCGGTGCATTAAATGCAACATCGGCATGGTTTTCGGCACAGTAACGAAACTGACCCAAACGAACCAAAACATTACTATTGGGTCAAAAAAAGTGGATTGGGTGCGTTCATTTTGTTTCTAGATGAATCGGTGCATCATTTCATTTCCGGCCCGGATCGATGCATTAAATGCAACACTGGCATGATTTTCGTCACAGTAACGAAACTGACCCAAACGAACCGAAACATAACTATTGGGTCCAAAAAAGTGGATTGGGTGCGTTTGTTTCGTTTCTGGACGAATCGGTGCGTCCTTTCATTTCCGGCCCGGATCGGTGCATTAAATGCACCAACGGCATGGTTTTCGGCACAGTAATGAAACTGACCCAAACGAACCAAAACATCACTATTGGGTCCAAAAAAGTCGATTGATCACGTTCGTTTCATTTCTGGATGAATCGGTGCAGCGTTTCATTTCCGGCCCGGATCGATGCATTAAATGCAACACCGGCATGATTTTTGGCACAGTAACGAAAATGACCCAAACGAACCAAAACATCACTATTGGCTACATAAATGTGGATTTGGCATGTTCGTTACGTTTCTGGACGAATCGGTGCATCGTTTCATTTCCGGCCCGGATCGGTGCATTAAATGCAACACCGGCATGGTTTTCGGCACAGTAACGAAACTGACCCAAATGAACCAAAACATTACTATTGGGTCCAAAAAAGTGGATTGGGTGCGTTCATTTTGTTTCTGGATGAATCGGTGCATCATTTCATTTCCGGCCCGGATCGATGCATTAAATGCAACACTGGCATGATTTTCGTCACAGTAACGAAACTGACCCAAACGAACCGAAACATAACTATTGGGTCCAAAAAAGTGGATTGGGTGCGTTTGTTTCGTTTCTGGACGAATCGGTGCGTCCTTTCATTTCCGGCCCGGATCGGTGCATTAAATGCACCAACGGCATGGTTTTCGGCACAGTAACGAAACTGACCCAAACAAATCCAAACATCACTATTGGGTCGAAAAAAGTGGATTGGGTGCGTTAGTTTCATTTCTGGACGAATCGGTGCATCCTTTCATCTCCGGCCCGGATCGGTGCATTAAATGC
Source organism: Echinochloa phyllopogon (assembly GCA_033239725.1). Taxonomy (NCBI): domain Eukaryota; kingdom Viridiplantae; phylum Streptophyta; class Magnoliopsida; order Poales; family Poaceae; genus Echinochloa; species Echinochloa phyllopogon. The sequence continues at coordinate 36,899,447 of BTCW01000018.1, forward strand.
AACACCGGCATGGTTTTCGGCACAGTAACGAAACTGACCCAAACGAACCAAAACATCAGTATTGTGTCCAAAAAAGTGGATTGGGTGCGTTCATTTTGTTTCTGGATGAATCGGTGCATCGTTCCATTTCCGGCCCGGATCGATGCATTAAATGCAACACCGGCATGGTTTTCGGCACAGTAACGAAACTGACCCAAACGAACCAAAACAAAACTATTGGGTCCAAAAAAGTCGATTGGGCGCGTTTGTTTCGTTTCTGGACGAATCGGTGCGTCCTTTCATTTCCGGCCCGGATCGGTGCATTAAATGCACCAACGGCATGGTTTTCGGCACAGTAACGAAACTGACCCAAACAAATCCAAACATCACTATTGGGTCGAAAAAAGTGGATTGGGTGCGTTAGTTTCATTTCTGGACGAATCGGTGCATCCTTTCATCTCCGGCCCGGATCGGTGCATTAAATGCAACACCGGCATGGTTTTCGGCACAGTAACGAAACTGACCCAAACGAACCAAAACATCAGTATTGTGTCCAAAAAAGTGGATTGGGTGCGTTCATTTTGTTTCTGGATGAATCGGTGCATCGTTTCATTTCCGGCCTGGATCGATGCATTAAATGCAACACCGGCATGGTTTTCGGCACAGTAACGAAACTGACCCAAACGAACCAAAACATCACTATTGGGTCCAAAAAAGTGGATTGGGTGCGTTCATTTTGTTTCTAGATGAATCGGTGCATCGTTCCATTTCCGGCCCGGATCGATGCATTAAATGCAACACCGGCATGATTTTTGGCACAGTAACGAAAATGACCCAAACGAACCAAAACATCACTATTGGCTACATAAATGTGGATTTGGCAAGTTCGTTTCGTTTCTGGACGAATCGGTGCATCGTTCCATTTCCGGCCCGCATCGGTGCATTAAATGCAACACCGGCATGGTTTTCGGCACATTAACGAAACTGACCCAAATGAACCAAAACATTACTATTGGGTCCAAAAAAGTGGATTGGGTGCATTCATTTTGTTTCTGGATGAATCGGTGCATCATTTCATTTCCGGCCCGGATCGATGCATTAGATGCAACACTGGCATGGTTTTCGTCACAGTAACGAAACTGACCCAAACGAACCGAAACATAACTATTGGGTCCAAAAAAGTGGATTGGGTGCGTTTGTTTCATTTCTGGACGAATCGGTGCATCGTTTCTTTTCCGGCCCGGATCGGTGCATTAAATGCAACACCGGCATGGTTTTCGGCACAGTAACGAAACTGACCCAAACGATCCAAAACATCACTATTGGTTCCAAAAAAGTGGATTGGGTGCGTTCATTTTGTTTCTAGCTGAATCGGTGCATCGTTTCATTTCCGGCCCGGATCGATGCATTAAATGCAACACCGGCATGATTTTTGGCATAGTAACGAAAATGACCCAAACGAACCAAAACATCACTATTGGGTCCAAAAAAGTGGATTGGGTGCGTTCATTTTGTTTCTAGATGAATCGGTACATCGTTCCATTTCCGGCCCGGATCGATGCATTAAATGCAACACCGACATGATTTTTGGCACAGTAACGAAAATGACCCAAACGAACCAAAACATCACTATTGGCTACATAAATGTGGATTTGGCAAGTTCGTTTCGTTTCTGGACGAATCGGTGCATCGTTTCATTTCCGGCCCGCATCGGTGCATTAAATGCAACACCGGCATGGTTTTCGGCACATTAACGAAACTGACCCAAATGAACCAAAACATTACTATTGGGTCCAAAAAAGTGGATTGGGTGCGTTCATTTTGTTTCTGGATGAATCGGTGCATCATTTCATTTCCGGCCCGGATCGATGCATTAGATGCAACACTAGCATGATTTTTGTCACAGTAACGAAACTGACCCAAACGAACCGAAACATAACTATTGGGTCCAAAAAAGTGGATTGGGTGCGTTTGTTTCATTTCTGGACGAATCGGTGCATCGTTTCTTTTCCGGCCCGGATCGGTGCATTAAATGCAACACCGGCATGGTTTTCGGCACAGTAACGAAACTGACCCAAACGATCCAAAACATCACTATTGGTTCCAAAAAAGTGGATTGGGTGCGTTCATTTTGTTTCTAGCTGAATCGGTGCATCGTTCCATTTCCGGCCCGGATCGATGCATTAAATGCAACACCGGCATGATTTTTGGCACAGTAACGAAAATGACCCAAACGAACCAAAACATCACTATTGGGTCCAAAAAGGTAGATTGGATGCGTTCGTTTCATTTCTAGACGAATCGGTGCATCCTTTCATTTCTGGCCCGGATCAGTGCATTAAATGCACCAACGGCATGGTTTTCGGCACAGTAACAAAACTGACCCAAACAAATCCAAATATCACTATTGGGTCGAAAAAAGTGAATTGGGTGCGTTTGTTTCATTTCTGGATGAATCGGTGCATCCTTTCATCTCCGTCCCGGATCGGTGCATTAAATGCAACACCGGCATGGTTTTTGGCACAGTAACGAAACTGACCCAAACGAACCAAAACATTACTATTGGGTCAAAAAAAGTGGATTGGGTGCGTTCATTTTGTTTCTAGATGAATCGGTGCATCATTTCATTTCCGGCCCGGATCGGTGCATTAAATGCAACACCGGCATGGTTTTCGGCACAGTAACGAAACTGACCCAAACGAACCAAAACATCACTATTGGGTCCAAAAAAGTGGATTGGGTGCGTTCATTTTGTTTCTAGATGAATCGATGCATCGTTCCATTTCCGGCCCGGATCGATGCATTAAATGCAACACCCGCATGATTTTTGGCACAGTAACGAAAATGACCCAAACAAACCAAAACATCACTATTGGCTACATAAATGTGGATTTGGCATGTTCGTTTCGTTTCTGGACGAATCGGTGCATCGTTTCATTTCTGGCCCGGATCGGTGCATTAAATGCAACACCGGCATGGTTTTCAGCACAGTAACAAAACTGACCCAAACGAACCAAAACATCACTATTGGGTCCAAAAAAGTGGATTGGGTGCGTTCATTTTGTTTCTAGATGAATCGGTGCATCGTTCCATTTCCGGCCCGGATGGATGCATTAAATGCAACACCGGCATGATTTTTGGCACAGTAACGAAAATGACCCAAACGAACCGAAAAATCACTATTGGCTACATAAATGTGGATTTGGCATGTTCGTTTCGTTTCTGGACGAATCGGTGCATCGTTTCTTTTCCGGCCCGGATCGGTGCATTAAATGCAACACCGGCATGGTTTTCGGCACAGTAACGAAACTGACCCAAACAAACCAAAACATCACTATTGGGTCCAAAAAAGTCGATTGGGCGCATTCGTTTAGTTTCTGGACGAATCGGTGCATCGTTTCATTTCCGGCCCGGATCGGTGCATTAAATGCAACACCGGCATGGTTTTCGGCATAGTAACGAAACTGACCCAAACGAACCAAAACATCACTATTGGGTCCAAAAAGGTAGATTGGATGCGTTCGTTTCATTTCTAGACGAATCGGTGCATCCTTTCATTTCTGGCCCAGATCGGTGCATTAAATGCAACACCGGCATGGTTTTCGGCACAGTAACGAAACTGACCCAAACGAACCAAAACAAAACTATTGGGTCCAAAAAAGTCGATTGGGCGCATTCGTTTCATTTCTGGATGAATCGGTGTATCATTTCATTTCCGGCCCGGATCGGTGCATTAAATGCAACACCGGCATGGCTTTCGGCACAGTAACGAAACTGACCCAAACGAACCAAAACATCACTATTGGGTCCAAAAAAGTGGATTGGGTGCGTTCACTTTTTTTCTAGATGAATCGGTGCATCGTTCCATTTCCGGCCCGGATCGATGCATTAAATGCAACACCGGCATGATTTTTGGCACAGTAACGAAAATGACCCAAACAAACCAAAACATCACTATTGGCTACATAAATGTGGATTTGGCATGTTCGTTTCGTTTCTGGACGAATCGGTGCATCGTTTCATTTCTGGCCCGGATCGGTGCATTAAATGCAACACCGGCATGGTTTTTAGCACAGTAACAAAACTGACCCAAACGAACCAAAACATCACTATTGGGTCCAAAAAAGTGGATTGGGTGCGTTCATTTTGTTTCTAGATGAATCGGTGCATCGTTCCATTTCCGGCCCGGATGGATGCATTAAATGCAACACCGGCATGATTTTTGGCACAGTAACGAAAATGACCCAAACGAACCAAAAAATCACTATTGGCTACATAAATGTGGATTTGGCATGTTCGTTTCGTTTCTGGACGAATCGGTGCATCGTTTCATTTCCGGCCCGGATCGGTGCATTAAATGCAACATCGGCATGGTTTTCGGCACAGTAACGAAACTGACCCAAACGAACCAAAACATTACTATTGGGTCAAAAAAAGTGGATTGGGTGCGTTCATTTTGTTTCTAGATGAATCGGTGCATCATTTCATTTCCGGCCCGGATCGATGCATTAAATGCAACACTGGCATGATTTTCGTCACAGTAACGAAACTGACCCAAACGAACCGAAACATAACTATTGGGTCCAAAAAAGTGGATTGGGTGCGTTTGTTTCGTTTCTGGACGAATCGGTGCGTCCTTTCATTTCCGGCCCGGATCGGTGCATTAAATGCACCAACGGCATGGTTTTCGGCACAGTAATGAAACTGACCCAAACGAACCAAAACATCACTATTGGGTCCAAAAAAGTCGATTGATCACGTTCGTTTCATTTCTGGATGAATCGGTGCATCATTCCATTTCCGGCCCGGATCGATGCATTAAATGCAACACCGGCATGATTTTTGGCACAGTAACGAAAATGACCCAAACGAACCAAAACATCACTATTGGCTACATAAATGTGGATTTGGCATGTTCGTTACGTTTCTGGACGAATCGGTGCATCGTTTCATTTCCGGCCCGGATCGGTGCATTAAATGCAACACCGGCATGGTTTTCGGCACAGTAACGAAACTGACCCAAATGAACCAAAACATTACTATTGGGTCCAAAAAAGTGGATTGGGTGCGTTCATTTTGTTTCTGGATGAATCGGTGCATCATTTCATTTCCGGCCCGGATCGATGCATTAAATGCAACACTGGCATGATTTTCGTCACAGTAACGAAACTGACCCAAACGAACCGAAACATAACTATTGGGTCCAAAAAAGTGGATTGGGTGCGTTTGTTTCGTTTCTGGACGAATCGGTGCGTCCTTTCATTTCCGGCCCGGATCGGTGCATTAAATGCACCAACGGCATGGTTTTCGGCACAGTAACGAAACTGACCCAAACAAATCCAAACATCACTATTGGGTCGAAAAAAGTGGATTGGGTGCGTTAGTTTCATTTCTGGACGAATCGGTGCATCCTTTCATCTCCGGCCCGGATCGGTGCATTAAATGCAACACCGGCATGGTTTTCGGCACAGTAACGAAACTGACCCAAACGAACCAAAACATCAGTATTGTGTCCAAAAAAGTGGATTGGGTGCGTTCATTTTGTTTCTGGATGAATCGGTGCATCGTTCCATTTCCGGCCCGGATCGATGCATTAAATGCAACACCGGCATGGTTTTCGGCACAGTAACGAAACTGACCCAAACGAACCAAAACAAAACTATTGGGTCCAAAAAAGTCGATTGGGCACGTTTGTTTCGTTTCTGGACGAATCGGTGCGTCCTTTCATTTCCGGCCCGGATCGGTGCATTAAATGCACCAACGGCATGGTTTTCGGCACAGTAACGAAACTGACCCAAACAAATCCAAACATCACTATTGGGTCGAAAAAAGTGGATTGGGTGCGTTAGTTTCATTTCTGGACGAATCGGTGCATCCTTTCATCTCCGGCCCGGATCGGTGCATTAAATGCAACACCGGCATGGTTTTCGGCACAGTAACGAAACTGACCCAAACGAACCAAAACATCAGTATTGTGTCCAAAAAAGTGGATTGGGTGCGTTCATTTTGTTTCTGGATGAATCGGTGCATCGTTTCATTTCCGGCCTGGATCGATGCATTAAATGCAACACCGGCATGGTTTTCGGCACAGTAACGAAACTGACCCAAACGAACCAAAACAAAACTATTGGGTCCAAAAAAGTCGATTGGGCGCGTTCGTTTCATTTCTGGATGAATCGGTGTATCATTTCATTTCCGGCCCGGATCGGTGCATTAAATGCAACACCGGCATGGTTTTCGGCACAGTAACGAAACTGACCCAAACGAACCAAAACATCACTATTGGGTCCAAAAAAGTGGATTGGGTGCGTTCATTTTGTTTCTAGATGAATCGGTGCATCGTTCCATTTCCGGCCCGGATCGATGCATTAAATGCAACACCGGCATGATTTTTGGCACAGTAACGAAAATGACCCAAACGAACCAAAACATCACTATTGGCTACATAAATGTGGATTTGGCAAGTTCGTTTCGTTTCTGGACGAATCGGTGCATCGTTCCATTTCCGGCCCGCATCGGTGCATTAAATGCAACACCGGCATGGTTTTCGGCACATTAACGAAACTGACCCAAATGAACCAAAACATTACTATTGGGTCCAAAAAAGTGGATTGGGTGCATTCATTTTGTTTCTGGATGAATCGGTGCATCATTTCATTTCCGGCCCGGATCGATGCATTAGATGCAACACTGGCATGGTTTTCGTCACAGTAACGAAACTGACCCAAACGAACCGAAACATAACTATTGGGTCCAAAAAAGTGGATTGGGTGCGTTTGTTTCATTTCTGGACGAATCGGTGCATCGTTTCTTTTCCGGCCCGGATCGGTGCATTAAATGCAACACCGGCATGGTTTTCGGCACAGTAACGAAACTGACCCAAACGATCCAAAACATCACTATTGGTTCCAAAAAAGTGGATTGGGTGCGTTCATTTTGTTTCTAGCTGAATCGGTGCATCGTTTCATTTCCGGCCCGGATCGATGCATTAAATGCAACACCGGCATGATTTTTGGCATAGTAACGAAAATGACCCAAACGAACCAAAACATCACTATTGGGTCCAAAAAAGTGGATTGGGTGCGTTCATTTTGTTTCTAGATGAATCGGTACATCGTTCCATTTCCGGCCCGGATCGATGCATTAAATGCAACACCGGCATGATTTTTGGCACAGTAACGAAAATGACCCAAACGAACCAAAACATCACTATTGGCTACATAAATGTGGATTTGGCAAGTTCGTTTCGTTTCTGGACGAATCGGTGCATCGTTTCATTTCCGGCCCGCATCGGTGCATTAAATGCAACACCGGCATGGTTTTCGGCACATTAACGAAACTGACCCAAATGAACCAAAACATTACTATTGGGTCCAAAAAAGTGGATTGGGTGCGTTCATTTTGTTTCTGGATGAATCGGTGCATCATTTCATTTCCGGCCCGGATCGATGCATTAGATGCAACACTAGCATGATTTTTGTCACAGTAACGAAACTGACCCAAACGAACCGAAACATAACTATTGGGTCCAAAAAAGTGGATTGGGTGCGTTTGTTTCATTTCTGGACGAATCGGTGCATCGTTTCTTTTCCGGCCCGGATCGGTGCATTAAATGCAACACCGGCATGGTTTTCGGCACAGTAACGAAACTGACCCAAACGATCCAAAACATCACTATTGGTTCTAAAAAAGTGGATTGGGTGCGTTCATTTTGTTTCTAGCTGAATCGGTGCATCGTTCCATTTCCGGCCCGGATCGATGCATTAAATGCAACACCGGCATGATTTTTGGCACAGTAATGAAAATGACCCAAACGAACCAAAACATCACTATTGGGTCCAAAAAGGTAGATTGGATGCGTTCGTTTCATTTCTAGACGAATCGGTGCATCCTTTCATTTCTGGCCCGGATCGGTGCATTAAATGCACCAACGGCATGGTTTTCGGCACAGTAACAAAACTGACCCAAACAAATCCAAATATCACTATTGGGTCGAAAAAAGTGAATTGGGTGCGTTTGTTTCATTTCTGGATGAATCGGTGCATCCTTTCATCTCCGTCCCGGATCGGTGCATTAAATGCAACACCGGCATGGTTTTTGGCACAGTAACGAAACTGACCCAAACGAACCAAAACATCACTATTGTGTCCAAAAAAGTGGATTGTGTGCGTTCATTTTGTTTCTGGATGAATCGGTGCATCCTTTCATCTCCGGCCCGGATCGGTGCATTAAATGCAACACCGGCATGGTTTTCGGCACAATAACGAAACTGACCCAAACAAACCAAAATGTTACTACTGGGTCCAAAAAAGTGGATTGGGTGCGTTCATTTTGTTTCTGGATGAATCGGTGCATCGTTTCATTTCTGGCCCGAATCGATGCATTAAATGCAACACTTGCATGATTTTCGTCACAGTAACAAAACTGACCCAAATGAACCGAAACATAACTATTGGGTCCAAAAAAGTGGATTGGGTGCGTTTGTTTCGTTTCTGGACGAATCGGTGCATCGTTTCTTTTCCGGCCCGAATCGATGCATTAAATGCAACACTTGCATGATTTTCGTCACAGTAACAAAACTGACCCAAACAAACCAAAACATCACTATTGGGTCCAAAAAAGTCGATTGGGCACGTTCGTTTAGTTTCTGGACGAATCGGTGCATCGTTTCATTTCTGGCCCGGATCGGTGCATTAAATGCAACACCGGCATGGTTTTCGGCATAGTAACGAAACTGACCCAAACGAACCAAAACATCACTATTGGGTCCAAAAAGGTAGATTGGGTGCGTTTGTTTCATTTCTAGACGAATCGGTGCATCCTTTAATTTCCGGCCCGGATCGGTGCATTAAATGCACCACCGGCATGGTTTTCGGCACAGTAACGAAACTGACCCAAACAAATCCAAACATCACTATTGGGTCGAAAAAAGTGGATTGGGTGCGTTTGTTTCATTTCTGGACGAATCGGTGCATCCTTTCATCTCCGGCCCGGATCGGTGCATTAAATGCAACACCGGCATGGTTTTCGGCACAGTAACAAAACTGACCCAAACGAACCAAAACATCACTATTGTGTCCAAAAAAGTGCATTGGGTGCGTTCATTTTGTTTCTGGATGAATCGGTGCATCGTTTCATTTCCGGCCCGGATCGATGCATTAAATGCAACACCGGCATGATTTTTGGCACAGTAACGAAAATGACCCAAACGAACCAAAACATCACTATTGGCTACATAAATGTGGATTTGGCATGTTCGTTTCGTTTCTGGACGAATCGGAGCATCGTTTCATTTCCGGCCCGGATCGGTGCATTAAATGCAACACCGGCATGGTTTTCGGCACAGTAACGAAACTGACCCAAATGAACCAAAACATTACTATTGGGTCCAAAAAAGTGGATTGGGTGCGTTCATTTTGTTTCTGGATGAATCGGTGCATCATTTCATTTCCGGCCCGGATCGATGCATTAAATGCAACACTGGCATGATTTTCGTCACAGTAACGAAACTGACCCAAACGAACCGAAACATAACTATTGGGTCCAAAAAAGTGGATTGGGTGCGTTTGTTTCGTTTCTGGACGAATCGGTGCGTCCTTTCATTTCCGGCCCGTATCGGTGCATTAAATGCACCAACGGCATGGTTTTCGGCACAGTAACGAAACTGACCCAAACAAATCCAAACATCACTATTGGGTCGAAAAAAGTGGATTGGGTGCGTTAGTTTCATTTCTGGACGAATCGGTGCATCCTTTCATCTCCGGCCCGGATCGGTGCATTAAATGCAACACCGGCATGGTTTTCGGCACAGTAACGAAACTGACCCAAACGAACCAAAACATCAGTATTGTGTCCAAAAAAGTGGATTGGGTGCGTTCATTTTGTTTCTGGATGAATCGGTGCATCGTTCCATTTCCGGCCCGGATCGATGCATTAAATGCAACACCGGCATGGTTTTCGGCACAGTAACGAAACTGACCCAAACAAACCAAAACAAAACTATTGGGTCCAAAAAAGTCGATTGGGCGCGTTTGTTTCGTTTCTGGACGAATCGGTGCGTCCTTTCATTTCCGGCCCGGATCGGTGCATTAAATGCACCAACGGCATGGTTTTCGGCACAGTAACGAAACTGACCCAAACAAATCCAAACATCACTATTGGGTCGAAAAAAGTGGATTGGGTGCGTTAGTTTCATTTCTGGACGAATCGGTGCATCCTTTCATCTCCGGCCCGGATCGGTGCATTAAATGCAACACCGGCATGGTTTTCGGCACAGTAACGAAACTGACCCAAACGAACCAAAACATCAGTATTGTGTCCAAAAAAGTGGATTGGGTGCGTTCATTTTGTTTCTGGATGAATCGGTGCATCGTTTCATTTCCGGCCCGGATCGATGCATTAAATGCAACACCGGCATGGTTTTCGGCACAGTAACGAAACTGACCCAAACGAACCAAAACAAAACTATTGGGTCCAAAAAAGTCGATTGGGCGCGTTCGTTTCATTTCTGGATGAATCGGTGTATCATTTCATTTCCGGCCCGGATCGGTGCATTAAATGCAACACCGGCATGGTTTTCGGCACAGTAACGAAACTGACCCAAACGAACCAAAACATCACTATTGGGTCCAAAAAAGTGGATTGGGTGCGTTCATTTTGTTTCTAGATGAATCGGTGCATCGTTCCATTTCCGGCCCGGATCGATGCATTAAATGCAACACCGGCATGATTTTTGGCACAGTAACGAAAATGACCCAAACGAACCAAAACATCACTATTGGCTACATAAATGTGGATTTGGCATGTTCGTTTCGTTTCTGGACGAATCGGTGCATCGTTTCATTTCCGGCCGGGATCGGTGCATTAAATGCAACACCGGCATGGTTTTCGGCACAGTAACGAAACTGACCCAAACGAACCAAAACATCAGTATTGTGTCCAAAAAAGTGGATTGGGTGCGTTCATTTTGTTTCTGGATGAATCGGTGCATCGTTCCATTTCCGGCCCGGATCGATGCATTAAATGCAACACCGGCATGGTTTTCGGCACAGTAACGAAACTGACCCAAACGAACCAAAACAAAACTATTGGGTCCAAAAAAGTCGATTGGGCGCGTTTGTTTCGTTTCTGGACGAATCGGTGCGTCCTTTCATTTCCGGCCCGGATCGGTGCATTAAATGCACCAACGGCATGGTTTTCGGCACAGTAACGAAACTGACCCAAACAAATCCAAACATCACTATTGGGTCGAAAAAAGTGGATTGGGTGCGTTAGTTTCATTTCTGGACGAATCGGTGCATCCTTTCATCTCCGGCCCGGATCGGTGCATTAAATGCAACACCGGCATGGTTTTCGGCACAGTAACGAAACTGACCCAAACGAACCAAAACATCAGTATTGTGTCCAAAAAAGTGGATTGGGTGCGTTCATTTTGTTTCTGGATGAATCGGTGCATCGTTTCATTTCCGGCCTGGATCGATGCATTAAATGCAACACCGGCATGGTTTTCGGCACAGTAACGAAACTGACCCAAACGAACCAAAACATCACTATTGGGTCCAAAAAAGTGGATTGGGTGCGTTCATTTTGTTTCTAGATGAATCGGTGCATCGTTCCATTTCCGGCCCGGATCGATGCATTAAATGCAACACCGGCATGATTTTTGGCACAGTAACGAAAATGACCCAAACGAACCAAAACATCACTATTGGCTACATAAATGTGGATTTGGCAAGTTCGTTTCGTTTCTGGACGAATCGGTGCATCGTTCCATTTCCGGCCCGCATCGGTGCATTAAATGCAACACCGGCATGGTTTTCGGCACATTAACGAAACTGACCCAAATGAACCAAAACATTACTATTGGGTCCAAAAAAGTGGATTGGGTGCATTCATTTTGTTTCTGGATGAATCGGTGCATCATTTCATTTCCGGCCCGGATCGATGCATTAGATGCAACACTGGCATGGTTTTCGTCACAGTAACGAAACTGACCCAAACGAACCGAAACATAACTATTGGGTCCAAAAAAGTGGATTGGGTGCGTTTGTTTCATTTCTGGACGAATCGGTGCATCGTTTCTTTTCCGGCCCGGATCGGTGCATTAAATGCAACACCGGCATGGTTTTCGGCACAGTAACGAAACTGACCCAAACGATCCAAAACATCACTATTGGTTCCAAAAAAGTGGATTGGGTGCGTTCATTTTGTTTCTAGCTGAATCGGTGCATCGTTTCATTTCCGGCCCGGATCGATGCATTAAATGCAACACCGGCATGATTTTTGGCATAGTAACGAAAATGACCCAAACGAACCAAAACATCACTATTGGGTCCAAAAAAGTGGATTGGGTGCGTTCATTTTGTTTCTAGATGAATCGGTACATCGTTCCATTTCCGGCCCGGATCGATGCATTAAATGCAACACCGGCATGATTTTTGGCACAGTAACGAAAATGACCCAAACGAACCAAAACATCACTATTGGCTACATAAATGTGGATTTGGCAAGTTCGTTTCGTTTCTGGACGAATCGGTGCATCGTTTCATTTCCGGCCCGCATCGGTGCATTAAATGCAACACCGGCATGGTTTTCGGCACATTAACGAAACTGACCCAAATGAACCAAAACATTACTATTGGGTCCAAAAAAGTGGATTGGGTGCGTTCATTTTGTTTCTGGATGAATCGGTGCATCATTTCATTTCCGGCCCGGATCGATGCATTAGATGCAACACTAGCATGATTTTTGTCACAGTAACGAAACTGACCCAAACGAACCGAAACATAACTATTGGGTCCAAAAAAGTGGATTGGGTGCGTTTGTTTCATTTCTGGACGAATCGGTGCATCGTTTCTTTTCCGGCCCGGATCGGTGCATTAAATGCAACACCGGCATGGTTTTCGGCACAGTAACGAAACTGACCCAAACGATCCAAAACATCACTATTGGTTCCAAAAAAGTGGATTGGGTGCGTTCATTTTGTTTCTAGCTGAATCGGTGCATCGTTCCATTTCCGGCCCGGATCGATGCATTAAATGCAACCCCGGCATGATTTTTGGCACAGTAACGAAAATGACCCAAACGAACCATAACATCACTATTGGGTCCAAAAAGGTAGATTGGATGCGTTCGTTTCATTTCTAGACGAATCGGTGCATCCTTTCATTTCTGGCCCGGATCGGTGCATTAAATGCACCAACGGCATGGTTTTCGGCACAGTAACAAAACTGACCCAAACAAATCCAAATATCACTATTGGGTCGAAAAAAGTGAATTGGGTGCGTTTGTTTCATTTCTGGATGAATCGGTGCATCCTTTCATCTCCGTCCCGGATCGGTGCATTAAATGCAACACCGGCATGGTTTTTGGCACAGTAACGAAACTGACCCAAACGAACCAAAACATCACTATTGTGTCCAAAAAAGTGGATTGTGTGCGTTCATTTTGTTTCTGGATGAATCGGTGCATCCTTTCATCTCCGGCCCGGATCGGTGCATTAAATGCAACACCGGCATGGTTTTCGGCACAGTAACGAAACTGACCCAAACAAACCAAAACGTTACTACTGGGTCCAAAAAAGTGGATTGGGTGCGTTCATTTTGTTTCTGGATGAATCGGTGCATCGTTTCATTTCTGGCCCGAATCGATGCATTAAATGCAACACTTGCATGATTTTCGTCACAGTAACAAAACTGACCCAAATGAACCGAAACATAACTATTGGGTCCAAAAAAGTGGATTGGGTGCGTTTGTTTCGTTTCTGGACGAATCGGTGCATCGTTTCTTTTCCGGCCCGAATCGATGCATTAAATGCAACACTTGCATGATTTTCGTCACAGTAACAAAACTGACCCAAACAAACCAAAACATCACTATTGGGTCCAAAAAAGTCGATTGGGCACGTTCGTTTAGTTTCTGGACGAATCGGTGCATCGTTTCATTTCTGGCCCGGATCGGTGCATTAAATGCAACACCGGCATGGTTTTCGGCATAGTAACGAAACTGACCCAAACGAACCAAAACATCACTATTGGGTCCAAAAAGGTAGATTGGGTGCGTTTGTTTCATTTCTAGACGAATCGGTGCATCCTTTAATTTCCGGCCCGGATCGGTGCATTAAATGCACCACCGGCATGGTTTTCGGCACAGTAACGAAACTGACCCAAACAAATCCAAACATCACTATTGGGTCGAAAAAAGTGGATTGGGTGCGTTTGTTTCATTTCTGGACGAATCGGTGCATCCTTTCATCTCCGGCCCGGATCGGTGCATTAAATGCAACACCGGCATGGTTTTCGGCACAGTAACAAAACTGACCCAAACGAACCAAAACATCACTATTGTGTCCAAAAAAGTGGATTGGGTGCGTTCATTTTGTTTCTGGATGAATCGGTGCATCGTTTCATTTCCGGCCCGGATCGATGCATTAAATGCAACACCGGCATGGTTTTCGGCACAGTAACGAAACTGACCCAAACGAACCAAAACAAAACTATTGGGTCCAAAAAAGTCGATTGGGCGCGTTCGTTTCATTTCTGGATGAATCGTTGCATCATTTCATTTCCGGCCCGGATCGGTGCATTAAATGCAACACCGGCATGGTTTTCAGCACAGTAACGAAACTGACCCAAACGAACCAAAACATCACTATTGGGTCCAAAAAAGTGGATTGGGTGCGTTCATTTTGTTTCTAGATGAATCGGTGCATCGTTCCATTTCCGGCCCGGATCGATGCATTAAATGCAACACCCGCATGATTTTTGGCACAGTAACGAAAATGACCCAAACCAACCAAAACATCATTATTGGCTACATAAATGTGGATTTGGCATGTTCGTTTTGTTTCTGGACGAATCGGTGCATCGTTTCATTTCCGGCCCGGCATGGTTTTCAGCACAGTAACGAAACTGACCCAAACGAACCAAAACATTACTACTGGGTCCAAAAAAGTGGATTGGGTGCGTTCATTTTGTTTCTGGATGAATCGGTGCATCATTTCATTTCCGGCCCGGATCGATGCATTAAATGCAACACTGGCATGATTTTCGTCACAGTAACGAAACTGACCCAAACGAACCGAAACATAACTATTGGGTCCAAAAAAGTGGATTGGGTGCGTTTGTTTCGTTTCTGGACGAATCGGTGCGTCCTTTCATTTCCGGCCCGGATCGGTGCATTAAATGCACCAACGGCATGGTTTTCGGCACAGTAACGAAACTGACCCAAACAAATCCAAACATCACTATTGGGTCGAAAAAAGTAGATTGGGTGCGTTAGTTTCATTTCTGGACGAATCGGTGCATCCTTTCATCTCCGGCCCGGATCGGTGCATTAAATGCAACACCGGCATGGTTTTCGGCACAGTAACGAAACTGACCCAAACGAACCAAAACATCAGTATTGTGTCCAAAAAAGTGGATTGGGTGCGTTCATTTTGTTTCTGGATGAATCGGTGCATCGTTTCATTTCCGGCCCGGATCGATGCATTAAATGCAACACCGGCATGGTTTTCGGCACAGTAACGAAACTGACCCAAACGAACCAAAACAAAACTATTGGGTCCAAAAAAGTCGATTGGGTGCGTTCGTTTCATTTCTGGATGAATCGGTGTATCATTTCATTTCTGGCCCGGATCGGTGCATTAAATGCAACACCGGCATGGTTTTCGGCACAGTAACGAAACTGACCCAAACGAACCAAAACATCACTATTGGGTCCAAAAAAGTGGATTGGGTGCGTTCATTTTGTTTCTAGATGAATCGGTGCATCGTTCCATTTCCGGCCCGGATCGATGCATTAAATGCAACACCGGCATGATTTTTGACACAGTAACGAAAATGACCCAAACGAACCAAAACATCACTATTGGCTGCATAAATGTGGATTTGGCAAGTTCGTTTCGTTTCTGGACGAATCGGTGCATCGTTCCATTTCCGGCCCGCATCGGTGCATTAAATGCAACACCGGCATGGTTTTCGGCACATTCACGAAACTGACCCAAATGAACCAAAACATTACTATTGGGTCCAAAAAAGTGGATTGGGTGCATTCATTTTGTTTCTGGATGAATCGGTGCATCATTTCATTTCTGGCCCGGATCGGTGCATTAAATGCAACACCGGCATGATTTTCGGCACATTAACGAAAATGACCCAAACAAACCAAAACATCACTATTGGCTACATAAATGTGGATTTGGCATGTTCGTTTCGTTTCTGGACGAATCGGTGCATCGTTTCATTTCTGGCCCGGATCGGTGCATTAAATGCAACACCGGCATGGTTTTCAGCACAGTAACAAAACTGACCCAAACGAACCAAAACATCACTATTGGGTCCAAAAAAGTGGATTGGGTGCGTTCATTTTGTTTCTAGATGAATCGGTGCATCGTTCCATTTCCGGCCCGGATGGATGCATTAAATGCAACACCGGCATGATTTTTGGCACAGTAACGAAAATGACCCAAACGAACCGAAAAATCACTATTGGCTACATAAATGTGGATTTGGCATGTTCGTTTCGTTTCTGGACGAATCGGTGCATCGTTTCTTTTCCGGCCCGGATCGGTGCATTAAATGCAACACCGGCATGGTTTTCGGCACAGTAACGAAACTGACCCAAACAAACCAAAACATCACTATTGGGTCCAAAAAAGTCGATTGGGCGCATTCATTTAGTTTCTGGACGAATCGGTGCATCGTTTCATTTCCGGCCCGGATCGGTGCATTAAATGCAACACCGGCATGGTTTTCGGCATAGTAACGAAACTGACCCAAACGAACCAAAACATCACTATTGGGTCCAAAAAGGTAGATTGGATGCGTTCGTTTCATTTCTAGACGAATCGGTGCATCCTTTCATTTCTGGCCCAGATCGGTGCATTAAATGCAACACCGGCATGGTTTTCGGCACAGTAACGAAACTGACCCAAACGAACCAAAACAAAACTATTGGGTCCAAAAAAGTCGATTGGGCGCATTCGTTTCATTTCTGGATGAATCGGTGTATCATTTCATTTCCGGCCCGGATCGGTGCATTAAATGCAACACCGGCATGGCTTTCGGCACAGTAACGAAACTGACCCAAACGAACCAAAACATCACTATTGGGTCCAAAAAAGTGGATTGGGTGCGTTCACTTTGTTTCTAGATGAATCGGTGCATCGTTCCATTTCCGGCCCGGATCGATGCATTAAATGCAACACCGGCATGATTTTTGGCACAGTAACGAAAATGACCCAAACAAACCAAAACATCACTATTGGCTACATAAATGTGGATTTGGCATGTTCGTTTCGTTTCTGGACGAATCGGTGCATCGTTTCATTTCTGGCCCGGATCGGTGCATTAAATGCAACACCGGCATGGTTTTTAGCACAGTAACAAAACTGACCCAAACGAACCAAAACATCACTATTGGGTCCAAAAAAGTGGATTGGGTGCGTTCATTTTGTTTCTAGATGAATCGGTGCATCGTTCCATTTCCGGCCCGGATGGATGCATTAAATGCAACACCGGCATGATTTTTGGCACAGTAACGAAAATGACCCAAACGAACCAAAAAATCACTATTGGCTACATAAATGTGGATTTGGCATGTTCGTTTCGTTTCTGGACGAATCGGTGCATCGTTTCATTTCCGGCCCGGATCGGTGCATTAAATGCAACATCGGCATGGTTTTCGGCACAGTAACGAAACTGACCCAAACGAACCAAAACATTACTATTGGGTCAAAAAAAGTGGATTGGGTGCGTTCATTTTGTTTCTAGATGAATCGGTGCATCATTTCATTTCCGGCCCGGATCGATGCATTAAATGCAACACTGGCATGATTTTCGTCACAGTAACGAAACTGACCCAAACGAACCGAAACATAACTATTGGGTCCAAAAAAGTGGATTGGGTGCGTTTGTTTCGTTTCTGGACGAATCGGTGCGTCCTTTCATTTCCGGCCCGGATCGGTGCATTAAATGCACCAACGGCATGGTTTTCGGCACAGTAATGAAACTGACCCAAACGAACCAAAACATCACTATTGGGTCCAAAAAAGTCGATTGATCACGTTTGTTTCATTTCTGGATGAATCGGTGCATCATTCCATTTCCGGCCCGGATCGATGCATTAAATGCAACACCGGCATGATTTTTGGCACAGTAACGAAAATGACCCAAACGAACCAAAACATCACTATTGGCTACATAAATGTGGATTTGGCATGTTCGTTACGTTTCTGGACGAATCGGTGCATCGTTTCATTTCCGGCCCGGATCGGTGCATTAAATGCAACACCGGCATGGTTTTCGGCACAGTAACGAAACTGACCCAAATGAACCAAAACATTACTATTGGGTCCAAAAAAGTGGATTGGGTGCGTTCATTTTGTTTCTGGATGAATCGGTGCATCATTTCATTTCCGGCCCGGATCGATGCATTAAATGCAACACTGGCATGATTTTCGTCACAGTAACGAAACTGACCCAAACGAACCGAAACATAACTATTGGGTCCAAAAAAGTGGATTGGGTGCGTTTGTTTCGTTTCTGGACGAATCGGTGCGTCCTTTCATTTCCGGCCCGGATCGGTGCATTAAATGCACCAACGGCATGGTTTTCGGCACAGTAACGAAACTGACCCAAACAAATCCAAACATCACTATTGGGTCGAAAAAAGTGGATTGGGTGCATTTGTTTCATTTCTGGACGAATCGGTGCATCCTTTCATCTCCGGCCCGGATCGGTGCATTAAATGCAACACCGGCATGGTTTTCGGCACAGTAACGAAACTGACCCAAACGAACCAAAACATCAGTATTGTGTCCAAAAAAGTGGATTGGGTGCGTTCATTTTGTTTCTGGATGAATCGGTGCATCGTTTCATTTCCGGCCTGGATCGATGCATTAAATGCAACACCGGCATGGTTTTCGGCACAGTAACGAAACTGACCCAAACGAACCAAAACAAAACTATTGGGTCCAAAAAAGTCGATTGGGCGCGTTCGTTTCATTTCTGGATGAATCGGTGTATCATTTCATTTCCGGCCCGGATCGGTGCATTAAATGCAACACCGGCATGGTTTTCGGCACAGTAACGAAACTGACCCAAACGAACCAAAACATCACTATTGGGTCCAAAAAAGTGGATTGGGTGCGTTCATTTTGTTTCTAGATGAATCGGTGCATCGTTCCATTTCCGGCCCGGATCGATGCATTAAATGCAACACCGGCATGATTTTTGGCACAGTAACGAAAATGACCCAAACGAACCAAAACATCACTATTGGCTACATAAATGTGGATTTGGCAAGTTCGTTTCGTTTCTGGACGAATCGGTGCATCGTTCCATTTCCGGCCCGCATCGGTGCATTAAATGCAACACCGGCATGGTTTTCGGCACATTAACGAAACTGACCCAAATGAACCAAAACATTACTATTGGGTCCAAAAAAGTGGATTGGGTGCATTCATTTTGTTTCTGGATGAATCGGTGCATCATTTCATTTCCGGCCCGGATCGATGCATTAGATGCAACACTGGCATGGTTTTCGTCACAGTAACGAAACTGACCCAAACGAACCGAAACATAACTATTGGGTCCAAAAAAGTGGATTGGGTGCGTTTGTTTCATTTCTGGACGAATCGGTGCATCGTTTCTTTTCCGGCCCGGATCGGTGCATTAAATGCAACACCGGCATGGTTTTCGGCACAGTAACGAAACTGACCCAAACGATCCAAAACATCACTATTGGTTCCAAAAAAGTGGATTGGGTGCGTTCATTTTGTTTCTAGCTGAATCGGTGCATCGTTTCATTTCCGGCCCGGATCGATGCATTAAATGCAACATCGGCATGGTTTTCGGCACAGTAACGAAACTGACCCAAACGAACCAAAACATTACTATTGGGTCAAAAAAAGTGGATTGGGTGCGTTCATTTTGTTTCTAGATGAATCGGTGCATCATTTCATTTCCGGCCCGGATCGATGCATTAAATGCAACACTGGCATGATTTTCGTCACAGTAACGAAACTGACCCAAACGAACCGAAACATAACTATTGGGTCCAAAAAAGTGGATTGGGTGCGTTTGTTTCGTTTCTGGACGAATCGGTGCGTCCTTTCATTTCCGGCCCGGATCGGTGCATTAAATGCACCAACGGCATGGTTTTCGGCACAGTAATGAAACTGACCCAAACGAACCAAAACATCACTATTGGGTCCAAAAAAGTCGATTGATCACGTTCGTTTCATTTCTGGATGAATCGGTGCATCATTCCATTTCCGGCCCGGATCGATGCATTAAATGCAACACCGGCATGATTTTTGGCACAGTAACGAAAATGACCCAAACGAACCAAAACATCACTATTGGCTACATAAATGTGGATTTGGCATGTTCGTTACGTTTCTGGACGAATCGGTGCATCGTTTCATTTCCGGCCCGGATCGGTGCATTAAATGCAACACCGGCATGGTTTTCGGCACAGTAACGAAACTGACCCAAATGAACCAAAACATTACTATTGGGTCCAAAAAAGTGGATTGGGTGCGTTCATTTTGTTTCTGGATGAATCGGTGCATCATTTCATTTCCGGCCCGGATCGATGCATTAAATGCAACACTGGCATGATTTTCGTCACAGTAACGAAACTGACCCAAACGAACCGAAACATAACTATTGGGTCCAAAAAAGTGGATTGGGTGCGTTTGTTTCGTTTCTGGACGAATCGGTGCGTCCTTTCATTTCCGGCCCGGATCGGTGCATTAAATGCACCAACGGCATGGTTTTCGGCACAGTAACGAAACTGACCCAAACAAATCCAAACATCACTATTGGGTCGAAAAAAGTGGATTGGGTGCGTTTGTTTCATTTCTGGACGAATCGGTGCATCCTTTCATCTCCGGCCCGGATCGGTGCATTAAATGCAACACCGGCATGGTTTTCGGCACAGTAACGAAACTGACCCAAACGAACCAAAACATCAGTATTGTGTCCAAAAAAGTGGATTGGGTGCGTTCATTTTGTTTCTGGATGAATCGGTGCATCGTTTCATTTCCGGCCTGGATCGATGCATTAAATGCAACACCGGCATGGTTTTCGGCACAGTAACGAAACTGACCCAAACGAACCAAAACAAAACTATTGGGTCCAAAAAAGTCGATTGGGCGCGTTCGTTTCATTTCTGGATGAATCGGTGTATCATTTCATTTCCGGCCCGGATCGGTGCATTAAATGCAACACCGGCATGGTTTTCGGCACAGTAACGAAACTGACCCAAACGAACCAAAACATCACTATTGGGTCCAAAAAAGTGGATTGGGTGCGTTCATTTTGTTTCTAGATGAATCGGTGCATCGTTCCATTTCCGGCCCGGATCGATGCATTAAATGCAACACCGGCATGATTTTTGGCACAGTAACGAAAATGACCCAAACGAACCAAAACATCACTATTGGCTACATAAATGTGGATTTGGCAAGTTCGTTTCGTTTCTGGACGAATCGGTGCATCGTTCCATTTCCGGCCCGCATCGGTGCATTAAATGCAACACCGGCATGGTTTTCGGCACATTAACGAAACTGACCCAAATGAACCAAAACATTACTATTGGGTCCAAAAAAGTGGATTGGGTGCATTCATTTTGTTTCTGGATGAATCGGTGCATCATTTCATTTCCGGCCCGGATCGATGCATTAGATGCAACACTGGCATGGTTTTCGTCACAGTAACGAAACTGACCCAAACGAACCGAAACATAACTATTGGGTCCAAAAAAGTGGATTGGGTGCGTTTGTTTCATTTCTGGACGAATCGGTGCATCGTTTCTTTTCCGGCCCGGATCGGTGCATTAAATGCAACACCGGCATGGTTTTCGGCACAGTAACGAAACTGACCCAAACGATCCAAAACATCACTATTGGTTCCAAAAAAGTGGATTGGGTGCGTTCATTTTGTTTCTAGCTGAATCGGTGCATCGTTTCATTTCCGGCCCGGATCGATGCATTAAATGCAACACCGGCATGATTTTTGGCATAGTAACGAAAATGACCCAAACGAACCAAAACATCACTATTGGGTCCAAAAAAGTGGATTGGGTGCGTTCATTTTGTTTCTAGATGAATCGGTACATCGTTCCATTTCCGGCCCGGATCGATGCATTAAATGCAACACCGGCATGATTTTTGGCACAGTAACGAAAATGACCCAAACGAACCAAAACATCACTATTGGCTACATAAATGTGGATTTGGCAAGTTCGTTTCGTTTCTGGACGAATCGGTGCATCGTTTCATTTCCGGCCCGCATCGGTGCATTAAATGCAACACCGGCATGGTTTTCGGCACATTAACGAAACTGACCCAAATGAACCAAAACATTACTATTGGGTCCAAAAAAGTGGATTGGGTGCGTTCATTTTGTTTCTGGATGAATCGGTGCATCATTTCATTTCCGGCCCGGATCGATGCATTAGATGCAACACTAGCATGATTTTTGTCACAGTAACGAAACTGACCCAAACGAACCGAAACATAACTATTGGGTCCAAAAAAGTGGATTGGGTGCGTTTGTTTCATTTCTGGACGAATCGGTGCATCGTTTCTTTTCCGGCCCGGATCGGTGCATTAAATGCAACACCGGCATGGTTTTCGGCACAGTAACGAAACTGACCCAAACGATCCAAAACATCACTATTGGTTCCAAAAAAGTGGATTGGGTGCGTTCATTTTGTTTCTAGCTGAATCGGTGCATCGTTCCATTTCCGGCCCGGATCGATGCATTAAATGCAACACCGGCATGATTTTTGGCACAGTAATGAAAATGACCCAAACGAACCAAAACATCACTATTGGGTCCAAAAAGGTAGATTGGATGCGTTCGTTTCATTTCTAGACGAATCGGTGCATCCTTTCATTTCTGGCCCGGATCGGTGCATTAAATGCACCAACGGCATGGTTTTCGGCACAGTAACAAAACTGACCCAAACAAATCCAAATATCACTATTGGGTCGAAAAAAGTGAATTGGGTGCGTTTGTTTCATTTCTGGATGAATCGGTGCATCCTTTCATCTCCGTCCCGGATCGGTGCATTAAATGCAACACCGGCATGGTTTTTGGCACAGTAACGAAACTGACCCAAACGAACCAAAACATCACTATTGTATCCAAAAAAGTGGATTGTGTGCGTTCATTTTGTTTCTGGATGAATCGGTGCATCCTTTCATCTCCGGCCCGGATCGGTGCATTAAATGCAACACCGGCATGGTTTTCGGCACAATAACGAAACTGACCCAAACAAACCAAAATGTTACTACTGGGTCCAAAAAAGTGGATTGGGTGCGTTCATTTTGTTTCTGGATGAATCGGTGCATCGTTTCATTTCTGGCCCGAATCGATGCATTAAATGCAACACTTGCATGATTTTCGTCACAGTAACAAAACTGACCCAAATGAACCGAAACATAACTATTGGGTCCAAAAAAGTGGATTGGGTGCGTTTGTTTCGTTTCTGGACGAATCGGTGCATCGTTTCTTTTCCGGCCCGAATCGATGCATTAAATGCAACACTTGCATGATTTTCGTCACAGTAACAAAACTGACCCAAACAAACCAAAACATCACTATTGGGTCCAAAAAAGTCGATTGGGCACGTTCGTTTAGTTTCTGGACGAATCGGTGCATCGTTTCATTTCTGGCCCGGATCGGTGCATTAAATGCAACACCGGCATGGTTTTCGGCATAGTAACGAAACTGACCCAAACGAACCAAAACATCACTATTGGGTCCAAAAAGGTAGATTGGGTGCGTTTGTTTCATTTCTAGACGAATCGGTGCATCCTTTAATTTCCGGCCCGGATCGGTGCATTAAATGCACCACCGGCATGGTTTTCGGCACAGTAACGAAACTGACCCAAACAAATCCAAACATCACTATTGGGTCGAAAAAAGTGGATTGGGTGCGTTTGTTTCATTTCTGGACGAATCGGTGCATCCTTTCATCTCCGGCCCGGATCGGTGCATTAAATGCAACACCGGCATGGTTTTCGGCACAGTAACAAAACTGACCCAAACGAACCAAAACATCACTATTGTGTCCAAAAAAGTGCATTGGGTGCGTTCATTTTGTTTCTGGATGAATCGGTGCATCGTTTCATTTCCGGCCCGGATCGATGCATTAAATGCAACACCGGCATGATTTTTGGCACAGTAACGAAAATGACCCAAACGAACCAAAACATCACTATTGGCTACATAAATGTGGATTTGGCATGTTCGTTTCGTTTCTGGACGAATCGGAGCATCGTTTCATTTCCGGCCCGGATCGGTGCATTAAATGCAACACCGGCATGGTTTTCGGCACAGTAACGAAACTGACCCAAATGAACCAAAACATTACTATTGGGTCCAAAAAAGTGGATTGGGTGCGTTCATTTTGTTTCTGGATGAATCGGTGCATCATTTCATTTCCGGCCCGGATCGATGCATTAAATGCAACACTGGCATGATTTTCGTCACAGTAACGAAACTGACCCAAACGAACCGAAACATAACTATTGGGTCCAAAAAAGTGGATTGGGTGCGTTTGTTTCGTTTCTGGACGAATCGGTGCGTCCTTTCATTTCCGGCCCGTATCGGTGCATTAAATGCACCAACGGCATGGTTTTCGGCACAGTAACGAAACTGACCCAAACAAATCCAAACATCACTATTGGGTCGAAAAAAGTGGATTGGGTGCGTTAGTTTCATTTCTGGACGAATCGGTGCATCCTTTCATCTCCGGCCCGGATCGGTGCATTAAATGCAACACCGGCATGGTTTTCGGCACAGTAACGAAACTGACCCAAACGAACCAAAACATCAGTATTGTGTCCAAAAAAGTGGATTGGGTGCGTTCATTTTGTTTCTGGATGAATCGGTGCATCGTTCCATTTCCGGCCCGGATCGATGCATTAAATGCAACACCGGCATGGTTTTCGGCACAGTAACGAAACTGACCCAAACAAACCAAAACAAAACTATTGGGTCCAAAAAAGTCGATTGGGCGCGTTTGTTTCGTTTCTGGACGAATCGGTGCGTCCTTTCATTTCCGGCCCGGATCGGTGCATTAAATGCACCAACGGCATGGTTTTCGGCACAGTAACGAAACTGACCCAAACAAATCCAAACATCACTATTGGGTCGAAAAAAGTGGATTGGGTGCGTTAGTTTCATTTCTGGACGAATCGGTGCATCCTTTCATCTCCGGCCCGGATCGGTGCATTAAATGCAACACCGGCATGGTTTTCGGCACAGTAACGAAACTGACCCAAACGAACCAAAACATCAGTATTGTGTCCAAAAAAGTGGATT
Source organism: Echinochloa phyllopogon (assembly GCA_033239725.1). Classification (NCBI taxonomy): domain Eukaryota; kingdom Viridiplantae; phylum Streptophyta; class Magnoliopsida; order Poales; family Poaceae; genus Echinochloa; species Echinochloa phyllopogon. Next base: position 36,924,769 of record BTCW01000018.1, read on the forward strand.
GGGTGCGTTCATTTTGTTTCTGGATGAATCGGTGCATCGTTTCATTTCCGGCCCGGATCGATGCATTAAATGCAACACCGGCATGGTTTTCGGCACAGTAACGAAACTGACCCAAACGAACCAAAACAAAACTATTGGGTCCAAAAAAGTCGATTGGGCGCGTTCGTTTCATTTCTGGATGAATCGGTGTATCATTTCATTTCCGGCCCGGATCGGTGCATTAAATGCAACACCGGCATGGTTTTCGGCACAGTAACGAAACTGACCCAAACGAACCAAAACATCACTATTGGGTCCAAAAAAGTGGATTGGGTGCGTTCATTTTGTTTCTAGATGAATCGGTGCATCGTTCCATTTCCGGCCCGGATCGATGCATTAAATGCAACACCGGCATGATTTTTGGCACAGTAACGAAAATGACCCAAACGAACCAAAACATCACTATTGGCTACATAAATGTGGATTTGGCATGTTCGTTTCGTTTCTGGACGAATCGGTGCATCGTTTCATTTCCGGCCGGGATCGGTGCATTAAATGCAACACCGGCATGGTTTTCGGCACAGTAACGAAACTGACCCAAACGAACCAAAACATCAGTATTGTGTCCAAAAAAGTGGATTGGGTGCGTTCATTTTGTTTCTGGATGAATCGGTGCATCGTTCCATTTCCGGCCCGGATCGATGCATTAAATGCAACACCGGCATGGTTTTCGGCACAGTAACGAAACTGACCCAAACGAACCAAAACAAAACTATTGGGTCCAAAAAAGTCGATTGGGCGCGTTTGTTTCGTTTCTGGACGAATCGGTGCGTCCTTTCATTTCCGGCCCGGATCGGTGCATTAAATGCACCAACGGCATGGTTTTCGGCACAGTAACGAAACTGACCCAAACAAATCCAAACATCACTATTGGGTCGAAAAAAGTGGATTGGGTGCGTTAGTTTCATTTCTGGACGAATCGGTGCATCCTTTCATCTCCGGCCCGGATCGGTGCATTAAATGCAACACCGGCATGGTTTTCGGCACAGTAACGAAACTGACCCAAACGAACCAAAACATCAGTATTGTGTCCAAAAAAGTGGATTGGGTGCGTTCATTTTGTTTCTGGATGAATCGGTGCATCGTTTCATTTCCGGCCTGGATCGATGCATTAAATGCAACACCGGCATGGTTTTCGGCACAGTAACGAAACTGACCCAAACGAACCAAAACATCACTATTGGGTCCAAAAAAGTGGATTGGGTGCGTTCATTTTGTTTCTAGATGAATCGGTGCATCGTTCCATTTCCGGCCCGGATCGATGCATTAAATGCAACACCGGCATGATTTTTGGCACAGTAACGAAAATGACCCAAACGAACCAAAACATCACTATTGGCTACATAAATGTGGATTTGGCAAGTTCGTTTCGTTTCTGGACGAATCGGTGCATCGTTCCATTTCCGGCCCGCATCGGTGCATTAAATGCAACACCGGCATGGTTTTCGGCACATTAACGAAACTGACCCAAATGAACCAAAACATTACTATTGGGTCCAAAAAAGTGGATTGGGTGCATTCATTTTGTTTCTGGATGAATCGGTGCATCATTTCATTTCCGGCCCGGATCGATGCATTAGATGCAACACTGGCATGGTTTTCGTCACAGTAACGAAACTGACCCAAACGAACCGAAACATAACTATTGGGTCCAAAAAAGTGGATTGGGTGCGTTTGTTTCATTTCTGGACGAATCGGTGCATCGTTTCTTTTCCGGCCCGGATCGGTGCATTAAATGCAACACCGGCATGGTTTTCGGCACAGTAACGAAACTGACCCAAACGATCCAAAACATCACTATTGGTTCCAAAAAAGTGGATTGGGTGCGTTCATTTTGTTTCTAGCTGAATCGGTGCATCGTTTCATTTCCGGCCCGGATCGATGCATTAAATGCAACACCGGCATGATTTTTGGCATAGTAACGAAAATGACCCAAACGAACCAAAACATCACTATTGGGTCCAAAAAAGTGGATTGGGTGCGTTCATTTTGTTTCTAGATGAATCGGTACATCGTTCCATTTCCGGCCCGGATCGATGCATTAAATGCAACACCGGCATGATTTTTGGCACAGTAACGAAAATGACCCAAACGAACCAAAACATCACTATTGGCTACATAAATGTGGATTTGGCAAGTTCGTTTCGTTTCTGGACGAATCGGTGCATCGTTTCATTTCCGGCCCGCATCGGTGCATTAAATGCAACACCGGCATGGTTTTCGGCACATTAACGAAACTGACCCAAATGAACCAAAACATTACTATTGGGTCCAAAAAAGTGGATTGGGTGCGTTCATTTTGTTTCTGGATGAATCGGTGCATCATTTCATTTCCGGCCCGGATCGATGCATTAGATGCAACACTAGCATGATTTTTGTCACAGTAACGAAACTGACCCAAACGAACCGAAACATAACTATTGGGTCCAAAAAAGTGGATTGGGTGCGTTTGTTTCATTTCTGGACGAATCGGTGCATCGTTTCTTTTCCGGCCCGGATCGGTGCATTAAATGCAACACCGGCATGGTTTTCGGCACAGTAACGAAACTGACCCAAACGATCCAAAACATCACTATTGGTTCCAAAAAAGTGGATTGGGTGCGTTCATTTTGTTTCTAGCTGAATCGGTGCATCGTTCCATTTCCGGCCCGGATCGATGCATTAAATGCAACCCCGGCATGATTTTTGGCACAGTAACGAAAATGACCCAAACGAACCATAACATCACTATTGGGTCCAAAAAGGTAGATTGGATGCGTTCGTTTCATTTCTAGACGAATCGGTGCATCCTTTCATTTCTGGCCCGGATCGGTGCATTAAATGCACCAACGGCATGGTTTTCGGCACAGTAACAAAACTGACCCAAACAAATCCAAATATCACTATTGGGTCGAAAAAAGTGAATTGGGTGCGTTTGTTTCATTTCTGGATGAATCGGTGCATCCTTTCATCTCCGTCCCGGATCGGTGCATTAAATGCAACACCGGCATGGTTTTTGGCACAGTAACGAAACTGACCCAAACGAACCAAAACATCACTATTGTGTCCAAAAAAGTGGATTGTGTGCGTTCATTTTGTTTCTGGATGAATCGGTGCATCCTTTCATCTCCGGCCCGGATCGGTGCATTAAATGCAACACCGGCATGGTTTTCGGCACAGTAACGAAACTGACCCAAACAAACCAAAACGTTACTACTGGGTCCAAAAAAGTGGATTGGGTGCGTTCATTTTGTTTCTGGATGAATCGGTGCATCGTTTCATTTCTGGCCCGAATCGATGCATTAAATGCAACACTTGCATGATTTTCGTCACAGTAACAAAACTGACCCAAATGAACCGAAACATAACTATTGGGTCCAAAAAAGTGGATTGGGTGCGTTTGTTTCGTTTCTGGACGAATCGGTGCATCGTTTCTTTTCCGGCCCGAATCGATGCATTAAATGCAACACTTGCATGATTTTCGTCACAGTAACAAAACTGACCCAAACAAACCAAAACATCACTATTGGGTCCAAAAAAGTCGATTGGGCACGTTCGTTTAGTTTCTGGACGAATCGGTGCATCGTTTCATTTCTGGCCCGGATCGGTGCATTAAATGCAACACCGGCATGGTTTTCGGCATAGTAACGAAACTGACCCAAACGAACCAAAACATCACTATTGGGTCCAAAAAGGTAGATTGGGTGCGTTTGTTTCATTTCTAGACGAATCGGTGCATCCTTTAATTTCCGGCCCGGATCGGTGCATTAAATGCACCACCGGCATGGTTTTCGGCACAGTAACGAAACTGACCCAAACAAATCCAAACATCACTATTGGGTCGAAAAAAGTGGATTGGGTGCGTTTGTTTCATTTCTGGACGAATCGGTGCATCCTTTCATCTCCGGCCCGGATCGGTGCATTAAATGCAACACCGGCATGGTTTTCGGCACAGTAACAAAACTGACCCAAACGAACCAAAACATCACTATTGTGTCCAAAAAAGTGGATTGGGTGCGTTCATTTTGTTTCTGGATGAATCGGTGCATCGTTTCATTTCCGGCCCGGATCGATGCATTAAATGCAACACCGGCATGGTTTTCGGCACAGTAACGAAACTGACCCAAACGAACCAAAACAAAACTATTGGGTCCAAAAAAGTCGATTGGGCGCGTTCGTTTCATTTCTGGATGAATCGTTGCATCATTTCATTTCCGGCCCGGATCGGTGCATTAAATGCAACACCGGCATGGTTTTCAGCACAGTAACGAAACTGACCCAAACGAACCAAAACATCACTATTGGGTCCAAAAAAGTGGATTGGGTGCGTTCATTTTGTTTCTAGATGAATCGGTGCATCGTTCCATTTCCGGCCCGGATCGATGCATTAAATGCAACACCCGCATGATTTTTGGCACAGTAACGAAAATGACCCAAACCAACCAAAACATCATTATTGGCTACATAAATGTGGATTTGGCATGTTCGTTTTGTTTCTGGACGAATCGGTGCATCGTTTCATTTCCGGCCCGGATCGGTGCATTAAATGCAACACCGGCATGGTTTTCAGCACAGTAACGAAACTGACCCAAACGAACCAAAACATTACTACTGGGTCCAAAAAAGTGGATTGGGTGCGTTCATTTTGTTTCTGGATGAATCGGTGCATCATTTCATTTCCGGCCCGGATCGATGCATTAAATGCAACACTGGCATGATTTTCGTCACAGTAACGAAACTGACCCAAACGAACCGAAACATAACTATTGGGTCCAAAAAAGTGGATTGGGTGCGTTTGTTTCGTTTCTGGACGAATCGGTGCGTCCTTTCATTTCCGGCCCGGATCGGTGCATTAAATGCACCAACGGCATGGTTTTCGGCACAGTAACGAAACTGACCCAAACAAATCCAAACATCACTATTGGGTCGAAAAAAGTAGATTGGGTGCGTTAGTTTCATTTCTGGACGAATCGGTGCATCCTTTCATCTCCGGCCCGGATCGGTGCATTAAATGCAACACCGGCATGGTTTTCGGCACAGTAACGAAACTGACCCAAACGAACCAAAACATCAGTATTGTGTCCAAAAAAGTGGATTGGGTGCGTTCATTTTGTTTCTGGATGAATCGGTGCATCGTTTCATTTCCGGCCCGGATCGATGCATTAAATGCAACACCGGCATGGTTTTCGGCACAGTAACGAAACTGACCCAAACGAACCAAAACAAAACTATTGGGTCCAAAAAAGTCGATTGGGTGCGTTCGTTTCATTTCTGGATGAATCGGTGTATCATTTCATTTCTGGCCCGGATCGGTGCATTAAATGCAACACCGGCATGGTTTTCGGCACAGTAACGAAACTGACCCAAACGAACCAAAACATCACTATTGGGTCCAAAAAAGTGGATTGGGTGCGTTCATTTTGTTTCTAGATGAATCGGTGCATCGTTCCATTTCCGGCCCGGATCGATGCATTAAATGCAACACCGGCATGATTTTTGACACAGTAACGAAAATGACCCAAACGAACCAAAACATCACTATTGGCTGCATAAATGTGGATTTGGCAAGTTCGTTTCGTTTCTGGACGAATCGGTGCATCGTTCCATTTCCGGCCCGCATCGGTGCATTAAATGCAACACCGGCATGGTTTTCGGCACATTCCCGAAACTGACCCAAATGAACCAAAACATTACTATTGGGTCCAAAAAAGTGGATTGGGTGCATTCATTTTGTTTCTGGATGAATCGGTGCATCATTTCATTTCCGGCCCGGATCGATGCATTAGATGCAACACTGGCATGATTTTCGTCACAGTAACGAAACTGACCCAAACGAACCGAAACATAACTATTGGGTCCAAAAAAGTGGATTGGGTGCGTTTGTTTCATTTCTGGACGAATCGGTGCATCGTTTCTTTTCCGGCCCGGATCGGTGCATTAAATGCAACACCGGCATGGTTTTCGGCACAGTAACGAAACTGACCCAAACGATCCAAAACATCACTATTGGTTCCAAAAAAGTGGATTGGGTGCGTTCATTTTGTTTCTAGCTGAATCGGTGCATCGTTCCATTTCCGGCCCGGATCGATGCATTAAATGCAACACCGGCATGATTTTTGGCACAGTAACGAAAATGACCCAAACGAACCAAAACATCACTATTGGGTCCAAAAAAGTGGATTGGGTGCGTTCATTTTGTTTCTAGATGAATCGGTGCATCGTTCCATTTCCGGCCCGGATCGATGCATTAAATGCAACACCGGCATGATTTTTGGCACAGTAACGAAAATGACCCAAACGAACCAAAACATCACTATTGGCTACATAAATGTGGATTTGGCAAGTTCGTTTCGTTTCTGGACGAATCGGTGCATCGTTTCATTTCCGGCCCGCATCGGTGCATTAAATGCAACACCGGCATGGTTTTCGGCACATTAACGAAACTGACCCAAATGAACCAAAACATTACTATTGGGTCCAAAAAAGTGGATTGGGTGCGTTCATTTTGTTTCTGGATGAATCGGTGCATCATTTCATTTCCGGCCCGGATCGATGCATTAGATGCAACACTGGCATGATTTTTGTCACAGTAACGAAACTGACCCAAACGAACCGAAACATAACTATTGGGTCCAAAAAAGTGGATTGGGTGCGTTTGTTTCATTTCTGGACGAATCGGTGCATCGTTTCTTTTCCGGCCCGGATCGGTGCATTAAATGCAACACCGGCATGGTTTTCGGCACAGTAACGAAACTGACCCAAACGATCCAAAACATCACTATTGGTTCCAAAAAAGTGGATTGGGTGCGTTCATTTTGTTTCTAGCTGAATCGGTGCATCGTTCCATTTCCGGCCCGGATCGATGCATTAAATGCAACACCGGCATGATTTTTGGCACAGTAACGAAAATGACCCAAACGAACCAAAACATCACTATTGGGTCCAAAAAGGTAGATTGTATGCGTTCGTTTCATTTCTAGACGAATCGGTGCATCCTTTCATTTCTGGCCCGGATCGGTGCATTAAATGCACCAACGGCATGGTTTTCGGCACAGTAACAAAACTGACCCAAACAAATCCAAATATCACTATTGGGTCGAAAAAAGTGAATTGGGTGCGTTTGTTTCATTTCTGGATGAATCGGTGCATCCTTTCATCTCCGTCCCGGATCGGTGCATTAAATGCAACACCGGCATGGTTTTTGGCACAATAACGAAACTGACCCAAACGAACCAAAACATCACTATTGTGTCCAAAAAAGTGGATTGTGTGCGTTCATTTTGTTTCTGGATGAATCGGTGCATCCTTTCATCTCCGGCCCGGATCGGTGCATTAAATGCAACACCGGCATGGTTTTCGGCACAGTAACGAAACTGACCCAAACAAACCAAAACGTTACTACTGGGTCCAAAAAAGTGGATTGGGTGCGTTCATTTTGTTTCTGGATGAATCGGTGCATCGTTTCATTTCTGGCCCGAATCGATGCATTAAATGCAACACTAGCATGATTTTCGTCACAGTAACAAAACTGACCCAAATGAACCGAAACATAACTATTGGGTCCAAAAAAGTGGATTGGGTGCGTTTGTTTCGTTTCTGGACGAATCGGTGCATCGTTTCTTTTCCGGCCCGAATCGATGCATTAAATGCAACACTTGCATGATTTTCATCACAGTAACAAAACTGACCCAAACAAACCAAAACATCACTATTGGGTCCAAAAAAGTCGATTGGGCACGTTCGTTTAGTTTCTGGACGAATCGGTGCATCGTTTCATTTCTGGCCCGGATCGGTGCATTAAATGCAACACCGGCATGGTTTTCGGCATAGTAACGAAACTGACCCAAACGAACCAAAACATCACTATTGGGTCCAAAAAGGTAGATTGGGTGCGTTTGTTTCATTTCTAGACGAATCGGTGCATCCTTTAATTTCCGGCCCGGATCGGTGCATTAAATGCACCACCGGCATGGTTTTCGGCACAGTAACGAAACTGACCCAAACAAATCCAAACATCACTATTGGGTCGAAAAAAGTGGATTGGGTGCGTTTGTTTCATTTCTGGACGAATCGGTGCATCCTTTCATCTCCGGCCCGGATCGGTGCATTAAATGCAACACCGGCATGGTTTTCGGCACAGTAACAAAACTGACCCAAACGAACCAAAACATCACTATTGTGTCCAAAAAAGTGGATTGGGTGCGTTCATTTTGTTTCTGGATGAATCGGTGCATCGTTTCATTTCCGGCCCGGATCGATGCATTAAATGCAACACCGGCATGGTTTTCGGCACAGTAACGAAACTGACCCAAACGAACCAAAACAAAACTATTGGGTCCAAAAAAGTCGATTGGGCGCGTTCGTTTCATTTCTGGATGAATCGGTGCATCATTTCATTTCCGGCCCGGATCGGTGCATTAAATGCAACACCGGCATGGTTTTCGGCACAGTAACGAAACTGACCCAAACGAACCAAAACATCACTATTGGGTCCAAAAAAGTGGATTGGGTGCGTTCATTTTGTTTCTAGATGAATCGGTGCATCGTTCCATTTCAGGCCCGGATCGATGCATTAAATGCAACACCCGCATGATTTTTGGCACAGTAACGAAAATGACCCAAACCAACCAAAACATCATTATTGGCTACATAAATGTGGATTTGGCATGTTCGTTTTGTTTCTGGACGAATCGGTGCATCGTTTCATTTCCGGCCCGGATCGGTGCATTAAATGCAACACCGGCATGGTTTTCAGCACAGTAACGAAACTGACCCAAACAAACCAAAACATTACTACTGGGTCCAAAAAAGTGGATTGGGTGCGTTCATTTTGTTTCTGGATGAATCGGTGCATCGTTTCATTTCCGGCCCGGATCGATGCATTAAATCCAACACTGGCATGATTTTCGTCACAGTAACGAAACTGACCCAAACGAACCGAAACATAACTATTGGGTCCAAAAAAGTGGATTGGGTGCATTTGTTTCGTTTCTGGACGAATCGGTGCATCGTTTCTTTTCCGGCCCGGATCGGTGCATTAAATGCAACACCGGCATGGTTTTCGGTACAGTAACGAAACTGACCCAAACAAACCAAAACATCACTATTGGGTCCAAAAAAGTCGATTGGGCGCATTCGTTTAGTTTCTGGACGAATCGGTGCATCGTTTCATTTCCGGCCCGGATCGGTGCATTAAATGCAACACCGGCATGGTTTTCGGCATAGTAACGAAACTGACCCAAACGAACCAAAACATCACTATTGTGTCCAAAAAAGTGGATTGGGTGCTTTCATTTTATTTCTGGATGAATCGGTGCATCGTTTCATTTCCGGCCTGGATCGATGCATTAAAAGCAACACCGGCATGGTTTTCGGCACAGTAACGAAACTGACCCAAACGAACCAAAACAAAACTATTGGGTCCAAAAAAGTCAATTCATCGCGTTCGTTTCATTTCTGGATGAATCGGTGCATCATTCCATTTCCGGCCCGGATCGATGCATTAAATGCAACACTGGCATGATTTTCGTCACAGTAACGAAACTGACCCAAACGAACCGAAACATAACTATTGGGTCCAAAAAAGTGGATTGGGTGCGTTTGTTTCGTTTCTGGACGAATCGGTGCGTCCTTTCATTTCCGGCCCGGACCGGTGCATTAAATGCACCAACGGCATGGTTTTCGGCACAGTAACGAAACTGACCCAAACGATCCAAAACATCACTATTGGTTCCAAAAAAGTGGATTGGGTGCGTTCATTTTGTTTCTAGCTGAATCGGTGCATCGTTCCATTTCCGGCCCGGATCGATGCATTAAATGCAACACCGGCATGATTTTTGGCACAGTAACGAAAATGACCCAAACGAACCAAAACATCACTATTGGGTCCAAAAAGGTAGATTGTATGCGTTCGTTTCATTTCTAGACGAATCGGTGCATCCTTTCATTTCTGGCCCGGATCGGTGCATTAAATGCACCAACGGCATGGTTTTCGGCACAGTAACAAAACTGACCCAAACAAATCCAAATATCACTATTGGGTCGAAAAAAGTGAATTGGGTGCGTTTGTTTCATTTCTGGATGAATCGGTGCATCCTTTCATCTCCGTCCCGGATCGGTGCATTAAATGCAACACCGGCATGGTTTTTGGCACAATAACGAAACTGACCCAAACGAACCAAAACATCACTATTGTGTCCAAAAAAGTGGATTGTGTGCGTTCATTTTGTTTCTGGATGAATCGGTGCATCCTTTCATCTCCGGCCCGGATCGGTGCATTAAATGCAACACCGGCATGGTTTTCGGCACAGTAACGAAACTGACCCAAACAAACCAAAACGTTACTACTGGGTCCAAAAAAGTGGATTGGGTGCGTTCATTTTGTTTCTGGATGAATCGGTGCATCGTTTCATTTCTGGACCGAATCGATGCATTAAATGCAACACTAGCATGATTTTCGTCACAGTAACAAAACTGACCCAAATGAACCGAAACATAACTATTGGGTCCAAAAAAGTGGATTGGGTGCGTTTGTTTCGTTTCTGGACGAATCGGTGCATCGTTTCTTTTCCGGCCCGAATCGATGCATTAAATGCAACACTTGCATGATTTTCATCACAGTAACAAAACTGACCCAAACAAACCAAAACATCACTATTGGGTCCAAAAAAGTCGATTGGGCACGTTCGTTTAGTTTCTGGACGAATCGGTGCATCGTTTCATTTCTGGCCCGGATCGGTGCATTAAATGCAACACCGGCATGGTTTTCGGCATAGTAACGAAACTGACCCAAACGAACCAAAACATCACTATTGGGTCCAAAAAGGTAGATTGGGTGCGTTTGTTTCATTTCTAGACGAATCGGTGCATCCTTTAATTTCCGGCCCGGATCGGTGCATTAAATGCACCACCGGCATGGTTTTCGGCACAGTAACGAAACTGACCCAAACAAATCCAAACATCACTATTGGGTCGAAAAAAGTGGATTGGGTGCGTTTGTTTCATTTCTGGACGAATCGGTGCATCCTTTCATCTCCGGCCCGGATCGGTGCATTAAATGCAACACCGGCATGGTTTTCGGCACAGTAACAAAACTGACCCAAACGAACCAAAACATCACTATTGTGTCCAAAAAAGTGGATTGGGTGCGTTCATTTTGTTTCTGGATGAATCGGTGCATCGTTTCATTTCCGGCCCGGATCGATGCATTAAATGCAACACCGGCATGGTTTTCGGCACAGTAACGAAACTGACCCAAACGAACCAAAACAAAACTATTGGGTCCAAAAAAGTCGATTGGGCGCGTTCGTTTCATTTCTGGATGAATCGGTGCATCATTTCATTTCCGGCCCGGATCGGTGCATTAAATGCAACACCGGCATGGTTTTCGGCACAGTAACGAAACTGACCCAAACGAACCAAAACATCACTATTGGGTCCAAAAAAGTGGATTGGGTGCGTTCATTTTGTTTCTAGATGAATCGGTGCATCGTTCCATTTCAGGCCCGGATCGATGCATTAAATGCAACACCCGCATGATTTTTGGCACAGTAACGAAAATGACCCAAACCAACCAAAACATCATTATTGGCTACATAAATGTGGATTTGGCATGTTCGTTTTGTTTCTGGACGAATCGGTGCATCGTTTCATTTCCGGCCCGGATCGGTGCATTAAATGCAACACCGGCATGGTTTTCAGCACAGTAACGAAACTGACCCAAACAAACCAAAACATTACTACTGGGTCCAAAAAAGTGGATTGGGTGCGTTCATTTTGTTTCTGGATGAATCGGTGCATCGTTTCATTTCCGGCCCGGATCGATGCATTAAATCCAACACTGGCATGATTTTCGTCACAGTAACGAAACTGACCCAAACGAACCGAAACATAACTATTGGGTCCAAAAAAGTGGATTGGGTGCATTTGTTTCGTTTCTGGACGAATCGGTGCATCGTTTCTTTTCCGGCCCGGATCGGTGCATTAAATGCAACACCGGCATGGTTTTCGGCACAGTAACGAAACTGACCCAAACAAACCAAAACATCACTATTGGGTCCAAAAAAGTCGATTGGGCGCATTCGTTTAGTTTCTGGACGAATCGGTGCATCGTTTCATTTCCGGCCCGGATCGGTGCATTAAATGCAACACCGGCATGGTTTTCGGCATAGTAACGAAACTGACCCAAACGAACCAAAACATCACTATTGTGTCCAAAAAAGTGGATTGGGTGCGTTCATTTTATTTCTGCATGAATCGGTGCATCGTTTCATTTCCGGCCTGGATCGATGCATTAAAAGCAACACCGGCATGGTTTTCGGCACAGTAACGAAACTGACCCAAACGAACCAAAACAAAACTATTGGGTCCAAAAAAGTCAATTCATCGCGTTCGTTTCATTTCTGGATGAATCGGTGCATCATTCCATTTCCGGCCCGGATCGATGCATTAAATGCAACACCGGCATGGTTTTCGGCACAGTAACGAAACTGACCCAAACGAACCAAAACAAAACTATTGGGTCCAAAAAAAGTCAATTCATCGCGTTCGTTTCATTTCTGGATGAATCGGTGCATCATTCCATTTCCGGCCCGGATCGATGCATTAAATGCAACACCGGCATGATTTTTGGCACAGTAACGAAAATGACCCAAACGAACCAAAACATCACTATTGGCTACATAAATGTGGATTTGGCATGTTCGTTTCGTTTCTGGACGAATCGGTGCATCGTTTCATTTCCGGCCGGGATCAGTGCATTAAATGCAACACCGGCATGGTTTTCGGCACAGTAACGAAACTGACCCAAACGAACCAAAACATTACTATTGGGTCCAAAAAAGTGGATTGGGTGCGTTCATTTTGTTTCTGGATGAATCAGTGCATCATTTCATTTCCGGCCCGGATCGATGCATTAAATGCAACACTGGCATGATTTTCGTCACAGTATCGAAACTGACCCAAACGAACCGAAACATAACTATTGGGTCCAAAAAAGTGGATTGGGTGCGTTTGTATCGTTTCTGGACGAATCGGTGCATCCTTTCATTTCCGGCCCGGATCGGTGCATTAAATGCACCAACGGCATGGTTTTCGGCACAGTAACGAAACTGACCCAAACAAATCCAAACATCACTATTGGGTCCAAAAAAGTGGATTGGGTGCGTTCATTTTGTTTCTAGATGAATCGGTGCATCGTTCCATTTCCGGCCCGGATCGATGCATTAAATGCAACACCCGCATGATTTTTGGTACAGTAACGAAAATGACCCAAACCAACCAAAACATCATTATTGGCTACATAAATGTGGATTTGGCATGTTCGTTTTGTTTCTGGACGAATCGGTGCATCGTTTCATTTCCGGCCCGGATCGGTGCATTAAATGCAACACCGGCATGGTTTTCAGCACAGTAACGAAACTGACCCAAACGAACCAAAACATTACTACTGGTTCCAAAAAATTGGATTGGGTGCGTTCATTTTGTTTCTGGATGAATCGGTGCATCGTTCATTTCCGGCCCGGATCGATGCATTAAATCCAACACTGGCATGATTTTCGTCACAGTAACGAAACTGACCCAAACGAACCGAAACATAACTATTGGGTCCAAAAAAGTGGATTGGGTGCATTTGTTTCGTTTCTGGACGAATCGGTGCATCGTTTCTTTTCCGGCCCGGATCGGTGCATTAAATGCAACACCGGCATGGTTTTCGGCACAGTAACGAAACTGACCCAAACAAACCAAAACATCACTATTGGGTCCAAAAAAGTCGATTGGGCGCATTCGTTTAGTTTCTGGACGAATCGGTGCATCGTTTCATTTCCGGCCCGGATCGGTGCATTAAATGCAACACCGGCATGGTTTTCGGCACAGTAACGAAACTGACCCAAACGAACCAAAACAAAACTATTGGGTCCAAAAAAGTCAATTCATCGCGTTCGTTTCATTTCTGGATGAATCGGTGCATCATTCCATTTCCGGCCCGGATCGATGCATTAAATGCAACACCGGCATGATTTTTGGCACAGTAACGAAAATGACCCAAACGAACCAAAACATCACTATTGGCTACATAAATGTGGATTTGGCATGTTCGTTTCGTTTCTGGACGAATCGGTGCATCGTTTCATTTCCGGCCCGGATCGGTGCATTAAATGCAACACCGGCATGGTTTTCGGCATAGTAACGAAACTGACCCAAACGAACCAAAACATCACTATTGTGTCCAAAAAAGTGGATTGGGTGCTTTCATTTTATTTCTGGATGAATCGGTGCATCGTTTCATTTCCGGCCTGGATCGATGCATTAAAAGCAACACCGGCATGGTTTTCGGCACAGTAACGAAACTGACCCAAACGAACCAAAACAAAACTATTGGGTCCAAAAAAGTCAATTCATCGCGTTCGTTTCATTTCTGGATGAATCGGTGCATCATTCCATTTCCGGCCCGGATCGATGCATTAAATGCAACACCGGCATGGTTTTCGGCACAGTAAGGAAACTGACCCAAACGAACCAAAACATCACTATTGTGTCCAAAAAAGTGGATTGGGTGCGTTCATTTTATTTCTGCATGAATCGGTGCATCGTTTCATTTCCGGCCTGGATCGATGCATTAAAAGCAACACCGGCATGGTTTTCGGCACAGTAACGAAACTGACCCAAACGAACCAAAACAAAACTATTGGGTCCAAAAAAGTCAATTCATCGCGTTCGTTTCATTTCTGGATGAATCGGTGCATCATTCCATTTCCGGCCCGGATCGATGCATTAAATGCAACACCGGCATGGTTTTCGGCACAGTAACGAAACTGACCCAAACGAACCAAAACAAAACTATTGGGTCCAAAAAAAGTCAATTCATCGCGTTCGTTTCATTTCTGGATGAATCGGTGCATCATTCCATTTCCGGCCCGGATCGATGCATTAAATGCAACACCGGCATGATTTTTGGCACAGTAACGAAAATGACCCAAACGAACCAAAACATCACTATTGGCTACATAAATGTGGATTTGGCATGTTCGTTTCGTTTCTGGACGAATCGGTGCATCGTTTCATTTCCGGCCGGGATCAGTGCATTAAATGCAACACCGGCATGGTTTTCGGCACAGTAACGAAACTGACCCAAACGAACCAAAACATTACTATTGGGTCCAAAAAAGTGGATTGGGTGCGTTCATTTTGTTTCTGGATGAATCAGTGCATCATTTCATTTCCGGCCCGGATCGATGCATTAAATGCAACACTGGCATGATTTTCGTCACAGTATCGAAACTGACCCAAACGAACCGAAACATAACTATTGGGTCCAAAAAAGTGGATTGGGTGCGTTTGTATCGTTTCTGGACGAATCGGTGCATCCTTTCATTTCCGGCCCGGATCGGTGCATTAAATGCACCAACGGCATGGTTTTCGGCACAGTAACGAAACTGACCCAAACAAATCCAAACATCACTATTGGGTCCAAAAAAGTGGATTGGGTGCGTTCATTTTGTTTCTAGATGAATCGGTGCATCGTTCCATTTCCGGCCCGGATCGATGCATTAAATGCAACACCCGCATGATTTTTGGTACAGTAACGAAAATGACCCAAACCAACCAAAACATCATTATTGGCTACATAAATGTGGATTTGGCATGTTCGTTTTGTTTCTGGACGAATCGGTGCATCGTTTCATTTCCGGCCCGGATCGGTGCATTAAATGCAACACCGGCATGGTTTTCAGCACAGTAACGAAACTGACCCAAACGAACCAAAACATTACTACTGGTTCCAAAAAATTGGATTGGGTGCGTTCATTTTGTTTCTGGATGAATCGGTGCATCGTTCATTTCCGGCCCGGATCGATGCATTAAATCCAACACTGGCATGATTTTCGTCACAGTAACGAAACTGACCCAAACGAACCGAAACATAACTATTGGGTCCAAAAAAGTGGATTGGGTGCATTTGTTTCGTTTCTGGACGAATCGGTGCATCGTTTCTTTTCCGGCCCGGATCGGTGCATTAAATGCAACACCGGCATGGTTTTCGGCACAGTAACGAAACTGACCCAAACAAACCAAAACATCACTATTGGGTCCAAAAAAGTCGATTGGGCGCATTCGTTTAGTTTCTGGAC
Organism: Echinochloa phyllopogon; assembly: GCA_033239725.1. Taxonomy (NCBI): domain Eukaryota; kingdom Viridiplantae; phylum Streptophyta; class Magnoliopsida; order Poales; family Poaceae; genus Echinochloa; species Echinochloa phyllopogon. The sequence continues at coordinate 36,940,914 of BTCW01000018.1, forward strand.
GAATCGGTGCATCGTTTCATTTCCGGCCCGGATCGGTGCATTAAATGCAACACCGGCATGGTTTTCGGCACAGTAACGAAACTGACCCAAACGAACCAAAACAAAACTATTGGGTCCAAAAAAGTCAATTCATCGCGTTCGTTTCATTTCTGGATGAATCGGTGCATCATTCCATTTCCGGCCCGGATCGATGCATTAAATGCAACACCGGCATGATTTTTGGCACAGTAACGAAAATGACCCAAACGAACCAAAACATCACTATTGGCTACATAAATGTGGATTTGGCATGTTCGTTTCGTTTCTGGACGAATCGGTGCATCGTTTCATTTCCGGCCGGGATCAGTGCATTAAATGCAACACCGGCATGGTTTTCGGCACAGTAACGAAACTGACCCAAACGAACCAAAACATTACTATTGGGTCCAAAAAAGTGGATTGGGTGCGTTCATTTTGTTTCTGGATGAATCGGTGCATCATTTCATTTCCGGCCCGGATCGATGCATTAAATGCAACACTGGCATGATTTTCGTCACAGTATCGAAACTGACCCAAACGAACCGAAACATAACTATTGGGTCCAAAAAAGTGGATTGGGTGCGTTTGTTTCGTTTCTGGACGAATCGGTGCGTCCTTTCATTTCCGGCCCGGATCGGTGCATTAAATGCACCAACGGCATGGTTTTCGGCACAGTAACGAAACTGACCCAAACAAATCCAAACATCACTATTGGGCCGAAAAAAGTGGATTGGGTGCATTCATTTTGTTTCTGGATGAATCGGTGCATCGTTTCATTTCCGACCCGGATCGATGCATTAAATGCAACACCGGCATGGTTTTCGGCACAGTAACGAAACTTACCCAAACGAACCAAAACAAAACTATTGGGTCCAAAAAAGTCGATTGGGCGCATTCGTTTCATTTCTGGATGAATCGGTGTATCATTTCATTTCCGGCCCGGATCGGTGCATTAAATGCAACACCGGCATGGTTTTCGGCACAGTAACGAAACTGACCCAAACGAACCAAAACAAAACTATTGGGTCCAAAAAAGTCAATTCATCGCGTTCGTTTCATTTCTGGATGAATCGGTGCATCATTCCATTTCCGGCCCGGATCGATGCATTAAATGCAACACCGGCATGGTTTTCGGCACAGTAACGAAACTGACCCAAACAAACCAAAACAAAACTATTGGGTCCAAAAAAGTCAATTCATCGCGTTCGTTTCATTTCTGGATGAATCGGTGCATCATTCCATTTCCGGCCCGGATCGATGCATTAAATGCAACACCGGCATGATTTTTGGCACAGTAACGAAAATGACCCAAACGAACCAAAACATCACTATTGGCTACATAAATGTGGATTTGGCATGTTCGTTTCGTTTCTGGACGAATCGGTGCATCGTTTCATTTCCGGCCTGGATCGGTGCATTAAATGCAACACCGGCATGGTTTTCAGCACAGTAACGAAACTGACCCAAACGAACCAAAACATTACTATTGGGTCCAAAAAAGTCGATTGGGTGCGTTCGTTTCATTTCTGGATGAATCGGTGTATCATTTCATTTCCGGCCCGGATCGGTGCATTAAATGCAACACCGGCATGGTTTTCGGCACAGTAACGAAACTGACCCAAACGAACCAAAACATCACTATTGGGTCCAAAAAAGTGGATTGGGTGCGTTCACTTTGTTTCTAGATGAATCGGTGCATCGTTCCATTTCCGGCCCGGATCGATGCATTAAATGCAACACTGGCATGATTTTTGGCACAGTAACGAAAATGACCCAAACGAACCAAAACATCACTATTGGCTACATAAATGTGGATTTGGCATGTTCGTTTCGTTTCTGGACGAATCGGTGCATCGTTTCATTTCTGGCCTGGATCGGTGCATTAAATGCAACACCGGCATGGTTTTCAGCACAGTAACGAAACTGACCCAAACGAACCAAAACATCACTATTGGGTCCAAAAAAGTGGATTGGGTGCGTTCATTTTGTTTCTAGATGAATCGGTGCGTCGTTCCATTTCCGGCCCGGATGGATGCATTAAATGCAACACCGGCATGATTTTTGGCACAGTAACGAAAATGACCCAAACGAACCAAAAAATCACTATTGGCTACATAAATGTGGATTTGGCATGTTCGTTTCGTTTCTGGACGAATCGGTGCATCGTTTCATTTCCGGCCCGGATCGGTGCATTAAATGCAACACTGGCATGATTTTTGGCACAGTAACGAAAATGACCCAAACGAACCAAAACATCACTATTGGCTACATAAATGTGGATTTGGCATGTTCGTTTCGTTTCTGGACGAATCGGTGCATCGTTTCATTTCTGGCTTGGATCGGTGCATTAAATGCAACACCGGCATGGTTTTCAGCACAGTAACGAAACTGACCCAAACGAACCAAAACATCACTATTGGGTCCAAAAAAGTGGATTGGGTGCCTTCATTTTGTTTCTAGATGAATCGGTGCATCGTTCCATTTCCGGCCCGGATCGATGCATTAAATGCTACACCGGCATGATTTTTGGCACAGTAACGAAAATGACCCAAACGAACCAAAAAATCACTATTGGCTACATAAATGTGGATTTGGCATGTTCGTTTCGTTTCTGGATGAATCGGTGCATCGTTCCATTTCCGGCCCGGATCGATGCATTAAATGCAACACCGGCATGATTTTTGGCACAGTAACGAAAATGACCCAAACGAACCGAAACATAACTATTGGGTCCAAAAAAGTGGATTGGGTGCGTTTGTTTCGTTTCTGGACGAATCGGTGCATCCTTTCATTTCCGGCCCGGACCGGTGCATTAAATGCACCAACGGCATGGTTTTCGGCACAGTAACGAAACTGACCCAAACGAACCAAAACAAAACTATTGGGTCCAAAAAAGTCAATTCATCGCGTTCGTTTCATTTCTGGATGAATCGGTGCATCATTCCATTTCCGGCCCGGATCGATGCATTAAATGCAACACCGGCATGATTTTTGGCACAGTAACGAAAATGACCCAAACGAACCAAAAAATCACTATTGGCTACATAAATGTGGATTTGGCATGTTCGTTTCGTTTCTGGACGAATCGGTGCATCGTTTCATTTCCGGCCCGGATCGGTGCATTAAATGCAACACCGGCATGGTTTTCGGCACAGTAACGAAACTGACCCAAACGAACCAAAACATTACTATTGGTTCAAAAAAAGTGGATTGGGTGCGTTCATTTTGTTTCTAGATGAATCGGTGCATCATTTCATTTCCGGCCCGGATCGATGCATTAAATGCAACACTGGCATGATTTTCGTCACAGTAACGAAACTGACCCAAACGAACCGAAACATAACTATTGGGTCCAAAAAAGTGGATTGGGTGCGTTTGTTTCGTTTCTGGACGAATCGGTGCATCCTTTCATTTCCGGCCCGGACCAACGGCATGGTTTTCGGCACAGTAACGAAACTGACCCAAACGAACCAAAACATCACTATTGGGTCCAAAAAAGTCGATTGATCGCGTTCGTTTCATTTCTGGATGAATCGGTGCATCATTCCATTTCCGGCCCGGAACGATGCATTAAATGCAACACCGGCATGATTTTTGGCACAGTAACGAAAATGACCCAAACGAACCAAAACATCACTATTGGCTACATAAATGTGGATTTGGCATGTTCGTTTCGTTTCTGGACGAATCGGTGCATCGTTTCATTTCCGGCCCGGATCGGTGCATTAAATGCAACACCGGCATGGTTTTCGGCACAGTAACGAAACTGACCCAAACGAACCAAAACATTACTATTGGGTCCAAAAAAGTGGATTGGGTGCGTTCATTTTGTTTCTGGATGAATCGGTGCATCGTTTCATTTCCGGCCCGGATCGATGCATTAAATGCAACACTGGCATGATTTTCGTCACAGTAACGAAACTGACCCAAACGAACCGAAACATAACTATTGGGTCCAAAAAAGTGGATTGGGTGCGTTTGTTTCGTTTCTGGACGAATCGGTGCGTCCTTTCATTTCCGGCCCGGATCGGTGCATTAAATGCACCAACGGCATGGTTTTCGGCACAGTAACGAAACTGACCCAAACAAATCCAAACATCACTATTGGGTCGAAAAAAGTGGATTGGGTGCATTAGTTTCATTTCTGGACGAATCGGTGCATCCTTTCATCTCCGGCCCGGATCGGTGCATTAAATGCAACACCGGCATGGTTTTCGGCACAGTAACGAAACTGACCCAAACGAACCAAAACATTACTATTGGGTACATAAATGTGGATTTGGCAAGTTCGTTTCATTTCTGGACGAATCGGTGCATCGTTTCATTTCCGGCCCGCATCGGTGCATTAAATGCAACACCGGCATGGTTTTCGGCACATTAACGAAACTTACCCAAACGAACCAAAACATTACTATTGGGTCCAAAAAAGTGGATTGGGTGCGTTCATTTTGTTTCTGGTTGAATCGGTGCATCGTTTCATTTCCGGCCCGGATCGATGCATTAAATGCAACACCGGCATGGTTTTCGGCACAGTAACGAAACTGACCCAAACGAACCAAAACAAAACTATTGGGTCCAAAAAAGTCGATTGGGCGCGTTCGTTTCATTTCTGGATGAATCGGTGCATCATTTCATTTCCGGCCCGGATCGGTGCATTAAATGCACCAACGGCATGGTTTTCGGCACAGTAACGAAACTGACCCAAACAAATCCAAACATTACTATTGGGTCGAAAAAAGTGGATTGGGTGCGTTTGTTTCATTTCTGGACGAATCGGTGCATCCTTTCATCTCTGGCCCGGATCGGTGCATTAAATGCAACACCGGCATGGTTTTCGGCACAGTAAGGAAACTGACCCAAACGAACCAAAACATCACTATTGTGTCCAAAAAAGTGGATTGGGTGCGTTCATTTTATTTCTGGATGAATCGGTGCATCGTTTCATTTCCGGCCTGGATCGATGCATTAAAAGCAACACCGGCATGGTTTTCGGCACAGTAACGAAACTGACCCAAACGAACCAAAACAAAACTATTGGGTCCAAAAAAGTCAATTCATCGCGTTCGTTTCATTTCTGGATGAATCGGTGCATCATTCCATTTCCGGCCCGGATCGATGCATTAAATGCAACACCGGCATGGTTTTCGGCACAGTAACGAAACTGACCCAAACGAACCAAAACAAAACTATTGGGTCCAAAAAAGTCAATTCATCGCGTTCGTTTCATTTCTGGATGAATCGGTGCATCGTTCCATTTCCGGCCCGGATCGATGCATTAAATGCAACACCGGCATGATTTTTGGCACAGTAACGAAAATGACCCAAACGAACCAAAAAATCACTATTGGCTACATAAATGTGGATTTGGCATGTTCGTTTCGTTTCTGGACGAATCGGTGCATCGTTTCATTTCCGGCCCGGATCGGTGCATTAAATGCAACACCGGCATGGTTTTCGGCACAGTAACGAAACTGACCCAAACGAACCAAAACATTACTATTGGTTCAAAAAAAGTGGATTGGGTGCGTTCATTTTGTTTGTAGATGAATCGGTGCATCATTTCATTTCCGGCCCGGATCGATGCATTAAATGCAACACTGGCATGATTTTCGTCACAGTAACGAAACTGACCCAAACGAACCGAAACATAACTATTGGGTCCAAAAAAGTGGATTGGGTGCGTTTGTTTCGTTTCTGGACGAATCGGTGCATCCTTTCATTTCCGGCCCGGACCGGTGCATTAAATGCACCAACGGCATGGTTTTCGGCACAGTAACGAAACTGACCCAAACGAACCAAAACATCACTATTGGGTCCAAAAAAGTCGATTGATCGCGTTCGTTTCATTTCTGGATGAATCGGTGCATCATTCCATTTCCGGCCCGGAACGATGCATTAAATGCAACACCGGCATGATTTTTGGCACAGTAACGAAAATGACCCAAACGAACCAAAACATCACTATTGGCTACATAAATGTGGATTTGGCATGTTCGTTTCGTTTCTGGACGAATCGGTGCATCGTTTCATTTCCGGCCCGGATCGGTGCATTAAATGCAACACCGGCATGGTTTTCGGCACAGTAACGAAACTGACCCAAACGAACCAAAACATTACTATTGGGTCCAAAAAAGTGGATTGGGTGCGTTCATTTTGTTTCTGGATGAATCGGTGCATCATTTCATTTCCGGCCCGGATCGATGCATTAAATGCAACACTGGCATGATTTTCGTCACAGTAACGAAACTGACCCAAACGAACCGAAACATAACTATTGGGTCCAAAAAAGTGGATTGGGTGCGTTTGTTTCGTTTCTGGACGAATCGGTGCGTCCTTTCATTTCCGGCCCGGATCGGTGCATTAAATGCACCAACGGCATGGTTTTCGGCACAGTAACGAAACTGACCCAAACAAATCCAAACATCACTATTGGGTTGAAAAAAGTGGATTGGGTGCGTTAGTTTCATTTCTGGACGAATCGGTGCATCCTTTCATCTCCGGCCCGGATCGGTGCATTAAATGCAACACCGGCATGGTTTTCGGCACAGTAACGAAACTGACCCAAACGAACCAAAACATTACTATTGGGTACATAAATGTGGATTTGGCAAGTTCGTTTCATTTCTGGACGAATCGGTGCATCGTTTCATTTCCGGCCCGCATCGGTGCATTAAATGCAACACCGGCATGGTTTTCGGCACATTAACGAAACTTACCCAAACGAACCAAAACATTACTATTGGGTCCAAAAAAGTGGATTGGGTGCGTTCATTTTGTTTCTGGTTGAATCGGTGCATCGTTTCATTTCCGGCCCGGATCGATGCATTAAATGCAACACCGGCATGGTTTTCGGCACAGTAACGAAACTGACCCAAACGAACCAAAACAAAACTATTGGGTCCAAAAAAGTCGATTGGGCGCGTTCGTTTCATTTTTGGATGAATCGGTGCATCATTTCATTTCCGGCCCGGATCGGTGCATTAAATGCAACACCGGCATGGTTTTCGGCACAGTAACGAAACTGACCCAAACGAACCAAAACATCACTATTGGGTCCAAAAAAGTGGATTGGGTGCGTTGATTTTGTTTCTAGATGAATCAGTGCATCGTTCCATTTCCGGCCCGGATCGATGCATTAAATGCAACACCCGCATGATTTTTGGCACAGTAACGAAAATGACCCAAACCAGCCAAAACATCATTATTGGCTACATAAATGTGGATTTGGCATGTTCGTTTTGTTTCTGGACGAATCGGTGCATCGTTTCATTTCCGGCCCGGATCGGTGCATTAAATGCAACACCGGCATGGTTTTCAGCACAGTAACGAAACTGACCCAAACGAACCAAAACATTACTACTGGGTCCAAAAAAGTGGATTGGGTGCGTTCATTTTGTTTCTGGATGAATCGGTGCATCGTTTCATTTCCGGCCCGGATCGATGCATTAAATCCAACACTGGCATGATTTTCGTCACAGTAACGAAACTGACCCAAACGAACCGAAACATAACTATTGGGTCCAAAAAAGTGGATTGGGTGCATTTGTTTCGTTTCTGGACGAATCGGTGCATCGTTTCTTTTCCGGCCCGGATCGGTGCATTAAATGCAACACCGGCATGGTTTTCGGCACAGTAACGAAACTGACCCAAACAAACCAAAACATCACTATTGGGTCCAAAAAAGTCGATTGGGCGCATTCGTTTAGTTTCTGGACGAATCGGTGCATCGTTTCATTTCCGGCCCGGATCGGTGCATTAAATGCAACACCGGCATGGTTTTCGGCATAGTAACGAAACTGACCCAAACGAACCAAAACATCACTATTGGGTCCAAAAAGGTAGATTGGATGCGTTCGTTTCATTTCTAGACGAATCGGTGCATCCTTTCATTTCTGGCCCAGATCTGTGCATTAAATGCACCAACGGCATGGTTTTCGGCACAGTAACGAAACTGACCCAAACAAATCCAAACATTACTATTGGGTCGAAAAAAGTGGATTGGGTGCGTTTGTTTCATTTCTGGACGAATCGGTGCATCCTTTCATCTCTGGCCCGGATCGGTGCATTAAATGCAACACCGGCATGGTTTTCGGCACAGTAAGGAAACTGACCCAAACGAACCAAAACATCACTATTGTGTCCAAAAAAGTGGATTGGGTGCGTTCATTTTATTTCTGGATGAATCGGTGCATCGTTTCATTTCCGGCCTGGATCGATGCATTAAAAGCAACACCGGCATGGTTTTCGGCACAGTAACGAAACTGACCCAAACGAACCAAAACAAAACTATTGGGTCCAAAAAAGTCAATTCATCGCGTTCGTTTCATTTCTGGATGAATCGGTGCATCATTCCATTTCCGGCCCGGATCGATGCATTAAATGCAACACCGGCATGGTTTTCGGCACAGTAACGAAACTGACCCAAACGAACCAAAACAAAACTATTGGGTCCAAAAAAGTCAATTCATCGCGTTCGTTTCATTTCTGGATGAATCGGTGCATCATTCCATTTCCGGCCCGGATCGATGCATTAAATGCAACACCGGCATGATTTTTGGCACAGTAACGAAAATGACCCAAACGAACCAAAAAATCACTATTGGCTACATAAATGTGGATTTGGCATGTTCGTTTCGTTTCTGGACGAATCGGTGCATCGTTTCATTTCCGGCCGGGATCGGTGCATTAAATGCAACACCGGCATGGTTTTCGGCACAGTAACGAAACTGACCCAAACGAACCAAAACATTACTATTGGGTCCAAAAAAGTGGATTGGGTGCGTTCATTTTGTTTCTGGATGAATCGGTGCATCATTTCATTTCCGGCCCGGATCGATGCATTAAATGCAACACTGGCATGATTTTCGTCACAGTAACGAAACTGACCCAAACGAACCGAAACATAACTATTGGGTCCAAAAAAGTGGATTGGGTGCGTTTGTTTCGTTTCTGGACGAATCGGTGCGTCCTTTCATTTCCGGCCCGGACCGGTGCATTAAATGCACCAACGGCATGGTTTTCGGCACAGTAACGAAACTGACCCAAACAAATCCAAACATCACTATTGGGTCGAAAAAAGTGGATTGGGTGCGTTCATTTTGTTTCTGGATGAATCGGTGCATCGTTTCATTTCCGGCCCGGATCGATGCATTAAATGCAACACCGGCATGGTTTTCGGCACAGTAACGAAACTGACCCAAACGAACCAAAACATCACTATTGGGTCCAAAAAAGTGGATTGGGTGCGTTCATTTTGTTTCTAGATGAATCGGTGCATCGTTCCATTTCCGGCCCGGATGGATGCATTAAATGCAACACCGGCATGATTTTTGGCACAGTAACGAAAATGACCCAAACGAACCAAAAAATCACTATTGGCTACATAAATGTGGATTTGGCATGTTCGTTTCGTTTCTGGACGAATCGGTGCATCGTTTCATTTCCGGCCCGGATCGGTGCATTAAATGCAACACCGGCATGGTTTTCGGCACAGTAACGAAACTGACCCAAACGAACCAAAACATTACTATTGGTTCAAAAAAAGTGGATTGGGTGCGTTCATTTTGTTTCTAGATGAATCGGTGCATCATTTCATTTCCGGCCCGGATCGATGCATTAAATGCAACACTAGCATGATTTTCGTCACAGTAACGAAACTGACCCAAACGAACCGAAACATAACTATTGGGTCCAAAAAAGTGGATTGGGTGCGTTTGTTTCGTTTCTGGACGAATCGGTGCATCCTTTCATTTCCGGCCCGGACCGGTGCATTAAATGCACCAACGGCATGGTTTTCGGCACAGTAACGAAACTGACCCAAACGAACCAAAACATCACTATTGGGTCCAAAAAAGTCGATTGATCGCGTTCGTTTCATTTCTGGATGAATCGGTGCATCATTCCATTTCCGGCCCGGAACGATGCATTAAATGCAACACCGGCATGATTTTTGGCACAGTAACGAAAATGACCCAAACGAACCAAAACATCACTATTGGCTACATAAATGTGGATTTGGCATGTTCGTTTCGTTTCTGGACGAATCGGTGCATCGTTTCATTTCCGGCCCGGATCGGTGCATTAAATGCAACACCGGCATGGTTTTCGGCACAGTAACGAAACTGACCCAAACGAACCAAAACATTACTATTGGGTCCAAAAAAGTGGATTGGGTGCGTTCATTTTGTTTCTGGATGAATCGGTGCATCGTTTCATTTCCGGCCCGGATCGATGCATTAAATGCAACACTGGCATGATTTTCGTCACAGTAACGAAACTGACCCAAACGAACCGAAACATAACTATTGGGTCCAAAAAAGTGGATTGGGTGCGTTTGTTTCGTTTCTGGACGAATCGGTGCGTCCTTTCATTTCCGGCCCGGATCGGTGCATTAAATGCACCAACGGCATGGTTTTCGGCACAGTAACTACACTGACCCAAACAAATCCAAACATCACTATTGGGTCGAAAAAAGTGGATTGGGTGCGTTAGTTTCATTTCTGGACGAATCGGTGCATCCTTTCATCTCCGGCCCGGATCGGTGCATTAAATGCAACACCGGCATGGTTTTCGGCACAGTAACGAAACTGACCCAAACGAACCAAAACATTACTATTGGGTACATAAATGTGGATTTGGCAAGTTCGTTTCATTTCTGGACGAATCGGTGCATCGTTTCATTTCCGGCCCGCATCGGTGCATTAAATGCAACACCGGCATGGTTTTCGGCACATTAACGAAACTTACCCAAACGAACCAAAACATTACTATTGGGTCCAAAAAAGTGGATTGGGTGCGTTCATTTTGTTTCTGGTTGAATCGGTGCATCGTTTCATTTCCGGCCCGGATCGATGCATTAAATGCAACACCGGCATGGTTTTCGGCACAGTAACGAAACTGACCCAAACGAACCAAAACAAAACTATTGGGTCCAAAAAAGTCGATTGGGCGCGTTCGTTTCATTTCTGGATGAATCGGTGCATCATTTCATTTCCGGCCCGGATCGGTGCATTAAATGCAACACCGGCATGGTTTTCGGCACAGTAACGAAACTGACCCAAACGAACCAAAACATCACTATTGGGTCCAAAAAAGTGGATTGGGTGCGTTCATTTTGTTTCTAGATGAATCAGTGCATCGTTCCATTTCCGGCCCGGATCGATGCATTAAATGCAACACCCGCATGATTTTTGGCACAGTAACGAAAATGACCCAAACCAACCAAAACATCATTATTGGCTACATAAATGTGGATTTGGCATGTTCGTTTTGTTTCTGGACGAATCGGTGCATCGTTTCATTTCCGGCCCGGATCGGTGCATTAAATGCAACACCGGCATGGTTTTCAGCACAGTAACGAAACTGACCCAAACGAACCAAAACATTACTACTGGGTCCAAAAAAGTGGATTGGGTGCGTTCATTTTGTTTCTGGATGAATCGGTGCATCGTTTCATTTCCGGCCCGGATCGATGCATTAAATCCAACACTGGCATGATTTTCGTCACAGTAACGAAACTGACCCAAACGAACCGAAACATAACTATTGGGTCCAAAAAAGTGGATTGGGTGCATTTGTTTCGTTTCTGGACGAATCGGTGCATCGTTTCTTTTCCTGCCCGGATCGGTGCATTAAATGCAACACCGGCATGGTTTTCGGCACAGTAACGAAACTGACCCAAACAAACCAAAACATCACTATTGGGTCCAAAAAAGTTGATTGGGTGCATTCGTTTAGTTTCTGGACGAATCGGTGCATCGTTTCATTTCCGGCCCGGATCGGTGCATTAAATGCAACACCGGCATGGTTTTCGGCATAGTAACGAAACTGACCCAAACGAACCAAAACATCACTATTGGGTCCAAAAAGGTAGATTGGATGCGTTCATTTCATTTCTAGACGAATCGGTGCATCCTTTCATTTCTGGCCCAGATCGGTGCATTAAATGCACCAACGGCATGGTTTTCGGCACAGTAACGAAACTGACCCAAACAAATCCAAACATTACTATTGGGTTGAAAAAAGTGGATTGGGTGCGTTTGTTTCATTTCTGGACGAATCGGTGCATCCTTTCATCTCTGGCCCGGATCGGTGCATTAAATGCAACACCGGCATGGTTTTCGGCACAGTAAGGAAACTGACCCAAACGAACCAAAACATCACTATTGTGTCCAAAAAAGTGGATTGGGTGCGTTCATTTTATTTCTGGATGAATCGGTGCATCGTTTCATTTCCGGCCTGGATCGATGCATTAAAAGCAACACCGGCATGGTTTTCGGCACAGTAACGAAACTGACCCAAACGAACCAAAACAAAACTATTGGGTCCAAAAAAGTCAATTCATCGCGTTCGTTTCATTTTTGGATGAATCGGTGCATCATTCCATTTCCGGCCCGGATCGATGCATTAAATGCAACACCGGCATGGTTTTCGGCACAGTAACGAAACTGACCCAAACGAACCAAAACAAAACTATTGGGTCCAAAAAAGTCAATTCATCGCGTTCGTTTCATTTCTGGATGAATCGGTGCATCATTCCATTTCCGGCCCGGATCGATGCATTAAATGCAACACCGGCATGATTTTTGGCACAGTAACGAAAATGACCCAAACGAACCAAAACATCACTATTGGCTACATAAATGTGGATTTGGCATGTTCGTTTCGTTTCTGGACGAATCGGTGCATCGTTTCATTTCCGGCCGGGATCGGTGCATTAAATGCAACACCGGCATGGTTTTCGGCACAGTAACGAAACTGACCCAAACGAACCAAAACATTACTATTGGGTCCAAAAAAGTGGATTGGGTGCGTTCATTTTGTTTCTGGATGAATCGGTGCATCATTTCATTTCCGGCCCGGATCGATGCATTAAATGCAACACTGGCATGATTTTCGTCACAGTATCGAAACTGACCCAAACGAACCGAAACATAACTATTGGGTCCAAAAAAGTGGATTGGGTGCGTTTGTTTCGTTTCTGGACGAATCGGTGCGTCCTTTCATTTCCGGCCCGGATCGGTGCATTAAATGCACCAACGGCATGGTTTTCGGCACAGTAACGAAACTGACCCAAACAAATCCAAACATCACTATTGGGTCGAAAAAAGTGGATTGGGTGCGTTCATTTTGTTTCTGGATGAATCGGTGCATCGTTTCATTTCCGGCCCGGATCGATGCATTAAATGCAACACCGGCATGGTTTTCGGCACAGTAACGAAACTGACCCAAACGAACCAAAACATCACTATTGGGTCCAAAAAAGTGGATTGGGTGCGTTCATTTTGTTTCTAGATGAATCGGTGCATCGTTCCATTTCCGGCCCGGATGGATGCATTAAATGCAACACCGGCATGATTTTTGGCACAGTAACGAAAATGACCCAAACGAACCAAAAAATCACTATTGGCTACATAAATGTGGATTTGGCATGTTCGTTTCGTTTCTGGACGAATCGGTGCATCGTTTCATTTCCGGCCCGGATCGGTGCATTAAATGCAACACCGGCATGGTTTTCGGCACAGTAACGAAACTGACCCAAACGAACCAAAACATTACTATTGGTTCAAAAAAAGTGGATTGGGTGCGTTCATTTTGTTTCTAGATGAATCGGTGCATCATTTCATTTCCGGCCCGGATCGATGCATTAAATGCAACACTAGCATGATTTTCGTCACAGTAACGAAACTGACCCAAACGAACCGAAACATAACTATTGGGTCCAAAAAAGTGGATTGGGTGCGTTTGTTTCGTTTCTGGACGAATCGGTGCATCCTTTCATTTCCGGCCCGGACCGGTGCATTAAATGCACCAACGGCATGGTTTTCGGCACAGTAACGAAACTGACCCAAACGAACCAAAACATCACTATTGGGTCCAAAAAAGTCGATTGATCGCGTTCGTTTCATTTCTGGATGAATCGGTGCATCATTCCATTTCCGGCCCGGAACGATGCATTAAATGCAACACCGGCATGATTTTTGGCACAGTAACGAAAATGACCCAAACGAACCAAAACATCACTATTGGCTACATAAATGTGGATTTGGCATGTTCGTTTCGTTTCTGGACGAATCGGTGCATCGTTTCATTTCCGGCCCGGATCGGTGCATTAAATGCAACACCGGCATGGTTTTCGGCACAGTAACGAAACTGACCCAAACGAACCAAAACATTACTATTGGGTCCAAAAAAGTGGATTGGGTGCGTTCATTTTGTTTCTGGATGAATCGGTGCATCGTTTCATTTCCGGCCCGGATCGATGCATTAAATGCAACACTGGCATGATTTTCGTCACAGTAACGAAACTGACCCAAACGAACCGAAACATAACTATTGGGTCCAAAAAAGTGGATTGGGTGCGTTTGTTTCGTTTCTGGACGAATCGGTGCGTCCTTTCATTTCCGGCCCGGATCGGTGCATTAAATGCACCAACGGCATGGTTTTCGGCACAGTAACGAAACTGACCCAAACAAATCCAAACATCACTATTGGGTCGAAAAAAGTGGATTGGGTGCGTTAGTTTCATTTCTGGACGAATCGGTGCATCCTTTCATCTCCGGCCCGGATCGGTGCATTAAATGCAACACCGGCATGGTTTTCGGCACAGTAACGAAACTGACCCAAACGAACCAAAACATTACTATTGGGTACATAAATGTGGATTTGGCAAGTTCGTTTCATTTCTGGACGAATCGGTGCATCGTTTCATTTCCGGCCCGCATCGGTGCATTAAATGCAACACCGGCATGGTTTTCGGCACATTAACGAAACTTACCCAAACGAACCAAAACATTACTATTGGGTCCAAAAAAGTGGATTGGGTGCGTTCATTTTGTTTCTGGTTGAATCGGTGCATCGTTTCATTTCCGGCCCGGATCGATGCATTAAATGCAACACCGGCATGGTTTTCGGCACAGTAACGAAACTGACCCAAACGAACCAAAACAAAACTATTGGGTCCAAAAAAGTCGATTGGGCGCGTTCGTTTCATTTCTGGATGAATCGGTGCATCATTTCATTTCCGGCCCGGATCGGTGCATTAAATGCAACACCGGCATGGTTTTCGGCACAGTAACGAAACTGACCCAAACGAACCAAAACATCACTATTGGGTCCAAAAAAGTGGATTGGGTGCGTTCATTTTGTTTCTAGATGAATCGGTGCATCGTTCCATTTCCGGCCCGGATCGATGCATTAAATGCAACACCCGCATGATTTTTGGCACAGTAACAAAAATGACCCAAACCAACCAAAACATCATTATTGGCTACATAAATGTGGATTTGGCATGTTCGTTTTGTTTCTGGACGAATCGGTGCATCGTTTCATTTCCGGCCCGGATCGGTGCATTAAATGCAACACCGGCATGGTTTTCAGCACAGTAACGAAATTGACCCAAACGAACCAAAACATTACTACTGGGTCCAAAAAAGTGGATTGGGTGCGTTCATTTTGTTTCTGGATGAATCGGTGCATCGTTTCATTTCCGGCCCGGATCGATGCATTAAATCCAACACTGGCATGATTTTCGTCACAGTAACGAAACTGACCCAAACGAACCGAAACATAACTATTGGGTCCAAAAAAGTGGATTGGGTGCATTTGTTTCGTTTCTGGACGAATCGGTGCATCGTTTCTTTTCCTGCCCGGATCGGTGCATTAAATGCAACACCGGCATGGTTTTCGGCACAGTAACGAAACTGACCCAAACAAACCAAAACATCACTATTGGGTCCAAAAAAGTTGATTGGGCGCATTCGTTTAGTTTCTGGACGAATCGGTGCATCGTTTCATTTCCGGCCCGGATCGGTGCATTAAATGCAACACCGGCATGGTTTTCGGCATAGTAACGAAACTGACCCAAACGAACCAAAACATCACTATTGGGTCCAAAAAGGTAGATTGGATGCGTTCGTTTCATTTCTAGACGAATCGGTGCATCCTTTCATTTCTGGCCCAGATCGGTGCATTAAATGCACCAACGGCATGGTTTTCGGCACAGTAACGAAACTGACCCAAACAAATCCAAACATTACTATTGGGTCGAAAAAAGTGGATTGGGTGCGTTTGTTTCATTTCTGGACGAATCGGTGCATCCTTTCATCTCTGGCCCGGATCGGTGCATTAAATGCAACACCGGCATGGTTTTCGGCACAGTAAGGAAACTGACCCAAACGAACCAAAACATCACTATTGGGTCCAAAAAAGTCGATTGATCGCATTCGTTTCATTTCTGGATGAATCGGTGCATCATTCCATTTCCGGCCCGGAACGATGCATTAAATGCAACACCGGCATGATTTTTGGCACAGTAACGAAAATGACCCAAACGAACCAAAACATCACTATTGGCTACATAAATGTGGATTTGGCATGTTCGTTTCGTTTCTGGACGAATCGGTGCATCGTTTCATTTCCGGCCCGGATCGGTGCATTAAATGCAACACCGGCATGGTTTTCGGCACAGTAACGAAACTGACCCAAACGAACCAAAACATTACTATTGGGTCCAAAAAAGTGGATTGGGTGCGTTCATTTTGTTTCTGGATGAATCGGTGCATCGTTTCATTTCCGGCCCGGATCGATGCATTAAATGCAACACTGGCATGATTTTCGTCACAGTAACGAAACTGACCCAAACGAACCGAAACATAACTATTGGGTCCAAAAAAGTGGATTGGGTGCGTTTGTTTCGTTTCTGGACGAATCGGTGCGTCCTTTCATTTCCGGCCCGGATCGGTGCATTAAATGCACCAACGGCATGGTTTTCGGCACAGTAACGAAACTGACCCAAACAAATCCAAACATCACTATTGGGTCGAAAAAAGTGGATTGGGTGCGTTAGTTTCATTTCTGGACGAATCGGTGCATCCTTTCATCTCCGGCCCGGATCGGTGCATTAAATGCAACACCGGCATGGTTTTCGGCACAGTAACGAAACTGACCCAAACGAACCAAAACATTACTATTGGGTACATAAATGTGGATTTGGCAAGTTCGTTTCATTTCTGGACGAATCGGTGCATCGTTTCATTTCCGGCCCGCATCGGTGCATTAAATGCAACACCGGCATGGTTTTCGGCACATTAACGAAACTTACCCAAACGAACCAAAACATTACTATTGGGTCCAAAAAAGTGGATTGGGTGCGTTCATTTTGTTTCTGGTTGAATCGGTGCATCGTTTCATTTCCGGCCCGGATCGATGCATTAAATGCAACACCGGCATGGTTTTCGGCACAGTAACGAAACTGACCCAAACGAACCAAAACAAAACTATTGGGTCCAAAAAAGTCGATTGGGCGCGTTCGTTTCATTTCTGGATGAATCGGTGCATCATTTCATTTCCGGCCCGGATCGGTGCATTAAATGCAACACCGGCATGGTTTTCGGCACAGTAACGAAACTGACCCAAACGAACCAAAACATCACTATTGGGTCCAAAAAAGTGGATTGGGTGCGTTCATTTTGTTTCTAGATGAATCGGTGCATCGTTCCATTTCCGGCCCGGATCGATGCATTAAATGCAACACCCGCATGATTTTTGGCACAGTAACAAAAATGACCCAAACCAACCAAAACATCATTATTGGCTACATAAATGTGGATTTGGCATGTTCGTTTTGTTTCTGGACGAATCGGTGCATCGTTTCATTTCCGGCCCGGATCGGTGCATTAAATGCAACACCGGCATGGTTTTCAGCACAGTAACGAAATTGACCCAAACGAACCAAAACATTACTACTGGGTCCAAAAAAGTGGATTGGGTGCGTTCATTTTGTTTCTGGTTGAATCGGTGCATCGTTTCATTTCCGGCCCGGATCGATGCATTAAATGCAACACCGGCATGGTTTTCGGCACAGTAACGAAACTGACCCAAACGAACCAAAACAAAACTATTGGGTCCAAAAAAGTCGATTGGGCGCGTTCGTTTCATTTCTGGATGAATCGGTGCATCATTTCATTTCCGGCCCGGATCGGTGCATTAAATGCAACACCGGCATGGTTTTCGGCACAGTAACGAAACTGACCCAAACGAACCAAAACATCACTATTGGGTCCAAAAAAGTGGATTGGGTGCGTTCATTTTGTTTCTAGATGAATCGGTGCATCGTTCCATTTCCGGCCCGGATCGATGCATTAAATGCAACACCCGCATGATTTTTGGCACAGTAACAAAAATGACCCAAACCAACCAAAACATCATTATTGGCTACATAAATGTGGATTTGGCATGTTCGTTTTGTTTCTGGACGAATCGGTGCATCGTTTCATTTCCGGCCCGGATCGGTGCATTAAATGCAACACCGGCATGGTTTTCAGCACAGTAACGAAATTGACCCAAACGAACCAAAACATTACTACTGGGTCCAAAAAAGTGGATTGGGTGCGTTCATTTTGTTTCTGGATGAATCGGTGCATCGTTTCATTTCCGGCCCGGATCGATGCATTAAATCCAACACTGGCATGATTTTCGTCACAGTAACGAAACTGACCCAAACGAACCGAAACATAACTATTGGGTCCAAAAAAGTGGATTGGGTGCATTTGTTTCGTTTCTGGACGAATCGGTGCATCGTTTCTTTTCCTGCCCGGATCGGTGCATTAAATGCAACACCGGCATGGTTTTCGGCACAGTAACGAAACTGACCCAAACAAACCAAAACATCACTATTGGGTCCAAAAAAGTTGATTGGGCGCATTCGTTTAGTTTCTGGACGAATCGGTGCATCGTTTCATTTCCGGCCCGGATCGGTGCATTAAATGCAACACCGGCATGGTTTTCGGCATAGTAACGAAACTGACCCAAACGAACCAAAACATCACTATTGGGTCCAAAAAGGTAGATTGGATGCGTTCGTTTCATTTCTAGACGAATCGGTGCATCCTTTCATTTCTGGCCCAGATCGGTGCATTAAATGCACCAACGGCATGGTTTTCGGCACAGTAACGAAACTGACCCAAACAAATCCAAACATTACTATTGGGTCGAAAAAAGTGGATTGGGTGCGTTTGTTTCATTTCTGGACGAATCGGTGCATCCTTTCATCTCTGGCCCGGATCGGTGCATTAAATGCAACACCGGCATGGTTTTCGGCACAGTAAGGAAACTGACCCAAACGAACCAAAACATCACTATTGGGTCCAAAAAAGTCGATTGATCGCATTCGTTTCATTTCTGGATGAATCGGTGCATCATTCCATTTCCGGCCCGGAACGATGCATTAAATGCAACACCGGCATGATTTTTGGCACAGTAACGAAAATGACCCAAACGAACCAAAACATCACTATTGGCTACATAAATGTGGATTTGGCATGTTCGTTTCGTTTCTGGACGAATCGGTGCATCGTTTCATTTCCGGCCCGGATCGGTGCATTAAATGCAACACCGGCATGGTTTTCGGCACAGTAACGAAACTGACCCAAACGAACCAAAACATTACTATTGGGTCCAAAAAAGTGGATTGGGTGCGTTCATTTTGTTTCTGGATGAATCGGTGCATCGTTTCATTTCCGGCCCGGATCGATGCATTAAATGCAACACTGGCATGATTTTCGTCACAGTAACGAAACTGACCCAAACGAACCGAAACATAACTATTGGGTCCAAAAAAGTGGATTGGGTGCGTTTGTTTCGTTTCTGGACGAATCGGTGCGTCCTTTCATTTCCGGCCCGGATCGGTGCATTAAATGCACCAACGGCATGGTTTTCGGCACAGTAACGAAACTGACCCAAACAAATCCAAACATCACTATTGGGTCGAAAAAAGTGGATTGGGTGCGTTAGTTTCATTTCTGGACGAATCGGTGCATCCTTTCATCTCCGGCCCGGATCGGTGCATTAAATGCAACACCGGCATGGTTTTCGGCACAGTAACGAAACTGACCCAAACGAACCAAAACATTACTATTGGGTACATAAATGTGGATTTGGCAAGTTCGTTTCATTTCTGGACGAATCGGTGCATCGTTTCATTTCCGGCCCGCATCGGTGCATTAAATGCAACACCGGCATGGTTTTCGGCACATTAACGAAACTTACCCAAACGAACCAAAACATTACTATTGGGTCCAAAAAAGTGGATTGGGTGCGTTCATTTTGTTTCTGGTTGAATCGGTGCATCGTTTCATTTCCGGCCCGGATCGATGCATTAAATGCAACACCGGCATGGTTTTCGGCACAGTAACGAAACTGACCCAAACGAACCAAAACAAAACTATTGGGTCCAAAAAAGTCGATTGGGCGCGTTCGTTTCATTTCTGGATGAATCGGTGCATCATTTCATTTCCGGCCCGGATCGGTGCATTAAATGCAACACCGGCATGGTTTTCGGCACAGTAACGAAACTGACCCAAACGAACCAAAACATCACTATTGGGTCCAAAAAAGTGGATTGGGTGCGTTCATTTTGTTTCTAGATGAATCGGTGCATCGTTCCATTTCCGGCCCGGATCGATGCATTAAATGCAACACCCGCATGATTTTTGGCACAGTAACAAAAATGACCCAAACCAACCAAAACATCATTATTGGCTACATAAATGTGGATTTGGCATGTTCGTTTTGTTTCTGGACGAATCGGTGCATCGTTTCATTTCCGGCCCGGATCGGTGCATTAAATGCAACACCGGCATGGTTTTCAGCACAGTAACGAAATTGACCCAAACGAACCAAAACATTACTACTGGGTCCAAAAAAGTGGATTGGGTGCGTTCATTTTGTTTCTGGATGAATCGGTGCATCGTTTCATTTCCGGCCCGGATCGATGCATTAAATCCAACACTGGCATGATTTTCGTCACAGTAACGAAACTGACCCAAACGAACCGAAACATAACTATTGGGTCCAAAAAAGTGGATTGGGTGCATTTGTTTCGTTTCTGGACGAATCGGTGCATCGTTTCTTTTCCTGCCCGGATCGGTGCATTAAATGCAACACCGGCATGGTTTTCGGCACAGTAACGAAACTGACCCAAACAAACCAAAACATCACTATTGGGTCCAAAAAAGTTGATTGGGCGCATTCGTTTAGTTTCTGGACGAATCGGTGCATCGTTTCATTTCCGGCCCGGATCGGTGCATTAAATGCAACACCGGCATGGTTTTCGGCATAGTAACGAAACTGACCCAAACGAACCAAAACATCACTATTGGGTCCAAAAAGGTAGATTGGATGCGTTCGTTTCATTTCTAGACGAATCGGTGCATCCTTTCATTTCTGGCCCAGATCGGTGCATTAAATGCACCAACGGCATGGTTTTCGGCACAGTAACGAAACTGACCCAAACAAATCCAAACATTACTATTGGGTCGAAAAAAGTGGATTGGGTGCGTTTGTTTCATTTCTGGACGAATCGGTGCATCCTTTCATCTCTGGCCCGGATCGGTGCATTAAATGCAACACCGGCATGGTTTTCGGCACAGTAAGGAAACTGACCCAAACGAACCAAAACATCACTATTGTGTCCAAAAAAGTGGATTGGGTGCGTTCATTTTATTTCTGGATGAATCGGTGCATCGTTTCATTTCCGGCCTGGATCGATGCATTAAAAGCAACACCGGCATGGTTTTCGGCACAGTAACGAAACTGACCCAAACGAACCAAAACAAAACTATTGGGTCCAAAAAAGTCAATTCATCGCGTTCGTTTCATTTCTGGATGAATCGGTGCATCATTCCATTTCCGGCCCGGATCGATGCATTAAATGCAACACCGGCATGGTTTTCGGCACAGTAACGAAACTGACCCAAACGAACCAAAACAAAACTATTGGGTCCAAAAAAGTCAATTCATCGCGTTCGTTTCATTTCTGGATGAATCGGTGCATCATTCCATTTCCGGCCCGGATCGATGCATTAAATGCAACACCGGCATGATTTTTGGCACAGTAACGAAAATGACCCAAACGAACCAAAACATCACTATTGGCTACATAAATGTGGATTTGGCATGTTCGTTTCGTTTCTGGACGAATCGGTGCATCGTTTCATTTCCGGCCGGGATCGGTGCATTAAATGCAACACCGGCATGGTTTTCGGCACAGTAACGAAACTGACCCAAACGAACCAAAACATTACTATTGGGTCCAAAAAAGTGGATTGGGTGCGTTCATTTTGTTTCTGGATGAATCGGTGCATCATTTCATTTCCGGCCCGGATCGATGCATTAAATGCAACACTGGCATGATTTTCGTCACAGTATCGAAACTGACCCAAACGAACCGAAACATAACTATTGGGTCCAAAAAAGTGGATTGGGTGTGTTTGTTTCGTTTCTGGACGAATCGGTGCGTCCTTTCATTTCCGGCCCGGATCGGTGCATTAAATGCACCAACGGCATGGTTTTCGGCACAGTAACGAAACTGACCCAAACAAATCCAAACATCACTATTGGGTCGAAAAAAGTGGATTGGGTGCGTTCATTTTGTTTCTGGATGAATCGGTGCATCGTTTCATTTCCGGCCCGGATCGATGCATTAAATGCAACACCGGCATGGTTTTCGGCACAGTAACGAAACTGACCCAAACGAACCAAAACATCACTATTGGGTCCAAAAAAGTGGATTGGGTGCGTTCATTTTGTTTCTAGATGAATCGGTGCATCGTTCCATTTCCGGCCCGGATGGATGCATTAAATGCAACACCGGCATGATTTTTGGCACAGTAACGAAAATGACCCAAACGAACCAAAAAATCACTATTGGCTACATAAATGTGGATTTGGCATGTTCGTTTTGTTTCTGGACGAATCGGTGCATCGTTTCATTTCCGGCCCGGATCGGTGCATTAAATGCAACACCGGCATGGTTTTCAGCACAGTAACGAAACTGACCCAAACGAACCAAAACATTACTACTGGGTCCAAAAAAGTGGATTGGGTGCGTTCATTTTGTTTCTGGATGAATCGGTGCATCGTTTCATTTCCGGCCCGGATCGATGCATTAAATGCAACACTGGCATGATTTTCGTCACAGTAACGAAACTGACCCAAACGAACCGAAACATAACTATTGGGTCCAAAAAAGTGGATTGGGTGCATTTGTTTCGTTTCTGGACGAATCGGTGCATCGTTTCTTTTCCTGCCCGGATCGGTGCATTAAATGCAACACCGGCATGGTTTTCGGCACAGTAACGAAACTGACCCAAACAAATCCAAACATCACTATTGGGTCCAAAAAAGTTGATTGGGCGCATTCGTTTAGTTTCTGGACGAATCGGTGCATCCTTTCATCTCCGGCCCGGATCGGTGCATTAAATGCAACACCGGCATGGTTTTCGGCACAGTAACGAAACTGACCCAAACGAACCAAAACATTACTATTGGGTACATAAATGTGGATTTGGCAAGTTCGTTTCGTTTCTGGACGAATCGGTGCATCGTTTCATTTCCGGCCCGGACCAGTGCATTAAATGCACCAACGGCATGGTTTTCGGCACAGTAACGAAACTGACCCAAACGAACCAAAACATCACTATTGGGTCCAAAAAAGTCGATTGATCGCGTTCGTTTCATTTCTGGATGAATCGGTGCATCATTCCATTTCCGGCCCGGAACGATGCATTAAATGCAACACCGGCATGATTTTTGGCACAGTAACGAAAATGACCCAAACGAACCAAAACATCACTATTGGCTACATAAATGTGGATTTGGCATGTTCGTTTCGTTTCTGGACGAATCGGTGCATCGTTTCATTTCCGGCCCGGATCGGTGCATTAAATGCAACACCGGCATGGTTTTCGGCACAGTAACGAAACTGACCCAAACGAACCAAAACATTACTATTGGGTCCAAAAAAGTGGATTGGGTGCGTTCATTTTGTTTCTGGATGAATCGGTGCATCATTTCATTTCCGGCCCGGATCGATGCATTAAATGCAACACTGGCATGATTTTCGTCACAGTAACGAAACTGACCTAAACGAACCGAAACATAACTATTGGGTCCAAAAAAGTGGATTGGGTGCGTTTGTTTCGTTTCTGGACGAATCGGTGCGTCCTTTCATTTCCGGCCCGGATCGGTGCATTAAATGCACCAACGACATGGTTTTCGGCACAGTAACTAAACTGACCCAAACAAATCCAAACATCACTATTGGGTCGAAAAAAGTGGATTGGGTGCGTTAGTTTCATTTCTGGACGAATCGGTGCATCCTTTCATCTCCGGCCCGGATCGGTGCATTAAATGCAACACCGGCATGGTTTTCGGCACAGTAACGAAACTGACCCAAACGAACCAAAACATTACTATTGGGTACATAAATGTGGATTTGGCAAGTTCGTTTCGTTTCTGGACGAATCGGTGCATCGTTTCATTTCCGGCCCGCATCGGTGCATTAAATGCAACACCGGCATGGTTTTCGGCACATTAACGAAACTTACCCAAACGAACCAAAACATTAGTATTGGGTCCAAAAAAGTGGATTGGGTGCGTTCATTTTGTTTCTGGTTGAATCGGTGCATCGTTTCATTTCCGGCCCGGATCGATGCATTAAATGCAACACCGGCATGGTTTTCGGCACAGTAACGAAACTGACCCAAACGAACCAAAACAAAACTATTGGGTCCAAAAAAGTCGATTGGGCGCGTTCGTTTCATTTCTGGATGAATCGGTGCATCATTTCATTTCCGGCCCGGATCGGTGCATTAAATGCAACACCGGCATGGTTTTCGGCACAGTAACGAAACTGACCCAAACGAACCAAAACATCACTATTGGGTCCAAAAAAGTGGATTGGGTGCGTTCATTTTGTTTCTAGATGAATCGATGCATCGTTCCATTTCCGGCCCGGATCGATGCATTAAATGCAACACCCGCATGATTTTTGGCACAGTAACAAAAATGACCCAAACCAACCAAAACATCATTATTGGCTACATAAATGTGGATTTGGCATGTTCGTTTTGTTTCTGGACGAATCGGTGCATCGTTTCATTTCCGGCCCGGATCGGTGCATTAAATGCAACACCGGCATGGTTTTCAGCACAGTAACGAAACTGACCCAAACGAACCAAAACATTACTACTGGGTCCAAAAAAGTGGATTGGGTGCGTTCATTTTGTTTCTGGATGAATCGGTGCATCGTTTCATTTCCGGCCCGGATCGATGCATTAAATCCAACACTGGCATGATTTTCGTCACAGTAAGGAAACTGACCCAAACGAACCGAAACATAACTATTGGGTCCAAAAAAGTGGATTGGGTGCATTTGTTTCGTTTCTGGACGAATCGGTGCATCGTTTCTTTTCCTGCCCGGATCGGTGCATTAAATGCAACACCGGCATGGTTTTCGGCACAGTAACGAAACTGACCCAAACAAACCAAAACATCACTATTGGGTCCAAAAAAGTTGATTGGGCGCATTCGTTTAGTTTCTGGACGAATCGGTGCATCGTTTCATTTCCGGCCCGGATCGGTGCATTAAATGCAACACCGGCATGGTTTTCGGCATAGTAACGAAACTGACCCAAACGAACCAAAACATCACTATTGGGTCCAAAAAGGTAGATTGGATGCGTTCGTTTCATTTCTAGACGAATCGGTGCATCCTTTCATTTCTGGCCCAGATCGGTGCATTAAATGCACCAACGGCATGGTTTTCGGCACAGTAACGAAACTGACCCAAACAAATCCAAACATTACTATTGGGTCGAAAAAAGTGGATTGGGTGCGTTTGTTTCATTTCTGGACGAATCGGTGCATCCTTTCATCTCTGGCCCGGATCGGTGCATTAAATGCAACACCGGCATGGTTTTCGGCACAGTAAGGAAACTGACCCAAACGAACCAAAACATCACTATTGTGTCCAAAAAAGTGGATTGGGTGCGTTCATTTTATTTCTGGATGAATCGGTGCATCGTTTCATTTCCGGCCTGGATCGATGCATTAAAAGCAACACCGGCATGGTTTTCGGCACAGTAACGAAACTGACCCAAACGAACCAAAACAAAACTATTGGGTCCAAAAAAGTCAATTCATCGCGTTCGTTTCATTTCTGGATGAATCGGTGCATCATTCCATTTCCGGCCCGGATCGATGCATTAAATGCAACACCGGCATGGTTTTCGGCACAGTAACGAAACTGACCCAAACGAACCAAAACAAAACTATTGGGTCCAAAAAAGTCAATTCATCGCGTTCGTTTCATTTCTGGATGAATCGGTGCATCATTCCATTTCCGGCCCGGATCGATGCATTAAATGCAACACCGGCATGATTTTTGGCACAGTAACGAAAATGACCCAAACGAACCAAAACATCACTATTGGCTACATAAATGTGGATTTGGCATGTTCGTTTCGTTTCTGGACGTATCGGTGCATCGTTTCATTTCCGGCCGGGATCGGTGCATTAAATGCAACACCGGCATGGTTTTCGGCACAGTAACGAAACTGACCCAAACGAACCAAAACATTACTATTGGGTCCAAAAAAGTGGATTGGGTGCGTTCATTTTGTTTCTGGATGAATCGGTGCATCATTTCATTTCCGGCCCGGATCGATGCATTAAATGCAACACTGGCATGATTTTCGTCACAGTATCGAAACTGACCCAAACGAACCGAAACATAACTATTGGGTCCAAAAAAGTGGATTGGGTGCGTTTGTTTCGTTTCTGGACGAATCGGTGCGTCCTTTCATTTCCGGCCCGGATCGGTGCATTAAATGCACCAACGGCATGGTTTTCGGCACAGTAACGAAACTGACCCAAACAAATCCAAACATCACTATTGGGTCGAAAAAAGTGGATTGGGTGCGTTCATTTTGTTTCTGGATGAATCGGTGCATCGTTTCATTTCCGGCCCGGATCGATGCATTAAATGCAACACCGGCATGGTTTTCGGCACAGTAACGAAACTGACCCAAACGAACCAAAACATCACTATTGGGTCCAAAAAAGTGGATTGGGTGCGTTCATTTTGTTTCTAGATGAATCGGTGCATCGTTCCATTTCCGGCCCGGATGGATGCATTAAATGCAACACCGGCATGATTTTTGGCACAGTAACGAAAATGACCCAAACGAACCAAAAAATCACTATTGGCTACATAAATGTGGATTTGGCATGTTCGTTTCGTTTCTGGACGAATCGGTGCATCGTTTCATTTCCGGCCCGGATCGGTGCATTAAATGCAACACCGGCATGGTTTTCGGCACAGTAACGAAACTGACCCAAACGAACCAAAACATTACTATTGGTTCAAAAAAAGTGGATTGGGTGCGTTCATTTTGTTTCTAGATGAATCGGTGGATCATTTCATTTCCGGCCCGGATCGATGCATTAAATGCAACACTGGCATGATTTTCGTCACAGTAACGAAACTGACCCAAACGAACCGAAACATAACTATTGGGTCCAAAAAAGTGGATTGGGTGCGTTTGTTTCGTTTCTGGACGAATCGGTGCATCCTTTCATTCCCGGCCCGGACCGGTGCATTAAATGCACCAACGGCATGGTTTTCGGCACAGTAACGAAACTGACCCAAACGAACCAAAACATCACTATTGGGTCCAAAAAAGTCGATTGATCGCGTTCGTTTCATTTCTGGATGAATCGGTGCATCATTCCATTTCCGGCCCGGAACGATGCATTAAATGCAACACCGGCATGATTTTTGGCACAGTAACGAAAATGACCCAAACGAACCAAAACATCACTATTGGCTACATAAATGTGGATTTGGCATGTTCGTTTCGTTTCTGGACGAATCGGTGCATCGTTTCATTTACGGCCCGGATCGGTGCATTAAATGCAACACCGGCATGGTTTTCGGCACAGTAACGAAACTGACCCAAACGAACCAAAACATTACTATTGGGTCCAAAAAAGTGGATTGGGTGCGTTCATTTTGTTTCTGGATGAATCGGTGCATCATTTCATTTCCGGCCCGGATCGATGCATTAAATGCAACACTGGCATGATTTTCGTCACAGTAACGAAACTGACCCAAACGAACCGAAACATAACTATTGGGTCCAAAAAAGTGGATTGGGTGCATTTGTTTCGTTTCTGGACGAATCGGTGCGTCCTTTCATTTCCGGCCCGGATCGGTGCATTAAATGCACCAACGGCATGGTTTTCGGCACAGTAACTAAACTGACCCAAACAAATCCAAACATCACTATTGGGTCGAAAAAAGTGGATTGGGTGCGTTAGTTTCATTTCTGGACGAATCGGTGCATCCTTTCATCTCCGGCCCGGATCGGTGCATTAAATGCAACACCGGCATGGTTTTCGGCACAGTAACGAAACTGACCCAAACGAACCAAAACATTACTATTGGGTACATAAATGTGGATTTGGCAAGTTCGTTTCGTTTCTGGACGAATCGGTGCATCGTTTCATTTCCGGCCCGCATCGGTGCATTAAATGCAACACCGGCATGGTTTTCGGCACATTAACGAAACTTACCCAAACGAACCAAAACATTACTATTGGGTCCAAAAAAGTGGATTGGGTGCGTTCATTTTGTTTCTGGTTGAATCGGTGCATCGTTTCATTTCCGGCCCGGATCGATGCATTAAATGCAACACCGGCATGGTTTTCGGCACAGTAACGAAACTGACCCAAACGAACCAAAACAAAACTATTGGGTCCAAAAAAGTCGATTGGGCGCGTTCGTTTCATTTCTGGATGAATCGGTGCATCATTTCATTTCCGGCCCGGATCGGTGCATTAAATGCAACACCGGCATGGTTTTCGGCACAGTAACGAAACTGACCCAAACGAACCAAAACATCACTATTGGGTCCAAAAAAGTGGATTGGGTGCGTTCATTTTGTTTCTAGATGAATCGGTGCATCGTTCCATTTCCGGCCCGGATCGATGCATTAAATGCAACACCCGCATGATTTTTGGCACAGTAACAAAAATGACCCAAACCAACCAAAACATCATTATTGGCTACATAAATGTGGATTTGGCATGTTCGTTTTGTTTCTGGACGAATCGGTGCATCGTTTCATTTCCGGCCCGGATCGGTGCATTAAATGCAACACCGGCATGGTTTTCAGCACAGTAACGAAACTGACCCAAACGAACCAAAACATTACTACTGGGTCCAAAAAAGTGGATTGGGTGCGTTCATTTTGTTTCTGGATGAATCGGTGCATCGTTTCATTTCCGGCCCGGATCGATGCATTAAATCCAACACTGGCATGATTTTCGTCACAGTAAGGAAACTGACCCAAACGAACCGAAACATAACTATTGGGTCCAAAAAAGTGGATTGGGTGCATTTGTTTCGTTTCTGGACGAATCGGTGCATCGTTTCTTTTCCTGCCCGGATCGGTGCATTAAATGCAACACCGGCATGGTTTTCGGCACAGTAACGAAACTGACCCAAACAAACCAAAACATCACTATTGGGTCCAAAAAAGTTGATTGGGCGCATTCGTTTAGTTTCTGGACGAATCGGTGCATCGTTTCATTTCCGGCTCGGATCGGTGCATTAAATGCAACACCGGCATGGTTTTCGGCATAGTAACGAAACTGACCCAAACGAACCAAAACATCACTATTGGGTCCAAAAAGGTAGATTGGATGCGTTCGTTTCATTTCTAGACGAATCGGTGCATCCTTTCATTTCTGGCCCAGATCGGTGCATTAAATGCACCAACGGCATGGTTTTCGGCACAGTAACGAAACTGACCCAAACAAATCCAAACATTACTATTGGGTCGAAAAAAGTGGATTGGGTGCGTTTGTTTCATTTCTGGACGAATCGGTGCATCCTTTCATCTCTGGCCCGGATCGGTGCATTAAATGCAACACCGGCATGGTTTTCGGCACAGTAAGGAAACTGACCCAAACGAACCAAAACATCACTATTGTGTCCAAAAAAGTGGATTGGGTGCGTTCATTTTATTTCTGGATGAATCGGTGCATCGTTTCATTTCCGGCCTGGATCGATGCATTAAAAGCAACACCGGCATGGTTTTCGGCACAGTAACGAAACTGACCCAAACGAACCAAAACAAAACTATTGGGTCCAAAAAAGTCAATTCATCGCGTTCGTTTCATTTCTGGATGAATCGGTGCATCATTCCATTTCCGGCCCGGATCGATGCATTAAATGCAACACCGGCATGGTTTTCGGCACAGTAACGAAACTGACCCAAACGAACCAAAACAAAACTATTGGGTCCAAAAAAGTCAATTCATCGCGTTCGTTTCATTTCTGGATGAATCGGTGCATCATTCCATTTCCGGCCCGGATCGATGCATTAAATGCAACACCGGCATGATTTTTGGCACAGTAACGAAAATGACCCAAACGAACCAAAACATCACTATTGGCTACATAAATGTGGATTTGGCATGTTCGTTTCGTTTCTGGACGAATCGGTGCATCGTTTCATTTCCGGCCGGGATCGGTGCATTAAATGCAACACCGGCATGGTTTTCGGCACAGTAACGAAAATGACCCAAACGAACCAAAACATCACTATTGGCTACATAAATGTGGATTTGGCATGTTCGTTTTGTTTCTGGACGAATCGGTGCATCGTTTCATTTCCGGCCCGGATCGGTGCATTAAATGCAACACCGGCATGGTTTTCAGCACAGTAACGAAACTGACCCAAACGAACCAAAACATTACTACTGGGTCCAAAAAAGTGGATTGGGTGCGTTCATTTTGTTTCTGGATGAATCGGTGCATCGTTTCATTTCCGGCCCGGATCGATGCATTAAATCCAACACTGGCATGATTTTCGTCACAGTAAGGAAACTGACCCAAACGAACCGAAACATAACTATTGGGTCCAAAAAAGTGGATTGGGTGCGTTCATTTTGTTTCTGGATGAATCGGTGCATCGTTTCATTTCCGGCCCGGATCGATGCATTAAATGCAACACCGGCATGGTTTTCGGCACAGTAACGAAACTGACCCAAACGAACCAAAACATCACTATTGGGTCCAAAAAAGTGGATTGGGTGCGTTCATTTTGTTTCTAGATGAATCGGTGCATCGTTCCATTTCCGGCCCGGATGGATGCATTAAATGCAACACCGGCATGATTTTTGGCACAGTAACGAAAATGACCCAAACGAACCAAAAAATCACTATTGGCTACATAAATGTGGATTTGGCATGTTCGTTTCGTTTCTGGACGAATCGGTGCATCGTTTCATTTCCGGCCCGGATCGGTGCATTAAATGCAACACCGGCATGGTTTTCGGCACAGTAACGAAACTGACCCAAACGAACCAAAACATTACTATTGGTTCAAAAAAAGTGGATTGGGTGCGTTCATTTTGTTTCTAGATGAATCGGTGCATCATTTCATTTCCGGCCCGGATCGATGCATTAAATGCAACACTGGCATGATTTTCGTCACAGTAACGAAACTGACCCAAACGAACCGAAACATAACTATTGGGTCCAAAAAAGTGGATTGGGTGCGTTTGTTTCGTTTCGGGACGAATCGGTGCATCCTTTCATTTTCGGCCCGGACCGGTGCATTAAATGCACCAACGGCATGGTTTTCGGCACAGTAACGAAACTGACCCAAACGAACCAAAACATCACTATTGGGTCCAAAAAAGTCGATTGATCGCGTTCGTTTCATTTCTGGATGAATCGGTGCATCATTCCATTTCCGGCCCGGAACGATGCATTAAATGCAACACCGGCATGATTTTTGGCACAGTAACGAAAATGACCCAAACGAACCAAAACATCACTATTGGCTACATAAATGTGGATTTGGCATGTTCGTTTCGTTTCTGGACGAATCGGTGCATCGTTTCATTTCCGGCCCGGATCGGTGCATTAAATGCAACACCGGCATGGTTTTCGGCACAGTAACGAAACTGACCCAAACGAACCAAAACATTACTATTGGGTCCAAAAAAGTGGATTGGGTGCGTTCATTTTGTTTCTGGATGAATCGGTGCATCATTTCATTTCCGGCCCGGATCGATGCATTAAATGCAACACTGGCATGATTTTCGTCACAGTAACGAAACTGACCCAAACGAACCGAAACATAACTATTGGGTCCAAAAAAGTGGATTGGGTGCGTTTGTTTCGTTTCTGGACGAATCGGTGCGTCCTTTCATTTCCGGCCCGGATCGGTGCATTAAATGCACCAACGGCATGGTTTTCGGCACAGTAACTAAACTGACCCAAACAAATCCAAACATCACTATTGGGTCGAAAAAAGTGGATTGGGTGCGTTAGTTTCATTTCTGGACGAATCGGTGCATCCTTTCATCTCCGGCCCGGATCGATGCATTAAATGCAACACCGGCATGGTTTTCGGCACAGTAACGAAACTGACCCAAACGAACCAAAACATCACTATTGGGTCCAAAAAAGTGGATTGGGTGCGTTCATTTTGTTTCTAGATGAATCGGTGCATCGTTCCATTTCCGGCCCGGATGGATGCATTAAATGCAACACCGGCATGATTTTTGGCACAGTAACGAAAATGACCCAAACGAACCAAAAAATCACTATTGGCTACATAAATGTGGATTTGGCATGTTCGTTTCGTTTCTGGACGAATCGGTGCATCGTTTCATTTCCGGCCCGGATCGGTGCATTAAATGCAACACCGGCATGGTTTTCGGCACAGTAACGAAACTGACCCAAACGAACCAAAACATTACTATTGGTTCAAAAAAAGTGGATTGGGTGCGTTCATTTTGTTTCTAGATGAATCGGTGCATCATTTCATTTCCGGCCCGGATCGATGCATTAAATGCAACACTGGCATGATTTTCGTCACAGTAACGAAACTGACCCAAACGAACCGAAACATAACTATTGGGTCCAAAAAAGTGGATTGGGTGCGTTTGTTTCGTTTCGGGACGAATCGGTGCATCCTTTCATTTTCGGCCCGGACCGGTGCATTAAATGCACCAACGGCATGGTTTTCGGCACAGTAACGAAACTGACCCAAACGAACCAAAACATCACTATTGGGTCCAAAAAAGTCGATTGATCGCGTTCGTTTCATTTCTGGATGAATCGGTGCATCATTCCATTTCCGGCCCGGAACGATGCATTAAATGCAACACCGGCATGATTTTTGGCACAGTAACGAAAATGACCCAAACGAACCAAAACATCACTATTGGCTACATAAATGTGGATTTGGCATGTTCGTTTCGTTTCTGGACGAATCGGTGCATCGTTTCATTTCCGGCCCGGATCGGTGCATTAAATGCAACACCGGCATGGTTTTCGGCACAGTAACGAAACTGACCCAAACGAACCAAAACATTACTATTGGGTCCAAAAAAGTGGATTGGGTGCGTTCATTTTGTTTCTGGATGAATCGGTGCATCATTTCATTTCCGGCCCGGATCGATGCATTAAATGCAACACTGGCATGATTTTCGTCACAGTAACGAAACTGACCCAAACGAACCGAAACATAACTATTGGGTCCAAAAAAGTGGATTGGGTGCGTTTGTTTCGTTTCTGGACGAATCGGTGCGTCCTTTCATTTCCGGCCCGGATCGGTGCATTAAATGCACCAACGGCATGGTTTTCGGCACAGTAACTAAACTGACCCAAACAAATCCAAACATCACTATTGGGTCGAAAAAAGTGGATTGGGTGCGTTAGTTTCATTTCTGGACGAATCGGTGCATCCTTTCATCTCCGGCCCGGATCGGTGCATTAAATGCAACACCGGCATGGTTTTCGGCACAGTAACGAAACTGACCCAAACGAACCAAAACATTACTATTGGGTACATAAATGTGGATTTGGCAAGTTCGTTTCGTTTCTGGACGAATCGGTGCATCGTTTCATTTCCGGCCCGCATCGGTGCATTAAATGCAACACCGGCATGGTTTTCGGCACATTAACGAAACTTACCCAAACGAACCAAAACATTACTATTGGGTCCAAAAAAGTGGATTGGGTGCGTTCATTTTGTTTCTGGTTGAATCGGTGCATCGTTTCATTTCCGGCCCGGATCGATGCATTAAATGCAACACCGGCATGGTTTTCGGCACAGTAACGAAACTGACCCAAACGAACCAAAACAAAACTATTGGGTCCAAAAAAGTCGATTGGGCGCGTTCGTTTCATTTCTGGATGAATCGGTGCATCATTTCATTTCCGGCCCGGATCGGTGCATTAAATGCAACACCGGCATGGTTTTCGGCACAGTAACGAAACTGACCCAAACGAACCAAAACATCACTATTGGGTCCAAAAAAGTGGATTGGGTGCGTTCATTTTGTTTCTAGATGAATCGGTGCATCGTTCCATTTCCGGCCCGGATCGATGCATTAAATGCAACACCCGCATGATTTTTGGCACAGTAACAAAAATGACCCAAACCAACCAAAACATCATTATTGGCTACATAAATGTGGATTTGGCATGTTCGTTTTGTTTCTGGACGAATCGGTGCATCGTTTCATTTCCGGCCCGGATCGGTGCATTAAATGCAACACCGGCATGGTTTTCAGCACAGTAACGAAACTGACCCAAACGAACCAAAACATCACTATTGGGTCCAAAAAGGTAGATTGGATGCGTTCGTTTCATTTCTAGACGAATCGGTGCATCCTTTCATTTCTGGCCCAGATCGGTGCATTAAATGCACCAACGGCATGGTTTTCGGCACAGTAACGAAACTGACCCAAACAAATCCAAACATTACTATTGGGTCGAAAAAAGTGGATTGGGTGCGTTTGTTTCATTTCTGGACGAATCGGTGCATCCTTTCATCTCTGGCCCGGATCGGTGCATTAAATGCAACACCGGCATGGTTTTCGGCACAGTAAGGAAACTGACCCAAACGAACCAAAACATCACTATTGTGTCCAAAAAAGTGGATTGGGTGCGTTCATTTTATTTCTGGATGAATCGGTGCATCGTTTCATTTCCGGCCTGGATCGATGCATTAAAAGCAACACCGGCATGGTTTTCGGCACAGTAACGAAACTGACCCAAACGAACCAAAACAAAACTATTGGGTCCAAAAAAGTCAATTCATCGCGTTCGTTTCATTTCTGGATGAATCGGTGCATCATTCCATTTCCGGCCCGGATCGATGCATTAAATGCAACACCGGCATGGTTTTCGGCACAGTAACGAAACTGACCCAAACGAACCAAAACAAAACTATTGGTTCCAAAAAAGTCAATTCATCGCGTTCGTTTCATTTCTGGATGAATCGGTGCATCATTCCATTTCCGGCCCGGATCGATGCATTAAATGCAACACCGGCATGATTTTTGGCACAGTAACGAAAATGACCCAAACGAACCAAAACATCACTATTGGCTACATAAATGTGGATTTGGCATGTTCGTTTCGTTTCTGGACGAATCGGTGCATCGTTTCATTTCCGGCCGGGATCGGTGCATTAAATGCAACACCGGCATGGTTTTCGGCACAGTAACGAAAATGACCCAAACGAACCAAAACATCACTATTGGCTACATAAATGTGGATTTGGCATGTTCGTTTTGTTTCTGGACGAATCGGTGCATCGTTTCATTTCCGGCCCGGATCGGTGCATTAAATGCAACACCGGCATGGTTTTCAGCACAGTAACGAAACTGACCCAAACGAACCAAAACATTACTACTGGGTCCAAAAAAGTGGATTGGGTGCGTTCATTTTGTTTCTGGATGAATCGGTGCATCGTTTCATTTCCGGCCCGGATCGATGCATTAAATCCAACACTGGCATGATTTTCGTCACAGTAAGGAAACTGACCCAAACGAACCGAAACATAACTATTGGGTCCAAAAAAGTGGATTGGGTGCGTTCATTTTGTTTCTGGATGAATCGGTGCATCGTTTCATTTCCGGCCCGGATCGATGCATTAAATGCAACACCGGCATGGTTTTCGGCACAGTAACGAAACTGACCCAAACGAACCAAAACATCACTATTGGGTCCAAAAAAGTGGATTGGGTGCGTTCATTTTGTTTCTAGATGAATCGGTGCATCGTTCCATTTCCGGCCCGGATGGATGCATTAAATGCAACACCGGCATGATTTTTGGCACAGTAACGAAAATGACCCAAACGAACCAAAAAATCACTATTGGCTACATAAATGTGGATTTGGCATGTTCGTTTCGTTTCTGGACGAATCGGTGCATCGTTTCATTTCTGGCCCGGATCGGTGCATTAAATGCAACACCGGCATGGTTTTCGGCACAGTATCGAAACTGACCCAAACGAACCAAAACATTACTATTGGGTCAAAAAAAGTGGATTGGGTGGGTTCATTTTGTTTCTAGATGAATCGGTGCATCATTTCATTTCCGGCCCGGATCGATGCATTAAATGCAACACTGGCATGATTTTCGTCACAGTAACGAAACTGACCCAAACGAACCGAAACATAACTATTGGGTCCAAAAAAGTGGATTGGGTGCGTTTGTTTCGTTTCTGGACGAATCGGTGCGTCCTTTCATTTCCGGCCCGGATCGGTGCATTAAATGCACCAACGGCATGGTTTTCGGCACAGTAATGAAACTGACCCAAACGAACCAAAACATCACTATTGGGTCCAAAAAAGTCGATTGATCGCGTTCGTTTCATTTCTGGATGAATCGGTGCATCATTCCATTTCCGGCCCGGATCGATGCATTAAATGCAACACCGGCATGATTTTTGGCACAGTAACGAAAATGACCCAAACGAACCAAAACATCACTATTGGCTACATAAATGTGGATTTGGCATGTTTGTTTCGTTTCTGGACGAATCGGTGCATCGTTTCATTTCCGGCCCGGATCGGTGCATTAAATGCAACACCGGCATGGTTTTCGGCACAGTAACGAAACTGACCTAAAGGAACCAAAACATTACTATTGGGTCCAAAAAAGTGGATTGGGTGCGTTCATTTTGTTTCTGGATGAATCGGTGCATCATTTCATTTCCGGCCCGGATCGATGCATTAAATGCAACACTGGCATGATTTTCGTCACAGTAACGAAACTGACCCAAACGAACCGAAACATAACTATTGGGTCCAAAAAAGTGGATTGGGTGCGTTTGTTTCGTTTCTGGACGAATCGGTGCGTCCTTTCATTTCCGGCCCGGATCGGTGCATTAAATGCACCAACGGCATGGTTTTCGGCACAGTAACGAAACTGACCCAAACAAATCCAAACATCACTATTGGGTCGAAAAAAGTGGATTGGGTGCGTTAGTTTCATTTCTGGACGAATCGGTGCATCCTTTCATCTCCGGCCCGGATCGGTGCATTAAATGCAACACCGGCATGGTTTTCGGCACAGTAACGAAACTGACCCAAACGAACCAAGACATCACTATTGTGTCCAAAAAAGTGGATTGGGTGCGTTCATTTTGTTTCTGGATGAATCGGTGCATCGTTTCATTTCCGGCCCGGATCGATGCATTAAATGCAACACTGGCATGATTTTCGTCACAGTAACGAAACTGACCCAAACGAACCGAAACATAACTATTGGGTCCAAAAAAGTGGATTGGGTGCGTTTGTTTCGTTTCTGGACGAATCGGTGCGTCCTTTCATTTCCGGCCCGGATCGGTGCATTAAATGCACCAACGGCATGGTTTTCGGCACAGTAACTAAACTGACCCAAACAAATCCAAACATCACTATTGGGTCGAAAAAAGTGGATTGGGTGCGTTAGTTTCATTTCTGGACGAATCGGTGCATCCTTTCATCTCCGGCCCGGATCGGTGCATTAAATGCAACACCGGCATGGTTTTCGCCACAGTAACGAAACTGACCCAAACGAACCAAAACATTACTATTGGGTACATAAATGTGGATTTGGCAAGTTCGTTTCGTTTCTGGACGAATCGGTGCATCGTTTCATTTCCGGCCCGCATCGGTGCATTAAATGCAACACCGGCATGGTTTTCGGCACATTAACGAAACTTACCCAAACGAACCAAAACATTAGTATTGGGTCCAAAAAAGTGGATTGGGTGCGTTCATTTTGTTTCTGGTTGAATCGGTGCATCGTTTCATTTCCGGCCCGGATCGATGCATTAAATGCAACACCGGCATGGTTTTCGGCACAGTAACGAAACTGACCCAAACGAACCAAAACAAAACTATTGGGTCCAAAAAAGTCGATTGGGCGCGTTCGTTTCATTTCTGGATGAATCGGTGCATCATTTCATTTCCGGCCCGGATCGGTGCATTAAATGCAACACCGGCATGGTTTTCGGCACAGTAACGAAACTGACCCAAACGAACCAAAACATCACTATTGGGTCCAAAAAAGTGGATTGGGTGCGTTCATTTTGTTTCTAGATGAATCGGTGCATCGTTCCATTTCCGGCCCGGATCGATGCATTAAATGCAACACCCGCATGATTTTTGGCACAGTAACAAAAATGACCCAAACCAACCAAAACATCATTATTGGCTACATAAATGTGGATTTGGCATGTTCGTTTTGTTTCTGGACGAATCGGTGCATCGTTTCATTTCCGGCCCGGATCGGTGCATTAAATGCAACACCGGCATGGTTTTCAGCACAGTAACGAAACTGACCCAAACGAACCAAAACATTACTACTGGGTCCAAAAAAGTGGATTGGGTGCGTTCATTTTGTTTCTGGATGAATCGGTGCATCGTTTCATTTCCGGCCCGGATCGATGCATTAAATCCAACACTGGCATGATTTTCGTCACAGTAAGGAAACTGACCCAAACGAACCGAAACATAACTATTGGGTCCAAAAAAGTGGATTGGGTGCATTTGTTTCGTTTCTGGACGAATCGGTGCATCGTTTCTTTTCCTGCCCGGATCGGTGCATTAAATGCAACACCGGCATGGTTTTCGGCACAGTAACGAAACTGACCCAAACAAACCAAAACATCACTATTGGGTCCAAAAAAGTTGATTGGGCGCATTCGTTTAGTTTCTGGACGAATCGGTGCATCGTTTCATTTCCGGCCCGGATCGGTGCATTAAATGCAACACCGGCATGGTTTTCGGCATAGTAACGAAACTGACCCAAACGAACCAAAACATCACTATTGGGTCCAAAAAGGTAGATTGGATGCGTTCGTTTCATTTCTAGACGAATCGGTGCATCCTTTCATTTCTGGCCCAGATCGGTGCATTAAATGCACCAACGGCATGGTTTTCGGCACAGTAACGAAACTGACCCAAACAAATCCAAACATTACTATTGGGTCGAAAAAAGTGGATTGGGTGCGTTTGTTTCATTTCTGGACGAATCGGTGCATCCTTTCATCTCTGGCCCGGATCGGTGCATTAAATGCAACACCGGCATGGTTTTCGGCACAGTAAGGAAACTGACCCAAACGAACCAAAACATCACTATTGTGTCCAAAAAAGTGGATTGGGTGCGTTCATTTTATTTCTGGATGAATCGGTGCATCGTTTCATTTCCGGCCTGGATCGATGCATTAAAAGCAACACCGGCATGGTTTTCGGCACAGTAACGAAACTGACCCAAACGAACCAAAACAAAACTATTGGGTCCAAAAAAGTCAATTCATCGCGTTCGTTTCATTTCTGGATGAATCGGTGCATCATTCCATTTCCGGCCCGGATCGATGCATTAAATGCAACACCGGCATGGTTTTCGGCACAGTAACGAAACTGACCCAAACGAACCAAAACAAAACTATTGGGTCCAAAAAAGTCAATTCATCGCGTTCGTTTCATTTCTGGATGAATCGGTGCATCATTCCATTTCCGGCCCGGATCGATGCATTAAATGCAACACCGGCATGATTTTTGGCACAGTAACGAAAATGACCCAAACGAACCAAAACATCACTATTGGCTACATAAATGTGGATTTGGCATGTTCGTTTCGTTTCTGGACGTATCGGTGCATCGTTTCATTTCCGGCCGGGATCGGTGCATTAAATGCAACACCGGCATGGTTTTCGGCACAGTAACGAAACTGACCCAAACGAACCAAAACATTACTATTGGGTCCAAAAAAGTGGATTGGGTGCGTTCATTTTGTTTCTGGATGAATCGGTGCATCATTTCATTTCCGGCCCGGATCGATGCATTAAATGCAACACTGGCATGATTTTCGTCACAGTATCGAAACTGACCCAAACGAACCGAAACATAACTATTGGGTCCAAAAAAGTGGATTGGGTGCGTTTGTTTCGTTTCTGGACGAATCGGTGCGTCCTTTCATTTCCGGCCCGGATCGGTGCATTAAATGCACCAACGGCATGGTTTTCGGCACAGTAACGAAACTGACCCAAACAAATCCAAACATCACTATTGGGTCGAAAAAAGTGGATTGGGTGCGTTCATTTTGTTTCTGGATGAATCGGTGCATCGTTTCATTTCCGGCCCGGATCGATGCATTAAATGCAACACCGGCATGGTTTTCGGCACAGTAACGAAACTGACCCAAACGAACCAAAACATCACTATTGGGTCCAAAAAAGTGGATTGGGTGCGTTCATTTTGTTTCTAGATGAATCGGTGCATCGTTCCATTTCCGGCCCGGATGGATGCATTAAATGCAACACCGGCATGATTTTTGGCACAGTAACGAAAATGACCCAAACGAACCAAAAAATCACTATTGGCTACATAAATGTGGATTTGGCATGTTCGTTTCGTTTCTGGACGAATCGGTGCATCGTTTCATTTCCGGCCCGGATCGGTGCATTAAATGCAACACCGGCATGGTTTTCGGCACAGTAACGAAACTGACCCAAACGAACCAAAACATTACTATTGGTTCAAAAAAAGTGGATTGGGTGCGTTCATTTTGTTTCTAGATGAATCGGTGGATCATTTCATTTCCGGCCCGGATCGATGCATTAAATGCAACACTGGCATGATTTTCGTCACAGTAACGAAACTGACCCAAACGAACCGAAACATAACTATTGGGTCCAAAAAAGTGGATTGGGTGCGTTTGTTTCGTTTCTGGACGAATCGGTGCATCCTTTCATTTCCGGCCCGGACCGGTGCATTAAATGCACCAACGGCATGGTTTTCGGCACAGTAACGAAACTGACCCAAACGAACCAAAACATCACTATTGGGTCCAAAAAAGTCGATTGATCGCGTTCGTTTCATTTCTGGATGAATCGGTGCATCATTCCATTTCCGGCCCGGAACGATGCATTAAATGCAACACCGGCATGATTTTTGGCACAGTAACGAAAATGACCCAAACGAACCAAAACATCACTATTGGCTACATAAATGTGGATTTGGCATGTTCGTTTCGTTTCTGGACGAATCGGTGCATCGTTTCATTTCCGGCCCGGATCGGTGCATTAAATGCAACACCGGCATGGTTTTCGGCACAGTAACGAAACTGACCCAAACGAACCAAAACATTACTATTGGGTCCAAAAAAGTGGATTGGGTGCGTTCATTTTGTTTCTGGATGAATCGGTGCATCATTTCATTTCCGGCCCGGATCGATGCATTAAATGCAACACTGGCATGATTTTCGTCACAGTAACGAAACTGACCCAAACGAACCGAAACATAACTATTGGGTCCAAAAAAGTGGATTGGGTGCATTTGTTTCGTTTCTGGACGAATCGGTGCGTCCTTTCATTTCCGGCCCGGATCGGTGCATTAAATGCACCAACGGCATGGTTTTCGGCACAGTAACTAAACTGACCCAAACAAATCCAAACATCACTATTGGGTCGAAAAAAGTGGATTGGGTGCGTTAGTTTCATTTCTGGACGAATCGGTGCATCCTTTCATCTCCGGCCCGGATCGGTGCATTAAATGCAACACCGGCATGGTTTTCGGCACAGTAACGAAACTGACCCAAACGAACCAAAACATTACTATTGGGTACATAAATGTGGATTTGGCAAGTTCGTTTCGTTTCTGGACGAATCGGTGCATCGTTTCATTTCCGGCCCGCATCGGTGCATTAAATGCAACACCGGCATGGTTTTCGGCACATTAACGAAACTTACCCAAACGAACCAAAACATTACTATTGGGTCCAAAAAAGTGGATTGGGTGCGTTCATTTTGTTTCTGGTTGAATCGGTGCATCGTTTCATTTCCGGCCCGGATCGATGCATTAAATGCAACACCGGCATGGTTTTCGGCACAGTAACGAAACTGACCCAAACGAACCAAAACAAAACTATTGGGTCCAAAAAAGTCGATTGGGCGCGTTCGTTTCATTTCTGGATGAATCGGTGCATCATTTCATTTCCGGCCCGGATCGGTGCATTAAATGCAACACCGGCATGGTTTTCGGCACAGTAACGAAACTGACCCAAACGAACCAAAACATCACTATTGGGTCCAAAAAAGTGGATTGGGTGCGTTCATTTTGTTTCTAGATGAATCGGTGCATCGTTCCATTTCCGGCCCGGATCGATGCATTAAATGCAACACCCGCATGATTTTTGGCACAGTAACAAAAATGACCCAAACCAACCAAAACATCATTATTGGCTACATAAATGTGGATTTGGCATGTTCGTTTTGTTTCTGGACGAATCGGTGCATCGTTTCATTTCCGGCCCGGATCGGTGCATTAAATGCAACACCGGCATGGTTTTCAGCACAGTAACGAAACTGACCCAAACGAACCAAAACATTACTACTGGGTCCAAAAAAGTGGATTGGGTGCGTTCATTTTGTTTCTGGATGAATCGGTGCATCGTTTCATTTCCGGCCCGGATCGATGCATTAAATCCAACACTGGCATGATTTTCGTCACAGTAAGGAAACTGACCCAAACGAACCGAAACATAACTATTGGGTCCAAAAAAGTGGATTGGGTGCATTTGTTTCGTTTCTGGACGAATCGGTGCATCGTTTCTTTTCCTGCCCGGATCGGTGCATTAAATGCAACACCGGCATGGTTTTCGGCACAGTAACGAAACTGACCCAAACAAACCAAAACATCACTATTGGGTCCAAAAAAGTTGATTGGGCGCATTCGTTTAGTTTCTGGACGAATCGGTGCATCGTTTCATTTCCGGCTCGGATCGGTGCATTAAATGCAACACCGGCATGGTTTTCGGCATAGTAACGAAACTGACCCAAACGAACCAAAACATCACTATTGGGTCCAAAAAGGTAGATTGGATGCGTTCGTTTCATTTCTAGACGAATCGGTGCATCCTTTCATTTCTGGCCCAGATCGGTGCATTAAATGCACCAACGGCATGGTTTTCGGCACAGTAACGAAACTGACCCAAACAAATCCAAACATTACTATTGGGTCGAAAAAAGTGGATTGGGTGCGTTTGTTTCATTTCTGGACGAATCGGTGCATCCTTTCATCTCTGGCCCGGATCGGTGCATTAAATGCAACACCGGCATGGTTTTCGGCACAGTAAGGAAACTGACCCAAACGAACCAAAACATCACTATTGTGTCCAAAAAAGTGGATTGGGTGCGTTCATTTTATTTCTGGATGAATCGGTGCATCGTTTCATTTCCGGCCTGGATCGATGCATTAAAAGCAACACCGGCATGGTTTTCGGCACAGTAACGAAACTGACCCAAACGAACCAAAACAAAACTATTGGGTCCAAAAAAGTCAATTCATCGCGTTCGTTTCATTTCTGGATGAATCGGTGCATCATTCCATTTCCGGCCCGGATCGATGCATTAAATGCAACACCGGCATGGTTTTCGGCACAGTAACGAAACTGACCCAAACGAACCAAAACAAAACTATTGGGTCCAAAAAAGTCAATTCATCGCGTTCGTTTCATTTCTGGATGAATCGGTGCATCATTCCATTTCCGGCCCGGATCGATGCATTAAATGCAACACCGGCATGATTTTTGGCACAGTAACGAAAATGACCCAAACGAACCAAAACATCACTATTGGCTACATAAATGTGGATTTGGCATGTTCGTTTCGTTTCTGGACGAATCGGTGCATCGTTTCATTTCCGGCCGGGATCGGTGCATTAAATGCAACACCGGCATGGTTTTCGGCACAGTAACGAAAATGACCCAAACGAACCAAAACATCACTATTGGCTACATAAATGTGGATTTGGCATGTTCGTTTTGTTTCTGGACGAATCGGTGCATCGTTTCATTTCCGGCCCGGATCGGTGCATTAAATGCAACACCGGCATGGTTTTCAGCACAGTAACGAAACTGACCCAAACGAACCAAAACATTACTACTGGGTCCAAAAAAGTGGATTGGGTGCGTTCATTTTGTTTCTGGATGAATCGGTGCATCGTTTCATTTCCGGCCCGG
This sequence comes from Echinochloa phyllopogon, assembly GCA_033239725.1. Taxonomy (NCBI): domain Eukaryota; kingdom Viridiplantae; phylum Streptophyta; class Magnoliopsida; order Poales; family Poaceae; genus Echinochloa; species Echinochloa phyllopogon. Next base: position 36,985,103 of record BTCW01000018.1, read on the forward strand.
ATCGATGCATTAAATCCAACACTGGCATGATTTTCGTCACAGTAAGGAAACTGACCCAAACGAACCGAAACATAACTATTGGGTCCAAAAAAGTGGATTGGGTGCGTTCATTTTGTTTCTGGATGAATCGGTGCATCGTTTCATTTCCGGCCCGGATCGATGCATTAAATGCAACACCGGCATGGTTTTCGGCACAGTAACGAAACTGACCCAAACGAACCAAAACATCACTATTGGGTCCAAAAAAGTGGATTGGGTGCGTTCATTTTGTTTCTAGATGAATCGGTGCATCGTTCCATTTCCGGCCCGGATGGATGCATTAAATGCAACACCGGCATGATTTTTGGCACAGTAACGAAAATGACCCAAACGAACCAAAAAATCACTATTGGCTACATAAATGTGGATTTGGCATGTTCGTTTCGTTTCTGGACGAATCGGTGCATCGTTTCATTTCCGGCCCGGATCGGTGCATTAAATGCAACACCGGCATGGTTTTCGGCACAGTAACGAAACTGACCCAAACGAACCAAAACATTACTATTGGTTCAAAAAAAGTGGATTGGGTGCGTTCATTTTGTTTCTAGATGAATCGGTGCATCATTTCATTTCCGGCCCGGATCGATGCATTAAATGCAACACTGGCATGATTTTCGTCACAGTAACGAAACTGACCCAAACGAACCGAAACATAACTATTGGGTCCAAAAAAGTGGATTGGGTGCGTTTGTTTCGTTTCGGGACGAATCGGTGCATCCTTTCATTTTCGGCCCGGACCGGTGCATTAAATGCACCAACGGCATGGTTTTCGGCACAGTAACGAAACTGACCCAAACGAACCAAAACATCACTATTGGGTCCAAAAAAGTCGATTGATCGCGTTCGTTTCATTTCTGGATGAATCGGTGCATCATTCCATTTCCGGCCCGGAACGATGCATTAAATGCAACACCGGCATGATTTTTGGCACAGTAACGAAAATGACCCAAACGAACCAAAACATCACTATTGGCTACATAAATGTGGATTTGGCATGTTCGTTTCGTTTCTGGACGAATCGGTGCATCGTTTCATTTCCGGCCCGGATCGGTGCATTAAATGCAACACCGGCATGGTTTTCGGCACAGTAACGAAACTGACCCAAACGAACCAAAACATTACTATTGGGTCCAAAAAAGTGGATTGGGTGCGTTCATTTTGTTTCTGGATGAATCGGTGCATCATTTCATTTCCGGCCCGGATCGATGCATTAAATGCAACACTGGCATGATTTTCGTCACAGTAACGAAACTGACCCAAACGAACCGAAACATAACTATTGGGTCCAAAAAAGTGGATTGGGTGCGTTTGTTTCGTTTCTGGACGAATCGGTGCGTCCTTTCATTTCCGGCCCGGATCGGTGCATTAAATGCACCAACGGCATGGTTTTCGGCACAGTAACTAAACTGACCCAAACAAATCCAAACATCACTATTGGGTCGAAAAAAGTGGATTGGGTGCGTTAGTTTCATTTCTGGACGAATCGGTGCATCCTTTCATCTCCGGCCCGGATCGATGCATTAAATGCAACACCGGCATGGTTTTCGGCACAGTAACGAAACTGACCCAAACGAACCAAAACATCACTATTGGGTCCAAAAAAGTGGATTGGGTGCGTTCATTTTGTTTCTAGATGAATCGGTGCATCGTTCCATTTCCGGCCCGGATGGATGCATTAAATGCAACACCGGCATGATTTTTGGCACAGTAACGAAAATGACCCAAACGAACCAAAAAATCACTATTGGCTACATAAATGTGGATTTGGCATGTTCGTTTCGTTTCTGGACGAATCGGTGCATCGTTTCATTTCCGGCCCGGATCGGTGCATTAAATGCAACACCGGCATGGTTTTCGGCACAGTAACGAAACTGACCCAAACGAACCAAAACATTACTATTGGTTCAAAAAAAGTGGATTGGGTGCGTTCATTTTGTTTCTAGATGAATCGGTGCATCATTTCATTTCCGGCCCGGATCGATGCATTAAATGCAACACTGGCATGATTTTCGTCACAGTAACGAAACTGACCCAAACGAACCGAAACATAACTATTGGGTCCAAAAAAGTGGATTGGGTGCGTTTGTTTCGTTTCGGGACGAATCGGTGCATCCTTTCATTTTCGGCCCGGACCGGTGCATTAAATGCACCAACGGCATGGTTTTCGGCACAGTAACGAAACTGACCCAAACGAACCAAAACATCACTATTGGGTCCAAAAAAGTCGATTGATCGCGTTCGTTTCATTTCTGGATGAATCGGTGCATCATTCCATTTCCGGCCCGGAACGATGCATTAAATGCAACACCGGCATGATTTTTGGCACAGTAACGAAAATGACCCAAACGAACCAAAACATCACTATTGGCTACATAAATGTGGATTTGGCATGTTCGTTTCGTTTCTGGACGAATCGGTGCATCGTTTCATTTCCGGCCCGGATCGGTGCATTAAATGCAACACCGGCATGGTTTTCGGCACAGTAACGAAACTGACCCAAACGAACCAAAACATTACTATTGGGTCCAAAAAAGTGGATTGGGTGCGTTCATTTTGTTTCTGGATGAATCGGTGCATCATTTCATTTCCGGCCCGGATCGATGCATTAAATGCAACACTGGCATGATTTTCGTCACAGTAACGAAACTGACCCAAACGAACCGAAACATAACTATTGGGTCCAAAAAAGTGGATTGGGTGCGTTTGTTTCGTTTCTGGACGAATCGGTGCGTCCTTTCATTTCCGGCCCGGATCGGTGCATTAAATGCACCAACGGCATGGTTTTCGGCACAGTAACTAAACTGACCCAAACAAATCCAAACATCACTATTGGGTCGAAAAAAGTGGATTGGGTGCGTTAGTTTCATTTCTGGACGAATCGGTGCATCCTTTCATCTCCGGCCCGGATCGGTGCATTAAATGCAACACCGGCATGGTTTTCGGCACAGTAACGAAACTGACCCAAACGAACCAAAACATTACTATTGGGTACATAAATGTGGATTTGGCAAGTTCGTTTCGTTTCTGGACGAATCGGTGCATCGTTTCATTTCCGGCCCGCATCGGTGCATTAAATGCAACACCGGCATGGTTTTCGGCACATTAACGAAACTTACCCAAACGAACCAAAACATTACTATTGGGTCCAAAAAAGTGGATTGGGTGCGTTCATTTTGTTTCTGGTTGAATCGGTGCATCGTTTCATTTCCGGCCCGGATCGATGCATTAAATGCAACACCGGCATGGTTTTCGGCACAGTAACGAAACTGACCCAAACGAACCAAAACAAAACTATTGGGTCCAAAAAAGTCGATTGGGCGCGTTCGTTTCATTTCTGGATGAATCGGTGCATCATTTCATTTCCGGCCCGGATCGGTGCATTAAATGCAACACCGGCATGGTTTTCGGCACAGTAACGAAACTGACCCAAACGAACCAAAACATCACTATTGGGTCCAAAAAAGTGGATTGGGTGCGTTCATTTTGTTTCTAGATGAATCGGTGCATCGTTCCATTTCCGGCCCGGATCGATGCATTAAATGCAACACCCGCATGATTTTTGGCACAGTAACAAAAATGACCCAAACCAACCAAAACATCATTATTGGCTACATAAATGTGGATTTGGCATGTTCGTTTTGTTTCTGGACGAATCGGTGCATCGTTTCATTTCCGGCCCGGATCGGTGCATTAAATGCAACACCGGCATGGTTTTCAGCACAGTAACGAAACTGACCCAAACGAACCAAAACATCACTATTGGGTCCACAAAGGTAGATTGGATGCGTTCGTTTCATTTCTAGACGAATCGGTGCATCCTTTCATTTCTGGCCCAGATCGGTGCATTAAATGCACCAACGGCATGGTTTTCGGCACAGTAACGAAACTGACCCAAACAAATCCAAACATTACTATTGGGTCGAAAAAAGTGGATTGGGTGCGTTTGTTTCATTTCTGGACGAATCGGTGCATCCTTTCATCTCTGGCCCGGATCGGTGCATTAAATGCAACACCGGCATGGTTTTCGGCACAGTAAGGAAACTGACCCAAACGAACCAAAACATCACTATTGTGTCCAAAAAAGTGGATTGGGTGCGTTCATTTTATTTCTGGATGAATCGGTGCATCGTTTCATTTCCGGCCTGGATCGATGCATTAAAAGCAACACCGGCATGGTTTTCGGCACAGTAACGAAACTGACCCAAACGAACCAAAACAAAACTATTGGGTCCAAAAAAGTCAATTCATCGCGTTCGTTTCATTTCTGGATGAATCGGTGCATCATTCCATTTCCGGCCCGGATCGATGCATTAAATGCAACACCGGCATGGTTTTCGGCACAGTAACGAAACTGACCCAAACGAACCAAAACAAAACTATTGGGTCCAAAAAAGTCAATTCATCGCGTTCGTTTCATTTCTGGATGAATCGGTGCATCATTCCATTTCCGGCCCGGATCGATGCATTAAATGCAACACCGGCATGATTTTTGGCACAGTAACGAAAATGACCCAAACGAACCAAAACATCACTATTGGCTACATAAATGTTGATTTGGCATGTTCGTTTCGTTTCTGGACGAATCGGTGCATCGTTTCATTTCCGGCCGGGATCAGTGCATTAAATGCAACACCGGCATGGTTTTCGGCACAGTAACGAAACTGACCCAAACGAACCAAAACATTACTATTGGGTCCAAAAAAGTGGATTGGGTGCGTTCATTTTGTTTCTGGATGAATCGGTGCATCATTTCATTTCCGGCCCGGATCGATGCATTAAATGCAACACTGGCATGATTTTCGTCACAGTATCGAAACTGACCCAAACGAACCGAAACATAACTATTGGGTCCAAAAAAGTGGATTGGGTGCGTTTGTTTCGTTTCTGGACGAATCGGTGCGTCCTTTCATTTCCGGCCCGGATCGGTGCATTAAATGCACCAACGGCATGGTTTTCGGCACAGTAACGAAACTGACCCAAACAAATCCAAACATCACTATTGGGCCGAAAAAAGTGGATTGGGTGCATTCATTTTGTTTCTGGATGAATCGGTGCATCGTTTCATTTCCGGCCCGGATCGATGCATTAAATGCAACACCGGCATGGTTTTCGGCACAGTAACGAAACTTACCCAAACGAACCAAAACAAAACTATTGGGTCCAAAAAAGTCGATTGGGCGCATTCGTTTCATTTCTGGATGAATCGGTGTATCATTTCATTTCCGGCCCGGATCGGTGCATTAAATGCAACACCGGCATGGTTTTCGGCACAGTAACGAAACTGACCCAAACGAACCAAAACATCACTATTGGGTCCAAAAAAGTGGATTGGGTGCGTTCACTTTGTTTCTAGATGAATCGGTGCATCGTTCCATTTCCGGCCCGGATCGATGCATTAAATGCAACACTGGCATGATTTTTGGCACAGTAACGAAAATGACCCAAACGAACCAAAACATCACTATTGGCTACATAAATGTGGATTTGGCATGTTCGTTTCGTTTCTGGACGAATCGGTGCATCGTTTCATTTCTGGCCCGGATCGGTGCATTAAATGCAACACCGGCATGGTTTTCAGCACAGTAACGAAACTGACCCAAACGAACCAAAACATCACTATTGGGTCCAAAAAAGTGGATTGGGTGCGTTCATTTTGTTTCTAGATGAATCGGTGCATCGTTCCATTTCCGGCCCGGATGGATGCATTAAATGCAACACCGGCATGATTTTTGGCACAGTAACGAAAATGACCCAAACGAACCAAAAAATCACTATTGGCTACATAAATGTGGATTTGGCATGTTCGTTTCGTTTCTGGACGAATCGGTGCATCGTTTCATTTCCGGCCCGGATCGGTGCATTAAATGCAACACTGGCATGATTTTTGGCACAGTAACGAAAATGACCCAAACGAACCAAAACATCACTATTGGCTACATAAATGTGGATTTGGCATGTTCGTTTCGTTTCTGGACGAATCGGTGCATCGTTTCATTTCTGGCCTGGATCGGTGCATTAAATGCAACACCGGCATGGTTTTCAGCACAGTAACGAAACTGACCCAAACGAACCAAAACATCACTATTGGGTCCAAAAAAGTGGATTGGGTGCGTTCATTTTGTTTCTAGATGAATCGGTGCATCGTTCCATTTCCGGCCCGGATGGATGCATTAAATGCAACACCGGCATGATTTTTGGCATAGTAACGAAAATGACCCAAACGAACCAAAAAATCACTATTGGCTACATAAATGTGGATTTGGCATGTTCGTTTCGTTTCTGGACGAATCGGTGCATCGTTTCATTTCCGGCCCGGATCGGTGCATTAAATGCAACACCGGCATGGTTTTCGGCACAGTAACGAAACTGACCCAAACGAACCAAAACATTACTATTGGTTCAAAAAAAGTGGATTGGGTGCGTTCATTTTGTTTCTAGATGAATCGGTGCATCATTTCATTTCCGGCCCGGATCGATGCGTTAAATGCAACACTGGCATGATTTTCGTCACAGTAACGAAACTGACCCAAACGAACCGAAACATAACTATTGGGTCCAAAAAAGTGGATTGGGTGCGTTTGTTTCGTTTCTGGATGAATCGGTGCATCCTTTCATTTCCGGCCCGGACCGGTGCATTAAATGCACCAACGGCATGGTTTTCGGCACAGTAACGAAACTGACCCAAACGAACCAAAACATCACTATTGGGTCCAAAAAAGTCGATTGATCGCGTTCGTTTCATTTCTGGATGAATCGGTGCATCATTCCATTTCCGGCCCGGAACGATGCATTAAATGCAACACCGGCATGGTTTTCGGCACAGTAACGAAACTGACCCAAACGAACCAAAACATCACTATTGGCTACATAAATGTGGATTTGGCATGTTCGTTTCGTTTCTAGACGAATCGTTGCATCGTTTCATTTCTGGCCCGGATCGGTGCATTAAATGCAACACCGGCATGGTTTTCAGCACAGTAACGAAACTGACCCAAACGAACCAAAACATCACTATTGGGTCCAAAAAAGTGGATTGGGTGCGTTTGTTTCATTTCTGGATGAATCGGTGCATCGTTTCTTTTCCGGCCCGGATCGGTGCATTAAATGCAACACCGGCATGGTTTTCGGCACAGTAACGAAACTGACCCAAACGAACCAAAACATCACTATTGGGTCCAAAAAAGTGGATTGGGTGCGTTCATTTTGTTTCTAGATGAATCGGTGCATCGTTCCATTTCCGGCCCGGATCGATGCATTAAATGCAACACCGGCATGATTTTTGGCACAGTAACGAAAATGACCCAAACGAACCAAAACATCACTATTGGCTACATAAATGTGGAATTGGCATGTTCGTTTCGTTTCTGGACGAATCGGAGCATCGTTTCATTTCCGGCCCGGATCGGTGCATTAAATGCAACACCGGCATGATTTTTGGCACATTAACGCAACTGACCCAAATGAACCAAAACATTACTATTGGGTCCAAAAAAGTGGATTGGGTGCGTTAATTTTGTTTCTGGATGAATCGGTGCATCATTTCATTTCCGGCCCGGATCGATGCATTAGATGCAACACTGGCATGATTTTCGGCACAGTAACGAAACTGACCCAAACGAACCAAAACATCAATATTGGGTCCAAAAAACTGGATTGGGTGCGTTCATTTTGTTTCTAGATGAATCGGTGCATCGTTTCATTTCCGGCCCGGATCGATGCATTAAATGCAACACCGGCATGGTTTTCGGCACAGTAACGAAACTGACCCAAACGAACCAAAATAAAACTATTGGGTCCAAAAAAGTCGATTGGGCGCATTCGTTTCATTTCTGGATGAATCGGTGTATCATTTCATTTCCGGCCCGGATCGGTGCATTAAATGCAACACCGGCATGGTTTTCGGCACAGTAACGAAACTGACCCAAACGAACCAAAACATCACTATTGGGTCCAAAAAAGTGGATTGGGTGCGTTCACTTTGTTTCTAGATGAATCGGTGCATCGTTCCATTTCCGGCCCGGATCGATGCATTAAATGCAACACCGGCATGATTTTTGGCACAGTAACGAAAATGACCCAAACGAACCAAAAAATCACTATTGGCTACATAAATGTGGATTTGGCATGTTCGTTTCGTTTCTGGACGAATCGGTGCATCGTTTCATTTCCGGCCCGGATCGGTGCATTAAATGCAACAACGGCATGGTTTTCGGCACATTAACGAAACTGACCCAAATGAACCAAAACATTACTATTGGGTCCAAAAAAGTGGATTGGGTGCGTTAATTTTGTTTCTGGATGAATCGGTGCATCATTTCATTTCCGGCCCGGATCGATGCATTAGATGCAACACTGGCATGATTTTCGTCACAGTAACGAAACTGACCCAAACGAATCGAAACATAACTATTGGGTCCAAAAAAGTGGATTGGGTGCGTTCATTTTGTTTCTAGATGAATCGGTGCATCGTTTCATTTCCGGCCCGGATCGATGCATTAAATGCAACACCGGCATGGTTTTCGGCACAGTAACGAAACTGACCCAAACGAACCAAAACAAAACTATTGGGTCCAAAAAAGTCGATTGGGCGCATTCGTTTCATTTCTGGATGAATCGGTGTATCATTTCATTTCCGGCCCGGATCGGTGCATTAAATGCAACACCGGCATGGTTTTCGGCACAGTAATGAAACTGACCCAAACGAACCAAAACATCACTATTCGGTCCAAAAAAGTGGATTGGGTGCGTTCACTTTGTTTCTAGATGAATCGGTGCATCGTTCCATTTCCGGCCCGGATCGATGCATTAAATGCAACACTGGCATGATTTTTGGCACAGTAACGAAAATGACCCAAACGAACCAAAACATCACTATTGGCTACATAAATGTGGATTTGGCATGTTCGTTTCGTTTCTGGACGAATCGGTGCATCGTTTCATTTCTGGCCCGGATCGGTGCATTAAATGCAACACCGGCATGGTTTTCAGCACAGTAACGAAACTGACCCAAACGAACCAAAACATCACTATTGGGTCCAAAAAAGTGGATTGGGTGCGTTCATTTTGTTTCTAGATGAATCGGTGCATCGTTCCATTTCCGGCCCGGATGGATGCATTAAATGCAACACCGGCATGATTTTTGGCACAGTAACGAAAATGACCCAAACGAACCAAAAAATCACTATTGGCTACATAAATGTGGATTTGGCATGTTCGTTTCGTTTCTGGACGAATCGGTGCATCGTTTCATTTCTGGCCCGGATCGGTGCATTAAATGCAACACCGGCATGGTTTTCGGCACAGTATCGAAACTGACCCAAACGAACCAAAACATTACTATTGGGTCAAAAAAAGTGGATTGGGTGGGTTCATTTTGTTTCTAGATGAATCGGTGCATCATTTCATTTCCGGCCCGGATCGATGCATTAAATGCAACACTGGCATGATTTTCGTCACAGTAACGAAACTGACCCAAACGAACCGAAACATAACTATTGGGTCCAAAAAAGTGGATTGGGTGCGTTTGTTTCGTTTCTGGACGAATCGGTGCGTCCTTTCATTTCCGGCCCGGATCGGTGCATTAAATGCACCAACGGCATGGTTTTCGGCACAGTAATGAAACTGACCCAAACGAACCAAAACATCACTATTGGGTCCAAAAAAGTCGATTGATCGCGTTCGTTTCATTTCTGGATGAATCGGTGCATCATTCCATTTCCGGCCCGGATCGATGCATTAAATGCAACACCGGCATGATTTTTGGCACAGTAACGAAAATGACCCAAACGAACCAAAAAATCACTATTGGCTACATAAATGTGGATTTGGCATGTTCGTTTCGTTTCTGGACGAATCGGTGCATCGTTTCATTTCCGGCCCGGATCGGTGCATTAAATGCAACACCGGCATGGTTTTCGGCACATTAACGAAACTGACCCAAATGAACCAAAACATTACTATTGGGTCCAAAAAAGTGGATTGGGTGCGTTAATTTTGTTTCTGGATGAATCGGTGCATCATTTCATTTCCGGCCCGGATCGATGCATTAGATGCAACACTGGCATGATTTTCGTCACAGTAACGAAACTGACCCAAACGAATCGAAACATAACTATTGGGTCCAAAAAAGTGGATTGGGTGCGTTCATTTTGTTTCTAGATGAATCGGTGCATCGTTTCATTTCCGGCCCGGATCGATGCATTAAATGCAACACCGGCATGGTTTTCGGCACAGTAACGAAACTGACCCAAACGAACCAAAACAAAACTATTGGGTCCAAAAAAGTCGATTGGGCGCATTCGTTTCATTTCTGGATGAATCGGTGTATCATTTCATTTCCGGCCCGGATCGGTGCATTAAATGCAACACCGGCATGGTTTTCGGCACAGTAATGAAACTGACCCAAACGAACCAAAACATCACTATTCGGTCCAAAAAAGTGGATTGGGTGCGTTCACTTTGTTTCTAGATGAATCGGTGCATCGTTCCATTTCCGGCCCGGATCGATGCATTAAATGCAACACTGGCATGATTTTTGGCACAGTAACGAAAATGACCCAAACGAACCAAAACATCACTATTGGCTACATAAATGTGGATTTGGCATGTTCGTTTCGTTTCTGGACGAATCGGTGCATCGTTTCATTTCTGGCCCGGATCGGTGCATTAAATGCAACACCGGCATGGTTTTCAGCACAGTAACGAAACTGACCCAAACGAACCAAAACATCACTATTGGGTCCAAAAAAGTGGATTGGGTGCGTTCATTTTGTTTCTAGATGAATCGGTGCATCGTTCCATTTCCGGCCCGGATGGATGCATTAAATGCAACACCGGCATGATTTTTGGCACAGTAACGAAAATGACCCAAACGAACCAAAAAATCACTATTGGCTACATAAATGTGGATTTGGCATGTTCGTTTCGTTTCTGGACGAATCGGTGCATCGTTTCATTTCTGGCCCGGATCGGTGCATTAAATGCAACACCGGCATGGTTTTCGGCACAGTATCGAAACTGACCCAAACGAACCAAAACATTACTATTGGGTCAAAAAAAGTGGATTGGGTGGGTTCATTTTGTTTCTAGATGAATCGGTGCATCATTTCATTTCCGGCCCGGATCGATGCATTAAATGCAACACTGGCATGATTTTCGTCACAGTAACGAAACTGACCCAAACGAACCGAAACATAACTATTGGGTCCAAAAAAGTGGATTGGGTGCGTTTGTTTCGTTTCTGGACGAATCGGTGCGTCCTTTCATTTCCGGCCCGGATCGGTGCATTAAATGCACCAACGGCATGGTTTTCGGCACAGTAATGAAACTGACCCAAACGAACCAAAACATCACTATTGGGTCCAAAAAAGTCGATTGATCGCGTTCGTTTCATTTCTGGATGAATCGGTGCATCATTCCATTTCCGGCCCGGATCGATGCATTAAATGCAACACCGGCATGATTTTTGGCACAGTAACGAAAATGACCCAAACGAACCAAAAAATCACTATTGGCTACATAAATGTGGATTTGGCATGTTCGTTTCGTTTCTGGACGAATCGGTGCATCGTTTCATTTCCGGCCCGGATCGGTGCATTAAATGCAACACCGGCATGGTTTTCGGCACAGTAACGAAACTGACCTAAATGAACCAAAACATTACTATTGGGTCCAAAAAAGTGGATTGGGTGCGTTCATTTTGTTTCTGGATGAATCGGTGCATCATTTCATTTCCGGCCCGGATCGATGCATTAAATGCAACACTGGCATGATTTTCGTCACAGTAACGAAACTGACCCAAACGAACCGAAACATAACTATTGGGTCCAAAAAAGTGGATTGGGTGCGTTTGTTTCGTTTCTGGACGAATCGGTGCGTCCTTTCATTTCCGGCCCGGATCGGTGCATTAAATGCACCAACGGCATGGTTTTCGGCACAGTAACGAAACTGACCCAAACAAATCCAAACATCACTATTGGGTCGAAAAAAGTGGATTGGGTGCGTTAGTTTCATTTCTGGACGAATCGGTGCATCCTTTCATCTCCGGCCCGGATCGGTGCATTAAATGCAACACCGGCATGGTTTTCGGCACAGTAACGAAACTGACCCAAACGAACCAAGACATCACTATTGTGTCCAAAAAAGTGGATTGGGTGCGTTCATTTTGTTTCTGGATGAATCGGTGCATCGTTTCATTTCCGGCCCGGATCGATGCATTAAATGCAACACTGGCATGATTTTCGTCACAGTAACGAAACTGACCCAAACGAACCGAAACATAACTATTGGGTCCAAAAAAGTGGATTGGGTGCGTTTGTTTCATTTCTGGACGAATCGGTGTATCATTTCATTTCCGGCCCGGATCGGTGCATTAAATGCAACACCGGCATGGTTTTCGGCACAGTAACAAAACTGACCCAAACGAACCAAAACATCACTATTGGGTCCAAAAAAGTGGATTGGGTGCGTTCATTTTGTTTCTAGATGAATCGGTGCATCGTTCCATTTCCGGCCCGGATCGATGCATTAAATGCAACACCGGCATGATTTTTGGCACAGTAACGAAAATGACCCAAACGAACCAAAACATCACTATTGGCTACATAAATGTGGATTTGGCAAGTTCGTTTCGTTTCTGGACGAATCGGTGCATCGTTTCATTTCCGGCCCGCATCGGTGCATTAAATGCAACACCGGCATGGTTTTCGGCACATTAACGAAACTGACCCAAATGAACCAAAACATTACTATTGGGTCCAAAAAAGTGGATTGGGTGCGTTCATTTTGTTTCTGGATGAATCGGTGCATCATTTCATTTCCGGCCCGGATCGATGCATTAGATGCAACACTGGCATGATTTTCGTCACAGTAACGAAACTGACCCAAACAAACCGAAACATAACTATTGGGTCCAAAAAAGTGGATTGGGTGCGTTTGTTTCATTTCTGGACGAATCGGTGCATCGTTTCTTTTCCGGCCCGGATCGGTGCATTAAATGCAACACCGGCATGGTTTTCGGCACAGTAACGAAACTGACCCAAACGATCCAAAACATCACTATTGGTTCCAAAAAAGTGGATTGGGTGCGTTCATTTTGTTTCTAGCTGAATCGGTGCATCGTTCCATTTCCGGCCCGGATCGATGCATTAAATGCAACACCGGCATGATTTTTGGCACAGTAACGAAAAGGACCCAAACGAACCAAAACATCACTATTGGCTACATAAATGTGGATTTGGCATGTTCGTTTCGTTTCTGGACGAATCGGTGCATCGTTTCATTTCCGGCCCGGATCGGTGCATTAAATGCAACACCGGCATGGTTTTCGGCACAGTAACGAAACTGACCCAAACGAACCAAAACATTACTATTGGGTCCAAAAAAGTGGATTGGGTGCGTTTGTTTCGTTTCTAGACGAATCGGTGCGTCCTTTCATTTCCGGCCCGGATCGGTGCATTAAATGCACCAACGGCATGGTTTTCGGCACAGTAACGAAACTGACCCAAACAAATCCAAACATCACTATTGGGTCGAAAAAAGTGGATTGGGTGCGTTAGTTTCATTTCTGGACGAATCGGTGCATCCTTTCATCTCCGGCCCGGATCGGTGCATTAAATGCAACACCGGCATGGTTTTCGGCACAGTAACGAAACTGACCCAAACGAACCAAAACATCACTATTGTGTCCAAAAAAGTGGATTGGGTGCGTTCATTTTGTTTCTGGATGAATCGGTGCATCGTTTCATTTCCGGCCCGGATCGATGCATTAAATGCAACACCGGCATGGTTTTCGGCACAGTAACGAAACTGACCCAAACGAACCAAAACAAAACTATTGGGTCCAAAAAAGTCGATTGGGCGCGTTCGTTTCATTTCTGGATGAATCGGTGTATCATTTCATTTCCGGCCCGGATCGGTGCATTAAATGCAACACCGGCATGGTTTTCGGCACAGTAACGAAACTGACCCAAACGAACCAAAACATCACTATTGGGTCCAAAAAAGTGGATTGGGTGCGTTCATTTTGTTTCTAGATGAATCGGTGCATCGTTCCATTTCTGGCCCGGATCGATGCATTAAATGCAACACCGGCATGATTTTTGGCACAGTAACGAAAATGACCCAAACGAACCAAAACATCACTATTGGCTACATAAATGTGGATTTGGCATGTTCGTTTCGTTTCTGGACGAATCGGTGCATCGTTTCATTTCCGGCCCGGATCGGTGCATTAAATGCAACACCGGCATGGTTTTCGGCACAGTAACGAAACTGACCCAAACGAACCAAAACATTACTATTGGGTCCAAAAAAGTGGATTGGGTGCGTTTGTTTCGTTTCTAGACGAATCGGTGCGTCCTTTCATTTCCGGCCCGGATCGGTGCATTAAATGCACCAACGGCATGGTTTTCGGCACAGTAACGAAACTGACCCAAACAAATCCAAACATCACTATTGGGTCGAAAAAAGTGGATTGGGTGCGTTAGTTTCATTTCTGGACGAATCGGTGCATCCTTTCATCTCCGGCCCGGATCGGTGCATTAAATGCAACACCGGCATGGTTTTCGGCACAGTAACGAAACTGACCCAAACGAACCAAAACATCACTATTGTGTCCAAAAAAGTGGATTGGGTGCGTTCATTTTGTTTCTGGATGAATCGGTGCATCGTTTCATTTCCGGCCCGGATCGATGCATTAAATGCAACACCGGCATGGTTTTCGGCACAGTAACGAAACTGACCCAAACGAACCAAAACAAAACTATTGGGTCCAAAAAAGTCGATTGGGCGCGTTCGTTTCATTTCTGGATGAATCGGTGTATCATTTCATTTCCGGCCCGGATCGGTGCATTAAATGCAACACCGGCATGGTTTTCGGCACAGTAACGAAACTGACCCAAACGAACCAAAACATCACTATTGGGTCCAAAAAAGTGGATTGGGTGCGTTCATTTTGTTTCTAGATGAATCGGTGCATCGTTCCATTTCTGGCCCGGATCGATGCATTAAATGCAACACCGGCATGATTTTTGGCACAGTAACGAAAATGACCCAAACGAACCAAAACATCACTATTGGCTACATAAATGTGGATTTGGCAAGTTCGTTTCGTTTCTGGACGAATCGGTGCATCGTTTCATTTCCGGCCCGCATCGGTGCATTAAATGCAACACCGGCATGGTTTTCGGCACATTAACGAAACTGACCCAAATGAACCAAAACATTACTATTGGGTCCAAAAAAGTGGATTGGGTGCGTTAATTTTGTTTCTGGATGAATCGGTGCATCATTTCATTTCCGGCCCGGATCGATGCATTAGATGCAACACTGGCATGATTTTCGTCACAGTAACGAAACTGACCCAAACGAACCGAAACATAACTATTGGGTCCAAAAAAGTGGATTGGGTGCGTTCATTTTGTTTCTAGATGAATCGGTGCATCGTTTCATTTCCGGCCCGGATCGATGCATTAAATGCAACACTGGCATGATTTTCGTCACAGTAACGAAACTGACCCAAACGAACCGAAACATAACTATTGGGTCCAAAAAAGTGGATTGGGTGCGTTTGTTTCGTTTCTGGACGAATCGGTGCGTCCTTTCATTTCCGGCCCGGATCGGTGCATTAAATGCACCAACGGCATGGTTTTCGGCACAGTAACGAAACTGACCCAAACAAATACAAACATCACTATTGGGTCGAAAAAGTGGATTGGGTGCGTTAGTTTCATTTCTGGACGAATCGGTGCATCCTTTCATCTCCGGCCCGGATCGGTGCATTAAATGCAACACCGGCATGGTTTTCGGCACAGTAACGAAACTGACCCAAACGAACCAAAACATCACTATTGTGTCCAAAAAAGTAGATTGGGTGCGTTCATTTTGTTTCTGGATGAATCGGTGCATCGTTTCATTTCCGGCCCGGATCGATGCATTAAATGCAACACCGGCATGGTTTTCGGCACAGTAACGAAACTGACCCAAACGAACCAAAACAAAACTATTGGGTCCAAAAAAGTCGATTGGGCGTGTTCGTTTCATTTCTGGATGAATCGGTGTATCATTTCATTTCCGGCCCGGATCGGTGCATTAAATGCAACACCGGCATGGTTTTCGGCACAGTAACGAAACTGACCCAAACGAACCAAAACATCACTATTGGGTCCAAAAAAGTGGATTGGGTGCGTTCATTTTGTTTCTAGATGAATCGGTGCATCGTTCCATTTCCGGCCCGGATCGATGCATTAAATGCAACACCGGCATGATTTTTGGCACAGTAACGAAAATGACCCAAACGAACCAAAACATCACTATTGGCTACATAAATGTGGATTTGGCAAGTTCGTTTCGTTTCTGGACGAATCGGTGCATCGTTTCATTTCCGGCCCGCATCGGTGCATTAAATGCAACACCGGCATGGTTTTCGGCACATTAACGAAACTGACCCAAATGAACCAAAACATTACTATTGGGTCCAAAAAAGTGGATTGGGTGCGTTCATTTTGTTTCTGGATGAATCGGTGCATCATTTCATTTCCGGCCCGGATCGATGCATTAGATGCAACACTGGCATGATTTTCGTCACAGTAACGAAACTGACCCAAACGAACCGAAACATAACTATTGGGTCCAAAAAAGTGGATTGGGTGCGTTTGTTTCATTTCTGGACGAATCGGTGCATCGTTTCTTTTCCGGCCCGGATCGGTGCATTAAATGCAACACCGGCATGGTTTTCGGCACAGTAACGAAACTGACCCAAACGATCCAAAACATCACTATTGGTTCCAAAAAAGTGGATTGGGTGCGTTCATTTTGTTTCTAGATGAATCGGTGCATCGTTCCATTTCCGGCCCGGATCGATGCATTAAATGCAACACCGGCATGATTTTTGGCACAGTAACGAAAATGACCCAAACGAACCAAAACATCACTATTGGCTACATAAATGTGGATTTGGCATGTTCGTTTCGTTTCTGGACGAATCGGTGCATCGTTTCATTTCCGGCCCGGATCGGTGCATTAAATGCAACACCGGCATGGTTTTCGGAATAGTAACGAAACTGACCCAAACGAACCAAAACATCACTATTGGGTCCAAAAAGGTAGATTGGGTGCGTTCGTTTCATTTCTAGACGAATCGGTGCATCCTTTCATTTCCGGGCCGGATCGGTGCATTAAATGCACCAACGGCATGGTTTTCGGCACAGTAACGAAACCGACCCAAACAAATCCAAACATCACTATTGGGTCGAAAAAAGTGGATTGGGTGCGTTTGTTTCATTTCTGGACGAATCGGTGCATCCTTTCATCTCCGGCCCGGATCGGTGCATTAAATGCAACACCGGCATGGTTTTCGGCACAGTAACGAAACCGACCCAAACGAACCAAAACATCACTATTGGGTCGAAAAAAGTGGATTGGGTGCGTTCATTTTGTTTCTAGATGAATCGGTGCATCGTTTCATTTCCGGCCCGGATCGATGCATTAAATGCAACACCGGCATGGTTTTCGGCACAGTAACGAAACTGACCCAAACGAACCAAAACATCACTATTGTGTCCAAAAAAGTGGATTGGGTGCGTTCATTTTGTTTCTGGATGAATCGGTGCATCGTTTCATTTCCGGCCCGGATCGATGCATTAAATGCAACACCGGCATGGTTTTCGGCACAGTAACGAAACTGACCCAAACGAACCAAAACAAAACTATTGGGTCCAAAAAAGTCGATTGGGCGCGTTAGTTTCATTTCTGGACGTATCGGTGCATTAAATGCAACACCGGCATGGTTTTCGGCACAGTAACGAAACTGACCCAAACGAACCAAAACATCACTATTGTGTCCAAAAAAGTGGATTGGGTGCGTTCATTTTGTTTCTGGATGAATCGGTGCATCGTTTCATTTCCGGCCCGGATCGATGCATTAAATGCAACACCGGCATGGTTTTCGGCACAGTAACGAAACTGACCCAAACGAACCAAAACAAAACTATTGGGTCCAAAAAAGTCGATTGGGCGCGTTCGTTTCATTTCTGGATGAATCGGTGTATCATTTCATTTCCGGCCCGGATCGGTGCATTAAATGCAACACCGGCATGGTTTTCGGCACAGTAACGAAACTGACCCAAACGAACCAAAACATCACTATTGGGTCCAAAAAAGTGGATTGGGTGCGTTCATTTTGTTTCTAGATGAATCGGTGCATCGTTCCATTTCCGGCCCGGATCGATGTATTAAATGCAACACCGGCATGATTTTTGGCACAGTAACGAAAATGACCCAAACGAACCAAAACATCACTATTGGCTACATAAATGTGGATTTGGCAAGTTCGTTTCGTTTCTGGACGAATCGGTGCATCGTTTCATTTCCGGCCCGCATCGGTGCATTAAATGCAACACCGGCATGGTTTTCGGCACATTAACGAAACTGACCCAAATGAACCAAAACATTACTATTGGGTCCAAAAAAGTGGATTGGGTGCGTTCATTTTGTTTCTGGATGAATCGGTGCATCATTTCATTTCCGGCCCGGATCGATGCATTAGATGCAACACTGGCATGATTTTCGTCACAGTAACGAAACTGACCCAAACGAACCGAAACATAACTATTGGGTCCAAAAAAGTGGATTGGGTGCGTTTGTTTCATTTCTGGACGAATCGGTGCATCGTTTCTTTTCCGGCCCGGATCGGTGCATTAAATGCAACACCGGCATGGTTTTCGGCACAGTAACGAAACTGACCCAAACGATCCAAAACATCACTATTGGTTCCAAAAAAGTGGATTGGGTGCGTTCATTTTGTTTCTAGATGAATTGGTGCATCGTTCCATTTCCGGCCCTGATCGATGCATTAAATGCAACACCGGCATGATTTTTGGCACAGTAACGAAAATGACCCAAACGAACCAAAACATCACTATTGGCTACATAAATGTGGATTTGGCATGTTCGTTTCGTTTCTGGACGAATCGGTGCATCGTTTCATTTCCGGCCCGGATCGGTGCATTAAATGCAACACCGGCATGGTTTTCGGCACAGTAACGAAACTGACCCAAACGAACCAAAACATTACTATTGGGTCCAAAAAAGTGGATTGGGTGCGTTCATTTTGTTTCTGGTTGAATCGGTGCATCATTTCATTTCCGGCCCGGATCGATGCATTAAATGCAACACTGGCATGATTTTCGTCACAGTAACGAAACTGACCCAAATGAACCGAAACATAACTATTGGGTCCAAAAAAGTGGATTGGGTGCGTTTGTTTCGTTTCTGGACGAATCGGTGCGTCCTTTCATTTCCGGCCCGGATCGGTGCATTAAATGCACCAACGGCATGGTTTTCGGCACAGTAACGAAACTGACCCAAACAAATCGAAACATCACTATTGGGTCGAAAAAGTGGATTGGGTGCGTTAGTTTCATTTCTGGACGTATCGGTGCATTAAATGCAACACCGGCATGGTTTTCGGCACAGTAACGAAACTGACCCAAACGAACCAAAACATCACTATTGTGTCCAAAAAAGTGGATTGGGTGCGTTCATTTTGTTTCTGGATGAATCGGTGCATCGTTTCATTTCCGGCCCGGATCGATGCATTAAATGCAACACCGGCATGGTTTTCGGCACAGTAACGAAACTGACCCAAACGAACCAAAACAAAACTATTGGGTCCAAAAAAGTCGATTGGGCGCGTTCGTTTCATTTCTGGATGAATCGGTGTATCATTTCATTTCCGGCCCGGATCGGTGCATTAAATGCAACACCGGCATGGTTTTCGGCACAGTAACGAAACTGACCCAAACGAACCAAAACATCACTATTGGGTCCAAAAAAGTGGATTGGGTGCGTTCATTTTGTTTCTAGATGAATCGGTGCATCGTTCCATTTCCGGCCCGAATCGATGCATTAAATGCAACACCGGCATGATTTTTGGCACAGTAACGAAAATGACCCAAACGAACCAAAACATCACTATTGGCTACATAAATGTGGATTTGGCATGTTCGTTTCGTTTCTGGACGAATCGGTGCATCGTTTCATTTCCGGCCCGGATCGGTGCATTAAATGCAACACCGGCATGGTTTTCGGCACAGTAACGAAACTGACCCAAACGAACCAAAACATTACTATTGGGTCCAAAAAAGTGGATTGGGTGCGTTCATTTTGTTTCTGGTTGAATCGGTGCATCATTTCATTTCCGGCCCGGATCGATGCATTAAATGCAACACTGGCATGATTTTCGTCACAGTAACGAAACTGACCCAAATGAACCGAAACATAACTATTGGGTCCAAAAAAGTGGATTGGGTGCGTTTGTTTCGTTTCTGGACGAATCGGTGCGTCCTTTCATTTCCGGCCCGGATCGGTGCATTAAATGCACCAACGGCATGGTTTTCGGCACAGTAACGAAACTGACCCAAACAAATCCAAACATCACTATTGGGTCGAAAAAGTGGATTGGGTGCGTTAGTTTCATTTCTGGACGTATCGGTGCATTAAATGCAACACCGGCATGGTTTTCGGCACAGTAACGAAACTGACCCAAACGAACCAAAACATCACTATTGTGTCCAAAAAAGTGGATTGGGTGCGTTCATTTTGTTTCTGGATGAATCGGTGCATCGTTTCATTTCCGGCCCGGATCGATGCATTAAATGCAACACCGGCATGGTTTTCGGCACAGTAAAGAAACTGACCCAAACGAACCAAAACAAAACTATTGGGTCCAAAAAAGTCGATTGGGCGCGTTAGTTTCATTTCTGGACGTATCGGTGCATTAAATGCAACACCGGCATGGTTTTCGGCACAGTAACGAAACTGACCCAAACGAACCAAAACATCACTATTGTGTCCAAAAAAGTGGATTGGGTGCGTTCATTTTGTTTCTGGATGAATCGGTGCATCGTTTCATTTCCGGCCCGGATCGATGCATTAAATGCAACACCGGCATGGTTTTCGGCACTGTAACGAAACTGACCCAAACGAACCAAAACAAAACTATTGGGTCCAAAAAAGTCGATTGGGCGCGTTCGTTTCATTTCTGGATGAATCGGTGTATCATTTCATTTCCGGCCCGGATCGGTGCATTAAATGCAACACCGGCATGGTTTTCGGCACAGTAACGAAACTGACCCAAACGAACCAAAACATCACTATTGGGTCCAAAAAAGTGGATTGGGTGCGTTCATTTTGTTTCTAGATGAATCGGTGCATCGTTCCATTTCCGGCCCGGATCGATGCATTAAATGCAACACCGGCATGATTTTTGGCACAGTAACGAAAATGACCCAAACGAACCAAAACATCACTATTGGCATAAATGTTGATTTGGCAAGTTCGTTTCGTTTCTGGACGAATCGGTGCATCGTTTCATTTCCGGCCCGCATCGGTGCATTAAATGCAACACCGGCATGGTTTTCGGCACATTAACGAAACTGACCCAAATGAACCAAAACATTACTATTGGGTCCAAAAAAGTGGATTGGGTGCGTTCATTTTGTTTCTGGATGAATCGGTGCATCATTTCATTTCCGGCCCGGATCGATGCATTAGATGCAACACTGGCATGATTTTCGTCACAGTAACGAAACTGACCCAAACGAACCGAAACATAACTATTGGGTCCAAAAAAGTGGATTGGGTGCGTTTGTTTCATTTCTGGACGAATCGGTGCATCGTTTCTTTTCCGGCCCGGATCGGTGCATTAAATGCAACACCGGCATGGTTTTCGGCACAGTAACGAAACTGACCCAAACGATCCAAAACATCACTATTGGTTCCAAAAAAGTGGATTGGGTGCGTTCATTTTGTTTCTAGATGAATTGGTGCATCGTTCCATTTCCGGCCCGGATCGATGCATTAAATGCAACACCGGCATGATTTTTGGCACAGTAACGAAAATGACCCAAACGAACCAAAACATCACTATTGGCTACATAAATGTGGATTTGGCATGTTCGTTTCGTTTCTGGACGAATCGGTGCATCGTTTCATTTCCGGCCCGCATCGGTGCATTAAATGCAACACCGGCATGGTTTTCGGCACATTAACGAAACTGACCCAAATGAACCAAAACATTACTATTGGGTCCAAAAAAGTGGATTGGGTGCGTTCATTTTGTTTCTGGATGAATCGGTGCATCATTTCATTTCCGGCCCGGATCGATGCATTAGATGCAACACTGGCATGATTTTCGTCACAGTAACGAAACTGACCCAAACGAACCGAAACATAACTATTGGGTCCAAAAAAGTGGATTGGGTGCGTTTGTTTCATTTCTGGACGAATCGGTGCATCGTTTCTTTTCCGGCCCGGATCGGTGCATTAAATGCAACACCGGCATGGTTTTCGGCACAGTAACGAAACTGACCCAAACGATCCAAAACATCACTATTGGTTCCAAAAAAGTGGATTGGGTGCGTTCATTTTGTTTCTAGATGAATTGGTGCATCGTTCCATTTCCGGCCCTGATCGATGCATTAAATGCAACACCGGCATGATTTTTGGCACAGTAACGAAAATGACCCAAACGAACCAAAACATCACTATTGGCTACATAAATGTGGATTTGGCATGTTCGTTTCGTTTCTGGACGAATCGGTGCATCGTTTCATTTCCGGCCCGGATCGGTGCATTAAATGCAACACCGGCATGGTTTTCGGCACAGTAACGAAACTGACCCAAACGAACCAAAACATTACTATTGGGTCCAAAAAAGTGGATTGGGTGCGTTCATTTTGTTTCTGGTTGAATCGGTGCATCATTTCATTTCCGGCCCGGATCGATGCATTAAATGCAACACTGGCATGATTTTCGTCACAGTAACGAAACTGACCCAAATGAACCGAAACATAACTATTGGGTCCAAAAAAGTGGATTGGGTGCGTTTGTTTCGTTTCTGGACGAATCGGTGCGTCCTTTCATTTCCGGCCCGGATCGGTGCATTAAATGCACCAACGGCATGGTTTTCGGCACAGTAACGAAACTGACCCAAACAAATCGAAACATCACTATTGGGTCGAAAAAGTGGATTGGGTGCGTTAGTTTCATTTCTGGACGTATCGGTGCATTAAATGCAACACCGGCATGGTTTTCGGCACAGTAACGAAACTGACCCAAACGAACCAAAACATCACTATTGTGTCCAAAAAAGTGGATTGGGTGCGTTCATTTTGTTTCTGGATGAATCGGTGCATCGTTTCATTTCCGGCCCGGATCGATGCATTAAATGCAACACCGGCATGGTTTTCGGCACAGTAACGAAACTGACCCAAACGAACCAAAACAAAACTATTGGGTCCAAAAAAGTCGATTGGGCGCGTTCGTTTCATTTCTGGATGAATCGGTGTATCATTTCATTTCCGGCCCGGATCGGTGCATTAAATGCAACACCGGCATGGTTTTCGGCACAGTAACGAAACTGACCCAAACGAACCAAAACATCACTATTGGGTCCAAAAAAGTGGATTGGGTGCGTTCATTTTGTTTCTAGATGAATCGGTGCATCGTTCCATTTCCGGCCCGAATCGATGCATTAAATGCAACACCGGCATGATTTTTGGCACAGTAACGAAAATGACCCAAACGAACCAAAACATCACTATTGGCTACATAAATGTGGATTTGGCATGTTCGTTTCGTTTCTGGACGAATCGGTGCATCGTTTCATTTCCGGCCCGGATCGGTGCATTAAATGCAACACCGGCATGGTTTTCGGCACAGTAACGAAACTGACCCAAACGAACCAAAACATTACTATTGGGTCCAAAAAAGTGGATTGGGTGCGTTCATTTTGTTTCTGGTTGAATCGGTGCATCATTTCATTTCCGGCCCGGATCGATGCATTAAATGCAACACCGGCATGGTTTTCGGCACAGTAACGAAACTGACCCAAACGATCCAAAACATCACTATTGGTTCCAAAAAAGTGGATTGGGTGCGTTCATTTTGTTTCTAGATGAATTGGTGCATCGTTCCATTTCCGGCCCGGATCGATGCATTAAATGCAACACCGGCATGATTTTTGGCACAGTAACGAAAATGACCCAAACGAACCAAAACATCACTATTGGCTACATAAATGTGGATTTGGCATGTTCGTTTCGTTTCTGGACGAATCGGTGCATCGTTTCATTTCCGGCCCGCATCGGTGCATTAAATGCAACACCGGCATGGTTTTCGGCACATTAACGAAACTGACCCAAATGAACCAAAACATTACTATTGGGTCCAAAAAAGTGGATTGGGTGCGTTCATTTTGTTTCTGGATGAATCGGTGCATCATTTCATTTCCGGCCCGGATCGATGCATTAGATGCAACACTGGCATGATTTTCGTCACAGTAACGAAACTGACCCAAACGAACCGAAACATAACTATTGGGTCCAAAAAAGTGGATTGGGTGCGTTTGTTTCATTTCTGGACGAATCGGTGCATCGTTTCTTTTCCGGCCCGGATCGGTGCATTAAATGCAACACCGGCATGGTTTTCGGCACAGTAACGAAACTGACCCAAACGATCCAAAACATCACTATTGGTTCCAAAAAAGTGGATTGGGTGCGTTCATTTTGTTTCTAGATGAATTGGTGCATCGTTCCATTTCCGGCCCTGATCGATGCATTAAATGCAACACCGGCATGATTTTTGGCACAGTAACGAAAATGACCCAAACGAACCAAAACATCACTATTGGCTACATAAATGTGGATTTGGCATGTTCGTTTCGTTTCTGGACGAATCGGTGCATCGTTTCATTTCCGGCCCGGATCGGTGCATTAAATGCAACACCGGCATGGTTTTCGGCACAGTAACGAAACTGACCCAAACGAACCAAAACATTACTATTGGGTCCAAAAAAGTGGATTGGGTGCGTTCATTTTGTTTCTGGTTGAATCGGTGCATCATTTCATTTCCGGCCCGGATCGATGCATTAAATGCAACACTGGCATGATTTTCGTCACAGTAACGAAACTGACCCAAATGAACCGAAACATAACTATTGGGTCCAAAAAAGTGGATTGGGTGCGTTTGTTTCGTTTCTGGACGAATCGGTGCGTCCTTTCATTTCCGGCCCGGATCGGTGCATTAAATGCACCAACGGCATGGTTTTCGGCACAGTAACGAAACTGACCCAAACAAATCGAAACATCACTATTGGGTCGAAAAAGTGGATTGGGTGCGTTAGTTTCATTTCTGGACGTATCGGTGCATTAAATGCAACACCGGCATGGTTTTCGGCACAGTAACGAAACTGACCCAAACGAACCAAAACATCACTATTGTGTCCAAAAAAGTGGATTGGGTGCGTTCATTTTGTTTCTGGATGAATCGGTGCATCGTTTCATTTCCGGCCCGGATCGATGCATTAAATGCAACACCGGCATGGTTTTCGGCACAGTAACGAAACTGACCCAAACGAACCAAAACAAAACTATTGGGTCCAAAAAAGTCGATTGGGCGCGTTCGTTTCATTTCTGGATGAATCGGTGTATCATTTCATTTCCGGCCCGGATCGGTGCATTAAATGCAACACCGGCATGGTTTTCGGCACAGTAACGAAACTGACCCAAACGAACCAAAACATCACTATTGGGTCCAAAAAAGTGGATTGGGTGCGTTCATTTTGTTTCTAGATGAATCGGTGCATCGTTCCATTTCCGGCCCGAATCGATGCATTAAATGCAACACCGGCATGATTTTTGGCACAGTAACGAAAATGACCCAAACGAACCAAAACATCACTATTGGCTACATAAATGTGGATTTGGCATGTTCGTTTCGTTTCTGGACGAATCGGTGCATCGTTTCATTTCCGGCCCGGATCGGTGCATTAAATGCAACACCGGCATGGTTTTCGGCACAGTAACGAAACTGACCCAAACGAACCAAAACATTACTATTGGGTCCAAAAAAGTGGATTGGGTGCGTTCATTTTGTTTCTGGTTGAATCGGTGCATCATTTCATTTCCGGCCCGGATCGATGCATTAAATGCAACACTGGCATGATTTTCGTCACAGTAACGAAACTGACCCAAATGAACCGAAACATAACTATTGGGTCCAAAAAAGTGGATTGGGTGCGTTTGTTTCGTTTCTGGACGAATCGGTGCGTCCTTTCATTTCCGGCCCGGATCGGTGCATTAAATGCACCAACGGCATGGTTTTCGGCACAGTAACGAAACTGACCCAAACAAATCCAAACATCACTATTGGGTCGAAAAAGTGGATTGGGTGCGTTAGTTTCATTTCTGGACGTATCGGTGCATTAAATGCAACACCGGCATGGTTTTCGGCACAGTAACGAAACTGACCCAAACGAACCAAAACATCACTATTGTGTCCAAAAAAGTGGATTGGGTGCGTTCATTTTGTTTCTGGATGAATCGGTGCATCGTTTCATTTCCGGCCCGGATCGATGCATTAAATGCAACACCGGCATGGTTTTCGGCACAGTAACGAAACTGACCCAAACGAACCAAAACAAAACTATTGGGTCCAAAAAAGTCGATTGGGCGCGTTAGTTTCATTTCTGGACGTATCGGTGCATTAAATGCAACACCGGCATGGTTTTCGGCACAGTAACGAAACTGACCCAAACGAACCAAAACATCACTATTGTGTCCAAAAAAGTGGATTGGGTGCGTTCATTTTGTTTCTGGATGAATCGGTGCATCGTTTCATTTCCGGCCCGGATCGATGCATTAAATGCAACACCGGCATGGTTTTCGGCACTGTAACGAAACTGACCCAAACGAACCAAAACAAAACTATTGGGTCCAAAAAAGTCGATTGGGCGCGTTCGTTTCATTTCTGGATGAATCGGTGTATCATTTCATTTCCGGCCCGGATCGGTGCATTAAATGCAACACCGGCATGGTTTTCGGCACAGTAACGAAACTGACCCAAACGAACCAAAACATCACTATTGGGTCCAAAAAAGTGGATTGGGTGCGTTCATTTTGTTTCTAGATGAATCGGTGCATCGTTCCATTTCCGGCCCGGATCGATGCATTAAATGCAACACCGGCATGATTTTTGGCACAGTAACGAAAATGACCCAAACGAACCAAAACATCACTATTGGCATAAATGTTGATTTGGCAAGTTCGTTTCGTTTCTGGACGAATCGGTGCATCGTTTCATTTCCGGCCCGCATCGGTGCATTAAATGCAACACCGGCATGGTTTTCGGCACATTAACGAAACTGACCCAAATGAACCAAAACATTACTATTGGGTCCAAAAAAGTGGATTGGGTGCGTTCATTTTGTTTCTGGATGAATCGGTGCATCATTTCATTTCCGGCCCGGATCGATGCATTAGATGCAACACTGGCATGATTTTCGTCACAGTAACGAAACTGACCCAAACGAACCGAAACATAACTATTGGGTCCAAAAAAGTGGATTGGGTGCGTTTGTTTCATTTCTGGACGAATCGGTGCATCGTTTCTTTTCCGGCCCGGATCGGTGCATTAAATGCAACACCGGCATGGTTTTCGGCACAGTAACGAAACTGACCCAAACGATCCAAAACATCACTATTGGTTCCAAAAAAGTGGATTGGGTGCGTTCATTTTGTTTCTAGATGAATTGGTGCATCGTTCCATTTCCGGCCCGGATCGATGCATTAAATGCAACACCGGCATGATTTTTGGCACAGTAACGAAAATGACCCAAACGAACCAAAACATCACTATTGGCTACATAAATGTGGATTTGGCATGTTCGTTTCGTTTCTGGACGAATCGGTGCATCGTTTCATTTCCGGCCCGGATCGGTGCATTAAATGCAACACCGGCATGGTTTTCGGCACAGTAACGAAACTGACCCAAACGAACCAACACATTACTATTGGGTCCAAAAAAGTGGATTGGGTGCGTTCATTTTGTTTCTGGATGAATCGGTGCATCATTTCATTTCCGGCCCGGATCGATGCATTAAATGCAACACCGGCATGATTTTTGGCACAGTAACGAAAATGACCCAAACGAACCAAAACATCACTATTGGCTACATAAATGTGGATTTGGCATGTTCGTTTCGTTTCTGGACGAATCGGTGCATCGTTTCATTTCCGGCCCGGATCGGTGCATTAAATGCAACACCGGCATGGTTTTCGGCACATTAACGAAACTGACCCAAATGAACCAAAACATTACTATTGGGTCCAAAAAAGTGGATTGGGTGCGTTCATTTTGTTTCTGGATGAATCGGTGCATCATTTCATTTCCGGCCCGGATCGATGCATTAGATGCAACACTGGCATGATTTTCGTCACAGTAACGAAACTGACCCAAACGAACCGAAACATAACTATTGGGTCCAAAAAAGTGGATTGGGTGCGTTTGTTTCATTTCTGGACGAATCGGTGCATCGTTTCTTTTCCGGCCCGGATCGGTGGATTAAATGCAACACCGGCATGGTTTTCGGCACAGTAACGAAACTGACCCAAACGATCCAAAACATCACTATTGGTTCCAAAAAAGTGGATTGGGTGCGTTCATTTTGTTTCTAGATGAATCGGTGCATCGTTCCATTTCCGGCCCGGATCGATGCATTAAATGCAACACCGGCATGATTTTTGGCACAGTAACGAAAATGACCCAAACGAACCAAAACATCACTATTGGCTACATAAATGTGGATTTGGCATGTTTGTTTCGTTTCTGGACGAATCGGTGCATCGTTTCATTTCCGGCCCGGATCGGTGCATTAAATGCAACACCGGCATGGTTTTCGGAATAGTAACGAAACTGACCCAAACGAACCAAAACATCACTATTGGGTCCAAAAAGGTAGATTGGGTGCGTTCGTTTCATTTCTAGACGAATCGGTGCATCCTTTCATTTCCGGGCCGGATCGGTGCATTAAATGCACCAACGGCATGGTTTTCGGCACAGTAACGAAACCGACCCAAACAAATCCAAACATCACTATTGGGTCGAAAAAAGTGGATTGGGTGCGTTTGTTTCATTTCTGGACGAATCGGTGCATCCTTTCATCTCCGGCCCGGATCGGTGCATTAAATGCAACACCGGCATGGTTTTCGGCACAGTAACGAAACCGACCCAAACGAACCAAAACATCACTATTGGGTCGAAAAAAGTGGATTGGGTGCGTTCATTTTGTTTCTAGATGAATCGGTGCATCGTTTCATTTCCGGCCCGGATCGATGCATTAAATGCAACACCGGCATGGTTTTCGGCACAGTAACGAAACTGACCCAAACGAACCAAAACATCACTATTGTGTCCAAAAAAGTGGATTGGGTGCGTTCATTTTGTTTCTGGATGAATCGGTGCATCGTTTCATTTCCGGCCCGGATCGATGCATTAAATGCAACACCGGCATGGTTTTCGGCACAGTAACGAAACTGACCCAAACGAACCAAAACAAAACTATTGGGTCCAAAAAAGTCGATTGGGCGCGTTAGTTTCATTTCTGGACGTATCGGTGCATTAAATGCAACACCGGCATGGTTTTCGGCACAGTAACGAAACTGACCCAAACGAACCAAAACATCACTATTGTGTCCAAAAAAGTGGATTGGGTGCGTTCATTTTGTTTCTGGATGAATCGGTGCATCGTTTCATTTCCGGCCCGGATCGATGCATTAAATGCAACACCGGCATGGTTTTCGGCACAGTAACGAAACTGACCCAAACGAACCAAAACAAAACTATTGGGTCCAAAAAAGTCGATTGGGCGCGTTCGTTTCATTTCTGGATGAATCGGTGTATCATTTCATTTCCGGCCCGGATCGGTGCATTAAATGCAACACCGGCATGGTTTTCGGCACAGTAACGAAACTGACCCAAACGAACCAAAACATCACTATTGGGTCCAAAAAAGTGGATTGGGTGCGTTCATTTTGTTTCTAGATGAATCGGTGCATCGTTCCATTTCCGGCCCGGATCGATGTATTAAATGCAACACCGGCATGATTTTTGGCACAGTAACGAAAATGACCCAAACGAACCAAAACATCACTATTGGCTACATAAATGTGGATTTGGCAAGTTCGTTTCGTTTCTGGACGAATCGGTGCATCGTTTCATTTCCGGCCCGCATCGGTGCATTAAATGCAACACCGGCATGGTTTTCGGCACATTAACGAAACTGACCCAAATGAACCAAAACATTACTATTGGGTCCAAAAAAGTGGATTGGGTGCGTTCATTTTGTTTCTGGATGAATCGGTGCATCATTTCATTTCCGGCCCGGATCGATGCATTAGATGCAACACTGGCATGATTTTCGTCACAGTAACGAAACTGACCCAAACGAACCGAAACATAACTATTGGGTCCAAAAAAGTGGATTGGGTGCGTTTGTTTCATTTCTGGACGAATCGGTGCATCGTTTCTTTTCCGGCCCGGATCGGTGCATTAAATGCAACACCGGCATGGTTTTCGGCACAGTAACGAAACTGACCCAAACGATCCAAAACATCACTATTGGTTCCAAAAAAGTGGATTGGGTGCGTTCATTTTGTTTCTAGATGAATTGGTGCATCGTTCCATTTCCGGCCCTGATCGATGCATTAAATGCAACACCGGCATGATTTTTGGCACAGTAACGAAAATGACCCAAACGAACCAAAACATCACTATTGGCTACATAAATGTGGATTTGGCATGTTCGTTTCGTTTCTGGACGAATCGGTGCATCGTTTCATTTCCGGCCCGGATCGGTGCATTAAATGCAACACCGGCATGGTTTTCGGCACAGTAACGAAACTGACCCAAACGAACCAAAACATTACTATTGGGTCCAAAAAAGTGGATTGGGTGCGTTCATTTTGTTTCTGGTTGAATCGGTGCATCATTTCATTTCCGGCCCGGATCGATGCATTAAATGCAACACTGGCATGATTTTCGTCACAGTAACGAAACTGACCCAAATGAACCGAAACATAACTATTGGGTCCAAAAAAGTGGATTGGGTGCGTTTGTTTCGTTTCTGGACGAATCGGTGCGTCCTTTCATTTCCGGCCCGGATCGGTGCATTAAATGCACCAACGGCATGGTTTTCGGCACAGTAACGAAACTGACCCAAACAAATCCAAACATCACTATTGGGTCGAAAAAGTGGATTGGGTGCGTTAGTTTCATTTCTGGACGTATCGGTGCATTAAATGCAACACCGGCATGGTTTTCGGCACAGTAACGAAACTGACCCAAACGAACCAAAACATCACTATTGTGTCCAAAAAAGTGGATTGGGTGCGTTCATTTTGTTTCTGGATGAATCGGTGCATCGTTTCATTTCCGGCCCGGATCGATGCATTAAATGCAACACCGGCATGGTTTTCGGCACAGTAACGAAACTGACCCAAACGAACCAAAACAAAACTATTGGGTCCAAAAAAGTCGATTGGGCGCGTTCGTTTCATTTCTGGATGAATCGGTGTATCATTTCATTTCCGGCCCGGATCGGTGCATTAAATGCAACACCGGCATGGTTTTCGGCACAGTAACGAAACTGACCCAAACGAACCAAAACATCACTATTGGGTCCAAAAAAGTGGATTGGGTGCGTTCATTTTGTTTCTAGATGAATCGGTGCATCGTTCCATTTCCGGCCCGAATCGATGCATTAAATGCAACACCGGCATGATTTTTGGCACAGTAACGAAAATGACCCAAACGAACCAAAACATCACTATTGGCTACATAAATGTGGATTTGGCATGTTCGTTTCGTTTCTGGACGAATCGGTGCATCGTTTCATTTCCGGCCCGGATCGGTGCATTAAATGCAACACCGGCATGGTTTTCGGCACAGTAACGAAACTGACCCAAACGAACCAAAACATTACTATTGGGTCCAAAAAAGTGGATTGGGTGCGTTCATTTTGTTTCTGGTTGAATCGGTGCATCATTTCATTTCCGGCCCGGATCGATGCATTAAATGCAACACTGGCATGATTTTCGTCACAGTAACGAAACTGACCCAAATGAACCGAAACATAACTATTGGGTCCAAAAAAGTGGATTGGGTGCGTTTGTTTCGTTTCTGGACGAATCGGTGCGTCCTTTCATTTCCGGCCCGGATCGGTGCATTAAATGCACCAACGGCATGGTTTTCGGCACAGTAACGAAACTGACCCAAACAAATCCAAACATCACTATTGGGTCGAAAAAGTGGATTGGGTGCGTTAGTTTCATTTCTGGACGTATCGGTGCATTAAATGCAACACCGGCATGGTTTTCGGCACAGTAACGAAACTGACCCAAACGAACCAAAACATCACTATTGTGTCCAAAAAAGTGGATTGGGTGCGTTCATTTTGTTTCTGGATGAATCGGTGCATCGTTTCATTTCCGGCCCGGATCGATGCATTAAATGCAACACCGGCATGGTTTTCGGCACAGTAACGAAACTGACCCAAACGAACCAAAACAAAACTATTGGGTCCAAAAAAGTCGATTGGGCGCGTTAGTTTCATTTCTGGACGTATCGGTGCATTAAATGCAACACCGGCATGGTTTTCGGCACAGTAACGAAACTGACCCAAACGAACCAAAACATCACTATTGTGTCCAAAAAAGTGGATTGGGTGCGTTCATTTTGTTTCTGGATGAATCGGTGCATCGTTTCATTTCCGGCCCGGATCGATGCATTAAATGCAACACCGGCATGGTTTTCGGCACTGTAACGAAACTGACCCAAACGAACCAAAACAAAACTATTGGGTCCAAAAAAGTCGATTGGGCGCGTTCGTTTCATTTCTGGATGAATCGGTGTATCATTTCATTTCCGGCCCGGATCGGTGCATTAAATGCAACACCGGCATGGTTTTCGGCACAGTAACGAAACTGACCCAAACGAACCAAAACATCACTATTGGGTCCAAAAAAGTGGATTGGGTGCGTTCATTTTGTTTCTAGATGAATCGGTGCATCGTTCCATTTCCGGCCCGGGTCGATGCATTAAATGCAACACCGGCATGATTTTTGGCACAGTAACGAAAATGACCCAAACGAACCAAAACATCACTATTGGCATAAATGTTGATTTGGCAAGTTCGTTTCGTTTCTGGACGAATCGGTGCATCGTTTCATTTCCGGCCCGCATCGGTGCATTAAATGCAACACCGGCATGGTTTTCGGCACATTAACGAAACTGACCCAAATGAACCAAAACATTACTATTGGGTCCAAAAAAGTGGATTGGGTGCGTTCATTTTGTTTCTGGATGAATCGGTGCATCATTTCATTTCCGGCCCGGATCGATGCATTAGATGCAACACTGGCATGATTTTCGTCACAGTAACGAAACTGACCCAAACGAACCGAAACATAACTATTGGGTCCAAAAAAGTGGATTGGGTGCGTTTGTTTCATTTCTGGACGAATCGGTGCATCGTTTCTTTTCCGGCCCGGATCGGTGCATTAAATGCAACACCGGCATGGTTTTCGGCACAGTAACGAAACTGACCCAAACGATCCAAAACATCACTATTGGTTCCAAAAAAGTGGATTGGGTGCGTTCATTTTGTTTCTAGATGAATTGGTGCATCGTTCCATTTCCGGCCCGGATCGATGCATTAAATGCAACACCGGCATGATTTTTGGCACAGTAACGAAAATGACCCAAACGAACCAAAACATCACTATTGGCTACATAAATGTGGATTTGGCATGTTCGTTTCGTTTCTGGACGAATCGGTGCATCGTTTCATTTCCGGCCCGGATCGGTGCATTAAATGCAACACCGGCATGGTTTTCGGCACAGTAACGAAACTGACCCAAACGAACCAACACATTACTATTGGGTCCAAAAAAGTGGATTGGGTGCGTTCATTTTGTTTCTGGATGAATCGGTGCATCATTTCATTTCCGGCCCGGATCGATGCATTAAATGCAACACTGGCATGATTTTCGTCACAGTAACGAAACTGACCCAAACGAACCGAAACATAACTATTGGGTCCAAAAAAGTGGATTGGGTGCGTTTGTTTCATTTCTGGACGAATCGGTGCATCGTTTCTTTTCCGGCCCGGATCGGTGCATTAAATGCAACACCGGCATGGTTTTCGGCACAGTAACGAAACTGACCCAAATGATCCAAAACATCACTATTGGTTCCAAAAAAGTGGATTGGGTGCGTTCATTTTGTTTCTGGACGTATCGGTGCATTAAATGCAACACCGGCATGGTTTTCGGCACAGTAACGAAACTGACCCAAACGAACCAAAACATCACTATTGTGTCCAAAAAAGTGGATTGGGTGCGTTCATTTTGTTTCTGGATGAATCGGTGCATCGTTTCATTTCCGGCCCGGATCGATGCATTAAATGCAACACCGGCATGGTTTTCGGCACAGTAACGAAACTGACCCAAACGAACCAAAACAAAACTATTGGGTCCAAAAAAGTCGATTGGGCGCGTTCGTTTCATTTCTGGATGAATCGGTGTATCATTTCATTTCCGGCCCGGATCGGTGCATTAAATGCAACACCGGCATGGTTTTCGGCACAGTAACGAAACTGACACAAACGAACCAAAACATCACTATTGGGTCCAAAAAAGTGGATTGGGTGCGTTCATTTTGTTTCTAGATGAATCGGTGCATCGTTCCATTTCCGGCCCGAATCGATGCATTAAATGCAACACCGGCATGATTTTTGGCACAGTAACGAAAATGACCCAAACGAACCAAAACATCACTATTGGCTACATAAATGTGGATTTGGCAAGTTCGTTTCGTTTCTGGACGAATCGGTGCATCGTTTCATTTCCGGCCCGCATCGGTGCATTAAATGCAACACCGGCATGGTTTTCGGCACATTAACGAAACTGACCCAAAAGAACCAAAACATTACTATTGGGTCCAAAAAAGTGGATTGGGTGCGTTCATTTTGTTTCTGGATGAATCGGTGCATCATTTCATTTCCGGCCCGGATCGATGCATTAGATGCAACACTGGCATGATTTTCGTCACAGTAACGAAACTGACCCAAACGAACCGAAACATAACTATTGGGTCCAAAAAAGTGGATTGGGTGCGTTTGTTTCATTTCTGGACGAATCGGTGCATCGTTTCTTTTCCGGCCCGGATCGGTGCATTAAATGCAACACCGGCATGGTTTTCGGCACAGTAACGAAACTGACCCAAATGATCCAAAACATCACTATTGGTTCCAAAAAAGTGGATTGGGTGCGTTCATTTTGTTTCTAGATGAATCGGTGCATCGTTCCATTTCCGGCCCGGATCGATGCATTAAATGCAACACCGGCATGATTTTTGGCACAGTAACGAAAATGACCCAAACGAACCAAAACATCACTATTGGCTACATAAATGTGGATTTGGGTGCGTTTGTTTCATTTCTGGACGAATCGGTGCATCGTTTCATTTCCGGCCCGGATCGGTGCATTAAATGCAACACCGGCATGGTTTTCGGCACAATAACGAAACTGACCCAAACAAACCAAAACATTACTATTGGGTCCAAAGAAGTGGATTGGGTGCGTTCATTTTGTTTCTGGATGAATCGGTGCATCGTTTCATTTCCGGCCCGGATCGATGCATTAAATGCAACACTGGCATGATTTTCGTCACAGTAACGAAACTGACCCAAACGAACCGAAACATAACTATTGGGTCCAAAAAAGTGGATTGGGTGCGTTTGTTTCATTTCTGTACGAATCGGTGCATCCTTTCATCTCCGGCCCGGATCGGTGCATTAAATGAAACACCGGCATGGTTTTCGGCACAGTAACGAAACTGACCCAAACGAACCACAACATCACTATTGTGTCCAAAAAAGTGGATTTGGTGCGTTCATTTTGTTTCTGGATGAATCGGTGTATCGTTTCATTTCCGGCCCGGATCGATGCATTAAATGCAACACCGGCATGGTTTTCGGCACAGTAACGAAACTGACCCAAACGAACCAAAACAAAACTATTGGGTCCAAAAAAGTTGATTGGGCGCGTTCGTTTCATTTCTGGATGAATCGGTGTATCATTTCATTTCCGGCCCGGATCGGTGCATTAAATGCAACACCGGCATGGTTTTCGGCACAGTAACGAAACTGACCCAAACGAACCAAAACATCACTATTGGGTCCAAAAAAGTGGATTGGGTGCGTTCATTTTGTTTCTAGATGAATCGGTGCATCGTTCCATTTCCGGCCCGGATCGATGCATTAAATGCAA
The DNA here is from genome assembly GCA_033239725.1 of Echinochloa phyllopogon. Lineage (NCBI taxonomy): Eukaryota > Viridiplantae > Streptophyta > Magnoliopsida > Poales > Poaceae > Echinochloa > Echinochloa phyllopogon. The sequence continues at coordinate 37,021,309 of BTCW01000018.1, forward strand.
CACCGGCATGATTTTTGGCACAGTAACGAAAATGACCCAAACGAACCAAAACATCACTATTGGCTACATAAATGTGGATTTGGCATGTTCGTTTCGTTTCTGGACGAATCGGTGCATCGTTTCATTTCCGGCCCGGATCGGTGCATTAAATGCAACACCGGCATGGTTTTCGGCACAGTAACGAAACTGACCCAAACGAACCAAAACATTACTATTGGGTCCAAAAAAGTGGATTGGGTGCGTTCATTTTGTTTCTGGTTGAATCGGTGCATCGTTTCATTTCCGGCCCGGATCGATGCCTTAAATGCAACACTGGCATGATTTTCGTCACTGTAACGAAACTGACCCAAACGAACCGAAACATAACTATTGGGTCCAAAAAAGTGGATTGGGTGTGTTTGTTTCATTTCTGGACGAATCGGTGCATCGTTTCTTTTCCGGCCCGGATCGGTGCATTAAATGCAACACCGGCATGGTTTTCGGCACAGTAACGAAACTGACCCAAACGAACCAAAACATCACTATTGGGTCCAAAAAAGTGGATTGGGTGCGTTCATTTTGTTTCTAGATGAATCGGTGCATCGTTCCATTTCCAGCCCGGATCGATGCTTTAAATGCAACACCGGCATGATTTTTGGCACAGTAACGAAAATGACCCAAACGAACCGAAACATCACTATTGGGTCCAAAAAGGTAGATTGGGTGCGTTCGTTTCATTTCTAGACGAATCGGTGCATCCTTTCATTTCTGGCCCAGATCGGTGCATTAAATGCAACACCGGCATGGTTTTCGGCACAATAACGAAACTGACCCAAACAAACCAAAACATTACTATTGGGTCCAAAGAAGTGGATTGGGTGCGTTCATTTTGTTTCTGGATGAGTCGGTGCATCGTTTCATTTCCGGCCCGGATCGATGCATTAAATGCAACACTGGCATGATTTTCGTCACAGTAATGAAACTGACCCAAACGAACCGAAACATAACTATTGGGTCCAAAAAAGTGGATTGGGTGCGTTTGTTTCATTTCTGGACGAATCGGTGCATCCTTTCATCTCCGGCCCGGATCGGTGCATTAAATGAAACACCGGCATGGTTTTCGGCACAGTAACGAAACTGACCCAAACGAACCACAACATCACTATTGTGTCCAAAAAAGTGGATTTGGTGCGTTCATTTTGTTTCTGGATGAATCGGTGCATCGTTTCATTTCCGGCCCGGATCGATGCATTAAATGCAACACCGGCATGGTTTTCGGCACAGTAACGAAACTGACCCAAACGAACCAAAACAAAACTATTGGGTCCAAAAAAGTTGATTGGGCGCGTTCGTTTCATTTCTGGATGAATCGGTGTATCATTTCATTTCCGGCCCGGATCGGTGCATTAAATGCAACACCGGCATGGTTTTCGGCATAGTAACGAAACTGACCCAAACGAACCAAAACATCACTATTGGGTCCAAAAAAGTGGATTGGGTGCGTTCATTTTGTTTCTAGATGAATCGGTGCATCGTTCCATTTCCGGCCCGGATCGGTGCATTAAATGCAACACCGGCATGGTTTTCGGCACAGTAACGAAAATGACCCAAACGAACCAAAACATTACTATTGGGTCCAAAAAAGTGGATTGGGTGCGTTCATTTTGTTTCTGGTTGAATCGGTGCATCGTTTCATTTCCGGCCCGGATCGATGCCTTAAATGCAACACTGGCATGATTTTCGTCACTGTAACGAAACTGACCCAAACGAACCGAAACATAACTATTGGGTCCAAAAAAGTGGATTGGGTGTGTTTGTTTCATTTCTGGACGAATCGGTGCATCGTTTCTTTTCCGGCCCGGATCGGTGCATTAAATGCAACACCGGCATGGTTTTCGGCACAGTAACGAAACTGACCCAAACGAACCAAAACATCACTATTGGGTCCAAAAAAGTGGATTGGGTGCGTTCATTTTGTTTCTAGATGAATCGGTGCATCGTTCCATTTCCAGCCCGGATCGATGCATTAAATGCAACACCGGCATGATTTTTGGCACAGTAACGAAAATGACCCAAACGAACCAAAACATCACTATTGGCTACATAAATGTGGATTTGGCATGTTCGTTTCATTTCTGGACGAATCGGTGCATCGTTTCATTTCCGGCCCGGATCGGTGCATTAAATGCAACACCGGCATGGTTTTCGGCACAGTAACGAAACTGACCCAAACAAACCAAAACATTACTATTGGGTCCAAAGAAGTGGATTGGGTGCGTTCATTTTGTTTCTGGATGAATCGGTGCATCGTTTCATTTCCGGCCCGGATCGATGCATTAAATGCAACACTGGCATGATTTTCGTCAGAGTAACGAAACTGACCCAAACGAACCGAAACATAACTATTGGGTCCAAAAAAGTGGATTGGGTGCGTTTGTTTCATTTCTGGACGAATCGGTGCATCCTTTCATCTCCGGCCCGGATCGGTGCATTAAATGAAACACCGGCATGGTTTTCGGCACAGTAACGAAACTGACCCAAACGAACCACAACATCACTATTGTGTCCAAAAAAGTGGATTTGGTGCGTTCATTTTGTTTCTGGATGAATCGGTGCATCGTTTCATTTCCGGCCCGGATCGATGCATTAAATGCAACACCGGCATGGTTTTCGGCACAGTAACGAAACTGACCCAAACGAACCAAAACAAAACTATTGGGTCCAAAAAAGTTGATTGGGCGCGTTCGTTTCATTTCTGGATGAATCGGTGTATCGTTTCATTTCCGGCCCGGATCGGTGCATTAAATGCAACACCGGCATGGTTTTCGGCACAGTAACGAAACTGACCCAAACGAACCAAAACATCACTATTGGGTCCAAAAAAGTGGATTGGGTGCGTTCATTTTGTTTCTAGATGAATCGGTGCATCGTTCCATTTCCGGCCCGGATCGATGCATTAAATGCAACACCGGCATGATTTTCGTCACAGTAACGAAAATGACCCAAACGAACCAAAACATTACTATTGGGTCCAAAAAAGTGGATTTGGCATGTTCGTTTCGTTTCTGGACGAATCGGTGCATCGTTTCATTTCCGGCCCGGATCGATGCCTTAAATGCAACACTGGCATGATTTTCGTCACTGTAACGAAACTGACCCAAACGAACCGAAACATAACTATTGGGTCCAAAAAAGTGGATTGGGTGCGTTTGTTTCATTTCTGGACGAATCGGTGCATCGTTTCTTTTCCGGCCCGGATCGGTGCATTAAATGCAACACCGGCATGGTTTTCGGCACAGTAACGAAACTGACCCAAACGAACCAAAACATCACTATTGGGTCCAAAAAAGTGGATTGGGTGCGTTCATTTTGTTTCTAGATGAATCGGTGCATCGTTCCATTTCCAGCCCGGATCGATGCATTAAATGCAACACCGGCATGATTTTTGGCACAGTAACGAAAATGACCCAAACGAACCAAAACATCACTATTGGCTACATAAATGTGGATTTGGCATGTTCGTTTCATTTCTGGACGAATCGGTGCATCGTTTCATTTCCGGCCCGGATCGGTGCATTAAATGCAACACCGGCATGGTTTTCGGCACAGTAACGAAACTGACCCAAACAAACCAAAACATTACTATTGGGTCCAAAGAAGTGGATTGGGTGCGTTCATTTTGTTTCTGGATGAATCGGTGCATCGTTTCATTTCCGGCCCGGATCGATGCATTAAATGCAACACTGGCATGATTTTCGTCAGAGTAACGAAACTGACCCAAACGAACCGAAACATAACTATTGGGTCCAAAAAAGTGGATTGGGTGCGTTTGTTTCATTTCTGGACGAATCGGTGCATCCTTTCATCTCCGGCCCGGATCGGTGCATTAAATGAAACACCGGCATGGTTTTCGGCACAGTAACGAAACTGACCCAAACGAACCACAACATCACTATTGTGTCCAAAAAAGTGGATTTGGTGCGTTCATTTTGTTTCTGGATGAATCGGTGCATCGTTTCATTTCCGGCCCGGATCGATGCATTAAATGCAACACCGGCATGGTTTTCGGCACAGTAACGAAACTGACCCAAACGAACCAAAACAAAACTATTGGGTCCAAAAAAGTTGATTGGGCGCGTTCGTTTCATTTCTGGATGAATCGGTGTATCGTTTCATTTCCGGCCCGGATCGGTGCATTAAATGCAACACCGGCATGGTTTTCGGCACAGTAACGAAACTGACCCAAACGAACCAAAACATCACTATTGGGTCCAAAAAAGTGGATTGGGTGCGTTCATTTTGTTTCTAGATGAATCGGTGCATCGTTCCATTTCCGGCCCGGATCGATGCATTAAATGCAACACCGGCATGATTTTTGGCACAGTAACGAAAATGACCCAAACGAACCAAAACATCACTATTGGCTACATAAATGTGGATTTGGCATGTTCGTTTCGTTTCTGGACGAATCGGTGCATCGTTTCATTTCCGGCCCGGATCGATGCATTAAATGCAATACTGGCATGATTTTTGTCACAGTAACGAAACTGACCCAAACGAACCGAAACATAACTATTGGGTCCAAAAAAGTGGATTGGGTGCGTTTGTTTCATTTCTGGATGAATCGGTGCATCGTTTCTTTTCCGGCCCGGATCGGTGCATTAAATGCAACACCGACATGGTTTTCGGCACAATAACGAAACTGACCCAAACAAACAAAACATTACTATTGGGTCCAAAGAAGTGGATTGGGTGCGTTCATTTTGTTTCTGGATGAATCGGTGCATCGTTTCATTTCCGGCCCGGATCGATGCATTAAATGCAACACTGGCATGGTTTTCGGCACAGTAACGAAACTGACCCAAACGAACCAAAACATTACTATTGGGTCCAAAGAAGTGGATTGGGTGCGTTCATTTTGTTTCTGGATGAATCGGTGCATCGTTTCATTTCCGGCCCGGATCGATGCATTAAATGCAACACTGGCATGATTTTCGTCACAGTAACGAAACTGACCCAAACGAACCGAAACATAACTATTGGGTCCAAAAAAGTGGATTGGGTGCGTTTGTTTCATTTCTGGACGAATCGGTGCATCCTTTCATCTCCGGCCCGGATCGGTGCATTAAATGAAACACCGGCATGGTTTTCGGCACAGTAACGAAACTGACCCAAACGAACCACAACATCACTATTGTGTCCAAAAAAGTGGATTTGGTGCATTCATTTTGTTTCTGGATGAATCGGTGCATCGTTTCATTTCCGGCCCGGATCGATGCATTAAATGCAACACCGGCATGGTTTTCGGCACAGTAACGAAACTGACCCAAACAAACCAAAACAAAACTATTGGGTCCAAAAAAGTTGATTGGGCGCGTTCGTTTCATTTCTGGATGAATCGGTGTATCATTTCATTTCCGGCCCGGATCGGTGCATTAAATGCAACACCGGCATGGTTTTCGGCACAGTAACGAAACTGACCCAAACGAACCAAAACATCACTATTGGGTCCAAAAAAGTGGATTGGGTGCGTTCATTTTGTTTCTAGATGAATCGGTGCATCGTTCCATTTCCGGCCCGGATCGATGCATTAAATGCAACACCGGCATGATTTTTGGCACAGTAACGAAAATGACCCAAACGAACCAAAACATCACTATTGGCTACATAAATGTGGATTTGGCATGTTCGTTTCGTTTCTGGACGAATCGGTGCATCGTTTCATTTCCGGCCCGGATCGGTGCATTAAATGCAACACCGGCATGGTTTTCGGCACAGTAACGAAACTGACCCAAACGAACCACAACATCACTATTGTGTCCAAAAAAGTGGATTTGGTGCGTTCATTTTGTTTCTGGATGAATCGGTGCATCGTTTCATTTCCGGCCCGGATCGATGCATTAAATGCAACACCGGCATGGTTTTCGGCACAGTAACGAAACTGACCCAAACGAACCAAAACAAAACTATTGGGTCCAAAAAAGTTGATTGGGCGCGTTCGTTTCATTTCTGGATGAATCGGTGTATCATTTCATTTCCGGCCCGGATCGGTGCATTAAATGCAACACCGGCATGGTTTTCGGCACAGTAACGAAACTGACCCAAACGAACCAAAACATCACTATTGGGTCCAAAAAAGTGGATTGGGTGCGTTCATTTTGTTTCTAGATGAATCGGTGCATCGTTCCATTTCCGGCCCGGATCGATGCATTAAATGCAACACCGGCATGATTTTTGGCACAGTAACGAAAATGACCCAAAACATCACTATTGGCTACATAAATGTGGATTTGGCATGTTCGTTTCGTTTCTGGACGAATCGGTGCATCGTTTCATTTCCGGCCCGGATCGGTGCATTAAATGCAACACCGGCATGGTTTTCGGCACAGTAACGAAACTGACCCAAACGAACCAAAACATTACTATTGGGTCCAAAAAAGTGGATTGGGTGCGTTCATTTTGTTTCTGGTTGAATCGGTGCATCGTTTCATTTCCGGCCCGGATCGATGCCTTAAATGCAACACTGGCATGATTTTCGTCACTGTAACGAAACTGACCCAAACGAACCGAAACATAACTATTGGGTCCAAAAAAGTGGATTGGGTGCGTTTGTTTCATTTCTGGACGAATCGGTGCATCGTTTCTTTTCCGGCCCGGATCGGTGCATTAAATGCAACACCGGCATGGTTTTCGGCACAGTAACGAAACTGACCCAAACGAACCAAAACATCACTATTGGGTCCAAAAAAGTGGATTGGGTGCGTTCATTTTGTTTCTAGATGAATCGGTGCATCGTTCCATTTCCAGCCCGGATCGATGCATTAAATGCAACACCGGCATGGTTTTTGGCACAGTAACGAAAATGACCCAAACGAACCAAAACATCACTATTGGCTACATAAATGTGGATTTGGCATGTTCGTTTCATTTCTGGACGAATCGGTGCATCGTTTCATTTCCGGCCCGGATCGGTGCATTAAATGCAACACCGGCATGGTTTTCGGCACAGTAACGAAACTGACCCAAACGAACCAAAACATCACTATTGGGTCCAAAAAAGTGGATTGGGTGCGTTCATTTTGTTTCTAGATGAATCGGTGCATCGTTCCATTTCCGGCCCGGATCGATGCATTAAATGCAACACCGGCATGATTTTTGGCACAGTAACGAAAATGACCCAAACGAACCAAAACATCACTATTGGCTACATAAATGTGGATTTGGCATGTTCGTTTCGTTTCTGGACGAATCGGTGCATCGTTTCATTTCCGGCCCGGATCGGTGCATTAAATGCAACACCGGCATGGTTTTCGGCACAGTAACGAAACTGACCCAAACGAACCAAAACATTACTATTGGGTCCAAAAAAGTGGATTGGGTGCGTTCATTTTGTTTCTGGTTGAATCGGTGCATCGTTTCATTTCCGGCCCGGATCGATGCCTTAAATGCAACACTGGCATGATTTTCGTCACTGTAACGAAACTGACCCAAACGAACCGAAACATAACTATTGGGTCCAAAAAAGTGGATTGGGTGCGTTTGTTTCATTTCTGGATGAATCGGTGTATCGTTTCATTTCCGGCCCGGATCGGTGCATTAAATGCAACACCGGCATGGTTTTCGGCACAGTAACGAAACTGACCCAAACGAACCAAAACATCACTATTGGGTCCAAAAAAGTGGATTGGGTGCGTTCATTTTGTTTCTAGATGAATCGGTGCATCGTTCCATTTCCGGCCCGGATCGATGCATTAAATGCAACACCGGCATGGTTTTCGGCACAGTAACGAAACTGACCCAAACGAACCAAAACATCACTATTGGCTACATAAATGTGGATTTGGCATGTTCGTTTCATTTCTGGACGAATCGGTGCATCGTTTCATTTCCGGCCCGGATCGGTGCATTAAATGCAACACCGGCATGGTTTTCGGCACAGTAACGAAACTGACCCAAACAAACCAAAACATTACTATTGGGTCCAAAGAAGTGGATTGGGTGCGTTCATTTTGTTTCTGGATGAATCGGTGCATCGTTTCATTTCCGGCCCGGATCGATGCATTAAATGCAACACTGGCATGATTTTCGTCACTGTAACGAAACTGACCCAAACGAACCGAAACATAACTATTGGGTCCAAAAAAGTGGATTGGGTGCGTTTGTTTCATTTCTGGACGAATCGGTGCATCCTTTCATCTCCGGCCCGGATCGGTGCATTAAATGAAACACCGGCATGGCTTTCGGCACAGTAACGAAACTGACCCAAACGAACCACAACATCACTATTGTGTCCAAAAAAGTGGATTTGGTGCGTTCATTTTGTTTCTGGATGAATCGGTGCATCGTTTCATTTCCGGCCCGGATCGATGCATTAAATGCAACACCGGCATGGTTTTCGGCACAGTAACGAAACTGACCCAAACGAACCAAAACAAAACTATTGGGTCCAAAAAAGTTGATTGGGCGCGTTCGTTTCATTTCTGGATGAATCGGTGTATCGTTTCATTTCCGGCCCGGATCGGTGCATTAAATGCAACACCGGCATGGTTTTCGGCACAGTAACGAAACTGACCCAAACGAACCAAAACATCACTATTGGGTCCAAAAAAGTGGATTGGGTGCGTTCATTTTGTTTCTAGATGAATCGGTGCATCGTTCCATTTCCGGCCCGGATCGATGCATTAAATGCAACACCGGCATGGTTTTCGGCACAGTAACGAAACTGACCCAAACGAACCAAAACAAAACTATTGGGTCCAAAAAAGTTGATTGGGTGCGTTCGTTTCATTTCTGGATGAATCGGTGTATCCTTTCATTTCCGGCCCGGATCGGTGCATTAAATGCAACACCGGCATGGTTTTCGGCACAGTAACGAAACTGACCCAAACGAACCAAAACATCACTATTGGGTCCAAAAAAGTGGATTGGGTGCGTTCATTTTGTTTCTAGATGAATCGGTGCATCGTTCCATTTCCGGCCCGGATCGATGCATTAAATGCAACACCGGCATGATTTTTGGCACAGTAACGAAAATGACCCAAACGAACCAAAACATCACTATTGGCTACATAAATGTGGATTTGGCATGTTCGTTTCGTTTCTGGACGAATCGGTGCATCGTTTCATTTCCGGCCCGGATCGGTGCATTAAATGCAACACCGGCATGGTTTTCGGCACAGTAACGAAACTGACCCAAACGAACCAAAACATTACTATTGGGTCCAAAAAAGTGGATTGGGTGCGTTCATTTTGTTTCTGGTTGAATCGGTGCATCGTTTCATTTCCGGCCCGGATCGATGCCTTAAATGCAACACTGGCATGATTTTCGTCACTGTAACGAAACTGACCCAAACGAACCGAAACATAACTATTGGGTCCAAAAAAGTGGATTGGGTGCGTTTGTTTCATTTCTGGACGAATCGGTGCATCGTTTCTTTTCCGGCCCGGATCGGTGCATTAAATGCAACACCGGCATGGTTTTCGGCACAGTAACGAAACTGACCCAAATGAACCAAAACATCACTATTGGGTCCAAAAAAGTGGATTGGGTGCGTTCATTTTGTTTCTAGATGAATCGGTGCATCGTTCCATTTCCAGCCCGGATCGATGCATTAAATGCAACACCGGCATGATTTTTGGCACAGTAACGAAAATGACCCAAACGAACCAAAACATCACTATTGGCTACATAAATGTGGATTTGGCATGTTCGTTTCATTTCTGGACGAATCGGTGCATCGTTTCATTTCCGGCCCGGATCGGTGCATTAAATGCAACACCGGCATGGTTTTCGGCACAGTAACGAAACTGACCCAAACAAACCAAAACATTACTATTGGGTCCAAAGAAGTGGATTGGGTGCGTTCATTTTGTTTCTGGATGAATCGGTGCATCGTTTCATTTCCGGCCCGGATCGATGCATTAAATGCAACACTGGCATGATTTTCGTCACAGTAACGAAACTGACCCAAACGAACCGAAACATAACTATTGGGTCCAAAAAAGTGGATTGGGTGCGTTTGTTTCATTTCTGGACGAATCGGTGCATCCTTTCATCTCCGGCCCGGATCGGTGCATTAAATGAAACACCGGCATGGCTTTCGGCACAGTAACGAAACTGACCCAAACGAACCACAACATCACTATTGTGTCCAAAAAAGTGGATTTGGTGCGTTCATTTTGTTTCTGGATGAATCGGTGCATCGTTTCATTTCCGGCCCGGATCGATGCATTAAATGCAACACCGGCATGGTTTTCGGCACAGTAACGAAACTGACCCAAACGAACCAAAACAAAACTATTGGGTCCAAAAAAGTTGATTGGGCGCGTTCGTTTCATTTCTGGATGAATCGGTGTATCGTTTCATTTCCGGCCCGGATCGGTGCATTAAATGCAACACCGGCATGGTTTTCGGCACAGTAACGAAACTGACCCAAACGAACCAAAACATCACTATTGGGTCCAAAAAAGTGGATTGGGTGCGTTCATTTTGTTTCTAGATGAATCGGTGCATCGTTCCATTTCCGGCCCGGATCGATGCATTAAATGCAACACCGGCATGATTTTTGGCACAGTAACGAAAATGACCCAAACGAACCAAAACATCACTATTGGCTACATAAATGTGGATTTGGCATGTTCGTTTCGTTTCTGGACGAATCGGTGCATCGTTTCATTTCCGGCCCGGATCGATGCATTAAATGCAATACTGGCATGATTTTTGTCACAGTAACGAAACTGACCCAAACGAACCGAAACATAACTATTGGGTCCAAAAAAGTGGATTGGGTGCGTTCATTTTGTTTCTGGATGAATCGGTGCATCGTTTCTTTTCCGGCCCGGATCGGTGCATTAAATGCAACACCGGCATGGTTTTCGGCACAATAACGAAACTGACCCAAACAAACAAAACATTACTATTGGGTCCAAAGAAGTGGATTGGGTGCGTTCATTTTGTTTCTGGATGAATCGGTGCATCGTTTCATTTCCGGCCCGGATCGATGCATTAAATGCAACACCGGCATGGTTTTCGGCACAGTAACGAAACTGACCCAAACAAACCAAAACATTACTATTGGGTCCAAAGAAGTGGATTGGGTGCGTTCATTTTGTTTCTGGATGAATCGGTGCATCGTTTCATTTCCGGCCCGGATCGATGCATTAAATGCAAGACTGGCATGATTTTCGTCACAGTAACGAAACTGACCCAAACGAACCGAAACATAACTATTGGGTCCAAAAAAGTTGATTGGGTGCGTTTGTTTCATTTCTGGACGAATCGGTGCATCCTTTCATCTCCGGCCCGGATCGGTGCATTAAATGAAACACCGGCATGGTTTTCGGCACAGTAACGAAACTGACCCAAACGAACCACAACATCACTATTGTGTCCAAAAAAGTGGATTTGGTGCGTTCATTTTGTTTCTGGATGAATCGGTGCATCGTTTCATTTCCGGCCCGGATCGATGCATTAAATGCAACACCGGCATGGTTTTCGGCACAGTAACGAAACTGACCCAAACGAACCAAAACAAAACTATTGGGTCCAAAAAAGTTGATTGGGCGCGTTCGTTTCATTTCTGGATGAATCGGTGTATCATTTCATTTCCGGCCCGGATCGGTGCATTAAATGCAACACCGGCATGGTTTTCGGCACAGTAACGAAACTGACCCAAACGAACCAAAACATCACTATTGGGTCCAAAAAAGTGGATTGGGTGCGTTCATTTTGTTTCTAGATGAATCGGTGCATCGTTCCATTTCCGGCCCGGATCGATGCATTAAATGCAACACCGGCATGATTTTTGGCACAGTAACGAAAATGACCCAAACGAACCAAAACATCACTATTGGCTACATAAATGTGGATTTGGCATGTTCGTTTCGTTTCTGGACGAATCGGTGCATCGTTTCATTTCCGGCCCGGATCGGTGCATTAAATGCAACACCGGCATGGTTTTCGGCACAGTAACGAAACTGACCCAAACGAACCAAAACATTACTATTGGGTCCAAAAAAGTGGATTGGGTGCGTTCATTTTGTTTCTGGTTGAATCGGTGCATCGTTTCATTTCCGGCCCGGATCGATGCCTTAAATGCAACACTGGCATGATTTTCGTCACTGTAACGAAACTGACCCAAACGAACCGAAACATAACTATTGGGTCCAAAAAAGTGGATTGGGTGCGTTTGTTTCATTTCTGGACGAATCGGTGCATCGTTTCTTTTCCGGCCCGGATCGGTGCATTAAATGCAACACCGGCATGGTTTTCGGCACAGTAACGAAACTGACCCAAACGAACCAAAACATCACTATTGGGTCCAAAAAAGTGGATTGGGTGCGTTCATTTTGTTTCTAGATGAATCGGTGCATCGTTCCATTTCCAGCCCGGATCGATGCATTAAATGCAACACCGGCATGGTTTTTGGCACAGTAACGAAAATGACCCAAACGAACCAAAACATCACTATTGGCTACATAAATGTGGATTTGGCATGTTCGTTTCATTTCTGGACGAATCGGTGCATCGTTTCATTTCCGGCCCGGATCGGTGCATTAAATGCAACACCGGCATGGTTTTCGGCACAGTAACGAAACTGACCCAAACGAACCAAAACATCACTATTGGGTCCAAAAAAGTGGATTGGGTGCGTTCATTTTGTTTCTAGATGAATCGGTGCATCGTTCCATTTCCGGCCCGGATCGATGCATTAAATGCAACACCGGCATGATTTTTGGCACAGTAACGAAAATGACCCAAACGAACCAAAACATCACTATTGGCTACATAAATGTGGATTTGGCATGTTCGTTTCGTTTCTGGACGAATCGGTGCATCGTTTCATTTCCGGCCCGGATCGGTGCATTAAATGCAACACCGGCATGGTTTTCGGCACAGTAACGAAACTGACCCAAACGAACCAAAACATTACTATTGGGTCCAAAAAAGTGGATTGGGTGCGTTCATTTTGTTTCTGGTTGAATCGGTGCATCGTTTCATTTCCGGCCCGGATCGATGCCTTAAATGCAACACTGGCATGATTTTCGTCACTGTAACGAAACTGACCCAAACGAACCGAAACATAACTATTGGGTCCAAAAAAGTGGATTGGGTGCGTTTGTTTCATTTCTGGACGAATCGGTGCATCGTTTCTTTTCCGGCCCGGATCGGTGCATTAAATGCAACACCGGCATGGTTTTCGGCACAGTAACGAAACTGACCCAAACGAACCAAAACATCACTATTGGGTCCAAAAAAGTGGATTGGGTGCGTTCATTTTGTTTCTAGATGAATCGGTGCATCATTCCATTTCCAGCCCGGATCGATGCATTAAATGCAACACCGGCATGATTTTTGGCACAGTAACGAAAATGACCCAAACGAACCAAAACATCACTATTGGCTACATAAATGTGGATTTGGCATGTTCGTTTCATTTCTGGACGAATCGGTGCATCGTTTCATTTCCGGCCCGGATCGGTGCATTAAATGCAACACCGGCATGGTTTTCGGCACAGTAACGAAACTGACCCAAACGAACCAAAACATCACTATTGGGTCCAAAAAAGTGGATTGGGTGCGTTCATTTTGTTTCTAGATGAATCGGTGCATCGTTCCATTTCCAGCCCGGATCGATGCATTAAATGCAACACCGGCATGATTTTTGGCACAGTAACGAAAATGACCCAAACGAACCATAACATCACTATTGGCTACATAAATGTGGATTTGGCATGTTCGTTTCATTTCTGGACGAATCGGTGCATCGTTTCATTTCCGGCCCGGATCGGTGCATTAAATGCAACACCGGCATGGTTTTCGGCACAGTAACGAAACTGACCCAAACAAACCAAAACATTACTATTGGGTCCAAAGAAGTGGATTGGGTGCGTTCATTTTGTTTCTGGATGAATCGGTGCATCGTTTCATTTCCGGCCCGGATCGATGCATTAAATGCAACACTGGCATGATTTTCGTCACAGTAACGAAACTGACCCAAACGAACCGAAACATAACTATTGGGTCCAAAAAAGTGGATTGGGTGCGTTTGTTTCATTTCTGGACGAATCGGTGCATCCTTTCATCTCCGGCCCGGATCGGTGCATTAAATGAAACACCGGCATGGTTTTCGGCACAGTAACGAAACTGACCCAAACGAACCACAACATCACTATTGTGTCCAAAAAAGTGGATTTGGTGCGTTCATTTTGTTTCTGGATGAATCGGTGCATCCTTTCATTTCCGGCCCGGATCGATGCATTAAATGCAACACCGGCATGGTTTTCGGCACAGTAACGAAACTGACCCAAACGAACCAAAACAAAACTATTGGGTCCAAAAAAGTTGATTGGGCGCGTTCGTTTCATTTCTGGATGAATCGGTGTATCATTTCATTTCCGGCCCGGATCGGTGCATTAAATGCAACACCGGCATGGTTTTCGGCACAGTAACGAAACTGACCCAAACGAACCAAAACATCACTATTGGGTCCAAAAAAGTGGATTGGGTGCGTTCATTTTGTTTCTAGATGAATCGGTGCATCGTTCCATTTCCGGCCCGGATCGATGCATTAAATGCAACACCGGCATGATTTTTGGCACAGTAACGAAAATGACCCAAACGAACCAAAACATCACTATTGGCTACATAAATGTGGATTTGGCATGTTCGTTTCGTTTCTGGACGAATCGGTGCATCGTTTCATTTCCGGCCCGGATCGGTGCATTAAATGCAACACCGGCATGGTTTTCGGCACAGTAACGAAACTGACCCAAACGAACCAAAACATTACTATTGGGTCCAAAAAAGTGGATTGGGTGCGTTCATTTTGTTTCTGGTTGAATCGGTGCATCGTTTCATTTCCGGCCCGGATCGATGCCTTAAATGCAACACTGGCATGATTTTCGTCACTGTAACGAAACTGACCCAAACGAACCGAAACATAACTATTGGGTCCAAAAAAGTGGATTGGGTGCGTTTGTTTCATTTCTGGATGAATCGGTGCATCGTTTCTTTTCCGGCCCGGATCGGTGCATTAAATGCAACACCGGCATGGTTTTCGGCACAGTAACGAAACTGACCCAAACGAACCAAAACATCACTATTGGGTCCAAAAAAGTGGATTGGGTGCGTTCATTTTGTTTCTAGATGAATCGGTGCATCGTTCCATTTCCAGCCCGGATCGATGCATTAAATGCAACACCGGCATGATTTTTGGCACAGTAACGAAAATGACCCAAACGAACCAAAACATCACTATTGGCTACATAAATGTGGATTTGGCATGTTCGTTTCATTTCTGGACGAATCGGTGCATCGTTTCATTTCCGGCCCGGATCGGTGCATTAAATGCAACACCGGCATGGTTTTCGGCACAGTAACGAAACTGACCCAAACGAACCAAAACATCACTATTGGGTCCAAAAAAGTGGATTGGGTGCGTTCATTTTGTTTCTAGATGAATCGGTGCATCGTTCCATTTCCGGCCCGGATCGATGCATTAAATGCAACACCGGCATGATTTTTGGCACAGTAACGAAAATGACCCAAACGAACCAAAACATCACTATTGGCTACATAAATTTGGATTTGGCATGTTCGTTTCGTTTCTGGACGAATCGGTGCATCGTTTCATTTCCGGCCCGGATCGGTGCATTAAATGCAACACCGGCATGGTTTTCGGCACAGTAACGAAACTGACCCAAACGAACCAAAACATTACTATTGGGTCCAAAAAAGTGGATTGGGTGCGTTCATTTTGTTTCTGGTTGAATCGGTGCATCGTTTCATTTCCGGCCCGGATCGATGCCTTAAATGCAACACTGGCATGATTTTCGTCACTGTAACGAAACTGACCCAAACGAACCGAAACATAACTATTGGGTCCAAAAAAGTGGATTGGGTGCGTTTGTTTCATTTCTGGACGAATCGGTGCATCGTTTCTTTTCCGGCCCGGATCGGTGCATTAAATGCAACACCGGCATGGTTTTCGGCACAGTAACGAAACTGACCCAAACGAACCAAAACATCACTATTGGGTCCAAAAAAGTGGATTGGGTGCGTTCATTTTGTTTCTAGATGAATCGGTGCATCGTTCCATTTCCAGCCCGGATCGATGCATTAAATGCAACACCGGCATGATTTTTGGCACAGTAACGAAAATGACCCAAACGAACCAAAACATCACTATTGGCTACATAAATGTGGATTTGGCATGTTCGTTTCATTTCTGGACGAATCGGTGCATCGTTTCATTTCCGGCCCGGATCGGTGCATTAAATGCAACACCGGCATGGTTTTCGGCACAGTAACGAAACTGACCCAAACAAACCAAAACATTACTATTGGGTCCAAAGAAGTGGATTGGGTGCGTTCATTTTGTTTCTGGATGAATCGGTGCATCGTTTCATTTCCGGCCCGGATCGATGCATTAAATGCAACACTGGCATGATTTTCGTCACAGTAACGAAACTGACCCAAACGAACCGAAACATAACTATTGGGTCCAAAAAAGTGGATTGGGTGCGTTTGTTTCATTTCTGGACGAATCGGTGCATCCTTTCATCTCCGGCCCGGATCGGTGCATTAAATGAAACACCGGCATGGTTTTCGGCACAGTAACGAAACTGACCCAAACGAACCACAACATCACTATTGTGTCCAAAAAAGTGGATTTGGTGCGTTCATTTTGTTTCTGGATGAATCGGTGCATCGTTTCATTTCCGGCCCGGATCGATGCATTAAATGCAACACCGGCATGGTTTTCGGCACAGTAACGAAACTGACCCAAACGAACCAAAACAAAACTATTGGGTCCAAAAAAGTTGATTGGGCGCGTTCGTTTCATTTCTGGATGAATCGGTGTATCATTTCATTTCCGGCCCGGATCGGTGCATTAAATGCAACACCGGCATGGTTTTCGGCACAGTAACGAAACTGACCCAAACGAACCAAAACATCACTATTGGGTCCAAAAAAGTGGATTGGGTGCGTTCATTTTGTTTCTAGATGAATCGGTGCATCGTTCCATTTCCGGCCCGGATCGATGCATTAAATGCAACACCGGCATGATTTTTGGCACAGTAACGAAAATGACCCAAACGAACCAAAACATCACTATTGGCTACATAAATGTGGATTTGGCATGTTCGTTTCGTTTCTGGACGAATCGGTGCATCGTTTCATTTCCGGCCCGGATCGGTGCATTAAATGCAACACCGGCATGGTTTTCGGCACAGTAACGAAACTGACCCAAACGAACCAAATAATTACTATTGGGTCCAAAAAAGTGGATTGGGTGCGTTCATTTTGTTTCTGGTTGAATCGGTGCATCGTTTCATTTCCGGCCCGGATCGATGCCTTAAATGCAACACTGGCATGATTTTCGTCACTGTAACGAAACTGACCCAAACGAACCGAAACATAACTATTGGGTCCAAAAAAGTGGATTGGGTGCGTTTGTTTCATTTCTGGACGAATCGGTGCATCGTTTCTTTTCCGGCCCGGATCGGTGCATTAAATGCAACACCGGCATGGTTTTCGGCACAGTAACGAAACTGACCCAAACGAACCAAAACATCACTATTGGGTCCAAAAAAGTGGATTGGGTGCGTTCATTTTGTTTCTAGATGAATCGGTGCATCGTTCCATTTCCAGCCCGGATCGATGCATTAAATGCAACACCGGCATGATTTTTGGCACAGTAACGAAAATGACCCAAACGAACCAAAACATCACTATTGGCTACATAAATGTGGATTTGGCATGTTCGTTTCATTTCTGGACGAATCGGTGCATCGTTTCATTTCCGGCCCGGATCGGTGCATTAAATGCAACACCGGCATGGTTTTCGGCACAGTAACGAAACTGACCCAAACGAACCAAAACATCACTATTGGGTCCAAAAAAGTGGATTGGGTGCGTTCATTTTGTTTCTAGATGAATCGGTGCATCGTTCCATTTCCGGCCCGGATCGATGCATTAAATGCAACACCGGCATGATTTTTGGCACAGTAACGAAAATGACCCAAACGAACCAAAACATCACTATTGGCTACATAAATGTGGATTTGGCATGTTCGTTTCGTTTCTGGACGAATCGGTGCATCGTTTCATTTCCGGCCCGGATCGGTGCATTAAATGCAACACCGGCATGGTTTTCGGCACAGTAACGAAACTGACCCAAACGAACCAAAACATTACTATTGGGTCCAAAAAAGTGGATTGGGTGCGTTCATTTTGTTTCTGGTTGAATCGGTGCATCGTTTCATTTCCGGCCCGGATCGATGCCTTAAATGCAACACTGGCATGATTTTCGTCACTGTAACGAAACTGACCCAAACGAACCGAAACATAACTATTGGGTCCAAAAAAGTGGATTGGGTGCGTTTGTTTCATTTCTGGACGAATCGGTGCATCGTTTCTTTTCCGGCCCGGATCGGTGCATTAAATGCAACACCGGCATGGTTTTCGGCACAGTAACGAAACTGACCCAAACGAACCAAAACATCACTATTGGGTCCAAAAAAGTGGATTGGGTGCGTTCATTTTGTTTCTAGATGAATCGGTGCATCGTTCCATTTCCAGCCCGGATCGATGCATTAAATGCAACACCGGCATGATTTTTGGCACAGTAACGAAAATGACCCAAACGAACCAAAACATCACTATTGGCTACATAAATGTGGATTTGGCATGTTCGTTTCATTTCTGGACGAATCGGTGCATCGTTTCATTTCCGGCCCGGATCGGTGCATTAAATGCAACACCGGCATGGTTTTCGGCACAGTAACGAAACTGACCCAAACAAACCAAAACATTACTATTGGGTCCAAAGAAGTGGATTGGGTGCGTTCATTTTGTTTCTGGATGAATCGGTGCATCGTTTCATTTCCGGCCCGGATCGATGCATTAAATGCAACACTGGCATGATTTTCGTCACAGTAACGAAACTGACCCAAACGAACCGAAACATAACTATTGGGTCCAAAAAAGTGGATTGGGTGCGTTTGTTTCATTTCTGGACGAATCGGTGCATCCTTTCATCTCCGGCCCGGATCGGTGCATTAAATGAAACACCGGCATGGTTTTCGGCACAGTAACGAAACTGACCCAAACGAACCACAACATCACTATTGTGTCCAAAAAAGTGGATTTGGTGCGTTCATTTTGTTTCTGGATGAATCGGTGCATCGTTTCATTTCCGGCCCGGATCGATGCATTAAATGCAACACCGGCATGGTTTTCGGCACAGTAACGAAACTGACCCAAACGAACCAAAACAAAACTATTGGGTCCAAAAAAGTTGATTGGGCGCGTTCGTTTCATTTCTGGATGAATCGGTGTATCATTTCATTTCCGGCCCGGATCGGTGCATTAAATGCAACACCGGCATGGTTTTCGGCACAGTAACGAAACTGACCCAAACGAACCAAAACATCACTATTGGGTCCAAAAAAGTGGATTGGGTGCGTTCATTTTGTTTCTAGATGAATCGGTGCATCGTTCCATTTCCGGCCCGGATCGATGCATTAAATGCAACACCGGCATGATTTTTGGCACAGTAACGAAAATGACCCAAACGAACCAAAACATCACTATTGGCTACATAAATGTGGATTTGGCATGTTCGTTTCGTTTCTGGACGAATCGGTGCATCGTTTCATTTCCGGCCCGGATCGGTGCATTAAATGCAACACCGGCATGGTTTTCGGCACAGTAACGAAACTGACCCAAACGAACCAAAACATTACTATTGGGTCCAAAAAAGTGGATTGGGTGCGTTCATTTTGTTTCTGGTTGAATCGGTGCATCGTTTCATTTCCGGCCCGGATCGATGCCTTAAATGCAACACTGGCATGATTTTCGTCACTGTAACGAAACTGACCCAAACGAACCGAAACATAACTATTGGGTCCAAAAAAGTGGATTGGGTGCGTTTGTTTCATTTCTGGATGAATCGGTGTATCGTTTCATTTCCGGCCCGGATCGGTGCATTAAATGCAACACCGGCATGGTTTTCGGCACAGTAACGAAACTGACCCAAACGAACCAAAACATCACTATTGGGTCCAAAAAAGTGGATTGGGTGCGTTCATTTTGTTTCTGGATGAATCGGTGCATCGTTTCATTTCCGGCCCGGATCGATGCATTAAATGCAACACTGGCATGATTTTCGTCACAGTAACGAAACTGACCCAAACGAACCAAAACATCACTATTGGCTACATAAATGTGGATTTGGCATGTTCGTTTCATTTCTGGACGAATCGGTGCATCGTTTCATTTCCGGCCCGGATCGGTGCATTAAATGCAACACCGGCATGGTTTTCGGCACAGTAACGAAACTGACCCAAACAAACCAAAACATTACTATTGGGTCCAAAGAAGTGGATTGGGTGCGTTCATTTTGTTTCTGGATGAATCGGTGCATCGTTTCATTTCCGGCCCGGATCGATGCATTAAATGCAACACTGGCATGATTTTCGTCACAGTAACGAAACTGACCCAAACGAACCGAAACATAACTATTGGGTCCAAAAAAGTGGATTGGGTGCGTTTGTTTCATTTCTGGACGAATCGGTGCATCCTTTCATCTCCGGCCCGGATCGGTGCATTAAATGAAACACCGGCATGGTTTTCGGCACAGTAACGAAACTGACCCAAACGAACCACAACATCACTATTGTGTCCAAAAAAGTGGATTTGGTGCGTTCATTTTGTTTCTGGATGAATCGGTGCATCGTTTCATTTCCGGCCCGGATCGATGCATTAAATGCAACACCGGCATGGTTTTCGGCACAGTAACGAAACTGACCCAAACGAACCAAAACAAAACTATTGGGTCCAAAAAAGTTGATTGGGCGCGTTCGTTTCATTTCTGGATGAATCGGTGTATCGTTTCATTTCCGGCCCGGATCGGTGCATTAAATGCAACACCGGCATGGTTTTCGGCACAGTAACGAAACTGACCCAAACGAACCAAAACATCACTATTGGGTCCAAAAAAGTGGATTGGGTGCGTTCATTTTGTTTCTAGATGAATCGGTGCATCGTTCCATTTCCGGCCCGGATCGATGCATTAAATGCAACACCGGCATGATTTTTGGCACAGTAACGAAAATGACCCAAACGAACCAAAACATCACTATTGGCTACATAAATGTGGATTTGGCATGTTCGTTTCGTTTCTGGACGAATCGGTGCATCGTTTCATTTCCGGCCCGGATCGATGCATTAAATGCAACACTGGCATGATTTTTGTCACAGTAACGAAACTGACCCAAACGAACCGAAACATAACTATTGGGTCCAAAAAAGTGGATTGGGTGCGTTTGTTTCATTTCTGGATGAATCGGTGCATCGTTTCTTTTCCGGCCCGGATCGGTGCATTAAATGCAACACCGGCATGGTTTTCGGCACAGTAACGAAACTGACCCAAACAAACATAACATTACTATTGGGTCCAAAGAAGTGGATTGGGTGCGTTCATTTTGTTTCTGGATGAATCGGTGCATCGTTTCATTTCCGGCCCGGATCGATGCATTAAATGCAACACTGGCATGGTTTTCGGCACAGTAACGAAACTGACCCAAACGAACCAAAACATTACTATTGGGTCCAAAGAAGTGGATTGGGTGCGTTCATTTTGTTTCTGGATGAATCGGTGCATCGTTTCATTTCCGGCCCGGATCGATGCATTAAATGCAACACTGGCATGATTTTCGTCACAGTAACGAAACTGACCCAAACGAACCGAAACATAACTATTGGGTCCAAAAAAGTGGATTGGGTGCGTTTGTTTCATTTCTGGACGAATCGGTGCATCCTTTCATCTCCGGCCCGGATCGGTGCATTAAATGAAACATCGGCATGGTTTTCGGCACAGTAACGAAACTGACCCAAACGAACCACAACATCACTATTGTGTCCAAAAAAGTGGATTTGGTGCGTTCATTTTGTTTCTGGATGAATCGGTGCATCGTTTCATTTCCGGCCCGGATCGATGCATTAAATGCAACACCGGCATGGTTTTCGGCACAGTAACGAAACTGACCCAAACGAACCAAAACAAAACTATTGGGTCCAAAAAAGTTGATTGGGCGCGTTCGTTTCATTTCTGGATGAATCGGTGTATCGTTTCATTTCCGGCCCGGATCGGTGCATTAAATGCAACACCGGCATGGTTTTCGGCACAGTAACGAAACTGACCCAAACGAACCAAAACATCACTATTGGGTCCAAAAAAGTGGATTGGGTGCGTTCATTTTGTTTCTAGATGAATCGGTGCATCGTTCCATTTCCGGCCCGGATCGATGCATTAAATGCAACACCGGCATGATTTTTGGCACAGTAACGAAAATGACCCAAACGAACCAAAACATCACTATTGGCTACATAAATGTGGATTTGGCATGTTCGTTTCGTTTCTGGACGAATCGGTGCATCGTTTCATTTCCGGCCCGGATCGATGCATTAAATGCAACACTGGCATGATTTTTGTCACAGTAACGAAACTGACCCAAACGAACCGAAACATAACTATTGGGTCCAAAAAAGTGGATTGGGTGCGTTTGTTTCATTTCTGGATGAATCGGTGCATCGTTTCTTTTCCGGCCCGGATCGGTGCATTAAATGCAACACCGGCATGGTTTTCGGCACAGTAACGAAACTGACCCAAACAAACAAAACATTACTATTGGGTCCAAAGAAGTGGATTGGGTGCGTTCATTTTGTTTCTGGATGAATCGGTGCATCGTTTCATTTCCGGCCCGGATCGATGCATTAAATGCAACACTGGCATGGTTTTCGGCACAGTAACGAAACTGACCCAAACGAACCAAAACATTACTATTGGGTCCAAAGAAGTGGATTGGGTGCGTTCATTTTGTTTCTGGATGAATCGGTGCATCGTTTCATTTCCGGCCCGGATCGATGCATTAAATGCAACACTGGCATGATTTTCGTCACAGTAACGAAACTGACCCAAACGAACCGAAACATAACTATTGGGTCCAAAAAAGTGGATTGGGTGCGTTTGTTTCATTTCTGGACGAATCGGTGCATCCTTTCATCTCCGGCCCGGATCGGTGCATTAAATGCAACACCGGCATGGTTTTCGGCACAGTAACGAAACTGACCCAAACGAACCAAAACATCACTATTGGGTCCAAAAAAGTGGATTGGGTGCGTTCATTTTGTTTCTAGATGAATCGGTGCATCGTTCCATTTCCGGCCCGGATCGATGCATTAAATGCAACACCGGCATGATTTTTGGCACAGTAACGAAAATGACCCAAACGAACCAAAACATCACTATTGGCTACATAAATGTGGATTTGGCATGTTCGTTTCGTTTCTGGACGAATCGGTGCATCGTTTCATTTCCGGCCCGGATCGATGCATTAAATGCAACACTGGCATGATTTTCGTCACAGTAACGAAACTGACCCAAACGAACCGAAACATAACTATTGGGTCCAAAAAAGTGGATTGGGTGCGTTTGTTTCATTTCTGGATGAATCGGTGCATCGTTTCTTTTCCGGCCCGGATCGGTGCATTAAATGCAACACCGGCATGGTTTTCGGCACAGTAACGAAACTGACCCAAACGAACCAAAACATCACTATTGGGTCCAAAAAAGTGGATTGGGTGCGTTCATTTTGTTTCTAGATGAATCGGTGGATCGTTCCATTTCCGGCCCGGATCGATGCATTAAATGCAACACCGGCATGATTTTTGGCACAGTAACGAAAATGACCCAAACGAACCAAAACATCACTATTGGCTACATAAATGTGGATTTGGCATGTTCGTTTCGTTTCTGGACGAATCGGTGCATCGTTTCATTTCCGGCCCGGATCGGTGCATTAAATGCAACACCGGCATGGTTTTCGGCACATTAACGAAACT
The DNA here is from genome assembly GCA_033239725.1 of Echinochloa phyllopogon. Lineage (NCBI taxonomy): Eukaryota > Viridiplantae > Streptophyta > Magnoliopsida > Poales > Poaceae > Echinochloa > Echinochloa phyllopogon. Next base: position 37,045,199 of record BTCW01000018.1, read on the forward strand.
GACCTAAATGAACCAAAACATTACTATTGGGTCCAAAAAAGTGGATTGGGTGCGTTAATTTTGTTTCTGGATGAATCGGTGCATCATTTCATTTCCGGCCCGGATCGATGCATTAGATGCAACACTGGCATGATTTTCGTCACAGTAACGAAACTGACCCAAACGAACCGAAACCTAACTATTGGGTCCAAAAAAGTGGATTGGGTGCGTTTGTTTCATTTCTGGACGAATCGGTGCATCGTTTCATTTCCGGCCCGGATCGGTGCATTAAATGCAACACCGGCATGGTTTTCGGCACAGTAACGAAACTGACCCAAACGAACCAAAACATTACTATTGGGTCCAAAGAAGTGGATTGGGTGCGTTCATTTTGTTTCTGGATGAATCGGTGCATCGTTTCATTTCCGGCCCGGATCGATGCATTAAATGCAACACTGGCATGATTTTCGTCACAGTAACGAAACTGGCCCAAACGAACCGAAACATAACTATTGGGTCCAAAAAAGTGGATTGGGTGCGTTTGTTTCGTTTCTGGACGAATCGGTGCATCGTTTCATTTCCGGCCCGGATCGGTGCATTAAATGCAACACCGGCATGGTTTTCGGCACATTAACGAAACTGACCCAAACGAACCAAAACATTACTATTGGGTCCAAAAAAGTGGATTGGGTGCGTTCATTTTGTTTCTGGTTGAATCGGTGCATCGTTTCATTTCCGGCCCGGATCGATGCATTAAATGCAACACTGGCATGATTTTCGTCACAGTAACGAAACTGGCCCAAACGAACCGAAACATAACTATTGGGTCCAAAAAAGTGGATTGGGTGCGTTTGTTTTGTTTCTGGACGAATCGGTGCATTGTTTCTTTTCCGGCCCGGATCGGTGCATTAAATGCAACACCGGCATGGTTTTCGGCACAGTAACGAAACTGACCCAAACGAACCAAAACATCACTATTGGGTCCAAAAAAGTGGATTGGGTGCGTTCATTTTGTTTCTAGATGAATCGGTGCATCGTTCCATTTCCGGCCCGGATCGATGCATTAAATGCAACACCGGCATGATTTTTGGCACAGTAACGAAAATGACCCAAACGAACCAAAACATCACTATTGGCTACATAAATGTGGATTTGGCATGTTCGTTTCGTTTCTGGACGAATCGGTGCATCGTTTCATTTCCGGCCCGGATCGGTGCATTAAATGCAACACCGGCATGGTTTTCGGCACATTAACGAAACTGACCCAAATGAACCAAAACATTACTATTGGGTCCAAAAAAGTGGATTGGTTGCGTTAATTTTGTTTCTGGATGAATCGGTGCATCATTTCATTTCCGGCCCGGATCGATGCATTAGATGCAACACTGGCATGATTTTCGTCACAGTAACGAAACTGACCCAAACGAACCGAAACCTAACTATTGGGTCCAAAAAACTGGATTGGGTACGTTTGTTTCATTTCTGGACGAATCGGTGCATCGTTTCATTTCCGGCCCGGATCGGTGCATTAAATGCAACACCGGCATGGTTTTCGGCACAGTAACGAAACTGACCCAAACGAACCAAAACATTACTATTGGGTCCAAAGAAGTGGATTGGGTGCGTTCATTTTGTTTCTGGATGAATCGGTGCATCGTTTCATTTCCGGCCCGGATCGATGCATTAAATGCAACACTGGCATGATTTTCATCACAGTAACGAAACTGACCCAAACGAACCGAAACATAACTATTGGGTCCAAAAAAGTGGATTGGGTGCGTTTGTTTCATTTCTGGATGAATCGGTGCATCGTTTCTTTTCCGGCCCGGATCGGTGCATTAAATGCAACACCGGCATGGTTTTCGGCACAGTAACGAAACTGACCCAAACGAACCAAAACATCACTATTGGGTCCAAAAAAGTGGATTGGGTGCGTTCATTTTGTTTCTAGATGAATCGGTGCATCGTTCCATTTCCGGCCCGGATCGATGCATTAAATGCAACACCGGCATGATTTTTGGCACAGTAACGAAAATGACCCAAACGAACCAAAACATCACTATTGGCTACATAAATGTGGATTTGGCATGTTCGTTTCGTTTCTGGACGAATCGGTGCATCGTTTCATTTCCGGCCCGGATCGATGCATTAAATGCAACACCGGCATGGTTTTCGGCACAGTAACGAAACTGACCCAAACGAACCAAAACATCACTATTGTGTCCAAAAAAGTGGATTGGGTGCGTTCATTTTGTTTCTGGATGAATCGGTGCATCGTTTCATTTCCGGCCCGGATCGATGCATTAAATGCAACACCGGCATGGTTTTCGGCACAGTAACGAAACTGACCCAAACGAACCAAAACAAAACTATTGGGTCCAAAAAAGTTGATTGGGCGCGTTCGTTTCATTTCTGGATGAATCGGTGTATCGTTTCATTTCCGGCCCGGATCGGTGCATTAAATGCAACACCGGCATGGTTTTCGGCACAGTAACGAAACTGACCCAAACGAACCAAAACATCACTATTGGGTCCAAAAAAGTGGATTGGGTGCGTTCATTTTGTTTCTAGATGAATCGGTGCATCGTTCCATTTCCGGCCCGGATCGATGCATTAAATGCAACACCGGCATGATTTTTGGCACAGTAACGAAAATGACCCAAACGAACCAAAACATCACTATTGGCTACATAAATGTGGATTTGGCATGTTCGTTTCGTTTCTGGACGAATCGGTGCATCGTTTCATTTCCGGCCCGGATCGATGCATTAAATGCAACACTGGCATGATTTTTGTCACAGTAACGAAACTGACCCAAACGAACCGAAACATAACTATTGGGTCCAAAAAAGTGGATTGGGTGCGTTTGTTTCATTTCTGGATGAATCGGTGCATCGTTTCTTTTCCGGCCCGGATCGGTGCATTAAATGCAACACCGGCATGGTTTTCGGCACAGTAACGAAACTGACCCAAACAAACAAAACATTACTATTGGGTCCAAAGAAGTGGATTGGGTGCGTTCATTTTGTTTCTGGATGAATCGGTGCATCGTTTCATTTCCGGCCCGGATCGATGCATTAAATGCAACACTGGCATGGTTTTCGGCACAGTAACGAAACTGACCCAAACGAACCAAAACATTACTATTGGGTCCAAAGAAGTGGATTGGGTGCGTTCATTTTGTTTCTGGATGAATCGGTGCATCGTTTCATTTCCGGCCCGGATCGATGCATTAAATGCAACACTGGCATGATTTTCGTCACAGTAACGAAACTGACCCAAACGAACCGAAACATAACTATTGGGTCCAAAAAAGTGGATTGGGTGCGTTTGTTTCATTTCTGGACGAATCGGTGCATCCTTTCATCTCCGGCCCGGATCGGTGCATTAAATGCAACACCGGCATGGTTTTCGGCACAGTAACGAAACTGACCCAAACGAACCAAAACATCACTATTGGGTCCAAAAAAGTGGATTGGGTGCGTTCATTTTGTTTCTAGATGAATCGGTGCATCGTTCCATTTCCGGCCCGGATCGATGCATTAAATGCAACACCGGCATGATTTTTGGCACAGTAACGAAAATGACCCAAACGAACCAAAACATCACTATTGGCTACATAAATGTGGATTTGGCATGTTCGTTTCGTTTCTGGACGAATCGGTGCATCGTTTCATTTCCGGCCCGGATCGATGCATTAAATGCAACACTGGCATGATTTTCGTCACAGTAACGAAACTGACCCAAACGAACCGAAACATAACTATTGGGTCCAAAAAAGTGGATTGGGTGCGTTTGTTTCATTTCTGGATGAATCGGTGCATCGTTTCTTTTCCGGCCCGGATCGGTGCATTAAATGCAACACCGGCATGGTTTTCGGCACAGTAACGAAACTGACCCAAACGAACCAAAACATCACTATTGGGTCCAAAAAAGTGGATTGGGTGCGTTCATTTTGTTTCTAGATGAATCGGTGGATCGTTCCATTTCCGGCCCGGATCGATGCATTAAATGCAACACCGGCATGATTTTTGGCACAGTAACGAAAATGACCCAAACGAACCAAAACATCACTATTGGCTACATAAATGTGGATTTGGCATGTTCGTTTCGTTTCTGGACGAATCGGTGCATCGTTTCATTTCCGGCCCGGATCGGTGCATTAAATGCAACACCGGCATGGTTTTCGGCACATTAACGAAACTGACCTAAATGAACCAAAACATTACTATTGGGTCCAAAAAAGTGGATTGGGTGCGTTAATTTTGTTTCTGGATGAATCGGTGCATCATTTCATTTCCGGCCCGGATCGATGCATTAGATGCAACACTGGCATGATTTTCGTCACAGTAACGAAACTGACCCAAACGAACCGAAACCTAACTATTGGGTCCAAAAAAGTGGATTGGGTGCGTTTGTTTCATTTCTGGACGAATCGGTGCATCGTTTCATTTCCGGCCCGGATCGGTGCATTAAATGCAACACCGGCATGGTTTTCGGCACAGTAACGAAACTGACCCAAACGAACCAAAACATTACTATTGGGTCCAAAGAAGTGGATTGGGTGCGTTCATTTTGTTTCTGGATGAATCGGTGCATCGTTTCATTTCCGGCCCGGATCGATGCATTAAATGCAACACTGGCATGATTTTCGTCACAGTAACGAAACTGGCCCAAACGAACCGAAACATAACTATTGGGTCCAAAAAAGTGGATTGGGTGCGTTTGTTTCGTTTCTGGACGAATCGGTGCATCGTTTCATTTCCGGCCCGGATCGGTGCATTAAATGCAACACCGGCATGGTTTTCGGCACATTAACGAAACTGACCCAAACGAACCAAAACATTACTATTGGGTCCAAAAAAGTGGATTGGGTGCGTTCATTTTGTTTCTGGTTGAATCGGTGCATCGTTTCATTTCCGGCCCGGATCGATGCATTAAATGCAACACTGGCATGATTTTCGTCACAGTAACGAAACTGGCCCAAACGAACCGAAACATAACTATTGGGTCCAAAAAAGTGGATTGGGTGCGTTTGTTTTGTTTCTGGACGAATCGGTGCATTGTTTCTTTTCCGGCCCGGATCGGTGCATTAAATGCAACACCGGCATGGTTTTCGGCACAGTAACGAAACTGACCCAAACGAACCAAAACATCACTATTGGGTCCAAAAAAGTGGATTGGGTGCGTTCATTTTGTTTCTAGATGAATCGGTGCATCGTTCCATTTCCGGCCCGGATCGATGCATTAAATGCAACACCGGCATGATTTTTGGCACAGTAACGAAAATGACCCAAACGAACCAAAACATCACTATTGGCTACATAAATGTGGATTTGGCATGTTCGTTTCGTTTCTGGACGAATCGGTGCATCGTTTCATTTCCGGCCCGGATCGGTGCATTAAATGCAACACCGGCATGGTTTTCGGCACATTAACGAAACTGACCCAAATGAACCAAAACATTACTATTGGGTCCAAAAAAGTGGATTGGTTGCGTTAATTTTGTTTCTGGATGAATCGGTGCATCATTTCATTTCCGGCCCGGATCGATGCATTAGATGCAACACTGGCATGATTTTCGTCACAGTAACGAAACTGACCCAAACGAACCGAAACCTAACTATTGGGTCCAAAAAACTGGATTGGGTACGTTTGTTTCATTTCTGGACGAATCGGTGCATCGTTTCATTTCCGGCCCGGATCGGTGCATTAAATGCAACACCGGCATGGTTTTCGGCACAGTAACGAAACTGACCCAAACGAACCAAAACATTACTATTGGGTCCAAAGAAGTGGATTGGGTGCGTTCATTTTGTTTCTGGATGAATCGGTGCATCGTTTCATTTCCGGCCCGGATCGATGCATTAAATGCAACACTGGCATGATTTTCATCACAGTAACGAAACTGACCCAAACGAACCGAAACATAACTATTGGGTCCAAAAAAGTGGATTGGGTGCGTTTGTTTCATTTCTGGATGAATCGGTGCATCGTTTCTTTTCCGGCCCGGATCGGTGCATTAAATGCAACACCGGCATGGTTTTCGGCACAGTAACGAAACTGACCCAAACGAACCAAAACATCACTATTGGGTCCAAAAAAGTGGATTGGGTGCGTTCATTTTGTTTCTAGATGAATCGGTGCATCGTTCCATTTCCGGCCCGGATCGATGCATTAAATGCAACACCGGCATGATTTTTGGCACAGTAACGAAAATGACCCAAACGAACCAAAACATCACTATTGGCTACATAAATGTGGATTTGGCATGTTCGTTTCGTTTCTGGACGAATCGGTGCATCGTTTCATTTCCGGCCCGGATCGATGCATTAAATGCAACACTGGCATGATTTTCGTCACAGTAACGAAACTGACCCAAACGAACCGAAACATAACTATTGGGTCCAAAAAAGTGGATTGGGTGCGTTTGTTTCATTTCTGGATGAATCGGTGCATCGTTTCTTTTCCGGCCCGGATCGGTGCATTAAATGCAACACCGGCATGGTTTTCGGCACAGTAACGAAACTGACCCAAACGAACAAAAACATCACTATTGGGTCCAAAAAAGTGGATTGGGTGCGTTCATTTTGTTTCTAGATGAATCGGTGCATCGTTCCATTTCCGGCCCGGATCGATGCATTAAATGCAACACCGGCATGATTTTTGGCACAGTAACGAAAATGACCCAAACGAACCAAAACATCACTATTGGCTACATAAATGTGGATTTGGCATGTTCGTTTCGTTTCTGGACGAATCGGAGCATCGTTTCATTTCCGGCCCGGATCGGTGCATTAAATGCAACACCGGCATGGTTTTCGGCACATTAACGAAACTGACCCAAATGAACCAAAACATTACTATTGGGTCCAAAAAAGTGGATTGGGTGCGTTAATTTTGTTTCTGGATGAATCGGTGCATCATTTCATTTCCGGCCCGGATCGATGCATTAGATGCAACACTGGCATGATTTTCGTCACAGTAACGAAACTGACCCAAACGAACCGAAACCTAACTATTGGGTCCAAAAAAGTGGATTGGGTGCGTTTGTTTCATTTCTGGACGAATCGGTGCATCGTTTCATTTCCGGCCCGGATCGGTGCATTAAATGCAACACCGGCATGGTTTTCGGCACAGTAACGAAACTGACCCAAACGAACCAAAACATTACTATTGGGTCCAAAGAAGTGGATTGGGTGCGTTCATTTTGTTTCTGGATGAATCGGTGCATCGTTTCATTTCCGGCCCGGATCGATGCATTAAATGCAACACTGGCATGATTTTCGTCACAGTAACGAAACTGGCCCAAACGAACCGAAACATAACTATTGGGTCCAAAAAAGTGGATTGGGTGCGTTTGTTTCGTTTCTGGACGAATCGGTGCATCGTTTCATTTCCGGCCCGGATCGGTGCATTAAATGCAACACCGGCATGGTTTTCGGCACATTAACGAAACTGACCCAAACGAACCAAAACATTACTATTGGGTCCAAAAAAGTGGATTGGGTGCGTTCATTTTGTTTCTGGTTGAATCGGTGCATCGTTTCATTTCCGGCCCGGATCGATGCATTAAATGCAACACTGGCATGATTTTCGTCACAGTAACGAAACTGGCCCAAACGAACCGAAACATAACTATTGGGTCCAAAAAAGTGGATTGGGTGCGTTTGTTTTGTTTCTGGACGAATCGGTGCATTGTTTCTTTTCCGGCCCGGATCGGTGCATTAAATGCAACACCGGCATGGTTTTCGGCACAGTAACGAAACTGACCCAAACGAACCAAAACATCACTATTGGGTCCAAAAAAGTGGATTGGGTGCGTTCATTTTGTTTCTAGATGAATCGGTGCATCGTTCCATTTCCGGCCCGGATCGATGCATTAAATGCAACACCGGCATGATTTTTGGCACAGTAACGAAAATGACCCAAACGAACCAAAACATCACTATTGGCTACATAAATGTGGATTTGGCATGTTCGTTTCGTTTCTGGACGAATCGGTGCATCGTTTCATTTCCGGCCCGGATCGGTGCATTAAATGCAACACCGGCATGGTTTTCGGCACATTAACGAAACTGACCCAAATGAACCAAAACATTACTATTGGGTCCAAAAAAGTGGATTGGTTGCGTTAATTTTGTTTCTGGATGAATCGGTGCATCATTTCATTTCCGGCCCGGATCGATGCATTAGATGCAACACTGGCATGATTTTCGTCACAGTAACGAAACTGACCCAAACGAACCGAAACCTAACTATTGGGTCCAAAAAACTGGATTGGGTACGTTTGTTTCATTTCTGGACGAATCGGTGCATCGTTTCATTTCCGGCCCGGATCGGTGCATTAAATGCAACACCGGCATGGTTTTCGGCACAGTAACGAAACTGACCCAAACGAACCAAAACATTACTATTGGGTCCAAAGAAGTGGATTGGGTGCGTTCATTTTGTTTCTGGATGAATCGGTGCATCGTTTCATTTCCGGCCCGGATCGATGCATTAAATGCAACACTGGCATGATTTTCATCACAGTAACGAAACTGACCCAAACGAACCGAAACATAACTATTGGGTCCAAAAAAGTGGATTGGGTGCGTTTGTTTCATTTCTGGATGAATCGGTGCATCGTTTCTTTTCCGGCCCGGATCGGTGCATTAAATGCAACACCGGCATGGTTTTCGGCACAGTAACGAAACTGACCCAAACGAACCAAAACATCACTATTGGGTCCAAAAAAGTGGATTGGGTGCGTTCATTTTGTTTCTAGATGAATCGGTGCATCGTTCCATTTCCGGCCCGGATCGATGCATTAAATGCAACACCGGCATGATTTTTGGCACAGTAACGAAAATGACCCAAACGAACCAAAACATCACTATTGGCTACATAAATGTGGATTTGGCATGTTCGTTTCGTTTCTGGACGAATCGGTGCATCGTTTCATTTTCGGCCCGGATCGATGCATTAAATGCAACACTGGCATGATTTTCGTCACAGTAACGAAACTGACCCAAACGAACCGAAACATAACTATTGGGTCCAAAAAAGTGGATTGGGTGCGTTTGTTTCATTTCTGGATGAATCGGTGCATCGTTTCTTTTCCGGCCCGGATCGGTGCATTAAATGCAACACCGGCATGGTTTTCGGCACAGTAACGAAACTGACCCAAACGAACCAAAACATCACTATTGGGTCCAAAAAAGTGGATTGGGTGCGTTCATTTTGTTTCTAGATGAATCGGTGCATCGTTCCATTTCCGGCCCGGATCGATGCATTAAATGCAACACCGGCATGATTTTTGGCACAGTAACGAAAATGACCCAAACGAACCAAAACATCACTATTGGCTACATAAATGTGGATTTGGCATGTTCGTTTCGTTTCTGGACGAATCGGAGCATCGTTTCATTTCCGGCCCGGATCGGTGCATTAAATGCAACACCGGCATGGTTTTCGGCACATTAACGAAACTGACCCAAATGAACCAAAACATTACTATTGGGTCCAAAAAAGTGGATTGGGTGCGTTAATTTTGTTTCTGGATGAATCGGTGCATCATTTCATTTCCGGCCCGGATCGATGCATTAGATGCAACACTGGCATGATTTTCGTCACAGTAACGAAACTGACCCAAACGAACCGAAACCTAACTATTGGGTCCAAAAAATTGGATTGGGTGCGTTTGTTTCATTTCTGGACGAATCGGTGCATCGTTTCATTTCCGGCCCGGATCGGTGCATTAAATGCAACACCGGCATGGTTTTCGGCACAGTAACGAAACTGACCCAAACGAACCAAAACATTACTATTGGGTCCAAAGAAGTGGATTGGGTGCGTTCATTTTGTTTCTGGATGAATCGGTGCATCGTTTCATTTCCGGCCCGGATCGATGCATTAAATGCAACACTGGCATGATTTTCGTCACAGTAATGAAACTGACCCAAACGAACCGAAACATAACTATTGGGTCCAAAAAAGTGGATTGGGTGCGTTTGTTTCATTTCTGGACGAATCGGTGCATCCTTTCATCTCCGGCCCGGATCGGTGCATTAAATGCAACACCGGCATGGTTTTCGGCACAGTAACGAAACTGACCCAAACGAACCACAACATCACTATTGTGTCCAAAAAAGTGGATTTGGTGCGTTCATTTTGTTTCTGGATGAATCGGTGCATCGTTTCATTTCCGGCCCGGATCGATGCATTAAATGCAACACCGGCATGGTTTTCGGCACAGTAACGAAACTGACCCAAACGAACAAAAACAAAACTATTGGGTCCAAAAAAGTTGATTGGGCGCGTTCGTTTCATTTCTGGATGAATCGGTGTATCGTTTCATTTCCGGCCCGGATCGGTGCATTAAATGCAACACCGGCATGGTTTTCGGCACAGTAACGAAACTGACCCAAATGAACCAAAACATCACTATTGGGTCCAAAAAAGTGGATTGGGTGCATTCATTTTGTTTCTAGATGAATCGGTGCATCGTTCCATTTCCGGCCCGGATCGATGCATTAAATGCAACACCGGCATGATTTTTGGCACAGTAACAAAAATGACCCAAACGAACCAAAACATCACTATTGGCTACATAAATGTGGATTTGGCATGTTCGTTTCGTTTCTGGACGAATCGGTGCATCGTTTCATTTCCGGCCCGGATCGATGCATTAAATGCAACACTGGCATGATTTTCGTCACAGTAACGAAACTGACCCAAACGAACCGAAACATAACTATTGGGTCCAAAAAAGTGGATTGGGTGCGTTTGTTTCATTTCTGGATGAATCGGTGCATCGTTTCTTTTCCGGCCCGGATCGGTGCATTAAATGCAACACCGGCATGGTTTTCGGCACAGTAACGAAACTGACCCAAACGAACCAAAACATCACTATTGGGTCCAAAAAAGTGGATTGGGTGCGTTCATTTTGTTTCTAGATGAATCGGTGCATCGTTCCATTTCCGGCCCGGATCGATGCATTAAATGCAACACCGGCATGATTTTTGGCACAGTAACGAAAATGACCCAAACGAACCAAAACATCACTATTGGCTACATAAATGTGGATTTGGCATGTTCGTTTCGTTTCTGGACGAATCGGTGCATCGTTTCATTTCCGGCCCGGATCGATGCATTAAATGCAACACTGGCATGATTTTCGTCACAGTAACGAAACTGACCCAAATGAACCGAAACCTAACTATTGGGTCCAAAAAAGTGGATTGGGTGCGTTTGTTTCATTTCTGGACGAATCGGTGCATCGTTTCATTTCCGGCCCGGATCGGTGCATTAAATGCAACACCGGCATGGTTTTCGGCACAGTAACGAAACTGACCCAAACAAACAAAACATTACTATTGGGTCCAAAGAAGTGGATTGGGTGCGTTCATTTTGTTTCTGGATGAATCGGTGCATCGTTTCATTTCCGGCCCGGATCGATGCATTAAATGCAACACTGGCATGGTTTTCGGCACAGTAACGAAACTGACCCAAATGAACCAAAACATTACTATTGGGTCCAAAAAAGTGGATTGGGTGCGTTAATTTTGTTTCTGGATGAATCGGTGCATCATTTCATTTCCGGCCCGGATCGATGCATTAGATGCAACACTGGCATGATTTTCGTCACAGTAACGAAACTGACCCAAACGAACCGAAACCTAACTATTGGGTCCAAAAAAGTGGATTGGGTACGTTTGTTTCATTTCTGGACGAATCGGTGCATCGTTTCATTTCCGGCCCGGATCGGTGCATTAAATGCAACACCGGCATGGTTTTCGGCACAGTAACGAAACTGACCCAAACGAACCAAAACATTACTATTGGGTCCAAAGAAGTGGATTGGGTGCGTTCATTTTGTTTCTGGATGAATCGGTGCATCGTTTCATTTCCGGCCCGGATCGATGCATTTAATGCAACACTGGCATGATTTTCGTCACAGTAACGAAACTGACCCAAACGAACCGAAACATAACTATTGGGTCCAAAAAAGTGGATTGGGTGCGTTTGTTTCATTTCTGGACGAATCGGTGCATCGTTTCATTTCCGGCCCGGATCGGTGCATTAAATGCAACACCGGCATGGTTTTCGGCACAGTAACCAAACTGACCCAAACGAACCAAAACATTACTATTGGGTCCAAAGAAGTGGATTGGGTGCGTTCATTTTGTTTCTGGATGAATCGGTGCATCGTTTCATTTCCGGCCCGGATCGATGCATTTAATGCAACACTGGCATGATTTTCGTCACAGTAACGAAACTGACCCAAACGAACCGAAACATAACTATTGGGTCCAAAAAAGTGGATTGGGTGCGTTTGTTTCATTTCTGGACGAATCGGTGCATCCTTTCATCTCCGGCCCGGATCGGTGCATTAAATGAAACACCGGCATGGTTTTCGGCAAAGTAACGAAACTGACCCAAACGAACCACAACATCACTATTGTGTCCAAAAAAGTGGATTTGGTGCGTTCATTTTGTTTCTGGATGAATCGGTGCATCGTTTCATTTCCGGCCCGGATCGGTGCATTAAATGCAACACCGGCATGGTTTTCGGCACATTAACGAAACTGACCCAAATGAACCAAAACATTACTATTGGGTCCAAAAAAGTGGATTGGGTGCGTTAATTTTGTTTCTGGATGAATCGGTGCATCATTTCATTTCCGGCCCGGATCGATGCATTAGATGCAACACTGGCATGATTTTCGTCACAGTAACGAAACTGACCCAAACGAACCGAAACCTAACTATTGGGTCCAAAAAAGTGGATTGGGTGCGTTTGTTTCATTTCTGGACGAATCGGTGCATCGTTTCATTTCCGGCCCGGATCGGTGCATTAAATGCAACACCGGCATGGTTTTCGGCACAGTAACGAAACTGACCCAAACGAACCAAAACATTACTATTGGGTCCAAAGAAGTGGATTGGGTGCGTTAATTTTGTTTCTGGATGAATCGGTGCATCGTTTCATTTCCGGCCCGGATCGATGCATTAGATGCAACACTGGCATGATTTTCGTCACAGTAACGAAACTGGCCCAAACGAACCGAAACATAACTATTGGGTCCAAAAAAGTGGATTGGGTGCGTTTGTTTCGTTTCTGGACGAATCGGTGCATCGTTTCATTTCCGGCCCGGATCGGTGCATTAAATGCAACACCGGCATGGTTTTCGGCAAAGTAACGAAACTGACCCAAACGAACCAAAACATTACTATTGGGTCCAAAAAAGTGGATTGGGTGCGTTCATTTTGTTTCTAGATGAATCGGTGCATCGTTCCATTTCCGGCCCGGATCGATGCATTAAATGCAACACCGGCATGATTTTTGGCACAGTAACGAAAATGACCCAAACGAACCAAAACATCACTATTGGCTACATAAATGTGGATTTGGCATGTTCGTTTCGTTTCTGGACGAATCGGTGCATCGTTTCATTTCCGGCCCGGATCGGTGCATTAAATGCAACACCGGCATGGTTTTCGGCACATTAACGAAACTGACCCAAATGAACCAAAACATTACTATTGGGTCCAAAAAAGTGGATTGGGTGCGTTAATTTTGTTTCTGGATGAATCGGTGCATCATTTCATTTCCGGCCCGGATCGATGCATTAGATGCAACACTGGCATGATTTTCGTCACAGTAACGAAACTGACCCAAACGAACCGAAACCTAACTATTGGGTCCAAAAAAGTGGATTGGGTACGTTTGTTTCATTTCTGGACGAATCGGTGCATCGTTTCATTTCCGGCCCGGATCGGTGCATTAAATGCAACACCGGCATGGTTTTCGGCACAGTAACGAAACTGACCCAAACGAACCAAAACATTACTATTGGGTCCAAAGAAGTGGATTGGGTGCGTTCATTTTGTTTCTGGATGAATCGGTGCATCGTTTCATTTCCGGCCCGGATCGATGCATTTAATGCAACACTGGCATGATTTTCGTCACAGTAACGAAACTGACCCAAACGAACCGAAACATAACTATTGGGTCCAAAAAAGTGGATTGGGTGCGTTTGTTTCATTTCTGGACGAATCGGTGCATCCTTTCATCTCCGGCCCGGATCGGTGCATTAAATGAAACACCGGCATGGTTTTCGGCAAAGTAACGAAACTGACCCAAACGAACCACAACATCACTATTGTGTCCAAAAAAGTGGATTGGGTGCGTTCATTTTGTATCTAGATGAATCGGTGCATCGTTCCATTTCCGTCCCGGATCGATGCATTAAATGCAACACCGGCATGATTTTTGGCACAGTAACGAAAATGACCCAAACGAACCAAAACATCACTATTGGCTACATAAATGTGGATTTGGCATGTTCGTTTCGTTTCTGGACGAATCGGTGCATCGTTTCATTTCCGGCCCGGATCGGTGCATTAAATGCAACACCGGCATGGTTATCGGCACAGTAACGAAACTGACCCAAACGAACCAAAACATTACTATTGGGTCCAAAAAAGTGGATTGGGTGCGTTCATTTTGTTTCTGGTTGAATCGGTGCATCGTTTCATTTCCGGCCCGGATCGATGCATTAAATGCAACACTGGCATGATTTTCGTCACAGTAACGAAACTGACCCAAACGAACCGAAACATAACTATTGGGTCCAAAAAAGTGGATTGGGTGCGTTTGGTTCATTTCTGGATGAATCGGTGCATCGTTTCTTTTCCGGCCCGGATCGGTGCATTAAATGAAACACCGGCATGGTTTTCGGCACAGTAACGAAACTGACCCAAACGAACCAAAACATTACTATTGGGTCCAAAGAAGTGGATTGGGTGCGTTCATTTTGTTTCTGGATGAATCGGTGCATCGTTTCATTTCCGGCCCGGATCGATGCATTAAATGCAACACTGGCATGATTTTCGTCACAGTAACGAAACTGGCCCAAACGAACCGAAACATAACTATTGGGTCCAAAAAAGTGGATTGGGTGCGTTTGTTTCGTTTCTGGACGAATCGGTGCATCGTTTCATTTCCGGCCCGGATCGGTGCATTAAATGCAACACCGGCATGGTTTTCGGCACATTAACGAAACTGACCCAAACGAACCAAAACATTACTATTGGGTCCAAAAAAGTGGATTGGGTGCGTTCATTTTGTTTCTGGTTGAATCGGTGCATCGTTTCATTTCCGGCCCGGATCGATGCATTAAATGCAACACTGGCATGATTTTCGTCACAGTAACGAAACTGGCCCAAACGAACCGAAACATAACTATTGGGTCCAAAAAAGTGGATTGGGTGCGTTTGTTTTGTTTCTGGATGAATCGGTGCATTGTTTCTTTTCCGGCCCGGATCGGTGCATTAAATGCAACACCGGCATGGTTTTCGGCACAGTAACGAAACTGACCCAAACGAACCAAAACATCACTATTGGGTCCAAAAAAGTGGATTGGGTGCGTTCATTTTGTTTCTAGATGAATCGGTGCATCGTTCCATTTCCGGCCCGGATCGATGCATTAAATGCAACACCGGCATGATTTTTGGCACAGTAACGAAAATGACCCAAACGAACCAAAACATCACTATTGGCTACATAAATGTGGATTTGGCATGTTCGTTTCGTTTCTGGACGAATCGGTGCATCGTTTCATTTCCGGCCCGGATCGGTGCATTAAATGCAACACCGGCATGGTTTTCGGCACATTAACGAAACTGACCCAAATGAACCAAAACATTACTATTGGGTCCAAAAAAGTGGATTGGGTGCGTTAATTTTGTTTCTGGATGAATCGGTGCATCATTTCATTTCCGGCCCGGATCGATGCATTAGATGCAACACTGGCATGATTTTCGTCACAGTAACGAAACTGACCCAAACGAACCGAAACCTAACTATTGGGTCCAAAAAAGTGGATTGGGTGCGTTTGTTTCATTTCTGGACGAATCGGTGCATCGTTTCATTTCCGGCCCGGATCGGTGCATTAAATGCAACACCGGCATGGTTTTCGGCACAGTAACGAAACTGACCCAAACGAACCAAAACATTACTATTGGGTCCAAAGAAGTGGATTGGGTGCGTTAATTTTGTTTCTGGATGAATCGGTGCATCGTTTCATTTCCGGCCCGGATCGATGCATTAAATGCAACACTGGCATGATTTTCGTCACAGTAACGAAACTGGCCCAAACGAACCGAAACATAACTATTGGGTCCAAAAAAGTGGATTGGGTGCGTTTGTTTCGTTTCTGGACGAATCGGTGCATCGTTTCATTTCCGGCCCGGATCGGTGCATTAAATGCAACACCGGCATGGTTTTCGGCAAAGTAACGAAACTGACCCAAACGAACCAAAACATTACTATTGGGTCCAAAAAAGTGGATTGGGTGCGTTCATTTTGTTTCTAGATGAATCGGTGCATCGTTCCATTTCCGGCCCGGATCGATGCATTAAATGCAACACCGGCATGATTTTTGGCACAGTAACGAAAATGACCCAAACGAACCAAAACATCACTATTGGCTACATAAATGTGGATTTGGCATGTTCGTTTCGTTTCTGGACGAATCGGTGCATCGTTTCATTTCCGGCCCGGATCGGTGCATTAAATGCAACACCGGCATGGTTTTCGGCACATTAACGAAACTGACCCAAATGAACCAAAACATTACTATTGGGTCCAAAAAAGTGGATTGGGTGCGTTAATTTTGTTTCTGGATGAATCGGTGCATCATTTCATTTCCGGCCCGGATCGATGCATTAGATGCAACACTGGCATGATTTTCGTCACAGTAACGAAACTGACCCAAACGAACCGAAACCTAACTATTGGGTCCAAAAAAGTGGATTGGGTACGTTTGTTTCATTTCTGGACGAATCGGTGCATCGTTTCATTTCCGGCCCGGATCGGTGCATTAAATGCAACACCGGCATGGTTTTCGGCACAGTAACGAAACTGACCCAAACGAACCAAAACATTACTATTGGGTCCAAAGAAGTGGATTGGGTGCGTTCATTTTGTTTCTGGATGAATCGGTGCATCGTTTCATTTCCGGCCCGGATCGATGCATTTAATGCAACACTGGCATGATTTTCGTCACAGTAACGAAACTGACCCAAACGAACCGAAACATAACTATTGGGTCCAAAAAAGTGGATTGGGTGCGTTTGTTTCATTTCTGGACGAATCGGTGCATCCTTTCATCTCCGGCCCGGATCGGTGCATTAAATGAAACACCGGCATGGTTTTCGGCAAAGTAACGAAACTGACCCAAACGAACCACAACATCACTATTGTGTCCAAAAAAGTGGATTGGGTGCGTTCATTTTGTATCTAGATGAATCGGTGCATCGTTCCATTTCCGTCCCGGATCGATGCATTAAATGCAACACCGGCATGATTTTTGGCACAGTAACGAAAATGACCCAAACGAACCAAAACATCACTATTGGCTACATAAATGTGGATTTGGCATGTTCGTTTCGTTTCTGGACGAATCGGTGCATCGTTTCATTTCCGGCCCGGATCGGTGCATTAAATGCAACACCGGCATGGTTATCGGCACAGTAACGAAACTGACCCAAACGAACCAAAACATTACTATTGGGTCCAAAAAAGTGGATTGGGTGCGTTCATTTTGTTTCTGGTTGAATCGGTGCATCGTTTCATTTCCGGCCCGGATCGATGCATTAAATGCAACACTGGCATGATTTTCGTCACAGTAACGAAACTGACCCAAACGAACCGAAACATAACTATTGGGTCCAAAAAAGTGGATTGGGTGCGTTTGGTTCATTTCTGGATGAATCGGTGCATCGTTTCTTTTCCGGCCCGGATCGGTGCATTAAATGAAACACCGGCATGGTTTTCGGCACAGTAACGAAACTGACCCAAACGAACCAAAACATTACTATTGGGTCCAAAGAAGTGGATTGGGTGCGTTCATTTTGTTTCTGGATGAATCGGTGCATCGTTTCATTTCCGGCCCGGATCGATGCATTAAATGCAACACTGGCATGATTTTCGTCACAGTAACGAAACTGGCCCAAACGAACCGAAACATAACTATTGGGTCCAAAAAAGTGGATTGGGTGCGTTTGTTTCGTTTCTGGACGAATCGGTGCATCGTTTCATTTCCGGCCCGGATCGGTGCATTAAATGCAACACCGGCATGGTTTTCGGCACATTAACGAAACTGACCCAAACGAACCAAAACATTACTATTGGGTCCAAAAAAGTGGATTGGGTGCGTTCATTTTGTTTCTGGTTGAATCGGTGCATCGTTTCATTTCCGGCCCGGATCGATGCATTAAATGCAACACTGGCATGATTTTCGTCACAGTAACGAAACTGGCCCAAACGAACCGAAACATAACTATTGGGTCCAAAAAAGTGGATTGGGTGCGTTTGTTTTGTTTCTGGATGAATCGGTGCATTGTTTCTTTTCCGGCCCGGATCGGTGCATTAAATGCAACACCGGCATGGTTTTCGGCACAGTAACGAAACTGACCCAAACGAACCAAAACATCACTATTGGGTCCAAAAAAGTGGATTGGGTGCGTTCATTTTGTTTCTAGATGAATCGGTGCATCGTTCCATTTCCGGCCCGGATCGATGCATTAAATGCAACACCGGCATGATTTTTGGCACAGTAACGAAAATGACCCAAACGAACCAAAACATCACTATTGGCTACATAAATGTGGATTTGGCATGTTCGTTTCGTTTCTGGACGAATCGGTGCATCGTTTCATTTCCGGCCCGGATCGGTGCATTAAATGCAACACCGGCATGGTTTTCGGCACATTAACGAAACTGACCCAAATGAACCAAAACATTACTATTGGGTCCAAAAAAGTGGATTGGGTGCGTTAATTTTGTTTCTGGATGAATCGGTGCATCATTTCATTTCCGGCCCGGATCGATGCATTAGATGCAACACTGGCATGATTTTCGTCACAGTAACGAAACTGACCCAAACGAACCGAAACCTAACTATTGGGTCCAAAAAAGTGGATTGGGTGCGTTTGTTTCATTTCTGGACGAATCGGTGCATCGTTTCATTTCCGGCCCGGATCGGTGCATTAAATGCAACACCGGCATGGTTTTCGGCACAGTAACGAAACTGACCCAAACGAACCAAAACATTACTATTGGGTCCAAAGAAGTGGATTGGGTGCGTTAATTTTGTTTCTGGATGAATCGGTGCATCGTTTCATTTCCGGCCCGGATCGATGCATTAAATGCAACACTGGCATGATTTTCGTCACAGTAACGAAACTGGCCCAAACGAACCGAAACATAACTATTGGGTCCAAAAAAGTGGATTGGGTGCGTTTGTTTCGTTTCTGGACGAATCGGTGCATCGTTTCATTTCCGGCCCGGATCGGTGCATTAAATGCAACACCGGCATGGTTTTCGGCACATTAACGAAACTGACCCAAACGAACCAAAACATTACTATTGGGTCCAAAAAAGTGGATTGGGTGCGTTCATTTTGTTTCTAGATGAATCGGTGCATCGTTCCATTTCCGGCCCGGATCGATGCATTAAATGCAACACCGGCATGATTTTTGGCACAGTAACGAAAATGACCCAAACGAACCAAAACATCACTATTGGCTACATAAATGTGGATTTGGCGTGTTCGTTTCGTTTCTGGACGAATCGGTGCATCGTTTCATTTCCGGCCCGGATCGGTGCATTAAATGCAACACCGGCATGGTTTTCGGCACATTAACGAAACTGACCCAAATGAACCAAAACATTACTATTGGGTCCAAAAAAGTGGATTGGGTGCGTTAATTTTGTTTCTGGATGAATCGGTGCATCATTTCATTTCCGGCCCGGATCGATGCATTAGATGCAACACTGGCATGATTTTCGTCACAGTAACGAAACTGACCCAAACGAACCGAAACCTAACTATTGGGTCCAAAAAAGTGGATTGGGTACGTTTGTTTCATTTCTGGACGAATCGGTGCATCGTTTCATTTCCGGCCCGGATCGGTGCATTAAATGCAACACCGGCATGGTTTTCGGCACAGTAACGAAACTGACCCAAACGAACCAAAACATTACTATTGGGTCCAAAGAAGTGGATTGGGTGCGTTCATTTTGTTTCTGGATGAATCGGTGCATCGTTTCATTTCCGGCCCGGATCGATGCATTTAATGCAACACTGGCATGATTTTCGTCACAGTAACGAAACTGACCCAAACGAACCGAAACATAACTATTGGGTCCAAAAAAGTGGATTGGGTGCGTTTGTTTCATTTCTGGACGAATCGGTGCATCCTTTCATCTCCGGCCCGGATCGGTGCATTAAATGAAACACCGGCATGGTTTTCGGCAAAGTAACGAAACTGACCCAAACGAACCACAACATCACTATTGTGTCCAAAAAAGTGGATTTGGTGCGTTCATTTTGTTTCTGGATGAATCGCTGCATCGTTTCATTTCCGGCCCGGATCGATGCATTAAATGCAACACCGTGGTTTTCGGCACAGTAACGAAACTGACCCAAACGAACCAAAACAAAACTATTGGGTCCAAAAAAGTTGATTGGGCGCGTTCGTTTCATTTCTGGATGAATCGGTGTATCATTTCATTTCCGGCCCGGATCGGTGCATTAAATGCAACACCGGCATGGTTTTCGGCACAGTAACGAAACTGACCCAAACGAACCAAAACATCACTATTGGGTCCAAAAAAGTGGATTGGGTGCGTTCATTTTGTATCTAGATGAATCGGTGCATCGTTCCATTTCCGGCCCGGATCGATGCATTAAATGCAACACCGGCATGATTTTTGGCACAGTAACGAAAATGACCCAAACGAACCAAAACATCACTATTGGCTACATAAATGTGGATTTGGCATGTTCGTTTCGTTTCTGGACGAATCGGTGCATCGTTTCATTTCCGGCCCGGATCGGTGCATTAAATGCAACACCGGCATGGTTATCGGCACAGTAACGAAACTGACCCAAACGAACCAAAACATTACTATTGGGTCCAAAAAAGTGGATTGGGTGCGTTCATTTTGTTTCTGGTTGAATCGGTGCATCGTTTCATTTCCGGCCCGGATCGATGCATTAAATGCAACACTGGCATGATTTTCGTCACAGTAACGAAACTGACCCAAACGAACCGAAACATAACTATTGGGTCCAAAAAAGTGGATTGGGTGCGTTTGGTTCATTTCTGGATGAATCGGTGCATCGTTTCTTTTCCGGCCCGGATCGGTGCATTAAATGCAACACCGGCATGGTTTTCGGCATAGTAACGAAACTGACCCAAACGAACCAAAACATCACTATTGGGTCCAAAAAAGTGGATTGGGTGCGTTCATTTTGTTTCTAGATGAATCGGTGCATCGTTCCATTTCCGGCCCGGATCGATGCATTAAATGCAACACCGGCATGATTTTTGGCACAGTAACGAAAATAACCCAAACGAACCAAAACATCACTATTGTCTACATAAATGTGGATTTGGCATGTTAGTTTCGTTTCTGGACGAATCGGTGCATCGTTTCATTTCCAGCCCGGATCGGTGTATTAAATGCAACACCGGAATGGTTTTCGGCACAGTAACGAAACTGACCCAAACGAACCAAAACATTACTATTGGGTCCAAAAAAGTGGATTGGGTGCGTTCATTTTGTTTCTGGATGAATCGGTGCATCATTTCATTTCCGGCCCGGATCGATGCATTAGATGCAACACTGGCATGATTTTCGTCACAGTAACGAAACTGACCCAAATGAACCGAAACCTAACTATTGGGTCCAAAAAAGTGGATTGGGTGCGTTTGTTTCATTTCTGGACGAATCGGTGCATCGTTTCATTTCCGGCCCGGATCGGTGCATTAAATGCAACACCGGCATGGTTTTCGGCACAGTAACGAAACTGACCCAAACGAACCAAAACATTACTATTGGGTCCAAAGAAGTGGATTGGGTGCGTTCATTTTGTTTCTGGATGAATCGGTGCATCGTTTCATTTCCGGCCCGGATCGATGCATTAGATGCAACACTGGCATGATTTTCGTCACAGTAACGAAACTGACCCAAACGAACCGAAACATAACTATTGGGTCCAAAAAAGTGGATTGGGTGCGTTTGTTTCATTTCTGGACGAATCGGTGCATCCTTTCATCTCCGGCCCGGATCGGTGCATTAAATGAAACACCGGCATGGTTTTCGGCACAGTAACGAAACTGACCCAAACGAACCACAACATCACTATTGTGTCCAAAAAAGTGGATTTGGTGCGTTCATTTTGTTTCTGGATGAATCGGTGCATCGTTTCATTTCCGGCCCGGATCGATGCATTAAATGCAACACTGGCATGATTTTCGTCACAGTAACGAAACTGGCCCAAACGAACCGAAACATAACTATTGGGTCCAAAAAAGTGGATTGGGTGCGTTTGTTTCGTTTCTGGACGAATCGGTGCATCGTTTCATTTCCGGCCCGGATCGGTGCATTAAATGCAACACCGGCATGGTTTTCGGCACATTAACGAAACTGACCCAAACGAACCAAAACATTACTATTGGGTCCAAAAAAGTGGATTGGGTGCGTTCATTTTGTTTCTAGATGAATCGGTGCATCGTTCCATTTCCGGCCCGGATCGATGCATTAAATGCAACACCGGCATGATTTTTGGCACAGTAACGAAAATGACCCAAACGAACCAAAACATCACTATTGGCTACATAAATGTGGATTTGGCATGTTCGTTTCGTTTCTGGACGAATCGGTGCATCGTTTCATTTCCGGCCCGGATCGATGCATTAAATGCAACACTGGCATGATTTTTGTCACAGTAACGAAACTGACCCAAACGAACCGAAACATAACTATTGGGTCCAAAAAAGTGGATTGGGTGCGTTTGTTTCATTTCTGGATGAATCGGTGCATCGTTTCTTTTCCGGCCCGGATCGGTGCATTAAATGCAACACCGGCATGGTTTTCGGCACAGTAACGAAACTGACCCAAACAAACATAACATTACTATTGGGTCCAAAGAAGTGGATTGGGTGCGTTCATTTTGTTTCTGGATGAATCGGTGCATCGTTTCATTTCCGGCCCGGATCGATGCATTAAATGCAACACTGGCATGGTTTTCGGCACTGTAACGAAACTGACCCAAACGAACCAAAACATTACTATTGGGTCCAAAGAAGTGGATTGGGTGCGTTCATTTTGTTTCTGGATGAATCGGTGCATCGTTTCATTTCCGGCCCGGATCGATGCATTAAATGCAACACTGGCATGATTTTCGTCACAGTAACGAAACTGACCCAAACGAACCGAAACATAACTATTGGGTCCAAAAAAGTGGATTGGGTGCGTTTGTTTCATTTCTGGACGAATCGGTGCATCCTTTCATCTCCGGCCCGGATCGGTGCATTAAATGAAACATCGGCATGGTTTTCGGCACAGTAACGAAACTGACCCAAACGAACCACAACATCACTATTGTGTCCAAAAAAGTGGATTTGGTGCGTTCATTTTGTTTCTGGATGAATCGGTGCATCGTTTCATTTCCGGCCCGGATCGATGCATTAAATGCAACACCGGCATGGTTTTCGGCACAGTAACGAAACTGACCCAAACGAACCAAAACAAAACTATTGGGTCCAAAAAAGTTGATTGGGCGCGTTCGTTTCATTTCTGGATGAATCGGTGTATCGTTTCATTTCCGGCCCGGATCGGTGCATTAAATGCAACACCGGCATGGTTTTCGGCACAGTAACGAAACTGACCCAAACGAACCAAAACATCACTATTGGGTCCAAAAAAGTGGATTGGGTGCGTTCATTTTGTTTCTAGATGAATCGGTGCATCGTTCCATTTCCGGCCCGGATCGATGCATTAAATGCAACACCGGCATGATTTTTGGCACAGTAACGAAAATGACCCAAACGAACCAAAACATCACTATTGGCTACATAAATGTGGATTTGGCATGTTCGTTTCGTTTCTGGACGAATCGGTGCATCGTTTCATTTCCGGCCCGGATCGATGCATTAAATGCAACACTGGCATGATTTTTGTCACAGTAACGAAACTGACCCAAACGAACCGAAACATAACTATTGGGTCCAAAAAAGTGGATTGGGTGCGTTTGTTTCATTTCTGGATGAATCGGTGCATCGTTTCTTTTCCGGCCCGGATCGGTGCATTAAATGCAACACCGGCATGGTTTTCGGCACAGTAACGAAACTGACCCAAACAAACAAAACATTACTATTGGGTCCAAAGAAGTGGATTGGGTGCGTTCATTTTGTTTCTGGATGAATCGGTGCATCGTTTCATTTCCGGCCCGGATCGATGCATTAAATGCAACACTGGCATGGTTTTCGGCACAGTAACGAAACTGACCCAAACGAACCAAAACATTACTATTGGGTCCAAAGAAGTGGATTGGGTGCGTTCATTTTGTTTCTGGATGAATCGGTGCATCGTTTCATTTCCGGCCCGGATCGATGCATTAAATGCAACACTGGCATGATTTTCGTCACAGTAACGAAACTGACCCAAACGAACCGAAACATAACTATTGGGTCCAAAAAAGTGGATTGGGTGCGTTTGTTTCATTTCTGGACGAATCGGTGCATCCTTTCATCTCCGGCCCGGATCGGTGCATTAAATGCAACACCGGCATGGTTTTCGGCACAGTAACGAAACTGACCCAAACGAACCAAAACATCACTATTGGGTCCAAAA
The DNA here is from genome assembly GCA_033239725.1 of Echinochloa phyllopogon. Classification (NCBI taxonomy): domain Eukaryota; kingdom Viridiplantae; phylum Streptophyta; class Magnoliopsida; order Poales; family Poaceae; genus Echinochloa; species Echinochloa phyllopogon. The sequence goes on from BTCW01000018.1 coordinate 37,069,875, forward strand.
AAGTGGATTGGGTGCGTTCATTTTGTTTCTAGATGAATCGGTGCATCGTTCCATTTCCGGCCCGGATCGATGCATTAAATGCAACACCGGCATGATTTTTGGCACAGTAACGAAAATGACCCAAACGAACCAAAACATCACTATTGGCTACATAAATGTGGATTTGGCATGTTCGTTTCGTTTCTGGACGAATCGGTGCATCGTTTCATTTCCGGCCCGGATCGATGCATTAAATGCAACACTGGCATGATTTTCGTCACAGTAACGAAACTGACCCAAACGAACCGAAACATAACTATTGGGTCCAAAAAAGTGGATTGGGTGCGTTTGTTTCATTTCTGGATGAATCGGTGCATCGTTTCTTTTCCGGCCCGGATCGGTGCATTAAATGCAACACCGGCATGGTTTTCGGCACAGTAACGAAACTGACCCAAACGAACCAAAACATCACTATTGGGTCCAAAAAAGTGGATTGGGTGCGTTCATTTTGTTTCTAGATGAATCGGTGGATCGTTCCATTTCCGGCCCGGATCGATGCATTAAATGCAACACCGGCATGATTTTTGGCACAGTAACGAAAATGACCCAAACGAACCAAAACATCACTATTGGCTACATAAATGTGGATTTGGCATGTTCGTTTCGTTTCTGGACGAATCGGTGCATCGTTTCATTTCCGGCCCGGATCGGTGCATTAAATGCAACACCGGCATGGTTTTCGGCACATTAACGAAACTGACCTAAATGAACCAAAACATTACTATTGGGTCCAAAAAAGTGGATTGGGTGCGTTAATTTTGTTTCTGGATGAATCGGTGCATCATTTCATTTCCGGCCCGGATCGATGCATTAGATGCAACACTGGCATGATTTTCGTCACAGTAACGAAACTGACCCAAACGAACCGAAACCTAACTATTGGGTCCAAAAAAGTGGATTGGGTGCGTTTGTTTCATTTCTGGACGAATCGGTGCATCGTTTCATTTCCGGCCCGGATCGGTGCATTAAATGCAACACCGGCATGGTTTTCGGCACAGTAACGAAACTGACCCAAACGAACCAAAACATTACTATTGGGTCCAAAGAAGTGGATTGGGTGCGTTCATTTTGTTTCTGGATGAATCGGTGCATCGTTTCATTTCCGGCCCGGATCGATGCATTAAATGCAACACTGGCATGATTTTCGTCACAGTAACGAAACTGGCCCAAACGAACCGAAACATAACTATTGGGTCCAAAAAAGTGGATTGGGTGCGTTTGTTTCGTTTCTGGACGAATCGGTGCATCGTTTCATTTCCGGCCCGGATCGGTGCATTAAATGCAACACCGGCATGGTTTTCGGCACATTAACGAAACTGACCCAAACGAACCAAAACATTACTATTGGGTCCAAAAAAGTGGATTGGGTGCGTTCATTTTGTTTCTGGTTGAATCGGTGCATCGTTTCATTTCCGGCCCGGATCGATGCATTAAATGCAACACTGGCATGATTTTCGTCACAGTAACGAAACTGGCCCAAACGAACCGAAACATAACTATTGGGTCCAAAAAAGTGGATTGGGTGCGTTTGTTTTGTTTCTGGACGAATCGGTGCATTGTTTCTTTTCCGGCCCGGATCGGTGCATTAAATGCAACACCGGCATGGTTTTCGGCACAGTAACGAAACTGACCCAAACGAACCAAAACATCACTATTGGGTCCAAAAAAGTGGATTGGGTGCGTTCATTTTGTTTCTAGATGAATCGGTGCATCGTTCCATTTCCGGCCCGGATCGATGCATTAAATGCAACACCGGCATGATTTTTGGCACAGTAACGAAAATGACCCAAACGAACCAAAACATCACTATTGGCTACATAAATGTGGATTTGGCATGTTCGTTTCGTTTCTGGACGAATCGGTGCATCGTTTCATTTCCGGCCCGGATCGATGCATTAAATGCAACACTGGCATGATTTTCGTCACAGTAACGAAACTGACCCAAACGAACCGAAACATAACTATTGGGTCCAAAAAAGTGGATTGGGTGCGTTTGTTTCATTTCTGGATGAATCGGTGCATCGTTTCTTTTCCGGCCCGGATCGGTGCATTAAATGCAACACCGGCATGGTTTTCGGCACAGTAACGAAACTGACCCAAACGAACCAAAACATCACTATTGGGTCCAAAAAAGTGGATTGGGTGCGTTCATTTTGTTTCTAGATGAATCGGTGGATCGTTCCATTTCCGGCCCGGATCGATGCATTAAATGCAACACCGGCATGATTTTTGGCACAGTAACGAAAATGACCCAAACGAACCAAAACATCACTATTGGCTACATAAATGTGGATTTGGCATGTTCGTTTCGTTTCTGGACGAATCGGTGCATCGTTTCATTTCCGGCCCGGATCGATGCATTAAATGCAACACTGGCATGATTTTCGTCACAGTAACGAAACTGACCCAAACGAACCGAAACATAACTATTGGGTCCAAAAAAGTGGATTGGGTGCGTTTGTTTCATTTCTGGATGAATCGGTGCATCGTTTCTTTTCCGGCCCGGATCGGTGCATTAAATGCAACACCGGCATGGTTTTCGGCACAGTAACGAAACTGACCCAAACGAACCAAAACATCACTATTGGGTCCAAAAAAGTGGATTGGGTGCGTTCATTTTGTTTCTAGATGAATCGGTGGATCGTTCCATTTCCGGCCCGGATCGATGCATTAAATGCAACACCGGCATGATTTTTGGCACAGTAACGAAAATGACCCAAACGAACCAAAACATCACTATTGGCTACATAAATGTGGATTTGGCATGTTCGTTTCGTTTCTGGACGAATCGGTGCATCGTTTCATTTCCGGCCCGGATCGGTGCATTAAATGCAACACCGGCATGGTTTTCGGCACATTAACGAAACTGACCTAAATGAACCAAAACATTACTATTGGGTCCAAAAAAGTGGATTGGGTGCGTTAATTTTGTTTCTGGATGAATCGGTGCATCATTTCATTTCCGGCCCGGATCGATGCATTAGATGCAACACTGGCATGATTTTCGTCACAGTAACGAAACTGACCCAAACGAACCGAAACCTAACTATTGGGTCCAAAAAAGTGGATTGGGTGCGTTTGTTTCATTTCTGGACGAATCGGTGCATCGTTTCATTTCCGGCCCGGATCGGTGCATTAAATGCAACACCGGCATGGTTTTCGGCACAGTAACGAAACTGACCCAAACGAACCAAAACATTACTATTGGGTCCAAAGAAGTGGATTGGGTGCGTTCATTTTGTTTCTGGATGAATCGGTGCATCGTTTCATTTCCGGCCCGGATCGATGCATTAAATGCAACACTGGCATGATTTTCGTCACAGTAACGAAACTGGCCCAAACGAACCGAAACATAACTATTGGGTCCAAAAAAGTGGATTGGGTGCGTTTGTTTCGTTTCTGGACGAATCGGTGCATCGTTTCATTTCCGGCCCGGATCGGTGCATTAAATGCAACACCGGCATGGTTTTCGGCACATTAACGAAACTGACCCAAACGAACCAAAACATTACTATTGGGTCCAAAAAAGTGGATTGGGTGCGTTCATTTTGTTTCTGGTTGAATCGGTGCATCGTTTCATTTCCGGCCCGGATCGATGCATTAAATGCAACACTGGCATGATTTTCGTCACAGTAACGAAACTGGCCCAAACGAACCGAAACATAACTATTGGGTCCAAAAAAGTGGATTGGGTGCGTTTGTTTTGTTTCTGGACGAATCGGTGCATTGTTTCTTTTCCGGCCCGGATCGGTGCATTAAATGCAACACCGGCATGGTTTTCGGCACAGTAACGAAACTGACCCAAACGAACCAAAACATCACTATTGGGTCCAAAAAAGTGGATTGGGTGCGTTCATTTTGTTTCTAGATGAATCGGTGCATCGTTCCATTTCCGGCCCGGATCGATGCATTAAATGCAACACCGGCATGATTTTTGGCACAGTAACGAAAATGACCCAAACGAACCAAAACATCACTATTGGCTACATAAATGTGGATTTGGCATGTTCGTTTCGTTTCTGGACGAATCGGTGCATCGTTTCATTTCCGGCCCGGATCGGTGCATTAAATGCAACACCGGCATGGTTTTCGGCACATTAACGAAACTGACCCAAATGAACCAAAACATTACTATTGGGTCCAAAAAAGTGGATTGGTTGCGTTAATTTTGTTTCTGGATGAATCGGTGCATCATTTCATTTCCGGCCCGGATCGATGCATTAGATGCAACACTGGCATGATTTTCGTCACAGTAACGAAACTGACCCAAACGAACCGAAACCTAACTATTGGGTCCAAAAAACTGGATTGGGTACGTTTGTTTCATTTCTGGACGAATCGGTGCATCGTTTCATTTCCGGCCCGGATCGGTGCATTAAATGCAACACCGGCATGGTTTTCGGCACAGTAACGAAACTGACCCAAACGAACCAAAACATTACTATTGGGTCCAAAGAAGTGGATTGGGTGCGTTCATTTTGTTTCTGGATGAATCGGTGCATCGTTTCATTTCCGGCCCGGATCGATGCATTAAATGCAACACTGGCATGATTTTCATCACAGTAACGAAACTGACCCAAACGAACCGAAACATAACTATTGGGTCCAAAAAAGTGGATTGGGTGCGTTTGTTTCATTTCTGGATGAATCGGTGCATCGTTTCTTTTCCGGCCCGGATCGGTGCATTAAATGCAACACCGGCATGGTTTTCGGCACAGTAACGAAACTGACCCAAACGAACCAAAACATCACTATTGGGTCCAAAAAAGTGGATTGGGTGCGTTCATTTTGTTTCTAGATGAATCGGTGCATCGTTCCATTTCCGGCCCGGATCGATGCATTAAATGCAACACCGGCATGATTTTTGGCACAGTAACGAAAATGACCCAAACGAACCAAAACATCACTATTGGCTACATAAATGTGGATTTGGCATGTTCGTTTCGTTTCTGGACGAATCGGTGCATCGTTTCATTTCCGGCCCGGATCGATGCATTAAATGCAACACTGGCATGATTTTCGTCACAGTAACGAAACTGACCCAAACGAACCGAAACATAACTATTGGGTCCAAAAAAGTGGATTGGGTGCGTTTGTTTCATTTCTGGATGAATCGGTGCATCGTTTCTTTTCCGGCCCGGATCGGTGCATTAAATGCAACACCGGCATGGTTTTCGGCACAGTAACGAAACTGACCCAAACGAACAAAAACATCACTATTGGGTCCAAAAAAGTGGATTGGGTGCGTTCATTTTGTTTCTAGATGAATCGGTGCATCGTTCCATTTCCGGCCCGGATCGATGCATTAAATGCAACACCGGCATGATTTTTGGCACAGTAACGAAAATGACCCAAACGAACCAAAACATCACTATTGGCTACATAAATGTGGATTTGGCATGTTCGTTTCGTTTCTGGACGAATCGGAGCATCGTTTCATTTCCGGCCCGGATCGGTGCATTAAATGCAACACCGGCATGGTTTTCGGCACATTAACGAAACTGACCCAAATGAACCAAAACATTACTATTGGGTCCAAAAAAGTGGATTGGGTGCGTTAATTTTGTTTCTGGATGAATCGGTGCATCATTTCATTTCCGGCCCGGATCGATGCATTAGATGCAACACTGGCATGATTTTCGTCACAGTAACGAAACTGACCCAAACGAACCGAAACCTAACTATTGGGTCCAAAAAAGTGGATTGGGTGCGTTTGTTTCATTTCTGGACGAATCGGTGCATCGTTTCATTTCCGGCCCGGATCGGTGCATTAAATGCAACACCGGCATGGTTTTCGGCACAGTAACGAAACTGACCCAAACGAACCAAAACATTACTATTGGGTCCAAAGAAGTGGATTGGGTGCGTTCATTTTGTTTCTGGATGAATCGGTGCATCGTTTCATTTCCGGCCCGGATCGATGCATTAAATGCAACACTGGCATGATTTTCGTCACAGTAACGAAACTGGCCCAAACGAACCGAAACATAACTATTGGGTCCAAAAAAGTGGATTGGGTGCGTTTGTTTCGTTTCTGGACGAATCGGTGCATCGTTTCATTTCCGGCCCGGATCGGTGCATTAAATGCAACACCGGCATGGTTTTCGGCACATTAACGAAACTGACCCAAACGAACCAAAACATTACTATTGGGTCCAAAAAAGTGGATTGGGTGCGTTCATTTTGTTTCTGGTTGAATCGGTGCATCGTTTCATTTCCGGCCCGGATCGATGCATTAAATGCAACACTGGCATGATTTTCGTCACAGTAACGAAACTGGCCCAAACGAACCGAAACATAACTATTGGGTCCAAAAAAGTGGATTGGGTGCGTTTGTTTTGTTTCTGGACGAATCGGTGCATTGTTTCTTTTCCGGCCCGGATCGGTGCATTAAATGCAACACCGGCATGGTTTTCGGCACAGTAACGAAACTGACCCAAACGAACCAAAACATCACTATTGGGTCCAAAAAAGTGGATTGGGTGCGTTCATTTTGTTTCTAGATGAATCGGTGCATCGTTCAATTTCCGGCCCGGATCGATGCATTAAATGCAACACCGGCATGATTTTTGGCACAGTAACGAAAATGACCCAAACGAACCAAAACATCACTATTGGCTACATAAATGTGGATTTGGCATGTTCGTTTCGTTTCTGGACGAATCGGTGCATCGTTTCATTTCCGGCCCGGATCGGTGCATTAAATGCAACACCGGCATGGTTTTCGGCACATTAACGAAACTGACCCAAATGAACCAAAACATTACTATTGGGTCCAAAAAAGTGGATTGGTTGCGTTAATTTTGTTTCTGGATGAATCGGTGCATCATTTCATTTCCGGCCCGGATCGATGCATTAGATGCAACACTGGCATGATTTTCGTCACAGTAACGAAACTGACCCAAACGAACCGAAACCTAACTATTGGGTCCAAAAAACTGGATTGGGTACGTTTGTTTCATTTCTGGACGAATCGGTGCATCGTTTCATTTCCGGCCCGGATCGGTGCATTAAATGCAACACCGGCATGGTTTTCGGCACAATAACGAAACTGACCCAAACGAACCAAAACATTACTATTGGGTCCAAAGAAGTGGATTGGGTGCGTTCATTTTGTTTCTGGATGAATCGGTGCATCGTTTCATTTCCGGCCCGGATCGATGCATTAAATGCAACACTGGCATGATTTTCATCACAGTAACGAAACTGACCCAAACGAACCGAAACATAACTATTGGGTCCAAAAAAGTGGATTGGGTGCGTTTGTTTCATTTCTGGATGAATCGGTGCATCGTTTCTTTTCCGGCCCGGATCGGTGCATTAAATGCAACACCGGCATGGTTTTCGGCACAGTAACGAAACTGACCCAAACGAACCAAAACATCACTATTGGGTCCAAAAAAGTGGATTGGGTGCGTTCATTTTGTTTCTAGATGAATCGGTGCATCGTTCCATTTCCGGCCCGGATCGATGCATTAAATGCAACACCGGCATGATTTTTGGCACAGTAACGAAAATGACCCAAACGAACCAAAACATCACTATTGGCTACATAAATGTGGATTTGGCATGTTCGTTTCGTTTCTGGACGAATCGGTGCATCGTTTCATTTTCGGCCCGGATCGATGCATTAAATGCAACACTGGCATGATTTTCGTCACAGTAACGAAACTGACCCAAACGAACCGAAACATAACTATTGGGTCCAAAAAAGTGGATTGGGTGCGTTTGTTTCATTTCTGGATGAATCGGTGCATCGTTTCTTTTCCGGCCCGGATCGGTGCATTAAATGCAACACCGGCATGGTTTTCGGCACAGTAACGAAACTGACCCAAACGAACCAAAACATCACTATTGGGTCCAAAAAAGTGGATTGGGTGCGTTCATTTTGTTTCTAGATGAATCGGTGCATCGTTCCATTTCCGGCCCGGATCGATGCATTAAATGCAACACCGGCATGATTTTTGGCACAGTAACGAAAATGACCCAAACGAACCAAAACATCACTATTGGCTACATAAATGTGGATTTGGCATGTTCGTTTCGTTTCTGGACGAATCGGAGCATCGTTTCATTTCCGGCCCGGATCGGTGCATTAAATGCAACACCGGCATGGTTTTCGGCACATTAACGAAACTGACCCAAATGAACCAAAACATTACTATTGGGTCCAAAAAAGTGGATTGGGTGCGTTAATTTTGTTTCTGGATGAATCGGTGCATCATTTCATTTCCGGCCCGGATCGATGCATTAGATGCAACACTGGCATGATTTTCGTCACAGTAACGAAACTGACCCAAACGAACCGAAACCTAACTATTGGGTCCAAAAAAGTGGATTGGGTGCGTTTGTTTCATTTCTGGACGAATCGGTGCATCGTTTCATTTCCGGCCCGGATCGGTGCATTAAATGCAACACCGGCATGGTTTTCGGCACAGTAACGAAACTGACCCAAACGAACCAAAACATTACTATTGGGTCCAAAGAAGTGGATTGGGTGCGTTCATTTTGTTTCTGGATGAATCGGTGCATCGTTTCATTTCCGGCCCGGATCGATGCATTAAATGCAACACTGGCATGATTTTCGTCACAGTAATGAAACTGACCCAAACGAACCGAAACATAACTATTGGGTCCAAAAAAGTGGATTGGGTGCGTTTGTTTCATTTCTGGACGAATCGGTGCATCCTTTCATCTCCGGCCCGGATCGGTGCATTAAATGCAACACCGGCATGGTTTTCGGCACAGTAACGAAACTGACCCAAACGAACCACAACATCACTATTGTGTCCAAAAAAGTGGATTTGGTGCGTTCATTTTGTTTCTGGATGAATCGGTGCATCGTTTCATTTCCGGCCCGGATCGATGCATTAAATGCAACACCGGCATGGTTTTCGGCACAGTAACGAAACTGACCCAAACGAACAAAAACAAAACTATTGGGTCCAAAAAAGTTGATTGGGCGCGTTCGTTTCATTTCTGGATGAATCGGTGTACCGTTTCATTTCCGGCCCGGATCGGTGCATTAAATGCAACACCGGCATGGTTTTCGGCACAGTAACGAAACTGACCCAAATGAACCAAAACATCACTATTGGGTCCAAAAAAGTGGATTGGGTGCATTCATTTTGTTTCTAGATGAATCGGTGCATCGTTCCATTTCCGGCCCGGATCGATGCATTAAATGCAACACCGGCATGATTTTTGGCACAGTAACAAAAATGACCCAAACGAACCAAAACATCACTATTGGCTACATAAATGTGGATTTGGCATGTTCGTTTCGTTTCTGGACGAATCGGTGCATCGTTTCATTTCCGGCCCGGATCGATGCATTAAATGCAACACTGGCATGATTTTCGTCACAGTAACGAAACTGACCCAAACGAACCGAAACATAACTATTGGGTCCAAAAAAGTGGATTGGGTGCGTTTGTTTCATTTCTGGATGAATCGGTGCATCGTTTCTTTTCCGGCCCGGATCGGTGCATTAAATGCAACACCGGCATGGTTTTCGGCACAGTAACGAAACTGACCCAAACGAACCAAAACATCACTATTGGGTCCAAAAAAGTGGATTGGGTGCGTTCATTTTGTTTCTAGATGAATCGGTGCATCGTTCCATTTCCGGCCCGGATCGATGCATTAAATGCAACACCGGCATGATTTTTGGCACAGTAACGAAAATGACCCAAACGAACCAAAACATCACTATTGGCTACATAAATGTGGATTTGGCATGTTCGTTTCGTTTCTGGACGAATCGGTGCATCGTTTCATTTCCGGCCCGGATCGATGCATTAAATGCAACACTGGCATGATTTTCGTCACAGTAACGAAACTGACCCAAATGAACCGAAACCTAACTATTGGGTCCAAAAAAGTGGATTGGGTGCGTTTGTTTCATTTCTGGACGAATCGGTGCATCGTTTCATTTCCGGCCCGGATCGGTGCATTAAATGCAACACCGGCATGGTTTTCGGCACAGTAACGAAACTGACCCAAACAAACAAAACATTACTATTGGGTCCAAAGAAGTGGATTGGGTGCGTTCATTTTGTTTCTGGATGAATCGGTGCATCGTTTCATTTCCGGCCCGGATCGATGCATTAAATGCAACACTGGCATGGTTTTCGGCACAGTAACGAAACTGACCCAAATGAACCAAAACATTACTATTGGGTCCAAAAAAGTGGATTGGGTGCGTTAATTTTGTTTCTGGATGAATCGGTGCATCATTTCATTTCCGGCCCGGATCGATGCATTAGATGCAACACTGGCATGATTTTCGTCACAGTAACGAAACTGACCCAAACGAACCGAAACCTAACTATTGGGTCCAAAAAAGTGGATTGGGTACGTTTGTTTCATTTCTGGACGAATCGGTGCATCGTTTCATTTCCGGCCCGGATCGGTGCATTAAATGCAACACCGGCATGGTTTTCGGCACAGTAACGAAACTGACCCAAACGAACCAAAACATTACTATTGGGTCCAAAGAAGTGGATTGGGTGCGTTCATTTTGTTTCTGGATGAATCGGTGCATCGTTTCATTTCCGGCCCGGATCGATGCATTTAATGCAACACTGGCATGATTTTCGTCACAGTAACGAAACTGACCCAAACGAACCGAAACATAACTATTGGGTCCAAAAAAGTGGATTGGGTGCGTTTGTTTCATTTCTGGACGAATCGGTGCATCGTTTCATTTCCGGCCCGGATCGGTGCATTAAATGCAACACCGGCATGGTTTTCGGCACAGTAACCAAACTGACCCAAACGAACCAAAACATTACTATTGGGTCCAAAGAAGTGGATTGGGTGCGTTCATTTTGTTTCTGGATGAATCGGTGCATCGTTTCATTTCCGGCCCGGATCGATGCATTTAATGCAACACTGGCATGATTTTCGTCACAGTAACGAAACTGACCCAAACGAACCGAAACATAACTATTGGGTCCAAAAAAGTGGATTGGGTGCGTTTGTTTCATTTCTGGACAAATCGGTGCATCCTTTCATCTCCGGCCCGGATCGGTGCATTAAATGAAACACCGGCATGGTTTTCGGCAAAGTAACGAAACTGACCCAAACGAACCACAACATCACTATTGTGTCCAAAAAAGTGGATTTGGTGCGTTCATTTTGTTTCTGGATGAATCGGTGCATCGTTTCATTTCCGGCCCGGATCGGTGCATTAAATGCAACACCGGCATGGTTTTCGGCACATTAACGAAACTGACCCAAATGAACCAAAACATTACTATTGGGTCCAAAAAAGTGGATTGGGTGCGTTAATTTTGTTTCTGGATGAATCGGTGCATCATTTCATTTCCGGCCCGGATCGATGCATTAGATGCAACACTGGCATGATTTTCGTCACAGTAACGAAACTGACCCAAACGAACCGAAACCTAACTATTGGGTCCAAAAAAGTGGATTGGGTGCGTTTGTTTCATTTCTGGACGAATCGGTGCATCGTTTCATTTCCGGCCCGGATCGGTGCATTAAATGCAACACCGGCATGGTTTTCGGCACAGTAACGAAACTGACCCAAACGAACCAAAACATTACTATTGGGTCCAAAGAAGTGGATTGGGTGCGTTAATTTTGTTTCTGGATGAATCGGTGCATCGTTTCATTTCCGGCCCGGATCGATGCATTAGATGCAACACTGGCATGATTTTCGTCACAGTAACGAAACTGGCCCAAACGAACCGAAACATAACTATTGGGTCCAAAAAAGTGGATTGGGTGCGTTTGTTTCGTTTCTGGACGAATCGGTGCATCGTTTCATTTCCGGCCCGGATCGGTGCATTAAATGCAACACCGGCATGGTTTTCGGCAAAGTAACGAAACTGACCCAAACGAACCAAAACATTACTATTGGGTCCAAAAAAGTGGATTGGGTGCGTTCATTTTGTTTCTAGATGAATCGGTGCATCGTTCCATTTCCGGCCCGGATCGATGCATTAAATGCAACACCGGCATGATTTTTGGCACAGTAACGAAAATGACCCAAACGAACCAAAACATCACTATTGGCTACATAAATGTGGATTTGGCATGTTCGTTTCGTTTCTGGACGAATCGGTGCATCGTTTCATTTCCGGCCCGGATCGGTGCATTAAATGCAACACCGGCATGGTTTTCGGCACATTAACGAAACTGACCCAAATGAACCAAAACATTACTATTGGGTCCAAAAAAGTGGATTGGGTGCGTTAATTTTGTTTCTGGATGAATCGGTGCATCATTTCATTTCCGGCCCGGATCGATGCATTAGATGCAACACTGGCATGATTTTCGTCACAGTAACGAAACTGACCCAAACGAACCGAAACCTAACTATTGGGTCCAAAAAAGTGGATTGGGTACGTTTGTTTCATTTCTGGACGAATCGGTGCATCGTTTCATTTCCGGCCCGGATCGGTGCATTAAATGCAACACCGGCATGGTTTTCGGCACAGTAACGAAACTGACCCAAACGAACCAAAACATTACTATTGGGTCCAAAGAAGTGGATTGGGTGCGTTCATTTTGTTTCTGGATGAATCGGTGCATCGTTTCATTTCCGGCCCGGATCGATGCATTTAATGCAACACTGGCATGATTTTCGTCACAGTAACGAAACTGACCCAAACGAACCGAAACATAACTATTGGGTCCAAAAAAGTGGATTGGGTGCGTTTGTTTCATTTCTGGACGAATCGGTGCATCCTTTCATCTCCGGCCCGGATCGGTGCATTAAATGAAACACCGGCATGGTTTATGGCAAAGTAACGAAACTGACCCAAACGAACCACAACATCACTATTGTGTCCAAAAAAGTGGATTGGGTGCGTTCATTTTGTATCTAGATGAATCGGTGCATCGTTCCATTTCCGTCCCGGATCGATGCATTAAATGCAACACCGGCATGATTTTTGGCACAGTAACGAAAATGACCCAAACGAACCAAAACATCACTATTGGCTACATAAATGTGGATTTGGCATGTTCGTTTCGTTTCTGGACGAATCGGTGCATCGTTTCATTTCCGGCCCGGATCGGTGCATTAAATGCAACACCGGCATGGTTATCGGCACAGTAACGAAACTGACCCAAACGAACCAAAACATTACTATTGGGTCCAAAAAAGTGGATTGGGTGCGTTCATTTTGTTTCTGGTTGAATCGGTGCATCGTTTCATTTCCGGCCCGGATCGATGCATTAAATGCAACACTGGCATGATTTTCGTCACAGTAACGAAACTGACCCAAACGAACCGAAACATAACTATTGGGTCCAAAAAAGTGGATTGGGTGCGTTTGGTTCATTTCTGGATGAATCGGTGCATCGTTTCTTTTCCGGCCCGGATCGGTGCATTAAATGAAACACCGGCATGGTTTTCGGCACAGTAACGAAACTGACCCAAACGAACCAAAACATTACTATTGGGTCCAAAGAAGTGGATTGGGTGCGTTCATTTTGTTTCTGGATGAATCGGTGCATCGTTTCATTTCCGGCCCGGATCGATGCATTAAATGCAACACTGGCATGATTTTCGTCACAGTAACGAAACTGGCCCAAACGAACCGAAACATAACTATTGGGTCCAAAAAAGTGGATTGGGTGCGTTTGTTTCGTTTCTGGACGAATCGGTGCATCGTTTCATTTCCGGCCCGGATCGGTGCATTAAATGCAACACCGGCATGGTTTTCGGCACATTAACGAAACTGACCCAAACGAACCAAAACATTACTATTGGGTCCAAAAAAGTGGATTGGGTGCGTTCATTTTGTTTCTGGTTGAATCGGTGCATCGTTTCATTTCCGGCCCGGATCGATGCATTAAATGCAACACTGGCATGATTTTCGTCACAGTAACGAAACTGGCCCAAACGAACCGAAACATAACTATTGGGTCCAAAAAAGTGGATTGGGTGCGTTTGTTTTGTTTCTGGATGAATCGGTGCATTGTTTCTTTTCCGGCCCGGATCGGTGCATTAAATGCAACACCGGCATGGTTTTCGGCACAGTAACGAAACTGACCCAAACGAACCAAAACATCACTATTGGGTCCAAAAAAGTGGATTGGGTGCGTTCATTTTGTTTCTAGATGAATCGGTGCATCGTTCCATTTCCGGCCCGGATCGATGCATTAAATGCAACACCGGCATGATTTTTGGCACAGTAACGAAAATGACCCAAACGAACCAAAACATCACTATTGGCTACATAAATGTGGATTTGGCATGTTCGTTTCGTTTCTGGACGAATCGGTGCATCGTTTCATTTCCGGCCCGGATCGGTGCATTAAATGCAACACCGGCATGGTTTTCGGCACATTAACGAAACTGACCCAAATGAACCAAAACATTACTATTGGGTCCAAAAAAGTGGATTGGGTGCGTTAATTTTGTTTCTGGATGAATCGGTGCATCATTTCATTTCCGGCCCGGATCGATGCATTAGATGCAACACTGGCATGATTTTCGTCACAGTAACGAAACTGACCCAAACGAACCGAAACATCACTATTGGGTCCAAAAAAGTGGATTGGGTGCGTTCATTTTGTTTCTAGATGAATCGGTGCATCGTTCCATTTCCGGCCCGGATCGATGCATTAAATGCAACACCGGCATGATTTTTGGCACAGTAACGAAAATGACCCAAACGAACCAAAACATCACTATTGGCTACATAAATGTGGATTTGGCATGTTCGTTTCGTTTCTGGACGAATCGGTGCATCGTTTCATTTCCGGCCCGGATCGATGCATTAAATGCAACACTGGCATGATTTTCGTCACAGTAACGAAACTGACCCAAATGAACCGAAACCTAACTATTGGGTCCAAAAAAGTGGATTGGGTGCGTTTGTTTCATTTCTGGACGAATCGGTGCATCGTTTCATTTCCGGCCCGGATCGGTGCATTAAATGCAACACCGGCATGGTTTTCGGCACAGTAACGAAACTGACCCAAACAAACAAAACATTACTATTGGGTCCAAAGAAGTGGATTGGGTGCGTTCATTTTGTTTCTGGATGAATCGGTGCATCGTTTCATTTCCGGCCCGGATCGATGCATTAAATGCAACACTGGCATGGTTTTCGGCACAGTAACGAAACTGACCCAAATGAACCAAAACATTACTATTGGGTCCAAAAAAGTGGATTGGGTGCGTTAATTTTGTTTCTGGATGAATCGGTGCATCATTTCATTTCCGGCCCGGATCGATGCATTAGATGCAACACTGGCATGATTTTCGTCACAGTAACGAAACTGACCCAAACGAACCGAAACCTAACTATTGGGTCCAAAAAAGTGGATTGGGTACGTTTGTTTCATTTCTGGACGAATCGGTGCATCGTTTCATTTCCGGCCCGGATCGGTGCATTAAATGCAACACCGGCATGGTTTTCGGCACAGTAACGAAACTGACCCAAACGAACCAAAACATTACTATTGGGTCCAAAGAAGTGGATTGGGTGCGTTCATTTTGTTTCTGGATGAATCGGTGCATCGTTTCATTTCCGGCCCGGATCGATGCATTTAATGCAACACTGGCATGATTTTCGTCACAGTAACGAAACTGACCCAAACGAACCGAAACATAACTATTGGGTCCAAAAAAGTGGATTGGGTGCGTTTGTTTCATTTCTGGACGAATCGGTGCATCCTTTCATCTCCGGCCCGGATCGGTGCATTAAATGAAACACCGGCATGGTTTTCGGCAAAGTAACGAAACTGACCCAAACGAACCACAACATCACTATTGTGTCCAAAAAAGTGGATTTGGTGCGTTCATTTTGTTTCTGGATGAATCGGTGCATCGTTTCATTTCCGGCCCGGATCGGTGCATTAAATGCAACACCGGCATGGTTTTCGGCACATTAACGAAACTGACCCAAATGAACCAAAACATTACTATTGGGTCCAAAAAAGTGGATTGGGTGCGTTAATTTTGTTTCTGGATGAATCGGTGCATCATTTCATTTCCGGCCCGGATCGATGCATTAGATGCAACACTGGCATGATTTTCGTCACAGTAACGAAACTGACCCAAACGAACCGAAACCTAACTATTGGGTCCAAAAAAGTGGATTGGGTGCGTTTGTTTCATTTCTGGACGAATCGGTGCATCGTTTCATTTCCGGCCCGGATCGGTGCATTAAATGCAACACCGGCATGGTTTTCGGCACAGTAACGAAACTGACCCAAACGAACCAAAACATTACTATTGGGTCCAAAGAAGTGGATTGGGTGCGTTAATTTTGTTTCTGGATGAATCGGTGCATCGTTTCATTTCCGGCCCGGATCGATGCATTAGATGCAACACTGGCATGATTTTCGTCACAGTAACGAAACTGGCCCAAACGAACCGAAACATAACTATTGGGTCCAAAAAAGTGGATTGGGTGCGTTTGTTTCGTTTCTGGACGAATCGGTGCATCGTTTCATTTCCGGCCCGGATCGGTGCATTAAATGCAACACCGGCATGGTTTTCGGCAAAGTAACGAAACTGACCCAAACGAACCAAAACATTACTATTGGGTCCAAAAAAGTGGATTGGGTGCGTTCATTTTGTTTCTAGATGAATCGGTGCATCGTTCCATTTCCGGCCCGGATCGATGCATTAAATGCAACACCGGCATGATTTTTGGCACAGTAACGAAAATGACCCAAACGAACCAAAACATCACTATTGGCTACATAAATGTGGATTTGGCATGTTCGTTTCGTTTCTGGACGAATCGGTGCATCGTTTCATTTCCGGCCCGGATCGGTGCATTAAATGCAACACCGGCATGGTTTTCGGCACATTAACGAAACTGACCCAAATGAACCAAAACATTACTATTGGGTCCAAAAAAGTGGATTGGGTGCGTTAATTTTGTTTCTGGATGAATCGGTGCATCATTTCATTTCCGGCCCGGATCGATGCATTAGATGCAACACTGGCATGATTTTCGTCACAGTAACGAAACTGACCCAAACGAACCGAAACCTAACTATTGGGTCCAAAAAAGTGGATTGGGTACGTTTGTTTCATTTCTGGACGAATCGGTGCATCGTTTCATTTCCGGCCCGGATCGGTGCATTAAATGCAACACCGGCATGGTTTTCGGCACAGTAACGAAACTGACCCAAACGAACCAAAACATTACTATTGGGTCCAAAGAAGTGGATTGGGTGCGTTCATTTTGTTTCTGGATGAATCGGTGCATCGTTTCATTTCCGGCCCGGATCGATGCATTTAATGCAACACTGGCATGATTTTCGTCACAGTAACGAAACTGACCCAAACGAACCGAAACATAACTATTGGGTCCAAAAAAGTGGATTGGGTGCGTTTGTTTCATTTCTGGACGAATCGGTGCATCCTTTCATCTCCGGCCCGGATCGGTGCATTAAATGAAACACCGGCATGGTTTATGGCAAAGTAACGAAACTGACCCAAACGAACCACAACATCACTATTGTGTCCAAAAAAGTGGATTGGGTGCGTTCATTTTGTATCTAGATGAATCGGTGCATCGTTCCATTTCCGTCCCGGATCGATGCATTAAATGCAACACCGGCATGATTTTTGGCACAGTAACGAAAATGACCCAAACGAACCAAAACATCACTATTGGCTACATAAATGTGGATTTGGCATGTTCGTTTCGTTTCTGGACGAATCGGTGCATCGTTTCATTTCCGGCCCGGATCGGTGCATTAAATGCAACACCGGCATGGTTATCGGCACAGTAACGAAACTGACCCAAACGAACCAAAACATTACTATTGGGTCCAAAAAAGTGGATTGGGTGCGTTCATTTTGTTTCTGGTTGAATCGGTGCATCGTTTCATTTCCGGCCCGGATCGATGCATTAAATGCAACACTGGCATGATTTTCGTCACAGTAACGAAACTGACCCAAACGAACCGAAACATAACTATTGGGTCCAAAAAAGTGGATTGGGTGCGTTTGGTTCATTTCTGGATGAATCGGTGCATCGTTTCTTTTCCGGCCCGGATCGGTGCATTAAATGAAACACCGGCATGGTTTTCGGCACAGTAACGAAACTGACCCAAACGAACCAAAACATTACTATTGGGTCCAAAGAAGTGGATTGGGTGCGTTCATTTTGTTTCTGGATGAATCGGTGCATCGTTTCATTTCCGGCCCGGATCGATGCATTAAATGCAACACTGGCATGATTTTCGTCACAGTAACGAAACTGGCCCAAACGAACCGAAACATAACTATTGGGTCCAAAAAAGTGGATTGGGTGCGTTTGTTTCGTTTCTGGACGAATCGGTGCATCGTTTCATTTCCGGCCCGGATCGGTGCATTAAATGCAACACCGGCATGGTTTTCGGCACATTAACGAAACTGACCCAAACGAACCAAAACATTACTATTGGGTCCAAAAAAGTGGATTGGGTGCGTTCATTTTGTTTCTGGTTGAATCGGTGCATCGTTTCATTTCCGGCCCGGATCGATGCATTAAATGCAACACTGGCATGATTTTCGTCACAGTAACGAAACTGGCCCAAACGAACCGAAACATAACTATTGGGTCCAAAAAAGTGGATTGGGTGCGTTTGTTTTGTTTCTGGATGAATCGGTGCATTGTTTCTTTTCCGGCCCGGATCGGTGCATTAAATGCAACACCGGCATGGTTTTCGGCACAGTAACGAAACTGACCCAAACGAACCAAAACATCACTATTGGGTCCAAAAAAGTGGATTGGGTGCGTTCATTTTGTTTCTAGATGAATCGGTGCATCGTTCCATTTCCGGCCCGGATCGATGCATTAAATGCAACACCGGCATGATTTTTGGCACAGTAACGAAAATGACCCAAACGAACCAAAACATCACTATTGGCTACATAAATGTGGATTTGGCATGTTCGTTTCGTTTCTGGACGAATCGGTGCATCGTTTCATTTCCGGCCCGGATCGGTGCATTAAATGCAACACCGGCATGGTTTTCGGCACATTAACGAAACTGACCCAAATGAACCAAAACATTACTATTGGGTCCAAAAAAGTGGATTGGGTGCGTTAATTTTGTTTCTGGATGAATCGGTGCATCATTTCATTTCCGGCCCGGATCGATGCATTAGATGCAACACTGGCATGATTTTCGTCACAGTAACGAAACTGACCCAAACGAACCGAAACATCACTATTGGGTCCAAAAAAGTGGATTGGGTGCGTTCATTTTGTTTCTAGATGAATCGGTGCATCGTTCCATTTCCGGCCCGGATCGATGCATTAAATGCAACACCGGCATGATTTTTGGCACAGTAACGAAAATGACCCAAACGAACCAAAACATCACTATTGGCTACATAAATGTGGATTTGGCATGTTCGTTTCGTTTCTGGACGAATCGGTGCATCGTTTCATTTCCGGCCCGGATCGATGCATTAAATGCAACACTGGCATGATTTTCGTCACAGTAACGAAACTGACCCAAATGAACCGAAACCTAACTATTGGGTCCAAAAAAGTGGATTGGGTGCGTTTGTTTCATTTCTGGACGAATCGGTGCATCGTTTCATTTCCGGCCCGGATCGGTGCATTAAATGCAACACCGGCATGGTTTTCGGCACAGTAACGAAACTGACCCAAACAAACAAAACATTACTATTGGGTCCAAAGAAGTGGATTGGGTGCGTTCATTTTGTTTCTGGATGAATCGGTGCATCGTTTCATTTCCGGCCCGGATCGATGCATTAAATGCAACACTGGCATGGTTTTCGGCACAGTAACGAAACTGACCCAAATGAACCAAAACATTACTATTGGGTCCAAAAAAGTGGATTGGGTGCGTTAATTTTGTTTCTGGATGAATCGGTGCATCATTTCATTTCCGGCCCGGATCGATGCATTAGATGCAACACTGGCATGATTTTCGTCACAGTAACGAAACTGACCCAAACGAACCGAAACCTAACTATTGGGTCCAAAAAAGTGGATTGGGTACGTTTGTTTCATTTCTGGACGAATCGGTGCATCGTTTCATTTCCGGCCCGGATCGGTGCATTAAATGCAACACCGGCATGGTTTTCGGCACAGTAACGAAACTGACCCAAACGAACCAAAACATTACTATTGGGTCCAAAGAAGTGGATTGGGTGCGTTCATTTTGTTTCTGGATGAATCGGTGCATCGTTTCATTTCCGGCCCGGATCGATGCATTTAATGCAACACTGGCATGATTTTCGTCACAGTAACGAAACTGACCCAAACGAACCGAAACATAACTATTGGGTCCAAAAAAGTGGATTGGGTGCGTTTGTTTCATTTCTGGACGAATCGGTGCATCGTTTCATTTCCGGCCCGGATCGGTGCATTAAATGCAACACCGGCATGGTTTTCGGCACAGTAACCAAACTGACCCAAACGAACCAAAACATTACTATTGGGTCCAAAGAAGTGGATTGGGTGCGTTCATTTTGTTTCTGGATGAATCGGTGCATCGTTTCATTTCCGGCCCGGATCGATGCATTTAATGCAACACTGGCATGATTTTCGTCACAGTAACGAAACTGACCCAAACGAACCGAAACATAACTATTGGGTCCAAAAAAGTGGATTGGGTGCGTTTGTTTCATTTCTGGACGAATCGGTGCATCCTTTCATCTCCGGCCCGGATCGGTGCATTAAATGAAACACCGGCATGGTTTTCGGCAAAGTAACGAAACTGACCCAAACGAACCACAACATCACTATTGTGTCCAAAAAAGTGGATTTGGTGCGTTCATTTTGTTTCTGGATGAATCGGTGCATCGTTTCATTTCCGGCCCGGATCGGTGCATTAAATGCAACACCGGCATGGTTTTCGGCACATTAACGAAACTGACCCAAATGAACCAAAACATTACTATTGGGTCCAAAAAAGTGGATTGGGTGCGTTAATTTTGTTTCTGGATGAATCGGTGCATCATTTCATTTCCGGCCCGGATCGATGCATTAGATGCAACACTGGCATGATTTTCGTCACAGTAACGAAACTGACCCAAACGAACCGAAACCTAACTATTGGGTCCAAAAAAGTGGATTGGGTGCGTTTATTTCATTTCTGGACGAATCGGTGCATCGTTTCATTTCCGGCCCGGATCGGTGCATTAAATGCAACACCGGCATGGTTTTCGGCACAGTAACGAAACTGACCCAAACGAACCAAAACATTACTATTGGGTCCAAAGAAGTGGATTGGGTGCGTTAATTTTGTTTCTGGATGAATCGGTGCATCGTTTCATTTCCGGCCCGGATCGATGCATTAGATGCAACACTGGCATGATTTTCGTCACAGTAACGAAACTGGCCCAAACGAACCGAAACATAACTATTGGGTCCAAAAAAGTGGATTGGGTGCGTTTGTTTCGTTTCTGGACGAATCGGTGCATCGTTTCATTTCCGGCCCGGATCGGTGCATTAAATGCAACACCGGCATGGTTTTCGGCAAAGTAACGAAACTGACCCAAACGAACCAAAACATTACTATTGGGTCCAAAAAAGTGGATTGGGTGCGTTCATTTTGTTTCTAGATGAATCGGTGCATCGTTCCATTTCCGGCCCGGATCGATGCATTAAATGCAACACCGGCATGATTTTTGGCACAGTAACGAAAATGACCCAAACGAACCAAAACATCACTATTGGCTACATAAATGTGGATTTGGCATGTTCGTTTCGTTTCTGGACGAATCGGTGCATCGTTTCATTTCCGGCCCGGATCGGTGCATTAAATGCAACACCGGCATGGTTTTCGGCACATTAACGAAACTGACCCAAATGAACCAAAACATTACTATTGGGTCCAAAAAAGTGGATTGGGTGCGTTAATTTTGTTTCTGGATGAATCGGTGCATCATTTCATTTCCGGCCCGGATCGATGCATTAGATGCAACACTGGCATGATTTTCGTCACAGTAACGAAACTGACCCAAACGAACCGAAACCTAACTATTGGGTCCAAAAAAGTGGATTGGGTACGTTTGTTTCATTTCTGGACGAATCGGTGCATCGTTTCATTTCCGGCCCGGATCGGTGCATTAAATGCAACACCGGCATGGTTTTCGGCACAGTAACGAAACTGACCCAAACGAACCAAAACATTACTATTGGGTCCAAAGAAGTGGATTGGGTGCGTTCATTTTGTTTCTGGATGAATCGGTGCATCGTTTCATTTCCGGCCCGGATCGATGCATTTAATGCAACACTGGCATGATTTTCGTCACAGTAACGAAACTGACCCAAACGAACCGAAACATAACTATTGGGTCCAAAAAAGTGGATTGGGTGCGTTTGTTTCATTTCTGGACGAATCGGTGCATCCTTTCATCTCCGGCCCGGATCGGTGCATTAAATGAAACACCGGCATGGTTTTCGGCAAAGTAACGAAACTGACCCAAACGAACCACAACATCACTATTGTGTCCAAAAAAGTGGATTGGGTGCGTTCATTTTGTATCTAGATGAATCGGTGCATCGTTCCATTTCCGTCCCGGATCGATGCATTAAATGCAACACCGGCATGATTTTTGGCACAGTAACGAAAATGACCCAAACGAACCAAAACATCACTATTGGCTACATAAATGTGGATTTGGCATGTTCGTTTCGTTTCTGGACGAATCGGTGCATCGTTTCATTTCCGGCCCGGATCGGTGCATTAAATGCAACACCGGCATGGTTATCGGCACAGTAACGAAACTGACCCAAACGAACCAAAACATTACTATTGGGTCCAAAAAAGTGGATTGGGTGCGTTCATTTTGTTTCTGGTTGAATCGGTGCATCGTTTCATTTCCGGCCCGGATCGATGCATTAAATGCAACACTGGCATGATTTTCGTCACAGTAACGAAACTGACCCAAACGAACCGAAACATAACTATTGGGTCCAAAAAAGTGGATTGGGTGCGTTTGGTTCATTTCTGGATGAATCGGTGCATCGTTTCTTTTCCGGCCCGGATCGGTGCATTAAATGAAACACCGGCATGGTTTTCGGCACAGTAACGAAACTGACCCAAACGAACCAAAACATTACTATTGGGTCCAAAGAAGTGGATTGGGTGCGTTCATTTTGTTTCTGGATGAATCGGTGCATCGTTTCATTTCCGGCCCGGATCGATGCATTAAATGCAACACTGGCATGATTTTCGTCACAGTAACGAAACTGGCCCAAACGAACCGAAACATAACTATTGGGTCCAAAAAAGTGGATTGGGTGCGTTTGTTTCGTTTCTGGACGAATCGGTGCATCGTTTCATTTCCGGCCCGGATCGGTGCATTAAATGCAACACCGGCATGGTTTTCGGCACATTAACGAAACTGACCCAAACGAACCAAAACATTACTATTGGGTCCAAAAAAGTGGATTGGGTGCGTTCATTTTGTTTCTGGTTGAATCGGTGCATCGTTTCATTTCCGGCCCGGATCGATGCATTAAATGCAACACTGGCATGATTTTCGTCACAGTAACGAAACTGGCCCAAACGAACCGAAACATAACTATTGGGTCCAAAAAAGTGGATTGGGTGCGTTTGTTTTGTTTCTGGATGAATCGGTGCATTGTTTCTTTTCCGGCCCGGATCGGTGCATTAAATGCAACACCGGCATGGTTTTCGGCACAGTAACGAAACTGACCCAAACGAACCAAAACATCACTATTGGGTCCAAAAAAGTGGATTGGGTGCGTTTGTTTCATTTCTGGACGAATCGGTGCATCGTTTCATTTCCGGCCCGGATCGGTGCATTAAATGCAACACCGGCATGGTTTTCGGCACAGTAACGAAACTGACCCAAACGAACCAAAACATTACTATTGGGTCCAAAGAAGTGGATTGGGTGCGTTAATTTTGTTTCTGGATGAATCGGTGCATCGTTTCATTTCCGGCCCGGATCGATGCATTAAATGCAACACTGGCATGATTTTCGTCACAGTAACGAAACTGGCCCAAACGAACCGAAACATAACTATTGGGTCCAAAAAAGTGGATTGGGTGCGTTTGTTTCGTTTCTGGACGAATCGGTGCATCGTTTCATTTCCGGCCCGGATCGGTGCATTAAATGCAACACCGGCATGGTTTTCGGCACATTAACGAAACTGACCCAAACGAACCAAAACATTACTATTGGGTCCAAAAAAGTGGATTGGGTGCGTTCATTTTGTTTCTAGATGAATCGGTGCATCGTTCCATTTCCGGCCCGGATCGATGCATTAAATGCAACACCGGCATGATTTTTGGCACAGTAACGAAAATGACCCAAACGAACCAAAACATCACTATTGGCTACATAAATGTGGATTTGGCGTGTTCGTTTCGTTTCTGGACGAATCGGTGCATCGTTTCATTTCCGGCCCGGATCGGTGCATTAAATGCAACACCGGCATGGTTTTCGGCACATTAACGAAACTGACCCAAATGAACCAAAACATTACTATTGGGTCCAAAAAAGTGGATTGGGTGCGTTAATTTTGTTTCTGGATGAATCGGTGCATCATTTCATTTCCGGCCCGGATCGATGCATTAGATGCAACACTGGCATGATTTTCGTCACAGTAACGAAACTGACCCAAACGAACCGAAACCTAACTATTGGGTCCAAAAAAGTGGATTGGGTACGTTTGTTTCATTTCTGGACGAATCGGTGCATCGTTTCATTTCCGGCCCGGATCGGTGCATTAAATGCAACACCGGCATGGTTTTCGGCACAGTAACGAAACTGACCCAAACGAACCAAAACATTACTATTGGGTCCAAAGAAGTGGATTGGGTGCGTTCATTTTGTTTCTGGATGAATCGGTGCATCGTTTCATTTCTGGCCCGGATCGATGCATTTAATGCAACACTGGCATGATTTTCGTCACAGTAACGAAACTGACCCAAACGAACCGAAACATAACTATTGGGTCCAAAAAAGTGGATTGGGTGCGTTTGTTTCATTTCTGGACGAATCGGTGCATCCTTTCATCTCCGGCCCGGATCGGTGCATTAAATGAAACACCGGCATGGTTTTCGGCAAAGTAACGAAACTGACCCAAACGAACCACAACATCACTATTGTGTCCAAAAAAGTGGATTTGGTGCGTTCATTTTGTTTCTGGATGAATCGCTGCATCGTTTCATTTCCGGCCCGGATCGATGCATTAAATGCAACACCGTGGTTTTCGGCACAGTAACGAAACTGACCCAAACGAACCAAAACAAAACTATTGGGTCCAAAAAAGTTGATTGGGCGCGTTCGTTTCATTTCTGGATGAATCGGTGTATCATTTCATTTCCGGCCCGGATCGGTGCATTAAATGCAACACCGGCATGGTTTTCGGCACAGTAACGAAACTGACCCAAACGAACCAAAACATCACTATTGGGTCCAAAAAAGTGGATTGGGTGCGTTCATTTTGTATCTAGATGAATCGGTGCATCGTTCCATTTCCGGCCCGGATCGATGCATTAAATGCAATACCGGCATGATTTTTGGCACAGTAACGAAAATGACCCAAACGAACCAAAACATCACTATTGGCTACATAAATGTGGATTTGGCATGTTCGTTTCGTTTCTGGACGAATCGGTGCATCGTTTCATTTCCGGCCCGGATCGGTGCATTAAATGCAACACCGGCATGGTTATCGGCACAGTAACGAAACTGACCCAAACGAACCAAAACATTACTATTGGGTCCAAAAAAGTGGATTGGGTGCGTTCATTTTGTTTCTGGTTGAATCGGTGCATCGTTTCATTTCCGGCCCGGATCGATGCATTAAATGCAACACTGGCATGATTTTCGTCACAGTAACGAAACTGACCCAAACGAACCGAAACATAACTATTGGGTCCAAAAAAGTGGATTGGGTGCGTTTGGTTCATTTCTGGATGAATCGGTGCATCGTTTCTTTTCCGGCCCGGATCGGTGCATTAAATGCAACACCGGCATGGTTTTCGGCATAGTAACGAAACTGACCCAAACGAACCAAAACATCACTATTGGGTCCAAAAAAGTGGATTGGGTGCGTTCATTTTGTTTCTAGATGAATCGGTGCATCGTTCCATTTCCGGCCCGGATCGATGCATTAAATGCAACACCGGCATGATTTTTGGCACAGTAACGAAAATAACCCAAACGAACCAAAACATCACTATTGTCTACATAAATGTGGATTTGGCATGTTAGTTTCGTTTCTGGACGAATCGGTGCATCGTTTCATTTCCAGCCCGGATCGGTGTATTAAATGCAACACCGGAATGGTTTTCGGCACAGTAACGAAACTGACCCAAACGAACCAAAACATTACTATTGGGTCCAAAAAAGTGGATTGGGTGCGTTCATTTTGTTTCTGGATGAATCGGTGCATCATTTCATTTCCGGCCCGGATCGATGCATTAGATGCAACACTGGCATGATTTTCGTCACAGTAACGAAACTGACCCAAATGAACCGAAACCTAACTATTGGGTCCAAAAAAGTGGATTGGGTGCGTTTGTTTCATTTCTGGACGAATCGGTGCATCGTTTCATTTCCGGCCCGGATCGGTGCATTAAATGCAACACCGGCATGGTTTTCGGCACAGTAACGAAACTGACCCAAACGAACCAAAACATTACTATTGGGTCCAAAGAAGTGGATTGGGTGCGTTCATTTTGTTTCTGGATGAATCGGTGCATCGTTTCATTTCCGGCCCGGATCGATGCATTAGATGCAACACTGGCATGATTTTCGTCACAGTAACGAAACTGACCCAAACGAACCGAAACATAACTATTGGGTCCAAAAAAGTGGATTGGGTGCGTTTGTTTCATTTCTGGACGAATCGGTGCATCCTTTCATCTCCGGCCCGGATCGGTGCATTAAATGAAACACCGGCATGGTTTTCGGCACAGTAACGAAACTGACCCAAACGAACCACAACATCACTATTGTGTCCAAAAAAGTGGATTTGGTGCGTTCATTTTGTTTCTGGATGAATCGGTGCATCGTTTCATTTCCGGCCCGGATCGATGCATTAAATGCAACACTGGCATGATTTTCGTCACAGTAACGAAACTGGCCCAAACGAACCGAAACATAACTATTGGGTCCAAAAAAGTGGATTGGGTGCGTTTGTTTCGTTTCTGGACGAATCGGTGCATCGTTTCATTTCCGGCCCGGATCGGTGCATTAAATGCAACACCGGCATGGTTTTCGGCACATTAACGAAACTGACCCAAACGAACCAAAACATTACTATTGGGTCCAAAAAAGTGGATTGGGTGCGTTCATTTTGTTTCTAGATGAATCGGTGCATCGTTCCATTTCCGGCCCGGATCGATGCATTAAATGCAACACCGGCATGATTTTTGGCACAGTAACGAAAATGACCCAAACGAACCAAAACATCACTATTGGCTACATAAATGTGGATTTGGCATGTTCGTTTCGTTTCTGGACGAATCGGTGCATCGTTTCATTTCCGGCCCGGATCGATGCATTAAATGCAACACTGGCATGATTTTCGTCACAGTAACGAAACTGACCCAAACGAACCGAAACATAACTATTGGGTCCAAAAAAGTGGATTGGGTGCGTTTGTTTCATTTCTGGACAAATCGGTGCATCGTTTCATTTCCGGCCCGGATCGGTGCATTAAATGCAACACCGGCATGGTTTTCGGCACAGTAACGAAACTGACCCAAACAAACAAAACATTACTATTGGGTCCAAAGAAGTGGATTGGGTGCGTTCATTTTGTTTCTGGATGAATCGGTGCATCGTTTCATTTCCGGCCCGGATCGATGCATTAAATGCAACACTGGCATGGTTTTCGGCACAGTAACGAAACTGACCCAAACGAACCAAAACATTACTATTGGGTCCAAAGAAGTGGATTGGGTGCGTTCATTTTGTTTCTGGATGAATCGGTGCATCGTTTCATTTCCGGCCTGGATCGATCCATTAAATGCAACACTGGCATGATTTTCGTCACAGTAACGAAACTGACCCAAACGAACCGAAACATAACTATTGGGTCCAAAAAAGTGGATTGGGTGCGTTTGTTTCATTTCTGGACGAATCGGTGCATCCTTTCATCTCCGGCCCGGATCGGTGCATTAAATGAAACACCGGCATGGTTTTCGGCACAGTAACGAAACTGACCCAAACGAACCAAAACATCACTATTGGGTCCAAAAAAGTGGATTGGGTGCGTTCATTTTGTTTCTAGATGAATCGGTGCATCGTTCCATTTCCGGCCCGGATCGATGCATTAAATGCAACACCGGCATGATTTTTGGCACAGTAACGAAAATGACCCAAACGAACCAAAACATCACTATTGGCTACATAAATGTGGATTTGGCATGTTCGTTTCGTTTCTGGACGAATCGGTGCATCGTTTCATTTCCGGCCCGGATCGGTGCATTAAATGCAACACCGGCATGGTTTTCGGCACATTAACGAAACTGACCCAAATGAACCAAAACATTACTATTGGGTCCAAAAAAGTGGATTGGGTGCGTTAATTTTGTTTCTGGATGAATCGGTGCATCATTTCATTTCCGGCCCGGATCGATGCATTAGATGCAACACTGGCATGATTTTCGTCACAGTAACGAAACTGACCCAAACGAACCGAAACCTAACTATTGGGTCCAAAAAAGTGGATTGGGTGCGTTTGTTTCATTTCTGGACGAATCGGTGCATCCTTTCATCTCCGGCCCGGATCGGTGCATTAAATGAAACACCGGCATGGTTTTCGGCACAGTAACGAAACTGACCCAAACGAACCAAAACATTACTATTGGGTCCAAAGAAGTGGATTGGGTGCGTTCATTTTGTTTCTGGATGAATCGGTGCATCGTTTCATTTCCGGCCCGGATCGATGCATTAAATGCAACACTGGCATGATTTTCGTCACAGTAACGAAACTGGCCCAAACGAACCGAAACATAACTATTGGGTCCAAAAAAGTGGATTGGGTGCGTTTGTTTCGTTTCTGGACGAATCGGTGCATCGTTTCATTTCCGGCCCGGATCGGTGCATTAAATGCAACACCGGCATGGTTTTCGGCACATTAACGAAACTGACCCAAACGAACCAAAACATTACTATTGGGTCCAAAAAAGTGGATTGGGTGCGTTCATTTTGTTTCTGGTTGAATCGGTGCATCGTTTCATTTCCGGCCCGGATCGATGCATTAAATGCAACACTGGCATGATTTTCGTCACATTAACGAAACTGGCCCAAACGAACAGAAACATAACTATTGGGTCCAAAAAAGTGGATTGGGTGCGTTTGTTTTGTTTCTGGATGAATCGGTGCATTGTTTCTTTTCCGGCCCGGATCGGTGCATTAAATGCAACACCGGCATGGTTTTCGGCACAGTAACGAAACTGACCCAAACGAACCAAAACATCACTATTGGGTCCAAAAAAGTGGATTGGGTGCGTTCATTTTGTTTCTAGATGAATCGGTGCATCGTTCCATTTCCGGCCCGGATCGATGCATTAAATGCAACACCGGCATGATTTTTGGCACAGTAACGAAAATGACCCAAACGAACCAAAACATCACTATTGGCTACATAAATGTGGATTTGGCATGTTCGTTTCGTTTCTGGACGAATCGGTGCATCGTTTCATTTCCGGCCCGGATCGGTGCATTAAATGCAACACCGGCATGGTTTTCGGCACATTAACGAAACTGACCCAAATGAACCAAAACATTACTATTGGGTCCAAAAAAGTGGATTGGGTGCGTTAATTTTGTTTCTGGATGAATCGGTGCATCATTTCATTTCCGGCCCGGATCGATGCATTAGATGCAACACTGGCATGATTTTCGTCACAGTAACGAAACTGACCCAAACGAACCGAAACCTAACTATTGGGTCCAAAAAAGTGGATTGGGTGCGTTTGTTTCATTTCTGGACGAATCGGTGCATCGTTTCATTTCCGGCCCGGATCGGTGCATTAAATGCAACACCGGCATGGTTTTCGGCACAGTAACGAAACTGACCCAAACGAACCAAAACATTACTATTGGGTCCAAAGAAGTGGATTGGGTGCGTTCATTTTGTTTCTGGATGAATCGGTGCATCGTTTCATTTCCGGCCCGGATCGATGCATTAAATGCAACACTGGCATGATTTTCGTCACAGTAACGAAACTGGCCCAAACGAACCGAAACATAACTATTGGGTCCAAAAAAGTGGATTGGGTGCGTTTGTTTCGTTTCTGGACGAATCGGTGCATCGTTTCATTTCCGGCCCGGATCGGTGCATTAAATGCAACACCGGCATGGTTTTCGGCACATTAACGAAACTGACCCAAACGAACCAAAACATTACTATTGGGTCCAAAAAAGTGGATTGGGTGCGTTCATTTTGTTTCTAGATGAATCGGTGCATCGTTCCATTTCCGGCCCGGATCGATGCATTAAATGCAACACCGGCATGATTTTTGGCACAGTAACGAAAATGACCCAAACGAACCAAAACATCACTATTGGCTACATAAATGTGGATTTGGCATGTTCGTTTCGTTTCTGGACGAATCGGTGCATCGTTTCATTTCCGGCCCGGATCGGTGCATTAAATGCAACACCGGCATGGTTTTCGGCACATTAACGAAACTGACCCAAATGAACCAAAACATTACTATTGGGTCCAAAAAAGTGGATTGGGTGCGTTAATTTTGTTTCTGGATGAATCGGTGCATCATTTCATTTCCGGCCCGGATCGATGCATTAGATGCAACACTGGCATGATTTTCGTCACAGTAACGAAACTGACCCAAACGAACCGAAACCTAACTATTGGGTCCAAAAAAGTGGATTGGGTACGTTTGTTTCATTTCTGGACGAATCGGTGCATCGTTTCATTTCCGGCCCGGATCGGTGCATTAAATGCAACACCGGCATGGTTTTCGGCACAGTAACGAAACTGACCCAAACGAACCAAAACATTACTATTGGGTCCAAAGAAGTGGATTGGGTGCGTTCATTTTGTTTCTGGATGAATCGGTGCATCGTTTCATTTCCGGCCCGGATCGATGCATTTAATGCAACACTGGCATGATTTTCGTCACAGTAACGAAACTGACCCAAACGAACCGAAACATAACTATTGGGTCCAAAAAAGTGGATTGGGTGCGTTTGTTTCATTTCTGGACGAATCGGTGCATCCTTTCATCTCCGGCCCGGATCGGTGCATTAAATGAAACACCGGCATGGTTTTCGGCAAAGTAACGAAACTGACCCAAACGAACCACAACATCACTATTGTGTCCAAAAAAGTGGATTTGGTGCGTTCATTTTGTTTCTGGATGAATCGGTGCATCGTTTCATTTCCGGCCCGGATCGATGCATTAAATGCAACACCGTGGTTTTCGGCACAGTAACGAAACTGACCCAAACGAACCAAAACAAAACTATTGGGTCCAAAAAAGTTGATTGGGCGCGTTCGTTTCATTTCTGGATGAATCGGTGTATCATTTCATTTCCGGCCCGGATCGGTGCATTAAATGCAACACCGGCATGGTTTTCGGCACAGTAACGAAACTGACCCAAACGAACCAAAACATCACTATTGGGTCCAAAAAAGTGGATTGGGTGCGTTCATTTTGTATCTAGATGA
This sequence comes from Echinochloa phyllopogon, assembly GCA_033239725.1. Taxonomy (NCBI): domain Eukaryota; kingdom Viridiplantae; phylum Streptophyta; class Magnoliopsida; order Poales; family Poaceae; genus Echinochloa; species Echinochloa phyllopogon. The sequence continues at coordinate 37,101,521 of BTCW01000018.1, forward strand.
ATCGGTGCATCGTTCCATTTCCGGCCCGGATCGATGCATTAAATGCAACACCGGCATGATTTTTGGCACAGTAACGAAAATGACCCAAACGAACCAAAACATCACTATTGGCTACATAAATGTGGATTTGGCATGTTCGTTTCGTTTCTGGACGAATCGGTGCATCGTTTCATTTCCGGCCCGGATCGGTGCATTAAATGCAACACCGGCATGGTTATCGGCACAGTAACGAAACTGACCCAAACGAACCAAAACATTACTATTGGGTCCAAAAAAGTGGATTGGGTGCGTTCATTTTGTTTCTGGTTGAATCGGTGCATCGTTTCATTTCCGGCCCGGATCGATGCATTAAATGCAACACTGGCATGATTTTCGTCACAGTAACGAAACTGACCCAAACGAACCGAAACATAACTATTGGGTCCAAAAAAGTGGATTGGGTGCGTTTGGTTCATTTCTGGATGAATCGGTGCATCGTTTCTTTTCCGGCCCGGATCGGTGCATTAAATGCAACACCGGCATGGTTTTCGGCATAGTAACGAAACTGACCCAAACGAACCAAAACATCACTATTGGGTCCAAAAAAGTGGATTGGGTGCGTTCATTTTGTTTCTAGATGAATCGGTGCATCGTTCCATTTCCGGCCCGGATCGATGCATTAAATGCAACACCGGCATGATTTTTGGCACAGTAACGAAAATAACCCAAACGAACCAAAACATCACTATTGTCTACATAAATGTGGATTTGGCATGTTCGTTTCGTTTCTGGACGAATCGGTGCATCGTTTCATTTCCAGCCCGGATCGGTGTATTAAATGCAACACCGGAATGGTTTTCGGCACAGTAACGAAACTGACCCAAACGAACCAAAACATTACTATTGGGTCCAAAAAAGTGGATTGGGTGCGTTCATTTTGTTTCTGGATGAATCGGTGCATCATTTCATTTCCGGCCCGGATCGATGCATTAGATGCAACACTGGCATGATTTTCGTCACAGTAACGAAACTGACCCAAATGAACCGAAACCTAACTATTGGGTCCAAAAAAGTGGATTGGGTGCGTTTGTTTCATTTCTGGACGAATCGGTGCATCGTTTCATTTCCGGCCCGGATCGGTGCATTAAATGCAACACCGGCATGGTTTTCGGCACAGTAACGAAACTGACCCAAACGAACCAAAACATTACTATTGGGTCCAAAGAAGTGGATTGGGTGCGTTCATTTTGTTTCTGGATGAATCGGTGCATCGTTTCATTTCCGGCCCGGATCGATGCATTAGATGCAACACTGGCATGATTTTCGTCACAGTAACGAAACTGACCCAAACGAACCGAAACATAACTATTGGGTCCAAAAAAGTGGATTGGGTGCGTTTGTTTCATTTCTGGACGAATCGGTGCATCCTTTCATCTCCGGCCCGGATCGGTGCATTAAATGAAACACCGGCATGGTTTTCGGCACAGTAACGAAACTGACCCAAACGAACCACAACATCACTATTGTGTCCAAAAAAGTGGATTTGGTGCGTTCATTTTGTTTCTGGATGAATCGGTGCATCGTTTCATTTCCGGCCCGGAACGATGCATTAAATGCAACACTGGCATGATTTTCGTCACAGTAACGAAACTGGCCCAAACGAACCGAAACATAACTATTGGGTCCAAAAAAGTGGATTGGGTGCGTTTGTTTCGTTTCTGGACGAATCGGTGCATCGTTTCATTTCCGGCCCGGATCGGTGCATTAAATGCAACACCGGCATGGTTTTCGGCACATTAACGAAACTGACCCAAACGAACCAAAACATTACTATTGGGTCCAAAAAAGTGGATTGGGTGCGTTCATTTTGTTTCTAGATGAATCGGTGCATCGTTCCATTTCCGGCCCGGATCGATGCATTAAATGCAACACCGGCATGATTTTTGGCACAGTAACGAAAATGACCCAAACGAACCAAAACATCACTATTGGCTACATAAATGTGGATTTGGCATGTTCGTTTCGTTTCTGGACGAATCGGTGCATCGTTTCATTTCCGGCCCGGATCGGTGCATTAAATGCAACACCGGCATGGTTTTCGGCACATTAACGAAACTGACCCAAATGAACCAAAACATTACTATTGGGTCCAAAAAAGTGGATTGGGTGCGTTAATTTTGTTTCTGGATGAATCGGTGCATCATTTCATTTCCGGCCCGGATCGATGCATTAGATGCAACACTGGCATGATTTTTGTCACAGTAACGAAACTGACCCAAACGAACCGAAACCTAACTATTGGGTCCAAAAAAGTGGATTGGGTACGTTTGTTTCATTTCTGGACGAATCGGTGCATCGTTTCATTTCCGGCCCGGATCGGTGCATTAAATGCAACACCGGCATGGTTTTCGGCACAGTAACGAAACTGACCCAAACGAACCAAAACATTACTATTGGGTCCAAAGAAGTGGATTGGGTGCGTTCATTTTGTTTCTGGATGAATCGGTGCATCGTTTCATTTCCGGCCCGGATCGATGCATTTAATGCAACACTGGCATGATTTTCGTCACAGTAACGAAACTGACCCAAACGAACCGAAACATAACTATTGGGTCCAAAAAAGTGGATTGGGTGCGTTTGTTTCATTTCTGGACGAATCGGTGCATCCTTTCATCTCCGGCCCGGATCGGTGCATTAAATGAAACACCGGCATGGTTTTCGGCAAAGTAACGAAACTGACCCAAACGAACCACAACATCACTATTGTGTCCAAAAAAGTGGATTTGGTGCGTTCATTTTGTTTCTGGATGAATCGGTGCATCGTTTCATTTCCGGCCCGGATCGATGCATTAAATGCAACACCGTGGTTTTCGGCACAGTAACGAAACTGACCCAAACGAACCAAAACAAAACTATTGGGTCCAAAAAAGTTGATTGGGCGCGTTCGTTTCATTTCTGGATGAATCGGTGTATCATTTCATTTCCGGCCCGGATCGGTGCATTAAATGCAACACCGGCATGGTTTTCGGCACAGTAACGAAACTGACCCAAACGAACCAAAACATCACTATTGGGTCCAAAAAAGTGGATTGGGTGCGTTCATTTTGTATCTAGATGAATCGGTGCATCGTTCCATTTCCGGCCCGGATCGATGCATTAAATGCAACACCGGCATGATTTTTGGCACAGTAACGAAAATGACCCAAACGAACCAAAACATCACTATTGGCTACATAAATGTGGATTTGGCATGTTCGTTTCGTTTCTGGACGAATCGGTGCATCGTTTCATTTCCGGCCCGGATCGGTGCATTAAATGCAACACCGGCATGGTTATCGGCACAGTAACGAAACTGACCCAAACGAACCAAAACATTACTATTGGGTCCAAAAAAGTGGATTGGGTGCGTTCATTTTGTTTCTGGTTGAATCGGTGCATCGTTTCATTTCCGGCCCGGATCGATGCATTAAATGCAACACTGGCATGATTTTCGTCACAGTAACGAAACTGACCCAAACGAACCGAAACATAACTATTGGGTCCAAAAAAGTGGATTGGGTGCGTTTGGTTCATTTCTGGATGAATCGGTGCATCGTTTCTTTTCCGGCCCGGATCGGTGCATTAAATGCAACACCGGCATGGTTTTCGGCATAGTAACGAAACTGACCCAAACGAACCAAAACATCACTATTGGGTCCAAAAAAGTGGATTGGGTGCGTTCATTTTGTTTCTAGATGAATCGGTGCATCGTTCCATTTCCGGCCCGGATCGATGCATTAAATGCAACACCGGCATGATTTTTGGCACAGTAACGAAAATAACCCAAACGAACCAAAACATCACTATTGTCTACATAAATGTGGATTTGGCATGTTCGTTTCGTTTCTGGACGAATCGGTGCATCGTTTCATTTCCAGCCCGGATCGGTGTATTAAATGCAACACCGGAATGGTTTTCGGCACAGTAACGAAACTGACCCAAACGAACCAAAACATTACTATTGGGTCCAAAAAAGTGGATTGGGTGCGTTCATTTTGTTTCTGGATGAATCGGTGCATCATTTCATTTCCGGCCCAGATCGATGCATTAGATGCAACACTGGCATGATTTTCGTCACAGTAACGAAACTGACCCAAATGAACCGAAACCTAACTATTGGGTCCAAAAAAGTGGATTGGGTGCGTTTGTTTCATTTCTGGACGAATCGGTGCATCGTTTCATTTCCGGCCCGGATCGGTGCATTAAATGCAACACCGGCATGGTTTTCGGCACAGTAACGAAACTGACCCAAACGAACCAAAACATTACTATTGGGTCCAAAGAAGTGGATTGGGTGCGTTCATTTTGTTTCTGGATGAATCGGTGCATCGTTTCATTTCCGGCCCGGATCGATGCATTAAATGCAACACTGGCATAATTTTCGTCACAGTAACGAAACTGACCCAAACGAACCGAAACATAACTATTGGGTCCAAAAAAGTGGATTGGGTGCGTTTGTTTCATTTCTGGACGAATCGGTGCATCCTTTCATCTCCGGCCCGGATCGGTGCATTAAATGAAACACCGGCATGGTTTTCGGCACAGTAACGAAACTGACCCAAACGAACCAAAACATCACTATTGGGTCCAAAAAAGTGGATTGGGTGCGTTCATTTTGTTTCTAGATGAATCGGTGCATCGTTCCATTTCCGGCCCGGATCGATGCATTAAATGCAACACCGGCATGATTTTTGGCACAGTAACGAAAATGACCCAAACGAACCAAAACATCACTATTGGCTACATAAATGTGGATTTGGCATGTTCGTTTCGTTTCTGGACGAATCGGTGCATCGTTTCATTTCCGGCCCGGATCGGTGCATTAAATGCAACACCGGCATGGTTATCGGCACAGTAACGAAACTGACCCAAACGAACCAAAACATTACTATTGGGTCCAAAAAAGTGGATTGGGTGCGTTCATTTTGTTTCTGGTTGAATCGGTGCATCGTTTCATTTCCGGCCCGGATCGATGCATTAAATGCAACACTGGCATGATTTTCGTCACAGTAACGAAACTGACCCAAACTAACCGAAACATAACTATTGGGTCAAAAAAAGTGGATTGGGTGCGTTTGGTTCATTTCTGGATGAATCGGTGCATCGTTTCTTTTCCGGCCCGGATCGGTGCATTAAATGCAACACCGGCATGGTTTTCGGCATAGTAACGAAACTGACCCAAACGAACCAAAACATCACTATTGGGTCCAAAAAAGTGGATTGGGTGCGTTCATTTTGTTTCTAGATGAATCGGTGCATCGTTCCATTTCCGGCCCGGATCGATGCATTAAATGCAACACCGGCATGATTTTTGGCACAGTAACGAAAATAACCCAAACGAACCAAAACATCACTATTGTCTACATAAATGTGGATTTGGCATGTTCGTTTCGTTTCTGGACGAATCGGTGCATCGTTTCATTTCCAGCCCGGATCGGTGTATTAAATGCAACACCGGAATGGTTTTCGGCACAGTAACGAAACTGACCCAAACGAACCAAAACATTACTATTGGGTCCAAAAAAGTGGATTGGGTGCGTTCATTTTGTTTCTGGATGAATCGGTGCATCATTTCATTTCCGGCCCGGATCGATGCATTAGATGCAACACTGGCATGATTTTCGTCACAGTAACGAAACTGACCCAAATGAACCGAAACCTAACTATTGGGTCCAAAAAAGTGGATTGGGTGCGTTTGTTTCATTTCTGGACGAATCGGTGCATCGTTTCATTTCCGGCCCGGATCGGTGCATTAAATGCAACACCGGCATGGTTTTCGGCACAGTAACGAAACTGACCCAAACGAACCAAAACATTACTATTGGGTCCAAAGAAGTGGATTGGGTGCGTTCATTTTGTTTCTGGATGAATCGGTGCATCGTTTCATTTCCGGCCCGGATCGATGTATTAAATGCAACACTGGCATAATTTTCGTCACAGTAACGAAACTGACCCAAACGAACCGAAACATAACTATTGGGTCCAAAAAAGTGGATTGGGTGCGTTTGTTTCATTTCTGGACGAATCGGTGCATCCTTTCATCTCCGGCCCGGATCGGTGCATTAAATGAAACACCGGCATGGTTTTCGGCACAGTAACGAAACTGACCCAAACGAACCAAAACATCACTATTGGGTCCAAAAAAGTGGATTGGGTGCGTTCATTTTGTTTCTAGATGAATCGGTGCATCGTTCCATTTCCGGCCCGGATCGATGCATTAAATGCAACACCGGCATGATTTTTGGCACAGTAACGAAAATGACCCAAACGAACCAAAACATCACTATTGGCTACATAAATGTGGATTTGGCATGTTCGTTTCGTTTCTGGACGAATCGGTGCATCGTTTCATTTCCGGCCCGGATCGGTGCATTAAATGCAACACCGGCATGGTTTTCGGCACATTAACGAAACTGACCCAAATGAACCAAAACATTACTATTGGGTCCAAAAAAGTGGATTGGGTGCGTTAATTTTGTTTCTGGATGAATCGGTGCATCATTTCATTTCCGGCCCGGATCGATGCATTAGATGCAACACTGGCATGATTTTCGTCACAGTAACGAAACTGACCCAAACGAACCGAAACATAACTATTGGGTCCAAAAAAGTGGATTGGGTGCGTTTGTTTCATTTCTGGACGAATCGGTGCATCCTTTCATCTCCGGCCCGGATCGGTGCATTAAATGAAACACCGGCATGGTTTTCGGCAAAGTAACGAAACTGACCCAAACGAACCACAACATCACTATTGTGTCCAAAAAAGTGGATTTGGTGCGTTGATTTTGTTTCTGGATGAATCGGTGCATCGTTTCATTTCCGGCCCGGATCGATGCATTAAATGCAACACTGGCATGGTTTTTGGCACAGTAACGAAACTGACCCAAACGAACCAAAACATTACTATTGGGTCCAAAGAAGTGGATTGGGTGCGTTCATTTTGTTTCTGGATGAATCGGTGCATCGTTTCATTTCCGGCCTGGATCGATGCATTAAATGCAACACTGGCATGATTTTCGTCACAGTAACGAAACTGACCCAAACGAACCGAAACATAACTATTGGGTCCAAAAAAGTGGATTGGGTGCGTTTGTTTCATTTCTGGACGAATCGGTGCATCCTTTCATCTCCGGCCCGGATCGGTGCATTAAATGAAACACCGGCATGGTTTTCGGCACAGTAACGAAACTGACCCAAACGAACCAAAACATCACTATTGGGTCCAAAAAAGTGGATTGGGTGCGTTCATTTTGTTTCTAGATGAATCGGTGCATCGTTCCATTTCCGGCCCGGATCGATGCATTAAATGCAACACCGGCATGATTTTTGGCACAGTAACGAAAATGACCCAAACGAACCAAAACATCACTATTGGCTACATAAATGTGGATTTGGCATGTTCGTTTCGTTTCTGGACGAATCGGTGCATCGTTTCATTTTCGGCCCGGATCGATGCATTAAATGCAACACTGGCATGATTTTCGTCACAGTAACGAAACTGACCCAAACGAACCGAAACATAACTATTGGGTCCAAAAAAGTGGATTGGGTGCGTTTGTTTCATTTCTGGACAAATCGGTGCATCGTTTCATTTCCGGCCCGGATCGGTGCATTAAATGCAACACCGGCATGGTTTTCGGCACAGTAACTGATGAGGACATCACCGGCTTAGATACGACCATATTAATGGCTTGCAAACCAAAGGTGAATCAATCCTATATCACAATTATTGTTGCTACATTCGATGAATTGATGCTGCGCCATGATGTGTGTTCATTCTCATTTTCAGAAATACATACGTGGATTAAAAAGAGTGCTAGACACATATGGAAGACATGGAGGACCAAAGAAGTTGATTGGGGACCAATTCTAAGTATTCCCACGTCCCCCATCAGGTTACCACGTCACATTGGCCTAAGGAAGGAAAGAGACCAAATCCAACACGTTTTGGAAAGTCTGGATTCGGACTGCAGGAAATACCTCTTCAGATGCGGCCGCAATCATCGATTTACTACAGAGACCTTTTCTGCCCACGGTGCTGCGTCACCTTATTTTGGGCCAATGGGCCGTGTATCAAGTTGGGTCCATTAGGGGCGCGTCCTAGGGTTGTAGGACGACCCCAACCTCGTCCTGGTCGTCCTCCACCCTCTTTTATACCTCCATAGCCGCCACAAACAGATTGGGTTTTGTTTAGATCAAGTTTAGCCATTGCTACTTGCTTGTAAGCGCGCGTGCTGGTCCAGCCGCCCGTCTTCGAGTCGACGGAACCCCACTTCGTTGGTGATTGAGTTTGAGATTGAGATACTTAAATTCCCATCTAGTAAATTCAGTACTTGTATCATACTTGTTCTTGCTAGTTCTTCGATTGCTTGCAGGACAGGTCAGGTGACGCGCTCCCACAAGATCGCGGCATCCATAGGAGGTGGTGTATCGGTCGCTAAGGCGCAGTCTTTGAAAGGTTGTAGTCGGGCCGTGAACGTCGTCTCCTCCAATCGAGTTATCCCCCACGCCTCTCATCGAAAGATCGGGCACAAACCCCAGCGGGTTCACATCAGTTGGTAATCAGAGCGAGGTTTATCGGTGAGAGTGTATCAATTCTTTGCTGATTTTAATTTCCTATAGTCCAGAAAAGCCAAAAAAATAGTAGATTAGTTTTATCGCAATCCTATAAACCCTTTGAGCCTTTGCTAGTACTGCTTAGTTAGGGCTTGTTGAGTTTTCGGTTGCATCGGTCGCGTCGAGTTGCTGGTCTTAGTTTAATCCTTTAGAGTTTCGAGTTCTTGTCACTTTCTGATTCGGAGTCCCTGTCCAGCACGAGAAGAAAACCGACGCAGTTTCCACGTCCGATATCGAAATCAGGTGTTTTAGTACAATCTGGAAAGGTTAACTCGTGTGCTTTCCAACGGATCTGACCGTGCTCAAAATTCCTTCTGAGCACTCCGCAATCGCCTTTGAGATTTGCGTGTCTGGTTAGCTGAAATAAGAATTCAATTCGGAGTCCAGTTTCATCCTGAAAAGAAAAAGGCCGTATTTCCTTTGTTCGATGTTCAAATTTGGTGTTTAGATACAATCTGGAAACCTTGGATTGTGCTTGTTCCAACGGATCTAGCCTTGTTCCAAAATTCCTTTTGAGTGTTCTGTATTGGTTCTTGAGATTGGCGATCTGCAATCTGTGTAAACTCATCTTTTTGTGCTCATTTGTCTTGATATTCAGCAAAGGTGTAAAAAAAAGTGAAAGAAAGAAAGAAAAGGAAAAGAAGAGAAAAAAAGAGAAAAAAAAGAAAAGAAAAAAAAGAAGAGAAAAAGAAAGAAAAGAGAAAGGGGCTGTTCGTTGTGTTTCTCCTTTGGTTCAGGTGGTGCATTGTAACTTCCCTTGTGTCGAGGCTCGCGTCTCTAGCACGGTCTAGGCTAGGACCAGCACAGTGCCGCCGTTGAACGATTATTCAGCTTGCTTTTTAATTAACGTGGTGCTAGTTATTCCTTGTTTCAGCCCACCTATAGCTCCACATATCCGACTACAGTTTGACAGGTCTTGTTGCTGCAGCACCGATACACTATCTTTGAGGTTGTTGTCTTGTTGGTTGCTGTCACCACCTGTTTGGCTTGGTAAGAATTTGTAAGAGCTTGTTTGAACAAGGATAGTTTGAGAGAATTAGAACCAACACATCTAGTAGTTGACAGGAGGATACATCTTATTTTTGTGTTTCTTGTTGTCAACTAATCATGGCAGGTGATACAGAGATTTTTGAGCGGTTGAAACTAGACCCTCATCTTCAGGATGTCATTCAACATTTGCCATTATATGCTGGTATGTTTGATCCTGAAGCTTATATTGATTGGGAGCTTAAGGTAGATGCAGAATTTGATAACTATGACTTGTCTGAACATGAAATGATTTTTGCTGCATCTAGTGCTTTAACAAAATATGCTTTGATTACATGGAAACACATTTGTAGGCACAACAAAGTTCCACAAACTTGGAATGAATTTAAAATGCTTTTTCGAGATGAATATGTTCCAGAATATTATGCTGATTATTTACTTGCAAAATTGGACAAATTGAAGCAAGGTAGTAGGACTGTCAAAGAATATTATCATAGCTTTAAGATTTGTGTCATGTTTGGTGGATTAGATGAATGCAAGAAAGATGTTATGAGTAGGTTCATGAAAGGGCTCAATTCTGAAATTCGAACCTTGTTAATTAGCAAGTCATATAGATGTATTGGTGAATTATTTTGGCTTGCTGTTCATGCTGAAAAGGAAATTTTATTATCTGCGAATACCTACAAGAATGATGTGATCCTTAATGTTGAAATTTTGTCCACTATGCATGCTCTTCAAGAGCAAGAAATTGTGGAACATGCTGCTGAGTTACTTTTGTCACAAGATGAATTAGTTGTTGTTCCTTATGATAAAGACAACATGTGCAATGATGCTTCTTGTACTTCTATGCCACAAGTAGTGAATAAGTGTGATTCTTTTGGTTTGGAACCTTACAAATGTGCTGAAGCAAAACTTTTTCATCCTATTACATGTGCACAAGATGAATTGAAATTGATGTCTTCTTTAAATACTTTGGGTTATATAGAATTTGATATTCTCTGTGATCTAAAATGTTTAGAGGAGAAACTTTTTGCATATTCTGAATTCTCATGGTTGTCTAATCATACATATCACTTTGTTGGCAAGTATAATTGCAAAGGAGAGTATTTAGTACATAAAGTTTATATCTGCTCTAATCTGAAATATCCTTTTGGGCTACAATATCATAATCAAATAGAGGGCTGCACTAACACTAATGATGTCTTGCAAAGTTTCTCTAGTTTTTATCTTAAGCAACAGGGTCAGCCCAAAGAAGGGGAGCATTGCTGGTTGTGGCCAACCAACAAAGTCGTCGTTCCATGTTCCAACATCGAAGCAAGCTCCTTTGAATGCCACCGGAGCAAGTCGAGGACGACTTGCAGCCAAGAAGGGGAGAATGATGAGGACATCACCGGCTTAGATACGACCATATTAATGGCTTGCAAACCAAAGGTGAATCAATCCTATATCACAATTATTGTTGCTACATTCGATGAATTGATGCTGCGCCATGATGTGTGTTCATTCTCATTTTCAGAAATACATACGTGGATTAAAAAGAGTGCTAGACACATATGGAAGACATGGAGGACCAAAGAAGTTGATTGGGGACCAATTCTAAGTATTCCCACGTCCCCCATCAGGTTACCACGTCACATTGGCCTAAGGAAGGAAAGAGACCAAATCAAAGTGGATAATCCGTTATGAACGAAACGGAATACACGTTTTGGAAAGTCTGGATTCGGACTGCAGGAAAGTGCTGACTTACGACGGCCACCACGGTTTCATCCGGACTCCGTTTTGGGCGTTTAAGTACTTGATGGAAAGCTTATCAAGTCTACTTTCAGATGGATCTGTACTCACCCTCGTACCAATTCAGATGCGGCCGCAATCATCGATTTACTACAGAGACCTTTTCTGCCCACGGTGCTGCGTCACCTTATTTTGGGCCAATGGGCCGTGTATCAAGTTGGGTCCATTAGGGGCGCGTCCTAGGGTTGTAGGACGACCCCAACCTCGTCCTGGTCGTCCTCCACCCTCTTTTATACCTCCATAGCCGCCACAAACAGATTGGGTTTTGTTTAGATCAAGTTTAGCCATTGCTACTTGCTTGTAAGCGCGCGTGCTGGTCCAGCCGCCCGTCTTCGAGTCGACGGAACCCCACTTCGTTGGTGATTGAGTTTGAGATTGAGATACTTAAATTCCCATCTAGTAAATTCAGTACTTGTATCATACTTGTTCTTGCTAGTTCTTCGATTGCTTGCAGGACAGGTCAGGTGACGCGCTCCCACAAGATCGCGGCATCCATAGGAGGTGGTGTATCGGTCGCTAAGGCGCAGTCTTTGAAAGGTTGTAGTCGGGCCGTGAACGTCGTCTCCTCCAATCGAGTTATCCCCCACGCCTCTCATCGAAAGATCGGGCACAAACCCCAGCGGGTTCACATCAGTAACGAAACTGACCCAAACAAACAAAACATTACTATTGGGTCCAAAGAAGTGGATTGGGTGCGTTCATTTTGTTTCTGGACGAATCGGTGCATCGTTTCATTTCCGGCCCGGATCGGTGCATTAAATGCAACACCGGCATGGTTTTCGGCACAGTAACGAAACTGACCCAAACGAACCAAAACATTACTATTGGGTCCAAAGAAGTGGATTGGGTGCGTTCATTTTGTTTCTGGATGAATCGGTGCATCGTTTCATTTCCGGCCCGGATCGATGCATTAAATGCAACACTGGCATGATTTTCGTCACAGTAACGAAACTGGCCCAAACGAACCGAAACATAACTATTGGGTCCAAAAAAGTGGATTGGGTGCGTTTGTTTCGTTTCTGGACGAATCGGTGCATCGTTTCATTTCCGGCCCGGATCGGTGCATTAAATGCAACACCGGCATGGTTTTCGGCACATTAACGAAACTGACCCAAACGAACCAAAACATTACTATTGGGTCCAAAAAAGTGGATTGGGTGCGTTCATTTTGTTTCTAGATGAATCGGTGCATCGTTCCATTTCCGGCCCGGATCGATGCATTAAATGCAACACCGGCATGATTTTTGGCACAGTAACGAAAATGACCCAAACGAACCAAAACATCACTATTGGCTACATAAATGTGGATTTGGCATGTTCGTTTCGTTTCTGGACGAATCGGTGCATCGTTTCATTTCCGGCCCGGATCGGTGCATTAAATGCAACACCGGCATGGTTTTCGGCACATTAACGAAACTGACCCAAATGAACCAAAACATTACTATTGGGTCCAAAAAAGTGGATTGGGTGCGTTAATTTTGTTTCTGGATGAATCGGTGCATCATTTCATTTCCGGCCCGGATCGATGCATTAGATGCAACACTGGCATGATTTTCGTCACAGTAACGAAACTGACCCAAACGAACCGAAACCTAACTATTGGGTCCAAAAAAGTGGATTGGGTGCGTTTGTTTCATTTCTGGACGAATCGGTGCATCCTTTCATCTCCGGCCCGGATCGGTGCATTAAATGAAACACCGGCATGGTTTTCGGCACAGTAACGAAACTGACCCAAACGAACCAAAACATTACTATTGGGTCCAAAGAAGTGGATTGGGTGCGTTCATTTTGTTTCTGGATGAATCGGTGCATCGTTTCATTTCCGGCCCGGATCGATGCATTAAATGCAACACTGGCATGATTTTCGTCACAGTAACGAAACTGGCCCAAACGAACCGAAACATAACTATTGGGTCCAAAAAAGTGGATTGGGTGCGTTTGTTTCGTTTCTGGACGAATCGGTGCATCGTTTCATTTCCGGCCCGGATCGGTGCATTAAATGCAACACCGGCATGGTTTTCGGCACATTAACGAAACTGACCCAAACGAACCAAAACATTACTATTGGGTCCAAAAAAGTGGATTGGGTGCGTTCATTTTGTTTCTGGTTGAATCGGTGCATCGTTTCATTTCCGGCCCGGATCGATGCATTAAATGCAACACTGGCATGATTTTCGTCACAGTAACGAAACTGGCCCAAACGAACCGAAACATAACTATTGGGTCCAAAAAAGTGGATTGGGTGCGTTTGTTTTGTTTCTGGACGAATCGGTGCATTGTTTCTTTTCCGGCCCGGATCGGTGCATTAAATGCAACACCGGCATGGTTTTCGGCACAGTAACGAAACTGACCCAAACGAACCAAAACATCACTATTGGGTCCAAAAAAGTGGATTGGGTGCGTTCATTTTGTTTCTAGATGAATCGGTGCATCGTTCCATTTCCGGCCCGGATCGATGCATTAAATGCAACACCGGCATGATTTTTGGCACAGTAACGAAAATGACCCAAACGAACCAAAACATCACTATTGGCTACATAAATGTGGATTTGGCATGTTCGTTTCGTTTCTGGACGAATCGGTGCATCGTTTCATTTCCGGCCCGGATCGGTGCATTAAATGCAACACCGGCATGGTTTTCGGCACATTAACGAAACTGACCCAAATGAACCAAAACATTACTATTGGGTCCAAAAAAGTGGATTGGGTGCGTTAATTTTGTTTCTGGATGAATCGGTGCATCATTTCATTTCCGGCCCGGATCGATGCATTAGATGCAACACTGGCATGATTTTCGTCACAGTAACGAAACTGACCCAAACGAACCGAAACCTAACTATTGGGTCCAAAAAAGTGGATTGGGTGCGTTTGTTTCATTTCTGGACGAATCGGTGCATCGTTTCATTTCCGGCCCGGATCGGTGCATTAAATGCAACACCGGCATGGTTTTCGGCACAGTAACGAAACTGACCCAAACGAACCAAAACATTACTATTGGGTCCAAAGAAGTGGATTGGGTGCGTTCATTTTGTTTCTGGATGAATCGGTGCATCGTTTCATTTCCGGCCCGGATCGATGCATTAAATGCAACACTGGCATGATTTTCGTCACAGTAACGAAACTGGCCCAAACGAACCGAAACATAACTATTGGGTCCAAAAAAGTGGATTGGGTGCGTTTGTTTCGTTTCTGGACGAATCGGTGCATCGTTTCATTTCCGGCCCGGATCGGTGCATTAAATGCAACACCGGCATGGTTTTCGGCACATTAACGAAACTGACCCAAACGAACCAAAACATTACTATTGGGTCCAAAAAAGTGGATTGGGTGCGTTCATTTTGTTTCTAGATGAATCGGTGCATCGTTCCATTTCCGGCCCGGATCGATGCATTAAATGCAACACCGGCATGATTTTTGGCACAGTAACGAAAATGACCCAAACGAACCAAAACATCACTATTGGCTACATAAATGTGGATTTGGCATGTTCGTTTCGTTTCTGGACGAATCGGTGCATCGTTTCATTTCCGGCCCGGATCGGTGCATTAAATGCAACACCGGCATGGTTTTCGGCACATTAACGAAACTGACCCAAATGAACCAAAACATTACTATTGGGTCCAAAAAAGTGGATTGGGTGCGTTAATTTTGTTTCTGGATGAATCGGTGCATCATTTCATTTCCGGCCCGGATCGATGCATTAGATGCAACACTGGCATGATTTTCGTCACAGTAACGAAACTGACCCAAACGAACCGAAACCTAACTATTGGGTCCAAAAAAGTGGATTGGGTACGTTTGTTTCATTTCTGGACGAATCGGTGCATCGTTTCATTTCCGGCCCGGATCGGTGCATTAAATGCAACACCGGCATGGTTTTCGGCACAGTAACGAAACTGACCCAAACGAACCAAAACATTACTATTGGGTCCAAAGAAGTGGATTGGGTGCGTTCATTTTGTTTCTGGATGAATCGGTGCATCGTTTCATTTCCGGCCCGGATCGATGCATTTAATGCAACACTGGCATGATTTTCGTCACAGTAACGAAACTGACCCAAACGAACCGAAACATAACTATTGGGTCCAAAAAAGTGGATTGGGTGCGTTTGTTTCATTTCTGGACGAATCGGTGCATCCTTTCATCTCCGGCCCGGATCGGTGCATTAAATGAAACACCGGCATGGTTTTCGGCAAAGTAACGAAACTGACCCAAACGAACCACAACATCACTATTGTGTCCAAAAAAGTGGATTTGGTGCGTTCATTTTGTTTCTGGATGAATCGGTGCATCGTTTCATTTCCGGCCCGGATCGATGCATTAAATGCAACACCGGCATGGTTTTCGGCACAGTAACGAAACTGACCCAAACGAACCAAAACAAAACTATTGGGTCCAAAAAAGTTGATTGGGCGCGTTCGTTTCATTTCTGGATGAATCGGTGTATCATTTCATTTCCGGCCCGGATCGGTGCATTAAATGCAACACCGGCATGGTTTTCGGCACAGTAACGAAACTGACCCAAACGAACCAAAACATCACTATTGGGTCCAAAAAAGTGGATTGGGTGCGTTCATTTTGTATCTAGATGAATCGGTGCATCGTTCCATTTCCGGCCCGGATCGATGCATTAAATGCAACACCGGCATGATTTTTGGCACAGTAACGAAAATGACCCAAACGAACCAAAACATCACTATTGGCTACATAAATGTGGATTTGGCATGTTCGTTTCGTTTCTGGACGAATCGGTGCATCGTTTCATTTCCGGCCCGGATCGGTGCATTAAATGCAACACCGGCATGGTTATCGGCACAGTAACGAAACTGACCCAAACGAACCAAAACATTACTATTGGGTCCAAAAAAGTGGATTGGGTGCGTTCATTTTGTTTCTGGTTGAATCGGTGCATCGTTTCATTTCCGGCCCGGATCGATGCATTAAATGCAACACTGGCATGATTTTCGTCACAGTAACGAAACTGACCCAAACGAACCGAAACATAACTATTGGGTCCAAAAAAGTGGATTGGGTGCGTTTGTTTCATTTCTGGATGAATCGGTGCATCGTTTCTTTTCCGGCCCGGATCGGTGCATTAAATGCAACACCGGCATGGTTTTCGGCACAGTAACGAAACTGACCCAAACGAACCAAAACATCACTATTGGGTCCAAAAAAGTGGATTGGGTGCGTTCATTTTGTTTCTAGATGAATCGGTGCATCGTTCCATTTCCGGCCCGGATCGATGCATTAAATGCAACACCGGCATGATTTTTGGCATAGTAACGAAAATAACCCAAACGAACCAAAACATCACTATTGTCTACATAAATGTGGATTTGGCATGTTCGTTTCGTTTCTGGACGAATCGGTGCATCGTTTCATTTCCAGCCCGGATCGGTGTATTAAATGCAACACCGGAATGGTTTTCGGCACAGTAACGAAACTGACCCAAACGAACCAAAACATTACTATTGGGTCCAAAAAAGTGGATTGGGTGCTTTCATTTTGTTTCTGGATGAATCGGTGCATCATTTCATTTCCGGCCCGGATCGATGCATTAGATGCAACACTGGCATGATTTTCGTCACAGTAACGAAACTGACCCAAATGAACCGAAACCTAACTATTGGGTCCAAAAAAGTGGATTGGGTGCGTTTGTTTCATTTCTGGACGAATCGGTGCATCGTTTCATTTCCGGCCCGGATCGGTGCATTAAATGCAACACCGGCATGGTTTTCGGCACAGTAACGAAACTGACCCAAACGAACCAAAACATTACTATTGGGTCCAAAGAAGTGGATTGGGTGCGTTCATTTTGTTTCTGGATGAATCGGTGCATCGTTTCATTTCCGGCCCGGATCGATGCATTAAATGCAACACTGGCATGATTTTCGTCACAGTAACGAAACTGACCCAAACGAACCGAAACATAACTATTGGGTCCAAAAAAGTGGATTGGGTGCGTTTGTTTCATTTCTGGACGAATCGGTGCATCCTTTCATCTCCGGCCCGGATCGGTGCATTAAATGAAACACCGGCATGGTTTTCGGCACAGTAACGAAACTGACCCAAACGAACCAAAACATCACTATTGGGTCCAAAAAAGTGGATTGGGTGCGTTCATTTTGTTTCTAGATGAATCGGTGCATCGTTCCATTTCCGGCCCGGATCGATGCATTAAATGCAACACCGGCATGATTTTTGGCACAGTAACGAAAATGACCCAAACGAACCAAAACATCACTATTGGCTACATAAATGTGGATTTGGCATGTTCGTTTCGTTTCTGGACGAATCGGTGCATCGTTTCATTTTCGGCCCGGATCGATGCATTAAATGCAACACTGGCATGATTTTCGTCACAGTAACGAAACTGACCCAAACGAACCGAAACATAACTATTGGGTCCAAAAAAGTGGATTGGGTGCGTTTGTTTCATTTCTGGACAAATCGGTGCATCGTTTCATTTCCGGCCCGGATCGGTGCATTAAATGCAACACCGGCATGGTTTTCGGCACAGTAACGAAACTGACCCAAACAAACAAAACATTACTATTGGGTCCAAAGAAGTGGATTGGGTGCGTTCATTTTGTTTCTGGATGAATCGGTGCATCGTTTCATTTCCGGCCCGGATCGATGCATTAAATGCAACACTGGCATGGTTTTCGGCACAGTAACGAAACTGACCCAAACGAACCAAAACATTACTATTGGGTCCAAAAAAGTGGATTGGGTGCGTTAATTTTGTTTCTGGATGAATCGGTGCATCATTTCATTTCCGGCCCGGATCGATGCATTAGATGCAACACTGGCATGATTTTCGTCACAGTAACGAAACTGACCCAAACGAACCGAAACATAACTATTGGGTCCAAAAAAGTGGATTGGGTGCGTTTGTTTCATTTCTGGACGAATCGGTGCATCCTTTCATCTCCGGCCCGGATCGGTGCATTAAATGAAACACCGGCATGGTTTTCGGCAAAGTAACGAAACTGACCCAAACGAACCACAACACCACTATTGTGTCCAAAAAAGTGGATTTGGTGCGTTGATTTTGTTTCTGGATGAATCGGTGCATCGTTTCATTTCCGGCCCGGATCGATGCATTAAATGCAACACCGGCATGGTTTTCGGCACAGTAACGAAACTGACCCAAACGAACCAAAACAAAACTATTGGGTCCAAAAAAGTTGATTGGGCGCGTTCGTTTCATTTCTGGATGAATCGGTGTATCATTTCATTTCCGGCCCGGATCGGTGCATTAAATGCAACACCGGCATGGTTTTCGGCATAGTAACGAAACTGACCCAAATGAACCAAAACATCACTATTGGGTCCAAAAAAGTGGATTGGGTGCGTTCATTTTGTATCTAGATGAATCGGTGCATCGTTCCATTTCCGGCCCGGATCGATGCATTAAATGCAACACCGGCATGATTTTTGGCACAGTAACGAAAATGACCCAAACGAACCAAAACATCACTATTGGCTACATAAATGTGGATTTGGCATGTTCGTTTCGTTTCTGGACGAATCGGTGCATCGTTTCATTTCCGGCCCGGATCGGTGCATTAAATGCAACACCGGCATGGTTTTCGGCACAGTAACGAAACTGACCCAAACGAACCAAAACATTACTATTGGGTCCAAAAAAGTGGATTGGGTGCGTTCATTTTGTTTCTAGTTGAATCGGTGCATCGTTTCATTTCCGGCCCGGATCGATGCATTAAATGCAACACTGGCATGATTTTCGTCATAGTAACGAAACTGACCCAAACGAACCGAAACATAACTATTGGGTCCAAAAAAGTGGATTGGGTGCGTTTGTTTCATTTCTGGATGAATCGGTGCATCGTTTCTTTTCCGGCCCGGATCGGTGCATTAAATGCAACACCGGCATGGTTTTCGGCACAGTAACGAAACTGACCCAAACGAACCAAAACATCACTATTGGGTCCAAAAAAGTGGATTGGGTGCGTTCATTTTGTTTCTAGATGAATCGGTGCATCGTTCCATTTCCGGCCCGGATCGATGCATTAAATGCAACACCGGCATGATTTTTGGCACAGTAACGAAAATAACCCAAACGAACCAAAACATCACTATTGTCTACATAAATGTGGATTTGGCATGTTCGTTTCGTTTCTGGACGAATCGGTGCATCGTTTCATTTCCAGCCCGGATCGGTGTATTAAATGCAACACCGTAATGGTTTTCGGCACAGTAACGAAACTGACCCAAACGAACCAAAACATTACTATTGGGTCCAAAAAAGTGGATTGGGTGCGTTCATTTTGTTTCTGGATGAATCGGTGCATCATTTCATTTCCGGCCCGGATCGATGCATTAAATGCAACACTGGCATGATTTTCGTCACAGTAACGAAACTGACCCAAACGAACCGAAACATAACTATTGGGTCCAAAAAAGTGGATTGGGTGCGTTTGTTTCATTTCTGGACGAATCAGTGCATCCTTTCATCTCCGGCCCGGATCGGTGCATTAAATGAAACACCGGCATGGTTTTCGGCACAGTAACGAAACTGACCCAAATGAACCAAAACATCACTATTGGGTCCAAAAAAGTGGATTGGGTGCGTTCATTTTGTTTCTAGATGAATCGGTGCATCGTTCCATTTCCGGCCCGGATCGATGCATTAAATGCAACACTGGCATGATTTTCATCACAGTAACGAAACTGACCCAAACGAACCGAAACATAACTATTGGGTCCAAAAAAGTGGATTGGGTGTGTTTGTTTCATTTCTGGATGAATCGGTGCATCGTTTCTTTTCCGGCCCGGATCGGTGCATTAAATGCAACACCGGCATGGTTTTCGGCACAGTAACGAAACTGACCCAAACGAACCAAAACATCACTATTGGGTCCAAAAAAGTGGATTGGGTGCGTTCATTTTGTTTCTAGATGAATCGGTGCATCGTTTCATTTCCGGCCCGGATCGATGCATTAAATGCAACACTGGCATGATTTTCGTCATAGTAACGAAACTGACCCAAACGAACCGAAACATAACTATTGGGTCCAAAAAAGTGGATTGGGTGCGTTTGTTTCATTTCTGGATGAATCGGTGCATCGTTTCTTTTCCGGCCCGGATCGGTGCATTAAATGCAACACCGGCATGGTTTTCGGCACAGTAACGAAACTGACCCAAACGAACCAAAACATCACTATTGGGTCCAAAAAAGTGGATTGGGTGCGTTCATTTTGTTTCTAGATGAATCGGTGCATCGTTCCATTTCCGGCCCGGATCGATGCATTAAATGCAACACCGGCATGATTTTTGGCACAGTAACGAAAATAACCCAAACGAACCAAAACATCACTATTGTCTACATAAATGTGGATTTGGCATGTTCGTTTCGTTTCTGGACGAATCGGTGCATCGTTTCATTTCCAGCCCGGATCGGTGTATTAAATGCAACACCGTAATGGTTTTCGGCACAGTAACGAAACTGACCCAAACGAACCAAAACATTACTATTGGGTCCAAAAAAGTGGATTGGGTGCGTTCATTTTGTTTCTGGATGAATCGGTGCATCATTTCATTTCCGGCCCGGATCGATGCATTAAATGCAACACTGGCATGATTTTCGTCACAGTAACGAAACTGACCCAAACGAACCGAAACATAACTATTGGGTCCAAAAAAGTGGATTGGGTGCGTTTGTTTCATTTCTGGACGAATCAGTGCATCCTTTCATCTCCGGCCCGGATCGGTGCATTAAATGAAACACCGGCATGGTTTTCGGCACAGTAACGAAACTGACCCAAACGAACCAAAACATTACTATTGGGTCCAAAAAAGTGGATTGGGTGCGTTCATTTTGTTTCTGGTTGAATCGGTGCATCGTTTCATTTCCGGCCCGGATCGATGCATTAAATGCAACACTGGCATGATTTTCATTACAGTAACGAAACTGACCCAAACGAACCGAAACATAACTATTGGGTCCAAAAAAGTGGATTGGGTGTGTTTGTTTCATTTCTGGATGAATCGGTGCATCGTTTCTTTTCCGGCCCGGATCGGTGCATTAAATGCAACACCGGCATGGTTTTCGGCACAGTAACGAAACTGACCCAAACGAACCAAAACATCACTATTGGGTCCAAAAAAGTGGATTGGGTGCGTTCATTTTGTTTCTAGATGAATCGGTGCATCGTTCCATTTCCGGCCCGGATCGATGCATTAAATGCAACACCGGCATGATTTTTGGCACAGTAACGAAAATAACCCAAACGAACCAAAACATCACTATTGTCTACATAAATGTGGATTTGGCATGTTCGTTTCGTTTCTGGACGAATCGGTGCATCGTTTCATTTCCAGCCCGGATCGGTGTATTAAATGCAACACCGGAATGGTTTTCGGCACAGTAACGAAACTGACCCAAACGAACCAAAACATTACTATTGGGTCCAAAAAAGTGGATTTTGTGCGTTCATTTTGTTTCTGGATGAATCGGTGCATCATTTCATTTCCGGCCCGGATCGATGCATTAGATGCAACACTGGCATGATTTTCGTCACAGTAACGAAACTGACCCAAATGAACCGAAACCTAACTATTGGGTCCAAAAAAGTGGATTGGGTGCGTTTGTTTCATTTCTGGACGAATCGGTGCATCGTTTCATTTCCGGCCCGGATCGGTGCATTAAATGCAACACCGGCATGGTTTTCGGCACAGTAACGAAACTGACCCAAACGAACCAAAACATTACTATTGGGTCCAAAGAAGTGGATTGGGTGCGTTCATTTTGTTTCTGGATGAATCGGTGCATCGTTTCATTTCCGGCCCGGATCGATGCATTAAATGCAACACTGGCATGATTTTCGTCACAGTAACGAAACTGACCCAAACGAACCGAAACATAACTATTGGGTCCAAAAAAGTGGATTGGGTGCGTTTGTTTCATTTCTGGACGAATCAGTGCATCCTTTCATCTCCGGCCCGGATCGGTGCATTAAATGAAACACCGGCATGGTTTTCGGCACAGTAACGAAACTGACCCAAATGAACCAAAACATCACTATTGGGTCCAAAAAAGTGGATTGGGTGCGTTCATTTTGTTTCTAGATGAATCGGTGCATCGTTCCATTTCCGGCCCGGATCGATGCATTAAATGCAACACCGGCATGATTTTTGGCACAGTAACGAAAATGACCCAAACGAACCAAAACATCACTATTGGCTACATAAATGTGGATTTGGCATGTTCGTTTCGTTTCTGGACGAATCGGTGCATCGTTTCATTTCCGGCCCGGATCGGTGCATTAAATGCAACACCGGCATGGTTTTCGGCACAGTAACGAAACTGACCCAAACGAACCAAAACATTACTATTGGGTCCAAAAAAGTGGATTGGGTGCGTTCATTTTGTTTCTGGTTGAATCGGTGCATCGTTTCATTTCCGGCCCGGATCGATGCATTAAATGCAACACTGGCATGATTTTCGTCACAGTAACGAAACTGACCCAAACGAACCGAAACATAACTATTGGGTCCAAAAAAGTGGATTGGGTGTGTTTGTTTCATTTCTGGATGAATCGGTGCATCGTTTCTTTTCCGGCCCGGATCGGTGCATTAAATGCAACACCGGCATGGTTTTCGGCACAGTAACGAAACTGACCCAAACGAACCAAAACATCACTATTGGGTCCAAAAAAGTGGATTGGGTGCGTTCATTTTGTTTCTAGATGAATCGGTGCATCGTTCCATTTCCGGCCCGGATCGATGCATTAAATGCAACACCGGCATGATTTTTGGCACAGTAACGAAAATAACCCAAACGAACCAAAACATCACTATTGTCTACATAAATGTGGATTTGGCATGTTCGTTTCGTTTCTGGACGAATCGGTGCATCGTTTCATTTCCAGCCCGGATCGGTGTATTAAATGCAACACCGGAATGGTTTTCGGCACAGTAACGAAACTGACCCAAACGAACCAAAACATTACTATTGGGTCCAAAAAAGTGGATTTTGTGCGTTCATTTTGTTTCTGGATGAATCGGTGCATCATTTCATTTCCGGCCCGGATCGATGCATTAGATGCAACACTGGCATGATTTTCGTCAGAGTAACGAAACTGACCCAAATGAACCGAAACCTAACTATTGGGTCCAAAAAAGTGGATTGGGTGCGTTTGTTTCATTTCTGGACGAATCGGTGCATCGTTTCATTTCCGGCCCGGATCGGTGCATTAAATGCAACACCGGCATGGTTTTCGGCACAGTAACGAAACTGACCCAAACGAACCAAAACATTACTATTGGGTCTAAAGAAGTGGATTGGGTGCGTTCATTTTGTTTCTGGATGAATTGGTGCATCGTTTCATTTCCGGCCCGGATCGATGCATTAAATGCAACACTGGCATGATTTTCGTCACAGTAACGAAACTGACCCAAACGAACCGAAACATAACTATTGGGTCCAAAAAAGTGGATTGGGTGCATTTGTTTCATTTCTGGACGAATCGGTGCATCCTTTCATCTCCGGCCCGGATCGGTGCATTAAATGAAACACCGGCATGGTTTTCGGCACAGTAACGAAACTGACCCAAACGAACCAAAACATCACTATTGGGTCCAAAAAAGTGGATTCGGTGCGTTCATTTTGTTTCTAGATGAATCGGTGCATCGTTCCATTTCCGGCCCGGATCGATGCATTAAATGCAACACCGGCATGATTTTTGGCACAGTAACGAAAATGACCCAAACGAACCAAAACATCACTATTGGCTACATAAATGTGGATTTGGCATGTTCGTTTCGTTTCTGGACGAATCGGTGCATCGTTTCATTTCGGGCCCGGATCGATGCATTAAATGCAACACTGGCATGATTTTCGTCACAGTAACGAAACTGACCCAAACGAACCGAAACATAACTATTGGGTCCAAAAAAGTGGATTGGGTGCGTTTGTTTCATTTCTGGACGAATCGGTGCATCCTTTCATCTCCGGCCTGGATCGGTGCATTAAATGAAACACCGGCATGGTTTTCGGCACAGTAACGAAGCTGACCCAAACGAACCAGAACATCACTATTGGGTCCAAAAAAGTGGATTGGGTGCGTTCATTTTGTTTCTAGATGAATCGGTGCATCGTTCCATTTCCGGCCCGGATCGATGCATTAAATGCAACACCGGCATGATTTTTGGCACAGTAACGAAAATGACCCAAACGAACCAAAACATCACTATTGGCTACATAAATGTGGATTTGGCATGTTCGTTTCGTTTCTGGACGAATCGGTGCATCGTTTCATTTCCGGCCCGGATCGATGCATTAAATGCAACACTGGCATGATTTTCGTCACAGTAACGAAACTGACCCAAACGAACCGAAACATAACTATTGGGTCCAAAAAAGTGGATTGGGTGCGTTTGTTTCATTTCTGGATGAATCGGTGCATCGTTTCTTTTCCGGCCCGGATCGGTGCATTAAATGCAACACCGGCATGGTTTTCGGCACAGTAACGAAACTGACCCAAACGAACCAAAACATCACTATTGGGTCCAAAAAAGTGGATTGGGTGCGTTCATTTTGTTTCTAGATGAATCGGTGCATCGTTCCATTTCCGGCCCGGATCGATGCATTAAATGCAACACCGGCATGATTTTTGGCACAGTAACGAAAATGACCCAAACGAACCAAAACATCACTATTGGCTACATAAATGTGGATTTGGCATGTTCGTTTCGTTTCTGGACGAATCGGTGCATCGTTTCATTTCCGGCCCGGATCGGTGCATTAAATGCAACACCGGCATGGTTTTTGGCACAGTAACGAAACTGACCCAAACGAACCAAAACATTACTATTGGGTCCAAAAAAGTGGATTGGGTGCGTTCATTTTGTTTCTGGTTGAATCGGTGCATCGTTTCATTTCCGGCCCGGATCGATGCATTAAATGCAACACTGGCATGACTTTCGTCACAGTAACGAAACTGACCCAAACGAACCGAAACATAACTATTGGGTCCAAAAAAGTGGATTGGGTGTGTTTGTTTCATTTCTGGATGAATCGGTGCATCGTTTCTTTTCCGGCCCGGATCGGTGCATTAAATGCAACACCGGCATGGTTTTCGGCACAGTAACGAAACTGACCCAAACGAACCAAAACATCACTATTGGGTCCAAAATAGTGGATTGGGTGCGTTCATTTTGTTTCTAGATGAATCGGTGCATCGTTCCATTTCCGGCCCGGATCAATGCATTAAATGCAACACCGGCATGATTTTTGGCACAGTAACGAAAATAACCCAAACGAACCAAAACATCACTATTGTCTACATAAATGTGGATTTGGCATGTTCGTTTCGTTTCTGGACGAATCGGTGCATCGTTTCATTTCCAGCCCGGATCGGTGTATTAAATGCAACACCGGAATGGTTTTCGGCACAGTAACGAAACTGACCCAAACGAACCAAAACATTACTATTGGGTCCAAAAAAGTGGATTTTGTGCGTTCATTTTGTTTCTGGATGAATCGGTGCATCATTTCATTTCCGGCCCGGATCGATGCATTAGATGCAACACTGGCATGATTTTCGTCACAGTAACGAAACTGACCCAAATGAACCGAAACCTAACTATTGGGTCCAAAAAAGTGGATTGGGTGCGTTTGTTTCATTTCTGGACGAATCGGTGCATCGTTTCATTTCCGGCCCGGATCGGTGCATTAAATGCAACACCGGCATGGTTTTCGGCACAGTAACGAAACTGACCCAAACGAACCAAAACATTACTATTGGGTCCAAAGAAGTGGATTGGGTGCGTTCATTTTGTTTCTGGATGAATCGGTGCATCGTTTCATTTCCGGCCCGGATCGATGCATTAAATGCAACACTGGCATGATTTTCGTCACAGTAACGAAACTGACCCAAACGAACCGAAACATAACTATTGGGTCCAAAAAAGTGGATTGGGTGCGTTTGTTTCATTTCTGGACGAATCGGTGCATCCTTTCATCTCCGGCCCGGATCGGTGCATTAAATGAAACACCGGCATGGTTTTCGGCACAGTAACGAAACTGACCCAAATGAACCAAAACATCACTATTGGGTCCAAAAAAGTGGATTGGGTGCGTTCATTTTGTTTCTAGATGAATCGGTGCATCGTTCCATTTCCGGCCCGGATCGATGCATTAAATGCAACACCGGCATGATTTTTGGCACAGTAACGAAAATGACCCAAACGAACCAAAACATCACTATTGGCTACATAAATGTGGATTTGGCATGTTCGTTTCGTTTCTGGACGAATCGGTGCATCGTTTCATTTCCGGCCCGGATCGGTGCATTAAATGCAACACCGGCATGGTTTTCGGCACAGTAACGAAACTGACCCAAACGAACCAAAACATTACTATTGGGTCCAAAAAAGTGGATTGGGTGCGTTCATTTTGTTTCTGGTTGAATCGGTGCATCGTTTCATTTCCGGCCCGGATCGATGCATTAAATGCAACACTGGCATGATTTTCGTCACAGTAACGAAACTGACCCAAACGAACCGAAACATAACTATTGGGTCCAAAAAAGTGGATTGGGTGTGTTTGTTTCATTTCTGGATGAATCGGTGCATCGTTTCTTTTCCGGCCCGGATCGGTGCATTAAATGCAACACCGGCATGGTTTTCGGCACAGTAACGAAACTGACCCAAACGAACCAAAACATCACTATTGGGTCCAAAAAAGTGGATTGGGTGCGTTCATTTTGTTTCTAGATGAATCGGTGCATCGTTCCATTTCCGGCCCGGATCGATGCATTAAATGCAACACCGGCATGATTTTTGGCACAGTAACGAAAATAACCCAAACGAACCAAAACATCACTATTGTCTACATAAATGTGGATTTGGCATGTTCGTTTCGTTTCTGGACGAATCGGTGCATCGTTTCATTTCCAGCCCGGATCGGTGTATTAAATGCAACACCGGAATGGTTTTCGGCACAGTAACGAAACTGACCCAAACGAACCAAAACATTACTATTGGGTCCAAAAAAGTGGATTTTGTGCGTTCATTTTGTTTCTGGATGAATCGGTGCATCATTTCATTTCCGGCCCGGATCGATGCATTAGATGCAACACTGGCATGATTTTCGTCACAGTAACGAAACTGACCCAAATGAACCGAAACCTAACTATTGGGTCCAAAAAAGTGGATTGGGTGCGTTTGTTTCATTTCTGGACGAATCGGTGCATCGTTTCATTTCCGGCCCGGATCGGTGCATTAAATGCAACACCGGCATGGTTTTCGGCACAGTAACGAAACTGACCCAAACGAACCAAAACATTACTATTGGGTCTAAAGAAGTGGATTGGGTGCGTTCATTTTGTTTCTGGATGAATTGGTGCATCGTTTCATTTCCGGCCCGGATCGATGCATTAAATGCAACACTGGCATGATTTTCGTCACAGTAACGAAACTGACCCAAACGAACCGAAACATAACTATTGGGTCCAAAAAAGTGGATTGGGTGCATTTGTTTCATTTCTGGACGAATCGGTGCATCCTTTCATCTCCGGCCCGGATCGGTGCATTAAATGAAACACCGGCATGGTTTTCGGCACAGTAACGAAACTGACCCAAACGAACCAAAACATCACTATTGGGTCCAAAAAAGTGGATTCGGTGCGTTCATTTTGTTTCTAGATGAATCGGTGCATCGTTCCATTTCCGGCCCGGATCGATGCATTAAATGCAACACCGGCATGATTTTTGGCACAGTAACGAAAATGACCCAAACGAACCAAAACATCACTATTGGCTACATAAATGTGGATTTGGCATGTTCGTTTCGTTTCTGGACGAATCGGTGCATCGTTTCATTTCGGGCCCGGATCGATGCATTAAATGCAACACTGGCATGATTTTCGTCACAGTAACGAAACTGACCCAAACTAACCGAAACATAACTATTGGGTCCAAAAAAGTGGATTGGGTGCGTTTGTTTCATTTCTGGACGAATCGGTGCATCGTTTCATTTCCGGCCCGGATCGGTGCATTAAATGCAACACCTGCATGGTTTTCGGCACAGTAACGAAACTGACCCAAACGAACCAAAACATTACTATTGGGTCCAAAAAAGTGGATTGGGTGCGTTCATTTTGTTTCTGGTTGAATCGGTGCATCGTTTCATTTCCGGCCCGGATCGATGCATTAAATGCAACACTGGCATGATTTTCGTCACAGTAACGAAACTGACCCAAACGAACCGAAACATAACTATTGGGTCCAAAAAAGTGGATTGGGTGTGTTTGTTTCATTTCTGGATGAATCGGTGCATCGTTTCTTTTCCGGCCCGGATCGGTGCATTAAATGCAACACCGGCATGGTTTTCGGCACAGTAACGAAACTGACCCAAACGAACCAAAACATCACTATTGGGTCCAAAAAAGTGGATTGGGTGCGTTCATTTTGTTTCTAGATGAATCGGTGCATCGTTCCATTTCCGGCCCGGATCGATGCATTAAATGCAACACCGGCATGATTTTTGGCACAGTAACGAAAATAACCCAAACGAACCAAAACATCACTATTGTCTACATAAATGTGGATTTGGCATGTTCGTTTCGTTTCTGGACGAATCGGTGCATCGTTTCATTTCCAGCCCGGATCGGTGTATTAAATGCAACACCGGAATGGTTTTCGGCACAGTAACGAAACTGACCCAAATGAACCAAAACATTACTATTGGGTCCAAAAAAGTGGATTTTGTGCGTTCATTTTGTTTCTGGATGAATCGGTGCATCATTTCATTTCCGGCCCGGATCGATGCATTAGATGCAACACTGGCATGATTTTCGTCACAGTAACGAAACTGACCCAAATGAACCGAAACCTAACTATTGGGTCCAAAAAAGTGGATTGGGTGCGTTTGTTTCATTTCTGGACGAATCGGTGCATCGTTTCATTTCCGGCCCGGATCGGTGCATTAAATGCAACACCGGCATGGTTTTCGGCACAGTAACGAAACTGACCCAAACGAACCAAAACATTACTATTGGGTCTAAAGAAGTGGATTGGGTGCGTTCATTTTGTTTCTGGATGAATTGGTGCATCGTTTCATTTCCGGCCCGGATCGATGCATTAAATGCAACACTGGCATGATTTTCGTCACAGTAACGAAACTGACCCAAACGAACCGAAACATAACTATTGGGTCCAAAAAAGTGGATTGGGTGCATTTGTTTCATTTCTGGACGAATCGGTGCATCCTTTCATCTCCGGCCCGGATCGGTGCATTAAATGAAACACCGGCATGGTTTTCGGCACAGTAACGAAACTGACCCAAACGAACCAAAACATCACTATTGGGTCCAAAAAAGTGGATTCGGTGCGTTCATTTTGTTTCTAGATGAATCGGTGCATCGTTCCATTTCCGGCCCGGATCGATGCATTAAATGCAACACCGGCATGATTTTTGGCACAGTAACGAAAATGACCCAAACGAACCAAAACATCACTATTGGCTACATAAATGTGGATTTGGCATGTTCGTTTCGTTTCTGGACGAATCGGTGCATCGTTTCATTTCGGGCCCGGATCGATGCATTAAATGCAACACTGGCATGATTTTCGTCACAGTAACGAAACTGACCCAAACTAACCGAAACATAACTATTGGGTCCAAAAAAGTGGATTGGGTGCGTTTGTTTCATTTCTGGACGAATCGGTGCATCGTTTCATTTCCGGCCCGGATCGGTGCATTAAATGCAACACCGGCATGGTTTTCGGCACAGT
Organism: Echinochloa phyllopogon; assembly: GCA_033239725.1. Lineage (NCBI taxonomy): Eukaryota > Viridiplantae > Streptophyta > Magnoliopsida > Poales > Poaceae > Echinochloa > Echinochloa phyllopogon. Next base: position 37,131,701 of record BTCW01000018.1, read on the forward strand.
AACGAAACTGACCCAAACGAACCAAAACATTACTATTGGGTCCAAAAAAGTGGATTGGGTGCGTTCATTTTGTTTCTGGATGAATCGGTGCATCGTTTCATTTCCGGCCCGGATCGATGCATTAAATGCAACACTGGCATGATTTTCGTCACAGTAACGAAACTGACCCAAACGAACCGAAACATAACTATTGGGTCCAAAAAAGTGGATTGGGTGCGTTTGTTTCATTTCTGGACGAATCGGTGCATCGTTTCATTTCCGGCCCGGATCGGTGCATTAAATGCAACACCGGCATGGTTTTCGGCACAGTAACGAAACTGACCCAAACGAACCAAAACATTACTATTGGGTCCAAAGAAGTGGATTGGGTGCGTTCATTTTGTTTCTGGATGAATCGGTGCATCGTTTCATTTCCGGCCCGGATCGATGCATTAAATGCAACACTAGCATGATTTTCGTCACAGTAACAAAACTGACCGAAACGAACCGAAACATAACTATTGGGTCCAAAAAAGTGGATTGGGTGCGTTTGTTTCATTTCTGGACGAATCGGTGCATCCTTTCATCTCCGGCCCGGATCGGTGCATTAAATGAAACACCGGCATGGTTTTCGGCACAGTAACGAAACTGACCCAAACGAACCAAAACATCACTATTGGGTCCAAAAAAGTGGATTGGGTGCGTTCATTTTGTTTCTAGATGAATCGGTGCATCGTTCCATTTCCGGCCCGGATCGATGCATTAAATGCAACACCGGCATGATTTTTGGCACAGTAACGAAAATGACCCAAACGAACCAAAACATCACTATTGGCTACATAAATGTGGATTTGGCATGTTCGTTTCGTTTCTGGACGAATCGGTGCATCGTTTCATTTCCGGCCCGGATCGGTGCATTAAATGCAACACCGGCATGGTTTTCGGCACAGTAACGAAACTGACCCAAACGAACCAAAACATTACTATTGGGTCCAAAAAAGTGGATTGGGTGCGTTCATTTTGTTTCTGGTTGAATCGGTGCATCGTTTCATTTCCGGCCCGGATCGATGCATTAAATGCAACACTGGCATGATTTTCGTCACAGTAACGAAACTGACCCAAACGAACCGAAACATAACTATTGGGTCCAAAAAAGTGGATTGGGTGTGTTTGTTTCATTTCTGGATGAATCGGTGCATCGTTTCTTTTCCGGCCCGGATCGGTGCATTAAATGCAACACCGGCATGGTTTTCGGCACAGTAACGAAACTGACCCAAACGAACCAAAACATCACTATTGGGTCCAAAAAAGTGGATTGGGTGCGTTCATTTTGTTTCTAGATGAATCGGTGCATCGTTCCATTTCCGGCCCGGATCGATGCATTAAATGCAACACCGGCATGATTTTTGGCACAGTAACGAAAATAACCCAAACGAACCAAAACATCACTATTGTCTACATAAATGTGGATTTGGCATGTTCGTTTCGTTTCTGGACGAATCGGTGCATCGTTTCATTTCCAGCCCGGATCGGTGTATTAAATGCAACACCGGAATGGTTTTCGGCACAGTAACGAAACTGACCCAAACGAACCAAAACATTACTATTGGGTCCAAAAAAGTGGATTTTGTGCGTTCATTTTGTTTCTGGATGAATCGGTGCATCATTTCATTTCCGGCCCGGATCGATGCATTAGATGCAACACTGGCATGATTTTCGTCACAGTAACGAAACTGACCCAAACGAACCGAAACCTAACTATTGGGTCCAAAAAACTGGATTGGGTACGTTTGTTTCATTTCTGGACGAATCGGTGCATCGTTTCATTTCCGGCCCGGATCGGTGCATTAAATGCAACACCGGCATGGTTTTCGGCACAGTAACGAAACTGACCCAAACGAACCAAAACATTACTATTGGGTCCAAAGAAGTGGATTGGGTGCGTTCATTTTGTTTCTGGATGAATCGGTGCATCGTTTCATTTCCGGCCCGGATCGATGCATTAAATGCAACACTGGCATGATTTTCGTCACAGTAACGAAACTGACCCAAACGAACCGAAACATAACTATTGGGTCCAAAAAAGTGGATTGGGTGCATTTGTTTCATTTCTGGACGAATCGGTGCATCCTTTCATCTCCGGCCCGGATCGGTGCATTAAATGAAACACCGGCATGGTTTTCGGCACAGTAACGAAACTGACCCAAACGAACCAAAACATCACTATTGGGTCCAAAAAAGTGGATTCGGTGCGTTCATTTTGTTTCTAGATGAATCGGTGCATCGTTCCATTTCCGGCCCGGATCGATGCATTAAATGCAACACCGGCATGATTTTTGGCACAGTAACGAAAATGACCCAAACGAACCAAAACATCACTATTGGCTACATAAATGTGGATTTGGCATGTTCGTTTTGTTTCTGGACGAATCGGTGCATCGTTTCATTTCGGGCCCGGATCGATGCATTAAATGCAACACTGGCATGATTTTCGTCACAGTAACGAAACTGACCCAAACTAACCGAAACATAACTATTGGGTCCAAAAAAGTGGATTGGGTGCGTTTGTTTCATTTCTGGACGAATCGGTGCATCGTTTCATTTCCGGCCCGGATCGGTGCATTAAATGCAACACCGGCATGGTTTTCGGCACAGTAACGAAACTGACCCAAACGAACCAAAACATTACTATTGGGTCCAAAAAAGTGGATTGGGTGCGTTCATTTTGTTTCTGGATGAATCGGTGCATCGTTTCATTTCCGGCCCGGATCGATGCATTAAATGCAACACTGGCATGATTTTCGTCACAGTAACGAAACTGACCCAAACGAACCGAAACATAACTATTGGGTCCAAAAAAGTGGATTGGGTGCGTTTGTTTCATTTCTGGACGAATCGGTGCATCGTTTCATTTCCGGCCCGGATCGGTGCATTAAATGCAACACCGGCATGGTTTTCGGCACAGTAACGAAACTGACCCAAACGAACCAAAACATTACTATTGGGTCCAAAGAAGTGGATTGGGTGCGTTCATTTTGTTTCTGGATGAATCGGTGCATCGTTTCATTTCCGGCCCGGATCGATGCATTAAATGCAACACTAGCATGATTTTCGTCACAGTAACAAAACTGACCGAAACGAACCGAAACATAACTATTGGGTCCAAAAAAGTGGATTGGGTGCGTTTGTTTCATTTCTGGACGAATCGGTGCATCCTTTCATCTCCGGCCCGGATCGGTGCATTAAATGAAACACCGGCATGGTTTTCGGCACAGTAACGAAACTGACCCAAACTAACCGAAACATAACTATTGGGTCCAAAAAAGTGGATTGGGTGTGTTTGTTTCATTTCTGGATGAATCGGTGCATCGTTTCTTTTCCGGCCCGGATCGGTGCATTAAATGCAACACCGGCATGGTTTTCGGCACAGTAACGAAACTGACCCAAACGAACCAAAACATCACTATTGGGTCCAAAAAAGTGCATTGGGTGCGTTCATTTTGTTTCTAGATGAATCGGTGCATCGTTCCATTTCCGGCCCGGATCGATGCATTAAATGCAACACCGGCATGATTTTTGGCACAGTAACGAAAATGACCCAAACGAACCAAAACATCACTATTGGCTACATAAATGTGGATTTGGCATGTTCGTTTCGTTTCTGGATGAATCGGTGCATCGTTTCATTTCCGGCCCGGATCGATGCATTAAATGCAACACTGGCATGATTTTCGTCACAGTAACGAAACTGACCCAAACGAACCGAAACATAACTATTGGGTCCAAAAAAGTGGATTGGGTGCGTTTGTTTCATTTCTGGATGAATCGGTGCATCGTTTCTTTTCCGGCCCGGATCGGTGCATTAAATGCAACACTGGCATGATTTTCGTCACAGTAACGAAACTGACCCAAACGAACCGAAACATAACTATTGGGTCCAAAAAAGTGGATTGGGTGCGTTTGTTTCATTTCTGGACGAATCGGTGCATCCTTTCATCTCCGGCCCGGATCGGTGCATTAAATGAAACACCGGCATGGTTTTCGGCACAGTAACGAAACTGACCCAAACGAACCAGAACATCACTATTGGGTCCAAAAAAGTGGATTGGGTGCGTTCATTTTGTTTCTAGATGAATCGGTGCATCGTTCCATTTCCGGCCCGGATCGATGCATTAAATGCAACACCGGCATGATTTTTGGCACAGTAACGAAAATGACCCAAACGAACCAAAACATCACTATTGGCTACATAAATGTGGATTTGGCATGTTCGTTTCGTTTTTGGACGAATCGGTGCATCGTTTCATTTCCGGCCCGGATCGATGCATTAAATGCAACACTGGCATGATTTTCGTCACAGTAACGAAACTGACCCAAACGAACCGAAACATAACTATTGGGTCCAAAAAAGTGGATTGGGTGCGTTTGTTTCATTTCTGGATGAATCGGTGCATCGTTTCTTTTCCGGCCCGGATCGGTGCATTAAATGCAACACCGGCATGGTTTTCGGCACAGTAACGAAACTGACCCAAACGAACCAAAACATCACTATTGGGTCCAAAAAAGTGGATTGGGTGCGTTCATTTTGTTTCTAGATGAATCGGTGCATCGTTCCATTTCCGGCCCGGATCGATGCATTAAATGCAACACCGGCATGATTTTTGGCACAGTAACGAAAATGACCCAAACGAACCAAAACATCACTATTGGCTACATAAATGTGGATTTGGCATGTTCGTTTCGTTTCTGGACGAATCGGTGCATCGTTTCATTTCCGGCCCGGATCGGTGCATTAAATGCAACACCGGCATGGTTTTCGGCACAGTAACGAAACTGACCCAAACGAACCAAAACATTACTATTGGGTCCAAAAAAGTGGATTGGGTGCGTTCATTTTGTTTCCGGTTGAATCGGTGCATCATTTCATTTCCGGCCCGGATCGATGCATTAAATGCAACACTGGCATGATTTTCGTCACAGTAACGAAACTGACCCAAACGAACCGAAACATAACTATTGGGTCCAAAAAAGTGGATTGGGTGTGTTTGTTTCATTTCTGGATGAATCGGTGCATCGTTTCTTTTCCGGCCCGGATCGGTGCATTAAATGCAACACCGGCATGGTTTTCGGCACAGTAACGAAACTGACCCAAACGAACCAAAACATCACTATTGGGTCCAAAAAAGTGGATTGGGTGCGTTCATTTTGTTTCTAGATGAATCGGTGCATCGTTCCATTTCCGGCCCGGATCGATGCATTAAATGCAACACCGGCATGATTTTTGGCACAGTAACGAAAATAACCCAAACGAACCAAAACATCACTATTGTCTACATAAATGTGGATTTGGCATGTTCGTTTCGTTTCTGGACGAATCGGTGCATCGTTTCATTTCCAGCCCGGATCGGTGTATTAAATGCAACACCAGAATGGTTTTCGGCACAGTAACGAAACTGACCCAAACGAACCAAAACATTACTATTGGGTCCAAAAAAGTGGATTTTGTGCGTTCATTTTGTTTCTGGATGAATCGGTGCATCATTTCATTTCCGGCCCGGATCGATGCATTAGATGCAACACTGGCATGATTTTCGTCACAGTAACGAAACTGACCCAAATGAACCGAAACCTAACTATTGGGTCCAAAAAAGTGGATTGGGTGCGTTTGTTTCATTTCTGGACGAATCGGTGCATCGTTTCATTTCCGGCCCGGATCGGTGCATTAAATGCAACACCGGCATGGTTTTCGGCACAGTAACGAAACTGACCCAAACGAACCAAAACATTACTATTGGGTCCAAAGAAGTGGATTGGGTGCGTTCATTTTGTTTCTGGATGAATCGGTGCATTGTTTCATTTCCGGCCCGGATCGATGCATTAAATGCAACACTGGCATGATTTTCGTCACAGTAACGAAACTGACCCAAACGAACCGAAACATAACTATTGGGTCCAAAAAAGTGGATTGGGTGCGTTTGTTTCATTTCTGGACGAATCGGTGCATCCTTTCATCTCCGGCCCGGATCGGTGCATTAAATGAAACACCGGCATGGTTTTCGGCACAGTAACGAAACTGACCCAAACGAACCAAAACATCACTATTGGGTCCAAAAAAGTGGATTGGGTGCGTTCATTTTGTTTCTAGATGAATCGGTGCATCGTTCCATTTCCGGCCCGGATCGATGCATTAAATGCAACACCGGCATGATTTTTGGCACAGTAACGAAAATGACCCAAACGAACCAAAACATCACTATTGGCTACATAAATGTGGATTTGGCATGTTCGTTTCGTTTCTGGACGAATCGGTGCATCGTTTCATTTCCGGCCCGGATCGATGCATTAAATGCAACACTGGCATGATTTTCGTCACAGTAACGAAACTGACCCAAACGAACCGAAACATAACTATTGGGTCCAAAAAAGTGGATTGGGTGCGTTTGTTTCATTTCTGGATGAATCGGTGCATCGTTTCTTTTCCGGCCCGGATCGGTGCATTAAATGCAACACCGGCATGGTTTTCGGCACAGTAACGAAACTGACCCAAACGAACCAAAACATCACTATTGGGTCCAAAAAAGTGGATTGGGTGCGTTCATTTTGTTTCTAGATGAATCGGTGCATCGTTCCATTTCCGGCCCGGATCGATGCATTAAATGCAACACCGGCATGATTTTTGGCACAGTAACGAAAATGACCCAAACGAACCAAAACATCACTATTGGCTACATAAATGTGGATTTGGCATGTTCGTTTCGTTTCTGGACGAATCGGTGCATCGTTTCATTTCCGGCCCGGATCGGTGCATTAAATGCAACACCGGCATGGTTTTCGGCACAGTAACGAAACTGACCCAAACGAACCAAAACATTACTATTGGGTCCAAAAAAGTGGATTGGGTGCGTTCATTTTGTTTCTGGTTGAATCGGTGCATCGTTTCATTTCCGGCCCGGATCGATGCATTAAATGCAACACTGGCATGATTTTCGTCACAGTAACGAAACTGACCCAAACGAACCGAAACATAACTATTGGGTCCAAAAAAGTGGATTGGGTGTGTTTGTTTCATTTCTGGATGAATCGGTGCATCGTTTCTTTTCCGGCCCGGATCGATGCATTAAATGCAACACCGGCATGGTTTTCGGCACAGTAACGAAACTGACCCAAACGAACCAAAACATCACTATTGGGTCCAAAAAAGTGGATTGGGTGCGTTCATTTTGTTTCTAGATGAATCGGTGCATCGTTCCATTTCCGGCCCGGATCGATGCATTAAATGCAACACCGGCATGATTTTTGGCACAGTAACGAAAATAACCCAAACGAACCAAAACATCACTATTGTCTACATAAATGTGGATTTGGCATGTTCGTTTCGTTTCTGGACGAATCGGTGCATCGTTTCATTTCCAGCCCGGATCGGTGTATTAAATGCAACACCAGAATGGTTTTCGGCACAGTAACGAAACTGACCCAAACGAACCAAAACATTACTATTGGGTCCAAAAAAGTGGATTTTGTGCGTTCATTTTGTTTCTGGATGAATCGGTGCATCATTTCATTTCCGGCCCGGATCGATGCATTAGATGCAACACTGGCATGATTTTCGTCACAGTAACGAAACTGACCCAAATGAACCGAAACCTAACTATTGGGTCCAAAAAAGTGGATTGGGTGCGTTTGTTTCATTTCTGGACGAATCGGTGCATCGTTTCATTTCCGGCCCGGATCGGTGCATTAAATGCAACACCGGCATGGTTTTCGGCACAGTAACGAAACTGACCCAAACGAACCAAAACATTACTATTGGGTCCAAAGAAGTGGATTGGGTGCGTTCATTTTGTTTCTGGATGTATCGGTGCATCGTTTCATTTCCGGCCCGGATCGATGCATTAAATGCAACACTGGCATGATTTTCGTCACAGTAACGAAACTGACCCAAACGAACCGAAACATAACTATTGGGTCCAAAAAAGTGGATTGGGTGCGTTTGTTTCATTTCTGGACGAATCGGTGCATCCTTTCATCTCCGGCCCGGATCGGTGCATTAAATGAAACACCGGCATGGTTTTCGGCACAGTAACGAAACTGACCCAAACGAACCAAAACATCACTATTGGGTCCAAAAAAGTGGATTGGGTGCGTTCATTTTGTTTCTAGATGAATCGGTGCATCGTTCCATTTCCGGCCCGGATCGATGCATTAAATGCAACACCGGCTTGATTTTTGGCACAGTAACGAAAATGACCCAAACGAACCAAAACATCACTATTGGCTACATAAATGTGGATTTGGCATGTTCGTTTCGTTTCTGGACGAATCGGTGCATCGTTTCATTTCCGGCCCGGATCGATGCATTAAATGCAACACTGGCATGATTTTCGTCACAGTAACGAAACTGACCCAAACGAACCGAAACATAACTATTGGGTCCAAAAAAGTGGATTGGGTGCGTTTGTTTCATTTCTGGATGAATCGGTGCATCGTTTCTTTTCCGGCCCGGATCGGTGCATTAAATGCAACACCGGCATGGTTTTCGGCACAGTAACGAAACTGACCCAAACGAACCAAAACATCACTATTGGGTCCAAAAAAGTGGATTGGGTGCGTTCATTTTGTTTCTAGATGAATCGGTGCATCGTTCCATTTCCGGCCCGGATCGATGCATTAAATGCAACACCGGCATGATTTTTGGCACAGTAACGAAAATGACCCAAACGAACCAAAACATCACTATTGGCTACATAAATGTGGATTTGGCATGTTCGTTTCGTTTCTGGACGAATCGGTGCATCGTTTCATTTCCGGCCCGGATCGGTGCATTAAATGCAACACCGGCATGGTTTTCGGCACAGTAACGAAACTGACCCAAACGAACCAAAACATTACTATTGGGTCCAAAAAAGTGGATTGGGTGCGTTCATTTTGTTTCTGGTTGAATCGGTGCATCGTTTCATTTCCGGCCCGGATCGATGCATTAAATGCAACACTGGCATGATTTTCGTCACAGTAACGAAACTGACCCAAACGAACCGAAACATAACTATTGGGTCCAAAAAAGTGGATTGGGTGTGTTTGTTTCATTTCTGGATGAATCGGTGCATCGTTTCTTTTTCGGCCCGGATCGGTGCATTAAATGCAACACCGGCATGGTTTTCGGCACAGTAACGAAACTGACCCAAACGAACCAAAACATCACTATTGGGTCCAAAAAAGTGGATTGGGTGCGTTCATTTTGTTTCTAGATGAATCGGTGCATCGTTCCATTTCCGGCCCGGATCGATGCATTAAATGCAACACCGGCATGATTTTTGGCACAGTAACGAAAATAACCCAAACGAACCAAAACATCACTATTGTCTACATAAATGTGGATTTGGCATGTTCGTTTCGTTTCTGGACGAATCGGTGCATCGTTTCATTTCCAGCCCGGATCGGTGTATTAAATGCAACACCGGAATGGTTTTCGGCACAGTAACGAAACTGACCCAAACGAACCAAAAGATTACTATTGGGTCCAAAAAAGTGGATTTTGTGCGTTCATTTTGTTTCTGGATGAATCGGTGCATCATTTCATTTCCGGCCCGGATCGATGCATTAGATGCAACACTGGCATGATTTTCGTCACAGTAACGAAACTGACCCAAATGAACCGAAACCTAACTATTGGGTCCAAAAAAGTGGATTGGGTGCGTTTGTTTCATTTCTGGACGAATCGGTGCATCGTTTCATTTCCGGCCCGGATCGGTGCATTAAATGCAACACCGGCATGGTTTTCGGCACAGTAACGAAACTGACCCAAACGAACCAAAACATTACTATTGGGTCCAAAGAAGTGGATTGGGTGCGTTCATTTTGTTTCTGGATGAATCGGTGCATCGTTTCATTTCCGGCCCGGATCGATGCATTAAATGCAACACTGGCATGATTTTCGTCACAGTAACGAAACTGACCCAAACGAACCGAAACATAACTATTGGGTCCAAAAAAGTGGATTGGGTGCGTTTGTTTCATTTCTGGACGAATCGGTGCATCCTTTCATCTCCGGCCCGGATCGGTGCATTAAATGAAACACCGGCATGGTTTTCGGCACAGTAACGAAACTGACCCAAATGAACCAAAACATCACTATTGGGTCCAAAAAAGTGGATTGGGTGCGTTCATTTTGTTTCTAGATGAATCGGTGCATCGTTCCATTTCCGGCCCGGATCGATGCATTAAATGCAACACCGGCATGATTTTTGGCACAGTAACGAAAATGACCCAAACGAACCAAAACATCACTATTGGCTACATAAATTTGGATTTGGCATGTTCGTTTCGTTTCTGGACGAATCGGTGCATCGTTTCATTTCCGGCCCGGATCGATGCATTAAATGCAACACTGGCATGATTTTCGTCACAGTAACGAAACTGACCCAAACGAACCGAAACATAACTATTGGGTCCAAAAAAGTGGATTGGGTGCGTTTGTTTCATTTCTGGATGAATCGGTGCATCGTTTCTTTTCCGGCCCGGATCGGTGCATTAAATGCAACACCGGCATGGTTTTCGGCACAGTAACGAAACTGACCCAAACGAACCAAAACATCACTATTGGGTCCAAAAAAGTGGATTGGGTGCGTTCATTTTGTTTCTAGATGAATCGGTGCATCGTTCCATTTCCGGCCCGGATCGATGCATTAAATGCAACACCGGCATGATTTTTGGCACAGTAACGAAAATGACCCAAACGAACCAAAACATCACTATTGGCTACATAAATGTGGATTTGGCATGTTCGTTTCGTTTCTGGACGAATCGGTGCATCGTTTCATTTCCGGCCCGGATCGATGCATTAAATGCAACACTGGCATGATTTTCGTCACAGTAACGAAACTGACCCAAACGAACCGAAACATAACTATTGGGTCCAAAAAAGTGGATTGGGTGCGTTTGTTTCATTTCTGGACGAATCGGTGCATCGTTTCATTTCCGGCCCGGATCGGTGCATTAAATGCAACACCGGCATGGTTTTCGGCACAGTAACGAAACTGACCCAAACGAACCAAAACATTACTATTGGGTCCAAAGAAGTGGATTGGGTGCGTTCATTTTGTTTCAGGATGAATCGGTGCATCATTTCATTTCCGGCCCGGATCGATGCATTAAATGCAACACTGGCATGATTTTCGTCACAGTAACGAAACTGACCCAAACGAACCGAAACATAACTATTGGGTCCAAAAAAGTGGATTGGGTGCGTTTGTTTCATTTCTGGATGAATCGGTGCATCGTTTCTTTTCCGGCCCGGATCGGTGCATTAAATGCAACACCGGCATGGTTTTCGGCACAGTAACGAAACTGACCCAAACGAACCAAAACATCACTATTGGGTCCAAAAAAGTGGATTGGGTGCGTTCATTTTGTTTCTAGATGAATCGGTGCATCGTTCCATTTCCGGCCCGGATCGATGCATTAAATGCAACACCGGCATGATTTTTGGCACAGTAACGAAAATAACCCAAACGAACCAAAACATCACTATTGGCTACATAAATGTGGATTTGGCATGTTCGTTTCGTTTCTGGACGAATCGGAGCATCGTTTCATTTCCGGCCCGGATCGGTGCATTAAATGCAACACCGGCATGGTTTTCGGCACATTAACGAAACTGACCCAAATGAACCAAAACATTACTATTGGGTCCAAAAAAGTGGATTGGGTGCGTTAATTTTGTTTCTGGATGAATCGGTGCATCATTTCATTTCCGGCCCGGATCGATGCATTAGATGCAACACTGGCATGATTTTCGTCACAGTAATGAAACTGACCCAAACGAACCGAAACCTAACTATTGGGTCCAAAAAAGTGGATTGGGTGCGTTTGTTTCATTTCTGGACGAATCGGTGCATCGTTTCATTTCCGGCCCGGATCGGTGCATTAAATGCAACACCGGCATGGTTTTCGGCACAGTAACGAAACTGACCCAAACGAACCAAAACATTACTATTGGGTCCAAAGAAGTGGATTGGGTGCGTTCATTTTGTTTCAGGATGAATCGGTGCATCGTTTCATTTCCGGCCCGGATCGATGCATTAAATGCAACACTGGCATGATTTTCGTCACAGTAACGAAACTGACCCAAACGAACCGAAACATAACTATTGGGTCCAAAAAAGTGGATTGGGTGCGTTTGTTTCATTTCTGGATGAATCGGTGCATCGTTTCTTTTCCGGCCCGGATCGGTGCATTAAATGCAACACCGGCATGGTTTTCGGCACAGTAACGAAACTGACCCAAACGAACCAAAACATCACTATTGGGTCCAAAAAAGTGGATTGGGTGCGTTCATTTTGTTTCTAGATGAATCGGTGCATCGTTCCATTTCCGGCCCGGATCGATGCATTAAATGCAACACCGGCATGATTTTTGGCACAGTAACGAAAATAACCCAAACGAACCAAAACATCACTATTGGCTACATAAATGTGGATTTGGCATGTTCGTTTCGTTTCTGGACGAATCGGAGCATCGTTTCATTTCCGGCCCGGATCGGTGCATTAAATGCAACACCGGCCTGGTTTTCGGCACATTAACGAAACTGACCCAAATGAACCAAAACATTACTATTGGGTCCAAAAAAGTGGATTGGGTGCGTTAATTTTGTTTCTGGATGAATCGGTGCATCATTTCATTTCCGGCCCGGATCGATGCATTAGATGCAACACTGGCATGATTTTCGTCACAGTAATGAAACTGACCCAAACGAACCGAAACCTAACTATTGGGTCCAAAAAAGTGGATTGGGTGCGTTTGTTTCATTTCTGGACGAATCGGTGCATCGTTTCATTTCCGGCCCGGATCGGTGCATTAAATGCAACACCGGCATGGTTTTCGGCACAGTAACGAAACTGACCCAAACGAACCAAAACATTACTATTGGGTCCAAAGAAGTGGATTTGGGTGCGTTCATTTTGTTTCTGGATGAATCGGTGCATCGTTTCATTTCCGGCCCGGATCGATGCATTAAATGCAACACTGGCATGATTTTCGTCACAGTAACGAAACTGACCCAAACAAACCGAAACATAACTATTGGGTCCAAAAAAGTGGATTGGGTGCGTTTGTTTCATTTCTGGACGAATCGGTGCATCCTTTCATCTCCGGCCCGGATCGGTGCATTAAATGAAACACCGGCATGGTTTTCGGCACAGTAACGAAACTGACCCAAACGAACCACAACATCACTATTGTGTCCAAAAAAGTGGATTTGGTGCGTTCATTTTGTTTCTGGATGAATCGGTGCATCGTTTCATTTCCGGCCCGGATCGATGCATTAAATGCAACACCGGCATGGTTTTCGGCACAGTAACGAAACTGACCCAAACGAACCAAAACAAAACTATTGGGTCCAAAAAAGTTGATTGGGCGCGTTCGTTTCATTTCTGGATGAATCGGTGTATCATTTCATTTCCGGCCCGGATCGGTGCATTAAATGCAACACCGGCATGGTTTTCGGCACAGTAACGAAACTGACCCAAACGAACCAAAACATCACTATTGGGTCCAAAAAAGTGGATTGGGTGCGTTCATTTTGTATCTAGATGAATCGGTGCATCGTTCCATTTCCGGCCCGGATCGATGCATTAAATGCAACACCGGCATGATTTTTGGCACAGTAACGAAAATGACCCAAACGAACCAAAACATCACTATTGGCTACATAAATGTGGATTTGGCATGTTCGTTTCGTTTCTGGACGAATCGGTGCATCGTTTCATTTCCGGCCCGGATCGGTGCATTAAATGCAACACCGGCATGATTTTTGGCACAGTAACGAAAATAACCCAAACGAACCAAAACATCACTATTGTCTACATAAATGTGGATTTGGCATGTTCGTTTCGTTTCCGGACGAATCGGTGCATCGTTTCATTTCCAGCCCGGATCGGTGTATTAAATGCAACACCGGAATGGTTTTCGGCACAGTAACGAAACTGACCCAAACGAACCAAAACATTACTATTGGGTCCAAAAAAGTGGATTTTGTGCGTTCATTTTGTTTTTGGATGAATCGGTGCATCATTTCATTTCCGGCCCGGATCGATGCATTAGATGCAACACTGGCATGATTTTCGTCACAGTAACGAAACTGACCCAAATGAACCGAAACCTAACTATTGGGTCCAAAAAAGTGGATTGGGTGCGTTTGTTTCATTTCTGGACGAATCGGTGCATCGTTTCATTTCCGGCCCGGATCGGTGCATTAAATGCAACACCGGCATGGTTTTCGGCACAGTAACGAAACTGACCCAAACGAACCAAAACATTACTATTGGGTCCAAAGAAGTGGATTGGGTGCGTTCATTTTGTTTCTGGATGAATCGGTGCATCGTTTCATTTCCGGCCCGGATCGATGCATTAAATGCAACACTGGCATGATTTTCGTCACAGTAACGAAACTGACCCAAACGAACCGAAACATAACTATTGGGTCCAAAAAAGTGGATTGGGTGCGTTTGTTTCATTTCTGGACGAATCGGTGCATCCTTTCATCTCCGGCCCGGATCGGTGCATTAAATGAAACACCGGCATGGTTTTTGGCACAGTAACGAAACTGACCCAAATGAACCAAAACATCACTATTGGGTCCAAAAAAGTGGATTGGGTGCGTTCATTTTGTTTCTAGATGAATCGGTGCATCGTTCCATTTCCGGCTCGGATCGATGCATTAAATGCAACACCGGCATGATTTTTGGCACAGTAACGAAAATGACCCAAACGAACCAAAACATCACTATTGGCTACATAAATGTGGATTTGGCATGTTCGTTTCGTTTCTGGACGAATCGGTGCATCGTTTCATTTCCGGCCCGGATCGATGCATTAAATGCAACACTGGCATGATTTTCGTCACAGTAACGAAACTGACCCAAACGAACCGAAACATAACTATTGGGTCCAAAAAAGTGGATTGGGTGCGTTTGTTTCATTTCTGGATGAATCGGTGCATCGTTTCTTTTCCGGCCCGGATCGGTGCATTAAATGCAACACCGGCATGGTTTTCGGCACAGTAACGAAACTGACCCAAACGAACCAAAACATCACTATTGGGTCCAAAAAAGTGGATTGGGTGCGTTCATTTTGTTTCTAGATGAATCGGTGCATCGTTCCATTTCCGGCCCGGATCGATGCATTAAATGCAACACCGGCATGATTTTTGGCACAGTAACGAAAATGACCCAAACGAACCAAAACATCACTATTGGCTACATAAATGTGGATTTGGCATGTTTGTTTCGTTTCTGGACGAATCGGTGCATCGTTTCATTTCCGGCCCGGATCGATGCATTAAATGCAACACTGGCATGATTTTCGTCACAGTAACGAAACTGACCCAAACGAACCGAAACATAACTATTGGGTCCAAAAAAGTGGATTGGGTGCGTTTGTTTCATTTCTGGACGAATCGGTGCATCGTTTCATTTCCGGCCCGGATCGGTGCATTAAATGCAACACCGGCATGGTTTTCGGCACAGTAACGAAACTGACCCAAACGAACCAAAACATTACTATTGGGTCCAAAGAAGTGGATTGGGTGCGTTCATTTTGTTTCAGGATGAATCGGTGCATCGTTTCATTTCCGGCCCGGATCGATGCATTAAATGCAACACTGGCATGATTTTCGTCACAGTAACGAAACTGACCCAAACGAACCGAAACATAACTATTGGGTCCAAAAAAGTGGATTCGGTGCGTTTGTTTCATTTCTGGACGAATCGGTGCATCGTTTCATTTCCGGCCCGGATCGGTGCATTAAATGCAACACCGGCATGGTTTTCGGCACAGTAACGAAACTGACCCAAACGAACCAAAACATTACTATTGGGTCCAAAGAAGTGGATTGGGTGCGTTCATTTTGTTTCAGGATGAATCGGTGCATCGTTTCATTTCCGGCCCGGATCGATGCATTAAATGCAACACTGGCATGATTTTCGTCACAGTAACGAAACTGACCCAAACGAACCGAAACATAACTATTGGGTCCAAAAAAGTGGATTGGGTGCGTTTGTTTCATTTCTGGATGAATCGGTGCATCGTTTCTTTTCCGGCCCGGATCGGTGCATTAAATGCAACACCGGCATGGTTTTCGGCACAGTAACGAAACTGACCCAAACGAACCAAAACATCACTATTGGGTCCAAAAAAGTGGATTGGGTGCGTTCATTTTGTTTCTAGATGAATCGGTGCATCGTTCCATTTCCGGCCCGGATCGATGCATTAAATGCAACACCGGCATGATTTTTGGCACAGTAACGAAAATAACCCAAACGAACCAAAACATCACTATTGGCTACATAAATGTGGATTTGGCATGTTCGTTTCGTTTCTGGACGAATCGGAGCATCGTTTCATTTCCGGCCCGGATTGGAGCATTAAATGCAACACCGGCATGGTTTTCGGCACATTAACGAAACTGACCCAAATGAACCAAAACATTACTATTGGGTCCAAAAAAGTGGATTGGGTGCGTTAATTTTGTTTCTGGATGAATCGGTGCATCATTTCATTTCCGGCCCGGATCGATGCATTAGATGCAACACTGGCATGATTTTCGTCACAGTAACGAAACTGACCCAAACGAACCGAAACCTAACTATTGGGTCCAAAAAAGTGGATTGGGTGCGTTTGTTTCATTTCTGGACGAATCGGTGCATCGTTTCATTTCCGGCCCGGATCGGTGCATTACATGCAACACCGGCATGGTTTTCGGCACAGTAACGAAACTGACCCAAACGAACCAAAACATTACTATTGGGTCCAAAGAAGTGGATTTGGGTGCGTTCATTTTGTTTCTGGATGAATCGGTGCATCGTTTCATTTCCGGCCCGGATCGATGCATTAAATGCAACACTGGCATGATTTTCGTCACAGTAACGAAACTGACCCAAACAAACCGAAACATAACTATTGGGTCCAAAAAAGTGGATTGGGTGCGTTTGTTTCATTTCTGGACGAATCGGTGCATCCTTTCATCTCCGGCCCGGATCGGTGCATTAAATGAAACACCGGCATGGTTTTCGGCACAGTAATGAAACTGACCCAAACGAACCACAACATCACTATTGTGTCCAAAAAAGTGGATTTGGTGCGTTCATTTTGTTTCTGGATGAATCGGTGCATCGTTTCATTTCCGGCCCGGATCGATGCATTAAATGCAACACTGGCATGATTTTCGTCACAGTAACGAAACTGACCCAAACGAACCGAAACATAACTATTGGGTCCAAAAAAGTGGATTGGGTGCGTTTGTTTCATTTCTGGATGAATCGGTGCATCGTTTCTTTTCCGGCCCGGATCGGTGCATTAAATGCAACACTGGCATGATTTTCGTCACAGTAACGAAACTGACCCAAACGAACCGAAACATAACTATTGGGTCCAAAAAAGTGGATTGGGTGCGTTTGTTTCATTTCTGGACGAATCGGTGCATCCTTTCATCTCCGGCCCGGATCGGTGCATTAAATGAAACACCGGCATGGTTTTCGGCACAGTAACGAAACTGACCCAAACGAACCAGAACATCACTATTGGGTCCAAAAAAGTGGATTGGGTGCGTTCATTTTGTTTCTAGATGAATCGGTGCATCGTTCCATTTCCGGCCCGGATCGATGCATTAAATGCAACACCGGCATGATTTTTGGCACAGTAACGAAAATGACCCAAACGAACCAAAACATCACTATTGGCTACATAAATGTGGATTTGGCATGTTCGTTTCGTTTCTGGACGAATCGGTGCATCGTTTCATTTCCGGCCCGGATCGGTGCATTAAATGCAACACCGGCATGGTTTTCGGCACAGTAACGAAACTGACCCAAACGAACCAAAACATTACTATTGGGTCCAAAAAAGTGGATTGGGTGCGTTCATTTTGTTTCTGGTTGAATCGGTGCATCGTTTCATTTCCGGCCCGGATCGATGCATTAAATGCAACACTGGCATGATTTTCGTCACAGTAACGAAACTGACCCAAACGAACCGAAACATAACTATTGGGTCCAAAAAAGTGGATTGGGTGCGTTTGTTTCATTTCTGGATGAATCGGTGCATCGTTTCTTTTCCGGCCCGGATCGGTGCATTAAATGCAACACCGGCATGGTTTTCGGCACAGTAACGAAACTGAGCCAAACGAACCAAAACATCACTATTGGGTCCAAAAAAGTGGATTGGGTGCGTTCATTTTGTTTCTAGATGAATCGGTGCATCGTTCCATTTCCGGCCCGGATCGATGCATTAAATGCAACACCGGCATGATTTTTGGCACAGTAACGAAAATGACCCAAACGAACCAAAACATCACTATTGGCTACATAAATGTGGATTTGGCATGTTCGTTTCGTTTCTGGACGAATCGGAGCATCGTTTCATTTCCGGCCCGGATCGGTGCATTAAATGCAACACCGGCATGGTTTTCGGCACATTAACGAAACTGACCCAAATGAACCAAAACATTACTATTGGGTCCAAAAAAGTGGATTGGGTGCGTTAATTTTGTTTCTGGATGAATCGGTGCATCATTTCATTTCCGGCCCGGATCGATGCATTAGATACAACACTGGCATGATTTTCGTCACAGTAACGAAACTGACCCAAACGAACCGAAACCTAACTATTGGGTCCAAAAAAGTGGATTGGGTGCGTTTGTTTCATTTCTGGACGAATCGGTGCATCGTTTCATTTCCGGCCCGGATCGGTGCATTAAATGCAACACCGGCATGGTTTTCGGCACAGTAACGAAACTGACCCAAACGAACCAAAACATTACTATTGGGTCCAAAGAAGTGGATTGGGTGCGTTCATTTTGTTTCTGGATGAATCGGTGCATCGTTTCATTTCCGGCCCGGATCGATGCATTAAATGCAACACTGGCATGATTTTCGTCACAGTAACGAAACTGACCCAAACGAACCGAAACATAACTATTGGGTCCAAAAAAGTGGATTGGGTGCGTTTGTTTCATTTCTGGACGAATCGGTGCATCCTTTCATCTCCGGCCCGGATCGGTGCATTAAATGCAACACCGGCATGGTTTTCGGCACAGTAACGAAACTGACCCAAACGAACCACAACATCACTATTGTGTCCAAAAAAGTGGATTTGGTGCGTTCATTTTGTTTCTGGATGAATCGGTGCATCGTTTCATTTCCGGCCCGGATCGATGCATTAAATGCAACACCGGCATTGTTTTCGGCACAGTAACGAAACTGACCCAAACGAACCAAAACAAAACTATTGGGTCCAAAAAAGTTGATTGGGCGCGTTCGTTTCATTTCTGGATGAATCGGTGTATCATTTCATTTCCGGCCCGGATCGGTGCATTAAATGCAACACCGGCATGGTTTTCGGCACAGTAACGAAACTGACCCAAACGAACCAAAATATCACTATTGGGTCCAAAAAAGTGGATTGGGTGCGTTCATTTTGTTTCTAGATGAATCGGTGCATCGTTCCATTTCCGGCCCGGATCGATGCATTAAATGCAACACCGGCATGATTTTTGGCACAGTAACGAAAATGACCCAAACGAACCAAAACATCACTATTGGCTACATAAATGTGGATTTGGCATGTTCGTTTCATTTCTGGACGAATCGGAGCATCGTTTCATTTCCGGCCCGGATCGGTGCATTAAATGCAACACCGGCATGGTTTTCGGCACATTAACGAAACTGACCCAAATGAACCAAAACATTACTATTGGGTCCAAAAAAGTGGATTGGGTGCGTTAATTTTGTTTCTGGATGAATCGGTGCATCATTTCATTTCCGGCCCGGATCGATGCATTAGATGCAACACTGGCATGATTTTCGTCACAGTAACGAAACTGACCCAAACGAACCGAAACCGAACTATTGGGTCCAAAAAAGTGGATTGGGTGCGTTTGTTTCATTTCTGGACGAATCGGTGCATCGTTTCATTTCCGGCCCGGATCGGTGCATTAAATGCAACACCGGCATGGTTTACGGCACAGTAACGAAACTGACCCAAACGAACCAAAACATTACTATTGGGTCCAAAGAAGTGGATTTGGTGCGTTCATTTTGTTTCTGGATGAATCGGTGCATCGTTTCATTTCCGGCCCGGATCGATGCATTAAATGCAACACTGGCATGATTTTCGTCACAGTAACGAAACTGACCCAAACGAACCGAAACATAACTATTGGGTCCAAAACAGTGGATTGGGTGCGTTTGTTTCATTTCTGGACGAATCGGTGCATCCTTTCATCTCCGGCCCGGATCGGTGCATTAAATGCAACACCGGCATGGTTTTCGGCACAGTAACGAAACTGACCCAAACGAACCAAAACATTACTATTGGGTCCAAAGAAGTGGATTGGGTGCGTTCATTTTGTTTCTGGATGAATCGGTGCATCGTTTCATTTCCGGCCCGGATCGATGCATTAAATGCAACACTGGCATGATTTTCGTCACAGTAACGAAACTGACCCAAACGAACCGAAACATAACTATTGGGTCCAAAAAAGTGGATTGGGTGCGTTTGTTTCATTTCTGGACGAATCGGTGCATCCTTTCATCTCCGGCCCGGATCGGTGCATTAAATGCAACACCGGCATGGTTTTCGGCACAGTAACGAAACTGACCCAAACGAACCACAACATCACTATTGTGTCCAAAAAAGTGGATTTGGTGCGTTCATTTTGTTTCTGGATGAATCGGTGCATCGTTTCATTTCCGGCCCGGATCGATGCATTAAATGCAACACCGGCATTGTTTTCGGCACAGTAACGAAACTGACCCAAACGAACCAAAACAAAACTATTGGGTCCAAAAAAGTTGATTGGGCGCGTTCGTTTCATTTCTGGATGAATCGGTGTATCATTTCATTTCCGGCCCGGATCGGTGCATTAAATGCAACACCGGCATGGTTTTCGGCACAGTAACGAAACTGACCCAAACGAACCAAAATATCACTATTGGGTCCAAAAAAGTGGATTGGGTGCGTTCATTTTGTTTCTAGATGAATCGGTGCATCGTTCCATTTCCGGCCCGGATCGATGCATTAAATGCAACACCGGCATGATTTTTGGCACAGTAACGAAAATGACCCAAACGAACCAAAACATCACAATTGGCTACATAAATGTGGATTTGGCATGTTCGTTTCGTTTCTGGGCGAATCGGTGCATCGTTTCATTTCCGGCCCGGATCGGTGCATTAAATGCAACACTGGCATGATTTTCGGCACAGTAACGAAACTGACCCAAACGAACCAAAATATCACTATTGGGTCCAAAAAAGTGGATTGGGTGCGTTCATTTTGTTTCTAGATGAATCGGTGCATCGTTCCATTTCCGGCCCGGATCGATGCATTAAATGCAACACCGGCATGATTTTTGGCACAGTAACGAAAATGACCCAAACGAACCAAAACATCACTATTGGCTACATAAATGTGGATTTGGCATGTTCGTTTCATTTCTGGACGAATCGGAGCATCGTTTCATTTCCGGCCCGGATCGGTGCATTAAATGCAACACCGGCATGGTTTTCGGCACATTAACGAAACTGACCCAAATGAACCAAAACATTACTATTGGGTCCAAAAAAGTGGATTGGGTGCGTTAATTTTGTTTCTGGATGAATCGGTGCATCATTTCATTTCCGGCCCGGATCGATGCATTAGATGCAACACTGGCATGATTTTCGTCACAGTAACGAAACTGACCCAAACGCACCGAAACCTAACTATTGGGTCCAAAAAAGTGGATTGGGTGCGTTTGTTTCATTTCTGGACGAATCGGTGCATCGTTTCATTTCCGGCCCGGATCGGTGCATTAAATGCAACACCGGCATGGTTTACGGCACAGTAACGAAACTGACCCAAACGAACCAAAACATTACTATTGGGTCCAAAGAAGTGGATTGGGTGCGTTCATTTTGTTTCTGGATGAATCGGTGCATCGTTTCATTTCCGGCCCGGATCGATGCATTAAATGCAACACTGGCATGATTTTCGTCACAGTAACGAAACTGACCCAAACGAACCGAAACATAACTATTGGGTCCAAAAAAGTGGATTGGGTGCGTTTGTTTCATTTCTGGACGAATCGGTGCATCCTTTCATCTCCGGCCCGGATCGGTGCATTAAATGCAACACCGGCATGGTTTTCGGCACAGTAACGAAACTGACCCAAACGAACCACAACATCACTATTGTGTCCAAAAAAGTGGATTTGGTGCGTTCATTTTGTTTCTGGATGAATCGGTGCATCGTTTCATTTCCGGCCCGGATCGATGCATTAAATGCAACACCGGCATTGTTTTCGGCACAGTAACGAAACTGACCCAAACGAACCAAAACAAAACTATTGGGTCCAAAAAAGTTGATTGGGCGCGTTCGTTTCATTTCTGGATGAATCGGTGTATCATTTCATTTCCGGCCCGGATCGGTGCATTAAATGCAACACCGGCATGGTTTTCGGCACAGTAACGAAACTGACCCAAACGAACCAAAATATCACTATTGGGTCCAAAAAAGTGGATTGGGTGCGTTCATTTTGTTTCTAGATGAATCGGTGCATCGTTCCATTTCCGGCCCGGATCGATGCATTAAATGCAACACCGGCATGATTTTTGGCACAGTAACGAAAATGACCCAACCGAACCAAAACATCACTATTGGCTACATAAATGTGGATTTGGCATGTTCGTTTCATTTCTGGACGAATCGGAGCATCGTTTCATTTCCGGCCCAGATCGGTGCATTAAATGCAACACCGGCATGGTTTTCGGCACATTAACGAAACTGACCCAAATGAACCAAAACATTACTATTGGGTCCAAAAAAGTGGATTGGGTGCGTTAATTTTGTTTCTGGATGAATCGGTGCATCATTTCATTTCCGGCCCGGATCGATGCATTAGATGCAACACTGGCATGATTTTCGTCACAGTAACGAAACTGACCCAAACGAACCGAAACCTAACTATTGGGTCCAAAAAAGTGGATTGGGTGCGTTTGTTTCATTTCTGGACGAATCGGTGCATCGTTTCATTTCCGGCCCGGATCGGTGCATTAAATGCAACACCGGCATGGTTTACGGCACAGTAACGAAACTGACCCAAACGAACCAAAACATTACTATTGGGTCCAAAGAAGTGGATTGGGTGCGTTCATTTTGTTTCTGGATGAATCGGTGCATCGTTTCATTTCCGGCCCGGATCGATGCATTAAATGCAACACTGGCATGATTTTCGTCACAGTAACGAAACTGACCCAAACGAACCGAAACATAACTATTGGGTCCAAAACAGTGGATTGGGTGCGTTTGTTTCATTTCTGGACGAATCGGTGCATCCTTTCATCTCCGGCCCGGATTGGTGCATTAAATGCAACACCGGCATGGTTTTCGGCACAGTAACGAAACTGACCCAAACGAACCACAACATCACTATTGTGTCCAAAAAAGTGGATTTGGTGCGTTCATTTTGTTTCTGGATGAATCGGTGCATCGTTTCATTTCCGGCCCGGATCGATGCATTAAATGCAA
This sequence comes from Echinochloa phyllopogon, assembly GCA_033239725.1. Classification (NCBI taxonomy): domain Eukaryota; kingdom Viridiplantae; phylum Streptophyta; class Magnoliopsida; order Poales; family Poaceae; genus Echinochloa; species Echinochloa phyllopogon. The sequence goes on from BTCW01000018.1 coordinate 37,155,239, forward strand.
CACCGGCATTGTTTTCGGCACAGTAACGAAACTGACCCAAACGAACCAAAACAAAACTATTGGGTCCAAAAAAGTTGATTGGGCGCGTTCGTTTCATTTCTGGATGAATCGGTGTATCATTTCATTTCCGGCCCGGATCGGTGCATTAAATGCAACACCGGCATGGTTTTTGGCACAGTAACGAAACTGACCCAAACGAACCAAAACATCACTATTGGGTCCAAAAAAGTGGATTGGGTGCGTTCATTTTGTTTCTAGATGAATCGGTGCATCGTTCCATTTCCGGCCCGGATCGATGCATTAAATGCAACACCGGCATGATTTTTGGCACAGTAACGAAAATGACCCAAACGAACCAAAACATCACTATTGGCTACATAAATGTGGATTTGGCATGTTCGTTTCGTTTCTGGGCGAATCGGTGCATCGTTTCATTTCCGGCCCGGATCGGTGCATTAAATGCAACACCGGCATGGTTTTCGGCACATTAACGAAACTGACCCAAATGAACCAAAACATTACTATTGGGTCCAAAAAAGTGGATTGGGTGCGTTCATTTTGTTTCTGGTTGAATCGGTGCATCGTTTCATTTCCGGCCCGGATCGATGCATTAAATGCAACACTGGCATGATTTTTGTCACAGTAACGAAACTGGCCCAAACGAACCAAAACATAACTATTGGGTCCAAAAAAGTGGATTGGGTGCGTTTGTTTCATTTCTGGATGAATCGGTGCATCGTTTCTTTTCCGGCCCGGATCGGTGCATTAAATGCAACACCGGCATGGTTTTTGGCACAGTAACGAAACTGACCCAAACGAACCAAAACATCACTATTGGGTCCAAAAAAGTGGATTGGGTGCGTTCATTTTGTTTCTAGATGAATCGGTGCATCGTTCCATTTCCGGCCCGGATCGATGCATTAAATGCAACACCGGCATGATTTTTGGCACAGTAACGAAAATAACCCAAACGAACCAAAACATCACTATTGTCTACATAAATGTGGATTTGGCATGTTCGTTTCGTTTCTGGACGAATCGGTGCATCGTTTCATTTCCCGCCCGGATCGGTGCATTAAATGCAACACCGGAATGGTTTTCGGCACAGTAACGAAACTGACCCAAACGAACCAAAACATTACTATTGGGTCCAAAAAAGTGGATTGGGTGCGTTCATTTTGTTTCTGGATGAATCGGTGCATCATTTCATTTCCGGCCCGGATCGGTGCATTAAATGCAACACCGGCATGGTTTTCGGCACATTAACGAAACTGACCCAAACGAACCAAAACATTACTATTGGGTCCAAAAAAGTGGATTGGGTGCGTTCATTTTGTTTCTGGATGAATCGGTGCATCGTTTCATTTCCGGCCCGGATCGATGCATTAAATGCAACACTGGCATGATTTTCGTCACAGTAACGAAACTGACCCAAACGAACCGAAACATAACTATTGGGTCCAAAACAGTGGATTGGGTGCGTTTGTTTCATTTCTGGATGAATCGGTGCATCGTTTCATTTCCGGCCCGGATCGGTGCATTAAATGCAACACCGGCATGGTTTTCGGCACAGTAACGAAACTGACCCAAACGAACCAAAACATTACTATTGGGTCCAAAAAAGTGGATTGGGTGCGTTCATTTTGTTTCTGGTTGAATCGGTGCATCGTTTCATTTCCGGCCCGGATCGATGCATTAAATGCAACACTGGCATGATTTTCGTCACAGTAACGAAACTGACCCAAACGAACCGAAACATAACTATTGGGTCCAAAAAAGTGGATTGGGTGCGTTTGTTTCATTTCTGGATGAATCGGTGCGTCGTTTCTTTTCCGGCCCGGATCGGTGCATTAAATGCAACACCGGCATGGTTTTCGGCACAGTAACGAAACTGATCCAAACGAACCAAAACATCACTATTGGGTCCAAAAAAGTGGATTGGGTGCGTTCATTTTGTTTCTAGATGAATCGGTGCATCGTTCCATTTCCGGCCCGGATCGATGCATTAAATGCAACACCGGCATGATTTTTGGCACAGTAACGAAAATGACCCAAACGAACCAAAACATCACTATTGGCTACATAAATGTGGATTTGGCATGTTCGTTTCGTTTCTGGACGAATCGGTGCATCGTTTCATTTCCGGCCCGGATCGGTGCATTAAATGCAACACCGGCATGGTTTTCGGCACATTAACGAAAGTGACCCAAATGAACCAAAACATTACTATTGGGTCTAAAAAAGTGGATTGGGTGCGTTAATTTTGTTTCTGGATGAATCGGTGCATCATTTCATTTCCGGCCCGGATCGATGCATTAGATGCAACACTGGCATGATTTTCGTCACAGTAACGAAACTGACCCAAACGAACCGAAACCTAACTATTGGGTCCAAAAAAGGGGATTGGGTGCGTTTGTTTCATTCCTGGACGAATTGGTGCATCGTTTCATTTCCGGCCCGGATCGGTGCATTAAATGCAACATCGGCATGGTTTTCGGCACAGTAACGAAACTGACCCAAACGAACAAAAACATTACTATTGGGTCCAAAGAAGTGGATTGGGTGCGTTCATTTTGTTTCTGGATGAATCGGTGCATCGTTTCATTTCCGGCCCGGATCGATGCATTAAATGCAACACTGGCATGATTTTCGTCACAGTAACGAAACTGACCCAAACGAACCGAAACATAACTATTGGGTCCAAAAAAGTGGATTGGGTGCGTTTGTTTCATTTCTGGACGAATCGGTGCATCCTTTCATCTCCGGCCCGGATCGGTGCATTAAATGAAACACCGGCATGGTTTTCGGCACAGTAATGAAACTGACCCAAACGAACCACAACATCACTATTGTGTCCAAAAAAGTGGATTTGGTGCGTTCATTTTGTTTCTGGATGAATCGGTGCATCGTTTCATTTACGGCCCGGATCGATGCATTAAATGCAACACCGGCATGGTTTTCGGCACAGTAACGAAACTGACCCAAACGAACAAAAACAAAACTATTGGGTCCAAAAAAGTTGATTGGCCGCGTTCGTTTCATTTCTGGATGAATCGGTGTATCATTTCATTTCCGGCCCGGATCGGTGCATTAAATGCAACACCGGCATGGTTTTCGGCACAGTAACGAAACTGACCCAAACGAACCAAAACATCACTATTGGGTCCAAAAAAGTGGATTGGGTGCGTTCATTTTGTATCTAGATGAATCGGTGCATCGTTCCATTTCCGGCCCGGATCGATGCATTAAATGCAACACCGGCATGATTTTTGGCACAGTAACGAAAATGACCCAAACGAACCAAAACATCACTATTGGCTACATAAATGTGGATTTGGCATGTTCGTTTCGTTTCTGGACGAATCGGTGCATCGTTTCATTTCCGGCCCGGATCGGTGCATTAAATGCAACACCGGCATGGTTTTCGGCACAGTAACGAAACTGACCCAAACGAACCAAAACATTACTATTGGGTCCAAAAAAGTGGATTGGGTGCGTTCATTTTGTTTCTGGTTGAATCGGTGCATCGTTTCATTTCCGGCCCGGATCGATGCATTAAATGCAACACTGGCATGATTTTCGTCACAGTAACGAAACTGACCCAAACGAACCGAAACATAACTATTGGGTCCAAAAAAGTGGATTGGGTGCGTTTGTTTCATTTCTGGACGAATCGGTGCATCCTTTCATCTCCGGCCCGGATCGGTGCATTAAATGAAACACCGGCATGGTTTTCGGCACAGTAATGAAACTAACCCAAACGAACCACAACATCACTATTGTGTCCAAAAAAGTGGATTTGGTGCGTTCATTTTGTTTCTGGATGAATCGGTGCATCGTTTCATTTACGGCCCGGATCGATGCATTAAATGCAACACCGGCATGGTTTTCGGCACAGTAACGAAACTGACCCAAACGAACAAAAACAAAACTATTGGGTCCAAAAAAGTTGATTGGGCGCGTTCGTTTCATTTCTGGATGAATCGGTGTATCATTTCATTTCCGGCCCGGATCGGTGCATTAAATGCAACACCGGCATGGTTTTCGGCACAGTAACGAAACTGACCCAAACGAACCAAAACATCACTATTGGGTCCAAAAAAGTGGATTGGGTGCGTTCATTTTGTATCTAGATGAATCGGTGCATCGTTCCATTTCCGGCCCGGATCGATGCATTAAATGCAACACCGGCATGATTTTTGGCACAGTAACGAAAATGACCCAAACGAACCAAAACATCACTATTGGCTACATAAATGTGGATTTGGCATGTTCGTTTCGTTTCTGGACGAATCGGTGCATCGTTTCATTTCCGGCCCGGATCGGTGCATTAAATGCAACACCGGCATGGTTTTCGGCACAGTAACGAAACTGACCCAAACGAACCAAAACATTACTATTGGGTCCAAAAAAGTGGATTGGGTGCGTTCATTTTGTTTCTGGTTGAATCGGTGCATCGTTTCATTTCCGGCCCGGATCGATGCATTAAATGCAACACTGGCATGATTTTCGTCACAGTAACGAAACTGACCCAAACGAACCGAAACATAACTATTGGGTCCAAAAAAGTGGATTGGGTGCGTTTGTTTCATTTCTGGATGAATCGGTGCATCGTTTCTTTTCCGGCCCGGATCGGTGCATTAAATGCAACACCGGCATGGTTTTCGGCACAGTAACGAAACTGACCCAAACGAACCAAAACATCACTATTGGTTCCAAAAAAGTGGATTGGGTGCGTTCATTTTGTTTCTAGATGAATCGGTGCATCGTTCCATTTCCGGCCCGGATCGATGCATTAAATGCAACACCGGCATGATTTTTGGCACAGTAACAAAAATGACCCAAACGAACCAAAACATCACTATTGGCTACATATATGTGGATTTGGCATGTTCGTTTCGTTTCTGGACGAATCGGAGCATCGTTTCATTTCCGGCCCGGATGGGTGCATTAAATGCAACACCGGCATGGTTTTCGGCACATTAACGAAACTGACCCAAATGAACCAAAACATTACTATTGGGTCCAAAAAAGTGGATTGGGTGCGTTAATTTTGTTTCTGGATGAATCGGTGCATCATTTCATTTCCGGCTCGGATCGATGCATTAGATGCAACACTGGCATGATTTTCGTCACAGTAACGAAACTGACCCAAACGAACCGAAACATAACTATTGGGTCCAAAAAAGTGGATTGGGTGCGTTTGTTTCATTTCTGGACGAATCGGTGCATCGTTTCATTTCCGGCCCGGATCGGTGCATTAAATGCAACACCGGCATGGTTTTCGGCACAGTAACGAAACTGACCCAAACGAACCAAAACATCACTATTGGGTCCAAAAAAGTGGATTTGGCATGTTCGGCACAGTAACGAAACTGACCCAAACGAACCAAAACATTACTATTGGGTCCAAAAAAGTGGATTGGGTGCGTTCATTTTGTTTCTGGTTGAATCGGTGCATCGTTTCATTTCCGGCCCGGATCGATGCATTAAATGCAACACTGGCATGATTTTCGTCACAGTAACGAAACTGACCCAAACGAACCGAAACATAACTATTAGGTCCAAAAAAGTGGATTGGGTGCGTTTGTTTCATTTCTGGATGAATTGGTGCATCGTTTCTTTTCCGGCCCGGATCGGTGCATTAAATGCAACACCGGCATGGTTTTCGGCACAGTAACGAAACTGAACCAAACGAACCAAAACATCACTATTGGGTCCAAAAAAGTGGATTGGGTGCGTTCATTTTGTTTCTAGATGAATCGGTGCATCGTTCCATTTCCGGCCCGGATCGATGCATTAAATGCAACACCGGCATGATTTTTGGCACAGTAACGAAAATGACCCAAACGAACCAAAACATCACTATTGGCTACATAAATGTGGATTTGGCATGTTCGTTTCGTTTCCGGACGAATCGGTGCATCATTTCATTTCCGGCCCGGATCGGTGCATTAAATGCAACACCGGCATGGTTTTCGGCACATTAACGAAACTGACCCAAATGAACCAAAACATTACTATTGGGTCCAAAAAAGTGGATTGGGTGCGTTAATTTTGTTTCTGGATGAATCGGTGCATCATTTCATTTCCGGCCCGGATCGATGCATTAGATGCAACACTGGCATGATTTTCGTCACAGTAACGAAACTGACCCAAACGAACCGAAACCTAACTATTGGGTCCAAAAAAGTGGATTGGGTGCGTTTGTTTCATTTCTGGACGAATCGGAGCATCGTTTCATTTCCGGCCCGGATCGGTGCATTAAATGCAACATCGGCATGGTTTTCGGCACAGTAACGAAACTGACCCAAACGAACCAAAACATTACTATTGGGTTCAAAGAAGTGGATTGGGTGCGTTCATTTTGTTTCTGGATGAATCGGTGCATCGTTTCATTTCCGGCCTGGATCGATGCATTAAATGCAACACTGGCATGATTTTCGTCACAGTAACGAAACTGACCCAAACGAACCGAAACATAACTATTGGGTCCAAAAAAGTGGATTGGGTGCGTTTGTTTCATTTCTGGACGAATCGGTGCATCCTTTCATCTCCGGCCCGGATCGGTGCATTAAATGAAACACCGGCATGGTTTTCGGCACAGTAATGAAACTGACCCAAACGAACCACAACATCAATATTGTGTCCAAAAAAGTGGATTTGGTGCATTCATTTTGTTTCTGGATGAATCGGTGCATCGTTTCATTTCCGGCCCGGATCGATGCATTAAATGCAACACCGGCATGGTTTTCGGCACAGTAACGAAACTGATCCAAACGAACCAAAACATCACTATTGGGTCCAAAAAAGTGGATTGGGTGCGTTCATTTTGTTTCTAGATGAATCGGTGCATCGTTCCATTTCCGGCCCGGATCGATGCATTAAATGCAACACCGGCATGATTTTTGGCACAGTAACGAAAATGACCCAAACGAACCAAAACATCACTATTGGCTACATAAATGTGGATTTGGCATGTTCGTTTCGTTTCTGGACGAATCGGTGCATCGTTTCATTTCCGGCCCGGATCGGTGCATTAAATGCAACACCGGCATGGTTTTCGGCACATTAACGAAAGTGACCCAAATGAACCAAAACATTACTATTGGGTCTAAAAAAGTGGATTGGGTGCGTTAATTTTGTTTCTGGATGAATCGGTGCATCATTTCATTTCCGGCCCGGATCGATGCATTAGATGCAACACTGGCATGATTTTCGTCACAGTAACGAAACTGACCCAAACGAACCGAAACCTAACTATTGGGTCCAAAAAAGGGGATTGGGTGCGTTTGTTTCATTCCTGGACGAATTGGTGCATCGTTTCATTTCCGGCCCGGATCGGTGCATTAAATGCAACATCGGCATGGTTTTCGGCACAGTAACGAAACTGACCCAAACGAACAAAAACATTACTATTGGGTCCAAAGAAGTGGATTGGGTGCGTTCATTTTGTTTCTGGATGAATCGGTGCATCGTTTCATTTCCGGCCCGGATCGATGCATTAAATGCAACACTGGCATGATTTTCGTCACAGTAACGAAACTGACCCAAACGAACCGAAACATAACTATTGGGTCCAAAAAAGTGGATTGGGTGCGTTTGTTTCATTTCTGGACGAATCGGTGCATCCTTTCATCTCCGGCCCGGATCGGTGCATTAAATGAAACACCGGCATGGTTTTCGGCACAGTAATGAAACTGACCCAAACGAACCACAACATCACTATTGTGTCCAAAAAAGTGGATTTGGTGCGTTCATTTTGTTTCTGGATGAATCGGTGCATCGTTTCATTTACGGCCCGGATCGATGCATTAAATGCAACACCGGCATGGTTTTCGGCACAGTAACGAAACTGACCCAAACGAACAAAAACAAAACTATTGGGTCCAAAAAAGTTGATTGGCCGCGTTCGTTTCATTTCTGGATGAATCGGTGTATCATTTCATTTCCGGCCCGGATCGGTGCATTAAATGCAACACCGGCATGGTTTTCGGCACAGTAACGAAACTGACCCAAACGAACCAAAACATCACTATTGGGTCCAAAAAAGTGGATTGGGTGCGTTCATTTTGTATCTAGATGAATCGGTGCATCGTTCCATTTCCGGCCCGGATCGATGCATTAAATGCAACACCGGCATGATTTTTGGCACAGTAACGAAAATGACCCAAACGAACCAAAACATCACTATTGGCTACATAAATGTGGATTTGGCATGTTCGTTTCGTTTCTGGACGAATCGGTGCATCGTTTCATTTCCGGCCCGGATCGGTGCATTAAATGCAACACCGGCATGGTTTTCGGCACAGTAACGAAACTGACCCAAACGAACCAAAACATTACTATTGGGTCCAAAAAAGTGGATTGGGTGCGTTCATTTTGTTTCTGGTTGAATCGGTGCATCGTTTCATTTCCGGCCCGGATCGATGCATTAAATGCAACACTGGCATGATTTTCGTCACAGTAACGAAACTGACCCAAACGAACCGAAACATAACTATTGGGTCCAAAAAAGTGGATTGGGTGCGTTTGTTTCATTTCTGGACGAATCGGTGCATCCTTTCATCTCCGGCCCGGATCGGTGCATTAAATGAAACAACGGCATGGTTTTCGGCACAGTAATGAAACTAACCCAAACGAACCACAACATCACTATTGTGTCCAAAAAAGTGGATTTGGTGCGTTCATTTTGTTTCTGGATGAATCGGTGCATCGTTTCATTTACGGCCCGGATCGATGCATTAAATGCAACACCGGCATGGTTTTCGGCACAGTAACGAAACTGACCCAAACGAACAAAAACAAAACTATTGGGTCCAAAAAAGTTGATTGGGCGCGTTCGTTTCATTTCTGGATGAATCGGTGTATCATTTCATTTCCGGCCCGGATCGGTGCATTAAATGCAACACCGGCATGGTTTTCGGCACAGTAACGAAACTGACCCAAACGAACCAAAACATCACTATTGGGTCCAAAAAAGTGGATTGGGTGCGTTCATTTTGTATCTAGATGAATCGGTGCATCGTTCCATTTCCGGCCCGGATCGATGCATTAAATGCAACACCGGCATGATTTTTGGCACAGTAACGAAAATGACCCAAACGAACCAAAACATCACTATTGGCTACATAAATGTGGATTTGGCATGTTCGTTTCGTTTCTGGACGAATCGGTGCATCGTTTCATTTCCGGCCCGGATCGGTGCATTAAATGCAACACCGGCATGGTTTTCGGCACAGTAACGAAACTGACCCAAACGAACCAAAACATTACTATTGGGTCCAAAAAAGTGGATTGGGTGCGTTCATTTTGTTTCTGGTTGAATCGGTGCATCGTTTCATTTCCGGCCCGGATCGATGCATTAAATGCAACACTGGCATGATTTTCGTCACAGTAACGAAACTGACCCAAACGAACCGAAACATAACTATTGGGTCCAAAAAAGTGGATTGGGTGCGTTTGTTTCATTTCTGGATGAATCGGTGCATCGTTTCTTTTCCGGCCCGGATCGGTGCATTAAATGCAACACCGGCATGGTTTTCGGCACAGTAACGAAACTGACCCAAACGAACCAAAACATCACTATTGGTTCCAAAAAAGTGGATTGGGTGCGTTCATTTTGTTTCTAGATGAATCGGTGCATCGTTCCATTTCCGGCCCGGATCGATGCATTAAATGCAACACCGGCATGATTTTTGGCACAGTAACAAAAATGACCCAAACGAACCAAAACATCACTATTGGCTACATATATGTGGATTTGGCATGTTCGTTTCGTTTCTGGACGAATCGGAGCATCGTTTCATTTCCGGCCCGGATGGGTGCATTAAATGCAACACCGGCATGGTTTTCGGCACATTAACGAAACTGACCCAAATGAACCAAAACATTACTATTGGGTCCAAAAAAGTGGATTGGGTGCGTTAATTTTGTTTCTGGATGAATCGGTGCATCATTTCATTTCCGGCTCGGATCGATGCATTAGATGCAACACTGGCATGATTTTCGTCACAGTAACGAAACTGACCCAAACGAACCGAAACATAACTATTGGGTCCAAAAAAGTGGATTGGGTGCGTTTGTTTCATTTCTGGACGAATCGGTGCATCGTTTCATTTCCGGCCCGGATCGGTGCATTAAATGCAACACCGGCATGGTTTTCGGCACAGTAACGAAACTGACCCAAACGAACCAAAACATCACTATTGGGTCCAAAAAAGTGGATTTGGCATGTTCGGCACAGTAACGAAACTGACCCAAACGAACCAAAACATTACTATTGGGTCCAAAAAAGTGGATTGGGTGCGTTCATTTTGTTTCTGGTTGAATCGGTGCATCGTTTCATTTCCGGCCCGGATCGATGCATTAAATGCAACACTGGCATGATTTTCGTCACAGTAACGAAACTGACCCAAACGAACCGAAACATAACTATTAGGTCCAAAAAAGTGGATTGGGTGCGTTTGTTTCATTTCTGGATGAATTGGTGCATCGTTTCTTTTCCGGCCCGGATCGGTGCATTAAATGCAACACCGGCATGGTTTTCGGCACAGTAACGAAACTGAACCAAACGAACCAAAACATCACTATTGGGTCCAAAAAAGTGGATTGGGTGCGTTCATTTTGTTTCTAGATGAATCGGTGCATCGTTCCATTTCCGGCCCGGATCGATGCATTAAATGCAACACCGGCATGATTTTTGGCACAGTAACGAAAATGACCCAAACGAACCAAAACATCACTATTGGCTACATAAATGTGGATTTGGCATGTTCGTTTCGTTTCCGGACGAATCGGTGCATCATTTCATTTCCGGCCCGGATCGGTGCATTAAATGCAACACCGGCATGGTTTTCGGCACATTAACGAAACTGACCCAAATGAACCAAAACATTACTATTGGGTCCAAAAAAGTGGATTGGGTGCGTTAATTTTGTTTCTGGATGAATCGGTGCATCATTTCATTTCCGGCCCGGATCGATGCATTAGATGCAACACTGGCATGATTTTCGTCACAGTAACGAAACTGACCCAAACGAACCGAAACCTAACTATTGGGTCCAAAAAAGTGGATTGGGTGCGTTTGTTTCATTTCTGGACGAATCGGAGCATCGTTTCATTTCCGGCCCGGATCGGTGCATTAAATGCAACATCGGCATGGTTTTCGGCACAGTAACGAAACTGACCCAAACGAACCAAAACATTACTATTGGGTTCAAAGAAGTGGATTGGGTGCGTTCATTTTGTTTCTGGATGAATCGGTGCATCGTTTCATTTCCGGCCTGGATCGATGCATTAAATGCAACACTGGCATGATTTTCGTCACAGTAACGAAACTGACCCAAACGAACCGAAACATAACTATTGGGTCCAAAAAAGTGGATTGGGTGCGTTTGTTTCATTTCTGGACGAATCGGTGCATCCTTTCATCTCCGGCCCGGATCGGTGCATTAAATGAAACACCGGCATGGTTTTCGGCACAGTAATGAAACTGACCCAAACGAACCACAACATCAATATTGTGTCCAAAAAAGTGGATTTGGTGCATTCATTTTGTTTCTGGATGAATCGGTGCATCGTTTCATTTCCGGCCCGGATCGATGCATTAAATGCAACACCGGCATGGTTTTCGGCACAGTAACGAAACTGACCCAAATGAACCAAAACAAAACTATTGGGTCCAAAAAAGTTGATTGGGCGCGTTCGTTTCATTTCTGGATGAATCGGTGTATCATTTCATTTCCGGCCCGGATCGGTGCATTAAATGCAACACCGGCATGGTTTTCGGCACAGTAACGAAACTGACCCAAACGAACCAAAACATCACTATTGGGTCCAAAAAAGTGGATTGGGTGCGTTCATTTTGTATCTAGATGAATCGGTGCATCGTTCCATTTCCGGCCCGGATCGATGCATTAAATGCAACACCGGCATGATTTTTGGCACAGTAACGAAAATGACCCAAACGAACCAAAACATCACTATTGGCTACATAAATGTGGATTTGGCATGTTCGTTTCGTTTCTGGACGAATCGGTGCATCGTTTCATTTCCGGCCCAGATCGGTGCATTAAATGCAACACCGGCATGGTTTTCGGCACAGTAACGAAACTGACCCAAACGAACCAAAACATTACTATTGGGTCCAAAAAAGTGGATTGGGTGCGTTCATTTTGTTTCTGGTTGAATCGGTGCATCGTTTCATTTCCGGCCCGGATCGATGCATTAAATGCAACACTGGCATGATTTTCGTCACAGTAACGAAACTGACCCAAACGAACCGAAACATAACTATTGGGTCCAAAAAAGTGGATTGGGTGCGTTTGTTTCATTTCTGGATGAATCGGTGCATCGTTTCTTTTCCGGCCCGGATCGGTGCATTAAATGCAACACCGGCATGGTTTTCGGCACAGTAACGAAACTGACCCAAACGAACCAAAACATCACTATTGGGTCCAAAAAAGTGGATTGGGTGCGTTCATTTTGTTTCTAGATGAATCGGTGCATCGTTCCATTTCCGGCCCGGATCGATGCATTAAATGCAACACCGGCATGATTTTTGGCACAGTAACGAAAATGACCCAAACGAACCAAAACATCACTATTGGCTACATAAATGTGGATTTGGCATGTTCGTTTCGTTTCTGGACGAATCGGAGCATCGTTTCATTTCCGGCCCGGATCGGTGCATTAAATGCAACACCGGCATGGTTTTCGGCACATTAACGAAACTGACCCAAATGAACCAAAACATTACTATTGGGTCCAAAAAAGTGGATTGGGTGCGTTAATTTTGTTTCTGGATAAATCGGTGCATCATTTCATTTCCGGCCCGGATCGATGCATTAGATGCAACACTGGCATGATTTTCGTCACAGTAACGAAACTGACCCAAACGAACCGAAACCTAACTATTGGGTCCAAAAAAGTGGATTGGGTGCGTTTGTTTCATTTCTGGACGAATCGGTGCATCGTTTCATTTCCGGCCCGGATCGGTGCATTAAATGCAACACCGGCATGGTTTTCGGCACAGTAACGAAACTGACCCAAACGAACCAAAACATTACTATTGGGTCCAAAGAAGTGGATTGGGTGCGTTCATTTTGTTTCTGGATGAATCGGTGCATCGTTTCATTTCTGGCCCGGATCGATGCATTAAATGCAACACTGGCATGATTTTCGTCACAGTAACGAAACTGACCCAAACGAACCGAAACATAACTATTGGGTCCAAAAAAGTGGATTGGGTGCGTTTCTTTCATTTCTGGACGAATCGGTGCATCCTTTCATCTCCGGCCCGGATCGGTGCATTAAATGCAACACCGGCATGGTTTTCGGCACAGTAACGAAACTGACCCAAACGAACCACAACATCACTATTGTGTCCAAAAAAGTGGATTTGGTGCGTTCATTTTGTTTCTGGATGAATCGGTGCATCGTTTCATTTCCGGCCCGGATCGATGCATTAAATGCAACACCGGCATTGTTTTCGGCACAGTAACGAAACTGACCCAAACGAACCAAAACAAAACTATTGGGTCCAAAAAAGTTGATTGGGCGCGTTCGTTTCATTTCTGGATGAATCGGTGTATCATTTCATTTCCGGCCCGGATCGGTGCATTAAATGCAACACCGGCATGGTTTTCGGCACAGTATCGAAACTGATCCAAACGAACCAAAACATCACTATTGGGTACATAAATGTGGATTTGGCATGTTCGTTTCGTTTCCGGACGAATCGGTGCATCATTTCATTTCCGGCCCGGATCGGTGCATTAAATGCAACACCGGCATGGTTTTCGGCACATTAACGAAACTGACCCAAATGAACCAAAACATTACTATTGGGTCCAAAAAAGTGGATTGGGTGCGTTAATTTTGTTTCTGGATGAATCGGTGCATCATTTCATTTCCGGCCCGGATCGATGCATTAGATGCAACACTGGCATGATTTTCGTCACAGTAACGAAACTGACCCAAACGAACCGAAACCTAACTATTGGGTCCAAAAAAGTGGATTGGGTGCGTTTGTTTCATTTCTGGACGAATCGGTGCATCGTTTCATTTCCGGCCCGGATCGGTGCATTAAATGCAACACCGGCATGGTTTTCGGCACAGTAACGAAACTGACCCAAACGAACCAAAACATCACTATTGGGTCCAAAAAAGTGGATTTGGCATGTTCGGCACAGTAACGAAACTGACCCAAACGAACCAAAACATTACTATTGGGTCCATAAATGTGGATTTGGCATGTTCGTTTCATTTCTGGACGAATCGGTGCATCGTTTCATTTCCGGCCCGGATCGGTGCATTAAATGCAACACCGGCATGGTTTTCGGCACAGTAACGAAACTGACCCAAACGAACCAAAACATCACTATTGGCTACATAAATGTGGATTTGGCATGTTCGTTTCATTTCTGGACGAATCGGTGCATCGTTTCATTTCCGGCCCGGATCGGTGCATTAAATGCAACACCGGCATGGTTTTCGGCACAGTAACGAAACTGACCCAAACGAACCAAAACATTACTATTGGGTCCAAAAAAGTGGATTGGGTGCGTTCATTTTGTTTCTGGTTGAATCGGTGCATCGTTTCATTTCCGGCCCGGATCGATGCATTAAATGCAACACTGGCATGATTTTCGTCACAGTAACGAAACTGACCCAAACGAACCGAAACATAACTATTAGGTCCAAAAAAGTGGATTGGGTGCGTTTGTTTCATTTCTGGATGAATCGGTGCATCGTTTCTTTTCCGGCCCGGATCGGTGCATTAAATGCAACACCGGCATGGTTTTCGGCACAGTAACGAAACTGAACCAAACGAACCAAAACATCACTATTGGGTCCAAAAAAGTGGATTGGGTGCGTTCATTTTGTTTCTAGATGAATCGGTGCATCGTTCCATTTCCGGCCCGGATCGATGCATTAAATGCAACACCGGCATGATTTTTGGCACAGTAACGAAAATGACCCAAACGAACCAAAACATCACTATTGGCTACATAAATGTGGATTTGGCATGTTCGTTTCGTTTCCGGACGAATCGGTGCATCATTTCATTTCCGGCCCGGATCGGTGCATTAAATGCAACACCGGCATGGTTTTCGGCACATTAACGAAACTGACCCAAATGAACCAAAACATTACTATTGGGTCCAAAAAAGTGGATTGGGTGCGTTAATTTTGTTTCTGGATGAATCGGTGCATCATTTCATTTCCGGCCCGGATCGATGCATTAGATGCAACACTGGCATGATTTTCGTCACAGTAACGAAACTGACCCAAACGAACCGAAACCTAACTATTGGGTCCAAAAAAGTGGATTGGGTGCGTTTGTTTCATTTCTGGACGAATCGGAGCATCGTTTCATTTCCGGCCCGGATCGGTGCATTAAATGCAACATCGGCATGGTTTTCGGCACAGTAACGAAACTGACCCAAACGAACCAAAACATTACTATTGGGTTCAAAGAAGTGGATTGGGTGCGTTCATTTTGTTTCTGGATGAATCGGTGCATCGTTTCATTTCCGGCCCGGATCGATGCATTAAATGCAACACTGGCATGATTTTCGTCACAGTAACGAAACTGACCCAAACGAACCGAAACATAACTATTGGGTCCAAAAAAGTGGATTGGGTGCGTTTGTTTCATTTCTGGACGAATCGGTGCATCCTTTCATCTCCGGCCCGGATCGATGCATTAAATGAAACACCGGCATGGTTTTCGGCACAGTAATGAAACTGACCCAAACGAACCACAACATCACTATTGTGTCCAAAAAAGTGGATTTGGTGCATTCATTTTGTTTCTGGATGAATCGGTGCATCGTTTCATTTCCGGCCCGGATCGATGCATTAAATGCAACACCGGCATGGTTTTCGGCACAGTAACGAAACTGACCCAAATGAACCAAAACAAAACTATTGGGTCCAAAAAAGTTGATTGGGCGCGTTCGTTTCATTTCTGGATGAATCGGTGTATCATTTCATTTCCGGCCCGGATCGGTGCATTAAATGCAACACCGGCATGGTTTTCGGCACAGTAACGAAACTGACCCAAACGAACCAAAACATCACTATTGGGTCCAAAAAAGTGGATTGGGTGCGTTCATTTTGTATCTAGATGAATCGGTGCATCGTTCCATTTCCGGCCCGGATCGATGCATTAAATGCAACACCGGCATGATTTTTGGCACAGTAACGAAAATGACCCAAACGAACCAAAACATCACTATTGGCTACATAAATGTGGATTTGGCATGTTCGTTTCGTTTCTGGACGAATCGGTGCATCGTTTCATTTCTGGCCCAGATCGGTGCATTAAATGCAACACCGGCATGGTTTTCGGCACAGTAACGAAACTGACCCAAACGAACCAAAACATTACTATTGGGTCCAAAAAAGTGGATTGGGTGCGTTCATTTTGTTTCTGGTTGAATCGGTGCATCGTTTCATTTCCGGCCCGGATCGATGCATTAAATGCAACACTGGCATGATTTTGGTCACAGTAACGAAACTGACCCAAACGAACCGAAACATAACTATTGGGTCCAAAAAAGTGGATTGGGTGCGTTTGTTTCATTTCTGGATGAATCGGTGCATCGTTTCTTTTCCGGCCCGGATCGGTGCATTAAATGCAACACCGGCATGGTTTTCGGCACAGTAACGAAACTGACCCAAACGAACCAAAACATCACTATTGGGTCCAAAAAAGTGGATTGGGTGCGTTCATTTTGTTTCTAGATGAATCGGTGCATCGTTCCATTTCCGGCCCGGATCGATGCATTAAATGCAACACCGGCATGATTTTTGGCACAGTAACGAAAATGACCCAAACGAACCAAAACATCACTATTGGCTACATAAATGTGGATTTGGCATGTTCGTTTCGTTTCTGGACGAATCGGAGCATCGTTTCATTTCCGGCCCGGATCGGTGCATTAAATGCAACACCGGCATGGTTTTCGGCACATTAACGAAACTGACCCAAATGAACCAAAACATTACTATTGGGTCCAAAAAAGTGGATTGGGTGCGTTAATTTTGTTTCTGGATAAATCGGTGCATCATTTCATTTCCGGCCCGGATCGATGCATTAGATGCAACACTGGCATGATTTTCGTCACAGTAACGAAACTGACCCAAACGAACCGAAACCTAACTATTGGGTCCAAAAAAGTGGATTGGGTGCGTTTGTTTCATTTCTGGACGAATCGGTGCATCGTTTCATTTCCGGCCCGGATCGGTGCATTAAATGCAACACCGGCATGGTTTTCGGCACAGTAACGAAACTGACCCAAACGAACCAAAACATTACTATTGGGTCCAACGAAGTGGATTGGGTGCGTTCATTTTGTTTCTGGATGAATCGGTGCATCGTTTCATTTCCGGCCCGGATCGATGCATTAAATGCAACACTGGCATGATTTTCGTCACAGTAACGAAACTGACCCAAACGAACCGAAACATAACTATTGGGTCCAAAAAAGTGGATTGGGTGCGTTTGTTTCATTTCTGGACGAATCGGTGCATCCTTTCATCTCCGGCCCGGATCGGTGCATTAAATGCAACACCGGCATGGTTTTCGGCACAGTAACGAAACTGACCCAAACGAACCACAACATCACTATTGTGTCCAAAAAAGTGGATTTGGTGCGTTCATTTTGTTTCTGGATGAATCGGTGCATCGTTTCATTTCCGGCCCGGATCGATGCATTAAATGCAACACCGGCATTGTTTTCGGCACAGTAACGAAACTGACCCAAACGAACCAAAACAAAACTATTGGGTCCAAAAAAGTTGATTGGGCGCGTTCGTTTCATTTCTGGATGAATCGGTGTATCATTTCATTTCCGGCCCGGATCGGTGCATTAAATGCAACACCGGCATGGTTTTCGGCACAGTATCGAAACTGATCCAAACGAACCAAAACATCACTATTGGGTCCAAAAAAGTGGATTGGGTGCGTTCATTTTGTTTCTAGATGAATCGGTGCATCGTTCCATTTCCGGCCCGGATCGATGCATTAAATGCAACACCGGCATGATTTTTGGCACAGTAACGAAAATGACCCAAACGAACCAAAACATCACTATTGGCTACATAAATGTGGATTTGGCATGTTCGTTTCGTTTCTGGACGAATCGGTGCATCGTTTCATTTCCGGCCCGGATCGGTGCATTAAATGCAACACCGGCATGGTTTTCGGCACATTAACGAAACTGACCCAAATGAACCAAAACATTACTATTGGGTCTAAAAAAGTGGATTGGGTGCGTTAATTTTGTTTCTGGATGAATCGGTGCATCATTTCATTTCCGGCCCGGATCGATGCATTAGATGCAACACTGGCATGATTTTCGTCACAGTAACGAAACTGACCCAAACGAACCGAAACCTAACTATTGGGTCCAAAAAAGGGGATTGGGTGCGTTTGTTTCATTCCTGGACGAATCGGTGCATCGTTTCATTTCCGGCCCGGATCGGTGCATTAAATGCAACATCGGCATGGTTTTCGGCACAGTAACGAAACTGACCCAAACGAACAAAAACATTACTATTGGGTCCAAAGAAGTGGATTGGGTGCGTTCATTTTGTTTCTGGATGAATCGGTGCATCGTTTCATTTCCGGCCCGGATCGATGCATTAAATGCAACACTGGCATGATTTTCGTCACAGTAACGAAACTGACCCAAACGAACCGAAACATAACTATTGGGTCCAAAAAAGTGGATTGGGTGCGTTTCTTTCATTTCTGGACGAATCGGTGCATCCTTTCATCTCCGGCCCGGATCGGTGCATTAAATGAAACACCGGCATGGTTTTCGGCACAGTAATGAAACTGACCCAAACGAACCACAACATCACTATTGTGTCCAAAAAAGTGGATTTGGTGCGTTCATTTTGTTTCTGGATGAATCGGTGCATCGTTTCATTTACGGCCCGGATCGATGCATTAAATGCAACACCGGCATGGTTTTCGGCACAGTAACGAAACTGACCCAAACGAACAAAAACAAAACTATTGGGTCCAAAAAAGTTGATTGGGCGCGTTCGTTTCATTTCTGGATGAATCGGTGTATCATTTCATTTCCGGCCCGGATCGGTGCATTAAATGCAACACCGGCATGGTTTTCGGCACATTAACGAAACTGACCCAAATGAACCAAAACATTACTATTGGGTCCAAAAAAGTGGATTGGGTGCGTTAATTTTGTTTCTGGATAAATCGGTGCATCATTTCATTTCCGGCCCGGATCGATGCATTAGATGCAACACTGGCATGATTTTCGTCACAGTAACGAAACTGACCCAAACGAACCGAAACCTAACTATTGGGTCCAAAAAAGTGGATTGGGTGCGTTTGTTTCATTTCTGGACGAATCGGTGCATCGTTTCATTTCCGGCCCGGATCGGTGCATTAAATGCAACACCGGCATGGTTTTCGGCACAGTAACGAAACTGACCCAAACGAACCAAAACATTACTATTGGGTCCAAAGAAGTGGATTGGGTGCGTTCATTTTGTTTCTGGATGAATCGGTGCATCGTTTCATTTCCGGCCCGGATCGATGCATTAAATGCAACACTGGCATGATTTTCGTCACAGTAACGAAACTGACCCAAACGAACCGAAACATAACTATTGGGTCCAAAAAAGTGGATTGGGTGCGTTTGTTTCATTTCTGGACGAATCGGTGCATCCTTTCATCTCCGGCCCGGATCGGTGCATTAAATGCAACACCGGCATGGTTTTCGGCACAGTAACGAAACTGACCCAAACGAACCACAACATCACTATTGTGTCCAAAAAAGTGGATTTGGTGCGTTCATTTTGTTTCTGGATGAATCGGTGCATCGTTTCATTTCCGGCCCGGATCGATGCATTAAATGCAACACCGGCATTGTTTTCGGCACAGTAACGAAACTGACCCAAACGAACCAAAACAAAACTATTGGGTCCAAAAAAGTTGATTGGGCGCGTTCGTTTCATTTCTGGATGAATCGGTGTATCATTTCATTTCCGGCCCGGATCGGTGCATTAAATGCAACACCGGCATGGTTTTCGGCACAGTATCGAAACTGATCCAAACGAACCAAAACATCACTATTGGGTCCAAAAAAGTGGATTGGGTGCGTTTATTTTGTTTCTAGATGAATCGGTGCATCGTTCCATTTCCGGCCCGGATCGATGCATTAAATGCAACACCGGCATGATTTTTGGCACAGTAACGAAAATGACCCAAACGAACCAAAACATCACTATTGGCTACATAAATGTGGATTTGGCATGTTCGTTTCGTTTCTGGACGAATCGGTGCATCGTTTCATTTCCGGCCCGGATCGGTGCATTAAATGCAACACCGGCATGGTTTTCGGCACATTAACGAAACTGACCCAAATGAACCAAAACATTACTATTGGGTCTAAAAAAGTGGATTGGGTGCGTTAATTTTGTTTCTGGATGAATCGGTGCATCATTTCATTTCCGGCCCGGATCGATGCATTAGATGCAACACTGGCATGATTTTCGTCACAGTAACGAAACTGACCCAAACGAACCGAAACCTAACTATTGGGTCCAAAAAAGGGGATTGGGTGCGTTTGTTTCATTCCTGGACGAATCGGTGCATCGTTTCATTTCCGGCCCGGATCGGTGCATTAAATGCAACATCGGCATGGTTTTCGGCACAGTAACGAAACTGACCCAAACGAACAAAAACATTACTATTGGGTCCAAAGAAGTGGATTGGGTGCGTTCATTTTGTTTCTGGATGAATCGGTGCATCGTTTCATTTCCGGCCCGGATCGATGCATTAAATGCAACACTGGCATGATTTTCGTCACAGTAACGAAACTGACCCAAACGAACCGAAACATAACTATTGGGTCCAAAAAAGTGGATTGGGTGCGTTTGTTTCATTTCTGGACGAATCGGTGCATCCTTTCATCTCCGGCCCGGATCGGTGCATTAAATGAAACACCGGCATGGTTTTCGGCACAGTAATGAAACTGACCCAAACGAACCACAACATCACTATTGTGTCCAAAAAAGTGGATTTGGTGCGTTCATTTTGTTTCTGGATGAATCGGTGCATCGTTTCATTTACGGCCCGGATCGATGCATTAAATGCAACACCGGCATGGTTTTCGGCACAGTAATGAAACTGACCCAAACGAACAAAAACAAAACTATTGGGTCCAAAAAAGTTGATTGTGCGCGTTCGTTTCATTTCTGGATGAATCGGTGTATCATTTCATTTCCGGCCCGGATCGGTGCATTAAATGCAACACCGGCATGGTTTTCGGCACAGTAACGAAACTGACCCAAACGAACCAAAACATCACTATTGGGTCCAAAAAAGTGGATTGGGTGCGTTCATTTTGTATCTAGATGAATCGGTGCATCGTTCCATTTCCGGCCCGGATCGATGCATTAAATGCAACACCGGCATGATTTTTGGCACAGTAACGAAAATGACCCAAACGAACCAAAACATCACTATTGGCTACATAAATGTGGATTTGGCATGTTCGTTTCGTTTCTGGACGAATCGGTGCATCGTTTCATTTCCGGCCCGGATCGGTGCATTAAATGCAACACCGGCATGGTTTTCGGCACAGTAACGAAACTGACCCAAACGAACCAAAACATTACTATTGGGTCCAAAAAAGTGGATTGGGTGCGTTCATTTTGTTTCTGGTTGAATCGGTGCATCGTTTCATTTCCGGCCCGGATCGATGCATTAAATGCAACACTGGCATGATTTTCGTCACAGTAACGAAACTGACCCAAACGAACCGAAACATAACTATTGGGTCCAAAAAAGTGGATTGGGTGCGTTTGTTTCATTTCTGGACGAATCGGTGCATCCTTTCATCTCCGGCCCGGATCGGTGCATTAAATGAAACACCGGCATGGTTTTCGGCACAGTAATGAAACTGACCCAAACGAACCACAACATCACTATTGTGTCCAAAAAAGTGGATTTGGTGCGTTCATTTTGTTTCTGGATGAATCGGTGCATCGTTTCATTTACGGCCCGGATCGATGCATTAAATGCAACACCGGCATGGTTTTCGGCACAGTAACGAAACTGACCCAAACGAACAAAAACAAAACTATTGGGTCCAAAAAAGTTGATTGGGCGCGTTCGTTTCATTTCTGGATGAATCGGTGTATCATTTCATTTCCGGCCCGGATCGGTGCATTAAATGCAACACCGGCATGGTTTTCGGCACAGTAACGAAACTGACCCAAACGAACCAAAACATCACTATTGGGTCCAAAAAAGTGGATTGGGTGCGTTCATTTTGTATCTAGATGAATCGGTGCATCGTTCCATTTCCGGCCCGGATCGATGCATTAAATGCAACACCGGCATGATTTTTGGCACAGTAACGAAAATGACCCAAACGAACCAAAACATCACTATTGGCTACATAAATGTGGATTTGGCATGTTCGTTTCGTTTCTGGACGAATCGGTGCATCGTTTCATTTCCGGCCCGGATCGGTGCATTAAATGCAACACCGGCATGGTTTTCGGCACAGTAACGAAACTGACCCAAACGAACCAAAACATTACTATTGGGTCCAAAAAAGTGGATTGGGTGCGTTCATTTTGTTTCTGGTTGAATCGGTGCATCGTTTCATTTCCGGCCCGGATCGATGCATTAAATGCAACACTGGCATGATTTTCGTCACAGTAACGAAACTGACCCAAACGAACCGAAACATAACTATTGGGTCCAAAAAAGTGGATTGGGTGCGTTTGTTTCATTTCTGGATGAATCGGTGCATCGTTTCTTTTCCGGCCCGGATCGGTGCATTAAATGCAACACCGGCATGGTTTTCGGCACAGTAACGAAACTGACCCAAACGAACCAAAACATCACTATTGGGTCCAAAAAAGTGGATTGGGTGCGTTCATTTTGTTTCTAGATTAATCGGTGCATCGTTCCATTTCCGGCCCGGATCGATGCATTAAATGCAACACCGGCATGATTTTTGGCACAGTAACGAAAATGACCCAAACGAACCAAAACATCACTATTGGCTACATAAATGTGGATTTGGCATGTTCGTTTCGTTTCTGGACGAATCGGAGCATCGTTTCATTTCCGGCCCGGATGGGTGCATTAAATGCAACACCGGCATGGTTTTCGGCACATTAACGAAACTGACCCAAATGAACCAAAACATTACTATTGGGTCCAAAAAAGTGGATTGGGTGCGTTAATTTTGTTTCTGGATGAATCGGTGCATCATTTCATTTCCGGCCCGGATCGATGCATTAGATGCAACACTGGCATGATTTTCGTCACAGTAACGAAACTGACCCAAACGAACCGAAACCTAACTATTGGGTCCAAAAAAGTGGATTGGGTGCGTTTGTTTCATTTCTGGACGAATCGGTGCATCGTTTCATTTCCGGCCCGGATCGGTGCATTAAATGCAACACCGGCATGGTTTTCGGCACAGTAACGAAACTGACCCAAACGAACCAAAACATCACTATTGGGTCCAAAAAAGTGGATTTGGCATGTTCGGCACAGTAACGAAACTGACCCAAACGAACCAAAACATTACTATTGGGTCCAAAAAAGTGGATTGGGTGCGTTCATTTTGTTTCTGGTTGAATCGGTGCATCGTTTCATTTCCGGCCCGGATCGATGCATTAAATGCAACACTGGCATGATTTTCGTCACAGTAACGAAACTGACCCAAACGAACCGAAACATAACTATTAGGTCCAAAAAAGTGGATTGGGTGCGTTTGTTTCATTTCTGGATGAATCGGTGCATCGTTTCTTTTCCGGCCCGGATCGGTGCATTAAATGCAACACCGGCATGGTTTTCGGCACAGTAACGAAACTGAACCAAACGAACCAAAACATCACTATTGGGTCCAAAAAAGTGGATTGGGTGCGTTCATTTTGTTTCTAGATGAATCGGTGCATCGTTCCATTTCCGGCCCGGATCGATGCATTAAATGCAACACCGGCATGATTTTTGGCACAGTAACGAAAATGACCCAAACGAACCAAAACATCACTATTGGCTACATAAATGTGGATTTGGCATGTTCGTTTCGTTTCCGGACGAATCGGTGCATCATTTCATTTCCGGCCCGGATCGGTGCATTAAATGCAACACCGGCATGGTTTTCGGCACATTAACGAAACTGACCCAAATGAACCAAAACATTACTATTGGGTCCAAAAAAGTGGATTGGGTGCGTTAATTTTGTTTCTGGATGAATCGGTGCATCATTTCATTTCCGGCCCGGATCGATGCATTAGATGCAACACTGGCATGATTTTCGTCACAGTAACGAAACTGACCCAAACGAACCGAAACCTAACTATTGGGTCCAAAAAAGTGGATTGGGTGCGTTTGTTTCATTTCTGGACGAATCGGAGCATCGTTTCATTTCCGGCCCGGATCGGTGCATTAAATGCAACATCGGCATGGTTTTCGGCACAGTAACGAAACTGACCCAAACGAACCAAAACATTACTATTGGGTTCAAAGAAGTGGATTGGGTGCGTTCATTTTGTTTCTGGATGAATCGGTGCATCGTTTCATTTCCGGCCCGGATCGATGCATTAAATGCAACACTGGCATGATTTTCGTCACAGTAACGAAACTGACCCAAACGAACCGAAACATAACTATTGGGTCCAAAAAAGTGGATTGGGTGCGTTTGTTTCATTTCTGGACGAATCGGTGCATCCTTTCATCTCCGGCCCGGATCGGTGCATTAAATGAAACACCGGCATGGTTTTCGGCACAGTAATGAAACTGACCCAAACGAACCACAACATCACTATTGTGTCCAAAAAAGTGGATTTGGTGCATTCATTTTGTTTCTGGATGAATCGGTGCATCGTTTCATTTCCGGCCCGGATCGATGCATTAAATGCAACACCGGCATGGTTTTCGGCACAGTAACGAAACTGACCCAAATGAACCAAAACAAAACTATTGGGTCCAAAAAAGTTGATTGGGCGCGTTCGTTTCATTTCTGGATGAATCGGTGTATCATTTCATTTCCGGCCCGGATCGGTGCATTAAATGCAACACCGGCATGGTTTTCGGCACAGTAACGAAACTGACCCAAACGAACCAAAACATCACTATTGGGTCCAAAAAAGTGGATTGGGTGCGTTCATTTTGTATCTAGATGAATCGGTGCATCGTTCCATTTCCGGCCCGGATCGATGCATTAAATGCAACACCGGCATGATTTTTGGCACAGTAACGAAAATGACCCAAACGAACCAAAACATCACTATTGGCTACATAAATGTGGATTTGGCATGTTCGTTTCGTTTCTGGACGAATCGGTGCATCGTTTCATTTCCGGCCCAGATCGGTGCATTAAATGCAACACCGGCATGGTTTTCGGCACAGTAACGAAACTGACCCAATCGAACCAAAACATTACTATTGGGTCCAAAAAAGTGGATTGGGTGCGTTCATTTTGTTTCTGGTTGAATCGGTGCATCGTTTCATTTCCGGCCCGGATCGATGCATTAAATGCAACACTGGCATGATTTTCGTCACAGTAACGAAACTGACCCAAACGAACCGAAACATAACTATTGGGTCCAAAAAAGTGGATTGGGTGCGTTTGTTTCATTTCTGGATGAATCGGTGCATCGTTTCTTTTCCGGCCCGGATCGGTGCATTAAATGCAACACCGGCATGGTTTTCGGCACAGTAACGAAACTGACCCAAACGAACCAAAACATCACTATTGGGTCCAAAAAAGTGGATTGGGTGCGTTCATTTTGTTTCTAGATGAATCGGTGCATCGTTCCATTTCCGGCCCGGATCGATGCATTAAATGCAACACCGGCATGATTTTTGGCACAGTAACGAAAATGACCCAAACGAACCAAAACATCACTATTGGCTACATAAATGTGGATTTGGCATGTTCGTTTCGTTTCTGGACGAATCGGAGCATCGTTTCATTTCCGGCCCGGATCGGTGCATTAAATGCAACACCGGCATGGTTTTCGGCACATTAACGAAACTGACCCAAATGAACCAAAACATTACTATTGGGTCCAAAAAAGTGGATTGGGTGCGTTAATTTTGTTTCTGGATGAATCGGTGCATCATTTCATTTCCGGCCCGGATCGATGCATTAGATGCAACACTGGCATGATTTTCGTCACAGTAACGAAACTGACCCAAACGAACCGAAACCTAACTATTGGGTCCAAAAAAGTGGATTGGGTGCGTTTGTTTCATTTCTGGATGAATCGGTGCATCGTTTCATTTCCGGCCCGGATCGGTGCATTAAATGCAACACCGGCATGGTTTTCGGCACAGTAACGAAACTGACCCAAACGAACCAAAACATTACTATTGGGTCCAAAGAAGTGGATTGGGTGCGTTCATTTTGTTTCTGGATGAATCGGTGCATCGTTTCATTTCCGGCCCGGATCGATGCATTAAATGCAACACTGGCATGATTTTCGTCACAGTAACGAAACTGACCCAAACGAACCGAAACATAACTATTGGGTCCAAAAAAGTGGATTGGGTGCGTTTGTTTCATTTCTGGACGAATCGGTGCATCCTTTCATCTCCGGCCCGGATCGGTGCATTAAATGCAACACCGGCATGGTTTTCGGCACAGTAACGAAACTGACCCAAACGAACCACAACATCACTATTGTGTCCAAAAAAGTGGATTTGGTGCGTTCATTTTGTTTCTGGATGAATCGGTGCATCGTTTCATTTCCGGCCCGGATCGATGCATTAAATGCAACACCGGCATTGTTTTCGGCACAGTAACGAAACTGACCCAAACGAACCAAAACAAAACTATTGGGTCCAAAAAAGTTGATTGGGCGCGTTCGTTTCATTTCTGGATGAATCGGTGTATCATTTCATTTCCGGCCCGGATCGGTGCATTAAATGCAACACCGGCATGGTTTTCGGCACAGTAACGAAACTGACCCAAACGAACCAAAACATCACTATTGGGTCCAAAAAAGTGGATTGGGTGCGTTCATTTTGTTTCTAGATGAATCGGTGCATCGTTCCATTTCCGGCCCGGATCGATGCATTAAATGCAACACCGGCATGATTTTTGGCACAATAACGAAAATGACCCGAACGAACCAAAACATCACTATTGGCTACATAAATGTGGATTTGGCATGTTCGTTTCGTTTCTGGGCGAATCGGTGCATCGTTTCATTTCCGGCCCGGATCGGTGCATTAAATGCAACACCGGCATGGTTTTCGGCACATTAACGAAACTGACCCAAATGAACCAAAACATTACTATTGGGTCCAAAAAAGTGAATTGGGTGCGTTCATTTTGTTTCTGGTTGAATCGGTGCTTCGTTTCATTTCCGGCCCGGATCGATGCATTAAATGCAACACTGGCATGATTTTCGTCACAGTAACGAAACTGACCCAAACGAACCGAAACATAACTATTGGTTCCAAAAAAGTGGATTGGGTGCGTTTGTTTCATTTCTGGACGAATCGGTGCATCGTTTCTTTTCCGGCCCGGATCGGTGCATTAAATGCAACACCGGCATGGTTTTTGGCACAGTAACGAAACTGACCCAAACGAACCAAAACATCACTATTGGGTCCAAAAAAGTGGATTGGGTGCGTTCATTTTGTTTCTAGATGAATCGGTGCATCGTTCCATTTCCGGCCCGGATCGATGCATTAAATGCAACACCGGCATGATTTTTGGCACAGTAACGAAAATAACCCAAACGAACCAAAACATCACTATTATCTACATAAATGTGGATTTGGCATGTTCGTTTCGTTTCTGGACGAATCGGTGCATCGTTTCATTTCCAGCCCGGATCGGTGCATTAAATGCAACACCGGAATGGTTTTCGGCACAGTAACGAAACTGACCCAAACGAACCAAAACATTACTATTGGGTCCAAAAAAGTGGATTGGGTGCGTTCATTTTGTTTCTGGATGAATCGGTGCATCATTTCATTTCCGGCCCGGATCGATGCATTAAATGCAACACTGGCATGATTTTCGTCACAGTAATGAAACTGACCCAAACGAACCAAAACATCACTATTGGGTCGAAAAAAGTGGATTGGGTGCGTTCATTTTGTTTCTAGATGAATCGGTGCATCGTTCCATTTCCGGCCCGGATCGATGCATTAAATGCAACACCGGCATGATTTTTGGCACAGTAACGAAAATGACCCAAACGAACCAAAACATCACTATTGGCTACATAAATGTGGATTTGGCATGTTCGTTTCGTTTCTGGACGAATCGGTGCATCGTTTCATTTCCGGCCCGGATCGGTGCATTAAATGCAACACCGGCATGGTTTTCGGCACATTAACAAAACTGACCCAAACGAACCAAAACATTACTATTGGGTCCAAAAAAGTGGATTGGGTGCGTTCATTTTGTTTCTGGATGAATCGGTGCATCGTTTCATTTCCGGCCCGGATCGATGCATTAGATGCAACACTGGCATGATTTTCATCACAGTAACGAAACTGACCCAAACGAACCGAAACATAACTATTGGGTCCAAAAAAGTGGATTGGGTACGTTTGTTTCGTTTCTGGACGAATCGGTGCATCGTTTCATTTCCGGCCCGGATCGGTGCATTAAATGCAACACCGGCATGGTTTTCGGCACAGTAACGAAACTGACCCAAACGAACCAAAACATTACTATTGGGTCCAAAAAAGTGGATTGGGTGCGTTCATTTTGTTTCTGGTTGAATCGGTGCATCGTTTCATTTCCGGCCCGGATCGATGCATTAAATGCAACACTGGCATGGTTTTCGTCATAGTAACGAAACTGACCCAAACGAACCGAAACATAACTATTGGGTCCAAAAAAGTGGATTGGGTGCGTTTGTTTCATTTCTGGAGGAATCGGTGCATCGTTTCTTTTCCGGCCCGGATCGGTGCATTAAATGCAACACCGGCATGGTTTTCGGCACAGTAACGAAACTGACCCAAACGAACCAAAACATCACTATTGGGTCCAAAAAAGTGGATTGGGTGCGTTCATTTTGTTTCTAGATGAATCGGTGCATCGTTCCATTTCCGGCCCGGATCGATGCATTAAATGCAACACCGGCATGATTTTTGGCACAGTAACGAAAATGACCCAAACGAACCAAAACATCACTATTGGCTACATAAATGTGGATTTGGCATGTTCGTTTCGTTTCTGGACGAATCGGTGCATCGTTTCATTTCCGGCCCGGATCGGTGCATTAAATGCAACACCGGCATGGTTTTCGGCACATTAACGAAACTGACCCAAACGAACCAAAACATTACTATTGGGTCCAAAAAAGTGGATTGGGTGCGTTCATTTTGTTTCTGGATGAATCGGTGCATCGTTTCATTTCCGGCCCGGATCGATGCATTAGATGCAACACTGGCATGATTTTCATCACAGTAACGAAACTGACCCAAACGAACCGAAACATAACTATTGGGTCCAAAAAAGTGGATTGGGTGCGTTTGTTTCGTTTCTGGACGAATCGGTGCATCGTTTCATTTCCGGCCCGGATCGGTGCATTAAATGCAACACCGGCATGGTTTTCGGCACAGTAACGAAACTGACCCAAACGAACCAAAACATTACTATTGGGTCCAAAAAAGTGGATTGGGTGCGTTCATTTTGTTTCTGGTTGAATCGGTGCATCGTTTCATTTCCGGCCCGGATCGATGCATTAAATGCAACACCGGCATGATTTTCGTCACAGTAACGAAACTGACCCAAACGAACCGAAACATAACTATTGGGTCCAAAAAAGTGGATTGGGTGCGTTTGTTTCATTTCTGGAGGAATCGGTGCATCGTTTCTTTTCCGGCCCGGATCGGTGCATTAAATGCAACACCGGCATGGTTTTCGGCACAGTAACGAAACTGACCCAAACGAACCAAAACATCACTATTGAGTCCAAAAAAGTGGATTGGGTGCGTTCATTTTGTTTCTAGATGAATCGGTGCATCGTTCCATTTCCGGCCCGGATCGATGCATTAAATGCAACACCGGCATGATTTTTGGCACAGTAACGAAAATGACCCAAACGAACCAAAACATCACTATTGGCTACATAAATGTGGATTTGGCATGTTCGTTTCGTTTCTGGACGAATCGGTGCATCGTTTCATTTCCGGCCCGGATCGGTGCATTAAATGCAACACCGGCATGGTTTTCGGCACATTAACGAAACTGACCCAAATGAACCAAAACATTACTATTGGGTCCAAAAAAGTGGATTGGGTGCGTTAATTTTGTTTCTGGATGAATCAGTGCATCATTTCATTTCCGGCCCGGATCGATGCATTAGATGCAACACTGGCATGATTTTCGTCACAGTAACGAAACTGACCCAAACGAACCGAAACCTAACTATTGGGTCCAAAAAAGTGGATTGGGTGCGTTTGTTTCATTTCTGGACGAATCGGTGCATCGTTTCATTTCCGGCCCGGATCGGTGCATTAAATGCAACATCGGCATGGTTTTCGGCACAGTAACGAAACTGACCCAAACGAACCAAAACATTACTATTGGGTCCAAAGAAGTGGATTGGGTGCGTTCATTTTGTTTCTGGATGAATCGGTGCATCGTTTCATTTCCGGCCCGGATCGATGCATTAAATGCAACACTGGCATGATTTTCGTCACAGTAACGAAACTGACCCAAACGAACCGAAACATAACTATTGGGTCCAAAAAAGTGGATTGGGTGCGTTTGTTTCATTTCTGGACGAATCGGTGCATCCTTTCATCTCCGGCCCGGATCGGTGCATTAAATGAAACACCGGCATGGTTTTCGGCACAGTAATGAAACTGACCCAAACGAACCACAACATCACTATTGTGTCCAAAAAAGTGGATTTGGTGCGTTCATTTTGTTTCTAGATGAATCGGTGCATCGTTCCATTTCCGGCCCGGATCGATGCATTAAATGCAACACCGGCATGATTTTTGGCACAGTAACGAAAATGACCCAAACGAACCAAAACATCACTATTGGCTACATAAATGTGGATTTGGCATGTTCGTTTCGTTTCTGGACGAATCGGTGCATCGTTTCATTTCCGGCCCGGATCGGTGCATTAAATGCAACACCGGCATGGTTTTCGGCACATTAACGAAACTGACCCAAACGAACCAAAACATTACTATTGGGTCCAAAGAAGTGGATTGGGTGCGTTCATTTTGTTTCTGGATGAATCGGTGCATCGTTTCATTTCCGGCCCGGATCGATGCATTAGATGCAACACTGGCATGATTTTCATCACAGTAACGAAACTGACCCAAACGAACCGAAACATAACTATTGGGTCCAAAAAAGTGGATTGGGTGCGTTTGTTTCGTTTCTGGACGAATCGGTGCATCGTTTCATTTCCGGCCCGGATCGGTGCATTAAATGCAACACCGGCATGGTTTTCGGCACAGTAACGAAACTGACCCAAACGAACCAAAACATTACTATTGGGTCCAAAAAAGTGGATTGGGTGCGTTCATTTTGTTTTTGGATGAATCGGTGCATCGTTTCATTTCCGGCCCGGATCGATGCATTAAATGCAACACCGGCATTGTTTTCGGCACAGTAACGAAACTGACCCAAACGAACCAAAACAAAACTATTGGGTCCAAAAAAGTTGATTGGGCGCGTTCGTTTCATTT
Source organism: Echinochloa phyllopogon (assembly GCA_033239725.1). Taxonomy (NCBI): domain Eukaryota; kingdom Viridiplantae; phylum Streptophyta; class Magnoliopsida; order Poales; family Poaceae; genus Echinochloa; species Echinochloa phyllopogon. The sequence continues at coordinate 37,186,944 of BTCW01000018.1, forward strand.
CTGGATGAATCGGTGCATCGTTCCATTTCCGGCCCGGATCGATGCATTAAATGCAACACCGGCATGATTTTTGGCACAGTAACGAAAATGACCCAAACGAACCAAAACATCACTATTGGCTACATAAATGTGGATTTGGCATGTTCGTTTCGTTTCTGGACGAATCGGAGCATCGTTTCATTTCCGGCCCGGATCGGTGCATTAAATGCAACACCGGCATGGTTTTCGGCACATTAACGAAACTGACCCAAATGAACCAAAACATCACTATTGGGTCCAAAAAAGTGGATTGGGTGCGTTAATTTTGTTTCTAGATGAATCGGTGCATCGTTCCATTTCCGGCCTGGATCGATGCATTAAATGCAACACCGGCATGATTTTTGGCACAGTAACGAAAATGACCCAAACGAACCAAAACATCACTATTGGCTACATAAATGTGGATTTGGCATGTTCGTTTCGTTTCTGGGCGAATCGGTGCATCGTTTCATTTCCGGCCCGGATCGGTGCATTAAATGCAACACCGGCATGGTTTTCGGCACATTAACGAAACTGACCCAAATGAACCAAAACATTACTATTGGGTCCAAAAAAGTGGATTGGGTGCGTTCATTTTGTTTCTGGTTGAATCGGTGCATCGTTTCATTTCCGGCCCGGATCGATGCATTAAATGCAACACTGGCATGATTTTCGTCACAGTAACGAAACTGGCCCAAACGAACCGAAACATAACTATTGGGTCCAAAAAAGTGGATTGGGTGCGTTTGTTTCATTTCTGGACGAATCGGTGCATCGTTTCTTTTCCGGCCCGGATCGGTGCATTAAATGCAACACCGACATGGTTTTCGGCACAGTAACGAAACTGACCCAAACGAACCAAAACATCACTATTGGGTCCAAAAAAGTGGATTGGGTGCGTTCATTTTGTTTCTAGATGAATCGGTGCATCGTTCCATTTCCGGCCCGGATCGATGCATTAAATGCAACACCGGCATGATTTTTGGCACAGTAACGAAAATGACCCAAACGAACCAAAACATCACTATTGGCTACATAAATGTGGATTTGGCATGTTCGTTTCGTTTCTGGACGAATCGGTGCATCGTTTCATTTCCGGCCCGGATCGGTGCATTAAATGCAACACCGGCATGGTTTCCGGCACATTAACGAAACTGACCCAAATGAACCAAAACATTACTATTGGGTCCAAAAAAGTGGATTGGGTGCGTTCATTTTGTTTCTGGTTGAATCGGTGCATCGTTTCATTTCCGGCCCGGATCGATGCATTAGATGCAACACTGGCATGATTTTCGTCACAGTAACGAAACTGACCCAAACGAACCGAAACCTAACTATTGGGTCCAAAAAAGTGTATTGGGTGCGTTTGTTTCATTTCTGGACGAATCGGTGCATCGTTTCATTTCCGGCCCGGATCGGTGCATTAAATGCAACACCGGCATGGTTTTCGGCACAGTAACGAAACTGACCCAAACGAACCAAAACATTACTATTGGGTCCAAAGAAGTGGATTGGGTGCGTTCATTTTGTTTCTGGATGAATCGGTGCATCGTTTCATTTCCGGCCCGGATAGATGCATTAAATGCAACACTGGCATGATTTTCGTCACAGTAACGAAACTGACCCAAACGAACCGAAACATAACTATTGGGTCCAAAAAAGTGGATTGGGTGCGTTTGTTTCATTTCTGGACGAATCGGTGCATCCTTTCATCTCCGGCCCGGATCGGTGCATTAAATGCAACACCGGCATGGTTTTCGGCACAGTAACGAAACTGACCCAAACGAACCACAACATCACTATTGTGTCCAAAAAAGTGGATTTGGTGCGTTCATTTTGTTTTTGGATGAATCGGTGCATCGTTTCATTTCCGGCCCGGATCGATGCATTAAATGCAACACCGGCATTGTTTTCGGCACAGTAACGAAACTGACCCAAACGAACCAAAACAAAACTATTGGGTCCAAAAAAGTTGATTGGGCGCGTTCGTTTCATTTCTGGATGAATCGGTGCATCGTTCCATTTCCGGCCCGGATCGATGCATTAAATGCAACACCGGCATGATTTTTGGCACAGTAACGAAAATGACCCAAACGAACCAAAACATCACTATTGGCTACATAAATGTGGATTTGGCATGTTCGTTTCGTTTCTGGACGAATCGGAGCATCGTTTCATTTCCGGCCCGGATCGGTGCATTAAATGCAACACCGGCATGGTTTTCGGCACATTAACGAAACTGACCCAAATGAACCAAAACATCACTATTGGGTCCAAAAAAGTGGATTGGGTGCATTAATTTTGTTTCTAGATGAATCGGTGCATCGTTCCATTTCCGGCCTGGATCGATGCATTAAATGCAACACCGGCATGATTTTTGGCACAGTAACGAAAATGACCCAAACGAACCAAAACATCACTATTGGCTACATAAATGTGGATTTGGCATGTTCGTTTCGTTTCTGGGCGAATCGGTGCATCGTTTCATTTCCGGCCCGGATCGGTGCATTAAATGCAACACCGGCATGGTTTTCGGCACATTAACGAAACTGACCCAAATGAACCAAAACATTACTATTGGGTCCAAAAAAGTGGATTGGGTGCGTTCATTTTGTTTCTGGTTGAATCGGTGCATCGTTTCATTTCCGGCCCGGATCGATGCATTAAATGCAACACTGGCATGATTTTCGTCACAGTAACGAAACTGGCCCAAACGAACCGAAACATAACTATTGGGTCCAAAAAAGTGGATTGGGTGCGTTTGTTTCATTTCTGGACGAATCGGTGCATCGTTTCTTTTCCGGCCCGGATCGGTGCATTAAATGCAACACCGGCATGGTTTTTGGCACAGTAACGAAAATGACCCAAACGAACCAAAACATCACTATTGGCTACATAAATGTGGATTTGGCATGTTCGTTTCGTTTCTGGACGAATCGGTGCATCGTTTCATTTCCGGCCCGGATCGGTGCATTAAATGCAACACCGGCATGGTTTTCGGCACATTAACGAAACTGACCCAAATGAACCAAAACATTACTATTGGGTCCAAAAAAGTGGATTGGGTGCGTTAATTTTGTTTCTGGATGAATCAGTGCATCATTTCATTTCCGGCTCGGATCGATGCATTAGATGCAACACTGGCATGATTTTCGTCACAGTAACGAAACTGACCCAAACGAACCGAAACCTAACTATTGGGTCCAAAAAAGTGGATTGGGTGCGTTTGTTTCATTTCTGGACGAATCGGTGCATCGTTTCATTTCCGGCCCGGATCGATGCATTAAATGCAACACCGGCATGGTTTTCGGCACAGTAACGAAACTGACCCAAACGAACCAAAACATTACTATTGGGTCCAAAAAAGTGGATTGGGTGCGTTTGTTTCATTTCTGGACGAATCGGTGCATCGTTTCTTTTCCGGCCCGGATCGGTGCATTAAATGCAACACCGACATGGTTTTCGGCACAGTAACGAAACTGACCCAAACGAACCAAAACATCACTATTGGGTCCAAAAAAGTGGATTGGGTGCGTTCATTTTGTTTCTAGATGAATCGGTGCATCGTTCCATTTCCGGCCCGGATCGATGCATTAAATGCAACACCGGCATGATTTTTGGCACAGTAACGAAAATGACCCAAACGAACCAAAACATCACTATTGGCTACATAAATGTGGATTTGGCATGTTCGTTTCGTTTCTGGACGAATCGGTGCATCGTTTCATTTCCGGCCCGGATCGGTGCATTAAATGCAACACCGGCATGGTTTCCGGCACATTAACGAAACTGACCCAAATGAACCAAAACATTACTATTGGGTCCAAAAAAGTGGATTGGGTGTGTTCATTTTGTTTCTGGTTGAATCGGTGCATCGTTTCATTTCCGGCCCGGATCGATGCATTAGATGCAACACTGGCATGATTTTCGTCACAGTAACGAAACTGACCCAAACGAACCGAAACCTAACTATTGGGTCCAAAAAAGTGTATTGGGTGCGTTTGTTTCATTTCTGGACGAATCGGTGCATCGTTTCATTTCCGGCCCGGATCGGTGCATTAAATGCAACACCGGCATGGTTTTCGGCACAGTAACGAAACTGACCCAAACGAACCAAAACATTACTATTGGGTCCAAAGAAGTGGATTGGGTGCGTTCATTTTGTTTCTGGATGAATCGGTGCATCGTTTCATTTCCGGCCCGGATCGATGCATTAAATGCAACACTGGCATGATTTTCGTCACAGTAACGAAACTGACCCAAACGAACCGAAACATAACTATTGGGTCCAAAAAAGTGGATTGGGTGCGTTTGTTTCATTTCTGGACGAATCGGTGCATCGTTTCATTTCCGGCCCGGATCGGTGCATTAAATGCAACACCGGCATGGTTTTCGGCACATTAACGAAACTGACCCAAATGAACCAAAACATTACTATTGGGTCCAAAAAAGTGGATTGGGTGCGTTCATTTTGTTTCTGGTTGAATCGGTGCATCGTTTCATTTCCGGCCCGGATCGATGCATTAAATGCAACACTGGCATGATTTTCGTCACAGTAACGAAACTGGCCCAAACGAACCGAAACATAACTATTGGGTCCAAAAAAGTGGATTGGGTGCGTTTGTTTCATTTCTGGACGAATCGGTGCATCGTTTCTTTTCCGGCCCGGATCGGTGCATTAAATGCAACACCGGCATGGTTTTTGGCACAGTAACGAAAATGACCCAAACGAACCAAAACATCACTATTGGCTACATAAATGTGGATTTGGCATGTTCGTTTCGTTTCTGGACGAATCGGTGCATCGTTTCATTTCCGGCCCGGATCGGTGCATTAAATGCAACACCGGCATGGTTTTTGGCACAGTAACGAAACTGACCCAAATGAACCAAAACATTACTATTGGGTCCAAAAAAGTGGATTGGGTGCGTTAATTTTGTTTCTGGATGAATCAGTGCATCATTTCATTTCCGGCCCGGATCGATGCATTAGATGCAACACTGGCATGATTTTCGTCACAGTAACGAAACTGACCCAAACGAACCGAAACCTAACTATTGGGTCCAAAAAAGTGGATTGGGTGCGTTTGTTTCATTTCTGGACGAATCGGTGCATCGTTTCATTTCCGGCCCGGATCGATGCATTAAATGCAACACCGGCATGGTTTTCGGCACAGTAACGAAACTGACCCAAACGAACCAAAACATTACTATTGGGTCCAAAAAAGTGGATTGGGTGCGTTTGTTTCATTTCTGGACGAATCGGTGCATCGTTTCTTTTCCGGCCCGGATCGGTGCATTAAATGCAACACCGACATGGTTTTCGGCACAGTAACGAAACTGACCCAAACGAACCAAAACATCACTATTGGGTCCAAAAAAGTGGATTGGGTGCGTTCATTTTGTTTCTAGATGAATCGGTGCATCGTTCCATTTCCGGCCCGGATCGATGCATTAAATGCAACACCGGCATGATTTTTGGCACAGTAACGAAAATGACCCAAACGAACCAAAACATCACTATTGGCTACATAAATGTGGATTTGGCATGTTCGTTTCGTTTCTGGACGAATCGGTGCATCGTTTCATTTCCGGCCCGGATCGGTGCATTAAATGCAACACCGGCATGGTTTCCGGCACATTAACGAAACTGACCCAAATGAACCAAAACATTACTATTGGGTCCAAAAAAGTGGATTGGGTGTGTTCATTTTGTTTCTGGTTGAATCGGTGCATCGTTTCATTTCCGGCCCGGATCGATGCATTAGATGCAACACTGGCATGATTTTCGTCACAGTAACGAAACTGACCCAAACGAACCGAAACCTAACTATTGGGTCCAAAAAAGTGTATTGGGTGCGTTTGTTTCATTTCTGGACGAATCGGTGCATCGTTTCATTTCCGGCCCGGATCGGTGCATTAAATGCAACACCGGCATGGTTTTCGGCACAGTAACGAAACTGACCCAAACGAACCAAAACATTACTATTGGGTCCAAAGAAGTGGATTGGGTGCGTTCATTTTGTTTCTGGATGAATCGGTGCATCGTTTCATTTCCGGCCCGGATCGATGCATTAAATGCAACACTGGCATGATTTTCGTCACAGTAACGAAACTGACCCAAACGAACCGAAACATAACTATTGGGTCCAAAAAAGTGGATTGGGTGCGTTTGTTTCATTTCTGGACGAATCGGTGCATCGTTTCATTTCCGGCCCGGATCGGTGCATTAAATGCAACACCGGCATGGTTTTCGGCACATTAACGAAACTGACCCAAATGAACCAAAACATTACTATTGGGTCCAAAAAAGTGGATTGGGTGCGTTCATTTTGTTTCTGGTTGAATCGGTGCATCGTTTCATTTCCGGCCCGGATCGATGCATTAGATGCAACACTGGCATGATTTTCGTCACAGTAACGAAACTGACCCAAACGAACCGAAACATAACTATTGGGTCCAAAAAAGTGGATTGGGTGCGTTTGTTTCATTTCTGGACGAATCGGTGCATCGTTTCATTTCCGGCCCGGATCGGTGCATTAAATGCAACACCGGCATGGTTTCCGGCACATTAACGAAACTGACCCAAATGAACCAAAACATTACTATTGGGTCCAAAAAAGTGGATTGGGTGCGTTCATTTTGTTTCTGGTTGAATCAGTGCATCGTTTCATTTCCGGCCCGGATCGATGCATTAGATGCAACACTGGCATGATTTTCGTCACAGTAACGAAACTGACCCAAACGAACCGAAACCTAACTATTGGGTCCAAAAAAGTGTATTGGGTGCGTTTGTTTCATTTCTGGACGAATCGGTGCATCCTTTCATCTCCGGCCCGGATCGGTGCATTAAATGCAACACCGGCATGGTTTTCGGCACAGTAACGAAACTGACCCAAACGAACCAAAACATCACTATTGTGTCCAAAAAAGTGGATTTGGTGCGTTCATTTTGTTTTTGGATGAATCGGTGCATCGTTTCATTTCCGGCCCGGATCGATGCATTAAATGCAACACCGGCATTGTTTTCGGCACAGTAACGAAACTGACCCAAACGAACCAAAACAAAACTATTGGGTCCAAAAAAGTTGATTGGGCGCGTTCGTTTCATTTCTGGATGAATCGGTGCATCGTTCCATTTCCGGCCCGGATCGATGCATTAAATGCAACACCGGCATGATTTTTGGCACAGTAACGAAAATGACCCAAACGAACCAAAACATCACTATTGGCTACATAAATGTGGATTTGGCATGTTCGTTTCGTTTCTGGACGAATCGGAGCATCGTTTCATTTCCGGCCCGGATCGGTGCATTAAATGCAACACCGGCATGGTTTTCGGCACATTAACGAAACTGACCCAAATGAACCAAAACATCACTATTGGGTCCAAAAAAGTGGATTGGGTGCGTTAATTTTGTTTCTAGATGAATCGGCGCATCGTTCCATTTCCGGCCTGGATCGATGCATTAAATGCAACACCGGCATGATTTTTGGCACAGTAACGAAAATGACCCAAACGAACCAAAACATCACTATTGGCTACATAAATGTGGATTTGGCATGTTCGTTTCGTTTCTGGGCGAATCGGTGCATCGTTTCATTTCCGGCCCGGATCGGTGCATTAAATGCAACACCGGCATGGTTTTCGGCACATTAACGAAACTGACCCAAATGAACCAAAACATTACTATTGGGTCCAAAAAAGTGGATTGGGTGCGTTCATTTTGTTTCTGGTTGAATCGGTGCATCGTTTCATTTCCGGCCCGGATCGATGCATTAAATGCAACACTGGCATGATTTTCGTCACAGTAACGAAACTGGCCCAAACGAACCGAAACATAACTATTGGGTCCAAAAAAGTGGATTGGGTGCGTTTGTTTCATTTCTGGACGAATCGGTGCATCGTTTCTTTTCCGGCCCGGATCGGTGCATTAAATGCAACACCGGCATGGTTTTTGGCACAGTAACGAAAATGACCCAAACGAACCAAAACATCACTATTGGCTACATAAATGTGGATTTGGCATGTTCGTTTCGTTTCTGGACGAATCGGTGCATCGTTTCATTTCCGGCCCGGATCGGTGCATTAAATGCAACACCGGCATGGTTTTCGGCACATTAACGAAACTGACCCAAATGAACCAAAACATTACTATTGGGTCCAAAAAAGTGGATTGGGTGCGTTAATTTTGTTTCTGGATGAATCAGTGCATCATTTCATTTCCGGCCCGGATCGATGCATTAGATGCAACACTGGCATGATTTTCGTCACAGTAACGAAACTGACCCAAACGAACCGAAACATAACTATTGGGTCCAAAAAAGTGGATTGGGTGCGTTTGTTTCATTTCTGGACGAATCGGTGCATCGTTTCTTTTCCGGCCCGGATCGGTGCATTAAATGCAACACCGGCATGGTTTTTGGCACAGTAACGAAAATGACCCAAACGAACCAAAACATCACTATTGGCTACATAAATGTGGATTTGGCATGTTCGTTTCGTTTCTGGACGAATCGGTGCATCGTTTCATTTCCGGCCCGGATCGGTGCATTAAATGCAACACCGGCATGGTTTTCGGCACATTAACGAAACTGACCCAAATGAACCAAAACATTACTATTGGGTCCAAAAAAGTGGATTGGGTGCGTTAATTTTGTTTCTGGATGAATCAGTGCATCATTTCATTTCCGGCCCGGATCGATGCATTAGATGCAACACTGGCATGATTTTCGTCACAGTAACGAAACTGACCCAAACGAACCGAAACCTAACTATTGGGTCCAAAAAAGTGGATTGGGTGCGTTTGTTTCATTTCTGGACGAATCGGTGCATCGTTTCATTTCCGGCCCGGATCGATGCATTAAATGCAACACCGGCATGGTTTTCGGCACAGTAACGAAACTGACCCAAACGAACCAAAACATTACTATTGGGTCCAAAAAAGTGGATTGGGTGCGTTTGTTTCATTTCTGGACGAATCGGTGCATCGTTTCTTTTCCGGCCCGGATCGGTGCATTAAATGCAACACCGACATGGTTTTCGGCACAGTAACGAAACTGACCCAAACGAACCAAAACATCACTATTGGGTCCAAAAAAGTGGATTGGGTGCGTTCATTTTGTTTCTAGATGAATCGGTGCATCGTTCCATTTCCGGCCCGGATCGATGCATTAAATGCAACACCGGCATGATTTTTGGCACAGTAACGAAAATGACCCAAACGAACCAAAACATCACTATTGGCTACATAAATGTGGATTTGGCATGTTCGTTTCGTTTCTGGACGAATCGGTGCATCGTTTCATTTCCGGCCCGGATCGGTGCATTAAATGCAACACCGGCATGGTTTCCGGCACATTAACGAAACTGACCCAAATGAACCAAAACATTACTATTGGGTCCAAAAAAGTGGATTGGGTGCGTTCATTTTGTTTCTGGTTGAATCGGTGCATCGTTTCATTTCCGTCCCGGATCGATGCATTAGATGCAACACTGGCATGATTTTCGTCACAGTAACGAAACTGACCCAAACGAACCGAAACCTAACTATTGGGTCCAAAAAAGTGTATTGGGTGCGTTTGTTTCATTTCTGGACGAATCGGTGCATCGTTTCATTTCCGGCCCGGATCGGTGCATTAAATGCAACACCGGCATGGTTTTCGGCACAGTAACGAAACTGACACAAACGAACCAAAACATTACTATTGGGTCCAAAGAAGTGGATTGGGTGCGTTCATTTTGTTTCTGGATGAATCGGTGCATCGTTTCATTTCCGGCCCGGATCGATGCATTAAATGCAACACTGGCATGATTTTCGTCACAGTAACGAAACTGACCCAAACGAACCGAAACATAACTATTGGGTCCAAAAAAGTGGATTGGGTGCGTTTGTTTCATTTCTGGACGAATCGGTGCATCGTTTCATTTCCGGCCCGGATCGGTGCATTAAATGCAACACCGGCATGGTTTTCGGCACATTAACGAAACTGACCCAAATGAACCAAAACATTACTATTGGGTCCAAAAAAGTGGATTGGGTGCGTTCATTTTGTTTCTGGTTGAATCGGTGCATCGTTTCATTTCCGGCCCGGATCGATGCATTAGATGCAACACTGGCATGATTTTCGTCACAGTAACGAAACTGACCCAAACGAACCGAAACATAACTATTGGGTCCAAAAAAGTGGATTGGGTGCGTTTGTTTCATTTCTGGACGAATCGGTGCATCGTTTCATTTCCGGCCCGGATCGGTGCATTAAATGCAACACCGGCATGGTTTCCGGCACATTAACGAAACTGACCCAAAAGAACCAAAACATTACTATTGGGTCCAAAAAAGTGGATTGGGTGCGTTCATTTTGTTTCTGGTTGAATCGGTGCATCGTTTCATTTCCGGCCCGGATCGATGCATTAGATGCAACACTGGCATGATTTTCGTCACAGTAACGAAACTGACCCAAACGAACCGAAACCTAACTATTGGGTCCAAAAAAGTGTATTGGGTGCGTTTGTTTCATTTCTGGACGAATCGGTGCATCGTTTCATTTCCGGCCCGGATCGGTGCATTAAATGCAACACCGGCATGGTTTTCGGCACAGTAACGAAACTGACCCAAACGAACCAAAACATTACTATTGGGTCCAAAGAAGTGGATTGGGTGCGTTCATTTTGTTTCTGGATGAATCGGTGCATCGTTTCATTTCCGGCCCGGATAGATGCATTAAATGCAACACTGGCATGATTTTCGTCACAGTAACGAAACTGACCCAAACGAACCGAAACATAACTATTGGGTCCAAAAAAGTGGATTGGGTGCGTTTGTTTCATTTCTGGACGAATCGGTGCATCCTTTCATCTCCGGCCCGGATCGGTGCATTAAATGCAACACCGGCATGGTTTTCGGCACAGTAACGAAACTGACCCAAACGAACCACAACATCACTATTGTGTCCAAAAAAGTGGATTTGGTGCGTTCATTTTGTTTTTGGATGAATCGGTGCATCGTTTCATTTCCGGCCCGGATCGATGCATTAAATGCAACACCGGCATTGTTTTCGGCACAGTAACGAAACTGACCCAAACGAACCAAAACAAAACTATTGGGTCCAAAAAAGTTGATTGGGCGCGTTCGTTTCATTTCTGGATGAATCGGTGCATCGTTCCATTTCCGGCCCGGATCGATGCATTAAATGCAACACCGGCATGATTTTTGGCACAGTAACGAAAATGACCCAAACGAACCAAAACATCACTATTGGCTACATAAATGTGGATTTGGCATGTTCGTTTCGTTTCTGGATGAATCGGAGCATCGTTTCATTTCCGGCCCGGATCGGTGCATTAAATGCAACACCGGCATGGTTTTCGGCACATTAACGAAACTGACCCAAATGAACCAAAACATCACTATTGGGTCCAAAAAGGTGGATTGGGTGCGTTAATTTTGTTTCTAGATGAATCGGTGCATCGTTCCATTTCCGGCCTGGATCGATGCATTAAATGCAACACCGGCATGATTTTTGGCACAGTAACGAAAATGACCCAAACGAACCAAAACATCACTATTGGCTACATAAATGTGGATTTGGCATGTTCGTTTCGTTTCTGGGCGAATCGGTGCATCGTTTCATTTCCGGCCCGGATCGGTGCATTAAATGCAACACCGGCATGGTTTTCGGCACATTAACGAAACTGACCCAAATGAACCAAAACATTACTATTGGGTCCAAAAAAGTGGATTGGGTGCGTTCATTTTGTTTCTGGTTGAATCGGTGCATCGTTTCATTTCCGGCCCGGATCGATGCATTAAATGCAACACTGGCATGATTTTCGTCACAGTAACGAAACTGGCCCAAACGAACCGAAACATAACTATTGGGTCCAAAAAAGTGGATTGGGTGCGTTTGTTTCATTTCTGGACGAATCGGTGCATCGTTTCTTTTCCGGCCCGGATCGGTGCATTAAATGCAACACCGGCATGGTTTTTGGCACAGTAACGAAAATGACCCAAACGAACCAAAACATCACTATTGGCTACATAAATGTGGATTTGGCATGTTCGTTTCGTTTCTGGACGAATCGGTGCATCGTTTCATTTCCGGCCCGGATCGGTGCATTAAATGCAACACCGGCATGGTTTTCGGCACATTAACGAAACTGACCCAAATGAACCAAAACATTACTATTGGGTCCAAAAAAGTGGATTGGGTGCGTTAATTTTGTTTCTGGATGAATCAGTGCATCATTTCATTTCCGGCCCGGATCGATGCATTAGATGCAACACTGGCATGATTTTCGTCACAGTAACGAAACTGACCCAAACGAACCGAAACCTAACTATTGGGTCCAAAAAAGTGGATTGGGTGCGTTTGTTTCATTTCTGGACGAATCGGTGCATCGTTTCATTTCCGGCCCGGATCGATGCATTAAATGCAACACCGGCATGGTTTTCGGCACAGTAACGAAACTGACCCAAACGAACCAAAACATTACTATTGGGTCCAAAAAAGTGGATTGGGTGCGTTTGTTTCATTTCTGGACGAATCGGTGCATCGTTTCTTTTCCGGCCCGGATCGGTGCATTAAATGCAACACCGACATGGTTTTCGGCACAGTAACGAAACTGACCCAAACGAACCAAAACATCACTATTGGGTCCAAAAAAGTGGATTGGGTGCGTTCATTTTGTTTCTAGATGAATCGGTGCATCGTTCCATTTCCGGCCCGGATCGATGCATTAAATGCAACACTGGCATGATTTTCGTCACAGTAACGAAACTGACCCAAACGAACCGAAACCTAACTATTGGGTCCAAAAAAGTGGATTGGGTGCGTTTGTTTCATTTCTGGACGAATCGGTGCATCGTTTCATTTCCGGCCCGGATCGATGCATTAAATGCAACACCGGCATGGTTTTCGGCACAGTAACGAAACTGACCCAAACGAACCAAAACATTACTATTGGGTCCAAAAAAGTGGATTGGGTGCGTTTGTTTCATTTCTGGACGAATCGGTGCATCGTTTCTTTTCCGGCCCGGATCGGTGCATTAAATGCAACACCGACATGGTTTTCGGCACAGTAACGAAACTGACCCAAACGAACCAAAACATCACTATTGGGTCCAAAAAAGTGGATTGGGTGCGTTCATTTTGTTTCTAGATGAATCGGTGCATCGTTCCATTTCCGGCCCGGATCGATGCATTAAATGCAACACCGGCATGATTTTTGGCACAGTAACGAAAATGACCCAAACGAACCAAAACATCACTATTGGCTACATAAATGTGGATTTGGCATGTTCGTTTCGTTTCTGGACGAATCGGTGCATCGTTTCATTTCCGGCCCGGATCGGTGCATTAAATGCAACACCGGCATGGTTTCCGGCACATTAACGAAACTGACCCAAATGAACCAAAACATTACTATTGGGTCCAAAAAAGTGGATTGGGTGCGTTCATTTTGTTTCTGGTTGAATCGGTGCATCGTTTCATTTCCGGCCCGGATCGATGCATTAGATGCAACACTGGCATGATTTTCGTCACAGTAACGAAACTGACCCAAACGAACCGAAACCTAACTATTGGGTCCAAAAAAGTGTATTGGGTGCGTTTGTTTCATTTCTGGACGAATCGGTGCATCGTTTCATTTCCGGCCCGGATCGGTGCATTAAATGCAACACCGGCATGGTTTTCGGCACAGTAACGAAACTGACCCAAACGAACCAAAACATTACTATTGGGTCCAAAGAAGTGGATTGGGTGCGTTCATTTTGTTTCTGGATGAATCGGTGCATCGTTTCATTTCCGGCCCGGATAGATGCATTAAATGCAACACTGGCATGATTTTCGTCACAGTAACGAAACTGACCCAAACGAACCGAAACATAACTATTGGGTCCAAAAAAGTGGATTGGGTGCGTTTGTTTCATTTCTGGACGAATCGGTGCATCCTTTCATCTCCGGCCCGGATCGGTGCATTAAATGCAACACCGGCATGGTTTTCGGCACAGTAACGAAACTGACCCAAACGAACCACAACATCACTATTGTGTCCAAAAAAGTGGATTTGGTGCGTTCATTTTGTTTTTGGATGAATCGGTGCATCGTTTCATTTCCGGCCCGGATCGATGCATTAAATGCAACACCGGCATTGTTTTCGGCACAGTAACGAAACTGACCCAAACGAACCAAAACAAAACTATTGGGTCCAAAAAAGTTGATTGGGCGCGTTCGTTTCATTTCTGGATGAATCGGTGCATCGTTCCATTTCCGGCCCGGATCGATGCATTAAATGCAACACCGGCATGATTTTTGGCACAGTAACGAAAATGACCCAAACGAACCAAAACATCACTATTGGCTACATAAATGTGGATTTGGCATGTTCGTTTCGTTTCTGGACGAATCGGAGCATCGTTTCATTTCCGGCCCGGATCGGTGCATTAAATGCAACACCGGCATGGTTTTCGGCACAATAACGAAACTGACCCAAATGAACCAAAACATCACTATTGGGTCCAAAAAAGTGGATTGGGTGCGTTAATTTTGTTTCTAGATGAATCGGTGCATCGTTCCATTTCCGGCCTGGATCGATGCATTAAATGCAACACCGGCATGATTTTTGGCACAGTAACGAAAATGACCCAAACGAACCAAAACATCACTATTGGCTACATAAATGTGGATTTGGCATGTTCGTTTCGTTTCTGGGCGAATCGGTGCATCGTTTCATTTCCGGCCCGGATCGGTGCATTAAATGCAACACCGGCATGGTTTTCGGCACATTAACGAAACTGACCCAAATGAACCAAAACATTACTATTGGGTCCAAAAAAGTGGATTGGGTGCGTTCATTTTGTTTCTGGTTGAATCGGTGCATCGTTTCATTTCCGGCCCGGATCGATGCATTAAATGCAACACTGGCATGATTTTCGTCACAGTAACGAAACTGGCCCAAACGAACCGAAACATAACTATTGGGTCCAAAAAAGTGGATTGGGTGCGTTTGTTTCATTTCTGGACGAATCGGTGCATCGTTTCTTTTCCGGCCCGGATCGGTGCATTAAATGCAACACCGGCATGGTTTTTGGCACAGTAACGAAAATGACCCAAACGAACCAAAACATCACTATTGGCTACATAAATGTGGATTTGGCATGTTCGTTTCGTTTCTGGACGAATCGGTGCATCGTTTCATTTCCGGCCCGGATCGGTGCATTAAATGCAACACCGGCATGGTTTTCGGCACATTAACGAAACTGACCCAAATGAACCAAAACATTACTATTGGGTCCAAAAAAGTGGATTGGGTGCGTTAATTTTGTTTCTGGATGAATCAGTGCATCATTTCATTTCCGGCCCGGATCGATGCATTAGATGCAACACTGGCATGATTTTCGTCACAGTAACGAAACTGACCCAAATGAACCGAAACCTAACTATTGGGTCCAAAAAAGTGGATTGGGTGCGTTTGTTTCATTTCTGGACGAATCGGTGCATCGTTTCATTTCCGGCCCGGATCGATGCATTAAATGCAACACCGGCATGGTTTTCGGCACAGTAACGAAACTGACCCAAACGAACCAAAACATTACTATTGGGTCCAAAGAAGTGGATTGGGTGCGTTCATTTTGTTTCTGGATGAATCGGTGCATCGTTTCATTTCCGGCCCGGATCGATGCATTAAATGCAACACTGGCATGATTTTCGTCACAGTAACGAAACTGACCCAAACGAACCGAAACATAACTATTGGGTCCAAAAAAGTGGATTGGGTGCGTTTGTTTCATTTCTGGACGAATCGGTGCATCCTTTCATCTCCGGCCCGGATCGGTGCATTAAATGAAACACCGGCATGGTTTTCGGCACAGTAATGAAACTGACCCAAACGAACCACAACATCACTATTGTGTCCAAAAAAGTGGATTTGGTGCGTTCATTTTGTTTCTGGATGAATCGGTGCATCGTTTCATTTCCGGCCCGGATCGATGCATTAAATGCAACACCGGCATGGTTTTCGGCACAGTAACGAAACTGACCCAAACGAACCAAAACAAAACTATTGGGTCCAAAAAAGTTGATTGGGCGCGTTCGTTTCATTTCTGGATGAATCGGTGTATGATTTCATTTCCGGCCCGGATCGGTGCATTAAATGCAACACCGGCATGGTTTTCGGCACAGTAACGAAACTGACCCAAACGAACCAAAACATCACTATTGGGTCCAAAAAAGTGGATTGGGTGCGTTCATTTTGTATCTAGATGAATCGGTGCATCGTTCCATTTCCGCCCAGGATCGATGCATTAAATGCAACACCGGCATGATTTTTGGCACAGTAACGAAAATGACCCAAACGAACCAAAACATCACTATTGGCTACATAAATGTGGATTTGGCATGTTCGTTTCGTTTCTAGACGAATCGGTGCATCGTTTCATTTCCGGCCCGGATCGGTGCATTAAATGCAACACCGGCATGGTTTTCGGCACAGTAACGAAACTGACCCAAACGAACCAAAACATTACTATTGGGTCCAAAAAAGTGGATTAGATGCGTTCATTTTGTTTCTGGTTGAATCGGTGCATCGTTTCATTTCCGGCCCGGATCGATGCATTAGATGCAACACTGGCATGATTTTCGTCACAGTAACGAAACTGACCCAAACGAACCGAAACCTAACTATTGGGTCCAAAAAAGTGGATTGGGTGCGTTTGTTTCATTTCTGGACGAATCGGTGCATCGTTTCATTTCCGGCCCGGATCGGTGCATTAAATGCAACACCGGCATGGTTTTCGGCACAGTAACGAAACTGACCCAAACGAACTAAAACATTACTATTGGGTCCAAAGAAGTGGATTGGGTGCGTTCATTTTGTTTCTGGATGAATCGGTGCATCGTTTCATTTCCGGCCCGGATCGATGCATTAAATGCAACACTGGCATGATTTTCGTCACAGTAACGAAACTGACCCAAACGAACCGAAACATAACTATTGGGTCCAAAAAAGTGGATTGGGTGCGTTTGTTTCATTTCTGGACGAATCGGTGCATCCTTTCATCTCCGGCCCGGATCGGTGCATTAAATGCAACACCGGCATGGTTTTCGGCACAGTAACGGAACTGACCCAAACGAACCACAACATCACTATTGTGTCCAAAAAAGTGGATTTGGTGCGTTCATTTTGTTTCTGGATGAATCGGTGCATCGTTTCATTTCCGGCCCGGATCGATGCATTAAATGCAACACCGGCATTGTTTTCGGCACAGTAACGAAACTGACCCAAACGAACCAAAACAAAACTATTGGGTCCAAAAAAGTTGATTGGGCGCGTTCGTTTCATTTCTGGATGAATCGGTGTATCATTTCATTTCCGGCCCGGATCGGTGCATTAAATGCAACACCGGCATGGTTTTCGGCACAGTAACGAAACTGACCCAAACGAACCAAAACATCACTATTGGGTGCAAAAAAGTGGATTAGGTGCGTTCATTTTGTTTCTAGATGAATCGGTGCATCGTTCCATTTCCGGCCCGGATCGATGCATTAAATGCAACACCGGCATGATTTTTGGCACAGTAACGAAAATGACCCAAACGAACCAAAACATCACTATTGGCTACATAAATGTGGATTTGGCATGTTCGTTTCGTTTCTGGACGAATCGGAGCATCGTTTCATTTCCGGCCCGGATCGGTGCATTAAATGCAACACCGGCATGGTTTTCGGCACATTAACGAAACTGACCCAAATGAACCAAAACATTACTATTGGGTCCAAAAAAGTGGATTGGGTGCGTTCATTTTGTTTCTGGTTGAATCGGTGCATCGTTTCATTTCCGGCCCGGATCGATGCATTAGATGCAACACTGGCATGATTTTCGTCACAGTAACGAAACTGACCCAAACGAACAGAAACCTAACTATTGGGTCCAAAAAAGTGTATTGGGTGCGTTTGTTTCATTTCTGGACGAATCGGTGCATCGTTTCATTTCCGGCCCGGATCGGTGCATTAAATGCAACACCGGCATGGTTTTCGGCACAGTAACGAAACTGACCCAAACGAACCAAAACATTACTATTGGGTCCAAAGAAGTGGATTGGGTGCGTTCATTTTGTTTCTGGATGAATCGGTGCATCGTTTCATTTCCGGCCCGGATAGATGCATTAAATGCAACACTGGCATGATTTTCGTCACAGTAACGAAACTGACCCAAACGAACCGAAACATAACTATTGGGTCCAAAAAAGTGGATTGGGTGCGTTTGTTTCATTTCTGGACGAATCGGTGCATCCTTTCATCTCCGGCCCGGATCGGTGCATTAAATGCAACACCGGCATGGTTTTCGGCACAGTAACGAAACTGACCCAAACGAACCACAACATCACTATTGTGTCCAAAAAAGTGGATTTGGTGCGTTCATTTTGTTTTTGGATGAATCGGTGCATCGTTTCATTTCCGGCCCGGATCGATGCATTAAATGCAACACCGGCATTGTTTTCGGCACAGTAACGAAACTGACCCAAACGAACCAAAACAAAACTATTGGGTCCAAAAAAGTTGATTGGGCGCGTTCGTTTCATTTCTGGATGAATCGGTGCATCGTTCCATTTCCGGCCCGGATCGATGCATTAAATGCAACACCGGCATGATTTTTGGCACAGTAACGAAAATGACCCAAACGAACCAAAACATCACTATTGGCTACATAAATGTGGATTTGGCATGTTCGTTTCGTTTCTGGACGAATCGGAGCATCGTTTCATTTCCGGCCCGGATCGGTGCATTAAATGCAACACCGGCATGGTTTTCGGCACATTAACGAAACTGACCCAAATGAACCAAAACATTACTATTGGGTCCAAAAAAGTGGATTGGGTGCGTTAATTTTGTTTCTGGATGAATCGGTGCATCATTTCATTTCCGGCCCGGATCGATGCATTAGATGCAACACTGGCATGATTTTCGTCACAGTAACGAAACTGACCCAAACGAACCGAAACCTAACTATTGGGTCCAAAAAAGTGGATTGGGTGCGTTTGTTTCATTTCTGGACGAATCGGTGCATCGTTTCATTTCCGGCCCGGATCGGTGCATTAAATGCAACACCGGCATGGTTTTCGGCACAGTAACGAAACTGACCCAAACGAACCAAAACATTACTATTGGGTCCAAAGAAGTGGATTGGGTGCGTTCATTTTGTTTCTGGATGAATCGGTGCATCGTTTCATTTCCGGCCCGGATCGATGCATTAAATGCAACACTGGCATGATTTTCGTCACAGTAACGAAACTGACCCAAACGAACCGAAACATAACTATTGGGTCCAAAAAAGTGGATTGGGTGCGTTTGTTTCATTTCTGGACGAATCGGTGCATCCTTTCATCTCCGGCCCGGATCGGTGCATTAAATGCAACACCGGCATGGTTTTCGGCACAGTAACGAAACTGACCCAAACGAACCACAACATCACTATTGTGTCCAAAAAAGTGGATTTGGTGCGTTCATTTTGTTTCTGGATGAATCGGTGCATCGTTTCATTTCCGGCCCGGATCGATGCATTAAATGCAACACCGGCATTGTTTTCGGCACAGTAACGAAACTGACCCAAACGAACCAAAACAAAACTATTGGGTCCAAAAAAGTTGATTGGGCGCGTTCGTTTCATTTCTGGATGAATCGGTGTATCATTTCATTTCCGGCCCGGATCGGTGCATTAAATGCAACACCGGCATGGTTTTCGGCACAGTAACGAAACTGACCCAAACGAACCAAAACATCACTATTGGGTCCAAAAAAGTGGATTGGGTGCGTTCATTTTGTTTCTAGATGAATCGGTGCATCGTTCCATTTCCGGCCCGGATCGATGCATTAAATGCAACACCGGCATGATTTTTGGCACAGTAACGAAAATGACCCAAACGAACCCAAACATCACTATTGGCTACATAAATGTGGATTTGGCATGTTCGTTTCGTTTCTGGACGAATCGGTGCATCGTTTCATTTCCGGCCCGGATCGGTGCATTAAATGCAACACCGGCATGGTTTTCGGCACATTAACGAAACTGACCCAAATGAACCAAAACATTACTATTGGGTCCAAAAAAGTGGATTGGGTGCGTTCATTTTGTTTCTGGTTGAATCGGTGCATCGTTTCATTTCCGGCCCGGATCGATGCATTAGATGCAACACTGGCATGATTTTCGTCACAGTAACGAAACTGACCCAAACGAACCGAAACCTAACTATTGGGTCCAAAAAAGTGGATTGGGTGCGTTTGTTTCATTTCTGGACGAATCGGTGCATCGTTTCATTTCCGGCCCGGATCGGTGCATTAAATGCAACACCGGCATGGTTTTCGGCACAGTAACGAAACTGACCCAAACGAACCAAAACATTACTATTGGGTCCAAAGAAGTGGATTGGGTGCGTTCATTTTGTTTCTGGATGAATCGGTGCATCGTTTCATTTCCGGCCCGGATCGATGCATTAAATGCAACACTGGCATGATTTTCGTCACAGTAACGAAACTGAGCCAAACGAACCGAAACATAACTATTGGGTCCAAAAAAGTGGATTGGGTGCGTTTGTTTCATTTCTGGACGAATCGGTGCATCCTTTCATCTCCGGCCCGGATCGGTGCATTAAATGCAACACCGGCATGGTTTTCGGCACAGTAACGAAACTGACCCAAACGAACCACAACATCACTATTGTGTCCAAAAAAGTGGATTTGGTGCGTTCATTTTGTTTTTGGATGAATCGGTGCATCGTTTCATTTCCAGCCCGGATCGATGCATTAAATGCAACACCGGCATTGTTTTCGGCACAGTAACGAAACTGACCCAAACGAACCAAAACAAAACTATTGGGTCCAAAAAAGTTGATTGGGCGCGTTCGTTTCATTTCTGGATGAATCGGTGTATCATTTCATTTCCGGCCCGGATCGGTGCATTAAATGCAACACCGGCATGGTTTTCGGCACAGTAACGAAACTGACCCAAACGAACCAAAACATCACTATTGGGTCCAAAAAAGTGGATTGGGTGCGTTAATTTTGTTTCTAGATGAATCGGTGCATCGTTCCATTTCCGGCCTGGATCGATGCATTAAATGCAACACCGGCATGATTTTTGGCACAGTAACGAAAATGACCCAAACGAACCAAAACATCACTATTGGCTACATAAATGTGGATTTGGCATGTTCGTTTCGTTTCTGGGCGAATCGGTGCATCGTTTCATTTCCGGCCCGGATCGGTGCATTAAATGCAACACCGGCATGGTTTTCGGCACATTAACGAAACTGACCCAAATGAACCAAAACATTACTATTGGGTCCAAAAAAGTGGATTGGGTGCGTTCATTTTGTTTCTGGTTGAATCGGTGCATCGTTTCATTTCCGGCCCGGATCGATGCATTAAATGCAACACTGGCATGATTTTCGTCACAGTAACGAAACTGGCCCAAACGAACCGAAACATAACTATTGGGTCCAAAAAAGTGGATTGGGTGCGTTTGTTTCATTTCTGGACGAATCGGTGCATCCTTTCATCTCCGGCCCGGATCGGTGCATTAAATGAAACACCGGCATGGTTTTCGGCACAGTAATGAAACTGACCCAAACGAACCACAACATCACTATTGTGTCCAAAAAAGTGGATTTGGTGCGTTCATTTTGTTTCTGGATGAATCGGTGCATCGTTTCATTTCCGGCCCGGATCGATGCATTAAATGCAACACCGGCATGGTTTTCGGCACAGTAACGAAACTGACCCAAACGAACCAAAACAAAACTATTGGGTCCAAAAAAGTTGATTGGGCGCGTTCGTTTCATTTCTGGATGAATCGGTGTATGATTTCATTTCCGGCCCGGATCGGTGCATTAAATGCAACACCGGCATGGTTTTCGGCACAGTAACGAAACTGACCCAAACGAACCAAAACATCACTATTGGGTCCAAAAAAGTGGATTGGGTGCGTTCATTTTGTATCTAGATGAATCGGTGCATCGTTCCATTTCCGCCCAGGATCGATGCATTAAATGCAACACCGGCATGATTTTTGGCACAGTAACGAAAATGACCCAAACGAACCAAAACATCACTATTGGCTACATAAATGTGGATTTGGCATGTTCGTTTCGTTTCTAGACGAATCGGTGCATCGTTTCATTTCCGGCCCGGATCGGTGCATTAAATGCAACACCGGCATGGTTTTCGGCACAGTAACGAAACTGACCCAAACGAACCAAAACATTACTATTGGGTCCAAAAAAGTGGATTAGATGCGTTCATTTTGTTTCTGGTTGAATCGGTGCATCGTTTCATTTCCGGCCCGGATCGATGCATTAGATGCAACACTGGCATGATTTTCGTCACAGTAACGAAACTGACCCAAACGAACCGAAACCTAACTATTGGGTCCAAAAAAGTGGATTGGGTGCGTTTGTTTCATTTCTGGACGAATCGGTGCATCGTTTCATTTCCGGCCCGGATCGGTGCATTAAATGCAACACCGGCATGGTTTTCGGCACAGTAACGAAACTGACCCAAACGAACTAAAACATTACTATTGGGTCCAAAGAAGTGGATTGGGTGCGTTCATTTTGTTTCTGGATGAATCGGTGCATCGTTTCATTTCCGGCCCGGATCGATGCATTAAATGCAACACTGGCATGATTTTCGTCACAGTAACGAAACTGACCCAAACGAACCGAAACATAACTATTGGGTCCAAAAAAGTGGATTGGGTGCGTTTGTTTCATTTCTGGACGAATCGGTGCATCCTTTCATCTCCGGCCCGGATCGGTGCATTAAATGCAACACCGGCATGGTTTTCGGCACAGTAACGGAACTGACCCAAACGAACCACAACATCACTATTGTGTCCAAAAAAGTGGATTTGGTGCGTTCATTTTGTTTCTGGATGAATCGGTGCATCGTTTCATTTCCGGCCCGGATCGATGCATTAAATGCAACACCGGCATTGTTTTCGGCACAGTAACGAAACTGACCCAAACGAACCAAAACAAAACTATTGGGTCCAAAAAAGTTGATTGGGCGCGTTCGTTTCATTTCTGGATGAATCGGTGTATCATTTCATTTCCGGCCCGGATCGGTGCATTAAATGCAACACCGGCATGGTTTTCGGCACAGTAACGAAACTGACCCAAACGAACCAAAACATCACTATTGGGTGCAAAAAAGTGGATTAGGTGCGTTCATTTTGTTTCTAGATGAATCGGTGCATCGTTCCATTTCCGGCCCGGATCGATGCATTAAATGCAACACCGGCATGATTTTTGGCACAGTAACGAAAATGACCCAAACGAACCAAAACATCACTATTGGCTACATAAATGTGGATTTGGCATGTTCGTTTCGTTTCTGGACGAATCGGAGCATCGTTTCATTTCCGGCCCGGATCGGTGCATTAAATGCAACACCGGCATGGTTTTCGGCACATTAACGAAACTGACCCAAATGAACCAAAACATTACTATTGGGTCCAAAAAAGTGGATTGGGTGCGTTCATTTTGTTTCTGGTTGAATCGGTGCATCGTTTCATTTCCGGCCCGGATCGATGCATTAGATGCAACACTGGCATGATTTTCGTCACAGTAACGAAACTGACCCAAACGAACCGAAACCTAACTATTGGGTCCAAAAAAGTGTATTGGGTGCGTTTGTTTCATTTCTGGACGAATCGGTGCATCGTTTCATTTCCGGCCCGGATCGGTGCATTAAATGCAACACCGGCATGGTTTTCGGCACAGTAACGAAACTGACCCAAACGAACCAAAACATTACTATTGGGTCCAAAGAAGTGGATTGGGTGCGTTCATTTTGTTTCTGGATGAATCGGTGCATCGTTTCATTTCCGGCCCGGATAGATGCATTAAATGCAACACTGGCATGATTTTCGTCACAGTAACGAAACTGACCCAAACGAACCGAAACATAACTATTGGGTCCAAAAAAGTGGATTGGGTGCGTTTGTTTCATTTCTGGACGAATCGGTGCATCCTTTCATCTCCGGCCCGGATCGGTGCATTAAATGCAACACCGGCATGGTTTTCGGCACAGTAACGAAACTGACCCAAACGAACCACAACATCACTATTGTGTCCAAAAAAGTGGATTTGGTGCGTTCATTTTGTTTTTGGATGAATCGGTGCATCGTTTCATTTCCGGCCCGGATCGATGCATTAAATGCAACACCGGCATTGTTTTCGGCACAGTAACGAAACTGACCCAAACGAACCAAAACAAAACTATTGGGTCCAAAAAAGTTGATTGGGCGCGTTCGTTTCATTTCTGGATGAATCGGTGCATCGTTCCATTTCCGGCCCGGATCGATGCATTAAATGCAACACCGGCATGATTTTTGGCACAGTAACGAAAATGACCCAAACGAACCAAAACATCACTATTGGCTACATAAATGTGGATTTGGCATGTTCGTTTCGTTTCTGGACGAATCGGAGCATCGTTTCATTTCCGGCCCGGATCGGTGCATTAAATGCAACACCGGCATGGTTTTCGGCACATTAACGAAACTGACCCAAATGAACCAAAACATTACTATTGGGTCCAAAAAAGTGGATTGGGTGCGTTAATTTTGTTTCTGGATGAATCGGTGCATCATTTCATTTCCGGCCCGGATCGATGCATTAGATGCAACACTGGCATGATTTTCGTCACAGTAACGAAACTGACCCAAACGAACCGAAACCTAACTATTGGGTCCAAAAAAGTGGATTGGGTGCGTTTGTTTCATTTCTGGACGAATCGGTGCATCGTTTCATTTCCGGCCCGGATCGGTGCATTAAATGCAACACCGGCATGGTTTTCGGCACAGTAACGAAACTGACCCAAACGAACCAAAACATTACTATTGGGTCCAAAGAAGTGGATTGGGTGCGTTCATTTTGTTTCTGGATGAATCGGTGCATCGTTTCATTTCCGGCCCGGATCGATGCATTAAATGCAACACTGGCATGATTTTCGTCACAGTAACGAAACTGACCCAAACGAACCGAAACATAACTATTGGGTCCAAAAAAGTGGATTGGGTGCGTTTGTTTCATTTCTGGACGAATCGGTGCATCCTTTCATCTCCGGCCCGGATCGGTGCATTAAATGCAACACCGGCATGGTTTTCGGCACAGTAACGAAACTGACCCAAACGAACCACAACATCACTATTGTGTCCAAAAAAGTGGATTTGGTGCGTTCATTTTGTTTCTGGATGAATCGGTGCATCGTTTCATTTCCGGCCCGGATCGATGCATTAAATGCAACACCGGCATTGTTTTCGGCACAGTAACGAAACTGACCCAAACGAACCAAAACAAAACTATTGGGTCCAAAAAAGTTGATTGGGCGCGTTCGTTTCATTTCTGGATGAATCGGTGTATCATTTCATTTCCGGCCCGGATCGGTGCATTAAATGCAACACCGGCATGGTTTTCGGCACAGTAACGAAACTGACCCAAACGAACCAAAACATCACTATTGGGTCCAAAAAAGTGGATTGGGTGCGTTCATTTTGTTTCTAGATGAATCGGTGCATCGTTCCATTTCCGGCCCGGATCGATGCATTAAATGCAACACCGGCATGATTTTTGGCACAGTAACGAAAATGACCCAAACGAACCCAAACATCACTATTGGCTACATAAATGTGGATTTGGCATGTTCGTTTCGTTTCTGGACGAATCGGTGCATCGTTTCATTTCCGGCCCGGATCGGTGCATTAAATGCAACACCGGCATGGTTTTCGGCACATTAACGAAACTGACCCAAATGAACCAAAACATTACTATTGGGTCCAAAAAAGTGGATTGGGTGCGTTCATTTTGTTTCTGGTTGAATCGGTGCATCGTTTCATTTCCGGCCCGGATCGATGCATTAGATGCAACACTGGCATGATTTTCGTCACAGTAACGAAACTGACCCAAACGAACCGAAACCTAACTATTGGGTCCAAAAAAGTGGATTGGGTGCGTTTGTTTCATTTCTGGACGAATCGGTGCATCGTTTCATTTCCGGCCCGGATCGGTGCATTAAATGCAACACCGGCATGGTTTTCGGCACAGTAACGAAACTGACCCAAACGAACCAAAACATTACTATTGGGTCCAAAGAAGTGGATTGGGTGCGTTCATTTTGTTTCTGGATGAATCGGTGCATCGTTTCATTTCCGGCCCGGATCGATGCATTAAATGCAACACTGGCATGATTTTCGTCACAGTAACGAAACTGAGCCAAACGAACCGAAACATAACTATTGGGTCCAAAAAAGTGGATTGGGTGCGTTTGTTTCATTTCTGGACGAATCGGTGCATCCTTTCATCTCCGGCCCGGATCGGTGCATTAAATGCAACACCGGCATGGTTTTCGGCACAGTAACGAAACTGACCCAAACGAACCACAACATCACTATTGTGTCCAAAAAAGTGGATTTGGTGCGTTCATTTTGTTTTTGGATGAATCGGTGCATCGTTTCATTTCCAGCCCGGATCGATGCATTAAATGCAACACCGGCATTGTTTTCGGCACAGTAACGAAACTGACCCAAACGAACCAAAACAAAACTATTGGGTCCAAAAAAGTTGATTGGGCGCGTTCGTTTCATTTCTGGATGAATCGGTGTATCATTTCATTTCCGGCCCGGATCGGTGCATTAAATGCAACACCGGCATGGTTTTCGGCACAGTAACGAAACTGACCCAAACGAACCAAAACATCACTATTGGGTCCAAAAAAGTGGATTGGGTGCGTTAATTTTGTTTCTAGATGAATCGGTGCATCGTTCCATTTCCGGCCTGGATCGATGCATTAAATGCAACACCGGCATGATTTTTGGCACAGTAACGAAAATGACCCAAACGAACCAAAACATCACTATTGGCTACATAAATGTGGATTTGGCATGTTCGTTTCGTTTCTGGGCGAATCGGTGCATCGTTTCATTTCCGGCCCGGATCGGTGCATTAAATGCAACACCGGCATGGTTTTCGGCACATTAACGAAACTGACCCAAATGAACCAAAACATTACTATTGGGTCCAAAAAAGTGGATTGGGTGCGTTCATTTTGTTTCTGGTTGAATCGGTGCATCGTTTCATTTCCGGCCCGGATCGATGCATTAAATGCAACACTGGCATGATTTTCGTCACAGTAACGAAACTGGCCCAAACGAACCGAAACATAACTATTGGGTCCAAAAAAGTGGATTGGGTGCGTTTGTTTCATTTCTGGACGAATCGGTGCATCGTTTCTTTTCCGGCCCGGATCGGTGCATTAAATGCAACACCGGCATGGTTTTTGGCACAGTAATGAAACTGACCCAAACGAACCAAAACATCACTATTGGGTCCAAAAAAGTGGATTGGGTGCGTTCATTTTGTTTCTAGATGAATCGGTGCATCGTTCCATTTCCGGCCCGGATCGATGCATTAAATGCAACACCGGCATGATTTTTGGCACAGTAACGAAAATAACCCAAACGAACCAAAACATCACTATTGTCTACATAAATATGGATTTGGCATGTTCGTTTCGTTTCTGGATGAATCGGTGCATCGTTTCATTTCCATCCCGGATCGGTGCATTAAATGCAACACCGGAATGGTTTTCGGCCCAGTAACGAAACTGACCCAAACGAACCAAAACATTACTATTGGGTCCAAAAAAGTGGATTAGGTGCGTTCATTTTGTTTCTGGATGAATCGGTGCATCATTTCATTTCCGGCCCGGATCGATGCATTAAATGCAACACTGGCATGATTTTCGTCACAGTAATGAAACTGACCCAAACGAACCAAAACATCACTATTGGGTCAAAAAAAGTGGATTGGGTGCGTTCATTTTGTTTCTAGATGAATCGGTGCATCGTTCCATTTCCGGCCCGGATCGATGCATTAAATGCAACACCGGCATGATTTTTGGCACACTAACGAAAATGACCCAAACGAACCAAAACATCACTATTGGCTACATAAATGTGGATTTGGCATGTTCCTTTCATTTCTGGACGAATCGGTGCATCGTTTCATTTCCGGCCCGGATCGGTGCATTAAATGCAACACCGGCATGGTTTTCGGCACATTAACGAAACTGACCCAAACGAACCAAAACATTACTATTGGGTCCAAAAGAGTGGATTGGGTGCGTTCATTTTGTTTCTGGATGAATCGGTGCATCGTTTCATTTCCGGCCCGGATCGATGCATTAGATGCAACACTGGCATGATTTTCATCACAGTAACGAAACTGACCCAAACGAACCGAAACATAACTATTGGGTCCAAAAAAGTGGATTGGGTGCGTTTGTTTCATTTCTGGACGAATCGGTGCATCGTTTCTTTTCCGGCCCGGATCGGTGCATTAAATGCAACACCGACATGGTTTTCGGCACAGTAACGAAACTGACCCAAACGAACCAAAACATCACTATTGGGTCCAAAAAAGTGGATTGGGTGCGTTCATTTTGTTTCTAGATGAATCGGTGCATCGTTCCATTTCCGGCCCGGATCGATGCATTAAATGCAACACCGGCATGATTTTTGGCACAGTAACGAAAATGACCCAAACGAACCAAAACATCACTATTGGCTACATAAATGTGGATTTGGCATGTTCGTTTCATTTCTGGACGAATCGGTGCATCGTTTCATTTCCGGCCCGGATCGGTGCATTAAATGCAACACTGGCATGATTTTCGTCACAGTAACGAAACTGACCCAAACGAACCGAAACTTGACTATTGGGTCCAAAATAGTGGATTGGGTGCGTTTGTTTTGTTTCTGGACGAATCGGTGCGTCATTTCATTTCCGGCCCGGATCGGTGCATTAAATGCACCAACGGCATGGTTTTCGGCACAGTAACGAAACTGACCCAAACGAACCAAAACATCACTATTGGGTCCAAAAAAGTCGATTGATCGCGTTCGTTTCATTTCTGGATGAATCGGTGCATCATTCCATTTCCGGCCCGGATCGATGCATTAAATGCAACACCGGCATGATTTTTGGCACAGTAACGAAAATGACCCAAACGAACCAAAACATCACTATTGGCTACATAAATGTGGATTTGGCATGTTCATTTCGTTTGTGGACGAATCGGTGCATCGTTTCATTTCCGGCCCGGATCGGTGCATTAAATGCAACACCGGCATGGTTTTCGGCACAGTAACGAAACTGACCCAAACGAACCAAAACATTACTATTGGGTCCAAAAAAGTGGATTGGGTGCGTTCATTTTGTTTCTGGATGAATCGGTGCATCGTTTCATTTCCGGCCCGGATCGATGCATTGGATGCAACACCGGCATGATTTTCGTCACAGTAACGAAACTGACCCAAACGAACCGAAACATAACTATTGGCTACATAAATGTGGATTTGGCATGTTCGTTTCGTTTCTAGACGAATCGGAGCATCGTTTCATTTCCGGCCCGGATCGGTGCATTAAATGCAACACCGGCATGGTTTTCGGCACAGTAACGAAACTGACCCAAACGAACCAAAACATTACTATTGGGTCCAAAAAAGTGGATTGGGTGCATTCATTTTGTTTCTGGATGAATCGGTGCATCGTTTAATTTCCGGCCCGGATCGATGCATTAGATGCAACACTGGCATGATTTTCGTCACAGTAACGAAACTAACCCAAACGAACTGAAACATAACTATTGGGTCCAGAAAAGTGGATTGGGTGCGTTTGTTTCATTTCTGGACGAATCGGTGCATCGTTTCATTTCCGGCCCGGATCGGTGCATTAAATGCAACACCGGCATGGTTTTCGGCACAGTAACGAAACTGACCCAAACGAACCAAAACATCACTATTGGGTCCAAAAAAGTGGATTGGGTGCGTTCATTTTGTTTCTAGATGAATCGGTGCATCGTTCCATTTCCGGCCCGGATCGATGCATTAAATGCAACACCGGCATGATTTTTGTCACAGTAACGAAACTGACCCAAACGAACCGAAACATAACTATTGGGTCCAAAAAAGTGGATTGGGTGCGTTTGTTTCATTTCTGGACGAATCGGTGCATCCTTTCATCTCCGGCCCGGATCGGTGCATTAAATGCAACACCGGCATGGTTTTCGGCACAGTAACGAAACTGACCCAAACGAACCAAAACATCACTATTGGGTCCAAAAAAGTGGATTTGGCATGTTCGGCACAGTAACGAAACTGACCCAAACGAACCAAAACATTACTATTGGGTCCAAAAAAGTGGATTGGGTGCGTTCATTTTGTTTCTGGATGAATCGGTGCATCGTTTCATTTCCGGCCCGGATCGATGCATTGGATGCAACACCGGCATGATTTTCGTCACAGTAACGAAACTGACCCAAACGAACCGAAACATAACTATTGGCTACATAAATGTGGATTTGGCATGTTCGTTTCGTTTCTAGACGAATCGGAGCATCGTTTCATTTCCGGCCCGGATCGGTGCATTAAATGCAACACCGGCATGGTTTTCGGCACAGTAACGAAACTGACCCAAACGAACCAAAACATTACTATTGGGTCCAAAAAAGTGGATTGGGTGCGTTCATTTTGTTTCTGGATGAATCGGTGCATCGTTTCATCTCCGGCCCGGATCGGTGCATTAAATGCAACACCGGCATGGTTTTCGGCACAGTAACGAAACTGACCCAAACGAACCAAAACATCTCTATTGGGTCCAAAAAAGTGGATTGGGTGCATTCATTTTGTTTCTAGATGAATCGGTGCATCGTTCCATTTCCGGCCCGGATCGATGCATTAAATGCAACACCGGCATGATTTTTGGCATAGTAACGAAAATGACCCAAACGAACCAAAACATCACTATTGGCTACATAAATGTGGATTTGGCATGTTCGTTTCGTTTCTGGACGAATTGGTGCATCGTTTCATTTCCGGCCCGGATCGGTGCATTAAATGCAACACCGGCATGGTTTTCGGCACAGTAACGAAACTGACCCAAACGAACCAAAACATTACTATTGGGTCCAAAAAAGTGGATTGGGTGCATTCATTTTGTTTCTGGATGAATCGGTGCATCATTTGGGTCATTTACTGTGCCGAAATGAAACGAACGCGATCAATCGACTTTTTTGGACCCAATAGTGATGTTTTGGTTCGTTTGGGTCAGTTTCGTTACTGTGCCGAAAACCATGCCGTTGGTGCATTTAATGCACCGATCCGGGCCGGAAATGAAATGATGCACCGATTCGTCCATAAACGAAACGAACATGCCAAATCCACATTTATGTAGCCAATAGTGATGTTTTGGTTCGTTTGGGCCATTTTCGTTACTGTGCCAAAAATCATGCCGGTGTTGCATTTAATGCATCGATCCGGGCCGGAAATGGAACGATGCACCGATTCATCTAGAAACAAAATGAACGCACCCAATCCACTTTTTTGGACCCAATAGTGATGTTTTGGTTCGTTAGGGTCAGTTTCGTTACTGTGCCGAAAACCATGCCGGTGTTGCATTTAATGCACCGATCCGGGCCGGAAAAGAAACGATGCACCGATTCGTCCAGAAATGAAACAAACGCACCCAATCCACTTTTTTGGACCCAATAGTTATGTTTCGGTTCGTTTGGGTCAGTTTCGTTACTGTGACGAAAATCATGCCAGTGTTGCATCTAATGCATCGATCCGGGCCGGAAAAGAAACGATGCACCGATTCATCCAGAAACAAAATGAACGCACCCAATCCACTTTTTTGGACCCAATAGTAATGTTTTGGTTCGTTTGGGTCAGTTTCGTTACTGTGCTGAAAACCATGCCGGTGTTGCATTTAATGCACCGATCCGGGCCGGAAATGAAACGATGCACCGATTCATCCAGAAATGAAACAAACGCACCCAATCCACTTTTTTGGACCCAATAGTTATGTTTCGGTTCGTTTGGGTCAGTTTCGTTACTGTGACGAAAATCATGCCAGTGTTGCATCTAATGCATCGATCCGGGCCGGAAAAGAAACGATGCACCGATTCATCCAGAAACAAAATGAACGCACCCAATCCACTTTTTTGGACCCAATAGTAATGTTTTGGTTCGTTTGGGTCAGTTTCGTTACTGTGCCGAAAACCATGCCGGTGTTGCATTTAATGCACCGATCCGGGCCGGAAATGAAACGATGCACCGATTCATCCAGAAATGAAACAAACGCACCCAATCCACTTTTTTGGACCCAATAGTTATGTTTCGGTTCGTTTGGGTCAGTTTCGTTACTGTGACGAAAATCATGCCAGTGTTGCATCTAATGCATCGATCCGGGCCGGAAATGAAATGATGCACCGATTCATCCAGAAACAAAATGAATGCACCCAATCCACTTTTTTGGACCCAATAGGATGTGAACCCACTGGGGTTTGTGCCCGATCTTTCGATGAGAGGCGTGGGGGATAACTCGATTGGAGGAGACGACGTTCACGGCCCGACTACAACCTTTCAAAGACTGCGCCTTAGCGACCGATACACCACCTCCTATGGATGCCGCGATCTTGTGGGAGCGCGTCACCTGACCTGTCCTGCAAGCAATCGAAGAACTAGCAAGAACAAGTATGATACGAGTACTGAATTTACTAGATGGGAATTTAAGTATCTCAATCTCAAACTCAATCACCAACGAAGTGGGGTTCCGTCGACTCGAAGACGGGCGGCTGGACCAGCACGCGCGCTTACAAGCAAGTAGCAATGGCTAAACTTGATCTAAACAAAACCCAATCTGTTTGTGGCGGCTATGAAGGTATAAAAGAGGGTGAATGACGACCAGGATGAGTTTGGGGTCGTCCTACAACCCTAGGACGCGCCCCTAATGGACCCAACTTGATACACGGCCCATTGGCCCAAAATAAGGTGACGCAGCACCGTGGGCAGAAAAGGTCTCGGTAGTAAATCGATGATTGCGGCCGCATCTGAACAGGTACGAGGATGAGTCCGGATCCATCTGAAAGTAGACTTTATAAGCTTTCCATCAAGTACTTAAACGCCCAAAACGGAGTCCGGATGAAACCGTGGTGGCCGTCGTAAGTCAGCACTTTCCTGCAGTCCGAATCCAGACTTTCCAAAACGTGTTGGATTTGGTCTCTTTCCTTCCTTAGGCCAATGTGACGTGGTAACCTGATGGGGGACGTGGGAATACTTAGAATTGGTCCCCAATCAACTTCTTTGGTCCTCCATGTCTTCCATATGTGTCTAGCACTCTTTTTAATCCACGTATGTATTTCTGAAAATGAGAATGAACACACATCATGGCGCAGCATCAATTCATCGAATGTACCAACAATAATTGTGATATAGGATTGATTCACCTTTGGTTTACAAGCCATTAATATGGTCGTATCTAAGCCGGTGATGTCCTCATCAAATAGTAATGTTTTGGTTCGTTTGGGTCAGTTTCGTTACTGTGCCGAAAACCATGCCGGTGTTGCATTTAATGCACCGATCCGGGCCGGAAATGAAACGATGCACCAATTCGTCCAGAAACGAAACGAACATGCCAAATCCACATTTATGTAGCCAATAGTGATGTTTTGGTTCGTTTGGGTCATTTTCGTTACTATGCCAAAAACCATGCCGGTGTTGCATTTAATGCATCGATCCGGGCCGGAAATGGAACGATGCACCGATTCATCTAGAAACAAAATGAATGCACCCAATCCACTTTTTTGGACCCAATAGAGATGTTTTGGTTCGTTTGGGTCAGTTTCGTTACTGTGCCGAAAACCATGCCGGTGTTGCATTTAATGCACCGATCCGGGCCGGAGATGAAACGATGCACCGATTCATCCAGAAACAAAATGAACGCACCCAATCCACTTTTTTGGACCCAATAGTAATGTTTTGGTTCGTTTGGGTCAGTTTCGTTACTGTGCCGAAAACCATGCCGGTGTTGCATTTAATGCACCGATCCGGGCCGGAAATGAAACGATGCACCGATTCGTCCAGAAACGAAACGAACATGCCAAATCCACATTTATGTAGCCAATAGTGATGTTTTGGTTCGTTTGGGTCATTTTCGTTACTATGCCAAAAACCATGCCGGTGTTGCATTTAATGCATCGATCCGGGCCGGAAATGGAACGATGCACCGATTCATCTAGAAACAAAATGAATGCACCCAATCCACTTTTTTGGACCCAATAGAGATGTTTTGGTTCGTTTGGGTCAGTTTCGTTACTGTGCCGAAAACCATGCCGGTGTTGCATTTAATGCACCGATCCGGGCCGGAGATGAAACGATGCACCGATTCATCCAGAAACAAAATGAACGCACCCAATCCACTTTTTTGGACCCAATAGTAATGTTTTGGTTCGTTTGGGTCAGTTTCGTTACTGTGCCGAAAACCATGCCGGTGTTGCATTTAATGCACCGATCCGGGCCGGAAATGAAACGATGCTCCGATTCGTCTAGAAACGAAACGAACATGCCAAATCCACATTTATGTAGCCAATAGTTATGTTTCGGTTCGTTTGGGTCAGTTTCGTTACTGTGACGAAAATCATGCCGGTGTTGCATCCAATGCATCGATCCGGGCCGGAAATGAAACGATGCACCGATTCATCCAGAAACAAAATGAACGCACCCAATCCACTTTTTTGGACCCAATAGTAATGTTTTGGTTCATTTGGGTCAGTTTCGTTACTGTGCCGAACATGCCAAATCCACTTTTTTGGACCCAATAGTGATGTTTTGGTTCGTTTGGGTCAGTTTCGTTACTGTGCCGAAAACCATGCCGGTGTTGCATTTAATGCACCGATCCGGGCCGGAGATGAAAGGATGCACCGATTCGTCCAGAAATGAAACAAACGCACCCAATCCACTTTTTTGGACCCAATAGTTATGTTTCGGTTCGTTTGGGTCAGTTTCGTTACTGTGACAAAAATCATGCCGGTGTTGCATTTAATGCATCGATCCGGGCCGGAAATGGAACGATGCACCGATTCATCTAGAAACAAAATGAACGCACCCAATCCACTTTTTTGGACCCAATAGTGATGTTTTGGTTCGTTTGGGTCAGTTTCGTTACTGTGCCGAAAACCATGCCGGTGTTGCATTTAATGCACCGATCCGGGCCGGAAATGAAACGATGCACCGATTCGTCCAGAAATGAAACAAACGCACCCAATCCACTTTTCTGGACCCAATAGTTATGTTTCAGTTCGTTTGGGTTAGTTTCGTTACTGTGACGAAAATCATGCCAGTGTTGCATCTAATGCATCGATCCGGGCCGGAAATTAAACGATGCACCGATTCATCCAGAAACAAAATGAACGCACCCAATCCACTTTTTTGGACCCAATAGTAATGTTTTGGTTCGTTTGGGTCAGTTTCGTTACTGTGCCGAAAACCATGCCGGTGTTGCATTTAATGCACCGATCCGGGCCGGAAATGAAACGATGCACCGATTCGTCCACAAACGAAATGAACATGCCAAATCCACATTTATGTAGCCAATAGTGATGTTTTGGTTCGTTTGGGTCATTTTCGTTACTGTGCCAAAAATCATGCCGGTGTAGCATTTAATGCATCGATCCGGGCCGGAAATGGAATGATGCACCGATTCATCCAGAAATGAAACGAACGCGATCAATCGACTTTTTTGGACCCAATAGTGATGTTTTGGTTCGTTTGGGTCAGTTTCGTTACTGTGCCGAAAACCATGCCGTTGGTGCATTTAATGCACCGATCCGGGCCGGAAATGAAATGATGCACCGATTCGTCCAGAAACGAAACAAACGCACCCAATCCACTTTTTTGGACCCAATAGTGATGTTTTGGGTGCGTTTGTTTCATTTCTGGACGAATCGGTGCATCGTTTCTTTTCCGGCCCGGATCGGTGCATTAAATGCAACACCGGCATGGTTTTCGGCACAGTAACGAAACTGACCCTAACGAACCAAAACATCACTATTGGGTCCAAAAAAGTGGATTGGGTGCGTTCATTTTGTTTCTAGATGAATCGGTGCATCGTTCCATTTCCGGCCCGGATCGATGCATTAAATGCAACACCGGCATGATTTTTGGCACAGTAACGAAAATGGCCCAAACGAACCAAAACATCACTATTGGCTACATAAATGTGGATTTGGCATGTTCGTTTCGTTTATGGACGAATCGGTGCATCATTTCATTTCCGGCCCGGATCGGTGCATTAAATGCAACACCGGCATGGTTTTCGGCACAGTAACGAAACTGACCCAAACGAACCAAAACATTACTATTGGGTCCAAAAAAGTGGATTGGGTGCGTTCATTTTGTTTCTGGTTGAATCGGTGCATCATTTCATTTCCGGCCCAGATCGATGCATTAAATGCAACACTGGCATGATTTTCGTCACAGTAACGAAACTGACCCAAACGAACCGAAACATGACTATTGGGTCCAAAATAGTGGATTGGGTGCGTTTGTTTCGTTTCTGGATGAATCGGTGCGTCCTTTCATCTCCGGCCCGGATCGGTGCATTAAATGCAACACCGGCATGGTTTTCGGCACAGTAACGAAACTGACCCAAACGAACCAAAACATCACTATTGGGTCCAAAAAAGTGGATTTGGCATGTTCGGCACAGTAACGAAACTGACCCAAACGAACCAAAACATTACTATTGGGTCCAAAAAAGTGGATTGGGTGCGTTCATTTTGTTTCTGGATGAATCGGTGCATCGTTTCATTTCCGGCCCGGATCGATGCATTGGATGCAACACCGGCATGATTTTCGTCACAGTAACGAAACTGACCCAAACGAACCGAAACATAACTATTGGCTACATAAATGTGGATTTGGCATGTTCGTTTCGTTTCTAGACGAATCGGAGCATCGTTTCATTTCCGGCCCGGATCGGTGCATTAAATGCAACACCGGCATGGTTTTCGGCATAGTAACGAAACTGACCCAAACGAACCAAAACATTACTATTGGGTCCAAAAAAGTGGATTGGGTGCGTTCATTTTGTTTCTGGATGAATCGGTGCATCGTTTCATCTCCGGCCCGGATCGGTGCATTAAATGCAACACCGGCATGGTTTTCGGCACAGTAACGAAACTGACCCAAACGAACCAAAACATCTCTATTGGGTCCAAAAAAGTGGATTGGGTGCATTCATTTTGTTTCTAGATGAATCGGTGCATCGTTCCATTTCCGGCCCGGATCGATGCATTAAATGCAACACCGGCATGATTTTTGGCACAGTAACGAAAATGACCCAAACGAACCAAAACATCACTATTGGCTACATAAATGTGGATTTGGCATGTTCGTTTCGTTTCTGGACGAATCGGTGCATCGTTTCATTTCCGGCCCGGATCGGTGCATTAAATGCAACACCGGCATGGTTTTCGGCACAGTAACGAAACTGACCCAAACGAACCAAAACATTACTATTGGGTCCAAAAAAGTGGATTGGGTGCGTTCATTTTGTTTCTGGATGAATCGGTGCATCATTTCATTTCCGGCCCGGATCGATGCATTAGATGCAACACTGGCATGATTTTCGTCACAGTAACGAAACTGACCCAAACGAACCGAAACATAACTATTGGGTCCAAAAAAGTGGATTGGGTGCGTTTGTTTCATTTCTGGATGAATCGGTGCATCGTTTCATTTCCGGCCCGGATCGGTGCATTAAATGCAACACCGGCATGGTTTTCGGCACAGTAACGAAACTGACCCAAACGAACCAAAACATTACTATTGGGTCCAAAAAAGTGGATTGGGTGCGTTCATTTTGTTTCTGGATGAATCGGTGCATCGTTTCTTTTCCGGCCCGGATCGATGCATTAGATGCAACACTGGCATGATTTTCGTCACAGTAACGAAACTGACCCAAATGAACCGAAACATAACTATTGGGTCCAAAAAAGTGGATTGGGTGCGTTTGTTTCATTTTTGGACGAATCGGTGCATCGTTTCTTTTCCGGCCCGGATCGGTGCATTAAATGCAACACCGGCATGGTTTTCGGCACAGTAACGAAACTAACCCTAACGAACCAAAACATCACTATTGGGTCCAAAAAAGTGGATTGGGTGCGTTCATTTTGTTTCTAGATGAATCGGTGCATCGTTCCATTTCCGGCCCGGATCGATGCATTAAATGCAACACCGGCATGATTTTTGGCGCAGTAACGAAAATGGCCCAAACGAACCAAAACATCACTATTGTCTACATAAATGTGGATTTGGCATGTTCGTTTCGTTTATGGACGAATCGGTGCATCGTTTCATTTCCGGCCCGGATCGGTGCATTAAATGCAACACCGGCATGGTTTTCGGCACAGTAACGAAACTGACCCAAACGAACCAAAACATTACTATTGGGTCCAAAAAAGTGGATTGGGTGCGTTCATTTTGTTTCTGGTTGAATCGGTGCATCGTTTCATTTCCGGCCCGGATCGATGCCTTAAATGCAACACTGGTATGATTTTCGTCACTGTAACGAAACTAACCCAAACGAACCGAAACATAACTATTGGGTCCAAAAAAGTGGATTGGGTGCGTTTGTTTCATTTCTGGACGAATCGGTGCATCGTTTCTTTTCCGGCCCGGATCGGTGCATTAAATGCACCCAAACGAACCAAAACATCACTATTGGGTCCAAAAAAGTGGATTGGGTGCGTTCATTTTGTTTCTAGATGAATCGGTGCATCGTTCCATTTCCGGCCCGGATCGATGCATTAAATGCAACACCGGCATGATTTTTGGCACAGTAACGAAAATGACCCAAACGAACCAAAACATCACTATTGGCTACATAAATGTGGATTTGGCATGTTCGTTTCATTTCTGGACGAATCGGTGCATCGTTTCATTTCCGGCCCGGATCGGTGCATTAAATGCAACACCGGCATGGTTTTCGGCACAGTAACGAAACTGACCCAAACGAACCAAAACATTACTATTGGGTCCAAAGAAGTGGATTGGGTGCGTTCATTTTGTTTCTGGATGAATCGGTGCATCGTTTCATTTCCGGCCCGGATCGATGCATTAAATGCAACACTGGCATGATTTTCGTCACAGTAACGAAACTGACCCAAACGAACCGAAACATAACTATTGGGTCCAAAAAAGTGGATTGGGTGCGTTTGTTTCATTTCTGGACGAATCGGTGCATTCTTTCATCTCCGGCCCGGATCGGTGCATTAAATGCAACACCGGCATGGTTTTCGGCACAGTAACGAAACTGACCCAAACGAACCACAACATCACTATTGTGTCCAAAAAAGTGGATTTGGTGCGTTCATTTTGTTTCTGGATGAATCGGTGCATCGTTTCATTTCCGGCCCGGATCGATGCATTAAATGCAACACTGGCATGATTTTCGTCACAGTAACGAAACTGGCCCAAACGAACCGAAACATAACTATTGGGTCCAAAAAAGTGGATTGGGTGCGTTTGTTTCATTTCTGGACGAATCGGTGCATCGTTTCTTTTCCGGCCCGGATCGGTGCATTAAATGCAACACCGGCATGGTTTTCGGCACAGTAATGAAACTGACCCAAACGAACCAAAACATCACTATTGGGTCCAAAAAAGTGGATTGGGTGCGTTAATTTTGTTTCTAGATGAATCGGTGCATCGTTCCATTTCCGGCCCGGATCGATGCATTAAATGCAACACCGGCATGATTTTTGGCACACTAACGAAAATCACCCAAACGAACCAAAACATCACTATTGGCTACATAAATGTGGATTTGGCATGTTCGTTTCGTTTCTGGGCGAATCGGTGCATCGTTTCATTTCCGGCCCGGATCGGTGCATTAAATGCAACACCGGCATGGTTTTCGGCACATTAACGAAACTGACCCAAATGAACCAAAACATTACTATTGGGTCCAAAAAAGTGGATTGGGTGCGTTCATTTTGTTTCTGGTTGAATCGGTGCATCGTTTCATTTCCGGCCCGGATCGATGCATTAAATGCAACACTGGCATGATTTTCGTCACAGTAACGAAACTGGCCCAAACGAACCGAAACATAACTATTGGGCCCAAAAAAGTGGATTGGGTGCGTTTGTTTCATTTCTGGACGAATCGGTGCATCGTTTCTTTTCCGGCCCGGATCGGTGCATTAAATGCAACACCGGCATGGTTTTTGGCACAGTAACGAAACTGACCCAAACGAACCAAAACATCACTATTGGGTCCAAAAAAGTGGATTGGGTGCGTTCATTTTGTTTCTAGATGAATCGGTGCATCGTTCCATTTCCGGCCCGGATCGATGCATTAAATGCAACACCGGCATGATTTTTGGCACAGTAACGAAAATAACCCAAACGAACCAAAACATCACTATTGTCTACATAAATGTGGATTTGGCATGTTCGTTTCGTTTCTGGACGAATCGGTGCATCGTTTCATTTCCATCCCGGATCGGTGCATTAAATGCAACACCGGAATGGTTTTCGGCCCAGTAACGAAACTGACCCAAACGAACCAAAACATTACTATTGGGTCCAAAAAAGTGGATTAGGTGCGTTCATTTTGTTTCTGGATGAATCGGTGCATCATTTCATTTCCGGCCCGGATCGATGCATTAAATGCAACACTGGCATGATTTTCGTCACAGTAATGAAACTGACCCAAACGAACCAAAACATCACTATTGGGTCAAAAAAAGTGGATTGGGTGCGTTCATTTTGTTTCTAGATGAATCGGTGCATAGTTCCATTTCCGGCCCGGATCGATGCATTAAATGCAACACCGGCATGATTTTTGGCACACTAACGAAAATCACCCAAACGAACCAAAACATCACTATTGGCTACATAAATGTGGATTTGGCATGTT
This sequence comes from Echinochloa phyllopogon, assembly GCA_033239725.1. Taxonomy (NCBI): domain Eukaryota; kingdom Viridiplantae; phylum Streptophyta; class Magnoliopsida; order Poales; family Poaceae; genus Echinochloa; species Echinochloa phyllopogon. The sequence goes on from BTCW01000018.1 coordinate 37,227,778, forward strand.
CCTTTCATTTCTGGACGAATCGGTGCATCGTTTCATTTCCGGCCCGGATCGGTGCATTAAATGCAACACCTGCATGGTTTTCGGCACATTAACGAAACTGACCCAAACGAACCAAAACATTACTATTGGGTCCAAAAAAGTGGATTGGGTGCGTTCATTTTGTTTCTGGATGAATCGGTGCATCGTTTCATTTCCGGCCCGGATCGATGCATTAGATGCAACACTGGCATGATTTTCATCACAGTAACGAAACTGACCCAAACGAACCAAAACATAACTATTGGGTCCAAAAAAGTGGATTGGGTGCGTTTGTTTCATTTCTGGACGAATCGGTGCATCGTTTCTTTTCCGGCCCGGATCGGTGCATTAAATGCAACACCGACATGGTTTTCGGCACAGTAACGAAACTGACCCAAACGAACCAAAACATCACTATTGGGTCCAAAAAAGTGGATTGGGTGCGTTCATTTTGTTTCTAGATGAATCGGTGCATCGTTCCATTTCCGGCCCGGATCGATGCATTAAATGCAACACCGGCATGATTTTTGGCACAGTAACAAAAATGACCCAAACGAACCAAAACATCACTATTGGCTACATAAATGTGGATTTGGCATGTTCGTTTCATTTCTGGACGAATCGGTGCATCGTTTCATTTCCGGCCCGGATCGGTGCATTAAATGCAACACCGGCATGGTTTTCGGCACCGTAACGAAACTGACCCAAACGAACCAAAACATTACTATTGGGTCAAAAAAAGTGGATTGGGTGCGTTCATTTTGTTTCTAGATGAATCGGTGCATCATTTCATTTCCGGCCCGGATCGATGCATTAAATGCAACACTGGCATGATTTTCGTCACAGTAACGAAACTGACCCAAACGAACCGAAACATGACTATTGGGTCCAAAATAGTGGATTGGGTGCGTTTGTTTTGTTTCTGGACGAATCGGTGCGTCCTTTCATTTCCGGCCCGGATCGGTGCATTAAATGCACCAACGGCATGGTTTTCGGCACAGTAACGAAACTGACCCAAACGAACCAAAACATCACTATTGGGTCCAAAAAAGTCGATTGATCACGTTCGTTTCATTTCTGGATGAATCGGTGCATCATTCCATTTCCGGCCCGGATCGATGCATTAAATGCAACACCGGCATGATTTTTGGCACAGTAACGAAAATGACCCAAACGAACCAAAACATCACTATTGGCTACATAAATGTGGATTTGGCATGTTCATTTCGTTTGTGGACGAATCGGTGCGTCGTTTCATTTCCGGCCCGGATCGGTGCATTAAATGCAACACCGGCATGGTTTTCGGCACAGTAACGAAACTGACCCAAACGAACCAAAACATTACTATTGGGTCCAAAAAAGTGGATTGCGTGCGTTCATTTTGTTTCTGGATGAATCGGTGCATCGTTTAATTTCCGGCCCGGATCGATGCATTAGATGCAACACTGGCATGATTTTCGTCACAGTAACGAAACTAACCCAAACGAACTGAAACATAACTATTGGGTCCAGAAAAGTGGATTGGGTGCGTTTGTTTCATTTCTGGACGAATCGGTGCATCGTTTCATTTCCGGCCCGGATCGGTGCATTAAATGCAACACCGGCATGGTTTTCGGCACAGTAACGAAACTGACCCAAACGAACCAAAACATCACTATTGGGTCCAAAAAAGTGGATTGGGTGCGTTCATTTTGTTTCTAGATGAATCGGTGCATCGTTCCATTTCCGGCCCGGATCGATGCATTAAATGCAACACCGGCATGATTTTTGTCACAGTAACGAAACTGACCCAAACGAACCGAAACATAACTATTGGGTCCAAAAAAGTGGATTGGGTGCGTTTGTTTCATTTCTGGACGAATCGGTGCATCGTTTCATCTCCGGCCCGGATCGGTGCATTAAATGCAACACCAGCATGGTTTTCGGCACAGTAACGAAACTGACCCAAACGAACCAAAACATCACTATTGGGTCCAAAAAAGTGGATTTGGCATGTTCGGCACAGTAACGAAACTGACCCAAACGAACCAAAACATTACTATTGGGTCCAAAAAAGTGGATTGGGTGCGTTCATTTTGTTTCTGGATGAATCGGTGCATCGTTTCATTTCCGGCCCAGATCGATGCATTGGATGCAACACCGGCATGATTTTCGTCACAGTAACGAAACTGACCCAAACGAACCGAAACATAACTATTGGCTACATAAATGTGGATTTGGCATGTTCGTTTCGTTTCTAGACGAATCGGAGCATCGTTTCATTTCCGGCCCGGATCGGTGCATTAAATGCAACACCTGCATGGTTTTCGGCACATTAACGAAACTGACCCAAACGAACCAAAACATTACTATTGGGTCCAAAAAAGTGGATTGGGTGCGTTCATTTTGTTTCTGGATGAATCGGTGCATCGTTTCATTTCCGGCCCGGATCGATGCATTAGATGCAACACTGGCATGATTTTCATCACAGTAACGAAACTGACCCAAACGAACCAAAACATAACTATTGGGTCCAAAAAAGTGGATTGGGTGCGTTCATTTTGTTTCTGGATGAATCGGTGCATCGTTTCATTTCCGGCCCGGATCGATGCATTAAATGCAACACCGGCATGATTTTTGGCACACTAACGAAAATGACCCAAACGAACCGAAACATAACTATTGGGTCCAAAAAAGTGGATTGGGTGCGTTTGTTTCATTTCTGGATGAATCGGTGCATCGTTTCATTTCCGGCCCGGATCGGTGCATTAAATGCAACACCTGCATGGTTTTCGGCACAGTAACGAAACTGACCCAAACGAACCAAAACATTACTATTGGGTCCAAAAAAGTGGATTGGGTGCGTTCATTTTGTTTCTGGATGAATCGGTGCATCGTTTCTTTTCCGGCCCGGATCGATGCATTAGATGCAACACTGGCATGATTTTCGTCACAGTAACGAAACTGACCCAAACGAACCGAAACATAACTATTGGGTCCAAAAAAGTGGATTGGGTGCGTTTGTTTCATTTCTGGACGAATCGGTGCATCGTTTCTTTTCCGGCCCGGATCGGTGCATTAAATGCAACACCGGCATGGTTTTCGGCACAGTAACGAAACTGACCCTAACGAACCAAAACATCACTATTGGGTCCAAAAAAGTGGATTGGGTGCGTTCATTTTGTTTCTAGATGAATCGGTGCATCGTTCCATTTCCGGCCCGGATCGATGCATTAAATGCAACACCGGCATGATTTTTGGCACAGTAACGAAAATGGCCCAAACGAACCAAAACATCACTATTGGCTACATAAATGTGGATTTGGCATGTTCGTTTCGTTTATGGACGAATCGGTGCATCATTTCATTTCCGGCCCGGATCGGTGCATTAAATGCAACACCGGCATGGTTTTCGGCACAGTAACGAAACTGACCCAAACGAACCAAAACATTACTATTGGGTCCAAAAAAGTGGATTGGGTGCGTTCATTTTGTTTCTGGTTGAATCGGTGCATCATTTCATTTCCGGCCCGGATCGATGCATTAAATGCAACACTGGCATGATTTTCGTCACAGTAACGAAACTGACCCAAACGAACCGAAACATGACTATTGGGTCCAAAATAGTGGATTGGGTGCGTTTGTTTCGTTTCTGGACGAATCGGTGCGTCCTTTCATTTCCGGCCCGGATCGGTGCATTAAATGCACCAACGGCATGGTTTTCGGCACAGTAACGAAACTGACCCAAACGAACCAAAACATCACTATTGGGTCCAAAAAAGTCGATTGATCGCGTTCGTTTCATTTCTGGATGAATCGGTGCATCATTCCATTTCCGGCCCGGACCGAAGCATTAAATGCAACACCGGCATGATTTTTGGCACAGTAACGAAAATGACCCAAACGAACCAAAACATCACTATTGGCTACATAAATGTGGATTTGGCATGTTCATTTCGTTTGTGGACGAATCGGTGCATCGTTTCATTTCCGGCCCGGATCGGTGCATTAAATGCAACACCGGCATGGTTTTCGGCACAGTAACGAAACTGACCCAAACGAACCAAAACATTACTATTGGGTCCAAAAAAGTGGATTGGGTGCGTTCATTTTGTTTCTGGATGAATCGGTGCATCGTTTAATTTCCGGCCCGGATCGATGCATTAGATGCAACACTGGCATGATTTTCGTCACAGTAACGAAACTAACCCAAACGAACTGAAACATAACTATTGGGTCCAGAAAAGTGGATTGGGTGCGTTTGTTTCATTTCTGGACGAATCGGTGCATCGTTTCATTTCCGGCCCGGATCGGTGCATTAAATGCAACACCGGCATGGTTTTCGGCACAGTAACGAAACTGACCCAAACGAATCAAAACATCACTATTGGGTCCAAAAAAGTGGATTGGGTGCGTTCATTTTGTTTCTAGATGAATCGGTGCATCGTTCCATTTCCGGCCCGGATCGATGCATTAAATGCAACACCGGCATGATTTTTGTCACAGTAACGAAACTGACCCAAACGAACCGAAATATAACTATTGGGTCCAAAAAAGTGGATTGGGTGCGTTTGTTTCATTTCTGGACGAATCGGTGCATCCTTTCATCTCCGGCCCGGATCGGTGCATTAAATGCAACACCGGCATGGTTTTCGGCACAGTAACGAAACTGACCCAAACGAACCAAAACATCACTATTGGGTCCAAAAAAGTGGATTTGGCATGTTCGGCACAGTAACGAAACTGACCCAAACGAACCAAAACATTACTATTGGGTCCAAAAAAGTGGATTGGGTGCGTTCATTTTGTTTCTGGATGAATCGGTGCATCGTTTCTTTTCCGGCCCGGATCGATGCATTAGATGCAACACTGGCATGATTTTCGTCACAGTAACGAAACTGACCCAAACGAACCGAAACATAACTATTGGGTCCAAAAAAGTGGATTGGGTGCGTTTGTTTCATTTCTAGACGAATCGGTGCATCGTTTCTTTTCCGGCCCGGATCGGTGCATTAAATGCAACACCGGCATGGTTTTCGGCACAGTAACGAAACTGACCCTAACGAACCAAAACATCACTATTGGGTCCAAAAAAGTGGATTGGGTGCGTTCATTTTGTTTCTAGATGAATCGGTGCATCGTTTCATTTCCGGCCCGGATCGATGCATTAAATGCAACACCGGCATGATTTTTGTCACAGTAACGAAACTGACCCAAACGAACCGAAACATAACTATTGGCTACATAAATGTGGATTTGGCATGTTCGTTTCGTTTCTAGACGAATCGGAGCATCGTTTCATTTCCGGCCCGGATCGGTGCATTAAATGCAACACCGGCATGGTTTTCGGCACAGTAACGAAACTGACCCTAACGAACCAAAACATCACTATTGGGTCCAAAAAAGTGGATTGGGTGCGTTCATTTTGTTTCTAGATGAATCGGTGCATCGTTCCATTTCCGGCCCGGATCGATGCATTAAATGCAACACCGGCATGATTTTTGGCACAGTAACGAAAATGGCCCAAACGAACCAAAACATCACTATTGGCTACATAAATGTGGATTTGGCATGTTCGTTTCGTTTATGGACGAATCGGTGCATCATTTCATTTCCGGCCCGGATCGGTGCATTAAATGCAACACCGGCATGGTTTTCGGCACAGTAACGAAACTGACCCAAACGAACCAAAACATTACTATTGGGTCCAAAAAAGTTGATTGGGTGCGTTCATTTTGTTTCTGGTTGAATCGGTGCATCATTTCATTTCCGGCCCGGATCGATGCATTAAATGCAACACTGGCATGATTTTCGTCACATTAACGAAACTGACCCAAACGAACCGAAACATGACTATTGGGTCCAAAATAGTGGATTGGGTGCGTTTGTTTCGTTTCTGGACGAATCGGTGCGTCCTTTCATTTCCGGCCCGGATCGGTGCATTAAATGCAACACCGGCATGGTTTTCGGCACAGTAACGAAACTGACCCAAACGAACCAAAACATCACTATTGGGTCCAAAAAAGTGGATTTGGCATGTTCGGCACAGTAACGAAACTGACCCAAACGAACCAAAACATTACTATTGGGTCCAAAAAAGTGGATTGGGTGCGTTCATTTTGTTTCTAGATGAATCGGTGCATCGTTTCTTTTCCGGCCCGGATCGATGCATTAGATGCAACACTGGCATGATTTTCGTCACAGTAACGAAACTGAACCAAACGAACCGAAACATAACTATTGGGTCCAAAAAAGTGGATTGGGTGCGTTTGTTTCATTTCTGGACGAATCGGTGCATCGTTTCTTTTCCGGCCCGGATCGGTGCATTAAATGCAACACCGGCATGGTTTTCGGCATAGTAACGAAACTGACCCAAACAAACCAAAACATCACTATTGGGTCCAAAAAAGTGGATTGGGTGCGTTCATTTTGTTTCTAGATGAATCGGTGCATCGTTCCATTTCCGGCCCGGATCGATGCATTAAATGCAACACCGGCATGATTTTTGTCACAGTAACGAAACTGACCCAAACGAACCGAAACATAACTATTGGGTCCAAAAAAGTGGATTGGGTGCGTTTGTTTCATTTCTGGACGAATCGGTGCATCCTTTCATGTCCGGCCCGGATCGGTGCATTAAATGCAACACCGGCATGGTTTTCGGCACAGTAACGAAACTGACCCAAACGAACCAAAACATCACTATTGGGTCCAAAAAAGTGGATTTGGCATGTTCGGCACAGTAACGAAACTGACCCAAACGAACCAAAACATTACTATTGGGTCCAAAAAAGTGGATTGGGTGCGTTCATTTTGTTTCTGGATGAATCGGTGCATCGTTTCATTTCCGGCCCGGATCGATGCATTGGATGCAACACCGGCATGATTTTCGTCACAGTAACGAAACTGACCCAAACGAACCGAAACATAACTATTGGCTACATAAATGTGGATTTGGCATGTTCGTTTCGTTTCTAGACGAATCGGAGCATCGTTTCATTTCCGGCCCGGATCGGTGCATTAAATGCAACACCGGCATGGTTTTCGGCACAGTAACGAAACTGACCCAAACGAACCAAAACATCACTATTGGGTCCAAAAAAGTGGATTTGGCATGTTCGGCACAGTAACGAAACTGACCCAAACGAACCAAAACATTACTATTGGGTCCAAAAAAGTGGATTGGGTGCGTTCATTTTGTTTCTGGATGAATCGGTGCATCGTTTAATTTCCGGCCCGGATCGATGCATTAGATGCAACACTGGCATGATTTTCGTCACAGTAACGAAACTAACCCAAACGAACTGAAACATAACTATTGGGTCCAGAAAAGTGGATTGGGTGCGTTTGTTTCATTTCTGGACGAATCGGTGCATCGTTTCATTTCCGGCCCGGATCGGTGCATTAAATGCAACACCGGCATGGTTTTCGGCACAGTAACGAAACTGACCCAAACGAACCAAAACATCACTATTGGGTCCAAAAAAGTGGATTGGGTGCGTTCATTTTGTTTCTAGATGAATCGGTGCATCGTTCCATTTCCGGCCCGGATCGATGCATTAAATGCAACACCGGCATGATTTTTGTCACAGTAACGAAACTGACCCAAACGAACCGAAACATAACTATTGGGTCCAAAAAAGTGGATTGGGTGCGTTTGTTTCATTTCTGGACGAATCGGTGCATCCTTTCATCTCCGGCCCGGATCGGTGCATTAAATGCAACACCGGCATGGTTTTCGGCACAGTAACGAAACTGACCCAAACGAACCAAAACATCACTATTGGGTCCAAAAAAGTGGATTTGGCATGTTCGGCACAGTAACGAAACTGACCCAAACGAACCAAAACATTACTATTGGGTCCAAAAAAGTGGATTGGGTGCGTTCATTTTGTTTCTGGATGAATCGGTGCATCGTTTCTTTTCCGGCCCGGATCGATGCATTAGATGCAACACTGGCATGATTTTCGTCACAGTAACGAAACTGACCCAAACGAACCGAAACATAACTATTGGGTCCAAAAAAGTGGATTGGGTGCGTTTGTTTCATTTCTGGACGAATCGGTGCATCGTTTCTTTTCCGGCCCGGATCGGTGCATTAAATGCAACACCGGCATGGTTTTCGGCACAGTAACGAAACTGACCCTAACGAACCAAAACATCACTATTGGGTCCAAAAAAGTGGATTGGGTGCGTTCATTTTGTTTCTAGATGAATCGGTGCATCGTTCCATTTCCGGCCCGGATCGATGCATTAAATGCAACACCGGCATGATTTTTGGCACAGTAACGAAAATGACTCAAACGAACCAAAACATCACTATTGGCTACATAAATGTGGATTTGGCATGTTCGTTTCGTTTCTGGACGAATCGGTGCATCGTTTCATTTCCGGCCCGGATCGGTGCATTAAATGCAACACCGGCATGGTTTTCGGCACATTAACGAAACTGACCCAAACGAACCAAAACATTACTATTGAGTCCAAAAAAGTGGATTGGGTGCGTTAATTTTGTTTCTGGATGAATCGGTGCATCGTTCCATTTCCGGCCCGGATCGATGCATTAAATGCAACACCGGCATGATTTTTGTCACAGTAACGAAACTGACCCAAACGAACCGAAACATAACTATTGGGTCCAAAAAAGTGGATTGGGTGCGTTTGTTTCATTTCTGGACGAATCGGTGCATCCTTTCATCTCCGGCCCGGATCGGTGCATTAAATGCAACACCGGCATGGTTTTCGGCACAGTAACGAAACTGACCCAAACGAACCAAAACATCACTATTGGGTCCAAAAAAGTGGATTTGGCATGTTCGGCACAGTAACGAAACTGACCCAAACGAACCAAAACATTACTATTGGGTCCAAAAAAGTGGATTGGGTGCGTTCATTTTGTTTCTGGATGAATCGGTGCATCGTTTCTTTTCCGGCCCGGATCGATGCATTAGATGCAACACTGGCATGATTTTCGTCACAGTAACGAAACTGACCCAAACGAACCGAAACATAACTATTGGGTCCAAAAAAGTGGATTGGGTGCGTTTGTTTCATTTCTGGACGAATCGGTGCATCGTTTCTTTTCCGGCCCGGATCGGTGCATTAAATGCAACACCGACATGGTTTTCGGCACAGTAACGAAACTGACCCTAACGAACCAAAACATCACTATTGGGTCCAAAAAAGTGGATTGGGTGCGTTCATTTTGTTTCTAGATGAATCGGTGCATCGTTCCATTTCCGGCCCGGATCGATGCATTAAATGCAACACCGGCATGATTTTTGGCACAGTAACGAAAATGACTCAAACGAACCAAAACATCACTATTGGCTACATAAATGTGGATTTGGCATGTTCGTTTCGTTTCTGGACGAATCGGTGCATCGTTTCATTTCCGGCCCGGATCGGTGCATTAAATGCAACACCGGCATGGTTTTCGGCACATTAACGAAACTGACCCAAACGAACCAAAACATTACTATTGAGTCCAAAAAACTGGATTGGGTGCGTTCATTTTGTTTCTTGATCAATCGGTGCATCGTTTCATTTCCGGCCCGGATCGATGCATTAAATGCAACACTGGCATGATTTTCGTCACAGTAACGAAACTGACCCAAACGAACCGAAACATAACTATTGGGTCCAAAAAAGTGGATTGGGTGCGTTTGTTTCATTTCTGGACGAATCGGTGCATCCTTTCATCTCCGGCCCGGATCGGTGCATTAAATGCAACACCGGCATGGTTTTCGGCACAGTAACGAAACTGACCCAAACGAACCAAAACATCACTATTGGGTCCAAAAAAGTGGATTTGGCATGTTCGGCACAGTAACGAAACTGACCCAAACGAACCAAAACATTACTATTGGGTCCAAAAAAGTGGATTGGGTGCGTTCATTTTGTTTCTGGATGAATCGGTGCATCGTTTCTTTTCCGGCCCGGATCGATGCATTAGATGCAACACTGGCATGATTTTCGTCACAGTAACGAAACTGACCCAAACGAACCGAAACATAACTATTGGGTCCAAAAAAGTGGATTGGGTGCGTTTGTTTCATTTCTGGACGAATCGGTGCATCGTTTCTTTTCCGGCCCGGATCGGTGCATTAAATGCAACACCGGCATGGTTTTCGGCACAGTAACGAAACTGACCCTAACGAACCAAAACATCACTATTGGGTCCAAAAAAGTGGATTGGGTGCGTTCATTTTGTTTCTAGATGAATCGGTGCATCGTTCCATTTCCGGCCCGGATCGATGCATTAAATGCAACACCGGCATGATTTTTGTCACAGTAACGAAACTGACCCAAACGAACCGAAACATAACTATTGGGTCCAAAAAAGTGGATTGGGTGCGTTCATTTTGTTTCTGGTTGAATCGGTGCATCGTTTCATTTCCGGCCCGGATCGATGCCTTAAATGCAACACTGGTATGATTTTCGTCACTGTAACGAAACTAACCCAAACGAACCGAAACATAACTATTGGGTCCAAAAAAGTGGATTGGGTGCGTTTGTTTCATTTCTGGACGAATCGGTGCATCGTTTCTTTTCCGGCCCGGATCGGTGCATTAAATGCACCCAAACGAACCAAAACATCACTATTGGGTCCAAAAAAGTGGATTGGGTGCGTTCATTTTGTTTCTAGATGAATCGGTGCATCGTTCCATTTCCGGCCCGGATCGATGCATTAAATGCAACACCGGCATGATTTTTGGCACAGTAACGAAAATGACCCAAACGAACCAAAACATCACTATTGGCTACATAAATGTGGATTTGGCATGTTCGTTTCATTTCTGGACGAATCGGTGCATCGTTTCATTTCCGGCCCGGATCGGTGCATTAAATGCAACACCGGCATGGTTTTCGGCACAGTAACGAAACTGACCCAAACGAACCAAAACATTACTATTGGGTCCAAAGAAGTGGATTGGGTGCGTTCATTTTGTTTCTGGATGAATCGGTGCATCGTTTCATTTCCGGCCCGGATCGATGCATTAAATGCAACACTGGCATGATTTTCGTCACAGTAACGAAACTGACCCAAACGAACCGAAACATAACTATTGGGTCCAAAAAAGTGGATTGGGTGCGTTTGTTTCATTTCTGGACGAATCGGTGCATCCTTTCATCTCCGGCCCGGATCGGTGCATTAAATGCAACACCGGCATGGTTTTCGGCACAGTAACGAAACTGACCCAAACGAACCACAACATCACTATTGTGTCCAAAAAAGTGGATTTGGTGCGTTCATTTTGTTTCTGGATGAATCGGTGCATCGTTTCATTTCCGGCCCGGATCGATGCATTAAATGCAACACTGGCATGATTTTCGTCACAGTAACGAAACTGGCCCAAACGAACCGAAACATAACTATTGGGTCCAAAAAAGTGGATTGGGTGCGTTTGTTTCATTTCTGGACGAATCGGTGCATCGTTTCTTTTCCGGCCCGGATCGGTGCATTAAATGCAACACCGGCATGGTTTTCGGCACAGTAACGAAACTGACCCAAACGAACCAAAACATCACTATTGGGTCCAAAAAAGTGGATTGGGTGCGTTAATTTTGTTTCTAGATGAATCGGTGCATCGTTCCATTTCCGGCCCGGATCGATGCATTAAATGCAACACCGGCATGATTTTTGGCACACTAACGAAAATCACCCAAACGAACCAAAACATCACTATTGGCTACATAAATGTGGATTTGGCATGTTCGTTTCGTTTCTGGGCGAATCGGTGCATCGTTTCATTTCCGGCCCGGATCGGTGCATTAAATGCAACACCGGCATGGTTTTCGGCACATTAACGAAACTGACCCAAATGAACCAAAACATTACTATTGGGTCCAAAAAAGTGGATTGGGTGCGTTCATTTTGTTTCTGGTTGAATCGGTGCATCGTTTCATTTCCGGCCCGGATCGATGCATTAAATGCAACACTGGCATGATTTTCGTCACAGTAACGAAACTGGCCCAAACGAACCGAAACATAACTATTGGGCCCAAAAAAGTGGATTGGGTGCGTTTGTTTCATTTCTGGACGAATCGGTGCATCGTTTCTTTTCCGGCCCGGATCGGTGCATTAAATGCAACACCGGCATGGTTTTTGGCACAGTAACGAAACTGACCCAAACGAACCAAAACATCACTATTGGGTCCAAAAAAGTGGATTGGGTGCGTTCATTTTGTTTCTAGATGAATCGGTGCATCGTTCCATTTCCGGCCCGGATCGATGCATTAAATGCAACACCGGCATGATTTTTGGCACAGTAACGAAAATAACCCAAACGAACCAAAACATCACTATTGTCTACATAAATGTGGATTTGGCATGTTCGTTTCGTTTCTGGACGAATCGGTGCATCGTTTCATTTCCATCCCGGATCGGTGCATTAAATGCAACACCGGAATGGTTTTCGGCCCAGTAACGAAACTGACCCAAACGAACCAAAACATTACTATTGGGTCCAAAAAAGTGGATTAGGTGCGTTCATTTTGTTTCTGGATGAATCGGTGCATCATTTCATTTCCGGCCCGGATCGATGCATTAAATGCAACACTGGCATGATTTTCGTCACAGTAATGAAACTGACCCAAACGAACCAAAACATCACTATTGGGTCAAAAAAAGTGGATTGGGTGCGTTCATTTTGTTTCTAGATGAATCGGTGCATCGTTCCATTTCCGGCCCGGATCGATGCATTAAATGCAACACCGGCATGATTTTTGGCACACTAACGAAAATGACCCAAACGAACCAAAACATCACTATTGGCTACATAAATGTGGATTTGGCATGTTCCTTTCATTTCTGGACGAATCGGTGCATCGTTTCATTTCCGGCCCGGATCGGTGCATTAAATGCAACACCTGCATGGTTTTCGGCACATTAACGAAACTGACCCAAACGAACCAAAACATTACTATTGGGTCCAAAAAAGTGGATTGGGTGCGTTCATTTTGTTTCTGGATGAATCGGTGCATCGTTTCATTTCCGGCCCGGATCGATGCATTAGATGCAACACTGGCATGATTTTCATCACAGTAACGAAACTGACCCAAACGAACCAAAACATAACTATTGGGTCCAAAAAAGTGGATTGGGTGCGTTTGTTTCATTTCTGGACGAATCGGTGCATCGTTTCTTTTCCGGCCCGGATCGGTGCATTAAATGCAACACCGACATGGTTTTCGGCACAGTAACGAAACTGACCCAAACGAACCAAAACATCACTATTGGGTCCAAAAAAGTGGATTGGGTGCGTTCATTTTGTTTGTAGATGAATCGGTGCATCGTTCCATTTCCGGCCCGGATCGATGCATTAAATGCAACACCGGCATGATTTTTGGCACAGTAACAAAAATGACCCAAACGAACCAAAACATCACTATTGGCTACATAAATGTGGATTTGGCATGTTCGTTTCATTTCTGGACGAATCGGTGCATCGTTTCATTTCCGGCCCGGATCGGTGCATTAAATGCAACACCGGCATGGTTTTCGGCACCGTAACGAAACTGACCCAAACGAACCAAAACATTACTATTGGGTCAAAAAAAGTGGATTGGGTGCGTTCATTTTGTTTCTAGATGAATCGGTGCATCATTTCATTTCCGGCCCGGATCGATGCATTAAATGCAACACTGGCATGATTTTCGTCACAGTAACGAAACTGACCCAAACGAACCGAAACATGACTATTGGGTCCAAAATAGTGGATTGGGTGCGTTTGTTTTGTTTCTGGACGAATCGGTGCGTCCTTTCATTTCCGGCCCGGATCGGTGCATTAAATGCACCAACGGCATGGTTTTCGGCACAGTAACGAAACTGACCCAAACGAACCAAAACATCACTATTGGGTCCAAAAAAGTCGATTGATCACGTTCGTTTCATTTCTGGATGAATCGGTGCATCATTCCATTTCCGGCCCGGATCGATGCATTAAATGCAACACCGGCATGATTTTTGGCACAGTAACGAAAATGACCCAAACGAACCAAAACATCACTATTGGCTACATAAATGTGGATTTGGCATGTTCATTTCGTTTGTGGACGAATCGGTGCGTCGTTTCATTTCCGGCCCGGATCGGTGCATTAAATGCAACACCGGCATGGTTTTCGGCACAGTAACGAAACTGACCCAAACGAACCAAAACATTACTATTGGGTCCAAAAAAGTGGATTGCGTGCGTTCATTTTGTTTCTGGATGAATCGGTGCATCGTTTAATTTCCGGCCCGGATCGATGCATTAGATGCAACACTGGCATGATTTTCGTCACAGTAACGAAACTAACCCAAACGAACTGAAACATAACTATTGGGTCCAGAAAAGTGGATTGGGTGCGTTTGTTTCATTTCTGGACGAATCGGTGCATCGTTTCATTTCCGGCCCGGATCGGTGCATTAAATGCAACACCGGCATGGTTTTCGGCACAGTAACGAAACTGACCCAAACGAACCAAAACATCACTATTGGGTCCAAAAAAGTGGATTGGGTGCGTTCATTTTGTTTCTAGATGAATCGGTGCATCGTTTCTTTTCCGGCCCGGATCGGTGCATTAAATGCAACACCGGCATGGTTTTCGGCACAGTAACGAAACTGACCCTAACGAACCAAAACATCACTATTGGGTCCAAAAAAGTGGATTGGGTGCGTTCATTTTGTTTCTAGATGAATCGGTGCATCGTTCCATTTCCGGCCCGGATCGATGCATTAAATGCAACACCGGCATGATTTTTGGCACAGTAACGAAAATGACTCAAACGAACCAAAACATCACTATTGGCTACATAAATGTGGATTTGGCATGTTCGTTTCGTTTCTGGACGAATCGGTGCATCGTTTCATTTCCGGCCCGGATCGGTGCATTAAATGCAACACCGGCATGGTTTTCGGCACATTAACGAAACTGACCCAAACGAACCAAAACATTACTATTGAGTCCAAAAAACTGGATTGGGTGCGTTCATTTTGTTTCTTGATCAATCGGTGCATCGTTTCATTTCCGGCCCGGATCGATGCATTAAATGCAACACTGGCATGATTTTCGTCACAGTAACGAAACTGACCCAAACGAACCGAAACATAACTATTGGGTCCAAAAAAGTGGATTGGGTGCGTTTGTCTCATTTCTGGACGAATCGGTGCATCCTTTCATCTCCGGCCCGGATCGGTGCATTAAATGCAACACCAGCATGGTTTTCGGCACAGTAACGAAACTGACCCAAACGAACCAAAACATCACTATTGGGTCCAAAAAAGTGGATTTGGCATGTTCGGCACAGTAACGAAACTGACCCAAACGAACCAAAACATTACTATTGGGTCCAAAAAAGTGGATTGGGTGCGTTCATTTTGTTTCTGGATGAATCGGTGCATCGTTTCATTTCCGGCCCAGATCGATGCATTGGATGCAACACCGGCATGATTTTCGTCACAGTAACGAAACTGACCCAAACGAACCGAAACATAACTATTGGCTACATAAATGTGGATTTGGCATGTTCGTTTCGTTTCTAGACGAATCGGAGCATCGTTTCATTTCCGGCCCGGATCGGTGCATTAAATGCAACACCTGCATGGTTTTCGGCACATTAACGAAACTGACCCAAACGAACCAAAACATTACTATTGGGTCCAAAAAAGTGGATTGGGTGCGTTCATTTTGTTTCTGGATGAATCGGTGCATCGTTTCATTTCCGGCCCGGATCGATGCATTAGATGCAACACTGGCATGATTTTCATCACAGTAACGAAACTGACCCAAACGAACCAAAACATAACTATTGGGTCCAAAAAAGTGGATTGGGTGCGTTCATTTTGTTTCTGGATGAATCGGTGCATCGTTTCATTTCCGGCCCGGATCGATGCATTAAATGCAACACCGGCATGATTTTTGGCACACTAACGAAAATGACCCAAACGAACCGAAACATAACTATTGGGTCCAAAAAAGTGGATTGGGTGCGTTTGTTTCATTTCTGGATGAATCGGTGCATCGTTTCATTTCCGGCCCGGATCGGTGCATTAAATGCAACACCTGCATGGTTTTCGGCACAGTAACGAAACTGACCCAAACGAACCAAAACATTACTATTGGGTCCAAAAAAGTGGATTGGGTGCGTTCATTTTGTTTCTGGATGAATCGGTGCATCGTTTCTTTTCCGGCCCGGATCGATGCATTAGATGCAACACTGGCATGATTTTCGTCACAGTAACGAAACTGACCCAAACGAACCGAAACATAACTATTGGGTCCAAAAAAGTGGATTGGGTGCGTTTGTTTCATTTCTGGACGAATCGGTGCATCGTTTCTTTTCCGGCCCGGATCGGTGCATTAAATGCAACACCGGCATGGTTTTCGGCACAGTAACGAAACTGACCCTAACGAACCAAAACATCACTATTGGGTCCAAAAAAGTGGATTGCGTGCGTTCATTTTGTTTCTAGATGAATCGGTGCATCGTTCCATTTCCGGCCCGGATCGATGCATTAAATGCAACACCGGCATGATTTTTGGCACAGTAACGAAAATGGCCCAAACGAACCAAAACATCACTATTGGCTACATAAATGTGGATTTGGCATGTTCGTTTCGTTTATGGACGAATCGGTGCATCATTTCATTTCCGGCCCGGATCGGTGCATTAAATGCAACACCGGCATGGTTTTCGGCACAGTAACGAAACTGACCCAAACGAACCAAAACATTACTATTGGGTCCAAAAAAGTGGATTGGGTGCGTTCATTTTGTTTCTGGTTGAATCGGTGCATCATTTCATTTCCGGCCCGGATCGATGCATTAAATGCAACACTGGCATGATTTTCGTCACAGTAACGAAACTGACCCAAACGAACCGAAACATGACTATTGGGTCCAAAATAGTGGATTGGGTGCGTTTGTTTCGTTTCTGGACGAATCGGTGCGTCCTTTCATTTCCGGCCCGGATCGGTGCATTAAATGCACCAACGGCATGGTTTTCGGCACAGTAACGAAACTGACCCAAACGAACCAAAACATCACTATTGGGTCCAAAAAAGTCGATTGATCGCGTTCGTTTCATTTCTGGATGAATCGGTGCATCATTCCATTTCCGGCCCGGACCGAAGCATTAAATGCAACACCGGCATGATTTTTGGCACAGTAACGAAAATGACCCAAACGAACCAAAACATCACTATTGGCTACATAAATGTGGATTTGGCATGTTCATTTCGTTTGTGGACGAATCGGTGCATCGTTTCATTTCCGGCCCGGATCGGTGCATTAAATGCAACACCGGCATGGTTTTCGGCACAGTAACGAAACTGACCCAAACGAACCAAAACATTACTATTGGGTCCAAAAAAGTGGATTGGGTGCGTTCATTTTGTTTCTGGATGAATCGGTGCATCGTTTAATTTCCGGCCCGGATCGATGCATTAGATGCAACACTGGCATGATTTTCGTCACAGTAACGAAACTAACCCAAACGAACTGAAACATAACTATTGGGTCCAGAAAAGTGGATTGGGTGCGTTTGTTTCATTTCTGGACGAATCGGTGCATCGTTTCATTTCCGGCCCGGATCGGTGCATTAAATGCAACACCGGCATGGTTTTCGGCACAGTAACGAAACTGACCCAAACGAATCAAAACATCACTATTGGGTCCAAAAAAGTGGATTGGGTGCGTTCATTTTGTTTCTAGATGAATCGGTGCATCGTTCCATTTCCGGCCCGGATCGATGCATTAAATGCAACACCGGCATGATTTTTGTCACAGTAACGA
The DNA here is from genome assembly GCA_033239725.1 of Echinochloa phyllopogon. Lineage (NCBI taxonomy): Eukaryota > Viridiplantae > Streptophyta > Magnoliopsida > Poales > Poaceae > Echinochloa > Echinochloa phyllopogon. The sequence goes on from BTCW01000018.1 coordinate 37,245,553, forward strand.
AACTGACCCAAACGAACCGAAATATAACTATTGGGTCCAAAAAAGTGGATTGGGTGCGTTTGTTTCATTTCTGGACGAATCGGTGCATCCTTTCATCTCCGGCCCGGATCGGTGCATTAAATGCAACACCGGCATGGTTTTCGGCACAGTGACGAAACTGACCCAAACGAACCAAAACATCACTATTGGGTCCAAAAAAGTGGATTTGGCATGTTCGGCACAGTAACGAAACTGACCCAAACGAACCAAAACATTACTATTGGGTCCAAAAAAGTGGATTGGGTGCGTTCATTTTGTTTCTGGATGAATCGGTGCATCGTTTCTTTTCCGGCCCGGATCGATGCATTAGATGCAACACTGGCATGATTTTCGTCACAGTAACGAAACTGACCCAAACGAACCGAAACATAACTATTGGGTCCAAAAAAGTGGATTGGGTGCGTTTGTTTCATTTCTAGACGAATCGGTGCATCGTTTCTTTTCCGGCCCGGATCGGTGCATTAAATGCAACACCGGCATGGTTTTCGGCACAGTAACGAAACTGACCCTAACGAACCAAAACATCACTATTGGGTCCAAAAAAGTGGATTGGGTGCGTTCATTTTGTTTCTAGATGAATCGGTGCATCGTTCCATTTCCGGCCCGGATCGATGCATTAAATGCAACACCGGCATGATTTTTGGCACAGTAACGAAAATGGCCCAAACGAACCAAAACATCACTATTGGCTACATAAATGTGGATTTGGCATGTTCGTTTCGTTTATGGACGAATCGGTGCATCATTTCATTTCCGGCCCGGATCGGTGCATTAAATGCAACACCGGCATGGTTTTCGGCACAGTAACGAAACTGACCCAAACGAACCAAAACATTACTATTGGGTCCAAAAAAGTGGATTGGGTGCGTTCATTTTGTTTCTGGTTGAATCGGTGCATCATTTCATTTCCGGCCCGGATCGATGCATTAAATGCAACACTGGCATGATTTTCGTCACAGTAACGAAACTGACCCAAACGAACCGAAACATGACTATTGGGTCCAAAATAGTGGATTGGGTGCGTTTGTTTCGTTTCTGGACGAATCGGTGCGTCCTTTCATTTCCGGCCCGGATCGGTGCATTAAATGCACCAACGGCATGGTTTTCGGCACAGTAACGAAACTGACCCAAACGAACCAAAACATCACTATTGGGTCCAAAAAAGTCGATTGATCGCGTTCGTTTCATTTCTGGATGAATCGGTGCATCATTCCATTTCCGGCCCGGACCGAAGCATTAAATGCAACACCGGCATGATTTTTGGCACAGTAACGAAAATGACCCAAACGAACCAAAACATCACTATTGGCTACATAAATGTGGATTTGGCATGTTCATTTCGTTTGTGGACGAATCGGTGCATCGTTTCATTTCCGGCCCGGATCGGTGCATTAAATGCAACACCGGCATGGTTTTCGGCACAGTAACGAAACTGACCCAAACGAACCAAAACATTACTATTGGGTCCAAAAAAGTGGATTGGGTGCGTTCATTTTGTTTCTGGATGAATCGGTGCATCGTTTAATTTCCGGCCCGGATCGATGCATTAGATGCAACACTGGCATGATTTTCGTCACAGTAACGAAACTAACCCAAACGAACTGAAACATAACTATTGGGTCCAGAAAAGTGGATTGGGTGCGTTTGTTTCATTTCTGGACGAATCGGTGCATCGTTTCATTTCCGGCCCGGATCGGTGCATTAAATGCAACACCGGCATGGTTTTCGGCACAGTAACGAAACTGACCCAAACGAATCAAAACATCACTATTGGGTCCAAAAAAGTGGATTGGGTGCGTTCATTTTGTTTCTAGATGAATCGGTGCATCGTTCCATTTCCGGCCCGGATCGATGCATTAAATGCAACACCGGCATGATTTTTGTCACAGTAACGAAACTGACCCAAACGAACCGAAATATAACTATTGGGTCCAAAAAAGTGGATTGGGTGCGTTTGTTTCATTTCTGGACGAATCGGTGCATCCTTTCATCTCCGGCCCGGATCGGTGCATTAAATGCAACACCGGCATGGTTTTCGGCACAGTAACGAAACTGACCCAAACGAACCAAAACATCACTATTGGGTCCAAAAAAGTGGATTTGGCATGTTCGGCACAGTAACGAAACTGACCCAAACGAACCAAAACATTACTATTGGGTCCAAAAAAGTGGATTGGGTGCGTTCATTTTGTTTCTGGATGAATCGGTGCATCGTTTCTTTTCCGGCCCGGATCGATGCATTAGATGCAACACTGGCATGATTTTCGTCACAGTAACGAAACTGACCCAAACGAACCGAAACATAACTATTGGGTCCAAAAAAGTGGATTGGGTGCGTTTGTTTCATTTCTAGACGAATCGGTGCATCGTTTCTTTTCCGGCCCGGATCGGTGCATTAAATGCAACACCGGCATGGTTTTCGGCACAGTAACGAAACTGACCCTAACGAACCAAAACATCACTATTGGGTCCAAAAAAGTGGATTGGGTGCGTTCATTTTGTTTCTAGATGAATCGGTGCATCGTTCCATTTCCGGCCCGGATCGATGCATTAAATGCAACACCGGCATGATTTTTGGCACAGTAACGAAAATGGCCCAAACGAACCAAAACATCACTATTGGCTACATAAATGTGGATTTGGCATGTTCGTTTCGTTTATGGACGAATCGGTGCATCATTTCATTTCCGGCCCGGATCGGTGCATTAAATGCAACACCGGCATGGTTTTCGGCACAGTAACGAAACTGACCCAAACGAACCAAAACATTACTATTGGGTCCAAAAAAGTGGATTGGGTGCGTTCATTTTGTTTCTGGTTGAATCGGTGCATCATTTCATTTCCGGCCCGGATCGATGCATTAAATGCAACACTGGCATGATTTTCGTCACATTAACGAAACTGACCCAAACGAACCGAAACATGACTATTGGGTCCAAAATAGTGGATTGGGTGCGTTTGTTTCGTTTCTGGACGAATCGGTGCGTCCTTTCATTTCCGGCCCGGATCGGTGCATTAAATGCAACACCGGCATGGTTTTCGGCACAGTAACGAAACTGACCCAAACGAACCAAAACATCACTATTGGGTCCAAAAAAGTGGATTTGGCATGTTCGGCACAGTAACGAAACTGACCCAAACGAACCAAAACATTACTATTGGGTCCAAAAAAGTGGATAGGGTGCGTTCATTTTGTTTCTAGATGAATCGGTGCATCGTTTCTTTTCCGGCCCGGATCGATGCATTAGATGCAACACTGGCATGATTTTCGTCACAGTAACGAAACTGAACCAAACGAACCGAAACATAACTATTGGGTCCAAAAAAGTGGATTGGGTGCGTTTGTTTCATTTCTGGACGAATCGGTGCATCGTTTCTTTTCCGGCCCGGATCGGTGCATTAAATGCAACACCGGCATGGTTTTCGGCACAGTAACGAAACTGACCCAAACAAACCAAAACATCACTATTGGGTCCAAAAAAGTGGATTGGGTGCGTTCATTTTGTTTCTAGATGAATCGGTGCATCGTTCCATTTCCGGCCCGGATCGATGCATTAAATGCAACACCGGCATGATTTTTGTCACAGTAACGAAACTGACCCAAACGAACCGAAACATAACTATTGGGTCCAAAAAAGTGGATTGGGTGCGTTTGTTTCATTTCTGGACGAATCGGTGCATCCTTTCATGTCCGGCCCGGATCGGTGCATTAAATGCAACACCGGCATGGTTTTCGGCACAGTAACGAAACTGACCCAAACGAACCAAAACATCACTATTGGGTCCAAAAAAGTGGATTTGGCATGTTCGGCACAGTAACGAAACTGACCCAAACGAACCAAAACATTACTATTGGGTCCAAAAAAGTGGATTGGGTGCGTTCATTTTGTTTCTGGATGAATCGGTGCATCGTTTCATTTCCGGCCCGGATCGATGCATTGGATGCAACACCGGCATGATTTTCGTCACAGTAACGAAACTGACCCAAACGAACCGAAACATAACTATTGGCTACATAAATGTGGATTTGGCATGTTCGTTTCGTTTCTAGACGAATCGGAGCATCGTTTCATTTCCGGCCCGGATCGGTGCATTAAATGCAACACCGGCATGGTTTTCGGCACAGTAACGAAACTGACCCAAACGAACCAAAACATCACTATTGGGTCCAAAAAAGTGGATTTGGCATGTTCGGCACAGTAACGAAACTGACCCAAACGAACCAAAACATTACTATTGGGTCCAAAAAAGTGGATTGGGTGCGTTCATTTTGTTTCTGGATGAATCGGTGCATCGTTTAATTTCCGGCCCGGATCGATGCATTAGATGCAACACTGGCATGATTTTCGTCACAGTAACGAAACTAACCCAAACGAACTGAAACATAACTATTGGGTCCAGAAAAGTGGATTGGGTGCGTTTGTTTCATTTCTGGACGAATCGGTGCATCGTTTCATTTCCGGCCCGGATCGGTGCATTAAATGCAACACCGGCATGGTTTTCGGCACAGTAACGAAACTGACCCAAACGAACCAAAACATCACTATTGGGTCCAAAAAAGTGGATTGGGTGCGTTCATTTTGTTTCTAGATGAATCGGTGCATCGTTCCATTTCCGGCCCGGATCGATGCATTAAATGCAACACCGGCATGATTTTTGTCACAGTAACGAAACTGACCCAAACGAACCGAAACATAACTATTGGGTCCAAAAAAGTGGATTGGGTGCGTTTGTTTCATTTCTGGACGAATCGGTGCATCCTTTCATCTCCGGCCCGGATCGGTGCATTAAATGCAACACCGGCATGGTTTTCGGCACAGTAACGAAACTGACCCAAACGAACCAAAACATCACTATTGGGTCCAAAAAAGTGGATTTGGCATGTTCGGCACAGTAACGAAACTGACCCAAACGAACCAAAACATTACTATTGGGTCCAAAAAAGTGGATTGGGTGCGTTCATTTTGTTTCTGGATGAATCGGTGCATCGTTTCTTTTCCGGCCCGGATCGATGCATTAGATGCAACACTGGCATGATTTTCGTCACAGTAACGAAACTGACCCAAACGAACCGAAACATAACTATTGGGTCCAAAAAAGTGGATTGGGTGCGTTTGTTTCATTTCTGGACGAATCGGTGCATCGTTTCTTTTCCGGCCCGGATCGGTGCATTAAATGCAACACCGGCATGGTTTTCGGCACAGTAACGAAACTGACCCTAACGAACCAAAACATCACTATTGGGTCCAAAAAAGTGGATTGGGTGCGTTCATTTTGTTTCTAGATGAATCGGTGCATCGTTCCATTTCCGGCCCGGATCGATGCATTAAATGCAACACCGGCATGATTTTTGGCACAGTAACGAAAATGACTCAAACGAACCAAAACATCACTATTGGCTACATAAATGTGGATTTGGCATGTTCGTTTCGTTTCTGGACGAATCGGTGCATCGTTTCATTTCCGGCCCGGATCGGTGCATTAAATGCAACACCGGCATGGTTTTCGGCACATTAACGAAACTGACCCAAACGAACCAAAACATTACTATTGAGTCCAAAAAACTGGATTGGGTGCGTTCATTTTGTTTCTTGATCAATCGGTGCATCGTTTCATTTCCGGCCCGGATCGATGCATTAAATGCAACACTGGCATGATTTTCGTCACAGTAACGAAACTGACCCAAACGAACCGAAACATAACTATTGGGTCCAAAAAAGTGGATTGGGTGCGTTTGTTTCATTTCTGGACGAATCGGTGCATCCTTTCATCTCCGGCCCGGATCGGTGCATTAAATGCAACACCGGCATGGTTTTCGGCACAGTAACGAAACTGACCCAAACGAACCAAAACATCACTATTGGGTCCAAAAAAGTGGATTTGGCATGTTCGGCACAGTAACGAAACTGACCCAAACGAACCAAAACATTACTATTGGGTCCAAAAAAGTGGATTGGGTGCGTTCATTTTGTTTCTGGATGAATCGGTGCATCGTTTCTTTTCCGGCCCGGATCGATGCATTAGATGCAACACTGGCATGATTTTCGTCACAGTAACGAAACTGACCCAAACGAACCGAAACATAACTATTGGGTCCAAAAAAGTGGATTGGGTGCGTTTGTTTCATTTCTGGACGAATCGGTGCATCGTTTCTTTTCCGGCCCGGATCGGTGCATTAAATGCAACACCGGCATGGTTTTCGGCACAGTAACGAAACTGACCCTAACGAACCAAAACATCACTATTGGGTCCAAAAAAGTGGATTGGGTGCGTTCATTTTGTTTCTAGATGAATCGGTGCATCGTTCCATTTCCGGCCCGGATCGATGCATTAAATGCAACACCGGCATGATTTTTGTCACAGTAACGAAACAGACCCAAACGAACCGAAACATAACTATTGGGTCCAAAAAAGTGGATTGGGTGCGTTTGTTTCATTTCTGGACGAATCGGTGCATCCTTTCATCTCCGGCCCGGATCGGTGCATTAAATGCAACACCGGCATGGTTTTCGGCACAGTAACGAAACTGACCCAAACGAACCAAAACATCACTATTGGGTCCAAAAAAGTGGATTTGGCATGTTCGGCACAGTAACGAAACTGACCCAAACGAACCAAAACATTACTATTGGGTCCAAAAAAGTGGATTGGGTGCGTTCATTTTGTTTCTGGATGAATCGGTGCATCGTTTCATTTCCGGCCCGGATCGATGCATTGGATGCAACACCGGCATGATTTTCGTCACAGTAACGAAACTGACCCAAACGAACCGAAACATAACTATTGGCTACATAAATGTGGATTTGGCATGTTCGTTTCGTTTCTAGACGAATCGGAGCATCGTTTCATTTCCGGCCCGGATCGGTGCATTAAATGCAACACCGGCATGGTTTTCGGCACAGTAACGAAACTGACCCAAACGAACCAAAACATCACTATTGGGTCCAAAAAAGTGGATTTGGCATGTTCGGCACAGTAACGAAACTGACCCAAACGAACCAAAACATTACTATTGGGTCCAAAAAAGTGGATTGGGTGCGTTCATTTTGTTTCTGGATGAATCGGTGCATCGTTTAATTTCCGGCCCGGATCGATGCATTAGATGCAACACTGGCATGATTTTCGTCACAGTAACGAAACTAACCCAAACGAACTGAAACATAACTATTGGGTCCAGAAAAGTGGATTGGGTGCGTTTGTTTCATTTCTGGACGAATCGGTGCATCGTTTCATTTCCGGCCCGGATCGGTGCATTAAATGCAACACCGGCATGGTTTTCGGCACAGTAACGAAACTGACCCAAACGAACCAAAACATCACTATTGGGTCCAAAAAAGTGGATTGGGTGCGTTCATTTTGTTTCTAGATGAATCGGTGCATCGTTCCATTTCCGGCCCGGATCGATGCATTAAATGCAACACCGGCATGATTTTTGTCACAGTAACGAAACTGACCCAAACGAACCGAAACATAACTATTGGGTCCAAAAAAGTGGATTGGGTGCGTTTGTTTCATTTCTGGACGAATCGGTGCATCCTTTCATCTCCGGCCCGGATCGGTGCATTAAATGCAACACCGGCATGGTTTTCGGCACAGTAACGAAACTGACCCAAACGAACCAAAACATTACTATTGAGTCCAAAAAACTGGATTGGGTGCGTTCATTTTGTTTCTTGATCAATCGGTGCATCGTTTCATTTCCGGCCCGGATCGATGCATTAAATGCAACACTGGCATGATTTTCGTCACAGTAACGAAACTGACCCAAACGAACCGAAACATAACTATTGGGTCCAAAAAAGTGGATTGGGTGCGTTTGTTTCATTTCTGGACGAATCGGTGCATCCTTTCATCTCCGGCCCGGATCGGTGCATTAAATGCAACACCGGCATGGTTTTCGGCACAGTAACGAAACTGACCCAAACGAACCAAAACATCACTATTGGGTCCAAAAAAGTGGATTTGGCATGTTCGGCACAGTAACGAAACTGACCCAAACGAACCAAAACATTACTATTGGGTCCAAAAAAGTGGATTGGGTGCGTTCATTTTGTTTCTGGATGAATCGGTGCATCGTTTCTTTTCCGGCCCGGATCGATGCATTAGATGCAACACTGGCATGATTTTCGTCACAGTAACGAAACTGACCCAAACGAACCGAAACATAACTATTGGGTCCAAAAAAGTGGATTGGGTGCGTTTGTTTCATTTCTGGACGAATCGGTGCATCGTTTCTTTTCCGGCCCGGATCGGTGCATTAAATGCAACACCGGCATGGTTTTCGGCACAGTAACGAAACTGACCCTAACGAACCAAAACATCACTATTGGGTCCAAAAAAGTGGATTGGGTGCGTTCATTTTGTTTCTAGATGAATCGGTGCATCGTTCCATTTCCGGCCCGGATCGATGCATTAAATGCAACACCGGCATGATTTTTGTCACAGTAACGAAACAGACCCAAACGAACCGAAACATAACTATTGGGTCCAAAAAAGTGGATTGGGTGCGTTTGTTTCATTTCTGGACGAATCGGTGCATCCTTTCATCTCCGGCCCGGATCGGTGCATTAAATGCAACACCGGCATGGTTTTCGGCACAGTAACGAAACTGACCCAAACGAACCAAAACATCACTATTGGGTCCAAAAAAGTGGATTTGGCATGTTCGGCACAGTAACGAAACTGACCCAAACGAACCAAAACATTACTATTGGGTCCAAAAAAGTGGATTGGGTGCGTTCATTTTGTTTCTGGATGAATCGGTGCATCGTTTCATTTCCGGCCCGGATCGATGCATTGGATGCAACACCGGCATGATTTTCGTCACAGTAACGAAACTGACCCAAACGAACCGAAACATAACTATTGGCTACATAAATGTGGATTTGGCATGTTCGTTTCGTTTCTAGACGAATCGGAGCATCGTTTCATTTCCGGCCCGGATCGGTGCATTAAATGCAACACCGGCATGGTTTTCGGCACAGTAACGAAACTGACCCAAACGAACCAAAACATCACTATTGGGTCCAAAAAAGTGGATTTGGCATGTTCGGCACAGTAACGAAACTGACCCAAACGAACCAAAACATTACTATTGGGTCCAAAAAAGTGGATTGGGTGCGTTCATTTTGTTTCTGGATGAATCGGTGCATCGTTTAATTTCCGGCCCGGATCGATGCATTAGATGCAACACTGGCATGATTTTCGTCACAGTAACGAAACTAACCCAAACGAACTGAAACATAACTATTGGGTCCAGAAAAGTGGATTGGGTGCGTTTGTTTCATTTCTGGACGAATCGGTGCATCGTTTCATTTCCGGCCCGGATCGGTGCATTAAATGCAACACCGGCATGGTTTTCGGCACAGTAACGAAACTGACCCAAACGAACCAAAACATCACTATTGGGTCCAAAAAAGTGGATTGGGTGCGTTCATTTTGTTTCTAGATGAATCGGTGCATCGTTCCATTTCCGGCCCGGATCGATGCATTAAATGCAACACCGGCATGATTTTTGTCACAGTAACGAAACTGACCCAAACGAACCGAAACATAACTATTGGGTCCAAAAAAGTGGATTGGGTGCGTTTGTTTCATTTCTGGACGAATCGGTGCATCCTTTCATCTCCGGCCCGGATCGGTGCATTAAATGCAACACCGGCATGGTTTTCGGCACAGTAACGAAACTGACCCAAACGAACCAAAACATTACTATTGAGTCCAAAAAACTGGATTGGGTGCGTTCATTTTGTTTCTTGATCAATCGGTGCATCGTTTCATTTCCGGCCCGGATCGATGCATTAAATGCAACACTGGCATGATTTTCGTCACAGTAACGAAACTGACCCAAACGAACCGAAACATAACTATTGGGTCCAAAAAAGTGGATTGGGTGCGTTTGTTTCATTTCTGGACGAATCGGTGCATCCTTTCATCTCCGGCCCGGATCGGTGCATTAAATGCAACACCGGCATGGTTTTCGGCACAGTAACGAAACTGACCCAAACGAACCAAAACATCACTATTGGGTCCAAAAAAGTGGATTTGGCATGTTCGGCACAGTAACGAAACTGACCCAAACGAACCAAAACATTACTATTGGGTCCAAAAAAGTGGATTGGGTGCGTTCATTTTGTTTCTGGATGAATCGGTGCATCGTTTCTTTTCCGGCCCGGATCGATGCATTAGATGCAACACTGGCATGATTTTCGTCACAGTAACGAAACTGACCCAAACGAACCGAAACATAACTATTGGGTCCAAAAAAGTGGATTGGGTGCGTTTGTTTCATTTCTGGACGAATCGGTGCATCGTTTCTTTTCCGGCCCGGATCGGTGCATTAAATGCAACACCGGCATGGTTTTCGGCACAGTAACGAAACTGACCCTAACGAACCAAAACATCACTATTGGGTCCAAAAAAGTGGATTGGGTGCGTTCATTTTGTTTCTAGATGAATCGGTGCATCGTTCCATTTCCGGCCCGGATCGATGCATTAAATGCAACACCGGCATGATTTTTGTCACAGTAACGAAACAGACCCAAACGAACCGAAACATAACTATTGGGTCCAAAAAAGTGGATTGGGTGCGTTTGTTTCATTTCTGGACGAATCGGTGCATCCTTTCATCTCCGGCCCGGATCGGTGCATTAAATGCAACACCGGCATGGTTTTCGGCACAGTAACGAAACTGACCCAAACGAACCAAAACATCACTATTGGGTCCAAAAAAGTGGATTTGGCATGTTCGGCACAGTAACGAAACTGACCCAAACGAACCAAAACATTACTATTGGGTCCAAAAAAGTGGATTGGGTGCGTTCATTTTGTTTCTGGATGAATCGGTGCATCGTTTCATTTCCGGCCCGGATCGATGCATTGGATGCAACACCGGCATGATTTTCGTCACAGTAACGAAACTGACCCAAACGAACCGAAACATAACTATTGGCTACATAAATGTGGATTTGGCATGTTCGTTTCGTTTCTAGACGAATCGGAGCATCGTTTCATTTCCGGCCCGGATCGGTGCATTAAATGCAACACCGGCATGGTTTTCGGCACAGTAACGAAACTGACCCAAACGAACCAAAACATCACTATTGGGTCCAAAAAAGTGGATTTGGCATGTTCGGCACAGTAACGAAACTGACCCAAACGAACCAAAACATTACTATTGGGTCCAAAAAAGTGGATTGGGTGCGTTCATTTTGTTTCTGGATGAATCGGTGCATCGTTTAATTTCCGGCCCGGATCGATGCATTAGATGCAACACTGGCATGATTTTCGTCACAGTAACGAAACTAACCCAAACGAACTGAAACATAACTATTGGGTCCAGAAAAGTGGATTGGGTGCGTTTGTTTCATTTCTGGACGAATCGGTGCATCGTTTCATTTCCGGCCCGGATCGGTGCATTAAATGCAACACCGGCATGGTTTTCGGCACAGTAACGAAACTGACCCAAACGAACCAAAACATCACTATTGGGTCCAAAAAAGTGGATTGGGTGCGTTCATTTTGTTTCTAGATGAATCGGTGCATCGTTCCATTTCCGGCCCGGATCGATGCATTAAATGCAACACCGGCATGATTTTTGTCACAGTAACGAAACTGACCCAAACGAACCGAAACATAACTATTGGGTCCAAAAAAGTGGATTGGGTGCGTTTGTTTCATTTCTGGACGAATCGGTGCATCCTTTCATCTCCGGCCCGGATCGGTGCATTAAATGCAACACCGGCATGGTTTTCGGCACAGTAACGAAACTGACCCAAACGAACCAAAACATCACTATTGGGTCCAAAAAAGTGGATTTGGCATGTTCGGCACAGTAACGAAACTGACCCAAACGAACCAAAACATTACTATTGGGTCCAAAAAAGTGGATTGGGTGCGTTCATTTTGTTTCTGGATGAATCGGTGCATCGTTTCATTTCCGGCCCGGATCGATGCATTGGATGCAACACCGGCATGATTTTCGGCACAGTAACGAAACTGACCCAAACGAACCAAAACATTACTATTGGGTCCAAAAAAGTGGATTGGGTGCGTTCATTTTGTTTCTGGATGAATCGGTGCATCGTTTCTTTTCCGGCCCGGATCGATGCATTAGATGCAACACTGGCATGATTTTCGTCACAGTAACGAAACTGACCCAAACGAACCGAAACATAACTATTGGGTCCAAAAAAGTGGATTGGGTGCGTTTGTTTCATTTCTGGACGAATCGGTGCATCGTTTCTTTTCCGGCCCGGATCGGTGCATTAAATGCAACACCGGCATGGTTTTCGGCACAGTAACGAAACTGACCCAAACGAACCAAAACATCACTATTGGGTCCAAAAAAGTGGATTGGGTGCGTTCATTTTGTTTCTAGATGAATCGGTGCATCGTTCCATTTCCGGCCCGGATCGATGCATTAAATGCAACACCGGCATGATTTTTGTCACAGTAACGAAACTGACCCAAACGAACCGAAACATAACTATTGGGTCCAAAAAAGTGGATTGGGTGCGTTTGTTTCATTTCTGGACGAATCGGTGCATCCTTTCATCTCCGGCCCGGATCGGTGCATTAAATGCAACACCGGCATGGTTTTCGGCACAGTAACGAAACTGACCCAAACGAACCAAAACATCACTATTGGGTCCAAAAAAGTGGATTTGGCATGTTCGGCACAGTAACGAAACTGACCCAAACGAACCAAAACATTACTATTGGGTCCAAAAAAGTGGATTGGGTGCGTTCATTTTGTTTCTGGATGAATCGGTGCATCGTTTCTTTTCCGGCCCGGATCGATGCATTAGATGCAACACTGGCATGATTTTCGTCACAGTAACGAAACTGACCCAAACGAACCGAAACATAACTATTGGGTCCAAAAAAGTGGATTGGGTGCGTTTGTTTCATTTCTGGACGAATCGGTGCATCGTTTCTTTTCCGGCCCGGATCGGTGCATTAAATGCAACACCGGCATGGTTTTCGGCACAGTAACGAAACTGACCCTAACGAACCAAAACATCACTATTGGGTCCAAAAAAGTGGATTGGGTGCGTTCATTTTGTTTCTAGATGAATCGGTGCATCGTTCCATTTCCGGCCCGGATCGATGCATTAAATGCAACACCGGCATGATTTTTGTCACAGTAACGAAACTGACCCAAACGAACCGAAACATAACTATTGGGTCCAAAAAAGTGGATTGGGTGCGTTTGTTTCATTTCTGGACGAATCGGTGCATCCTTTCATCTCCGGCCCGGATCGGTGCATTAAATGCAACACCGGCATGGTTTTCGGCACAGTAACGAAACTGACCCAAACGAACCAAAACATCACTATTGGGTCCAAAAAAGTGGATTTGGCATGTTCGGCACAGTAACGAAACTGACCCAAACGAACCAAAACATTACTATTGGGTCCAAAAAAGTGGATTGGGTGCGTTCATTTTGTTTCTGGATGAATCGGTGCATCGTTTCATTTCCGGCCCGGATCGATGCATTGGATGCAACACCGGCATGATTTTCGTCACAGTAACGAAACTGACCCAAACGAACCGAAACATAACTATTGGCTACATAAATGTGGATTTGGCATGTTCGTTTCGTTTCTAGACGAATCGGAGCATCGTTTCATTTCCGGCCCGGATCGGTGCATTAAATGCAACACCGGCATGGTTTTCGGCACAGTAACGAAACTGACCCAAACGAACCAAAACATCACTATTGGGTCCAAAAAAGTGGATTTGGCATGTTCGGCACAGTAACGAAACTGACCCAAACGAACCAAAACATTACTATTGGGTCCAAAAAAGTGGATTGGGTGCGTTCATTTTGTTTCTGGATGAATCGGTGCATCGTTTAATTTCCGGCCCGGATCGATGCATTAGATGCAACACTGGCATGATTTTCGTCACAGTAACGAAACTAACCCAAACGAACTGAAACATAACTATTGGGTCCAGAAAAGTGGATTGGGTGCGTTTGTTTCATTTCTGGACGAATCGGTGCATCGTTTCATTTCCGGCCCGGATCGGTGCATTAAATGCAACACCGGCATGGTTTTCGGCACAGTAACGAAACTGACCCAAACGAACCAAAACATCACTATTGGGTCCAAAAAAGTGGATTGGGTGCGTTCATTTTGTTTCTAGATGAATCGGTGCATCGTTCCATTTCCGGCCCGGATCGATGCATTAAATGCAACACCGGCATGATTTTTGTCACAGTAACGAAACTGACCCAAACGAACCGAAACATAACTATTGGGTCCAAAAAAGTGGATTGGGTGCGTTTGTTTCATTTCTGGACGAATCGGTGCATCCTTTCATCTCCGGCCCGGATCGGTGCATTAAATGCAACACCGGCATGGTTTTCGGCACAGTAACGAAACTGACCCAAACGAACCAAAACATCACTATTGGGTCCAAAAAAGTGGATTTGGCATGTTCGGCACAGTAACGAAACTGACCCAAACGAACCAAAACATTACTATTGGGTCCAAAAAAGTGGATTGGGTGCGTTCATTTTGTTTCTGGATGAATCGGTGCATCGTTTCTTTTCCGGCCCGGATCGATGCATTAGATGCAACACTGGCATGATTTTCGTCACAGTAACGAAACTGACCCAAACGAACCGAAACATAACTATTGGGTCCAAAAAAGTGGATTGGGTGCGTTTGTTTCATTTCTGGACGAATCGGTGCATCGTTTCTTTTCCGGCCCGGATCGGTGCATTAAATGCAACACCGGCATGGTTTTCGGCACAGTAACGAAACTGACCCAAACGAACCAAAACATCACTATTGGGTCCAAAAAAGTGGATTGGGTGCGTTCATTTTGTTTCTAGATGAATCGGTGCATCGTTCCATTTCCGGCCCGGATCGATGCATTAAATGCAACACCGGCATGATTTTTGTCACAGTAACGAAACTGACCCAAACGAACCGAAACATAACTATTGGGTCCAAAAAAGTGGATTGGGTGCGTTTGTTTCATTTCTGGACGAATCGGTGCATCCTTTCATCTCCGGCCCGGATCGGTGCATTAAATGCAACACCGGCATGGTTTTCGGCACAGTAACGAAACTGACCCAAACGAACCAAAACATCACTATTGGGTCCAAAAAAGTGGATTTGGCATGTTCGGCACAGTAACGAAACTGACCCAAACGAACCAAAACATTACTATTGGGTCCAAAAAAGTGGATTGGGTGCGTTCATTTTGTTTCTGGATGAATCGGTGCATCGTTTCTTTTCCGGCCCGGATCGATGCATTAGATGCAACACTGGCATGATTTTCGTCACAGTAACGAAACTGACCCAAACGAACCGAAACATAACTATTGGGTCCAAAAAAGTGGATTGGGTGCGTTTGTTTCATTTCTGGACGAATCGGTGCATCGTTTCTTTTCCGGCCCGGATCGGTGCATTAAATGCAACACCGGCATGGTTTTCGGCACAGTAACGAAACTGACCCTAACGAACCAAAACATCACTATTGGGTCCAAAAAAGTGGATTGGGTGCGTTCATTTTGTTTCTAGATGAATCGGTGCATCGTTCCATTTCCGGCCCGGATCGATGCATTAAATGCAACACCGGCATGATTTTTGGCACAGTAACGAAAATGGCCCAAACGAACCAAAACATCACTATTGGCTACATAAATGTGGATTTGGCATGTTCGTTTCGTTTATGGACGAATCGGTGCATCATTTCATTTCCGGCCCGGATCGGTGCATTAAATGCAACACCGGCATGGTTTTCGGCACAGTAACGAAACTGACCCAAACGAACCAAAACATTACTATTGGGTCCAAAAAAGTGGATTGGGTGCGTTCATTTTGTTTCTGGTTGAATCGGTGCATCATTTCATTTCCAGCCCGGATCGATGCATTAAATGCAACACTGGCATGATTTTCGTCACAGTAACGAAACTGACCCAAACGAACCGAAACATGACTATTGGGTCCAAAATAGTGGATTGGGTGCGTTTGTTTCGTTTCTGGACGAATCGGTGCGTCCTTTCATTTCTGGCCCGGATCGGTGCATTAAATGCAACACCGGCATGGTTTTCGGCACAGTAACGAAACTGACCCAAACGAACCAAAACATCACTATTGGGTCCAAAAAAGTGGATTTGGCATGTTCGGCACAGTAACGAAACTGACCCAAACGAACCAAAACATTACTATTGGGTCCAAAAAAGTGGATTGGGTGCGTTCCTTTTGTTTCTGGATGAATCGGTGCATCGTTTCTTTTCCGGCCCGGATCGATGCATTAGATGCAACACTGGCATGATTTTTGTCACAGTAACGAAACTGACCCAAACGAACCGAAACATAACTATTGGGTCCAAAAAAGTGGATTGGGTGCGTTTGTTTCATTTCTGGACGAATCGGTGCATCGTTTCTTTTCCGGCCCGGATCGGTGCATTAAATGCAACACCGGCATGGTTTTCGGCACAGTAACGAAACTGACCCAAACGAACCAAAACATCACTATTGGGTCCAAAAAAGTGGATTGGGTGCGTTCATTTTGTTTCTAGATGAATCGGTGCATCGTTCCATTTCCGGCCCGGATCGATGCATTAAATGCAACACCGGCATGATTTTTGTCACAGTAACGAAACTGACCCAAACGAACCGAAACATAACTATTGGGTCCAAAAAAGTGGATTGGGTGCGTTTGTTTCATTTCTGGACGAATCGGTGCATCCTTTCATCTCCGGCCCGGATCGGTGCATTAAATGCAACACCGGCATGGTTTTCGGCACAGTAACGAAACTGACCCAAACGAACCAAAACATCACTATTGGGTCCAAAAAAGTGGATTTGGCATGTTCGGCACAGTAATGAAACTGACCCAAACGAACCAAAACATTACTATTGGGTCCAAAAAAGTGGATTGGGTGCGTTCATTTTGTTTCTGGATGAATCGGTGCATCGTTTCATTTCCGGCCCGGATCGATGCATTGGATGCAACACCGGCATGATTTTCGTCACAGTAACGAAACTGACCCAAACGAACCGAAACATAACTATTGGCTACATAAATGTGGATTTGGCATGTTCGTTTCGTTTCTAGACGAATCGGAGCATCGTTTCATTTCCGGCCCGGATCGGTGCATTAAATGCAACACCGGCATGGTTTTCGGCACAGTAACGAAACTGACCCAAACGAACCAAAACATTACTATTGGGTCCAAAAAAGTGGATTGGGTGCGTTCATTTTGTTTCTGGATGAATCGGTGCATCGTTTCATCTCCGGCCCGGATCGGTGCATTAAATGCAACACCGGCATGGTTTTCGGCACAGTAACGAAACTGACCCAAACGAACCAAAACATCTCTATTGGGTCCAAAAAAGTGGATTGGGTGCATTCATTTTGTTTCTAGATGAATCGGTGCATCGTTCCATTTCCGGCCCGGATCGATGCATTAAATGCAACACCGGCATGATTTTTGGCACAGTAACGAAAATGACCCAAACGAACCAAAACATCACTATTGGCTACATAAATGTGGATTTGGCATGTTCGTTTCGTTTCTGGACGAATCGGTGCATCGTTTCATTTCCGGCCCGGATCGGTGCATTAAATGCAACACCGGCATGGTTTTCGGCACAGTAACGAAACTGACCCAAACGAACCAAAACATTACTATTGGGTCCAAAAAAGTGGATTGGGTGCGTTCATTTTGTTTCTGGATGAATCGGTGCATCATTTCATTTCCGGCCCGGATCGATGCATTAGATGCAACACTGGCATGATTTTCGTCACAGTAACGAAACTGACCCAAACGAACCGAAACATAACTATTGGGTCCAAAAAAGTGGATTGGGTGCGTTTGTTTCATTTCTGGATGAATCGGTGCATCGTTTCATTTCCGGCCCGGATCGGTGCATTAAATGCAACACCGGCATGGTTTTCGGCACAGTAACGAAACTGACCCAAACGAACCAAAACATTACTATTGGGTCCAAAAAAGTGGATTGGGTGCGTTCATTTTGTTTCTGGATGAATCGGTGCATCGTTTCTTTTCCGGCCCGGATCGATGCATTAGATGCAACACTAGCATGATTTTCGTCACAGTAACGAAACTGACCCAAACGAACCGAAACATAACTATTGGGTCCAAAAAAGTGGATTGGGTGCGTTTGTTTCATTTCTGGACGAATCGGTGCATCGTTTCTTTTCCGGCCCGGATCGGTGCATTAAATGCAACACCGGCATGGTTTTCGGCACAGTAACGAAACTGACCCTAACGAACCAAAACATCACTATTGGGTCCAAAAAAGTGGATTGGGTGCGTTCATTTTGTTTCTAGATGAATCGGTGCATCGTTCCATTTCCGGCCCTGATCGATGCATTAAATGCAACACCGGCATGATTTTTGGCACAGTAACGAAAATGGCCCAAACGAACCAAAACATCACTATTGGCTACATAAATGTGGATTTGGCATGTTCGTTTCGTTTATGGACGAATCGGTGCATCATTTCATTTCCGGCCCGGATCGGTGCATTAAATGCAACACCGGCATGGTTTTCGGCACAGTAACGAAACTGACCCAAACGAACCAAAACATTACTATTGGGTCCAAAAAAGTGGATTGGGTGCGTTCATTTTGTTTCTGGTTGAATCGGTGCATCATTTCATTTCCAGCCCGGATCGATGCATTAAATGCAACACTGGCATGATTTTCGTCACAGTAACGAAACTGACCCAAACGAACCGAAACATGACTATTGGGTCCAAAATAGTGGATTGGGTGCGTTTGTTTCGTTTCTGGACGAATCGGTGCGTCCTTTCATTTCCGGCCCGGATCGGTGCATTAAATGCAACACCGGCATGGTTTTCGGCACAGTAACGAAACTGACCCAAACGAACCAAAACATCACTATTGGGTCCAAAAAAGTGGATTTGGCATGTTCGGCACAGTAACGAAACTGACCCAAACGAACCAAAACATTACTATTGGGTCCAAAAAAGTGGATTGGGTGCGTTCATTTTGTTTCTGGATGAATCGGTGCATCGTTTCTTTTCCGGCCCGGATCGATGCATTAGATGCAACACTGGCATGATTTTTGTCACAGTAACGAAACTGACCCAAACGAACCGAAACATAACTATTGGGTCCAAAAAAGTGGATTGGGTGCGTTTGTTTCATTTCTGGACGAATCGGTGCATCGTTTCTTTTCCGGCCCGGATCGGTGCATTAAATGCAACACCGGCATGGTTTTCGGCACAGTAACGAAACTGACCCAAACGAACCAAAACATCACTATTGGGTCCAAAAAAGTGGATTGGGTGCGTTCATTTTGTTTCTAGATGAATCGGTGCATCGTTCCATTTCCGGCCCGGATCGATGCATTAAATGCAACACCGGCATGATTTTTGTCACAGTAACGAAACTGACCCAAACGAACCGAAACATAACTATTGGGTCCAAAAAAGTGGATTGGGTGCGTTTGTTTCATTTCTGGACGAATCGGTGCATCCTTTCATCTCCGGCCCGGATCGGTGCATTAAATGCAACACCGGCATGGTTTTCGGCACAGTAACGAAACTGACCCAAACGAACCAAAACATCACTATTGGGTCCAAAAAAGTGGATTTGGCATGTTCGGCACAGTAATGAAACTGGCCCAAACGAACCAAAACATTACTATTGGGTCCAAAAAAGTGGATTGGGTGCGTTCATTTTGTTTCTGGATGAATCGGTGCATCGTTTCATTTCCGGCCCGGATCGATGCATTGGATGCAACACCGGCATGATTTTCGTCACAGTAACGAAACTGACCCAAACGAACCGAAACATAACTATTGGCTACATAAATGTGGATTTGGCATGTTCGTTTCGTTTCTAGACGAATCGGAGCATCGTTTCATTTCCGGCCCGGATCGGTGCATTAAATGCAACACCGGCATGGTTTTCGGCACAGTAACGAAACTGACCCAAACGAACCAAAACATTACTATTGGGTCCAAAAAAGTGGATTGGGTGCATTCATTTTGTTTCTGGATGAATCGGTGCATCGTTTCATCTCCGGCCCGGATCGGTGCATTAAATGCAACACCGGCATGGTTTTCGGCACAGTAACGAAACTGACCCAAACGAACCAAAACATCTCTATTGGGTCCAAAAAAGTGGATTGGGTGCATTCATTTTGTTTCTAGATGAATCGGTGCATCGTTCCATTTCCGGCCCGGATCGATGCATTAAATGCAACACCGGCATGATTTTTGGCACAGTAACGAAAATGACCCAAACGAACCAAAACATCACTATTGGCTACATAAATGTGGATTTGGCATGTTCGTTTCGTTTCTGGACGAATCGGTGCATCGTTTCATTTCCGGCCCGGATCGGTGCATTAAATGCAACACCGGCATGGTTTTCGGCACAGTAACGAAACTGACCCAAACGAACCAAAACATTACTATTGGGTCCAAAGAAGTGGATTGGGTGCGTTCATTTTGTTTCTGGATGAATCGGTGCATCATTTCATTTCCGGCCCGGATCGATGCATTAAATGCAACACTGGCATGATTTTCGTCACAGTAACGAAACTGACCCAAACGAACCGAAACATAACTATTGGGTCCAAAAAAGTGGATTGGGTGCGTTTGTTTCATTTCTGGACGAATCGGTGCATCCTTTCATCTCCGGCCCGGATCGGTGCATTAAATGAAACACCGGCATGGTTTTCGGCACAGTAACGAAACTGACCCAAACGAACCACAACATCACTATTGGGTCCAAAAAAGTCGATTGATCACGTTCGTTTCATTTCTGGATGAATCGGTGCATCATTCCATTTCCGGCCCGGATCGATGCATTAAATGCAACACCGGCATGATTTTTGGCACAGTAACGAAAATGACCCAAATGAACCAAAACATCACTATTGGCTACATAAATGTGGATTTGGCATGTTCATTTCGTTTCTGAACGAATCGGTGCATCGTTTCATTTCCGGCCCGGATCGGTGCATTAAATGCAACACCGGCATGGTTTTCGGCACAGTAACGAAACTGACCCAAACGAACCAAAACATTACTATTGGGTCCAAAAAAGTGGATTGGGTGCGTTCATTTTGTTTCTGGATGAATCGGTGCATCGTTTAATTTCCGGCCCGGATCGATGCATTAGATGCAACACTGGCATGATTTTCGTCAGAGTAACGAAACTAACCCAAACGAACCGAAACATAACTATTGGGTCCAGAAAAGTGGATTGGGTGCGTTTGTTTCATTTCTGGATGAATCGGTGCATCGTTTCATTTCCGGCCCGGATCGGTGCATTAAATGCAACACCGGCATGGTTTTCGGCACAGTAACGAAACTGACCCAAACGAACCAAAACATCACTATTGGGTCCAAAAAAGTGGATTGGGTGCGTTCATTTTGTTTCTAGATGAATCGGTGCATCGTTCCATTTCCGGCCCGGATCGATGCATTAAATGCAACACCGGCATGATTTTTGTCACAGTAACGAAACTGACCCAAACGAACCGAAACATAACTATTGGGTCCAAAAAAGTGGATTGGGTGCGTTTGTTTCATTTCTGGACGAATCGGTGCATCCTTTCATCTCCGGCCCGGATCTGTGCATTAAATGCAACACCGGCATGGTTTTCGGCACAGTAACGAAACTGACCCAAACGAACCAAAACATCACTATTGGGTCCAAAAAAGTGGATTTGGCATGTTCGGCACAGTAACGAAACTGACCCAAACGAACCAAAACATTACTATTGGGTCCAAAAAAGTGGATTGGGTGCGTTCATTTTGTTTCTGGTTGAATCGGTGCATCGTTTCATTTCCGGCCCGGATCGATGCCTTAAATGCAACACTGGCATGATTTTCGTCACTGTAACGAAACTAACCCAAACGAACCGAAACATAACTATTGGGTCCAAAAAAGTGGATTGGGTGCGTTTGTTTCATTTCTGGACGAATCGGTGCATCGTTTCATCTCCGGCCCGGATCGGTGCATTAAATGCAACACCGGCATGGTTTTCGGCACAGTAACGAAACTGACCCAAACGAACCAAAACATCTCTATTGGGTCCAAAAAAGTGGATTGGGTGCATTCATTTTGTTTCTAGATGAATCGGTGCATCGTTCCATTTCCGGCCCGGATCGATGCATTAAATGCAACACCGGCATGATTTTTGGCACAGTAACGAAAATGACCCAAACGAACCAAAACATCACTATTGGCTACATAAATGTGGATTTGGCATGTTCGTTTCATTTCTGGACGAATCGGTGCATCGTTTCATTTCCGGCCCGGATCGGTGCATTAAATGCAACACCGGCATGGTTTTCGGCACAGTAACGAAACTGACCCAAACGAACCAAAACATTACTATTGGGTCCAAAAAAGTGGATTGGGTGCGTTCATTTTGTTTCTGGATGAATCGGTGCATCATTTCATTTCCGTCCCGGATCGATGCATTAGATGCAACACTGGCATGATTTTCGTCACAGTAACGAAACTGACCCAAACGAACCGAAACATAACTATTGGGTCCAAAAAAGTGGATTGGGTGCGTTTGTTTCATTTCTGGACAAATCGGTGCATCGTTTCATTTCCGGCCCGGATCGGTGCATTAAATGCAACACCGGCATGGTTTTCGGCACAGTAACGAAACTGACCCAAACGAACCAAAACATTACTATTGGGTCCAAAAAAGTGGATTGGGTGCGTTCATTTTGTTTCTGGATGAATCGGTGCATCGTTTCTTTTCCGGCCCGGATCGATGCATTAGATGCAACACTAGCATGATTTTCGTCACAGTAACGAAACTGACCCAAACGAACCGAAACATAACTATTGGGTCCAAAAAAGTGGATTGGGTGCGTTTGTTTCATTTCTGGACGAATCGGTGCATCGTTTCTTTTCCGGCCCGGATCGGTGCATTAAATGCAACACCGGCATGGTTTTCGGCACAGTAACGAAACTGATCCTAACGAACCAAAACATCACTATTGGGTCCAAAAAAGTGGATTGGGTGCGTTCATTTTGTTTCTAGATGAATCGGTGCATCGTTCCATTTCCGGCCCGGATCGATGCATTAAATGCAACACCGGCATGATTTTTGGCACAGTAACGAAAATGGCCCAAACGAACCAAAACATCACTATTGGCTACATAAATGTGGATTTGGCATGTTCGTTTCGTTTATGGACGAATCGGTGCATCGTTTCATTTCCGGCCCGGATCGGTGCATTAAATGCAACACCGGCATGGTTTTCGGCACAGTAACGAAACTGACCCAAACGAACCAAAACATTACTATTGGGTCCAAAAAAGTGGATTGGGTGCGTTCATTTTGTTTCTGGTTGAATCGGTGCATCGTTTCATTTCCGGCCCGGATCGATGCCTTAAATGCAACACTGGTATGATTTTCGTCACTGTAACGAAACTAACCCAAACGAACCGAAACATAACTATTGGGTCCAAAAAAGTGGATTGGGTGCGTTTGTTTCATTTCTAGACGAATCGGTGCATCGTTTCTTTTCCGGCCCGGATCGGTGCATTAAATGCAACACCGGCATGGTTTTCGGCACAGTAATGAAACTGACCCAAACGAACCAAAACATCACTATTGGGTCCAAAAAAGTGGATTGGTTGCGTTCATTTTGTTTCTAGATGAATCGGTGCATCGTTCCATTTCCGGCCCGGATCGATGCATTAAATGCAACACCGGCATGATTTTTGGCACAGTAACGAAAATGACCCAAACGAACCAAAACATCACTATTGGCTACATAAATGTGGATTTGGCATGTTCGTTTCATTTCTGGACGAATCGGTGCATCGTTTCATTTCCGGCCCGGATCGGTGCATTAAATGCAACACCGTCATGGTTTTCGGCACAGTAACGAAACTGACCCAAACAAACCAAAACATTACTATTGGGTCCAAAGAAGTGGATTGGGTGCGTTCATTTTGTTTCTGGATGAATCGGTGCATCATTTCATTTCCGGCCCGGATCGATGCATTAAATGCAACACTGGCATGATTTTCGTCACAGTAACGAAACTGACCCAAACGAACCGAAACATAACTATTGGGTCCAAAAAAGTGGATTGGGTGCGTTTGTTTCATTTCTGGACGAATCGGTGCATCCTTTCATCTCCGGCCCGGATCGGTGCATTAAATGAAACACCGGCATGGTTTTCGGCACAGTAACGAAACTGACCCAAATGAACCACAACATCACTATTGGGTCCAAAAAAGTCGATTGATCACGTTCGTTTCATTTCTGGATGAATCGGTGCATCATTCCATTTCCGGTCCGGATCGATGCATTAAATGCAACACCGGCATGATTTTTGGCACAGTAACGAAAATGACCCAAATGAACCAAAACATCACTATTGGCTACATAAATGTGGATTTGGCATGTTCATTTCGTTTCTGGACGAATCGGTGCATCGTTTCATTTCCGGCCCGGATCGGTGCATTAAATGCAACACCGGCATGGTTTTCGGCACAGTAACGAAACTGACCCAAACGAACCAAAACATTACTATTGGGTCCAAAAAAGTGGATTGGGTGCGTTCATTTTGTTTCTGGATGAATCGGTGCATCGTTTAATTTCCGGCCCGGATCGATGCATTAGATGCAACACTGGCATGATTTTCGTCAGAGTAACGAAACTAACCCAAACGAACCGAAACATAACTATTGGGTCCAGAAAAGTGGATTGGGTGCGTTTGTTTCATTTCTGGATGAATCGGTGCATCGTTTCATTTCCGGCCCGGATCGGTGCATTAAATGCAACACCGGCATGGTTTTCGGCACAGTAACGAAACTGACCCAAACGAACCAAAACATCACTATTGGGTCCAAAAAAGTGGATTGGGTGCGTTCATTTTGTTTCTAGATGAATCGGTGCATCGTTCCATTTCCGGCCCGGATCGATGCATTAAATGCAACACCGGCATGATTTTTGTCACAGTAACGAAACTGACCCAAACGAACCGAAACATAACTATTGGGTCAAAAAAGTGGATTGGGTGCGTTTGTTTCATTTCTGGACGAATCGGTGCATCCTTTCATCTCCGGCCCGGATCGGTGCATTAAATGCAACACCGGCATGGTTTTCGGCACAGTAACGAAACTGACCCAAACGAACCAAAACATCACTATTGGGTCCAAAAAAGTGGATTTGGCATGTTCGGCACAGTAACGAAACTGACCCAAACGAACCAAAACATTACTATTGGGTCCAAAAAAGTGGATTGGGTGCGTTCATTTTGTTTCTGGTTGAATCGGTGCATCGTTTCATTTCCGGCCCGGATCGATGCCTTAAATGCAACACTGGCATGATTTTCGTCACTGTAACGAAACTAACCCAAACGAACCGAAACATAACTATTGGATCCAAAAAAGTGGATTGGGTGCGTTTGTTTCATTTCTGGACGAATCGGTGCATCCTTTCATCTCCGGCCCGGATCGGTGCATTAAATGCAACACCGGCATGGTTTTCGGCACAGTAACGAAAATGACCCAAACAAACCAAAACATCACTATTGGCTACATAAATGTGGATTTGGCATGTTCGTTTCATTTCTGGACGAATCGGTGCATCGTTTCATTTCCGGCCCGGATCGGTGCATTAAATGCAACACTATCATGGTTTTCGGCACAGTAACGAAACTGACCCAAACAAACCAAAACATTACTATTGGGTCCAAAGAAGTGGATTGGGTGCGTTCATTTTGTTTCTGGATGAATCGGTGCATCATTTCATTTCCGGCCCGGATCGATGCATTAAATGCAACACTGGCATGATTTTCGTCACAGTAACGAAACTGACCCAAACGAACCGAAACATAACTATTGGGTCCAAAAAAGTGGATTGGGTGCGTTTGTTTCATTTCTGGACGAATCGGTGCATCCTTTCATCTCCGGCCCGGATCGGTGCATTAAATGAAACACCGGCATGGTTTTCGGCACAGTAACGAAACTGACCCAAATGAACCACAACATCACTATTGGGTCCAAAAAAGTGGATTGGGTGCGTTCATTTTGTTTCTGGATGAATCGGTGCATCGTTTAATTTCCGGCCCGGATCGATGCATTAGATGCAACACTGGCATGATTTTCGTCAGAGTAACGAAACTAACCCAAACGAACCGAAACATAACTATTGGGTCCAGAAAAGTGGATTGGGTGCGTTTGTTTCATTTCTGGATGAATCGGTGCATCGTTTCATTTCCGGCCCGGATCGGTGCATTAAATGCAACACCGGCATGGTTTTCGGCACAGTAACGAAACTGACCCAAACGAACCAAAACATCACTATTGGGTCCAAAAAAGTGGATTGGGTGCGTTCATTTTGTTTCTAGATGAATCGGTGCATCGTTCCATTTCCGGCCCGGATCGATGCATTAAATGCAACACCGGCATGATTTTTGTCACAGTAACGAAACTGACCCAAACGAACCGAAACATAACTATTGGGTCCAAAAAAGTGGATTGGGTGCGTTTGTTTCATTTCTGGACGAATCGGTGCATCCTTTCATCTCCGGCCCGGATCGGTGCATTAAATGCAACACCGGCATGGTTTTCGGCACAGTAACGAAACTGACCCAAACGAACCAAAACATCACTATTGGGTCCAAAAAAGTGGATTTGGCATGTTCGGCACAGTAACGAAACTGACCCAAACGAACCAAAACATTACTATTGGGTCCAAAAAAGTGGATTGGGTGCGTTCATTTTGTTTCTGGTTGAATCGGTGCACCGTTTCATTTCCGGCCCGGATCGATGCCTTAAATGCAACACTGGCATGATTTTCGTCACTGTAACGAAACTAACCCAAACGAACCGAAACATAACTATTGGGTCCAAAAAAGTGGATTGGGTGCGTTTGTTTCATTTCTGGACGAATCGGTGCATCCTTTCATCTCCGGCCCGGATCGGTGCATTAAATGCAACACTGGCATGGTTTTCGGCACAGTAACGAAAATGACCCAAACAAACCAAAACATCACTATTGGCTACATAAATGTGGATTTGGCATGTTCGTTTCATTTCTGGACGAATCGGTGCATCGTTTCATTTCCGGCCCGGATCGGTGCATTAAATGCAACACCGTCATGGTTTTCGGCACAGTAACGAAACTGACCCAAACAAACCAAAACATTACTATTGGGTCCAAAGAAGTGGATTGGGTGCGTTCATTTTGTTTCTGGATGAATCGGTGCATCATTTCATTTCCGGCCCGGATCGATGCATTAAATGCAACACTGGCATGATTTTCGTCACAGTAACGAAACTGACCCAAACTAACCGAAACATAACTATTGGGTCCAAAAAAGTGGATTGGGTGCGTTTGTTTCATTTCTGGACGAATCGGTGCATCCTTTCATCTCCGGCCCGGATCGGTGCATTAAATGAAACACCGGCATGGTTTTCGGCACAGTAACGAAACTGACCCAAATGAACCACAACATCACTATTGGGTCCAAAAAAGTCGATTGATCACGTTCGTTTCATTTCTGGATGAATCGGTGCATCATTCCATTTCCGGCCCGGATCGATGCATTAAATGCAACACCGGCATGATTTTTGGCACAGTAACGAAAATGACCCAAATGAACCAAAACATCACTATTGGCTACATAAATGTGGATTTGGCATGTTCATTTCGTTTCTGGACGAATCGGTGCATCGTTTCATTTCCGGCCCGGATCGGTGCATTAAATGCAACACCGGCATGGTTTTCGGCACAGTAACGAAACTGACCCAAACGAACCAAAACATTACTATTGGGTCCAAAAAAGTGGATTGGGTGCGTTCATTTTGTTTCTGGATGAATCGGTGCATCGTTTAATTTCCGGCCCGGATCGATGCATTAGATGCAACACTGGCATGATTTTCGTCAGAGTAACGAAACTAACCCAAACGAACCGAAACATAACTATTGGGTCCAGAAAAGTGGATTGGGTGCGTTTGTTTCATTTCTGGATGAATCGGTGCATCGTTTCATTTCCGGCCCGGATCGGTGCATTAAATGCAACACCGGCATGGTTTTCGGCACAGTAACGAAACTGACCCAAACGAACCAAAACATCACTATTGGGTCCAAAAAAGTGGATTGGGTGCGTTCATTTTGTTTCTAGATGAATCGGTGCATCGTTCCATTTCCGGCCCGGATCGATGCATTAAATGCAACACCGGCATGATTTTTGTCACAGTAACGAAACTGACCCAAACGAACCGAAACATAACTATTGGGTCCAAAAAAGTGGATTGGGTGCGTTTGTTTCATTTCTGGATGAATCGGTGCATCGTTTCATTTCCGGCCCGGATCGGTGCATTAAATGCAACACCGGCATGGTTTTCGGCAAAGTAACGAAACTGACCCAAACGAACCAAAACATTACTATTGGGTCCAAAAAAGTGGATTGGGTGCGTTCATTTTGTTTCTGGATGAATCGGTGCATCGTTTCTTTTCCGGCCCGGATCGATGCATTAGATGCAACACTAGCATGATTTTCGTCACAGTAACGAAACTGACCCAAACGAACCGAAACATAACTATTGGGTCCAAAAAAGTGGATTGGGTGCGTTTGTTTCATTTCTGGACGAATCGGTGCATCCTTTCATCTCCGGCCCGGATCGGTGCATTAAATGCAACACCGGCATGGTTTTCGGCACAGTAACGAAACTGACCCAAACGAACCAAAACATCACTATTGGGTCCAAAAAAGTGGATTTGGCATGTTCGGCACAGTAACGAAACTGACCCAAACGAACCAAAACATTACTATTGGGTCCAAAAAAGTGGATTGGGTGCGTTCATTTTGTTTCTGGTTGAATCGGTGCATCGTTTCATTTCCGGCCCGGATCGATGCATTAGATGCAACACTGGCATGATTTTCGTCAGAGTAACGAAACTAACCCAAACGAACCGAAACATAACTATTGGGTCCAGAAAAGTGGATTGGGTGCGTTTGTTTCATTTCTGGATGAATCGGTGCATCGTTTCATTTCCGGCCCGGATCGGTGCATTAAATGCAACACCGGCATGGTTTTCGGCACAGTAACGAAACTGACCCAAACGAACCAAAACATCACTATTGGGTCCAAAAAAGTGGATTGGGTGCGTTCATTTTGTTTCTAGATGAATCGGTGCATCGTTCCATTTCCGGCCCGGATCGATGCATTAAATGCAACACCGGCATGATTTTTGGCACAGTAACGAAAATGACCCAAACGAACCAAAACATCACTATTGGCTACATAAATGTGGATTTGGCATGTTCGTTTCGTTTCTGGACGAATCGGTGCATCGTTTCATTTCCGGCCCGGATCGGTGCATTAAATGCAACACCGGCATGGTTTTCGGCACAGTAACGAAACTGACCCAAACGAACCAAAACATTACTATTGGGTCCAAAAAAGTGGATTGGGTGCGTTCATTTTGTTTCTGGATGAATCGGTGCATCATTTCATTTCCGGCCCGGATCGATGCATTAGATGCAACACTGGCATGATTTTCGTCACAGTAACGAAACTGACCCAAACGAACCGAAACATAACTATTGGGTCCAAAAAAGTGGATTGGGTGCGTTTGTTTCATTTCTGGACAAATCGGTGCATCGTTTCATTTCCGGCCCGGATCGGTGCATTAAATGCAACACCGGCATGGTTTTCGGCACAGTAACGAAACTGACCCAAACGAACCAAAACATTACTATTGGGTCCAAAAAAGTGGATTGGGTGCGTTCATTTTGTTTCTGGATGAATCGGTGCATCATTTCTTTTCCGGCCCGGATCGATGCATTAGATGCAACTCTGGCATGATTTTCGTCACAGTAACGAAACTGACCCAAATGAACCGAAACATAACTATTGGGTCCAAAAAAGTGGATTGGGTGCGTTTGTTTCATTTCTGGACGAATCGGTGCATCCTTTCATCTCCGGCCCGGATCGGTGCATTAAATGCAACACCGGCATGGTTTTCGGCACAGTAACGAAACTGACCCAAACGAACCAAAACATCACTATTGGGTCCAAAAAAGTGGATTTGGCATGTTCGGCACAGTAACGAAACTGACCCAAACGAACCAAAACATTACTATTGGGTCCAAAAAAGTGGATTGGGTGCGTTCATTTTGTTTCTGGTTGAATCGGTGCACCGTTTCATTTCCGGCCCGGATCGATGCCTTAAATGCAACACTGGCATGATTTTCGTCACTGTAACGAAACTAACCCAAACGAACCGAAACATAACTATTGGGTCCAGAAAAGTGGATTGGGTGCGTTTGTTTCATTTCTGGACGAATCGGTGCATCGTTTCTTTTCCGGCCCGGATCGGTGCATTAAATGCAACACCGGCATGGTTTTCGGCACAGTAACGAAACTGACCCTAACGAACCAAAACATCACTATTGTGTCCAAAAAAGTGGATTGGGTGCGTTCATTTTGTTTCTAGATGAATCGGTGCATCGTTCCATTTCCGGCCCGGATCGATGCATTAAATGCAACACCGGCATGATTTTTGGCACAGTAACGAAAATGGCCCAAACGAACCAAAACATCACTATTGGCTACATAAATGTGGATTTGGCATGTTCGTTTCGTTTCTGGATGAATCGGTGCATCGTTTCATTTCCGGCCCGGATCGGTGCATTAAATGCAACACCGGCATGGTTTTCGGCACAGTAACGAAACTGACCCAAACGAACCAAAACATTACTATTGGGTCCGAAAAAGTGGATTGGGTGCGTTCATTTTGTTTCTGGTTGAATCGGTGCATCGTTTCATTTCCGGCCCGGATCGATGCCTTAAATGCAACACTGGCATGATTTTCGTCACTGTAACGAAACTAACCCAAACAAACCGAAACATAACTATTGGGTCCAAAAAAGTGGATTGGGTGCGTTTGTTTCATTTCTGGACGAATCGGTGCATCGTTTCTTTTCCGGCCCGGATCGGTGCATTAAATGCAACACCGGCATGGTTTTCGGCACAGTAACGAAACTGACCCAAACGAACCAAAACATCACTATTGGGTCCAAAAAAGTGGATTGGGTGCGTTCATTTTGTTTCTAGATGAATCGGTGCATCGTTCCATTTCCGGCCCGGATCGATGCATTAAATGCAACACCGTCATGATTTTTGGCACAGTAACGAAAATGACCCAAACGAACCAAAACATCACTATTGGCTACATAAATGTGGATTTGGCATGTTCGTTTCATTTCTGGACGAATCGGTGCATCGTTTCATTTCCGGCCCGGATCGGTGCATTAAATGCAACACCGGCATGGTTTTCGGCACAGTAACGAAACTGACTCAAACAAACCAAAACATTACTATTGGGTCCAAAGAAGTGGATTGGGTGCGTTCATTTTGTTTCTGGATGAATCGGTGCATCGTTTCATTTCCGGCCCGGATCGATGCATTAAATGCAACACGGGCATGATTTTCGTCACAGTAACGAAACTGACCCAAACGAACCGAAACATAACTATTGGGTCCAAAAAAGTGGATTGGGTGCGTTTGTTTCATTTCTGGACGAATCGGTGCATCGTTTCTTTTCCGGCCCGGATCGGTGCATTAAATGCAACACCGGCATGGTTTTCGGCACAGTAACGAAACTGACCCTAACGAACCAAAACATCACTATTGGGTCCAAAAAAGTGGATTGGGTGCGTTCATTTTGTTTCTAGATGAATCGGTGCATCGTTCCATTTCCGGCCCGGATCGATGCATTAAATGCAACACCGTCATGATTTTTGGCACAGTAACGAAAATGACCCAAACGAACCAAAACATCACTATTGGCTACATAAATGTGGATTTGGCATGTTCGTTTCATTTCTGGACGAATCGGTGCATCGTTTCATTTCCGGCCCGGATCGGTGCATTAAATGCAACACCGGCATGGTTTTCGGCACAGTAACGAAACTGACTCAAACAAACCAAAACATTACTATTGGGTCCAAAGAAGTGGATTGGGTGCGTTCATTTTGTTTCTGGATGAATCGGTGCATCGTTTCATTTCCGGCCCGGATCGATGCATTAAATGCAACACGGGCATGATTTTCGTCACAGTAACGAAACTGACCCAAACGAACCGAAACATAACTATTGGGTCCAAAAAAGTGGATTGGGTGCGTTTGTTTCATTTCTGGACGAATCGGTGTATCTTTTCATCTCCGGCCCGGATCGGTGCATTAAATGAAACACCGGCATGGTTTTCGGCACAGTAACGAAACTGACCCAAACGAACCACAACATCACTATTGTGTCCAAAAAAGTGGATTTGGTGCGTTCATTTTGTTTCTGGATGAATCGGTGCATCGTTTCATTTCCGGCCCGGATCGATGCATTAAATGCAACACCGGCATGGTTTTCGGCACAGTAACGAAACTGACCCAAACGAACCAAAACAAAACTATTGGGTCCAAAAAAGTTGATTGGGCGCGTTCGTTTCATTTCTGGATGAATCGGTGTATCGTTTCATTTCCGGCCCGGATCGGTGCATTAAATGCAACACCGGCATGGTTTTCGGCACAGTAACGAAACTGACCCAAACGAACCAAAACATTACTATTGGGTCCAAAAAAGTGGATTGGGTGCGTTCATTTTGTTTCTGGATGAATCGGTGCATCATTTCATTTCCGTCCCGGATCGATGCATTAGATGCAACACTGGCATGATTTTCGTCACAGTAAGGAAACTGACCCAAACGAACCGAAACATAACTATTGGGTCCAAAAAAGTGGATTGGGTGCGTTTGTTTCATTTCTGGACAAATCGGTGCATCGTTTCATTTCCGGCCCGGATCGGTGCATTAAATGCAACACCGGCATGGTTTTCGGCACAGTAACGAAACTGACCCAAACGAACCAAAACATTACTATTGGGTCCAAAAAAGTGGATTGGGTGCGTTCATTTTGTTTCTGGATGAATCGGTGCATCGTTTCTTTTCCGGCCCGGATCGATGCATTAGATGCAACACTGGCATGATTTTCGTCACAGTAACGAAACTGACCCAAACGAATCGAAACATAACTATTGGGTCCAAAAAAGTGGATTGGGTGCGTTTGTTTCATTTCTGGACGAATCGGTGCATCGTTTCTTTTCCGGCCCGGATCGGTGCATTAAATGCAACACCGGCATGGTTTTCGGCACAGTAACGAAACTGACCCTAACGAACCAAAACATCACTATTGGGTCCAAAAAAGTGGATTGGGTGCGTTCATTTTGTTTCTTGATGAATCGGTGCATCGTTCCATTTCCGGCCCGGATCGATGCATTAAATGCAACACCGGCATGATTTTTGGCACAGTAACGAAAATGGCCCAAACGAACCAAAACATCACTATTGGCTACATAAATGTGGATTTCGCATGTTCGTTTCGTTTCTGGACGAATCGGTGCATCGTTTCATTTCCGGCCCGGATCGGTGCATTAAATGCAACACCGGCATGGTTTTCGGCACAGTAACGAAACTGACCCAAACGAACCAAAACATTACTATTGGGTCCAAAAAAGTGGATTGGGTGCGTTCATTTTGTTTCTGGTTGAATCGGTGCATCGTTTCATTTCCGGCCCGGATCGATGCCTTAAATGCAACACTGGCATGATTTTCGTCACTGTAACGAAACTAACCCAAACGAACCGAAACATAACTATTGGGTCCAAAAAAGTGGATTGGGTGCGTTTGTTTCATTTCTGGACGAATCGGTGCATCGTTTCTTTTCCGGCCCGGATCGGTGCATTAAATGCAACACCGGCATGGTTTTCGGCACAGTAACGAAACTGACCCTAACGAACCAAAACATCACTATTGGGTCCAAAAAAGTGGATTGGGTGCGTTCATTTTGTTTCTAGATGAATCGGTGCATCGTTCCATTTCTGGCCCGGATCGATGCATTAAATGCAACACCGGCATGATTTTTGGCACAGTAACGAAAATGGCCCAAACGAACCAAAACATCACTATTGGCTACATAAATGTGGATTTGGCATGTTCGTTTCATTTCTGGACGAATCGGTGCATCGTTTCATTTCCGGCCCGGATCGGTGCATTAAATGCAACACCGGCATGCTTTTCGGCACAGTAACGAAACTGACCCAAACAAACCAAAACATTACTATTGGGTCCAAAGAAGTGGATTGGGTGCGTTCATTTTGTTTCTGGATGAATCGGTGCATCGTTTCATTTCCGGCCCGGATCGATGCATTAAATGCAACACTGGCATGATTTTCGTCACAGTAACGAAACTGACCCAAACGAACTGAAACATAACTATTGGGTCCAAAAAAGTGGATTGGGTGCGTTTGTTTCATTTCTGGACGAATCGGTGCATCCTTTCATCTCCGGCCCCGATCGGTGCATTAAATGAAACACCGGCATGGTTTTCGGCACAGTAACGAAACTGACCCATACGAACCACAACATCACTATTGTGTCCAAAAAAGTGGATTTGGTGCGTTCATTTTGTTTCTGGATGAATCGGTGCATCGTTTCATTTCCGGCCCGGATCGATGCATTAAATGCAACACGGGCATGATTTTCGTCACAGTAACGAAACTGACCCAAACGAACCGAAACATAACTATTGGGTCCAAAAAAGTGGATTGGGTGCGTTTGTTTCATTTCTGGACGAATCGGTGTATCTTTTCATCTCCGGCCCGGATCGGTGCATTAAATGAAACACCGGCATGGTTTTCGGCACAGTAACGAAACTGACCCAAACGAACCACAACATCACTATTGTGTCCAAAAAAGTGGATTTGGTGCGTTCATTTTGTTTCTGGATGAATCGGTGCATCGTTTCATTTCCGGCCCGGATCGATGCATTAAATGCAACACCGGCATGGTTTTCGGCACAGTAACGAAACTGACCCAAACGAACCAAAACAAAACTATTGGGTCCAAAAAAGTTGATTGGGCGCGTTCGTTTCATTTCTGGATGAATCGGTGTATCGTTTCATTTCCGGCCCGGATCGGTGCATTAAATGCAACACCGGCATGGTTTTCGGCACAGTAACGAAACTGACCCAAACGAACCAAAACATTACTATTGGGTCCAAAAAAGTGGATTGGGTGCGTTCATTTTGTTTCTGGATGAATCGGTGCATCATTTCATTTCCGTCCCGGATCGATGCATTAGATGCAACACTGGCATGATTTTCGTCACAGTAACGAAACTGACCCAAACGAACCGAAACATAACTATTGGGTCCAAAAAAGTGGATTGGGTGCGTTTGTTTCATTTCTGGACAAATCGGTGCATCGTTTCATTTCCGGCCCGGATCGGTGCATTAAATGCAACACCGGCATGGTTTTCGGCACAGTAACGAAACTGACCCAAACGAACCAAAACATTACTATTGGGTCCAAAAAAGTGGATTGGGTGCGTTCATTTTGTTTCTGGATGAATCGGTGCATCGTTTCTTTTCCGGCCCGGATCGATGCATTAGATGCAACACTGGCATGATTTTCGTCACAGTAACGAAACTGACCCAAACGAACCGAAACATAACTATTGGGTCCAAAAAAGTGGATTGGGTGCGTTTGTTTCATTTCTGGACGAATCGGTGCATCGTTTCTTTTCCGGCCCGGATCGGTGCATTAAATGCAACACCGGCATGGTTTTCGGCACAGTAACGAAACTGACCCTAACGAACCAAAACATCACTATTGGGTCCAAAAAAGTGGATTGGGTGCGTTCATTTTGTTTCTTGATGAATCGGTGCATCGTTCCATTTCCGGCCCGGATCGATGCATTAAATGCAACACCGGCATGATTTTTGGCACAGTAACGAAAATGGCCCAAACGAACCAAAACATCACTATTGGCTACATAAATGTGGATTTCGCATGTTCGTTTCGTTTCTGGACGAATCGGTGCATCGTTTCATTTCCGGCCCGGATCGGTGCATTAAATGCAACACCGGCATGGTTTTCGGCACAGTAACGAAACTGACCCAAACGAACCAAAACATTACTATTGGGTCCAAAAAAGTGGATTGGGTGCGTTCATTTTGTTTCTGGTTGAATCGGTGCATCGTTTCATTTCCGGCCCGGATCGATGCCTTAAATGCAACACTGGCATGATTTTCGTCACTGTAACGAAACTAACCCAAACGAACCGAAACATAACTATTGGGTCCAAAAAAGTGGATTGGGTGCGTTTGTTTCATTTTTGGACGAATCGGTGCATCGTTTCTTTTCCGGCCCGGATTGGTGCATTAAATGCAACACCGGCATGGTTTTCGGCACAGTAACGAAACTGACCCTAACGAACCAAAACATCACTATTGGGTCCAAAAAAGTGGATTGGGTGCGTTCATTTTGTTTCTTGATGAATCGGTGCATCGTTCCATTTCCGGCCCGGATCGATGCATTAAATGCAACACCGGCATGATTTTTGGCACAGTAACGAAAATGGCCCAAACGAACCAAAACATCACTATTGGCTACATAAATGTGGATTTCGCATGTTCGTTTCGTTTCTGGACGAATCGGTGCATCGTTTCATTTCCGGCCCGGATCGGTGCATTAAATGCAACACCGGCATGGTTTTCGGCACAGTAACGAAACTGACCCAAACGAACCAAAACATTACTATTGGGTCCAAAAAAGTGGATTGGGTGCGTTCATTTTGTTTCTGGTTGAATCGGTGCATCGTTTCATTTCCGGCCCGGATCGATGCCTTAAATGCAACACTGGCATGATTTTCGTCACTGTAACGAAACTAACCCAAACGAACCGAAACATAACTATTGGGTCCAAAAAAGTGGATTGGGTGCGTTTGTTTCATTTCTGGACGAATCGGTGCATCGTTTCTTTTCCGGCCCGGATCGGTGCATTAAATGCAACACCGGCATGGTTTTCGGCACAGTAACGAAACTGACCCTAACGAACCAAAACATCACTATTGGGTCC
The DNA here is from genome assembly GCA_033239725.1 of Echinochloa phyllopogon. NCBI lineage: Eukaryota > Viridiplantae > Streptophyta > Magnoliopsida > Poales > Poaceae > Echinochloa > Echinochloa phyllopogon. Next base: position 37,282,530 of record BTCW01000018.1, read on the forward strand.
AAAAAAGTGGATTGGGTGCGTTCATTTTGTTTCTAGATGAATCGGTGCATCGTTCCATTTCTGGCCCGGATCGATGCATTAAATGCAACACCGGCATGATTTTTGGCACAGTAACGAAAATGGCCCAAACGAACCAAAACATCACTATTGGCTACATAAATGTGGATTTGGCATGTTCGTTTCATTTCTGGACGAATCGGTGCATCGTTTCATTTCCGGCCCGGATCGGTGCATTAAATGCAACACCGGCATGCTTTTCGGCACAGTAACGAAACTGACCCAAACAAACCAAAACATTACTATTGGGTCCAAAGAAGTGGATTGGGTGCGTTCATTTTGTTTCTGGATGAATCGGTGCATCGTTTCATTTCCGGCCCGGATCGATGCATTAAATGCAACACTGGCATGATTTTCGTCACAGTAACGAAACTGACCCAAACGAACTGAAACATAACTATTGGGTCCAAAAAAGTGGATTGGGTGCGTTTGTTTCATTTCTGGACGAATCGGTGCATCCTTTCATCTCCGGCCCCGATCGGTGCATTAAATGAAACACCGGCATGGTTTTCGGCACAGTAACGAAACTGACCCATACGAACCACAACATCACTATTGTGTCCAAAAAAGTGGATTTGGTGCGTTCATTTTGTTTCTGGATGAATCGATGCATCGTTTCATTTCCGGCCCGGATCGATGCATTAAATGCAACACCGGCATGGTTTTCGGCACAGTAACGAAACTGACCCAAACGAACCAAAACAAAACTATTGGGTCCAAAAAAGTTGATTGGGCGCGTTCGTTTCATTTCTGGATGAATCGGTGTATCGTTTCATTTCCGGCCCGGATCGGTGCATTAAATGCAACACCGGCATGGTTTTCGGCACAGTAACGAAACTGACCCAAACGAACCAAAACATTACTATTGGGTCCAAAAAAGTGGATTGGGTGCGTTCATTTTGTTTCTGGATGAATCGGTGCATCGTTTAATTTCCGGCCTGGATCGATGCATTAGATGCAACACTGGCATGATTTTCGTCACAGTAACGAAACTAACCCAAACGAACCGAAACATAACTATTGGGTCCAGAAAAGTGGATTGGGTGCGTTTGTTTCATTTCTGGACGAATCGGTGCATCGTTTCATTTCCGGCCCGGATCGGTGCATTAAATGCAACACCGGCATGGTTTTCGGCACAGTAACGAAACTGACCCAAACGAACCAAAACATCACTATTGGGTCCAAAAAAGTGGATTGGGTGCGTTCATTTTGTTTCTAGATGAATCGGTGCATCGTTCCATTTCCGGCCCGGATCGATGCATTAAATGCAACACCGGCATGATTTTTGGCACAGTAACGAAAATGACCCAAACGAACCAAAACATTACTATTGGCTACATAAATGTGGATTTGGCATGTTCGTTTCATTTCTGGACGAATCGGTGCATCGTTTCATTTCCGGCCCGGATCGGTGCATTAAATGCAACACCGGCATGGTTTTCGGCACAGTAACGAAACTGACCCAAACGAACCAAAACATCACTATTGGGTCCAAAAAAGTGGATTGGGTGCGTTCATTTTGTTTCTGGTTGAATCGGTGCATCGTTTCATTTCCGGCCCGGATCGATGCATTAAATGCAACACTGGCATGATTTTCGTCACAGTAACGAAACTGGCCCAAACGAACCGAAACATAACTATTGGGTCCAAAAAAGTGGATTGGGTGCGTTTGTTTCGTTTCTGGACGAATCGGTGCATCGTTTCATTTCCGGCCCGGATCGGTGCATTAAATGGAACACCGGCATGGTTTTCGGCACAGTAACGAAACTGACCCAAACGAACCAAAACATTACTATTGGGTCCAAAAAAGTGGATTGGGTGCGTTCATTTTGTTTCTGGTTGAATCGGTGCATCGTTTCATTTCCGGCCCGGATCGATGCATTAAATGCAACACTGGCATGATTTTCGTCACAGTAACGAAACTGACCCAAACGAACCGAAACATAACTATTGGGTCCAAAAAAGTGGATTGGGTGCGTTTGTTTCATTTCTGGATGAATCGGTGCATCGTTTCTTTTCCGGCCCGGATCGGTGCATTAAATGCAACACCGGCATGGTTTTCGGCACAGTAACGAAACTGACCCAAACGAACCAAAACATCACTATTGGGTCCAAAAAAGTGGATTGGGTGCGTTCATTTTGTTTCTAGATGAATCGGTGCATCGTTCCATTTCCGGCCCGGATCGATGCATTAAATGCAACACCGGCATGATTTTTGGCACAGTAACGAAAATGACCCAAATGAACCAAAACATCACTATTGGCTACATAAATGTGGATTTGGCATGTTCGTTTCATTTCTGGACGAATCGGTGCATCGTTTCATTTCCGGCCCGGATCGGTGCATTAAATGCAACACCGTCATGGTTTTCGGCACAGTAACGAAACTGACCCAAACAAACCAAAACATTACTATTGGGTCCAAAGAAGTGGATTGGGTGCGTTCATTTTGTTTCTGGATGAATCGGTGCATCATTTCATTTCCGGCCCGGATCGATGCATTAAATGCAACACTGGCATGATTTTCGTCACAGTAACGAAACTGACCCAAACGAACCGAAACATAACTATTGGGTCCAAAAAAGTGGATTGGGTGCGTTTGTTTCATTTCTGGACGAATCGGTGCATCCTTTCATCTCCGGCCCGGATCGGTGCATTAAATGAAACACCGGCATGGTTTTCGGCACAGTAACGAAACTGACCCAAACGAACCACAACATCCCTATTGGGTCCAAAAAAGTCGATTGATCGCATTCGTTTCATTTCTGGATGAATCGGTGCATCATTCCATTTCCGGCCCGGATCGATGCATTAAATGCAACACCGGCATGATTTTTGGCACAGTAACGAAAATGACCCAAATGAACCAAAACATCACTATTGGCTACATAAATGTGGATTTGGCATGTTCATTTCATTTCTGGACGAATCGGTGCATCGTTTCATTTCCGGCCCGGATCGGTGCATTAAATGCAACACCGGCATGGTTTTCGGCACAGTAACGAAACTGACCCAAACGAACCAAAACATTACTATTGGGTCCAAAAAAGTGGATTGGGTGCGTTCATTTTGTTTCTGGATGAATCGGTGCATCGTTTAATTTCCGGCCCGGATCGATGCATTAGATGCAACACTGGCATGATTTTCGTCAGAGTAACGAAACTAACCCAAACGAACCGAAACATAACTATTGGGTCCAGAAAAGTGGATTGGGTGCGTTTGTTTCATTTCTGGATGAATCGGTGCATCGTTTCATTTCCGGCCCGGATCGGTGCATTAAATGCAACACCGGCATGGTTTTCGGCACAGTAACGAAACTGACCCAAACGAACCAAAACATTACTATTGGGTCCAAAAAAGTGGATTGGGTGCGTTCATTTTGTTTCTGGATGAATCGGTGCATCATTTCTTTTCCGGCCCGGATCGATGCATTAGATGCAACACTGGCATGATTTTCGTCACAGTAACGAAACTGACCCAAACGAACCGAAACATAACTATTAGGTCCAAAAAAGTGGATTGGGTGCGTTTGTTTCATTTCTGGACGAATCGGTGCATCCTTTCATCTCCGGCCCGGATCGGTGCATTAAATGAAACACCGGCATGGTTTTCGGCACAGTAACGAAACTGACCCAAACGAACCACAACATCACTATTGGGTCCAAAAAAGTCGATTGATCGCATTCGTTTCATTTCTGGATGAATCGGTGCATCATTCCATTTCCGGCCCGGATCGATGCATTAAATGCAACACCGGCATGATTTTTGGCACAGTAACGAAAATGACCCAAACGAACCAAAACATCACTATTGGCTACATAAATGTGGATTTGGCATGTTCGTTTCGTTTCTGGACGAATCGGTGCATCGTTTCATTTCCGGCCCGGATCGGTGCATTAAATGCAACACCGGCATGGTTTTCGGCACAGTAACGAAACTGACCCAAACGAACCAAAACATTACTATTGGGTCCAAAAAAGTGGATTGGGTGCGTTCATTTTGTTTCTGGATGAATCGGTGCATCGTTTAATTTCCGGCCCGGATCGATGCATTAGATGCAACACTGGCATGATTTTCGTCAGAGTAACGAAACTAACCCAAACGAACCGAAACATAACTATTGGGTCCAGAAAAGTGGATTGGGTGCGTTTGTTTCATTTCTGGATGAATCGGTGCATCGTTTCATTTCCGGCCCGGATCGGTGCATTAAATGCAACACCGGCATGGTTTTCGGCACAGTAACGAAACTGACCCAAACGAACCAAAACATCACTATTGGGTCCAAAAAAGTGGATTGGGTGCGTTCATTTTGTTTCTAGATGAATCGGTGCATCATTCCATTTCCGGCCCGGATCGATGCATTAAATGCAACACCGGCATGATTTTTGTCACAGTAACGAAACTGACCCAAACGAACCGAAACATAACTATTGGGTCCAAAAAAGTGGATTGGGTGCGTTTGTTTCATTTCTGGACGAATCGGTGCATCCTTTCATCTCCGGCCCGGATCGGTGCATTAAATGCAACACCGGCATGGTTTTCGGCAGAGTAACGAAACTGACCCAAACGAACCAAAACATCACTATTGGGTCCAAAAAAGTGGACTTGGCATGTTCGGCACAGTAACGAAACTGACCCAAACGAACCAAAACATTACTATTGGGTCCAAAAAAGTGGATTGGGTGCATTCATTTTGTTTCTGGATGAATCGGTGCATCGTTTCATTTCCGGCCCGGATCGATGCATTGGATGCAACACCGGCATGATTTTCGTCACAGTAACGAAACTGACCCAAACGAACCGAAACATAACTATTGGGTCCAAAAAAGTGGATTGGGTGCGTTTGTTTCATTTCTGGACGAATCGGTGTATCTTTTCATCTCCGGCCCGGATCGGTGCATTAAATGAAACACCGGCATGGTTTTCGGCACAGTAACGAAACTGACCCAAACGAACCACAACATCACTATTGTGTCCAAAAAAGTGGATTTGGTGCGTTCATTTTGTTTCTGGATGAATCGGTGCATCGTTTCATTTCCGTCCCGGATCGATGCATTAAATGCAACACCGGCATGGTTTTCGGCACAGTAACGAAACTGACCCAAACGAACCAAAACAAAACTATTGGGTCCAAAAAAGTTGATTGGGCGCGTTCGTTTCATTTCTGGATGAATCGGTGTATCGTTTCATTTCCGGCCCGGATCGGTGCATTAAATGCAACACCGGCATGGTTTTCGGCACAGTAACGAAACTGACCCAAACGAACCAAAACATCACTATTGGGTCCAAAAAAGTGGATTGGGTGCGTTCATTTTGTTTCTGGATGAATCGGTGCATCATTTCATTTCCGGCCCGGATCGATGCATTAGATGCAACACTGGCATGATTTTCGTCACAGTAACGAAACTGACCCAAACGAACCGAAACATAACTATTGGGTCGAAAAAAGTGGATTGGGTGCGTTTGTTTCATTTCTGGACGAATCGGTGCATCCTTTCATCTCCGGCCCGGATCGGTGCATTAAATGAAACACCGGCATGGTTTTCGGCACAGTAACGAAACTGACCCAAACGAACCACAACATCACTATTGGGTCCAAAAAAGTCGATTGATCGCATTCGTTTCATTTCTGGATGAATCGGTGCATCATTCCATTTCCGGCCCGGATCGATGCATTAAATGCAACACCGGCATGATTTTTGGCACAGTAACGAAAATGACCCAAACGAACCAAAACATCACTATTGGCTACATAAATGTGGATTTGGCATGTTCGTTTCGTTTCTGGACGAATCGGTGCATCGTTTCATTTCCGGCCCGGATCGGTGCATTAAATGCAACACCGGCATGGTTTTCGGCACAGTAACGAAACTGACCCAAACGAACCAAAACATTACTATTGGGTCCAAAAAAGTGGATTGGGTGCGTTCATTTTGTTTCTGGATGAATCGGTGCATCGTTTAATTTCCGGCCCGGATCGATGCATTAGATGCAACACTGGCATGATTTTCGTCAGAGTAACGAAACTAACCCAAACGAACCGAAACATAACTATTGGGTCCAGAAAAGTGGATTGGGTGCGTTTGTTTCATTTCTGGATGAATCGGTGCATCGTTTCATTTCCGGCCCGGATCGGTGCATTAAATGCAACACCGGCATGGTTTTCGGCACAGTAACGAAACTGACCCAAACGAACCAAAACATCACTATTGGGTCCAAAAAAGTGGATTGGGTGCGTTCATTTTGTTTCTAGATGAATCGGTGCATCATTCCATTTCCGGCCCGGATCGATGCATTAAATGCAACACCGGCATGATTTTTGTCACAGTAACGAAACTGACCCAAACGAACCGAAACATAACTATTGGGTCCAAAAAAGTGGATTGGGTGCGTTTGTTTCATTTCTGGACGAATCGGTGCATCCTTTCATCTCCGGCCCGGATCGGTGCATTAAATGCAACACCGGCATGGTTTTCGGCAGAGTAACGAAACTGACCCAAACGAACCAAAACATCACTATTGGGTCCAAAAAAGTGGATTTGGCATGTTCGGCACAGTAACGAAACTGACCCAAACGAACCAAAACATTACTATTGGGTCCAAAAAAGTGGATTGGGTGCATTCATTTTGTTTCTGGATGAATCGGTGCATCGTTTCATTTCCGGCCCGGATCGATGCATTGGATGCAACACCGGCATGATTTTCGTCACAGTAACGAAACTGACCCAAACGAACCGAAACATAACTATTGGGTCCAAAAAAGTGGATTGGGTGCGTTTGTTTCATTTCTGGACGAATCGGTGTATCTTTTCATCTCCGGCCCGGATCGGTGCATTAAATGAAACACCGGCATGGTTTTCGGCACAGTAACGAAACTGACCCAAACGAACCACAACATCACTATTGTGTCCAAAAAAGTGGATTTGGTGCGTTCATTTTGTTTCTGGATGAATCGGTGCATCGTTTCATTTCCGTCCCGGATCGATGCATTAAATGCAACACCGGCATGGTTTTCGGCACAGTAACGAAACTGACCCAAACGAACCAAAACAAAACTATTGGGTCCAAAAAAGTTGATTGGGCGCGTTCGTTTCATTTCTGGATGAATCGGTGTATCGTTTCATTTCCGGCCCGGATCGGTGCATTAAATGCAACACCGGCATGGTTTTCGGCACAGTAACGAAACTGACCCAAACGAACCAAAACATCACTATTGGGTCCAAAAAAGTGGATTGGGTGCGTTCATTTTGTTTCTGGATGAATCGGTGCATCATTTCATTTCCGGCCCGGATCGATGCATTAGATGCAACACTGGCATGATTTTCGTCACAGTAACGAAACTGACCCAAACGAACCGAAACATAACTATTGGGTCGAAAAAAGTGGATTGGGTGCGCTTGTTTCATTTCTGGACGAATCGGTGCATCCTTTCATCTCCGGCCCGGATCGGTGCATTAAATGAAACACCGGCATGGTTTTCGGCACAGTAACGAAACTGACCCAAACGAACCACAACATCACTATTGGGTCCAAAAAAGTCGATTGATCGCATTCGTTTCATTTCTGGATGAATCGGTGCATCATTCCATTTCCGGCCCGGATCGATGCATTAAATGCAACACCGGCATGATTTTTGGCACAGTAACGAAAATGATCCAAACGAACCAAAACATCACTATTGGCTACATAAATGTGGATTTGGCATGTTCGTTTCGTTTCTGGACGAATCGGTGCATCGTTTCATTTCCGGCCCGGATCGGTGCATTAAATGCAACACCGGCATGGTTTTCGGCACAGTAACGAAACTGACCCAAACGAACCAAAACATTACTATTGGGTCCAAAAAAGTGGATTGGGTGCGTTCATTTTGTTTCTGGATGAATCGGTGCATCGTTTAATTTCCGGCCCGGATCGATGCATTAGATGCAACACTGGCATGATTTTCGTCAGAGTAACGAAACTAACCCAAACGAACCGAAACATAACTATTGGGTCCAGAAAAGTGGATTGGGTGCGTTTGTTTCATTTCTGGATGAATCGGTGCATCGTTTCATTTCCGGCCCGGATCGGTGCATTAAATGCAACACCGGCATGGTTTTCGGCAAAGTAACGAAACTGACCCAAACGAACCAAAACATCACTATTGGGTCCAAAAAAGTGGATTGGGTGCGTTCATTTTGTTTCTAGATGAATCGGTGCATCATTCCATTTCCGGCCCGGATCGATGCATTAAATGCAACACCGGCATGATTTTTGTCACAGTAACGAAACTGACCCAAACGAACCGAAACATAACTATTGGGTCCAAAAAAGTGGATTGGGTGCGTTTGTTTCATTTCTGGACGAATCGGTGCATCCTTTCATCTCCGGCCCGGATCGGTGCATTAAATGCAACACCGGCATGGTTTTCGGCAGAGTAACGAAACTGACCCAAACGAACCAAAACATCACTATTGGGTCCAAAAAAGTGGATTTGGCATGTTCGGCACAGTAACGAAACTGACCCAAACGAACCAAAACATTACTATTGGGTCCAAAAAAGTGGATTGGGTGCATTCATTTTGTTTCTGGATGAATCGGTGCATCGTTTCATTTCCGGCCCGGATCGATGCATTGGATGCAACACCGGCATGATTTTCGTCACAGTAACGAAATTGACCCAAACGAACCGAAACATAACTATTGGGTCCAAAAAAGTGGATTGGGTGCGTTTGTTTCATTTCTGGACGAATCGGTGTATCTTTTCATCTCCGGCCCGGATCGGTGCATTAAATGAAACACCGGCATGGTTTTCGGCACAGTAACGAAACTGACCCAAACGAACCACAACATCACTATTGTGTCCAAAAAAGTGGATTTGGTGCGTTCATTTTGTTTCTGGATGAATCGGTGCATCGTTTCATTTCCGTCCCGGATCGATGCATTAAATGCAACACCGGCATGGTTTTCGGCACAGTAACGAAACTGACCCAAACGAACCAAAACAAAACTATTGGGTCCAAAAAAGTTGATTGGGCGCGTTCGTTTCATTTCTGGATGAATCGGTGTATCGTTTCATTTCCGGCCCGGATCGGTGCATTAAATGCAACACCGGCATGGTTTTCGGCACAGTAACGAAACTGACCCAAACGAACCAAAACATCACTATTGGGTCCAAAAAAGTGGATTGGGTGCGTTCATTTTGTTTCTGGATGAATCGGTGCATCATTTCATTTCCGGCCCGGATCGATGCATTAGATGCAACACTGGCATGATTTTCGTCACAGTAACGAAACTGACCCAAACGAACCGAAACATAACTATTGGGTCGAAAAAAGTGGATTGGGTGCGTTTGTTTCATTTCTGGATGAATCGGTGCATCGTTTCATTTCCGGCCCGGATCGGTGCATTAAATGCAACACCGGCATGGTTTTCGGCACAGTAACGAAACTGACCCAAACGAACCAAAACATTACTATTGGGTCCAAAAAAGTGGATTGGGTGCGTTCATTTTGTTTCTGGATGAATCGGTGCATCGTTTCTTTTCCGGCCCGGATCGATGCATTAGATGCAACACTGGCATGATTTTCGTCACAGTAACGAAACTGACCCAAACGAACCGAAACATAACTATTGGGTCCAAAAAAGTGGATTGGGTGCGTTTGTTTCATTTCTGGACGAATCGGTGCATCGTTTCTTTTCCGGCCCGGATCGGTGCATTAAATGCAACACCGGCATGGTTTTCGGCACAGTAACGAAACTGACCCTAACGAACCAAAACATCACTATTGGGTCCAAAAAAGTGGATTGGGTGCGTTCATTTTGTTTCTTGATGAATCGGTGCATCGTTCCATTTCCGGCCCGGATCGATGCATTAAATGCAACACCGGCATGATTTTTGGCACAGTAACGAAAATGGCCCAAACGAACCAAAACATCACTATTGGCTACATAAATGTGGATTTCGCATGTTCGTTTCGTTTCTGGACGAATCGGTGCATCGTTTCATTTCCGGCCCGGATCGGTGCATTAAATGCAACACCGGCATGGTTTTCGGCACAGTAACGAAACTGACCCAAACGAACCAAAACATTACTATTGGGTCCAAAAAAGTGGATTGGGTGCGTTCATTTTGTTTCTGGTTGAATCGGTGCATCGTTTCATTTCCGGCCCGGATCGATGCCTTAAATGCAACACCGGCATGGTTTTCGGCACAGTAACGAAACTGACCCAAACGAACCAAAACAAAACTATTGGGTCCAAAAAAGTTGATTGGGCGCGTTCGTTTCATTTCTGGATGAATCGGTGTATCGTTTCATTTCCGGCCCGGATCGGTGCATTAAATGCAACACCGGCATGGTTTTCGGCACAGTAACGAAACTGACCCAAACGAACCAAAACATCACTATTGGGTCCAAAAAAGTGGATTGGGTGCGTTCATTTTGTTTCTGGATGAATCGGTGCATCATTTCATTTCCGGCCCGGATCGATGCATTAGATGCAACACTGGCATGATTTTCGTCACAGTAACGAAACTGACCCAAACGAACCGAAACATAACTATTGGGTCGAAAAAAGTGGATTGGGTGCGTTTGTTTCATTTCTGGATGAATCGGTGCATCGTTTCATTTCCGGCCCGGATCGGTGCATTAAATGCAACACCGGCATGGTTTTCGGCACAGTAACGAAACTGACCCAAACGAACCAAAACATTACTATTGGGTCCAAAAAAGTGGATTGGGTGCGTTCATTTTGTTTCTGGATGAATCGGTGCATCGTTTCTTTTCCGGCCCGGATCGATGCATTAGATGCAACACTGGCATGATTTTCGTCACAGTAACGAAACTGACCCAAACGAACCGAAACATAACTATTGGGTCCAAAAAAGTGGATTGGGTGCGTTTGTTTCATTTCTGGACGAATCGGTGCATCGTTTCTTTTCCGGCCCGGATCGGTGCATTAAATGCAACACCGGCATGGTTTTCGGCACAGTAACGAAACTGACCCTAACGAACCAAAACATCACTATTGGGTCCAAAAAAGTGGATTGGGTGCGTTCATTTTGTTTCTTGATGAATCGGTGCATCGTTCCATTTCCGGCCCGGATCGATGCATTAAATGCAACACCGGCATGATTTTTGGCACAGTAACGAAAATGGCCCAAACGAACCAAAACATCACTATTGGCTACATAAATGTGGATTTCGCATGTTCGTTTCGTTTCTGGACGAATCGGTGCATCGTTTCATTTCCGGCCCGGATCGGTGCATTAAATGCAACACCGGCATGGTTTTCGGCACAGTAACGAAACTGACCCAAACGAACCAAAACATTACTATTGGGTCCAAAAAAGTGGATTGGGTGCGTTCATTTTGTTTCTGGTTGAATCGGTGCATCGTTTAATTTCCGGCCTGGATCGATGCATTAGATGCAACACTGGCATGATTTTCGTCACAGTAACGAAACTAACCCAAACGAACCGAAACATAACTATTGGGTCCAGAAAAGTGGATTGGGTGCGTTTGTTTCATTTCTGGACGAATCGGTGCATCGTTTCATTTCCGGCCCGGATCGGTGCATTAAATGCAACACCGGCATGGTTTTCGGCACAGTAACGAAACTGACCCAAACGAACCAAAACATCACTATTGGGTCCAAAAAAGTGGATTGGGTGCGTTCATTTTGTTTCTAGATGAATCGGTGCATCGTTCCATTTCCGGCCCGGATCGATGCATTAAATGCAACACCGGCATGATTTTTGGCACAGTAACGAAAATGACCCAAACGAACCAAAACATTACTATTGGCTACATAAATGTGGATTTGGCATGTTCGTTTCATTTCTGGACGAATCGGTGCATCGTTTCATTTCCGGCCCGGATCGGTGCATTAAATGCAACACCGGCATGGTTTTCGGCACAGTAACGAAACTGACCCAAACGAACCAAAACATCACTATTGGGTCCAAAAAAGTGGATTGGGTGCGTTCATTTTGTTTCTGGTTGAATCGGTGCATCGTTTCATTTCCGGCCCGGATCGGTGCATTAAATGCAACACCGGCATGGTTTTCGGCACAGTAACGAAACTGACCCAAACGAACCAAAACATTACTATTGGGTCCAAAAAAGTGGATTGGGTGCGTTCATTTTGTTTCTGGATGAATCGGTGCATCGTTTCTTTTCCGGCCCGGATCGATGCATTAGATGCAACACTGGCATGATTTTCGTCACAGTAACGAAACTGACCCAAACGAACCGAAACATAACTATTGGGTCCAAAAAAGTGGATTGGGTGCGTTTGTTTCATTTCTGGACGAATCGGTGCATCGTTTCTTTTCCGGCCCGGATCGGTGCATTAAATGCAACACCGGCATGGTTTTCGGCACAGTAACGAAACTGACCCTAACGAACCAAAACATCACTATTGGGTCCAAAAAAGTGGATTGGGTGCGTTCATTTTGTTTCTTGATGAATCGGTGCATCGTTCCATTTCCGGCCCGGATCGATGCATTAAATGCAACACCGGCATGATTTTTGGCACAGTAACGAAAATGGCCCAAACGAACCAAAACATCACTATTGGCTACATAAATGTGGATTTCGCATGTTCGTTTCGTTTCTGGACGAATCGGTGCATCGTTTCATTTCCGGCCCGGATCGGTGCATTAAATGCAACACCGGCATGGTTTTCGGCACAGTAACGAAACTGACCCAAACGAACCAAAACATTACTATTGGGTCCAAAAAAGTGGATTGGGTGCGTTCATTTTGTTTCTGGTTGAATCGGTGCATCGTTTCATTTCCGGCCCGGATCGATGCCTTAAATGCAACACTGGCATGATTTTCGTCACTGTAACGAAACTAACCCAAACGAACCGAAACATAACTATTGGGTCCAAAAAAGTGGATTGGGTGCGTTTGTTTCATTTCTGGACGAATCGGTGCATCGTTTCTTTTCCGGCCCGGATCGGTGCATTAAATGCAACACCGGCATGGTTTTCGGCACAGTAACGAAACTGACCCTAACGAACCAAAACATCACTATTGGGTCCAAAAAAGTGGATTGGGTGCGTTCATTTTGTTTCTAGATGAATCGGTGCATCGTTCCATTTCTGGCCCGGATCGATGCATTAAATGCAACACCGGCATGATTTTTGGCACAGTAACGAAAATGGCCCAAACGAACCAAAACATCACTATTGGCTACATAAATGTGGATTTGGCATGTTCGTTTCATTTCTGGACGAATCGGTGCATCGTTTCATTTCCGGCCCGGATCGGTGCATTAAATGCAACACCGGCATGCTTTTCGGCACAGTAACGAAACTGACCCAAACAAACCAAAACATTACTATTGGGTCCAAAGAAGTGGATTGGGTGCGTTCATTTTGTTTCTGGATGAATCGGTGCATCGTTTCATTTCCGGCCCGGATCGATGCATTAAATGCAACACTGGCATGATTTTCGTCACAGTAACGAAACTGACCCAAACGAACTGAAACATAACTATTGGGTCCAAAAAAGTGGATTGGGTGCGTTTGTTTCATTTCTGGACGAATCGGTGCATCCTTTCATCTCCGGCCCCGATCGGTGCATTAAATGAAACACCGGCATGGTTTTCGGCACAGTAACGAAACTGACCCATACGAACCACAACATCACTATTGTGTCCAAAAAAGTGGATTTGGTGCGTTCATTTTGTTTTTGGATGAATCGGTGCATCGTTTCATTTCCGGCCCGGATCGATGCATTAAATGCAACACCGGCATGGTTTTCGGCACAGTAACGAAACTGACCCAAACGAACCAAAACAAAACTATTGGGTCCAAAAAAGTTGATTGGGCGCGTTCGTTTCATTTCTGGATGAATCGGTGTATCGTTTCATTTCCGGCCCGGATCGGTGCATTAAATGCAACACCGGCATGGTTTTCGGCACAGTAACGAAACTGACCCAAACGAACCAAAACATTACTATTGGGTCCAAAAAAGTGGATTGGGTGCGTTCATTTTGTTTCTGGATGAATCGGTGCATCGTTTAATTTCCGGCCTGGATCGATGCATTAGATGCAACACTGGCATGATTTTCGTCACAGTAACGAAACTAACCCAAACGAACCGAAACATAACTATTGGGTCCAGAAAAGTGGATTGGGTGCGTTTGTTTCATTTCTGGACGAATCGGTGCATCGTTTCATTTCCGGCCCGGATCGGTGCATTAAATGCAACACCGGCATGGTTTTCGGCACAGTAACGAAACTGACCCAAACGAACCAAAACATCACTATTGGGTCCAAAAAAGTGGATTGGGTGCGTTCATTTTGTTTCTAGATGAATCGGTGCATCGTTCCATTTCCGGCCCGGATCGATGCATTAAATGCAACACCGGCATGATTTTTGGCACAGTAACGAAAATGACCCAAACGAACCAAAACATTACTATTGGCTACATAAATGTGGATTTGGCATGTTCGTTTCATTTCTGGACGAATCGGTGCATCGTTTCATTTCCGGCCCGGATCGGTGCATTAAATGCAACACCGGCATGGTTTTCGGCACAGTAACGAAACTGACCCAAACGAACCAAAACATCACTATTGGGTCCAAAAAAGTGGATTGGGTGCGTTCATTTTGTTTCTGGTTGAATCGGTGCATCGTTTCATTTCCGGCCCGGATCGATGCATTAAATGCAACACTGGCATGATTTTCGTCACAGTAACGAAACTGGCCCAAACGAACCGAAACATAACTATTGGGTCCAAAAAAGTGGATTGGGTGCGTTTGTTTCGTTTCTGGACGAATCGGTGCATCGTTTCATTTCCGGCCCGGATCGGTGCATTAAATGGAACACCGGCATGGTTTTCGGCACAGTAACGAAACTGACCCAAACGAACCAAAACATTACTATTGGGTCCAAAAAAGTGGATTGGGTGCGTTCATTTTGTTTCTGGTTGAATCGGTGCATCGTTTCATTTCCGGCCCGGATCGATGCATTAAATGCAACACTGGCATGATTTTCGTCACAGTAACGAAACTGACCCAAACGAACCGAAACATAACTATTGGGTCCAAAAAAGTGGATTGGGTGCGTTTGTTTCATTTCTGGATGAATCGGTGCATCGTTTCTTTTCCGGCCCGGATCGGTGCATTAAATGCAACACCGGCATGGTTTTCGGCACAGTAACGAAACTGACCCAAACGAACCAAAACATCACTATTGGGTCCAAAAAAGTGGATTGGGTGCGTTCATTTTGTTTCTAGATGAATCGGTGCATCGTTCCATTTCCGGCCCGGATCGATGCATTAAATGCAACACCGGCATGATTTTTGGCACAGTAACGAAAATGACCCAAACGAACCAAAACATCACTATTGGCTACATAAATGTGGATTTGGCATGTTCGTTTCATTTCTGGACGAATCGGTGCATCGTTTCATTTCCGGCACGGATCGGTGCATTAAATGCAACACCGTCATGGTTTTCGGCACAGTAACGAAACTGACCCAAACAAACCAAAACATTACTATTGGGTCCAAAGAAGTGGATTGGGTGCGTTCATTTTGTTTCTGGATGAATCGGTGCATCATTTCATTTCCGGCCCGGATCGATGCATTAAATGCAACACTGGCATGATTTTCGTCACAGTAACGAAACTGACCCAAACGAACCGAAACATAACTATTGGGTCCAAAGAAGTGGATTGGGTGCGTTTGTTTCATTTCTGGACGAATCGGTGCATCCTTTCATCTCCGGCCCGGATCGGTGCATTAAATGAAACACCGGCATGGTTTTCGGCACAGTAACGAAACTGACCCAAACGAACCACAACATCACTATTGGGTCCAAAAAAGTCGATTGATCGCATTCGTTTCATTTCTGGATGAATCGGTGCATCATTCCATTTCCGGCCCGGATCGATGCATTAAATGCAACACCGGCATGATTTTTGGCACAGTAACGAAAATGACCCAAATGAACCAAAACATCACTATTGGCTACATAAATGTGGATTTGGCATGTTCATTTCATTTCTGGACGAATCGGTGCATCGTTTCATTTCCGGCCCGGATCGGTGCATTAAATGCAGCACCGGCATGGTTTTCGGCACAGTAACGAAACTGACCCAAACGAACCAAAACATTACTATTGGGTCCAAAAAAGTGGATTGGGTGCGTTCATTTTGTTTCTGGATGAATCGGTGCATCGTTTAATTTTTGGCCCGGATCGATGCATTAGATGCAACACTGGCATGATTTTCGTCAGAGTAACGAAACTAACCCAAACGAACCGAAACATAACTATTGGGTCCAGAAAAGTGGATTGGGTGCGTTTGTTTCATTTCTGGATGAATCGGTGCATCGTTTCATTTCCGGCCCGGATCGGTGCATTAAATGCAACACCGGCATGGTTTTCGGCACAGTAACGAAACTGACCCAAACGAACCAAAACATTACTATTGGGTCCAAAAAAGTGGATTGGGTGCGTTCATTTTGTTTCTGGATGAATCGGTGCATCATTTCTTTTCCGGCCCGGATCGATGCATTAGATGCAACACTGGCATGATTTTCGTCACAGTAACGAAACTGACCCAAACGAACCGAAACATAACTATTGGGTCCAAAAAAGTGGATTGGGTGCGTTTGTTTCATTTCTGGACGAATCGGTGCATCCTTTCATCTCCGGCCCGGATCGGTGCATTAAATGAAACACCGGCATGGTTTTCGGCACAGTAACGAAACTAACCCAAACGAACCACAACATCACTATTGGGTCCAAAAAAGTCGATTGATCGCATTCGTTTCATTTCTGGATGAATCGGTGCATCATTCCATTTCCGGCCCGGATCGATGCATTAAATGCAACACCGGCATGATTTTTGGCACAGTAACGAAAATGACCCAAACGAACCAAAACATCACTATTGGCTACATAAATGTGGATTTGGCATGTTCGTTTCGTTTCTGGATGAATCGGTGCATCGTTTCATTTCCGGCCCGGATCGGTGCATTAAATGCAACACCGGCATGGTTTTCGGCACAGTAACGAAACTGACCCAAACGAACCAAAACATTACTATTGGGTCCAAAAAAGTGGATTGGGTGCGTTCATTTTGTTTCTGGATGAATCGGTGCATCGTTTAATTTCCGGCCCGGATCGATGCATTAGATGCAACACTGGCATGATTTTCGTCAGAGTAACGAAACTAACCCAAACGAACCGAAACATAACTATTGGGTCCAGAAAAGTGGATTGGGTGCGTTTGTTTCATTTCTGGATGAATCGGTGCATCGTTTCATTTCCGGCCCGGATCGGTGCATTAAATGCAACACCGGCATGGTTTTCGGCACAGTAACGAAACTGACCCAAACGAACCAAAACATCACTATTGGGTCCAAAAAAGTGGATTGGGTGCGTTCATTTTGTTTCTAGATGAATCGGTGCATCATTCCATTTCCGGCCCGGATCGATGCATTAAATGCAACACCGGCATGATTTTTGTCACAGTAACGAAACTGACCCAAACGAACCGAAACATAACTATTGGGTCCAAAAAAGTGGATTGGGTGCGTTTGTTTCATTTCTGGACGAATCGGTGCATCCTTTCATCTCCGGCCCGGATCGGTGCATTAAATGCAACACCGGCATGGTTTTCGGCACAGTAACGAAACTGACCCAAACGAACCAAAACATCACTATTGGGTCCAAAAAAGTGGATTTGGCATGTTCGGCACAGTAACGAAACTGACCCAAACGAACCAAAACATTACTATTGGGTCCAAAAAAGTGGATTGGGTGCATTCATTTTGTTTCTGGATGAATCGGTGCATCGTTTCATTTCCGGCCCGGATCGATGCATTGGATGCAACACCGGCATGATTTTCGTCACAGTAACGAAACTGACCCAAACGAACCGAAACATAACTATTGGCTACATAAATGTGGATTTGGCATGTTCGTTTCGTTTCTAGACGAATCGGAGCATCGTTTCATTTCCGGCCCGGATCGGTGCATTAAATGCAACATCGGCATGGTTTTCGGCACAGTAACGAAACTGACCCAAACGAACCAAAACATTACTATTGGGTCCAAAAAAGTGGATTGGGTGCGTTCATTTTGTTTCTGGATGAATCGGTGCATCGTTTCATCTCCGGCCCGGATCGGTGCATTAAATGCAACACCGGCATGGTTTTCGGCACAGTAACGAAACTGACCCAAACGAACCAAAACATCTCTATTGGGTCCAAAAAAGTGGATTGGGTGCATTCATTTTGTTTCTAGATGAATCGGTGCATCGTTCCATTTCCGGCCCGGATCGATGCATTAAATGCAACACCGGCATGATTTTTGGCACAGTAACGAAAATGACCCAAACGAACCAAAACATCACTATTGGCTACATAAATGTGGATTTGGCATGTTCGTTTCGTTTTTGGACGAATCGGTGCATCGTTTCATTTCCGGCCCGGATCGGTGCATTAAATGCAACACCGGCATGGTTTTCGGCACAGTAACGAAACTGACCCAAACGAACCAAAACATTACTATTGGGTCCAAAAAAGTGGATTGGGTGCGTTCATTTTGTTTCTGGATGAATCGGTGCATCATTTCTTTTCCGGCCCGGATCGATGCATTAGATGCAACACTGGCATGATTTTCGTCACAGTAACGAAACTGACCCAAACGAACCGAAACATAACTATTGGGTCCAAAAAAGTGGATTGGGTGCGTTTGTTTCATTTCTGGACGAATCGGTGCATCGTTTCTTTTCCGGCCCGGATCGGTGCATTAAATGCAACACCGGCATGGTTTTCGGCACAGTAACGAAACTGACCCTAACGAACCAAAACATCAGTATTGTGTCCAAAAAAGTGGATTGGGTGCGTTCATTTTGTTTCTAGATGAATCGGTGCATCGTTCCATTTCCGGCCCGGATCGATGCATTAAATGCAACACCGGCATGATTTTTGGCACAGTAACGAAAATGGCCCAAACGAACCAAAACATCACTATTGGCTACATAAATGTGGATTTGGCATGTTCGTTTCGTTTCTGGACGAATCGGTGCATCGTTTCATTTCCGGCCCGGATCGGTGCATTAAATGCAACACCGGCATGGTTTTCGGCACAGTAACGAAACTGACCCAAACGAACCAAAACATTACTATTGGGTCCAAAAAAGTGGATTGGGTGCGTTCATTTTGTTTCTGGTTGAATCGGTGCATCGTTTCATTTCCGGGCCGGATCGATGCCTTAAATGCAACACTGGCATGATTTTCGTCACTGTAACGAAACTAACCCAAACGAACCGAAACATAACTATTGGGTCCAAAAAAGTGGATTGGGTGCGTTTGTTTCATTTCTGGACGAATCGGTGCATCGTTTCTTTTCCGGCCCGGATCGGTGCATTAAATGCAACACCGGCATGGTTTTCGGCACAGTAACGAAACTGACCCAAACGAACCAAAACATCACTATTGGGTCCAAAAAAGTGGATTGGGTGCGTTCATTTTGTTTCTAGATGAATCGGTGCATCGTTCCATTTCCGGCCCGGATCGATGCATTAAATGCAACACCGTCATGATTTTTGGCACAGTAACGAAAATGACCCAAACGAACCAAAACATCACTATTGGCTACATAAATGTGGATTTGGCATGTTCGTTTCATTTCTGGACGAATCGGTGCATCGTTTCATTCCCGGCCCGGATCGGTGCATTAAATGCAACACCGGCATGGTTTTCGGCACAGTAACGAAACTGACCCAAACAAACCAAAACATTACTATTGGGTCCAAAGAAGTGGATTGGGTGCGTTCATTTTATTTCTGGATGAATCGGTGCATCGTTTCATTTCCGGCCCGGATCGATGCATTAAATGCAACACGGGCATGATTTTCGTCACAGTAACGAAACTGACCCAAACGAACCGAAACATAACTATTGGGTCCAAAAAAGTGGATTGGGTGCGTTTGTTTCATTTCTGGACGAATTGGTGTATCTTTTCATCTCCGGCCCGGATCGGTGCATTAAATGAAACACCGGCATGGTTTTCGGCACAGTAACGAAACTGACCCAAACGAACCACAACATCACTATTGTGTCCAAAAAAGTGGATTTGGTGCGTTCATTTTGTTTCTGGATGAATCGGTGCATCGTTTCATTTCCGGCCCGGATCGATGCATTAAATGCAACACCGGCATGGTTTTCGGCACAGTAACGAAACTGACCCAAACGAACCAAAACAAAACTATTGGGTCCAAAAAAGTTGATTGGGCGCGTTCGTTTCATTTCTGGATGAATCGGTGTATCGTTTCATTTCCGGCCCGGATCGGTGCATTAAATGCAACACCGGCATGGTTTTCGGCACAGTAACGAAACTGACCCAAACGAACCAAAACATCACTATTGGGTCCAAAAAAGTGGATTGGGTGCGTTCATTTTGTTTCTGGATGAATCGGTGCATCATTTCATTTCCGGCCCGGATCGATGCATTAGATGCAACACTGGCATGATTTTCGTCACAGTAACGAAACTGACCCAAACGAACCGAAACATAACTATTGGGTCCAAAAAAGTGGATTGGGTGCGTTTGTTTCATTTCTGGATGAATCGGTGCATCGTTTCATTTCCGGCCCGGATCGATGCATTAAATGCAACACCGGCATGGTTTTCGGCACAGTAACGAAACTGACCCAAACGAACCAAAACAAAACTATTGGGTCCAAAAAAGTTGATTGGGCGCGTTCGTTTCATTTCTGGATGAATCGGTGTATCGTTTCATTTCCGGCCCGGATCGGTGCATTAAATGCAACACCGGCATGGTTTTCGGCACAGTAACGAAACTGACCCAAACGAACCAAAACATCACTATTGGGTCCAAAAAAGTGGATTGGGTGCGTTCATTTTGTTTCTGGATGAATCGGTGCATCATTTCATTTCCGGCCCGGATCGATGCATTAGATGCAACACTGGCATGATTTTCGTCACAGTAACGAAACTGACCCAAACGAACCGAAACATAACTATTGGGTCCAAAAAAGTGGATTGGGTGCGTTTGTTTCATTTCTGGATGAATCGGTGCATCGTTTCATTTCCGGCCCGGATCGGTGCATTAAATGCAACACCGGCATGGTTTTCGGCACAGTAACGAAACTGACCCAAACGAACCAAAACATTACTATTGGGTCCAAAAAAGTGGATTGGGTGCGTTCATTTTGTTTCTGGATGAATCGGTGCATCGTTTCTTTTCCGGCCCGGATCGATGCATTAGATGCAACACTGGCATGATTTTCGTCACAGAAACGAAACTGACCCAAACGAACCGAAACATAACTATTGGGTCCAAAAAAGTGGATTGGGTGCGTTTGTTTCATTTCTGGACGAATCGGTGCATCGTTTCTTTTCCGGCCCGGATCGGTGCATTAAATGCAACACCGGCATGGTTTTCGGCACAGTAACGAAACTGACCCAAACGAACCAAAACATCACTATTGGGTCCAAAAAAGTGGATTGGGTGCGTTCATTTTGTTTCTAGATGAATCGGTGCATCGTTCCATTTCCGGCCCGGATCGATGCATTAAATGCAACACCGTCATGATTTTTGGCACAGTAACGAAAATGACCCAAACGAACCAAAACATCACTATTGGCTACATAAATGTGGATTTGGCATGTTCGTTTCATTTCTGGACGAATCGGTGCATCGTTTCATTCCCGGCCCGGATCGGTGCATTAAATGCAACACCGGCATGGTTTTCGGCACAGTAACGAAACTGACCCAAACAAACCAAAACATTACTATTGGGTCCAAAGAAGTGGATTGGGTGCGTTCATTTTATTTCTGGATGAATCGGTGCATCGTTTCATTTCCGGCCCGGATCGATGCATTAAATGCAACACGGGCATGATTTTCGTCACAGTAACGAAACTGACCCAAACGAACCGAAACATAACTATTGGGTCCAAAAAAGTGGATTGGGTGCGTTTGTTTCATTTCTGGACGAATTGGTGTATCTTTTCATCTCCGGCCCGGATCGGTGCATTAAATGAAACACCGGCATGGTTTTCGGCACAGTAACGAAACTGACCCAAACGAACCACAACATCACTATTGTGTCCAAAAAAGTGGATTTGGTGCGTTCATTTTGTTTCTGGATGAATCGGTGCATCGTTTCATTTCCGGCCCGGATCGATGCATTAAATGCAACACCGGCATGGTTTTCGGCACAGTAACGAAACTGACCCAAACGAACCAAAACAAAACTATTGGGTCCAAAAAAGTTGATTGGGCGCGTTCGTTTCATTTCTGGATGAATCGGTGTATCGTTTCATTTCCGGCCCGGATCGGTGCATTAAATGCAACACCGGCATGGTTTTCGGCACAGTAACGAAACTGACCCAAACGAACCAAAACATCACTATTGGGTCCAAAAAAGTGGATTGGGTGCGTTCATTTTGTTTCTGGATGAATCGGTGCATCATTTCATTTCCGGCCCGGATCGATGCATTAGATGCAACACTGGCATGATTTTCGTCACAGTAACGAAACTGACCCAAACGAACCGAAACATAACTATTGGGTCCAAAAAAGTGGATTGGGTGCGTTTGTTTCATTTCTGGATGAATCGGTGCATCGTTTCATTTCCGGCCCGGATCGGTGCATTAAATGCAACACCGGCATGGTTTTCGGCACAGTAACGAAACTGACCCAAACGAACCAAAACATTACTATTGGGTCCAAAAAAGTGGATTGGGTGCGTTCATTTTGTTTCTGGATGAATCGGTGCATCGTTTCTTTTCCGGCCCGGATCGATGCATTAGATGCAACACTGGCATGATTTTCGTCACAGAAACGAAACTGACCCAAACGAACCGAAACATAACTATTGGGTCCAAAAAAGTGGATTGGGTGCGTTTGTTTCATTTCTGGACGAATCGGTGCATCGTTTCTTTTCCGGCCCGGATCGGTGCATTAAATGCAACACCGGCATGGTTTTCGGCACAGTAACGAAACTGACCCTAACGAACCACAACATCACTATTGTGTCCAAAAAAGTGGATTTGGTGCGTTCATTTTGTTTCTGGATGAATCGGTGCATCGTTTCATTTCCGGCCCGGATCGATGCATTAAATGCAACACCGGCATGGTTTTCGGCACAGTAACGAAACTGACCCAAACGAACCAAAACAAAACTATTGGGTCCAAAAAAGTTGATTGGGCGCGTTCGTTTCATTTCTGGATGAATCGGTGTATCGTTTCATTTCCGGCCCGGATCGGTGCATTAAATGCAACACCGGCATGGTTTTCGGCACAGCTGACCCAAACGAACCAAAACATCACTATTGGGTCCAAAAAAGTGGATTGGGTGCGTTCATTTTGTTTCTGGATGAATCGGTGCATCATTTCATTTCCGGCCCGGATCGATGCATTAGATGCAACACTGGCATGATTTTCGTCACAGTAACGAAACTGACCCAAACGAACCGAAACATAACTATTGGGTCCAAAAAAGTGGATTGGGTGCGTTTGTTTCATTTCTGGATGAATCGGTGCATCGTTTCATTTCTGGCCCGGATCGGTGCATTAAATGCAACACCGGCATGGTTTTCGGCACAGTAACGAAACTGACCCAAACGAACCAAAACATTACTATTGGGTCCAAAAAAGTGGATTGGGTGCGTTCATTTTGTTTCTGGATGAATCGGTGCATCGTTTCTTTTCCGGCCCGAATCGATGCATTAGATGCAACACTGGCATGATTTTCGTCACAGAAACGAAACTGACCCAAACGAACCGAAACATAACTATTGGGTCCAAAAAAGTGGATTGGGTGCGTTTGTTTCATTTCTGGACGAATCGGTGCATCGTTTCTTTTCCGGCCCGGATCGGTGCATTAAATGCAACACCGGCATGGTTTTCGGCACAGTAACGAAACTGACCCTAACGAACCAAAACATCACTATTGGGTCCAAAAAAGTGGATTGGGTGCGTTCATTTTGTTTCTAGATGAATCGGTGCATCGTTCCATTTCCGGCCCGGATCGATGCATTAAATGCAACACCGGCATGATTTTTGGCACAGTAACGAAAATGGCCCAAACGAACCAAAACATCACTATTGGCTACATAAATGTGGATTTCGCATGTTCGTTTCGTTTCTGGACGAATCGGTGCATCGTTTCATTTCCGGCCCGGATCGGTGCATTAAATGCAACACCGGCATGGTTTTCGGCACAGTAACGAAACTGACCCAAACGAACCAAAACATTACTATTGGGTCCAAAAAAGTGGATTGGGTGCGTTCATTTTGTTTCTGGTTGAATCGGTGCATCGTTTCATTTCCGGGCCGGATCGATGCCTTAAATGCAACACTGGCATGATTTTCGTCACTGTAACGAAACTAACCCAAACGAACCGAAACATAACTATTGGGTCCAAAAAAGTGGATTGGGTGCGTTTGTTTCATTTCTGGACGAATCGGTGCATCGTTTCTTTTCCGGCCCGGATCGGTGCATTAAATGCAACACCGGCATGGTTTTCGGCACAGTAACGAAACTGACCCAAACGAACCAAAACATCACTATTGGGTCCAAAAAAGTGGATTGGGTGCGTTCATTTTGTTTCTAGATGAATCGGTGCATCGTTCCATTTCCGGCCCGGATCGATGCATTAAATGCAACACCGTCATGATTTTTGGCACAGTAACGAAAATGACCCAAACGAACCAAAACATCACTATTGGCTACATAAATGTGGATTTGGCATGTTCGTTTCATTTCTGGACGAATCGGTGCATCGTTTCATTTCCGGCCCGGATCGGTGCATTAAATGCAACACGGGCATGATTTTCGTCACAGTAACGAAACTGACCCAAACGAACCGAAACATAACTATTGGGTCCAAAAAAGTGGATTGGGTGCGTTTGTTTCATTTCTGGACGAATTGGTGTATCTTTTCATCTCCGGCCCGGATCGGTGCATTAAATGAAACACCGGCATGGTTTTCGGCACAGTAACGAAACTGACCCAAACGAACCACAACATCACTATTGTGTCCAAAAAAGTGGATTTGGTGCGTTCATTTTGTTTCTGGATGAATCGGTGCATCGTTTCATTTCCGGCCCGGATCGATGCATTAAATGCAACACCGGCATGGTTTTCGGCACAGTAACGAAACTGACCCAAACGAACCAAAACAAAACTATTGGGTCCAAAAAAGTTGATTGGGCGCGTTCGTTTCATTTCTGGATGAATCGGTGTATCGTTTCATTTCCGGCCCGGATCGGTGCATTAAATGCAACACCGGCATGGTTTTCGGCACAGCTGACCCAAACGAACCAAAACATCACTATTGGGTCCAAAAAAGTGGATTGGGTGCGTTCATTTTGTTTCTGGATGAATCGGTGCATCATTTCATTTCCGGCCCGGATCGATGCATTAGATGCAACACTGGCATGATTTTCGTCACAGTAACGAAACTGACCCAAACGAACCGAAACATAACTATTGGGTCCAAAAAAGTGGATTGGGTGCGTTTGTTTCATTTCTGGATGAATCGGTGCATCGTTTCATTTCTGGCCCGGATCGGTGCATTAAATGCAACACCGGCATGGTTTTCGGCACAGTAACGAAACTGACCCAAACGAACCAAAACATTACTATTGGGTCCAAAAAAGTGGATTGGGTGCGTTCATTTTGTTTCTGGATGAATCGGTGCATCGTTTCTTTTCCGGCCCGGATCGATGCATTAGATGCAACACTGGCATGATTTTCGTCACAGAAACGAAACTGACCCAAACGAACCGAAACATAACTATTGGGTCCAAAAAAGTGGATTGGGTGCGTTTGTTTCATTTCTGGACGAATCGGTGCATCGTTTCTTTTCCGGCCCGGATCGGTGCATTAAATGCAACACCGGCATGGTTTTCGGCACAGTAACGAAACTGACCCTAACGAACCAAAACATCACTATTGGGTCCAAAAAAGTGGATTGGGTGCGTTCATTTTGTTTCTAGATGAATCGGTGCATCGTTCCATTTCCGGCCCGGATCGATGCATTAAATGCAACACCGGCATGATTTTTGGCACAGTAACGAAAATGGCCCAAACGAACCAAAACATCACTATTGGCTACATAAATGTGGATTTCGCATGTTCGTTTCGTTTCTGGACGAATCGGTGCATCGTTTCATTTCCGGCCCGGATCGGTGCATTAAATGCAACACCGGCATGGTTTTCGGCACAGTAACGAAACTGACCCAAACGAACCAAAACATTACTATTGGGTCCAAAAAAGTGGATTGGGTGCGTTCATTTTGTTTCTGGTTGAATCGGTGCATCGTTTCATTTACGGCCCGGATCGATGCCTTAAATGCAACACTGGCATGATTTTCGTCACTGTAACGAAACTAACCCAAACGAACCGAAACATAACTATTGGGTCCAAAAAAGTGGATTGGGTGCGTTTGTTTCATTTCTGGACGAATCGGTGCATCGTTTCTTTTTCGGCCCGGATCGGTGCATTAGATGCAACACTGGCATGATTTTCGTCACAGTAACGAAACTGACCCAAACGAACCGAAACATAACTATTGGGTCCAAAAAAGTGGATTGGGTGCGTTTGTTTCATTTCTGGATGAATCGGTGCATCGTTTCATTTCCGGCCCGGATCGGTGCATTAAATGCAACACCGGCATGGTTTTCGGCACAGTAACGAAACTGACCCAAACGAACCAAAACATCACTATTGGGTCCAAAAAAGTGGATTGGGTGCGTTCATTTTGTTTCTGGATGAATCGGTGCATCGTTTCTTTTCCGACCCGGATCGATGCATTAGATGCAACACTGGCATGATTTTCGTCACAGTAACGAAACTGACCCAAACGAACCGAAACATAACTATTGGGTCCAAAAAAGTGGATTGGGTGCGTTTGTTTCATTTCTGGATGAATCGGTGCATCGTTTCATTTCCGGCCCGGATCGGTGCATTAAATGCAACATCGGCATGGTTTTCGGCACAGTAACGAAACTGACCCAAACGAACCAAAACATTACTATTGGGTCCAAAAAAGTGGATTGGGTGCGTTCATTTTGTTTCTGGATGAATCGGTGCATCGTTTCTTTTCCGGCCCGGATCGATGCATTAGATGCAACACTGGCATGATTTTCGTCACAGTAACGAAACTGACCCAAACGAACCGAAACATAACTATTGGGTCCAAAAAAGTGGATTGGGTGCGTTTGTTTCATTTCTGGACGAATCGGTGCATCGTTTCTTTTCCGGCCCGGATCGGTGCATTAAATGCAACACCGGCATGGTTTTCGGCACAGTAACGAAACTGACCCTAACGAACCAAAACATCACTATTGGGTCCAAAAAAGTGGATTGGGTGCGTTCATTTTGTTTCTAGATGAATCGGTGCATCGTTCCATTTCCGGCCCGGATCGATGCATTAAATGCAACACCGGCATGATTTTTGGCACAGTAACGAAAATGGCCCAAACGAACCAAAACATTACTATTGGCTACATAAATGTGGATTTGGCATGTTCGTTTCATTTCTGGACGAATCGGTGCATCGTTTCATTTCCGGCCCGGATCGGTGCATTAAATGCAACACCGGCATGGTTTTCGGCACAGTAACGAAACTGACCCAAACGAACCAAAACATCACTATTGGGTCCAAAAAAGTGGATTGGGTGCGTTCATTTTGTTTCTGGTTGAATCGGTGCATCGTTTCATTTCCGGCCCGGATCGATGCATTAAATGCAACACTGGCATGATTTTCGTCACAGTAACGAAACTGGCCCAAACGAACCGAAACATAACTATTGGGTCCAAAAAAGTGGATTGGGTGCGTTTGTTTCGTTTCTGGACGAATCGGTGCATCGTTTCATTTCCGGCCCGGATCGGTGCATTAAATGCAACACCGGCATGGTTTTCGGCACAGTAACGAAACTGACCCAAACGAACCAAAACATTACTATTGGGTCCAAAAAAGTGGATTGGGTGCGTTCATTTTGTTTCTGGTTGAATCGGTGCATCGTTTCATTTCCGGCCCGGATCGATGCCTTAAATGCAACACTGGCATGATTTTCGTCACTGTAACGAAACTAACCCAAACGAACCGAAACATAACTATTGGGTCCAAAAAAGTGGATTGGGTGCGTTTGTTTCATTTCTGGACGAATCGGTGCATCGTTTCTTTTCCGGCCCGGATCGGTGCATTAAATGCAACACCGGCATGGTTTTCGGCACAGTAACGAAACTGACCCTAACGAACCAAAACATCACTATTGGGTCCAAAAAAGTGGATTGGGTGCGTTCATTTTGTTTCTAGATGAATCGGTGCATCGTTCCATTCCCGGCCCGGATCGATGCATTAAATGCAACACCGGCATGGTTTTCGGCACAGTAACGAAACTGACCCAAACGAACCAAAACATTACTATTGGGTCCAAAAAAGTGGATTGGGTGCGTTCATTTTGTTTCTGGTTGAATCGGTGCATCGTTTCATTTCCGGCCCGGATCGATGCCTTAAATGCAACACTGGCATGATTTTCGTCACTGTAACGAAACTAACCCAAACGAACCGAAACATAACTATTGGGTCCAAAAAAGTGGATTGGGTGCGTTTGTTTCATTTCTGGACGAATCGGTGCATCGTTTCTTTTCCGGCCCGGATCGGTGCATTAAATGCAACACCGGCATGGTTTTCGGCACAGTAACGAAACTGACCCTAACGAACCAAAACATCACTATTGGGTCCAAAAAAGTGGATTGGGTGCGTTCATTTTGTTTCTAGATGAATCGGTGCATCGTTCCATTCCCGGCCCGGATCGATGCATTAAATGCAACACCGGCATGATTTTTGGCACAGTAACGAAAATGGCCCAAACGAACCAAAACATCACTATTGGCTACATAAATGTGGATTTGGCATGTTCGTTTCATTTCTGGACGAATCGGTGCATCGTTTCATTTCCGGCCCGGATCGGTGCATTAAATGCAACACCGGCATGGTTTTCGGCACAGTAACGAAACTGACCCAAACAAACCAAAACATTACTATTGGGTCCAAAGAAGTGGATTGGGTGCGTTCATTTTGTTTCTGGATGAATCGGTGAATCGTTTCATTTCCGGCCCGGATCGATGCATTAAATGCAACACTGGCATGATTTTCGTCACAGTAACGAAACTGACCCAAACGAACTGAAACATAACTATTGGGTCCAAAAAAGTGGATTGGGTGCGTTTGTTTCATTTCTGGACGAATCGGTGCATCCTTTCATCTCCGGCCCCGATCGGTGCATTAAATGAAACACCGGCATGGTTTTCGGCACAGTAACGAAACTGACCCAAACGAACCACAACATCACTATTGTGTCCAAAAAAGTGGATTTGGTGCGTTCATTTTGTTTCTGGATGAATCGGTGCATCGTTTCATTTCCGGCCCGGATCGATGCATTAAATGCAACACCGGCATGGTTTTCGGCACAGCAACGAAACTGACCCAAACGAACCAAAACAAAACTATTGGGTCCAAAAAAGTTGATTGGGCGCGTTCGTTTCATTTCTGGATGAATCGGTGTATCGTTTCATTTCCGGCCCGGATCGGTGCATTAAATGCAACACCGGCATGGTTTTCGGCACAGTAACGAAACTGACCCAAACGAACCAAAACATTACTATTGGGTCCAAAAAAGTGGATTGGGTGCGTTCATTTTGTTTCTGGATGAATCGGTGCATCGTTTAATTTCCGGCCTGGATCGATGCATTAGATGCAACACTGGCATGATTTTCGTCACAGTAACGAAACTAACCCAAACGAACCGAAACATAACTATTGGGTCCAGAAAAGTGGATTGGGTGCGTTTGTTTCATTTCTGGACGAATCGGTGCATCGTTTCATTTCCGGCCCGGATCGGTGCATTAAATGCAACACCGGCATGGTTTTCGGCACAGTAACGAAACTGACCCAAACGAACCAAAACATTACTATTGGGTCCAAAAAAGTGGATTGAGTGCGTTCATTTTGTTTCTGGATGAATCGGTGCATCATTTCATTTCCGGCCCGGATCGATGCATTAGATGCAACACTGGCATGATTTTCGTCACAGTAACGAAACTGACCCAAACGAACCGAAAACATAACTATTGGGTCCAAAAAAGTGGATTGGGTGCGTTTGTTTCATTTCTGGATGAATCGGTGCATCGTTTCATTTCCGGCCCGGATCGGTGCATTAAATGCAACACCGGCATGGTTTTCGGCACAGTAACGAAACTGACCCAAACGAACCAAAACATTACTATTGGGTCCAAAAAAGTGGATTGGGTGCGTTCATTTTGTTTCTGGATGAATCGGTGCATCGTTTCTTTTCCGGCCCGGATCGATGCATTAGATGCAACACTGGCATGATTTTCGTCACAGTAACGAAACTGACCCAAACGAACCGAAACATAACTATTGGGTCCAAAAAAGTGGATTGGGTGCGTTTGTTTCATTTCTGGACGAATCGGTGCATCGTTTCTTTTCCGGCCCGGATCGGTGCATTAAATGCAACACCGGCATGGTTTTCGGCACAGTAACGAAACTGACCCTAACGAACCAAAACATCACTATTGGGTCCAAAAAAGTGGATTGGGTGCGTTCATTTTGTTTCTAGATGAATCGGTGCATCGTTCCATTTCCGGCCCGGATCGATGCATTAAATGCAACACCGGCATGATTTTTGGCACAGTAACGAAAATGGCCCAAACGAACTGAAACATAACTATTGGCTACATAAATGTGGATTTCGCATGTTCGTTTCGTTTCTGGACGAATCGGTGCATCGTTTCATTTCCGGCCCGGATCGGTGCATTAAATGCAACACCGGCATGGTTTTCGGCACAGTAACGAAACTGACCCAAACAAACCAAAACATTACTATTGGGTCCAAAAAAGTGGATTGGGTGCGTTCATTTTGTTTCTGGTTGAATCGGTGCATCGTTTCATTTCCGGCCCGGATCGATGCCTTAAATGCAACACTGGCATGATTTTCGTCACTGTAACGAAACTAACCCAAACGAACCGAAACATAACTATTGGGTCCAGAAAAGTGGATTGGGTGCGTTTGTTTCATTTCTGGACGAATCGGTGCATCGTTTCATTTCCGGCCCGGATCGGTGCATTAAATGCAACACCGGCATGGTTTTCGGCACAGTAACGAAACTGACCCAAACGAACCAAAACATCACTATTGGGTCCAAAAAAGTGGATTGGGTGCGTTCCTTTTGTTTCTAGATGAATCGGTGCATCGTTCCATTTCCGGCCCGGATCGATGCATTAAATGCAACACCGGCATGATTTTTGGCACAGTAACGAAAATGACCCAAACGAACCAAAACATTACTATTGGCTACATAAATGTGGATTTGGCATGTTCGTTTCATTTCTGGACGAATCGGTGCATCGTTTCATTTCCGGCCCGGATCGGTGCATTAAATGCAACACCGGCATGGTTTTCGGCACAGTAACGAAACTGACCCAAACGAACCAAAACATCACTATTGGGTCCAAAAAAGTGGATTGGGTGCGTTCATTTTGTTTCTGGTTGAATCGGTGCATCGTTTCATTTCCGGCCCGGATCGATGCATTAAATGCAACACTGGCATGATTTTCGTCACAGTAACGAAACTGGCCCAAACGAACCGAAACATAACTATTGGGTCCAAAAAAGTGGATTGGGTGCGTTTGTTTCATTTCTGGACGAATCGGTGCATCGTTTCATTTCCGGCCCGGATCGGTGCATTAAATGGAACACCGGCATGGTTTTCGGCACAGTAACGAAACTGACCCAAACGAACCAAAACATTACTATTGGGTCCAAAAAAGTGGATTGGGTGCGTTCATTTTGTTTCTGGATGAATCGGTGCATCGTTTAATTTCCGGCCTGGATCGATGCATTAGATGCAACACTGGCATGATTTTCGTCACAGTAACGAAACTAACCCAAACGAACCGAAACATAACTATTGGGTCCAGAAAAGTGGATTGGGTGCGTTTGTTTCATTTCTGGACGAATCGGTGCATCGTTTCATTTCCGGCCCGGATCGGTGCATTAAATGCAACACCGGCATGGTTTTCGGCACAGTAACGAAACTGACCCAAACGAACCAAAACATCACTATTGGGTCCAAAAAAGTGGATTGGGTGCGTTCATTTTGTTTCTAGATGAATCGGTGCATCGTTCCATTTCCGGCCCGGATCGATGCATTAAATGCAACACCGGCATGATTTTTGGCACAGTAACGAAAATGACCCAAACGAACCAAAACATTACTATTGGCTACATAAATGTGGATTTGGCATGTTCGTTTCATTTCTGGACGAATCGGTGCATCGTTTCATTTCCGGCCCGGATCGGTGCATTAAATGCAACACCGGCATGGTTTTCGGCACAGTAACGAAACTGACCCAAACGAACCAAAACATCACTATTGGGTCCAAAAAAGTGGATTGGGTGCGTTCATTTTGTTTCTGGTTGAATCGGTGCATCGTTTCATTTCCGGCCCGGATCGATGCATTAAATGCAACACTGGCATGATTTTCGTCACAGTAACGAAACTGACCCAAACGAACCGAAACATAACTATTGGGTCCAAAAAAGTGGATTGGGTGCGTTTGTTTCGTTTCTGGACGAATCGGTGCATCGTTTCATTTCCGGCCCGGATCGGTGCATTAAATGCAACACCGGCATGGTTTTCGGCACAGTAACGAAACTGACCCAAACGAACCAAAACATTACTATTGGGTCCAAAAAAGTGGATTGGGTGCGTTCATTTTGTTTCTGGTTGAATCGGTGCATCGTTTCATTTCCGGCCCGGATCGATGCATTAAATGCAACACTGGCATGATTTTCGTCACAGTAACGAAACTGACCCAAACGAACCGAAACATAACTATTGGGTCCAAAAAAGTGGATTGGGTGCGTTTGTTTCATTTCTGGATGAATCGGTGCATCGTTTCTTTTCCGGCCCGGATCGGTGCATTAAATGCAACACCGGCATGGTTTTCGGCACAGTAACGAAACTGACCCAAACGAACCAAAACATCACTATTGGGTCCAAAAAAGTGGATTGGGTGCGTTCATTTTGTTTCTAGATGAATCGGTGCATCGTTCCATTTCCGGCCCGGATCGATGCATTAAATGCAACACCGGCATGATTTTTGTCACAGTAACGAAACTGACCCAAACGAACCGAAACATAACTATTGGGTCCAAAAAAGTGGATTGGGTGCGTTCATTTTGTTTCTGGATGAATCGGTGCATCGTTTAATTTCCGGCCCGGATCGATGCATTAGATGCAACACTGGCATGATTTTCGTCACAGTAACGAAACTAACCCAAACGAACCGAAACATAACTATTGGGTCCAGAAAAGTGGATTGGGTGCGTTTGTTTCATTTCTGGACGAATCGGTGCATCGTTTCATTTCTGGCCCGGATCGGTGCATTAAATGCAACACCGGCATGGTTTTCGGCACAGTAACGAAACTGACCCAAACGAACCAAAACATCACTATTGGGTCCAAAAAAGTGGATTTGTGGTTTTCGGCACAGTAACGAAACTGACCCAAACGAACCAAAACATTACTATTGGGTCCAAAAAAGTGGATTGGGTGCGTTCATTTTGTTTCTGGATGAATCGGTGCATCGTTTCTTTTCCGGCCCGGATCGATGCATTAGATGCAACACTGGCATGATTTTCGTCACAGTAACGAAACTGACCCAAACGAACCGAAACATAACTATTGGGTCCAAAAAAGTGGATTGGGTGCGTTTGTTTCATTTCTGGACGAATCGGTGCATCGTTTCTTTTCCGGCCCGGATCGGTGCATTAAATGCAACACCGGCATGGTTTTCGGCACAGTAACGAAACTGACCCTAACGAACCAAAACATCACTATTGGGTCCAAAAAAGTGGATTGGGTGCGTTCATTTTGTTTCTAGATGAATCGGTGCATCGTTCCATTTCCGGCCCGGATCGATGCATTAAATGCAACACCGGCATGATTTTTGGCACAGTAACGAAAATGGCCCAAACGAACCAAAACATCACTATTGGCTACATAAATGTGGATTTCGCATGTTCGTTTCGTTTCTGGACGAATCGGTGCATCGTTTCATTTCCGGCCCGGATCGGTGCATTAAATGCAACACCGGCATGGTTTTCGGCACAGTAACGAAACTGACCCAAACGAACCAAAACATTACTATTGGGTCCAAAAAAGTGGATTGGGTGCGTTCATTTTGTTTCTGGTTGAATCGGTGCATCGTTTCATTTCCGGCCCGGATCGATGCCTTAAATGCAACACTGGCATGATTTTCGTCACTGTAACGAAACTAACCCAAACGAACCGAAACATAACTATTGGGTCCAAAAAAGTGGATTGGGTGCGTTTGTTTCATTTCTGGACGAATCGGTGCATCGTTTCTTTTCCGGCCCGGATCGGTGCATTAAATGCAACACCGGCATGGTTTTCGGCACAGTAACGAAACTGACCCTAACGAACCAAAACATCACTATTGGGTCCAAAAAAGTGGATTGGGTGCGTTCATTTTGTTTCTAGATGAATCGGTGCATCGTTCCATTTCCGGCCCGGATCGATGCATTAAATGCAACACCGGCATGATTTTCGGCACAGTAACGAAAATGGCCCAAACGAACCAAAACATCACTATTGGCTACATAAATGTGGATTTGGCATGTTCGTTTCATTTCTGGACGAATCGGTGCATCGTTTCATTTCCGGCCCGGATCGGTGCATTAAATGCAACACCGGCATGGTTTTCGGCACAGTAACGAAACTGACCCAAACAAACCAAAACATTACTATTGGGTCCAAAAAAGTGGATTGGGTGCGTTCATTTTGTTTCTGGATGAATCGGTGCATCGTTTAATTTCCGGCCCGGATCGATGCATTAGATGCAACACTGGCATGATTTTCGTCACAGTAACGAAACTAACCCAAACGAACCGAAACATAACTATTGGGTCCAGAAAAGTGGATTGGGTGCGTTTGTTTCATTTCTGGACGAATCGGTGCATCGTTTCATTTCTGGCCCGGATCGGTGCATTAAATGCAACACCGGCATGGTTTTCGGCACAGTAACGAAACTGACCCAAACGAACCAAAACATCACTATTGGGTCCAAAAAAGTGGATTGGGTGCGTTCATTTTGTTTCTGGATGAATCGGTGCATCGTTTCTTTTCCGGCCCGGATCGATGCATTAGATGCAACACTGGCATGATTTTCGTCACAGTAACGAAACTGACCCAAACGAACCGAAACATAACTATTGGGTCCAAAAAAGTGGATTGGGTGCGTTTGTTTCATTTCTGGACGAATCGGTGCATCGTTTCTTTTCCGGCCCGGATCGGTGCATTAAATGCAACACCGGCATGGTTTTCGGCACAGTAACGAAACTGACCCTAACGAACCAAAACATCACTATTGGGTCCAAAAAAGTGGATTGGGTGCGTTCATTTTGTTTCTAGATGAATCGGTGCATCGTTCCATTTCCGGCCCGGATCGATGCATTAAATGCAACACCGGCATGATTTTTGGCACAGTAACGAAAATGGCCCAAACGAACCAAAACATCACTATTGGCTACATAAATGTGGATTTCGCATGTTCGTTTCGTTTCTGGACGAATCGGTGCATCGTTTCATTTCCGGCCCGGATCGGTGCATTAAATGCAACACCGGCATGGTTTTCGGCACAGTAACGAAACTGACCCAAACGAACCAAAACATTACTATTGGGTCCAAAAAAGTGGATTGGGTGCGTTCATTTTGTTTCTGGTTGAATCGGTGCATCGTTTCATTTCCGGCCCGGATCGATGCCTTAAATGCAACACTGGCATGATTTTCGTCACTGTAACGAAACTAACCCAAACGAACCGAAACATAACTATTGGGTCCAAAAAAGTGGATTGGGTGCGTTTGTTTCATTTCTGGACGAATCGGTGCATCGTTTCTTTTCCGGCCCGGATCGGTGCATTAAATGCAACACCGGCATGGTTTTCGGCACAGTAACGAAACTGACCCTAACGAACCAAAACATCACTATTGGGTCCAAAAAAGTGGATTGGGTGCGTTCATTTTGTTTCTAGATGAATCGGTGCATCGTTCCATTTCCGGCCCGGATCGATGCATTAAATGCAACACCGGCATGATTTTCGGCACAGTAACGAAAATGGCCCAAACGAACCAAAACATCACTATTGGCTACATAAATGTGGATTTGGCATGTTCGTTTCATTTCTGGACGAATCGGTGCATCGTTTCATTTCCGGCCCGGATCGGTGCATTAAATGCAACACCGGCATGGTTTTCGGCACAGTAACGAAACTGACCCAAACAAACCAAAACATTACTATTGGGTCCAAAGAAGTGGATTGGGTGCGTTCATTTTGTTTCTGGATGAATCGGTGCATCGTTTCATTTCCGGCCCGGATCGATGCATTAGATGCAACACTGGCATGATTTTCGTCACAGTAACGAAACTAACCCAAACGAACCGAAACATAACTATTGGGTCCAGAAAAGTGGATTGGGTGCGTTTGTTTCATTTCTGGACGAATCGGTGCATCCTTTCATCTCCGGCCCGGATCGGTGCATTAAATGCAACACCGGCATGGTTTTCGGCACAGTAACGAAACTGACCCAAACGAACCAAAACATCACTATTGGGTCCAAAAAAGTGGATTGGGTGCGTTCATTTTGTTTCTAGATGAATCGGTGCATCGTTCCATTTCCGGCCCGGATCGATGCATTAAATGCAACACCGGCATGATTTTTGGCACAGTAACGAAAATGACCCAAACGAACCAAAACATTACTATTGGCTACATAAATGTGGATTTGGCATGTTCGTTTCATTTCTGGACGAATCGGTGCATCGTTTCATTTCCGGCCCGGATCGGTGCATTAAATGCAACACCGGCATGGTTTTCGGCACAGTAACGAAACTGACCCAAACGAACCAAAACATCACTATTGGGTCCAAAAAAGTGGATTGGGTGCGTTCATTTTGTTTCTGGTTGAATCGGTGCATCGTTTCATTTCCGGCCCGGATCGATGCATTAAATGCAACACTGGCATGATTTTCGTCACAGTAACGAAACTGGCCCAAACGAACCGAAACATAACTATTGGGTCCAAAAAAGTGGATTGGGTGTGTTTGTTTCGTTTCTGGACGAATCGGTGCATCGTTTCATTTCCGGCCCGGATCGGTGCATTAAATGGAACACCGGCATGGTTTTCGGCACAGTAACGAAACTGACCCAAACGAACCAAAACATTACTATTGGGTCCAAAAAAGTGGATTGGGTGCGTTCATTTTGTTTCTGGTTGAATCGGTGCATCGTTTCATTTCCGGCCCGGATCGATGCATTAAATGCAACACTGGCATGATTTTCGTCACAGTAACGAAACTGACCCAAACGAACCGAAACATAACTATTGGGTCCAAAAAAGTGGATTGGGTGCGTTTGTTTCATTTCTGGATGAATCGGTGCATCGTTTCTTTTCCGGCCCGGATCGGTGCATTAAATGCAACACCGGCATGGTTTTCGGCACAGTAACGAAACTGACCCAAACGAACCAAAACATCACTATTGGGTCCAAAAAAGTGGATTGGGTGCGTTCATTTTGTTTCTAGATGAATCGGTGCATCGTTCCATTTCCGGCCCGGATCGATGCATTAAATGCAACACCGGCATGATTTTTGGCACAGTAACGAAAATGACCCAAACGAACCAAAACATCACTATTGGCTACATAAATGTGGATTTGGCATGTTCGTTTCATTTCTGGACGAATCGGTGCATCGTTTCATTTCCGGCCCGGATCGGTGCATTAAATGCAACACCGGCATGGTTTTCGGCACAGTAACGAAACTGACCCAAACGAACCAAAACATTACTATTGGGTCCAAAAAAGTGGATTGAGTGCGTTCATTTTGTTTCTGGATGAATCGGTGCATCATTTCATTTCCGGCCCGGATCGATGCATTAGATGCAACACTGGCATGATTTTCGTCACAGTAACGAAACTGACCCAAACGAACCGAAAACATAACTATTGGGTCCAAAAAAGTGGATTGGGTGCGTTTGTTTCATTTCTGGATGAATCGGTGCATCGTTTCATTTCCGGCCCGGATCGGTGCATTAAATGCAACACCGGCATGGTTTTCGGCACAGTAACGAAACTGACCCAAACGAACCAAAACATTACTATTGGGTCCAAAAAAGTGGATTGGGTGCGTTCATTTTGTTTCTGGATGAATCGGTGCATCGTTTCTTTTCCGGCCCGGATCGATGCATTAGATGCAACACTGGCATGATTTTCGTCACAGTAACGAAACTGACCCAAACGAACCGAAACATAACTATTGGGTCCAAAAAAGTGGATTGGGTGCGTTTGTTTCATTTCTGGACGAATCGGTGCATCGTTTCTTTTCCGGCCCGGATCGGTGCATTAAATGCAACACCGGCATGGTTTTCGGCACAGTAACGAAACTGACCCTAACGAACCAAAACATCACTATTGGGTCCAAAAAAGTGGATTGGGTGCGTTCATTTTGTTTCTAGATGAATCGGTGCATCGTTCCATTTCCGGCCCGGATCGATGCATTAAATGCAACACCGGCATGATTTTTGGCACAGTAACGAAAATGGCCCAAACGAACCAAAACATCACTATTGGCTACATAAATGTGGATTTCGCATGTTCGTTTCGTTTCTGGACGAATCGGTGCATCGTTTCATTTCCGGCCCGGATCGGTGCATTAAATGCAACACCGGCATGGTTTTCGGCACAGTAACGAAACTGACCCAAACGAACCAAAACATTACTATTGGGTCCAAAAAAGTGGATTGGGTGCGTTCATTTTGTTTCTGGTTGAATCGGTGCATCGTTTCATTTCCGGCCCGGATCGATGCATTAAATGCAACACTGGCATGATTTTCGTCACAGTAACGAAACTGACCCAAACGAACCGAAACATAACTATTGGGTCTAAAAAAGTGGATTGGGTGCGTTTGTTTCGTTTCTGGACGAATCGGTGCATCGTTTCATTTCCGGCCCGGATCGGTGCATTAAATGGAACACCGGCATGGTTTTCGGCACAGTAACGAAACTGACCCAAACGAACCAAAACATCACTATTGGGTCCAAAAAAGTGGATTGGGTGCGTTCATTTTGTTTCTAGATGAATCGGTGCATCGTTCCATTTCCGGCCCGGATCGATGCATTAAATGCAACACCGGCATGATTTTTGTCACAGTAACGAAACTGACCCAAACGAACCGAAACATAACTATTGGGTCCAAAAAAGTGGATTGGGTGCGTTCATTTTGTTTCTGGATGAATCGGTGCATCGTTTAATTTCCGGCCCGGATCGATGCATTAGATGCAACACTGGCATGATTTTCGTCACAGTAACGAAACTAACCCAAACGAACCGAAACATAACTATTGGGTCCAGAAAAGTGGATTGGGTGCGTTTGTTTCATTTCTGGAGGAATCGGTGCATCGTTTCATTTCCGGCCCGGATCGGTGCATTAAATGCAACACCGGCATGGTTTTCGGCACAGTAACGAAACTGACCCTAACGAACCAAAACATCACTATTGGGTCCAAAAAAGTGGATTGGGTGCGTTCATTTTGTTTCTAGATGAATCGGTGCATCGTTCCATTTCCGGCCCGGATCGATGCATTAAATGCAACACCGGCATGATTTTTGGCACAGTAACGAAAATGGCCCAAACGAACCAAAACATCACTATTGGCTACATAAATGTGGATTTCGCATGTTCGTTTCGTTTCTGGACGAATCGGTGCATCGTTTCATTTCCGGCCCGGATCGGTGCATTAAATGCAACACCGGCATGGTTTTCGGCACAGTAACGAAACTGACCCTAACGAACCAAAACATCACTATTGGGTCCAAAAAAGTGGATTGGGTGCGTTCATTTTGTTTCTAGATGAATCGGTGCATCGTTCCATTTCCGGCCCGGATCGATGCATTAAATGCAACACCGGCATGATTTTTGGCACAGTAACGAAAATGGCCCAAACGAACCAAAACATCACTATTGGCTACATAAATGTGGATTTCGCATGTTCGTTTCGTTTCTGGACGAATCGGTGCATCGTTTCATTTCCGACCCGGATCGGTGCATTAAATGCAACACCGGCATGGTTTTCGGCACAGTAACGAAACTGACCCAAACGAACCAAAACATTACTATTGGGTCCAAAAAAGTGGATTGGGTGCGTTCATTTTGTTTCTGGTTGAATCGGTGCATCGTTTCATTTCCGGCCCGGATCGATGCCTTAAATGCAACACTGGCATGATTTTCGTCACTGTAACGAAACTAACCCAAACGAACTGAAACATAACTATTGGGTCCAAAAAAGTGGATTGGGTGCGTTTGTTTCATTTCTGGACGAATCGGTGCATCGTTTCTTTTCCGGCCCGGATCGGTGCATTAAATGCAACACCGGCATGGTTTTCGGCACAGTAACGAAACTGACCCTAACGAACCAAAACATCACTATTGGGTCCAAAAAAGTGGATTGGGTGCGTTCATTTTGTTTCTAGATGAATCGGTGCATCGTTCCATTTCCGGCCCGGATCGATGCATTAAATGCAACACCGGCATGATTTTCGGCACAGTAACGAAAATGGCCCAAACGAACCAAAACATCACTATTGGCTACATAAATGTGGATTTGGCATGTTCGTTTCATTTCTGGACGAATCGGTGCATCGTTTCATTTCCGGCCCGGATCGGTGCATTAAATGCAACACCGGCATGGTTTTCGGCACAGTAACGAAACTGACCCAAACAAACCAAAACATTACTATTGGGTCCAAAGAAGTGGATTGGGTGCGTTCATTTTGTTTCTGGATGAATCGGTGCATCGTTTCATTTCCGGCCCGGATCGATGCATTAGATGCAACACTGGCATGATTTTCGTCACAGTAACGAAACTAACCCAAACGAACCGAAACATAACTATTGGGTCCAGAAAAGTGGATTGGGTGCGTTTGTTTCATTTCTGGACGAATCGGTGCATCCTTTCATCTCCGGCCCGGATCGGTGCATTAAATGCAACACCGGCATGGTTTTCGGCACAGTAACGAAACTGACCCAAACGAACCAAAACATCACTATTGGGTCCAAAAAAGTGGATTGGGTGCGTTCATTTTGTTTCTAGATGAATCGGTGCATCGTTCCATTTCCGGCCCGGATCGATGCATTAAATGCAACACCGGCATGATTTTTGGCACAGTAACGAAAATGACCCAAACGAACCAAAACATTACTATTGGCTACATAAATGTGGATTTGGCATGTTCGTTTCATTTCTGGACGAATCGGTGCATCGTTTCATTTCCGGCCCGGATCGGTGCATTAAATGCAACACCGGCATGGTTTTCGGCACAGTAACGAAACTGACCCAAACGAACCAAAACATCACTATTGGGTCCAAAAAAGTGGATTGGGTGCGTTCATTTTGTTTCTGGTTGAATCGGTGCATCGTTTCATTTCCGGCCCGGATCGATGCATTAAATGCAACACTGGCATGATTTTCGTCACAGTAACGAAACTGGCCCAAACGAACCGAAACATAACTATTGGGTCCAAAAAAGTGGATTGGGTGCGTTTGTTTCGTTTCTGGACGAATCGGTGCATCGTTTCATTTCCGGCCCGGATCGGTGCATTAAATGGAACACCGGCATGGTTTTCGGCACAGTAACGAAACTGACCCAAACGAACCAAAACATTACTATTGGGTCCAAAAAAGTGGATTGGGTGCGTTCATTTTGTTTCTGGTTGAATCGGTGCATCGTTTCATTTCCGGCCCGGATCGATGCATTAAATGCAACACTGGCATGATTTTCGTCACAGTAACGAAACTGACCCAAACGAACCGAAACATAACTATTGGGTCCAAAAAAGTGGATTGGGTGCGTTTGTTTCATTTCTGGATGAATCGGTGCATCGTTTCTTTTCCGGCCCGGATCGGTGCATTAAATGCAACACCGGCATGGTTTTCGGCACAGTAACGAAACTGACCCAAACGAACCAAAACATCACTATTGGGTCCAAAAAAGTGGATTGGGTGCGTTCATTTTGTTTCTAGATGAATCGGTGCATCGTTCCATTTCCGGCCCGGATCGATGCATTAAATGCAACACCGGCATGATTTTTGGCACAGTAACGAAAATGACCCAAACGAACCAAAACATCACTATTGGCTACATAAATGTGGATTTGGCATGTTCGTTTCATTTCTGGACGAATCGGTGCATCGTTTCATTTCCGGCCCGGATCGGTGCATTAAATGCAACACCGGCATGGTTTTCGGCACAGTAACGAAACTGACCCAAACGAACCAAAACATTACTATTGGGTCCAAAAAAGTGGATTGAGTGCGTTCATTTTGTTTCTGGATGAATCGGTGCATCATTTCATTTCCGGCCCGGATCGATGCATTAGATGCAACACTGGCATGATTTTCGTCACAGTAACGAAACTGACCCAAACGAACCGAAAACATAACTATTGGGTCCAAAAAAGTGGATTGGGTGCGTTTGTTTCATTTCTGGATGAATCGGTGCATCGTTTCATTTCCGGCCCGGATCGGTGCATTAAATGCAACACCGGCATGGTTTTCGGCACAGTAACGAAACTGACCCAAACGAACCAAAACATTACTATTGGGTCCAAAAAAGTGGATTGGGTGCGTTCATTTTGTTTCTGGATGAATCGGTGCATCGTTTCTTTTCCGGCCCGGATCGATGCATTAGATGCAACACTGGCATGATTTTCGTCACAGTAACGAAACTGACCCAAACGAACCGAAACATAACTATTGGGTCCAAAAAAGTGGATTGGGTGCGTTTGTTTCATTTCTGGACGAATCGGTGCATCGTTTCTTTTCCGGCCCGGATCGGTGCATTAAATGCAACACCGGCATGGTTTTCGGCACAGTAACGAAACTGACCCTAACGAACCAAAACATCACTATTGGGTCCAAAAAAGTGGATTGGGTGCGTTCATTTTGTTTCTAGATGAATCGGTGCATCGTTCCATTTCCGGCCCGGATCGATGCATTAAATGCAACACCGGCATGATTTTTGGCACAGTAACGAAAATGGCCCAAACGAACCAAAACATCACTATTGGCTACATAAATGTGGATTTCGCATGTTCGTTTCGTTTCTGGACGAATCGGTGCATCGTTTCATTTCCGGCCCGGATCGGTGCATTAAAT
This sequence comes from Echinochloa phyllopogon, assembly GCA_033239725.1. NCBI lineage: Eukaryota > Viridiplantae > Streptophyta > Magnoliopsida > Poales > Poaceae > Echinochloa > Echinochloa phyllopogon. Next base: position 37,325,906 of record BTCW01000018.1, read on the forward strand.
GCAACACCGGCATGGTTTTCGGCACAGTAACGAAACTGACCCAAACGAACCAAAACATTACTATTGGGTCCAAAAAAGTGGATTGGGTGCGTTCATTTTGTTTCTGGTTGAATCGGTGCATCGTTTCATTTCCGGCCCGGATCGATGCATTAAATGCAACACTGGCATGATTTTCGTCACAGTAACGAAACTGACCCAAACGAACCGAAACATAACTATTGGGTCCAAAAAAGTGGATTGGGTGCGTTTGTTTCATTTCTGGACGAATCGGTGCATCGTTTCATTTCCGGCCCGGATCGGTGCATTAAATGGAACACCGGCATGGTTTTCGGCACAGTAACGAAACTGACCCAAACGAACCAAAACATCACTATTGGGTCCAAAAAAGTGGATTGGGTGCGTTCATTTTGTTTCTAGATGAATCGGTGCATCGTTCCATTTCCGGCCCGGATCGATGCATTAAATGCAACACCGGCATGATTTTTGTCACAGTAACGAAACTGACCCAAACGAACCGAAACATAACTATTGGGTCCAAAAAAGTGGATTGGGTGCGTTCATTTTGTTTCTGGATGAATCGGTGCATCGTTTAATTTCCGGCCCGGATCGATGCATTAGATGCAACACTGGCATGATTTTCGTCACAGTAACGAAACTAACCCAAACGAACCGAAACATAACTATTGGGTCCAGAAAAGTGGATTGGGTGCGTTTGTTTCATTTCTGGAGGAATCGGTGCATCGTTTCATTTCCGGCCCGGATCGGTGCATTAAATGCAACACCGGCATGGTTTTCGGCACAGTAACGAAACTGACCCTAACGAACCAAAACATCACTATTGGGTCCAAAAAAGTGGATTGGGTGCGTTCATTTTGTTTCTAGATGAATCGGTGCATCGTTCCATTTCCGGCCCGGATCGATGCATTAAATGCAACACCGGCATGATTTTTGGCACAGTAACGAAAATGGCCCAAACGAACCAAAACATCACTATTGGCTACATAAATGTGGATTTCGCATGTTCGTTTCGTTTCTGGACGAATCGGTGCATCGTTTCATTTCCGGCCCGGATCGGTGCATTAAATGCAACACCGGCATGGTTTTCGGCACAGTAACGAAACTGACCCTAACGAACCAAAACATCACTATTGGGTCCAAAAAAGTGGATTGGGTGCGTTCATTTTGTTTCTAGATGAATCGGTGCATCGTTCCATTTCCGGCCCGGATCGATGCATTAAATGCAACACCGGCATGATTTTTGGCACAGTAACGAAAATGGCCCAAACGAACCAAAACATCACTATTGGCTACATAAATGTGGATTTCGCATGTTCGTTTCGTTTCTGGACGAATCGGTGCATCGTTTCATTTCCGGCCCGGATCGGTGCATTAAATGCAACACCGGCATGGTTTTCGGCACAGTAACGAAACTGACCCAAACGAACCAAAACATTACTATTGGGTCCAAAAAAGTGGATTGGGTGCGTTCATTTTGTTTCTGGTTGAATCGGTGCATCGTTTCATTTCCGGCCCGGATCGATGCATTAAATGCAACACTGGCATGATTTTCGTCACAGTAACGAAACTGACCCAAACGAACCGAAACATAACTATTGGGTCCAAAAAAGTGGATTGGGTGCGTTCATTTTGTTTCTGGATGAATCGGTGCATCGTTTAATTTCCGGCCCGGATCGATGCATTAGATGCAACACTGGCATGATTTTCGTCACAGTAACGAAACTAACCCAAACGAACCGAAACATAACTATTGGGTCCAGAAAAGTGGATTGGGTGCGTTTGTTTCATTTCTGGAGGAATCGGTGCATCGTTTCATTTCCGGCCCGGATCGGTGCATTAAATGCAACACCGGCATGGTTTTCGGCACAGTAACGAAACTGACCCTAACGAACCAAAACATCACTATTGGGTCCAAAAAAGTGGATTGGGTGCGTTCATTTTGTTTCTAGATGAATCGGTGCATCGTTCCATTTCCGGCCCGGATCGATGCATTAAATGCAACACCGGCATGATTTTTGGCACAGTAACGAAAATGGCCCAAACGAACCAAAACATCACTATTGGCTACATAAATGTGGATTTCGCATGTTCGTTTCGTTTCTGGACGAATCGGTGCATCGTTTCATTTCCGGCCCGGATCGGTGCATTAAATGCAACACCGGCATGGTTTTCGGCACAGTAACGAAACTGACCCAAACGAACCAAAACATTACTATTGGGTCCAAAAAAGTGGATTGGGTGCGTTCATTTTGTTTCTGGTTGAATCGGTGCATCGTTTCATTTCCGGCCCGGATCGATGCATTAAATGCAACACCGGCATGATTTTTGTCACAGTAACGAAACTGACCCAAACGAACCGAAACATAACTATTGGGTCCAAAAAAGTGGATTGGGTGCGTTCATTTTGTTTCTGGATGAATCGGTGCATCGTTTAATTTCCGGCCCGGATCGATGCATTAGATGCAACACTGGCATGATTTTCGTCACAGTAACGAAACTAACCCAAACGAACCGAAACATAACTATTGGGTCCAGAAAAGTGGATTGGGTGCGTTTGTTTCATTTCTGGAGGAATCGGTGCATCGTTTCATTTCCGGCCCGGATCGGTGCATTAAATGCAACACCGGCATGGTTTTCGGCACAGTAACGAAACTGACCCTAACGAACCAAAACATCACTATTGGGTCCAAAAAAGTGGATTGGGTGCGTTCATTTTGTTTCTAGATGAATCGGTGCATCGTTCCATTTCCGGCCCGGATCGATGCATTAAATGCAACACCGGCATGATTTTTGGCACAGTAACGAAAATGGCCCAAACGAACCAAAACATCACTATTGGCTACATAAATGTGGATTTCGCATGTTCGTTTCGTTTCTGGACGAATCGGTGCATCGTTTCATTTCCGGCCCGGATCGGTGCATTAAATGCAACACCGGCATGGTTTTCGGCACAGTAACGAAACTGACCCTAACGAACCAAAACATCACTATTGGGTCCAAAAAAGTGGATTGGGTGCGTTCATTTTGTTTCTAGATGAATCGGTGCATCGTTCCATTTCCGGCCCGGATCGATGCATTAAATGCAACACCGGCATGATTTTTGGCACAGTAACGAAAATGGCCCAAACGAACCAAAACATCACTATTGGCTACATAAATGTGGATTTCGCATGTTCGTTTCGTTTCTGGACGAATCGGTGCATCGTTTCATTTCCGGCCCGGATCGGTGCATTAAATGCAACACCGGCATGGTTTTCGGCACAGTAACGAAACTGACCCAAACGAACCAAAACATTACTATTGGGTCCAAAAAAGTGGATTGGGTGCGTTCATTTTGTTTCTGGTTGAATCGGTGCATCGTTTCATTTCCGGCCCGGATCGATGCATTAAATGCAACACTGGCATGATTTTCGTCACAGTAACGAAACTGACCCAAACGAACCGAAACATAACTATTGGGTCCAAAAAAGTGGATTGGGTGCGTTTGTTTCGTTTCTGGACGAATCGGTGCATCGTTTCATTTCCGGCCCGGATCGGTGCATTAAATGGAACACCGGCATGGTTTTCGGCACAGTAACGAAACTGACCCAAACGAACCAAAACATCACTATTGGGTCCAAAAAAGTGGATTGGGTGCGTTCATTTTGTTTCTAGATGAATCGGTGCATCGTTCCATTTCCGGCCCGGATCGATGCATTAAATGCAACACCGGCATGATTTTTGTCACAGTAACGAAACTGACCCAAACGAACCGAAACATAACTATTGGGTCCAAAAAAGTGGATTGGGTGCGTTCATTTTGTTTCTGGATGAATCGGTGCATCGTTTAATTTCCGGCCCGGATCGATGCATTAGATGCAACACTGGCATGATTTTCGTCACAGTAACGAAACTAACCCAAACGAACCGAAACATAACTATTGGGTCCAGAAAAGTGGATTGGGTGCGTTTGTTTCATTTCTGGAGGAATCGGTGCATCGTTTCATTTCCGGCCCGGATCGGTGCATTAAATGCAACACCGGCATGGTTTTCGGCACAGTAACGAAACTGACCCTAACGAACCAAAACATCACTATTGGGTCCAAAAAAGTGGATTGGGTGCGTTCATTTTGTTTCTAGATGAATCGGTGCATCGTTCCATTTCCGGCCCGGATCGATGCATTAAATGCAACACCGGCATGATTTTTGGCACAGTAACGAAAATGGCCCAAACGAACCAAAACATCACTATTGGCTACATAAATGTGGATTTCGCATGTTCGTTTCGTTTCTGGACGAATCGGTGCATCGTTTCATTTCCGGCCCGGATCGGTGCATTAAATGCAACACCGGCATGGTTTTCGGCACAGTAACGAAACTGACCCTAACGAACCAAAACATCACTATTGGGTCCAAAAAAGTGGATTGGGTGCGTTCATTTTGTTTCTAGATGAATCGGTGCATCGTTCCATTTCCGGCCCGGATCGATGCATTAAATGCAACACCGGCATGATTTTTGGCACAGTAACGAAAATGGCCCAAACGAACCAAAACATCACTATTGGCTACATAAATGTGGATTTCGCATGTTCGTTTCGTTTCTGGACGAATCGGTGCATCGTTTCATTTCCGACCCGGATCGGTGCATTAAATGCAACACCGGCATGGTTTTCGGCACAGTAACGAAACTGACCCAAACGAACCAAAACATTACTATTGGGTCCAAAAAAGTGGATTGGGTGCGTTCATTTTGTTTCTGGTTGAATCGGTGCATCGTTTCATTTCCGGCCCGGATCGATGCCTTAAATGCAACACTGGCATGATTTTCGTCACTGTAACGAAACTAACCCAAACGAACCGAAACATAACTATTGGGTCCAAAAAAGTGGATTGGGTGCGTTTGTTTCATTTCTGGACGAATCGGTGCATCGTTTCTTTTCCGGCCCGGATCGGTGCATTAAATGCAACACCGGCATGGTTTTCGGCACAGTAACGAAACTGACCCTAACGAACCAAAACATCACTATTGGGTCCAAAAAAGTGGATTGGGTGCGTTCATTTTGTTTCTAGATGAATCGGTGCATCGTTCCATTTCCGGCCCGGATCGATGCATTAAATGCAACACCGGCATGATTTTCGGCACAGTAACGAAAATGGCCCAAACGAACCAAAACATCACTATTGGCTACATAAATGTGGATTTGGCATGTTCGTTTCATTTCTGGACGAATCGGTGCATCGTTTCATTTCCGGCCCGGATCGGTGCATTAAATGCAACACCGGCATGGTTTTCGGCACAGTAACGAAACTGACCCAAACAAACCAAAACATTACTATTGGGTCCAAAGAAGTGGATTGGGTGCGTTCATTTTGTTTCTGGATGAATCGGTGCATCGTTTCATTTCCGGCCCGGATCGATGCATTAGATGCAACACTGGCATGATTTTCGTCACAGTAACGAAACTAACCCAAACGAACCGAAACATAACTATTGGGTCCAGAAAAGTGGATTGGGTGCGTTTGTTTCATTTCTGGACGAATCGGTGCATCCTTTCATCTCCGGCCCGGATCGGTGCATTAAATGCAACACCGGCATGGTTTTCGGCACAGTAACGAAACTGACCCAAACGAACCAAAACATCACTATTGGGTCCAAAAAAGTGGATTGGGTGCGTTCATTTTGTTTCTAGATGAATCGGTGCATCGTTCCATTTCCGGCCCGGATCGATGCATTAAATGCAACACCGGCATGATTTTTGGCACAGTAACGAAAATGACCCAAACGAACCAAAACATTACTATTGGCTACATAAATGTGGATTTGGCATGTTCGTTTCATTTCTGGACGAATCGGTGCATCGTTTCATTTCCGGCCCGGATCGGTGCATTAAATGCAACACCGGCATGGTTTTCGGCACAGTAACGAAACTGACCCAAACGAACCAAAACATCACTATTGGGTCCAAAAAAGTGGATTGGGTGCGTTCATTTTGTTTCTGGTTGAATCGGTGCATCGTTTCATTTCCGGCCCGGATCGATGCATTAAATGCAACACTGGCATGATTTTCGTCACAGTAACGAAACTGGCCCAAACGAACCGAAACATAACTATTGGGTCCAAAAAAGTGGATTGGGTGCGTTTGTTTCGTTTCTGGACGAATCGGTGCATCGTTTCATTTCCGGCCCGGATCGGTGCATTAAATGGAACACCGGCATGGTTTTCGGCACAGTAACGAAACTGACCCAAACGAACCAAAACATTACTATTGGGTCCAAAAAAGTGGATTGGGTGCGTTCATTTTGTTTCTGGTTGAATCGGTGCATCGTTTCATTTCCGGCCCGGATCGATGCATTAAATGCAACACTGGCATGATTTTCGTCACAGTAACGAAACTGACCCAAACGAACCGAAACATAACTATTGGGTCCAAAAAAGTGGATTGGGTGCGTTTGTTTCATTTCTGGATGAATCGGTGCATCGTTTCTTTTCCGGCCCGGATCGGTGCATTAAATGCAACACCGGCATGGTTTTCGGCACAGTAACGAAACTGACCCAAACGAACCAAAACATCACTATTGGGTCCAAAAAAGTGGATTGGGTGCGTTCATTTTGTTTCTAGATGAATCGGTGCATCGTTCCATTTCCGGCCCGGATCGATGCATTAAATGCAACACCGGCATGATTTTTGGCACAGTAACGAAAATGACCCAAACGAACCAAAACATCACTATTGGCTACATAAATGTGGATTTGGCATGTTCGTTTCATTTCTGGACGAATCGGTGCATCGTTTCATTTCCGGCCCGGATCGGTGCATTAAATGCAACACCGGCATGGTTTTCGGCACAGTAACGAAACTGACCCAAACGAACCAAAACATTACTATTGGGTCCAAAAAAGTGGATTGAGTGCGTTCATTTTGTTTCTGGATGAATCGGTGCATCATTTCATTTCCGGCCCGGATCGATGCATTAGATGCAACACTGGCATGATTTTCGTCACAGTAACGAAACTGACCCAAACGAACCGAAAACATAACTATTGGGTCCAAAAAAGTGGATTGGGTGCGTTTGTTTCATTTCTGGATGAATCGGTGCATCGTTTCATTTCCGGCCCGGATCGGTGCATTAAATGCAACACCGGCATGGTTTTCGGCACAGTAACGAAACTGACCCAAACGAACCAAAACATTACTATTGGGTCCAAAAAAGTGGATTGGGTGCGTTCATTTTGTTTCTGGATGAATCGGTGCATCGTTTCTTTTCCGGCCCGGATCGATGCATTAGATGCAACACTGGCATGATTTTCGTCACAGTAACGAAACTGACCCAAACGAACCGAAACATAACTATTGGGTCCAAAAAAGTGGATTGGGTGCGTTTGTTTCATTTCTGGACGAATCGGTGCATCGTTTCTTTTCCGGCCCGGATCGGTGCATTAAATGCAACACCGGCATGGTTTTCGGCACAGTAACGAAACTGACCCTAACGAACCAAATCATCACTATTGGGTCCAAAAAAGTGGATTGGGTGCGTTCATTTTGTTTCTAGATGAATCGGTGCATCGTTCCATTTCCGGCCCGGATCGATGCATTAAATGCAACACCGGCATGATTTTTGGCACAGTAACGAAAATGGCCCAAACGAACCAAAACATCACTATTGGCTACATAAATGTGGATTTCGCATGTTCGTTTCGTTTCTGGACGAATCGGTGCATCGTTTCATTTCCGGCCCGGATCGGTGCATTAAATGCAACACCGGCATGGTTTTCGGCACAGTAACGAAACTGACCCAAACGAACCAAAACATTACTATTGGGTCCAAAAAAGTGGATTGGGTGCGTTCATTTTGTTTCTGGTTGAATCGGTGCATCGTTTCATTTCCGGCCCGGATCGATGCATTAAATGCAACACTGGCATGATTTTCGTCACAGTAACGAAACTGACCCAAACGAACCGAAACATAACTATTGGGTCCAAAAAAGTGGATTGGGTGCGTTTGTTTCGTTTCTGGACGAATCGGTGCATCGTTTCATTTCCGGCCCGGATCGGTGCATTAAATGGAACACCGGCATGGTTTTCGGCACAGTAACGAAACTGACCCAAACGAACCAAAACATCACTATTGGGTCCAAAAAAGTGGATTGGGTGCGTTCATTTTGTTTCTAGATGAATCGGTGCATCGTTCCATTTCCGGCCCGGATCGATGCATTAAATGCAACACCGGCATGATTTTTGTCACAGTAACGAAACTGACCCAAACGAACCGAAACATAACTATTGGGTCCAAAAAAGTGGATTGGGTGCGTTCATTTTGTTTCTGGATGAATCGGTGCATCGTTTAATTTCCGGCCCGGATCGATGCATTAGATGCAACACTGGCATGATTTTCGTCACAGTAACGAAACTAACCCAAACGAACCGAAACATAACTATTGGGTCCAGAAAAGTGGATTGGGTGCGTTTGTTTCATTTCTGGAGGAATCGGTGCATCGTTTCATTTCCGGCCCGGATCGGTGCATTAAATGCAACACCGGCATGGTTTTCGGCACAGTAACGAAACTGACCCAAACGAACCAAAACATCACTATTGGGTCCAAAAAAGTGGATTTGTGGTTTTCGGCACAGTAACGAAACTGACCCAAACGAACCAAAACATTACTATTGGGTCCAAAAAAGTGGATTGGGTGCGTTCATTTTGTTTCTGGATGAATCGGTGCATCGTTTCTTTTTCGGCCCGGATCGATGCATTAGATGCAACACTGGCATGATTTTCGTCACAGTAACGAAACTGACCCAAACGAACCGAAACATAACTATTGGGTCCAGAAAAGTGGATTGGGTGCGTTTGTTTCATTTCTGGACGAATCGGTGCATCGTTTCATTTCCGGCCCGGATCGGTGCATTAAATGCAACACCGGCATGGTTTTCGGCACAGTAACGAAACTGACCCAAACAAACCAAAACATTACTATTGGGTCCAAAGAAGTGGATTGGGTGCGTTCATTTTGTTTCTGGATGAATCGGTGCATCGTTTCATTTCCGGCCCGGATCGATGCATTAAATGCAACACTGGCATGATTTTCGTCACAGTAACGAAACTGACCCAAACGAACCGAAGCATAACTATTGGGTCCAAAAAAGTGGATTGGGTGCGTTTGTTTCATTTCAGGACGAATCGGTGCATCGTTTCTTTTCCGGCCCGGATCGGTGCATTAAATGCAACACCGGCATGGTTTTCGGCACAGTAACGAAACTGACCCAAACGAACCAAAACATCACTATTGGGTCCAAAAAAGTGGATTGGGTGCGTTCATTTTGTTTCTAGATGAATCGGTGCATCGTTCCATTTCCGGCCCGGATCGATGCATTAAATGCAACACCGGCATGATTTTTGTCACAGTAACGAAACTGACCCAAACGAACCGAAACATAACTATTGGGTCCAAAAAAGTGGATTGGGTGCGTTCATTTTGTTTCTGGATGAATCGGTGCATCGTTTAATTTCCGGCCCGGATCGATGCATTAGATGCAACACTGGCATGATTTTCGTCACAGTAACGAAACTAACCCAAACGAACCGAAACATAACTATTGGGTCCAGAAAAGTGGATTGGGTGCGTTTGTTTCATTTCTGGACGAATCGGTGCATCGTTTCATTTCCGGCCCGGATCGGTGCATTAAATGCAACACCGGCATGGTTTTCGGCACAGTAACGAAACTGACCCAAACGAACCAAAACATCACTATTGGGTCCAAAAAAGTGGATTGGGTGCGTTCATTTTGTTTCTAGATGAATCGGTGCATCGTTCCATTTCCGGCCCGGATCGATGCATTAAATGCAACACCGGCATGATTTTTGTCACAGTAACGAAACTGACCCAAACGAACCGAAACATAACTATTGGGTCCAAAAAAGTGGATTGGGTGCGTTTGTTTCATTTCTGGACGAATCGGTGCATCCTTTCATCTCCGGCCCCGATCGGTGCATTAAATGAAACACCGGCATGGTTTTCGGCACAGTAACGAAACTGACCCAAACGAACCACAACATCACTATTGTGTCCAAAAAAGTGGATTTGGTGCGTTCATTTTGTTTCTGGATGAATCGGTGCATCGTTTCATTTCCGGCCCGGATCGATGCATTAAATGCAACACCGGCATGGTTTTCGGCACAGTAACGAAACTGACCCAAACGAACCAAAACAAAACTATTGGGTCCAAAAAAGTTGATTGGGCGCGTTCGTTTCATTTCTGGATGAATCGGTGTATCGTTTCATTTCCGGCCCGGATCGGTGCATTAAATGCAACACCGGCATGGTTTTCGGCACAGTAACGAAACTGACCCAAACGAACCAAAATATTACTATTGGGTCCAAAAAAGTGGATTGGGTGCGTTCATTTTGTTTCTGGATGAATCGGTGCATCGTTTAATTTCCGGCCTGGATCGATGCATTAGATGCAACACTGGCATGATTTTCGTCACAGTAACGAAACTAACCCAAACGAACCGAAACATAACTATTGGGTCCAGAAAAGTGGATTGGGTGCGTTTGTTTCATTTCTGGACGAATCGGTGCATCGTTTCATTTCCGGCCCGGATCGGTGCATTAAATGCAACACCGGCATGGTTTTCGGCACAGTAACGAAACTGACCCAAACGAACCAAAACATCACTATTGGGTCCAAAAAAGTGGATTGGGTGCGTTCATTTTGTTTCTAGATGAATCGGTGCATCGTTCCATTTCCGGCCCGGATCGATGCATTAAATGCAACACCGGCATGATTTTTGGCACAGTAACGAAAATGACCCAAACGAACCAAAACATTACTATTGGCTACATAAATGTGGATTTGGCATGTTCGTTTCATTTCTGGACGAATCGGTGCATCGTTTCATTTCCGGCCCGGATCGGTGCATTAAATGCAACACCGGCATGGTTTTCGGCACAGTAACGAAACTGACCCAAACGAACCAAAACATCACTATTGGGTCCAAAAAAGTGGATTGGATGCGTTCATTTTGTTTCTGGTTGAATCGGTGCATCGTTTCATTTCCGGCCCTGATCGATGCATTAAATGCAACACTGGCATGATTTTCGTCACAGTAACGAAACTGGCCCAAACGAACCGAAACATAACTATTGGGTCCAAAAAAGTGGATTGGGTGCGTTTGTTTCGTTTCTGGACGAATCGGTGCATCGTTTCATTTCCGGCCCGGATCGGTGCATTAAATGGAACACCAGCATGGTTTTCGGCACAGTAACGAAACTGACCCAAACGAACCAAAACATTACTATTGGGTCCAAAAAAGTGGATTGGGTGCGTTCATTTTGTTTCTGGTTGAATCGGTGCATCGTTTCATTTCCGGCCCGGATCGATGCATTAAATGCAACACTGGCATGATTTTCGTCACAGTAACGAAACTGACCCAAACGAACCGAAACATAACTATTGGGTCCAAAAAAGTGGATTGGGTGCGTTTGTTTCATTTCTGGATGAATCGGTGCATCGTTTCTTTTCCGGCCCGGATCGGTGCATTAAATGCAACACCGGCATGGTTTTCGGCACAGTAACGAAACTGACCCAAACGAACCAAAACATCACTATTGGGTCCAAAAAAGTGGATTGGGTGCGTTCATTTTGTTTCTAGATGAATCGGTGCATCGTTCCATTTCCGGCCCGGATCGATGCATTAAATGCAACACCGGCATGATTTTTGGCACAGTAACGAAAATGACCCAAACGAACCAAAACATCACTATTGGCTACATAAATGTGGATTTGGCATGTTCGTTTCATTTCTGGACGAATCGGTGCATCGTTTCATTTCCGGCCCGGATCGGTGCATTAAATGCAACACCGGCATGGTTTTCGGCACAGTAACGAAACTGACCCAAACGAACCAAAACATTACTATTGGGTCCAAAATAGTGGATTGAGTGCGTTCATTTTGTTTCTGGATGAATCGGTGCATCATTTCATTTCCGGCCCGGATCGATGCATTAGATGCAACACTGGCATGATTTTCGTCACAGTAACGAAACTGACCCAAACGAACCGAAAACATAACTATTGGGTCCAAAAAAGTGGATTGGGTGCGTTTGTTTCATTTCTGGATGAATCGGTGCATCGTTTCATTTCCGGCCCGGATCGGTGCATTAAATGCAACACCGGCATGGTTTTCGTCACAGTAACGAAACTGACCCAAACGAACCAAAACATTACTATTGGGTCCAAAAAAGTGGATTGGGTGCGTTCATTTTGTTTCTGGATGAATCGGTGCATCGTTTCTTTTCCGGCCCGGATCGATGCATTAGATGCAACACTGGCATGATTTTCGTCACAGTAACGAAACTGACCCAAACGAACCGAAACATAACTATTGGGTCCAAAAAAGTGGATTGGGTGCGTTTGTTTCATTTCTGGACGAATCGGTGCATCGTTTCTTTTCCGGCCCGGATCGGTGCATTAAATGCAACACCGGCATGGTTTTCGGCACAGTAACGAAACTGACCCTAACGAACCAAAACATCACTATTGGGTCCAAAAAAGTGGATTGGGTGCGTTCATTTTGTTTCTAGATGAATCGGTGCATCGTTCCATTTCCGGCCCGGATCGATGCATTAAATGCAACACCGGCATGATTTTTGGCACAGTAACGAAAATGGCCCAAACGAACCAAAACATCACTATTGGCTACATAAATGTGGATTTCGCATGTTCGTTTCATTTCTGGACGAATCGGTGCATCGTTTCATTTCCGGCCCGGATCGGTGCATTAAATGCAACACCGGCATGGTTTTCGGCACAGTAACGAAACTGACCCAAACGAACCAAAACATTACTATTGGGTCCAAAAAAGTGGATTGGGTGCGTTCATTTTGTTTCTGGTTGAATCGGTGCATCGTTTCATTTCCGGCCCGGATCGATGCATTAAATGCAACACTGGCATGATTTTCGTCACAGTAACGAAACTGACCCAAACGAACCGAAACATAACTATTGGGTCCAAAAAAGTGGATTGGGTGCGTTTGTTTCATTTCTGGATGAATCGGTGCATCGTTTCTTTTCCGGCCCGGATCGGTGCATTAAATGCAACACCGGCATGGTTTTCGGCACAGTAACGAAACTGACCCAAACGAACCAAAACATCACTATTGGGTCCAAAAAAGTGGATTGGGTGCGTTCATTTTGTTTCTAGATGAATCGGTGCATCGTTCCATTTCCGGCCCGGATCGATGCATTAAATGCAACACCGGCATGATTTTTGTCACAGTAACGAAACTGACCCAAACGAACCGAAACATAACTATTGGGTCCAAAAAAGTGGATTGGGTGCGTTCATTTTGTTTCTGGATGAATCGGTGCATCGTTTAATTTTCGGCCCGGATCGATGCATTAGATGCAACACTGGCATGATTTTCGTCACAGTAACGAAACTAACCCAAACGAACCGAAACATAACTATTGGGTCCAGAAAAGTGGATTGGGTGCGTTTGTTTCATTTCTGGACGAATCGGTGCATCGTTTCATTTCCGGCCCGGATCGGTGCATTAAATGCAACACCGGCATGATTTTTGGCACAGTAACGAAAATGACCCAAACGAACCAAAACATTACTATTGGCTACATAAATGTGGATTTGGCATGTTCGTTTCATTTCTGGACGAATCGGTGCATCGTTTCATTTCCGGCCCGGATCGGTGCATTAAATGCAACACCGGCATGGTTTTCGGCACAGTAACGAAACTGACCCAAACGAACCAAAACATCACTATTGGGTCCAAAAAAGTGGATTGGGTGCGTTCATTTTGTTTCTGGTTGAATCGGTGCATCGTTTCATTTCCGGCCCGGATCGATGCATTAAATGCAACACTGGCATGATTTTCGTCACAGTATCGAAACTGGCCCAAACGAACCGAAACATAACTATTGGGTCCAAAAAAGTGGATTGGGTGCGTTTGTTTCGTTTCTGGACGAATCGGTGCATCGTTTCATTTCCGGCCCGGATCGGTGCATTAAATGGAACACCGGCATGGTTTTCGGCACAGTAACGAAACTGACCCAAACGAACCAAAACATTACTATTGGGTCCAAAAAAGTGGATTGGGTGCGTTCATTTTGTTTCTGGTTGAATCGGTGCATCGTTTCATTTCCGGCCCGGATCGATGCATTAAATGCAACACTGGCATGATTTTCGTCACAGTAACGAAACTGACCCAAACGAACCGAAACATAACTATTGGGTCCAAAAAAGTGGATTGGGTGCGTTTGTTTCATTTCTGGATGAATCGGTGCATCGTTTCTTTTCCGGCCCGGATCGGTGCATTAAATGCAACACCGGCATGGTTTTCGGCACAGTAACGAAACTGACCCAAACGAACCAAAACATCACTATTGGGTCCAAAAAAGTGGATTGGGTGCGTTCATTTTGTTTCTAGATGAATCGGTGCATCGTTCCATTTCCGGCCCGGATCGATGCATTAAATGCAACACCGGCATGATTTTTGGCACAGTAACGAAAATGACCCAAACGAACCAAAACATCACTATTGGCTACATAAATGTGGATTTGGCATGTTCGTTTCATTTCTGGACGAATCGGTGCATCGTTTCATTTCCGGCCCGGATCGGTGCATTAAATGCAACACCGGCATGGTTTTCGGCACAGTAACGAAACTGACCCAAACGAACCAAAACATTACTGTTGGGTCCAAAATAGTGGATTGAGTGCGTTCATTTTGTTTCTGGATGAATCGGTGCATCATTTCATTTCCGGCCCGGATCGATGCATTAGATGCAACACTGGCATGATTTTCGTCACAGTAACGAAACTGACCCAAACGAACCGAAAACATAACTATTGGGTACAAAAAAGTGGATTGGGTGCGTTTGTTTCATTTCTGGATGAATCGGTGCATCGTTTCATTTCCGGCCCGGATCGGTGCATTAAATGCAACACCGGCATGGTTTTCGTCACAGTAACGAAACTGACCCAAACGAACCAAAACATTACTATTGGGTCCAAAAAAGTGGATTGGGTGCGTTCATTTTGTTTCTGGATGAATCGGTGCATCGTTTCTTTTCCGGCCCGGATCGATGCATTAGATGCAACACTGGCATGATTTTCGTCACAGTAACGAAACTGACCCAAACGAACCGAAACATAACTATTGGGTCCAAAAAAGTGGATTGGGTGCGTTTGTTTCATTTCTGGATGAATCGGTGCATCGTTTCTTTTCCGGCCCGGATCGGTGCATTAAATGCAACACCGGCATGGTTTTCGGCACAGTAACGAAACTGACCCTAACGAACCAAAACATCACTATTGGGTCCAAAAAAGTGGATTGGGTGCGTTCATTTTGTTTCTAGATGAATCGGTGCATCGTTCCATTTCCGGCCCGGATCGATGCATTAAATGCAACACCGGCATGATTTTTGGCACAGTAACGAAAATGACCCAAACGAACCAAAACATCACTATTGGCTACATAAATGTGGATTTGGCATGTTCGTTTCATTTCTGGACGAATCGGTGCATCGTTTCATTTCCGGCCCGGATCGGTGCATTAAATGCAACACCGGCATGGTTTTCGGCACAGTAACGAAACTGACCCAAACGAACCAAAACATTACTATTGGGTCCAAAATAGTGGATTGAGTGCGTTCATTTTGTTTCTGGATGAATCGGTGCATCATTTCATTTCCGGCCCGGATCGATGCATTAGATGCAACACTGGCATGATTTTCGTCACAGTAACGAAACTGACCCAAACGAACCGAAAACATAACTATTGGGTACAAAAAAGTGGATTGGGTGCGTTTGTTTCATTTCTGGATGAATCGGTGCATCGTTTCATTTCCGGCCCGGATCGGTGCATTAAATGCAACACCGGCATGGTTTTCGTCACAGTAACGAAACTGACCCAAACGAACCAAAACATTACTATTGGGTCCAAAAAAGTGGATTGGGTGCGTTCATTTTGTTTCTGGATGAATCGGTGCATCGTTTCTTTTCCGGCCCGGATCGATGCATTAGATGCAACACTGGCATGATTTTCGTCACAGTAACGAAACTGACCCAAACGAACCGAAACATAACTATTGGGTCCAAAAAAGTGGATTGGGTGCGTTTGTTTCATTTCTGGACGAATCGGTGCATCGTTTCTTTTCCGGCCCGGATCGGTGCATTAAATGCAACACCGGCATGGTTTTCGGCACAGTAACGAAACTGACCCTAACGAACCAAAACATCACTATTGGGTCCAAAAAAGTGGATTGGGTGCGTTCATTTTGTTTCTAGATGAATCGGTGCATCGTTCCATTTCCGGCCCGGATCGATGCATTAAATGCAACACCGGCATGATTTTTGGCACAGTAACGAAAATGGCCCAAACGAACCAAAACATCACTATTGGCTACATAAATGTGGATTTCGCATGTTCGTTTCGTTTCTGGACGAATCGGTGCATCGTTTCATTTCCGGCCCGGATCGGTGCATTAAATGCAACACCGGCATGGTTTTCGGCACAGTAACGAAACTGACCCAAACGAACCAAAACATTACTATTGGGTCCAAAAAAGTGGATTGGGTGCGTTCATTTTGTTTCTGGTTGAATCGGTGCATCGTTTCATTTCCGGCCCGGATCGATGCATTAAATGCAACACTGGCATGATTTTCGTCACAGTAACGAAACTGACCCAAACGAACCGAAACATAACTATTGGGTCCAAAAAAGTGGATTGGGTGCGTTTGTTTCATTTCTGGATGAATCGGTGCATCGTTTCTTTTCCGGCCCGGATCGGTGCATTAAATGCAACACCGGCATGGTTTTCGGCACAGTAACGAAACTGACCCAAACGAACCAAAACATCACTATTGGGTCCAAAAAAGAGGATTGGGTGCGTTCATTTTGTTTCTTGATGAATCGGTGCATCGTTCCATTTCCGGCCCGGATCGATGCATTAAATGCAACACCGGCATGATTTTTGTCACAGTAACGAAACTGACCCAAACGAACCGAAACATAACTATTGGGTCCAAAAAAGTGGATTGGGTGCGTTCATTTTGTTTCTGGATGAATCGGTGCATCGTTTAATTTTCGGCCCGGATCGATGCATTAGATGCAACACTGGCATGATTTTCGTCACAGTAACGAAACTAACCCAAACGAACCGAAACATAACTATTGGGTCCAGAAAAGTGGATTGGGTGCGTTTGTTTCATTTCTGGACGAATCGGTGCATCGTTTCATTTCCGGCCCGGATCGGTGCATTAAATGCAACACCGGCATGGTTTTCGGCACAGTAACGAAACTGACCCAAACGAACCAAAACATCACTATTGGGTCCAAAAAAGTGGATTGGGTGCGTTCATTTTGTTTCTAGATGAATCGGTGCATCGTTCCATTTCCGGCCCGGATCGATGCATTAAATGCAACACCGGCATGATTTTTGTCACAGTAACGAAACTGACCCAAACGAACCGAAACATAACTATTGGGTCCAAAAAAGTGGATTGGGTGCGTTTGTTTCATTTCTGGACGAATCGGTGCATCCTTTCATCTCCGGCCCGGATCGGTGCATTAAATGCAACACCGGCATGGTTTTCGGCACAGTAACGAAACTGACCCAAACGAACCAAAACATCACTATTGGGTCCAAAAAAGTGGATTTGGCATGTTCGGCACAGTAACGAAACTGACCCAAACGAACCAAAACATTACTATTGGGTCCAAAAAAGTGGATTGGGTGCGTTCATTTTGTTTCTGGATGAATCGGTGCATCGTTTCATTTCCGGCCCGGATCGATGCATTGGATGCAACACCGGCATGATTTTCGTCACAGTAACGAAACTGACCCAAACGAACCGAAACATAACTATTGGCTACATAAATGTGGATTTGGCATGTTCGTTTCGTTTCTAGACGAATCGGAGCATCGTTTCATTTCCGGCCCGGATCGGTGCATTAAATGCAACACCGACATGGTTTTCGGCACAGTAACGAAACTGATCCAAACGAACCAAAACATTACTATTGGGTCCAAAAAAGTGGATTGGGTGCGTTCATTTTGTTTCTGGATGAATCGGTGCATCGTTTCATCTCCGGCCCGGATCGGAGCATTAAATGCAACACCGGCATGGTTTTCGGCACAGTAACGAAACTGACCCAAACGAACCAAAACATCACTATTGGGTCCAAAAAAGTGGATTGGGTGCATTCATTTTGTTTCTAGATGAATCGGTGCATCGTTCCATTTCCGGCCCGGATCGATGCATTAAATGCAACACCGGCATGATTTTTGGCACAGTAACGAAAATGACCCAAACGAACCAAAACATCACTATTGGCTACATAAATGTGGATTTGGCATGTTCGTTTCGTTTCTGGACGAATCGGTGCATCGTTTCATTTCCGGCCCGGATCGGTGCATTAAATGCAACACCGGCATGGTTTTCGGCACAGTAACGAAACTGACCCAAACGAACCAAAACATTACTATTGGGTCCAAAAAAGTGGATTGGGTGCGTTCATTTTGTTTCTGGACGAATCGGTGCATCGTTTCATTTCCGGCCCGGATCGGTGCATTAAATGCAACACCGGCATGGTTTTCGGCACAGTAACGAAACTGACCCAAACGAACCAAAACATTACTATTGGGTCCAAAATAGTGGATTGAGTGCGTTCATTTTGTTTCTGGATGAATCGGTGCATCATTTCATTTCCGGCCCGGATCGATGCATTAGATGCAACACTGGCATGGTTTTCGTCACAGTAACGAAACTGACCCAAACGAACCGAAAACATAACTATTGGGTACAAAAAAGTGGATTGGGTGCGTTTGTTTCATTTCTGGATGAATCGGTGCATCGTTTCATTTTCGGCCCGGATCGGTGCATTAAATGCAACACCGGCATGGTTTTCGTCACAGTAACGAAACTGACCCAAACGAACCAAAACATTACTATTGGGTCCAAAAAAGTGGATTGGGTGCGTTCATTTTGTTTCTGGATGAATCGGTGCATCGTTTCTTTTCCGGCCCGGATCGATGCATTAGATGCAACACTGGCATGATTTTCGTCACAGTAACGAAACTGACCCAAACGAACCGAAACATAACTATTGGGTCCAAAAAAGTGGATTGGGTGCGTTTGTTTCATTTCTGGACGAATCGGTGCATCGTTTCTTTTCCGGCCCGGATCGGTGCATTAAATGCAACACCGGCATGGTTTTCGGCACAGTAACGAAACTGACCCTAACGAACCAAAACATCACTATTGGGTCCAAAAAAGTGGATTGGGTGCGTTCATTTTGTTTCTAGATGAATCGGTGCATCGTTCCATTTCCGGCCCGGATCGATGCATTAAATGCAACACCGGCATGATTTTTGGCACAGTAACGAAAATGGCCCAAACGAACCAAAACATCACTATTGGCTACATAAATGTGGATTTCGCATGTTCGTTTCGTTTCTGGACGAATCGGTGCATCGTTTCATTTCCGGCCCGGATCGGTGCATTAAATACAACACCGGCATGGTTTTCGGCACAGTAACGAAACTGACCCAAACGAACCAAAACATTACTATTGGGTCCAAAAAAGTGGATTGGGTGCGTTCATTTTGTTTCTGGTTGAATCGGTGCATCGTTTCATTTCCGGCCCGGATCGATGCATTAAATGCAACACTGGCATGATTTTCGTCACAGTAACGAAACTGACCCAAACGAACCGAAACATAACTATTGGGTCCAAAAAAGTGGATTGGGTGCGTTTGTTTCATTTCTGGATGAATCGGTGCATCGTTTCTTTTCCGGCCCGGATCGGTGCATTAAATGCAACACCGGCATGGTTTTCGGCACAGTAACGAAACTGACCCAAACGAACCAAAACATCACTATTGGGTCCAAAAAAGAGGATTGGGTGCGTTCATTTTGTTTCTAGATGAATCGGTGCATCGTTCCATTTCCGGCCTGGATCGATGCATTAAATGCAACACCGGCATGATTTTTGTCACAGTAACGAAACTGACCCAAACGAACCGAAACATAACTATTGGGTCCAAAAAAGTGGATTGGGTGCGTTCATTTTGTTTCTGGATGAATCGGTGCATCGTTTAATTTTCGGCCCGGATCGATGCATTAGATGCAACACTGGCATGATTTTCGTCACAGTAACGAAACTAACCCAAACGAACCGAAACATAACTATTGGGTCCAGAAAAGTGGATTGGGTGCGTTTGTTTCATTTCTGGACGAATCGGTGCATCGTTTCATTTCCGGCCCGGATCGGTGCATTAAATGCAACACCGGCATGGTTTTCGGCACAGTAACGAAACAGACCCAAACGAACCAAAACATCACTATTGGGTCCAAAAAAGTGGATTGGGTGCGTTCATTTTGTTTCTAGATGAATCGGTGCATCGTTCCATTTCCGGCCCGGATCGATGCATTAAATGCAACACCGGCATGATTTTTGTCACAGTAACGAAACTGACCCAAACGAACCGAAACATAACTATTGGGTCCAAAAAAGTGGATTGGGTGCGTTTGTTTCATTTCTGGACGAATCGGTGCATCCTTTCATCTCCGGCCCGGATCGGTGCATTAAATGCAACACCGGCATGGTTTTCGGCACAGTAACGAAACTGACCCAAACGAACCAAAACATCACTATTGGGTCCAAAAAAGTGGATTTGGCATGTTCGGCACAGTAACGAAACTGACCCAAACGAACCAAAACATTACTATTGGGTCCAAAAAAGTGGATTGGGTGCGTTCATTTTGTTTCTGGATGAATCGGTGCATCGTTTCATTTCTGGCCCGGATCGATGCATTGGATGCAACACCGGCATGATTTTCGTCACAGTAACGAAACTGACCCAAACGAACCGAAACATAACTATTGGCTACATAAATGTGGATTTGGCATGTTCGTTTCGTTTCTAGACGAATCGGAGCATCGTTTCATTTCCGGCCCGGATCGGTGCATTAAATGCAACACCGACATGGTTTTCGGCACAGTAACGAAACTGACCCAAACGAACCAAAACATTACTATTGGGTCCAAAAAAGTGGATTGGGTGCGTTCATTTTGTTTCTGGATGAATCGGTGCATCGTTTCATCTCCGGCCCGGATCGGAGCATTAAATGCAACACCGGCATGGTTTTCGGCACAGTAACGAAACTGACCCAAACGAACCAAAACATCACTATTGGGTCCAAAAAAGTGGATTGGGTGCATTCATTTTGTTTCTAGATGAATCGGTGCATCGTTCCATTTCCGGCCCGGATCGATGCATTAAATGCAACACCGGCATGATTTTTGGCACAGTAACGAAAATGACCCAAACGAACCAAAACATCACTATTGGCTACATAAATGTGGATTTGGCATGTTCGTTTCGTTTCTGGATGAATCGGTGCATCGTTTCATTTCCGGCCCGGATCGGTGCATTAAATGCAACACCGGCATGGTTTTCGGCACAGTAACGAAACTGACCCAAACGAACCAAAACATTACTATTGGGTCCAAAAAAGTGGATTGGGTGCGTTCATTTTGTTTCTGGATGAATCGGTGCATCATTTCATTTCCGGCCCGGATCGATGCATTAGATGCAACACTGGCATGATTTTCGTCACAGTAACCAAACTGACCCAAACGAACCGAAACATAACTATTGGGTCCAAAAAAGTGGATTGGGTGCGTTTGTTTCATTTCTGGATGAATCGGTGCATCGTTTCATTTCCGGCCCGGATCGGTGCATTAAATGCAACACCGGCATGGTTTTCGGCACAGTAACGAAACTGACCCAAACGAACCAAAACATTACTATTGGGTCCAAAAAAGTGGATTGGGTGCGTTCATTTTGTTTCTGGATGAATCGGTGCATCATTTCATTTCCGGCCCGGATCGATGCATTAGATGCAACACTGGCATGATTTTCGTCACAGTAACCAAACTGACCCAAACGAACCAAAACATTACTATTGGGTCCAAAAAAGTGGATTGGGTGCGTTCATTTTGTTTCTGGATGAATCGGTGCATCATTTCATTTCCGGCCCGGATCGATGCATTAGATGCAACACTGGCATGATTTTCGTCACAGTAACCAAACTGACCCAAACGAACCGAAACATAACTATTGGGTCCAGAAAAGTGGATTGGGTGCGTTTGTTTCATTTCTGGACGAATCTGTGCATCGTTTCATTTCCGGCCCGGATCGGTGCATTAAATGCAACACCGGCATGGTTTTCGGCACAGTAACGAAACTGACCCAAACGAACCAAAACATTACTATTGGGTCCAAAAAAGTGGATTGGGTGCGTTCATTTTGTTTCTGGATGAATCGGTGCATCATTTCATTTCCGGCCCGGATCGATGCATTAGATGCAACACTGGCATGATTTTCGTCACAGTAACGAAACTAACCCAAACGAACCGAAACATAACTATTGGGTCCAGAAAAGTGGATTGGGTGCGTTTGTTTCATTTCTGGACGAATCGGTGCATCGTTTCATTTCCGGCCCGGATCGGTGCATTAAATGCAACACCGGCATGGTTTTCGGCACAGTAACGAAACTGACCCAAACGAACCAAAACATTACTATTGGGTCCAAAAAAGTGGATTGGGTGCGTTCATTTTGTTTCTGGATGAATCGGTGCATCATTTCATTTCCGGCCCGGATCGATGCATTAGATGCAACACTGGCATGATTTTCGTCACAGTAACGAAACTGACCCAAACGAACCGAAAACATAACTATTGGGTCCAAAAAAGTGGATTGGGTGCGTTTGTTTCATTTCTGGATGAATCGGTGCATCGTTTCATTTCCGGCCCGGATCGGTGCATTAAATGCAACACCGGCATGGTTTTCGGCACAGTAACGAAACTGACCCAAACGAACCAAAACATTACTATTGGGTCCAAAAAAGTGGATTGGGTGCGTTCATTTTGTTTCTGGATGAATCGGTGCATCGTTTCTTTTCCGGCCCGGATCGATGCATTAGATGCAACACTGGCATGATTTTCGTCACAGTAACGAAACTGACCCAAACGAACCGAAACATAACTATTGGGTCCAAAAAAGTGGATTGGGTGCGTTTGTTTCATTTCTGGACGAATCGGTGCATCGTTTCATTTCCGGCCCGGATCGGTGCATTAAATGCAACACCGGCATGGTTTTCGGCACAGTAACGAAACTGACCCAAACGAACCAAAACATCACTATTGGGTCCAAAAAAGTGGATTGGGTGCATTCATTTTGTTTCTAGATGAATCGGTGCATCGTTCCATTTCCGGCCCGGATCGATGCATTAAATGCAACACCGGCATGATTTTTGGCACAGTAACGAAAATGACCCAAACGAACCAAAACATCACTATTGGCTACATAAATGTGGATTTGGCATGTTCGTTTCGTTTCTGGACGAATCGGTGCATCGTTTCATTTCCGGCCCGGATCGGTGCATTAAATGCAACACCGGCATGGTTTTCGGCACAGTAACGAAACTGACCCAAACGAACCAAAACATTACTATTGGGTCCAAAAAAGTGGATTGGGTGCGTTCATTTTGTTTCTGGATGAATCGGTGCATCATTTCATTTCCGGCCCGGATCGATGCATTAGATGCAACACTGGCATGATTTTCGTCACAGTAACCAAACTGACCCAAACGAACCGAAACATAACTATTGGGTCCAAAAAAGTGGATTGGGTGCGTTTGTTTCATTTCTGGATGAATCGGTGCATCGTTTCATTTCCGGCCCGGATCGGTGCATTAAATGCAACACCGGCATGGTTTTCGGCACAGTAACGAAACTGACCCAAACGAACCAAAACATTACTATTGGGTCCAAAAAAGTGGATTGGGTGCGTTCATTTTGTTTCTGGATGAATCGGTGCATCATTTCATTTCCGGCCCGGATCGATGCATTAGATGCAACACTGGCATGATTTTCGTCACAGTAACCAAACTGACCCAAACGAACCAAAACATTACTATTGGGTCCAAAAAAGTGGATTGGGTGCGTTCATTTTGTTTCTGGATGAATCGGTGCATCATTTCATTTCCGGCCCGGATCGATGCATTAGATGCAACACTGGCATGATTTTCGTCACAGTAACCAAACTGACCCAAACGAACCGAAACATAACTATTGGGTCCAGAAAAGTGGATTGGGTGCGTTTGTTTCATTTCTGGACGAATCTGTGCATCGTTTCATTTCCGGCCCGGATCGGTGCATTAAATGCAACACCGGCATGGTTTTCGGCACAGTAACGAAACTGACCCAAACGAACCAAAACATTACTATTGGGTCCAAAAAAGTGGATTGGGTGCGTTCATTTTGTTTCTGGATGAATCGGTGCATCATTTCATTTCCGGCCCGGATCGATGCATTAGATGCAACACTGGCATGATTTTCGTCACAGTAACGAAACTAACCCAAACGAACCGAAACATAACTATTGGGTCCAGAAAAGTGGATTGGGTGCGTTTGTTTCATTTCTGGACGAATCGGTGCATCGTTTCATTTCCGGCCCGGATCGGTGCATTAAATGCAACACCGGCATGGTTTTCGGCACAGTAACGAAACTGACCCAAACGAACCAAAACATTACTATTGGGTCCAAAAAAGTGGATTGGGTGCGTTCATTTTGTTTCTGGATGAATCGGTGCATCATTTCATTTCCGGCCCGGATCGATGCATTAGATGCAACACTGGCATGATTTTCGTCACAGTAACGAAACTGACCCAAACGAACCGAAAACATAACTATTGGGTCCAAAAAAGTGGATTGGGTGCGTTTGTTTCATTTCTGGATGAATCGGTGCATCGTTTCATTTCCGGCCCGGATCGGTGCATTAAATGCAACACCGGCATGGTTTTCGGCACAGTAACGAAACTGACCCAAACGAACCAAAACATTACTACTGGGTCCAAAAAAGTGGATTGGGTGCGTTCATTTTGTTTCTGGATGAATCGGTGCATCGTTTCTTTTCCGGCCCGGATCGATGCATTAGATGCAACACTGGCATGATTTTCGTCACAGTAACGAAACTGACCCAAACGAACCGAAACATAACTATTGGGTCCAAAAAAGTGGATTGGGTGCGTTTGTTTCATTTCTGGACGAATCGGTGCATCGTTTCTTTTCCGGCCCGGATCGGTGCATTAAATGCAACACCGGCATGGTTTTCGGCACAGTAACGAAACTGACCCTAACGAACCAAAACATCACTATTGGGTCCAAAAAAGTGGATTGGGTGCGTTCATTTTGTTTCTAGATGAATCGGTGCATCGTTCCATTTCCGGCCCGGATCGATGCATTAAATGCAACACCGGCATGATTTTTGGCACAGTAACGAAAATGGCCCAAACGAACCAAAACATCACTATTGGCTACATAAATGTGGATTTTGCATGTTCGTTTCGTTTCTGGACGAATCGGTGCATCGTTTCATTTCCGGCCCGGATCGGTGCATTAAATGCAACACCGGCATGGTTTTCGGCACAGTAACGAAACTGACCCAAACGAACCAAAACATTACTATTGGGTCCAAAAAAGTGGATTGGGTGCGTTCATTTTGTTTCTGGTTGAATCGGTGCATCGTTTCATTTCTGGCCCGGATCGATGCCTTAAATGCAACACTGGCATGATTTTCGTCACTGTAACGAAACTGACCCAAACGAACCGAAACATAACTATTGGGTCCAAAAAAGTGGATTGGGTGCGTTTGTTTCATTTCTGGACAAATCGGTGCATCGTTTCTTTTCCGGCCCGGATCGGTGCATTAAATGCAACACCGGCATGGTTTTCGGCACAGTAACGAAACTGACCCAAACGAACCAAAACATCACTATTGGGTCCAAAAAAGTGGATTGGGTGCGTTCATTTTGTTTCTAGATGAATCGGTGCATCGTTCGATTTCCGGCCCGGATCGATGCATTAAATGCAACACCGGCATGATTTTTGGCACAGTAACGAAAATGACCCAAACGAACCAAAACATCACTATTGGCTACATAAATGTGGATTTGGCATGTTCGTTTCATTTCTGGACGAATCGGTGCATCGTTTCATTTCCGGCCCGGATCGGTGCATTAAATGCAACACCGGCATGGTTTTCGGCACAGTAACGAAACTGACCCAAACAAACCAAAACATTACTATTGGGTCAAAAGAAGTGGATTGGGTGCGTTCATTTTGTTTCTGGATGAATCGGTGCATCGTTTCATTTCCGGCCCGGATCGATGCATTAAATGCAACACTGGCATGATTTTCGTCACAGTAACGAAACTGACCCAAACGAACTGAAACATAACTATTGGGTCCAAAAAAGTGGATTGGGTGCGTTTGTTTCATTTCTGGACGAATCGGTGCATCCTTTCATCTCCGGCGCCGATCGGTGCATTAAATGAAACACCGGCATGGTTTTCGGCACAGTAACGAAACTGACCCAAACGAACCACAACATCACTATTGTGTCCAAAAAAGTGGATTTGGTGCGTTCATTTTGTTTCTGGATGAATCGGTGCATCGTTTAATTTCCGGCCCGGATCGATGCATTAAATGCAACACCGGCATGGTTTTCGGCACAGTAACGAAACTGACCCAAACGAACCAAAACAAAACTATTGGGTCCAAAAAAGTTGATTGGGCGCGTTCGTTTCATTTCTGGATGAATCGGTGTATCGTTTCATTTCCGGCCCGGATCGGTGCATTAAATGCAACACCGGCATGGTTTTCGGCACAGTAACGAAACTGACCCAAACGAACCAAAACATTACTATTGGGTCCAAAAAAGTGGATTGGGTGCGTTCATTTTGTTTCTGGATGAATCGGTGCATCGTTTAATTTCCGGCCTGGATCGATGCATTAGATGCAACACTGGCATGATTTTCGTCACAGTAACGAAACTAACCCAAACGAACCGAAACATAACTATTGGGTCCAGAAAAGTGGATTGGGTGCGTTTGTTTCATTTCTGGACGAATCGGTGCATCGTTTCATTTCCGGCCCGGATCGGTGCATTAAATGCAACACCGGCATGGTTTTCGGCACAGTAACGAAACTGACCCAAACGAACCAAAACATCACTATTGGGTCCAAAAAAGTGGATTGGGTGCGTTCATTTTGTTTCTAGATGAATCGGTGCATCGTTCGATTTCCGGCCCGGATCGATGCATTAAATGCAACACCGGCATGATTTTTGGCACAGTAACGAAAATGACCCAAACGAACCAAAACATCACTATTGGCTACATAAATGTGGATTTGGCATGTTCGTTTCATTTCTGGACGAATCGGTGCATCGTTTCATTTCCGGCCCGGATCGGTGCATTAAATGCAACACCGGCATGGTTTTCGGCACAGTAACGAAACTGACCCAAACAAACCAAAACATTACTATTGGGTCCAAAGAAGTGGATTGGGTGCGTTCATTTTGTTTCTGGATGAATCGGTGCATCGTTTCATTTCCGGCCCGGATCGATGCATTAAATGCAACACTGGCATGATTTTCGTCACAGTAACGAAACTGACCCAAACGAACTGAAACATAACTATTGGGTCCAAAAAAGTGGATTGGGTGCGTTTGTTTCATTTCTGGACGAATCGGTGCATCCTTTCATCTCCGGCCCCGATCGGTGCATTAAATGAAACACCGGCATGGTTTTCGGCACAGTAACGAAACTGACCCAAACGAACCACAACATCACTATTGTGTCCAAAAAAGTGGATTTGGTGCGTTCATTTTGTTTCTGGATGAATCGGTGCATCGTTTCATTTCCGGCCCGGATCGATGCATTAAATGCAACACCGGCATGGTTTTCGGCACAGTAACGAAACTGACCCAAACGAACCAAAACAAAACTATTGGGTCCAAAAAAGTTGATTGGGCGCGTTCGTTTCATTTCTGGATGAATCGGTGTATCGTTTCATTTCCGGCCCGGATCGGTGCATTAAATGCAACACCGGCATGGTTTTCGGCACAGTAACGAAACTGACCCAAACGAACCAAAACATTACTATTGGGTCCAAAAAAGTGGATTGGGTGCGTTCATTTTGTTTCTGGATAAATCGGTGCATCGTTTAATTTCCGGCCTGGATCGATGCATTAGATGCA
Organism: Echinochloa phyllopogon; assembly: GCA_033239725.1. NCBI lineage: Eukaryota > Viridiplantae > Streptophyta > Magnoliopsida > Poales > Poaceae > Echinochloa > Echinochloa phyllopogon. Next base: position 37,354,038 of record BTCW01000018.1, read on the forward strand.
ACACTGGCATGATTTTCGTCACAGTAACGAAACTAACCCAAACGAACCGAAACATAACTATTGGGTCCAGAAAAGTGGATTGGGTGCGTTTGTTTCATTTCTGGACGAATCGGTGCATCGTTTCATTTCCGGCCCGGATCGGTGCATTAAATGCAACACCGGCATGGTTTTCGGCACAGTAACGAAACTGACCCAAACGAACCAAAACATCACTATTGGGTCCAAAAAAGTGGATTGGGTGCGTTCATTTTGTTTCTAGATGAATCGGTGCATCGTTCCATTTCCGGCCCGGATCGATGCATTAAATGCAACACCGGCATGATTTTTGGCACAGTAACGAAAATGACCCAAACGAACCAAAACATTACTATTGGCTACATAAATGTGGATTTGGCATGTTCGTTTCATTTCTGGACGAATCGGTGCATCGTTTCATTTCCGGCCCGGATCGGTGCATTAAATGCAACACCGGCATGGTTTTCGGCACAGTAACGAAACTGACCCAAACGAACCAAAACATAACTATTGGGTCCAAAAAAGTGGATTGGGTGCGTTCATTTTGTTTCTGGTTGAATCGGTGCATCGTTTCATTTCCGGCCCGGATTGATGCATTAAATGCAACACTGGCATGATTTTCGTCACAGTAACGAAACTGGCCCAAATGAACCGAAACATAACTATTGGGTCCAAAAAAGTGGATTGGGTGCGTTTGTTTCATTTCTGGACGAATCGGTGCATCGTTTCATTTCCGGCCCGGATCGGTGCATTAAATGGAACACCGGCATGGTTTTCGGCACAGTAACGAAACTGACCCAAACGAACCAAAACAAAACTATTGGGTCCAAAAAAGTTGATTGGGCGCGTTCGTTTCATTTCTGGATGAATCGGTGTATCGTTTCATTTCCGGCCCGGATCGGTGCATTAAATGCAACACCGGCATGGTTTTCGGCACAGTAACGAAACTGACCCAAACGAACCAAAACATTACTATTGGGTCCAAAAAAGTGGATTGGGTGCGTTCATTTTGTTTCTGGATGAATCGGTGCATCGTTTAATTTCCGGCCTGGATCGATGCATTAGATGCAACACTGGCATGATTTTCGTCACAGTAACGAAACTAACCCAAACGAACCGAAACATAACTATTGGGTCCAGAAAAGTGGATTGGGTGCGTTTGTTTCATTTCTGGACGAATCGGTGCATCGTTTCATTTCTGGCCCGGATCGGTGCATTAAATGCAACACCGGCATTGTTTTCGGCACAGTAACGAAACTGACCCAAACGAACCAAAACATCACTATTGGGTCCAAAAAAGTGGATTGGGTGCGTTCATTTTGTTTCTAGATGAATCGGTGCATCGTTCCATTTCCGGCCCGGATCGATGCATTAAATGCAACACCGGCATGATTTTTGGCACAGTAACGAAAATGACCCAAACGAACCAAAACATCACTATTGGCTACATAAATGTGGATTTCGCATGTTCGTTTCGTTTCTGGACGAATCGGTGCATCGTTTCATTTCCGGCCCGGATCGGTGCATTAAATGCAACACCGGCATGGTTTTCGGCACAGTAACGAAACTGACCCAAACGAACCAAAACATTACTATTGGGTCCAAAAAAGTGGATTGGGTGCGTTCATTTTGTTTCTGGTTTAATCGGTGCATCGTTTCATTTCCGGCCCGGATCGATGCATTAAATGCAACACTGGCATGATTTTCGTCACAGTAACAAAACTGACCCAAACGAACCGAAACATAACTATTGGGTCCAAAAAAGTGGATTGGGTGCGTTTGTTTCATTTCTGGATGAATCGGTGCATCGTTTCTTTTCCGGCCCGGATCGGTGCATTAAATGCAACACCGGCATGGTTTTCGGCACAGTAACGAAACTGACCCAAACGAACCAAAACATCACTATTGGGTCCAAAAAAGTGGATTGGGTGCGTTCATTTTGTTTCTAGATGAATCGGTGCATCGTTCCATTTCCGGCCCGGATCGATGCATTAAATGCAACACTGGCATGATTTTCGTCACAGTAACGAAACTGACCCAAACGAACTGAAACATAACTATTGGGTCCAAAAAAGTGGATTGGGTGCGTTTGTTTCATTTCTGGACGAATCGGTGCATCCTTTCATCTCCGGCCCCGATCGGTGCATTAAATGAAACACCGGCATGGTTTTCGGCACAGTAACGAAACTGACCCAAACGAACCACAACATTACTATTGTGTCCAAAAAAGTGGATTTGGTGCGTTCATTTTGTTTCTGGATGAATCGGTGCATCGTTTCATTTCCGGCCCGGATCGATGCATTAAATGCAACACCGGCATGGTTTTCGGCACAGTAACGAAACTGACCCAAACGAACCAAAACAAAACTATTGGGTCCAAAAAAGTTGATTGGGCGCGTTCGTTTCATTTCTGGATGAATCGGTGTATCGTTTCATTTCCGGCCCGGATCGGTGCATTAAATGCAACACCGGCATGGTTTTCGGCACAGTAACGAAACTGACCCAAACGAACCAAAACATTACTATTGGGTCCAAAAAAGTGGATTGGGTGCGTTCATTTTGTTTCTGGATAAATCGGTGCATCGTTTAATTTCCGGCCTGGATCGATGCATTAGATGCAACACTGGCATGATTTTCGTCACAGTAACGAAACTAACCCAAACGAACCGAAACATAACTATTGGGTCCAGAAAAGTGGATTGGGTGCGTTTGTTTCATTTCTGGACGAATCGGTGCATCGTTTCATTTCCGGCCCGGATCGGTGCATTAAATGCAACACCGGCATGGTTTTCGGCACAGTAACGAAACTGACCCAAACGAACCAAAACATCACTATTGGGTCCAAAAAAGTGGATTGGGTGCGTTCATTTTGTTTCTAGATGAATCGGTGCATCGTTCCATTTCCGGCCCGGATCGATGCATTAAATGCAACACCGGCATGATTTTTGGCACAGTAACGAAAATGACCCAAACGAACCAAAACATTACTATTGGCTACATAAATGTGGATTTGGCATGTTCGTTTCATTTCTGGACGAATCGGTGCATCGTTTCATTTCCGGCCCGGATCGGTGCATTAAATGCAACACCGGCATGGTTTTCGGCACAGTAACGAAACTGACCCAAACGAACCAAAACATCACTATTGGGTCCAAAAAAGTGGATTGGGTGCGTTCATTTTGTTTCTGGTTGAATCGGTGCATCGTTTCATTTCCGGCCCGGATTGATGCATTAAATGCAACACTGGCATGATTTTCGTCACAGTAACGAAACTGGCCCAAATGAACCGAAACATAACTATTGGGTCCAAAAAAGTGGATTGGGTGCGTTTGTTTCATTTCTGGACGAATCGGTGCATCGTTTCATTTCCGGCCCGGATCGGTGCATTAAATGGAACACCGGCATGGTTTTCGGCACAGTAACGAAACTGACCCAAACGAACCAAAACAAAACTATTGGGTCCAAAAAAGTTGATTGGGCGCGTTCGTTTCATTTCTGGATGAATCGGTGTATCGTTTCATTTCCGGCCCGGATCGGTGCATTAAATGCAACACCGGCATGGTTTTCGGCACAGTAACGAAACTGACCCAAACGAACCAAAACATCACTATTGGGTCCAAAAAAGTGGATTGGGTGCGTTCATTTTGTTTCTAGATGAATCGGTGCATCGTTCCATTTCCGGCCCGGATCGATGCATTAAATGCAACACCGGCATGATTTTTGGCACAGTAACGAAAATGACCCAAACGAACCAAAACATTACTATTGGCTACATAAATGTGGATTTGGCATGTTCGTTTCATTTCTGGACGAATCGGTGCATCGTTTCATTTCCGGCCCGGATCGGTGCATTAAATGCAACACCGGCATGGTTTTCGGCACAGTAACGAAACTGACCCAAACGAACCAAAACATCACTATTGGGTCCAAAAAAGTGGATTGGGTGCGTTCATTTTGTTTCTGGTTGAATCGGTGCATCGTTTCATTTCCGGCCCGGATTGATGCATTAAATGCAACACCGGCATGATTTTTGTCACAGTAACGAAACTGACACAAACGAACCGAAACATAACTATTGGGTCCAAAAAAGTGGATTGGGTGCGTTTGTTTCATTTCTGGACGAATCGGTGCATCCTTTCATCTCCGGCCCGGATCGGTGCATTAAATGCAACACCGGCATGGTTTTCGGCACAGTAACGAAACTGACCCAAACGAACCAAAACATCACTATTGGGTCCAAAAAAGTGGATTTGGCATGTTCGGCACAGTAACGAAACTGACCCAAACGAACCAAAACATTACTATTGGGTCCAAAAAAGTGGATTGGGTGCGTTCATTTTGTTTCTGGATGAATCGGTGCATCGTTTCATTTCCGGCCCGGATCGATGCATTGGATGCAACACCGGCATGATTTTCGTCACAGTAACGAAACTGACCCAAACGAACCGAAACATAACTATTGGCTACATAAATGTGGATTTGGCATGTTCGTTTCGTTTCTAGACGAATCGGAGCATCGTTTCATTTCCGGCCCGGATCGGTGCATTAAATGCAACACCGACATGGTTTTCGGCACAGTAACGAAACTGACCCAAACGAACCAAAACATTACTATTGGGTCCAAAAAAGTGGATTGGGTGCGTTCATTTTGTTTCTGGATGAATCGGTGCATCGTTTCATCTCCGGCCCGGATCGGTGCATTAAATGCAACACCGGCATGGTTTTCGGCACAGTAACGAAACTGACCCAAACGAACCAAAACATCACTATTGGGTCCAAAAAAGTGGATTGGGTGCATTCATTTTGTTTCTAGATGAATCGGTGCATCGTTCCATTTCCGGCCCGGATCGATGCATTAAATGCAACACCGGCATGATTTTTGGCACAGTAACGAAAATGACCCAAACGAACCAAAACATCACTATTGGCTACATAAATGTGGATTTGGCATGTTCGTTTCGTTTCTGGACGAATCGGTGCATCGTTTCATTTCCGGCCCGGATCGGTGCATTAAATGCAACACCGGCATGGTTTTCGGCACACTAACGAAACTGACCCAAACGAACCAAAACATTACTATTGGGTCCAAAAAAGTGGATTGGGTGCGTTCATTTTGTTTCTGGATGAATCGGTGCATCATTTCATTTCCGGCCCGGATCGATGCATTAGATGCAACACTGGCATGATTTTCGTCACAGTAACCAAACTGACCCAAACGAACCGAAACATAACTATTGGGTCCAAAAAAGTGGATTGGGTGCGTTTGTTTCATTTCTGGATGAATCGGTGCATCGTTTCTTTTCCGGCCCGGATCGGTGCATTAAATGCAACACCGGCATGGTTTTCGGCACAGTAACGAAACTGACCCAAACGAACCAAAACATTACTATTGGGTCCAAAAAAGTGGATTGGGTGCGTTCATTTTGTTTCTGGATGAATCGGTGCATCGTTTCATTTCCGGCCCGGATCGATGCCTTAGATGCAACACTGGCATGATTTTCGTCACAGTAACGAAACTGACCCAAACGAACCGAAACATAACTATTGGGTCCAAAAAAGTGGATTGGGTGCGTTTGTTTCATTTCTGGACGAATCGGTGCATCGTTTCTTTTCCGGCCCGGATCGGTGCATTAAATGCAACACCGGCATGGTTTTCGGCACAGTAACGAAACTGACCCTAACGAACCAAAACATCACTATTGGGTCCAAAAAAGTGGATTGGGTGCGTTCATTTTGTTTCTAGATGAATCGGTGCATCGTTCCATTTCCGGCCCGGATCGATGCATTAAATGCAACACCGGCATGATTTTTGTCACAGTAACGAAACTGACCCAAACGAACCGAAACATAACTATTGGGTCCAAAAAAGTGGATTGGGTGCGTTTGTTTCATTTCTGGACGAATCGGTGCATCCTTTCATCTCCGGCCCGGATCGGTGCATTAAATGCAACACCGGCATGGTTTTCGGCACAGTAACGAAACTGACCCAAACGAACCAAAACATCACTATTGGGTCCAAAAAAGTGGATTTGGCATGTTCGGCACAGTAACGAAACTGACCCAAACGAACCAAAACATTACTATTGGGTCCAAAAAAGTGGATTGGGTGCGTTCATTTTGTTTCTGGATGAATCGGTGCATCGTTTCATTTCCGGCCCGGATCGATGCATTGGATGCAACACCGGCATGATTTTCGTCACAGTAACGAAACTGACCCAAACGAACCGAAACATAACTATTGGCTACATAAATGTGGATTTGGCATGTTCGTTTCGTTTCTAGACGAATCGGTGCATCGTTTCATTTCCGGCCTGGATCGGTGCATTAAATGCAACACCGACATGGTTTTCGGCACAGTAACGAAACTGACCCAAACGAACCAAAACATTACTATTGGGTCCAAAAAAGTGGATTGGGTGCGTTCATTTTGTTTCTGGATGAATCGGTGCATCCTTTCATCTCCGGCCCGGATCGGTGCATTAAATGCAACACCGGCATGGTTTTCGGCACAGTAACGAAACTGACCCAAACGAACCAAAACATCACTATTGGGTCCAAAAAAGTGGATTTGGCATGTTCGGCACAGTAACGAAACTGACCCAAACGAACCAAAACATTACTATTGGGTCCAAAAAAGTGGATTGGGTGCGTTCATTTTGTTTCTGGATGAATCGGTGCATCGTTTCATTTCCGGCCCGGATCGATGCATTGGATGCAACACCGGCATGATTTTCGTCACAGTAACGAAACTGACCCAAACGAACCGAAACATAACTATTGGCTACATAAATGTGGATTTGGCATGTTCGTTTCGTTTCTAGACGAATCGGAGCATCGTTTCATTTCCGGCCCGGATCGGTGCATTAAATGCAACACCGACATGGTTTTCGGCACAGTAACGAAACTGACCCAAACGAACCAAAACATTACTATTGGGTCCAAAAAAGTGGATTGGGTGCGTTCATTTTGTTTCTGGATGAATCGGTGCATCGTTTCATCTCCGGCCCGGATCGGTGCATTAAATGCAACACCGGCATGGTTTTCGGCACAGTAACGAAACTGACCCAAACGAACCAAAACATCACTATTGGGTCCAAAAAAGTGGATTGGGTGCATTCATTTTGTTTCTAGATGAATCGGTGCATCGTTCCATTTCCGGCCCGGATCGATGCATTAAATGCAACACCGGCATGATTTTTGGCACAGTAACGAAAATGACCCAAACGAACCAAAACATCACTATTGGCTACATAAATGTGGATTTGGCATGTTCGTTTCGTTTCTGGACGAATCGGTGCATCGTTTCATTTCCGGCCCGGATCGGTGCATTAAATGCAACACCGGCATGGTTTTCGGCACACTAACGAAACTGACCCAAACGAACCAAAACATTACTATTGGGTCCAAAAAAGTGGATTGGGTGCGTTCATTTTGTTTCTGGATGAATCGGTGCATCATTTCATTTCCGGCCCGGATCGATGCATTAGATGCAACACTGGCATGATTTTCGTCACAGTAACCAAACTGACCCAAACGAACCGAAACATAACTATTGGGTCCAAAAAAGTGGATTGGGTGCGTTTGTTTCATTTCTGGATGAATCGGTGCATCGTTTCTTTTCCGGCCCGGATCGGTGCATTAAATGCAACACCGGCATGGTTTTCGGCACAGTAACGAAACTGACCCAAACGAACCAAAACATTACTATTGGGTCCAAAAAAGTGGATTGGGTGCGTTCATTTTGTTTCTGGATGAATCGGTGCATCGTTTCATTTCCGGCCCGGATCGATGCCTTAGATGCAACACTGGCATGATTTTCGTCACAGTAACGAAACTGACCCAAACGAACCGAAACATAACTATTGGGTCCAAAAAAGTGGATTGGGTGCGTTTGTTTCATTTCTGGACGAATCGGTGCATCGTTTCTTTTCCGGCCCGGATCGGTGCATTAAATGCAACACCGGCATGGTTTTCGGCACAGTAACGAAACTGACCCTAACGAACCAAAACATCACTATTGGGTCCAAAAAAGTGGATTGGGTGCGTTCATTTTGTTTCTAGATGAATCGGTGCATCGTTCCATTTCCGGCCCGGATCGATGCATTAAATGCAACACCGGCATGATTTTTGTCACAGTAACGAAACTGACCCAAACGAACCGAAACATAACTATTGGGTCCAAAAAAGTGGATTGGGTGCGTTTGTTTCATTTCTGGACGAATCGGTGCATCCTTTCATCTCCGGCCCGGATCGGTGCATTAAATGCAACACCGGCATGGTTTTCGGCACAGTAACGAAACTGACCCAAACGAACCAAAACATCACTATTGGGTCCAAAAAAGTGGATTTGGCATGTTCGGCACAGTAACGAAACTGACCCAAACGAACCAAAACATTACTATTGGGTCCAAAAAAGTGGATTGGGTGCGTTCATTTTGTTTCTGGATGAATCGGTGCATCGTTTCATTTCCGGCCCGGATCGATGCATTGGATGCAACACCGGCATGATTTTCGTCACAGAAACGAAACTGACCCAAACGAACCGAAACATAACTATTGGCTACATAAATGTGGATTTGGCATGTTCGTTTCGTTTCTAGACGAATCGGTGCATCGTTTCATTTCCGGCCCGGATCGGTGCATTAAATGCAACACCGACATGGTTTTCGGCACAGTAACGAAACTGACCCAAACGAACCAAAACATTACTATTGGGTCCAAAAAAGTGGATTGGGTGCGTTCATTTTGTTTCTGGATGAATCGGTGCATCCTTTCATCTCCGGCCCGGATCGGTGCATTAAATGCAACACCGGCATGGTTTTCGGCACAGTAACGAAACTGACCCAAACGAACCAAAACATCACTATTGGGTCCAAAAAAGTGGATTTGGCATGTTCGGCACAGTAACGAAACTGACCCAAACGAACCAAAACATTACTATTGGGTCCAAAAAAGTGGATTGGGTGCGTTCATTTTGTTTCTGGATGAATCGGTGCATCGTTTCATTTCCGGCCCGGATCGATGCATTGGATGCAACACCGGCATGATTTTCGTCACAGTAACGAAACTGACCCAAACGAACCGAAACATAACTATTGGCTACATAAATGTGGATTTGGCATGTTCGTTTCGTTTCTAGACGAATCGGTGCATCGTTTCATTTCCGGCCCGGATCGGTGCATTAAATGCAACACCGACATGGTTTTCGGCACAGTAACGAAACTGACCCAAACGAACCAAAACATTACTATTGGGTCCAAAAAAGTGGATTGGGTGCGTTCATTTTGTTTCTGGATGAATCGGTGCATCCTTTCATCTCCGGCCCGGATCGGTGCATTAAATGCAACACCGGCATGGTTTTCGGCACAGTAACGAAACTGACCCAAACGAACCAAAACATCACTATTGGGTCCAAAAAAGTGGATTTGGCATGTTCGGCACAGTAACGAAACTGACCCAAACGAACCAAAACATTACTATTGGGTCCAAAAAAGTGGATTGGGTGCGTTCATTTTGTTTCTGGATGAATCGGTGCATCGTTTCATTTCCGGCCCGGATCGATGCATTGGATGCAACACCGGCATGATTTTCGTCACAGTAACGAAACTGACCCAAACGAACCGAAACATAACTATTGGCTACATAAATGTGGATTTGGCATGTTCGTTTCGTTTCTAGACGAATCGGAGCATCGTTTCATTTCCGGCCCGGATCGGTGCATTAAATGCAACACCGACATGGTTTTCGGCACAGTAACGAAACTGACCCAAACGAACCAAAACATTACTATTGGGTCCAAAAAAGTGGATTGGGTGCGTTCATTTTGTTTCTGGATGAATCGGTGCATCGTTTCATCTCCGGCCCGGATCGGTGCATTAAATGCAACACCGGCATGGTTTTCGGCACAGTAACGAAACTGACCCAAACGAACCAAAACATCACTATTGGGTCCAAAAAAGTGGATTGGGTGCATTCATTTTGTTTCTAGATGAATCGGTGCATCGTTCCATTTCCGGCCCGGATCGATGCATTAAATGCAACACCGGCATGATTTTTGGCACAGTAACGAAAATGACCCAAACGAACCAAAACATCACTATTGGCTACATAAATGTGGATTTGGCATGTTCGTTTCGTTTCTGGACGAATCGGTGCATCGTTTCATTTCCGGCCCGGATCGGTGCATTAAATGCAACACCGGCATGGTTTTCGGCACACTAACGAAACTGACCCAAACGAACCAAAACATTACTATTGGGTCCAAAAAAGTGGATTGGGTGCGTTCATTTTGTTTCTGGATGAATCGGTGCATCATTTCATTTCCGGCCCGGATCGATGCATTAGATGCAACACTGGCATGATTTTCGTCACAGTAACGAAACTGACCCAAACGAACCGAAACATAACTATTGGGTCCAAAAAAGTGGATTGGGTGCGTTTGTTTCATTTCTGGATGAATCGGTGCATCGTTTCTTTTCCGGCCCGGATCGGTGCATTAAATGCAACACCGGCATGGTTTTCGGCACAGTAACGAAACTGACCCAAACGAACCAAAACATCACTATTGGGTCCAAAAAAGTGGATTGGGTGCGTTCATTTTGTTTCTAGATGAATCGGTGCATCGTTCCATTTCCGGCCCGGATCGATGCATTAAATGCAACACCGGCATGATTTTTGGCACAGTAACGAAAATGACCCAAACGAACCAAAACATCACTATTGGCTACATAAATGTGGATTTGGCATGTTCGTTTCGTTTCTGGACGAATCGGTGCATCGTTTCATTTCCGGCCCGGATCGGTGCATTAAATGCAACACCGGCATGGTTTTCGGCACAGTAACGAAAATGACCCAAACGAACCAAAACATCACTATTGGCTACATAAATGTGGATTTGGCATGTTCGTTTCGTTTCTAGACGAATCGGAGCATCGTTTCATTTCCGGCCCGGATCGGTGCATTAAATGCAACACCGACATGGTTTTCGGCACAGTAACGAAACTGACCCAAACGAACCAAAACATGACTATTGGGTCCAAAAAAGTGGATTGGGTGCGTTCATTTTGTTTCTGGATGAATCGGTGCATCGTTTCATTTCCGGCCCGGATCGATGCATTGGATGCAACACCGGCATGATTTTCGTCACAGTAACGAAACTGACCCAAACGAACCGAAACATAACTATTGGCTACATAAATGTGGATTTGGCATGTTCGTTTCGTTTCTAGACGAATCGGAGCATCGTTTCATTTCCGGCCCGGATCGGTGCATTAAATGCAACACCGACATGGTTTTCGGCACAGTAACGAAACTGACCCAAACGAACCAAAACATTACTATTGGGTCCAAAAAAGTGGATTGGGTGCGTTCATTTTGTTTCTGGATGAATCGGTGCATCGTTTCATCTCCGGCCCGGATCGGTGCATTAAATGCAACACCGGCATGGTTTTCGGCACAGTAACGAAACTGACCCAAACGAACCAAAACATCACTATTGGGTCCAAAAAAGTGGATTGGGTGCATTCATTTTGTTTCTAGATGAATCGGTGCATCGTTCCATTTCCGGCCCGGATCGATGCATTAAATGCAACACCGGCATGATTTTTGGCACAGTAACGAAAATGACCCAAACGAACCAAAACATCACTATTGGCTACATAAATGTGGATTTGGCATGTTCGTTTCGTTTCTGGACGAATCGGTGCATCGTTTCATTTCCGGCCCGGATCGGTGCATTAAATGCAACACCGGCATGGTTTTCGGCACACTAACGAAACTGACCCAAACGAACCAAAACATTACTATTGGGTCCAAAAAAGTGGATTGGGTGCGTTCATTTTGTTTCTGGATGAATCGGTGCATCATTTCATTTCCGGCCCGGATCGATGCATTAGATGCAACACTGGCATGATTTTCGTCACAGTAACGAAACTGACCCAAACGAACCGAAACATAACTATTGGGTCCAAAAAAGTGGATTGGGTGCGTTTGTTTCATTTCTGGATGAATCGGTGCATCGTTTCTTTTCCGGCCCGGATCGGTGCATTAAATGCAACACCGGCATGGTTTTCGGCACAGTAACGAAACTGACCCAAACGAACCAAAACATCACTATTGGGTCCAAAAAAGTGGATTGGGTGCGTTCATTTTGTTTCTAGATGAATCGGTGCATCGTTCCATTTCCGGCCCGGATCGATGCATTAAATGCAACACCGGCATGATTTTTGGCACAGTAACGAAAATGACCCAAACGAACCAAAACATCACTATTGGCTACATAAATGTGGATTTGGCATGTTCGTTTCGTTTCTGGACGAATCGGTGCATCGTTTCATTTCCGGCCCGGATCGGTGCATTAAATGCAACACCGGCATGATTTTTGTCACAGTAACGAAACTGACCCAAACGAACCGAAACATAACTATTGGGTCCAAAAAAGTGGATTGGGTGCGTTTGTTTCATTTCTGGACGAATCGGTGCATCCTTTCATCTCCGGCCCGGATCGGTGCATTAAATGCAACACCCGCATGGTTTTCGGCACAGTAACGAAACTGACCCAAACGAACCAAAACATCACTATTGGGTCCAACAAAGTGGATTTGGCATGTTCGGCACAGTAACGAAACTGACCCAAACGAACCAAAACATTACTATTGGGTCCAAAAAAGTGGATTGGGTGCGTTCATTTTGTTTCTGGATGAATCGGTGCATCGTTTCATTTCCGGCCCGGATCGATGCATTGGATGCAACACCGGCATGATTTTCGTCACAGTAACGAAACTGACCCAAACGAACCGAAACATAACTATTGGCTACATAAATGTGGATTTGGCATGTTCGTTTCGTTTCTAGACGAATCGGAGCATCGTTTCATTTCCGGCCCGGATCGGTGCATTAAATGCAACACCGACATGGTTTTCGGCACAGTAACGAAACTGACCCAAACGAACCAAAACATTACTATTGGGTCCAAAAAAGTGGATTGGGTGCGTTCATTTTGTTTCTGGATGAATCGGTGCATCGTTTCATCTCCGGCCCGGATCGGTGCATTAAATGCAACACCGGCATGGTTTTCGGCACAGTAACGAAACTGACCCAAACGAACCAAAACATCACTATTGGGTCCAAAAAAGTGGATTGGGTGCATTCATTTTGTTTCTAGATGAATCGGTGCATCGTTCCATTTCCGGCCCGGATCGATGCATTAAATGCAACACCGGCATGATTTTTGGCACAGTAACGAAAATGACCCAAACGAACCAAAACATCACTATTGGCTACATAAATGTGGATTTGGCATGTTCGTTTCGTTTCTGGACGAATCGGTGCATCGTTTCATTTCCGGCCCGGATCGGTGCATTAAATGCAACACCGGCATGGTTTTCGGCACAGTAACGAAACTGACCCAAACGAACCAAAACATTACTATTGGGTCCAAAAAAGTGGATTGGGTGCGTTCATTTTGTTTCTGGATGAATCGGTGCATCCTTTCATTTCCGGCCCGGATCGATGCATTAGATGCAACACTGGCATGATTTTCGTCACAGTAACCAAACTGACCCAAACGAACCGAAACATAACTATTGGGTCCAAAAAAGTGGATTGGGTGCGTTTGTTTCATTTCTGGATGAATCGGTGCATCGTTTCATTTCCGGCCCGGATCGGTGCATTAAATGCAACACCGGCATGGTTTTCGGCACAGTAACGAAACTGACCCAAACGAACCAAAACATTATTATTGGGTCCAAAAAAGTGGATTGGGTGCGTTCATTTTGTTTCTGGATGAATCGGTGCATCGTTTCTTTTCCGGCCCGGATCGATGCATTAGATGCAACACTGGCATGATTTTCGTCACAGTAACGAAACTGACCCAAACGAACCGAAACATAACTATTGGGTCCAAAAAAGTGGATTGGGTGCATTTGTTTCATTTCTGGACGAATCGGTGCATCGTTTCTTTTCCGGCCCGGATCGGTGCATTAAATGCAACACCGGCATGGTTTTCGGCACAGTAACGAAACTGACCCAAACGAACCAAAACATCACTATTGGGTCCAAAAAAGTGGATTGGGTGCGTTCATTTTGTTTCTAGATGAATCGGTGCATCGTTCCATTTCCGGCCCGGATCGATGCATTAAATGCAACACCGGCATGATTTTTGGCACAGTAACGAAAATGACCCAAACGAACGAAAACATCACTATTGGCTACATAAATGTGGATTTGGCATGTTCGTTTCATTTCTGGACGAATCGGTGCATCGTTTCATTTCCGGCCCGGATCGGTGCATTAAATGCAACACCGGCATGGTTTTCGGCACAGTAACGAAACTGACCCAAACAAACCAAAACATTACTATTGGGTCCAAAGAAGTGGATTGGGTGCGTTCATTTTGTTTCTGGATGAATCGGTGCATCGTTTCATTTCCGGCCCGGATCGATGCATTAAATGCAACACTGGCATGATTTTCGTCACAGTAACGAAACTGACCCAAACGAACTGAAACATAACTATTGGGTCCAAAAAAGTGGATTGGGTGCGTTTGTTTCATTTCTGGACGAATCGGTGCATCCTTTCATCTCCGGCCCCGATCGGTGCATTAAATGAAACACCGGCATGGTTTTCGGCATAGTAACGAAACTGACCCAAACGAACCACAACATCACTATTGTGTCCAAAAAAGTGGATTTGGTGCGTTCATTTTGTTTCTGGATGAATCGGTGCATCGTTTCATTTCCGGCCCGGATCGATGCATTAAATGCAACACCGGCATGGTTTTCGGCACAGTAACGAAACTGACCCAAACGAACCAAAACAAAACTATTGGGTCCAAAAAAGTTGATTGGGCGCGTTCGTTTCATTTCTGGATGAATCGGTGTATCGTTTCATTTCCGGCCCGGATCGGTGCATTAAATGCAACACCGGCATGGTTTTCGGCACAGTAACGAAACTGACCCAAACGAACCAAAACATTACTATTGGGTCCAAAAAAGTGGATTGGGTGCGTTCATTTTGTTTCTGGATGAATCGGTGCATCGTTTAATTTCCGGCCTGGATCGATGCATTAGATGCAACACTGGCATGATTTTCGTCACAGTAACGAAACTAACCCAAACGAACCGAAACATAACTATTGGGTCCAGAAAAGTGGATTGGGTGCGTTTGTTTCATTTCTGGACGAATCGGTGCATCGTTTCATTTCCGGCCCGGATCGGTGCATTAAATGCAACACCGGCATGGTTTTCGGCACAGTAACGAAACTGAACCAAACGAACCAAAACATCACTATTGGGTCCAAAAAAGTGGATTGGGTGCGTTCATTTTGTTTCTAGATGAATTGGTGCATCGTTCCATTTCCGGCCCGGATCGATGCATTAAATGCAACACCGGCATGATTTTTGGCACAGTAACGAAAATGACCCAAACGAACCAAAACATTACTATTGGCTACATAAATGTGGATTTGGCATGTTCGTTTCATTTCTGGACGAATCGGTGCATCGTTTCATTTCCGGCCAGGATCGGTGCATTAAATGCAACACCGGCATGGTTTTCGGCACAGTAACGAAACTGACCCAAACGAACCAAAACATCACTATTGGGTCCAAAAAAGTGGATTGGGTGCGTTCATTTTGTTTCTGGTTGAATCGGTGCATCGTTTCGTTTCCGGCCCGGATTGATGCATTAAATGCAACACTGGCATGATTTTCGTCACAGTAACGAAACTGGCCCAAACGAACCGAAACATAACTATTGGGTCCAAAAAAGTGGATTGGGTGCGTTTGTTTCATTTCTGGACGAATCGGTGCATCGTTTCATTTCCGGCCCGGATCGGTGCATTAAATGGAACACCGGCATGGTTTTCGGCACAGTAACGAAACTGACCCAAACGAACCAAAACAAAACTATTGGGTCCAAAAAAGTTGATTGGGCGCGTTCGTTTCATTTCTGGATGAATCGGTGTATCGTTTCATTTCCGGCCCGGATCGGTGCATTAAATGCAACACCGGCATGGTTTTCGGCACAGTAACGAAACTGACCCAAACGAACCAAAACATTACTATTGGGTCCAAAAAAGTGGATTGGGTGCGTTCATTTTGTTTCTGGATGAATCGGTGCATCGTTTAATTTCCGGCCTGGATCGATGCATTAGATGCAACACTGGCATGATTTTCGTCACAGTAACGAAACTAACCCAAACGAACCGAAACATAACTATTGGGTCCAGAAAAGTGGATTGGGTGCGTTTGTTTCATTTCTGGACGAATCGGTGCATCGTTTCATTTCCGGCCCGGATCGGTGCATTAAATGCAACACCGGCATGATTTTTGTCACAGTAACGAAACTGACCCAAACGAACCGAAACATAACTATTGGGTCCAAAAAAGTGGATTGGGTGCGTTTGTTTCATTTCTGGACGAATCGGTGCATCCTTTCATCTCCGGCCCGGATCGGTGCATTAAATGCAACACCCGCATGGTTTTCGGCACAGTAACGAAACTGACCCAAACGAACCAAAACATCACTATTGGGTCCAACAAAGTGGATTTGGCATGTTCGGCACAGTAACGAAACTGACCCAAACGAACCAAAACATTACTATTGGGTCCAAAAAAGTGGATTGGGTGCGTTCATTTTGTTTCTGGATGAATCGGTGCATCGTTTCATTTCCGGCCCGGATCGATGCATTGGATGCAACACCGGCATGATTTTCGTCACAGTAACGAAACTGACCCAAACGAACCGAAACATAACTATTGGCTACATAAATGTGGATTTGGCATGTTCGTTTCGTTTCTAGACGAATCGGAGCATCGTTTCATTTCCGGCCCGGATCGGTGCATTAAATGCAACACCGACATGGTTTTCGGCACAGTAACGAAACTGACCCAAACGAACCAAAACATTACTATTGGGTCCAAAAAAGTGGATTGGGTGCGTTCATTTTGTTTCTGGATGAATCGGTGCATCGTTTCATCTCCGGCCCGGATCGGTGCATTAAATGCAACACCGGCATGGTTTTCGGCACAGTAACGAAACTGACCCAAACGAACCAAAACATCACTATTGGGTCCAAAAAAGTGGATTGGGTGCATTCATTTTGTTTCTAGATGAATCGGTGCATCGTTCCATTTCCGGCCCGGATCGATGCATTAAATGCAACACCGGCATGATTTTTGGCACAGTAACGAAAATGACCCAAACGAACCAAAACATCACTATTGGCTACATAAATGTGGATTTGGCATGTTCGTTTCGTTTCTGGACGAATCGGTGCATCGTTTCATTTCCGGCCCGGATCGGTGCATTAAATGCAACACCGGCATGGTTTTCGGCACAGTAACGAAACTGACCCAAACGAACCAAAACATTACTATTGGGTCCAAAAAAGTGGATTGGGTGCGTTCATTTTGTTTCTGGATGAATCGGTGCATCCTTTCATTTCCGGCCCGGATCGATGCATTAGATGCAACACTGGCATGATTTTCGTCACAGTAACCAAACTGACCCAAACGAACCGAAACATAACTATTGGGTCCAAAAAAGTGGATTGGGTGCGTTTGTTTCATTTCTGGATGAATCGGTGCATCGTTTCATTTCCGGCCCGGATCGGTGCATTAAATGCAACACCGGCATGGTTTTCGGCACAGTAACGAAACTGACCCAAACGAACCAAAACATTATTATTGGGTCCAAAAAAGTGGATTGGGTGCGTTCATTTTGTTTCTGGATGAATCGGTGCATCGTTTCTTTTCCGGCCCGGATCGATGCATTAGATGCAACACTGGCATGATTTTCGTCACAGTAACGAAACTGACCCAAACGAACCGAAACATAACTATTGGGTCCAAAAAAGTGGATTGGGTGCATTTGTTTCATTTCTGGACGAATCGGTGCATCGTTTCTTTTCCGGCCCGGATCGGTGCATTAAATGCAACACCGGCATGGTTTTCGGCACAGTAACGAAACTGACCCAAACGAACCAAAACATCACTATTGGGTCCAAAAAAGTGGATTGGGTGCGTTCATTTTGTTTCTAGATGAATCGGTGCATCGTTCCATTTCCGGCCCGGATCGATGCATTAAATGCAACACCGGCATGATTTTTGGCACAGTAACGAAAATGACCCAAACGAACGAAAACATCACTATTGGCTACATAAATGTGGATTTGGCATGTTCGTTTCATTTCTGGACGAATCGGTGCATCGTTTCATTTCCGGCCCGGATCGGTGCATTAAATGCAACACCGGCATGGTTTTCGGCACAGTAACGAAACTGACCCAAACAAACCAAAACATTACTATTGGGTCCAAAGAAGTGGATTGGGTGCGTTCATTTTGTTTCTGGATGAATCGGTGCATCGTTTCATTTCCGGCCCGGATCGATGCATTAAATGCAACACTGGCATGATTTTCGTCACAGTAACGAAACTGACCCAAACGAACTGAAACATAACTATTGGGTCCAAAAAAGTGGATTGGGTGCGTTTGTTTCATTTCTGGACGAATCGGTGCATCCTTTCATCTCCGGCCCCGATCGGTGCATTAAATGAAACACCGGCATGGTTTTCGGCACAGTAACGAAACTGACCCAAACGAACCACAACATCACTATTGTGTCCAAAAAAGTGGATTTGGTGCGTTCATTTTGTTTCTGGATGAATCGGTGCATCGTTTCATTTCCGGCCCGGATCGATGCATTAAATGCAACACCGGCATGGTTTTCGGCACAGTAACGAAACTGACCCAAACGAACCAAAACAAAACTATTGGGTCCAAAAAAGTTGATTGGGCGCGTTCGTTTCATTTCTGGATGAATCGGTGTATCGTTTCATTTCCGGCCCGGATCGGTGCATTAAATGCAACACCGGCATGGTTTTCGGCACAGTAACGAAACTGACCCAAACGAACCAAAACATTACTATTGGGTCCAAAAAAGTGGATTGGGTGCGTTCATTTTGTTTCTGGATGAATCGGTGCATCGTTTAATTTCCGGCCTGGATCGATGCATTAGATGCAACACTGGCATGATTTTCGTCACAGTAACGAAACTAACCCAAACGAACCGAAACATAACTATTGGGTCCAGAAAAGTGGATTGGGTGCGTTTGTTTCATTTCTGGACGAATCGGTGCATCGTTTCATTTCCGGCCCGGATCGGTGCATTAAATGCAACACCGGCATGGTTTTCGGCACAGTAACGAAACTGAACCAAACGAACCAAAACATCACTATTGGGTCCAAAAAAGTGGATTGGGTGCGTTCATTTTGTTTCTAGATGAATTGGTGCATCGTTCCATTTCCGGCCCGGATCGATGCATTAAATGCAACACCGGCATGATTTTTGGCACAGTAACGAAAATGACCCAAACGAACCAAAACATTACTATTGGCTACATAAATGTGGATTTGGCATGTTCGTTTCATTTCTGGACGAATCGGTGCATCGTTTCATTTCCGGCCAGGATCGGTGCATTAAATGCAACACCGGCATGGTTTTCGGCACAGTAACGAAACTGACCCAAACGAACCAAAACATCACTATTGGGTCCAAAAAAGTGGATTGGGTGCGTTCATTTTGTTTCTGGTTGAATCGGTGCATCGTTTCGTTTCCGGCCCGGATTGATGCATTAAATGCAACACTGGCATGATTTTCGTCACAGTAACGAAACTGGCCCAAACGAACCGAAACATAACTATTGGGTCCAAAAAAGTGGATTGGGTGCGTTTGTTTCATTTCTGGACGAATCGGTGCATCGTTTCATTTCCGGCCCGGATCGGTGCATTAAATGGAACACCGGCATGGTTTTCGGCACAGTAACGAAACTGACCCAAACGAACCAAAACAAAACTATTGGGTCCAAAAAAGTTGATTGGGCGCGTTCGTTTCATTTCTGGATGAATCGGTGTATCGTTTCATTTCCGGCCCGGATCGGTGCATTAAATGCAACACCGGCATGGTTTTCGGCACAGTAACGAAACTGACCCAAACGAACCAAAACATTACTATTGGGTCCAAAAAAGTGGATTGGGTGCGTTCATTTTGTTTCTGGATGAATCGGTGCATCGTTTAATTTCCGGCCTGGATCGATGCATTAGATGCAACACTGGCATGATTTTCGTCACAGTAACGAAACTAACCCAAACGAACCGAAACATAACTATTGGGTCCAGAAAAGTGGATTGGGTGCGTTTGTTTCATTTCTGGACGAATCGGTGCATCGTTTCATTTCCGGCCCGGATCGGTGCATTAAATGCAACACCGGCATGGTTTTCGGCACAGTAACGAAACTGACCCAAACGAACCAAAACATCACTATTGGGTCCAAAAAAGTGGATTGGGTGCGTTCATTTTGTTTCTAGATGAATCGGTGCATCGTTCCATTTCCGGCCCGGATCGGTGCATTAAATGCAACACCGGCATGGTTTTCGGCACAGTAACGAAACTGACCCAAACGAACCAAAACATCACTATTGGGTCCAAAAAAGTGGATTGGGTGCGTTCTTTTTGTTTCTGGTTGAATCGGTGCATCGTTTCATTTCCGGCCCGGATCGATGCATTAAATGCAACACTGGCATGATTTTCGTCACAGTAACGAAACTGGCCCAAACGAACCGAAACATAACTATTGGGTCCAAAAAAGTGGATTGGGTGCGTTTGTTTCATTTCTGGACGAATCGGTGCATCGTTTCATTTCCGGCCCGGATCAGTGCATTAAATGGAACACCGGCATGGTTTTCGGCACAGTAACGAAACTGACCCAAACGAACCAAAACATTACTATTGGGTCCAAAAAAGTGGATTGGGTGCGTTCATTTTGTTTCTGGTTGAATCGGTGCATCGTTTCATTTCCGGCCCGGATCGATGCATTAAATGCAACACTGGCATGATTTTCGTCACAGTAACGAAACTGACCCAAACGAACCGAAACATAACTATTGGGTCCAAAAAAGTGGATTGGGTGCGTTTGTTTCATTTCTGGACGAATCGGTGCATCCTTTCATCTCCGGCCCCGATCGGTGCATTAAATGAAACACCGGCATGGTTTTCGGCACAGTAACGAAACTGACCCAAACGAACCACAACATCACTATTGTGTCCAAAAAAGTGGATTTGGTGCGTTCATTTTGTTTCTGGATGAATCGGTGCATCGTTTCATTTCCGGCCCGGATCGATGCATTAAATGCAACACCGGCATGGTTTTCGGCACAGTAACGAAACTGACCCAAACGAACCAAAACAAAACTATTGGGTCCAAAAAAGTTGATTGGGCGCGTTCGTTTCATTTCTGGATGAATCGGTGTATCGTTTCATTTCCGGCCCGGATCGGTGCATTAAATGCAACACCGGCATGGTTTTCGGCACAGTAACGAAACTGACCCAAACGAACCAAAACATTACTATTGGGTCCAAAAAAGTGGATTGGGTGCGTTCATTTTGTTTCTGGATGAATCGGTGCATCGTTTAATTTCCGGCCTGGATCGATGCATTAGATGCAACACTGGCATGATTTTCGTCACAGTAACGAAACTAACCCAAACGAACCGAAACATAACTATTGGGTCCAGAAAAGTGGATTGGGTGCGTTTGTTTCATTTCTGGACGAATCGGTGCATCGTTTCATTTCCGGCCCGGATCGGTGCATTAAATGCAACACCGGCATGGTTTTCGGCACAGTAACGAAACTGAACCAAACGAACCAAAACATCACTATTGGGTCCAAAAAAGTGGATTGGGTGCGTTCATTTTGTTTCTAGATGAATTGGTGCATCGTTCCATTTCCGGCCCGGATCGATGCATTAAATGCAACACCGGCATGATTTTTGGCACAGTAACGAAAATGACCCAAACGAACCAAAACATTACTATTGGCTACATAAATGTGGATTTGGCATGTTCGTTTCATTTCTGGACGAATCGGTGCATCGTTTCATTTCCGGCCAGGATCGGTGCATTAAATGCAACACCGGCATGGTTTTCGGCACAGTAACGAAACTGACCCAAACGAACCAAAACATCACTATTGGGTCCAAAAAAGTGGATTGGGTGCGTTCATTTTGTTTCTGGTTGAATCGGTGCATCGTTTCGTTTCCGGCCCGGATTGATGCATTAAATGCAACACTGGCATGATTTTCGTCACAGTAACGAAACTGGCCCAAACGAACCGAAACATAACTATTGGGTCCAAAAAAGTGGATTGGGTGCGTTTGTTTCATTTCTGGACGAATCGGTGCATCGTTTCATTTCCGGCCCGGATCGGTGCATTAAATGGAACACCGGCATGGTTTTCGGCACAGTAACGAAACTGACCCAAACGAACCAAAACAAAACTATTGGGTCCAAAAAAGTTGATTGGGCGCGTTCGTTTCATTTCTGGATGAATCGGTGTATCGTTTCATTTCCGGCCCGGATCGGTGCATTAAATGCAACACCGGCATGGTTTTCGGCACAGTAACGAAACTGACCCAAACGAACCAAAACATTACTATTGGGTCCAAAAAAGTGGATTGGGTGCGTTCATTTTGTTTCTGGATGAATCGGTGCATCGTTTAATTTCCGGCCTGGATCGATGCATTAGATGCAACACTGGCATGATTTTCGTCACAGTAACGAAACTAACCCAAACGAACCGAAACATAACTATTGGGTCCAGAAAAGTGGATTGGGTGCGTTTGTTTCATTTCTGGACGAATCGGTGCATCGTTTCATTTCCGGCCCGGATCGGTGCATTAAATGCAACACCGGCATGGTTTTCGGCACAGTAACGAAACTGACCCAAACGAACCAAAACATCACTATTGGGTCCAAAAAAGTGGATTGGGTGCGTTCATTTTGTTTCTAGATGAATCGGTGCATCGTTCCATTTCCGGCCCGGATCGGTGCATTAAATGCAACACCGGCATGGTTTTCGGCACAGTAACGAAACTGACCCAAACGAACCAAAACATCACTATTGGGTCCAAAAAAGTGGATTGGGTGCGTTCTTTTTGTTTCTGGTTGAATCGGTGCATCGTTTCATTTCCGGCCCGGATCGATGCATTAAATGCAACACTGGCATGATTTTCGTCACAGTAACGAAACTGGCCCAAACGAACCGAAACATAACTATTGGGTCCAAAAAAGTGGATTGGGTGCGTTTGTTTCATTTCTGGACGAATCGGTGCATCGTTTCATTTCCGGCCCGGATCAGTGCATTAAATGGAACACCGGCATGGTTTTCGGCACAGTAACGAAACTGACCCAAACGAACCAAAACATTACTATTGGGTCCAAAAAAGTGGATTGGGTGCGTTCATTTTGTTTCTGGTTGAATCGGTGCATCGTTTCATTTCCGGCCCGGATCGATGCATTAAATGCAACACTGGCATGATTTTCGTCACAGTAACGAAACTGACCCAAACGAACCGAAACATAACTATTGGGTCCAAAAAATTGGATTGGGTGCGTTTGTTTCATTTCTGGATGAATCGGTGCATCGTTTCTTTTCCGGCCCGGATCGGTGCATTAAATGCAACACCGGCATGGTTTTCGGCACAGTAACGAAACTGACCCAAACGAACCAAAACATCACTATTGGGTCCAAAAAAGTTGATTGGGCGCGTTCGTTTCATTTCTGGATGAATCGGTGTATCGTTTCATTTCCGGCCCGGATCGGTGCATTAAATGCAACACCGGCATGGTTTTCGGCACAGTAACGAAACTGACCCAAACGAACCAAAACATTACTATTGGGTCCAAAAAAGTGGATTGGGTGCGTTCATTTTGTTTCTGGATGAATCGGTGCATCGTTTAATTTCCGGCCTGGATCGATGCATTAGATGCAACACTGGCATGATTTTCGTCACAGTAACGAAACTAACCCAAACGAACCGAAACATAACTATTGGGTCCAAAAAAGTGGATTGGGTGCGTTTGTTTCATTTCTGGACGAATCGGTGCATCGTTTCATTTCCGGCCCGGATCGGTGCATTAAATGCAACACCGGCATGGTTTTCGGCACAGTAACGAAACTGACCCAAACGAACCAAAACATCACTATTGGGTCCAAAAAAGTGGATTGGGTGCGTTCATTTTGTTTCTAGATGAATCGGTGCATCGTTCCATTTCCGGCCCGGATCGATGCATTAAATGCAACACTGGCATGATTTTTGGCACAGTAACGAAAATGACCCAAACGAACCAAAACATTACTATTGGCTACATAAATGTGGATTTGGCATGTTCGTTTCATTTCTGGACGAATCGGTGCATCGTTTCATTTCCGGCCCGGATCGGTGCATTAAATGCAACACCGGCATGGTTTTCGGCACAGTAACGAAACTGACCCAAACGAACCAAAACATCACTATTGGGTCCAAAAAAGTGGATTGGGTGCGTTCATTTTGTTTCTGGTTGAATCGGTGCATCGTTTCATTTCCGGCCCGGATCGATGCATTAAATGCAACACTGGCATGATTTTCGTCACAGTAACGAAACTGGCCCAAACGAACCGAAACATAACTATTGGGTCCAAAAAAGTGGATTGGGTGCGTTTGTTTCATTTCTGGACGAATCGGTGCATCGTTTCATTTCCGGCCCGGATCGGTGCATTAAATGGAACACCGGCATGGTTTTCGGCACAGTAACGAAACTGACCCAAACGAACCAAAACATTACTATTGGGTCCAAAAAAGTGGATTGGGTGCGTTCATTTTGTTTCTGGTTGAATCGGTGCATCGTTTCATTTCCGGCCCGGATCGATGCATTAAATGCAACACTGGCATGATTTTCGTCACAGTAACGAAACTGACCCAAACGAACCGAAACATAACTATTGGGTCCAAAAAAGTGGATTGGGTGCGTTTGTTTCATTTCTGGATGAATCGGTGCATCGTTTCTTTTCCGGCCCGGATCGGTGCATTAAATGCAACACCGGCATGGTTTTCGGCACAGTAACGAAACTGACCCAAACGAACCAAAACATCACTATTGGGTCCAAAAAAGTGGATTGGGTGCGTTCATTTTGTTTCTAGATGAATCGGTGCATCGTTCCATTTCCGGCCCGGATCGATGCATTAAATGCAACACCGGCATGATTTTTGGCACAGTAACGAAAATGACCCAAACGAACCAAAACATCACTATTGGCTACATAAATGTGGATTTGGCATGTTCGTTTCATTTCTGGACGAATCGGTGCATCGTTTCATTTCCGGCCCGGATCGGTGCATTAAATGCAACACCGGCATGGTTTTCGGCACAGTAACGAAACTGACCCAAACGAACCAAAACATTACTATTGGGTCCAAAAAAGTGGATTGGGTGCGTTCATTTTGTTTCTGGATGAATCGGTGCATCATTTCATTTCCGGCCCGGATCGATGCATTAGATGCAACAATGGCATGATTTTCGTCACAGTAACGAAACTGACCCAAACGAACCGAAACATAACTATTGGGTCCAAAAAAGTGGATTGGGTGCGTTTGTTTCATTTCTGGATGAATCGGTGCATCGTTTCATTTCCGGCCCGGATCGGTGCATTAAATGCAACACCGGCATGGTTTTCGGCACAGTAACGAAACTGACCCAAACGAACCACGTCACTATTGTGTCCAAAAAAGTGGATTTGGTGCGTTCATTTTGTTTCTGGATGAATCGGTGCATCGTTTCATTTCCGGCCCGGATCGGTGCATTAAATGCAACACCGGCATGGTTTTCGGCACAGTAACGAAACTGACCCAAACGAACCAAAACATTACTATTGGGTCCAAAAAAGTGGATTGGGTGCGTTCATTTTGTTTCTGGATGAATCGGTGCATCATTTCATTTCCGGCCCGGATCGATGCATTAAATGCAACACTGGCATGATTTTCGTCACAGTAATGAAACTGACCCAAACGAACCAAAACATCAGTATTGGGTCAAAAAAAGTGGATTGGGTGCGTTCATTTTGTTTCTAGATGAATCGGTGCATCGTTCCATTTCCGGCCCGGATCGATGCATTAAATGCAACACCGGCATGATTTTTGGCACAGTAACGAAAATGACCCAAACGAACCAAAACATCACTATTGGCTACATAAATGTGGATTTGGCATGTTCGTTTCGTTTCTGGACGAATCGGTGCATCGTTTCATTTCCGGCCCGGATCGGTGCATTAAATGCAACACCGGCATGGTTTTCGGCACATTAACGAAACTGACCCAAACGAACCAAAACATTACTATTGGGTTCAAAAAAGTGGATTGGGTGCGTTCATTTTGTTTCTGGATGAATCGGTGCATCGTTTCATTTCCAGCCCGGATCGATGCATTAGATGCAACACTGGCATGATTTTCATCACAGTAACGAAACTGACCCAAACGAACCGAAACATAACTATTGGGTCCAAAAAAGTGGATTGGGTGCGTTTGTTTCATTTCTGGACGAATCGGTGCATCGTTTCTTTTCCGGCCCGGATCGGTGCATTAAATGCAACACCGACATGGTTTTCGGCACGGTAACGAAACTGACCCAAACGAACCAAAACATCACTATTGGGTCCAAAAAAGTGGATTGGGTGCGTTCGTTTTGTTTCTAGATGAATCGGTGCATCGTTCCATTTCCGGCCCGGATCGATGCATTAAATGCAACACCGGCATGATTTTTGGCACAGTAACGAAAATGACCCAAACGAACCAAAACATCACTATTGGCTACATAAATGTGGATTTGGCATGTTCGTTTCGTTTCTGGACGAATCGGTGCATCGTTTCATTTCCGGCCTGGATCGGTGCATTAAATGCAACACCGGCATGGTTTTCGGCACATTAACGAAACTGACCCAAATGAACCAAAACATTACTATTGGGTCCAAAAAAGTGGATTGGGTGCGTTCATTTTGTTTCTGGTTGAATCGGTGCATCGTTTCATTTGCAGCCCGGATCGATGCATTAAATGCAACACTGGCATGATTTTCGTCACAGTAACGAAACTGGCCCAAACGAACCGAAACATTACTATTGGGTCCAAAAAAGTGGATTGGGTGCGTTTGTTTCATTTCTGGATGAATAGGTGCATCGTTTCTTTTCCGGCCCGGATCGGTGCATTAAATGCAACACCGGCATGGTTTTCGGCACAGTAACGAAACTGACCCAAACGAACCAAAACATCACTATTGGGTCCAAAAATGTGGATTGGGTGCGTTCATTTTGTTTCTAGATGAATCGGTGCATCGTTCCATTTCCGGCCCGGATCGATGCATTAAATGCAACACCGGCATGATTTTTGGCACAGTAACGAAAATGACCCAAACGAACCAAAACATCACTATTGGCTACATAAATGTGGATTTAGCATGTTCGTTTCGTTTCTGGACGAATCGGTGCATCGTTTCATTTCCGGCCCGGATCGGTGCATTAAATGCAACACCGGCATGGTTTTCGGCACATTAACGAAACTGACCCAAATGAACCAAAACATTACTATTGGGTCCAAAAAAGTGGATTGGGTGCGTTAATTTTTTTTCTGGATGAATCGGTGCATCATTTCATTTCCGGCCCGGATCGATGCATTAGATGCAACACTGGCATGATTTTCGTCACAGTAACGAAACTGACCCAAACGAACCGAAACCTAACTATTGGGTCCAAAAAAGTGGATTGGGTGCGTTTGTTTCATTTCTGGACGAATCGGTGCATCGTTTCATTTCCGGCCCGGATCGGTGCATTAAATGCAACACCGGCATGGTTTTCGGCACAGTAACGAAACTGACCCAAACAAACCAAAACATTACTATTGGGTCCAAAGAAGTGGATTGGGTGCGTTCATTTTGTTTTTGGATGAATCGGTGCATCGTTTCATTTCCGGCCCGGATCGATGCATTAAATGCAACACTGGCATGGTTTTCGGCACAGTAACGAAACTGACCCAAACGAACCAAAACATTACTATTGGGTCCAAAGAAGTGGATTGGGTGCGTTCATTTTGTTTCTGGATGAATCGGTGCATCGTTTCATTTCCGGCCCGGATCGATGCATTAAATGCAACACTGGCATGATTTTCGTCACAGTAACGAAACTGACCCAAACGAACCGAAACATAACTATTGGGTCCAAAAAAGTGGATTGGGTGCGTTTGTTTCATTTCTGGACGAATCGGTGCATCGTTTCATTTCCGGCCCGGATCGGTGCATTAAATGCAACACCGGCATGGTTTTCGGCACAGTAACGAAACTGACCCAAACAAACCAAAACATTACTATTGGGTCCAAAGAAGTGGATTGGGTGCGTTCATTTTGTTTCTGGATGAATCGGTGCATCATTTCATTTCCGGCCCGGATCGATGCATTAAATGCAACACCGGCATGATTTTTGGCACAGTAACGAAAATGACCCAAACGAACCAAAACATCACTATTGGCTACATAAATGTGGATTTGGCATGTTCGTTTCGTTTCTGGACGAATCGGTGCATCGTTTCATTTCCGGCCCGGATCGGTGCATTAAATGCAACACCGGCATGGTTTTCGGCACATTAACGAAACTGACCCAAACGAACCAAAACATTACTATTGGGTCCAAAAAAGTGGATTGGGTGCGTTCATTTTGTTTCTGGATGAATCGGTGCATCGTTTCATTTCCGGCCCGGATCGATGCATTAGATGCAACACTGGCATGATTTTCATCACAGTAACGAAACTGACCCAAACGAACCGAAACATAACTATTGGGTCCAAAAAAGTTGATTGGGTGCGTTTGTTTCATTTCTGGACGAATCGGTGCATCGTTTCTTTTCCGGCCCGGATCGGTGCATTAAATGCAACACCGACATGGTTTTCGGCACAGTAACGAAACTGACCCAAACGAACCAAAACATCACTATTGGGTCCAAAAAAGTGGATTGGGTGCGTTCATTTTGTTTCTAGATGAATCGGTGCATCGTTCCATTTCCGGCCCGGATCGATGCATTAAATGCAACACCGGCATGATTTTTGGCACAGTAACGAAAATGACCCAAACGAACCAAAACATCACTATTGGCTACATAAATGTGGATTTGGCATGTTCGTTTCGTTTCTGGACGAATCGGTGCATCGTTTCATTTCCGGCCCGGATCGGTGCATTAAATGCAACACCGGCATGGTTTTCGGCACATTAACGAAACTGACCCAAATGAACCAAAACATTACTATTGGGTCCAAAAAAGTGGATTGGGTGCGTTAATTTTGTTTCTGGATGAATCGGTGCATCATTTCATTTCCGGCCCGGATCGATGCATTAGATGCAACACTGGCATGATTTTCGTCACAGTAACGAAACTGACCCAAACGAACCGAAACCTAACTATTGGGTCCAAAAAAGTGGATTGGGTGCGTTTGTTTCATTTCTGGACGAATCGGTGCCTCGTTTCATTTCCGGCCCGGATCGGTGCATTAAATGCAACACCGGCATGGTTTTCGGCACAGTAACGAAACTGACCCAAACAAACCAAAACATTACTATTGGGTCCAAAGAAGTGGATTGGGTGCGTTCATTTTGTTTTTGGATGAATCGGTGCATCGTTTCATTTCCGGCCCGGATCGATGCATTAAATGCAACACTGGCATGGTTTTCGGCACAGTAACGAAACTGACCCAAACGAACCAAAACATTACTATTGGGTCCAAAGAAGTGGATTGGGTGCGTTCATTTTGTTTCTGGATGAATCGGTGCATCGTTTCATTTCCGGCCCGGATCGATGCATTAAATGCAACACTGGCATGATTTTCGTCACAGTAACGAAACTGACCCAAACGAACCGAAACATAACTATTGGGTCCAAAAAAGTGGATTGGGTGCGTTTGTTTCATTTCTGGACGAATCGGTGCATCGTTTCATTTCCGGCCCGGATCGGTGCATTAAATGCAACACCGGCATGGTTTTCGGCACAGTAACGAAACTGACCCAAACAAACCAAAACATTACTATTGGGTCCAAAGAAGTGGATTGGGTGCGTTCATTTTGTTTCTGGATGAATCGGTGCATCATTTCATTTCCGGCCCGGATCGATGCATTAAATGCAACACCGGCATGATTTTTGGCACAGTAACGAAAATGACCCAAACGAACCAAAACAAAACTATTGGGTCCAAAAAAGTTGATTGGGCGCGTTCGTTTCATTTCTGGATGAATCGGTGTATCATTTCATTTCCGGCCCGGATCGGTGCATTAAATGCAACACCGGCATGGTTTTCGGCACAGTAACGAAACTGACCCAAACGAACCAAAACATCACTATTGGGTCCAAAAAAGTGGATTGGGTGCGTTCATTTTGTATCTAGATGAATCGGTGCATCGTTCCATTTCCGGCCCGGATCGATGCATTAAATGCAACACCGGCATGATTTTTGGCACAGTAACGAAAATGACCCAAACGAACCAAAACATCACTATTGGCTACATAAATGTGGATTTGGCATGTTCGTTTCGTTTCTGGACGAATCGGTGCATCGTTTCATTTCCGGCCCGGATCGGTGCATTAAATGCAACACCGGCATGGTTTTCGGCACATTAACGAAACTGACCCAAACGAACCAAAACATTACTATTGGGTTCAAAAAAGTGGATTGGGTGCGTTCATTTTGTTTCTGGATGAATCGGTGCATCGTTTCATTTCCGGCCCGGATCGATGCATTAGATGCAACACTGGCATGATTTTCATCACAGTAACGAAACTGACCCAAACGAACCGAAACATAACTATTGGGTCCAAAAAAGTGGATTGGGTGCGTTTGTTTCATTTCTGGACGAATCGGTGCATCGTTTCTTTTCCGGCCCGGATCGGTGCATTAAATGCAACACCGGCATGGTTTTCGGCACAGTAACGAAACTGACCCAAACGAACCAAAACATCACTATTGGGTCCAAAAAAGTGGATTGGGTGCGTTCGTTTTGTTTCTAGATGAATCGGTGCATCGTTCCATTTCCGGCCCGGATCGATGCATTAAATGCAACACCGGCATGATTTTTGGCACAGTAACGAAAATGACCCAAACGAACCAAAACATCACTATTGGCTACATAAATGTGGATTTGGCATGTTCGTTTCGTTTCTGGACGAATCGGTGCATCGTTTCATTTCCGGCCTGGATCGGTGCATTAAATGCAACACCGGCATGGTTTTCGGCAGATTAACGAAACTGACCCAAATGAACCAAAACATTACTATTGGGTCCAAAAAAGTGGATTGGGTGCGTTCATTTTGTTTCTGGTTGAATCGGTGCATCGTTTCATTTCCGGCCCGGATCGATGCATTAAATGCAACACTGGCATGATTTTCGTCACAGTAACGAAACTGGCCCAAACGAACCGAAACATAACTATTGGGTCCAAAAAAGTGGATTGGGTGCGTTTGTTTCATTTCTGGACGAATCGGTGCATCGTTTCTTTTCCGGCCCGGATCGGTGCATTAAATGCAACACCGGCATGGTTTTCGGCACATTAACGAAACTGACCCAAACGAACCAAAACATTACTATTGGGTTCAAAAAAGTGGATTGGGTGCGTTCATTTTGTTTCTGGATGAATCGGTGCATCGTTTCATTTCCGGCCCGGATCGATGCATTAGATGCAACACTGGCATGATTTTCATCACAGTAACGAAACTTGCCCAAACGAACCGAAACATAACTATTGGGTCCAAAAAAGTGGATTGGGTGCGTTTGTTTCATTTCTGGACGAATCGGTGCATCGTTTCTTTTCCGGCCCGGATCGGTGCATTAAATGCAACACCGGCATGGTTTTCGGCACAGTAACGAAACTGACCCAAACGAACCAAAACATCACTATTGGGTCCAAAAAAGTGGATTGGGTGCGTTCGTTTTGTTTCAAGATGAATCGGTGCATCGTTCCATTTCCGGCCCGGATCGATGCATTAAATGCAACACCGGCATGATTTTTGGCACAGTAACGAAAATGACCCAAACGAACCAAAACAAAACTATTGGGTCCAAAAAAGTTGATTGGGCGCGTTCGTTTCATTTCTGGATGAATCGGTGTATCATTTCATTTCCGGCCCGGATCGGTGCATTAAATGCAACACCGGCATGGTTTTCGGTACAGTAACGAAACTGACCCAAACGAACCAAAACATCACTATTGGGTCCAAAAAAGTGGATTGGGTGCGTTCATTTTGTTTCTAGATGAATCGGTGCATCGTTCCATTTCCGGCCCGGATCGATGCATTAAATGCAACACCGGCATGATTTTTGGCACAGTAACGAAAATGACCCAAACGAACCAAAACATCACTATTGGCTACATAAATGTGGATTTGGCATGTTCGTTTCGTTTCTGGATGAATCGGTGCATCGTTTCATTTTCGGCCCGGATCGGTGCATTAAATGCAACACCGGCATGGTTTTCGGCACAGTAACGAAACTGACCCAAACGAACCAAAACATTACTATTGGGTCCAAAAAAGTGGATTGGGTGCGTTCATTTTGTTTCTGGTTGAATCGGTGCATCGTTTCATTTCTGGCCCGGATCGATGCATTAAATGCAACACGGGCATGATTTTCGTCACAGTAACGAAACTGACCCAAACGAACCGAAACATAACTATTGGGTCCAAAAAAGTGGATTGGGTGCGTTTGTTTCATTTCTGGATGAATCGGTGCATCGTTTCTTTTCCGGCCCGGATCGGTGCATTAAATGCAACACCGGCATGGTTTTCGGCACAGTAACGAAACTGACCCAAACGAACCAAAACATCACTATTGGGTCCAAAAAAGTGGATTGGGTGCGTTCATTTTGTTTCTAGATGAATCGGTGCATCGTTCCATTTCCGGCCCGGATCGATGTATTAAATGCAACACCGGCATGATTTTTGGCACAGTAACGAAAATGAC
Source organism: Echinochloa phyllopogon (assembly GCA_033239725.1). Classification (NCBI taxonomy): domain Eukaryota; kingdom Viridiplantae; phylum Streptophyta; class Magnoliopsida; order Poales; family Poaceae; genus Echinochloa; species Echinochloa phyllopogon. The sequence goes on from BTCW01000018.1 coordinate 37,386,904, forward strand.
CCAAACGAACCAAAACATCACTATTGGCTACATAAATGTGGATTTGGCATGTTCGTTTCGTTTCTGGACGAATCGGAGCATCGTTTCATTTCCGGCCCGGATCGGTGCATTAAATGCAACACCGACATGGTTTTCGGCACATTAACGAAACTGACCCAAATGAACCAAAACATTACTATTGGGTCCAAAAAAGTGGATTGGGTGCGTTAATTTTGTTTCTGGATGAATCGGTGCATCATTTCATTTCCGGCCCGGATCGATGCATTAGATGCAACACTGGCATGATTTTCGTCACAGTAACGAAACTGACCCAAACGAACCGAAACCTAACTATTGGGTCCAAAAAAGTGGATTGGGTGCGTTTGTTTCATTTCTGGACGAATCGGTGCATCGTTTCATTTCCGGCCCGGATCGGTGCATTAAATGCAACACCGGCATGGTTTTCGGCACAGTAACGAAACTGACCCAAACGAACCAAAACATTACTATTGGGTCCAAAGAAGTGGATTGGGTGCGTTCATTTTGTTTCTGGATGAATCGGTGCATCGTTTCATTTCCGGCCCGGATCGATGCATTAAATGCAACACTGGCATGATTTTCGTCACAGTAACGTAACTGGCCCAAACGAACCAAAACATCACTATTGGCTACATAAATGTGGATTTGGCATGTTCGTTTCGTTTCTGGACGAATCGGAGCATCGTTTCATTTCCGGCCCGGATCGGTGCATTAAATGCAACACCGGCATGGTTTTCGGCACATTAACGAAACTGACCCAAATGAACCAAAACATTACTATTGGGTCCAAAAAAGTGGATTGGGTGCGTTCATTTTGTTTCTGGATGAATCGGTGCATCGTTTCATTTCCGGCCCGCATCGATGCATTAGATGCAACACTGGCATGATTTTCGTCACAGTAACGAAACTGACCCAAACGAACCAAACCAAAACTATTGGGTCCAAAAAAGTGGATTGGGTGCGTTTGTTTCATTTCTGGACGAATCGGTGCATCGTTTCATTTCCGGCCCGGATCGGTGCATTAAATGCAACACCGGCATGGTTTTCGGCACAGTAACGAAACTGACCCAAACGAACCAAAACATTACTATTGGGTCCAAAGAAGTGGATTGGGTGCGTTCATTTTGTTTCTGGATGAATCGGTGCATCATTTCATTTCCGGCCCGGATCGATGCATTAAATGCAACACCGGCATGATTTTTGGCACAGTAACGAAAATGACCCAAACGAACCAAAACATCACTATTGGCTACATAAATGTGGATTTGGCATGTTCGTTTCGTTTCTGGACGAATCGGTGCATCGTTTCATTTCCGGCCCGGATCGGTGCATTAAATACAACACCGGCATGGTTTTCGGCACAGTAACGAAACTGACCCAAACGAACCAAAACATTACTATTGGGTCCAAAAAAGTGGATTGGGTGCGTTCATTTTGTTTCTGGTTGAATCGGTGCATCGTTTCATTTCCGGCCCGGATCGATGCATTAAATGCAACACTGGCATGATTTTCGTCACAGTAACGAAACTGACCCAAACGAACCGAAACATAACTATTGGGTCCAAAAAAGTGGATTGGGTGCGTTTGTTTCATTTCTGGATGAATCGGTGCATCGTTTCATTTCCGGCCCGGATCGGTGCATTAAATGCAACAACGGCATGGTTTTCGGCACATTAACGAAACTGACCCAAATGAACCAAAACATTACTATTGGGTCCAAAAAAGTGGATTGGGTGCGTTCATTTTGTTTCTGGTTGAATCGGTGCATCGTTTCATTTCCGGCCCGGATCGGTGCATTAAATGCAACACCGGCATGGTTTTCGGCACAGTAACGAAACTGACCCAAACGAACCAAAACATCACTATTGGGTCCAAAAAAGTGGATTGGGTGCGTTCGTTTTGTTTCTAGATGAATCGGTGCATCGTTCCATTTCCGGCCCGGATCGATGCATTAAATGCAACACCGGCATGATTTTTGGCACAGTAACGAAAATGACCCAAACGAACCAAAACATCACTATTGGCTACATAAATGTGGATTTGGCATGTTCGTTTCGTTTCTGGACGAATCGGTGCATCGTTTCATTTCCGGCCTGGATCGGTGCATTAAATGCAACACCGGCATGGTTTTCGGCAGATTAACGAAACTGACCCAAACGAACCAAAACATTACTATTGGGTTCAAAAAAGTGGATTGGGTGCGTTCATTTTGTTTCTGGATGAATCGGTGCATCGTTTCATTTCCGGCCCGGATCGATGCATTAGATGCAACACTGGCATGATTTTCATCACAGTAACGAAACTGGCCCAAACGAACCGAAACATAACTATTGGGTCCAAAAAAGTGGATTGGGTGCGTTTGTTTCATTTCTGGACGAATCGGTGCATCGTTTCTTTTCCGGCCCGGATCGGTGCATTAAATGCAACACCGGCATGGTTTTCGGCACAGTAATGAAACTGACCCAAACGAACCAAAACATCACTATTGGGTCCAAAAAAGTGGATTGGGTGCGTTCGTTTTGTTTCTAGATGAATCGGTGCATCGTTCCATTTCCGGCCCGGATCGATGCATTAAATGCAACACCGGCATGATTTTTGGCACAGTAACGAAAATGACCCAAACGAACCAAAACAAAACTATTGGGTCCAAAAAAGTTGATTGGGCGCGTTCGTTTCATTTCTGGATGAATCGGTGTATCATTTCATTTCCGGCCCGGATCGGTGCATTAAATGCAACACTGGTTTTCGGCACAGTAACGAAACTGACCCAAACGAACCAAAACATCACTATTGGGTCCAAAAAAGTGGATTGGGTGCGTTCATTTTGTTTCTAGATGAATCGGTGCATCGTTCCATTTCCGGCCCGGATCGATGCATTAAATGCAACACCGGCATGATTTTTGGCACAGTAACGAAAATGACCCAAACGAACCAAAACATCACTATTGGCTACATAAATGTGGATTTGGCATGTTCGTTTCGTTTCTGGATGAATCGGTGCATCGTTTCATTTTCGGCCCGGATCGGTGCATTAAATGCAACACCGGCATGGTTTTCGGCACAGTAACGAAACTGACCCAAACGAACCAAAACATTACTATTGGGTCCAAAAAAGTGGATTGGGTGCGTTCATTTTGTTTCTGGTTGAATCGGTGCATCGTTTCATTTCTGGCCCGGATCGATGCATTAAATGCAACACTGGCATGATTTTCGTCACAGTAACGAAACTGACCCAAACGAACCGAAACATAACTATTGGGTCCAAAAAAGTGGATTGGGTGCGTTTGTTTCATTTCTGGATGAATCGGTGCATCGTTTCTTTTCCGGCCCGGATCGGTGCATTAAATGCAACACCGGCATGGTTTTCGGCACAGTAACGAAACTGACCCAAACGAACCAAAACATCACTATTGGGTCCAAAAAAGTGGATTGGGTGCGTTCATTTTGTTTCTAGATGAATCGGTGCATCGTTCCATTTCCGGCCCGGATCGATGTATTAAATGCACCAACGGCATGGTTTTCGGCACAGTAACGAAACTGACCCAAACGAACCAAAACATCACTATTGGGTCCAAAAAAGTCGATTGATCGCGTTCGTTTCATTTCTGGATGAATCGGTGCATCATTCCATTTCCGGCCCGGATCGATGCATTAAATGCAACACCGACATGATTTTTGGCACAGTAACGAAAATGACCCAAACGAACCAAAACATCACTATTGGCTACATAAATGTGGATTTGGCATGTTCGTTTCGTTTCTGGACGAATCGGAGCATCGTTTCATTTCCGGCCCGGATCGGTGCATTAAATGCAACACCGACATGGTTTTCGGCACATTAACGAAACTGACCCAAATGAACCAAAACATTACTATTGGGTCCAAAAAATTGGATTGGGTGCGTTAATTTTGTTTCTGGATGAATCGGTGCATCATTTCATTTCCGGCCCGGATCGATGCATTAGATGCAACACTGGCATGATTTTCGTCACAGTAACGAAACTGACCCAAACGAACCGAAACCTAACTATTGGGTCCAAAAAAGTGGATTGGGTGCGTTTGTTTCATTTCTGGACGAATCGGTGCATCGTTTCATTTCCGGCCCGGATCGGTGCATTAAATGCAACACCGGCATGGTTTTCGGCACAGTAACGAAACTGACCCAAACGAACCAAAACATTACTATTGGGTCCAAAGAAGTGGATTGGGTGCGTTCATTTTGTTTCTGGATGAATCGGTGCATCATTTCATTTCCGGCCCGGATCGATGCATTAAATGCAACACCGGCATGATTTTTGGCACAGTAACGAAAATGACCCAAACGAACCAAAACATCACTATTGGCTACATAAATGTGGATTTGGCATGTTCGTTTCGTTTCTGGACGAATCGGTGCATCGTTTCATTTCCGGCCCGGATCGGTGCATTAAATGCAACACCGGCATGGTTTTCGGCACAGTAACGAAACTGACCCAAACGAACCAAAACATTACTATTGGGTCCAAAAAAGTGGATTGGGTGCGTTCATTTTGTTTCTGGTTGAATCGGTGCATCGTTTCATTTCCGGCCCGGATCGATGCATTAAATGCAACACTGGCATGATTTTCGTCACAGTAACGAAACTGACCCAAACGAACCGAAACATAACTATTGGGTCCAAAAAAGTGGATTGGGTGCGTTTGTTTCATTTCTGGATGAATCGGTGCATCGTTTCATTTCCGGCCCGGATCGGTGCATTAAATGCAACAACGGCATGGTTTTCGGCACATTAACGAAACTGACCCAAATGAACCAAAACATTACTATTGGGTCCAAAAAAGTGGATTGGGTGCGTTCATTTTGTTTCTGGTTGAATCGGTGCATCGTTTCATTTCCGGCCCGGATCGATGCATTAAATGCAACACTGGCATGATTTTCGTCACAGTAACGAAACTGGCCCAAACGAACCGAAACATAACTATTGGGTCCAAAAAAGTGGATTGGGTGTGTTTGTTTCATTTCTGGACGAATCGGTGCATCCTTTCATCTCCGGCCCGGATCGGTGCATTAAATGCAACACCGGCATGGTTTTCGGCAGAGTAACGAAACTGACCCAAACGAACCAAAACATCACTATTGGGTCCAAAAAAGTGCATTTGGTGCGTTCATTTTGTTTCTCGATGAATCGGTGCATCGTTTCATTTCCGGCCCGGATCGATGCATTAAATGCAACACCGGCATTGTTTTCGGCACAGTAACGAAACTGACCCAAACGAACCAAAACAAAACTATTGGGTCCAAAAAAGTTGATTGGGCGCGTTCGTTTCATTTCTGGATGAATCGGTGTATCATTTCATTTCCGGCCCGGATCGGTGCATTAAATGCAACACCGGCATGGTTTTCGGCACAGTAACGAAACTGACCCAAACGAACCAAAACATCACTATTGGGTCCAAAAAAGTGGATTGGGTGCGTTCATTTTGTTTCTAGATGAATCGGTGCATCGTTCCATTTCCGGCCCGGATCGATGCATTAAATGCAACACCGGCATGATTTTTGGCACAGTAACGAAAATGACCCAAACGAACCAAAACATCACTATTCGCTACATAAATGTGGATTTGGCATGTTCGTTTCGTTTCTGGACGAATCGGTGCATCGTTTCATTTCCGGCCCGGATCGGTGCATTAAATGCAACACCGGCATGGTTTTCGGCACATTAACGAAACTGACCCAAATGAACCAAAACATTACTATTGGGTCCAAAAAAGTGGATTGGGTGCGTTCATTTTGTTTCTGGTTGAATCGGTGCATCGTTTCATTTCCGGCCCGGATCGATGCATTAAATGCAACACCGGCATGATTTTCGTCACAGTAACGAAACTGGCCCAAACGAACCGAAACATAACTATTGGGTCCAAAAAAGTGGATTGGGTGCGTTTGTTTCATTTCTGGACGAATCGGTGCATCGTTTCTTTTCCGGCCCGGATCGGTGCATTAAATGCAACACCGACATGGTTTTCGGCACAGTAACGAAACTGACCCAAACGAACCAAAACATCACTATTGGGTCCAAAAAAGTGCATTGGGTGCGTTCATTTTGTTTCTAGATGAATCGGTGCATCGTTCCATTTCCGGCCCGGATCGATGCATTAAATGCAACACTGGCATGATTTTCGTCACAGTAACGAAACTGACCCAAACGAACCGAAACATAACTATTGGGTCCAAAAAAGTGGATTGGGTGCGTTTGTTTCGTTTCTGGACGAATCGGTGCGTCCTTTCATTTCCGGCCCGGATCGGTGCATTAAATGCACCAACGGCATGGTTTTCGGCACAGTAACGAAACTGACCCAAACGAACCAAAACATCACTATTGGGTCCAAAAAAGTCGATTGATCGCGTTCGTTTCATTTCTGGATGAATCGGTGCATCATTCCATTTCCGGCCCGGATCGATGCATTAAATGCAACACCGGCATGATTTTTGGCACAGTAACGAAAATGACCCAAACGAACCAAAACATCACTATTGGCTACATAAATGTGGATTTGGCATGTTCGTTTCGTTTCTGGACGAATCGGTGCATCGTTTCATTTCCGGCCCGGATCGGTGCATTAAATGCAACACCGGCATGGTTTTCGGCACAGTAACGAAACTGACCCAAACGAACCAAAACATTACTATTGGGTCCAAAAAAGTGGATTGGGTGCGTTCATTTTGCTTCTGGATGAATCGGTGCATCGTTTAATTTCCGGCCCGGATCGATGCATTAGATGCAACACTGGCACGATTTTCGTCACAGTAACGAAATTAACCCAAACGAACCGAAACATAACTATTGGGTCCAGAAAAGTGGATTGGGTGCGTTTGTTTCATTTCTGGACGAATCGGTGCATCGTTTCATTTCCGGCCCGGATCGGTGCATTAAATGCAACACCGGCATGGTTTTCGGCACAGTAACGAAACTGACCCAAACGAACCAAAACATCACTATTGGGTCCAAAAAAGTGGATTGGGTGCGTTCATTTTGTTTCTAGATGAATCGGTGCATCGTTCCATTTCCGGCCCGGATCGATGCATTAAATGCAACACCGGCATGATTTTTGTCACAGTAACGAAACTGACCCAAACGAACCGAAACATAACTATTGGGTCCAAAAAAGTGGATTGGGTGCGTTTGTTTCATTTCTGGATGAATCGGTGCATCCTTTCATCTCCGGCCCGGATCGGTGCATTAAATGCAACACCGGCATGGTTTTCGGCACAGTAACGAAACTGACCCAAACGAACCAAAACATCACTATTGGGTCCAAAAAAGTGGATTGGGTGCGTTCATTTTGTTTCTAGATGAATCGGTGCATCATTCCATTTCCGGCCCGGATCGATGCATTAAATGCAACACCGGCATGATTTTTGGCACAGTAACGAAAATGACCCAAACGAACTAAAACATCACTATTGGCTACATAAATGTGGATTTGGCATATTCGTTTCGTTTCTGGACGAATCGGTGCATCGTTTCATTTCCGGCCTGGATCGGTGCATTAAATGCAACACCGGCATGGTTTTCGGCACAGTAACGAAACTGACCCAAACGAACCAAAACATTACTATTGGGTCCAAAGAAGTGGATTGGGTGCGTTCATTTTGTTTCTGGATGAATCGGTGCATCGTTTCATTTCCGGCCCGGATCGATGCATTAAATGCAACACTGGCATGATTTTCGTCATAGTAACGAAACTGACCCAAACGAACCGAAACATAAATATTGGGTCCAAAAAAGTGGATTGGGTGCGTTTGTTTCATTTCTGGACGAATCGGTGCATCCTTTCATCTCCGGCCCGGATCGGTGCATTAAATGCAACACCGGCATGGTTTTCGGCACAGTAACGAAACTGACCCAAACGAACCAAAACATCACTATTGGGTCCAAAAAAGTGGATTTGGTGCGTTCATTTTGTTTCTGGATGAATCGGTGCATCGTTTCATTTCCGGCCCGGATCGATGCATTAAATGCAACACCGGCATTGTTTTCGGCACAGTAACGAAACTGACCCAAACGAACCAAAACAAAACTATTGGGTCCAAAAAAGTTGATTGGGCGCGTTCGTTTCATTTCTGGATGAATCGGTGTATCATTTCATTTCCGGCCCGGATCGGTGCATTAAATGCAACACCGGCATGGTTTTCGGCACAGTAACGAAACTGACCCAAACGAACCAAAACATCACTATTGGGTCCAAAAAAGTGGATTGGGTGCGTTCATTTTGTTTCTAGATGAATCGGTGCATCGTTCCATTTCCGGCCCGGATCGATGCATTAAATGCAACACCGGCATGATTTTTGGCACAGTAACGAAAATGACCCAAACGAACTAAAACATCACTATTGGCTACATAAATGTGGATTTGGCATGTTCGTTTCGTTTCTGGACGAATCGGTGCATCGTTTCATTTCCGGCCTGGATCGGTGCATTAAATGCAACACCGGCATGGTTTTCGGCACAGTAACGAAACTGACCCAAACGAACCAAAACATCACTATTGGGTCCAAAAAAGTGCATTGGGTGCGTTCATTTTGTTTCTAGATGAATCGGTGCATCGTTCCATTTCCGGCCCGGATCGATGCATTAAATGCAACACTGGCATGATTTTCGTCACAGTAACGAAACTGACCCAAACGAACCGAAACATAACTATTGGGTCCAAAAAAGTGGATTGGGTGCGTTTGTTTCGTTTCTGGACGAATCGGTGCGTCCTTTCATTTCCGGCCCGGATCGGTGCATTAAATGCACCAACGGCATGGTTTTCGGCACAGTAACGAAACTGACCCAAACGAACCAAAACATCACTATTGGGTCCAAAAAAGTCGATTGATCGCGTTCGTTTCATTTCTGGATGAATCGGTGCATCATTCCATTTCCGGCCCGGATCGATGCATTAAATGCAACACCGGCATGATTTTTGGCACAGTAACGAAAATGACCCAAACGAACCAAAACATCACTATTGGCTACATAAATGTGGATTTGGCATGTTCGTTTCGTTTCTGGACGAATCGGTGCATCGTTTCATTTCCGGCCCGGATCGGTGCATTAAATGCAACACCGGCATGGTTTTCGGCACAGTAACGAAACTGACCCAAACGAACCAAAACATTACTATTGGGTCCAAAAAAGTGGATTGGGTGCGTTCATTTTGCTTCTGGATGAATCGGTGCATCGTTTAATTTCCGGCCCGGATCGATGCATTAGATGCAACACTGGCATGATTTTCGTCACAGTAACGAAATTAACCCAAACGAACCGAAACATAACTATTGGGTCCAGAAAAGTGGATTGGGTGCGTTTGTTTCATTTCTGGACGAATCGGTGCATCGTTTCATTTCCGGCCCGGATCGGTGCATTAAATGCAACACCGGCATGGTTTTCGGCACAGTAACGAAACTGACCCAAACGAACCAAAACATCACTATTGGGTCCAAAAAAGTGGATTGGGTGCGTTCATTTTGTTTCTAGATGAATCGGTGCATCGTTCCATTTCCGGCCCGGATCGATGCATTAAATGCAACACCGGCATGATTTTTGTCACAGTAACGAAACTGACCCAAACGAACCGAAACATAACTATTGGGTCCAAAACAGTGGATTGGGTGCGTTTGTTTCATTTCTGGATGAATCGGTGCATCCTTTCATCTCCGGCCCGGATCGGTGCATTAAATGCAACACCGGCATGGTTTTCGGCACAGTAACGAAACTGACCCAAACGAACCAAAACATCACTATTGGGTCCAAAAAAGTGGATTGGGTGCGTTCATTTTGTTTCTAGATGAATCGGTGCATCATTCCATTTCCGGCCCGGATCGATGCATTAAATGCAACACCGGCATGATTTTTGGCACAGTAACGAAAATGACCCAAACGAACTAAAACATCACTATTGGCTACATAAATGTGGATTTGGCATGTTCGTTTCGTTTCTAGACGAATCGGTGCATCGTTTCATTTCCGGCCTGGATCGGTGCATTAAATGCAACACCGGCATGGTTTTCGGCACAGTAACGAAACTGACCCAAACGAACCAAAACATTACTATTGGGTCCAAAGAAGTGGATTGGGTGCGTTCATTTTGTTTCTGGATGAATCGGTGCATCGTTTCATTTCCGGCCCGGATCGATGCATTAAATGCAACACTGGCATGATTTTCGTCATAGTAACGAAACTGACCCAAACGAACCGAAACATAAATATTGGGTCCAAAAAAGTGGATTGGGTGCGTTTGTTTCATTTCTGGACGAATCGGTGCATCCTTTCATCTCCGGCCCGGATCGGTGCATTAAATGCAACACCGGCATGGTTTTCGGCACAGTAACGAAACTGACCCAAACGAACCAAAACATCACTATTGGGTCCAAAAAAGTGGATTTGGTGCGTTCATTTTGTTTCTGGATGAATCGGTGCATCGTTTCATTTCCGGCCCGGATCGATGCATTAAATGCAACACCGGCATTGTTTTCGGCACAGTAACGAAACTGACCCAAACGAACCAAAACAAAACTATTGGGTCCAAAAAAGTTGATTGGGCGCGTTCGTTTCATTTCTGGATGAATCGGTGTATCATTTCATTTCCGGCCCGGATCGGTGCATTAAATGCAACACCGGCATGGTTTTCGGCACAGTAACGAAACTGACCCAAACGAACCAAAACATCACTATTGGGTCCAAAAAAGTGGATTGGGTGCGTTCATTTTGTTTCTAGATGAATCGGTGCATCGTTCCATTTCCGGCCCGGATCGATGCATTAAATGCAACACCGGCATGATTTTTGGCACAGTAACGAAAATGACCCAAACGAACCAAAACATCACTATTGGCTACATAAATGTGGATTGGGTGCGTTCATTTTGTTTCTGGTTGAATCGGTGCATCGTTTCATTTCCGGCCCGGATCGATGCATTAAATGCAACACTGGCATGATTTTCGTCATAGTAACGAAACTGACCCAAACGAACCGAAACATAAATATTGGGTCCAAAAAAGTGGATTGGGTGCGTTTGTTTCATTTCTGGACGAATCGGTGCATCGTTTCATTTCCGGCCCGGATCGGTGCATTAAATGGAACACCGGCATGGTTTTCGGCACATTAACGAAACTGACCCAAATGAACCAAAACATTACTATTGGGTCCAAAAAAGTGGATTGGGTGCGTTCATTTTGTTTCTGGTTGAATCGGTGCATCGTTTCATTTCCGGCCCGGATCGATGCATTAAATGCAACACCGGCATGATTTTCGTCACAGTAACGAAACTGGCCCAAACGAACCGAAACATAACTATTGGGTCCAAAAAAGTGGATTGGGTGCGTTTGTTTCATTTCTGGACGAATCGGTGCATCGTTTCTTTTCCGGCCCGGATCGGTGCATTAAATGCAACACCGACATGGTTTTCGGCACAGTAACGAAACTGACCCAAACGAACCAATACATCACTATTGGGTCCAAAAAAGTGCATTGGGTGCGTTCATTTTGTTTCTAGATGAATCGGTGCATCGTTCCATTTCCGGCCCGGATCGATGCATTAAATGCAACACCGGCATGATTTTTGGCACAGTAACAAAAATGACCCAAACGAACCAAAACATCACTATTGGCTACATAAATGTGGATTTGGCATGTTCGTTTCCTTTCTGGACGAATCGGTGCATCGTTTCATTTCCGGCCCGGATCGGTGCATTAAATGCAACACCGGCATGGTTTTCGGCACAGTAACGAAACTGACCCAAACGAACCAAAACATTACTATTGGGTCAAAAAAAGTGGATTGGGTGCGTTCATTTTGTTTCTAGATGAATCGGTGCATCATTTCATTTCCGGCCCGGATCGATGCATTAAATGCAACACTGGCATGATTTTCGTCACAGTAACGAAACTGACCCAAACGAACCGAAACATAACTATTGGGTCCAAAAAAGTGGATTGGGTGCGTTTGTTTCGTTTCTGGACGAATCGGTGCGTCCTTTCATTTCCGGCCCGGATCGGTGCATTAAATGCACCAACGGCATGGTTTTCGGCACAGTAACGAAACTGACCCAAACGAACCAAAACATCACTATTGGGTCCAAAAAAGTCGATTGATCGCGTTCGTTTCATTTCTGGATGAATCGGTGCATCATTCCATTTCCGGCCCGGATCGATGCATTAAATGCAACACCGACATGATTTTTGGCACAGTAACGAAAATGACCCAAACGAACCAAAACATCACTATTGGCTACATAAATGTGGATTTGGCATGTTCGTTTCGTTTCTGGACGAATCGGTGCATCGTTTCATTTCCGGCCCGGATCGGTGCATTAAATGCAACACCGGCATGGTTTTCGGCACAGTAACGAAACTGACCCAAACGAACCAAAACATTACTATTGGGTCCAAAAAAGTGGATTGGGTGCGTTCATTTTGTTTCTGGATGAATCGGTGCATCGTTTAATTTCCGGCCCGGATCGATGCATTAGATGCAACACTGGCATGATTTTCGTCACAGTAACGAAACTAACCCAAACGAACCGAAACATAACTATTGGGTCCAGAAAAGTGGATTGGGTGCGTTTGTTTCATTTCTGGACGAATCGGTGCATCGTTTCATTTCCGGCCCGGATCGGTGCATTAAATGCAACACCGGCATGGTTTTCGGCACAGTAACGAAACTGACCCAAACGAACCAAAACATCACTATTGGGTCCAAAAAAGTGGATTGGGTGCGTTCATTTTGTTTCTAGATGAATCGGTGCATCGTTCCATTTCCGGCCCGGATCGATGCATTAAATGCAACACCGGCATGATTTTTGGCACAGTAACGAAAATGACCCAAACGAACCAAAACATAACTATTGGCTACATAAATGTGGATTTGGCATGTTCGTTTCGTTTCTGGACGAATCGGTGCATCGTTTCATTTCCGGCCCGGATCGGTGCATTAAATGCAACACCGGCATGGTTTTCGGCACATTAACGAAACTGACCCAAATGAACCAAAACATTACTATTGGGTCCAAAAAAGTGGATTGGGTGCGTTCATTTTGTTTCTGGTTGAATCGGTGCATCGTTTCATTTCCGGCCCGGATCGATGCATTAAATGCAACACCGGCATGATTTTCGTCACAGTAACGAAACTGGCCCAAACGAACCGAAACATAACTATTGGGTCCAAAAAAGTGGATTGGGTGCGTTTGTTTCATTTCTGGACGAATCGGTGCATCGTTTCTTTTCCGGCCCGGATCGGTGCATTAAATGCAACACCGACATGGTTTTCGGCACAGTAACGAAACTGACCCAAACGAACCAATACATCACTATTGGGTCCAAAAAAGTGCATTGGGTGCGTTCATTTTGTTTCTAGATGAATCGGTGCATCGTTCCATTTCCGGCCCGGATCGATGCATTAAATGCAACACCGGCATGATTTTTGGCACAGTAACAAAAATGACCCAAACGAACCAAAACATCACTATTGGCTACATAAATGTGGATTTGGCATGTTCGTTTCATTTCTGGACGAATCGGTGCATCGTTTCATTTCCGGCCCGGATCGGTGCATTAAATGCAACACCGGCATGGTTTTCGGCACAGTAACGAAACTGACCCAAACGAACCAAAACATTACTATTGGGTCAAAAAAAGTGGATTGGGTGCGTTCATTTTGTTTCTAGATGAATCGGTGCATCATTTCATTTCCGGCCCGGATCGATGCATTAAATGCAACACTGGCATGATTTTCGTCACAGTAACGAAACTGACCCAAACGAACCGAAACATAACTATTGGGTCCAAAAAAGTGGATTGGGTGCGTTTGTTTCGTTTCTGGACGAATCGGTGCGTCCTTTCATTTCCGGCCCGGATCGGTGCATTAAATGCACCAACGGTATGGTTTTCGGCACAGTAACGAAACTGACCCAAACGAACCAAAACATCACTATTGGGTCCAAAAAAGTCGATTGATCGCGTTCGTTTCATTTCTGGATGAATCGGTGCATCATTCCATTTCCGGCCCGGATCGATGCATTAAATGCAACACCGACATGATTTTTGGCACAGTAACGAAAATGACCCAAACGAACCAAAACATCACTATTGGCTACATAAATGTGGATTTGGCATGTTCGTTTCGTTTCTGGACGAATCGGTGCATCGTTTCATTTCCGGCCCGGATCGGTGCATTAAATGCAACACCGGCATGGTTTTCGGCACAGTAACGAAACTGACCCAAACGAACCAAAACATTACTATTGGGTCCAAAAAAGTGGATTGGGTGCGTTCATTTTGTTTCTGGATGAATCGGTGCATCGTTTAATTTCCGGCCCGGATCGATGCATTAGATGCAACACTGGCATGATTTTCGTCACAGTAACGAAACTAACCCAAACGAACCGAAACATAACTATTGGGTCCAGAAAAGTGGATTGGGTGCGTTTGTTTCATTTCTGGACGAATCGGTGCATCGTTTCATTTCCGGCCCGGATCGGTGCATTAAATGCAACACCGGCATGGTTTTCGGCACAGTAACGAAACTGACCCAAACGAACCAAAACATCACTATTGGGTCCAAAAAAGTGGATTGGGTGCGTTCATTTTGTTTCTAGATGAATCGGTGCATCGTTCCATTTCCGGCCCGGATCGATGCATTAAATGCAACACCGGCATGATTTTTGTCACAGTAACGAAACTGACCCAAACGAACCGAAACATAACTATTGGGTCCAAAAAAGTGGATTGGGTGCGTTTGTTTCATTTCTGGACGAATCGGTGCATCCTTTCATCTCCGGCCCGGATCGGTGCATTAAATGCAACACCGGCATGGTTTTCGGCACAGTAACGAAACTGACCCAAACGAACCAAAACATCACTATTGGGTCCAAAAAAGTGGATTGGGTGCGTTGATTTTGTTTCTAGATGAATCGGTGCATCATTCCATTTCCGGCCCGGATCGATGCATTAAATGCAACACCGGCATGATTTTTGGCACAGTAACGAAAATGACCCAAACGAACTAAAACATCACTATTGGCTACATAAATGTGGATTTGGCATGTTCGTTTCGTTTCTGGACGAATCGGTGCATCGTTTCATTTCCGGCCCGGATCGGTGCATTAAATGCAACACCGGCATGGTTTTCGGCACAGTAACGAAACTGACCCAAACGAACCAAAACATTACTATTGGGTCCAAAAAAGTGGATTGGGTGCGTTCATTTTGTTTCTGGATGAATCGGTGCATCCTTTCATTTCCGGCCCGGATCGATGCATTGGATGCAACACCGGCATGATTTTCGTCACAGTAACGAAACTGACCCAAACGAACCGAAACATAACTATTGGCTACATAAATGTGGATTTGGCATGTTCGTTTCGTTTCTGGACGAATCGGAGCATCGTTTCATTTCCGGCCCGGATCGGTGCATTAAATGCAACACCGGCATGGTTTTCGGCACAGTAACGAAACTGACCCAAACGAACCAAAACATTACTATTGGGTCCAAAAAAGTGGATTGGGTGCGTTCATTTTGTTTCTGGATGAATCGGTGCATCGTTTCATCTCCGGCCCGGATCGGTGCATTAAATGCAACACCGGCATGGTTTTCGGCACAGTAACGAAACTGACCCAAACGAACCAAAACATCACTATTGGGTCCAAAAAAGTGGATTGGGTGCGTTCATTTTGTTTCTAGATGAATCGGTGCATCATTTAATTTCCGGCCCAGATCGATGCATTAAATGCAACACTGGCATGATTTTCGTCACAGTAACGAAACTGGCCCAAACGAACCGAAACATAACTATTGGGTCCAAAAAAGTGGATTGGGTGCGTTTGTTTCATTTCTGGACGAATCGGTGCATCGTTTCTTTTCCGGGCCGGATCGGTGCATGAAATGCAACACCGACATGGTTTTCGGCACAGTAACGAAACTGACCCAAACGAACCAAAACATCACTATTGGGTCCAAAAAAGTGGATTGGGTGCGTTCATTTTGTTTCTAGATGAATCGGTGCATCGTTCCATTTCCGGCCCGGATCGATGCATTAAATGCAACACCGGCATGATTTTTGGCACAGTAACAAAAATGACCCAAACGAACCAAAACATCACTATTGGCTACATAAATGTGGATTTGGCATGTTCGTTTCATTTCTGGACGAATCGGTGCATCGTTTCATTTCCGGCCCGGATCGGTGCATTAAATGCAACAACGGCATGGTTTTCGGCACACTAACGAAACTGACCCAAACGAACCAAAACATTACTATTGGGTCAAAAAAAGTGGATTGGGTGCGTTCATTTTGTTTCTGGATGAATCGGTGCATCATTTCATTTCCGGCCCGGATCGATGCATTAGATGCAACACTGGCATGATTTTCGTCACAGTAACGAAACTGACCCAAACGAACCGAAACATAACTATTGGGTCCAAAAAAGTGGATTGGGTGCGTTTGTTTCATTTCTGGATGAATCGGTGCATCGTTTCATTTCCGGCCTGGATCGGTGCATTAAATGCAACACCGGCATGGTTTTTGGCACAGTAACGAAACTGACCCAAACGAACCAAAACATTACTATTGGGTCCAAAAAAGTGGATTGGGTGCGTTCATTTTGTTTCTGGATGAATCGGTGCATCCTTTCATTTCCGGCCCGGATCGATGCATTAAATGCAACACTGGCATGATTTTCATCACAGTAATGAAACTGACCCAAACGAACCAAAACATCACTATTGGGTCAAAAAAAGTGGATTGGGTGCGTTCATTTTGTTTCTAGATGAATCGGTGCATCGTTCCATTTCCGGCCCGGATCGATGCATTAAATGCAACACCGGCATGATTTTTGGCACAATAACGAAAATGACCCAAACGAACCAAAACATCACTATTGGCTACATAAATGTGGATTTGGCATGTTCGTTTCGTTTCTGGACGAATCGGTGCATCGTTTCATTTCCGGCCCGGATCGGTGCATTAAATGCAACACCGGCATGGTTTTCGGCACATTAACGAAACTGACCCAAACGAACCAAAACATTACTATTGGGTCAAAAAAGTGGATTGGGTGCGTTCATTTTGTTTCTGGATGAATCGGTGCATCGTTTCATTTCCGGCCCGGATCGATGCATTAGATGCAACACTGGCATGATTTTCATCACAGTAACGAAACTGACCCAAACGAACCGAAACATAACTATTGGGTCCAAAAAAGTGGATTGGGTGCGTTTGTTTCATTTCTGGACGAATCGGTGCATCGTTTCTTTTCCGGCCCGGATCGGTGCATTAAATGCAACACCGACATGGTTTTCGGCACAGTAACGAAACTGACCCAAACGAACCAAAACATCACTATTGGGTCCAAAAAAGTGGATTGGGTGCGTTCATTTTGTTTCTAGATGAATCGGTGCATCGTTCCATTTCCGGCCCGGATCGATGCATTAAATGCAACACCGGCATGATTTTTGGCACAGTAACAAAAATGACCCAAACGAACCAAAACATCACTATTGGCTACATAAATGTGGATTTGGCATGTTCGTTTCATTTCTGGACGAATCGGTGCATCGTTTCATTTCTAGCCCGGATCGGTGCATTAAATGCAACACCGGCATGGTTTTCGGCACAGTAACGAAACTGACCCAAACGAACCAAAACATTACTATTGGGTCCAAAAAAGTGGATTGGGTGCGTTCATTTTGTTTCTGGTTGAATCGGTGCATCGTTTCATTTCCGGCCTGGATCGATGCATTAAATGCAACACTGGCATGATTTTCGTCACAGTAACGAAACTGACCCAAACGAACCGAAACATAACTATTGGGTCCAAAAAAGTGGATTGGGTGCGTTTGTTTCATTTCTGGATGAATCGGTGCATCGTTTCTTTTCCGGCCCGGATCGGTGCATTAAATGCAACACCGGCATGGTTTTCGGCACAGTAACGAAACTGACCCAAACGAACCAAAACATCACTATTGGGTCCAAAAAAGTGGATTGGGTGCGTTCATTTTGTTTCTAGATGAATCGGTGCATCGTTCCATTTCCGGCCCGGATCGATGCATTAAATGCAACACCGGCATGATTTTTGGCACAGTAACGAAAATGACCCAAACGAACCAAAACATCACTATTGGCTACATAAATGTGGATTTGGCATGTTCGTTTCGTTTCTGGACGAATCGGTGCATCGTTTCATTTCCGGCCCGGATCGGTGCATTAAATGCAACACCGGCATGGTTTTCGGCACATTAACGAAACTGACCCAAATGAACCAAAACATTACTATTGGGTCCAAAAAAGTGGATTGGGTGCGTTAATTTTGTTTCGGGATGAATCGGTGCATCATTTAATTTCCGGCCCGGATCGATGCATTAGATGCAACACTGGCATGATTTTCGTCACAGTAACGAAACTGACCCAAACGAACCGAAACCTAACTATTGGGTCCAAAAAAGTGGATTGGGTGCGTTTGTTTCATTTCTGGACGAATCGGTGCATCGTTTCATTTCCGGCCCGGATCGGTGCATTAAATGCAACACCGGCATGGTTTTCGGCACAGTAACGAAACTGACCCAAACGAACCAAAACATTACTATTGGGTCCAAAGAAGTGGATTGGGTGCGTTCATTTTGTTTCTGGATGAATCGGTGCATCGTTTCATTTCCGCCCCGGATCGATGCATTAAATAAAACACTGGCATGATTTTCGTCACAGTAACGAAACTGACCCAAACGAACCGAAACATAACTATTGGGTCCAAAAAAGTGGATTGGGTGCGTTTGTTTCATTTCTGGACGAATCGGTGCATCCTTTCATCTCCGGCCCGGATCGGTGCATTAAATGAAACACCGGCATGGTTTTCGGCACAGTAACGAAACTGACCCAAACGAACCACAACATCACTATTGGGTCCAAAAAAGTCGATTGATCGCGTTCGTTTCATTTCTGGATGAATCGGTGCATCATTTCATTTCCGGCCCGGATCGGTGCATTAAATGCAACACCGGCATGGTTTTCGGCACAGTAACGAAACTGACCCAAACGAACCAAAACATTACTATTGGGTCCAAAAAAGTGGATTGGGTGCGTTCATTTTGTTTCTGGATGAATCGGTGCATCATTTCATTTCCGGCCCGGATCGATGCATTAGATGCAACACTGGCATGATTTTCGTCACAGTAACGAAACTGACCCAAACGAACCGAAACATAACTATTGGGTCCAAAAAAGTGGATTGGGTGCGTTTGTTTCATTTCTGGATGAATCGGTGCATCGTTTCTTTTCCGGCCCGGATCGGTGCATTAAATGCAACACCGGCATGGTTTTCGGCACAGTAACGAACTGACCCAAACGAACCAAAACATCACTATTGGGTCCAAAAAAGTGGATTGGGTGCGTTCATTTTGTTTCTAGATGAATCGGTGCATCGTTCCATTTCCGGCCCGGATCGATGCATTAAATGCAACACCGGCATGATTTTTGGCACAGTAACGAAAATGACCCAAACGAACCAAAACATCACTATTGGCTACATAAATGTGGATTTGGCATGTTCGTTTCGTTTCTGGACGAATCGGTGCATCGTTTCATTTCCGGCCCGGATCGGTGCATTAAATGCAACACCGGCATGGTTTTCGGCACAGTAACGAAACTGACCCAAACGAACCAAAACATTACTATTGGGTCCAAACAAGTGGATTGGGTGCGTTCATTTTGTTTCTGGATAAATCGGTGCATCATTTCATTTCCGGCCCGGATCGATGCATTAGATGCAACACTGGCATGATTTTCGTCACAGTAACGAAACTGACCCAAACGAACCGAAACATAACTATTGGGTCAAAAAAAGTGGATTGGGTGCGTTTGTTTCATTTCTGGACGAATCGGTGCATCGTTTCATTTCCGGCCCGGATCGGTGCATTAAATGCAACACCGGCATGGTTTTCGGCACAGTAACGAAACTGACCCAAACGAACCAAAACATTACTATTGGGTCCAAAAAAGTGGATTGGGTGCGTTCATTTTGTTTCTGGATGAATCGGTGCATCATTTCATTTCCGGCCCGGATCGATGCATTAAATGCAACACTGGCATGATTTTCATCACAGTAATGAAAATGACCCAAACGAACCAAAACATCACTATTGGCTACATAAATGTGGATTTGGCATGTTCGTTTCATTTCTGGACGAATCGGTGCATCGTTTCATTTCTGGCCCGGATCGGTGCATTAAATGCAACACCGGCATGGTTTTCGGCACAGTAACGAAACTGACCCAAACGAACCAAAACATTACTATTGGGTCCAAAAAAGTGGATTGGGTGCGTTCATTTTGTTTCTGGTTGAATCGGTGCATCGTTTCATTTCCGGCCCGGATCGATGCATTAAATGCAACACTGGCATGATTTTCGTCACAGTAACGAAACTGACCCAAACGAACCGAAACATAACTATTGGGTCCAAAAAAGTGGATTGGGTGCGTTTGTTTCATTTCTGGATGAATCGGTGCATCGTTTCTTTTCCGGCCCGGATCGGTGCATTAAATGCAACACCGGCATGGTTTTCGGCACAGTAACGAAACTGACCCAAACGAACCAAAACATCACTATTGGGTCCAAAAAAGTGGATTGGGTGCGTTCATTTTGTTTCTAGATGAATCGGTGCATCGTTCCATTTCCGGCCCGGATCGATGCATTAAATGCAACACCGGCATGATTTTTGGCACAGTAACGAAAATGACCCAAACGAACCAAAACATCACTATTGGCTACATAAATGTGGATTTGGCATGTTCGTTTCGTTTCTGGACGAATCGGTGCATCGTTTCATTTCCGGCCCGGATCGGTGCATTAAATGCAACACCGGCATGGTTTTCGGCACATTAACGAAACTGACCCAAATGAACCAAAACATTACTATTGGGTCCAAAAAAGTGGATTGGGTGCGTTAATTTTGTTTCGGGATGAATCGGTGCATCATTTCATTTCCGGCCCGGATCGATGCATTAGATGCAACACTGGCATGATTTTCGTCACAGTAACGAAACTGACCCAAACGAACCGAAACCTAACTATTGGGTCCAAAAAAGTGGATTGGGTGCGTTTGTTTCATTTCTGGACGAATCGGTGCATCGTTTCATTTCCGGCCCGGATCGGTGCATTAAATGCAACACCGGCATGGTTTTCGGCACAGTAACGAAACTGACCCAAACGAACCAAAACATTACTATTGGGTCCAAAGAAGTGGATTGGGTGCGTTCATTTTGTTTCTGGATGAATCGGTGCATCGTTTCATTTCCGCCCCGGATCGATGCATTAGATGCAACACTGGCATGATTTTCGTCACAGTAACGAAACTGACCCAAACGAACCGAAACCTAACTATTAGGTCCAAAAAAGTGGATTGGGTGCGTTTGTTTCATTTCTGGACGAATCGGTGCATCGTTTCATTTCCGGCCCGGATCGGTGCATTAAATGCAACACCGGCATGGTTTTCGGCACAGTAACGAAACTGACCCAAACGAACCAAAACATTACTATTGGGTCCAAAGAAGTGGATTGGGTGCGTTCATTTTGTTTCTGGATGAATCGGTGCATCGTTTCATTTCCGGCCCGGATCGATGCATTAAATGCAACACTGGCATGATTTTCATCACAGTAATGAAAATGACCCAAACGAACCAAAACATCACTATTGGCTACATAAATGTGGATTTGGCATGTTCGTTTCATTTCTGGACGAATCGGTGCATCGTTTCATTTCTGGCCCGGATCGGTGCATTAAATGCAACACCGGCATGGTTTTCGGCACAGTAACGAAACTGACCCAAACGAACCAAAACATTACTATTGGGTCCAAAAAAGTGGATTGGGTGCGTTCATTTTGTTTCTGGTTGAATCGGTGCATCGTTTCATTTCCGGCCCGGATCGATGCATTAAATGCAACACTGGCATGATTTTCGTCACAGTAACGAAACTGACCCAAACGAACCGAAACATAACTATTGGGTCCAAAAAAGTGGATTGGGTGCGTTTGTTTCATTTCTGGATGAATCGGTGCATCGTTTCTTTTCCGGCCCGGATTGGTGCATTAAATGCAACACCGGCATGGTTTTCGGCACAGTAACGAAACTGACCCAAACGAACCAAAACATCACTATTGGGTCCAAAAAAGTGGATTGGGTGCGTTCATTTTGTTTCTAGATGAATCGGTGCATCGTTCCATTTCCGGCCCGGATCGATGCATTAAATGCAACACCGGCATGATTTTTGGCACAGTAACGAAAATGACCCAAACGAACCAAAACATCACTATTGGCTACATAAATGTGGATTTGGCATGTTCGTTTCGTTTCTGGACGAATCGGTGCATCGTTTCATTTCCGGCCCGGATCGGTGCATTAAATGCAACACCGGCATGGTTTTCGGCACATTAACGAAACTGACCCAAATGAACCAAAACATTACTATTGGGTCCAAAAAAGAGGATTGGGTGCGTTAATTTTGTTTCGGGATGAATCGGTGCATCATTTCATTTCCGGCCCGGATCGATGCATTAGATGCAACACTGGCATGATTTTCGTCACAGTAACGAAACTGACCCAAACGAACCGAAACCTAACTATTGGGTCCAAAAAAGTGGATTGGGTGCGTTTGTTTCATTTCTGGACGAATCGGTGCATCGTTTCATTTCCGGCCCGGATCGGTGCATTAAATGCAACACCGGCATGGTTTTCGGCACAGTAACGAAACTGACCCAAACGAACCAAAATATTACTATTGGGTCCAAAGAAGTGGATTGGGTGCGTTCATTTTGTTTCTGGATGAATCGGTGCATCGTTTCATTTCCGCCCCGGATCGATGCATTAGATGCAACACTGGCATGATTTTCGTCACAGTAACGAAACTGACCCAAACGAACCGAAACCTAACTATTGGGTCCAAAAAAGTGGATTGGGTGCGTTTGTTTCATTTCTGGACGAATCGGTGCATCGTTTCATTTCCGGCCCGGATCGGTGCATTAAATGCAACACCGGCATGGTTTTCGGCACAGTAACGAAACTGACCCAAACGAACCAAAACATTACTATTGGGTCCAAAGAAGTGGATTGGGTGCGTTCATTTTGTTTCTGGATGAATCGGTGCATCGTTTCATTTCCGGCCCTGATCGATGCATTAAATGCAACACTGGCATGATTTTCGTCACAGTAACGAAACTGACCCAAACGAACCGAAACATAAATATTGGGTCCAAAAAAGTGGATTGGGTGCGTTTGTTTCATTTCTGGACGAATCGGTGCATCCTTTCATCTCCGGCCCGGATCGGTGCATTAAATGCAACACCGGCATGGTTTTCGGCACAGTAACGAAACTGACCCAAACGAACCAAAACATCACTATTGGGTCCAAAAAAGTGGATTTGGTGCGTTCATTTTGTTTCTGGATGAATCGGTGCATCGTTTCATTTCCGGCCCGGATCGATGCATTAAATGCAACACCGGCATTGTTTTCGGCACAGTAACGAAACTGACCCAAACGAACCAAAACAAAACTATTGGGTCCAAAAAAGTTGATTGGGCGCGTTCGTTTCATTTCTGGATGAATCGGTGTATCATTTCATTTCCGGCCCGGATCGGTGCATTAAATGCAACACCGGCATGGTTTTCGGCACAGTAACGAAACTGACCCAAACGAACCAAAACATCACTATTGGGTCCAAAAAAGTGGATTGGGTGCGTTCATTTTGTTTCTAGATGAATCGGTGCATCGTTCCATTTCCGGCCCGGATCGATGCATTAAATGCAACACCGGCATGATTTTTGGCACAGTAACGAAAATGACCCAAACGAACCAAAACATCACTATTGGCTACATAAATGTGGATTTGGCATGTTCGTTTCGCTTCTGGACGAATCGGTGCATCGTTTCATTTCCGGCCCGGATCGGTGCATTAAATGCAACACCGGCATGGTTTTCGGCACAGTAACGAAACTGACCCAAACGAACCAAAACATTACTATTGGGTCCAAAAAAGTGGATTGGGTGCGTTCATTTTGTTTCTGGTTGAATCGGTGCATCGTTTCATTTCCGGCCCGGATCGATGCATTAAATGCAACACTGGCATGATTTTCGTCACAGTAACGAAACTGACCCAAACGAACCGAAACATAACTATTGGGTCCAAAAAAGTGGATTGGGTGCGTTTGTTTCATTTCTGGACGAATCGGTGCATCCTTTCATCTCCGGCCCGGATCGGTGCATTAAATGAAACACCGGCATGGTTTTCGGCACAGTAACGAAACTGACCCAAACGAACCACAACATCACTATTGGGTCCAAAAAAGTCGATTGATCGCGTTCGTTTCATTTCTGGATGAATCGGTGCATCATTCCATTTCCGGCCCGGATCGGTGCATTAAATGCAACACCGGCATGGTTTTCGGCACATTAACGAAACTGACCCAAATGAACCAAAACATTACTATTGGGTCCAAAAAAGTGGATTGGGTGCGTTAATTTTGTATCTGGATGAATCGGTGCATCATTTCATTTCCGGCCCGGATCGATGCATTAGATGCAACATTGGCATGATTTTCGTCACAGTAACGAAACTGACCCAAACGAACCGAAACATAAATATTGGGTCCAAAAAAGTGGATTGGGTGCGTTTGTTTCATTTCTGGACGAATCGGTGCATCCTTTCATCTCCGGCCCGGATCGGTGCATTAAATGCAACACCGGCATGGTTTTCGGCACAGTAACGAAACTGACCCAAACGAACCAAAACATCACTATTGGGTCCAAAAAAGTGGATTTGGTGCGTTCATTTTGTTTCTGGATGAATCGGTGCATCGTTTCATTTCCGGCCCGGATCGATGCATTAAATGCAACACCGGCATTGTTTTCGGCACAGTAACGAAACTGACCCAAACGAACCAAAACAAAACTATTGGGTCCAAAAAAGTTGATTGGGCGCGTTCGTTTCATTTCTGGATGAATCGGTGTATCATTTCATTTCCGGCCCGGATCGGTGCATTAAATGCAACACCGGCATGGTTTTCGGCACAGTAACGAAACTGACCCAAACGAACCAAAACATCACTATTGGGTCCAAAAAAGTGGATTGGGTGCGTTCATTTTGTTTCTAGATGAATCGGTGCATCATTTCATTTCCGGCCCGGATCGATGCATTACATGCAACACAGGCATGATTTTCGTCACAGTAACGAAACTGACCCAAACGAACCGAAACATAACTATTGGGTCCAAAAAAGTGGATTGGGTGCGTTTGTTTCGTTTCTGGACGAATCGGTGCGTCCTTTCATTTCCGGCCCGGATCGGTGCATTAAATGCACCAACGGCATGGTTTTCGGCACAGTAACGAAACTGACCCAAACGAACCAAAACATCACTATTGGGTCCAAAAAAGTCGATTGATCACGTTCGTTTCATTTCTGGATGAATCGGTGTATCATTTCATTTCCGGCCCGGATCGGTGCATTAAATGCAACACCGGCATGGTTTTTGGCACAGTAACGAAAATGACCCAAACGAACCAAAACATCACTATTGGCTACATAAATGTGGATTTGGCATGTTCGTTTCGTTTCTGGACGAATCGGTGCATCGTTTCATTTCCGGCCCGGATCGGTGCATTAAATGCAACACCGGCATGGTTTTCGGCACAGTAACGAAACTGACCCAAACGAACCAAAACATTACTATTGGGTCCAAAAAAGTGGATTGGGTGCGTTCATTTTGTTTCTGGTTGAATCGGTGCATCGTTTCATTTCCGGCCCGGATCGATGCATTAAATGCAACACTGGCATGATTTTCGTCACAGTAACGAAACTGACCCAAACGAACCGAAACATAACTATTGGGTCCAAAAAAGTGGATTGGGTGCGTTTGTTTCATTTCTGGATGAATCGGTGCATCGTTTCTTTTTCGGCCCGGATCGGTGCATTAAATGCAACACCGGCATGGTTTTCGGCACAGTAACGAAACTGACCCAAACGAACCAAAACATCACTATTGGGTCCAAAAAAGTGGATTGGGTGCGTTCATTTTGTTTCTAGATGAATCGGTGCATCGTTCCATTTCCGGCCCGGATCGATGCATTAAATGCAACACCGGCATGATTTTTGGCACAGTAACGAAAATGACCCAAACGAACCAAAACATCACTATTGGCTACATAAATGTGGATTTGGCATGTTCGTTTCGTTTCTGGACGAATCGGAGCATCGTTTCATTTCCGGCCCGGATCGGTGCATTAAATGCAACACCGGCATGGTTTTCGGCACATTAACGAAACTGACCCAAATGAACCAAAACATTACTATTGGGTCCAAAAAAGTGGATTGGGTGCGTTAATTTTGTTTCTGGATGAATCGGTGCATCATTTCATTTCCGGCCCGGATCGATGCATTAGATGCAACACTGGCATGATTTTCGTCACAGTAACGAAACTGACCCAAACGAACCGAAACCTAACTATTGGGTCCAAAAAAGTGGATTGGGTGCGTTTGTTTCATTTCTGGACGAATCGGTGCATCGTTTCATTTCCGGCCCGGATCGGTGCATTAAATGCAACACCGGCATGGTTTTCGGCACAGTAACGAAACTGACCCAAACGAACCAAAACATTACTATTGGGTCCAAAGAAGTGGATTGGGTGCGTTCATTTTGTTTCTGGATGAATCGGTGCATCGTTTCATTTCCGGCCCGGATCGATGCATTAAATGCAACACTGGCATGATTTTCGTCACAGTAACGAAACTGACCCAAACGAACCGAAACATAACTATTGGGTCCAAAAAAGTGGATTGGGTGCGTTTGTTTCATTTCTGGACGAATCGGTGCATCGTTTCTTTTCCGGCCCGGATCGGTGCATTAAATGCAACACCGACATGGTTTTCGGCACAGTAACGAAACTGACCCAAACGAACCAAAACATCACTATTGGGTCCAAAAAAGTGCATTGGGTGCGTTCATTTTGTTTCTAGATGAATCGGTGCATCGTTCCATTTCCGGCACGGATCGATGCATTAAATGCAACACCGGTATGATTTTTGGCACAGTAACAAAAATGACCCAAACGAACCAAAACATCCCTATTGGCTACATAAATGTAGATTTGGCATGTTCGTTTCATTTCTGGACGAATCGGTGCATCGTTTCATTTCCGGCCCGGATCGGTGCATTAAATGCAACACCGGCATGGTTTTCGGCACAGTAACGAAACTGACCCAAACGAACCAAAACATTACTATTGGGTCAAAAAAAGTGGATTGGGTGCGTTCATTTTGTTTCTAGATGAATCGGTGCATCATTTCATTTCCGGCCCGGATCGATGCATTACATCCAACACAGGCATGATTTTCGTCACAGTAACGAAACTGACCCAAACGAACCGAAACATAACTATTGGGTCCAAAAAAGTGGATTGGGTGCGTTTGTTTCGTTTCTGGACGAATCGGTGCGTCCTTTCATTTCCGGCCCGGATCGGTGCATTAAATGCACCAACGGCATGGTTTTCGGCACAGTAACGAAACTGACCCAAACGAACCAAAACATCACTATTGGGTCCAAAAAAGTCGATTGATCACGTTCGTTTCATTTCTGGATGAATCGGTGTATCATTTCATTTCCGGCCCGGATCGGTGCATTAAATGCAACACCGGCATGGTTTTTGGCACAGTAACGAAAATGACCCAAACGAACCAAAACATCACTATTGGCTACATAAATGTGGATTTGGCATGTTCGTTTCGTTTCTGGACGAATCGGTGCATCGTTTCATTTCCGGCCCGGATCGGTGCATTAAATGCAACACCGGCATGGTTTTCGGCACAGTAACGAAACTGACCCAAACGAACCAAAACATTACTATTGGGTCCAAAAAAGTGGATTGGGTGCATTCATTTTGTTTCTGGATGAATCGGTGCATCGTTTAATTTCTGGCCCGGATCGATGCATTAGATGCAACACTGGCATGATTTTCGTCACAGTAACGAAACTAACCCAAACGAACCGAAACATAACTATTGGGTCCAGAAAAGTGGATTGGGTGCGTTTGTTTCATTTCTGGACGAATCGGTGCATCGTTTCATTTCCGGCCCGGATCGGTGCATTAAATGCAACACCGGCATGGTTTTCGGCACAGTAACGAAACTGACCCAAACGAACCAAAACATCACTATTGGGTCCAAAAAAGTGGATTGGGTGCGTTCATTTTGTTTCTAGATGAATCGGTGCATCATTCCATTTCCGGCCCGGATCGGTGCATTAAATGCAACACCGACATGGTTTTCGGCACAGTAACGAAACTGACCCAAACGAACCAAAACATAACTATTGGGTCCAAAAAAGTGGATTGGGTGCGTTTGTTTCATTTCTGGACGAATCGGTGCATCCTTTCGTCTCCGGCCCGGATCGGTGCATTAAATGCAACACCGGCATGGTTTTCGGCACAGTAACGAAACTGACCCAAACAAACCAAAACATCACTATTGGGTCCAAAAAAGTGGATTGGGTGCGTTCATTTTGTTTCTAGATGAATCGGTGCATCATTCCATTTCCGGCCCGGATCGATGCATTAAATGCAACACCGGCATGATTTTTGGCACAGTAACGAAAATGACCCAAACAAACTAAAACATCACTATTGGCTACATAAATGTGGATTTGGCATGTTCGTTTCGTTTCTGGACGAATCGGTGCATCGTTTCATTTCTGGCCCGGATCGGTGCATTAAATGCAACACCGGCATGGTTTTCGGCACAGTAACGAAACTGACCCAAACGAACCAAAACATTACTATTGGGTCCAAAAAAGTGGATTGGGTGCGTTCATTTTGTTTCTGGACGAATCGGTGCATCGTTTCATTTCCGGCCCGGATCGGTGCATTAAATGCAACACCGGCATGGTTTTCGGCACAGTAACGAAACTGACCCAAACGAACCAAAACATTACTATTGGGTCAAAAAAAGTGGATTGGGTGCGTTCATTTTGTTTCTAGATGAATCGGTGCATCATTTCATTTCCGGCCCGGATCGATGCATTACATCCAACACAGGCATGATTTTCGTCACAGTAACGAAACTGACCCAAACGAACCGAAACATAACTATTGGGTCCAAAAAAGTGGATTGGGTGCGTTTGTTTCGTTTCTGGACGAATCGGTGCGTCCTTTCATTTCCGGCCCGGATCGGTGCATTAAATGCACCAACGGCATGGTTTTCGGCACAGTAACGAAACTGACCCAAACGAACCAAAACATCACTATTGGGTCCAAAAAAGTCGATTGATCACGTTCGTTTCATTTCTGGATGAATCGGTGTATCATTTCATTTCCGGCCCGGATCGGTGCATTAAATGCAACACCGGCATGGTTTTTGGCACAGTAACGAAAATGACCCAAACGAACCAAAACATCACTATTGGCTACATAAATGTGGATTTGGCATGTTCGTTTCGTTTCTGGACGAATCGGTGCATCGTTTCATTTCCGGCCCGGATCGGTGCATTAAATGCAACACCGGCATGGTTTTCGGCACAGTAACGAAACTGACCCAAACGAACCAAAACATTACTATTGGGTCCAAAAAAGTGGATTGGGTGCATTCATTTTGTTTCTGGATGAATCGGTGCATCGTTTAATTTCTGGCCCGGATCGATGCATTAGATGCAACACTGGCATGATTTTCGTCACAGTAACGAAACTAACCCAAACGAACCGAAACATAACTATTGGGTCCAGAAAAGTGGATTGGGTGCGTTTGTTTCATTTCTGGACGAATCGGTGCATCGTTTCATTTCCGGCCCGGATCGGTGCATTAAATGCAACACCGGCATGGTTTTCGGCACAGTAACGAAACTGACCCAAACGAACCAAAACATCACTATTGGGTCCAAAAAAGTGGATTGGGTGCGTTCATTTTGTTTCTAGATGAATCGGTGCATCGTTCCATTTCCGGCCCGGATCGATGCATTAAATGCAACACCGGCATGATTTTTGTCACAGTAACGAAACTGACCCAAACGAACCGAAACATAACTATTGGGTCCAAAAAAGTGGATTGGGTGCGTTTGTTTCATTTCTGGACGAATCGGTGCATCCTTTCGTCTCCGGCCCGGATCGGTGCATTAAATGCAACACCGGCATGGTTTTCGGCACAGTAACGAAACTGACCCAAACAAACCAAAACATCACTATTGGGTCCAAAAAAGTGGATTGGGTGCGTTCATTTTGTTTCTAGATGAATCGGTGCATCATTCCATTTCCGGCCCGGATCGATGCATTAAATGCAACACCGGCATGATTTTTGGCACAGTAACGAAAATGACCCAAACAAACTAAAACATCACTATTGGCTACATAAATGTGGATTTGGCATGTTCGTTTCGTTTCTGGACGAATCGGTGCATCGTTTCATTTCTGGCCCGGATCGGTGCATTAAATGCAACACCGGCATGGTTTTCGGCACAGTAACGAAACTGACCCAAACGAACCAAAACATTACTATTGGGTCCAAAAAAGTGGATTGGGTGCGTTCATTTTGTTTCTGGATGAATCGGTGCATCGTTTCATTTCCGGCCCGGAACGATGCATTGGATGCAACACCGGCATGATTTTCGTCACAGTAACGAAACTGACCCAAACGAACCGAAACATAACTATTGGCTACATAAATGTGGATTTGGCATGTTCGTTTCGTTTCTGGATGAATCGGAGCATCGTTTCATTTCCGGCCCGGATCGGTGCATTAAACGCAACACCGGCATGGTTTTCGGCACAGTAACGAAACTGACCCAAACGAACCAAAACATTACTATTGGGTCCAAAAAAGTGGATTGGGTGCGTTCATTTTGTTTCTGGATGAATCGGTGCATCGTTTCATCTCCGGCCCGGATCGGTGCATTAAATGCAACACCGGCATGGTTTTCGGCACAGTAACGAAACTGACCCAAACGAACCAAAACATCACTATTGGGTCCAAAAAAGTGGATTGGGTGCATTCATTTTGTTTCTAGATGAATCGGTGCATCGTTCCATTTCCGGCCCGGATCGATGCATTAAATGCAACACCGGCATGATTTTTGGCACAATAACGAAAATGACCCAAACGAACCAAAACATCACTATTGGCTACATAAATGTGGATTTGGCATGTTCGTTTCGTTTCTGGACGAATCGGTGCATCGTTTCATTTCCGGCCCGGATCGGTGCATTAAATGCAACACCGGCATGGTTTTCGGCACAGTAACAAAACTGACCCAAACGAACCAAAACATTACTATTGGGTCCAAAAAAGTGGATTGGGTGCGTTCATTTTGTTTCTGGATGAATCGGTGCATCATTTCATTTCCGGCCCGGATCGATGCATTAGATGCAACACTGGCATGATTTTCGTCACAGTAACGAAACTGACCCAAACGAACCGAAACATAACTATTGGGTCCAAAAAAGTGGATTGGGTGCGTTTGTTTCATTTCTGGATGAATTGGTGCATCGTTTCATTTCCGGCCCGGATCGGTGCATTAAATGCAACACCGGCATGGTTTTCGGCACAGTAACGAAACTGACCCAAACGAACCAAAACATTACTATTGGGTCCAAAAAAGTGGATTGGGTGCGTTCATTTTGTTTCTGGATGAATCGGTGCATCATTTCATTTCCGGCCCGGATCGATGCATTAAATGCAACACTGGCATGATTTTCGTCACAGTAATGAAACTAACCCAAACGAACCAAAACATCACTATTGGGTGAAAAAAAGTGGATTGGGTGCGTTCATTTTGTTTCTAGATGAATCGGTGCATCGTTCCATTTCCGGCCCGGATCGATGCATTAAATGCAACACCGGCATGATTTTTGGCACAGTAACGAAAATGACCCAAACGAACCAAAACATCACTATTGGCTACATAAATGTGGATTTGGCATGTTCGTTTCGTTTCTGGACGAATCGGTGCATCGTTTCATTTCCGGCCCGGATCGGTGCATTAAATGCAACACCGGCATGGTTTTCGGCACATTAACGAAACTGACCCAAACGAACCAAAACATTACTATTGGGTCCAAAAAAGTGGATTGGGTGCGTTCATTTTGTTTCTGGATAAATTGGTGCATCGTTTCATTTCCGGCCCGGATCGATGCATTAGATGCAACACTGGCATGATTTTCATCACAGTAACGAAACTGACCCAAACGAACCGAAACATAACTATTGGGTCCAAAAAAGTGGATTGGGTGCGTTTGTTTCATTTCTGGACGAATCGGTGCATCGTTTCTTTTCCGGCCCGGATCGGTGCATTAAATGCAACACCGACATGGTTTTCGGCACAGTAACGAAACTGACCCAAACGAACCAAAACATCACTATTGGGTCCAAAAAAGTGGATTGGGTGCGTTCATTTTGTTTCTAGATGAATCGGTGCATCGTTCCATTTCCGGCCCGGATCGATGCATTAAATGCAACACCGGCATGATTTTTGGCACAGTAACAAAAATGACCCAAACGAACCAAAACATCACTATTGGCTACATAAATGTGGATTTGGCATGTTCGTTTCATTTCTGGACGAATCGGTGCATCGTTTCATTTCCGGCCCGGATCGGTGCATTAAATGCAACACCGGCATGGTTTTCGGCACAGTAACGAAACTGACCCAAACGAACCAAAACATTACTATTGGGTCCAAAAAAGTGGATTGGGTGCGTTCATTTTGTTTCTGGATGAATCGGTGCATCATTTCATTTCCGGCCCGGATCGATGCATTAGATGCAACACTGGCATGATTTTCGTCACAGTAACGAAACTGACCCAAATGAACCGAAACATAACTATTGGGTCCAAAAAAGTGGATTGGGTGCGTTTGTTTCATTTCTGGATGAATCGGTGCATCGTTTCATTTCCGGCCCGGATCGGTGCATTAAATGCAACACCGGCATGGTTTTCGGCACAGTAACGAAACTGACCCAAACGAACCAAAACATCACTATTGGGTGAAAAAAAGTGGATTGGGTGCGTTCATTTTGTTTCTAGATGAATCGGTGCATCGTTCCATTTCCGGCCCGGATCGATGCATTAAATGCAACACCGGCATGATTTTTGGCACAGTAACGAAAATGACCCAAACGAACCAAAACATCACTATTGGCTACATAAATGTGGATTTGGCATGTTCGTTTCGTTTCTGGACGAATCGGTGCATCGTTTCATTTTCGGCCCGGATCGGTGCATTAAATGCAACACCGGCATGGTTTTCGGCACATTAACGAAACTGACCCAAACGAACCAAAACATTACTATTGGGTCCAAAAAAGTGGATTGGGTGCGTTCATTTTGTTTCTGGATAAATCGGTGCATCGTTTCATTTCCGGCCCGGATCGATGCATTAGATGCAACACTGGCATGATTTTCATCACAGTAACGAAACTGACCCAAACGAACCGAAACATAACTATTGGGTCCAAAAAAGTGGATTGGGTGCGTTTGTTTCATTTCTGGACGAATCGGTGCATCGTTTCTTTTCCGGCCCGGATCGGTGCATTAAATGCAACACCGACATGGTTTTCGGCACAGTAACGAAACTGACCCAAACGAACCAAAACATCACTATTGGGTCCAAAAAAGTGGATTGGGTGCGTTCATTTTGTTTCTAGATGAATCGGTGCATCGTTCCATTTCCGGCCCGGATCGATGCATTAAATGCAACACCGGCATGATTTTTGGCACAGTAACAAAAATGACCCAAACGAACCAAAACATCACTATTGGCTACATAAATGTGGATTTGGCATGTTCGTTTCATTTCTGGACGAATCGGAGCATCGTTTCATTTCCGGCCCGGATCGGTGCATTAAATGCAACACCGGCATGGTTTTCGGCACAGTAACGAAACTGACCCAAACGAACCAAAACATTACTATTGGGTCCAAAAAAGTGGATTGGGTGCGTTCATTTTGTTTCTGGTTGAATCGGTGCATCGTTTCATTTCCGGCCCGGATCGATGCATTAAATGCAACACTGGCATGATTTTCGTCACAGTAACGAAACTGACCCAAACGAACCGAAACATAACTATTGGGTCCAAAAAAGTGGATTGGGTGCGTTTGTTTCATTTCTGGATGAATCGGTGCATCGTTTCTTTTCCGGCCCGGATCGGTGCATTAAATGCAACACCGGCATGGTTTTCGGCACAGTAACGAAACTGACCCAAACGAACCAAAACATCACTATTGGGTCCAAAAAAGTGGAT
This sequence comes from Echinochloa phyllopogon, assembly GCA_033239725.1. Taxonomy (NCBI): domain Eukaryota; kingdom Viridiplantae; phylum Streptophyta; class Magnoliopsida; order Poales; family Poaceae; genus Echinochloa; species Echinochloa phyllopogon. Next base: position 37,421,195 of record BTCW01000018.1, read on the forward strand.
TGGGTGCGTTCATTTTGTTTCTAGATGAATCGGTGCATCGTTCCATTTCCGGCCCGGATCGATGCATTAAATGCAACACCGGCATGATTTTTGGCATAGTATCGAAAATGACCCAAACGAACCAAAACATCACTATTGGCTACATAAATGTGGATTTGGCATGTTCGTTTCGTTTCTGGACGAATCGGTGCATCGTTTCATTTCCGGCCCGGATCGGTGCATTAAATGCAACACCGGCATGGTTTTCGGCACAGTAACGAAACTGACCCAAACGAACCAAAACATTACTATTGGGTCCAAAAAAGTGGATTGGGTGCGTTCATTTTGTTTCTGGTTGAATCGGTGCATCGTTTCATTTCCGGCCCGGATCGATGCATTAAATGCAACACTGGCATGATTTTCGTCATAGTAACGAAACTGACCCAAACGAACCGAAACATAACTATTGGGTCCAAAAAAGTGGATTGGGTGCGTTTGTTTCATTTCTGGATGAATCGGTGCATCGTTTCTTTCCGGCCCGGATCGGTGCATTAAATGCAACACCGGCATGGTTTTCGGCACAGTAACGAAACTGACCCAAACGAACCAAAACATCACTATTGGGTCCAAAAAAGTGGATTGGGTGCGTTCATTTTGTTTCTAGATGAATCGGTGCATCATTCCATTTCCGGCCCGGATCGATGCATTAAATGCAACACCGGCATGATTTTTGGCACAGTAACGAAAATGACCCAAACGAACTAAAACATCACTATTGGCTACATAAATGTGGATTTGGCATGTTCGTTTCGTTTCTGGACGAATCGGTGCATCGTTTCATTTCCGGCCCGGATCGGTGCATTAAATGCAACACCGGCATGGTTTTCGGCACAGTAACGAAACTGACCCAAACGAACCAAAACATTACTATTGGGTCCAAAAAAGTGGATTGGGTGCGTTCATTTTGTTTTTGGTTGAATCGGTGCATCGTTTCATTTCCGGCCCGGATCGATGCATTAAATGCAACACTGGCATGATTTTCGTCACAGTAACGAAACTGACCCAAACGAACCGAAACATAACTATTGGGTCCAAAAAAGTGGATTGGGTGCGTTTGTTTCATTTCTGGATGAATCGGTGCATCGTTTCTTTTCCGGCCCGGATCGGTGCATTAAATGCAACACCGGCATGGTTTTCGGCACAGTAACGAAACTGACCCAAACGAACCAAAACATCACTATTGGGTCCAAAAAAGTGGATTGGGTGCGTTCATTTTGTTTCTAGATGAATCGGTGCATCGTTCCATTTCCGGCCCGGATCGATGCATTAAATGCAACACCGGCATGATTTTTGGCACAGTAACGAAAATGACCCAAACGAACCAAAACATCACTATTGGCTACATAAATGTGGATTTGGCATGTTCGTTTCGTTTCTGGACGAATCGGTGCATCGTTTCATTTCCGGCCCGGATCGGTGCATTAAATGCAACACCGGCATGGTTTTCGGCACAGTAACGAAACTGACCCAAACGAACCAAAACATTACTATTGGGTCCAACAAAGTGGATTGGGTGCGTTCATTTTGTTTCTAGATGAATCGGTGCATCATTTCATTTCCGTCCCGGATCGATGCATTAAATGCAACACTGGCATGATTTTCGTCACAGTAACGAAACTGACCCAAACGAACCGAAACATAACTATTGGGTCCAAAAAAGTGGATTGGGTGCGTTTGTTTCGTTTCTGGACGAATCGGTGCGTCCTTTCATTTCCGGCCCGGATCGGTGCATTAAATGCACCAACGGCATGGTTTTCGGCACAGTAACGAAACTGACCCAAACGAACCAAAACATCACTATTGGGTCCAAAAAAGTCGATTGATCGCGTTCGTTTCATTTCTGGATGAATCGGTGTATCATTTCATTTCCGGCCCGGATCGGTGCATTAAATGCAACACCGGCATGGTTTTTGGCACAGTAACGAAAATGACCCAAACGAACCAAAACATCACTATTGGCTACATAAATGTGGATTTGGCATGTTCGTTTCGTTTCTGGACGAATCGGTGCATCGTTTCATTTCCGGCCCGGATCGGTGCATTAAATGCAACACCGGCATGGTTTTCGGCACAGTAACGAAACTGACCCAAACGAACCAAAACATTACTATTGGGTCCAAAAAAGTGGATTGGGTGCGTTCATTTTGTTTCTGGTTGAATCGGTGCATCGTTTCATTTCCGGCCCGGATCGATGCATTAAATGCAACACTGGCATGATTTTCGTCACAGTAACGAAACTGACCCAAACGAACCGAAACATAACTATTGGGTCCAAAAAAGTGGATTGGGTGCGTTTGTTTCATTTCTGGATGAATCGGTGCATCGTTTCTTTTCCGGCCCGGATCGGTGCATTAAATGCAACACCGGCATGGTTTTCGGCACAGTAACGAAACTGACCCAAACGAACCAAAACATCACTATTGGGTCCAAAAAAGTGGATTGGGTGCGTTCATTTTGTTTCTAGATGAATCGGTGCATCATTCCATTTCCGGCCCGGATCGATGCATTAAATGCAACACCGGCATGATTTTTGGCACAGTAACGAAAATGACCCAAACGAACTAAAACATCACTATTGGCTACATAAATGTGGATTTGGCATGTTCGTTTCGTTTCTGGACGAATCGGTGCATCGTTTCATTTCCGGCCCGGATCGGTGCATTAAATGCAACACCGGCATGGTTTTCGGCACAGTAACGAAACTGACCCAAACGAACCAAAACATTACTATTGGGTCCAAAAAAGTGGATTGGGTGCGTTCATTTTGTTTCTGGATGAATCGGTGCATCGTTTCATTTCCGGCCCGGATCGATGCATTGGATGCAACACCGGCATGATTTTCGTCACAGTAACGAAACTGACCCAAACGAACCGAAACATAACTATTGGCTACATAAATGTGGATTTGGCATGTTCGTTTCGTTTCTGGACGAATCGGAGCATCGTTTCATTTCCGGCCCGGATCGGTGCATTAAATGCAACACCGGCATGGTTTTCGGCACAGTAACGAAACTGACCCAAACGAACCAAAACATTACTATTGGGTCCAAAAAAGTGGATTGGGTGCGTTCATTTTGTTTCTGGATGAATCGGTGCATCGTTTCATCTCCGGCCCGGATCGGTGCATTAAATGCAACACCGGCATGGTTTTCGGCACAGTAACGAAACTGACCCAAACGAACCAAAACATTACTATTGGGTCCAAAAAAGTGGATTGGGTGCATTCATTTTGTTTCTAGATGAATCGGTGCATCGTTCCATTTCCGGCCCGGATCGATGCATTAAATGCAACACCGGCATGATTTTTGGCACAATAACGAAAATGACCCAAACGAACCAAAACATCACTATTGGCTACATAAATGTGGATTTGGCATGTTCGTTTCATTTCTGGACGAATCGGTGCATCGTTTCATTTCCGGCCCGGATCGGTGCATTAAATGCAACACCGGCATGGTTTTCGGCACAGTAACGAAACTGACCCAAACGAACCAAAACATTACTATTGGGTCCAAAAAAGTGGATTGGGTGCGTTCATTTTGTTTCTGGATGAATCGGTGCATCATTTCATTTCCGGCCCGGATCGATGCATTAGATGCAACACTGGCATGATTTTCGTCACAGTAACGAAACTGACCCAAATGAACCGAAACATAACTATTGGGTCCAAAAAAGTGGATTGGGTGCGTTTGTTTCATTTCTGGATGAATCGGTGCATCGTTTCATTTCCGGCCCGGATCGGTGCATTAAATGCAACACCGGCATGGTTTTCGGCACAGTAACGAAACTGACCCAAACGAACCAAAACATCACTATTGGGTGAAAAAAAGTGGATTGGGTGCGTTCATTTTGTTTCTAGATGAATCGGTGCATCGTTCCATTTCCGGCCCGGATCGATGCATTAAATGCAACACCGGCATGATTTTTGGCACAGTAACGAAAATGACCCAAACGAACCAAAACATCACTATTGGCTACATAAATGTGGATTTGGCATGTTCGTTTCGTTTCTGGACGAATCGGTGCATCGTTTCATTTCCGGCCCGGATCGGTGCATTAAATGCAACACCGGCATGGTTTTCGGCACAGTAACGAAACTGACCCAAACGAACCAAAACATTACTATTGGGTCCAAAAAAGTGGATTGGGTGCGTTCATTTTGTTTTTGGTTGAATCGGTGCATCGTTTCATTTCCGGCCCGGATCGATGCATTAAATGCAACACTGGCATGATTTTCGTCACAGTAACGAAACTGACCCAAACGAACCGAAACATAACTATTGGGTCCAAAAAAGTGGATTGGGTGCGTTTGTTTCATTTCTGGATGAATCGGTGCATCGTTTCTTTTCCGGCCCGGATCGGTGCATTAAATGCAACACCGGCATGGTTTTCGGCACAGTAACGAAACTGACCCAAACGAACCAAAACATCACTATTGGGTCCAAAAAAGTGGATTGGGTGCGTTCATTTTGTTTCTAGATGAATCGGTGCATCGTTCCATTTCCGGCCCGGATCGATGCATTAAATGCAACACCGGCATGATTTTTGGCACAGTAACGAAAATGACCCAAACGAACCAAAACATCACTATTGGCTACATAAATGTGGATTTGGCATGTTCGTTTCGTTTCTGGACGAATCGGTGCATCGTTTCATTTCCGGCCCGGATCGGTGCATTAAATGCAACACCGGCATGGTTTTCGGCACAGTAACGAAACTGACCCAAACGAACCAAAACATTACTATTGGGTCCAACAAAGTGGATTGGGTGCGTTCATTTTGTTTCTAGATGAATCGGTGCATCATTTCATTTCCGTCCCGGATCGATGCATTAAATGCAACACTGGCATGATTTTCGTCACAGTAACGAAACTGACCCAAACGAACCGAAACATAACTATTGGGTCCAAAAAAGTGGATTGGGTGCGTTTGTTTCGTTTCTGGATGAATCGGTGCGTCCTTTCATTTCCGGCCCGGATCGGTGCATTAAATGCACCAACGGCATGGTTTTCGGCACAGTAACGAAACTGACCCAAACGAACCAAAACATCACTATTGGGTCCAAAAAAGTCGATTGATCGCGTTCGTTTCATTTCTGGATGAATCGGTGTATCATTTCATTTCCGGCCCGGATCGGTGCATTAAATGCAACACCGGCATGGTTTTTGGCACAGTAACGAAAATGACCCAAACGAACCAAAACATCACTATTGGCTACATAAATGTGGATTTGGCATGTTCGTTTCGTTTCTGGACGAATCGGTGCATCGTTTCATTTCCGGCCCGGATCGGTGCATTAAATGCAACACCGGCATGGTTTTCGGCACAGTAACGAAACTGACCCAAACGAACCAAAACATTACTATTGGGTCCAAAAAAGTGGATTGGGTGCGTTCATTTTGTTTCTGGTTGAATCGGTGCATCGTTTCATTTCCGGCCCGGATCGATGCATTAAATGCAACACTGGCATGATTTTCGTCACAGTAACGAAACTGACCCAAACGAACCGAAACATAACTATTGGGTCCAAAAAAGTGGATTGGGTGCGTTTGTTTCATTTCTGGATGAATCGGTGCATCGTTTCTTTTCCGGCCCGGATCGGTGCATTAAATGCAACACCGGCATGGTTTTCGGCACAGTAACGAAACTGACCCAAACGAACCAAAACATCACTATTGGGTCCAAAAAAGTGGATTGGGTGCGTTCATTTTGTTTCTAGATGAATCGGTGCATCATTCCATTTCCGGCCCGGATCGATGCATTAAATGCAACACCGGCATGATTTTTGGCACAGTAACGAAAATGACCCAAACGAACTAAAACATCACTATTGGCTACATAAATGTGGATTTGGCATGTTCGTTTCGTTTCTGGACGAATCGGTGCATCGTTTCATTTCCGGCCCGGATCGGTGCATTAAATGCAACACCGGCATGGTTTTCGGCACAGTAACGAAACTGACCCAAACGAACCAAAACATTACTATTGGGTCCAAAAAAGTGGATTGGGTGCGTTCATTTTGTTTCTGGATGAATCGGTGCATCGTTTCATTTCCGGCCCGGATCGATGCATTGGATGCAACACCGGCATGATTTTCGTCACAGTAACGAAACTGACCCAAACGAACCGAAACATAACTATTGGCTACATAAATGTGGATTTGGCATGTTCGTTTCGTTTCTGGACGAATCGGAGCATCGTTTCATTTCCGGCCCGGATCGGTGCATTAAATGCAACACCGGCATGGTTTTCGGCACAGTAACGAAACTGACCCAAACGAACCAAAACATTACTATTGGGTCCAAAAAAGTGGATTGGGTGCGTTCATTTTGTTTCTGGATGAATCGGTGCATCGTTTCATCTCCGGCCCGGATCGGTGCATTAAATGCAACACCGGCATGGTTTTCGGCACAGTAACGAAACTGACCCAAACGAACCAAAACATTACTATTGGGTCCAAAAAAGTGGATTGGGTGCATTCATTTTGTTTCTAGATGAATCGGTGCATCGTTCCATTTCCGGCCCGGATCGATGCATTAAATGCAACACCGGCATGATTTTTGGCACAATAACGAAAATGACCCAAACGAACCAAAACATCACTATTGGCTACATAAATGTGGATTTGGCATGTTCGTTTCATTTCTGGACGAATCGGTGCATCGTTTCATTTCCGGCCCGGATCGGTGCATTAAATGCAACACCGGCATGGTTTTCGGCACAGTAACGAAACTGACCCAAACGAACCAAAACATTACTATTGGGTCCAAAAAAGTGGATTGGGTGCGTTCATTTTGTTTCTGGATGAATCGGTGCATCATTTCATTTCCGGCCCGGATCGATGCATTAGATGCAACACTGGCATGATTTTCGTCACAGTAACGAAACTGACCCAAATGAACCGAAACATAACTATTGGGTCCAAAAAAGTGGATTGGGTGCGTTTGTTTCATTTCTGGATGAATCGGTGCATCGTTTCATTTCCGGCCCGGATCGGTGCATTAAATGCAACACCGGCATGGTTTTCGGCACAGTAACGAAACTGACCCAAACGAACCAAAACATCACTATTGGGTGAAAAAAAGTGGATTGGGTGCGTTCATTTTGTTTCTAGATGAATCGGTGCATCGTTCCATTTCCGGCCCGGATCGATGCATTAAATGCAACACCGGCATGATTTTTGGCACAGTAACGAAAATGACCCAAACGAACCAAAACATCACTATTGGCTACATAAATGTGGATTTGGCATGTTCGTTTCGTTTCTGGACGAATCGGTGCATCGTTTCATTTCCGGCCCGGATCGGTGCATTAAATGCAACACCGGCATGGTTTTCGGCACAGTAACGAAACTGACCCAAACGAACCAAAACATTACTATTGGGTCCAAAAAAGTGGATTGGGTGCGTTCATTTTGTTTTTGGTTGAATCGGTGCATCGTTTCATTTCCGGCCCGGATCGATGCATTAAATGCAACACTGGCATGATTTTCGTCACAGTAACGAAACTGACCCAAACGAACCGAAACATAACTATTGGGTCCAAAAAAGTGGATTGGGTGCGTTTGTTTCATTTCTGGATGAATCGGTGCATCGTTTCTTTTCCGGCCCGGATCGGTGCATTAAATGCAACACCGGCATGGTTTTCGGCACAGTAACGAAACTGACCCAAACGAACCAAAACATCACTATTGGGTCCAAAAAAGTGGATTGGGTGCGTTCATTTTGTTTCTAGATGAATCGGTGCATCGTTCCATTTCCGGCCCGGATCGATGCATTAAATGCAACACCGGCATGATTTTTGGCACAGTAACGAAAATGACCCAAACGAACCAAAACATCACTATTGGCTACATAAATGTGGATTTGGCATGTTCGTTTCGTTTCTGGACGAATCGGTGCATCGTTTCATTTCCGGCCCGGATCGGTGCATTAAATGCAACACCGGCATGGTTTTCGGCACAGTAACGAAACTGACCCAAACGAACCAAAACATTACTATTGGGTCCAACAAAGTGGATTGGGTGCGTTCATTTTGTTTCTAGATGAATCGGTGCATCATTTCATTTCCGTCCCGGATCGATGCATTAAATGCAACACTGGCATGATTTTCGTCACAGTAACGAAACTGACCCAAACGAACCGAAACATAACTATTGGGTCCAAAAAAGTGGATTGGGTGCGTTTGTTTCGTTTCTGGACGAATCGGTGCGTCCTTTCATTTCCGGCCCGGATCGGTGCATTAAATGCACCAACGGCATGGTTTTCGGCACAGTAACGAAACTGACCCAAACGAACCAAAACATCACTATTGGGTCCAAAAAAGTCGATTGATCGCGTTCGTTTCATTTCTGGATGAATCGGTGTATCATTTCATTTCCGGCCCGGATCGGTGCATTAAATGCAACACCGGCATGGTTTTTGGCACAGTAACGAAAATGACCCAAACGAACCAAAACATCACTATTGGCTACATAAATGTGGATTTGGCATGTTCGTTTCGTTTCTGGACGAATCGGTGCATCGTTTCATTTCCGGCCCGGATCGGTGCATTAAATGCAACACCGGCATGGTTTTCGGCACAGTAACGAAACTGACCCAAACGAACCAAAACATTACTATTGGGTCCAAAAAAGTGGATTGGGTGCGTTCATTTTGTTTCTGGTTGAATCGGTGCATCGTTTCATTTCCGGCCCGGATCGATGCATTAAATGCAACACTGGCATGATTTTCGTCACAGTAACGAAACTGACCCAAACGAACCGAAACATAACTATTGGGTCCAAAAAAGTGGATTGGGTGCGTTTGTTTCATTTCTGGATGAATCGGTGCATCGTTTCTTTTCCGGCCCGGATCGGTGCATTAAATGCAACACCGGCATGGTTTTCGGCACAGTAACGAAACTGACCCAAACGAACCAAAACATCACTATTGGGTCCAAAAAAGTGGATTGGGTGCGTTCATTTTGTTTCTAGATGAATCGGTGCATCATTCCATTTCCGGCCCGGATCGATGCATTAAATGCAACACCGGCATGATTTTTGGCACAGTAACGAAAATGACCCAAACGAACTAAAACATCACTATTGGCTACATAAATGTGGATTTGGCATGTTCGTTTCGTTTCTGGACGAATCGGTGCATCGTTTCATTTCCGGCCCGGATCGGTGCATTAAATGCAACACCGGCATGGTTTTCGGCACAGTAACGAAACTGACCCAAACGAACCAAAACATTACTATTGGGTCCAAAAAAGTGGATTGGGTGCGTTCATTTTGTTTCTAGATGAATCGGTGCATCATTTCATTTCCGTCCCGGATCGATGCATTAAATGCAACACCGGCATGATTTTCGTCACAGTAACGAAACTGACCCAAACGAACCGAAACATAACTATTGGCTACATAAATGTGGATTTGGCATGTTCGTTTCGTTTCTGGACGAATCGGAGCGTCGTTTCATTTCCGGCCCGGATCGGTGCATTAAATGCAACACCGGCATGGTTTTCGGCACAGTAACGAAACTGACCCAAACGAACCAAAACATTACTATTGGGTCCAAAAAAGTGGATTGGGTGCGTTCATTTTGTTTCTGGATGAATCGGTGCATCGTTTCATCTCCGGCCCGGATCGGTGCATTAAATGCAACACCGGCATGGTTTTCGGCACAGTAACGAAACTGACCCAAACGAACCAAAACATTACTATTGGGTCCAAAAAAGTGGATTGGGTGCATTCATTTTGTTTCTAGATGAATCGGTGCATCGTTCCATTTCCGGCCCGGATCGATGCATTAAATGCAACACCGGCATGATTTTTGGCACAGTAACAAAAATGACCCAAACGAACCAAAACATCACTATTGGCTACATAAATGTGGATTTGGCATGTTCGTTTCATTTCTGGACGAATCGGAGCATCGTTTCATTTCCGGCCCGGATCGGTGCATTAAATGCAACACCGGCATGGTTTTCGGCACAGTAACGAAACTGACCCAAACGAACCAAAACATTACTATTGGGTCCAAAAAAGTGGATTGGGTGCGTTCATTTTGTTTCTGGTTGAATCGGTGCATCGTTTCATTTCCGGCCCGGATCGATGCATTAAATGCAACACTGGCATGATTTTCGTCACAGTAACGAAACTGACCCAAACGAACCGAAACATAACTATTGGGTCCAAAAAAGTGGATTGGGTGCGTTTGTTTCATTTCTGGATGAATCGGTGCATCGTTTCTTTTCCGGCCCGGATCGGTGCATTAAATGCAACACCGGCATGGTTTTCGGCACAGTAACGAAACTGACCCAAACGAACCAAAACATCACTATTGGGTCCAAAAAAGTGGATTGGGTGCGTTCATTTTGTTTCTAGATGAATCGGTGCATCGTTCCATTTCCGGCCCGGATCGATGCATTAAATGCAACACCGGCATGATTTTTGGCATAGTATCGAAAATGACCCAAACGAACCAAAACATCACTATTGGCTACATAAATGTGGATTTGGCATGTTCGTTTCGTTTCTGGACGAATCGGTGCATCGTTTCATTTCCGGCCCGGATCGGTGCATTAAATGCAACACCGGCATGGTTTTCGGCACAGTAACGAAACTGACCCAAACGAACCAAAACATTACTATTGGGTCCAAAAAAGTGGATTGGGTGCGTTCATTTTGTTTCTGGTTGAATCGGTGCATCGTTTCATTTCCGGCCCGGATCGATGCATTAAATGCAACACTGGCATGATTTTCGTCACAGTAACGAAACTGACCCAAACGAACCGAAACATAACTATTGGGTCCAAAAAAGTGGATTGGGTGCGTTTGTTTCATTTCTGGATGAATCGGTGCATCGTTTCTTTTCCGGCCCGGATCGGTGCATTAAATGCAACACCGGCATGGTTTTCGGCACAGTAACGAAACTGACCCAAACGAACCAAAACATTACTATTGGGTCCAAAAAAGTGGATTGGGTGCGTTCATTTTGTTTCTGGATGAATCGGTGCATCGTTTCATCTCCGGCCCGGATCGGTGCATTAAATGCAACACCGGCATGGTTTTCGGCACAGTAACGAAACTGACCCAAACGAACCAAAACATTACTATTGGGTCCAAAAAAGTGGATTGGGTGCATTCATTTTGTTTCTAGATGAATCGGTGCATCGTTCCATTTCCGGCCCGGATCGATGCATTAAATGCAACACCGGCATGATTTTTGGCACAGTAACAAAAATGACCCAAACGAACCAAAACATCACTATTGGCTACATAAATGTGGATTTGGCATGTTCGTTTCATTTCTGGACGAATCGGAGCATCGTTTCATTTCCGGCCCGGATCGGTGCATTAAATGCAACACCGGCATGGTTTTCGGCACAGTAACGAAACTGACCCAAACGAACCAAAACATTACTATTGGGTCCAAAAAAGTGGATTGGGTGCGTTCATTTTGTTTCTGGTTGAATCGGTGCATCGTTTCATTTCCGGCCCGGATCGATGCATTAAATGCAACACTGGCATGATTTTCGTCACAGTAACGAAACTGACCCAAACGAACCGAAACATAACTATTGGGTCCAAAAAAGTGGATTGGGTGCGTTTGTTTCATTTCTGGATGAATCGGTGCATCGTTTCTTTTCCGGCCCGGATCGGTGCATTAAATGCAACACCGGCATGGTTTTCGGCACAGTAACGAAACTGACCCAAACGAACCAAAACATCACTATTGGGTCCAAAAAAGTGGATTGGGTGCGTTCATTTTGTTTCTAGATGAATCGGTGCATCGTTCCATTTCCGGCCCGGATCGATGCATTAAATGCAACACCGGCATGATTTTTGGCATAGTATCGAAAATGACCCAAACGAACCAAAACATCACTATTGGCTACATAAATGTGGATTTGGCATGTTCGTTTCGTTTCTGGACGAATCGGTGCATCGTTTCATTTCCGGCCCGGATCGGTGCATTAAATGCAACACCGGCATGGTTTTCGGCACAGTAACGAAACTGACCCAAACGAACCAAAACATTACTATTGGGTCCAAAAAAGTGGATTGGGTGCGTTCATTTTGTTTCTGGTTGAATCGGTGCATCGTTTCATTTCCGGCCCGGATCGATGCATTAAATGCAACACTGGCATGATTTTCGTCACAGTAACGAAACTGACCCAAACGAACCGAAACATAACTATTGGGTCCAAAAAAGTGGATTGGGTGCGTTTGTTTCATTTCTGGATGAATCGGTGCATCGTTTCTTTTCCGGCCCGGATCGGTGCATTAAATGCAACACCGGCATGGTTTTCGGCACAGTAACGAAACTGACCCAAACGAACCAAAACATCACTATTGGGTCCAAAAAAGTGGATTGGGTGCGTTCATTTTGTTTCTAGATGAATCGGTGCATCATTCCATTTCCGGCCCGGATCGATGCATTAAATGCAACACCGGCATGATTTTTGGCACAGTAACGAAAATGACCCAAACGAACTAAAACATCACTATTGGCTACATAAATGTGGATTTGGCATGTTCGTTTCGTTTCTGGACGAATCGGTGCATCGTTTCATTTCCGGCCCGGATCGGTGCATTAAATGCAACACCGGCATGGTTTTCGGCACAGTAACGAAACTGACCCAAACGAACCAAAACATTACTATTGGGTCCAAAAAAGTGGATTGGGTGCGTTCATTTTGTTTTTGGTTGAATCGGTGCATCGTTTCATTTCCGGCCCGGATCGATGCATTAAATGCAACACTGGCATGATTTTCGTCACAGTAACGAAACTGACCCAAACGAACCGAAACATAACTATTGGGTCCAAAAAAGTGGATTGGGTGCGTTTGTTTCATTTCTGGATGAATCGGTGCATCGTTTCTTTTCCGGCCCGGATCGGTGCATTAAATGCAACACCGGCATGGTTTTCGGCACAGTAACGAAACTGACCCAAACGAACCAAAACATCACTATTGGGTCCAAAAAAGTGGATTGGGTGCGTTCATTTTGTTTCTAGATGAATCGGTGCATCGTTCCATTTCCGGCCCGGATCGATGCATTAAATGCAACACCGGCATGATTTTTGGCACAGTAACGAAAATGACCCAAACGAACCAAAACATCACTATTGGCTACATAAATGTGGATTTGGCATGTTCGTTTCGTTTCTGGACGAATCGGTGCATCGTTTCATTTCCGGCCCGGATCGGTGCATTAAATGCAACACCGGCATGGTTTTCGGCACAGTAACGAAACTGACCCAAACGAACCAAAACATTACTATTGGGTCCAACAAAGTGGATTGGGTGCGTTCATTTTGTTTCTAGATGAATCGGTGCATCATTTCATTTCCGTCCCGGATCGATGCATTAAATGCAACACTGGCATGATTTTCGTCACAGTAACGAAACTGACCCAAACGAACCGAAACATAACTATTGGGTCCAAAAAAGTGGATTGGGTGCGTTTGTTTCGTTTCTGGACGAATCGGTGCGTCCTTTCATTTCCGGCCCGGATCGGTGCATTAAATGCACCAACGGCATGGTTTTCGGCACAGTAACGAAACTGACCCAAACGAACCAAAATATCACTATTGGGTCCAAAAAAGTCGATTGATCGCGTTCGTTTCATTTCTGGATGAATCGGTGTATCATTTCATTTCCGGCCCGGATCGGTGCATTAAATGCAACACCGGCATGGTTTTTGGCACAGTAACGAAAATGACCCAAACGAACCAAAACATCACTATTGGCTACATAAATGTGGATTTGGCATGTTCGTTTCGTTTCTGGACGAATCGGTGCATCGTTTCATTTCCGGCCCGGATCGGTGCATTAAATGCAACACCGGCATGGTTTTCGGCACAGTAACGAAACTGACCCAAACGAACCAAAACATTACTATTGGGTCCAAAAAAGTGGATTGGGTGCGTTCATTTTGTTTCTGGTTGAATCGGTGCATCGTTTCATTTCCGGCCCGGATCGATGCATTAAATGCAACACTGGCATGATTTTCGTCACAGTAACGAAACTGACCCAAACGAACCGAAACATAACTATTGGGTCCAAAAAAGTGGATTGGGTGCGTTTGTTTCATTTCTGGATGAATCGGTGCATCGTTTCTTTTCCGGCCCGGATCGGTGCATTAAATGCAACACCGGCATGGTTTTCGGCACAGTAACGAAACTGACCCAAACGAACCAAAACATCACTATTGGGTCCAAAAAAGTGGATTGGGTGCGTTCATTTTGTTTCTAGATGAATCGGTGCATCATTCCATTTCCGGCCCGGATCGATGCATTAAATGCAACACCGGCATGATTTTTGGCACAGTAACGAAAATGACCCAAACGAACTAAAACATCACTATTGGCTACATAAATGTGGATTTGGCATGTTCGTTTCGTTTCTGGACGAATCGGTGCATCGTTTCATTTCCGGCCCGGATCGGTGCATTAAATGCAACACCGGCATGGTTTTCGGCACAGTAACGAAACTGACCCAAACGAACCAAAACATTACTATTGGGTCCAAAAAAGTGGATTGGGTGCGTTCATTTTGTTTCTGGATGAATCGGTGCATCGTTTCATTTCCGGCCCGGATCGATGCATTGGATGCAACACCGGCATGATTTTCGTCACAGTAACGAAACTGACCCAAACGAACCGAAACATAACTATTGGCTACATAAATGTGGATTTGGCATGTTCGTTTCGTTTCTGGACGAATCGGAGCATCGTTTCATTTCCGGCCCGGATCGGTGCATTAAATGCAACACCGGCATGGTTTTCGGCACAGTAACGAAACTGACCCAAACGAACCAAAACATTACTATTGGGTCCAAAAAAGTGGATTGGGTGCGTTCATTTTGTTTCTGGATGAATCGGTGCATCGTTTCATCTCCGGCCCGGATCGGTGCATTAAATGCAACACCGGCATGGTTTTCGGCACAGTAACGAAACTGACCCAAACGAACCAAAACATTACTATTGGGTCCAAAAAAGTGGATTGGGTGCATTCATTTTGTTTCTAGATGAATCGGTGCATCGTTCCATTTCCGGCCCGGATCGATGCATTAAATGCAACACCGGCATGATTTTTGGCACAATAACGAAAATGACCCAAACGAACCAAAACATCACTATTGGCTACATAAATGTGGATTTGGCATGTTCGTTTCATTTCTGGACGAATCGGTGCATCGTTTCATTTCCGGCCCGGATCGGTGCATTAAATGCAACACCGGCATGGTTTTCGGCACAGTAACGAAACTGACCCAAACGAACCAAAACATTACTATTGGGTCCAAAAAAGTGGATTGGGTGCGTTCATTTTGTTTCTGGATGAATCGGTGCATCATTTCATTTCCGGCCCGGATCGATGCATTAGATGCAACACTGGCATGATTTTCGTCACAGTAACGAAACTGACCCAAATGAACCGAAACATAACTATTGGGTCCAAAAAAGTGGATTGGGTGCGTTTGTTTCATTTCTGGATGAATCGGTGCATCGTTTCATTTCCGGCCCGGATCGGTGCATTAAATGCAACACCGGCATGGTTTTCGGCACAGTAACGAAACTGTCCCAAACGAACCAAAACATCACTATTGGGTGAAAAAAAGTGGATTGGGTGCGTTCATTTTGTTTCTAGATGAATCGGTGCATCGTTCCATTTCCGGCCCGGATCGATGCATTAAATGCAACACCGGCATGATTTTTGGCACAGTAACGAAAATGACCCAAACGAACCAAAACATCACTATTGGCTACATAAATGTGGATTTGGCATGTTCGTTTCGTTTCTGGACGAATCGGTGCATCGTTTCATTACCGGCCCGGATCGATGCATTAAATGCAACACCGGCATGGTTTTCGGCACATTAACGAAACTGAACCAAACGAACCAAAACATTACTATTGGGTCCAAAAAAGTGGATTGGGTGCGTTCATTTTGTTTCTGGATGAATCGGTGCATCGTTTCATTTCCGGCCCGGATCGATGCATTAGATGCAACACTGGCATGATTTTCATCACAGTAACGAAACTGACCCAAACGAACCGAAACATAACTATTGGGTCCAAAAAAGTGGATTGGGTGCGTTCGTTTCATTTCTGGACGAATCGGTGCATCGTTTCTTTTCCGGCCCGGATCGGTGCATTAAATGCAACACCGGCATGGTTTTCGGCACAGTAACGAAACTGACCCAAACGAACCAAAACATCACTATTGGGTCCAAAAAAGTGGATTGGGTGCGTTCATTTTGTTTCTAGATGAATCGGTGCATCGTTCCATTTCCGGCCCGGATCGATGCATTAAATGCAACACCAGCATGATTTTTGGCACAGTAACAAAAATGACCCAAACGAACCAAAACATCACTATTGGCTACATAAATGTGGATTTGGCATGTTCGTTTCATTTCTGGACGAATCGGTGCAACGTTTCATTTCCGGCCCGGATCGGTGCATTAAATGCAACACCGGCATGGTTTTCGGCACAGTAACGAAACTGACCCAAACGAACCAAAACATTACTATTGGGTCCAAAGAAGTGGATTGGGTGCGTTCATTTTGTTTCTGGATGAATCGGTGCATCGTTTCATTTCCGGCCCGGATTGATGCATTAAATAAAACACTGGCATGATTTTCGTCACAGTAACGAAACTGACCCAAACGAACCGAAACATAACTATTGGCTACATAAATGTGGATTTGGCATGTTCGTTTCGTTTCTGGACGAATCGGAGCATCGTTTCATTTCCGGCCCGGATCTGTGCATTAAATGCAACACCGGCATGGTTTTCGGCACAGTAACGAAACTGACCCAAACGAACCAAAACATTACTATTGGGTCCAAAAAAGTGGATTGGGTGCGTTCATTTTGTTTCTGGTTGAATCGGTGCATCGTTTCATTTCCGGCCCGGATCGATGCATTAAATGCAACACTGGCATGATTTTCGTCACAGTAACGAAACTGACCCAAACGAACCGAAACATAACTATTGGGTCCAAAGAAGTGGATTGGGTGCGTTTGTTTCATTTCTGGATGAATCGGTGCATCGTTTCTTTTCCGGCCCGGATCGGTGCATTAAATGCAACACCGGCATGGTTTTCGGCACAGTAACGAAACTGACCCAAACGAACCAAAACATCACTATTGGGTGAAAAAAAGTGGATTGGGTGCGTTCATTTTGTTTCTAGATGAATCGGTGCATCGTTCCATTTCCGGCCCGGATCGATGCATTAAATGCAACACCGGCATGATTTTTGGCACAGTAACGAAAATGACCCAAACGAACCAAAACATCACTATTGGCTACATAAATGTGGATTTGGCATGTTCGTTTCGTTTCTGGACGAATCGGTGCATCGTTTCATTACCGGCCCGGATCGATGCATTAAATGCAACACCGGCATGCTTTTCGGCACATTAACGAAACTGAACCAAACGAACCAAAACATTACTATTGGGTCCAAAAAAGTGGATTGGGTGCGTTCATTTTGTTTCTGGATGAATCGGTGCATCGTTTCATTTCCGGCCCGGATCGATGCATTAGATGCAACACTGGCATGATTTTCATCACAGTAACGAAACTGACCCAAACGAACCGAAACATAACTATTGGGTCCAAAAAAGTGGATTGGGTGCGTTTGTTTCATTTCTGGACGAATCGGTGCATCGTTTCTTTTCCGGCCCGGATCGGTGCATTAAATGCAACACCGACATGGTTTTCGGCACAGTAACGAAACTGACCCAAACGAACCAAAACATCACTATTCGGTCCAAAAAAGTGGATTGGGTGCGTTCATTTTGTTTCTAGATGAATCAGTGCATCGTTCCATTTCCGGCCCGGATCGATGCATTAAATGCAACACCGGCATGATTTTTGGCACAGTAACAAAAATGACCCAAACGAACCAAAACATCACTATTGGCTACATAAATGTGGATTTGGCATGTTCGTTTCATTTCTGGACGAATCGGTGCATCGTTTCATTTCCGGCCCGGATCGGTGCATTAAATGCAACACCGGCATGGTTTTCGGCACAGTAACGAAACTGACCCAAATGAACCAAAACATTACTATTGGGTCCAAAGAAGTGGATTGGGTGCGTTCATTTTGTTTCTGGATGAATCGGTGCATCGTTTCATTTCCGGCCCGGATCGATGCATTAAATAAAACACTGGCATGATTTTCGTCACAGTAACGAAACTGACCCAAACGAACCGAAACATAACTATTGGCTACATAAATGTGGATTTGGCATGTTCGTTTCGTTTCTGGACGAATCGGAGCATCGTTTCATTTCCGGCCCGGATCTGTGCATTAAATGCAACACCGGCATGGTTTTCGGCACAGTAACGAAACTAACCCAAACGAACCAAAACATTACTATTGGGTCCAAAAAAGTGGATTGGGTGCGTTCATTTTGTTTCTGGATGAATCGGTGCATCGTTTCATCTCCGGCCCGGATCGGTGCATTAAATGCAACACCGGCATGGTTTTCGGCACAGTAACGAAACTGACCCAAACGAACCAAAACATCACTATTGGGTCCAAAAAAGTGGATTGGGTGCATTCATTTTGTTTCTAGATGAATCGGTGCATCGTTCCATTTCCGGCCCGGATCGATGCATTAAATGCAACACCGGCATGATTTTTGGCACAATAACGAAAATGACCCAAACGAACCAAAACATCACTATTGGCTACATAAATGTGGATTTGGCATGTTCGTTTCATTTCTGGACGAATCGGTGCATCGTTTCATTTCCGGCCCGGATCGGTGCATTAAATGCAACACCGGCATGGTTTTCGGCACAGTAACGAAACTGACCCAAACGAACCAAAACATTACTATTGGGTCCAAAAAAGTGGATTGGGTGCGTTCATTTTTTTTCTGGATGAATCGGTGCATCATTTCATTTCCGGCCCGGATCGATGCATTAGATGCAACACTGGCATGATTTTCGTCACAGTAACGAAACTGACCCAAATGAACCGAAACATAACTATTGGGTCCAAAAAAGTGGATTGGGTGCGTTTGTTTCATTTCTGGATGAATTGGTGCATCGTTTCATTTCCGGCCCGGATCGGTGCATTAAATGCAACACCGGCATGGTTTTCGGCACAGTAACGAAACTGACCCAAACGAACCAAAACATCACTATTGGGTGAAAAAAGTGGATTGGGTGCGTTCATTTTGTTTCTAGATGAATCGGTGCATCGTTCCATTTCCGGCCCGGATCGATGCATTAAATGCAACACCGGCATGATTTTTGGCACAGTAACGAAAATGACCCAAACGAACCAAAACATCACTATTGGCTACATAAATGTGGATTTGGCATGTTCGTTTCGTTTCTGGACGAATCGGTGCATCGTTTCATTTCCGGCCCGGATCGATGCATTAAATGCAACACCGGCATGGTTTTCGGCACATTAACGAAACTGACCCAAACGAACCAAAACATTACAATTGGGTCCAAAAAAGTGGATTGGGTGCGTTCATTTTGTTTCTGGATGAATCGGTGCATCGTTTCATTTCCGGCCCGGATCGATGCATTAGATGCAACACTGGCATGATTTTCATCACAGTAACGAAACTGACCCAAACGAACCGAAACATAACTATTGGGTCCAAAAAAGTGGATTGGGTGCGTTTGTTTCATTTCTGGACGAATCGGTGCATCGTTTCTTTTCCGGCCCGGATCGGTGCATTAAATGCAACACCGACATGGTTTTCGGCACAGTAACGAAACTGACCCAAACGAACCAAAACATCACTATTGGGTCCAAAAAAGTGGATTGGGTGCGTTCATTTTGTTTCTAGATGAATCGGTGCATCGTTCCATTTCCGGCCCGGATCGATGCATTAAATGCAACACCGGCATGATTTTTGGCACAGTAACAAAAATGACCCAAACGAACCAAAACATCACTATTGGCTACATAAATGTGGATTTGGCATGTTCGTTTCATTTCTGGACGAATCGGTGCAACGTTTCATTTCCGGCCCGGATCGGTGCATTAAATGCAACACCGGCATGGTTTTCGGCACAGTAACGAAACTGACCCAAACGAACCAAAACATTACTATTGGGTCCAAAAAAGTGGATTGGGTGCGTTCATTTTGTTTCTGGTTGAATCGGTGCATCGTTTCATTTCCGGCCCGGATCGATGCATTAAATGCAACACTGGCATGATTTTCGTCACAGTAACGAAACTGACCCAAACGAACCGAAACATAACTATTGGGTCCAAAAAAGTGGATTGGGTGCGTTTGTTTCATTTCTGGATGAATCGGTGCATCGTTTCTTTTCCGGCCCGGATCGGTGCATTAAATGCAACACCGGCATGGTTTTCGGCACAGTAACGAAACTGACCCAAACGAACCAAAACATCACTATTGGGTCCAAAAAAGTGGATTGGGTGCGTTCATTTTGTTTCTAGATGAATCGGTGCATCGTTCCATTTCCGGCCCGGATCGATGCATTAAATGCAACACCGGCATGATTTTTGGCACAGTAACGAAAATGACCCAAACGAACCAAAACATCACTATTGGCTACATAAATGTGGATTTGGCATGTTCGTTTCGTTTCTGGACGAATCGGTGCATCGTTTCATTTCCGGCCCGGATCGATGCATTAAATGCAACACCGGCATGGTTTTCGGCACATTAACGAAACTGAACCAAACGAACCAAAACATTACTATTGGGTCCAAAAAAGTGGATTGGGTGCGTTCATTTTGTTTCTGGATGAATCGGTGCATCGTTTCATTTCCGGCCCGGATCGATGCATTAGATGCAACACTGGCATGATTTTCATCACAGTAACGAAACTGACCCAAACGAACCGAAACATAACTATTGGGTCCAAAAAAGTGGATTGGGTGCGTTTGTTTCATTTCTGGACGAATCGGTGCATCGTTTCTTTTCCGGCCCGGATCGGTGCATTAAATGCAACACCGACATGGTTTTCGGCACAGTAACGAAACTGACCCAAACGAACCAAAACATCACTATTCGGTCCAAAAAAGTGGATTGGGTGCGTTCATTTTGTTTCTAGATGAATCGGTGCATCGTTCCATTTCCGGCCCGGATCGATGCATTAAATGCAACACCGGCATGATTTTTGGCACAGTAACAAAAATGACCCAAACGAACCAAAACATCACTATTGGCTACATAAATGTGGATTTGGCATGTTCGTTTCATTTCTGGACGAATCGGTGCATCGTTTCATTTCCGGCCCGGATCGGTGCATTAAATGCAACACCGGCATGGTTTTCGGCACAGTAACGAAACTGACCCAAATGAACCAAAACATTACTATTGGGTCCAAAGAAGTGGATTGGGTGCGTTCATTTTGTTTCTGGATGAATCGGTGCATCGTTTCATTTCCGGCCCGGATCGATGCATTAAATAAAACACTGGCATGATTTTCGTCACAGTAACGAAACTGACCCAAACGAACCGAAACATAACTATTGGCTACATAAATGTGGATTTGGCATGTTCGTTTCGTTTCTGGACGAATCGGAGCATCGTTTCATTTCCGGCCCGGATCTGTGCATTAAATGCAACACCGGCATGGTTTTCGGCACAGTAACGAAACTAACCCAAACGAACCAAAACATTACTATTGGGTCCAAAAAAGTGGATTGGGTGCGTTCATTTTGTTTCTGGATGAATCGGTGCATCGTTTCATCTCCGGCTCGGATCGGTGCATTAAATGCAACACCGGCATGGTTTTCGGCACAGTAACGAAACTGACCCAAACGAACCAAAACATCACTATTGGGTCCAAAAAAGTGGATTGGGTGCATTCATTTTGTTTCTAGATGAATCGGTGCATCGTTCCATTTCCGGCCCGGATCGATGCATTAAATGCAACACCGGCATGATTTTTGGCACAATAACGAAAATGACCCAAACGAACCAAAACATCACTATTGGCTACATAAATGTGGATTTGGCATGTTCGTTTCATTTCTGGACGAATCGGTGCATCGTTTCATTTCCGGCCCGGATCGGTGCATTAAATGCAACACCGGCATGGTTTTCGGCACAGTAACGAAACTGACCCAAACGAACCAAAACATTACTATTGGGTCCAAAAAAGTGGATTGGGTGCGTTCATTTTTTTTTCTGGATGAATCGGTGCATCATTTCATTTCCGGCCCGGATCGATGCATTAGATGCAACACTGGCATGATTTTCGTCACAGTAACGAAACTGACCCAAATGAACCGAAACATAACTATTGGGTCCAAAAAAGTGGATTGGGTGCGTTTGTTTCATTTCTGGATGAATCGGTGCATCGTTTCATTTCCGGCCCGGATCGGTGCATTAAATGCAACACCGGCATGGTTTTCGGCACAGTAACGAAACTGACCCAAACGAACCAAAACATCACTATTGGGTGAAAAAAAGTGGATTGGGTGCGTTCATTTTGTTTCTAGATGAATCGGTGCATCGTTCCATTTCCGGCCCGGATCGATGCATTAAATGCAACACCGGCATGATTTTTGGCACAGTAACGAAAATGACCCAAACGAACCAAAACATCACTATTGGCTACATAAATGTGGATTTGGCATGTTCGTTTCGTTTCTGGACGAATCGGTGCATCGTTTCATTTCCGGCCCGGATCGATGCATTAAATGCAACACCGGCATGGTTTTCGGCACATTAACGAAACTGACCCAAACGAACCAAAACATTACTATTGGGTCCAAAAAAGTGGATTGGGTGCGTTCATTTTGTTTCTGGATGAATCGGTGCATCGTTTCATTTCCGGCCCGGATCGATGCATTAGATGCAACACTGGCATGATTTTCATCACAGTAACGAAACTGACCCAAACGAACCGAAACATAACTATTGGGTCCAAAAAAGTGGATTGGGTGCGTTTGTTTCATTTCTGGACGAATCGGTGCATCGTTTCTTTTCCGGCCCGGATCGGTGCATTAAATGCAACACCGACATGGTTTTCGGCACAGTAACGAAACTGACCCAAACGAACCAAAACATCACTATTGGGTCCAAAAAAGTGGATTGGGTGCGTTCATTTTGTTTCTAGATGAATCGGTGCATCGTTCCATTTCCGGCCCGGATCGATGCATTAAATGCAACACCGGCATGATTTTTGGCACAGTAACAAAAATGACCCAAACGAACCAAAACATCACTATTGGCTACATAAATGTGGATTTGGCATGTTCGTTTCATTTCTGGACGAATCGGTGCAACGTTTCATTTCCGGCCCGGATCGGTGCATTAAATGCAACACCGGCATGGTTTTCGGCACAGTAACGAAACTGACCCAAACGAACCAAAACATTACTATTGGGTCCAAAAAAGTGGATTGGGTGCGTTCATTTTGTTTCTGGTTGAATCGGTGCATCGTTTCATTTCCGGCCCGGATCGATGCATTAAATGCAACACTGGCATGATTTTCGTCACAGTAACGAAACTGACCCAAACGAACCGAAACATAACTATTGGGTCCAAAAAAGTGGATTGGGTGCGTTTGTTTCATTTCTGGATGAATCGGTGCATCGTTTCTTTTCCGGCCCGGATCGGTGCATTAAATGCAACACCGGCATGGTTTTCGGCACAGTAACGAAACTGACCCAAACGAACCAAAACATCACTATTGGGTCCAAAAAAGTGGATTGGGTGCGTTCATTTTGTTTCCAGATGAATCGGTGCATCGTTCCATTTCCGGCCCGGATCGATGCATTAAATGCAACACCGGCATGATTTTTGGCACAGTAACGAAAATGACCCAAATGAACCAAAACATCACTATTGGCTACATAAATGTGGATTTGGCATGTTCGTTTCGTTTCTGGACGAATCGGTGCATCGTTTCATTTCCGGCCCGGATCGATGCATTAAATGCAACACCGGCATGATTTTTGGCACAGTAACGAAACTGACCCAAACAAACCAAAACATTACTATTGGGTCCAAAGAAGTGGATTGGGTGCGTTCATTTTGTTTCTGGATGAATCGGTGCATCATTTCATTTCCGGCCCGGATCGATGCATTAAATGCAACACTGGCATGATTTTCGTCACAGTAACGAAACTGACCCAAACGAACCGAAACATAACTATTGGGTCCAAAAAAGTGGATTGGGTGCGTTTGTTTCATTTCTGGATGAATCGGTGCATCGTTTCTTTTCCGGCCCGGATCGGTGCATTAAATGCAACACCGACATGGTTTTCGGCACAGTAACGAAACTGACCCAAACGAACCAAAACATCACTATTGGGTCCAAAAAAGTGGATTGGGTGCGTTCATTTTGTTTCTGGATGAATCGGTGCATCGTTTCATTTCCGGCCCGGATCGATGCATTAGATGCAACACTGGCATGATTTTCATCACAGTAACGAAACTGACCCAAACGAACCGAAACATAACTATTGGGTCCAAAAAAGTGGATTGGGTGCGTTTGTTTCATTTCTGGACGAATCGGTGCATCGTTTCTTTTCCGGCCCGGATCGGTGCATTAAATGCAACACCGACATGGTTTTCGGCACAGTAACGAAACTGACCCAAACGAACCAAAACATCACTATTGGGTCCAAAAAAGTGGATTGGGTGCGTTCATTTTGTTTCTAGATGAATCGGTGCATCGTTCCATTTCCGGCCCGGATCGATGCATTAAATGCAACACCGGCATGATTTTTGGCACAATAACGAAAATGACCCAAACGAACCAAAACATCACTATTGGCTACATAAATGTGGATTTGGCATGTTCGTTTCATTTCTGGACGAATCGGTGCATCGTTTCATTTCCGGCCCGGATCGGTGCATTAAATGCAACACCGGCATGGTTTTCGGCACAGTAACGAAACTGACCCAAACAAACCAAAACATTACTATTGGGTCCAAAAAAGTGGATTGGGTGCGTTCATTTTGTTTCTGGATGAATCGGTGCATCATTTCATTTCCGGCCCGGATCGATGCATTAGATGCAACACTGGCATGATTTTCGTCACAGTAACGAAACTGACCCAAATGAACCGAAACATAACTATTGGGTCCAAAAAAGTGGATTGGGTGCGTTTGTTTCATTTCTGGATGAATCGGTGCATCGTTTCATTTCCGGCCCGGATCGGTGCATTAAATGCAACACCGGCATGGTTTTCGGCACAGTAACGAAACTGACCCAAACGAACCAAAACATCACTATTGGGTGAAAAAAAGTGGATTGGGTGCGTTCATTTTGTTTCTAGATGAATCGGTGCATCGTTCCATTTCCGGCCCGGATCGATGCATTAAATGCAACACCGGCATGATTTTTGGCACAGTAACGAAAATGACCCAAACGAACCAAAACATCACTATTGGCTACATAAATGTGGATTTGGCATGTTCGTTTCATTTCTGGACGAATCGGTGCATCGTTTCATTACCGGCCCGGATCGATGCATTAAATGCAACACCGGCATGGTTTTCGGCACATTAACGAAACTGACCCAAACGAACCAAAACATTACTATTGGGTCCAAAAAAGTGGATTGGGTGCGTTCATTTTGTTTCTGGATGAATCGGTGCATCGTTTAATTTCCGGCCCGGATCGATGCATTAGATGCAACACTGGCATGATTTTCATCACAGTAACGAAACTGACCCAAACGAACCGAAACATAACTATTGGGTCCAAAAAAGTGGATTGGGTGCGTTTGTTTCATTTCTGGACGAATCGGTGCATCGTTTCTTTTCCGGCCCGGATCGGTGCATTAAATGCAACACCGACATGGTTTTCGGCACAGTAACGAAACTGACCCAAACGAACCAAAACATCACTATTCAGTCCAAAAAAGTGGATTGGGTGCGTTCATTTTGTTTCTAGATGAATCGGTGCATCGTTCCATTTCCGGCCCGGATCGATGCATTAAATGCAACACCGGCATGATTTTTGGCACAGTAACAAAAATGACCCAAACGAACCAAAACATCACTATTGGCTACATAAATGTGGATTTGGCATGTTCGTTTCATTTCTGGACGAATCGGTGCATCGTTTCATTTCCGGCCCGGATCGGTGCATTAAATGCAACACCGGCATGGTTTTTGGCACAGTAACGAAACTGACCCAAACGAACCAAAACATTACTATTGGGTCCAAATAAGTGGATTGGGTGCGTTCATTTTGTTTCTGGATGAATCGGTGCATCGTTTCATTTCCGGCCCGGATCGATGCATTAAATAAAACACTGGCATGATTTTCGTCACAGTAACGAAACTGACCCAAACGAACCGAAACATAACTATTGGCTACATAAATGTGGATTTGGCATGTTCGTTTCGTTTCTGGACGAATCGGAGCATCGTTTCATTTCCGGCCCGGATCTGTGCATTAAATGCAACACCGGCATGGTTTTCGGCACAGTAACGAAACTGACCCAAACGAACCAAAACATTACTATTGGGTCCAAAAAAGTGGATTGGGTGCGTTCATTTTGTTTCTGGATGAATCGGTGCATCGTTTCATCTCCGGCCCGGATCGGTGCATTAAATGCAACACCGGCATGGTTTTCGGCACAGTAACGAAACTGACCCAAACGAACCAAAACATCACTATTGGGTCCAAAAAAGTGGATTGGGTGCATTCATTTTGTTTCTAGATGAATCGGTGCATCGTTCCATTTCCGGCCCGGATCGATGCATTAAATGCAACACCGGCATGATTTTTGGCACAATAACGAAAATGACCCAAACGAACCAAAACATCACTATTGGCTACATAAATGTGGATTTGGCATGTTCGTTTCATTTCTGGACGAATCGGTGCATCGTTTCATTTCCGGCCCGGATCGGTGCATTAAATGCAACACCGGCATGGTTTTCGGCACAGTAACGAAACTGACCCAAACGAACCAAAACATTACTATTGGGTCCAAAAAAGTGGATTGGGTGCGTTCATTTTTTTTCTGGATGAATCGGTGCATCATTTCATTTCCGGCCCGGATCGATGCATTAGATGCAACACTGGCATGATTTTCGTCACAGTAACGAAACTGACCCAAATGAACCGAAACATAACTATTGGGTCCAAAAAAGTGGATTGGGTGCGTTTGTTTCATTTCTGGATGAATCGGTGCATCGTTTCATTTCCGGCCCGGATCGGTGCATTAAATGCAACACCGGCATGGTTTTCGGCACAGTAACGAAACTGACCCAAACGAACCAAAACATCACTATTGGGTGAAAAAAAGTGGATTGGGTGCGTTCATTTTGTTTCTAGATGAATCGGTGCATCGTTCCATTTCCGGCCCGGATCGATGCATTAAATGCAACACCGGCATGATTTTTGGCACAGTAACGAAAATGACCCAAACGAACCAAAACATCACTATTGGCTACATAAATGTGGATTTGGCATGTTCGTTTCGTTTCTGGACGAATCGGTGCAACGTTTCATTTCCGGCCCGGATCGGTGCATTAAATGCAACACCGGCATGGTTTTCGGCACAGTAACGAAACTGACCCAAACGAACCAAAACATTACTATTGGGTCCAAAAAAGTGGATTGGGTGCGTTCATTTTGTTTCTGGTTGAATCGGTGCATCGTTTCATTTCCGGCCCGGATCGATGCATTAAATGCAACACTGGCATGATTTTCGTCACAGTAACGAAACTGACCCAAACGAACCGAAACATAACTATTGGGTCCAAAAAAGTGGATTGGGTGCGTTTATTTCATTTCTGGATGAATCGGTGCATCGTTTCTTTTCCGGCCCGGATCGGTGCATTAAATGCAACACCGGCATGGTTTTCGGCACAGTAACGAAACTGACCCAAACGAACCAAAACATCACTATTGGGTCCAAAAAAGTGGATTGGGTGCGTTCATTTTGTTTCTAGATGAATCGGTGCATCGTTCCATTTCCGGCCCGGATCGATGCATTAAATGCAACACCGGCATGATTTTTGGCACAGTAACGAAAATGACCCAAACGAACCAAAACATCACTATTGGCTACATAAATGTGGATTTGGCATGTTCGTTTCGTTTCTGGACGAATCGGTGCATCGTTTCATTTCCGGCCCGGATCGATGCATTAAATGCAACACCGGCATGGTTTTCGGCACATTAACGAAACTGAACCAAACGAACCAAAACATTACTATTGGGTCCAAAAAAGTGGATTGGGTGCGTTCATTTTGTTTCTGGATGAATCGGTGCATCGTTTCATTTCCGGCCCGGATCGATGCATTAGATGCAACACTGGCATGATTTTCATCACAGTAACGAAACTGACCCAAACGAACCGAAACATAACTATTGGGTCCAAAAAAGTGGATTGGGTGCGTTTGTTTCATTTCTGGACGAATCGGTGCATCGTTTCTTTTCCGGCCCGGATCGGTGCATTAAATGCAACACCGACATGGTTTTCGGCACAGTAACGAAACTGACCCAAACGAACCAAAACATCACTATTCGGTCCAAAAAAGTGGATTGGGTGCGTTCATTTTGTTTCTAGATGAATCGGTGCATCGTTCCATTTCCGGCCCGGATCGATGCATTAAATGCAACACCGGCATGATTTTTGGCACAGTAACAAAAATGACCCAAACGAACCAAAACATCACTATTGGCTACATAAATGTGGATTTGGCATGTTCGTTTCATTTCTGGACGAATCGGTGCATCGTTTCATTTCCGGCCCGGATCGGTGCATTAAATGCAACACCGGCATGGTTTTCGGCACAGTAACGAAACTGACCCAAATGAACCAAAACATTACTATTGGGTCCAAAGAAGTGGATTGGGTGCGTTCATTTTGTTTCTGGATGAATCGGTGCATCGTTTCATTTCCGGCCCGGATCGATGCATTAAATAAAACACTGGCATGATTTTCGTCACAGTAACGAAACTGACCCAAACGAACCGAAACATAACTATTGGCTACATAAATGTGGATTTGGCATGTTCGTTTCGTTTCTGGACGAATCGGAGCATCGTTTCATTTCCGGCCCGGATCTGTGCATTAAATGCAACACCGGCATGGTTTTCGGCACAGTAACGAAACTAACCCAAACGAACCAAAACATTACTATTGGGTCCAAAAAAGTGGATTGGGTGCGTTCATTTTGTTTCTGGATGAATCGGTGCATCGTTTCATCTCCGGCCCGGATCGGTGCATTAAATGCAACACCGGCATGGTTTTCGGCACAGTAACGAAACTGACCCAAACGAACCAAAACATCACTATTGGGTCCAAAAAAGTGGATTGGGTGCATTCATTTTGTTTCTAGATGAATCGGTGCATCGTTCCATTTCCGGCCCGGATCGATGCATTAAATGCAACACCGGCATGATTTTTGGCACAGTAACGAAAATGACCCAAACGAACCAAAACATCACTATTGGCTACATAAATGTGGATTTGGCATGTTCGTTTCGTTTCTGGACGAATCGGTGCATCGTTTCATTTCCGGCCCGGATCGGTGCATTAAATGCAACACCGGCATGGTTTTCGGCACATTAACGAAACTGACCCAAATGAACCAAAACATTACTATTGGGTCCAAAAAAGTGGATTGGGTGCGTTCATTTTGTTTCTGGATGAATCGGTGCATCGTTTCATTTCCGGCCCGGATCGATGCATTAGATGCAACACTGGCATGATTTTCATCACAGTAACGAAATTGACCCAAACGAACCGAAACATAACTATTGGGTCCAAAAAAGTGGATTGGGTGCGTTTGTTTCATTTCTGGACGAATCGGTGCATCGTTTCTTTTCCGGCCCGGATCGGTGCATTAAATGCAACACCGACATGGTTTTCGGCACAGTAACGAAACTGACCCAAACGAACCAAAACATCACTATTGGGTCCAAAAAAGTGGATTGGGTGCGTTCATTTTGTTTCTAGATGAATCGGTGCATCGTTCCATTTCCGGCCCGGATCGATGCATTAGATGCAACACCGGCATGATTTTTGGCACAATAACGAAAATGACCCAAACGAACCAAAACATCACTATTGGCTACATAAATGTGGATTTGGCATGTTCGTTTCATTTCTGGACGAATCGGTGCATCGTTTCATTTCCGGCCCGGATCGGTGCATTAAATGCAACACCGGCATGGTTTTCGGCACAGTAACGAAACTGACCCAAACGAACCAAAACATTACTATTGGGTCCAAAAAAGTGGATTGGGTGCGTTCATTTTGTTTCTGGATGAATCGGTGCATCATTTCATTTCCGGCCCGGATCGATGCATTAGATGCAACACTGGCATGATTTTCGTCACAGTAACGAAACTGACCCAAATGAACCGAAACATAACTATTGGGTCCAAAAAAGTGGATTGGGTGCGTTTGTTTCATTTCTGGATGAATCGGTGCATCGTTTCATTTCCGGCCCGGATCGGTGCATTAAATGCAACACCGGCATGGTTTTCGGCACAGTAACGAAACTGACCCAAACGAACCAAAACATCACTATTGGGTGAAAAAAAGTGGATTGGGTGCGTTCATTTTGTTTCTAGATGAATCGGTGCATCGTTCCATTTCCGGCCCGGATCGATGCATTAAATGCAACACCGGCATGATTTTTGGCACAGTAACGAAAATGACCCAAACGAACCAAAACATCACTATTGGCTACATAAATGTGGATTTGGCATGTTCGTTTCGTTTCTGGACGAATCGGTGCATCGTTTCATTACCGGCCCGGATCGATGCATTAAATGCAACACCGGCATGGTTTTCGGCACATTAACGAAACTGACCCAAACGAACCAAAACATTACTATTGGGTCCAAAAAAGTGGATTGGGTGCGTTCATTTTGTTTCTGGATGAATCGGTGCATCGTTTCATTTCCGGCCCGGATCGATGCATTAGATGCAACACTGGCATGATTTTCATCACAGTAACGAAACTGACCCAAACGAACCGAAACATAACTATTGGGTCCAAAAAAGTGGATTGGGTGCGTTTGTTTCATTTCTGGACGAATCGGTGCATCGTTTCTTTTCCGGCCCGGATCGGTGCATTAAATGCAACACCGACATGGTTTTCGGCACAGTAACGAAACTGACCCAAACGAACCAAAACATCACTATTCAGTCCAAAAAAGTGGATTGGGTGCGTTCATTTTGTTTCTAGATGAATCGGTGCATCGTTCCATTTCCGGCCCGGATCGATGCATTAAATGCAACACCGGCATGATTTTTGGCACAGTAACAAAAATGACCCAAACGAACCAAAACATCACTATTGGCTACATAAATGTGGATTTGGCATGTTCGTTTCATTTCTGGACGAATCGGTGCATCGTTTCATTTCCGGCCCGGATCGGTGCATTAAATGCAACACCGGCATGGTTTTTGGCACAGTAACGAAACTGACCCAAACGAACCAAAACATTACTATTGGGTCCAAATAAGTGGATTGGGTGCGTTCATTTTGTTTCTGGATGAATCGGTGCATCGTTTCATTTCCGGCCCGGATCGATGCATTAAATAAAACACTGGCATGATTTTCGTCACAGTAACGAAACTGACCCAAACGAACCGAAACATAACTATTGGCTACATAAATGTGGATTTGGCATGTTCGTTTCGTTTCTGGACGAATCGGAGCATCGTTTCATTTCCGGCCCGGATCTGTGCATTAAATGCAACACCGGCATGGTTTTCGGCACAGTAACGAAACTGACCCAAACGAACCAAAACATTACTATTGGGTCCAAAAAAGTGGATTGGGTGCGTTCATTTTGTTTCTGGATGAATCGGTGCATCGTTTCATCTCCGGCCCGGATCGGTGCATTAAATGCAACACCGGCATGGTTTTCGGCACAGTAACGAAACTGACCCAAACGAACCAAAACATCACTATTGGGTCCAAAAAAGTGGATTGGGTGCATTCATTTTGTTTCTAGATGAATCGGTGCATCGTTCCATTTCCGGCCCGGATCGATGCATTAAATGCAACACCGGCATGATTTTTGGCACAATAACGAAAATGACCCAAACGAACCAAAACATCACTATTGGCTACATAAATGTGGATTTGGCATGTTCGTTTCATTTCTGGACGAATCGGTGCATCGTTTCATTTCCGGCCCGGATCGGTGCATTAAATGCAACACCGGCATGGTTTTCGGCACAGTAACGAAACTGACCCAAACGAACCAAAACATTACTATTGGGTCCAAAAAAGTGGATTGGGTGCGTTCATTTTTTTTCTGGATGAATCGGTGCATCATTTCATTTCCGGCCCGGATCGATGCATTAGATGCAACACTGGCATGATTTTCGTCACAGTAACGAAACTGACCCAAATGAACCGAAACATAACTATTGGGTCCAAAAAAGTGGATTGGGTGCGTTTGTTTCATTTCTGGATGAATCGGTGCATCGTTTCATTTCCGGCCCGGATCGGTGCATTAAATGCAACACCGGCATGGTTTTCGGCACAGTAACGAAACTGACCCAAACGAACCAAAACATCACTATTGGGTGAAAAAAAGTGGATTGGGTGCGTTCATTTTGTTTCTAGATGAATCGGTGCATCGTTCCATTTCCGGCCCGGATCGATGCATTAAATGCAACACCGGCATGATTTTTGGCACAGTAACGAAAATGACCCAAACGAACCAAAACATCACTATTGGCTACATAAATGTGGATTTGGCATGTTCGTTTCGTTTCTGGACGAATCGGTGCAACGTTTCATTTCCGGCCCGGATCGGTGCATTAAATGCAACACCGGCATGGTTTTCGGCACAGTAACGAAACTGACCCAAACGAACCAAAACATTACTATTGGGTCCAAAAAAGTGGATTGGGTGCGTTCATTTTTTTTCTGGATGAATCGGTGCATCATTTCATTTCCGGCCCGGATCGATGCATTAGATGCAACACTGGCATGATTTTCGTCACAGTAACGAAACTGACCCAAATGAACCGAAACATAACTATTGGGTCCAAAAAAGTGGATTGGGTGCGTTTGTTTCATTTCTGGATGAATCGGTGCATCGTTTCATTTCCGGCCCGGATCGGTGCATTAAATGCAACACCGGCATGGTTTTCGGCACAGTAACGAAACTGACCCAAACGAACCAAAACATCACTATTGGGTGAAAAAAAGTGGATTGGGTGCGTTCATTTTGTTTCTAGATGAATCGGTGCATCGTTCCATTTCCGGCCCGGATCGATGCATTAAATGCAACACCGGCATGATTTTTGGCACAGTAACGAAAATGACCCAAACGAACCAAAACATCACTATTGGCTACATAAATGTGGATTTGGCATGTTCGTTTCGTTTCTGGACGAATCGGTGCAACGTTTCATTTCCGGCCCGGATCGGTGCATTAAATGCAACACCGGCATGGTTTTCGGCACAGTAACGAAACTGACCCAAACGAACCAAAACATTACTATTGGGTCCAAAAAAGTGGATTGGGTGCGTTCATTTTGTTTCTGGTTGAATCGGTGCATCGTTTCATTTCCGGCCCGGATCGATGCATTAAATGCAACACTGGCATGATTTTCGTCACAGTAACGAAACTGACCCAAACGAACCGAAACATAACTATTGGGTCCAAAAAAGTGGATTGGGTGCGTTTATTTCATTTCTGGATGAATCGGTGCATCGTTTCTTTTCCGGCCCGGATCGGTGCATTAAATGCAACACCGGCATGGTTTTCGGCACAGTAACGAAACTGACCCAAACGAACCAAAACATCACTATTGGGTCCAAAAAAGTGGATTGGGTGCGTTCATTTTGTTTCTAGATGAATCGGTGCATCGTTCCATTTCCGGCCCGGATCGATGCATTAAATGCAACACCGGCATGATTTTTGGCACAGTAACGAAAATGACCCAAACGAACCAAAACATCACTATTGGCTACATAAATGTGGATTTGGCATGTTCGTTTCGTTTCTGGACGAATCGGTGCATCGTTTCATTTCCGGCCCGGATCGATGCATTAAATGCAACACCGGCATGGTTTTCGGCACATTAACGAAACTGAACCAAACGAACCAAAACATTACTATTGGGTCCAAAAAAGTGGATTGGGTGCGTTCATTTTGTTTCTGGATGAATCGGTGCATCGTTTCATTTCCGGCCCGGATCGATGCATTAGATGCAACACTGGCATGATTTTCATCACAGTAACGAAACTGACCCAAACGAACCGAAACATAACTATTGGGTCCAAAAAAGTGGATTGGGTGCGTTTGTTTCATTTCTGGACGAATCGGTGCATCGTTTCTTTTCCGGCCCGGATCGGTGCATTAAATGCAACACCGACATGGTTTTCGGCACAGTAACGAAACTGACCCAAACGAACCAAAACATCACTATTCGGTCCAAAAAAGTGGATTGGGTGCGTTCATTTTGTTTCTAGATGAATCGGTGCATCGTTCCATTTCCGGCCCGGATCGATGCATTAAATGCAACACCGGCATGATTTTTGGCACAGTAACAAAAATGACCCAA
Source organism: Echinochloa phyllopogon (assembly GCA_033239725.1). Classification (NCBI taxonomy): domain Eukaryota; kingdom Viridiplantae; phylum Streptophyta; class Magnoliopsida; order Poales; family Poaceae; genus Echinochloa; species Echinochloa phyllopogon. The sequence goes on from BTCW01000018.1 coordinate 37,455,720, forward strand.
ACGAACCAAAACATCACTATTGGCTACATAAATGTGGATTTGGCATGTTCGTTTCATTTCTGGACGAATCGGTGCATCGTTTCATTTCCGGCCCGGATCGGTGCATTAAATGCAACACCGGCATGGTTTTCGGCACAGTAACGAAACTGACCCAAATGAACCAAAACATTACTATTGGGTCCAAAGAAGTGGATTGGGTGCGTTCATTTTGTTTCTGGATGAATCGGTGCATCGTTTCATTTCCGGCCCGGATCGATGCATTAAATAAAACACTGGCATGATTTTCGTCACAGTAACGAAACTGACCCAAACGAACCGAAACATAACTATTGGCTACATAAATGTGGATTTGGCATGTTCGTTTCGTTTCTGGACGAATCGGAGCATCGTTTCATTTCCGGCCCGGATCTGTGCATTAAATGCAACACCGGCATGGTTTTCGGCACAGTAACGAAACTAACCCAAACGAACCAAAACATTACTATTGGGTCCAAAAAAGTGGATTGGGTGCGTTCATTTTGTTTCTGGATGAATCGGTGCATCGTTTCATCTCCGGCCCGGATCGGTGCATTAAATGCAACACCGGCATGGTTTTCGGCACAGTAACGAAACTGACCCAAACGAACCAAAACATCACTATTGGGTCCAAAAAAGTGGATTGGGTGCATTCATTTTGTTTCTAGATGAATCGGTGCATCGTTCCATTTCCGGCCCGGATCGATGCATTAAATGCAACACCGGCATGATTTTTGGCACAGTAACGAAAATGACCCAAACGAACCAAAACATCACTATTGGCTACATAAATGTGGATTTGGCATGTTCGTTTCGTTTCTGGACGAATCGGTGCATCGTTTCATTTCCGGCCCGGATCGGTGCATTAAATGCAACACCGGCATGGTTTTCGGCACATTAACGAAACTGACCCAAATGAACCAAAACATTACTATTGGGTCCAAAAAAGTGGATTGGGTGCGTTCATTTTGTTTCTGGATGAATCGGTGCATCGTTTCATTTCCGGCCCGGATCGATGCATTAGATGCAACACTGGCATGATTTTCATCACAGTAACGAAACTGACCCAAACGAACCGAAACATAACTATTGGGTCCAAAAAAGTGGATTGGGTGCGTTTGTTTCATTTCTGGACGAATCGGTGCATCGTTTCTTTTCCGGCCCGGATCGGTGCATTAAATGCAACACCGACATGGTTTTCGGCACAGTAACGAAACTGACCCAAACGAACCAAAACATCACTATTGGGTCCAAAAAAGTGGATTGGGTGCGTTCATTTTGTTTCTAGATGAATCGGTGCATCGTTCCATTTCCGGCCCGGATCGATGCATTAGATGCAACACCGGCATGATTTTTGGCACAATAACGAAAATGACCCAAACGAACCAAAACATCACTATTGGCTACATAAATGTGGATTTGGCATGTTCGTTTCATTTCTGGACGAATCGGTGCATCGTTTCATTTCCGGCCCGGATCGGTGCATTAAATGCAACACCGGCATGGTTTTCGGCACAGTAACGAAACTGACCCAAACGAACCAAAACATTACTATTGGGTCCAAAAAAGTGGATTGGGTGCGTTCATTTTGTTTCTGGATGAATCGGTGCATCATTTCATTTCCGGCCCGGATCGATGCATTAGATGCAACACTGGCATGATTTTCGTCACAGTAACGAAACTGACCCAAATGAACCGAAACATAACTATTGGGTCCAAAAAAGTGGATTGGGTGCGTTTGTTTCATTTCTGGATGAATCGGTGCATCGTTTCATTTCCGGCCCGGATCGGTGCATTAAATGCAACACCGGCATGGTTTTCGGCACAGTAACGAAACTGACCCAAACGAACCAAAACATCACTATTGGGTGAAAAAAAGTGGATTGGGTGCGTTCATTTTGTTTCTAGATGAATCGGTGCATCGTTCCATTTCCGGCCCGGATCGATGCATTAAATGCAACACCGGCATGATTTTTGGCACAGTAACGAAAATGACCCAAACGAACCAAAACATCACTATTGGCTACATAAATGTGGATTTGGCATGTTCGTTTCGTTTCTGGACGAATCGGTGCATCGTTTCATTACCGGCCCGGATCGATGCATTAAATGCAACACCGGCATGGTTTTCGGCACATTAACGAAACTGACCCAAACGAACCAAAACATTACTATTGGGTCCAAAAAAGTGGATTGGGTGCGTTCATTTTGTTTCTGGATGAATCGGTGCATCGTTTCATTTCCGGCCCGGATCGATGCATTAGATGCAACACTGGCATGATTTTCATCACAGTAACGAAACTGACCCAAACGAACCGAAACATAACTATTGGGTCCAAAAAAGTGGATTGGGTGCGTTTGTTTCATTTCTGGACGAATCGGTGCATCGTTTCTTTTCCGGCCCGGATCGGTGCATTAAATGCAACACCGACATGGTTTTCGGCACAGTAACGAAACTGACCCAAACGAACCAAAACATCACTATTCAGTCCAAAAAAGTGGATTGGGTGCGTTCATTTTGTTTCTAGATGAATCGGTGCATCGTTCCATTTCCGGCCCGGATCGATGCATTAAATGCAACACCGGCATGATTTTTGGCACAGTAACAAAAATGACCCAAACGAACCAAAACATCACTATTGGCTACATAAATGTGGATTTGGCATGTTCGTTTCATTTCTGGACGAATCGGTGCATCGTTTCATTTCCGGCCCGGATCGGTGCATTAAATGCAACACCGGCATGGTTTTTGGCACAGTAACGAAACTGACCCAAACGAACCAAAACATTACTATTGGGTCCAAATAAGTGGATTGGGTGCGTTCATTTTGTTTCTGGATGAATCGGTGCATCGTTTCATTTCCGGCCCGGATCGATGCATTAAATAAAACACTGGCATGATTTTCGTCACAGTAACGAAACTGACCCAAACGAACCGAAACATAACTATTGGCTACATAAATGTGGATTTGGCATGTTCGTTTCGTTTCTGGACGAATCGGAGCATCGTTTCATTTCCGGCCCGGATCTGTGCATTAAATGCAACACCGGCATGGTTTTCGGCACAGTAACGAAACTGACCCAAACGAACCAAAACATTACTATTGGGTCCAAAAAAGTGGATTGGGTGCGTTCATTTTGTTTCTGGATGAATCGGTGCATCGTTTCATCTCCGGCCCGGATCGGTGCATTAAATGCAACACCGGCATGGTTTTCGGCACAGTAACGAAACTGACCCAAACGAACCAAAACATCACTATTGGGTCCAAAAAAGTGGATTGGGTGCATTCATTTTGTTTCTAGATGAATCGGTGCATCGTTCCATTTCCGGCCCGGATCGATGCATTAAATGCAACACCGGCATGATTTTTGGCACAATAACGAAAATGACCCAAACGAACCAAAACATCACTATTGGCTACATAAATGTGGATTTGGCATGTTCGTTTCATTTCTGGACGAATCGGTGCATCGTTTCATTTCCGGCCCGGATCGGTGCATTAAATGCAACACCGGCATGGTTTTCGGCACAGTAACGAAACTGACCCAAACGAACCAAAACATTACTATTGGGTCCAAAAAAGTGGATTGGGTGCGTTCATTTTTTTTCTGGATGAATCGGTGCATCATTTCATTTCCGGCCCGGATCGATGCATTAGATGCAACACTGGCATGATTTTCGTCACAGTAACGAAACTGACCCAAATGAACCGAAACATAACTATTGGGTCCAAAAAAGTGGATTGGGTGCGTTTGTTTCATTTCTGGATGAATCGGTGCATCGTTTCATTTCCGGCCCGGATCGGTGCATTAAATGCAACACCGGCATGGTTTTCGGCACAGTAACGAAACTGACCCAAACGAACCAAAACATCACTATTGGGTGAAAAAAAGTGGATTGGGTGCGTTCATTTTGTTTCTAGATGAATCGGTGCATCGTTCCATTTCCGGCCCGGATCGATGCATTAAATGCAACACCGGCATGATTTTTGGCACAGTAACGAAAATGACCCAAACGAACCAAAACATCACTATTGGCTACATAAATGTGGATTTGGCATGTTCGTTTCGTTTCTGGACGAATCGGTGCAACGTTTCATTTCCGGCCCGGATCGGTGCATTAAATGCAACACCGGCATGGTTTTCGGCACAGTAACGAAACTGACCCAAACGAACCAAAACATTACTATTGGGTCCAAAAAAGTGGATTGGGTGCGTTCATTTTGTTTCTGGTTGAATCGGTGCATCGTTTCATTTCCGGCCCGGATCGATGCATTAAATGCAACACTGGCATGATTTTCGTCACAGTAACGAAACTGACCCAAACGAACCGAAACATAACTATTGGGTCCAAAAAAGTGGATTGGGTGCGTTTGTTTCATTTCTGGATGAATCGGTGCATCGTTTCTTTTCCGGCCCGGATCGGTGCATTAAATGCAACACCGGCATGGTTTTCGGCACAGTAACGAAACTGACCCAAACGAACCAAAACATCACTATTGGGTGAAAAAAAGTGGATTGGGTGCGTTCATTTTGTTTCTAGATGAATCGGTGCATCGTTTCATTTCCGGCCCGGATCGATGCATTAGATGCAACACCGGCATGGTTTTCGGCACAGTAACGAAACTGACCCAAACGAACCAAAACATCACTATTGGGTGAAAAAAAGTGGATTGGGTGCGTTCATTTTGTTTCTAGATGAATCGGTGCATCGTTCCATTTCCGGCCCGGATCGATGCATTAAATGCAACACCGGCATGATTTTTGGCACAGTAACGAAAATGACCCAAACGAACCAAAACATCACTATTGGCTACATAAATGTGGATTTGGCATGTTCGTTTCGTTTCTGGACGAATCGGTGCATCGTTTCATTACCGGCCCGGATCGATGCATTAAATGCAACACCGGCATGGTTTTCGGCACATTAACGAAACTGACCCAAACGAACCAAAACATTACTATTGGGTCCAAAAAAGTGGATTGGGTGCGTTCATTTTGTTTCTGGATGAATCGGTGCATCGTTTCATTTCCGGCCCGGATCGATGCATTAGATGCAACACTGGCATGATTTTCATCACAGTAACGAAACTGACCCAAACGAACCGAAACATAACTATTGGGTCCAAAAAAGTGGATTGGGTGCGTTTGTTTCATTTCTGGACGAATCGGTGCATCGTTTCTTTTCCGGCCCGGATCGGTGCATTAAATGCAACACCGACATGGTTTTCGGCACAGTAACGAAACTGACCCAAACGAACCAAAACATCACTATTCAGTCCAAAAAAGTGGATTGGGTGCGTTCATTTTGTTTCTAGATGAATCGGTGCATCGTTCCATTTCCGGCCCGGATCGATGCATTAAATGCAACACCGGCATGATTTTTGGCACAGTAACAAAAATGACCCAAACGAACCAAAACATCACTATTGGCTACATAAATGTGGATTTGGCATGTTCGTTTCATTTCTGGACGAATCGGTGCATCGTTTCATTTCCGGCCCGGATCGGTGCATTAAATGCAACACCGGCATGGTTTTCGGCACAGTAACGAAACTGACCCAAACGAACCAAAACATTACTATTGGGTCCAAAGAAGTGGATTGGGTGCGTTCATTTTGTTTCTGGATGAATCGGTGCATCGTTTCATTTCCGGCCCGGATCGATGCATTAAATAAAACACTGGCATGATTTTCGTCACAGTAACGAAACTGACCCAAACGAACCGAAACATAACTATTGGCTACATAAATGTGGATTTGGCATGTTCGTTTCGTTTCTGGACGAATCGGAGCATCGTTTCATTTCCGGCCCGGATCTGTGCATTAAATGCAACACCGGCATGGTTTTCGGCACAGTAACGAAACTGACCCAAACGAACCAAAACATTACTATTGGGTCCAAAAAAGTGGATTGGGTGCGTTCATTTTGTTTCTGGATGAATCGGTGCATCGTTTCATCTCCGGCCCGGATCGGTGCATTAAATGCAACACCGGCATGGTTTTCGGCACAGTAACGAAACTGACCCAAACGAACCAAAACATCACTATTGGGTCCAAAAAAGTGGATTGGGTGCATTCATTTTGTTTCTAGATGAATCGGTGCATCGTTCCATTTCCGGCCCGGATCGATGCATTAAATGCAACACCGGCATGATTTTTGGCACAATAACGAAAATGACCCAAACGAACCAAAACATCACTATTGGCTACATAAATGTGGATTTGGCATGTTCGTTTCATTTCTGGACGAATCGGTGCATCGTTTCATTTCCGGCCCGGATCGGTGCATTAAATGCAACACCGGCATGGTTTTCGGCACAGTAACGAAACTGACCCAAACGAACCAAAACATTACTATTGGGTCCAAAAAAGTGGATTGGGTGCGTTCATTTTTTTTCTGGATGAATCGGTGCATCATTTCATTTCCGGCCCGGATCGATGCATTAGATGCAACACTGGCATGATTTTCGTCACAGTAACGAAACTGACCCAAATGAACCGAAACATAACTATTGGGTCCAAAAAAGTGGATTGGGTGCGTTTGTTTCATTTCTGGATGAATCGGTGCATCGTTTCATTTCCGGCCCGGATCGGTGCATTAAATGCAACACCGGCATGGTTTTCGGCACAGTAACGAAACTGACCCAAACGAACCAAAACATCACTATTGGGTGAAAAAAAGTGGATTGGGTGCGTTCATTTTGTTTCTAGATGAATCGGTGCATCGTTCCATTTCCGGCCCGGATCGATGCATTAAATGCAACACCGGCATGATTTTTGGCACAGTAACGAAAATGACCCAAACGAACCAAAACATCACTATTGGCTACATAAATGTGGATTTGGCATGTTCGTTTCGTTTCTGGACGAATCGGTGCAACGTTTCATTTCCGGCCCGGATCGGTGCATTAAATGCAACACCGGCATGGTTTTCGGCACAGTAACGAAACTGACCCAAACGAACCAAAACATTACTATTGGGTCCAAAAAAGTGGATTGGGTGCGTTCATTTTGTTTCTGGTTGAATCGGTGCATCGTTTCATTTCCGGCCCGGATCGATGCATTAAATGCAACACTGGCATGATTTTCGTCACAGTAACGAAACTGACCCAAACGAACCGAAACATAACTATTGGGTCCAAAAAAGTGGATTGGGTGCGTTTGTTTCATTTCTGGATGAATCGGTGCATCGTTTCTTTTCCGGCCCGGATCGGTGCATTAAATGCAACACCGGCATGGTTTTCGGCACAGTAACGAAACTGACCCAAACGAACCAAAACATCACTATTGGGTGAAAAAAAGTGGATTGGGTGCGTTCATTTTGTTTCTAGATGAATCGGTGCATCGTTCCATTTCCGGCCCGGATCGATGCATTAAATGCAACACCGGCATGATTTTTGGCACAGTAACGAAAATGACCCAAACGAACCAAAACATCACTATTGGCTACATAAATGTGGATTTGGCATGTTCGTTTCGTTTCTGGACGAATCGGTGCAACGTTTCATTTCCGGCCCGGATCGGTGCATTAAATGCAACACCGGCATGGTTTTCGGCACAGTAACGAAACTGACCCAAACGAACCAAAACATTACTATTGGGTCCAAAAAAGTGGATTGGGTGCGTTCATTTTGTTTCTGGTTGAATCGGTGCATCGTTTCATTTCCGGCCCGGATCGATGCATTAAATGCAACACTGGCATGATTTTCGTCACAGTAACGAAACTGACCCAAACGAACCGAAACATAACTATTGGGTCCAAAAAAGTGGATTGGGTGCGTTTGTTTCATTTCTGGATGAATCGGTGCATCGTTTCTTTTCCGGCCCGGATCGGTGCATTAAATGCAACACCGGCATGGTTTTCGGCACAGTAACGAAACTGACCCAAACGAACCAAAACATCACTATTGGGTCCAAAAAAGTGGATTGGGTGCGTTCATTTTGTTTCTAGATGAATCGGTGCATCGTTCCATTTCCGGCCCGGATCGATGCATTAAATGCAACACCGGCATGATTTTTGGCACAGTAACGAAAATGACCCAAACGAACCAAAACATCAGTATTGGCTACATAAATGTGGATTTGGCATGTTCGTTTCGTTTCTGGACGAATCGGTGCATCGTTTCATTTCCGGCCCGGATCGATGCATTAAATGCAACACCGGCATGGTTTTCGGCACATTAACGAAACTGAACCAAACGAACCAAAACATTACTATTGGGTCCAAAAAAGTGGATTGGGTGCGTTCATTTTGTTTCTGGATGAATCGGTGCATCGTTTCATTTCCGGCCCGGATCGATGCATTAGATGCAACACTGGCATGATTTTCATCACAGTAACGAAACTGACCCAAACGAACCGAAACATAACTATTGGGTCCAAAAAAGTGGATTGGGTGCGTTTGTTTCATTTCTGGACGAATCGGTGCATCGTTTCTTTTCCGGCCCGGATCGGTGCATTAAATGCAACACCGACATGGTTTTCGGCACAGTAACGAAACTGACCCAAACGAACCAAAACATCACTATTCGGTCCAAAAAAGTGGATTGGGTGCGTTCATTTTGTTTCTAGATGAATCGGTGCATCGTTCCATTTCCGGCCCGGATCGATGCATTAAATGCAACACCGGCATGATTTTTGGCACAGTAACAAAAATGACCCAAACGAACCAAAACATCACTATTGGCTACATAAATGTGGATTTGGCATGTTCGTTTCATTTCTGGACGAATCGGTGCATCGTTTCATTTCCGGCCCGGATCGGTGCATTAAATGCAACACCGGCATGGTTTTCGGCACAGTAACGAAACTGACCCAAATGAACCAAAACATTACTATTGGGTCCAAAGAAGTGGATTGGGTGCGTTCATTTTGTTTCTGGATGAATCGGTGCATCGTTTCATTTCCGGCCCGGATCGATGCATTAAATAAAACACTGGCATGATTTTCGTCACAGTAACGAAACTGACCCAAACGAACCGAAACATAACTATTGGCTACATAAATGTGGATTTGGCATGTTCGTTTCGTTTCTGGACGAATCGGAGCATTGTTTCATTTCCGGCCCGGATCTGTGCATTAAATGCAACACCGGCATGGTTTTCGGCACAGTAACGAAACAAACCAAACGAACCAAAACATTACTATTGGGTCCAAAAAAGTGGATTGGGTGCGTTCATTTTGTTTCTGGATGAATCGGTGCATCGTTTCATCTCCGGCCCGGATCGGTGCATTAAATGCAACACCGGCATGGTTTTCGGCACAGTAACGAAACTGACCCAAACGAACCAAAACATCACTATTGGGTCCAAAAAAGTGGATTGGGTGCATTCATTTTGTTTCTAGATGAATCGGTGCATCGTTCCATTTCCGGCCCGGATCGATGCATTAAATGCAACACCGGCATGATTTTTGGCACAATAACGAAAATGACCCAAACGAACCAAAACATCACTATTGGCTACATAAATGTGGATTTGGCATGTTCGTTTCATTTCTGGACGAATCGGTGCATCGTTTCATTTCCGGCCCGGATCGGTGCATTAAATGCAACACCGGCATGGTTTTCGGCACAGTAACGAAACTGACCCAAACGAACCAAAACATTACTATTGGGTCCAAAAAAGTGGATTGGGTGCGTTCATTTTTTTTCTGGATGAATCGGTGCATCATTTCATTTCCGGCCCGGATCGATGCATTAGATGCAACACTGGCATGATTTTCGTCACAGTAACGAAACTGACCCAAATGAACCGAAACATAACTATTGGGTCCAAAAAAGTGGATTGGGTGCGTTTGTTTCATTTCTGGATGAATCGGTGCATCGTTTCATTTCCGGCCCGGATCGGTGCATTAAATGCAACACCGGCATGGTTTTCGGCACAGTAACGAAACTGACCCAAACGAACCAAAACATCACTATTGGGTGAAAAAAAGTGGATTGGGTGCGTTCATTTTGTTTCTAGATGAATCGGTGCATCGTTCCATTTCCGGCCCGGATCGATGCATTAAATGCAACACCGGCATGATTTTTGGCACAGTAACGAAAATGACCCAAACGAACCAAAACATCACTATTGGCTACATAAATGTGGATTTGGCATGTTCGTTTCGTTTCTGGACGAATCGGTGCATCGTTTCATTTCCGGCCCGGATCGATGCATTAAATGCAACACCGGCATGGTTTTCGGCACATTAACGAAACTGACCCAAACGAACCAAAACATTACTATTGGGTCCAAAAAAGTGGATTGGGTGCGTTCATTTTGTTTCTGGATGAATCGGTGCATCGTTTCATTTCCGGCCCGGATCGATGCATTAGATGCAACACTGGCATGATTTTCATCACAGTAACGAAACTGACCCAAACGAACCGAAACATAACTATTGGGTCCAAAAAAGTGGATTGGGTGCGTTTGTTTCATTTCTGGACGAATCGGTGCATCGTTTCTTTTCCGGCCCGGATCGGTGCATTAAATGCAACACCGACATGGTTTTCGGCACAGTAACGAAACTGACCCAAACGAACCAAAACATCACTATTGGGTCCAAAAAAGTGGATTGGGTGCGTTCATTTTGTTTCTAGATGAATCGGTGCATCGTTCCATTTCCGGCCCGGATCGATGCATTAAATGCAACACCGGCATGATTTTTGGCACAGTAACGAAAATGACCCAAACGAACCAAAACATCACTATTGGCTACATAAATGTGGATTTGGCATGTTCGTTTCGTTTCTGGACGAATCGGTGCATCGTTTCATTTCCGGCCCGGATCGATGCATTAAATGCAACACCGGCATGGTTTTCGGCACATTAACGAAACTGAACCAAACGAACCAAAACATTACTATTGGGTCCAAAAAAGTGGATTGGGTGCGTTCATTTTGTTTCTGGATGAATCGGTGCATCGTTTCATTTCCGGCCCGGATCGATGCATTAGATGCAACACTGGCATGATTTTCATCACAGTAACGAAACTGACCCAAACGAACCGAAACATAACTATTGGGTCCAAAAAAGTGGATTGGGTGCGTTTGTTTCATTTCTGGACGAATCGGTGCATCGTTTCTTTTCCGGCCCGGATCGGTGCATTAAATGCAACACCGACATGGTTTTCGGCACAGTAACGAAACTGACCCAAACGAACCAAAACATCACTATTCGGTCCAAAAAAGTGGATTGGGTGCGTTCATTTTGTTTCTAGATGAATCGGTGCATCGTTCCATTTCCGGCCCGGATCGATGCATTAAATGCAACACCGGCATGATTTTTGGCACAGTAACAAAAATGACCCAAACGAACCAAAACATCACTATTGGCTACATAAATGTGGATTTGGCATGTTCGTTTCATTTCTGGACGAATCGGTGCATCGTTTCATTTCCGGCCCGGATCGGTGCATTAAATGCAACACCGGCATGGTTTTCGGCACAGTAACGAAACTGACCCAAATGAACCAAAACATTACTATTGGGTCCAAAGAAGTGGATTGGGTGCGTTCATTTTGTTTCTGGATGAATCGGTGCATCGTTTCATTTCCGGCCCGGATCGATGCATTAAATAAAACACTGGCATGATTTTCGTCACAGTAACGAAACTGACCCAAACGAACCGAAACATAACTATTGGCTACATAAATGTGGATTTGGCATGTTCGTTTCGTTTCTGGACGAATCGGAGCATTGTTTCATTTCCGGCCCGGATCTGTGCATTAAATGCAACACCGGCATGGTTTTCGGCACAGTAACGAAACAAACCAAACGAACCAAAACATTACTATTGGGTCCAAAAAAGTGGATTGGGTGCGTTCATTTTGTTTCTGGATGAATCGGTGCATCGTTTCATCTCCGGCCCGGATCGGTGCATTAAATGCAACACCGGCATGGTTTTCGGCACAGTAACGAAACTGACCCAAACGAACCAAAACATCACTATTGGGTCCAAAAAAGTGGATTGGGTGCATTCATTTTGTTTCTAGATGAATCGGTGCATCGTTCCATTTCCGGCCCGGATCGATGCATTAAATGCAACACCGGCATGATTTTTGGCACAATAACGAAAATGACCCAAACGAACCAAAACATCACTATTGGCTACATAAATGTGGATTTGGCATGTTCGTTTCATTTCTGGACGAATCGGTGCATCGTTTCATTTCCGGCCCGGATCGGTGCATTAAATGCAACACCGGCATGGTTTTCGGCACAGTAACGAAACTGACCCAAACGAACCAAAACATTACTATTGGGTCCAAAAAAGTGGATTGGGTGCGTTCATTTTTTTTCTGGATGAATCGGTGCATCATTTCATTTCCGGCCCGGATCGATGCATTAGATGCAACACTGGCATGATTTTCGTCACAGTAACGAAACTGACCCAAATGAACCGAAACATAACTATTGGGTCCAAAAAAGTGGATTGGGTGCGTTTGTTTCATTTCTGGATGAATCGGTGCATCGTTTCATTTCCGGCCCGGATCGGTGCATTAAATGCAACACCGGCATGGTTTTCGGCACAGTAACGAAACTGACCCAAACGAACCAAAACATCACTATTGGGTGAAAAAAAGTGGATTGGGTGCATTCATTTTGTTTCTAGATGAATCGGTGCATCGTTCCATTTCCGGCCCGGATCGATGCATTAAATGCAACACCGGCATGATTTTTGGCACAATAACGAAAATGACCCAAACGAACCAAAACATCACTATTGGCTACATAAATGTGGATTTGGCATGTTCGTTTCATTTCTGGACGAATCGGTGCATCGTTTCATTTCCGGCCCGGATCGGTGCATTAAATGCAACACCGGCATGGTTTTCGGCACAGTAACGAAACTGACCCAAACGAACCAAAACATTACTATTGGGTCCAAAAAAGTGGATTGGGTGCGTTCATTTTGTTTCTGGTTGAATCGGTGCATCGTTTCATTTCCGGCCCGGATCGATGCATTAAATGCAACACTGGCATGATTTTCGTCACAGTAACGAAACTGACCCAAACGAACCGAAACATAACTATTGGGTCCAAAAAAGTGGATTGGGTGCATTTGTTTCATTTCTGGATGAATCGGTGCATCGTTTCTTTTCCGGCCCGGATCGGTGCATTAAATGCAACACCGGCATGGTTTTCGGCACAGTAACGAAACTGACCCAAACGAACCAAAACATCACTATTGGGTCCAAAAAAGTGGATTGGGTGCGTTCATTTTGTTTCCAGATGAATCGGTGCATCGTTCCATTTCCGGCCCGGATCGATGCATTAAATGCAACACCGGCATGATTTTTGGCACAGTAACGAAAATGACCCAAATGAACCAAAACATCACTATTGGCTACATAAATGTGGATTTGGCATGTTCGTTTCGTTTCTGGACGAATCGGTGCATCGTTTCATTTCCGGCCCGGATCGATGCATTAAATGCAACACCGGCATGATTTTTGGCACAGTAACGAAACTGACCCAAACAAACCAAAACATTACTATTGGGTCCAAAGAAGTGGATTGGGTGCGTTCATTTTGTTTCTGGATGAATCGGTGCATCATTTCATTTCCGGCCCGGATCGATGCATTAAATGCAACACTGGCATGATTTTCGTCACAGTAACGAAACTGACCCAAACGAACCGAAACATAACTATTGGGTCCAAAAAAGTGGATTGGGTGCGTTTGTTTCATTTCTGGATGAATCGGTGCATCGTTTCTTTTCCGGCCCGGATCGGTGCATTAAATGCAACACCGACATGGTTTTCGGCACAGTAACGAAACTGACCCAAACGAACCAAAACATCACTATTGGGTCCAAAAAAGTGGATTGGGTGCGTTCATTTTGTTTCTGGATGAATCGGTGCATCGTTTCATTTCCGGCCCGGATCGATGCATTAGATGCAACACTGGCATGATTTTCATCACAGTAACGAAACTGACCCAAACGAACCGAAACATAACTATTGGGTCCAAAAAAGTGGATTGGGTGCGTTTGTTTCATTTCTGGACGAATCGGTGCATCGTTTCTTTTCCGGCCCGGATCGGTGCATTAAATGCAACACCGACATGGTTTTCGGCACAGTAACGAAACTGACCCAAACGAACCAAAACATCACTATTGGGTCCAAAAAAGTGGATTGGGTGCGTTCATTTTGTTTCTAGATGAATCGGTGCATCGTTCCATTTCCGGCCCGGATCGATGCATTAAATGCAACACCGGCATGATTTTTGGCACAATAACGAAAATGACCCAAACGAACCAAAACATCACTATTGGCTACATAAATGTGGATTTGGCATGTTCGTTTCATTTCTGGACGAATCGGTGCATCGTTTCATTTCCGGCCCGGATCGGTGCATTAAATGCAACACCGGCATGGTTTTCAGCACAGTAACGAAACTGACCCAAACGAACCAAAACATTACTATTGGGTCCAAAAAAGTGGATTGGGTGCGTTCATTTTGTTTCTGGATGAATCGGTGCATCATTTCATTTCCGGCCCGGATCGATGCATTAGATGCAACACTGGCATGATTTTCGTCACAGTAACGAAACTGACCCAAATGAACCGAAACATAACTATTGGGTCCAAAAAAGTGGATTGGGTGCGTTTGTTTCATTTCTGGATGAATCGGTGCATCGTTTCATTTCCGGCCCGGATCGGTGCATTAAATGCAACACCGGCATGGTTTTCGGCACAGTAACGAAACTGACCCAAACGAACCAAAACATCACTATTGGGTGAAAAAAAGTGGATTGGGTGCGTTCATTTTGTTTCTAGATGAATCGGTGCATCGTTCCATTTCCGGCCCGGATCGATGCATTAAATGCAACACCGGCATGATTTTTGGCACAGTAACGAAAATGACCCAAACGAACCAAAACATCACTATTGGCTACATAAATGTGGATTTGGCATGTTCGTTTCGTTTCTGGACGAATCGGTGCATCGTTTCATTACCGGCCCGGATCGATGCATTAAATGCAACACCGGCATGGTTTTCGGCACATTAACGAAACTGACCCAAACGAACCAAAACATTACTATTGGGTCCAAAAAAGTGGATTGGGTGCGTTCATTTTGTTTCTGGATGAATCGGTGCATCGTTTCATTTCCGGCCCGGATCGATGCATTAGATGCAACACTGGCATGATTTTCATCACAGTAACGAAACTGACCCAAACGAACCGAAACATAACTATTGGGTCCAAAAAAGTGGATTGGGTGCGTTTGTTTCATTTCTGGACGAATCGGTGCATCGTTTCTTTTCCGGCCCGGATCGGTGCATTAAATGCAACACCGACATGGTTTTCGGCACAGTAACGAAACTGACCCAAACGAACCAAAACATCACTATTCAGTCCAAAAAAGTGGATTGGGTGCGTTCATTTTGTTTCTAGATGAATCGGTGCATCGTTCCATTTCCGGCCCGGATCGATGCATTAAATGCAACACCGGCATGATTTTTGGCACAGTAACAAAAATGACCCTAACGAACCAAAACATCACTATTGGCTACATAAATGTGGATTTGGCATGTTCGTTTCATTTCTGGACGAATCGGTGCATCGTTTCATTTCCGGCCCGGATCGGTGCATTAAATGCAACACCGGCATGGTTTTCGGCACAGTAACGAAACTGACCCAAACGAACCAAAACATTACTATTGGGTCCAAAGAAGTGGATTGGGTGCGTTCATTTTGTTTCTGGATGAATCGGTGCATCGTTTCATTTCCGGCCCGGATCGATGCATTAAATAAAACACTGGCATGATTTTCGTCACAGTAACGAAACTGACCCAAACGAACCGAAACATAACTATTGGCTACATAAATGTGGATTTGGCATGTTCGTTTCGTTTCTGGACGAATCGGAGCATCGTTTCATTTCCGGCCCGGATCTGTGCATTAAATGCAACACCGGCATGGTTTTCGGCACAGTAACGAAACTGACCCAAACGAACCAAAACATTACTATTGGGTCCAAAAAAGTGGATTGGGTGCGTTCATTTTGTTTCTGGATGAATCGGTGCATCGTTTCATCTCCGGCCCGGATCGGTGCATTAAATGCAACACCGGCATGGTTTTCGGCACAGTAACGAAACTGACCCAAACGAACCAAAACATCACTATTGGGTCCAAAAAAGTGGATTGGGTGCATTCATTTTGTTTCTAGATGAATCGGTGCATCGTTCCATTTCCGGCCCGGATCGATGCATTAAATGCAACACCGGCATGATTTTTGGCACAATAACGAAAATGACCCAAACGAACCAAAACATCACTATTGGCTACATAAATGTGGATTTGGCATGTTCGTTTCATTTCTGGACGAATCGGTGCATCGTTTCATTTCCGGCCCGGATCGGTGCATTAAATGCAACACCGGCATGGTTTTCGGCACAGTAACGAAACTGACCCAAACGAACCAAAACATTACTATTGGGTCCAAAAAAGTGGATTGGGTGCGTTCATTTTTTTTCTGGATGAATCGGTGCATCATTTCATTTCCGGCCCGGATCGATGCATTAGATGCAACACTGGCATGATTTTCGTCACAGTAACGAAACTGACCCAAATGAACCGAAACATAACTATTGGGTCCAAAAAAGTGGATTGGGTGCGTTTGTTTCATTTCTGGATGAATCGGTGCATCGTTTCATTTCCGGCCCGGATCGATGCATTAGATGCAACACCGGCATGGTTTTCGGCACAGTAACGAAACTGACCCAAACGAACCAAAACATCACTATTGGGTGAAAAAAAGTGGATTGGGTGCGTTCATTTTGTTTCTAGATGAATCGGTGCATCGTTCCATTTCCGGCCCGGATCGATGCATTAAATGCAACACCGGCATGATTTTTGGCACAGTAACGAAAATGACCCAAACGAACCAAAACATCACTATTGGCTACATAAATGTGGATTTGGCATGTTCGTTTCGTTTCTGGACGAATCGGTGCATCGTTTCATTTCCGGCCCGGATCGATGCATTAAATGCAACACCGGCATGGTTTTCGGCACATTAACGAAACTGACCCAAACGAACCAAAACATTACTATTGGGTCCAAAAAAGTGGATTGGGTGCGTTCATTTTGTTTCTGGATGAATCGGTGCATCGTTTCATTTCCGGCCCGGATCGATGCATTAGATGCAACACTGGCATGATTTTCATCACAGTAA
Organism: Echinochloa phyllopogon; assembly: GCA_033239725.1. Classification (NCBI taxonomy): domain Eukaryota; kingdom Viridiplantae; phylum Streptophyta; class Magnoliopsida; order Poales; family Poaceae; genus Echinochloa; species Echinochloa phyllopogon. The sequence continues at coordinate 37,472,909 of BTCW01000018.1, forward strand.
CGAAACTGACCCAAACGAACCGAAACATAACTATTGGGTCCAAAAAAGTGGATTGGGTGCGTTTGTTTCATTTCTGGACGAATCGGTGCATCGTTTCTTTTCCGGCCCGGATCGGTGCATTAAATGCAACACCGACATGGTTTTCGGCACAGTAACGAAACTGACCCAAACGAACCAAAACATCACTATTGGGTCCAAAAAAGTGGATTGGGTGCGTTCATTTAGTTTCTAGATGAATCGGTGCATCGTTCCATTTCCGGCCCGGATCGATGCATTAAATGCAACACCGGCATGATTTTTGGCACAGTAACAAAAATGACCCAAACGAACCAAAACATCACTATTGGCTACATAAATGTGGATTTGGCATGTTCGTTTCATTTCTGGACGAATCGGTGCAACGTTTCATTTCCGGCCCGGATCGGTGCATTAAATGCAACACCGGCATGGTTTTCGGCACAGTAACGAAACTGACCCAAACGAACCAAAACATTACTATTGGGTCCAAAAAAGTGGATTGGGTGCGTTCATTTTGTTTCTGGTTGAATCGGTGCATCGTTTCATTTCCGGCCCGGATCGATGCATTAAATGCAACACTGGCATGATTTTCGTCACAGTAACGAAACTGACCCAAACGAACCGAAACATAACTATTGGGTCCAAAAAAGTGGATTGGGTGCGTTTGTTTCATTTCTGGATGAATCGGTGCATCGTTTCTTTTCCGGCCCGGATCGGTGCATTAAATGCAACACCGGCATGGTTTTCGGCACAGTAACGAAACTGACCCAAACGAACCAAAACATCACTATTGGGTCCAAAAAAGTGGATTGGGTGCGTTCATTTTGTTTCTAGATGAATCGGTGCATCGTTCCATTTCCGGCCCGGATCGATGCATTAAATGCAACACCGGCATGATTTTTGGCACAGTAACGAAAATGACCCAAACGAACCAAAACATCACTATTGGCTACATAAATGTGGATTTGGCATGTTCGTTTCGTTTCTGGACGAATCGGTGCATCGTTTCATTTCCGGCCCGGATCGGTGCATTAAATGCAACACCGGCATGGTTTTCGGCACATTAACGAAACTGACCCAAATGAACCAAAACATTACTATTGGGTCCAAAAAAGTGGATTGGGTGCGTTAATTTTGTTTCTGGATGAATCGGTGCATCATTTCATTTCCGGCCCGGATCGATGCATTAGATGCAAGACTGGCATGATTTTCGTCACAGTAACGAAACTGACCCAAACGAACCGAAACCTAACTATTGGGTCCAAAAAAGTGGATTGGGTGCGTTTGTTTCATTTCTGGACGAATCGGTGCATCGTTTCATTTCCGGCCCGGATCGGTGCATTAAATGCAACACCGACATGGTTTTCGGCACAGTAACGAAACTGACCCAAACGAACCAAAACATCACTATTGGGTCCAAAAAAGTGGATTGGGTGCGTTCATTTTGTTTCTAGATGAATCGGTGCATCGTTCCATTTCCGGCCCGGATCGATGCATTAAATGCAACACCGGCACGATTTTTGGCACAGTAACGAAAATGACCCAAACGAACCAAAACATCACTATTGGCTACATAAATGTGGATTTGGCATGTTCGTTTCGTTTCTTGACGAATCGGTGCATCGTTTCATTTCCGGCCCGGATCGATGCATTAAATGCAACACCGGCATGGTTTTCGGCACATTAACGAAACTGACCCAAACGAACCAAAACATTACTATTGGGTCCAAAAAAGTGGATTGGGTGCGTTCATTTTGTTTCTGGATGAATCGGTGCATCGTTTCATTTCCGGCCCGGATCGATGCATTAGATGCAACACTCGCATGATTTTCATCACAGTAACGAAACTGACCCAAACGAACCGAAACATAACTATTGGGTCCAAAAAAGTGGATTGGGTGCGTTTGTTTCATTTCTGGACGAATCGGTGCATCGTTTCTTTTCCGGCCCGGATCGGTGCATTAAATGCAACACCGACATGGTTTCGGCACAGTAACGAAACTGACCCAAACGAACCAAAACATCACTATTGGGTCCAAAAAAGTGGATTGGGTGCGTTCATTTTGTTTCTAGATGAATCAGTGCATCGTTCCATTTCCGGCCCGGATAGATGCATTAAATGCAACACCGGCATGATTTTTGGCACAGTAACAAAAATGACCCAAATGAACCAAAACATCACTATTGGCTACATAAATGTGGATTTGGCATGTTCGTTTCATTTCTGGACGAATCGGTGCATCGTTTCATTTCCGGCCCGGATCGGTGCATTAAATGCAACACCGGCATGGTTTTCGGCACAGTAACGAAACTGACCCAAACGAACCAAAACATTACTATTGGGTCCAAAAAAGTGGATTGGGTGCGTTCATTTTGTTTCTGGTTGAATCGGTGCATCGTTTCATTTCCGGCCCGGATCGATGCATTAAATGCAACACTGGCATGATTTTCGTCACAGTAACGAAACTGACCCAAACGAACCGAAACATAACTATTGGGTCCAAAAAAGTGGATTGGGTGCGTTTGTTTCATTTCTGGATGAATCGGTGCATCGTTTCTTTTCCGGCCCGGATCGGTGCATTAAATGCAACACCGGCATGGTTTTCGGCACAGTAACGAAACTGACCCAAACGAACCAAAACATCACTATTGGGTCCAAAAAAGTGGATTGGGTGCGTTCATTTTGTTTCTAGATGAATCGGTGCATCGTTCCATTACCGGCCCGGATCGATGCATTAAATGCAACACCGGCATGATTTTTGGCACAGTAACGAAAATGACCCAAACGAACCAAAACATCACTATTGGCTACATAAATGTGGATTTGGCATGTTCGTTTCGTTTCTGGACGAATCGGTGCATCGTTTCATTTCCGGCCCGGATCGGTGCATTAAATGCAACACCGGCATGGTTTTCGGCACATTAACGAAACTGACCCAAATGAACCAAAACATTACTATTGGGTCCAAAAAAGTGGATTGGGTGCGTTAATTTTGTTTCTGGATGAATCGGTGCATCATTTCATTTCCGGCCCGGATCGATGCATTAGATGCAACACTGGCATGATTTTCGTCACAGTAACGAAACTGACCCAAACGAACCGAAACCTAACTATTGGGTCCAAAAAAGTGGATTGGGTGCGTTTGTTTCATTTCTGGACGAATCGGTGCATCGTTTCATTTCCGGCCCGGATCGGTGCATTAAATGCAACACCGGCATGGTTTTCGGCACAGTAACGAAACTGACCCAAACGAACCAAAACATTACTATTGGGTCCAAAGAAGTGGATTGGGTGCGTTCATTTTGTTTCTGGATGAATCGGTGCATCGTTTCATTTCCGCCCTGGATCGATGCATTAAATAAAACACTGGCATGATTTTCGTCACAGTAACGAAACTGACCCAAACGAACCGAAACATAACTATTGGGTCCAAAAAAGTGGATTGGGTGCGTTTGTTTCATTTCTGGACGAATCGGTGCATCCTTTCATCTCCGGCCCGGATCGGTGCATTAAATGAAACACCGGCATGGTTTTCGGCACAGTAACGAAACTGACCCAAACGAACCACAACATCACTATTGTGTCCAAAAAAGTGGATTTGGTGCGTTCATTTTGTTTCTGGATGAATCGGTGCATCGTTTCATTTCCGGCCCGGATCGATGCATTAAATGCAACACCGGCATGGTTTTCGGCACAGTAACGAAACTGACCCAAACGAACCAAAACAAAACTATTGGGTCCAAAAAAGTTGATTGGGCGCGTTCGTTTCATTTCTGGATGAATCGGTGTATCATTTCATTTCCGGCCCGGATCGGTGCATTAAATGCAACACCGGCATGGTTTTCGGCACAGTAACGAAACTGACCCAAACGAACCAAAACATCACTATTGGGTCCAAAAAAGTGGATTGGGTGCGTTCATTTTGTATCTAGATGAATCGGTGCATCGTTCCATTTCCGGCCCGGATCGATGCATTAAATGCAACACCGGCATGATTTTTGGCACAGTAACGAAAATGACCCAAACGAACCAAAACATCACTATTGGCTACATAAATGTGGATTTGGCATGTTCGTTTCGTTTCTGGACGAATCGGTGCATCGTTTCATTTCCGGCCCGGATCGGTGCATTAAATGCAACACCGGCATGGTTTTCGGCACAGTAACGAAACTGACCCAAACGAACCAAAACATTACTATTGGGTCCAAAAAAGTGGATTGGGTGCGTTCATTTTGTTTCTGGTTGAATCGGTGCATCGTTTCATTTCCGGCCCGGATCGATGCATTAAATGCAACACTGGCATGATTTTCGTCACAGTAACGAAACTGACCCAAACGAACCGAAACATAACTATTGGGTCCAAAAAAGTGGATTGGGTGCGTTTGTTTCATTTCTGGATGAATCGGTGCATCGTTTCTTTTCCGGCCCGGATCGGTGCATTAAATGCAACACCGACATGGTTTTCGGCACAGTAACGAAACTGACCCAAACGAACCAAAACATCACTATTGGGTCCAAAAAAGTGGATTGGGTGCGTTCATTTTGTTTCTAGATGAATCAGTGCATCGTTCCATTTCCGGCCCGGATCGATGCATTAAATGCAACACCGGCATGATTTTTGGCACAGTAACAAAAATGACCCAAATGAACCAAAACATCACTATTGGCTACATAAATGTGGATTTGGCATGTTCGTTTCATTTCTGGATGAATCGGTGCATCGTTTCATTTCCGGCCCGGATCGGTGCATTAAATGCAACACCGGCATGGTTTTCGGCACAGTAACGAAACTGACCCAAACGAACCAAAACATTACTATTGGGTCCAAAAAAGTGGATTGGGTGCGTTCATTTTGTTTCTGGTTGAATCGGTGCATCGTTTCATTTCCGGCCCGGATCGATGCATTAAATGCAACACTGGCATGATTTTCGTCACAGTAACGAAACTGACCCAAACGAACCGAAACATAACTATTGGGTCCAAAAAAGTGGATTGGGTGCGTTTGTTTCATTTCTGGATGAATCGGTGCATCGTTTCTTTTCCGGCCCGGATCGGTGCATTAAATGCAACACCGGCATGGTTTTCGGCACAGTAACGAAACTGACCCAAACGAACCAAAACATCACTATTGGGTCCAAAAAAGTGGATTGGGTGCGTTCATTTTGTTTCTAGATGAATCGGTGCATCGTTCCATTTCCGGCCCGGATCGATGCATTAAATGCAACACCGGCATGATTTTTGGCACAGTAACGAAAATGACCCAAACGAACCAAAACATCACTATTGGCTACATAAATGTGGATTTGGCATGTTCGTTTCGTTTCTGGACGAATCGGTGCATCGTTTCATTTCCGGCCCGGATCGGTGCATTAAATGCAACACCGGCATGGTTTTTGGCACATTAACGAAACTGACCCAAATGAACCAAAACATTACTATTGGGTCCAAAAAAGTGGATTGGGTGCGTTAATTTTGTTTCTGGATGAATCGGTGCATCATTTCATTTCCGGCCCGGATCGATGCATTAGATGCAACACTGGCATGATTTTCGTCACAGTAACGAAACTGACCCAAACGAACCGAAACCTAACTATTGGGTCCAAAAAAGTGGATTGGGTGCGTTTGTTTCATTTCTGGACGAATCGGTGCATCGTTTCATTTCCGGCCCGGATCGGTGCATTAAATGCAACACCGGCATGGTTTTCGGCACAGTAACGAAACTGACCCAAACGAACCAAAACATTACTATTGGGTCCAAAGAAGTGGATTGGGTGCGTTCATTTTGTTTCTGGATGAATCGGTGCATCGTTTCATTTCCGCCCCGGATCGATGCATTAAATAAAACACTGGCATGATTTTCGTCACAGTAACGAAACTGACCCAAACGAACCGAAACATAACTATTGGGTCCAAAAAAGTGGATTGGGTGCGTTTGTTTCATTTCTGGACGAATCGGTGCATCCTTTCATCTCCGGCCCGGATCGGTGCATTAAATGAAACACCGGCATGGTTTTCGGCACAGTAACGAAACTGACCCAAACGAACCACAACATCACTATTGTGTCCAAAAAAGTGGATTTGGTGCGTTCATTTTGTTTCTGGATGAATCGGTGCATCGTTTCATTTCCGGCCCGGATCGATGCATTAAATGCAACACCGGCATGGTTTTCGGCACAGTAACGAAACTGACCCAAACGAACCAAAACAAAACTATTGGGTCCAAAAAAGTTGATTGGGCGCGTTCGTTTCATTTCTGGATGAATCGGTGTATCATTTCATTTCCGGCCCGGATCGGTGCATTAAATGCAACACCGGCATGGTTTTCGGCACAGTAACGAAACTGACCCAAACGAACCAAAACATCACTATTGGGTCCAAAAAAGTGGATTGGGTGCGTTCATTTTGTATCTAGATGAATCGGTGCATCGTTCCATTTCCGGCCCGGATCGATGCATTAAATGCAACACCGGCATGATTTTTGGCACAGTAACGAAAATGACCCAAACGAACCAAAACATCACTATTGGCTACATAAATGTGGATTTGGCATGTTCGTTTCGTTTCTGGACGAATCGGTGCATCGTTTCATTTCCGGCCCGGATCGGTGCATTAAATGCAACACCGGCATGGTTTTCGGCACAGTAACGAAACTGACCCAAACGAACCAAAACATTACTATTGGGTCCAAAAAAGTGGATTGGGTGCGTTCATTTTGTTTCTGGTTGAATCGGTGCATCGTTTCATTTCCGGCCCGGATCGATGCATTAAATGCAACACTGGCATGATTTTCGTCACAGTAACGAAACTGACCCAAACGAACCGAAACATAACTATTGGGTCCAAAAAAGTGGATTGGGTGCGTTTGTTTCATTTCTGGATGAATCGGTGCATCGTTTCTTTTCCGGCCCGGATCGGTGCATTAAATGCAACACCGGCATGGTTTTCGGCACAGTAACGAAACTGACCCAAACGAACCAAAACATCACTATTGGGTCCAAAAAAGTGGATTGGGTGCGTTCATTTTGTTTCTAGATGAATCGGTGCATCGTTCCATTTCCGGCCCGGATCGATGCATTAAATGCAACACCGGCATGATTTTTGGCACAGTAACGAAAATGACCCAAACGAACCAAAACATCACTATTGGCTACATAAATGTGGATTTGGCATGTTCGTTTCGTTTCTGGACGAATCGGTGCATCGTTTCATTTCCGGCCCGGATCGGTGCATTAAATGCAACACCGGCATGGTTTTCGGCACATTAACGAAACTGACCCAAATGAACCAAAACATTACTATTGGGTCCAAAAAAGTGGATTGGGTGCGTTAATTTTGTTTCTGGATGAATCGGTGCATCATTTCATTTCCGGCCCGGATCGATGCATTAGATGCAACACTGGCATGATTTTCGTCACAGTAACGAAACTGACCCAAACGAACCGAAACCTAACTATTGGGTCCAAAAAAGTGGATTGGGTGCGTTTGTTTCATTTCTGGACGAATCGGTGCATCGTTTCATTTCCGGCCCGGATCGGTGCATTAAATGCAACACCGACATGGTTTTCGGCACAGTAACGAAACTGACCCAAACGAACCAAAACATCACTATTGGGTCCAAAAAAGTGGATTGGGTGCGTTCATTTTGTTTCTAGATGAATCGGTGCATCGTTCCATTTCCGGCCCGGATCGATGCATTAAATGCAACACCGGCATGATTTTTGGCACAGTAACGAAAATGACCCAAACGAACCAAAACATCACTATTGGCTACATAAATGTGGATTTGGCATGTTCGTTTCGTTTCTGGACGAATCGGTGCATCGTTTCATTTCCGGCCCGGATCGATGCATTAAATGCAACACCGGCATGGTTTTTGGCACATTAACGAAACTGACCCAAACGAACCAAAACATTACTATTGGGTCCAAAAAAGTGGATTGGGTGCGTTCATTTTGTTTCTGGATGAATCGGTGCATCGTTTCATTTCCGGCCCGGATCGATGCATTAGATGCAACACTGGCATGATTTTCATCACAGTAACGAAACTGACCCAAACGAACCGAAACATAACTATTGGGTCCAAAAAAGTGGATTGGGTGCGTTTGTTTCATTTCTGGACGAATCGGTGCATCGTTTCTTTTCCGGCCCGGATCGGTGCATTAAATGCAACACCGACATGGTTTTCGGCACAGTAACGAAACTGACCCAAACGAACCAAAACATCACTATTGGGTCCAAAAAAGTGGATTGGGTGCGTTCATTTTGTTTCTAGATGAATCGGTGCATCGTTCCATTTCCGGCCCGGATCGATGCATTAAATGCAACACCGGCATGATTTTTGGCACAGTAACAAAAATGACCCAAACGAACCAAAACATCACTATTGGCTACATAAATGTGGATTTGGCATGTTCGTTTCGTTTCTGGACGAATCGGTGCATCGTTTCATTTCCGACCCGGATCGGTGCATTAAATGCAACACCGGCATGGTTTTCGGCACAGTAACGAAACTGACCCAAACGAACCAAAACATTACTATTGGGTCCAAAAAAGTGGATTGGGTGCGTTCATTTTGTTTCTGGTTGAATCGGTGCATCGTTTCATTTCCAGCCCGGATCGATGCATTAAATGCAACACTGGCATGATTTTCGTCACAGTAACGAAACTGACCCAAACGAACCGAAACATAACTATTGGGTCCAAAAAAGTGGATTGGGTGCGTTTGTTTCATTTCTGGATGAATCGGTGCATCGTTTCTTTTCCGGCCCGGATCGGTGCATTAAATGCAACACCGGCATGGTTTTCGGCACAGTAACGAAACTGACCCAAACGAACCAAAACATTACTATTGGGTCCAAAAAAGTGGATTGGGTGCGTTCATTTTGTTTCTAGATGAATCGGTGCATCGTTCCATTTCCGGCCCGGATCGATGCATTAAATGCAACACCGGCATGATTTTTGGCACAGTAACGAAAATGACCCAAACGAACCAAAACATCACTATTGGCTACATAAATGTGGATTTGGCATGTTCGTTTCGTTTCTGGACGAATCGGTGCATCGTTTCATTTCCGGCCCGGATCGGTGCATTAAATGCAACACCGGCATGGTTTTCGGCACATTAACGAAACTGACCCAAATGAACCAAAACATTACTATTGGGTCCAAAAAAGTGGATTGGGTGCGTTCATTTTGTTTCTGGATGAATCGGTGCATCATTTCATTTCCGGCCCGGATCGATGCATTAGATGCAACACTGGCATGATTTTCGTCACAGTAACGAAACTGACCCAAACGAACCGAAACCTAACTATTGGGTCCAAAAAAGTGGATTGGGTGCGTTTGTTTCATTTCTGGACGAATCGGTGCATCGTTTCATTTCCGGCCCGGATCGGTGCATTAAATGCAACACCGGCATGGTTTTCGGCACAGTAACGAAACTGACCCAAACGAACCAAAACATTACTATTGGGTCCAAAGAAGTGGATTGGGTGCGTTCATTTTGTTTCTGGATGAATCGGTGCATCGTTTCATTTCCGCCCCAGATCGATGCATTAAATAAAACACTGGCATGATTTTCGTCACAGTAACGAAACTGACCCAAACGAACCGAAACATAACTATTGGGTCCAAAAAAGTGGATTGGGTGCGTTTGTTTCATTTCTGGACGAATCGGTGCATCCTTTCATCTCCGGCCCGGATCGGTGCATTAAATGAAACACCGGCATGGTTTTCGGCACAGTAACGAAACTGACCCAAACGAACCACAACATCACTATTGTGTCCAAAAAAGTGGATTTGGTGCGTTCATTTTGTTTCTAGATGAATCGGTGCATCGTTTCATTTCCGGCCCGGATCGATGCATTAAATGCAACACCGGCATGGTTTTCGGCACATTAACGAAACTGACCCAAACGAACCGAAACATAACTATTGGGTCCAAAAAAGTGGATTGGGTGCGTTTGTTTCATTTCTGGACGAATCGGTGCATCCTTTCATCTCCGGCCCGGATCGGTGCATTAAATGAAACACCGGCATGGTTTTCGGCACAGTAACGAAACTGACCCAAACGAACCACAACATCACTATTGTGTCCAAAAAAGTGGATTTGGTGCGTTCATTTTGTTTCTGGATGAATCGGTGCATCGTTTCATTTCCGGCCCGGATCGATGCATTAAATGCAACACCGGCATGGTTTTCGGCACAGTAACGAAACTGACCCAAACGAACCAAAACAAAACTATTGGGTCCAAAAAAGTTGATTGGGCGCGTTCGTTTCGTTTCTGGACGAATCGGTGTATCATTTCATTTCCGGCCCGGATCGGTGCATTAAATGCAACACCGGCATGGTTTTCGGCACAGTAACGAAACTGACCCAAACGAACCAAAACATCACTATTGGGTCCAAAAAAGTGGATTGGGTGCGTTCATTTTGTATCTAGATGAATCGGTGCATCGTTCCATTTCCGGCCCGGATCGATGCATTAAATGCAACACCGGCATGATTTTTGGCACAGTAACGAAAATGACCCAAACGAACCAAAACATCACTATTGGCTACATAAATGTGGATTTGGCATGTTCGTTTCGTTTCTGGACGAATCGGTGCATCGTTTCATTTCCGGCCCGGATCGGTGCATTAAATGCAACACCGGCATGGTTTTCGGCACAGTAACGAAACTGACCCAAACGAACCAAAACATTACTATTGGGTCCAAAAAAGTGGATTGGGTGCGTTCATTTTGTTTCTGGTTGAATCGGTGCATCGTTTCATTTCCGGCCCGGATCGATGCATTAAATGCAACACTGGCATGATTTTCGTCACAGTAACGAAACTGACCCAAACGAACCGAAACATAACTATTGGGTCCAAAAAAGTGGATTGGGTGCGTTTGTTTCATTTCTGGATGAATCGGTGCATCGTTTCTTTTCCGGCCCGGATCGGTGCATTAAATGCAACACCGGCATGGTTTTCGGCACAGTAACGAAACTGACCCAAACGAACCAAAATATCACTATTGGGTCCAAAAAAGTGGATTGGGTGCGTTCATTTTGTTTCTAGATGAATCGGTGCATCGTTCCATTTCCGGCCCGGATTGATGCATTAAATGCAACACCGGCATGATTTTTGGCACAGTAACGAAAATGACCCAAACGAACCAAAACATCACTATTGGCTACATAAATGTGGATTTGGCATGTTCGTTTCGTTTCTGGACGAATCGGTGCATCGTTTCATTTCCGGCCCGGATCGGTGCATTAAATGCAACACCGGCATGGTTTTCGGCACATTAACGAAACTGACCCAAATGAACCAAAACATTACTATTGGGTCCAAAAAAGTGGATTGGGTGCGTTAATTTTGTTTCTGGATGAATCGGTTCATCATTTCATTTCCGGCCCGGATCGATGCATTAGATGCAACACTGGCATGATTTTCGTCACAGTAACGAAACTGACCCAAACGAACCGAAACCTAACTATTGGGTCCAAAAAAGTGGATTGGGTGCGTTTGTTTCATTTCTGGACGAATCGGTGCATCGTTTCATTTCCGGCCCGGATCGGTGCATTAAATGCAACACCGACATGGTTTTCGGCACAGTAACGAAACTGACCCAAACGAACCAAAACATCACTATTGGGTCCAAAAAAGTGGATTGGGTGCGTTCATTTTGTTTCTAGATGAATCGGTGCATCGTTCCATTTCCGGCCCGGATCGATGCATTAAATGCAACACCGGCATGATTTTTGGCACAGTAACGAAAATGACCCAAACGAACCAAAACATCACTATTGGCTACATAAATGTGGATTTGGCATGTTCGTTTCGTTTCTGGACGAATCGGTGCATCGTTTCATTTCCGGCCCGGATCGATGCATTAAATGCAACACCGGCATGGTTTTCGGCACATTAACGAAACTGACCCAAACGAACCAAAACACTACTATTGGGTCCAAAAAAGTGGATTGGGTGCGTTCATTTTGTTTCTGGATGAATCGGTGCATCGTTTCATTTCCGGCCCGGATCGATGCATTAGATGCAACACTGGCATGATTTTCATCACAGTAACGAAACTGACCCAAACGAACCGAAACATAACTATTGGGTCCAAAAAAGTGGATTGGGTGCGTTTGTTTCATTTCTGGACGAATCGGTGCATCGTTTCTTTTCCGGCCCGGATCGGTGCATTAAATGCAACACCGACATGGTTTTCGGCACAGTAACGAAACTGACCCAAACGAACCAAAACATCACTATTGGGTCCAAAAAAGTGGATTGGGTGCGTTCATTTTGTTTCTAGATGAATCGGTGCATCGTTCCATTTCCGGCCCGGATCGATGCATTAAATGCAACACCGGCATGATTTTTGGCACAGTAACAAAAATGACCCAAACGTACCAAAACATCACTATTGGCTACATAAATGTGGATTTGGCATGTTCGTTTCGTTTCTGGACGAATCGGTGCATCGTTTCATTTCCGACCCGGATCGGTGCATTAAATGCAACACCGGCATGGTTTTCGGCACAGTAACGAAACTGACCCAAACGAACCAAAACATTACTATTGGGTCCAAAAAAGTGGATTGGGTGCGTTCATTTTGTTTCTGGTTGAATCGGTGCATCGTTTCATTTCCGGCCCGGATCGATGCATTAAATGCAACACCGGCATGATTTTTGGCACAGTAACAAAAATGACCCAAACGAACCAAAACATCACTATTGGCTACATAAATGTGGATTTGGCATGTTCGTTTCGTTTCTGGACGAATCGGTGCATCGTTTCATTTCCGACCCGGATCGGTGCATTAAATGCAACACCGGCATGGTTTTCGGCACAGTAACGAAACTGACCCAAACGAACCAAACCATTACTATTGGGTCCAAAAAAGTGGATTGGGTGCGTTCATTTTGTTTCTGGTTGAATCGGTGCATCGTTTCATTTCCGGCCCGGATCGATGCATTAAATGCAACACCGGCATGATTTTTGGCACAGTAACAAAAATGACCCAAACGAACCAAAACATCACTATTGGCTACATAAATGTGGATTTGGCATGTTCGTTTCGTTTCTGGACGAATCGGTGCATCGTTTCATTTCTGACCCGGATCGGTGCATTAAATGCAACACCGGCATGGTTTTCGGCACAGTAACGAAACTGACCCAAACGAACCAAAACATTACTATTGGGTCCAAAAAAGTGGATTGGGTGCGTTCATTTTGTTTCTGGTTGAATCGGTGCATCGTTTCATTTCCAGCCCGGATCGATGCATTAAATGCAACACTGGCATGATTTTCGTCACAGTAACGAAACTGACCCAAACGAACCGAAACATAACTATTGGGTCCAAAAAAGTGGATTGGGTGCGTTTGTTTCATTTCTGGATGAATCGGTGCATCGTTTCTTTTCCGGCCCGGATCGGTGCATTAAATGCAACACCGGCATGGTTTTCGGCACAGTAACGAAACTGACCCAAACGAACCAAAACATCACTATTGGGTCCAAAAAAGTGGATTGGGTGCGTTCATTTTGTTTCTAGATGAATCGGTGCATCGTTCCATTTCCGGCCCGGATCGATGCATTAAATGCAACACCGGCATGATTTTTGGCACAGTAACGAAAATGACCCAAACGAACCAAAACATCACTATTGGCTACATAAATGTGGATTTGGCATGTTCGTTTCGTTTCTGGACGAATCGGTGCATCGTTTCATTTCCGGCCCGGATCGGTGCATTAAATGCAACACCGGCATGGTTTTCGGCACATTAACGAAACTGACCCAAATGAACCAAAACATTACTATTGGGTCCAAAAAAGTGGATTGGGTGCGTTCATTTTGTTTCTGGATGAATCGGTGCATCATTTCATTTCCGGCCCGGATCGATGCATTAGATGCAACACTGGCATGATTTTCGTCACAGTAACGAAACTGACCCAAACGAACCGAAACCTAACTATTGGGTCCAAAAAAGTGGATTGGGTGCGTTTGTTTCATTTCTGGACGAATCGGTGCATCGTTTCATTTCCGGCCCGGATCGGTGCATTAAATGCAACACCGGCATGGTTTTCGGCACAGTAACGAAACTGACCCAAACGAACCAAAACATTACTATTGGGTCCAAAGAAGTGGATTGGGTGCGTTCATTTTGTTTCTGGATGAATCGGTGCATCGTTTCATTTCCGCCCCAGATCGATGCATTAAATAAAACACAGGCATGATTTTCGTCACAGTAACGAAACTGACCCAAACGAACCGAAACATAACTATTGGGTCCAAAAAAGTGGATTGGGTGCGTTTGTTTCATTTCTGGACGAATCGGTGCATCCTTTCATCTCCGGCCCGGATCGGTGCATTAAATGAAACACCGGCATGGTTTTCGGCACAGTAACGAAACTGACCCAAACGAACCACAACATCACTATTGTGTCCAAAAAAGTGGATTTGGTGCGTTCATTTTGTTTCTAGATGAATCGGTGCATCGTTTCATTTCCGGCCCGGATCGATGCATTAAATGCAACACCGGCATGGTTTTCGGCACATTAACGAAACTGACCCAAACGAACCGAAACATAACTATTGGGTCCAAAAAAGTGGATTGGGTGCGTTTGTTTCATTTCTGGACGAATCGGTGCATCCTTTCATCTCCGGCCCGGATCGGTGCATTAAATGAAACACCGGCATGGTTTTCGGCACAGTAACGAAACTGACCCAAACGAACCACAACATCACTATTGTGTCCAAAAAAGTGGATTTGGTGCGTTCATTTTGTTTCTGGATGAATCGGTGCATCGTTTCATTTCCGGCCCGGATCGATGCATTAAATGCAACACCGGCATGGTTTTCGGCACAGTAACGAAACTGACCCAAACGAACCAAAACAAAACTATTGGGTCCAAAAAAGTTGATTGGGCGCGTTCGTTTCGTTTCTGGACGAATCGGTGTATCATTTCATTTCCGGCCCGGATCGGTGCATTAAATGCAACACCGGCATGGTTTTCGGCACAGTAACGAAACTGACCCAAACGAACCAAAACATCACTATTGGGTCCAAAAAAGTGGATTGGGTGCGTTCATTTTGTATCTAGATGAATCGGTGCATCGTTCCATTTCCGGCCCGGATCGATGCATTAAATGCAACACCGGCATGATTTTTGGCACAGTAACGAAAATGACCCAAACGAACCAAAACATCACTATTGGCTACATAAATGTGGATTTGGCATGTTCGTTTCGTTTCTGGACGAATCGGTGCATCGTTTCATTTCCGGCCCGGATCGGTGCATTAAATGCAACACCGGCATGGTTTTCGGCACAGTAACGAAACTGACCCAAACGAACCAAAACATTACTATTGGGTCCAAAAAAGTGGATTGGGTGCGTTCATTTTGTTTCTGGTTGAATCGGTGCATCGTTTCATTTCCGGCCCGGATCGATGCATTAAATGCAACACTGGCATGATTTTCGTCACAGTAACGAAACTGACCCAAACGAACCGAAACATAACTATTGGGTCCAAAAAAGTGGATTGGGTGCGTTTGTTTCATTTCTGGATGAATCGGTGCATCGTTTCTTTTCCGGCCCGGATCGGTGCATTAAATGCAACACCGGCATGGTTTTCGGCACAGTAACGAAACTGACCCAAACGAACCAAAACATCACTATTGGGTCCAAAAAAGTGGATTGGGTGCGTTCATTTTGTTTCTAGATGAATCGGTGCATCGTTCCATTTCCGGCCCGGATCGATGCATTAAATGCAACACCGGCATGATTTTTGGCACAGTAACGAAAATGACCCAAACGAACCAAAACATCACTATTGGCTACATAAATGTGGATTTGGCATGTTCGTTTCGTTTCTGGACGAATCGGTGCATCGTTTCATTTCCGGCCCGGATCGGTGCATTAAATGCAACACCGGCATGGTTTTCGGCACAGTAACGAAACTGACCCAAACGAACCAAAACATTACTATTGGGTCCAAAAAAGTGGATTGGGTGCGTTCATTTTGTTTCTGGATGAATCGGTGCATCGTTTCATTTCCGGCCCGGATCGATGCATTAGATGCAACACTGGCATGATTTTCATCACAGTAACGAAACTGACCCAAACGAACCGAAACATAACTATTGGGTCCAAAAAAGTGGATTGGGTGCGTTTGTTTCATTTCTGGACGAATCGGTGCATCGTTTCTTTTCCGGCCCGGATCGGTGCATTAAATGCAACACCGACATGGTTTTCGGCACAGTAACGAAACTGACCCAAACGAACCAAAACATCACTATTGGGTCCAAAAAAGTGGATTGGGTGCGTTCATTTTGTTTCTAGATGAATCGGTGCATCGTTCCATTTCCGGCCCGGATCGATGCATTAAATGCAACACCGGCATGATTTTTGGCACAGTAACGAAAATGACCCAAACGAACCAAAACATCACTATTGGCTACATAAATGTGGATTTGGCATGTTCGTTTCGTTTCTGGACGAATCGGTGCATCGTTTCATTTCCGGCCCGGATCGATGCATTAAATGCAACACCGGCATGGTTTTCGGCACAGTAACGAAACTGACCCAAACGAACCAAAACATCACTATTGGGTCCAAAAAAGTGGATTGGGTGCGTTCATTTTGTTTCTAGATGAATCGGTGCATCGTTCCATTTCCGGCCCGGATCGATGCATTAAATGCAACACCGGCATGATTTTTGGCACAGTAACGAAAATGACCCAAACGAACCAAAACATCACTATTGGCTACATAAATGTGGATTTGGCATGTTCGTTTCGTTTCTGGACGAATCGGTGCATCGTTTCATTTCCGGCCCGGATCGGTGCATTAAATGCAACACCGGCATGGTTTTCGGCACAGTAACGAAACTGACCCAAACGAACCAAAACATTACTATTGGGTCCAAAAAAGTGGATTGGGTGCGTTCATTTTGTTTCTGGATGAATCGGTGCATCGTTTCATTTCCGGCCCGGATCGATGCATTAGATGCAACACTGGCATGATTTTCATCACAGTAACGAAACTGACCCAAACGAACCGAAACATAACTATTGGGTCCAAAAAAGTGGATTGGGTGCGTTTGTTTCATTTCTGGACGAATCGGTGCATCGTTTCTTTTCCGGCCCGGATCGGTGCATTAAATGCAACACCGACATGGTTTTCGGCACAGTAACGAAACTGACCCAAACGAACCAAAACATCACTATTGGGTCCAAAAAAGTGGATTGGGTGCGTTCATTTTGTTTCTAGATGAATCGGTGCATCGTTCCATTTCCGGCCCGGATCGATGCATTAAATGCAACACCGGCATGATTTTTGGCACAGTAACGAAAATGACCCAAACGAACCAAAACATCACTATTGGCTACATAAATGTGGATTTGGCATGTTCGTTTCGTTTCTGGACGAATCGGTGCATCGTTTCATTTCCGGCCCGGATCGATGCATTAAATGCAACACCGGCATGGTTTTCGGCACATTAACGAAACTGACCCAAACGAACCAAAACATTACTATTGGGTCCAAAAAAGTGGATTGGGTGCGTTCATTTTGTTTCTGGATGAATCGGTGCATCGTTTCATTTCCGGCCCGGATCGATGCATTAGATGCAACACTGGCATGATTTTCATCACAGTAACGAAACTGACCCAAACGAACCGAAACATAACTATTGGGTCCAAAAAAGTGGATTGGGTGCGTTTGTTTCATTTCTGGACGAATCGGTGCATCGTTTCTTTTCCGGCCCGGATCGGTGCATTAAATGCAACACCGACATGGTTTTCGGCACAGTAACGAAACTGACCCAAACGAACCGAAACCTAACTATTGGGTCCAAAAAAGTGGATTGGGTGCGTTTGTTTCATTTCTGGACGAATCGGTGCATCGTTTCATTTCCGGCCCGGATCGATGCATTAAATGCAACACCGGCATGATTTTTGGCACAGTAACAAAAATGACCCGAACGAACCAAAACATCACTATTGGCTACATAAATGTGGATTTGGCATGTTCGTTTCGTTTCTGGACGAATCGGTGCATCGTTTCATTTCCGGCCCGGATCGGTGCATTAAATGCAACACCGGCATGGTTTTCGGCACATTAACGAAACTGACCCAAATGAACCAAAACATTACTATTGGGTCCAAAAAAGTGGATTGGGTGCGTTAATTTTGTTTCTGGATGAATCGGTGCATCATTTCATTTCCGGCCCGGATCGATGCATTAGATGCAACACTGGCATGGTTTTCGGCACAGTAACGAAACTGACCCAAACGAACCAAAACATCACTATTGGGTCCAAAAAAGTGGATTGGGTGCGTTCATTTTGTTTCTAGATGAATCGGTGCATCGTTCCATTTCCGGCCCGGATCGATGCATTAAATGCAACACCGGCATGATTTTTGGCACAGTAACAAAAATGACCCAAACGAACCAAAACATCACTATTGGCTACATAAATGTGGATTTGGCATGTTCGTTTCGTTTCTGGACGAATCGGTGCATCGTTTCATTTCCGACCCGGATCGGTGCATTAAATGCAACACCGGCATGGTTTTCGGCACAGTAACGAAACTGACCCAAACGAACCGAAACATAACTATTGGGTCCAAAGAAGTGGATTGGGTGCGTTCATTTTGTTTCTGGTTGAATCGGTGCATCGTTTCATTTCCGGCCCGGATCGATGCATTAAATAAAACACTGGCATGATTTTCGTCACAGTAACGAAACTGACCCAAACGAACCGAAACATAACTATTGGGTCCAAAAAAGTGGATTGGGTGCGTTTGTTTCATTTCTGGACGAATCGGTGCATCGTTTCATTTCCGGCCCGGATCGGTGCATTAAATGCAACACCGGCATGGTTTTCGGCACAGTAACGAAACTGACCCAAACGAACCAAAACATCACTATTGGGTCCAAAGAAGTGGATTGGGTGCGTTCATTTTGTTTCTGGATGAATCGGTGCATCGTTTCATTTCCGGCCCGGATCGATGCATTAAATGCAACACCGGCATGGTTTTCGGCACAGTAACGAAACTGACCCAAACGAACCAAAACAAAACTATTGGGTCCAAAAAAGTTGATTGGGCGCGTTCGTTTCATTTCTGGATGAATCGGTGCATCGTTTCATTTCCGGCCCGGATCGGTGCATTAAATGCAACACCGGCATGGTTTTCGGCACATTAACGAAACTGACCCAAATGAACCAAAACATTACTATTGGGTCCAAAAAAGTGGATTGGGTGCGTTAATTTTGTTTCTGGATGAATCGGTGCATCATTTCATTTCCGGCCCGGATCGATGCATTAGATGCAACACTGGCATGATTTTCGTCACAGTAACGAAACTGACCCAAACGAACCGAAACCTAACTATTGGGTCCAAAAAAGTGGATTGGGTGCGTTTGTTTCATTTCTGGACGAATCGGTGCATCGTTTCATTTCCGGCCCGGATCGATGCATTAAATGCAACACCGGCATGATTTTTGGCACAGTAACAAAAATGACCCAAACGAACCAAAACATCACTATTGGCTACATAAATGTGGATTTGGCATGTTCGTTTCGTTTCTGGACGAATCGGTGCATCGTTTCATTTCCGACCCGGATCGGTGCATTAAATGCAACACCGGCATGGTTTTCGGCACAGTAACGAAACTGACCCAAACGAACCAAAACATTACTATTGGGTCCAAAAAAGTGGATTGGGTGCGTTCATTTTGTTTCTGGTTGAATCGGTGCATCGTTTCATTTCCGGCCCGGATCGATGCATTAAATGCAACACTGGCATGATTTTCGTCACAGTAACGAAACTGACCCAAACGAACCGAAACATAACTATTGGGTCCAAAAAAGTGGATTGGGTGCGTTTGTTTCATTTCTGGATGAATCGGTGCATCGTTTCTTTTCCGGCCCGGATCGGTGCATTAAATGCAACACCGGCATGGTTTTCGGCACAGTAACGAAACTGACCCAAACGAACCAAAACATCACTATTGGGTCCAAAAAAGTGGATTGGGTGCGTTCATTTTGTTTCTAGATGAATCGGTGCATCGTTCCATTTCCGGCCCGGATCGATGCATTAAATGCAACACCGGCATGATTTTTGGCACAGTAACGAAAATGACCCAAACGAACCAAAACATCACTATTGGCTACATAAATGTGGATTTGGCATGTTCGTTTCGTTTCTGGACGAATCGGTGCATCGTTTCATTTCCGGCCCGGATCGGTGCATTAAATGCAACACCGGCATGGTTTTCGGCACATTAACGAAACTGACCCAAATGAACCAAAACATTACTATTGGGTCCAAAAAAGTGGATTGGGTGCGTTAATTTTGTTTCTGGATGAATCGGTGCATCATTTCATTTCCGGCCCGGATCGATGCATTAGATGCAACACTGGCATGATTTTCGTCACAGTAACGAAACTGACCCAAACGAACCGAAACCTAACTATTGGGTCCAAAAAAGTGGATTGGGTGCGTTTGTTTCATTTCTGGACGAATCGGTGCATCGTTTCATTTCCGGCCCGGATCGGTGCATTAAATGCAACACCGACATGGTTTTCGGCACAGTAACGAAACTGACCCAAACGAACCAAAACATCACTATTGGGTCCAAAAAAGTGGATTGGGTGCGTTCATTTTGTTTCTAGATGAATCGGTGCATCGTTCCATTTCCGGCCCGGATCGATGCATTAAATGCAACACCGGCATGATTTTTGGCACAGTAACGAAAATGACCCAAACGAACCAAAACATCACTATTGGCTACATAAATGTGGATTTGGCATGTTCGTTTCGTTTCTGGACGAATCGGTGCATCGTTTCATTTCCGGCCCGGATCGATGCATTAAATGCAACACCGGCATGGTTTTCGGCACATTAACGAAACTGACCCAAACGAACCAAAACATTACTATTGGGTCCAAAAAAGTGGATTGGGTGCGTTCATTTTGTTTCTGGATGAATCGGTGCATCATTTCATTTCCGGCCCGGATCGATGCATTAGATGCAACACTGGCATGATTTTCGTCACAGTAACGAAACTGACCCAAACGAACCGAAACCTAACTATTGGGTCCAAAAAAGTGGATTGGGTGCGTTTGTTTCATTTCTGGACGAATCGGTGCATCGTTTCATTTCCGGCCCGGATCGGTGCATTAAATGCAACACCGACATGGTTTTCGGCACAGTAACGAAACTGACCCAAACGAACCAAAACATCACTATTGGGTCCAAAAAAGTGGATTGGGTGCGTTCATTTTGTTTCTAGATGAATCGGTGCATCGTTCCATTTCCGGCCCGGATCGATGCATTAAATGCAACACCGGCATGATTTTTGGCACAGTAACGAAAATGACCCAAACGAACCAAAACATCACTATTGGCTACATAAATGTGGATTTGGCATGTTCGTTTCGTTTCTGGACGAATCGGTGCATCGTTTCATTTCCGGCCCGGATCGATGCATTAAATGCAACACCGGCATGGTTTTTGGCACATTAACGAAACTGACCCAAACGAACCAAAACATCACTATTGGGTCCAAAAAAGTGGATTTGGTGCGTTCATTTTGTTTCTGGATGAATCGGTGCATCGTTTCATTTCCGGCCCGGATCGATGCATTAGATGCAACACTGGCATGATTTTCATCACAGTAACGAAACTGACCCAAACGAACCGAAACATAACTATTGGGTCCAAAAAAGTGGATTGGGTGCGTTTGTTTCATTTCTGGACGAATCGGTGCATCGTTTCTTTTCCGGCCCGGATCGGTGCATTAAATGCAACACCGACATGGTTTTCGGCACAGTAACGAAACTGACCCAAACGAACCAAAACATCACTATTGGGTCCAAAAAAGTGGATTGGGTGCGTTCATTTTGTTTCTAGATGAATCGGTGCATCGTTCCATTTCCGGCCCGGATCGATGCATTAAATGCAACACCGGCATGATTTTTGGCACAGTAACAAAAATGACCCAAACGAACCAAAACATCACTATTGGCTACATAAATGTGGATTTGGCATGTTCGTTTCGTTTCTGGACGAATCGGTGCATCGTTTCATTTCCGACCCGGATCGGTGCATTAAATGCAACACCGGCATGGTTTTCGGCACAGTAACGAAACTGACCCAAACGAACCGAAACATAACTATTGGGTCCAAAGAAGTGGATTGGGTGCGTTCATTTTGTTTCTGGTTGAATCGGTGCATCGTTTCATTTCCGGCCCGGATCGATGCATTAAATAAAACACTGGCATGATTTTCGTCACAGTAACGAAACTGACCCAAACGAACCGAAACATAACTATTGGGTCCAAAAAAGTGGATTGGGTGCGTTTGTTTCATTTCTGGACGAATCGGTGCATCGTTTCATTTCCGGCCCGGATCGGTGCATTAAATGCAACACCGGCATGGTTTTCGGCACAGTAACGAAACTGACCCAAACGAACCAAAACATCACTATTGGGTCCAAAGAAGTGGATTGGGTGCGTTCATTTTGTTTCTGGATGAATCGGTGCATCGTTTCATTTCCGGCCCGGATCGATGCATTAAATGCAACACCGGCATGGTTTTCGGCACAGTAACGAAACTGACCCAAACGAACCAAAACAAAACTATTGGGTCCAAAAAAGTTGATTGGGCGCGTTCGTTTCATTTCTGGATGAATCGGTGCATCGTTTCATTTCCGGCCCGGATCGGTGCATTAAATGCAACACCGGCATGGTTTTCGGCACATTAACGAAACTGACCCAAATGAACCAAAACATTACTATTGGGTCCAAAAAAGTGGATTGGGTGCGTTAATTTTGTTTCTGGATGAATCGGTGCATCATTTCATTTCCGGCCCGGATCGATGCATTAGATGCAACACTGGCATGATTTTCGTCACAGTAACGAAACTGACCCAAACGAACCGAAACCTAACTATTGGGTCCAAAAAAGTGGATTGGGTGCGTTTGTTTCATTTCTGGACGAATCGGTGCATCGTTTCATTTCCGGCCCGGATCGGTGCATTAAATGCAACACCGACATGGTTTTCGGCACAGTAACGAAACTGACCCAAACGAACCAAAACATCACTATTGGGTCCAAAAAAGTGGATTGGGTGCGTTCATTTTGTTTCTAGATGAATCGGTGCATCGTTCCATTTCCGGCCCGGATCGATGCATTAAATGCAACACCGGCATGATTTTTGGCACAGTAACGAAAATGACCCAAACGAACCAAAACATCACTATTGGCTACATAAATGTGGATTTGGCATGTTCGTTTCGTTTCTGGACGAATCGGTGCATCGTTTCATTTCCGGCCCGGATCGATGCATTAAATGCAACACCGGCATGGTTTTCGGCACATTAACGAAACTGACCCAAACGAACCAAAACATTACTATTGGGTCCAAAAAAGTGGATTGGGTGCGTTCATTTTGTTTCTGGATGAATCGGTGCATCGTTTCATTTCCGGCCCGGATCGATGCATTAGATGCAACACTGGCATGATTTTCATCACAGTAACGAAACTGACCCAAACGAACCGAAACATAACTATTGGGTCCAAAAAAGTGGATTGGGTGCGTTTGTTTCATTTCTGGACGAATCGGTGCATCGTTTCTTTTCCGGCCCGGATCGGTGCATTAAATGCAACACCGACATGGTTTTCGGCACAGTAACGAAACTGACCCAAACGAACCAAAACATCACTATTGGGTCCAAAAAAGTGGATTGGGTGCGTTCATTTTGTTTCTAGATGAATCGGTGCATCGTTCCATTTCCGGCCCGGATCGATGCATTAAATGCAACACCGGCATGATTTTTGGCACAGTAACAAAAATGACCCAAACGAACCAAAACAT
The DNA here is from genome assembly GCA_033239725.1 of Echinochloa phyllopogon. NCBI lineage: Eukaryota > Viridiplantae > Streptophyta > Magnoliopsida > Poales > Poaceae > Echinochloa > Echinochloa phyllopogon. The sequence goes on from BTCW01000018.1 coordinate 37,496,806, forward strand.
CACTATTGGCTACATAAATGTGGATTTGGCATGTTCGTTTCGTTTCTGGACGAATCGGTGCATCGTTTCATTTCCGACCCGGATCGGTGCATTAAATGCAACACCGGCATGGTTTTCGGCACAGTAACGAAACTGACCCAAACGAACCGAAACATAACTATTGGGTCCAAAGAAGTGGATTGGGTGCGTTCATTTTGTTTCTGGATGAATCGGTGCATCGTTTCATTTCCGGCCCGGATCGATGCATTAAATAAAACACTGGCATGATTTTCGTCACAGTAACGAAACTGACCCAAACGAACCGAAACATAACTATTGGGTCCAAAAAAGTGGATTGGGTGCGTTTGTTTCATTTCTGGACGAATCGGTGCATCCTTTCATCTCCGGCCCGGATCGGTGCATTAAATGAAACACCGGCATGGTTTTCGGCACAGTAACGAAACTGACCCAAACGAACCACAACATCACTATTGTGTCCAAAAAAGTGGATTTGGTGCGTTCATTTTGTTTCTAGATGAATCGGTGCATCGTTTCATTTCCGGCCCGGATCGATGCATTAAATGCAACACCGGCATGGTTTTCGGCACATTAACGAAACTGACCCAAACGAACCGAAACATAACTATTGGGTCCAAAAAAGTGGATTGGGTGCGTTTGTTTCATTTCTGGACGAATCGGTGCATCCTTTCATCTCCGGCCCGGATCGGTGCATTAAATGAAACACCGGCATGGTTTTCGGCACAGTAACGAAACTGACCCAAACGAACCACAACATCACTATTGTGTCCAAAAAAGTGGATTTGGTGCGTTCATTTTGTTTCTGGATGAATCGGTGCATCGTTTCATTTCCGGCCCGGATCGATGCATTAAATGCAACACCGGCATGGTTTTCGGCACAGTAACGAAACTGACCCAAACGAACCAAAACAAAACTATTGGGTCCAAAAAAGTTGATTGGGCGCGTTCGTTTCATTTCTGGATGAATCGGTGTATCATTTCATTTCCGGCCCGGATCGGTGCATTAAATGCAACACCGGCATGATTTTTGGCACAGTAACGTAAATGACCCAAACGAACCAAAACATCACTATTGGCTACATAAATGTGGATTTGGCATGTTCGTTTCGTTTCTGGACGAATCGGTGCATCGTTTCATTTCCGGCCCGGATCGGTGCATTAAATGCAACACCGGCATGGTTTTCGGCACAGTAACGAAACTGACCCAAACGAACCAAAACATTACTATTGGGTCCAAAAAAGTGGATTGGGTGCGTTCATTTTGTTTCTGGTTGAATCGGTGCATCGTTTTATTTCCGGCCCGGATCGATGCATTAAATGCAACACTGGCATGATTTTCGTCACAGTAACGAAACTGACCCAAACGAACCGAAACATAACTATTGGGTCCAAAAAAGTGGATTGGGTGCGTTTGTTTCATTTCTGGATGAATCGGTGCATCGTTTCTTTTCCGGCCCGGATCGGTGCATTAAATGCAACACCGGCATGGTTTTCGGCACAGTAACGAAACTGACCCAAACGAACCAAAACATCACTATTGGGTCCAAAAAAGTGAATTGGGTGCGTTCATTTTGTTTCTAGATGAATCGGTGCATCGTTCCATTTCCGGCCCGGATCGATGCATTAAATGCAACACTGGCATGATTTTCGTCACAGTAACGAAAATGACCCAAACGAACCAAAACATCACTATTGGCTACATAAATGTGGATTTGGCATGTTCGTTTCGTTTCTGGACGAATCGGAGCATCGTTTCATTTCCGGCCCGGATCGGTGCATTAAATGCAACACCGCCATGGTTTTCGGCACAGTAACGAAACTGACCCAAACGAACCAAAACATTACTATTGGGTCCAAAGAAGTGGATTGGGTGCGTTCATTTTGTTTCTGGATGAATCGGTGCATCGTTTCATTTCCGGCCCGGATCGATGCATTAAATAAAACACTGGCATGATTTTCGTCACAGTAACGAAACTGACCCAAACGAACCGAAACATAACTATTGGGTCCAAAAAAGTGGATTGGGTGCGTTTGTTTCATTTCTGGACGAATCGGTGCATCCTTTCATCTCCGGCCCGGATCGGTGCATTAAATGAAACACCGGCATGGTTTTCGGCACAGTAACGAAACTGACCCAAACGAACCACAACATCACTATTGTGTCCAAAAAAGTGGATTTGGTGCGTTCATTTTGTTTCTGGATGAATCGGTGCATCGTTTCATTTCCGGCCCGGATCGATGCATTAAATGCAACACCGGCATGGTTTTCGGCACAGTAACGAAACTGACCCAAACGAACCAAAACAAAACTATTGGGTCCAAAAAAGTTGATTGGGCGCATTCGTTTCATTTCTGGATGAATCGGTGTATCGTTTCATTTCCGGCCCGGATCGGTGCATTAAATGCAACACCGGCATGGTTTTCGGCACATTAACGAAACTGACCCAAATGAACCAAAACATTACTATTGGGTCCAAAAAAGTGGATTGGGTGCGTTAATTTTGTTTCTGGATGAATCGGTGCATCGTTTCATTTCCGGCCCGGACCGATTTTCGGCATGGTTTTCGGCACAGTAACGAAACTGACCCAAACGAACCACAACATCACTATTGTGTCCAAAAAAGTGGATTTGGTGCGTTCATTTTGTTTCTGGATGAATCGGTGTATCATTTCATTTCCGGCCCGGACCGATTTTCGGCATGGTTTTCGGCACAGTAACGAAACTGACCCAAATGAACCACAACATCACTATTGTGTCCAAAAAAGTGGATTTGGTGCGTTCATTTTGTTTCTGGATGAATCGGTGCATCGTTTCATTTCCGGCCCGGATCGATGCATTAAATGCAACACCGGCATGGTTTTCGGCACAGTAACGAAACTGACCCAAACGAACCAAAACAAAACTATTGGGTCCAAAAAAGTTGATTGGGCGCGTTCGTTTCATTTCTGGATGAATCGGTGTATCATTTCATTTCCGGCCCGGACCGATTTTCGGCATGGTTTTCGGCACAGTAACGAAACTGACCCAAACGAACCACAACATCACTATTGTGTCCAAAAAAGTGGATTTGGTGCGTTCATTTTGTTTCTGGATGAATCGGTGCATCGTTTCATTTCCGGCCCGGATCGATGCATTAAATGCAACACTGGCATGATTTTCGTCACAGTAACGAAACTGACCCAAACGAACCGAAACATAACTATTGGGTCCAAAAAAGTGGATTCGGTGCGTTTGTTTCATTTCTGGATGAATCGGTGCATCGTTTCTTTTCCGGCCCGGATCGGTGCATTAAATGCAACACCGGCATGGTTTTCGGCACAGTAACGAAACTGACCCAAACGAACCAAAACATCACTATTGGGTCCAAAAAAGTGGATTGGGTGCGTTCATTTTGTTTCTAGATGAATCGGTGCATCGTTCCATTTCCGGCCCGGATCGATGCATTAAATGCAACACCGGCATGATTTTTGGCACAGTAACGAAAATGACCCAAACGAACCAAAACATCACTATTGGCTACATAAATGTGGATTTGGCATGTTCGTTTCGTTTCTGGACGAATCGGAGCATCGTTTCATTTCCGGCCCGGATCGGTGCATTAAATGCAACACCGGCATGGTTTTCGGCACATTAACGAAACTGACCCAAATGAACCAAAACATTACTATTGGGTCCAAAAAAGTGGATTGGGTGCGTTAATTTTGTTTCTGGATGAATCGGTGCATCGTTTCATTTCCGGCCCGGATCGATGCATTAAATGGAACACTGGCATGATTTTCGTCACAGTAACGAAACTGACCCAAACGAACCGAAACATAACTATTGGGTCCAAAAAAGTGGATTGGGTGCGTTTGTTTCATTTCTGGACGAATCGGTGCATCCTTTCATCTCCGGCCCGGATCGGTGCATTAAATGCAACACCGGCATGGTTTTCGGCACAGTAACGAAACTGACCCAAACGAACCAAAACATCACTATTGGGTCCAAAAAAGTGGATTTGGTGCGTTCATTTTGTTTCTGGATGAATCGGTGCATCGTTTCATTTCCGGCCCGGATCGATGCATTAAATGCAACACCGGCATTGTTTTCGGCACAGTAACAAAACTGACCCAAACGAACCAAAACAAAACTATTGGGTCCAAAAAAGTTGATTGGGCGCGTTCGTTTCATTTCTGGATGAATCGGTGTATCATTTCGTTTCCGGCCCGGATCGGTGCATTAAATGCAACACCGGCATGGTTTTCGGCACAGTAACGAAACTGACCCAAACGAACCAAAACATCACTATTGGGTCCAAAAAAGTGGATTTGGTGCGTTCATTTTGTTTCTGGATGAATCGGTGCATCGTTTCATTTCCGGCCCGGATCGATGCATTAAATGCAACACTGGCATGATTTTCGTCACAGTAACGAAACTGACCCAAACGAACCGAAACATAACTATTGGGTCCAAAAAAGTGGATTGGGTGCGTTTGTTTCATTTCTGGATGAATCGGTGCATCGTTTCTTTTCCGGCCCGGATCGGTGCATTAAATGCAACACCGGCATGGTTTTCGGCACAGTAACGAAACTGACCCAAACGAACCAAAACATCACTATTGGGTCCAAAAAAGTGGATTGGGTGCGTTCATTTTGTTTCTAGATGAATCGGTGCATCGTTCCATTTCCGGCCCGGATCGATGCATTAAATGCAACACCGGCATGATTTTTGGCACAGTAACGAAAATGACCCAAACGAACCAAAACATCACTATTGGCTACATAAATGTGGATTTGGCATGTTCGTTTCGTTTCTGGACGAATCGGAGCATCGTTTCATTTCCGGCCCGGATCGGTGCATTAAATGCAACACCGGCATGGTTTTCGGCACATTAACGAAACTGACCCAAATGAACCAAAACATTACTATTGGGTCCAAAAAAGTGGATTGGGTGCGTTAATTTTGTTTCTGGATGAATCGGTGCATCATTTCATTTCCGGCCCGGATCGATGCATTAGATGCAACACTGGCATGATTTTCGTCACAGTAACGAAACTGACCCAAACGAACCGAAACCTAACTATTGGGTCCAAAAAAGTGGATTGGGTGCGTTTGTTTCATTTCTGGACGAATCGGTGCATCGTTTCATTTCCGGCCCGGATCGGTGCATTGAATGCAACACCGGCATGGTTTTCGGCACAGTAACGAAACTGACCCAAACGAACCAAAACATTACTATTGCGTCCAAAGAAGTGGATTGGGTGCGTTCATTTTGTTTCTGGATGAATCGGTGCATCGTTTCATTTCCGGCCCGGATCGATGCATTGAATGCAACACTGGCATGATTTTCGTCACAGTAACGAAACTGACCCAAACGAACCGAAACATAACTATTGGGTCCAAAAAAGTGGATTGGGTGCGTTTGTTTCATTTCTGGACGAATCGGTGCATCCTTTCATCTCCGGCCCGGATCGGTGCATTAAATGAAACACCGGCATGGTTTTCGGCACAGTAATAAACTGACCGAAACGAACCAAAACATCACTATTGTGTCCAAAAAAGTGGATTTGGTGCGTTCATTTTGTTTCTGGATGAATCGGTGCATCGTTTCATTTCCGGCCCGGATCGATGCATTAAATGCAACACCGGCATGGTTTTCGGCACAGTAACGAAACTGACCCAAACGAACCAAAACAAAACTATTGGGTCCAAAAAAGTTGATTGGGCGCGTTCGTTTCATTTCTGGATGAATCGGTGTATCATTTCATTTCCGGCCCGGATCGGTGCATTAAATGCAACACCGGCATGGTTTTCGGCACAGTAACGAAACTGACCCAAACGAACCAAAACATCACTATTGGGTCCAAAAAAGTAGATTGGGTGCGTTCATTTTGTATCTAGATGAATCGGTGCATCGTTCCATTTCCGGCCCGGATCGATGCATTAAATGCAACACCGGCATGATTTTTGGCACAGTAACGAAAATGACCCAAACGAACCAAAACATCACTATTGGCTACATAAATGTGGATTTGGCATGTTCGTTTCGTTTCTGGACGAATCGGTGCATCGTTTCATTTCCGGCCCGGATCGGTGCATTAAATGCAACACCGGCATGGTTTTCGGCACAGTAACGAAACTGACCCAAACGAACCAAAACATTACTATTGGGTCCAAAAAAGTGGATTGGGTGCGTTCATTTTGTTTCTGGTTGAATCGGTGCATCGTTCCATTTCCGGCCCGGATCGATGCATTAAATGCAACACCGGCATGGTTTTCGGCACAGTAACGAAACTGACCCAAACGAACCAAAACATCACTATTGGGTCCAAAAAAGTCGATTGATCGCGTTCGTTTCATTTCTGGATGAATCGGTGCATCATTCCATTTCCGGCCCGGATCGATGCATTAAATGCAACACCGGCATGATTTTTGGCACAGTAACGAAAATGACCCAAACGAACCAAAACATCACTATTGGCTACATAAATGTGGATTTGGCATGTTCGTTTCGTTTCTGGACGAATCGGTGCATCGTTTCATTTCCGGCCCGGATCGGTGCATTAAATGCAACACCGGCATGGTTTTCGGCACAGTAACGAAACTGACCCAAACAAACCAAAAAATTACTATTGGGTCCAAAGAAGTGGATTGGGTGCGTTCATTTTGTTTCTGGATGAATCGGTGCATCGTTTCATTTCCGGCCCGGATCGATGCATTGAATAAAACACTGGCATGATTTTCATCACAGTAACGAAACTGACCCAAACGAACCGAAACATAACTATTGGGTCCAAAAAAGTGGATTGGGTGCGTTTGTTTCATTTCTGGACGAATCGGTGCATCCTTTCATCTCCGGCCCGGATCGGTGCATTAAATGAAACACCGGCATGGTTTTCGGCACAGTAACGAAACTGACCCAAACGAACCACAACATCACTATTGTGTCCAAAAAAGTGGATTTGCTGCGTTCATTTTGTTTCTGGATGAATCGGTGCATCGTTTCATTTCCGGCCCGGATCGATGCATTAAATGCAACACCGGCATGGTTTTCGGCACAGTAACGAAACTGACCCAAACGAACCAAAACAAAACTATTGGGTCCAAAAAAGTTGATTGGGCGCGTTCGTTTCATTTCTGGATGAATCGGTGCATCATTTCATTTCCGGCCCGGATCGATGCATTAAATGCAACACCGGCATGGTTTTCGGCACAGTAACGAAACTGACCCAAACGAACCAAAACAAAACTATTGGGTCCAAAAAAGTTGATTGGGCGCGTTCGTTTCATTTCTGGATGAATCGGTGTATCATTTCATTTCCGGCCCGGATCGGTGCATTAAATGCAACACCGGCATGGTTTTCGGCACAGTAACGAAACTAACCCAAACGAACCAAAACATCACTATTGGGTCCAAAAAAGTGGATTGGGTGCGTTCATTTTGTATCTAGATGAATCGGTGCATCGTTCCATTTCCGGCCCGGATCGATGCATTAAATGCAACACCGGCATGATTTTTGGCACAGTAACGAAAATGACCCAAACGAACCAAAACATCACTATTGGCTACATAAATGTGGATTTGGCATGTTCGTTTCGTTTCTGGACGAATCGGTGCATCGTTTCATTTCCGGCCCGGATCGGTGCATTAAATGCAACACCGGCATGGTTTTCGGCACAGTAACGAAACTGACCCAAACGAACCAAAACATTACTATTGGGTCCAAAAAAGTGGATTGGGTGCGTTCATTTTGTTTCTGGTTGAATCGGTGCATCGTTCCATTTCCGGCCCGGATCGATGCATTAAATGCAACACCGGCATGGTTTTCGGCACAGTAACGAAACTGACCCAAACGAACCAAAACATCACTATTGGGTCCAAAAAAGTCGATTGATCGCGTTTGTTTCATTTCTGGATGAATCGGTGCATCATTCCATTTCCGGCCCGGATCGATGCATTAAATGCAACACCGGCATGATTTTTGGCACAGTAACGAAAATGACCCAAACGAACCAAAACATCACTATTGGCTACATAAATGTGGATTTGGCATGTTCGTTTCGTTTCTGGACGAATCGGTGCATCGTTTCATTTCCGGCCCGGATCGGTGCATTAAATGCAACACCGGCATGGTTTTCGGCACAGTAACGAAACTGACCCAAACAAACCAAAAAATTACTATTGGGTCCAAAGAAGTGGATTGGGTGCGTTCATTTTGTTTCTGGATGAATCGGTGCATCGTTTCATTTCCGGCCCGGATCGATGCATTGAATAAAACACTGGCATGATTTTCATCACAGTAACGAAACTGACCCAAACGAACCGAAACATAACTATTGCGTCCAAAAAAGTGGATTGGGTGCGTTTGTTTCATTTCTGGACGAATCGGTGCATCCTTTCATCTCCGGCCCGGATCGGTGCATTAAATGAAACACCGGCATGGTTTTCGGCACAGTAACGAAACTGACCCAAACGAACCACAACATCACTATTGTGTCCAAAAAAGTGGATTTGCTGCGTTCATTTTGTTTCTGGATGAATCGGTGCATCGTTTCATTTCCGGCCCGGATCGATGCATTAAATGCAACACCGGCATGGTTTTCGGCACAGTAACGAAACTGACCCAAACGAACCAAAACAAAACTATTGGGTCCAAAAAAGTTGATTGGGCGCGTTCGTTTCATTTCTGGATGAATCGGTGCATCATTTCATTTCCGGCCCGGATCGGTGCATTAAATGCAACACCGGCATGGTTTTCGGCACAGTAACGAAACTGACCCAAACGAACCAAAACATCACTATTGGGTCCAAAAAAGTGGATTGGGTGCGTTCATTTTGTATCTAGATGAATCGGTGCATCGTTCCATTTCCGGCCCGGATCGATGCATTAAATGCAACACCGGCATGATTTTTGGCACAGTAACGAAAATGACCCAAACGAACCAAAACATCACTATTGGCTACATAAATGTGGATTTGGCATGTTCGTTTCGTTTCTGGACGAATCGGTGCATCGTTTCATTTCCGGCCCGGATCGGTGCATTAAATGCAACACCGGCATGGTTTTCGGCACAGTAACGAAACTGACCCAAAAGAACCAAAACATTACTATTGGGTCCAAAAAAGTGGATTGGGTGCGTTCATTTTGTTTCTGGTTGAATCGGTGCATCGTTTCATTTCCGGCCCGGATCGATGCATTAAATGCAACACTGGCATGATTTTCGTCACAGTAACGAAACTGACCCAAACGAACCGAAACATAACTATTGGGTCCAAAAAAGTGGATTGGGTGCGTTTGTTTCATTTCTGGATGAATCGGTGCATCGTTTCTTTTCCGGCCCGGATCGGTGCATTAAATGCAACACCGGCATGCTTTTCGGCACAGTAACGAAACTGAACCAAACGAACCAAAACATCACTATTGTGTCCAAAAAAGTGGATTGGGTGCGTTCATTTTGTTTCTAGATGAATCGGTGCATCGTTCCATTTCCGGCCCGGATCGATGCATTAAATGCAACACTGGCATGATTTTCGTCACAGTAACGAAAATGACCCAAACGAACCAAAACATCACTATTGGCTACATAAATGTGGATTTGGCATGTTCGTTTCGTTTCTGGACGAATCGGAGCATCGTTTCATTTCCGGCCCGGATCGGTGCATTAAATGCAACACCGGCATGGTTTTCGGCACAGTAACGAAACTGACCCAAACAAACCAAAAAATTACTATTGGGTCCAAAGAAGTGGATTGGGTGCGTTCATTTTGTTTCTGGATGAATCGGTGCATCGTTTCATTTCCGGCCCGGATCGATGCATTAAATGCAACACCGGCATGGTTTTCGGCACAGTAACGAAACTGACCCAAACGAACCAAAACAAAACTATTGGGTCCAAAAAAGTTGATTGGGCGCGTTCGTTTCATTTCTGGATGAATCGGTGTATCATTTCATTTCCGGCCCGGATCGGTGCATTAAATGCAACACCGGCATGGTTTTCGGCACAGTAACGAAACTAACCCAAACGAACCAAAACATCACTATTGGGTCCAAAAAAGTGGATTGGGTGCGTTCATTTTGTATCTCGATGAATCGGTGCATCGTTCCATTTCCGGCCCGGATCGATGCATTAAATGCAACACCGGCATGATTTTTGGCACAGTAACGAAAATGACCCAAACGAACCAAAACATCACTATTGGCTACATAAATGTGGATTTGGCATGTTCGTTTCGTTTCTGGACGAATCGGTGCATCGTTTCATTTCCGGCCCGGATCGGTGCATTAAATGCAACACCGGCATGGTTTTCGGCACAGTAACGAAACTGACCCAAACGAACCAAAACATTACTATTGGGTCCAAAAAAGTGGATTGGGTGCGTTCATTTTGTTTCTGGTTGAATCGGTGCATCGTTCCATTTCCGGCCCGGATCGATGCATTAAATGCAACACCGGCATGGTTTTCGGCACAGTAACGAAACTGACGCAAACGAACCAAAACATCACTATTGGCTACATAAATGTGGATTTGGCATGTTCGTTTCGTTTCTGGATGAATCGGTGCATCGTTTCATTTCCGGCCCGGATCGGTGCATTAAATGCAACACCGGCATGGTTTTCGGCACAGTAACGAAACTGACCCAAACGAACCAAAACATTACTATTGGGTCCAAAAAAGTGGATTGGGTGCGTTCATTTTGTTTCTGGTTGAATCGGTGCATCGTTCCATTTCCGGCCCGGATCGATGCATTAAATGCAACACCGGCATGGTTTTCGGCACAGTAACGAAACTGACCCAAACGAACCAAAACATCACTATTGGGTCCAAAAAAGTTGATTGATCGCGTTCGTTTCATTTCTGGATGAATCGGTGCATCATTCCATTTCCGGCCCGGATCGATGCATTAAATGCAACACCGGCATGATTTTTGGCACAGTAACGAAAATGACCCAAACGAACCAAAACATCACTATTGGCTACATAAATGTGGATTTGGCATGTTCGTTTCGTTTCTGGACGAATCGGTGCATCGTTTCATTTCCGGCCCGGATCGGTGCATTAAATGCAACACCGGCATGGTTTTCGGCACAGAAACGAAACTGACCCAAACGAACCAAAACATCACTATTGGCTACATAAATGTGGATTTGGCATGTTCGTTTCGTTTCTGGACGAATCGGTGCATCGTTCCATTTCCGGCCCGGATCGATGCATTAAATGCAACACCGGCATGATTTTTGGCACAGTAACGAAAATGACCCAAACGAACCAAAACATCACTATTGGCTACATAAATGTGGATTTGGCATGTTCGTTTCGTTTCTGGACGAATCGGAGCATCGTTTCATTTCCGGCCCGGATCGGTGCATTAAATGCAACACCGGCATGGTTTTCGGCACGTTAACGAAACTGACCCAAATGAACCAAAACATTACTATTGGGTCCAAAGAAGTGGATTGGGTGCGTTAATTTTGTTTCTGGATGAATCGGTGCATCGTTTCATTTCCGGCCCGGATCGATGCATTAAATGCAACACTGGCATGATTTTCGTCACAGTAACGAAACTGACCCAAACGAACCGAAACATAACTATTGGGTCCAAAAAAGTGGATTGGGTGCGTTTGTTTCATTTCTGGACGAATCGGTGCATCGTTTCTTTTCCGGCCCGGATCGGTGCATTAAATGCAACACCGGCATGGTTTTCGGCACAGTAACGAAACTGACCCAAACGAACCAAAACATCACTATTGGGTCCAAAAAAGTGGATTGGGTGCGTTCATTTTGTTTCTAGATGAATCGGTGCATCGTTCCATTTCCGGCCCGGATCGATGCATTAAATGCAACACTGGCATGATTTTCGTCACAGTAACGAAAATGACCCAAACGAACCAAAACATCACTATTGGCTACATAAATGTGGATTTGGCATGTTCGTTTCGTTTCTGGACGAATCGGAGCATCGTTTCATTTCCGGCCCGGATCGGTGCATTAAATGCAACACCGGCATGGTTTTCGGCACAGTAACGAAACTGACCCAAACAAACCAAAAAATTACTATTGGGTCCAAAGAAGTGGATTGGGTGCGTTCATTTTGTTTCTGGATGAATCGGTGCATCGTTTCATTTCCGGCCCGGATCGATGCATTAAATGCAACACCGGCATGGTTTTCGGCACAGTAACGAAACTGACCCAAACGAACCAAAACATTACTATTGGGTCCAAAAAAGTGGATTGGGTGCGTTCATTTTGTTTCTGGTTGAATCGGTGCATCGTTCCATTTCCGGCCCGGATCGATGCATTAAATGCAACACCGGCATGGTTTTCGGCACAGTAACGAAACTGACCCAAACGAACCAAAACATCACTATTGGGTCCAAAAAAGTTGATTGATCGCGTTCGTTTCATTTCTGGATGAATCGGTGCATCATTCCATTTCCGGCCCGGATCGATGCATTAAATGCAACACCGGCATGATTTTTGGCACAGTAACGAAAATGACCCAAACGAACCAAAACATCACTATTGGCTACATAAATGTGGATTGGGTGCGTTCATTTTGTTTCTGGACGAATCGGTGCATCGTTTCATTTCCGGCCCGGATCGGTGCATTAAATGCAACACCGGCATGGTTTTCGGCACAGAAACGAAACTGACCCAAACGAACCAAAACATCACTATTGGCTACATAAATGTGGATTTGGCATGTTCGTTTCGTTTCTGGACGAATCGGTGCATCGTTCCATTTCCGGCCCGGATCGATGCATTAAATGCAACACCGGCATGATTTTTGGCACAGTAACGAAAATGACCCAAACGAACCAAAACATCACTATTGGCTACATAAATGTGGATTTGGCATGTTCGTTTCGTTTCTGGACGAATCGGAGCATCGTTTCATTTCCGGCCCGGATCGGTGCATTAAATGCAACACCGGCATGGTTTTCGGCACATTAACGAAACTGACCCAAATGAACCAAAACATTACTATTGGGTCCAAAGAAGTGGATTGGGTGCGTTAATTTTGTTTCTGGATGAATCGGTGCATCGTTTCATTTCCGGCCCGGATCGATGCATTAAATGCAACACTGGCATGATTTTCGTCACAGTAACGAAATTGACCCAAACGAACCGAAACATAACTATTGGGTCCAAAAAAGTGGATTGGGTGCGTTTGTTTCATTTCTGGACGAATCGGTGCATCGTTTCTTTTCCGGCCCGGATCGGTGCATTAAATGCAACACCGGCATGGTTTTCGGCACAGTAACGAAACTGACCCAAACGAACCAAAACATCACTATTGGGTCCAAAAAAGTGGATTGGGTGCGTTCATTTTGTTTCTAGATGAATCGGTGCATCGTTCCATTTCCGGCCCGGATCGATGCATTAAATGCAACACTGGCATGATTTTCGTCACAGTAACGAAAATGACCCAAACGAACCAAAACATCACTATTGGCTACATAAATGTGGATTTGGCATGTTCGTTTCGTTTCTGGACGAATCGGAGCATCGTTTCATTTCCGGCCCGGATCGGTGCATTAAATGCAACACCGGCATGGTTTTCGGCACAGTAACGAAACTGACCCAAACAAACCAAAAAATTACTATTGGGTCCAAAGAAGTGGATTGGGTGCGTTCATTTTGTTTCTGGATGAATCGGTGCATCGTTTCATTTCCGGCCCGGATCGATGCATTAAATGCAACACCGGCATGGTTTTCGGCACAGTAACGAAACTGACCCAAACGAACCAAAACAAAACTATTGGGTCCAAAAAAGTTGATTGGGCACGTTCGTTTCATTTCTGGATGAATCGGTGTATCATTTCATTTCCGGCCCGGATCGGTGCATTAAATGCAACACCGGCATGGTTTTCGGCACATTAACGAAACTGACCCAAATGAACCAAAACATTACTATTGGGTCCAAAGAAGTGGATTGGGTGCGTTAATTTTGTTTCTGGATGAATCGGTGCATCGTTTCATTTCCGGCCCGGATCGATGCATTAAATGCAACACTGGCATGATTTTCGTCACAGTAACGAAAATGACCCAAACGAACCAAAACATCACTATTGGCTACATAAATGTGGATTTGGCATGTTCGTTTCGTTTCTGGACGAATCGGAGCATCGTTTCATTTCCGGCCCGGATCGGTGCATTAAATGCAACACCGGCATGGTTTTCGGCACAGTAACGAAACTGACCCAAACGAACCAAAACATTACTATTGGGTCCAAAGAAGTGGTTTGGGTGCGTTCATTTTGTTTCTGGATGAATCGGTGCATCGTTTCATTTCCGGCCCGGATCGATGCATTAAATAAAACACTGGCATGATTTTCGTCACAGTAACGAAACTGACCCAAACGAACCGAAACATAACTATTGGGTCCAAAAAAGTGGATTGGGTGCGTTTGTTTCATTTCTGGACGAATCGGTGCATCCTTTCATCTCCGGCCCGGATCGGTGCATTAAATGAAACACCGGCATGGTTTTCGGCACAGTAACGAAACTGACCCAAACGAACCACAACATCACTATTGTGTCCAAAAAAGTGGATTTGGTGCGTTCATTTTGTTTCTGGATGAATCGGTGCATCGTTTCATTTCCGGCCCAGATCGATGCATTAAATGCAACACCGGCATGGTTTTCGGCACAGTAACGAAACTGACCCAAACGAACCAAAACAAAACTATTGGGTCCAAAAAAGTTGATTGGGCGCGTTCGTTTCATTTCTGGATGAATCGGTGTATCATTTCATTTCCGGCCCGGATTGGTGCATTAAATGCAACACCGGCATGGTTTTCGGCACAGTAACGAAACTGACCCAAACGAACCAAAACATCACTATTGGGTCCAAAAAAGTGGATTGGGTGCGTTCATTTTGTATCTAGATGAATCGGTGCATCGTTCCATTTCTGGCCCGGATCGATGCATTAAATGCAACACCGGCATGATTTTTGGCACAGTAACGAAAATGACCCAAACGAACCAAAACATCACTATTGGCTACATAAATGTGGATTTGGCATGTTCGTTTCGTTTCTGGACGAATCGGAGCATCGTTTCATTTCCGGCCCGGATCGGTGCATTAAATGAAACACCGGCATATTTTTCGGCACAGTAACGAAACTGACCCAAACGAACCACAACATCACTATTGTGTCCAAAAAAGTGGATTTGGTGCGTTCATTTTGTTTCTGGATGAATCGGTGCATCGTTTCATTTCCGGCCCAGATCGATGCATTAAATGCAACACCGGCATGGTTTTCGGCACAGTAACGAAACTGACCCAAACGAACCAAAACAAAACTATTGGGTCCAAAAAAGTTGATTGGGCGCGTTCGTTTCATTTCTGGATGAATCGGTGTATCATTTCATTTCCGGCCCGGATCGGTGCATTAAATGCAACACCGGCATGGTTTTCGGCACAGTAACGAAACTGACCCAAACGAACCAAAACATCACTATTGGGTCCAAAAAAGTGGATTGGGTGCGTTCATTTTGTATCTAGATGAATCGGTGCATCGTTCCATTTCCGGCCCGGATCGATGCATTAAATGCAACACCGGCATGATTTTTGGCACAGTAACGAAAATGACCCAAACGAACCAAAACATCACTATTGGCTACATAAATGTGGATTTGGCATGTTCGTTTCGTTTCTGGACGAATCGGTGCATCGTTTCATTTCCGGCCCGGATCGGTGCATTAAATGCAACACCGGCATGGTTTTCGGCACAGTAACGAAACTGACCCAAACGAACCAAAACATTACTATTGGGTCCAAAAAAGTGGATTGGGTGCGTTCATTTTGTTTCTGGTTGAATCGGTGCATCGTTTCATTTCCGGCCCGGATCGATGCATTAAATGCAACACTGGCATGATTTTCGTCACAGTAACGAAACTGACCCAAACGAACCGAAACATAACTATTGGGTCCAAAAAAGTGGATTGGGTGCGTTTGTTTCATTTCTGGATGAATCGGTGCATCGTTTCATTTCCGGCCCGGATCGGTGCATTAAATGCAACACCGGCATGGTTTTCGGCACAGTAACGAAACTGACCCAAACGAACCAAAACATCACTATTGGGTCCAAAAAGGTGGATTGGGTGCGTTCATTTTGTATCTAGATGAATCGGTGCATCGTTCCATTTCCGGCCCGGATCGATGCATTAAATGCAACACCGGCATGATTTTTGGCACAGTAACGAAAATGACCCAAACGAACCAAAACATCACTATTGGCTACATAAATGTGGATTTGGCATGTTCGTTTCGTTTCTGGACGAATCGGTGCATCGTTTCATTTCCGGCCCGGATCGGTGCATTAAATGCAACACCGGCATGGTTTTTGGCACAGTAACGAAACTGACCCAAACGAACCAAAACATTACTATTGGGTCCAAAAAAGTGGATTGGGTGCGTTCATTTTGTTTCTGGTTGAATCGGTGCATGGTTTCATTTCCGGCCCGGATCGATGCATTAAATGCAACACTGGCATGATTTTCGTCACAGTAACGAAACTGACCCAAACGAACCGAAACATAACTATTGGGTCCAAAAAAGTGGATTGGGTGCGTTTGTTTCATTTCTGGATGAATCGGTGCATCGTTTCATTTCCGGCCCGGATCGATGCATTAAATGCAACACTGGCATGATTTTCGTCACAGTAACGAAACTGACCCAAACGAACCGAAACATAACTATTGGGTCCAAAAAAGTGGATTGGGTGCGTTTGTTTCATTTCTGGATGAATCGGTGCATCGTTTCATTTCCGGCCCGGATCGGTGCATTAAATGCAACACCGGCATGGTTTTCGGCACAGTAACGAAACTGACCCAAACGAACCAAAACATCACTATTGGGTCCAAAAAAGTGGATTGGGTGCGTTCATTTTGTTTCTAGATGAATCGGTGCATCGTTCCATTTCCGGCCCGGATCGATGCATTAAATGCAACACTGGCATGATTTTCGTCACAGTAACGAAAATGACCCAAACGAACCAAAACATCACTATTGGCTACATAAATGTGGATTTGGCATGTTCGTTTCGTTTCTGGACGAATCGGAGCATCGTTTCATTTCCGGCCCGGATCGGTGCATTAAATGCAACACCGGCATGGTTTTCGGCACAGTAACGAAACTGACCCAAACAAACCAAAAAATTACTATTGGGTCCAAAGAAGTGGATTGGGTGCGTTCATTTTGTTTCTGGATGAATCGGTGCATCGTTTCATTTCCGGCCCGGATCGATGCATTAAATGCAACACCGGCATGGTTTTCGGCACAGTAACGAAACTGACCCAAACGAACCAAAACAAAACTATTGGGTCCAAAAAAGTTGATTGGGCGCGTTCGTTTCATTTCTGGATGAATCGGTGTATCATTTCATTTCCGGCCCGGATCGGTGCATTAAATGCAACACCGGCATGGTTTTCGGCACAGTAACGAAACTGACCCAAACGAACCAAAACATCACTATTGGGTCCAAAAAAGTGGATTGGGTGCGTTCATTTTGTATCTAGATGAATCGGTGCATCGTTCCATTTCCGGCCCGGATCGATGCATTAAATGCAACACCGGCATGATTTTTGGCACAGTAACGAAAATGACCCAAACGAACCAAAACATCACTATTGGCTACATAAATGTGGATTTGGCATGTTCGTTTCGTTTCTGGACGAATCGGTGCATCGTTTCATTTCCGGCCCGGATCGGTGCATTAAATGCAACACCGGCATGGTTTTCGGCACAGTAACGAAACTGACCCAAACGAACCAAAACATTACTATTGGGTCCAAAAAAGTGGATTGGGTGCGTTCATTTTGTTTCTGGTTGAATCGGTGCATCGTTTCATTTCCGGCCCGGATCGATGCATTAAATGCAACACTGGCATGATTTTCGTCACAGTAACGAAACTGACCCAAACGAACCGAAACATAACTATTGGGTCCAAAAAAGTGGATTGGGTGCGTTTGTTTCATTTCTGGATGAATCGGTGCATCGTTTCATTTCCGGCCCGGATCGGTGCATTAAATGCAACACCGGCATGGTTTTCGGCACAGTAACGAAACTGACCCAAACGAACCAAAACATCACTATTGGGTCCAAAAAGGTGGATTGGGTGCGTTCATTTTGTATCTAGATGAATCGGTGCATCGTTCCATTTCCGGCCCGGATCGATGCATTAAATGCAACACCGGCATGATTTTTGGCACAGTAACGAAAATGACCCAAACGAACCAAAACATCACTATTGGCTACATAAATGTGGATTTGGCATGTTCGTTTCGTTTCTGGACGAATCGGTGCATCGTTTCATTTCCGGCCCGGATCGGTGCATTAAATGCAACACCGGCATGGTTTTTGGCACAGTAACGAAACTGACCCAAACGAACCAAAACATTACTATTGGGTCCAAAAAAGTGGATTGGGTGCGTTCATTTTGTTTCTGGTTGAATCGGTGCATGGTTTCATTTCCGGCCCGGATCGATGCATTAAATGCAACACTGGCATGATTTTCGTCACAGTAACGAAACTGACCCAAACGAACCGAAACATAACTATTGGGTCCAAAAAAGTGGATTGGGTGCGTTTGTTTCATTTCTGGATGAATCGGTGCATCGTTTCATTTCCGGCCCGGATCGGTGCATTAAATGCAACACCGGCATGGTTTTCGGCACAGTAACGAAACTGACCCAAACGAACCAAAACATCACTATTGGGTCCAAAAAAGTGGATTGGGTGCGTTCATTTTGTTTCTAGATGAATCGGTGCATCGTTCCATTTCCGGCCCGGATCGATGCATTAAATGCAACACTGGCATGATTTTCGTCACAGTAACGAAAATGACCCAAACGAACCAAAACATCACTATTGGCTACATAAATGTGGATTTGGCATGTTCGTTTCGTTTCTGGACGAATCGGAGCATCGTTTCATTTCCGGCCCGGATCGGTGCATTAAATGCAACACCGGCATGGTTTTCGGCACAGTAACGAAACTGACCCAAACAAACCAAAAAATTACTATTGGGTCCAAAGAAGTGGATTGGGTGCGTTCATTTTGTTTCTGGATGAATCGGTGCATCGTTTCATTTCCGGCCCGGATCGATGCATTAAATGCAACACCGGCATGGTTTTCGGCACAGTAACGAAACTGACCCAAACGAACCAAAACAAAACTATTGGGTCCAAAAAAGTTGATTGGGCGCGTTCGTTTCATTTCTGGATGAATCGGTGTATCATTTCATTTCCGGCCCGGATCGGTGCATTAAATGCAACACCGGCATGGTTTTCGGCACAGTAACGAAACTGACCCAAACGAACCAAAACATCACTATTGGGTCCAAAAAAGTGGATTGGGTGCGTTCATTTTGTATCTAGATGAATCGGTGCATCGTTCCATTTCCGGCCCGGATCGATGCATTAAATGCAACACCGGCATGATTTTTGGCACAGTAACGAAAATGACCCAAACGAACCAAAACATCACTATTGGCTACATAAATGTGGATTTGGCATGTTCGTTTCGTTTCTGGACGAATCGGTGCATCGTTTCATTTCCGGCCCGGATCGGTGCATTAAATGCAACACCGGCATGGTTTTCGGCACAGTAACGAAACTGACCCAAACGAACCAAAACATTACTATTGGGTCCAAAAAAGTGGATTGGGTGCGTTCATTTTGTTTCTGGTTGAATCGGTGCATCGTTCCATTTCCGGCCCGGATCGATGCATTAAATGCAACACCGGCATGGTTTTCGGCACAGTAACGAAACTGACCCAAACGAACCAAAACATCACTATTGGGTCCAAAAAAGTCGATTGATCGCGTTCGTTTTATTTCTGGATGAATCGGTGCATCATTCCATTTCCGGCCCGGATCGATGCATTAAATGCAACACCGGCATGATTTTTGGCACAGTAACGAAAATGACCCAAACGAACCAAAACATCACTATTGGCTACATAAATGTGGATTTGGCATGTTCGTTTCGTTTCTGGACGAATCGGTGCATCGTTTCATTTCCGGCCCGGATCGGTGCATTAAATGCAACACCGGCATGGTTTTCGGCACATTAACGAAACTGACCCAAATGAACCAAAACATTACTATTGGGTCCAAAAAAGTGGATTGGGTGCGTTAATTTTGTTTCTGGATGAATCGGTGCATCATTTCATTTCCGGCCCGGATCGATGCATTAGATGCAACACTGGCATGATTTTCGTCACAGTAACGAAACTGACCCAAACGAACCGAAACATAACTATTGGGTCCAAAAAAGTGGATTGGGTGCGTTTGTTTCATTTCTGGACGAATCGGTGCATCGTTTCTTTTCCGGCCCGGATCGGTGCATTAAATGCAACACCGGCATGGTTTTCGGCACAGTAACGAAACTGACCCAAACGAACCAAAACATCACTATTGGGTCCAAAAAAGTGGATTGGGTGCGTTCATTTTGTTTCTAGATGAATCGGTGCATCGTTCCATTTCCGGCCCGGATCGATGCATTAAATGCAACACTGGCATGATTTTCGTCACAGTAACGAAAATGACCCAAACGAACCAAAACATCACTATTGGCTACATAAATGTGGATTTGGCATGTTCGTTTCGTTTCTGGACGAATCGGAGCATCGTTTCATTTCCGGCCCGGATCGGTGCATTAAATGCAACACCGGCATGGTTTTCGGCACAGTAACGAAACTGACCCAAACAAACCAAAAAATTACTATTGGGTCCAAAGAAGTGGATTGGGTGCGTTCATTTTGTTTCTGGATGAATCGGTGCATCGTTTCATTTCCGGCCCGGATCGATGCATTAAATGCAACACCGGCATGGTTTTCGGCACAGTAACGAAACTGACCCAAACGAACCAAAACAAAACTATTGGGTCCAAAAAAGTTGATTGGGCGCGTTCGTTTCATTTCTGGATGAATCGGTGTATCATTTCATTTCCGGCCCGGATCGGTGCATTAAATGCAACACCGGCATGGTTTTCGGCACAGTAACGAAACTGACCCAAACGAACCAAAACATCACTATTGGGTCCAAAAAAGTGGATTGGGTGCGTTCATTTTGTATCTAGATGAATCGGTGCATCGTTCCATTTCCGGCCCGGATCGATGCATTAAATGCAACACCGGCATGATTTTTGGCACAGTAACGAAAATGACCCAAACGAACCAAAACATCACTATTGGCTACATAAATGTGGATTTGGCATGTTCGTTTCGTTTCTGGACGAATCGGTGCATCGTTTCATTTCCGGCCCGGATCGGTGCATTAAATGCAACACCGGCATGGTTTTCGGCACAGTAACGAAACTGACCCAAACGAACCAAAACATTACTATTGGGTCCAAAAAAGTGGATTGGGTGCGTTCATTTTGTTTCTGGATGAATCGGTGTATCATTTCATTTCCGGCCCGGATCGGTGCATTAAATGCAACACCGGCATGGTTTTCGGCACAGTAACGAAACTGACCCAAACGAACCAAAACATCACTATTGGGTCCAAAAAAGTGGATTGGGTGCGTTCATTTTGTATCTAGATGAATCGGTGCATCGTTCCATTTCCGGCCCGGATCGATGCATTAAATGCAACACCGGCATGATTTTTGGCACAGTAACGAAAATGACCCAAACGAACCAAAACATCACTATTGGCTACATAAATGTGGATTTGGCATGTTCGTTTCGTTTCTGGACGAATCGGTGCATCGTTTCATTTCCGGCCCGGATCGGTGCATTAAATGCAACACCGGCATGGTTTTCGGCACAGTAACGAAACTGACCCAAACGAACCAAAACATTACTATTGGGTCCAAAAAAGTGGATTGGGTGCGTTCATTTTGTTTCTGGTTGAATCGGTGCATCGTTCCATTTCCGGCCCGGATCGATGCATTAAATGCAACACCGGCATGGTTTTCGGCACAGTAACGAAACTGACCCAAACGAACCAAAACATCACTATTGGGTCCAAAAAAGTCGATTGATCGCGTTCGTTTTATTTCTGGATGAATCGGTGCATCATTCCATTTCCGGCCCGGATCGATGCATTAAATGCAACACCGGCATGATTTTTGGCACAGTAACGAAAATGACCCAAACGAACCAAAACATCACTATTGGCTACATAAATGTGGATTTGGCATGTTCGTTTCGTTTCTGGACGAATCGGTGCATCGTTTCATTTCCGGCCCGGATCGGTGCATTAAATGCAACACCGGCATGGTTTTCGGCACATTAACGAAACTGACCCAAATGAACCAAAACATTACTATTGGGTCCAAAAAAGTGGATTGGGTGCGTTAATTTTGTTTCTGGATGAATCGGTGCATCATTTCATTTCCGGCCCGGATCGATGCATTAGATGCAACACTGGCATGATTTTCGTCACAGTAACGAAACTGACCCAAACGAACCGAAACATAACTATTGGGTCCAAAAAAGTGGATTGGGTGCGTTTGTTTCATTTCTGGACGAATCGGTGCATCGTTTCTTTTCCGGCCCGGATCGGTGCATTAAATGCAACACCGGCATGGTTTTCGGCACAGTAACGAAACTGACCCAAACGAACCAAAACATCACTATTGGGTCCAAAAAAGTGGATTGGGTGCGTTCATTTTGTTTCTAGATGAATCGGTGCATCGTTCCATTTCCGGCCCGGATCGATGCATTAAATGCAACACTGGCATGATTTTCGTCACAGTAACGAAAATGACCCAAACGAACCAAAACATCACTATTGGCTACATAAATGTGGATTTGGCATGTTCGTTTCGTTTCTGGACGAATCGGAGCATCGTTTCATTTCCGGCCCGGATCGGTGCATTAAATGCAACACCGGCATGGTTTTCGGCACAGTAACGAAACTGACCCAAACAAACCAAAAAATTACTATTGGGTCCAAAGAAGTGGATTGGGTGCGTTCATTTTGTTTCTGGATGAATCGGTGCATCGTTTCATTTCCGGCCCGGATCGATGCATTAAATGCAACACCGGCATGGTTTTCGGCACAGTAACGAAACTGACCCAAACGAACCAAAACAAAACTATTGGGTCCAAAAAAGTTGATTGGGCGCGTTCGTTTCATTTCTGGATGAATCGGTGTATCATTTCATTTCCGGCCCGGATCGGTGCATTAAATGCAACACCGGCATGGTTTTCGGCACAGTAACGAAACTGACCCAAACGAACCAAAACATCACTATTGGGTCCAAAAAAGTGGATTGGGTGCGTTCATTTTGTATCTAGATGAATCGGTGCATCGTTCCATTTCCGGCCCGGATCGATGCATTAAATGCAACACCGGCATGATTTTTGGCACAGTAACGAAAATGACCCAAACGAACCAAAACATCACTATTGGCTACATAAATGTGGATTTGGCATGTTCGTTTCGTTTCTGGACGAATCGGTGCATCGTTTCATTTCCGGCCCGGATCGGTGCATTAAATGCAACACCGGCATGGTTTTCGGCACAGTAACGAAACTGACCCAAACGAACCAAAACATTACTATTGGGTCCAAAAAAGTGGATTGGGTGCGTTCATTTTGTTTCTGGTTGAATCGGTGCATCGTTCCATTTCCGGCCCGGATCGATGCATTAAATGCAACACCGGCATGGTTTTCGGCACAGTAACGAAACTGACCCAAACGAACCAAAACATCACTATTGGGTCCAAAAAAGTCGATTGATCGCGTTCGTTTTATTTCTGGATGAATCGGTGCATCATTCCATTTCCGGCCCGGATCGATGCATTAAATGCAACACCGGCATGATTTTTGGCACAGTAACGAAAATGACCCAAACGAACCAAAACATCACTATTGGCTACATAAATGTGGATTTGGCATGTTCGTTTCGTTTCTGGACGAATCGGTGCATCGTTTCATTTCCGGCCCGGATCGGTGCATTAAATGCAACACCGGCATGGTTTTCGGCACATTAACGAAACTGACCCAAATGAACCAAAACATTACTATTGGGTCCAAAAAAGTGGATTGGGTGCGTTAATTTTGTTTCTGGATGAATCGGTGCATCATTTCATTTCCGGCCCGGATCGATGCATTAGATGCAACACTGGCATGATTTTCGTCACAGTAACGAAACTGACCCAAACGAACCGAAACATAACTATTGGGTCCAAAAAAGTGGATTGGGTGCGTTTGTTTCATTTCTGGACGAATCGGTGCATCGTTTCTTTTCCGGCCTGGATCGGTGCATTAAATGCAACACCGGCATGGTTTTCGGCACAGTAACGAAACTGACCCAAACGAACCAAAACATCACTATTGGGTCCAAAAAAGTGGATTGGGTGCGTTCATTTTGTTTCTAGATGAATCGGTGCATCGTTCCATTTCCGGCCCGGATCGATGCATTAAATGCAACACTGGCATGATTTTCGTCACAGTAACGAAAATGACCCAAACGAACCAAAACATCACTATTGGCTACATAAATGTGGATTTGGCATGTTCGTTTCGTTTCTGGACGAATCGGAGCATCGTTTCATTTCCGGCCCGGATCGGTGCATTAAATGCAACACCGGCATGGTTTTCGGCACAGTAACGAAACTGACCCAAACAAACCAAAAAATTACTATTGGGTCCAAAGAAGTGGATTGGGTGCGTTCATTTTGTTTCTGGATGAATCGGTGCATCGTTTCATTTCCGGCCCGGATCGATGCATTAAATGCAACACCGGCATGGTTTTCGGCACAGTAACGAAACTGACCCAAACGAACCAAAACAAAACTATTGGGTCCAAAAAAGTTGATTGGGCGCGTTCGTTTCATTTCTGGATGAATCGGTGTATCATTTCATTTCCGGCCCGGATCGGTGCATTAAATGCAACACCGGCATGGTTTTCGGCACAGTAACGAAACTGACCCAAACGAACCAAAACATCACTATTGGGTCCAAAAAAGTGGATTGGGTGCGTTCATTTTGTATCTAGATGAATCGGTGCATCGTTCCATTTCCGGCCCGGATCGATGCATTAAATGCAACACCGGCATGATTTTTGGCACAGTAACGAAAATGACCCAAACGAACCAAAACATCACTATTGGCTACATAAATGTGGATTTGGCATGTTCGTTTCGTTTCTGGACGAATCGGTGCATCGTTTCATTTCCGGCCCGGATCGGTGCATTAAATGCAACACCGGCATGGTTTTCGGCACAGTAACGAAACTGACCCAAACGAACCAAAACATCACTATTGGGTCCAAAAAAGTCGATTGATCGCGTTCGTTTTATTTCTGGATGAATCGGTGCATCATTCCATTTCCGGCCCGGATCGATGCATTAAATGCAACACCGGCATGATTTTTGGCACAGTAACGAAAATGACCCAAACGAACCAAAACATCACTATTGGCTACATAAATGTGGATTTGGCATGTTTGTTTCGTTTCTGGACGAATCGGTGCATCGTTTCATTTCCGGCCCGGATCGGTGCATTAAATGCAACACCGGCATGGTTTTCGGCACAGAAACGAAACTGACCCAAACGAACCAAAACATCACTATTGGCTACATAAATGTGGATTTGGCATGTTCGTTTCGTTTCTGGACGAATCGGTGCATCGTTCCATTTCCGGCCCGGATCGATGCATTAAATGCAACACCGGCATGATTTTTGGCACAGTAACGAAAATGACCCAAACGAACCAAAACATCACTATTGGCTACATAAATGTGGATTTGGCATGTTCGTTTCGTTTCTGGACGAATCGGAGCATCGTTTCATTTCCGGCCCGGATCGGTGCATTAAATGCAACACCGGCATGGTTTTCGGCACATTAACGAAACTAACCCAAATGAACCAAAACATTACTATTGGGTCCAAAGAAGTGGATTGGGTGCGTTAATTTTGTTTCTGGATGAATCGGTGCATCGTTTCATTTCTGGCCCGGATCGATGCATTAAATGCAACACTGGCATGATTTTCGTCACAGTAACGAAACTGACCCAAACGAACCGAAACATAACTATTGGGTCCAAAAAAGTGGATTGGGTGCGTTTGTTTCATTTCTGGATGAATCGGTGCATCGTTTCTTTTCCGGCCCGGATCGGTGCATTAAATGCAACACCGGCATGGTTTTCGGCACAGTAACGAAACTGACCCAAACGAACCAAAACATCACTATTGGGTCCAAAAAAGTGGATTGGGTGCGTTCATTTTGTTTCTAGATGAATCGGTGCATCGTTCCATTTCCGGCCCGGATCGATGCATTAAATGCAACACTGGCATGATTTTCGTCACAGTAACGAAAATGACCCAAACGAACCAAAACATCACTATTGGCTACATAAATGTGGATTTGGCATGTTCGTTTCGTTTCTGGACGAATCGGAGCATCGTTTCATTTCCGGCCCGGATCGGTGCATTAAATGCAACACCGGCATGGTTTTCGGCACAGTAACGAAACTGACCCAAACAAACCAAAAAATTACTATTGGGTCCAAAGAAGTGGATTGGGTGCGTTCATTTTGTTTCTGGATGAATCGGTGCATCGTTTCATTTCCGGCCCGGATCGATGCATTAAATGCAACACCGGCATGGTTTTCGGCACAGTAACGAAACTGACCCAAACGAACCAAAACAAAACTATTGGGTCCAAAAAAGTTGATTGGGCGCCTTCGTTTCATTTCTGGATGAATCGGTGTATCATTTCATTTCCGGCCCGGATCGGTGCATTAAATGCAACACCGGCATGGTTTTCGGCACAGTAACGAAACTGACCCAAACGAACCAAAACATCACTATTGGGTCCAAAAAAGTGGATTGGGTGCGTTCATTTTGTATCTAGATGAATCGGTGCATCGTTCCATTTCCGGCCCGGATCGATGCATTAAATGCAACACCGGCATGATTTTTGGCACAGTAACGAAAATGACCCAAACGAACCAAAACATCACTATTGGCTACATAAATGTGGATTTGGCATGTTCGTTTCGTTTCTGGACGAATCGGTGCATCGTTTAATTTCCGGCCCGGATCGATGCATTAAATGCAACACCGGCATGCTTTTTGGCACAGTAACGAAAATGACCCAAACGAACCAAAACATCACTATTGGCTACATAAATGTGGATTTGGCATGTTCGTTTCGTTTCTGGACGAATCGGTGCATCGTTTCATTTCCGGCCTGGATCGGTGCATTAAATGCAACACCGGCATGGTTTTCGGCACAGTAACGAAACTGACCCAAACGAACCAAAACATTACTATTGGGTCCAAAAAAGTGGATTGGGTGCGTTCATTTTGTTTCTGGTTGAATCGGTGCATCGTTCCATTTCCGGCCCGGATCGATGCATTAAATGCAACACCGGCATGGTTTTCGGCACAGTAACGAAACTGACCCAAACGAACCAAAACATCACTATTGGGTCCAAAAAAGTCGATTGATCGCGTTCGTTTCATTTCTGGATGAATCGGTGCATCATTCCATTTCCGGCCCGGATCGATGCATTAAATGCAACACCGGCATGATTTTTGGCACAGTAACGAAAATGACCCAAACGAACCAAAACATCACTATTGGCTACATAAATGTGGATTTGGCATGTTCGTTTCGTTTCTGGACGAATCGGTGCATCGTTTCATTTCCGGCCCGGATCGGTGCATTAAATGCAACAC
Organism: Echinochloa phyllopogon; assembly: GCA_033239725.1. Lineage (NCBI taxonomy): Eukaryota > Viridiplantae > Streptophyta > Magnoliopsida > Poales > Poaceae > Echinochloa > Echinochloa phyllopogon. The sequence goes on from BTCW01000018.1 coordinate 37,524,460, forward strand.
CGGCATGGTTTTCGGCACAGAAACGAAACTGACCCAAACGAACCAAAACATCACTATTGGCTACATAAATGTGGATTTGGCATGTTCGTTTCGTTTCTGGACGAATCGGTGCATCGTTCCATTTCCGGCCCGGATCGATGCATTAAATGCAACACCGGCATGATTTTTGGCACAGTAACGAAAATGACCCAAACGAACCAAAACATCACTATTGGCTACATAAATGTGGATTTGGCATGTTCGTTTCGTTTCTGGACGAATCGGAGCATCGTTTCATTTCCGGCCCGGATCGGTGCATTAAATGCAACACCGGCATGGTTTTCGGCACATTAACGAAACTGACCCAAATGAACCAAAACATTACTATTGGGTCCAAAGAAGTGGATTGGGTGCGTTAATTTTGTTTCTGGATGAATCGGTGCATCGTTTCATTTCCGGCCCGGATCGATGCATTAAATGCAACACTGGCATGATTTTCGTCACAGTAACGAAACTGACCCAAACGAACCGAAACATAACTATTGGGTCCAAAAAAGTGGATTGGGTGCGTTTGTTTCATTTCTGGACGAATCGGTGCATCGTTTCTTTTCCGGCCCGGATCGGTGCATTAAATGCAACACCGGCATGGTTTTCGGCACAGTAACGAAACTGACCCAAACGAACCAAAACATCACTATTGGGTCCAAAAAAGTGGATTGGGTGCGTTCATTTTGTTTCTTGATGAATCGGTGCATCGTTCCATTTCCGGCCCGGATCGATGCATTAAATGCAACACTGGCATGATTTTCATCACAGTAACGAAAATGACCCAAACGAACCAAAACATCACTATTGGCTACATAAATGTGGATTTGGCATGTTCGTTTCGTTTCTGGACGAATCGGAGCATCGTTTCATTTCCGGCCCGGATCGGTGCATTAAATGCAACACCGGCATGGTTTTCGGCACAGTAACGAAACTGACCCAAACAAACCAAAAAATTACTATTGGGTCCAAAGAAGTGGATTGGGTGCGTGATGAGGACACCACCTACGACACGAGTACATCTACACCTTCTCCAGCGCCACCAGATGATCCTCCACCACAGGCGCCACCTTCTGGCCCAATCACGCGGGCCCGTGCAAGAGAACTTAACTTCGTTATGCTACTGAAGAATGAAGGCCCAGAAGAATAGAAGCTGGCCCAACAAGGGCCTTTGTGTGGGCGCCTAGGGCTGTTGCCCTCTCCCTTTCCCTGGGCGCCACCTTCCTTAGGGGCTGCGCCCCCTTTCCCTCTATTTAGATAGAGGCTTCCTTTCATTTCAGACTTGAGTTTTGTTTTACATCTAGCTTTAGCTACCCCCCGAAGAACACGCGCAAATCAGTGCTGTCCTCGTGTAATTCAGAACTCCACCTTCGAGTGATATTGAGATTGCTCGCATCTTTTTCTTGTTCGTTCTTCGATTGCGCACAGGAAACGATCTTCGTGATCAGGCTGATCTTGCACCAGCAAGGTCGGTAACCACAGGGAGTTGGTTCAGCGATTGCATTGGCGCTACGGGTTCGCTCGTCGTAGTCGGATCGTGAGGGTCTACTTCCACCAAGTCGAAATTATCTCCACTCACCGAAAGATCGGGCACTTCAGCTCTATCAGTGCGTTCATTTTGTTTCTGGATGAATCGGTGCATCGTTTCATTTCCGGCCCGGATCGATGCATTAAATGCAACACCGGCATGGTTTTCGGCACTGTATCGAAACTGACCCAAACGAACCAAAACAAAACTATTGGGTCCAAAAAAGTTGATTGGGCGCGTTCGTTTCATTTCTGGATGAATCGGTGTATCATTTCATTTCCGGCCCGGATCGGTGCATTAAATGCAACACCGGCATGGTTTTCGGCACAGTAACGAAACTGACCCAAACGAACCAAAACATCACTATTTGGTCCAAAAAAGTGGATTGGGTGCGTTCATTTTGTATCTAGATGAATCGGTGCATCGTTCCATTTCCGGCCCGGATCGATGCATTAAATGCAACACCGGCATGATTTTTGGCACAGTAACGAAAATGACCCAAACGAACCAAAACATCACTATTGGCTACATAAATGTGGATTTGGCATGTTCGTTTCGTTTCTGGACGAATCGGTGCATCGTTTCATTTCCGGCCCGGATCGGTGCATTAAATGCAACACCGGCATGGTTTTCGGCACAGTAACGAAACTGACCCAAACGAACCAAAACATTACTATTGGGTCCAAAAAAGTGGATTGGGTGCGTTCATTTTGTTTCTGGTTGAATCGGTGCATCGTTCCATTTCCGGCCCGGATCGATGCATTAAATGCAACACCGGCATGGTTTTCGGCACAGTAACGAAACTGACCCAAACGAACCAAAACATCACTATTGGGTCCAAAAAAGTCGATTGATCGCGTTCGTTTCATTTCTGGATGAATCGGTGCATCATTCCATTTCCGGCCCGGATCGATGCATTAAATGCAACACCGGCATGATTTTTGGCACAGTAACGAAAATGACCCAAACGAACCAAAACATCACTATTGGCTACATAAATGTGGATTTGGCATGTTCGTTTCGTTTCTGGACGAATCGGTGCATCGTTTCATTTCCGGCCCGGATCGGTGCATTTAATGCAACACCGGCATGGTTTTCGGCACAGAAACGAAACTGACCCAAACGAACCAAAACATCACTATTGGCTACATAAATGTGGATTTGGCATGTTCGTTTCGTTTCTAGACGAATCGGTGCATCGTTCCATTTCCGGCCCGGATCGATGCATTAAATGCAACACCGGCATGATTTTTGGCACAGTAACGAAAATGACCCAAACGAACCAAAACATCACTATTGGCTACATAAATGTGGATTTGGCATGTTCGTTTCGTTTCTGGACGAATCGGAGCATCGTTTCATTTCCGGCCCGGATCGGTGCATTAAATGCAACACCGGCATGGTTTTCGGCACATTAACGAAACTGACCCAAATGAACCAAAACATTACTATTGGGTCCAAAGAAGTGGATTGGGTGCGTTAATTTTGTTTCTGGATGAATCGGTGCATCGTTTCATTTCCGGCCCGGATCGATGCATTAAATGCAACACTGGCATGATTTTCGTCACAGTAACGAAACTGACCCAAACGAACCGAAACATAACTATTGGGTCCAAAAAAGTGGATTGGGTGCGTTTGTTTCATTTCTGGACGAATCGGTGCATCGTTTCTTTTCCGGCCCGGATCGGTGCATTAAATGCAACACCGGCATGGTTTTCGGCACAGTAACGAAACTGACCCAAACGAACCAAAACATCACTATTGGGTCCAAAAAAGTGGATTGGGTGCGTTCATTTTGTTTCTAGATGAATCGGTGCATCGTTCCATTTCCGGCCCGGATCGATGCATTAAATGCAACACTGGCATGATTTTCGTCACAGTAACGAAAATGACCCAAACGAACCAAAACATCACTATTGGCTACATAAATGTGGATTTGGCATGTTCGTTTCATTTCTGGACGAATCGGAGCATCGTTTCATTTCCGGCCCGGATCGGTGCATTAAATGCAACACCGGCATGGTTTTCGGCACAGTAACGAAACTGACCCAAACAAACCAAAAAATTACTATTGGGTCCAAAGAAGTGGATTGGGTGCGTTCATTTTGTTTCTGGATGAATCGGTGCATCGTTTCATTTCCGGCCCGGATCGATGCATTAAATGCAACACCGGCATGGTTTTCGGCACTGTATCGAAACTGACCCAAACGAACCAAAACAAAACTATTGGGTCCAAAAAAGTTGATTGGGCGCGTTCGTTTCATTTCTGGATGAATCGGTGTATCATTTCATTTCCGGCCCGGATCGGTGCATTAAATGCAACACCGGCATGGTTTTCGGCACAGTAACGAAACTGACCCAAACGAACCAAAACATCACTATTGGGTCCAAAAAAGTGGATTGGGTGCGTTCATTTTGTATCTAGATGAATCGGTGCATCGTTCCATTTCCGGCCCGGATCGATGCATTAAATGCAACACCGGCATGATTTTTGGCACAGTAACGAAAATGACCCAAACGAACCAAAACATCACTATTGGCTACATAAATGTGGATTTGGCATGTTCGTTTCGTTTCTGGACGAATCGGAGCATCGTTTCATTTCCGGCCCGGATCGGTGCATTAAATGCAACACCGGCATGGTTTTCGGCACATTAACGAAACTGACCCAAATGAACCAAAACATTACTATTGGGTCCAAAGAAGTGGATTGGGTGCGTTAATTTTGTTTCTGGATGAATCGGTGCATCGTTTCATTTCCGGCCCGGATCGATGCATTAAATGCAACACTGGCATGATTTTCGTCACAGTAACGAAACTGACCCAAACAAACCGAAACATAACTATTGGGTCCAAAAAAGTGGATTGGGTGCGTTTGTTTCATTTCTGGACGAATCGGTGCATCGTTTCTTTTCCGGCCCGGATCGGTGCATTAAATGCAACACCGGCATGGTTTTCGGCACAGTAACGAAACTGACCCAAACGAACCAAAACATCACTATTGGGTCCAAAAAAGTGGATTGGGTGCGTTCATTTTGTTTCTAGATGAATCGGTGCATCGTTCCATTTCCGGCCCGGATCGATGCATTAAATGCAACACTGGCATGATTTTCGTCACAGTAACGAAAATGACCCAAACGAACCAAAACATCACTATTGGCTACATAAATGTGGATTTGGCATGTTCGTTTCGTTTCTGGACGAATCGGAGCATCGTTTCATTTCCGGCCCGGATCGATGCATTAAATGCAACACCGGCATGGTTTTTGGCACAGTAACGAAAATGACCCAAACGAACCAAAACATCACTATTGGCTACATAAATGTGGATTTGGCATGTTCGTTTCGTTTCTGGACGAATCGGAGCATCGTTTCATTTCCGGCCCGGATCGGTGCATTAAATGCAACACCGGCATGGTTTTCGGCACAGTAACGAAACTGACCCAAACAAACCAAAAAATTACTATTGGGTCCAAAGAAGTGGATTGGGTGCGTTCATTTTGTTTCTGGTTGAATCGGTGCATCGTTTCATTTCCGGCCCGGATCGATGCATTAAATGCAACACTGGCATGATTTTCGTCACAGTAACGAAACTGACCCAAACGAACCGAAACATAACTATTGGGTCCAAAAAAGTGGATTGGGTGCGTTTGTTTCATTTCTGGATGAATCGGTGCATCGTTTCATTTCCGGCCCGGATCGGTGCATTAAATGCAACACCGGCATGGTTTTCGGCACAGTAACGAAACTGACCCAAACGAACCAAAACATCACTATTGGGTCCAAAAAAGTGGATTGGGTGCGTTCATTTTGTTTCTAGATGAATCGGTGCATCGTTCCATTTCCGGCCCGGATCGATGCATTAAATGCAACACCGGCATGATTTTTGGCACAGTAACGAAAATGACCCAAACGAACCAAAACATCACTATTGGCTACATAAATGTGGATTTGGCATGTTCGTTTCGTTTCTGGACGAATCGGTGCATCGTTTCATTTCCGGCCCGGATCGGTGCATTTAATGCAACACCGGCATGGTTTTCGGCACAGAAACGAAACTGACCCAAACGAACCAAAACATCACTATTGGCTACATAAATGTGGATTTGGCATGTTCGTTTCGTTTCTGGACGAATCGGTGCATCGTTCCATTTCCGGCCCGGATCGATGCATTAAATGCAACACCGGCATGATTTTTGGCACAGTAACGAAAATGACCCAAACGAACCAAAACATCACTATTGGCTACATAAATGTGGATTTGGCATGTTCGTTTCGTTTCTGGACGAATCGGAGCATCGTTTCATTTCCGGCCCGGATCGGTGCATTAAATGCAACACCGGCATGGTTTTCGGCACATTAACGAAACTGACCCAAATGAACCAAAACATTACTATTGGGTCCAAAGAAGTGGATTGGGTGCGTTAATTTTGTTTCTGGATGAATCGGTGCATCGTTTCATTTCCGGCCCGGATCGATGCATTAAATGCAACACTGGCATGATTTTCGTCACAGTAACGAAACTGACCCAAACGAACCGAAACATAACTATTGGGTCCAAAAAAGTGGATTGGGTGCGTTTGTTTCATTTCTGGACGAATCGGTGCATCGTTTCTTTTCCGGCCCGGATCGGTGCATTAAATGCAACACCGGCATGGTTTTCGGCACAGTAACGAAACTGACCCAAACGAACCAAAACATCACTATTGGGTCCAAAAAAGTGGATTGGGTGCGTTCATTTTGTTTCTAGATGAATCGGTGCATCGTTCCATTTCCGGCCCGGATCGATGCATTAAATGCAACACTGGCATGATTTTCGTCACAGTAACGAAAATGACCCAAACGAACCAAAACATCACTATTGGCTACATAAATGTGGATTTGGCATGTTCGTTTCGTTTCTGGACGAATCGGAGCATCGTTTCATTTCCGGCCCGGATCGGTGCATTAAATGCAACACCGGCATGGTTTTCGGCACAGTAACGAAACTGACCCAAACAAACCAAAAAATTACTATTGGGTCCAAAGAAGTGGATTGGGTGCGTTCATTTTGTTTCTGGATGAATCGGTGCATCGTTTCATTTCCGGCCCGGATCGATGCATTAAATGCAACACCGGCATGGTTTTCGGCACTGTATCGAAACTGACCCAAACGAACCAAAACAAAACTATTGGGTCCAAAAAAGTTGATTGGGCGCGTTCGTTTCATTTCTGGATGAATCGGTGTATCATTTCATTTCCGGCCCGGATCGGTGCATTAAATGCAACACCGGCATGGTTTTCGGCACAGTAACGAAACTGACCCAAACGAACCAAAACATCACTATTGGGTCCAAAAAAGTGGATTGGGTGCGTTCATTTTGTATCTAGATGAATCGGTGCATCGTTCCATTTCCGGCCCGGATCGATGCATTAAATGCAACACCGGCATGATTTTTGGCACAGTAACGAAAATGACCCAAACGAACCAAAACATCACTATTGGCTACATAAATGTGGATTTGGCATGTTCGTTTCGTTTCTGGACGAATCGGAGCATCGTTTCATTTCCGGCCCGGATCGGTGCATTAAATGCAACACCGGCATGGTTTTCGGCACATTAACGAAACTGACCCAAATGAACCAAAACATTACTATTGGGTCCAAAGAAGTGGATTGGGTGCGTTAATTTTGTTTCTGGATGAATCGGTGCATCGTTTCATTTCCGGCCCGGATCGATGCATTAAATGCAACACTGGCATGATTTTCGTCACAGTAACGAAACTGACCCAAACAAACCGAAACATAACTATTGGGTCCAAAAAAGTGGATTGGGTGCGTTTGTTTCATTTCTGGACGAATCGGTGCATCGTTTCTTTTCCGGCCCGGATCGGTGCATTAAATGCAACACCGGCATGGTTTTCGGCACAGTAACGAAACTGACCCAAACGAACCAAAACATCACTATTGGCTACATAAATGTGGATTTGGCATGTTCGTTTCGTTTCTGGACGAATCGGTGCATCGTTCCATTTCCGGCCCGGATCGATGCATTAAATGCAACACCGGCATGATTTTTGGCACAGTAACGAAAATGACCCAAACGAACCAAAACATCACTATTGGCTACATAAATGTGGATTTGGCATGTTCGTTTCGTTTCTGGACGAATCGGAGCATCGTTTCATTTCCGGCCCGGATCGGTGCATTAAATGCAACACCGGCATGGTTTTCGGCACATTAACGAAACTGACCCAAATGAACCAAAACATTACTATTGGGTCCAAAGAAGTGGATTGGGTGCGTTAATTTTGTTTCTGGATGAATCGGTGCATCGTTTCATTTCCGGCCCGGATCGATGCATTAAATGCAACACTGGCATGATTTTCGTCACAGTAACGAAACTGACCCAAACGAACCGAAACATAACTATTGGGTCCAAAAAAGTGGATTGGGTGCGTTTGTTTCATTTCTGGACGAATCGGTGCATCGTTTCTTTTCCGGCCCGGATCGGTGCATTAAATGCAACACCGGCATGGTTTTCGGCACAGTAACGAAACTGACCCAAACGAACCAAAACATCACTATTGGGTCCAAAAAAGTGGATTGGGTGCGTTCATTTTGTTTCTAGATGAATCGGTGCATCGTTCCATTTCCGGCCCGGATCGATGCATTAAATGCAACACTGGCATGATTTTCGTCACAGTAACGAAAATGACCCAAACGAACCAAAACATCACTATTGGCTACATAAATGTGGATTTGGCATGTTCGTTTCGTTTCTGGACGAATCGGAGCATCGTTTCATTTCCGGCCCGGATCGGTGCATTAAATGCAACACCGGCATGGTTTTCGGCACAGTAACGAAACTGACCCAAACAAACCAAAAAATTACTATTGGGTCCAAAGAAGTGGATTGGGTGCGTTCATTTTGTTTCTGGATGAATCGGTGCATCGTTTCATTTCCGGCCCGGATCGATGCATTAAATGCAACACCGGCATGGTTTTCGGCACTGTATCGAAACTGACCCAAACGAACCAAAACAAAACTATTGGGTCCAAAAAAGTTGATTGGGCGCGTTCGTTTCATTTCTGGATGAATCGGTGTATCATTTCATTTCCGGCCCGGATCGGTGCATTAAATGCAACACCGGCATGGTTTTCGGCACAGTAACGAAACTGACCCAAACGAACCAAAACATCACTATTGGGTCCAAAAAAGTGGATTGGGTGCGTTCATTTTGTATCTAGATGAATCGGTGCATCGTTCCATTTCCGGCCCGGATCGATGCATTAAATGCAACACCGGCATGATTTTTGGCACAGTAACGAAAATGACCCAAACGAACCAAAACATCACTATTGGCTACATAAATGTGGATTTGGCATGTTCGTTTCGTTTCTGGACGAATCGGAGCATCGTTTCATTTCCGGCCCGGATCGGTGCATTAAATGCAACACCGGCATGGTTTTCGGCACATTAACGAAACTGACCCAAATGAACCAAAACATTACTATTGGGTCCAAAGAAGTGGATTGGGTGCGTTAATTTTGTTTCTGGATGAATCGGTGCATCGTTTCATTTCCGGCCCGGATCGATGCATTAAATGCAACACTGGCATGATTTTCGTCACAGTAACGAAACTGACCCAAACAAACCGAAACATAACTATTGGGTCCAAAAAAGTGGATTGGGTGCGTTTGTTTCATTTCTGGACGAATCGGTGCATCGTTTCTTTTCCGGCCCGGATCGGTGCATTAAATGCAACACCGGCATGGTTTTCGGCACAGTAACGAAACTGACCCAAACGAACCAAAACATCACTATTGGGTCCAAAAAAGTGGATTGGGTGCGTTCATTTTGTTTCTAGATGAATCGGTGCATCGTTCCATTTCCGGCCCGGATCGATGCATTAAATGCAACACTGGCATGATTTTCGTCACAGTAACGAAAATGACCCAAACGAACCAAAACATCACTATTGGCTACATAAATGTGGATTTGGCATGTTCGTTTCGTTTCTGGACGAATCGGAGCATCGTTTCATTTCCGGCCCGGATCGATGCATTAAATGCAACACCGGCATGGTTTTTGGCACAGTAACGAAAATGACCCAAACGAACCAAAACATCACTATTGGCTACATAAATGTGGATTTGGCATGTTCGTTTCGTTTCTGGACGAATCGGAGCATCGTTTCATTTCCGGCCCGGATCGGTGCATTAAATGCAACACCGGCATGGTTTTCGGCACAGTAACGAAACTGACCCAAACAAACCAAAAAATTACTATTGGGTCCAAAGAAGTGGATTGGGTGCGTTCATTTTGTTTCTGGTTGAATCGGTGCATCGTTTCATTTCCGGCCCGGATCGATGCATTAAATGCAACACTGGCATGATTTTCGTCACAGTAACGAAACTGACCCAAACGAACCGAAACATAACTATTGGGTCCAAAAAAGTGGATTGGGTGCGTTTGTTTCATTTCTGGATGAATCGGTGCATCGTTTCATTTCCGGCCCGGATCGGTGCATTAAATGCAACACCGGCATGGTTTTCGGCACAGTAACGAAACTGACCCAAACGAACCAAAACATCACTATTGGGTCCAAAAAAGTGGATTGGGTGCGTTCATTTTGTATCTAGATGAATCGGTGCATCGTTCCATTTCCGGCCCGGATCGATGCATTAAATGCAACACCGGCATGATTTTTGGCACAGTAACGAAAATGACCCAAACGAACCAAAACATCACTATTGGCTACATAAATGTGGATTTGGCATGTTCGTTTCGTTTCTGGACGAATCGGAGCATCGTTTCATTTCCGGCCCGGATCGGTGCATTAAATGCAACACCGGCATGGTTTTCGGCACATTAACGAAACTGACCCAAATGAACCAAAACATTACTATTGGGTCCAAAGAAGTGGATTGGGTGCGTTAATTTTGTTTCTGGATGAATCGGTGCATCGTTTCATTTCCGGCCCGGATCGATGCATTAAATGCAACACTGGCATGATTTTCGTCACAGTAACGAAACTGACCCAAACAAACCGAAACATAACTATTGGGTCCAAAAAAGTGGATTGGGTGCGTTTGTTTCATTTCTGGACGAATCGGTGCATCGTTTCTTTTCCGGCCCGGATCGGTGCATTAAATGCAACACCGGCATGGTTTTCGGCACAGTAACGAAACTGACCCAAACGAACCAAAACATCACTATTGGGTCCAAAAAAGTGGATTGGGTGCGTTCATTTTGTTTCTAGATGAATCGGTGCATCGTTCCATTTCCGGCCCGGATCGATGCATTAAATGCAACACTGGCATGATTTTCGTCACAGTAACGAAAATGACCCAAACGAACCAAAACATCACTATTGGCTACATAAATGTGGATTTGGCATGTTCGTTTCGTTTCTGGACGAATCGGAGCATCGTTTCATTTCCGGCCCGGATCGATGCATTAAATGCAACACCGGCATGGTTTTTGGCACAGTAACGAAAATGACCCAAACGAACCAAAACATCACTATTGGCTACATAAATGTGGATTTGGCATGTTCGTTTCGTTTCTGGACGAATCGGAGCATCGTTTCATTTCCGGCCCGGATCGGTGCATTAAATGCAACACCGGCATGGTTTTCGGCACAGTAACGAAACTGACCCAAACAAACCAAAAAATTACTATTGGGTCCAAAGAAGTGGATTGGGTGCGTTCATTTTGTTTCTGGTTGAATCGGTGCATCGTTTCATTTCCGGCCCGGATCGATGCATTAAATGCAACACTGGCATGATTTTCGTCACAGTAACGAAACTGACCCAAACGAACCGAAACATAACTATTGGGTCCAAAAAAGTGGATTGGGTGCGTTTGTTTCATTTCTGGATGAATCGGTGCATCGTTTCATTTCCGGCCCGGATCGGTGCATTAAATGCAACACCGGCATGGTTTTCGGCACAGTAACGAAACTGACCCAAACGAACCAAAACATCACTATTGGGTCCAAAAAAGTGGATTGGGTGCGTTCATTTTGTTTCTAGATGAATCGGTGCATCGTTCCATTTCCGGCCCGGATCGATGCATTAAATGCAACACTGGCATGATTTTCGTCACAGTAACGAAAATGACCCAAACGAACCAAAACATCACTATTGGCTACATAAATGTGGATTTGGCATGTTCGTTTCGTTTCTGGACGAATCGGAGCATCGTTTCATTTCCGGCCCGGATCGGTGCATTAAATGCAACACCGGCATGGTTTTCGGCACAGTAACGAAACTGACCCAAACAAACCAAAAAATTACTATTGGGTCCAAAGAAGTGGATTGGGTGCGTTCATTTTGTTTCTGGATGAATCGGTGCATCGTTTCATTTCCGGCCCGGATCGATGCATTAAATGCAACACCGGCATGGTTTTCGGCACAGTAACGAAACTGACCCAAACGAACCAAAACAAAACTATTGGGTCCAAAAAAGTTGATTGGGCGCGTTCGTTTCATTTCTGGATGAATCGGTGTATCATTTCATTTCCGGCCCGGATCGGTGCATTAAATGCAACACCGGCATGGTTTTCGGCACAGTAACGAAACTGACCCAAACGAACCAAAACATCACTATTGGGTCCAAAAAAGTGGATTGGGTGCGTTCATTTTGTATCTAGATGAATCGGTGCATCGTTCCATTTCCGGCCCGGATCGATGCATTAAATGCAACACCGGCATGATTTTTGGCACAGTAACGAAAATGACCCAAACGAACCAAAACATCACTATTGGCTACATAAATGTGGATTTGGCATGTTCGTTTCGTTTCTGGACGAATCGGTGCATCGTTTCATTTCCGGCCCGGATCGGTGCATTAAATGCAACACCGGCATGGTTTTCGGCACAGTAACGAAACTGACCCAAACGAACCAAAACATTACTATTGGGTCCAAAAAAGTGGATTGGGTGCGTTCATTTTGTTTCTGGTTGAATCGGTGCATCGTTCCATTTCCGGCCCGGATCGATGCATTAAATGCAACACCGGCATGGTTTTCGGCACAGTAACGAAACTGACCCAAACGAACCAAAACATCACTATTGGGTCCAAAAAAGTCGATTGATCGCGTTCGTTTCATTTCTGGATGAATCGGTGCATCATTCCATTTCCGGCCCGGATCGATGCATTAAATGCAACACCGGCATGATTTTTGGCACAGTAACGAAAATGACCCAAACGAACCAAAACATCACTATTGGCTACATAAATGTGGATTTGGCATGTTCGTTTCGTTTCTGGACGAATCGGTGCATCGTTTCATTTCCGGCCCGGATCGGTGCATTAAATGCAACACCGGCATGGTTTTCGGCACAGAAACGAAACTGACCCAAACGAACCAAAACATCACTATTGGCTACATAAATGTGGATTTGGCATGTTCGTTTCGTTTCTGGACGAATCGGTGCATCGTTCCATTTCCGGCCCGGATCGATGCATTAAATGCAACACCGGCATGATTTTTGGCACAGTAACGAAAATGACCCAAACGAACCAAAACATCACTATTGGCTACATAAATGTGGATTTGGCATGTTCGTTTCGTTTCTGGACGAATCGGAGCATCGTTTCATTTCCGGCCCGGATCGGTGCATTAAATGCAACACCGGCATGGTTTTCGGCACATTAACGAAACTGACCCAAATGAACCAAAACATTACTATTGGGTCCAAAGAAGTGGATTGGGTGCGTTAATTTTGTTTCTGGATGAATCGGTGCATCGTTTCATTTCCGGCCCGGATCGATGCATTAAATGCAACACTGGCATGATTTTCGTCACAGTAACGAAACTGACCCAAACGAACCGAAACATAACTATTGGGTCCAAAAAAGTGGATTGGGTGCGTTTGTTTCATTTCTGGACGAATCGGTGCATCGTTTCTTTTCCGGCCCGGATCGGTGCATTAAATGCAACACCGGCATGGTTTTCGGCACAGTAACGAAACTAACCCAAACGAACCAAAACATCACTATTGGGTCCAAAAAAGTGGATTGGGTGCGTTCATTTTGTTTCTAGATGAATCGGTGCATCGTTCCATTTCCGGCTCGGATCGATGCATTAAATGCAACACTGGCATGATTTTCGTCACAGTAACGAAAATGACCCAAACGAACCAAAACATCACTATTTGGTCCAAAAAAGTGGATTGGGTGCGTTCATTTTGTATCTAGATGAATCGGTGCATCGTTCCATTTCCGGCCCGGATCGATGCATTAAATGCAACACCGGCATGATTTTTGGCACAGTAACGAAAATGACCCAAACGAACCAAAACATCACTATTGGCTACATAAATGTGGATTTGGCATGTTCGTTTCGTTTCTGGACGAATCGGTGCATCGTTTCATTTCCGGCCCGGATCGGTGCATTAAATGCAACACCGGCATGGTTTTCGGCACAGTAACGAAACTGACCCAAACGAACCAAAACATTACTATTGGGTCCAAAAAAGTGGATTGGGTGCGTTCATTTTGTTTCTCGTTGAATCGGTGCATCGTTCCATTTCCGGCCCGGATCGATGCATTAAATGCAACACCGGCATGGTTTTCGGCACAGTAACGAAACTGACCCAAACGAACCAAAACATCACTATTGGATCCAAAAAAGTGGATTGGGTGCGTTCATTTTGTTTCTAGATGAATCGGTGCATCGTTCCATTTCCGGCCCGGATCGATGCATTAAATGCAACACTGGCATGATTTTCGTCACAGTAACGAAAATGACCCAAACGAACCAAAACATCACTATTGGCTACATAAATGTGGATTTGGCATGTTCGTTTCGTTTCTGGACGAATCGGAGCATCGTTTCATTTCCGGCCCGGATCGGTGCATTAAATGCAACACCGGCATGGTTTTCGGCACAGTAACGAAACTGACCCAAACAAACCAAAAAATTACTATTGGGTCCAAAGAAGTGGATTGGGTGCGTTCATTTTGTTTCTGGATGAATCGGTGCATCGTTTCATTTCCGGCCCGGATCGATGCATTAAATGCAACACCGGCATGGTTTTCGGCACAGTAACGAAACTGACCCAAACGAACCAAAACAAAACTATTGGGTCCAAAAAAGTTGATTGGGCGCGTTCGTTTCATTTCTGGATGAATCGGTGTATCATTTCATTTCCGGCCCGGATCGGTGCATTAAATGCAACACCGGCATGGTTTTCGGCACAGTAACGAAACTGACCCAAACGAACCAAAACATCACTATTGGGTCCAAAAAAGTGGATTGGGTGCGTTCATTTTGTATCTAGATGAATCGGTGCATCGTTCCATTTCCGGCCCGGATCGATGCATTAAATGCAACACCGGCATGATTTTTGGCACAGTAACGAAAATGACCCAAACGAACCAAAACATCACTATTGGCTACATAAATGTGGATTTGGCATGTTCGTTTCGTTTCTGGACGAATCGGTGCATCGTTTCATTTCCGGCCCGGATCGGTGCATTAAATGCAACACCGGCATGGTTTTCGGCACAGTAACGAAACTGACCCAAACGAACCAAAACATTACTATTGGGTCCAAAAAAGTGGATTGGGTGCGTTCATTTTGTTTCTGGTTGAATCGGTGCATCGTTCCATTTCCGGCCCGGATCGATGCATTAAATGCAACACCGGCATGGTTTTCGGCACAGTAACGAAACTGACCCAAACGAACCAAAACATCACTATTGGGTCCAAAAAAGTCGATTGATCGCGTTCGTTTCATTTCTGGATGAATCGGTGCATCATTCCATTTCCGGCCCGGATCGATGCATTAAATGCAACACCGGCATGATTTTTGGCACAGTAACGAAAATGACCCAAACGAACCAAAACATCACTATTGGCTACATAAATGTGGATTTGGCATGTTCGTTTCGTTTCTGGACGAATCGGAGCATCGTTTCATTTCCGGCCCGGATCGGTGCATTAAATGCAACACCGGCATGGTTTTCGGCACAGTAACGAAACTGACCCAAACAAACCAAAAAATTACTATTGGGTCCAAAGAAGTGGATTGGGTGCGTTCATTTTGTTTCTGGATGAATCGGTGCATCGTTTCATTTCCGGCCCGGATCGATGCATTAAATGCAACACCGGCATGGTTTTCGGCACAGTAACGAAACTGACCCAAACGAACCAAAACAAAACTATTGGGTCCAAAAAAGTTGATTGGGCGCGTTCGTTTCATTTCTGGATGAATCGGTGTATCATTTCATTTCCGGCCCGGATCGGTGCATTAAATGCAACACCGGCATGGTTTTCGGCACAGTAACGAAACTGACCCAAACGAACCAAAACATCACTATTTGGTCCAAAAAAGTGGATTGGGTGCGTTCATTTTGTATCTAGATGAATCGGTGCATCGTTCCATTTCCGGCCCGGATCGATGCATTAAATGCAACACCGGCATGATTTTTGGCACAGTAACGAAAATGACCCAAACGAACCAAAACATCACTATTGGCTACATAAATGTGGATTTGGCATGTTCGTTTCGTTTCTGGACGAATCGGTGCATCGTTTCATTTCCGGCCCGGATCGGTGCATTAAATGCAACACCGGCATGGTTTTCGGCACAGTAACGAAACTGACCCAAACGAACCAAAACATTACTATTGGGTCCAAAAAAGTGGATTGGGTGCGTTCATTTTGTTTCTCGTTGAATCGGTGCATCGTTCCATTTCCGGCCCGGATCGATGCATTAAATGCAACACCGGCATGGTTTTCGGCACAGTAACGAAACTGACCCAAACGAACCAAAACATCACTATTGGGTCCAAAAAAGTCGATTGATCGCGTTCGTTTCATTTCTGGATGAATCGGTGCATCATTCCATTTCCGGCCCGGATCGATGCATTAAATGCAACACCGGCATGATTTTTGGCACAGTAACGAAAATGACCCAAACGAACCAAAACATCACTATTGGCTACATAAATGTGGATTTGGCATGTTCGTTTCGTTTCTGGACGAATCGGTGCATCGTTCCATTTCCGGCCCGGATCGATGCATTAAATGCAACACCGGCATGATTTTTGGCACAGTAACGAAAATGACCCAAACGAACCAAAACATCACTATTGGCTACATAAATGTGGATTTGGCATGTTCGTTTCGTTTCTGGACGAATCGAAGCATCGTTTCATTTCCGGCCCGGATCGGTGCATTAAATGCAACACCGGCATGGTTTTCGGCACAGTAACGA
This sequence comes from Echinochloa phyllopogon, assembly GCA_033239725.1. NCBI lineage: Eukaryota > Viridiplantae > Streptophyta > Magnoliopsida > Poales > Poaceae > Echinochloa > Echinochloa phyllopogon. The sequence goes on from BTCW01000018.1 coordinate 37,541,228, forward strand.
AACTGACCCAAACGAACCAAAACATCACTATTGGATCCAAAAAAGTGGATTGGGTGCGTTCATTTTGTTTCTAGATGAATCGGTGCATCGTTCCATTTCCGGCCCGGATCGATGCATTAAATGCAACACCGTCATGATTTTTGGCACAGTAACAAAAATGACCCAAACGAACCAAAACATCACTATTGGCTACATAAATGTGGATTTGGCATGTTCGTTTCATTTCTGGACGAATCGGAGCATCGTTTCATTTCCGGCCCGGATCGGTGCATTAAATGCAACACCGGCATGGTTTTCGGCACAGTAACGAAACTGACCCAAACAAACCAAAAAATTACTATTGGGTCCAAAGAAGTGGATTGGGTGCGTTCATTTTGTTTCTGGATGAATCGGTGCATCGTTTCATTTCCGGCCCGGATCGATGCATTAAATGCAACACCGGCATGGTTTTCGGCACAGTAACGAAACTGACCCAAACGAACCAAAACAAAACTATTGGGTCCAAAAAAGTTGATTGGGCGCGTTCGTTTCATTTCTGGATGAATCGGTGTATCATTTCATTTCCGGCCCGGATCGGTGCATTAAATGCAACACCGGCATGGTTTTCGGCACAGTAACGAAACTGACCCAAACGAACCAAAACATCACTATTTGGTCCAAAAAAGTGGATTGGGTGCGTTCATTTTGTATCTAGATGAATCGGTGCATCGTTCCATTTCCGGCCCGGATCGATGCATTAAATGCAACACCGGCATGATTTTTGGCACAGTAACGAAAATGACCCAAACGAACCAAAACATCACTATTGGCTACATAAATGTGGATTTGGCATGTTCGTTTCGTTTCTGGACGAATCGGTGCATCGTTTCATTTCCGGCCCGGATCGGTGCATTAAATGCAACACCGGCATGGTTTTCGGCACAGTAACGAAACTGACCCAAACGAACCAAAACATTACTATTGGGTCCAAAAAAGTGGATTGGGTGCGTTCATTTTGTTTCTCGTTGAATCGGTGCATCGTTCCATTTCCGGCCCGGATCGATGCATTAAATGCAACACCGGCATGGTTTTCGGCACAGTAACGAAACTGACCCAAACGAACCAAAACATCACTATTGGGTCCAAAAAAGTCGATTGATCGCGTTCGTTTCATTTCTGGATGAATCGGTGCATCATTCCATTTCCGGCCCGGATCGATGCATTAAATGCAACACCGGCATGATTTTTGGCACAGTAACGAAAATGACCCAAACGAACCAAAACATCACTATTGGCTACATAAATGTGGATTTGGCATGTTCGTTTCGTTTCTGGACGAATCGGTGCATCGTTCCATTTCCGGCCCGGATCGATGCATTAAATGCAACACCGGCATGATTTTTGGCACAGTAACGAAAATGACCCAAACGAACCAAAACATCACTATTGGCTACATAAATGTGGATTTGGCATGTTCGTTTCGTTTCTGGACGAATCGAAGCATCGTTTCATTTCCGGCCCGGATCGGTGCATTAAATGCAACACCGGCATGGTTTTCGGCACAGTAACGAAACTGACCCAAACGAACCAAAACATCACTATTGGGTCCAAAAAAGTGGATTGGGTGCGTTCATTTTGTTTCTAGATGAATCGGTGCATCGTTCCATTTCCGGCCCGGATCGATGCATTAAATGCAACACCGTCATGATTTTTGGCACAGTAACAAAAATGACCCAAACGAACCAAAACATCACTATTGGCTACATAAATGTGGATTTGGCATGTTCGTTTCATTTCTGGACGAATCGGAGCATCGTTTCATTTCCGGCCCGGATCGGTGCATTAAATGCAACACCGGCATGGTTTTCGGCACAGTAACGAAACTGACCCAAACGAACCAAAACATCACTATTGGATCCAAAAAAGTGGATTGGGTGCGTTCATTTTGTTTCTAGATGAATCGGTGCATCGTTCCATTTCCGGCCCGGATCGATGCATTAAATGCAACACTGGCATGATTTTCGTCACAGTAACGAAAATGACCCAAACGAACCAAAACATCACTATTGGCTACATAAATGTGGATTTGGCATGTTCGTTTCGTTTCTGGACGAATCGGAGCATCGTTTCATTTCCGGCCCGGATCGGTGCATTAAATGCAACACCGGCATGGTTTTCGGCACAGTAACGAAACTGACCCAAACAAACCAAAAAATTACTATTGGGTCCAAAGAAGTGGATTGGGTGCGTTCATTTTGTTTCTGGATGAATCGGTGCATCGTTTCATTTCCGGCCCGGATCGATGCATTAAATGCAACACCGGCATGGTTTTCGGCACAGTAACGAAACTGACCCAAACGAACCAAAACAAAACTATTGGGTCCAAAAAAGTTGATTGGGCGCGTTCGTTTCATTTCTGGATGAATCGGTGTATCATTTCATTTCCGGCCCGGATCGGTGCATTAAATGCAACACCGGCATGGTTTTCGGCACAGTAACGAAACTGACCCAAACGAACCAAAACATCACTATTGGGTCCAAAAAAGTGGATTGGGTGCGTTCATTTTGTATCTAGATGAATCGGTGCATCGTTCCATTTCCGGCCCGGATCGATGCATTAAATGCAACACCGGCATGATTTTTGGCACAGTAACGAAAATGACCCAAACGAACCAAAACATCACTATTGGCTACATAAATGTGGATTTGGCATGTTCGTTTCGTTTCTGGACGAATCGGTGCATCGTTTCATTTCCGGCCCGGATCGGTGCATTAAATGCAACACCGGCATGGTTTTCGGCACAGTAACGAAACTGACCCAAACGAACCAAAACATTACTATTGGGTCCAAAAAAGTGGATTGGGTGCGTTCATTTTGTTTCTGGTTGAATCGGTGCATCGTTCCATTTCCGGCCCGGATCGATGCATTAAATGCAACACCGGCATGGTTTTCGGCACAGTAACGAAACTGACCCAAACGAACCAAAACATCACTATTGGGTCCAAAAAAGTCGATTGATCGCGTTCGTTTCATTTCTGGATGAATCGGTGCATCATTCCATTTCCGGCCCGGATCGATGCATTAAATGCAACACCGGCATGATTTTTGGCACAGTAACGAAAATGACCCAAACGAACCAAAACATCACTATTGGCTACATAAATGTGGATTTGGCATGTTCGTTTCGTTTCTGGACGAATCGGTGCATCGTTTCATTTCCGGCCCGGATCGGTGCATTAAATGCAACACCGGCATGGTTTTCGGCACAGTAACGAAACTGACCCAAACAAACCAAAAAATTACTATTGGGTCCAAAGAAGTGGATTGGGTGCGTTCATTTTGTTTCTGGATGAATCGGTGCATCGTTTCATTTCCGGCCCGGATCGATGCATTAAATGCAACACCGGCATGGTTTTCGGCACAGTAACGAAACTGACCCAAACGAACCAAAACAAAACTATTGGGTCCAAAAAAGTTGATTGGGCGCGTTCGTTTCATTTCTGGATGAATCGGTGTATCATTTCATTTCCGGCCCGGATCGGTGCATTAAATGCAACACCGGCATGGTTTTCGGCACAGTAACGAAACTGACCCAAACGAACCAAAACATCACTATTTGGTCCAAAAAAGTGGATTGGGTGCGTTCATTTTGTATCTAGATGAATCGGTGCATCGTTCCATTTCCGGCCCGGATCGATGCATTAAATGCAACACCGGCATGATTTTTGGCACAGTAACGAAAATGACCCAAACGAACCAAAACATCACTATTGGCTACATAAATGTGGATTTGGCATGTTCGTTTCGTTTCTGGACGAATCGGTGCATCGTTTCATTTCCGGCCCGGATCGGTGCATTAAATGCAACACCGGCATGGTTTTCGGCACAGTAACGAAACTGACCCAAACGAACCAAAACATTACTATTGGGTCCAAAAAAGTGGATTGGGTGCGTTCATTTTGTTTCTCGTTGAATCGGTGCATCGTTCCATTTCCGGCCCGGATCGATGCATTAAATGCAACACCGGCATGGTTTTCGGCACAGTAACGAAACTGACCCAAACGAACCAAAACATCACTATTGGGTCCAAAAAAGTCGATTGATCGCGTTCGTTTCATTTCTGGATGAATCGGTGCATCATTCCATTTCCGGCCCGGATCGATGCATTAAATGCAACACCGGCATGATTTTTGGCACAGTAACGAAAATGACCCAAACGAACCAAAACATCACTATTGGCTACATAAATGTGGATTTGGCATGTTCGTTTCGTTTCTGGACGAATCGGTGCATCGTTCCATTTCCGGCCCGGATCGATGCATTAAATGCAACACCGGCATGATTTTTGGCACAGTAACGAAAATGACCCAAACGAACCAAAACATCACTATTGGCTACATAAATGTGGATTTGGCATGTTCGTTTCGTTTCTGGACGAATCGAAGCATCGTTTCATTTCCGGCCCGGATCGGTGCATTAAATGCAACACCGGCATGGTTTTCGGCACAGTAACGAAACTGACCCAAACGAACCAAAACATCACTATTGGGTCCAAAAAAGTGGATTGGGTGCGTTCATTTTGTTTCTAGATGAATCGGTGCATCGTTCCATTTCCGGCCCGGATCGATGCATTAAATGCAACACCGTCATGATTTTTGGCACAGTAACAAAAATGACCCAAACGAACCAAAACATCACTATTGGCTACATAAATGTGGATTTGGCATGTTCGTTTCATTTCTGGACGAATCGGAGCATCGTTTCATTTCCGGCCCGGATCGGTGCATTAAATGCAACACCGGCATGGTTTTCGGCACAGTAACGAAACTGACCCAAACAAACCAAAAAATTACTATTGGGTCCAAAGAAGTGGATTGGGTGCGTTCATTTTGTTTCTGGATGAATCGGTGCATCGTTTCATTTCCGGCCCGGATCGATGCATTAAATGCAACACCGGCATGGTTTTCGGCACAGTAACGAAACTGACCCAAACGAACCAAAACAAAACTATTGGGTCCAAAAAAGTTGATTGGGCGCGTTCGTTTCATTTCTGGATGAATCGGTGTATCATTTCATTTCCGGCCCGGATCGGTGCATTAAATGCAACACCGGCATGGTTTTCGGCACAGTAACGAAACTGACCCAAACGAACCAAAACATCACTATTTGGTCCAAAAAAGTGGATTGGGTGCGTTCATTTTGTATCTAGATGAATCGGTGCATCGTTCCATTTCCGGCCCGGATCGATGCATTAAATGCAACACCGGCATGATTTTTGGCACAGTAACGAAAATGACCCAAACGAACCAAAACATCACTATTGGCTACATAAATGTGGATTTGGCATGTTCGTTTCGTTTCTGGACGAATCGGTGCATCGTTTCATTTCCGGCCCGGATCGGTGCATTAAATGCAACACCGGCATGGTTTTCGGCACAGTAACGAAACTGACCCAAACGAACCAAAACATTACTATTGGGTCCAAAAAAGTGGATTGGGTGCGTTCATTTTGTTTCTCGTTGAATCGGTGCATCGTTCCATTTCCGGCCCGGATCGATGCATTAAATGCAACACCGGCATGGTTTTCGGCACAGTAACGAAACTGACCCAAACGAACCAAAACATCACTATTGGGTCCAAAAAAGTCGATTGATCGCGTTCGTTTCATTTCTGGATGAATCGGTGCATCATTCCATTTCCGGCCCGGATCGATGCATTAAATGCAACACCGGCATGATTTTTGGCACAGTAACGAAAATGACCCAAACGAACCAAAACATCACTATTGGCTACATAAATGTGGATTTGGCATGTTCGTTTCGTTTCTGGACGAATCGGTGCATCGTTCCATTTCCGGCCCGGATCGATGCATTAAATGCAACACCGGCATGATTTTTGGCACAGTAACGAAAATGACCCAAACGAACCAAAACATCACTATTGGCTACATAAATGTGGATTTGGCATGTTCGTTTCGTTTCTGGACGAATCGAAGCATCGTTTCATTTCCGGCCCGGATCGGTGCATTAAATGCAACACCGGCATGGTTTTCGGCACAGTAACGAAACTGACCCAAACGAACCAAAACATCACTATTGGGTCCAAAAAAGTGGATTGGGTGCGTTCATTTTGTTTCTAGATGAATCGGTGCATCGTTCCATTTCCGGCCCGGATCGATGCATTAAATGCAACACCGTCATGATTTTTGGCACAGTAACAAAAATGACCCAAACGAACCAAAACATCACTATTGGCTACATAAATGTGGATTTGGCATGTTCGTTTCATTTCTGGACGAATCGGAGCATCGTTTCATTTCCGGCCCGGATCGGTGCATTAAATGCAACACCGGCATGGTTTTCGGCACAGTAACGAAACTGACCCAAACGAACCAAAACATCACTATTGGATCCAAAAAAGTGGATTGGGTGCGTTCATTTTGTTTCTAGATGAATCGGTGCATCGTTCCATTTCCGGCCCGGATCGATGCATTAAATGCAACACTGGCATGATTTTCGTCACAGTAACGAAAATGACCCAAACGAACCAAAACATCACTATTGGCTACATAAATGTGGATTTGGCATGTTCGTTTCGTTTCTGGACGAATCGGAGCATCGTTTCATTTCCGGCCCGGATCGGTGCATTAAATGCAACACCGGCATGGTTTTCGGCACAGTAACGAAACTGACCCAAACAAACCAAAAAATTACTATTGGGTCCAAAGAAGTGGATTGGGTGCGTTCATTTTGTTTCTGGATGAATCGGTGCATCGTTTCATTTCCGGCCCGGATCGATGCATTAAATGCAACACCGGCATGGTTTTCGGCACAGTAACGAAACTGACCCAAACGAACCAAAACAAAACTATTGGGTCCAAAAAAGTTGATTGGGCGCGTTCGTTTCATTTCTGGATGAATCGGTGTATCATTTCATTTCCGGCCCGGATCGGTGCATTAAATGCAACACCGGCATGGTTTTCGGCACAGTAACGAAACTGACCCAAACGAACCAAAACATCACTATTGGGTCCAAAAAAGTGGATTGGGTGCGTTCATTTTGTATCTAGATGAATCGGTGCATCGTTCCATTTCCGGCCCGGATCGATGCATTAAATGCAACACCGGCATGATTTTTGGCACAGTAACGAAAATGACCCAAACGAACCAAAACATCACTATTGGCTACATAAATGTGGATTTGGCATGTTCGTTTCGTTTCTGGACGAATCGGTGCATCGTTTCATTTCCGGCCCGGATCGGTGCATTAAATGCAACACCGGCATGGTTTTCGGCACAGTAACGAAACTGACCCAAACGAACCAAAACATTACTATTGGGTCCAAAAAAGTGGATTGGGTGCGTTCATTTTGTTTCTGGTTGAATCGGTGCATCGTTCCATTTCCGGCCCGGATCGATGCATTAAATGCAACACCGGCATGGTTTTCGGCACAGTAACGAAACTGACCCAAACGAACCAAAACATCACTATTGGGTCCAAAAAAGTCGATTGATCGCGTTCGTTTCATTTCTGGATGAATCGGTGCATCATTCCATTTCCGGCCCGGATCGATGCATTAAATGCAACACCGGCATGATTTTTGGCACAGTAACGAAAATGACCCAAACGAACCAAAACATCACTATTGGCTACATAAATGTGGATTTGGCATGTTCGTTTCGTTTCTGGACGAATCGGTGCATCGTTTCATTTCCGGCCCGGATCGGTGCATTAAATGCAACACCGGCATGGTTTTCGGCACAGAAACGAAACTGACCCAAACGAACCAAAACATCACTATTGGCTACATAAATGTGGATTTGGCATGTTCGTTTCGTTTCTGGACGAATCGGTGCATCGTTCCATTTCCGGCCCGGATCGATGCATTAAATGCAACACCGGCATGATTTTTGGCACAGTAACGAAAATGACCCAAACGAACCAAAACATCACTATTGGCTACATAAATGTGGATTTGGCATGTTCGTTTCGTTTCTGGACGAATCGGAGCATCGTTTCATTTCCGGCCCGGATCGGTGCATTAAATGCAACACCGGCATGGTTTTCGGCACATTAACGAAACTGACCCAAATGAACCAAAACATTACTATTGGGTCCAAAGAAGTGGATTGGGTGCGTTAATTTTGTTTCTGGATGAATCGGTGCATCGTTTCATTTCCGGCCCGGATCGATGCATTAAATGCAACACTGGCATGATTTTCGTCACAGTAACGAAACTGACCCAAACGAACCGAAACATAACTATTGGGTCCAAAAAAGTGGATTGGGTGCGTTTGTTTCATTTCTGGACGAATCGGTGCATCGTTTCTTTTCCGGCCCGGATCGGTGCATTAAATGCAACACCGGCATGGTTTTCGGCACAGTAACGAAACTGACCCAAACGAACCAAAACATCACTATTGGGTCCAAAAAAGTGGATTGGGTGCGTTCATTTTGTTTCTAGATGAATCGGTGCATCGTTCCATTTCCGGCCCGGATCGATGCATTAAATGCAACACTGGCATGATTTTCGTCACAGTAACGAAAATGACCCAAACGAACCAAAACATCACTATTGGCTACATAAATGTGGATTTGGCATGTTCGTTTCGTTTCTGGACGAATCGGAGCATCGTTTCATTTCCGGCCCGGATCGGTGCATTAAATGCAACACCGGCATGGTTTTCGGCACAGTAACGAAACTGACCCAAACAAACCAAAAAATTACTATTGGGTCCAAAGAAGTGGATTGGGTGCGTTCATTTTGTTTCTGGATGAATCGGTGCATCGTTTCATTTCCGGCCCGGATCGATGCATTAAATGCAACACCGGCATGGTTTTCGGCACAGTAACGAAACTGACCCAAACGAACCAAAACAAAACTATTGGGTCCAAAAAAGTTGATTGGGCGCGTTCGTTTCATTTCTGGATGAATCGGTGTATCATTTCATTTCCGGCCCGGATCGGTGCATTAAATGCAACACCGGCATGGTTTTCGGCACAGTAACGAAACTGACCCAAACGAACCAAAACATCACTATTTGGTCCAAAAAAGTGGATTGGGTGCGTTCATTTTGTATCTAGATGAATCGGTGCATCGTTCCATTTCCGGCCCGGATCGATGCATTAAATGCAACACCGGCATGATTTTTGGCACAGTAACGAAAATGACCCAAACGAACCAAAACATCACTATTGGCTACATAAATGTGGATTTGGCATGTTCGTTTCGTTTCTGGACGAATCGGTGCATCGTTTCATTTCCGGCCCGGATCGGTGCATTAAATGCAACACCGGCATGGTTTTCGGCACAGTAACGAAACTGACCCAAACGAACCAAAACATTACTATTGGGTCCAAAAAAGTGGATTGGGTGCGTTCATTTTGTTTCTCGTTGAATCGGTGCATCGTTCCATTTCCGGCCCGGATCGATGCATTAAATGCAACACCGGCATGGTTTTCGGCACAGTAACGAAACTGACCCAAACGAACCAAAACATCACTATTGGGTCCAAAAAAGTCGATTGATCGCGTTCGTTTCATTTCTGGATGAATCGGTGCATCATTCCATTTCCGGCCCGGATCGATGCATTAAATGCAACACCGGCATGATTTTTGGCACAGTAACGAAAATGACCCAAACGAACCAAAACATCACTATTGGCTACATAAATGTGGATTTGGCATGTTCGTTTCGTTTCTGGACGAATCGGTGCATCGTTCCATTTCCGGCCCGGATCGATGCATTAAATGCAACACCGGCATGATTTTTGGCACAGTAACGAAAATGACCCAAACGAACCAAAACATCACTATTGGCTACATAAATGTGGATTTGGCATGTTCGTTTCGTTTCTGGACGAATCGAAGCATCGTTTCATTTCCGGCCCGGATCGGTGCATTAAATGCAACACCGGCATGGTTTTCGGCACAGTAACGAAACTGACCCAAACGAACCAAAACATCACTATTGGGTCCAAAAAAGTGGATTGGGTGCGTTCATTTTGTTTCTAGATGAATCGGTGCATCGTTCCATTTCCGGCCCGGATCGATGCATTAAATGCAACACCGTCATGATTTTTGGCACAGTAACAAAAATGACCCAAACGAACCAAAACATCACTATTGGCTACATAAATGTGGATTTGGCATGTTCGTTTCATTTCTGGACGAATCGGAGCATCGTTTCATTTCCGGCCCGGATCGGTGCATTAAATGCAACACCGGCATGGTTTTCGGCACAGTAACGAAACTGACCCAAACGAACCAAAACATCACTATTGGATCCAAAAAAGTGGATTGGGTGCGTTCATTTTGTTTCTAGATGAATCGGTGCATCGTTGCATTTCCGGCCCGGATCGATGCATTAAATGCAACACTGGCATGATTTTCGTCACAGTAACGAAAATGACCCAAACGAACCAAAACATCACTATTGGCTACATAAATGTGGATTTGGCATGTTCGTTTCGTTTCTGGACGAATCGGAGCATCGTTTCATTTCCGGCCCGGATCGGTGCATTAAATGCAACACCGGCATGGTTTTCGGCACAGTAACGAAACTAACCCAAACAAACCAAAAAATTACTATTGGGTCCAAAGAAGTGGATTGGGTGCGTTCATTTTGTTTCTGGATGAATCGGTGCATCGTTTCATTTCCGGCCCGGATCGATGCATTAAATGCAACACCGGCATGGTTTTCGGCACAGTAACGAAACTGACCCAAACGAACCAAAACAAAACTATTGGGTCCAAAAAAGTTGATTGGGCGCGTTCGTTTCATTTCTGGATGAATCGGTGTATCATTTCATTTCCGGCCCGGATCGGTGCATTAAATGCAACACCGGCATGGTTTTCGGCACAGTAACGAAACTGACCCAAACGAACCAAAACATCACTATTGGGTCCAAAAAAGTGGATTGGGTGCGTTCATTTTGTATCTAGATGAATCGGTGCATCGTTCCATTTCCGGCCCGGATCGATGCATTAAATGCAACACCGGCATGATTTTTGGCACAGTAACGAAAATGACCCAAACGAACCAAAACATCACTATTGGCTACATAAATGTGGATTTGGCATGTTCGTTTCGTTTCTGGACGAATCGGTGCATCGTTTCATTTCCGGCCCGGATCGGTGCATTAAATGCAACACCGGCATGGTTTTCGGCACAGTAACGAAACTGACCCAAACGAACCAAAACATTACTATTGGGTCCAAAAAAGTGGATTGGGTGCGTTCATTTTGTTTCTGGTTGAATCGGTGCATCGTTCCATTTCCGGCCCGGATCGATGCATTAAATGCAACACCGGCATGGTTTTCGGCACAGTAACGAAACTGACCCAAACGAACCAAAACATCACTATTGGGTCCAAAAAAGTCGATTGATCGCGTTCGTTTCATTTCTGGATGAATCGGTGCATCATTCCATTTCCGGCCCGGATCGATGCATTAAATGCAACACCGGCATGATTTTTGGCACAGTAACGAAAATGACCCAAACGAACCAAAACATCACTATTGGCTACATAAATGTGGATTTGGCATGTTCGTTTCGTTTCTGGACGAATCGGTGCATCGTTTCATTTCCGGCCCGGATCGGTGCATTAAATGCAACACCGGCATGGTTTTCGGCACAGAAACGAAACTGACCCAAACGAACCAAAACATCACTATTGGCTACATAAATGTGGATTTGGCATGTTCGTTTCGTTTCTGGACGAATCGGTGCATCGTTCCATTTCCGGCCCGGATCGATGCATTAAATGCAACACCGGCATGATTTTTGGCACAGTAACGAAAATGACCCAAACGAACCAAAACATCACTATTGGCTACATAAATGTGGATTTGGCATGTTCGTTTCGTTTCTGGACGAATCGGAGCATCGTTTCATTTCCGGCCCGGATCGGTGCATTAAATGCAACACCGGCATGGTTTTCGGCACATTAACGAAACTGACCCAAATGAACCAAAACATTACTATTGGGTCCAAAGAAGTGGATTGGGTGCGTTAATTTTGTTTCTGGATGAATCGGTGCATCGTTTCATTTCCGGCCCGGATCGATGCATTAAATGCAACACTGGCATGATTTTCGTCACAGTAACGAAACTGACCCAAACGAACCGAAACATAACTATTGGGTCCAAAAAAGTGGATTGGGTGCGTTTGTTTCATTTCTGGACGAATCGGTGCATCCTTTCATCTCCGGCCCGGATCGGTGCATTAAATGCAACACCGGCATGGTTTTCGGCACAGTAACGAAACTGACCCAAACGAACCAAAACATCACTATTGGGTCCAAAAAAGTGGATTTGGTGCGTTCATTTTGTTTCTGGATGAATCGGTGCATCGTTTCATTTCCGGCCCGGATCGATGCATTAAATGCAACACCGTCATTGTTTTCGGCACAGTAACGAAACTGACCCAAACGAACCAAAACAAAACTATTGGGTCCAAAAAAGTTGATTGGGCGCGTTCGTTTCATTTCTGGATGAATCGGTGTATCATTTCATTTCCGGCCCGGATCGGTGCATTAAATGCAACACCGGCATGGTTTTCGGCACAGTAACGAAACTGACCCAAACAAACCAAAAAATTACTATTGGGTCCAAAGAAGTGGATTGGGTGCGTTCATTTTGTTTCTGGATGAATCGGTGCATCGTTTCATTTCCGGCCCGGATCGATGCATTAAATGCAACACCGGCATGGTTTTCGGCACAGTAACGAAACTGACCCAAACGAACCAAAACAAAACTATTGGGTCCAAAAAAGTTGATTGGGCGCGTTCGTTTCATTTCTGGATGAATCGGTGTATCATTTCATTTCCGGCCCGGATCGGTGCATTAAATGCAACACCGGCATGGTTTTCGGCACAGTAACGAAACTGACCCAAACGAACCAAAACATCACTATTTGGTCCAAAAAAGTGGATTGGGTGCGTTCATTTTGTATCTAGATGAATCGGTGCATCGTTCCATTTCCGGCCCGGATCGATGCATTAAATGCAACACCGGCATGATTTTTGGCACAGTAACGAAAATGACCCAAACGAACCAAAACATCACTATTGGCTACATAAATGTGGATTTGGCATGTTCGTTTCGTTTCTGGACGAATCGGTGCATCGTTTCATTTCCGGCCCGGATCGGTGCATTAAATGCAACACCGGCATGGTTTTCGGCACAGTAACGAAACTGACCCAAACGAACCAAAACATTACTATTGGGTCCAAAAAAGTGGATTGGGTGCGTTCATTTTGTTTCTCGTTGAATCGGTGCATCGTTCCATTTCCGGCCCGGATCGATGCATTAAATGCAACACCGGCATGGTTTTCGGCACAGTAACGAAACTGACCCAAACGAACCAAAACATCACTATTGGGTCCAAAAAAGTCGATTGATCGCGTTCGTTTCATTTCTGGATGAATCGGTGCATCATTCCATTTCCGGCCCGGATCGATGCATTAAATGCAACACCGGCATGATTTTTGGCACAGTAACGAAAATGACCCAAACGAACCAAAACATCACTATTGGCTACATAAATGTGGATTTGGCATGTTCGTTTCGTTTCTGGACGAATCGGTGCATCGTTCCATTTCCGGCCCGGATCGATGCATTAAATGCAACACCGGCATGATTTTTGGCACAGTAACGAAAATGACCCAAACGAACCAAAACATCACTATTGGCTACATAAATGTGGATTTGGCATGTTCGTTTCGTTTCTGGACGAATCGAAGCATCGTTTCATTTCCGGCCCGGATCGGTGCATTAAATGCAACACCGGCATGGTTTTCGGCACAGTAACGAAACTGACCCAAACGAACCAAAACATCACTATTGGGTCCAAAAAAGTGGATTGGGTGCGTTCATTTTGTTTCTAGATGAATCGGTGCATCGTTCCATTTCCGGCCCGGATCGATGCATTAAATGCAACACCGTCATGATTTTTGGCACAGTAACAAAAATGACCCAAACGAACCAAAACATCACTATTGGCTACATAAATGTGGATTTGGCATGTTCGTTTCATTTCTGGACGAATCGGAGCATCGTTTCATTTCCGGCCCGGATCGGTGCATTAAATGCAACACCGGCATGGTTTTCGGCACAGTAACGAAACTGACCCAAACGAACCAAAACATCACTATTGGATCCAAAAAAGTGGATTGGGTGCGTTCATTTTGTTTCTAGATGAATCGGTGCATCGTTCCATTTCCGGCCCGGATCGATGCATTAAATGCAACACTGGCATGATTTTCGTCACAGTAACGAAAATGACCCAAACGAACCAAAACATCACTATTGGCTACATAAATGTGGATTTGGCATGTTCGTTTCGTTTCTGGACGAATCGGAGCATCGTTTCATTTCCGGCCCGGATCGGTGCATTAAATGCAACACCGGCATGGTTTTCGGCACAGTAACGAAACTGACCCAAACAAACCAAAAAATTACTATTGGGTCCAAAGAAGTGGATTGGGTGCGTTCATTTTGTTTCTGGATGAATCGGTGCATCGTTTCATTTCCGGCCCGGATCGATGCATTAAATGCAACACCGGCATGGTTTTCGGCACAGTAACGAAACTGACCCAAACGAACCAAAACAAAACTATTGGGTCCAAAAAAGTTGATTGGGCGCGTTCGTTTCATTTCTGGATGAATCGGTGTATCATTTCATTTCCGGCCCGGATCGGTGCATTAAATGCAACACCGGCATGGTTTTCGGCACAGTAACGAAACTGACCCAAACGAACCAAAACATCACTATTGGGTCCAAAAAAGTGGATTGGGTGCGTTCATTTTGTATCTAGATGAATCGGTGCATCGTTCCATTTCCGGCCCGGATCGATGCATTAAATGCAACACCGGCATGATTTTTGGCACAGTAACGAAAATGACCCAAACGAACCAAAACATCACTATTGGCTACATAAATGTGGATTTGGCATGTTCGTTTCGTTTCTGGACGAATCGGTGCATCGTTTCATTTCCGGCCCGGATCGGTGCATTAAATGCAACACCGGCATGGTTTTCGGCACAGTAACGAAACTGACCCAAACGAACCAAAACATTACTATTGGGTCCAAAAAAGTGGATTGGGTGCGTTCATTTTGTTTCTGGTTGAATCGGTGCATCGTTCCATTTCCGGCCCGGATCGATGCATTAAATGCAACACCGGCATGGTTTTCGGCACAGTAACGAAACTGACCCAAACGAACCAAAACATCACTATTGGGTCCAAAAAAGTCGATTGATCGCGTTCGTTTCATTTCTGGATGAATCGGTGCATCATTCCATTTCCGGCCCGGATCGATGCATTAAATGCAACACCGGCATGATTTTTGGCACAGTAACGAAAATGACCCAAACGAACCAAAACATCACTATTGGCTACATAAATGTGGATTTGGCATGTTCGTTTCGTTTCTGGACGAATCGGTGCATCGTTTCATTTCCGGCCCGGATCGGTGCATTAAATGCAACACCGGCATGGTTTTCGGCACAGAAACGAAACTGACCCAAACGAACCAAAACATCACTATTGGCTACATAAATGTGGATTTGGCATGTTCGTTTCGTTTCTGGACGAATCGGTGCATCGTTCCATTTCCGGCCCGGATCGATGCATTAAATGCAACACCGGCATGATTTTTGGCACAGTAACGAAAATGACCCAAACGAACCAAAACATCACTATTGGCTACATAAATGTGGATTTGGCATGTTCGTTTCGTTTCTGGACGAATCGGAGCATCGTTTCATTTCCGGCCCGGATCGGTGCATTAAATGCAACACCGGCATGGTTTTCGGCACATTAACGAAACTGACCCAAATGAACCAAAACATTACTATTGGGTCCAAAGAAGTGGATTGGGTGCGTTAATTTTGTTTCTGGATGAATCGGTGCATCGTTTCATTTCCGGCCCGGATCGATGCATTAAATGCAACACTGGCATGATTTTCGTCACAGTAACGAAACTGACCCAAACGAACCGAAACATAACTATTGGGTCCAAAAAAGTGGATTGGGTGCGTTTGTTTCATTTCTGGACGAATCGGTGCATCCTTTCATCTCCGGCCCGGATCGGTGCATTAAATGCAACACCGGCATGGTTTTCGGCACAGTAACGAAACTGACCCAAACGAACCAAAACATCACTATTGGGTCCAAAAAAGTGGATTTGGTGCGTTCATTTTGTTTCTGGATGAATCGGTGCATCGTTTCATTTCCGGCCCGGATCGATGCATTAAATGCAACACCGTCATTGTTTTCGGCACAGTAACGAAACTGACCCAAACGAACCAAAACAAAACTATTGGGTCCAAAAAAGTTGATTGGGCGCGTTCGTTTCATTTCTGGATGAATCGGTGTATCATTTCATTTCCGGCCCGGATCGGTGCATTAAATGCAACACCGGCATGGTTTTCGGCACAGTAACGAAACTGACCCAAACGAACCAAAACATCACTATTGGGTCCAAAAAAGTGGATTGGGTGCGTTCATTTTGTTTCTAGATGAATCGGTGCATCGTTCCATTTCCGGCCCGGATCGATGCATTAAATGCAACACCGGCATGATTTTTGGCACAGTAACGAAAATGACCCAAACGAACCAAAACATCACTATTGGCTACATAAATGTGGATTTGGCATGTTCGTTTCGTTTCTGGACGAATCGGTGCATCGTTTCATTTCCGGCCTGGATCGGTGCATTAAATGCAACACCGGCATGGTTTTCGGCACAGTAACGAAACTGACCCAAACGAACCAAAACATTACTATTGGGTCCAAAAAAGTGGATTGGGTGCGTTCATTTTGTTTCTGGATGAATCGGTGCATCGTTTCATTTCCGGCCCGGATCGGTGCATTTAATGCACCAACGGCATGGTTTTCGGCACAGTAACGAAACTGACCCAAACGAACCAAAACATCACTATTGGGTCCAAAAAAGTCGATTGATCGCGTTCGTTTCATTTCTGGATGAATCGGTGCATCATTCCATTTCCGGCCCGGATCGATGCATTAAATGCAACACCGGCATGATTTTTGGCACAGTAACGAAAATGACCCAAACGAACCAAAACATCACTATTGGCTACATAAATGTGGATTTGGCATGTTCGTTTCGTTTCTGGACGAATCGGTGCATCGTTTCATTTCCGGCCCGGATCGGTGCATTAAATGCAACACCGGCATGGTTTTCGGCACAGTAACGAAACTGACCCAAACGAACCAAAACATTACTATTGGGTCCAAAAAAGTGGATTGGGTGCGTTCATTTTGTTTCTGGATGAATCGGTGCATCGTTTAATTTCCGGCCCGGATCGATGCATTAGATGCAACACTGGCATGATTTTCGGCACAGTAACGAAAATGACCCAAACGAACCAAAACATCACTATTGGCTACATAAATGTGGATTTGGCATGTTCGTTTCGTTTCTGGACGAATCGGAGCATCGTTTCATTTCCGGCCCGGATCGGTGCATTAAATGCAACACCGGCATGGTTTTCGGCACATTAACGAAACTGACCCAAATGAACCAAAACATTACTATTGGGTCCAAAGAAGTGGATTGGGTGCGTTAATTTTGTTTCTGGATGAATCGGTGCATCGTTTCATTTCCGGCCCGGATCGATGCATTAAATGCAACACTGGCATGATTTTCGTCACAGTAACGAAACTCACCCAAACAAACCGAAACGTAACTATTGGGTCCAAAAAAGTGGATTGGGTGCGTTTGTTTCATTTCTGGACGAATCGGTGCATCGTTTCTTTTCCGGCCCGGATCGGTGCATTAAATGCAACACCGGCATGGTTTTCGGCACAGTAACGAAACTGACCCAAACGAACCAAAACATCACTATTGGGTCCAAAAAAGTGGATTGGGTGCGTTCATTTTGTTTCTAGATGAATCGGTGCATCGTTCCATTTCCGGCCCGGATCGATGCATTAAATGCAACACTGGCATGATTTTCGTCACAGTAACAAAAATGACCCAAACGAACCAAAACATCACTATTGGCTACATAAATGTGGATTTGGCATGTTCGTTTCGTTTCTGGACGAATCGGAGCATCGTTTCATTTCCGGCCCGGATCGGTGCATTAAATGCAACACCGGCATGGTTTTCGGCACAGTAACGAAACTGACCCAAACAAACCAAAACATCACTATTGGGTCCAAAAAAGTCGATTGATCGCGTTCGTTTCATTTCTGGATGAATCGGTGCATCATTCCATTTCCGGCCCGGATCGATGCATTAAATGCAACACCGGCATGATTTTTGGCACAGTAACGAAAATGACCCAAACGAACCAAAACATCACTATTGGCTACATAAATGTGGATTTGGCATGTTCGTTTCGTTTCTGGACGAATCGGTGCATCGTTTCATTTCCGGCCCGGATCGGTGCATTAAATGCAACACCGGCATGGTTTTCGGCACAGTAACGAAACTGACCCAAACGAACCAAAACATTACTATTGGGTCCAAAAAAGTGGATTGGGTGCGTTCATTTTGTTTCTGGATGAATCGGTGCATCGTTTAATTTCCGGCCCGGATCGATGCATTAGATGCAACACTGGCATGATTTTCGGCACAGTAACGAAAATGACCCAAACGAACCAAAACATCACTATTGGCTACATAAATGTGGATTTGGCATGTTCGTTTCGTTTCTGGACGAATCGGAGCATCGTTTCATTTCCGGCCCGGATCGGTGCATTAAATGCAACACCGGCATGGTTTTCGGCACATTAACGAAACTGACCCAAATGAACCAAAACATTACTATTGGGTCCAAAGAAGTGGATTGGGTGCGTTAATTTTGTTTCTGGATGAATCGGTGCATCGTTTCATTTCCGGCCCGGATCGATGCATTAAATGCAACACTGGCATGATTTTCGTCACAGTAACGAAACTGACCCAAACAAACCGAAACGTAACTATTGGGTCCAAAAAAGTGGATTGGGTGCGTTTGTTTCATTTCTGGACGAATCGGTGCATCGTTTCTTTTCCGGCCCGGATCGGTGCATTAAATGCAACACCGGCATGGTTTTCGGCACAGTAACGAAACTGACCCAAACGAACCAAAACATCACTATTGGGTCCAAAAAAGTGGATTGGGTGCGTTCATTTTGTTTCTAGATGAATCGGTGCATCGTTCCATTTCTGGCCCGGATCGATGCATTAAATGCAACACTGGCATGATTTTCGTCACAGTAACAAAAATGACCCAAACGAACCAAAACATCACTATTGGCTACATAAATGTGGATTTGGCATGTTCGTTTCGTTTCTGGACGAATCGGAGCATCGTTTCATTTCCGGCCCGAATCGGTGCATTAAATGCAACACCGGCATGGTTTTCGGCACAGTAACGAAACTGACCCAAACAAACCAAAAAATTACTATTGGGTCCAAAGAAGTGGATTGGGTCCGTTCATTTTGTTTCTGGATGAATCGGTGCATCGTTTCATTTCCGGCCCGGATCGATGCATTAAATGCAACACCGGCATGGTTTTCGGCACAGTAACGAAACTGACCCAAACGAACCAAAACATTACTATTGGGTCCAAAAAAGTGGATTGGGTGCGTTCATTTTGTTTCTGGTTGAATCGGTGCATCGTTCCATTTCCGGCCCGGATCGATGCATTAAATGCAACACCGGCATGGTTTTCGGCACAGTAACGAAACTGACCCAAACGAACCAAAACATCACTATTGGGTCCAAAAAAGTCGATTGATCGCGTTCGTTTCATTTCTGGATGAATCGGTGCATCATTCCATTTCCGGCCCGGATCGATGCATTAAATGCAACACCGGCATGATTTTTGGCACAGTAACGAAAATGACCCAAACGAACCAAAACATCACTATTGGCTACATAAATGTGGATTTGGCATGTTCGTTTCGTTTCTGGACGAATCGGTGCATCGTTTCATTTCCGGCCCGGATCGGTGCATTAAATGCAACACCGGCATGGTTTTCGGCACAGAAACGAAACTGACCCAAACGAACCAAAACATCACTATTGGCTACATAAATGTGGATTTGGCATGTTCGTTTCGTTTCTGGACGAATCGGTGCATCGTTCCATTTCCGGCCCGGATCGATGCATTAAATGCAACACCGGCATGATTTTTGGCACAGTAACGAAAATGACCCAAACGAACCAAAACATCACTATTGGCTACATAAATGTGGATTTGGCATGTTCGTTTCGTTTCTGGACGAATCGGAGCATCGTTTCATTTCCGGCCCGGATCGGTGCATTAAATGCAACACCGGCATGGTTTTCGGCACAGTAACGAAACTGACCCAAACAAACCAAAAAATTACTATTGGGACCAAAGAAGTGGATTGGGTGCGTTCATTTTGTTTCTGGATGAATCGGTGCATCGTTTCATTTCCGGCCCGGATCGATGCATTAAATGCAACACCGGCATGGTTTTCGGCACTGTATCGAAACTGACCCAAACGAACCAAAACAAAACTATTGGGTCCAAAAAAGTTGATTGGGCGCGTTCGTTTCATTTCTGGATGAATCGGTGTATCATTTCATTTCCGGCCCGGATCGGTGCATTAAATGCAACACCGGCATGGTTTTCGGCACAGTAACGCAACTGACCCAAACGAACCAAAACATCACTATTGGGTCCAAAAAAGTGGATTGGGTGCGTTCATTTTGTTTCTAGATGAATCGGTGCATCGTTCCATTTCCGGCCCGGATCGATGCATTAAATGCAACACCGGCGTGATTTTTGGCACAGTAACGAAAATGACCCAAACGAACCAAAACATCACTATTGGCTACATAAATGTGGATTTGGCATGTTCGTTTCGTTTCTGGACGAATCGGTGCATCGTTTCATTTCCGGCCTGGATCGGTGCATTAAATGCAACACCGGCATGGTTTTCGGCACAGTAACGAAACTGACCCAAACGAACCAAAACATCACTATTGGGTCCAAAAAAGTCGATTGATTGCGTTCGTTTCATTTCTGGATGAATCGGTGCATCATTCCATTTCCGGCCCGGATCGATGCATTAAATGCAACACCGGCATGATTTTTGGCACAGTAACGAAAATGACCCAAACGAACCAAAACATCACTATTGGCTACATAAATGTGGATTTGGCATGTTCGTTTCGTTTCTGGACGAATCGGTGCATCGTTTCATTTCCGGCCCGGATCGGTGCATTAAATGCAACACCGGCATGGTTTTCGGCACAGTAACGAAACTGACCCAAACGAACCAAAACATTACTATTGGGTCCAAAAAAGTGGATTTGGTGCGTTCATTTTGTTTCTGGATGAATCGGTGCATCGTTTAATTTCCGGCCCGGATCGATGCATTAGATGCAACACTGGCATGATTTTCGGCACAGTAACGAAAATGACCCAACCGAACCAAAACATCACTATTGGCTACATAAATGTGGATTTGGCATGTTCGTTTCGTTTCTGGACGAATCGGAGCATCGTTTCATTTCCGGCCCGGATCGGTGCATTAAATGCAACACCGGCATGGTTTTCGGCACATTAACGAAACTGACCCAAATGAACCAAAACATTACTATTGGGTCCAAAGAAGTGGATTGGGTGCGTTAATTTTGTTTCTGGATGAATCGGTGCATCGTTTCATTTCCGGCCCGGATCGATGCATTAAATGCAACACTGGCATGATTTTCGTCACAGTAACGAAACTGACCCAAACAAACCGAAACGTAACTATTGGGTCCAAAAAAGTGGATTGGGTGCGTTTGTTTCATTTCTGGACGAATCGGTGCATCGTTTCTTTTCCGGCCCGGATCGGTGCATTAAATGCAACACCGGCATGGTTTTCGGCACAGTAACGAAACTGACCCAAACGAACCAAAACATCACTATTGGGTCCAAAAAAGTGGATTGGGTGCGTTCATTTTGTTTCTAGATGAATCGGTGCATCGTTCCATTTCTGGCCCGGATCGATGCATTAAATGCAACACTGGCATGATTTTCGTCACAGTAACAAAAATGACCCAAACGAACCAAAACATCACTATTGGCTACATAAATGTGGATTTGGCATGTTCGTTTCGTTTCTGGACGAATCGGAGCATCGTTTCATTTCCGGCCCGGATCGGTGCATTAAATGCAACACCGGCATGGTTTTCGGCACAGTAACGAAACTGACCCAAACAAACCAAAAAATTACTATTGGGTCCAAAGAAGTGGATTGGGTCCGTTCATTTTGTTTCTGGATGAATCGGTGCATCGTTTCATTTCCGGCCCGGATCGATGCATTAAATGCAACACCGGCATGGTTTTCGGCACAGTAACGAAACTGACCCAAACGAACCAAAACATTACTATTGGGTCCAAAAAAGTGGATTGGGTGCGTTCATTTTGTTTCTGGTTGAATCGGTGCATCGTTCCATTTCCGGCCCGGATCGATGCATTAAATGCAACACCGGCATGGTTTTCGGCACAGTAACGAAACTGACCCAAACGAACCAAAACATCACTATTGGGTCCAAAAAAGTCGATTGATCGCGTTCGTTTCATTTCTGGATGAATCGGTGCATCATTCCATTTCCGGCCCGGATCGATGCATTAAATGCAACACCGGCATGATTTTTGGCACAGTAACGAAAATGACCCAAACGAACCAAAACATCACTATTGGCTACATAAATGTGGATTTGGCATGTTCGTTTCGTTTCTGGACGAATCGGTGCATCGTTTCATTTCCGGCCCGGATCGGTGCATTAAATGCAACACCGGCATGGTTTTCGGCACAGAAACGAAACTGACCCAAACGAACCAAAACATCACTATTGGCTACATAAATGTGGATTTGGCATGTTCGTTTCGTTTCTGGACGAATCGGTGCATCGTTCCATTTCCGGCCCGGATCGATGCATTAAATGCAACACCGGCATGATTTTTGGCACAGTAACGAAAATGACCCAAACGAACCAAAACATCACTATTGGCTACATAAATGTGGATTTGGCATGTTCGTTTCGTTTCTGGACGAATCGGAGCATCGTTTCATTTCCGGCCCGGATCGGTGCATTAAATGCAACACCGGCATGGTTTTCGGCACAGTAACGAAACTGACCCAAACAAACCAAAAAATTACTATTGGGACCAAAGAAGTGGATTGGGTGCGTTCATTTTGTTTCTGGATGAATCGGTGCATCGTTTCATTTCCGGCCCGGATCGATGCATTAAATGCAACACCGGCATGGTTTTCGGCACTGTATCGAAACTGACCCAAACGAACCAAAACAAAACTATTGGGTCCAAAAAAGTTGATTGGGCGCGTTCGTTTCATTTCTGGATGAATCGGTGTATCATTTCATTTCCGGCCCGGATCGGTGCATTAAATGCAACACCGGCATGGTTTTCGGCACAGTAACGCAACTGACCCAAACGAACCAAAACATCACTATTGGGTCCAAAAAAGTGGATTGGGTGCGTTCATTTTGTTTCTAGATGAATCGGTGCATCGTTCCATTTCCGGCCCGGATCGATGCATTAAATGCAACACCGGCGTGATTTTTGGCACAGTAACGAAAATGACCCAAACGAACCAAAACATCACTATTGGCTACATAAATGTGGATTTGGCATGTTCGTTTCGTTTCTGGACGAATCGGTGCATCGTTTCATTTCCGGCCTGGATCGGTGCATTAAATGCAACACCGGCATGGTTTTCGGCACAGTAACGAAACTGACCCAAACGAACCAAAACATCACTATTGGGTCCAAAAAAGTCGATTGATTGCGTTCGTTTCATTTCTGGATGAATCGGTGCATCATTCCATTTCCGGCCCGGATCGATGCATTAAATGCAACACCGGCATGATTTTTGGCACAGTAACGAAAATGACCCAAACGAACCAAAACATCACTATTGGCTACATAAATGTGGATTTGGCATGTTCGTTTCGTTTCTGGACGAATCGGTGCATCGTTTCATTTCCGGCCCGGAT
This sequence comes from Echinochloa phyllopogon, assembly GCA_033239725.1. Classification (NCBI taxonomy): domain Eukaryota; kingdom Viridiplantae; phylum Streptophyta; class Magnoliopsida; order Poales; family Poaceae; genus Echinochloa; species Echinochloa phyllopogon. The sequence continues at coordinate 37,565,207 of BTCW01000018.1, forward strand.
CGGTGCATTAAATGCAACACCGGCATGGTTTTCGGCACAGTAACGAAACTGACCCAAACGAACCAAAACATTACTATTGGGTCCAAAAAAGTGGATTTGGTGCGTTCATTTTGTTTCTGGATGAATCGGTGCATCGTTTAATTTCCGGCCCGGATCGATGCATTAGATGCAACACTGGCATGATTTTCGGCACAGTAACGAAAATGACCCAAACGAACCAAAACATCACTATTGGCTACATAAATGTGGATTTGGCATCTTCGTTTCGTTTCTGGACGAATCGGAGCATCGTTTCATTTCCGGCCCGGATCGGTGCATTAAATGCAACACCGGCATGGTTTTCGGCACATTAACGAAACTGACCCAAATGAACCAAAACATTACTATTGGGTCCAAAGAAGTGGATTGGGTGCGTTAATTTTGTTTCTGGATGAATCGGTGCATCGTTTCATTTCCGGCCCGGATCGATGCATTAAATGCAACACTGGCATGATTTTCGTCACAGTAACGAAACTGACCCAAACAAACCGAAACGTAACTATTGGGTCCAAAAAAGTGGATTGGGTGCGTTTGTTTCATTTCTGGACGAATCGGTGCATCGTTTCTTTTCCGGCCCGGATCGGTGCATTAAATGCAACACCGGCATGGTTTTCGGCACAGTAACGAAACTGACCCAAACGAACCAAAACATCACTATTGGGTCCAAAAAAGTGGATTGGGTGCGTTCATTTTGTTTCTATATGAATCGGTGCATCGTTCCATTTCCGGCCCGGATCGATGCATTAAATGCAACACTGGCATGATTTTCGTCACAGTAACGAAAATGACCCAAACGAACCAAAACATCACTATTGGCTACATAAATGTGGATTTGGCATGTTCGTTTCGTTTCTGGACGAATCGGAGCATCGTTTCATTTCCGGCCCGGATCGGTGCATTAAATGCAACACCGGCATGGTTTTCGGCACAGTAACGAAACTGACCCAAACAAACCAAAAAATTACTATTGGGTCCAAAGAAGTGGATTGGGTGCGTTCATTTTGTTTCTGGATGAATCGGTGCATCGTTTCATTTCCGGCCCGGATCGATGCATTAAATGCAACACCGGCATGGTTTTCGGCACTGTATCGAAACTGACCCAAACGAACCAAAACAAAACTATTGGGTCCAAAAAAGTGGATTGGGCGCGTTCGTTTCATTTCTGGATGAATCGGTGTATCATTTCATTTCCGGCCCGGATCGGTGCATTAAATGCAACACCGGCATGGTTTTCGGCACAGTAACGAAACTGACCCAAACGAACCAAAACATCACTATTGGGTCCAAAAAAGTGGATTGGGTGCGTTCATTTTGTATCTAGATGAATCGGTGCATCGTTCCATTTCCGGCCCGGATCGATGCATTAAATGCAACACCGGCATGATTTTTGGCACAGTAACGAAAATGACCCAAACGAACCAAAACATCACTATTGGCTACATAAATGTGGATTTGGCATGTTCGTTTCGTTTCTGGACGAATCGGTGCATCGTTTCATTTCCGGCCCGGATCGGTGCATTTAATGCAACACCGGCATGGTTTTCGGCACAGTAACGAAACTGACCCAAACGAACCAAAACATTACTATTGGGTCCAAAAAAGTGGATTGGGTGCGTTCATTTTGTTTCTGGTTGAATCGGTGCATCGTTCCATTTCCGGCCCGGATCGATGCATTAAATGCAACACCGGCATGGTTTTCGGCACAGTAACGAAACTGACCCAAACGAACCAAAACATCACTATTGGGTCCAAAAAAGTCGATTGATCGCGTTCGTTTCATTTCTGGATGAATCGGTGCATCATTCCATTTCCGGCCCGGATCGATGCTTTAAATGCAACACCGGCATGATTTTTGGCACAGTAACGAAAATGACCCAAACGAACCAAAACATCACTATTGGCTACATAAATGTGGATTTGGCATGTTCGTTTCGTTTCTGGACGAATCGGTGCATCGTTTCATTTCCGGCCCGGATCGGTGCATTAAATGCAACACCGGCATGGTTTTCGGCACAGAAACGAAACTGACCCAAACGAACCAAAACATCACTATTGGCTACATAAATGTGGATTTGGCATGTTCGTTTCGTTTCTGGACGAATCGGTGCATCGTTCCATTTCCGGCCCGGATCGATGCATTAAATGCAACACCGGCATGATTTTTGGCACAGTAACGAAAATGACCCAAACGAACCAAAACATCACTATTGGCTACATAAATGTGGATTTGGCATGTTCGTTTCGTTTCTGGACGAATCGGAGCATCGTTTCATTTCCGGCCCGGATCGGTGCATTAAATGCAACACCGGCATGGTTTTCGGCACATTAACGAAACTGACCCAAATGAACCAAAACATTACTATTGGGTCCAAAGAAGTGGATTGGGTGTGTTAATTTTGTTTCTGGATGAATCGGTGCATCGTTTCATTTCCGGCCCGGATCGATGCATTAAATGCAACACTGGCATGATTTTCGTCACAGTAACGAAACTGACCCAAACGAACCGAAACATAACTATTGGGTCCAAAAAAGTGGATTGGGTGCGTTTGTTTCATTTCTGGACGAATCGGTGCATCCTTTCATCTCCGGCCCGGATCGGTGCATTAAATGCAACACCGGCATGGTTTTCGGCACAGTAACGAAACTGACCCAAACGAACCAAAACATCACTATTGGGTCCAAAAAAGTGGATTTGGTGCGTTCATTTTGTTTCTGGATGAATCGGTGCATCGTTTCATTTCCGGCCCGGATCGATGCATTAAATGCAACACCGTCATTGTTTTCGGCACAGTAACGAAACTGACCCAAACGAACCAAAACAAAACTATTGGGTCCAAAAAAGTTGATTGGGCGCGTTCGTTTCATTTCTGGATGAATCGGTGTATCATTTCATTTCCGGCCCGGATCGGTGCATTAAATGCAACACCGGCATGGTTTTCGGCACAGTAACGAAACTGACCCAAATGAACCAAAACATCACTATTGGGTCCAAAAAAGTGGATTGGGTGCGTTCATTTTGTTTCTAGATGAATCGGTGCATCGTTCCATTTCCGGCCCGGATCGATGCATTAAATGCAACACCGGCATGATTTTTGGCACAGTAACGAAAATGACCCAAACGAACCAAAACATCACTATTGGCTACATAAATGTGGATTTGGCATGTTCGTTTCGTTTCTGGACGAATCGGTGCATCGTTTCATTTCCGGCCTGGATCGGTGCATTAAATGCAACACCGGCATGGTTTTCGGCACAGTAACGAAACTGACCCAAACGAACCAAAACATTACTATTGGGTCCAAAAAAGTGGATTGGGTGCGTTCATTTTGTTTCTGGATGAATCGGTGCATCGTTTCATTTCCGGCCCGGATCGGTGCATTTAATGCACCAACGGCATGGTTTTCGGCACAGTAACGAAACTGACCCAAACGAACCAAAACATTACTATTGGGTCCAAAAAAGTGGATTGGGTGCGTTCATTTTGTTTCTGGATGAATCGGTGCATCGTTTCATTTCCGGCCCGGATCGGTGCATTAAATGCACCAACGGCATGGTTTTCGGCACAGTAACGAAACTGACCCAAACGAACCAAAACATCACTATTGGGTCCAAAAAAGTCGATTGATCGCGTTCGTTTCATTTCTGGATGAATCGGTGCATCATTCCATTTCCGGCCCGGATCGATGCATTAAATGCAACACCGGCATGATTTTTGGCACAGTAACGAAAATGACCCAAACGAACCAAAACATCACTATTGGCTACATAAATGTGGATTTGGCATGTTCGTTTCGTTTCTGGACGAATCGGTGCATCGTTTCATTTCCGGCCCGGATCGGTGCATTAAATGCAACACCGGCATGGTTTTCGGCACAGTAACGAAACTGACCCAAACGAACCAAAACATTACTATTGGGTCCAAAAAAGTGGATTGGGTGCGTTCATTTTGTTTCTGGATGAATCGGTGCATCGTTTAATTTCCGGCCCGGATCGATGCATTAGATGCAACACTGGCATGATTTTCGTCACAGTAACGAAACTAACCCAAATGAACCGAAACATAACTATTGGGTCCAGAAAAGTGGATTGGGTGCGTTTGTTTCATTTCTGGACGAATCGGTGCATCGTTTCATTTCCGGCCCGGATCGGTGCATTAAATGCAACACCGGCATGGTTTTCGGCACAGTAACGAAACTGACCCAAACGAACCAAAACATCACTATTGGGTCCAAAAAAGTGGATTGGGTGCGTTCATTTTGTTTCTAGATGAATCGGTGCATCGTTCCATTTCCGGCCCGGATCGATGCATTAAATGCAACACCGGCATGATTTTTGGCACAGTAACAAAAATGACCCAAACGAACCAAAACATCACTATTGGCTACATAAATGTGGATTTGGCATGTTCGTTTCATTTCTGGACGAATCGGTGCATCGTTTCATTTCCGGCCCGGATCGGTGCATTAAATGCAACACCGGCATGGTTTTCGGCACAGTAACGAAACTGACCCAAACGAACCAAAACATTACTATTGGGTCCAAAAAAGTGGATTGGGTGCGTTCATTTTGTTTCTGGTTGAATCGGTGCATCGTTTCATTTCCGGCCCGGATCGATGCATTAAATGCAACACCGGCATGGTTTTCGGCACAGTAACGAAACTGACCCAAACGAACCGAAACATAACTATTGGGTCCAAAAAAGTGGATTGGGTGCGTTTGTTTCATTTCTGGACGAATCGGTGCATCCTTTCATCTCCGGCCCGGATCGGTGCATTAAATGCAACACCGGCATGGTTTTCGGCACAGTAACGAAACTGAACCAAACGAACCAAAACATCACTATTGGGTCCAAAAAAGTGGATTGGGTGCGTTCATTTTGTTTCTAGATGAATCGGTGCATCATTCCATTTCCGGCCCGGATCGATGCATTAAATGCAACACCGGCATGATTTTTGGCACAGTAACGAAAATGACCCAAACGAACTAAAACATCACTATTGGCTACATAAATGTGGATTTGGCATGTTCGTTTCGTTTCTGGACGAATCGGTGCATCGTTTCATTTCCGGCTCGGATCGGTGCATTAAATGCAACACCGGCATGGTTTTCGGCACAGTAACGAAACTGACCCAAACGAACCAAAACATTACTATTGGGTCCAAAAAAGTGGATTGGGTGCGTTCATTTTGTTTCTGGTTGAATCGGTGCATCGTTCCATTTCCGGCCCGGATCGATGCATTAAATGCAACACCGGCATGATTTTTGGCACAGTAACGAAAATGACCCAAACGAACCAAAACATCACTATTGGCTACATAAATGTGGATTTGGCATGTTCGTTTCATTTCTGGACGAATCGGTGCATCGTTTCATTTCCGGCCCGGATCGGTGCATTAAATGCAACACCGGCATGGTTTTCGGCACAGTAACGAAACTGACCCAAACGAACCAAAACATCACTATTGGGTCCAAAAAAGTGGATTGGGTGCGTTCATTTTGTTTCTAGATGAATCGGTGCATCGTTCCATTTCCGGCCCGGATCGATGCATTAAATGCAACACCGGCATGATTTTTGGCACAGTAACGAAAATGACCCAAACGAACCAAAACATCACTATTGGCTACATAAATGTGGATTTGGCATGTTCGTTTCGTTTCTGGACGAATCGGAGCATCGTTTCATTTCCGGCCCGGATCGGTGCATTAAATGCAACACCGGCATGGTTTTCGGCACATTAACGAAACTGACCCAAATGAACCAAAACATTACTATTGGGTCCAAAGAAGTGGATTGGGTGCGTTAATTTTGTTTCTGGATGAATCGGTGCATCGTTTCATTTCCGGCCCGGATCGATGCATTAAATGCAACACTGGCATGATTTTCGTCACAGTAACGAAACTGACCCAAACGAACCGAAACATAACTATTGGGTCCAAAAAAGTGGATTGGGTGCGTTTGTTTCATTTCTGGACGAATCGGTGCATCGTTTCTTTTCCGGCCCGGATCGGTGCATTAAATGCAACACCAGCATGGTTTTCGGCACACTAACGAAACTGACCCAAACGAACCAAAACATCACTATTGGGTCCAAAAAAGTGGATTGGGTGTGTTCATTTTGTTTCTAGATGAATCGGTGCATCGTTCCATTTCCGGCCCGGATCGATGCATTAAATGCAACACCGGCATGATTTTTGGCACAGTAACGAAAATGATCCAAACGAACCAAAACATCACTATTGGCTACATAAATGTGGATTTGGCATGTTCGTTTCGTTTCTGGACGAATCGGTGCATCGTTTCATTTCCGGCCTGGATCGGTGCATTAAATGCAACACCGGCATGGTTTTCGGCACAGTAACGAAACTGACCCAAATGAACCAAAACATTACTATTGGGTCCAAAAAAGTGGATTGGGTGCGTTCATTTTGTTTCTGGATGAATCGGTGCATCGTTTCATTTCCGGCCCGGATCGGTGCATTAAATGCACCAACGGCATGGTTTTCGGCACAGTAACGAAACTGACCCAAACGAACCAAAACATCACTATTGGGTCCAAAAAAGTCGATTGATCGCGTTCGTTTCATTTCTGGAGGAATCGGTGCATCATTCCATTTCCGGCCCGGATCGATGCATTAAATGCAACACCGGCATGATTTTTGGCACAGTAACGAAAATGACCCAAACGAACCAAAACATCACTATTGGCTACATAAATGTGGATTTGGCATGTTCGTTTCGTTTCTGGACGAATCGGTGCATCGTTTCATTTCCGGCTCGGATCGGTGCATTAAATGCAACACCGGCATGGTTTTCGGCACAGTAACGAAACTGACCCAAACGAACCAAAACATTACTATTGGGTCCAAAAAAGTGGATTGGGTGCGTTCATTTTGTTTCTGGATGAATCGGTGCATCGTTTAATTTCCGGCCCGGATCGATGCATTAGATGCAACACTGGCATGATTTTCGTCACAGTAACGAAACTAACCCAAATGAACCGAAACATAACTATTGGGTCCAGAAAAGTGGATTGGGTGCGTTTGTTTCATTTCTGGACGAATCGGTGCATCGTTTCATTTCCGGCCCGGATCGGTGCATTAAATGCAACACCGGCATGGTTTTCGGCACAGTAACGAAACTGACCCAAACGAACCAAAACATCACTATTGGGTCCAAAAAAGTGGATTGGGTGCGTTCATTTTGTTTCTAGATGAATCGGTGCATCGTTCCATTTCCGGCCCGGATCGATGCATTAAATGCAAAACCGGCATGATTTTTGGCACAGTAACAAAAATGACCCAAACGAACCAAAACATCACTATTGGCTACATAAATGTGGATTTGGCATGTTCGTTTCGTTTCTGGACGAATCGGTGCATCGTTTCATTTCCGGCCTGGATCGGTGCATTAAATGCAACACCGGCATGGTTTTCGGCACAGTAACGAAACTGACCCAAACGAACCAAAACATTACTATTGGGTCCAAAAAAGTGGATTGGGTGCGTTCATTTTGTTTCTGGATGAATCGGTGCATCGTTTCATTTCCGGCCCGGATCGGTGCATTTAATGCACCAACGGCATGGTTTTCGGCACAGTAACGAAACTGACCCAAACGAACCAAAACATTACTATTGGGTCCAAAAAAGTGGATTGGGTGCGTTCATTTTGTTTCTGGATGAATCGGTGCATCGTTTCATTTCCGGCCCGGATCGGTGCATTAAATGCACCAACGGCATGGTTTTCGGCACAGTAACGAAACTGACCCAAACGAACCAAAACATCACTATTGGGTCCAAAAAAGTCGATTGATCGCGTTCGTTTCATTTCTGGATGAATCGGTGCATCATTCCATTTCCGGCCCGGATCGATGCATTAAATGCAACACCGGCATGATTTTTGGCACAGTAACGAAAATGACCCAAACGAACCAAAACATCACTATTGGCTACATAAATGTGGATTTGGCATGTTCGTTTCGTTTCTGGACGAATCGGTGCATCGTTTCATTTCCGGCCCGGATCGGTGCATTAAATGCAACACCGGCATGGTTTTCGGCACAGTAACGAAACTGACCCAAACGAACCAAAACATTACTATTGGGTCCAAAAAAGTGGATTGGGTGCGTTCATTTTGTTTCTGGATGAATCGGTGCATCGTTTAATTTCCGGCCCGGATCGATGCATTAGATGCAACACTGGCATGATTTTCGTCACAGTAACGAAACTAACCCAAATGAACCGAAACATAACTATTGGGTCCAGAAAAGTGGATTGGGTGCGTTTGTTTCATTTCTGGACGAATCGGTGCATCGTTTCATTTCCGGCCCGGATCGGTGCATTAAATGCAACACCGGCATGGTTTTCGGCACAGTAACGAAACTGACCCAAACGAACCAAAACATCACTATTGGGTCCAAAAAAGTGGATTGGGTGCGTTCATTTTGTTTCTAGATGAATCGGTGCATCGTTCCATTTCCGGCCCGGATCGATGCATTAAATGCAACACCGGCATGATTTTTGGCACAGTAACAAAAATGACCCAAACGAACCAAAACATCACTATTGGCTACATAAATGTGGATTTGGCATGTTCGTTTCATTTCTGGACGAATCGGTGCATCGTTTCATTTCCGGCCCGGATCGGTGCATTAAATGCAACACCGGCATGGTTTTCGGCACAGTAACGAAACTGACCCAAACGAACCAAAACATTACTATTGGGTCCAAAAAAGTGGATTGGGTGCGTTCATTTTGTTTCTGGTTGAATCGGTGCATCGTTTCATTTCCGGCCCGGATCGATGCATTAAATGCAACACCGGCATGGTTTTCGGCACAGTAACGAAACTGACCCAAACGAACCGAAACATAACTATTGGGTCCAAAAAAGTGGATTGGGTGCGTTTGTTTCATTTCTGGACGAATCGGTGCATCCTTTCATCTCCGGCCCGGATCGGTGCATTAAATGCAACACCGGCATGGTTTTCGGCACAGTAACGAAACTGAACCAAACGAACCAAAACATCACTATTGGGTCCAAAAAAGTGGATTGGGTGCGTTCATTTTGTTTCTAGATGAATCGGTGCATCATTCCATTTCCGGCCCGGATCGATGCATTAAATGCAACACCGGCATGATTTTTGGCACAGTAACGAAAATGACCCAAACGAACTAAAACATCACTATTGGCTACATAAATGTGGATTTGGCATGTTCGTTTCGTTTCTGGACGAATCGGTGCATCGTTTCATTTCCGGCTCGGATCGGTGCATTAAATGCAACACCGGCATGGTTTTCGGCACAGTAACGAAACTGACCCAAACGAACCAAAACATTACTATTGGGTCCAAAAAAGTGGATTGGGTGCGTTCATTTTGTTTCTGGTTGAATCGGTGCATCGTTCCATTTCCGGCCCGGATCGATGCATTAAATGCAACACCGGCATGATTTTTGGCACAGTAACGAAAATGACCCAAACGAACCAAAACATCACTATTGGCTACATAAATGTGGATTTGGCATGTTCGTTTCATTTCTGGACGAATCGGTGCATCGTTTCATTTCCGGCCCGGATCGGTGCATTAAATGCAACACCGGCATGGTTTTCGGCACAGTAACGAAACTGACCCAAACGAACCAAAACATCACTATTGGGTCCAAAAAAGTGGATTGGGTGCGTTCATTTTGTTTCTAGATGAATCGGTGCATCGTTCCATTTCCGGCCCGGATCGATGCATTAAATGCAACACCGGCATGATTTTTGGCACAGTAACGAAAATGACCCAAACGAACCAAAACATCACTATTGGCTACATAAATGTGGATTTGGCATGTTCGTTTCGTTTCTGGACGAATCGGAGCATCGTTTCATTTCCGGCCCGGATCGGTGCATTAAATGCAACACCGGCATGGTTTTCGGCACATTAACGAAACTGACCCAAATGAACCAAAACATTACTATTGGGTCCAAAGAAGTGGATTGGGTGCGTTAATTTTGTTTCTGGATGAATCGGTGCATCGTTTCATTTCCGGCCCGGATCGATGCATTAAATGCAACACTGGCATGATTTTCGTCACAGTAACGAAACTGACCCAAACGAACCGAAACATAACTATTGGGTCCAAAAAAGTGGATTGGGTGCGTTTGTTTCATTTCTGGACGAATCGGTGCATCGTTTCTTTTCCGGCCCGGATCGGTGCATTAAATGCAACACCAGCATGGTTTTCGGCACACTAACGAAACTGACCCAAACGAACCAAAACATCACTATTGGGTCCAAAAAAGTGGATTGGGTGTGTTCATTTTGTTTCTAGATGAATCGGTGCATCGTTCCATTTCCGGCCCGGATCGATGCATTAAATGCAACACCGGCATGATTTTTGGCACAGTAACGAAAATGATCCAAACGAACCAAAACATCACTATTGGCTACATAAATGTGGATTTGGCATGTTCGTTTCGTTTCTGGACGAATCGGTGCATCGTTTCATTTCCGGCCTGGATCGGTGCATTAAATGCAACACCGGCATGGTTTTCGGCACAGTAACGAAACTGACCCAAACGAACCAAAACATTACTATTGGGTCCAAAAAAGTGGATTGGGTGCGTTCATTTTGTTTCTGGATGAATCGGTGCATCGTTTCATTTCCGGCCCGGATCGGTGCATTAAATGCACCAACGGCATGGTTTTCGGCACAGTAACGAAACTGACCCAAACGAACCAAAACATCACTATTGGGTCCAAAAAAGTCGATTGATCGCGTTCGTTTCATTTCTGGAGGAATCGGTGCATCATTCCATTTCCGGCCCGGATCGATGCATTAAATGCAACACCGGCATGATTTTTGGCACAGTAACGAAAATGACCCAAACGAACCAAAACATCACTATTGGCTACATAAATGTGGATTTGGCATGTTCGTTTCGTTTCTGGACGAATCGGTGCATCGTTTCATTTCCGGCCCGGATCGGTGCATTAAATGCAACACCGGCATGGTTTTCGGCACAGTAACGAAACTGACCCAAACGAACCAAAACATTACTATTGGGTCCAAAAAAGTGGATTGGGTGCGTTCATTTTGTTTCTGGATGAATCGGTGCATCGTTTAATTTCCGGCCCGGATCGATGCATTAGATGCAACACTGGCATGATTTTCGTCACAGTAACGAAACTAACCCAAATGAACCGAAACATAACTATTGGGTCCAGAAAAGTGGATTGGGTGCGTTTGTTTCATTTCTGGACGAATCGGTGCATCGTTTCATTTCCGGCCCGGATCGGTGCATTAAATGCAACACCGGCATGGTTTTCGGCACAGTAACGAAACTGACCCAAACGAACCAAAACATCACTATTGGGTCCAAAAAAGTGGATTGGGTGCGTTCATTTTGTTTCTAGATGAATCGGTGCATCGTTCCATTTCCGGCCCGGATCGATGCATTAAATGCAAAACCGGCATGATTTTTGGCACAGTAACAAAAATGACCCAAACGAACCAAAACATCACTATTGGCTACATAAATGTGGATTTGGCATGTTCGTTTCATTTCTGGACGAATCGGTGTATCGTTTCATTTCCGGCCCGGATCGGTGCATTAAATGCAACACCGGCATGGTTTTCGGCACAGTAACGAAACTGACCCAAACGAACCAAAACATTACTATTGGGTCCAAAAAAGTGGATTGGGTGCGTTCATTTTGTTTCTGGTTGAATCGGTGCATCGTTTCATTTCCGGCCCGGATCGATGCATTAAATGCAACACCGGCATGGTTTTCGGCACAGTAACGAAACTGACCCAAACGAACCAAAACATCACTATTGGGTCCAAAAAAGTGGATTGGGTGCGTTCATTTTGTTTCTAGATGAATCGGTGCATCGTTCCATTTCCGGCCCGGATCGATGCATTAAATGCAAAACCGGCATGATTTTTGGCACAGTAACAAAAATGACCCAAACGAACCAAAACATCACTATTGGCTACATAAATGTGGATTTGGCATGTTCGTTTCGTTTCTGGACGAATCGGTAAATCGTTTCATTTCCGGCTCGGATCGGTGCATTAAATGCAACACCGGCATGGTTTTCGGCACAGTAACGAAACTGACCCAAACGAACCAAAACATTACTATTGGGTCCAAAAAAGTGGATTGGGTGCGTTCATTTTGTTTCTGGTTGAATCGGTGCATCGTTCCATTTCCGGCCCGGATCGATGCATTAAATGCAACACCGGCATGATTTTTGGCACAGTAACGAAAATGACCCAAACGAACCAAAACATCACTATTGGCTACATAAATGTGGATTTGGCATGTTCGTTTCATTTCTGGACGAATCGGTGCATCGTTTCATTTCCGGCCCGGATCGGTGCATTAAATGCAACACCGGCATGGTTTTCGGCACAGTAACGAAACTGACCCAAACGAACCAAAACATCACTATTGGGTCCAAAAAAGTGGATTGGGTGCGTTCATTTTGTTTCTAGATGAATCGGTGCATCGTTCCATTTCCGGCCCGGATCGATGCATTAAATGCAACACCGGCATGATTTTTGGCACAGTAACGAAAATGACCCAAACGAACCAAAACATCACTATTGGCTACATAAATGTGGATTTGGCATGTTCGTTTCGTTTCTGGACGAATCGGAGCATCGTTTCATTTCCGGCCCGGATCGGTGCATTAAATGCAACACCGGCATGGTTTTCGGCACATTAACGAAACTGACCCAAATGAACCAAAACATTACTATTGGGTCCAAAGAAGTGGATTGGGTGCGTTAATTTTGTTTCTGGATGAATCGGTGCATCGTTTCATTTCCGGCCCGGATCGATGCATTAAATGCAACACTAGCATGATTTTCGTCACAGTAACGAAACTGACCCAAACGAACCGAAACATAACTATTGGGTCCAAAAAAGTGGATTGGGTGCGTTTGTTTCATTTCTGGACGAATCGGTGCATCGTTTCTTTTCCGGCCCGGATCGGTGCATTAAATGCAACACCAGCATGGTTTTCGGCACAGTAACGAAACTGACCTAAACGAACCAAAACATCACTATTGGGTCCAAAAAAGTGGATTTGGTGCGTTCATTTTGTTTCTAGATGAATCGGTGCATCGTTTCATTTCCGGCCCGGATCGATGCATTAAATGCAACACCGGCATTGTTTTCGGCACAGTAACGAAACTGACCCAAACGAACCAAAACAAAACTATTGGCTCCAAAAAAGTTGATTGGGCGCGTTCGTTTCATTTCTGGATGAATCGGTGTATCATTTCATTTCCGGCTCAGATCGGTGCATTAAATGCAACACCGGCATGGTTTTCGGCACAGTAACGAAACTGACCCAAACGAACCAAAACATCACTATTGGGTCCAAAAAAGTGGATTGGGTGTGTTCATTTTGTTTCTAGATGAATCGGTGCATCGTTCCATTTCCGGCCCGGATCGATGCATTAAATGCAACACCGGCATGATTTTTGGCACAGTAACGAAAATGATCCAAACGAACCAAAACATCACTATTGGCTACATAAATGTGGATTTGGCATGTTCGTTTCGTTTCTGGACGAATCGGTGCATCGTTTCATTTCCGGCCTGGATCGGTGCATTAAATGCAACACCGGCATGGTTTTCGGCACAGTAACGAAACTGACCCAAACGAACCAAAACATTACTATTGGGTCCAAAAAAGTGGATTGGGTGCGTTCATTTTGTTTCTGGATGAATCGGTGCATCGTTTCATTTCCGGCCCGGATCGGTGCATTAAATGCACCAACGGCATGGTTTTCGGCACAGTAACGAAACTGACCCAAACGAACCAAAACATCACTATTGGGTCCAAAAAAGTCGATTGATCGCGTTCGTTTCATTTCTGTAGGAATCGGTGCATCATTCCATTTCCGGCCCGGATCGATGCATTAAATGCAACACCGGCATGATTTTTGGCACAGTAACGAAAATGACCCAAACGAACCAAAACATCACTATTGGCTACATAAATGTGGATTTGGCATGTTCGTTTCGTTTCTGGACGAATCGGTGCATCGTTTCATTTCCGGCCCGGATCGGTGCATTAAATGCAACACCGGCATGGTTTTCGGCACAGTAACGAAACTGACCCAAACGAACCAAAACATTACTATTGGGTCCAAAAAAGTGGATTGGGTGCGTTCATTTTGTTTCTGGATGAATCGGTGCATCGTTTAATTTCCGGCCCGGATCGATGCATTAGATGCAACACTGGCATGATTTTCGTCACAGTAACGAAACTAACCCAAATGAACCGAAACATAACTATTGGGTCCAGAAAAGTGGATTGGGTGCGTTTGTTTCATTTCTGGACGAATTGGTGCATCGTTTCATTTCCGGCCCGGATCGGTGCATTAAATGCAACACCGGCATGGTTTTCGGCACAGTAACGAAACTGACCCAAACGAACCAAAACATCACTATTGGGTCCAAAAAAGTGGATTGGGTGCGTTCATTTTGTTTCTAGATGAATCGGTGCATCGTTCCATTTCCGGCCCGGATCGATGCATTAAATGCAAAACCGGCATGATTTTTGGCACAGTAACAAAAATGACCCAAACGAACCAAAACATCACTATTGGCTACATAAATGTGGATTTGGCATGTTCGTTTCATTTCTGGACGAATCGGTGTATCGTTTCATTTCCGGCCCGGATCGGTGCATTAAATGCAACACCGGCATGGTTTTCGGCACAGTAACGAAACTGACCCAAACGAACCAAAACATTACTATTGGGTCCAAAAAAGTGGATTGGGTGCGTTCATTTTGTTTCTGGTTGAATCGGTGCATCGTTTCATTTCCGGCCCGGATCGATGCATTAAATGCAACACCGGCATGGTTTTCGGCACAGTAACGAAACTGACCCAAACGAACCGAAACATAACTATTGGGTCCAAAAAAGTGGATTGGGTGCGTTTGTTTCATTTCTGGACGAATCGGTGCATCCTTTCATCTCCGGCCCGGATCGGTGCATTAAATGCAACACCGGCATGGTTTTCGGCACAGTAACGAAACTGAACCAAACGAACCAAAACATCACTATTGGGTCCAAAAAAGTGGATTGGGTGCGTTCATTTTGTTTCTAGATGAATCGGTGCATCATTCCATTTCCGGCCCGGATCGATGCATTAAATGCAACACCGGCATGATTTTTGGCACAGTAACGAAAATGACCCAAACGAACTAAAACATCACTATTGGCTACATAAATGTGGATTTGGCATGTTCGTTTCGTTTCTGGACGAATCGGTGCATCGTTTCATTTCCGGCTCGGATCGGTGCATTAAATGCAACACCGGCATGGTTTTCGGCACAGTAACGAAACTGACCCAAACGAACCAAAACATTACTATTGGGTCCAAAAAAGTGGATTGGGTGCGTTCATTTTGTTTCTGGTTGAATCGGTGCATCGTTCCATTTCCGGCCCGGATCGATGCATTAAATGCAACACCGGCATGATTTTTGGCACAGTAACGAAAATGACCCAAACGAACCAAAACATCACTATTGGCTACATAAATGTGGATTTGGCATGTTCGTTTCATTTCTGGACGAATCGGTGCATCGTTTCATTTCCGGCCCGGATCGGTGCATTAAATGCAACACCGGCATGGTTTTCGGCACAGTAACGAAACTGACCCAAACGAACCAAAACATCACTATTGGGTCCAAAAAAGTGGATTGGGTGCGTTCATTTTGTTTCTAGATGAATCGGTGCATCGTTCCATTTCTGGCCCGGATCGATGCATTCAATGCAACACCGGCATGGTTTTCGGCACAGTAACGAAACTGACCCAAACGAACCAAAACATTACTATTGGGTCCAAAAAAGTGCATTGGGTGCGTTCATTTTGTTTCTGGATGAATCGGTGCATCGTTTAATTTCCGGCCCGGATCGATGCATTAGATGCAACACTGGCATGATTTTCGTCACAGTAATGAAACTAACCCAAACGAACCGAAACATAACTATTGGGTCCAGAAAAGTGGATTGGGTGCGTTTGTTTCATTTCTGGACGAATCGGTGCATCGTTTCATTTCCGGCCCGGATCGGTGCATTAAATGCAACACCGGCATGGTTTTCGGCACAGTAACGAAACTGACCCAAACGAACCAAAACATCACTATTGGGTCCAAAAAAGTGGATTGGGTGCGTTCATTTTGTTTCTAGATGAATCGGTGCATCGTTCCATTTCCGGCCCGGATCGATGCATTAAATGCAACACCGGCATGATTTTTGGCACAGTAACAAAAATGACCCAAACGAACCAAAACATCACTATTGGCTACATAAATGTGGATTTGGCATGTTCGTTTCATTTCTGGACGAATCGGTGCATCGTTTCATTTCCGGCCCGGATCGGTGCATTAAATGCAACACCGGCATGGTTTTCGGCACAGTAACGAAACTGACCCAAACGAACCAAAACATTACTATTGGGTCCAAAAAAGTGGATTGGGTGCGTTCATTTTGTTTCTGGTTGAATCGGTGCATCGTTTCATTTCCGGCCCGGATCGATGCATTAAATGCAACACCAGCATGGTTTTCGGCACAGTAACGAAACTGACCCAAACGAACCGAAACATAACTATTGGGTCCAAAAAAGTGGATTGGGTGCGTTTGTTTCATTTCTGGACGAATCGGTGCATCCTTTCATCTCCTGCCCGGATCGGTGCATTAAATGCAACACCGGCATGGTTTTCGGCACAGTAACGAAACTGACCCAAACGAACCAAAACATCACTATTGGGTCCAAAAAAGTGGATTGGGTGCGTTCATTTTGTTTCTAGATGAATCGGTGCATCATTCAATTTCCGGCCCGGATCGATGCATTAAATGCAACACCGGCATGATTTTTGGCACAGTAACGAAAATGACCCAAACGAACTAAAACATCACTATTGGCTACATAAATGTGGATTTGGCATGTTTGTTTCGTTTCTGGACGAATCGGTGCATCGTTTCATTTCCGGCCCGGATCGGTGCATTAAATGCAACACCGGCATGGTTTTCGGCACAGTAACGAAACTGACCCAAACGAACCAAAACATTACTATTGGGTCCAAAAAAGTGGATTGGGTGCGTTCATTTTGTTTCTGGTTGAATCGGTGCATCGTTCCGTTTCCGGCCCGGATCGATGCATTAAATGCAACACCGGCATGATTTTTGGCACAGTAACGAAAATGACCCAAACGAACCAAAACATCACTATTGGCTACATAAATGTGGATTTGGCATGTTCGTTTCATTTCTGGACGAATCGGTGCATCGTTTCATTTCCGGCCCGGATCGGTGCATTAAATGCAACACCGGCATGGTTTTCGGCACAGTAACGAAACTGACCCAAACGAACCAAAACATCACTATTGGGTCCAAAAAAGTGGATTGGGTGCGTTCATTTTGTTTCTAGATGAATCGGTGCATCGTTCCATTTCCGGCCCGGATCGATGCATTAAATGCAACACCGGCATGATTTTTGGCACAGTAACGAAAATGACCCAAACGAACCAAAACATCACTATTGGCTACATAAATGTGGATTTGGCGTGTTCGTTTCGTTTCTGGACGAATCGGAGCATCGTTTCATTTCCGGCCCGGATCGGTGCATTAAATGCAACACCGGCATGGTTTTCGGCACATTAACGAAACTGACCCAAATGAACCAAAACATTACTATTGGGTCAAAAAAAGTGGATTGGGTGCGTTCATTTTGTTTCTAGATGAATCGGTGCATCATTTCATTTCCGGCCCGGATCGGTGCATTAAATGCAACACCGGCATGATTTTTGGCACAGTAACGAAACTGACCCAAACGAACCGAAACATAACTATTGGGTCCAAAAAAGTGGATTGGGTGCGTTTGTTTCATTTCTGGACGAATCGGTGCATCCTTTCATCTCCGGCCCGGATCGGTGCATTAAATGCAACACCGGCATGGTTTTCGGCACAGTAACGAAACTGAACCAAACGAACCAAAACATCACTATTGGGTCCAAAAAAGTGGATTGGGTGCGTTCATTTTGTTTCTAGATGAATCGGTGCATCATTCCATTTCCGGCCCGGATCGATGCATTAAATGCAACACCGGCATGATTTTTGGCACAGTAACGAAAATGACCCAAACGAACTAAAACATCACTATTGGCTACATAAATGTGGATTTGGCATGTTCGTTTCGTTTCTGGACGAATCGGTGCATCGTTTCATTTCCGGCTCGGATCGGTGCATTAAATGCAACACCGGCATGGTTTTCGGCACAGTAACGAAACTGACCCAAACGAACCAAAACATTACTATTGGGTCCAAAAAAGTGGATTGGGTGCGTTCATTTTGTTTCTGGTTGAATCGGTGCATCGTTCCATTTCCGGCCCGGATCGATGCATTAAATGCAACACCGGCATGATTTTTGGCACAGTAACGAAAATGACCCAAACGAACCAAAACATCACTATTGGCTACATAAATGTGGATTTGGCATGTTCGTTTCATTTCTGGACGAATCGGTGCATCGTTTCATTTCCGGCCCGGATCGGTGCATTAAATGCAACACCGGCATGGTTTTCGGCACAGTAACGAAACTGACCCAAACGAACCAAAACATTACTATTGGGTCCAAAAAAGTGGATTGGGTGCGTTCATTTTGTTTCTGGTTGAATCGGTGCATCGTTTCATTTCCGGCCCGGATCGATGCATTAAATGCAACACCAGCATGGTTTTCGGCACAGTAACGAAACTGACCCAAACGAACCGAAACATAACTATTGGGTCCAAAAAAGTGGATTGGGTGCGTTTGTTTCATTTCTGGACGAATCGGTGCATCCTTTCATCTCCTGCCCGGATCGGTGCATTAAATGCAACACCGGCATGGTTTTCGGCACAGTAACGAAACTGACCCAAACGAACCAAAACATCACTATTGGGTCCAAAAAAGTGGATTGGGTGCGTTCATTTTGTTTCTAGATGAATCGGTGCATCATTCAATTTCCGGCCCGGATCGATGCATTAAATGCAACACCGGCATGATTTTTGGCACAGTAACGAAAATGACCCAAACGAACCAAAACATTACTATTGGGTCCAAAAAAGTGGATTGGGTGCGTTCATTTTGTTTCTGGTTGAATCGGTGCATCGTTTCATTTCCGGCCCGGATCGATGCATTAAATGCAACACCAGCATGGTTTTCGGCACAGTAACGAAACTGACCCAAACGAACCAAAACATCACTATTGGGTCCAAAAAAGTGGATTGGGTGCGTTCATTTTGTTTCTAGATGAATCGGTGCATCGTTCCATTTCCGGCCCGGATCGATGCATTAAATGCAACACCGGCATGATTTTTGGCACAGTAACAAAAATGACCCAAACGAACCAAAACATCACTATTGGCTACATAAATGTGGATTTGGCATGTTCGTTTCATTTCTGGACGAATCGGTGCATCGTTTCATTTCCGGCCCGGATCGGTGCATTAAATGCAACACCGGCATGGTTTTCGGCACAGTAACGAAACTGACCCAAACGAACCAAAACATTACTATTGGGTCCAAAAAAGTGGATTGGGTGCGTTCATTTTGTTTCTGGTTGAATCGGTGCATCGTTTCATTTCCGGCCCGGATCGATGCATTAAATGCAACACCAGCATGGTTTTCGGCACAGTAACGAAACTGACCCAAACGAACCGAAACATAACTATTGGGTCCAAAAAAGTGGATTGGGTGCGTTTGTTTCATTTCTGGACGAATCGGTGCATCCTTTCATCTCCTGCCCGGATCGGTGCATTAAATGCAACACCGGCATGGTTTTCGGCACAGTAACGAAACTGACCCAAACGAACCAAAACATCACTATTGGGTCCAAAAAAGTGGATTGGGTGCGTTCATTTTGTTTCTAGATGAATCGGTGCATCATTCAATTTCCGGCCCGGATCGATGCATTAAATGCAACACCGGCATGATTTTTGGCACAGTAACGAAAATGACCCAAACGAACTAAAACATCACTATTGGCTACATAAATGTGGATTTGGCATGTTTGTTTCGTTTCTGGACGAATCGGTGCATCGTTTCATTTCCGGCCCGGATCGGTGCATTAAATGCAACACCGGCATGGTTTTCGGCACAGTAACGAAACTGACCCAAACGAACCAAAACATTACTATTGGGTCCAAAAAAGTGGATTGGGTGCGTTCATTTTGTTTCTGGTTGAATCGGTGCATCGTTCCGTTTCCGGCCCGGATCGATGCATTAAATGCAACACCGGCATGATTTTTGGCACAGTAACGAAAATGACCCAAACGAACCAAAACATCACTATTGGCTACATAAATGTGGATTTGGCATGTTCGTTTCATTTCTGGACGAATCGGTGCATCGTTTCATTTCCGGCCCGGATCGGTGCATTAAATGCAACACCGGCATGGTTTTCGGCACAGTAACGAAACTGACCCAAACGAACCAAAACATCACTATTGGGTCCAAAAAAGTGGATTGGGTGCGTTCATTTTGTTTCTAGATGAATCGGTGCATCGTTCCATTTCCGGCCCGGATCGATGCATTAAATGCAACACCGGCATGATTTTTGGCACAGTAACGAAAATGACCCAAACGAACCAAAACATCACTATTGGCTACATAAATGTGGATTTGGCGTGTTCGTTTCGTTTCTGGACGAATCGGAGCATCGTTTCATTTCCGGCCCGGATCGGTGCATTAAATGCAACACCGGCATGGTTTTCGGCACATTAACGAAACTGACCCAAATGAACCAAAACATTACTATTGGGTCAAAAAAAGTGGATTGGGTGCGTTCATTTTGTTTCTAGATGAATCGGTGCATCATTTCATTTCCGGCCCGGATCGGTGCATTAAATGCAACACCGGCATGATTTTTGGCACAGTAACGAAACTGACCCAAACGAACCGAAACATAACTATTGGGTCCAAAAAAGTGGATTGGGTGCGTTTGTTTCATTTCTGGACGAATCGGTGCATCCTTTCATCTCCGGCCCGGATCGGTGCATTAAATGCAACACCGGCATGGTTTTCGGCACAGTAACGAAACTGAACCAAACGAACCAAAACATCACTATTGGGTCCAAAAAAGTGGATTGGGTGCGTTCATTTTGTTTCTAGATGAATCGGTGCATCATTCCATTTCCGGCCCGGATCGATGCATTAAATGCAACACCGGCATGATTTTTGGCACAGTAACGAAAATGACCCAAACGAACTAAAACATCACTATTGGCTACATAAATGTGGATTTGGCATGTTCGTTTCGTTTCTGGACGAATCGGTGCATCGTTTCATTTCCGGCTCGGATCGGTGCATTAAATGCAACACCGGCATGGTTTTCGGCACAGTAACGAAACTGACCCAAACGAACCAAAACATTACTATTGGGTCCAAAAAAGTGGATTGGGTGCGTTCATTTTGTTTCTGGTTGAATCGGTGCATCGTTCCATTTCCGGCCCGGATCGATGCATTAAATGCAACACCGGCATGATTTTTGGCACAGTAACGAAAATGACCCAAACGAACCAAAACATCACTATTGGCTACATAAATGTGGATTTGGCATGTTCGTTTCATTTCTGGACGAATCGGTGCATCGTTTCATTTCCGGCCCGGATCGGTGCATTAAATGCAACACCGGCATGGTTTTCGGCACAGTAACGAAACTGACCCAAACGAACCAAAACATCACTATTGGGTCCAAAAAAGTGGATTGGGTGCGTTCATTTTGTTTCTAGATGAATCGGTGCATCGTTCCATTTCTGGCCCGGATCGATGCATTCAATGCAACACCGGCATGGTTTTCGGCACAGTAACGAAACTGACCCAAACGAACCAAAACATTACTATTGGGTCCAAAAAAGTGCATTGGGTGCGTTCATTTTGTTTCTGGATGAATCGGTGCATCGTTTAATTTCCGGCCCGGATCGATGCATTAGATGCAACACTGGCATGATTTTCGTCACAGTAACGAAACTAACCCAAACGAACCGAAACATAACTATTGGGTCCAGAAAAGTGGATTGGGTGCGTTTGTTTCATTTCTGGACGAATCGGTGCATCGTTTCATTTCCGGCCCGGATCGGTGCATTAAATGCAACACCGGCATGGTTTTCGGCACAGTAACGAAACTGACCCAAACGAACCAAAACATCACTATTGGGTCCAAAAAAGTGGATTGGGTGCGTTCATTTTGTTTCTAGATGAATCGGTGCATCGTTCCATTTCCGGCCCGGATCGATGCATTAAATGCAACACCGGCATGATTTTTGGCACAGTAACAAAAATGACCCAAACGAACCAAAACATCACTATTGGCTACATAAATGTGGATTTGGCATGTTCGTTTCATTTCTGGACGAATCGGTGCATCGTTTCATTTCCGGCCCGGATCGGTGCATTAAATGCAACACCGGCATGGTTTTCGGCACAGTAACGAAACTGACCCAAACGAACCAAAACATTACTATTGGGTCCAAAAAAGTGGATTGGGTGCGTTCATTTTGTTTCTGGTTGAATCGGTGCATCGTTTCATTTCCGGCCCGGATCGATGCATTAAATGCAACACCAGCATGGTTTTCGGCACAGTAACGAAACTGACCCAAACGAACCGAAACATAACTATTGGGTCCAAAAAAGTGGATTGGGTGCGTTTGTTTCATTTCTGGACGAATCGGTGCATCCTTTCATCTCCTGCCCGGATCGGTGCATTAAATGCAACACCGGCATGGTTTTCGGCACAGTAACGAAACTGACCCAAACGAACCAAAACATCACTATTGGGTCCAAAAAAGTGGATTGGGTGCGTTCATTTTGTTTCTAGATGAATCGGTGCATCATTCAATTTCCGGCCCGGATCGATGCATTAAATGCAACACCGGCATGATTTTTGGCACAGTAACGAAAATGACCCAAACGAACTAAAACATCACTATTGGCTACATAAATGTGGATTTGGCATGTTTGTTTCGTTTCTGGACGAATCGGTGCATCGTTTCATTTCCGGCCCGGATCGGTGCATTAAATGCAACACCGGCATGGTTTTCGGCACAGTAACGAAACTGACCCAAACGAACCAAAACATTACTATTGGGTCCAAAAAAGTGGATTGGGTGCGTTCATTTTGTTTCTGGTTGAATCGGTGCATCGTTCCGTTTCCGGCCCGGATCGATGCATTAAATGCAACACCGGCATGATTTTTGGCACAGTAACGAAAATGACCCAAACGAACCAAAACATCACTATTGGCTACATAAATGTGGATTTGGCATGTTCGTTTCATTTCTGGACGAATCGGTGCATCGTTTCATTTCCGGCCCGGATCGGTGCATTAAATGCAACACCGGCATGGTTTTCGGCACAGTAACGAAACTGACCCAAACGAACCAAAACATCACTATTGGGTCCAAAAAAGTGGATTGGGTGCGTTCATTTTGTTTCTAGATGAATCGGTGCATCGTTCCATTTCCGGCCCGGATCGATGCATTAAATGCAACACCGGCATGATTTTTGGCACAGTAACGAAAATGACCCAAACGAACCAAAACATCACTATTGGCTACATAAATGTGGATTTGGCGTGTTCGTTTCGTTTCTGGACGAATCGGAGCATCGTTTCATTTCCGGCCCGGATCGGTGCATTAAATGCAACACCGGCATGGTTTTCGGCACATTAACGAAACTGACCCAAATGAACCAAAACATTACTATTGGGTCAAAAAAAGTGGATTGGGTGCGTTCATTTTGTTTCTAGATGAATCGGTGCATCATTTCATTTCCGGCCCGGATCGGTGCATTAAATGCAACACCGGCATGGTTTTCGGCACAGTAACGAAACTGACCCAAACGAACCAAAACATTACTATTGGGTCCAAAAAAGTGGATTGGGTGCGTTCATTTTGTTTCTGGTTGAATCGGTGCATCGTTCCATTTCCGGCCCGGATCGATGCATTAAATGCAACACCGGCATGATTTTTGGCACAGTAACGAAAATGACCCAAACGAACCAAAACATCACTATTGGCTACATAAATGTGGATTTGGCATGTTCGTTTCATTTCTGGACGAATCGGTGCATCGTTTCATTTCCGGCCCGGATCGGTGCATTAAATGCAACACCGGCATGGTTTTCGGCACAGTAACGAAACTGACCCAAACGAACCAAAACATCACTATTGGGTCCAAAAAAGTGGATTGGGTGCGTTCATTTTGTTTCTAGATGAATCGGTGCATCGTTCCATTTCTGGCCCGGATCGATGCATTCAATGCAACACCGGCATGGTTTTCGGCACAGTAACGAAACTGACCCAAACGAACCAAAACATTACTATTGCGTCCAAAAAAGTGGATTGGGGGCGTTCATTTTGTTTCTGGATGAATCGGTGCATCGTTTCATTTCCGGCCCGGATCGATGCATTAAATGCAACACCGGCATGGTTTTCGGCACAGTAACGAAACTGACCCAAACGAACCAAAACATCACTATTGGGTCCAAAAAAGTCGATTGATCGCGTTCGTTTCATTTCTGGATGAATCGGTGCATCATTCCATTTCCGGCCCGGATCGATGCATTAAATGCAACACCGGCATGATTTTTGGCACAGTAACGAAAATGACCCAAACGAACCAAAACATCACTATTGGCTACATAAATGTGGATTTGGCATGTTCGTTTCGTTTCTGGACGAATCGGTGCATCGTTTCATTTCCGGCCCGGATCGGTGCATTAAATGCAACACCGGCATGGTTTTCGGCACAGAAACGAAACTGACCCAAACGAACCAAAACATCACTATTGGCTACATAAATGTGGATTTGGCATGTTCGTTTCGTTTCTGGACGAATCGGTGCATTGTTCCATTTCCGGCCCGGATCGATGCATTAAATGCAACACCGGCATGATTTTTGGCACAGTAACGAAAATGACCCAAACGAACCAAAACATCACTATTGGCTACATAAATGTGGATTTGGCATGTTCGTTTCGTTTCTGGACGAATCGGAGCATCGTTTCATTTTCGGCCCGGATCGGTGCATTAAATGCAACACTGGCATGGTTTTCGGCACATTAACGAAACTGACCCAAATGAACCAAAACATTACTATTGGGTCCAAAAAAGTGGATTGGGTGCGTTAATTTTGTTTCTGGATGAATCGGTGCATCATTTCATTTCCGGCCCGGATCGATGCATTAGATGCAACACTGGCATGATTTTCGTCACAGTAACGAAACTGACCCAAACGAACCGAAACCTAACTATTGGGTCCAAAAAAGTGGATTGGGTGCGTTTGTTTCATTTCTGGACGAATCGGTGCATCGTTTCATTTCCGGCCCGGATCGGTGCATTAAATGCAACACCGGCATGGTTTTCGGCACAGTAACGAAACTGACCCAAACGAACCAAAACATCACTATTGGGTCCAAAAAAGTGGATTGGGTGCGTTCATTTTGTTTCTAGATGAATCGGTGCATCATTCCATTTCCGGCCCGGATCGATGCATTAAATGCAACACCGGCATGATTTTTGGCACAGTAACGAAAATGACCCAAACGAACTAAAACATCACTATTGGCTACATAAATGTGGATTTGGCATGTTCGTTTCGTTTCTGGACGAATCGGTGCATCGTTTCATTTCCGGCCCAGATCGGTGCATTAAATGCAACACCGGCATGGTTTTCGGCATAGTAACGAAACTGACCCAAACGAACCAAAACATTACTATTGGGTCCAAAAAAGTGGATTGGGTGCGTTCATTTTGTTTCTGGTTGAATCGGTGCATCGTTCCATTTCCGGCCCGGATCGATGCATTAAATGCAACACCGGCATGATTTTTGGCACAGTAACGAAAATGACCCAAACGAACCAAAACATCACTATTGGCTACATAAATGTGGATTTGGCATGTTCGTTTCATTTCTGGACGAATCGGTGCATCGTTTCATTTCCGGCCCGGATCGGTGCATTAAATGCAACACCGGCATGGTTTTCGGCACAGTAACGAAACTGACCCAAACGAACCAAAACATCACTATTGGGTCCAAAAAAGTGGATTGGGTGCGTTCATTTTGTTTCTAGATGAATCGGTGCATCGTTCCATTTCCGGCCCGGATCGATGCATTAAATGCAACACCGGCATGATTTTTGGCACAGTAACGAAAATGACCCAAACGAACCAAAACATCACTATTGGCTACATAAATGTGGATTTGGCATGTTCGTTTCGTTTCTGGACGAATCGGAGCATCGTTTCATTTCCGGCCCGGATCGGTGCATTAAATGCAACACCGGCATGGTTTTCGGCACATTAACGAAACTGACCCAAATGAACCAAAACATTACTATTGGGTCAAAAAAAGTGGATTGGGTGCGTTCATTTTGTTTCTAGATGAATCGGTGCATCATTTCATTTCCGGCCCAGATCGATGCATTAAATGCAACACTCGCATGATTTTCGGCACAGTAACGAAACTGACCCAAACGAACCGAAACATAACTATTGGGTCCAAAAAAGTGGATTGGGTGCGTTTGTTTTGTTTCTGGACGAATCGGTGAGTCCTTTCATTTCCGGCCCGGATCGGTGCATTAAATGCACAAACGGCATGGTTTTCGGCACAGTAACGAAACTGACCCAAACGAACCAAAACATCACTATTGGGTCCAAAAAAGTCGATTGATCGCGTTCGTTTCATTTCTGGATGAATCGGTGCATCATTCCATTTTCGGCCCGGATCGATGCATTAAATGCAACACCGGCATGATTTTTGGCACAGTAACGAAAATGACCCAAACGAACCAAAACATCACTATTGGCTACATAAATGTGGATTTGGCATGTTCGTTTCGTTTCTGGACGAATCGGTGCATCGTTTCATTTCCGGCCCGGATCGGTGCATTAAATGCAACACCGGCATGGTTTTCGGCACAGAAATGAAACTGACCCAAACGAACCAAAACATCACTATTGGCTACATAAATGTGGATTTGGCATGTTCGTTTCGTTTCTGGACGAATCGGTGCATCGTTCCATTTCCGGCCCGGATCGATGCATTAAATGCAACACCGGCATGATTTTTGGCACAGTAACGAAAATGACCCAAACGAACCAAAACGTCACAATTGGCTACATAAATGTGGATTTGGCATGTTCGTTTCGTTTCTAGACGAATCGGAGCATCGTTTCATTTCCGGCCCGGATCGGTGCATTAAATGCAACACCGGCATGGTTTTCGGCACATTAACGAAACTGACCCAAATGAACCAAAACATTACTATTGGGTCCAAAGAAGTGGATTGGGTGCGTTAATTTTGTTTCTGGATGAATCGGTGCATCGTTTCATTTCCGGCCCGGATCGATGCATTAAATGCAACACTGGCATGATTTTCGTCACAGTAACGAAACTGACCCAAACGAACCGAAACCTAACTATTGGGTCCAAAAAAGTGGATTGGGTGCGTTTGTTTCATTTCTGGACGAATCGGTGCATCCTTTCATCTCCGGCCCGGATCGGTGCATTAAATGCAACACCGGCATGGTTTTCGGCACAGTAACGAAACTGACCCAAACGAACCAAAACATTACTATTGGGTCCAAAGAAGTGGATTGGGTGCGTTCATTTTGTTTCTGGATGAATCGGTGCATCGTTTCATTTCCGGCCCGGATCGATGCATTAAATGCAACACTGGCATGATTTTCGTCACAGTAACGAAACTGACCCAAACGAACCGAAACATAACTATTGGGTCCAAAAAAGTGGATTGGGTGCGTTTGTTTCATTTCTGGACGAATCGGTGCATCCTTTCATCTCCGGCCCGGATCGGTGCATTAAATGCAACACCGGCAAGGTTTTCGGCACAGTAACGAAACTGACCCAAACGAACCAAAACATCACTATTGGGTCAAAAAAGTGGATTTGGTGCGTTCATTTTGTTTCTGGATGAATCGGTGCATCGTTTCATTTCCGGCCCGGATCGATGCATTAAATGCAACACCGGCATTGTTTTCGGCACAGTAACGAAACTGACCCAAACGAACCAAAACAAAACTATTGGGTCCAAAAAAGTTGATTGGGCGCGTTCGTTTCATTTCTGGATGAATCGGTGTATCATTTCATTTCCGGCCCGGATCGGTGCATTAAATGCAACACCGGCATGGTTTTCGGCACAGTAACGAAACTGACCCAAACGAACCAAAACATCACTATTGGGTCCAAAAAAGTGGATTGGGTGTGTTCATTTTGTTTCTAGATGAATCGGTGCATCGTTCCATTTCCGGCCCGGATCGATGCATTAAATGCAACACCGGCATGATTTTTGGCACAGTAACGAAAATGACCCAAACAAACCAAAACATCACTATTGGCTACATAAATGTGGATTTGGCATGTTCGTTTCGTTTCTGGACGAATCGGTGCATCGTTTCATTTCCGGCCCGGATCGGTGCATTAAATGCAACACCGGCATGGTTTTCGGCACATTAACGAAACTGACCCAAATGAACCAAAACATTACTATTGGGTCCAAAAAAGTGGATTGGGTGCGTTCATTTTGTTTCTGGTCGAATCGGTGCATCGTTTCATTTCCGGCCCGGATCGATGCATTAAATGCAACACTGGCATGATTTTCGTCACAGTAACGAAACTGGCCCAAACGAACCGAAACATAACTATTGGGTCCAAAAAAGTGGATTGTGTGCGTTTGTTTCATTTCTGGACGAATCGATGCATCGTTTCTTTTCCGGCCCGGATCGGTGCATTAAATGCAACACCGGCATGGTTTTTGGCACAGTAACGAAACTGACCCAAACGAACCAAAACATCACTATTGGGTCCAAAAAAGTGGATTGGGTGCGTTCATTTTGTTTCTAGATGAATCGGTGCATCGTTCCATTTCCGGCCCGGATCGATGCATTAAATGCAACACCGGCATGATTTTTGGCACAGTAACGAAAATAACCCAAATGAACCAAAACATCACTATTGTCTACATAAATGTGGATTTGGCATGTTCGTTTCGTTTCTGGACGAATCGGTGCATCGTTTCATTTCCAGCCCGGATCGGTGCATTAAATGCAACACCGGAATGGTTTTCGGCACAGTAACGAAACTGACCCAAACGAACCAAAACATTAATATTGGGTCCAAAAAAGTGGATTGGGTGCGTTCATTTTGTTTCTGGATGAATCGGTGCATCATTTCATTTCCGGCCCGGATCGATGCATTAAATGCAACACTGGCATGATTTTCGTCACAGTAATGAAACTGACCCAAACGAACCAAAACATCACTATTGGGTCAAAAAAAGTGGATTGGGTGCGTTCATTTTGTTTCTAGATGAATCGGTGCATCGTTCCATTTCCGGCCCGGATCGATGCATTAAATGCAACACCGGCATGATTTTTGGCACAGTAACGAAAATGACCCAAACAAACCAAAACATCACTATTGGCTACATAAATGTGGATTTGGCATGTTCGTTTCGTTTCTGGACGAATCGGTGCATCGTTTCATTTTCGGCCCGGATCGGTGCATTAAATGCAACACCGGCATGGTTTTCGGCACATTAACGAAACTGACCCAAACGAACCAAAACATTACTATTGGGTCCAAAAAAGTGGATTGGGTGCGTTCATTTTGTTTCTGGATGAATCGGTGCATCGTTTCATTTCCGGCCCGGATCGATGCATTAGATGCAACACTGGCATGATTTTCATCACAGTAACGAAACTGACCCAAACGAACCGAAACATAACTATTGGGTCCAAAAAAGTGGATTGGGTGTGTTTGTTTCATTTCTGGACGAATCGGTGCATCGTTTCTTTTCCGGCCCGGATCGGTGCATTAAATGCAACACCGACATGGTTTTCGGCACAGTAACAAAACTGACCCAAACGAACCAAAACATCACTATTGGGTCCAAAAAAGTGGATTGGGTGCGTTCATTTTGTTTCTAGATGAATCGGTGCATCGTTCCATTTCCGGCCCGGATCGATGCATTAAATGCAACACCGGCATGATTTTTGGCACAGTAACAAAAATGACCCAAACGAACCAAAACATCACTATTGGCTACATAAATGTTGATTTGGCATGTTCGTTTCATTTCTGGACGAATCGGTGCATCGTTTCATTTCCGGCCCGGATCGGTGCATTAAATGCAACACCGGCATGGTTTTCGGCACATTAACGAAACTGACCCAAATGAACCAAAACATTACTATAGGGTCAAAAAAAGTGGATTGGGTGCGTTCATTTTGTTTCTGGTCGAATCGGTGCATCGTTTCATTTCCGGCCCGGATCGATGCATTAAATGCAACACTGGCATGATTTTCGTCACAGTAACGAAACTGGCCCAAACGAACCGAAACATAACTATTGGGTCCAAAAAAGTGGATTGTGTGCGTTTGTTTCATTTCTGGACGAATCGGTGCATCGTTTCTTTTCCGGCCCGGATCGGTGCATTAAATGCAACACCGGCATGGTTTTTGGCACAGTAACGAAACTGACCCAAACGAACCAAAACATCACTATTGGGTCCAAAAAAGTGGATTGGGTGCGTTCATTTTGTTTCTAGATGAATCGGTGCATCGTTCCATTTCCGGCCCGGATCGATGCATTAAATGCAACACCGGCATGATTTTTGGCACAGTAACGAAAATAACCCAAATGAACCAAAACATCACTATTGTCTACATAAATGTGGATTTGGCATGTTCGTTTCGTTTCTGGATGAATCGGTGCATCGTTTCATTTCCGGCCCGGATCGATGCATTAGATGCAACACTGGCATGATTTTCATCACAGTAACGAAACTGACCCAAACGAACCGAAACATAACTATTGGGTCCAAAAAAGTGGATTGGGTGCGTTTGTTTCATTTCTGGACGAATCGGTGCATCGTTTCTTTTCCGGCCCGGATCGGTGCATTAAATGCAACACCGACATGGTTTTCTGCACAGTAACAAAACTGACCCAAACGAACCAAAACATCACTATTGGGTCAAAAAAAGTGGATTGGGTGCGTTCATTTTGTTTCTAGATGAATCGGTGCATCGTTCCATTTCCGGCCCGGATCGATGCATTAAATGCAACACCGGCATGATTTTTGGCACAGTAACGAAAATGACCCAAACGAACCAAAACATCACTATTGGCTACATAAATGTGGATTTGGCATGTTCGTTTCGTTTCTGGACGAATCGGTGCATCGTTTCATTTCCGGCCTGGATCGGTGCATTAAATGAAACACCGGCATGGTTTTCGGCACAGTAACGAAACTGACCCAAACGAACCAAAACATCACTATTGGGTCCAAAAAAGTCGATTGATCGCGTTCGTTTCATTTCTGGATGAATCGGTGCATCATTCCATTTCCGGCCCGGATCGATGCATTAAATGCAACACCGGCATGATTTTTGGCACAGTAACGAAAATGACCCAAACGAACCGAAACATAACTATTTGGTCCAAAAAAGTGGATTGGGTGCGTTTGTTTCATTTCTGGATGAATCGGTGCATCGTTTCATTTCCGGCCCGGATCGGTGCATTAAATGCAACACCGGCATGGTTTTCGGCACAGTAACGAAACTGACCCAAACGAACCAAAACATTACTATTGGGTCCAAAAAAGTGGATTGGGTGCGTTCATTTTGTTTCTGGATGAATCGGTGCATCGTTTAATTTCCGGCCCGGATCGATGCATTAAATGCAACACCGGCATGATTTTTGGCACAGTAACGAAAATGACCCAAACAAACCAAAACATCACTATTGGCTACATAAATGTGGATTTGGCATGTTCGTTTCGTTTCTGGACGAATCGGTGCATCGTTTCATTTTCGGCCCGGATCGGTGCATTAAATGCAACACCGGCATGGTTTTCGGCACATTAACGAAACTGACCCAAACGAACCAAAACATTACTATTGGGTCCAAAAAAGTGGATTGGGTGCGTTCATTTTGTTTCTGGATGAATCGGTGCATCGTTTCATTTCCGGCCCGGATCGATGCATTAGATGCAACACTGGCATGATTTTCATCACAGTAACGAAACTGACCCAAACGAACCGAAACATAACTATTGGGTCCAAAAAAGTGGATTGGGTGCGTTTGTTTCATTTCTGGACGAATCGGTGCATCGTTTCTTTTCCGGCCCGGATCGGTGCATTAAATGCAACACCGACATGGTTTTCGGCACAGTAACAAAACTGACCCAAACGAACAAAAACATCACTATTGGGTCCAAAAAAGTGGATTGGGTGCGTTCATTTTGTTTCTAGATGAATCGGTGCATCGTTCCATTTCCGGCCCGGATCGATGCATTAAATGCAACACCGGCATGATTTTTGGCACAGTAACAAAAATGACCCAAACGAACCAAAACATCACTATTGGCTACATAAATGTGGATTTGGCATGTTCGTTTCATTTCTGGACGAATCGGTGCATCGTTTCATTTCCGGCCCGGATCGGTGCATTAAATGCAACACCGGCATGGTTTTCGGCACAGTAACGAAACTGACCCAAACGAACCAAAACATTACTATTGGGTCCAAAAAAGTGGATTGGGTGCGTTCATTTTGTTTCTGGATGAATCGGTGCATCGTTTCATTTCTGGCCCGGATCGATGCATTAAATGCAACACTGGCATGATTTTCGTCACAGTAACGAAACTGACCCAAACGAATCAAACATAACTATTGGGTCCAAAAAAGTGGATTGGGTGCATTTGTTTCATTTCTGGACGAATCGGTGCATCCTTTCATCTCCGGCCCGGATCGGTGCATTAAATGAAACACCGGCATGGTTTTCGGCACAGTAACGAAACTGACCCAAACGAACCAAAACATCACTATTGGGTCCAAAAAAGTCGATTGATCGCGTTCGTTTCATTTCTGGATGAATCGGTGCATCATTCCATTTCCGGCCCGGATCGATGCATTAAATGCAACACCGGCATGATTTTTGGCACAGTAACGAAAATGACCCAAACGAACCGAAACATAACTATTTGGTCCAAAAAAGTGGATTGGGTGCGTTTGTTTCATTTCTGGATGAATCGGTGCATCGTTTCATTTCCGGCCCGGATCGGTGCATTAAATGCAACACCGGCATGGTTTTCGGCACAGTAACGAAACTGACCCAAACGAACCAAAACATTACTATTGGGTCCAAAAAAGTGGATTGGGTGCGTTCATTTTGTTTCTGGATGAATCGGTGCATCGTTTAATTTCCGGCCCGGATCGATGCATTAGATGCAACACTGGCATGATTTTCGTCACAGTAACGAAACTAACCCAAACGAACCGAAACATAACTATTGGGTCCAGAAAAGTGGATTGGGTGCGTTTGTTTCGTTTCTGGACGAATCGGTGCATCGTTTCATTTTCGGCCCGGATCGGTGCATTAAATGCAACACCGGCATGGTTTTCGGCACATTAACGAAACTGACCCAAACGAACCAAAACATTACTATTGGGTCCAAAAAAGTGGATTGGGTGCGTTCATTTTGTTTCTAGATGAATCGGTGCATCGTTCCATTTCCGGCCCGGATCGATGCATTAAATGCAACACCGGCATGATTTTTGGCACAGTAACGAAAATAACCCAAATGAACCAAAACATCACTATTGTCTACATAAATGTGGATTTGGCATGTTCGTTTCGTTTCTGGATGAATCGGTGCATCGTTTCATTTCCGGCCCGGATCGATGCATTAGATGCAACACTGGCATGATTTTCATCACAGTAACGAAACTGACCCAAACGAACCGAAACATAACTATTGGGTCCAAAAAAGTGGATTGGGTGCGTTTGTTTCATTTCTGGACGAATCGGTGCATCGTTTCTTTTCCGGCCCGGATCGGTGCATTAAATGCAACACCGGCATGGTTTTCGGCACATTAACGAAACTGACCCAAACGAACCAAAACATTACTATTGGGTCCAAAAAAGTGGATTGGGTGCGTTCATTTTGTTTCTAGATGAATCGGTGCATCGTTCCATTTCCGGCCCGGATCGATGCATTAAATGCAACACCGGCATGATTTTTGGCACAGTAACGAAAATGACCCAAACGAACCAAAACATCACTATTGGCTACATAAATGTGGATTTGGCATGTTCGTTTCGTTTCTGGACGAATCGGTGCATCGTTTCATTTCCGGCCTGGATCGGTGCATTAAATGAAACACCGGCATGGTTTTCGGCACAGTAACGAAACTGACCCAAACGAACCAAAACATCACTATTGGGTCCAAAAAAGTCGATTGATCGCGTTCGTTTCATTTCTGGATGAATCGGTGCATCATTCCATTTCCGGCCCGGATCGATGCATTAAATGCAACACCGGCATGATTTTTGGCACAGTAACGAAAATGACCCAAACGAACCGAAACATAACTATTTGGTCCAAAAAAGTGGATTGGGTGCGTTTGTTTCATTTCTGGATGAATCGGTGCATCGTTTCATTTCCGGCCCGGATCGGTGCATTAAATGCAACACCGGCATGGTTTTCGGCACAGTAACGAAACTGACCCAAACGAACCAAAACATTACTATTGGGTCCAAAAAAGTGGATTGGGTGCGTTCATTTTGTTTCTGGATGAATCGGTGCATCGTTTAATTTCCGGCCCGGATCGATGCATTAAATGCAACACCGGCATGATTTTTGGCACAGTAACGAAAATGACCCAAACAAACCAAAACATCACTATTGGCTACATAAATGTGGATTTGGCATGTTCGTTTCGTTTCTGGACGAATCGGTGCATCGTTTCATTTTCGGCCCGGATCGGTGCATTAAATGCAACACCGGCATGGTTTTCGGCACATTAACGAAACTGACCCAAACGAACCAAAACATTACTATTGGGTCCAAAAAAGTGGATTGGGTGCGTTCATTTTGTTTCTGGATGAATCGGTGCATCGTTTCATTTCCGGCCCGGATCGATGCATTAGATGCAACACTGGCATGATTTTCATCACAGTAACGAAACTGACCCAAACGAACCGAAACATAACTATTGGGTCCAAAAAAGTGGATTGGGTGCGTTTGTTTCATTTCTGGACGAATCGGTGCATCGTTTCTTTTCCGGCCCGGATCGGTGCATTAAATGCAACACCGACATGGTTTTCGGCACAGTAACAAAACTGACCCAAACGAACAAAAACATCACTATTGGGTCCAAAAAAGTGGATTGGGTGCGTTCATTTTGTTTCTAGATGAATCGGTGCATCGTTCCATTTCCGGCCCGGATCGATGCATTAAATGCAACACCGGCATGATTTTTGGCACAGTAACAAAAATGACCCAAACGAACCAAAACATCACTATTGGCTACATAAATGTGGATTTGGCATGTTCGTTTCATTTCTGGACGAATCGGTGCATCGTTTCATTTCCGGCCCGGATCGGTGCATTAAATGCAACACCGGCATGGTTTTCGGCACAGTAACGAAACTGACCCAAACGAACCAAAACATTACTATTGGGTCCAAAAAAGTGGATTGGGTGCGTTCATTTTGTTTCTGGATGAATCGGTGCATCGTTTCATTTCTGGCCCGGATCGATGCATTAAATGCAACACTGGCATGATTTTCGTCACAGTAACGAAACTGACCCAAACGAATCAAACATAACTATTGGGTCCAAAAAAGTGGATTGGGTGCATTTGTTTCATTTCTGGACGAATCGGTGCATCCTTTCATCTCCGGCCCGGATCGGTGCATTAAATGAAACACCGGCATGGTTTTCGGCACAGTAACGAAACTGACCCAAACGAACCAAAACATCACTATTGGGTCCAAAAAAGTCGATTGATCGCGTTCGTTTCATTTCTGGATGAATCGGTGCATCATTCCATTTCCGGCCCGGATCGATGCATTAAATGCAACACCGGCATGATTTTTGGCACAGTAACGAAAATGACCCAAACGAACCGAAACATAACTATTTGGTCCAAAAAAGTGGATTGGGTGCGTTTGTTTCATTTCTGGATGAATCGGTGCATCGTTTCATTTCCGGCCCGGATCGGTGCATTAAATGCAACACCGGCATGGTTTTCGGCACAGTAACGAAACTGACCCAAACGAACCAAAACATTACTATTGGGTCCAAAAAAGTGGATTGGGTGCGTTCATTTTGTTTCTGGATGAATCGGTGCATCGTTTAATTTCCGGCCCGGATCGATGCATTAGATGCAACACTGGCATGATTTTCGTCACAGTAACGAAACTAACCCAAACGAACCGAAACATAACTATTGGGTCCAGAAAAGTGGATTGGGTGCGTTTGTTTCGTTTCTGGACGAATCGGTGCATCGTTTCATTTTCGGCCCGGATCGGTGCATTAAATGCAACACCGGCATGGTTTTCGGCACATTAACGAAACTGACCCAAACGAACCAAAACATTACTATTGGGTCCAAAAAAGTGGATTGGGTGCGTTCATTTTGTTTCTGGATGAATCGGTGCATCGTTTCATTTCCGGCCCGGATCGATGCATTAGATGCAACACTGGCATGATTTTCATCACAGTAACGAAACTGACCCAAACGAACCGAAACATAACTATTGGGTCCAAAAAAGTGGATTGGGTGCGTTTGTTTCATTTCTGGACGAATCGGTGCATCGTTTCTTTTCCGGCCCGGATCGGTGCATTAAATGCAACACCGACATGGTTTTCGGCACAGTAACAAAACTGACCCAAACGAACAAAAACATCACTATTGGGTCCAAAAAAGTGGATTGGGTGCGTTCATTTTGTTTCTAGATGAATCGGTGCATCGTTCCATTTCCGGCCCGGATCGATGCATTAAATGCAACACCGGCATGATTTTTGGCACAGTAACAAAAATGACCCAAACGAACCAAAACATCACTATTGGCTACATAAATGTGGATTTGGCATGTTCGTTTCATTTCTGGACGAATCGGTGCATCGTTTCATTTCCGGCCCGGATCGGTGCATTAAATGCAACACCGGCATGGTTTTCGGCACAGTAACGAAACTGACCCAAACGAACCAAAACATTACTATTGGGTCCAAAAAAGTGGATTGGGTGCGTTCATTTTGTTTCTGGATGAATCGGTGCATCGTTTCATTTCTGGCCCGGATCGATGCATTAAATGCAACACTGGCATGATTTTCGTCACAGTAACGAAACTGACCCAAACGAATCAAACATAACTATTGGGTCCAAAAAAGTGGATTGGGTGCATTTGTTTCATTTCTGGACGAATCGGTGCATCCTTTCATCTCCGGCCCGGATCGGTGCATTAAATGAAACACCGGCATGGTTTTCGGCACAGTAACGAAACTGACCCAAACGAACCAAAACATCACTATTGGGTCCAAAAAAGTCGATTGATCGCGTTCGTTTCATTTCTGGATGAATCGGTGCATCATTCCATTTCCGGCCCGGATCGATGCATTAAATGCAACACCGGCATGATTTTTGGCACAGTAACGAAAATGACCCAAACGAACCGAAACATAACTATTTGGTCCAAAAAAGTGGATTGGGTGCGTTTGTTTCATTTCTGGATGAATCGGTGCATCGTTTCATTTCCGGCCCGGATCGGTGCATTAAATGCAACACCGGCATGGTTTTCGGCACAGTAACGAAACTGACCCAAACGAACCAAAACATTACTATTGGGTCCAAAAAAGTGGATTGGGTGCGTTCATTTTGTTTCTGGATGAATCGGTGCATCGTTTAATTTCCGGCCCGGATCGATGCATTAGATGCAACACTGGCATGATTTTCGTCACAGTAACGAAACTAACCCAAACGAACCGAAACATAACTATTGGGTCCAGAAAAGTGGATTGGGTGCGTTTGTTTCGTTTCTGGACGAATCGGTGCATCGTTTCATTTTCGGCCCGGATCGGTGCATTAAATGCAACACCGGCATGGTTTTCGGCACATTAACGAAACTGACCCAAACGAACCAAAACATTACTATTGGGTCCAAAAAAGTGGATTGGGTGCGTTCATTTTGTTTCTGGATGAATCGGTGCATCGTTTCATTTCCGGCCCGGATCGATGCATTAGATGCAACACTGGCATGATTTTCATCACAGTAACGAAACTGACCCAAACGAACCGAAACATAACTATTGGGTCCAAAAAAGTGGATTGGGTGCGTTTGTTTCATTTCTGGACGAATCGGTGCATCGTTTCTTTTCCGGCCCGGATCGGTGCATTAAATGCAACACCGACATGGTTTTCGGCACAGTAACAAAACTGACCCAAACGAACAAAAACATCACTATTGGGTCCAAAAAAGTGGATTGGGTGCGTTCATTTTGTTTCTAGATGAATCGGTGCATCGTTCCATTTCCGGCCCGGATCGATGCATTAAATGCAACACCGGCATGATTTTTGGCACAGTAACAAAAATGACCCAAACGAACCAAAACATCACTATTGGCTACATAAATGTGGATTTGGCATGTTCGTTTCATTTCTGGACGAATCGGTGCATCGTTTCATTTCCGGCCCGGATCGGTGCATTAAATGCAACACCGGCATGGTTTTCGGCACAGTAACGAAACTGACCCAAACGAACCAAAACATTACTATTGGGTCCAAAAAAGTGGATTGGGTGCGTTCATTTTGTTTCTGGATGAATCGGTGCATCGTTTCATTTCTGGCCCGGATCGATGCATTAAATGCAACACTGGCATGATTTTCGTCACAGTAACGAAACTGACCCAAACGAACCGAAACATAACTATTGGGTCCAAAAAAGTGGATTGGGTGCGTTTGTTTCATTTCTGGACGAATCGGTGCATCGTTTCTTTTCCGGCCCGGATCGGTGCATTAAATGCAACACCGGCATGGTTTTCGGCACAGTAACGAAACTGACCCAAACGAACCAAAACATCACTATTGGGTCCAAAAAAGTCGATTGATCGCGTTCGTTTCATTTCTGGATGAATCGGTGCATCATTCCATTTCCGGCCCGGATCGATGCATTAAATGCAACACCGGCATGATTTTTGGCACAGTAACGAAACTGACCCAAACGAACCAAAACATTACTATTGGGTCCAAAAAAGTGGATTGGTTGCGTTCATTTTGTTTCTGGATGAATCGGTGCATCGTTTCTTTTCCGGCCCGGATCGATGCATTAGATGCAACACTGGCATGATTTTCGTCACAGTAACGAAACTGACCCAAACGAACCGAAACATAACTATTGGGTCCAAAAAAGTGGATTGGGTGCGTTTGTTTCATTTCTGGACGAATCGGTGCATCGTTTCTTTTCCGGCCCGGATCGGTGCATTAAATGCAACACCGGCATGGTTTTCGGCACAGTAACGAAACTGACCCTAACGAACCAAAACATCACTATTGGGTCCAAAAAAGTGGATTGGGTGCGTTCATTTTGTTTCTAGATGAATCGGTGCATCGTTCCATTTCCGGCCCGGATCGATGCATTAAATGCAACACCGGCATGATTTTTGGCACAGTAACGAAAATGGCCCAAACGAACCAAAACATCACTATTGGCTACATAAATGTGGATTTGGCATGTTCGTTTCGTTTCTGGACAAATCGGTGCATCGTTTCATTTCCGGCCCGGATCGGTGCATTAAATGCAACACCGGCATGGTTTTCGGCACAGTAACGAAACTGACCCAAACGAACCAAAACATTACTATTGGGTCCAAAAAAGTGGATTGGGTGCGTTCATTTTGTTTCTGGATGAATCGGTGCATCGTTTCATTTCCGGCCCGGATCGATGCATTAAATGCAACACTGGCATGATTTTCGTCACAGTAACGAAACTGACCCAAACGAATCAAACATAACTATTGGGTCCAAAAATGTGGATTGGGTGCGTTTGTTTCATTTCTGGACGAATCGGTGCATCCTTTCATCTCCGGCCCGGATCGGTGCATTAAATGAAACACCGGCATGGTTTTCGGCACAGTAACGAAACTGACCCAAACGAACCAAAACATCACTATTGGGTCCAAAAAAGTGGATTGGGTGCGTTCATTTTGTTTCTAGATGAATCGGTGCATCGTTCCATTTCCGGCCCGGATCGATGCATTAAATGCAACACCGGCATGATTTTTGGCACAGTAACAAAAATGACCCAAACGAACCAAAACATCACTATTGGCTACATAAATGTGGATTTTGCATGTTCATTTCATTTCTGGACGAATCGGTGCATCGTTTCATTTCCGGCCCGGATCGGTGCATTAAATGCAACACCGGCATGGTTTTCGGCACAGTAACGAAACTGACCCAAACGAACCAAAACATTACTATTGGGTCCAAAAAAGTGGATTGGGTGCGTTCATTTTGTTTCTGGATGAATCGGTGCATCGTTTCATTTCCGGCCCGGATCGATGCTTTAAATGCAACACTGGCATGATTTTCGTCACAGTAACGAAACTGACCCAAACGAATCAAACATAACTATTGGGTCCAAAAAAGTGGATTGGGTGCATTTGTTTCATTTCTGGACGAATCGGTGCATCCTTTCATCTCCGGCCCGGATCGGTGCATTAAATGAAACACCGGCATGGTTTTCGGCACAGTAACGAAACTGACCCAAACGAACCAAAACATCACTATTGGGTCCAAAAAAGTCGATTGATCACGTTCGTTTCATTTCTGGATGAATCGGTGCATCATTCCATTTCCGGCCCGGATCGATGCATTAAATGCAACACCGGCATGATTTTCGTCACAGTAACGAAACTGACCCAAACGAACCGAAACATAACTATTGGCTACATAAATGTGGATTTGGCATGTTCGTTTCGTTTCTGGACGAATCGGAGCATCGTTTCATTTCCGGCCCGGATTGGTGCATTAAATGCA
Organism: Echinochloa phyllopogon; assembly: GCA_033239725.1. NCBI lineage: Eukaryota > Viridiplantae > Streptophyta > Magnoliopsida > Poales > Poaceae > Echinochloa > Echinochloa phyllopogon. The sequence goes on from BTCW01000018.1 coordinate 37,606,137, forward strand.
ACACCGGCATGGTTTTCGGCATAGTAACGAAACTGACCCAAACGAACCAAAACATTACTATTGGGTCCAAAAAAGTGGATTGGGTGCGTTCATTTTGTTTCTGGATGAATCGGTGCATCGTTTCATCTCCGGCCCGGATCGGTGCATTAAATGCAACACCGGCATGGTTTTCGGCACAGTAACGAAACTGACCCAAACGAACCAAAACATTACTATTGGGTCCAAAAAAGTGGATTGGGTGCGTTCATTTTGTTTCTGGATGAATCGGTGCATCATTTCATTTCCGGCCCGGATCGATGCATTAGATGCAACACTGGCATGATTTTCGTCACAGTAATGAAACTGACCCAAACGAACCAAAACAAAACTATTGGGTCCAAAAAAGTTGATTGGGCGCGTTCGTTTCATTTCTGGATGAATCGGTGTATCATTTCATTTCCGGCCCGGATCGGTGCATTAAATGCAACACCGGCATGATTTTTGGCACAGTAACGAAACTGACCCAAACGAACCAAAACATCACTATTGGGTCCAAAAAAGTCGATTGATCGCGTTCGTTTCATTTCTGGATGAATCGGTGCATCATTCCATTTCCGGCCCGGATCGATGCATTAAATGCAACACCGGCATGATTTTTGGCACAGTAACGAAACTGACCCAAACGAACCAAAACATTACTATTGGGTCCAAAAAAGTGGATTGGGTGCGTTCATTTTGTTTCTGGATGAATCGGTGCATCGTTTCTTTTCCGGCCCGGATCGATGCATTAGATGCAACACTGGCATGATTTTCGTCACAGTAACGAAACTGACCCAAACGAACCGAAACATAACTATTGGGTCCAAAAAAGTGGATTGGGTGCGTTTGTTTCATTTCTGGACGAATCGGTGCATCGTTTCTTTTCCGGCCCGGATCGGTGCATTAAATGCAACACCGGCATGGTTTTCGGCACAGTAACGAAACTGACCCTAACGAACCAAAACATCACTATTGGGTCCAAAAAAGTGGATTGGGTGCGTTCATTTTGTTTCTAGATGAATCGGTGCATCGTTCCATTTCCGGCCCGGATCGATGCATTAAATGCAACACCGGCATGATTTTTGGCACAGTAACGAAAATGGCCCAAACGAACCAAAACATCACTATTGGCTACATAAATGTGGATTTGGCATGTTCGTTTCGTTTCTGGACAAATCGGTGCATCGTTTCATTTCCGGCCCGGATCGGTGCATTAAATGCAACACCGGCATGGTTTTCGGCACAGTAACGAAACTGACCCAAACGAACCAAAACATTACTATTGGGTCCAAAAAAGTGGATTGGGTGCGTTCATTTTGTTTCTGGATGAATCGGTGCATCGTTTCATTTCCGGCCCGGATCGATGCATTAAATGCAACACTGGCATGATTTTCGTCACAGTAACGAAACTGACCCAAACGAATCAAACATAACTATTGGGTCCAAAAATGTGGATTGGGTGCGTTTGTTTCATTTCTGGACGAATCGGTGCATCCTTTCATCTCCGGCCCGGATCGGTGCATTAAATGAAACACCGGCATGGTTTTCGGCACAGTAACGAAACTGACCCAAACGAACCAAAACATCACTATTGGGTCCAAAAAAGTGGATTGGGTGCGTTCATTTTGTTTCTAGATGAATCGGTGCATCGTTCCATTTCCGGCCCGGATCGATGCATTAAATGCAACACCGGCATGGTTTTCGGCACAGTAACGAAACTGACCCAAACGAACCAAAACATCACTATTGGGTCCAAAAAAGTCGATTGATCGCGTTCGTTTCATTTCTGGATGAATCGGTGCATCATTCCATTTCCGGCCCGGATCGATGCATTAAATGCAACACCGGCATGATTTTTGGCACAGTAACGAAAATGACCCAAACGAACCAAAACATCACTATTGGCTACATAAATGTGGATTTGGCATGTTCGTTTCGTTTCTGGACGAATCGGTGCATCGTTCCATTTCCGGCCCGGATCGATGCATTAAATGCAACACCGGCATGATTTTTGGCACAGTAACGAAAATGACCCAAACGAACCAAAACATCACTATTGGCTACATAAATGTGGATTTGGCATGTTCGTTTCGTTTCTGGACGAATCGAAGCATCGTTTCATTTCCGGCCCGGATCGGTGCATTAAATGCAACACCGGCATGGTTTTCGGCACAGTAACGAAACTGACCCAAACGAACCAAAACATTACTATTGGGTCCAAAAAAGTGGATTGGGTGCGTTCATTTTGTTTCTGGATGAATCGGTGCATCGTTTCATTTCCGGCCCGGATCGATGCTTTAAATGCAACACTGGCATGATTTTCGTCACAGTAACGAAACTGACCCAAACGAATCAAACATAACTATTGGGTCCAAAAAAGTGGATGGGGTGCATTTGTTTCATTTCTGGACGAATCGGTGCATCCTTTCATCTCCGGCCCGGATCGGTGCATTAAATGAAACACCGGCATGGTTTTCGGCACAGTAACGAAACTGACCCAAACGAACCAAAACATCACTATTGGGTCCAAAAAAGTCGATTGATCACGTTCGTTTCATTTCTGGATGAATCGGTGCATCATTCCATTTCCGGCCCGGATCGATGCATTAAATGCAACACCGGCATGATTTTCGTCACAGTAACGAAACTGACCCAAACGAACCGAAACATAACTATTGGCTACATAAATGTGGATTTGGCATGTTCGTTTCGTTTCTGGACGAATCGGAGCATCGTTTCATTTCCGGCCCGGATTGGTGCATTAAATGCAACACCGGCATGGTTTTCGGCATAGTAACGAAACTGACCCAAACGAACCAAAACATTACTATTGGGTCCAAAAAAGTGGATTGGGTGCGTTCATTTTGTTTCTGGATGAATCGGTGCATCGTTTCATCTCCGGCCCGGATCGGTGCATTAAATGCAACACCGGCATGGTTTTCGGCACAGTAACGAAACTGACCCAAACGAACCAAAACATTACTATTGGGTCCAAAAAAGTGGATTGGGTGCGTTCATTTTGTTTCTGGATGAATCGGTGCATCATTTCATTTCCGGCCCGGATCGATGCATTAGATGCAACACTGGCATGATTTTCGTCACAGTAACGAAACTGACCCAAACGAACCAAAACAAAACTATTGGGTCCAAAAAAGTTGATTGGGCGCGTTCGTTTCATTTCTGGATGAATCGGTGTATCATTTCATTTCCGGCCCGGATCGGTGCATTAAATGCAACACCGGCATGGTTTTCGGCACAGTAACGAAACTGACCCAAACGAACCAAAACATCACTATTGGGTCCAAAAAAGTGGATTGGGTGCGTTCATTTTGTTTCTAGATGAATCGGTGCATCGTTCCATTTCCGGCCCGGATCGATGCATTAAATGCAACACCGGCATGATTTTTGGCACAGTAACGAAAATGACCCAAACGAACCAAAACATCACTATTGGCTACATAAATGTGGATTTGGCATGTTCGTTTCGTTTCTGGACGAATCGGTGCATCGTTTCATTTCCGGCCCGGATCGGTGCATTAAATGCAACACCGGCATGGTTTTCGGCACAGTAACGAAACTGACCAAAACGAACCAAAACATTACTATTGGGTCCAAAAAAGTGGATTGGGTGCGTTCATTTTGTTTCTGCATGAATCGGTGCAACGTTTCATTTCCGGCCCGGATCGATGCATTAAATGCAACACCGGCATGATTTTTGGCACAGTAACGAAAATGGCCCAAACGAACCAAAACATCACTATTGGCTACATAAATGTGGATTTGGCATGTTCGTTTCGTTTCTGGACAAATCGGTGCATCGTTTCATTTCCGGCCCGGATCGGTGCATTAAATGCAACACCGGCATGGTTTTCGGCACAGTAACGAAACTGACCCAAACGAACCAAAACATTACTATTGGGTCCAAAAAAGTGGATTGGGTGTGTTCATTTTGTTTCTGGATGAATCGGTGCATCGTTTCATTTCCGGCCCGGATCGATGCATTAAATGCAACACTAGCTGATTTTCGTCACAGTAACGAAACTGACCCAAACGAATCAAACATAACTATTGGGTCCAAAAAAGTGGATTGGGTGCGTTTGTTTCATTTCTGGACGAATCGGTGCATCCTTTCATCTCCGGCCCGGATTGGTGCATTAAATGAAACACCGGCATGGTTTTCGGCACAGTAACGAAACTGACCCAAACGAACCAAAACATCACTATTGGGTCCAAAAAAGTCGATTGATCGCGTTCGTTTCATTTCTGGATGAATCGGTGCATCATTCCATTTCCGGCCCGGATCGATGCATTAAATGCAACACCGGCATGATTTTTGGCACAGTAACGAAAATGACCCAAACGAACCAAAACATCACTATTGGCTACATAAATGTGGATTTGGCATGTTCGTTTCGTTTCTGGACGAATCGGTGCATCGTTTCATTTCCGGCCCGGATCGGTGCATTAAATGCAACACCGGCATGGTTTTCGGCACAGTAACGAAACTGACCCAAACGAACCAAAACATTACTATTGGGTCCAAAAAAGTGGATTGGGTGCGTTCATTTTGTTTCTGGATGAATCGGTGCATCGTTTAATTTCCGGCCCGGATCGATGCATTAGATGCAACACTGGCATGATTTTCGTCACAGTAACGAAACTGACCCAAACGAACCGAAACATAACTATTGGGTCCAGAAAAGTGGATTGGGTGCGTTTGTTTCATTTCTGGACGAATCGGTGCATCGTTTCATTTCCGGCCCGGATCGGTGCATTAAATGCAACACCGGCATGGTTTTCGGCACAGTAACGAAACTGACCCAAACGAACCAAAACATCATTATTGGGTCCAAAAAAGTGGATTGGGTGCGTTCATTTTGTTTCTAGATGAATCGGTGCATCGTTCCATTTCCGGCCCGGATCGATGCATTAAATGCAACACCGGCATGATTTTTGTCACAGTAACGAAACTGACCCAAACGAACCGATACATAACTATTGGGTCCAAAAAAGTGGATTGGGTGCGTTTGTTTCATTTCTGGACGAATCGGTGCATCCTTTCATCTCCGGCCCGGATCGGTGCATTAAATGCAACACCGGCAAGGTTTTCGGCACAGTAACGAAACTGACCCAAACGAACCAAAACATCACTATTGGGTCCAAAAAAGTGGATTGGGTGCGTTCATTTTGTTTCTAGATGAATCGGTGCATCATTCCATTTCCGGCCCGGATCGATGCATTAAATGCAACACCGGCATGATTTTTGGCACAGTAACGAAAATGACCCAAACGAACTAAAACATCACTATTGGCTACATAAATGTGGATTTGGCATGTTCGTTTCGTTTCTGGACGAATCGGTGCATCGTTTCATTTCCGGCCCGGATCGGTGCATTAAATGCAACACCGGCATGGTTTTCGGCACAGTAACGAAACTGACCCAAACGAACCAAAACATTACTATTGGGTCCAAAAAAGTGGATTGGGTGCGTTCATTTTGTTTCTGGTCGAATCGGTGCATCGTTTCATTTCCGGCCCGGATCGATGCATTAAATGCAACACCGGCATGATTTTTGGCACAGTAACGAAAATGACCCAAACGAACCAAAACATCACTATTGGCTACATAAATGTGGATTTGGCATGTTCGTTTCGTTTCTGGACGAATCGGTGCATCGTTTCATTTCCGGCCCGGATCGGTGCATTAAATGCAACACCGGCATGGTTTTCGGCACAGTAACGAAACTGACCCAAATGAACCAAAACATTACTATTGGGTCCAAAGAAGTGGATTGGGTGCGTTAATTTTGTTTCTGGATGAATCGGTGCATCGTTTCATTTCCGGCCCGGATCGATGCATTAAATGCAACACCGGCATTGTTTTCGGCACAGTAACGAAACTGACCCAAACGAACCAAAACAAAACTATTGGGTCCAAAAAAGTTGATTGGGCGCGTTCGTTTCATTTCTGGATGAATCGGTGTATCATTTCATTTCCGGCCCGGATCGGTGCATTAAATGCAACACCGGCATGGTTTTCGGCACAGTAACGAAACTGACCCAAACGAACCAAAACATCACTATTGGGTCCAAAAAAGTGGATTGGGTGCGTTCATTTTGTTTCTAGATGAATCGGTGCATCGTTCCATTTCCGGCCCGGATCGATGCATTAAATGCAACACCGGCATGATTTTTGGCACAGTAACGAAAATGACCCAAACGAACCAAAACATCACTATTGGCTACATAAATGTGGATTTGGCATGTTCGTTTCGTTTCTGGACGAATCGGTGCATCGTTTCATTTCCGGCCCGGATCGGTGCATTAAATGCAACACCGGCATGGTTTTCGGCACAGTAACGAAACTGACCCAAACGAACCAAAACATTACTATTGGGTCCAAAAAAGTGGATTGGGTGCGTTCATTTTGTTTCTGGATGAATCGGTGCATCGTTTAATTTCCGGCCCGGATCGATGCATTAGATGCAACACTGGCATGATTTTCGTCACAGTAACGAAACTGACCCAAACGAACCGAAACATAACTATTGGGTCCAGAAAAGTGGATTGGGTGCGTTTGTTTCATTTCTGGACGAATCGGTGCATCGTTTCATTTCCGGCCCGGATCGGTGCATTAAATGCAACACCGGCATGGTTTTCGGCACAGTAACGAAACTGACCCAAACGAACCAAAACATCATTATTGGGTCCAAAAAAGTGGATTGGGTGCGTTCATTTTGTTTCTAGATGAATCGGTGCATCGTTCCATTTCCGGCCCGGATCGATGCATTAAATGCAACACCGGCATGATTTTTGTCACAGTAACGAAACTGACCCAAACGAACCGATACATAACTATTGGGTCCAAAAAAGTGCATTGGGTGCGTTTGTTTCATTTCTGGACGAATCGGTGCATCCTTTCATCTCCGGCCCGGATCGGTGCATTAAATGCAACACCGGCAAGCTTTTCGGCACAGTAACGAAACTGACCCAAACGAACCAAAACATCACTATTGGGTCCAAAAAAGTGGATTGGGTGCGTTCATTTTGTTTCTAGATGAATCGGTGCATCATTCCATTTCCGGCCCGGATCGATGCATTAAATGCAACACCGGCATGATTTTTGGCACAGTAACGAAAATGACCCAAACGAACTAAAACATCACTATTGGCTACATAAATGTGGATTTGGCATGTTCGTTTCGTTTCTGGACGAATCGGTGCATCGTTTCATTTCCGGCCCGGATCGGTGCATTAAATGCAACACCGGCATGGTTTTCGGCACAGTAACGAAACTGACCCAAACGAACCAAAACATTACTATTGGGTCCAAAAAAGTGGATTGGGTGCGTTCATTTTGTTTCTGGTCGAATCGGTGCATCGTTTCATTTCCGGCCCGGATCGATGCATTAAATGCAACACCGGCATGATTTTTGGCACAGTAACGAAAATGACCCAAACGAACCAAAACATCACTATTGGCTACATAAATGTGGATTTGGCATGTTCGTTTCGTTTCTGGACGAATCGGTGCATCGTTTCATTTCCGGCCCGGATCGGTGCATTAAATGCAACACCGGCATGGTTTTCGGCACAGTAACGAAACTGACCCAAATGAACCAAAACATTACTATTGGGTCCAAAGAAGTGGATTGGGTGCGTTAATTTTGTTTCTGGATGAATCGGTGCATCGTTTCATTTCCGGCCCGGATCGATGCATTAAATGCAACACCGGCATTGTTTTCGGCACAGTAACGAAACTGACCCAAACGAACCAAAACAAAACTATTGGGTCCAAAAAAGTTGATTGGGCGCGTTCGTTTCATTTCTGGATGAATCGGTGTATCATTTCATTTCCGGCCCGGATCGGTGCATTAAATGCAACACCGGCATGGTTTTCGGCACAGTAACGAAACTGACCCAAACGAACCAAAACATCACTATTGGGTCCAAAAAAGTGGATTGGGTGCGTTCATTTTGTTTCTAGATGAATCGGTGCATCGTTCCATTTCCGGCCCGGATCGATGCATTAAATGCAACACCGGCATGATTTTTGGCACAGTAACGAAAATGACCCAAACGAACCAAAACATCACTATTGGCTACATAAATGTGGATTTGGCATGTTCGTTTCGTTTCTGGACGAATCGGTGCATCGTTTCATTTCCGGCCCGGATCGGTGCATTAAATGCAACACCGGCATGGTTTTCGGCACAGTAACGAAACTGACCAAAACGAACCAAAACATTACTATTGGGTCCAAAAAAGTGGATTGGGTGCGTTCATTTTGTTTCTGCATGAATCGGTGCAACGTTTCATTTCCGGCCCGGATCGATGCATTAAATGCAACACCGGCATGATTTTTGGCACAGTAACGAAAATGACCCAAACGAACCAAAACATCACTATTGGCTACATAAATGTGGATTTGGCATGTTCGTTTCGTTTCTGGACGAATCGGTGCATCGTTTCATTTCCGGCCCGGATCGGTGCATTAAATGCAACACCGGCATGGTTTTCGGCACAGTAACGAAACTGACCCAAACGAACCAAAACATCATTATTGGGTCCAAAAAAGTGGATTGGGTGCGTTCATTTTGTTTCTAGATGAATCGGTGCATCGTTCCATTTCCGGCTCGGATCGATGCATTAAATGCAACACCGGCATGATTTTTGTCACAGTAACGAAACTGACCCAAACGAACCGATACATAACTATTGGGTCCAAAAAAGTGGATTGGGTGCGTTTGTTTCATTTCTGGACGAATCGGTGCATCCTTTCATCTCCGGCCCGGATCGGTGCATTAAATGCAACACCGGCAAGGTTTTCGGCACAGTAACGAAACTGACCCAAACGAACCAAAACATCACTATTGGGTCCAAAAAAGTGGATTGGGTGCGTTCATTTTGTTTCTAGATGAATCGGTGCATCGTTCCATTTCCGGCCCGGATCGATGCATTAAATGCAACACCGGCATGATTTTTGGCACAGTAACGAAAATGACCCAAACGAACCAAAACATCACTATTGGCTACATAAATGTGGATTTGGCATGTTCGTTTCGTTTCTGGACGAATCGGTGCATCGTTTCATTTCCGGCCCGGATCGGTGCATTAAATGCAACACCGGCATGGTTTTCGGCACAGTAACGAAACTGACCCAAACGAACCAAAACATTACTATTGGGTCCAAAAAAGTGGATTGGGTGCGTTCATTTTGTTTCTGGATGAATCGGTGCATCGTTTAATTTCTGGCCCGGATCGATGCATTAGATGCAACACTGGCATGATTTTCGTCACAGTAACGAAACTGACCCAAACGAACCGAAACATAACTATTGGGTCCAGAAAAGTGGATTGGGTGCGTTTGTTTCATTTCTGGACGAATCGGTGCATCGTTTCATTTCCGGCCCGGATCGGTGCATTAAATGCAACACCGGCATGGTTTTCGGCACAGTAACGAAACTGACCCAAACGAACCAAAACATCATTATTGGGTCCAAAAAAGTGGATTGGGTGCGTTCATTTTGTTTCTAGATGAATCGGTGCATCGTTCCATTTCCGGCCCGGATCGATGCATTAAATGCAACACCGGCATGATTTTTGTCACAGTAACGAAACTGACCCAAACGAACCGATACATAACTATTGGGTCCAAAAAAGTGGATTGGGTGCGTTTGTTTCATTTCTGGACGAATCGGTGCATCCTTTCATCTCCGGCCCGGATCGGTGCATTAAATGCAACACCGGCAAGGTTTTCGGCACAGTAACGAAACTGACCCAAACGAACCAAAACATCACTATTGGGTCCAAAAAAGTGGATTGGGTGCGTTCATTTTGTTTCTAGATGAATCGGTGCATCATTCCATTTCCGGCCCGGATCGATGCATTAAATGCAACACCGGCATGATTTTTGGCACAGTAACGAAAATGACCCAAACGAACTAAAACATCACTATTGGCTACATAAATGTGGATTTGGCATGTTCGTTTCGTTTCTGGACGAATCGGTGCATCGTTTCATTTCCGGCCCGGATCGGTGCATTAAATGCAACACCGGCATGGTTTTCGGCACAGTAACGAAACTGACCCAAACGAACCAAAACATTACTATTGGGTCCAAAAAAGTGGATTGGGTGCGTTCATTTTGTTTCTGGTCGAATCGGTGCATCGTTTCATTTCCGGCCCGGATCGATGCATTAAATGCAACACCGGCATGATTTTTGGCACAGTAACGAAAATGACCCAAACGAACCAAAACATCACTATTGGCTACATAAATGTGGATTTGGCATGTTCGTTTCGTTTCTGGACGAATCGGTGCATCGTTTCATTTCCGGCCCGGATCGGTGCATTAAATGCAACACCGGCATGGTTTTCGGCACAGTAACGAAACTGACCCAAATGAACCAAAACATTACTATTGGGTCCAAAGAAGTGGATTGGGTGCGTTAATTTTGTTTCTGGATGAATCGGTGCATCGTTTCATTTCCGGCCCGGATCGATGCATTAAATGCAACACCGGCATTGTTTTCGGCACAGTAACGAAACTGACCCAAACGAACCAAAACAAAACTATTGGGTCCAAAAAAGTTGATTGGGCGCGTTCGTTTCATTTCTGGATGAATCGGTGTATCATTTCATTTCCGGCCCGGATCGGTGCATTAAATGCAACACCGGCATGGTTTTCGGCACAGTAACGAAACTGACCCAAACGAACCAAAACATCACTATTGGGTCCAAAAAAGTGGATTGGGTGCGTTCATTTTGTTTCTAGATGAATCGGTGCATCGTTCCATTTCCGGCCCGGATCGATGCATTAAATGCAACACCGGCATGATTTTTGGCACAGTAACGAAAATGACCCAAACGAACCAAAACATCACTATTGGCTACATAAATGTGGATTTGGCATGTTCGTTTCGTTTCTGGACGAATCGGTGCATCGTTTCATTTCCGGCCCGGATCGGTGCATTAAATGCAACACCGGCATGGTTTTCGGCACAGTAACGAAACTGACCAAAACGAACCAAAACATTACTATTGGGTCCAAAAAAGTGGATTGGGTGCGTTCATTTTGTTTCTGCATGAATCGGTGCAACGTTTCATTTCCGGCCCGGATCGATGCATTAAATGCAACACCGGCATGATTTTTGGCACAGTAACGAAAATGACCCAAACGAACCAAAACATCACTATTGGCTACATAAATGTGGATTTGGCATGTTCGTTTCGTTTCTGGACGAATCGGTGCATCGTTTCATTTCCGGCCCGGATCGGTGCATTAAATGCAACACCGGCATGGTTTTCGGCACAGTAACGAAACTGACCAAAACGAACCAAAACATTACTATTGGGTCCAAAAAAGTGGATTGGGTGCGTTCATTTTGTTTCTGCATGAATCGGTGCAACGTTTCATTTCCGGCCCGGATCGATGCATTAAATGCAACACTGGCATGATTTTCGTCACAGTAACGAAACTGACCCAAACGAACCGAAACATAACTATTGGGTCCAAAAAAGTGGATTGGGTGCGTTTGTTTCATTTCTGGACGAATCGGTGCATCGTTTCTTTTCCGGCCCGGATCGGTGCATTAAATGCAACACCGGCATGGTTTTCGGCACAGTAACGAAACTGACCCAAACGAACTAAAACATCACTATTGCGTCCAAAAAAGTGGATTGGGTGCGCTCATTTTGTTTCTAGATGAATCGGTGCATCGTTCCATTTCCGGCCCGGATGGATGCATTAGATGCAACACTGGCATGATTTTCGTCACAGTAACGAAACTGACCCAAACGAACCGAAACATAACTATTGGGTCCAAAAAAGTGGATTGGGTGCGTTTGTTTCATTTCTGGACGAATCGGTGCATCGTTTCATTTCCGGCCCGGATCGGTGCATTAAATGCAACACCGGCATGGTTTTCGGCACATTAACGAAACTGACCCAAATGAACCAAAACATTACTATTGGGTCAAAAAAAGTGGATTGGGTGCGTTCATTTTGTTTCTAGATGAATCGGTGCATCGTTCCATTTCCGGCCCGGATGGATGCATTAGATGCAACACTGGCATGATTTTCGTCACAGTAACGAAACTGACCCAAACGAACCGAAACATAACTATTGGGTCCACAAAAGTGGATTGGGTGCGTTTGTTTCATTTCTGGACGAATCGGTGCATCGTTTCTTTTCCGGCCCGGATCGGTGCATTAAATGCAACACCGGCATGGTTTTCGGCACAGTAACGAAACTGACCCTAACGAACCAAAACATCACTATTGGGTCCAAAAAAGTGGATTGGGTGCGTTCATTTTGTTTCTAGATGAATCGGTGCATCGTTCCATTTCCGGCCCGGATCGATGCATTAAATGCAACACCGGCATGATTTTTGGCACAGTAACGAAAATGGCCCAAACGAACCAAAACATCACTATTGGCTACATAAATGTGGATTTGGCATGTTCGTTTCGTTTCTGGATGAATCGGTGCATCGTTTCATTTCCGGCCCGGATCGGTGCATTAAATGCAACACCGGCATGGTTTTCGGCACAGTAACGAAACTGACCCAAACGAACCAAAACATTACTATTGAGTCCAAAAAAGTGGATTGGGTGCGTTCATTTTGTTTCTGGATGAATCGGTGCATCGTTTCATTTCCGGCCCGGATCGATGCATTAAATGCAACACTGGCATGATTTTCGTCACAGTAACGAAACTGACCCAAACGAATCAAACATAACTATTGGCTCCAAAAAAGTGGATTGGGTGCGTTTGTTTCATTTCTGGACGAATCGGTGCATCGTTTCATCTCCGGCCCGGATCGGTGCATTAAATGAAACACCGGCATGGTTTTCGGCACAGTAACGAAACTGACCCAAACGAACCAAAACATCACTATTGGGTCCAAAAAAGTCGATTGATCACGTTCGTTTCATTTCTGGATGAATCGGTGCATCATTCCATTTCCGGCCCGGATCGATGCATTAAATGCAACACCGGCATGATTTTTGGCACAGTAACGAAAATGACCCAAACGAACCAAAACATCACTATTGGCTACATAAATGTGGATTTGGCATGTTCGTTTCGTTTCTGGACGAATCGGTGCATCGTTTCATTTCCGGCCCGGATCGGTGCATTAAATGCAACACCGGCATGGTTTTTGGCACAGTAACAAAACTGACACAAACGAACCAAAACATTACTATTGGGTCCAAAAAAGTGGATTGGGTGCGTTCATTTTGTTTCTGGATGAATCGGTGCATCGTTTAATTTCCGGCCCGGATCGATGCATTAGATGCAACACTGGCATGATTTTCGTCACAGTAACGAAACTAACCCAAACGAACCGAAACATAACTATTGGGTCCAGAAAAGTGGATTGGGTGCGTTTGTTTCATTTCTGGACGAATCGGTGCATCGTTTCATTTCCGGCCCGGATCGGTGCATTAAATGCAACACTGGCATGGTTTTCGGCACAGTAACGAAACTGACCCAAACGAACCAAAACATCACTATTGGGTCCAAAAAAGTGGATTGGGTGCGTTAATTTAGTTTCTGGATGAATCGGTGCATCGTTCCATTTCTGGCCCGGATCGATGCATTAAATGCAACACCGGCATGGTTTTCGGCACAGTAACGAAACTGACCCAAACGAACCAAAACAAAACTATTGGGTCCAAAAAAGTCGATTGGGCGCGTTCGTTTCATTTCTGGATGAATCGGTGTATCATTTCATTTTCGGCCCGGATCGGTGCATTAAATGCAACACCGGCATGGTTTTCGGCACAGTAACGAAACTGACCCAAACGAACCAAAACAAAACTATTGGGTCCAAAAAAGTCGATTGGGCGCGTTCGTTTCATTTCTGGATGAATCGGTTTATCATTTCATTTTCGGCCCGGATCGGTGCATTAAATGCAACACCGGCATGGTTTTCGGCACAGTAACGAAACTGACCCAAACGAACCAAAACATCACTATTGGGTCCAAAAAAGTGGATTGGGTGCGTTAATTTTGTTTCTGGATGAATCGGTGCATCGTTCCATTTCTGGCCCGGATCGATGCATTAAATGCAACACCGGCATGGTTTTCGGCACAGTAACGAAACTGACCCAAACGAACCAAAACAAAACTATTGGGTCCAAAAAAGTCGATTGGGCGCGTTCGTTTCATTTCTGGATGAATCGGTGTATCATTTCATTTTCGGCCCGGATCGGTGCATTAAATGCAACACCGGCATGGTTTTCGGCACAGTAACGAAACTGACCCAAACGAACCAAAACATCACTATTGGGTCCAAAAAAGTGGATTGGGTGCGTTCATTTTGTTTCTAGATGAATCGGTGCATCGTATCATTTCCGGCCCGGATCGATGCATTAAATGCAACACCGGCATGATTTTTGGCACAGTAACGAAAATGACCCAAACGAATCACATAAATGTGGATTGGGTGCGTTTGTTTTGTTTCTGGATGAATCGGTGCATCGTTTCTTTTCCGGCCCGGATCGGTGCATTAAATGCAACACCGGCATGGTTTTCGGCACAGTAACGAAACTGACCCAAACGAACCAAAACATCACTATTGGGTCCAAAAAAGTGGATTGGGTGCGTTCATTTTGTTTCTAGATGAATCGGTGCATCGTTCCATTTCCGGCCCGGATCGGTGCATTAAATGAAACACCGGCATGGTTTTCGGCACAGTAACGAAACTGACCCAAACGAACCAAAACATCACTATTGGGTCCAAAAAAGTCGATTGATCGCGTTCGTTTCATTTCTGGATGAATCGGTGCATCATTCCATTTCCGGCCCGGATCGATGCATTAAATGCAACACCGGCATGATTTTTGGCACAGTAACGAAAATGACCCAAACGAACCAAAACATCACTATTGGCTACATAAATGTGGATTTGGCATGTTCGTTTCGTTTCTGGACGAATCGGTGCATCGTTTCATTTCCGGCCCGGATCGGTGCATTAAATGCAACACCGGCATGGTTTTCGGCACAGTAACAAAACTGACCCAAACGAACCAAAACATTACTATTGGGTCCAAAAAAGTGGATTGGGTGCGTTCATTTTGTTTCTGGATGAATCGGTGCATCGTTTAATTTCCGGCCCGGATCGATGCATTAAATGCAACACCGGCATGGTTTTCGGCACAGTAACGAAACTGACCCAAACGAACCAAAACATCACTATTGGGTCCAAAAAAGTGGATTGGGTGCGTTCATTTTGTTTCTAGATGAATCGGTGCATCGTTCCATTTCCGGCCCGGATCGGTGCATTAAATGAAACACCGGCATGGTTTTCGGCACAGTAACGAAACTGACCCAAACGAACCAAAACATCACTATTGGGTCCAAAAAAGTCGATTGATCGCGTTCGTTTCATTTCTGGATGAATCGGTGCATCATTCCATTTCCGGCCCGGATCGATGCATTAAATGCAACACCGGCATGATTTTTGGCACAGTAACGAAAATGACCCAAACGAACCAAAACATCACTATTGGCTACATAAATGTGGATTTGGCATGTTCGTTTCGTTTCTGGACGAATCGGTGCATCGTTTCATTTCCGGCCCGGATCGGTGCATTAAATGCAACACCGGCATGGTTTTCGGCACAGTAACAAAACTGACCCAAACGAACCAAAACATTACTATTGGGTCCAAAAAAGTGGATTGGGTGCGTTCATTTTGTTTCTGGATGAATCGGTGCATCGTTTAATTTCCGGCCCGGATCGATGCATTAGATGCAACACTGGCATGATTTTCGTCACAGTAACGAAACTAACCCAAACGAACCGAAACATAACTATTGGGTCCAGAAAAGTGGATTGGGTGCGTTTGTTTCATTTCTTGACGAATCGGTGCATCGTTTCATTTCCGGCCCGGATCGGTGCATTAAATGCAACACCGGCATGGTTTTCGGCACAGTAACGAAACTGACCCAAACGAACCAAAACAAAACTATTGGGTCCAAAAAAGTCGATTGGGCGCGTTCGTTTCATTTCTGGATGAATCGGTTTATCATTTCATTTTCGGCCCGGATCGGTGCATTACACCGGCATGGTTTTCGGCACAGTAACGAAACTGACCCAAACGAACCAAAACATCACTATTGGGTCCAAAAAAGTGGATTGGGTGCGTTCATTTTGTTTCTAGATGAATCGGTGCATCGTATCATTTCCGGCCCGGATCGATGCATTAAATGCAACACCGGCATGATTTTTGGCACAGTAACGAAAATGACCCAAACGAACCACATAAATGTGGATTGGGTGCGTTTGTTTTGTTTCTGGATGAATCGGTGCATCGATTCTTTTCCGGCCCAGATCGGTGCATTAAATGCAACACCGGCATGGTTTTCGGCACAGTAACGAAACTGACCCAAACGAACCAAAACATCACTATTGGGTCCAAAAAAGTGGATTGGGTGCGTTCATTTTGTTTCTAGATGAATCGGTGCATCGTTCCATTTCCGGCCCGGATCGATGCATTAAATGCAACACCGGCATGATTTTTGGCACAGTAACGAAAATGACCCAAACGAACCAAAACATCACTATTGGCTACATAAATGTGGATTTGGCATGTTCGTTTCGTTTCTGGACGAATCGGTGCATCGTTTCATTTCCGGCCCGGATCGGTGCATTAAATGCAACACCGGCATGGTTTTCGGCACAGTAACGAAACTGACCCAAACGAACCAAAACATTACTATTGGGTCCAAAAAAGTGGATTGGGTGCGTTCATTTTGTTTCTGGATGAATCGGTGCATCATTTCATTTCCTGCCCGGATCGATGCATTAGATGCAACACTGGCATGATTTTCGTCACAGTAACGAAACTGACCCAAACGAACCGAAACGTAACTATTGGGTCCAAAAAAGTGGATTGGGTGCGTTTGTTTCATTTCTGGATGAATCGGTGCATCGTTTCATTTCCGGCCCGGATCGGTGTATTAAATGCAACACCGGCATGGTTTTCGGCACAGTAACGAAACTGACCCAAACGAACCAAAACATTACTATTGGGTCCAAAAAAGTGGATTGGGTGCGTTCATTTTGTTTCTGGATGAATCGGTGCATCGTTTCTTTTCCGGCCCGGATCGATGCATTAGATGCAACACTGGCATGATTTTCGTCACAGTAACGAAACTGACCCAAACGAACCGAAACATAACTATTGGGTCCAAAAAAGTGGATTGGGTGCGTTTGTTTCATTTCTGGACGAATCGGTGCATCGTTTCTTTTCCGGCCCGGATCGGTGCATTAAATGCAACACCGGCATGGTTTTCGGCACAGTAACGAAACTGACCCTAATGAACCAAAACATCACTATTGGGTCCAAAAAAGTGGATTGGGTGCGTTCATTTTGTTTCTAGATGAATCGGTGCATCGTTCCATTTCCGGCCCGGATCGATGCATTAAATGCAACACCGGCATGATTTTTGGCACAGTAACGAAAATGGCCCAAACGAACCAAAACATCACTATTGGCTACATAAATGTGGATTTGGCATGTTCGTTTCGTTTCTGGATGAATCGGTGCATCGTTTCATTTCCGGCCCGGATCGGTGCATTAAATGCAACACCGGCATGGTTTTCGGCACAGTAACGAAACTGACCCAAACGAACCAAAACATTACTATTGGGTCCAAAAAAGTGGATTGGGTGCGTTCATTTTGTTTCTGGATGAATCGGTGCATCGTTTCATTTCCGGCCCGGATCGATGCATTAAATGCAACACTGGCATGATTTTCGTCACAGTAACGAAACTGACCCAAACGAATCAAACATAACTATTGGCTCCAAAAAAGTGGATTGGGTGCGTTTGTTTCATTTCTGGACGAATCGGTGCATCCTTTCATCTCCGGCCCGGATCGGTGCATTAAATGAAACACCGGCATGGTTTTCGGCACAGTAACGAAACTGACCCAAACGAACCAAAACATCACTATTGGGTCCAAAAAAGTCGATTGATCGCGTTCGTTTCATTTCTGGATGAATCGGTGCATCATTCCATTTCCGGCCCGGATCGATGCATTAAATGCAACACCGGCATGATTTTTGGCACAGTAACGAAAATGACCCAAACGAACCAAAACATCACTATTGGCTACATAAATGTGGATTTGGCATGTTCGTTTCGTTTCTGGACGAATCGGTGCATCGTTTCATTTCCGGCCCGGATCGGTGCATTAAATGCAACACCGGCATGGTTTTTGGCACAGTAACAAAACTGACACAAACGAACCAAAACATTACTATTGGGTCCAAAAAAGTGGATTGGGTGCGTTCATTTTGTTTCTGGATGAATCGGTGCATCGTTTAATTTCCGGCCCGGATCGATGCATTAGATGCAACACTGGCATGATTTTCGTCACAGTAACGAAACTAACCCAAACGAACCGAAACATAACTATTGGGTCCAGAAAAGTGGATTGGGTGCGTTTGTTTCATTTCTGGACGAATCGGTGCATCGTTCCATTTCTGGCCCGGATCGATGCATTAAATGCAACACCGGCATGGTTTTCGGCACAGTAACGAAACTGACCCAAACGAACCAAAACAAAACTATTGGGTCCAAAAAAGTCGATTGGGCGCGTTCGTTTCATTTCTGGATGAATCGGTGTATCATTTCATTTTCGGCCCGGATCGGTGCATTAAATGCAACACCGGCATGGTTTTCGGCACAGTAACGAAACTGACCCAAACGAACCAAAACAAAACTATTGGGTCCAAAAAAGTCGATTGGGCGCGTTCGTTTCATTTCTGGATGAATCGGTTTATCATTTCATTTTCGGCCCGGATCGGTGCATTACACCGGCATGGTTTTCGGCACAGTAACGAAACTGACCCAAACGAACCAAAACATCACTATTGGGTCCAAAAAAGTGGATTGGGTGCGTTCATTTTGTTTCTAGATGAATCGGTGCATCGTATCATTTCCGGCCCGGATCGATGCATTAAATGCAACACCGGCATGATTTTTGGCACAGTAACGAAAATGACCCAAACGAACCACATAAATGTGGATTGGGTGCGTTTGTTTTGTTTCTGGATGAATCGGTGCATCGTTTCTTTTCCGGCCCAGATCGGTGCATTAAATGCAACACCGGCATGGTTTTCGGCACAGTAACGAAACTGACCCAAACGAACCAAAACATCACTATTGGGTCCAAAAAAGTGGATTGGGTGCGTTCATTTTGTTTCTAGATGAATCGGTGCATCGTTCCATTTCCGGCCCGGATCGATGCATTAAATGCAACACCGGCATGATTTTTGGCACAGTAACGAAAATGACCCAAACGAACCAAAACATCACTATTGGCTACATAAATGTGGATTTGGCATGTTCGTTTCGTTTCTGGACGAATCGGTGCATCGTTTCATTTCCGGCCCGGATCGGTGCATTAAATGCAACACCGGCATGGTTTTCGGCACAGTAACGAAACTGACCCAAACGAACCAAAACATTACTATTGGGTCCAAAAAAGTGGATTGGGTGCGTTCATTTTGTTTCTGGATGAATCGGTGCATCATTTCATTTCCTGCCCGGATCGATGCATTAGATGCAACACTGGCATGATTTTCGTCACAGTAACGAAACTGACCCAAACGAACCGAAACGTAACTATTGGGTCCAAAAAAGTGGATTGGGTGCGTTTGTTTCATTTCTGGATGAATCGGTGCATCGTTTCATTTCCGGCCCGGATCGGTGTATTAAATGCAACACCGGCATGGTTTTCGGCACAGTAACGAAACTGACCCAAACGAACCAAAACATTACTATTGGGTCCAAAAAAGTGGATTGGGTGCGTTCATTTTGTTTCTGGATGAATCGGTGCATCGTTTCTTTTCCGGCCCGGATCGATGCATTAGATGCAACACTGGCATGATTTTCGTCACAGTAACGAAACTGACCCAAACGAACCGAAACATAACTATTGGGTCCAAAAAAGTGGATTGGGTGCGTTTGTTTCATTTCTGGACGAATCGGTGCATCGTTTCTTTTCCGGCCCGGATCGGTGCATTAAATGCAACACCGGCATGGTTTTCGGCACAGTAACGAAACTGACCCTAATGAACCAAAACATCACTATTGGGTCCAAAAAAGTGGATTGGGTGCGTTCATTTTGTTTCTAGATGAATCGGTGCATCGTTCCATTTCCGGCCCGGATCGATGCATTAAATGCAACACCGGCATGATTTTTGGCACAGTAACGAAAATGGCCCAAACGAACCAAAACATCACTATTGGCTACATAAATGTGGATTTGGCATGTTCGTTTCGTTTCTGGATGAATCGGTGCATCGTTTCATTTCCGGCCCGGATCGGTGCATTAAATGCAACACCGGCATGGTTTTCGGCACAGTAACGAAACTGACCCAAACGAACCAAAACATTACTATTGGGTCCAAAAAAGTGGATTGGGTGCGTTCATTTTGTTTCTGGATGAATCGGTGCATCGTTTCATTTCCGGCCCGGATCGATGCATTAAATGCAACACTGGCATGATTTTCGTCACAGTAACGAAACTGACCCAAACGAATCAAACATAACTATTGGCTCCAAAAAAGTGGATTGGGTGCGTTTGTTTCATTTCTGGACGAATCGGTGCATCCTTTCATCTCCGGCCCGGATCGGTGCATTAAATGAAACACCGGCATGGTTTTCGGCACAGTAACGAAACTGACCCAAACGAACCAAAACATCACTATTGGGTCCAAAAAAGTCGATTGATCGCGTTCGTTTCATTTCTGGATGAATCGGTGCATCATTCCATTTCCGGCCCGGATCGATGCATTAAATGCAACACCGGCATGATTTTTGGCACAGTAACGAAAATGACCCAAACGAACCAAAACATCACTATTGGCTACATAAATGTGGATTTGGCATGTTCGTTTCGTTTCTGGACGAATCGGTGCATCGTTTCATTTCCGGCCCGGATCGGTGCATTAAATGCAACACCGGCATGGTTTTTGGCACAGTAACAAAACTGACACAAACGAACCAAAACATTACTATTGGGTCCAAAAAAGTGGATTGGGTGCGTTCATTTTGTTTCTGGATGAATCGGTGCATCGTTTAATTTCCGGCCCGGATCGATGCATTAGATGCAACACTGGCATGATTTTCGTCACAGTAACGAAACTAACCCAAACGAACCGAAACATAACTATTGGGTCCAGAAAAGTGGATTGGGTGCGTTTGTTTCATTTCTGGACGAATCGGTGCATCGTTTCATTTCCGGCCCGGATCGGTGCATTAAATGCAACACCGGCATGGTTTTTGGCACAGTAACGAAACTGACCCAAACGAACCAAAACATCACTATTGGGTCCAAAAAAGTGGATTGGGTGCGTTAATTTTGTTTCTGGATGAATCGGTGCATCGTTCCATTTCTGGCCCGGATCGATGCATTAAATGCAACACCGGCATGGTTTTCGGCACAGTAACGAAACTGACCCAAACGAACCAAAACAAAACTATTGGGTCCAAAAAAGTCGATTGGGCGCGTTCGTTTCATTTCTGGATGAATCGGTGTATCATTTCATTTTCGGCCCGGATCGGTGCATTAAATGCAACACCGGCATGGTTTTCGGCACAGTAACGAAACTGACCCAAACGAACCAAAACAAAACTATTGGGTCCAAAAAAGTCGATTGGGCGCGTTCGTTTCATTTCTGGATGAATCGGTTTATCATTTCATTTTCGGCCCGGATCGGTGCATTAAATGCAACACCGGCATGGTTTTCGGCACAGTAACGAAACTGACCCAAACGAACCAAAACATCACTATTGGGTCCAAAAAAGTGGATTGGGTGCGTTAATTTTGTTTCTGGATGAATCGGTGCATCGTTCCATTTCTGGCCCGGATCGATGCATTAAATGCAACACCGGCATGGTTTTCGGCACAGTAACGAAACTGACCCAAACGAACCAAAACAAAACTATTGGGTCCAAAAAAGTCGATTGGGCGCGTTCGTTTCATTTCTGGATGAATCGGTGTATCATTTCATTTTCGGCCCGGATCGGTGCATTAAATGCAACACCGGCATGATTTTTGGCACAGTAACGAAAATGACCCAAACGAACCACATAAATGTGGATTGGGTGCGTTTGTTTTGTTTCTGGATGAATCGGTGCATCGTTTCTTTTCCGGCCCAGATCGGTGCATTAAATGCAACACCGGCATGGTTTTCGGCACAGTAACGAAACTGACCCAAACGAACCAAAACATCACTATTGGGTCCAAAAAAGTGGATTGGGTGCGTTCATTTTGTTTCTAGATGAATCGGTGCATCGTTCCATTTCCGGCCCGGATCGATGCATTAAATGCAACACCGGCATGATTTTTGGCACAGTAACGAAAATGACCCAAACGAACCAAAACATCACTATTGGCTACATAAATGTGGATTTGGCATGTTCGTTTCGTTTCTGGACGAATCGGTGCATCGTTTCATTTTCGGCCCGGATCGGTGCATTAAATGCAACACCGGCATGGTTTTCGGCACAGTAACGAAACTGACCCAAACGAACCAAAACATTACTATTGGGTCCAAAAAAGTGGATTGGGTGCGTTCATTTTGTTTCTGGATGAATCGGTGCATCATTTCATTTCCTGCCCGGATCGATGCATTAGATGCAACACTGGCATGATTTTCGTCACAGTAACGAAACTGACCCAAACGAACCGAAACGTAACTATTGGGTCCAAAAAAGTGGATTGGGTGCGTTTGTTTCATTTCTGGATGAATCGGTGCATCGTTTCATTTCCGGCCCGGATCGGTGTATTAAATGCAACACCGGCATGGTTTTCGGCACAGTAACGAAACTGACCCAAACGAACCAAAACATTACTATTGGGTCCAAAAAAGTGGATTGGGTGCGTTCATTTTGTTTCTGGATGAATCGGTGCATCGTTTCTTTTCCGGCCCGGATCGATGCATTAGATGCAACACTGGCATGATTTTCGTCACAGTAACGAAACTGACCCAAACGAACCGAAACATAACTATTGGGTCCAAAAAAGTGGATTGGGTGCGTTTGTTTCATTTCTGGACGAATCGGTGCATCGTTTCTTTTCCGGCCCGGATCGGTGCATTAAATGCAACACCGGCATGGTTTTCGGCACAGTAACGAAACTGACCCTAATGAACCAAAACATCACTATTGGGTCCAAAAAAGTGGATTGGGTGCGTTCATTTTGTTTCTAGATGAATCGGTGCATCGTTCCATTTCCGGCCCGGATCGATGCATTAAATGCAACACCGGCATGATTTTTGGCACAGTAACGAAAATGGCCCAAACGAACCAAAACATCACTATTGGCTACATAAATGTGGATTTGGCATGTTCGTTTCGTTTCTGGATGAATCGGTGCATCGTTTCATTTCCGGCCCGGATCGGTGCATTAAATGCAACACCGGCATGGTTTTCGGCACAGTAACGAAACTGACCCAAACGAACCAAAACATTACTATTGGGTCCAAAAAAGTGGATTGGGTGCGTTCATTTTGTTTCTGGATGAATCGGTGCATCGTTTCATTTCCGGCCCGGATCGATGCATTAAATGCAACACTGGCATGATTTTCGTCACAGTAACGAAACTGACCCAAACGAATCAAACATAACTATTGGCTCCAAAAAAGTGGATTGGGTGCGTTTGTTTCATTTCTGGACGAATCGGTGCATCCTTTCATCTCCGGCCCGGATCGGTGCATTAAATGAAACACCGGCATGGTTTTCGGCACAGTAACGAAACTGACCCAAACGAACCAAAACATCACTATTGGGTCCAAAAAAGTCGATTGATCGCGTTCGTTTCATTTCTGGATGAATCGGTGCATCATTCCATTTCCGGCCCGGATCGATGCATTAAATGCAACACCGGCATGATTTTTGGCACAGTAACGAAAATGACCCAAACGAACCAAAACATCACTATTGGCTACATAAATGTGGATTTGGCATGTTCGTTTCGTTTCTGGACGAATCGGTGCATCGTTTCATTTCCGGCCCGGATCGGTGCATTAAATGCAACACCGGCATGGTTTTTGGCACAGTAACAAAACTGACACAAACGAACCAAAACATTACTATTGGGTCCAAAAAAGTGGATTGGGTGCGTTCATTTTGTTTCTGGATGAATCGGTGCATCGTTTAATTTCCGGCCCGGATCGATGCATTAGATGCAACACTGGCATGATTTTCGTCACAGTAACGAAACTAACCCAAACGAACCGAAACATAACTATTGGGTCCAGAAAAGTGGATTGGGTGCGTTTGTTTCATTTCTGGACGAATCGGTGCATCGTTTCATTTCCGGCCCGGATCGGTGCATTAAATGCAACACCGGCATGGTTTTTGGCACAGTAACGAAACTGACCCAAACGAACCAAAACATCACTATTGGGTCCAAAAAAGTGGATTGGGTGCGTTAATTTTGTTTCTGGATGAATCGGTGCATCGTTCCATTTCTGGCCCGGATCGATGCATTAAATGCAACACCGGCATGGTTTTCGGCACAGTAACGAAACTGACCCAAACGAACCAAAACAAAACTATTGGGTCCAAAAAAGTCGATTGGGCGCGTTCGTTTCATTTCTGGATGAATCGGTGTATCATTTCATTTTCGGCCCGGATCGGTGCATTAAATGCAACACCGGCATGGTTTTCGGCACAGTAACGAAACTGACCCAAACGAACCAAAACAAAACTATTGGGTCCAAAAAAGTCGATTGGGCGCGTTCGTTTCATTTCTGGATGAATCGGTTTATCATTTCATTTTCGGCCCGGATCGGTGCATTAAATGCAACACCGGCATGGTTTTCGGCACAGTAACGAAACTGACCCAAACGAACCAAAACATCACTATTGGGTCCAAAAAAGTGGATTGGGTGCGTTAATTTTGTTTCTGGATGAATCGGTGCATCGTTCCATTTCTGGCCCGGATCGATGCATTAAATGCAACACCGGCATGGTTTTCGGCACAGTAACGAAACTGACCCAAACGAACCAAAACAAAACTATTGGGTCCAAAAAAGTCGATTGGGCGCGTTCGTTTCATTTCTGGATGAATCGGTGTATCATTTCATTTTCGGCCCGGATCGGTGCATTAAATGCAACACCGGCATGATTTTTGGCACAGTAACGAAAATGACCCAAACGAACCACATAAATGTGGATTGGGTGCGTTTGTTTTGTTTCTGGATGAATCGGTGCATCGTTTCTTTTCCGGCCCAGATCGGTGCATTAAATGCAACACCGGCATGGTTTTCGGCACAGTAACGAAACTGACCCAAACGAACCAAAACATCACTATTGGGTCCAAAAAAGTGGATTGGGTGCGTTCATTTTGTTTCTAGATGAATCGGTGCATCGTTCCATTTCCGGCCCGGATCGATGCATTAAATGCAACACCGGCATGATTTTTGGCACAGTAACGAAAATGACCCAAACGAACCAAAACATCACTATTGGCTACATAAATGTGGATTTGGCATGTTCGTTTCGTTTCTGGACGAATCGGTGCATCGTTTCATTTTCGGCCCGGATCGGTGCATTAAATGCAACACCGGCATGGTTTTCGGCACAGTAACGAAACTGACCCAAACGAACCAAAACATTACTATTGGGTCCAAAAAAGTGGATTGGGTGCGTTCATTTTGTTTCTGGATGAATCGGTGCATCATTTCATTTCCTGCCCGGATCGATGCATTAGATGCAACACTGGCATGATTTTCGTCACAGTAACGAAACTGACCCAAACGAACCGAAACGTAACTATTGGGTCCAAAAAAGTGGATTGGGTGCGTTTGTTTCATTTCTGGATGAATCGGTGCATCGTTTCATTTCCGGCCCGGATCGGTGTATTAAATGCAACACCGGCATGGTTTTCGGCACAGTAACGAAACTGACCCAAACGAACCAAAACATTACTATTGGGTCCAAAAAAGTGGATTGGGTGCGTTCATTTTGTTTCTGGATGAATCGGTGCATCGTTTCTTTTCCGGCCCGGATCGATGCATTAGATGCAACACTGGCATGATTTTCGTCACAGTAACGAAACTGACCCAAACGAACCGAAACATAACTATTGGGTCCAAAAAAGTGGATTGGGTGCGTTTGTTTCATTTCTGGACGAATCGGTGCATCGTTTCTTTTCCGGCCCGGATCGGTGCATTAAATGCAACACCGGCATGGTTTTCGGCACAGTAACGAAACTGACCCTAATGAACCAAAACATCACTATTGGGTCCAAAAAAGTGGATTGGGTGCGTTCATTTTGTTTCTAGATGAATCGGTGCATCGTTCCATTTCCGGCCCGGATCGATGCATTAAATGCAACACCGGCATGATTTTTGGCACAGTAACGAAAATGGCCCAAACGAACCAAAACATCACTATTGGCTACATAAATGTGGATTTGGCATGTTCGTTTCGTTTCTGGATGAATCGGTGCATCGTTTCATTTCCGGCCCGGATCGGTGCATTAAATGCAACACCGGCATGGTTTTCGGCACAGTAACGAAACTGACCCAAACGAACCAAAACATTACTATTGGGTCCAAAAAAGTGGATTGGGTGCGTTCATTTTGTTTCTGGATGAATCGGTGCATCGTTTCATTTCCGGCCCGGATCGATGCATTAAATGCAACACTGGCATGATTTTCGTCACAGTAACGAAACTGACCCAAACGAATCAAACATAACTATTGGCTCCAAAAAAGTGGATTGGGTGCGTTTGTTTCATTTCTGGACGAATCGGTGCATCCTTTCATCTCCGGCCCGGATCGGTGCATTAAATGAAACACCGGCATGGTTTTCGGCACAGTAACGAAACTGACCCAAACGAACCAAAACATCACTATTGGGTCCAAAAAAGTCGATTGATCGCGTTCGTTTCATTTCTGGATGAATCGGTGCATCATTCCATTTCCGGCCCGGATCGATGCATTAAATGCAACACCGGCATGATTTTTGGCACAGTAACGAAAATGACCCAAACGAACCAAAACATCACTATTGGCTACATAAATGTGGATTTGGCATGTTCGTTTCGTTTCTGGACGAATCGGTGCATCGTTTCATTTCCGGCCCGGATCGGTGCATTAAATGCAACACCGGCATGGTTTTTGGCACAGTAACAAAACTGACACAAACGAACCAAAACATTACTATTGGGTCCAAAAAAGTGGATTGGGTGCGTTCATTTTGTTTCTGGATGAATCGGTGCATCGTTTAATTTCCGGCCCGGATCGATGCATTAGATGCAACACTGGCATGATTTTCGTCACAGTAACGAAACTGACCCAAACGAACCGAAACATAACTATTGGGTCCAGAAAAGTGGATTGGGTGCGTTTGTTTCATTTCTGGACGAATCGGTGCATCGTTTCATTTCCGGCCCGGATCGGTGCATTAAATGCAATACCGGCATGGTTTTCGGCACAGTAACGAAACTGACCCAAACGAACCAAAACATCACTATTGGGTCCAAAAAAGTGGATTGGGTGCGTTAATTTTGTTTCTGGATGAATCGGTGCATCGTTCCATTTCTGGCCCGGATCGATGCATTAAATGCAACACCGGCATGGTTTTCGGCACAGTAACGAAACTGACCCAAACGAACCAAAACAAAACTATTGGGTCCAAAAAAGTCGATTGGGCGCGTTCGTTTCATTTCTGGATGAATCGGTGTATCATTTCATTTTCGGCCCGGATCGGTGCATTAAATGCAACACCGGCATGGTTTTCGGCACAGTAACGAAACTGACCCAAACGAACCAAAACATCACTATTGGGTCCAAAAAAGTGGATTGGGTGCGTTAATTTTGTTTCTGGATGAATCGGTGCATCGTTCCATTTCTGGCCCGGATCGATGCATTAAATGCAACACCGGCATGGTTTTCGGCACAGTAACGAAACTGACCCAAACGAACCAAAACAAAACTATTGGGTCCAAAAAAGTCGATTGGGCGCGTTCGTTTCATTTCTGGATGAATCGGTGTATCATTTCATTTTCGGCCCGGATCGGTGCATTAAATGCAACACCGGCATGGTTTTCGGCACAGTAACGAAACTGACCCAAACGAACCAAAACATCACTATTGGGTCCAAAAAAGTGGATTGGGTGCGTTCATTTTGTTTCTAGATGAATCGGTGCATCGTATCATTTCCGGCCCGGATCGATGCATTAAATGCAACACCGGCATGATTTTTGGCACAGTAACGAAAATGACCCAAACGAATCACATAAATGTGGATTGGGTGCGTTTGTTTTGTTTCTGGATGAATCGGTGCATCGTTTCTTTTCCAGCCCGGATCGGTGCATTAAATGCAACACCGGCATGGTTTTCGGCACAGTAACGAAACTGACCCAAACGAACCAAAACATCACTATTGGGTCCAAAAAAGTGGATTGGGTGCGTTCATTTTGTTTCTAGATGAATCGGTGCATCGTTCCATTTCCGGCCCGGATCGGTGCATTAAATGAAACACCGGCATGGTTTTCGGCACAGTAACGAAACTGACCCAAACGAACCAAAACATCACTATTGGGTCCAAAAAAGTCGATTGATCGCGTTCGTTTCATTTCTGGATGAATCGGTGCATCATTCCATTTCCGGCCCGGATCGATGCATTAAATGCAACACCGGCATGATTTTTGGCACAGTAACGAAAATGACCCAAACGAACCAAAACATCACTATTGGCTACATAAATGTGGATTTGGCATGTTCGTTTCGTTTCTGGACGAATCGGTGCATCGTTTCATTTCCGGCCCGGATCGGTGCATTAAATGCAACACCGGCATGGTTTTCGGCACAGTAACAAAACTGACCCAAACGAACCAAAACATTACTATTGGGTCCAAAAAAGTGGATTGGGTGCGTTCATTTTGTTTCTGGATGAATCGGTGCATCGTTTAATTTCCGGCCCGGATCGATGCATTAGATGCAACACTGGCATGATTTTCGTCACAGTAACGAAACTAACCCAAACGAACCGAAACATAACTATTGGGTCCAGAAAAGTGGATTGGGTGCGTTTGTTTCATTTCTTGACGAATCGGTGCATCGTTTCATTTCCGGCCCGGATCGGTGCATTAAATGCAACACCGGCATGGTTTTCGGCACAGTAACGAAACTGACCCAAACGAACCAAAACAAAACTATTGGGTCCAAAAAAGTCGATTGGGCGCGTTCGTTTCATTTCTGGATGAATCGGTTTATCATTTCATTTTCGGCCCGGATCGGTGCATTACACCGGCATGGTTTTCGGCACAGTAACGAAACTGACCCAAACGAACCAAAACATCACTATTGGGTCCAAAAAAGTGGATTGGGTGCGTTCATTTTGTTTCTAGATGAATCGGTGCATCGTATCATTTCCGGCCCGGATCGATGCATTAAATGCAACACCGGCATGATTTTTGGCACAGTAACGAAAATGACCCAAACGAACCACATAAATGTGGATTGGGTGCGTTTGTTTTGTTTCTGGATGAATCGGTGCATCGTTTCTTTTCCGGCCCAGATCGGTGCATTAAATGCAACACCGGCATGGTTTTCGGCACAGTAACGAAACTGACCCAAACGAACCAAAACATCACTATTGGGTCCAAAAAAGTGGATTGGGTGCGTTCATTTTGTTTCTAGATGAATCGGTGCATCGTTCCATTTCCGGCCCGGATCGATGCATTAAATGCAACACCGGCATGATTTTTGGCACAGTAACGAAAATGACCCAAACGAACCAAAACATCACTATTGGCTACATAAATGTGGATTTGGCATGTTCGTTTCGTTTCTGGACGAATCGGTGCATCGTTTCATTTCCGGCCCGGATCGGTGCATTAAATGCAACACCGGCATGGTTTTCGGCACAGTAACGAAACTGACCCAAACGAACCAAAACATTACTATTGGGTCCAAAAAAGTGGATTGGGTGCGTTCATTTTGTTTCTGGATGAATCGGTGCATCATTTCATTTCCTGCCCGGATCGATGCATTAGATGCAACACTGGCATGATTTTCGTCACAGTAACGAAACTGACCCAAACGAACCGAAACGTAACTATTGGGTCCAAAAAAGTGGATTGGGTGCGTTTGTTTCATTTCTGGATGAATCGGTGCATCGTTTCATTTCCGGCCCGGATCGGTGTATTAAATGCAACACCGGCATGGTTTTCGGCACAGTAACGAAACTGACCCAAACGAACCAAAACATTACTATTGGGTCCAAAAAAGTGGATTGGGTGCGTTCATTTTGTTTCTGGATGAATCGGTGCATCGTTTCTTTTCCGGCCCGGATCGATGCATTAGATGCAACACTGGCATGATTTTCGTCACAGTAACGAAACTGACCCAAACGAACCGAAACATAACTATTGGGTCCAAAAAAGTGGATTGGGTGCGTTTGTTTCATTTCTGGACGAATCGGTGCATCGTTTCTTTTCCGGCCCGGATCGTTGCATTAAATGCAACACCGGCATGGTTTTCGGCACAGTAACGAAACTGACCCTAATGAACCAAAACATCACTATTGGGTCCAAAAAAGTGGATTGGGTGCGTTCATTTTGTTTCTAGATGAATCGGTGCATCGTTCCATTTCCGGCCCGGATCGATGCATTAAATGCAACACCGGCATGATTTTTGGCACAGTAACGAAAATGGCCCAAACGAACCAAAACATCACTATTGGCTACATAAATGTGGATTTGGCATGTTCGTTTCGTTTCTGGACGAATCGGTGCATCGTTTCATTTCCGGCCCGGATCGGTGCATTAAATGCAACACCGACATGGTTTTCGGCACAGTAACAAAACTGACCCAAACGAACCAAAACATTACTATTGGGTCCAAAAAAGTGGATTGGGTGCGTTCATTTTGTTTCTGGATGAATCGGTGCATCGTTTAATTTCCGGCCCGGATCGATGCATTAGATGCAACACTGGCATGATTTTCGTCACAGTAACGAAACTAACCCAAACGAACCGAAACATAACTATTGGGTCCAGAAAAGTGGATTGGGTGCGTTTGTTTCATTTCTTGACGAATCGGTGCATCGTTTCATTTCCGGCCCGGATCGGTGCATTAAATGCAACACCGGCATGGTTTTCGGCACAGTAACGAAACTGACCCAAACGAACCAAAACAAAACTATTGGGTCCAAAAAAGTCGATTGGGCGCGTTCGTTTCATTTCTGGATGAATCGGTTTATCATTTCATTTTCGGCCCGGATCGGTGCATTACACCGGCATGGTTTTCGGCACAGTAACGAAACTGACCCAAACGAACCAAAACATCACTATTGGGTCCAAAAAAGTGGATTGGGTGCGTTCATTTTGTTTCTAGATGAGTCGGTGCATCGTATCATTTCCGGCCCGGATCGATGCATTAAATGCAACACCGGCATGATTTTTGGCACAGTAACGAAAATGACCCAAACGAACCACATAAATGTGGATTGGGTGCGTTTGTTTTGTTTCTGGATGAATCGGTGCATCGTTTCTTTTCCGGCCCAGATCGGTGCATTAAATGCAACACCGGCATGGTTTTCGGCACAGTAACGAAACTGACCCAAACGAACCAAAACATCACTATTGGGTCCAAAAAAGTGGATTGGGTGCGTTAATTTTGTTTCTGGATGAATCGGTGCATCGTTCCATTTCTGGCCCGGATCGATGCATTAAATGCAACACCGGCATGGTTTTCGGCACAGTAACGAAACTGACCCAAACGAACCAAAACAAAACTATTGGGTCCAAAAAAGTCGATTGGGCGCGTTCGTTTCATTTCTGGATGAATCGGTGTATCATTTCATTTTCGGCCCGGATCGGTGCATTAAATGCAACACCGGCATGGTTTTCGGCACAGTAACGAAACTGACCCAAACGAACCAAAACAAAACTATTGGGTCCAAAAAAGTCGATTGGGCGCGTTCGTTTCATTTCTGGATGAATCGGTTTATCATTTCATTTTCGGCCCGGATCGGTGCATTAAATGCAACACCGGCATGGTTTTCGGCACAGTAACGAAACTGACCCAAACGAACCAAAACATCACTATTGGGTCCAAAAAAGTGGATTGGGTGCGTTAATTTTGTTTTTGGATGAATCGGTGCATCGTTCCATTTCTGGCCCGGATCGATGCATTAAATGCAACACCGGCATGGTTTTCGGCACAGTAACGAAACTGACCCAAACGAACCAAAACAAAACTATTGGGTCCAAAAAAGTCGATTGGGCGCGTTCGTTTCATTTCTGGATGAATCGGTGTATCATTTCATTTTCGGCCCGGATCGGTGCATTAAATGCAACACCGGCATGGTTTTCGGCACAGTAACGAAACTGACCCAAACGAACCAAAACATTACTATTGGGTCCAAAAAAGTGGATTGGGTGCGTTCATTTTGTTTCTGGATGAATCGGTGCATCGTTTCTTTTCCGGCCCGGATCGATGCATTAGATGCAACACTGGCATGATTTTCGTCACAGTAACGAAACTGACCCAAACGAACCGAAACATAACTATTGGGTCCAAAAAAGTGGATTGGGTGCGTTTGTTTCATTTCTGGACGAATCGGTGCATCGTTTCTTTTCCGGCCCGGATCGTTGCATTAAATGCAACACCGGCATGGTTTTCGGCACAGTAACGAAACTGACCCTAATGAACCAAAACATCACTATTGGGTCCAAAAAAGTGGATTGGGTGCGTTCATTTTGTTTCTAGATGAATCGGTGCATCGTTCCATTTCCGGCCCGGATCGATGCATTAAATGCAACACCGGCATGATTTTTGGCACAGTAACGAAAATGGCCCAAACGAACCAAAACATCACTATTGGCTACATAAATGTGGATTTGGCATGTTCGTTTCGTTTCTGGACGAATCGGTGCATCGTTTCATTTCCGGCCCGGATCGGTGCATTAAATGCAACACCGACATGGTTTTCGGCACAGTAACAAAACTGACCCAAACGAACCAAAACATTACTATTGGGTCCAAAAAAGTGGATTGGGTGCGTTCATTTTGTTTCTGGATGAATCGGTGCATCGTTTAATTTCCGGCCCGGATCGATGCATTAGATGCAACACTGGCATGATTTTCGTCACAGTAACGAAACTAACCCAAACGAACCGAAACATAACTATTGGGTCCAGAAAAGTGGATTGGGTGCGTTTGTTTCATTTCTTGACGAATCGGTGCATCGTTTCATTTCCGGCCCGGATCGGTGCATTAAATGCAACACCGGCATGGTTTTCGGCACAGTAACGAAACTGACCCAAACGAACCAAAACAAAACTATTGGGTCCAAAAAAGTCGATTGGGCGCGTTCGTTTCATTTCTGGATGAATCGGTTTATCATTTCATTTTCGGCCCGGATCGGTGCATTACACCGGCATGGTTTTCGGCACAGTAACGAAACTGACCCAAACGAACCAAAACATCACTATTGGGTCCAAAAAAGTGGATTGGGTGCGTTCATTTTGTTTCTAGATGAGTCGGTGCATCGTATCATTTCCGGCCCGGATCGATGCATTAAATGCAACACCGGCATGATTTTTGGCACAGTAACGAAAATGACCCAAACGAACCACATAAATGTGGATTGGGTGCGTTTGTTTTGTTTCTGGATGAATCGGTGCATCGTTTCTTTTCCGGCCCAGATCGGTGCATTAAATGCAACACCGGCATGGTTTTCGGCACAGTAACGAAACTGACCCAAACGAACCAAAACATCACTATTGGGTCCAAAAAAGTGGATTGGGTGCGTTAATTTTGTTTCTGGATGAATCGGTGCATCGTTCCATTTCTGGCCCGGATCGATGCATTAAATGCAACACCGGCATGGTTTTCGGCACAGTAACGAAACTGACCCAAACGAACCAAAACAAAACTATTGGGTCCAAAAAAGTCGATTGGGCGCGTTCGTTTCATTTCTGGATGAATCGGTGTATCATTTCATTTTCGGCCCGGATCGGTGCATTAAATGCAACACCGGCATGGTTTTCGGCACAGTAACGAAACTGACCCAAACGAACCAAAACAAAACTATTGGGTCCAAAAAAGTCGATTGGGCGCGTTCGTTTCATTTCTGGATGAATCGGTTTATCATTTCATTTTCGGCCCGGATCGGTGCATTAAATGCAACACCGGCATGGTTTTCGGCACAGTAACGAAACTGACCCAAACGAACCAAAACATCACTATTGGGTCCAAAAAAGTGGATTGGGTGCGTTAATTTTGTTTTTGGATGAATCGGTGCATCGTTCCATTTCTGGCCCGGATCGATGCATTAAATGCAACACCGGCATGGTTTTCGGCACAGTAACGAAACTGACCCAAACGAACCAAAACAAAACTATTGGGTCCAAAAAAGTCGATTGGGCGCGTTCGTTTCATTTCTGGATGAATCGGTGTATCATTTCATTTTCGGCCCGGATCGGTGCATTAAATGCAACACCGGCATGGTTTTCGGCACAGTAACGAAACTGACCCAAACGAACCAAAACATCACTATTGGGTCCAAAAAAGTGGATTGGGTGCGTTCATTTTGTTTCTAGATGAATCGGTGCATCGTATCATTTCCGGCCCGGATCGATGCATTAAATGCAACACCGGCATGATTTTTGGCACAGTAACGAAAATGACCCAAACGAACCACATAAATGTGGATTGGGTGCGTTTGTTTTGTTTCTGGATGAATCGGTGCATCGTTTCTTTTCCGGCCCAGATCGGTGCATTAAATGCAACACCGGCATGGTTTTCGGCACAGTAACGAAACTGACCCAAACGAACCAAAACATCACTATTGGGTCCAAAAAAGTGGATTGGGTGCGTTAATTTTGTTTCTGGATGAATCGGTGCATCGTTCCATTTCTGGCCCGGATCGATGCATTAAATGCAACACCGGCATGGTTTTCGGCACAGTAACGAAACTGACCCAAACGAACCAAAACAAAACTATTGGGTCCAAAAAAGTCGATTGGGCGCGTTCGTTTCATTTCTGGATGAATCGGTGTATCATTTCATTTTCGGCCCGGATCGGTGCATTAAATGCAACACCGGCATGGTTTTCGGCACAGTAACGAAACTGACCCAAACGAACCAAAACAAAACTATTGGGTCCAAAAAAGTCGATTGGGCGCGTTCGTTTCATTTCTGGATGAATCGGTTTATCATTTCATTTTCGGCCCGGATCGGTGCATTAAATGCAACACCGGCATGGTTTTCGGCACAGTAACGAAACTGACCCAAACGAACCAAAACATCACTATTGGGTCCAAAAAAGTGGATTGGGTGCGTTAATTTTGTTTCTGGATGAATCGGTGCATCGTTCCATTTCTGGCCCGGATCGATGCATTAAATGCAACACCGGCATGGTTTTCGGCACAGTAACGAAACTGACCCAAACGAACCAAAACAAAACTATTGGGTCCAAAAAAGTCGATTGGGCGCGTTCGTTTCATTTCTGGATGAATCGGTGTATCATTTCATTTTCGGCCCGGATCGGTGCATTAAATGCAACACCGGCATGGTTTTCGGCACAGTAACGAAACTGACCCAAACGAACCAAAACATCACTATTGGGTCCAAAAAAGTGGATTGGGTGCGTTCATTTTGTTTCTAGATGAATCGGTGCATCGTATCATTTCCGGCCCGGATCGATGCATTAAATGCAACACCGGCATGATTTTTGGCACAGTAACGAAAATGACCCAAACGAATCACATAAATGTGGATTGGGTGCGTTTGTTTTGTTTCTGGATGAATCGGTGCATCGTTTCTTTTCCGGCCCGGATCGGTGCATTAAATGCAACACCGGCATGGTTTTCGGCACAGTAACGAAACTGACCCAAACGAACCAAAACATCACTATTGGGTCCAAAAAAGTGGATTGGGTGCGTTCATTTTGTTTCTAGATGAATCGGTGCATCGTTCCATTTCCGGCCCGGATCGGTGCATTAAATGAAACACCGGCATGGTTTTCGGCACAGTAACGAAACTGACCCAAACGAACCAAAACATCACTATTGGGTCCAAAAAAGTCGATTGATCGCGTTCGTTTCATTTCTGGATGAATCGGTGCATCATTCCATTTCCGGCCCGGATCGATGCATTAAATGCAACACCGGCATGATTTTTGGCACAGTAACGAAAATGACCCAAACGAACCAAAACATCACTATTGGCTACATAAATGTGGATTTGGCATGTTCGTTTCGTTTCTGGACGAATCGGTGCATCGTTTCATTTCCGGCCCGGATCGGTGCATTAAATGCAACACCGGCATGGTTTTCGGCACAGTAACAAAACTGACCCAAACGAACCAAAACATTACTATTGGGTCCAAAAAAGTGGATTGGGTGCGTTCATTTTGTTTCTGGATGAATCGGTGCATCGTTTAATTTCCGGCCCGGATCGATGCATTAGATGCAACACTGGCATGATTTTCGTCACAGTAACGAAACTAACCCAAACGAACCGAAACATAACTATTGGGTCCAGAAAAGTGGATTGGGTGCGTTTGTTTCATTTCTTGACGAATCGGTGCATCGTTTCATTTCCGGCCCGGATCGGTGCATTAAATGCAACACCGGCATGGTTTTCGGCACAGTAACGAAACTGACCCAAACGAACCAAAACAAAACTATTGGGTCCAAAAAAGTCGATTGGGCGCGTTCGTTTCATTTCTGGATGAATCGGTTTATCATTTCATTTTCGGCCCGGATCGATGCATTAAATGCAACACCGGCATGGTTTTCGGCACAGTAACGAAACTGACCCAAACGAACCAAAACAAAACTATTGGGTCCAAAAAAGTCGATTGGGCGCGTTCGTTTCATTTCTGGATGAATCGGTGTATCATTTCATTTTCGGCCCGGATCGGTGCATTAAATGCAACACCGGCATGGTTTTCGGCACAGTAACGAAACTGACCCAAACGAACCAAAACATCACTATTGGGTCCAAAAAAGTGGATTGGGTGCGTTCATTTTGTTTCTAGATGAATCGGTGCATCGTATCATTTCCGGCCCGGATCGATGCATTAAATGCAACACCGGCATGATTTTTGGCACAGTAACGAAAATGACCCAAACGAATCACATAAATGTGGATTGGGTGCGTTTGTTTTGTTTCTGGATGAATCGGTGCATCGTTTCTTTTCTGGCCCGGATCGGTGCATTAAATGCAACACCGGCATGGTTTTCGGCACAGTAACGAAACTGACCCAAACGAACCAAAACATCACTATTGGGTCCAAAAAAGTGGATTGGGTGCGTTCATTTTGTTTCTAGATGAATCGGTGCATCGTTCCATTTCCGGCCCGGATCGGTGCATTAAATGAAACACCGGCATGGTTTTCGGCACAGTAACGAAACTGACCCAAACGAACCAAAACATCACTATTGGGTCCAAAAAAGTCGATTGATCGCGTTCGTTTCATTTCTGGATGAATCGGTGCATCATTCCATTTCCGGCCCGGATCGATGCATTAAATGCAACACCGGCATGATTTTTGGCACAGTAACGAAAATGACCCAAACGAACCAAAACATCACTATTGGCTACATAAATGTGGATTTGGCATGTTCGTTTCGTTTCTGGACGAATCGGTGCATCGTTTCATTTCCGGCCCGGATCGGTGCATTAAATGCAACACCGGCATGGTTTTCGGCACAGTAACAAAACTGACCCAAACGAACCAAAACATTACTATTGGGTCCAAAAAAGTGGATTGGGTGCGTTCATTTTGTTTCTGGATGAATCGGTGCATCGTTTAATTTCCGGCCCGGATCGATGCATTAGATGCAACACTGGCATGATTTTCGTCACAGTAACGAAACTAACCCAAACGAACCGAAACATAACTATTGGGTCCAGAAAAGTGGATTGGGTGCGTTTGTTTCATTTCTTGACGAATCGGTGCATCGTTTCATTTCCGGCCCGGATCGGTGCATTAAATGCAACACCGGCATGGTTTTCGGCACAGTAACGAAACTGACCCAAAGGAACCAAAACAAAACTATTGGGTCCAAAAAAGTCGATTGGGCGCGTTCGTTTCATTTCTGGATGAATCGGTTTATCATTTCATTTTCGGCCCGGATCGGTGCATTACACCGGCATGGTTTTCGGCACAGTAACGAAACTGACCCAAACGAACCAAAACATCACTATTGGGTCCAAAAAAGTGGATTGGGTGCGTTCATTTTGTTTCTAGATGAATCGGTGCATCGTATCATTTCCGGCCCGGATCGATGCATTAAATGCAACACCGGCATGATTTTTGGCACAGTAACGAAAATGACCCAAACGAACCACATAAATGTGGATTGGGTGCGTTTGTTTTGTTTCTGGATGAATCGGTGCATTGTTTCTTTTCCGGCCCAGATCGGTGCATTAAATGCAACACCGGCATGGTTTTCGGCACAGTAACGAAACTGACCCAAACGAACCAAAACATCACTATTGGGTCCAAAAAAGTGGATTGGGTGCGTTCATTTTGTTTCTAGATGAATCGGTGCATCGTTCCATTTCCGGCCCGGATCGATGCATTAAATGCAACACCGGCATGATTTTTGGCACAGTAACGAAAATGACCCAAACGAACCAAAACATCACTATTGGCTACATAAATGTGGATTTGGCATGTTTGTTTCGTTTCTGGACGAATCGGTGCATCGTTTCATTTCCGGCCCGGATCGGTGCATTAAATGCAACACCGGCATGGTTTTCGGCACAGTAACGAAACTGACCCAAACGAACCAAAACATTACTATTGGGTCCAAAAAAGTGGATTGGGTGCGTTCATTTTGTTTCTGGATGAATCGGTGCATCATTTCATTTCCTGCCCGGATCGATGCATTAGATGCAACACTGGCATGATTTTCGTCACAGTAACGAAACTGACCCAAACGAACCGAAACGTAACTATTGGGTCCAAAAAAGTGGATTGGGTGCGTTTGTTTCATTTCTGGATGAATCGGTGCATCGTTTCATTTCCGGCCCGGATCGGTGTATTAAATGCAACACCGGCATGGTTTTCGGCACAGTAACGAAACTGACCCAAACGAACCAAAACATCACTATTGGGTCCAAAAAAGTGGATTGGGTGCGTTCATTTTGTTTCTGGATGAATCGGTGCATCGTTTCTTTTCCGGCCCGGATCGATGCATTAGATGCAACACTGGCATGATTTTCGTCACAGTAACGAAACTGACCCAAACGAACCGAAACATAACTATTGGGTCCAAAAAAGTGGATTGGGTGCGTTTGTTTCATTTCTGGACGAATCGGTGCATCGTTTCTTTTCCGGCCCGGATCGGTGCATTAATTGCAACACCGGCATGGTTTTCGGCACAGTAACGAAACTGACCCTAATGAACCAAAACATCACTATTGGGTCCAAAAAAGTGGATTGGGTGCGTTCATTTTGTTTCTAGATGAATCGGTGCATCGTTCCATTTCCGGCCCGGATCGATGCATTAAATGCAACACCGGCATGATTTTTGGCACAGTAACGAAAATGGCCCAAACGAACCAAAACATCACTATTGGCTACATAAATGTGGATTTGGCATGTTCGTTTCGTTTCTGGACGAATCGGTGCATCGTTTCATTTCCGGCCCGGATCGGTGCATTAAATGCAACACCGGCATGGTTTTCGGCACAGTAACAAAACTGACCCAAACGAACCAAAACATTACTATTGGGTCCAAAAAAGTGGATTGGGTGCGTTCATTTTGTTTCTGGATGAATCGGTGCATCGTTTAATTTCCGGCCCGGATCGATGCATTAGATGCAACACTGGCATGATTTTCGTCACAGTAACGAAACTAACCCAAACGAACCGAAACATAACTATTGGGTCCAGAAAAGTGGATTGGGTGCGTTTGTTTCATTTCTTGACGAATCGGTGCATCGTTTCATTTCCGGCCCGGATCGGTGCATTAAATGCAACACCGGCATGGTTTTCGGCACAGTAACGAAACTGACCCAAAGGAACCAAAACAAAACTATTGGGTCCAAAAAAGTCGATTGGGCGCGTTCGTTTCATTTCTGGATGAATCGGTTTATCATTTCATTTTCGGCCCGGATCGGTGCATTACACCGGCATGGTTTTCGGCACAGTAACGAAACTGACCCAAACGAACCAAAACATCACTATTGGGTCCAAAAAAGTGGATTGGGTGCGTTCATTTTGTTTCTAGATGAATCGGTGCATCGTATCATTTCCGGCCCGGATCGATGCATTAAATGCAACACCGGCATGATTTTTGGCACAGTAACGAAAATGACCCAAACGAACCACATAAATGTGGATTGGGTGCGTTTGTTTTGTTTCTGGATGAATCGGTGCATCGTTTCTTTTCCGGCCCAGATCGGTGCATTAAATGCAACACCGGCATGGTTTTCGGCACAGTAACGAAACTGACCCAAACGAACCAAAACATCACTATTGGGTCCAAAAAAGTGGATTGGGTGCGTTCATTTTGTTTCTAGATGAATCGGTGCATCGTTCCATTTCCGGCCCGGATCGATGCATTAAATGCAACACCGGCATGATTTTTGGCACAGTAACGAAAATGACCCAAACGAACCAAAACATCACTATTGGCTACATAAATGTGGATTTGGCATGTTCGTTTCGTTTCTGGACGAATCGGTGCATCGTTTCATTTCCGGCCCGGATCGGTGCATTAAATGCAACACCGGCATGGTTTTCGGCACAGTAACGAAACTGACCCAAACGAACCAAAACATTACTATTGGGTCCAAAAAAGTGGATTGGGTGCGTTCATTTTGTTTCTGGATGAATCGGTGCATCATTTCATTTCCTGCCCGGATCGATGCATTAGATGCAACACTGGCATGATTTTCGTCACAGTAACGAAACTGACCCAAACGAACCGAAACGTAACTATTGGGTCCAAAAAAGTGGATTGGGTGCGTTTGTTTCATTTCTGGATGAATCGGTGCATCGTTTCATTTCCGGCCCGGATCGGTGTATTAAATGCAACACCGGCATGGTTTTCAGCACAGTAACGAAACTGACCCAAACGAACCAAAACATTACTATTGGGTCCAAAAAAGTGGATTGGGTGCGTTCATTTTGTTTCTGGATGAATCGGTGCATCGTTTCTTTTCCGGCCCGGATCGATGCATTAGATGCAACACTGGCATGATTTTCGTCACAGTAACGAAACTGACCCAAACGAACCGAAACATAACTATTGGGTCCAAAAAAGTGGATTGGGTGCGTTTGTTTCATTTCTGGACGAATCGGTGCATCGTTTCTTTTCCGGCCCGGATCGGTGCATTAAATGCAACACCGGCATGGTTTTCGGCACAGTAACGAAACTGACCCTAATGAACCAAAACATCACTATTGGGTCCAAAAAAGTGGATTGGGTGCGTTCATTTTGTTTCTAGATGAATCGGTGCATCGTTCCATTTCCGGCCCGGATCGATGCATTAAATGCAACACCGGCATGATTTTTGGCACAGTAACGAAAATGGCCCAAACGAACCAAAACATCACTATTGGCTACATAAATGTGGATTTGGCATGTTCGTTTCGTTTCTGGATGAATCGGTGCATCGTTTCATTTCCGGCCCGGATCGGTGCATTAAATGCAACACCGGCATGGTTTTCGGCACAGTAACGAAACTGACCCAAACGAACCAAAACATTACTATTGGGTCCAAAAAAGTGGATTGGGTGCGTTCATTTTGTTTCTGGATGAATCGGTGCATCGTTTCATTTCCGGCCTGGATCGATGCATTAAATGCAACACTGGCATGATTTTCGTCACAGTAACGAAACTGACCCAAACGAATCAAACATAACTATTGGCTCCAAAAAAGTGGATTGGGTGCGTTTGTTTCATTTCTGGACGAATCGGTGCATCCTTTCATCTCCGGCCCGGATCGGTGCATTAAATGAAACACCGGCATGGTTTTCGGCACAGTAACGAAACTGACCCAAACGAACCAAAACATCACTATTGGGT
Organism: Echinochloa phyllopogon; assembly: GCA_033239725.1. Lineage (NCBI taxonomy): Eukaryota > Viridiplantae > Streptophyta > Magnoliopsida > Poales > Poaceae > Echinochloa > Echinochloa phyllopogon. The sequence continues at coordinate 37,648,207 of BTCW01000018.1, forward strand.
CCAAAAAAGTCGATTGATCGCGTTCGTTTCATTTCTGGATGAATCGGTGCATCATTCCATTTCCGGCCCGGATCGATGCATTAAATGCAACACCGGCATGATTTTTGGCACAGTAACGAAAATGACCCAAACGAACCAAAACATCACTATTGGCTACATAAATGTGGATTTGGCATGTTCGTTTCGTTTCTGGACGAATCGGTGCATCGTTTCATTTCCGGCCCGGATCGGTGCATTAAATGCAACACCGGCATGGTTTTTGGCACAGTAACAAAACTGACACAAACGAACCAAAACATTACTATTGGGTCCAAAAAAGTGGATTGGGTGCGTTCATTTTGTTTCTGGATGAATCGGTGCATCGTTTAATTTCCGGCCCGGATCGATGCATTAGATGCAACACTGGCATGATTTTCGTCACAGTAACGAAACTAACCCAAACGAACCGAAACATAACTATTGGGTCCAGAAAAGTGGATTGGGTGCGTTTGTTTCATTTCTAGACGAATCGGTGCATCGTTTCATTTCCGGCCCGGATCGGTGCATTAAATGCAACACCGGCATGGTTTTCGGCACAGTAACGAAACTGACCCAAACGAACCAAAACATCACTATTGGGTCCAAAAAAGTGGATTGGGTGCGTTAATTTTGTTTCTGGATGAATCGGTGCATCGTTCCATTTCTGGCCCGGATCGATGCATTAAATGCAACACCGGCATGGTTTTCGGCACAGTAACGAAACTGACCCAAACGAACCAAAACAAAACTATTGGGTCCAAAAAAGTCGATTGGGCGCGTTCGTTTCATTTCTGGATGAATCGGTGTATCATTTCATTTTCGGCCCGGATCGGTGCATTAAATGCAACACCGGCATGGTTTTCGGCACAGTAACGAAACTGACCCAAACGAACCAAAACAAAACTATTGGGTCCAAAAAAGTCGATTGGGCGCGTTCGTTTCATTTCTGGATGAATCGGTTTATCATTTCATTTTCGGCCCGGATCGGTGCATTAAATGCAACACCGGCATGGTTTTCGGCACAGTAACGAAACTGACCCAAACGAACCAAAACATCACTATTGGGTCCAAAAAAGTGGATTGGGTGCGTTAATTTTGTTTCTGGATGAATCGGTGCATCGTTCCATTTCTGGCCCGGATCGATGCATTAAATGCAACACCGGCATGGTTTTCGGCACAGTAACGAAACTGACCCAAACGAACCAAAACAAAACTATTGGGTCCAAAAAAGTCGATTGGGCGCGTTCGTTTCATTTCTGGATGAATCGGTGTATCATTTCATTTTCGGCCCGGATCGGTGCATTAAATGCAACACCGGCATGATTTTTGGCACAGTAACGAAAATGACCCAAACGAACCACATAAATGTGGATTGGGTGCGTTTGTTTTGTTTCTGGATGAATCGGTGCATCGTTTCTTTTCCGGCCCAGATCGGTGCATTAAATGCAACACCGGCATGGTTTTCGGCACAGTAACGAAACTGACCCAAACGAACCAAAACATCACTATTGGGTCCAAAAAAGTGGATTGGGTGCGTTCATTTTGTTTCTAGATGAATCGGTGCATCGTTCCATTTCCGGCCCGGATCGATGCATTAAATGCAACACCGGCATGATTTTTGGCACAGTAACGAAAATGACCCAAACGAACCAAAACATCACTATTGGCTACATAAATGTGGATTTGGCATGTTCGTTTCGTTTCTGGACGAATCGGTGCATCGTTTCATTTCCGGCCCGGATCGGTGCATTAAATGCAACACCGGCATGGTTTTCGGCACAGTAACGAAACTGACCCAAACGAACCAAAACATTACTATTGGGTCCAAAAAAGTGGATTGGGTGCGTTCATTTTGTTTCTGGATGAATCGGTGCATCATTTCATTTCCTGCCCGGATCGATGCATTAGATGCAACACTGGCATGATTTTCGTCACAGTAACGAAACTGACCCAAACGAACCGAAACGTAACTATTGGGTCCAAAAAAGTGGATTGGGTGCGTTTGTTTCATTTCTGGATGAATCGGTGCATCGTTTCATTTCCGGCCCGGATCGGTGTATTAAATGCAACACCGGCATGGTTTTCGGCACAGTAACGAAACTGACCCAAACGAACCAAAACATTACTATTGGGTCCAAAAAAGTGGATTGGGTGCGTTCATTTTGTTTCTGGATGAATCGGTGCATCGTTTCTTTTCCGGCCCGGATCGATGCATTAGATGCAACACTGGCATGATTTTCGTCACAGTAACGAAACTGACCCAAACGAACCGAAACATAACTATTGGGTCCAAAAAAGTGGATTGGGTGCGTTTGTTTCATTTCTGGACGAATCGGTGCATCGTTTCTTTTCCGGCCCGGATCGGTGCATTAAATGCAACACCGGCATGGTTTTCGGCACAGTAACGAAACTGACCCTAATGAACCAAAACATCACTATTGGGTCCAAAAAAGTGGATTGGGTGCGTTCATTTTGTTTCTAGATGAATCGGTGCATCGTTCCATTTCCGGCCCGGATCGATGCATTAAATGCAACACCGGCATGATTTTTGGCACAGTAACGAAAATGGCCCAAACGAACCAAAACATCACTATTGGCTACATAAATGTGGATTTGGCATGTTCGTTTCGTTTCTGGATGAATCGGTGCATCGTTTCATTTCCGGCCCGGATCGGTGCATTAAATGCAACACCGGCATGGTTTTCGGCACAGTAACGAAACTGACCCAAACGAACCAAAACATTACTATTGGGTCCAAAAAAGTGGATTGGGTGCGTTCATTTTGTTTCTGGATGAATCGGTGCATCGTTTCATTTCCGGCCTGGATCGATGCATTAAATGCAACACTGGCATGATTTTCGTCACAGTAACGAAACTGACCCAAACGAATCAAACATAACTATTGGCTCCAAAAAAGTGGATTGGGTGCGTTTGTTTCATTTCTGGACGAATCGGTGCATCCTTTCATCTCCGGCCCGGATCGGTGCATTAAATGAAACACCGGCATGGTTTTCGGCACAGTAACGAAACTGACCCAAACGAACCAAAACATCACTATTGGGTCCAAAAAAGTCGATTGATCGCGTTCGTTTCATTTCTGGATGAATCGGTGCATCATTCCATTTCCGGCCCGGATCGATGCATTAAATGCAACACCGGCATGATTTTTGGCACAGTAACGAAAATGGCCCAAACGAACCAAAACATCACTATTGGCTACATAAATGTGGATTTGGCATGTTCGTTTCGTTTCTGGATGAATCGGTGCATCGTTTCATTTCCGGCCCGGATCGGTGCATTAAATGCAACACCGGCATGGTTTTCGGCACAGTAACGAAACTGACCCAAACGAACCAAAACATTACTATTGGGTCCAAAAAAGTGGATTGGGTGCGTTCATTTTGTTTCTGGATGAATCGGTGCATCGTTTCATTTCCGGCCTGGATCGATGCATTAAATGCAACACTGGCATGATTTTCGTCACAGTAACGAAACTGACCCAAACGAATCAAACATAACTATTGGCTCCAAAAAAGTGGATTGGGTGCGTTTGTTTCATTTCTGGACGAATCGGTGCATCCTTTCATCTCCGGCCCGGATCGGTGCATTAAATGAAACACCGGCATGGTTTTCGGCACAGTAACGAAACTGACCCAAACGAACCAAAACATCACTATTGGGTCCAAAAAAGTCGATTGATCGCGTTCGTTTCATTTCTGGATGAATCGGTGCATCATTCCATTTCCGGCCCGGATCGATGCATTAAATGCAACACCGGCATGATTTTTGGCACAGTAACGAAAATGACCCAAACGAACCAAAACATCACTATTGGCTACATAAATGTGGATTTGGCATGTTCGTTTCGTTTCTGGACGAATCGGTGCATCGTTTCATTTCCGGCCCGGATCGGTGCATTAAATGCAACACCGGCATGGTTTTTGGCACAGTAACAAAACTGACACAAACGAACCAAAACATTACTATTGGGTCCAAAAAAGTGGATTGGGTGCGTTCATTTTGTTTCTGGATGAATCGGTGCATCGTTTAATTTCCGGCCCGGATCGATGCATTAGATGCAACACTGGCATGATTTTCGTCACAGTAACGAAACTAACCCAAACGAACCGAAACATAACTATTGGGTCCAGAAAAGTGGATTGGGTGCGTTTGTTTCATTTCTAGACGAATCGGTGCATCGTTTCATTTCCGGCCCGGATCGGTGCATTAAATGCAACACCGGCATGGTTTTCGGCACAGTAACGAAACTGACCCAAACGAACCAAAACATCACTATTGGGTCCAAAAAAGTGGATTGGGTGCGTTAATTTTGTTTCTGGATGAATCGGTGCATCGTTCCATTTCTGGCCCGGATCGATGCATTAAATGCAACACCGGCATGGTTTTCGGCACAGTAACGAAACTGACCCAAACGAACCAAAACAAAACTATTGGGTCCAAAAAAGTCGATTGGGCGCGTTCGTTTCATTTCTGGATGAATCGGTGTATCATTTCATTTTCGGCCCGGATCGGTGCATTAAATGCAACACCGGCATGGTTTTCGGCACAGTAACGAAACTGACCCAAACGAACCAAAACAAAACTATTGGGTCCAAAAAAGTCGATTGGGCGCGTTCGTTTCATTTCTGGATGAATCGGTTTATCATTTCATTTTCGGCCCGGATCGGTGCATTAAATGCAACACCGGCATGGTTTTCGGCACAGTAACGAAACTGACCCAAACGAACCAAAACATCACTATTGGGTCCAAAAAAGTGGATTGGGTGCGTTAATTTTGTTTCTGGATGAATCGGTGCATCGTTCCATTTCTGGCCCGGATCGATGCATTAAATGCAACACCGGCATGGTTTTCGGCACAGTAACGAAACTGACCCAAACGAACCAAAACAAAACTATTGGGTCCAAAAAAGTCGATTGGGCGCGTTCGTTTCATTTCTGGATGAATCGGTGTATCATTTCATTTTCGGCCCGGATCGGTGCATTAAATGCAACACCGGCATGATTTTTGGCACAGTAACGAAAATGACCCAAACGAACCACATAAATGTGGATTGGGTGCGTTTGTTTTGTTTCTGGATGAATCGGTGCATCGTTTCTTTTCCGGCCCAGATCGGTGCATTAAATGCAACACCGGCATGGTTTTCGGCACAGTAACGAAACTGACCCAAACGAACCAAAACATCACTATTGGGTCCAAAAAAGTGGATTGGGTGCGTTCATTTTGTTTCTAGATGAATCGGTGCATCGTTCCATTTCCGGCCCGGATCGATGCATTAAATGCAACACCGGCATGATTTTTGGCACAGTAACGAAAATGACCCAAACGAACCAAAACATCACTATTGGCTACATAAATGTGGATTTGGCATGTTCGTTTCGTTTCTGGACGAATCGGTGCATCGTTTCATTTCCGGCCCGGATCGGTGCATTAAATGCAACACCGGCATGGTTTTCGGCACAGTAACGAAACTGACCCAAACGAACCAAAACATTACTATTGGGTCCAAAAAAGTGGATTGGGTGCGTTCATTTTGTTTCTGGATGAATCGGTGCATCATTTCATTTCCTGCCCGGATCGATGCATTAGATGCAACACTGGCATGATTTTCGTCACAGTAACGAAACTGACCCAAACGAACCGAAACGTAACTATTGGGTCCAAAAAAGTGGATTGGGTGCGTTTGTTTCATTTCTGGATGAATCGGTGCATCGTTTCATTTCCGGCCCGGATCGGTGTATTAAATGCAACACCGGCATGGTTTTCGGCACAGTAACGAAACTGACCCAAACGAACCAAAACATTACTATTGGGTCCAAAAAAGTGGATTGGGTGCGTTCATTTTGTTTCTGGATGAATCGGTGCATCGTTTCTTTTCCGGCCCGGATCGATGCATTAGATGCAACACTGGCATGATTTTCGTCACAGTAACGAAACTGACCCAAACGAACCGAAACATAACTATTGGGTCCAAAAAAGTGGATTGGGTGCGTTTGTTTCATTTCTGGACGAATCGGTGCATCGTTTCTTTTCCGGCCCGGATCGGTGCATTAAATGCAACACCGGCATGGTTTTCGGCACAGTAACGAAACTGACCCTAATGAACCAAAACATCACTATTGGGTCCAAAAAAGTGGATTGGGTGCGTTCATTTTGTTTCTAGATGAATCGGTGCATCGTTCCATTTCCGGCCCGGATCGATGCATTAAATGCAACACCGGCATGATTTTTGGCACAGTAACGAAAATGGCCCAAACGAACCAAAACATCACTATTGGCTACATAAATGTGGATTTGGCATGTTCGTTTCGTTTCTGGATGAATCGGTGCATCGTTTCATTTCCGGCCCGGATCGGTGCATTAAATGCAACACCGGCATGGTTTTCGGCACAGTAACGAAACTGACCCAAACGAACCAAAACATTACTATTGGGTCCAAAAAAGTGGATTGGGTGCGTTCATTTTGTTTCTGGATGAATCGGTGCATCGTTTCATTTCCGGCCTGGATCGATGCATTAAATGCAACACTGGCATGATTTTCGTCACAGTAACGAAACTGACCCAAACGAATCAAACATAACTATTGGCTCCAAAAAAGTGGATTGGGTGCGTTTGTTTCATTTCTGGACGAATCGGTGCATCCTTTCATCTCCGGCCCGGATCGGTGCATTAAATGAAACACCGGCATGGTTTTCGGCACAGTAACGAAACTGACCCAAACGAACCAAAACATCACTATTGGGTCCAAAAAAGTCGATTGATCGCGTTCGTTTCATTTCTGGATGAATCGGTGCATCATTCCATTTCCGGCCCGGATCGATGCATTAAATGCAACACCGGCATGATTTTTGGCACAGTAACGAAAATGACCCAAACGAACCAAAACATCACTATTGGCTACATAAATGTGGATTTGGCATGTTCGTTTCGTTTCTGGACGAATCGGTGCATCGTTTCATTTCCGGCCCGGATCGGTGCATTAAATGCAACACCGGCATGGTTTTTGGCACAGTAACAAAACTGACACAAACGAACCAAAACATTACTATTGGGTCCAAAAAAGTGGATTGGGTGCGTTCATTTTGTTTCTGGATGAATCGGTGCATCGTTTAATTTCCGGCCCGGATCGATGCATTAGATGCAACACTGGCATGATTTTCGTCACAGTAACGAAACTAACCCAAACGAACCGAAACATAACTATTGGGTCCAGAAAAGTGGATTGGGTGCGTTTGTTTCATTTCTGGACGAATCGGTGCATCGTTTCATTTCCGGCCCGGATCGGTGCATTAAATGCAACACCGGCATGGTTTTCGGCACAGTAACGAAACTGACCCAAATGAACCAAAACATCACTATTGGGTCCAAAAAAGTGTATTGGGTGCGTTAATTTTGTTTCTGGATGAATCGGTGCATCGTTCCATTTCTGGCCCGGATCGATGCATTAAATGCAACACCGGCATGGTTTTCGGCACAGTAACGAAACTGACCCAAACGAACCAAAACAAAACTATTGGGTCCAAAAAAGTCGATTGGGCGCGTTCGTTTCATTTCTGGATGAATCGGTGTATCATTTCAGTTTCGGCCCGGATCGGTGCATTAAATGCAACACCGGCATGGTTTTCGGCACAGTAACGAAACTGACCCAAACGAACCAAAACAAAACTATTGGGTCCAAAAAAGTCGATTGGGCGCGTTCGTTTCATTTCTTGATGAATCGGTTTATCATTTCATTTTCGGCCCGGATCGGTGCATTAAATGCAACACCGGCATGGTTTTCGGCACAGTAACGAAACTGACCCAAACGAACCAAAACATCACTATTGGGTCCAAAAAAGTGGATTGGGTGCGTTAATTTTGTTTCTGGATGAATCGGTGCATCGTTCCATTTCTGGCCCGGATCGATGCATTAAATGCAACGCCGGCATGGTTTTCGGCACAGTAACGAAACTGACCCAAACGAACCAAAACAAAACTATTGGGTCCAAAAAAGTCGATTGGGCGCGTTCGTTTCATTTCTGGATGAATCGGTGTATCATTTCATTTTCGGCCCGGATCGGTGCATTAAATGCAACACCGGCATGGTTTTCGGCACAGTAACGAAACTGACCCAAACGAACCAAAACATCACTATTGGGTCCAAAAAAGTGGATTGGGTGCGTTCATTTTGTTTCTAGATGAATCGGTGCATCGTATCATTTCCGGCCCGGATCGATGCATTAAATGCAACACCGGCATGATTTTTGGCACAGTAACGAAAATAACCCAAACGAATCACATAAATGTGGATTGGGTGCGTTTGTTTTGTTTCTGGATGAATCGGTGCATCGTTTCTTTTCCGGCCCGGATCGGTGCATTAAATGCAACACCGGCATGGTTTTCGGCACAGTAACGAAACTGACCCAAACGAACCAAAACATCACTATTGGGTCCAAAAAAGTGGATTGGGTGCGTTCATTTTGTTTCTAGATGAATCGGTGCATCGTTCCATTTCCGGCCCGGATCGGTGCATTAAATGAAACACCGGCATGGTTTTCGGCACAGTAACGAAACTGACCCAAACGAACCAAAACATCACTATTGGGTCCAAAAAAGTCGATTGATCGCGTTCGTTTCATTTCTGGATGAATCGGTGCATCATTCCATTTCCGGCCCGGATCGATGCATTAAATGCAACACCGGCATGATTTTTGGCACAGTAACGAAAATGACCCAAACGAACCAAAACATCACTATTGGCTACATAAATGTGGATTTGGCATGTTCGTTTCGTTTCTGGACGAATCGGTGCATCGTTTCATTTCCGGCCCGGATCGGTGCATTAAATGCAACACCGGCATGGTTTTCGGCACAGTAACAAAACTGACCCAAACGAACCAAAACATTACTATTGGGTCCAAAAAAGTGGATTGGGTGCGTTCATTTTGTTTCTGGATGAATCGGTGCATCGTTTAATTTCCGGCCCGGATCGATGCATTAGATGCAACACTGGCATGATTTTCGTCACAGTAACGAAACTAACCCAAACGAACCGAAACATAACTATTGGGTCCAGAAAAGTGGATTGGGTGCGTTTGTTTCATTTCTGGACGAATCGGTGCATCGTTTCATTTCCGGCCCGGATCGGTGCATTAAATGCAACACCGGCATGGTTTTCGGCACAGTAACGAAACTGACCCAAACGAACCAAAACAAAACTATTGGGTCCAAAAAAGTCGATTGGGCGCGTTCGTTTCATTTCTGGATGAATCGGTTTATCATTTCATTTTCGGCCCGGATCGGTGCATTACACCGGCATGGTTTTCGGCACAGTAACGAAACTGACCCAAACGAACCAAAACATCACTATTGGGTCCAAAAAAGTGGATTGGGTGCGTTCATTTTGTTTCTAGATGAATCGGTGCATCGTATCATTTCCGGCCCGGATCGATGCATTAAATGCAACACCGGCATGATTTTTGGCACAGTAACGAAAATGACCCAAACGAACCACATAAATGTGGATTGGGTGCGTTTGTTTTGTTTCTGGATGAATCGGTGCATCGTTTCTTTTCCGGCCCAGATCGGTGCATTAAATGCAACACCGGCATGGTTTTCGGCACAGTAACGAAACTGACCCAAACGAACCAAAACATCACTATTGGGTCCAAAAAAGTGGATTGGGTGCGTTTATTTTGTTTCTAGATGAATCGGTGCATCGTTCCATTTCCGGCCCGGATCGATGCATTAAATGCAACACCGGCATGATTTTTGGCACAGTAACGAAAATGACCCAAACGAACCAAAACATCACTATTGGCTACATAAATGTGGATTTGGCATGTTCGTTTCGTTTCTGGACGAATCGGTGCATCGTTTCATTTCCGGCCCGGATCGGTGCATTAAATGCAACACCGGCATGGTTTTCGGCACAGTAACGAAACTGACCCAAACGAACCAAAACATTACTATTGGGTCCAAAAAAGTGGATTGGGTGCGTTCATTTTGTTTCTGGATGAATCGGTGCATCATTTCATTTCCTGCCCGGATCGATGCATTAGATGCAACACTGGCATGATTTTCGTCACAGTAACGAAACTGACCCAAACGAACCGAAACGTAACTATTGGGTCCAAAAAAGTGGATTGGGTGCGTTTGTTTCATTTCTGGATGAATCGGTGCATCGTATCATTTCCGGCCCGGATCGATGCATTAAATGCAACACCGGCATGATTTTTGGCACAGTAACGAAAATGACCCAAACGAACCACATAAATGTGGATTGGGTGCGTTTGTTTTGTTTCTGGATGAATCGGTGCATCGTTTCTTTTCCGGCCCAGATCGGTGCATTAAATGCAACACCGGCATGGTTTTCGGCACAGTAACGAAACTGACCCAAACGAACCAAAACATCACTATTGGGTCCAAAAAAGTGGATTGGGTGCGTTCATTTTGTTTCTAGATGAATCGGTGCATCGTTCCATTTCCGGCCCGGATCGATGCATTAAATGCAACACCGGCATGATTTTTGGCACAGTAACGAAAATGACCCAAACGAACCAAAACATCACTATTGGCTACATAAATGTGGATTTGGCATGTTCGTTTCGTTTCTGGACGAATCGGTGCATCGTTTCATTTCCGGCCCGGATCGGTGCATTAAATGCAACACCGGCATGGTTTTCGGCACAGTAACGAAACTGACCCAAACGAACCAAAACATTACTATTGGGTCCAAAAAAGTGGATTGGGTGCGTTCATTTTGTTTCTGGATGAATCGGTGCATCATTTCATTTCCTGCCCGGATCGATGCATTAGATGCAACACTGGCATGATTTTCGTCACAGTAACGAAACTGACCCAAACGAACCGAAACGTAACTATTGGGTCCAAAAAAGTGGATTGGGTGCGTTTGTTTCATTTCTGGATGAATCGGTGCATCGTTTCATTTCCGGCCCGGATCGGTGTATTAAATGCAACACCGGCATGGTTTTCGGCACAGTAACGAAACTGACCCAAACGAACCAAAACATTACTATTGGGTCCAAAAAAGTGGATTGGGTGCGTTCATTTTGTTTCTGGATGAATCGGTGCATCGTTTCTTTTCCGGCCCGGATCGATGCATTAGATGCAACACTGGCATGATTTTCGTCACAGTAACGAAACTGACCCAAACGAACCGAAACATAACTATTGGGTCCAAAAAAGTGGATTGGGTGCGTTTGTTTCATTTCTGGACGAATCGGTGCATCGTTTCTTTTCCGGCCCGGATCGGTGCATTAAATGCAACACCGGCATGGTTTTCGGCACAGTAACGAAACTGACCCTAATGAACCAAAACATCACTATTGGGTCCAAAAAAGTGGATTGGGTGCGTTCATTTTGTTTCTAGATGAATCGGTGCATCGTTCCATTTCCGGCCCGGATCGATGCATTAAATGCAACACCGGCATGATTTTTGGCACAGTAACGAAAATGGCCCAAACGAACCAAAACATCACTATTGGCTACATAAATGTGGATTTGGCATGTTCGTTTCGTTTCTGGATGAATCGGTGCATCGTTTCATTTCCGGCCCGGATCGGTGCATTAAATGCAACACCGGCATGGTTTTCGGCACAGTAACGAAACTGACCCAAACGAACCAAAACATTACTATTGGGTCCAAAAAACTGGATTGGGTGCGTTCATTTTGTTTCTGGATGAATCGGTGCATCATTTCATTTCCTGCCCGGATCGATGCATTAGATGCAACACTGGCATGATTTTCGTCAAAGTAACGAAACTGACCCAAACGAACCGAAACGTAACTATTGGGTCCAAAAAAGTGGATTGGGTGCGTTTGTTTCATTTCTGGATGAATCGGTGCATCGTTTCATTTCCGGCCCGGATCGGTGTATTAAATGCAACACCGGCATGGTTTTCGGCACAGTAACGAAACTGACCCAAACGAACCAAAACATTACTATTGGGTCCAAAAAAGTGGATTGGGTGCGTTCATTTTGTTTCTGGATGAATCGGTGCATCGTTTCTTTTCCGGCCCGGATCGATGCATTAGATGCAACACTGGCATGATTTTCGTCACAGTAACGAAACTGACCCAAACGAACCGAAACATAACTATTGGGTCCAAAAAAGTGGATTGGGTGCGTTTGTTTCATTTCTGGACGAATCGGTGCATCGTTTCTTTTCCGGCCCGGATCGGTGCATTAAATGCAACACCGGCATGGTTTTCGGCACAGTAACGAAACTGACCCTAATGAACCAAAACATCACTATTGGGTCCAAAAAAGTGGATTGGGTGCGTTCATTTTATTTCTAGATGAATCGGTGCATCGTTTAATTTCCGGCCCGGATCGATGCATTAGATGCAACACTGGCATGATTTTCGTCACAGTAACGAAACTGACCCAAACGAACCGAAACATAACTATTGGGTCCAAAAAAGTGGATTGGGTGCGTTTGTTTCATTTCTGGACGAATCGGTGCATCGTTTCTTTTCCGGCCCGGATCGGTGCATTAAATGCAACACCGGCATGGTTTTCGGCACAGTAACGAAACTGACCCTAACGAACCAAAACATCACTATTGGGTCCAAAAAAGTGGATTGGGTGCGTTCATTTTGTTTCTAGATGAATCGGTGCATCGTTCCATTTCCGGCCCGGATCGATGCATTAAATGCAACACCGGCATGATTTTTGGCACAGTAACGAAAATGGCCCAAATGAACCAAAACATCACTATTGGCTACATAAATGTGGATTTGGCATGTTCGTTTCGTTTCTGGATGAATCGGTGCATCGTTTCATTTCCGGCCCGGATCGGTGCATTAAATGCAACACCGGCATGGTTTTCGGCACAGTAACGAAACTGACCCAAACGAACCAAAACATTACTATTGGGTCCAAAAAAGTGGATTGGGTGCGTTCATTTTGTTTCTGGATGAATCGGTGCATCGTTTCATTTCCGGCCCGGATCGATGCATTAAATGCAACACTGGCATGATTTTCGTCACAGTAACGAAACTGACCCAAACGAATCAAACATAACTATTGGCTCCAAAAAAGTGGATTGGGTGCGTTTGTTTCATTTCTGGACGAATCGGTGCATCCTTTCATCTCCGGCCCGGATCGGTGCATTAAATGAAACACCGGCATGGTTTTCGGCACAGTAACGAAACTGACCCAAACGAACCAAAACATCACTATTGGGTCCAAAAAAGTCGATTGATCGCGTTCGTTTCATTTCTGGATGAATCGGTGCATCATTCCATTTCCGGCCCAGATCGATGCATTAAATGCAACACCGGCATGATTTTTGGCACAGTAACGAAAATGACCCAAACGAACCAAAACATCACTATTGGCTACATAAATGTGGATTTGGCATGTTCGTTTCGTTTCTGGACGAATCGGTGCATCGTTTCATTTCCGACCCGGATCGGTGCATTAAATGCAACACCGGCATGGTTTTCGGCACAGTAACAAAACTGACCCAAACGAACCAAAACATTACTATTGGGTCCAAAAAAGTGGATTGGGTGCGTTCATTTTGTTTCTGGATGAATCGGTGCATCGTTTAATTTCCGGCCCGGATCGATGCATTAGATGCAACACTGGCATGATTTTCGTCACAGTAACGAAACTAACCCAAACGAACCGAAACATAACTATTGGGTCCAGAAAAGTGGATTGGGTGCGTTTGTTTCATTTCTGGACGAATCGGTGCATCGTTTCATTTCCGGCCCGGATCGGTGCATTAAATGCAACACCGGCATGGTTTTCGGCACATTAACGAAACTGACCCAAATGAACCAAAACATTACTATTGGGTCAAAAAAAGTGGATTGGGTGCGTTCATTTTGTTTCTGGTCGAATCGGTGCATCGTTTCATTTCCGGCCCGGATCGATGCATTAAATGCAACACTGGCATGATTTTCGTCACAGTAACGAAACTGGCCCAAACGAACCGAAACATAACTATTGGGTCCAAAAAAGTGGATTGTGTGCGTTTGTTTCATTTCTGGACGAATCGGTGCATCGTTTCTTTTCCGGCCCGGATCGGTGCATTAAATGCAACACCGGCATGGTTTTTGGCACAGTAACGAAACTGACCCAAACGAACCAAAACATCACTATTGGGTCCAAAAAAGTGGATTGGGTGCGTTAATTTTGTTTCTGGATGAATCGGTGCATCGTTCCATTTCTGGCCCGGATCGATGCATTAAATGCAACACCGGCATGGTTTTCGGCACAGTAACGAAACTGACCCAAACGAACCAAAACAAAACTATTGGGTCCAAAAAAGTCGATTGGGCGCGTTCGTTTCATTTCTGGATGAATCGGTGTATCATTTCATTTTCGGCCCGGATCGGTGCATTAAATGCAACACCGGCATGGTTTTCTGCACAGTAACAAAACTGACCCAAACGAACCAAAACATCACTATTGGGTCCAAAAAAGTGGATTGGGTGCGTTCATTTTGTTTCTAGATGAATCGGTGCATCGTATCATTTCCGGCCCGGATCGATGCATTAAATGCAACACCGGCATGATTTTTGGCACAGTAACGAAAATGACCCAAACGAACCACATAAATGTGGATTGGGTGCGTTTGTTTTGTTTCTGGATGAATCGGTGCATCGTTTCTTTTCCGGCCCGGATCGGTGCATTAAATGCAACACCGGCATGGTTTTCGGCACAGTAACGAAACTGACCCAAACGAACCAAAACATCACTATTGGGTACATAAATGTGGATTGGGTGCGTTCATTTCGTTTCTGGATGAATCGGTGCATCGTTCCATTTCCGGCCCGGATCGATGCATTAAATGCAACACCGGCATGATTTTTGGCACAGTAACGAAAATGACCCAAACGAACCAAAACATCACTATTGGCTACATAAATGTGGATTTGGCATGTTCATTTCGTTTCTGGACGAATCGGTGCATCGTTTCATTTCCGGCCCGGATCGGTGCATTAAATGCAACACCGGCATGGTTTTCGGCACAGTAACGAAACTGACCCAAACGAACCAAAACATCACTATTGGCTACATAAATGTGGATTGGCATGTTCGTTTCGTTTCTGGATGAATCGGTGCATCGTTTCATTTCCGGCCCGGATCGGTGCATTAAATGCAACACCGGCATGGTTTTCGGCACAGTAACGAAACTGACCCAAACGAACCAAAACATTACTATTGGGTCCAAAAAAGTGGATTGGGTGCGTTCATTTTGTTTCTGGATGAATCGGTGCATCATTTCATTTCCTGCCCGGATCGATGCATTAGATGCAACACTGGCATGATTTTCGTCACAGTAACGAAACTGACCCAAACGAACCGAAACGTAACTATTGGGTCCAAAAAAGTGGATTGGGTGCGTTTGTTTCATTTCTGGATGAATCGGTGCATCGTTTCATTTCCGGCCCGGATCGGTGTATTAGATGCAACACCGGCATGGTTTTCGCCACAGTAACGAAACTGACCCAAACGAACCGAAACGTAACTATTGGGTCCAAAAAAGTGGATTGGGTGCGTTTGTTTCATTTCTGGATGAATCGGTGCATCGTTTCATTTCCGGCCCGGATCGGTGTATTAAATGCAACACCGGCATGGTTTTCGGCACAGTAACGAAACTGACCCAAACGAACCAAAACATTACTATTGGGTCCAAAAAAGTGGATTGGGTGCGTTCATTTTGTTTCTGGATGAATCGGTGCATCGTTTCTTTTCCGGCCCGGATCGATGCATTAGATGCAACACTGGCATGATTTTCGTCACAGTAACGAAACTGACCCAAACGAACCGAAACATAACTATTGGGTCCAAAAAAGTGGATTGGGTGCGTTTGTTTCATTTCTGGACGAATCGGTGCATCGTTTCTTTTCCGGCCCGGATCGGTGCATTAAATGCAACACCGGCATGGTTTTCGGCACAGTAACGAAACTGACCCTAATGAACCAAAACATCACTATTGGGTCCAAAAAAGTGGATTGGGTGCGTTCATTTTGTTTCTAGATGAATCGGTGCATCGTTTAATTTCCGGCCCGGATCGATGCATTAGATGCAACACTGGCATGATTTTCGTCACAGTAACGAAACTGACCCAAACGAACCGAAACGTAACTATTGGGTCCAAAAAAGTGGATTGGGTGCGTTTGTTTCATTTCTGGATGAATCGGTGCATCGTTTCATTTCCGGCCCGGATCGGTGTATTAGATGCAACACCGGCATGGTTTTCGGCACAGTAACGAAACTGACCCAAACGAACCGAAACGTAACTATTGGGTCCAAAAAAGTGGATTGGGTGCGTTTGTTTCATTTCTGGATGAATCGGTGCATCGTTTCATTTCCGGCCCGGATCGGTGTATTAAATGCAACACCGGCATGGTTTTCGGCACAGTAACGAAACTGACCCAAACGAACCAAAACATTACTATTGGGTCCAAAAAAGTGGATTGGGTGCGTTCATTTTGTTTCTGGATGAATCGGTGCATCGTTTCTTTTCCGGCCCGGATCGATGCATTAGATGCAACACTGGCATGATTTTCGTCACAGTAACGAAACTGACCCAAACGAACCGAAACATAACTATTGGGTCCAAAAAAGTGGATTGGGTGCGTTTGTTTCATTTCTGGACGAATCGGTGCATCGTTTCTTTTCCGGCCCGGATCGGTGCATTAAATGCAACACCGGCATGGTTTTCGGCACAGTAACGAAACTGACCCTAATGAACCAAAACGTCACTATTGGGTCCAAAAAAGTGGATTGGGTGCGTTCATTTTGTTTCTAGATGAATCGGTGCATCGTTCCATTTCCGGCCCGGATCGATGCATTAAATGCAACACCGGCATGATTTTTGGCACAGTAACGAAAATGGCCCAAACGAACCAAAACATCACTATTGGCTACATAAATGTGGATTTGGCATGTTCGTTTCGTTTCTGGATGAATCGGTGCATCGTTTCATTTCCGGCCCGGATCGGTGCATTAAATGCAACACCGGCATGGTTTTCGGCACAGTAACGAAACTGACCCAAACGAACCAAAACATTACTATTGGGTCCAAAAAAGTGGATTGGGTGCGTTCATTTTGTTTCTGGATGAATCGGTGCATCATTTCATTTCCTGCCCGGATCGATGCATTAGATGCAACACTGGCATGATTTTCGTCACAGTAACGAAACTGACCCAAACGAACCGAAACGTAACTATTGGGTCCAAAAAAGTGGATTGGGTGCGTTTGTTTCATTTCTGGATGAATCGGTGCATCGTTTCATTTCCGGCCCGGATCGGTGTATTAAATGCAACACCGGCATGGTTTTCGGCACAGTAACGAAACTGACCCAAACGAACCAAAACATTACTATTGGGTCCAAAAAAGTGGATTGGGTGCGTTCATTTTGTTTCTGGATGAATCGGTGCATCGTTTCTTTTCCGGCCCGGATCGATGCATTAGATGCAACACTGGCATGATTTTCGTCACAGTAACGAAACTGACCCAAACGAACCGAAACATAACTATTGGGTCCAAAAAAGTGGATTGGGTGCGTTTGTTTCATTTCTGGACGAATCGGTGCATCGTTTCTTTTCCGGCCCGGATCGGTGCATTAAATGCAACACCGGCATGGTTTTCGGCACAGTAACGAAACTGACCCTAATGAACCAAAACATCACTATTGGGTCCAAAAAAGTGGATTGGGTGCGTTCATTTTGTTTCTAGATGAATCGGTGCATCGTATCATTTCCGGCCCGGATCGATGCATTAAATGCAACACCGGCATGATTTTTGGCACAGTAACGAAAATGACCCAAACGAACCACATAAATGTGGATTGGGTGCGTTTGTTTTGTTTCTGGATGAATCGGTGCATCGTTTCTTTTCCGGCCCGGATCGGTGCATTAAATGCAACACCGGCATGGTTTTCGGCACAGTAACGAAACTGACCCAAACGAACCAAAACATCACTATTGGGTACATAAATGTGGATTGGGTGCGTTCATTTCGTTTCTGGATGAATCGGTGCATCGTTCCATTTCCGGCCCGGATCGATGCATTAAATGCAACACCGGCATGATTTTTGGCACAGTAACGAAAATGGCCCAAACGAACCAAAACATCACTATTGGCTACATAAATGTGGATTTGGCATGTTCGTTTCGTTTCTGGATGAATCGGTGCATCGTTTCATTTCCGGCCCGGATCGGTGCATTAAATGCAACACCGGCATGGTTTTCGGCACAGTAACGAAACTGACCCAAACGAACCAAAACATTACTATTGGGTCCAAAAAAGTGGATTGGGTGCGTTCATTTTGTTTCTGGATGAATCGGTGCATCGTTTCATTTCCGGCCCGGATCGATGCATTAAATGCAACACTAGCATGATTTTCGTCACAGTAACGAAACTGACCCAAACGAATCAAACATAACTATTGGCTCCAAAAAAGTGGATTGGGTGCGTTTGTTTCATTTCTGGACGAATCGGTGCATCCTTTCATCTCCGGCCCGGATCGGTGCATTAAATGAAACACCGGCATGGTTTTCGGCACAGTAACGAAACTGACCCAAACGAACCAAAACATCACTATTGGGTCCAAAAAAGTCGATTGATCGCGTTCGTTTCATTTCTGGATGAATCGGTGCATCATTCCATTTCCGGCCCAGATCGATGCATTAAATGCAACACCGGCATGATTTTTGGCACAGTAACGAAAATGACCCAAACGAACCAAAACATCACTATTGGCTACATAAATGTGGATTTGGCATGTTCGTTTCGTTTCTGGACGAATCGGTGCATCGTTTCATTTCCGGCCCGGATCGGTGCATTAAATGCAACACCGGCATGGTTTTCGGCACAGTAACAAAACTGACCCAAACGAACCAAAACATTACTATTGGGTCCAAAAAAGTGGATTGGGTGCGTTCATTTTGTTTCTGGATGAATCGGTGCATCGTTTAATTTCCGGCCCGGATCGATGCATTAGATGCAACACTGGCATGATTTTCGTCACAGTAACGAAACTAACCCAAACGAACCGAAACATAACTATTGGGTCCAGAAAAGTGGATTGGGTGCGTTTGTTTCATTTCTGGACGAATCGGTGCATCGTTTCATTTCCGGCCCGGATCGGTGCATTAAATGCAACACCGGCATGGTTTTCGGCACATTAACGAAACTGACCCAAATGAACCAAAACATTACTATTGGGTCAAAAAAAGTGGATTGGGTGCGTTCATTTTGTTTCTGGTCGAATCGGTGCATCGTTTCATTTCCGGCCCGGATCGATGCATTAAATGCAACACTGGCATGATTTTCGTCACAGTAACGAAACTGGCCCAAACGAACCGAAACATAACTATTGGGTCCAAAAAAGTGGATTGTGTGCGTTTGTTTCATTTCTGGACGAATCGGTGCATCGTTTCTTTTCCGGCCCGGATCGGTGCATTAAATGCAACACCGGCATGGTTTTTGGCACAGTAACGAAACTGACCCAAACGAACCAAAACATCACTATTGGGTCCAAAAAAGTGGATTGGGTGCGTTAATTTTGTTTCTGGATGAATCGGTGCATCGTTCCATTTCTGGCCCGGATCGATGCATTAAATGCAACACCGGCATGGTTTTCGGCACAGTAACGAAACTGACCCAAACGAACCAAAACAAAACTATTGGGTCCAAAAAAGTCGATTGGGCGCGTTCGTTTCATTTCTGGATGAATCGGTGTATCATTTCATTTTCGGCCCGGATCGGTGCATTAAATGCAACACCGGCATGGTTTTCTGCACAGTAACGAAACTGACCCAAACGAACCAAAACATCACTATTGGGTCCAAAAAAGTGGATTGGGTGCGTTCATTTTGTTTCTAGATGAATCGGTGCATCGTATCATTTCCGGCCCGGATCGATGCATTAAATGCAACACCGGCATGATTTTTGGCACAGTAACGAAAATGACCCAAACGAACCACATAAATGTGGATTGGGTGCGTTTGTTTTGTTTCTGGATGAATCGGTGCATCGTTTCTTTTCCGGCCCGGATCGGTGCATTAAATGCAACACCGGCATGGTTTTCGGCACAGTAACGAAACTGACCCAAACGAACCAAAACATCACTATTGGGTCCAAAAAAGTGGATTGGGTGCGTTCATTTTGTTTCTAGATGAATCGGTGCATCGTTCCATTTCCGGCCCGGATCGATGCATTAAATGCAACACCGGCATGATTTTTGGCACAGTAACGAAAATGACCCAAACGAACCAAAACATCACTATTGGCTACATAAATGTGGATTTGGCATGTTCATTTCGTTTCTGGACGAATCGGTGCATCGTTTCATTTCCGGCCCGGATCGGTGCATTAAATGCAACACCGGCATGGTTTTCGGCACAGTAACGAAACTGACCCAAACGAACCAAAACATTACTATTGGGTCCAAAAAAGTGGATTGGGTGCGTTCATTTTGTTTCTGGATGAATCGGTGCATCGTTTCTTTTCCGGCCCGGATCGATGCATTAGATGCAACACTGGCATGATTTTCGTCACAGTAACGAAACTGACCCAAACGAACCGAAACATAACTATTGGGTCCAAAAAAGTGGATTGGGTGCGTTTGTTTCATTTCTGGACGAATCGGTGCATCGTTTCTTTTCCGGCCCGGATCGGTGCATTAAATGCAACACCGGCATGGTTTTCGGCACAGTAACGAAACTGACCCTAATGAACCAAAACATCACTATTGGGTCCAAAAAAGTGGATTGGGTGCGTTCATTTTGTTTCTAGATGAATCGGTGCATCGTATCATTTCCGGCCCGGATCGATGCATTAAATGCAACACCGGCATGATTTTTGGCACAGTAACGAAAATGACCCAAACGAACCACATAAATGTGGATTGGGTGCGTTTGTTTTGTTTCTGGATGAATCGGTGCATCGTTTCTTTTCCGGCCCGGATCGGTGCATTAAATGCAACACCGGCATGGTTTTCGGCACAGTAACGAAACTGACCCAAACGAACCAAAACATCACTATTGGGTACATAAATGTGGATTGGGTGCGTTCATTTCGTTTCTGGATGAATCGGTGCATCGTTCCATTTCCGGCCCGGATCGATGCATTAAATGCAACACCGGCATGATTTTTGGCACAGTAACGAAAATGGCCCAAACGAACCAAAACATCACTATTGGCTACATAAATGTGGATTTGGCATGTTCGTTTCGTTTCTGGATGAATCGGTGCATCGTTTCATTTCCGGCCCGGATCGGTGCATTAAATGCAACACCGGCATGGTTTTCGGCACAGTAACGAAACTGACCCAAACGAACCAAAACATTACTATTGGGTCCAAAAAAGTGGATTGGGTGCGTTCATTTTGTTTCTGGATGAATCGGTGCATCGTTTCATTTCCGGCCCGGATCGATGCATTAAATGCAACACTAGCATGATTTTCGTCACAGTAACGAAACTGACCCAAACGAATCAAACATAACTATTGGCTCCAAAAAAGTGGATTGGGTGCGTTTGTTTCATTTCTGGACGAATCGGTGCATCCTTTCATCTCCGGCCCGGATCGGTGCATTAAATGAAACACCGGCATGGTTTTCGGCACAGTAACGAAACTGACCCAAACGAACCAAAACATCACTATTGGGTCCAAAAAAGTCGATTGATCGCGTTCGTTTCATTTCTGGATGAATCGGTGCATCATTCCATTTCCGGCCCAGATCGATGCATTAAATGCAACACCGGCATGATTTTTGGCACAGTAACGAAAATGACCCAAACGAACCAAAACATCACTATTGGCTACATAAATGTGGATTTGGCATGTTCGTTTCGTTTCTGGACGAATCGGTGCATCGTTTCATTTCCGGCCCGGATCGGTGCATTAAATGCAACACCGGCATGGTTTTCGGCACAGTAACAAAACTGACCCAAACGAACCAAAACATTACTATTGGGTCCAAAAAAGTGGATTGGGTGCGTTCATTTTGTTTCTGGATGAATCGGTGCATCGTTTAATTTCCGGCCCGGATCGATGCATTAGATGCAACACTGGCATGATTTTCGTCACAGTAACGAAACTAACCCAAACGAACCGAAACATAACTATTGGGTCCAGAAAAGTGGATTGGGTGCGTTTGTTTCATTTCTGGACGAATCGGTGCATCGTTTCATTTCCGGCCCGGATCGGTGCATTAAATGCAACACCGGCATGGTTTTCGGCACATTAACGAAACTGACCCAAATGAACCAAAACATTACTATTGGGTCAAAAAAAGTGGATTGGGTGCGTTCATTTTGTTTCTGGTCGAATCGGTGCATCGTTTCATTTCCGGCCCGGATCGATGCATTAAATGCAACACTGGCATGATTTTCGTCACAGTAACGAAACTGGCCCAAACGAACCGAAACATAACTATTGGGTCCAAAAAAGTGGATTGTGTGCGTTTGTTTCATTTCTGGACGAATCGGTGCATCGTTTCTTTTCCGGCCCGGATCGGTGCATTAAATGCAACACCGGCATGGTTTTTGGCACAGTAACGAAACTGACCCAAACGAACCAAAACATCACTATTGGGTCCAAAAAAGTGGATTGGGTGCGTTAATTTTGTTTCTGGATGAATCGGTGCATCGTTCCATTTCTGGCCCGGATCGATGCATTAAATGCAACACCGGCATGGTTTTCGGCACAGTAACGAAACTGACCCAAACGAACCAAAACAAAACTATTGGGTCCAAAAAAGTCGATTGGGCGCGTTCGTTTCATTTCTGGATGAATCGGTGTATCATTTCATTTTCGGCCCGGATCGGTGCATTAAATGCAACACCGGCATGGTTTTCTGCACAGTAACGAAACTGACCCAAACGAACCAAAACATCACTATTGGGTCCAAAAAAGTGGATTGGGTGCGTTCATTTTGTTTCTAGATGAATCGGTGCATCGTATCATTTCCGGCCCGGATCGATGCATTAAATGCAACACCGGCATGATTTTTGGCACAGTAACGAAAATGACCCAAACGAACCACATAAATGTGGATTGGGTGCGTTTGTTTTGTTTCTGGATGAATCGGTGCATCGTTTCTTTTCCGGCCCGGATCGGTGCATTAAATGCAACACCGGCATGGTTTTCGGCACAGTAACGAAACTGACCCAAACGAACCAAAACATCACTATTGGGTCCAAAAAAGTGGATTGGGTGCGTTCATTTTGTTTCTAGATGAATCGGTGCATCGTTCCATTTCCGGCCCGGATCGATGCATTAAATGCAACACCGGCATGATTTTTGGCACAGTAACGAAAATGACCCAAACGAACCAAAACATCACTATTGGCTACATAAATGTGGATTTGGCATGTTCATTTCGTTTCTGGACGAATCGGTGCATCGTTTCATTTCCGGCCCGGATCGGTGCATTAAATGCAACACCGGCATGGTTTTCGGCACAGTAACGAAACTGACCCAAACGAACCAAAACATTACTATTGGGTCCAAAAAAGTGGATTGGGTGCGTTCATTTTGTTTCTGGATGAATCGGTGCATCATTTCATTTCCTGCCCGGATCGATGCATTAGATGCAACACTGGCATGATTTTCGTCACAGTAACGAAACTGACCCAAACGAACCGAAACGTAACTATTGGGTCCAAAAAAGTGGATTGGGTGCGTTTGTTTCATTTCTGGATGAATCGGTGCATCGTTTCATTTCCGGCCCGGATCGGTGTATTAAATGCAACACCGGCATGGTTTTCGGCACAGTAATGAAACTGACCCAAACGAACCAAAACATTACTATTGGGTCCAAAAAAGTGGATTGGGTGCGTTCATTTTGTTTCTGGATGAATCGGTGCATCGTTTCTTTTCCGGCCCGGATCGATGCATTAGATGCAACACTGGCATGATTTTCGTCACAGTAACGAAACTGACCCAAACGAACCGAAACATAACTTTTGGGTCCAAAAAAGTGGATTGGGTGCGTTTGTTTCATTTCTGGACGAATCGGTGCATCGTTTCTTTTCCGGCCCGGATCGGTGCATTAAATGCAACACCGGCATGGTTTTCGGCACAGTAACGAAACTGACCCTAACGAACCAAAACATCACTATTGGGTCCAAAAAAGTGGATTGGGTGCGTTCATTTTGTTTCTAGATGAATCGGTGCATCGTTCCATTTCCGGCCCTGATCGATGCATTAAATGCAACACCGGCATGATTTTTGGCACAGTAACGAAAATGGCCCAAACGAACCAAAACATCACTATTGGCTACATAAATGTGGATTTGGCATGTTCGTTTCGTTTCTGGACGAATCGGTGCATCGTTTCATTTCCGGCCCGGATCGGTGCATTAAATGCAACACCGGCATGGTTTTCGGCACAGTAACGAAACTGACCCAAACGAACCAAAACATTACTATTGGGTCCAAAAAAGTGGATTGGGTGCGTTCATTTTGTTTCTGGATGAATCGGTGCATCGTTTCATTTCCGGCCCGGATCGATGCATTAAATGCAACACTGGCATGATTTTCGTCACAGTAACGAAACTGACCCAAACGAATCAAACATAACTATTGGCTCCAAAAAAGTGGATTGGGTGCGTTTGTTTCATTTCTGGACGAATCGGTGCATCCTTTCATCTCCGGCCCGGATCGGTGCATTAAATGAAACACCGGCATGGTTTTCGGCACAGTAACGAAACTGACCCAAACGAACCAAAACATCACTATTGGGTCCAAAAAAGTCGATTGATCACGTTCGTTTCATTTCTGGATGAATCGGTGCATCATTCCATTTCCGGCCCGGATCGATGCATTAAATGCAACACCGGCATGATTTTTGGCACAGTAACGAAAATGACCCAAACGAACCAAAACATCACTATTGGCTACATAAATGTGGATTTGGCATGTTCGTTTCGTTTCTGGACGAATCGGTGCATCGTTTCATTTCCGGCCCGGATCGGTGCATTAAATGCAACACCGGCATGGTTTTCGGCACAGTAACGAAACTGACCCAAACGAACCAAAACATCACTATTGGCTACATAAATGTGGATTGGCATGTTCGTTTCGTTTCTGGATGAATCGGTGCATCGTTTCATTTCCGGCCCGGATCGGTGCATTAAATGCAACACCGGCATGGTTTTCGGCACAGTAACGAAACTGACCCAAACGAACCAAAACATTACTATTGGGTCCAAAAAAGTGGATTGGGTGCGTTCATTTTGTTTCTGGATGAATCGGTGCATCATTTCATTTCCTGCCCGGATCGATGCATTAGATGCAACACTGGCATGATTTTCGTCACAGTAACGAAACTGACCCAAACGAACCGAAACGTAACTATTGGGTCCAAAAAAGTGGATTGGGTGCGTTTGTTTCATTTCTGGATGAATCGGTGCATCGTTTCATTTCCGGCCCGGATCGGTGTATTAAATGCAACACCGGCATGGTTTTCGGCACAGTAACGAAACTGACCCAAACGAACCAAAACATTACTATTGGGTCCAAAAAAGTGGATTGGGTGCGTTCATTTTGTTTCTGGATGAATCGGTGCATCGTTTCTTTTCCGGCCCGGATCGATGCATTAGATGCAACACTGGCATGATTTTCGTCACAGTAACGAAACTGACCCAAACGAACCGAAACATAACTTTTGGGTCCAAAAAAGTGGATTGGGTGCGTTTGTTTCATTTCTGGACGAATCGGTGCATCGTTTCTTTTCCGGCCCGGATCGGTACATTAAATGCAACACCGGCATGGTTTTCGGCACAGTAACGAAACTGACCCTAACGAACCAAAACATCACTATTGGGTCCAAAAAAGTGGATTGGGTGCGTTCATTTTGTTTCTAGATGAATCGGTGCATCGTTCCATTTCCGGCCCGGATCGATGCATTAAATGCAACACCGGCATGATTTTTGGCACAGTAACGAAAATGGCCCAAACGAACCAAAACATCACTATTGGCTACATAAATGTGGATTTGGCATGTTCGTTTCGTTTCTGGACGAATCGGTGCATCGTTTCATTTCCGGCCCGGATCGGTGCATTAAATGCAACACCGGCATGGTTTTCGGCACAGTAACGAAACTGACCCAAACGAACCAAAACATCACTATTGGGTCCAAAAGAGTGGATTGGGTGCGTTCATTTTGTTTCTAGATGAATCGGTGCATCGTTCCATTTCCGGCCCGGATCGATGCATTAAATGCAACACCGGCATGATTTTTGGCACAGTAACGAAAATGGCCCAAACGAACCAAAACATCACTATTGGCTACATAAATGTGGATTTGGCATGTTCGTTTCGTTTCTGGACGAATCGGTGCATCGTTTCATTTCCGGCCCGGATCGGTGCATTAAATGCAACACCGGCATGGTTTTCGGCACAGTAACGAAACTGACCCAAACGAACCAAAATATTACTATTGGGTCCAAAAAAGTGGATTGGGTGCGTTCATTTTGTTTCTGGATGAATCGGTGCATCGTTTCATTTCCGGCCCGGATCGATGCATTAAATGCAACACTGGCATGATTTTCGTCACAGTAACGAAACTGACCCAAACGAATCAAACATAACTATTGGCTCCAAAAAAGTGGATTGGGTGCGTTTGTTTCATTTCTGGACGAATCGGTGCATCCTTTCATCTCCGGCCCGGATCGGTGCATTAAATGAAACACCGGCATGGTTTTCGGCACAGTAACGAAACTGACCCAAACGAACCAAAACATCACTATTGGGTCCAAAAAAGTCGATTGATCACGTTCGTTTCATTTCTGGATGAATCGGTGCATCATTCCATTTCCGGCCCGGATCGATGCATTAAATGCAACACCGGCATGATTTTTGGCACACTAACGAAAATGACCCAAACGAACCAAAACATCACTATTGGCTACATAAATGTGGATTTGGCATGTTCGTTTCGTTTCTGGACGAATCGGTGCATCGTTTCATTTCCGGCCCGGATCGGTGCATTAAATGCAACACCGGCATGGTTTTCGGCACAGTAACAAAACTGACCCAAACGAACCAAAACATTACTATTGGGTCCAAAAAAGTGGATTGGGTGCGTTCATTTTGTTTCTGGATGAATCGGTGCATCGTTTAATTTCCGGCCCGGATCGATGCATTAGATGCAACACTGGCATGATTTTCGTCACAGTAACGAAACTAACCCAAACGAACCGAAACATAACTATTGGGTCCAGAAAAGTGGATTGGGTGCGTTTGTTTCATTTCTGGACGAATCGGTGCATCGTTTCATTTCCGGCCCGGATCGGTGCATTAAATGCAACACCGGCATGGTTTTCGGCACAGTAACGAAACTGACCCAAACGAACCAAAACATCACTATTGGGTCCAAAAAAGTGGATTGGGTGCGTTAATTTTGTTTCTGGATGAATCGGTGCATCGTTCCATTTCTGGCCCGGATCGATGCATTAAATGCAACACCGGCATGGTTTTCGGCACAGTAACGAAACTGACCCAAACGAACCAAAACAAAACTATTGGGTCCAAAAAAGTCGATTGGGCGCGTTCGTTTCATTTCTGGATGAATCGGTGTATCATTTCATTTTCGGCCCGGATCGGTGCATTAAATGCAACACCGGCATGGTTTTCGGCACAGTAACGAAACTGACCCAAACGAACCAAAACATCACTATTGGGTCCAAAAAAGTGGATTGGGTGCATTCATTTTGTTTCTAGATGAATCGGTGCATCGTATCATTTCCGGCCCGGATCGATGCATTAAATGCAACACCGGCATGATTTTTGGCACAGTAACGAAAATGACCCAAACGAACCACATAAATGTGGATTGGGTGCGTTTGTTTTGTTTCTGGATGAATCGGTGCATCGTTTCTTTTCCGGCCCGGATCGGTGCATTAAATGCAACACCGGCATGGTTTTCGGCACAGTAACGAAACTGACCCAAACGAACCAAAACATCACTATTGGGTCCAAAAAAGTGGATTGGGTGCGTTCATTTTGTTTCTAGATGAATCGGTGCATCGTTCCATTTCCGGCCCGGATCGATGCATTAAATGCAACACCGGCATGATTTTTGGCACAGTAACGAAAATGACCCAAACGAACCAAAACATCACTATTGGCTACATAAATGTGGATTTGGCATGTTCATTTCGTTTCTGGACGAATCGGTGCATCGTTTCATTTCCGGCCCGGATCGGTGCATTAAATGCAACACCGGCATGGTTTTCGGCACAGTAACGAAACTGACCCAAACGAACCAAAACATTACTATTGGGTCCAAAAAAGTGGGTTGGGTGCGTTCATTTTGTTTCTGGATGAATCGGTGCATCATTTCATTTCCTGCCCGGATCGATGCATTAGATGCAACACTGGCATGATTTTCGTCACAGTAACGAAACTGACCCAAACGAACCGAAACGTAACTATTGGGTCCAAAAAAGTGGATTGGGTGCGTTTGTTTCATTTCTGGATGAATCGGTGCATCGTTTCATTTCCGGCCCGGATCGGTGTATTAAATGCAACACCGGCATGGTTTTCGGCACAGTAACGAAACTGACCCAAACGAACCAAAACATTACTATTGGGTCCAAAAAAGTGGATTGGGTGCGTTCATTTTGTTTCTGGATGAATCGGTGCATCGTTTCTTTTCCGGCCCGGATCGATGCATTAGATGCAACACTGGCATGATTTTCGTCACAGTTACGAAACTGACCCAAATGAACCGAAACATAACTTTTGGGTCCAAAAAAGTGGATTGGGTGCGTTTGTTTCATTTCTGGACGAATCGGTGCATCGTTTCTTTTCCGGCCCGGATCGGTGCATTAAATGCAACACCGGCATGATTTTTGGCACAGTAACGAAAATGGCCCAAACGAACCAAAACATCACTATTGGCTACATAAATGTGGATTTGGCATGTTCGTTTCATTTCTGGATGAATCGGTGTATCATTTCATTTTCGGCCCGGATCGGTGCATTAAATGCAACACCGGCATGGTTTTCGGCACAGTAACGAAACTGACCCAAACGAACCAAAACATTACTATTGGGTCCAAAAAAGTGGATTGGGTGCGTTCATTTTGTTTCCGGATGAATCGGTGCATCGTTTCATTTCCGGCCCGGATCGATGCATTAAATGCAACACTGGCATGATTTTCGTCACAGTAACGAAACTGACCCAAACGAATCAAACATAACTATTGGCTCCAAAAAAGTGGATTGGGTGCGTTTGTTTCATTTCTGGACGAATCGGTGCATCCTTTCATCTCCGGCCCGGTTCGGTGCATTAAATGAAACACCGGCATGGTTTTCGGCACAGTAACGAAACTGACCCAAACGAACCAAAACATCACTATTGGGTCCAAAAAAGTCGATTGATCGCGTTCGTTTCATTTCTGGATGAATCGGTGCATCATTCCATTTCCGGCCCAGATCGATGCATTAAATGCAACACCGGCATGATTTTTGGCACAGTAACGAAAATGACCCAAACGAACCAAAACATCACTATTGGCTACATAAATGTGGATTTGGCATGTTCGTTTCGTTTCTGGACGAATCGGTGCATCGTTTCATTTCCGGCCCGGATCGGTGCATTAAATGCAACACCGGCATGGTTTTCGGCACAGTAACAAAACTGACCCAAACGAACCAAAACATTACTATTGGGTCCAAAAAAGTGGATTGGGTGCGTTCATTTTGTTTCTGGATGAATCGGTGCATCGTTTAATTTCCGGCCCGGATCGATGCATTAGATGCAACACTGGCATGATTTTCGTCACAGTAACGAAACTAACCCAAACGAACCGAAACATAACTATTGGGTCCAGAAAAGTGGATTGGGTGCGTTTGTTTCATTTCTGGACGAATCGGTGCATCGTTTCATTTCCGGCCCGGATCGGTGCATTAAATGCAACACCGGCATGGTTTTCGGCACAGTAACGAAACTGACCCAAACGAACCAAAACATCACTATTGGGTCCAAAAAAGTGGATTGGGTGCGTTAATTTTGTTTCTGGATGAATCGGTGCATCGTTCCATTTCTGGCCCGGATCGATGCATTAAATGCAACACCGGCATGGTTTTCGGCACAGTAACGAAACTGACCCAAACGAACCAAAACAAAACTATTGGGTCCAAAAAAGTCGATTGGGCGCGTTCGTTTCATTTCTGGATGAATCGGTGTATCATTTCATTTTCGGCCCGGATCGGTGCATTAAATGCAACACCGGCATGGTTTTCGGCACAGTAACGAAACTGACCCAAACGAACCAAAACATCACTATTGGGTCCAAAAAAGTGGATTGGGTGCATTCATTTTGTTTCTAGATGAATCGGTGCATCGTATCATTTCCGGCCCGGATCGATGCATTAAATGCAACACCGGCATGATTTTTGGCACAGTAACGAAAATGACCCAAACGAACCACATAAATGTGGATTGGGTGCGTTTGTTTTGTTTCTGGATGAATCGGTGCATCGTTTCTTTTCCGGCCCGGATCGGTGCATTAAATGCAACACCGGCATGGTTTTCGGCACAGTAACGAAACTGACCCAAACGAACCAAAACATCACTATTGGGTCCAAAAAAGTGGATTGGGTGCGTTCATTTTGTTTCTAGATGAATCGGTGCATCGTTCCATTTCCGGCCCGGATCGATGCATTAAATGCAACACCGGCATGATTTTTGGCACAGTAACGAAAATGACCCAAACGAACCAAAACATCACTATTGGCTACATAAATGTGGATTTGGCATGTTCATTTCGTTTCTGGACGAATCGGTGCATCGTTTCATTTCCGGCCCGGATCGGTGCATTAAATGCAACACCGGCATGGTTTTCGGCACAGTAACGAAACTGACCCAAACGAACCAAAACATTACTATTGGGTCCAAAAAAGTGGGTTGGGTGCGTTCATTTTGTTTCTGGATGAATCGGTGCATCATTTCATTTCCTGCCCGGATCGATGCATTAGATGCAACACTGGCATGATTTTCGTCACAGTAACGAAACTGACCCAAACGAACCGAAACGTAACTATTGGGTCCAAAAAAGTGGATTGGGTGCGTTTGTTTCATTTCTGGATGAATCGGTGCATCGTTTCATTTCCGGCCCGGATCGGTGTATTAAATGCAACACCGGCATGGTTTTCGGCACAGTAACGAAACTGACCCAAACGAACCAAAACATTACTATTGGGTCCAAAAAAGTGGATTGGGTGCGTTCATTTTGTTTCTGGATGAATCGGTGCATCGTTTCTTTTCCGGCCCGGATCGATGCATTAGATGCAACACTGGCATGATTTTCGTCACAGTTACGAAACTGACCCAAATGAACCGAAACATAACTTTTGGGTCCAAAAAAGTGGATTGGGTGCGTTTGTTTCATTTCTGGACGAATCGGTGCATCGTTTCTTTTCCGGCCCGGATCGGTGCATTAAATGCAACACCGGCAAGGTTTTCGGCACAGTAACGAAACTGACCCTAACGAACCAAAACATCACTATTGGGTCCAAAAAAGTGGATTGGGTGCGTTCATTTTGTTTCTAGATGAATCGGTGCATCGTTCCATTTCCGGCCCGGATCGATGCATTAAATGCAACACCGGCATGATTTTTGGCACAGTAACGAAAATGGCCCAAACGAACCAAAACATCACTATTGGCTACATAAATGTGGATTTGGCATGTTCGTTTCGTTTCTGGACGAATCGGTGCATCGTTTCATTTCCGGCCCGGATCGGTGCATTAAATGCAACACCGGCATGGTTTTCGGCACAGTAACGAAACTGACCCAAACGAACCAAAACATTACTATTGGGTCCAAAAAAGTGGATTGGGTGCGTTCATTTTGTTTCTGGATGAATCGGTGCATCGTTTCATTTCCGGCCCGGATCGATGCATTAAATGCAACACTGGCATGATTTTCGTCACAGTATCGAAACTGACCCAAACGAATCAAACATAACTATTGGCTCCAAAAAAGTGGATTGGGTGCGTTTGTTTCATTTCTGGACGAATCGGTGCATCCTTTCATCTCCGGCCCGGATCGGTGCATTAAATGAAACACCGGCATGGTTTTCGGCACAGTAGCGAAACTGACCCAAACGAACCAAAACATCACTATTGGGTCCAAAAAAGTCGATTGATCGCGTTCGTTTCATTTCTGGATGAATCGGTGCATCATTCCATTTCCGGCCCAGATCGATGCATTAAATGCAACACCGGCATGATTTTTGGCACAGTAACGAAAATGACCCAAACGAACCAAAACATCACTATTGGCTACATAAATGTGGATTTGGCATGTTCGTTTCGTTTCTGGACGAATCGGTGCATCGTTTCATTTCCGGCCCGGATTGGTGCATTAAATGCAACACCGGCATGGTTTTCGGCACAGTAACAAAACTGACCCAAACGAACCAAAACATTACTATTGGGTCCAAAAAAGTGGATTGGGTGCGTTCATTTCGTTTCTGGATGAATCGGTGCATCGTTTAATTTCCGGCCCGGATCGATGCATTAGATGCAACACTGGCATGATTTTCGTCACAGTAACGAAACTAACCCAAACGAACCGAAACATAACTATTGGGTCCAGAAAAGTGGATTGGGTGCGTTTGTTTCATTTCTGGACGAATCGGTGCATCGTTTCATTTCCGGCCCGGATCGGTGCATTAAATGCAACACCGGCATGGTTTTCGGCACAGTAACGAAACTGACCCAAACGAACCAAAACATCACTATTGGGTCCAAAAAAGTGGATTGGGTGCGTTAATTTTGTTTCTGGATGAATCGGTGCATCGTTCCATTTCTGGCCCGGATCGATGCATTAAATGCAACACCGGCATGGTTTTCGGCACAGTAACGAAACTGACCCAAACGAACCAAAACAAAACTATTGGGTCCAAAAAAGTCGATTGGGCGCGTTCGTTTCATTTCTGGATGAATCGGTGTATCATTTCATTTTCGGCCTGGATCGGTGCATTAAATGCAACACCGACATGGTTTTCGGCACAGTAACGAAACTGACCCAAACGAACCAAAACATCACTATTGGGTCCAAAAAAGTGGATTGGGTGCATTCATTTTGTTTCTAGATGAATCGGTGCATCGTATCATTTCCGGCCCGGATCGATGCATTAAATGCAACACCGGCATGATTTTTGGCACAGTAACGAAAATGACCCAAACGAACAACATAAATGTGGATTGGGTGCGTTTGTTTCATTTCTGGATGAATCGGTGCATCGTTTCTTTACCGGCCCGGATCGGTGCATTAAATGCAACACCGGCATGGTTTTCGGCACAGTAACGAAACTGACCCAAACGAACCAAAACATCACTATTGGGTCCAAAAAAGTGGATTGGGTGCGTTCATTTTGTTTCTAGATGAATCGGTGCATCGTTCCATTTCCGGCCCGGATCGATGCATTAAATGCAACACCGGCATGATTTTTGGCACAGTAACGAAAATGACCCAAACGAACCAAAACATCACTATTGGCTACATAAATGTGGATTTGGCATGTTCGTTTCGTTTCTGGACGAATCGGTGCATCGTTTCATTTCCGGCCCGGATCGGTGCATTAAATGCAACACCGGCATGGTTTTCGGCACAGTAACGAAACTGACCCAAACGAACCAAAACATTACTATTGGGTCCAAAAAAGTGGATTGGGTGCGTTCATTTTGTTTCTGGATGAATCGGTGCATCATTTCATTTCCTGCCCGGATCGATGCATTCGATGCAACACTGGCATGATTTTCGTCACAGTAAAGAAACTGACCCAAACGAACCGAAACATAACTATTGGGTCCAAAAAAGTGGATTGGGTGCGTTTGTTTCATTTCTGGATGAATCGGTGCATCGTTTCATTTCCGGCCCGGATCGGTGTATTAAATGCAACACCGGCATGGTTTTCGGCACAGTAACGAAACTGACCCAAACGAACCAAAACATTACTATTGGGTCCAAAAAAGTGGATTGGGTGCGTTCATTTTGTTTCTGGATGAATCGGTGCATCGTTTCTTTTCCGGCCCGGATCGATGCATTAGATGCAACACTGGCATGATTTTCGTCACAGTAACGAAACTGACCCAAACGGACCGAAACATAACTATTGGGTCCAAAAAAGTGGATTGGGTGCGTTTGTTTCATTTCTGGACGAATCGGTGCATCGTTTCTTTTCCGGCCCGGATCGGTGCATTAAATGCAACACCGGCATGGTTTTCGGCACAGTAACGAAACTGACCCTAACGAACCAAAACATCACTAATGGGTCCAAAAAAGTGGATTGGGTGCGTTCATTTTGTTTCTAGATGAATCGGTGCATCGTTCCATTTCCGGCCCGGATCGATGCATTAAATGCAACACCGGCATGATTTTTGGCACAGTAACGAAAATGGCCCAAACGAACCAAAACATCACTATTGGCTACATAAATGTGGATTTGGCATGTTCGTTTCATTTCTGGACGAATCGGTGCATCGTTTCATTTCCGGCCCGGATCGGTGCATTAAATGCAACACCGGCATGGTTTTCGGCACAGTAACGAAACTGACCCAAACGAACCAAAACATTACTATTGGGTCCAAAAAAGTGGATTGGGTGCGTTCATTTTGTTTCTGGATGAATCGGTGCATCGTTTCATTTCCGGCCCGGATCGATGCATTAAATGCAACACTGGCATGATTTTCGTCACAGTAACGAAACTGACCCAAACGAATCAAACATAACTATTGGCTCCAAAAAAGTGGATTGGGTGCGTTTGTTTCATTTCAGGACGAATCGGTGCATCCTTTCATCTCCGGCCCGGTTCGGTGCATTAAATGAAACACCGGCATGGTTTTCGGCACAGTAACGAAACTGACCCAAACGAACCAAAACATCACTATTGGGTCCAAAAAAGTCGATTGATCGCGTTCGTTTCATTTCTGGATGAATCGGTGCATCATTCCATTTCCGGCCCAGATCGATGCATTAAATGCAACACCGGCATGATTTTTGGCACAGTAACGAAAATGACCCAAACGAACCAAAACATCACTATTGGCTACATAAATGTGGATTTGGCATGTTCGTTTCGTTTCTGGACGAATCGGTGCATCGTTTCATTTCCGGCCCGGATCGGTGCATTAAATGCAACACCGGCATGGTTTTCGGCACAGTAACAAAACTGACCCAAACGAACCAAAACATTACTATTGGGTCCAAAAAAGTGGATTGGGTGCGTTCATTTTGTTTCTGGATGAATCGGTGCATCGTTTAATTTCCGGCCCGGATCGATGCATTAGATGCAACACTGGCATGATTTTCGTCACAGTAACGAAACTAACCCAAACGAACCGAAACATAACTATTGGGTCCAGAAAAGTGGATTGGGTGCGTTTGTTTCATTTCTGGACGAATCGGTGCATCGTTTCATTTCCGGCCCGGATCGGTGCATTAAATGCAACACCGGCATGGTTTTCGGCACAGTAACGAAACTGACCCAAACGAACCAAAACATCACTATTGGGTCCAAAAAAGTGGATTGGGTGCGTTAATTTTGTTTCTGGATGAATCGGTGCATCGTTCCATTTCTGGCCCGGATCGATGCATTAAATGCAACACCGGCATGGTTTTCGGCACAGTAACGAAAATGACCCAAACGAACCAAAACAAAACTATTGGGTCCAAAAAAGTCGATTGGGCGCGTTCGTTTCATTTCTGGATGAATCGGTGTATCATTTCATTTCCGGCCCGGATCGGTGCATTAAATGCAACACCGGCATGGTTTTCGGCACAGTAACGAAACTGACCCAAACGAACTAAAACATCACTATTGGGTCCAAAAAAGTGGATTGGGTGCGTTCATTTTGTTTCTAGATGAATCGGTGCATCGTTCCATTTCCGGCCCGGATCGATGCATTAAATGCAACACCGGCATGATTTTTGGCACAGTAACGAAAATGACCCAAACGAACCAAAACATCACTATTGGCTACATAAATGTGGATTTGGCATGTTCGTTTCGTTTCTGGACGAATCGGTGCATCGTTTCATTTCCGGCCCGGATCGGTGCATTAAATGCAACACCGGCATGGTTTTCGGCACAGTAACGAAACTGACCAAAACGAACCAAAACATTACTATTGGGTCCAAAAAAGTGGATTGGGTGCGTTCATTTTGTTTCTGCATGAATCGGTGCATCGTTTCATTTCCGGCCCGGATCGATGCATTAAATGCAACACTGGCATGATTTTCGTCACAGTAACGAAACTGACCCAAACGAACCGAAACATAACTATTGGGTCCAAAAAAGTGGATTGGGTGCGTTTGTTTCATTTCTGGACGAATCGGTGCATCGTTTCTTTTCCGGCCCAGATCGGTGCATTAAATGCAACACCGGCATGGTTTTCGGCACAGTAACGAAACTGACCCAAACGAACGAAAACATCACTATTGGGTCCAAAAAAGTGGATTGGGTGCGTTCATTTTGTTTCTAGATGAATCGGTGCATCGTTCCATTTCCGGCCCGGATTGATGCATTAAATGCAACACCGGCATGGTTTTCGGCACAGTAACGAAACTGACCCAAACGAACTAAAACATCACTATTGGGTCCAAAAAAGTGGATTGGGTGCGTTCATTTTGTTTCTAGATGAATCGGTGCATCGTTCCATTTCCGGCCCGGATGGATGCATTAAATGCAACACCGGCATGATTTTTGGCACAGTAACGAAAACGACCCAAACGAACCAAAAAATCACTATTGGCTACATAAATGTGGATTTGGCATGTTCGTTTCATTTCTGGACGAATCGGTGCATCGTTTCATTTCCGGCCCGGATCGGTGCATTAAATGCACCAACGGCATGGTTTTCGGCACAGTAACGAAACTGACCCAAAC
This sequence comes from Echinochloa phyllopogon, assembly GCA_033239725.1. Lineage (NCBI taxonomy): Eukaryota > Viridiplantae > Streptophyta > Magnoliopsida > Poales > Poaceae > Echinochloa > Echinochloa phyllopogon. The sequence goes on from BTCW01000018.1 coordinate 37,685,130, forward strand.
AAATCCAAACATCACTATTGGGTCAAAAAAAGTGGATTGGGTGCGTTTGTTTCATTTCTGGAGGAATCGGTGCATCCTTTCATCTCCGGCCCGGATCGGTGCATTAAATGCAACACCGGCATGGTTTTTGGCACAGTAACGAAACTGACCCAAACGAACCAAAACATCACTATTGTGTCCAAAAAAGTGGATTGGGTGCGTTCATTTTGTTTCTGGATGAATCGGTGCATCGTTTCATTTCCGGCCCGGATCGATGCATTAAATGCAACACCGGCATGGTTTTCAGCACAGTAACGAAACTGACCCAAACGAACCAAAACACCACTATTGGGTCAACAAAGTGGATTGCGTGCGTTCGTTTCGTTTCTGGACGAGTCGGTGCACCTTTTCATTTCCGGCCCGGATCGGTGCATTAAATGCAACACCGGCATGATTTTCGGCACAGCAATGAAACTGACCCAAACGAACCAAAACATCACTATTGGGTCCAAAAAAGTTGATTTGGTGCGTTTGTTTCATTTCTGGACGAATCGGAGCATCGTTTTGTTTCGGGCACGTATCGGTGCATTAAATGCAACCCCGGCATTGTTTTCGGCACAACAACGAAACTGACCCAAACGAACCAAAACATCACTATTGGCTCCAAAAATGTGGATTGGGTGTGTTCGTTTCGTTTCTGGATGAATCGGTACATCCTTTCATTTCTGGCCCGTATCGGTGCATTAAATGCAACACCGGCATGGTTTTCGGCACAGTAACGAAACTGAACCAAACGAACCAAAATATCACTATTTGGACCAAAAAAGTAGATTGGGTGCATTCATTTCGTTTCTGGATGAATCGGTGCATCGTTTCATTTCCGGCCCGGATCAGGGAATTGAATGCAACACCGGCATGGTTTTCGGCACAGCATCGAAACTGACCCAAACGAACCAAAACATCACTATTGGTTCCAAAAAAGTTGATTTGGTGCGTTCGTTTCTTTTCTGGACGAATCGGAGCATCGTTTTGTTTCGGGGCATGTATCGGTGCATTAAATGCAACACCGGCATGGTTTCGGCACAGCAACAAAACTGACCCAAACGAAGCAAAACATCACTATTGGGTCCAAAAAAGTGGATTCGACGCGTTCGTTTCATTTCTAGACGAATCGGAGCATCGTTTTGTTTCCGGCCTAGATCGGCGCATTAAATGCAACACCGGAATGGTTTTCGGCACACCAACGAAACTGACCCAAACGAACCAAAACATCACTATTGGGTCCAAAAAAGTGGATTCGGTGCGTTCGTTTCATTTCTGGATGAATCGGTGCATCGTTTCATTTCCGGCCCGAATCGGTGCATTAAATGCAACACCGGCATGGTTTTCGGTACAGTAACAAAACTGACCTAAAATGAACCAAAACATCCCTATTGGGTCCAAAAAAGTGGATTCGGTGCGTTCGTTTCATTTCTGGACGAATCGGAGCATCGTTTTGTTTTCGTCCTGGATTGGTGCATTAAATGCAACACCAGAATGGTTTTCGGCACAGTAACGAAACTGACCCAAACAAACCAAAACATCACTATTGGGTCCAAAAAAGTTGATTCGGTGCGTTCGTTTCATTTCTGGACGAATCGGAGCATCGTTTTGTTTCGGACACGTATCGGTGCATTAAATGCAACCCCGACATGGTTTTCGACACAGTAACAAAACTGACCCAAACGAACCAAAACATCACTATTGGGTCCAAAAAAGTGGATTGGGTGTGTTCATTTCGTTTCGGGATGAATCGGTGCATCCTTTCATTTCTGGCCCGTATCGGTGCATTAAATGCAACACTGGCATGGTTTTCGGCACAGTAACGAAACTGAACCAAACGAACCAAAACATCACTATTTGGTCCAAAAAATTGGATTGGGTGCATTCATTTCGTTTCTGGACGAATCGGTGCATCATTTTGTTTCGGGCACGTATCGGTGCATTAAATGCAACACCGGCATGGTTTTCGGCACAGAAACGAAACTGACCCAAACGAACCAAAACATCACTATTGGGTCCAAAAAAGTGGATTCGGCGCGTTCGATTCATTTCTAGACGAATCGGAGCATCGTTTTGTTTCGGGCACGTATCGGTGCATTAAATGCAACCCCGGCATGGTTTTAGGCACAGTAACGAAACTGATCCAAACGAACCAAAACATCACTATTGGGTCAAAAAGTGGATTGGGTTGGTTCATTTCATTTCTGGACGAATCGGAGCATCGTTTTGTTTCGGGCACGTATCTGTGCATTAAATGCAACCCCGGCATGGTTGTTCGCGCAGTAACGAAACTTACCCAAACGAACCAAAACATCACTATTGGGTCAAAAAAAGTAGATTGTGTGCGTTCGTTTCGTTTCTTGTCGAATCGATGCATCGTTTCATTTCCGGCCCGGATCGGTGCATTAAATGTAACACCGGCATGGTTTTCGGCACAGTAACGAAACTGACCCAAATGAAACAAAACATCACTATTGGGTCAAAAAAGTGGATTGGGTGCGTTCGTTTAATTTCTGGACGAATCGGTGCACCATTTCATTTCCGGCCCGGATCGGTGCATTAAATGCAACACCGGCATGGTTTTCGGCACAATAACGAAACTGACCCAAATGAACCAAAACATTACTATTGTGTCCAAAAAAGTGGATTGGGTGTGTTCGTTTCGTTTCTGGATGAATCGGTGCATCCTTTCATTTCTGGCCTGTATCGGTGCATTAAATGCAACAATGGCATGGTTTTCGGCACAGTATCAAAACTGACCCAAAAGGAACCAAAACATCACTATTGGGTCCAAAAAAGTGGATTCAGTGCATTCATTTCGTTTCTGGATGAATCGGTGCATCGTTTCATTTCCGGCCCGGATCAGGAAATTAAATGCAACACCGGCATGGTTTTCGGCACAGAAACGAAACTGAGCCAAACGAACCAAAACATCACTATTGGGTCAGAAAATGTGGATTCGGCGCGTTCGTTTCATTTCTAGACGAATCGGAGCATCGTTTTGTTTCGGGCACGTATCAGTGCATTAAATGCAACCCCGACATTTTTTTCGGCACATCAACGAAACTGACCCAAACGAACCAAAACATCACTATTGGGTCCAAAAAAGTGGATTGGGTGTGTTCGTTTCGTTTCTGGATGAATCGGTACATCCTTTCATTTCTGGCCCGTATCGGTGCATTAAATGCAACACCGGCATGGTTTTCGGCACAGTAATGAAACTGAACCAAACGAACCAAAACATCACTATTTGGTCCAAAAAAGTAGATTGGGTGCATTCATTTCGTTTCTGGACGAATCGGTGCATCGTTTCATTTCCGGCCCGGATCAGGGAATTAAATGCAACACCGGCATGGTTTTCGGCACAGTAATGAAACTGACCCAAACGAACCAAAACATCACTATTGGGTCCAAAAAAGTTGATTTGGTGCGTTCGTTTCATTTCTGGACGAATCGGAGCATCGTTTTGTTGCGGGCACGTATCGGTGCATTAAATGCAACACCGGCATGGTTTTCGGCATAGTAACAAAACTGACCCAAACGAAGCAAAACATCACTATTGGGTCCAAAAAAGTGGATTCGGCGCGTTCGTTTCATTTCTAGACGAATCGGAGCATCGTTTTGTTTCCGGCCTGGATCGGTGCATTAAATGCAACACCGGAATGGTTTTCGGCACAGTAACGAAACTGACCCAAACGAATCAAAACATCACTATTGGGTCCAAAAAAGTGGATTCGGTGCGTTCGTTTCATTTCTGGACGAATCGGAGCATCGTTTTGTTTCGGGCACGTATCGGTGCATTAAATGCAACCCCGACATGGTTGTTCGCGCAGTAACGAAACTGACCCAAACGAACCAAAACATCACTATTGGGTCAAAAAAAGTAGATTGTGTGCGTTCGTTTCGTTTCTTGTCGAATCGATGCATCGTTTCATTTCCGGCCCGGATCGGTGCATTAAATGTAACACCGGCATGGTTTTCGGCACAGTAACGAAACTGACCCAAATGAAACAAAACATCACTATTGGGTCAAAAAAGTGGATTGGGTGCGTTCGTTTAATTTCTGGACGAATCGGTGCACCATTTCATTTCCGGCCCGGATCGGTGCATTAAATGCAACACCGGCATGGTTTTCGGCACAATAACGAAACTGACCCAAATGAACCAAAACATTACTATTGTGTCCAAAAAAGTGGATTGGGTGTGTTCGTTTCATTTCTGGATGAATCGGTGCATCCTTTCATTTCTGGCCTGTATCGGTGCATTAAATGCAACAATGCCATGGTTTTCGGCACAGTAACAAAACTGACCCAAAAGGAACCAAAACATCACTATTGGGTCCAAAAAAGTGGATTCAGTGCATTCATTTCGTTTCTGGACGAATCGGTGCATCGTTTCATTTCCGGCCCGGATCAGGGAATTAAATGCAACACCGGCATGGTTTTCGGCACAGAAACGAAACTGACCCAAACGAACCAAAACATCACTATTGGGTCCAAAAAAGTGGATTCGGCGCGTTCGATTCATTTCTAGACGAATCGGAGCATCGTTTTGTTTCGGGCACGTATCGGTGCATTAAATGCAACCCCGGCATGGTTTTAGGCACAGTAACGAAACTGATCCAAACGAACCAAAACATCACTATTGGGTCAAAAAGTGGATTGGGTTGGTTGATTTCATTTCTCGACGAATCGGTGCACCGTTTCATTTCCGGACCGGATCAATGCATTTAATGCAACACCGGCATGGTTTTCGGCACAGTAACAAAACTGACCTAAAACGAACCAAAACATCCCAATTGGGTCCAAAAAAGTGGATTCGGTGCGTTTGTTTCATTTCTGGACGAATCGGAGCATCGTTTTGTTTTCGTCCTGGATTGGTGCATTAAATGCAACACCAGAATGGTTTTCGGCACAGTAACGAAACTGACCCAAACAAACCAAAACATCACTATTGGGTCCAAAAAAGTTGATTCGGTGCGTTCGTTTCATTTCTGGACGAATCGGAGCATCGTTTTGTTTCGGACACGTATTGGTGCATTAAATGCAACCCCGGCATGGTTTTTGGCACAGTAACGAAACTGACCCAAACGAACCAAAACATCACTACTGGGTCCAAAAAAGTGGATTGGGTGTGTTCGTTTCGTTTCTGGATGAATCGGTGCATCCTTTCATTTCTGGCCCGTATCGGTGCATTAAATGCAACACCGGCATGGTTTTCGGCACAGTAACGAAACTGAACCAAACAAACCAAAACATCACTATTTGGTCCAAAAAAGTAGATTGGGTGCATTCATTTCGTTTCTGGACGAATCGGAGCATCATTTTGTTTTGGGCACGTATCGGTGCATTAAATGCAACCCCGGCATGGTTGTTGGCGCAGTAACGAAACTGACCCAAACGAACCAAAACATCACTATTGGGTCAAAAAAAGTAGATTGTGTGCGTTCTTTTCGTTTCTTGTCGAATCGATGCATCGTTTCATTTCCGGCCCGGATCGGTGCATTAAATGTAACACCGGCATGGTTTTCGGCACAGTAACGAAACTGACCCAAATGAAACAAAACATCACTATTGGGTCAAAAAAGTGGATTGGGTGCGTTCGTTTAATTTCTGGACGAATCGGTGCACCATTTCAGTTCCGGCCCGGATCGGTGCATTAAATGCAACACCGGCATGGTTTTCGGCACAATAACGAAACTAACCCAAATGAACCAAAACATTACTATTGTGTCCAAAAAAGTGGATTGGGTGTGTTCGTTTCGTTTCTGGATGAATCGGTGCATTCTTTCATTTCTGGCCTGTATCGGTGCATTAATTGCAACAATGGCATGGTTTTCGGCACAGTAACAAAACTGACCCAAAAGGAACAAAAACATCACTATTGGGTCCAAAAAAGTGGATTTAGTGCATTCATTTCGTTTCTGGACGAATCGGTGGATCGTTTCATTTCCGGCCCGGATCAGGGAATTAAATGCAACACCGACATGGTTTTCGGCACAGTAACGAAACTGACCCAAACGAACCAAAACATCACTATTGGGTCCAAAAAAGTGGATTCGGTGCGTTCGTTTCATTTCTGGACGAATCGGAGCATCGTTTTGTTTCGGGCACGTATCGGTGTATTAAATGCAACCCCGGCATGGTTGTTCGTGCAGTAACGAAACTGACCCAAACGAACCAAAACATCACTATTGGGTCAAAAAAAGTAGATTGTGTGCGTTCGTTTCGTTTCTTGTCGAATCGATGCATCGTTTCATTTCCGGCCCGGATCGGTGCATTAAAAGTAACACCGGCATGGTTTTCGGCACAGTAACGAAACTGACCCAAATGACACAAAACATCACTATTGGGTCAAAAAAGTGGATTGGGTGCGTTCGTTTAATTTCTGGATGAATCGGTGCACCATTTCATTTCTGGCCCGGATCGGTGCATTAAATGTAACACCGGCATGGTTTTCGGCAGAGTAACGAAACTGACCCAAATGAAACAAAACATCACTATTGGGTCAAAAAAGTGGATTGGGTGCGTTCGTTTAATTTCTGGACGAATCGGTGCACCATTTCATTTCCGGCCCGGATCGTTGCATTAAATGCAACACCGGCATGGTTTTCGGCACAATAACGAAACTGACCCAAATGAACCAAAACATTACTATTGTGTCCAAAAAATTGGATTGGGTGTGTTCGTTTCGTTTCTGGATGAATCGGTGCAACCTTTCATTTCTGGCCTGTATCGGTGCATTAAATGCAACAATGGCATGGTTTTCGGCACAGTAACCAAACTGACCCAAAAGGAACCAAAACATCACTATTGGGTCCAAAAAAGTGGATTCAGTGCATTCATTTCGTTTCTGGACGAATCGGTGCATCGTTTCATTTCCGGCCCGGATCAGGGAATTAAATGCAACACCGGCATGGTTTTCGGCACAGAAACGAAACTGACCCAAACGAACCAAAACATCACTATTGGGTCCAAAAAATTGGATTCGGCGCGTTCGATTCATTTCTAGACGAATCGGAGCATCGTTTTGTTTCGGGCACGTATCGGTGCATTAAATGCAACCCCGGCATGGTTTTTGGCACAGTAATGAAACTGATCCAAACGAACCAAAACATCACTATTGGGTCAAAAAGTGGATTGGGATGGTTCATTTTATTTCTCGACGAATCGGTGCACCGTTTCATTTCCGGACCGGATCAATGCATTTAATGCAACACCGGCATGGTTTTCGGCACAGTAACAAAACTAACCTAAAACGAACCAAAACATCCCAATTGGGTCCAAAAAAGTGGATTCGGTGCGTTCGTTTCATTTCTGGACGAATCGGAGCATCGTTTTGTTTCGGGCACGTATCGGTGCATTAAATGCAACCCCGGCATGGTTGTTCGCGCAGTAACGAAACTGACCCAAACGAACCAAAACATCACTATTGGGTCAAAAAAAGTAGATTGTGTGCGTTCGATTCGTTTCTTGTCGAATCGATGCATCGTTTCATTTCCGGCCCGGATTGGTGCATTAAATGTAACACCGGCATGGTTTTCGGCACAGTAACGAAACAGACCCAAATGAAACAAAACATCACTATTGGGTCAAAAAAGTGGATTGGGTGCGTTCGTTTCGTTTCTTGTCGAATCGATGCATCGTTTCATTTCCGGCCCGGATCGGTGCATTAAATGTAACACCGGCATGGTTTTCGGCACAGTAACGAAACTGACCCAAATGAAACAAAACATCACTATTGGGTCAAAAAAGTGGATTGGGTGCGTTCGTTTAATTTCTGGACGAATCGGTGCACCATTTCAGTTCCGGCCCGGATCGGTGCATTAAATGCAACACCGGCATGGTTTTCGGCACAATAACGAAACTAACCCAAATGAACCAAAACATTACTATTGTGTCCAAAAAAGTGGATTGGGTGTGTTCGTTTCGTTTCTGGATGAATCGGTGCATCCTTTCATTTCTGGCCTGTATCGGTGCATTAAATGCAACAATGGCATGGTTTTCGGCACAGTAACAAAACTGACCCAAAAGGAACAAAAACATCACTATTGGGTCCAAAAAAGTGGATTTAGTGCATTCATTTCGTTTCTGGACGAATCGGTGGATCGTTTCATTTCCGGCCCGGATCAGGAAATTAAATGCAACACCGGCATGGTTTTCGGCACAGAAACGAAACTGACCCAAACGAACCAAAACATCACTATTGGGTCAGAAAATGTGGATTCGGCGCGTTCGTTTCATTTCTAGACGAATCGGAGCATCGTTTTGTTTCGGGCACGTATCAGTGCATTAAATGCAACCCCGACATTGTTTTCGGCACATCAACGAAACTGACCCAAACGAACCAAAACATCACTATTGGGTCCAAAAAAGTGGATTGGGTGTGTTCGTTTCGTTTCTGGATGAATCGGTACATCCTTTCATTTCTGGCCCGTATCGGTGCATTAAATGCAACACCGGCATGGTTTTCGGCACAGTAATGAAACTGAACCAAACGAACCAAAACATCACTATTTGGTCCAAAAAAGTAGATTGGGTGCATTCATTTCGTTTCTGGACGAATCGGTGCATCGTTTCATTTCTGGCCCGGATCAGGGAATTAAATGCAACACCGGCATGGTTTTCGGCACAGTAATGAAACTGACCCAAACGAACCAAAACATCACTATTGGGTCCAAAAAAGTTGATTTGGTGCGTTCGTTTCATTTCTGGACGAATCGGAGCATCGTTTTGTTTCGGGGCACGTATCGGTGCATTAAATGCAACACCGGCATGGTTTTCGGCACAGCAACAAAACTGACCCAAACGAAGCAAAACATCACTATTGGGTCCAAAAAAGTGGATTCGGCGCGTTCGTTTCATTTCTAGACGAATCGGAGCATCGTTTTGTTTCCGGCCTGGATCGGTGCATTAAATGCAACACCGGAATGGTTTTCGGCACAGTAACGAAACTGACCCAAACGAACCAAAACATCACTATTGGGTCCAAAAAAGTGGATTCGGTGCGTTCGTTTCATTTCTGGACGAATCGGAGCATCGTTTTGTTTTGGGCACGTATCGGTGCATTAAATGCAACCCCGGCATGGTTGTTGGCGCAGTAACGAAACTGACCCAAACGAACCAAAACATCACTATTGGGTTAAAAAAAGTAGATTGTGTGCGTTCGTTTCGTTTCTTGTCGAATCGATGCATCGTTTCATTTCCGGCCCGGATCGGTGCATTAAATGTAACACCGGCATGGTTTTCGGCACAGTAACGAAACTGACCCAAATGAAACAAAACATCACTATTGGGTCAAAAAAGTGGATTGGGTGCGTTCGTTTAATTTCTGGACGAATCGGTGCACCATTTCAGTTCCGGCCCGGATCGGTGCATTAAATGCAACACCGGCATGGTTTTCGGCACAATAACAAAACTAACCCAAATGAACCAAAACATTACTATTGTGTCCAAAAAAGTGGATTGGGTGTGTTCGTTTCGTTTCTGGATGAATCGGTGCATTCTTTCATTTCTGGCCTGTATCGGTGCATTAAATGCAACAATGGCATGGTTTTCGGCACAGTAACAAAACTGACCCAAAAGGAACAAAAACATCACTATTGGGTCCAAAAAAGTGGATTTAGTGCATTCATTTCGTTTCTGGACGAATCGGTGGATCGTTTCATTTCCGGCCCGGATCAGGGAATTAAATGCAACACCGACATGGTTTTCGGCACAGTAACGAAACTGACCCAAACGAACCAAAACATCACTATTGGGTCCAAAAAAGTGGATTCGGTGCGTTCGTTTCATTTCTGGACGAATCGGAGCATCGTTTTGTTTCGGGCACGTATCGGTGCATTAAATGCAACCCCGGCATGGTTGTTCGTGCAGTAACGAAACTGACCCAAACGAACCAAAACATCACTATTGGGTCAAAAAAAGTAGATTGTGTGCGTTCGTTTCGTTTCTTGTCGAATCGATGCATCGTTTCATTTCCGGCCCGGATCGGTGCATTAAAAGTAACACCGGCATGGTTTTCGGCACAGTAACGAAACTGACCCAAATGAAACAAAACATCACTATTGGGTCAAAAAAGTGGATTGGGTGCGTTCGTTTAATTTCTGGATGAATCGGTGCACCATTTCATTTCTGGCCTGTATCGGTGCATTAAATGCAACACCGGCATGGTTTTCGGCACAAAAACGAAACTGACCCAAATAAAGCAAAACATTACTATTGGGTCCAAAAAAGTGGATTCGGTGTGTTCGTTTCATTTCTGGACGAATCGGAGCATCGTTTTGTTTCGGGCACGTATCGGTGCATTAAATGCAAGCCCCGCATGGTTTTTGGCGCAGTAACGAAACTGACCCAAACGAACCAAAACATCACTATTGGGTCAAAAAAAGTAGATTGTGTGCGTTCGTTTCATTTCTTGTCGAATCGATGCATCGTTTCATTTCCGGCCCGGATCGATGCATTAAATGTAACACCGGCATGGTTTTCAGCACAGTAACGAAACTGACCCAAATGAAACAAAACATCACTATTGGGTCAAAAAAGTGGATTGGGTGCGTTCGTTTAATTTCTGGAGGAATCGGTGCACCATTTCATTTCCGGCCCGGATCGGTGCATTAAATGCAACACCGGCATGGTTTTCGGCACAATAACGAAACTGACCCAAATGAAGCAAAACATTACTATTGGGTCCAAAAAAGTAGATTCGGTGTGTTCGTTTCATTTCTGGACGAATCGGAGCATCGTTTTGTTTCGGGCACGTATCGGTGCATTAAATGCAACCCCGACATGGTTTTTGGCGCAGTAACGAAACTGGCCCAAACGAACCAAAACATCACTATTGGGTCAAAAAAAGTAGATTGTGTGCGTTCGTTTCGTTTCTTTTTGAATCGATGCATCGTTTCATTTCCGGCCCGGATCGGTGCATTAAATGTAACACCGGCATGGTTTTCGGCAGAGTAACGAAACTGACCCAAATGAAACAAAACATCACTATTGGGTCAAAAAAGTGGATTGGGTGCGTTCGTTTAATTTCTGGACGAATCGGTGCACCATTTCATTTCCGGCCCGGATCGTTGCATTAAATGCAACACCGGCATGGTTTTCGGCACAATAACGAAACTGACCCAAATGAACCAAAACATTACTATTGTGTCCAAAAAAGTGGATTGGGTGTGTTCGTTTCGTTTCTGGATGAATCGGTGCAACCTTTCATTTCTGGCCTGTATCGGTGCATTAAATGCAACAATGGCATGGTTTTCGGCACAGTAACCAAACTGACCCAAAAGGAACCAAAACATCACTATTGGGTCCAAAAAAGTGGATTCAGTGCATTCATTTCGTTTCTGGACGAATCGGAGCATCGTTTTGTTTCGGGCACGAATCGGTGCACCGTTTCATTTCCGGACCGGATCAATGCATTTAATGCAACACCGGCATGGTTTTCGGCACAGTAACAAAACTGACCTAAAACGAACCAAAACATCCCAATTGGGTCCAAAAAAGTGGATTCGGTGCGTTTGTTTCATTTCTGGACGAATCGGAGCATCGTTTTGTTTTCGTCCTGGATTGGTGCATTAAATGCAACACCAGAATGGTTTTCGGCACAGTAACGAAACTGACCCAAAAGGAACCAAAACATCACTATTGGGTCCAAAAAAGTGGATTCAGTGCATTCATTTCGTTTCTGGACGAATCGGTGCATCGTTTCATTTCCGGCCCGGATCAGGGAATTAAATGCAACACCGGCATGGTTTTCGGCACAGAAACGAAACTGACCCAAACGAACCAAAACATCACTATTGGGTCCAAAAAAGTGGATATGGCGCGTTCGATTCATTTCTAGACGAATCGGAGCATCGTTTTGTTTCGGGCACGTATCGGTGCATTAAATGCAACCCCGGCATGGTTTTTGGCACAGTGACGAAACTGACCCAAACGAACCAAAACATCACTACTGGGTCCAAAAAAGTGGATTGGGTGTGTTCGTTTCGTTTCTGGATGAATCGGTGCATCCTTTCATTTCTGGCCCGTATCGGTGCATTAAATGCAACACCGGCATGGTTTTCGGCACAGTAACGAAACTGAACCAAACGAACCAAAACATCACTATTTGGTCCAAAAAAGTAGATTGGGTGCATTCATTTCGTTTCTGGACGAATCGGAGCATCATTTTGTTTTGGGCACGTATCGGTGCATTAAATGCAACCCCGGCATGGTTGTTGGCGCAGTAACGAAACTGACCCAAACGAACCAAAACATCACTATTGGGTCAAAAAAAGTAGATTGTGTGCGTTCGATTCGTTTCTTGTCGAATCGATGCATCGTTTCATTTCCGGCCCGGATCGGTGCATTAAATGTAACACCGGCATGGTTTTCGGCACAGTAACGAAACTGACCCAAATGAAACAAAACATCACTATTGGGTCAAAAAAGTGGATTGGGTGCGTTCGTTTAATTTCTGGACGAATCGGTGCACCATTTCATTTCTGGCCTGTATCGGTGCATTAAATGCAACACCGGCATGGTTTTCGGCACAAAAACGAAACTGACCCAAATGAAGCAAAACATTACTATTGGGTCCAAAAAAGTGGATTCGGTGTGTTCGTTTCATTTCTGGACGACTCGGAGCATCGTTTTGTTTCGGGCACGTATCGGTGCATTAAATGCAACCCCCGCATGGTTTTTGGCGCAGTAACGAAACTGACCCAAACGAACCAAAACATCACTATTGGGTCAAAAAAAAGTAGATTGTGTGCGTTCGTTTCATTTCTTGTCGAATCGATGCCTCGTTTCATTTCTGGCCCGGATCGATGCATTAAATGTAACACCGGCATGGTTTTCGGCACAGTAACGAAACTGACCCAAATGAAACAAAACATCACTATTGGGTCAAAAAAGTGGATTGGGTGCGTTCGTTTAATTTCTGGAGGAATCGGTGCACCATTTCATTTCTGGCCCGGATCGGTGCATTAAATGTAACACCGGCATGGTTTTCGGCAGAGTAACGAAACTGACCCAAATGAAACAAAACATCACTATTGGGTCAAAAAAGTGGATTGGGTGCGTTCGTTTAATTTCTGGACGAATCGGTGCACCATTTCATTTCCGGCCCGGATCGTTGCATTAAATGCAACACCGGCATGGTTTTCGGCACAATAACGAAACTGACCCAAATGAACCAAAACATTACTATTGTGTCCAAAAAATTGGATTGGGTGTGTTCGTTTCGTTTCTGGATGAATCGGTGCAACCTTTCATTTCTGGCCTGTATCGGTGCATTAAATGCGACAATGGCATGGTTTTCGGCACAGTAACCAAACTGACCCAAAAGGAACCAAAACATCACTATTGGGTCCAAAAAAGTGGATTCAGTGCATTCATTTCGTTTCTGGACGAATCGGTGCATCGTTTCATTTCCGGCCCGGATCAGGGAATTAAATGCAACACCGGCATGGTTTTCGGCACAGAAACGAAACTGACCCAAACGAACCAAAACATCACTATTGGGTCCAAAAAAGTGGATTTGGCGCGTTCGATTCATTTCTAGACGAATCGGAGCATCGTTTTGTTTCGGGCACGTATCGGTGCATTAAATGCAACCCCGGCATGGTTTTTGGCACAGTAACGAAACTGACCCAAACGAACCAAAACATCACTACTGGGTCCAAAAAAGTGGATTGGGTGTGTTCGTTTCGTTTCTGGATGAATCGGTGCATCCTTTCATTTCTGGCCCGTATCGGTGCATTAAATGCAACACCGGCATGGTTTTCGGCACAGTAACGAAACTGAACCAAACGAACCAAAACATCACTATTTGGTCCAAAAAAGTAGATTGGGTGCATTCATTTCGTTTCTGGACGAATCGGAGCATCATTTTGTTTTGGGCACGTATCGGTGCATTAAATGCAACCCCGGCATGGTTGTTGGCGCAGTAACGAAACTGACCCAAACGAACCAAAACATCACTATTGGGTCAAAAAAAGTAGATTGTGTGCGTTCGATTCGTTTCTTGTCGAATCGATGCATCATTTCATTTCCGGCCCGGATCGGTGCATTAAATGTAACACCGGCATGGTTTTCGGCACAGTAACGAAACTGACCCAAATGAAACAAAACATCACTATTGGGTCAAAAAAGTGGATTGGGTGCGTTCGTTTAATTTCTGGACGAATCGGTGCACCATTTCATTTCTGGCCTGTATCGGTGCATTAAATGCAACACCGGCATGGTTTTCGGCACAAAAACGAAACTGACCCAAATGAAGCAAAACATTACTATTGGGTCCAAAAAAGTGGATTCGGTGTGTTCGTTTCATTTCTGGACGACTCGGAGCATCGTTTTGTTTCGGGCACGTATCGGTGCATTAAATGCAACCCCCGCATGGTTTTTGGCGCAGTAACGAAACTGACCCAAACGAACCAAAACATCACTATTGGGTCAAAAAAAAGTAGATTGTGTGCGTTCGTTTCATTTCTTGTCGAATCGATGCCTCGTTTCATTTCTGGCCCGGATCGATGCATTAAATGTAACACCGGCATGGTTTTCGGCACAGTAACGAAACAGACCCAAATGAAACAAAACATCACTATTGGGTCAAAAAAGTGGATTGGGTGCGTTCGTTTAATTTCTGGAGGAATCGGTGCACCATTTCATTTCTGGCCCGGATCGGTGCATTAAATGTAACACCGGCATGGTTTTCGGCAGAGTAACGAAACTGACCCAAATGAAACAAAACATCACTATTGGGTCAAAAAAGTGGATTGGGTGCGTTCGTTTAATTTCTGGACGAATCGGTGCACCATTTCATTTCCGGCCCGGATCGTTGCATTAAATGCAACACCGGCATGGTTTTCGGCACAATAACGAAACTGACCCAAATGAACCAAAACATTACTATTGTGTCCAAAAAATTGGATTGGGTGTGTTCGTTTCGTTTCTGGATGAATCGGTGCAACCTTTCATTTCTGGCCTGTATCGGTGCATTAAATGCGACAATGGCATGGTTTTCGGCACAGTAACCAAACTGACCCAAAAGGAACCAAAACATCACTATTGGGTCCAAAAAAGTGGATTCAGTGCATTCATTTCGTTTCTGGACGAATCGGTGCATCGTTTCATTTCCGGCCCGGATCAGGGAATTAAATGCAACACCGGCATGGTTTTCGGCACAGAAACGAAACTGACCCAAACGAACCAAAACATCACTATTGGGTCCAAAAAAGTGGATTTGGCGCGTTCGATTCATTTCTAGACGAATCGGAGCATCGTTTTGTTTCGGGCACGTATCGGTGCATTAAATGCAACCCCGGCATGGTTTTTGGCACAGTAACGAAACTGATCCAAACGAACCAAAACATCACTATTGGGTCAAAAAGTGGATTGGGTTGGTTCGTTTTATTTCTCGACGAATCGGTGCACCGTTTCATTTCCGGACCGGATCAATGCATTTAATGCAACACCGGCATGGTTTTCGGCACAGTAACAAAACTGACCTAAAACGAACCAAAACATCCCAATTGGGTCCAAAAAAGTGGATTCGGTGCGTTCGTTTCATTTCTGGACGAATCGGAGCATCGTTTTGTTTCGGGCACGTATCGGTGCATTAAATGCAACCCCGGCATGGTTGTTCGCGCAGTAACGAAACTGACCCAAACGAACCAAAACATCACTATTGGGTCAAAAAAAGTAGATTGTGTGCGTTCGATTCGTTTCTTGTCGAATCGATGCATCGTTTCATTTCCGGCCCGGATCGGTGCATTAAATGTAACACCGGCATGGTTTTCGGCACAGTAACGAAACTGACCCAAATGAAACAAAACATCACTATTGGGTCAAAAAAGTGGATTGGGTGCGTTCGTTTAATTTCTGGACGAATCGGTGCACCATTTCATTTCTGGCCTGTATCGGTGCATTAAATGCAACACCGGCATGGTTTTCGGCACAAAAACGAAACTGACCCAAATAAAGCAAAACATTACTATTGGGTCCAAAAAAGTGGATTCGGTGTGTTCGTTTCATTTCTGGACGACTCGGAGCATCGTTTTGTTTCGGGCACGTATCGGTGCATTAAATGCAACCCCCGCATGGTTTTTGGCGCAGTAACGAAACTGACCCAAACGAACCAAAACATCACTATTGGGTCAAAAAAAAGTAGATTGTGTGCGTTCGTTTCATTTCTTGTCGAATCGATGCCTCGTTTCATTTCTGGCCCGGATCGATGCATTAAATGTAACACCGGCATGGTTTTCGGCACAGTAACGAAACTGACCCAAATGAAACAAAACATCACTATTGGGTCAAAAAAGTGGATTGGGTGCGTTCGTTTAATTTCTGAAGGAATCGGTGCACCATTTCATTTCTGGCCCGGATCGGTGCATTAAATGTAACACCGGCATGGTTTTCGGCAGAGTAACGAAACTGACCCAAATGAAACAAAACATCACTATTGGGTCAAAAAAGTGGATTGGGTGCGTTCGTTTAATTTCTGGACGAATCGGTGCACCATTTCATTTCCGGCCCGGATCGTTGCATTAAATGCAACACCGGCATGGTTTTCGGCACAATAACGAAACTGACCCAAATGAACCAAAACATTACTATTGTGTCCAAAAAATTGGATTGGGTGTGTTCGTTTCGTTTCTGGATGAATCGGTGCAACCTTTCATTTCTGGCCTGTATCGGTGCATTAAATGCGACAATGGCATGGTTTTCGGCACAGTAACCAAACTGACCCAAAAGGAACCAAAACATCACTATTGGGTCCAAAAAAGTGGATTCAGTGCATTCATTTCGTTTCTCGACGAATCGGTGCATCGTTTCATTTCCGGCCCGGATCAGGGAATTAAATGCAACACCGGCATGGTTTTCGGCACAGAAACGAAACTAACCCAAACGAACCAAAACATCACTATTGGGTCCAAAAAAGTGGATTTGGCGCGTTCGATTCATTTCTAGACGAATCGGAGCATCGTTTTGTTTCGGGCACGTATCGGTGCATTAAATGCAACCCCGGCATGGTTTTTGGCACAGTAACGAAACTGATCCAAACGAACCAAAACATCACTATTGGGTCAAAAAGTGGATTGGGTTGGTTCGATTTATTTCTCGACGAATCGGTGCACCGTTTCATTTCCGGACCGGATCAATGCATTTAATGCAACACCGGCATGGTTTTCGGCACAGTAACAAAACTGACCTAAAACGAACCAAAACATCCCAATTGGGTCCAAAAAAGTGGATTCGGTGCGTTCGTTTCATTTCTGGACGAATCGGAGCATCGTTTTGTTTCGGGCACGTATCGGTGCATTAAATGCAACCCCGGCATGGTTGTTCGCGCAGTAACGAAACTGACCCAAACGAACCAAAACATCACTATTGGGTCAAAAAAAGTAGATTGTGTGCGTTCGATTCGTTTCTTGTCGAATCGATGCATCGTTTCATTTCCGGCCCGGATCGGTGCATTAAATGTAACACCGGCATGGTTTTCGGCACAGTAACGAAACTGACCCAAATGAAACAAAACATCACTATTGGGTCAAAAAAGTGGATTGGGTGCGTTCGTTTAATTTCTGGACGAATCGGTGCACCATTTCATTTCTGGCCTGTATCGGTGCATTAAATGCAACACCGGCATGGTTTTCGGCACAAAAACGAAACTGACCCAAATAAAGCAAAACATTACTATTGGGTCCAAAAAAGTGGATTCGGTGTGTTCGTTTCATTTCTGGACGACTCGGAGCATCGTTTTGTTTCGGGCACGTATCGGTGCATTAAATGCAACCCCCGCATGGTTTTTGGCGCAGTAACGAAACTGACCCAAACGAACCAAAACATCACTATTGGGTCAAAAAAAAGTAGATTGTGTGCGTTCGTTTCATTTCTTGTCGAATCGATGCCTCGTTTCATTTCTGGCCCGGATCGATGCATTAAATGTAACACCGGCATGGTTTTCGGCACAGTAACGAAACTGACCCAAATGAAACAAAACATCACTATTGGGTCAAAAAAGTGGATTGGGTGCGTTCGTTTAATTTCTGAAGGAATCGGTGCACCATTTCATTTCTGGCCCGGATCGGTGCATTAAATGTAACACCGGCATGGTTTTCGGCAGAGTAACGAAACTGACCCAAATGAAACAAAACATCACTATTGGGTCAAAAAAGTGGATTGGGTGCGTTCGTTTAATTTCTGGACGAATCAGTGCACCATTTCATTTCCGGCCCGGATCGTTGCATTAAATGCAACACCGGCATGGTTTTCGGCACAATAACGAAACTGACCCAAATGAACCAAAACATTACTATTGTGTCCAAAAAATTGGATTGGGTGTGTTCGTTTCGTTTCTGGATGAATCGGTGCAACCTTTCATTTCTGGCCTGTATCGGTGCATTAAATGCGACAATGGCATGGTTTTCGGCACAGTAACCAAACTGACCCAAAAGGAACCAAAACATCACTATTGGGTCCAAAAAAGTGGATTCAGTGCATTCATTTCGTTTCTCGACGAATCGGTGCATCGTTTCATTTCCGGCCCGGATCAGGGAATTAAATGCAACACCGGCATGGTTTTCGGCACAGAAACGAAACTAACCCAAACGAACCAAAACATCACTATTGGGTCCAAAAAAGTGGATTTGGCGCGTTCGATTCATTTCTAGACGAATCGGAGCATCGTTTTGTTTCGGGCACGTATCGGTGCATTAAATGCAACCCCGGCATGGTTTTTGGCACAGTAACGAAACTGATCCAAACGAACCAAAACATCACTATTGGGTCAAAAAGTGGATTGGGTTGGTTCGTTTTATTTCTCGACGAATCGGTGCACCGTTTCATTTCCGGACCGGATCAATGCATTTAATGTAACACCGGCATGGTTTTCGGCACAGTAACAAAACTGACCTAAAACGAACCAAAACATCCCAATTGGGTCCAAAAAAATGATTCGGTGCGTTCGTTTCCTTTCTGGACGAATCGGAGCATCGTTTTGTTTCGGGCACGTATCGGTGCATTAAATGCAACCCCGGCATGGTTGTTCGCGCAGTAACGAAACTGACCCAAACGAACCAAAACATCACTATTGGGTCAAAAAAAAGTAGATTGTGTGCGTTCGATTCGTTTCTTGTCGAATCGATGCATCGTTTCATTTCCGGCCCGGATCGGTGCATTAAATGTAACACCGGCATGGTTTTCGGCACAGTAACGAAACTGACCCAAATGAAACAAAACATCACTATTGGGTCAAAAAAGTGGATTGGGTGCGTTCGTTTAATTTCTAGACGAATCGGTGCACCATTTCATTTCTGGCCTGTATCGGTGCATTAAATGCAACACCGGCATGGTTTTCGGCACAAAAACGAAACTGACCCAAATAAAGCAAAACATTACTATTGGGTCCAAAAAAGTGGATTCGGTGTGTTCGTTTCATTTCTGGACGAATCGGAGCATCGTTTTGTTTCGGGCACGTATCGGTGCATTAAATGCAACCCCCGCATGGTTTTTGGCGCAGTAACGAAACTGACCCAAACGAACCAAAACATCACTATTGGGTCAAAAAAAGTAGATTGTGTGCATTCGTTTCATTTCTTGTCGAATCGATGCATCGTTTCATTTCCGGCCCGGATCGATGCATTAAATGTAACACCGGCATGGTTTTCGGCACAGTAACGAAACTGACCCAAATGAAACAAAACATCACTATTGGGTCAAAAAAGTGGATTGGGTGCGTTCGTTTAATTTCTGGAGGAATCGGTGCACCATTTCATTTCTGGCCCGGATCGGTGCATTAAATGTAACACCGGCATGGTTTTCGGCAGAGTAACGAAACTGACCCAAATGAAACAAAACATCACTATTGGGTCAAAAAAGTGGATTGGGTGCGTTCGTTTAATTTCTGGACGAATCGGTGCACCATTTCATTTCCGGCCCGGATCGTTGCATTAAATGCAACACCGGCATGGTTTTCGGCACAATAACGAAACTGACCCAAATGAACCAAAACATTACTATTGTGTCCAAAAAAGTGGATTGGGTGTGTTCGTTTCGTTTCTGGATGAATCGGTGCAACCTTTCATTTCTGGCCTGTATCGGTGCATTAAATGCAACAATGGCATGGTTTTCGGCACAGTAACCAAACTGACCCAAAAGGAACCAAAACATCACTATTGGGTCCAAAAAAGTGGATTCAGTGCATTCATTTCGTTTCTTGACGAATCGATGCATCATTTCATTTCCGGCCCGGATCGGTGCATTAAATGTAACACCGGCATGGTTTTCGGCAGAGTAACGAAACTGACCCAAATGAAACAAAACATCACTATTGGGTCAAAAAAGTGGATTGGGTGCGTTCGTTTAATTTCTGGACGAATCGGTGCACCATTTCATTTCCGGCCCGGATCGTTGCATTAAATGCAACACCGTCATGGTTTTTGGCACAATAACGAAACTGACCCAAATGAACCAAAACATTACTATTGTGTCCAAAAAAGTGGATTGGGTGTGTTCGTTTCGTTTCTGGATGAATCGGTGCAACCTTTCATTTCTGGCCTGTATCGGTGCATTAAATGCAACAATGGCATGGTTTTCGGCACAGTAACCAAACTGACCCAAAAGGAACCAAAACATCACTATTGGGTCCAAAAAAGTGGATTCAGTGCATTCATTTCGTTTCTGGACGAATCGGTGCATCGTTTCATTTCCGGCCCGGATCAGGGAATTAAATGCAACACCGGCATGGTTTTCGGCACAGAAACGAAACTGACCCAAACGAACCAAAACATCACTATTGGGTCCAAAAAAGTGGATTCGGTGCGTTCGATTCATTTCTAGATGAATCGGAGCATCGTTTTGTTTCGGGCACGTATCGGTGCATTAAATGCAACCCCAGCATGGTTTTTGGCACAGTAACGAAACTGATCCAAACGAACCAAAACATCACTATTGGGTCAAAAAGTGGATTGGGTTGGTTCGTTTTATTTCTCGACGAATCGGTGCACCGTTTCATTTCCGGACCGGATCAATGCATTTAATGCAACACCGGCATGGTTTTCGGCACAGTAACAAAACTGACCTAAAACGAACCAAAACATCCCAATTGGGTCCAAAAAAGTGGATTCGGTGCGTTCGTTTCATTTCTGGACGAATCGGAGCATCGTTTTGTTTCGGGCACGTATCGGTGCATTAAATGCAACCCCGGCATGGTTGTTCGCGCAGTAACGAAACTGACCCAAACGAACCAAAACATCACTATTGGGTCAAAAAAAGTAGATTGTGTGCGTTCGTTTCGTTTCTTGTCGAATCGATGCATCGTTTCATTTCCGGCCCGGATCGGTGCATTAAATGTAACACCGGCATGGTTTTCGGCACAGTAACGAAACTGACCCAAATGAAACAAAACATCACTATTGGGTCAAAAAAGTGGATTGGGTGCGTTCGTTTAATTTCTGGAGGAATCGGTGCACCATTTCATTTCTGGCCCGGATCGGTGCATTAAATGTAACACCGGCATGGTTTTCGGCAGAGTAACGAAACTGACCCAAATGAAACAAAACATCACTATTGGGTCAAAAAAGTGGATTGGGTGCGTTCGTTTAATTTCTGGACGAATCGGTGCACCATTTCATTTCCGGCCCGGATCGTTGCATTAAATGCAACACCGGCATGGTTTTTGGCACAATAACGAAACTGACCCAAATGAACCAAAACATTACTATTGTGTCCAAAAAAGTGGATTGGGTGTGTTCGTTTCGTTTCTGGATGAATCGGTGCAACCTTTCATTTCTGGCCTGTATCGGTGCATTAAATGCAACAATGGCATGGTTTTCGGCACAGTAACCAAACTGACCCAAAAGGAACCAAAACATCACTATTGGGTCCAAAAAAGTGGATTCAGTGCATTCATTTCGTTTCTTGACGAATCGATGCATCATTTCATTTCCGGCCCGGATCGGTGCATTAAATGTAACACCGGCATGGTTTTCGGCAGAGTAACGAAACTGACCCAAATGAAACAAAACATCACTATTGGGTCAAAAAAGTGGATTGGGTGCGTTCGTTTAATTTCTGGACGAATCGGTGCACCATTTCATTTCCGGCCCGGATCGTTGCATTAAATGCAACACCGGCATGGTTTTTGGCACAATAACGAAACTGACCCAAATGAACCAAAACATTACTATTGTGTCCAAAAAAGTGGATTGGGTGTGTTCGTTTCGTTTCTGGATGAATCGGTGCAACCTTTCATTTCTGGCCTGTATCGGTGCATTAAATGCAACAATGGCATGGTTTTCGGCACAGTAACCAAACTGACCCAAAAGGAACCAAAACATCACTATTGGGTCCAAAAAAGTGGATTCAGTGCATTCATTTCGTTTCTGGACGAATCGGTGCATCGTTTCATTTCCGGCCCGGATCAGGGAATTAAATGCAACACCGGCATGGTTTTCGGCACAGAAACGAAACTGACCCAAACGAACCAAAACATCACTATTGGGTCCAAAAAAGTGGATTCGGTGCGTTCGATTCATTTCTAGATGAATCGGAGCATCGTTTTGTTTCGGGCACGTATCGGTGCATTAAATGCAACCCCAGCATGGTTTTTGGCACAGTAACGAAACTGATCCAAACGAACCAAAACATCACTATTGGGTCAAAAAGTGGATTGGGTTGGTTCGTTTTATTTCTCGACGAATCGGTGCACCGTTTCATTTCCGGACCGGATCAATGCATTTAATGCAACACCGGCATGGTTTTCGGCACAGTAACAAAACTGACCTAAAACGAACCAAAACATCCCAATTGGGTCCAAAAAAGTGGATTCGGTGCGTTCGTTTCATTTCTGGACGAATCGGAGCATCGTTTTGTTTCGGGCACGTATCGGTGCATTAAATGCAACCCCGGCATGGTTGTTCGCGCAGTAACGAAACTGACCCAAACGAACCAAAACATCACTATTGGGTCAAAAAAAGTAGATTGTGTGCGTTCGTTTCGTTTCTTGTCGAATCGATGCATCGTTTCATTTCCGGCCCGGATCGGTGCATTAAATGTAACACCGGCATGGTTTTCGGCACAGTAACGAAACTGACCCAAATGAAACAAAACATCACTATTGGGTCAAAAAAGTGGATTGGGTGCGTTCGTTTAATTTCTGGAGGAATCGGTGCACCATTTCATTTCTGGCCCGGATCGGTGCATTAAATGTAACACCGGCATGGTTTTCGGCAGAGTAACGAAACTGACCCAAATGAAACAAAACATCACTATTGGGTCAAAAAAGTGGATTGGGTGCGTTCGTTTAATTTCTGGACGAATCGGTGCACCATTTCATTTCCGGCCCGGATCGTTGCATTAAATGCAACACCGGCATGGTTTTTGGCACAATAACGAAACTGACCCAAATGAACCAAAACATTACTATTGTGTCCAAAAAAGTGGATTGGGTGTGTTCGTTTCGTTTCTGGATGAATCGGTGCAACCTTTCATTTCTGGCCTGTATCGGTGCATTAAATGCAACAATGGCATGGTTTTCGGCACAGTAACCAAACTGACCCAAAAGGAACCAAAACATCACTATTGGGTCCAAAAAAGTGGATTCAGTGCATTCATTTCGTTTCTGGACGAATCGGTGCATCGTTTCATTTCCGGCCCGGATCAGGGAATTAAATGCAACACCGGCATGGTTTTCGGCACAGAAACGAAACTGACCCAAACGAACCAAAACATCACTATTGGGTCCAAAAAAGTGGATTCGGCGCGTTCGATTCATTTCTAGACGAATCGGAGCATCGTTTTGTTTCGGGCACGTATCGGTGCATTAAATGCAACCCCAGCATGGTTTTTGGCACAGTAACGAAACTGATCCAAACGAACCAAAACATCACTATTGGGTCAAAAAGTGGATTGGGTTGGTTCGTTTTATTTCTCGACGAATCGGTGCACCGTTTCATTTCCGGACCGGATCAATGCATTTAATGCAACACCGGCATGGTTTTCGGCACAGTAACAAAACTGACCTAAAACGAACCAAAACATCCCAATTGGGTCCAAAAAAGTGGATTCGGTGCGTTCGTTTCATTTCTGGACGAATCGGAGCATCGTTTTGTTTTGGGCACGTATCGGTGCATTAAATGCAACCCCGGCATGGTTGTTCGCGCAGTAACGAAACTGACCCAAACGAACCAAAACATCACTATTGGGTCAAAAAAAGTAGATTGTGTGCGTTCGTTTCGTTTCTTGTCGAATCGATGCATCGTTTCATTTCCGGCCCGGATCGGTGCATTAAATGTAACACCGGCATGGTTTTCGGCACAGTAACGAAACTGACCCAAATGAAACAAAACATCACTATTGGGTCAAAAAAGTGGATTGGGTGCGTTCGTTTAATTTCTGGACGAATCGGTGCACCATTTCATTTCTGGCTTGTATCGGTGCATTAAATGCAACACCGGCATGGTTTTCAGCACAAAAACGAAACTGACGCAAATAAAGCAAAACATTACTATTGGGTCCAAAAAAGTGGATTCGGTGTGTTCGTTTCATTTCTGGACGAATCGGAGCATCGTTTTGTTTCGGGAACGTATCGGTGCATTAAATGCAACCCCCGCATGGTTTTTGGCGCAGTAACGAAACTGACCCAAACGAACCAAAACATCACTATTTGGTCAAAAAAAGTAGATTGTGTGCGTTCGTTTCATTTCTTGTCGAATCGATGCATCGTTTCATTTCCGGCCCGGATCGATGCATTAAATGTAACACCGGCATGGTTTTCGGCACAGTAACGAAACTGACCCAAATGAAACAAAACATCACTATTGGGTCAAAAAAGTGGATTGGGTGCGTTCGTTTAATTTCTGGACGAATCGGTGCATCATTTCATTTCCGGCCCGGATCGTTGCATTAAATGCAACACCGGCATGGTTTTCGGCACAATAACGAAACTGACCCAAATGAACCAAAACATTACTATTGTGTCCAAAAAAGTGGATTGGGTGTGTTCGTTTCGTTTCTGGATGAATCGGTGCAACCTTTCATTTCTGGCATGTATCGGTGCATTAAATGCAACAATGGCATGGTTTTCGGCACAGTAACCAAACTGACCCAAAAGGAACCAAAACATCACTATTGGGTCCAAAAAAGTGGATTCAGTGCATTCATTTCGTTTCTGGACGAATCGGTGCATCGTTTCATTTCCGGCCCGGATCAGGGAATTAAATGCAACACCGGCATGGTTTTCGGCACAGAAACGAAACTGACCCAAACGAACCAAAACATCACTATTAGGTCCAAAAAAGTGGATTCGGCGCGTTCGATTTATTTCTAAACGAATCGGAGCATCGTTTTGTTTCGGGCACGTATCGGTGCATTAAATGCAACCCCAGCATGGTTTTTGGCACAGTAACGAAACTGATCCAAACGAACCAAAACATCACTATTGGGTGAAAAAGTGGATTGGGTTGGTTCGTTTTATTTCTCGACGAATCGGTGCACCGTTTCATTTCCGGACCGGATCAATGCATTTAATGCAACACCGGCATGGTTTTCGGCACAGTAACAAAACTGACCTAAAACGAACCAAAACATCCCAATTGGGTCCAAAAAAGTGGATTCGGTGCGTTCGTTTCATTTCTGGACGAATCGGAGCATTGTTTTGTTTCGGGCACGTCTCGGTGCATTAAATGCAACCCCGACATGGTTGTTCGCGCAGTAACGAAACTGACCCAAACGAACCAAAACATCACTATTGGGTCAAAAAATGTAGATTGTGTGCGTTCGTTTCGTTTCTTGTCGAATCGATGCATCGTTTCATTTCCGGCCCGGATCGGTGCATTAAATGTAACACCGGCATGGTTTTCGGCACAGTAACGAAACTGACCCAAATGAAACAAAACATCACTATTGGGTTAAAAAAGTGGATTGGGTGCGTTCGTTTAATTTCTGGACGAATCGGTGCACCATTTCATTTCTGGCCTGTATCGGTGCATGAAATGCAACACCGGCATGGTTTTCGGCACAAAAACGAAACTGACCCAAATAAAGCAAAACATTACTATTGGGTCCAAAAAAGTGGATTCGGTGTGTTCGTTTCATTTCTGGACGAATCGGAGCATCGTTTTGTTTCGGGCACGTATCGGTGCATTAAATGCAACCCCAGCATGGTTTTTGGCGCAGTAACGAAACTGACCCAAACGAACCAAAACATCACTATTGGGTCAAAAAAAGTAGATTGTGTGCGTTCGTTTCGTTTCTTTTTGAATCGATGCATCGTTTCATTTCCGGCCCGGATCGGTGCATTAAATGTAACACCGGCATGGTTTTCGGCAGAGTAACGAAACTGACCCAAATGAAACAAAACATCACTATTGGATCAAAAAAGTGGATTGGGTGCGTTCGTTTAATTTCTGGACGAATCGGTGCACCATTTCATTTCCGGCCCGGATCGTTGCATTAAATGCAACACCGGCATGGTTTTCGGCACAATAACGAAACTGACCCAAATGAACCAAAACATTACTATTGTGTCCAAAAAAGTGGATTGGGTGTGTTCGTTTCGTTTCTGGATGAATCGGTGCAACCTTTCATTTCTGGCCTGTATCGGTGCATTAAATGCAACAATGGCATGGTTTTCGGCACAGTAACCAAACTGACCCAAAAGGAACCAAAACATCACTATTGGGTCCAAAAAAGTGGATTCAGTGCATTCATTTCGTTTCTCGACGAATCGGTGCATCGTTTCATTTCCGGCCCGGATCAGGGAATTAAATGCAACACCGGCATGGTTTTCGGCACAGAAACGAAACTAACCCAAACGAACCAAAACATCACTATTGGGTCCAAAAAAGTGGATTTGGCGCGTTCGATTCATTTCTAGACGAATCGGAGCATCGTTTTGTTTCGGGCACGTATCGGTGCATTAAATGCAACCCCGGCATGGTTGTTCGCGCAGTAACGAAACTGACCCAAACGAACCAAAACATCACTATTGGGTCAAAAAATGTAGATTGTGTGCGTTCGTTTCGTTTCTTGTCGAATCGATGCATCGTTTCATTTCCGGCCCGGATCGGTGCATTAAATGTAACACCGGCATGGTTTTCGGCACAGTAACGAAACTGACCCAAATGAAACAAAACATCACTATTGGGTCAAAAAAGTGGATTGGGTGCGTTCGTTTAATTTCTGGACGAATCGGTGCACCATTTCATTTCTGGCCTGTATCGGTGCATGAAATGCAACACCGGCATGGTTTTCGGCACAAAAACGAAACTGACCCAAATAAAGCAAAACATTACTATTGGGTCCAAAAAAGTGGATTCGGTGTGTTCGTTTCATTTCTGGATGAATCGGAGCATCGTTTTGTTTCGGGCACGTATCGGTGCATTAAATGCAACCCCAGCATGGTTTTTGGCGCAGTAACGAAACTAACCCAAACGAACCAAAACATCACTATTGGGTCAAAAAAAGTAGATTGTGTGTGTTCGTTTCATTTCTTGTCGAATCGATGCATCGTTTCATTTCCGGCCGGATCGATGCATTAAATGTAACACCGGCATGGTTTTCGGCACAGTAACGAAACTGACCCAAACGAACCAAAACATCACTATTGGGTCCAAAAAAGTGGATTCGGGCGTTCGATTCATTTCTAGACGAATCGGAGCATCGTTTTGTTTCGGGCACGTATCGGTGCATTAAATGCAACCCCGGCATGGTTTTTGGCACAGTAACGAAACTGATCCAAACGAACCAAAACATCACTATTGGGTCAAAAAGTGGATTGGGTTGGTTCGTTTTATTTCTCGACGAATCGGTGCACCGTTTCATTTCCGGACCGGATCAATGCATTTAATGCAACACCGGCATGGTTTTCGGCACAGTAACAAAACTGACCTAAAACGAACCAAAACATCCCAATTGGGTCCAAAAAAGTGGATTCGGTGCGTTCGTTTCATTTCTGGACGAATCGGAGCATCGTTTTGTTTCGGGCACGTATCGGTGCATTAAATGCAACCCCAGCATGGTTTTTGGCGCAGTAACGAAACTGACCCAAACGAACCAAAACATCACTATTGGGTCAAAAAAAGTAGATTGTGTGCGTTCGTTTCGTTTCTTTTTGAATCGATGCATCGTTTCATTTCCGGCCCGGATCGGTGCATTAAATGTAACACCGGCATGGTTTTCGGAAGAGTAACGAAACTGACCCAAATGAAACAAAACATCACTATTGGGTCAAAAAAGTGGATTGGGTGCGTTCGTTTAATTTCTGGACGAATCGGTGCACCATTTCATTTCCGGCCCGGATCGTTGCATTAAATGCAACACCGGCATGGTTTTCGGCACAATAACGAAACTGACCCAAATGAACCAAAACATTACTATTGTGTCCAAAAAAGTGGATTGGGTGTGTTCGTTTCGTTTCTGGATGAATCGGTGCAACCTTTCATTTCTGGCCTGTATCGGTGCATTAAATGCAACAATGGCATGGTTTTCGGCACAGTAACCAAACTGACCCAAAAGGAACCAAAACATCACTATTGGGTCCAAAAAAGTGGATTCAGTGCATTCATTTCGTTTCTGGACGAATCGGTGCATCGTTTCATTTCCGGCCCGGATCAGGGAATTAAATGCAACACCGGCATGGTTTTCGGCACAGAAACGAAACTGACCCAAACGAACCAAAACATCACTATTGGGTCCAAAAAAGTGGATTCGGGCGTTCGATTCATTTCTAGACGAATCGGAGCATCGTTTTGTTTCGGGCACGTATCGGTGCATTAAATGCAACCCCGGCATGGTTTTTGGCACAGTAACGAAACTGACCCAAACGAACCAAAACATCACTACTGGGTCCAAAAAAGTGGATTGGGTGTGTTCGTTTCGTTTCTGGATGAATCGGTGCATCCTTTCATTTCTGGCCCGTATCGGTGCATTAAATGCAACACCGGCATGGTTTTCGGCACAGTAACGAAACTGAACCAAACGAACCAAAACATCACTATTTGGTCCAAAAAAGTAGATTGGGTGCATTCATTTCGTTTCTGGACGAATCGGAGCATCATTTTGTTTTGGGCACGTATCGGTGCATTAAATGCAACCCCGGCATGGTTGTTGGCGCAGTAACGAAACTGACCCAAACGAACCAAAACATCACTATTGGGTCAAAAAAAGTAGATTGTGTGCGTTCGATTCGTTTCTTGTCGAATCGATGCATCGTTTCATTTCCGGCCCGGATCGGTGCATTAAATGTAACACCGGCATGGTTTTCGGCACAGTAACGAAACTGACCCAAATGAAACAAAACATCACTATTGGGTCAAAAAAGTGGATTGGGTGCGTTCGTTTAATTTCTGGACGAATCGGTGCACCATTTCATTTCTGGCCTGTATCGGTGCATTAAATGCAACACCGGCATGGTTTTCGGCACAAAAACGAAACTGACCCAAATGAAGCAAAACATTACTATTGGGTCCAAAAAAGTGGATTCGGTGTGTTCGTTTCATTTCTGGACGACTCGGAGCATCGTTTTGTTTCGGGCACGTATCGGTGCATTAAATGCAACCCCCGCATGGTTTTTGGCGCAGTAACGAAACTGACCCAAACGAACCAAAACATCACTATTGGGTCAAAAAAAAGTAGATTGTGTGCGTTCGTTTCATTTCTTGTCGAATCGATGCCTCGTTTCATTTCTGGCCCGGATCGATGCATTAAATGTAACACCGGCATGGTTTTCGGCACAGTAACGAAACTGACCCAAATGAAACAAAACATCACTATTGGGTCAAAAAAGTGGATTGGGTGCGTTCGTTTAATTTCTGGAGGAATCGGTGCACCATTTCATTTCTGGCCCGGATCGGTGCATTAAATGTAACACCGGCATGGTTTTCGGCAGAGTAACGAAACTGACCCAAATGAAACAAAACATCACTATTGGGTCAAAAAAGTGGATTGGGTGCGTTCGTTTAATTTCTGGACGAATCGGTGCACCATTTCATTTCCGGCCCGGATCGTTGCATTAAATGCAACACCGGCATGGTTTTCGGCACAATAACGAAACTGACCCAAATGAACCAAAACATTACTATTGTGTCCAAAAAATTGGATTGGGTGTGTTCGTTTCGTTTCTGGATGAATCGGTGCAACCTTTCATTTCTGGCCTGTATCGGTGCATTAAATGCGACAATGGCATGGTTTTCGGCACAGTAACCAAACTGACCCAAAAGGAACCAAAACATCACTATTGGGTCCAAAAAAGTGGATTCAGTGCATTCATTTCGTTTCTGGACGAATCGGTGCATCGTTTCATTTCCGGCCCGGATCAGGGAATTAAATGCAACACCGGCATGGTTTTCGGCACAGAAACGAAACTGACCCAAACGAACCAAAACATCACTATTGGGTCCAAAAAAGTGGATTTGGCGCGTTCGATTCATTTCTAGACGAATCGGAGCATCGTTTTGTTTCGGGCACGTATCGGTGCATTAAATGCAACCCCGGCATGGTTTTTGGCACAGTAACGAAACTGACCCAAACGAACCAAAACATCACTACTGGGTCCAAAAAAGTGGATTGGGTGTGTTCGTTTCGTTTCGGGATGAATCGGTGCATCCTTTCATTTCTGGCCCGTATCGGTGCATTAAATGCAACACCGGCATGGTTTTCGGCACAGTAACGAAACTGAACCAAACGAACCAAAACATCACTATTTGGTCCAAAAAAGTAGATTGGGTGCATTCATTTCGTTTCTGGACGAATCGGAGCATCATTTTGTTTTGGGCACGTATCGGTGCATTAAATGCAACCCCGGCATGGTTGTTGGCGCAGTAACGAAACTGACCCAAACGAACCAAAACATCACTATTGGGTCAAAAAAAGTAGATTGTGTGCGTTCGATTCGTTTCTTGTCGAATCGATGCATCGTTTCATTTCCGGCCCGGATCGGTGCATTAAATGTAACACCGGCATGGTTTTCGGCACAGTAACGAAACTGACCCAAATGAAACAAAACATCACTATTGGGTCAAAAAAGTGGATTGGGTGCGTTCGTTTAATTTCTGGACGAATCGGTGCACCATTTCATTTTTGGCCTGTATCGGTGCATTAAATGCAACACCGGCATGGTTTTCGGCACAAAAACGAAACTGACCCAAATGAAGCAAAACATTACTATTGGGTCCAAAAAAGTGGATTCGGTGTGTTCGTTTCATTTCTGGACGACTCGGAGCATCGTTTTGTTTCGGGCACGTATCGGTGCATTAAATGCAACCCCCGCATGGTTTTTGGCGCAGTAACGAAACTGACCCAAACGAACCAAAACATCACTATTGGGTCAAAAAAAAGTAGATTGTGTGCGTTCGTTTCATTTCTTGTCGAATCGATGCCTCGTTTCATTTCTGGCCCGGATCGATGCATTAAATGTAACACCGGCATGGTTTTCGGCACAGTAACGAAACTGACCCAAATGAAACAAAACATCACTATTGGGTCAAAAAAGTGGATTGGGTGCGTTCGTTTAATTTCTGGAGGAATCGGTGCACCATTTCATTTCTGGCCCGGATCGGTGCATTAAATGTAACACCGGCATGGTTTTCGGCAGAGTAACGAAACTGACCCAAATGAAACAAAACATCACTATTGGGTCAAAAAAGTGGATTGGGTGCGTTCGTTTAATTTCTGGACGAATCGGTGCACCATTTCATTTCCGGCCCGGATCGTTGCATTAAATGCAACACCGGCATGGTTTTCGGCACAATAACGAAACTGACCCAAATGAACCAAAACATTACTATTGTGTCCAAAAAATTGGATTGGGTGTGTTCGTTTCGTTTCTGGATGAATCGGTGCAACCTTTCATTTCTGGCCTGTATCGGTGCATTAAATGCGACAATGGCATGGTTTTCGGCACAGTAACCAAACTGACCCAAAAGGAACCAAAACATCACTATTGGGTCCAAAAAAGTGGATTCAGTGCATTCATTTCGTTTCTGGACGAATCGGTGCATCGTTTCATTTCCGGCCCGGATCAGGGAATTAAATGCAACACCGGCATGGTTTTCGGCACAGAAACGAAACTGACCCAAACGAACCAAAACATCACTATTGGGTCCAAAAAAGTGGATTTGGCGCGTTCGATTCATTTCTAGACGAATCGGAGCATCGTTTTGTTTCGGGCACGTATCGGTGCATTAAATGCAACCCCGGCATGGTTTTTGGCACAGTAACGAAACTGATCCAAACGAACCAAAACATCACTATTGGGTCAAAAAGTGGATTGGGTTGGTTCGTTTTATTTCTCGACGAATCGGTGCACCGTTTCATTTCCGGACCGGATCAATGCATTTAATGCAACACCGGCATGGTTTTCGGCACAGTAACAAAACTGACCTAAAACGAACCAAAACATCCCAATTGGGTCCAAAAAAGTGGATTCGGTGCGTTCGTTTCATTTCTGGACGAATCGGAGCATCGTTTTGTTTCGGGCACGTATCGGTGCATTAAATGCAACCCCGGCATGGTTGTTCGCGCAGTAACGAAACTGACCCAAACGAACCAAAACATCACTATTGGGTCAAAAAAAGTAGATTGTGTGCGTTCGATTCGTTTCTTGTCGAATCGATGCATCGTTTCATTTCCGGCCCGGATCGGTGCATTAAATGTAACACCGGCATGGTTTTCGGCACAGTAACGAAACTGACCCAAATGAAACAAAACATCACTATTGGGTCAAAAAAGTGGATTGGGTGCGTTCGTTTAATTTCTGGACGAATCGGTGCACCATTTCATTTCTGGCCTGTATCGGTGCATTAAATGCAACACCGGCATGGTTTTCGGCACAAAAACGAAACTGACCCAAATAAAGCAAAACATTACTATTGGGTCCAAAAAAGTGGATTCGGTGTGTTCGTTTCATTTCTGGACGACTCGGAGCATCGTTTTGTTTCGGGCACGTATCGGTGCATTAAATGCAACCCCCGCATGGTTTTTGGCGCAGTAACGAAACTGACCCAAACGAACCAAAACATCACTATTGGGTCAAAAAAAAGTAGATTGTGTGCGTTCGTTTCATTTCTTGTCGAATCGATGCCTCGTTTCATTTCTGGCCCGGATCGATGCATTAAATGTAACACCGGCATGGTTTTCGGCACAGTAACGAAACTGACCCAAATGAAACAAAACATCACTATTGGGTCAAAAAAGTGGATTGGGTGCGTTCGTTTAATTTCTGAAGGAATCGGTGCACCATTTCATTTCTGGCCCGGATCGGTGCATTAAATGTAACACCGGCATGGTTTTCGGCAGAGTAACGAAACTGACCCAAATGAAACAAAACATCACTATTGGGTCAAAAAAGTGGATTGGGTGCGTTCGTTTAATTTCTGGACGAATCGGTGCACCATTTCATTTCCGGCCCGGATCGTTGCATTAAATGCAACACCGGCATGGTTTTCGGCACAATAACGAAACTGACCCAAATGAACCAAAACATTACTATTGTGTCCAAAAAATTGGATTGGGTGTGTTCGTTTCGTTTCTGGATGAATCGGTGCAACCTTTCATTTCTGGCCTGTATCGGTGCATTAAATGCGACAATGGCATGGTTTTCGGCACAGTAACCAAACTGACCCAAAAGGAACCAAAACATCACTATTGGGTCCAAAAAAGTGGATTCAGTGCATTCATTTCGTTTCTCGACGAATCGGTGCATCGTTTCATTTCCGGCCCGGATCAGGGAATTAAATGCAACACCGGCATGGTTTTCGGCACAGAAACGAAACTAACCCAAACGAACCAAAACATCACTATTGGGTCCAAAAAAGTGGATTTGGCGCGTTCGATTCATTTCTAGACGAATCGGAGCATCGTTTTGTTTCGGGCACGTATCGGTGCATTAAATGCAACCCCGGCATGGTTTTTGGCACAGTAACGAAACTGATCCAAACGAACCAAAACATCACTATTGGGTCAAAAAGTGGATTGGGTTGGTTCGATTTATTTCTCGACGAATCGGTGCACCGTTTCATTTCCGGACCGGATCAATGCATTTAATGCAACACCGGCATGGTTTTCGGCACAGTAACAAAACTGACCTAAAACGAACCAAAACATCCCAATTGGGTCCAAAAAAGTGGATTCGGTGCGTTCGTTTCATTTCTGGACGAATCGGAGCATCGTTTTGTTTCGGGCACGTATCGGTGCATTAAATGCAACCCCGGCATGGTTGTTCGCGCAGTAACGAAACTGACCCAAACGAACCAAAACATCACTATTGGGTCAAAAAAAGTAGATTGTGTGCGTTCGATTCGTTTCTTGTCGAATCGATGCATCGTTTCATTTCCGGCCCGGATCGGTGCATTAAATGTAACACCGGCATGGTTTTCGGCACAGTAACGAAACTGACCCAAATGAAACAAAACATCACTATTGGGTCAAAAAAGTGGATTGGGTGCGTTCGTTTAATTTCTGGACGAATCGGTGCACCATTTCATTTCTGGCCTGTATCGGTGCATTAAATGCAACACCGGCATGGTTTTCGGCACAAAAACGAAACTGACCCAAATAAAGCAAAACATTACTATTGGGTCCAAAAAAGTGGATTCGGTGTGTTCGTTTCATTTCTGGACGACTCGGAGCATCGTTTTGTTTCGGGCACGTATCGGTGCATTAAATGCAACCCCCGCATGGTTTTTGGCGCAGTAACGAAACTGACCCAAACGAACCAAAACATCACTATTGGGTCAAAAAAAAGTAGATTGTGTGCGTTCGTTTCATTTCTTGTCGAATCGATGCCTCGTTTCATTTCTGGCCCGGATCGATGCATTAAATGTAACACCGGCATGGTTTTCGGCACAGTAACGAAACTGACCCAAATGAAACAAAACATCACTATTGGGTCAAAAAAGTGGATTGGGTGCGTTCGTTTAATTTCTGAAGGAATCGGTGCACCATTTCATTTCTGGCCCGGATCGGTGCATTAAATGTAACACCGGCATGGTTTTCGGCAGAGTAACGAAACTGACCCAAATGAAACAAAACATCACTATTGGGTCAAAAAAGTGGATTGGGTGCGTTCGTTTAATTTCTGGACGAATCAGTGCACCATTTCATTTCCGGCCCGGATCGTTGCATTAAATGCAACACCGGCATGGTTTTCGGCACAATAACGAAACTGACCCAAATGAACCAAAACATTACTATTGTGTCCAAAAAATTGGATTGGGTGTGTTCGTTTCGTTTCTGGATGAATCGGTGCAACCTTTCATTTCTGGCCTGTATCGGTGCATTAAATGCGACAATGGCATGGTTTTCGGCACAGTAACCAAACTGACCCAAAAGGAACCAAAACATCACTATTGGGTCCAAAAAAGTGGATTCAGTGCATTCATTTCGTTTCTCGACGAATCGGTGCATCGTTTCATTTCCGGCCCGGATCAGGGAATTAAATGCAACACCGGCATGGTTTTCGGCACAGAAACGAAACTAACCCAAACGAACCAAAACATCACTATTGGGTCCAAAAAAGTGGATTTGGCGCGTTCGATTCATTTCTAGACGAATCGGAGCATCGTTTTGTTTCGGGCACGTATCGGTGCATTAAATGCAACCCCGGCATGGTTTTTGGCACAGTAACGAAACTGATCCAAACGAACCAAAACATCACTATTGGGTCAAAAAGTGGATTGGGTTGGTTCGTTTTATTTCTCGACGAATCGGTGCACCGTTTCATTTCCGGACCGGATCAATGCATTTAATGTAACACCGGCATGGTTTTCGGCACAGTAACAAAACTGACCTAAAACGAACCAAAACATCCCAATTGGGTCCAAAAAAGTGGATTCGGTGCGTTCGTTTCCTTTCTGGACGAATCGGAGCATCGTTTTGTTTCGGGCACGTATCGGTGCATTAAATGCAACCCCGGCATGGTTGTTCGCGCAGTAACGAAACTGACCCAAACGAACCAAAACATCACTATTGGGTCAAAAAAAAGTAGATTGTGTGCGTTCGATTCGTTTCTTGTCGAATCGATGCATCGTTTCATTTCCGGCCCGGATCGGTGCATTAAATGTAACACCGGCATGGTTTTCGGCACAGTAACGAAACTGACCCAAATGAAACAAAACATCACTATTGGGTCAAAAAAGTGGATTGGGTGCGTTCGTTTAATTTCTGGACGAATCGGTGCACCATTTCATTTCTGGCCTGTATCGGTGCATTAAATGCAACACCGGCATGGTTTTCGGCACAAAAACGAAACTGACCCAAATAAAGCAAAACATTACTATTGGGTCCAAAAAAGTGGATTCGGTGTGTTCGTTTCATTTCTGGACGAATCGGAGCATCGTTTTGTTTCGGGCACGTATCGGTGCATTAAATGCAACCCCCGCATGGTTTTTGGCGCAGTAACGAAACTGACCCAAACGAACCAAAACATCACTATTGGGTCAAAAAAAGTAGATTGTGTGCATTCGTTTCATTTCTTGTCGAATCGATGCATCGTTTCATTTCCGGCCCGGATCGATGCATTAAATGTAACACCGGCATGGTTTTCGGCACAGTAACGAAACTGACCCAAATGAAACAAAACATCACTATTGGGTCAAAAAAGTGGATTGGGTGCGTTCGTTTAATTTCTGGAGGAATCGGTGCACCATTTCATTTCTGGCCCGGATCGGTGCATTAAATGTAACACCGGCATGGTTTTCGGCAGAGTAACGAAACTGACCCAAATGAAACAAAACATCACTATTGGGTCAAAAAAGTGGATTGGGTGCGTTCGTTTAATTTCTGGACGAATCGGTGCACCATTTCATTTCCGGCCCGGATCGTTGCATTAAATGCAACACCGGCATGGTTTTCGGCACAATAACGAAACTGACCCAAATGAACCAAAACATTACTATTGTGTCCAAAAAAGTGGATTGGGTGTGTTCGTTTCGTTTCTGGATGAATCGGTGCAACCTTTCATTTCTGGCCTGTATCGGTGCATTAAATGCAACAATGGCATGGTTTTCGGCACAGTAACCAAACTGACCCAAAAGGAACCAAAACATCACTATTGGGTCCAAAAAAGTGGATTCAGTGCATTCATTTCGTTTCTTGACGAATCGATGCATCATTTCATTTCCGGCCCGGATCGGTGCATTAAATGTAACACCGGCATGGTTTTCGGCAGAGTAACGAAACTGACCCAAATGAAACAAAACATCACTATTGGGTCAAAAAAGTGGATTGGGTGCATTCGTTTAATTTCTGGACGAATCGGTGCACCATTTCATTTCCGGCCCGGATCGTTGCATTAAATGCAACACCGGCATGGTTTTCGGCACAATAACGAAACTGACCCAAATGAACCAAAACATTACTATTGTGTCCAAAAAAGTGGATTGGGTGTGTTCGTTTCGTTTCTGGATGAATCGGTGCAACCTTTCATTTCTGGCCTGTATCGGTGCATTAAATGCAACAATGGCATGGTTTTCGGCACAGTAACCAAACTGACCCAAAAGGAACCAAAACATCACTATTGGGTCCAAAAAAGTGGATTCAGTGCATTCATTTCGTTTCTGGACGAATCGGTGCATCGTTTCATTTCCGGCCCGGATCAGGGAATTAAATGCAACACCGGCATGGTTTTCGGCACAGAAACGAAACTGACCCAAACGAACCAAAACATCACTATTGGGTCCAAAAAAGTGGATTCGGCGCGTTCGATTCATTTCTAGATGAATCGGAGCATCGTTTTGTTTCGGGCACGTATCGGTGCATTAAATGCAACCCCAGCATGGTTTTTGGCACAGTAACGAAACTGATCCAAACGAACCAAAACATCACTATTGGGTCAAAAAGTGGATTGGGTTGGTTCGTTTTATTTCTCGACGAATCGGTGCACCGTTTCATTTCCGGACCGGATCAATGCATTTAATGCAACACCGGCATGGTTTTCGGCACAGTAACAAAACTGACCTAAAACGAACCAAAACATCCCAATTGGGTCCAAAAAAGTGGATTCGGTGCGTTCGTTTCATTTCTGGACGAATCGGAGCATCGTTTTGTTTCGGGCACGTATCGGTGCATTAAATCCAACCCCGGCATGGTTGTTCGCGCAGTAACGAAACTGACCCAAACGAACCAAAACATCACTATTGGGTCAAAAAAAGTAGATTGTGTGCGTTCGTTTCGTTTCTTGTCGAATCGATGCATCGTTTCATTTCCGGCCCGGATCGGTGCATTAAATGTAACACCGGCATGGTTTTCGGCACAGTAACGAAACTGACCCAAATGAAACAAAACATCACTATTGGGTCAAAAAAGTGGATTGGGTGCGTTCGTTTAATTTCTGGAGGAATCGGTGCACCATTTCATTTCTGGCCCGGATCGGTGCATTAAATGTAACACCGGCATGGTTTTCGGCAGAGTAACGAAACTGACCCAAATGAAACAAAACATCACTATTGGGTCAAAAAAGTGGATTGGGTGCGTTCGTTTAATTTCTGGACGAATCGGTGCACCATTTCATTTCCGGCCCGGATCGTTGCATTAAATGCAACACCGGCATGGTTTTTGGCACAATAACGAAACTGACCCAAATGAACCAAAACATTACTATTGTGTCCAAAAAAGTGGATTGGGTGTGTTCGTTTCGTTTCTGGATGAATCGGTGCAACCTTTCATTTCTGGCCTGTATCGGTGCATTAAATGCAACAATGGCATGGTTTTCGGCACAGTAACCAAACTGACCCAAAAGGAACCAAAACATCACTATTGGGTCCAAAAAAGTGGATTCAGTGCATTCATTTCGTTTCTGGACGAATCGGTGCATCGTTTCATTTCCGGCCCGGATCAGGGAATTAAATGCAACACCGGCATGGTTTTCGGCACAGAAACGAAACTGACCCAAACGAACCAAAACATCACTATTGGGTCCAAAAAAGTGGATTCGGCGCGTTCGATTCATTTCTAGACGAATCGGAGCATCGTTTTGTTTCGGGCACGTATCGGTGCATTAAATGCAACCCCAGCATGGTTTTTGGCACAGTAACGAAACTGATCCAAACGAACCAAAACATCACTATTGGGTCAAAAAGTGGATTGGGTTGGTTCGTTTTATTTCTCGACGAATCGGTGCACCGTTTCATTTCCGGACCGGATCA
This sequence comes from Echinochloa phyllopogon, assembly GCA_033239725.1. Taxonomy (NCBI): domain Eukaryota; kingdom Viridiplantae; phylum Streptophyta; class Magnoliopsida; order Poales; family Poaceae; genus Echinochloa; species Echinochloa phyllopogon. Next base: position 37,724,278 of record BTCW01000018.1, read on the forward strand.
ATGCATTTAATGCAACACCGGCATGGTTTTCGGCACAGTAACAAAACTGACCTAAAACGAACCAAAACATCCCAATTGGGTCCAAAAAAGTGGATTCGGTGCGTTCGTTTCATTTCTGGACGAATCGGAGCATCGTTTTGTTTTGGGCACGTATCGGTGCATTAAATGCAACCCCGGCATGGTTGTTCGCGCAGTAACGAAACTGACCCAAACGAACCAAAACATCACTATTGGGTCAAAAAAAGTAGATTGTGTGCGTTCGTTTCGTTTCTTGTCGAATCGATGCATCGTTTCATTTCCGGCCCGGATCGGTGCATTAAATGTAACACCGGCATGGTTTTCGGCACAGTAACGAAACTGACCCAAATGAAACAAAACATCACTATTGGGTCAAAAAAGTGGATTGGGTGCGTTCGTTTAATTTCTGGACGAATCGGTGCACCATTTCATTTCTGGCTTGTATCGGTGCATTAAATGCAACACCGGCATGGTTTTCAGCACAAAAACGAAACTGACGCAAATAAAGCAAAACATTACTATTGGGTCCAAAAAAGTGGATTCGGTGTGTTCGTTTCATTTCTGGACGAATCGGAGCATCGTTTTGTTTCGGGAACGTATCGGTGCATTAAATGCAACCCCCGCATGGTTTTTGGCGCAGTAACGAAACTGACCCAAACGAACCAAAACATCACTATTTGGTCAAAAAAAGTAGATTGTGTGCGTTCGTTTCATTTCTTGTCGAATCGATGCATCGTTTCATTTCCGGCCCGGATCGATGCATTAAATGTAACACCGGCATGGTTTTCGGCACAGTAACGAAACTGACCCAAATGAAACAAAACATCACTATTGGGTCAAAAAACTGGATTGGGTGCGTTCGTTTAATTTCTGGACGAATCGGTGCATCATTTCATTTCCGGCCCGGATCGTTGCATTAAATGCAACACCGGCATGGTTTTCGGCACAATAACGAAACTGACCCAAATGAACCAAAACATTACTATTGTGTCCAAAAAAGTGGATTGGGTGTGTTCGTTTCGTTTCTGGATGAATCGGTGCAACCTTTCATTTCTGGCATGTATCGGTGCATTAAATGCAACAATGGCATGGTTTTCGGCACAGTAACCAAACTGACCCAAAAGGAACCAAAACATCACTATTGGGTCCAAAAAAGTGGATTCAGTGCATTCATTTCGTTTCTGGACGAATCGGTGCATCGTTTCATTTCCGGCCCGGATCAGGGAATTAAATGCAACACCGGCATGGTTTTCGGCACAGAAACGAAACTGACCCAAACGAACCAAAACATCACTATTAGGTCCAAAAAAGTGGATTCGGCGCGTTCGATTTATTTCTAAACGAATCGGAGCATCGTTTTGTTTCGGGCACGTATCGGTGCATTAAATGCAACCCCAGCATGGTTTTTGGCACAGTAACGAAACTGATCCAAACGAACCAAAACATCACTATTGGGTGAAAAAGTGGATTGGGTTGGTTCGTTTTATTTCTCGACGAATCGGTGCACCGTTTCATTTCCGGACCGGATCAATGCATTTAATGCAACACCGGCATGGTTTTCGGCACAGTAACAAAACTGACCTAAAACGAACCAAAACATCCCAATTGGGTCCAAAAAAGTGGATTCGGTGCGTTCGTTTCATTTCTGGACGAATCGGAGCATCGTTTTGTTTCGGGCACGTCTCGGTGCATTAAATGCAACCCCGACATGGTTGTTCGCGCAGTAACGAAACTGACCCAAACGAACCAAAACATCACTATTGGGTCAAAAAATGTAGATTGTGTGCGTTCGTTTCGTTTCTTGTCGAATCGATGCATCGTTTCATTTCCGGCCCGGATCGGTGCATTAAATGTAACACCGGCATGGTTTTCGGCACAGTAACGAAACTGACCCAAATGAAACAAAACATCACTATTGGGTTAAAAAAGTGGATTGGGTGCGTTCGTTTAATTTCTGGACGAATCGGTGCACCATTTCATTTCTGGCCTGTATCGGTGCATGAAATGCAACACCGGCATGGTTTTCGGCACAAAAACGAAACTGACCCAAATAAAGCAAAACATTACTATTGGGTCCAAAAAAGTGGATTCGGTGTGTTCGTTTCATTTCTGGACGAATCGGAGCATCGTTTTGTTTCGGGCACGTATCGGTGCATTAAATGCAACCCCAGCATGGTTTTTGGCGCAGTAACGAAACTGACCCAAACGAACCAAAACATCACTATTGGGTCAAAAAAAGTAGATTGTGTGCGTTCGTTTCGTTTCTTTTTGAATCGATGCATCGTTTCATTTCCGGCCCGGATCGGTGCATTAAATGTAACACCGGCATGGTTTTCGGCAGAGTAACGAAACTGACCCAAATGAAACAAAACATCACTATTGGGTCAAAAAAGTGGATTGGGTGCGTTCGTTTAATTTCTGGACGAATCGGTGCACCATTTCATTTCCGGCCCGGATCGTTGCATTAAATGCAACACCGGCATGGTTTTCGGCACAATAACGAAACTGACCCAAATGAACCAAAACATTACTATTGTGTCCAAAAAAGTGGATTGGGTGTGTTCGTTTCGTTTCTGGATGAATCGGTGCAACCTTTCATTTCTGGCCTGTATCGGTGCATTAAATGCAACAATGGCATGGTTTTCGGCACAGTAACCAAACTGACCCAAAAGGAACCAAAACATCACTATTGGGTCCAAAAAAGTGGATTCAGTGCATTCATTTCGTTTCTGGACGAATCGGTGCATCGTTTCATTTCCGGCCCGGATCAGGGAATTAAATGCAACACCGGCATGGTTTTTGGCACAGAAACGAAACTGACCCAAACGAACCAAAACATCACTATTGGGTCCAAAAAAGTGGATTCGGGCGTTCGATTCATTTCTAGACGAATCGGAGCATCGTTTTGTTTCGGGCACGTATCGGTGCATTAAATGCAACCCCGGCATGGTTTTTGGCACAGTAACGAAACTGATCCAAACGAACCAAAACATCACTATTGGGTCAAAAAGTGGATTGGGTTGGTTCGTTTTATTTCTCGACGAATCGGTGCACCGTTTCATTTCCGGACCGGATCAATGCATTTAATGCAACACCGGCATGGTTTTCGGCACAGTAACAAAACTGACCTAAAACGAACCAAAACATCCCAATTGGGTCCAAAAAAGTGGATTCGGTGCGTTCGTTTCATTTCTGGACGAATCGGAGCATCGTTTTGTTTCGGGCACGTATCGGTGCATTAAATGCAACCCCGGCATGGTTGTTCGCGCAGTAACGAAACTGACCCAAACGAACCAAAACATCACTATTGGGTCAAAAAATGTAGATTGTGTGCGTTCGTTTCGTTTCTTGTCGAATCGATGCATCGTTTCATTTCCGGCCCGGATCGGTGCATTAAATGTAACACCGGCATGGTTTTCGGCACAGTAACGAAACTGACCCAAATGAAACAAAACATCACTATTGGGTCAAAAAAGTGGATTGGGTGCGTTCGTTTAATTTCTGGACGAATCGGTGCACCATTTCATTTCTGGCCTGTATCGGTGCATTAAATGCAACACCGGCATGGTTTTCGGCACAAAAACGAAACTGACCCAAATAAAGCAAAACATTACTATTGGGTCCAAAAAAGTGGATTCGGTGTGTTCGTTTCATTTCTGGACGAATCGGAGCATCGTTTTGTTTCGGGCACGTATCGGTGCATTAAATGCAACCCCCGCATGGTTTTTGGCGCAGTAACGAAACTGACCCAAACGAACCAAAACATCACTATTGGGTCAAAAAAAGTAGATTGTGTGTGTTCGTTTCATTTCTTGTCGAATCGATGCATCGTTTCATTTCCGGCCGGATCGATGCATTAAATGTAACACCGGCATGGTTTTCGGCACAGTAACGAAACTGACCCAAATGAAACAAAACATCACTATTGGGTCAAAAAAGTGGATTGGGTGCGTTCGTTTAATTTCTGGACGAATCGGTGCACCATTTCATTTCTGGCCTGTATCGGTGCATGAAATGCAACACCGGCATGGTTTTCGGCACAAAAACGAAACTGACCCAAATAAAGCAAAACATTACTATTGGGTCCAAAAAAGTGGATTCGGTGTGTTCGTTTCATTTCTGGACGAATCGGAGCATCGTTTTGTTTCGGGCACGTATCGGTGCATTAAATGCAACCCCAGCATGGTTTTTGGCGCAGTAACGAAACTAACCCAAACGAACCAAAACATCACTATTGGGTCAAAAAAAGTAGATTGTGTGTGTTCGTTTCATTTCTTGTCGAATCGATGCATCGTTTCATTTCCGGCCGGATCGATGCATTAAATGTAACACCGGCATGGTTTTCGGCACAGTAACGAAACTGACCCAAACGAACCAAAACATCACTATTGGGTCCAAAAAAGTGGATTCGGGCGTTCGATTCATTTCTAGACGAATCGGAGCATCGTTTTGTTTCGGGCACGTATCGGTGCATTAAATGCAACCCCGGCATGGTTTTTGGCACAGTAACGAAACTGATCCAAACGAACCAAAACATCACTATTGGGTCAAAAAGTGGATTGGGTTGGTTCGTTTTATTTCTCGACGAATCGGTGCACCGTTTCATTTCCGGACCGGATCAATGCATTTAATGCAACACCGGCATGGTTTTCGGCACAGTAACAAAACTGACCTAAAACGAACCAAAACATCCCAATTGGGTCCAAAAAAGTGGATTCGGTGCGTTCGTTTCATTTCTGGACGAATCGGAGCATCGTTTTGTTTCGGGCACGTATCGGTGCATTAAATGCAACCCCAGCATGGTTTTTGGCGCAGTAACGAAACTGACCCAAACGAACCAAAACATCACTATTGGGTCAAAAAAAGTAGATTGTGTGCGTTCGTTTCGTTTCTTTTTGAATCGATGCATCGTTTCATTTCCGGCCCGGATCGGTGCATTAAATGTAACACCGGCATGGTTTTCGGCAGAGTAACGAAACTGACCCAAATGAAACAAAACATCACTATTGGGTCAAAAAAGTGGATTGGGTGCGTTCGTTTAATTTCTGGACGAATCGGTGCACCATTTCATTTCCGGCCCGGATCGTTGCATTAAATGCAACACCGGCATGGTTTTCGGCACAATAACGAAACTGACCCAAATGAACCAAAACATTACTATTGTGTCCAAAAAAGTGGATTGGGTGTGTTCGTTTCGTTTCTGGATGAATCGGTGCAACCTTTCATTTCTGGCCTGTATCGGTGCATTAAATGCAACAATGGCATGGTTTTCGGCACAGTAACCAAACTGACCCAAAAGGAACCAAAACATCACTATTGGGTCCAAAAAAGTGGATTCAGTGCATTCATTTCGTTTCTGGACGAATCGGTGCATCGTTTCATTTCCGGCCCGGATCAGGGAATTAAATGCAACACCGGCATGGTTTTCGGCACAGAAACGAAACTGACCCAAACGAACCAAAACATCACTATTGGGTCCAAAAAAGTGGATTCGGGCGTTCGATTCATTTCTAGACGAATCGGAGCATCGTTTTGTTTCGGGCACGTATCGGTGCATTAAATGCAACCCCGGCATGGTTTTTGGCACAGTAACGAAACTGATCCAAACGAACCAAAACATCACTATTGGGTCAAAAAGTGGATTGGGTTGGTTCGTTTTATTTCTCGACGAATCGGTGCACCGTTTCATTTCCGGACCGGATCAATGCATTTAATGCAACACCGGCATGGTTTTCGGCACAGTAACAAAACTGACCTAAAACGAACCAAAACATCCCAATTGGGTCCAAAAAAGTGGATTCGGTGCGTTCGTTTCATTTCTGGACGAATCGGAGCATCGTTTTGTTTCGGGCACGTATCGGTGCATTAAATGCAACCCCGGCATGGTTGTTCGCGCAGTAACGAAACTGACCCAAACGAACCAAAACATCACTATTGGGTCAAAAAATGTAGATTGTGTGCGTTCGTTTCGTTTCTTGTCGAATCGATGCATCGTTTCATTTCCGGCCCGGATCGGTGCATTAAATGTAACACCGGCATGGTTTTCGGCACAGTAACGAAACTGACCCAAATGAAACAAAACATCACTATTGGGTCAAAAAAGTGGATTGGGTGCGTTCGTTTAATTTCTGGACGAATCGGTGCACCATTTCATTTCTGGCCTGTATCGGTGCATTAAATGCAACACCGGCATGGTTTTCGGCACAAAAACGAAACTGACCCAAATAAAGCAAAACATTACTATTGGGTCCAAAAAAGTGGATTCGGTGTGTTCGTTTCATTTCTGGACGAATCGGAGCATCGTTTTGTTTCGGGCACGTATCGGTGCATTAAATGCAACCCCCGCATGGTTTTTGGCGCAGTAACGAAACTGACCCAAACGAACCAAAACATCACTATTGGGTCAAAAAAAGTAGATTGTGTGTGTTCGTTTCATTTCTTGTCGAATCGATGCATCGTTTCATTTCCGGCCGGATCGATGCATTAAATGTAACACCGGCATGGTTTTTGGCACAGTAACGAAACTGACCCAAATGAAACAAAACATCACTATTGGGTCAAAAAAGTGGATTGGGTGCGTTCGTTTAATTTCTGGACGAATCGGTGCACCATTTCATTTCTGGCCTGTATCGGTGCATGAAATGCAACACCGGCATGGTTTTCGGCACAAAAACGAAACTGACCCAAATAAAGCAAAACATTACTATTGGGTCCAAAAAAGTGGATTCGGTGTGTTCGTTTCATTTCTGGACGAATCGGAGCATCGTTTTGTTTCGGGCACGTATCGGTGCATTAAATGCAACCCCAGCATGGTTTTTGGCGCAGTAACGAAACTGACCCAAACGAACCAAAACATCACTATTGGCTCAAAAAAAGTAGATTGTGTGCGTTCGTTTCGTTTCTTTTTGAATCGATGCATCGTTTCATTTCCGGCCCGGATCGGTGCATTAAATGTAACACCGGCATGGTTTTCGGCACAATAAGGAAACTGACCCAAATGAAACAAAACATCACTATTGGGTCAAAAAAGTGGATTGGGTGCGTTCGTTTAATTTCTGGACGAATCGGTGCACCATTTCATTTCTGGCCTGTATCGGTGCATGAAATGCAACACCGGCATGGTTTTCGGCACAAAAACGAAACTGACCCAAATAAAGCAAAACATTACTATTGGGTCCAAAAAAGTGGATTCGGTGTGTTCGTTTCATTTCTGGACGAATCGGAGCATCGTTTTGTTTCGGGCACGTATCGGTGCATTAAATGCAACCCCAGCATGGTTTTTGGCGCAGTAACGAAACTGACCCAAACGAACCAAAACATCACTATTGGCTCAAAAAAAGTAGATTGTGTGCGTTCGTTTCGTTTCTTTTTGAATCGATGCATCGTTTCATTTCCGGCCCGGATCGGTGCATTAAATGTAACACCGGCATGGTTTTCGGCAGAGTAACGAAACTGACCCAAATGAAACAAAACATCACTATTGGGTCAAAAAAGTGGATTGGGTGCATTCGTTTAATTTCTGGACGAATCGGTGCACCATTTCATTTCCGGCCCGGATCGTTGCATTAAATGCAACACCGGCATGGTTTTCGGCACAATAACGAAACTGACCCAAATGAACCAAAACATTACTATTGTGTCCAAAAAAGTGGATTCGGTGTGTTCGTTTCATTTCTGGACGAATCGGAGCATCGTTTTGTTTCGGGCACGTATCGGTGCATTAAATGCAACCCCCGCATGGTTTTTGGCGCAGTAACGAAACTGACCCAAACGAACCAAAACATCACTATTGGGTCAAAAAAAGTAGATTGTGTGTGTTCGTTTCATTTCTTGTCGAATCGATGCATCGTTTCATTTCCGGCCGGATCGATGCATTAAATGTAACACCGGCATGGTTTTCGGCACAGTAACGAAACTGACCCAAATGAAACAAAACATCACTATTGGGTCAAAAAAGTGGATTGGGTGCGTTCGTTTAATTTCTGGACGAATCGGTGCACCATTTCATTTCTGGCCTGTATCGGTGCATGAAATGCAACACCGGCATGGTTTTCGGCACAAAAACGAAACTGACCCAAATAAAGCAAAACATTACTATTGGGTCCAAAAAAGTGGATTCGGTGTGTTCGTTTCATTTCTGGACGAATCGGAGCATCGTTTTGTTTCGGGCACGTATCGGTGCATTAAATGCAACCCCAGCATGGTTTTTGGCGCAGTAACGAAACTAACCCAAACGAACCAAAACATCACTATTGGGTCAAAAAAAGTAGATTGTGTGCGTTCGTTTCGTTTCTTTTTGAATCGATGCATCGTTTCATTTCCGGCCCGGATCGGTGCATTAAATGTAACACCGGCATGGTTTTCGGCAGAGTAACGAAACTGACCCAAATGAAACAAAACATCACTATTGGGTCAAAAAAGTGGATTGGGTGCGTTCGTTTAATTTCTGGACGAATCGGTGCACCATTTCATTTCCGGCCCGGATCGTTGCATTAAATGCAACACCGGCATGGTTTTCGGCACAATAACGAAACTGACCCAAATGAACCAAAACATTACTATTGTGTCCAAAAAAGTGGATTGGGTGTGTTCGTTTCGTTTCTGGATGAATCGGTGCAACCTTTCATTTCTGGCCTGTATCGGTGCATTAAATGCAACAATGGCATGGTTTTCGGCACAGTAACCAAACTGACCCAAAAGGAACCAAAACATCACTATTGGGTCCAAAAAAGTGGATTCAGTGCATTCATTTCGTTTCTGGACGAATCGGTGCATCGTTTCATTTCCGGCCCGGATCAGGGAATTAAATGCAACACCGGCATGGTTTTCGGCACAGAAACGAAACTGACCCAAACGAACCAAAACATCACTATTGGGTCCAAAAAAGTGGATTCGGGCGTTCGATTCATTTCTAGACGAATCGGAGCATCGTTTTGTTTCGGGCACGTATCGGTGCATTAAATGCAACCCCGGCATGGTTTTTGGCACAGTAACGAAACTGATCCAAACGAACCAAAACATCACTATTGGGTCAAAAAGTGGATTGGGTTGGTTCGTTTTATTTCTCGACGAATCGGTGCACCGTTTCATTTCCGGACCGGATCAATGCATTTAATGCAACACCGGCATGGTTTTCGGCACAGTAACAAAACTGACCTAAAACGAACCAAAACATCCCAATTGGGTCCAAAAAAGTGGATTCGGTGCGTTCGTTTCATTTCTGGACGAATCGGAGCATCGTTTTGTTTCGGGCACGTATCGGTGCATTAAATGCAACCCCGGCATGGTTGTTCGCGCAGTAACGAAACTGACCCAAACGAACCAAAACATCACTATTGGGTCAAAAAATGTAGATTGTGTGCGTTCGTTTCGTTTCTTGTCGAATCGATGCATCGTTTCATTTCCGGCCCGGATCGGTGCATTAAATGTAACACCGGCATGGTTTTCGGCACAGTAACGAAACTGACCCAAATGAAACAAAACATCACTATTGGGTCAAAAAAGTGGATTGGGTGCGTTCGTTTAATTTCTGGACGAATCGGTGCACCATTTCATTTCTGGCCTGTATCGGTGCATTAAATGCAACACCGGCATGGTTTTCGGCACAAAAACGAAACTGACCCAAATAAAGCAAAACATTACTATTGGGTCCAAAAAAGTGGATTCGGTGTGTTCGTTTCATTTCTGGACGAATCGGAGCATCGTTTTGTTTCGGGCACGTATCGGTGCATTAAATGCAACCCCCGCATGGTTTTTGGCGCAGTAACGAAACTGACCCAAACGAACCAAAACATCACTATTGGGTCAAAAAAAGTAGATTGTGTGTGTTCGTTTCATTTCTTGTCGAATCGATGCATCGTTTCATTTCCGGCCGGATCGATGCATTAAATGTAACACCGGCATGGTTTTCGGCACAGTAACGAAACTGACCCAAATGAAACAAAACATCACTATTGGGTCAAAAAAGTGGATTGGGTGCGTTCGTTTAATTTCTGGACGAATCGGTGCACCATTTCATTTCTGGCCTGTATCGGTGCATGAAATGCAACACCGGCATGGTTTTCGGCACAAAAACGAAACTGACCCAAATAAAGCAAAACATTACTATTGGGTCCAAAAAAGTGGATTCGGTGTGTTCGTTTCATTTCTGGACGAATCGGAGCATCGTTTTGTTTCGGGCACGTATCGGTGCATTAAATGCAACCCCAGCATGGTTTTTGTCGCAGTAACGAAACTGACCCAAACGAACCAAAACATCACTATTGGCTCAAAAAAAGTAGATTGTGTGCGTTCGTTTCGTTTCTTTTTGAATCGATGCATCGTTTCATTTCCGGCCCGGATCGGTGCATTAAATGTAACACCGGCATGGTTTTCGGCAGAGTAACGAAACTGACCCAAATGAAACAAAACATCACTATTGGGTCAAAAAAGTGGATTGGGTGCATTCGTTTAATTTCTGGACGAATCGGTGCACCATTTCATTTCCGGCCCGGATCGTTGCATTAAATGCAACACCGGCATGGTTTTCGGCACAATAACGAAACTGACCCAAATGAACCAAAACATTACTATTGTGTCCAAAAAAGTGGATTGGGTGTGTTCGTTTCGTTTCTGGATGAATCGGTGCAACCTTTCATTTCTGGCCTGTATCGGTGCATTAAATGCAACAATGGCATGGTTTTCGGCACAGTAACCAAACTGACCCAAAAGGAACCAAAACATCACTATTGGGTCCAAAAAAGTGGATTCAGTGCATTCATTTCGTTTCTGGACGAATCGGTGCATCGTTTCATTTCCGGCCCGGATCAGGGAATTAAATGCAACACCGGCATGGTTTTCGGCACAGAAACGAAACTGACCCAAACGAACCAAAACATCACTATTGGGTCCAAAAAAGTGGATTCGGCGCGTTCGATTCATTTCTAGACGAATCGGAGCATCGTTTTGTTTCGGGCACGTATCGGTGCATTAAATGCAACCCCGGCATGGTTTTTGGCACAGTAACGAAACTGATCCAAACGAACCAAAACATCACTATTGGGTCAAAAAGTGGATTGGGTTGGTTCGTTTTATTTCTCGACGAATCGGTGCACCGTTTCATTTCCGGACCGGATCAATGCATTTAATGCAACACCGGCATGGTTTTCGGCACAGTAACAAAACTGACCTAAAACGAACCAAAACATCCCAATTGGGTCCAAAAAAGTGGATTCGGTGCGTTCGTTTCATTTCTGGACGAATCGGAGCATCGTTTTGTTTCGGGCACGTATCGGTGCATTAAATGCAACCCCGGCATGGTTGTTCGCGCAGTAACGAAACTGACCCAAACGAACCAAAACATCACTATTGGGTCAAAAAATGTAGATTGTGTGCGTTCGTTTCGTTTCTTGTCGAATCGATGCATCGTTTCATTTCCGGCCCGGATCGGTGCATTAAATGTAACACCGGCATGGTTTTCGGCACAGTAACGAAACTGACCCAAATGAAACAAAACATCACTATTGGGTCAAAAAAGTGGATTGGGTGCGTTCGTTTAATTTCTGGACGAATCGGTGCACCATTTCATTTCTGGCCTGTATCGGTGCATTAAATGCAACACCGGCATGGTTTTCGGCACAAAAACGAAACTGACCCAAATAAAGCAAAACATTACTATTGGGTCCAAAAAAGTGGATTCGGTGTGTTCGTTTCATTTCTGGACGAATCGGAGCATCGTTTTGTTTCGGGCACGTATCGGTGCATTAAATGCAACCCCCGCATGGTTTTTGGCGCAGTAACGAAACTGACCCAAACGAACCAAAACATCACTATTGGGTCAAAAAAAGTAGATTGTGTGTGTTCGTTTCATTTCTTTTTGAATCAATGCATCGTTTCATTTCCGGCCCGGATCGGTGCATTAAATGTAACACCGGCATGGTTTTTGGCACAGTAACCAAACTGACCCAAAAGGAACCAAAACATCACTATTGGGTCCAAAAAAGTGGATTCAGTGCATTCATTTCGTTTCTGGACGAATCGGTGCACCATTTCATTTCCGGCCCGGATCGTTGCATTAAATGCAACACCGGCATGGTTTTCGGCACAATAACGAAACTGACCCAAATGAACCAAAACATTACTATTGTGTCCAAAAAAGTGGATTGGGTGTGTTCGTTTCGTTTCTGGATGAATCGGTGCAACCTTTCATTTCTGGCCTGTATCGGTGCATTAAATGCAACAATGGCATGGTTTTCGGCACAGTAACCAAACTGACCCAAAAGGAACCAAAACATCACTATTGGGTCCAAAAAAGTGGATTCAGTGCATTCATTTCGTTTCTGGACGAATCGGTGCATCGTTTCATTTCCGGCCCGGATCAGGGAATTAAATGCAACACCGGCATGGTTTTCGGCACAGAAACGAAACTGACCCAAACGAACCAAAACATCACTATTGGGTCCAAAAAAGTGGATTCGGCGCGTTCGATTCATTTCTAGACGAATCGGAGCATCGTTTTGTTTCGGGCACGTATCGGTGCATTAAATGCAACCCCGGCATGGTTTTTGGCACAGTAACGAAACTGATCCAAACGAACCAAAACATCACTATTGGGTCAAAAAGTGGATTGGGTTGGTTCGTTTTATTTCTCGACGAATCGGTGCACCGTTTCATTTCCGGACCGGATCAATGCATTTAATGCAACACCGGCATGGTTTTCGGCACAGTAACAAAACTGACCTAAAACGAACCAAAACATCCCAATTGGGTCCAAAAAAGTGGATTCGGTGCGTTCGTTTCATTTCTGGACGAATCGGAGCATCGTTTTGTTTCGGGCACGTATCGGTGCATTAAATGCAACCCCGGCATGGTTGTTCGCGCAGTAACGAAACTGACCCAAACGAACCAAAACATCACTATTGGGTCAAAAAATGTAGATTGTGTGCGTTCGTTTCGTTTCTTGTCGAATCGATGCATCGTTTCATTTCCGGCCCGGATCGGTGCATTAAATGTAACACCGGCATGGTTTTCGGCACAGTAACGAAACTGACCCAAATGAAACAAAACATCACTATTGGGTCAAAAAAGTGGATTGGGTGCGTTCGTTTAATTTCTGGACGAATCGGTGCACCATTTCATTTCTGGCCTGTATCGGTGCATTAAATGCAACACCGGCATGGTTTTCGGCACAAAAACGAAACTGACCCAAATAAAGCAAAACATTACTATTGGGTCCAAAAAAGTGGATTCGGTGTGTTCGTTTCATTTCTGGACGAATCGGAGCATCGTTTTGTTTCGGGCACGTATCGGTGCATTAAATGCAACCCCCGCATGGTTTTTGGCGCAGTAACGAAACTGACCCAAACGAACCAAAACATCACTATTGGGTCAAAAAAAGTAGATTGTGTGTGTTCGTTTCATTTCTTGTCGAATCGATGCATCGTTTCATTTCCGGCCGGATCGATGCATTAAATGTAACACCGGCATGGTTTTCGGCACAGTAACGAAACTGACCCAAATGAAACAAAACATCACTATTGGGTCAAAAAAGTGGATTGGGTGCGTTCGTTTAATTTCTGGACGAATCGGTGCACCATTTCATTTCTGGCCTGTATCGGTGCATGAAATGCAACACCGGCATGGTTTTCGGCACAAAAACGAAACTGACCCAAATAAAGCAAAACATTACTATTGGGTCCAAAAAAGTGGATTCGGTGTGTTCGTTTCATTTCTGGACGAATCGGAGCATCGTTTTGTTTCGGGCACGTATCGGTGCATTAAATGCAACCCCAGCATGGTTTTTGGCGCAGTAACGAAACTGACCCAAACGAACCAAAACATCACTATTGGCTCAAAAAAAGTAGATTGTGTGCGTTCGTTTCGTTTCTTTTTGAATCGATGCATCGTTTCATTTCCGGCCCGGATCGGTGCATTAAATGTAACACCGGCATGGTTTTTGGCACAGTAACCAAACTGACCCAAAAGGAACCAAAACATCACTATTGGGTCCAAAAAAGTGGATTCAGTGCATTCATTTCGTTTCTGGACGAATCGGTGCATCGTTTCATTTCCGGCCCGGATCAGGGAATTAAATGCAACACCGGCATGGTTTTCGGCACAGAAACGAAACTGACCCAAACGAACCAAAACATCACTATTGGGTCCAAAAAAGTGGATTCGGCGCGTTCGATTCATTTCTAGACGAATCGGAGCATCGTTTTGTTTCGGGCACGTATCGGTGCATTAAATGCAACCCCGGCATGGTTTTTGGCACAGTAACGAAACTGATCCAAACGAACCAAAACATCACTATTGGGTCAAAAAGTGGATTGGGTTGGTTCGTTTTATTTCTCGACGAATCGGTGCACCGTTTCATTTCCGGACCGGATCAATGCATTTAATGCAACACCGGCATGGTTTTCGGCACAGTAACAAAACTGACCTAAAACGAACCAAAACATCCCAATTGGGTCCAAAAAAGTGGATTCGGTGCGTTCGTTTCATTTCTGGACGAATCGGAGCATCGTTTTGTTTCGGGCACGTATCGGTGCATTAAATGCAACCCCGGCATGGTTGTTCGCGCAGTAACGAAACTGACCCAAACGAACCAAAACATCACTATTGGGTCAAAAAATGTAGATTGTGTGCGTTCGTTTCGTTTCTTGTCGAATCGATGCATCGTTTCATTTCCGGCCCGGATCGGTGCATTAAATGTAACACCGGCATGGTTTTCGGCACAGTAACGAAACTGACCCAAATGAAACAAAACATCACTATTGGGTCAAAAAAGTGGATTGGGTGCGTTCGTTTAATTTCTGGACGAATCGGTGCACCATTTCATTTCTGGCCTGTATCGGTGCATTAAATGCAACACCGGCATGGTTTTCGGCACAAAAACGAAACTGACCCAAATAAAGCAAAACATTACTATTGGGTCCAAAAAAGTGGATTCGGTGTGTTCGTTTCATTTCTGGACGAATCGGAGCATCGTTTTGTTTCGGGCACGTATCGGTGCATTAAATGCAACCCCCGCATGGTTTTTGGCGCAGTAACGAAACTGACCCAAACGAACCAAAACATCACTATTGGGTCAAAAAAAGTAGATTGTGTGTGTTCGTTTCATTTCTTGTCGAATCGATGCATCGTTTCATTTCCGGCCGGATCGATGCATTAAATGTAACACCGGCATGGTTTTCGGCACAGTAACGAAACTGACCCAAATGAAACAAAACATCACTATTGGGTCAAAAAAGTGGATTGGGTGCGTTCGTTTAATTTCTGGACGAATCGGTGCACCATTTCATTTCTGGCCTGTATCGGTGCATGAAATGCAACACCGGCATGGTTTTCGGCACAAAAACGAAACTGACCCAAATAAAGCAAAACATTACTATTGGGTCCAAAAAAGTGGATTCGGTGTGTTCGTTTCATTTCTGGACGAATCGGAGCATCGTTTTGTTTCGGGCACGTATCGGTGCATTAAATGCAACCCCAGCATGGTTTTTGGCGCAGTAACGAAACTGACCCAAACGAACCAAAACATCACTATTGGCTCAAAAAAAGTAGATTGTGTGCGTTCGTTTCGTTTCTTTTTGAATCGATGCATCGTTTCATTTCCGGCCCGGATCGGTGCATTAAATGTAACACCGGCATGGTTTTTGGCACAGTAACCAAACTGACCCAAAAGGAACCAAAACATCACTATTGGGTCCAAAAAAGTGGATTCAGTGCATTCATTTCGTTTCTGGACGAATCGGTGCATCGTTTCATTTCCGGCCCGGATCAGGGAATTAAATGCAACACCGGCATGGTTTTCGGCACAGAAACGAAACTGACCCAAACGAACCAAAACATCACTATTGGGTCCAAAAAAGTGGATTCGGCGCGTTCGATTCATTTCTAGACGAATCGGAGCATCGTTTTGTTTCGGGCACGTATCGGTGCATTAAATGCAACCCCGGCATGGTTTTTGGCACAGTAACGAAACTGATCCAAACGAACCAAAACATCACTATTGGGTCAAAAAGTGGATTGGGTTGGTTCGTTTTATTTCTCGACGAATCGGTGCACCGTTTCATTTCCGGACCGGATCAATGCATTTAATGCAACACCGGCATGGTTTTCGGCACAGTAACAAAACTGACCTAAAACGAACCAAAACATCCCAATTGGGTCCAAAAAAGTGGATTCGGTGCGTTCGTTTCATTTCTGGACGAATCGGAGCATCGTTTTGTTTCGGGCACGTATCGGTGCATTAAATGCAACCCCGGCATGGTTGTTCGCGCAGTAACGAAACTGACCCAAACGAACCAAAACATCACTATTGGGTCAAAAAATGTAGATTGTGTGCGTTCGTTTCGTTTCTTGTCGAATCGATGCATCATTTCATTTCCGGCCCGGATCGGTGCATTAAATGTAACACCGGCATGGTTTTCGGCACAGTAACGAAACTGACCCAAATGAAACAAAACATCACTATTGGGTCAAAAAAGTGGATTGGGTGCGTTCGTTTAATTTCTGGACGAATCGGTGCACCATTTCATTTCTGGCCTGTATCGGTGCATTAAATGCAACACCGGCATGGTTTTCGGCACAAAAACGAAACTGACCCAAATAAAGCAAAACATTACTATTGGGTCCAAAAAAGTGGATTCGGTGTGTTCGTTTCATTTCTGGACGAATCGGAGCATCGTTTTGTTTCGGGCACGTATCGGTGCATTAAATGCAACCCCCGCATGGTTTTTGGCGCAGTAACGAAACTGACCCAAACGAACCAAAACATCACTATTGGGTCAAAAAAAGTAGATTGTGTGTGTTCGTTTCATTTCTTGTCGAATCGATGCATCGTTTCATTTCCGGCCGGATCGATGCATTAAATGTAACACCGGCATGGTTTTCGGCACAGTAACGAAACTGACCCAAATGAAACAAAACATCACTATTGGGTCAAAAAAGTGGATTGGGTGCGTTCGTTTAATTTCTGGACGAATCGGTGCACCATTTCATTTCTGGCCTGTATCGGTGCATGAAATGCAACACCGGCATGGTTTTCGGCACAAAAACGAAACTGACCCAAATAAAGCAAAACATTACTATTGGGTCCAAAAAAGTGGATTCGGTGTGTTCGTTTCATTTCTGGACGAATCGGAGCATCGTTTTGTTTCGGGCACGTATCGGTGCATTAAATGCAACCCCAGCATGGTTTTTGGCGCAGTAACGAAACTGACCCAAACGAACCAAAACATCACTATTGGCTCAAAAAAAGTAGATTGTGTGCGTTCGTTTCGTTTCTTTTTGAATCGATGCATCGTTTCATTTCCGGCCCGGATCGGTGCATTAAATGTAACACCGGCATGGTTTTCGGCAGAGTAACGAAACTGACCCAAATGAAACAAAACATCACTATTGGGTCAAAAAAGTGGATTGGGTGCGTTCGTTTAATTTCTGGACGAATCGGTGCACCATTTCATTTCCGGCCCGGATCGTTGCATTAAATGCAACACCGGCATGGTTTTCGGCACAATAACGAAACTGACCCAAATGAACCAAAACATTACTATTGTGTCCAAAAAAGTGGATTGTGTGCGTTCGTTTCGTTTCTGGATGAATCGGTGCAACCTTTCATTTCTGGCCTGTATCGGTGCATTAAATGCAACAATGGCATGGTTTTCGGCACAGTAACCAAACTGACCCAAAAGGAACCAAAACATCACTATTGGGTCCAAAAAAGTGGATTCAGTGCATTCATTTCGTTTCTGGACGAATCGGTGCATCGTTTCATTTCCGGCCCGGATCAGGGAATTAAATGCAACACCGGCATGGTTTTCGGCACAGAAACGAAACTGACCCAAACGAACCAAAACATCACTATTGGGTCCAAAAAAGTGGATTCGGCGCGTTCGATTCATTTCTAGACGAATCGGAGCATCGTTTTGTTTCGGGCACGTATCGGTGCATTAAATGCAACCCCGGCATGGTTTTTGGCACAGTAACGAAACTGATCCAAACGCACCAAAACATCACTATTGGGTCAAAAAGTGGATTGGGTTGGTTCGTTTTATTTCTCGACGAATCGGTGCACCGTTTCATTTCCGGACCGGATCAATGCATTTAATGCAACACCGGCATGGTTTTCGGCACAGTAACAAAACTGACCTAAAACGAACCAAAACATCAAAATTGGGTCCAAAAAAGTGGATTCGGTGCGTTCGTTTCATTTCTGGACGAATCGGAGCATCGTTTTGTTTCGGGCACGTATCGGTGCATTAAATGCAACCCCGGCATGGTTGTTCGCGCAGTAACGAAACTGACCCAAACGAACCAAAACATCACTATTGGGTCAAAAAAAGTAGATTGTGTGCGTTCGATTCGTTTCTTGTCGAATCGATGCATCGTTTCATTTCCGGCCCGGATCGGTGCATTAAATGTAACACCGGCATGGTTTTCGGCACAGTAACGAAACTGACCCAAATGAAACAAAACATCACTATTGGGTCAAAAAAGTGGATTGGGTGCGTTCGTTTAATTTCTGGACGAATCGGTGCACCATTTCATTTCTGGCCTGTATCGGTGCATTAAATGCAACACCGGCATGGTTTTCGGCACAAAAACGAAACTGACCCAAATAAAGCAAAACATTACTATTGGGTCCAAAAAAGTGGATTCGGTGTGTTCGTTTCATTTCTGGACGAATCGGAGCATCGTTTTGTTTCGGGCACGTATCGGTGCATTAAATGCAACCCCCGCATGGTTTTTGGCGCAGTAACGAAACTGACCCAAACGAACCAAAACATCACTATTGGGTCAAAAAAAGTAGATTGTGTGTGTTCGTTTCATTTCTTGTCGAATCGATGCATCGTTTCATTTCCGGCCGGATCGATGCATTAAATGTAACACCGGCATGGTTTTCGGCACAGTAACGAAACTGACCCAAATGAAACAAAACATCACTATTGGGTCAAAAAAGTGGATTGGGTGCGTTCGTTTAATTTCTGGACGAATCGGTGCACCATTTCATTTCTGGCCCGGATCGGTGCATTAAATGCAACACCGGCATGGTTTTCGGCACAAAAACGAAACTGACCCAAATGAAGCAAAACATTACTATTGGGTCCAAAAAAGTAGATTCGGTGTGTTCGTTTCATTTCTGGACGAATTGGAGCATCGTTTTGTTTCGGGCACGTATCGGTGCATTAAATGCAACCCCAGCATGGTTTTTGGCGCAGTAACGAAACTGACCCAAACGAACCAAAACATCACTATTGGGTCAAAAAAAGTAGATTGTGTGCGTTCATTTCGTTTCTTTTTGAATCGATGCATCGTTTCATTTCCGGCCCGGATCGGTGCATTAAATGTAACACCGGCATGGTTTTCGGCAGAGTAACGAAACTGACCCAAATGAAACAAAACATCACTATTGGGTCAAAAAAGTGGATTGGGTGCGTTCGTTTAATTTCTGGACGAATCGGTGCACCATTTCATTTCTGGCCTGTATCGGTGCATTAAATGCAACACCGGCATGGTTTTCGGCACAAAAACGAAACTGACCCAAATGAAGCAAAACATTACTATTGGGTCCAAAAAAGTAGATTCGGTGTGTTCGTTTCATTTCTGGACGAATTGGAGCATCGTTTTGTTTCGGGCACGTATCGGTGCATTAAATGCAACCCCGGCATGGTTTTTGGCGCAGTAACGAAACTGACCCAAACGAACCAAAACATCACTATTGGGTCAAAAAAAGTAGATTGTGTGCGTTCGTTTCGTTTCTTTTTGAATCGATGCATCGTTTCATTTCCGGCCCGGATCGGTGCATTAAATGTAACACCGGCATGGTTTTCGGCAGAGTAACGAAACTGACCCAAATGAAACAAAACATCACTATTGGGTCAAAAAAGTGGATTGGGTGCGTTCGTTTAATTTCTGGACGAATCGGTGCACCATTTCATTTCCGGCCCGGATCGTTGCATTAAATGCAACACCGGCATGGTTTTCGGCACAATAACGAAACTGACCCAAATGAACCAAAACATTACTATTGTGTCCAAAAAAGTGGATTGGGTGTGTTCGTTTCGTTTCTGGATGAATCGGTGCAACCTTTCATTTCTGGCCTGTATCGGTGCATTAAATGCAACAATGGCATGGTTTTCGGCACAGTAACCAAACTGACCCAAAAGGAACCAAAACATCACTATTGGGTCCAAAAAAGTGGATTCAGTGCATTCATTTCGTTTCTGGACGAATCGGTGCATCGTTTCATTTCCGGCCCGGATCAGGGAATTAAATGCAACACCGGCATGGTTTTCGGCACAGAAACGAAACTGACCCAAACGAACCAAAACATCACTATTGGGTCCAAAAAAGTGGATTCGGCGCGTTCGATTCATTTCTAGACGAATCGGAGCATCGTTTTGTTTCGGGCACGTATCGGTGCATTAAATGCAACCCCGGCATGGTTTTTGGCACAGTAACGAAACTGATCCAAACGAACCAAAACATCACTATTGGGTCAAAAAGTGGATTGGGATGGTTCGTTTTATTTCTCGACGAATCGGTGCACCGTTTCATTTCCGGACCGGATCAATGCATTTAATGCAACACCGGCATGGTTTTCGGCACAGTAACAAAACTGACCTAAAACGAACCAAAACATCAAAATTGGGTCCAAAAAAGTGGATTCGGTGCGTTCGTTTCATTTCTGGACGAATCGGAGCATCGTTTTGTTTCGGGCACGTATCGGTGCATTAAATGCAACCCCGGCATGGTTGTTTGCGCAGTAACGAAACTGACCCAAACGAACCAAAACATCACTATTGGGTCAAAAAAAGTAGATTGTGTGCGTTCGATTCGTTTCTTGTCGAATCGATGCATCGTTTCATTTCCGGCCCGGATCGGTGCATTAAATGTAACACCGGCATGGTTTTCGGCACAGTAACGAAACTGACCCAAATGAAACAAAACATCACTATTGGGTCAAAAAAGTGGATTGGGTGCTTTCGTTTAATTTCTGGACGAATCGGTGCACCATTTCATTTCTGGCCTGTATCGGTGCATGAAATGCAACACCGGCATGGTTTTCGGCACAAAAACGAAACTGACCCAAATAAAGCAAAACATTACTATTGGGTCCAAAAAAGTGGATTCGGTGTGTTCGTTTCATTTCTGGACGAATCGGAGCATCGTTTTGTTTCGGGCACGTATCGGTGCATTAAATGCAACCCCCGCATGGTTTTTGACGCAGTAACGAAACTGACCCAAACGAACCAAAACATCACTATTGGGTCAAAAAAAGTAGATTGTGTGTGTTCGTTTCATTTCTTGTCGAATCGATGCATCGTTTCATTTCCGGCCGGATCGATGCATTAAATGTAACACCGGCATGGTTTTCGGCACAGTAACGAAACTGACCCAAATGAAACAAAACATCACTATTGGGTCAAAAAAGTGGATTGGGTGCGTTCGTTTAATTTCTGGACGAATCGGTGCACCATTTCATTTCTGGCCCGGATCGGTGCATTAAATGCAACACCGGCATGGTTTTCGGCACAAAAACGAAACTGACCCAAATGAAGCAAAACATTACTATTGGGTCCAAAAAAGTAGATTCGGTGTGTTCGTTTCATTTCTGGACGAATTGGAGCATCGTTTTGTTTCGGGCACGTATCGGTGCATTAAATGCAACCCCAGCATGGTTTTTGGCGCAGTAACGAAACTGACCCAAACGAACCAAAACATCACTATTGGGTCAAAAAAAGTAGATTGTGTGCGTTCATTTCGTTTCTTTTTGAATCGATGCATCGTTTCATTTCCGGCCCGGATCGGTGCATTAAATGTAACACCGGCATGGTTTTCGGCAGAGTAACGAAACTGACCCAAATGAAACAAAACATCACTATTGGGTCAAAAAAGTGGATTGGGTGCGTTCGTTTAATTTCTGGACGAATCGTTGCACCATTTCATTTCCGGCCCGGATCGTTGCATTAAATGTAACACCGGCATGGTTTTCGGCACAGTAACGAAACTGACCCAAATGAAACAAAACATCACTATTGGGTCAAAAAAGTGGATTGGGTGCGTTCGTTTAATTTCTGGAGGAATCGGTGCACCATTTCATTTCTGGCCCGGATCGGTGCATTAAATGCAACACCGGCATGGTTTTCGGCACAATAACGAAACTGACCCAAATGAAGCAAAACATTACTATTGGGTCCAAAAAAGTGGATTCGGTGTGTTCGTTTCATTTCTGGACGAATCGGAGCATCGTTTTGTTTCGGGCACGTATCGGTGCATTAAATGCAACCCCCGCATGGTTTTTGGCGCAGTAACGAAACTGACCCAAACGAACCAAAACATCACTATTGGGTCAAAAAAAGTAGATTGTGTGTGTTCGTTTCATTTCTTGTCGAATCGATGCATCGTTTCATTTCCGGCCGGATCGATGCATTAAATGTAACACCGGCATGGTTTTCGGCACAGTAACGAAACTGACCCAAATGAAACAAAACATCACTATTGGGTCAAAAAAGTGGATTGGGTGCGTTCGTTTAATTTCTGGACGAATCGGTGCACCATTTCATTTCTGGCCTGTATCGGTGCATGAAATGCAACACCG
This sequence comes from Echinochloa phyllopogon, assembly GCA_033239725.1. Classification (NCBI taxonomy): domain Eukaryota; kingdom Viridiplantae; phylum Streptophyta; class Magnoliopsida; order Poales; family Poaceae; genus Echinochloa; species Echinochloa phyllopogon. Next base: position 37,746,881 of record BTCW01000018.1, read on the forward strand.
GCATGGTTTTCGGCACAAAAACGAAACTGACCCAAATAAAGCAAAACATTACTATTGGGTCCAAAAAAGTGGATTCGGTGTGTTCGTTTCATTTCTGGACGAATCGGAGCATCGTTTTGTTTCGGGCACGTATCGGTGCATTAAATGCAACCCCAGCATGGTTTTTGGCGCAGTAACGAAACTGACCCAAACGAACCAAAACATCACTATTGGCTCAAAAAAAGTAGATTGTGTGCGTTCGTTTCGTTTCTTTTTGAATCGATGCATCGTTTCATTTCCGGCCCGGATCGGTGCATTAAATGTAACACCGGCATGGTTTTCGGCACAGTAACCAAACTGACCCAAAAGGAACCAAAACATCACTATTGGGTCCAAAAAAGTGGATTCAGTGCATTCATTTCGTTTCTGGACGAATCGGTGCATCGTTTCATTTCCGGCCCGGATCAGGGAATTAAATGCAACACCGGCATGGTTTTCGGCACAGAAACGAAACTGACCCAAACGAACCAAAACATCACTATTGGGTCCAAAAAAGTGGATTCGGCGCGTTCGATTCATTTCTAGACGAATCGGAGCATCGTTTTGTTTCGGGCACGTATCGGTGCATTAAATGCAACCCCGGCATGGTTTTTGGCACAGTAACGAAACTGATCCAAACGAACCAAAACATCACTATTGGGTCAAAAAGTGGATTGGGTTGGTTCGTTTTATTTCTCGACGAATCGGTGCACCGTTTCATTTCCGGACCGGATCAATGCATTTAATGCAACACCGGCATGGTTTTCGGCACAGTAACAAAACTGACCTAAAACGAACCAAAACATCCCAATTGGGTCCAAAAAAGTGGATTCGGTGCGTTCGTTTCATTTCTGGACGAATCGGAGCATCGTTTTGTTTCGGGCACGTATCGGTGCATTAAATGCAACCCCGGCATGGTTGTTCGCGCAGTAACGAAACTGACCCAAACGAACCAAAACATCACTATTGGGTCAAAAAATGTAGATTGTGTGCGTTCGTTTCGTTTCTTGTCGAATCGATGCATCGTTTCATTTCCGGCCCGGATCGGTGCAATAAATGTAACACCGGCATGGTTTTCGGCACAGTAACGAAACTGACCCAAATGAAACAAAACATCACTATTGGGTCAAAAAAGTGGATTGGGTGCGTTCGTTTAATTTCTGGACGAATCGGTGCACCATTTCATTTCTGGCCTGTATCGGTGCATTAAATGCAACACCGGCATGGTTTTCGGCACAAAAACGAAACTGACCCAAATAAAGCAAAACATTACTATTGGGTCCAAAAAAGTGGATTCGGTGTGTTCGTTTCATTTCTGGACGAATCGGAGCATCGTTTTGTTTCGGGCACGTATCGGTGCATTAAATGCAACCCCCGCATGGTTTTTGGCGCAGTAACAAAACTGACCCAAACGAACCAAAACATCACTATTGGGTCAAAAAAAGTAGATTGTGTGTGTTCGTTTCATTTCTTGTCGAATCGATGCATCGTTTCATTTCCGGCCGGATCGATGCATTAAATGTAACACCGGCATGGTTTTCGGCACAGTAACGAAACTGACCCAAATGAAACAAAACATCACTATTGGGTCAAAAAAGTGGATTGGGTGCGTTCGTTTAATTTCTGGACGAATCGGTGCACCATTTCATTTCTGGCCTGTATCGGTGCATGAAATGCAACACCGGCATGGTTTTCGGCACAAAAACGAAACTGACCCAAATAAAGCAAAACATTACTATTGGGTCCAAAAAAGTGGATTCGGTGTGTTCGTTTCATTTCTGGACGAATCGGAGCATCGTTTTGTTTCGGGCACGTATCGGTGCATTAAATGCAACCCCAGCATGGTTTTTGGCGCAGTAACGAAACTGACCCAAACGAACCAAAACATCACTATTGGCTCAAAAAAAGTAGATTGTGTGCGTTCGTTTCGTTTCTTTTTGAATCGATGCATCGTTTCATTTCCGGCCCGGATCGGTGCATTAAATGTAACACCGGCATGGTTTTTGGCACAGTAACCAAACTGACCCAAAAGGAACCAAAACATCACTATTGGGTCCAAAAAAGTGGATTCAGTGCATTCATTTCGTTTCTGGACGAATCGGTGCATCGTTTCATTTCCGGCCCAGATCAGGGAATTAAATGCAACACCGGCATGGTTTTCGGCACAGAAACGAAACTGACCCAAACGAACCAAAACATCACTATTGGGTCCAAAAAAGTGGATTCGGCGCGTTCGATTCATTTCTAGACGAATCGGAGCATCGTTTTGTTTCGGGCACGTATCGGTGCATTAAATGCAACCCCGGCATGGTTTTTGGCACAGTAACGAAACTGATCCAAACGAACCAAAACATCACTATTGGGTCAAAAAGTGGATTGGGTTGGTTCGTTTTATTTCTCGACGAATCGGTGCACCGTTTCATTTCCGGACCGGATCAATGCATTTAATGCAACACCGGCATGGTTTTCGGCACAGTAACAAAACTGACCTAAAACGAACCAAAACATCCCAATTGGGTCCAAAAAAGTGGATTCGGTGCGTTCGTTTCATTTCTGGACGAATCGGAGCATCGTTTTGTTTCGGGCACGTATCGGTGCATTAAATGCAACCCCGGCATGGTTGTTCGCGCAGTAACGAAACTGACCCAAACGAACCAAAACATCACTATTGGGTCAAAAAATGTAGATTGTGTGCGTTCGTTTCGTTTCTTGTCGAATCGATGCATCGTTTCATTTCCGGCCCGGATCGGTGCGTTAAATGTAACACCGGCATGGTTTTCGGCACAGTAACGAAACTGACCCAAATGAAACAAAACATCACTATTGGGTCAAAAAAGTGGATTGGGTGCGTTCGTTTAATTTCTGGACGAATCGGTGCACCATTTCATTTCTGGCCTGTATCGGTGCATTAAATGCAACACCGGCATGGTTTTCGGCACAAAAACGAAACTGACCCAAATAAAGCAAAACATTACTATTGGGTCCAAAAAAGTGGATTCGGTGTGTTCGTTTCATTTCTGGACGAATCGGAGCATCGTTTTGTTTCGGGCACGTATCGGTGCATTAAATGCAACCCCCGCATGGTTTTTGGCGCAGTAACGAAACTGACCCAAACGAACCAAAACATCACTATTGGGTCAAAAAAAGTAGATTGTGTGTGTTCGTTTCATTTCTTGTCGAATCGATGCATCGTTTCATTTCCGGCCGGATCGATGCATTAAATGTAACACCGGCATGGTTTTCGGCACAGTAACGAAACTGACCCAAATGAAACAAAACATCACTATTGGGTCAAAAAAGTGGATTGGGTGCGTTCGTTTAATTTCTGGACGAATCGGTGCACCATTTCATTTCTGGCCTGTATCGGTGCATGAAATGCAACACCGGCATGGTTTTCGGCACAAAAACGAAACTGACCCAAATAAAGCAAAACATTACTATTGGGTCCAAAAAAGTGGATTCGGTGTGTTCGTTTCATTTCTGGACGAATCGGAGCATCGTTTTGTTTCGGGCACGTATCGGTGCATTAAATGCAACCCCAGCATGGTTTTTGGCGCAGTAAAGAAACTGACCCAAACGAACCAAAACATCACTATTGGCTCAAAAAAAGTAGATTGTGTGCGTTCGTTTCGTTTCTTTTTGAATCGATGCATCGTTTCATTTCCGGCCCGGATCGGTGCATTAAATGTAACACCGGCATGGTTTTCGGCAGAGTAACGAAACTGACCCAAATGAAACAAAACATCACTATTGGGTCAAAAAAGTGGATTGGGTGCGTTCGTTTAATTTCTGGACGAATCGGTGCACCATTTCATTTCCGGCCCGGATCGTTGCATTAAATGCAACACCGGCATGGTTTTCGGCACAATAACGAAACTGACCCAAATGAACCAAAACATTACTATTGTGTCCAAAAAAGTGGATTGTGTGCGTTCGTTTCGTTTCTGGATGAATCGGTGCAACCTTTCATTTCTGGCCTGTATCGGTGCATTAAATGCAACAATGGCATGGTTTTCGGCACAGTAACCAAACTGACCCAAAAGGAACCAAAACATCACTATTGGGTCCAAAAAAGTGGATTCAGTGCATTCATTTCGTTTCTGGACGAATCGGTGCATCGTTTCATTTCCGGCCCGGATCAGGGAATTAAATGCAACACCGGCATGGTTTTCGGCACAGAAACGAAACTGACCCAAACGAACCAAAACATCACTATTGGGTCCAAAAAAGTGGATTCGGCGCGTTCGATTCATTTCTAGACGAATCGGAGCATCGTTTTGTTTCGGGCACGTATCGGTGCATTAAATGCAACCCCGGCATGGTTTTTGGCACAGTAACGAAACTGATCCAAACGCACCAAAACATCACTATTGGGTCAAAAAGTGGATTGGGTTGGTTCGTTTTATTTCTCGACGAATCGGTGCACCGTTTCATTTCCGGACCGGATCAATGCATTTAATGCAACACCGGCATGGTTTTCGGCACAGTAACAAAACTGACCTAAAACGAACCAAAACATCCCAATTGGGTCCAAAAAAGTGGATTCGGTGCGTTCGTTTCATTTCTGGACGAATCGGAGCATCGTTTTGTTTCGGGCACGTATCGGTGCATTAAATGCAACCCCGGCATGGTTGTTCGCGCAGTAACGAAACTGACCCAAACGAACCAAAACATCACTATTGGGTCAAAAAATGTAGATTGTGTGCGTTCGTTTCGTTTCTTGTCGAATCGATGCATCGTTTCATTTCCGGCCCGGATCGGTGCATTAAATGTAACACCGGCATGGTTTTCGGCACAGTAACGAAACTGACCCAAATGAAACAAAACATCACTATTGGGTCAAAAAAGTGGATTGGGTGCGTTCGTTTAATTTCTGGACGAATCGGTGCACCATTTCATTTCTGGCCTGTATCGGTGCATTAAATGCAACACCGGCATGGTTTTCGGCACAAAAACGAAACTGACCCAAATAAAGCAAAACATTACTATTGGGTCCAAAAAAGTGGATTCGGTGTGTTCGTTTCATTTCTGGACGAATCGGAGCATCGTTTTGTTTCGGGCACGTATCGGTGCATTAAATGCAACCCCCGCATGGTTTTTGGCGCAGTAACGAAACTGACCCAAACGAACCAAAACATCACTATTGGGTCAAAAAAAGTAGATTGTGTGTGTTCGTTTCATTTCTTGTCGAATCGATGCATCGTTTCATTTCCGGCCGGATCGATGCATTAAATGTAACACCGGCATGGTTTTCGGCACAGTAACGAAACTGACCCAAATGAAACAAAACATTACTATTGGGTCAAAAAAGTGGATTGGGTGCGTTCGTTTAATTTCTGGACGAATCGGTGCACCATTTCATTTCTGGCCCGGATCGGTGCATTAAATGCAACACCGGCATGGTTTTCGGCACAAAAACGAAACTGACCCAAATGAAGCAAAACATTACTATTGGGTCCAAAAAAGTAGATTCGGTGTGTTCGTTTCATTTCTGGACGAATTGGAGCATCGTTTTGTTTCGGGCACGTATCGGTGCATTAAATGCAACCCCAGCATGGTTTTTGGCGCAGTAACGAAACTGACCCAAACGAACCAAAACATCACTATTGGGTCAAAAAAAGTAGATTGTGTGCGTTCATTTCGTTTCTTTTTGAATCGATGCATCGTTTCATTTCCGGCCCGGATCGGTGCATTAAATGTAACACCGGCATGGTTTTCGGCAGAGTAACGAAACTGACCCAAATGAAACAAAACATCACTATTGGGTCAAAAAAGTGGATTGGGTGCGTTCGTTTAATTTCTGGACGAATCGGTGCACCATTTCATTTCTGGCCTGTATCGGTGCATTAAATGCAACACCGGCATGGTTTTCGGCACAAAAACGAAACTGACCCAAATGAAGCAAAACATTACTATTGGGTCCAAAAAAGTAGATTCGGTGTGTTCGTTTCATTTCTGGACGAATTGGAGCATCGTTTTGTTTCGGGCACGTATCGGTGCATTAAATGCAACCCCGGCATGGTTTTTGGCGCAGTAACGAAACTGACCCAAACGAACCAAAACATCACTATTGGGTCAAAAAAAGTAGATTGTGTGCGTTCGTTTCGTTTCTTTTTGAATCGATGCATCGTTTCATCTCCGGCCCGGATCGGTGCATTAAATGTAACACCGGCATGGTTTTCGGCAGAGTAACGAAACTGACCCAAATGAAACAAAACATCACTATTGGGTCAAAAAAGTGGATTGGGTGCGTTCGTTTAATTTCTGGACGAATCGGTGCACCATTTCATTTCCGGCCCGGATCGTTGCATTAAATGCAACACCGGCATGGTTTTCGGCACAATAACGAAACTGACCCAAATGAACCAAAACATTACTATTGTGTCCAAAAAAGTGGATTGGGTGTGTTCGTTTCGTTTCTGGATGAATCGGTGCAACCTTTCATTTCTGGCCTGTATCGGTGCATTAAATGCAACAATGGCATGGTTTTCGGCACAGTAACCAAACTGACCCAAAAGGAACCAAAACATCACTATTGGGTCCAAAAAAGTGGATTCAGTGCATTCATTTCGTTTCTGGACGAATCGGTGCATCGTTTCATTTCCGGCCCGGATCAGGGAATTAAATGCAACACCGGCATGGTTTTTGGCACAGAAACGAAACTGACCCAAACGAACCAAAACATCACTATTGGGTCCAAAAAAGTGGATTCGGCGCGTTCGATTCATTTCTAGACGAATCGGAGCATCGTTTTGTTTCGGGCACGTATCGGTGCATTAAATGCAACCCCGGCATGGTTTTTGGCACAGTAACGAAACTGATCCAAACGAACCAAAACATCACTATTGGGTCAAAAAGTGGATTGGGATGGTTCGTTTTATTTCTCGACGAATCGGTGCACCGTTTCATTTCCGGACCGGATCAATGCATTTAATGCAACACCGGCATGGTTTTCGGCACAGTAACAAAACTGACCTAAAACGAACCAAAACATCAAAATTGGGTCCAAAAAAGTGGATTCGGTGCGTTCGTTTCATTTCTGGACGAATCGGAGCATCGTTTTGTTTCGGGCACGTATCGGTGCATTAAATGCAACCCCGGCATGGTTGTTCGCGCAGTAACGAAACTGACCCAAACGAACCAAAACATCACTATTGGGTCAAAAAAAGTAGATTGTGTGCGTTCGATTCGTTTCTTGTCGAATCGATGCATCGTTTCATTTCCGGCCCGGATCGGTGCATTAAATGTAACACCGGCATGGTTTTCGGCACAGTAACGAAACTGACCCAAATGAAACAAAACATCACTATTGGGTCAAAAAAGTGGATTGGGTGCATTCGTTTAATTTCTGGACGAATCGGTGCACCATTTCATTTCTGGCCTGTATCGGTGCATGAAATGCAACACCGGCATGGTTTTCGGCACAAAAACGAAACTGACCCAAATAAAGCAAAACATTACTATTGGGTCCAAAAAAGTGGATTCGGTGTGTTCGTTTCATTTCTGGACGAATCGGAGCATCGTTTTGTTTCGGGCACGTATCGGTGCATTAAATGCAACCCCCGCATGGTTTTTGGCGCAGTAACGAAACTGACCCAAACGAACCAAAACATCACTATTGGGTCAAAAAAAGTAGATTGTGTGTGTTCGTTTCATTTCTTGTCGAATCGATGCATCGTTTCATTTCCGGCCGGATCGATGCATTAAATGTAACACCGGCATGGTTTTCGGCACAGTAACGAAACTGACCCAAATGAAACAAAACATCACTATTGGGTCAAAAAAGTGGATTGGGTGCGTTCGTTTAATTTCTGGACGAATCGGTGCACCATTTCATTTCTGGCCCGGATCGGTGCATTAAATGCAACACCGGCATGGTTTTCGGCACAAAAACGAAACTGACCCAAATGAAGCAAAACATTACTATTGGGTCCAAAAAAGTAGATTCGGTGTGTTCGTTTCATTTCTGGACGAATTGGAGCATCGTTTTGTTTCGGGCACGTATCGGTGCATTAAATGCAACCCTAGCATGGTTTTTGGCGCAGTAACGAAACTGACCCAAACGAACCAAAACATCACTATTGGGTCAAAAAAAGTAGATTGTGTGCGTTCATTTCGTTTCTTTTTGAATCGATGCATCGTTTCATTTCCGGCCCGGATCGGTGCATTAAATGTAACACCGGCATGGTTTTCGGCAGAGTAACGAAACTGACCCAAATGAAACAAAACATCACTATTGGGTCAAAAAAGTGGATTGGGTGCGTTCGTTTAATTTCTGGACGAATCGGTGCACCATTTCATTTCCGGCCCGGATCGTTGCATTAAATGCAACACCGGCATGGTTTTCGGCACAATAACGAAACTGACCCAAATGAACCAAAACATTACTATTGTGTCCAAAAAAGTGGATTGGGTGTGTTCGTTTCGTTTCTGGATGAATCGATGCAACCTTTCATTTCTGGCCTGTATCGGTGCATTAAATGCAACAATGGCATGGTTTTTGGCACAGTAACCAAACTGACCCAAAAGGAACCAAAACATCACTATTGGGTCCAAAAAAGTGGATTCAGTGCATTCATTTCGTTTCTAGACGAATCGGTGCATCGTTTCATTTCCGGCCCGGATCAGGGAATTAAATGCAACACCGGCATGGTTTTCGGCACAGAAACGAAACTGACCCAAACGAACCAAAACATCACTATTGGGTCCAAAAAAGTGGATTCGGCGCGTTCGATTCATTTCTAGACGAATCGGAGCATCGTTTTGTTTCGGGCACGTATCGGTGCATTAAATGCAACCCCGGCATGGTTTTTGGCACAGTAACGAAACTGATCCAAACGAACCAAAACATCACTATTGGGTCAAAAAGTGGATTGGGTTGGTTCGTTTTATTTCTCGACGAATCGGTGCACCGTTTCATTTCCGGACCGGATCAATGCATTAAATGCAACCCCGGCATGGTTTTTGGCGCAGTAACGAAACTGACCCAAACGAACCAAAACATCACTATTGGGTCAAAAAAAGTAGATTGTGTGCGTTCGTTTCGTTTCTTTTTGAATCGATGCATCGTTTCATTTCCGGCCCGGATCGGTGCATTAAATGTAACACCGGCATGGTTTTCGGCAGAGTAACGAAACTGACCCAAATGAAACAAAACATCACTATTGGGTCAAAAAAGTGGATTGGGTGCGTTCGTTTAATTTCTGGATGAATCGGTGCACCATTTCATTTCCGGCCCGGATCGTTGCATTAAATGCAACACCGGCATGGTTTTCGGCACAATAACGAAACTGACCCAAATGAACCAAAACATTACTATTGTGTCCAAAAAAGTGGATTGGGTGTGTTCGTTTCGTTTCTGGATGAATCGGTGCAACCTTTCATTTCTGGCCTGTATCGGTGCATTAAATGCAACAATGGCATGGTTTTCGGCACAGTAACCAAACTGACCCAAAAGGAACCAAAACATCACTATTGGGTCCAAAAAAGTGGATTCAGTGCATTCATTTCGTTTCTGGACGAATCGGTGCATCGTTTCATTTCCGGCCCGGATCAGGGAATTAAATGCAACACCGGCATGGTTTTTGGCACAGAAACGAAACTGACCCAAACGAACCAAAACATCACTATTGGGTCCAAAAAAGTGGATTCGGCGCGTTCGATTCATTTCTAGACGAATCGGAGCATCGTTTTGTTTCGGGCACGTATCGGTGCATTAAATGCAACCCCGGCATGGTTTTTGGCACAGTAACGAAACTGATCCAAACGAACCAAAACATCACTATTGGGTCAAAAAGTGGATTGGGATGGTTCGTTTTATTTCTCGACGAATCGGTGCACCGTTTCATTTCCGGACCGGATCAATGCATTTAATGCAACACCGGCATGGTTTTCGGCACAGTAACAAAACTGACCTAAAACGAACCAAAACATCAAAATTGGGTCCAAAAAAGTGGATTCGGTGCGTTCGTTTCATTTCTGGACGAATCGGAGCATCGTTTTGTTTCGGGCACGTATCGGTGCATTAAATGCAACCCCGGCATGGTTGTTCGCGCAGTAACGAAACTGACCCAAACGAACCAAAACATCACTATTGGGTCAAAAAAAGTAGATTGTGTGCGTTCGATTCGTTTCTTGTCGAATCGATGCATCGTTTCATTTCCGGCCCGGATCGGTGCATTAAATGTAACACCGGCATGGTTTTCGGCACAGTAACGAAACTGACCCAAATGAAACAAAACATCACTATTGGGTCAAAAAAGTGGATTGGGTGCATTCGTTTAATTTCTGGACGAATCGGTGCACCATTTCATTTCTGGCCTGTATCGGTGCATGAAATGCAACACCGGCATGGTTTTCGGCACAAAAACGAAACTGACCCAAATAAAGCAAAACATTACTATTGGGTCCAAAAAAGTGGATTCGGTGTGTTCGTTTCATTTCTGGACGAATCGGAGCATCGTTTTGTTTCGGGCACGTATCGGTGCATTAAATGCAACCCCCGCATGGTTTTTGGCGCAGTAACGAAACTGACCCAAACGAACCAAAACATCACTATTGGGTCAAAAAAAGTAGATTGTGTGTGTTCGTTTCATTTCTTGTCGAATCGATGCATCGTTTCATTTCCGGCCGGATCGATGCATTAAATGTAACACCGGCATGGTTTTCGGCACAGTAACGAAACTGACCCAAATGAAACAAAACATCACTATTGGGTCAAAAAAGTGGATTGGGTGCGTTCGTTTAATTTCTGGACGAATCGGTGCACCATTTCATTTCTGGCCCGGATCGGTGCATTAAATGCAACACCGGCATGGTTTTCGGCACAAAAACGAAACTGACCCAAATGAAGCAAAACATTACTATTGGGTCCAAAAAAGTAGATTCGGTGTGTTCGTTTCATTTCTGGACGAATTGGAGCATCGTTTTGTTTCGGGCACGTATCGGTGCATTAAATGCAACCCCAGCATGGTTTTTGGCGCAGTAACGAAACTGACCCAAACGAACCAAAACATCACTATTGGGTCAAAAAAAGTAGATTGTGTGCGTTCATTTCGTTTCTTTTTGAATCGATGCATCGTTTCATTTCCGGCCCGGATCGGTGCATTAAATGTAACACCGGCATGGTTTTCGGCAGAGTAACGAAACTGACCCAAATGAAACAAAACATCACTATTGGGTCAAAAAAGTGGATTGGGTGCGTTCGTTTAATTTCTGGACGAATCGGTGCACCATTTCATTTCCGGCCCGGATCGTTGCATTAAATGCAACACCGGCATGGTTTTCGGCACAATAACGAAACTGACCCAAATGAACCAAAACATTACTATTGTGTCCAAAAAAGTGGATTGGGTGTGTTCGTTTCGTTTCTGGATGAATCGATGCAACCTTTCATTTCTGGCCTGTATCGGTGCATTAAATGCAACAATGGCATGGTTTTTGGCACAGTAACCAAACTGACCCAAAAGGAACCAAAACATCACTATTGGGTCCAAAAAAGTGGATTCAGTGCATTCATTTCGTTTCTAGACGAATCGGTGCATCGTTTCATTTCCGGCCCGGATCAGGGAATTAAATGCAACACCGGCATGGTTTTCGGCACAGAAACGAAACTGACCCAAACGAACCAAAACATCACTATTGGGTCCAAAAAAGTGGATTCGGCGCGTTCGATTCATTTCTAGACGAATCGGAGCATCGTTTTGTTTCGGGCACGTATCGGTGCATTAAATGCAACCCCGGCATGGTTTTTGGCACAGTAACGAAACTGATCCAAACGAACCAAAACATCACTATTGGGTCAAAAAGTGGATTGGGTTGGTTCGTTTTATTTCTCGACGAATCGGTGCACCGTTTCATTTCCGGACCGGATCAATGCATTTAATGCAACACCGGCATGGTTTTCGGCACAGTAACAAAACTGACCTAAAACGAACCAAAACATCCCAATTGGGTCCAAAAAAGTGGATTCGGTGCGTTCGTTTCATTTCTGGACGAATCGGAGCATCGTTTTGTTTCGGGCACGTATCGGTGCATTAAATGCAACCCCGGCATGGTTGTTCACGCAGTAACGAAACTGACCCAAACGAACCAAAACATCACTATTGGGTCAAAAAAAGTAGATTGTGTGCGTTCGTTTCGTTTCTTGTCGATTCGATGCATCGTTTCATTTCCGGCCCGGATCGGTGCATTAAATGTAACACCGGCATGGTTTTCGGCACAGTAACGAAACTGACCCAAATGAAACAAAACATCACTATTGGGTCAAAAAAGTGGATTGGGTGCGTTCGTCTAATTTCTGGACGAATCGGTGCACCATTTCATTTCTGGTCTGTATCGGTGCATTAAATGCAACACCGGCATGGTTTTCGGCACAAAAACGAAACTGACCCAAATAAAGCAAAACATTACTATTGGGTCCAAAAAAGTGGATTCGGTGTGTTCGTTTCATTTCTGGATGAATCGGAGCATCGTTTTGTTTCAGGCACGTATCGGTGCATTAAATGCAACCCCCGCATGGTTTTTGGCGCAGTAACAAAACTGACCCAAACGAACCAAAACATCACTATTGGGTCAGAAAAAGTAGATTGTGTGCGTTCGTTTCATTTCTTGTCGAATCGATGCATCGTTTCATTTCCGGCCCGGATCGATGCATTAAATGTAACACCGGCATGGTTTTCGGCACAGTAACGAAACTGACCCAAATGAAACAAAACATCACTATTGGGTCAAAAATGTGGATTGGGTGCGTTCGTTTAATTTCTGGAGGAATCGGTGCACCATTTCATTTCTGGCCCGGATCGGTGCATTAAATGCAACACCGGCATGGTTTTCGGCACAATAACGAAACTGACCCAAATGAAGCAAAACATTACTATTGGGTCCAAAAAAGTAGATTCGGTGTGTTCGTTTCATTTCTGGACGAATCGGAGCATCGTTTTGTTTCGGGCACGTATCGGTGCATTAAATGCAACCCCGGCATGGTTTTTGGCGCAGTAACGAAACTGACCCAAAAGAACCAAAACATCACTATTGGGTCAAAAAAAGTAGATTGTGTGCGTTCGTTTCGTTTCTTTTTGAATCGATGCATCGTTTCATTTCCGGCCCGGATCGGTGCATTAAATGTAACACCGGCATGGTTTTCGGCAGAGTAACGAAACTTACCCAAATGAAACAAAACATCACTATTGGGTCAAAAAAGTGGATTGGGTGCGTTCGTTTAATTTCTGGACGAATCGGTGCACCATTTCATTTCCGGCCCGGATCGTTGCATTAAATGCAACACCGGCATGGTTTTCGGCACAATAACGAAACTGACCCAAATGAACCAAAACATTACTATTGTGTCCAAAAAAGTGGATTGGGTGTGTTCGTTTCGTTTCTGGATGAATCGATGCAACCTTTCATTTCTGGCCTGTATCGGTGCATTAAATGCAACAATGGCATGGTTTTCGGCACAGTAACCAAACTGACCCAAAAGGAACCAAAACATCACTATTGGGTCCAAAAAAGTGGATTCAGTGCATTCATTTCGTTTCTGGATGAATCGGTGCATCGTTTCATTTCCGGCCCGGATCAGGGAATTAAATGCAACACCGGCATGGTTTTCGGCACAGAAACGAAACTGACCCAAACGAACCAAAACATCACTATTGGGTCCAAAAAAGTGGATTCGGCGCGTTCGATTCATTTTTAGACGAATCGGAGCATCGTTTTGTTTCGGGCACGTATCGGTGCATTAAATGCAACCCCGGCATGGTTTTTGGCACAGTAACGAAACTGATCCAAACGAACCAAAACATCACGATTGGGACAAAAAGTGGATTGGGTTGGTTCGTTTTATTTCTCGACGAATCGGTGCACCGTTTCATTTCCGGACCGGATCAATGCATTTAATGCAACACCGGCATGGTTTTCGGCACAGTAACCAAACTGACCTAAAACGAACCAAAACATCCCAATTGGGTCCAAAAAAGTGGATTCGGTGCGTTCGTTTCATTTCTGGACGAATCGGAGCATCGTTTTGTTTCGGGCACGTATCGGTGCATTAAATGCAACCCCGGCATGGTTGTTCGCGCAGTAACGAAACTGACCCAAACGAACCAAAACATCACTATTGGGTCAAAAAATGTAGATTGTGTGCGTTCGTTTCGTTTCTTGTCGATTCGATGCATCGTTTCATTTCCGGCCCGGATCGGTGCATTAAATGTAACACCGGCATGGTTTTCGGCACAGTAACGAAACTGACCCAAATGAAACAAAACATCACTATTGGGTCAAAAAAGTGGATTGGGTGCGTTCGTTTAATTTCTGGACGAATCGGTGCACCATTTCATTTCTGGCCTGTATCGGTGCATTAAATGCAACACCGGCATGGTTTTCGGCACAAAAACGAAACTGACCCAAATAAAGCAAAACATTACTATTGGGTCCAAAAAAGTGGATTCGGTGTGTTCGTTTCATTTCTGGATGAATCGGAGCATCGTTTTGTTTCGGGCACGTATCGGTGCATTAAATGCAACCCCCGCATGGTTTTTGGCGCAGTAACGAAACTGACCCAAACAAACCAAAACATCACTATTGGGTCAAAAAAAGTAGATTGTGTGCGTTCGTTTCATTTCTTGTCGAATCGATGCATCGTTTCATTTCCGGCCCGGATCGATGCATTAAATGTAACACCGGCATGGTTTTCGGCACAGTAACGAAACTGACCCAAATGAAACAAAACATCACTATTGGGTCAAAAAAGTGGATTGGGTGCGTTCGTTTAATTTCTGGAGGAATCGGTGCACCATTTCATTTCTGGCCCGGATCGGTGCATTAAATGCAACACCGGCATGGTTTTCGGCACAGTAACGAAACTGACCCAAATGAAGCAAAACATTACTATTGGGTCCAAAAAAGTAGATTCGGTGTGTTTGTTTCATTTCTGGACGAATCGGAGCATCGTTTTGTTTCGGGCACGTATCGGTGCATTAAATGCAACCCCGGCATGGTTTTTGGCGCAGTAACGAAACTGACCCAAACGAACCAAAACATCACTATTGGGTCAAAAAAAGTAGATTGTGTGCGTTCGTTTCGTTTCTTTTTGAATCGATGCATCGTTTCATTTCCGGCCCGGATCGGTGCATTAAATGTAACACCGGCATGGTTTTCGGCAGAGTAACGAAACTTACCCAAATGAAACAAAACATCACTATTGGGTCAAAAAAGTGGATTGGGTGCGTTCGTTTAATTTCTGGACGAATCGGTGCACCATTTCATTTCCGGCCCGGATCGTTGCATTAAATGCAACACCGGCATGGTTTTCGGCACAATAACGAAACTGACCCAAATGAACCAAAACATTACTATTGTGTCCAAAAAAGTGGATTGGGTGTGTTCGTTTCGTTTCTGGATGAATCGATGCAACCTTTCATTTCTGGCCTGTATCGGTGCATTAAATGCAACAATGGCATGGTTTTCGGCACAGTAACCAAACTGACCCAAAAGGAACCAAAACATCACTATTGGGTCCAAAAAAGTGGATTCAGTGCATTCATTTCGTTTCTGGACGAATCGGTGCATCGTTTCATTTCTGGCCCGGATCAGGGAATTAAATGCAACACCGGCATGGTTTTCGGCACAGAAACGAAACTGACCCAAACGAACCAAAACATCACTATTGGGTCCAAAAAAGTGGATTCGGCGCGTTCGATTCATTTCTAGACGAATCGGAGCATCGTTTTGTTTCGGGCACGTATCGGTGCATTAAATGCAACCCCGGCATGGTTTTTGGCACAGTAACGAAACTGATCCAAACGAACCAAAACATCACGATTGGGACAAAAAGTGGATTGGGTTGGTTCGTTTTATTTCTCGACGAATCGGTGCACCGTTTCATTTCCGGACCGGATCAATGCATTTAATGCAACACCGGCATGGTTTTCGGCACAGTAACCAAACTGACCTAAAACGAACCAAAACATCCCAATTGGGTCCAAAAAAGTGGATTCGGTGCGTTCGTTTCATTTCTGGACGAATCGGAGCATCGTTTTGTTTCGGGCACGTATCGGTGCATTAAATGCAACCCCGGCATGGTTGTTCGCGCAGTAACGAAACTGACCCAAACGAACCAAAACATCACTATTGGGTCAAAAAATGTAGATTGTGTGCGTTCGTTTCGTTTCTTGTCGATTCGATGCATCGTTTCATTTCCGGCCCGGATCGGTGCATTAAATGTAACACCGGCATGGTTTTCGGCACAGTAACGAAACTGACCCAAATGAAACAAAACATCACTATTGGGTCAAAAAAGTGGATTGGGTGCGTTCGTTTAATTTCTGGACGAATCGGTGCACCATTTCATTTCTGGCCTGTATCGGTGCATTAAATGCAACACCGGCATGGTTTTCGGCACAAAAACGAAACTGACCCAAATAAAGCAAAACATTACTATTGGGTCCAAAAAAGTGGATTCGGTGTGTTCGTTTCATTTCTGGACGAATCGGAGCATCGTTTTGTTTCGGGCACGTATCGGTGCATTAAATGCAACCCCCGCATGGTTTTTGGCGCAGTAACGAAACTGACCCAAACGAACCAAAACATCACTATTGGGTCAAAAAAAGTAGATTGTGTGCGTTCGTTTCATTTCTTGTCGAATCGATGCATCGTTTCATTTCCGGCCCGGATCGATGCATTAAATGTAACACCGGCATGGTTTTCGGCACAGTAACGAAACTGACCCAAATGAAACAAAACATCACTATTGGGTCAAAAAAGTGGATTGGGTGCGTTCGTTTAATTTCTGGAGGAATCGGTGCACCATTTCATTTCTGGCCCGGATCGGTGCATTAAATGCAACACCGGCATGGTTTTCGGCACAATAACGAAACTGACCCAAATGAAGCAAAACATTACTATTGGGTCCAAAAAAGTAGATTCGGTGTGTTCGTTTCATTTCTGGACGAATCGGAGCATCGTTTTGTTTCGGGCACGTATCGGTGCATTAAATGCAACCCCGGCATGGTTTTTGGCGCAGTAACGAAACTGACCCAAACGAACCAAAACATCACTATTGGGTCAAAAAAAGTAGATTGTGTGCGTTCGTTTCGTTTCTTTTTGAATCGATGCATCGTTTCATTTCCGGCCCGGATCGGTGCATTAAATGTAACACCGGCATGGTTTTCGGCACAGTAACGAAACTGACCCAAATGAAACAAAACATCACTATTGGGTCAAAAAAGTGGATTGGGTGCGTTCGTTTAATTTCTGGACGAATCGGTGCACCATTTCATTTCTGGCCCGGATCGGTGCATTAAATGCAACACCGGCATGGTTTTCGGCACAAAAACGAAACTGACCCAAATAAAGCAAAACATTACTATTGGGTCCAAAAAAGTGGATTCGGTGTGTTCGTTTCATTTCTGGACGAATCGGAGCATCGTTTTGTTTCGGGCAAGTATCGGTGCATTAAATGCAACCCCCGCATGGTTTTTGGCGCAGTAACGAAACTGACCCAAACGAACCAAAACATCACTATTGGGTCAAAAAAAGTAGATTGTGTGCGTTCGTTTCATTTCTTGTCGAATCGATGCATCGTTTCATTTCCGGCCCGGATCGATGCATTAAATGTAACACCGGCATGGTTTTCGGCACAGTAACGAAACTGACCCAAATGAAACAAAACATCACTATTGGGTCAAAAAAGTGGATTGGGTGCGTTCGTTTAATTTCTGGAGGAATCGGTGCACCATTTCATTTCTGGCCCGGATCGGTGCATTAAATGCAACACCGGCATGGTTTTCGGCACAATAACGAAACTGACCCAAATGAAGCAAAACATTACTATTGGGTCCAAAAAAGTGGATTGGGTGTGTTCGTTTCGTTTCTGGATGAATCGATGCAACCTTTCATTTCTGGCCTGTATCGGTGCATTAAATGCAACAATGGCATGGTTTTCGGCACAGTAACCAAACTGACCCAAAAGGAACCAAAACATCACTATTGGGTCCAAAAAAGTGGATTCAGTGCATTCATTTCGTTTCTGGACGAATCGGTGCATCGTTTCATTTCCGGCCCGGATCAGGGAATTAAATGCAACACCGGCATGGTTTTCGGCACAGAAACGAAACTGACCCAAACGAACCAAAACATCACTATTGGGTCCAAAAAAGTGGATTCGGCGCGTTCGATTCATTTCTAGACGAATCGGAGCATCGTTTTGTTTCGGGCACGTATCGGTGCATTAAATGCAACCCCGGCATGGTTTTTGGCACAGTAACGAAACTGATCCAAACGAACCAAAACATCACGATTGGGACAAAAAGTGGATTGGGTTGGTTCGTTTTATTTCTCGACGAATCGGTGCACCGTTTCATTTCCGGACCGGATCAATGCATTTAATGCAACACCGGCATGGTTTTCGGCACAGTAACCAAACTGACCTAAAACGAACCAAAACATCCCAATTGGGTCCAAAAAAGTGGATTCGGTGCGTTCGTTTCATTTCTGGACGAATCGGAGCATCGTTTTGTTTCGGGCACGTATCGGTGCATTAAATGCAACCCCGGCATGGTTGTTCGCGCAGTAACGAAACTGACCCAAACAAACCAAAACATCACTATTGGGTCAAAAAATGTAGATTGTGTGCGTTCGTTTCGTTTCTTGTCGATTCGATGCATCGTTTCATTTCCGGCCCGGATCGGTGCATTAAATGTAACACCGGCATGGTTTTCGGCACAGTAACGAAACTGACCCAAATGAAACAAAACATCACTATTGGGTCAAAAAAGTGGATTGGGTGCGTTCGTTTAATTTCTGGACGAATCGGTGCACCATTTCATTTCTGGCCTGTATCGGTGCATTAAATGCAACACCGGCATGGTTTTCGGCACAAAAACGAAACTGACCCAAATAAAGCAAAACATTACTATTGGGTCCAAAAAAGTGGATTCGGTGTGTTCGTTTCATTTCTGGACGAATCGGAGCATCGTTTTGTTTCGGGCACGTATCGGTGCATTAAATGCAACCCCCGCATGGTTTTTGGCGCAGTAACGAAACTGACCCAAACGAACCAAAACATCACTATTGGGTCAAAAAAAGTAGATTGTGTGCGTTCGTTTCATTTCTTGTCGAATCGATGCATCGTTTCATTTCCGGCCCGGATCGATGCATTAAATGTAACACCGGCATGGTTTTCGGCACAGTAACGAAACTGACCCAAATGAAACAAAACATCACTATTGGGTCCAAAAAAGTAGATTCGGTGTGTTCGTTTCATTTCTGGACGAATCGGAGCATCGTTTTGTTTCGGGCACGTATCGGTGCATTAAATGCAACCCCGGCATGGTTTTTGGCGCAGTAACGAAACTGACCCAAACGAACCAAAACATCACTATTGGGTCAAAAAAAGAAGATTGTGTGTGTTCGTTTCGTTTCTTTTTGAATCGATGCATCGTTTCATTTCCGGCCCGGATCGGTGCATTAAATGTAACACCGGCATGGTTTTCGGCAGAGTAACGAAACTTACCCAAATGAAACAAAACATCACTATTGGGTCAAAAAAGTGGATTGGGTGCGTTCGTTTAATTTCTGGACGAATCGGTGCACCATTTCATTTCTGGCCTGTATCGGTGCATTAAATGCAACACCGGCATGGTTTTCGGCACAAAAACGAAACTGACCCAAATAAAGCAAAACATTACTATTGGGTCCAAAAAAGTGGATTCGGTGTGTTCGTTTCATTTCTGGACGAATCGGAGCATCGTTTTGTTTCGGGCACGTATCGGTGCATTAAATGCAACCCCCGCATGGTTTTTGGCGCAGTAACGAAACTGACCCAAATGAAACAAAACATCACTATTGGGTCAAAAAAGTGGATTGGGTGCGTTCGTTTAATTTCTGGAGGAATCGGTGCACCATTTCATTTCTGGCCCGGATCGGTGCATTAAATGCAACACCATGGTTTTCGGCACAATAACGAAACTGACCCAAATGAAGCAAAACATTACTATTGGGTCCAAAAAAGTAGATTCGGTGTGTTCGTTTCATTTCTGGACGAATCGGAGCATCGTTTTGTTTCGGGCACGTATCGGTGCATTAAATGCAACCCCGGCATGGTTTTTGGCGCAGTAACGAAACTGACCCAAACGAACCAAAACATCACTATTGGGTCAAAAAAAGTAGATTGTGTGCGTTCGTTTCGTTTCTTTTTGAATCGATGCATCGTTTCATTTCCGGCCCGGATCGGTGCATTAAATGTAACACCGGCATGGTTTTCGGCAGAGTAACGAAACTTACCCAAATGAAACAAAACATCACTATTGGGTCAAAAAAGTGGATTGGGTGCGTTCGTTTAATTTCTGGACGAATCGGTGCACCATTTCATTTCTGGCCTGTATCGGTGCATTAAATGCAACACCGGCATGGTTTTCGGCACAAAAACGAAACTGACCCAAATAAAGCAAAACATTACTATTGGGTCCAAAAAAGTGGATTCGGTGTGTTCGTTTCATTTCTGGACGAATCGGAGCATCGTTTTGTTTCGGGCACGTATCGGTGCATTAAATGCAACCCCCGCATGGTTTTTGGCGCAGTAACGAAACTGACCCAAACGAACCAAAACATCACTATTGGGTCAAAAAAAGTAGATTGTGTGCGTTCGTTTCATTTCTTGTCGAATCGATGCATCGTTTCATTTCCGGCCCGGATCGATGCATTAAATGTAACACCGGCATGGTTTTCGGCACAGTAACGAAACTGACCCAAATGAAACAAAACATCACTATTGGGTCAAAAAAGTGGATTGGGTGCGTTCGTTTAATTTCTGGAGGAATCGGTGCACCATTTCATTTCTGGCCCGGATCGGTGCATTAAATGCAACACCGGCATGGTTTTCGGCACAATAACGAAACTGACCCAAATGAAGCAAAACATTACTATTGGGTCCAAAAAAGTGGATTGGGTGTGTTCGTTTCGTTTCTGGATGAATCGATGCAACCTTTCATTTCTGGCCTGTATCGGTGCATTAAATGCAACAATGGCATGGTTTTCGGCACAGTAACCAAACTGACCCAAAAGGAACCAAAACATCACTATTGGGTCCAAAAAAGTGGATTCAGTGCATTCATTTCGTTTCTGGACGAATCGGTGCATCGTTTCATTTCCGGCCCGGATCAGGGAATTAAATGCAACACCGGCATGGTTTTCGGCACAGAAACGAAACTGACCCAAACGAACCAAAACATCACTATTGGGTCCAAAAAAGTGGATTCGGCGCGTTCGATTCATTTCTAGACGAATCGGAGCATCGTTTTGTTTCGGGCACGTATCGGTGCATTAAATGCAACCCCGGCATGGTTTTTGGCACAGTAACGAAACTGATCCAAACGAACCAAAACATCACGATTGGGACAAAAAGTGGATTGGGTTGGTTCGTTTTATTTCTCGACGAATCGGTGCACCGTTTCATTTCCGGACCGGATCAATGCATTTAATGCAACACCGGCATGGTTTTCGGCACAGTAACCAAACTGACCTAAAACGAACCAAAACATCCCAATTGGGTCCAAAAAAGTGGATTCGGTGCGTTCGTTTCATTTCTGGACGAATCGGAGCATCGTTTTGTTTCGGGCACGTATCGGTGCATTAAATGCAACCCCGGCATGGTTGTTCGCGCAGTAACGAAACTGACCCAAACGAACCAAAACATCACTATTGGGTCAAAAAATGTAGATTGTGTGCGTTCGTTTCGTTTCTTGTCGATTCGATGCATCGTTTCATTTCCGGCCCGGATCGGTGCATTAAATGTAACACCGGCATGGTTTTCGGCACAGTAACGAAACTGACCCAAATGAAACAAAACATCACTATTGGGTCAAAAAAGTGGATTGGGTGCGTTCGTTTAATTTCTGGACGAATCGGTGCACCATTTCATTTCTGGCCTGTATCGGTGCATTAAATGCAACACCGGCATGGTTTTCGGCACAAAAACGAAACTGACCCAAATAAAGCAAAACATTACTATTGGGTCCAAAAAAGTGGATTCGGTGTGTTCGTTTCATTTCTGGACGAATCGGAGCATCGTTTTGTTTCGGGCACGTATCGGTGCATTAAATGCAACCCCCGCATGGTTTTTGGCGCAGTAACGAAACTGACCCAAACGAACCAAAACATCACTATTGGGTCAAAAAAAGTAGATTGTGTGCGTTCGTTTCATTTCTTGTCGAATCGATGCATCGTTTCATTTCCGGCCCGGATCGATGCATTAAATGTAACACCGGCATGGTTTTCGGCACAGTAACGAAACTGACCCAAATGAAACAAAACATCACTATTGGGTCAAAAAAGTGGATTGGGTGCGTTCGTTTAATTTCTGGAGGAATCGGTGCACCATTTCATTTCTGGCCCGGATCGGTGCATTAAATGCAACACCGGCATGGTTTTCGGCACAATAACGAAACTGACCCAAATGAAGCAAAACATTACTATTGGGTCCAAAAAAGTAGATTCGGTGTGTTCGTTTCATTTCTGGACGAATCGGAGCATCGTTTTGTTTCGGGCACGTATCGGTGCATTAAATGCAACCCCGGCATGGTTTTTGGCGCAGTAACGAAACTGACCCAAACGAACCAAAACATCACTATTGGGTCCAAAAAAGTAGATTGTGTGCGTTCGTTTCGTTTCTTTTTGAATCGATGCATCGTTTCATTTCCGGCCCGGATCGGTGCATTAAATGTAACACCGGCATGGTTTTCGGCAGAGTAACGAAACTTACCCAAATGAAACAAAACATCACTATTGGGTCAAAAAAGTGGATTGGGTGCGTTCGTTTAATTTCTGGACGAATCGGTGCACCATTTCATTTCCGGCCCGGATCGTTGCATTAAATGCAACACCGGCATGGTTTTCGGCACAATAACGAAACTGACCCAAATGAACCAAAACATTACTATTGTGTCCAAAAAAGTGGATTGGGTGTGTTCGTTTCGTTTCTGGATGAATCGATGCAACCTTTCATTTCTGGCCTGTATTGGTGCATTAAATGCAACAATGGCATGGTTTTCGGCACAGTAACCAAACTGACCCAAAAGGAACCAAAACATCACTATTGGGTCCAAAAAAGTGGATTCAGTGCATTCATTTCGTTTCTGGACGAATCGGTGCATCGTTTCATTTCCGGCCCGGATCAGGGAATTAAATGCAACACCGGCATGGTTTTCGGCACAGAAACGAAACTGACCCAAACGAACCAAAACATCACTATTGGGTCCAAAAAAGTGGATTCGGCGCGTTCGATTCATTTCTAGACGAATCGGAGCATCGTTTTGTTTCGGGCACGTATCGGTGCATTAAATGCAACCCCGGCATGGTTTTTGGCACAGTAACAAAACTGATCCAAACGAACCAAAACATCACGATTGGGACAAAAAGTGGATTGGGTTGGTTCGTTTTATTTCTCGACGAATCGGTGCACCGTTTCATTTCCGGACCGGATCAATGCATTTAATGCAACACCGGCATGGTTTTCGGCACAGTAACCAAACTGACCTAAAACGAACCAAAACATCCCAATTGGGTCCAAAAAAGTGGATTCGGTGCGTTCGTTTCATTTCTGGACGAATCGGAGCATCGTTTTGTTTCGGGCACGTATCGGTGCATTAAATGCAACCCCGGCATGGTTGTTCGCGCAGTAACGAAACTGACCCAAACGAACCAAAACATCACTATTGGGTCAAAAAATGTAGATTGTGTGCGTTCGTTTCGTTTCTTGTCGATTCGATGCATCGTTTCATTTCCGGCCCGGATCGGTGCATTAAATGTAACACCGGCATGGTTTTCGGCACAGTAACGAAACTGACCCAAATGAAACAAAACATCACTATTGGGTCAAAAAAGTGGATTGGGTGCGTTCGTTTAATTTCTGGACGAATCGGTGCACCATTTCATTTCTGGCCTGTATCGGTGCATTAAATGCAACACCGGCATGGTTTTCGGCACAAAAACGAAACTGACCCAAATAAAGCAAAACATTACTATTGGGTCCAAAAAAGTGGATTCGGTGTGTTCGTTTCATTTCTGGACGAATCGGAGCATCGTTTTGTTTCGGGCACGTATCGGTGCATTAAATGCAACCCCCGCATGGTTTTTGGCGCAGTAACGAAACTGACCCAAACGAACCAAAACATCACTATTGGGTCAAAAAAAGTAGATTGTGTGCGTTCGTTTCATTTCTTGTCGAATCGATGCATCGTTTCATTTCCGGCCCGGATCGATGCATTAAATGTAACACCGGCATGGTTTTCGGCACAGTAACGAAACTGACCCAAATGAAACAAAACATCACTATTGGGTCAAAAAAGTGGATTGGGTGCGTTCGTTTAATTTCTGGAGGAATCGGTGCACCATTTCATTTCTGGCCCGGATCGGTGCATTAAATGCAACACCGGCATGGTTTTCGGCACAATAACGAAACTGACCCAAATGAAGCAAAACATTACTATTGGGTCCAAAAAAGTAGATTCGGTGTGTTCGTTTCATTTCTGGACGAATCGGAGCATCGTTTTGTTTCGGGCACGTATCGGTGCATTAAATGCAACCCCGGCATGGTTTTTGGCGCAGTAACGAAACTGACCCAAACGAACCAAAACATCACTATTGGGTCAAAAAAAGTAGATTGTGTGCGTTCGTTTCGTTTCTTTTTGAATCGATGCATCGTTTCATTTCCGGCTCGGATCGGTGCATTAAATGTAACACCGGCATGGTTTTCGGCAGAGTAACGAAACTGACCCAAATGAAACAAAACATCACTATTGGGTCAAAAAAGGGGATTGGGTGCGTTCGTTTAATTTCTGGACGAATCGGTGCACCATTTCATTTCCGGCCCGGATCGTTGCATTAAATGCAACACCGGCATGGTTTTCGGCACAATAATGAAACTGACCCAAATGAACCAAAACATTACTATTGTGTCCAAAAAAGTGGATTGGGTGTGTTCGTTTCGTTTCTGGTTGAATCGATGCAACCTTTCATTTCTGGCCTGTATCGGTGCATTAAATGCAACAATGGCATGGTTTTTGGCACAGTAACCAAACTGACCCAAAAGGAACCAAAACATCACTATTGGGTGCAAAAAAGTGGATTCAGTGCATTCATTTCGTTTCTGGACGAATCGGTGCATCGTTTCATTTCCGGCCCGGATCAGGGAATTAAATGCAACACCGGCATGGTTTTCGGCACAGAAACGAAACTGACCCAAACGAACCAAAACATCACTATTGGGTCCAAAAAAGTGGATTCGGCGCGTTCGATTCATTTCTAGATGAATCGGAGCATCGTTTTGTTTCGGGCACGTATCGGTGCATTAAATGCAACCCCGGCATGGTTTTTGGCACAGTAACGAAACTGATCCAAACGAACCAAAACATCACTATTGGGTCAAAAAGTGGATTGGGTTGGTTCGTTTTATTTCTCGACGAATCGGTGCACCGTTTCATTTCCGGACCGGATCAATGCATTTAATGCAACACCGGCATGGTTTTCGGCACAGTAACAAAACTGACCTAAAACGAACCAAAACATCCCAATTGGGTCCAAAAAAGTGGATTCGGTGCGTTCGTTTCATTTCTCGACGAATCGGAGCATCGTTTTGTTTCGGGCACGTATCGGTGCATTAAATGCAACCCCGGCATGGTTGTTCGCGCAGTAACGAAACTGACCCAAACGAACCAAAACATCACTATTGGGTCAAAAAAAGTAGATTGTGTGCGTTCGTTTCGTTTCTTGTCGATTCGATGCATCGTTTCATTTCCGGCCCGGATCGGTGCATTAAATGTAACACCGGCATGGTTTTCGGCACAGTAACGAAACTGACCCAAATGAAACAAAACATCACTATTGGGTCAAAAAAGTGGATTGGGTGCGTTCGTTTAATTTCTGGACGAATCGGTGCACCATTTCATTTCTGGTCTGTATCGGTGCATTAAATGCAACACCGGCATGGTTTTCGGCACAAAAACGAAACTGACCCGAATAAAGCAAAACATTACTATTGGGTCCAAAAAAGTGGATTCGGTGTGTTCGTTTCATTTCTGGACGAATCGGAGCATCGTTTTGTTTCGGGCACGTATCGGTGCATTAAATGCAACCCCCGCATGGTTTTTGGCGCAGTAACGAAACTGACCCAAACGAACCAAAACATCACTATTGGGTCAAAAAAAGTAGATTGTGTGCGTTCGTTTCATTTCTTGTCGAATCGATGCATCGTTTCATTTCCGGCCCGGATCGATGCATTAAATGTAACACCGGCATGGTTTTCGGCACAATAACGAAACTGACCCAAATGAAACAAAACATCACTATTGGGTCAAAAAAGTGGATTGGGTGCGTTCATTTAATTTCTGGACGAATCGGTGCACCATTTCATTTCTGGTCTGTATCGGTGCATTAAATGCAACACCGGCATGGTTTTCGGCACAAAAACGAAACTGACCCAAATAAAGCAAAACATTACTATTGGGTCCAAAAAAGTGGATTCGGTGTGTTCGTTTCATTTCTGGACGAATTGGAGCATCGTTTTGTTTCGGGCACGTATCGGTGCATTAAATGCAACCCCCGCATGGTTTTTGGCGCAGTAACGAAACTGACCCAAACGAACCAAAACATCACTATTGGGTCAAAAAAAGTAGATTGTGTGCGTTCATTTCGTTTCTTTTTGAATCGACGCATCGTTTCATTTCCGGCCCGGATCGGTGCATTAAATGTAACACCGGCATGGTTTTCGGCAGAGTAACGAAACTGACCCAAATGAAACAAAACATCACTATTGGGTCAAAAAAGTGGATTGGGTGCGTTCGTTTAATTTCGGGACGAATCGGTGCACCATTTCATTTCCGGCCCGGATCGTTGCATTAAATGCAACACCGGCATGGTTTTCGGCACAATAACGAAACTGACCCAAATGAACCAAAACATTACTATTGTGTCCAAAAAAGTGGATTGGGTGTGTTCGTTTCGTTACTGGATGAATCGATGCAACCTTTCATTTCTGGCCTGTATCGGTGCATTAAATGCAACAATGGCATGGTTTTCGGCATAGTAACCAAACTGACCCAAAAGAAACCAAAACATCACTATTGGGTCCAAAAAAGTGGATTCAGTGCATTCATTTCGTTTCTGGACGAATCGGTGCATCGTTTCATTTCCGGCCCGGATCAGGGAATTAAATGCAACACCGGCATGGTTTTCGGCACAGAAACGAAACTGACTCAAACGAACCAAAACATCACTATTGGGTCCAAAAAAGTGGATTCGGCGCGTTCGATTCATTTCTAGACGAATCGGAGCATCGTTTTGTTTCGGGCACGTATCGGTGCATTAAATGCAACCCCGGCATGGTTTTTGGCACAGTAACGAAACTGATCCAAACGAACCAAAACATCACTATTGGGTCAAAAAGTGGATTGGGATGGTTCGTTTTATTTCTCGACGAATCGGTGCACCGTTTCATTTCCGGACCGGATCAATGCATTTAATGCAACACCGGCATGGTTTTCGGCACAGTAACAAAACTGACCTAAAACGAACCAAAACATCAAAATTGGGTCCAAAAAAGTGGATTCGGTGCGTTCGTTTCATTTCTGGACGAATCGGAGCATCGTTTTGTTTCGGGCACGTATCGGTGCATTAAATGCAACCCCGGCATGGTTGTTCGCGCAGTAACGAAACTGACCCAAACGAACCAAAACATCACTATTGGGTCAAAAAAAGTAGATTGTGTGCGTTCGATTCGTTTCTTGTCGAATCGATGCATCGTTTCATTTCCGGCCCGGATCGGTGCATTAAATGTAACACCGGCATGGTTTTCGGCACAGTAACGAAACTGACCCAAATGAAACAAAACATCACTATTGGGTCAAAAAAGTGGATTGGGTGCATTCGTTTAATTTCTGGACGAATCGGTGCACCATTTCATTTCTGGCCTGTATCGGTGCATGAAATGCAACACCGGCATGGTTTTCGGCACAAAAACGAAACTGACCCAAATAAAGCAAAACTTTACTATTGGGTCCAAAAAAGTGGATTCGGTGTGTTCGTTTCATTTCTGGACGAATCGGAGCATCGTTTTGTTTCGGGCACGTATCGGTGCATTAAATGCAACCCCCGCATGGTTTTTGGCGCAGTAACGAAACTGACCCAAACGAACCAAAACATCACTATTGGGTCAAAAAAAGTAGATTGTGTGTGTTGGTTTCATTTCTTGTCGAATCGATGCATCGTTTCATTTCCGGCCGGATCGATGCATTAAATGTAACACCGGCATGGTTTTCGGCACAGTAACGAAACTGACCCAAATGAAACAAAACATCACTATTGGGTCAAAAAAGTGGATTGGGTGCGTTCGTTTAATTTCTGGACGAATCGGTGCACCATTTCATTTCTGGCCCGGATCGGTGCATTAAATGCAACACCGGCATGGTTTTCGGCACAAAAACGAAACTGACCCAAATGAAGCAAAACATTACTATTGGGTCCAAAAAAGTAGATTCCGTGTGTTCGTTTCATTTCTGGACGAATTGGAGCATCGTTTTGTTTCGGGCACGTATCGGTGCATTAAATGCAACCCCCGCATGGTTTTTGGCGCAGTAACGAAACTGACCCAAACGAACCAAAACATCACTATTGGGTCAAAAAAAGTAGATTGTGTGCGTTCATTTCGTTTCTTTTTGAATCGACGCATCGTTTCATTTCCGGCCCGGATCGGTGCATTAAATGTAACACCGGCATGGTTTTCGGCAGAGTAACGAAACTGACCCAAATGAAACAAAACATCACTATTGGGTCAAAAAAGTGGATTGGGTGCGTTCGTTTAATTTCGGGACGAATCGGTGCACCATTTCATTTCCGGCCCGGATCGTTGCATTAAATGCAACACCGGCATGGTTTTCGGCACAATAACGAAACTGACCCAAATGAACCAAAACATTACTATTGTGTCCAAAAAAGTGGATTGGGTGTGTTCGTTTCGTTACTGGATGAATCGATGCAACCTTTCATTTCTGGCCTGTATCGGTGCATTAAATGCAACAATGGCATGGTTTTCGGCATAGTAACCAAACTGACCCAAAAGAAACCAAAACATCACTATTGGGTCCAAAAAAGTGGATTCAGTGCATTCATTTCGTTTCTGGACGAATCGGTGCATCGTTTCATTTCCGGCCCGGATCAGGGAATTAAATGCAACACCGGCATGGTTTTCGGCACAGAAACGAAACTGACCCAAACGAACCAAAACATCACTATTGGGTCCAAAAAAGTGGATTCGGCGCGTTCGATTCATTTCTAGACGAATCGGAGCATCGTTTTGTTTCGGGCACGTATCGGTGCATTAAATGCAACCCCAGCATGGTTTTTGGCACAGTAACGAAACTGATCCAAACGAACCAAAACATCACTATTGGGTCAAAAAGTGGATTGGGTTGGTTCATTTTATTTCTCGACGAATCGGTGCACCGTTTCATTTCCGGACCGGATCAATGCATTTAATGCAACACCGGCATGGTTTTCGGCACAGTAACAAAACTGACCTAAAACGAACCAAAACATCCCAATTGGGTCCAAAAAAGTGGATTCGGTGCGTTCGTTTCATTTCTGGACGAATCGGAGCATCGTTTTGTTTCGGGCACGTATCGGTGCATTAAATGCAACCCCGGCATGGTTGTTCACGCAGTAACGAAACTGACCCAAACGAACCAAAACATCACTATTGGGTCAAAAAAAGTAGATTGTGTGCGTTCGTTTCGTTTCTTGTCGAATCGATGCATCGTTTCATTTCCGGCCCGGATCGGTGCATTAAATGTAACACCGGCATGGTTTTCGGCACAGTAACGAAACTGACCCAAATGAAACAAAACATCACTATTGGGTCAAAAAAGTGGATTGGGTGCGTTCGTTTAATTTCTGGACGAATCGGTGCACCATTTCATTTCTGGCCTGTATCGGTGCATTAAATGCAACACCGGCATGGTTTTCGGCACAAAAACGAAACTGACCCAAATAAAGCAAAACATTACTATTGGGTCCAAAAAAGTGGATTCGGTGTATTCGTTTCATTTCTGGACGAATCGGAGCATCGTTTTGTTTCGGGCACGTATCGGTGCATTAAATGCAACCCCCGCATGGTTTTTGGCGCAGTAACGAAACTGACCCAAACGAACCAAAACATCACTATTGGGTCAAAAAAAGTAGATTGTGTGTGTTCGTTTCATTTCTTGTCGAATCGATGCATCGTTTCATTTCCGGCCGGATCGATGCATTAAATGTAACACCGGCATGGTTTTCGGCACAGTAACGAAACTGACCCAAATGAAACAAAACATCACTATTGGGTCAAAAAAGTGGATTGGGTGCGTTCGTTTAATTTCTGGACGAATCGGTGCACCATTTCATTTCCGGCCCGGATCGGTGCATTAAATGCAACACCGGCATGGTTTTCGGCACAAAAATGAAACTGACCCAAATGAAGCAAAACATTACTATTGGGTCCAAAAAAGTAGATTCGGTGTGTTCGTTTCATTTCTGGACGAATCGGTGCACCATTTCATTTCCGGCCCGGATCGTTGCATTAAATGCAACACCGGCATGGTTTTCGGCACAATAACGAAACTGACCCAAATGAACCAAAACATTACTATTGTGTCCAAAAAAGTGGATTGGGTGTCTTCGTTTCGTTTCTGGATGAATCGATGCAACCTTTCATTTCTGGCCTGTATCGGTGCATTAAATGCAACAATGGCATGGTTTTCGGCACAGTAACCAAACTGACCCAAAAGGAACCAAAACATCACTATTGGGTCCAAAAAAGTGGATTCAGTGCATTCATTTCGTTTCTGGATGAATCGGTGCATCGTTTCATTTCCGGCCCGGATCAGGGAATTAAATGCAACACCGGCATGGTTTTCGGCACAGAAACGAAACTGACCCAAATGAACCAAAACATCACTATTGGGTCCAAAAAAGTGGATTCGGCGCGTTCGATTCATTTCTAGACGAATCGGAGCATCGTTTTGTTTCGGGCACGTATCGGTGCATTAAATGCAACCCCGGCATGGTTTTTGGCACAGTAACGAAACTGATCCAAACGAACCAAAACATCACTATTGGGTCAAAAAGTGGATTGGGTTGGTTCGTTTTATTTCTCGACGAATCGGTGCACCGTTTCATTTCCGGACCGGATCAATGCATTTAATGCAACACCGGCATGGTTTTCGGCACAGTAACAAAACTGACCTAAAACGAACCAAAACATCCCAATTGGGTCCAAAAAAGTGGATTCGGTGCGTTCGTTTCATTTCTGGACGAATCGGAGCATCGTTTTGTTTCGGGCACGTATCGGTGCATTAAATGCAACCCCGGCATGGTTGTTCGCGCAGTAATGAAACTGACCCAAACGAACCAAAACATCACTATTGGGTCAAAAAATGTAGATTGTGTGCGTTCGTTTCGTTTCTTGTCGATTCGATGCATCGTTTCATTTCCGGCCCGGATCGGTGCATTAAATGTAACACCGGCATGGTTTTCGGCACAGTAACGAAACTGACCCAAATGAAACAAAACATCACTATTGGGTCAAAAAAGTGGATTGGGTGCGTTCGTTTAATTTCTGGACGAATCGGTGCACCATTTCATTTCTGGCCTGTATCGGTGCATTAAATGCAACACCGGCATGGTTTTCGGCACAAAAACGAAACTGACCCAAATAAAGCAAAACATTACTATTGGGTCCAAAAAAGTGGATTCGGTGTGTTCGTTTCATTTCTGGATGAATCGGAGCATCGTTTTGTTTCGGGCACGTATCGGTGCATTAAATGCAACCCCCGCATGGTTTTTGGCGCAGTAACGAAACTGACCCAAACAAACCAAAACATCACTATTGGGTCAAAAAAAGTAGATTGTGTGCGTTCGTTTCATTTCTTGTCGAATCGATGCATCGTTTCATTTCCGGCCCGGATCGATGCATTAAATGTAACACCGGCATGGTTTTCGGCACAGTAACGAAACTGACCCAAATGAAACAAAACATCACTATTGGGTCAAAAAAGTGGATTGGGTGCGTTCGTTTAATTTCTGGAGGAATCGGTGCACCATTTCATTTCTGGCCCGGATCGGTGCATTAAATGCAACACCGGCATGGTTTTCGGCACAGTAACGAAACTGACCCAAATGAAGCAAAACATTACTATTGGGTCCAAAAAAGTAGATTCGGTGTGTTCGTTTCATTTCTGGACGAATCGGAGCATCGTTTTGTTTCGGGCACGTATCGGTGCATTAAATGCAACCCCGGCATGGTTTTTGGCGCAGTAACGAAACTGACCCAAACGAACCAAAACATCACTATTGGGTCCAAAAAAGTAGATTGTGTGCGTT
Source organism: Echinochloa phyllopogon (assembly GCA_033239725.1). Lineage (NCBI taxonomy): Eukaryota > Viridiplantae > Streptophyta > Magnoliopsida > Poales > Poaceae > Echinochloa > Echinochloa phyllopogon. Next base: position 37,779,302 of record BTCW01000018.1, read on the forward strand.
CGTTTCGTTTCTTTTTGAATCGATGCATCGTTTCATTTCCGGCCCGGATCGGTGCATTAAATGTAACACCGGCATGGTTTTCGGCAGAGTAACGAAACTTACCCAAATGAAACAAAACATCACTATTGGGTCAAAAAAGTGGATTGGGTGCGTTCATTTAATTTCTGGACGAATCGGTGCACCATTTCATTTCCGGCCCGGATCGTTGCATTAAATGCAACACCGGCATGGTTTTCGGCACAATAACGAAACTGACCCAAATGAACCAAAACATTACTATTGTGTCCAAAAAAGTGGATTGGGTGTGTTCGTTTCGTTTCTGGATGAATCGATGCAACCTTTCATTTCTGGCCTGTATCGGTGCATTAAATGCAACAATGGCATGGTTTTCGGCACAGTAACCAAACTGACCCAAAAGAAACCAAAACATCACTATTGGGTCCAAAAAAGTGGATTCAGTGCATTCATTTCGTTTCTGGACGAATCGGTGCATCGTTTCATTTCTGGCCCGGATCAGGGAATTAAATGCAACACCGGCATGGTTTTCGGCACAGAAACGAAACTGACCCAAACGAACCAAAACATCACTATTGGGTCCAAAAAAGTGGATTCGGCGCGTTCGATTCATTTCTAGACGAATCGGAGCATCGTTTTGTTTCGGGCACGTATCGGTGCATTAAATGCAACCCCGGCATGGTTTTTGGCACAGTAACGAAACTGATCCAAACGAACCAAAACATCACGATTGGGACAAAAAGTGGATTGGGTTGGTTCGTTTTATTTCTCGACGAATCGGTGCACCGTTTCATTTCCGGACCGGATCAATGCATTTAATGCAACACCGGCATGGTTTTCGGCACAGTAACCAAACTGACCTAAAACGAACCAAAACATCCCAATTGGGTCCAAAAAAGTGGATTCGGTGCGTTCGTTTCATTTCTGGACGAATCGGAGCATCGTTTTGTTTCGGGCACGTATCGGTGCATTAAATGCAACCCCGGCATGGTTGTTCGCGCAGTAACGAAACTGACCCAAACGAACCAAAACATCACTATTGGGTCAAAAAATGTAGATTGTGTGCGTTCGTTTCGTTTCTTGTCGATTCGATGCATCGTTTCATTTCCGGCCCGGATCGGTGCATTAAATGTAACACCGGCATGGTTTTCGGCACAGTAACGAAACTGACCCAAATGAAACAAAACATCACTATTGGGTCAAAAAAGTGGATTGGGTGCGTTCGTTTAATTTCTGGACGAATCGGTGCACCATTTCATTTCTGGCCTGTATCGGTGCATTAAATGCAACACCGGCATGGTTTTCGGCACAAAAACGAAACTGACCCAAATAAAGCAAAACATTACTATTGGGTCCAAAAAAGTGGATTCGGTGTGTTCGTTTCATTTCTGGATGAATCGGAGCATCGTTTTGTTTTGGGCACGTATCGGTGCATTAAATGCAACCCCCGCATGGTTTTTGGCGCAGTAACGAAACTGACCCAAACAAACCAAAACATCACTATTGGGTCAAAAAAAGTAGATTGTGTGCGTTCGTTTCATTTCTTGTCGAATCGATGCATCGTTTCATTTCCGGCCCGGATCGATGCATTAAATGTAACACCGGCATGGTTTTCGGCACAGTAACGAAACTGACCCAAATGAAACAAAACATCACTATTGGGTCAAAAAAGTGGATTGGGTGCGTTCGTTTAATTTCTGGAGGAATCGGTGCACCATTTCATTTCTGGCCCGGATCGGTGCATTAAATGCAACACCGGCATGGTTTTCGGCACAGTAACGAAACTGACCCAAATGAAGCAAAACATTACTATTGGGTCCAAAAAAGTAGATTCGGTGTGTTCGTTTCATTTCTGGACGAATCGGAGCATCGTTTTGTTTCGGGCACGTATCGGTGCATTAAATGCAACCCCGGCATGGTTTTTGGCGCAGTAACGAAACTGACCCAAACGAACCAAAACATCACTATTGGGTCCAAAAAAGTAGATTGTGTGCGTTCGTTTCGTTTCTTTTTGAATCGATGCATCGTTTCATTTCCGGCCCGGATCGGTGCATTAAATGTAACACCGGCATGGTTTTCGGCAGAGTAACGAAACTTACCCAAATGAAACAAAACATCACTATTGGGTCAAAAAAGTGGATTGGGTGCGTTCGTTTAATTTCTGGACGAATCGGTGCACCATTTCATTTCCGGCCCGGATCGTTGCATTAAATGCAACACCGGCATGGTTTTCGGCACAATAACGAAACTGACCCAAATGAACCAAAACATTACTATTGTGTCCAAAAAAGTGGATTGGGTGTGTTCGTTTCGTTTCTGGATGAATCGATGCAACCTTTCATTTCTGGCCTGTATCGGTGCATTAAATGCAACAATGGCATGGTTTTCGGCACAGTAACCAAACTGACCCAAAAGAAACCAAAACATCACTATTGGGTCCAAAAAAGTGGATTCAGTGCATTCATTTCGTTTCTGGACGAATCGGTGCATCGTTTCATTTCCGGCCCGGATCAGGGAATTAAATGCAACACCGGCATGGTTTTCGGCACAGAAACGAAACTGACCCAAACGAACCAAAACATCACTATTGGGTCCAAAAAAGTGGATTCGGCGCGTTCGATTCATTTCTAGACGAATCGGAGCATCGTTTTGTTTCGGGCACGTATCGGTGCATTAAATGCAACCCCGGCATGGTTTTTGGCACAGTAACGAAACTGATCCAAACGAACCAAAACATCACGATTGGGACAAAAAGTGGATTGGGTTGGTTCGTTTTATTTCTCGACGAATCGGTGCACCGTTTCATTTCCGGACCGGATCAATGCATTTAATGCAACACCGGCATGGTTTTCGGCACAGTAACCAAACTGACCTAAAACGAACCAAAACATCCCAATTGGGTCCAAAAAAGTGGATTCGGTGCGTTCGTTTCATTTCTGGACGAATCGGAGCATCGTTTTGTTTCGGGCACGTATCGGTGCATTAAATGCAACCCCGGCATGGTTGTTCGCGCAGTAACGAAACTGACCCAAACGAACCAAAACATCACTATTGGGTCAAAAAATGTAGATTGTGTGCGTTCGTTTCGTTTCTTGTCGATTCGATGCATCGTTTCATTTCCGGCCCGGATCGGTGCATTAAATGTAACACCGGCATGGTTTTCGGCACAGTAACGAAACTGACCCAAATGAAACAAAACATCACTATTGGGTCAAAAAAGTGGATTGGGTGCGTTCGTTTAATTTCTGGACGAATCGGTGCACCATTTCATTTCTGGCCTGTATCGGTGCATTAAATGCAACACCGGCATGGTTTTCGGCACAAAAACGAAACTGACCCAAATAAAGCAAAACATTACTATTGGGTCCAAAAAAGTGGATTCGGTGTGTTCGTTTCATTTCTGGACGAATCGGAGCATCGTTTTGTTTCGGGCACGTATCGGTGCATTAAATGCAACCCCCGCATGGTTTTTGGCGCAGTAACGAAACTGACCCAAACGAACCAAAACATCACTATTGGGTCAAAAAAAGTAGATTGTGTGCGTTCGTTTCATTTCTTGTCGAATCGATGCATCGTTTCATTTCCGGCCCGGATCGATGCATTAAATGTAACACCGGCATGGTTTTCGGCACAGTAACGAAACTGACCCAAATGAAACAAAACATCACTATTGGGTCAAAAAAGTGGATTGGGTGCGTTCGTTTAATTTCTGGAGGAATCGGTGCACCATTTCATTTCTGGCCCGGATCGGTGCATTAAATGCAACACCGGCATGGTTTTCGGCACAATAACGAAACTGACCCAAATGAAGCAAAACATTACTATTGGGTCCAAAAAAGTAGATTCGGTGTGTTCGTTTCATTTCTGGACGAATCGGAGCATCGTTTTGTTTCGGGCACGTATCGGTGCATTAAATGCAACCCCGGCATGGTTTTTGGCGCAGTAACGAAACTGACCCAAACGAACCAAAACATCACTATTGGGTCAAAAAAAGTAGATTGTGTGCGTTCGTTTCGTTTCTTTTTGAATCGATGCATCGTTTCATTTCCGGCTCGGATCGGTGCATTAAATGTAACACCGGCATGGTTTTCGGCAGAGTAACGAAACTGACCCAAATGAAACAAAACATCACTATTGGGTCAAAAAACGGGATTGGGTGCGTTCGTTTAATTTCTGGACGAATCGGTGCACCATTTCATTTCCGGCCCGGATCGTTGCATTAAATGCAACACCGGCATGGTTTTCGGCACAATAACGAAACTGACCCAAATGAACCAAAACATTACTATTGTGTCCAAAAAAGTGGATTTGGTGCGTTCGTTTCGTTTCTGGATGAATCGATGCAACCTTTCATTTCTGGCCTGTATCGGTGCATTAAATGCAACAATGGCATGGTTTTCGGCACAGTAACCAAACTGACCCAAAAGGAACCAAAACATCACTATTGGGTCCAAAAAAGTGGATTCAGTGCATTCATTTCGTTTCTGGACGAATCGGTGCATCGTTTCATTTCCGGCCCGGATCAGGGAATTAAATGCAACACCGGCATGGTTTTCGGCACAGAAACGAAACTGACCCAAACGAACCAAAACATCACTATTGGGTCCAAAAAAGTGGATTCGGCGCGTTCGATTCATTTCTAGACGAATCGGAGCATCGTTTTGTTTTGGGCACGTATCGGTGCATTAAATGCAACCCTGGCATGGTTTTTGGCACAGTAACGAAACTGATCCAAACGAACCAAAACATCACTTTTGGGTAAAGAAGTGGATTGGGTTGGTTCGTTTTATTTCTCGACGAATCGGTGCACCGTTTCATTTCCGGACCGGATCAATGCATTTAATGCAACACCGGCATGGTTTTCGGCACAGTAACAAAACTGACCTAAAACGAACCAAAACATCCCAATTGGGTCCAAAAAAGTGGATTCGGTGCGTTCGTTTCATTTCTCGATGAATCGGAGCATCGTTTTGTTTCGGGCACGTATCGGTGCATTAAATGCAACCCCGGCATGGTTGTTCGCGCAGTAACGAAACTGACCCAAACGAACCAAAACATCACTATTGGGTCAAAAAAAGTAGATTGTGTGCGTTCGTTTCGTTTCTTGTCGATTCGATGCATCGTTTCATTTCCGGCCCGGATCGGTGCATTAAATGTAACACCGGCATGGTTTTCGGCACAGTAACGAAACTGACCCAAATGAAACAAAACATCACTATTGGGTCAAAAAAGTGGATTGGGTGCGTTCGTTTAATTTTTGGACGAATCGGTGCACCATTTCATTTCTGGCCTGTATCGGTGCATTAAATGCAACACCGGCATGGTTTTCGGCACAAAAACGAAACTGACCCAAATAAAGCAAAACATTACTATTGGGTCCAAAAAAGTGGATTCGGTGTGTTCGTTTCATTTCTGGACGAATCGGAGCATCGTTTTGTTTCGGGCACGTATCGGTGCATTAAATGCAACCCCCGCATGGTTTTTGGCGCAGTAACGAAACTGACCCAAACGAACCAAAACATCACTATTGGGTCAAAAAAAGTAGATTGTGTGCGTTCGTTTCATTTCTTGTCGAATCGATGCATCGTTTCATTTCCGGCCCGGATCGATGCATTAAATGTAACACCGGCATGGTTTTCGGCACAGTAACGAAACTGACCCAAATGAAACAAAACATCACTATTGGGTCAAAAAAGTGGATTGGGTGCGTTCGTTTAATTTCTGGAGGAATCGGTGCACCATTTCATTTCTGGCCCGGATCGGTGCATTAAATGCAACACCGGCATGGTTTTCGGCACAATAACGAAACTGACCCAAATGAAGCAAAACATTACTATTGGGTCCAAAAAAGTAGATTCGGTGTGTTCGTTTCATTGCTGGACGAATCGGAGCATCGTTTTGTTTCGGGCACTATCGGTGCATTAAATGCAACCCCGGCATGGTTTTTGGCGCAGTAACGAAACTGACCCAAACGAACCAAAACATCACTATTGGGTCAAAAAAAGTAGATTGTGTGCGTTCGTTTCGTTTCTTTTTGAATCGATGCATCGTTTCATTTCCGGCCCGGATCGGTGCATTAAATGTAACACCGGCATGGTTTTCGGCAGAGTAACGAAACTGACCCAAATGAAACAAAACATCACTATTGGGTCAAAAAAGTGGATTGGGTGCGTTCGTTTAATTTCTGGACGAATCGGTGCACCATTTCATTTCCGGCCCGGATCGTTGCATTAAATGCAACACCGGCATGGTTTTCGGCACAATAACGAAACTGACCCAAATGAACCAAAACATTACTATTGTGTCCAAAAAAGTGGATTGGGTGTGTTCGTTTCGTTTCTGGATGAATCGATGCAACCTTTCATTTCTGGCCTGTATCGGTGCATTAAATGCAACAATGGCATGGTTTTCGGCACAGTAACCAAACTGACCCAAAAGGAACCAAAACATCACTATTGGGTCCAAAAAAGTGGATTCAATGCATTCATTTCGTTTCTAGACGAATCGGTGCATCGTTTCATTTCCGGCCCGGATCAGGGAATTAAATGCAACACCGGCATGGTTTTCGGCACAGAAACGAAACTGACCCAAACGAACCAAAACATCACTATTGGGTCCAAAAAAGTGGATTCGGCGCGTTCGATTCATTTCTAGATGAATCGGAGCATCGTTTTGTTTCGGGCACGTATCGGTGCATTAAATGCAACCCCGGCATGGTTTTTGGCACAGTAACGAAACTGATCCAAACGAACCAAAACATCACTATTGGGTAAAGAAGTGGATTGGGTTGGTTCGTTTTATTTCTCGACGAATCGGTGCACCGTTTCATTTCCGGACCGGATCAATGCATTTAATGCAACACCGGCATGGTTTTCGGCACAGTAACAAAACTGACCTAAAACGAACCAAAACATCCCAATTGGGTCCAAAAAAGTGGATTCGGTGCGTTCGTTTCATTTCTCGACGAATCGGAGCATCGTTTTGTTTCGGGCACGTATCGGTGCATTAAATGCAACCCCGGCATGGTTGTTCGCGCAGTAACGAAACTGACCCAAACGAACCAAAACATCACTATTGGGTCAAAAAAAGTAGATTGTGTGCGTTCGTTTCGTTTCTTGTCGATTCGATGCATCGTTTCATTTCCGGCCCGGATCGGTGCATTAAATGTAACACCGGCATGGTTTTCGGCACAGTAACGAAACTGACCCAAATGAAACAAAACATCACTATTGGGTCAAAAAAGTGGATTGGGTGCGTTCGTTTAATTTCTGGACGAATCGGTGCACCATTTCATTTCTGGCCTGTATCGGTGCATTAAATGCAACACCGGCATGGTTTTCGGCACAAAAACGAAACTGACCCAAATAAAGCAAAACATTACTATTGGGTCCAAAAAAGTGGATTCGGTGTGTTCGTTTCATTTCTGGACGAATCGGAGCATCGTTTTGTTTCGGGCACGTATCGGTGCATTAAATGCAACCCCCGCATGGTTTTTGGCGCAGTAACGAAACTGACCCAAACGAACCAAAACATCACTATTGGGTCAAAAAAAGTAGATTGTGTGCGTTCGTTTCATTTCTTGTCGAATCGATGCATCGTTTCATTTCCGGCCCGGATCGATGCATTAAATGTAACACCGGCATGGTTTTCGGCACAGTAACGAAACTGACCCAAATGAAACAAAACATCACTATTGGGTCAAAAATGTGGATTGGGTGCGTTCGTTTAATTTCTGGAGGAATCGGTGCACCATTTCATTTCTGGCCCGGATCGGTGCATTAAATGCAACACCGGCATGGTTTTCGGCACAATAACGAAACTGACCCAAATGAAGCAAAACATTACTATGGGGTCCAAAAAAGTAGATTCGGTGTGTTCGTTTCATTTCTGGACGAATCGGAGCATCGTTTTGTTTCGGGCACGTATCGGTGCATTAAATGCAACCCCGGCATGGTTTTTGGCGCAGTAACGAAACTGACCCAAACGAACCAAAACATCACTATTGGGTCAAAAAAAGTAGATTGTGTGCGTTCATTTCGTTTCTTTTTGAATCGACGCATCGTTTCATTTCCGGCCCGGATCGGTGCATTAAATGTAACACCGGCATGGTTTTCGGCAGAGTAACGAAACTGACCCAAATGAAACAAAACATCACTATTGGGTCAAAAAAGTGGATTGGGTGCGTTCGTTTAATTTCTGGACGAATCGGTGCACCATTTCATTTCCGGCCCGGATCGTTGCATTAAATGCAACACCGGCATGGTTTTCGGCACAATAACGAAACTGACCCAAATGAACCAAAACATTACTATTGTGTCCAAAAAAGTGGATTGGGTGTGTTCGTTTCGTTTCTGGATGAATCGATGCAACCTTTCATTTCTGGCCTGTATCGGTGCATTAAATGCAACAATGGCATGGTTTTTGGCACAGTAACCAAACTGACCCAAAAGGAACCAAAACATCACTATTGGGTGCAAAAAAGTGGATTCAGTGCATTCATTTCGTTTCTGGACGAATCGGTGCATCGTTTCATTTCCGGCCCGGATCAGGGAATTAAATGCAACACCGGCATGGTTTTCGGCATAGAAACGAAACTAACCCAAACGAACCAAAACATCACTATTGGGTCCAAAAAAGTGGATTCGGCGCGTTCGATTCATTTCTAGACGAATCGGAGCATCGTTTTGTTTCGGGCACGTATCGGTGCATTAAATGCAACCCCGGCATGGTTTTTGGCACAGTAACGAAACTGATCCAAACGAACCAAAACATCACTATTGGGTCAAAAAGTGGATTGGGTTGGTTCGTTTTATTTCTCGACGAATCGGTGCACTGTTTCATTTCCGGACCGGATCAATGCATTTAATGCAACACCGGCATGGTTTTCGGCACAGTAACAAAACTGACCTAAAACGAACCAAAACATCCCAATTGGGTCCAAAAAAGTGGATTCGGTGCGTTCGTTTCATTTCTGGACGAATCGGAGCATCGTTTTGTTTCGGGCACGTATCGGTGCATTAAATGCAACCCCGGCATGGTTGTTCGCGCAGTAACGAAACTGACCCAAACGAACCAAAACATCACTATTGGGTCAAAAAAAGTAGATTGTGTGCGTTCGATTCGTTTCTTGTCGAATCGATGCATCGTTTCATTTCCGGCCCGGATCGGTGCATTAAATGTAACACCGGCATGGTTTTCGGTAGAGTAACGAAACTGACCCAAATGGAACAAAACATCACTATTGGGTCAAAAAAGTGGATTGGGTGCGTTCGTTTAATTTCTGGACGAATCGGTGCACCATTTCATTTCCGGCCCGGATCGTTGCATTAAATGCAACACCGGCATGGTTTTCGGCACAATAACGAAACTGACCCAAATGAACCAAAACATTACTATTGTGTCCAAAAAAGTGGATTGGGTGTGTTCGTTTCGTTTCTGGATGAATCGATGCAACCTTTCATTTCTGGCCTGTATCGGTGCATTAAATGCAACAATGGCATGGTTTTCGGCACAGTAACCAAACTGACCCAAAAGGAACCAAAACATCACTATTGGGTCCAAAAAAGTGGATTCAGTGCATTCATTTCGTTTCTGGACGAATCGGTGCATCGTTTCATTTTCGGCCCGGATCAGGGAATTAAATGCAACACCGGCATGGTTTTCGGCACAGAAACGAAACTGACCCAAACGAACCAAAACATCACTATTGGGTCCAAAAAAGTGGATTCGGCACGTTCGATTCATTTCTAGACGAATCGGAGCATCGTTTTGTTTTGGGCACGTATCGGTGCATTAAATGCAACCCCGACATGGTTTTTGGCACAGTAACGAAACTGATCCAAACGAACCAAAACATCACTATTGGGTCAAAAAGTGGATTGGGTTGGTTCGTTTTATTTCTCGACGAATCGGTGCACCGTTTCATTTCCGGACCGGATCAATGCATTTAATGCAACACCGGCATGGTTTTCGGCACAGTAACAAAACTGACCTAAAACGAACCAAAACATCCCAATTGGGTCCAAAAAAGTGGATTCGGTGCGTTCGTTTCATTTCTGGACGAATCGGAGCATCGTTTTGTTTCGGGCACGTATCGGTGCATTAAATGCAACCCCGGCATGGTTGTTCGCGCAGTAACGAAACTGACCCAAACGAACCAAAACATCACTATTGGGTCAAAAAAAGTAGATTGTGTGCGTTCGATTCGTTTCTTGTCGAATCGATGCATCGTTTCATTTCCGGCCCGGATCGGTGCATTAAATGTAACACCGGCATGGTTTTCGGCACAGTAACGAAACTGACCCAAATGAAACAAAACATCACTATTGGGTCAAAAAAGTGGATTGGGTGCGTTCGTTTAATTTCTGGAGGAATCGGTGCACCATTTCATTTCTGGCCCGGATCGGTGCATTAAATGCGACACCGGCATGGTTTTCGGCATAATAACGAAACTGACCCAAATGAAGCAAAACATTACTATTGGGTCCAAAAAAGTAGATTCGGTGTGTTCGTTTCATTTCTGGACGAATCGGAGCATCGTTTTGTTTCGGGCACGTATCGGTGCATTAAATGCAACCCCGGCATGGTTTTTGGCGCAGTAACGAAACTGACCCAAACGAACCAAAACATCACTATTGGGTCAAAAAAAGTAGATTGTGTGCGTTCGTTTCGTTTCTTTTTGAATCGATGCATCGTTTCATTTCCGGCCCGGATCGGTGCATTAAATGTAACACCGGCATGGTTTTCGGTAGAGTAACGAAACTGACCCAAATGGAACAAAACATCACTATTGGGTCAAAAAAGTGGATTGGGTGCGTTCGTTTAATTTCTGGACGAATCGGTGCACCATTTCATTTCCGGCCCGGATCGTTGCATTAAATGCAACACCGGCATGGTTTTCGGCACAATAACGAAACTGACCCAAATGAACCAAAACATTACTATTGTGTCCAAAAAAGTGGATTGGGTGTGTTCGTTTCGTTTCTGGATGAATCGATGCAACCTTTCATTTCTGGCCTGTATCGGTGCATTAAATGCAACAATGGCATGGTTTTCGGCACAGTAACCAAACTGACCCAAAAGGAACCAAAACATCACTATTGGGTCCAAAAAAGTGGATTCAGTGCATTCATTTCGTTTCTGGACGAATCGGTGCATCGTTTCATTTCCGGCCCGGATCAGGGAATTAAATGCAACACCGGCATGGTTTTCGGCACAGAAACGAAATTGACCCAAACGAACCAAAACATCACTATTGGGTCCAAAAAAGTGGATTCGGCGCGTTCGATTCATTTCTAGACGAATCGGAGCATCGTTTTGTTTCGGGCACGTATCGGTGCATTAAATGCAACCCCGGCATGGTTTTTGGCACAGTAACGAAACTGATCCAAACGAACCAAAACATCACTATTGGGTCAAAAAGTGGATTGGGTTGGTTCGTTTTATTTCTCGACGAATCGGTGCACCGTTTCATTTCCGGACCGGATCAATGCATTTAATGCAACACCGGCATGGTTTTCGGCACAATAACGAAACTGACCCAAATGAAGCAAAACATTACTATTGGGTCCAAAAAAGTAGATTCGGTGTGTTCGTTTCATTTCTGGACGAATCGGAGCATCGTTTTGTTTCGGGCACTATCGGTGCATTAAATGCAACCCCGGCATGGTTTTTGGCGCAGTAACGAAACTGACCCAAACGAACCAAAACATCACTATTGGGTCAAAAAAAGTAACGAAATGTGTGCGTTCATTTCGTTTCTTTTTGAATCGATGCATCGTTTCATTTCCGGCCCGGATCGGTGCATTAAATGTAACACCGGCATGGTTTTCGGCAGAGTAACGAAACTGACCCAAATGAAACAAAACATCACTATTGGGTCAAAAAAGTGGATTGGGTGCGTTCGTTTAATTTCTGGACGAATCGGTGCACCATTTCATTTCCGGCCCGGATCGTTGCATTAAATGCAACACCGGCATGGTTTTCGGCACAATAACGAAACTGACCCAAATGAACCAAAACATTACTATTGTGTCCAAAAAAGTGGATTGGGTGTGTTCGTTTCGTTTCTGGATGAATCGATGCAACCTTTCATTTCTGGCCTGTATCGGTGCATTAAATGCAACAATGGCATGGTTTTCGGCACAGTAACCAAACTGACCCAAAAGGAACCAAAACATCACTATTGGGTCCAAAAAAAGTGGATTCAATGCATTCATTTCGTTTCTAGACGAATCGGTGCATCGTTTCATTTCCGGCCCGGATCAGGGAATTAAATGCAACACCGGCATGGTTTTCGGCACAGAAACGAAACTGACCCAAACGAACCAAAACATCACTATTGGGTCCAAAAAAGTGGATTCGGCGCGTTCGATTCATTTCTAGACGAATCGGAGCATCGTTTTGTTTCGGGCACGTATCGGTGCATTAAATGCAACCCCGGCATGGTTTTTGGCACAGTAACGAAACTGATCCAAACGAACCAAAACATCACTATTGGGTCAAAAAGTGGATTGGGTTGGTTCGTTTTATTTCTCGACGAATCGGTGCACCGTTTCATTTCCGGACCGGATCAATGCATTTAATGCAACACCGGCATGGTTTTCGGCACAGTAACAAAACTGACCTAAAATGAACCAAAACATCCCAATTGGGTCCAAAAAAGTGGATTCGGTGCGTTCGTTTCATTTCTGGACGAATCGGAGCATCGTTTTGTTTCGGGCACGTATCGGTGCATTAAATGCAACCCCGGCATGGTTGTTCGCGCAGTAACGAAACTGACCCAAACGAACCAAAACATCACTATTGGGTCAAAAAAAGTAGATTGTGTGCGTTCGATTCGTTTCTTGTCGAATCGATGCATCGTTTCATTTCCGGCCCGGATCGGTGCATTAAATGTAACACCGGCATGGTTTTCGGCACAGTAACGAAACTGACCCAAATGAAACAAAACATCACTATTGGGTCAAAAAAGTGGATTGGGTGCGTTCGTTTAATTTCTGGAGGAATCGGTGCACCATTTCATTTCTGGCCCGGATCGGTGCATTAAATGCGACACCGGCATGGTTTTCGGCACAATAACGAAACTGACCCAAATGAAGCAAAACATTACTATTGGGTCCAAAAAAGTAGATTCGGTGTGTTCGTTTCATTTCTGGACGAATCGGAGCATCGTTTTGTTTCGGGCACGTATCGGTGCATTAAATGCAACCCCGGCATGGTTTTTGGCGCAGTAACGAAACTGACCCAAACGAACCAAAACATCACTATTGGGTCAAAAAAAGTAGATTGTGTGCGTTCGTTTCGTTTCTTTTTGAATCGATGCATCGTTTCATTTCCGGCCCGGATCGGTGCATTAAATGTAACACCGGCATGGTTTTCGGTAGAGTAACGAAACTGACCCAAATGGAACAAAACATCACTATTGGGTCAAAAAAGTGGATTGGGTGCGTTCGTTTAATTTCTGGACGAATCGGTGCACCATTTCATTTCCGGCCCGGATCGTTGCATTAAATGCAACACCGGCATGGTTTTCGGCACAATAACGAAACTGACCCAAATGAACCAAAACATTACTATTGTGTCCAAAAAAGTGGATTGGGTGTGTTCGTTTCGTTTCTGGATGAATCGATGCAACCTTTCATTTCTGGCCTGTATCGGTGCATTAAATGCAACAATGGCATGGTTTTCGGCACAGTAACCAAACTGACCCAAAAGGAACCAAAACATCACTATTGGGTCCAAAAAAGTGGATTCAGTGCATTCATTTCGTTTCTGGACGAATCGGTGCATCGTTTCATTTTCGGCCCGGATCAGGGAATTAAATGCAACACCGGCATGGTTTTCGGCAAAGAAACGAAACTGACCCAAACGAACCAAAACATCACTATTGGGTCCAAAAAAGTGGATTCGGCACGTTCGATTCATTTCTAGACGAATCGGAGCATCGTTTTGTTTTGGGCACGTATCGGTGCATTAAATGCAACCCCGACATGGTTTTTGGCACAGTAACGAAACTGATCCAAACGAACCAAAACATCACTATTGGGTCAAAAAGTGGATTGGGTTGGTTCGTTTTATTTCTCGACGAATCGGTGCACCGTTTCATTTCCGGACCGGATCAATGCATTTAATGCAACACCGGCATGGTTTTCGGCACAGTAACAAAACTGACCTAAAACGAACCAAAACATCCCAATTGGGTCCAAAAAAGTGGATTCGGTGCGTTCGTTTCATTTCTAGACGAATCGGAGCATCGTTTTGTTTCGGGCACGTATCGGTGCATTAAATGCAACCCCGGCATGGTTGTTCGCGCAGTAACGAAACTGACCCAAACGAACCAAAACATCACTATTGGGTCAAAAAAAGTAGATTGTGTGTGTTCGTTTCGTTTCTTGTCGATTCGATGCATCGTTTCATTTCCGGCCCGGATCGGTGCATTAAATGTAACACCGGCATGGTTTTCGGCACAGTAACGAAACTGACCCAAATGAAACAAAACATCACTATTGGGTCAAAAAAGTGGATTGGGTGCGTTCGTCTAATTTCTGGACGAATCGGTGCACCATTTCATTTCTGGTCTGTATCGGTGCATTAAATGCAACACCGGCATGGTTTTCGGCACAAAAACGAAACTGACCCAAATAAAGCAAAACATTACTATTGGGTCCAAAAAAGTGGATTCGGTGTGTTCGTTTCATTTCTGGATGAATCGGAGCATCGTTTTGTTTCGGGCAAGTATCGGTGCATTAAATGCAACCCCCGCATGGTTTTTGGCGCAGTAACGAAACTGACCCAAACGAACCAAAACATCACTATTGGGTCAAAAAAAGTAGATTGTGTGCGTTCGTTTCATTTCTTGTCGAATCGATGCATCGTTTCATTTCCGGCCCGGATCGATGCATTAAATGTAACACCGGCATGGTTTTCGGCACAGTAACGAAACTGACCCAAATGAAACAAAACATCACTATTGGGTCAAAAATGTGGATTGGGTGCGTTCGTTTAATTTCTGGAGGAATCGGTGCACCATTTCATTTCTGGCCCGGATCGGTGCATTAAATGCAACACCGGCATGGTTTTCGGCACAATAACGAAACTGACCCAAATGAAGCAAAACATTACTATGGGGTCCAAAAAAGTAGATTCGGTGTGTTCGTTTCATTTCTGGACGAATCGGAGCATCGTTTTGTTTCGGGCACGTATCGGTGCATTAAATGCAACCCCGGCATGGTTTTTGGTGTAGTAACGAAACTGACCCAAACGAACCAAAACATCACTATTGGGTCAAAAAAAGTAGATTGTGTGCGTTCATTTCGTTTCTTTTTGAATCGACGCATCGTTTCATTTCCGGCCCGGATCGGTGCATTAAATGTAACACCGGCATGGTTTTCGGCAGAGTAACGAAACTGACCCAAATGAAACAAAACATCACTATTGGGTCAAAAAAGTGGATTGGGTGCGTTCGTTTAATTTCTGGACGAATCGGTGCACCATTTCATTTCCGGCCCGGATCGTTGCATTAAATGCAACACCGGCATGGTTTTCGGCACAATAACGAAACTGACCCAAATGAACCAAAACATTACTATTGTGTCCAAAAAAGTGGATTGGGTGTGTTCGTTTCGTTTCTGGATGAATCGATGCAACCTTTCATTTCTGGCCTGTATCGGTGCATTAAATGCAACAATGGCATGGTTTTTGGCACAGTAACCAAACTGACCCAAAAGGAACCAAAACATCACTATTGGGTGCAAAAAAGTGGATTCAGTGCATTCATTTCGTTTCTGGACGAATCGGTGCATCGTTTCATTTCCGGCCCGGATCAGGGAATTAAATGCAACACCGGCATGGTTTTCGGCATAGAAACGAAACTGACCCAAACGAACCAAAACATCACTATTGGGTCCAAAAAAGTGGATTCGGCGCGTTCGATTCATTTCTAGACGAATCGGAGCATCGTTTTGTTTCGGGCACGTATCGGTGCATTAAATGCAACCCCGGCATGGTTTTTGGCACAGTAACGAAACTGATCCAAACGAACCAAAACATCACTATTGGGTCAAAAAGTGGATTGGGTTGGTTCGTTTTATTTCTCGACGAATCGGTGCACCGTTTCATTTCCGGACCGGATCAATGCATTTAATGCAACACCGGCATGGTTTTCGGCACAGTAACAAAACTGACCTAAAATGAACCAAAACATCCCAATTGGGTCCAAAAAAGTGGATTCGGTGCGTTCGTTTCATTTCTGGACGAATCGGTGCACCATTTCATTTCTGGCCTGTATCGGTGCATTAAATGCAACACCGGCATGGTTTTCGGCACAAAAACGAAACTGACCCAAATAAAGCAAAACATTACTATTGGGTCCAAAAAAGTGGATTCGGTGTGTTCGTTTCATTTCTGGACGAATCGGAGCATCGTTTTGTTTCGGGCACGTATCGGTGCATTAAATGCAACCCCCGCATGGTTTTTGGCGTAGTAACGAAACTGACCCAAACGAACCAAAACATCACTATTGGGTCAAAAAAAGTAGATTGTGTGCGTTCGTTTCATTTCTTGTCGAATCGATGCATCGTTTCATTTCCGGCCCGGATCGATGCATTAAATGTAACACCGGCATGGTTTTCGGCACAGTAACGAAACTGACCCAAATGAAACAAAACATCACTATTGGGTCAAAAAAGTGGATTGGGTGCGTTCGTTTAATTTCTGGAGGAATCGGTGCACCATTTCATTTCTGGCCCGGATCGGTGCATTAAATGCAACACCGGCATGGTTTTCGGCACAATAACGAAACTGACCCAAATGAAGCAAAACATTACTATTGGGTCCAAAAAAGTAGATTCGGTGTGTTCGTTTCATTTCTGGACGAATCGGAGCATCGTTTTGTTTCGGGCACTATCGGTGCATTAAATGCAACCCCGGCATGGTTTTTGGCGCAGTAACGAAACTGACCCAAACGAACCAAAACATCACTATTGGGTCAAAAAAAGTAGATTGTGTGCGTTCATTTCGTTTCTTTTTGAATCGATGCATCGTTTCATTTCCGGCCCGGATCGGTGCATTAAATGTAACACCGGCATGGTTTTCGGCAGAGTAACGAAACTGACCCAAATGAAACAAAACATCACTATTGGGTCAAAAAAGTGGATTGGGTGCGTTCGTTTAATTTCTGGACGAATCGGTGCACCATTTCATTTCCGGCCCGGATCGTTGCATTAAATGCAACACCGGCATGGTTTTCGGCACAATAACGAAACTGACCCAAATGAACCAAAACATTACTATTGTGTCCAAAAAAGTAGATTCGGTGTGTTCGTTTCATTTCTGGACGAATCGGAGCATCGTTTTGTTTCGGGCACTATCGGTGCATTAAATGCAACCCCGGCATGGTTTTTGGCGCAGTAACGAAACTGACCCAAACGAACCAAAACATCACTATTGGGTCAAAAAAAGTAGATTGTGTGTGTTCGTTTCGTTTCTTGTCGATTCGATGCATCGTTTCATTTCCGGCCCGGATCGGTGCATTAAATGTAACACCGGCATGGTTTTCGGCACAGTAACGAAACTGACCCAAATGAAACAAAACATCACTATTGGGTCAAAAAAGTGGATTGGGTGCGTTCGTCTAATTTCTGGACGAATCGGTGCACCATTTCATTTCTGGTCTGTATCGGTGCATTAAATGCAACACCGGCATGGTTTTCGGCACAAAAACGAAACTGACCCAAATAAAGCAAAACATTACTATTGGGTCCAAAAAAGTGGATTCGGTGTGTTCGTTTCATTTCTGGATGAATCGGAGCATCGTTTTGTTTCGGGCACGTATCGGTGCATTAAATGCAACTCCCGCATGGTTTTTGGCGCAGTAACGAAACTGACCCAAACGAACCAAAACATCACTATTGGGTCAAAAAAAGTAGATTGTGTGCGTTCGTTTCATTTCTTGTCGAATCGATGCATCGTTTCATTTCCGGCCCGGATCGATGCATTAAATGTAACACCGGCATGGTTTTCGGCACAGTAACGAAACTGACCCAAATGAAACAAAACATCACTATTGGGTCAAAAATGTGGATTGGGTGCGTTCGTTTAATTTCTGGAGGAATCGGTGCACCATTTCATTTCTGGCCCGGATCGGTGCATTAAATGCAACACCGGCATGGTTTTCGGCACAATAACGAAACTGACCCAAATGAAGCAAAACATTACTATGGGGTCCAAAAAAGTAGATTCGGTGTGTTCGTTTCATTTCTGGACGAATCGGAGCATCGTTTTGTTTCGGGCACGTATCGGTGCATTAAATGCAACCCCGGCATGGTTTTTGGCGTAGTAACGAAACTGACCCAAACGAACCAAAACATCACTATTGGGTCAAAAAAAGTAGATTGTGTGCGTTCATTTCGTTTCTTTTTGAATCGACGCATCGTTTCATTTCCGGCCCGGATCGGTGCATTAAATGTAACACCGGCATGGTTTTCGGCAGAGTAACGAAACTGACCCAAATGAAACAAAACATCACTATTGGGTCAAAAAAGTGGATTGGGTGCGTTCGTTTAATTTCTGGACGAATCGGTGCACCATTTCATTTCCGGCCCGGATCGTTGCATTAAATGCAACACCGGCATGGTTTTCGGCACAATAACGAAACTGACCCAAATGAACCAAAACATTACTATTGTGTCCAAAAAAGTGGATTGGGTGTGTTCGTTTCGTTTCTGGATGAATCGATGCAACCTTTCATTTCTGGCCTGTATCGGTGCATTAAATGCAACAATGGCATGGTTTTTGGCACAGTAACCAAACTGACCCAAAAGGAACCAAAACATCACTATTGGGTGCAAAAAAGTGGATTCAGTGCATTCATTTCGTTTCTGGACGAATCGGTGCATCGTTTCATTTCCGGCCCGGATCAGGGAATTAAATGCAACACCGGCATGGTTTTCGGCATAGAAACGAAACTGACCCAAACGAACCAAAACATCACTATTGGGTCCAAAAAAGTGGATTCGGCGCGTTCGATTCATTTCTAGACGAATCGGAGCATCGTTTTGTTTCGGGCACGTATCGGTGCATTAAATGCAACCCCGGCATGGTTTTTGGCACAGTAACGAAACTGATCCAAACGAACCAAAACATCACTATTGGGTCAAAAAGTGGATTGGGTTGGTTCGTTTTATTTCTCGACGAATCGGTGCACCGTTTCATTTCCGGACCGGATCAATGCATTTAATGCAACACCGGCATGGTTTTCGGCACAGTAACAAAACTGACCTAAAATGAACCAAAACATCCCAATTGGGTCCAAAAAAGTGGATTCGGTGCGTTCGTTTCATTTCTGGACGAATCGGTGCACCATTTCATTTCTGGCCTGTATCGGTGCATTAAATGCAACACCGGCATGGTTTTCGGCACAAAAACGAAACTGACCCAAATAAAGCAAAACATTACTATTGGGTCCAAAAAAGTGGATTCGGTGTGTTCGTTTCATTTCTGGACGAATCGGAGCATCGTTTTGTTTCGGGCACGTATCGGTGCATTAAATGCAACCCCCGCATGGTTTTTGGCGTAGTAACGAAACTGACCCAAACGAACCAAAACATCACTATTGGGTCAAAAAAAGTAGATTGTGTGCGTTCGTTTCATTTCTTGTCGAATCGATGCATCGTTTCATTTCCGGCCCGGATCGATGCATTAAATGTAACACCGGCATGGTTTTCGGCACAGTAACGAAACTGACCCAAATGAAACAAAACATCACTATTGGGTCAAAAAAGTGGATTGGGTGCGTTCGTTTAATTTCTGGAGGAATCGGTGCACCATTTCATTTCTGGCCCGGATCGGTGCATTAAATGCAACACCGGCATGGTTTTCGGCACAATAACGAAACTGACCCAAATGAAGCAAAACATTACTATTGGGTCCAAAAAAGTAGATTCGGTGTGTTCGTTTCATTTCTGGACGAATCGGAGCATCGTTTTGTTTCGGGCACTATCGGTGCATTAAATGCAACCCCGGCATGGTTTTTGGCGCAGTAACGAAACTGACCCAAACGAACCAAAACATCACTATTGGGTCAAAAAAAGTAGATTGTGTGCGTTCATTTCGTTTCTTTTTGAATCGATGCATCGTTTCATTTCCGGCCCGGATCGGTGCATTAAATGTAACACCGGCATGGTTTTCGGCAGAGTAACGAAACTGACCCAAATGAAACAAAACATCACTATTGGGTCAAAAAAGTGGATTGGGTGCGTTCGTTTAATTTCTGGACGAATCGGTGCACCATTTCATTTCCGGCCCGGATCGTTGCATTAAATGCAACACCGGCATGGTTTTCGGCACAATAACGAAACTGACCCAAATGAACCAAAACATTACTATTGTGTCCAAAAAAGTGGATTGGGTGTGTTCGTTTCGTTTCTGGATGAATCGATGCAACCTTTCATTTCTGGCCTGTATCGGTGCATTAAATGCAACAATGGCATGGTTTTCGGCACAGTAACCAAACTGACCCAAAAGGAACCAAAACATCACTATTGGGTCCAAAAAAGTGGATTCAATGCATTCATTTCGTTTCTAGACGAATCGGTGCATCGTTTCATTTCCGGCCCGGATCAGGGAATTAAATGCAACACCGGCATGGTTTTCGGCACAGAAACGAAACTGACCCAAACGAACCAAAACATCACTATTGGGTCCAAAAAAGTGGATTCGGCGCGTTCGATTCATTTCTAGACGAATCGGAGCATCGTTTTGTTTCGGGCACGTATCGGTGCATTAAATGCAACCCCGGCATGGTTTTTGGCACAGTAACGAAACTGATCCAAACGAACCAAAACATCACTATTGGGTCAAAAAGTGGATTGGGTTGGTTCGTTTTATTTCTCGACGAATCGGTGCACCGTTTCATTTCCGGACCGGATCAATGCATTTAATGCAACACCGGCATGGTTTTCGGCACAGTAACAAAACTGACCTAAAATGAACCAAAACATCCCAATTGGGTCCAAAAAAGTGGATTCGGTGCGTTCGTTTCATTTCTGGACGAATCGGAGCATCGTTTTGTTTCGGGCACGTATCGGTGCATTAAATGCAACCCCGGCATGGTTGTTCCCGCAGTAACGAAACTGACCCAAACGAACCAAAACATCACTATTGGGTCAAAAAAAGTAGATTGTGTGCGTTCGATTCGTTTCTTGTCGAATCGATGCATCGTTTCATTTCCGGCCCGGATCGGTGCATTAAATGTAACACCGGCATGGTTTTCGGCACAGTAACGAAACTGACCCAAATGAAACAAAACATCACTATTGGGTCAAAAAAGTGGATTGGGTGCGTTCGTTTAATTTCTGGAGGAATCGGTGCACCATTTCATTTCTGGCCCGGATCGGTGCATTAAATGCGACACCGGCATGGTTTTCGGCACAATAACGAAACTGACCCAAATGAAGCAAAACATTACTATTGGGTCCAAAAAAGTAGATTCGGTGTGTTCGTTTCATTTCTGGACGAATCGGAGCATCGTTTTGTTTCGGGCACGTATCGGTGCATTAAATGCAACCCCGGCATGGTTTTTGGCGCAGTAACGAAACTGACCCAAACGAACCAAAACATCACTATTGGGTCAAAAAAAGTAGATTGTGTGCGTTCGTTTCGTTTCTTTTTGAATCGATGCATCATTTCATTTCCGGCCCGGATCGGTGCATTAAATGTAACACCGGCATGGTTTTCGGTAGAGTAACGAAACTGACCCAAATGGAACAAAACATCACTATTGGGTCAAAAAAGTGGATTGGGTGCGTTCGTTTAATTTCTGGACGAATCGGTGCACCATTTCATTTCCGGCCCGGATCGTTGCATTAAATGCAACACCGGCATGGTTTTCGGCACAATAACGAAACTGACCCAAATGAACCAAAACATTACTATTGTGTCCAAAAAAGTGGATTGGGTGTGTTCGTTTCGTTTCTGGATGAATCGATGCAACCTTTCATTTCTGGCCTGTATCGGTGCATTAAATGCAACAATGGCATGGTTTTCGGCACAGTAACCAAACTGACCCAAAAGGAACCAAAACATCACTATTGGGTCCAAAAAAGTGGATTCAGTGCATTCATTTCGTTTCTGGACGAATCGGTGCATCGTTTCATTTTCGGCCCGGATCAGGGAATTAAATGCAACACCGGCATGGTTTTCGGCACAGAAACGAAACTGACCCAAACGAACCAAAACATCACTATTGGGTCCAAAAAAGTGGATTCGGCACGTTCGATTCATTTCGAGACGAATCGGAGCATCGTTTTGTTTTGGGCACGTATCGGTGCATTAAATGCAACCCCGACATGGTTTTTGGCACAGTAACGAAACTGATCCAAACGAACCAAAACATCACTATTGGGTCAAAAAGTGGATTGGGTTGGTTCGTTTTATTTCTCGACGAATCGGTGCACCGTTTCATTTCCGGACCGGATCAATGCATTTAATGCAACACCGGCATGGTTTTCGGCACAGTAACAAAACTGACCTAAAACGAACCAAAACATCCCAATTGGGTCCAAAAAAGTGGATTCGGTGCGTTCGTTTCATTTCTAGACGAATCGGAGCATCGTTTTGTTTCGGGCACGTATCGGTGCATTAAATGCAACCCCGGCATGGTTGTTCGCGCAGTAACGAAACTGACCCAAACGAACCAAAACATCACTATTGGGTCAAAAAAAGTAGATTGTGTGTGTTCGTTTCGTTTCTTGTCGATTCGATGCATCGTTTCATTTCCGGCCCGGATCGGTGCATTAAATGTAACACCGGCATGGTTTTCGGCACAGTAACGAAACTGACCCAAATGATACAAAACATCACTATTGGGTCAAAAAAGTGGATTGGGTGCGTTCGTCTAATTTCTGGACGAATCGGTGCACCATTTCATTTCTGGTCTGTATCGGTGCATTAAATGCAACACCGGCATGGTTTTCGGCACAAAAACGAAACTGACCCAAATAAAGCAAAACATTACTATTGGGTCCAAAAAAGTGGATTCGGTGTGTTCGTTTCATTTCTGGATGAATCGGAGCATCGTTTTGTTTCGGGCACGTATCGGTGCATTAAATGCAACCCCCGCATGGTTTTTGGCGCAGTAACGAAACTGACCCAAACGAACCAAAACATCACTATTGGGTCAAAAAAAGTAGATTGTGTGCGTTCGTTTCATTTCTTGTCGAATCGATGCATCGTTTCATTTCCGGCCCGGATCGATGCATTAAATGTAACACCGGCATGGTTTTCGGCACAGTAACGAAACTGACCCAAATGAAACAAAACATCACTATTGGGTCAAAAATGTGGATTGGGTGCGTTCGTTTAATTTCTGGAGGAATCGGTGCACCATTTCATTTCTGGCCCGGATCGGTGCATTAAATGCAACACCGGCATGGTTTTCGGCACAATAACGAAACTGACCCAAATGAAGCAAAACATTACTATGGGGTCCAAAAAAGTAGATTCGGTGTGTTCGTTTCATTTCTGGACGAATCGGAGCATCGTTTTGTTTCGGGCACGTATCGGTGCATTAAATGCAACCCCGGCATGGTTTTTGGCGTAGTAACGAAACTGACCCAAACGAACCAAAACATCACTATTGGGTCAAAAAAAGTAGATTGTGTGCGTTCATTTCGTTTCTTTTTGAATCGACGCATCGTTTCATTTCCGGCCCGGATCGGTGCATTAAATGTAACACCGGCATGGTTTTCGGCAGAGTAACGAAACTGACCCAAATGAAACAAAACATCACTATTGGGTCAAAAAAGTGGATTGGGTGCGTTCGTTTAATTTCTGGACGAATCGGTGCACCATTTCATTTCCGGCCCGGATCGTTGCATTAAATGCAACACCGGCATGGTTTTCGGCACAATAACGAAACTGACCCAAATGAACCAAAACATTACTATTGTGTCCAAAAAAGTGGATTGGGTGTGTTCGTTTCGTTTCTGGATGAATCGATGCAACCTTTCATTTCTGGCCTGTATCGGTGCATTAAATGCAACAATGGCATGGTTTTTGGCACAGTAACCAAACTGACCCAAAAGGAACCAAAACATCACTATTGGGTGCAAAAAAGTGGATTCAGTGCATTCATTTCGTTTCTGGACGAATCGGTGCATCGTTTCATTTCCGGCCCGGATCAGGGAATTAAATGCAACACCGGCATGGTTTTCGGCATAGAAACGAAACTGACCCAAACGAACCAAAACATCACTATTGGGTCCAAAAAAGTGGATTCGGCGCGTTCGATTCATTTCTAGACGAATCGGAGCATCGTTTTGTTTCGGGCACGTATCGGTGCATTAAATGCAACCCCGGCATGGTTTTTGGCACAGTAACGAAACTGATCCAAACGAACCAAAACATCACTATTGGGTCAAAAAGTGGATTGGGTTGGTTCGTTTTATTTCTCGACGAATCGGTGCACCGTTTCATTTCCGGACCGGATCAATGCATTTAATGCAACACCGGCATGGTTTTCGGCACAGTAACAAAACTGACCTAAAATGAACCAAAACATCCCAATTGGGTCCAAAAAAGTGGATTCGGTGCGTTCGTTTCATTTCTGGACGAATCGGTGCACCATTTCATTTCTGGCCTGTATCGGTGCATTAAATGCAACACCGGCATGGTTTTCGGCACAAAAACGAAACTGACCCAAATAAAGCAAAACATTACTATTGGGTCCAAAAAAGTGGATTCGGTGTGTTCGTTTCATTTCTGGACGAATCGGAGCATCGTTTTGTTTCGGGCACGTATCGGTGCATTAAATGCAACCCCCGCATGGTTTTTGGCGCAGTAACGAAACTGACCCAAACGAACCAAAACATCACTATTGGGTCAAAAAAAGTAGATTGTGTGCGTTCGTTTCATTTCTTGTCGAATCGATGCATCATTTCATTTCCGGCCCGGATCGATGCATTAAATGTAACACCGGCATGGTTTTCGGCACAATAACGAAACTGACCCAAATGAAACAAAACATCACTATTGGGTCAAAAAAGTGGATTGGGTGCGTTCGTTTAATTTCTGGAGGAATCGGTGCACCATTTCATTTCTGGCCCGGATCGGTGCATTAAATGCAACACCGGCATGGTTTTCGGCACAATAACGAAACTGACCCAAATGAAGCAAAACATTACTATTGGGTCCAAAAAAGTAGATTCGGTGTGTTCGTTTCATTTCTGGACGAATCGGAGCATCGTTTTGTTTCGGGCACTATCGGTGCATTAAATGCAACCCCGGCATGGTTTTTGGCGCAGTAACGAAACTGACCCAAACGAACCAAAACATCACTATTGGGTCAAAAAAAGTAGATTGTGTGCGTTCATTTCGTTTCTTTTTGAATCGATGCATCGTTTCATTTCCGGCCCGGATCGGTGCATTAAATGTAACACCGGCATGGTTTTCGGCAGAGTAACGAAACTGACCCAAATGAAACAAAACATCACTATTGGGTCAAAAAAGTGGATTGGGTGCGTTCGTTTAATTTCTGGACGAATCGGTGCACCATTTCATTTCCGGCCCGGATCGTTGCATTAAATGCAACACCGGCATGGTTTTCGGCACAATAACGAAACTGACCCAAATGAACCAAAACATTACTATTGTGTCCAAAAAAGTGGATTGGGTGTGTTCGTTTCGTTTCTGGATGAATCGATGCAACCTTTCATTTCTGGCCTGTATCGGTGCATTAAATGCAACAATGGCATGGTTTTCGGCACAGTAACCAAACTGACCCAAAAGGAACCAAAACATCACTATTGGGTCCAAAAAAGTGGATTCAATGCATTCATTTCGTTTCTAGACGAATCGGTGCATCGTTTCATTTCCGGCCCGGATCAGGGAATTAAATGCAACACCGGCATGGTTTTCGGCACAGAAACGAAACTGACCCAAACGAACCAAAACATCACTATTGGGTCCAAAAAAGTGGATTCGGCGCGTTCGATTCATTTCTAGACGAATCGGAGCATCGTTTTGTTTCGGGCACGTATCGGTGCATTAAATGCAACCCCGGCATGGTTTTTGGCACAGTAACGAAACTGATCCAAACGAACCAAAACATCACTATTGGGTCAAAAAGTGGATTGGGTTGGTTCGTTTTATTTCTCGACGAATCGGTGCACCGTTTCATTTCCGGACCGGATCAATGCATTTAATGCAACACCGGCATGGTTTTCGGCACAGTAACAAAACTGACCTAAAATGAACCAAAACATCCCAATTGGGTCCAAAAAAGTGGATTCGGTGCGTTCGTTTCATTTCTGGACGAATCGGAGCATCGTTTTGTTTCGGGCACGTATCGGTGCATTAAATGCAACCCCGGCATGGTTGTTCGCGCAGTAACGAAACTGACCCAAACGAACCAAAACATCACTATTGGGTCAAAAAAAGTAGATTGTGTGCGTTCGATTCGTTTCTTGTCGAATCGATGCATCGTTTCATTTCCGGCCCGGATCGGTGCATTAAATGTAACACCGGCATGGTTTTCGGCACAGTAACGAAACTGACCCAAATGAAACAAAACATCACTATTGGGTCAAAAAAGTGGATTGGGTGCGTTCGTTTAATTTCTGGAGGAATCGGTGCACCATTTCATTTCTGGCCCGGATCGGTGCATTAAATGCGACACCGGCATGGTTTTCGGCACAATAACGAAACTGACCCAAATGAAGCAAAACATTACTATTGGGTCCAAAAAAGTAGATTCGGTGTGTTCGTTTCATTTCTGGACGAATCGGAGCATCGTTTTGTTTCGGGCACGTATCGGTGCATTAAATGCAACCCCGGCATGGTTTTTGGCGCAGTAACGAAACTGACCCAAACGAACCAAAACATCACTATTGGGTCAAAAAAAGTAGATTGTGTGCGTTCGTTTCGTTTCTTTTTGAATCGATGCATCATTTCATTTCCGGCCCGGATCGGTGCATTAAATGTAACACCGGCATGGTTTTCGGTAGAGTAACGAAACTGACCCAAATGGAACAAAACATCACTATTGGGTCAAAAAAGTGGATTGGGTGCGTTCGTTTAATTTCTGGACGAATCGGTGCACCATTTCATTTCCGGCCCGGATCGTTGCATTAAATGCAACACCGGCATGGTTTTCGGCACAATAACGAAACTGACCCAAATGAACCAAAACATTACTATTGTGTCCAAAAAAGTGGATTGGGTGTGTTCGTTTCGTTTCTGGATGAATCGATGCAACCTTTCATTTCTGGCCTGTATCGGTGCATTAAATGCAACAATGGCATGGTTTTCGGCACAGTAACCAAACTGACCCAAAAGGAACCAAAACATCACTATTGGGTCCAAAAAAGTGGATTCAGTGCATTCATTTCGTTTCTGGACGAATCGGTGCATCGTTTCATTTTCGGCCCGGATCAGGGAATTAAATGCAACACCGGCATGGTTTTCGGCACAGAAACGAAACTGACCCAAACGAACCAAAACATCACTATTGGGTCCAAAAAAGTGGATTCGGCACGTTCGATTAATTTCTAGACGAATCGGAGCATCGTTTTGTTTTGGGCACGTATCGGTGCATTAAATGCAACCCCGACATGGTTTTTGGCACAGTAACGAAACTGATCCAAACGAACCAAAACATCACTATTGGGTCAAAAAGTGGATTGGGTTGGTTCGTTTTATTTCTCGACGAATCGGTGCACCGTTTCATTTCCGGACCGGATCAATGCATTTAATGCAACACCGGCATGGTTTTCGGCACAGTAACAAAACTGACCTAAAACGAACCAAAACATCCCAATTGGGTCCAAAAAAGTGGATTCGGTGCGTTCGTTTCATTTCTAGACGAATCGGAGCATCGTTTTGTTTCGGGCACGTATCGGTGCATTAAATGCAACCCCGGCATGGTTGTTCGCGCAGTAACGAAACTGACCCAAACGAACCAAAACATCACTATTGGGTCAAAAAAAGTAGATTGTGTGTGTTCGTTTCGTTTCTTGTCGATTCGATGCATCGTTTCATTTCCGGCCCGGATCGGTGCATTAAATGTAACACCGGCATGGTTTTCGGCACAGTAACGAAACTGACCCAAATGAAACAAAACATCACTATTGGGTCAAAAAAGTGGATTGGGTGCGTTCGTCTAATTTCTGGACGAATCGGTGCACCATTTCATTTCTGGTCTGTATCGGTGCATTAAATGCAACACCGGCATGGTTTTCGGCACAAAAACGAAACTGACCCAAATAAAGCAAAACATTACTATTGGGTCCAAAAAAGTGGATTCGGTGTGTTCGTTTCATTTCTGGATGAATCGGAGCATCGTTTTGTTTCGGGCACGTATCGGTGCATTAAATGCAACTCCCGCATGGTTTTTGGCGCAGTAACGAAACTGACCCAAACGAACCAAAACATCACTATTGGGTCAAAAAAAGTAGATTGTGTGCGTTCGTTTCATTTCTTGTCGAATCGATGCATCGTTTCATTTCCGGCCCGGATCGATGCATTAAATGTAACACCGGCATGGTTTTCGGCACAGTAACGAAACTGACCCAAATGAAACAAAACATCACTATTGGGTCAAAAATGTGGATTGGGTGCGTTCGTTTAATTTCTGGAGGAATCGGTGCACCATTTCATTTCTGGCCCGGATCGGTGCATTAAATGCAACACCGGCATGGTTTTCGGCACAATAACGAAACTGACCCAAATGAAGCAAAACATTACTATGGGGTCCAAAAAAGTAGATTCGGTGTGTTCGTTTCATTTCTGGACGAATCGGAGCATCGTTTTGTTTCGGGCACGTATCGGTGCATTAAATGCAACCCCGGCATGGTTTTTGGCGTAGTAACGAAACTGACCCAAACGAACCAAAACATCACTATTGGGTCAAAAAAAGTAGATTGTGTGCGTTCATTTCGTTTCTTTTTGAATCGACGCATCGTTTCATTTCCGGCCCGGATCGGTGCATTAAATGTAACACCGGCATGGTTTTCGGCAGAGTAACGAAACTGACCCAAATGAAACAAAACATCACTATTGGGTCAAAAAAGTGGATTGGGTGCGTTCGTTTAATTTCTGGACGAATCGGTGCACCATTTCATTTCCGGCCCGGATCGTTGCATTAAATGCAACACCGGCATGGTTTTCGGCACAATAACGAAACTGACCCAAATGAACCAAAACATTACTATTGTGTCCAAAAAAGTGGATTGGGTGTGTTCGTTTCGTTTCTGGATGAATCGATGCAACCTTTCATTTCTGGCCTGTATCGGTGCATTAAATGCAACAATGGCATGGTTTTTGGCACAGTAACCAAACTGACCCAAAAGGAACCAAAACATCACTATTGGGTGCAAAAAAGTGGATTCAGTGCATTCATTTCGTTTCTGGACGAATCGGTGCATCGTTTCATTTCCGGCCCGGATCAGGGAATTAAATGCAACACCGGCATGGTTTTCGGCATAGAAACGAAACTGACCCAAACGAACCAAAACATCACTATTGGGTCCAAAAAAGTGGATTCGGCGCGTTCGATTCATTTCTAGACGAATCGGAGCATCGTTTTGTTTCGGGCACGTATCGGTGCATTAAATGCAACCCCGGCATGGTTTTTGGCACAGTAACGAAACTGATCCAAACGAACCAAAACATCACTATTGGGTCAAAAAGTGGATTGGGTTGGTTCGTTTTATTTCTCGACGAATCGGTGCACCGTTTCATTTCCGGACCGGATCAATGCATTTAATGCAACACCGGCATGGTTTTCGGCACAGTAACAAAACTGACCTAAAATGAACCAAAACATCCCAATTGGGTCCAAAAAAGTGGATTCGGTGCGTTCGTTTCATTTCTGGACGAATCGGAGCATCGTTTTGTTTCGGGCACGTATCGGTGCATTAAATGCAACCCCGGCATGGTTTTCGGCACAATTACGAAACTGACCCAAATGAACCAAAACATTACTATTGTGTCCAAAAAAGTGGATTGGGTGTGTTCGTTTCGTTTCTGGATGAATCGATGCAACCTTTCATTTCTGGCCTGTATCGGTGCATTAAATGCAACAATGGCATGGTTTTCGGCACAGTAACCAAACTGACCCAAAAGGAACCAAAACATCACTATTGGGTCCAAAAAAGTGGATTCAGTGCATTCATTTCGTTTCTGGACGAATCGGTGCATCGTTTCATTTCCGGCCCGGATCAGGGAATTAAATGCAACACCGGCATGGTTGTTCGCGCAGTAACGAAACTGACCCAAACGAACCAAAACATCACTATTGGGTCCAAAAAAGTGGATTCGGCGCGTTCGATTCATTTCTAGACGAATCGATGCATCGTTTCGTTTCGGGCACGTATCGGTGCATTAAATGCAACCCCGGCATGGTTTTCGGCACAGTAACGAAACTGATCCAAACGAACCAAAACATCACTATTGGGTCAAAAAGTGGATTGGGTGCGTTCGTTTAATTTCTGGACGAATCGGTGCACCATTTCATTTCCGGACCGGATCAATGCATTTAATGCAACACCGGCATGGTTTTCGGCACAGTAACAAAACTGACCTAAAATGAACCAAAACATCCCAATTGGGTCCAAAAAAGTGGATTCGGTGCGTTCGTTTCATTTCTGGACGAATCGGAGCATCGTTTTGTTTCGGGCACGTATCGGTGCATTAAATGCAACCCCGGCATGGTTGTTCGCGCAGTAACGAAACTGACCCAAACGAACCAAAACATCACTATTGGGTCAAAAAAAGTAGATTGTGTGCGTTCGATTCGTTTCTTGTCGAATCGATGCATCGTTTCATTTCCGGCCCGGATCGGTGCATTAAATGTAACACCGGCATGGTTTTCGGCACAGTAACGAAACTGACCCAAATGAAACAAAACATCACTATTGGGTCAAAAAAGTGGATTGGGTGCGTTCGTTTAATTTCTGGAGGAATCGGTGCACCATTTCATTTCTGGCCCGGATCGGTGCATTAAATGCGACACCGGCATGGTTTTCGGCACAATAACGAAACTGACCCAAATGAAGCAAAACATTACTATTGGGTCCAAAAAAGTAGATTCGGTGTGTTCGTTTCATTTCTGGACGAATCGGAGCATCGTTTTGTTTCGGGCACGTATCGGTGCATTAAATGCAACCCCGGCATGGTTGTTCGCGCAGTAACGAAACTGACCCAAACGAACCAAAACATCACTATTGGGTCAAAAAAAGTAGATTGTGTGCGTTCGATTCGTTTCTTGTCGAATCGATGCATCGTTTCATTTCCGGCCCGGATCGGTGCATTAAATGTAACACCGGCATGGTTTTCGGCACAGTAACGAAACTGACCCAAATGAAACAAAACATCACTATTGGGTCAAAAAAGTGGATTGGGTGCGTTCGTTTAATTTCTGGAGGAATCGGTGCACCATTTCATTTCTGGCCCGGATCGGTGCATTAAATGCGACACCGGCATGGTTTTCGGCACAATAACGAAACTGACCCAAATGAAGCAAAACATTACTATTGGGTCCAAAAAAGTAGATTCGGTGTGTTCGTTTCATTTCTGGACGAATCGGAGCATCGTTTTGTTTCGGGCACGTATCGGTGCATTAAATGCAACCCCGGCATGGTTTTTGGCGCAGTAACGAAACTGACCCAAACGAACCAAAACATCACTATTGGGTCAAAAAAAGTAGATTGTGTGCGTTCGTTTCGTTTCTTTTTGAATCGATGCATCATTTCATTTCCGGCCCGGATCGGTGCATTAAATGTAACACCGGCATGGTTTTCGGTAGAGTAACGAAACTGACCCAAATGGAACAAAACATCACTATTGGGTCAAAAAAGTGGATTGGGTGCGTTCGTTTAATTTCTGGACGAATCGGTGCACCATTTCATTTCCGGCCCGGATCGTTGCATTAAATGCAACACCGGCATGGTTTTCGGCACAATTACGAAACTGACCCAAATGAACCAAAACATTACTATTGTGTCCAAAAAAGTGGATTGGGTGTGTTCGTTTCGTTTCTGGATGAATCGATGCAACCTTTCATTTCTGGCCTGTATCGGTGCATTAAATGCAACAATGGCATGGTTTTCGGCACAGTAACCAAACTGACCCAAAAGGAACCAAAACATCACTATTGGGTCCAAAAAAGTGGATTCAGTGCATTCATTTCGTTTCTGGACGAATCGGTGCATCGTTTCATTTTCGGCCCGGATCAGGGAATTAAATGCAACACCGGCATGGTTTTCGGCACAGAAACGAAACTGACCCAAACGAACCAAAACATCACTATTGGGTCCAAAAAAGTGGATTCGGCACGTTCGATTCATTTCTAGACGAATCGGAGCATCGTTTTGTTTTGGGCACGTATCGGTGCATTAAATGCAACCCCGACATGGTTTTTGGCACAGTAACGAAACTGATCCAAACGAACCAAAACATCACTATTGGGTCAAAAAGTGGATTGGGTTGGTTCGTTTTATTTCTCGACGAATCGGTGCACCGTTTCATTTCCGGACCGGATCAATGCATTTAATGCAACACCGGCATGGTTTTCGGCACAGTAACAAAACTGACCTAAAACGAACCAAAACATCCCAATTGGGTCCAAAAAAGTGGATTCGGTGCGTTCGTTTCATTTCTAGACGAATCGGAGCATCGTTTTGTTTCGGGCACGTATCGGTGCATTAAATGCAACCCCGGCATGGTTGTTCGCGCAGTAACGAAACTGACCCAAACGAACCAAAACATCACTATTGGGTCAAAAAAAGTAGATTGTGTGTGTTCGTTTCGTTTCTTGTCGATTCGATGCATCGTTTCATTTCCGGCCCGGATCGGTGCATTAAATGTAACACCGGCATGGTTTTCGGCACAGTAACGAAACTGACCCAAATGAAACAAAACATCACTATTGGGTCAAAAAAGTGGATTGGGTGCGTTCGTCTAATTTCTGGACGAATCGGTGCACCATTTCATTTCTGGTCTGTATCGGTGCATTAAATGCAACACCGGCATGGTTTTCGGCACAAAAACGAAACTGACCCAAATAAAGCAAAACATTACTATTGGGTCCAAAAAAGTGGATTCGGTGTGTTCGTTTCATTTCTGGATGAATCGGAGCATCGTTTTGTTTCGGGCACGTATCGGTGCATTAAATGCAACCCCCGCATGGTTTTTGGCGCAGTAACGAAACTGACCCAAACGAACCAAAACATCACTATTGGGTCAAAAAAAGTAGATTGTGTGCGTTCGTTTCATTTCTTGTCGAATCGATGCATCGTTTCATTTCCGGCCCGGATCGATGCATTAAATGTAACACCGGCATGGTTTTCGGCACAGTAACGAAACTGACCCAAATGAAACAAAACATCACTATTGGGTCAAAAATGTGGATTGGGTGCGTTCGTTTAATTTCTGGAGGAATCGGTGCACCATTTCATTTCTGGCCCGGATCGGTGCATTAAATGCAACACCGGCATGGTTTTCGGCACAATAACGAAACTGACCCAAATGAAGCAAAACATTACTATGGGGTCCAAAAAAGTAGATTCGGTGTGTTCGTTTCATTTCTGGACGAATCGGAGCATCGTTTTGTTTCGGGCACGTATCGGTGCATTAAATGCAACCCCGGCATGGTTTTTGGCGTAGTAACGAAACTGACCCAAACGAACCAAAACATCACTATTGGGTCAAAAAAAGTAGATTGTGTGCGTTCATTTCGTTTCTTTTTGAATCGACGCATCGTTTCATTTCCGGCCCGGATCGGTGCATTAAATGTAACACCGGCATGGT
Organism: Echinochloa phyllopogon; assembly: GCA_033239725.1. NCBI lineage: Eukaryota > Viridiplantae > Streptophyta > Magnoliopsida > Poales > Poaceae > Echinochloa > Echinochloa phyllopogon. The sequence goes on from BTCW01000018.1 coordinate 37,813,121, forward strand.
TTTCGGCAGAGTAACGAAACTGACCCAAATGAAACAAAACATCACTATTGGGTCAAAAAAGTGGATTGGGTGCGTTCGTTTAATTTCTGGACGAATCGGTGCACCATTTCATTTCCGGCCCGGATCGTTGCATTAAATGCAACACCGGCATGGTTTTCGGCACAATAACGAAACTGACCCAAATGAACCAAAACATTACTATTGTGTCCAAAAAAGTGGATTGGGTGTGTTCGTTTCGTTTCTGGATGAATCGATGCAACCTTTCATTTCTGGCCTGTATCGGTGCATTAAATGCAACAATGGCATGGTTTTTGGCACAGTAACCAAACTGACCCAAAAGGAACCAAAACATCACTATTGGGTGCAAAAAAGTGGATTCAGTGCATTCATTTCGTTTCTGGACGAATCGGTGCATCGTTTCATTTCCGGCCCGGATCAGGGAATTAAATGCAACACCGGCATGGTTTTCGGCATAGAAACGAAACTGACCCAAACGAACCAAAACATCACTATTGGGTCCAAAAAAGTGGATTCGGCGCGTTCGATTCATTTCTAGACGAATCGGAGCATCGTTTTGTTTCGGGCACGTATCGGTGCATTAAATGCAACCCCGGCATGGTTTTTGGCACAGTAACGAAACTGATCCAAACGAACCAAAACATCACTATTGGGTCAAAAAGTGGATTGGGTTGGTTCGTTTTATTTCTCGACGAATCGGTGCACCGTTTCATTTCCGGACCGGATCAATGCATTTAATGCAACACCGGCATGGTTTTCGGCACAGTAACAAAACTGACCTAAAATGAACCAAAACATCCCAATTGGGTCCAAAAAAGTGGATTCGGTGCGTTCGTTTCATTTCTGGACGAATCGGTGCACCATTTCATTTCTGGCCTGTATCGGTGCATTAAATGCAACACCGGCATGGTTTTCGGCACAAAAACGAAACTGACCCAAATAAAGCAAAACATTACTATTGGGTCCAAAAAAGTGGATTCGGTGTGTTCGTTTCATTTCTGGACGAATCGGAGCATCGTTTTGTTTCGGGCACGTATCGGTGCATTAAATGCAACCCCCGCATGGTTTTTGGCGCAGTAACGAAACTGACCCAAACGAACCAAAACATCACTATTGGGTCAAAAAAAGTAGATTGTGTGCGTTCGTTTCATTTCTTGTCGAATCGATGCATCATTTCATTTCCGGCCCGGATCGATGCATTAAATGTAACACCGGCATGGTTTTCGGCACAATAACGAAACTGACCCAAATGAAACAAAACATCACTATTGGGTCAAAAAAGTGGATTGGGTGCGTTCGTTTAATTTCTGGAGGAATCGGTGCACCATTTCATTTCTGGCCCGGATCGGTGCATTAAATGCAACACCGGCATGGTTTTCGGCACAATAACGAAACTGACCCAAATGAAGCAAAACATTACTATTGGGTCCAAAAAAGTAGATTCGGTGTGTTCGTTTCATTTCTGGACGAATCGGAGCATCGTTTTGTTTCGGACACGTATCGGTGCATTAAATGCAACCCCGGCATGGTTGTTCGCGCAGTAACGAAACTGACCCAAACGAACCAAAACATCACTATTGGGTCAAAAAAAGTAGATTGTGTGCGTTCGTTTCGTTTCTTGTCGATTCGATGCATCGTTTCATTTCCGGCCCGGATCGGTGCATTAAATGTAACACCGGCATGGTTTTCGGCACAGTAACGAAACTGACCCAAATGAAACAAAACATCACTATTGGGTCAAAAAAGTGGATTGGGTGCGTTCGTTTAATTTCTGGACGAATCGGTGCACCATTTCATTTCTGGCCTGTATCGGTGCATTAAATGCAACACCGGCATGGTTTTCGGCACAAAAATGAAACTGACCCAAATAAAGCAAAACATTACTATTGGGTCCAAAAAAGTGGATTCGGTGTGTTCGTTTCATTTCTGGACGAATCGGAGCATCGTTTTGTTTCGGGCACGTATCGGTGCATTAAATGCAACCCCCGCATGGTTTTTGGCGCAGTAACGAAACTGACCCAAACGAACCAAAACATCACTATTGGGTCAAAAAAAGTAGATTGTGTGCGTTCGTTTCGTTTCTTGTCGATTCGATGCATCGTTTCATTTCCGGCCCGGATCGGTGCATTAAATGTAACACCGGCATGGTTTTCGGCACAGTAACGAAACTGACCCAAATGAAACAAAACATCACTATTGGGTCAAAAAAGTGGATTGGGTGCGTTCGTTTAATTTCTGGACGAATCGGTGCACCATTTCATTTCTGGCCTGTATCGGTGCCTTAAATGCAACACCGGCATGGTTTTCGGCACAAAAACGAAACTGACCCAAATAAAGCAAAACATTACTATTGGGTCCAAAAAAGTGGATTCGGTGTGTTCGTTTCATTTCTGGATGAATCGGAGCATCGTTTTGTTTCGGGCACGTATCGGTGCATTAAATGCAACCCCCGCATGGTTTTTGGCGCAGTAACGAAACTGACCCAAACGAACCAAAACATCACTATTGGGTCAAAAAAAGTAGATTGTGTGCGTTCGTTTCATTTCTTGTCGAATCGATGCATCGTTTCATTTCCGGCCCGGATCGATGCATTAAATGTAACACCGGCATGGTTTTCGGCACAGTAACGAAACTGACCCAAATGAAACAAAACATCACTATTGGGTCAAAAAAGTGGATTGGGTGCGTTCGTTTAATTTCTGGAGGAATCGGTGCACCATTTCATTTCTGGCCCGGATCGGTGCATTAAATGCAACACCGGCATGGTTTTCGGCACAATAACGAAACTGACCCAAATGAAGCAAAACATTACTATTGGGTCCAAAAAAGTAGATTCGGTGTGTTCGTTTCATTTATGGACGAATCGGAGCATCGTTTTGTTTCGGGCACTATCGGTGCATTAAATGCAACCCCGGCATGGTTTTTGGCGCAGTAACGAAACTGACCCAAACGAACCAAAACATCACTATTGGGTCAAAAAAAGTAGATTGTGTGCGTTCATTTCGTTTCTTTTTGAATCGATGCATCGTTTCATTTCCGGCCCGGATCGGTGCATTAAATGTAACACCGGCATGGTTTTCGGCAGAGTAACGAAACTGACCCAAATGAAACAAAACATCACTATTGGGTCAAAAAAGTGGATTGGGTGCGTTCGTTTAATTTCTGGACGAATCGGTGCACCATTTCATTTCCGGCCCGGATCGTTGCATTAAATGCAACACCGGCATGGTTTTCGGCACAATAACGAAACTGACCCAAATGAACCAAAACATTACTATTGTGTCCAAAAAAGTGGATTGGGTGTGTTCGTTTCGTTTCTGGATGAATCGATGCAACCTTTCATTTCTGGCCTGTATCGGTGCATTAAATGCAACAATGGCATGGTTTTCGGCACAGTAACCAAACTGACCCAAAAGGAACCAAAACATCACTATTGGGTCCAAAAAAGTGGATTCAATGCATTCATTTCGTTTCTAGACGAATCGGTGCATCGTTTCATTTCCGGCCCGGATCAGGGAATTAAATGCAACACCGGCATGGTTTTCGGCACAGAAACGAAACTGACCCAAACGAACCAAAACATCACTATTGGGTCCAAAAAAGTGGATTCGGCGCGTTCGATTCATTTCTAGACGAATCGGAGCATCGTTTTGTTTCGGGCACGTATCGGTGCATTAAATGCAACCCCGGCATGGTTTTTGGCACAGTAACGAAACTGATCCAAACGAACCAAAACATCACTATTGGGTCAAAAAGTGGATTGGGTTGGTTCGTTTTATTTCTCGACGAATCGGTGCACCGTTTCATTTCCGGACCGGATCAATGCATTTAATGCAACACCGGCATGGTTTTCGGCACAGTAACAAAACTGACCTAAAATGAACCAAAACATCCCAATTGGGTCCAAAAAAGTGGATTCGGTGCGTTCGTTTCATTTCTGGACGAATCGGAGCATCGTTTTGTTTCGGGCACGTATCGGTGCATTAAATGCAACCCCGGCATGGTTGTTCGCGCAGTAACGAAACTGACCCAAACGAACCAAAACATCACTATTGGGTCAAAAAAAGTAGATTGTGTGCGTTCGATTCGTTTCTTGTCGAATCGATGCATCGTTTCATTTCCGGCACGGATCGGTGCATTAAATGTAACACCGGCATGGTTTTCGGCACAGTAACGAAACTGACCCAAATGAAACAAAACATCACTATTGGGTCAAAAAAGTGGATTGGGTGCGTTCGTTTAATTTCTGGAGGAATCGGTGCACCATTTCATTTCTGGCCCGGATCGGTGCATTAAATGCGACACCGGCATGGTTTTCGGCACAATAACGAAACTGACCCAAATGAAGCAAAACATTACTATTGGGTCCAAAAAAGTAGATTCGGTGTGTTCGTTTCATTTCTGGACGAATCGGAGCATCGTTTTGTTTCGGGCACGTATCGGTGCATTAAATGCAACCCCGGCATGGTTTTTGGCGCAGTAACGAAACTGACCCAAACGAACCAAAACATCACTATTGGGTCAAAAAAAGTAGATTGTGTGCGTTCGTTTCGTTTCTTTTTGAATCGATGCATCGTTTCATTTCCGGCCCGGATCGGTGCATTAAATGTAACACCGGCATGGTTTTCGGTAGAGTAACGAAACTGACCCAAATGGAACAAAACATCACTATTGGGTCAAAAAAGTGGATTGGGTGCGTTCGTTTAATTTCTGGACGAATCGGTGCACCATTTCATTTCCGGCCCGGATCGTTGCATTAAATGCAACACCGGCATGGTTTTCGGCACAATAACGAAACTGACCCAAATGAACCAAAACATTACTATTGTGTCCAAAAAAGTGGATTGGGTGTGTTCGTTTCGTTTCTGGATGAATCGATGCAACCTTTCATTTCTGGCCTGTATCGGTGCATTAAATGCAACAATGGCATGGTTTTCGGCACAGTAACCAAACTGACCCAAAAGGAACCAAAACATCACTATTGGGTCCAAAAAAGTGGATTCAGTGCATTCATTTCGTTTCTGGACGAATCGGTGCATCGTTTCATTTTCGGCCCGGATCAGGGAATTAAATGCAACACCGGCATGGTTTTCGGCACAGAAACGAAACTGACCCAAACGAACCAAAACATCACTATTGGGTCCAAAAAAGTGGATTCGGCACGTTCGATTCATTTCTAGACGAATCGGAGCATCGTTTTGTTTTGGGCACGTATCGGTGCATTAAATGCAACCCCGACATGGTTTTTGGCACAGTAACGAAACTGATCCAAACGAACCAAAACATCACTATTGGGTCAAAAAGTGGATTGGGTTGGTTCGTTTTATTTCTCGACGAATCGGTGCACCGTTTCATTTCCGGACCGGATCAATGCATTTAATGCAACACCGGCATGGTTTTCGGCACAGTAACAAAACTGACCTAAAACGAACCAAAACATCCCAATTGGGTCCAAAAAAGTGGATTCGGTGCGTTCATTTCATTTCTGGACGAATCGGAGCATCGTTTTGTTTCGGGCACGTATCGGTGCATTAAATGCAACCCCGGCATGGTTGTTCGCGCAGTAACGAAACTGACCCAAACGAACCAAAACATCACTATTAGGTCAAAAAAAGTAGATTGTGTGCGTTCGTTTCGTTTCTTGTCGATTCGATGCATCGTTTCATTTCCGGCCCGGATCGGTGCATTAAATGTAACACCGGCATGGTTTTCGGCACAGTAACGAAACTGAACCAAATGAAACAAAACATCACTATTGGGTCAAAAAAGTGGATTGGGTGCGTTCGTCTAATTTCTGGACGAATCGGTGCACCATTTCATTTCTGGTCTGTATCGGTGCATTAAATGCAACAACGGCATGGTTTTCGGCACAAAAACGAAACTGACCCAAATAAAGCAAAACATTACTATTGGGTCCAAAAAAGTGGATTCGGTGTGTTCGTTTCATTTCTGGATGAATCGGAGCATCGTTTTGTTTCGGGCACGTATCGGTGCATTAAATGCAACCCCCGCATGGTTTTTGGCGCAGTAACGAAACTGACCCAAACGAACCAAAACATCACTATTGGGTCAAAAAAAGTAGATTGTGTGCGTTCGTTTCATTTCTTGTCGAATCGATGCATCGTTTCATTTCCGGCCCGGATCGATGCATTAAATGTAACACCGGCATGGTTTTCGGCACAGTAACGAAACTGACCCAAATGAAACAAAACATCACTATTGGGTCAAAAATGTGGATTGGGTGCGTTCGTTTAATTTCTGGAGGAATCGGTGCACCATTTCATTTCTGGCCCGGATCGGTGCATTAAATGCAACACCGGCATGGTTTTCGGCACAATAACGAAACTGACCGAAATGAAGCAAAACATTACTATGGGGTCCAAAAAAGTAGATTCGGTGTGTTCGTTTCATTTCTGGACGAATCGGAGCATCGTTTTGTTTCGGGCACGTATCGGTGCATTAAATGCAACCCCGGCATGGTTTTTGGCGTAGTAACGAAACTGACCCAAACGAACCAAAACATCACTATTGGGTCAAAAAAAGTAGATTGTGTGCATTCATTTCGTTTCTTTTTGAATCGACGCATCGTTTCATTTCCGGCCCGGATCGGTGCATTAAATGTAACACCGGCATGGTTTTCGGCAGAGTAACGAAACTGACCCAAATGAAACAAAACATCACTATTGGGTCAAAAAAGTGGATTGGGTGCGTTCGTTTAATTTCTGGACGAATCGGTGCACCATTTCATTTCCGGCCCGGATCGTTGCATTAAATGCAACACCGGCATGGTTTTCGGCACAATAACGAAACTGACCCAAATGAACCAAAACATTACTATTGTGTCCAAAAAAGTGGATTGGGTGTGTTCGTTTCGTTTCTGGATGAATCGATGCAACCTTTCATTTCTGGCCTGTATCGGTGCATTAAATGCAACAATGGCATGGTTTTTGGCACAGTAACCAAACTGACCCAAAAGGAACCAAAACATCACTATTGGGTGCAAAAAAGTGGATTCAGTGCATTCATTTCGTTTCTGGACGAATCGGTGCATCGTTTCATTTCCGGCCCGGATCAGGGAATTAAATGCAACACCGGCATGGTTTTCGGCATAGAAACGAAACTGACCCAAACGAACCAAAACATCACTATTGGGTCCAAAAAAGTGGATTCGGCGCGTTCGATTCATTTCTAGACGAATCGGAGCATCGTTTTGTTTCGGGCACGTATCGGTGCATTAAATGCAACCCCGGCATGGTTTTTGGCACAGTAACGAAACTGATCCAAACGAACCAAAACATCACTATTGGGTCAAAAAGTGGATTGGGTTGATTCGTTTTATTTCTCGACGAATCGGTGCACCGTTTCATTTCCGGACCGGATCAATGCATTTAATGCAACACCGGCATGGTTTTCGGCACAGTAACAAAACTGACCTAAAACGAACCAAAACATCCCAATTGGGTCCAAAAAAGTGGATTCGGTGCGTTCGTTTCATTTCTGGACGAATCGGAGCATCGTTTTGTTTCGGACACGTATCGGTGCATTAAATGCAACCCCGGCATGGTTGTTCGCGCAGTAACGAAACTGACCCAAACGAACCAAAACATCACTATTGGGTCAAAAAATGTAGATTGTGTGCGTTCGTTTCGTTTCTTGTCGATTCGATGCATCGTTTCATTTCCGGCCCGGATCGGTGCATTAAATGTAACACCGGCATGGTTTTCGGCACAGTAACGAAACTGACCCAAATGAAACAAAACATCACTATTGGGTCAAAAAAGTGGATTGGGTGCGTTCGTTTAATTTCTGGACGAATCGGTGCACCATTTCATTTCTGGCCTGTATCGGTGCATTAAATGCAACACCGGCATGGTTTTCGGCACAAAAACGAAACTGACCCAAATAAAGCAAAACATTACTATTGGGTCCAAAAAAGTGGATTCGGTGTGTTCGTTTCATTTCTGGACGAATCGGAGCATCGTTTTGTTTCGGGCACGTATCGGTGCATTAAATGCAACCCCCGCATGGTTTTTGGCGCAGTAACGAAACTGACCCAAACGAACCAAAACATCACTATTGGGTCAAAAAAAGTAGATTGTGTGCGTTCGTTTCATTTCTTGTCGAATCGATGCATCGTTTCATTTCCGGCCCGGATCGATGCATTAAATGTAACACCGGCATGGTTTTCGGCACAGTAACGAAACTGACCCAAATGAAACAAAACATCACTATTGGGTCAAAAAAGTGGATTGGGTGCGTTCGTTTAATTTCTGGAGGAATCGGTGCACCATTTCATTTCTGGCCCGAATCGGTGCATTAAATGCAACACCGGCATGGTTTTCGGCACAATAACGAAACTGACCCAAATGAAGCAAAACATTACTATTGGGTCCAAAAAAGTAGATTCGGTGTGTTCGTTTCATTTCTGGACGAATCGGAGCATCGTTTTGTTTCGGGCACGTATCGGTGCATTAAATGCAACCCCGGCATGGTTTTTGGCGCAGTAACGAAACTGACCCAAACGAACCAAAACATCACTATTGGGTCAAAAAAAGTAGATTGTGTGCGTTCGTTTCGTTTCTTTTTGAATCGATGCATAGTTTCATTTCCGGCTCGGATCGGTGCATTAAATGTAACACCGGCATGGTTTTCGGCAGAGTAACGAAACTGACCCAAATGAAACAAAACATCACTATTGGGTCAAAAAAGGGGATTGGGTGCGTTCGTTTAATTTCTGGACGAATCGGTGCACCATTTCATTTCCGGCCCGGATCGTTGCATTAAATGCAACACCGGCATGGTTTTCGGCACAATAACGAAACTGACCCAAATGAACCAAAACATTACTATTGTGTCCAAAAAAGTGGATTGGGTGTGTTCGTTTCATTTCTGGATGAATCGATGCAACCTTTCATTTCTGGCCTGTATCGGTGCATTAAATGCAACAATGGCATGGTTTTTGGCATAGTAACCAAACTGACCCAAAAGAAACCAAAACATCACTATTGGGTCCAAAAAAGTGGATTCAGTGCATTCATTTCGTTTCTGGACGAATCGGTGCATCGTTTCATTTCCGGCCCGGATCAGGGAATTAAATGCAACACCGGCATGGTTTTCGGCACAGAAACGAAACTGACTCAAACGAACCAAAACATCACTATTGGGTCCAAAAAAGTGGATTCGGCGCGTTCGATTCATTTCTAGACGAATCGGAGCATCGTTTTGTTTCGGGCACGTATCGGTGCATTAAATGCAATCCCGGCATGGTTTTTGGCACAGTAACGAAACTGATCCAAACGAACCAAAACATCACTATTGGGTCAAAAAGTGGATTGGGTTGGTTCGTTTTATTTCTCGACGAATCGGTGCACCGTTTCATTTCCGGACCGGATCAATGCATTTAATGCAACACCGGCATGGTTTTCGGCACAGTAACAAAACTGACCTAAAACGAACCAAAACATCCCAATTGGGTCCAAAAAAGTGGATTCGGTGCGTTCATTTCATTTCTGGACGAATCGGAGCATCGTTTTGTTTCGGGCACGTATCGGTGCATTAAATGCAACCCCGGCATGGTTGTTCGCGCAGTAACGAAACTGACCCAAACGAACCAAAACATCACTATTAGGTCAAAAAAAGTAGATTGTGTGCGTTCGTTTCGTTTCTTGTCGATTCGATGCATCGTTTCATTTCCGGCCCGGATCGGTGCATTAAATGTAACACCGGCATGGTTTTCGGCACAGTAACGAAACTGACCCAAATGAAACAAAACATCACTATTGGGTCAAAAAAGTGGATTGGGTGCGTTCGTCTAATTTCTGGACGAATCGGTGCACCATTTCATTTCTGGTCTGTATCGGTGCATTAAATGCAACACCGGCATGGTTTTCGGCACAAAAACGAAACTGACCCAAATAAAGCAAAACATTACTATTGGGTCCAAAAAAGTGGATTCGGTGTGTTCGTTTCATTTCTGGACGAATCGGAGCATCGTTTTGTTTCGGGCACGTATCGGTGCATTAAATGCAATCCCGGCATGGTTTTTGGCACAGTAACGAAACTGATCCAAACGAACCAAAACATCACTATTGGGTCAAAAAGTGGATTGGGTTGGTTCGTTTTATTTCTCGACGAATCGGTGCACCGTTTCATTTTCGGACCGGATCAATGCATTTAATGCAACACCGGCATGGTTTTCGGCACAGTAACAAAACTGACCTAAAACGAACCAAAACATCCCAATTGGGTCCAAAAAAGTGGATTCGGTGCGTTCATTTCATTTCTGGACGAATCGGAGCATCGTTTTGTTTCGGGCACGTATCGGTGCATTAAATGCAACCCCGGCATGGTTGTTCGCGCAGTAACGAAACTGACCCAAACGAACCAAAACATCACTATTAGGTCAAAAAAAGTAGATTGTGTGCGTTCGTTTCGTTTCTTGTCGATTCGATGCATCGTTTCATTTCCGGCCCGGATCGGTGCATTAAATGTAACACCGGCATGGTTTTCGGCACAATAACGAAACTGACCCAAATGAAACAAAACATCACTATTGGGTCAAAAAAGTGGATTGGGTGCGTTCGTCTAATTTCTGGACGAATCGGTGCACCATTTCATTTCTGGTCTGTATCGGTGCATTAAATGCAACACCGGCATGGTTTTCGGCACAAAAACGAAACTGACCCAAATAAAGCAAAACATTACTATTGGGTCCAAAAAAGTGGATTCGGTGTGTTCGTTTCATTTCTGGATGAATCGGAGCATCGTTTTGTTTCGGGCACGTATCGGTGCATTAAATGCAACCCCCGCATGGTTTTTGGCGCAATAACGAAACTGACCCAAACGAACCAAAACATCACTATTGGGTCAAAAAAAGTAGATTGTGTGCGTTCGTTTCATTTCTTGTCGAATCGATGCATCGTTTCATTTCCGGCCCGGATCGATGCATTAAATGTAACACCGGCATGGTTTTCGGCACAGTAACGAAACTGACCCAAATGAAACAAAACATCACTATTGGGTCAAAAATGTGGATTGGGTGCGTTCGTTTAATTTCTGGAGGAATCGGTGCACCATTTCATTTCTGGCCCGGATCGGTGCATTAAATGCAACACCGGCATGGTTTTCGGCACAATAACGAAACTGACCCAAATGAAGCAAAACATTACTATTGGGTCCAAAAAAGTAGATTCGGTGTGTTCGTTTCATTTCTGGACGAATCGGAGCATCGTTTTGTTTCGGGCACGTATCGGTGCATTAAATGCAACCCCGGCATGGTTTTTGGCGCAGTAACGAAACTGACCCAAACGAACCAAAACATCACTATTGGGTCAAAAAAAGTAGATTGTGTGCGTTCGTTTCGTTTCTTTTTGAATCGATGCATCGTTTCATTTCCGGCTCGGATCGGTGCATTAAATGTAACACCGGCATGGTTTTCGGCAGAGTAACGAAACTGACCCAAATGAAACAAAACATCACTATTGGGTCAAAAAAGGGGATTGGGTGCGTTCGTTTAATTTCTGGACGAATCGGTGCACCATTTCATTTCCGGCCCGGATCGTTGCATTAAATGCAACACCGGCATGGTTTTCGGCACAATAACGAAACTGACCCAAATGAACCAAAACATTACTATTGTGTCCAAAAAAGTGGATTTGGTGTGTTCGTTTCGTTTCTGGATGAATCGATGCAACCTTTCATTTCTGGCCTGTATCGGTGCATTAAATGCAACAATGGCATGGTTTTCGGCACAGTAACCAAACTGACCCAAAAGGAACCAAAACATCACTATTGGGTCCAAAAAAGTGGATTCAGTGCATTCATTTCGTTTCTGGACGAATCGGTGCATCGTTTCATTTCCGGCCCGGATCAGGGAATTAAATGCAACACCGGCATGGTTTTCGGCACAGAAACGAAACTGACCCAAACGAACCAAAACATCAGTATTGGGTCCAAAAAAGTGGATTCGGCGCGTTCGATTCATTTCTAGACGAATCGGAGCATCGTTTTGTTTCGGGCACGTATCGGTGCATTAAATGCAACCCCGGCATGGTTTTTGGCACAGTAACGAAACTGATCCAAACGAACCAAAACATCACTATTGGGTAAAGAAGTGGATTGGGTTGGTTCGTTTTATTTCTCGACGAATCGGTGCACCGTTTCATTTCCGGACCGGATCAATGCATTTAATGCAACACCGGCATGGTTTTCGGCACAGTAACAAAACTGACCTAAAATGAACCAAAACATCCCAATTGGGTCCAAAAAAGTGGATTCGGTGCGTTCGTTTCATTTCTCGACGAATCGGAGCATCGTTTTGTTTCGGGCACGTATCGGTGCATTAAATGCAACCCCGGCATGGTTGTTCGCGCAGTAACGAAACTGACCCAAACGAACCAAAACATCACTATTGGGTCAAAAAAAGTAGATTGTGTGCGTTCGTTTCGTTTCTTGTCGATTCGATGCATCGTTTCATTTCCGGCCCGGATCGGTGCATTAAATGTAACACCGGCATGGTTTTCGGCACAGTAACGAAACTGACCCAAATGAAACAAAACATCACTATTGGGTCAAAAAAGTGGATTGGGTGCGTTCGTTTAATTTCTGGACGAATCGGTGCACCATTTCATTTCTGGCCTGTATCGGTGCATTAAATGCAACGCCGGCATGGTTTTCGGCACAAAAACGAAACTGACTTATAAAGCAAAACATTACTATTGGGTCCAAAAAAGTGGATTCGGTGTGTTCGTTTCATTTCTGGACGAATCGGAGCATCGTTTTGTTTCGGGCACGTATCGGTGCATTAAATGCAACCCCCGCATGGTTTTTGGCGCAGTAACGAAACTGACCCAAACGAACCAAAACATCACTATTGGGTCAAAAAAAGTAGATTGTGTGCGTTCGTTTCATTTCTTGTCGAATCGATGCATCGTTTCATTTCCGGCCCGGATCGATGCATTAAATGTAACACCGGCATGGTTTTCGGCACAGTAACGAAACTGACCCAAATGAAACAAAACATCACTATTGGGTCAAAAAAGTGGATTGGGTGCGTTCGTTTAATTTCTGGAGGAATCGGTGCACCATTTCATTTCTGGCCCGGATCGGTGCATTAAATGCAACACCGGCATGGTTTTCGGCACAATAACGAAACTGACCCAAATGAAGCAAAACATTACTATTGGGTCCAAAAAAGTAGATTCGGTGTGTTCGTTTCATTTCTGGACGAATCGGAGCATCGTTTTGTTTCGGGCACTATCGGTGCATTAAATGCAACCCCGGCATGGTTTTTGGCGCAGTAACGAAACTGACCCAAACGAACCAAAACATCACTATTGGGTCAAAAAAAGTAGATTGTGTGCGTTCATTTCGTTTCTTTTTGAATCGATGCATCGTTTCATTTCCGGCCCGGATCGGTGCATTAAATGTAACACCGGCATGGTTTTCGGCAGAGTAACGAAACTGACCCAAATGAAACAAAACATCACTATTGGGTCAAAAAAGTGGATTGGGTGCGTTCGTTTAATTTCTGGACGAATCGGTGCACCATTTCATTTCCGGCCCGGATCGTTGCATTAAATGCAACACCGGCATGGTTTTCGGCACAATAACGAAACTGACCCAAATGAACCAAAACATTACTATTGTGTCCAAAAAAGTGGATTGGGTGTGTTCGTTTCGTTTCTGGATGAATCGATGCAACCTTTCATTTCTGGCCTGTATCGGTGCATTAAATGCAACAATGGCATGGTTTTCGGCACAGTAACCAAACTGACCCAAAAGGAACCAAAACATCACTATTGGGTCCAAAAAAGTGGATTCAGTGCATTCATTTCGTTTCTAGACGAATCGGTGCATCGTTTCATTTCCGGCCCGGATCAGGGAATTAAATGCAACACCGGCATGGTTTTCGGCACAGAAACGAAACTGACCCAAACGAACCAAAACATCACTATTGGGTCCAAAAAAGTGGATTCGGCGCGTTCGATTCATTTCTAGACGAATCGGAGCATCGTTTTGTTTCGGGCACGTATCGGTGCATTAAATGCAACCCCGGCATGGTTTTTGGCACAGTAACGAAACTGATCCAAACGAACCAAAACATCACTATTGGGTCAAAAAGTGGATTGGGTTGGTTCGTTTTATTTCTCGACGAATCGGTGCACCGTTTCATTTCCGGACCGGATCAATGCATTTAATGCAACACCGGCATGGTTTTCGGCACAGTAACAAAACTGACCTAAAACGAACCAAAACATCCCAATTGGGTCCAAAAAAGTGGATTCGGTGCGTTCGTTTCATTTCTCGACGAATCGGAGCATCGTTTTGTTTCGGGCACGTATCGGTGCATTAAATGCAACCCCGGCATGGTTGTTCGCGCAGTAACGAAACTGACCCAAACGAACCAAAACATCACTATTGGGTCAAAAAAAGTAGATTGTGTGCGTTCATTTCGTTTCTTTTTGAATCGATGCATCGTTTCATTTCCGGCCCGGATCGGTGCATTAAATGTAACACCGGCATGGTTTTCGGCAGAGTAACGAAACTGACCCAAATGAAACAAAACATCACTATTGGGTCAAAAAAGTGGATTGGGTGCGTTCGTTTAATTTCTGGACGAATCGGTGCACCATTTCATTTCCGGCCCGGATCGTTGCATTAAATGCAACACCGGCATGGTTTTCGGCACAATAACGAAACTGACCCAAATGAACCAAAACATTACTATTGTGTCCAAAAAAGTGGATTGGGTGTGTTCGTTTCGTTTCTGGATGAATCGATGCAACCTTTCATTTCTGGCCTGTATCGGTGCATTAAATGCAACAATGGCATGGTTTTCGGCACAATAACGAAACTGACCCAAATGAAGCAAAACATTACTATTGGGTCCAAAAAAGTAGATTCGGTGTGTTCGTTTCATTTCTGGACGAATCGGAGCATCGTTTTGTTTCGGGCACGTATCGGTGCATTAAATGCAACCCCGGCATGGTTTTTGGCGCAGTAACGAAACTGATCCAAACGAACCAAAACATCACTATTGGGTCAAAAAGTGGATTGGGTTGGTTCGTTTTATTTCTCGACGAATCGGTGCACCGTTTCATTTCCGGACCGGATCAATGCATTTAATGCAACACCGGCATGGTTTTCGGCACAGTAACAAAACTGACCTAAAACGAACCAAAACATCCCAATTGGGTCCAAAAAAGTGGATTCGGTGCGTTCGTTTCATTTCTCGACGAATCGGAGCATCGTTTTGTTTCGGGCACGTATCGGTGCATTAAATGCAACCCCGGCATGGTTGTTCGCGCAGTAACGAAACTGACCCAAACGAACCAAAACATCACTATGGGGTCAAAAAAAGTAGATTGTGTGCGTTCGATTCGTTTCTTGTCGAATCGATGCATCGTTTCATTTCCGGCCCGGATCGGTGCATTAAATGTAACACCGGCATGGTTTTCGGCACAGTAACGAAACTGACCCAAATGAAACAAAACATCACTATTGGGTCAAAAAAGTGGATTGGGTGCGTTCGTTTAATTTCTGGAGGAATCGGTGCACCATTTCATTTCTGGCCCGGATCGGTGCATTAAATGCGACACCGGCATGGTTTTCGGCACAATAACGAAACTGACCCAAATGAAGCAAAACATTACTATTGGGTCCAAAAAAGTGGATTCGGTGTGTTCGTTTCATTTCTGGACGAATCGGAGCATCGTTTTGTTTCGGGCACGTATCGGTGCATTAAATGCAACCCCCGCATGGTTTTTGGCGCAGTAACGAAACTGACCCAAACGAACCAAAACATCACTATTGGGTCAAAAAAAGTAGATTGTGTGCGTTCGATTCATTTCTTGTCGAATCGATGCATCGTTTCATTTCCGGCCCGGATCGATGCATTAAATGTAACACCGGCATGGTTTTCGGCACAGTAACGAAACTGACCCAAATGAAACAAAACATCACTATTGGGTCAAAAAAGTGGATTGGGTGCGTTCGTCTAATTTCTGGACGAATCGGTGCACCATTTCATTTCTGGTCTGTATCGGTGCATTAAATGCAACACCGGCATGGTTTTCGGCACAAAAACGAAACTGACCCAAATAAAGCAAAACATTACTATTGGGTCCAAAAAAGTGGATTCGGTGTGTTCGTTTCATTTCTGGATGAATCGGAGCATCGTTTTGTTTCGGGCACGTATCGGTGCATTAAATGCAACCCCCGCATGGTTTTTGGCGCAATAACGAAACTGACCCAAACGAACCAAAACATCACTATTGGGTCAAAAAAAGTAGATTGTGTGCGTTCGTTTCATTTCTTGTCGAATCGATGCATCGTTTCATTTCCGGCCCGGATCGATGCATTAAATGTAACACCGGCATGGTTTTCGGCACAGTAACGAAACTGACCCAAATGAAACAAAACATCACTATTGGGTCAAAAATGTGGATTGGGTGCGTTCGTTTAATTTCTGGAGGAATCGGTGCACCATTTCATTTCTGGCCCGGATCGGTGCATTAAATGCAACACCGGCATGGTTTTCGGCACAATAACGAAACTGACCCAAATGAAGCAAAACATTACTATTGGGTCCAAAAAAGTAGATTCGGTGTGTTCGTTTCATTTCTGGACGAATCGGAGCATCGTTTTGTTTCGGGCACGTATCGGTGCATTAAATGCAACCCCGGCATGGTTTTTGGCGCAGTAACGAAACTGACCCAAACGAACCAAAACATCACTATTGGGTCAAAAAAAGTAGATTGTGTGCGTTCGTTTCGTTTCTTTTTGAATCGATGCATCGTTTCATTTCCGGCTCGGATCGGTGCATTAAATGTAACACCGGCATGGTTTTCGGCAGAGTAACGAAACTGACCCAAATGAAACAAAACATCACTATTGGGTCAAAAAAGGGGATTGGGTGCGTTCGTTTAATTTCTGGACGAATCGGTGCACCATTTCATTTCCGGCCCGGATCGTTGCATTAAATGCAACACCGGCATGGTTTTCGGCACAATAACGAAACTGACCCAAATGAACCAAAACATTACTATTGTGTCCAAAAAAGTGGATTTGGTGTGTTCGTTTCGTTTCTGGATGAATCGATGCAACCTTTCATTTCTGGCCTGTATCGGTGCATTAAATGCAACAATGGCATGGTTTTCGGCACAGTAACCAAACTGACCCAAAAGGAACCAAAACATCACTATTGGGTCCAAAAAAGTGGATTCAGTGCATTCATTTCGTTTCTGGACGAATCGGTGCATCGTTTCATTTCCGGCCCGGATCAGGGAATTAAATGCAACACCGGCATGGTTTTCGGCACAGAAACGAAACTGACCCAAACGAACCAAAACATCACTATTGGGTCCAAAAAAGTGGATTCGGCGCGTTCGATTCATTTCTAGACGAATCGGAGCATCGTTTTGTTTCGGGCACGTATCGGTGCATTAAATGCAACCCCGGCATGGTTTTTGGCACAGTAACCAAACTGATCCAAACGAACCAAAACATCACTATTGGGTAAAGAAGTGGATTGGGTTGGTTCGTTTTATTTCTCGACGAATCGGTGCACCGTTTCATTTCCGGACCGGATCAATGCATTTAATGCAACACCGGCATGGTTTTCGGCACAGTAACAAAACTGACCTAAAACGAACCAAAACATCCCAATTGGGTCCAAAAAAGTGGATTCGGTGCGTTCGTTTCATTTCTCGACGAATCGGAGCATCGTTTTGTTTCGGGCACGTATCGGTGCATTAAATGCAACCCCGGCATGGTTGTTCGCGCAGTAACAAAACTGACCCAAACGAACCAAAACATCACTATTGGGTCAAAAAAAGTAGATTGTGTGCGTTCGTTTCGTTTCTTGTCGATTCGATGCATCGTTTCATTTCCGGCCCGGATCGGTGCATTAAATGTAACACCGGCATGGTTTTCGGCACAGTAACGAAACTGACCCAAATGAAACAAAACATCACTATTGGGTCAAAAAAGTGGATTGGGTGCGTTCGTTTAATTTCTGGACGAATCGGTGCACCATTTCATTTCTGGCCTGTATCGGTGCATTAAATGCAACACCGGCATGGTTTTCGGCACAAAAACGAAACTGACTTATAAAGCAAAACATTACTATTGGGTCCAAAAAAGTGGATTCGGTGTGTTCGTTTCATTTCTGGACGAATCGGAGCATCGTTTTGTTTCGGGCACGTATCGGTGCATTAAATGCAACCCCCGCATGGTTTTTGGCGCAGTAACGAAACTGACCCAAACGAACCAAAACATCACTATTGGGTCAAAAAAAGTAGATTGTGTGCGTTCGTTTCATTTCTTGTCGAATCGATGCATCGTTTCATTTCCGGCCCGGATCGATGCATTAAATGTAACACCGGCATGGTTTTCGGCACAGTAACGAAACTGACCCAAATGAATCAAAACATCACTATTGGGTCAAAAAAGTGGATTGGGTGCGTTCGTTTAATTTCTGGAGGAATCGGTGCACCATTTCATTTCTGGCCCGGATCGGTGCATTAAATGCAACACCGGCATGGTTTTCGGCACAATAACGAAACTGACCCAAATGAAGCAAAACATTACTATTGGGTCCAAAAAAGTAGATTCGGTGTGTTCGTTTCATTTCTGGACGAATCGGAGCATCGTTTTGTTTCGGGCACTATCGGTGCATTAAATGCAACCCCGGCATGGTTTTTGGCGCAGTAACGAAACTGACCCAAACGAACCAAAACATCACTATTGGGTCAAAAAAAGTAGATTGTGTGCGTTCATTTCGTTTCTTTTTGAATCGATGCATCGTTTCATTTCCGGCCCGGATCGGTGCATTAAATGTAACACCGGCATGGTTTTCGGCAGAGTAACGAAACTGACCCAAATGAAGCAAAACATTACTATTGGGTCCAAAAAAGTAGATTCGGTGTGTTCGTTTCATTTCTGGACGAATCGGAGCATCGTTTTGTTTCGGGCACGTATCGGTGCATTAAATGCAACCCCGGCATGGTTTTTGGCGCAGTAACGAAACTGACCCAAACGAACCAAAACATCACTATTGGGTCAAAAAAAGTAGATTGTGTGCGTTCGTTTCGTTTCTTTTTGAATCGATGCATCGTTTCATTTCCGGCTCGGATCGGTGCATTAAATGTAACACCGGCATGGTTTTCGGCAGAGTAACGAAACTGACCCAAATGAAACAAAACATCACTATTGGGTCATAAAAGGGGATTGGGTGCGTTCGTTTAATTTCTGGACGAATCGGTGCACCATTTCATTTCCGGCCCGGATCGTTGCATTAAATGCAACACCGGCATGGTTTTCGGCACAATAACGAAACTGACCCAAATGAACCAAAACATTACTATTGTGTCCAAAAAAGTGGATTTGGTGTGTTCGTTTCGTTTCTGGATGAATCGATGCAACCTTTCATTTCTGGCCTGTATCGGTGCATTAAATGCAACAATGGCATGGTTTTCGGCACAGTAACCAAACTGACCCAAAAGGAACCAAAACATCACTATTGGGTCCAAAAAAGTGGATTCAGTGCATTCATTTCGTTTCTGGACGAATCGGTGCATCGTTTCATTTCCGGCCCGGATCAGGGAATTAAATGCAACACCGGCATGGTTTTCGGCACAGAAACGAAACTGACCCAAACGAACCAAAACATCACTATTGGGTCCAAAAAAGTGGATTCGGCGCGTTCGATTCATTTCTAGACGAATCGGAGCATCGTTTTGTTTCGGGCACGTATCGGTGCATTAAATGCAACCCCCGCATGGTTTTTGGCGCAGTAACGAAACTGACCCAAACGAACCAAAACATCACTATTGGGTCAAAAAAAGTAGATTGTGTGCGTTCGTTTCATTTCTTGTCGAATCGATGCATCGTTTCATTTCCGGCCCGGATCGATGCATTAAATGTAACACCGGCATGGTTTTCGGCACAGTAACGAAACTGACCCAAATGAATCAAAACATCACTATTGGGTCAAAAAAGTGGATTGGGTGCGTTCGTTTAATTTCTGGAGGAATCGGTGCACCATTTCATTTCTGGCCCGGATCGGTGCATTAAATGCAACACCGGCATGGTTTTCGGCACAATAACGAAACTGACCCAAATGAAGCAAAACATTACTATTGGGTCCAAAAAAGTAGATTCGGTGTGTTCGTTTCATTTCTGGACGAATCGGAGCATCGTTTTGTTTCGGGCACTATCGGTGCATTAAATGCAACCCCGGCATGGTTTTTGGCGCAGTAACGAAACTGACCCAAACGAACCAAAACATCACTATTGGGTCAAAAAAAGTAGATTGTGTGCGTTCATTTCGTTTCTTTTTGAATCGATGCATCGTTTCATTTCCGGCCCGGATCGGTGCATTAAATGTAACACCGGCATGGTTTTCGGCAGAGTAACGAAACTGACCCAAATGAAGCAAAACATTACTATTGGGTCCAAAAAAGTAGATTCGGTGTGTTCGTTTCATTTCTGGACGAATCGGAGCATCGTTTTGTTTCGGGCACGTATCGGTGCATTAAATGCAACCCCGGCATGGTTTTTGGCGCAGTAACGAAACTGACCCAAACGAACCAAAACATCACTATTGGGTCAAAAAAAGTAGATTGTGTGCGTTCGTTTCGTTTCTTTTTGAATCGATGCATCGTTTCATTTCCGGCTCGGATCGGTGCATTAAATGTAACACCGGCATGGTTTTCGGCAGAGTAACGAAACTGACCCAAATGAAACAAAACATCACTATTGGGTCATAAAAGGGGATTGGGTGCGTTCGTTTAATTTCTGGACGAATCGGTGCACCATTTCATTTCCGGCCCGGATCGTTGCATTAAATGCAACACCGGCATGGTTTTCGGCACAATAACGAAACTGACCCAAATGAACCAAAACATTACTATTGTGTCCAAAAAAGTGGATTTGGTGTGTTCGTTTCGTTTCTGGATGAATCGATGCAACCTTTCATTTCTGGCCTGTATCGGTGCATTAAATGCAACAATGGCATGGTTTTCGGCACAGTAACCAAACTGACCCAAAAGGAACCAAAACATCACTATTGGGTCCAAAAAAGTGGATTCAGTGCATTCATTTCGTTTCTGGACGAATCGGTGCATCGTTTCATTTCCGGCCCGGATCAGGGAATTAAATGCAACACCGGCATGGTTTTCGGCACAGAAACGAAACTGACCCAAACGAACCAAAACATCACTATTGGGTCCAAAAAAGTGGATTCGGCGCGTTCGATTCATTTCTAGACGAATCGGAGCATCGTTTTGTTTCGGGCACGTATCGGTGCATTAAATGCAACCCCGGCATGGTTTTTGGCACAGTAACGAAACTGATCCAAACGAACCAAAACATCACTATTGGGTAAAGAAGTGGATTGGGTTGGTTCGTTTTATTTCTCGACGAATCGGTGCACCGTTTCATTTCCGGACCGGATCAATGCATTTAATGCAACACCGGCATGGTTTTCGGCACAGTAACAAAACTGACCTAAAACGAACCAAAACATCCCAATTGGGTCCAAAAAAGTGGATTCGGTGCGTTCGTTTCATTTCTGGACGAATCGGAGCATCGTTTTGTTTCGGGCACGTATCGGTGCATTAAATGCAACCCCGGCATGGTTGTTCGCGCAGTAACGAAACTGACCCAAACGAACCAAAACATCACTATTGGGTCAAAAAAAGTAGATTGTGTGCGTTCGTTTCGTTTCTTGTCGATTCGATGCATCGTTTCATTTCCGGCCCGGATCGGTGCATTAAATGTAACACCGGCATGGTTTTCGGCAGAGTAACGAAACTGACCCAAATGAAACAAAACATCACTATTGGGTCAAAAAAGTGGATTGGGTGCGTTCGTTTAATTTCTGGACGAATCGGTGCACCATTTCATTTCTGGCCTGTATCGGTGCATTAAATGCAACACCGGCATGGTTTTCGGCACAAAAACGAAACTGACCCAAATAAAGCAAAACATTACTATTGGGTCCAAAAAAGTGGATTCGGTGTGTTCGTTTCATTTCTGGACGAATCGGAGCATCGTTTTGTTTCGGGCACGTATCGGTGCATTAAATGCAACCCCCGCATGGTTTTTGGCGCAGTAACGAAACTGACCCAAACGAACCAAAACATCACTATTGGGTCAAAAAAAGTAGATTGTGTGCGTTCGTTTCATTTCTTGTCGAATCGATGCATCGTTTCATTTCCGGCCCGGATCGATGCATTAAATGTAACACCGGCATGGTTTTCGGCACAGTAACGAAACTGACCCAAATGAAGCAAAACATTACTATTGGGTCCAAAAAAGTAGATTCGGTGTGTTCGTTTCATTTCTGGACGAATCGGAGCATCGTTTTGTTTCGGGCACTATCGGTGCATTAAATGCAACCCCGGCATGGTTTTTGGCGCAGTAACGAAACTGACCCAAACGAACCAAAACATCACTATTGGGTCAAAAAAAGTAGATTGTGTGCGTTCATTTCGTTTCTTTTTGAATCGATGCATCGTTTCATTTCCGGCCCGGATCGGTGCATTAAATGTAACACCGGCATGGTTTTCGGCAGAGTAACGAAACTGACCCAAATGAAGCAAAACATTACTATTGGGTCCAAAAAAGTAGATTCGGTGTGTTCGTTTCATTTCTGGACGAATCGGAGCATCGTTTTGTTTCGGGCACGTATCGGTGCATTAAATGCAACCCCGGCATGGTTTTTGGCGCAGTAACGAAACTGACCCAAACGAACCAAAACATCACTATTGGGTCAAAAAAAGTAGATTGTGTGCGTTCGTTTCGTTTCTTTTTGAATCGATGCATCGTTTCATTTCCGGCTCGGATCGGTGCATTAAATGTAACACCGGCATGGTTTTCGGCAGAGTAACGAAACTGACCCAAATGAAACAAAACATCACTATTGGGTCATAAAAGGGGATTGGGTGCGTTCGTTTAATTTCTGGACGAATCGGTGCACCATTTCATTTCCGGCCCGGATCGTTGCATTAAATGCAACACCGGCATGGTTTTCGGCACAATAACGAAACTGACCCAAATGAACCAAAACATTACTATTGTGTCCAAAAAAGTGGATTTGGTGTGTTCGTTTCGTTTCTGGATGAATCGATGCAACCTTTCATTTCTGGCCTGTATCGGTGCATTAAATGCAACAATGGCATGGTTTTCGGCACAGTAACCAAACTGACCCAAAAGGAACCAAAACATCACTATTGGGTCCAAAAAAGTGGATTCAGTGCATTCATTTCGTTTCTGGACGAATCGGTGCATCGTTTCATTTCCGGCCCGGATCAGGGAATTAAATGCAACACCGGCATGGTTTTCGGCACAGAAACGAAACTGACCCAAACGAACCAAAACATCACTATTGGGTCCAAAAAAGTGGATTCGGCGCGTTCGATTCATTTCTAGACGAATCGGAGCATCGTTTTGTTTCGGGCACGTATCGGTGCATTAAATGCAACCCCGGCATGGTTTTTGGCACAGTAACGAAACTGATCCAAACGAACCAAAACATCACTATTGGGTAAAGAAGTGGATTGGGTTGGTTCGTTTTATTTCTCGACGAATCGGTGCACCGTTTCATTTCCGGACCGGATCAATGCATTTAATGCAACACCGGCATGGTTTTCGGCACAGTAACAAAACTGACCTAAAACGAACAAAAACATCCCAATTGGGTCCAAAAAAGTGGATTCGGTGCGTTCGTTTCATTTCTGGACGAATCGGAGCATCGTTTTGTTTCGGGCACGTATCGGTGCATTAAATGCAACCCCGGCATGGTTGTTCGCGCAGTAACGAAACTGACCCAAACGAACCAAAACATCACTATTGGGTCAAAAAAAGTAGATTGTGTGCGTTCGTTTCGTTTCTTGTCGATTCGATGCATCGTTTCATTTCCGGCCCGGATCGGTGCATTAAATGTAACACCGGCATGGTTTTCGGCAGAGTAACGAAACTGACCCAAATGAAACAAAACATCACTATTGGGTCAAAAAAGTGGATTGGGTGCGTTCGTTTAATTTCTGGACGAATCGGTGCACCATTTCATTTCTGGCCTGTATCGGTGCATTAAATGCAACACCGGCATGGTTTTCGGCACAAAAACGAAACTGACCCAAATAAAGCAAAACATTACTATTGGGTCCAAAAAAGTGGATTCGGTGTGTTCGTTTCATTTCTGGACGAATCGGAGCATCGTTTTGTTTCGGGCACGTATCGGTGCATTAAATGCAACCCCCGCATGGTTTTTGGCGCAGTAACGAAACTGACCCAAACGAACCAAAACATCACTATTGGGTCAAAAAAAGTAGATTGTGTGCGTTCGTTTCATTTCTTGTCGAATCGATGCATCGTTTCATTTCCGGCCCGGATCGATGCATTAAATGTAACACCGGCATGGTTTTCGGCACAGTAACGAAACTGACGCAAATGAAACAAAACATCACTATTGGGTCAAAAAAGTGGATTGGGTGCGTTCGTTTAATTTCTGGAGGAATCGGTGCACCATTTCATTTCTGGCCCGGATCGGTGCATTAAATGCAACACCGGCATGGTTTTCGGCACAATAACGAAACTGACCCAAATGAAGCAAAACATTACTATTGGGTCCAAAAAAGTAGATTCGGTGTGTTCGTTTCATTTCTGGACGAATCGGAGCATCGTTTTGTTTCGGGCACGTATCGGTGCATTAAATGCAACCCCGGCATGGTTTTTGGCGCAGTAACGAAACTGACCCAAACGAACCAAAACATCACTATTGGGTCAAAAAAAGTAGATTGTGTGCGTTCGTTTCGTTTCTTTTTGAATCGATGCATAGTTTCATTTCCGGCTCGGATCGGTGCATTAAATGTAACACCGGCATGGTTTTCGGCAGAGTAACGAAACTGACCCAAATGAAACAAAACATCACTATTGGGTCAAAAAAGGGGATTGGGTGCGTTCGTTTAATTTCTGGACGAATCGGTGCACCATTTCATTTCCGGCCCGGATCGTTGCATTAAATGCAACACCGGCATGGTTTTCGGCACAATAACGAAATTGACCCAAATGAACCAAAACATTACTATTGTGTCCAAAAAAGTGGATTGGGTGTGTTCGTTTCGTTTCTGGATGAATCGATGCAACCTTTCATTTCTGGCCTGTATCGGTGCATTAAATGCAACAATGGCATGGTTTTTGGCACAGTAACCAAACTGACCCAAAAGGAACCAAAACATCACTATTGGGTGCAAAAAAGTGGATTCAGTGCATTCATTTCGTTTCTGGACGAATCGGTGCATCGTTTCATTTCCGGCCCGGATCAGGGAATTAAATGCAACACCGGCATGGTTTTCGGCACAGAAACGAAACTGACCCAAACGAACCAAAACATCACTATTGGGTCCAAAAAAGTGGATTCGGCGCGTTCGATTCATTTCTAGACGAATCGGAGCATCGTTTTGTTTCGGGCACGTATCGGTGCATTAAATGCAACCCCGGCATGGTTTTTGGCACAGTAACGAAACTGATCCAAACGAACCAAAACATCACTATTGGGTCAAAAAGTGGATTGGGTTGGTTCGTTTTATTTCTCGACGAATCGGTGCACCGTTTCATTTCCGGACCGGATCAATGCATTTAATGCAACACCGGCATGGTTTTCGGCACAGTAACAAAACTGACCTAAAACGAACCAAAACATCCCAATTGGGTCCAAAAAAGTGGATTCGGTGCATTCGTTTCATTTCTGGACGAATCGGAGCATCGTTTTGTTTCGGGCACGTATCGGTGCATTAAATGCAACCCCGGCATGGTTGTTCGCGCAGTAACGAAACTGACCCAAACGAACCAAAACATCACTATTGGGTCAAAAAAAGTAGATTGTGTGCGTTCGTTTCGTTTCTTGTCGATTCGATGCATCGTTTCATTTCTGGCCCGGATCGGTGCATTAAATGTAACACCGGCATGGTTTTCGGCACAGTAACGAAACTGACCCAAATGAAACAAAACATCACTATTGGGTCAAAAAAGTGGATTGGGTGCGTTCGTTTAATTTCTGGACGAATCGGTGCACCATTTCATTTCTGGCCTGTATCGGTGCATTAAATGCAACACCGGCATGGTTTTCGGCACAAAAACGAAACTGACCCAAATAAAGCAAAACATTACTATTGGGTCCAAAAAAGTGGATTCGGTGTGTTCGTTTCATTTCTGGATGAATCGGAGCATCGTTTTGTTTCGGGCACGTATCGGTGCATTAAATGCAACCCCCGCATGGTTTTTGGCGCAGTAACGAAACTGACCCAAATAAACCAAAACATCACTATTGGGTCAAAAAAAGTAGATTGTGTGCGTTCGTTTCATTTCTTTTTGAATCGATGCATAGTTTCATTTCCGGCTCGGATCGGTGCATTAAATGTAACACCGGCATGGTTTTCGGCAGAGTAACGAAACTGACCCAAATGAAACAAAACATCACTATTGGGTCAAAAAAGGGGATTGGGTGCGTTCGTTTAATTTCTGGACGAATCGGTGCACCATTTCATTTCCGGCCCGGATCGTTGCATTAAATGCAACACCGGCATGGTTTTCGGCACAATAACGAAATTGACCCAAATGAACCAAAACATTACTATTGTGTCCAAAAAAGTGGATTGGGTGTGTTCGTTTCGTTTCTGGATGAATCGATGCAACCTTTCATTTCTGGCCTGTATCGGTGCATTAAATGCAACAATGGCATGGTTTTTGGCACAGTAACCAAACTGACCCAAAAGGAACCAAAACATCACTATTGGGTGCAAAAAAGTGGATTCAGTGCATTCATTTCGTTTCTGGACGAATCGGTGCATCGTTTCATTTCCGGCCCGGATCAGGGAATTAAATGCAACACCGGCATGGTTTTCGGCACAGAAACGAAACTGACCCAAACGAACCAAAACATCACTATTGGGTCCAAAAAAGTGGATTCGGCGCGTTCGATTCATTTCTAGACGAATCGGAGCATCGTTTTGTTTCGGGCACGTATCGGTGCATTAAATGCAACCCCGGCATGGTTTTTGGCACAGTAACGAAACTGATCCAAACGAACCAAAACATCACTATTGGGTCAAAAAGTGGATTGGGTTGGTTCGTTTTATTTCTCGACGAATCGGTGCACCGTTTCATTTCCGGACCGGATCAATGCATTTAATGCAACACCGGCATGGTTTTCGGCACAGTAACAAAACTGACCTAAAACGAACCAAAACATCCCAATTGGGTCCAAAAAAGTGGATTCGGTGCATTCGTTTCATTTCTGGACGAATCGGAGCATCGTTTTGTTTCGGGCACGTATCGGTGCATTAAATGCAACCCCGGCATGGTTGTTCGCGCAGTAACGAAACTGACCCAAACGAACCAAAACATCACTATTGGGTCAAAAAAAGTAGATTGTGTGCGTTCGTTTCGTTTCTTGTCGATTCGATGCATCGTTTCATTTCTGGCCCGGATCGGTGCATTAAATGTAACACCGGCATGGTTTTCGGCACAGTAACGAAACTGACCCAAATGAAACAAAACATCACTATTGGGTCAAAAAAGTGGATTGGGTGCGTTCGTTTAATTTCTGGACGAATCGGTGCACCATTTCATTTCTGGCCTGTATCGGTGCATTAAATGCAACACCGGCATGGTTTTCGGCACAAAAACGAAACTGACCCAAATAAAGCAAAACATTACTATTGGGTCCAAAAAAGTGGATTCGGTGTGTTCGTTTCATTTCTGGATGAATCGGAGCATCGTTTTGTTTCGGGCACGTATCGGTGCATTAAATGCAACCCCCGCATGGTTTTTGGCGCAGTAACGAAACTGACCCAAATAAACCAAAACATCACTATTGGGTCAAAAAAAGTAGATTGTGTGCGTTCGTTTCATTTCTTGTCGAATCGATGCATCGTTTCATTTCCGGCCCGGATCGATGCATTAAATGTAACACCGGCATGGTTTTCGGCACAGTAACGAAACTGACCCAAATGAAACAAAACATCACTATTGGGTCAAAAATGTGGATTGGGTGCGTTCGTTGAATTTCTGGAGGAATCGGTGCACCATTTCATTTCTGGCCCGGATCGGTGCATTAAATGCAACACCGGCATGGTTTTCGGCACAATAACGAAACTGACCCAAATGAAGCAAAACATTACTATTGGGTCCAAAAAAGTAGATTCGGTGTGTTCGTTTCATTTCTGGACGAATCGGAGCATCGTTTTGTTTCGGGCACGTATCGGTGCATTAAATGCAACCCCGGCATGGTTTTTGGCGCAGTAACGAAACTGACCCAAACGAACCAAAACATCACTATTGGGTCAAAAAAAGTAGATTGTGTGCGTTCGTTTCGTTTCTTTTTGAATCGATGCATCGTTTCATTTCCGGCCCGGATCGGTGCATTAAATGTAACACCGGCATGGTTTTCGGCAGAGTAACAAAACTTACCCAAATGAAACAAAACATCACTATTGGGTCAAAAAAGTGGATTGGGTGCGTTCGTTTAATTTCTGGACGAATCGGTGCACCATTTCATTTCCGGCCCGGATCGTTGCATTAAATGCAACACCGGCATGGTTTTCGGCACAATAACGAAACTGACCCAAATGAACCAAAACATTACTATTGTGTCCAAAAAAGTGGATTGGGTGTGTTCGTTTCGTTTCTGGATGAATCGATGCAACCTTTCATTTCTGGCCTGTATCGGTGCATTAAATGCAACAATGGCATGGTTTTCGGCACAGTAACCAAACTGACCCAAAAGGAACCAAAACATCACTATTGGGTCCAAAAAAGTGGATTCAGTGCATTCATTTCGTTTCTGGACGAATCGGTGCATCGTTTCATTTCCGGCCCGGATCAGGGAATTAAATGCAACACCGACATGGTTTTCGGCACAGAAACGAAACTGACCCAAACGAACCAAAACATCACTATTGGGTCCAAAAAAGTGGATTCGGCGCGTTCGATTCATTTCTAGACGAATCGGAGCATCGTTTTGTTTCGGGCACGTATCGGTGCATTAAATGCAACCCCGGCATGGTTTTTGGCACAGTAACGAAACTGATCCAAACGAACCAAAACATCACTATTGGGTCAAAAAGTGGATTGGGTTGGTTCGTTTTATTTCTCGACGAATCGGTGCACCGTTTCATTTCCGGACCGGATCAATGCATTTAATGCAACACCGGCATGGTTTTCGGCACAGTAACCAAACTGACCTAAAACGAACCAAAACATCCCAATTGGGTCCAAAAAAGTGGATTCGGTGCGTTCGTTTCATTTCTGGACGAATCGGAGCATCGTTTTGTTTCGGGCACGTATCGGTGCATTAAATGCAACCCCGGCATGGTTGTTCGCGCAGTAACGAAACTGACCCAAACGAACCAAAACATCACTATTGGGTCAAAAAATGTAGATTGTGTGCGTTCGTTTCATTTCTTGTCGATTCGATGCATCGTTTCATTTCCGGCCCGGATCGGTGCATTAAATGTAACACCGGCATGGTTTTCGGCACAGTAACGAAACTGACCCAAATGAAAGAAAACATCACTATTGGGTCAAAAAAGTGGATTGGGTGCGTTCGTTTAATTTCTGGACGAATCGGTGCACCATTTCATTTCTGGCCTGTATCGGTGCATTAAATGCAACACCGGCATGGTTTTCGGCACAAAAACGAAACTGACCCAAATAAAGCAAAACATTACTATTGGGTCCAAGAAAGTGGATTCGGTGTGTTCGTTTCATTTCTGGACGAATCGGAGCATCGTTTTGTTTCGGGCACGTATCGGTGCATTAAATGCAACCCCCGCATGGTTTTTGGCGCAGTAACGAAACTGACCCAAACGAACCAAAACATCACTATTGGGTCAAAAAAAGTAGATTGTGTGCGTTCGTTTCATTTCTTGTCGAATCGATGCATCGTTTCATTTCCGGCCCGGATCGATGCATTAAATGTAACACCGACATGGTTTTCGGCACAGTAACGAAACTGACCCAAATGAAACAAAACATCACTATTGGGTCAAAAAAGTGGATTGGGTGCGTTCGTTTAATTTCTGGAGGAATCGGTGCACCATTTCATTTCTGGCCCGGATCGGTGCATTAAATGCAACACCGGCATGGTTTTCGGCACAATAACGAAACTGACCCAAATGAAGCAAAACATTACTATTGGGTCCAAAAAAGTAGATTCGGTGTGTTCGTTTCATTTCTGGACGAATCGGAGCATCGTTTTGTTTCGGGCACGTATCGGTGCATTAAATGCAACCCCGGCATGGTTTTTGGCGCAGTAACGAAACTGACCCAAACGAACCAAAACATCACTATTGGGTCAAAAAAAGTAGATTGTGTGCGTTCGTTTCGTTTCTTTTTGAATCGATGCATCGTTTCATTTCCGGCTCGGATCGGTGCATTAAATGTAACACCGGCATGGTTTTCGGCAGAGTAACGAAACTGACCCAAATGAAACAAAACATCACTATTGGGTCAAAAAAGGGGATTGGGTGCGTTCGTTTAATTTCTGGACGAATCGGTGCACCATTTCATTTCCGGCCCGGATCGTTGCATTAAATGCAACACCGGCATGGTTTTCGGCACAATAACGAAACTGACCCAAATGAACCAAAACATTACTATTGTGTCCAAAAAAGTGGATTGGGTGTGTTCGTTTCGTTTCTGGATGAATCGATGCAACCTTTCATTTCTGGCCTGTATCGGTGCATTAAATGCAACAATGGCATGGTTTTTGGCACAGTAACCAAACTGACCCAAAAGGAACCAAAACATCACTATTGGGTGCAAAAAAGTGGATTCAGTGCATTCATTTCGTTTCTGGACAAATCGGTGCATCGTTTCATTTCCGGCCCGGATCAGGGAATTAAATGCAACACCGGCATGGTTTTCGGCACAGAAACGAAACTGACCCAAACGAACCAAAACATCACTATTGGGTCCAAAAAAGTGGATTCGGCGCGTTCGATTCATTTCTAGACGAATCGGAGCATCGTTTTGTTTCGGGCACGTATCGGTGCATTAAATGCAACCCCGGCATGGTTTTTGGCACAGTAACGAAACTGATCCAAACGAACCAAAACATCACTATTGGGTCAAAAAGTGGATTGGGTTGGTTCGTTTTATTTCTCGACGAATCGGTGCACCGTTTCATTTCCGGACCGGATCAATGCATTTAATGCAACACCGGCATGGTTTTCGGCACAGTAACAAAACTGACCTAAAACGAACCAAAACATCCCAATTGGGTCCAAAAAAGTGGATTCGGTGCGTTCGTTTCATTTCTCGATGAATCGGAGCATCGTTTTGTTTCGGGCACGTATCGGTGCATTAAATGCAACCCCGGCATGGTTGTTCGCGCAGTAACGAAACTGACCCAAACGAACCAAAACATCACTATTGGGTCAAAAAAAGTAGATTGTGTGCGTTCGTTTCGTTTCTTGTCGATTCGATGCATCGTTTCATTTCCGGCCCGGATCGGTGCATTAAATGTAACACCGGCATGGTTTTCGGCACAGTAACGAAACTGACCCAAATGAAACAAAACATCACTATTGGGTCAAAAAAGTGGATTGGGTGCATTCGTTTAATTTCTGGACGAATCGGTGCACCATTTCATTTCTGGTCTGTATCGGTGCATTAAATGCAACACCGGCATGGTTTTCGGCACAAAAACGAAACTGGCCCAAATAAAGCAAAACATTACTATTGGGTCCAAAAAAGTGGATTCGGTGTGTTCGTTTCATTTCTGGACGAATCGGAGCATCGTTTTGTTTCGGGCACGTATCGGTGCATTAAATGCAACCCCCGCATGGTTTTTGGCGCAGTAACGAAACTGACCCAAACGAACCAAAACATCACTATTGGGTCAAAAAAAGTAGATTGTGTGCGTTCGTTTCATTTCTTGTCGAATCGATGCATCGTTTCATTTCCGGCCCGGATCGATGCATTAAATGTAACACCGGCATGGTTTTCGGCACAGTAACGAAACTGACCCAAATGAAACAAAACATCACTATTGGGTCAAAAAAGTGGATTGGGTGCGTTCGTTTAATTTCTGGACGAATCGGTGCACCATTTCATTTCTGGTCTGTATCGGTGCATTGAATGCAACACCGGCATGGTTTTCGGCACAAAAACGAAACTGACCCAAATAAAGCAAAACATTACTATTGGGTCCAAAAAAGTGGATTCGGTGTGTTCGTTTCAGTTCTGGACGAATCGGAGCATCGTTTTGTTTCGGGCACATATCGGTGCATTAAATGCAACCCCCGCATGGTTTTTGGCGCAGTAACGAAACTGACCCAAACGAACCAAAACATCACTATTGGGTCAAAAAAAGTAGATTGTGTGCGTTCATTTCGTTTCTGGATGAATCGGTGCACCATTTCATTTCCGGCCCGGATCGTTGCATTAAATGCAACACCGGCATGGTTTTCGGCACAATAACGAAACTGACCCAAATGAACCAAAACATTACTATTGTGTCCAAAAAAGTGGATTGGGTGTGTTCGTTTCGTTTCTGGATGAATCGATGCAACCTTTCATTTCTGGCCTGTATCGGTGCATTAAATGCAACAATGGCATGGTTTTTGGCACAGTAACCAAACTGACCCAAAAGGAACCAAAACATCATTATTGGGTCCAAAAAAGTGGATTCAGTGCATTCATTTCGTTTCTCGACGAATCGGTGCATCGTTTCATTTCCGGCCCGGATCAGGGAATTAAATGCAACACCGGCATGGTTTTCGGCACAGAAACGAAACTGACCCAAACGAACCAAAACATCACTATTGGGTCCAAAAAAGTGGATTCGGCGCGTTCGATTCATTTCTAGACGAATCGGAGCATCGTTTTGTTTCGGGCACGTATCGGTGCATTAAATGCAACCCCGGCATGGTTTTTGGCACAGTAACGAAACTGATCCAAACGAACCAAAACATCACTATTGGGTCAAAAAGTGGATTGGGTTGGTTCGTTTTATTTCTCGACGAATCGGTGCACCGTTTCATTTCCGGACCGGATCAATGCATTTAATGCAACACCGGCATGGTTTTCGGCACAGTAACAAAACTGACCTAAAATGAACCAAAACATCCCAATTGGGTCCAAAAAAGTGGATTCGGTGCGTTCGTTTCATTTCCGGACGAATCGGAGCATCGTTTTGTTTCGGGCACGTATCGGTGCATTAAATGCAACCCCGGCATGGTTGTTCGCGCAGTAACGAAACTGACCCAAACGAACCAAAACATCACTATTGGGTCAAAAAAAGTAGATTGTGTGCGTTCGTTTCGTTTCTTGTCGATTCGATGCATCGTTTCATTTCCGGCCCGGATCGGTGCATTAAATGTAACACTGGCATGGTTTTCGGCACAGTAACGAAACTGACCCAAATGAAACAAAACATCACTATTGGGTCAAAAAAGTGGATTGGGTGCGTTCGTTTAATTTCTGGACGAATCGGTGCACCATTTCATTTCTGGTCTGTATCGGTGCATTAAATGCAACACCGGCATGGTTTTCGGCACAAAAACGAAACTGACCCAAATAAAGCAAAACATTACTATTGGGTCCAAAAAAGTGGATTCGGTGTGTTCGTTTCATTTCTGGACGAATCGGAGCATCGTTTTGTTTCGGGCACGTATCGGTGCATTAAATGCAACCCCCGCATGGTTTTTGGCGCAGTAACGAAACTGACCCAAACGAACCAAAACATCACTATTGGGTCAAAAAAAGTAGATTGTGTGCGTTCGTTTCATTTCTTGTCGAATCGATGCACCGTTTCATTTCCGGCCCGGATCGATGCATTAAATGTAACACCGGCATGGTTTTCGGCACAGTAACGAAACTGACCCAAATGAAACAAAACATCACTATTGGGTCAAAAAAGTGGATTGGGTGCGTTCGTTTAATTTCTGGAGGAATCGGTGCACCATTTCATTTCTGGCCCGGATCGGTGCATTAAATGCAACACCGGCATGGTTTTCGGCACAATAACGAAACTGACCCAAATGAAGCAAAACATTACTATTGGGTCCAAAAAAGTAGATTCGGTGTGTTCGTTTCATTTCTGGACGAATCGGAGCATCGTTTTGTTTCGGGCACGTATCGGTGCATTAAATGCAACCCCGGCATGGTTTTTGGCGCAGTAATGAAACTGACCCAAACGAACCAAAACATCACTATTGGGTCAAAAAAAGTAGATTGTGTGCGTTCGTTTCGTTTCTTTTTGAATCGATGCATCGTTTCATTTCCGGCCCGGATCGGTGCATTAAATGTAACACCGGCATGGTTTTCGGCAGAGTAACGAAACTTACCCAAATGAATCAAAACATCACTATTGGGTCAAAAAAGTGGATTGGGTGCGTTCGTTTAATTTCTGGACGAATCGGTGCACCATTTCATTTCCGGCCCGGATCGTTGCATTAAATGCAACACCGGCATGGTTTTCGGCACAATAACGAAACTGACCCAAATGAACCAAAACATTACTATTGTGTCCAAAAAAGTGGATTGGGTGTGTTCGTTTCGTTTCTGGATGAATCGATGCAACCTTTCATTTCTGGCCTGTATCGGTGCATTAAATGCAACAATGGCATGGTTTTCGGCACAGTAACCAAACTGACCCAAAAGGAACCAAAACATCACTATTGGGTCCAAAAAAGTGGATTCAGTGCATTCATTTCTTTTCTGGACGAATCGGTGCATCGTTTCATTTCCGGCCCGGATCAGGGAATTAAATGCAACACCGGCATGGTTTTCGGCACAGAAACGAAACTGACCCAAACGAACCAAAACATCACTATTGGGTACAAAAAACTGGATTCGGCGCGTTCGATTCATTTCTAGACGAATCGGAGCATCGTTTTGTTTCGGGCACGTATCGGTGCATTAAATGCAACCCCGGCATGGTTTTTGGCACAGTAACGAAACTAATCCAAACGAACCAAAACATCACTATTGGGTCAAAAAGTGGATTGGGTTGGTTCGTTTTATTTCTCGACGAATCGGTGCACCGTTTCATTTCCGGACCGGATCAATGCATTTAATGCAACACCGGCATGGTTTTCGGCACAGTAACAAAACTGACCTAAAATGAACCAAAACATCCCAATTGGGTCCAAAAAAGTGGATTCGGTGCGTTCGTTTCATTTCTGGACGAATCGGAGCATCGTTTTGTTTCGGGCACGTATCGGTGCATTAAATGCAACACCGGCATGGTTTTCGCGCAGTAACGAAACTGACCCAAACGAACCAAAACATCACTATTGGGTCAAAAAAAGTAGATTGTGTGCGTTCGTTTCGTTTCTTGTCGATTCGATGCATCGTTTCATTTCCGGCCCGGTTCGGTGCATTAAATGTAACACCGGCATGGTTTTTGGCACAGTAACGAAACTGACCCAAATGAAACAAAACATCACTATTGGGTCAAAAAAGTGGATTGGGTGCGTTCGTTTAATTTCTGGACGAATCGGTGCACCATTTCATTTCTGGTCTGTATCGGTGCATTAAATGCAACACCGGCATGGTTTTCGGCACAAAAACGAAACTGACCCAAATAAAGCAAAACATTACTATTGGGTCCAAAAAAGTGGATTCGGTGTGTTCGTTTCATTTCTGGACGAATCGGAGCATCGTTTTGTTTCGGGCACGTATCGGTGCATTAAATGCAACCCCCGCATGGTTTTTGGCGCAGTAACGAAACTGACCCAAACGAACCAAAACATCACTATTGGGTCAGAAAAAGTAGATTGTGTGCGTTCGTTTCATTTCTTGTCGAATCGATGCATCGTTTCATTTCCGGCCCGGATCGATGCATTAAATGTAACACCGGCATGGTTTTCGGCACAGTAACGAAACTGACCCAAATGAAGCAAAACATTACTATTGGGTCCAAAAAAGTAGATTCGGTGTGTTCGTTTCATTTCTGGACGAATCGGAGCATCGTTTTGTTTCGGGCACGTATCGGTGCATTAAATGCAACCCCGGCATGGTTTTTGGCGCAGTAACGAAACTGACCCAAACGAACCAAAACATCACTATTGGGTCAAAAAAAGTAGATTGTGTGCGTTCGTTTCGTTTCTTGTCGAATCGATGCATCGTTTCATTTCCGGCCCGGATCGGTGCATTAAATGTAACACCGGCATGGTTTTCGGCACAGAAACGAAACTGACCCAAACGAACCAAAACATCACTATTGGGTCCAAAAAAGTGGATTCGGCGCGTTCGATTCATTTCTAGACGAATCAGAGCATCGTTTTGTTTCGGGCACGTATCGGTGCATTAAATGCAACCCCGGCATGGTTTTTGGCACAGTAACGAAACTGATCCAAATGAACCAAAACATCACTATTGGGTCAAAAAGTGGATTGGGTTGGTTCGTTTTATTTCTCGACGAATCGGTGCACCGTTTCATTTCCGGACCGGATCAATGCATTTAATGCAACACCGGCATGGTTTTCGGCACAGTAACAAAACTGACCTAAAACGAACCAAAACATCCCAATTGGGTAAAAAAAAGTGGATTCGGTGCGTTCGTTTCATTTCTGGACGAATCGGTGCACCATTTCATTTCTGGTCTGTATCGGTGCATTAAATGCAACACCGGCATGGTTTTCGGCACAAAAACGAAACTGACCCAAATAAAGCAAAACATTACTATTGGGTCCAAAAAAGTGGATTCGGTGTGTTCGTTTCATTTCTGGACGAATCGGAGCATCGTTTTGTTTCGGGCACGTATCGGTGCATTAAATGCAACCCCCGCATGGTTTTTGGCGCAGTAACGAAACTGACCCAAACGAACCAAAACATCACTATTGGGTCAAAAAAAGTAGATTGTGAGCGTTCGTTTCATTTCTTGTCGAATCGATGCATCGTTTCATTTCCGGCCCGGATCGATGCATTAAATGTAACACCGGCATGGTTTTCGGCACAGTAACGAAACTGACCCAAATGAAACAAAACATCACTATTGGGTCAAAAAAGTGGATTGGGTGCGTTCGTTTAATTTCTGGAGGAATCGGTGCACCATTTCATTTCTGGCCCGGATCGGTGCATTAAATGCAACACCGGCATGGTTTTCGGCACAATAACGAAACCGACCCAAATGAAGCAAAACATTACTATTGGGTCCAAAAAAGTAGATTCGGTGTGTTCGTTTCATTTCTGGACGAATCGGAGCATCGTTTTGTTTCGGGCACGTATCGGTGCATTAAATGCAACCCCCGCATGGTTTTTGGCGCAGTAACGAAACTGACCCAAACGAACCAAAACATCACTATTGGGTCAAAAAAAGTAGATTGTGTGCGTTCGTTTCGTTTCTTGTCGAATCGATGCATCGTTTCATTTCCGGCCCGGATCGGTGCATTAAATGTAACACCGGCATGGTTTTTGGCACAGTAACGAAACTGATCCAAATGAACCAAAACATCACTATTGGGTCAAAAAGTGGATTGGGTTGGTTCGTTTTATTTCTCGACGAATCGGTGCACCGTTTCATTTCCGGACCGGATCAATGCATTTAATGCAACACCGGCATGGTTTTCGGCACAGTAACAAAACTGACCTAAAACGAACCAAAACATCCCAATTGGGTAAAAAAAAGTGGATTCGGTGCGTTCGTTTCATTTCTGGACGAATCGGTGCACCATTTCATTTCTGGTCTGTATCGGTGCATTAAATGCAACACCGGCATGGTTTTCGGCACAAAAACGAAACTGACCCAAATAAAGCAAAACATTACTATTGGGTCCAAAAAAGTGGATTCGGTGTGTTCGTTTCATTTCTGGACGAATCGGAGCATCGTTTTGTTTCGGGCACGTATCGGTGCATTAAATGCAACCCCCGCATGGTTTTTGGCGCAGTAACGAAACTGACCCAAACGAACCAAAACATCACTATTGGGTCAAAAAAAGTAGATTGTGAGCGTTC
Source organism: Echinochloa phyllopogon (assembly GCA_033239725.1). Taxonomy (NCBI): domain Eukaryota; kingdom Viridiplantae; phylum Streptophyta; class Magnoliopsida; order Poales; family Poaceae; genus Echinochloa; species Echinochloa phyllopogon. Next base: position 37,851,110 of record BTCW01000018.1, read on the forward strand.
GTTTCATTTCTTGTCGAATCGATGCATCGTTTCATTTCCGGCCCGGATCGATGCATTAAATGTAACACCGGCATGGTTTTCGGCACAGTAACGAAACTGACCCAAATGAAACAAAACATCACTATTGGGTCAAAAAAGTGGATTGGGTGCGTTCGTTTAATTTCTGGAGGAATCGGTGCACCATTTCATTTCTGGCCCGGATCGGTGCATTAAATGCAACACCGGCATGGTTTTCGGCACAATAACGAAACCGACCCAAATGAAGCAAAACATTACTATTGGGTCCAAAAAAGTAGATTCGGTGTGTTCGTTTCATTTCTGGACGAATCGGAGCATCGTTTTGTTTCGGGCACGTATCGGTGCATTAAATGCAACCCCCGCATGGTTTTTGGCGCAGTAACGAAACTGACCCAAACGAACCAAAACATCACTATTGGGTCAAAAAAAGTAGATTGTGTGCGTTCGTTTCGTTTCTTGTCGAATCGATGCATCGTTTCATTTCCGGCCCGGATCGGTGCATTAAATGTAACACCGGCATGGTTTTCGGCACAGAAACGAAACTGACCCAAACGAACCAAAACATCACTATTGGGTCCAAAAAAGTGGATTCGGCGCGTTCGATTCATTTCTAGACGAATCGGAGCATCGTTTTGTTTCGGGCACGTATCGGTGCATTAAATGCAACCCCGGCATGGTTTTTGGCACAGTAACGAAACTGATCCAAATGAACCAAAACATCACTATTGGGTCAAAAAGTGGATTGGGTTGGTTCGTTTTATTTCTCGACGAATCGGTGCACCGTTTCATTTCCGGACCGGATCAATGCATTTAATGCAACACCGGCATGGTTTTCGGCACAGTAACAAAACTGACCTAAAACGAACCAAAACATCCCAATTGGGTAAAAAAAAGTGGATTCGGTGCGTTCGTTTCATTTCTGGACGAATCGGTGCACCATTTCATTTCTGGTCTGTATCGGTGCATTAAATGCAACACCGGCATGGTTTTCGGCACAAAAACGAAACTGACCCAAATAAAGCAAAACATTACTATTGGGTCCAAAAAAGTGGATTCGGTGTGTTCGTTTCATTTCTGGACGAATCGGAGCATCGTTTTGTTTCGGGCACGTATCGGTGCATTAAATGCAACCCCCGCATGGTTTTTGGCGCAGTAACGAAACTGACCCAAACGAACCAAAACATCACTATTGGGTCAAAAAAAGTAGATTGTGAGCGTTCGTTTCATTTCTTGTCGAATCGATGCATCGTTTCATTTCCGGCCCGGATCGATGCATTAAATGTAACACCGGCATGGTTTTCGGCACAGTAACGAAACTGACCCAAATGAAACAAAACATCACTATTGGGTCAAAAAAGTGGATTGGGTGCGTTCGTTTAATTTCTGGAGGAATCGGTGCACCATTTCATTTCTGGCCCGGATCGGTGCATTAAATGCAACACCGGCATGGTTTTCGGCACAATAACGAAACTGACCCAAATGAAGCAAAACATTACTATTGGGTCCAAAAAAGTAGATTCGGTGTGTTTGTTTCATTTCTGGACGAATCGGAGCATCGTTTTGTTTCGGGCACGTATCGGTGCATTAAATGCAACCCCGGCATGGTTTTTGGCACAGTAACGAAACTGACCCAAACGAACCAAAACATCACTACTGGGTCAAAAAAAGTAGATTGTGTGCGTTCGTTTCATTTCTTTTTGAATCGATGCATCGTTTCATTTCCGCCCCGGATCGATGCATTAAATGTAACACCGGCATGGTTTTCGGCACAGTAACGAAATTGACCCAAATGAAACAAAACATCACTATTGGGTCAAAAAAGTGGATTGGGTGCGTTCGTTTAATTTCTGGACGAATCGGTGCACCATTTCATTTCTGGTCTGTATCGGTGCATTAAATGCAACACCGGCATGGTTTTCGGCACAAAAACGAAACTGACCCAAATAAAGCAAAACATTACTATTGGGTCCAAAAAAGTGGATTCGGTGTGTTCGTTTCATTTCTGGACGAATCGGAGCATCGTTTTGTTTCAGGCACGTATCGGTGCATTAAATGCAACCCCCGCATGGTTTTTGGCGCAGTAACGAAACTGACCCAAACGAACCAAAACATCACTATTGGGTCAAAAAAAGTAGATTGTGTGCGTTCGTTTCATTTCTTGTCGAATCGATGCATCGTTTCATTTCCGGCCCGGATCGGTGCATTAAATGTAACACCGGCATGGTTTTCGGCACAGAAACGAAACTGACCCAAACGAACCAAAACATCACTATTGGGTCCAAAAAAGTGGATTCGGCGCGTTCGATTCATTTCTAGACGAATCGGAGCATCGTTTTGTTTCGGGCACGTATCGGTGCATTAAATGCAACCCCGGCATGGTTTTTGGCACAGTAACGAAACTGATCCAAATGAACCAAAACATCACTATTGGGTCAAAAAGTGGATTGGGTTGGTTCGTTTTATTTCTCGACGAATCGGTGCACCGTTTCATTTCCGGACCGGATCAATGCATTTAATGCAACACCGGCATGGTTTTCGGCACAGTAACAAAACTGACCTAAAACGAACCAAAACATCCCAATTGGGTAAAAAAAAGTGGATTCGGTGCGTTCGTTTCATTTCTGGACGAATCGGAGCATCGTTTTGTTTCGGGCACGTATCGGTGCATTAAATGCAACCCCGGCATGGTTGTTCGCGCAGTAACGAAACTGACCCAAACGAACCAAAACATCACTATTGGGTCAAAAAAAGTAGATTGTGTGCGTTCGTTTCGTTTCTTGTCGATTCGATGCATCGTTTCATTTCCGGCCCGGATCGGTGCATTAAATGTAACACCGGCATGGTTTTCGGCACAGTAACGAAACTGACCCAAATGAAACAAAACATCACTATTGGGTCAAAAAAGTGGATTGGGTGCGTTCGTTTAATTTCTGGACGAATCGGTGCACCATTTCATTTCTGGTCTGTATCGGTGCATTAAATGCAACACCGGCATGGTTTTCGGCACAAAAACGAAACTGACCCAAATAAAGCAAAACATTACTATTGGGTCCAAAAAAGTGGATTCGGTGTGTTCGTTTCATTTCTGGACGAATCGGAGCATCGTTTTGTTTCGGGCACGTATCGGTGCATTAAATGCAACCCCCGCATGGTTTTTGGCGAAGTAACGAAACTGACCCAAACGAACCAAAACATCACTATTGGGTCAAAAAAAGTAGATTGTGTGCGTTCGTTTCATTTCTTGTCGAATCGATGCATCGTTTCATTTCCGGCCCGGATCGATGCATTAAATGTAACACCGGCATGGTTTTCGGCACAGTAACGAAACTGACCCAAATGAAACAAAACATCACTATTGGGTCAAAAAAGTGGATTGGGTGCGTTCGTTTAATTTCTGGACGAATCGGTGCACCATTTCATTTCTGGTCTGTATCGGTGCATTAAATGCAACACCGGCATGGTTTTCGGCACAAAAACGAAACTGACCCAAATAAAGCAAAACATTACTATTGGGTCCAAAAAAGTGGATTCGGTGTGTTCGTTTCATTTCTGGACGAATCGGAGCATCGTTTTGTTTCGGGCACGTATCGGTGCATTAAATGCAACCCCCGCATGGTTTTTGGCGCAGTAACGAAACTGACCCAAACGAACCAAAACATCACTATTGGGTCAAAAAAAGTAGATTGTGTGCGTTCGTTTCATTTCTTGTCGAATCGATGCATCGTTTCATTTCCGGCCCGGATCGGTGCATTAAATGTAACACCGGCATGGTTTTCGGCACAGAAACGAAACTGACCCAAACGAACCAAAACATCACTATTGGGTCCAAAAAAGTGGATTCGGCGCGTTCGATTCATTTCTAGACGAATCGGAGCATCGTTTTGTTTCGGGCACGTATCGGTGCATTAAATGCAACCCCGACATGGTTTTTGGCACAGTAACGAAACTGATCCAAATGAACCAAAACATCACTATTGGGTCAAAAAGTGGATTGGGTTGGTTCGTTTTATTTCTCGACGAATCGGTGCACCGTTTCATTTCCGGACCGGATCAATGCATTTAATGCAACACCGGCATGGTTTTCGGCACAGTAACAAAACTGACCTAAAACGAACCAAAACATCCCAATTGGGTAAAAAAAAGTGGATTCGGTGCGTTCGTTTCATTTCTGGACGAATCGGAGCATCGTTTTGTTTCGGGCACGTATCGGTGCATTAAATGCAACCCCGGCATGGTTTTTGGCGCAGTAACGAAACTGACCCAAACGAACCAAAACATCACTACTGGGTCAAAAAAAGTAGATTGTGTGCGTTCGTTTCATTTCTTTTTGAATCGATGCATCGTTTCATTTCCGGCCCGGATCGATGCATTAAATGTAACACCGGCATGGTTTTCGGCACAGTAACGAAACTGACCCAAATGAAACAAAACATCACTATTGGGTCAAAAAAGTGGATTGGGTGCGTTCGTTTAATTTCTGGACGAATCGGTGCACCATTTCATTTCTGGTCTGTATCGGTGCATTAAATGCAACACCGGCATGGTTTTCGGCACAAAAACGAAACTGACCCAAATAAAGCAAAACATTACTATTGGGTCCAAAAAAGTGGATTCGGTGTGTTCGTTTCATTTCTGGACGAATCGGAGCATCGTTTTGTTTTGGGCACGTATCGGTGCATTAAATGCAACCCCCGCATGGTTTTTGGCGCAGTAACGAAACTGACCCAAACGAACCAAAACATCACTATTGGGTCAAAAAAAGTAGATTGTGTGCGTTCGTTTCATTTCTTGTCGAATCGATGCATCGTTTCATTTCCGGCCCGGATCGGTGCATTAAATGTAACACCGGCATGGTTTTCGGCACAGAAACGAAACTGACCCAAATGAACCAAAACATCACTATTGGGTCCAAAAAAGTGGATTCGGCGCGTTCGATTCATTTCTAGACGAATCGGAGCATCGTTTTGTTTCGGGCACGTATCGGTGCATTAAATGCAACCCCGGCATGGTTTTTGGCACAGTAACGAAACTGATCCAAATGAACCAAAACATCACTATTGGGTCAAAAAGTGGATTGGGTTGGTTCGTTTTATTTCTCGACGAATCGGTGCACCGTTTCATTTCCGGACCGGATCAATGCATTTAATTCAACACCGGCATGGTTTTCGGCACAGTAACAAAACTGACCTAAAACGAACCAAAACATCCCAATTGGGTCCAAAAAAGTGGATTCGGTGCGTTCGTTTCATTTCTGGACGAATCGGAGCATCGTTTTGTTTCGGGCACGTATCGGTGCATTAAATGCAACCCCGGCATGGTTGTTCGCGCAGTAACGAAACTGACCCAAACAAACCAAAACATCACTATTGGGTCAAAAAAAGTAGATTGTGTGCGTTCGTTTCGTTTCTTGTCGATTCGATGCATCGTTTCATTTCCGGCCCGGATCGGTGCATTAAATGTAACACCGGCATGGTTTTCGGCACAGTAACGAAACTGACCCAAATGAAACAAAACATCACTATTGGGTCAAAAAAGTGGATTGGGTGCGTTCGTTTAATTTCTGGACGAATCGGTGCACCATTTCATTTCTGGTCTGTATCGGTGCATTAAATGCAACACCGGCATGGTTTTCGGCACAAAAACGAAACTGACCCAAATAAAGCAAAACATTACTATTGGGTCCAAAAAAGTGGATTCGGTGTGTTCGTTTCATTTTTGGACGAATCGGAGCATCGTTTTGTTTCGGGCACGTATCGGTGCATTAAATGCAACCCCCGCATGGTTTTTGGCGCAGTAACGAAACTGACCCAAACGAACCAAAACATCACTATTGGGTCAAAAAAAGTAGATTGTGTGCGTTCGTTTCATTTCTTGTCGAATCGATGCATCGTTTCATTTCCGGCCCGGATCGATGCATTAAATGTAACACCGGCATGGTTTTCGGCACAGTAACGAAACTGACCCAAATGAAACAAAACATCACTATTGGGTCAAAAAAGTGGATTGGGTGCGTTCGTTTAATTTCTGGACGAATCGGTGCACCATTTCATTTCTGGTCTGTATCGGTGCATTAAATGCAACACCGGCATGGTTTTCGGCACAAAAACGAAACTGACCCAAATAAAGCAAAACATTACTATTGGGTCCAAAAAAGTGGATTCGGTGTGTTCGTTTCATTTCTGGACGAATCGGAGCATCGTTTTGTTTTGGGCACGTATCGGTGCATTAAATGCAACCCCCGCATGGTTTTTGGCGCAGTAACGAAACTGACCCAAACGAACCAAAACATCACTATTGGGTCAAAAAAAGTAGATTGTGTGCGTTCATTTCGTTTCTTTTTGAATCGACGCATCGTTTCATTTCCGGCCCGGATCGGTGCATTAAATGTAACACCGGCATGGTTTTCGGCAGAGTAACGAAACTGACCCAAATGAAACAAAACATCACTATTGGGTCAAAAAAGTGGATTGGGTGCGTTCGTTTAATTTCTGGACGAATCGGTGCACCATTTCATTTCCGGCCCGGATCGTTGCATTAAATGCAACACCGGCATGGTTTTCGGCACAATAAGGAAACTGACCCAAATGAACCAAAACATTACTATTGTGTCCAAAAAAGTGGATTGGGTGTGTTCGTTTCGTTTCTGGATGAATCGATGCAACCTTTCATTTCTGGCCTGTATCGGTGCATTAAATGCAACAATGGCATGGTTTTCGGCACAGTAACCAAACTGACCCAAAAGAAACCAAAACATCACTATTGGGTCCCAAAAAGTGGATTCAGTGCATTCATTTCGTTTCTGGACGAATCGGTGCATCGTTTCATTTCCAGCCCGGATCAGGGAATTAAATGCAACACCGGCATGGTTTTCGGCACAGAAACGAAACTGACCCAAACGAACCAAAACATCACTATTGGGTCCAAAAAAGTGGATTCGGCGCGTTCGATTCATTTCTAGACGAATCGGAGCATCGTTTTGTTTCGGGCACGTATCGGTGCATTAAATGCAACCCCGGCATGGTTTTTGGCACAGTAACGAAACTGATCCAAATGAACCAAAACATCACTATTGGGTCAAAAAGTGGATTGGGTTGGTTCGTTTTATTTCTCGACGAATCGGTGCACCGTTTCATTTCCGGACCGGATCAATGCATTTAATGCAACACCGGCATGGTTTTCGGCACAGTAACAAAACTGACCTAAAACGAACCAAAACATCCCAATTGGGTAAAAAAAAGTGGATTCGGTGCGTTCGTTTCATTTCTGGATGAATCGGAGCATCGTTTTGTTTCGGGCACGTATCGGTGCATTAAATGCAACCCCGGCATGGTTGTTCGCGCAGTAACGAAACTGACCCAAACGAACCAAAACATCACTATTGGGTCAAAAAAAGTAGATTGTGTGCGTTCGTTTCGTTTCTTGTCGATTCGATGCATCGTTTCATTTCCGGCCCGGATCGGTGCATTAAATGTAACACCGGCATGGTTTTCGGCACAGTAACGAAACTGACCCAAATGAAACAAAACATCACTATTGGGTCAAAAAAGTGGATTGGGTGCGTTCGTTTAATTTCTGGACGAATCGGTGCACCATTTCATTTCTGGTCTGTATCGGTGCATTAAATGCAACACCGGCATGGTTTTCGGCACAAAAACGAAACTGACCCAAATAAAGCAAAACATTACTATTGGGTCCAAAAAAGTGGATTCGGTGTGTTCGTTTCATTTCTGGACGAATCGGAGCATCGTTTTGTTTCGGGCACGTATCGGTGCATTAAATGCAACCCCCGCATGGTTTTTGGCGCAGTAACGAAACTGACCCAAACGAACCAAAACATCACTATTGGGTCAAAAAAAGTAGATTGTGTGCGTTCGTTTCGTTTCTTTTTGAATCGACGCATCGTTTCATTTCCGGCCCGGATCGATGCATTAAATGTAACACCGGCATGGTTTTCGGCACAGTAACGAAACTGACCCAAATGAAACAAAACATCACTATTGGGTCAAAAAAGTGGATTGGGTGCGTTCGTTTAATTTCTGGAGGAATCCGTGCACCATTTCATTTCCGGCCCGGATCGTTGCATTAAATGCAACACCGGCATGGTTTTCGGCACAATAACGAAACTGACCCAAATGAACCAAAACATTACTATTGTGTCCAAAAAAGTGGATTGGGTGTGTTCGTTTCGTTTCTGGATGAATCGGAGCATCGTTTTGTTTCTGGCCTGTATCGGTGCATTAAATGCAACCCCGGCATGGTTTTTGGCGCAGTAACGAAACTGACCCAAAAGAAACCAAAACATCACTATTGGGTCCCTAAAAGTGGATTCAGTGCATTCATTTCGTTTCTGGACGAATCGGTGCATCGTTTCATTTCCGGCCCGGATCAGGGAATTAAATGCAACACCGGCATGGTTTTCGGCACAGAAACGAAACTGACCCAAACGAACCAAAACATCACTATTGGGTCCAAAAAAGTGGATTCGGCGCGTTCGATTCATTTCTAGACGAATCGGAGCATCGTTTTGTTTCGGGCACGTATCGGTGCATTAAATGCAACCCCGGCATGGTTTTTGGCACAGTAACGAAACTGATCCAAATGAACCAAAACATCACTATTGGGTCAAAAAGTGGATTGGGTTGGTTCGTTTTATTTCTCGACGAATCGGTGCACCGTTTCATTTCCGGACCGGATCAATGCATTTAATGCAACACCGGCATGGTTTTCGGCACAGTAACAAAACTGACCTAAAACGAACCAAAACATCCCAATTGGGTAAAGAAAAGTGGATTCGGTGCATTCGTTTCATTTCTGGACGAATCGGAGCATCGTTTTGTTTCGGGCACGTATCGGTGCATTAAATGCAACCCCGGCATGGTTGTTCGCGCAGTAACGAAACTGACCCAAACGAACCAAAACATCACTATTGGGTCAAAAAAAGTAGATTGTGTGCGTTCGTTTCGTTTCTTGTCGATTCGATGCATCGTTTCATTTCCGGCCCGGATCGGTGCATTAAATGTAACACCGGCATGGTTTTCGGCACAGTAACGAAACTGACCCAAATGAAACAAAACATCACTATTGGGTCAAAAAAGTGGATTGGGTGCGTTCGTTTAATTTCTGGACGAATCGGTGCACCATTTCATTTCTGGTCTGTATCGGTGCATTAAATGCAACACCGGCATGGTTTTCGGCACAAAAACGAAACTGACCCAAATAAAGCAAAACATTACTATTGGGTCCAAAAAAGTGGATTCGGTGTGTTCGTTTCATTTCTGGACGAATCGGAGCATCGTTTTGTTTCGGGCACGTATCGGTGCATTAAATGCAACCCCCGCATGGTTTTTGGCGCAGTAACGAAACTGACCCAAACGAACCAAAACATCACTATTGGGTCAAAAAAAGTAGATTGTGTGCGTTCGTTTCGTTTCTTTTTGAATCGACGCATCGTTTCATTTCCGGCCCGGATCGATGCATTAAATGTAACACCGGCATGGTTTTCGGCACAGTAACGAAACTGACCCAAATGAAACAAAACATCACTATTGGGTCAAAAAAGTGGATTGGGTGCGTTCGTTTAATTTCTGGAGGAATCCGTGCACCATTTCATTTCCGGCCCGGATCGTTGCATTAAATGCAACACCGGCATGGTTTTCGGCACAATAACGAAACTGACCCAAATGAACCAAAACATTACTATTGTGTCCAAAAAAGTGGATTGGGTGTGTTCGTTTCGTTTCTGGATGAATCGGAGCATCGTTTTGTTTCTGGCCTGTATCGGTGCATTAAATGCAACCCCGGCATGGTTTTTGGCGCAGTAACGAAACTGACCCAAAAGAAACCAAAACATCACTATTGGGTCCCTAAAAGTGGATTCAGTGCATTCATTTCGTTTCTGGACGAATCGGTGCATCGTTTCATTTCCGGCCCGGATCAGGGAATTAAATGCAACACCGGCATGGTTTTCGGCACAGAAACGAAACTGACCCAAACGAACCAAAACATCACTATTGGGTCCAAAAAAGTGGATTCGGCGCGTTCGATTCATTTCTAGACGAATCGGAGCATCGTTTTGTTTCGGGCACGTATCGGTGCATTAAATGCAACCCCGGCATGGTTTTTGGCACAGTAACGAAACTGATCCAAATGAACCAAAACATCACTATTGGGTCAAAAAGTGGATTGGGTTGGTTCGTTTTATTTCTCGACGAATCGGTGCACCGTTTCATTTCCGGACCGGATCAATGCATTTAATGCAACACCGGCATGGTTTTCGGCACAGTAACAAAACTGACCTAAAACGAACCAAAACATCCCAATTGGGTAAAGAAAAGTGGATTCGGTGCATTCGTTTCATTTCTGGACGAATCGGAGCATCGTTTTGTTTCGGGCACGTATCGGTGCATTAAATGCAACCCCGGCATGGTTGTTCGCGCAGTAACGAAACTGACCCAAACGAACCAAAACATCACTATTGGGTCAAAAAAAGTAGATTGTGTGCGTTCGTTTCGTTTCTTGTCGATTCGATGCATCGTTTCATTTCCGGCCCGGATCGGTGCATTAAATGTAACACCGGCATGGTTTTCGGCCCAGTAACGAAACTGACCCAAATGAAACAAAACATCACTATTGGGTCAAAAAAGTGGATTGGGTGCGTTCGTTTAATTTCTGGACGAATCGGTGCACCATTTCATTTCTGGTCTGTATCGGTGCATTAAATGCAACACCGGCATGGTTTTCGGCACAAAAACGAAACTGACCCAAATAAAGCAAAACATTACTATTGGGTCCAAAAAAGTGGATTCGGTGTGTTCGTTTCATTTCTGGACGAATCGGAGCATCGTTTTGTTTCGGGCACGTATCGGTGCATTAAATGCAACCCCCGCATGGTTTTTGGCGCAGTAACGAAACTGACCCAAACGAACCAAAACATCACTATTGGGTCAAAAAAAGTAGATTGTGTGCGTTCGTTTCATTTCTTGTCGAATCGATGCATCGTTTCATTTCCGGCCCGGATCGATGCATTAAATGTAACACCGGCATGGTTTTCGGCACAGTAACGAAACTGACCCAAATGAAACAAAACATCACTATTGGGTCAAAAAAGTGGATTGGGTGCGTTCGTTTAATTTCTGGAGGAATCCGTGCCCCATTTCATTTCTGGCCCGGATCGGTGCATTAAATGCAACACCGGCATGGTTTTCGGCACAATAACGAAACCGACCCAAATGAAGCAAAACATTACTATTGGGTCCAAAAAAGTAGATTCGGTGTGTTCGTTTCATTTCTGGACGAATCGGAGCATCGTTTTGTTTCGGGCACGTATCGGTGCATTAAATGCAACCCCCGCATGGTTTTTGGCGCAGTAACGAAACTGACCCAAACGAACCAAAACATCACTATTGGGTCAAAAAAAGTAGATTGTGTGCGTTCATTTCGTTTCTTTTTGAATCGACGCATCGTTTCATTTCCGGCCCGGATCGGTGCATTAAATGTAACACCGGCATGGTTTTCCGCAGAGTAACGAAACTGACCCAAATGAAACAAAACATCACTATTGGGTCAAAAAAGTGGATTGGGTGCGTTCGTTTAATTTCTGGACGAATCGGTGCACCATTTCATTTCCGGCCCGGATCGTTGCATTAAATGCAACACCGGCATGGTTTTCGGCACAATAACGAAACTGACCCAAATGAACCAAAACATTACTATTGTGTCCAAAAAAGTGGATTGGGTGTGTTCGTTTCGTTTCAGGATGAATCGATGCAACCTTTCATTTCTGGCCTGTATCGGTGCATTAAATGCAACAATGGCATGGTTTTCGGCACAGTAACCAAACTGACCCAAAAGAAACCAAAACATCACTATTGGGTCCAAAAAAGTGGATTCAGTGCATTCATTTCGTTTCTGGACGAATCGGTGCATCGTTTCATTTCCGGCCCGGATCAGGGAATTAAATGCAACACCGGCATGGTTTTCGGCACAGAAACGAAACTGACCCAAACGAACCAAAACATCACTATTGGGTCCAAAAAAGTGGATTCGGCGCGTTCGATTCATTTCTAGACGAATCGGAGCATCGTTTTGTTTCGGGCACGTATCGGTGCATTAAATGCAACCCCGGCATGGTTTTTGGCACAGTAACGAAACTGATCCAAATGAACCAAAACATCACTATTGGGTCAAAAAGTGGATTGGGTTGGTTCGTTTTATTTCTCGACGAATCGGTGCACCGTTTCATTTCCGGACCGGATCAATGCATTTAATGCAACACCGGCATGGTTTTCGGCACAGTAACAAAACTGACCTAAAACGAACCAAAACATCCCAATTGGGTCCAAAAAAGTGGATTCGGTGCGTTCGTTTCATTTCTGGACGAATCGGAGCATCGTTTTGTTTCGGGCACGTATCGGTGCATTAAATGCAACCCCGGCATGGTTGTTCGCGCAGTAACGAAACTGACCCAAACGAACCAAAACATCACTATTGGGTCAAAAAAAGTAGATTGTGTGCGTTCGTTTCGTTTCTTGTCGATTCGATGCATCGTTTCATTTCCGGCCCGGATCGGTGCATTAAATGTATCACCGGCATGGTTTTCGGCACAGTAACGAAACTGACCCAAATGAAACAAAACATCACTATTGGGTCAAAAAAGTGGATTGGGTGCGTTCGTTTAATTTCTGGACGAATCGGTGCACCATTTCATTTCTGGTCTGTATCGGTGCATTAAATGCAACACCGGCATGGTTTTCGGCACAGTAACAAAACTGACCCAAATAAAGCAAAACATTACTATTGGGTCCAAAAAAGTGGATTCGGTGCGTTCGTTTCATTTCTGGACGAATCGGAGCATCGTTTTGTTTCGGGCACGTATCGGTGCATTAAATGCAACCCCCGCATGGTTTTTGGCGTAGTAACGAAACTGACCCAAACGAACCAAAACATCACTATTGGGTCAAAAAAAGTAGATTGTGTGCGTTCGTTTCGTTTCTTGTCGATTCGATGCATCGTTTCATTTCCGGCCCGGATCGATGCATTAAATGTAACACCGGCATGGTTTTCGGCACAGTAACGAAACTGACCCAAATGAAACAAAACATCACTATTGGGTCAAAAAAGTGGATTGGGTGCGTTCGTTTAATTTCTGGAGGAATCCGTGCACCATTTCATTTCCGGCCCGGATCGTTGCATTAAATGCAACACCGGCATGGTTTTCGGCACAATAACGAAACTGACCCAAATGAACCAAAACATTACTATTGTGTCCAAAAAAGTGGATTGGGTGTGTTCGTTTCGTTTCTGGATGAATCGGAGCATCGTTTTGTTTCTGGCCTGTATCGGTGCATTAAATGCAACCCCGGCATGGTTTTTGGCGCAGTAACGAAACTGACCCAAAAGAAACCAAAACATCACTATTGGGTCCCTAAAAGTGGATTCAGTGCATTCATTTCGTTTCTGGACGAATCGGTGCATCGTTTCATTTCCGGCCCGGATCAGGGAATTAAATGCAACACCGGCATGGTTTTCGGCACAGAAACGAAACTGACCCAAACGAACCAAAACATCACTATTGGGTCCAAAAAAGTGGATTCGGCGCGTTCGATTCATTTCTAGACGAATCGGAGCATCGTTTTGTTTCGGGCACGTATCGGTGCATTAAATGCAACCCCGGCATGGTTTTTGGCACAGTAACGAAACTGATCCAAATGAACCAAAACATCACTATTGGGTCAAAAAGTGGATTGGGTTGGTTCGTTTTATTTCTCGACGAATCGGTGCACCGTTTCATTTCCGGACCGGATCAATGCATTTAATGCAACACCGGCATGGTTTTCGGCACAGTAACAAAACTGACCTAAAACGAACCAAAACATCCCAATTGGGTAAAGAAAAGTGGATTCGGTGCATTCGTTTCATTTCTGGACGAATCGGAGCATCGTTTTGTTTCGGGCACGTATCGGTGCATTAAATGCAACCCCGGCATGGTTGTTCGCGCAGTAACGAAACTGACCCAAACGAACCAAAACATCACTATTGGGTCAAAAAAAGTAGATTGTGTGCGTTCGTTTCGTTTCTTGTCGATTCGATGCATCGTTTCATTTCCGGCCCGGATCGGTGCATTAAATGTAACACCGGCATGGTTTTCGGCCCAGTAACGAAACTGACCCAAATGAAACAAAACATCACTATTGGGTCAAAAAAGTGGATTGGGTGCGTTCGTTTAATTTCTGGACGAATCGGTGCACCATTTCATTTCTGGTCTGTATCGGTGCATTAAATGCAACACCGGCATGGTTTTCGGCACAAAAACGAAACTGACCCAAATAAAGCAAAACATTACTATTGGGTCCAAAAAAGTGGATTCGGTGTGTTCGTTTCATTTCTGGACGAATCGGAGCATCGTTTTGTTTCGGGCACGTATCGGTGCATTAAATGCAACCCCCGCATGGTTTTTGGCGCAGTAATGAAACTGACCCAAACGAACCAAAACATCACTATTGGGTCAAAAAAAGTAGATTGTGTGCGTTCGTTTCATTTCTTGTCGAATCGATGCATCGTTTCATTTCCGGCCCGGATCGATGCATTAAATGTAACACCGGCATGGTTTTCGGCACAGTAACGAAACTGACCCAAATGAAACAAAACATCACTATTGGGTCAAAAAAGTGGATTGGGTGCGTTCGTTTAATTTCTGGAGGAATCCGTGCCCCATTTCATTTCTGGCCCGGATCGGTGCATTAAATGCAACACCGGCATGGTTTTCGGCACAATAACGAAACCGACCCAAATGAAGCAAAACATTACTATTGGGTCCAAAAAAGTAGATTCGGTGTGTTCGTTTCATTTCTGGACGAATCGGAGCATCGTTTTGTTTCGGGCACGTATCGGTGCATTAAATGCAACCCCCGCATGGTTTTTGGCGCAGTAACGAAACTGACCCAAACGAACCAAAACATCACTATTGGGTCAAAAAAAGTAGATTGTGTGCGTTCATTTCGTTTCTTTTTGAATCGACGCATCGTTTCATTTCCGGCCCGGATCGGTGCATTAAATGTAACACCGGCATGGTTTTCGGCACAGTAACGAAACTGACCCAAATGAAACAAAACATCACTATTGGGTCAAAAAAGTGGATTGGGTTGGTTCGTTTTATTTCTCGACGAATCGGTGCACCGTTTCATTTCCGGACCGGATCAATGCATTTAATGCAACACCGGCATGGTTTTCGGCACAGTAACAAAACTGACCTAAAACGAACCAAAACATCCCAATTGGGTAAAAAAAAGTGGATTCGGTGCGTTCGTTTCATTTCTGGACGAATCGGTGCACCATTTCATTTCTGGTCTGTATCGGTGCATTAAATGCAACACCGGCATGGTTTTCGGCACAAAAACGAAACTGACCCAAATAAAGCAAAACATTACTATTGGGTCCAAAAAAGTGGATTCGGTGTGTTCGTTTCATTTCTGGACGAATCGGAGCATCGTTTTGTTTCGGGCACGTATCGGTGCATTAAATGCAACCCCCGCATGGTTTTTGGCGCAGTAACGAAACTGACCCAAACGAACCAAAACATCACTATTGGGTCAAAAAAAGTAGATTGTGAGCGTTCGTTTCATTTCTTGTCGAATCGATGCATCGTTTCATTTCCGGCCCGGATCGATGCATTAAATGTAACACCGGCATGGTTTTCGGCACAGTAACGAAACTGACCCAAATGAAACAAAACATCACTATTGGGTCAAAAAAGTGGATTGGGTGCGTTCGTTTAATTTCTGGAGGAATCCGTGCACCATTTCATTTCCGGCCCGGATCGTTGCATTAAATGCAACACCGGCATGGTTTTCGGCACAATAACGAAACTGACCCAAATGAACCAAAACATTACTATTGTGTCCAAAAAAGTGGATTGGGTGTGTTCGTTTCGTTTCTGGATGAATCGGAGCATCGTTTTGTTTCTGGCCTGTATCGGTGCATTAAATGCAACCCCGGCATGGTTTTTGGCGCAGTAACGAAACTGACCCAAAAGAAACCAAAACATCACTATTGGGTCCCTAAAAGTGGATTCAGTGCATTCATTTCGTTTCTGGACGAATCGGTGCATCGTTTCATTTCCGGCCCGGATCAGGGAATTAAATGCAACACCGGCATGGTTTTCGGCACAGAAACGAAACTGACCCAAACGAACCAAAACATCACTATTGGGTCCAAAAAAGTGGATTCGGCGCGTTCGATTCATTTCTAGACGAATCGGAGCATCGTTTTGTTTCGGGCACGTATCGGTGCATTAAATGCAACCCCGGCATGGTTTTTGGCACAGTAACGAAACTGATCCAAATGAACCAAAACATCACTATTGGGTCAAAAAGTGGATTGGGTTGGTTCGTTTTATTTCTCGACGAATCGGTGCACCGTTTCATTTCCGGACCGGATCAATGCATTTAATGCAACACCGGCATGGTTTTCGGCACAGTAACAAAACTGACCTAAAACGAACCAAAACATCCCAATTGGGTAAAGAAAAGTGGATTCGGTGCATTCGTTTCATTTCTGGACGAATCGGAGCATCGTTTTGTTTCGGGCACGTATCGGTGCATTAAATGCAACCCCGGCATGGTTGTTCGCGCAGTAACGAAACTGACCCAAACGAACCAAAACATCACTATTGGGTCAAAAAAAGTAGATTGTGTGCGTTCGTTTCGTTTCTTGTCGATTCGATGCATCGTTTCATTTCCGGCCCGGATCGGTGCATTAAATGTAACACCGGCATGGTTTTCGGCCCAGTAACGAAACTGACCCAAATGAAACAAAACATCACTATTGGGTCAAAAAAGTGGATTGGGTGCGTTCGTTTAATTTCTGGACGAATCGGTGCACCATTTCATTTCTGGTCTGTATCGGTGCATTAAATGCAACACCGGCATGGTTTTCGGCACAAAAACGAAACTGACCCAAATAAAGCAAAACATTACTATTGGGTCCAAAAAAGTGGATTCGGTGTGTTCGTTTCATTTCTGGACGAATCGGAGCATCGTTTTGTTTCGGGCACGTATCGGTGCATTAAATGCAACCCCCGCATGGTTTTTGGCGCAGTAACGAAACTGACCCAAACGAACCAAAACATCACTATTGGGTCAAAAAAAGTAGATTGTGTGCGTTCGTTTCATTTCTTGTCGAATCGATGCATCGTTTCATTTCCGGCCCGGATCGATGCATTAAATGTAACACCGGCATGGTTTTCGGCACAGTAACGAAACTGACCCAAATGAAACAAAACATCACTATTGGGTCAAAAAAGTGGATTGGGTGCGTTCGTTTAATTTCTGGAGGAATCCGTGCCCCATTTCATTTCTGGCCCGGATCGGTGCATTAAATGCAACACCGGCATGGTTTTCGGCACAATAACGAAACCGACCCAAATGAAGCAAAACATTACTATTGGGTCCAAAAAAGTAGATTCGGTGTGTTCGTTTCATTTCTGGACGAATCGGAGCATCGTTTTGTTTCGGGCACGTATCGGTGCATTAAATGCAACCCCCGCATGGTTTTTGGCGCAGTAACGAAACTGACCCAAACGAACCAAAACATCACTATTGGGTCAAAAAAAGTAGATTGTGTGCGTTCATTTCGTTTCTTTTTGAATCGACGCATCGTTTCATTTCCGGCCCGGATCGGTGCATTAAATGTAACACCGGCATGGTTTTCCGCAGAGTAACGAAACTGACCCAAATGAAACAAAACATCACTATTGGGTCAAAAAAGTGGATTGGGTGCGTTCGTTTAATTTCTGGACGAATCGGTGCACCATTTCATTTCCGGCCCGGATCGTTGCATTAAATGCAACACCGGCATGGTTTTCGGCACAATAACGAAACTGACCCAAATGAACCAAAACATTACTATTGTGTCCAAAAAAGTGGATTGGGTGTGTTCGTTTCGTTTCAGGATGAATCGATGCAACCTTTCATTTCTGGCCTGTATCGGTGCATTAAATGCAACAATGGCATGGTTTTCGGCACAGTAACCAAACTGACCCAAAAGAAACCAAAACATCACTATTGGGTCCAAAAAAGTGGATTCAGTGCATTCATTTCGTTTCTGGACGAATCGGTGCATCGTTTCATTTCCGGCCCGGATCAGGGAATTAAATGCAACACCGGCATGGTTTTCGGCACAGAAACGAAACTGACCCAAACGAACCAAAACATCACTATTGGGTCCAAAAAAGTGGATTCGGCGCGTTCGATTCATTTCTAGACGAATCGGAGCATCGTTTTGTTTCGGGCACGTATCGGTGCATTAAATGCAACCCCGGCATGGTTTTTGGCACAGTAACGAAACTGATCCAAATGAACCAAAACATCACTATTGGGTCAAAAAGTGGATTGGGTTGGTTCGTTTTATTTCTCGACGAATCGGTGCACCGTTTCATTTCCGGACCGGATCAATGCATTTAATGCAACACCGGCATGGTTTTCGGCACAGTAACAAAACTGACCTAAAACGAACCAAAACATCCCAATTGGGTCCAAAAAAGTGGATTCGGTGCGTTCGTTTCATTTCTGGACGAATCGGAGCATCGTTTTGTTTCGGGCACGTATCGGTGCATTAAATGCAACCCCGGCATGGTTGTTCGCGCAGTAACGAAACTGACCCAAACGAACCAAAACATCACTATTGGGTCAAAAAAAGTAGATTGTGTGCGTTCGTTTCGTTTCTTGTCGATTCGATGCATCGTTTCATTTCCGGCCCGGATCGGTGCATTAAATGTATCACCGGCATGGTTTTCGGCACAGTAACGAAACTGACCCAAATGAAACAAAACATCACTATTGGGTCAAAAAAGTGGATTGGGTGCGTTCGTTTAATTTCTGGACGAATCGGTGCACCATTTCATTTCTGGTCTGTATCGGTGCATTAAATGCAACACCGGCATGGTTTTCGGCACAGTAACAAAACTGACCCAAATAAAGCAAAACATTACTATTGGGTCCAAAAAAGTGGATTCGGTGCGTTCGTTTCATTTCTGGACGAATCGGAGCATCGTTTTGTTTCGGGCACGTATCGGTGCATTAAATGCAACCCCCGCATGGTTTTTGGCGTAGTAACGAAACTGACCCAAACGAACCAAAACATCACTATTGGGTCAAAAAAAGTAGATTGTGTGCGTTCGTTTCGTTTCTTGTCGATTCGATGCATCGTTTCATTTCCGGCCCGGATCGATGCATTAAATGTAACACCGGCATGGTTTTCGGCACAGTAACGAAACTGACCCAAATGAAACAAAACATCACTATTGGGTCAAAAAAGTGGATTGGGTGCGTTCGTTTAATTTCTGGAGGAATCGGTGCACCATTTCATTTCTGGCCTGTATCGGTGCATTAAATGCAACACCGGCATGGTTTTCGGCACAATAACGAAACTGACCCAAATGAAGCAAAACATTACTATTGGGTCCAAAAAAGTAGATTCGGTGTGTTCGTTTCATTTCTGGACGAATCGGAGCATCGTTTTGTTTCGGGCACGTATCGGTGCATTAAATGCAACCCCGGCATGATTTTTGGCGCAGTAACGAAACTGACCCAAACGAACTAAAACATCACTATTGGGTCAAAAAAAGTAGATTGTGTGCGTTCGTTTCGTTTCTTTTTGAATCGATGCATCGTTTCATTTCCGGCCCGGATCGGTGCATTAAATGTAACACCGGCATGGTTTTCGGCAGAGTAACGAAACTGACCCAAATGAAACAAAACATCACTATTGGGTCAAAAAAGTGGATTGGGTGCGTTCGTTTAATTTCTGGACGAATCAGTGCACCATTTCAATTCCGGCCCGGATCGTTGCATTAAATGCAACACCGGCATGGTTTTCGGCACAATAACGAAACTGACCCAAATGAACCAAAACATTACTATTGTGTCCAAAAAAGTGGATTGGGTGTGTTCGTTTCGTTTCTGGATGAATCGATGCAACCTTTCATTTCTGGCCTGTATCGGTGCATTAAATGCAACAATGGCATGGTTTTCGGCACAGTAACCAAACTGACCCAAAAGAAACCAAAACATCACTATTGGGTCCAAAAAAGTGGATTTAGTGCATTCATTTCGTTTCTGGACGAATCGGTGCATCGTTTCATTTCCGGCCCGGATCAGGGAATTAAATGCAACACCGGCATGGTTTTCGGCACAGAAACGAAACTGACCCAAACGAACCAAAACATCACTATTGGGTCCAAAAAAGTGGATTCGGCGCGTTCGATTCATTTCTAGACGAATCGGAGCATCGTTTTGTTTCGGGCACGTATCGGTGCATTAAATGCAACCCCGACATGGTTTTTGGCACAGTAACGAAACTGATCCAAATGAACCAAAACATCACTATTGGGTCAAAAAGTGGATTGGGTTGGTTCGTTTTATTTCTCGACGAATCGGTGCACCGTTTCATTTCCGGACCGGATCAATGCATTTAATGCAACACCGGCATGGTTTTCGGCACAGTAACAAAACTGACCTAAAACGAACCAAAACATCCCAATTGGGTCCAAAAAAGTGGATTCGGTGCGTTCGTTTCATTTCTGGACGAATCGGAGCATCGTTTTGTTTCGGGCACGTATCGGTGCATTAAATGCAACCCCGGCATGGTTGTTCGCGCAGTAACGAAACTGACCCAAACGAACCAAAACATCACTATTGGGTCAAAAAAAGTAGATTGTGTGCGTTCGTTTCGTTTCTTGTCGATTCGATGCATCGTTTCATTTCCGGCCCGGATCGGTGCATTAAATGTAACACCGGCATGGTTTTCGGCACAGTAACGAAACTGACCCAAATGAAACAAAACATCACTATTGGGTCAAAAAAGTGGATTGGGTGCGTTCGTTTAATTTCTGGACGAATCGGTGCACCATTTCATTTCTGGCCTGTATCGGTGCATTAAATGCAACACCGGCATGGTTTTCGGCACAAAAACGAAACTGACCCAAATAAAGCAAAACATTACTATTGGGTCCAAAAAAGTGGATTCGGTGTGTTCGTTTCATTTCTGGACGAATCGGAGCATCGTTTTGTTTCGGGCACGTATCGGTGCATTAAATGCAACCCCCGCATGGTTTTTGGCGCAGTAACGAAACTGACCCAAACGAACCAAAACATCACTATTGGGTCAAAAAAAGTAGATTGTGTGCGTTCGTTTCATTTCTTGTCGAATCGATGCATCGTTTCATTTCCGGCCCGGATCGATGCATTAAATGTAACACCGGCATGGTTTTCGGCACAGTAATGAAACTGACCCAAATGAAACAAAACATCACTATTGGGTCAAAAAAGTGGATTGGGTGGGTTCGTTTAATTTCTGGAGGAATCGGTGCACCATTTCATTTCTGGCCCGGATCGGTGCATTAAATGCAACACCGGCATGGTTTTCGGCACAATAACAAAACTGACCCAAATGAAGCAAAACATTACTATTGGGTCCAAAAAAATAGATTCGGTGTGTTCGTTTCATTTCTGGACGAATCGGAGCATCGTTTTGTTTCGGGCACGTATCGGTGCATTAAATGCAACCCCGGCATGGTTTTTGGCGCAGTAACGAAACTGACCCAAACGAACTAAAACATCACTATTGGGTCAAAAAAAGTAGATTGTGTGCGTTCATTTCGTTTCTTTTTGAATCGATGCATCGTTTCATTTCCGGCCCGGATCGGTGCATTAAATGTAACACCGGCATGGTTTTCGGCAGAGTAACGAAACTGACCCAAATGAAAGAAAACATCACTATTGGGTCAAAAAAGTGGATTGGGTGCGTTCGTTTAATTTCTGGACGAATCAGTGCACCATTTCATTTCCGGCCCGGATCGTTGCATTAAATGCAACACCGGCATGGTTTTCGGCACAATAACGAAACTGACCCAAATGAACCAAAACATTACTATTGTGTCCAAAAAAGTGGATTGGGTGTGTTCGTTTCGTTTCTGGATGAATCGATGCAACCTTTCATTTCTGGCCTGTATCGGTGCATTAAATGCAACAATGGCATGGTTTTTGGCACAGTAACCAAACTGACCCAAAAGGAACCAAAACATCACTATTGGGTGCAAAAAAGTGGATTCAGTGCATTCATTTCGTTTCTGGACGAATCGGTGCATCGTTTCATTTCTGGCCCGGATCAGGGAATTAAATGCAACACCGGCATGGTTTTCGGCACAGAAACGAAACTGACCCAAACGAACCAAAACATCACTATTGGGTCCAAAAAAGTGGATTCGGCGCGTTCGATTCATTTCTAGACGAATCGGAGCATCGTTTTGTTTCGGGCACGTATCGGTGCATTAAATGCAACCCCGGCATGGTTTTTGGCACAGTAACGAAACTGATCCAAACGAACCAAAACATCACTATTGGGTCAAAAAGTGGATTGGGTTGGTTCGTTTTATTTCTCGACGAATCGGTGCACCGTTTCATTTCCGGATCGGATCAATGCATTTAATGCAACACCGGCATGGTATTCGGCACAGTAACAAAACTGACCTAAAACGAACCAAAACATCCCAATTGGGTCCAAAAAAGTGGATTCGGTGCGTTCGTTTCATTTCTCGACGAATCGGAGCATCGTTTTGTTTCGGGCACGTATCGGTGCATTAAATGCAACCCCGGCATGGTTGTTCGCGCAGTAACGAAACTGACCCAAACGAACCAAAACATCACTATTGGGTCAAAAAAAGTAGATTGTGTGCGTTCGTTTCGTTTCTTGTCGATTCGATGCATCGTTTCATTTCCGGCCCGGATCGGTGCATTAAATGTAACACCGGCATGGTTTTCGGCACAGTAACGAAACTGACCCAAATGAAACAAAACATCACTATTGGGTCGAAAAAGTGGATTGGGTGCGTTCGTTTAATTTCTGGACGAATCGGTGCACCATTTCATTTCTGGCCTGTATCGGTGCATTAAATGCAACTCCGGCATGGTTTCGGCACAAAAACGAAACTGACCCAAATAAAGCAAAACATTACTATTGGGTCCAAAAAAGTGGATTCGGTGCGTTCGTTTCATTTCTGGACGAATCGGAGCATCGTTTTGTTTCGGGCACGTATCGGTGCATTAAATGCAACCCCCGCATGGTTTTTGGCGTAGTAACGAAACTGACCCAAACGAACCAAAACATCACTATTGGGTCAAAAAAAGTAGATTGTGTGCGTTCGTTTCGTTTCTTGTCGATTCGATGCATCGTTTCATTTCCGGCCCGGATCGATGCATTAAATGTAACACCGGCATGGTTTTCGGCACAGTAACGAAACTGACCCAAATGAAACAAAACATCACTATTGGGTCAAAAAAGTGGATTGGGTGCGTTCGTTTAATTTCTGGAGGAATCCGTGCACCATTTCATTTCCGGCCCGGATCGTTGCATTAAATGCAACACCGGCATGGTTTTCGGCACAATAACGAAACTGACCCAAATGAACCAAAACATTACTATTGTGTCCAAAAAAGTGGATTGGGTGTGTTCGTTTCGTTTCTGGATGAATCGGAGCATCGTTTTGTTTCTGGCCTGTATCGGTGCATTAAATGCAACCCCGGCATGGTTTTTGGCGCAGTAACGAAACTGACCCAAAAGAAACCAAAACATCACTATTGGGTCCCTAAAAGTGGATTCAGTGCATTCATTTCGTTTCTGGACGAATCGGTGCATCGTTTCATTTCCGGCCCGGATCAGGGAATTAAATGCAACACCGGCATGGTTTTCGGCACAGAAACGAAACTGACCCAAACGAACCAAAACATCACTATTGGGTCCAAAAAAGTGGATTCGGCGCGTTCGATTCATTTCTAGACGAATCGGAGCATCGTTTTGTTTCGGGCACGTATCGGTGCATTAAATGCAACCCCGGCATGGTTTTTGGCACAGTAACGAAACTGATCCAAATGAACCAAAACATCACTATTGGGTCAAAAAGTGGATTGGGTTGGTTCGTTTTATTTCTCGACGAATCGGTGCACCGTTTCATTTCCGGACCGGATCAATGCATTTAATGCAACACCGGCATGGTTTTCGGCACAGTAACAAAACTGACCTAAAACGAACCAAAACATCCCAATTGGGTAAAGAAAAGTGGATTCGGTGCATTCGTTTCATTTCTGGACGAATCGGAGCATCGTTTTGTTTCGGGCACGTATCGGTGCATTAAATGCAACCCCGGCATGGTTGTTCGCGCAGTAACGAAACTGACCCAAACGAACCAAAACATCACTATTGGGTCAAAAAAAGTAGATTGTGTGCGTTCGTTTCGTTTCTTGTCGATTCGATGCATCGTTTCATTTCCGGCCCGGATCGGTGCATTAAATGTAACACCGGCATGGTTTTCGGCCCAGTAACGAAACTGACCCAAATGAAACAAAACATCACTATTGGGTCAAAAAAGTGGATTGGGTGCGTTCGTTTAATTTCTGGACGAATCGGTGCACCATTTCATTTCTGGTCTGTATCGGTGCATTAAATGCAACACCGGCATGGTTTTCGGCACAAAAACGAAACTGACCCAAATAAAGCAAAACATTACTATTGGGTCCAAAAAAGTGGATTCGGTGTGTTCGTTTCATTTCTGGACGAATCGGAGCATCGTTTTGTTTCGGGCACGTATCGGTGCATTAAATGCAACCCCCGCATGGTTTTTGGCGCAGTAACGAAACTGACCCAAACGAACCAAAACATCACTATTGGGTCAAAAAAAGTAGATTGTGTGCGTTCGTTTCATTTCTTGTCGAATCGATGCATCGTTTCATTTCCGGCCCGGATCGATGCATTAAATGTAACACCGGCATGGTTTTCGGCACAGTAACGAAACTGACCCAAATGAAACAAAACATCACTATTGGGTCAAAAAAGTGGATTGGGTGCGTTCGTTTAATTTCTGGAGGAATCCGTGCCCCATTTCATTTCTGGCCCGGATCGGTGCATTAAATGCAACACCGGCATGGTTTTCGGCACAATAACGAAACCGACCCAAATGAAGCAAAACATTACTATTGGGTCCAAAAAAGTAGATTCGGTGTGTTCGTTTCATTTCTGGACGAATCGGAGCATCGTTTTGTTTCGGGCACGTATCGGTGCATTAAATGCAACCCCCGCATGGTTTTTGGCGCAGTAACGAAACTGACCCAAACGAACCAAAACATCACTATTGGGTCAAAAAAAGTAGATTGTGTGCGTTCATTTCGTTTCTTTTTGAATCGACGCATCGTTTCATTTCCGGCCCGGATCGGTGCATTAAATGTAACACCGGCATGGTTTTCCGCAGAGTAACGAAACTGACCCAAATGAAACAAAACATCACTATTGGGTCAAAAAAGTGGATTGGGTGCGTTCGTTTAATTTCTGGACGAATCGGTGCACCATTTCATTTCCGGCCCGGATCGTTGCATTAAATGCAACACCGGCATGGTTTTCGGCACAATAACGAAACTGACCCAAATGAACCAAAACATTACTATTGTGTCCAAAAAAGTGGATTGGGTGTGTTCGTTTCGTTTCAGGATGAATCGATGCAACCTTTCATTTCTGGCCTGTATCGGTGCATTAAATGCAACAATGGCATGGTTTTCGGCACAGTAACCAAACTGACCCAAAAGAAACCAAAACATCACTATTGGGTCCAAAAAAGTGGATTCAGTGCATTCATTTCGTTTCTGGACGAATCGGTGCATCGTTTCATTTCCGGCCCGGATCAGGGAATTAAATGCAACACCGGCATGGTTTTCGGCACAGAAACGAAACTGACCCAAACGAACCAAAACATCACTATTGGGTCCAAAAAAGTGGATTCGGCGCGTTCGATTCATTTCTAGACGAATCGGAGCATCGTTTTGTTTCGGGCACGTATCGGTGCATTAAATGCAACCCCGGCATGGTTTTTGGCACAGTAACGAAACTGATCCAAATGAACCAAAACATCACTATTGGGTCAAAAAGTGGATTGGGTTGGTTCGTTTTATTTCTCGACGAATCGGTGCACCGTTTCATTTCCGGACCGGATCAATGCATTTAATGCAACACCGGCATGGTTTTCGGCACAGTAACAAAACTGACCTAAAACGAACCAAAACATCCCAATTGGGTCCAAAAAAGTGGATTCGGTGCGTTCGTTTCATTTCTGGACGAATCGGAGCATCGTTTTGTTTCGGGCACGTATCGGTGCATTAAATGCAACCCCGGCATGGTTGTTCGCGCAGTAACGAAACTGACCCAAACGAACCAAAACATCACTATTGGGTCAAAAAAAGTAGATTGTGTGCGTTCGTTTCGTTTCTTGTCGATTCGATGCATCGTTTCATTTCCGGCCCGGATCGGTGCATTAAATGTATCACCGGCATGGTTTTCGGCACAGTAACGAAACTGACCCAAATGAAACAAAACATCACTATTGGGTCAAAAAAGTGGATTGGGTGCGTTCGTTTAATTTCTGGACGAATCGGTGCACCATTTCATTTCTGGTCTGTATCGGTGCATTAAATGCAACACCGGCATGGTTTTCGGCACAGTAACAAAACTGACCCAAATAAAGCAAAACATTACTATTGGGTCCAAAAAAGTGGATTCGGTGCGTTCGTTTCATTTCTGGACGAATCGGAGCATCGTTTTGTTTCGGGCACGTATCGGTGCATTAAATGCAACCCCCGCATGGTTTTTGGCGTAGTAACGAAACTGACCCAAACGAACCAAAACATCACTATTGGGTCAAAAAAAGTAGATTGTGTGCGTTCGTTTCGTTTCTTGTCGATTCGATGCATCGTTTCATTTCCGGCCCGGATCGATGCATTAAATGTAACACCGGCATGGTTTTCGGCACAGTAACGAAACTGACCCAAATGAAACAAAACATCACTATTGGGTCAAAAAAGTGGATTGGGTGCGTTCGTTTAATTTCTGGAGGAATCGGTGCACCATTTCATTTCTGGCCTGTATCGGTGCATTAAATGCAACACCGGCATGGTTTTCGGCACAATAACGAAACTGACCCAAATGAAGCAAAACATTACTATTGGGTCCAAAAAAGTAGATTCGGTGTGTTCGTTTCATTTCTGGACGAATCGGAGCATCGTTTTGTTTCGGGCACGTATCGGTGCATTAAATGCAACCCCGGCATGATTTTTGGCGCAGTAACGAAACTGACCCAAACGAACTAAAACATCACTATTGGGTCAAAAAAAGTAGATTGTGTGCGTTCGTTTCGTTTCTTTTTGAATCGATGCATCGTTTCATTTCCGGCCCGGATCGGTGCATTAAATGTAACACCGGCATGGTTTTCGGCAGAGTAACGAAACTGACCCAAATGAAACAAAACATCACTATTGGGTCAAAAAAGTGGATTGGGTGCGTTCGTTTAATTTCTGGACGAATCAGTGCACCATTTCAATTCCGGCCCGGATCGTTGCATTAAATGCAACACCGGCATGGTTTTCGGCACAATAACGAAACTGACCCAAATGAACCAAAACATTACTATTGTGTCCAAAAAAGTGGATTGGGTGTGTTCGTTTCGTTTCTGGATGAATCGATGCAACCTTTCATTTCTGGCCTGTATCGGTGCATTAAATGCAACAATGGCATGGTTTTCGGCACAGTAACCAAACTGACCCAAAAGAAACCAAAACATCACTATTGGGTCCAAAAAAGTGGATTTAGTGCATTCATTTCGTTTCTGGACGAATCGGTGCATCGTTTCATTTCCGGCCCGGATCAGGGAATTAAATGCAACACCGGCATGGTTTTCGGCACAGAAACGAAACTGACCCAAACGAACCAAAACATCACTATTGGGTCCAAAAAAGTGGATTCGGCGCGTTCGATTCATTTCTAGACGAATCGGAGCATCGTTTTGTTTCGGGCACGTATCGGTGCATTAAATGCAACCCCGACATGGTTTTTGGCACAGTAACGAAACTGATCCAAATGAACCAAAACATCACTATTGGGTCAAAAAGTGGATTGGGTTGGTTCGTTTTATTTCTCGACGAATCGGTGCACCGTTTCATTTCCGGACCGGATCAATGCATTTAATGCAACACCGGCATGGTTTTCGGCACAGTAACAAAACTGACCTAAAACGAACCAAAACATCCCAATTGGGTCCAAAAAAGTGGATTCGGTGCGTTCGTTTCATTTCTGGATGAATCGGAGCATCGTTTTGTTTCGGGCACGTATCGGTGCATTAAATGCAACCCCGGCATGGTTGTTCGGGCAGTAACGAAACTGACCCAAACGAACCAAAACATCACTATTGGGTCAAAAAAAGTAGATTGTGTGCGTTCGTTTCGTTTCTTGTCGATTCGATGCATCGTTTCATTTCCGGCCCGGATCGGTGCATTAAATGTAACACCGGCATGGTTTTCGGCACAGTAACGAAACTGACCCAAATGAAACAAAACATCACTATTGGGTCAAAAAAGTGGATTGGGTGCGTTCGTTTAATTTCTGGACGAATCGGTGCACCATTTCATTTCTGGCCTGTATCGGTGCATTAAATGCAACACCGGCATGGTTTTCGGCACAAAAACGAAACTGACCCAAATAAAGCAAAACATTACTATTGGGTCCAAAAAAGTGGATTCGGTGTGTTCGTTTCATTTCTGGACGAATCGGAGCATCGTTTTGTTTCGGGCACGTATCGGTGCATTAAATGCAACCCCCGCATGGTTTTTGGCGCAGTAACGAAACTGACCCAAACGAACCAAAACATCACTATTGGGTCAAAA
Source organism: Echinochloa phyllopogon (assembly GCA_033239725.1). Taxonomy (NCBI): domain Eukaryota; kingdom Viridiplantae; phylum Streptophyta; class Magnoliopsida; order Poales; family Poaceae; genus Echinochloa; species Echinochloa phyllopogon. Next base: position 37,879,876 of record BTCW01000018.1, read on the forward strand.
AAAGTAGATTGTGTGCGTTCGTTTCATTTCTTGTCGAATCGATGCATCGTTTCATTTCCGGCCCGGATCGATGCATTAAATGTAACACCGGCATGGTTTTCGGCACAGTAATGAAACTGACCCAAATGAAACAAAACATCACTATTGGGTCAAAAAAGTGGATTGGGTGGGTTCGTTTAATTTCTGGAGGAATCGGTGCACCATTTCATTTCTGGCCCGGATCGGTGCATTAAATGCAACACCGGCATGGTTTTCGGCACAATAACAAAACTGACCCAAATGAAGCAAAACATTACTATTGGGTCCAAAAAAATAGATTCGGTGTGTTCGTTTCATTTCTGGACGAATCGGAGCATCGTTTTGTTTCGGGCACGTATCGGTGCATTAAATGCAACCCCGGCATGGTTTTTGGCGCAGTAACGAAACTGACCCAAACGAACTAAAACATCACTATTGGGTCAAAAAAAGTAGATTGTGTGCGTTCATTTCGTTTCTTTTTGAATCGATGCATCGTTTCATTTCCGGCCCGGATCGGTGCATTAAATGTAACACCGGCATGGTTTTCGGCAGAGTAACGAAACTGACCCAAATGAAAGAAAACATCACTATTGGGTCAAAAAAGTGGATTGGGTGCGTTCGTTTAATTTCTGGACGAATCAGTGCACCATTTCATTTCCGGCCCGGATCGTTGCATTAAATGCAACACCGGCATGGTTTTCGGCACAATAACGAAACTGACCCAAATGAACCAAAACATTACTATTGTGTCCAAAAAAGTGGATTGGGTGTGTTCGTTTCGTTTCTGGATGAATCGATGCAACCTTTCATTTCTGGCCTGTATCGGTGCATTAAATGCAACAATGGCATGGTTTTTGGCACAGTAACCAAACTGACCCAAAAGGAACCAAAACATCACTATTGGGTGCAAAAAAGTGGATTCAGTGCATTCATTTCGTTTCTGGACGAATCGGTGCATCGTTTCATTTCTGGCCCGGATCAGGGAATTAAATGCAACACCGGCATGGTTTTCGGCACAGAAACGAAACTGACCCAAACGAACCAAAACATCACTATTGGGTCCAAAAAAGTGGATTCGGCGCGTTCGATTCATTTCTAGACGAATCGGAGCATCGTTTTGTTTCGGGCACGTATCGGTGCATTAAATGCAACCCCGGCATGGTTTTTGGCACAGTAACGAAACTGATCCAAACGAACCAAAACATCACTATTGGGTCAAAAAGTGGATTGGGTTGGTTCGTTTTATTTCTCGACGAATCGGTGCACCGTTTCATTTCCGGATCGGATCAATGCATTTAATGCAACACCGGCATGGTATTCGGCACAGTAACAAAACTGACCTAAAACGAACCAAAACATCCCAATTGGGTCCAAAAAAGTGGATTCGGTGCGTTCGTTTCATTTCTCGACGAATCGGAGCATCGTTTTGTTTCGGGCACGTATCGGTGCATTAAATGCAACCCCGGCATGGTTGTTCGCGCAGTAACGAAACTGACCCAAACGAACCAAAACATCACTATTGGGTCAAAAAAAGTAGATTGTGTGCGTTCGTTTCGTTTCTTGTCGATTCGATGCATCGTTTCATTTCCGGCCCGGATCGGTGCATTAAATGTAACACCGGCATGGTTTTCGGCACAGTAACGAAACTGACCCAAATGAAACAAAACATCACTATTGGGTCGAAAAAGTGGATTGGGTGCGTTCGTTTAATTTCTGGACGAATCGGTGCACCATTTCATTTCTGGCGTGTATCGGTGCATTAAATGCAACTCCGGCATGGTTTCGGCACAAAAACGAAACTGACCCAAATAAAGCAAAACATTACTATTGGGTCCAAAAAAGTGGATTCGGTGTGTTCGTTTCATTTCTGGACGAATCGGAGCATCGTTTTGTTTCGGGCACGTATCGGTGCATTAAATGCAACCCCGGCATGATTTTTGGCGCAGTAACGAAACTGACCCAAACGAACTAAAACATCACTATTGGGTCAAAAAAAGTAGATTGTGTGCGTTCATTTCGTTTCTTTTTGAATCGAAGCATCGTTTCATTTCCGGCCCGGATCGGTGCATTAAATGTAACACCGGCATGGTTTTCGGCAGAGTAACGAAACTGACCCAAATGAAACAAAACATCACTATTGGGTCAAAAAAGTGGATTGGGTGCGTTCGTTTAATTTCTGGACGAATCGGTGCACCATTTCATTTCCGGCCCGGATCGTTGCATTAAATGCAACACCGGCATGGTTTTCGGCACAATCACGAAACTGACCCAAATGAACCAAAACGTTACTATTGTGTCCAAAAAAGTGGATTGGGTGTGTTCGTTTCGTTTCTGGATGAATCGATGCAACCTTTCATTTCTGGCCTGTATCGGTGCATTAAATGCAACAATGGCATGGTTTTCGGCACAGTAACCAAACTGACCCAAAAGAAACCAAAACATCACTATTGGGTCCAAAAAAGTGGATTCAGTGCATTCATTTCGTTTCTGGACGAATCGGTGCATCGTTTCATTTCCGGCCCGGATCAGGGAATTAAATGCAACACCGGCATGGTTTTCGGCACAGAAACGAAACTGACCCAAACGAACCAAAACATCACTATTGGGTCCAAAAAAGTGGATTCGGCGCGTTCGATTCATTTCTAGACGAATCGGAGCATCGTTTTGTTTCGGGCAGGTATCAGTGCATTAAATGCAACCCCGACATGGTTTTTGGCACAGTAACGAAAGTGATCCAAATGAACCAAAACATCACTATTGGGTCAAAAAGTGGATTGGGTTGGTTCGTTTTATTTCTCGACGAATCGGTGCACCGTTTCATTTCCGGACCGGATCAATGCATTTAATGCAACACTGGCATGGTTTTCGGCACAGTAACAAAACTGACCTAAAACGAACCAAAACATCCCAATTGGGTCCAAAAAAGTGGATTCGGTGCGTTCGTTTCATTTCTGGATGAATCGGAGCATCGTTTTGTTTCGGGCACGTATCGGTGCATTAAATGCAACCCCGGCATGGTTGTTCGGGCAGTAACGAAACTGACCCAAACGAACCAAAACATCACTATTGGGTCAAAAAATGTGGATTGGGTGCGTTCATTTTGTTTCTGGTTGAATCGGTGCATCGTTTCATTTCCGGCCCGGATCGATGCATTAAATGCAACACCGGCATGGTTTTCGGCACAGTAACGAAACTGATCCAAACGAACCAAAACATCCCTATTGGGTCAAAAAGTGGATTGGGTGCGTTCGTTTAATTTCTGGACGAATCGGTGCACCATTTCATTTCTGGTCTGTATCGGTGCATTAAATGCAACACCGGCATGGTTTTCGGCACAAAAACGAAACTGACCCAAATAAAGCAAAACATTACTATTGGGTCCAAAAAAGTGGATTCGGTGTGTTCGTTTCATTTCTGGACGAATCGGAGCATCGTTTTGTTTCGGGCACGTATCGGTGCATTAAATGCAACCCCCGCATGGTTTTTGGCGCAGTAACGAAACTGACCCAAACGAACCAAAACATTACTATTGGGTCCAAAAAAGTGGATTGGGTGCGTTCATTTTGTTTCTGGTTGAATCGGTGCATCGTTTCATTTCCGGCCCGGATCGATGCATTAAATGCAACACCGGCATGGTTTTCGGCACAGTAACGAAACTGATCCAAACGAACCAAAACATCCCTATTGGGTCAAAAAGTGGATTGGGTTGGTTCATTTTATTTCTCGACGAATCGGTGCACCGTTTCATTTCCGGACCGGATCAATGCATTTAATGCAACACCGGCATGGTTTTCGGCACAGTAACAAAACTGACCTAAAACGAACCAAAACATCCCAATTGGGTCCAAAAAAGTGGATTCGGTGCGTTCGTTTCATTTCTGGACGAATCGGATCATCGTTTTGTTTCGGGCACGTTTCGGTGCATTAAATGCAACCCCGGCATGGTTGTTCGCGCAGTAACGAAACTGACCCAAACGAACCAAAACATCACTATTGGGTCAAAAAAAGTAGATTGTGTGCGTTCGTTTCGTTTCTTGTCGATTCGATGCATCGTTTCATTTCCGGCCCGGATCGGTGCATTAAATGTAACACCGGCATGGTTTTCGGCACAGTAACGAAACTGACCCAAATGAAACAAAACATCACTATTGGGTCAAAAAAGTGGATTGGGTGCGTTCGTTTAATTTCTGGACGAATCGGTGCACCATTTCATTTCTGGCCTGTATCGGTGCATTAAATGCAACACCGGCATGGTTTTCGGCACAAAAACGAAACTGACCCAAATAAAGCAAAACATTACTATTGGGTCCAAAAAAGTGGATTCGGTGTGTTCGTTTCATTTCTGGACGAATCGGAGCATCGTTTTGTTTCGGGCACGTATCGGTGCATTAAATGCAACCCCCGCATGGTTTTTGGCGCAGTAACGAAACTGACCCAAACGAACCAAAACATCACTATTGGGTCAAAAAAAGTAGATTGTGTGCGTTCGTTTCATTTCTTGTCGAATCGATGCATCGTTTCATTTCCGGCCCGGATCGATGCATTAAATGTAACACCGGCATGGTTTTCGGCACAGTAATGAAACTGACCCAAATGAAACAAAACATCACTATTGGGTCAAAAAAGTGGATTGGGTGCGTTCGTTTAATTTCTGGAGGAATCGGTGCACCATTTCATTTCTGGCCCGGATCGGTGCATTAAATGCAACACCGGCATGGTTTTCGGCACAATAACAAAACTGACCCAAATGAAGCAAAACATTACTATTGGGTCCAAAAAAATAGATTCGGTGTGTTCGTTTCATTTCTGGACGAATCGGAGCATCGTTTTGTTTCGGGCACGTATCGGTGCATTAAATGCAACCCCGGCATGGTTTTTGGCGCAGTAACGAAACTGACCCAAACGAACTAAAACATCACTATTGGGTCAAAAAAAGTAGATTGTGTGCGTTCATTTCGTTTCTTTTTGAATCGATGCATCGTTTCATTTCCGGCCCGGATCGGTGCATTAAATGTAACACCGGCATGGTTTTCGGCAGAGTAACGAAACTGACCCAAATGAAAGAAAACATCACTATTGGGTCAAAAAAGTGGATTGGGTGCGTTCGTTTAATTTCTGGCCGAATCAGTGCACCATTTCATTTCCGGCCCGGATCGTTGCATTAAATGCAACACCGGCATGGTTTTCGGCACAATAACGAAACTGACCCAAATGAACCAAAACATTACTATTGTGTCCAAAAAAGTGGATTGGGTGTGTTCGTTTCGTTTCTGGATGAATCGATGCAACCTTTCATTTCTGGCCTATATCGGTGCATTAAATGCAACAATGGCATGGTTTTTGGCACAGTAACCAAACTGACCCAAAAGGAACCAAAACATCACTATTGGGTGCAAAAAAGTGGATTCAGTGCATTCATTTCGTTTCTGGACGAATCGGTGCATCGTTTCATTTCCGGCCCGGATCAGGGAATTAAATGCAACACCGGCATGGTTTTCGGCACAGAAACGAAACTGACCCAAACGAACCAAAACATCACTATTGGGTCCAAAAAAGTGGATTCGGCGCGTTCGATTCATTTCTAGACGAATCGGAGCATCGTTTTGTTTCGGGCACGTATCGGTGCATTAAATGCAACCCCGGCATGGTTTTTGGCACAGTAACGAAACTGATCCAAACGAACCAAAACATCACTATTGGGTCAAAAAGTGGATTGGGTTGGTTCGTTTTATTTCTCGACGAATCGGTGCACCGTTTCATTTCCGGATCGGATCAATGCATTTAATGCAACACCGGCATGGTTTTCGGCACAGTAACAAAACTGACCTAAAACGAACCAAAACATCCCAATTGGGTCCAAAAAAGTGGATTCGGTGCGTTCGTTTCATTTCTCGACGAATCGGAGCATCGTTTTGTTTCGCGCACGTATCGGTGCATTAAATGCAACCCCGGCATGGTTGTTCGCGCAGTAACGAAACTGACCCAAACGAACCAAAACATCACTATTGGGTCAAAAAAAGTAGATTGTGTGCGTTCGTTTCGTTTCTTGTCGATTCGATGCATCGTTTCATTTCCGGCCCGGATCGGTGCATTAAATGTAACACCGGCATGGTTTTCGGCACAGTAACCAAACTGACCCAAATGAAACAAAACATCACTATTGGGTCGAAAAAGTGGATTGGGTGCGTTCGTTTAATTTCTGGACGAATCGGTGCACCATTTCATTTCTGGCCTGTATCGGTGCATTAAATGCAACACCGGCATGGTTTCGGCACAAAAACGAAACTGACCCAAATAAAGCAAAACATTACTATTGGGTCCAAAAAAGTGGATTCGGTGTGTTCGTTTCATTTCTGGACGAATCGGAGCATCGTTTTGTTTCGGGCACGTATCGGTGCATTAAATGCAACCCCGGCATGATTTTTGGCGCAGTAACGAAACTGACCCAAACGAACTAAAACATCACTATTGGGTCAAAAAAAGTAGATTGTGTGCGTTCATTTCGTTTCTTTTTGAATCGATGCATCGTTTCATTTCCGGCCCGGATCGGTGCATTAAATGTAACACCGGCATGGTTTTCGGCAGAGTAACGAAACTGACCCAAATGAAACAAAACATCACTATTGGGTCAAAAAAGTGGATTGGGTGCGTTCGTTTAATTTCTGGACGAATCGGTGCACCATTTCATTTCCGGCCCGGATCGTTGCATTAAATGCAACACCGGCATGGTTTTCGGCACAATAACGAAACTGACCCAAATGAACCAAAACATTACTATTGTGTCCAAAAAAGTGGATTGGGTGTGTTCGTTTTGTTTCTGGATGAATCGATGCAACCTTTCATTTCTGGCCTGTATCGGTGCATTAAATGCAACAATGGCATGGTTTTCGGCACAGTAACCAAACTGACCCAAAAGAAACCAAAACATCACTATTGGGTCCAAAAAAGTGGATTCAGTGCATTCATTTCGTTTCTGGACGAATCGGTGCATCGTTTCATTTCCGGCCCGGATCAGGGAATTAAATGCAACACCGGCATGGTTTTCGGCACAGAAACGAAACTGACCCAAACGAACCAAAACATCACTATTGGGTCCAAAAAAGTGGATTCGGCGCGTTCGATTCATTTCTAGACGAATCGGAGCATCGTTTTGTTTCGGGCACGTATCAGTGCATTAAATGCAACCCCGACATGGTTTTTGGCACAGTAACGAAACTGATCCAAATGAACCAAAACATCACTATTGGGTCAAAAAGTGGATTGGGTTGGTTCGTTTTATTTCTCGACGAATCGGCGCACCGTTTCATTTCCGGACCGGATCAATGCATTTAATGCAACACCGGCATGGTTTTCGGCACAGTAACAAAACTAACCTAAAATGAACCAAAACATCCCAATTGGGTCCAAAAAAGTGGATTCGGTGCGTTCGTTTCATTTCTGGACGAATCGGAGCATCGTTTTGTTTCGGGCACGTTTCGGTGCATTAAATGCAACCCCGGCATGGTTGTTCGCGCAGTAACGAAACTGACCCAAACGAACCAAAACATCACTATTGGGTCAAAAAAAGTAGATTGTGTGCGTTCGTTTCGTTTCTTGTCGATTCGATGCATCGTTTCATTTCCGGCCCGGATCGGTGCATTAAATGTAACACCGGCATGGTTTTCGGCACAGTAACGAAACTGACCCAAATGAAACAAAACATCACTATTGGGTCAAAAAAGTGGATTGGGTGCGTTCGTTTAGATTCTGGACGAATCGGTGCACCATTTCATTTCTGGCCTGTATCGGTGCATTAAATGCAACACCGGCATGGTTTTCGGCACAAAAACGAAACTGACCCAAATAAAGCAAAACATTACTATTGGGTCCAAAAAAGTGGATTCGGTGTGTTCGTTTCATTTCTGGACGAATCGGAGCATCGTTTTGTTTCGGGCACGTATCGGTGCATTAAATTCAACCCCCGCATGGTTTTTGGCGCAGTAACGAAACTGACCCAAACGAACCAAAACATCACTATTGGGTCAAAAAAGTAGATTGTGTGCGTTCGTTTCATTTCTTGTCGAATCGATGCATCGTTTCATTTCCGGCCCGGATCGATGCATTAAATGTAACACCGGCATGGTTTTCGGCACAGTAATGAAACTGACCCAAATGAAACAAAACATCACTATTGGGTCAAAAAAGTGGATTGGGTGCGTTCGTTTAATTTCTGGAGGAATCGGTGCACCATTTCATTTCTGGCCCGGATCGGTGCATTAAATGCAACACCGGCATGGTTTTCGGCACAATAACAAAACTGACCCAAATGAAGCAAAACATTACTATTGGGTCCAAAAAAATAGATTCGGTGTGTTCGTTTCATTTCTGGACAAATCGGAGCATCGTTTTGTTTCGGGCACGTATCGGTGCATTAAATGCAACCCCGGCATGATTTTTGGCGCAGTAACGAAACTGACCCAAACGAACTAAAACATCACTATTGGGTCAAAAAAAGTAGATTGTGTGCGTTCATTTCGTTTCTTTTTGAATCAAAGCATCGTTTCATTTCCGGCCCGGATCGGTGCATTAAATGTAACACCGGCATGGTTTTCGGCAGAGTAACGAAACTGACCCAAATGAAACAAAACATCACTATTGGGTCAAAAAAGTGGATTGGGTGCGTTCGTTTAATTTCTGGACGAATCGGTGCACCATTTCATTTCCGGCCCGGATCGTTGCATTAAATGCAACACCGGCATGGTTTTCGGCACAATAACGAAACTGACCCAAATGAACCAAAACATTACTATTGTGTCCAAAAAAGTGGATTGGGTGTGTTCGTTTCGTTTCTGGATGAATCGATGCAACCTTTCATTTCTGGCCTGTATCGGTGCATTAAATGCAACAATGGCATGGTTTTCGGCACAGTAACCAAACTGACCCAAAAGAAACCAAAACATCACTATTGGGTCCAAAAAAGTGGATTCAGTGCATTCATTTCGTTTCTGGACGAATCGGTGCATCGTTTCATTTCCGGCCCGGATCAGGGAATTAAATGCAACACCGGCATGGTTTTCGGCACAGAAACGAAACTGACCCAAACGAACCAAAACATCACTATTGGGTCCAAAAAAGTGGATTCGGCGCGTTCGATTCATTTCTAGACGAATCGGAGCATCGTTTTGTTTCGGGCACGTATCAGTGCATTAAATGCAAGCCCGACATGGTTTTTGGCACAGTAACGAAACTGATCCAAATGAACCAAAACATCACTATTGGGTCAAAAAGTGGATTGGGTTGGTTCGTTTTATTTCTCGACGAATCGGTGCACCGTTTCATTTCCGGACCGGATCAATGCATTTAATGCAACACCGGCATGGTTTTCGGCACAGTAACAAAACTGACCTAAAACGAACCAAAACATCCCAATTGGGTCCAAAAAAGTGGATTCGGTGCGTTCGTTTCATTTCTGGATGAATCGGAGCATCGTTTTGTTTCGGGCACGTATCGGTGCATTAAATGCAACCCCGGCATGGTTGTTCGGGCAGTAACGAAACTGACCCAAACGAACCAAAACATCACTATTGGGTCAAAAAAAGTAGATTGTGTGCGTTCGTTTCGTTTCTTGTCGATTCGATGCATCGTTTCATTTCCGGCCCGGATCGGTGCATTAAATGTAACACCGGCATGGTTTTCGGCACAGTAACGAAACTGACCCAAATGAAACAAAACATCACTATTGGGTCAAAAAAGTGGATTCAGTGCATTCATTTCGTTTCTGGACGAATCGGTGCATCGTTTCATTTCCGGCCCGGATCAGGGAATTAAATGCAACACCGGCATGGTTTTCGGCACAGAAACGAAACTGACCCAAATAAAGCAAAACATTACTATTGGGTCCAAAAAAGTGGATTCGGTGTGTTCGTTTCATTTCTGGACGAATCGGAGCATCGTTTTGTTTCGGGCACGTATCGGTGCATTAAATGCAACCCCCGCATGGTTTTTGGCGCAGTAACGAAACTGACCCAAACGAACCAAAACATCACTATTGGGTCAAAAAAAGTAGATTGTGTGCGTTCGTTTCATTTCTTGTCGAATCGATGCATCGTTTCATTTCCGGCCCGGATCGATGCATTAAATGTAACACCGGCATGGTTTTCGGCACAGTAATGAAACTGACCCAAATGAAACAAAACATCACTATTGGGTCAAAAAAGTGGATTGGGTGCGTTCGTTTAATTTCTGGAGGAATCGGTGCACCATTTCATTTCTGGCCCGGATCGGTGCATTAAATGCAACACCGGCATGGTTTTCGGCACAATAACAAAACTGACCCAAATGAAGCAAAACATTACTATTGGGTCCAAAAAAATAGATTCGGTGTGTTCGTTTCATTTCTGGACGAATCGGAGCATCGTTTTGTTTCGGGCACGTATCGGTGCATTAAATGCAACCCCGGCATGGTTTTTGGCGCAGTAACAAAACTGACCCAAACGAACTAAAACATCACTATTGGGTCAAAAAAAGTAGATTGTGTGCGTTCATTTCGTTTCTTTTTGAATCGATGCATCGTTTCATTTCCGGCCCGGATCGGTGCATTAAATGTAACACCGGCATGGTTTTCGGCAGAGTAACGAAACTGACCCAAATGAAAGAAAACATCACTATTGGGTCAAAAAAGTGGATTGGGTGCGTTCGTTTAATTTCTGGACGAATCAGTGCACCATTTCATTTCCGGCCCGGATCGTTGCATTAAATGCAACACCGGCATGGTTTTCGGCACAATAACGAAACTGACCCAAATGAACCAAAACATTACTATTGTGTCCAAAAAAGTGGATTGGGTGTGTTCGTTTCGTTTCTGGATGAATCGATGCAACCTTTCATTTCTGGCCTGTATCGGTGCATTAAATGCAACAATGGCATGGTTTTTGGCACAGTAACCAAACTGACCCAAAAGGAACCAAAACATCACTATTGGGTGCAAAAAAGTGGATTCAGTGCATTCATTTCGTTTCTGGACGAATCGGTGCATCGTTTCATTTCCGGCCCGGATCAGGGAATTAAATGCAACACCGGCATGGTTTTCGGCACAGAAACGAAACTGACCCAAACGAACCAAAACATCACTATTGGGTCCAAAAAAGTGGATTCGGCGCGTTCGATTCATTTCTAGACGAATCGGAGCATCGTTTTGTTTCGGGCACGTATCGGTGCATTAAATGCAACCCCGGCATGGTTTTTGGCACAGTAACGAAACTGATCCAAACGAACCAAAACATCACTATTGGGTCAAAAAGTGGATTGGGTTGGTTCGTTTTATTTCTCGACGAATCGGTGCACCGTTTCATTTCCGGATCGGATCAATGCATTTAATGCAACACCGGCATGGTTTTCGGCACACTAACAAAACTGACCTAAAACGAACCAAAACATCCCAATTGGGTCCAAAAAAGTGGATTCGGTGCGTTCGTTTCATTTCTCGACGAATCGGAGCATCGTTTTGTTTCGGGCACGTATCGGTGCATTAAATGCAACCCCGGCATGGTTGTTCGCGTAGTAACGAAACTGACCCAAACGAACCAAAACATCACTATTGGGTCAAAAAAAGTAGATTGTGTGCGTTCGTTTCGTTTCTTGTCGATTCGATGCATCGTTTCATTTCCGGCCCGGATCGGTGTATTAAATGTATTAAATGTAACACCGGCATGGTTTTCGGCACAGTAACGAAACTGACCCAAATGAAACAAAACATCACTATTGGGTCAAAAAAGTGGATTGGGTGCGTTCGTTTAATTTCTGGACGAATCGGTGCACCATTTCATTTCTGGTCTGTATCGGTGCATTAAATGCAACACCGGCATGGTTTTCGGCACAAAAACGAAACTGACCCAAATAAAGCAAAACATTACTATTGGGTCCAAAAAAGTGGATTCGGTGTGTTCGTTTCATTTCTGGACGAATCGGAGCATCGTTTTGTTTCGGGCACGTATCGGTGCATTAAATGCAACCCCCGCATGGTTTTTGGCGCAGTAACGAAACTGACCCAAACGAACCAAAACATCACTATTGGGTCAAAAAAAGTAGATTGTGTGCGTTCGTTTCATTTCTTGTCGAATCGCTGCATCGTTTCATTTCCGGCCCGGATCGATGCATTAAATGTAACACCGGCATGGTTTTCGGCACAGTAACGAAACTGACCCAAATGAAACAAAACATCACTATTGGGTCAAAAAAGTGGATTGGGTGCGTTCGTTTAATTTCTGGAGGAATCGGTGCACCATTTCATTTCTGGCCCGGATCGGTGCATTAAATGCAACACCGGCATGGTTTTCGGCACAATAACGAAACTGACCCAAATGAAGCAAAACATTACTATTGGGTCCAAAAAAGTAGATTCGGTGTGTTCGTTTCATTTATGGACGAATCGGAGCATCGTTTTGTTTCGGGCACGTATCGGTGCATTAAATGCAACCCCGGCATGGTTTTTGGCGCAGTAACGAAACTGACCCAAACGAACCAAAACATCACTATTGGGTCAAAAAAAGTAGATTGTGTGCGTTCGTTTCGTTTCTTTTTGAATCGATGCATCGTTTCATTTCCGGCCCGGATCGGTGCATTAAATGTAACACCGGCATGGTTTTCGGCAGAGTAACGAAACTGACCCAAATGAAACAAAACATCATTATTGGGTCAAAAAAGTGGATTGGGTGCGTTCGTTTAATTTCTGGACGAATCGGTGCACCATTTCATTTCCGGCCCGGATCGTTGCATTAAATGCAACACCGGCATGGTTTTCGGCACAATAACGAAACTGACCCAAATGAACCAAAACATTACTATTGTGTCCAAAAAAGTGGATTGGGTGTGTTCGTTTCGTTTCTGGATGAATCGATGCAACCTTTCATTTCTGGCCTGTATCGGTGCATTAAATGCAACAATGGCATGGTTTTTGGCACAGTAACCAAACTGACCCAAAAGGAACCAAAACATCACTATTGGGTCCAAAAAAGTGGATTCAGTGCATTCATTTCGTTTCTGGACGAATCGGTGCATCGTTTCATTTCCGGCCCGGATCAGGGAATTAAATGCAACACCGGCATGGTTTTCAGCACAGAAACGAAACTGACCCAAACGAACCAAAACATCACTATTGGGTCCAAAAAAGTGGATTCGGCGCGTTCGATTCATTTCTAGACGAATCGGAGCATCGTTTTGTTTCGGGCACGTATCGGTGCATTAAATGCAACCCCGGCATGGTTTTTGGCACAGTAACGAAACTGATCCAAACGAACCAAAACATCACTATTGGGTCAAAAAGTGGATTGGGTTGGTTCATTTTATTTCTCGACGAATCGGTGCACCGTTTCATTTCCGGATCGGATCAATGCATTTAATGCAACACCGGCATGGTTTTCGGCACAGTAACAAAACTGACCTAAAACGAACCAAAACATCCCAATTGGGTCCAAAAAAGTGGATTCGGTGCGTTCGTTTCATTTCTCGACGAATCGGAGCATCGTTTTGTTTCGGGCACGTATCGGTGCATTAAATGCAACCCCGGCATGGTTGTTCGCGTAGTAACGAAACTGACCCAAACGAACCAAAACATCACTATTGGGTCAAAAAAAGTAGATTGTGTGCGTTCGTTTCGTTTCTTGTCGATTCGATGCATCGTTTCATTTCCGGCCCGGATCGGTGCATTAAATGTAACACCGGCATGGTTTTCGGCACAGTAACGAAACTGACCGAAATGAAACAAAACATCACTATTGGGTCGAAAAAGTGGATTGGGTGCGTTCGTTTAATTTCTGGACGAATCGGTGCACCATTTCATTTCTGGCCTGTATCGGTGCATTAAATGCAACACCGGCATGGTTTCGGCACAAAAACGAAACTGACCCAAATAAAGCAAAACATTACTATTGGGTCCAAAAAAGTGGATTCGGTGTGTTCGTTTCATTTCTGGACGAATCGGAGCATCGTTTTGTTTCGGGCACGTATCGGTGCATTAAATGCAACCCCGGCATGATTTTTGGCGCAGTAACGAAACTGACCCAAACGAACTAAAACATCACTATTGGGTCAAAAAAAGTAGATTGTGTGCGTTCATTTCGTTTCTTTTTGAATCGATGCATCGTTTCATTTCCGGCCCGGATCGGTGCATTAAATGTAACACCGGCATGGTTTTCGGCAGAGTAACGAAACTGACCCAAATGAAACAAAACATCACTATTGGGTCAAAAAAGTGGATTGGGTGCGTTCGTTTAATTTCTGGACGAATCGGTGCACCATTTCATTTCCGGCCCGGATCGTTGCATTAAATGCAACACCGGCATGGTTTTCGGCACAATAACGAAACTGACCCAAATGAACCAAAACATTACTATTGTGTCCAAAAAAGTGGATTGGGTGTGTTCGTTTCGTTTCTGGATGAATCGATGCAACCTTTCATTTCTGGCCTGTATCGGTGCATTAAATGCAACAATGGCATGGTTTTTGGCACAGTAACCAAACTGACCCAAAAGGAACCAAAACATCACTATTGGGTCCAAAAAAGTGGATTCAGTGCATTCATTTCGTTTCTGGACGAATCGGTGCATCGTTTCATTTCCGGCCCGGATCAGGGAATTAAATGCAACACCGGCATGGTTTTCAGCACAGAAACGAAACTGACCCAAACGAACCAAAACATCACTATTGGGTCCAAAAAAGTGGATTCGGCGCGTTCGATTCATTTCTAGACGAATCGGAGCATCGTTTTGTTTCGGGCACGTATCGGTGCATTAAATGCAACCCCGGCATGGTTTTTGGCACAGTAACGAAACTGATCCAAACGAACCAAAACATCACTATTGGGTCAAAAAGTGGATTGGGTTGGTTCGTTTTATTTCTCGACGAATCGGTGCACCGTTTCATTTCCGGATCGGATCAATGCATTTAATGCAACACCGGCATGGTTTTCGGCACAGTAACAAAACTGACCTAAAACGAACCAAAACATCCCAATTGGGTCCAAAAAAGTGGATTCGGTGCGTTCGTTTCATTTCTCGACGAATCGGAGCATCGTTTTGTTTCGGGCACGTATCGGTGCATTAAATGCAACCCCGGCATGGTTGTTCGCGCAGTAACGAAACTGACCCAAACGAACCAAAACATCACTATTGGGTCAAAAAAAGTAGATTGTGTGCGTTCGTTTCGTTTCTTGTCGATTCGATGCATCGTTTCATTTCCGGCCCGGATCGGTGCATTAAATGTAACACCGGCATGGTTTTCGGCACAGTAACGAAACTGACCGAAATGAAACAAAACATCACTATTGGGTCGAAAAAGTGGATTGGGTGCGTTCGTTTAATTTCTGGACGAATCGGTGCACCATTTCATTTCTGGCCTGTATCGGTGCATTAAATGCAACACCGGCATGGTTTCGGCACAAAAACGAAACTGACCCAAATAAAGCAAAACATTACTATTGGGTCCAAAAAAGTGGATTCGGTGTGTTCGTTTCATTTCTGGACGAATCGGAGCATCGTTTTGTTTCGGGCACGTATCGGTGCATTAAATGCAACCCCGGCATGATTTTTGGCGCAGTAACGAAACTGACCCAAACGAACTAAAACATCACTATTGGGTCAAAAAAAGTAGATTGTGTGCGTTCATTTCGTTTCTTTTTGAATCGATGCATCGTTTCATTTCCGGCCCGGATCGGTGCATTAAATGTAACACCGGCATGGTTTTCGGCAGAGTAACGAAACTGACCCAAATGAAACAAAACATCACTATTGGGTCAAAAAAGTGGATTGGGTGCGTTCGTTTAATTTCTGGACGAATCGGTGCACCATTTCATTTCCGGCCCGGATCGTTGCATTAAATGCAACACCGGCATGGTTTTCGGCACAATAACGAAACTGACCCAAATGAACCAAAACATTACTATTGTGTCCAAAAAAGTGGATTGGGTGTGTTCGTTTCGTTTCTGGATGAATCGTTGCAACCTTTCATTTCTGGCCTGTATCGGTGCATTAAATGCAACAATGGCATGGTTTTCGGCACAGTAACCAAACTGACCCAAAAGAAACCAAAACATCACTATTGGGTCCAAAAAAGTGGATTCAGTGCATTCATTTCGTTTCTGGACGAATCGGTGCATCGTTTCATTTCCGGCCCGGATCAGGGAATTAAATGCAACACCGGCATGGTTTTCGGCACAGAAACGAAACTGACCCAAACGAACCAAAACATCACTATTGGGTCCAAAAAAGTGGATTCGGCGCGTTCGATTCATTTCTAGACGAATCGGAGCATCGTTTTGTTTCGGGCACGTATCAGTGCATTAAATGCAACCCCGACATGGTTTTTGGCACAGTAACGAAACTGATCCAAATGAACCAAAACATCACTATTGGGTCAAAAAGTGGATTGGGTTGGTTCGTTTTATTTCTCGACGAATCGGTGCACCGTTTCATTTCCGGATCGGATCAATGCATTTAATGCAACACCGGCATGGTTTTCGGCACAGTAACAAAACTGACCTAAAACGAACCAAAACATCCCAATTGGGTCCAAAAAAGTGGATTCGGTGCGTTCGTTTCATTTCTGGACGAATCGGAGCATCGTTTTGTTTCGGGCACGTTTCGGTGCATTAAATGCAACCCCGGCATGGTTGTTCGCGCAGTAACGAAACTGACCCAAACGAACCAAAACATCACTATTGGGTCAAAAAAAGTAGATTGTGTGCGTTCGTTTCGTTTCTTGTCGATTCGATGCATCGTTTCATTTCCGGCCCGGATCGGTGCATTAAATGTAACACCGGCATGGTTTTCGCCACAGTAACGAAACTGACCCAAATGAAACAAAACATCACTATTGGGTCAAAAAAGTGGATTGGGTGCGTTCGTTTAATTTCTGGATGAATCGGTGCACCATTTCATTTCTGGCCTGTATCGGTGCATTAAATGCAACACCGGCATGGTTTTCGGCACAAAAACGAAACTGACCCAAATAAAGCAAAACATTACTATTGGGTCCAAAAAAGTGGATTCGGTGTGTTCGTTTCATTTCTGGACGAATCGGAGCATCGTTTTGTTTCGGGCACGTATCGGTGCATTAAATGCAACCCCCGCATGGTTTTTGGCGCAGTAACGAAACTGACCCAAACGAACCAAAACATCACTATTGGGTCAAAAAAAGTAGATTGTGTGCGTTCGTTTCATTTCTTGTCGAATCGATGCATCGTTTCATTTCCTGCCCGGATCGATGCTTTAAATGTAACACCGGCATGGTTTTCGGCACAGTAATGAAACTGACCCAAATGAAACAAAACATCACTATTGGGTCAAAAAAGTGGATTGGGTGCGTTCGTTTAATTTCTGGAGGAATCGGTGCACCATTTCATTTCTGGCCCGGATCGGTGCATTAAATGCAACACCGGCATGGTTTTCGGCACAATAACAAAACTGACCCAAATGAAGCAAAACATTACTATTGGGTCCAAAAAAATAGATTCGGTGTGTTCGTTTCATTTCTGGACGAATCGGAGCATCGTTTTGTTTCGGGCACGTATCGGTGCATTAAATGCAACCCCGGCATGGTTTTTGGCGCAGTAACGAAACTGACCCAAACGAACTAAAACAACACTATTGGGTCAAAAAAAGTAGATTGTGTGCGTTCATTTCGTTTCTTTTTGAATCGATGCATCGTTTCATTTCCGGCCCGGATCGGTGCATTAGATGTAACACCGGCATGGTTTTCGGCAGAGTAACGAAACTGACCCAAATGAAAGAAAACATCACTATTGGGTCAAAAAAGTGGATTGGGTGCGTTCGTTTAATTTCTGGACGAATCAGTGCACCATTTCATTTCCGGCCCGGATCGTTGCATTAAATGCAACACCGGCATGGTTTTCGGCACAATAACGAAACTGACCCAAATGAACCAAAACATTACTATTGTGTCCAAAAAAGTGGATTGGGTGTGTTCGTTTCGTTTCTGGATGAATCGATGCAACCTTTCATTTCTGGCCTGTATCGGTGCATTAAATGCAACAATGGCATGGTTTTTGGCACAGTAACCAAACTGACCCAAAAGGAACCAAAACATCACTATTGGGTGCAAAAAAGTGGATTCAGTGCATTCATTTCGTTTCTGGACGAATCGGTGCATCGTTTCATTTCCGGCCCGGATCAGGGAATTAAATGCAACACCGGCATGGTTTTCGGCACAGAAACGAAACTGACCCAAACGAACCCAAACATCACTATTGGGTCCAAAAAAGTGGATTCGGCGCGTTCGATTCATTTCTAGACGAATCGGAGCATCGTTTTGTTTCGGGCACGTATCGGTGCATTAAATGCAACCCCGGCATGGTTTTTGGCACAGTAACGAAACTGATCCAAACGAACCAAAACATCACTATTGGGTCAAAAAGTGGATTGGGTTGGTTCGTTTTATTTCTCGACGAATCGGTGCACCGTTTCATTTCCGGATCGGATCAATGCATTTAATGCAACACCGGCATGGTTTTCGGCACAGTAACAAAACTGACCTAAAACGAACCAAAACATCCCAATTGGGTCCAAAAAAGTGGATTCGGTGCGTTCGTTTCATTTCTCGACGAATCGGAGCATCGTTTTGTTTCGGGCACGTATCGGTGCATTAAATGCAACCTCGGCATGGTTGTTCGCGCAGTAACGAAACTGACCCAAACGAACCAAAACATCACTATTGGGTCAAAAAAAGTAGATTGTGTGCGTTCGTTTCGTTTCTTGTCGATTCGATGCATCGTTTCATTTCCGGCCCGGATCGGTGTATTAAATGTATTAAATGTAACACCGGCATGGTTTTTGGCACAGTAACGAAACTGACCCAAATGAAACAAAACATCACTATTGGGTCAAAAAAGTGGATTGGGTGCGTTCGTTTAATTTCTGGACGAATCGGTGCACCATTTCATTTCTGGTCTGTATCGGTGCATTAAATGCAACACCGGCATGGTTTTCGGCACAAAAACGAAACTGACCCAAATAAAGCAAAACATTACTATTGGGTCCAAAAAAGTGGATTCGGTGTGTTCGTTTCATTTCTGGACGAATCGGAGCATCGTTTTGTTTCGGGCACGTATCGGTGCATTAAATGCAACCCCCGCATGGTTTTTGGCGCAGTAACGAAACTGACCCAAACGAACCAAAACATTACTATTGGGTCCAAAAAAGTGGATTGGGTGCGTTCATTTTGTTTCTGGTTGAATTGGTGCATCGTTTCATTTCCGGCCCGGATCGATGCATTAAATGCAACACCGGCATGGTTTTCGGCACAGTAACGAAACTGATCCAAACGAACCAAAACATCCCTATTGGGTCAAAAAGTGGATTGGGTTGGTTCGTTTTATTTCTCGACGAATCGGTGCACCGTTTCATTTCCGGACCGGATCAATGCATTTAATGCAACACCGGCATGGTTTTCGGCACAGTAACAAAACTGACCTAAAACGAACCAAAACATCCCAATTGGGTCCAAAAAAGTGGATTCGGTGCGTTCGTTTCATTTCTGGACGAATCGGATCATCGTTTTGTTTCGGGCACGTTTCGGTGCATTAAATGCAACCCCGGCATGGTTGTTCGCGCAGTAACGAAACTGACCCAAACGAACCAAAACATCACTATTGGGTCAAAAAAAGTAGATTGTGTGCGTTCGTTTCGTTTCTTGTCGATTCGATGCATCGTTTCATTTCCGGCCCGGATCGGTGCATTAAATGTAACACCGGCATGGTTTTCGGCACAGTAACGAAACTGACCCAAATGAAACAAAACATCACTATTGGGTCAAAAAAGTGGATTGGGTGCGTTCGTTTAATTTCTGGACGAATCGGTGCACCATTTCATTTCTGGCCTGTATCGGTGCATTAAATGCAACACCGGCATGGTTTTCGGCACAAAAACGAAACTGACCCAAATAAAGCAAAACATTACTATTGGGTCCAAAAAAGTGGATTCGGTGTGTTCGTTTCATTTCTGGACGAATCGGAGCATCGTTTTGTTTCGGGCACGTATCGGTGCATTAAATGCAACCCCGCATGGTTTTTGGCGCAGTAACGAAACTGACCCAAACGAACCAAAACATCACTATTGGGTCAAAAAGAGTAGATTGTGTGCGTTCGTTTCATTTCTTGTCGAATCGATGCATCGTTTCATTTCCGGCCCGGATCGATGCATTAAATGTAACACCGGCATGGTTTTCGGCACAGTAATGAAACTGACCCAAATGAAACAAAACAACACTATTGGGTCAAAAAAGTGGATTGGGTGCGTTCGTTTAATTTCTGGAGGAATCGGTGCACCATTTCATTTCTGGCCCGGATCGGTGCATTAAATGCAACACCGGCATGGTTTTCGGCACAATAACAAAACTGACCCAAATGAAGCAAAACATTACTATTGGGTCCAAAAAAATAGATTCGGTGTGTTCGTTTCATTTCTGGACGAATCGGAGCATCGTTTTGTTTCGGGCACGTATCGGTGCATTAAATGCAAGCCCGGCATGGTTTTTGGCGCAGTAACGAAACTGACCCAAACGAACTAAAACAACACTATTGGGTCAAAAAAAGTAGATTGTGTGCGTTCATTTCGTTTCTTTTTGAATCGATGCATCGTTTCATTTCCGGCCCGGATCGGTGCATTAAATGTAACACCGGCATGGTTTTCGGCAGAGTAACGAAACTGACCCAAATGAAAGAAAACATCACTATTGGGTCAAAAAAGTGGATTGGGTGCGTTCGTTTAATTTCTGGACGAATCAGTGCACCATTTCATTTCCGGCCCGGATCGTTGCATTAAATGCAACACCGGCATGGTTTTCGGCACAATAACGAAACTGACCCAAATGAACCAAAACATTACTATTGTGTCCAAAAAAGTGGATTGGGTGTGTTCGTTTCGTTTCTGGATGAATCGATGCAACCTTTCATTTCTGGCCTGTATCGGTGCATTAAATGCAACAATGGCATGGTTTTTGGCACAGTAACCAAACTGACCCAAAAGGAACCAAAACATCACTATTGGGTGCAAAAAAGTGGATTCAGTGCATTCATTTCGTTTCTGGACGAATCGGTGCATCGTTTCATTTCCGGCCCGGATCAAGGAATTAAATGCAACACCGGCATGGTTTTCAGCACAGAAACGAAACTGACCCAAACGAACCAAAACATCACTATTGGGTCCAAAAAAGTGGATTCGGCGCGTTCGATTCATTTCTAGACGAATCGGAGCATCGTTTTGTTTCGGGCACGTATCAGTGCATTAAATGCAACCCCGACATGGTTTTTGGCACAGTAACGAAACTGATCCAAATGAACCAAAACATCACTATTGGGTCAAAAAGTGGATTGGGTTGGTTCGTTTTATTTCTCGACGAATCGGTGCACCGTTTCATTTCCGGATCGGATCAATGCATTTAATGCAACACCGGCATGGTTTTCGGCACAGTAACAAAACTGACCTAAAACGAACCAAAACATCCCAATTGGGTCCAAAAAAGTGGATTCGGTGCGTTCGTTTCATTTCTCGACGAATCGGAGCATCGTTTTGTTTCGGGCACGTAACGGTGCATTAAATGCAACCCCGGCATGGTTGTTCGCGCAGTAACGAAACTGACCCAAACGAACCAAAACATCACTATTGGGTCAAAAAAAGTAGATTGTGTGCGTTCGTTTCGTTTCTTGTCGATTCGATGCATCGTTTCATTTCCGGCCCGGATCGGTGTATTAAATGTATTAAATGTAACACCGGCATGGTTTTCGGCACAGTAACGAAACTGACCCAAATGAAACAAAACATCACTATTGGGTCAAAAAAGTGGATTGGGTGCGTTCGTTTAATTTCTGGACGAATCGGTGCACCATTTCATTTCTGGTCTGTATCGGTGCATTAAATGCAACACCGGCATGGTTTTCGGCACAAAAACGAAACTGACCCAAATAAAGCAAAACATTACTATTGGGTCCAAAAAAGTGGATTCGGTGTGTTCGTTTCATTTCTGGACGAATCGGAGCATCGTTTTGTTTCGGGCACGTATCGGTGCATTAAATGCAACCCCCGCATGGTTTTTGGCGCAGTAACGAAACTGACCCAAACGAACCAAAACATCACTATTGGGTCAAAAAAAGTAGATTGTGTGCGTTCGTTTCATTTCTTGTCGAATCGATGCATCGTTTCATTTCCGGCCCGGATCGATGCATTAAATGTAACACCGGCATGGTTTTCGGCACAGTAACGAAACTGACCCAAATGAAACAAAACATCACTATTGGGTCAAAAAAGTGGATTGGGTGCGTTCGTTTAATTTCTGGAGGAATCGGTGCACCATTTCATTTCTGGCCCGGATCGGTGCATTAAATGCAACACCGGCATGGTTTTCGGCACAATAACGAAACTGACCCAAATGAAGCAAAACATTACTATTGGGTCCAAAAAAGTAGATTCGATGTGTTCGTTTCATTTCTGGACGAATCGGAGCATCGTTTTGTTTCGGGCACGTATCGGTGCATTAAATGCAACCCCGGCATGGTTTTTGGCGCAGTAACGAAACTGACCCAAACGAACCAAAACATCACTATTGGGTCAAAAAAAGTAGATTGTGTGCGTTCGTTTCGTTTCTTTTTGAATCGATGCATCGTTTCATTTCCGGCCCGGATCGGTGCATTAAATGTAACACCGGCATGGTTTTCGGCAGAGTAACGAAACTGACCCAAATGAAACAAAACATCACTATTGGGTCAAAAAAGTGGATTGGGTGCGTTCGTTTAATTTCTGGACGAATCGGTGCACCATTTCATTTCCGGCCCGGATCGTTGCATTAAATGCAACACCGGCATGGTTTTCGGCACAATAACGAAACTGACCCAAATGAACCAAAACATTACTATTGTGTCCAAAAAAGTGGATTGGGTGTGTTCGTTTCGTTTCTGGATGAATCGATGCAACCTTTCATTTCTGGCCTGTATCGGTGCATTAAATGCAACAATGGCATGGTTTTCGGCACAGTAACCAAACTGACCCAAAAGGAACCAAAACATCACTATTGGGTCCAAAACAGTGGATTCAGTGCATTCATTTCGTTTCTGGACGAATCGGTGCATCGTTTCATTTCCGGCCCGGATCAGGGAATTAAATGCAACACCGGCATGGTTTTCAGCACAGAAACGAAACTGACCCAAACGAACCAAAACATCACTATTGGGTCCAAAAAAGTGGATTCGGCGCGTTCGATTCATTTCTAGACGAATCGGAGCATCGTTTTGTTTCGGGCACGTATCGGTGCATTAAATGCAACCCCGGCATGGTTTTTGGCACAGTAACGAAACTGATCCAAACGAACCAAAACATCACTATGGGGTCAAAAAGTGGATTGGGTTGGTTCGTTTTATTTCTCGACGAATCGGTGCACCGTTTCATTTCCGGACCGGATCAATGCATTTAATGCAACACCGGCATGGTTTTCGGCACAGTAACAAAACTGACCTAAAACGAACCAAAACATCCCAATTGGGTCCAAAAAAGTGGATTCGGTGCGTTCGTTTCATTTCTGGACGAATCGGAGCATCGTTTTGTTTCGGGCACGTATCGGTGCATTAAATGCAACCCCGGCATGGTTGTTCGCGCAGTAACGAAACTGACCCAAACGAACCAAAACATCACTATTGGGTCAAAAAAAGTAGATTGTGTGCGTTCGTTTCGTTTCTTGTCGATTCGATGCATCGTTTCATTTCCGGCCCGGATCGGTGCATTAAATGTAACACCGGCATGGTTTTCGGCACAGTAACGAAACTGACCCAAATGAAACAAAACATCACTATTGGGTCAAAAAAGTGGATTGGGTGCGTTCGTTTAATTTCTGGACGAATCGGTGCACCATTTCATTTCTGGCCTGTATCGGTGCATTAAATGCAACACCGGCATGGTTTTCGGCACAAAAACGAAACTGACCCAAATAAAGCAAAACATTACTATTGGGTCTAAAAAAGTGGATTCGGTGTGTTCGTTTCATTTCTGGACGAATCGGAGCATCGTTTTGTTTCGGGCACGTATCGGTGCATTAAATGCAACCCCCGCATGGTTTTTGGCGCAGTAACGGAACTGACCCAAACGAACCAAAACATCACTATTGGGTCAAAAAAGTAGATTGTGTGCGTTCGTTTCATTTCTTGTCGAATCGATGCATCGTTTCATTTCCGGCCCGGATCGATGCATTAAATGTAACACCGGCATGGTTTTCGGCACAGTAACGAAACTGACCCAAATGAAACAAAACATCACTATTAGGTCAAAAAAGTGGATTGGGTGCGTTCGTTTAATTTCTGGAGGAATCGGTGCACCATTTCATTTCTGGCCCGGATCGGTGCATTAAATGCAACACCGGCATGGTTTTCGGCACAATAACGAAACTGACCCAAATGAAGCAAAACATTACTATTGGGTCCAAAAAAGTAGATTCGGTGTGTTCGTTTCATTTCTGGACGAATCGGAGCATCGTTTTGTTTCGGGCACGTATCGGTGCATTAAATGCAACCCCGGCATGGTTTTTGGCGCAGTAACGAAACTGACCCAAACGAACCAAAACATCACTATTGGGTCAAAAAAAGTAGATTGTGTGCGTTCGTTTCGTTTCTTTTTGAATCGATGCATCGTTTCATTTCCGGCCCGGATCGGTGCATTAAATGTAACACCGGCATGGTTTTCGGCAGAGTAACGAAACTGACCCAAATGAAACAAAACATCACAATTGGGTCAAAAAAGTGGATTGGGTGCGTTCGTTTAATTTCTGGACGAATCGGTGCACCATTTCATTTCCGGCCCGGATCGTTGCATTAAATGCAACACCGGCATGGTTTTCGGCACAATAACGAAACTGACCCAAATGAACCAAAACATTACTATTGTGTCCAAAAAAGTGGATTGGGTGTGTTCGTTTCGTTTCTGGATGAATCGATGCAACCTTTCATTTCTGGCCTGTATCGGTGCATTAAATGCAACAATGGCATGGTTTTCGGCACAGTAACCAAACTGACCCAAAAGGAACCAAAACATCACTATTGGGTCCAAAAAAGTGGATTCAGTGCATTCATTTCGTTTCTGGACGAATCGGTGCATCGTTTCATTTCCGGCCCGGATCAGGGAATTAAATGCAACACCGGCATGGTTTTCGGCACAGAAACGAAACTGACCCAAACGAACCAAAACATCACTATTGGGTCCAAAAAAGTGGATTCGGCGCGTTTGATTCATTTCTAGACGAATCGGAGCATCGTTTTGTTTCGGGCACGTATCGGTGCATTAAATGCAACCCCGGCATGGTTTTTGGCACAGTAACGAAACTGATCCAAACGAACCAAAACATCACTATTGGGTCAAAAAGTGGATTGGGTTGGTTCGTTTTATTTCTCGACGAATCGGTGCACCGTTTCATTTCCGGACCGGATCAATGCATTTAATGCAACACCGGCATGGTTTTCGGCACAGTAACAAAACTGACCTAAAACGAACCAAAACATCCCAATTGGGTCCAAAAAAGTGGATTCGGTGCGTTCGTTTCATTTCTCGACGAATCGGAGCATCGTTTTGTTTCAGGCACGTATCGGTGCATTAAATGCAACCCCGGCATGGTTATTCGCGCAGTAACGAAACTGACCCAAACGAACCAAAACATCACTATTGGGTCAAAAAAAGTAGATTGTGTGCGTTCGTTTCGTTTCTTGTCGATTCGATGCATCGTTTCATTTCCGGCCCGGATCGGTGCATTAAATGTAACACCGGCATGGTTTTCGGCACAGTAACGAAACTGACCCAAATGAAACAAAACATCACTATTGGGTCAAAAAAGTGGATTGGGTGCGTTCGTTTAATTTCTGGAGGAATCGGTGCACCATTTCATTTCCGGCCCGGATCGGTGCATTAAATGTAACACCGGCATGGTTTTCGGCACAGTAACGAAACTGACCCAAATGAAACAAAACATCACTATTGGGTCAAAAAAGTGGATTGGGTGCGTTCGTTTAATTTCTGGACGAATCGGTGCACCATTTCATTTCTGGCCTGTATCGGTGCATTAAATGCAACACCGGCATGGTTTTCGGCACAAAAACGAAACTGACCCAAATAAAGCAAAACATTACTATTGGGTCCAAAAAAGTGGATTCGGTGTGTTCGTTTCATTTCTGGACGAATCGGAGCATCGTTTTGTCTCGGGCACGTATCGGTGCATTAAATGCAACCCCCGCATGGTTTTTGGCGCAGTAACGGAACTGACCCAAACGAACCAAAACATCACTATTGGGTCAAAAAAGTAGATTGTGTGCGTTCGTTTCATTTCTTGTCGAATCGATGCATCGTTTCATTTCCGGCCCGGATCGATGCATTAAATGTAACACCGGCATGGTTTTCGGCACAGTAACGAAACTGACCCAAATGAAACAAAACATCACTATTGGGTCAAAAAAGTGGATTGGGTGCGTTCGTTTAATTTCTGGAGGAATCGGTGCACCATTTCATTTCTGGCCCGGATCGGTGCATTAAATGCAACACCGGCATGGTTTTCGGCACAATAACGAAACTGACCCAAATGAAGCAAAACATTACTATTGGGTCCAAAAAAGTAGATTCGGTGTGTTCGTTTCATTTCTGGACGAATCGGAGCATCGTTTTGTTTCGGGCACGTATCGGTGCATTAAATGCAACCCCGGCATGGTTTTTGGCGCAGTAACGAAACTGACCCAAACGAACCAAAACATCACTATTGGGTCAAAAAAAGTAGATTGTGTGCGTTCGTTTCGTTTCTTTTTGAATCGATGCATCGTTTCATTTCCGGCCCGGATCGGTGCATTAAATGTAACACCGGCATGGTTTTCGGCAGAGTAACGAAACTGACCCAAATGAAACAAAACATCACAATTGGGTCAAAAAAGTGGATTGGGTGCGTTCGTTTAATTTCTGGACGAATCGGTGCACCATTTCATTTCCGGCCCGGATCGTTGCATTAAATGCAACACCGGCATGGTTTTCGGCACAATAACGAAACTGACCCAAATGAACCAAAACATTACTATTGTGTCCAAAAAAGTGGATTGGGTGTGTTCGTTTCGTTTCTGGATGAATCGATGCAACCTTTCATTTCTGGCCTGTATCGGTGCATTAAATGCAACAATGGCATGGTTTTCGGCACAGTAACCAAACTGACCCAAAAGGAACCAAAACATCACTATTGGGTCCAAAAAAGTGGATTCGGCGCGTTTGATTCATTTCTAGATGAATCGGAGCATCGTTTTGTTTCGGGCACGTATCGGTGCATTAAATGCAACCCCGGCATGGTTTTTGGCACAGTAACGAAACTGATCCAAACGAACCAAAACATCACTATTGGGTCCAAAAAAGTGGATTCGGCGCGTTTGATTCATTTCTAGATGAATCGGAGCATCGTTTTGTTTCGGGCACGTATCGGTGCATTAAATGCAACCCCGGCATGGTTTTTGGCACAGTAACGAAACTGATCCAAACGAACCAAAACATCACTATTGGGTCAAAAAGTGGATTGGGTTGGTTCGTTTTATTTCTCGACGAATCGGTGCACCGTTTCATTTCCGGACCGGATCAATGCATTTAATGCAACACCGGCATGGTTTTCGGCACAGTAACAAAACTGACCTAAAATGAACCAAAACATCCCAATTGGGTCCAAAAAAGTGGATTCGGTGCGTTCGTTTCATTTCTCGACGAATCGGAGCATCGTTTTGTTTCGGGCACGTATCGGTGCATTAAATGCAACCCCGGCATGGTTATTCGCGCAGTAACGAAACTGACCCAAACGAACCAAAACATCACTATTGGGTCAAAAAAAGTAGATTGTGTGCGTTCGTTTCGTTTCTTGTCGATTCGATGCATCGTTTCATTTCCGGCCCGGATCGGTGCATTAAATGTAACACCGGCATGGTTTTCGGCACAGTAACGAAACTGACCCAAATGAAACAAAACATCACTATTGGGTCAAAAAAGTGGATTGGGTGCGTTCGTTTAATTTCTGGACGAATCGGTGCACCATTTCATTTCTGGCCTGTATCGGTGCATTAAATGCAACACCGGCATGGTTTTCGGCACAAAAACGAAACTGACCCAAATAAAGCAAAACATTACTATTGGGTCCAAAAAAGTGGATTCGGTGTGTTCGTTTCATTTCTGGACGAATCGGAGCATCGTTTTGTTTCGGGCACGTATCGATGCATTAAATGCAACCCCCGCATGGTTTTTGGCGCAGTAACGAAACTGACCCAAACGAACCAAAACATCACTATTGTGTCTAAAAAAGTAGATTGTGTGCGTTCGTTTCATTTCTTGTCGAATCGATGCATCGTTTCATTTCCGGCCCGGATCGATGCATTAAATGTAACACCGGCATGGTTTTCGGCACAGTAACGAAACTGACCCAAATGAAGCAAAACATCACTATTGGGTCAAAAAAGTGGATTGGGTGCGTTCGTTTAATTTCTGGAGGAATCGGTGCACCATTTCATTTCTGGCCCGGATCGGTGCATTAAATGCAACACCGGCATGGTTTTTGGCACAATAACGAAACTGACCCAAATGAAGCAAAACATTACTGTTGGGTCCAAAAAAGTAGATTCGGTGTGTTCGTTTCATTTCTGGACGAATCGGAGCATCGTTTTGTTTCGGGCACGTATCGGTGCATTAAATGCAACCCCCGCATGGTTTTTGGCGCAGTAACGAAACTGACCCAAACGAACCAAAACATCACTATTGGGTCAAAAAAAGTAGATTGTGTGCGTTCGTTTCGTTTCTTTTTGAATCGATGCATCGTTTCATTTCCGGCCCGGATCGGTGCATTAAATGTAACACCGGCATGGTTTTCGGCAGAGTAACGAAACTGACCCAAATGAAACAAAACATCACTATTGGGTCAAAAAAGTGGATTGGGTGCGTTCGTTTAATTTCTGGACGAAGCGGTGCACCATTTCATTTCCGGCCCGGATCGTTGCATTAAATGCAACACCGGCATGGTTTTCGGCACAATAACGAAACTGACCCAAATGAACCAAAACATTACTATTGTGTCCAAAAAAGTGGATTGGGTGTGTTCGTTTCGTTTCTGGATGAATCGGTGCAACCTTTCATTTCTGGCCTGTATCGGTGCATTAAATGCAACAATGGCATGGTTTTCGGCACAGTAACCAAACTGACCATAAAGGAACCAAAACATCACTATTGGGTCCAAAAAAGTGGATTCAGTGCATTCATTTCGTTTCTGGACGAATCGGTGCATCGTTTCATTTCCGGCCCGGATCAGGGAATTAAATGCAACACCGGCATGGTTTTCGGCACAGAAACGAAACTGACCCAAACGAACCAAAACATCACTATTGGGTCCAAAAAAGTGGATTCGGCGCGTTCGATTCATTTCTAGACGAATCGGAGCATCGTTTTGTTTCGGGCACGTATCGGTGCATTAAATGCAACCCCGGCATGGTTTTTGGCACAGTAACGAAACTGATCCAAACGAACGAAAACATCACTATTGGGTCAAAAAGTGGATTGGGTTGGTTCGTTTTATTTCTCGACGAATCGGTGCACCGTTTCATTTCCGGACCGGATCAATGCATTTAATGCAACACCGGCATGGTTTTCGGCACAGTAACAAAACTGACCTAAAACGAACCAAAACATCCCAATTGGGTCCAAAAAAGTGGATTCGGTGCGTTCGTTTCATTTCTGGACGAATCGGAGCATCGTTTTGTTTTCGTCCTGGATTGGCGCATTAAATGCAACACCGGCATGGTTTTCGGCACAGAAACGAAACTGACCCAAACAAACCAAAACATCACTATTGGGTCCAAAAAAGTGGATTCGGCGCGTTCGATTCATTTCTAGATGAATTGGAGCATCGTTTTGTTTCGGGCACGTATCGGTGCATTAAATGCAACCCCGGCATGGTTTTTGGCACAGTAACGAAACTGATCCAAACGAACGAAAACATCACTATTGGGTCAAAAAGTGGATTGGGTTGGTTCGTTTTATTTCTCGACGAATCGGTGCACCGTTTCATTTCCGGACCGGATCAATGCATTTAATGCAACACCGGCATGGTTTTCGGCACAGTAACAAAACTGACCTAAAATGAACCAAAACATCCCAATTGGGTCCAAAAAAGTGGATTCGGTGCGTTCGTTTCATTTCTGGACGAATCGGAGCATCGTTTTGTTTTCGTCCTGGATTGGTGCATTAAATGCAACACCAGAATGGTTTTCGGCACAGTAACAAAACTGACCCAAACAAACCAAAACATCACTATTGGGTCCAAAAAAGTTGATTCGGTGCGTTCGTTTCATTTCTGGACGAATCGGAGCATCGTTTTGTTTCAGACACGTATTGGTGCATTAAATGCAACCCCGGCATGGTTTTTGGCACAGTAACGAAACTCACCCAAACGAACCAAAACATCACTACTGGGTCCAAAAAAGTGGATTGGGTGTGTTCGTTTCGTTTCTGGATGAATCGGTGCATCCTTTCATTTCTGGCCCGTATCGGTGCATTAAATGCAACACCGGCATGGTTTTCGGCACAGTAACGAAACTGAACCAAACGAACCAAAACATCACTATTTGGTCCAAAAAAGTAGATTGGGTGCATTCATTTTGTTTCTTGTCGAATCGATGCATCGTTTCATTTCCGGCCCGGATCGGTGCATTAAATGTAACACCGGCATGGTTTTCGGCACAGTAACGAAACTGACCCAAATGAACCAAAACATCACTATTGGGTCAAAAAAGTGGATTGGGTGCGTTCGTTTAATTTCTGAACGAATCGGTGCACCATTTCAGTTCCGGCCCGGATCGGTGCATTAAATGCAACACCGGCATGGTTTTCGGCACAATAACGAAACTGACCCAAATGAACCAAAACATTACTATTGTGTCCAAAAAAGTGGATTGGATGGGTTCGTTTCGTTTCTGGATGAATTGGTGCATCCTTTCATTTCTGGCCTGTATCGGTGCATTAAATGCAACAATGGCATGGTTTTCGGCACAGTAACAAAACTGACCCAAAAGGAACCAAAACATCACTATTGGGTCCAAAAAAGTGGATTCAGTGCATTCATTTCGTTTCTGGACGAATCGGTGGATCGTTTCATTTCCGGCCCGGATCAGGGAATTAAATGCAACACCGACATGGTTTTCGGCACAGTAACGAAACTGACCCAAACGAACCAAAACATCACTATTGGGTCCAAAAAAGTGGATTCGGTGCGTTCGTTTCATTTCTGGACGAATCGGAGCATCGTTTTGTTTCGGGCACGTATCGGTGCATTAAATGCAACCCCGGCATGGTTGTTCGCGCAGTAACGAAACTGACCCAAACGAACCAAAACATCACTATTGGGTCAAAAAAAGTAGATTGTGTGCGTTCGTTTCGTTTCTTGTCGAATCGAT
This sequence comes from Echinochloa phyllopogon, assembly GCA_033239725.1. Taxonomy (NCBI): domain Eukaryota; kingdom Viridiplantae; phylum Streptophyta; class Magnoliopsida; order Poales; family Poaceae; genus Echinochloa; species Echinochloa phyllopogon. The sequence goes on from BTCW01000018.1 coordinate 37,911,356, forward strand.
GCATCGTTTCATTTCCGGCCCGGATCGGTGCATTAAATGTAACACCGGCATGGTTTTCGGTACAGTAACGAAACTGACCCAAATGAAACAAAACATCACTATTGGGTCAAAAAAGTGGATTGGGTGCGTTCGTTTAATTTCTGGACGAATCGGTGCACCATTTCATTTCTGGCCTATATCGGTGCATTAAATGCAACACCGGCATGGTTTTCGGCACAAAAACGAAACTGACCCAAATAAAGCAAAACATTACTATTGGGTCCAAAAAAGTGGATTCGGTGTGTTCGTTTCATTTCTGGACGAATCGGAGCATCGTTTTGTTTCGGGCACGTATCGATGCATTAAATGCAACCCCCGCATGGTTTTTGGCGCAGTAACGAAACTGACCCAAACGAACCAAAACATCACTATTGTGTCTAAAAAAGTAGATTGTGTGCGTTCGTTTCATTTCTTGTCGAATCGATGCATCGTTTCATTTCCGGCCCGGATCGATGCATTAAATGTAACAACGGCATGGTTTTCGGCACAGTAACGAAACTGACCCAAATGAAGCAAAACATCACTATTGGGTCAAAAAAGTGAATTGGGTGCGTTCGTTTAATTTCTGGAGGAATCGGTGCACCATTTCATTTCTGGCCCGGATCGGTGCATTAAATGCAACACCGGCATGGTTTTCGGCACAATAACGAAACTGACCCAAATGAAGCAAAACATTACTATTGGGTCCAAAAAAGTAGATTCGGTGTGTTCGTTTCATTTCTGGACGAATCGGAGCATCGTTTTGTTTCGGGCACGTATCGGTGCATTAAATGCAACCCCCGCATGGTTTTTGGCGCAGTAACGAAACTGACCCAAACGAACCAAAACATCACTATTGGGTCAAAAAAAGTAGATTGTGTGCGTTCGTTTCGTTTCTTTTTGAATCGATGCATCGTTTCATTTCCGGCCCGGATCGGTGCATTAAATGTAACACCGGCATGGTTTTCGGCAGAGTAACGAAACTGACCCAAATGAAACAAAACATCACTATTGGGTCAAAAAAGTGGATTGGGTGCGTTCGTTTAATTTCTGGACGAAGCGGTGCACCATTTCATTTCCGGCCCGGATCGTTGCATTAAATGCAACACCGGCATGGTTTTCGGCACAATAACGAAACTGACCCAAATGAACCAAAACATTACTATTGTGTCCAAAAAAGTGGATTGGGTGTGTTCGTTTCGTTTCTGGATGAATCGGTGCAACCTTTCATTTCTGGCCTGTATCGGTGCATTAAATGCAACAATGGCATGGTTTTCGGCACAGTAACCAAACTGACCATAAAGGAACCAAAACATCACTATTGGGTCCAAAAAAGTGGATTCAGTGCATTCATTTCGTTTCTGGACGAATCGGTGCATCGTTTCATTTCCGGCCCGGATCAGGGAATTAAATGCAACACCGGCATGGTTTTCGGCACAGAAACGAAACTGACCCAAACGAACCAAAACATCACTATTGGGTCCAAAAAAGTGGATTCGGCGCGTTCGATTCATTTCTAGACGAATCGGAGCATCGTTTTGTTTCGGGCACGTATCGGTGCATTAAATGCAACCCCGGCAAGGTTTTTGGCACAGTAACGAAACTGATCCAAACGAACCAAAACATCACTATTGGGTCAAAAAGTGGATTGGGTTGGTTCATTTTATTTCTCGACGAATCGGTGCACCGTTTCATTTCCGGACCGGATCAATGCATTTAATGCAACACCGGCATGGTTTTCGGCACAGTAACAAAACTGACCTAAAACGAACCAAAACATCCCAATTGGGTCCAAAAAAGTGGATTCGGTGCGTTCGTTTCATTTCTGGACGAATCGGAGCATCGTTTTGTTTTCGTCCTGGATTGGCGCATTAAATGCAACACCGGCATGGTTTTCGGCACAGAAACGAAACTGACCCAAACAAACCAAAACATCACTATTGGGTCCAAAAAAGTGGATTCGGCGCGTTCGATTCATTTCTAGATGAATTGGAGCATCGTTTTGTTTCGGGCACGTATCGGTGCATTAAATGCAACCCCGGCATGGTTTTTGGCACAGTAACGAAACTGATCCAAACGAACGAAAACATCACTATTGGGTCAAAAAGTGGATTGGGTTGGTTCGTTTTATTTCTCGACGAATCGGTGCACCGTTTCATTTCCGGACCGGATCAATGCATTTAATGCAACACCGGCATGGTTTTCGGCACAGTAACAAAACTGACCTAAAATGAACCAAAACATCCCAATTGGGTCCAAAAAAGTGGATTCGGTGCGTTCGTTTCATTTCTGGACGAATCGGAGCATCGTTTTGTTTTCGTCCTGGATTGGTGCATTAAATGCAACACCAGAATGGTTTTCGGCACAGTAACGAAACTGACCCAAACAAACCAAAACATCACTATTGGGTCCAAAAAAGTTGATTCGGTGCGTTCGTTTCATTTCTGGACGAATCGGAGCATCGTTTTGTTTCAGACACGTATTGGTGCATTAAATGCAACCCCGGCATGGTTTTTGGCACAGTAACGAAACTGACCCAAACGAACCAAAACATCACTACTGGGTCCAAAAAGGTGGATTGGGTGTGTTCGTTTCGTTTCTGGATGAATCGGTGCATCCTTTCATTTCTGGCCCGTATCGGTGCATTAAATGCAACACCGGCATGGTTTTCGGCACAGTAACGAAACTGAACCAAACGAACCAAAACATCACTATTTGGTCCAAAAAAGTAGATTGGGTGCATTCATTTCGTTTCTTGTCGAATCGATGCATCGTTTCATTTCCGGCCCGGATCGGTGCATTAAATGTAACACCGGCATGGTTTTCGGCACAGTAACGAAACTGACCCAAATGAACCAAAACATCACTATTGGGTCAAAAAAGTGGATTGGGTGCGTTCGTTTAATTTCTGAACGAATCAGTGCACCATTTCAGTTCCGGCCCGGATCGGTGCATTAAATGCAACACCGGCATGGTTTTCGGCACAATAACGAAACTGACCCAAATGAACCAAAACATTACTATTGTGTCCAAAAAAGTGGATTGGATGGGTTCGTTTCGTTTCTGGATGAATTGGTGCATCCTTTCATTTCTGGCCTGTATCGGTGCATTAAATGCAACAATGGCATGGTTTTCGGCACAGTAACAAAACTGACCCAAAAGGAACCAAAACATCACTATTGGGTCCAAAAAAGTGGATTCAGTGCATTCATTTCGTTTCTGGACGAATCGGGGGATCGTTTCATTTCCGGCCCGGATCAGGGAATTAAATGCAACACCGACATGGTTTTCGGCACAGTAACGAAACTGACCCAAACGAACCAAAACATCACTATTGGGTCCAAAAAAGTGGATTCGGTGCGTTCGTTTCATTTCTGGACGAATCGGAGCATCGTTTTGTTTCGGGCACGTATCGGTGCATTAAATGCAACCCCGGCATGGTTGTTCGCGCAGTAACGAAACTGACCCAAACGAACCAAAACATCACTATTGGGTCAAAAAAAGTAGATTGTGTGCGTTCGTTTCGTTTCTTGTCGAATCGATGCATCGTTTCATTTCCGGCCCGGATCGGTGCATTAAATGTAACACCGGCATGGTTTTCGGTACAGTAACGAAACTGACCCAAATGAAACAAAACATCACTATTGGGTCAAAAAAGTGGATTGGGTGCGTTCGTTTAATTTCTGGACGAATCGGTGCACCATTTCATTTCCGGCCCGGATCGGTGCATTAAATGCAACACCGGCATGGTTTTCGGCACAATAACGAAACTGACCCAAATGAACCAAAACATTACTATTGTGTCCAAAAAAGTGGATTGGGTGTGTTCGTTTCGTTTCTGGATGAATCGGTGCATCCTTTCATTTCTGGCCTGTATCGGTGCATTAAATGAAACAATGGCATGGTTTTCGGCACAGTAACAAAACTGACCCAAAAGGAACCAAAACATCACTATTGGGTCCAAAAAAGTGGATTCAGTGCATTCACTTCGTTTCTGGACGAATCGGTGCATCGTTTCATTTCCGGCCCGGATCAGGGAATTAAATGCAACACCGGCATGGTTTTCGGCACAGAAACGAAACTGACCCAAACGAACCAAAACATCACTATTGGGTCAGAAAAAGTGGATTCGGCGCGTTCGTTTCATTTCTAGACGAATCGGAGCATCGTTTTGTTTCGGGCACGTATCGGTGCATTAAATGCAACCCCGACATGGTTTTCGGCACAGTAAGGAAACTGACCCAAACGAACCAAAACATCACTATTGGGTCCAAAAAAGTGGATTGGGTGTGTTCGTTTCGTTTCTGGATGAATCGGTGCATCCTTTCATTTCTGGACCGTATCGGTGCATTAAATGCAACAACGGCATGGTTTTTGGCACAGTAACGTAACTGAACCAAACAAACCAAAACATCACTATTTGCTCCAAAAAATTGGATTGGGTGCATTCATTTCGTTTCTAGACGAATCGGAGCATCATTTTGTTTCGGGCACGTATCGGTGCATTAAATGCAACCCCGGCATGGTTGTTGGCGCAGTAACGAAACTGACCCAAACGAACCAAAACATCACTATTGGGTCAAAAAAAAGTATATTGTGTGCGTTCGTTTCATTTCTTGTCGAATCGATGCATCGTTTCATTTCCGGCCCGGATCGGTGCATTAAATGTAACACCGGCATGGTTTTCGGCACAGTAACGAAACTGACCCAAATGAAACAAAACATCACTATTGGGTCAAAAAAGTGGATTGGGTGCGTTCGTTTAATTTCTGGACGAATCGGTGCACCATTTCATTTCCGGCCCGGATCGGTGCATTAAATGCAACACCGGCATGGTTTTTGGCACAATAACAAAACTGACCCAAATGAACCAAAACATTACTATTGTGTCCAAAAAAGTGGATTCAGTGCATTCATTTTGTTTCTGGACGAATCGGTGCATCGTTTCATTTCCGGCCCGGATCAGGGAATTAAATGCAACACCGGCATGGTTTTCGGCACAGAAACGAAACTGACCCAAACGAACCAAAACATCACTATTGGGTCAGAAAAAGTGGATTCGGCGCGTTCGTTTCATTTCTAGACGAATCGGAGCATCGTTTTGTTTCGGGCACGTATCGGTGCATTAAATGCAACCCCGACATGGTTTTCGGCACAGTAAGGAAACTGACCCAAACGAACCAAAACATCACTATTGGGTCCAAAAAAGTGGATTGGGTGTGTTCGTTTCGTTTCTGGATGAATCGGTGCATCCTTTCATTTCTGGACCGTATCGGTGCATTAAATGCAACAACGGCATGGTTTTTGGCACAGTAACGTAACTGAACCAAACAAACCAAAACATCACTATTTGCTCCAAAAAATTGGATTGGGTGCATTCATTTCGTTTCTAGACGAATCGGAGCATCATTTTGTTTCGGGCACGTATCGGTGCATTAAATGCAACCCCGGCATGGTTGTTGGCGCAGTAACGAAACTGACCCAAACGAACCAAAACATCACTATTGGGTCAAAAAAAAGTATATTGTGTGCGTTCGTTTCATTTCTTGTCGAATCGATGCATCGTTTCATTTCCGGCCCGGATCGGTGCATTAAATGTAACACCGGCATGGTTTTCGGCACAGTAACGAAACTGACCCAAATGAAACAAAACATCACTATTGGGTCAAAAAAGTGGATTGGGTGCGTTCGTTTAATTTCTGGACGAATCGGTGCACCATTTCATTTCCGGCCCGGATCGGTGCATTAAATGCAACACCGGCATGGTTTTTGGCACAATAACAAAACTGACCCAAATGAACCAAAACATTACTATTGTGTCCAAAAAAGTGGATTCAGTGCATTCATTTTGTTTCTGGACGAATCGGTGCATCGTTTCATTTCCGGCCCGGATCAGGGAATTAAATGCAACACCGGCATGGTTTTCGGCACAGAAACGAAACTGACCCAAACGAACCAAAACATCACTATTGGGTCAGAAAAAGTGGATTCGGCGCGTTCGTTTCATTTCTAGACGAATCGGAGCATCGTTTTGTTTCGGGCACGTATCGGTGCATTAAATGCAACCCCGACATGGTTTTCGGCACAGTAAGGAAACTGACCCAAACGAACCAAAACATCACTATTGGGTCCAAAAAAGTGGATTGGGTGTGTTCGTTTCGTTTCTGGATGAATCGGTGCATCCTTTCATTTCTGGCCCGTATCGGTGCATTAAATGCAACACCGGCATGGTTTTTGGCACAGTAACGTAACTGAACCAAACAAACCAAAACATCACTATTTGCTCCAAAAAATTGGATTGGGTGCATTCATTTCGTTTCTAGATGAATCGGAGCATCATTTTGTTTCGGGCACGTATCGGTGCATTAAATGCAACCCCGGCATGGTTTTCGGCACAGTAACGAAACTGACCCAAACGAACCAAAACATCACTATTGGGTCCAAAAAAGTGGATTGGGTGTGTTCGTTTCGTTTCTGGATGAATCGGTGCATCCTTTCATTTCTGGCCCGGATCAGGGAATTAAATGCAACACCGGCATGGTTTTCGGCACAGAAACGAAACTGACCCAAACGAACCAAAACATCACTATTGGGTCAGAAAAAGTGGATTCGGCGCGTTCGTTTCATTTCTAGACGAATCGGAGCATCGTTTTGTTTCGGGCACGTATCGATGCATTTAATGCAACACCGGCATGGTTTTCGGCACAGTAACAAAACTGACCTAAAACGAACCAAAACGTCCCTATTGGGTCCAAAAAAGTGGATTCGGTGCGTTCGTTTCATTTCTGGACGAATCGGAGCATCGTTTTGTTTTCGGCCCGGATCAGGGAATTAAATGCAACACCGGCATGGTTTTTGGCACAGTAACGAAACAGAACCAAACGAACCAAAACATCACTATTGGGTCCAAAAAAGTTGATTCGGTGCGTTCGTTTCATTTCTGGACGAATCGGAGCATCGTTTTGTTTCGGACACGTATCGGTGCATTAAATGCAACCCCGGCATGGTTTTCGGCACAGTAAAGAAACTGACCCAAACGAACCAAAACATCACTATTGGGTCCAAAAAAGTGGATTGGGTGTGTTCGTTTCGTTTCTGGATGAATCGGTGCATCCTTTCATTTCTGGCCCGTATCGGTGCATTAAATGCAACACCGGCATGGTTTTTGGCACAGTAACGTAACTGAACCAAACGAACCAAAACATCACTATTTGGTCCAAAAAATTGGATTGGGTGCATTCATTTCGTTTCTGGACGAATCGGAGCATCATTTTGTTTCGGGCACGTATCGGTGCATTAAATGCAACCCCGGCATGGTTTTCGGCACAGTAACGAAACTGACCCAAATGAACCAAAACATCACTATTGGGTCAAAAAAGTGGATTGGGTGCGTTCGTTTAATTTCTGGACGAATCGGTGCACCATTTCAGTTCCGGCCCGGATCGGTGCATTAAATGCAACACCGGCATGGTTTTCGGCACAATAACGAAACTGACCCAAATGAACCAAAACATTACTATTGTGTCCAAAAAAGTGGATTGGATGGGTTCGTTTCGTTTCTGGATGAATTGGTGCATCCTTTCATTTCTGGCCTGTATCGGTGCATTAAATGCAACAATGGCATGGTTTTCGGCACAGTAACAAAACTGACCCAAAAGGAACCAAAACATCACTATTGGGTCCAAAAAAGTGGATTCAGTGCATTCATTTCGTTTCTGGACGAATCGGTGGATCGTTTCATTTCCGGCCCGGATCAGGGAATTAAATGCAACACCGACATGGTTTTCGGCACAGTAACGAAACTGACCCAAACGAACCAAAACATCACTATTGGGTCCAAAAAAGTGGATTCGGTGCGTTCGTTTCATTTCTGGACGAATCGGAGCATCATTTCGTTTCGGGCACGTATCGGTGCATTAAATGCAACCCCGGCATGGTTGTTCGCGCAGTAACGAAACTGACCCAAACGAACCAAAACATCACTATTGGGTCAAAAAAAGTAGATTGTGTGCGTTCGTTTCGTTTCTTGTCGAATCGATGCATCGTTTCATTTCCGGCCCGGATCGGTGCATTAAATGTAACACCGGCATGGTTTTCGGTACAGTAACGAAACTGACCCAAATGAAACAAAACATCACTATTGGGTCAAAAAAGTGGATTGGGTGCGTTCGTTTAATTTCTGGACGAATCGGTGCACCATTTCATTTCCGGCCCGGATCGGTGCATTAAATGCAACACCGGCATGGTTTTCGGCACAATAACGAAACTGACCCAAATGAACCAAAACATTACTATTGTGTCCAAAAAAGTGGATTGGGTGTGTTCGTTTTGTTTCTGGATGAATCGGTGCATCCTTTCATTTCTGGCCTGTATCGGTGCATTAAATGCAACAATGGCATGGTTTTCGGCACAGTAACAAAACTGACCCAAAAGGAACCAAAACATGACTATTGGGTCCAAAAAAGTGGATTCAGTGCATTCATTTCGTTTCTGGACGAATCGGTGCATCGTTTCATTTCCGGCCCGGATCAGGGAATTAAATGCAACACCGGCATGGTTTTCGGCACAGAAACGAAACTGACCCAAACGAACCAAAACATCACTATTGGGTCAGAAAAACTGGATTCGGCGCGTTCGTTTCATTTCTAGGCGAATCGGAGCATCGTTTTGTTTCGGGCACGTATCGGTGCATTAAATGCAACCCCGACATGGTTTTCGGCACAGTAAGGAAACTGACCCAAACGAACCAAAACATCACTATTGGGTCCAAAAAAGTGGATTGGGTGTGTTCGTTTCGTTTCTGGATGAATCGGTGCATCCTTTCATTTCTGGACCGTATCGGTGCATTAAATGCAACACCGGCATGGTTTTTGGCACAGTAACGTAACTGAACCAAACAAACCAAAACATCACTATTTGCTCCAAAAAATTGGATTGGGTGCATTCATTTCGTTTCTAGACGAATCGGAGCATCATTTTGTTTCGGGCACGTATCGGTGCATTAAATGCAACCCCGGCATGGTTGTTGGCGCAATAACGAAACTGACCCAAACGAACCAAAACATCACTATTGGGTCAAAAAAAAGTAGATTGTGTGCGTTCGTTTCATTTCTTGTCGAATCGATGCATCGTTTCATTTCCGGCCCGGATCGGTGCATTAAATGTAACACCGGCATGGTTTTCGGCACAGTAACGAAACTGACCCAAATGAAACAAAACATCACTATTGGGTCAAAAAAGTGGATTGGGTGCGTTCGTTTAATTTCTGGACAAATCGGTGCACCATTTCATTTCTGGCCCGGATCGGTGCATTAAATGCAACACCGGCATGGTTTTTGGCACAATAACAAAACTGACCCAAATGAACCAAAACATTACTATTGTGTCCAAAAAAGTGGATTCAGTGCATTCATTTTGTTTCTGGACGAATCGGTGCATCGTTTCATTTCCGGCCCGGATCAGGGAATTAAATGCAACACCGGCATGGTTTTCGGCACAGAAACGAAACTGACCCAAACGAACCAAAACATCACTATTGGGTCAGAAAAAGTGGATTCGGCGCGTTCGTTTCATTTCTAGACGAATCGGAGCATCGTTTTGTTTCGGGCACGTATCGGTGCATTAAATGCAACCCCGACATGGTTTTCGGCACAGTAAGGAAACTGACCCAAACGAACCAAAACATCACTATTGGGTCCAAAAAAGTGGATTGGGTGTGTTCGTTTCGTTTCTGGATGAATCGGTGCATCCTTTCATTTCTGGCCCGTATCGGTGCATTAAATGCAACACCGGCATGGTTTTTGGCACAGTAACGTAACTGAACCAAACAAACCAAAACATCACTATTTGCTCCAAAAAATTGGATTGGGTGCATTCATTTCGTTTCTAGACGAATCGGAGCATCATTTTGTTTCGGGCACGTATCAGTGCATTAAATGCAACCCCGGCATGGTTTTCGGCACAGTAACGAAACTGACCCAAACGAACCAAAACATCACTATTGGGTCCAAAAAAGTGGATTGGGTGTGTTCGTTTCGTTTCTGGATGAATCGGTGCATCCTTTCATTTCTGGCCCGGATCAGGGAATTAAATGCAACACCGGCATGGTTTTCGGCACAGAAACGAAACTGACCCAAACGAACCAAAACATCACTATTGGGTCAGAAAAAGTGGATTCGGCGCGTTCGTTTCATTTCTAGACGAATCGGAGCATCGTTTTGTTTCGGGCACGTATCGATGCATTTAATGCAACACCGGCATGGTTTTCGGCACAGTAACAAAACTGACCTAAAACGAACCAAAACGTCCCTATTGGGTCCAAAAAAGTGGATTCGGTGCGTTCGTTTCATTTCTGGACGAATCGGAGCATCGTTTTGTTTTCGGCCCAAGATCAGGGAATTAAATGCAACACCGGCATGGTTTTTGGCACAGTAACGAAACAGAACCAAACGAACCAAAACATCACTATTGGGTCCAAAAAAGTTGATTCGGTGCGTTCGTTTCATTTCTGGACGAATCGGAGCATCGTTTTGTTTCGGACACGTATCGGTGCATTAAATGCAACCCCGGCATGGTTTTCGGCACAGTAACGAAACTGACCCAAACGAACCAAAACATCACTATTGGGTCCAAAAAAGTGGATTGGGTGTGTTCGTTTCGTTTCTGGATGAATCGGTGCATCCTTTCATTTCTGGCCCGGATCAGGGAATTAAATGCAACACCGGCATGGTTTTCGGCACAGAAACGAAACTGACCCAAACGAACCAAAACATCACTATTGGGTCAGAAAAAGTGGATTCGGCGCGTTCGTTTCATTTCTAGACGAATCGGAGCATCGTTTTGTTTCGGGCACGTATCGATGCATTTAATGCAACACCGGCATGGTTTTCGGCACAGTAACAAAACTGACCTAAAACGAACCAAAACGTCCCTATTGGGTCCAAAAAAGTGGATTCGGTGCGTTCGTTTCATTTCTGGACGAATCGGAGCATCGTTTTGTTTTCGGCCCAGATCAGGGAATTAAATGCAACACCGGCATGGTTTTTGGCACAGTAACGAAACAGAACCAAACAAACCAAAACATCACTATTGGGTCCAAAAAAGTTGATTCGGTGCGTTCGTTTCATTTCTGGACGAATCGGAGCATCGTTTTGTTTCGGACACGTATCGGTGCATTAAATGCAACCCCGGCATGGTTTTCGGCACAGTAAAGAAACTGACCCAAACGAACCAAAACATCACTATTGGGTCCAAAAAAGTGGATTGGGTGTGTTCGTTTCGTTTCTGGATGAATCGGTGCATCCTTTCATTTCTGGCCCGTATCGGTGCATTAAATGCAACACCGGCATGGTTTTTGGCACAGTAACGTAACTGAACCAAACAAACCAAAACATCACTATTTGCTCCAAAAAATTGGATTGGGTGCATTCATTTCGTTTCTAGACGAATCGGAGCATCATTTTGTTTCGGGCACGTATCAGTGCATTAAATGCAACCCCGGCATGGTTTTCGGCACAGTAACGAAACTGACCCAAACGAACCAAAACATCACTATTGGGTCCAAAAAAGTGGATTGGGTGTGTTCGTTTCGTTTCTGGATGAATCGGTGCATCCTTTCATTTCTGGCCCGGATCAGGGAATTAAATGCAACACCGGCATGGTTTTCGGCACAGAAACGAAACTGACCCAAACGAACCAAAACATCACTATTGGGTCAGAAAAAGTGGATTCGGCGCGTTCGTTTCATTTCTAGACGAATCGGAGCATCGTTTTGTTTCGGGCACGTATCGATGCATTTAATGCAACACCGGCATGGTTTTCGGCACAGTAACAAAACTGACCTAAAACGAACCAAAACGTCCCTATTGGGTCCAAAAAAGTGGATTCGGTGCGTTCGTTTCATTTCTGGACGAATCGGAGCATCGTTTTGTTTTCGGCCCAGATCAGGGAATTAAATGCAACACCGGCATGGTTTTTGGCACAGTAACGAAACAGAACCAAACAAACCAAAACATCACTATTGGGTCCAAAAAAGTTGATTCGGTGCGTTCGTTTCATTTCTGGACGAATCGGAGCATCGTTTTGTTTCGGACACGTATCGGTGCATTAAATGCAACCCCGGCATGGTTTTCGGCACAGTAAAGAAACTGACCCAAACGAACCAAAACATCACTATTGGGTCCAAAAAAGTGGATTGGGTGTGTTCGTTTCGTTTCTGGATGAATCGGTGCATCCTTTCATTTCTGGCCCGTATCGGTGCATTAAATGCAACACCGGCATGGTTTTTGGCACAGTAACGTAACTGAACCAAACGAACCAAAACATCACTATTTGGTCCAAAAAATTGGATTGGGTGCATTCATTTCGTTTCTGGACGAATCGGAGCATCATTTTGTTTCGGGCACGTATCGGTGCATTAAATGCAACCCCGGCATGGTTTTCGGCACAGTAACGAAACTGACCCAAACGAACCAAAACATCACTATTGGGTCAGAAAAAGTGGATTTGGCGCGTTCGTTTCATTTCTAGACGAATCGGAGCATCGTTTTGTTTCGGGCACGTATCTGTGCATTAAATGCAACCCCGGCATGGTTTTTGGCACAGTAACGAAACTGATCCAAACGAACCAAAACATCACTATTGGGTCAAAAAGTGGATTGGGTTGGTTCGTTTCATTTCTCGACGAATCGGTGCACCGTTTCATTTCCGGACCGGATCGATGCATTTAATGCAACACCGCCATGGTTTTCGGCACAGTAACAAAATTGACCTAAAACGAACTAAAACGTCCCTATTGGGTCCAAAAAAGTGGATTTGGTGCGTTCGTTTCATTTCTGGACGAATCGGAGCATCGTTTTGTTTTCGTCCTGGATTGGTGCATTAAATGCAACACCAGAATGGTATTCGGCACAGTAACAAAACTGAACCAAACAAACCAAAACATCACTATTGGGTCCAAAAAAGTTGATTCGGTGCGTTCGTTTCATTTCTGGATGAATCGGAGCATCATTTTGTTTCGGACACGTATCGGTGCATTAAATGCAACCCCGGCATGGTTTTCGGCACAGTAACGAAACTGACCCAAACGAACCAAAACATCACTATTGGGTCCAAAAAAGTGGATGGGGTGTGTTCGTTTCGTTTCTGGATGAATCGGTGCATCCTTTAATTTCTGGCCCGGATCAGGGAATTAAATGCAACACCGGCATGGTTTTCGGCACAGAAACGAAACTGACCCAAACGAACCAAAACATCACTATTGGGTCAGAAAAAGTGGATTCGGCGCGTTCGTTTCATTTCTAGACGAATCGGAGCATCGTTTTGTTTCAGGCACGTATCGATGCATTTAATGCAACACCGGCATGGTTTTCGGCACAGTAACAAAATTGACCTAAAACGAACCAAAACGTCCCTATTGGGTCCAAAAAAGTGGATTCGGTGCGTTCGTTTCATTTCTGGACGAATCGGAGCATCGTTTTGTTTTCGGCCCGGATCAGGGAATTAAATGCAACACCGGCATGGTTTTTGGTACAGTAACGAAACTGAACCAAACGAACCAAAACATCACTATTGGGTCAAAAAAAGTAGATTGTGTGCGTTCGTTTCGTTTCTTGTCGATTCGATGCATCGTTTCATTTCCGGCCCGGATCGGTGCATTAAATGTAACACCGGCATGGTTTTCGGCACAGTAACGAAACTGACCCAAATGAAACAAAACATCACTATTGGGTCAAAAAAGTGGATTGGGTGCGTTCGTTTAATTTCTGGACGAATCGGTGCACCATTTCATTTCTGGCCTGTATCGGTGCTTTAAATGCAACACCGGCATGGTTTTCGGCACAAAAACGAAACTGACCCAAATAAAGCAAAACATTACTATTGGGTCCAAAAAAGTGGATTCGGTGTGTTCGTTTCATTTCTGGACGAATCGGAGCATCGTTTTGTTTCGGGCACGTATCGGTGCATTAAATGCAACCCCCGCATGGTTTTTGGCGCAGTAACGAAACTGACCCAAACGAACCAAAACATCACTATTGGGTCAAAAAAAGTAGATTGTGTGCGTTCGTTTCATTTCTTGTCGAATCGATGCATCGTTTCATTTCCGGCCCGGATCGATGCATTAAATGTAACACCGACATGGTTTTCGGCACAATAACGAAACTGACCCAAATGAAACAAAACATCACTATTGGGTCAAAAAAGTGGATTGGGTGCGTTCGTTTAATTTCTGGAGGAATCGGTGCACCATTTCATTTCTGGCCCGGATCGGTGCATTAAATGCAACACCGGCATGGTTTTCGGCACAATAACGAAACTGATCCAAATGAAGCAAAACATTACTATTGGGTCCAAAAAAGTAGATTCGGTGTGTTCGTTTCATTTCTGGACGAATCGGAGCATCGTTTTGTTTCGGGCACGTATCGGTGCATTAAATGCAACCCCGGCATGGTTTTTGGCGCAGTAACGAAACTGACCCATACGAACCAAAACATCACTATTGGGTCAAAAAAAGTAGATTGTGTGCGTTCGTTTCGTTTCTTTTTGAATCGATGCATCGTTTCATTTCCGGCCCGGATCGGTGCATTAAATGTAACACCGGCATGGTTTTCGGCAGAGTAACGAAACTGACCCAAATGAAACAAAACATCACAATTGGGTCAAAAAAGTGGATTGGGTGCGTTCGTTTAATTTCTGGACGAATCGGAGCACCATTTCATTTCCGGCCCGGATCGTTGCATTAAATGCAACACCGGCATGGTTTTCGGCACAATAACGAAACTGACCCAAATGAACCAAAACATTACTATTGTGTCCAAAAAAGTGGATTGGGTGTGTTCGTTTCGTTTCTGGATGAATCGATGCAACCTTTCATTTCTGGCCTGTATCGGTGCATTAAATGCAACAATGGCATGGTTTTCGGCACAGTAACCAAACTGACCCAAAAGGAACCAAAACATCACTATTGGGTGCAAAAAAGTGGATTCAGTGCATTCATTTCGTTTCTGGACGAATCGGTGCATCGTTTCATTTCCGGCCCGGATCAGGGAATTAAATGCAACACCGGCATGGTTTTCGGCACAGAAACGAAACTGACCCAAACGAACCAAAACATCACTATTGGGTCCAAAAAAGTGGATTCGGCGCGTTCGATTCATTTCTAGACGAATCGGAGCATCGTTTTGTTTCGGGCACGTATCGGTGCATTAAATGCAACCCCGGCAAGGTTTTTGGCACAGTAACGAAACTGATCCAAACGAACCAAAACATCACTATTGGGTCAAAAAGTGGATTGGGTTGGTTCATTTTATTTCTCGACGAATCGGTGCACCGTTTCATTTCCGGACCGGATCAATGCATTTAATGCAACACCGGCATGGTTTTCGGCACAGTAACAAAACTGACCTAAAACGAACCAAAACGTCCCTATTGGGTCCAAAAAAGTGGATTCGGTGCGTTCGTTTCATTTCTGGACGAATCGGAGCATCGTTTTGTTTTCGGCCCAGATCAGGGAATTAAATGCAACACCGGCATGGTTTTTGGCACAGTAACGAAACAGAACCAAACAAACCAAAACATCACTATTGGGTCCAAAAAAGTTGATTCGGTGCGTTCGTTTCATTTCTGGACGAATCGGAGCATCGTTTTGTTTCGGACACGTATCGGTGCATTAAATGCAACCCCGGCATGGTTTTCGGCACAGTAAAGAAACTGACCCAAACGAACCAAAACATCACTATTGGGTCCAAAAAAGTGGATTGGGTGTGTTCGTTTCGTTTCTGGATGAATCGGTGCATCCTTTCATTTCTGGCCCGTATCGGTGCATTAAATGCAACACCGGCATGGTTTTTGGCACAGTAACGTAACTGAACCAAACGAACCAAAACATCACTATTTGGTCCAAAAAATTGGATTGGGTGCATTCATTTCGTTTCTGGACGAATCGGAGCATCATTTTGTTTCGGGCACGTATCGGTGCATTAAATGCAACCCCGGCATGGTTTTCGGCACAGTAACGAAACTGACCCAAACGAACCAAAACATCACTATTGGGTCAGAAAAAGTGGATTTGGCGCGTTCGTTTCATTTCTAGACGAATCGGAGCATCGTTTTGTTTCGGGCACGTATCTGTGCATTAAATGCAACCCCGGCATGGTTTTTGGCACAGTAACGAAACTGATCCAAACGAACCAAAACATCACTATTGGGTCAAAAAGTGGATTGGGTTGGTTCGTTTCATTTCTCGACGAATCGGTGCACCGTTTCATTTCCGGACCGGATCGATGCATTTAATGCAACACCGCCATGGTTTTCGGCACAGTAACAAAATTGACCTAAAACGAACTAAAACGTCCCTATTGGGTCCAAAAAAGTGGATTTGGTGCGTTCGTTTCATTTCTGGACGAATCGGAGCATCGTTTTGTTTTCGTCCTGGATTGGTGCATTAAATGCAACACCAGAATGGTATTCGGCACAGTAACAAAACTGAACCAAACAAACCAAAACATCACTATTGGGTCCAAAAAAGTTGATTCGGTGCGTTCGTTTCATTTCTGGATGAATCGGAGCATCATTTTGTTTCGGACACGTATCGGTGCATTAAATGCAACCCCGGCATGGTTTTCGGCACAGTAACGAAACTGACCCAAACGAACCAAAACATCACTATTGGGTCCAAAAAAGTGGATGGGGTGTGTTCGTTTCGTTTCTGGATGAATCGGTGCATCCTTTAATTTCTGGCCCGGATCAGGGAATTAAATGCAACACCGGCATGGTTTTCGGCACAGAAACGAAACTGACCCAAACGAACCAAAACATCACTATTGGGTCAGAAAAAGTGGATTCGGCGCGTTCGTTTCATTTCTAGACGAATCGGAGCATCGTTTTGTTTCAGGCACGTATCGATGCATTTAATGCAACACCGGCATGGTTTTCGGCACAGTAACAAAATTGACCTAAAACGAACCAAAACGTCCCTATTGGGTCCAAAAAAGTGGATTCGGTGCGTTCGTTTCATTTCTGGACGAATCGGAGCATCGTTTTGTTTTCGGCCCGGATCAGGGAATTAAATGCAACACCGGCATGGTTTTTGGTACAGTAACGAAACTGAACCAAACGAACCAAAACATCACTATTGGGTCAAAAAAAGTAGATTGTGTGCGTTCGTTTCGTTTCTTGTCGATTCGATGCATCGTTTCATTTCCGGCCCGGATCGGTGCATTAAATGTAACACCGGCATGGTTTTCGGCACAGTAACGAAACTGACCCAAATGAAACAAAACATCACTATTGGGTCAAAAAAGTGGATTGGGTGCGTTCGTTTAATTTCTGGACGAATCGGTGCACCATTTCATTTCTGGCCTGTATCGGTGCTTTAAATGCAACACCGGCATGGTTTTCGGCACAAAAACGAAACTGACCCAAATAAAGCAAAACATTACTATTGGGTCCAAAAAAGTGGATTCGGTGTGTTCGTTTCATTTCTGGACGAATCGGAGCATCGTTTTGTTTCGGGCACGTATCGGTGCATTAAATGCAACCCCCGCATGGTTTTTGGCGCAGTAACGAAACTGACCCAAACGAACCAAAACATCACTATTGGGTCAAAAAAAGTAGATTGTGTGCGTTCGTTTCATTTCTTGTCGAATCGATGCATCGTTTCATTTCCGGCCCGGATCGATGCATTAAATGTAACACCGACATGGTTTTCGGCACAATAACGAAACTGACCCAAATGAAACAAAACATCACTATTGGGTCAAAAAAGTGGATTGGGTGCGTTCGTTTAATTTCTGGAGGAATCGGTGCACCATTTCATTTCTGGCCCGGATCGGTGCATTAAATGCAACACCGGCATGGTTTTCGGCACAATAACGAAACTGATCCAAATGAAGCAAAACATTACTATTGGGTCCAAAAAAGTAGATTCGGTGTGTTCGTTTCATTTCTGGACGAATCGGAGCATCGTTTTGTTTCGGGCACGTATCGGTGCATTAAATGCAACCCCGGCATGGTTTTTGGCGCAGTAACGAAACTGACCCATACGAACCAAAACATCACTATTGGGTCAAAAAAAGTAGATTGTGTGCGTTCGTTTCGTTTCTTTTTGAATCGATGCATCGTTTCATTTCCGGCCCGGATCGGTGCATTAAATGTAACACCGGCATGGTTTTCGGCAGAGTAACGAAACTGACCCAAATGAAACAAAACATCACAATTGGGTCAAAAAAGTGGATTGGGTGCGTTCGTTTAATTTCTGGACGAATCGGAGCACCATTTCATTTCCGGCCCGGATCGTTGCATTAAATGCAACACCGGCATGGTTTTCGGCACAATAACGAAACTGACCCAAATGAACCAAAACATTACTATTGTGTCCAAAAAAGTGGATTGGGTGTGTTCGTTTCGTTTCTGGATGAATCGATGCAACCTTTCATTTCTGGCCTGTATCGGTGCATTAAATGCAACAATGGCATGGTTTTCGGCACAGTAACCAAACTGACCCAAAAGGAACCAAAACATCACTATTGGGTGCAAAAAAGTGGATTCAGTGCATTCATTTCGTTTCTGGACGAATCGGTGCATCGTTTCATTTCCGGCCCGGATCAGGGAATTAAATGCAACACCGGCATGGTTTTCGGCACAGAAACGAAACTGACCCAAACGAACCAAAACATCACTATTGGGTCCAAAAAAGTGGATTCGGCGCGTTCGATTCATTTCTAGACGAATCGGAGCATCGTTTTGTTTCGGGCACGTATCGGTGCATTAAATGCAACCCCGGCAAGGTTTTTGGCACAGTAACGAAACTGATCCAAACGAACCAAAACATCACTATTGGGTCAAAAAGTGGATTGGGTTGGTTCATTTTATTTCTCGACGAATCGGTGCACCGTTTCATTTCCGGACCGGATCAATGCATTTAATGCAACACCGGCATGGTTTTCGGCACAGTAACAAAACTGACCTAAAACGAACCAAAACATCCCAATTGGGTCCAAAAAAGTGGATTCGGTGCGTTCGTTTCATTTCTGGACGAATCGGAGCATCGTTTTGTTTTCGTCCTGGATTGGCGCATTAAATGCAACACCGGCATGGTTTTCGGCACAGAAACGAAACTGACCCAAACGAACCAAAACATCACTATTGGGTCCAAAAAAGTGGATTCGGCGCGTTCGATTCATTTCTAGACGAATTGGAGCATCGTTTTGTTTCGGGCACGTATCGGTGCATTAAATGCAACCCCGGCATGGTTTTTGGCACAGTAACGAAACTGATCCAAACGAACGAAAACATCACTATTGGGTCAAAAAGTGGATTGGGTTGGTTCCTTTTATTTCTCGACGAATCGGTGCACCGTTTCATTTCCGGACCGGATCAATGCATTTAATGCAACACCGGCATGGTTTTCGGCACAGTAACAAAACTGACCTAAAATGAACCAAAACATCCCAATTGGGTCCAAAAAAGTGGATTCGGTGCGTTCGTTTCATTTCTGGACGAATCGGAGCATCGTTTTGTTTTCGTCCTGGATTGGTGCATTAAATGCAACACCAGAATGGTTTTCGGCACAGTAACGAAACTGACCCAAACAAACCAAAACATCACTATTGGGTCCAAAAAAGTTGATTCGGTGCGTTCATTTCATTTCTGGACGAATCGGAGCATCGTTTTGTTTCAAACACGTATTGGTGCATTAAATGCAACCCCGGCATGGTTTTTGGCACAGTAACGAAACTGACCCAAACGAACCAAAACATCACTACTGGGTCCAAAAAAGTGGATTGGGTGTGTTCGTTTCGTTTCTGGATGAATCGGTGCATCCTTTCATTTCTGGCCCGTATCGGTGCATTAAATGCAACACCGGCATGGTTTTCGGCACAGTAACGAAACTGAACCAAACGAACCAAAACATCACTATTTGGTCCAAAAAAGTAGATTGGGTGCATTCATTTCGTTTCTTGTCGAATCGATGCATCGTTTCATTTCCGACCCGGATCGGTGCATTAAATGTAACACCGGCATGGTTTTCGGCACAGTAACGAAACTGACCCAAATGAACCAAAACATCACTATTGGGTCAAAAAAGTGGATTGGGTGCGTTCGTTTAATTTCTGAACGAATCGGTGCACCATTTCAGTTCCGGCCCGGATCGGTGCATTAAATGCAACACCGGCATGGTTTTCGGCACAATAACGAAACTGACCCAAATGAACCAAAACATTACTATTGTGTCCAAAAAAGTGGATTGGATGGGTTCGTTTCGTTTCTGGATGAATTGGTGCATCCTTTCATTTCTGGCCTGTATCGGTGCATTAAATGCAACAATGGCATGGTTTTCGGCACAGTAACAAAACTGACCCAAAAGGAACCAAAACATCACTATTGGGTCCAAAAAAGTGGATTCAGTGCATTCATTTCGTTTCTGGACGAATCGGTGGATCGTTTCATTTCCGGCCCGGATCAGGGAATTAAATGCAACACCGACATGGTTTTCGGCACAGTAACGAAACTGACCCAAACGAACCAAAACATCACTATTGGGTCCAAAAAAGTGGATTCGGTGCGTTCGTTTCATTTCTGGACGAATCGGAGCATCGTTTTGTTTCGGGCACGTATCGGTGCATTAAATGCAACCCCGGCATGGTTGTTCGCGCAGTAACGAAACTGACCCAAACGAACCAAAACATCACTATTGGGTCAAAAAAAGTAGATTGTGTGCGTTCGTTTCGTTTCTTGTCGAATCGATGCATCGTTTCATTTCCGGCCCGGATCGGTGCATTAAATGTAACACCGGCATGGTTTTCGGTACAGTAACGAAACTGACCCAAATGAAACAAAACATCACTATTGGGTCAAAAAAGTGGATTGGGTGCGTTCGTTTAATTTCTTGACGAATCGGTGCACCATTTCATTTCCGGCCCGGATCGGTGCATTAAATGCAACACCGGCATGGTTTTCGGCACAATAACGAAACTGACCCAAATGAACCAAAACATTACTATTGTGTCCAAAAAAGTGGATTGGGTGTGTTCGTTTCGTTTCTGGATGAATCGGTGCATCCTTTCATTTCTGGCCTGTATCGGTGCATTAAATGCAACAATGGCATGGTTTTCGGCACAGTAACAAAACTGACCCAAAAGGAACCAAAACATCACTATTGGGTCCAAAAAAGTGGATTCAGTGCATTCATTTCGTTTCTGGACGAATCGGTGCATCGTTTCATTTCCGGCCCGGATCAGGGAATTAAATGCAACACCGGCATGGTTTTCGGCACAGAAACGAAACTGACCCAAACGAACCAAAACATCACTATTGGGTCAGAAAAAGTGGATTCGGCGCGTTCGTTTCATTTCTAGACGAATCGGAGCATCGTTTTGTTTCGGGCACGTATCGGTGCATTAAATGCAACCCCGACATGGTTTTCGGCACAGTAAGGAAACTGACCCAAACGAACCAAAACATCACTATTGGGTCCAAAAAAGTGGATTGGGTGTGTTCGTTTCGTTTCTGGATGAATCGGTGCATCCTTTCATTTCTGGACCGTATCGGTGCATTAAATGCAACAACGGCATGGTTTTTGGCACAGTAACGTAACTGAACCAAACAAACCAAAACATCACTATTTGCTCCAAAAAAAAGTAGATTGTGTGCGTTCGTTTCATTTCTTGTCGAATCGATGCATCGTTTCATTTCCGGCCCGGATCGGTGCATTAAATGTAACACCGGCATGGTTTTCGGCACAGTAACGAAACTGACCCAAATGAAACAAAACATCACTATTGGGTCAAAAAAGTGGATTGGGTGCGTTCGTTTAATTTCTGGACGAATCGGTGCACCATTTCATTTCCGGCCCGGATCGGTGCATTAAATGCAACACCGGCATGGTTTTCGGCACAATAACGAAACTGACCCAAATGAACCAAAACATTACTATTGTGTCCAAAAAAGTGGATTGGGTGTGTTCGTTTCGTTTCTGGATGAATCGATGCAACCTTTCATTTCTGGCCTGTATCGGTGCATTAAATGCAACAATGGCATGGTTTTTGGCACAGTAACCAAACTGACCCAAAAGGAACCAAAACATCACTATTGGGTCCAAAAAAGTGGATTCAGTGCATTCATTTCGTTTCTGGACGAATCGGTGCATCGTTTCATTTCCGGCCCGGATCAGGGAATTAAATGCAACACCGGCATGGTTTTCGGCACAGAAACGAAACTGACCCAAACGAACCAAAACATCACTATTGGGTCAGAAAAAGTGGATTCGGCGCGTTCGTTTCATTTCTAGGCGAATCGGAGCATCGTTTTGTTTCGGGCACGTATCGGTGCATTAAATGCAACCCCGACATGGTTTTCGGCACAGTAAGGAAACTGACCCAAACGAACCAAAACATCACTATTGGGTCCAAAAAAGTGGATTGGGTGTGTTCGTTTCGTTTCTGGATGAATCGGTGCATCCTTTCATTTCTGGACCGTATCGGTGCATTAAATGCAACACCGGCATGGTTTTTGGCACAGTAACGTAACTGAACCAAACAAACCAAAACATCACTATTTGCTCCAAAAAATTGGATTGGGTGCATTCATTTCGTTTCTAGACGAATCGGAGCATCATTTTGTTTCGGGCACGTATCGGTGCATTGAATGCAACCCCGGCATGGTTGTTGGCGCAATAACGAAACTGACCCAAACGAACCAAAACATCACTATTGGGTCAAAAAAAAGTAGATTGTGTGCGTTCGTTTCATTTCTTGTCGAATCGATGCATCGTTTCATTTCCGGCCCGGATCGGTGCATTAAATGTAACACCGGCATGGTTTTCGGCACAGTAACGAAACTGACCCAAATGAAACAAAACATCACTATTTGGTCAAAAAAGTGGATTGGGTGCGTTCGTTTAATTTCTGGACGAATCGGTGCACCATTTCATTTCCGGCCCGGATCGGTGCATTAAATGCAACACCGGCATGGTTTTTGGCACAATAACAAAACTGACCCAAATGAACCAAAACATTACTATTGTGTCCAAAAAAGTGGATTCAGTGCATTCATTTTGTTTCTGGACGAATCGGTGCATCGTTTCATTTCCGGCCCGGATCAGGGAATTAAATGCAACACCGGCATGGTTTTCGGCACAGAAACGAAACTGACCCAAACGAACCAAAACATCACTATTGGGTCAGAAAAAGTGGATTCGGCGCGTTCGTTTCATTTCTAGACGAATCGGAGCATCGTTTTGTTTCGGGCACGTATCGGTGCATTAAATGCAACCCCGACATGGTTTTCGGCACAGTAAGGAAACTGACCCAAACGAACCAAAACATCACTATTGGGTCCAAAAAAGTGGATTGGGTGTGTTCGTTTCGTTTCTGGATGAATCGGTGCATCCTTTCATTTCTGGCCCGTATCGGTGCATTAAATGCAACACCGGCATGGTTTTTGGCACAGTAACGTAACTGAACCAAACAAACCAAAACATCACTATTTGCTCCAAAAAATTGGATTGGGTGCATTCATTTCGTTTCTAGATGAATCGGAGCATCATTTTGTTTCGGGCACGTATCGGTGCATTAAATGCAACCCCGGCATGGTTTTCGGCACAGTAACGAAACTGACCCAAACGAACCAAAACATCACTATTGGGTCCAAAAAAGTGGATTGGGTGTGTTCGTTTCGTTTCTGGATGAATCGGTGCATCCTTTCATTTCTGGCCCAGATCAGGGAATTAAATGCAACACCGGCATGGTTTTCGGCACAGAAACGAAACTGACCCAAACGAACCAAAACATCACTATTGGGTCAGAAAAAGTGGATTCGGCGCGTTCGTTTCATTTCTAGATGAATCGGAGCATCGTTTTGTTTCGGGCACGTATCGATGCATTTAATGCAACACCGGCATGGTTTTCGGCACAGTAACAAAACTGACCTAAAACGAACCAAAACGTCCCTATTGGGTCCAAAAAAGTGGATTCGGTGCGTTCGTTTCATTTCTGGACGAATCGGAGCATCGTTTTGTTTTCGGCCCGGATCAGGGAATTAAATGCAACACCGGCATGGTTTTTGGCACAGTAACGAAACAGAACCAAACGAACCAAAACATCACTATTGGGTCCAAAAAAGTTGATTCGGTGCGTTCGTTTCATTTCTGGACGAATCGGAGCATCGTTTTGTTTCGGACACGTATCGGTGCATTAAATGCAACCCCGGCATGGTTTTCGGCACAGTAAAGAAACTGACCCAAACGAACCAAAACATCACTATTGGGTCCAAAAAAGTGGATTGGGTGTGTTCGTTTCGTTTCTGGATGAATCGGTGCATCCTTTCATTTCTGGCCCGTATCGGTGCATTAAATGCAACACCGGCATGGTTTTTGGCACAGTAACGTAACTGAACCAAACGAACCAAAACATCACTATTTGGTCCAAAACATTGGATTGGGTGCATTCATTTCGTTTCTGGACGAATCGGAGCATCATTTTGTTTCGGGCACGTATCGGTGCATTAAATGCAACCCCGGCATGGTTTTCGGCACAGTAACGAAACTGACCCAAATGAACCAAAACATCACTATTGGGTCAAAAAAGTGGATTGGGTGCGTTCGTTTAATTTCTGGACGAATCGGTGCACCATTTCAGTTCCGGCCCGGATCGGTGCATTAAATGCAACACCGGCATGGTTTTCGGCACAATAACGAAACTGACCCAAATGAACCAAAACATTACTATTGTGTCCAAAAAAGTGGATTGGATGGGTTCGTTTCGTTTCTGGATGAATTGGTGCATCCTTTCATTTCTGGCCTGTATCGGTGCATTAAATGCAACAATGGCATGGTTTTCGGCACAGTAACAAAACTGACCCAAAAGGAACCAAAACATCACTATTGGGTCCAAAAAAGTGGATTCAGTGCATTCATTTCGTTTCTGGACGAATCGGTGGATCGTTTCATTTCCGGCCCGGATCAGGGAATTAAATGCAACACCGACATGGTTTTCGGCACAGTAACGAAACTGACCCAAACGAACCAAAACATCACTATTGGGTCCAAAAAAGTGGATTCGGTGCGTTCGTTTCATTTCTGGACGAATCGGAGCATCGTTTCGTTTCGGGCACGTATCGGTGCATTAAATGCAACCCCGGCATGGTTGTTCGCGCAGTAACGAAACTGACCCAAACGAACCAAAACATCACTATTGGGTCAAAAAAAGTAGATTGTGTGCGTTCGTTTCGTTTCTTGTCGAATCGATGCATCGTTTCATTTCCGGCCCGGATCGGTGCATTAAATGTAACACCGGCATGGTTTTCGGTACAGTAACGAAACTGACCCAAATGAAACAAAACATCACTATTGGGTCAAAAAAGTGGATTGGGTGCGTTCGTTTAATTTCTGGACGAATCGGTGCACCATTTCATTTCCGGCCCGGATCGGTGCATTAAATGCAACACCGGCATGGTTTTCAGCACAATAACGAAACTGACCCAAATGAACCAAAACATTACTATTGTGTCCAAAAAAGTGGATTGGGTGTGTTCGTTTTGTTTCTGGATGAATCGGTGCATCCTTTCATTTCTGGCCTGTATCGGTGCATTAAATGCAACAATGGCATGGTTTTCGGCACAGTAACAAAACTGACCCAAAAGGAACCAAAACATCACTATTGGGTCCAAAAAAGTGGATTCAGTGCATTCATTTCGTTTCTGGACGAATCGGTGCATCGATTCATTTCCGGCCCGGATCAGGGAATTAAATGCAACACCGGCTTGGTTTTCGGCACAGAAACGAAACTGACCCAAACGAACCAAAACATCACTATTGGGTCAGAAAAAGTGGATTCGGCGCGTTCGTTTCATTTCTAGACGAATCGGAGCATCGTTTTGTTTCGGGCACGTATCGGTGCATTAAATGCAACCCCGACATGGTTTTCGGCACAGTAAGGAAACTGACCCAAACGAACCAAAACATCACTATTGGGTCCAAAAAAGTGGATTGGGTGTGTTCGTTTCGTTTCTGGACGAATCGGTGCATCGTTTCATTTCTGGACCGTATCGGTGCATTAAATGCAACACCGGCATGGTTTTTGGCACAGTAACGTAACTGACCCAAACGAACCAAAACATCACTATTGGGTCAGAAAAAGTGGATTCGGCGCGTTCGTTTCATTTCTAGACGAATCGGAGCATCGTTTTGTTTCGGGCACGTATCGGTGCATTAAATGCAACCCCGACATGATTTTCGGCACAGTAACGAAACTGACCCAAACGAACCAAAACATCACTATTGGGTCCAAAAAAGTGGATTGGGTGTGTTCGTTTCGTTTCTGGATGAATCGGTGCATCCTTTAATTTCTGGCCCGGATCAGGGAATTAAATGCAACACCGGCATGGTTTTCGGCACAGAAACGAAACTGACCCAAACGAACCAAAACATCACTATTGGGTCAGAAAAAGTGGATTCGGCGCGTTCGTTTCATTTCTAGACGAATCGGAGCATCGTTTTGTTTCAGGCACGTATCGATGCATTTAATGCAACACCGGCATGGTTTTCGGCACAGTAACAAAATTGACCTAAAACGAACCAAAACGTCCCTATTGGGTCCAAAAAAGTGGATTCGGTGCGTTCGTTTCATTTCTGGACGAATCGGAGCATCGTTTTGTTTTCGGCCCGGATCAGGGAATTAAATGCAACACCGGCATGGTTTTTGGCACAGTAACGAAACTGAACCAAACGAACCAAAACATCACTATTGGGTCAAAAAAAGTAGATTGTGTGCGTTCGTTTCGTTTCTTGTCGATTCGATGCATCGTTTCATTTCCGGCCCGGATCGGTGCATTAAATGTAACACCGGCATGGTTTTCGGCACAGTAACGAAACTGACCCAAATGAAACAAAACATCACTATTGGGTCAAAAAAGTGGATTGGGTGCGTTCGTTTAATTTCTGGAGGAATCGGTGCACCATTTCATTTCTGGCCCGGATCGGTGCATTAAATGCAACACCGGCATGGTTTTCGGCACAATAACGAAACTGATCCAAATGAAGCAAAACATTACTATTGGGTCCAAAAAAGTAGATTCGGTGTGTTCGTTTCATTTCTGGACGAATCGGAGCATCGTTTTGTTTCGGGCACGTATCGGTGCATTAAATGCAACCCCGGCATGGTTGTTGGCGCAGTAACGAAACTGACCCAAACGAACCAAAACATCACTATTGGGTCAAAAAAAAGTAGATTGTGTGCGTTCGTTTCATTTCTTGTCGAATCGATGCATCGTTTCATTTCCGGCCCGGATCGGTGCATTAAATGTAACACCGGCATGGTTTTCGGCACAGTAACGAAACTGACCCAAATGAAACAAAACATCACTATTGGGTCAAAAAAGTGGATTGGGTGCGTTCGTTTAATTTCTGGACAAATCGGTGCACCATTTCATTTCCGGCCCGGATCGGTGCATTAAATGCAACACCGGCATGGTTTTTGGCACAATAACAAAACTGACCCAAATGAACCAAAACATTACTATTGTGTCCAAAAAAGTGGATTTAGTGCATTCATTTTGTTTCTGGACGAATCGGTGCATCGTTTCATTTCCGGCCCGGATCAGGGAATTAAATGCAACACCGGCATGGTTTTCGGCACAGAAACGAAACTGACCCAAACGAACCAAAACATCACTATTGGGTCAGAAAAAGTGGATTCGGCGCGTTCGTTTCATTTCTAGACGAATCGGAGCATCGTTTTGTTTCGGGCACGTATCGGTGCATTAAATGCAACCCCGACATGATTTTCGGCACAGTAACGAAACTGACCCAAACGAACCAAAACATCACTATTGGGTCCAAAAAAGTGGATTGGGTGTGTTCGTTTCGTTTCTGGATGAATCGGTGCATCCTTTAATTTCTGGCCCGGATCAGGGAATTAAATGCAACACCGGCATGGTTTTCGGCACAGAAACGAAACTGACCCAAACGAACCAAAACATCACTATTGGGTCAGAAAAAGTGGATTCGGCGCGTTCGTTTCATTTCTAGACGAATCGGAGCATCGTTTTGTTTCAGGCACGTATCGATGCATTTAATGCAACACCGGCATGGTTTTCGGCACAGTAACAAAATTGACCTAAAACGAACCAAAACGTCCCTATTGGGTCCAAAAAAGTGGATTCGGTGCGTTCGTTTCATTTCTGGACGAATCGGAGCATCGTTTTGTTTTCGGCCCGGATCAGGGAATTAAATGCAACACCGGCATGGTTTTTGGCACAGTAACGAAACTGAACCAAACGAACCAAAACATCACTATTGGGTCAAAAAAAGTAGATTGTGTGCGTTCGTTTCGTTTCTTGTCGATTCGATGCATCGTTTCATTTCCGGCCCGGATCGGTGCATTAAATGTAACACCGGCATGGTTTTCGGCACAGTAACGAAACTGACCCAAATGAAACAAAACATCACTATTGGGTCAAAAAAGTGGATTGGGTGCGTTCGTTTAATTTCTGGAGGAATCGGTGCACCATTTCATTTCTGGCCCGGATCGGTGCATTAAATGCAACACCGGCATGGTTTTCGGCACAATAACGAAACTGATCCAAATGAAGCAAAACATTACTATTGGGTCCAAAAAAGTAGATTCGGTGTGTTCGTTTCATTTCTGGACGAATCGGAGCATCGTTTTGTTTCGGGCACGTATCGGTGCATTAAATGCAACCCCGGCATGGTTTTTGGCGCAGTAACGAAACTGACCCATACGAACCAAAACATCACTATTGGGTCAAAAAAAGTAGATTGTGTGCGTTCGTTTCATTTCTTGTCGAATCGATGCATCGTTTCATTTCCGGCCCGGATCGATGCATTAAATGTAACACCGGCATGGTTTTCGGCACAGTAACGAAACTGACCCAAATGAAACAAAACATCACAATTGGGTCAAAAAAGTGGATTGGGTGCGTTCGTTTCATTTCTGGACGAATCTGTGCACCATTTCATTTCCGGCCCGGATCGTTGCATTAAATGCAACACCGGCATGGTTTTCGGCACAATAACGAAACTGACCCAAATGAACCAAAATATTACTATTGTGTCCAAAAAAGTGGATTGGGTGTGTTCGTTTCGTTTCTGGATGAATCGATGCAACCTTTCATTTCTGGCCTGTATCGGTGCATTAAATGCAACAATGGCATGGTTTTTGGCACAGTAACCAAACTGACCCAAAAGGAACCAAAACATCACTATTGGGTGCAAAAAAGTGGATTCAGTGCATTCATTTCGTTTCTGGACGAATCGGTGCATCGTTTCATTTCCGGCCCGGATCAGGGAATTAAATGCAACACCGGCATGGTTTTCGGCACAGAAACGAAACTGACCCAAACGAACCAAAACATCACTATTGGGTCCAAAAAAGTGGATTCGGCGCGTTCGATTCATTTCTAGACGAATCGGAGCATCGTTTTGTTTCGGGCACGTATCGGTGCATTAAATGCAACCCCGGCATGGTTTTTGGCACAGTAACGAAACTGATCCAAACGAACCAAAACATCACTATTGGGTCAAAAAGTGGATTGGGTTGGTTCGTTTTATTTCTCGACGAATCGGTGCACCGTTTCATTTCCGGACCGGATCAATGCATTTAATGCAACACCGGCATGGTTTTCGGCACAGTAACAAAACTGACCTAAAACGAACCAAAACATCCCAATTGGGTCCAAAAAAGTGGATTCGGTGCGTTCGTTTCATTTCTCGACGAATCGGAGCATCGTTTTGTTTCGGGCACGTATCGGTGCATTTAATGCAACCCCGGCATGGTTGTTCGCGCAGTAACGAAACTGACCCAAACGAACCAAAACATCACTATTGGGTCAAAAAAAGTAGATTGTGTGCGTTCGTTTCGTTTCTTGTCGATTCGATGCATCGTTTCATTTCCGGCCCGGATCGGTGCATTAAATGTAACACCGGCATGGTTTTTGGCACAGTAACGAAACTGATCCAAACGAACCAAAACATCACTATTGGGTCAAAAAGTGGATTGGGTTGGTTCGTTTCATTTCTCGACGAATCGGTGCACCGTTTCATTTCCGGACCGGATCGATGCATTTAATGCAACACCGGCATGGTTTTCGGCACAGTAACAAAATTGACCTAAAACGAACTAAAACGTCCCTATTGGGTCCAAAAAAGTGGAATGGGTGCGTTCGTTTCATTTCTGGACGAATCGGTGCACCATTTCATTTCCGGCCCGGATCGTTGCATTAAATGCAACACCGGCATGGTTTTCGGCACAATAACGAAACTGACCCAAATGAACCAAAACATTACTATTGTGTCCAAAAAAGTGGATTGGGTGTGTTCGTTTCGTTTCTGGATGAATCGATGCAACCTTTCATTTCTGGCCTGTATCGGTGCATTAAATGCAACAATGGCATGGTTTTTGGCACAGTAACCAAACTGACCCAAAAGGAACCAAAACATCACTATTGGGTGCAAAAAAGTGGATTCAGTGCATTCATTTCGTTTCTGGACGAATCGGTGCATCGTTTCATTTCCGGCCCGGATCAGGGAATTAAATGCAACACCGGCATGGTTTTCGGCACAGAAACGAAACTGACCCAAACGAACCAAAACATCACTATTGGGTCCAAAAAAGTGGATTCGGCGCGTTCGATTCATTTCTTGACGAATCGGAGCATCGTTTTGTTTCGGGCACGTATCGGTGCATTAAATGCAACCCCGGCATGGTTTTTGGCACAGTAACGAAACTGATCCAAACGAACCAAAACATCCTATTGGGTCAAAAAGTGGATTGGGTTGGTTCGTTTTATTTCTCGACGAATCGGTGCACCGTTTCATTTCCGGACCGGATCAATGCATTTAATGCAACACCGGCATGGTTTTCGGCACAGTAACAAAACTGACCTAAAACGAACCAAAACATCCCAATTGGGTCCAAAAAAGTGGATTCGGTGCGTTCGTTTCATTTCTCGACGAATCGGAGCATCGTTTTGTTTCGGGCACGTATCGGTGCATTTAATGCAACCCCGGCATGGTTGTTCGCGCAGTAACGAAACTGACCCAAACGAACCAAAACATCACTATTGGGTCAAAAAAAGTAGATTGTGTGCGTTCGTTTCGTTTCTTGTCGATTCGATGCATCGTTTCATTTCCGGCCCGGATCGGTGCATTAAATGTAACACCGGCATGGTTTTTGGCACAGTAACGAAACTGATCCAAACGAACCAAAACATCACTATTGGGTCAAAAAGTGGATTGGGTTGGTTCGTTTCATTTCTCGACGAATCGGTGCACCGTTTCATTTCCGGACCGGATCGATGCATTTAATGCAACACCGGCATGGTTTTCGGCACAGTAACAAAATTGACCTAAAACGAACTAAAACGTCCCTATTGGGTCCAAAAAAGTGGATTTGGTGCGTTCGTTTCATTTCTGGACGAATCGGAGCATCGTTTTGTTTTCGTCCTGGATTGGTGCATTAAATGCAACACCAGAATGGTATTCGGCACAGTAACAAAACTGAACCAAACAAACCAAAACATCACTATTGGGTCCAAAAAAGTTGATTCGGTGCGTTCGTTTCATTTCTGGATGAATCGGAGCATCGTTTTGTTTCGGACACGTATCGGTGCATTAAATGCAACCCCGGCATGGTTTTCGGCACAGTAACGAAACTGACCCAAACGAACCAAAACATCACTATTGGGTCCAAAAAAGTGGATTGGGTGTGTTCGTTTCGTTTCTGGATGAATCGGTGCATCCTTTCATTTCTGGCCCGGATCAGGGAATTAAATGCAACACCGGCATGGTTTTCGGCACAGAAACGAAACTGACCCAAACGAACCAAAACATCACTATTGGGTCAGAAAAAGTGGATTCGGCGCGTTCGTTTCATTTCTAGACTAATCGGAGCATCGTTTTGTTTCAGGCACGTATCGATGCATTTAATGCAACACCGGCATGGTTTTCGGCACAGTAACAAAATTGACCTAAAACGAACCAAAACGTCCCTATTGGGTCCAAAAAAGTGGATTCGGTGCGTTCGTTTCATTTCTGGACGAATCGGAGCATCGTTTTGTTTTCGGCCCGGATCAGGGAATTAAATGCAACACCGGCATGGTTTTTGGCACAGTAACGAAACTGAACCAAACGAACCAAAACATCACTATTGGGTCAAAAAAAGTAGATTGTGTGCGTTCGTTTCGTTTCTTGTCGATTCGATGCATCGTTTCATTTCCGGCCCGGATCGGTGCATTAAATGTAACACCGGCATGGTTTTCGGCACAGTAACGAAACTGACCCAAATGAAACAAAACATCACTATTGGGTCAAAAAAGTGGATTGGGTGCGTTCGTTTAATTTCTGGACGAATCGGTGCACCATTTCATTTCTGGCCTGTATCGGTGCTTTAAATGCAACACCGGCATGGTTTTCGGCACAAAAACGAAACTGACCCAAATAAAGCAAAACATTACTATTGGGTCCAAAAAAGTGGATTCGGTGTGTTCGTTTCATTTCTGGACGAATCGGAGCATCGTTTTGTTTCGGGCACGTATCGGTGCATTAAATGCAACCCCCGCATGGTTTTTGGCGCAGTAACGAAACTGACCCAAACGAACCAAAACATCACTATTGGGTCAAAAAAAGTAGATTGTGTGCGTTCGTTTCATTTCTTGTCGAATCGATGCATCGTTTCATTTCCGGCCCGGATCGATGCATTAAATGTAACACCGGCATGGTTTTCGGCACAGTAACGAAACTGAACCAAATGAAACAAAACATCACTATTGGGTCAAAAAAGTGGATTGGGTGCGTTCGTTTAATTTCTGGAGGAATCGGTGCACCATTTCATTTCTGGCCCGGATCGGTGCATTAAATGCAACACCGGCATGGTTTTCGGCACAATAACGAAACTGATCCAAATGAAGCAAAACATTACTATTGGGTCCAAAAAAGTAGATTCGGTGCGTTCGTTTCATTTCTGGACGAATCGGAGCATCGTTTTGTTTCGGGCACGTATCGGTGCATTAAATGCAACCCCGGCATGGTTTTTGGCGCAGTAACGAAACTGACCCAAACGAACCAAAACATCACTATTGGGTCAAAAAAAGTAGATTGTGTGCGTTCGTTTCGTTTCTTTTTGAATCGATGCATCGTTTCATTTCCGGCCCGGATCGGTGCATTAAATGTAACACCGGCATGGTTTTCGGCAGAGTAACGAAACTGACCCAAATGAAACAAAACATCACAATTGGGTCAAAAAAGTGGATTGGGTGCGTTCGTTTAATTTCTGGACGAATCGGTGCACCATTTCATTTCCGGCCCGGATCGTTGCATTAAATGCAACACCGGCATGGTTTTCGGCACAATAACGAAACTGACCCAAATGAACCAAAACATTACTATTGTGTCCAAAAAAGTGGATTGGGTGTGTTCGTTTCGTTTCTGGATGAATCGATGCAACCTTTCATTTCTGGCCTGTATCGGTGCATTAAATGCAACAATGGCATGGTTTTCGGCACAGTAACCAAACTGACCCAAAAGGAACCAAAACATCACTATTGGGTGCAAAAAAGTGGATTCAGTGCATTCATTTCGTTTCTGGACGAATCGGTGCATCGTTTCATTTCCGGCCCGGATCAGGGAATTAAATGCAACACCGGCATGGTTTTCGGCACAGAAACGAAACTGACCCAAACGAACCAAAACATCACTATTGGGTCCAAAAAAGTGGATTCGGCGCGTTCGATTCATTTCTAGACGAATCGGAGCATCGTTTTGTTTCGGGCACGTATCGGTGCATTAAATGCAACCCCGGCATGGTTTTTGGCACAGTAACGAAACTGATCCAAACGAACCAAAACATCACTATTGGGTCAAAAAGTGGATTGGGTTGGTTCGTTTTATTTCTCGACGAATCGGTGCACCGTTTCATTTCCGGACCGGAGCAATGCATTTAATGCAACACCGGCATGGTTTTCGGCACAGTAACAAAACTGACCTAAAACGAACCAAAACATCCCAATTGGGTCCAAAAAAGTGGATTCGGTGCGTTCGTTTCATTTCTCGACGAATCGGAGCATCGTTTTGTTTCGGGCACGTATCGGTGCATTAAATGCAACCCCGGCATGGTTGTTCGCGCAGTAACGAAACTGACCCAAACGAACCAAAACATCACTATTGGGTCAAAAAAAGTAGATTGTGTGCGTTCGTTTCGTTTCTTGTCGATTCGATGCATCGTTTCATTTCCGGCCCGGATCGGTGCATTAAATGTAACACCGGCATGGTTTTCGGCACAGTAACGAAACTGACCCAAATGAAACGAAACATCACTATTGGGTCGAAAAAGTGGATTGGGTGCATTCGTTTAATTTCTGGACGAATCGGTGCACCATTTCATTTCTGGCCTGTATCGGTGCATTAAATGCAACACCGGCATGGTTTTCGGCACAAAAACGAAACTGACCCAAATAAAGCAAAACATTACTATTGGGTCCAAAAAAGTGGATTCGGTGTGTTCGTTTCATTTCTGGACGAATCGGAGCATTGTTTTGTTTCGGGCACGTATCGGTGCATTAAATGCAACCCCCGCATGGTTTTTGGCGCAGTAACGAAACTGACCCAAACGAACCAAAACATCACTATTGGGTCAAAAAAAGTAGATTGTGTGCGTTCGTTTCATTTCTTGTCGAATCGATGCATCGTTTCATTTCCGGCCCGGATCGATGCATTAAATGTAACACCGGCATGGTTTTCGGCACAGTAACGAAACTGACCCAAATGAAACAAAACATCACTATTGGGTCAAAAAAGTGGATTGGGTGCGTTCGTTTAATTTCTGGAGGAATCGGTGCACCATTTCATTTCTGGCCCGGATCGGTGCATTAAATGCAACACTGATGAGGACACCACCTACGACACGAGTACATCTACACCTTCTCCAGCGCCACCAGATGATCCTCCACCACAGGCGCTACCTTCTGGCCCAATCACGCGGGCCCGTGCAAGAGAACTTAACTTCGTTATGCTACTGAAGAATGAAGGCCCAGAAGAATAGAAGCTGGCCCAACAAGGGCCTTTGTGTGGGCGCCTAGGGCTGTTGCCCTCTCCCTTTCCCTGGGCGCCACCTTCCTTAGGGGCTGCGCCCCCTTTCCCTCTATTTAGATAGAGGCTTCCTTTCATTTCAGACTTGAGTTTTGTTTTACATCTAGCTTTAGCTACCCCCCGAAGAACACGCGCAAATCAGCGCTGTCCTCGTGTAATTCAGAACTCCACCTTCGAGTGATATTGAGATTGCTCGCATCTTTTTCTTGTTCGTTCTTCGATTGCGCACAGGAAACGATCTTCGTGATCAGGCTGATCTTGCACCAGCAAGGTCGGTAACCACAGGGAGTTGGTTCAGCGATTGCATTGGCGCTACGGGTTCGCTCGTCGTAGTCGGATCGTGAGGGTCTACTTCCACCAAGTCGAAATTATCTCCACTCACCGAAAGATCGGGCACTTCAGCTCTATCAAGTGGTATCAGATTTCAGGTTGATCGGTGAGTTTTATCGAGTGTTTTTCCATTTCCTACAGTCCACAAAACCAAAACAAATATATATCTTCAGGTTAGATCGTAGTCCCAGCACCCTGTTTGAGCCTTGCACTTTCTTTCAATAATTTGCATTGTTGAATTTGTGTGCTTACGCGTTCAATTGTTGCTGGTTGCATTGTGTCTATCATCATTTTTTTTTTCACTCACATCTTGCCGCAGCCATCCATCCCTTTCCCCCTGATCCCCAGCGCTTGAACGCGCTCCCTGGAATCGCGCCCCCACGCGTGAGGCCCCTCCCCCTGATTGCCTTGTGTGTTTTTGGAAACTCAAAAGAAAAAGAGGAAGTGTGCAATCAGAAAAAAAAAGGAAAGAAACTAGAAGCAAACAAAAAAGGAAGTGTGCCTAATCCTGGCCGGTCTCTTTGAATAGTTTCTAATTTTGCTGTTGGTAAACCTTCCTGTTTTTCCACCCCGGATTACCTGCCTAGTTTATCCTTTGGCAAGTCAACAACAAAAAGGGGAAAGCAAAGAGGGAAAGCACACCCACAAAAAAAAACAGTTGCCTCATCTTGGCTGATCTCGCCTCACTCTAGAGAGAGAGAGAGAGAGAGAGTATCTTCTTTTTACCGGAATACCCCTTCCCTTCCAGAAAAAGTGTGTGTGGCGAATTGCTCTTTTGTATTCCTTTGTTCCTACAATCCGTTTGTGAGTTTGTCCAAAAAAAAAACAAAAAAAAAACAGAAAAAAAAAGAACAAAAACAAAAACAGGACAACGACGGAAGCCGTGTGCGCCCTCCCTGCTTCCTTTTGTTCGCTTCCTTTTCGCCTTGCTCCACTTTTGCACTTTGTCTCCAGCAGCTTTGTGCAAGTTTCGCACTATTATTCAACTTTGCATTATTGTTTGATTGTGCTAACCCTTGCATTGAGTGCAGCCTACCCAGAACTCCACATAGTCCTACGACGAGCAGATTTTATTTCTCCAGGCAATCGCTGCTCCAATCTCTCGCCGGTACTACTTGTTGGTTGCAGCTCACCCCTGTGTGCTTGGTAAGAACGGATAAGCATTTGATAACAGCATTTTAGTGTGCGTGTTGAGAGCGATTCCACCTTTGTTGTTGCCTTTGCTTTGTGTTTGCGCTAACCATGGCAGATGACGACGACCCGAAGGATGCACAGCTGCAGGACATGCGGACTCAAGTTGATGGCCTTGCAGCGGACATGCAAACGTTGCATGAACGGCTTGATTCCACGGTCACTACGACGAACGCGCGGTTCGATCAGCTCGACCTCGCGCAGACGGCCACTAAGACCACGCTCGACTCCATTGTGGCACGTCTCGATGCCATGAACACGGTGATCACAGAGTTACAGAAGGGTTATGGTGGTGACACGGAGCAGGAAGATGGAAACCGCCGCGGCCGCGCTCGCCGTGTGGTACGTCCCCCGGTACTGATTCATTTGCTAAGATTAAATTTAAGATTCCATCTTTTAATGGCAAATATGATCCTGCTGCATATCTTGATTGGGAGTTAGAGGTCGAACAGAAATTTTCATGCCATGATATTCCTGCTACTTCTCAAGTTAAGGCTGCTATCAGTGAATTTTCTGATTTCGCTTTAATTTGGTGGTGTGAATATAAACAAACCCATCCCACAACCACTCCCACATCGTGGGCTCAATTAAAGGCTGCCATGCGACATAGGTTTGTGCCTTCCTATTATGCCCGTGATTTGCTTAACAAAATGCAGCGTTTTCAGCAAGGACAACAATCTGTTGAGGAGTATTACCAGCAGCTCCAAAAGGGCATGATGCGTTGTGGTTTACTTGAGGAGGCTGATGCTGCTATGGCACGTTTTCGTGGTGGTTTGAACCGCGAAATTCAGGATATACTTGATTATAAGGAGTATGCTGATATGAACACATTATTTGAATATGCTTGCAAAGCTGAACGTGAAGTGCAGGGACGCCGCTCGAAGCCATATACTAACTCTTTTGCAGGGAGAAGTTCGGCCGCTCCAGCCAAGAATGCACCATCCACGTCCACCACTACAACGCGCGAGAAGACGTCCACACCTGCAGCAGCACCACCCACAGGAGCTGCCCCTTCCACAGGACGTACACGGGATATACAGTGTCATCGTTGCAAAGGGTTTGGTCACATACTTCGGGACTGCCCAAACAAGCGTACTTTGCTCATCCGTGACAATGGTGAGTACTCGTCCGAAAGTGATTCTGAGGAAACTCGACATGCTATATTTGCCACTGACCATGCAGCTCATGC
This sequence comes from Echinochloa phyllopogon, assembly GCA_033239725.1. Lineage (NCBI taxonomy): Eukaryota > Viridiplantae > Streptophyta > Magnoliopsida > Poales > Poaceae > Echinochloa > Echinochloa phyllopogon. Next base: position 37,949,182 of record BTCW01000018.1, read on the forward strand.
GGAGGTACATGTCAACCCAGGGGACGCTGACAGGTATGAAAGTCTTGTTGTGCAGCGTGTTCTTAGTACACAGGTCGCCCCGGCCGAGAAGAACCAGCGCCACACTCTGTTCCATACTAAAGGCGTTGTGCAGGAGCGGTCGATTCGCATCATCATCGACAGCGGCAGCTGCAACAACTTGGCAAGTACCGTGCTGGTTGAAAAATTGTCTTTGCCCACACGTAAGCATCCAAATCCATATCACATTCAATGGCTCAATGATGGTGGGAAAATTAGAGTGACACGATCGGTTCGTGTTCCTTTCTCCATGGGTGCTTATTCTGATTTTGTTGATTGTGATGTTATTCCCATGGAAGCATGTTCCTTGTTACTTGGTCGACCTTGGCAATATGATACTGACAGCTTGCATCATGGTCGTTCGAATCATTATTCTTTTATGTTTAAAGGTCAGAAAATAATCATACATCCCATGACACCTGAACAAATTGTTAAAGATGATCTTGCTCGCGTTGCTAAGGCTGCTAAACAACCATCGATTTCTGCTAATTCTGAAATCAAATTGAATGCCCCTGTTCTCCTTGCTACACGTGCTGATTTTGATGATATTCGTGATGCTCATTTGCCCTGCTATGCACTTGTATGCTCTGGTATGTTCGTTTCACTTGATGCCACACCATCTTCGGATACTCCCCCTGCGGTTGCTAACCTTTTGCAGGAGTACGCTGATGTTTTTCCCACCGACTTACCACCGGGTCTTCCACCACTCCGTGGCATTGAGCACCAGATCGATCTCATCCCCGGTGCACAGCTTCCGAACCGCGCACCATACCGTACAAATCCGGATGAAACGAAGGAGATCCAGCGCCAGGTACAGGCGTTGCTTGACAAGGGTTACATTCGTGAGTCTCTCAGTCCTTGCTCTGTTCCTGTGTTACTTGTCCCAAAGAAAGATGGATCTTGGCGTATGTGTGTAGATTGTCGTGCTATTAATAACATCACCATTCGTTACCGATACCCTATACCACGCCTTGATGATATGCTAGATGAGCTTAGTGGTGCCATTATTTTCACAAAGATTGATTTGCGTAGTGGTTACCACCAGATTAGAATGAAACTCGGTGATGAATGGAAAACGGCTTTTAAAACGAAATTTGGGTTATATGAATGGTTGGTTATGCCGTTTGGATTGACTAATGCTCCCAGCACCTTTATGCGTTTAATGAATGAAGTTCTTAGGCCCTTCATAGGCTTGTTTGTTGTTGTCTATTTTGATGATATTCTCATTTACAGCAAGACTATGAAAGAGCATTTAGAACATTTGCGTGCTGTTTTTGATACGTTGCGTGCTGCTCATCTGTTTGGTAACATGGAAAAGTGCCTCTTTTGCACACAACGTGTCTCGTTTCTTGGCTATGTTGTTACTCCACAGGGCATTGAGGTGGATAGCAGCAAGATCGATGCCATCCGGGAATGGCCTACACCGACGACGGTCACGCAGATTCGGAGCTTTCTTGGACTTGCAGGTTTCTATCGCAGGTTCGTCCGTGATTTCAGCTCCATTGCAGCACCTCTACATGAGCTTACAAAGAAAGGTGTGCCGTTTGCTTGGAGTGAATCTCAGGCGGTAGCGTTCAATACCTTGAAAGACAGGTTAACACATGCTCCTCTCTTGCAATTGCCTGATTTTGGTAAAATCTTTGAGCTTGAATGTGATGCCAGCGGTATTGGGCTAGGTGCTGTTTTGTTACAAGAAGGAAAACCGGTTGCTTATTTCAGTGAAAAATTAAGCGGTGCTAGCTTGCGATACTCTACCTATGATAAGGAACTTTATGCTTTAGTACGCACTTTGCAAACATGGCAGCACTATCTTTGGCATCGTGAGTTTATTATTCACTCTGATCATGAGGCTTTAAAACACATTCGTACCCAAACCAATCTGAACCGTCGTCATGCTAATTGGGTAGAATTCATTGAGTCTTTTCCTTACATCATTAAACACAAGAATGGGAAGGAAAATGTTATTGCTGATGCTTTGTCTCGTCGATATACCATGCTGTCCCAGTTGGATTTTAAAATCTTTGGCTTGCAAACTGTGAAAGATCAATATGACGACGATGCTGATTTTCGGGATATCTTAGTTCGCTGCATGCATGGCAAACCATGGGGCAAATTTCACATGCAGGATGGGTTCCTGTTTCGCGCTAACAAGCTGTGTGTTCCAGCTAGCTCGGTTCGTCTTTTGTTGTTACAGGAAGCACATGGCGGCGGTCTTATGGGACATTTTGGTGTCTACAAGACACATGAGGTGCTGGCTGCCCATTTCTTTTGGCCCCGGATGCGCCGTGATGTTGAGCGCCTTGTTGCCCGCTGCACTACTTGTCAGAAAGCTAAGTCACGACTAAACAACCATGGTTTATATATGCCTTTGCCTGTCCCTACTTCCCCCTGGCTTGATATTTCTATGGACTTTGTCTTGGGCTTACCTAGAACTAAGAAGGGGAGGGACAGTATTTTTGTGGTTGTTGATCGCTTCTCCAAAATGGCTCATTTTATACCTTGTCATAAGACTGATGATGCTAGCCGTGTTGCTGAATCGTTCTTTAGAGAGATTATTCGCTTGCATGGTATTCCAAATACAATAGTCTCTGATCGTGATGCTAAGTTTCTCAGCCATTTTTGGAGATCACTGTGGAATAAAATGGGAACTAAATTGCTGTTTAGCACCACTTGTCACCCTCAGACTGATGGACAAACTGAGGTGGTTAATCGAACTTTGTCAACCATGCTTAGGGCTGTTTTGGATAAAAACTTGAAACGTTGGGAAGATTGCTTACCTCATGTTGAGTTTGCTTATAATCATGCAACGCATTCTTCTACAAAGATGTGTCCCTTTCAGGTTGTTTATGGATATATTCCTCGAGCGCCTATTGATCTGTTTGCGCTTGATGCTGCGGATGCTCCCCACATAGATGCTGCTGCACATGTTGACCAAATGATTAGCTTGCATGAACAAACTCAACAAAACATTGCTGCTGCTAATGCTAAATACCAGGTTGCAGGTAGTAAAGGACGAAAACATGTTACTTTTGAACCGGGTGATATGGTTTGGTTGCATCTAAGAAAGGATCGATTTCCCACTTTACGCCGCTCTAAATTGATGCCTCGTGCTGCTGGTCCTTTTAAGATACTAACCAAGATTAATGATAATGCTTATGTTCTTGACCTGCCTGCGGAGTTTGGTGTTTCCACTAGTTTTAATGTTGCAGATTTGAAACCGTATGCGGGTGAAGATGAGGAGTTGCCGTCGAGGACGACTTCAGTTCAAGAAGGGGAGGATGATGAGGACACCACCTACGACACGAGTACATCTACACCTTCTCCAGCGCCACCAGATGATCCTCCACCACAGGCGCCACCTTCTGGCCCAATCACGCGGGCCCGTGCAAGAGAACTTAACTTCGTTATGCTACTGAAGAATGAAGGCCCAGAAGAATAGAAGCTGGCCCAACAAGGGCCTTTGTGTGGGCGCCTAGGGCTGTTGCCCTCTCCCTTTCCCTGGGCGCCACCTTCCTTAGGGGCTGCGCCCCCTTTCCCTCTATTTAGATAGAGGCTTCCTTTCATTTCAGACTTGAGTTTTGTTTTACATCTAGCTTTAGCTACCCCCCGAAGAACACGCGCAAATCAGCGCTGTCCTCGTGTAATTCAGAACTCCACCTTCGAGTGATATTGAGATTGCTCGCATCTTTTTCTTGTTCGTTCTTCGATTGCGCACAGGAAACGATCTTCGTGATCAGGCTGATCTTGCACCAGCAAGGTCGGTAACCACAGGGAGTTGGTTCAGCGATTGCATTGGCGCTACGGGTTCGCTCGTCGTAGTCGGATCGTGAGGGTCTACTTCCACCAAGTCGAAATTATCTCCACTCACCGAAAGATCGGGCACTTCAGCTCTATCAAACACCGGCATGGTTTTCGGCACAATAACGAAACTGACCCAAATGAAGCAAAACATTACTATTGGGTCCAAAAAAGTAGATTCGGTGTGTTCGTTTCATTTCTGGACGAATCGGAGCATCGTTTTGTTTCAGGCACGTATCGGTGCATTAAATGCAACCCCGGCATGGTTTTTGGCGCAGTAACGAAACTGACCCAAACGAACCAAAACATCACTATTGGGTCAAAAAAAGTAGATTGTGTGCGTTCGTTTCGTTTCTTTTTGAATCGATGCATCGTTTCATTTCCGGCCCGGATCGGTGCATTAAATGTAACACCGGCATGGTTTTCGGCAGAGTAACGAAACTGACCCAAATGAAACAAAACATCACTATTGGGTCAAAAAAGTGGATTGGGTGCGTTCGTTTAATTTCTGGACGAATCGGTGCACCATTTCATTTCCGGCCCGGATCGTTGCATTAAATGCAACACCGGCATGGTTTTCGGCACAATAACGAAACTGACCCAAATGAACCAAAACATTACTATTGTGTCCAAAAAAGTGGATTGGGTGTGTTCGTTTCGTTTCTGGATGAATCGATGCAACCTTTCATTTCTGGCCTGTATCGGTGCATTAAATGCAACAATGGCATGGTTTTTGGCACAGTAACGAAACTTCCCCAAAAGGAACCAAAACATCACTATTGGGTCCAAAAAAGTGGATTCAGTGCATTCATTTCGTTTCTGGACGAATCGGTGCATCGTTTCATTTCCGGCCCGGATCGTTGCATTAAATGCAACACCGGCATGGTTTTCGGCACAATAACAAAACTGACCCAAATGAACAAAAACATTACTACTATTGTGTCCAAAAAAGTGGATTGGGTGTGTTCGTTTCGTTTCTGGATGAATCGGTGCAACCTTTCATTTCTGGCCTATATCGGTGCATTAAATGCAACAATGGCATAGTTTTCGGCACAGTAACCAAACTGACCATAAAGGAATCAAAACATCACTATTGGGTCCAAAAAAGTGGATTCAGTGCATTCATTTCGTTTCTGGACGAATCGGTGCATCGTTTCATTTCCGGCCCGGATCAGGGAATTAAATGCAACACCGGCATGGTTTTCGGCACAGAAATGAAACTGACCCAAACGAACCAAAACATCACTATTGGGTCCGAAAAAGTGGATTCGGCGCGTTCGATTCATTTCTAGACGAATCGGAGCATCGTTTTGTTTCGGGCACGTATCGGTGCATTAAATGCAACCCCGGCATGGTTTTTGGCACAGTAACGAAACTGATCCAAACGAACCAAAACATCACTATTGGGTCAAAAAGTGGATTGGGTTGGTTCGTTTTATTTCTCGACGAATCGGTGCACCGTTTCATTTCCGGACCGGATCAATGCATTTAATGCAACACCGGCATGGTTTTCGGCACAGTAACAAAACTGACCTAAAACGAACCAAAACATCCCAATTGGGTCCAAAAAAGTGGATTCGGTGCGTTCGTTTCATTTCTGGACGAATCGGAGCATCGTTTTGTTTTCGTCCTGGATTGGTGCATTAAATGCAACACCGGCATGGTTTTCGGCACAGAAACGAAACTGACCCAAACGAACCAAAACATCACTATTGGGTCCAAAAAAGTGGATTCGGCGCGTTCGATTCATTTCTAGACGAATCGGAGCATCGTTTTGTTTCGGGCGCGTATCGGTGCATTAAATGCAACCCCGGCATGGTTTTTGGCACAGTAACGAAACTGATCCAAACGAACCAAAACATCACTATTGGGTCCAAAAAAGTGGATTGGGTGTGTTCGTTTCGTTTCTGGATGAATCGGTGCATCCTTTCATTTCTGGCCCGTATCGGTGCATTAAATGCAACACCGGCATGGTTTTCGGCACAGTAACGAAACTGAACCAAACGAACCAAAACATCAGTATTTGGTCCAAAAAAGTAGATTGGGTGCATTCATTTCGTTTCTTGTCGAATCGATGCATCGTTTCATTTCCGGCCCGGATCGGTGCATTAAATGTAACACCGGCATGGTTTTCGACACAGTAACAAAACTGACCCAAATGAACCAAAACATCACTATTGGGTCAAAAAAGTGGATTGGGTGCGTTCGTTTAATTTTTGGACGAATCGGTGCACCATTTCTGTTTCGGCCCGGATCGGTGCATTAAATGCAACACCGGCATGGTTTTCGGCACAATAACGAAACTGACCCAAATGAACCAAAACATTACTATTGTGTCCAAAAAAGTGGATTGGGTGTGTTCGTTTCGTTTCTGGATGAATCGATGCAACCTTTCATTTCTGGCCTGTATCGGTGCATTAAATGCAACAATGGCATGGTTTTCGGCACAGTAACCAAACTGACCCAAAAGGAACCAAAACATCACTATTGGGTCCAAAAAAGTGGATTCAGTGCATTCATTTCGTTTCTGGACGAATCGGTGCATCGTTTCATTTCCGGCCCGGATCAGGGAATTAAATGCAACACCGGCATGGTTTTCGGCACAGAAACGAAACTGACCCAAACGAACCAAAACATCACTATTGGGTCCAAAAAAGTGGATTCGGCGCGTTCAATTCATTTCTAGACGAATCGGAGCATCGTTTTGTTTCGGGCACGTATCGGTGCATTAAATGCAACCCCGGCATGGTTTTTGGCCCAGTAACGAAACTGATCCAAACGAACCAAAACATCACTATTGGATCAAAAAGTGGATTGGGTTGGTTCGTTTTATTTCTCGATGAATCGGTGCACCGTTTCATTTCCGGACCGGATCAATGCATTTAATGCAACACCGGCATGGTTTTCGGCACAGTAACAAAACTGACCTAAAACGAACCAAAACATCCCAATTGGGTCCAAAAAAGTGGATTCGGTGCGTTCGTTTCATTTCTCGACGAATCGGAGCATCGTTTTGTTTCGGGCACGTATCGGTGCATTAAATGCAACCCCGGCATGGTTGTTCGCGCAGTAACGAAACTGACCCAAACGAACCAAAACATCACTATTGGGTCAAAAAAAGTAGATTGTGTGCGTTCGTTTCGTTTCTTGTCGATTCGATGCATCGTTTCATTTCTGGCCCGGATCGGTGCATTAAATGTAACACCGGCATGGTTTTCGGCACAGTAACGAAACTGACCCAAATGAAACAAAACATCACTATTGGGTCAAAAAAGTGGATTGGGTGCTTTCGTTTAATTTCTGGACGAATCGGTGCACCATTTCATTTCTGGCCTGTATCGGTGCATTAAATGCAACACCGGCATGGTTTTCGGCACAAAAACGAAACTGACCCAAATAAAGCAAAACATTACTATTGGGTCCAAAAAAGTGGATTCGGTGTGTTCGTTTCATTTCTGGACGAATCGGAGCATCGTTTTGTTTCGGGCACGTATCGATGCATTAAATGCAACCCCCGCATGGTTTTTGGCGCAGTAACGAAACTGACCCAAACGAACCAAAACATCACTATTGGGTCTAAAAAAGTAGATTGTGTGCGTTCGTTTCATTTCTTGTCGAATCGATGCATCGTTTCATTTCCGGCCCAGATCGATGCATTAAATGTAACACCGGCATGGTTTTCGGCACAGTAACGAAACTGACCCAAATGAAACAAAACATCACTATTGGGTCAAAAAAGTGGATTGGGTGCGTTCGTTTAATTTCTGGAGGAATCGGTGCACCATTTCATTTCTGGCCCGGATCGGTGCATTAAATGCAACACCGGCATGGTTTTCGGCACAATAACGAAACTGACCCAAATGAAGCAAAACATTACTATTGGGTCCAAAAAAGTAGATTCGGTGTGTTCGTTTCATTTCTGGACGAATCGGAGCATCGTTTTGTTTCGGGCACGTATCGGTGCATTAAATGCAACCCCGGCATGGTTTTTGGCGCAGTAACGAAACTGACCCAAACGAACCAAAACATCACTATTGGGTCAAAAAAAGTAGATTGTGTGCGTTCGTTTCGTTTCTTTTTGAATCGATGCATCGTTTCATTTCCGGCCCGGATCGGTGCATTAAATGTAACACCGGCATGGTTTTCGGCAGAGTAACGAAACTGACCCAAATGAAACAAAACATCACTATTGGGTCAAAAAAGTGGATTGGGTGCGTTCGTTTAATTTCTGGACGAATCGGTGCACCATTTCATTTCCGGCCCGGATCGTTGCATTAAATGCAACACCGGCATGGTTTTCGGCACAATAACGAAACTGACCCAAATGAACCAAAACATTACTATTGTGTCCAAAAAAGTGGATTGGGTGTGTTCGTTTCGTTTCTGGATGAATCGATGCAACCTTTCATTTCTGGCCTGTATCGGTGCATTAAATGCAACAATGGCATGGTTTTTGGCACAGTAACGAAACTGACCCAAAAGGAACCAAAACATCACTATTGGGTCCAAAAAAGTGGATTCAGTGCATTCATTTCGTTTCTGGACGAATCGGTGCATCGTTTCATTTCCGGCCCGGATCGTTGCATTAAATGCAACACCGGCATGGTTTTCGGCACAATAACAAAACTGACCCAAATGAACAAAAACATTACTACTATTGTGTCCAAAAAAGTGGATTGGGTGTGTTCGTTTCGTTTCTGGATGAATCGGTGCAACCTTTCATTTCTGGCCTATATCGGTGCATTAAATGCAACAATGGCATGGTTTTCGGCACAGTAACCAAACTGACCATAAAGGAACCAAAACATCACTATTGGGTCCAAAAAAGTGGATTCAGTGCATTCATTTCGTTTCTGGACGAATCGGTGCATCGTTTCATTTCCGGCCCGGATCAGGGAATTAAATGCAACACCGGCATGGTTTTCGGCACAGAAATGAAACTGACCCAAACGAACCAAAACATCACTATTGGGTCCGAAAAAGTGGATTCGGCGCGTTCGATTCATTTCTAGACGAATCGGAGCATCGTTTTGTTTCGGACACGTATCGGTGCATTAAATGCAACCCCGGCATGGTTTTTGGCACAGTAACGAAACTGATCCAAACGAACCAAAACATCACTATTGGGTCAAAAAGTGGATTGGGTTGGTTCGTTTTATTTCTCGACGAATCGGTGCACCGTTTCATTTCCGGACCGGATCAATGCATTTAATGCAACACCGGCATGGTTTTCGGCACAGTAACAAAACTGACCTAAAACGAACCAAAACATCCCAATTGGGTCCAAAAAAGTGGATTCGGTGCGTTCGTTTCATTTCTGGACGAATCGGAGCATCGTTTTGTTTTCGTCCTGGATTGGTGCATTAAATGCAACACCGGCATGGTTTTCGGCACAGAAACGAAACTGACCCAAACGAACCAAAACATCACTATTGGGTCCAAAAAAGTGGATTCGGCGCGTTCGATTCATTTCTAGACGAATCGGAGCATCGTTTTGTTTCGGGCACGTATCGGTGCATTAAATGCAACCCCGGCATGGTTTTTGGCACAGTAACGAAACTGATCCAAACGAACCAAAACATCACTATTGGGTCCAAAAAAGTGGATTGGGTGTGTTCGTTTCGTTTCTGGATGAATCGGTGCATCCTTTCATTTCTGGCCCGTATCGGTGCATTAAATGCAACACCGGCATGGTTTTCGGCACAGTAACGAAACTGAACCAAACGAACCAAAACATCAGTATTTGGTCCAAAAAAGTAGATTGGGTGCATTCATTTCGTTTCTTGTCGAATCGATGCATCGTTTCATTTCCGGCCCGGATCGGTGCATTAAATGTAACACCGGCATGGTTTTCGGCACAGTAACGAAACTGACCCAAATGAACCAAAACATCACTATTGGGTCAAAAAAGTGGATTGGGTGCGTTCGTTTAATTTCTGGACGAATCGGTGCACCATTTCTGTTCCGGCCCGGATCGGTGCATTAAATGCAACACCGGCATGGTTTTCGGCACAATAACGAAACTGACCCAAATGAACCAAAACATTACTATTGTGTCCAAAAAAGTGGATTGGGTGGGTTCGTTTCGTTTCTGGATGAATTGGTGCATCCTTTCATTTCTGGCCTGTATCGGTGCATTAAATGCAACAATGGCATGGTTTTCGGCACAGTAACAAAACTGACCCAAAAGGAACCAAAACAACACTATTGGGTCCAAAAAAGTGGATTCAGTGCATTCATTTCGTTTCTGGACGAATCGGTGGATCGTTTCATTTCCGGCCCGGATCAGGGAATTAAATGCAACACCGACATGGTTTTCGGCACAGTAACGAAACTGACCCAAACGAACCAAAACATCACTATTGGGTCCAAAAAAGTGGATTCGGTGCGTTCGTTTCATTTCTGGACGAATCGGAGCATCGTTTTGTTTCGGGCACGTATCGGTGCATTAAATGCAACCCCGGCATGGTTGTTCGCACAGTAACGAAACTGACCCAAACGAACCAAAACATCACTATTGGGTCAAAAAAAGTAGATTGTGTGCGTTCGTTTCGTTTCTTGTCGAATCGATGCATCGTTTCATTTCCGGCCCGGATCGGTGCATTAAATGTAACACCGGCATGGTTTTCGGTACAGTAACGAAACTGACCCAAATGAAACAAAACATCACTATTGGGTCAAAAAAGTGGATTGGGTGCGTTCGTTTAATTTCTGGACGAATCGGTGCACACATTTCCGGCCCGGATCGGTGCATTAAATGCAACACCGGCATGGTTTTCGGCACAATAACGAAACTGACCCAAATGAACCAAAACATTACTATTGTGTCAAAAAAAGTGGATTGGGTGTGTTCGTTTCGTTTCTGGATGAATCGGTGCATCCTTTCATTTCTGGCCTGTATCGGTGCATTAAATGCAACAATGGCATGGTTTTCGGCATAGTAACAAAACTGACCCAAAAGGAACCAAAACATCACTATTGGGTCCAAAAAAGTGGATTCAGTGCATTCATTTCGTTTCTGGACGAATCGGTGCATCGTTTCATTTCCGGCCCGGATCAGGGAATTAAATGCAACACCGACATGGTTTTCGGCACAGAAACGAAACTGACCCAAACGAACCAAAACATCACTATTGGGTCAGAAAAAGTGGATTCGGCGCGTTCGTTTCATTTCTAGACGAATCGGAGCATCGTTTTGTTTCGAGCACGTATCGGTGCATTAAATGCAACCCCGACATGGTTTTCGGCACAGTAAGGAAACTGACCCAAACGAACCAAAACATCACTATTGGGTCCAAAAAAGTGGATTGGGTGTGTTCGTTTCGTTTCTGGATGAATCGGTGCATCCTTTCATTTCTGGCCCGTATCGGTGCATTAAATGCAACACCGGCATGGTTTTTGGCACAGTAACGTAACTGAACCAAACAAACCAAAACATCACTATTTGCTCCAAAAAATTGGATTGGGTGCATTCATTTCGTTTCTAGACGAATCGGAGCATCATTTTGTTTCGGGCACGTATCGGTGCATTAAATGCAACCCCGGCATGCTTGTTGGCGCAGTAACGAAACTGACCCAAACGAACCAAAACATCACTATTGGGTCAAAAAAAGTAGATTGTGTGCGTTCGTTTCATTTCTTGTCGAATCGATGCATCGTTTCATTTCCGGCCCGGATCGGTGCATTAAATGTAACACCGGCATGGTTTTCGGCACAGTAACGAAACTGACCCAAATGAAACAAAACATCACTATTGGGTCAAAAAAGTGGATTGGGTGCGTTCGTTTAATTTCTGGACGAATCGGTGCACCATTTCATTTCCGGCCCGGATCGGTGCATTAAATGCAACACCGGCATGGTTTTTGGCACAATAACAAAACTGACCCAAATGAACCAAAACATTACTATTGTGTCCAAAAAAGTGGATTCAGTGCATTCATTTTGTTTCTGGACGAATCGGTGCATCGTTTCATTTCCGGCCCGGATCACGGAATTAAATGCAACACCGGCATGGTTTTCGGCACAGAAACGAAACTGACCCAAACGAACCAAAACATCACTATTGGGTCAGAAAAAGTGGATTCGGCGCGTTCGTTTCATTTCTAGACGAATCGGAGCATCGTTTTGTTTCGGGCACGTATCGGTGCATTAAATGCAACCCCGACATGGTTTTCGGCACAGTAAGGAAACTGACCCAAACGAACCAAAACATCACTATTGGGTCCAAAAAAGTGGATTGGGTGTGTTCGTTTCGTTTCTGGATGAATCGGTGCATCCTTTCATTTCTGGCCCGTATCGGTGCATTAAATGCAACACCGGCATGGTTTTTGGCACAGTAACGTAACTGAACCAAACAAACCAAAACATCACTATTTGCTCCAAAAAATTGGATTGGGTGCATTCATTTCGTTTCTAGACGAATCGGAGCATCATTTTGTTTCGGGCATGTATCGGTGCATTAAATGCAACCCCGGCATGGTTTTCGGCACAGTAACGAAACTGACCCAAACGAACCAAAACATCACTATTGGGTCCAAAAAAGTGGATTGGGTGTGTTCGTTTCGTTTCTGGATGAATCGGTGCATCCTTTCATTTCTGGCCCGGATCAGGGAATTAAATGCAACACCGTCATGGTTTTCGGCACAGAAACGAAACTGACCCAAACGAACCAAAACATCACTATTGGGTCAGAAAAAGTGGATTCGGCGCGTTCGTTTCATTTCTAGACGAATGGGAGCATCGTTTTGTTTCGGACACGTATCGGTGCATTAAATGCAACCCCGGCATGGTTTTCGGCACAGTAAAGAAACTGACCCAAACGAACCAAAACATCACTATTGGGTCCAAAAAAGTGGATTGGGTGTGTTCGTTTTGTTTCTGGATGAATCGGTGCATCCTTTCATTTCTGGCCCGTATCGGTGCATTAAATGCAACACCGGCATGGTTTTTGGCACAGTAACGTAACTGAACCAAACGAACCAAAACATCACTATTTGGTCCAAAAAATTGGATTGGGTGCATTCATTTCGTTTCTGGACGAATCGGAGCATCATTTTGTTTCGGGCACGTATCGGTGCATTAAATGCAACCCCGGCATGGTTTTCGGCACAGTAACGAAACTGACCCAAACGAACCAAAACATCACTATTGGGTCAGAAAATGTGGATTTGGCGCGTTCGTTTCATTTCTAGACGAATCGGAGCATCGTTTTGTTTCGGGCACGTATCGGTGCATTAAATGCAACCCCGGCATGGTTTTTGGCACAGTAACGAAACTGATCCAAACGAACCAAAACATCACTATTGGGTCAAAAAGTGGATTGGGTTGGTTCGTTTCATTTCTCGACGAATCGGTGCACCGTTTCATTTCCGGAGCGGATCGATGCATTTAATGCAACACCGGCATGGTTTTCGGCACAGTAACAAAATTGACCAAAAACGAACTAAAACGTCCCTATTGGGTCCAAAAAAGTGGATTTGGTGCGTTCGTTTCATTTCTGGACGAATCGGAGCATCGTTTTGTTTTCGTCCTGGATTGGTGCATTAAATGCAACACCAGAATGGTATTCGGCACAGTAACAAAACTGAACCAAACAAACCAAAACATCACTATTGGGTCCAAAAAAGTTGATTCGGTGCGTTCGTTTCATTTCTGGACGAATCGGAGCATCGTTTTGTTTCGGACACGTATCGGTGCATTAAATGCAACCCCGGCATGGTTTTCGGCACAGAAACGAAACTGACCCAAACGAACCAAAACATCACTATTGGGTCAGAAAAAGTGGATTCGGCGCGTTCGTTTCATTTCTAGACGAATCGGAGCATCGTTTTGTTTCGGGCACGTATCGGTGCATTAAATGCAACCCCGGCATGGTTGTTGGCGCAGTAACGAAACTGACCCAAACGAACCAAAACATCACTATTGGGTCAAAAAAAGTAGATTGTGTGCGTTCGTTTCGTTTCTTGTCGAATCGATGCATCGTTTCATTTCCGGCCCGGATCGGTGCATTAAATGTAACACCGGCATGGTTTTCGGCACAGTAACGAAACTGACCCAAATGAATCAAAACATCACTATTGGGTCAAAAAAGTGGATTGGGTTCGTTCGTTTAATTTCTAGACGAATCGGTGCACCATTTCATTTCCGGCCCGGATCGGTGCATTAAATGCAACACCGGCATGGTTTTCGGCACAATAACGAAACTGACCCAAATGAACCAAAACATTACTATTGTGTCAAAAAAAGTGGATTGGGTGTGTTCGTTTCGTTTCTGGATGAATCGGTGCATCCTTTCATTTCTGGCCTGTATCGGTGCATTAAATGCAACAATGGCATGGTTTTCGGCATAGTAACAAAACTGACCCAAAAGGAACCAAAACATCACTATTGGGTCCAAAAAAGTGGATTCAGTGCATTCATTTCGTTTCTGGACGAATCGGTGCATCGTTTCATTTCCGGCCCGGATCAGGGAATTAAATGCAACACCGACATGGTTTTCGGCACAGAAACGAAACTGACCCAAACGAACCAAAACATCACTATTGGGTCAGAAAAAGTGGATTCGGCGCGTTCGTTTCATTTCTGGACGAATCGGAGCATCGTTTTGTTTCGGGCACGTATCGGTGCATTAAATGCAACCCCGGCATGGTTGTTCGCACAGTAACGAAACTGACCCAAACGAACCAAAACATCACTATTGGGTCAAAAAAAGTAGATTGTGTGCGTTCGTTTCGTTTCTTGTCGAATCGATGCATCGTTTCATTTCCGGCCCGGATCGGTGCATTAAATGTAACACCGGCATGGTTTTCGGTACAGTAACGAAACTGACCCAAATGAAACAAAACATCACTATTGGGTCAAAAAAGTGGATTGGGTGCGTTCGTTTAATTTCTGGACGAATCGGTGCACACATTTCCGGCCCGGATCGGTGCATTAAATGCAACACCGGCATGGTTTTCGGCACAATAACGAAACTGACCCAAATGAACCAAAACATTACTATTGTGTCAAAAAAAGTGGATTGGGTGTGTTCGTTTCGTTTCTGGATGAATCGGTGCATCCTTTCATTTCTGGCCTGTATCGGTGCATTAAATGCAACAATGGCATGGTTTTCGGCATAGTAACAAAACTGACCCAAAAGGAACCAAAACATCACTATTGGGTCCAAAAAAGTGGATTCAGTGCATTCATTTCGTTTCTGGACGAATCGGTGCATCGTTTCATTTCCGGCCCGGATCAGGGAATTAAATGCAACACCGACATGGTTTTCGGCACAGAAACGAAACTGACCCAAACGAACCAAAACATCACTATTGGGTCAGAAAAAGTGGATTCGGCGCGTTCGTTTCATTTCTAGACGAATCGGAGCATCGTTTTGTTTCGAGCACGTATCGGTGCATTAAATGCAACCCCGACATGGTTTTCGGCACAGTAAGGAAACTGACCCAAACGAACCAAAACATCACTATTGGGTCCAAAAAAGTGGATTGGGTGTGTTCGTTTCGTTTCTGGATGAATCGGTGCATCCTTTCATTTCTGGCCCGTATCGGTGCATTAAATGCAACACCGGCATGGTTTTTGGCACAGTAACGTAACTGAACCAAACAAACCAAAACATCACTATTTGCTCCAAAAAATTGGATTGGGTGCATTCATTTCGTTTCTAGACGAATCGGAGCATCATTTTGTTTCGGGCACGTATCGGTGCATTAAATGCAACCCCGGCATGCTTGTTGGCGCAGTAACGAAACTGACCCAAACGAACCAAAACATCACTATTGGGTCAAAAAAAAGTAGATTGTGTGCGTTCGTTTCATTTCTTGTCGAATCGATGCATCGTTTCATTTCCGGCCCGGATCGGTGCATTAAATGTAACACCGGCATGGTTTTCGGCACAGTAACGAAACTGACCCAAATGAAACAAAACATCACTATTGGGTCAAAAAAGTGGATTGGGTGCGTTCGTTTAATTTCTGGACGAATCGGTGCACCATTTCATTTCCGGCCCGGATCGGTGCATTAAATGCAACACCGGCATGGTTTTTGGCACAATAACAAAACTGACCCAAATGAACCAAAACATTACTATTGTGTCCAAAAAAGTGGATTCAGTGCATTCATTTTGTTTCTGGACGAATCGGTGCATCGTTTCATTTCCGGCCCGGATCACGGAATTAAATGCAACACCGGCATGGTTTTCGGCACAGAAACGAAACTGACCCAAACGAACCAAAACATCACTATTGGGTCAGAAAAAGTGGATTCGGCGCGTTCGTTTCATTTCTAGACGAATCGGAGCATCGTTTTGTTTCGGGCACGTATCGGTGCATTAAATGCAACCCCGACATGGTTTTCGGCACAGTAAGGAAACTGACCCAAACGAACCAAAACATCACTATTGGGTCCAAAAAAGTGGATTGGGTGTGTTCGTTTCGTTTCTGGATGAATCGGTGCATCCTTTCATTTCTGGCCCGTATCGGTGCATTAAATGCAACACCGGCATGGTTTTTGGCACAGTAACGTAACTGAACCAAACAAACCAAAACATCACTATTTGCTCCAAAAAATTGGATTGGGTGCATTCATTTCGTTTCTAGACGAATCGGAGCATCATTTTGTTTCGGGCATGTATCGGTGCATTAAATGCAACCCCGGCATGGTTTTCGGCACAGTAACGAAACTGACCCAAACGAACCAAAACATCACTATTGGGTCCAAAAAAGTGGATTGGGTGTGTTCGTTTCGTTTCTGGATGAATCGGTGCATCCTTTCATTTCTGGCCCGGATCAGGGAATTAAATGCAACACCGTCATGGTTTTCGGCACAGAAACGAAACTGACCCAAACGAACCAAAACATCACTATTGGGTCAGAAAAAGTGGATTCGGCGCGTTCGTTTCATTTCTAGACGAATGGGAGCATCGTTTTGTTTCGGACACGTATCGGTGCATTAAATGCAACCCCGGCATGGTTTTCGGCACAGTAAAGAAACTGACCCAAACGAACCAAAACATCACTATTGGGTCCAAAAAAGTGGATTGGGTGTGTTCGTTTTGTTTCTGGATGAATCGGTGCATCCTTTCATTTCTGGCCCGTATCGGTGCATTAAATGCAACACCGGCATGGTTTTTGGCACAGTAACGTAACTGAACCAAACGAACCAAAACATCACTATTTGGTCCAAAAAATTGGATTGGGTGCATTCATTTCGTTTCTGGACGAATCGGAGCATCATTTTGTTTCGGGCACGTATCGGTGCATTAAATGCAACCCCGGCATGGTTTTCGGCACAGTAACGAAACTGACCCAAACGAACCAAAACATCACTATTGGGTCAGAAAATGTGGATTTGGCGCGTTCGTTTCATTTCTAGACGAATCGGAGCATCGTTTTGTTTCGGGCACGTATCGGTGCATTAAATGCAACCCCGGCATGGTTTTTGGCACAGTAACGAAACTGATCCAAACGAACCAAAACATCACTATTGGGTCAAAAAGTGGATTGGGTTGGTTCGTTTCATTTCTCGACGAATCGGTGCACCGTTTCATTTCCGGAGCGGATCGATGCATTTAATGCAACACCGGCATGGTTTTCGGCACAGTAACAAAATTGACCAAAAACGAACTAAAACGTCCCTATTGGGTCCAAAAAAGTGGATTTGGTGCGTTCGTTTCATTTCTGGACGAATCGGAGCATCGTTTTGTTTTCGTCCTGGATTGGTGCATTAAATGCAACACCAGAATGGTATTCGGCACAGTAACAAAACTGAACCAAACAAACCAAAACATCACTATTGGGTCCAAAAAAGTTGATTCGGTGCGTTCGTTTCATTTCTGGACGAATCGGAGCATCGTTTTGTTTCGGACACGTATCGGTGCATTAAATGCAACCCCGGCATGGTTTTCGGCACAGAAACGAAACTGACCCAAACGAACCAAAACATCACTATTGGGTCAGAAAAAGTGGATTCGGCGCGTTCGTTTCATTTCTAGACGAATCGGAGCATCGTTTTGTTTCGGGCACGTATCGGTGCATTAAATGCAACCCCGGCATGGTTGTTGGCGCAGTAACGAAACTGACCCAAACGAACCAAAACATCACTATTGGGTCAAAAAAAGTAGATTGTGTGCGTTCGTTTCGTTTCTTGTCGAATCGATGCATCGTTTCATTTCCGGCCCGGATCGGTGCATTAAATGTAACACCGGCATGGTTTTCGGCACAGTAACGAAACTGACCCAAATGAAACAAAACATCACTATTGGGTCAAAAAAGTGGATTGGGTTCGTTCGTTTAATTTCTAGACGAATCGGTGCACCATTTCATTTCCGGCCCGGATCGGTGCATTAAATGCAACACCGGCATGGTTTTCGGCACAATAACAAAACTGACCCAAATGAACCAAAACATTACTATTGTGTCCAAAAAAGTGGATTGGGTGTGTTCGTTTCGTTTCTGGATGAATCGGTGCATCCTTTCATTTCTGGCCTGTATCGGTGCATTAAATGCATAAATGGCATGGTTTCCGGCACAGTAACAAAACTGACCCAAAAGGAACCAAAACATCACTATTGGGTCCAAAAAAGTGGATTCAGTGCATTCATTTCGTTTCTGGACGAATCGGTGCATCGTTTCATTTCCGGCCCGGATCAGGGAATTAAATGCAACACCGGCATGGTTTTCGGCACAGAAACGAAACTGACCCAAACGAACCAAAACATCACTATTGGGTCAGAAAAAGTGGATTCGGCGCGTTCGTTTCATTTCTAGACGAATCGGAGCATCGTTTTGTTTCGGGCACGTATCGGTGCATTAAATGCAACCCCGACATGGTTTTCGGCACAGTAAGGAAACTGACCCAAACGAACCAAAACATCACTATTGGGTCCAAAAAAGTGGATTGGGTGTGTTCGTTTCGTTTCTGGATGAATCGGTGCATCCTTTCATTTCTGGCCCGTATCGGTGCATTAAATGCAACACCGGCATGGTTTTTGGCACAGTAACGTAACTGAACCAAACGAACCAAAACATCACTATTTGGTCCAAAAAATTGGATTGGGTGCATTCATTTCGTTTCTGGACGAATCGGAGCATCATTTTGTTTCGGGCACGTATCGGTGCATTAAATGCAACCCCGTCATGGTTGTTGGCGCAGTAACGAAACTGACCCAAACGAACCAAAACATCACTATTGGGTCCAAAAAAGTGGATTGGGTGTGTTCGTTTCGTTTCTGGATGAATCGGTGCATCCTTTCATTTCTGGCCCGTATCGGTGCATTAAATGCAACACCGGCATGGTTTTTGGCACAGTAACATAACTGAACCAAATGAACCAAAACATCACTATTTGGTCCAAAAAATTGGATTGGGTGCATTCATTTCGTTTCTGGACGAATCGGAGCATCATTTTGTTTCGGGCACGTATCGGTGCAATAAATGCAACCCCGGCATGGTTGTTGGCGCAGTAACGAAACTGACCCAAACGAACCAAAACATCACTATTGGGTCAAAAAAGTAGATTGTGTGCGTTCGTTTCGTTTCTTGTCGAATCGATGCATCGTTTCATTTCCGGCCCGGATCGGTGCATTAAATGTAACACCGGCATGGTTTTCGGCACAGTAACGAAACTGACCCAAATGAAACAAAACATCACTATTGGGTCAAAAAAGTGGATTGGGTTCGTTCGTTTAATTTCTGGACGAATTGGTGCACCATTTCATTTCCGGCCCGGATCGGTGCATTAAATGCAACACCGGCATGGTTTTCGGCACAATAACAAAACTGACCCAAATGAACCAAAACATTACTATTTTGTCCAAAAAAGTGGATTGGGTGTGTTCGTTTCGTTTCTGGATGAATCGTTGCATCCTTTCATTTCTGGCCTGTATCGGTGCATGAAATGCAACAATGGCATGGTTTTTGGCACAGTAACAAAACTGACCCAAAAGGAACCAAAACATCACTATTGGGTCCAAAAAAGTGGATTCAGTGCATTCATTTCGTTTCTGGACGAATCGGTGCATCGTTTCATTTCCGGCCCGGATCAGGGAATTAAATGCAACACCGGCATGGTTTTCGGCACAGTAACGAAACTGACCCAAACGAACCAAAACATCACTATTGGGTCCAAAAAAGTGGATTCAGTGCGTTCGTTTCATTTCTGGACGAATCGGAGCATCGTTTTGTTCCGGGCACGTATCGGTGCATTAAATGCAACCCCGGCATGGTTGTTGGCGCAGTAACGAAACTGACCCAAACGAACCAAAACATCACTATTGGGTCAAAAAAAGTAGATTGTGTGCGTTCGTTTCATTTCTTGTCGAATCGATGCATCGTTTCATTTCCAGCCCGGATCGGTGCATTAAATGTAACACCGGCATGGTTTTCGGCACAGTAACGAAACTGACCCAAATGAAACAAAACATCACTATTGGGTCAAAAAAGTGGATTGGGTGCGTTCGTTTAATTTCTGGACGAATCGGTGCACCATTTCATTTCCGGCCCGGATCGGTGCATTAAATGCAACACCGGCATGGTTTTCGGCACAATAACGAAACTGACCCAAATGAAACAAAACATTACTATTGTGTCCAAAAAAGTGGATTGGGTGTGTTCGTTTCGTTTCTGGATGAATCGGTGCATCCTTTCATTTCTGGCCTGTATCGGTGCATTAAATGCATAAATGGCATGGTTTTCGGCACAGTAAAGAAACTGATCCAAACGAACCAAAACATCACTATTGGGTCCAAAAAAGTGGATTGGGTGTGTTCGTTTCGTTTCTGGATGAATCGGTGCATCCTTTCATTTCTGGCCCGTATCGGTGCATTAAATGCAACACCGGCATGGTTTTTGGCACAGTAACGTAACTGAACCAAACGAACCAAAACATCACTATTTGGTCCAAAAAATTGGATTGGGTGCATTCATTTCGTTTCTGGACGAATCGGAGCATCATTTTGTTTCGGGCACGTATCGGTGCATTAAATGCAACCCCGGCATGGTTGTTGGCGCAGTAACGAAACTGACCCAAACGAACCAAAACATCACTATTGGGTCAAAAAAAGTAGATTGTGTGCGTTCGTTTCGTTTCTTGTCGAATCGATGCATCGTTTCATTTCCGGCCCGGATCGGTGCATTAAATGTAACACCGGCATGGTTTTCGGCACAGTAATGAAACTGACCCAAATGAAACAAAACATCACTATTGGGTCAAAAAAGTGGATTGGGTTCGTTCGTTTAATTTCTGGATGAATCGGTGCACCATTTCATTTCCGGCCCGGATCGGTGCATTAAATGCAACACCGGCATGGTTTTCGGCACAATAACAAAACTGACCCAAATGAACCAAAGCATTACTATTTTGTCCAAAAAAGTGGATTGGGTGTGTTCGTTTCGTTTCTGGATGAATCGGTGCATCCTTTCATTTCTGGCCTGTATCGGTGCATGAAATGCAACAATGGCATGGTTTTTGGCACAGTAACAAAACTGACCCAAAAGGAACCAAAACATCACTATTGGGTCCAAAAAAGTGGATTCAGTGCATTCATTTCGTTTCTGGACGAATCGGTGGATCGTTTCATTTCCGGCCCGGATCAGGGAATTAAATGCAACACCGGCATGGTTTTCGGCACAGTAACAAAACTGACCCAAACGAACCAAAACATCACTATTGGGTCCAAAAAAGTGGATTCGGTGCGTTCGTTTCATTTCTGGACGAATCGGAGCATCGTTTTGTTTCGGGCACGTATCGGTGCATTAAATGCAACCCCGGCATGGTTGTTGGCGCAGTAACGAAACTGACCCAAACGAACCAAAACATCACTATTGGGTCAAAAAAAGTAGATTGTGTGCGTTCGTTTCATTTCTTGTCGAATCGATGCATCGTTTCATTTCCGGCCCGGATCGGTGCATTAAATGTAACACCGGCATGGTTTTCGGCATAGTAACGAAACTGACCCAAATGAAACAAAACATCACTATTGGGTCAAAAAAGTGGATTGGGTGCGTTCGTTTAATTTCTGGACGAATCGGTGCACCATTTCATTTCCGGCCCGGATCGGTGCATTAAATGCAACACCGGCATGGTTTTCGGCATAATAACGAAACTGACCCAAATGAAACAAAACATTACTATTGTGTCCAAAAAAGTGGATTGGGTGTGTTCGTTTCGTTTCTGGATGAATCGGTGCATCCTTTCATTTCTGGCCTGTATCGGTGCATGAAATGCATAAATGGCATGGTTTTCGGCACAGTAACAAAACTGACCCAAAAGGAACCAAAACATCACTATTGGGTCCAAAAAAGTGGATTCAGTGCATTCATTTCGTTTCTGGACGAATCGGTGCATCGTTTCATTTCCGGCCCGGATCAGGGAATTAAATGCAACACCGGCATGGTTTTCGGCACAGAAACGAAACTGACCCAAACGAACCAAAACATCACTATTGGGTCAGAAAAAGTGGATTTGGCGCATTCGTTTCATTTCTAGACGAATCGGAGCATCGTTTTGTTTCGGGCACGTATCGGTGCATTAAATGCAACCCCGGCATGGTTTTTGGCACAGTAACGAAACTGATCCAAACGAACCAAAACATCACTATTGGGTCAAAAAGTGGATTGGGTTGGTTCGTTTCATTTCTCGACGAATCGGTGCACCGTTTCATTTCCGGAGCGGATCGATGCATTTAATGCAACACCGGCATGGTTTTCGGCACAGTAACAAAATTGACCTAAAACGAACTAAAACGTCCCTATTGGGTCCAAAAAAGTGGATTTGGTGCGTTCGTTTCATTTCTGGACGAATCGGAGCATCGTTTTGTTTTCGTCCTGGATTGGTGCATTAAATGCAACACCAGAATGGTATTCGGCACAGTAACAAAACTGAACCAAACAAACCAAAACATCACTATTGGGTCCAAAAAAGTTGATTCGGTGCGTTCGTTTCATTTCTGGACGAATCGGAGCATCGTTTTGTTTCGGACACGTATCGGTGCAATAAATGCAACCCCGGCATGGTTTTCGGCACAGTAACGAAACTGACCCAAACGAACCAAAACATCACTATTGGGTCCAAAAAAGTGGATTGGGTGTGTTCGTTTCGTTTCTGGATGAATCGGTGCATCCTTTCATTTCTGGCCCGGATCAGGGAATTAAATGCAACACCGGCATGGTTTTCGGCACAGAAACGAAACTGACCCAAACGAACCAAAACATCACTATTGGGTCAGAAAAAGTGGATTCGGCGCGTTCGTTTCATTTCTAGACGAATCGGAGCATCGTTTTGTTTCAGGCACGTATCGATGCATTTAATGCAACACCGGCATGGTTTTCGGCACAGTAACAAAATTGACCTAAAACGAACCAAAACGTCCCTATTGGGTCCAAAAAAGTGGATTTGGTGCGTTCGTTTCATTTCTGGACGAATCGGAGCATCGTTTTGTTTTCGTCCTGGATTGGTGCATTAAATGCAACACCAGAATGGTATTCGGCACAGTAACAAAACTGAACCAAACAAACCAAAACATCACTATTGGGTCCAAAAAAGTTGATTCGGTGCGTTCGTTTCATTTCTGGATGAATCGGAGCATCGTTTTGTTTCGGACACGTATCGGTGCAATAAATGCAACCCCGGCATGGTTTTCGGCACAGTAACGAAACTGACCCAAACGAACCAAAACATCACTATTGGGTCCAAAAAAGTGGATTGGGTGTGTTCGTTTCGTTTCTGGATGAATCGGTGCATCCTTTCATTTCTGGCCCGGATCAGGGAATTAAATGCAACACCGGCATGGTTTTCGGCACAGAAACGAAACTGACCCAAACGAACCAAAACATCACTATTGGGTCAGAAAAAGTGGATTCGGCGCGTTCGTTTCATTTCTAGACGAATCGGAGCATCGTTTTGTTTCAGGCACGTATCGATGCATTTAATGCAACACCGGCATGGTTGTTGGCGCAGTAACGAAACTGACCCAAACGAACCAAAACATCACTATTGGGTCAAAAAAAGTAGATTGTGTGCGTTCGTTTCATTTCTTGTCGAATCGATGCATCGTTTCATTTCCGGCCCGGATCGGTGCATTAAATGTAACACCGGCATGGTTTTCGGCAGAGTAACGAAACTGACCCAAATGAAACAAAACATCACTATTGGGTCAAAAAAGTGGATTGGGTGCGTTCGTTTAATTTCTGGACGAATCGGTGCACCATTTCATTTCCGGCCCGGATCGGTGCATTAAATGCAACACCGGCATGGTTTTCGGTATAATAACGAAACTGACCCAAATGAAACAAAACATTACTATTGTGTCCAAAAAAGTGGATTGGGTGTGTTCGTTTCGTTTCTGGACGAATCGGTGCATCCTTTCATTTCTGGCCTGTATCGGTGCATGAAATGCATAAATGGCATGGTTTTCGGCACAGTAACAAAACTGACCCAAAAGGAACCAAAACATCACTATTGGGTCCAAAAAAGTGGATTCAGTGCATTCGTTTCATTTCTAGACGAATCGGAGCATCGTTTTGTTTCGGGCACGTATCGGTGCATTAAATGCAACCCCGGCATGGTTTTTGGCACAGTAACGAAACTGATCCAAACGAACCAAAACATCACTATTGGGTCAAAAAGTGGATTGGGTTGGTTCGTTTCATTTCTCGACGAATCGGTGCACCGTTTCATTTCCGGAGCGGATCGATGCATTTAATGCAACACCGGCATGGTTTTCGGCACAGTAACAAAATTGACCTAAAACGAACTAAAACGTCCCTATTGGGTCCAAAAAAGTGGATTTGGTGCGTTCGTTTCATTTCTGGACGAATCGGAGCATCGTTTTGTTTTCGTCCTGGATTGGTGCATTAAATGCAACACCAGAATGGTATTCGGCACAGTAACAAAACTGAACCAAACAAACCAAAACATCACTATTGGGTCCAAAAAAGTTGATTCGGTGCGTTCGTTTCATTTCTGGACGAATCGGAGCATCGTTTTGTTTCGGACACGTATCGGTGCAATAAATGCAACCCCGGCATGGTTTTCGGCACAGTAACGAAACTGACCCAAACGAACCAAAACATCACTATTGGGTCCAAAAAAGTGGATTGGGTGTGTTCGTTTCGTTTCTGGATGAATCGGTGCATCCTTTCATTTCTGGCCCGGATCAGGGAATTAAATGCAACACCGGCATGGTTTTCGGCACAGAAACGAAACTGACCCAAACGAACCAAAACATCACTATTGGGTCAGAAAAAGTGGATTCGGCGCGTTCGTTTCATTTCTAGACGAATCGGAGCATCGTTTTGTTTCAGGCACGTATCGATGCATTTAATGCAACACCGGCATGGTTTTCGGCACAGTAACAAAATTGACCTAAAACGAACCAAAACGTCCCTATTGGGTCCAAAAAAGTGGATTTGGTGCGTTCGTTTCATTTCTGGACGAATCGGAGCATCCTTTTGTTTTCGTCCTGGATTGGTGCATTAAATGCAACACCAGAATGGTATTCGGCACAGTAACAAAACTGAACCAAACAAACCAAAACATCACTATTGGGTCCAAAAAAGTTGATTCGGTGCGTTCGTTTCATTTCTGGACGAATCGGAGCATCGTTTTGTTTCGGACACGTATCGGTGCAATAAATGCAACCCCGGCATGGTTTTCGGCACAGTAACGAAACTGACCCAAACGAACCAAAACATCACTATTGGGTCCAAAAAAGTGGATTGGGTGTGTTCGTTTCGTTTCTGGATGAATCGGTGCATCCTTTCATTTCTGGCCCGGATCAGGGAATTAAATGCAACACCGGCATGGTTTTCGGCACAGAAACGAAACTGACCCAAACGAACCAAAACATCACTATTGGGTCAGAAAAAGTGGATTCGGCGCGTTCGTTTCATTTCTAGACGAATCGGAGCATCGTTTTGTTTCAGGCACGTATCGATGCATTTAATGCAACACCGGCATGGTTGTTGGCGCAGTAACGAAACTGACCCAAACGAACCAAAACATCACTATTGGGTCAAAAAAAGTAGATTGTGTGCGTTCGTTTCATTTCTTGTCGAATCGATGCATCGTTTCATTTCCGGCCCGGATCGGTGCATTAAATGTAACACCGGCATGGTTTTCGGCAGAGTAACGAAACTGACCCAAATGAAACAAAACATCACTATTGGGTCAAAAAAGTGGATTGGGTGCGTTCGTTTAATTTCTGGACGAATCGGTGCACCATTTCATTTCCGGCCCGGATCGGTGCATTAAATGCAACACCGGCATGGTTTTCGGTATAATAACGAAACTGACCCAAATGAAACAAAACATTACTATTGTGTCCAAAAAAGTGGATTGGGTGTGTTCGTTTCGTTTCTGGACGAATCGGTGCATCCTTTCATTTCTGGCCTGTATCGGTGCATGAAATGCATAAATGGCATGGTTTTCGGCACAGTAACAAAACTGACCCAAAAGGAACCAAAACATCACTATTGGGTCCAAAAAAGTGGATTCAGTGCATTCGTTTCATTTCTAGACGAATCGGAGCATCGTTTTGTTTCGGGCACGTATCGGTGCATTAAATGCAACCCCGGCATGGTTTTTGGCACAGTAACGAAACTGATCCAAACGAACCAAAACATCACTATTGGGTCAAAAAGTGGATTGGGTTGGTTCGTTTCATTTCTCGACGAATCGGTGCACCGTTTCATTTCCGGAGCGGATCGATGCATTTAATGCAACACCGGCATGGTTTTCGGCACAGTAACAAAATTGACCTAAAACGAACTAAAACGTCCCTATTGGGTCCAAAAAAGTGGATTTGGTGCGTTCGTTTCATTTCTGGACGAATCGGAGCATCGTTTTGTTTTCGTCCTGGATTGGTGCATTAAATGCAACACCAGAATGGTATTCGGCACAGTAACAAAACTGAACCAAACAAACCAACACATCACTATTGGGTCCAAAAAAGTTGATTCGGTGCGTTCGTTTCATTTCTGGACGAATCGGAGCATCGTTTTGTTTCGGACACGTATCGGTGCAATAAATGCAACCCCGGCATGGTTTTCGGCACAGTAACGAAACTGACCCAAACGAACCAAAACATCACTATTGGGTCCAAAAAAGTGGATTGGGTGTGTTCGTTTCGTTTCTGGATGAATCGGTGCATCCTTTCATTTCTGGCCCGGATCAGGGAATTAAATGCAACACCGGCATGGTTTTCGGCACAGAAACGAAACTGACCCAAACGAACCAAAACATCACTATTGGGTCAGAAAAAGTGGATTCGGCGCGTTCGTTTCATTTCTAGACGAATCGGAGCATCGTTTTGTTTCAGGCACGTATCGATGCATTTAATGCAACACCGGCATGGTTTTCGGCACAGTAACAAAATTGACCTAAAACGAACCAAAACGTCCCTATTGGGTCCAAAAAAGTGGATTTGGTGCGTTCGTTTCATTTCTGGACGAATCGGAGCATCGTTTTGTTTTCGTCCTGGATTGGTGCATTAAATGCAACACCAGAATGGTTTTCGGTACAGTAACAAAACTGAACCAAACAAACCAAAACATCACTATTGGGTCCAAAAAAGTTGATTCGGTGCGTTCGTTTCATTTCTGGACGAATCGGAGCATCATTTTGTTTCGGACACGTATCGGTGCATTAAATGCAACCCCGGCATGGTTTTCGGCACAGTAACGAAACTGACCCAAACGAACCAAAACATCACTATTGGGTCCAAAAAACTGGATTGGGTGTGTTCGTTTCGTTTCTAGATGAATCGGTGCATCCTTTCATTTCTGGCCCGGATTAGGGAATTAAATGCAACACCGGCATGGTTTTCGGCACAGAAACGAAACTGACCCAAACGAACCAAAACATCACTATTGGCTCAAAAAAAGTAGATTGTGTGCGTTCGTTTCGTTTCTTGTCGAATCGATGCATCGTTTCATTTCCAGCCCGGATCGGTGCATTAAATGTAACACCGGCATGGTTTTCGGCACAGTAACGAAACTGACCCAAATGAAACAAAACATCACTATTGGGTCAAAAAAGTGGATTGGGTGCGTTCGTTTAATTTCTGGACGAATCGGTGCACCATTTCATTTCCGGCCCGGATCGGTGCATTAAATCCAACACCGGCATGGTTTTCGGCACAATAACGAAACTGACCCAAATGAACCAAAACATTACTATTGTGTCCAAAAAAGTGGATTGGGTGTGTTCGTTTCGTTTCTGGATGAATCGGTGCATCCTTTCATTTCTGGCCTGTATCGGTGCATTAAATGCATAAATGGCATGGTTTTCGGCACAGTAACAAAACTGACCCAAAAGGAACCAAAACATCACTATTGGGCCCAAAAAAGTGGATTCAGTGCATTCATTTCGTTTCTGGATGAATCGGTGGATCGTTTCATTTCCGGCCCGGATCAGGGAATTAAATGCAACACCGGCATGGTTTTCGGCACAGAAACGAAACTGACCCAAACGAACCAAAACATCACTATTGGGTCAGAAAAAGTGGATTCGGCGCGTTCGTTTCATTTCTAGACGAATCGGAGCATCGTTTTGTTTCGGGCACGTATCGGTGCATTAAATGCAACCCCGGCATGGTTTTTGGCACAGTAACGAAACTGATCCAAACGAACCAAAACATCACTATTGGGTCAAAAAGTGGATTGGGTTGGTTCGTTTCATTTCTCGACGAATCGGTGCACCGTTTCATTTCCGGACCGGATCGATGCATTTAATGCAACACCGGCATGGTTTTCGGCACAGTAACAAAATTGACCTAAAACGAACCAAAACGTCCCTATTGGGTCCAAAAAAGTGGATTTGGTGCGTTCGTTTCATTTCTGGACGAATCGGAGCATCGTTTTGTTTTCGTCCTGGATTGGTGCATTAAATGCAACACCAGAATGGTTTTCGGCACAGTAACAAAACTGAACCAAACAAACAAAACATCACTATTGGGTCCAAAAAAGTTGATTCGGTGCGTTCGTTTCATTTCTGGACGAATCGGAGCATCGTTTTGTTTCGGACACGTATCGGTGCATTAAATGCAACCCCGGCATGGTTTTCGGCACAGTAACGAAACTGACCCAAACGAACCAAAACATCACTATTGGGTCCAAAAAAGTGGATTGGGTGTGTTCGTTTCGTTTCTGGATGAATCGGTGCATCCTTTCATTTCTGGCCCGGATCAGGGAATTAAATGCAACACCGGCATGGTTTTCGGCACAGAAACGAAACTGACCCAAACGAACCAAAACATCACTATTGGGTCAGAAAAAGTGGATTCGGCGCGTTCGTTTCATTTCTAGACGAATCGGAGCATCGTTTTGTTTCGGGCACATATCGGTGCATTAAATGCAACCCTGGCATGGTTTTTGGCGCAGTAACGAAACTGACCCAAACGAACCAAAACATCACTATTGGGTCAAAAAAAGTAGATTGTGTGCGTTCGTTTCGTTTCTTGTCGAATCGATGCATCGTTTCATTTCCGGCCCGGATCGGTGCATTAAATGTAACACCGGCATGGTTTTCGGCACAGTAACGAAACTGACCCAAATGAAACAAAACATCACTATTGGGTCAAAAAAGTGGATTGGGTGCGTTCGTTTAATTTCTGGACGAATCGGTGCACCATTTCATTTCCGGCCCGGATCGGTGCATTAAATGCAACACCGGCATGGTTTTCGGCACAATAACGAAACTGACCCAAATGAACCAAAACATTACTATTGTGTCCAAAAAAGTGGATTGGGTGTGTTCGTTTCGTTTCTGGATGAATCGGTGCATCCTTTCATTTCTGGCCTGTATCGGTGCGTTAAATGCATAAATGGCATGGTTTTCGGCACAGTAACAAAACTGACCCAAAAGGAACCAAAACATCACTATTGGGTCCAAAAAAGTGGATTCAGTGCTTTCATTTCGTTTCTGGACGAATCGGTGCATCGTTTCATTTCCGGCCCGGATCAGGGAATTAAATGCAACACCGGCATGGTTTTCGGCACAGTAACGAAACTGACCCAAACGAACCAAAACATCACTATTGGGTCCAAAAAAGTGGATTCGGTGCGTTCGTTTCATTTCTGGACGAATCGGAGCATCGTTTTGTTTCGGACACGTATCGGTGCATTAAATGCAACCCCGGCATGGTTTTCGGCACAGTAACGAAACTGACCCAAACGAACCAAAACATCACTATTGGGTCCAAAAAAGTGGATCGGTGCATTAAATGCAACACCGGCATGGTTTTCGGCACAATAACAAAACTGACCCAAATGAACCAAAACATTACTATTTTGTCCAAAAAAGTGGATTGGGTGTGTTCGTTTCGTTTCTGGATGAATCGGTGCATCCTTTCATTTCTGGCCTGTATCGGTGCATGAAATGCAACAATGGCATGGTTTTTGGCACAGTAACAAAACTGACCCAAAAGGAACCAAAACATCACTATTGGGTCCAAAAAAGTGGATTCAGTGCATTCATTTCGTTTCTGGACGAATCGGTGGATCGTTTCATTTCCGGCCAGGATCAGGGAATTAAATGCAACACCGGCATGGTTTTCGGCACAGTAACGAAACTGACCCAAACGAACCAAAACATCACTATTGGGTCCAAAAAAGTGGATTCGGTGCGTTCGTTTCATTTCTGGACGAATCGGAGCATCGTTTTGTTTCGGGCACGTATCGGTGCATTAAATGCAACCCCGGCATGGTTGTTGGCGCAGTAACGAAACTGACCCAAACGAACCAAAACATCACTATTGGGTCAAAAAAAGTAGATTGTGTGCGTTCGTTTCATTTCTTGTCGAATCGATGCATCGTTTCATTTCCGGCCCGGATCGGTGCATTAAATGTAACACCGGCATGGTTTTCGGCACAGTAACGAAACTGACCCAAATGAAACAAAACATCACTATTGGGTCAAAAAAGTGGATTGGGTGCGTTCGTTTAATTTCTGGACGAATCGGTGCACCATTTCATTTCCGGCCCGGATCGGTGCATTAAATGCAACACCGGCATGGTTTTCGGCATAATAACGAAACTGACCCAAATGAAACAAAACATTACTATTGTGTCCAAAAAAGTGGATTGGGTGTGTTCGTTTCGTTTCTGGATGAATCGGTGCATCCTTTCATTTCTGGCCTGTATCGGTGCATTAAATGCATAAATGGCATGGTTTTCGGCACAGTAACAAAACTGACCCAAAAGGAACCAAAACATCACTATTGGGTCCAAAAAAGTGGATTCAGTGCATTCATTTCGTTTTTGGACGAATCGGTGCATCGTTTCATTTCCGGCCCGGATCAGGGAATTAAATGCAACACCGGCATGGTTTTCGGCACAGAAACGAAACTGACCCAAACGAACCAAAACATCACTATTGGGTCAGAAAAAGTGGATTTGGCGCGTTCGTTTCATTTCTAGACGAATCGGAGCATCGTTTTGTTTCGGGCACGTATCGGTGCATTAAATG
This sequence comes from Echinochloa phyllopogon, assembly GCA_033239725.1. Taxonomy (NCBI): domain Eukaryota; kingdom Viridiplantae; phylum Streptophyta; class Magnoliopsida; order Poales; family Poaceae; genus Echinochloa; species Echinochloa phyllopogon. Next base: position 37,980,499 of record BTCW01000018.1, read on the forward strand.
CAACCCCGGCATGGTTTTTGGCATAGTAACGAAACTGATCCAAACGAACCAAAACATCACTATTGGGTCAAAAAGTGGATTGGGTTGGTTCGTTTCATTTCTCGACGAATCGGTGCACCGTTTCATTTCCGGACCGGATCGATGCATTTAATGCAACACCGGCATGGTTTTCGGCACAGTAACAAAATTGACCTAAAACGAACTAAAACGTCCCTATTGGGTCCAAAAAAGTGGATTTGGTGCGTTCGTTTCATTTCTGGACGAATCGGAGCATCGTTTTGTTTTCGTCCTGGATTGGTGCATTAAATGCAACACCAGAATGGTATTCGGCACAGTAACAAAACTGAACCAAACAAACCAAAACATCACTATTGGGTCCAAAAAAGTTGATTCGGTGCATTCGTTTCATTTCTGGACGAATCGGAGCATCGTTTTGTTTCGGACACGTATCGGTGCAATAAATGCAACCCCGGCATGGTTTTCGGCACAGTAACGAAACTGACCCAAACGAACCAAAACATCACTATTGGGTCCAAAAAAGTGGATTGGGTGTGTTCGTTTCGTTTCTGGATGAATCGGTGCATCCTTTCATTTCTGGCCCGGATCAGGGAATTAAATGCAACACCGGCATGGTTTTCGGCACAGAAACGAAACTGACCCAAACGAACCAAAACATCACTATTGGGTCAGAAAAAGTGGATTCGGCGCGTTCGTTTCATTTCTAGACGAATCGGAGCATCGTTTTGTTTCAGGCACGTATCGATGCATTTAATGCAACACCGGCATGGTTTTCGGCACAGTAACAAAATTGACCTAAAACGAACCAAAACGTCCCTATTGGGTCCAAATGAGTGGATTTGGTGCGTTCGTTTCATTTCTGGACGAATCGGAGCATCGTTTTGTTTTCGTCCTGGATTGGTGCATTAAATGCAACACCAGAATGGTTTTCGGTACAGTAACAAAACTGAACCAAACAAACCAAAACATCACTATTGGGTCCAAAAAAGTTGATTCGGTGCGTTCGTTTCATTTCTGGACGAATCGGAGCATCGTTTTGTTTCGGACACGTATCGGTGCATTAAATGCAACCCCGGCATGGTTTTCGGCACAGTAACGAAACTGACCCAAACGAACCAAAACATCACTATTGGGTCCAAAAAACTGGATTGGGTGTGTTCGTTTCGTTTCTAGATGAATCGGTGCATCCTTTCATTTCTGGCCCGGATCAGGGAATTAAATGCAACACCGGCATGGTTTTCGGCACAGAAACGAAACTGACCCAAACGAACCAAAACATCACTATTGGGTCAAAAAAAGTAGATTGTGTGCGTTCGTTTCGTTTCTTGTCGAATCGATGCATCGTTTCATTTCCAGCCCGGATCGGTGCATTAAATGTAACACCGGCATGGTTTTCGGCACAGTAACGAAACTGACCCAAATGAAACAAAACATCACTATTGGGTCAAAAAAGTGGATTGGGTGCGTTCGTTTAATTTCTGGACGAATCGGTGCACCATTTCATTTCCGGCCCGGATCGGTGCATTAAATGCAACACCGGCATGGTTTTCGGCACAATAACGAAACTGACCCAAATGAACCAAAACATTACTATTGTGTCCAAAAAAGTGGATTGGGTGTGTTCGTTTCGTTTCTGGATGAATCGGTGCATCCTTTCATTTCTGGCCTGTATCGGTGCGTTAAATGCATAAATGGCATGGTTTTCGGCACAGTAACAAAACTGACCCAAAAGGAACCAAAACATCACTATTGGGTCCAAAAAAGTGGATTCAGTGCTTTCATTTCGTTTCTGGACGAATCGGTGCATCGTTTCATTTCCGGCCCGGATCAGGGAATTAAATGCAACACCGGCATGGTTTTCGGCACAGAAACGAAACTGACCCAAACGAACCAAAACATCACTATTGGGTCAGAAAAAGTGGATTCGGCGCGTTCGTTTCATTTCTAGACGAATCGGAGCATCGTTTTGTTTCGGGCACGTATCGGTGCATTAAATGCAACCCCGGCATGGTTTTTGGCACAGTAACGAAACTGATCCAAACGAACCAAAACATCACTATTGGGTCAAAAAGTGGATTGGGTTGGTTCGTTTCATTTCTCGACGAATCGGTGCACCGTTTCATTTCCGGACCGGATCGATGCATTTAATGCAACACCGGCATGGTTTTCGGCACAGTAACAAAATTTACCTAAAACGAACCAAAACGTCCCTATTGGGTCCAAAAAAGTGGATTTGGTGCGTTCGTTTCATTTCTGGACGAATCGGAGCATCGTTTTGTTTTCGTCCTGGATTGGTGCATTAAATGCAACACCAGAATGGTTTTCGGCACAGTAACAAAACTGAACCAAACAAACAAAACATCACTATTGGGTCCAAAAAAGTTGATTCGGTGCGTTCGTTTCATTTCTGGACGAATCGGAGCATCGTTTTGTTTCGGACACGTATCGGTGCATTAAATGCAACCCCGGCATGGTTTTCGGCACAGTAACGAAACTGACCCAAACGAACCAAAACATCACTATTGGGTCCAAAAAAGTGGATTGGGTGTGTTCGTTTCGTTTCTGGATGAATCGGTGCATCCTTTCATTTCTGGCCCGGATCAGGGAATTAAATGCAACACCGGCATGGTTTTCGGCACAGAAACGAAACTGACCCAAACGAACCAAAACATCACTATTGGGTCAGAAAAAGTGGATTCGGCGCGTTCGTTTCATTTCTAGACGAATCGGAGCATCGTTTTGTTTCAGGCACGTATCGGTGCATTAAATGCAACCCTGGCATGGTTTTTGGCGCAGTAACGAAACTGACCCAAACGAACCAAAACATCACTATTGGGTCAAAAAAAGTAGATTGTGTGCGTTCGTTTCGTTTCTTGTCGAATCGATGCATCGTTTCATTTCCGGCCCGGATCGGTGCATTAAATGTAACACCGGCATGGTTTTCGGCACAGTAACGAAACTGACCCAAATGAAACAAAACATCACTATTGGGTCAAAAAAGTGGATTGGGTGCGTTCGTTTAATTTCTGGACGAATCGGTGCACCATTTCATTTCCGGCCCGGATCGGTGCATTAAATGCAACACCGGCATGGTTTTCGGCACAATAACGAAACTGACCCAAATGAACCAAAACATTACTATTGTGTCCAAAAAAGTGGATTGGGTGTGTTCGTTTCGTTTCTGGATGAATCGGTGCATCCTTTCATTTCTGGCCTGTATCGGTGCGTTAAATGCATAAATGGCATGGTTTTCGGCACAGTAACAAAACTGACCCAAAAGGAACCAAAACATCACTATTGGGTCCAAAAAAGTGGATTCAGTGCTTTCATTTCGTTTCTGGACGAATCGGTGCATCGTTTCATTTCCGGCCCGGATCAGGGAATTAAATGCAACACCGGCATGGTTTTCGGCACAGAAACGAAACTGACCCAAACGAACCAAAACATCACTATTGGGTCAGAAAAAGTGGATTCGGCGCGTTCGTTTCATTTCTAGACGAATCGGAGCATCGTTTTGTTTCGGGCACGTATCGGTGCATTAAATGCAACCCCGGCATGGTTTTTGGCACAGTAACGAAACTGATCCAAACGAACCAAAACATCACTATTGGGTCAAAAAGTGGATTGGGTTGGTTCGTTTCATTTCTCGACGAATCGGTGCACCGTTTCATTTCCGGACCGGATCGATGCATTTAATGCAACACCGGCATGGTTTTCGGCACAGTAACAAAATTTACCTAAAACGAACCAAAACGTCCCTATTGGGTCCAAAAAAGTGGATTTGGTGCGTTCGTTTCATTTCTGGACGAATCGGAGCATCGTTTTGTTTTCGTCCTGGATTGGTGCATTAAATGCAACACCAGAATGGTTTTCGGCACAGTAACAAAACTGAACCAAACAAACAAAACATCACTATTGGGTCCAAAAAAGTTGATTCGGTGCGTTCGTTTCATTTCTGGACGAATCGGAGCATCGTTTTGTTTCGGACACGTATCGGTGCATTAAATGCAACCCCGGCATGGTTTTCGGCACAGTAACGAAACTGACCCAAACGAACCAAAACATCACTATTGGGTCCAAAAAAGTGGATTGGGTGTGTTCGTTTCGTTTCTGGATGAATCGGTGCATCCTTTCATTTCTGGCCCGGATCAGGGAATTAAATGCAACACCGGCATGGTTTTCGGCACAGAAACGAAACTGACCCAAACGAACCAAAACATCACTATTGGGTCAGAAAAAGTGGATTCGGCGCGTTCGTTTCATTTCTAGACGAATCGGAGCATCGTTTTGTTTCGGGCACATATCGGTGCATTAAATGCAACCCTGGCATGGTTTTTGGCGCAGTAACGAAACTGACCCAAACGAACCAAAACATCACTATTGGGTCAAAAAAAGTAGATTGTGTGCGTTCGTTTCGTTTCTTGTCGAATCGATGCATCGTTTCATTTCCGGCCCGGATCGGTGCATTAAATGTAACACCGGCATGGTTTTCGGCACAGTAACGAAACTGACCCAAATGAAACAAAACATCACTATTGGGTCAAAAAAGTGGATTGGGTACGTTCGTTTAATTTCTGGACGAATCGGTGCACCATTTCATTTCCGGCCCGGATCGGTGCATTAAATGCAACACCGGCATGGTTTTCGGCACAATAACGAAACTGACCCAAATGAACCAAAACATTACTATTGTGTCCAAAAAAGTGGATTGGGTGTGTTCGTTTCGTTTCTGGATGAATCGGTGCATCCTTTCATTTCTGGCCTGTATCGGTGCGTTAAATGCATAAATGGCATGGTTTTCGGCACAGTAACAAAACTGACCCAAAAGGAACCAAAACATCACTATTGGGTCCAAAAAAGTGGATTCAGTGCGTTCATTTCGTTTCTGGACGAATCGGTGCATCGTTTCATTTCCGGCCCGGATCAGGGAATTAAATGCAACACCGGCATGGTTTTCGGCACAGTAACGAAACTGACCCAAACGAACCAAAACATCACTATTGGGTCCAAAAAAGTGGATTCGGTGCGTTCGTTTCATTTCTGGACGAATCGGAGCATCGTTTTGTTTCGGACACGTATCGGTGCATTAAATGCAACCCCGGCATGGTTTTCGGCACAGTAACGAAACTGACCCAAACGAACCAAAACATCACTATTGGGTCCAAAAAAGTGGATTGGGTGTGTTCGTTTCGTTTCTGGATGAATCGGTGCATCCTTTCATTTCTGGCCCGTATCGGTGCATTAAATGCAACACCGGCATGGTTTTTGGCACAGTAACGTAACTGAACCAAACGAACCAAAACGTCACTATTTGGTCCAAAAAATTGGATTGGGTGCATTCATTTCGTTTCTGGACGAATCGGAGCATCATTTTGTTTCGGGCACGTATCGGTGCATTAAATGCAACCCCGACATGGTTGTTGGCGCAGTAACAAAACTGACCCAAACGAACCAAAACATCACTATTGGGTCAAAAAAAGTAGATTGTGTGCGTTCGTTTCGTTTTTTTGTCGAATCGATGCATCGTTTCATTTCCAGCCCGGATCGGTGCATTAAATGTAACACCGGCATGGTTTTCGGCACAGCAACGAAACTGACCCAAATGAAACAAACATCACTATTGGGTCAAAAAAGTGGATTGGGTGCGTTCGTTTAATTTCTGGACGAATCGGTGCACCATTTCATTTCCGGCCCGGATCGGTGCATTAAATGCAACACCGGCATGGTTTTCGGCACAATAACGAAACTGACCCAAATGAACCAAAACATTACTATTGTGTCCAAAAAAGTGGATTGGGTGTGTTCGTTTCGTTTCTGGATGAATCGGTGCATCCTTTCATTTCTGGCCTGTATCGGTGCGTTAAATGCATAAATGGCATGGTTTTCGGCACAGTAACAAAACTGACCCAAAAGGAACCAAAACATCACTATTGGGTCCAAAAAAGTGGATTCAGTGCTTTCATTTCGTTTCTGGACGAATCGGTGCATCGTTTCATTTCCGGCCCGGATCAGGGAATTAAATGCAACACCGGCATGGTTTTCGGCACAGTAACGAAACTGACCCAAACGAACCAAAACATCACTATTGGGTCCAAAAAAGTGGATTCGGTGCGTTCGTTTCATTTCTGGACGAATCGGAGCATCGTTTTGTTTCGGACACGTATCGGTGCATTAAATGCAACCCCGGCATGGTTTTCGGCACAGTAACGAAACTGACCCAAACGAACCAAAACATCACTATTGGGTCCAAAAAAGTGGATTGGGTGTGTTCGTTTCGTTTCTGGATGAATCGGTGCATCCTTTCATTTCTGGCTCGTATCGGTGCATTAAATGCAACACCGGCATGGTTTTTGGCACAGTAACGTAACTGAACCAAACGAACCAAAACATCACTATTTGGTCCAAAAAATTGGATTGGGTGCATTCATTTCGTTTCTGGACGAATCGGAGCATCATTTTGTTTCGGGCACGTATCGGTGCATTAAATGCAACCCCGGCATGGTTGTTGGCGCAGTAACAAAACTGACCCAAACGAACCAAAACATCACTATTGGGTCAAAAAAAGTAGATTGTGTGCGTTCGTTTCGTTTCTTGTCGAATCGATGCATCGTTTCATTTCCAGCCCGGATCGGTGCATTAAATGTAACACCGGCATGGTTTTCGGCACAGTAACGAAACTGACCCAAATGAAACAAACATCACTATTGGGTCAAAAAAGTGGATTGGGTGCGTTCGTTTAATTTCTGGACGAATCGGTGCACCATTTCATTTCCGGCCCGGATCGGTGCATTAAATGCAACACCGGCATGGTTTTCGGCACAATAACGAAACTGACCCAAATGAACCAAAACATTACTATTGTGTCCAAAAAAGTGGATTGGGTGTGTTCGTTTCGTTTCTGGATGAATCGGTGCATCCTTTCATTTCTGGCCTGTATCGGTGCGTTAAATGCATAAATGGCATGGTTTTCGGCACAGTAACAAAACTGACCCAAAAGGAACCAAAACATCACTATTGGGTCCAAAAAAGTGGATTCAGTGCTTTCATTTCGTTTCTGGACGAATCGGTGCATCGTTTCATTTCCGGCCCGGATCAGGGAATTAAATGCAACACCGGCATGGTTTTCGGCACAGAAACGAAACTGACCCAAACGAACCAAAACATCACTATTGGGTCCAAAAAAGTGGATTCGGCGCGTTCGTTTCATTTCTAGACGAATCGGAGCATCGTTTTGTTTCGGGCACGTATCGGTGCATTAAATGCAACCCCGGCATGGTTTTTGGCACAGTAACGAAACTGACCCAAACGAACCAAAACATCACTATTGGGTCAAAAAGTGGATTGGGTTGGTTCGTTTCATTTCTCGACGAATCGGTGCACCGTTTCATTTCCGGACCGGATCGGTGCATTAAATGCAACACCGGCATGGTTTTCGGCACAGTAACAAAATTTACCTAAAACGAACCAAAACGTCCCTATTGGGTCCAAAAAAGTGGATTTGGTGCGTTCGTTTCATTTCTGGACGAATCGGAGCATCGTTTTGTTTTCGTCCTGGATTGGTGCATTAAATGCAACACCAGAATGGTTTTCGGCACAGTAACAAAACTGAACCAAACAAACAAAACATCACTATTGGGTCCAAAAAAGTTGATTCGGTGCGTTCGTTTCATTTCTGGACGAATCGGAGCATCGTTTTGTTTCGGACACGTATCGGTGCATTAAATGCAACCCCGGCATGGTTTTCGGCACAGTAACGAAACTGACCCAAACGAACCAAAACATCACTATTGGGTCCAAAAAAGTGGATTGGGTGTGTTCGTTTCGTTTCTGGATGAATCGGTGCATCCTTTCATTTCTGGCCCGGATCAGGGAATTAAATGCAACACCGGCATGGTTTTCGGCACAGAAACGAAACTGACCCAAACGAACCAAAACATCAGTATTGGGTCAGAAAAAGTGGATTCGGCGCGTTCGTTTCATTTCTAGACGAATCGGAGCATCGTTTTGTTTCGGGCACGTATCGGTGCATTAAATGCAACCCTGGCATGGTTTTTGGCGCAGTAACGAAACTGACCCAAACGAACCAAAACATCACTGTTGGGTCAAGAAAAGTAGATTGTGTGCGTTCGTTTCGTTTCTTGTCGAATCGATGCATCGTTTCATTTCCGGCCCGGATCGGTGCATTAAATGTAACACCGGCATGGTTTTCGGCACAGTAACGAAACTGACCCAAATGAAACAAAACATCACTATTGGGTCAAAAAAGTGGATTGGGTGCGTTCGTTTAATTTCTGGACGAATCGGTGCACCATTTCATTTCCGGCCCGGATCGGTGCATTAAATGCAACACCGGCATGGTTTTCGGCACAATAACGAAACTGACCCAAATGAACCAAAACATTACTATTGTGTCCAAAAAAGTGGATTGGGTGTGTTCGTTTCGTTTCTGGATGAATCGGTGCATCCTTTCATTTCTGGCCTGTATCGGTGCGTTAAATGCATAAATGGCATGGTTTTCGGCACAGTAACAAAACTGACCCAAAAGGAACCAAAACATCACTATTGGGTCCGAAAAAGTGGATTCAGTGCTTTCATTTCGTTTCTGGACGAATCGGTGCATCGTTTCATTTCCGGCCCGGATCAGGGAATTAAATGCAACACTGGCATGGTTTTCGGCACAGTAACGAAACTGACCCAAACGAACCAAAACATCACTATTGGGTCCAAAAAAGTGGATTCGGTGCGTTCGTTTCATTTCTGGACGAATCGGAGCATCGTTTTGTTTCGGACACGTATCGGTGCATTAAATGCAACCCCGGCATGGTTTTCGGCACAGTAACGAAACTGACCCAAACGAACCAAAACATCACTATTGGGTCCAAAAAAGTGGATTGGGTGTGTTCGTTTCGTTTCTGGATGAATCGGTGCATCCTTTCATTTCTGGCCCGTATCGGTGCATTAAATGCAACACCGGCATGGTTTTTGGCACAGTAACGTAACTGAACCAAACGAACCAAAACGTCACTATTTGGTCCAAAAAATTGGATTGGGTGCATTCATTTCGTTTCTGGACGAATCGGAGCATCATTTTGTTTCGGGCACGTATCGGTGCATTAAATGCAACCCCGACATGGTTGTTGGCGCAGTAACAAAACTGACCCAAACGAACCAAAACATCACTATTGGGTCAAAAAAAGTAGATTGTGTGCGTTCGTTTCGTTTTTTTGTCGAATCGATGCATCGTTTCATTTCCAGCCCGGATCGGTGCATTAAATGTAACACCGGCATGGTTTTCGGCACAGCAACGAAACTGACCCAAATGAAACAAACATCACTATTGGGTCAAAAAAGTGGATTGGGTGCGTTCGTTTAATTTCTGGACGAATCGGTGCACCATTTCATTTCCGGCCCGGATCGGTGCATTAAATGCAACACCGGCATGGTTTTCGGCACAATAACGAAACTGACCCAAATGAACCAAAACATTACTATTGTGTCCAAAAAAGTGGATTGGGTGTGTTCGTTTCGTTTCTGGATGAATCGGTGCATCCTTTCATTTCTGGCCTGTATCGGTGCGTTAAATGCATAAATGGCATGGTTTTCGGCACAGTAACAAAACTGACCCAAAAGGAACCAAAACATCACTATTGGGTCCAAAAAAGTGGATTCAGTGCTTTCATTTCGTTTCTGGACGAATCGGTGCATCGTTTCATTTCCGGCCCGGATCAGGGAATTAAATGCAACACCGGCATGGTTTTCGGCACAGTAACGAAACTGACCCAAACGAACCAAAACATCACTATTGGGTCCAAAAAAGTGGATTCGGTGCGTTCGTTTCATTTCTGGACGAATCGGAGCATCGTTTTGTTTCGGACACGTATCGGTGCATTAAATGCAACCCCGGCATGGTTTTCGGCACAGTAACGAAACTGACCCAAACGAACCAAAACATCACTATTGGGTCCAAAAAAGTGGATTGGGTGTGTTCGTTTCGTTTCTGGATGAATCGGTGCATCCTTTCATTTCTGGCCCGTATCGGTGCATTAAATGCAACACCGGCATGGTTTTTGGCACAGTAACGTAACTGAACCAAACGAACCAAAACGTCACTATTTGGTCCAAAAAATTGGATTGGGTGCATTCATTTCGTTTCTGGACGAATCGGAGCATCATTTTGTTTCGGGCACGTATCGGTGCATTAAATGCAACCCCGGCATGGTTGTTGGCGCAGTAACAAAACTGACCCAAACGAACCAAAACATCACTATTGGGTCAAAAAAAGTAGATTGTGTGCGTTCGTTTCGTTTTTTTGTCGAATCGATGCATCGTTTCATTTCCAGCCCGGATCGGTGCATTAAATGTAACACCGGCATGGTTTTCGGCACAGCAACGAAACTGACCCAAATGAAACAAACATCACTATTGGGTCAAAAAAGTGGATTGGGTGCGTTCGTTTAATTTCTGGACGAATCGGTGCACCATTTCATTTCCGGCCCGGATCGGTGCATTAAATGCAACACCGGCATGGTTTTCGGCACAATAACGAAACTGACCCAAATGAACCAAAACATTACTATTGTGTCCAAAAAAGTGGATTGGGTGTGTTCGTTTCGTTTCTGGATGAATCGGTGCATCCTTTCATTTCTGGCCTGTATCGGTGCGTTAAATGCATAAATGGCATGGTTTTCGGCACAGTAACAAAACTGACCCAAAAGGAACCAAAACATCACTATTGGGTCCAAAAAAGTGGATTCAGTGCTTTCATTTCGTTTCTGGACGAATCGGTGCATCGTTTCATTTCCGGCCCGGATCAGGGAATTAAATGCAACACCGGCATGGTTTTCGGCACAGTAACGAAACTGACCCAAACGAACGAAAACATCACTATTGGGTCCAAAAAAGTGGATTCGGTGCGTTCGTTTCATTTCTGGACGAATCGGAGCATCGTTTTGTTTCGGACACGTATCGGTGCATTAAATGCAACCCCGGCATGGTTTTCGGCACAGTAACGAAACTGACCCAAACGAACCAAAACATCACTATTGGGTCCAAAAAAGTGGATTGGGTGTGTTCGTTTCGTTTCTGGATGAATCGGTGCATCCTTTCATTTCTGGCTCGTATCGGTGCATTAAATGCAACACCGGCATGGTTTTTGGCACAGTAACGTAACTGAACCAAACGAACCAAAACATCACTATTTGGTCCAAAAAATTGGATTGGGTGCATTCATTTCGTTTCTGGACGAATCGGAGCATCATTTTGTTTCGGGCACGTATCGGTGCATTAAATGCAACCCCGGCATGGTTGTTGGCGCAGTAACAAAACTGACCCAAACGAACCAAAACATCACTATTGGGTCAAAAAAAGTAGATTGTGTGCGTTCGTTTCGTTTCTTGTCGAATCGATGCATCGTTTCATTTCCAGCCCGGATCGGTGCATTAAATGTAACACCGGCATGGTTTTCGGCACAGTAACGAAACTGACCCAAATGAAACAAAACATCACTATTGGGTCAAAAAAGTGGATTGGGTGCGTTCGTTTAATTTCTGGACGAATCGGTGCACCATTTCATTTCCGGCCCGGATCGGTGCATTAAATGCAACACCGGCATGGTTTTCGGCACAATAACGAAACTGACCCAAATGAAACAAAACATTACTATTGTGTCCAAAAAAGTGGATTGGGTGTGTTCGTTTCGTTTCTGGATGAATCGGTGCATCCTTTCATTTCTGGCCTGTATCGGTGCATTAAATGCATAAATGGCATGGTTTTCGGCACAGTAAAGAAACTGATCCAAACGAACCAAAACATCACTATTGGGTCCAAAAAAGTGGATTGGGTGTGTTCGTTTCGTTTCTGGATGAATCGGTGCATCCTTTCATTTCTGGCCCGTATCGGTGCATTAAATGCAACACCGGCATGGTTTTTGGCACAGTAACGTAACTGAACCAAACGAACCAAAACATCACTATTTGGTCCAAAAAATTGGATTGGGTGCATTCATTTCGTTTCTGGACGAATCGGAGCATCATTTTGTTTCGGGCACGTATCGGTGCATTAAATGCAACCCCGGCATGGTTGTTGGCGCAGTAACGAAACTGACCCAAACGAACCAAAACATCACTATTGGGTCAAAAAAAGTAGATTGTGTGCGTTCGTTTCGTTTCTTGTCGAATCGATGCATCGTTTCATTTCCGGCCCGGATCGGTGCATTAAATGTAACACCGGCATGGTTTTCGGCACAGTAATGAAACTGACCCAAATGAAACAAAACATCACTATTGGGTCCAAAAAAGTGGATTGGGTGTGTTCGTTTCGTTTCTGGATGAATCGGTGCATCCTTTCATTTCTGGCCTGTATCGGTGCGTTAAATGCATAAATGGCATGGTTTTCGGCACAGTAACAAAACTGACCCAAAAGGAACCAAAACATCACTATTGGGTCCAAAAAAGTGGATTCAGTGCTTTCATTTCGTTTCTGGACGAATCGGTGCATCGTTTCATTTCCGGCCCGGATCAGGGAATTAAATGCAACACCGGCATGGTTTTCGGCACAGTAACGAAACTGACCCAAACGAACGAAAACATCACTATTGGGTCCAAAAAAGTGGATTCGGTGCGTTCGTTTCATTTCTGGACGAATCGGAGCATCATTTTGTTTCGGACACGTATCGGTGCATTAAATGCAACCCCGGCATGGTTGTTGGCGCAGTAACGAAACTGACCCAAACGAACCAAAACATCACTATTGGGTCCAAAAAAGTGGATTGGGTGTGTTCGTTTCGTTTCTGGATGAATCGGTGCATCCTTTCATTTCTGGCCCGTATCGGTGCATTAAATGCAACACCGGCATGGTTTTTGGCACAGTAACGTAACTGAACCAAACGAACCAAAACATCACTATTTGGTCCAAAAAATTGGATTGGGTGCATTCATTTCGTTTGTGGACGAATCGGAGCATCATTTTGTTTCGGGCACGTATCGGTGCATTAAATGCAACCCCGGCATGGTTGTTGGCGCAGTAACGAAACTGACCCAAACGAACCAAAACATCACTATTGGGTCCAAAAAAGTGGATTGGGTGTGTTCGTTTCGTTTCTGGATGAATCGGTGCATCCTTTCGTTTCTGGCCCGTATCGGTGCATTAAATGCAACACCGGCATGTTTTTTGGCACAATAACATAACTGAACCAAACGAACCAAAACATCACTATTTGGTCCAAAAAATTGGATTGGGTGCATTCATTTCGTTTCTGGACGAATCGGAGGATCATTTTGTTTCGGGCACGTATCGGTGCAATAAATGCAACCCCGGCATGGTTGTTGGCGCAGTAACGAAACTGACCCAAACGAACCAAAACATCACTATTGGGTCAAAAAAGTAGATTGTGTGCGTTCGTTTCGTTTCTTGTCGAATCGATGCATCGTTTCATTTCCGGCCCGGATCGGTGCATTAAATGTAACACCGGCACGGTTTTCGGCATAGTAACGAAACTGACCCAAATGAAACAAAACATCACTATTGGGTCAAAAAAGTGGATTGGGTTCGTTCGTTTAATTTCTGGACGAATCGGTGCACCATTTCATTTCCGGCCCGGATCGGTGCATTAAATGCAACACCGGCATGGTTTTCGGCACAATAAGAAAACTGACCCAAATGAACCAAAACATTACTATTTTGTCCAAAAAAGTGGATTGGGTGTGTTCGTTTCGTTTCTGGATGAATCGGTGCATCCTTTCATTTCTGGCCTGTATCGGTGCATGAAATGCAACAATGGCATGGTTTTTGGCACAGTAACAAAACTGACCCAAAAGGAACCAAAACATCACTATTGGGTCCAAAAAAGTGGATTCAGTGCATTCATTTCGTTTCTGGACGAATCGGTGCATCGTTTCATTTCCGGCCCGGATCAGGGAATTAAATGCAACACCGGCATGGTTTTCGGCACAGAAACGAAACTGACCCAAACGAACCAAAACATCACTATTGGGTCAGAAAAAGTGGATTCGGCGCGTTCGATTCATTTCTAGACGAATCGGAGCATCGTTTTGTTTCGGGCACGTATCGGTGCATTAAATGCAACCCCGGCATGGTTGTTGGCGCAGTAACGAAACTGACCCAAACGAACCAAAACATCACTATTGGGTCAAAAAAGTAGATTGTGTGCGTTCGTTTCGTTTCTTGTCGAATCGATGCATCGTTTCATTTCCAGCCCGGATCGGTGCATTAAATGTAACACCGGCATGGTTTTCGGCACAGTAACGAAACTGACCCAAATGAAACAAAACATCACTATTGGGTCAAAAAAGTGGATTGGGTGCGTTCGTTTAATTTCTGGACGAATCGGTGCACCATTTCATTTCCGGCCCGGATCGGTGCATTAAATGCAACACCGGCATGGTTTTCGGCACAATAACGAAACTGACCCAAATGAACCAAAACATTACTATTGTGTCCAAAAAAGTGGATTGGGTGTGTTCGTTTCGTTTCTGGATGAATCGGTGCATCCTTTCATTTCTGGCCTGTATCGGTGCATTAAATGCAACACCGGCATGGTTTTTGGCACAGTAACGTAACTGAACCAAACGAACCAAAACATCACTATTTGGTCCAAAAAATTGGATTGGGTGCATTCATTTCGTTTGTGGACAAATCGGAGCATCATTTTGTTTCGGGCACGTATCGGTGCATTAAATGCAACCCCGGCATGGTTGTTGGCGCAGTAACGAAACTGACCCAAACGAACCAAAACATCACTATTGGGTCCAAAAAAGTGGATTGGGTGTGTTCGTTTCGTTTCTGGATGAATCGGTGCATCCTTTCATTTCTGGCCCGTATCGGTGCATTAAATGCATAAATGGCATGGTTTTCGGCACAGTAACAAAACTGACCCAAAAGGAACCAAAACATCACTATTGGGTCCAAAAAAGTGGATTCAGTGCATTCATTTCATTTCTGGACGAATCGGTGCATCGTTTCATTTCCGGCCCGGATCAGGGAATTAAATGCAACACCGGCATGGTTTTTGGCACAGTAACGAAACTGAACCAAACGAACCAAAACATCACTATTGGGTCCAAAAAAGTTGATTCGGTGCGTTCGTTTCATTTCTGGACGAATCGGAGCATCGTTTTGTTTCGGACACGTATCGGTGCATTAAATGCAACCCCGGCATGGTTTTCGGCACAGTAACGAAACTGACCCAAACGAACCAAAACATCACTATTGGGTCCAAAAAAGTGGATTGGGTGTGTTCGTTTCATTTCTGGATGAATCGGTGCATCCTTTCATTTCTGGCCCGTATCGGTGCATTAAATGCAACACCGGCATGGTTTTTGGCACAGTAACGTAACTGAACCAAACGAACCAAAACATCACTATTTGGTCCAAAAAATTGGATTGGGTGCATTCATTTCGTTTCTGGACGAATCGGAGCATCATTTTGTTTCGGGCACGTATCGGTGCATTAAATGCATAAATGGCATGGTTTTCGGCACAGTAACAAAACTGACCCAAAAGGAACCAAAACATCACTATTGGGTCCAAAAAAGTGGATTCAGTGCATTCATTTTGTTTCTGGACGAATCGGTGCATCGTTTCATTTCCGGCCCGGATCAGGGAATTAAATGCAACACCGGCATGGTTTTCGGCACAGTAACGAAACTGACCCAAACGAACCAAAACATCACTATTGGGTCCAAAAAAGTGGATTCGGTGCGTTCGTTTCATTTCTGGACGAATCGGAGCATCATTTTGTTTCGGACACGTATCGGTGCATTAAATGCAACCCCGGCATGGTTTTCGGCACAGTAACGAAACTGACCCAAACGAACCAAAACATCACTATTGGGTCCAAAAAAGTAGATTGTGTGCGTTCGTTTCGTTTTTTTGTCGAATCGATGCATCGTTTCATTTCCAGCCCGGATCGGTGCATTAAATGTAACACCGGCATGGTTTTCGGCACAGTAACGAAACTGACCCAAATGAAACAAACATCACTATTGGGTCAAAAAAGTGGATTGGGTGCGTTCGTTTAATTTCTGGACGAAACGGTGCACCATTTCATTTCCGGCCCGGATCGGTGCATTAAATGCAACACCGGCATGGTTTTCGGCACAATAACGAAACTGACCCAAATGAACCAAAACATTACTATTGTGTCCAAAAAAGTGGATTGGGTGTGTTCGTTTCGTTTCTGGATGAATCGGTGCATCCTTTCATTTCTGGCCTGTATCGGTGCGTTAAATGCATAAATGGCATGGTTTTCGGCACAGTAACAAAACTGACCCAAAAGGAACCAAAACATCACTATTGGGTCCAAAAAAGTGGATTCAGTGCTTTCATTTCGTTTCTGGACGAATCGGTGCATCGTTTCATTTCCGGCCCGGATCAGGGAATTAAATGCAACACCGGCATGGTTTTCGGCACAGTAACGAAACTGACCCAAACGAACCAAAACATCACTATTGGGTCCAAAAAAGTGGATTCGGTGCGTTCGTTTCGTTTCTGGATGAATCGGTGCATCCTTTCATTTCTGGCCCGTATCGGTGCATTAAATGCAACACCGGCATGTTTTTTGGCACAATAACATAACTGAACCAAACGAACCAAAACATCACTATTTGGTCCAAAAAATTGGATTGGGTGCATTCATTTCGTTTCTGGACGAATCGGAGGATCATTTTGTTTCGGGCACGTATCGGTGCAATAAATGCAACCCCGGCATGGTTGTTGGCGCAGTAACGAAACTGACCCAAACGAACCAAAACATCACTATTGGGTCAAAAAAGTAGATTGTGTGCGTTCGTTTCGTTTCTTGTCGAATCGATGCATCATTTCATTTCCGGCCCGGATCGGTGCATTAAATGTAACACCGGCATGGTTTTCGGCACAGTAACAAAACTGACCCAAATGAAACAAAACATCACTATTGGGTCAAAAAAGTGGATTGGGTTCGTTCATTTAATTTCTGGACGAATCGGTGCACCATTTCATTTCCGGCCCGGATCGGTGCATTAAATGCAACACCGGCATGGTTTTCGGCACAATAACAAAACTGACCCAAATGAACCAAAACATTACTATTTTGTCCAAAAAAGTGGATTGGGTGTGTTCGTTTCGTTTCTGGATGAATTGGTGCATCCTTTCATTTCTGGCCTGTATCGGTGCATGAAATGCAACAATGGCATGGTTTTTGGCACAGTAACAAAACTGACCCAAAAGGAACCAAAACATCACTATTGGGTCCAAAAAAGTGGATTCAGTGCATTCATTTCGTTTCTGGACGAATCGGTGCATCGTTTCATTTCCGGCCCGGATCAGGGAATTAAATGCAACACCGGCATGGTTTTCGGCACAGAAACGAAACTGACCCAAACGAACCAAAACATCACTATTGGGTCAGAAAAAGTGGATTCGGCGCGTTCGATTCATTTCTAGACGAATCGGAGCATCGTTTTGTTTCGGGCACGTATCGGTGCATTAAATGCAACCCCGGCATGGTTTTTGGCACAGTAACGAAACTGACCCAAACAAACCAAAACATCACTATTGGGTCAAAAAAGTGGATTGGGTTGGTTCGTTTCATTTCTCGACGAATCGGTGCACCGTTTCATTTCCGGCCCGGATCGATGCATTTAATGCAACACCGGCATGGTTTTCGGCACAGTAACGAAACTGACCCAAATGAAACAAAACATCACTATTGGGTCAAAAAAGTGGATTGGGTGCGTTCGTTTAATTTCTGGACGAATCGGTGCACCATTTCATTTCCGGCCCGGATCGGTGCATTAAATGCAACACCGGCATGGTTTTCGGCACAATAACGAAACTGACCCAAATGAACCAAAACATTACTATTGTGTCCAAAAAAGTGGATTGGGTGTGTTCGTTTCGTTTCTGGATGAATCGGTGCAACCTTTCATTTCTGGCCTGTATCGGTGCATTAAATGCATAAATGGCATGGTTTTCGGCACAGTAACAAAACTGACCCAAAAGGAACCAAAACATCACTATTGGGTCCAAAAAAGTGGATTCAGTGCATTCATTTCATTTCTGGACGAATCGGTGCATCGTTTCATTTCCGGCCCGGATCAGGGAATTAAATGCAACACCGGCATGGTTTTCGGCACAGTAACGAAACTGACCCAAACGAACCTAAACATCACTATTGGGTCAGAAAAAGTGGATTCGGTGCGTTCGTTTCATTTCTGGACGAATCGGAGCATCGTTTTGTTTCGGACACGTATCGGTGCATTAAATGCAACCCCGGCATGGTTTTCGGCACAGTAACGAAACTGACCCAAACGAACCAAAACATCACTATTGGGTCCAAAAAAGTGGATTGGGTGTGTTCGTTTCATTTCTGGATGAATCGGTGCATCCTTTCATTTCTGGCCCGTATCGGTGCATTAAATGCAACACCGGCATGGTTTTTGGCACAGTAACGTAACTGAACCAAACGAACCAAAACATCACTATTTGGTCCAAAAAATTGGATTGGGTGCATTCATTTCGTTTGTGGACGAATCGGAGCATCATTTTGTTTCGGGCACGTATCGGTGCATTAAATGCAACCCCGGCATGGTTGTTGGCGCAGTAACGAAACTGACCCAAACGAACCAAAACATCACTATTGGGTCCAAAAAAGTGGATTGGGTGTGTTCGTTTCGTTTCTGGATGAATCGGTGCATCCTTTCGTTTCTGGCCCGTATCGGTGCATTAAATGCAACACCGGCATGTTTTTTGGCACAATAACATAACTGAACCAAACGAACCAAAACATCACTATTTGGTCCAAAAAATTGGATTGGGTGCATTCATTTCGTTTCTGGACGAATCGGAGGATCATTTTGTTTCGGGCACGTATCGGTGCAATAAATGCAACCCCGGCATGGTTGTTGGCGCAGTAACGAAACTGACCCAAACGAACCAAAACATCACTATTGGGTCAAAAAAGTAGATTGTGTGCGTTCGTTTCGTTTCTTGTCGAATCGATGCATCGTTTCATTTCCGGCCCGGATCGGTGCATTAAATGTAACACCGGCATGGTTTTCGGCATAGTAACGAAACTGACCCAAATGAAACAAAACATCACTATTGGGTCAAAAAAGTGGATTGGGTTCGTTCGTTTAATTTCTGGACGAATCGGTGCACCATTTCATTTCCGGCCCGGATCGGTGCATTAAATGCAACACCGGCATGGTTTTCGGCACAATAAGAAAACTGACCCAAATGAACCAAAACATTACTATTTTGTCCAAAAAAGTGGATTGGGTGTGTTCGTTTCGTTTCTGGATGAATCGGTGCATCCTTTCATTTCTGGCCTGTATCGGTGCATGAAATGCAACAATGGCATGGTTTTTGGCACAGTAACAAAACTGACCCAAAAGGAACCAAAACATCACTATTGGGTCCAAAAAAGTGGATTCAGTGCATTCATTTCGTTTCTGGACGAATCGGTGCATCGTTTCATTTCCGGCCCGGATCAGGGAATTAAATGCAACACCGGCATGGTTTTCGGCACAGAAACGAAACTGACCCAAACGAACCAAAACATCACTATTGGGTCAGAAAAAGTGGATTCGGCGCGTTCGATTCATTTCTAGACGAATCGGAGCATCGTTTTGTTTCGGGCACGTATCGGTGCATTAAATGCAACCCCGGCATGGTTGTTGGCGCAGTAACGAAACTGACCCAAACGAACCAAAACATCACTATTGGGTCAAAAAAGTAGATTGTGTGCGTTCGTTTCGTTTCTTGTCGAATCGATGCATCGTTTCATTTCCAGCCCGGATCGGTGCATTAAATGTAACACCGGCATGGTTTTCGGCACAGTAACGAAACTGACCCAAATGAAACAAAACATCACTATTGGGTCAAAAAAGTGGATTGGGTGCGTTCGTTTAATTTCTGGACGAATCGGTGCACCATTTCATTTCCGGCCCGGATCGGTGCATTAAATGCAACACCGGCATGGTTTTCGGCACAATAACGAAACTGACCCAAATGAACCAAAACATTACTATTGTGTCCAAAAAAGTGGATTGGGTGTGTTCGTTTCGTTTCTGGATGAATCGGTGCATCCTTTCATTTCTGGCCTGTATCGGTGCGTTAAATGCATAAATGGCATGGTTTTCGGCACAGTAACAAAACTGACCCAAAAGGAACCAAAACATCACTATTGGGTCCAAAAAAGTGGATTCAGTGCTTTCATTTCGTTTCTGGACGAATCGGTGCATCGTTTCATTTCCGGCCCGGATCAGGGAATTAAATGCAACACCGGCATGGTTTTCGGCACAGTAACGAAACTGACCCAAACGAACCAAAACATCACTATTGGGTCCAAAAAAGTGGATTCGGTGCGTTCGTTTCGTTTCTGGATGAATCGGTGCATCCTTTCATTTCTGGCCCGTATCGGTGCATTAAATGCAACACCGGCATGTTTTTTGGCACAATAACATAACTGAACCAAACGAACCAAAACATCACTATTTGGTCCAAAAAATTGGATTGGGTGCATTCATTTCGTTTCTGGACGAATCGGAGGATCATTTTGTTTCGGGCACGTATCGGTGCAATAAATGCAACCCCGGCATGGTTGTTGGTGCAGTAACGAAACTGACCCAAACGAACCAAAACATCACTATTGGGTCAAAAAAGTAGATTGTGTGCGTTCGTTTCGTTTCTTGTCGAATCGATGCATCATTTCATTTCCGGCCCGGATCGGTGCATTAAATGTAACACCGGCATGGTTTTCGGCACAGTAACAAAACTGACCCAAATGAAACAAAACATCACTATTGGGTCAAAAAAGTGGATTGGGTTCGTTCATTTAATTTCTGGACGAATCGGTGCACCATTTCATTTCCGGCCCGGATCGGTGCATTAAATGCAACACCGGCATGGTTTTCGGCACAATAACAAAACTGACCCAAATGAACCAAAACATTACTATTTTGTCCAAAAAAGTGGATTGGGTGTGTTCGTTTCGTTTCTGGATGAATCGGTGCATCCTTTCATTTCTGGCCTGTATCGGTGCATGAAATGCAACAATGGCATGGTTTTTGGCACAGTAACAAAACTGACCCAAAAGGAACCAAAACATCACTATTGGGTCCAAAAAAGTGGATTCAGTGCATTCATTTCGTTTCTGGACGAATCGGTGCAACGTTTCATTTCCGGCCCGGATCAGGGAATTAAATGCAACACCGGCATGGTTTTCGGCAC
Organism: Echinochloa phyllopogon; assembly: GCA_033239725.1. NCBI lineage: Eukaryota > Viridiplantae > Streptophyta > Magnoliopsida > Poales > Poaceae > Echinochloa > Echinochloa phyllopogon. The sequence continues at coordinate 38,001,745 of BTCW01000018.1, forward strand.
AGTAACGAAACTGACCCAAACGAACCTAAACATCACTATTGGGTCAGAAAAAGTGGATTCGGTGCGTTCGTTTCATTTCTGGACGAATCGGAGCATCGTTTTGTTTCGGACACGTATCGGTGCATTAAATGCAACCCCGGCATGGTTTTCGGCACAGTAACGAAACTGACCCAAACGAACCAAAACATCACTATTGGGTCCAAAAAAGTGGATTGGGTGTGTTCGTTTCATTTCTGGATGAATCGGTGCATCCTTTCATTTCTGGCCCGTATCGGTGCATTAAATGCAACACCGGCATGGTTTTTGGCACAGTAACGTAACTGAACCAAACGAACCAAAACATCACTATTTGGTCCAAAAAATTGGATTGGGTGCATTCATTTCGTTTGTGGACGAATCGGAGCATCATTTTGTTTCGGGCACGTATCGGTGCATTAAATGCAACCCCGGCATGGTTGTTGGCGCAGTAACGAAACTGACCCAAACGAACCAAAACATCACTATTGGGTCCAAAAAAGTGGATTGGGTGTGTTCGTTTCGTTTCTGGATGAATCGGTGCATCCTTTCGTTTCTGGCCCGTATCGGTGCATTAAATGCAACACCGGCATGTTTTTTGGCACAATAACATAACTGAACCAAACGAACCAAAACATCACTATTTGGTCCAAAAAATTGGATTGGGTGCATTCATTTCGTTTCTGGACGAATCGGAGGATCATTTTGTTTCGGGCACGTATCGGTGCAATAAATGCAACCCCGGCATGGTTGTTGGCGCAGTAACGAAACTGACCCAAACGAACCAAAACATCACTATTGGGTCAAAAAAGTAGATTGTGTGCGTTCGTTTCGTTTCTTGTCGAATCGATGCATCGTTTCATTTCCGGCCCGGATCGGTGCATTAAATGTAACACCGGCATGGTTTTCGGCATAGTAACGAAACTGACCCAAATGAAACAAAACATCACTATTGGGTCAAAAAAGTGGATTGGGTTCGTTCGTTTAATTTCTGGACGAATCGGTGCACCATTTCATTTCCGGCCCGGATCGGTGCATTAAATGCAACACCGGCATTGTTTTCGGCACAATAAGAAAACTGACCCAAATGAACCAAAACATTACTATTTTGTCCAAAAAAGTGGATTGGGTGTGTTCGTTTCGTTTCTGGATGAATCGGTGCATCCTTTCATTTCTGGCCTGTATCGGTGCATGAAATGCAACAATGGCATGGTTTTTGGCACAGTAACAAAACTGACCCAAAAGGAACCAAAACATCACTATTGGGTCCAAAAAAGTGGATTCAGTGCATTCATTTCGTTTCTGGACGAATCGGTGCATCGTTTCATTTCCGGCCCGGATCAGGGAATTAAATGCAACACCGGCATGGTTTTCGGCACAGAAACGAAACTGACCCAAACGAACCAAAACATCACTATTGGGTCAGAAAAAGTGGATTCGGCGCGTTCGATTCATTTCTAGACGAATCGGAGCATCGTTTTGTTTCGGGCACGTATCGGTGCATTAAATGCAACCCCGGCATGGTTGTTGGCGCAGTAACGAAACTGACCCAAACGAACCAAAACATCACTATTGGGTCAAAAAAGTAGATTGTGTGCGTTCGTTTCGTTTCTTGTCGAATCGATGCATCGTTTCATTTCCAGCCCGGATCGGTGCATTAAATGTAACACCGGCATGGTTTTCGGCACAGTAACGAAACTGACCCAAATGAAACAAAACATCACTATTGGGTCAAAAAAGTGGATTGGGTGCGTTCGTTTAATTTCTGGACGAATCGGTGCACCATTTCATTTCCGGCCCGGATCGGTGCATTAAATGCAACACCGGCATGGTTTTCGGCACAATAACGAAACTGACCCAAATGAACCAAAACATTACTATTGTGTCCAAAAAAGTGGATTGGGTGTGTTCGTTTCGTTTCTGGATGAATCGGTGCATCCTTTCATTTCTGGCCTGTATCGGTGCGTTAAATGCATAAATGGCATGGTTTTCGGCACAGTAACAAAACTGACCCAAAAGGAACCAAAACATCACTATTGGGTCCAAAAAAGTGGATTCAGTGCTTTCATTTCGTTTCTGGACGAATCGGTGCATCGTTTCATTTCCGGCCCGGATCAGGGAATTAAATGCAACACCGGCATGGTTTTCGGCACAGTAACGAAACTGACCCAAACGAACCAAAACATCACTATTGGGTCCAAAAAAGTGGATTCGGTGCGTTCGTTTCGTTTCTGGATGAATCGGTGCATCCTTTCATTTCTGGCCCGTATCGGTGCATTAAATGCAACACCGGCATGTTTTTTGGCACAATAACATAACTGAACCAAACGAACCAAAACATCACTATTTGGTCCAAAAAATTGGATTGGGTGCATTCATTTCGTTTCTGGACGAATCGGAGGATCATTTTGTTTCGGGCACGTATCGGTGCAATAAATGCAACCCCGGCATGGTTGTTGGTGCAGTAACGAAACTGACCCAAACGAACCAAAACATCACTATTGGGTCAAAAAAGTAGATTGTGTGCGTTCGTTTCGTTTCTTGTCGAATCGATGCATCATTTCATTTCCGGCCCGGATCGGTGCATTAAATGTAACACCGGCATGGTTTTCGGCACAGTAACAAAACTGACCCAAATGAAACAAAACATCACTATTGGGTCAAAAAAGTGGATTGGGTTCGTTCATTTAATTTCTGGACGAATCGGTGCACCATTTCATTTCCGGCCCGGATCGGTGCATTAAATGCAACACCGGCATGGTTTTCGGCACAATAACAAAACTGACCCAAATGAACCAAAACATTACTATTTTGTCCAAAAAAGTGGATTGGGTGTGTTCGTTTCGTTTCTGGATGAATCGGTGCATCCTTTCATTTCTGGCCTGTATCGGTGCATGAAATGCAACAATGGCATGGTTTTTGGCACAGTAACAAAACTGACCCAAAAGGAACCAAAACATCACTATTGGGTCCAAAAAAGTGGATTCAGTGCATTCATTTCGTTTCTGGACGAATCGGTGCAACGTTTCATTTCCGGCCCGGATCAGGGAATTAAATGCAACACCGGCATGGTTTTCGGCACAGTAACGAAACTGACCCAAACGAACCTAAACATCACTATTGGGTCAGAAAAAGTGGATTCGGTGCGTTCGTTTCATTTCTGGACGAATCGGAGCATCGTTTTGTTTCGGACACGTATCGGTGCATTAAATGCAACCCCGGCATGGTTTTCGGCACAGTAACGAAACTGACCCAAACGAACCAAAACATCACTATTGGGTCCAAAAAAGTGGATTGGGTGTGTTCGTTTCATTTCTGGATGAATCGGTGCATCCTTTCATTTCTGGCCCGTATCGGTGCATTAAATGCAACACCGGCATGGTTTTTGGCACAGTAACGTAACTGAACCAAACGAACCAAAACATCACTATTTGGTCCAAAAAATTGGATTGGGTGCATTCATTTCGTTTGTGGACGAATCGGAGCATCATTTTGTTTCGGGCACGTATCGGTGCATTAAATGCAACCCCGGCATGGTTGTTGGCGCAGTAACGAAACTGACCCAAACGAACCAAAACATCACTATTGGGTCCAAAAAAGTGGATTGGGTGTGTTCGTTTCGTTTCTGGATGAATCGGTGCATCCTTTCGTTTCTGGCCCGTATCGGTGCATTAAATGCAACACCGGCATGTTTTTTGGCACAATAACATAACTGAACCAAACGAACCAAAACATCACTATTTGGTCCAAAAAATTGGATTGGGTGCATTCATTTCGTTTCTGGACGAATCGGAGGATCATTTTGTTTCGGGCACGTATCGGTGCAATAAATGCAACCCCGGCATGGTTGTTGGCGCAGTAACGAAACTGACCCAAACGAACCAAAACATCACTATTGGGTCAAAAAAGTAGATTGTGTGCGTTCGTTTCGTTTCTTGTCGAATCGATGCATCGTTTCATTTCCGGCCCGGATCGGTGCATTAAATGTAACACCGGCACGGTTTTCGGCATAGTAACGAAACTGACCCAAATGAAACAAAACATCACTATTGGGTCAAAAAAGTGGATTGGGTTCGTTCGTTTAATTTCTGGACGAATCGGTGCACCATTTCATTTCCGGCCCGGATCGGTGCATTAAATGCAACACCGGCATGGTTTTCGGCACAATAAGAAAACTGACCCAAATGAACCAAAACATTACTATTTTGTCCAAAAAAGTGGATTGGGTGTGTTCGTTTCGTTTCTGGATGAATCGGTGCATCCTTTCATTTCTGGCCTGTATCGGTGCATGAAATGCAACAATGGCATGGTTTTTGGCACAGTAACAAAACTGACCCAAAAGGAACCAAAACATCACTATTGGGTCCAAAAAAGTGGATTCAGTGCATTCATTTCGTTTCTGGACGAATCGGTGCATCGTTTCATTTCCGGCCCGGATCAGGGAATTAAATGCAACACCGGCATGGTTTTCGGCACAGAAACGAAACTGACCCAAACGAACCAAAACATCACTATTGGGTCAGAAAAAGTGGATTCGGCGCGTTCGATTCATTTCTAGACGAATCGGAGCATCGTTTTGTTTCGGGCACGTATCGGTGCATTAAATGCAACCCCGGCATGGTTGTTGGCGCAGTAACGAAACTGACCCAAACGAACCAAAACATCACTATTGGGTCAAAAAAGTAGATTGTGTGCGTTCGTTTCGTTTCTTGTCGAATCGATGCATCGTTTCATTTCCAGCCCGGATCGGTGCATTAAATGTAACACCGGCATGGTTTTCGGCACAGTAACGAAACTGACCCAAATGAAACAAAACATCACTATTGGGTCAAAAAAGTGGATTGGGTGCGTTCGTTTAATTTCTGGACGAATCGGTGCACCATTTCATTTCCGGCCCGGATCGGTGCATTAAATGCAACACCGGCATGGTTTTCGGCACAATAACGAAACTGACCCAAATGAACCAAAACATTACTATTGTGTCCAAAAAAGTGGATTGGGTGTGTTCGTTTCGTTTCTGGATGAATCGGTGCATCCTTTCATTTCTGGCCTGTATCGGTGCGTTAAATGCATAAATGGCATGGTTTTCGGCACAGTAACAAAACTGACCCAAAAGGAACCAAAACATCACTATTGGGTCCAAAAAAGTGGATTCAGTGCTTTCATTTCGTTTCTGGACGAATCGGTGCATCGTTTCATTTCCGGCCCGGATCAGGGAATTAAATGCAACACCGGCATGGTTTTCGGCACAGTAACGAAACTGACCCAAACGAACCAAAACATCACTATTGGGTCCAAAAAAGTGGATTCGGTGCGTTCGTTTCGTTTCTGGATGAATCGGTGCATCCTTTCATTTCTGGCCCGTATCGGTGCATTAAATGCAACAGCGGCATGTTTTTTGGCACAATAACATAACTGAACCAAACGAACCAAAACATCACTATTTGGTCCAAAAAATTGGATTGGGTGCATTCATTTCGTTTCTGGACGAATCGGAGGATCATTTTGTTTCGGGCACGTATCGGTGCAATAAATGCAACCCCGGCATGGTTGTTGGTGCAGTAACGAAACTGACCCAAACGAACCAAAACATCACTATTGGGTCAAAAAAGTAGATTGTGTGCGTTCGTTTCGTTTCTTGTCGAATCGATGCATCATTTCATTTCCGGCCCGGATCGGTGCATTAAATGTAACACCGGCATGGTTTTCGGCACAGTAACAAAACTGACCCAAATGAAACAAAACATCACTATTGGGTCAAAAAAGTGGATTGGGTTCGTTCATTTAATTTCTGGACGAATCGGTGCACCATTTCATTTCCGGCCCGGATCGGTGCATTAAATGCAACACCGGCATGGTTTTCGGCACAATAACAAAACTGACCCAAATGAACCAAAACATTACTATTTTGTCCAAAAAAGTGGATTGGGTGTGTTCGTTTCGTTTCTGGATGAATCGGTGCATCCTTTCATTTCTGGCCTGTATCGGTGCATGAAATGCAACAATGGCATGGTTTTTGGCACAGTAACAAAACTGACCCAAAAGGAACCAAAACATCACTATTGGGTCCAAAAAAGTGGATTCAGTGCATTCATTTCGTTTCTGGACGAATCGGTGCATCGTTTCATTTCCGGCCCGGATCAGGGAATTAAATGCAACACCGGCATGGTTTTCGGCACAGAAACGAAACTGACCCAAACGAACCAAAACATCACTATTGGGTCAGAAAAAGTGGATTCGGCGCGTTCGATTCATTTCTAGACGAATCGGAGCATCGTTTTGTTTCGGGCACGTATCGGTGCATTAAATGCAACCCCGGCATGGTTTTTGGCACAGTAACGAAACTGACCCAAACAAACCAAAACATCACTATTGGGTCAAAAAAGTGGATTGGGTTGGTTCGTTTCATTTCTCGACGAATCGGTGCACCGTTTCATTTCCGGCCCGGATCGATGCATTTAATGCAACACCGGCATGGTTTTCGGCACAGTAACGAAACTGACCCAAATGAAACAAAACATCACTATTGGGTCAAAAAAGTGGATTGGGTGCGTTCGTTTAATTTCTGGACGAATCGGTGCACCATTTCATTTCCGGCCCGGATCGGTGCATTAAATGCAACACCGGCATGGTTTTCGGCACAATAACGAAACTGACCCAAATGAACCAAAACATTACTATTGTGTCCAAAAAAGTGGATTGGGTGTGTTCGTTTCGTTTCTGGATGAATCGGTGCATCCTTTCATTTCTGGCCTGTATCGGTGCATTAAATGCATAAATGGCATGGTTTTCGGCACAGTAACAAAACTGACCCAAAAGGAACCAAAACATCACTATTGGGTCCAAAAAAGTGGATTCAGTGCATTCATTTCATTTCTGGACGAATCGGTGCATCGTTTCATTTCCGGCCCGGATCAGGGAATTAAATGCAACACCGGCATGGTTTTCGGCACAGTAACGAAACTGACCCAAACGAACCTAAACATCACTATTGGGTCAGAAAAAGTGGATTCGGTGCGTTCGTTTCATTTCTGGACGAATCGGAGCATCGTTTTGTTTCGGACACGTATCGGTGCATTAAATGCAACCCCGGCATGGTTTTCGGCACAGTAACGAAACTGACCCAAACGAACCAAAACATCACTATTGGGTCCAAAAAAGTGGATTGGGTGTGTTCGTTTCATTTCTGGATGAATCGGTGCATCCTTTCATTTCTGGCCCGTATCGGTGCATTAAATGCAACACCGGCATGGTTTTTGGCACAGTAACGTAACTGAACCAAACGAACCAAAACATCACTATTTGGTCCAAAAAATTGGATTGGGTGCATTCATTTCGTTTGTGGACGAATCGGAGCATCATTTTGTTTCGGGCACGTATCGGTGCATTAAATGCAACCCCGGCATGGTTGTTGGCGCAGTAACGAAACTGACCCAAACGAACCAAAACATCACTATTGGGTCCAAAAAAGTGGATTGGGTGTGTTCGTTTCGTTTCTGGATGAATCGGTGCATCCTTTCGTTTCTGGCCCGTATCGGTGCATTAAATGCAACACCGGCATGTTTTTTGGCACAATAACATAACTGAACCAAACGAACCAAAACATCACTATTTGGTCCAAAAAATTGGATTGGGTGCATTCATTTTGTTTCTGGACGAATCGGAGGATCATTTTGTTTCGGGCACGTATCGGTGCAATAAATGCAACCCCGGCATGGTTGTTGGCGCAGTAACGAAACTGACCCAAACGAACCAAAACATCACTATTGGGTCAAAAAAGTAGATTGTGTGCGTTCGTTTCGTTTCTTGTCGAATCGATGCATCGTTTCATTTCCGGCCCGGATCGGTGCATTAAATGTAACACCGGCATGGTTTTCGGCATAGTAACGAAACTGACCCAAATGAAACAAAACATCACTATTGGGTCAAAAAAGTGGATTGGGTTCGTTCGTTTAATTTCTGGACGAATCGGTGCACCATTTCATTTCCGGCCCGGATCGGTGCATTAAATGCAACACCGGCATGGTTTTCGGCACAATAACGAAACTGACCCAAATGAAACAAAACATTACTATTGTGTCCAAAAAAGTGGATTGGGTGTGTTCGTTTCGTTTCTGGATGAATCGGTGCATCCTTTCATTTCTGGCCTGTATCGGTGCATGAAATGCAACAATGGCATGGTTTTTGGCACAGTAACAAAACTGACCCAAAAGGAACCAAAACATCACTATTGGGTCCAAAAAAGTGGATTCAGTGCATTCATTTCGTTTTTGGACGAATCGGTGCATCGTTTCATTTCCGGCCCGGATCAGGGAATTAAATGCAACACCGGCATGGTTTTCGGCACAGAAACGAAACTGACCCAAACGAACCAAAACATCACTATTGGGTCAGAAAAAGTGGATTCGGCGCGTTCGATTCATTTCTAGACGAATCGGAGCATCGTTTTGTTTCGGGCACGTATCGGTGCATTAAATGCAACCCCGGCATGGTTGTTGGCGCAGTAACAAAACTGACCCAAACGAACCAAAACATCACTATTGGGTCAAAAAAGTAGATTGTGTGCGTTCGTTTCGTTTCTTGTCGAATCGATGCATCGTTTCATTTCCAGCCCGGATCGGTGCATTAAATGTAACACCGGCATGGTTTTCGGCACAGTAACGAAACTGACCCAAATGAAACAAAACATCACTATTGGGTCAAAAAAGTGGATTGGGTGCGTTCGTTTAATTTCTGGACGAATCGGTGCACCATTTCATTTCCGGCCCGGATCGGTGCATTAAATGCAACACCGGCATGGTTTTCGGCACAATAACGAAACTGACCCAAATGAACCAAAACATTACTATTGTGTCCAAAAAAGTGGATTGGGTGTGTTCGTTTCGTTTCTGGATGAATCGGTGCATCCTTTCATTTCTGGCCTGTATCGGTGCATTAAATGCAACACCGGCATGTTTTTTGGCACAATAACATAACTGAACCAAACGAACCAAAACATCACTATTTGGTCCAAAAAATTGGATTGGGTGGATTCATTTCGTTTCTGGACGAATCGGAGGATCATTTTGTTTCGGGCACGTATCGGTGCAATAAATGCAACCCCGGCATGGTTGTTGGCGCAGTAACGAAACTGACCCAAACGAACCAAAACATCACTATTGGGTCAAAAAAGTAGATTGTGTGCGTTCGTTTCGTTTCTTGTCGAATCGATGCATCGTTTCATTTCCGGCCCGGATCGGTGCATTAAATGTAACACCGGCATGGTTTTCGGCACAGTAACGAAACTGACCCAAATGAAACAAAACATCACTATTGGGTCAAAAAAGTGGATTGGGTTCGTTCGTTTAATTTCTGGACGAATCGGTGCACCATTTCATTTCCGGCCTGGATCGGTGCATTAAATGCAACACCGGCATGGTTTTCGGCACAATAAAAAACTGACCCAAATGAACCAAAACATTACTATTTTGTCCAAAAAAGTGGATTGGGTGTGTTCGTTTCGTTTCTGGATGAATCGGTGCATCCTTTCATTTCTGGCCTGTATCGGTGCATGAAATGCAACAATGGCATGGTTTTTGGCACAGTAACAAAACTGACCCAAAAGGAACCAAAACATCACTATTGGGTCCAAAAAAGTGGATTCAGTGCATTCATTTCGTTTCTGGACGAATCGGTGCATCGTTTCATTTCCGGCCCGGATCAGGGAATTAAATGCAACACCGGCATGGTTTTCGGCACAGAAACGAAACTGACCCAAACGAACCAAAACATCACTATTGGGTCAGAAAAAGTGGATTCGGCGCGTTCGATTCATTTCTAGACGAATCGGAGCATCGTTTTGTTTCGGGCACGTATCGGTGCATTAAATGCAACCCCGGCATGGTTGTTGGCGCAGTAACGAAACTGACCCAAACGAACCAAAACATCACTATTGGGTCAAAAAAGTAGATTGTGTGCGTTCGTTTCGTTTCTTGTCGAATCGATGCATCGTTTCATTTCCAGCCCGGATCGGTGCATTAAATGTAACACCGGCATGGTTTTCGGCACAGTAACGAAACTGACCCAAATGAAACAAAACATCACTATTGGGTCAAAAAAGTGGATTGGGTGCGTTCGTTTAATTTCTGGACGAATCGGTGCACCATTTCATTTCCGGCCCGGATCGGTGCATTAAATGCAACACCGGCATGGTTTTCGGCACAATAACGAAACTGACCCAAATGAACCAAAACATTACTATTGTGTCCAAAAAAGTGGATTGGGTGTGTTCGTTTCGTTTCTGGATGAATCGGTGCATCCTTTCATTTCTGGCCTGTATCGGTGCATTAAATGCAACACCGACATGTTTTTTGGCACAATAACATAACTGAACCAAACGAACCAAAACATCACTATTTGGTCCAAAAAATTGGATTGGGTGGATTCATTTCGTTTCTGGACGAATCGGAGGATCATTTTGTTTCGGGCACGTATCGGTGCAATAAATGCAACCCCGGCATGGTTGTTGGCGCAGTAACGAAACTGACCCAAACGAACCAAAACATCACTATTGGGTCAAAAAAGTAGATTGTGTGCGTTCGTTTCGTTTCTTGTCGAATCGATGCATCGTTTCATTTCCGGCCCGGATCGGTGCATTAAATGTAACACCGGCATGGTTTTCGGCACAGTAACGAAACTGACCCAAATGAAACAAAACATCACTATTGGGTCAAAAAAGTGGATTGGGTTCGTTCGTTTAATTTCTGGACGAATCGGTGCACCATTTCATTTCCGGCCCGGATCGGTGCATTAAATGCAACACCGGCATGGTTTTCGGCACAATAAAAAACTGACCCAAATGAACCAAAACATTACTATTTTGTCCAAAAAAGTGGATTGGGTGTGTTCGTTTCGTTTCTGGATGAATCGGTGCATCCTTTCATTTCTGGCCTGTATCGGTGCATGAAATGCAACAATGGCATGGTTTTTGGCACAGTAACAAAACTGACCCAAAAGGAACCAAAACATCACTATTGGGTCCAAAAAAGTGGATTCAGTGCATTCATTTCGTTTCTGGACGAATCGGTGCATCGTTTCATTTCCGGCCCGGATCAGGGAATTAAATGCAACACCGGCATGGTTTTCGGCACAGAAACGAAACTGACCCAAACGAACCAAAACATCACTATTGGGTCAGAAAAAGTGGATTCGGCGCGTTCGATTCATTTCTAGACGAATCGGAGCATCGTTTTGTTTCGGGCACGTATCGGTGCATTAAATGCAACCCCGGCATGGTTGTTGGCGCAGTAACGAAACTGACCCAAACGAACCAAAACATCACTATTGGGTCAAAAAACTAGATTGTGTGCGTTCGTTTCGTTTCTTGTCGAATCGATGCATCGTTTCATTTCCAGCCCGGATCGGTGCATTAAATGTAACACCGGCATGGTTTTCGGCATAGTAACGAAACTGACCCAAATGAAACAAAACATCACTATTGGGTCAAAAAAGTGGATTGGGTGCGTTCATTTAATTTCTGGACGAATCGGTGCACCATTTCATTTCCGGCCCGGATCGGTGCATTAAATGCAACACCGGCATGGTTTTCGGCACAATAACGAAACTGACCCAAATGAACCAAAACATTACTATTGTGTCCAAAAAAGTGGATTGGGTGTGTTCGTTTCGTTTCTGGATGAATCGGTGCATCCTTTCATTTCTGGCCTGTATCGGTGCATTAAATGCAACACCGGCATGTTTTTTGGCACAATAACATAACTGAACCAAACGAACCAAAACATCACTATTTGGTCCAAAAAATTGGATTGGGTGCATTCATTTCGTTTCTGGACGAATCGGAGGATCATTTTGTTTCGGGCACGTATCGGTGCAATAAATGCAACCCCGGCATGGTTGTTGGCGCAGTAACGAAACTGACCCAAACGAACCAAAACATCACTATTGGGTCAAAAAAGTAGATTGTGTGCGTTCGTTTCGTTTCTTGTCGAATCGATGCATCGTTTCATTTCCGGCCCGGATCGGTGCATTAAATGTAACACCGGCATGGTTTTCGGCACAGTAACGAAACTGACCCAAATGAAACAAAACATCACTATTGGGTCAAAAAAGTGGATTGGGTTCGTTCGTTTAATTTCTGGACGAATCGGTGCACCATTTCATTTCCGGCCCGGATCGGTGCATTAAATGCAACACCGGCATGGTTTTCGGCACAATAACAAAACTGACCCAAATGAACCAAAACATTACTATTTTGTCCAAAAAAGTGGATTGGGTGTGCTCGTTTCGTTTCTGGATGAATCGGTGCATCCTTTCATTTCTGGCCTGTATCGGTGCATGAAATGCAACAATGGCATGGTTTTTGGCACAGTAACAAAACTGACCCAAAAGGAACCAAAACATCACTATTGGGTCCAAAAAAGTGGATTCAGTGCATTCATTTCGTTTCTGGACGAATCGGTGCATCGTTTCATTTCCGGCCCGGATCAGGGAATTAAATGCAACACCGGCATGATTTTCGGCACAGAAACGAAACTGACCCAAACGAACCAAAACATCACTATTGGGTCAGAAAAAGTGGATTCGGCGCGTTCGATTCATTTCTAGACGAATCGGAGCATCGTTTTGTTTCGGGCACGTATCGGTGCATTAAATGCAACCCCGGCATGGTTGTTGGCGCAGTAACGAAACTGACCCAAACGAACCAAAACATCACTATTGGGTCAAAAAAGTAGATTGTGTGCGTTCGTTTCGTTTCTTGTCGAATCGATGCATCGTTTCATTTCCAGCCCGGATCGGTGCATTAAATGTAACACCGGCATGGTTTTCGGCACAGTAACGAAACTGACCCAAATGAAACAAAACATCACTATTGGGTCAAAAAAGTGGATTGGGTGCGTTCGTTTAATTTCTGGACGAATCGGTGCACCATTTCATTTCCGGCCCGGATCGGTGCATTAAATGCAACACCGGCATGGTTTTCGGCACAATAACGAAACTGACCCAAATGAACCAAAACATTACTATTGTGTCCAAAAAAGTGGATTGGGTGTGTTCGTTTCATTTCTGGATGAATCGGTGCATCCTTTCATTTCTGGCCTGTATCGGTGCATTAAATGCATAAATGGCATGGTTTTCGGCACAGTAACAAAACTGACCCAAAAGGAACCAAAACATCACTATTGGGTCCAAAAAAGTGGATTCAGTGCATTCATTTCATTTCTGGACGAATCGGTGCATCGTTTCATTTCCGGCCCGGATCAGGGAATTAAATGCAACACCGGCATGGTTTTCGGCACAGTAACGAAACTGACCCAAACGAACCTAAACATCACTATTGGGTCAGAAAAAGTGGATTCGGTGCGTTCGTTTCATTTCTGGACGAATCGGAGCATCGTTTTGTTTCGGACACGTATCGGTGCATTAAATGCAACCCCGGCATGGTTTTCGGCACAGTAACGAAACTGACCCAAACGAACCAAAACATCACTATTGGGTCCAAAAAAGTGGATTGGGTGTGTTCGTTTCATTTCTGGATGAATCGGTGCATCCTTTCATTTCTGGCCCGTATCGGTGCATTAAATGCAACACCGACATGGTTTTTGGCACAGTAACGTAACTGAACCAAACGAACCAAAACATCACTATTTGGTCCAAAAAATTGGATTGGGTGCATTCATTTCGTTTCTGGACGAATCGGAGCATCATTTTGTTTCGGGCACGTATCGGTGCATTAAATGCATAAATGGCATGGTTTTCGGCACAGTAACAAAACTGACCCAAAAGGAACCAAAACATCACTATTGGGTCCAAAAAAGTGGATTCAGTGCATTCATTTCGTTTCTGGACGAATCGGTGCATCGTTTCATTTTCGGCCCGGATCAGGGAATTAAATGCAACACCGGCATGGTTTTCGGCACAGAAACGAAACTGACCCAAACGAACCAAAACATCACTATTGGGTCAGAAAAAGTGGATTCGGCGCGTTCGTTTCATTTCTAGACGAATCGGAGCATCGTTTTGTTTCGGGCACGTATCGGTGCATTAAATGCAACCCCGGCATGGTTTTTGGCACAGTAACGAAACTGATCCAAACGAACCAAAACATCACTATTGGGTCAAAAAGTGGATTGGGTTGGTTCGTTTCATTTCTCGACGAATCGGTGCACCGTTTCATTTCCGGACCGGATCGATGCATTTAATGCAACACCGGCATGGTTTTCGGCACAGTAACAAAATTGACCTAAAACGAAACAAAACGTCCCTATTGGGTCCAAAAAAGTGGATTTGGTGCGTTCGTTTCATTTCTGGACGAATCGGAGCATCGTTTTGTTTTCGTCCTGGATTGGTGCATTAAATGCAACACCAGAATGGTTTTCGGCACAGTAACAAAACTGACCCAAACGAACCAAAACATCACTATTGGGTCCAAAAAAGTGGATTCGGCGCGTTCGTTTCATTTCTGGACGAATCGGAGCATCGTTTTGTTTCGGGCACGTATCGGTGCATTAAATGCAACCCCGGCATGGTTGTTGGCGCAGTAACGAAACTGACCCAAACGAACCAAAACATCACTATTGGGTCCAAAAAAGTTGATTCGGTGCGTTCGTTTCATTTCTGGATGAATCGGAGCATCGTTTTGTTTCGGACACGTATCGGTGCATTAAATGCAACCCCGGCATGGTTTTCGGCACGGTAACGAAACTGACCCAAACGAACCAAAACATCACTATTGGGTCCAAAAAAGTGGATTGGGTGTGTTCGTTTCGTTTCTGGATGAATCGGTGCATCCTTTCATTTCTGGCCCGTATCGGTGCATTAAATGCAACACCGGCATGGTTTTTGGCACAGTAACGTAACTGAACCAAACGAACCAAAACATCACTATTTGGTCCAAAAAATTGGATTGGGTGCATTCATTTCGTTTTTGGACGAATCGGAGCATCATTTTGTTTCGGGCCTGTATCGGTGCATTAAATGCATAAATGGCATGGTTTTCGGCACAGTAACAAAACTGACCAATAAGGAACCAAAACATCACTATTGGGTCCAAAAAAGTGGATTCAGTGCATTCATTTCGTTTCTGGACGAATCGGTGCATCGTTTCATTTCCGGCCCGGATCAGGGAATTAAATGCAACACCGGCATGGTTTTCGGCACAGAAACGAAACTGACCCAAACGAACCAAAACATCACTATTGGGTCAGAAAAAGTGGATTCGGCGCGTTCGTTTCATTTCTAGACGAATCGGAGCATCGTTTTGTTTCGGGCACGTATCGGTGCATTAAATGCAACCCCAGCATGGTTTTTGGCACAGTAACGAAACTGATCCAAACGAACCAAAACATCACTATTGGGTCAAAAAGTGGATTGGGTTGGTTCGTTTCATTTCTCGACGAATCGGTGCACCGTTTCATTTCCGGACCGGATCGATGCATTTAATGCAACACCGGCATGGTTTTCGGCACAGTAACAAAATTGACCTAAAACGAACCAAAACGTCCCTATTGGGTCCAAAAAAGTGGATTTGGTGCGTTCGTTTCATTTCTGGACGAATCGGAGCATCGTTTTGTTTTCGTCCTGGATTGGTGCATTAAATGCAACACCAGAATGGTTTTCGGCACAGTAACAAAACTGACCCAAACGAACCAAAACATCACTATTGGGTCCAAAAAAGTGGATTCGGCGCGTTCGTTTCATTTCTGGACGAATCGGAGCGTCGTTTTGTTTCGGGCACGTATCGGTGCATTAAATGCAACCCCGGCATGGTTGTTGGCGCAGTAACGAAACTGACCCAAACGAACCAAAACATCACTATTGGGTCCAAAAAAGTTGATTCGGTGCGTTCGTTTCATTTCTGGACGAATCGGAGCGTCGTTTTGTTTCGGGCACGTATCGGTGCATTAAATGCAACCCCGGCATGGTTGTTGGCGCAGTAACGAAACTGACCCAAACGAACCAAAACATCACTATTGGGTCCAAAAAAGTTGATTCGGCGCGTTCGTTTCATTTCTGGACGAATCGGAGCGTCGTTTGGTTTCGGGCACGTATCGGTGCATTAAATGCAACCCCGGCATGGTTGTTGGCGCAGTAACGAAACTGACCCAAACGAACCAAAACATCACTATTGGGTCCAAAAAAGTTGATTCGGTGCGTTCGTTTCATTTCTGGACGAATCGGAGCGTCGTTTTGTTTCGGGCACGTATCGGTGCATTAAATGCAACCCCGGCATGGTTGTTGGCGCAGTAACGAAACTGACCCAAACGAACCAAAACATCACTATTGGGTCCAAAAAAGTGGATTGGGTGCATTCATTTCGTTTCTGGACGAATCGGAGCATCATTTTGTTTCGGGCCTGTATCGGTGCATTAAATGCATAAATGGCATGGTTTTCGGCACAGTAACAAAACTGACCCAAAAGGAACCAAAACATCACTATTGGGTCCAAAAAAGTGGATTCAGTGCATTCATTTCGTTTCTGGACGAATCGGTGCATCGTTTCATTTCCGGCCCGGATCAGGGAATTAAATGCAACACCGGCATGGTTTTCGGCACAGAAACGAAACTGACCCAAACGAACCAAAACATCACTATTGGGTCAGAAAAAGTGGATTCGGCGCGTTCGTTTCATTTCTAGACGAATCGGAGCATCGTTTTGTTTCGGGCACGTATCAGTGCATTAAATGCAACCCCGGCATGGTTTTTGGCACAGTAACAAAACTGATCCAAACGAACCAAAACATCACTATTGGGTCAAAAAGTGGATTGGGTTGGTTCGTTTCATTTCTCGACGAATCGGTGCACCGTTTCATTTCCGGACCGGATCGATGCATTTAATGCAACACCGGCATGGTTTTCGGCACAGTAACAAAATTGACCTAAAACAAACCAAAACGTCCCTATTGGGTCCAAAAAAGTGGATTTGGTGCGTTCGTTTCATTTCTGGACGAATCGGAGCATCGTTTTGTTTTCGTCCTGGATTGGTGCATTAAATGCAACACCAGAATGGTTTTCGGCACAGTAACAAAACTGACCCAAACGAACCAAAACATCACTATTGGGTCCAAAAAAGTGGATTCGGCGCGTTCGTTTCATTTCTGGACGAATCGGAGCATCGTTTTGTTTCGGGCACGTATCGGTGCATTAAATGCAACCCCGGCATGGTTGTTGGCGCAGTAACGAAACTGACCCAAACGAACCAAAACATCACTATTGGGTCCAAAAAAGTTGATTCGGTGCGTTCGTTTCATTTCTGGACGAATCGGAGCATCGTTTTGTTTCGGACACGTATCGGTGCATTAAATGCAACCCCGGCATGGTTTTCGGCACGGTAACGAAACTGACCCAAACGAAGCAAAACATCACTATTGGGTCCAAAAAAGTGGATTGGGTGTGTTCGTTTCGTTTCTGGATGAATCGGTGCATCCTTTCATTTCTGGCCCGTATCGGTGCATTAAATGCAACACCGGCATGGTTTTTGGCACAGTAACGTAACTGAACCAAACGAACCAAAACATCACTATTTGGTCCAAAAAATTGGATTGGGTGCATTCATTTCGTTTCTGGACGAATCGGAGCATCATTTTGTTTCGGGCCTGTATCGGTGCATTAAATGCATAAATGGCATGGTTTTCGGCACAGTAACAAAACTGACCCAAAAGGAACCAAAACATCACTATTGGGTCCAAAAAAGTGGATTCAGTGCATTCATTTCGTTTCTGGACGAATCGGTGCATCGTTTCATTTCCGGCCCGGATCAGGGAATTAAATGCAACACCGGCATGGTTTTCGGCACAGAAACGAAACTGACCCAAACGAACCAAAACATCACTATTGGGTCAGAAAAAGTGGATTCGGCGCGTTCGTTTCATTTCTAGACGAATCGGAGCATCGTTTTGTTTCGGGCACGTATCGGTGCATTAAATGCAACCCCGGCATGGTTTTTGGCACAGTAACAAAACTGATCCAAACGAACCAAAACATCACTATTGGGTCAAAAAGTGGATTGGGTTGGTTCGTTTCATTTCTCGACGAATCGGTGCACCGTTTCATTTCCGGACCGGATCGATGCATTTAATGCAACACCGGCATGGTTTTCGGCACAGTAACAAAATTGACCTAAAACGAACCAAAACGTCCCTATTGGGTCCAAAAAAGTGGATTTGGTGCGTTCGTTTCATTTCTGGACGAATCGGAGCATCGTTTTGTTTTCGTCCTGGATTGGTGCATTAAATGCAACACCAGAATGGTTTTCGGCACAGTAACAAAACTGACCCAAACGAACCAAAACATCACTATTGGGTCCAAAAAAGTGGATTCAGCGCGTTCGTTTCATTTCTGGACGAATCGGAGCATCGTTTTGTTTCGGGCACGTATTGGTGCATTAAATGCAACCCCGGCATGGTTGTTGGCGCAGTAACGAAACTGACCCAAACGAACCAAAACATCACTATTGGGTCCAAAAAAGTTGATTCGGTGCGTTCGTTTCATTTCTGGACGAATCGGAGCATCGTTTTGTTTCGGACACGTATCGGTGCATTAAATGCAACCCCGGCATGGTTTTCGGCACGGTAACGAAACTGACCCAAACGAACCAAAACATCACTATTGGGTCCAAAAAAGTGGATTGGGTGTGTTCGTTTCGTTTCTGGATGAATCGGTGCATCCTTTCATTTCTGGCCCGTATCGGTGCATTAAATGCAACACCGGCATGGTTTTTGGCACAGTAACGTAACTGAACCAAACGAACCAAAACATCACTATTTGGTCCAAAAAATTGGATTGGGTGCATTCATTTCGTTTCTGGACGAATCGGAGCATCATTTTGTTTCGGGCCTGTATCGGTGCATTAAATGCATAAATGGCATGGTTTTCGGCACAGTAACAAAACTGACCCAAAAGGAACCAAAACATCACTATTGGGTCCAAAAAAGTGGATTCAGTGCATTCATTTCGTTTCTGGACGAATCGGTGCATCGTTTCATTTCCGGCCCAGATCAGGGAATTAAATGCAACACCGGCATGGTTTTCGGCACAGAAACGAAACTGACCCAAACGAACCAAAACATCACTATTGGGTCAGAAAAAGTGGATTCGGCGCGTTCGTTTCATTTCTAGACGAATCGGAGCATCGTTTTGTTTCGGGCACGTATCGGTGCATTAGATGCAACCCCGGCATGGTTTTTGGCACAGTAACAAAACTGATCCAAACGAACCAAAACATCACTATTGGGTCAAAAAGTGGATTGGGTTGGTTCGTTTCATTTCTCGACGAATCGGTGCACCGTTTCATTTCCGGACCGGATCGATGCATTTAATGCAACACCGGCATGGTTTTCGGCACAGTAACAAAATTGACCTAAAACGAACCAAAACGTCCCTATTGGGTCCAAAAAAGTGGATTTGGTGCGTTCGTTTCATTTCTGGACGAATCGGAGCATCGTTTTGTTTTCGTCCTAGATTGGTGCATTAAATGCAACACCAGAATGGTTTTCGGCACAGTAACAAAACTGACCCAAACGAACCAAAACATCACTATTGGGTCCAAAAAAGTGGATTCGGCGCGTTCGTTTCATTTCTGGACGAATCGGAGCATCGTTTTGTTTCGGGCACGTATCGGTGCATTAAATGCAACCCCGGCATGGTTGTTGGCGCAGTAACGAAACTGACCCAAACGAACCAAAACATCACTATTGGGTCCAAAAAAGTTGATTCGGTGCGTTCGTTTCATTTCTGGACGAATCGGAGCATCGTTTTGTTTCGGACACGTATCGGTGCATTAAATGCAACCCCGGCATGGTTTTCGGCACGGTAACGAAACTGACCCAAACGAACCAAAACATCACTATTGGGTCCAAAAAAGTGGATTGGGTGTGTTCGTTTCGTTTCTGGATGAATCGGTGCATCCTTTCATTTCTGGCCCGTATCGGTGCATTAAATGCAACACCGGCATGGTTTTTGGCACAGTAACGTAACTGAACCAAACGAACCAAAACATCACTATTTGGTCCAAAAAATTGGATTGGGTGCATTCATTTCGTTTCTGGACGAATCGGAGCATAATTTTGTTTCGGGCCTGTATCGGTGCATTAAATGCATAAATGGCATGGTTTTCGGCACAGTAACAAAACTGACCCAAAAGGAACCAAAACATCACTATTGGGTCCAAAAAAGAGGATTCAGTGCATTCATTTCGTTTCTGGACGAATCGGTGCATCGTTTCATTTCCGGCCTGGATCAGGGAATTAAATGCAACACCGGCATGGTTTTCGGCACAGAAACGAAACTGACCCAAACGAACCAAAACATCACTATTGGGTCAGAAAAAGTGGATTCGGCGCGTTCGTTTCATTTCTAGACGAATCGGAGCATCGTTTTGTTTCGGGCACGTATCGGTGCATTAGATGCAACCCCGGCATGGTTTTTGGCACAGTAACAAAACTGATCCAAACGAACCAAAACATCACTATTGGGTCAAAAAGTGGATTGGGTTGGTTCGTTTCATTTCTCGACGAATCGGTGCACCGTTTCATTTCCGGACCGGATCGATGCATTTAATGCAACACCGGCATGGTTTTCGGCACAGTAACAAAATTGACCTAAAACGAACCAAAACGTCCCTATTGGGTCCAAAAAAGTGGATTTGGTGCGTTCGTTTCATTTCTGGACGAATCGGAGCATCGTTTTATTTTCGTCCTGGATTGGTGCATTAAATGCAACACCAGAATGGTTTTCGGCACAGTAACAAAACTGACCCAAACGAACCAAAACATCACTATTGGGTCCAAAAAAGTGGATTCAGCGCGTTCGTTTCATTTCTGGACGAATCGGAGCATCGTTTTGTTTCGGGCACGTATTGGTGCATTAAATGCAACCCCGGCATGGTTGTTGGCGCAGTAACGAAACTGACCCAAACGAACCAAAACATCACTATTGGGTCCAAAAAAGTTGATTCGGTGCGTTCGTTTCATTTCTGGACGAATCGGAGCATCGTTTTGTTTCGGACACGTATCGGTGCATTAAATGCAACCCCGGCATGGTTTTCGGCACGGTAACGAAACTGACCCAAACGAACCAAAACATCACTATTGGGTCCAAAAAAGTGGATTGGGTGTGTTCGTTTCGTTTCTGGATGAATCGGTGCATCCTTTCATTTCTGGCCCGTATCGGTGCATTAAATGCAACACCGGCATGGTTTTTGGCACAGTAACGTAACTGAACCAAACGAACCAAAACATCACTATTTGGTCCAAAAAATTGGATTGGGTGCATTCATTTCGTTTCTGGACGAATCGGAGCATCATTTTGTTTCGGGCCTGTATCGGTGCATTAAATGCATAAATGGCATGGTTTTCGGCACAGTAACAAAACTGACCCAAAAGGAACCAAAACATCACTATTGGGTCCAAAAAAGTGGATTCAGTGCATTCATTTCGTTTCTGGACGAATCGGTGCATCGTTTCATTTCCGGCCCGGATCAGGGAATTAAATGCAACACCGGCATGGTTTTCGGCACAGAAACGAAACTGACCCAAACGAACCAAAACATCACTATTGGGTCAAAAAGTGGATTGGGTTGGTTCATTTCATTTCTCGACGAATCGGTGCACCGTTTCATTTCCGGACCGGATCGATGCATTTAATGCAACACCGGCATGGTTTTCGGCACAGTAACAAAATTGACCTAAAACGAACCAAAACGTCCCTATTGGGTCCAAAAAAGTGGATTTGGCGCGTTCGTTTCATTTCTGGACGAATCGGAGCATCGTTTTGTTTCGGGCACGTATCGGTGCATTAAATGCAACCCCGGCATGGTTGTTGGCGCAGTAACGAAACTGACCCAAACGAACCAAAACATCACTATTGGGTCCAAAAAAGTTGATTCGGTGCGTTCGTTTCATTTCTGGACGAATCGGAGCATCGTTTTGTTTCGGACACGTATCGGTGCATTAAATGCAACCCCGGCATGGTTTTCGGCACGGTAACGAAACTGACCCAAACGAACCAAAACATCACTATTGGGTCCAAAAAAGTGGATTGGGTGTGTTCGTTTCGTTTCTGGATGAATCGGTGCATCCTTTCATTTCTGGCCCGTATCGGTGCATTAAATGCAACACCGGCATGGTTTTTGGCACAGTAACGTAACTGAACCAAACGAACCAAAACATCACTATTTGGTCCAAAAAATTGGATTGGGTGCATTCATTTCGTTTCTGGACGAATCGGAGCATCATTTTGTTTCGGGCCTGTATCGGTGCATTAAATGCATAAATGGCATGGTTTTCGGCACAGTAACAAAACTGACCCAAAAGGAACCAAAACATCACTATTGGGTCCAAAAAAGTGGATTCAGTGCATTCATTTCGTTTCTGGACGAATCGGTGCATCGTTTCATTTCCGGCCCGGATCAGGGAATTAAATGCAACACCGGCATGGTTTTCGGCACAGAAATGAAACTGACCCAAACGAACCAAAACATCACTATTGGGTCAGAAAAAGTGGATTCGGCGCGTTCGTTTCATTTCTAGACGAATCGGAGCATCGTTTTGTTTCGGGCACGTATCGGTGCATTAAATGCAACCCCGGCATGGTTTTTGGCACAGTAACGAAACTGAACCAAACGAACCAAAACATCACTATTTGGTCCAAAAAATTGGATTGGGTGCATTCATTTCGTTTCTGGACGAATCGGAGCATCATTTTGTTTCGGGCCTGTATCGGTGCATTAAATGCATAAATGGCATGGTTTTCGGCACAGTAACAAAACTGACCCAAAAGGAACCAAAACATCACTATTGGGTCCAAAAAAGTGGATTCAGTGCATTCATTTCGTTTCTGGACGAATCGGTGCATCGTTTCATTTCCGGCCCGGATCAGGGAATTAAATGCAACACCGGCATGGTTTTCGGCACAGAAACGAAACTGACCCAAACGAACCAAAACATCACTATTGGGTCAGAAAAAGTGGATTCGGCGCGTTCGTTTCATTTCTAGACGAATCGGAGCATCGTTTTGTTTCGGGCACGTATCGGTGCATTAAATGCAACCCCGGCATGGTTTTTGGCACAGTAACAAAACTGATCCAAACGAACCAAAACATCACTATTGGGTCAAAAAGTGGATTGGGTTGGTTCGTTTCATTTCTCGACGAATCGGTGCACCGTTTCATTTCCGGACCGGATCGATGCATTTAATGCAACACCGGCATGGTTTTCGGCACAGTAACAAAATTGACCTAAAACGAACCAAAACGTCCCTATTGGGTCCAAAAAAGTGGATTTGGTGCGTTCGTTTCATTTCTGGACGAATCGGAGCATCGTTTTGTTTTCGTCCTAGATTGGTGCATTAAATGCAACACCAGAATGGTTTTCGGCACAGTAACAAAACTGACCCAAACGAACCAAAACATCACTATTGGGTCCAAAAAAGTGGATTCGGCGCGTTCGTTTCATTTCTGGACGAATCGGAGCATCGTTTTGTTTCGGGCACGTATCGGTGCATTAAATGCAACCCCGGCATGGTTGTTGGCACAGTAACGAAACTGACCCAAACGAACCAAAACATCACTATTGGGTCCAAAAAAGTTGATTCGGTGCGTTCGTTTCATTTCTGGACGAATCGGAGCATCGTTTTGTTTCGGACACGTATCGGTGCATTAAATGCAACCCCGGCATGGTTTTCGGCACGGTAACGAAACTGACCCAAACGAACCAAAAC
The DNA here is from genome assembly GCA_033239725.1 of Echinochloa phyllopogon. Taxonomy (NCBI): domain Eukaryota; kingdom Viridiplantae; phylum Streptophyta; class Magnoliopsida; order Poales; family Poaceae; genus Echinochloa; species Echinochloa phyllopogon. Next base: position 38,025,472 of record BTCW01000018.1, read on the forward strand.
ATCACTATTGGGTCCAAAAAAGTGGATTGGGTGTGTTCGTTTCGTTTCTGGATGAATCGGTGCATCCTTTCATTTCTGGCCCGTATCGGTGCATTAAATGCAACACCGGCATGGTTTTTGGCACAGTAACGTAACTGAACCAAACGAACCAAAACATCACTATTTGGTCCAAAAAATTGGATTGGGTGCATTCATTTCGTTTCTGGACGAATCGGAGCATCATTTTGTTTCGGGCCTGTATCGGTGCATTAAATGCATAAATGGCATGGTTTTCGGCACAGTAACAAAACTGACCCAAAAGGAACCAAAACATCACTATTGGGTCCAAAAAAGTGGATTCAGTGCATTCATTTCGTTTCTGGACGAATCGGTGCATCGTTTCATTTCCGGCCCGGATCAGGGAATTAAATGCAACACCGGCATGGTTTTCGGCACAGAAATGAAACTGACCCAAACGAACCAAAACATCACTATTGGGTCAGAAAAAGTGGATTCGGCGCGTTCGTTTCATTTCTAGACGAATCGGAGCATCGTTTTGTTTCGGGCACGTATCGGTGCATTAAATGCAACCCCGGCATGGTTTTTGGCACAGTAACGAAACTGAACCAAACGAACCAAAACATCACTATTTGGTCCAAAAAATTGGATTGGGTGCATTCATTTCGTTTCTGGACGAATCGGAGCATCATTTTGTTTCGGGCCTGTATCGGTGCATTAAATGCATAAATGGCATGGTTTTCGGCACAGTAACAAAACTGACCCAAAAGGAACCAAAACATCACTATTGGGTCCAAAAAAGTGGATTCAGTGCATTTATTTCGTTTCTGGACGAATCGGTGCATCGTTTCATTTCCGGCCCGGATCAGGGAATTAAATGCAACACCGGCATGGTTTTCGGCACAGAAACGAAACTGACCCAAACGAACCAAAACATCACTATTGGGTCAGAAAAAGTGGATTCGGCGCGTTCGTTTCATTTCTAGACGAATCGGAGCATCGTTTTGTTTCGGGCACGTATCGGTGCATTAAATGCAACCCCGGCATGGTTTTTGGCACAGTAACAAAACTGATCCAAACGAACCAAAACATCACTATTGGGTCAAAAAGTGGATTGGGTTGGTTCGTTTCATTTCTCGACGAATCGGTGCACCGTTTCATTTCCGGACCGGAACGATGCATTTAATGCAACACCGGCATGGTTTTCGGCACAGTAACAAAACTGACCTAAAACGAACCAAAACGTCCCTATTGGGTCCAAAAAAGTGGATTTGGTGCGTTCGTTTCATTTCTGGACGAATCGGAGCATCGTTTTGTTTTCGTCCTGGATTGGTGCATTAAATGCAACACCAGAATGGTTTTCGGCACAGTAACAAAACTGACCCAAACGAACCAAAACATCACTATTGGGTCCAAAAAAGTGGATTCGGCGCGTTCGTTTCATTTCTGGACGAATCGGAGCATCGTTTTGTTTCGGGCACGTATCGGTGCATTAAATGCAACCCCGGCATGGTTGTTGGCGCAGTAACGAAACTGACCCAAACGAACCAAAACATCACTATTGGGTCCAAAAAAGTTGATTCGGTGCGTTCGTTTCATTTCTGGACGAATCGGAGCATCGTTTTGTTTCGGACACGTATCGGTGCATTAAATGCAACCCCGGCATGGTTTTCGGCACGGTAACAAAACTGACCCAAACGAACCAAAACATCACTATTGGGTCCAAAAAAGTGGATTGGGTGTGTTCGTTTCGTTTCTGGATGAATCGGTGCATCCTTTCATTTCTGGCCCGTATCGGTGCATTAAATGCAACACCGGCATGGTTTTTGGCACAGTAACGTAACTGAACCAAACGAACCAAAACATCACTATTTGGTCCAAAAAATTGGATTGGGTGCATTCATTTCGTTTCTGGACGAATCGGAGCATCATTTTGTTTCGGGCCTGTATCGGTGCATTAAATGCATAAACCAAAACATCACTATTGGGTCCAAAAAAGTGGATTCAGTGCATTCATTTCGTTTCTGGGCGAATCGGTGCATCGTTTCATTTCCGGCCCGGATCAGGGAATTAAATGCAACACCGGCATGGTTTTCGGCACAGAAACGAAACTGACCCAAACGAACCAAAACATCACTATTGGGTCAGAAAAAGTGGATTCGGCGTGTTCGTTTCATTTCTAGACGAATCGGAGCATCGTTTTGTTTCGGGCACGTATCGGTGCATTAAATGCAACCCCGGCATGGTTTTTGGCACAGTAACGAAACTGATCCAAACGAACCAAAACATCACTATTGGGTCAAAAAGTGGATTGGGTTGGTTCGTTTCATTTCTCGACGAATCGGTGCACCGTTTCATTTCCGGACCGGATCGATGCATTTAATGCAACACCGGCATGGTTTTCGGCACAGTAACAAAATTGACCTAAAACGAACCAAAACGTCCCTATTGGGTCCAAAAAAGTGGATTTGGTGCGTTCGTTTCATTTCTGGACGAATCGGAGCATCGTTTTGTTTTCGTCCTGGATTGGTGCATTAAATGCAACACCAGAATGGTTTTCGGCACAGTAACAAAACTGACCCAAACGAACCAAAACATCACTATTGGGTCCAAAAAAGTGGATTCGGCGCGTTCGTTTCATTTCTGGACGAATCGGAGCATCGTTTTGTTTCGGGCACGTATCGGTGCATTAAATGCAACCCCGGCATGGTTGTTGGCGCAGTAACGAAACTGACCCAAACGAACCAAAACATCACTATTGGGTCCAAAAAAGTAGATTGTGTGCGTTCGTTTCGTTTCTTGTCGAATCGATGCATCGTTTCATTTCTAGCCCGGATCGGTGCATTAAATGTAACACCGGCATGGTTTTCGGCACAGTAACGAAACTGACCCAAATGAAACAAAACATCACTATTGGGTCAAAAAAGTGGATTGGGTGCGTTCGTTTAATTTCTGGACGAATCGGTGCACCATTTCATTTCCGGCCCGGATCGGTGCATTAAATGCAACACCGGCATGGTTTTTGGCACAGTAACGTAACTGAACCAAACGAACCAAAACATCACTATTTGGTCCAAAAAATTGGATTGGGTGCATTCATTTCGTTTCTGGACGAATCGGAGCATCATTTTGTTTCGGGCCTGTATCGGTGCATTAAATGCATAAATGGCATAGTTTTCGGCACAGTAACAAAACTGACCCAAAAGGAACCAAAACATCACTATTGGGTCCAAAAAAGTGGATTCAGTGCATTCATTTCGTTTCTGGACGAATCGGTGCATCGTTTTATTTCCGGCCCGGATCAGGGAATTAAATGCAAAACCGGCATGGTTTTCGGCACAGAAACGAAACTGACCCAAACGAACCAAAACATCACTATTGGGTCAGAAAAAGTGGATTCGGCGCGTTCGTTTCATTTCTAGACGAATCGGAGCATCGTTTTGTTTCGGGCACGTATCGGTGCATTAAATGCAACCCCGGCATGGTTTTTGGCACAGTAACAAAACTGATCCAAACGAACCAAAACATCACTATTGGGTCAAAAAGTGGATTGGGTTGGTTCGTTTCATTTCTCGACGAATCGGTGCACCGTTTCATTTCCGGACCGGATCGATGCATTTAATGCAACACCGGCATGGTTTTCGGCACAGTAACAAAATTGACCTAAAACGAACCAAAACGTCCCTATTGGGTCCAAAAAAGTGGATTTGGTGCGTTCGTTTCATTTCTGGACGAATCGGAGCATCGTTTTGTTTTCGTCCTGGATTGGTGCATTAAATGCAACACCAGAATGGTTTTCGGCACAGTAACAAAACTGACCCAAACGAACCAAAACATCACTATTGGGTCCAAAAAAGTGGATTCGGCGCGTTCGTTTCATTTCTGGACGAATCGGAGCATCGTTTTGTTTCGGGCACGTATCGGTGCATTAAATGCAACCCCGGCATGGTTGTTGGCGCAGTAACGAAACTGACCCAAACGAACCAAAACATCACTATTGGGTCCAAAAAAGTTGATTCGGTGCGTTCGTTTCATTTCTGGACGAATCGGAGCATCGTTTTGTTTCGGACACGTATCGGTGCATTAAATGCAACCCCGGCATGGTTTTCGGCACGGTAACGAAACTGACCCAAACGAACCAAAACATCACTATTGGGTCCCAAAAAGTGGATTGGGTGTGTTCGTTTCGTTTCTGGATGAATCGGTGCATCCTTTCATTTCTGGCCCGTATCGGTGCATTAAATGCAACACCGGCATGGTTTTTGGCACAGTAACGTAACTGAACCAAACGAACCAAAACATCACTATTTGGTCCAAAAAATTGGATTGGGTGCATTCATTTCGTTTCTGGACGAATCGGAGCATCATTTTGTTTCGGGCCTGTATCGGTGCATTAAATGCATAAATGGCATGGTTTTCGGCACAGTAACAAAACTGACCCAAAAGGAACCAAAACATCACTATTGGGTCCAAAAAAGTGGATTCAGTGCATTCATTTCGTTTCTGGACGAATCGGTGCATCGTTTCATTTCCGGCCCGGATCAGGGAATTAAATGCAACACCGGCATGGTTTTCGGCACAGAAATGAAACTGACCCAAACGAACCAAAACATCACTATTGGGTCAGAAATAGTGGATTCAGCGCGTTCGTTTCATTTCTAGATGAATCGGAGCATTGTTTTGTTTCGGGCACGTATCGGTGCATTAAATGCAACCCCGGCATGGTTTTTGGCACAGTAACGAAACTGATCCAAACGAACCAAAACATCACTATTGGGTCAAAAAGTGGATTGGGTTGGTTCGTTTCATTTCTCGACAAATCGGTGCACCGTTTCATTTCCGGACCGGATCGATGCATTTAATGCAACACCGGCATGGTTTTCGGCACAGTAACAAAATTGACCTAAAACGAACCAAAACGTCCCTATTGGGTCCAAAAAAGTGGATTTGGTGCGTTCGTTTCATTTCTGGACGAATCGGAGCATCGTTTTGTTTTCGTCCTGGATTGGTGCATTAAATGCAACACCAGAATGGTTTTCGGCATAGTAACAAAACTGAACCAAACAAACAAAACATCACTATTGGGTCCAAAAAAGTTGATTCGGTGCGTTCGTTTCATTTCTGGACGAATCGGAGCATCGTTTTGTTTCGGACACGTATCGGTGCATTAAATGCAACCCCGGCATGGTTTTCGGCACAGTAACGAAACTGACCCAAAAGAACCAAAACATCACTATTGGGTCCAAAAAAGTGGATTGGGTGTGTTCGTTTCATTTCTGGATGAATCGGTGCATCCTTTCATTTCTGGCCCGGATCAGGGAATTAAATGCAACACCGGCATGGTTTTCGGCACAGAAACGAAACTGACCCAAACGAACCAAAACATCACTATTGGGTCAGAAAAAGTGGATTCGGCGCGTTCGTTTCATTTCTAGACGAATCGGAGCATCGTTTTGTTTCGGGCACGTATCGGTGCACTAAATGCAACCCTGGCATGGTTTTTGGCACAGTAACGAAACTGACCCAAACGAACCAAAACATCACTATTGGGTCAAAAAAAGTAGATTGTGTGCGTTCGTTTCGTTTCTTGTCGAATCGATGCATCGTTTCATTTCCGGCCCGGATCGGTGCATTAAATGTAACACCGGCATGGTTTTCGGCACAGTAACGAAACTGACCCAAATGAAACAAAACATCACTATTGGGTCAAAAAAGTGGATTGAGTGCGTTCGTTTAATTTCTGGACGAATCGGTGCACCATTTCATTTCCGGCCCGGATCGGTGCATTAAATGCAACACCGGCATGGTTTTCGGCACAATAACGAAACTGACCCAAATGAACCAAAACATTACTATTGTGTCCAAAAAAGTGGATTGGGTGTGTTCGTTTCGTTTCTGGATGAATCGGTGCATCCTTTCATTTCTGGCCTGTATCGGTGCGTTAAATGCATAAATGGCATTGTTTTCGGCACAGTAACAAAACTGACCCAAAAGGAACCAAAACATCACTATTGGGTCCAAAAAAGTGGACTCAGTGCATTCATTTCGTTTCTGGACGAATCGGTGCATCGTTTCATTTCCGGCCCGGATCAGGGAATTAAATGCAACACCGGCATGGTTTTCGGCACAGTAACGAAACTGACCCAAACGAACCAAAACATCACTATTGGGTCCAAAAAAGTGGATTCGGTGCGTTCGTTTCATTTCTGGACGAATCGGAGCATCGTTTTGTTTCGGACACGTATCGGTGCATTAAATGCAACCCCGGCATGGTTTTCGGCACAGTAACGAAACTGACCCAAACGAACCAAAACATTACTATTGTGTCCAAAAAAGTGGATTGGGTGTGTTCGTTTCGTTTCTGGATGAATCGGTGCATCCTTTCATTTCTGGCCTGTATCGGTGCGTTAAATGCATAAATGGCATGGTTTTCGGCACAGTAACAAAACTGACCCAAAAGGAACCAAAACATCACTATTGGGTCCAAAAAAGTGGACTCAGTGCATTCATTTCGTTTCTGGACGAATCGGTGCATCGTTTCATTTCCGGCCCGGATCAGGGAATTAAATGCAACACCGGCATGGTTTTCGGCACAGTAACGAAACTGACCCAAACGAACCAAAACATCACTATTGGGTCCAAAAAAGTGGATTCGGTGCGTTCGTTTCATTTCTGGACGAATCGGAGCATCATTTTGTTTCGGACACGTATCGGTGCATTAAATGCAACCCCGGCATGGTTTTCGGCACAGTAACGAAACTGACCCAAACGAACCAAAACATCACTATTGGGTCCAAAAAAGTGGATTGGGTGTGTTCGTTTCGTTTCTGGATGAATCGGTGCATCCTTTCATTTCTGGCCCATATCGGTGCATTAAATGCAACACCGGCATGGTTTTTGGCACAGTAATGTAACTGAACCAAACGAACCAAAACATCACTATTTGGTCCAAAAAATTGGATTGGGTGCATTCATTTCGTTTCTGGACGAATCGGAGCATCATTTTGTTTCGGGCACGTATCGGTGCATTAAATGCATAAATGGCATGGTTTTCGGCACAGTAACAAAACTGACCCAAAAGGAACCAAAACATCACTATTGGGTCCAAAAAAGTGGATTCAGTGCATTCATTTCGTTTCTGGACGAATCGGTGCATCGTTTCATTTCCGGCCCGGATCAGGGAATTAAATGCAACACCGGCATGGTTTTCGGCACAGAAATGAAACTGACCCAAACGAACCAAAACATCACTATTGGGTCAGAAAAAGTGGATTCAGCGCGTTCGTTTCATTTCTAGATGAATCGGAGCATCGTTTTGTTTCGGGCACGTATCGGTGCATTAAATGCAACCCCGGCATGGTTTTTGGCACAGTAACGAAACTGATCCAAACGAACCAAAACATCACTATTGGGTCAAAAAGTGGATTGGGTTGGTTCGTTTCATTTCTCGACGAATCGGTGCACCGTTTCATTTCCGGACCGGATCGATGCATTTAATGCAACACCGGCATGGTTTTCGGCACAGTAACAAAATTGACCTAAAACGAACCAAAACGTCCCTATTGGGTCCAAAAAAGTGGATTTGGTGCGTTCGTTTCATTTCTGGACGAATCGGAGCATCGTTTTGTTTTCGTCCTGGATTGGTGCATTAAATGCAACACCAGAATGGTTTTCGGCACAGTAACAAAACTGAACCAAACAAACAAAACATCACTATTGGGTCCAAAAAAGTTGATTCGGTGCGTTCGTTTCATTTCTGGACGAATCGGAGCATCGTTTTGTTTCGGACACGTATCGGTGCATTAAATGCAACCCCGGCATGGTTTTCGGCACAGTAACGAAACTGACCCAAACGAACCAAAACATCACTATTGGGTCCAAAAAAGTGGATTCGGCGCGTTCGTTTCATTTCTGGACGAATCGGAGCATCGTTTTGTTTCGGGCACGTATCGGTGCATTAAATGCAACCCCGGCATGGTTGTTGGCGCAGTAACGAAACTGACCCAAACGAACCAAAACATCACTATTGGGTCCAAAAAAGTTGATTCGGTGCGTTCGTTTCATTTCTGGACGAATCGGAGCATCGTTTTGTTTCGGACACGTATCGGTGCATTAAATGCAACCCCGGCATGGTTTTCGGCACGGTAACGAAACTGACCCAAACGAACCAAAACATCACTATTGGGTCCCAAAAAGTGGATTGGGTGTGTTCGTTTCGTTTCTGGATGAATCGGTGCATCCTTTCATTTCTGGCCCGTATCGGTGCATTAAATGCAACACCGGCATGGTTTTTGGCACAGTAACGTAACTGAACCAAACGAACCAAAACATCACTATTTGGTCCAAAAAATTGGATTGGGTGCATTCATTTCGTTTCTGGACGAATCGGAGCATCATTTTGTTTCGGGCCTGTATCGGTGCATTAAATGCATAAATGGCATGGTTTTCGGCACAGTAACAAAACTGACCCAAAAGGAACCAAAACATCACTATTGGGTCCAAAAAAGTGGATTCAGTGCATTCATTTCGTTTCTGGACGAATCGGTGCATCGTTTCATTTCCGGCCCGGATCAGGGAATTAAATGCAACACCGGCATGGTTTTCGGCACAGAAATGAAACTGACCCAAACGAACCAAAACATCACTATTGGGTCAGAAATAGTGGATTCAGCGCGTTCGTTTCATTTCTAGATGAATCGGAGCATTGTTTTGTTTCGGGCACGTATCGGTGCATTAAATGCAACCCCGGCATGGTTTTTGGCACAGTAACGAAACTGATCCAAACGAACCAAAACATCACTATTGGGTCAAAAAGTGGATTGGGTTGGTTCGTTTCATTTCTCGACAAATCGGTGCACCGTTTCATTTCCGGACCGGATCGATGCATTTAATGCAACACCGGCATGGTTTTCGGCACAGTAACAAAATTGACCTAAAACGAACCAAAACGTCCCTATTGGGTCCAAAAAAGTGGATTTGGTGCGTTCGTTTCATTTCTGGACGAATCGGAGCATCGTTTTGTTTTCGTCCTGGATTGGTGCATTAAATGCAACACCAGAATGGTTTTCGGCATAGTAACAAAACTGAACCAAACAAACAAAACATCACTATTGGGTCCAAAAAAGTTGATTCGGTGCGTTCGTTTCATTTCTGGACGAATCGGAGCATCGTTTTGTTTCGGACACGTATCGGTGCATTAAATGCAACCCCGGCATGGTTTTCGGCACAGTAACGAAACTGACCCAAACGAACCAAAACATCACTATTGGGTCCAAAAAAGTGGATTGGGTGTGTTCGTTTCATTTCTGGATGAATCGGTGCATCCTTTCATTTCTGGCCCGGATCAGGGAATTAAATGCAACACCGGCATGGTTTTCGGCACAGAAACGAAACTGACCCAAACGAACCAAAACATCACTATTGGGTCAAAAAAAGTAGATTGTGTGCGTTCGTTTCGTTTCTTGTCGAATCGATGCATCGTTTCATTTCCGGCCCGGATCGGTGCATTAAATGTAACACCGGCATGGTTTTCGGCACAGTAACGAAACTGACCCAAATGAAACAAAACATCACTATTGGGTCAAAAAAGTGGATTGAGTGCGTTCGTTTAATTTCTGGACGAATCGGTGCACCATTTCATTTCCGGCCCGGATCGGTGCATTAAATGCAACACCGGCATGGTTTTCGGCACAATAACGAAACTGACCCAAATGAACCAAAACATTACTATTGTGTCCAAAAAAGTGGATTGGGTGTGTTCGTTTCGTTTCTGGATGAATCGGTGCATCCTTTCATTTCTGGCTTGTATCGGTGCGTTAAATGCATAAATGGCATTGTTTTCGGCACAGTAACAAAACTGACCCAAAAGGAACCAAAACATCACTATTGGGTCCAAAAAAGTGGACTCAGTGCATTCATTTCGTTTCTGGACGAATCGGTGCATCGTTTCATTTCCGGCCCGGATCAGGGAATTAAATGCAACACCGGCATGGTTTTCGGCACAGTAACGAAACTGACCCAAACGAACCAAAACATCACTATTGGGTCCAAAAAAGTGGATTCGGTGCGTTCGTTTCATTTCTGGACGAATCGGAGCATCGTTTTGTTTCGGACACGTATCGGTGCATTAAATGCAACCCCGGCATGGTTTTCGGCACAGTAACGAAACTGACCCAAACGAACCAAAACATTACTATTGTGTCCAAAAAAGTGGATTGGGTGTGTTCGTTTCGTTTCTGGATGAATCGGTGCATCCTTTCATTTCTGGCCTGTATCGGTGCGTTAAATGCATAAATGGCATGGTTTTCGGCACAGTAACAAAACTGACCCAAAAGGAACCAAAACATCACTATTGGGTCCAAAAAAGTGGACTCAGTGCATTCATTTCGTTTCTGGACGAATCGGTGCATCGTTTCATTTCCGGTCCGGATCAGGGAATTAAATGCAACACCGGCATGGTTTTCGGCACAGTAACGAAACTGACCCAAACGAACCAAAACATCACTATTGGGTCCAAAAAAGTGGATTCGGTGCGTTCGTTTCATTTCTGGACGAATCGGAGCATCATTTTGTTTCGGACACGTATCGGTGCATTAAATGCAACCCCGGCATGGTTTTCGGCACAGTAACGAAACTGACCCAAACGAACCAAAACATCACTATTGGGTCCAAAAAAGTGGATTGGGTGTGTTCGTTTCGTTTCTGGATGAATCGGTGCATCCTTTCATTTCTGGCCCATATCGGTGCATTAAATGCAACACCGGCATGGTTTTTGGCACAGTAATGTAACTGAACCAAACGAACCAAAACATCACTATTTGGTCCAAAAAATTGGATTGGGTGCATTCATTTCGTTTCTGGACGAATCGGAGCATCATTTTGTTTCGGGCACGTATCGGTGCATTAAATGCATAAATGGCATGGTTTTCGGCACAGTAACAAAACTGACCCAAAAGGAACCAAAACATCACTATTGGGTCCAAAAAAGTGGATTCAGTGCATTCATTTCGTTTCTGGACGAATCGGTGCATCGTTTCATTTCCGGCCCGGATCAGGGAATTAAATGCAACACCGGCATGGTTTTCGGCACAGAAATGAAACTGACCCAAACGAACCAAAACATCACTATTGGGTCAGAAAAAGTGGATTCAGCGCGTTCGTTTCATTTCTAGATGAATCGGAGCATCGTTTTGTTTCGGGCACGTATCGGTGCATTAAATGCAACCCCGGCATGGTTTTTGGCACAGTAACGAAACTGATCCAAACGAACCAAAACATCACTATTGGGTCAAAAAGTGGATTGGGTTGGTTCGTTTCATTTCTCGACGAATCGGTGCACCGTTTCATTTCCGGACCGGATCGATGCATTTAATGCAACACCGGCATGGTTTTCGGCACAGTAACAAAATTGACCTAAAACGAACCAAAACGTCCCTATTGGGTCCAAAAAAGTGGATTTGGTGCGTTCGTTTCATTTCTGGACGAATCGGAGCATCGTTTTGTTTTCGTCCTGGATTGGTGCATTAAATGCAACACCAGAATGGTTTTCGGCACAGTAACGAAACTGAACCAAACAAACAAAACATCACTATTGGGTCCAAAAAAGTTGATTCGGTGCGTTCGTTTCGTTTCTGGACGAATCGGAGCATCGTTTTGTTTCGGACACGTATCGGTGCATTAAATGCAACCCCGGCATGGTTTTCGGCACAGTAACGAAACTGACCCAAACGAACCAAAACATCACTATTGGGTCCAAAAAAGTGGATTGGGTGTGTTCGTTTCATTTCTGGATGAATCGGTGCATCCTTTCATTTCTGGCCCGGATCAGGGAATTAAATGCAACACCGGCATGGTTTTCGGCACAGAAACGAAACTGACCCAAACGAACCAAAACATCACTATTGGGTCAGAAAAAGTGGATTCGGCGCGTTCGTTTCATTTCTGGACGAATCGGAGCATCATTTTGTTTCGGACACGTATCGGTGCATTAAATGCAACCCCGGCATGGTTTTCGGCACAGTAACGAAACTGACCCAAACGAACCAAAACATCACTATTGGGTCCAAAAAAGTGGATTGGGTGTGTTCGTTTCGTTTCTGGATGAATCGGTGCATCCTTTCATTTCTGGCCCATATCGGTGCATTAAATGCAACACCGGCATGGTTTTTGGCACAGTAATGTAACTGAACCAAACGAACCAAAACATCACTATTTGGTCCAAAAAATTGGATTGGGTGCATTCATTTCGTTTCTGGACGAATCGGAGCATCATTTTGTTTCGGGCACGTATCGGTGCATTAAATGCATAAATGGCATGGTTTTCGGCACAGTAACAAAACTGACCCAAAAGGAACCAAAACATCACTATTGGGTCCAAAAAAGTGGATTCAGTGCATTCATTTCGTTTCTGGACGAATCGGTGCATCGTTTCATTTCCGGCCCGGATCAGGGAATTAAATGCAACACCGGCATGGTTTTCGGCACAGAAATGAAACTGACCCAAACGAACCAAAACATCACTATTGGGTCAGAAAAAGTGGATTCAGCGCGTTCGTTTCATTTCTAGATGAATCGGAGCATCGTTTTGTTTCGGGCACGTATCGGTGCATTAAATGCAACCCCGGCATGGTTTTTGGCACAGTAACGAAACTGATCCAAACGAACCAAAACATCACTATTGGGTCAAAAAGTGGATTGGGTTGGTTCGTTTCATTTCTCGACGAATCGGTGCACCGTTTCATTTCCGGACCGGATCGATGCATTTAATGCAACACCGGCATGGTTTTCGGCACAGTAACAAAATTGACCTAAAACGAACCAAAACGTCCCTATTGGGTCCAAAAAAGTGGATTTGGTGCGTTCGTTTCATTTCTGGACGAATCGGAGCATCGTTTTGTTTTCGTCCTGGATTGGTGCATTAAATGCAACACCAGAATGGTTTTCGGCACAGTAACAAAACTGAACCAAACAAACAAAACATCACTATTGGGTCCAAAAAAGTTGATTCGGTGCGTTCATTTCATTTCTGGACGAATCGGAGCATCGTTTTGTTTCGGACACGTATCGGTGCATTAAATGCAACCCCGGCATGGTTTTCGGCACAGTAACGAAACTGACCCAAACGAACCAAAACATCACTATTGGGTCCAAAAAAGTGGATTGGGTGTGTTCGTTTCATTTCTGGATGAATCGGTGCATCCTTTCATTTCTGGCCCGGATCAGGGAATTAAATGCAACACCGGCATGGTTTTCGGCACAGAAACGAAACTGACCCAAACGAACCAAAACATCACTATTGGGTCAGAAAAAGTGGATTCGGCGCGTTCGTTTCATTTCTGGACGAATCGGAGCATCGTTTTGTTTCGGGCACGTATCGGTGCATTAAATGCAACCCTGGCATGGTTTTTGGCACAGTAACGAAACTGACCCAAACGAACCAAAACATCACTATTGGGTCAAAAAAAGTAGATTGTGTGCGTTCGTTTCGTTTCTTGTCGAATCGATGCATCGTTTCATTTCCGGCCCGGATCGGTGCATTAAATGTAACACCGGCATGGTTTTCGGCACAGTAACGAAACTGACCCAAATGAAACAAAACATCACTATTGGGTCAAAAAAGTGGATTGAGTGCGTTCGTTTAATTTCTGGACGAATCGGTGCACCATTTCATTTCCGGCCCGGATCGGTGCATTAAATGCAACACCGGCATGGTTTTCGGCACAATAACGAAACTGACCCAAATGAACCAAAACATTACTATTGTGTCCAAAAAAGTGGATTGGGTGTGTTCGTTTCGTTTCTGGATGAATCGGTGCATCGTTTCATTTCCGGCCCGGATCGGTGCATTAAATGTAACACCGGCATGGTTTTCGGCACAGTAACGAAACTGACCCAAATGAAACAAAACATCACTATTGGGTCAAAAAAGTGGATTGAGTGCGTTCGTTTAATTTCTGGACGAATCGGTGCACCATTTCATTTCCGGCCCGGATCGGTGCATTAAATGCAACACCGGCATGGTTTTCGGCACAATAACGAAACTGACCCAAATGAACCAAAACATTACTATTGTGTCCAAAAAAGTGGATTGGGTGTGTTCGTTTCATTTCTGGATGAATCGGTGCATCCTTTCATTTCTGGCCTGTATCGGTGCGTTAAATGCATAAATGGCATTGTTTTCGGCACAGTAACAAAACTGACCCAAAAGGAACCAAAACATCACTATTGGGTCCAAAAAAGTGGACTCAGTGCATTCATTTCGTTTCTGGACGAATCGGTGCATCGTTTCATTTCCGGCCCGGATCAGGGAATTAAATGCAACACCGGCATGGTTTTCGGCACAGTAACGAAACTGACCCAAACGAACCAAAACATCACTATTGGGTCCAAAAAAGTGGATTCGGTGCGTTCGTTTCATTTCTGGACGAATCGGAGCATCGTTTTGTTTCGGACACGTATCGGTGCATTAAATGCAACCCCGGCATGGTTTTCGGCACAATAACGAAACTGACCCAAATGAACCAAAACATTACTATTGTGTCCAAAAAAGTGGATTGGGTGTGTTCGTTTCGTTTCTGGATGAATCGGTGCATCCTTTCATTTCTGGCCTGTATCGGTGCGTTAAATGCATAAATGGCATGGTTTTCGGCACAGTAACAAAACTGACCCAAAAGGAACCAAAACATCACTATTGGGTCCAAAAAAGTGGACTCAGTGCATTCATTTCGTTTCTGGACGAATCGGTGCATCGTTTCATTTCCGGCCCGGATCAGGGAATTAAATGCAACACCGGCATGGTTTTCGGCACAGTAACGAAACTGACCCAAACGAACCAAAACATCACTATTGGGTCCAAAAAAGTGGATTCGGTGCGTTCGTTTCATTTCTGGACGAATCGGAGCATCATTTTGTTTCGGACACGTATCGGTGCATTAAATGCAACCCCGGCATGGTTTTCGGCACAGTAACGAAACTGACCCAAACGAACCAAAACATCACTATTGGGTCCAAAAAAGTGGATTGGGTGTGTTCGTTTCGTTTCTGGATGAATCGGTGCATCCTTTCATTTCTGGCCCATATCGGTGCATTAAATGCAACACCGGCATGGTTTTTGGCACAGTAATGTAACTGAACCAAACGAACCAAAACATCACTATTTGGTCCAAAAAATTGGATTGGGTGCATTCATTTCGTTTGTGGACGAATCGGAGCATCATTTTGTTTCGGGCACGTATCGGTGCATTAAATGCAACCCCGGCATGGTTGTTGGCGCAGTAACGAAACTGACCCAAACGAACCAAAACATCACTATTGGGTCCAAAAAAGTGGATTGGGTGTGTTCGTTTCGTTTCTGGATGAATCGGTGCATCCTTTCATTTCTGGCCCGTATCGGTGCATTAAATGCAACACCGGCATGTTTTTTGGCACAATAACATAACTGAACCAAACGAACCAAAACATCACTATTTGGTCCAAAAAATTGGATTCGGCGCGTTCGATTCATTTCGTTTCTGGACGAATCGGAGCATCATTTTGTTTCGGGCACGTATCGGTGCAATAAATGCAACCCCGGCATGGTTGTTGGCGCAGTAACGAAACTGACCCAAACGAACCAAAACATCACTATTGGGTCAAAAAAGTAGATTGTGTGCGTTCGTTTCGTTTCTTGTCGAATCGATGCATCGTTTCATTTCCGGCCCGGATCGGTGCATTAAATGTAACACCGGCATGGTTTTCGGCACAGTAACGAAACTGACCCAAATGAAACAAAACATCACAATTGGGTCAAAAAAGTGGATTGGGTTCGTTCGTTTAATTTCTGGATGAATCGGTGCACCATTTCATTTCCGGCCCGGATCGGTGCATTAAATGCAACACCGGCATTGTTTTCGGAACAATAACAAAACTGACCCAAATGAACCAAAACATTACTATTTTGTCCAAAAAAGTGGATTGGGTGTGTTCGTTTCGTTTCTGGATGAATCGGTGCATCCCTTCATTTCTGGCCTGTATCGGTGCATGAAATGCAACAATGGCATGGTTTTTGGCACAGTAACAAAACTGACCCAAAAGGAACCAAAACATCACTATTGGGTCCAAAAAAGTGGATTCAGTGCATTCATTTCGTTTCTGGACGAATCGGTGCATCGTTTCATTTCCGGCCCGGATCAGGGAATTAAATGCAACACCGGCATGGTTTTCGGCACAGAAACGAAACTGACCCAAACGAACCAAAACATCACTATTGGGTCAGAAAAAGTGGATTCGGCGCGTTCGATTCATTTCTAGACGAATCGGAGCATCGTTTTGTTTCGGGCACGTATCGGTGCATTAAATGCAACCCCGGCATGGTTGTTGGCGCAGTAACGAAACTGACCCAAACGAACCAAAACATCACTATTGGGTCCAAAAAAGTTGATTCGGTGCGTTCGTTTCATTTCTGGACGAATCGGAGCATCGTTTTGTTTCGGACACGTATCGGTGCATTAAATGCAACCCCGGCATGGTTTTCGGCACGGTAACGAAACTGACCCAAACGAACCAAAACATCACTATTGGGTCCAAAAAAGTGGATTGGGTGTGTTCGTTTCGTTTCTGGATGAATCGGTGCATCCTTTCATTTCTGGCCCGTATCGGTGCATTAAATGCAACACCGGCATGGTTTTTGGCACAGTAACGTAACTGAACCAAACGAACCAAAACATCACTATTTGGTCCAAAAAATTGGATTGGGTGCATTCATTTCGTTTCTGGACGAATCGGAGCATCATTTTGTTTCGGGCACGTATCGGTGCATTAAATGCATAAATGGCATGGTTTTCGGCACAGTAACAAAACTGACCCAAATGGAACCAAAACATCACTATTGGGTCCAAAAAAGTGGATTCAGTGCATTCATTTCGTTTCTGGACGAATCGGTGCATCGTTTCATTTCCGGCCCGGATCAGGGAATTAAATGCAACACCGGCATGGTTTTCGGCACAGAAACGAAACTGACCCAAACGAACCAAAACATCACTATTGGGTCAGAAAAAGTGGATTCGGCGCGTTCGATTCATTTCTAGACGAATCGGAGCATCGTTTTGTTTCGGGCACGTATCGGTGCATTAAATGCAACCCCGGCATGGTTGTTGGCGCAGTAACGAAACTGACCCAAACGAACCAAAACATCACTATTGGGTCAAAAAAGTAGATTGTGTGCGTTCGTTTGGTTTCTTGTTGAATCGATGCATCGTTTCATTTCCAGCCCGGATCGGTGCATTAAATGTAACACCGGCATGGTTTTCGGCACAGTAACGAAACTGACCCAAATGAAACAAAACATCACTATTGGGTCAAAAAAGTGGATTGGGTGTGTTCGTTTAATTTCTGGACGAATCGGTGCACCATTTCATTTCCGGCCCGGATCGGTGCATTAAATGCAACACCGGCATGGTTTTCGGCACAATAACGAAACTGACCCAAATGAACCAAAACATTACTATTGTGTCCAAAAAAGTGGATTGGGTGTGTTCGTTTCGTTTCTGGATGAATCGGTGCATCCTTTCATTTCTGGCCTGTATCGGTGCATTAAATGCATAAATGGCATGGTTTTCGGCACAGTAACAAAACTGACCCAAAAGGAACCAAAACATCACTATTGGGTCCAAAAAAGTGGATTCAGTGCATTCATTTCATTTCTGGACGAATCGGTGCATCGTTTCATTTCCGGCCCGGATCAGGGAATTAAATGCAACACCGGCATGGTTTTCGGCACAGTAACGAAACTGACCCAAACGAACCTAAACATCACTATTGGGTCAGAAAAAGTGGATTCGGTGCGTTCGTTTCATTTCTGGACGAATCGGAGCATCGTTTTGTTTCGGA
Organism: Echinochloa phyllopogon; assembly: GCA_033239725.1. Lineage (NCBI taxonomy): Eukaryota > Viridiplantae > Streptophyta > Magnoliopsida > Poales > Poaceae > Echinochloa > Echinochloa phyllopogon. Next base: position 38,043,334 of record BTCW01000018.1, read on the forward strand.
CACGTATCGGTGCATTAAATGCAACCCCGGCATGGTTTTCGGCACAGTAACGAAACTGACCCAAACGAACCAAAACATCACTATTGGGTCCAAAAAGTGGATTGGGTGTGTTCGTTTCATTTCTGGATGAATCGGTGCATCCTTTCATTTCTGGCCCGTATCGGTGCATTAAATGCAACACCGGCATGGTTTTTGGCACAGTAACGTAACTGAACCAAACGAACCAAAACATCACTATTTGGTCCAAAAAATTGGATTGGGTGCATTCATTTCGTTTCTGGACGAATCGGAGCATCATTTTGTTTCGGGCACGTATCGGTGCATTAAATGCATAAATGGCATGGTTTTCGGCACAGTAACAAAACTGACCCAAATGGAACCAAAACATCACTATTGGGTCCAAAAAAGTGGATTCAGTGCATTCATTTCGTTTCTGGACGAATCGGTGCATCGTTTCATTTCCGGCCCGGATCAGGGAATTAAATGCAACACCGGCATGGTTTTCGGCACAGAAACGAAACTGACCCAAACGAACCAAAACATCACTATTGGGTCAGAAAAAGTGGATTCGGCGCGTTCATTTCATTTCTAGACGAATCGGAGCATCGTTTTGTTTCGGGCACGTATCGGTGCATTAAATGCAACCCCGGCATGGTTTTTGGCACAGTAACGAAACTGATCCAAACGAACCAAAACATCACTATTGGGTCAAAAAGTGGATTGGGTTGGTTCGTTTCATTTCTCGACGAATCGGTGCACCGTTTCATTTCCGGACCGGATCGATGCATTTAATGCAACACCGGCATGGTTTTCGGCACAGTAACAAAATTGACCTAAAACGAACCAAAACGTCCCTATTGGGTCCAAAAAAGTGGATTTGGTGCGTTCGTTTCATTTCTGGACGAATCGGAGCATCGTTTTGTTTTCGTCCTGGATTGGTGCATTAAATGCAACACCAGAATGGTTTTCGGCACAGTAACAAAACTGACCCAAACGAACCAAAACATCACTATTGGGTCCAAAAAAGTGGATTCGGCGCGTTCGTTTCATTTCTTGACGAATCGGAGCATCGTTTTGTTTCGGGCACGTATCGGTGCATTAAATGCAACCCCGGCATGGTTGTTGGCGCAGTAACGAAACTGACCCAAACGAACCAAAACATCACTATTGGGTCCAAAAAAGTTGATTCAGTGCGTTCGTTTCATTTCTGGACGAATCGGAGCATCGTTTTGTTTCGGACACGTATCGGTGCATTAAATGCAACCCCGGCATGGTTTTCGGCACGGTAACAAAACTGACCCAAACGAACCAAAACATCACTATTGGGTCCAAAAAAGTGGATTGGGTGTGTTCGTTTCGTTTCTGGATGAATCGGTGCATCCTTTCATTTCTGGCCCGTATCGGTGCATTAAATGCAACACCGGCATGGTTTTTGGCACAGTAACGTAACTGAACCAAACGAACCAAAACATCACTATTTGGTCCAAAAAATTGGATTGGGTGCATTCATTTCGTTTCTGGACGAATCGGAGCATCATTTTGTTTCGGGCACGTATCGGTGCATTAAATGCATAAATGGCATGGTTTTCGGCACAGTAACAAAACTGACCCAAATGGAACCAAAACATCACTATTGGGTCCAAAAAAGTGGATTCAGTGCATTCATTTCGTTTCTGGACGAATCGGTGCATCGTTTCATTTCCGGCCCGGATCAGGGAATTAAATGCAACACCGGCATGGTTTTCGGCACAGAAACGAAACTGACCCAAACGAACCAAAACATCACTATTGGGTCAGAAAAAGTGGATTCGGCGCGTTCGTTTCATTTCTAGACGAATCGGAGCATCGTTTTGTTTCGGGCACGTATCGGTGCATTAAATGCAACCCCGGCATGGTTTTTGGCACAGTAACGAAACTGATCCAAACGAACCAAAACATCACTATTGGGTCAAAAAGTGGATTGGGTTGGTTCGTTTCATTTCTCGACGAATCGGTGCACCGTTTCATTTCCGGACCGGATCGATGCATTTAATGCAACACCGGCATGGTTTTCGGCACAGTAACAAAATTGACCTAAAACGAACCAAAACGTCCCTATTGGGTCCAAAAAAGTGGATTTGGTGCGTTCGTTTCATTTCTGGACGAATCGGAGCATCGTTTTGTTTTCGTCCTGGATTGGTGCATTAAATGCAACACCAGAATGGTTTTCGGCACAGTAACAAAACTGACCCAAACGAACCAAAACATCACTATTGGGTCCAAAAAAGTGGATTCGGCGCGTTCGTTTCATTTCTTGACGAATCGGAGCATCGTTTTGTTTCGGGCACGTATCGGTGCATTAAATGCAACCCCGGCATGGTTGTTGGCGCAGTAACGAAACTGACCCAAACGAACCAAAACATCACTATTGGGTCCAAAAAAGTTGATTCGGTGCGTTCGTTTCATTTCTGGACGAATCGGAGCATCGTTTTGTTTCGGACACATATCGGTGCATTAAATGCAACCCCGGCATGGTTTTCGGCACGGTAACGAAACTGACCCAAACGAACCAAAACATCACTATTGGGTCCAAAAAAGTGGATTGGGTGTGTTCGTTTCGTTTCTGGATGAATCGGTGCATCCTTTCATTTCTGGCCCGTATCGGTGCATTAAATGCAACACCGGCATGGTTTTTGGCACAGTAACGTAACTGAACCAAACGAACCAAAACATCACTATTTGGTCCAAAAAATTGGATTGGGTGCATTCATTTCATTTCTGGACGAATCGGAGCATCATTTTGTTTCGGGCACGTATCGGTGCATTAAATGCATAAATGGCATGGTTTTCGGCACAGTAACAAAACTGACCCAAATGGAACCAAAACATCACTATTGGGTCCAAAAAAGTGGATTCAGTGCATTCATTTCGTTTCTGGGCGAATCGGTGCATCGTTTCATTTCCGGCCCGGATCAGGGAATTAAATGCAACACCGGCATGGTTTTCGGCACAGAAACGAAACTGACCCAAACGAACCAAAACATCACTATTGGGTCAGAAAAAGTGGATTCGGCGCGTTCGTTTCATTTCTAGATGAATCGGAGCATCGTTTTGTTTCGGGCACGTATCGGTGCATTAAATGCAACCCCGGCATGGTTTTTGGCACAGTAACGAAACTGATCCAAACGAACCAAAACATCACTATTGGGTCAAAAAGTGGATTGGGTTGGTTCGTTTCATTTCTCGACGAATCGGTGCACCGTTTCATTTCCGGACCGGATCGATGCATTTAATGCAACACCGGCATGGTTTTCGGCACAGTAACAAAATTGACCTAAAACGAACCAAAACGTCCCTATTGGGTCCAAAAAAGTGGATTTGGTGCGTTCGTTTCATTTCTGGACGAATCGGAGCATCGTTTTGTTTTCGTCCTGGATTGGTGCATTAAATGCAACACCAGAATGGTTTTCGGCACAGTAACAAAACTGACCCAAACGAACTAAAACATCACTATTGGGTCCAAAAAAGTGGATTCGGCGCGTTCGTTTCATTTCTTGACGAATCGGAGCATCGTTTTGTTTCGGGCACGTATCGGTGCATTAAATGCAACCCCGGCATGGTTGTTGGCGCAGTAACGAAACTGACCCAAACGAACCAAAACATCACTATTGGGTCCAAAAAAGTTGATTCGGTGCGTTCGTTTCATTTCTGGACGAATCGGAGCATCGTTTTGTTTCGGACACGTATCGGTGCATTAAATGCAACCCCGGCATGGTTTTCGGCACGGTAACGAAACTGACCCAAACGAACCAAAACATCACTATTGGGTCCAAAAAAGTGGATTGGGTGTGTTCGTTTCGTTTCTGGATGAATCGGTGCATCCTTTCATTTCTGGCCCGTATCGGTGCATTAAATGCAACACCGGCATGGTTTTTGGCACAGTAACGTAACTGAACCAAACGAACCAAAACATCACTATTTGGTCCAAAAAATTGGATTGGGTGCATTCATTTCGTTTCTGGACGAATCGGAGCATCATTTTGTTTCGGGCACGTATCGGTGCATTAAATGCATAAATGGCATGGTTTTCGGCACAGTAACAAAACTGACCCAAATGGAACCAAAACATCACTATTGGGTCCAAAAAAGTGGATTCAGTGCATTCATTTCGTTTCTGGACGAATCGGTGCATCGTTTCATTTCCGGCCCGGATCAGGGAATTAAATGCAACACCGGCATGGTTTTCGGCACAGAAACGAAACTGACCCAAACGAACCAAAACATCACTATTGGGTCAGAAAAAGTGGATTCGGCGCGTTCGTTTCATTTCTAGACGAATCGGAGCATCGTTTTGTTTCGGGCACGTATCGGTGCATTAAATGCAACCCCGGCATGGTTTTTGGCACAGTAACGAAACTGATCCAAACGAACCAAAACATCACTATTGGGTCAAAAAGTGGATTGGGTTGGTTCGTTTCATTTCTCGACGAATCGGTGCACCGTTTCATTTCCGGACCGGATCGACGCATTTAATGCAACACCGGCATGGTTTTCGGCACAGTAACAAAATTGACCTAAAACGAACCAAAACGTCCCTATTGGGTCCAAAAAAGTGGATTTGGTGCGTTCGTTTCATTTCTGGACGAATCGGAGCATCGTTTTGTTTTCGTCCTGGATTGGTGCATTAAATGCAACACCAGAATGGTTTTCGGCACAGTAACAAAACTGACCCAAACGAACCAAAACATCACTATTGGGTCCAAAAAAGTGGATTCGGCGCGTTTGTTTCATTTCTTGACGAATCGGAGCATCGTTTTGTTTCGGGCACGTATCGGTGCATTAAATGCAACCCCGGCATGGTTGTTGGCGCAGTAACGAAACTGACCCAAACGAACCAAAACATCACTATTGGGTCCAAAAAAGTTGATTCGGTGCGTTCGTTTCATTTCTGGACGAATCGGAGCATCGTTTTGTTTCGGACACGTATCGGTGCATTAAATGCAACCCCGGCATGGTTTTCGGCACGGTAACGAAACTGACCCAAACGAACCAAAACATCACTATTGGGTCCAAAAAAGTGGATTGGGTGTGTTCGTTTCGTTTCTGGATGAATCGGTGCATCCTTTCATTTCTGGCCCGTATCGGTGCATTAAATGCAACACCGGCATGGTTTTTGGCACAGCAACGTAACTGAACCAAACGAACCAAAACATCACTATTTGGTCCAAAAAATTGGATTGGGTGCATTCATTTCGTTTCTGGACGAATCGGAGCATCATTTTGTTTCGGGCACGTATCGGTGCATTAAATGCATAAATGGCATGGTTTTCGGCACAGTAACAAAACTGACCCAAATGGAACCAAAACATCACTATTGGGTCCAAAAAAGTGGATTCAGTGCATTCATTTCGTTTCTGGACGAATCGGTGCATCGTTTCATTTCCGGCCCGGATCAGGGAATTAAATGCAACACCGGCATGGTTTTCGGCACAGAAACGAAACTGACCCAAACGAACCAAAACATCACTATTGGGTCAGAAAAAGTGGATTCGGCGCGTTCGTTTCATTTCTAGACGAATCGGAGCATCGTTTTGTTTCGGGCACGTATCGGTGCATTAAATGCAACCCCGGCATGGTTTTTGGCACAGTAACGAAACTGATCCAAACGAACCAAAACATCACTATTGGGTCAAAAAGTGGATTGGGTTGGTTCGTTTCATTTCTCGACGAATCGGTGCACCGTTTCATTTCCGGACCGGATCGATGCATTTAATGCAACACCGGCATGGTTTTCGGCACAGTAACAAAATTGACCTAAAACGAACCAAAACGTCCCTATTGGGTCCAATAAAGTGGATTTGGTGCGTTCGTTTCATTTCTGGACGAATCAGAGCATCGTTTTGTTTTCGTCCTGGATTGGTGCATTAAATGCAACACCAGAATGGTTTTTGGCACAGTAACAAAACTGACCCAAACGAACCAAAACATCACTATTGGGTCCAAAAAAGTGGATTCGGCGCGTTCGTTTCATTTCTGGACGAATCGGAGCATCGTTTTGTTTCGGGCACGTATCGGTGCATTAAATGCAACCCCGGCATGGTTGTTGGCGCAGTAACGAAACTGACCCAAACGAACCAAAACATCACTATTGGGTCCAAAAAAGTTGATTCGGTGCGTTCGTTTCATTTCTGGACGAATCGGAGCATCGTTTTGTTTCGGACACGTATCGGTGCATTAAATGCAACCCCGGCATGGTTTTCGGCACGGTAACGAAACTGACCCAAACGAACCAAAACATCACTATTGGGTCCAAAAAAGTGGATTGGGTGTGTTCGTTTCGTTTCTGGATGAATCGGTGCATCCTTTCATTTCTGGCCCGTATCGGTGCATTAAATGCAACACCGGCATGGTTTTTGGCACAGTAACGTAACTGAACCAAACGAACCAAAACATCACTATTTGGTCCAAAAAATTGGATTGGGTGCATTCATTTCATTTCTGGACGAATCGGAGCATCATTTTGTTTCGGGCACGTATCGGTGCATTAAATGCATAAATGGCATGGTTTTCGGCACAGTAACAAAACTGACCCAAATGGAACCAAAACATCACTATTGGGTCCAAACAAGTGGATTCAGTGCATTCATTTCGTTTCTGGGCGAATCGGTGCATCGTTTCATTTCCGGCCCGGATCAGGGAATTAAATGCAACACCGGCATGGTTTTCGGCACAGAAACGAAACTGACCCAAACGAACCAAAACATCACTATTGGGTCAGAAAAAGTGGATTCGGCGCGTTCGTTTCATTTCTAGACGAATCGGAGCATCGTTTTGTTTCGGGCACGTATCGGTGCATTAAATGCAACCCCGGCATGGTTTTTGGCACAGTAACGAAACTGATCCAAACGAACCAAAACAGCACTATTGGGTCAAAAAGTGGATTGGGTTGGTTCGTTTCATTTCTCGACGAATCGGTGCACCGTTTCATTTCCGGACCGGATCGATGCATTTAATGCAACACCGGCATGGTTTTCGGCACAGTAACAAAATTGACCTAAAACGAACCAAAACGTCCCTATTGGGTCCAAAAAAGTGGATTTGGTGCGTTCGTTTCATTTCTGGACGAATCGGAGCATCGTTTTGTTTTCGTCCTGGATTGGTGCATTAAATGCAACACCAGAATGGTTTTCGGCACAGTAACAAAACTGACCCAAACGAACCAAAACATCACTATTGGGTCCAAAAAAGTGGATTCGGCGCGTTCGTTTCATTTCTGGACGAATCGGAGCATCGTTTTGTTTCGGGCACGTATCGGTGCATTAAATGCAACCCCGGCATGGTTGTTGGCGCAGTAACGAAACTGACCCAAACGAACCAAAACATCACTATTGGGTCCAAAAAAGTTGATTCGGTGCGTTCGTTTCATTTCTGGACGAATCGGAGCATCGTTTTGTTTCGGACACGTATCGGTGCATTAAATGCAACCCCGGCATGGTTTTCGGCACGGTAACGAAACTGACCCAAACGAACCAAAACATCACTATTGGGTCCCAAAAAGTGGATTGGGTGTGTTCGTTTCGTTTCTGGATGAATCGGTGCATCCTTTCATTTCTGGCCCGTATCGGTGCATTAAATGGAACACCAGAATGGTTTTTGGCACAGTAACAAAACTGACCCAAACGAACCAAAACATCACTATTGGGTCCAAAAAAGTGGATTCGGCGCGTTCGTTTCATTTCTGGACGAATCGGAGCATCGTTTTGTTTCGGGCACGTATCGGTGCATTAAATGCAACCCCGGCATGGTTGTTGGCGCAGTAACGAAACTGACCCAAACGAACCAAAACATCACTATTGGGTCCAAAAAAGTTGATTCGGTGCGTTCGTTTCATTTCTGGACGAATCGGAGCATCGTTTTGTTTCGGACACGTATCGGTGCATTAAATGCAACCCCGGCATGGTTTTCGGCACGGTAACGAAACTGACCCAAACGAACCAAAACATCACTATTGGGTCCAAAAAAGTGGATTGGGTGTGTTCGTTTCGTTTCTGGATGAATCGGTGCATCCTTTCATTTCTGGCCCGTATCGGTGCATTAAATGCAACACCGGCATGGTTTTTGGCACAGTAACGTAACTGAACCAAACGAACCAAAACATCACTATTTGGTCCAAAAAATTGGATTGGGTGCATTCATTTCATTTCTGGACGAATCGGAGCATCATTTTGTTTCGGGCACGTATCGGTGCATTAAATGCATAAATGGCATGGTTTTCGGCACAGTAACAAAACTGACCCAAATGGAACCAAAACATCACTATTGGGTCCAAAAAAGTGGATTCAGTGCATTCATTTCGTTTCTGGGCGAATCGGTGCATCGTTTCATTTCCGGCCCGGATCAGGGAATTAAATGCAACACCGGCATGGTTTTCGGCACAGAAACGAAACTGACCCAAACGAAACAAAACATCACTATTGGGTCAGAAAAAGTGGATTCGGCGCGTTCGTTTCATTTCTAGACGAATCGGAGCATCGTTTTGTTTCGGGCACGTATCGGTGCATTAAATGCAACCCCGGCATGGTTTTTGGCACAGTAACGAAACTGATCCAAACGAACCAAAACATCACTATTGGGTCAAAAAGTGGATTGGGTTGGTTCGTTTCATTTCTCGACGAATCGGTGCACCGTTTCATTTCCGGACCGGATCGATGCATTTAATGCAACACCGGCATGGTTTTCGGCACAGTAACAAAATTGACCTAAAACGAACCAAAACGTCCCTATTGGGTCCAAAAAAGTGGATTTGGTGCGTTCGTTTCATTTCTGGACGAATCGGAGCATCGTTTTGTTTTCGTCCTGGATTGGTGCATTAAATGCAACACCAGAATGGTTTTCGGCACAGTAACAAAACTGACCCAAACGAACCAAAACATCACTATTGGGTCCAAAAAAGTGGATTCGGCGCGTTCGTTTCATTTCTGGACGAATCGGAGCATCGTTTTGTTTCGGGCACGTATCGGTGCATTAAATGCAACCCCGGCATGGTTGTTGGCGCAGTAACGAAACTGACCCAAACGAACCAAAACATCACTATTGGGTCCAAAAAAGTTGATTCGGTGCGTTCGTTTCATTTCTGGACGAATCGGAGCATCGTTTTGTTTCGGACACGTATCGGTGCATTAAATGCAACCCCGGCATGGTTTTCGGCACGGTAACGAAACTGACCCAAACGAACCAAAACATCACTATTGGGTCCAAAAAAGTGGATTGGGTGTGTTCGTTTCGTTTCTGGATGAATCGGTGCATCCTTTCATTTCTGGCCCGTATCGGTGCATTAAATGGAACACCAGAATGGTTTTTGGCACAGTAACAAAACTGACCCAAACGAACCAAAACATCACTATTGGGTCCAAAAAAGTGGATTCGGCGCGTTCGTTTCATTTCTGGACGAATCGGAGCATCGTTTTGTTTCGGGCACGTATCGGTGCATTAAATGCAACCCCGGCATGGTTGTTGGCGCAGTAACGAAACTGACCCAAACGAACCAAAACATCACTATTGGGTCCAAAAAAGTTGATTCGGTGCGTTCGTTTCATTTCTGGACGAATCGGAGCATCGTTTTGTTTCGGACACGTATCGGTGCATTAAATGCAACCCCGGCATGGTTTTCGGCACGGTAACGAAACTGACCCAAACGAACCAAAACATCACTATTGGGTCCAAAAAAGTGGATTGGGTGTGTTCGTTTCGTTTCTGGATGAATCGGTGCATCCTTTCATTTCTGGCCTGTATCGGTGCATTAAATGCAACACCGGCATGGTTTTTGGCACAGTAACGTAACTGAACCAAACGAACCAAAACATCACTATTTGGTCCAAAAAATTGGATTGGGTGCATTCATTTCATTTCTGGACGAATCGGAGCATCATTTTGTTTCGGGCACGTATCGGTGCATTAAATGCATAAATGGCATGGTTTTCGGCACAGTAACAAAACTGACCCAAATGGAACCAAAACATCACTATTGGGTCCAAAAAAGTGGATTCAGTGCATTCATTTCGTTTCTGGGCGAATCGGTGCATCGTTTCATTTCCGGCCCGGATCAGGGAATTAAATGCAACACCGGCATGGTTTTCGGCACAGAAACGAAACTGACCCAAACGAACCAAAACATCACTATTGGGTCAGAAAAAGTGGATTCGGCGCGTTCGTTTCATTTCTAGACGAATCGGAGCATCGTTTTGTTTCGGGCACGTATCGGTGCATTAAATGCAACCCCGGCATGGTTTTTGGCACAGTAACGAAACTGATCCAAACGAACCAAAACAGCACTATTGGGTCAAAAAGTGGATTGGGTTGGTTCGTTTCATTTCTCGACGAATCGGTGCACCGTTTCATTTCCGGACCGGATCGATGCATTTAATGCAACACCGGCATGGTTTTCGGCACAGTAACAAAATTGACCTAAAACGAACCAAAACGTCCCTATTGGGTCCAAAAAAGTGGATTTGGTGCGTTCGTTTCATTTCTGGACGAATCGGAGCATCGTTTTGTTTTCGTCCTGGATTGGTGCATTAAATGCAACACCAGAATGGTTTTCGGCACAGTAACAAAACTGACCCAAACGAACCAAAACATCACTATTGGGTCCAAAAAAGTGGATTCGGCGCGTTCGTTTCATTTCTGGACGAATCGGAGCATCGTTTTGTTTCGGGCACGTATCGGTGCATTAAATGCAACCCCGGCATGGTTGTTGGCGCAGTAACGAAACTGACCCAAACGAACCAAAACATCACTATTGGGTCCAAAAAAGTTGATTCGGTGCGTTCGTTTCATTTCTGGACGAATCGGAGCATCGTTTTGTTTCGGACACGTATCGGTGCATTAAATGCAACCCCGGCATGGTTTTCGGCACGGTAACGAAACTGACCCAAACGAACCAAAACATCACTATTGGGTCCAAAAAAGTGGATTGGGTGTGTTCGTTTCGTTTCTGGATGAATCGGTGCATCCTTTCATTTCTGGCCCGTATCGGTGCATTAAATGGAACACCAGAATGGTTTTTGGCACAGTAACAAAACTGACCCAAACGAACCAAAACATCACTATTGGGTCCAAAAAAGTGGATTCGGCGCGTTCGTTTCATTTCTGGACGAATCGGAGCATCGTTTTGTTTCGGGCACGTATCGGTGCATTAAATGCAACCCCGGCATGGTTGTTGGCGCAGTAACGAAACTGACCCAAACGAACCAAAACATCACTATTGGGTCCAAAAAAGTTGATTCGGTGCGTTCGTTTCATTTCTGGACGAATCGGAGCATCGTTTTGTTTCGGACACGTATCGGTGCATTAAATGCAACCCCGGCATGGTTTTCGGCACGGTAACGAAACTGACCCAAACGAACCAAAACATCACTATTGGGTCCAAAAAAGTGGATTGGGTGTGTTCGTTTCGTTTCTGGATGAATCGGTGCATCCTTTCATTTCTGGCCCGTATCAGTGCATTAAATGCAACACCGGCATGGTTTTTGGCACAGTAACGTAACTGAACCAAACGAACCAAAACATCACTATTTGGTCCAAAAAATTGGATTGGGTGCATTCATTTCATTTCTGGACGAATCGGAGCATCATTTTGTTTCGGGCACGTATCGGTGCATTAAATGCATAAATGGCATGGTTTTCGGCACAGTAACAAAACTGACCCAAATGGAACCAAAACATCACTATTGGGTCCAAAAAAGTGGATTCAGTGCATTCATTTCGTTTCTGGGCGAATCGGTGCATCGTTTCATTTCCGGCCCGGATCAGGGAATTAAATGCAACACCGGCATGGTTTTCGGCACAGAAACGAAACTGATCCAAACGAACCAAAACATCACTATTGGGTCAAAAAGTGGATTGGGTTGGTTCGTTTCATTTCTCGACGAATCGGTGCACCGTTTCATTTCCGGACCGGATCGATGCATTTAATGCAACACCGGCATGGTTTTCGGCACAGTAACAAAATTGACCTAAAACGAACCAAAACGTCCCTATTGGGTCCAAAAAAGTGGATTTGGTGCGTTCGTTTCATTTCTGGACGAATCGGAGCATCGTTTTGTTTTCGTCCTGGATTGGTGCATTAAATGCAACACCAGAATGGTTTTCGGCACAGTAACAAAACTGACCCAAACGAACCAAAACATCACTATTGGGTCCAAAAAAGTGGATTCGGCGTGTTCGTTTCATTTCTTGACGAATCGGAGCATCGTTTTGTTTCGGGCACGTATCGGTGCATTAAATGCAACCCCGGCATGGTTGTTGGCGCAGTAACGAAACTGACCCAAACGAACCAAAACATCACTATTGGGTCCAAAAAAGTTGATTCGGTGCGTTCGTTTCATTTCTGGACGAATCGGAGCATCGTTTTGTTTCGGACACGTATCGGTGCATTAAATGCAACCCCGGCATGGTTTTCGGCACGGTAACGAAACTGACCCAAACGAACCAAAACATCACTATTGGGTCCAAAAAAGTGGATTGGGTGTGTTCGTTTCGTTTCTGGATGAATCGGTGCATCCTTTCATTTCTGGCCCGTATCGGTGCATTAAATGCAACACCGGCATGGTTTTTGGCACAGTAACGTAACTGAACCAAACGAACCAAAACATCACTATTTGGTCCAAAAAATTGGATTGGGTGCATTCATTTCGTTTCTGGACGAATCGGAGCATCATTTTGTTTCGGGCACGTATCGGTGCATTAAATGCATAAATGGCATGGTTTTCGGCACAGTAACAAAACTGACCCAAATGGAACCAAAACATCACTATTGGGTCCAAAAAAGTGGATTCAGTGCATTCATTTCGTTTCTGGACGAATCGGTGCATCGTTTCATTTCCGGCCCGGATCAGGGAATTAAATGCAACACCGGCATGGTTTTCGGCACAGAAACGAAACTGACCCAAACGAACCAAAACATCACTATTGGGTCAGAAAAAGTGGATTCGGCGCGTTCGTTTCATTTCTAGACGAATCGGAGCATCGTTTTGTTTCGGGCACGTATCGGTGCATTAAATGCAACCCCGGCATGGTTTTTGGCACAGTAACGAAACTGATCCAAACGAACCAAAACATCACTATTGGGTCAAAAAGTGGATTGGGTTGGTTCGTTTCATTTCTCGACGAATCGGTGCACCGTTTCATTTCCGGACCGGATCGATGCATTTAATGCAACACCGGCATGGTTTTCGGCACAGTAACAAAATTGACCTAAAACGAACCAAAACGTCCCTATTGGGTCCAAAAAAGTGGATTTGGTGCGTTCGTTTCATTTCTGGACGAATCGGAGCATCGTTTTGTGTTCGTCCTGGATTGGTGCATTAAATGCAACACCAGAATGGTTTTTGGCACAGTAACAAAACTTACCCAAACGAACCAAAACATCACTATTGGGTCCAAAAAAGTGGATTCGGCGCGTTCGTTTCATTTCTGGACGAATCGGAGCATCGTTTTGTTTCGGGCACGTATCGGTGCATTAAATGCAACCCCGGCATGGTTGTTGGCGCAGTAACGAAACTGACCCAAACGAACCAAAACATCACTATTGGGTCTAAAAAAGTTGATTCGGTGCGTTCGTTTCATTTCTGGACGAATCGGAGCATCGTTTTGTTTCGGACACGTATCGGTGCATTAAATGCAACCCCGGCATGGTTTTCGGCACGGTAACGAAACTGACCCAAACGAACCAAAACATCACTATTGGGTCCAAAAAAGTGGATTGGGTGTGTTCGTTTCGTTTCTGGATGAATCGGTGCATCCTTTCATTTCTGGCCCGTATCGGTGCATTAAATGCAACACCGGCATGGTTTTTGGCACAGTAACGTAACTGAACCAAACGAACCAAAACATCACTATTTGGTCCAAAAAATTGGATTGGGTGCATTCATTTCATTTCTGGACGAATCGGAGCATCATTTTGTTTCGGGCACGTATCGGTGCATTAAATGCATAAATGGCATGGTTTTCGGCACAGTAACAAAACTGACCCAAATGGAACCAAAACATCACTATTGGGTCCAAAAAAGTGGATTCAGTGCATTCATTTCGTTTCTGGGCGAATCGGTGCATCGTTTCATTTCCGGCCCGGATCAGGGAATTAAATGCAACACCGGCATGGTTTTCGGCACAGAAACGAAACTGACCCAAACGAACCAAAACATCACTATTGGGTCAGAAAAAGTGGATTCGGCGTGTTCGTTTCATTTCTAGACGAATCGGAGCATCGTTTTGTTTCGGGCACGTATCGGTGCATTAAATGCAACCCCGGCATGGTTTTTGGCACAGTAACGAAACTGATCCAAACGAACCAAAACAGCACTATTTGGTCAAAAAGTGGATTGGGTTGGTTCGTTTCATTTCTCGACGAATCGGTGCACCGTTTCATTTCCGGACCGGATCGATGCATTTAATGCAACACCGGCATGGTTTTCGGCACAGTAACAAAATTGACCTAAAACGAACCAAAACGTCCCTATTGGGTCCAAAAAAGTGGATTTGGTGCGTTCGTTTCATTTCTGGACGAATCGGAGCATCGTTTTGTGTTCGTCCTGGATTGGTGCATTAAATGCAACACCAGAATGGTTTTTGGCACAGTAACAAAACTGACCCAAACGAACCAAAACATCACTATTGGGTCCAAAAAAGTGGATTCGGCGCGTTCGTTTCATTTCTGGACGAATCGGAGCATCGTTTTGTTTCGGGCACGTATCGGTGCATTAAATGCAACCCCGGCATGGTTGTTGGCGCAGTAACGAAACTGACCCAAACGAACCAAAACATCACTATTGGGTCTAAAAAAGTTGATTCGGTGCGTTCGTTTCATTTCTGGACGAATCGGAGCATCGTTTTGTTTCGGACACGTATCGGTGCATTAAATGCAACCCCGGCATGGTTTTCGGCACGGTAACGAAACTGACCCAAACGAACCAAAACATCACTATTGGGTCCAAAAAAGTGGATTGGGTGTGTTCGTTTCGTTTCTGGATGAATCGGTGCATCCTTTCATTTCTGGCCCGTATCGGTGCATTAAATGCAACACCGGCATGGTTTTTGGCACAGTAACGTAACTGAACCAAACGAACCAAAACATCACTATTTGGTCCAAAAAATTGGATTGGGTGCATTCATTTCATTTCTGGACGAATCGGAGCATCATTTTGTTTCGGGCACGTATCGGTGCATTAAATGCATAAATGGCATGGTTTTCGGCACAGTAACAAAACTGACCCAAATGGAACCAAAACATCACTATTGGGTCCAAAAAAGTGGATTCAGTGCATTCATTTCGTTTCTGGGCGAATCGGTGCATCGTTTCATTTCCGGCCCGGATCAGGGAATTAAATGCAACACCGGCATGGTTTTCGGCACAGAAACGAAACTGACCCAAACGAACCAAAACATCACTATTGGGTCAGAAAAAGTGGATTCGGCGCGTTCGTTTCATTTCTAGACGAATCGGAGCATCGTTTTGTTTCGGGCACGTATCGGTGCATTAAATGCAACCCCGGCATGGTTTTTGGCACAGTAACGAAACTGATCCAAACGAACCAAAACAGCACTATTGGGTCAAAAAGTGGATTGGGTTGGTTCGTTTCATTTCTCGACGAATCGGTGCACCGTTTCATTTCCGGACCGGATCGATGCATTTAATGCAACACCGGCATGGTTTTCGGCACAGTAACAAAATTGACCTAAAACGAACCAAAACGTCCCTATTGGGTCCACAAAAGTGGATTTGGTGCGTTCGTTTCATTTCTGGACGAATCGGAGCATCGTTTTGTTTTCGTCCTGGATTGGTGCATTAAATGCAACACCAGAATGGTTTTCGGCACAGTAACAAAACTGACCCAAACGAACCAAAACATCACTATTGGGTCCAAAAAAGTGGATTCGGCGCGTTCGTTTCATTTCTTGACGAATCGGAGCATCGTTTTGTTTCGGGCACGTATCGGTGCATTAAATGCAACCCCGGCATGGTTGTTGGCGCAGTAACGAAACTGACCCAAACGAACCAAAACATCACTATTGGGTCCAAAAAAGTTGATTCGGTGCGTTCGTTTCATTTCTGGACGAATCGGAGCATCGTTTTGTTTCGGACACGTATCGGTGCATTAAATGCAACCCCGGCATGGTTTTCGGCACGGTAACGAAACTGACCCAAACGAACCAAAACATCACTATTGGGTCCAAAAAAGTGGATTGGGTGTGTTCGTTTCGTTTCTGGATGAATCGGTGCATCCTTTCATTTCTGGCCCGTATCGGTGCATTAAATGCAACACCGGCATGGTTTTTGGCACAGTAACGTAACTGAACCAAACGAACCAAAACATCACTATTTGGTCCAAAAAATTGGATTGGGTGCATTCATTTCGTTTCTGGACGAATCGGAGCATCATTTTGTTTCGGGCACGTATCGGTGCATTAAATGCATAAATGGCATGGTTTTCGGCACAGTAACAAAACTGACCCAAATGGAACCAAAACATCACTATTGGGTCCAAAAAAGTGGATTCAGTGCATTCATTTCGTTTCTGGACGAATCGGTGCATCGTTTCATTTCCGGCCCGGATCAGGGAATTAAATGCAACACCGGCATGGTTTTCGGCACAGAAACGAAACTGACCCAAACGAACCAAAACATCACTATTGGGTCAGAAAAAGTGGATTCGGCGCGTTCGTTTCATTTCTAGACGAATCGGAGCATCGTTTTGTTTCGGGCACGTATCGGTGCATTAAATGCAACCCCGGCATGGTTTTTGGCACAGTAACGAAACTGATCCAAACGAACCAAAACATCACTATTGGGTCAAAAAGTGGATTGGGTTGGTTCGTTTCATTTCTCGACGAATCGGTGCACCGTTTCATTTCCGGACCGGATCGATGCATTTAATGCAACACCGGCATGGTTTTCGGCACAGTAACAAAATTGACCTAAAACGAACCAAAACGTCCCTATTGGGTCCAAAAAAGTGGATTTGGTGCGTTCGTTTCATTTCTGGACGAATCGGAGCATCGTTTTGTTTTCGTCCTGGATTGGTGCATTAAATGCAACACCAGAATGGTTTTTGGCACAGTAACAAAACTGACCCAAACGAACCAAAACATCACTATTGGGTCCAAAAAAGTGGATTCGGCGCGTTCGTTTCATTTCTGGACGAATCGGAGCATCGTTTTGTTTCGGGCACGTATCGGTGCATTAAATGCAACCCCGACATGGTTGTTGGCGCAGTAACGAAACTGACCCAAACGAACCAAAACATCACTATTGGGTCCAAAAAAGTTGATTCGGTGCGTTCGTTTCATTTCTGGACGAATCGGAGCATCGTTTTGTTTCGGACACGTATCGGTGCATTAAATGCAACCCCGGCATGGTTTTCGGCACGGTAACGAAACTGACCCAAACGAACCAAAACATCACTATTGGGTCCAAAAAAGTGGATTGGGTGTGTTCGTTTCGTTTCTGGATGAATCGGTGCATCCTTTCATTTCTGGCCCGTATCGGTGCATTAAATGCAACACCGGCATGGTTTTTGGCACAGTAACGTAACTGAACCAAACGAACCAAAACATCACTATTTGGTCCAAAAAATTGGATTGGGTGCATTCATTTCATTTCTGGACGAATCGGAGCATCATTTTGTTTCGGGCACGTATCGGTGCATTAAATGCATAAATGGCATGGTTTTCGGCACAGTAACAAAACTGACCCAAATGGAACCAAAACATCACTATTGGGTCCAAAAAAGTGGATTCAGTGCATTCATTTCGTTTCTGGGCGAATCGGTGCATCGTTTCATTTCCGGCCCGGATCAGGGAATTAAATGCAACACCGGCATGGTTTTCGGCACAGAAACGAAACTGACCCAAACGAACCAAAACATCACTATTGGGTCAGAAAAAGTGGATTCGGCGCGTTCGTTTCATTTCTAGACGAATCGGAGCATCGTTTTGTTTCGGGCACGTATCGGTGCATTAAATGCAACCCCGGCATGGTTTTTGGCACAGTAACGAAACTGATCCAAACGAACCAAAACAGCACTATTGGGTCAAAAAGTGGATTGGGTTGGTTCGTTTCATTTCTCGACGAATCGGTGCACCGTTTCATTTCCGGACCGGATCGATGCATTTAATGCAACACCGGCATGGTTTTCGGCACAGTAACAAAATTGACCTAAAACGAACCAAAACGTCCCTATTGGGTCCAAAAAAGTGGATTTGGTGCGTTCGTTTCATTTCTGGACGAATCGGAGCATCGTTTTGTTTTCGTCCTGGATTGGTGCATTAAATGCAACACCAGAATGGTTTTCGGCACAGTAACAAAACTGACCCAAACGAACCAAAACATCACTATTGGGTCCAAAAAAGTGGATTCGGCGCGTTCGTTTCATTTCTGGACGAATCGGAGCATCGTTTTGTTTCGGGCACGTATCGGTGCATTAAATGCAACCCCGGCATGGTTGTTGGCGCAGTAACGAAACTGACCCAAACGAACCAAAACATCACTATTGGGTCCAAAAAAGTTGATTCGGTGCGTTCGTTTCATTTCTGGACGAATCGGAGCATCGTTTTGTTTCGGACACGTATCGGTGCATTAAATGCAACCCCGGCATGGTTTTCGGCACGGTAACAAAACTGACCCAAACGAACCAAAACATCACTATTGGGTCCAAAAAAGTGGATTGGGTGTGTTCGTTTCGTTTCTGGATGAATCGGTGCATCCTTTCATTTCTGGCCCGTATCGGTGCATTAAATGCAACACCGGCATGGTTTTTGGCACAGTAACGTAACTGAACCAAACGAACCAAAACATCACTATTTGGTCCAAAAAATTGGATTGGGTGCATTCATTTCGTTTCTGGACGAATCGGAGCATCATTTTGTTTCGGGCCTGTATCGGTGCATTAAATGCATAAATGGCATGGTTTTCGGCACAGTAACAAAACTGACCCAAAAGGAACCAAAACATCACTATTGGGTCCAAAAAAGTGGATTCAGTGCATTCATTTCGTTTCTGGACGAATCGGTGCATCGTTTCATTTCCGGCCCGGATCAGGGAATTAAATGCAACACCGGCATGGTTTTCGGCACAGAAACGAAACTGACCCAAACGAACCAAAACATCACTATTGGGTCAGAAAAAGTGGATTCGGCGTGTTCGTTTCATTTCTAGACGAATCGGAGCATCGTTTTGTTTCGGGCACGTATCGGTGCATTAAATGCAACCCCGGCATGGTTTTTGGCACAGTAACGAAACTGATCCAAACGAACCAAAACAGCACTATTTGGTCAAAAAGTGGATTGGGTTGGTTCGTTTCATTTCTCGACGAATCGGTGCACCGTTTCATTTCCGGACCGGATCGATGCATTTAATGCAACACCGGCATGGTTTTCGGCACAGTAACAAAATTGACCTAAAACGAACCAAAACGTCCCTATTGGGTCCAAAAAAGTGGATTTGGTGCGTTCGTTTCATTTCTGGACGAATCGGAGCATCGTTTTGTGTTCGTCCTGGATTGGTGCATTAAATGCAACACCAGAATGGTTTTTGGCACAGTAACAAAACTGACCCAAACGAACCAAAACATCACTATTGGGTCCAAAAAAGTGGATTCGGCGCGTTCGTTTCATTTCTGGACGAATCGGAGCATCGTTTTGTTTCGGGCACGTATCGGTGCATTAAATGCAACCCCGGCATGGTTGTTGGCGCAGTAACGAAACTGACCCAAACGAACCAAAACATCACTATTGGGTCTAAAAAAGTTGATTCGGTGCGTTCGTTTCATTTCTGGACGAATCGGAGCATCGTTTTGTTTCGGACACGTATCGGTGCATTAAATGCAACCCCGGCATGGTTTTCGGCACGGTAACGAAACTGACCCAAACGAACCAAAACATCACTATTGGGTCCAAAAAAGTGGATTGGGTGTGTTCGTTTCGTTTCTGGATGAATCGGTGCATCCTTTCATTTCTGGCCCGTATCGGTGCATTAAATGCAACACCGGCATGGTTTTTGGCACAGTAACGTAACTGAACCAAACGAACCAAAACATCACTATTTGGTCCAAAAAATTGGATTGGGTGCATTCATTTCATTTCTGGACGAATCGGAGCATCATTTTGTTTCGGGCACGTATCGGTGCATTAAATGCATAAATGGCATGGTTTTCGGCACAGTAACAAAACTGACCCAAATGGAACCAAAACATCACTATTGGGTCCAAAAAAGTGGATTCAGTGCATTCATTTCGTTTCTGGGCGAATCGGTGCATCGTTTCATTTCCGGCCCGGATCAGGGAATTAAATGCAACACCGGCATGGTTTTCGGCACAGAAACGAAACTGACCCAAACGAACCAAAACATCACTATTGGGTCAGAAAAAGTGGATTCGGCGCGTTCGTTTCATTTCTAGACGAATCGGAGCATCGTTTTGTTTCGGGCACGTATCGGTGCATTAAATGCAACCCCGGCATGGTTTTTGGCACAGTAACGAAACTGATCCAAACGAACCAAAACAGCACTATTGGGTCAAAAAGTGGATTGGGTTGGTTCGTTTCATTTCTCGACGAATCGGTGCACCGTTTCATTTCCGGACCGGATCGATGCATTTAATGCAACACCGGCATGGTTTTCGGCACAGTAACAAAATTGACCTAAAACGAACCAAAACGTCCCTATTGGGTCCACAAAAGTGGATTTGGTGCGTTCGTTTCATTTCTGGACGAATCGGAGCATCGTTTTGTTTTCGTCCTGGATTGGTGCATTAAATGCAACACCAGAATGGTTTTCGGCACAGTAACAAAACTGACCCAAACGAACCAAAACATCACTATTGGGTCCAAAAAAGTGGATTCGGCGCGTTCGTTTCATTTCTTGACGAATCGGAGCATCGTTTTGTTTCGGGCACGTATCGGTGCATTAAATGCAACCCCGGCATGGTTGTTGGCGCAGTAACGAAACTGACCCAAACGAACCAAAACATCACTATTGGGTCCAAAAAAGTTGATTCGGTGCGTTCGTTTCATTTCTGGACGAATCGGAGCATCGTTTTGTTTCGGACACGTATCGGTGCATTAAATGCAACCCCGGCATGGTTTTCGGCACGGTAACGAAACTGACCCAAACGAACCAAAACATCACTATTGGGTCCAAAAAAGTGGATTGGGTGTGTTCGTTTCGTTTCTGGATGAATCGGTGCATCCTTTCATTTCTGGCCCGTATCGGTGCATTAAATGCAACACCGGCATGGTTTTTGGCACAGTAACGTAACTGAACCAAACGAACCAAAACATCACTATTTGGTCCAAAAAATTGGATTGGGTGCATTCATTTCGTTTCTGGACGAATCGGAGCATCATTTTGTTTCGGGCACGTATCGGTGCATTAAATGCATAAATGGCATGGTTTTCGGCACAGTAACAAAACTGACCCAAATGGAACCAAAACATCACTATTGGGTCCAAAAAAGTGGATTCAGTGCATTCATTTCGTTTCTGGACGAATCGGTGCATCGTTTCATTTCCGGCCCGGATCAGGGAATTAAATGCAACACCGGCATGGTTTTCGGCACAGAAACGAAACTGACCCAAACGAACCAAAACATCACTATTGGGTCAGAAAAAGTGGATTCGGCGCGTTCGTTTCATTTCTAGACGAATCGGAGCATCGTTTTGTTTCGGGCACGTATCGGTGCATTAAATGCAACCCCGGCATGGTTTTTGGCACAGTAACGAAACTGATCCAAACGAACCAAAACATCACTATTGGGTCAAAAAGTGGATTGGGTTGGTTCGTTTCATTTCTCGACGAATCGGTGCACCGTTTCATTTCCGGACCGGATCGATGCATTTAATGCAACACCGGCATGGTTTTCGGCACAGTAACAAAATTGACCTAAAACGAACCAAAACGTCCCTATTGGGTCCAAAAAAGTGGATTTGGTGCGTTCGTTTCATTTCTGGACGAATCGGAGCATCGTTTTGTTTTCGTCCTGGATTGGTGCATTAAATGCAACACCAGAATGGTTTTTGGCACAGTAACAAAACTGACCCAAACGAACCAAAACATCACTATTGGGTCCAAAAAAGTGGATTCGGCGCGTTCGTTTCATTTCTGGACGAATCGGAGCATCGTTTTGTTTCGGGCACGTATCGGTGCATTAAATGCAACCCCGGCATGGTTGTTGGCGCAGTAACGAAACTGACCCAAACGAACCAAAACATCACTATTGGGTCCAAAAAAGTTGATTCGGTGCGTTCGTTTCATTTCTGGACGAATCGGAGCATCGTTTTGTTTCGGACACGTATCGGTGCATTAAATGCAACCCCGGCATGGTTTTCGGCACGGTAACGAAACTGACCCAAACGAACCAAAACATCACTATTGGGTCCAAAAAAGTGGATTGGGTGTGTTCGTTTCGTTTCTGGATGAATCGGTGCATCCTTTCATTTCTGGCCCGTATCGGTGCATTAAATGCAACACCGGCATGGTTTTTGGCACAGTAACGTAACTGAACCAAACGAACCAAAACATCACTATTTGGTCCAAAAAATTGGATTGGGTGCATTCATTTCATTTCTGGACGAATCGGAGCATCATTTTGTTTCGGGCACGTATCGGTGCATTAAATGCATAAATGGCATGGTTTTCGGCACAGTAACAAAACTGACCCAAATGGAACCAAAACATCACTATTGGGTCCAAAAAAGTGGATTCAGTGCATTCATTTCGTTTCTGGGCGAATCGGTGCATCGTTTCATTTCCGGCCCGGATCAGGGAATTAAATGCAACACCGGCATGGTTTTCGGCACAGAAACGAAACTGACCCAAACGAACCAAAACATCACTATTGGGTCAGAAAAAGTGGATTCGGCGCGTTCGTTTCATTTCTAGACGAATCGGAGCATCGTTTTGTTTCGGGCACGTATCGGTGCATTAAATGCAACCCCGGCATGGTTTTTGGCACAGTAACGAAACTGATCCAAACGAACCAAAACAGCACTATTGGGTCAAAAAGTGGATTGGGTTGGTTCGTTTCATTTCTCGACGAATCGGTGCACCGTTTCATTTCCGGACCGGATCGATGCATTTAATGCAACACCGGCATGGTTTTCGGCACAGTAACAAAATTGACCTAAAACGAACCAAAACGTCCCTATTGGGTCCAAAAAAGTGGATTTGGTGCGTTCGTTTCATTTCTGGACGAATCGGAGCATCGTTTTGTTTTCGTCCTGGATTGGTGCATTAAATGCAACACCAGAATGGTTTTCGGCACAGTAACAAAACTGACCCAAACGAACCAAAACATCACTATTGGGTCCAAAAAAGTGGATTCGGCGCGTTCGTTTCATTTCTGGACGAATCGGAGCATCGTTTTGTTTCGGGCACGTATCGGTGCATTAAATGCAACCCCGGCATGGTTGTTGGCGCAGTAACGAAACTGACCCAAACGAACCAAAACATCACTATTGGGTCCAAAAAAGTTGATTCGGTGCGTTCGTTTCATTTCTGGACGAATCGGAGCATCGTTTTGTTTCGGACACGTATCGGTGCATTAAATGCAACCCCGGCATGGTTTTCGGCACGGTAACAAAACTGACCCAAACGAACCAAAACATCACTATTGGGTCCAAAAAAGTGGATTGGGTGTGTTCGTTTCGTTTCTGGATGAATCGGTGCATCCTTTCATTTCTGGCCCGTATCGGTGCATTAAATGCAACACCGGCATGGTTTTTGGCACAGTAACGTAACTGAACCAAACGAACCAAAACATCACTATTTGGTCCAAAAAATTGGATTGGGTGCATTCATTTCGTTTCTGGACGAATCGGAGCATCATTTTGTTTCGGGCCTGTATCGGTGCATTAAATGCATAAATGGCATGGTTTTCGGCACAGTAACAAAACTGACCCAAAAGGAACCAAAACATCACTATTGGGTCCAAAAAAGTGGATTCAGTGCATTCATTTCGTTTCTGGACGAATCGGTGCATCGTTTCATTTCCGGCCCGGATCAGGGAATTAAATGCAACACCGGCATGGTTTTCGGCACAGAAACGAAACTGACCCAAACGAACCAAAACATCACTATTGGGTCAGAAAAAGTGGATTCGGCGCGTTCGTTTCATTTCTAGACGAATCAGAGCATCGTTTTGTTTCGGGCACGTATCGGTGCATTAAATGCAACCCCGGCATGGTTTTTGGCACAGTAACGAAACTGATCCAAACGAACCAAAACATCACTATTGGGTCAAAAAGTGGATTGGGTTGGTTCGTTTCATTTCTCGACGAATCGGTGCACCGTTTCATTTCCGGACCGGATCGATGCATTTAATGCAACACCGGCATGGTTTTCGGCACAGTAACAAAACTGACCCAAAAGGAACCAAAACGTCCCTATTGGGTCCAAAAAAGTGGATTTGGTGCGTTCGTTTCATTTCTGGACGAATCGGAGCATCGTTTTGTTTTCGTCCTGGATTGGTGCATTAAATGCAACACCAGAATGGTTTTCGGCACAGTAACAAAACTGACCCAAACGAACCAAAACATCACTATTGGGTCCAAAAAAGTGGATTCGGCGCGTTCGTTTCATTTCTGGACGAATCGGAGCATCGTTTTGTTTCGGGCACGTATCGGTGCATTAAATGCAACCCCGGCATGGTTGTTGGCGCAGTAACGAAACTGACCCAAACAAACCAAAACATCACTATTGGGTCCAAAAAAGTTGATTCGGTGCGTTCGTTTCATTTCTGGACGAATCGGAGCATCGTTTTGTTTCGGACACGTATCGGTGCATTAAATGCAACCCCGGCATGGTTTTCGGCACGGTAACAAAACTGACCCAAACGAACCAAAACATCACTATTGGGTCCAAAAAAGTGGATTGGGTGTGTTCGTTTCGTTTCTGGATGAATCGGTGCATCCTTTCATTTCTGGCCCGTATCGGTGCATTAAATGCAACACCGGCATGGTTTTTGGCACAGTAACGTAACTGAACCAAACGAACCAAAACATCACTATTTGGTCCAAAAAATTGGATTGGGTGCATTCATTTCGTTTCTGGACGAATCGGAGCATCATTTTGTTTCGGGCCTGTATCGGTGCATTAAATGCATAAATGGCATGGTTTTCGGCACAGTAACAAAACTGACCCAAAAGGAACCAAAACATCACTATTGGGTCCAAAAAAGTGGATTCAGTGCATTCATTTCGTTTCTGGACGAATCGGTGCATCGTTTCATTTCCGGCCCGGATCAGGGAATTAAATGCAACACCGGCATGGTTTTCGGCACAGAAACGAAACTGACCCAAACGAACCAAAACATCACTATTGGGTCAGAAAAAGTGGATTCGGCGCGTTCGTTTCATTTCTAGACGAATCAGAGCATCGTTTTGTTTCGGGCACGTATCGGTGCATTAAATGCAACCCCGGCATGGTTTTTGGCACAGTAATGAAACTGATCCAAACGAACCAAAACATCACTATTGGGTCAAAAAGTGGATTGGGTTGGTTCGTTTCATTTCTCGACGAATCGGTGCACCGTTTCATTTCCGGACCGGATCGATGCATTTAATGCAACACCGGCATGGTTTTCGGCACAGTAACAAAATTGACCTAAAACGAACCAAAACGTCCCTATTGGGTCCAAAAAAGTGGATTTGGTGCGTTCGTTTCATTTCTGGACGAATCGGAGCATCGTTTTGTTTTCGTCCTGGATTGGTGCATTAAATGCAACACCAGAATGGTTTTCGGCACAGTAACAAAACTGACCCAAACGAACCAAAACATCACTATTGGGTCCAAAAAAGTGGATTCGGCGCGTTCGTTTCATTTCTGGACGAATCGGAGCATCGTTTTGTTTCGGGCACGTATCGGTGCATTAAATGCAACCCCGGCATGGTTGTTGGCGCAGTAACGAAACTGACCCAAACGAACCAAAACATCACTATTGGGTCCAAAAAAGTTGATTCGGTGCGTTCGTTTCATTTCTGGACGAATCGGAGCATCGTTTTGTTTCGGACACGTATCGGTGCATTAAATGCAACCCCGGCATGGTTTTCGGCACGGTAACAAAACTGACCCAAACGAACCAAAACATCACTATTGGGTCCAAAAAAGTGGATTGGGTGTGTTCGTTTCGTTTCTGGATGAATCGGTGCATCCTTTCATTTCTGGCCCGTATCGGTGCATTAAATGCAACACCGGCATGGTTTTTGGCACAGTAACGTAACTGAACCAAACGAACCAAAACATCACTATTTGGTCCAAAAAATTGGATTGGGTGCATTCATTTCGTTTCTGGACGAATCGGAGCATCATTTTGTTTCGGGCCTGTATCGGTGCATTAAA
This sequence comes from Echinochloa phyllopogon, assembly GCA_033239725.1. Lineage (NCBI taxonomy): Eukaryota > Viridiplantae > Streptophyta > Magnoliopsida > Poales > Poaceae > Echinochloa > Echinochloa phyllopogon. Next base: position 38,069,702 of record BTCW01000018.1, read on the forward strand.
TGCATAAATGGCATGGTTTTCGGCACAGTAACAAAACTGACCCAAAAGGAACCAAAACATCACTTTTGGGTCCAAAAAAGTGGATTCAGTGCATTCATTTCGTTTCTGGGCGAATCGGTGCATCGTTTCATTTCCGGCCCGGATCAGGGAATTAAATGCAACACCGGCATGGTTTTCGGCACAAAAACGAAACTGACCCAAACGAACCAAAACATCACTATTGGGTCAGAAAAAGTGGATTCGGCGCGTTCGTTTCATTTCTAGACGAATCGGAGCATCGTTTTGTTTCGGGCACGTATCGGTGCATTAAATGCAACCCCGGCATGGTTTTTGGCACAGTAACGAAACTGATCCAAACGAACCAAAACATCACTATTGGGTCAAAAAGTGGATTGGGTTGGTTCGTTTCATTTCTCGACGAATCGGTGCACCGTTTCATTTCCGGACCGGATCGATGCATTTAATGCAACACCGGCATGGTTTTCGGCACAGTAACAAAATTGACCTAAAACGAACCAAAACGTCCCTATTGGGTCCAAAAAAGTGGATTTGGTGCGTTCGTTTCATTTCTGGACGAATCGGAGCATCGTTTTGTTTTCGTCCTGGATTGGTGCATTAAATGCAACACCAGAATGGTTTTCGGCACAGTAACAAAACTGACCCAAACGAACCAAAACATCACTATTGGGTCCAAAAAAGTGGATTCGGCGCGTTCGTTTCATTTCTGGACGAATCGGAGCATCGTTTTGTTTCGGGCACGTATCGGTGCATTAAATGCAACCCCGGCATGGTTGTTGGCGCAGTAACGAAACTGACCCAAACGAACCAAAACATCACTATTGGGTCCAAAAAAGTTGATTCGGTGCGTTCGTTTCATTTCTGGACGAATCGGAGCATCGTTTTGTTTCGGACACGTATCGGTGCATTAAATGCAACCCCGGCATGGTTTTCGGCACGGTAACAAAACTGACCCAAACGAACCAAAACATCACTATTGGGTCCAAAAAAGTGGATTGGGTGTGTTCGTTTCGTTTCTGGATGAATCGGTGCATCCTTTCATTTCTGGCCCGTATCGGTGCATTAAATGCAACACCGGCATGGTTTTTGGCACAGTAACGTAACTGAACCAAACGAACCAAAACATCACTATTTGGTCCAAAAAATTGGATTGGGTGCATTCATTTCGTTTCTGGACGAATCGGAGCATCATTTTGTTTCGGGCCTGTATCGGTGCATTAAATGCATAAATGGCATGGTTTTCGGCACAGTAACAAAACTGACCCAAAAGGAACCAAAACATCACTTTTGGGTCCAAAAAAGTGGATTCAGTGCATTCATTTCGTTTCTGGGCGAATCGGTGCATCGTTTCATTTCCGGCCCGGATCAGGGAATTAAATGCAACACCGGCATGGTTTTCGGCACAGAAACGAAACTGACCCAAACGAACCAAAACATCACTATTGGGTCAGAAAAAGTGGATTCGGCGCGTTCGTTTCATTTCTAGACGAATCGGAGCATCGTTTTGTTTCGGGCACGTATCGGTGCATTAAATGCAACCCCGGCATGGTTTTTGGCACAGTAACGAAACTGATCCAAACGAACCAAAACATCACTATTGGGTCAAAAAGTGGATTGGGTTGGTTCGTTTCATTTCTCGACGAATCGGTGCACCGTTTCATTTCCGGACCGGATCGATGCATTTAATGCAACACCGGCATGGTTTTCGGCACAGTAACAAAATTGACCTAAAACGAACCAAAACGTCCCTATTGGGTCCAAAAAAGTGGATTTGGTGCGTTCGTTTCATTTCTGGACGAATCGGAGCATCGTTTTGTTTTCGTCCTGGATTGGTGCATTAAATGCAACACCAGAATGGTTTTCGGCACAGTAACAAAACTGACCCAAACGAACCAAAACATCACTATTGGGTCCAAAAAAGTGGATTCGGCGCGTTCGTTTCATTTCTGGACGAATCGGAGCATCGTTTTGTTTCGGGCACGTATCGGTGCATTAAATGCAACCCCGGCATGGTTGTTGGCGCAGTAACGAAACTGACCCAAACGAACCAAAACATCACTATTGGGTCCAAAAAAGTTGATTCGGTGCGTTCGTTTCATTTCTGGACGAATCGGAGCATCGTTTTGTTTCGGACACGTATCGGTGCATTAAATGCAACCCCGGCATGGTTTTCGGCACGGTAACGAAACTGACCCAAACGAACCAAAACATCACTATTGGGTCCAAAAAAGTGGATTGGGTGTGTTCGTTTCGTTTCTGGATGAATCGGTGCATCCTTTCATTTCTGGCCCGTATCGGTGCATTAAATGCAACACCGGCATGGTTTTTGGCACAGTAACGTAACTGAACCAAACGAACCAAAACATCACTATTTGGTCCAAAAAATTGGATTGGGTGCATTCATTTCGTTTCTGGACGAATCGGAGCATCATTTTGTTTCGGGCCTGTATCGGTGCATTAAATGCATAAATGGCATGGTTTTCGGCACAGTAACAAAACTGACCCAAAAGGAACCAAAACATCACTATTGGGTCCAAAAAAGTGGATTCAGTCCATTCATTTCGTTTCTGGGCGAATCGGTGCATCGTTTCATTTCCGGCCCGGATCAGGGAATTAAATGCAACACCGGCATGGTTTTCGGCACAGAAACGAAACTGACCCAAACGAACCAAAACATCACTATTGGGTCAGAAAAAGTGGATTCGGCGCGTTCGTTTCATTTCTAGACGAATCGGAGCATCGTTTTGTTTCGGGCACGTATCGGTGCATTAAATGCAACCCCGGCATGGTTTTTGGCACAGTAACGAAACTGATCCAAACGAACCAAAACATCACTATTGGGTCAAAAAGTGGATTGGGTTGGTTCGTTTCATTTCTCGACGAATCGATGCACCGTTTCATTTCCGGACCGGATCGATGCATTTAATGCAACACCGGCATGGTTTTCGGCACAATAACAAAATTGACCTAAAACGAACCAAAACGTCCCTATTGGGTCCAAAAAAGTGGATTTGGTGCGTTCGTTTCATTTCTGGACGAATCGGAGCATCGTTTTGTTTTCGTCCTGGATTGGTGCATTAAATGCAACACCAGAATGGTTTTCGGCACAGTAACAAAACTGACCCAAACGAACCAAAACATCACTATTGGGTCCAAAAAAGTGGATTCGGCGCGTTCGTTTCATTTCTGGACGAATCGGAGCATCGTTTTGTTTCGGGCACGTATCGGTGCATTAAATGCAACCCCGACATGGTTGTTGGCGCAGTAACGAAACTGACCCAAACGAACCAAAACATCACTATTGGGTCCAAAAAAGTTGATTCGGTGCGTTCGTTTCATTTCTGGACGAATCGGAGCATCGTTTTGTTTCGGACACGTATCGGTGCATTAAATGCAACCCCGGCATGGTTTTCGGCACGGTAACGAAACTGACCCAAACGAACCAAAACATCACTATTGGGTCCAAAAAAGTGGATTGGGTGTGTTCGTTTCGTTTCTGGATGAATCGGTGCATCCTTTCATTTCTGGCCCGTATCGGTGCATTAAATGCAACACCGGCATGGTTTTTGGCACAGTAACGTAACTAAACCAAACGAACCAAAACATCACTATTTGGTCCAGAAAATTGGATTGGGTGCATTCATTTCGTTTCTGGACGAATCGGAGCATCATTTTTTTTCGGGCCTGTATCGGTGCATTAAATGCATAAATGGCATGGTTTTCGGCACAGTAACAAAACTGACCCAAAAGGAACCAAAACATCACTATTGGGTCCAAAAAAGTGGATTCAGTGCATTCATTTCGTTTCTGGGCGAATCGGTGCATCGTTTCATTTCCGGCCCGGATCAGGGAATTAAATGCAACACCGGCATGGTTTTCGGCACAGAAACGAAACTGACCCAAACGAACCAAAACATCACTATTGGGTCAGAAAAAGTGGATTCGGCGCGTTCGTTTCATTTCTAGACGAATCGGAGCATCGTTTTGTTTCGGGCACGTATCGGTGCATTAAATGCAACCCCGGCATGGTTTTTGGCACAGTAACGAAACTGATCCAAACGAACCAAAACATCACTATTGGGTCAAAAAGTGGATTGGGTTGGTTCGTTTCATTTCTCGACGAATCGATGCACCGTTTCATTTCCGGACCGGATCGATGCATTTAATGCAACACCGGCATGGTTTTCGGCACAATAACAAAATTGACCTAAAACGAACCAAAACGTCCCTATTGGGTCCAAAAAAGTGGATTTGGTGCGTTCGTTTCATTTCTGGACGAATCGGAGCATCGTTTTGTTTTCGTCCTGGATTGGTGCATTAAATGCAACACCAGAATGGTTTTCGGCACAGTAACAAAACTGACCCAAACGAACCAAAACATCACTATTGGGTCCAAAAAAGTGGATTCGGCGCGTTCGTTTCATTTCTGGACGAATCGGAGCATCGTTTTGTTTCGGGCACGTATCGGTGCATTAAATGCAACCCCGACATGGTTGTTGGCGCAGTAACGAAACTGACCCAAACGAACCAAAACATCACTATTGGGTCCAAAAAAGTTGATTCGGTGCGTTCGTTTCATTTCTGGACGAATCGGAGCATCGTTTTGTTTCGGACACGTATCGGTGCATTAAATGCAACCCCGGCATGGTTTTCGGCACGGTAACGAAACTGACCCAAACGAACCAAAACATCACTATTGGGTCCAAAAAAGTGGATTGGGTGTGTTCGTTTCGTTTCTGGATGAATCGGTGCATCCTTTCATTTCTGGCCCGTATCGGTGCATTAAATGCAACACCGGCATGGTTTTTGGCACAGTAACGTAACTAAACCAAACGAACCAAAACATCACTATTTGGTCCAGAAAATTGGATTGGGTGCATTCATTTCGTTTCTGGACGAATCGGAGCATCATTTTTTTTCGGGCCTGTATCGGTGCATTAAATGCATAAATGGCATGGTTTTCGGCACAGTAACAAAACTGACCCAAAAGGAACCAAAACATCACTATTGGGTCCAAAAAAGTGGATTCAGTGCATTCATTTCGTTTCTGGACGAATCGGTGCATCGTTTCATTTCCGGCCCGGATCAGGGAATTAAATGCAACACCGGCATGGTTTTCGACACAGAAACGAAACTGACCCAAACGAACCAAAACATCACTATTGGGTCAGAAAAAGTGGATTCGGCGCGTTCGTTTCATTTCTAGACGAATCGGAGCATCGTTTTGTTTCGGGCACGTATCGGTGCATTAAATGCAACCCCGGCATGGTTTTTGGCACAGTAACGAAACTGATCCAAACGAACCAAAACATCACTATTGGGTCAAAAAGTGGATTGGGTTGGTTCGTTTCATTTCTCGACGAATCGGTGCACCGTTTCATTTCCGGACCGGATCGATGCATTTAATGCAACACCGGCATGGTTTTCGGCACAGTAACAAAATTGACCTAAAACGAACCAAAACGTCCCTATTGGGTCCAAAAAAGTGGATTTGGTGCGTTCGTTTCATTTCTGGACGAATCGGAGCATCGTTTTGTTTTCGTCCTGGATTGGTGCATTAAATGCAACACCAGAATGGTTTTCGGCACAGTAACAAAACTGACCCAAACGAACCAAAACATCACTATTGGATCCAAAAAAGTGGATTCGGCGCGTTCGTTTCATTTCTGGACGAATCGGAGCATCGTTTTGTTTCGGGCACGTATCGGTGCATTAAATGCAACCCCGGCATGGTTGTTGGCGCAGTAACGAAACTGACCCAAACGAACCAAAACATCACTATTGGGTCCAAAAAAGTTGATTCGGTGCGTTCGTTTCATTTCTGGACGAATCGGAGCATCGTTTTGTTTCGGACACGTATCGGTGCATTAAATGCAACCCCGGCATGGTTTTCGGCACGGTAACGAAACTGACCCAAACGAACCAAAACATCACTATTGGGTCCAAAAAAGTGGATTGGGTGTGTTCGTTTCGTTTCTGGATGAATCGGTGCATCCTTTCATTTCTGGCCCGTATCGGTGCATTAAATGCAACACCGGCATGGTTTTTGGCACAGTAACGTAACTAAACCAAACGAACCAAAACATCACTATTTGGTCCAGAAAATTGGATTGGGTGCATTCATTTCGTTTCTGGACGAATCGGAGCATCATTTTTTTTCGGGCCTGTATCGGTGCATTAAATGCATAAATGGCATGGTTTTCGGCACAGTAACAAAACTGACCCAAAAGGAACCAAAACATCACTATTGGGTCCAAAAAAGTGGATTCAGTGCATTCATTTCGTTTCTGGACGAATCGGTGCATCGTTTCATTTCCGGCCCGGATCAGGGAATTAAATGCAACACCGGCATGGTTTTCGACACAGAAACGAAACTGACCCAAACGAACCAAAACATCACTATTGGGTCAGAAAAAGTGGATTCGGCGCGTTCGTTTCATTTCTAGACGAATCGGAGCATCGTTTTGTTTCGGGCACGTATCGGTGCATTAAATGCAACCCCGGCATGGTTTTTGGCACAGTAACGAAACTGATCCAAACGAACCAAAACATCACTATTGGGTCAAAAAGTGGATTGGGTTGGTTCGTTTCATTTCTCGACGAATCGGTGCACCGTTTCATTTCCGGACCGGATCGATGCATTTAATGCAACACCGGCATGGTTTTCGGCACAGTAACAAAATTGACCTAAAACGAACCAAAACGTCCCTATTGGGTCCAAAAAAGTGGATTTGGTGCGTTCGTTTCATTTCTGGACGAATCGGAGCATCGTTTTGTTTTCGTCCTGGATTGGTGCATTAAATGCAACACCAGAATGGTTTTCGGCACAGTAACAAAACTGACCCAAACGAACCAAAACATCACTATTGGGTCCAAAAAAGTGGATTCGGCGCGTTCGTTTCATTTCTGGACGAATCGGAGCATCGTTTTGTTTCGGGCACGTATCGGTGCATTAAATGCAACCCCGGCATGGTTGTTGGCGCAGTAACGAAACTGACCCAAACGAACCAAAACATCACTATTGGGTCCAAAAAAGTTGATTCGGTGCGTTCGTTTCATTTCTGGACGAATCGGAGCATCGTTTTGTTTCGGACACGTATCGGTGCATTAAATGCAACCCCGGCATGGTTTTCGGCACGGTAACGAAACTGACCCAAACGAACCAAAACATCACTATTGGGTCCAAAAAAGTGGATTGGGTGTGTTCGTTTCGTTTCTGGATGAATCGGTGTATCCTTTCATTTCTGGCCCGTATCGGTGCATTAAATGCAACACCGGCATGGTTTTTGGCACAGTAACGTAACTGAACCAAACGAACCAAAACATCACTATTTGGTCCAGAAAATTGGATTGGGTGCATTCATTTCGTTTCTGGACGAATCGGAGCATCATTTTTTTTCGGGCCTGTATCGGTGCATTAAATGCATAAATGGCATGGTTTTCGGCACAGTAACAAAACTGACCCAAAAGGAACCAAAACATCACTATTGGGTCCAAAAAAGTGGATTCAGTGCATTCATTTCGTTTCTGGACGAATCGGTGCATCGTTTCATTTCCGGCCCGGATCAGGGAATTAAATGCAACACCGGCATGGTTTTCGGCACAGAAACGAAACTGACCCAAACGAACCAAAACATCACTATTGGGTCAGAAAAAGTGGATTCGGCGCGTTCGTTTCATTTCTAGACGAATCGGAGCATCGTTTTGTTTCGGGCACGTATCGGTGCATTAAATGCAACCCCGGCATGGTTTTTGGCACAGTAACGAAACTGATCCAAACGAACCAAAACATCACTATTGGGTCAAAAAGTGGATTGGGTTGGTTCGTTTCATTTCTCGACGAATCGGTGCACCGTTTCATTTCCGGACCGGATCGATGCATTTAATGCAACACCGGCATGGTTTTCGGCACAGTAACAAAATTGACCTAAAACGAACCAAAACGTCCCTATTGGGTCCAAAAAAGTGGATTTGGTGCGTTCGTTTCATTTCTGGACGAATCGGAGCATCGTTTTGTTTTCGTCCTGGATTGGTGCATTAAATGCAACACCAGAATGGTTTTCGGCACAGTAACAAAACTGACCCAAACGAACCAAAACATCACTATTGGATCCAAAAAAGTGGATTCGGCGCGTTCGTTTCATTTCTGGACGAATCGGAGCATCGTTTTGTTTCGGGCACGTATCGGTGCATTAAATGCAACCCCGGCATGGTTGTTGGCGCAGTAACGAAACTGACCCAAACGAACCAAAACATCACTATTGGGTCCAAAAAAGTTGATTCGGTGCGTTCGTTTCATTTCTGGACGAATCGGAGCATCGTTTTGTTTCGGACACGTATCGGTGCATTAAATGCAACCCCGGCATGGTTTTCGGCACGGTAACGAAACTGACCCAAACGAACCAAAACATCACTATTGGGTCCAAAAAAGTGGATTGGGTGTGTTCGTTTCGTTTCTGGATGAATCGGTGCATCCTTTCATTTCTGGCCCGTATCGGTGCATTAAATGCAACACCGGCATGGTTTTTGGCACAGTAACGTAACTGAACCAAACGAACCAAAACATCACTATTTGGTCCAAAAAATTGGATTGGGTGCATTCATTTCGTTTCTGGACGAATCGGAGCATCATTTTGTTTCGGGCCTGTATCGGTGCATTAAATGCATAAATGGCATGGTTTTCGGCACAGTAACAAAACTGACCCAAAAGGAACCAAAACATCACTATTGGGTCCAAAAAAGTGGATTCAGTGCATTCATTTCGTTTCTGGGCGAATCGGTGCATCGTTTCATTTCCGGCCCGGATCAGGGAATTAAATGCAACACCGGCATGGTTTTCGGCACAGAAACGAAACTGACCCAAACGAACCAAAACATCACTATTGGGTCAGAAAAAGTGGATTCGGCGCGTTCGTTTCATTTCTAGACGAATCGGAGCATCGTTTTGTTTCGGGCACGTATCGGTGCATTAAATGCAACCCCGGCATGGTTTTTGGCACAGTAACGAAACTGATCCAAACGAACCAAAACATCACTATTGGGTCAAAAAGTGGATTGGGTTGGTTCGTTTCATTTCTCGACGAATCGGTGCACCGTTTCATTTCCGGACCGGATCGATGCATTTAATGCAACACCGGCATGGTTTTCGGCACAATAACAAAATTGACCTAAAACGAACCAAAACGTCCCTATTGGGTCCAAAAAAGTGGATTTGGTGCGTTCGTTTCATTTCTGGACGAATCGGAGCATCGTTTTGTTTTCGTCCTGGATTGGTGCATTAAACGCAACACCAGAATGGTTTTCGGCACAGTAACAAAACTGACCCAAACGAACCAAAACATCACTATTGGGTCCAAAAAAGTGGATTCGGCGCGTTCGTTTCATTTCTGGACGAATCGGAGCATCGTTTTGTTTCGGGCACGTATCGGTGCATTAAATGCAACCCCGACATGGTTGTTGGCGCAGTAACGAAACTGACCCAAACGAACCAAAACATCACTATTGGGTCCAAAAAAGTTGATTCGGTGCGTTCGTTTCATTTCTGGACGAATCGGAGCATCGTTTTGTTTCGGACACGTATCGGTGCATTAAATGCAACCCCGGCATGGTTTTCGGCACGGTAACGAAACTGACCCAAACGAACCAAAACATCACTATTGGGTCCAAAAAAGTGGATTGGGTGTGTTCGTTTCGTTTCTGGATGAATCGGTGCATCCTTTCATTTCTGGCCCGTATCGGTGCATTAAATGCAACACCGGCATGGTTTTTGGCACAGTAACGTAACTGAACCAAACGAACCAAAACATCACTATTTGGTCCAAAAAATTGGATTGGGTGCATTCATTTCGTTTCTGGACGAATCGGAGCATCATTTTGTTTCGGGCCTGTATCGGTGCATTAAATGCATAAATGGCATGGTTTTCGGCACAGTAACAAAACTGACCCAAAAGGAACCAAAACATCACTATTGGGTCCAAAAAAGTGGATTCAGTGCATTCATTTCGTTTCTGGGCGAATCGGTGCATCGTTTCATTTCCGGCCCGGATCAGGGAATTAAATGCAACACCGGCATGGTTTTCGGCACAGAAACGAAACTGACCCAAACGAACCAAAACATCACTATTGGGTCAGAAAAAGTGGATTCGGCGCGTTCGTTTCATTTCTAGACGAATCGGAGCATCGTTTTGTTTCGGGCACGTATCGGTGCATTAAATGCAACCCCGGCATGGTTTTTGGCACAGTAACGAAACTGATCCAAACGAACCAAAACATCACTATTGGGTCAAAAAGTGGATTGGGTTGGTTCGTTTCATTTCTCGACGAATCGGTGCACCGTTTCATTTCCGGACCGGATCGATGCATTTAATGCAACACCGGCATGGTTTTCGGCACAATAACAAAATTGACCTAAAACGAACCAAAACGTCCCTATTGGGTCCAAAAAAGTGGATTTGGTGCGTTCGTTTCATTTCTGGACGAATCGGAGCATCGTTTTGTTTTCGTCCTGGATTGGTGCATTAAACGCAACACCAGAATGGTTTTCGGCACAGTAACAAAACTGACCCAAACGAACCAAAACATCACTATTGGGTCCAAAAAAGTGGATTCGGCGCGTTCGTTTCATTTCTGGACGAATCGGAGCATCGTTTTGTTTCGGGCACGTATCGGTGCATTAAATGCAACCCCGACATGGTTGTTGGCGCAGTAACGAAACTGACCCAAACGAACCAAAACATCACTATTGGGTCCAAAAAAGTTGATTCGGTGCGTTCGTTTCATTTCTGGACGAATCGGAGCATCGTTTTGTTTCGGACACGTATCGGTGCATTAAATGCAACCCCGGCATGGTTTTCGGCACGGTAACGAAACTGACCCAAACGAACCAAAACATCACTATTGGGTCCAAAAAAGTGGATTGGGTGTGTTCGTTTCGTTTCTGGATGAATCGGTGCATCCTTTCATTTCTGGCCCGTATCGGTGCATTAAATGCAACACCGGCATGGTTTTTGGCACAGTAACGTAACTGAACCAAACGAACCAAAACATCACTATTTGGTCCAGAAAATTGGATTGGGTGCATTCATTTCGTTTCTGGACGAATCGGAGCATCATTTTTTTTCGGGCCTGTATCGGTGCATTAAATGCATAAATGGCATGGTTTTCGGCACAGTAACAAAACTGACCCAAAAGGAACCAAAACATCACTATTGGGTCCAAAAAAGTGGATTCAGTGCATTCATTTCGTTTCTGGACGAATCGGTGCATCGTTTCATTTCCGGCCCGGATCAGGGAATTAAATGCAACACCGGCATGGTTTTCGGCACAGAAACGAAACTGACCCAAACGAACCAAAACATCACTATTGGGTCAGAAAAAGTGGATTCGGCGCGTTCGTTTCATTTCTAGACGAATCGGAGCATCGTTTTGTTTCGGGCACGTATCGGTGCATTAAATGCAACCCCGGCATGGTTTTTGGCACAATAACGAAACTGATCCAAACGAACCAAAACATCACTATTGGGTCAAAAAGTGGATTGGGTTGGTTCGTTTCATTTCTCGACGAATCGGTGCACCGTTTCATTTCCGGACCGGATCGATGCATTTAATGCAACACCGGCATGGTTTTCGGCACAGTAACAAAATTGACCTAAAACGAACCAAAACGTCCCTATTGGGTCCAAAAAAGTGGATTTGGTGCGTTCGTTTCATTTCTGGACGAATCGGAGCATCGTTTTGTTTTCGTCCTGGATTGGTGCATTAAATGCAACACCAGAATGGTTTTCGGCACAGTAACAAAACTGACCCAAACGAACCAAAACATCACTATTGGGTCCAAAAAAGTGGATTCGGCGCGTTCGTTTCATTTCTGGACGAATCGGAGCATCGTTTTGTTTCGGGCACGTATCGGTGCATTAAATGCAACCCCGGCATGGTTGTTGGCGCAGTAACGAAACTGACCCAAACGAACCAAAACATCACTATTGGGTCCAAAAAAGTTGATTCGGTGCGTTCGTTTCATTTCTGGACGAATCGGAGCATCGTTTTGTTTCGGACACGTATCGGTGCATTAAATGCAACCCCGGCATGGTTTTCGGCACGGTAACGAAACTGACCCAAACGAACCAAAACATCACTATTGGGTCCAAAAAAGTGGATTGGGTGTGTTCGTTTCGTTTCTGGATGAATCGGTGCATCCTTTCATTTCTGGCCCGTATCGGTGCATTAAATGCAACACCGGCATGGTTTTTGGCACAGTAACGTAACTGAACCAAACGAACCAAAACATCACTATTTGGTCCAGAAAATTGGATTGGGTGCATTCATTTCATTTCTGGACGAATCGGAGCATCATTTTGTTTCGGGCCTGTATCGGTGCATTAAATGCATAAATGGCATGGTTTTCGGCACAGTAACAAAACTGACCCAAAAGGAACCAAAACATCACTATTGGGTCCAAAAAAGTGGATTCAGTGCATTCATTTCGTTTCTGGGCGAATCGGTGCATCGTTTCATTTCCGGCCCGGATCAGGGAATTAAATGCAACACCGGCATGGTTTTCGGCACAGAAACGAAACTGACCCAAACGAACCAAAACATCACTATTGGGTCAGAAAAAGTGGATTCGGCGCGTTCGTTTCATTTCTAGACGAATCGGAGCATCGTTTTGTTTCGGGCACGTATCGATGCATTTAATGCAACACCGGCATGGTTTTCGGCACAGTAACAAAACTGACCTAAAACTTACCAAAACGTCCCTATTGGGTCCAAAAAAGTGGATTTGGTGCGTTCGTTTCATTTCTGGACGAATCGGAGCATCGTTTTGTTTTCGTCCTGGATTGGTGCATTAAATGCAACACCAGAATGGTTTTCGGCACAGTAACAAAACTGACCCAAACGAACCAAAACATCACTATTGGGTCCAAAAAAGTGGATTCGGCGCGTTCGTTTCATTTCTGGACGAATCGGAGCATCGTTTTGTTTCGGGCACGTATCGGTGCATTAAATGCAACCCCGACATGGTTGTTGGCGCAGTAACGAAACTGACCCAAACGAACCAAAACATCACTATTGGGTCCAAAAAAGTTGATTCGGTGCGTTCGTTTCATTTCTGGACGAATCGGAGCATCGTTTTGTTTCGGACACGTATCGGTGCATTAAATGCAACCCCGGCATGGTTTTCGGCACGGTAACGAAACTGACCCAAACGAACCAAAACATCACTATTGGGTCCAAAAAAGTGGATTGGGTGTGTTCGTTTCGTTTCTGGATGAATCGGTGCATCCTTTCATTTCTGGCCCGTATCGGTGCATTAAATGCAACACCGGCATGGTTTTTGGCACAGTAACATAACTGAACCAAATGAACCAAAACATCACTATTTGGTCCAGAAAATTGGATTGGGTGCATTCATTTCGTTTCTAGACGAATCGGAGCATCATTTTTTTTCGGGCCTGTATCGGTGCATTAAATGCATAAATGGCATGGTTTTCGGCACAGTAACAAAACTGACCCAAAAGGAACCAAAACATCACTATTGGGTCCAAAAAAGTGGATTCAGTGCATTCATTTCGTTTCTGGACGAATCGGTGCATCGTTTCATTTCCGGCCCGGATCAGGGAATTAAATGCAACACCGGCATGGTTTTCGGCACAGAAACGAAACTGACCCAAACGAACCAAAACATCACTATTGGGTCAGAAAAAGTGGATTCGGCGCGTTCGTTTCATTTCTAGACGAATCGGAGCATCGTTTTGTTTCGGGCACGTATCGGTGCATTAAATGCAACCCCGGCATGGTTTTTGGCACAATAACGAAACTGATCCAAACGAACCAAAACATCACTATTGGGTCAAAAAGTCGATTGGGTTGGTTCGTTTCATTTCTCGACGAATCGGTGCACCGTTTCATTTCCGGACCGGATCGATGCATTTAATGCAACACCGGCATGGTTTTCGGCACAGTAACAAAATTGACCTAAAACGAACCAAAACGTCCCTATTGGGTCCAAAAAACTGGATTTGGTGCGTTCGTTTCATTTCTGTACGAATCGGAGCATCGTTTTGTTTTCGTCCTGGATTGGTGCATTAAATGCAACACCAGAATGGTTTTCGGCACAGTAACAAAACTGACCCAAACGAACCAAAACATCACTATTGGGTCCAAAAAAGTGGATTCGGCGCGTTCGTTTCATTTCTGGACGAATCAGAGCATCGTTTTGTTTCGGGCACGTATCGGTGCATTAAATGCAACCCCGGCATGGTTGTTGGCGCAGTAACGAAACTGACCCAAACGAACCAAAACATCACTATTGGGTCCAAAAAAGTTGATTCGGTGCGTTCGTTTCATTTCTGGACGAATCGGAGCATCGTTTTGTTTCGGACACGTATCGGTGCATTAAATGCAACCCCGGCATGGTTTTCGGCACGGTAACGAAACTGACCCAAACGAACCAAAACATCACTATTGGGTCCAAAAAAGTGGATTGGGTGTGTTCGTTTCGTTTCTGGATGAATCGGTGCATCCTTTCATTTCTGGCCCGTATCGGTGCATTAAATGCAACACCGGCATGGTTTTTGGCACAGTAACGTAACTGAACCAAACGAACCAAAACATCACTATTTGGTCCAGAAAATTGGATTGGGTGCATTCATTTCATTTCTGGACGAATCGGAGCATCATTTTGTTTCGGGCCTGTATCGGTGCATTAAATGCATAAATGGCATGGTTTTCGGCACAGTAACAAAACTGACCCAAAAGGAACCAAAACATCACTATTGGGTCCAAAAAAGTGGATTCAGTGCATTCATTTCGTTTCTGGGCGAATCGGTGCATCGTTTCATTTCCGGCCCGGATCAGGGAATTAAATGCAACACCGGCATGGTTTTCGGCACAGAAACGAAACTGACCCAAACGAACCAAAACATCACTATTGGGTCAGAAAAAGTGGATTCGGCGCGTTCGTTTCATTTCTAGACGAATCGGAGCATCGTTTTGTTTCGGGCACGTATCGGTGCATTAAATGCAACCCCGGCATGGTTTTTGGCACAGTAACGAAACTGATCCAAACGAACCAAAACATCACTATTGGGTCAAAAAGTGGATTGGGTTGGTTCGTTTCATTTCTCGACGAATCGGTGCACCGTTTCATTTCCGGACCGGATCGATGCATTTAATGCAACACCGGCATGGTTTTCGGCACAGTAACAAAATTGACCTAAAACGAACCAAAACGTCCCTATTGGGTCCAAAAAAGTGGATTTGGTGCGTTCGTTTCATTTCTGGACGAATCGGAGCATCGTTTTGTTTTCGTCCTGGATTGGTGCATTAAATGCAACACCAGAATGGTTTTCGGCACAGTAACAAAACTGACCCAAACGAACCAAAACATCACTATTGGGTCCAAAAAAGTGGATTCGGCGCGTTCGTTTCATTTCTGGATGAATCGGAGCATCGTTTTGTTTCGGGCACGTATCGGTACATTAAATGCAACCCCGGCATGGTTGTTGGCGCAGTAACGAAACTGACCCAAACGAACCAAAACATCACTATTGGGTCCAAAAAAGTTGATTCGGTGCGTTCGTTTCATTTCTGGACGAATCGGAGCATCGTTTTGTTTCGGACACGTATCGGTGCATTAAATGCAACCCCGGCATGGTTTTCGGCACGGTAACGAAACTGACCCAAACGAACCAAAACATCACTATTGGGTCCAAAAAAGTGGATTGGGTGTGTTCGTTTCGTTTCTGGATGAATCGGTGCATCCTTTCATTTCTGGCCCGTATCGGTGCATTAAATGCAACACCGGCATGGTTTTTGGCACAGTAACGTAACTGAACCAAACGAACCAAAACATCACTATTTGGTCCAAAAAATTGGATTGGGTGCATTCATTTCGTTTCTGGACGAATCGGAGCATCATTTTGTTTCGGGCCTGTATCGGTGCATTAAATGCATAAATGGCATGGTTTTCGGCACAGTAACAAAACTGACCCAAAAGGAACCAAAACATCACTATTGGGTCCAAAAAAGTGGATTCAGTGCATTCATTTCGTTTCTGGGCGAATCGGTGCATCGTTTCATTTCCGGCCCGGATCAGGGAATTAAATGCAACACCGGCATGGTTTTCGGCACAGAAACGAAACTGACCCAAACGAACCAAAACATCACTATTGGGTCAGAAAAAGTGGATTCGGCGCGTTCGTTTCATTTCTAGACGAATCGGAGCATCGTTTTGTTTCGGGCACGTATCGGTGCATTAAATGCAACCCCGGCATGGTTTTTGGCACAGTAACGAAACTGATCCAAACGAACCAAAACATCACTATTGGGTCAAAAAGTGGATTGGGTTGGTTCGTTTCATTTCTCGACGAATCGGTGCACCGTTTCATTTCCGGACCGGATCGATGCATTTAATGCAACACCGGCATGGTTTTCGGCACAATAACAAAATTGACCTAAAACGAACCAAAACGTCCCTATTGGGTCCAAAAAAGTGGATTTGGTGCGTTCGTTTCATTTCTGGACGAATCGGAGCATCGTTTTGTTTTCGTCCTGGATTGGTGCATTAAACGCAACACCAGAATGGTTTTCGGCACAGTAACAAAACTGACCCAAACGAACCAAAACATCACTATTGGGTCCAAAAAAGTGGATTCGGCGCGTTCGTTTCATTTCTAGACGAATCGGAGCATCGTTTTGTTTCGGGCACGTATCGGTGCATTAAATGCAACCCCGACATGGTTGTTGGCGCAGTAACGAAACTGACCCAAACGAACCAAAACATCACTATTGGGTCAAAAAGTGGATTGGGTTGGTTCGTTTCATTTCTCGACGAATCGGTGCACCGTTTTGTTTCGGACACGTATCGGTGCATTAAATGCAACCCCGGCATGGTTTTCGGCACGGTAACGAAACTGACCCAAACGAACCAAAACATCACTATTGGGTCCAAAAAAGTGGATTGGGTGTGTTCGTTTCGTTTCTGGATGAATCGGTGCATCCTTTCATTTCTGGCCCGTATCGGTGCATTAAATGCAACACCGGCATGGTTTTTGGCACAGTAACGTAACTGAACCAAACGAACCAAAACATCACTATTTGGTCCAGAAAATTGGATTGGGTGCATTCATTTCGTTTCTGGACGAATCGGAGCATCATTTTTTTTCGGGCCTGTATCGGTGCATTAAATGCATAAATGGCATGGTTTTCGGCACAGTAACAAAACTGACCCAAAAGGAACCAAAACATCACTATTGGGTCCAAAAAAGTGGATTCAGTGCATTCATTTCGTTTCTGGACGAATCGGTGCATCGTTTCATTTCCGGCCCGGATCAGGGAATTAAATGCAACACCGGCATGGTTTTCGGCACAGAAACGAAACTGACCCAAACGAACCAAAACATCACTATTGGGTCAGAAAAAGTGGATTCGGCGCGTTCGTTTCATTTCTAGACGAATCGGAGCATCGTTTTGTTTCGGGCACGTATCGGTGCATTAAATGCAACCCCGGCATGGTTTTTGGCACAATAACGAAACTGATCCAAACGAACCAAAACATCACTATTGGGTCAAAAAGTGGATTGGGTTGGTTCGTTTCATTTCTCGACGAATCGGTGCACCGTTTCATTTCCGGACCGGATCGATGCATTTAATGCAACACCGGCATGGTTTTCGGCACAGTAACAAAATTGACCTAAAACGAACCAAAACGTCCCTATTGGGTCCAAAAAAGTGGATTTGGTGCGTTCGTTTCATTTCTGGACGAATCGGAGCATCGTTTTGTTTTCGTCCTGGATTGGTGCATTAAATGCAACACCAGAATGGTTTTCGGCACAGTAACAAAACTGACCCAAACGAACCAAAACATCACTATTGGGTCCAAAAAAGTGGATTCGGCGCGTTCGTTTCATTTCTGGACGAATCGGAGCATCGTTTTGTTTCGGGCACGTATCGGTGCATTAAATGCAACCCCGGCATGGTTGTTGGCGCAGTAACGAAACTGACCCAAACGAACCAAAACATCACTATTGGGTCCAAAAAAGTTGATTCGGTGCGTTCGTTTCATTTCTGGACGAATCGGAGCATCGTTTTGTTTCGGACACGTATCGGTGCATTAAATGCAACCCCGGCATGGTTTTCGGCACGGTAACGAAACTGACCCAAACGAACCAAAACATCACTATTGGGTCCAAAAAAGTGGATTGGGTGTGTTCGTTTCGTTTCTGGATGAATCGGTGCATCCTTTCATTTCTGGCCCGTATCGGTGCATTAAATGCAACACCGGCATGGTTTTTGGCACAGTAACGTAACTGAACCAAACGAACCAAAACACCACTATTTGGTCCAGAAAATTGGATTGGGTGCATTCATTTCATTTCTGGACGAATCGGAGCATCATTTTGTTTCGGGCCTGTATCGGTGCATTAAATGCATAAATGGCATGGTTTTCGGCACAGTAACAAAACTGACCCAAAAGGAACCAAAACATCACTATTGGGTCCAAAAAAGTGGATTCAGTGCATTCATTTCGTTTCTGGGCGAATCGGTGCATCGTTTCATTTCCGGCCCGGATCAGGGAATTAAATGCAACACCGGCATGGTTTTCGGCACAGAAACGAAACTGACCCAAACGAACCAAAACATCACTATTGGGTCAGAAAAAGTGGATTCGGCGCGTTCGTTTCATTTCTAGACGAATCGGAGCATCGTTTTGTTTCGGGCACGTATCGATGCATTTAATGCAACACCGGCATGGTTTTCGGCACAGTAACAAAACTGACCTAAAACTTACCAAAACGTCCCTATTGGGTCCAAAAAAGTGGATTTGGTGCGTTCGTTTCATTTCTGGACGAATCGGAGCATCGTTTTGTTTTCGTCCTGGATTGGTGCATTAAATGCAACACCAGAATGGTTTTCGGCACAGTAACAAAACTGACCCAAACGAACCAAAACATCACTATTGGGTCCAAAAAAGTGGATTCGGCGCGTTCGTTTCATTTCTGGACGAATCGGAGCATCGTTTTGTTTCGGGCACGTATCGGTGCATTAAATGCAACCCCGACATGGTTCTTGGCGCAGTAACGAAACTGACCCAAACGAACCAAAACATCACTATTGGGTCCAAAAAAGTTGATTCGGTGCGTTCGTTTCATTTCTGGACGAATCGGAGCATCGTTTTGTTTCGGACACGTATCGGTGCATTAAATGCAACCCCGGCATGGTTTTCGGCACGGTAACGAAACTGACCCAAACGAACCAAAACATCACTATTGGGTCCAAAAAAGTGGATTGGGTGTGTTCGTTTCGTTTCTGGATGAATCGGTGCATCCTTTCATTTCTGGCCCGTATCGGTGCATTAAATGCAACACCGGCATGGTTTTTGGCACAGTAACGTAACTGAACCAAATGAACCAAAACATCACTATTTGGTCCAGAAAATTGGATTGGGTGCATTCATTTCGTTTCTAGACGAATCGGAGCATCATTTTTTTTCGGGCCTGTATCGGTGCATTAAATGCATAAATGGCATGGTTTTCGGCACAGTAACAAAACTGACCCAAAAGGAACCAAAACATCACTATTGGGTCCAAAAAAGTGGATTCAGTGCATTCATTTCGTTTCTGGACGAATCGGTGCATCGTTTCATTTCCGGCCCGGATCAGGGAATTAAATGCAACACCGGCATGGTTTTCGGCACAGAAACGAAACTGACCCAAACGAACCAAAACATCACTATTGGGTCAGAAAAAGTGGATTCGGCGCGTTCGTTTCATTTCTAGACGAATCGGAGCATCGTTTTGTTTCGGGCACGTATCGGTGCATTAAATGCAACCCCGGCATGGTTTTTGGCACAATAACGAAACTGATCCAAACGAACCAAAACATCACTATTGGGTCAAAAAGTGGATTGGGTTGGTTCGTTTCATTTCTCGACGAATCGGTGCACCGTTTCATTTCCGGACCGGATCGATGCATTTAATGCAACACCGGCATGGTTTTCGGCACAGTAACAAAATTGACCTAAAACGAACCAAAACGTCCCTATTGGGTCCAAAAAAGTGGATTTGGTGCGTTCGTTTCATTTCTGGACGAATCGGAGCATCGTTTTGTTTTCGTCCTGGATTGGTGCATTAAATGCAACACCAGAATGGTTTTCGGCACAGTAACAAAACTGACCCAAACGAACCAAAACATCACTATTGGGTCCAAAAAAGTGGATTCGGCGCGTTCGTTTCATTTCTGGACGAATCAGAGCATCGTTTTGTTTCGGGCACGTATCGGTGCATTAAATGCAACCCCGGCATGGTTGTTGGCGCAGTAACGAAACTGACCCAAACGAACCAAAACATCACTATTGGGTCCAAAAAAGTTGATTCGGTGCGTTCGTTTCATTTCTGGACGAATCGGAGCATCGTTTTGTTTCGGACACGTATCGGTGCATTAAATGCAACCCCGGCATGGTTTTCGGCACGGTAACGAAACTGACCCAAACGAACCAAAACATCACTATTGGGTCCAAAAAAGTGGATTGGGTGTGTTCGTTTCGTTTCTGGATGAATCGGTGCATCCTTTCATTTCTGGCCCGTATCGGTGCATTAAATGCAACACCGGCATGGTTTTTGGCACAGTAACGTAACTGAACCAAACGAACCAAAACATCACTATTTGGTCCAGAAAATTGGATTGGGTGCATTCATTTCATTTCTGGACGAATCGGAGCATCATTTTGTTTCGGGCCTGTATCGGTGCATTAAATGCATAAATGGCATGGTTTTCGGCACAGTAACAAAACTGACCCAAAAGGAACCAAAACATCACTATTGGGTCCAAAAAAGTGGATTCAGTGCATTCATTTCGTTTCTGGGCGAATCGGTGCATCGTTTCATTTCCGGCCCGGATCAGGGAATTAAATGCAACACCGGCATGGTTTTCGGCACAGAAACGAAACTGACCCAAACGAACCAAAACATCACTATTGGGTCAGAAAAAGTGGATTCGGCGCGTTCGTTTCATTTCTAGACGAATCGGAGCATCGTTTTGTTTCGGGCACGTATCGGTGCATTAAATGCAACCCCGGCATGGTTTTTGGCACAGTAACGAAACTGATCCAAACGAACCAAAACATCACTATTGGGTCAAAAAGTGGATTGGGTTGGTTCGTTTCATTTCTCGACGAATCGGTGCACCGTTTCATTTCCGGACCGGATCGATGCATTTAATGCAACACCGGCATGGTTTTCGGCACAGTAACAAAATTGACCTAAAACGAACCAAAACGTCCCTATTGGGTCCAAAAAAGTGGATTTGGTGCGTTCGTTTCATTTCTGGACGAATCGGAGCATCGTTTTGTTTTCGTCCTGGATTGGTGCATTAAATGCAACACCAGAATGGTTTTCGGCACAGTAACAAAACTGACCCAAACGAACCAAAACATCACTATTGGGTCCAAAAAAGTGGATTCGGCGCGTTCGTTTCATTTCTGGACGAATCGGAGCATCGTTTTGTTTCGGGCACGTATCGGTGCATTAAATGCAACCCCGGCATGGTTGTTGGCGCAGTAACGAAACTGACCCAAACGAACCAAAACATCACTATTGGGTCCAAAAAAGTTGATTCGGTGCGTTCGTTTCATTTCTGGACGAATCGGAGCATCATTTTGTTTCGGACACGTATCGGTGCATTAAATGCAACCCCGGCATGGTTTTCGGCACGGTAACGAAACTGACCCAAACGAACCAAAACATCACTATTGGGTCCAAAAAAGTGGATTGGGTGTGTACGTTTCGTTTCTGGATGAATCGGTGCATCCTTTCATTTCTGGCCCGTATCGGTGCATTAAATGCAACACCGGCATGGTTTTTGGCACAGTAACGTAACTGAACCAAACGAACCAAAACATCACTATTTGGTCCAAAAAATTGGATTGGGTGCATTCATTTCGTTTCTGGACGAATCGGAGCATCATTTTGTTTCGGGCCTGTATCGGTGCATTAAATGCATAAATGGCATGGTTTTCGGCACAGTAACAAAACTGACCCAAAAGGAACCAAAACATCACTATTGGGTCCAAAAAAGTGGATTCAGTGCATTCATTTCGTTTCTGGGCGAATCGGTGCATCGTTTCATTTCCGGCCCGGATCAGGGAATTAAATGCAACACCGGCATGGTTTTCGGCACAGAAACGAAACTGACCCAAACGAACCAAAACATCACTATTGGGTCAGAAAAAGTGGATTCGGCGCGTTCGTTTCATTTCTAGACGAATCGGAGCATCGTTTTGTTTCGGGCACGTATCGGTGCATTAAATGCAACCCCGGCATGGTTTTTGGCACAGTAACGAAACTGATCCAAACGAACCAAAACATCACTATTGGGTCAAAAAGTGGATTGGATTGGTTCGTTTCATTTCTCGACGAATCGGTGCACCGTTTCATTTCCGGACCGGATCGATGCATTTAATGCAACACCGGCATGGTTTTCGGCACAATAACAAAATTGACCTAAAACGAACCAAAACGTCCCTATTGGGTCCAAAAAAGTGGATTTGGTGCGTTCGTTTCATTTCTGGACGAATCGGAGCATCGTTTTGTTTTCGTCCTGGATTGGTGCATTAAATGCAACACCAGAATGGTTTTCGGCACAGTAACAAAACTGACCCAAACGAACCAAAACATCACTATTGGGTCCAGAAAAGTGGATTCGGCGCGTTCGTTTCATTTCTAGACGAATCGGAGCATCGTTTTGTTTCGGGCACGTATCGGTGCATTAAATGCAACCCCGGCATGGTTTTTGGCACAGTAACGAAACTGATCCAAACGAACCAAAACATCACTATTGGGTCAAAAAGTGGATTGGGTTGGTTCGTTTCATTTCTCGACGAATCGGTGCACCGTTTCATTTCCGGACCGGATCGATGCATTAAATGCAACCCCGGCATGGTTTTCGGCACGGTAACGAAACTGACCCAAACGAACCAAAACATCACTATTGGGTCCAAAAAAGTGGATTGGGTGTGTTCGTTTCGTTTCTGGATGAATCGGTGCATCCTTTCATTTCTGGCCCGTATCGGTGCATTAAATGCAACACCGGCATGGTTTTTGGCACAGTAACGTAACTGAACCAAACGAACCAAAACATCACTATTTGGTCCAGAAAATTGGATTGGGTGCATTCATTTCGTTTCTGGACGAATCGGAGCATCATTTTTTTTCGGGCCTGTATCGGTGCATTAAATGCATAAATGGCATGGTTTTCGGCACAGTAACAAAACTGACCCAAAAGGAACCAAAACATCACTATTGGGTCCAAAAAAGTGGATTCAGTGCATTCATTTCGTTTCTGGACGAATCGGTGCATCGTTTCATTTCCGGCCCGGATCAGGGAATTAAATGCAACACCGGCATGGTTTTCGGCACAAAAACGAAACTGACCCAAACGAACCAAAACATCACTATTGGGACAGAAAAGTGGATTCGGCGCGTTCGTTTCATTTCTAGACGAATCGGAGCATCGTTTTGTTTCGGGCACGTATCGGTGCATTAAATGCAACCCCGGCATGGTTTTTGGCACAGTAACGAAACTGATCCAAACGAACCAAAACATCACTATTGGGTCAAAAAGTGGATTGGGTTGGTTCGTTTCATTTCTCGACGAATCGGTGCACCGTTTCATTTCCGGACCGGATCGATGCATTTAATGCAACACCGGCATGGTTTTCGGCACAGTAACAAAATTGACCTAAAACGAACCAAAACGTCCCTATTGGGTCCAAAAAAGTGGATTTGGTGCGTTCGTTTCATTTCTGGACGAATCGGAGCATCGTTTTGTTTTCGTCCTGGATTGGTGCATTAAATGCAACACCAGAATGGTTTTCGGCACAGTAACAAAACTGACCCAAACGAACCAAAACATCACTATTGGGTCCAGAAAAGTGGATTCGGCGCGTTCGTTTCATTTCTGGACGAATCGGAGCATCGTTTTGTTTCGGGCACGTATCGGTGCATTAAATGCAACCCCGGCATGGTTGTTGGCGCAGTAACGAAACTGACCCAAACGAACCAAAACATCACTATTGGGTCCAAAAAAGTTGATTCGGTGCGTTCGTTTCATTTCTGGACGAATCGGAGCATCGTTTTGTTTCGGACACGTATCGGTGCATTAAATGCAACCCCGGCATGGTTTTCGGCACGGTAACGAAACTGACCCAAACGAACCAAAACATCACTATTGGGTCCAAAAAAGTGGATTGGGTGTGTTCGTTTCGTTTCTGGATGAATCGGTGCATCCTTTCATTTCTGGCCCGTATCGGTGCATTAAATGCAACACCGGCATGGTTTTTGGCACAGTAACGTAACTGAACCAAACGAACCAAAACATCACTTTTTGGTCCAGAAAATTGGATTGGGTGCATTCATTTCGTTTCTGGACGAATCGGAGCATCATTTTTTTTCGGGCCTGTATCGGTGCATTAAATGCATAAATGGCATGGTTTTCGGCACAGTAACAAAACTGACCCAAAAGGAACCAAAACATCACTATTGGGTCCAAAAAAGTGGATTCAGTGCATTCATTTCGTTTCTGGACGAATCGGTGCATCGTTTCATTTCCGGCCCGGATCAGGGAATTAAATGCAACACCGGCATGGTTTTCGGCACAAAAACGAAACTGACCCAAACGAACCAAAACATCACTATTGGGTCAGAAAAAGTGGATTCGGCGCGTTCGTTTCATTTCTAGACGAATCGGAGCATCGTTTTGTTTCGGGCACGTATCGGTGCATTAAATGCAACCCCGGCATGGTTTTTGGCACAGTAACGAAACTGATCCAAACGAACCAAAACATCACTATTGGGTCAAAAAGTGGATTGGGTTGGTTCGTTTCATTTCTCGACGAATCGGTGCACCGTTTCATTTCCGGACCGGATCGATGCATTTAATGCAACACCGGCATGGTTTTCGGCACAGTAACAAAATTGACCTAAAACGAACCAAAACGTCCCTATTGGGTCCAAAAAAGTGGATTTGGTGCGTTCGTTTCATTTCTGGACGAATCGGAGCATCGTTTTGTTTTCGTCCTGGATTGGTGCATTAAATGCAACACCAGAATGGTTTTCGGCACAGTAACAAAACTGACCCAAACGAACCAAAACATCACTATTGGGTCCAAAAAAGTGGATTCGGCACGTTCGTTTCATTTCTGGACGAATCGGAGCATCGTTTTGTTTCGGGCACGTATCGGTGCATTAAATGCAACCCCGGCATGGTTGTTGGCGCAGTAACGAAACTGACCCAAACGAACCAAAACATCACTATTGGGTCCAAAAAAGTTGATTCGGTGCGTTCGTTTCATTTCTGGACGAATCGGAGCATCGTTTTGTTTCGGACACGTATCGGTGCATTAAATGCAACCCCGGCATGGTTTTCGGCACGGTAACGAAACTGACCCAAACGAACCAAAACATCACTATTGGGTCCAAAAAAGTGGATTGGGTGTGTTCGTTTCGTTTCTGTATGAATCGGTGCATCCTTTCATTTCTGGCCCGTATCGGTGCATTAAATGCAACACCGGCATGGTTTTTGGCACAGTAACGTAACTGAACCAAACGAACCAAAACATCACTATTTGGTCCAAAAAATTGGATTGGGTGCATTCATTTCGTTTCTGGACGAATCGGAGCATCATTTTGTTTCGGGCCTGTATCGGTGCATTAAATGCATAAATGGCATGGTTTTCGGCACAGTAACAAAACTGACCCAAAAGGAACCAAAACATCACTATTGGGTCCAAAAAAGTGGATTCAGTGCATTCATTTCGTTTCTGGGCGAATCGGTGCATCGTTTCATTTCCGGCCCGGATCAGGGAATTAAATGCAACACCGGCATGGTTTTCGGCACAGAAACGAAACTGACCCAAACGAACCAAAACATCACTATTGGGTCAGAAAAAGTGGATTCGGCGCGTTCGTTTCATTTCTAGACGAATCGGAGCATCGTTTTGTTTCGGGCACGTATCGGTGCATTAAATGCAACCCCGGCATGGTTTTTGGCACAGTAACGAAACTGATCCAAACGAACCAAAACATCACTATTGGGTCAAAAAGTGGATTGGGTTGGTTCGTTTCATTTCTCGACGAATCGGTGCACCGTTTCATTTCCGGACCGGATCGATGCATTTAATGCAACACCGGCATGGTTTTCGGCACAGTAACAAAATTGACCTAAAACGAACCAAAACGTCCCTATTGGGTCCAAAAAAGTGGATTTGGTGCGTTCGTTTCATTTCTGGACGAATCGGAGCATCGTTTTGTTTTCGTCCTGGATTGGTGCATTAAATGCAACACCAGAATGGTTTTCGGCACAGTAACAAAACTGACCCAAACGAACCAAAACATCACTATTGGGTCCAGAAAAGTGGATTCGGCGCGTTCGTTTCATTTCTGGACGAATCGGAGCATCGTTTTGTTTCGGGCACGTATCGGTGCATTAAATGCAACCCCGGCATGGTTGTTGGCGCAGTAACGAAACTGACCCAAACGAACCAAAACATCACTATTGGGTCCAAAAAAGTTGATTCGGTGCGTTCGTTTCATTTCTGGACGAATCGGAGCATCGTTTTGTTTCGGACACGTATCGGTGCATTAAATGCAACCCCGGCATGGTTTTCGGCACGGTAACGAAACTGACCCAAACGAACCAAAACATCACTATTGGGTCCAAAAAAGTGGATTGGGTGTGTTCGTTTCGTTTCTGGATGAATCGGTGCATCCTTTCATTTCTGGCCCGTATCGGTGCATTAAATGCAACACCGGCATGGTTTTTGGCACAGTAACGTAACTGAACCAAACGAACCAAAACATCACTATTTGGTCCAGAAAATTGGATTGGGTGCATTCATTTCGTTTCTGGACGAATCGGAGCATCATTTTTTTTCGGGCCTGTATCGGTGCATTAAATGCATAAATGGCATGGTTTTCGGCACAGTAACAAAACTGACCCAAAAGGAACCAAAACATCACTATTGGGTCCAAAAAAGTGGATTCAGTGCATTCATTTCGTTTCTGGACGAATCGGTGCATCGTTTCATTTCCGGCCCGGATCAGGGAATTAAATGCAACACCGGCATGGTTTTCGGCACAGAAACGAAACTGACCCAAACGAACCAAAACATCACTATTGGGTCAGAAAAAGTGGATTCGGCGCGTTCGTTTCATTTCTAGACGAATCGGAGCATCGTTTTGTTTCGGGCACGTATCGGTGCATTAAATGCAACCCCGGCATGGTTTTTGGCACAGTAACGAAACTGATCCAAACGAACCAAAACATCACTATTGGGTCAAAAAGTGGATTGGGTTGGTTCGTTTCATTTCTCGACGAATCGGTGCACCGTTTCATTTCCGGACCGGATCGATGCATTTAATGCAACACCGGCATGGTTTTCGGCACAGTAACAAAATTGACCTAAAACGAACCAAAACGTCCCTATTGGGTCCAAAAAAGTGGATTTGGTGCGTTCGTTTCATTTCTGGACGAATCGGAGCATCGTTTTGTTTTCGTCCTGGATTGGTGCATTAAATGCAACACCAGAATGGTTTTCGGCACAGTAACAAAACTGACCCAAACGAACCAAAACATCACTATTGGGTCCAAAAAAGTGGATTCGGCGCGTTCGTTTCATTTCTGGACGAATCGGAGCATCGTTTTGTTTCGGGCACGTATCGGTGCATTAAATGCAACCCCGGCATGGTTGTTGGCGCAGTAACGAAACTGACCCAAACGAACCAAAACATCACTATTGGGTCCAAAAAAGTTGATTCGGTGCGTTCGTTTCATTTCTGGACGAATCGGAGCATCGTTTTGTTTCGGACACGTATCGGTGCATTAAATGCAACCCCGGCATGGTTTTCGGCACGGTAACGAAACTGACCCAAACGAACCAAAACATCACTATTGGGTCCAAAAAAGTGGATTGGGTGTGTTCGTTTCGTTTCTGGATGAATCGGTGCATCCTTTCATTTCTGGCCCGTATCGGTGCATTAAATGCAACACCGGCATGGTTTTTGGCACAGTAACGTAACTGAACCAAACGAACCAAAACATCACTATTTGGTCCAAAAAATTGGATTGGGTGCATTCATTTCGTTTCTGGACGAATCGGAGCATCATTTTGTTTCGGGCCTGTATCGGTGCATTAAATGCATAAATGGCATGGTTTTCGGCACAGTAACAAAACTGACCCAAAAGGAACCAAAACATCACTATTGGGTCCAAAAAAGTGGATTCAGTGCATTCATTTCGTTTCTGGGCGAATCGGTGCATCGTTTCATTTCCGGCCCGGATCAGGGAATTAAATGCAACACCGGCATGGTTTTCGGCACAGAAACGAAACTGACCCAAACGAACCAAAACATCACTATTGGGTCAGAAAAAGTGGATTCGGCGCGTTCGTTTCATTTCTAGACGAATCGGAGCATCGTTTTGTTTCGGGCACGTATCGGTGCATTAAATGCAACCCCGGCATGGTTTTTGGCACAGTAACGAAACTGATCCAAACGAACCAAAACATCACTATTGGGTCAAAAAGTGGATTGGGTTGGTTCGTTTCATTTCTCGACGAATCGGTGCACCGTTTCATTTCCGGACCGGATCGATGCATTTAATGCAACACCGGCATGGTTTTCGGCACAGTAACAAAATTGACCTAAAACGAACCAAAACGTCCCTATTGGGTCCAAAAAAGTGGATTTGGTGCGTTCGTTTCATTTCTGGACGAATCGGAGCATCGTTTTGTTTTCGTCCTGGATTGGTGCATTAAATGCAACACCAGAATGGTTTTCGGCACAGTAACAAAACTGACCCAAACGAACCAAAACATCACTATTGGGTCCAAAAAAGTGGATTCGGCGCGTTCGTTTCATTTCTGGACGAATCGGAGCATCGTTTTGTTTCGGGCACGTATCGGTGCATTAAATGCAACCCCGGCATGGTTGTTGGCGCAGTAACGAAACTGACCCAAACGAACCAAAACATCACTATTGGGTCCAAAAAAGTTGATTCGGTGCGTTCGTTTCATTTCTGGACGAATCGGAGCATCGTTTTGTTTCGGACACGTATCGGTGCATTAAATGCAACCCCGGCATGGTTTTCGGCACGGTAACGAAACTGACCCAAACGAACCAAAACATCACTATTGGGTCCAAAAAAGTGGATTGGGTGTGTTCGTTTCGTTTCTGGATGAATCGGTGCATCCTTTCATTTCTGGCCCGTATCGGTGCATTAAATGCAACACCGGCATGGTTTTTGGCACAGTAACGTAACTGAACCAAACGAACCAAAACATCACTATTTGGTCCAAAAAATTGGATTGGGTGCATTCATTTCGTTTCTGGACGAATCGGAGCATCATTTTGTTTCGGGCCTGTATCGGTGCATTAAATGCATAAATGGCATGGTTTTCGGCACAGTAACAAAACTGACCCAAAAGGAACCAAAACATCACTATTGGGTCCAAAAAAGTGGATTGGGTGTGTTCGTTTCGTTTCTGGATGAATCGGTGCATCCTTTCATTTCTGGCCCGTATCGGTGCATTAAATGCAACACCGGCATGGTTTTTGGCACAGTAACGTAACTGAACCAAACGAACCAAAACATCACTATTTGGTCCAGAAAATTGGATTGGGTGCATTCATTTCGTTTCTGGACGAATCGGAGCATCATTTTTTTTCGGGCCTGTATCGGTGCATTAAATGCATAAATGGCATGGTTTTCGGCACAGTAACAAAACTGACCCAAAAGGAACCAAAACATCACTATTGGGTCCAAAAAAGTGGATTCAGTGCATTCATTTCGTTTCTGGACGAATCGGTGCATCGTTTCATTTCCGGCCCGGATCAGGGAATTAAATGCAACACCGGCATGGTTTTCGGCACAGAAACGAAACTGACCCAAACGAACCAAAACATCACTATTGGGTCAGAAAAAGTGGATTCGGCGCGTTCGTTTCATTTCTAGACGAATCGGAGCATCGTTTTGTTTCGGGCACGTATCGGTGCATTAAATGCAACCCCGGCATGGTTTTTGGCACAGTAACGAAACTGATCCAAACGAACCAAAACATCACTATTGGGTCAAAAAGTGGATTGGGTTGGTTCGTTTCATTTCTCGACGAATCGGTGCACCGTTTCATTTCCGGACCGGATCGATGCATTTAATGCAACACCGGCATGGTTTTCGGCACAGTAACAAAATTGACCTAAAACGAACCAAAACGTCCCTATTGGGTCCAAAAAAGTGGATTTGGTGCGTTCGTTTCATTTCTGGACGAATCGGAGCATCGTTTTGTTTTCGTCCTGGATTGGTGCATTAAATGCAACACCAGAATGGTTTTCGGCACAGTAACAAAACTGACCCAAACGAACCAAAACATCACTATTGGGTCCAAAAAAGTGGATTCGGCGCGTTCGTTTCATTTCTGGACGAATCGGAGCATCGTTTTGTTTCGGGCACGTATCGGTGCATTAAATGCAACCCCGGCATGGTTGTTGGCGCAGTAACGAAACTGACCCAAACGAACCAAAACATCACTATTGGGTCCAAAAAAGTTGATTCGGTGCGTTCGTTTCATTTCTGGACGAATCGGAGCATCGTTTTGTTTCGGACACGTATCGGTGCATTAAATGCAACCCCGGCATGGTTTTCGGCACGGTAACGAAACTGACCCAAACGAACCAAAACATCACTATTGGGTCCAAAAAAGTGGATTGGGTGTGTTCGTTTCGTTTCTGGATGAATCGGTGCATCCTTTCATTTCTGGCCCGTATCGGTGCATTAAATGCAACACCGGCATGGTTTTTGGCACAGTAACGTAACTGAACCAAACGAACCAAAACATCACTATTTGGTCCAAAAAATTGGATTGGGTGCATTCATTTCGTTTCTGGACGAATCGGAGCATCATTTTGTTTCGGGCCTGTATCGGTGCATTAAATGCATAAATGGCATGGTTTTCGGCACAGTAACAAAACTGACCCAAAAGGAACCAAAACATCACTATTGGGTCCAAAAAAGTGGATTCAGTGCATTCATTTCGTTTCTGGGCGAATCGGTGCATCGTTTCATTTCCGGCCCGGATCAGGGAATTAAATGCAACACCGGCATGGTTTTCGGCACAGAAACGAAACTGACCCAAACGAACCAAAACATCACTATTGGGTCAGAAAAAGTGGATTCGGCGCGTTCGTTTCATTTCTAGACGAATCGGAGCATCGTTTTGTTTCGGGCACGTATCGGTGCATTAAATGCAACCCCGGCATGGTTTTTGGCACAGTAACGAAACTGATCCAAACGAACCAAAACATCACTATTGGGTCAAAAAGTGGATTGGGTTGGTTCGTTTCATTTCTCGACGAATCGGTGCACCGTTTCATTTCCGGACCGGATCGATGCATTTAATGCAACACCGGCATGGTTTTCGGCACAGTAACAAAATTGACCTAAAACGAACCAAAACGTCCCTATTGGGTCCAAAAAAGTGGATTTGGTGCGTTCGTTTCATTTCTGGACGAATCGGAGCATCGTTTTGTTTTCGTCCTGGATTGGTGCATTAAATGCAACACCAGAATGGTTTTCGGCACAGTAACAAAACTGACCCAAACGAACCAAAACATCACTATTGGGTCCAAAAAAGTGGATTCGGCGCGTTCGTTTCATTTCTGGACGAATCGGAGCATCGTTTTGTTTCGGGCACGTATCGGTGCATTAAATGCAACCCCGGCATGGTTGTTGGCGCAGTAACGAAACTGACCCAAACGAACCAAAACATCACTATTGGGTCCAAAAAAGTTGATTCGGTGCGTTCGTTTCATTTCTGGACGAATCGGAGCATCGTTTTGTTTCGGACACGTATCGGTGCATTAAATGCAACCCCGGCATGGTTTTCGGCACGGTAACGAAACTGACCCAAACGAACCAAAACATCACTATTGGGTCCAAAAAAGTGGATTGGGTGTGTTCGTTTCGTTTCTGGATGAATCGGTGCATCCTTTCATTTCTGGCCCGTATCGGTGCATTAAATGCAACACCGGCATGGTTTTTGGCACAG
Organism: Echinochloa phyllopogon; assembly: GCA_033239725.1. Classification (NCBI taxonomy): domain Eukaryota; kingdom Viridiplantae; phylum Streptophyta; class Magnoliopsida; order Poales; family Poaceae; genus Echinochloa; species Echinochloa phyllopogon. Next base: position 38,101,815 of record BTCW01000018.1, read on the forward strand.
TAACGTAACTGAACCAAACGAACCAAAACATCACTATTTGGTCCAAAAAATTGGATTGGGTGCATTCATTTCGTTTCTGGACGAATCGGAGCATCATTTTGTTTCGGGCCTGTATCGGTGCATTAAATGCATAAATGGCATGGTTTTCGGCACAGTAACAAAACTGACCCAAAAGGAACCAAAACATCACTATTGGGTCCAAAAAAGTGGATTCAGTGCATTCATTTCGTTTCTGGGCGAATCGGTGCATCGTTTCATTTCCGGCCCGGATCAGGGAATTAAATGCAACACCGGCATGGTTTTCGGCACAGAAACGAAACTGACCCAAACGAACCAAAACATCACTATTGGGTCAGAAAAAGTGGATTCGGCGCGTTCGTTTCATTTCTAGACGAATCGGAGCATCGTTTTGTTTCGGGCACGTATCGGTGCATTAAATGCAACCCCGGCATGGTTTTTGGCACAGTAACGAAACTGATCCAAACGAACCAAAACATCACTATTGGGTCAAAAAGTGGATTGGGTTGGTTCGTTTCATTTCTCGACGAATCGGTGCACCGTTTCATTTCCGGACCGGATCGATGCATTTAATGCAACACCGGCATGGTTTTCGGCACAGTAACAAAATTGACCTAAAACGAACCAAAACGTCCCTTGGATTTGGTGCGTTCGTTTCATTTCTGGACGAATCGGAGCATCGTTTTGTTTTCGTCCTGGATTGGTGCATTAAATGCAACACCAGAATGGTTTTCGGCACAGTAACAAAACTGACCCAAACGAACCAAAACATCACTATTGGGTCCAAAAAAGTGGATTCGGCGCGTTCGTTTCATTTCTGGACGAATCGGAGCATCGTTTTGTTTCGGGCACGTATCGGTGCATTAAATGCAACCCCGGCATGGTTGTTGGCGCAGTAACGAAACTGACCCAAACGAACCAAAACATCACTATTGGGTCCAAAAAAGTTGATTCGGTGCGTTCGTTTCATTTCTGGACGAATCGGAGCATCGTTTTGTTTCGGACACGTATCGGTGCATTAAATGCAACCCCGGCATGGTTTTCGGCACGGTAACGAAACTGACCCAAACGAACCAAAACATCACTATTGGGTCCAAAAAAGTGGATTGGGTGTGTTCGTTTCGTTTCTGGATGAATCGGTGCATCCTTTCATTTCTGGCCCGTATCGGTGCATTAAATGCAACACCGGCATGGTTTTTGGCACAGTAACGTAACTGAACCAAACGAACCAAAACATCACTATTTGGTCCAAAAAATTGGATTGGGTGCATTCATTTCGTTTCTGGACGAATCGGAGCATCATTTTGTTTCGGGCCTGTATCGGTGCATTAAATGCATAAATGGCATGGTTTTCGGCACAGTAACAAAACTGACCCAAAAGGAACCAAAACATCACTATTGGGTCCAAAAAAGTGGATTCAGTGCATTCATTTCGTTTCTGGGCGAATCGGTGCATCGTTTCATTTCCGGCCCGGATCAGGGAATTAAATGCAACACCGGCATGGTTTTCGGCACAGAAACGAAACTGACCCAAACGAACCAAAACATCACTATTGGGTCAGAAAAAGTGGATTCGGCGCGTTCGTTTCATTTCTAGACGAATCGGAGCATCGTTTTGTTTCGGGCACGTATCGGTGCATTAAATGCAACCCCGGCATGGTTTTTGGCACAGTAACGAAACTGATCCAAACGAACCAAAACATCACTATTGGGTCAAAAAGTGGATTGGGTTGGTTCGTTTCATTTCTCGACGAATCGGTGCACCGTTTCATTTCCGGACCGGATCGATGCATTTAATGCAACACCGGCATGGTTTTCGGCACAGTAACAAAATTGACCTAAAACGAACCAAAACGTCCCTTGGATTTGGTGCGTTCGTTTCATTTCTGGACGAATCGGAGCATCGTTTTGTTTTCGTCCTGGATTGGTGCATTAAATGCAACACCAGAATGGTTTTCGGCACAGTAACAAAACTGACCCAAACGAACCAAAACATCACTATTGGGTCCAAAAAAGTGGATTCGGCGCGTTCGTTTCATTTCTGGACGAATCGGAGCATCGTTTTGTTTCGGGCACGTATCGGTGCATTAAATGCAACCCCGGCATGGTTGTTGGCGCAGTAACGAAACTGACCCAAACGAACCAAAACATCACTATTGGGTCCAAAAAAGTTGATTCGGTGCGTTCGTTTCATTTCTGGACGAATCGGAGCATCGTTTTGTTTCGGACACGTATCGGTGCATTAAATGCAACCCCGGCATGGTTTTCGGCACGGTAACGAAACTGACCCAAACGAACCAAAACATCACTATTGGGTCCAAAAAAGTGGATTGGGTGTCTTCGTTTCGTTTCTGGATGAATCGGTGCATCCTTTCATTTCTGGCCCGTATCGGTGCATTAAATGCAACACCGGCATGGTTTTTGGCACAGTAACGTAACTGAACCAAACGAACCAAAACATCACTATTTGGTCCAGAAAATTGGATTGGGTGCATTCATTTCGTTTCTGGACGAATCGGAGCATCATTTTTTTTCGGGCCTGTATCGGTGCATTAAATGCATAAATGGCATGGTTTTCGGCACAGTAACAAAACTGACCCAAAAGGAACCAAAACATCACTATTGGGTCCAAAAAAGTGGATTCAGTGCATTCATTTCGTTTCTGGACGAATCGGTGCATCGTTTCATTTCCGGCCCGGATCAGGGAATTAAATGCAACACCGGCATGGTTTTCGGCACAGAAACGAAACTGACCCAAACGAACCAAAACATCACTATTGGGTCAGAAAAAGTGGATTCAGCGCGTTCGTTTCATTTCTAGACGAATCGGAGCATCGTTTTGTTTCGGGCACGTATCGGTGCATTAAATGCAACCCCGGCATGGTTTTTGGCACAGTAACGAAACTGATCCAAACGAACCAAAACATCACTATTGGGTCAAAAAGTGGATTGGGTTGGTTCGTTTCATTTCTCGACGAATCGGTGCACCGTTTCATTTCCGGACCGGATCGATGCATTTAATGCAACACCGGCATGGTTTTCGGCACAGTAACAAAATTGACCTAAAACGAACCAAAACGTCCCTTGGATTTGGTGCGTTCGTTTCATTTCTGGACGAATCGGAGCATCGTTTTGTTTTCGTCCTGGATTGGTGCATTAAATGCAACACCAGAATGGTTTTCGGCACAGTAACAAAACTGACCCAAACGAACCAAAACATCACTATTGGGTCCAAAAAAGTGGATTCGGCGCGTTCGTTTCATTTCTGGACGAATCGGAGCATCGTTTTGTTTCGGGCACGTATCGGTGCATTAAATGCAACCCCGGCATGGTTGTTGGCGCAGTAACGAAACTGACCCAAACGAACCAAAACATCACTATTGGGTCCAAAAAAGTTGATTCGGTGCGTTCGTTTCATTTCTGGACGAATCGGAGCATCGTTTTGTTTCGGACACGTATCGGTGCATTAAATGCAACCCCGGCATGGTTTTCGGCACGGTAACGAAACTGACCCAAACGAACCAAAACATCACTATTGGGTCCAAAAAAGTGGATTGGGTGTGTTCGTTTCGTTTCTGGATGAATCGGTGCATCCTTTCATTTCTGGCCCGTATCGGTGCATTAAATGCAACACCGGCATGGTTTTTGGCACAGTAACGTAACTGAACCAAACGAACCAAAACATCACTATTTGGTCCAGAAAATTGGATTGGGTGCATTCATTTCGTTTCTGGACGAATCGGAGCATCATTTTTTTTCGGGCCTGTATCGGTGCATTAAATGCATAAATGGCATGGTTTTCGGCACAGTAACGAAACTGACCCAAAAGGAACCAAAACATCACTATTGGGTCCAAAAAAGTGGATTCAGTGCATTCATTTCGTTTCTGGACGAATCGGTGCATCGTTTCATTTCCGGCCCGGATCAGGGAATTAAATGCAACACCGGCATGGTTTTCGACACAGAAACGAAACTGACCCAAACGAACCAAAACATCACTATTGGGTCAGAAAAAGTGGATTCGGCGCGTTCGTTTCATTTCTAGACGAATCGGAGCATCGTTTTGTTTCGGGCACGTATCGGTGCATTAAATGCAACCCCGGCATGGTTTTTGGCACAGTAACGAAACTGATCCAAACGAACCAAAACATCACTATTGGGTCAAAAAGTGGATTGGGTTGGTTCGTTTCATTTCTCGACGAATCGGTGCACCGTTTCATTTCCGGACCGGATCGATGCATTTAATGCAACACCGGCATGGTTTTCGGCACAGTAACAAAATTGACCTAAAACGAACCAAAACGTCCCTTGGATTTGGTGCGTTCGTTTCATTTCTGGACGAATCGGAGCATCGTTTTGTTTTCGTCCTGGATTGGTGCATTAAATGCAACACCAGAATGGTTTTCGGCACAGTAACAAAACTGACCCAAACGAACCAAAACATCACTATTGGGTCCAAAAAAGTGGATTCGGCGCGTTCGTTTCATTTCTGGACGAATCGGAGCATCGTTTTGTTTCGGGCACGTATTGGTGCATTAAATGCAACCCCGGCATGGTTGTTGGCGCAGTAACGAAACTGACCCAAACGAACCAAAACATCACTATTGGGTCCAAAAAAGTTGATTCGGTGCGTTCGTTTCATTTCTGGACGAATCGGAGCATCGTTTTGTTTCAGACACGTATCGGTGCATTAAATGCAACCCCGGCATGGTTTTCGGCACGGTAACGAAACTGACCCAAACGAACCAAAACATCACTATTGGGTCCAAAAAAGTGGATTGGGTGTGTTCGTTTCGTTTCTGGATGAATCGGTGCATCCTTTCATTTCTGGCCCGTATCGGTGCATTAAATGCAACACCGGCATGGTTTTTGGCACAGTAACGTAACTGAACCAAACGAACCAAAACATCACTATTTGGTCCAGAAAATTGGATTGGGTGCATTCATTTCGTTTCTGGACGAATCGGAGCATCATTTTTTTTCGGGCCTGTATCGGTGCATTAAATGCATAAATGGCATGGTTTTTGGCACAGTAACAAAACTGACCCAAAAGGAACCAAAATATCACTATTGGGTCCAAAAAAGTGGATTCAGTGCATTCATTTCGTTTCTGGGCGAATCGGTGCATCGTTTCATTTCCGGCCCGGATCAGGGAATTAAATGCAACACCGGCATGGTTTTCGACACAGAAACGAAACTGACCCAAACGAACCAAAACATCACTATTGGGTCAGAAAAAGTGGATTCGGCGCGTTCGTTTCATTTCTAGACGAATCGGAGCATCGTTTTGTTTCGGGCACGTATCGATGCATTAAATGCAACCCCGGCATGGTTTTTGGCACAGTAACGAAACTGATCCAAACGAACCAAAACATCACTATTGGGTCAAAAAGTGGATTGGGTTGGTTCGTTTCATTTCTCGACGAATCGGTGCACCGTTTCATTTCCGGACCGGATCGATGCATTTAATGCAACACCGGCATGGTTTTCGGCACAGTAACAAAATTGACCTAAAACGAACCAAAACGTCCCTATTGGGTCCAAAAAAGTGGATTTGGTGCGTTCGTTTCATTTCTGGACGAATCGGAGCATCGTTTTGTTTTCGTCCTGGATTGGTGCATTAAATGCAACACCAGAATGGTTTTCGGCACAGTAACAAAACTGACCCAAACGAACCAAAACATCACTATTGGGTCCAAAAAAGTGGATTCGGCGCGTTCGTTTCATTTCTGGACGAATCGGAGCATCGTTTTGTTTCGGGCACGTATCGGTGCATTAAATGCAACCCCGGCATGGTTGTTGGCGCAGTAACGAAACTGACCCAAACGAACCAAAACATCACTATTGGGTCCAAAAAAGTTGATTCGGTGCGTTCGTTTCATTTCTGGACGAATCGGAGCATCGTTTTGTTTCGGACACGTATCGGTGCATTAAATGCAACCCCGGCATGGTTTTCGGCACGGTAACGAAACTGACCCAAACGAACCAAAACATCACTATTGGGTCCAAAAAAGTGGATTGGGTGTGTTCGTTTCGTTTCTGGATGAATCGGTGCATCCTTTCATTTCTGGCCCGTATCGGTGCATTAAATGCAACACCGGCATGGTTTTTGGCACAGTAACGTAACTGAACCAAACGAACCAAAACATCACTATTTGGTCCAGAAAATTGGATTGGGTGCATTCATTTCGTTTCTGGACGAATCGGAGCATCATTTTTTTTCGGGCCTGTATCGGTGCATTAAATGCATAAATGGCATGGTTTTCGGCACAGTAACGAAACTGACCCAAAAGGAACCAAAACATCACTATTGGGTCCAAAAAAGTGGATTCAGTGCATTCATTTCGTTTCTGGGCGAATCGGTGCATCGTTTCATTTCCGGCCCGGATCAGGGAATTAAATGCAACACCGGCATGGTTTTCGACACAGAAACGAAACTGACCCAAACGAACCAAAACATCACTATTGGGTCAGAAAAAGTGGATTCGGCGCGTTCGTTTCATTTCTAGACGAATCGGAGCATCGTTTTGTTTCGGGCACGTATCGGTGCATTAAATGCAACCCCGGCATGGTTTTTGGCACAGTAACGAAACTGATCCAAACGAACCAAAACATCACTATTGGGTCAAAAAGTGGATTGGGTTGGTTCGTTTCATTTCTCGATGAATCGGTGCACCGTTTCATTTCCGGACCGGATCGATGCATTTAATGCAACACCGGCATGGTTTTCGGCACAGTAACAAAATTGACCTAAAACGAACCAAAACGTCCCTATTGGGTCCAAAAAAGTGGATTTGGTGCGTTCATTTCATTTCTGGACGAATCGGAGCATCGTTTTGTTTTCGTCCTGGATTGGTGCATTAAATGCAACACCAGAATGGTTTTCGGCACAGTAACAAAACTGACCCAAACGAACCAAAACATCACTATTGGGTCCAAAAAAGTGGATTCGGCGCGTTCGTTTCATTTCTGGACGAATCGGAGCATCGTTTTGTTTCGGGCACGTATCGGTGCATTAAATGCAACCCCGGCATGGTTGTTGGCGCAGTAACGAAACTGACCCAAACGAACCAAAACATCACTATTGGGTCCAAAAAAGTTGATTCGGTGCGTTCGTTTCATTTCTGGACGAATCGGAGCATCGTTTTGTTTCGGACACGTATCGGTGCATTAAATGCAACCCCGGCATGGTTTTCGGCACGGTAACGAAACTGACCCAAACGAACCAAAACATCACTATTGGGTCCAAAAAAGTGGATTGGGTGTGTTCGTTTTGTTTCTGGATGAATCGGTGCATCCTTTCATTTCTGGCCCGTATCGGTGCATTAAATGCAACACCGGCATGGTTTTTGGCACAGTAACGTAACTGAACCAAACGAACCAAAACATCACTATTTGGTCCAGAAAATTGGATTGGGTGCATTCATTTCGTTTCTGGACGAATCGGAGCATCATTTTTTTTCGGGCCTGTATCGGTGCATTAAATGCATAAATGGCATGGTTTTCGGCACAGTAACGAAACTGACCCAAAAGGAACCAAAACATCACTATTGGGTCCAAAAAAGTGGATTCAGTGCATTCATTTCGTTTCTGGACGAATCGGTGCATCGTTTCATTTCCGGCCCGGATCAGGGAATTAAATGCAACACCGGCATGGTTTTCGACACAGAAACGAAACTGACCCAAACGAACCAAAACATCACTATTGGGTCAGAAAAAGTGGATTCGGCGCGTTCGTTTCATTTCTAGACGAATCGGAGCATCGTTTTGTTACGGGCACGTATCGGTGCATTAAATGCAACCCCGGCATGGTTTTTGGCACAGTAACGAAACTGATCCAAACGAACCAAAACATCACTATTGGGTCAAAAAGTGGATTGGGTTGGTTCGTTTCATTTCTCGACGAATCGGTGCACCGTTTCATTTCCGGACCGGATCGATGCATTTAATGCAACACCGGCATGGTTTTCGGCACAGTAACAAAATTGACCTAAAACGAACCAAAACGTCCCATGGATTTGGTGCGTTCGTTTCATTTCTGGACGAATCGGAGCATCGTTTTGTTTTCGTCCTGGATTGGTGCATTAAATGCAACACCAGAATGGTTTTCGGCACAGTAACAAAACTGACCCAAACGAACCAAAACATCACTATTGGGTCCAAAAAAGTGGATTCGGCGCGTTCGTTTCATTTCTGGACGAATCGGAGCATCGTTTTGTTTCGGGCACGTATCGGTGCATTAAATGCAACCCCGGCATGGTTGTTGGCGCAGTAACGAAACTGACCCAAACGAACCAAAACATCACTATTGGGTCCAAAAAAGTTGATTCGGTGCGTTCGTTTCATTTCTGGACGAATCGGAGCATCGTTTTGTTTCGGACACGTATCGGTGCATTAAATGCAACCCCGGCATGGTTTTCGGCACGGTAACGAAACTGACCCAAACGAACCAAAACATCACTATTGGGTCCAAAAAAGTGGATTGGGTGTGTTCGTTTCGTTTCTGGATGAATCGGTGCATCCTTTCATTTCTGGCCCGTATCGGTGCATTAAATGCAACACCGGCATGGTTTTTGGCACAGTAACGTAACTGAACCAAACGAACCAAAACATCACTATTTGGTCCAAAAAATTGGATTGGGTGCATTCATTTCGTTTCTGGACGAATCGGAGCATCATTTTTTTTCGGGCCTGTATCGGTGCATTAAATGCATAAATGGCATGGTTTTCGGCACAGTAACAAAACTGACCCAAAAGGAACCAAAACATCACTATTGGGTCCAAAAAAGTGGATTCAGTGCATTCATTTCGTTTCTGGACGAATCGGTGCATCGTTTCATTTCCGGCCCGGATCAGGGAATTAAATGCAACACCGGCATGGTTTTCGACACAGAAACGAAACTGACCCAAACGAACCAAAACATCACTATTGGGTCAGAAAAAGTGGATTCGGCGCGTTCGTTTCATTTCTAGACGAATCGGAGCATCGTTTTGTTTCGGGCACGTATCGGTGCATTAAATGCAACCCCGGCATGGTTTTTGGCACAGTAACGAAACTGATCCAAACGAACCAAAACATCACTATTGGGTCAAAAAGTGGATTGGGTTGGTTCGTTTCATTTCTCGACGAATCGGTGCACCGTTTCATTTCCGGACCGGATCGATGCATTTAATGCAACACCGGCATGGTTTTCGGCACAATAACAAAATTGACCTAAAACGAACCAAAACGTCCCTTGGATTTGGTGCGTTCGTTTCATTTCTGGACGAATCGGAGCATCGTTTTGTTTTCGTCCTGGATTGGTGCATTAAATGCAACACCAGAATGGTTTTCGGCACAGTAACAAAACTGACCCAAACGAACCAAAACATCACTATTGGGTCCAAAAAAGTGGATTCGGCGCGTTCGTTTCATTTCTGGACGAATCGGAGCATCGTTTTGTTTCGGGCACGTATCGGTGCATTAAATGCAACCCCGGCATGGTTGTTGGCGCAGTAACGAAACTGACCCAAACGAACCAAAACATCACTATTGGGTCCAAAAAAGTTGATTCGGTGCGTTCGTTTCATTTCTGGACGAATCGGAGCATCGTTTTGTTTCGGACACGTATCGGTGCATTAAATGCAACCCCGGCATGGTTTTCGGCACGGTAAGGAAACTGACCCAAACGAACCAAAACATCACTATTGGGTCCAAAAAAGTGGATTGGGTGTGTTCGTTTCGTTTCTGGATGAATCGGTGCATCCTTTCATTTCTGGCCCGTATCGGTGCATTAAATGCAACACCGGCATGGTTTTTGGCACAGTAACGTAACTGAACCAAACGAACCAAAACATCACTATTTGGTCTAGAAAATTGGATTGGGTGCATTCATTTCGTTTCTGGACGAATCGGAGCATCATTTTGTTTCGGGCCTGTATCGGTGCATTAAATGCATAAATGGCATGGTTTTCGGCACAGTAATAAAACTGACCCAAAAGGAACCAAAACATCACTATTGGGTCCAAAAAAGTGGATTCAGTGCATTCATTTCATTTCTGGACGAATCGGTGCATCGTTTCATTTCCGGCCCGGATCAGGGAATTAAATGCAACACCGGCATGGTTTTCGGCACAGAAACGAAACTGACCCAAACGAACCAAAACATCACTATTGGGTCAGAAAAAGTGGATTCGGCGCGTTCGTTTCATTTCTAGACGAATCGGAGCATCGTTTTGTTTCGGGCACGTATCGGTGCATTAAATGCAACCCCGGCATGGTTTTTGGCGCAGTAACGAAACTGATCCAAACGAACCAAAACATCACTATTGGGTCAAAAAGTGGATTGGGTTGGTTCGTTTCATTTCTCGACGAATCGGTGCACCGTTTCATTTCCGGACCGGATCGATGCATTTAATGCAACACCGGCATGGTTTTCGGCACAGTAACAAAATTGACCTAAAACGAACCAAAACGTCCCTATTGGGTCCAAAAAAGTGGATTTGGTGCGTTCGTTTCATTTCTGGACGAATCGGAGCATCGTTTTGTTTTCGTCCTGGATTGGTGCATTAAATGCAACACCAGAATGGTTTTCGGCACAGTAACAAAACTGACCCAAACGAACCAAAACATCACTATTGGGTCCAAAAAAGTGGATTCGGCACGTTCGTTTCATTTCTGGACGAATCGAAGCATCGTTTTGTTTCGGGCACGTATCGGTGCATTAAATGCAACCCCGGCATGGTTGTTGGCGCAGTAACGAAACTGACCCAAACGAACCAAAACATTACTATTGGGTCCAAAAAAGTTGATTCGGTGCGTTCGTTTCATTTCTGGACGAATCGGAGCATCGTTTTGTTTCGGACACATATCGGTGCATTAAATGCAACCCCGGCATGGTTTTCGGCACGGTAACGAAACTGACCCAAACGAACCAAAACATCACTATTGGGTCCAAAAAAGTGGATTGGGTGTGTTCGTTTCGTTTCTGGATGAATCGGTGCATCCTTTCATTTCTGGCCCGTATCGGTGCATTAAATGCAACACCGGCATGGTTTTTGGCACAGTAACGTAACTGAACCAAACGAACCAAAACATCACTATTTGGTCCAGAAAATTGGATTAGGTGCATTCATTTCGTTTCTGGACGAATCGGAGCAACATTTTGTTTCGGGCCTATATCGGTGCATTAAATGCATAAATGGCATGGTTTTCGGCACAGTAACAAAACTGACCCAAAAGGAACCAAAACATCACTATTGGGTCCAAAAAAGTGGATTCAGTGCATTCATTTCGTTTCTGGACGAATCGGTGCATCGTTTCATTTCCGGCCCGGATCAGGGAATTAAATGCAACACCGGCATGGTTTTCGGCACAGAAACGAAACTGACCCAAACGAACCAAAACATCACTATTGGGTCAGAAAAAGTGGATTCGGCGCGTTCGTTTCATTTCTAGACGAATCGGAGCATCGTTTTGTTTCGGGCACGTATCGGTGCATTAAATGCAACCCCGGCATGGTTTTTGGCACAGTAACGAAACTGATCCAAACGAACCAAAACATCACTATTGGGTCAAAAAGTGGATTGGGTTGGTTCGTTTCATTTCTCGACGAATCGGTGCACCGTTTCATTTCCGGACCGGATCGATGCATTTAATGCAACACCGGCATGGTTTTCGGCACAGTAACAAAATTGACCTAAAACGAACCAAAACGTCCCTATTGGGTCCAAAAAAGTGGATTTGGTGCGTTCGTTTCATTTCTGGATGAATCGGAGCATCGTTTTGTTTTCGTCCTGGATTGGTGCATTAAATGCAACACCAGAATGGTTTTCGGCACAGTAACAAAACTGACCCAAACGAACCAAAACATCACTATTGGGTCCAAAAAAGTGGATTCGGCGCGTTCGTTTCATTTCTGGACGAATCGGAGCATCGTTTTGTTTCGGGCACGTATCGGTGCATTAAATGCAACCCCGGCATGGTTGTTGGCGCAGTAACGAAACTGACCCAAACGAACCAAAACATCACTATTGGGTCCAAAAAAGTTGATTCGGTGCGTTCGTTTCATTTCTGGACGAATCGGAGCATCGTTTTGTTTCGGACACGTATCGGTGCATTAAATGCAACCCCGGCATGGTTTTCGGCACGGTAACGAAACTGACCCAAACGAACCAAAACATCACTATTGGGTCCAAAAAAGTGGATTGGGTGTGTTCGTTTCGTTTCTGGATGAATCGGTGCAGCCTTTCATTTCTGGCCCGTATCGGTGCATTAAATGCAACACCGGCATGGTTTTTGGCACAGTAACGTAACTGAACCAAACGAACCAAAACATCACTATTTGGTCCAGAAAATTGGATTGGGTGCATTCATTTCGTTTCTGGACGAATTGGAGCATCATTTTTTTTCGGGCCTGTATCGGTGCATTAAATGCATAAATGGCATGGTTTTCGGCACAGTAACAAAACTGACCCAAAAGGAACCAAAACATCACTATTGGGTCCAAAAAAGTGGATTCAGTGCATTCATTTCGTTTCTGGACGAATCGGTGCATCGTTTCATTTCCGGCCCGGATCAGGGAATTAAATGCAACACCGGCATGGTTTTCGGCACAGAAACGAAACTGACCCAAACGAACCAAAACATCACTATTGGGTCAGAAAAAGTGGATTCGGCGCGTTCGTTTCATTTCTAGACGAATCGGAGCATCGTTTTGTTTCGGGCACGTATCGGTGCATTAAATGCAACCCCGGCATGGTTTTTGGCACAGTAACGAAACTGATCCAAACGAACCAAAACATCACTATTGGGTCAAAAAGTGGATTGGGTTGGTTCGTTTCATTTCTCGACGAATCGGTGCACCGTTTCATTTCCGGACCGGATCGATGCATTTAATGCAACACCGGCATGGTTTTCGGCACAGTAACAAAATTGACCTAAAACGAACCAAAACGTCCCTATTGGGTCCAAAAAAGTGGATTTGGTGCGTTCGTTTCATTTCTGGACGAATCGGAGCATCGTTTTGTTTTCGTCCTGGATTGGTGCATTAAATGCAACACCAGAATGGTTTTCGGCACAGTAACAAAACTGACCCAAACGAACCAAAACATCACTATTGGGTCCAAAAAAGTGGATTCGGCGCGTTCGTTTCATTTCTGGACGAATCGGAGCATCGTTTTGTTTCGGGCACGTATCGGTGCATTAAATGCAACCCCGGCATGGTTGTTGGCGCAGTAACGAAACTGACCCAAACGAACCAAAACATCACTATTGGGTCCAAAAAAGTTGATTCGGTGCGTTCGTTTCATTTCTGGACGAATCGGAGCATCGTTTTGTTTCGGACACGTATCGGTGCATTAAATGCAACCCCGGCATGGTTTTCGGCACGGTAACGAAACTGACCCAAACGAACCAAAACATCACTATTGGGTCCAAAAAAGTGGATTGGGTGTGTTCGTTTCGTTTCTGGATGAATCGGTGCATCCTTTCATTTCTGGCCCGTATCGGTGCATTAAATGCAACACCGGCATGGTTTTTGGCACAGTAACGTAACTGAACCAAACGAACCAAAACATCACTATTTGGTCCAAAAAATTGGATTGGGTGCATTCATTTCGTTTCTGGACGAATCGGAGCATCATTTTGTTTCGGGCCTGTATCGGTGCATTAAATGCATAAATGGCATGGTTTTCGGCACAGTAACAAAACTGACCCAAAAGGAACCAAAACATCACTATTGGGTCCAAAAAAGTGGATTCAGTGCATTCATTTCGTTTCTGGGCGAATCGGTGCATCGTTTCATTTCCGGCCCGGATCAGGGAATTAAATGCAACACCGGCATGGTTTTCGGCACAGAAACGAAACTGACCCAAACGAACCAAAACATCACTATTGGGTCAGAAAAAGTGGATTCGGCGCGTTCGTTTCATTTCTAGACGAATCGGAGCATCGTTTTGTTTCGGGCACGTATCGGTGCATTAAATGCAACCCCGGCATGGTTTTTGGCACAGTAACGAAACTGATCCAAACGAACCAAAACATCACTATTGGGTCAAAAAGTGGATTGGGTTGGTTCGTTTCATTTCTCGACGAATCGGTGCACCGTTTCATTTCCGGACCGGATCGATGCATTTAATGCAACACCGGCATGGTTTTCGGCACAGTAACAAAATTGACCTAAAACGAACCAAAACGTCCCTATTGGGTCCAAAAAAGTGGATTTGGTGCGTTCGTTTCATTTCTGGACGAATCGGAGCATCGTTTTGTTTTCGTCCTGGATTGGTGCATTAAATGCAACACCAGAATGGTTTTCGGCACAGTAACAAAACTGACCCAAACGAACCAAAACATCACTATTGGGTCCAAAAAAGTTGATTCGGTGCGTTCGTTTCATTTCTGGACGAATCGGAGCATCGTTTTGTTTCGGACACGTATCGGTGCATTAAATGCAACCCCGGCATGGTTTTCGGCACGGTAACGAAACTGACCCAAACGAACCAAAACATCACTATTGGGTCCAAAAAAGTGGATTGGGTGTGTTCGTTTCGTTTCTGGATGAATCGGTGCATCCTTTCATTTCTGGCCCGTATCGGTGCATTAAATGCAACACCGGCATGGTTTTTGGCACAGTAACGTAACTGAACCAAACGAACCAAAACATCACTATTTGGTCCAGAAAATTGGATTGGGTGCATTCATTTCGTTTCTGGACGAATCGGAGCAACATTTTGTTTCGGGCCTATATCGGTGCATTAAATGCATAAATGGCATGGTTTTCGGCACAGTAACAAAACTGACCCAAAAGGAACCAAAACATCACTATTGGGTCCAAAAAAGTGGATTCAGTGCATTCATTTCGTTTCTGGACGAATCGGTGCATCGTTTCATTTCCGGCCCGGATCAGGGAATTAAATGCAACACCGGCATGGTTTTCGGCACAGAAACGAAACTGACCCAAACGAACCAAAACATCACTATTGGGTCAGAAAAAGTGGATTCGGCGCGTTCGTTTCATTTCTAGACGAATCGGAGCATCGTTTTGTTTCGGGCACGTATCGGTGCATTAAATGCAACCCCGGCATGGTTTTTGGCACAGTAACGAAACTGATCCAAACGAACCTAAACATCACTATTGGGTCAAAAAGTGGATTGGGTTGGTTCGTTTCATTTCTCGACGAATCGGTGCACCGTTTCATTTCCGGACCGGATCGATGCATTTAATGCAACACCGGCATGGTTTTCGGCACAGTAACAAAATTGACCTAAAACGAACCAAAACGTCCCTATTGGGTCCAAAAAAGTGGATTTGGTGCGTTCGTTTCATTTCTGGATGAATCGGAGCATCGTTTTGTTTTCGTCCTGGATTGGTGCATTAAATGCAACACCAGAATGGTTTTCGGCACAGTAACAAAACTGACCCAAACGAACCAAAACATCACTATTGGGTCCAAAAAAGTGGATTCGGCGCGTTCGTTTCATTTCTGGACGAATCGGAGCATCGTTTTGTTTCGGGCACGTATCGGTGCATTAAATGCAACCCCGGCATGGTTGTTGGCGCAGTAACGAAACTGACCCAAACGAACCAAAACATCACTATTGGGTCCAAAAAAGTTGATTCGGTGCGTTCGTTTCATTTCTGGACGAATCGGAGCATCGTTTTGTTTCGGACACGTATCGGTGCATTAAATGCAACCCCGGCATGGTTTTCGGCACGGTAACGAAACTGACCCAAACGAACCAAAACATCACTATTGGGTCCAAAAAAGTGGATTGGGTGTGTTCGTTTCGTTTCTGGATGAATCGGTGCATCCTTTCATTTCTGGCCCGTATCGGTGCATTAAATGCAACACCGGCATGGTTTTTGGCACAGTAACGTAACTGAACCAAACGAACCAAAACATCACTATTTGGTCCAGAAAATTGGATTGGGTGCATTCATTTCGTTTCTGGACGAATCGGAGCATCATTTTTTTTCGGGCCTGTATCGGTGCATTAAATGCATAAATGGCATGGTTTTCGGCACAGTAACAAAACTGACCCAAAAGGAACCAAAACATCACTATTGGGTCCAAAAAAGTGGATTCAGTGCATTCATTTCGTTTCTGGACGAATCGGTGCATCGTTTCATTTCCGGCCCGGATCAGGGAATTAAATGCAACACCGGCATGGTTTTCGGCACAGAAACGAAACTGACCCAAACGAACCAAAACATCACTATTGGGTCAGAAAAAGTGGATTCGGCGCGTTCGTTTCATTTCTAGACGAATCGGAGCATCGTTTTGTTTCGGGCACGTATCGGTGCATTAAATGCAACCCCGGCATGGTTTTTGGCACAGTAACGAAACTGATCCAAACGAACCAAAACATCACTATTGGGTCAAAAAGTGGATTGGGTTGGTTCGTTTCATTTCTCGACGAATCGGTGCACCGTTTCATTTCCGGACCGGATCGATGCATTTAATGCAACACCGGCATGGTTTTCGGCACAGTAACAAAATTGACCTAAAACGAACCAAAACGTCCCTATTGGGTCCAAAAAAGTGGATTTGGTGCGTTCGTTTCATTTCTGGACGAATCGGAGCATCGTTTTGTTTTCGTCCTGGATTGGTGCATTAAATGCAACACCAGAATGGTTTTCGGCACAGTAACAAAACTGAACCAAACAAACCAAAACATCACTATTGGGTCCAAAAAAGTTGATTCGGTGCGTTCGTTTCATTTCTGGACGAATCGGAGCATCGTTTTGTTTCGGACACGTATCGGTGCATTAAATGCAACCCCGGCATGGTTTTCGGCACGGTAACGAAACTGACCCAAACGAACCAAAACATCACTATTGGGTCCAAAAAAGTGGATTGGGTGTGTTCGTTTCGTTTCTGGATGAATCGGTGCATCCTTTCATTTCTGGCCCGTATCGGTGCATTAAATGCAACACCGGCATGGTTTTTGGCACAGTAACGTAACTGAACCAAACGAACCAAAACATCACTATTTGGTCCAGAAAATTGGATTGGGTGCATTCATTTCGTTTCTGGACGAATCGGAGCAACATTTTGTTTCGGGCCTATATCGGTGCATTAAATGCATAAATGGCATGGTTTTCGGCACAGTAACAAAACTGACCCAAAAGGAACCAAAACATCACTATTGGGTCCAAAAAAGTGGATTCAGTGCATTCATTTCGTTTCTGGACGAATCGGTGCATCGTTTCATTTCCGGCCCGGATCAGGGAATTAAATGCAACACCGGCATGGTTTTCGGCACAGAAACGAAACTGACCCAAACGAACCAAAACATCACTATTGGGTCAGAAAAAGTGGATTCGGCGCGTTCGTTTCATTTCTAGACGAATCGGAGCATCGTTTTGTTTCGGGCACGTATCGGTGCATTAAATGCAACCCCGGCATGGTTTTTGGCACAGTAACGAAACTGATCCAAACGAACCTAAACATCACTATTGGGTCAAAAAGTGGATTGGGTTGGTTCGTTTCATTTCTCGACGAATCGGTGCACCGTTTCATTTCCGGACCGGATCGATGCATTTAATGCAACACCGGCATGGTTTTCGGCACAGTAACAAAATTGACCTAAAACGAACCAAAACGTCCCTATTGGGTCCAAAAAAGTGGATTTGGTGCGTTCGTTTCATTTCTGGATGAATCGGAGCATCGTTTTGTTTTCGTCCTGGATTGGTGCATTAAATGCAACACCAGAATGGTTTTCGGCACAGTAACAAAACTGACCCAAACGAACCAAAACATCACTATTGGGTCCAAAAAAGTGGATTCGGCGCGTTCGTTTCATTTCTGGACGAATCGGAGCATCGTTTTGTTTCGGGCACGTATCGGTGCATTAAATGCAACCCCGGCATGGTTGTTGGCGCAGTAACGAAACTGACCCAAACGAACCAAAACATCACTATTGGGTCCAAAAAAGTTGATTCGGTGCGTTCGTTTCATTTCTGGACGAATCGGAGCATCGTTTTGTTTCGGACACGTATCGGTGCATTAAATGCAACCCCGGCATGGTTTTCGGCACGGTAACGAAACTGACCCAAACGAACCAAAACATCACTATTGGGTCCAAAAAAGTGGATTGGGTGTGTTCGTTTCGTTTCTGGATGAATCGGTGCATCCTTTCATTTCTGGCCCGTATCGGTGCATTAAATGCAACACCGGCATGGTTTTTGGCACAGTAACGTAACTGAACCAAACGAACCAAAACATCACTATTTGGTCCAGAAAATTGGATTGGGTGCATTCATTTCGTTTCTGGACGAATCGGAGCATCATTTTTTTTCGGGCCTGTATCGGTGCATTAAATGCATAAATGGCATGGTTTTCGGCACAGTAACAAAACTGACCCAAAAGGAACCAAAACATCACTATTGGGTCCAAAAAAGTGGATTCAGTGCATTCATTTCGTTTCTGGACGAATCGGTGCATCGTTTCATTTCCGGCCCGGATCAGGGAATTAAATGCAACACCGGCATGGTTTTCGGCACAGAAACGAAACTGACCCAAACGAACCAAAACATCACTATTGGGTCAGAAAAAGTGGATTCGACGCGTTCGTTTCATTTCTAGACGAATCGGAGCATCGTTTTGTTTCGGGCACGTATCGGTGCATTAAATGCAACCCCGGCATGGTTTTTGGCACAGTAACGAAACTGATCCAAACGAACCAAAACATCACTATTGGGTCAAAAAGTGGATTGGGTTGGTTCGTTTCATTTCTCGACGAATCGGTGCACCGTTTCATTTCCGGACCGGATCGATGCATTTAATGCAACACCGGCATGGTTTTCGGCACAGTAACAAAATTGACCTAAAACGAACCAAAACGTCCCTATTGGGTCCAAAAAACTGGATTTGGTGCGTTCGTTTCATTTCTGGACGAATCGGAGCATCGTTTTGTTTTCGTCCTGGATTGGTGCATTAAATGCAACACCAGAATGGTTTTCGGCACAGTAACAAAACTGAACCAAACAAACCAAAACATCACTATTGGGTCCAAAAAAGTTGATTCGGTGCGTTCGTTTCATTTCTGGACGAATCGGAACATCGTTTTGTTTCGGACACGTAACGGTGCATTAAATGCAACCCCGGCATGGTTTTCGGCACAGTAACGAAACTGACCCAAACGAACCAAAACATCACTATTGGGTCCAAAAAAGTGGATTGGGTGTGTTCGTTTCGTTTCTGGATGAATCGGTGCATCCTTTCATTTCTGGCCCGTATCGGTGCATTAAATGCAACACCGGCATGCTTTTTGGCACAGTAACGTAACTGAACCAAACGAACCAAAACATCACTATTTGGTCCAAAAAATTGGATTGGGTGCATTCATTTCGTTTCTGGACGAATCGGAGCATCATTTTGTTTCGGGCACGTATCGGTGCATTAAATGCAACCCCGGCATGGTTGTTGGCGCAGTAACGAAACTGACCCAAACGAACCAAAACATCACTATTGGGTCAAAAAAGTAGATTGTGTGCGTTCGTTTCGTTTCTTGTCGAATCGATGCATCGTTTCATTTCCGGCCCGGATCGGTGCATTAAATGTAACACCGGCATGGTTTTCGGCACAGTAACGAAACTGACCCAAATGAAACAAAACATCACTATTGGGTCAAAAAAGTGGATTGGGTTCGTTCGTTTAATTTCTGGACGAATCGGTGCACCATTTCATTTCCGGCCCGGATCGGTGCATTAAATGCAACACCGGCATGGTTTTCGGCACAATAACAAAACTGACCCAAATGAACCAAAACATTACTATTTTGTCCAAAAAAGTGGATTGGGTGTGTTCGTTTCGTTTCTGGATGAATCGGTGCATCCTTTCATTTCTGGCCTGTATCAGTGCATTAAATGCAACACCGGCATGGTTTTTGGCACAGTAACAAAACTGACCCAAAAGGAACCAAAACATCACTATTGGGTCCAAAAAAGTGGATTCAGTGCATTCATTTCGTTTCTGGACGAATCGGTGGATCGTTTCATTTCCGGCCCGGATCAGGGAATTAAATGCAACACCGGCATGGTTTTCGGCACAGTAACGAAACTGACCCAAACGAACCAAAACATCACTATTGGGTCCAAAAAAGTGGATTCGGTGCGTTCGTTTCATTTCTGGACGAATCGGAGCATCGTTTTGTTTCGGACACGTATCGGTGCATTAAATGCAACCCCGGCATGGTTTTCGGCACGGTAACGAAACTGACCCAAACGAACCAAAACATCACTATTGGGTCCAAAAAAGTGGATTGGGTGTGTTCGTTTCGTTTCTGGATGAATCGGTGCATCCTTTCATTTCTGGCCCGTATCGGTGCATTAAATGCAACACCGGCATGGTTTTTGGCACAGTAACGTAACTGAACCAAACGAACCAAAACATCACTATTTGGTCCAGAAAATTGGATTGGGTGCATTCATTTCGTTTCTGGACGAATCGGAGCATCATTTTTTTTCGGGCCTGTATCGGTGCATTAAATGCATAAATGGCATGGTTTTCGGCACAGTAACAAAACTGACCCAAAAGGAACCAAAACATCACTATTGGGTCCAAAAAAGTGGATTCAGTGCATTCATTTCGTTTCTGGACGAATCGGTGCATCGTTTCATTTCCGGCCCGGATCAGGGAATTAAATGCAACACCGGCATGGTTTTCGGCACAGAAACGAAACTGACCCAAACGAACCAAAACATCACTATTGGGTCAGAAAAAGTGGATTCGGCGCGTTCGTTTCATTTCTAGACGAATCGGAGCATCGTTTTGTTTCGGGCACGTATCGGTGCATTAAATGCAACCCCGGCATGGTTTTTGGCACAGTAACGAAACTGATCCAAACGAACCAAAACATCACTATTGGGTCAAAAAGTGGATTGGGTTGGTTCGTTTCATTTCTCGACGAATCGGTGCACCGTTTCATTTCCGGACCGGATCGATGCATTTAATGCAACACCGGCATGGTTTTCGGCACAGTAACAAAATTGACCTAAAACGAACCAAAACGTCCCTATTGGGTCCAAAAAAGTGGATTTGGTGCGTTCGTTTCATTTCTGGACGAATCGGAGCATCGTTTTGTTTTCGTCCTGGATTGGTGCATTAAATGCAACACCAGAATGGTTTTCGGCACAGTAACAAAACTGAACCAAACAAACCAAAACATCACTATTGGGTCCAAAAAAGTTGATTCGGTGCGTTCGTTTCATTTCTGGACGAATCGGAGCATCGTTTTGTTTCGGACACGTATCGGTGCATTAAATGCAACCCCGGCATGGTTTTCGGCACGGTAACGAAACTGACCCAAACGAACCAAAACATCACTATTGGGTCCAAAAAAGTGGATTGGGTGTGTTCGTTTCGTTTCTGGATGAATCGGTGCATCCTTTCATTTCTGGCCCGTATCGGTGCATTAAATGCAACACCGGCATGGTTTTTGGCACAGTAACGTAACTGAACCAAACGAACCAAAACATCACTATTTGGTCCAGAAAATTGGATTGGGTGCATTCATTTCGTTTCTGGACGAATCGGAGCAACATTTTGTTTCGGGCCTATATCGGTGCATTAAATGCATAAATGGCATGGTTTTCGGCACAGTAACAAAACTGACCCAAAAGGAACCAAAACATCACTATTGGGTCCAAAAAAGTGGATTCAGTGCATTCATTTCGTTTCTGGACGAATCGGTGCATCGTTTCATTTCCGGCCCGGATCAGGGAATTAAATGCAACACCGGCATGGTTTTCGGCACAGAAACGAAACTGACCCAAACGAACCAAAACATCACTATTGGGTCAGAAAAAGTGGATTCGGCGCGTTCGTTTCATTTCTAGACGAATCGGAGCATCGTTTTGTTTCGGGCACGTATCGGTGCATTAAATGCAACCCCGGCATGGTTTTTGGCACAGTAACGAAACTGATCCAAACGAACCAAAACATCACTATTGGGTCAAAAAGTGGATTGGGTTGGTTCGTTTCATTTCTCGACGAATCGGTGCACGATTCATTTCCGGACCGGATCGATGCATTTAATGCAACACCGGCATGGTTTTCGGCACAGTAACAAAATTGACCTAAAACGAACCAAAACGTCCCTATTGGGTCCAAAAAAGTGGATTTGGTGCGTTCGTTTCATTTCTAGACGAATCGGAGCATCGTTTTGTTTTCGTCCTGGATTGGTGCATTAAATGCAACACCAGAATGGTTTTCGGCACAGTAACAAAACTGACCCAAACGAACCAAAACATCACTATTGGGTCCAAAAAAGTGGATTCGGCGCGTTCGTTTCATTTCTGGACGAATCGGAGCATCGTTTTGTTTCGGGCACGTATCGGTGCATTAAATGCAACCCCGGCATGGTTGTTGGCGCAGTAACGAAACTGACCCAAACGAACCAAAACATCACTATTGGGTCCAAAAAAGTTGATTCGGTGCGTTCGTTTCATTTCTGGACGAATCGGAGCATCGTTTTGTTTCGGACACGTATCGGTGCATTAAATGCAACCCCGGCATGGTTTTCGGCACGGTAACGAAACTGACCCAAACGAACCAAAACATCACTATTGGGTCCAAAAAACTGGATTGGGTGTGTTCGTTTCGTTTCTGGATGAATCGGTGCATCCTTTCATTTCTGGCCCGTATCGGTGCATTAAATGCAACACCGGCATGGTTTTTGGCACAGTAACGTAACTGAACCAAACGAACCAAAACATCACTATTTGGTCCAGAAAATTGGATTGGGTGCATTCATTTCATTTCTGGACGAATCGGAGCATCATTTTTTTTCGGGCCTGTATCGGTGCATTAAATGCATAAATGGCATGGTTTTCGGCACAATAACAAAACTGACCCAAAAGGAACCAAAACATCACTATTGGGTCCAAAAAAGTGGATTCAGTGCATTCATTTCGTTTCTGGACGAATCGGTGCATCGTTTCATTTCCGGCCCGGATCAGGGAATTAAATGCAACACCGGCATGGTTTTCGGCACAGAAACGAAACTGACCCAAACGAACCAAAACATCACTATTGGGTCAGAAAAAGTGGATTCGGCGCGTTCGTTTCATTTCTAGACGAATCGGAGCATCGTTTTGTTTCGGGCACGTATCGGTGCATTAAATGCAACCCCGGCATGGTTTTTGGCACAGTAACGAAACTGATCCAAACGAACCAAAACATCACTATTGGGTCAAAAAGTGGATTGGGTTGGTTCGTTTCATTTCTCGACGAATCGGTGCACCGTTTCATTTCCGGACCGGATCGATGCATTTAATGCAACACCGGCATGGTTTTCGGCACAGTAACAAAATTGACCTAAAACGAACCAAAACGTCCCTATTGGGTCCAAAAAAGTGGATTTGGTGCGTTCGTTTCATT
Organism: Echinochloa phyllopogon; assembly: GCA_033239725.1. Taxonomy (NCBI): domain Eukaryota; kingdom Viridiplantae; phylum Streptophyta; class Magnoliopsida; order Poales; family Poaceae; genus Echinochloa; species Echinochloa phyllopogon. Next base: position 38,125,197 of record BTCW01000018.1, read on the forward strand.
TCTGGACGAATCGGAGCATCGTTTTGTTTTCGTCCTGGATTGGTGCATTAAATGCAACACCAGAATGGTTTTCGGCACAGTAACAAAACTGACCCAAACGAACCAAAACATCACTATTGGGTCCAAAAAAGTGGATTCGGCGCGTTCGTTTCATTTCTGGACGAATCGGAGCATCGTTTTGTTTCGGGCACGTATCGGTGCATTAAATGCAACCCCGGCATGGTTGTTGGCGCAGTAACGAAACTGACCCAAACGAACCAAAACATCACTATTGGGTCCAAAAAAGTTGATTCGGTGCGTTCGTTTCATTTCTGGACGAATCGGAGCATCGTTTTGTTTCGGACACGTATCGGTGCATTAAATGCAACCCCGGCATGGTTTTCGGCACGGTAACGAAACTGACCCAAACGAACCAAAACATCACTATTGGGTCCAAAAAAGTGGATTGGGTGTGTTCGTTTCGTTTCTGGATGAATCGGTGCATCCTTTCATTTCTGGCCCGTATCGGTGCATTAAATGCAACACCGGCATGGTTTTTGGCACAGTAACGTAACTGAACCAAACGAACCAAAACATCACTATTTGGTCCAGAAAATTGGATTGGGTGCATTCATTTCGTTTCTGGACGAATCGGAGCATCATTTTTTTTCGGGCCTGTATCGGTGCATTAAATGCATAAATGGCATGGTTTTCGGCACAGTAACAAAACTGACCCAAAAGGAACCAAAACATCACTATTGGGTCCAAAAAAGTGGATTCAGTGCATTCATTTCGTTTCTGGACGAATCGGTGCATCGTTTCATTTCCGGCCCGGATCAGGGAATTAAATGCAACACCGGCATGGTTTTCGGCACAGAAACGAAACTGACCCAAACGAACCAAAACATCACTATTGGGTCAGAAAAAGTGGATTCGGCGCGTTCGTTTCATTTCTAGACGAATCGGAGCATCGTTTTGTTTCGGGCACGTATCGGTGCATTAAATGCAACCCCGGCATGGTTTTTGGCACAGTAACGAAACTGATCCAAACGAACCAAAACATCACTATTGGGTCAAAAAGTGGATTGGGTTGGTTCGTTTCATTTCTCGACGAATCGGTGCACCGTTTCATTTCCGGGCCGGATCGATGCATTTAATGCAACACCGGCATGGTTTTCGGCACAGTAACAAAATTGACCTAAAACGAACCAAAACGTCCCTATTGGGTCCAAAAAAGTGGATTTGGTGCGTTCGTTTCATTTCTGGACGAATCGGAGCATCGTTTTGTTTTCGTCCTGGATTGGTGCATTAAATGCAACACCAGAATGGTTTTCGGCACAGTAACAAAACTGAACCAAACAAACCAAAACATCACTATTGGGTCCAAAAAAGTTGATTCGGTGCGTTCGTTTCATTTCTGGACGAATCGGAACATCGTTTTGTTTCGGACACGTAACGGTGCATTAAATGCAACCCCGGCATGGTTTTCGGCACAGTAACGAAACTGACCCAAACGAACCAAAACATCACTATTGGGTCCAAAAAAGTGGATTGGGTGTGTTCGTTTCGTTTCTGGATGAATCGGTGCATCCTTTCATTTCTGGCCCGTATCGGTGCATTAAATGCAACACCGGCATGCTTTTTGGCACAGTAACGTAACAGAACCAAACGAACCAAAACATCACTATTTGGTCCAAAAAATTGGATTGGGTGCATTCATTTCGTTTCTGGACGAATCGGAGCATCATTTTGTTTCGGGCACGTATCGGTGCATTAAATGCAACCCCGGCATGGTTGTTGGCGCAGTAACGAAACTGACCCAAACGAACCAAAACATCACTATTGGGTCAAAAAAAGTAGATTGTGTGCGTTCGTTTCGTTTCTTGTCGAATCGATGCATCGTTTCATTTCCGGCCCGGATCGGTGCATTAAATGTAACACCGGCATGGTTTTCGGCACAGTAACGAAACTGACCCAAATGAAACAAAACATCACTATTGGGTCAAAAAAGTGGATTGGGTTCGTTCGTTTAATTTCTGGACGAATCGGTGCACCATTTCATTTCCGGCCCGGATCGGTGCATTAAATGCAACACCGGCATGGTTTTCGGCACAATAACAAAACTGACCCAAATGAACCAAAACATTACTATTTTGTCCAAAAAAGTGGATTGGGTGTGTTCGTTTCGTTTCTGGATGAATCGGTGCATCCTTTCATTTCTGGCCTGTATCAGTGCATTAAATGCAACACCGGCATGGTTTTTGGCACAGTAACAAAACTGACCCAAAAGGAACCAAAACATCACTATTGGGTCCAAAAAAGTGGATTCAGTGCATTCATTTCGTTTCTGGACGAATCGGTGGATCGTTTCATTTCCGGCCCGGATCAGGGAATTAAATGCAACACCGGCATGGTTTTCGGCACAGTAACGAAACTGACCCAAACGAACCAAAACATCACTATTGGGTCCAAAAAAGTGGATTCGGTGCGTTCGTTTCATTTCTGGACGAATCGGAGCATCGTTTTGTTTCGGACACGTATCGGTGCATTAAATGCAACCCCGGCATGGTTTTCGGCACGGTAACGAAACTGACCCAAACGAACCAAAACATCACTATTGGGTCCAAAAAAGTGGATTGGGTGTGTTCGTTTCGTTTCTGGATGAATCGGTGCATCCTTTCATTTCTGGCCCGTATCGGTGCATTAAATGCAACACCGGCATGGTTTTTGGCACAGTAACGTAACTGAACCAAACGATCCAAAACATCACTATTTGGTCCAAAAAATTGGATTGGGTGCATTCATTTCATTTCTGGACGAATCGGAGCATCATTTTGTTTCGGGCCTGTATCGGTGCATTAAATGCATAAATGGCATGGTTTTCGGCACGGTAACAAAACTGACCCAAAAGGAACCAAAACATCACTATTGGGTCCAAAAAAGTGGATTCAGTGCATTCATTTCGTTTCTGGACGAATCGGTGCATCGTTTCATTTCCGTCCCGGATCAGGGAATTAAATGCAACACCGGCATGGTTTTCGGCACAGAAACGAAACTGACCCAAACGAACCAAAACATCACTATTGGGTCAGAAAAAGTGGATTCGGCGCGTTCGTTTCATTTCTAGACGAATCGGAGCATCGTTTTGTTTCGGGCACGTATCGGTGCATTAAATGCAACCCCGGCATGGTTTTTGGCACAGTAACGAAACTGATCCAAACAAACCAAAACATCACTATTGGGTCCAAAAAAGTTGATTCGGTGCGTTCGTTTCATTTCTGGACGAATCGGAGCATCGTTTTGTTTCGGACACGTATCGGTGCATTAAATGCAACCCCGGCATGGTTTTTGGCACAGTAACGAAACTGACCCAAACGAACCAAAACATCACTATTGGGTCCAAAAAAGTGGATTGGGTGTGTTCGTTTCGTTTCTGGATGAATCGGTGCATCCTTTCATTTCTGGCCCGTATCGGTGAATTAAATGCAACACCGGCATGGTTTTCGGCACAGAAACGAAACTGACCCAAACGAACCAAAACATCACTATTGGGTCAGAAAAAGTGGATTCGGCGCGTTCGTTTCATTTCTAGACGAATCGGAGCATCGTTTTGTTTCGGGCACGTATCGGTGCATTAAATGCAACCCTGGCATGGTTTTTGGCGCAGTAACGAAACTGATCCAAACGAACCAAAACATCACTATTGGGTCAAAAAGTGGATTGGGTTGGTTCGTTTCATTTCTCGACGAATCGGTGCACCGTTTCATTTCCGGACCGGATCGATGCATTTAATGCAAAACCGGCATGGTTTTCGGCACAGTAACAAAATTGACCTAAAACGAACCAAAACGTCCCTATTGGGTCCAAAAAAGTGGATTCGGCGCGTTCGTTTCATTTCTGGACGAATCGGAGCATCGTTTTGTTTCGGGCACGTATCGGTGCATTAAATGCAACCCCGGCATGGTTGTTGGCGCAGTAACGAAACTGACCCAAACGAACCAAAACATCACTATTGGGTCCAAAAAAGTTGATTCGGTGCGTTCGTTTCATTTCTGGACGAATCGGAGCATCGTTTTGTTTCGGACACGTATCGGTGCATTAAATGCAACCCCGGCATGGTTTTCGGCACGGTAACGAAACTGACCCAAACGAACCAAAACATCACTATTGTGTCCAAAAAAGTGGATTGGGTGTGTTCGTTTCGTTTCTGGATGAATCGGTGCATCCTTTCATTTCTGGCCCGTATCGGTGCATTAAATGCAACACCGGCATGGTTTTTGGCACAGTAACGTAACTGAACCAAACGAACCAAAACATCACTATTTGGTCCAGAAAATTGGATTGGGTGCATTCATTTCGTTTCTGGACGAATCGGAGCATCATTTTCTTTCGGGCCTGTATCGGTGCATTAAATGCATAAATGGCATGGTTTTCGGCACAGTAACAAAACTGACCCAAAAGGAACCAAAACATCACTATTGGGTCCAAAAAAGTGGATTCAGTGCATTCATTTCGTTTCTGGACGAATCGGTGCATCGTTTCATTTCCGGCCCGGATCAGGGAATTAAATGCAACACCGGCATGGTTTTCGGCACAGAAACGAAACTGACCCAAACGAACCAAAACATCACTATTGGGTCAGAAAAAGTGGATTCGGCGCGTTCGTTTCATTTCTAGACGAATCGGAGCATCGTTTTGTTTCGGGCACGTATCGGTGCATTAAATGCAACCCCGGCATGGTTTTTGGCACAGTAACGAAACTGATCCAAACGAACCAAAACATCACTATTGGGTCAAAAAGTGGATTGGGTTGGTTCGTTTCATTTCTCGACGAATCGGTGCACCGTTTCATTTCCGGACCGGATCGATGCATTTAATGCAACACCGGCATGGTTTTCGGCACAGTAACAAAATTGACCTAAAACGAACCAAAACGTCCCTATTGGGTCCAAAAAAGTGGATTTGGTGCGTTCGTTTCATTTCTGGACGAATCAGAGCATCGTTTTGTTTTCGTCCTGGATTGGTGCATTAAATGCAACACCAGAATGGTTTTCGGCACAGTAACAAAACTGAACCAAACAAACCAAAACATCACTATTGGGTCCAAAAAAGTTGATTCGGTGCGTTCGTTTCATTTCTGGACGAATCGGAGCATCGTTTTGTTTCGGACACGTATCGGTGAATTAAATGCAACCCCGGCATGGTTTTCGGCACAGTAACGAAACTGACCCAAACGAACCAAAACATCACTATTGGGTCCAAAAAAGTGGATTGGGTGTGTTCGTTTCGTTTCTGGATGAATCGGTGCATCCTTTCATTTCTGGCCCGTATCGGTGAATTAAATGCAACACCGGCATGGTTTTCGGCACAGAAACGAAACTGACCCAAACGAACCAAAACATCACTATTGGGTCAGAAAAAGTGGATTCGGCGCGTTCGTTTCATTTCTAGACGAATCGGAGCATCGTTTTGTTTCGGGCACGTATCGGTGCATTAAATGCAACCCTGGCATGGTTTTTGGCGCAGTAACGAAACTGATCCAAACGAACCAAAACATCACTATTGGGTCAAAAAGTGGATTGGGTTGGTTCGTTTCATTTCTCGACGAATCGGTGCACCGTTTCATTTCCGGACCGGATCGATGCATTTAATGCAACACCGGCATGGTTTTCGGCACAGTAACAAAATTGACCTAAAACGAACCAAACGTCCCTATTGGGTCCAAAAAAGTGGATTTGGTGCGTTCGTTTCATTTCTGGACGAATCGGAGCATCGTTTTGTTTTCGTCCTGGATTGGTGCATTAAATGCAACACCAGAATGGTTTTCGGCACAGTAACAAAACTGAACCAAACAAACCAAAACATCACTATTGGGTCCAAAAAAGTTGATTCGGTGCGTTCGTTTCATTTCTGGACGAATCGGAGCACGTTTTGTTTCGGACACGTATCGGTGCATTAAATGTAACCCCGGCATGGTTTTCGGCACAGTAACGAAACTGACCCAAACGAACCAAAACATCACTATTGGGTCCAAAAAAGTGGATTGGGTGTGTTCGTTTCGTTTCTGGATGAATCGGTGCATCCTTTCATTTCTGGCCCGTATCGGTGAATTAAATGCAACACCGGCATGGTTTTCGGCACAGAAACGAAACTGACCCAAACGAACCAAAACATCACTATTGGGTCAGAAAAAGTGGATTCGGCGCGTTCGTTTCATTTCTAGACGAATCGGAGCATCATTTTGTTTCGGGCACGTATCGGTGCATTAAATGCAACCCTGGCATGGTTTTTGGCGCAGTAACGAAACTGACCCAAACGAACCAAAACATCACTATTGGGTCAAAAAAAGTATTGGGTTGGTTCGTTTCATTTCTCGACGAATCGGTGCACCGTTTCATTTCCGGACCGGATCGATGCATTTAATGCAACACCGGCATGGTTTTCGGCACAGTAACAAAATTGACCTAAAACGAACCAAAACGTCCCTATTGGGTCCAAAAAAGTGGATTTGGTGCGTTCGTTTCATTTCTGGACGAATCGGAGCATCGTTTTGTTTTCGTCCTGGATTGGTGCATTAAATGCAACACCAGAATGGTTTTCGGCACAGTAACAAAACTGAACCAAACAAACCAAAACATCACTATTGGGTCCAAAAAAGTTGATTCGGTGCGTTCGTTTCATTTCTGGACGAATCGGAGCATCGTTTTGTTTCGGACACGTATCGGTGCATTAAATGCAACCCCGGCATTGTTTTCGGCACAGTAACGAAACTGACCCAAACGAACCAAAACATCACTATTGGGTCCAAAAAAGTGGATTGGGTGTGTTCGTTTCGTTTCTGGATGAATCGGTGCATCCTTTCATTTCTGGCCCGTATCGGTGCATTAAATGCAACACCGGCATGGTTTTTGGCACAGTAACGTAACTGAACCAAACGAACCAAAACATCACTATTTGGTCCAGAAAATTGGATTGGGTGCATTCATTTCGTTTCTGGACGAATCGGAGCATCATTTTCTTTCGGGCCTGTATCGGTGCATTAAATGCATAAATGGCATGGTTTTCGGCACAGTAACAAAACTGACCCAAAAGGAACCAAAACATCACTATTGGGTCCAAAAAAGTGGATTCAGTGCATTCATTTCGTTTCTGGACGAATCGGTGCATCGTTTCATTTCCGGCCCGGATCAGGGAATTAAATGCAACACCGGCATGGTTTTCGGCACAGAAACGAAACTGACCCAAACGAACCAAAACATCACTATTGGGTCAGAAAAAGTGGATTCGGCGCGTTCGTTTCATTTCTAGACGAATCGGAGCATCGTTTTGTTTCGGGCACGTATCGGTGCATTAAATGCAACCCCGGCATGGTTTTTGGCACAGTAACGAAACTGATCCAAACGAACCAAAACATCACTATTGGGTCAAAAAGTGGATTGGGTTGGTTCATTTCATTTCTCGACGAATCGGTGCACCGTTTCATTTCCGGACCGGATCGATGCATTTAATGCAACACCGGCATGGTTTTCGGCACAGTAACAAAATTGACCTAAAACGAACCAAAACGTCCCTATTGGGTCCAAAAAAGTGGATTTGGTGCGTTCGTTTCATTTCTGGACGAATCGGAGCATCGTTTTGTTTTCGTCCTGGATTGGTGCATTAAATGCAACACCAGAATGGTTTTCGGCACAGTAACAAAATTGAACCAAACAAACCAAAACATCACTATTGGGTCCAAAAAAGTTGATTCGGTGCGTTCGTTTCATTTCTGAACGAATCGTAGCATCGTTTTGTTTCGGACACGTATCGGTGAATTAAATGCAACCCCGGCATGGTTTTCGGCACAGTAACGAAACTGACCCAAACGAACCAAAACATCACTATTGGGTCCAAAAAAGTGGATTGGGTGTGTTCGTTTCGTTTCTGGATGAATCGGTGCATCCTTTCATTTCTGGCCCGTATCGGTGAATTAAATGCAACACTGGCATGGTTTTCGGCACAGAAACGAAACTGACCCAAACGAACCAAAACATCACTATTGGGTCAGAAAAAGTGGATTCGGCGCGTTCGTTTCATTTCTAGACGAATCGGAGCATCGTTTTGTTTCGGGCACGTATCGGTGCATTAAATGCAACCCTGGCATGGTTTTTGGCGCAGTAACGAAACTGACCCAAACGAACCAAAACATCACTATTGGGTCAAAAAAAGTATTGGGTTGGTTCGTTTCATTTCTCGACGAATCGGTGCACCGTTTCATTTCCGGACCGGATCGATGCATTTAATGCAACACCGGCATGGTTTTCGGCACAGTAACAAAATTGACCTAAAACGAACCAAAACGTCCCTATTGGGTCCAAAAAAGTGGATTTGGTGCGTTCGTTTCATTTCTGGACGAATCGGAGCATCGTTTTGTTTTCGTCCTGGATTGGTGCATTAAATGCAACACCAGAATGGTTTTCGGCACAGTAACAAAACTGAACCAAACAAACCAAAACATCACTATTGGGTCCAAAAAAGTTGATTCGGTGCGTTCGTTTCATTTCTGGACGAATCGGAGCATCGTTTTGTTTCGAACACGTATCGGTGCATTAAATGCAACCCCGGCATGGTTTTCGGCACAGTAACGAAACTGACCCAAACGAACCAAAACATCACTATTGGGTCCAAAAAAGTGGATTGGGTGTGTTCGTTTCGTTTCTGGATGAATCGGTGCATCCTTTCATTTCTGGCCCGTATCGGTGAATTAAATGCAACACCGACATGGTTTTCGGCACAGAAACGAAACTGACCCAAACGAACCAAAACATCACTATTGGGTCAGAAAAAGTGGATTCGGCGCGTTCGTTTCATTTCTAGACGAATCGGAGCATCATTTTGTTTCGGGCACGTATCGGTGCATTAAATGCAACCCTGGCATGGTTTTTGGCGCAGTAACGAAACTGACCCAAACGAACCAAAACATCACTATTGGGTCAAAAAAAGTATTGGGTTGGTTCGTTTCATTTCTCGACGAATCGGTGCACCGTTTCATTTCCGGACCGGATCGATGCATTTAATGCAACACCGGCATGGTTTTCGGCACAGTAACAAAATTGACCTAAAACGAACCAAAACGTCCCTATTGGGTCCAAAAAAGTGGATTTGGTGCGTTCGTTTCATTTCTGGACGAATCGGAGCATCGTTTTGTTTTCGTCCTGGATTGGTGCATTAAATGCAACACCAGAATGGTTTTCGGCACAGTAACAAAACTGAACCAAACAAACCAAAACATCACTATTGGGTCCAAAAAAGTTGATTCGGTGCGTTCGTTTCATTTCTGGACGAATCGGAGCATCGTTTTGTTTCGAACACGTATCGGTGCATTAAATGCAACCCCGGCATGGTTTTCGGCACAGTAACGAAACTGACCCAAACGAACCAAAACATCACTATTGGGTCCAAAAAAGTGGATTGGGTGTGTTCGTTTCGTTTCTGGATGAATCGGTGCATCCTTTCATTTCTGGCCCGTATCGGTGAATTAAATGCAACACCGGCATGGTTTTCGGCACAGAAACGAAACTGACCCAAACGAACCAAAACATCACTATTGGGTCAGAAAAAGTGGATTCGGCGCGTTCGTTTCATTTCTAGACGAATCGGAGCATCGTTTTGTTTCGGGCACGTATCGGTGCATTAAATGCAACCCTGGCATGGTTTTTGGCGCAGTAACGAAACTGATCCAAACGAACCAAAACATCACTATTGGGTCAAAAAGTGGATTGGGTTGGTTCGTTTCATTTCTCGACGAATCGGTGCACCGTTTCATTTCCGGACCGGATCGATGCATTTAATGCAACACCGGCATGGTTTTCGGCACAGTAACAAAATTGACCTAAAACGAACCAAAACGTCCCTATTGGGTCCAAAAAAGTGGATTTGGTGCGTTCGTTTCATTTCTGGACGAATCGGAGCATCGTTTTGTTTTCGTCCTGGATTGGTGCATTAAATGCAACACCAGAATGGTTTTCGGCACAGTAACAAAACTGAACCAAACAAACCAAAACATCACTATTGGGTCCAAAAAAGTTGATTCGGTGCGTTCGTTTCATTTCTGGACGAATCGGAGCATCGTTTTGTTTCGGACACGTATCGGTGCATTAAATGTAACCCCGGCATGGTTTTCGGCACAGTAACGAAACTGACCCAAACGAACCAAAACATCACTATTGGGTCCAAAAAAGTGGATTGGGTGTGTTCGTTTCGTTTCTGGATGAATCGGTGCATCCTTTCATTTCTGGCCCGTATCGGTGAATTAAATGCAACACCGGCATGGTTTTCGGCACAGAAACGAAACTGACCCAAACGAACCAAAACATCACTATTGGGTCAGAAAAAGTGGATTCGGCGCGTTCGTTTCATTTCTAGACGAATCGGAGCATCGTTTTGTTTCGGGCACGTATCGGTGCATTAAATGCAACCCTGGCATGGTTTTTGCCGCAGTAACGAAACTGACCCAAACGAACCAAAACATCACTATTGGGTCAAAAAAAGTATTGGGTTGGTTCGTTTCATTTCTCGACGAATCGGTGCACCGTTTCATTTCCGGACCGGATCGATGCATTTAATGCAACACCAGCATGGTTTTCGGCACAGTAACAAAATTGACCTAAAACGAACCAAAACGTCCCTATTGGGTCCAAAAAAGTGGATTTGGTGCGTTCGTTTCATTTCTGGACGAATCGGAGCATCGTTTTGTTTTCGTCCTGGATTGGTGCATTAAATGCAACACCAGAATGGTTTTCGGCACAGTAACAAAACTGAACCAAACAAACCAAAACATCACTATTGGGTCCAAAAAAGTTGATTCGGTGCGTTCGTTTCATTTCTGGACGAATCGGAGCATCGTTTTGTTTCGAACACGTATCGGTGCATTAAATGCAACCCCGGCATGGTTTTCGGCACAGTAACGAAACTGACCCAAACGAACCAAAACATCACTATTGGGTCCAAAAAAGTGGATTGGGTGTGTTCGTTTCGTTTCTGGATGAATCGGTGCATCCTTTCATTTCTGGCCCGTATCGGTGAATTAAATGCAACACCGGCATGGTTTTCGGCACAGAAACGAAACTGACCCAAACGAACCAAAACATCACTATTGGGTCAGAAAAAGTGGATTCGGCGCGTTCGTTTCATTTCTAGACGAATCGGAGCATCGTTTTGTTTCGGGCACGTATCGGTGCATTAAATGCAACCCTGGCATGGTTTTTGGCGCAGTAACGAAACTGATCCAAACGAACCAAAACATCACTATTGGGTCAAAAAGTGGATTGGGTTGGTTCGTTTCATTTCTCGACGAATCGGTGCACCGTTTCATTTCCGGACCGGATCGATGCATTTAATGCAACACCGGCATGGTTTTCGGCACAGTAACAAAATTGACCTAAAACGAACCAAAACGTCCCTATTGGGTCCAAAAAAGTGGATTTGGTGCGTTCGTTTCATTTCTGGACGAATCGGAGCATCGTTTTGTTTTCGTCCTGGATTGGTGCATTAAATGCAACACCAGAATGGTTTTCGGCACAGTAACAAAACTGAACCAAACAAACCAAAACATCACTATTGGGTCCAAAAAAGTTGATTCGGTGCGTTCGTTTCATTTCTGGACGAATCGGAGCATCGTTTTGTTTCGGACACGTATCGGTGCATTAAATGCAACCCCGGCATGGTTTTCGGCACAGTAACGAAACTGACCCAAACGAACCAAAACATCACTATTGGGTCCAAAAAAGTGGATTGGGTGTGTTCGTTTCGTTTCTGGATGAATCGGTGCATCCTTTCATTTCTGGACCGTATCGGTGAATTAAATGCAACACCGGCATGGTTTTCGGCACAGAAACGAAACTGACCCAAACGATCCAAAACATCACTATTGGGTCAGAAAAAGTGGATTCGGCGCGTTCGTTTCATTTCTAGACGAATCGGAGCATCGTTTTGTTTCGGGCACGTATCGGTGCATTAAATGCAACCCTGGCATGGTTTTTGGCGCAGTAACGAAACTGACCCAAACGAACCAAAACATCACTATTGGGTCAAAAAAAGTAGATTGTGTGCGTTCGTTTCGTTTCTTGTCGAATCGATGCATCGTTTCATTTCCGGCCCGGATCGGTGCTTTAAATGTAACACCGGCATGGTTTTCGGCACAGTAACGAAACTGACCCAAATGAAACAAAACATCACTATTGGGTCAAAAAAGTGGATTGGGTGCGTTCGTTTAATTTCTGGACGAATCGGTGCACCATTTCATTTCCGGCCCGGATCGGTGCATTAAATGCAACACCGGCATGGTTTTCGGCACAATAACGAAACTGACCCAAATGAACCAAAACATTACTATTGTGTCCAAAAAAGTGGATTGGGTGTGTTCGTTTCGTTTCTGGATGAATCGGTGCATCCTTTCATTTCTGGCCTGTATCGGTGCGTTAAATGCATAAATGGCATGGTTTTCGGCACAGTAACAAAACTGACCCAAAAGGAACCAAAACATCACTATTGGGTCCAAAAAAGTGGATTCAGTGCTTTCATTTCGTTTCTGGACGAATCGGTGCATCGTTTCATTTCCGGCCCGGATCAGGGAATTAAATGCAACACCGGCATGGTTTTCGGCACAGTAACGAAACTGACCCAAACGAACCAAAACATCACTATTGGGTCCAAAAAAGTGGATTCGGTGCGTTCGTTTCATTTCTGGACGAATCGGAGCATCGTTTTGTTTCGGACACGTATCGGTGCATTAAATGCAACCCCGGCATGGTTTTCGGCACAGTAACGAAACTGACCCAAACGAACCAAAACTTCACTATTGGGTCCAAAAAAGTGGATTGGGTGTGTTCGTTTCGTTTCTGGATGAATCGGTGCATCCTTTCATTTCTGGCCCGTATCGGTGCATTAAATGCAACACCGGCATGGTTTTTGGCACAGTAACGTAACTGAACCAAACGAACCAAAACATCACTATTTGGTCCAAAAAATTGGATTGGGTGCATTCATTTCGTTTCTGGACGAATCGGAGCATCATTTTGTTTCGGGCACGTATCGGTGCATTAAATGCAACCCCGGCATGGTTGTTGGCGCAGTAACAAAACTGACCCAAACGAACCAAAACATCACTATTGGGTCAAAAAAAGTAGATTGTGTGCGTTCGTTTCGTTTCTTGTCGAATCGATGCATCGTTTCATTTCCAGCCCGGATCGGTGCATTAAATGTAACACCGGCATGGTTTTCGGCACAGTAACGAAACTGACCCAAATGAAACAAACATCACTATTGGGTCAAAAAAGTGGATTGGGTGCGTTCGTTTAATTTCTGGACGAATCGGTGCACCATTTCATTTCCGGCCCGGATCGGTGCATTAAATGCAACACCGGTATGGTTTTCGGCACAATAACGAAACTGACCCAAATGAACCAAAACATTACTATTGTGTCCAAAAAAGTGGATTGGGTGTGTTCGTTTCGTTTCTGGATGAATCGGTGCATCCTTTCATTTCTGGCCTGTATCGGTGCATTAAATGCATAAATGGCATGGTTTTCGGCACAGTAACAAAACTGACCCAAAAGGAACCAAAACATCACTATTGGGTCCAAAAAAGTGGATTCAGTGCATTCATTTCGTTTCTGGACGAATCGGTGCATCGTTTCATTTCCGGCCCGGATCAGGGAATTAAATGCAACACCGGCATGGTTTTCGGCACAGAAACGAAACTGACCCAAACGAACCAAAACATCACTATTGGGTCAGAAAAAGTGGATTCGGCGCGTTCGTTTCATTTCTAGACGAATCGGAGCATCGTTTTGTTTCGGGCACGTATCGGTGCATTAAATGCAACCCCGGCATGGTTTTTGGCACAGTAACGAAACTGATCCAAACGAACCAAAACATCACTATTGGGTCAAAAAGTGGATTGGGTTGGTTTGTTTCATTTCTCGACGAATCGGTGCACCGTTTCATTTCCGTACCGGATCGATGCATTTAATGCAACACCGGCATGGTTTTCGGCACTGTAACAAAATTGACCTAAAACGAACCAAAACGTCCCTATTGGGTCCAAAAAAGTGGATTTGGTGCGTTCGTTTCATTTCTGGACGAATCGGAGCATCGTTTTGTTTTCGTCCTGGATTGGTGCATTAAATGCAACACCAGAATGGTTTTCGGCACAGTAACAAAACTGAACCAAACAAACCAAAACATCACTATTGGGTCCAAAAAAGTTGATTCGGTGCGTTCGTTTCATTTCTGGACGAATCGGAGCATCGTTTTGTTTCGGACACGTATCGGTGCATTAAATGCAACCCCGGCATGGTTTTCGGCACAGTAACGAAACTGACCCAAACGAACCAAAACATCACTATTGGGTCCAAAAAAGTGGATTGGGTGTGTTCGTTTCGTTTCTGGATGAATCGGTGCATCCTTTCATTTCTGGCCCGGATCAGGGAATTAAATGCAACACCGGCAAGGTTTTCGGCACAGAAACGAAACTGACCAAAACGAACCAAAACATCACTATTGGGTCAGAAAAAGTGGATTCGGCGCGTTCGTTTCATTTCTAGACGAATCGGAGCATCGTTTTGTTTCGGGCACGTATCGGTGCATTAAATGCAACCCTGGCATGGTTTTTGGCGCAGTAATGAAACTGACCCAAACGAACCAAAACATCACTATTGGGTCAAAAAAAGTAGATTGTGTGCATTCGTTTCGTTTCTTGTCGAATCGATGCATCGTTTCATTTCCGGCCCGGATCGGTGCATTAAATGTAACACCGGCATCGTTTTCGGCACAGTAACGAAACTGACCCAAATGAACCAAAACATTACTATTGTGTCCAAAAAAGTGGATTGGGTGTGTTCGTTTCGTTTCTGGATGAATCGGTGCATCCTTTCATTTCTGGCCTGTATCAGTGCGTTAAATGCATAAATGGCATGGTTTTCGGCACAGTAACAAAACTGACCCAAAAGGAACCAAAACATCACTATTGGGTCCAAAAAAGTGGATTCAGTGCATTCATTTCGTTTCTGGACGAATCGGTGCATCGTTTCATTTCCGGCCCGGATCAGGGAATTAAATGCAACACCGGCATGGTTTTCGGCACAGTAACGAAACTGACCCAAACGAACCAAAACATCACTATTGGGTCCAAAAAAGTGGATTCGGTGCGTTCGTTTCATTTCTGGACGAATCGGAGCATCGTTTTGTTTCGAACACGTATCGGTGCATTAAATGCAACCCCGGCATGGTTTTCGGCACAGTAACGAAACTGACCCAAACGAACCAAAACATCACTATTGGGTCCAAAAAAGTGGATTGGGTGTGTTCGTTTCGTTTCTGGATGAATCGGTGCATCCTTTCATTTCTGGCCCGTATCGGTGCATTAAATGCAACACCGGCATGGTTTTTGGCACAGTAACGTAACTGAACCAAACGAACCAAAACATCACTATTTGGTCCAAAAAATTGGATTGGGTGCATTCATTTCGTTTCTGGACGAATCGGAGCATCATTTTGTTTCGGGCACGTATCGGTGCATTAAATGCAACCCCGGCATGGTTGTTGGCGCAGTAACGAAACTGACCCAAACGAACCAAAACATCACTATTGGGTCCAAAAAAGTGGATTGGGTGTGTTCGTTTCGTTTCTGGATGAATCGGTGCATCCTTTCATTTCTGGCCCGTATCGGTGCATTAAATGCAACACCGGCATGTTTTTTGGCACAGTAACATAACTGAACCAAACGAACCAAAACATCACTATTTGGTCCAAAAAATTGGATTGGGTGCATTCATTTCGTTTCTGGACGAATCGGAGCATCATTTTGTTTCGGGCACGTATCGGTGCAATAAATGCAACCCCGGCATGGTTGTTGGCGCAGTAACGAAACTGACCCAAACGAACCAAAACATCACTATTGGGTCAAAAAAGTAGATTGTGTGCGTTCGTTTCGTTTCTTGTCGAATCGATGCATCGTTTCATTTCCGGCCCGGATCGGTGCATTAAATGTAACACCGGCATGGTTTTCGGCACAGTAACGAAACTGACCCAAATGAAACAAAACATCACTATTGGGTCAAAAAAGTGGATTGGGTTCGTTCGTTTAATTTCTGGACGAATCGGTGCACCATTTCATTTCCGGCCCGGATCGGTGCATTAAATGCAACACCGGCATGGTTTTTGGCACAATAACAAAACTGACCCAAATGAACCAAAACATTACTATTTTGTCCAAAAAAGTGGATTGGGTGTGTTCGTTTCGTTTCTGGATGAATCGGTGCATCCTTTCATTTCTGGCCTGTATCGGTGCGTTAAATGCATAAATGGCATGGTTTTCGGCACAGTAACAAAACTGACCCAAAAGGAACCAAAACATCACTATTGGGTCCAAAAAAGTGGATTCAGTGCATTCATTTCGTTTCTGGACGAATCGGTGCATCGTTTCATTTCCGGCCCGGATCAGGGAATTAAATGCAACACCGGCATGGTTTTCGGCACAGAAACGAAACTGACCCAAACGAACCAAAACATCACTATTGGGTCAGAAAAAGTGGATTCGGCGCGTTCGTTTCATTTCTAGATGAATCGGAGCATCGTTTTGTTTCGGGCACGTATCGGTGCATTAAATGCAACCCCGGCATGGTTTTTGGCACAGTAACGAAACTGATCCAAACGAACCAAAACATCACTATTGGGTCAAAAAGTGGATTGGGTTGGTTCGTTTCATTTCTCAACGAATCGGTGCACCGTTTCATTTCCGGACCGGATCGATGCATTTAATGCAACACCGGCATGGTTTTCGGCACAGTAACAAAATTGACCTAAAACGAACCAAAACGTCCCTATTGGGTCCAAAAAAGTGGATTTGGTGCGTTCGTTTCATTTCTGGACGAATCGGAGCATCGTTTTGTTTTCGTCCTGGATTGGTGCATTAAATGCAACACCAGAATGGTTTTCGGCACAGTAACAAAACTGACCCAAACGAACCAAAACATCACTATTGGGTCCAAAAAAGCGGATTCGGCGCGTTCGTTTCATTTCTGGACGAATCGGAGCATCGTTTTGTTTCGGGCACGTATCGGTGCATTAAATGCAACCCCGGCATGGTTGTTGGCGCAGTAACGAAACTGACCCAAACGAACCAAAACATCACTATTGGGTCCAAAAAATTGATTCGGTGCGTTCGTTTCATTTCTGGACGAATCGGAGCATCGTTTTGTTTCGGACACGTATCGGTGCATTAAATGCAACCCCGGCATGGTTTTCGGCACGGTAACGAAACTGACCCAAACGAACCAAAACATCACTATTGGGTCCAAAAAAGTGGATTGGGTGTGTTCGTTTCGTTTCTGGATGAATCGGTGCATCCTTTCATTTCTGGCCCGTATCGGTGCATTAAATGCAACACCGGCATGGTTTTTGGCACAGTAACGTAACTGAACCAAACGAACCAAAACATCACTATTTGGTCCAAAAAATTGGATTGGGTGCATTCATTTCGTTTCTGGACGAATCGGAGCATCATTTTGTTTCGGGCCTGTATCGGTGCATTAAATGCATAAATGGCATGGTTTTCGGCACAGTAACAAAACTGACCCAAAAGGAACCAAAACATCACTATTGGGTCCAAAAAAGTGGATTCAGTGCATTCATTTCGTTTCTGGACGAATCGGTGCATCGTTTCATTTCCGGCCCGGATCAGGGAATTAAATGCAACACCGGCATGGTTTTCGGCACAGAAACGAAACTGACCCAAACGAACCAAAACATCACTATTGGGTCAGAAAAAGTGGATTCGGCGCGTTCGTTTCATTTCTAGACGAATCGGAGCATCGTTTTGTTTCGGGCACGTATCGGTGCATTAAATGCAACCCCGGCATGGTTTTTGGCACAGTAACGAAACTGATCCAAACGAACCAAAACATCACTATTGGGTCAAAAAGTGGATTGGGTTGGTTCGTTTCATTTCTCGACGAATCGGTGCACCGTTTCATTTCCGGACCGGATCGATGCATTTAATGCAACACCGGCATGGTTTTCGGCACAGTAACAAAATTGACCTAAAACGAACCAAAACGTCCCTATTGGATCCAAAAAAGTGGATTTGGTGCGTTCGTTTCATTTCTGGACGAATCGGAGCATCGTTTTGTTTTCGTCCTGGATTGGTGCATTAAATGCAACACCAGAATGGTTTTCGGCACAGTAACAAAACTGACCCAAACGAACCAAAACATCACTATTGGGTCCAAAAAAGCGGATTCGGCGCGTTCGTTTCATTTCTGGACGAATCGGAGCATCGTTTTGTTTCGGGCACGTATCGGTGCATTAAATGCAACCCCGGCATGGTTGTTGGCGCAGTAACGAAACTGACCCAAACGAACCAAAACATCACTATTGGGTCCAAAAAAGTTGATTCGGTGCGTTCGTTTCATTTCTGGACGAATCGGAGCATCGTTTTGTTTCGGACACGTATCGGTGCATTAAATGCAACCCCGGCATGGTTTTCGGCACGGTAACGAAACTGACCCAAACGAACCAAAACATCACTATTGGGTCCAAAAAAGTGGATTGGGTGTGTTCGTTTCGTTTCTGGATGAATCGGTGCATCTTTTCATTTCTGGCCCGTATCGGTGCATTAAATGCAACACCGGCATGGTTTTTGGCACAGTAACGTAACTGAACCAAACGAACCAAAACATCACTATTTGGTCCAAAAAATTGGATTGGGTGCATTCATTTCGTTTCTGGACGAATCGGAGCATCATTTTGTTTCGGGCCTGTATCGGTGCATTAAATGCATAAATGGCATGGTTTTCGGCACAGTAACAAAACTGACCCAAAAGGAACCAAAACATCACTATTGGGTCCAAAAAAGTGGATTCAGTGCATTCATTTCGTTTCTGGACGAATCGGTGCATCGTTTCATTTCCGGCCCGGATCAGGGAATTAAATGCAACACCGGCATGGTTTTCGGCACAGAAACGAAACTGACCCAAACGAACCAAAACATCACTATTGGGTCAGAAAAAGTGGATTCGGCGCGTTCGTTTCATTTCTAGACGAATCGGAGCATCGTTTTGTTTCGGGCACGTATCGGTGCATTAAATGCAACCCCGGCATGGTTTTTGGCACAGTAACGAAACTGATCCAAACGAACCAAAACATCACTATTGGGTCAAAAAGTGGATTGGGTTGGTTCGTTTCATTTCTCGACGAATCGGTGCACCGTTTCATTTCCGGACCGGATCGATGCATTTAATGCAACACCGGCATGGTTTTCGGCACAATAACAAAATTGACCTAAAACGAACCAAAACGTCCCTATTGGGTCCAAAAAAGTGGATTTGGTGCGTTCGTTTCATTTCTGGACGAATCGGAGCATCGTTTTGTTTTCGTCCTGGATTGGTGCATTAAATGCAACACCAGAATGGTTTTCGGCACAGTAACAAAACTGACCCAAACGAACCAAAACATCACTATTGGGTCCAAAAAAGCGGATTCGGCGCGTTCGTTTCATTTCTGGACGAATCGGAGCATCGTTTTGTTTCGGGCACGTATCGGTGCATTAAATGCAACCCCGGCATGGTTGTTGGCGCAGTAACGAAACTGACCCAAACGAACCAAAACATCACTATTGGGTCCAAAAAATTGATTCGGTGCGTTCGTTTCATTTCTGGACGAATCGGAGCATCGTTTTGTTTCGGACACGTATCGGTGCATTAAATGCAACCCCGGCATGGTTTTCGGCACGGTAACGAAACTGACCCAAACGAACCAAAACATCACTATTGGGTCCAAAAAAGTGGATTGGGTGTGTTCGTTTCGTTTCTGGATGAATCGGTGCATCCTTTCATTTCTGGCCCGTATCGGTGCATTAAATGCAACACCGGCATGGTTTTTGGCACAGTAACGTAACTGAACCAAACGATCCAAAACATCACTATTTGGTCCAAAAAATTGGATTGGGTGCATTCATTTCGTTTCTGGACGAATCGGAGCATCATTTTGTTTCGGGCCTGTATCGGTGCATTAAATGCATAAATGGCATGGTTTTCGGCACGGTAACAAAACTGACCCAAAAGGAACCAAAACATCACTATTGGGTCCAAAAAAGTGGATTCAGTGCATTCATTTCATTTCTGGACGAATCGGTGCATCGTTTCATTTCCGGCCCGGATCAGGGAATTAAATGCAACACCGGCATGGTTTTCGGCACAGAAACGAAACTGACCCAAACGAACCAAAACATCACTATTGGGTCAGAAAAAGTGGATTCGGCGCGTTCGTTTCATTTCTAGACGAATCGGAGCATCGTTTTGTTTCGGGCACGTATCGGTGCATTAAATGCAACCCCGGCATGGTTTTTGGCACAGTAACGAAACTGATCCAAACGAACCAAAACATCACTATTGGGTCAAAAAGTGGATTGGGTTGGTTCGTTTCATTTCTCGACGAATCGGTGCACCGTTTCATTTCCGGACCTGATCGATGCATTTAATGCAACACCGGCATGGTTTTCGGCACAGTAACAAAACTGACCCAAACGAACCAAAACGTCCCTATTGGGTCCAAAAAAGTGGATTCGGTGCGTTCGTTTCATTTCTGGACGAATCGGAGCATCGTTTTGTTTCGGACACGTATCGGTGCATTAAATGCAACCCCGGCATGGTTTTCGGCACGGTAACGAAACTGACCCAAACGAACCAAAACATCACTTTTGGGTCCAAAAAAGTGGATTGGGTGTGTTCGTTTCGTTTCTGGATGAATCGGTGCATCCTTTCATTTCTGGCCCGTATCGGTGCATTAAATGCAACACCGGCATGGTTTTTGGCACAGTAACGTAACTGAACCAAACGAACCAAAACATCACTATTTGGTCCAAAAAATTGGATTGAGTGCATTCATTTCGTTTCTGGACGAATCGGAGCATCATTTTGTTTCGGGCCTGTATCGGTGCATTAAATGCATAAATGGCATGGTTTTCGGCACAGTAACAAAACTGACCCAAAAGGAACCAAAACATCACTATTGGGTCCAAAAAAGTGGATTCAGTGCATTCATTTCGTTTCTGGACGAATCGGTGCATCGTTTCATTTCCGGCCCGGATCAGGGAATTAAATGCAACACCGGCATGGTTTTCGGCACAGAAACGAAACTGACCCAAACGAACCAAAACATCACTATTGGGTCAGAAAAAGTGGATTCGGCGCGTTCATTTCATTTCTAGACGAATCGGAGCATCGTTTTGTTTCGGGCACGTATCGGTGCATTAAATGCAACCCCGGCATGGTTTTTGGCACAGTAACGAAACTGATCCAAACGAACCAAAACATCACTATTGGGTCAAAAAGTGGATTGGGTTGGTTCGTTTCATTTCTCGACGAATCGGTGCACCGTTTCATTTCCGGACCGGATCGATGCATTTAATGCAACACCGGCATGGTTTTCGGCACAGTAACAAAATTGACCTAAAACGAACCAAAACGTCCCTTTTGGGTCCAAAAAAGTGGATTTGGTGCGTTCGTTTCATTTCTGGACGAATCGGAGCATCGTTTTGTTTTCGTCTTGGATTGGTGCATTAAATGCAACACCAGAATGGTTATCGGCACAGTAACAAAACTGACCCAAACGAACCAAAACATCACTATTGGGTCCAAAAAAGTGGATTCGGCGCGTTCGTTTCATTTTTGGACGAATCGGAGCATCGTTTTGTTTCGGGCACGTATCGGTGCATTAAATGCAACCCCGGCATGGTTGTTGGCGCAGTAACGAAACTGACCCAAACGAACCAAAACATCACTATTGGGTCCAAAAAAGTTGATTCGGTGCGTTCGTTTCATTTCTGGACGAATCGGAGCATCGTTTTGTTTCGGACACGTATCGGTGCATTAAATGCAACCCCGGCATGGTTTTCGGCACAGAAACGAAACTGACCCAAACGAACTAAAACATCACTATTGGGTCCAAAAAAGTTGATTCGGTGCGTTCGTTTCATTTCTGGACAAATCGGAGCATCGTTTTGTTTCGGACACGTATCGGTGCATTAAATGCAACCCCGGCATGGTTTTCGGCACGGTAACGAAACTGACCCAAACGAACCAAAACATCACTATTGGGTCCAAAAAAGTGGATTGGGTGTGTTCGTTTCGTTTCTGGATGAATCGGTGCATCCTTTCATTTCTGGCCCATATCGGTGCATTAAATGCAACACCGGCATGGTTTTTGGCACAGTAACGTAACTGAACCAAACGAACCAAAACATCCCTATTGGGTCCAAAAAAGTGGATTTGGTGCGTTCGTTTCATTTCTGGACGAATCGGAGCATCGTTTCATTTCCGGCCCGGATCAGGGAATTAAATGCAACACCGGCATGGTTTTCGGCACAGAAACGAAACTGACCCAAACGAACCAAAACATCACTATTGGGTCAGAAAAAGTGGATTCGGCGCGTTCGTTTCATTTCTAGACGAATCGGAGCATCGTTTTGTTTCGGGCACGTATCGGTGCATTAAATGCAACCCCGGCATGGTTTTTGGCACAGTAACGAAACTGATCCAAACGAACCAAAACATCACTATTGGGTCAAAAAGTGGATTGGGTTGGTTCGTTTCATTTCTCGACGAATCGGTGCACCGTTTCATTTCCGGACCGGATCGATGCATTTAATGCAACACCGGCATGGTTTTCGGCACAGTAACAAAATTGACCTAAAACGAACCAAAACGTCCCTTTTGGGTCCAAAAAAGTGGATTTGGTGCGTTCGTTTCATTTCTGGACGAATCGGAGCATCGTTTCATTTCCGGCCCGGATCAGGGAATTAAATGCAACACCGGCATGGTTTTCGGCACAGAAACGAAACTGACCCAAACGAACCAAAACATCACTATTGGGTCAGAAAAAGTGGATTCGGCGCGTTCGTTTCATTTCTAGACGAATCGGAGCATCGTTTTGTTTCGGGCACGTATCGGTGCATTAAATGCAACCCCGGCATGGTTTTTGGCACAGTAACGAAACTGATCCAAACGAACCAAAACATCACTATTGGGTCAAAAAGTGGATTGGGTTGGTTCGTTTCATTTCTCGACGAATCGGTGCACCGTTTCATTTCCGGACCGGATCGATGCATTTAATGCAACACCGGCATGGTTTTCGGCACAGTAACAAAATTGACCTAAAACGAACCAAAACGTCCCTTTTGGGTCCAAAAAAGTGGATTTGGTGCGTTCGTTTCATTTCTGGACGAATCGGAGCATCGTTTTGTTTTCGTCCTGGATTGGTGCATTAAATGCAACACCAGAATGGTTTTCGGCACAGTAACAAAACTGACCCAAACGAACCAAAACATCACTATTGGGTCCAAAAAAGTGGATTCGGCGCGTTCGTTTCATTTCTGGACGAATCGGAGCATCGTTTTGTTTCGGGCACGTATCGGTGCATTAAATGCAACCCCGGCATGGTTGTTGGCGCAGTAACGAAACTGACCCAAACGAACTAAAACATCACTATTGGGTCCAAAAAAGTTGATTCGGTGCGTTCGTTTCATTTTTGGACGAATCGGAGCATCGTTTTGTTTCGGACACGTATCGGTGCATTAAATGCAACCCCGGCATGGTTTTCGGCACGGTAACGAAACTGACCCAAACGAACCAAAACATCACTATTGGGTCCAAAAAAGTGGATTGGGTGTGTTCGTTTCGTTTCTGGATGAATCGGTGCATCCTTTCATTTCTGGCCCGTATCGGTGCATTAAATGCAACACCGGCATGGTTTTTGGCACAGTAACGTAACTGAACCAAACGAACCAAAACATCACTATTTGGTCCAAAAAATTGGATTGGGTGCATTCATTTCGTTTCTGGACGAATCGGAGCATCATTTTGTTTCGGGCCTGTATCGGTGCATTAAATGCATAAATGGCATGGTTTTCGGCACAGTAACAAAACTGACCCAAAAGGAACCAAAACATCACTATTGGGTCCAAAAAAGTGGATTCAGTGCATTCATTTCGTTTCTGGACGAATCGGTGCATCGTTTCATTTCCGGCCCGGATCAGGGAATTAAATGCAACACCGGCATGGTTTTCGGCACAGAAACGAAACTGACCCAAACGAACCAAAACATCACTATTGGGTCAGAAAAAGTGGATTCGGCGCGTTCGTTTCATTTCTAGACGAATCGGAGCATCGTTTTGTTTCGGGCACGTATCGGTGCATTAAATGCAACCCCGGCATGGTTTTTGGCACAGTAACGAAACTGATCCAAACGAACCAAAACATCACTATTGGGTCAAAAAGTGGATTGGGTTGGTTCGTTTCATTTCTCGACGAATCGGTGCACCGTTTCATTTCCGGACCGGATCGATGCATTTAATGCAACACCGGCATGGTTTTCGGCACAGTAACAAAATTGACCTAAAACGAACCAAAACGTCCCTTTTGGGTCCAAAAAAGTGGATTTGGTGCGTTCGTTTCATTTCTGGACGAATCGGAGCATCGTTTTGTTTTCGTCCTGGATTGGTGCATTAAATGCAACACCAGAATGGTTTTCGGCACAGTAACAAAACTGACCCAAACGAACCAAAACATCACTATTGGGTCCAAAAAAGTGGATTCGGCGCGTTCGTTTCATTTCTGGACGAATCGGAGCATCGTTTTGTTTCGGGCACGTATCGGTGCATTAAATGCAACCCCGGCATGGTTGTTGGCGCAGTAACGAAACTGACCCAAACGAACCAAAACATCACTATTGGGTCCAAAAAAGTTGATTCGGTGCGTTCGTTTCATTTCTGGACGAATCGGAGCATCGTTTTGTTTCGGACACGTATCGGTGCATTAAATGCAACCCCGGCATGGTTTTCGGCACGGTAACGAAACTGACCCAAACGAACCAAAACATCACTATTGGGTCCAAAAAAGTGGATTGGGTGTGTTCGTTTCGTTTCTGGATGAATCGGTGCATCCTTTCATTTCTGGCCCGTATCGGTGCATTAAATGCAACACCGGCATGGTTTTTGGCACAGTAACGTAACTGAACCAAACGAACCAAAACATCACTATTTGGTCCAAAAAATTGGATTGGGTGCATTCATTTCGTTTCTGGACGAATCGGAGCATCATTTTGTTTCGGGCCTGTATCGGTGCATTAAATGCATAAATGGCATGGTTTTCGGCACAGTAACAAAACTGACCCAAAAGGAACCAAAACATCACTATTGGGTCCAAAAAAGTGGATTCAGTGCATTCATTTCGTTTCTGGACGAATCGGTGCATCGTTTCATTTCCGGCCCGGATCAGGGAATTAAATGCAACACCGGCATGGTTTTCGGCACAGAAACGAAACTGACCCAAACGAACCAAAACATCACTATTGGGTCAGAAAAAGTGGATTCGGCGCGTTCGTTTCATTTCTAGACGAATCGGAGCATCGTTTTGTTTCGGGCACGTATCGGTGCATTAAATGCAACCCCGGCATGGTTTTTGGCACAGTAACGAAACTGATCCAAACGAACCAAAACATCACTATTGGGTCAAAAAGTGGATTGGGTTGGTTCGTTTCATTTCTCGACGAATCGGTGCACCGTTTCATTTCCGGACCGGATCGATGCATTTAATGCAACACCGGCATGGTTTTCGGCACAGTAACAAAATTGACCTAAAACGAACCAAAACGTCCCTTTTGGGTCCAAAAAAGTGGATTTGGTGCGTTCGTTTCATTTCTGGACGAATCGGAGCATCGTTTTGTTTTCGTCCTGGATTGGTGCATTAAATGCAACACCAGAATGGTTTTCGGCACAGTAACAAAACTGACCCAAACGAACCAAAACATCACTATTGGGTCCAAAAAAGTGGATTCGGCGCGTTCGTTTCATTTCTGGACGAATCGGAGCATCGTTTTGTTTCGGGCACGTATCGGTGCATTAAATGCAACCCCGGCATGGTTGTTGGCGCAGTAACGAAACTGACCCAAACGAACCAAAACATCACTATTGGGTCCAAAAAAGTTGATTCGGTGCGTTCGTTTCATTTCTGGACGAATCGGAGCATCGTTTTGTTTCGGACACGTATCGGTGCATTAAATGCAACCCCGGCATGGTTTTCGGCACAGAAACGAAACTGACCCAAACGAACTAAAACATCACTATTGGGTCCAAAAAAGTTGATTCGGTGCGTTCGTTTCATTTCTGGACAAATCGGAGCATCGTTTTGTTTCGGACACGTATCGGTGCATTAAATGCAACCCCGGCATGGTTTTCGGCACGGTAACGAAACTGACCCAAACGAACCAAAACATCACTATTGGGTCCAAAAAAGTGGATTGGGTGTGTTCGTTTCGTTTCTGGATGAATCGGTGCATCCTTTCATTTCTGGCCCGTATCGGTGCATTAAATGCAACACCGGCATGGTTTTTGGCACAGTAACGTAACTGAACCAAACGAACCAAAACATCCCTATTGGGTCCAAAAAAGTGGATTTGGTGCGTTCGTTTCATTTCTGGACGAATCGGAGCATCGTTTCATTTCCGGCCCGGATCAGGGAATTAAATGCAACACCGGCATGGTTTTCGGCACAGAAACGAAACTGACCCAAACGAACCAAAACATCACTATTGGGTCAGAAAAAGTGGATTCGGCGCGTTCGTTTCATTTCTAGACGAATCGGAGCATCGTTTTGTTTCGGGCACGTATCGGTGCATTAAATGCAACCCCGGCATGGTTTTTGGCACAGTAACGAAACTGATCCAAACGAACCAAAACATCACTATTGGGTCAAAAAGTGGATTGGGTTGGTTCGTTTCATTTCTCGACGAATCGGTGCACCGTTTCATTTCCGGACCGGATCGATGCATTTAATGCAACACCGGCATGGTTTTCGGCACAGTAACAAAATTGACCTAAAACGAACCAAAACGTCCCTTTTGGGTCCAAAAAAGTGGATTTGGTGCGTTCGTTTCATTTCTGGACGAATCGGAGCATCGTTTTGTTTTCGTCCTGGATTGGTGCATTAAATGCAACACCAGAATGGTTTTCGGCACAGTAACAAAACTGACCCAAACGAACCAAAACATCACTATTGGGTCCAAAAAAGTGGATTCGGCGCGTTCGTTTCATTTCTGGACGAATCGGAGCATCGTTTTGTTTCGGGCACGTATCGGTGCATTAAATGCAACCCCGGCATGGTTGTTGGCGCAGTAACGAAACTGACCCAAACGAACTAAAACATCACTATTGGGTCCAAAAAAGTTGATTCGGTGCGTTCGTTTCATTTTTGGACGAATCGGAGCATCGTTTTGTTTCGGACACGTATCGGTGCATTAAATGCAACCCCGGCATGGTTTTCGGCACGGTAACGAAACTGACCCAAACGAACCAAAACATCACTATTGGGTCCAAAAAAGTGGATTGGGTGTGTTCGTTTCGTTTCTGGATGAATCGGTGCATCCTTTCATTTCTGGCCCGTATCGGTGCATTAAATGCAACACCGGCATGGTTTTTGGCACAGTAACGTAACTGAACCAAACGATCCAAAACATCACTATTTGGTCCAAAAAATTGGATTGGGTGCATTCATTTCGTTTCTGGATGAATCGGAGCATCATTTTGTTTCGGGCCTGTATCGGTGCATTAAATGCATAAATGGCATGGTTTTCGGCACGGTAACAAAACTGACCCAAAAGGAACCAAAACATCACTATTGGGTCCAAAAAAGTGGATTCAGTGCATTCATTTCATTTCTGGACGAATCGGTGCATCGTTTCATTTCCGGCCCGGATCAGGGAATTAAATGCAACACCGGCATGGTTTTCGGCACAGAAACGAAACTGACCCAAACGAACCAAAACATCACTATTGGGTCAGAAAAAGTGGATTCGGCGCGTTCGTTTCATTTCTAGACGAATCGGAGCATCGTTTTGTTTCGGGCACGTATCGGTGCATTAAATGCAACCCCGGCATGGTTTTTGGCACAGTAACGAAACTGATCCAAACGAACCAAAACATCACTATTGGGTCAAAAAGTGGATTGGGTTGGTTCGTTTCATTTCTCGACGAATCGGTGCACCGTTTCATTTCCGGACCTGATCGATGCATTTAATGCAACACCGGCATGGTTTTCGGCACAGTAACAAAACTGACCCAAACGAACCAAAACGTCCCTATTGGGTCCAAAAAAGTGGATTCGGTGCGTTCGTTTCATTTCTGGACGAATCGGAGCATCGTTTTGTTTCGGACACGTATCGGTGCATTAAATGCAACCCCGGCATGGTTTTCGGCACGGTAACGAAACTGACCCAAACGAACCAAAACATCACTTTTGGGTCCAAAAAAGTGGATTGGGTGTGTTCGTTTCGTTTCTGGATGAATCGGTGCATCCTTTCATTTCTGGCCCGTATCGGTGCATTAAATGCAACACCGGCATGGTTTTTGGCACAGTAACGTAACTGAACCAAACGAACCAAAACATCACTATTTGGTCCAAAAAATTGGATTGAGTGCATTCATTTCGTTTCTGGACGAATCGGAGCATCATTTTGTTTCGGGCCTGTATCGGTGCATTAAATGCATAAATGGCATGGTTTTCGGCACAGTAACAAAACTGACCCAAAAGGAACCAAAACATCACTATTGGGTCCAAAAAAGTGGATTCAGTGCATTCATTTCGTTTCTGGACGAATCGGTGCATCGTTTCATTTCCGGCCCGGATCAGGGAATTAAATGCAACACCGGCATGGTTTTCGGCACAGAAACGAAACTGACCCAAACGAACCAAAACATCACTATTGGGTCAGAAAAAGTGGATTCGGCGCGTTCATTTCATTTCTAGACGAATCGGAGCATCGTTTTGTTTCGGGCACGTATCGGTGCATTAAATGCAACCCCGGCATGGTTTTTGGCACAGTAACGAAACTGATCCAAACGAACCAAAACATCACTATTGGGTCAAAAAGTGGATTGGGTTGGTTCGTTTCATTTCTCGACGAATCGGTGCACCGTTTCATTTCCGGACCGGATCGATGCATTTAATGCAACACCGGCATGGTTTTCGGCACAGTAACAAAATTGACCTAAAACGAACCAAAACGTCCCTTTTGGGTCCAAAAAAGTGGATTTGGTGCGTTCGTTTCATTTCTGGACGAATCGGAGCATCGTTTTGTTTTCGTCTTGGATTGGTGCATTAAATGCAACACCAGAATGGTTATCGGCACAGTAACAAAACTGACCCAAACGAACCAAAACATCACTATTGGGTCCAAAAAAGTGGATTCGGCGCGTTCGTTTCATTTTTGGACGAATCGGAGCATCGTTTTGTTTCGGGCACGTATCGGTGCATTAAATGCAACCCCGGCATGGTTGTTGGCGCAGTAACGAAACTGACCCAAACGAACCAAAACATCACTATTGGGTCCAAAAAAGTTGATTCGGTGCGTTCGTTTCATTTCTGGACGAATCGGAGCATCGTTTTGTTTCGGACACGTATCGGTGCATTAAATGCAACCCCGGCATGGTTTTCGGCACAGAAACGAAACTGACCCAAACGAACTAAAACATCACTATTGGGTCCAAAAAAGTTGATTCGGTGCGTTCGTTTCATTTCTGGACAAATCGGAGCATCGTTTTGTTTCGGACACGTATCGGTGCATTAAATGCAACCCCGGCATGGTTTTCGGCACGGTAACGAAACTGACCCAAACGAACCAAAACATCACTATTGGGTCCAAAAAAGTGGATTGGGTGTGTTCGTTTCGTTTCTGGATGAATCGGTGCATCCTTTCATTTCTGGCCCATATCGGTGCATTAAATGCAACACCGGCATGGTTTTTGGCACAGTAACGTAACTGAACCAAACGAACCAAAACATCCCTATTGGGTCCAAAAAAGTGGATTTGGTGCGTTCGTTTCATTTCTGGACGAATCGGAGCATCGTTTCATTTCCGGCCCGGATCAGGGAATTAAATGCAACACCGGCATGGTTTTCGGCACAGAAACGAAACTGACCCAAACGAACCAAAACATCACTATTGGGTCAGAAAAAGTGGATTCGGCGCGTTCGTTTCATTTCTAGACGAATCGGAGCATCGTTTTGTTTCGGGCACGTATCGGTGCATTAAATGCAACCCCGGCATGGTTTTTGGCACAGTAACGAAACTGATCCAAACGAACCAAAACATCACTATTGGGTCAAAAAGTGGATTGGGTTGGTTCGTTTCATTTCTCGACGAATCGGTGCACCGTTTCATTTCCGGACCGGATCGATGCATTTAATGCAACACCGGCATGGTTTTCGGCACAGTAACAAAATTGACCTAAAACGAACCAAAACGTCCCTTTTGGGTCCAAAAAAGTGGATTTGGTGCGTTCGTTTCATTTCTGGACGAATCGGAGCATCGTTTCATTTCCGGCCCGGATCAGGGAATTAAATGCAACACCGGCATGGTTTTCGGCACAGAAACGAAACTGACCCAAACGAACCAAAACATCACTATTGGGTCAGAAAAAGTGGATTCGGCGCGTTCGTTTCATTTCTAGACGAATCGGAGCATCGTTTTGTTTCGGGCACGTATCGGTGCATTAAATGCAACCCCGGCATGGTTTTTGGCACAGTAACGAAACTGATCCAAACGAACCAAAACATCACTATTGGGTCAAAAAGTGGATTGGGTTGGTTCGTTTCATTTCTCGACGAATCGGTGCACCGTTTCATTTCCGGACCGGATCGATGCATTTAATGCAACACCGGCATGGTTTTCGGCACAGTAACAAAATTGACCTAAAACGAACCAAAACGTCCCTTTTGGGTCCAAAAAAGTGGATTTGGTGCGTTCGTTTCATTTCTGGACGAATCGGAGCATCGTTTTGTTTTCGTCCTGGATTGGTGCATTAAATGCAACACCAGAATGGTTTTCGGCACAGTAACAAAACTGACCCAAACGAACCAAAACATCACTATTGGGTCCAAAAAAGTGGATTCGGCGCGTTCGTTTCATTTCTGGACGAATCGGAGCATCGTTTTGTTTCGGGCACGTATCGGTGCATTAAATGCAACCCCGGCATGGTTGTTGGCGCAGTAACGAAACTGACCCAAACGAACTAAAACATCACTATTGGGTCCAAAAAAGTTGATTCGGTGCGTTCGTTTCATTTTTGGACGAATCGGAGCATCGTTTTGTTTCGGACACGTATCGGTGCATTAAATGCAACCCCGGCATGGTTTTCGGCACGGTAACGAAACTGACCCAAACGAACCAAAACATCACTATTGGGTCCAAAAAAGTGGATTGGGTGTGTTCGTTTCGTTTCTGGATGAATCGGTGCATCCTTTCATTTCTGGCCCGTATCGGTGCATTAAATGCAACACCGGCATGGTTTTTGGCACAGTAACGTAACTGAACCAAACGAACCAAAACATCACTATTTGGTCCAAAAAATTGGATTGGGTGCATTCATTTCGTTTCTGGACGAATCGGAGCATCATTTTGTTTCGGGCCTGTATCGGTGCATTAAATGCATAAATGGCATGGTTTTCGGCACAGTAACAAAACTGACCCAAAAGGAACCAAAACATCACTATTGGGTCCAAAAAAGTGGATTCAGTGCATTCATTTCGTTTCTGGACGAATCGGTGCATCGTTTCATTTCCGGCCCGGATCAGGGAATTAAATGCAACACCGGCATGGTTTTCGGCACAGAAACGAAACTGACCCAAACGAACCAAAACATCACTATTGGGTCAGAAAAAGTGGATTCGGCGCGTTCGTTTCATTTCTAGACGAATCGGAGCATCGTTTTGTTTCGGGCACGTATCGGTGCATTAAATGCAACCCCGGCATGGTTTTTGGCACAGTAACGAAACTGATCCAAACGAACCAAAACATCACTATTGGGTCAAAAAGTGGATTGGGTTGGTTCGTTTCATTTCTCGACGAATCGGTGCACCGTTTCATTTCCGGACCGGATCGATGCATTTAATGCAACACCGGCATGGTTTTCGGCACAGTAACAAAATTGACCTAAAACGAACCAAAACGTCCCTTTTGGGTCCAAAAAAGTGGATTTGGTGCGTTCGTTTCATTTCTGGACGAATCGGAGCATCGTTTTGTTTTCGTCCTGGATTGGTGCATTAAATGCAACACCAGAATGGTTTTCGGCACAGTAACAAAACTGACCCAAACGAACCAAAACATCACTATTGGGTCCAAAAAAGTGGATTCGGCGCGTTCGTTTCATTTCTGGACGAATCGGAGCATCGTTTTGTTTCGGGCACGTATCGGTGCATTAAATGCAACCCCGGCATGGTTGTTGGCGCAGTAACGAAACTGACCCAAACGAACCAAAACATCACTATTGGGTCCAAAAAAGTTGATTCGGTGCGTTCGTTTCATTTCTGGACGAATCGGAGCATCGTTTTGTTTCGGACACGTATCGGTGCATTAAATGCAACCCCGGCATGGTTTTCGGCACGGTAACGAAACTGACCCAAACGAACCAAAACATCACTATTGGGTCCAAAAAAGTGGATTGGGTGTGTTCGTTTCGTTTCTGGATGAATCGGTGCATCCTTTCATTTCTGGCCCGTATCGGTGCATTAAATGCAACACCGGCATGGTTTTTGGCACAGTAACGTAACTGAACCAAACGAACCAAAACATCACTATTTGGTCCAAAAAATTGGATTGGGTGCATTCATTTCGTTTCTGGACGAATCGGAGCATCATTTTGTTTCGGGCCTGTATCGGTGCATTAAATGCATAAATGGCATGGTTTTCGGCACAGTAACAAAACTGACCCAAAAGGAACCAAAACATCACTATTGGGTCCAAAAAAGTGGATTCAGTGCATTCATTTCGTTTCTGGACGAATCGGTGCATCGTTTCATTTCCGGCCCGGATCAGGGAATTAAATGCAACACCGGCATGGTTTTCGGCACAGAAACGAAACTGACCCAAACGAACCAAAACATCACTATTGGGTCAGAAAAAGTGGATTCGGCGCGTTCGTTTCATTTCTAGACGAATCGGAGCATCGTTTTGTTTCGGGCACGTATCGGTGCATTAAATGCAACCCCGGCATGGTTTTTGGCACAGTAACGAAACTGATCCAAACGAACCAAAACATCACTATTGGGTCAAAAAGTGGATTGGGTTGGTTCGTTTCATTTCTCGACGAATCGGTGCACCGTTTCATTTCCGGACCGGATCGATGCATTTAATGCAACACCGGCATGGTTTTCGGCACAGTAACAAAATTGACCTAAAACGAACCAAAACGTCCCTTTTGGGTCCAAAAAAGTGGATTTGGTGCGTTCGTTTCATTTCTGGACGAATCGGAGCATCGTTTTGTTTTCGTCCTGGATTGGTGCATTAAATGCAACACCAGAATGGTTTTCGGCACAGTAACAAAACTGACCCAAACGAACCAAAACATCACTATTGGGTCCAAAAAAGTGGATTCGGCGCGTTCGTTTCATTTCTGGACGAATCGGAGCATCGTTTTGTTTCGGGCACGTATCGGTGCATTAAATGCAACCCCGGCATGGTTGTTGGCGCAGTAACGAAACTGACCCAAACGAACCAAAACATCACTATTGGGTCCAAAAAAGTTGATTCGGTGCGTTCGTTTCATTTCTGGACGAATCGGAGCATCGTTTTGTTTCGGACACGTATCGGTGCATTAAATGCAACCCCGGCATGGTTTTCGGCACAGAAACGAAACTGACCCAAACGAACTAAAACATCACTATTGGGTCCAAAAAAGTTGATTCGGTGCGTTCGTTTCATTTCTGGACAAATCGGAGCATCGTTTTGTTTCGGACACGTATCGGTGCATTAAATGCAACCCCGGCATGGTTTTCGGCACGGTAACGAAACTGACCCAAACGAACCAAAACATCACTATTGGGTCCAAAAAAGTGGATTGGGTGTGTTCGTTTCGTTTCTGGATGAATCGGTGCATCCTTTCATTTCTGGCCCGTATCGGTGCATTAAATGCAACACCGGCATGGTTTTTGGCACAGTAACGTAACTGAACCAAACGAACCAAAACATCCCTATTGGGTCCAAAAAAGTGGATTTGGTGCGTTCGTTTCATTTCTGGACGAATCGGAGCATCGTTTCATTTCCGGCCCGGATCAGGGAATTAAATGCAACACCGGCATGGTTTTCGGCACAGAAACGAAACTGACCCAAACGAACCAAAACATCACTATTGGGTCAGAAAAAGTGGATTCGGCGCGTTCGTTTCATTTCTAGACGAATCGGAGCATCGTTTTGTTTCGGGCACGTATCGGTGCATTAAATGCAACCCCGGCATGGTTTTTGGCACAGTAACGAAACTGATCCAAACGAACCAAAACATCACTATTGGGTCAAAAAGTGGATTGGGTTGGTTCGTTTCATTTCTCGACGAATCGGTGCACCGTTTCATTTCCGGACCGGATCGATGCATTTAATGCAACACCGGCATGGTTTTCGGCACAGTAACAAAATTGACCTAAAACGAACCAAAACGTCCCTTTTGGGTCCAAAAAAGTGGATTTGGTGCGTTCGTTTCATTTCTGGACGAATCGGAGCATCGTTTTGTTTTCGTCCTGGATTGGTGCATTAAATGCAACACCAGAATGGTTTTCGGCACAGTAACAAAACTGACCCAAACGAACCAAAACATCACTATTGGGTCCAAAAAAGTGGATTCGGCGCGTTCGTTTCATTTCTGGACGAATCGGAGCATCGTTTTGTTTCGGGCACGTATCGGTGCATTAAATGCAACCCCGGCATGGTTGTTGGCGCAGTAACGAAACTGACCCAAACGAACTAAAACATCACTATTGGGTCCAAAAAAGTTGATTCGGTGCGTTCGTTTCATTTTTGGACGAATCGGAGCATCGTTTTGTTTCGGACACGTATCGGTGCATTAAATGCAACCCCGGCATGGTTTTCGGCACGGTAACGAAACTGACCCAAACGAACCAAAACATCACTATTGGGTCCAAAAAAGTGGATTGGGTGTGTTCGTTTCGTTTCTGGATGAATCGGTGCATCCTTTCATTTCTGGCCCGTATCGGTGCATTAAATGCAACACCGGCATGGTTTTTGGCACAGTAACGTAACTGAACCAAACGAACCAAAACATCACTATTTGGTCCAAAAAATTGGATTGGGTGCATTCATTTCATTTCTGGACGAATCGGAGCATCATTTTGTTTCGGGCACGTATCGGTGCATTAAATGCATAAATGGCATGGTTTTCGGCACAGTAACAAAACTGACCCAAATGGAACCAAAACATCACTATTGGGTCCAAAAAAGTGGATTCAGTGCATTCATTTCGTTTCTGGGCGAATCGGTGCATCGTTTCATTTCCGGCCCGGATCAGGGAATTAAATGCAACACCGGCATGGTTTTCGGCACAGAAACGAAACTGACCCAAACGAACCAAAACATCACTATTGGGTCAGAAAAAGTGGATTCGGCGCGTTCGTTTCATTTCTAGACGAATCGGAGCATCGTTTTGTTTCGGGCACGTATCGGTGCATTAAATGCAACCCCGGCATGGTTTTTGGCACAGTAACGAAACTGATCCAAACGAACCAAAACATCACTATTGGGTCAAAAAGTGGATTGGGTTGGTTCGTTTCATTTCTCGACGAATCGGTGCACCGTTTCATTTCCGGACCGGATCGATGCATTTAATGCAACACCGGCATGGTTTTCGGCACAGTAACAAAATTGACCTAAAACGAACCAAAACGTCCCTTTTGGGTCCAAAAAAGTGGATTTGGTGCGTTCGTTTCATTTCTGGACGAATCGGAGCATCGTTTTGTTTTCGTCCTGGATTGGTGCATTAAATGCAACACCAGAATGGTTTTCGGCACAGTAACAAAACTGACCCAAACGAACCAAAACATCACTATTGGGTCCAAAAAAGTGGATTCGGCGCGTTCGTTTCATTTCTGGACGAATCGGAGCATCGTTTTGTTTCGGGCACGTATCGGTGCATTAAATGCAACCCCGGCATGGTTGTTGGCGCAGTAACGAAACTGACCCAAACGAACCAAAACATCACTATTGGGTCCAAAAAAGTTGATTCGGTGCGTTCGTTTCATTTCTGGACGAATCGGAGCATCGTTTTGTTTCGGACACGTATCGGTGCATTAAATGCAACCCCGGCATGGTTTTCGGCACAGAAACGAAACTGACCCAAACGAACTAAAACATCACTATTGGGTCCAAAAAAGTTGATTCGGTGCGTTCGTTTCATTTCTGGACAAATCGGAGCATCGTTTTGTTTCGGACACGTATCGGTGCATTAAATGCAACCCCGGCATGGTTTTCGGCACGGTAACGAAACTGACCCAAACGAACCAAAACATCACTATTGGGTCCAAAAAAGTGGATTGGGTGTGTTCGTTTCGTTTCTGGATGAATCGGTGCATCCTTTCATTTCTGGCCCGTATCGGTGCATTAAATGCAACACCGGCATGGTTTTTGGCACAGTAACGTAACTGAACCAAACGAACCAAAACATCCCTATTGGGTCCAAAAAAGTGGATTCAGTGCATTCATTTCGTTTCTGGATGAATCGGTGGATCGTTTCATTTCCGGCCCGGATCAGGGAATTAAATGCAACACCGGCATGGTTTTCGGCACAGTAACGAAACTGACCCAAACGAACCAAAACATCACTATTGGGTCCAAAAAAGTGGATTCGGTGCGTTCGTTTCATTTCTGGACGAATCGGAGCATCGTTTTGTTTCGGACACGTATCGGTGCATTAAATGCAACCCCGGCATGGTTTTCGGCACGGTAACGAAACTGACCCAAACGAACCAAAACATCACTATTGGGTCCAAAAAAGTGGATTGGGTGTGTTCGTTTCGTTTCTGGATGAATCGGTGCAGACTTTCATTTCTGGCCCGTATCGGTGCATTAAATGCAACACCGGCATGGTTTTTGGCACAGTAACGTAACTGAACCAAACGATCCAAAACATCACTATTTGGTCCAAAAAATTGGATTGGGTGCATTCATTTCATTTCTGGACGAATCGGAGCATCATTTTGTTTCGGGCCTGTATCGGTGCATTAAATGCATAAATGGCATGGTTTTCGGCACGGTAACAAAACTGACCCAAAAGGAACCAAAACATCACTATTGGGTCCAAAAAAGTGGATTCAGTGCATTCATTTCGTTTCTGGACGAATCGGTGCATCGTTTCATTTCCGGCCCGGATCAGGGAATTAAATGCAACACCGGCATGGTTTTCGGCACAGAAACGAAACTGACCCAAACGAACCAAAACATCACTATTGGGTCAGAAAAAGTGGATTCGGCGCGTTCGTTTCATTTCTAGACGAATCGGAGCATCGTTTTGTTTCGGGCACGTATCGGTGCATTAAATGCAACCCCGGCATGGTTTTTGGCACAGTAACGAAACTGATCCAAACGAACCAAAACATCACTATTGGGTCAAAAAGTGGATTGGGTTGGTTCGTTTCATTTCTCGACGAATCGGTGCACCGTTTCATTTCCGGACCGGATCGATGCATTTAATGCAACACCGGCATGATTTTCGGCACAGTAACAAAATTGACCTAAAACGAACCAAAACGTCCCTTTTGGGTCCAAAAAAGTGGATTTGGTGCGTTCGTTTCATTTCTGGACGAATCGGAGCATCGTTTTGTTTTCGTCCTGGATTGGTGCATTAAATGCAACACCAGAATGGTTTTCGGCACAGTAACAAAACTGACCCAAACGAACCAAAACATCACTATTGGGTCCAAAAAAGTGGATTCGGCGCGTTCGTTTCATTTCTGGACGAATCGGAGCATCGTTTTGTTTCGGGCACGTATCGGTGCATTAAATGCAACCCCGGCATGGTTGTTGGCGCAGTAACGAAACTGACCCAAACGAACTAAAACATCACTATTGGGTCCAAAAAAGTTGATTCGGTGCGTTCGTTTCATTTTTGGACGAATCGGAGCATCGTTTTGTTTCGGACACGTATCGGTGCATTAAATGCAACCCCGGCATGGTTTTCGGCACGGTAACGAAACTGACCCAAACGAACCAAAACATCACTATTGGGTCCAAAAAAGTGGATTGGGTGTGTTCGTTTCGTTTCTGGATGAATCGGTGCATCCTTTCATTTCTGGCCCGTATCGGTGCATTAAATGCAACACCGGCATGGTTTTTGGCACAGTAACGTAACTGAACCAAACGAACCAAAACATCACTATTTGGTCCAAAAAATTGGATTGGGTGCATTCATTTCGTTTCTGGACGAATCGGAGCATCATTTTGTTTCGGGCCTGTATCGGTGCATTAAATGCATAAATGGCATGGTTTTCGGCACAGTAACAAAACTGACCCAAAAGGAACCAAAACATCACTATTGGGTCCAAAAAAGTGGATTCAGTGCATTCATTTCGTTTCTGGACGAATCGGTGCATCGTTTCATTTCCGGCCCGGATCAGGGAATTAAATGCAACACCGGCATGGTTTTCGGCACAGAAACGAAACTGACCCAAACGAACCAAAACATCACTATTGGGTCAGAAAAAGTGGATTCGGCGCGTTCGTTTCATTTCTAGACGAATCGGAGCATCGTTTTGTTTCGGGCACGTATCGGTGCATTAAATGCAACCCCGGCATGGTTTTTGGCACAGTAACGAAACTGATCCAAACGAACCAAAACATCACTATTGGGTCAAAAAGTGGATTGGGTTGGTTCGTTTCATTTCTCGACGAATCGGTGCACCGTTTCATTTCCGGACCGGATCGATGCATTTAATGCAACACCGGCATGGTTTTCGGCACAGTAACAAAATTGACCTAAAACGAACCAAAACGTCCCTTTTGGGTCCAAAAAAGTGGATTTGGTGCGTTCGTTTCATTTCTGGACGAATCGGAGCATCGTTTTGTTTTCGTCCTGGATTGGTGCATTAAATGCAACACCAGAATGGTTTTCGGCACAGTAACAAAACTGACCCAAACGAACCAAAACATCACTATTGGGTCCAAAAAAGTGGATTCGGCGCGTTCGTTTCATTTCTGGACGAATCGGAGCATCGTTTTGTTTCGGGCACGTATCGGTGCATTAAATGCAACCCCGGCATGGTTGTTGGCGCAGTAACGAAACTGACCCAAACGAACCAAAACATCACTATTGGGTCCAAAAAAGTTGATTCGGTGCGTTCGTTTCATTTCTGGACGAATCGGAGCATCGTTTTGTTTCGGACACGTATCGGTGCATTAAATGCAACCCCGGCATGGTTTTCGGCACGGTAACGAAACTGACCCAAACGAACCAAAACATCACTATTGGGTCCAAAAAAGTGGATTGGGTGTGTTCGTTTCGTTTCTGGATGAATCGGTGCATCCTTTCATTTCTGGCCCGTATCGGTGCATTAAATGCAACACCGGCATGGTTTTTGGCACAGTAACGTAACTGAACCAAACGAACCAAAACATCACTATTTGGTCCAAAAAATTGGATTGGGTGCATTCATTTCGTTTCTGGACGAATCGGAGCATCATTTTGTTTCGGGCCTGTATCGGTGCATTAAATGCATAAATGGCATGGTTTTCGGCACAGTAACAAAACTGACCCAAAAGGAACCAAAACATCACTATTGGGTCCAAAAAAGTGGATTCAGTGCATTCATTTCGTTTCTGGACGAATCGGTGCATCGTTTCATTTCCGGCCCGGATCAGGGAATTAAATGCAACACCGGCATGGTTTTCGGCACAGAAACGAAACTAACCCAAACGAACCAAAACATCACTATTGGGTCAGAAAAAGTGGATTCGGCGCGTTCGTTTCATTTCTAGACGAATCGGAGCATCGTTTTGTTTCGGGCACGTATCGGTGCATTAAATGCAACCCCGGCATGGTTTTTGGCACAGTAACGAAACTGATCCAAACGAACCAAAACATCACTATTGGGTCAAAAAGTGGATTGGGTTGGTTCGTTTCATTTGTCGACGAATCGGTGCACCGTTTCATTTCCGGACCGGATCGATGCATTTAATGCAACACCGGCATGGTTTTCGGCACAGTAACAAAATTGACCTAAAACGAACCAAAACGTCCCTATTGGGTCCAAAAAAGTGGATTTGGTGCGTTCGTTTCATTTCTGGACGAATCGGAGCATCGTTTTGTTTTCGTCCTGGATTGGTGCATTAAATGCAACACCAGAATGGTTTTCGGCACAGTAACAAAACTGACCCAAACGAACCAAAACATCACTATTGGGTCCAAAAAAGTGGATTCGGCGCGTTCGTTTCATTTCTGGACGAATCGGAGCATCGTTTTGTTTCGGGCACGTATCGGTGCATTAAATGCA
The DNA here is from genome assembly GCA_033239725.1 of Echinochloa phyllopogon. Taxonomy (NCBI): domain Eukaryota; kingdom Viridiplantae; phylum Streptophyta; class Magnoliopsida; order Poales; family Poaceae; genus Echinochloa; species Echinochloa phyllopogon. The sequence continues at coordinate 38,165,531 of BTCW01000018.1, forward strand.
ACCCCGGCATGGTTGTTGGTGCAGTAACGAAACTGACCCAAACGAACCAAAACATCACTATTGGGTCCAAAAAAGTTGATTCGGTGCGTTCGTTTCATTTCTGGACGAATCGGAGCATCGTTTTGTTTCGGACACGTATCGGTGCATTAAATGCAACCCCGGCATGGTTTTCGGCACGGTAACGTAACTGACCCAAACGAACCAAAACATCACTATTGGGTCCAAAAAAGTGGATTGGGTGTGTTCGTTTCGTTTCTGGATGAATCGGTGCATCCTTTCATTTCTGGCCCGTATCGGTGCATTAAATGCAACACCGGCATGGTTTTTGGCACAGTAACGTAACTGAACCAAACGAACCAAAACATCACTATTTGGTCCAGAAAATTGGATTGGGTGCATTCATTTCGTTTCTGGACGAATCGGAGCAACATTTTGTTTCGGGCCTGTATCGGTGCATTAAATGCATAAATGGCATGGTTTTCGGCACAGTAACAAAACTGACCCAAAAGGAACCAAAACATCACTATTGGGTCCAAAAAAGTGGATTCAGTGCATTCATTTCGTTTCTGGACGAATCGGTGCATCGTTTCATTTCCGGCCCGGATCAGGGAATTAAATGCAACACCGGCATGGTTTTCGGCACAGAAACGAAACTGACCCAAACGAACCAAAACATCACTATTGGGTCAGAAAAAGTGGATTCGGCGCGTTCGTTTCATTTCTAGACGAATCGGAGCATCGTTTTGTTTCGGGCACGTATCGGTGCATTAAATGCAACCCCGGCATGGTTTTTGGCACAGTAACGAAACTGATCCAAACGAACCAAAACATCACTATTGGGTCAAAAAGTGGATTGGGTTGGTTCGTTTCATTTCTCGACGAATCGGTGCACCGTTTCATTTCCGGACCGGATCGATGCATTTAATGCAACACCGGCATGGTTTTCGGCACAGTAACAAAATTGACCTAAAACGAACCAAAACGTCCCTATTGGGTCCAAAAAAGTGGATTTGGTGCGTTCGTTTCATTTCTGGACGAATCGGAGCATCGTTTTGTTTTCGTCCTGGATTGGTGCATTAAATGCAACACCAGAATGGTTTTCGGCACAGTAACAAAACTGAACCAAACAAACCAAAACATCACTATTGGGTCCAAAAAAGTTGATTCGGTGCGTTCGTTTCATTTCTGGACGAATCGGAGCATCGTTTTGTTTCGGACACGTAACGGTGCATTAAATGCAACCCCGGCATGGTTTTCGGCACAGTAACGAAACTGACCCAAACGAACCAAAACATCACTATTGGGTCCAAAAAAGTGGATTGGGTGTGTTCGTTTCGTTTCTGGATGAATCGGTGCATCCTTTCATTTCTGGCCCGTATCGGTGCATTAAATGCAACACCGGCATGCTTTTTGGCACAGTAACGTAACTGAACCAAACGAACCAAAACATCACTATTTGGTCCAAAAAATTGGATTGGGTGCATTCATTTCGTTTCTGGACGAATCGGAGCATCATTTTGTTTCGGGCACGTATCGGTGCATTAAATGCAACCCCGGCATGGTTGTTGGCGCAGTAACGAAACTGACCCAAACGAACCAAAACATCACTATTGGGTCAAAAAAAGTAGATTGTGTGCGTTCGTTTCGTTTCTTGTCGAATCGATGCATCGTTTCATTTCCGGCCCGGATCGGTGCATTAAATGTAACACCGGCATGGTTTTCGGCACAGTAATGAAACTGACCCAAATGAAACAAAACATCACTATTGGGTCAAAAAAGTGGATTGGGTTCGTTCGTTTAATTTCTGGACGAATCGGTGCACCATTTCATTTCCGGCCCGGATCGGTGCATTAAATGCAACACCGGCATGGTTTTCGGCACAATAACAAAACTGACCCAAATGAACCAAAACATTACTATTTTGTCCAAAAAAGTGGATTGGGTGTGTTCGTTTCGTTTCTGGATGAATCGGTGCATCCTTTCATTTCTGGCCTGTATCAGTGCATTAAATGCAACACCGGCATGGTTTTTGGCACAGTAACAAAACTGACCCATAAGGAACCAAAACATCACTATTGGCTCCAAAAAAGTGGATTCAGTGCATTCATTTCGTTTCTGGATGAATCGGTGGATCGTTTCATTTCCGGCCCGGATCAGGGAATTAAATGCAACACCGGCATGGTTTTCGGCACAGTAACGAAACTGACCCAAACGAACCAAAACATCACTATTGGGTCCAAAAAAGTGGATTCGGTGCGTTCGTTTCATTTCTGGACGAATCGGAGCATCGTTTTGTTTCGGACACGTATCGGTTCATTAAATGCAACCCCGGCATGGTTTTCGGCACGGTAACGAAACTGACCCAAACGAACCAAAACATCACTATTGGGTCCAAAAAAGTGGATTGGGTGTGTTCGTTTCGTTTCTGGATGAATCGGTGCATCCTTTCATTTCTGGCCCGTATCGGTGCATTAAATGCAACACCGGCATGGTTTTTGGCACAGTAACGTAACTGAACCAAACGATCCAAAACATCACTATTTGGTCCAAAAAATTGGATTGGGTGCATTCATTTCATTTCTGGACGAATCGGAGCATCATTTTGTTTCGGGCCTGTATCGGTGCATTAAATGCATAAATGGCATGGTTTTCGGCACGGTAACAAAACTGACCCAAAAGGAACCAAAACATCACTATTGGGTCCAAAAAAGTGGAATCAGTGCATTCATTTCGTTTCTGGACGAATCGGTGCATCGTTTCATTTCCGGCCCGGATCAGGGAATTAAATGCAACACCGGCATGGTTTTCGGCACAGAAACGAAACTGACCCAAACGAACCAAAACATCACTATTGGGTCAGAAAAAGTGGATTCGGCGCGTTCGTTTCATTTCTAGACGAATCGGAGCATCGTTTTGTTTCGGGCACGTATCGGTGCATTAAATGCAACCCCGGCATGGTTTTTGGCACAGTAACGAAACTGATCCAAACGAACCAAAACATCACTATTGAGTCAAAAAGTGGATTGGGTTGGTTCGTTTCATTTCTCGACGAATCGGTGCACCGTTTCATTTCCGGACCGGATCGATGCATTTAATGCAACACCGGCATGGTTTTCGGCACAGTAACAAAATTGACCTAAAACGAACCAAAACGTCCCTTTTGGGTCCAAAAAAGTGGATTTGGTGCGTTCGTTTCATTTCTGGACGAATCGGAGCATCGTTTTGTTTTCGTCCTGGATTGGTGCATTAAATGCAACACCAGAATGGTTTTCGGCACAGTAACAAAACTGACCCAAACGAACCAAAACATCACTATTGGGTCCAAAAAAGTGGATTCGGCGCGTTCGTTTCATTTCTGGACGAATCGGAGCATCGTTTTGTTTCGGGCACGTATCGGTGCATTAAATGCAACCCCGGCATGGTTGTTGGCGCAGTAACGAAACTGACCCAAACGAACCAAAACATCACTATTGGGTCCAAAAAAGTTGATTCGGTGCGTTCGTTTCATTTCTGGACGAATCGGAGCATCGTTTTGTTTCGGACACGTATCGGTGCATTAAATGCAACCCCGGCATGGTTTTCGGCACGGTAACGAAACTGACCCAAACGAACCAAAACATCACTATTGGGTCCAAAAAAGTGGATTGGGTGTGTTCGTTTCATTTCTGGATGAATCGGTGCATCCTTTCATTTCTGGCCCGTATCGGTGCATTAAATGCAACACCGGCATGGTTTTTGGCACAGTAACGTAACTGAACCAAACGAACCAAAACATCACTATTTGGTCCAAAAAATTGGATTGGGTGCATTCATTTCGTTTCTGGACGAATCGGAGCATCATTTTGTTTCGGGCCTGTATCGGTGCATTAAATGCAACCCCGGCATGGTTTTCGGCACAGTAACAAAACTGACCCAAAAGGAACCAAAACATCACTATTGGGTCCAAAAAAGTGGATTCAGTGCATTCATTTCATTTCTGGACGAATCGGTGCATCGTTTCATTTCCGGCCCGGATCAGGGAATTAAATGCAACACCGGCATGGTTTTCGGCACAGAAACGAAACTGACCCAAACGAACCAAAACATCACTATTGGGTCAGAAAAAGTGGATTCGGCGCGTTCGTTTCATTTCTAGACGAATCGGAGCATCGTTTTGTTTCGGGCACGTATCGGTGCATTAAATGCAACCCCGGCATGGTTTTTGGCACAGTAACGAAACTGATCCAAACGAACCAAAACATCACTATTGGGTCAAAAAGTGGATTGGGTTGGTTCGTTTCATTTCTCGACGAATCGGTGCACCGTTTCATTTCCGGACCGGATCGATGCATTTAATGCAACACCGGCATGGTTTTCGGCACAGTAACAAAATTGACCTAAAACGAACCAAAACGTCCCTATTGGGTCCAAAAAAGTGGATTTGGTGCGTTCGTTTCATTTCTGGACGAATCGGAGCATCGTTTTGTTTTCGTCCTGGATTGGTGCATTAAATGCAACACCAGAATGGTTTTCGGCACAGTAACAAAACTGACCCAAACGAACCAAAACATCACTATTGGGTCCAAAAAAGTGGATTCGGCGCGTTCGTTTCATTTCTGGACGAATCGGAGCATCGTTTTGTTTCGGGCACGTATCGGTGCATTAAATGCAACCCCGGCATGGTTGTTGGCGCAGTAACGAAATTGACCCAAACAAACCAAAACATCACTATTGGGTCCAAAAAAGTTGATTCGGTGCGTTCGTTTCATTTCTGGACGAATCGGAGCATCGTTTTGTTTCGGACACGTATCGGTGCATTAAATGCAACCCCGGCATGGTTTTCGGCACGGTAACGAAACTGACCCAAACGAACCAAAACATCACTATTGGGTCCAAAAAAGTGGATTGGGTGTGTTCGTTTCGTTTCTGGATGAATCGGTGCATCCTTTCATTTCTGGCCCGTATCGGTGCATTAAATGCAACACCGGCATGGTTTTTGGCACAGTAACGTAACTGAACCAAACGAACCAAAACATCACTATTTGGTCCAAAAAATTGGATTGGGTGCATTCATTTCGTTTCTGGACGAATCGGAGCATCATTTTGTTTCGGGCCTGTATCGGTGCATTAAATGCATAAATGGCATGGTTTTCGGCACAGTAACAAAACTGACCCAAAAGGAACCAAAACATCACTATTGGGTCCAAAAAAGTGGATTCAGTGCATTCATTTCGTTTCTGGACGAATCGGTGCATCGTTTCATTTCCGGCCCGGATCAGGGAATTAAATGCAACACCGGCATGGTTTTCGGCACAGAAACGAAACTGACCCAAACGAACCAAAACATCACTATTGGGTCAGAAAAAGTGGATTCGGCGCGTTCGTTTCATTTCTAGACGAATCGGAGCATCGTTTTGTTTCGGGCACGTATCGGTGCATTAAATGCAACCCCGGCATGGTTTTTGGCACAGTAACGAAACTGATCCAAACGAACCAAAACATCACTATTGGGTCAAAAAGTGGATTGGGTTGGTTCGTTTCATTTCTCGACGAATCGGTGCACCGTTTCATTTCCGGACCGGATCGATGCATTTAATGCAACACCGGCATGGTTTTCGGCACAGTAACAAAATTGACATAAAGGAACCAAAACGTCCCTATTGGGTCCAAAAAAGTGGATTTGGTGCGTTCGTTTCATTTCTGGACGAATCGGAGCATCGTTTTGTTTTCGTACTGGATTGGTGCATTAAATGCAACACCAGAATGGTTTTCGGCACAGTAACAAAACTGACCCAAACGAACCAAAACATCACTATTGGGTCCAAAAAAGTGGATTCGGCGCGTTCGTTTCATTTCTGGACGAATCGGAGCATCGTTTTGTTTCGGGCACGTATCGGTGCATTAAATGCAACCCCGGCATGGTTGTTGGTGCAGTAACGAAACTGACCCAAACGAACCAAAACATCACTATTGGGTCCAAAAAAGTTGATTCGGTGCGTTCGTTTCATTTCTGGACGAATCGGAGCATCGTTTTGTTTCGGACACGTATCGGTGCATTAAATGCAACCCCGGCATGGTTTTCGGCACGGTAACGAAACTGACCCAAACGAACCAAAACATCACTATTGGGTCCAAAAAAGTGGATTGGGTGTGTTCGTTTCGTTTCTGGATGAATCGGTGCATCCTTTCATTTCTGGCCCGTATCGGTGCATTAAATGCAACACCGGCATGGTTTTTGGCACAGTAACGTAACTGAACCAAACGAACCAAAACATCACTATTTGGTCCAGAAAATTGGATTGGGTGCATTCATTTCGTTTCTGGACGAATCGGAGCAACATTTTGTTTCGGGCCTGTATCGGTGCATTAAATGCATAAATGGCATGGTTTTCGGCACAGTAACAAAACTGACCCAAAAGGAACCAAAACATCACTATTGGGTCCAAAAAAGTGGATTCAGTGCATTCATTTCGTTTCTGGACGAATCGGTGCATCGTTTCATTTCCGGCCCGGATCAGGGAATTAAATGCAACACCGGCATGGTTTTCGGCACAGAAACGAAACTGACCCAAACGAACCAAAACATCACTATTGGGTCAGAAAAAGTGGATTCGGCGCGTTCGTTTCATTTCTAGACGAATCGGAGCATCGTTTTGTTTCGGGCACGTATCGGTGCATTAAATGCAACCCCGGCATGGTTTTTGGCACAGTAACGAAACTGATCCAAACGAACCAAAACATCACTATTGGGTCAAAAAGTGGATTGGGTTGGTTCGTTTCATTTCTCGACGAATCGGTGCACCGTTTCATTTCCGGACCGGATCGATGCATTTAATGCAACACCGGCATGGTTTTCGGCACAGTAACAAAATTGACCTAAAACGAACCAAAACGTCCCTATTGGGTCCAAAAAAGTGGATTTGGTGCGTTCGTTTCATTTCTGGACGAATCGGAGCATCGTTTTGTTTTCGTCCTGGATTGGTGCATTAAATGCAACACCAGAATGGTTTTCGGCACAGTAACAAAACTGACCCAAACGAACCAAAACATCACTATTGGGTCCAAAAAAGTGGATTCGGCGCGTTCGTTTCATTTCTGGACGAATCGGAGCATCGTTTTGTTTCGGGCACGTATCGGTGCATTAAATGCAACCCCGGCATGGTTGTTGGCGCAGTAACGAAATTGACCCAAACAAACCAAAACATCACTATTGGGTCCAAAAAAGTTGATTCGGTGCGTTCGTTTCATTTCTGGACGAATCGGAGCATCGTTTTGTTTCGGACACGTATCGGTGCATTAAATGCAACCCCGGCATGGTTTTCGGCACGGTAACGAAACTGACCCAAACGAACCAAAACATCACTATTGGGTCCAAAAAAGTGGATTGGGTGTGTTCGTTTCGTTTCTGGATGAATCGGTGCATCCTTTCATTTCTGGCCCGTATCGGTGCATTAAATGCAACACCGGCATGGTTTTTGGCACAGTAACGTAACTGAACCAAACGAACCAAAACATCACTATTTGGTCCAAAAAATTGGATTGGGTGCATTCATTTCGTTTCTGGACGAATCGGAGCATCATTTTGTTTCGGGCCTGTATCGGTGCATTAAATGCATAAATGGCATGGTTTTCGGCACAGTAACAAAACTGACCCAAAAGGAACCAAAACATCACTATTGGGTCCAAAAAAGTGGATTCAGTGCATTCATTTCGTTTCTGGACGAATCGGTGCATCGTTTCATTTCCGGCCCGGATCAGGGAATTAAATGCAACACCGGCATGGTTTTCGGCACAGAAACGAAACTGACCCAAACGAACCAAAACATCACTATTGGGTCAGAAAAAGTGGATTCGGCGCGTTCGTTTCATTTCTAGACGAATCGGAGCATCGTTTTGTTTCGGGCACGTATCGGTGCATTAAATGCAACCCCGGCATGGTTTTTGGCACAGTAACGAAACTGATCCAAACGAACCAAAACATCACTATTGGGTCAAAAAGTGGATTGGGTTGGTTCGTTTCATTTCTCGACGAATCGGTGCACCGTTTCATTTCCGGACCGGATCGATGCATTTAATGCAACACCGGCATGGTTTTCGGCACAGTAACAAAATTGACATAAAGGAACCAAAACGTCCCTATTGGGTCCAAAAAAGTGGATTTGGTGCGTTCGTTTCATTTCTGGACGAATCGGAGCATCGTTTTGTTTTCGTACTGGATTGGTGCATTAAATGCAACACCAGAATGGTTTTCGGCACAGTAACAAAACTGACCCAAACGAACCAAAACATCACTATTGGGTCCAAAAAAGTGGATTCGGCGCGTTCGTTTCATTTCTGGACGAATCGGAGCATCGTTTTGTTTCGGGCACGTATCGGTGCATTAAATGCAACCCCGGCATGGTTGTTGGTGCAGTAACGAAACTGACCCAAACGAACCAAAACATCACTATTGGGTCCAAAAAAGTTGATTCGGTGCGTTCGTTTCATTTCTGGACGAGTCGGAGCATCGTTTTGTTTCGGACACGTATCGGTGCATTAAATGCAACCCCGGCATGGTTTTCGGCACGGTAACGAAACTGACCCAAACGAACCAAAACATCACTATTGGGTCCAAAAAAGTGGATTGGGTGTGTTCGTTTCGTTTCTGGATGAATCGGTGCATCCTTTCATTTCTGGCCCGTATCGGTGCATTAAATGCAACACCGGCATGGTTTTTGGCACAGTAACGTAACTGAACCAAACGAACCAAAACATCACTATTTGGTCCAGAAAATTGGATTGGGTGCATTCATTTCGTTTCTGGACGAATCGGAGCAACATTTTGTTTCGGGCCTGTATCGGTGCATTAAATGCATAAATGGCATGGTTTTCGGCACAGTAACAAAACTGACCCAAAAGGAACCAAAACATCACTATTGGGTCCAAAAAAGTGGATTCAGTGCATTCATTTCGTTTCTGGACGAATCGATGCATCGTTTCATTTCCGGCCCGGATCAGGGAATTAAATGCAACACCGGCATGGTTTTCGGCACAGAAACGAAACTGACCCAAACGAACCAAAACATCACTATTGGGTCAGAAAAAGTGGATTCGGCGCGTTCGTTTCATTTCTAGACGAATCGGAGCATCGTTTTGTTTCGGGCACGTATCGGTGCATTAAATGCAACCCCGGCATGGTTTTTGGCACAGTAACGAAACTGATCCAAACGAACCAAAACATCACTATTGGGTCAAAAAGTGGATTGGGTTGGTTCGTTTCATTTCTCGACGAATCGGTGCACCGTTTCATTTCCGGACCGGATCGATGCATTTAATGCAACACCGGCATGGTTTTCGGCACAGTAACAAAATTGACCTAAAACGAACCAAAACGTCCCTATTGGGTCCAAAAAAGTGGATTTGGTGCGTTCATTTCATTTCTGGACGAATCGGAGCATCGTTTTGTTTTCGTCCTGGATTGGTGCATTAAATGCAACACCAGAATGGTTTTCGGCACAGTAACAAAACTGAACCAAACAAACCAAAACATCACTATTGGGTCCAAAAAAGTTGATTCGGTGCGTTTGTTTCATTTCTGGACGAATCGGAGCATCGTTTTGTTTCGGACACGTAACGGTGCATTAAATGCAACCCCGGCATGGTTTTCGGCACAGTAACGAAACTGACCCAAACGAACCAAAACATCACTATTGGGTCCAAAAAAGTGGATTGGGTGCGTTCGTTTCGTTTCTGGATGAATCGGTGCATCCTTTCATTTCCGGCCCGTATCGGTGCATTAAATGCAACACCGGCATGCTTTTTGGCACAGTAACGTAACTGAACCAAACGAACCAAAACATCACTATTTGGTCCAAAAAATTGGATTGGGTGCATTCATTTCGTTTCTGGATGAATCGGAGCATCATTTTGTTTCGGGCACGTATCGGTGCATTAAATGCAACCCCGGCATGGTTGTTGGCGCAGTAACGAAACTGACCCAAACGAACCAAAACATCACTATTGGGTCAAAAAAAGTAGATTGTGTGCGTTCGTTTCGTTTCTTGTCGAATCGATGCATCGTTTCATTTCCGGCCCGGATCGGTGCATTAAATGTAACACCGGCATGGTTTTCGGCACAGTAACGAAACTGACCCAAATGAAACAAAACATCACTATTGGGTCAAAAAAGTGGATTGGGTTCGTTCGTTTAATTTCTGGACGAATCGGTGCACCATTTCATTTCCGGCCCGGATCGGTGCATTAAATGCAACACCGGCATGGTTTTCGGCACAATAACAAAACTGACCCAAATGAACCAAAACATTACTATTTTGTCCAAAAAAGTGGATTGGGTGTGTTCGTTTCGTTTCTGGATGAATCGGTGCATCCTTTCATTTCTGGCCTGTATCGGTGCATTAAATGCAACACCGGCATGGTTTTTGGCACAGTAACAAAACTGACCCAAAAGGAACCAAAACATCACTATTGGGTCCAAAAAAGTGGATTCAGTGCATTCATTTCGTTTCTGGACGAATCGGTGCATCGTTTCATTTCCGGCCCGGATCAGGGAATTAAATGCAACACCGGCATGGTTTTCGGCACAGAAACGAAACTGACCCAAACGAACCAAAACATCACTATTGGGTCAGAAAAAGTGGATTCGGCGCGTTCGTTTCATTTCTAGACGAATCGGAGCATCGTTTTGTTTCGGGCACGTATCGGTGCATTAAATGCAACCCCGGCATGGTTTTCGGCACAGTAACGAAACTGACCCAAACGAACCAAAACATCACTATTGGGTCCAAAAAAGTGGATTCGGTGCGTTCGTTTCATTTCTGGACGAATCGGAGCATCGTTTTGTTTCGGGCACGTATCAGTGCATTAAATGCAACCCCGGCATGGTTGTTGGCGCAGTAACGAAACTGACCCAAACGAACCAAAACATCACTATTGGGTCAAAAAAAGTAGATTGTGTGCGTTCGTTTCGTTTCTTGTCGAATCGATGCATAGTTTCATTTCCAGCCCGGATCGGTGCATTAAATGTAACACCGGCATGGTTTTCGGCACAGTAACGAAACTGACCCAAATGAAACAAAACATCACTATTGGGTCAAAAAAGTGGATTGGGTGCGTTCGTTTAATTTCTGGACGAATCGGTGCACCATTTCATTTCCGGCCCGGATCGGTGCATTAAATGCAACACCGGCATGGTTTTCGGCACAATAACGAAACTGACCCAAATGAACCAAAACATTACTATTGTGTCCAAAAATGTGGATTGGGTGTGTTCGTTTCATTTCTGGATGAATCGGTGCATCCTTTCATTTCTGGCCTGTATCGGTGCATTAAATGCATAAATGGCATGGTTTTCGGCACAGTAACAAAACTGACCCAAAAGGAACCAAAACATCACTATTGGGTCCAAAAAAGTGGATTCAGTGCATTCATTTCGTTTCTGGACGAATCGGTGCATCGTTTCATTTCCGGCCCGGATCAGGGAATTAAATGCAACACCGGCATGGTTTTCGGCACAGAAACGAAACTGACCCAAACGAACCAAAACATCACTATTGGGTCAGAAAAAGTGGATTCGGCGCGTTCGTTTCATTTCTAGACGAATCGGAGCATCGTTTTGTTTCGGGCACGTATCGGTGCATTAAATGCAACCCCGGCATGGTTTTTGGCACAGTAACGAAACTGATCCAAATGAAACAAAACATCACTATTGGGTCAAAAAGTGGATTGGGTTGGTTCGTTTCATTTCTCGACGAATCGGTGCACCGTTTCATTTCCGGACCCGATCGATGCATTTAATGCAACACCGGCATGGTTTTCGGCACAGTAACAAAACTGACCCAAACGAACCAAAACGTCCCTATTGGGTCCAAAAAAGTGGATTCGGTGCGTTCGTTTCATTTCTGGATGAATCGGAGCATCGTTTTGTTTCGGACACGTATCGGTGCATTAAATGCAACCCCGGCATGGTTTTCGGCACGGTAACAAAATTGACCTGAAACGAACCAAAACGTCCCTATTGGGTCCAAAAAAGTGGATTTGGTGCGTTCGTTTCATTTCTGGACGAATCGGAGCATCGTTTTGTTTTCGTCCTGGATTGGTGCATTAAATGCAACACCAGAATGGTTTTCGGCACAGTAACAAAACTGAACCAAACAAACCAAAACATCACTATTGGGTCCAAAAAAGTTGATTCGGTGCGTTCGTTTCATTTCTGGACGAATCGGAGCATCGTTTTGTTTCGGACACGTAACGGTGCATTAAATGCAACCCCGGCATGGTTTTCGTCACAGTAACGAAACTGACCCAAACGAACCAAAACATCACTATTGGGTCCAAAAAAGTGGATTGGGTGCGTTCGTTTCGTTTCTGGATGAATCGGTGCATCCTTTCATTTCCGGCCCGTATCGGTGCATTAAATGCAACACCGGCATGCTTTTTGGCACAGTAACGTAACTGAACCAAACGAACCAAAACATCACTATTTGGTCCAAAAAATTGGATTGGGTGCATTCATTTCGTTTCTGGACGAATCGGAGCATCATTTTGTTTCGGGCACGTATCGGTGCATTAAATGCAACCCCGGCATGGTTGTTGGCGCAGTAACGAAACTGACCCAAACGAACCAAAACATCACTATTGGGTCAAAAAAAGTAGATTGTGTGCGTTCGTTTCGTTTCTTGTCGAATCGATGCATCGTTTCATTTCCGGCCCGGATCGGTGCATTAAATGTAACACCGGCATGGTTTTCGGCACAGTAACGAAACTGACCCAAATGAAACAAAACATCACTATTGGGTCAAAAAAGTGGATTGGGTTCGTTCGTTTAATTTCTGGACGAATCGGTGCACCATTTCATTTCCGGCCCGGATCGGTGCATTAAATGCAACACCGGCATGGTTTTCGGCACAATAACAAAACTGACCCAAATGAACCAAAACATTACTATTTTGTCCAAAAAAGTGGATTGGGTGTGTTCGTTTCGTTTCTGGATGAATCGGTGCATCCTTTCATTTCTGGCCTGTATCGGTGCATTAAATGCAACACCGGCATCGTTTTTGGCACAGTAACAAAACTGACCCAAAAGGAACCAAAACATCACTATTGGGTCCAAAAAAGTGGATTCAGTGCATTCATTTCGTTTCTGGACGAATCGGTGCATCGTTTCATTTCCGGCCCGGATCAGGGAATTAAATGCAACACCGGCATGGTTTTCGGCACAGAAACGAAACTGACCCAAACGAACCAAAACATCACTATTGGGTCAGAAAAAGTGGATTCGGCGCGTTCGTTTCATTTCTAGACGAATCGGAGCATCGTTTTGTTTCGGGCACGTATCGGTGCATTAAATGCAACCCCGGCATGGTTTTCGGCACAGTAACGAAACTGACCCAAACGAACCAAAACATCACTATTGGGTCCAAAAAAGTGGATTCGGTGCGTTCGTTTCATTTCTGGACGAATCGGAGCATCGTTTTGTTTCGGGCACGTATCAGTGCATTAAATGCAACCCCGGCATGGTTGTTGGCGCAGTAACGAAACTGACCCAAACGAACCAAAACATCACTATTGGGTCAAAAAAAGTAGATTGTGTGCGTTCGTTTCGTTTCTTGTCGAATCGATGCATAGTTTCATTTCCAGCCCGGATCGGTGCATTAAATGTAACACCGGCATGGTTTTCGGCACAGTAACGAAACTGACCCAAATGAAACAAAACATCACTATTGGGTCAAAAAAGTGGATTGGGTGCGTTCGTTTAATTTCTGGACGAATCGGTGCACCATTTCATTTCCGGCCCGGATCGGTGCATTAAATGCAACACCGGCATGGTTTTCGGCACAATAACGAAACTGACCCAAATGAACCAAAACATTACTATTGTGTCCAAAAATGTGGATTGGGTGTGTTCGTTTCGTTTCTGGATGAATCGGTGCATCCTTTCATTTCTGGCCTGTATCGGTGCATTAAATGCATAAATGGCATGGTTTTCGGCACAGTAACAAAACTGACCCAAAAGGAACCAAAACATCACTATTGGGTCCAAAAAAGTGGATTCAGTGCATTCATTTCGTTTCTGGACGAATCGGTGCATCGTTTCATTTCCGGCCCGGATCAGGGAATTAAATGCAACACCGGCATGGTTTTCGGCACAGAAACGAAACTGACCCAAACGAACCAAAACATCACTATTGGGTCAGAAAAAGTGGATTCGGCGCGTTCGTTTCATTTCTAGACGAATCGGAGCATCGTTTTGTTTCGGGCACGTATCGGTGCATTAAATGCAACCCCGGCATGGTTTTTGGCACAGTAACGAAACTGATCCAAATGAAACAAAACATCACTATTGGGTCAAAAAGTGGATTGGGTTGGTTCGTTTCATTTCCGGACCCGATCGATGCATTTAATGCAACACCGGCATGGTTTTCGGCACAGTAACAAAACTGACCCAAACGAACCAAAACGTCCCTATTGGGTCCAAAAAAGTGGATTCGGTGCGTTCGTTTCATTTCTGGACGAATCGGAGCATCGTTTTGTTTCGGACACGTATCGGTGCATTAAATGCAACCCCGGCATGGTTTTCGGCACGGTAACGAAACTGACCCAAACGAACCAAAACATCACTTTTGGGTCCAAAAAAGTGGATTGGGTGTGTTCGTTTCGTTTCTGGATGAATCGGTGCATCCTTTCATTTCTGGCCCGTATCGGTGCATTAAATGCAACACCGGCATGGTTTTTGGCACAGTAACGTAACTGAACCAAACGAACCAAAACATCACTATTTGGTCCAAAAAATTGGATTGGGTGCATTCATTTCGTTTCTGGACGAATCGGAGCATCATTTTGTTTCGGGCCTGTATCGGTGCATTAAATGCATAAATGGCATGGTTTTCGGCACAGTAACAAAACTGACCCAAAAGGAACCAAAACATCACTATTGGGTCCAAAAAAGTGGATTCAGTGCATTCATTTCGTTTCTGGACGAATCGGTGCATCGTTTCATTTCCGGCCCGGATCAGGGAATTAAATGCAACACCGGCATGGTTTTCGGCACAGAAACGAAACTGACCCAAACGAACCAAAACATCACTATTGGGTCAGAAAAAGTGGATTCGGCGCGTTCGTTTCATTTCTAGACGAATCGGAGCATCGTTTTGTTTCGGGCACGTATCGGTGCATTAAATGCAACCCCGGCATGGTTTTTGGCACAGTAACGAAACTGATCCAAACGAACCAAAACATCACTATTGGGTCAAAAAGTGGATTGGGTTGGTTCGTTTCATTTCTCGACGAATCGGTGCACCGTTTCATTTCCGGACCGGATCGATGCATTTAATGCAACACCGGCATGGTTTTCGGCACAGTAACAAAATTGACCTAAAACGAACCAAAACGTCCCTATTGGGTCCAAAAAAGTGGATTTGGTGCGTTCGTTTCATTTCTGGACGAATCGGAGCATCGTTTTGTTTTCGTCCTGGATTGGTGCATTAAATGCAACACCAGAATGGTTTTCGGCACAGTAACAAAACTGAACCAAACAAACCAAAACATCACTATTGGGTCCAAAAAAGTTGATTCGGTGCGTTCGTTTCATTTCTGGACGAATCGGAGCATCGTTTTGTTTCGGACACGTAACGGTGCATTAAATGCAACCCCGGCATGGTTTTCGGCACAGTAACGATACTGACCCAAACGAACCAAAACATCACTATTGGGTCCAAAAAAGTGGATTGGGTGTGTTCGTTTCGTTTCTGGATGAATCGGTGCATCCTTTCATTTCTGGCCCGGATCAGGGAATTAAATGCAACACCGGCATGGTTTTCGGCACAGAAACGAAACTGACCCAAACGAACCAAAACATCACTATTGGGTCAGAAAAAGTGGATTCGGCGCGTTCGTTTCATTTCTAGACGAATCGGAGCATCGTTTTGTTTCGGGCACGTATCGGTGCATTAAATGCAACCCTGGCATGGTTTTTGGCACAGTAACGAAACTGATCCAAACGAACCAAAACATCACTATTGGGTCAAAAAGTGGATTGGGTTGGTTCGTTTCATTTCTCGACGAATCGGTGCACCGTTTCATTTCCGGACCGGATCGATGCATTTAATGCAACACCGGCATGGTTTTCGGCACAGTAACAAAATTGACCTAAAACGAACCAAAACGTCCCTATTGGGTCCAAAAAAGTGGATTTGGTGCGTTCGTTTCATTTCTGGACGAATCGGAGCATCGTTTTGTTTTCGTCCTGGATTGGTGCATTAAATGCAACACCAGAATGGTTTTCGGCACAGTAACAAAACTGAACCAAACAAACCAAAACATCACTATTGGGTCCAAAAAAGTTGATTCGGTGCGTTCGTTTCATTTCCGGACGAATCGGAGCATCGTTTTGTTTCGGACACGTAACGGTGCATTAAATGCAACCCCGGCATGGTTTTCGGCACAGTAACGAAACTGACCCAAACGAACCAAAACATCACTATTGGGTCCAAAAAAGTGGATTCAGTGCATTCATTTCGTTTCTGGACGAATCGGTGCATCGTTTCATTTCCGGCCCGGATCAGGGAATTAAATGCAACACCGGCATGGTTTTCGGCACAGAAACGAAACTGACCCAAACGAACCAAAACATCACTATTGGGTCAGAAAAAGTGGATTCGGCGCGTTCGTTTCATTTCTAGACGAATCGGAGCATCGTTTTGTTTCGGGCACGTATCGGTGCATTAAATGCAACCCCGGCATGGTTTTTGGCACAGTAACGAAACTGATCCAAACGAACCAAAACATCACTATTGGGTCAAAAAGTGGATTGGGTTGGTTCGTTTCATTTCTCGACGAATCGGTGCACCGTTTCATTTCCGGACCGGATCGATGCATTTAATGCAACACCGGCATGGTTTTCGGCACAGTAACAAAATTGACCTAAAACGAACCAAAACGTCCCTATTGGGTCCAAAAAAGTGGATTTGGTGCGTTCGTTTCATTTCTGGACGAATCGGAGCATCGTTTTGTTTTCGTCCTGGATTGGTGCATTAAATGCAACACCAGAATGGTTTTCGGCACAGTAACAAAACTGACCCAAACGAACCAAAACATCACTATTGGGTCCAAAAAAGTGGATTCGGCGCGTTCGTTTCATTTCTGGACGAATCGGAGCATCGTTTTGTTTCGGGCACGTATCGGTGCATTAAATGCAACCCCGGCATGGTTGTTGGCGCAGTAACGAAACTGACCCAAACGAACCAAAACATCACTATTGGGTCCAAAAAAGTTGATTCGGTGCGTTCGTTTCATTTCTGGACGAATCGGAGCATCGTTTTGTTTCGGACACGTATCGGTGCATTAAATGCAACCCCGGCACGGTTTTCGGCACGGTAACGAAACTGACCCAAACGAACCAAAACATCACTATTGGGTCCAAAAAAGTGGATTGGGTGTGTTCGTTTCGTTTCTGGATGAATCGGTGCATCCTTTCATTTCTGGCCCGTATCGGTGCATTAAATGCAACACCTGCATGGTTTTCGGCACGGTAACGAAACTGACCCAAACGAACCAAAACATCACTATTGGGTCCAAAAAAGTGGATTGGGTGTGTTCGTTTCGTTTCTGGATGAATCGGTGCATCCTTTCATTTCTGGCCCGTATCGGTGCATTAAATGCAACACCGGCATGGTTCTTGGCACAGTAACGTAACTGAACCAAACGAACCAAAACATCACTATTTGGTCCAAAAAATTGGATTGGGTGCATTCATTTCGTTTCTGGACGAATCGGTGCATCGTTTTGTTTCGGGCCTGTATCGGTGCATTAAATGCATAAATGGCATGGTTTTCGGCACAGTAACAAAACTGACCCAAAAGGAACCAAAACATCACTATTGGGTCCAAAAAAGTGGATTCAGTGCATTCATTTCGTTTCTGGACGAATCGGTGCATCGTTTCATTTCCGGCCCGGATCAGGGAATTAAATGCAACACCGGCATGGTTTTCGGCACAGAAACGAAACTGACCCAAACGAACCAAAACATCACTATTGGGTCAGAAAAAGTGGATTCGGCGCGTTCGTTTCATTTCTAGACGAATCGGAGCATCGTTTTGTTTCGGGCACGTATCGGTGCATTAAATGCAACCCCGGCATGGTTTTTGGCACAGTAACGAAACTGATCTAAACGAACCAAAACATCACTATTGGGTCAAAAAGTGGATTGGGTTGGTTCGTTTCATTTCTCGACGAATCGGTGCACCGTTTCATTTCCGGACCGGATCGATGCATTTAATGCAACACCGGCATGGTTTTCGGCACAGTAACAAAATTGACCTAAAACGAACCAAAACGTCCCTATTGGGTCCAAAAAAGTGGATTTGGTGCGTTCGTTTCATTTCTGGACGAATCGGAGCATCGTTTTGTTTTCGTCCTGGATTGGTGCATTAAATGCAACACCAGAATGGTTTTCGGCACAGTAACAAAACTGACCCAAACGAACCAAAACATCACTATTGGGTCCAAAAAAGTGGATTCGGCGCGTTCGTTTCATTTCTGGACGAATCGGAGCATCGTTTTGTTTCGGGCACGTATCGGTGCATTAAATGCAACCCCGGCATGGTTGTTGGCGCAGTAACGAAACTGACCCAAACGAACCAAAACATCACTATTGGGTCCAAAAAAGTTGATTCGGTGCGTTCGTTTCATTTCTGGACGAATCGGAGCATCGTTTTGTTTCGGACACGTATCGGTGCATTAAATGCAACCCCGGCACGGTTTTCGGCACGGTAACGAAACTGACCCAAACGAACCAAAACATCACTATTGGGTCCAAAAAAGTGGATTGGGTGTGTTCGTTTCGTTTCTGGATGAATCGGTGCATCCTTTCATTTCTGGCCCGTATCGGTGCATTAAATGCAACACCTGCATGGTTTTCGGCACGGTAACGAAACTGACCCAAACGAACCAAAACATCACTATTGGGTCCAAAAAAGTGGATTGGGTGTGTTCGTTTCGTTTCTGGATGAATCGGTGCATCCTTTCATTTCTGGCCCGTATCGGTGCATTAAATGCAACACAGGCATGGTTTTTGGCACAGTAACGTAACTGAACCAAACGAACCAAAACATCACTATTTGGTCCAAAAAATTGGATTGGGTGCATTCATTTCGTTTCTGGACGAATCGGAGCATCATTTTGTTTCGGGCCTGTATCGGTGCATTAAATGCATAAATGGCATGGTTTTCGGCACAGTAACAAAACTGACCCAAAAGGAACCAAAACATCACTATTGGGTCAAAAAAAGTGGATTCAGTGCATTCATTTCGTTTCTGGACGAATCGGTGCATCGTTTCATTTCCGGCCCGGATCAGGGAATTAAATGCAACACCGGCATGGTTTTCGGCACAGAAACGAAACTGACCCAAACGAACCAAAACATCACTATTGGGTCAGAAAAAGTGGATTCGGCGCGTTCGTTTCATTTCTAGACGAATCGGAGCATCGTTTTGTTTCGGGCACGTATCGGTGCATTAAATGCAACCCCGGCATGGTTTTTGGCACAGTAACGAAACTGATCCAAACGAACCAAAACATCACTATTGGGTCAAAAAGTGGATTGGGTTGGTTCGTTTCATTTCTCGACGAATCGGTGCACCGTTTCATTTCCGGACCGGATCGATGCATTTAATGCAACACCGGCATGGTTTTCGGCACAGTAACAAAATTGACCTAAAACGAACCAAAACGTCCCTATTGGGTCCAAAAAAGTGGATTTGGTGCGTTCGTTTCATTTCTGGACGAATCGGAGCATCGTTTTGTTTTCGTCCTGGATTGGTGCATTAAATGCAACACCAGAATGGTTTTCGGCACAGTAACAAAACTGACCCAAACGAACCAAAACATCACTATTGGGTCCAAAAAAGTGGATTCGGCGCGTTCGTTTCATTTCTGGACGAATCGGAGCATCGTTTTGTTTCGGGCACGTATCGGTGCATTAAATGCAACCCCGGCATGGTTGTTGGCGCAGTAACGAAACTGACCCAAACGAACCAAAACATCACTATTGGGTCCAAAAAAGTTGATTCGGTGCGTTCGTTTCATTTCTGGACGAATCGGAGCATCGTTTTGTTTCGGACACGTATCGGTGCATTAAATGCAACCCCGGCACGGTTTTCGGCACGGTAACGAAACTGACCCAAACGAACCAAAACATCACTATTGGGTCCAAAAAAGTGGATTGGGTGTGTTCGTTTCGTTTCTGGATGAATCGGTGCATCCTTTCATTTCTGGCCCGTATCGGTGCATTAAATGCAACACCTGCATGGTTTTCGGCACGGTAACGAAACTGACCCAAACGAACCAAAACATCACTATTGGGTCCAAAAAAGTGGATTGGGTGTGTTCGTTTCGTTTCTGGATGAATCGGTGCATCCTTTCATTTCTGGCCCGTATCGGTGCATTAAATGCAACACCGGCATGGTTTTTGGCACAGTAACGTAACTGAACCAAACGAACCAAAACATCACTATTTGGTCCAAAAAATTGGATTGGGTGCATTCATTTCGTTTCTGGACGAATCGGTGCATCGTTTTGTTTCGGGCCTGTATCGGTGCATTAAATGCATAAATGGCATGGTTTTCGGCACAGTAACAAAACTGACCCAAAAGGAACCAAAACATCACTATTGGGTCCAAAAAAGTGGATTCAGTGCATTCATTTCGTTTCTGGACGAATCGGTGCATCGTTTCATTTCCGGCCCGGATCAGGGAATTAAATGCAACACCGGCATGGTTTTTGGCACAGAAACGAAACTGACCCAAACGAACCAAAACATCACTATTGGGTCAGAAAAAGTGGATTCGGCGCGTTCGTTTCATTTCTAGACGAATCGGAGCATCGTTTTGTTTCGGGCACGTATCGGTGCATTAAATGCAACCCCGGCATGGTTTTTGGCACAGTAACGAAACTGATCCAAACGAACCAAAACATCACTATTGGGTCAAAAAGTGGATTGGGTTGGTTCGTTTCATTTCTCGACGAATCGGTGCACCGTTTCATTTCCGGACCGGATCGATGCATTTAATGCAACACCGGCATGGTTTTCGGCACAGTAACAAAATTGACCTAAAACGAACCAAAACGTCCCTATTGGGTCCAAAAAAGTGGATTTGGTGCGTTCGTTTCATTTCTGGACGAATCGGAGCATCGTTTTGTTTTCGTCCTGGATTGGTGCATTAAATGCAACACCAGAATGGTTTTCGGCACAGTAACAAAACTGACCCAAACGAACCAAAACATCACTATTGGGTCCAAAAAAGTGGATTCGGCGCGTTCGTTTCATTTCTGGACGAATCGGAGCATCGTTTTGTTTCGGGCACGTATCGGTGCATTAAATGCAACCCCGGCATGGTTGTTGGCGCAGTAACGAAACTGACCCAAACGAACCAAAACATCACTATTGGGTCCAAAAAAGTTGATTCGGTGCGTTCGTTTCATTTCTGGACGAATCGGAGCATCGTTTTGTTTCGGACACGTATCGGTGCATTAAATGCAACCCCGGCACGGTTTTCGGCACGGTAACGAAACTGACCCAAACGAACCAAAACATCACTATTGGGTCCAAAAAAGTGGATTGGGTGTGTTCGTTTCGTTTCTGGATGAATCGGTGCATCCTTTCATTTCTGGCCCGTATCGGTGCATTAAATGCAACACCTGCATGGTTTTCGGCACGGTAACGAAACTGACCCAAACGAACCAAAACATCACTATTGGGTCCAAAAAAGTGGATTGGGTGTGTTCGTTTCGTTTCTGGATGAATCGGTGCATCCTTTCATTTCTGGCCCATATCGGTGCATTAAATGCAACACCGGCATGGTTTTTGGCACAGTAATGTAACTGAACCAAACGAACCAAAACATCACTATTTGGTCCAGAAAATTGGATTGGGTGCATTCATTTCGTTTCTGGACGAATCGGAGCAACATTTTGTTTCGGGCCTGTATCGGTGCATTAAATGCATAAATGGCATGGTTTTCGGCACAGTAACAAAACTGACCCAAAAGGAACCAAAACATCACTATTGGGTCCAAAAAAGTGGATTCAGTGCATTCATTTCGTTTCTGGACGAATCGGTGCATCGTTTCATTTCCGGCCCGGATCAGGGAATTAAATGCAACACCGGCATGGTTTTCGGCACAGAAACGAAACTGACCCAAACGAACCAAAACATCACTATTGGGTCAGAAAAAGTGGATTCGGCGCGTTCGTTTCATTTCTAGACGAATCGGAGCATCGTTTTGTTTCGGGCACGTATCGGTGCATTAAATGCAACCCCGGCATGGTTTTTGGCACAGTAACGAAACTGATCCAAACGAACCAAAACATCACTATTGGGTCAAAAAGTGGATTGGCTTGGTTCGTTTCATTTCTCGACGAATCGGTGCACCGTTTCATTTCCGGACCGGATCGATGCATTTAATGCAACACCGGCATGGTTTTCGGCACAGTAACAAAATTGACCTAAAACGAACCAAAACGTCCCTATTGGGTCCAAAAAAGTGGATTTGGTGCGTTCGTTTCATTTCTGGACGAATCGGAGCATCGTTTTGTTTTCGTCCTGGATTGGTGCATTAAATGCAACACCAGAATGGTTTTCGGCACAGTAACAAAACTGACCCAAACGAACCAAAACATCACTATTGGATCCAAAAAAGTGGATTCGGCGCGTTCGTTTCATTTCTGGACGAATCGGAGCATCGTTTTGTTTCGGGCACGTATCGGTGCATTAAATGCAACCCCGGCATGGTTGTTGGCGCAGTAACGAAACTGACCCAAACGAACCAAAACATCACTATTGGGTCCAAAAAAGTAGATTCGGTGCGTTCGTTTCATTTCTGGACGAATCGGAGCATCGTTTTGTTTCGGACACGTATCGGTGCATTAAATGCAACCCCGGCATGGTTTTCGGCACGGTAACGAAACTGACCCAAACGAACCAAAACATCACTATTGGGTCCAAAAAAGTGGATTGGGTGTGATCGTTTCGTTTCTGGATGAATCGGTGCATCCTTTCATTTCTGGCCCGTATCGGTGCATTAAATGCAACACCGGCATGGTTTTTGGCACAGTAACGTAACTGAACCAAACGAACCAAAACATCACTATTTGGTCCAAAAAATTGGATTGGGTGCATTCATTTCGTTTCTGGACGAATCGGAGCATCATTTTGTTTCGGGCCTGTATCGGTGCATTAAATGCATAAATGGCATGGTTTTCGGCACAGTAACAAAACTGACCCAAAAGGAACCAAAACATCACTATTGGGTCCAAAAAAGTGGATTTAGTGCATTCATTTCGTTTCTGGACGAATCGGTGCATCGTTTCATTTCCGGCCCGGATCAGGGAATTAAATGCAACACCGGCATGGTTTTTGGCACAGAAACGAAACTGACCCAAACGAACCAAAACATCACTATTGGGTCAGAAAAAGTGGATTCGGCGCGTTCGTTTCATTTCTAGACGAATCGGAGCATCGTTTTGTTTCGGGCACGTATCGGTGCATTAAATGCAACCCCGGCATGGTTTTTGGCACAGTAACGAAACTGATCCAAACGAACCAAAACATCACTATTGGGTCAAAAAGTGGATTGGGTTGGTTCGTTTCATTTCTCGACGAATCGGTGCACCGTTTCATTTCCGGACCGGATCGATGCATTTAATGCAACACCGGCATGGTTTTCGGCACAGTAACAAAATTGACCTAAAACGAACCAAAACGTCCCTATTGGGTCCAAAAAAGTGGATTTGGTGCGTTCGTTTCATTTCTGGACGAATCGGAGCATCGTTTTGTTTTCGTCCTGGATTGGTGCATTAAATGCAACACCAGAATGGTTTTCGGCACAGTAACAAAACTGACCCAAACGAACCAAAACATCACTATTGGGTCCAAAAAAGTGGATTCGGCGCGTTCGTTTCATTTCTGGACGAATCGGAGCATCGTTTTGTTTCGGGCACGTATCGGTGCATTAAATGCAACCCCGGCATGGTTGTTGGCGCAGTAACAAAACTGACCCAAACGAACCAAAACATCACTATTGGGTCCAAAAAAGTTGATTCGGTGCGTTCGTTTCATTTCTGGACGAATCGGAGCATCGTTTTGTTTCGGACACGTATCGGTGCATTAAATGCAACCCCGGCATGGTTTTCGGCACGGTAACGAAACTGACCCAAACGAACCAAAACATCACTATTGGGTCCAAAAAAGTGGATTGGGTGTGTTCGTTTCGTTTCTGGATGAATCGGTGCATCCTTTCATTTCTGGCCCGTATCGGTGCATTAAATGCAACACCGGCATGGTTTTTGGCACAGTAACGTAACTGAACCAAACGAACCAAAACATCACTATTTGGTCCAAAAAATTGGATTGGGTGCATTCATTTCGTTTCTGGACGAATCGGAGCATCATTTTGTTTCGGGCCTGTATCGGTGCATTAAATGCATAAATGGCATGGTTTTCGGCACAGTAACAAAACTGACCCAAAAGGAACCAAAACATCACTATTGGGTCCAAAAAAGTGGATTTAGTGCATTCATTTCGTTTCTGGACGAATCGGTGCATCGTTTCATTTCCGGCCCGGATCAGGGAATTAAATGCAACACCGGCATGGTTTTTGGCACAGAAACGAAACTGACCCAAACGAACCAAAACATCACTATTGGGTCAGAAAAAGTGGATTCGGCGCGTTCGTTTCATTTCTAGACGAATCGGAGCATCGTTTTGTTTCGGGCACGTATCGGTGCATTAAATGCAACCCCGGCATGGTTTTTGGCACAGTAACGAAACTGATCCAAACGAACCAAAACATCACTATTGGGTCAAAAAGTGGATTGGGTTGGTTCGTTTCATTTCTCGACGAATCGGTGCACCGTTTCATTTCCGGACCGGATCGATGCATTTAATGCAACACCGGCATGGTTTTCGGCACAGTAACAAAATTGACCTAAAACGAACCAAAACGTCCCTATTGGGTCCAAAAAAGTGGATTTGGTGCGTTCGTTTCATTTCTGGACGAATCGGAGCATCGTTTTGTTTTCGTCCTGGATTGGTGCATTAAATGCAACACCAGAATGGTTTTCGGCACAGTAACAAAACTGACCCAAACGAACCAAAACATCACTATTGGGTCCAAAAAAGTGGATTCGGCGCGTTCGTTTCATTTCTGGACGAATCGGAGCATCGTTTTGTTTCGGGCACGTATCGGTGCATTAAATGCAACCCCGGCATGGTTGTTGGCGCAGTAACGAAACTGACCCAAACGAACCAAAACATCACTATTGGGTCCAAAAAAGTTGATTCGGTGCGTTCGTTTCATTTCTGGACGAATCGGAGCATCGTTTTGTTTCGGACACGTATCGGTGCATTAAATGCAACCCCGGCATGGTTTTCGGCACGGTAACGAAACTGACCCAAACGAACCAAAACATCACTATTGGGTCCAAAAAAGTGGATTGGGTGTGTTCGTTTCGTTTCTGGATGAATCGGTGCATCCTTTCATTTCTGGCCCGTATCGGTGCATTAAATGCAACACCGGCATGGTTTTTGGCACAGTAACGTAACTGAACCAAACGAACCAAAACATCACTATTTGGTCCAAAAAATTGGATTGGGTGCATTCATTTCGTTTCTGGACGAATCGGAGCATCATTTTGTTTCGGGCCTGTATCGGTGCATTAAATGCATAAATGGCATGGTTTTCGGCACAGTAACAAAACTGACCCAAAAGGAACCAAAACATCACTATTGGGTCAAAAAAAGTGGATTCAGTGCATTCATTTCGTTTCTGGACGAATCGGTGCATCGTTTCATTTCCGGCCCGGATCAGGGAATTAAATGCAACACCGGCATGGTTTTCGGCACAGAAACGAAACTGACCCAAACGAACCAAAACATCACTATTGGGTCAGAAAAAGTGGATTCGGCGCGTTCGTTTCATTTCTAGACGAATCAGAGCATCGTTTTGTTTCGGGCACGTATCGGTGCATTAAATGCAACCCCGGCATGGTTTTTGGCACAGTAACGAAACTGATCCAAACGAACCAAAACATCACTATTGGGTCAAAAAGTGGATTGGGTTGGTTCGTTTCATTTCTCGACGAATCGGTGCACCGTTTCATTTCCGGACCGGATCGATGCATTTAATGCAACACCGGCATGGTTTTCGGCACAGTAACAAAATTGACCTAAAACGAACCAAAACGTCCCTATTGGGTCCAAAAAAGTGGATTTGGTGCGTTCGTTTCATTTCTGGACGAATCGGAGCATCGTTTTGTTTTCGTCCTGGATTGGTGCATTAAATGCAACACCAGAATGGTTTTCGGCACAGTAACAAAACTGACCCAAACGAACCAAAACATCACTATTGGGTCCAAAAAAGTGGATTCGGCGCGTTCGTTTCATTTCTGGACGAATCGGAGCATCGTTTTGTTTCGGGCACGTATCGGTGCATTAAATGCAACCCCGGCATGGTTGTTGGCGCAGTAACGAAACTGACCCAAACGAACCAAAACATCACTATTGGGTCCAAAAAAGTTGATTCGGTGCGTTCGTTTCATTTCTGGACGAATCGGAGCATCGTTTTGTTTCGGACACGTATCGGTGCATTAAATGCAACCCCGGCATGGTTTTCGGCACGGTAACGAAACTGACCCAAACGAACCAAAACATCACTATTGGGTCCAAAAAAGTGGATTGGGTGTGTTCGTTTCGTTTCTGGATGAATCGGTGCATCCTTTCATTTCTGGCCTGTATCGGTGCATTAAATGCAACACCGGCATGGTTTTTGGCACAGTAACGTAACTGAACCAAACGAACCAAAACATCACTATTTGGTCCAGAAAATTGGATTGGGTGCATTCATTTCGTTTCTGGACGAATCGGAGCAACATTTTGTTTCGGGCCTGTATCGGTGCATTAAATGCATAAATGGCATGGTTTTCGGCACAGTAACAAAACTGACCCAAAAGGAACCAAAACATCATTATTGGGTCCAAAAAAGTGGATTCAGTGCATTCATTTCGTTTCTGGACGAATCGGTGCATCGTTTCATTTCCGGCCCGGATCAGGGAATTAAATGCAACACCGGCATGGTTTTCGGCACAGAAACGAAACTGACCCAAACGAACCAAAACATCACTATTGGGTCAGAAAAAGTGGATTCGGCGCGTTCGTTTCATTTCTAGACGAATCGGAGCATCGTTTTGTTTCGGGCACGTATCGGTGCATTAAATGCAACCCCGGCATGGTTTTTGGCACAGTAACGAAACTGATCCAAACGAACCAAAACATCACTATTGGGTCAAAAAGTGGATTGGCTTGGTTCGTTTCATTTCTCGACGAATCGGTGCACCGTTTCATTTCCGGACTGGATCGATGCATTTAATGCAACACCGGCATGGTTTTCGGCACAGTAACAAAATTGACCTAAAACGAACCAAAACGTCCCTATTGGGTCCAAAAAAGTGGATTTGGTGCGTTCGTTTCATTTCTGGACGAATCGGAGCATCGTTTTGTTTTCGTCCTGGATTGGTGCATTAAATGCAACACCAGAATGGTTTTCGGCACAGTAACAAAACTGAACCAAACAAACCAAAACATCACTATTGGGTCCAAAAAAGTTGATTCGGTGCGTTCGTTTCATTTCTGGACGAATCGGAGCATCGTTTTGTTTCGGACACGTAACGGTGCATTAAATGCAACCCCGGCATGGTTTTCGGCACAGTAACGAAACTGACCCAAACGAACCAAAACATCACTATTGGGTCCAAAAAAGTGGATTGGGTGTGTTCGTTTCGTTTCTGGATGAATCGGTGCATCCTTTCATTTCTGGCCCGTATCGGTGCATTAAATGCAACACCGGCATGCTTTTTGGCACAGTAACGTAACTGAACCAAACGAACCAAAACATCACTATTTGGTCCAAAAAATTGGATTGGGTGCATTCATTTCGTTTCTGGACGAATCGGAGCATCATTTTGTTTCGGGCACGTATCGGTGCATTAAATGCAACCCCGGCATGGTTGTTGGCGCAGTAACGAAACTGACCCAAACGAACCAAAACATCACTATTGGGTCAAAAAAAGTAGATTGTGTGCGTTCGTTTCGTTTCTTGTCGAATCGATGCATCGTTTCATTTCCGGCCCGGATCGGTGCATTAAATGTAACACCGGCATGGTTTTCGGCACAGTAATGAAACTGACCCAAATGAAACAAAACATCACTATTGGGTCAAAAAAGTGGATTGGGTTCGTTCGTTTAATTTCTGGACGAATCGGTGCACCATTTCATTTCCGGCCCGGATCGGTGCATTAAATGCAACACCGGCATGGTTTTCGGCACAATAACAAAACTGACCCAAATGAACCAAAACATTACTATTTTGTCCAAAAAAGTGGATTGGGTGTGTTCGTTTCGTTTCTGGATGAATCGGTGCATCCTTTCATTTCTGGCCTGTATCGGTGCATTAAATGCAACACCGGCATGGTTTTTGGCACAGTAACAAAACTGACCCAAAAGGAACCAAAACATCACTATTGGGTCCAAAAAAGTGGATTCAGTGCATTCATTTCGTTTCTGGACGAATCGGTGGATCGTTTCATTTCCGGCCCGGATCAGGGAATTAAATGCAACACCGGCATGGTTTTCGGCACAGTAACGAAACTGACCCAAACGAACCAAAACATCACTATTGGGTCCAAAAAAGTGGATTCGGTGCGTTCGTTTCATTTCTGGACGAATCGGAGCATCGTTTTGTTTCGGGCACGTATCAGTGCATTAAATGCAACCCCGGCATGGTTGTTGGCGCAGTAACGAAACTGACCCAAACGAACCAAAACATCACTATTGGGTCAAAAAAAGTAGATTGTGTGCGTTCGTTTCGTTTCTTGTCGAATCGATGCATAGTTTCATTTCCAGCCCGGATCGGTGCATTAAATGTAACACCGGCATGGTTTTCAGCACAGTAACGAAACTGACCCAAATGAAACAAAACATCACTATTGGGTCAAAAAAGTGGATTGGGTGCGTTCGTTTAATTTCTGGACGAATCGGTGCACCATTTCATTTCCGGCCCGGATCGGTGCATTAAATGCAACACCGGCATGGTTTTCGGCACAATAACGAAACTGACCCAAATGAACCAAAACATTACTATTGTGTCCAAAAATGTGGATTGGGTGTGTTCGTTTCATTTCTGGATGAATCGGTGCATCCTTTCATTTCTGGCCTGTATCGGTGCATTAAATGCATAAATGGCATGGTTTTCGGCACAGTAACAAAACTGACCCAAAAGGAACCAAAACATCACTATTGGGTCCAAAAAAGTGGATTCAGTGCAT
This sequence comes from Echinochloa phyllopogon, assembly GCA_033239725.1. Lineage (NCBI taxonomy): Eukaryota > Viridiplantae > Streptophyta > Magnoliopsida > Poales > Poaceae > Echinochloa > Echinochloa phyllopogon. The sequence goes on from BTCW01000018.1 coordinate 38,194,880, forward strand.
TCATTTCGTTTCTGGACGAATCGGTGCATCGTTTCATTTCCGGCCCGGATCAGGGACTTAAATGCAACACCGGCATGGTTTTCGGCACAGAAACGAAACTGACCCAAACGAACCAAAACATCACTATTGGGTCAGAAAAAGTGGATTCGGCGCGTTCGTTTCATTTCTAGATGAATCGGAGCATCGTTTTGTTTCGGGCACGTATCGGTGCATTAAATGCAACCCCGGCATGGTTTTTGGCACAGTAACGAAACTGATCCAAATGAAACAAAACATCACTATTGGGTCAAAAAGTGGATTGGGTTGGTTCGTTTCATTTCTCGACGAATCGGTGCACCGTTTCATTTCCGGACCCGATCGATGCATTTAATGCAACACCGGCATGGTTTTCGGCACAGTAACAAAACTGACCCAAACGAACCAAAACGTCCCTATTGGGTCCAAAAAAGTGGATTCGGTGCGTTCTTTTCATTTCTGGACGAATCGGAGCATCGTTTTGTTTCGGACACGTATCGGTGCATTAAATGCAACCCCGGCATGGTTTTCGGCACGGTAACGAAACTGACCCAAACGAACCAAAACATCACTATTGGGTCCAAAAAAGTGGATTGGGTGTGTTCGTTTCGTTTCTGGATGATTCGGTGCATCCTTTCATTTCTGGCCCGTATCGGTGCATTAAATGCAACACCGGCATGGTTTTTGGCACAGTAACGTAACTGAACCAAACGAACCAAAACATCACTATTTGGTCCAAAAAATTAGATTGGGTGCATTCATTTCGTTTCTGGACGAATCGGAGCATCATTTTGTTTCGGGCCTGTATCGGTGCATTAAATGCATAAATGGCATGGTTTTCGGCACAGTAACAAAACTGACCCAAAAGGAACTAAAACATCACTATTGGGTCGAAAAAAGTGGATTCAGTGCATTCATTTCGTTTCTGGACGAATCGGTGCATCGTTTCATTTCCGGCCCGGATCAGGGAATTAAATGCAACACCGGCATGGTTTTCGGCACAGAAACGAAACTGACCCAAACGAACCAAAACATCACTATTGGGTCAGAAAAAGTGGATTCGGCGCGTTCGTTTCATTTCTAGACGAATCGGAGCATCGTTTTGTTTCGGGCACGTATCGGTGCATTAAATGCAACCCCGGCATGGTTTTTGGCACAGTAACGAAACTGATCCAAACGAACCAAAACATCACTATTGGGTCAAAAAGTGGATTGGGTTGGTTCGTTTCATTTCTCGACGAATCGGTGCACCGTTTCATTTCCGGACCGGATCGATGCATTTAATGCAACACCGGCATGGTTTTCGGCACAGTAACAAAATTGACCTAAAACAAACCAAAACGTCCCTATTGGGTCCAAAAAAGTGGATTTGGTGCGTTCGTTTCATTTCTGGACGAATCGGAGCATCGTTTTGTTTTCGTCCTGGATTGGTGCATTAAATGCAACACCAGAATGGTTTTCGGCACAGTAACAAAACTGACCCAAACGAACCAAAACATCACTATTGGATCCAAAAAAGTGGATTCGGCGCGTTCGTTTCATTTCTGGACGAATCGGAGCATCGTTTTGTTTCGGGCACGTATCGGTGCATTAAATGCAACCCCGGCATGGTTGTTGGCGCAGTAACGAAACTGACCCAAACGAACCAAAACATCACTATTGGGTCCAAAAAAATTGATTCGGTGCGTTCGTTTCATTTCTGGACGAATTGGAGCATCGTTTTGTTTCGGACACGTATCGGTGCATTAAATGCAACCCCGGCATGGTTTTTGGCACGGTAACGAAACTGACCCAAACGAACCAAAACATCACTATTGGGTCCAAAAAAGTGGATTGTGTGTGTTCGTTTCGTTTCTGGATGAATCGGTGCATCCTTTCATTTCTGGCCCGTATCGGTGCATTAAATGCAACACCGGCATGGTTTTTGGCACAGTAACGTAACTGAACCAAACGAACCAAAACATCACTATTTGGTCCAAAAAATTGGATTGGGTGCATTCATTTCGTTTCTGGACGAATCGGAGCATCATTTTGTTTCGGGCCTGTATCGGTGCATTAAATGCATAAATGGCATGGTTTTCGGCACAGTAACAAAACTGACCCAAAAGGAACCAAAACATCACTATTGGGTCCAAAAAAGTGGATTCAGTGCATTCATTTCGTTTCTGGACGAATCGGTGCACATCGTTTCATTTCCGGCCCGGATCAGGGAATTAAATGCAACACCGGCATGGTTTTCGGCACAGAAACGAAACTGACCCAAACGAACCAAAACATCACTATTGGGTCAGAAAAAGTGGATTCGGCGCGTTCGTTTCATTTCTAGACGAATCAGAGCATCGTTTTGTTTCGGGCACGTATCGGTGCATTAAATGCAACCCCGGCATGGTTTTTGGCACAGTAACGAAACTGATCCAAACGAACCAAAACATCACTATTGGGTCAAAAAGTGGATTGGGTTGGTTCGTTTCATTTCTCGACGAATCGGTGCACCGTTTCATTTCCGGACCGGATCGATGCATTTAATGCAACACCGGCATGGTTTTCGGCACAGTAACAAAATTGACCTAAAACGAACCAAAACGTCCCTATTGGGTCCAAAAAAGTGGATTTGGTGCGTTCGTTTCATTTCTGGACGAATCGGAGCATCGTTTTGTTTTCGTCCTGGATTGGTGCATTAAATGCAACACCAGAATGGTTTTCGGCACAGTAACAAAACTGACCCAAACGAACCAAAACATCACTATTGGGTCCAAAAAAGTGGATTCGGCGCGTTCGTTTCATTTCTGGACGAATCGGAGCATCGTTTTGTTTCGGGCACGTATCGGTGCATTAAATGCAACCCCGGCATGGTTGTTGGCGCAGTAACGAAACTGACCCAAACGAACCAAAACATCACTATTGGGTCCAAAAAAGTTGATTCGGTGCGTTCGTTTCATTTCTGGACGAATCGGAGCATCGTTTTGTTTCGGACACGTATCGGTGCATTAAATGCAACCCCGGCATGGTTTTCGGCACGGTAACGAAACTGACCCAAACGAACCCAAACATCACTATTGGGTCCAAAAAAGTGGATTGGGTGTGTTCGTTTCGTTTCTGGATGAATCGGTGCATCCTTTCATTTCTGGCCTGTATCGGTGCATTAAATGCAACACCGGCATGGTTTTTGGCACAGTAACGTAACTGAACCAAACGAACCAAAACATCACTATTTGGTCCAGAAAATTGGATTGGGTGCATTCATTTCGTTTCTGGACGAATCGGAGCAACATTTTGTTTCGGGCCTGTATCGGTGCATTAAATGCATAAATGGCATGGTTTTCGGCACAGTAACAAAACTGACCCAAAAGGAACCAAAACATCACTATTGGGTCCAAAAAAGTGGATTCAGCGCATTCATTTCGTTTCTGGACGAATCGGTGCATCGTTTCATTTCCGGCCCGGATCAGGGAATTAAATGCAACACCGGCATGGTTTTCGGCACAGAAACGAAACTGACCCAAACGAACCAAAACATCACTATTGGGTCAGAAAAAGTGGATTCGGCGCGTTCGTTTCATTTCTAGACGAATCGGAGCATCGTTTTGTTTCGGGCACGTATCGGTGCATTAAATGCAACCCCGGCATGGTTTTTGGCACAGTAACGAAACTGATCCAAACGAACCAAAACATCACTATTGGGTCAAAAAGTGGATTGGGTTGGTTCGTTTCATTTCTCGACGAATCGGTGCACCGTTTCATTTCCGGACCGGATCGATGCAACACCGGCATGGTTTTCGGCACAGTAACAAAATTGACCTAAAACGAACCAAAACGTCCCTATTGGGTCCAAAAAAGTGGATTTGGTGCGTTCGTTTCATTTCTGGACGAATCGGAGCATCGTTTTGTTTTCGTCCTGGATTGGTGCATTAAATGCAACACCAGAATGGTTTTCGGCACAGTAACAAAACTGAACCAAACAAACCAAAACATCACTATTGGGTCCAAAAAAGTTGATTCGGTGCGTTCGTTTCATTTCTGGACGAATCGGAGCATCGTTTTGTTTCGGACACGTATCGGTGCATTAAATGCAACCCCGGCATGGTTTTCGGCACAGTAACGAAACTGACCCAAACGAACCAAAACATCACTATTGGGTCCAAAAAAGTGGATTGGGTGTGTTCGTTTCGTTTCTGGATGAATCGGTGCATCCTTTCATTTCTGGCCCGTATCGGTGCATTAAATGCAACACCGGCATGCTTTTTGGCACAGTAGCGTAACTGAACCAAACGAACCAAAACATCACTATTTGGTCCAAAAAATTGGATTGGGTGCATTCATTTCGTTTCTGGACGAATCGGAGCATCATTTTGTTTCGGGCACGTATCGGTGCATTAAATGCAACCCCGGCATGGTTGTTGGCGCAGTAACGAAACTGACCCAAACGAACCAAAACATCACTATTGGGTCAAAAAAAGTAGATTGTGTGCGTTCGTTTCGTTTCTTGTCGAATCGATGCATCGTTTCATTTCCGGCCCGGATCGGTGCATTAAATGTAACACCGGCATGGTTTTCGGCACAGTAACGAAACTGACCCAAATGAAACAAAACATCACTATTGGGTCAAAAAAGTGGATTGGGTTCGTTCGTTTAATTTCTGGACGAATCGGTGCACCATTTCATTTCCGGCCCGGATCGGTGCATTAAATGCAACACCGGCATGGTTTTCGGCACAATAACAAAACTGACCCAAATGAACCAAAACATTACTATTTTGTCCAAAAAAGTGGATTGGGTGTGTTCGTTTCGTTTCTGGATGAATCGGTGCATCCTTTCATTTCTGGCCTGTATCGGTGCATTAAATGCAACACCGGCATGGTTTTTGGCACAGTAACAAAACTGACCCAAAAGGAACCAAAACATCACTATTGGGTCCAAAAAAGTGGATTCAGTGCATTCATTTCGTTTCTGGACGAATCGGTGGATCGTTTCATTTCCGGCCCGGATCAGGGAATTAAATGCAACACCGGCATGGTTTTCGGCACAGTAACGAAACTGACCCAAACGAACCAAAACATCACTATTGGGTCAGAAAAAGTGGATTCGGTGCGTTCGTTTAATTTCTGGACGAATCGGTGCACCATTTCATTTCCGGCCCGGATCGGTGCATTAATTGCAACACCGGCATGGTTTTCGGCACAATAACGAAACTGACCCAAATGAACCAAAACATTACTATTGTGTCCAAAAATGTGGATTGGGTGTGTTCGTTTCGTTTCTGGATGAATCGGTGCATCCTTTCATTTCTGGCCTGTATCGGTGCATTAAATGCATAAATGGCATGGTTTTCGGCACAGTAACAAAACTGACCCAAAAGGAACCAAAACATCACTATTGGGTCCAAAAAAGTGGATTCAGTGCATTCATTTCGTTTCTGGACGAATCGGTGCATCGTTTCATTTCTGGCCCGGATCAGGGAATTAAATGCAACACCGGCATGGTTTTCGGCACAGAAACGAAACTGACCCAAACGAACCAAAACATCACTATTGGGTCAGAAAAAGTGGATTCGGCGCGTTCGTTTCATTTCTAGACGAATCGGAGCATCGTTTTGTTTCGGGCACGTATCGGTGCATTAAATGCAACCCCGGCATGGTTTTTGGCACAGTAACGAAACTGATCCAAATGAAACAAAACATCACTATTGGGTCAAAAAGTGGATTGGGTTGGTTCGTTTCATTTCTCGACGAATCGGTGCACCGTTTCATTTCCGGACCCGATCGATGCATTTAATGCAACACCGGCATGGTTTTCAGCACAGTAACAAAATTGACCTAAAACGAACCAAAACGTCCCTATTGGGTCCAAAAAAGTGGATTTGGTGCGTTCGTTTCATTTCTGGACGAATCGGAGCATCGTTTTGTTTTCGTCCTGGATTGGTGCATTAAATGCAACACCAGAATGGTTTTCGGCACAGTAAAAAAACTGAACCAAACAAACCAAAACATCACTATTGGGTCCAAAAAAGTTGATTCGGTGCGTTCGTTTCATTTCTGGACGAATCGGAGCATCGTTTTGTTTCGGACACGTATCGGTGCATTAAATGCAACCCCGGCATGGTTTTCGGCACAGTAACGAAACTGACCCAAACGAACCCAAACATCACTATTGGGTCCAAAAAAGTGGATTGGGTGTGTTCGTTTCGTTTCTGGATGAATCGGTGCATCCTTTCATTTCTGGCCCGGATCAGGGAATTAAATGCAACACCGGCATGGTTTTCGGCACAGAAACGAAACTGACCCAAACGAACCAAAACATCACTATTGGGTCAGAAAAAGTGGATTCGGCGCGTTCGTTTCATTTCTAGACGAATCGGAGCATCGTTTTGTTTCGGGCACGTATCGGTGCATTAAATGCAACCCCGGCATGGTTTTTGGCACAGTAACGAAACTGATCCAAACGAACCAAAACATCACTATTGGGTCAAAAAGTGGATTGGGTTGGTTCGTTTCATTTCTCGACGAATCGGTGCACCGTTTCATTTCCGGACCGGATCGATGCAACACCGGCATGGTTTTCGGCACAGTAACAAAATTGACCTAAAACGAACCAAAACGTCCCTATTGGGTCCAAAAAAGTGGATTTGGTGCGTTCGTTTCATTTCTGGACGAATCGGAGCATCGTTTTGTTTTCGTCCTGGATTGGTGCATTAAATGCAACACCAGAATGGTTTTCGGCACAGTAACAAAACTGAACCAAACAAACCAAAACATCACTATTGGGTCCAAAAAAGTTGATTCGGTGCGTTCGTTTCATTTCTGGACGAATCGGAGCATCGTTTTGTTTCGGACACGTATCGGTGCATTAAATGCAACCCCGGCATGGTTTTCGGCACAGTAACGAAACTGACCCAAACGAACCAAAACATCACTATTGGGTCCAAAAAAGTGGATTGGGTGTGTTCGTTTCGTTTCTGGATGAATCGGTGCATCCTTTCATTTCTGGCCCGTATCGGTGCATTAAATGCAACACCGGCATGCTTTTTGGCACAGTAACGTAACTGAACCAAACGAACCAAAACATCACTATTTGGTCCAAAAAATTGGATTGGGTGCATTCATTTCGTTTCTGGACGAATCGGAGCATCATTTTGTTTCGGGCACGTATCGGTGCATTAAATGCAACCCCGGCATGGTTGTTGGCGCAGTAACGAAACTGACCCAAACGAACCAAAACATCACTATTGGGTCAAAAAAAGTAGATTGTGTGCGTTCGTTTCGTTTCTTGTCGAATCGATGCATCGTTTCATTTCCGGCCCGGATCGGTGCATTAAATGTAACACCGGCATGGTTTTCGGCACAGTAACGAAACTGACCCAAATGAAACAAAACATCACTATTGGGTCAAAAAAGTGGATTGGGTTCGTTCGTTTAATTTCTGGACGAATCGGTGCACCATTTCATTTCCGGCCCGGATCGGTGCATTAAATGCAACACCGGCATGGTTTTCGGCACAATAACAAAACTGACCCAAATGAACCAAAACATTACTATTTTGTCCAAAAAAGTGGATTGGGTGTGTTCGTTTCGTTTCTGGATGAATCGGTGCATCCTTTCATTTCTGGCCTGTATCGGTGCATTTAATGCAACACCGGCATGGTTTTTGGCACAGTAACAAAACTGACCCAAAAGGAACCAAAACATCACTATTGGGTCCAAAAAAGTGGATTCAGTGCATTCATTTCGTTTCTGGACGAATCGGTGGATCGTTTCATTTCCGGCCCGGATCAGGGAATTAAATGCAACACCGGCATGGTTTTCGGCACAGTAACGAAACTGACCCAAACGAACCAAAACATCACTATTGGGTCAGAAAAAGTGGATTCGGTGCGTTCGTTTAATTTCTGGACGAATCGGTGCACCATTTCATTTCCGGCCCGGATCGGTGCATTAAATGCAACACCGGCATGGTTTTCGGCACAATAACGAAACTGACCCAAATGAACCAAAACATTACTATTGTGTCCAAAAATGTGGATTGGGTGTGTTCGTTTCGTTTCTGGATGAATCGGTGCATCCTTTCATTTCTGGCCTGTATCGGTGCATTAAATGCATAAATGGCATGGTTTTCGGCACAGTAACAAAACTGACCCAAAAGGAACCAAAACATCACTATTGGGTCCAAAAAAGTGGATTCAGTGCATTCATTTCGTTTCTGGACGAATCGGTGCATCGTTTCATTTCTGGCCCGGATCAGGGAATTAAATGCAACACCGGCATGGTTTTCGGCACAGAAACGAAACTGACCCAAACGAACCAAAACATCACTATTGGGTCAGAAAAAGTGGATTCGGCGCGTTCGTTTCATTTCTAGACGAATCGGAGCATCGTTTTGTTTCGGGCACGTATTGGTGCATTAAATGCAACCCCGGCATGGTTTTTGGCACAGTAACGAAACTGATCCAAATGAAACAAAACATCACTATTGGGTCAAAAAGTGGATTGGGTTGGTTCGTTTCATTTCTCGACGAATCGGTGCACCGTTTCATTTCCGGACCCGATCGATGCATTTAATGCAACACCGGCATGGTTTTCAGCACAGTAACAAAATTGACCTAAAACGAACCAAAACGTCCCTATTGGGTCCAAAAAAGTGGATTTGGTGCGTTCGTTTCATTTCTGGACGAATCGGAGCATCGTTTTGTTTTCGTCCTGGATTGGTGCATTAAATGCAACACCAGAATGGTTTTCGGCACAGTAAAAAAACTGAACCAAACAAACCAAAACATCACTATTGGGTCCAAAAAAGTTGATTCGGTGCGTTCGTTTCATTTCTGGACGAATCGGAGCATCGTTTTGTTTCGGACACGTATCGGTGCATTAAATGCAACCCCGGCATGGTTTTCGGCACGGTAACGAAACTGACCCAAACGAACCCAAACATCACTATTGGGTCCAAAAAAGTGGATTGGGTGTGTTCGTTTCGTTTCTGGATGAATCGGTGCATCCTTTCATTTCTGGCCTGTATCGGTGCATTAAATGCAACACCGGCATGGTTTTTGGCACAGTAACGTAACTGAACCAAACGAACCAAAACATCACTATTTGGTCCAGAAAATTGGATTGGGTGCATTCATTTCGTTTCTGGACGAATCGGAGCAACATTTTGTTTCGGGCCTGTATCGGTGCATTAAATGCATAAATGGCATGGTTTTCGGCACAGTAACAAAACTGACCCAAAAGGAACCAAAACATCACTATTGGGTCCAAAAAAGTGGATTCAGCGCATTCATTTCGTTTCTGGACGAATCGGTGCATCGTTTCATTTCCGGCCCGGATCAGGGAATTAAATGCAACACCGGCATGGTTTTCGGCACAGAAACGAAACTGACCCAAACGAACCAAAACATCACTATTGGGTCAGAAAAAGTGGATTCGGCGCGTTCGTTTCATTTCTAGACGAATCGGAGCATCGTTTTGTTTCGGGCACGTATCGGTGCATTAAATGCAACCCCGGCATGGTTTTTGGCACAGTAACGAAACTGATCCAAACGAACCAAAACATCACTATTGGGTCAAAAAGTGGATTGGGTTGGTTCGTTTCATTTCTCGACGAATCGGTGCACCGTTTCATTTCCGGACCGGATCGATGCAACACCGGCATGGTTTTCGGCACAGTAACAAAATTGACCTAAAACGAACCAAAACGTCCCTATTGGGTCCAAAAAAGTGGATTTGGTGCGTTCGTTTCATTTCTGGACGAATCGGAGCATCGTTTTGTTTTCGTCCTGGATTGGTGCATTAAATGCAACACCAGAATGGTTTTCGGCACAGTAACAAAACTGAACCAAACAAACCAAAACATCACTATTGGGTCCAAAAAAGTTGATTCGGTGCGTTCGTTTCATTTCTGGACGAATCGGAGCATCGTTTTGTTTCGGACACGTATCGGTGCATTAAATGCAACCCCGGCATGGTTTTCGGCACAGTAACGAAACTGACCCAAACGAACCAAAACATCACTATTGGGTCCAAAAAAGTGGATTGGGTGTGTTCGTTTCGTTTCTGGATGAATCGGTGCATCCTTTCATTTCTGGCCCGTATCGGTGCATTAAATGCAACACCGGCATGCTTTTTGGCACAGTAACGTAACTGAACCAAACGAACCAAAACATCACTATTTGGTCCAAAAAATTGGATTGGGTGCATTCATTTCGTTTCTGGACGAATCGGAGCATCATTTTGTTTCGGGCACGTATCGGTGCATTAAATGCAACCTCGGCATGGTTGTTGGCGCAGTAACGAAACTGACCCAAACGAACCAAAACATCACTATTGGGTCAAAAAAAGTAGATTGTGTGCGTTCGTTTCGTTTCTTGTCGAATCGATGCATCGTTTCATTTCCGGCCCGGATCGGTGCATTAAATGTAACACCGGCATGGTTTTCGGCACAGTAACGAAACTGACCCAAATGAAACAAAACATCACTATTGGGTCAAAAAAGTGGATTGGGTTCGTTCGTTTAATTTCTGGATGAATCGGTGCACCATTTCATTTCCGGCCCGGATCGGTGCATTAAATGCAACACCGGCATGGTTTTCGGCACAATAACAAAACTGACCCAAATGAACCAAAACATTACTATTTTGTCCAAAAAAGTGGATTGGGTGTGTTCGTTTCGTTTCTGGATGAATCGGTGCATCCTTTCATTTCTGGCCTGTATCGGTGCATTAAATGCAACACCGGCATGGTTTTTGGCACAGTAACAAAACTGACCCAAAAGGAACCAAAACATCACTATTGGGTCCAAAAAAGTGGATTCAGTGCATTCATTTCGTTTCTGGACGAATCGGTGGATCGTTTCATTTCCGGCCCGGATCAGGGAATTAAATGCAACACCGGCATGGTTTTCGGCACAGTAACGAAACTGACCCAAACGAACCAAAACATCACTATTGGGTCAGAAAAAGTGGATTCGGTGTGTTCGTTTAATTTCTGGACGAATCGGTGCACCATTTCATTTCCGGCCCGGATCGGTGCATTAAATGCAACACCGGCATGGTTTTCGGCACAATAACGAAACTGACCCAAATGAACCAAAACATTACTATTGTGTCCAAAAATGTGGATTGGGTGTGTTCGTTTCGTTTCTGGATGAATCGGTGCATCCTTTCATTTCTGGCCTGTATCGGTGCATTAAATGCATAAATGGCATGGTTTTCGGCACAGTAACAAAACTGACCCAAAAGGAACCAAAACATCACTATTGGGTCCAAAAAAGTGGATTCAGTGCATTCATTTCGTTTCTGGACGAATCGGTGCATCGTTTCATTTCTGGCCCGGATCAGGGAATTAAATGCAACACCGGCATGGTTTTCGGCACAGAAACGAAACTGACCCAAACGAACCAAAACATCACTATTGGGTCAGAAAAAGTGGATTCGGCGCGTTCGTTTCATTTCTAGACGAATCGGAGCATCGTTTTGTTTCGGGCACGTATCGGTGCATTAAATGCAACCCCGGCATGGTTTTTGGCACAGTAACGAAACTGATCCAAATGAAACAAAACATCACTATTGGGTCAAAAAGTGGATTGGGTTGGTTCGTTTCATTTCTCGACGAATCGGTGCACCGTTTCATTTCCGGACCCGATCGATGCATTTAATGCAACACCGGCATGGTTTTCAGCACAGTAACAAAATTGACCTAAAACGAACCAAAACGTCCCTATTGGGTCCAAAAAAGTGGATTTGGTGCGTTCGTTTCATTTCTGGACGAATCGGAGCATCGTTTTGTTTTCGTCCTGGATTGGTGCATTAAATGCAACACCAGAATGGTTTTCGGCACAGTAAAAAAACTGAACCAAACAAACCAAAACATCACTATTGGGTCCAAAAAAGTTGATTCGGTGCGTTCGTTTCATTTCTGGACGAATCAGAGCATCGTTTTGTTTCGGACACGTATCGGTGCATTAAATGCAACCCCGGCATGGTTTTCGGCACAGTAACGAAACTGACCCAAACGAACCAAAACATCACTATTGGGTCCAAAAAAGTGGATTGGGTGTGTTGGTTTCATTTCTGGATGAATCGGTGCATCCTTTCATTTCTGGCCCGTATCGGTGCATTAAATGCAACACCGGCATGGTTTTCGGCACAGAAACGAAACTGAACCAAACGAACCAAAACATCACTATTTGGTCCAAAAAATTGGATTGGGTGCATTCATTTCGTTTCTGGACGAATCGGAGCATCATTTTGTTACGGGCACGTATCGGTGCATTAAATGCATAAATGGCATGGTTTTCGGCACAGTAACAAAACTGACCCAAAAGGAACCAAAACATCACTATTGGGTCCAAAAAAGTGGATTCAGTGCATTCATTTCGTTTCTGGACGAATCGGTGCATCGTTTCATTTCCGGCCCGGATCAGGGAATTAAATGCAACACCACAATGGTTTTCGGCACAGAAACGAAACTGACCCAAACGAACCAAAACATCACTATTGGGTCAGAAAAAGTGGATTCGGCGCGTTCGTTTCATTTCTAGACGAATCGGAGCATCGTTTTGTTTCGGGCACGTATCGGTGCATTAAATGCAACCCCGGCATGGTTTTTGGCACAGTAACGAAACTGATCCAAACGAACCAAAACATCACTATTGGGTCAAAAAGTGGATTGGGTTGGTTCGTTTCATTTCTCGACGAATCGGTGCACCGTTTCATTTCCGGACCGGATCGATGCATTTAATGCAACACCGGCATGGTTTTCGGCACAGTAACAAAATTGACCTAAAACGAACCAAAACGTCCCTATTGGGTCCAAAAAAGTGGATTTGGTGCGTTCGTTTCATTTCTGGACGAATCGGAGCATCGTTTTGTTTTCGTCCTGGATTGGTGCATTAAATGCAACACCAGAATGGTTTTCGGCACAGTAACAAAACTGAACCAAACAAACCAAAACATCACTATTGGGTCCAAAAAAGTTGATTCGGTGCGTTCGTTTCATTTCTGGACGAATCGGAGCATCGTTTTGTTTCGGACACGTATCGGTGCATTAAATGCAACACCGGCATGGTTTTTGGCACAGTAACGTAACTGAACCAAACGAACCAAAACATCACTATTTGGTCCAAAAAATTGGATTGGGTGCATTTATTTCGTTTCTGGACGAATCGGAGCATCGTTTTGTTTCGGGCACGTATCGGTGCATTAAATGCAACCCCGGCATGGTTTTCGGCACAGTAACGAAACTGACCCAAACGAACCAAAACATCACTATTGGGTCCAAAAAAGTGGATTGGGTGTGTTCGTTTCATTTCTGGATGAATCGGTGCATCCTTTCATTTCTGGCCCGTATCGGTGCATTAAATGCAACACCGGCATGGTTTTTGGCACAGTAACGTAACTGAACCAAACGAACCAAAACATCACTATTTGGTCCAAAAAATTGGATTGGGTGCATTCATTTCGTTTCTGGACGAATCGGAGCATCATTTTGTTTTGGGCCTGTATCGGTGCATTAAATGCATAAATGGCATGGTTTTCGGCACAGTAACAAAACTGACCCAAAAGGAACCAAAACATCACTATTGGGTCCAAAAAAGTGGATTCAGTGCATTCATTTCGTTTCTGGACGAATCGGTGCATCGTTTCATTTCCGGCCCGGATCAGGGAATTAAATGCAACACCGGCATGGTTTTCGGCACAGAAACGAAACTGACCCAAACGAACCAAAACATCACTATTGGGTCAGAAAAAGTGGATTCGGCGCGTTCGTTTCATTTCTAGACGAATCGGAGCATCGTTTTGTTTCGGGCACGTATCGGTGCATTAAATGCAACCCCGGCATGGTTTTTGGCACAGTAACGAAACTGATCCAAACGAACCAAAACATCACTATTGGGTCAAAAAGTGGATTGGGTTGGTTCGTTTCATTTCTCGACGAATCGGTGCACCGTTTCATTTCCGGACCGGATCGATGCATTTAATGCAACACCGGCATGGTTTTCGGCACAGTAACAAAATTGACCTAAAACGAACCAAAACGTCCCTATTGGGTCCAAAAAAGTGGATTTGGTGCGTTCGTTTCATTTCTGGACGAATCGGAGCATCGTTTTGTTTTCGTCCTGGATTGGTGCATTAAATGCAACACCAGAATGGTTTTCGGCACAGTAACAAAACTGACCCAAACGAACCAAAACATCACTATTGGGTCCAAAAAAGTGGATTCGGCGCGTTCGTTTCATTTCTGGACGAATCGGAGCATCGTTTTGTTTCGGGCACGTATCGGTGCATTAAATGCAACCCCGGCATGGTTGTTGGCGCAGTAACGAAACTGACCCAAACGAACCAAAACATCACTATTGGGTCCAAAAAAGTTGATTCGGTGCGTTCGTTTCATTTCTGGACGAATCGGAGCATCGTTTTGTTTCGGACACGTATCGGTGCATTAAATGCAACCCCGGCACGGTAACGAAACTGACCCAAACGAACCAAAACATCACTATTGGGTCCAAAAAAGTGGATTGGGTGTGTTCGTTTCGTTTCTGGATGAATCGGTGCATCCTTTCATTTCTGGCCCGTATCGGTGCATTAAATGCAACACCGGCATGGTTTTTGGCAAAGTAACGTAACTGAACCAAACGAACCAAAACATCACTATTTGGTCCAAAAAATTGGATTGGGTGCATTCATTTCGTTTCTGGACGAATCGGAGCATCATTTTGTTTCGGGCCTGTATCGGTGCATTAAATGCATAAATGGCATGGTTTTCGGCACAGTAACAAAACTGACCCAAAAGGAACCAAAACATCACTATTGGGTCCAAAAAAGTGGATTCAGTGCATTCATTTCGTTTCTGGACGAATCGGTGCATCGTTTCATTTCCGGCCCGGATCAGGGAATTAAATGCAACACCGGCATGGTTTTCGGCACAGAAACGAAACTGACCCAAACGAACCAAAACATCACTATTGGGTCAGAAAAAGTGGATTCAGCGCGTTCGTTTCATTTCTAGACGAATCAGAGCATCGTTTTGTTTCGGGCACGTATCGGTGCATTAAATGCAACCCCGGCATGGTTTTTGGCACAGTAACGAAACTGATCCAAACGAACCAAAACATCACTATTGGGTCAAAAAGTGGATTGGGTTGGTTCGTTTCATTTCTCGACGAATCGGTGCACCGTTTCATTTCCGGACCGGATCGATGCATTTAATGCAACACCGGCATGGTTTTCGGCACAGTAACAAAATTGACCTAAAACGAACCAAAACGTCCCTATTGGGTCCAAAAAAGTGGATTTGGTGCGTTCGTTTCATTTCTGGACGAATCGGAGCATCGTTTTGTTTTCGTCCTGGATTGGTGCATTAAATGCAACACCAGAATGGTTTTCGGCACAATAACAAAACTGACCCAAACGAACCAAAACATCACTATTGGGTCCAAAAAAGTGGATTCGGCGCGTTCGTTTCATTTCTGGACGAATCGGAGCATCGTTTTGTTTCGGGCACGTATCGGTGCATTAAATGCAACCCCGGCATGGTTGTTGGCGCAGTAACGAAACTG
Organism: Echinochloa phyllopogon; assembly: GCA_033239725.1. Taxonomy (NCBI): domain Eukaryota; kingdom Viridiplantae; phylum Streptophyta; class Magnoliopsida; order Poales; family Poaceae; genus Echinochloa; species Echinochloa phyllopogon. The sequence continues at coordinate 38,210,441 of BTCW01000018.1, forward strand.
ACCCAAACGAACCAAAACATCACTATTGGGTCCAAAAAAGTTGATTCGGTGCGTTCGTTTCATTTCTGGACGAATCGGAGCATCGTTTTGTTTCGGACACGTATCGGTGCATTAAATGCAACCCCGGCACGGTTTTCGGCACGGTAACGAAACTGACCCAAACGAACCAAAACATCACTATTGGGTCCAAAAAAGTGGATTGGGTGTGTTCGTTTCGTTTCTGGATGAATCGGTGCATCCTTTCATTTCTGGCCCGTATCGGTGCATTAAATGCAACACCTGCATGGTTTTCGGCACGGTAACGAAACTGACCCAAACGAACCAAAACATCACTATTGGGTCAAAAAAAGTAGATTGTGTGCGTTCGTTTCGTTTCTTGTCGAATCGATGCATCGTTTCATTTCCGGCCCGGATCGGTGCATTAAATGTAACACCGGCATGGTTTTCGGCACAGTAACGAAACTGACCCAAATGAAACAAAACATCACTATTTTGTCCAAAAAAGTGGATTGGGTGTGTTCGTTTCGTTTCTGGATGAATCGGTGCACCATTTCATTTCCGGCCTGTATCGGTGCATTAAATGCAACACCGGCATGGTTTTTGGCACAGTAACAAAATTGACCTAAAACGAACCAAAACATCAGTATTGGGTCCAAAAAAGTGGATTCAGTGCATTCATTTCGTTTCTGGACGAATCGGTGGATCGTTTCATTTCCGGCCCGGATCAGGGAATTAAATGCAACACCGGCATGGTTTTCGGCACAGTAACGAAACTGACCCAAACGAACCAAAACATCACTATTGGGTCCAAAAAAGTGGATTCAGTGCATTCATTTCGTTTCTGGACGAATCGGTGCATCGTTTCATTTCCGGCCCGGATCAGGGAATTAAATGCAACACCGGCATGGTTTTCGGCACAGAAACGAAACTAACCCAAACGAACCAAAACATCACTATTGGGTCAGAAAAAGTGGATTCGGCGCGTTCGTTTCATTTCTAGACGAATCGGAGCATCGTTTTGTTTCGGGCACGTATCGGTGCATTAAATGCAACCCCGGCATGGTTTTTGGCACAGTAACGAAACTGATCCAAACGAACCAAAACATCACTATTGGGTCAAAAAGTGGATTGGGTTGGTTCGTTTCATTTCTCGACGAATCGGTGCACCGTTTCATTTCCGGACCGGATCGATGCATTTAATGCAACACCGGCATGGTTTTCGGCACAGTAACAAAATTGACCTAAAACGAACCAAAACGTCCCTATTGGGTCCAAAAAAGTGGATTTGGTGCGTTCGTTTCATTTCTGGACGAATCGGAGCATCGTTTTGTTTTCGTCCTGGATTGGTGCATTAAATGCAACACCAGAATGGTTTTCGGCACAGTAACAAAACTGAACCAAACAAACCAAAACATCACTATTGGGTCCAAAAAAGTTGATTCGGTGCGTTCGTTTCATTTCTGGACGAATCGGAGCATCGTTTTGTTTCGGACACGTATCGGTGCATTAAATGCAACCCCGACATGGTTTTCGGCACAGTAACGAAACTGACCCAAACGAACCAAAACATCACTATTGGGTCCAAAAAAGTGGATTGGGTGTGTTCGTTTCGTTTCTGGATGAATCGGTGCATCCTTTCATTTCTGGCCCGTATCGGTGAATTAAATGCAACACCGGCATGGTTTTCGGCACAGAAACGAAACTGACCCAAACGAACCAAAACATCACTATTGGGTCAGAAAAAGTGGATTCGGCGCGTTCGTTTCATTTCTAGACGAATCGGAGCATCGTTTTGTTTCGGGCACGTATCGGTGCATTAAATGCAACCCTGGCATGGTTTTTGGCGCAGTAACGAAACTGATCCAAACGAACCAAAACATCACTATTGGGTCAAAAAGTGGATTGGGTTGGTTCGTTTCATTTCTCGACGAATCGGTGCACCGTTTCATTTCCGGACCGGATCGATGCATTTAATGCAACACCGGCATGGTTTTCGGCACAGTAACAAAATTGACCTAAAACGAACCAAAACGTCCCTATTGGGTCCAAAAAAGTGGATTTGGTGCGTTCGTTTCATTTCTGGACGAATCGGAGCATCGTTTTGTTTTCGTCCTGGATTGGTGCATTAAATGCAACACCAGAATGGTTTTCGGCACAGTAACAAAACTGAACCAAACAAACCAAAACATCACTATTGGGTCCAAAAAAGTTGATTCGGTGCGTTCGTTTCATTTCTGGACGAATCGGAGCATCGTTTTGTTTCGGACACGTATCGGTGCATTAAATGCAACACCGGCATGGTTTTTGGCACAGTAACGTAACTGAACCAAACGAACCAAAACATCACTATTTGGTCCAAAAAATTGGATTGGGTGCATTTATTTCGTTTCTGGACGAATCGGAGCATCGTTTTGTTTCGGGCACGTATCGGTGCATTAAATGCAACCCCGGCATGGTTTTCGGCACAGTAACGAAACTGACCCAAACGAACCAAAACATCACTATTGGGTCCAAAAAAGTGGATTGGGTGTGTTCGTTTCATTTCTGGATGAATCGGTGCATCCTTTCATTTCTGGCCCGTATCGGTGCATTAAATGCAACACCGGCATGGTTTTTGGCACAGTAACGTAACTGAACCAAACGAACCAAAACATCACTATTTGGTCCAAAAAATTGGATTGGGTGCATTCATTTCGTTTCTGGACGAATCGGAGCATCATTTTGTTTTGGGCCTGTATCGGTGCATTAAATGCATAAATGGCATGGTTTTCGGCACAGTAACAAAACTGACCCAAAAGGAACCAAAACATCACTATTGGGTCCAAAAAAGTGGATTCAGTGCATTCATTTCGTTTCTGGACGAATCGGTGCATCGTTTCATTTCCGGCCCGGATCAGGGAATTAAATGCAACACCGGCATGGTTTTCGGCACAGAAACGAAACTGACCCAAACGAACCAAAACATCACTATTGGGTCAGAAAAAGTGGATTCGGCGCGTTCGTTTCATTTCTAGACGAATCGGAGCATCGTTTTGTTTCGGGCACGTATCGGTGCATTAAATGCAACCCCGGCATGGTTTTTGGCACAGTAACGAAACTGATCCAAATGAACCAAAACATCACTATTGGGTCAAAAAGTGGATTGGGTTGGTTCGTTTCATTTCTCGACGAATCGGTGCACCGTTTCATTTCCGGGCCGGATCGATGCATTTAATGCAACACCGGCATGGTTTTCGGCACAGTAACAAAATTGACCTAAAACGAACCAAAACGTCCCTATTGGGTCCAAAAAAGTGGATTTGGTGCGTTCGTTTCATTTCTGGACGAATCGGAGCATCGTTTTGTTTTCGTCCTGGATTGGTGCATTAAATGCAACACCAGAATGGTTTTCGGCACAGTAACAAAACTGACCCAAACGAACCAAAACATCACTATTGGGTCCAAAAAAGTGGATTCGGCGCGTTCGTTTCATTTCTGGACGAATCGGAGCATCGTTTTGTTTCGGGCACGTATCGGTGCATTAAATGCAACCCCGGCATGGTTGTTGGCGCAGTAACGAAACTGACCCAAACGAACCAAAACATCACTATTGGGTCCAAAAAAGTTGATTCGGTGCGTTCGTTTCATTTCTGGACGAATCGGAGCATCGTTTTGTTTCGGACACGTATCGGTGCATTAAATGCAACCCCGGCATGGTTTTCGGCACGGTAACGAAACTGACCCAAACGAACCAAAACATCACTATTGGGTCCAAAAAAGTGGATTGGGTGTGTTCGTTTCGTTTCTGGATGAATCGGTGCATCCTTTCATTTCTGGCCCGTATCGGTGCATTAAATGCAACACCGGCATGGTTTTTGGCACAGTAACGTAACTGAACCAAACGAACCAAAACATCACTATTTGGTCCAAAAAATTGGATTGGGTGCATTCATTTCGTTTCTGGACGAATCGGAGCATCATTTTGTTTCGGGCCTGTATCGGTGCATTAAATGCATAAATGGCATGGTTTTCGGCACAGTAACAAAACTGACCCAAAAGGAACCAAAACATCACTATTTGGTCCAAAAAATTGGATTGGGTGCATTTATTTCGTTTCTGGACGAATCGGAGCATCGTTTTGTTTCGGGCACGTATCGGTGCATTAAATGCAACCCCGGCATGGTTTTCGGCACAGTAACGAAACTGACCCAAATGAACCAAAACATCACTATTGGGTCCAAAAAAGTGGATTGGGTGTGTTCGTTTCATTTCTGGATGAATCGGTGCATCCTTTCATTTCTGGCCCGTATCGGTGCATTAAATGCAACACCGGCATGGTTTTTGGCACAGTAACGTAACTGAACCAAACGAACCAAAACATCACTATTTGGTCCAAAAAATTGGATTGGGTGCATTCATTTCGTTTCTGGACGAATCGGAGCATCATTTTGTTTTGGGCCTGTATCGGTGCATTAAATGCATAAATGGCATGGTTTTCGGCACAGTAACAAAACTGACCCAAAAGGAACCAAAACATCACTATTGGGTCCAAAAAAGTGGATTCAGTGCATTCATTTCGTTTCTGGACGAATCGGTGCATCGTTTCATTTCCGGCCCGGATCAGGGAATTAAATGCAACACCGGCATGGTTTTCGGCACAGAAACGAAACTGACCCAAACGAACCAAAACATCACTATTGGGTCAGAAAAAGTGGATTCGGCGCGTTCGTTTCATTTCTAGACGAATCGGAGCATCGTTTTGTTTCGGGCACGTATCGGTGCATTAAATGCAACCCCGGCATGGTTTTTGGCACAGTAACGAAACTGATCCAAACGAACCAAAACATCACTATTGGGTCAAAAAGTGGATTGGGTTGGTTCGTTTCATTTCTCGACGAATCGGTGCACCGTTTCATTTCCGGACCGGATCGATGCATTTAATGCAACACCGGCATGGTTTTCGGCACAGTAACAAAATTGACCTAAAACGAACCAAAACGTCCCTATTGGGTCCAAAAAAGTGGATTTGGTGCGTTCGTTTCATTTCTGGACGAATCGGAGCATCGTTTTGTTTTCGTCCTGGATTGGTGCATTAAATGCAACACCAGAATGGTTTTCGGCACAGTAACAAAACATCACTATTGGGTCCAAAAAAGTGGATTCGGCGCGTTCGTTTCATTTCTGGACGAATCGGAGCATCGTTTTGTTTCGGGCACGTATCGGTGTATTAAATGCAACCCCGGCATGGTTGTTGGCGCAGTAACGAAACTGACCCAAACGAACCAAAACATCACTATTGGGTCCAAAAAAGTTGATTCGGTGCGTTCGTTTCATTTCTGGACGAATCGGAGCATCGTTTTGTTTCGGACACGTATCGGTGCATTAAATGCAACCCCGGCACGGTTTTCGGCACGGTAACGAAACTGACCCAAACGAACCAAAACATCACTATTGGGTCCAAAAAAGTGGATTGGGTGTGTTCGTTTTGTTTCTGGATGAATCGGTGCATCCTTTCATTTCTGGCCCGTATCGGTGCATTAAATGCAACACCTGCATGGTTTTCGGCACGGTAACGAAACTGACCCAAACGAACCAAAACATCACTATTGGGTCAAAAAAAGTAGATTGTGTGCGTTCGTTTCGTTTCTTGTCGAATCGATGCATCGTTTCATTTCCGGCCCGGATCGGTGCATTAAATGTAACACCGGCATGGTTTTCGGCACAGTAACGAAACTGACCCAAATGAAACAAAACATCACTATTTTGTCCAAAAAAGTGGATTGGGTGTGTTCGTTTCGTTTCTGGATGAATCGGTGCACCATTTCATTTCCGGCCTGTATCGGTGCATTAAATGCAACACCGGCATGGTTTTTGGCACAGTAACAAAATTGACCTAAAACGAACCAAAACATCACTATTGGGTCCAAAAAAGTGGATTCAGTGCATTCATTTCGTTTCTGGACGAATCGGTGGATCGTTTCATTTCCGGCCCGGATCAGGGAATTAAATGCAACACCGGCATGGTTTTCGGCACAGTAACGAAACTGACCCAAACGAACCAAAACATCACTATTGGGTCCAAAAAAGTGGATTCAGTGCATTCATTTCGTTTCTGGACGAATCGGTGCATCGTTTCATTTCCGGCCCGGATCAGGGAATTAAATGCAACACCGGCATGGTTTTCGGCACAGAAACGAAACTAACCCAAACGAACCAAAACATCACTATTGGGTCAGAAAAAGTGGATTCGGCGCGTTCGTTTCATTTCTAGACGAATCGGAGCATCGTTTTGTTTCGGGCACGTATCGGTGCATTAAATGCAACCCCGGCATGGTTTTTGGCACAGTAACAAAACTGATCCAAACGAACCAAAACATCACTATTGGGTCAAAAAGTGGATTGGGTTGGTTCGTTTCATTTCTCGACGAATCGGTGCACCGTTTCATTTCCGGACCGGATCGATGCATTTAATGCAACACCGGCATGGTTTTCGGCACAGTAACAAAATTGACCTAAAACGAACCAAAACGTCCCTATTGGGTCCAAAAAAGTGGATTTGGTGCGTTCGTTTCATTTCTGGACGAATCGGAGCATCGTTTTGTTTTCGTCCTGGATTGGTGCATTAAATGCCACACCAGAATGGTTTTCGGCACAGTAACAAAACTGAACCAAACAAACCAAAACATCACTATTGGGTCCAAAAAAGTTGATTCGGTGCGTTCGTTTCATTTCTGGACGAATCGGAGCATCGTTTTGTTTCGGACACGTATCGGTGCATTAAATGCAACCCCGACATGGTTTTCGGCACAGTAACGAAACTGACCCAAACGAACCAAAACATCACTATTGGGTCCAAAAAAGTGGATTGGGTGTGTTCGTTTCGTTTATGGATGAATCGGTGCATCCTTTCATTTCTGGCCCGTATCGGTGAATTAAATGCAACACCGGCATGGTTTTCGGCACAGAAACGAAACTGACCCAAACGAACCAAAACATCACTATTGGGTCAGAAAAAGTGGATTCGGCGCGTTCGTTTCATTTCTAGACGAATCGGAGCATCGTTTTGTTTCGGGCACGTATCGGTGCATTAAATGCAACCCTGGCATGGTTTTTGGCGCAGTAACGAAACTGATCCAAACGAACCAAAACATCACTATTGGGTCAAAAAGTGGATTGGGTTGGTTCGTTTCATTTCTCGACGAATCGGTGCACCGTTTCATTTCCGGACCGGATCGATGCATTTAATGCAACACCGGCATGGTTTTCGGCACAGTAACAAAATTGACCTAAAACGAACCAAAACGTCCCTATTGGGTCCAAAAAAGTGGATTTGGTGCGTTCGTTTCATTTCTGGACGAATCGGAGCATCGTTTTGTTTTCGTCCTAGATTGGTGCATTAAATGCAACACCAGAATGGTTTTCGGCACAGTAACAAAACTGAACCAAACAAACCAAAACATCACTATTGGGTCCAAAAAAGTTGATTCGGTGCGTTCGTTTCATTTCTGGACGAATCGGAGCATCGTTTTGTTTCGGACACGTATCGGTGCATTAAATGCAACACCGGCATGGTTTTTGGCACAGTAACGTAACTGAACCAAACGAACCAAAACATCACTATTTGGTCCAAAAAATTGGATTGGGTGCATTTATTTCGTTTCTGGACGAATCGGAGCATCGTTTTGTTTCGGGCACGTATCGGTGCATTAAATGCAACCCCGGCATGGTTTTCGGCACAGTAACGAAACTGACCCAAACGAACCAAAACATCACTATTGGGTCCAAAAAAGTGGATTGGGTGTGTTCGTTTCATTTCTGGATGAATCGGTGCGTCCTTTCATTTCTGGCCCGTATCGGTGCATTAAATGCAACACCGGCATGGTTTTTGGCACAGTAACGTAACTGAACCAAACGAACCAAAACATCACTATTTGGTCCAAAAAATTGGATTGGGTGCATTCATTTCGTTTCTGGACGAATCGGAGCATCATTTTGTTTTGGGCCTGTATCGGTGCATTAAATGCATAAATGGCATGGTTTTCGGCACAGTAACAAAACTGACCCAAAAGGAACCAAAACATCACTATTGGGTCCAAAAAAGTGGATTCAGTGCATTCATTTCGTTTCTGGACGAATCGGTGCATCGTTTCATTTCCGGCCCGGATCAGGGAATTAAATGCAACACCGGCATGGTTTTCGGCACAGAAACGAAACTGACCCAAACGAACCAAAACATCACTATTGGGTCAGAAAAAGTGGATTCGGCGCGTTCGTTTCATTTCTAGACGAATCGGAGCATCGTTTTGTTTCAGGCACGTATCGGTGCATTAAATGCAACCCCGGCATGGTTTTTGGCACAGTAACGAAACTGATCCAAACGAACCAAAACATCACTATTGGGTCAAAAAGTGGATTGGGTTGGTTCGTTTCATTTCTCGACGAATCGGTGCACCGTTTCATTTCCGGACCGGATCGATGCATTTAATGCAACACCGGCATGGTTTTCGGCACAGTAACAAAATTGACCTAAAACGAACCAAAACGTCCCTATTGGGTCCAAAAAAGTGGATTTGGTGCGTTCGTTTCATTTCTGGACGAATCGGAGCATCGTTTTGTTTTCGTCCTGGATTGGTGCATTAAATGCAACACCAGAATGGTTTTCGGCACAGTAACAAAACTGACCCAAACGAACCAAAACATCACTATTGGGTCCAAAAAAGTGGATTCGGCGCGTTCGTTTCATTTCTGGACGAATCGGAGCATCGTTTTGTTTCGGGCACGTATCGGTGCATTAAATGCAACCCCGGCATGGTTGTTGGCGCAGTAACGAAACTGACCCAAACGAACCAAAACATCACTATTGGGTCCAAAAAAGTTGATTCGGTGCGTTCGTTTCATTTTTGGACGAATCGGAGCATCGTTTTGTTTCGGACACGTATCGGTGCATTAAATGCAACCCCGGCATGGTTTTCGGCACGGTAACGAAACTGACCCAAACGAACCAAAACATCACTATTGGGTCCAAAAAAGTGGATTGGGTGTGTTCGTTTCGTTTCTGGATGAATCGGTGCATCCTTTCATTTCTGGCCCGTATCGGTGCATTAAATGCAACACCGGCATGGTTTTTGGCACAGTAACGTAACTGAACCAAACGAACCAAAACATCACTATTTGGTCCAAAAAATTAGATTGGGTGCATTCATTTCGTTTCTGGACGAATCGGAGCATCATTTTGTTTCGGGCCTGTATCGGTGCATTAAATGCATAAATGGCATGGTTTTCGGCACAGTAACAAAACTGACCCAAAAGGAACCAAAACATCACTATTGGGTCCAAAAAAGTGGATTCAGTGCATTCATTTCGTTTCTGGACGAATCGGTGCATCGTTTCATTTTCGGCCCGGATCAGGGAATTAAATGCAACACCGGCATGGTTTTCGGCACAGAAACGAAACTGACCCAAACGAACCAAAACATCACTATTGGGTCAGAAAAAGTGGATTCGGCGCGTTCGTTTCATTTCTAGACGAATCAGAGCATCGTTTTGTTTCGGGCACGTATCGGTGCATTAAATGCAACCCCGGCATGGTTTTTGGCACAGTAACGAAACTGATCCAAACGAACCAAAACATCACTATTGGGTCAAAAAGTGGATTGGGTTGGTTCGTTTCATTTCTCGACGAATCGGTGCACCGTTTCATTTCCGGACCGGATCGATGCATTTAATGCAACACCGGCATGGTTTTCGGCACAGTAACAAAATTGACCTAAAACGAACCAAAACGTCCCTATTGGGTCCAAAAAAGTGGATTTGGTGCGTTCGTTTCATTTCTGGACGAATCGGAGCATCGTTTTGTTTTCGTCCTGGATTGGTGCATTAAATGCAACACCAGAATGGTTTTCGGCACAGTAACAAAACTGACCCAAACGAACCAAAACATCACTATTGGGTCCAAAAAAGTGGATTCGGCGCGTTCGTTTCATTTCTGGACGAATCGGAGCATCGTTTTGTTTCGGGCACGTATCGGTGCATTAAATGCAACCCCGGCATGGTTGTTGGCGCAGTAACGAAACTGACCCAAACGAACCAAAACATCACTATTGGGTCCAAAAAAGTTGATTCGGTGCGTTCGTTTCATTTCTGGACGAATCGGAGCATCGTTTTGTTTCGGACACGTATCGGTGCATTAAATGCAACCCCGGCATGGTTTACGGCACGGTAACGAAACTGACCCAAACGAACCAAAACATCACTATTGGGTCCAAAAAATTGGATTGGGTGCATTCATTTCGTTTCTGGACGAATCGGAGCATCATTTTGTTTCGGGCACGTATCGGTGCATTAAATGCAACCCCGGCATGGTTGTTGGCGCAGTAACGAAACTGACCCAAACGAACCAAAACATCACTATTGGGTCAAAAAAAGTAGATTGTGTGCGTTCGTTTCGTTTCTTGTCGAATCGATGCATCGTTTCATTTCCGGCCCGGATCGGTGCATTAAATGTAACACCGGCATGGTTTTCGGCACAGTAACGAAACTGACCCAAATGAAACAAAACATCACTATTTTGTCCAAAAAAGTGGATTGGGTGTGTTCGTTTCGTTTCTGGATGAATCGGTGCACCATTTCATTTCCGGCCTGTATCGGTGCATTAAATGCAACACCGGCATGGTTTTTGGCACAGTAACAAAATTGACCTAAAACGAACCAAAACATCACTATTGGGTCCAAAAAAGTGGATTCAGTGCATTCATTTCGTTTCTGGACGAATCGGTGGATCGTTTCATTTCCGGCCCGGATCAGGGAATTAAATGCAACACCGGCATGGTTTTCGGCACAGTAACGAAACTGACCCAAACGAACCAAAACATCACTATTGGGTCCAAAAAAGTGGATTCGGTGCGTTCGTTTCATTTCTGGACGAATCGGAGCATCGTTTTGTTTCGGGCACGTATCAGTGCATTAAATGCAACCCCGGCATGGTTGTTGGCGCAGTAACGAAACTGACCCAAACGAACCAAAACATCACTATTGGGTCAAAAAAAGTAGATTGTGTGCGTTCGTTTCGTTTCTTGTCGAATCGATGCATAGTTTCATTTCCAGCCCGGATCGGTGCATTAAATGTAACACCGGCATGGTTTTCGGCACAGTAACGAAACTGACCCAAATGAAACAAAACATCACTATTGGGTCAAAAAAGTGGATTGGGTGCGTTCGTTTAATTTCTGGACGAATCGGTGCACCATTTCATTTCCGGCCCGGATCGGTGCATTAAATGCAACACCGGCATGGTTTTCGGCACAATAACGAAACTGACCCAAATGAACCAAAACATTACTATTGTGTCCAAAAATGTGGATTGGGTGTGTTCGTTTCGTTTCTGGATGAATCGGTGCATCCTTTCATTTCTGGCCTGTATCGGTGCATTAAATGCATAAATGGCATGGTTTTCGGCACAGTAACAAAACTGACCCAAAAGGAACCAAAACATCACTATTGGGTCCAAAAAAGTGGATTCAGTGCATTCATTTCGTTTCTGGACGAATCGGTGCATCGTTTCATTTCCGGCCCGGATCAGGGAATTAAATGCAACACCGGCATGGTTTTCGGCACAGAAACGAAACTGACCCAAACGAACCAAAACATCACTATTGGGTCAGAAAAAGTGGATTCGGCGCGTTCGTTTCATTTCTAGATGAATCGGAGCATCGTTTTGTTTCGGGCACGTATCGGTGCATTAAATGCAACCCCGGCATGGTTTTTGGCACAGTAACGAAACTGATCCAAATGAAACAAAACATCACTATTGGGTCAAAAAGTGGATTGGGTTGGTTCGTTTCATTTCTCGACGAATCGGTGCACCGTTTCATTTCCGGACCCGATCGATGCATTAAATGCAACCCCGGCATGGTTTTCGGCACAGTAACAAAACTGACCCAAACGAACCAAAACGTCCCTATTGGGTCCAAAAAAGTGGATTCGGTGCGTTCTTTTCATTTCTGGACGAATCGGAGCATCGTTTTGTTTCGGACACGTATCGGTGCATTAAATGCAACCCCGGCATGGTTTTCGGCACGGTAACGAAACTGACCCAAACGAACCAAAACATCACTATTGGGTCCAAAAAAGTGGATTGGGTGTGTTCGTTTCGTTTCTGGATGAATCGGTGCATCCTTTCATTTCTGGCCCGTATCGGTGCATTAAATGCAACACCGGCATGGTTTTTGGCACAGTAACGTAACTGAACCAAACGAACCAAAACATCACTATTTGGTCCAAAAAATTGGATTGGGTGCATTCATTTCGTTTCTGGACGAATCGGAGCATCATTTTGTTTCGGGCCTGTATCGGTGCATTAAATGCATAAATGGCATGGTTTTCGGCACAGTAACAAAACTGACCCAAAAGGAACCAAAACATCACTATTGGGTCCAAAAAAGTGGATTCAGTGCATTCATTTCGTTTCTGGACGAATCGGTGCATCGTTTCATTTCCGGCCCGGATCAGGGAATTAAATGCAACACCGGCATGGTTTTCGGCACAGAAACGAAACTGACCCAAACGAACCAAAACATCACTATTGGGTCAGAAAAAGTGGATTCGGCGCGTTCGTTTCATTTCTAGACGAATCGGAGCATCGTTTTGTTTCGGGCACGTATCGGTGCATTAAATGCAACCCCGGCATGGTTTTTGGCACAGTAACGAAACTGATCCAAACGAACCAAAACATCACTATTGGGTCAAAAAGTGGATTGGGTTGGTTCGTTTCATTTCTCGACGAATCGGTGCACCGTTTCATTTCCGGACCGGATCGATGCATTTAATGCAACACCGGCATGGTTTTCGGCACAGTAACAAAATTGACCTAAAACGAACCAAAACGTCCCTATTGGGTCCAAAAAAGTGGATTTGGTGCGTTCGTTTCATTTCTGGACGAATCGGAGCATCGTTTTGTTTTCGTCCTGGATTGGTGCATTAAATGCAACACCAGAATGGTTTTCGGCACAGTAACAAAACTGACCCAAACGAACCAAAACATCACTATTGGGTCCAAAAAAGTGGATTCGGCGCGTTCGTTTCATTTCTGGACGAATCGGAGCATCGTTTTGTTTCGGGCACGTATCGGTGCATTAAATGCAACCCCGGCATGGTTGTTGGCGCAGTAACAAAACTGACCCAAACGAACCAAAACATCACTATTGGGTCCAAAAAAGTTGATTCGGTGCGTTCGTTTCATTTCTGGACGAATCGGAGCATCGTTTTGTTTCGGACACGTATCGGTGCATTAAATGCAACCCCGGCATGGTTTTCGGCACGGTAACGAAACTGACCCAAACGAACCAAAACATCACTATTGGGTCCAAAAAAGTGGATTGGGTGTGTTCGTTTCGTTTCTGGATGAATCGGTGCATCCTTTCATTTCTGGCCCGTATCGGTGCATTAAATGCAACACCGGCATGGTTTTTGGCACAGTAATGTAACTGAACCAAACGAACCAAAACATCACTATTTGGTCCAAAAAATTGGATTGGGTGCATTCATTTCGTTTCTGGACGAATCGGAGCATCATTTTGTTTCGGGCCTGTATCGGTGCATTAAATGCATAAATGGCATGGTTTTCGGCACAGTAACAAAACTGACCCAAAAGGAACCAAAACATCACTATTGGGTCCAAAAAAGTGGATTCAGTGCATTCATTTCGTTTCTGGACGAATCGGTGCATCGTTTCATTTCCGGCCCGGATAAGGGAATTAAATGCAACACCGGCATGGTTTTCGGCACAGAAACGAAACTGACCCAAACGAACCAAAACATCACTATTGGGTCAGAAAAAGTGGATTCGGCGCGTTCGTTTCATTTCTAGACGAATCAGAGCATCGTTTTGTTTCGGGCACGTATCGGTGCATTAAATGCAACCCCGGCATGGTTTTTGGCACAGTAACGAAACTGATCCAAACGAACCAAAACATCACTATTGGGTCAAAAAGTGGATTGGGTTGGTTCGTTTCATTTCTCGACGAATCGGTGCACCGTTTCATTTCCGGACCGGATCGATGCATTTAATGCAACACCGGCATGGTTTTCGGCACAGTAACAAAATTGACCTAAAACGAACCAAAACGTCCCTATTGGGTCCAAAAAAGTGGATTTGGTGCGTTCGTTTCATTTCTGGACGAATCGGAGCATCGTTTTGTTTTCGTCCTGGATTGGTGCATTAAATGCAACACCAGAATGGTTTTCGGCACAGTAACAAAACTGACCCAAACGAACCAAAACATCACTATTGGGTCCAAAAAAGTGGATTCGGCGCGTTCGTTTCATTTCTGGACGAATCGGAGCATCGTTTTGTTTCGGGCACGTATCGGTGCATTAAATGCAACCCCGGCATGGTTGTTGGCGCAGTAACGAAACTGACCCAAACGAACCAAAACATCACTATTGGGTCCAAAAAAGTTGATTCGGTGCGTTCGTTTCATTTCTGGACGAATCGGAGCATCGTTTTGTTTCGGACACGTATCGGTGCATTAAATGCAACCCCGGCATGGTTTTCGGCACGGTAACGAAACTGACCCAAACGAACCAAAACATCACTATTTGGTCCAAAAAAGTGGATTGGGTGTGTTCGTTTCGTTTCTGGATGAATCGGTGCATCCTTTCATTTCTGGCCTGTATCGGTGCATTAAATGCAACACCGGCATGGTTTTCGGCACAATAACAAACGAACCAAAACATCACTATTTGGTCCAGAAAATTGGATTGGGTGCATTCATTTCGTTTCTGGACGAATCGGAGCAACATTTTGTTTCGGGCCTGTATCGGTGCATTAAATGCATAAATGGCATGGTTTTCGGCACAGTAACAAAACTGACCCAAAAGGAACCAAAACATCACTATTGGGTCCAAAAAAGTGGATTCAGTGCATTCATTTCGTTTCTGGACGAATCGGTGCATCGTTTCATTTCCGGCCCGGATCAGGGAATTAAATGCAACACCGGCATGGTTTTCGGCACAGAAACGAAACTAACCCAAACGAACCAAAACATCACTATTGGGTCAGAAAAAGTGGATTCGGCGCGTTCGTTTCATTTATAGACGAATCGGAGCATCGTTTTGTTTCGGGCACGTATCGGTGCATTAAATGCAACCCCGGCATGGTTTTTGGCACAGTAACGAAACTGATCCAAACGAACCAAAACATCACTATTGGGTCAAAAAGTGGATTGGGTTGGTTCGTTTCATTTCTCGACGAATCGGTGCACCGTTTCATTTCCGGACCGGATCGATGCATTTAATGCAACACTAGCATGGTTTTCGGCACAGTAACAAAATTGACCTAAAACGAACCAAAACGTCCCTATTGGGTCCAAAAAAGTGGATTTGGTGCGTTCGTTTCATTTCTGGACGAATCGGAGCATCGTTTTGTTTTCGTCCTGGATTGGTGCATTAAATGCAACACCAGAATGGTTTTCGGCACAGTAACAAAACTGAACCAAACAAACCAAAACATCACTATTGGGTCCAAAAAAGTTGATTCGGTGCGTTCGTTTCATTTCTGGACGAATCGGAGCATCGTTTTGTTTCGGACACGTATCGGTGCATTAAATGCAACCCCGGCATGGTTTTCGGCACAGTAACGAAACTGACCCAAACGAACCAAAACATCACTATTGGGTCCAAAAAAGTGGATTGGGTGTGTTCGTTTCGTTTCTGGATGAATCGGTGCATCCTTTCATTTCTGGCCCGTATCGGTGCATTAAATGCAACACCGGCATGCTTTTTGGCACAGTAACGTAACTGAACCAAACGAACCAAAACATCACTATTTGGTCCAAAAAATTGGATTGGGTGCATTCATTTCGTTTCTGGACGAATCGGAGCATCATTTTGTTTCGGGCACGTATCGGTGCATTAAATGCAACCCCGGCATGGTTGTTGGCGCAGTAACGAAACTGACCCAAACGAACCAAAACATCACTATTGGGTCAAAAAAAGTAGATTGTGTGCGTTCGTTTCGTTTCTTGTCGAATCGATGCATCGTTTCATTTCCGGCCCGGATCGGTGCATTAAATGTAACACCGGCATGGTTTTCGGCACAGTAACGAAACTGACCCAAATGAAACAAAACATCACTATTGGGTCAAAAAAGTGGATTGGGTTCGTTCGTTTAATTTCTGGACGAATCGGTGCACCATTTCATTTCCGGCCCGGATCGGTGCATTAAATGCAACACCGGCATGGTTTTCGGCACAATAACAAAACTGACCCAAATGAACCAAAACATTACTATTTTGTCCAAAAAAGTGGATTGGGTGTGTTCGTTTCGTTTCTGGATGAATCGGTGCATCCTTTCATTTCTGGCCTGTATCGGTGCATTAAATGCAACACCGGCATGGTTTTTGGCACAGTAACAAAACTGACCCAAAAGGAACCAAAACATCACTATTGGGTCCAAAAAAGTGGATTCAGTGCATTCATTTCATTTCTGGACGAATCGGTGGATCGTTTCATTTCCGGCCCGGATCAGGGAATTAAATGCAACACCGGCATGGTTTTCGGCACAGTAACGAAACTGACCCAAACGAACCAAAATATCACTATTGGGTCCAAAAAAGTGGATTCGGTGCGTTCGTTTCATTTCTGGACGAATCGGAGCATCGTTTTGTTTCGGGCACGTATCAGTGCATTAAATGCAACCCCGGCATGGTTTTTGGCACAGTAACGAAACTGATCCAAATGAAACAAAACATCACTATTGGGTCAAAAAGTGGATTGGGTTGGTTCGTTTCATTTCTCGACGAATCGGTGCACCGTTTCATTTCCGGACCCGATCGATGCATTTAATGCAACACCGGCATGGTTTTCAGCACAGTAACAAAATTGACCTAAAACGAACCAAAACGTCCCTATTGGGTCCAAAAAAGTGGATTTGGTGCGTTGGTTTCATTTATGGACGAATCGGAGCATCGTTTTGTTTTCGTCCTGGATTGGTGCATTAAATGCAACACCAGAATGGTTTTCGGCACAGTAAAAAAACTGAACCAAACAAACCAAAACATCACTATTGGGTCCAAAAAAGTAGATTCGGTGCGTTCGTTTCATTTCTGGACGAATCGGAGCATCGTTTTGTTTCGGACACGTATCGGTGCATTAAATGCAACCCCGGCATGGTTTTCGGCACAGTAACGAAACTGACCCAAAGGAACCAAAACATCACTATTGGGTCCAAAAAAGTGGATTGGGTGTGTTCGTTTCGTTTCTGGATGAATCGGTGCATAGTTTCATTTCTGGCCCGGATCAGGGAATTAAATGCAACACCGGCATGGTTTTCGGCACAGAAACGAAACTGACCCAAACGAACCAAAACATCACTATTGGGTCAGAAAAAGTGGATTCGGCGCGTTCGTTTCATTTCTAGACGAATCGGAGCATCGTTTTGTTTCGGGCACGTATCGGTGCATTAAATGCAACCCCGGCATGGTTTTTGGCACAGTAACGAAACTGATCCAAACGAACCAAAACATCACTATTGGGTCAAAAAGTGGATTGGGTTGGTTCGTTTCATTTCTCGACGAATCGGTGCACCGTTTCATTTCCGGACCGGATCGATGCATTTAATGCAACACCGGCATGGTTTTCGGCACAGTAACAAAATTGACCTAAAACGAACCAAAACGTCCCTATTGGGTCCAAAAAAGTGGATTTGGTGCGTTCGTTTCATTTCTGGACGAATTGGAGCATCGTTTTGTTTTCGTCCTGGATTGGTGCATTAAATGCCACACCACAATGGTTTTCGGCACAGTAAAAAAACTGAACCAAACAAACCAAAACATCACTATTGGGTCCAACAAAGTTGATTCGGTGCGTTCGTTTCATTTCTGGACGAATCGGAGCATCGTTTTGTTTCGGACACGTATCGGTGCATTAAATGCAACCCCGGCATGGTTTTCGGCACAGTAACGAAACTGACCCAAACGAACCAAAACATCACTATTGGGTCCAAAAAAGTGGATTGGGTGTGTTCGTTTCGTTTCTGGATGAATCGGTGCATCCTTTCATTTCTGGCCCGGATCAGGGAATTAAATGCAACACCGGCATGGTTTTCGGCACAGAAACGAAACTGACCCAAACGAACCAAAACATCACTATTGGGTCAGAAAAAGTGGATTCGGCGCGTTCGTTTCATTTCTAGACGAATCGGAGCATCGTTTTGTTTCGGGCACGTATCGGTGCATTAAATGCAACCCTGGCATGGTTTTTGGCGCAGTAACGAAACTGACCCAAACGAACCAAAACATCACTATTGGGTCAAAAAAAGTAGATTGTGTGCGTTCGTTTCGTTTCTTGTCGAATCGATGCATCGTTTCATTTCCGGCCCGGATCGGTGCATTAAATGTAACACCGGCATGGTTTTCGGCACAATAACGAAACTGACCCAAATGAAACAAAACATCACTATTGGGTCAAAAAAGTGGATTGGGTGCGTTCGTTTAATTTCTGGACGAATCGGTGCACCATTTCATTTCCGGCCCGGATCGGTGCATTAAATGCAACACCGGCATGGTTTTCGGCACAATAACGAAACTGACCCAAATGAACCAAAACATTACTATTGTGTCCAAAAAAGTGGATTGGGTGTGTTCGTTTCGTTTCTGGATGAATCGGTGCATCCTTTCATTTCTGGCCTGTATCGGTGCGCTAAATACATAAATGGCATGGTTTTTGGCACAGTAACAAAACTAACCCAAAAGGAACCAAAACATCACTATTGGGTCCAAAAAAGTGGATTCAGTGCATTCATTTCGTTTCTGGACGAATCGGTGCATCGTTTCATTTCCGGCCCGGATCAGGGAATTAAATGCAACACTGGCATGGTTTTCGGCACAGTAACGAAACTGACCCAAACGAACCAAAACATCACTATTGGGTCCAAAAAAGTGGATTCGGTGCGTTCGTTTCATTTCTGGACGAATCGGAGCATCGTTTTGTTTCGGACACGTATCGGTGCATTAAATGCAACCCCGGCATGGTCTTCGGCACAGTAACGAAACTGACCCAAACGAACCAAAACATCACTATTGGGTCCAAAAAAGTGGATTGGGTGTGTTCGTTTCATTTCTGGATGAATCGGTGCATCCTTTCATTTCTGGCCCGTATCGGTGCATTAAATGCAACACCGGCATGATTTTTGGCACAGTAACGTAACTGAACCAAACGAAACAAAACATCACTATTTGGTCCAAAAAATTGGATTGGGTGCATTCATTTCGTTTCTGGACGAATCGGAGCATCATTTTGTTTCGGGCACGTATCGGTGCATTAAATGCATAAATGGCATGGTTTTCGGCACAGTAACAAAACTGACCCAAAAGGAACCAAAACATCACTATTGGGTCCAAAAAAGTGGATTCAGTGCATTCATTTCGTTTCTGGACGAATCGGTGCATCGTTTCATTTCCGGCCCGGATCAGGGAATTAAATGCAACACCGGCATGGTTTTCGGCACAGAAACGAAACTGACCCAAACGAACCAAAACATCACTATTGGGTCAGAAAAAGTGGATTCGGCGCGTTCGTTTCATTTCTAGACGAATCGGAGCATCGTTTTGTTTCGGGCACGTATCGGTGCATTAAATGCAACCCCGGCATGGTTTTTGGCACAGTAACGAAACTGATCCAAACGAACCAAAACATCACTATTGGGTCAAAAAGTGGATTGGGTTGGTTCGTTTCATTTCTCGACGAATCGGTGCACCGTTTCATTTCCGGACCGGATCGATGCATTTAATGCAACACCGGCATGGTTTTCGGCACAGTAACAAAATTGACCTAAAACGAACCAAAACGTCCCTATTGGGTCCAAAAAAGTGGATTTGGTGCGTTCGTTTCATTTCTGGATGAATCGGAGCATCGTTTTGTTTTCGTCCTGGATTGGTGCATTAAATGCAACACCAGAATGGTTTTCGGCACAGTAACAAAACTGAACCAAACAAACCAAAACATCACTATTGGGTCCAAAAAAGTTGATTCGGTGCGTTCGTTTCATTTCTGGACGAATCGGAGCATCGTTTTGTTTCGGACACGTATCGGTGCATTAAATGCAACCCCGGCATGGTTTTCGGCACAGTAACGAAACTGACCCAAACGAACCAAAACATCACTATTGGGTCCAAAAAAGTGGATTGGGTGTGTTCATTTCGTTTCTGGATGAATCGGTGCATCCTTTCATTTCTGGCCCGTATCGGTGAATTAAATGCAACACCGGCATGGTTTTCGGCACAGAAACGAAACTGACCCAAACGAACCAAAACATCACTATTGGGTCAGAAAAAGTGGATTCGGCGCGTTCGTTTCATTTCTAGACGAATCGGAGCATCGTTTTGTTTCGGGCACGTATCGGTGCATTAAATGCAACCCTGGCATGGTTTTTGGCGCAGTAACGAAACTGATCCAAACGAACCAAAACATCACTATTGGGTCAAAAAGTGGATTGGGTTGGTTCGTTTCATTTCTCGACAAATCGGTGCACCGTTTCATTTCCGGACCGGATCGATGCATTTAATGCAACACCGGCATGGTTTTCGGCACAGTAACAAAATTGACCTAAAACGAACCAAAACGTCCCTATTGGGTCCAAAAAAGTGGATTTGGTGCGTTCGTTTCATTTCTGGACGAATCGGAGCATCGTTTTGTTTTCGTCCTAGATTGGTGCATTAAATGCAACACCAGAATGGTTTTCGGCACAGTAACAAAACTGAACCAAACAAACCAAAACATCACTATTGGGTCCAAAAAAGTTGATTCGGTGCGTTCGTTTCATTTCTGGACGAATCGGAGCATCGTTTTGTTTCGGACACGTATCGGTGCATTAAATGCAACACCGGCATGGTTTTTGGCACAGTAACGTAACTGAACCAAACGAACCAAAACATCACTATTTGGTCCAAAAAATTGGATTGGGTGCATTTATTTCGTTTCTGGACGAATCGGAGCATCGTTTTGTTTCGGGCACGTATCGGTGCATTAAATGCAACCCCGGCATGGTTTTCGGCACAGTAACGAAACTGACCCAAACGAACCAAAACATCACTATTGGGTCCAAAAAAGTGGATTGGGTGTGTTCGTTTCATTTCTGGATGAATCGGTGCATCCTTTCATTTCTGGCCCGTATCGGTGCATTAAATGCAACACCGGCATGGTTTTTGGCACAGTAACGTAACTGAACCAAACGAACCAAAACATCACTATTTGGTCCAAAAAATTGGATTGGGTGCATTCATTTCGTTTCTGGACGAATCGGAGCATCATTTTGTTTCGGGCACGTATCGGTGCATTAAATGCATAAATGGCATGGTTTTCGGCACAGTAACAAAACTGACCCAAAAGGAACCAAAACATCACTATTGGGTCCAAAAAAGTGGATTCAGTGCATTCATTTCGTTTCTGGACGAATCGGTGCATCGTTTCATTTCCGGCCCGGATCAGGGAATTAAATGCAACACCGGCATGGTTTTCGGCACAGAAACGAAACTGACCCAAACGAACCAAAACATCACTATTGGGTCAGAAAAAGTGGATTCGGCGCGTTCGTTTCATTTCTAGACGAATCGGAGCATCGTTTTGTTTCGGGCACGTATCGGTGCATTAAATGCAACCCCGGCATGGTTTTTGGCACAGTAACGAAACTGATCCAAACGAACCAAAACATCACTATTGGGTCAAAAAGTGGATTGGGTTGGTTCGTTTCATTTCTCGACGAATCGGTGCACCGTTTCATTTCCGGATCGGATCGATGCATTTAATGCAACACCGGCATGGTTTTCGGCACAGTAACAAAATTGACCTAAAACGAACCAAAACGTCCCTATTGGGTCCAAAAAAGTGGATTTGGTGCGTTCGTTTCATTTCTGGATGAATCGGAGCATCGTTTTGTTTTCGTCCTGGATTGGTGCATTAAATGCAACACCAGAATGGTTTTCGGCACAGTAACAAAACTGAACCAAACAAACCAAAACATCACTATTGGGTCCAAAAAAGTTGATTCGGTGCGTTCGTTTCATTTCTGGACGAATCGGAGCATCGTTTTGTTTCGGACACGTATCGGTGCATTAAATGCAACCCCGGCATGGTTTTCGGCACAGTAACGAAACTGACCCAAACGAACCAAAACATCACTATTGGGTCCAAAAAAGTGGATTGGGTGTGTTCGTTTCGTTTCTGGATGAATCGGTGCATCCTTTCATTTCTGGCCCGTATCGGTGAATTAAATGCAACACCGGCATGGTTTTCGGCACAGAAACGAAACTGACCCAAACGAACCAAAACATCACTATTGGGTCAGAAAAAGTGGATTCGGCGCGTTCGTTTCATTTCTAGACGAATCGGAGCATCGTTTTGTTTCGGGCACGTATCGGTGCATTAAATGCAACCCTGGCATGGTTTTTGGCGCAGTAACGAAACTGATCCAAACGAACCAAAACATCACTATTGGGTCAAAAAGTGGATTGGGTTGGTTCGTTTCATTTCTCGACGAATCGGTGCACCGTTTCATTTCCGGACCGGATCGATGCATTTAATGCAACACCGGCATGGTTTTCGGCACAGTAACAAAATTGACCTAAAACGAACCAAAACGTCCCTATTGGGTCCAAAAAAGTGGATTTGGTGCGTTCGTTTCATTTCTGGACGAATCGGAGCATCGTTTTGTTTTCGTCCTGGATTGGTGCATTAAATGCAACACCAGAATGGTTTTCGGCACAGTAACAAAACTGAACCAAACAAACCAAAACATCACTATTGGGTCCAAAAAAGTTGATTCGGTGCGTTCGTTTCATTTCTGGACGAATCGGAGCATCGTTTTGTTTCGGACACGTATCGGTGCATTAAATGCAACACCGGCATGGTTTTTGGCACAGTAACGTAACTGAACCAAACGAACCAAAACATCACTATTTGGTCCAAAAAATTGGATTGGGTGCATTTATTTCGTTTCTGGACGAATCGGAGCATCGTTTTGTTTCGGGCACGTATCGGTGCATTAAATGCAACCCCGGCTTGGTTTTCGGCACAGTAACGAAACTGACCCAAACGAACCAAAACATCACTATTGGGTCCAAAAAAGTGGATTGGGTGTGTTCGTTTCATTTCTGGATGAATCGGTGCATCCTTTCATTTCTGGCCCGTATCGGTGCATTAAATGCAACACCGGCATGGTTTTTGGCACAGTAACGTAACTGAACCAAACGAACCAAAACATCACTATTTGGTCCAAAAAATTGGATTGGGTGCATTCATTTCGTTTCTGGACGAATCGGAGCATCATTTTGTTTCGGGCACGTATCGGTGCATTAAATGCATAAATGGCATGGTTTTCGGCACAGTAACAAAACTGACCCAAAAGGAACCAAAACATCACTATTGGGTCCAAAAAAGTGGATTCAGTGCATTCATTTCGTTTCTGGACGAATCGGTGCATCGTTTCATTTCCGGCCCGGATCAGGGAATTATATGCAACACCGGCATGGTTTTCGGCACAGAAACGAAACTGACCCAAACGAACCAAAACATCACTATTGGGTCAGAAAAAGTGGATTCGGCGCGTTCGTTTCATTTCTAGATGAATCGGAGCATCGTTTTGTTTCGGGCACGTATCGGTGCATTAAATGCAACCCCGGCATGGTTTTTGGCACAGTAACGAAACTGATCCAAACGAACCAAAACATCACTATTGGGTCAAAAAGTGGATTGGGTTGGTTCGTTTCATTTCTCGACGAATCGGTGCACCGTTTCATTTCCGGACCGGATCGATGCATTTAATGCAACACCGGCATGGTTTTCGGCACAGTAACAAAATTGACCTAAAACGAACCAAAACGTCCCTATTGGGTCCAAAAAAGTGGATTTGGTGCGTTCGTTTCATTTCTGGATGAATCGGAGCATCGTTTTGTTTTCGTCCTGGATTGGTGCATTAAATGCAACACCAGAATGGTTTTCGGCACAGTAACAAAACTGAACCAAACAAACCAAAACATCACTATTGGGTCCAAAAAAGTTGATTTGGTGCGTTCGTTTCATTTCTGGATGAATCGGAGCATCGTTTTGTTTCGGACACGTATCGGTGCATTAAATGCAACCCCGGCATGGTTTTCGGCACAGTAACGAAACTGACCCAAACGAACCAAAACATCACTATTGGGTCCAAAAAAGTGGATTGGGTGTGTTCGTTTCGTTTCTGGATGAATCGGTGCATCCTTTCATTTCTGGCCCGTATCGGTGAATTAAATGCAACACCGGCATGGTTTTCGGCACAGAAACGAAACTGACCCAAACGAACCAAAACATCACTATTGGGTCAGAAAAAGTGGATTCGGCGCGTTCGTTTCATTTCTAGACGAATCGGAGCATCGTTTTGTTTCGGGCACGTATCGGTGCATTAAATGCAACCCTGGCATGGTTTTTGGCGCAGTAACGAAACTGATCCAAACGAACCAAAACATCACTATTGGGTCAAAAAGTGGATTGGGTTGGTTCGTTTCATTTCTCGACGAATCGGTGCACCGTTTCATTTCCGGACCGGATCGATGCATTTAATGCAACACCGGCATGGTTTTCGGCACAGTAACAAAATTGACCTAAAACGAACCAAAACGTCCCTATTGGGTCCAAAAAAGTGGATTTGGTGCGTTCGTTTCATTTCTGGACGAATCGGAGCATCGTTTTGTTTTCGTCCTGGATTGGTGCATTAAATGCAACACCAGAATGGTTTTCGGCACAGTAACAAAACTGAACCAAACAAACCAAAACATCACTATTGGGTCCAAAAAAGTTGATTCGGTGCGTTCGTTTCATTTCTGGACGAATCGGAGCATCGTTTTGTTTCGGACACGTATCGGTGCATTAAATGCAACCCTGGCATGGTTTTTGGCGCAGTAACGAAACTGATCCAAACGAACCAAAACATCACTATTGGGTCAAAAAGTGGATTGGGTTGGTTCGTTTCATTTCTCGACGAATCGGTGCACCGTTTCATTTCCGGACCGGATCGATGCATTTAATGCAACACCGGCATGGTTTTCGGCACAGTAACAAAATTGACCTAAAACGAACCAAAACGTCCCTATTGGGTCCAAAAAAGTGGATTTGGTGCGTTCGTTTCATTTCTGGACGAATCGGAGCATCGTTTTGTTTTCGTCCTGGATTGGTGCATTAAATGCAACACCAGAATGGTTTTCGGCACAGTAACAAAACTGAACCAAACAAACCAAAACATCACTATTGGGTCCAAAAAAGTTGATTCGGTGCGTTCGTTTCATTTCTGGACGAATCGGAGCATCGTTTTGTTTCGGACACGTATCGGTGCATCAAATGCAACCCCGGCATGGTTTTCGGCACAGTAACAAAATTGACCTAAAACGAACCAAAACGTCCCTATTGGGTCCAAAAAAGTGGATTTGGTGCGTTCGTTTCATTTCTGGACGAATCGGAGCATCGTTTTGTTTTTGTCCTGGATTGGTGCATTAAATGCAACACCAGAATGGTTTTCGGCACAGTAACAAAACTGACCCAAACGAACCAAAACATCACTATTGGGTCCAAAAAAGTGGATTCGGCGCGTTCGTTTCATTTCTGGACAAATCGGAGCATCGTTTTGTTTCGGGCACGTATCGGTGCATTAAATGCAACCCCGGCATGGTTGTTGGCGCAGTAACGAAACTAACCCAAACGAACCAAAACATCACTATTGGGTCCAAAAAAGTTGATTCGGTGCGTTCGTTTCATTTCTGGACGAATCGGAGCATCGTTTTGTTTCGGACACGTATCGGTGCATTAAATGCAACCCCGGCATGGTTTTCGGCACAGTAACGAAACTGACCCAAACGAACCAAAACATCACTATTGGGTCCAAAAAAGTGGATTGGGTGTGTTCGTTTCGTTTCTGGATGAATCGGTGCATCCTTTCATTTCTGGCCCGGATCAGGGAATTAAATGCAACACCGGCATGGTTTTCGGCACAGAAACGAAACTGACCCAAACGAACCAAAACATCACTATTGGGTCCAAAAAAGTGGATTGGGTGTGTTCGTTTCGTTTCTGGATGAATCGGTGCATCCTTTCATTTCTGGCCCGTATCGGTGAATTAAATGCAACACCGGCATGGTTTTCGGCACAGAAACGAAACTGACCCAAACGAACCAAAACATCACTATTGGGTCAGAAAAAGTGGATTCGGCGCGTTCGTTTCATTTCTAGACGAATCGGAGCATCGTTTTGTTTCGGGCACGTATCGGTGCATTAAATGCAACCCTGGCATGGTTTTTGGCGCAGTAACGAAACTGATCCAAACGAACCAAAACATCACTATTGGGTCAAAAAGTGGATTGGGTTGGTTCGTTTCATTTCTCGACGAATCGGTGCACCGTTTCATTTCCGGACCGGATCGATGCATTTAATGCAACACCGGCATGGTTTTCGGCACAGTAACAAAATTGACCTAAAACGAACCAAAACGTCCCTATTGGGTCCAAAAAAGTGGATTTGGTGCGTTCGTTTCATTTTTGGACGAATCGGAGCATCGTTTTGTTTTCGTCCTGGATTGGTGCATTAAATGCAACACCAGAATGGTTTTCGGCACAGTAACAAAACTGAACCAAACAAACCAAAACATCACTATTGGGTCCAAAAAAGTTGATTCGGTGCGTTCGTTTCATTTCTGGACGAATCGGAGCATCGTTTTGTTTCGGACACGTATCGGTGCATTAAATGCAACCCTGGCATGGTTTTTGGCGCAGTAACGAAACTGATCCAAACGAACCAAAACATCACTATTGGGTCAAAAAGTGGATTGGGTTGGTTCGTTTCATTTCTCGACGAATCGGTGCACCGTTTCATTTCCGGACCGGATCGATGCATTTAATGCAACACCGGCATGGTTTTCGGCACAGTAACAAAATTGACCTAAAACGAACCAAAACGTCCCTATTGGGTCCAAAAAAGTGGATTTGGTGCGTTCGTTTCATTTCTGGACGAATCGGAGCATCGTTTTGTTTTCGTCCTGGATTGGTGCATTAAATGCAACACCAGAATGGTTTTCGGCACAGTAACAAAACTGAACCAAACAAACCAAAACATCACTATTGGGTCCAAAAAAGTTGATTCGGTGCGTTCGTTTCATTTCTGGACGAATCGGAGCATCGTTTTGTTTCGGACACGTATCGGTGCATCAAATGCAACCCCGGCATGGTTTTCGGCACAGTAACAAAATTGACCTAAAACGAACCAAAACGTCCCTATTGGGTCCAAAAAAGTGGATTTGGTGCGTTCGTTTCATTTCTGGACGAATCGGAGCATCGTTTTGTTTTTGTCCTGGATTGGTGCATTAAATGCAACACCAGAATGGTTTTCGGCACAGTAACAAAACTGACCCAAACGAACCAAAACATCACTATTGGGTCCAAAAAAGTGGATTCGGCGCGTTCGTTTCATTTCTGGACGAATCGGAGCATCGTTTTGTTTCGGGCACGTATCGGTGCATTAAATGCAACCCCGGCATGGTTGTTGGCGCAGTAACGAAACTGACCCAAACGAACCAAAACATCACTATTGGGTCCAAAAAAGTTGATTCGGTGCGTTCGTTTCATTTCTGGACGAATCGGAGCATCGTTTTGTTTCGGACACGTATCGGTGCATTAAATGCAACCCCGGCATGGTTTTCGGCACAGTAACGAAACTGACCCAAACGAACCAAAACATCACTATTGGGTCCAAAAAAGTGGATTGGGTGTGTTCGTTTCGTTTCTGGATGAATCGGTGCATCCTTTCATTTCTGGCCCGGATCAGGGAATTAAATGCAACACTGGCATGGTTTTCGGCACAGTAACGAAACTGACCCAAACGAACCAAAACATCACTATTGGGTCCAAAAAAGTGGATTGGGTGTGTTCGTTTCGTTTCTGGATGAATCGGTGCATCCTTTCATTTCTGGCCCGTATCGGTGAATTAAATGCAACACCGGCATGGTTTTCGGCACAGAAACGAAACTGACCCAAACGAACCAAAACATCACTATTGGGTCAGAAAAAGTGGATTCGGCGCGTTCGTTTCATTTCTAGACGAATCGGAGCATCGTTTTGTTTCGGGCACGTATCGGTGCATTAAATGCAACCCTGGCATGGTTTTTGGCGCAGTAACGAAACTGATCCAAACGAACCAAAACATCACTATTGGGTCAAAAAGTGGATTGGGTTGGTTCGTTTCATTTCTCGACGAATCGGTGCACCGTTTCATTTCCGGACCGGATCGATGCATTTAATGCAACACCGGCATGGTTTTCGGCACAGTAACAAAATTGACCTAAAACGAACCAAAACGT
The DNA here is from genome assembly GCA_033239725.1 of Echinochloa phyllopogon. Lineage (NCBI taxonomy): Eukaryota > Viridiplantae > Streptophyta > Magnoliopsida > Poales > Poaceae > Echinochloa > Echinochloa phyllopogon. Next base: position 38,238,786 of record BTCW01000018.1, read on the forward strand.
CCCTATTGGGTCCAAAAAAGTGGATTTGGTGCGTTCGTTTCATTTCTGGACGAATCGGAGCATCGTTTTGTTTTCGTCCTGGATTGGTGCATTAAATGCAACACCAGAATGGTTTTCGGCACAGTAACAAAACTGAACCAAACAAACCAAAACATCACTATTGGGTCCAAAAAAGTTGATTCGGTGCGTTCGTTTCATTTCTGGACGAATCGGAGCATCGTTTTGTTTCGGACACGTATCGGTGCATTAAATGCAACCCTGGCATGGTTTTTGGCGCAGTAACGAAACTGATCCAAACGAACCAAAACATCACTATTGGGTCAAAAAGTGGATTGGGTTGGTTCGTTTCATTTCTCGACGAATCGGTGCACCGTTTCATTTCCGGACCGGATCGATGCATTTAATGCAACACCGGCATGGTTTTCGGCACAGTAACAAAATTGACCTAAAACGAACCAAAACGTCCCTATTGGGTCCAAAAAAGTGGATTTGGTGCGTTCGTTTCATTTCTGGACGAATCGGAGCATCGTTTTGTTTTCGTCCTGGATTGGTGCATTAAATGCAACACCAGAATGGTTTTCGGCACAGTAACAAAACTGAACCAAACAAACCAAAACATCACTATTGGGTCCAAAAAAGTTGATTCGGTGCGTTCGTTTCATTTCTGGACGAATCGGAGCATCGTTTTGTTTCGGACACGTATCGGTGCATTAAATGCAACCCTGGCATGGTTTTTGGCGCAGTAACGAAACTGATCCAAACGAACCAAAACATCACTATTGGGTCAAAAAGTGGATTGGGTTGGTTCGTTTCATTTCTCGACGAATCGGTGCACCGTTTCATTTCCGGACCGGATCGATGCATTTAATGCAACACCGGCATGGTTTTCGGCACAGTAACAAAATTGACCTAAAACGAACCAAAACGTCCCTATTGGGTCCAAAAAAGTGGATTTGGTGCGTTCGTTTCATTTCTGGACGAATCGGAGCATCGTTTTGTTTTCGTCCTGGATTGGTGCATTAAATGCAACACCAGAATGGTTTTCGGCACAGTAACAAAACTGAACCAAACAAACCAAAACATCACTATTGGGTCCAAAAAAGTTGATTCGGTGCGTTCGTTTCATTTCTGGACGAATAGGAGCATCGTTTTGTTTCGGACACGTATCGGTGCATCAAATGCAACCCCGGCATGGTTTTCGGCACAGTAACAAAATTGACCTAAAACGAACCAAAACGTCCCTATTGGGTCCAAAAAAGTGGATTTGGTGCGTTCGTTTCATTTCTGGACGAATCGGAGCATCGTTTTGTTTTTGTCCTGGATTGGTGCATTAAATGCAACACCAGAATGGTTTTCGGCACAGTAACAAAACTGACCCAAACGAACCAAAACATCACTATTGGGTCCAAAAAAGTGGATTCGGCGCGTTCGTTTCATTTCTGGACGAATCGGAGCATCGTTTTGTTTCGGGCACGTATCGGTGCATTAAATGCAACCCCGGCATGGTTGTTGGCGCAGTAACGAAACTGACCCAAACGAACCAAAACATCACTATTGGGTCCAAAAAAGTTGATTCGGTGCGTTCGTTTCATTTCTGGACGAATCGGAGCATCGTTTTGTTTCGGACACGTATCGGTGCATTAAATGCAACCCCGGCATGGTTTTCGGCACAGTAACGAAACTGACCCAAACGAACCAAAACATCACTATTGGGTCCAAAAAAGTGGATTGGGTGTGTTCGTTTCGTTTCTGGATGAATCGGTGCATCCTTTCATTTCTTGCCCGGATCAGGGAATTAAATGCAACACTGGCATGGTTTTCGGCACAGTAACGAAACTGACCCAAACGAACCAAAACATCACTATTGGGTCCAAAAAAGTGGATTGGGTGTGTTCGTTTCGTTTCTGGATGAATCGGTGCATCCTTTCATTTCTGGCCCGTATCGGTGAATTAAATGCAACACCTGCATGGTTTTCGGCATAGTAACAAAACTGAACCAAACAAACCAAAACATCACTATTGGGTCCAAAAAAGTTGATTCGGTGCGTTCGTTTCATTTCTGGACGAATCGGAGCATCGTTTTGTTTCGGACACGTATCGGTGCATTAAATGCAACCCTGGCATGGTTTTTGGCGCAGTAACGAAACTGATCCAAACGAACCAAAACATCACTATTGGGTCAAAAAGTGGATTGGGTTGGTTCGTTTCATTTCTCGACGAATCGGTGCACCGTTTCATTTCCGGACCGGATCGATGCATTTAATGCAACACCGGCATGGTTTTCGGCACAGTAACAAAATTGACCTAAAACGAACCAAAACGTCCCTATTGGGTCCAAAAAAGTGGATTTGGTGCGTTCGTTTCATTTCTGGACGAATCGGAGCATCGTTTTGTTTTCGTCCTGGATTGGTGCATTAAATGCAACACCAGAATGGTTTTCGGCACAGTAACAAAACTGAACCAAACAAACCAAAACATCACTATTGGGTCCAAAAAAGTTGATTCGGTGCGTTCGTTTCATTTCTGGACGAATCGGAGCATCGTTTTGTATCGGACACGTATCGGTGCATCAAATGCAACCCCGGCATGGTTTTCGGCACAGTAACAAAATTGACCTAAAACGAACCAAAACGTCCCTATTGGGTCCAAAAAAGTGGATTTGGTGCGTTCGTTTCATTTCTGGACGAATCGGAGCATCGTTTTGTTTTTGTCCTGGATTGGTGCATTAAATGCAACACCAGAATGGTTTTCGGCACAGTAACAAAACTGACCCAAACGAACCAAAACATCACTATTGGGTCCAAAAAAGTGGATTCGGCGCGTTCGTTTCATTTCTGGACGAATCGGAGCATCGTTTTGTTTCGGGCACGTATCGGTGCATTAAATGCAACCCCGGCATGGTTGTTGGCGCAGTAACGAAACTGACCCAAACGAACCAAAACATCACTATTGGGTCCAAAAAAGTTGATTCGGTGCGTTCGTTTCATTTCTGGACGAATCGGAGCATCGTTTTGTTTCGGACACGTATCGGTGCATTAAATGCAACCCCGGCATGGTTTTCGGCACAGTAACGAAACTGACCCAAACGAACCAAAACATCACTATTGGGTCCAAAAAAGTGGATTGGGTGTGTTCGTTTCGTTTCTGGATGAATCGGTGCATCCTTTCATTTCTGGCCCGGATCAGGGAATTAAATGCAACACCGGCATGGTTTTCGGCACAGAAACGAAACTGACCCAAACGAACCAAAACATCACTATTGGGTCAGAAAAAGTGGATTCGGCGCGTTCGTTTCATTTCTAGACGAATCGGAGCATCGTTTTGTTTCGGGCACGTATCGGTGCATTAAATGCAACCCTGGCATGGTTTTTGGCGCAGTAACGAAACTGACCCAAACGAACCAAAACATCACTATTGGGTCCAAAAAAGTAGATTGTGTGCGTTCGTTTCGTTTCTTGTCGAATCGATGCATCGTTTCATTTCCGGCCCGGATCGGTGCATTAAATGTAACACCGGCATGGTTTTCGGCACAGTAACGAAACTAACCCAAATGAAACAAAACATCACTATTGGGTCAAAAAAGTGGATTGGGTGCGTTCGTTTAATTTCTGGACGAATCGGTGCACCATTTCATTTCCGGCCCGGATCGGTGCATTAAATGCAACACCGGCATGGTTTTCGGCACAATAACGAAACTGACCCAAATGAACCAAAACATTACTATTGTGTCCAAAAAAGTGGATTGGGTGTGTTCGTTTCGTTTCTGGATGAATCGGTGCATCCTTTCATTTCTGGCCTGTATCGGTGCGTTAAATGCATAAATGGCATGGTTTTCGGCACAGTAACAAAACTGACCCAAAAAGAACCAAAACATCACTATTGGGTCCAAAAAAGTGGATTCAGTGCATTCATTTCGTTTCTGGACGAATCGGTGCATCGTTTCATTTCCGGCCCGGATCAGGGAATTAAATGCAACACTGGCATGGTTTTCGGCACAGTAACGAAACTGACCCAAACGAACCAAAACATCACTATTGGGTCCAAAAAAGTGGATTCGGTGCGTTCGTTTCATTTCTGGACGAATCGGAGCATCGTTTTGTTTCGGACACGTATCGGTGCATTAAATGCAACCCCGGCATGGTTTTCGGCACAGTAACGAAACTGACCCAAACGAACCAAAACATCACTATTGGGTCCAAAAAAGTGGATTGGGTGTGTTCGTTTCATTTCTGGATGAATCGGTGCATCCTTTCATTTCTGGCCCGTATCGGTGCATTAAATGCAACACCGGCATGGTTTTTGGCACAGTAACGTAACTGAACCAAACGAACCAAAACATCACTATTTGGTCCAAAAAATTGGATTGGGTGCATTCATTTCGTTTCTGGACGAATCGGAGCATCATTTTGTTTCGGGCACGTATCGGTGCATTAAATGCATAAATGGCATGGTTTTCGGCACAGTAACAAAACTGACCCAAAAGGAACCAAAACATCACTATTGGGTCCAAAAAAGTGGATTCAGTGCATTCATTTCGTTTCTGGACGAATCGGTGCATCGTTTCATTTCCGGCCCGGATCAGGGAATTAAATGCAACACCGGCATGGTTTTCGGCACAGAAACGAAACTGACCCAAACGAACCAAAACATCACTATTGGGTCAGAAAAAGTGGATTCGGCGTGTTCGTTTCATTTCTAGACGAATCGGAGCATCGTTTTGTTTCGGGCACGTATCGGTGCATTAAATGCAACCCCGGCATGGTTTTTGGCACAGTAACGAAACTGATCCAAACGAACCAAAACATCACTATTGGGTCAAAAAGTGGATTGGGTTGGTTCGTTTCATTTCTCGACGAATCGGTGCACCGTTTCATTTCCGGACCGGATCGATGCATTTAATGCAACACCGGCATGGTTTTCGGCACAGTAACAAAATTGACCTAAAACGAACCAAAACGTCCCTATTGGGTCCAAAAAAGTGGATTTGGTGCGTTCGTTTCATTTCTGGACGAATCGGAGCATCGTTTTGTTTTCGTCCTGGATTGGTGCATTAAATGCAACACCAGAATGGTTTTCGGCACAGTAACAAAACTGAACCAAACAAACCAAAACATCACTATTGGGTCCAAAAAAGTTGATTCGGTGCGTTCGTTTCATTTCTGGACGAATCGGAGCATCGTTTTGTTTCGGACACGTATCGGTGCATTAAATGCAACCCCGGCATGGTTTTCGGCACAGTAACGAAACTGACCCAAACGAACCAAAACATCACTATTGGGTCCAAAAAAGTGGATTGGGTGTGTTCGTTTCGTTTCTGGATGAATCGGTGCATCCTTTCATTTCTGGCCCGTATCGGTGAATTACATGCAACACCGGCATGGTTTTCGGCACAGAAACGAAACTGACCCAAACGAACCAAAACATCACTATTGGGTCAGAAAAAGTGGATTCGGCGCGTTCGTTTCATTTCTAGACGAATCGGAGCATCGTTTTGTTTCGGGCACGTATCGGTGCATTAAATGCAACCCTGGCATGGTTTTTGGCGCAGTAACGAAACTGATCCAAACGAACCAAAACATCACTATTGGGTCAAAAAGTGGATTGGGTTGGTTCGTTTCATTTCTCGACGAATCGGTGCACCGTTTCATTTCCGGACCGGATCGATGCATTTAATGCAACACCGGCATGGTTTTCGGCACAGTAACAAAATTGACCTAAAACGAACCAAAACGTCCCTATTGGGTCCAAAAAAGTGGATTTGGTGCGTTCGTTTCATTTCTGGACGAATCGGAGCATCGTTTTGTTTTCGTCCTGGATTGGTGCATTAAATGCAACACCAGAATGGTTTTCGGCACAGTAACAAAACTGAACCAAACAAACCAAAACATCACTATTGGGTCCAAAAAAGTTGATTCGGTGCGTTCGTTTCATTTCTGGACGAATCGGAGCATCATTTTGTTTCGGACACGTATCGGTGCATTAAATGCAACCCCGGCATGGTTTTCGGCACAGTAAGGAAACTGACCCAAACGAACCAAAACATCACTATTGGGTCCAAAAAAGTGGATTGGGTGTGTTCGTTTCGTTTCTGGATGAATCGGTGCATCCTTTCATTTCTGGCCCGTATCGGTGAATTAAATGCAACACCGGCATGGTTTTCGGCACAGAAACGAAACTGACCCAAACGAACCAAAACATCACTATTGGGTCAGAAAAGGTGGATTCGGCGCGTTCGTTTCATTTCTAGACGAATCGGAGCATCGTTTTGTTTCGGGCACGTATCGGTGCATTAAATGCAACCCCGGCATGGTTTTTGGCACAGTAACGAAACTGATCCAAACGAACCAAAACATCACTATTGGGTCAAAAAGTGGATTGGGTTGGTTCGTTTCATTTCTCGACGAATCGGTGCACCGTTTCATTTCCGGACCGGATCGATGCATTTAATGCAACACCGGCATGGTTTTCGGCACAGTAACAAAATTGACCTAAAACGAACCAAAACGTCCCTATTGGGTCCAAAAAAGTGGATTTGGTGCGTTCGTTTCATTTCTGGATGAATCGGAGCATCGTTTTGTTTTCGTCCTGGATTGGTGCATTAAATGCAACACCAGAATGGTTTTCGGCACAGTAACAAAACTGACCCAAACGAACCAAAACATCACTATTGGGTCCAAAAAAGTGGATTCGGCGCGTTCGTTTCATTTCTGGACGAATCGGAGCATCGTTTTGTTTCGGGCACGTATCGGTGCATTAAATGCAACCCCGGCATGGTTGTTGGCGCAGTAACGAAACTGACCCAAACGAACCAAAACATCACTATTGGGTCCAAAAAAGTTGATTCGGTGCGTTCGTTTCATTTCTGGACGAATCGGAGCATCGTTTTGTTTCGGACACGTATCGGTGCATTAAATGCAACCCCGGCTTGGTTTTCGGCACAGTAACGAAACTGACCCAAACGAACCAAAACATCACTATTGGGTCCAAAAAAGTGGATTGGGTGTGTTCGTTTCGTTTCTGGATGAATCGGTGCATCCTTTCATTTCTGGCCCGGATCAGGGAATTAAATGCAACACCGGCATGGTTTTCGGCACAGAAACGAAACTGACCCAAACGAACCAAAACATCACTATTGGGTCAGAAAAAGTGGATTCGGCGCGTTCATTTCATTTCTAGACGAATCGGAGCATCGTTTTGTTTCGGGCACGTATCGGTGCATTAAATGCAACCCTGGCATGGTTTTTGGCGCAGTAACGAAACTGACCCAAACGAACCAAAACATCACTATTGGGTCAAAAAAAGTAGATTGTGTGCGTTCGTTTCGTTTCTTGTCGAATCGATGCATCGTTTCATTTCCGGCTCGGATCGGTGCATTAAATGTAACACCAGCATGGTTTTCGGCACAGTAACGAAACTGACCCAAATGAAACAAAACATCACTATTGGGTCAAAAAAGTGGATTGGGTGCGTTCGTTTAATTTCTGGACGAATCGGTGCACCATTTCATTTCCGGCCCGGATCGGTGCATTAAATGCAACACCGGCATGGTTTTCGGCACAATAACGAAACTGACCCAAATGAACCAAAACATTACTATTGTGTCCAAAAAAGTGGATTGGGTGTGTTCGTTTCGTTTCTGGATGAATCGGTGCATCCTTTCATTTCTGGCCTGTATCGGTGCGTTAAATGCATAAATGGCATGGTTTTCGGCACAGTAACAAAACTGACCCAAAAGGAACCAAAACATCACTATTGGGTCCAAAAAAGTGGATTCAGTGCTTTCATTTCGTTTCTGGACGAATCGGTGCATCGTTTCATTTCCGGCCCGGATCAGGGAATTAAATGCAACACTGGCATGGTTTTCGGCACAGTAACGAAACTGACCCAAACGAACCAAAACATCACTATTGGGTCCAAAAAAGTGGATTCGGTGCGTTCGTTTCATTTATGGACGAATCGGAGCATCGTTTTGTTTCGGACACGTATCGGTGCATTAAATGCAACCCCGGCATGGTTTTCGGCACAGTAACGAAACTGACCCAAACGAACCAAAACATCACTATTGGGTCCAAAAAAGTGGATTGGGTGTGTTCGTTTCATTTCTGGATGAATCGGTGCATCCTTTCATTTCTGGCCCGTATCGGTGCATTAAATGCAACACCGGCATGGTTTTTGGCACAGTAACGTAACTGAACCAAACGAACCAAAACATCACTATTTGGTCCAAAAAATTTGATTGGGTGCATTCATTTCGTTTCTGGACGAATCGGAGCATCATTTTGTTTCGGGCACGTATCGGTGCATTAAATGCATAAATGGCATGGTTTTCGGCACAGTAACAAAACTGACCCAAAAGGAACCAAAACATCACTATTGGGTCCAAAAAAGTGGATTCAGTGCATTCATTTCGTTTCTGGACGAATCGGTGCATCGTTTCATTTCCGGCCCGGATCAGGGAATTAAATGCAACACCGGCATGGTTTTCGGCACAGAAACGAAACTGACCCAAACGAACCAAAACATCACTATTGGGTCAGAAAAAGTGGATTCGGCGCGTTCGTTTCATTTCTAGACGAATCGGAGCATCGTTTTGTTTCGGGCACGTATCGGTGCATTAAATGCAACCCCGGCATGGTTTTTGGCACAGTAACGAAACTGATCCAAACGAACCAAAACATCACTATTGGGTCAAAAAGTGGATTGGGTTGGTTCGTTTCATTTCTCGACGAATCGGTGCACCGTTTCATTTCCGGATCGGATCGATGCATTTAATGCAACACCGGCATGGTTTTCGGCACAGTAACAAAATTGACCTAAAACGAACCAAAACGTCCCTATTGGGTCCAAAAAAGTGGATTTGGTGCGTTCGTTTCATTTCTGGACGAATCGGAGCATCGTTTTGTTTTCGTCCTGGATTGGTGCATTAAATGCAACACCAGAATGGTTTTCGGCACAGTAACAAAACTGAACCAAACAAACCAAAACATCACTATTGGGTCCAAAAAAGTTGATTCGGTGCGTTCGTTTCATTTCTGGACGAATCGGAGCATCGTTTTGTTTCGGACACGTATCGGTGCATTAAATGCAACCCCGGCATGGTTTTCGGCACAGTAAGGAAACTGACCCAAACGAACCAAAACATCACTATTGGGTCCAAAAAAGTGGATTGGGTGTGTTCGTTTCGTTTCTGGATGAATCGGTGCATCGTTTCATTTCCGGCCCGGATCAGGGAATTAAATGCAACACCGGCATGGTTTTCGGCACAGAAACGAAACTGACCCAAACGAACCAAAACATCACTATTGGGTCAAAAAAAGTGGATTCGGCGCGTTCGTTTCATTTCTAGACGAATCGGAGCATCGTTTTGTTTCGGGCACGTATCGGTGCATTAAATGCAACCCCGGCATGGTTTTCGGCACAGTAACAAAACTGACCCAAAAGGAACCAAAACATCACTATTGGGTCCAAAAAAGTGGATTCAGTGCATTCATTTCGTTTCTGGACGAATCGGTGCATCGTTTCATTTCCGGCCCGGATCAGGGAATTAAATGCAACACCGGCATGGTTTTCGGCACAGAAACGAAACTGACCCAAACGAACCAAAACATCACTATTGGGTCAGAAAAAGTGGATTCGGCGCGTTCGTTTCATTTCTAGACGAATCGGAGCATCGTTTTGTTTCGGGCACGTATCGGTGCATTAAATGCAACCCCGGCATGGTTTTTGGCACAGTAACGAAACTGATCCAAACGAACCAAAACATCACTATTGGGTCAAAAAGTGGATTGGGTTGGTTCGTTTCATTTCTCGACGAATCGGTGCACCGTTTCATTTCCGGACCGGATCGATGCATTTAATGCAACACCGGCATGGTTTTCGGCACAGTAACAAAATTGACCTAAAACGAACCAAAACGTCCCTATTGGGTCCAAAAAAGTGGATTTGGTGCGTTCGTTTCATTTCTGGATGAATCGGAGCATCGTTTTGTTTTCGTCCTGGATTGGTGCATTAAATGCAACACCAGAATGGTTTTCGGCACAGTAACAAAACTGAACCAAACAAACCAAAACATCACTATTGGGTCCAAAAAAGTTGATTCGGTGCGTTCGTTTCATTTCTGGACGAATCGGAGCATCGTTTTGTTTCGGACACGTATCGGTGCATTAAATGCAACCCCGGCATGGTTTTCGGCACAGTAACGAAACTGACCCAAACGAACCAAAACATCACTATTGGGTCCAAAAAAGTGGATTGGGTGTGTTCGTTTCGTTTCTGGATGAATCGGTGCATCCTTTCATTTCTGGCCCGTATCGGTGAATTAAATGCAACACCGGCATGGTTTTCGGCACAGAAACGAAACTGACCCAAACGAACCAAAACATCACTATTGGGTCAGAAAAAGTGGATTCGGCGCGTTCGTTTCATTTCTAGACGAATCGGAGCATCGTTTTGTTTCGGGCACGTATCGGTGCATTAAATGCAACCCTGGCATGGTTTTTGGCGCAGTAACGAAACTGATCCAAACGAACCAAAACATCACTATTGGGTCAAAAAGTGGATTGGGTTGGTTCGTTTCATTTCTCGACGAATCGGTGCACCGTTTCATTTCCGGACCGGATCGATGCATTTAATGCAACACCGGCATGGTTTTCGGCACAGTAACAAAATTGACCTAAAACGAACAAAAACGTCCCTATTGGGTCCAAAAAAGTGGATTTGGTGCGTTCGTTTCATTTCTGGACGAATCGGAGCATCGTTTTGTTTTTGTCCTGGATTGGTGCATTAAATGCAACACCAGAATGGTTTTCGGCACAGTAACAAAACTGAACCAAACAAACCAAAACATCACTATTGGGTCCAAAAAAGTTGATTCGGTGCGTTCGTTTCATTTCTGGACGAATCGGAGCATCGTTTTGTTTCGGACACGTATCGGTGCATTAAATGCAACACCGGCATGGTTTTTGGCACAGTAACGTAACTGAACCAAACGAACCAAAACATCACTATTTGGTCCAAAAAATTGGATTGGGTGCATTTATTTCGTTTCTGGACGAATCGGAGCATCGTTTTGTTTCGGGCACGTATCGATGCATTAAATGCAACCCCGGCATGGTTTTCGGCACAGTAACGAAACTGACCCAAACGAACCAAAACATCACTATTGGGTCCAAAAAAGTGGATTGGGTGTGTTCGTTTCATTTCTGGATGAATCGGTGCATCCTTTCATTTCTGGCCCGTATCGGTGCATTAAATGCAACACCGACATGGTTTTTGGCACAGTAACGTAACTGAACCAAACGAACCAAAACATCACTATTTGGTCCAAAAAATTGGATTGGGTGCATTCATTTCGTTTCTGGACGAATCGGAGCATCATTTTGTTTCGGGCACGTATCGGTGCATTAAATGCATAAATGGCATGGTTTTCGGCACAGTAACAAAACTGACCCAAAAGGAACCAAAACATCACTATTGGGTCCAAAAAAGTGGATTTAGTGCATTCATTTCGTTTCTGGACGAATCGGTGCATCGTTTCATTTCCGGCCCGGATCAGGGAATTAAATGCAACACCGGCATGGTTTTCGGCACAGAAACGAAACTGACCCAAACGAACCAAAACATCACTATTGGGTCAGAAAAAGTGGATTCGGCACGTTCGTTTCATTTCTAGACGAATCGGAGCATCGTTTTGTTTCGGGCACGTATCGGTGCATTAAATGCAACCCCGGCATAGTTTTCGGCACAGTAACAAAACTGAACCAAACAAACCAAAACATCACTATTGGGTCCAAAAAAGTTGATTCGGTGCGTTCGTTTCATTTCTGGACGAATCGGAGCATCGTTTTGTTTCGGACACGTATCGGTGCATTAAATGCAACACCGGCATGGTTTTTGGCACAGTAACGTAACTGAACCAAACGAACCAAAACATCACTATTTGGTCCAAAAAATTGGATTGGGTGCATTCATTTCGTTTCTGGACGAATCGGAGCATCGTTTTGTTTCGGGCACGTATCGGTGCATTAAATGCAACCCCGGCATGGTTTTCGGCACAGTAACGAAACTGACCCAAACGAACCAAAACATCACTATTGGGTCCAAAAAAGTGGATTGGGTGTGTTCGTTTCGTTTCTGGATGAATCGGTGCATCCTTTCATTTCTGGCCCGTATCGGTGCATTAAATGCAACACCGGCATGGTTTTCGGCACAGTAACGAAACTGACCCAAATGAACCAAAACATTACTATTGTGTCCAAAAAAGTGGATTGGGTGTGTTCGTTTCGTTTCTGGATGAATCGGTGCATCCTTTCATTTCTGGCCTGTATCGGTGCATTAAATGCATAAATGGCATGGTTTTCGGCACAGTAACAAAACTGACCCAAAAGGAACCAAAACATCACTATTGGGTCTAAAAAAGTGGATTCAGTGCATTCATTTCATTTCTGGACGAATCGGTGCATCATTTCATTTCCGGCCCGAATCAGGGAATTAAATGCAACACCGGCATGGTTTTCGGCATAGTAACGAAACTGACCCAAACGAACCAAAACATTACTATTGGGTCCAAAAAAGTGGATTTGGTGCGTTCGTTTCATTTCTGGACGAATCGGAGCATCGTTTTGTTTCGGGCACGTATCGGTGCATTAAATGCAACCCCGACATGGTTGTTGGCGCAGTAACGAAACTGACCCAAACGAACCAAAACATCACTATTGGGTCAAAAAGTGGATTGGGTTGGTTCGTTTCATTTCTCGACGAATCGGTGCACCGTTTCATTTCCGGACCGGATCGATGCATTTAATGCAACACCGGCATGGTTTTCGGCACAGTAACAAAATTGACCTAAAACGAACCAAAACGTCCCTATTGGGTCCAAAAAAGTGGATTTGGTGCGTTCGTTTCATTTCTGGACGAATCGGAGCATCGTTTTGTTTTCGTCCTGGATTGGTGCATTAAATGCAACACCAGAATGGTTTTCGGCACAGTAACAAAACTGACCCAAACGAACCAAAACATCACTATTGGGTCCAAAAAAGTGGATTCGGCGCGTTCGTTTCATTTCTGGACGAATCGGAGCATCGTTTTGTTTCGGGCACGTATCGGTGCATTAAATGCAACCCCGGCATGGTTTTCGGGTTGGTTCGTTTCATTTCTCGACGAATCGGTGCACCGTTTCATTTCCGGACCGGATCGATGCATTTAATGCAACACCGGCATGGTTTTCGGCACAGTAACAAAATTGACCTAAAACGAACCAAAACGTCCCTATTGGGTCCAAAAAAGTGGATTTGGTGCGTTCGTTTCATTTCTGGACGAATCGGAGCATCGTTTTGTTTTCGTCCTGGATTGGTGCATTAAATGCAACACCAGAATGGTTTTCGGCACAGTAACAAAACTGAACCAAACAAACCAAAACATCACTATTGGGTCCAAAAAAGTTGATTCGGTGCGTTCGTTTCATTTCTGGACGAATCAGAGTATCGTTTTGTTTCGGACACGTATCGGTGCATTAAATGCAACCCCGGCATGGTTTTCGGCACAGTAACGAAACTGACCCAAACGAACCAAAACATCACTATTGGGTCCAAAAAAGTGGATTGGGTGTGTTCGTTTCGTTTCTGGATGAATCGGTGCATCCTTTCATTTCTGGCCCGTATCGGTGCATTAAATGCAACACCGGCATGGTTTTTGGCACAGTAACGTAACTGAACCAAACGAACCAAAACATCACTATTTGGTCCAAAAAATTGGATTGGGTGCATTCATTTCGTTTCTGGACGAATCGGAGCATCATTTTGTTTCGGGCCTGTATCGGTGCATTAAATGCAACCCCGGCATGGTTTTCGGCACATTAACGAAACTGACCCAAAAGGAACCAAAACATCACTATTGGGTCCAAAAAAGTGGATTCAGTGCATTCATTTCGTTTCTGGACGAATCGGTGCATCGTTTCATTTCCGGCCCGGATCAGGGAATTAAATGCAACACCGGCATGGTTTTCGGCACAGAAACGAAACTGACCCAAACGAACCAAAACATCACTATTGGGTCAGAAAAAGTGGATTCGGCGCGTTCGTTTCATTTCTAGACGAATCGGAGCATCGTTTTGTTTCGGGCACGTATCCGTGCATTAAATGCAACCCCGGCATGGTTTTTGGCACAGTAACGTAACTGAACCAAACGAACCAAAACATCACTATTTGGTCCAAAAAAGTGGATTGGGTGTGTTCGTTTCGTTTCTGGATGAATCGGTGCATCCTTTCATTTCTGGCCCGTATCGGTGCATTAAATGCAACACCGGCATGGTTTTCGGCACAGTAACGTAACTGAACCAAACGAACCAAAACATCACTATTTGGTCCAAAAAATTGGATTTGGTGCGTTCGTTTCATTTCTGGACGAATCGGAGCATCGTTTTGTTTTCGTCCTGGATTGGTGCATTAAATGCAACACCAGAATGGTTTTCGGCACAGTAACAAAACTGACCCAAACGAACCAAAACATCACTATTGGGTCCAAAAAAGTGGATTCGGCGCGTTCGTTTCATTTCTGGACGAATCGGAGCATCGTTTTGTTTCGGGCACGTATCGGTGCATTAAATGCAACCCCGGCATGGTTGTTGGCGCAGTAACAAAACTGACCCAAACGAACCAAAACATCACTATTGGGTCCAAAAAAGTTGATTCGGTGCGTTCGTTTCATTTCTGGACGAATCGGAGCATCGTTTTGTTTCGGACACGTATCGGTGCATTAAATGCAACCCCGGCATGGTTTTCGGCACGGTAACGAAACTGACCCAAACGAACCAAAACATCACTATTGGGTCCAAAAAAGTGGATTGGGTGTGTTCGTTTCGTTTCTGGATGAATCGGTGCATCCTTCCATTTCTGGCCCGTATCGGTGCATTAAATGCAACACCGGCATGGTTTTTGGCACAGTAACGTAACTGAACCAAACGAACCAAAACATCACTATTTGGTCCAAAAAATTGGATTGGGTGCATTCATTTCGTTTCTGGACGAATCGGAGCATCATTTTGTTTCGGGCCTGTATCGGTGCATTAAATGCATAAATGGCATGGTTTTCGGCACAGTAACAAAACTGACCCAAAAGGAACCAAAACATCACTATTGGGTCCAAAAAAGTGGATTCAGTGCATTCATTTCGTTTCTGGACGAATCGGTGCATCGTTTCATTTCCGGCCCGGATCAGGGAATTAAATGCAACACCGGCATGGTTTTCGGCACAGAAACGAAACTGACCCAAACGAACCAAAACATCACTATTGGGTCAGAAAAAGTGGATTCGGCGCGTTCGTTCCATTTCTAGACGAATCGGAGCATCGTTTTGTTTCGGGCACGTATCGGTGCATTAAATGCAACCCCGGCATGGTTTTTGGCACAGTAACGAAACTGATCCAAACGAACCAAAACATCACTATTGGGTCAAAAAGTGGATTGGGTTGGTTCGTTTCATTTCTCGACGAATCGGTGCACCATTTCATTTCCGGACCGGATCGATGCATTTAATGCAACACCGGCATGGTTTTCGGCACAGTAACAAAATTGACCTAAAACGAACCAAAACGTCCCTATTGGGTCCAAAAAAGTGGATTTGGTGCGTTCGTTTCATTTCTGGACGAATCGGAGCATCGTTTTGTTTTCGTCCTGGATTGGTGCATTAAATGCAACACCAGAATGGTTTTCGGCACAGTAACAAAACTGACCCAAACGAACCAAAACATCACTATTGGGTCCAAAAAAGTGGATTCGGCGCGTTCGTTTCATTTCTGGACGAATCGGAGCATCGTTTTGTTTCGGGCACGTATCGGTGCATTAAATGCAACCCCGGCATGGTTGTTGGCGCAGTAACGAAACTGACCCAAACGAACCAAAACATCACTATTGGGTCCAAAAAAGTTGATTCGGTGCGTTCGTTTCATTTCTGGACGAATCGGAGCATCGTTTTGTTTCGGACACGTATCGGTGCATTAAATGCAACCCCGGCTTGGTTTTCGGCACAGTAACGAAACTGACCCAAACGAACCAAAACATCACTATTGGGTCCAAAAAAGTGGATTGGGTGTGTTCGTTTCGTTTCTGGATGAATCGGTGCATCCTTTCATTTCTGGCCCGGATCAGGGAATTAAATGCAACACCGGCATGGTTTTCGGCACAGAAACGAAACTGACCCAAACGAACCAAAACATCACTATTGGGTCAGAAAAAGTGGATTCGGCGCGTTCATTTCATTTCTAGACGAATCGGAGCATCGTTTTGTTTCGGGCACGTATCGGTGCATTAAATGCAACCCTGGCATGGTTTTTGGCGCAGTAACGAAACTGACCCAAACGAACCAAAACATCACTATTGGGTCAAAAAAAGTAGATTGTGTGCGTTCGTTTCGTTTCTTGTCGAATCGATGCATCGTTTCATTTCCGGCTCGGATCGGTGCATTAAATGTAACACCAGCATGGTTTTCGGCACAGTAACGAAACTGACCCAAATGAAACAAAACATCACTATTGGGTCAAAAAAGTGGATTGGGTGCGTTCGTTTAATTTCTGGACGAATCGGTGCACCATTTCATTTCCGGCCCGGATCGGTGCATTAAATGCAACACCGGCATGGTTTTCGGCACAATAACGAAACTGACCCAAATGAACCAAAACATTACTATTGTGTCCAAAAAAGTGGATTGGGTGTGTTCGTTTCGTTTCTGGATGAATCGGTGCATCCTTTCATTTCTGGCCTGTATCGGTGCGTTAAATGCATAAATGGCATGGTTTTCGGCACAGTAACAAAACTGACCCAAAAGGAACCAAAACATCACTATTGGGTCCAAAAAAGTGGATTCAGTGCTTTCATTTCGTTTCTGGACGAATCGGTGCATCGTTTCATTTCCGGCCCGGATCAGGGAATTAAATGCAACACTGGCATGGTTTTCGGCACAGTAACGAAACTGACCCAAACGAACCAAAACATCACTATTGGGTCCAAAAAAGTGGATTCGGTGCGTTCGTTTCATTTATGGACGAATCGGAGCATCGTTTTGTTTCGGACACGTATCGGTGCATTAAATGCAACCCCGGCATGGTTTTCGGCACAGTAACGAAACTGACCCAAACGAACCAAAACATCACTATTGGGTCCAAAAAAGTGGATTGGGTGTGTTCGTTTCATTTCTGGATGAATCGGTGCATCCTTTCATTTCTGGCCCGTATCGGTGCATTAAATGCAACACCGGCATGGTTTTTGGCACAGTAACGTAACTGAACCAAACGAACCAAAACATCACTATTTGGTCCAAAAAATTTGATTGGGTGCATTCATTTCGTTTCTGGACGAATCGGAGCATCATTTTGTTTCGGGCACGTATCGGTGCATTAAATGCATAAATGGCATGGTTTTCGGCACAGTAACAAAACTGACCCAAAAGGAACCAAAACATCACTATTGGGTCCAAAAAAGTGGATTCAGTGCATTCATTTCGTTTCTGGACGAATCGGTGCATCGTTTCATTTCCGGCCCGGATCAGGGAATTAAATGCAACACCGGCATGGTTTTCGGCACAGAAACGAAACTGACCCAAACGAACCAAAACATCACTATTGGGTCAGAAAAAGTGGATTCGGCGCGTTCGTTTCATTTCTAGACGAATCGGAGCATCGTTTTGTTTCGGGCACGTATCGGTGCATTAAATGCAACCCCGGCATGGTTTTTGGCACAGTAACGAAACTGATCCAAACGAACCAAAACATCACTATTGGGTCAAAAAGTGGATTGGGTTGGTTCGTTTCATTTCTCGACGAATCGGTGCACCGTTTCATTTCCGGATCGGATCGATGCATTTAATGCAACACCGGCATGGTTTTCGGCACAGTAACAAAATTGACCTAAAACGAACCAAAACGTCCCTATTGGGTCCAAAAAAGTGGATTTGGTGCGTTCGTTTCATTTCTGGACGAATCGGAGCATCGTTTTGTTTTCGTCCTGGATTGGTGCATTAAATGCAACACCAGAATGGTTTTCGGCACAGTAACAAAACTGAACCAAACAAACCAAAACATCACTATTGGGTCCAAAAAAGTTGATTCGGTGCGTTCGTTTCATTTCTGGACGAATCGGAGCATCGTTTTGTTTCGGACACGTATCGGTGCATTAAATGCAACCCCGGCATGGTTTTCGGCACAGTAAGGAAACTGACCCAAACGAACCAAAACATCACTATTGGGTCCAAAAAAGTGGATTGGGTGTGTTCGTTTCGTTTCTGGATGAATCGGTGCATCGTTTCATTTCCGGCCCGGATCAGGGAATTAAATGCAACACCGGCATGGTTTTCGGCACAGAAACGAAACTGACCCAAACGAACCAAAACATCACTATTGGGTCAAAAAAAGTGGATTCGGCGCGTTCGTTTCATTTCTAGACGAATCGGAGCATCGTTTTGTTTCGGGCACGTATCGGTGCATTAAATGCAACCCCGGCATGGTTTTCGGCACAGTAACAAAACTGACCCAAAAGGAACCAAAACATCACTATTGGGTCCAAAAAAGTGGATTCAGTGCATTCATTTCGTTTCTGGACGAATCGGTGCATCGTTTCATTTCCGGCCCGGATCAGGGAATTAAATGCAACACCGGCATGGTTTTCGGCACAGAAACGAAACTGACCCAAACGAACCAAAACATCACTATTGGGTCAGAAAAAGTGGATTCGGCGCGTTCGTTTCATTTCTAGACGAATCGGAGCATCGTTTTGTTTCGGGCACGTATCGGTGCATTAAATGCAACCCCGGCATGGTTTTTGGCACAGTAACGAAACTGATCCAAACGAACCAAAACATCACTATTGGGTCAAAAAGTGGATTGGGTTGGTTCGTTTCATTTCTCGACGAATCGGTGCACCGTTTCATTTCCGGACCGGATCGATGCATTTAATGCAACACCGGCATGGTTTTCGGCACAGTAACAAAATTGACCTAAAACGAACCAAAACGTCCCTATTGGGTCCAAAAAAGTGGATTTGGTGCGTTCGTTTCATTTCTGGATGAATCGGAGCATCGTTTTGTTTTCGTCCTGGATTGGTGCATTAAATGCAACACCAGAATGGTTTTCGGCACAGTAACAAAACTGAACCAAACAAACCAAAACATCACTATTGGGTCCAAAAAAGTTGATTCGGTGCGTTCGTTTCATTTCTGGACGAATCGGAGCATCGTTTTGTTTCGGACACGTATCGGTGCATTAAATGCAACCCCGGCATGGTTTTCGGCACAGTAACGAAACTGACCCAAACGAACCAAAACATCACTATTGGGTCCAAAAAAGTGGATTGGGTGTGTTCGTTTCGTTTCTGGATGAATCGGTGCATCCTTTCATTTCTGGCCCGTATCGGTGAATTAAATGCAACACCGGCATGGTTTTCGGCACAGAAACGAAACTGACCCAAACGAACCAAAACATCACTATTGGGTCAGAAAAAGTGGATTCGGCGCGTTCGTTTCATTTCTAGACGAATCGGAGCATCGTTTTGTTTCGGGCACGTATCGGTGCATTAAATGCAACCCTGGCATGGTTTTTGGCGCAGTAACGAAACTGATCCAAACGAACCAAAACATCACTATTGGGTCAAAAAGTGGATTGGGTTGGTTCGTTTCATTTCTCGACGAATCGGTGCACCGTTTCATTTCCGGACCGGATCGATGCATTTAATGCAACACCGGCATGGTTTTCGGCACAGTAACAAAATTGACCTAAAACGAACAAAAACGTCCCTATTGGGTCCAAAAAAGTGGATTTGGTGCGTTCGTTTCATTTCTGGACGAATCGGAGCATCGTTTTGTTTTTGTCCTGGATTGGTGCATTAAATGCAACACCAGAATGGTTTTCGGCACAGTAACAAAACTGAACCAAACAAACCAAAACATCACTATTGGGTCCAAAAAAGTTGATTCGGTGCGTTCGTTTCATTTCTGGACGAATCGGAGCATCGTTTTGTTTCGGACACGTATCGGTGCATTAAATGCAACACCGGCATGGTTTTTGGCACAGTAACGTAACTGAACCAAACGAACCAAAACATCACTATTTGGTCCAAAAAATTGGATTGGGTGCATTTATTTCGTTTCTGGACGAATCGGAGCATCGTTTTGTTTCGGGCACGTATCGATGCATTAAATGCAACCCCGGCATGGTTTTCGGCACAGTAACGAAACTGACCCAAACGAACCAAAACATCACTATTGGGTCCAAAAAAGTGGATTGGGTGTGTTCGTTTCATTTCTGGATGAATCGGTGCATCCTTTCATTTCTGGCCCGTATCGGTGCATTAAATGCAACACCGACATGGTTTTTGGCACAGTAACGTAACTGAACCAAACGAACCAAAACATCACTATTTGGTCCAAAAAATTGGATTGGGTGCATTCATTTCGTTTCTGGACGAATCGGAGCATCATTTTGTTTCGGGCACGTATCGGTGCATTAAATGCATAAATGGCATGGTTTTCGGCACAGTAACAAAACTGACCCAAAAGGAACCAAAACATCACTATTGGGTCCAAAAAAGTGGATTTAGTGCATTCATTTCGTTTCTGGACGAATCGGTGCATCGTTTCATTTCCGGCCCGGATCAGGGAATTAAATGCAACACCGGCATGGTTTTCGGCACAGAAACGAAACTGACCCAAACGAACCAAAACATCACTATTGGGTCAGAAAAAGTGGATTCGGCGCGTTCGTTTCATTTCTAGACGAATCGGAGCATCGTTTTGTTTCGGGCACGTATCGGTGCATTAAATGCAACCCCGGCATAGTTTTCGGCACAGTAACAAAACTGAACCAAACAAACCAAAACATCACTATTGGGTCCAAAAAAGTTGATTCGGTGCGTTCGTTTCATTTCTGGACGAATCGGAGCATCGTTTTGTTTCGGACACGTATCGGTGCATTAAATGCAACACCGGCATGGTTTTTGGCACAGTAACGTAACTGAACCAAACGAACCAAAACATCACTATTTGGTCCAAAAAATTGGATTGGGTGCATTCATTTCGTTTCTGGACGAATCGGAGCATCGTTTTGTTTCGGGCACGTATCGGTGCATTAAATGCAACCCCGGCATGGTTTTCGGCACAGTAACGAAACTGACCCAAACGAACCAAAACATCACTATTGGGTCCAAAAAAGTGGATTGGGTGTGTTCGTTTCGTTTCTGGATGAATCGGTGCATCCTTTCATTTCTGGCCCGTATCGGTGCATTAAATGCAACACCGGCATGGTTTTCGGCACAGTAACGAAACTGACCCAAATGAACCAAAACATTACTATTGTGTCCAAAAAAGTGGATTGGGTGTGTTCGTTTCGTTTCTGGATGAATCGGTGCATCCTCTCATTTCTGGCCTGTATCGGTGCATTAAATGCATAAATGGCATGGTTTTCGGCACAGTAACAAAACTGACCCAAAAGGAACCAAAACATCACTATTGGGTCTAAAAAAGTGGATTCAGTGCATTCATTTCATTTCTGGACGAATCGGTGCATCATTTCATTTCCGGCCCGGATCAGGGAATTAAATGCAACACCGGCATGGTTTTCGGCACAGTAACGAAACTGACCCAAACGAACCAAAACATTACTATTGGGTCCAAAAAAGTGGATTTGGTGCGTTCGTTTCATTTCTGGACGAATCGGAGCATCGTTTTGTTTCGGGCACGTATCGGTGCATTAAATGCAACCCCGACATGGTTGTTGGCGCAGTAACGAAACTGACCCAAACGAACCAAAACATCACTATTGGGTCAAAAAGTGGATTGGGTTGGTTCGTTTCATTTCTCGACGAATCGGTGCACCGTTTCATTTCCGGACCGGATCGATGCATTTAATGCAACACCGGCATGGTTTTCGGCACAGTAACAAAATTGACCTAAAACGAACCAAAACGTCCCTATTGGGTCCAAAAAAGTGGATTTGGTGCGTTCGTTTCATTTCTGGACGAATCGGAGCATCGTTTTGTTTTCGTCCTGGATTGGTGCATTAAATGCAACACCAGAATGGTTTTCGGCACAGTAACAAAACTGACCCAAACGAACCAAAACATCACTATTGGGTCCAAAAAAGTGGATTCGGCGCGTTCGTTTCATTTCTGGACGAATCGGAGCATCGTTTTGTTTCGGGCACGTATCGGTGCATTAAATGCAACCCCGGCATGGTTTTCGGGTTGGTTCGTTTCATTTCTCGACGAATCGGTGCACCGTTTCATTTCCGGACCGGATCGATGCATTTAATGCAACACCGGCATGGTTTTCGGCACAGTAACAAAATTGACCTAAAACGAACCAAAACGTCCCTATTGGGTCCAAAAAAGTGGATTTGGTGCGTTCGTTTCATTTCTGGACGAATCGGAGCATCGTTTTGTTTTCGTCCTGGATTGGTGCATTAAATGCAACACCAGAATGGTTTTCGGCACAGTAACAAAACTGAACCAAACAAACCAAAACATCACTATTGGGTCCAAAAAAGTTGATTCGGTGCGTTCGTTTCATTTCTGGACGAATCGGAGTATCGTTTTGTTTCGGACACGTATCGGTGCATTAAATGCAACCCCGGCATGGTTTTCGGCACAGTAACGAAACTGACCCAAACGAACCAAAACATCACTATTGGGTCCAAAAAAGTGGATTGGGTGTGTTCGTTTCGTTTCTGGATGAATCGGTGCATCCTTTCATTTCTGGCCCGTATCGGTGCATTAAATGCAACACCGGCATGGTTTTTGGCACAGTAACGTAACTGAACCAAACGAACCAAAACATCACTATTTGGTCCAAAAAATTGGATTGGGTGCATTCATTTCGTTTCTGGACGAATCGGAGCATCATTTTGTTTCGGGCCTGTATCGGTGCATTAAATGCAACCCCGGCATGGTTTTCGGCACATTAACGAAACTGACCCAAAAGGAACCAAAACATCACTATTGGGTCCAAAAAAGTGGATTCAGTGCATTCATTTCGTTTCTGGACGAATCGGTGCATCGTTTCATTTCCGGCCCGGATCAGGGAATTAAATGCAACACCGGCATGGTTTTCGGCACAGAAACGAAACTGACCCAAACGAACCAAAACATCACTATTGGGTCAGAAAAAGTGGATTCGGCGCGTTCGTTTCATTTCTAGACGAATCGGAGCATCGTTTTGTTTCGGGCACGTATCCGTGCATTAAATGCAACCCCGGCATGGTTTTTGGCACAGTAACGTAACTGAACCAAACGAACCAAAACATCACTATTTGGTCCAAAAAAGTGGATTGGGTGTGTTCGTTTCGTTTCTGGATGAATCGGTGCATCCTTTCATTTCTGGCCCGTATCGGTGCATTAAATGCAACACCGGCATGGTTTTCGGCACAGTAACGTAACTGAACCAAACGAACCAAAACATCACTATTTGGTCCAAAAAATTGGATTTGGTGCGTTCGTTTCATTTCTGGACGAATCGGAGCATCGTTTTGTTTTCGTCCTGGATTGGTGCATTAAATGCAACACCAGAATGGTTTTCGGCACAGTAACAAAACTGACCCAAACGAACCAAAACATCACTATTGGGTCCAAAAAAGTGGATTCGGCGCGTTCGTTTCATTTCTGGACGAATCGGAGCATCGTTTTGTTTCGGGCACGTATCGGTGCATTAAATGCAACCCCGGCATGGTTGTTGGCGCAGTAACAAAACTGACCCAAACGAACCAAAACATCACTATTGGGTCCAAAAAAGTTGATTCGGTGCGTTCGTTTCATTTCTGGACGAATCGGAGCATCGTTTTGTTTCGGACACGTATCGGTGCATTAAATGCAACCCCGGCATGGTTTTCGGCACGGTAACGAAACTGACCCAAACGAACCAAAACATCACTATTGGGTCCAAAAAAGTGGATTGGGTGTGTTCGTTTCGTTTCTGGATGAATCGGTGCATCCTTCCATTTCTGGCCCGTATCGGTGCATTAAATGCAACACCGGCATGGTTTTTGGCACAGTAACGTAACTGAACCAAACGAACCAAAACATCACTATTTGGTCCAAAAAATTGGATTGGGTGCATTCATTTCGTTTCTGGACGAATCGGAGCATCATTTTGTTTCGGGCCTGTATCGGTGCATTAAATGCATAAATGGCATGGTTTTCGGCACAGTAACAAAACTGACCCAAAAGGAACCAAAACATCACTATTGGGTCCAAAAAAGTGGATTCAGTGCATTCATTTCGTTTCTGGACGAATCGGTGCATCGTTTCATTTCCGGCCCGGATCAGGGAATTAAATGCAACACCGGCATGGTTTTCGGCACAGAAACGAAACTGACCCAAACGAACCAAAACATCACTATTGGGTCAGAAAAAGTGGATTCGGCGCGTTCGTTCCATTTCTAGACGAATCGGAGCATCGTTTTGTTTCGGGCACGTATCGGTGCATTAAATGCAACCCCGGCATGGTTTTTGGCACAGTAACGAAACTGATCCAAACGAACCAAAACATCACTATTGGGTCAAAAAGTGGATTGGGTTGGTTCGTTTCATTTCTCGACGAATCGGTGCACCATTTCATTTCCGGACCGGATCGATGCATTTAATGCAACACCGGCATGGTTTTCGGCACAGTAACAAAATTGACCTAAAACGAACCAAAACGTCCCTATTGGGTCCAAAAAAGTGGATTTGGTGCGTTCGTTTCATTTCTGGACGAATCGGAGCATCGTTTTGTTTTCGTCCTGGATTGGTGCATTAAATGCAACACCAGAATGGTTTTCGGCACAGTAACAAAACTGACCCAAACGAACCAAAACATCACTATTGGGTCCAAAAAAGTGGATTCGGCGCGTTCGTTTCATTTCTGGACGAATCGGAGCATCGTTTTGTTTCGGGCACGTATCGGTGCATTAAATGCAACCCCGGCATGGTTGTTGGCGCAGTAACGAAACTGACCCAAACGAACCAAAACATCACTATTGGGTCCAAAAAAGTTGATTCGGTGCGTTCGTTTCATTTCTGGACGAATCGGAGCATCGTTTTGTTTCGGACACGTATCGGTGCATTAAATGCAACCCCGGCATGGTTTTCGGCACGGTAACGAAATTGACCCAAACGAACCAAAACATCACTATTGGGTCCAAAAAAGTGGTTTGGGTGTGTTCGTTTCGTTTCTGGATGAATCGGTGCATCCTTTCATTTCTGGCCCGTATCGGTGCATTAAATGCAACACCGGCATGGTTTTTGGCACAGTAACGTAACTGAACCAAACGAACCAAAACATCACTATTTGGTCCAAAAAATTGGATTGGGTGCATTCATTTCGTTTCTGGACGAATCGGAGCATCATTTTGTTTCGGGCCTGTATCGGTGCATTAAATGCATAAATGGCATGGTTTTCGGCACAGTAACAAAACTGACCCAAAAGGAACCAAAACATCACTATTGGGTCCAAAAAAGTGGATTCAGTGCATTCATTTCGTTTCTGGACGAATCGGTGCATCGTTTCATTTCCGGCCCGGATCAGGGAACTAAATACAACACCGGCATTGTTTTCGGCACAGAAACGAAACTGACCCAAACGAACCAAAACATCACTATTGGGTCAGAAAAAGTGGATTCGGCGCGTTCGTTTCATTTCTAGACGAATCGGA
Organism: Echinochloa phyllopogon; assembly: GCA_033239725.1. Taxonomy (NCBI): domain Eukaryota; kingdom Viridiplantae; phylum Streptophyta; class Magnoliopsida; order Poales; family Poaceae; genus Echinochloa; species Echinochloa phyllopogon. Next base: position 38,264,449 of record BTCW01000018.1, read on the forward strand.
GCATCGTTTTGTTTCGGGCACGTATCGGTGTATTAAATGCAACCCCGGCATGGTTTTTGGCACAGTAACGAAACTGATCCAAACGAACCAAAACATCACTATTGGGTCAAAAAGTGGATTGGGTTGGTTCGTTTCATTTCTCGACGAATCGGTGCACCGTTTCATTTCCGGACCGGATCGATGCATTTAATGCAACACCAGCATGGTTTTCGGCACAGTAACAAAATTGACCTAAAACGAACCAAAACGTCCCTATTGGGTCCAAAAAAGTGGATTTGGTGCGTTCGTTTCATTTCTGGACGAATCGGAGCATCGTTTTGTTTTCGTCCTGGATTGGTGCATTAAATGCAACACCAGAATGGTTTTCGGCACAGTAACAAAACTGACCCAAACGAACCAAAACATCACTATTGGGTCCAAAAAAGTGGATTCGGCGCGTTCGTTTCATTTCTGGACGAATCGGAGCATCGTTTTGTTTCGGGCACGTATCGGTGCATTAAATGCAACCCCGGCATGGTTGTTGGCGCAGTAACGAAACTGACCCAAACGAACCAAAACATCACTATTGGGTCCAAAAAAGTTGATTCGGTGCGTTCGTTTCATTTCTGGACGAATCGGAGCATCGTTTTGTTTCGGACACGTATCGGTGCATTAAATGCAACCCCGGCATGGTTTTCGGCACGGTAACGAAACTGACCCAAACGAACCAAAACATCACTATTGGGTCCAAAAAAGTGGTTTGGGTGTGTTCGTTTCGTTTCTGGATGAATCGGTGCATCCTTTCATTTCTGGCCCGTATCGGTGCATTAAATGCAACACCGGCATGGTTTTTGGCACAGTAACGTAACTGAACCAAACGAACCAAAACATCACTATTTGGTCCAAAAAATTGGATTGGGTGCATTCATTTCGTTTCTGGACGAATCGGAGCATCATTTTGTTTCGGGCCTGTATCGGTGCATTAAATGCATAAATGGCATGGTTTTCGGCACAGTAACAAAACTGACCCAAAAGGAACCAAAACATCACTATTGGGTCCAAAAAAGTGGATTCAGTGCATTCATTTCGTTTCTGGACGAATCGGTGCATCGTTTCATTTCCGGCCCGGATCAGGGAACTAAATACAACACCGGCATTGTTTTCGGCACAGAAACGAAACTGACCCAAACGAACCAAAACATCACTATTGGGTCAGAAAAAGTGGATTCGGCGCGTTCGTTTCATTTCTAGACGAATCGGAGCATCGTTTTGTTTCGGGCACGTATCGGTGCATTAAATGCAACCCCGGCATGGTTTTTGGCACAGTAACGAAACTGATCCAAACGAACCAAAACATCACTATTGGGTCAAAAAGTGGATTGGGTTGGTTCGTTTCATTTCTCGACGAATCGGTGCACCGTTTCATTTCCGGACCGGATCGATGCATTTAATGCAACACCGGCATGGTTTTCGGCACAGTAACAAAATTGACCTAAAACGAACCAAAACGTCCCTATTGGGTCCAAAAAAGTGGATTTGGTGCGTTCGTTTCATTTCTGGACGAATCGGAGCATCGTTTTGTTTTCGTCCTGGATTGGTGCATTAAATGCAACACCAGAATGGTTTTCGGCACAGTAACAAAACTGACCCAAACGAACCAAAACATCACTATTGGGTCCAAAAAAGTGGATTCGGCGCGTTCGTTTCATTTCTGGACGAATCGGAGCATCGTTTTGTTTCGGGCACGTATCGGTGCATTAAATGCAACCCCGGCATGGTTGTTGGCGCAGTAACGAAACTGACCCAAACGAACCAAAACATCACTATTGGGTCCAAAAAAGTTGATTCGGTGCGTTCGTTTCATTTCTGGACGAATCGGAGCATCGTTTTGTTTCGGACACGTATCGGTGCATTAAATGCAACCCCGGCATGGTTTTCGGCACGGTAACGAAACTGACCCAAACGAACCAAAACATCACTATTGGGTCCAAAAAAGTGGATTGGGTGTGTTCGTTTCGTTTCTGGATGAATCGGAGCATCCTTTCATTTCTGGCCCGTATCGGTGCATTAAATGCAACACCGGCATGGTTTTTGGCACAGTAACGTAACTGAACCAAACGAACCAAAACATCACTATTTGGTCCAAAAAATTGGATTGGGTGCATTCATTTCGTTTCTGGACGAATCGGAGCATCATTTTGTTTCGGGCCTGTATCGGTGCATTAAATGCATAAATGGCATGGTTTTCGGCACAGTAACAAAACTGACCCAAAAGGAACCAAAACATCACTATTGGGTCCAAAAAAGTGGATTCAGTGCATTCATTTCGTTTCTGGACGAATCGGTGCATCGTTTCATTTCCGGCCCGGATCAGGGAATTAAATGCAACACCGGCATGGTTTTCGGCACAGAAACGAAACTGACCCAAACGAACTAAAACATCACTATTGGGTCAGAAAAAGTGGATTCGGCGCGTTCGTTTCATTTCTGGACGAATCGGAGCATCATTTTGTTTCGGGCCTGTATCGGTGCATTAAATGCATAAATGGCATGGTTTTCGGCACAGTAACAAAACTGACCCAAAAGGAACCAAAACATCACTATTGGGTCCAAAAAAGTGGATTCAGTGCATTCATTTCGTTTCTGGGCGAATCGGTGCATCGTTTCATTTCCGGCCCGGATCAGGGAATTAAATGCAACACCGGCATGGTTTTCGGCACAGAAACGAAACTGACCCAAACGAACCAAAACATCACTATTGGGTCAGAAAAAGTGGATTCGGCGCGTTCGTTTCATTTCTAGACGAATCGGAGCATCGTTTTGTTTCGGGCACGTATCGGTGCATTAAATGCAACCCCGGCATGGTTTTTGGCACAGTAACGAAACTGATCCAAACGAACCAAAACATCACTATTGGGTCAAAAAGTGGATTGGGTTGGTTCGTTTCATTTCTCGACGAATCGGTGCACCGTTTCATTTCCGGACCGGATCGATGCATTTAATGCAACACCGGCATGGTTTTCGGCACAGTAACAAAATTGACCTAAAACGAACCAAAACGTCCCTATTGGGTCCAAAAAAGTGGATTTGGTGCGTTCGTTTCATTTCTGGACGAATCGGAGCATCGTTTTGTTTTCGTCCTGGATTGGTGCATTAAATGCAACACCAGAATGGTTTTCGGCACAGTAACAAAACTGAACCAAACAAACCAAAACATCACTATTGGGTCCAAAAAAGTTGATTCGGTGCGTTCGTTTCATTTCTGGACGAATCGGAGCATCGTTTTGTTTCGGACACGTATCGGTGCATTAAATGCAACCCCGGCATGGTTTTCGGGTTGGTTCGTTTCATTTCTCGACGAATCGGTGCACCGTTTCATTTCCGGACCGGATCGATGCATTTAATGCAACACCGGCATGGTTTTCGGCACAGTAACAAAATTGACCTAAAACGAACCAAAACGTCCCTATTGGGTCCAAAAAAGTGGATTTGGTGCGTTCGTTTCATTTCTGGACGAATCGGAGCATCGTTTTGTTTTCGTCCTGGATTGGTGCATTAAATGCAACACCAGAATGGTTTTCGGCACAGTAACAAAACTGAACCAAACAAACCAAAACATCACTATTGGGTCCAAAAAAGTTGATTCGGTGCGTTCGTTTCATTTCTGGACGAATCGGAGCATCGTTTTGTTTCGGACACGTATCGGTGCATTAAATGCAACCCCGGCATGGTTTTCGGCACAGTAACGAAACTGACCCAAACGAACCAAAACATCACTATTGGGTCCAAAAAAGTGGATTGGGTGTGTTCGTTTCGTTTCTGGATGAATCGGTGCATCCTTTCATTTCTGGCCCGTATTGGTGCATTAAATGCAACACCGGCATGGTTTTTGGCACAGTAACGTAACTGAACCAAACGAACCAAAACATCACTATTTGGTCCAAAAAATTGGATTGGGTGCATTCATTTCGTTTCTGGACGAATCGGAGCATCATTTTGTTTCGGGCACGTATCGGTGCATTAAATGCAACCCCAGCATGGTTGTTGGCGCAGTAACGAAACTGACCCAAACGAACCAAAACATCACTATTGGGTCAAAAAAAGTAGATTGTGTGCGTTCGTTTCGTTTCTTGTCGAATCGATGCATCGTTTCATTTCCGGCCCGGATCGGTGCATTAAATGTAACACTGGCATGGTTTTCGGCACAGTAACGAAACTGACCCAAATGAAACAAAACATCACTATTGGGTCAAAAAAGTGGATTGGGTGCGTTCGTTTAATTTCTGGACGAATCGGTGCACCATTTCATTTCCGGCCCGGATCGGTGCATTAAATGCAACACCGGCATGGTTTTCGGCACAATAACGAAACTGACCCAAATGAACCAAAACATTACTATTGTGTCCAAAAAAGTGGATTGGGTGTGTTCGTTTCGTTTCTGGATGAATCGGTGCATCCTTTCATTTCTGGCCTGTATCGGTGCATTAAATGCATAAATGGCATGGTTTTCGGCACAGTAACAAAACTGACCCAAAAGGAACCAAAACATCACTATTGGGTCCAAAAAAGTGGATTCAGTGCATTCATTTCATTTTTGGACGAATCGGTGCATCATTTCATTTCCGGCCCGGATCAGGGAATTAAATGCAACACCGGCATGGTTTTCGGCACAGTAACGAAACTGACCCAAACGAACCAAAACATTACTATTGGGTCCAAAAAAGTGGATTTGGTGCGTTCGTTTCATTTCTGGACGAATCGGAGCATCGTTTTGTTTCGGGCACGTATCGGTGCATTAAATGCAACCCCGGCATGGTTGTTGGCGCAGTAACGAAACTGACCCAAACGAACGAAAACATCACTATTGGGTCAAAAAGTGGATTGGGTTGGTTCGTTTCATTTCTCGACGAATCGGTGCACCGTTTCATTTCCGGACCGGATCGATGCATTTAATGCAACACCGGCATGGTTTTCGGCACAGTAACAAAATTGACCTAAAACGAACCAAAACGTCCCTATTGGGTCCAAAAAAGTGGATTTGGTGCGTTCGTTTCATTTCTGGACGAATCGGAGCATCGTTTTGTTTTCGTCCTGGATTGGTGCATTAAATGCAACACCAGAATGGTTTTCGGCACAGTAACAAAACTGACCCAAACGAACCAAAACATCACTATTGGGTCCAAAAAAGTGGATTCGGCGCGTTCGTTTCATTTCTGGACGAATCGGAGCATCGTTTTGTTTCGGGCACGTATCGGTGCATTAAATGCAACCCCGGCATGGTTGTTGGCGCAGTAACAAAACTGACCCAAACGAACCAAAACATCACTATTGGGTCCAAAAAAGTTGATTCGGTGCGTTCGTTTCATTTCTGGACGAATCGGAGCATCGTTTTGTTTCGGACACGTATCGGTGCATTAAATGCAACCCTGGCATGGTTTTCGGCACGGTAACGAAACTGACCCAAACGAACCAAAACATCACTATTGGGTCCAAAAAAGTGGATTGGGTGTGTTCGTTTCGTTTCTGGATGAATCGGTGCATCCTTTCATTTCTGGCCCGTATCGGTGCATTAAATGCAACACCGGCATGGTTTTTGGCACAGTAACGTAACTGAACCAAACGAACCAAAACATCACTATTTGGTCCAAAAAATTGGATTGGGTGCATTCATTTCGTTTCTGGACGAATCGGAGCATCATTTTGTTTCGGGCCTGTATCGGTGCATTAAATGCATAAATGGCATGGTTTTCGGCACAGTAACAAAACTGACCCAAAAGGAACCAAAACATCACTATTGGGTCCAAAAAAGTGGATTCAGTGCATTCATTTCGTTTCTGGACGAATCGGTGCATCGTTTCATTTCTGGCCCGGATCAGGGAATTAAATGCAACACCGGCATGGTTTTCGGCACAGAAACGAAACTGACCCAAACGAACCAAAACATCACTATTGGGTCAGAAAAAGTGGATTCGGCGCATTCGTTTCATTTCTAGACGAATCGGAGCATCGTTTTGTTTCGGGCACGTATCGGTGCATTAAATGCAACCCCGGCATGGTTTTTGGCACAGTAACGAAACTGATCCAAACGAACCAAAACATCACTATTGGGTCAAAAAGTGGATTGGGTTGGTTCGTTTCATTTCTCGATGAATCGGTGCACCGTTTCATTTCCGGACCGGATCGATGCATTTAATGCAACACCGGCATGGTTTTCGGCACAGTAACAAAATTGACCTAAAACGAACCAAAACGTCCCTATTGGGTCCAAAAAAGTGGATTTGGTGCGTTCGTTTCATTTCTGGACGAATCGGAGCATCGTTTTGTTTTCGTCCTGGATTGGTGCATTAAATGCAACACCAGAATGGTTTTCGGCACAGTAACAAAACTGACCCAAACGAACCAAAACATCACTATTGGGTCCAAAAAAGTGGATTCGGCGCGTTCGTTTCATTTCTGGACGAATCGGAGCATCGTTTTGTTTCGGGCACGTATCGGTGCATTAAATGCAACCCCGGCATGGTTGTTGGCGCAGTAACGAAACTGACCCAAACAAACCAAAACATCACTATTGGGTCCAAAAAAGTTGATTCGGTGCGTTCGTTTCATTTCTGGACGAATCGGAGCATCGTTTTGTTTCGGACATGTATCGGTGCATTAAATGCAACCCCGGCATGGTTTTCGGCACGGTAACGAAACTGACCCAAACGAACCAAAACATCACTATTGGGTCCAAAAAAGTGGATTGGGTGTGTTCGTTTCGTTTCTGGATGAATCGGTGCATCCTTTCATTTCTGGCCCGTATCGGTGCATTAAATGCAACACCGGCATGGTTTTTGGCACAGTAACGTAACTGAACCAAACGAACCAAAACATCACTATTTGGTCCAAAAAATTGGATTGGGTGCATTCATTTCGTTTCTGGACGAATCGGAGCATCATTTTGTTTCGGGCCTGTATCGGTGCATTAAATGCATAAATGGCATGGTTTTCGGCACAGTAACAAAACTGACCCAAAAGGAACCAAAACATCACTATTGGGTCCAAAAAAGTGGATTCAGTGCATTCATTTCGTTTCTGGACGAATCGGTGCATCGTTTCATTTCCGGCCCGGATCAGGGAATTAAATGCAACACCGGCATGGTTTTCGGCACAGAAACGAAACTGACCCAAACGAACCAAAACATCACTATTGGGTCAGAAAAAGTGGATTCGGCGCGTTCGTTTCATTTCTAGACGAATCGGAGCATCGTTTTGTTTCGGGCACGTATCGGTGCATTAAATGCAACCCCGGCATGGTTTTTGGCACAGTAACGAAACTGATCCAAACGAACCAAAACATCACTATTGGGTCAAAAAGTGGATTGGGTTGGTTCGTTTCATTTCTCGACGAATCGGTGCACCGTTTCATTTCCGGACCGGATCGATGCATTTAATGCAACACCGGCATGGTTTTCGGCACAGTAACAAAATTGACCTAAAACGAACCAAAACGTCCCTATTGGGTCCAAAAAAGTGGATTTGGTGCGTTCGTTTCATTTCTGGACGAATCGGAGCATCGTTTTGTTTTCGTCCTGGATTGGTGCATTAAATGCAACACCAGAATGGTTTTCGGCACAGTAACAAAACTGACCCAAACGAACCAAAACATCACTATTGGGTCCAAAAAAGTGGATTCGGCGCGTTCGTTTCATTTCTGGACGAATCGGAGCATCGTTTTGTTTCGGGCACGTATCGGTGCATTAAATGCAACCCCGGCATGGTTGTTGGCGCAGTAACGAAACTGACCCAAACGAACCAAAACATCACTATTGGGTCCAAAAAAGTTGATTCGGTGCGTTCGTTTCATTTCTGGACGAATCGGAGCATCGTTTTGTTTCGGACACGTATCGGTGCATTAAATGCAACCCCGGCATGGTTTTCGGCACGGTAACGAAACTGACCCAAACGAACCAAAACATCACTATTGGGTCCAAAAAAGTGGTTTGGGTGTGTTCGTTTCGTTTCTGGATGAATCGGTGCATCCTTTCATTTCTGGCCCGTATCGGTGCATTAAATGCAACACCGGCATGGTTTTTGGCACAGTAACGTAACTGAACCAAACGAACCAAAACATCACTATTTGGTCCAAAAAATTGGATTGGGTGCATTCATTTCGTTTCTGGACGAATCGGAGCATCATTTTGTTTCGGGCCTGTATCGGTGCATTAAATGCATAAATGGCATGGTTTTCGGCACAGTAACAAAACTGACCCAAAAGGAACCAAAACATCACTATTGGGTCCAAAAAAGTGGATTCAGTGCATTCATTTCGTTTCTGGACGAATCGGTGCATCGTTTCATTTCCGGCCCGGATCAGGGAACTAAATACAACACCGGCATTGTTTTCGGCACAGAAACGAAACTGACCCAAACGAACCAAAACATCACTATTGGGTCAGAAAAAGTGGATTCGGCGCGTTCGTTTCATTTCTAGACGAATCGGAGCATCGTTTTGTTTCGGGCACGTATCGGTGCATTAAATGCAACCCCGGCATGGTTTTTGGCACAGTAACGAAACTGATCCAAACGAACCAAAACATCACTATTGGGTCAAAAAGTGGATTGGGTTGGTTCGTTTCATTTCTCGACGAATCGGTGCACCGTTTCATTTCCGGACCGGATCGATGCATTTAATGCAACACCGGCATGGTTTTCGGCACAGTAACAAAATTGACCTAAAACGAACCAAAACGTCCCTATTGGGTCCAAAAAAGTGGATTTGGTGCGTTCGTTTCATTTCTGGACGAATCGGAGCATCGTTTTGTTTTCGTCCTGGATTGGTGCATTAAATGCAACACCAGAATGGTTTTCAGCACAGTAACAAAACTGACCCAAACGAACCAAAACATCACTATTGGGTCCAAAAAAGTGGATTCGGCGCGTTCGTTTCATTTCTGGACGAATCGGAGCATCGTTTTGTTTCGGGCACGTATCGGTGCATTAAATGCAACCCCGGCATGGTTGTTGGCGCAGTAACGAAACTGACCCAAACGAACCAAAACATCACTATTGGGTCCAAAAAAGTTGATTCGGTGCGTTCGTTTCATTTCTGGACGAATCGGAGCATCGTTTTGTTTCGGACACGTATCGGTGCATTAAATGCAACCCCGGCATGGTTTTCGGCACGGTAACGAAACTGACCCAAACGAACCAAAACATCACTATTGGGTCCAAAAAAGTGGATTGGGTGTGTTCGTTTCGTTTCTGGATGAATCGGAGCATCCTTTCATTTCTGGCCCGTATCGGTGCATTAAATGCAACACCGGCATGGTTTTTGGCACAGTAACGTAACTGAACCAAACGAACCAAAACATCACTATTTGGTCCAAAAAATTGGATTGGGTGCATTCATTTCGTTTCTGGACGAATCGGAGCATCATTTTGTTTCGGGCCTGTATCGGTGCATTAAATGCATAAATGGCATGGTTTTCGGCACAGTAACAAAACTGACCCAAAAGGAACCAAAACATCACTATTGGGTCCAAAAAAGTGGATTCAGTGCATTCATTTCGTTTCTGGACGAATCGGTGCATCGTTTCATTTCCGGCCCGGATCAGGGAATTAAATGCAACACCGGCATGGTTTTCGGCACAGAAACGAAACTGACCCAAACGAACTAAAACATCACTATTGGGTCAGAAAAAGTGGATTCGGCGCGTTCGTTTCATTTCTGGACGAATCGGAGCATCATTTTGTTTCGGGCCTGTATCGGTGCATTAAATGCATAAATGGCATGGTTTTCGGCACAGTAACAAAACTGACCCAAAAGGAACCAAAACATCACTATTGGGTCCAAAAAAGTGGATTCAGTGCATTCATTTCGTTTCTGGGCGAATCGGTGCATCGTTTCATTTCCGGCCCGGATCAGGGAATTAAATGCAACACCGGCATGGTTTTCGGCACAGAAACGAAACTGACCCAAACGAACCAAAACATCACTATTGGGTCAGAAAAAGTGGATTCGGCGCGTTCGTTTCATTTCTAGACGAATCGGAGCATCGTTTTGTTTCGGGCACGTATCGGTGCATTAAATGCAACCCCGGCATGGTTTTTGGCACAGTAACGAAACTGATCCAAACGAACCAAAACATCACTATTGGGTCAAAAAGTGGATTGGGTTGGTTCGTTTCATTTCTCGACGAATCGGTGCACCGTTTCATTTCCGGACCGGATCGATGCATTTAATGCAACACCGGCATGGTTTTCGGCACAGTAACAAAATTGACCTAAAACGAACCAAAACGTCCCTATTGGGTCCAAAAAAGTGGATTTGGTGCGTTCGTTTCATTTCTGGACGAATCGGAGCATCGTTTTGTTTTCGTCCTGGATTGGTGCATTAAATGCAACACCAGAATGGTTTTCGGCACAGTAACAAAACTGAACCAAACAAACCAAAACATCACTATTGGGTCCAAAAAAGTTGATTCGGTGCGTTCGTTTCATTTCTGGACGAATCGGAGCATCGTTTTGTTTCGGACACGTATCGGTGCATTAAATGCAACCCCGGCATGGTTTTCGGGTTGGTTTGTTTCATTTCTCGACGAATCGGTGCACCGTTTCATTTCCGGACCGGATCGATGCATTTAATGCAACACCGGCATGGTTTTCGGCACAGTAACAAAATTGACCTAAAACGAACCAAAACGTCCCTATTGGGTCCAAAAAAGTGGATTTGGTGCGTTCGTTTCATTTCTGGACGAATCGGAGCATCGTTTTGTTTTCGTCCTGGATTGGTGCATTAAATGCAACACCAGAATGGTTTTCGGCACAGTAACAAAACTGAACCAAACAAACCAAAACATCACTATTGGGTCCAAAAAAGTTGATTCGGTGCGTTCGTTTCATTTCTGGACGAATCGGAGCATCGTTTTGTTTCGGACACGTATCGGTGCATTAAATGCAACCCCGGCATGGTTTTCGGCACAGTAACGAAACTGACCCAAACGAACCAAAACATCACTATTGGGTCCAAAAAAGTGGATTGGGTGTGTTCGTTTCGTTTCTGGATGAATCGGTGCATCCTTTCATTTCTGGCCCGTATTGGTGCATTAAATGCAACACCGGCATGCTTTTTGGCACAGTAACGTAACTGAACCAAACGAACCAAAACATCACTATTTGGTCCAAAAAATTGGATTGGGTGCATTCATTTCGTTTCTGGACGAATCGGAGCATCATTTTGTTTCGGGCACGTATCGGTGCATTAAATGCAACCCCGGCATGGTTGTTGGCGCAGTAACGAAACTGACCCAAACGAACCAAAACATCACTATTGGGTCAAAAAAAGTAGATTGTGTGCGTTCGTTTCGTTTCTTGTCGAATCGATGCATCGTTTCATTTCCGGCCCAGATCGGTGCATTAAATGTAACACCGGCATGGTTTTCGGCACAGTAACGAAACTGACCCAAATGAAACAAAACATCACTATTGGGTCAAAAAAGTGGATTGGGTGCGTTCGTTTAATTTCTGGACGAATCGGTGCACCATTTCATTTCCGGCCCGGATCGGTGCATTAAATGCAACACCGGCATGGTTTTCGGCACAATAACGAAACTGACCCAAATGAACCAAAACATTACTATTGTGTCCAAAAAAGTGGATTGGGTGTGTTCGTTTCGTTTCTGGATGAATCGGTGCATCCTTTCATTTCTGGCCTGTATCGGTGCATTAAATGCATAAATGGCATGGTTTTCGGCACAGTAACAAAACTGACCCACAAGGAACCAAAACATCACTATTGGGTCCAAAAAAGTGGATTCAGTGCATTCATTTCATTTCTGGACGAATCGGTGCATCATTTCATTTCCGGCCCGGATCAGGGAATTAAATGCAACACCGGCATGGTTTTCGGCACAGTAACGAAACTGACCCAAACGAACCAAAACATTACTATTGGGTCCAAAAAAGTGGATTTGGTGCGTTCGTTTCATTTCTGGACGAATCGGAGCATCGTTTTGTTTCGGGCACGTATCGGTGCATTAAATGCAACCCCGGCATGGTTGTTGGCGCAGTAACGAAACTGACCCAAACGAACCAAAACATCACTATTGGGTCAAAAAGTGGATTGGGTTGGTTTGTTTCATTTCTCGACGAATCGGTGCACCGTTTCATTTCCGGACCGGATCGATGCATTTAATGCAACACCGGCATGGTTTTCGGCACAGTAACAAAATTGACCTAAAACGAACCAAAACGTCCCTATTGGGTCCAAAAAAGTGGATTTGGTGCGTTCGTTTCATTTCTGGACGAATCGGAGCATCGTTTTGTTTTCGTCCTGGATTGGTGCATTAAATGCAACACCAGAATGGTTTTCGGCACAGTAACAAAACTGAACCAAACAAACCAAAACATCACTATTGGGTCCAAAAAAGTTGATTCGGTGCGTTCGTTTCATTTCTGGACGAATCGGAGTATCGTTTTGTTTCGGACACGTATCGGTGCATTAAATGCAACCCCGGCATGGTTTTCGGCACAGTAACGAAACTGACCCAAACGAACCAAAACATCACTATTGGGTCCAAAAAAGTGGATTGGGTGTGTTCGTTTCGTTTCTGGATGAATCGGTGCATCCTTTCATTTTTGGCCCGTATCGGTGCATTAAATGCAACACCGGCATGGTTTTTGGCACAGTAACGTAACTGAACCAAACGAACAAAAACATCACTATTTGGTCCAAAAAATTGGATTGGGTGCATTCATTTCGTTTCTGGACGAATCGGAGCATCATTTTGTTTCGGGCCTGTATCGGTGCATTAAATGCAACCCCGGCATGGTTTTCGGCACATTAACGAAACTGACCCAAAAGGAACCAAAACATCACTATTGGGTCCAAAAAAGTGGATTCAGTGCATTCATTTCGTTTCTGGACGAATCGGTGCATCGTTTCATTTCCGGCCCGGATCAGGGAATTAAATGCAACACCGGCATGGTTTTCGGCACAGAAACGAAACTGACCCAAACGAACCAAAACATCACTATTGGGTCAGAAAAAGTGGATTCGGCGCGTTCGTTTCATTTCTAGACGAATCGGAGCATCGTTTTGTTTCGGGCACGTATCGGTGCATTAAATGCAACCCCGGCATGGTTTTTGGCACAGTAACGAAACTGATCCAAACGAACCAAAACATCACTATTGGGTCAAAAAGTGGATTGGGTTGGTTCGTTTCATTTCTCGACGAATCGGTGCACCGTTTCATTTCCGGACCGGATCGATGCATTTAATGCAACACCGGCATGGTTTTCGGCACAGTAACAAAATTGACCTAAAACGAACCAAAACGTCCCTATTGGGTCCAAAAAAGTGGATTTGGTGCGTTCGTTTCATTTCTGGACGAATCGGAGCATCGTTTTGTTTTCGTCCTGGATTGGTGCATTAAATGCAACACCAGAATGGTTTTCGGCACAGTAACAAAACTGACCCAAACGAACCAAAACATCACTATTGGGTCCAAAAAAGTGGATTCGGCGCGTTCGTTTCATTTCTGGACGAATCGGAGCATCGTTTTGTTTCGGGCACGTATCGGTGCATTAAATGCAACCCCGGCATGGTTGTTGGCGCAGTAACGAAACTGACCCAAACAAACCAAAACATCACTATTGGGTCCAAAAAAGTTGATTCGGTGCGTTCGTTTCATTTCTGGACGAATCGGAGCATCGTTTTGTTTCGGACATGTATCGGTGCATTAAATGCAACCCCGGCATGGTTTTCGGCACGGTAACGAAACTGACCCAAACGAACCAAAACATCACTATTGGGTCCAAAAAAGTGGATTGGGTGTGTTCGTTTCGTTTCTGGATGAATCGGTGCATCCTTTCATTTCTGGCCCGTATCGGTGCATTAAATGCAACACCGGCATGGTTTTTGGCACAGTAACGTAACTGAACCAAACGAACCAAAACATCACTATTTGGTCCAAAAAATTGGATTGGGTGCATTCATTTCGTTTCTGGACGAATCGGAGCATCATTTTGTTTCGGGCCTGTATCGGTGCATTAAATGCATAAATGGCATGGTTTTCGGCACAGTAACAAAACTGACCCAAAAGGAACCAAAACATCACTATTGGGTCCAAAAAAGTGGATTCAGTGCATTCATTTCGTTTCTGGACGAATCGGTGCATCGTTTCATTTCCGGCCCGGATCAGGGAATTAAATGCAACACCGGCATGGTTTTCGGCACAGAAACGAAACTGACCCAAACGAACCAAAACATCACTATTGGGTCAGAAAAAGTGGATTCGGCGCGTTCGTTTCATTTCTAGACGAATCGGAGCATCGTTTTGTTTCGGGCACGTATCGGTGCATTAAATGCAACCCCGGCATGGTTTTTGGCACAGTAACGAAACTGATCCAAACGAACCAAAACATCACTATTGGGTCAAAAAGTGGATTGGGTTGGTTCGTTTCATTTCTCGACGAATCGGTGCACCGTTTCATTTCCGGACCGGATCGATGCATTTAATGCAACACCGGCATGGTTTTCGGCACAGTAACAAAATTGACCTAAAACGAACCAAAACGTCCCTATTGGGTCCAAAAAAGTGGATTCGGTGCGTTCGTTTCATTTCTGGACGAATCGGAGCATCGTTTTGTTTTCGTCCTGGATTGGTGCATTAAATGCAACACCAGAATGGTTTTCGGCACAGTAACAAAACTGACCCAAACGAACCAAAACATCACTATTGGGTCCAAAAAAGTGGATTCGGCGCGTTCGTTTCATTTCTGGACGAATCGGAGCATCGTTTTGTTTCGGGCACGTATCGGTGCATTAAATGCAACCCCGGCATGGTTGTTGGCGCAGTAACAAAACTGACCCAAACGAACCAAAACATCACTATTGGGTCCAAAAAAGTTGATTCGGTGCGTTCGTTTCATTTCTGGACGAATCGGAGCATCGTTTTGTTTCGGACACGTATCGGTGCATTAAATGCAACCCTGGCATGGTTTTCGGCACGGTAACGAAACTGACCCAAACGAACCAAAACATCACTATTGGGTCCAAAAAAGTGGATTGGGTGTGTTCGTTTCGTTTCTGGATGAATCGGTGCATCCTTTCATTTCTGGCCCGTATCGGTGCATTAAATGCAACACCGGCATGGTTTTTGGCACAGTAACGTAACTGAACCAAACAAACCAAAACATCACTATTTGGTCCAAAAAATTGGATTGGGTGCATTCATTTCGTTTCTGGACGAATCGGAGCATCATTTTGTTTCGGGCCTGTATCGGTGCATTAAATGCATAAATGGCATGGTTTTCGGCACAGTAACAAAACTGACCCAAAAGGAACCAAAACATCACTATTGGGTCCAAAAAAGTGGATTCAGTGCATTCATTTCGTTTCTGGACGAATCGGTGCATCGTTTCATTTCCGGCCCGGATCAGGGAATTAAATGCAACACCGGCATGGTTTTCGGCACAGAAACGAAACTGACCCAAACGAACCAAAACATCACTATTGGGTCAGAAAAAGTGGATTCGGCGCGTTCGTTTCATTTCTAGACGAATCGGAGCATCGTTTTGTTTCGGGCACGTATCGGTGCATTAAATGCAACCCCGGCATGGTTTTTGGCACAGTAACGAAACTGATCCAAACGAACCAAAACATCACTATTGGGTCAAAAAGTGGATTGGGTTGGTTCGTTTCATTTCTCGACGAATCGGTGCACCGTTTCATTTCCGGACCGGATCGATGCATTTAATGCAACACCGGCATGGTTTTCGGCACAGTAACAAAATTGACCTAAAACGAACCAAAACGTCCCTATTGGGTCCAAAAAAGTGGATTTGGTGCGTTCGTTTCATTTCTGGACGAATCGGAGCATCGTTTTGTTTTCGTCCTGGATTGGTGCATTAAATGCAACACCAGAATGGTTTTCGGCACAGTAACAAAACTGACCCAAACGAACCAAAACATCACTATTGGGTCCAAAAAAGTGGATTCGGCGCGTTCGTTTCATTTCTGGACGAATCGGAGCATCGTTTTGTTTCGGGCACGTATCGGTGCATTAAATGCAACCCCGGCATGGTTGTTGGCGCAGTAACAAAACTGACCCAAACGAACCAAAACATCACTATTGGGTCCAAAAAAGTTGATTCGGTGCGTTCGTTTCATTTCTGGACGAATCGGAGCATCGTTTTGTTTCGGACACGTATCGGTGCATTAAATGCAACCCTGGCATGGTTTTCGGCACGGTAACGAAACTGACCCAAACGAACCAAAACATCACTATTGGGTCCAAAAAAGTGGATTGGGTGTGTTCGTTTCGTTTCTGGATGAATCGGTGCATCCTTTCATTTCTGGCCCGTATCGGTGCATTAAATGCAACACCGGCATGGTTTTTGGCACAGTAACGTAACTGAACCAAACGAACCAAAACATCACTATTTGGTCCAAAAAATTGGATTGGGTGCATTCATTTCGTTTCTGGACGAATCGGAGCATCATTTTGTTTCGGGCCTGTATCGGTGCATTAAATGCATAAATGGCATGGTTTTCGGCACAGTAACAAAACTGACCCAAAAGGAACCAAAACATCACTATTGGGTCCAAAAAAGTGGATTCAGTGCATTCATTTCGTTTCTGGACGAATCGGTGCATCGTTTCATTTCTGGCCCGGATCAGGGAATTAAATGCAACACCGGCATGGTTTTCGGCACAGAAACGAAACTGACCCAAACGAACCAAAACATCACTATTGGGTCAGAAAAAGTGGATTCGGCGCATTCGTTTCATTTCTAGACGAATCGGAGCATCGTTTTGTTTCGGGCACGTATCGGTGCATTAAATGCAACCCCGGCATGGTTTTTGGCACAGTAACGAAACTGATCCAAACGAACCAAAACATCACTATTGGGTCAAAAAGTGGATTGGGTTGGTTCGTTTCATTTCTCGATGAATCGGTGCACCGTTTCATTTCCGGACCGGATCGATGCATTTAATGCAACACCGGCATGGTTTTCGGCACAGTAACAAAATTGACCTAAAACGAACCAAAACGTCCCTATTGGGTCCAAAAAAGTGGATTTGGTGCGTTCGTTTCATTTCTGGACGAATCGGAGCATCGTTTTGTTTTCGTCCTGGATTGGTGCATTAAATGCAACACCAGAATGGTTTTCGGCACAGTAACAAAACTGACCCAAACGAACCAAAACATCACTATTGGGTCCAAAAAAGTGGATTCGGCGCGTTCGTTTCATTTCTGGACGAATCGGAGCATCGTTTTGTTTCGGGCACGTATCGGTGCATTAAATGCAACCCCGGCATGGTTGTTGGCGCAGTAACGAAACTGACCCAAACAAACCAAAACATCACTATTGGGTCCAAAAAAGTTGATTCGGTGCGTTCGTTTCATTTCTGGACGAATCGGAGCATCGTTTTGTTTCGGACACGTATCGGTGCATTAAATGCAACCCCGGCATGGTTTTCGGCACGGTAACGAAACTGACCCAAACGAACCAAAACATCACTATTGGGTCCAAAAAAGTGGATTGGGTGTGTTCGTTTCGTTTCTGGATGAATCGGAGCATCCTTTCATTTCTGGCCCGTATCGGTGCATTAAATGCAACACCGGCATGGTTTTTGGCACAGTAACGTAACTGAACCAAACGAACCAAAACATCACTATTTGGTCCAAAAAATTGGATTGGGTGCATTCATTTCGTTTCTGGACGAATCGGAGCATCATTTTGTTTCGGGCCTGTATCGGTGCATTAAATGCATAAATGGCATGGTTTTCGGCACAGTAACAAAACTGACCCAAAAGGAACCAAAACATCACTATTGGGTCCAAAAAAGTGGATTCAGTGCATTCATTTCGTTTCTGGACGAATCGGTGCATCGTTTCATTTCCGGCCCGGATCAGGGAATTAAATGCAACACCGGCATGGTTTTCGGCACAGAAACGAAACTGACCCAAACGAACCAAAACATCACTATTGGGTCAGAAAAAGTGGATTCGGCGCGTTCGTTTCATTTCTAGACGAATCGGAGCATCGTTTTGTTTCGGGCACGTATCGGTGCATTAAATGCAACCCCGGCATGGTTTTTGGCACAGTAACGAAACTGATCCAAACGAACCAAAACATCACTATTGGGTCAAAAAGTGGATTGGGTTGGTTCGTTTCATTTCTCGACGAATCGGTGCACCGTTTCATTTCCGGACCGGATCGATGCATTTAATGCAACACCGGCATGGTTTTCGGCACAGTAACAAAATTGACCTAAAACGAACCAAAACGTCCCTATTGGGTCCAAAAAAGTGGATTTGGTGCGTTCGTTTCATTTCTGGATGAATCGGAGCATCGTTTTGTTTTCGTCCTGGATTGGTGCATTAAATGCAACACCAGAATGGTTTTCGGCACAGTAACAAAACTGACCCAAACGAACCAAAACATCACTATTGGGTCCAAAAAAGTGGATTCGGCGCGTTCGTTTCATTTCTGGACGAATCGGAGCATCGTTTTGTTTCGGGCACGTATCGGTGCATTAAATGCAACCCCGGCATGGTTGTTGGCGCAGTAACAAAACTGACCCAAACGAACCAAAACATCACTATTGGGTCCAAAAAAGTTGATTCGGTGCGTTCGTTTCATTTCTGGACGAATCGGAGCATCGTTTTGTTTCGGACACGTATCGGTGCATTAAATGCAACCCCGGCATGGTTTTCGACACGGTAACGAAACTGACCCAAACGAACCAAAACATCACTATTGGGTCCAAAAAAGTGGATTGGGTGTGTTCGTTTCGTTTCTGGATGAATCGGTGCATCCTTTCATTTCTGGCCCGTATCGGTGCATTAAATGCAACACCGGCATGGTTTTTGGCACAGTAACGTAACTGAACCAAACGAACCAAAACATCACTATTTGGTCCAAAAAATTGGATTGGGTGCATTCATTTCGTTTCTGGACGAATCGGAGCATCATTTTGTTTCGGGCCTGTATCGGTGCATTAAATGCATAAATGGCATGGTTTTCGGCACAGTAACAAAACTGACCCAAAAGGAACCAAAACATCACTATTGGGTCCAAAAAAGTGGATTCAGTGCATTCATTTCGTTTCTGGACGAATCGGTGCATCGTTTCATTTCTGGCCCGGATCAGGGAATTAAATGCAACACCGGCATGGTTTTCGGCACAGAAACGAAACTGACCCAAACGAACCAAAACATCACTATTGGGTCAGAAAAAGTGGATTCGGCGCGTTCGTTTCATTTCTAGACGAATCGGAGCATCGTTTTGTTTCGGGCACGTATCGGTGCATTAAATGCAACCCCGGCATGGTTTTTGGCACAGTAACGAAACTGATCCAAACGAACCAAAACATCACTATTGGGTCAAAAAGTGGATTGGGTTGGTTCGTTTCATTTCTCGACGAATCGGTGCACCGTTTCATTTCCGGACCGGATCGATGCATTTAATGCAACACCGGCATGGTTTTCGGCACAGTAACAAAATTGACCTAAAATGAACCAAAACGTCCCTATTGGGTCCAAAAAAGTGGATTTGGTGCGTTCGTTTCATTTCTGGATGAATCGGAGCATCGTTTTGTTTTCGTCCTGGATTGGTGCATTAAATGCAACACCAGAATGGTTTTCGGCACAGTAACAAAACTGACCCAAACGAACCAAAACATCACTATTGGGTCCAAAAAAGCGGATTCGGCGCGTTCGTTTCATTTCTGGACGAATCGGAGCATCGTTTTGTTTCGGGCACGTATCGGTGCATTAAATGCAACCCCGGCATGGTTGTTGGCGCAGTAACGAAACTGACCCAAACGAACCAAAACATCACTATTGGGTCCAAAAAAGTTGATTCGGTGCGTTCGTTTCATTTCTGGACGAATCGGAGCATCGTTTTGTTTCGGACACGTATCGGTGCATTAAATGCAACCCCGGCATGGTTTTCGGCACGGTAACGAAACTGACCCAAACGAACCAAAACATCACTATTGGGTCCAAAAAAGTGGTTTGGGTGTGTTCGTTTCGTTTCTGGATGAATCGGTGCATCCTTTCATTTCTGGCCCGTATCGGTGCATTAAATGCAACACCGGCATGGTTTTTGGCACAGTAACGTAACTGAACCAAACGAACCAAAACATCACTATTTGGTCCAAAAAATTGGATTGGGTGCATTCATTTCGTTTCTGGACGAATCGGAGCATCATTTTGTTTCGGGCCTGTATCGGTGCATTAAATGCATAAATGGCATGGTTTTCGGCACAGTAACAAAACTGACCCAAAAGGAACCAAAACATCACTATTGGGTCCAAAAAAGTGGATTCAGTGCATTCATTTCATTTCTGGACGAATCGGTGCATCGTTTCATTTCCGGCCCGGATCAAGGAACTAAATACAACACCGGCATGGTTTTCGGCACAGAAACGAAACTGACCCAAACGAACCAAAACATCACTATTGGGTCAGAAAAAGTGGATTCGGCGCGTTCGTTTCATTTCTAGACGAATCGGAGCATCGTTTTGTTTCGGGCACGTATCGGTGCATTAAATGCAACCCCGGCATGGTTTTTGGCACAGTAACGAAACTGATCCAAACGAACCAAAACATCACTATTGGGTCAAAAAGTGGATTGGGTTGGTTCGTTTCATTTCTCGACGAATCGGTGCACCGTTTCATTTCCGGACCGGATCGATGCATTTAATGCAACACCGGCATGGTTTTCGGCACAGTAACAAAATTGACCTAAAACGAACCAAAACGTCCCTATTGGGTCCAAAAAAGTGGATTTGGTGCGTTCGTTTCATTTCTGGACGAATCGGAGCATCGTTTTGTTTTCGTCCTGGATTGGTGCATTAAATGCAACACCAGAATGGTTTTCGGCACAGTAACAAAACTGACCCAAACGAACCAAAACATCACTATTGGGTCCAAAAAAGTGGATTCGGCGCGTTCGTTTCATTTCTGGACGAATCGGAGCATCGTTTTGTTTCGGGCACGTATCGGTGCATTAAATGCAACCCCGGCATGGTTGTTGGCGCAGTAACGAAACTGACCCAAACGAACCAAAACATCACTATTGGGTCCAAAAAAGTTGATTCGGTGCGTTCGTTTCATTTCTGGACGAATCGGAGCATCGTTTTGTTTCGGACACGTATCGGTGCATTAAATGCAACCCCGGCATGGTTTTCGGCACGGTAACGAAACTGACCCAAACGAACCAAAACATCACTATTGGGTCCAAAAAAGTGGATTGGGTGTGTTCGTTTCGTTTCTGGATGAATCGGAGCATCCTTTCATTTCTGGCCCGTATCGGTGCATTAAATGCAACACCGGCATGGTTTTTGGCACAGTAACGTAACTGAACCAAACGAACCAAAACATCACTATTTGGTCCAAAAAATTGGATTGGGTGCATTCATTTCGTTTCTGGACGAATCGGAGCATCATTTTATTTCGGGCCTGTATCGGTGCATTAAATGCATTAATGGCATGGTTTTCGGCACAGTAACAAAACTGACCCAAAAGGAACCAAAACATCACTATTGGGTCCAAAAAAGTGGATTCAGTGCATTCATTTCGTTTCTGGACGAATCGGTGCATCGTTTCATTTCCGGCCCGGATCAGGGAATTAAATGCAACACCGGCATGGTTTTCGGCACAGAAACGAAACTGACCCAAACGAACCAAAACATCACTATTGGGTCAGAAAAAGTGGATTCGGCGCGTTCGTTTCATTTCTAGACGAATCGGAGCATCGTTTTGTTTCGGGCACGTATCGGTGCATTAAATGCAACCCCGGCATGGTTTTTGGCACAGTAACGAAACTGATCCAAACGAACCAAAACATCACTATTGGGTCAAAAAGTGGATTGGGTTGGTTCGTTTCATTTCTCGACGAATCGGTGCACCGTTTCATTTCCGGACCGGATCGATGCATTTAATGCAACACCGGCATGGTTTTCGGCACAGTAACAAAATTGACCTAAAACGAACCAAAACGTCCCTATTGGGTCCAAAAAAGTGGATTTGGTGCGTTCGTTTCATTTCTGGACGAATCGGAGCATCGTTTTGTTTTCGTCCTGGATTGGTGCATTAAATGCAACACCAGAATGGTTTTCGGCACAGTAACAAAACTGAACCAAACAAACCAAAACATCACTATTGGGTCCAAAAAAGTTGATTCGGTGCGTTCGTTTCATTTCTGGACGAATCGGAGCATCGTTTTGTTTCGGACACGTATCGGTGCATTAAATGCAACCCCGGCATGGTTTTCGGGTTGGTTCGTTTCATTTCTCGACGAATCGGTGCACCGTTTCATTTCCGGACCGGATCGATGCATTTAATGCAACACCGGCATGGTTTTCGGCACAGTAACAAAATTGACCTAAAACGAACCAAAACGTCCCTATTGGGTCCAAAAAAGTGGATTTGGTGCGTTCGTTTCATTTCTGGATGAATCGGAGCATCGTTTTGTTTTTGTCCTGGATTGGTGCATTAAATGCAACACCAGAATGGTTTTCGGCACAGTAACAAAACTGAACCAAACAAACCAAAACATCACTATTGGGTCCAAAAAAGTTGATTCGGTGCGTTCGTTTCATTTCTGGACGAATCGGAGCATCGTTTTGTTTCGGACACGTATCGGTGCATTAAATGCAACCCCGGCATGGTTTTCGGCACGGTAACGAAACTGACCCAAACGAACCAAAACATCACTATTGGGTCCAAAAAAGTGGATTGGGTGTGTTCGTTTCGTTTCTGGATGAATCGGAGCATCCTTTCATTTCTGGCCCGTATCGGTGCATTAAATGCAACACCGGCATGCTTTTTGGCACAGTAACGTAACTGAACCAAACGAACCAAAACATCACTATTTGGTCCAAAAAATTGGATTGGGTGCATTCATTTCGTTTCTGGACGAATCGGAGCATCATTTTGTTTCGGGCACGTATCGGTGCATTAAATGTAACCCCGGCATGGTTGTTGGCGCAGTAACGAAACTGACCCAAACGAACCAAAACATCACTATTGGGTCAAAAAAAGTAGATTGTGTGCGTTCGTTTCGTTTCTTGTCGAATCGATGCATCGTTTCATTTCCGGCCCGGATCGGTGCATTAAATGTAACACCGGCATGGTTTTCGGCACAGTAACGAAACTGACCCAAATGAAACAAAACATCACTATTGGGTCAAAAAAGTGGATTGGGTTCGTTCGTTTAATTTCTGGACGAATCGGTGCACCATTTCATTTCCGGCCCGGATCGGTGCATTAAATGCAACACCGGCATGGTTTTTAGCACAGTAACAAAACTGACCCAAAAGGAACCAAAACATCACTATTGGGTCCAAAAAAGTGGATTCAGTGGATTCATTTCGTTTCTAGACGAATCGGTGGATCGTTTCATTTCCGGCCCGGATCAGGGAATTAAATGCAACACCGGCATGGTTTTCGGCACAGTAACGAAACTGACCCAAACGAACCAAAACATCACTATTGGGTCCAAAAAAGTGGATTCGGTGCGTTCGTTTCATTTCTGGACGAATCGGAGCATCGTTTTGTTTCGGGCACGTATCAGTGCATTAAATGCAACCCCGGCATGGTTGTTGGCGCAGTAACGAAACTGACCCAAACGAACCAAAACATCACTATTGGGTCAAAAAAAGTAGATTGTGTGCGTTCGTTTCGTTTCTTGTCGAATCGATGCATAGTTTCATTTCCAGCCCGGATCGGTGCATTAAATGCAACCCCGGCATGGTTTTCGGCACGGTAACGAAACTGACCCAAACGAACCAAAACATCACTATTGGGTCCAAAAAAGTGGATTGGGTGTGTTCGTTTCGTTTCTGGATGAATCGGAGCATCCTTTCATTTCTGGCCCGTATCGGTGCATTAAATGCAACACCGGCATGGTTTTTGGCACAGTAACGTAACTGAACCAAACGAACCAAAACATCACTATTTGGTCCAAAAAATTGGATTGGGTGCATTCATTTCGTTTCTGGACGAATCGGAGCATCATTTTATTTCGGGCCTGTATCGGTGCATTAAATGCATTAATGGCATGGTTTTCGGCACAGTAACAAAACTGACCCAAAAGGAACCAAAACATCACTATTGGGTCCAAAAAAGTGGATTCAGTGCATTCATTTCGTTTCTGGACGAATCGGTGCATCGTTTCATTTCCGGCCCGGATCAGGGAATTAAATGCAACACCGGCATGGTTTTCGGCACAGAAACGAAACTGACCCAAACGAACCAAAACATCACTATTGGGTCAGAAAAAGTGGATTCGGCGCGTTCGTTTCATTTCTAGACGAATCGGAGCATCGTTTTGTTTCGGGCACGTATCGGTGCATTAAATGCAACCCCGGCATGGTTTTTGGCACAGTAACGAAACTGATCCAGACGAACCAAAACATCACTATTGGGTCAAAAAGTGGATTGGGTTGGTTCGTTTCATTTCTCGACGAATCGGTGCACCGTTTCATTTCCGGACCCGATCGATGCATTTAATGCAACACCGGCATGGTTTTCGGCACAGTAACAAAATTGACCTAAAACGAACCAAAACGTCCCTATTGGGTCCAAAAAAGTGGATTTGGTGCGTTCGTTTCATTTCTGGACGAATCGGAGCATCGTTTTGTTTTCGTCCTGGATTGGTGCATTAAATGCAACACCAGAATGGTTTTCGGCACAGTAACAAAACTGACCCAAACGAACCAAAACATCACTATTGGGTCCAAAAAAGTGGATTCGGCGCGTTCGTTTCATTTCTGGACGAATCGGAGCATCGTTTTGTTTCGGGCACGTATCGGTGCATTAAATGCAACCCCGGCATGGTTGTTGGCGCAGTAACGAAACTGACCCAAACAAACCAAAACATCACTATTGGGTCCAAAAAAGTTGATTCGGTGCGTTCGTTTCATTTCTGGACGAATCGGAGCATCGTTTTGTTTCGGACATGTATCGGTGCATTAAATGCAACCCCGGCATGGTTTTCGGCACGGTAACGAAACTGACCCAAACGAACCAAAACATCACTATTGGGTCCAAAAAAGTGGATTGGGTGTGTTCGTTTCGTTTCTGGATGAATCGGTGCATCCTTTCATTTCTGGCCCGTATCGGTGCATTAAATGCAACACCGGCATGGTTTTTGGCACAGTAACGTAACTGAACCAAACGAACCAAAACATCACTATTTGGTCCAAAAAATTGGATTGGGTGCATTCATTTCGTTTCTGGACGAATCGGAGCATCATTTTGTTTCGGGCCTGTATCGGTGCATTAAATGCATAAATGGCATGGTTTTCGGCACAGTAACAAAACTGACCCAAAAGGAACCAAAACATCACTATTGGGTCCAAAAAAGTGGATTCAGTGCATTCATTTCGTTTCTGGACGAATCGGTGCATCGTTTCATTTCCGGCCCGGATCAGGGAATTAAATGCAACACCGGCATGGTTTTCGGCACAGAAACGAAACTGACCCAAACGAACCAAAACATCACTATTGGGTCAGAAAAAGTGGATTCGGCGCGTTCGTTTCATTTCTAGACGAATCGGAGCATCGTTTTGTTTCGGGCACGTATCGGTGCATTAAATGCAACCCCGGCATGGTTTTTGGCACAGTAACGAAACTGATCCAAACGAACCAAAACATCACTATTGGGTCAAAAAGTGGATTGGGTTGGTTCGTTTCATTTCTCGACGAATCGGTGCACCGTTTCATTTCCGAACCGGATCGATGCATTTAATGCAACACCGGCATGGTTTTCGGCACAGTAACAAAATTGACCTAAAACGAACCAAAACGTCCCTATTGGGTCCAAAAAAGTGGATTTGGTGCGTTCGTTTCATTTCTGGACGAATCGGAGCATCGTTTTGTTTTCGTCCTGGATTGGTGCATTAAATGCAACACCAGAATGGTTTTCGGCACAGTAACAAAACTGACCCAAACGAACCAAACCATCACTATTGGGTCCAAAAAAGTGGATTCAGCGCGTTCGTTTCATTTCTGGACGAATCGGAGCATCGTTTTGTTTCGGGCACGTATCGGTGCATTAAATGCAACCCCGGCATGGTTGTTGGCGCAGTAACGAAACTGACCCAAACGAACCAAAACATCACTATTGGGTCCAAAAAAGTTGATTCGGTGCGTTCGTTTCATTTCTGGACGAATCGGAGCATCGTTTTGTTTCGGACACGTATCGGTGCATTAAATGCAACCCCGGCATGGTTTTCGGCACGGTAACGAAACTGACCCAAACGAACCAAAACATCACTATTGGGTCCAAAAAAGTGGATTGGGTGTGTTCGTTTCGTTTCTGGATGAATCGGAGCATCCTTTCATTTCTGGCCCGTATCGGTGCATTAAATGCAACACCGGCATGGTTTTTGGCACAGTAACGTAACTGAACCAAACGAACCAAAACATCACTATTTGGTCCAAAAAATTGGATTGGGTGCATTCATTTCGTTTCTGGACGAATCGGAGCATCATTTTGTTTCGGGCCTGTATCGGTGCACTAAATGCATTAATGGCATGGTTTTCGGCACAGTAACAAAACTGACCCAAAAGGAACCAAAACATCACTATTGGGTCCAAAAAAGTGGATTCAGTGCATTCATTTCGTTTCTGGACGAATCGGTGCATCGTTTCATTTCTGGCCCGGATCAGGGAATTAAATGCAACACCGGCATGGTTTTCGGCACAGAAACGAAACTGACCCAAACGAACTAAAACATCACTATTGGGTCAGAAAAAGTGGATTCGGCGCGTTCGTTTCATTTCTAGACGAATCGGAGCATCGTTTTGTTTCGGGCACGTATCGGTGCATTAAATGCAACCCCGGCATGGTTTTTGGCACAGTAACGAAACTGATCCAAACAAACCAAAACATCACTATTGGGTCAAAAAGTGGATTGGGTTGGTTCGTTTCATTTCTCGACGAATCGGTGCACCGTTTCATTTCCGGACCGGATCGATGCATTTAATGCAACACCGGCATGGTTTTCGGCACAGTAACAAAATTGACCTAAAACGAACCAAAACGTCCCTATTGGGTCCAAAAAAGTGGATTTGGTGCGTTCGTTTCATTTCTGGACGAATCGGAGCATCGTTTTGTTTTCGTCCTGGATTGGTGCATTAAATGCAACACCAGAATGGTTTTCGGCACAGTAACAAAACTGAACCAAACAAACCAAAACATCACTATTGGGTCCAAAAAAGTTGATTCGGTGCGTTCGTTTCATTTCTGGACGAATCGGAGCATCGTTTTGTTTCAGACACGTATCGGTGCATTAAATGCAACCCCGGCATGGTTTTCGGGTTGGTTCGTTTCATTTCTCGACGAATCGGTGCACCGTTTCATTTCCGGACCGGATCGATGCATTTAATGCAACACCGGCATGGTTTTCGGCACAGTAACAAAATTGACCTAAAACGAACCAAAACGTCCCTATTGGGTCCAAAAAAGTGGATTTGGTGCGTTCGTTTCATTTCTGGACGAATCGGAGCATCGTTTTGTTTTCGTCCTGGATTGGTGCATTAAATGCAACACCAGAATGGTTTTCGGCACAGTAACAAAACTGAACCAAACAAACC
This sequence comes from Echinochloa phyllopogon, assembly GCA_033239725.1. Classification (NCBI taxonomy): domain Eukaryota; kingdom Viridiplantae; phylum Streptophyta; class Magnoliopsida; order Poales; family Poaceae; genus Echinochloa; species Echinochloa phyllopogon. The sequence goes on from BTCW01000018.1 coordinate 38,292,030, forward strand.
AAAACATCACTATTGGGTCCAAAAAAGTTGATTCGGTGCGTTCGTTTCATTTCTGGACGAATCGGAGCATCGTTTTGTTTCGGACACGTATCGGTGCATTACATGCAACCCCGGCATGGTTTTCGGCACAGTAACGAAACTGACCCAAACGAACCAAAACATCACTATTGGGTCCAAAAAAGTGGATTGGGTGTGTTCGTTTCGTTTCTGGATGAATCGGTGCATCCTTTCATTTCTGGCCCGTATTGGTGCGTTAAATGCAACACCGGCATGCTTTTTGGCACAGTAACGTAACTGAACCAAACGAACCAAAACATCACTATTTGGTCCAAAAAATTGGATTGGGTGCATTCATTTCGTTTCTGGACGAGTCGGAGCATCATTTTGTTTCGGGCACGTATCGGTGCATTAAATGTAACCCCGGCATGGTTGTTGGCGCAGTAACGAAACTGACCCAAACGAACCAAAACATCACTATTGGGTCAAAAAAAGTAGATTGTGTGCGTTCGTTTCGTTTCTTGTCGAATCGATGCATCGTTTCATTTCCGGCCCAGATCGGTGCATTAAATGTAACACCGGCATGGTTTTCGGCACAGTAACGAAACTGACCCAAATGAAACAAAACATCACTATTGGGTCAAAAAAGTGGATTGGGTTCGTTCGTTTAATTTCTGGACGAATCGGTGCACCATTTCATTTCCGGCCCGGATCGGTGCATTAAATGCAACACCGGCATGGTTTTTGGCACAGTAACAAAACTGACCCAAAAGGAACCAAAACATCACTATTGGGTCCAAAAAAGTGGATTCAGTGGATTCATTTCGTTTCTAGACGAATCGGTGGATCGTTTCATTTCCGGCCCGGATCAGGGAATTAAATGCAACACCGGCATGGTTTTCGGCACAGTAACGAAACTGACCCAAACGAACCAAAACATCACTATTGGGTCCAAAAAAGTGGATTCGGTGCGTTCGTTTCATTTCTGGACGAATCGGAGCATCGTTTTGTTTCGGGCACGTATCAGTGCATTAAATGCAACCCCGGCATGGTTGTTGGCGCAGTAACGAAACTGACCCAAACGAACCAAAACATCACTATTGGGTCAAAAAAAGTAGATTGTGTGCGTTCGTTTCGTTTCTTGTCGAATCGATGCATAGTTTCATTTCCAGCCCGGATCGGTGCATTAAATGTAACACCGGCATGGTTTTCGGCACAGTAACGAAACTGACCCAAATGAAACAAAACATCACTATTGGGTCAAAAAAGTGGATTGGGTGCGTTCGTTTAATTTCTGGACGAATCGGTGCACCATTTCATTTCCGGCCCGGATCGGTGCATTAAATGCAACACCGGCATGGTTTTCGGCACAATAACGAAACTGACCCAAAAGGAACCAAAACATCACTATTGGGTCCAAAAAAGTGGATTCAGTGCATTCATTTCGTTTCTGGACGAATCGGTGCATCGTTTCATTTCCGGCCCGGATCAGGGAATTAAATGCAACACCGGCATGGTTTTCGGCACAGAAACGAAACTGACCCAAACGAACCAAAACATCACTATTGGGTCAGAAAAAGTGGATTCGGCGCGTTCGTTTCATTTCTAGACGAATCGGAGCATCGTTTTGTTTCGGGCACGTATCGGTGCATTAAATGCAACCCCGGCATGGTTTTTGGCACAATAACGAAACTGATCCTAATGAAACAAAACATCACTATTGGGTCAAAAAGTGGATTGGGTTGGTTCGTTTCATTTCTCGACGAATCGGTGCACCGTTTCATTTCCGGACCGGATCGATGCATTTAATGCAACACCGGCATGGTTTTCGGCACAGTAACAAAATTGACCTAAAACGAACCAAAACGTCCCTATTGGGTCCAAAAAAGTGGATTTGGTGCGTTCGTTTCATTTCTGGACGAATCGGAGCATCGTTTTGTTTTCGTCCTGGATTGGTGCATTAAATGCAACACCAGAATGGTTTTCGGCACAGTAACAAAACTGAACCAAACAAACCAAAACATCACTATTGGGTCCAAAAAAGTTGATTCGGTGCGTTCGTTTCATTTCTGGACGAATCGGAGCATCGTTTTGTTTCGGACACGTATCGGTGCATTAAATGCAACCCCGGCATGGTTTTCGGGTTGGTTCGTTTCATTTCTCGACGAATCGGTGCACCGTTTCATTTCCGGACCGGATCGATGCATTTAATGCAACACCGGCATGGTTTTCGGCACAGTAACAAAATTGACCTAAAACGAACCAAAACGTCCCTATTGGGTCCAAAAAAGTGGATTTGGTGCGTTCGTTTCATTTCTGGACGAATCGGAGCATCGTTTTGTTTTCGTCCTGGATTGGTGCATTAAATGCAACACCAGAATGGTTTTCGGCACAGTAACAAAACTGAACCAAACAAACCAAAACATCACTATTGGGTCCAAAAAAGTTGATTCGGTGCGTTCGTTTCATTTCTGGACGAATCGGAGCATCGTTTTGTTTCGGACACGTATCGGTGCATTAAATGCAACCCCGGCATGGTTTTCGGCACAGTAACGAAACTGACCCAAACGAACCAAAACATCACTATTGGGTCCAAAAAAGTGGATTGGGTGTGTTCGTTTCGTTTCTGGATGAATCGGTGCATCCTTTCATTTCTGGCCCGTATTGGTGCATTAAATGCAACACCGGCATGCTTTTTGGCACAGTAACGTAACTGAACCAAACGAACCAAAACATCACTATTTGGTCCAAAAAATTGGATTGGGTGCATTCATTTCGTTTCTGGACGAATCGGAGCATCATTTTGTTTCGGGCACGTATCGGTGCATTAAATGTAACCCCGGCATGGTTGTTGGCGCAGTAACGAAACTGACCCAAACGAACCAAAACATCACTATTGGGTCAAAAAAAGTAGATTGTGTGCGTTCGTTTCGTTTCTTGTCGAATCGATGCATCGTTTCATTTCCGGCCCGGATCGGTGCATTAAATGTAACACCGGCATGGTTTTCGGCACAATAACGAAACTGACCCAAAAGGAACCAAAACATCACTATTGGGTCCAAAAAAGTGGATTGGGTGTGTTCGTTTCGTTTCTGGATGAATCGGTGCATCCTTTCATTTCTGGCCTGTATCGGTGCATTAAATGCAACCCCGGCATGGTTGTTGGCGCAGTAACGAAACTGACCCAAACGAACCAAAACATCACTATTGGGTCAAAAAAAGTAGATTGTGTGCGTTCGTTTCGTTTCTTGTCGAATCGATGCATCGTTTCATTTCCGGTCCGGATCGGTGCATTAAATGTAACACCGGCATGGTTTTCGGCACAGTAACGAAACTGACCCAAATGAAACAAAACATCACTATTGGGTCAAAAAAGTGGATTGGGTTCGTTCGTTTAATTTCTGGACGAATCGGTGCACCATTTCATTTCCGGCCCGGATCGGTGCATTAAATGCAACACCGGCATGGTTTTCGGCACAATAACAAAACTGACCCAAATGAACCAAAACATTACTATTTTGTCCAAAAAAGTGGATTGGGTGTGTTCGTTTCGTGTCTGGATGAATCGGTGCATCCTTTCATTTCTGGCCTGTATCGGTGCATTAAATGCAACACCGGCATGGTTTTTGGCACAGTAACAAAACTGACCCAAAAGGAACCAAAACATCACTATTGGGTCCAAAAAAGTGGATTCAGTGGATTCATTTCGTTTCTAGACGAATCGGTGGATCGTTTCATTTCCGGCCCGGATCAGGGAATTAAATGCAACACCGGCATGGTTTTCGGCACAATAACGAAACTGACCCAAACGAACCAAAACATCACTATTGGGTCCAAAAAAGTGGATTCGGTGCGTTCGTTTCATTTCTGGACGAATCGGAGCATCGTTTTGTTTCGGGCACGTATCAGTGCATTAAATGCAACCCCGGCATGGTTGTTGGCGCAGTAACGAAACTGACCCAAACGAACCAAAACATCACTATTGGGTCAAAAAAAGTAGATTGTGTGCGTTCGTTTCGTTTCTTGTCGAATCGATGCATAGTTTCATTTCCAGCCCGGATCGGTGCATTAAATGTAACACCGGCATGGTTTTCGGCACAGTAACGAAACTGACCCAAATGAAACAAAACATCACTATTGGGTCAAAAAAGTGGATTGGGTGCGTTCGTTTAATTTCTGGACGAATCGGTGCACCATTTCATTTCCGACCCGGATCGGTGCATTAAATGCAACACCGGCATGGTTTTCGGCACAATAACGAAACTGACCCAAAAGGAACCAAAACATCACTATTGGGTCCAAAAAAGTGGATTCAGTGCATTCATTTCGTTTCTGGACGAATCGGTGCATCGTTTCATTTCCGGCCCGGATCAGGGAATTAAATGCAACACCGGCATGGTTTTCGGCACAGAAACGAAACTGACCCAAACGAACCAAAACATCACTATTGGGTCAGAAAAAGTGGATTCGGCGCGTTCGTTTCATTTCTAGACGAATCGGAGCATCGTTTTGTTTCGGGCACGTATCGGTGCATTAAATGCAACCCCGGCATGGTTTTTGGCACAATAACGAAACTGATCCAAATGAAACAAAACATCACTATTGGGTCAAAAAGTGGATTGGGTTGGTTCGTTTCATTTCTCGACGAATCGGTGCACCGTTTCATTTCCGGACCGGATCGATGCATTTAATGCAACACCGGCATGGTTTTCGGCACAGTAACAAAATTGACCTAAAACGAACCAAAACGTCCCTATTGGGTCCAAAAAAGTGGATTTGGTGCGTTCGTTTCATTTCTGGACGAATCGGAGCATCGTTTTGTTTTCGTCCTGGATTGGTGCATTAAATGCAACACCAGAATGGTTTTCGGCACAGTAACAAAACTGAACCAAACAAACCAAAACATCACTATTGGGTCCAAAAAAGTTGATTCGGTGCGTTCGTTTCATTTCTGGACGAATCGGAGCATCGTTTTGTTTCGGACACGTATCGGTGCATTAAATGCAACCCCGGCATGGTTTTCGGGTTGGTTCGTTTCATTTCTCGACGAATCGGTGCACCGTTTCATTTCCGGACCGGATCGATGCATTTAATGCAACACCGGCATGGTTTTCGGCACAGTAACAAAATTGACCTAAAACGAACCAAAACGTCCCTATTGGGTCCAAAAAAGTGGATTTGGTGCGTTCGTTTCATTTCTGGACGAATCGGAGCATCGTTTTGTTTTCGTCCTGGATTGGTGCATTAAATGCAACACCAGAATGGTTTTCGGCACAGTAACAAAACTGAACCAAACAAACCAAAACATCACTATTGGGTCCAAAAAAGTTGATTCGGTGCGTTCGTTTCATTTCTGGACGAATCGGAGCATCGTTTTGTTTCGGACACGTATCGGTGCATTAAATGCAACCCCGGCATGGTTTTCGGCACAGTAACGAAACTGACCCAAACGAACCAAAACATCACTATTGGGTCCAAAAAAGTGGATTGGGTGTGTTCGTTTCGTTTCTGGATGAATCGGTGCATCCTTTCATTTCTGGCCCGTATTGGTGCATTAAATGCAACACCGGCATGCTTTTTGGCACAGTAACGTAACTGAACCAAACGAACCAAAACATCACTATTTGGTCCAAAAAATTGGATTGGGTGCATTCATTTCGTTTCTGGACGAATCGGAGCATCATTTTGTTTCGGGCACGTATCGGTGCATTAAATGTAACCCCGGCATGGTTGTTGGCGCAGTAACGAAACTGACCCAAACGAACCAAAACATCACTATTGGGTCAAAAAAAGTAGATTGTGTGCGTTCGTTTCGTTTCTTGTCGAATCGATGCATCGTTTCATTTCCGGCCCGGATCGGTGCATTAAATGTAACACCGGCATGGTTTTCGGCACAATAACGAAACTGACCCAAAAGGAACCAAAACATCACTATTGGGTCCAAAAAAGTGGATTGGGTGTGTTCGTTTCGTTTCTGGATGAATCGGTGCATCCTTTCATTTCTGGCCTGTATCGGTGCATTAAATGCAACCCCGGCATGGTTGTTGGCGCAGTAACGAAACTGACCCAAACGAACCAAAACATCACTATTGGGTCAAAAAAAGTAGATTGTGTGCGTTCGTTTCGTTTCTTGTCGAATCGATGCATCGTTTCATTTCCGGTCCGGATCGGTGCATTAAATGTAACACCGGCATGGTTTTCGGCACAGTAACGAAACTGACCCAAATGAAACAAAACATCACTATTGGGTCAAAAAAGTGGATTGGGTTCGTTCGTTTAATTTCTGGACGAATCGGTGCACCATTTCATTTCCGGCCCGGATCGGTGCATTAAATGCAACACCGGCATGGTTTTCGGCACAATAACAAAACTGACCCAAATGAACCAAAACATTACTATTTTGTCCAAAAAAGTGGATTGGGTGTGTTCGTTTCGTGTCTGGATGAATCGGTGCATCCTTTCATTTCTGGCCTGTATCGGTGCATTAAATGCAACACCGGCATGGTTTTTGGCACAGTAACAAAACTGACCCAAAAGGAACCAAAACATCACTATTGGGTCCAAAAAAGTGGATTCAGTGGATTCATTTCGTTTCTAGACGAATCGGTGGATCGTTTCATTTCCGGCCCGGATCAGGGAATTAAATGCAACACCGGCATGGTTTTCGGCACAATAACGAAACTGACCCAAACGAACCAAAACATCACTATTGGGTCCAAAAAAGTGGATTCGGTGCGTTCGTTTCATTTCTGGACGAATCGGAGCATCGTTTTGTTTCGGGCACGTATCAGTGCATTAAATGCAACCCCGGCATGGTTGTTGGCGCAGTAACGAAACTGACCCAAACGAACCAAAACATCACTATTGGGTCAAAAAAAGTAGATTGTGTGCGTTCGTTTCGTTTCTTGTCGAATCGATGCATAGTTTCATTTCCAGCCCGGATCGGTGCATTAAATGTAACACCGGCATGGTTTTCGGCACAGTAACGAAACTGACCCAAATGAAACAAAACATCACTATTGGGTCAAAAAAGTGGATTGGGTGCGTTCGTTTAATTTCTGGACGAATCGGTGCACCATTTCATTTCCGACCCGGATCGGTGCATTAAATGCAACACCGGCATGGTTTTCGGCACAATAACGAAACTGACCCAAAAGGAACCAAAACATCACTATTGGGTCCAAAAAAGTGGATTCAGTGCATTCATTTCGTTTCTGGACGAATCGGTGCATCGTTTCATTTCCGGCCCGGATCAGGGAATTAAATGCAACACCGGCATGGTTTTCGGCACAGAAACGAAACTGACCCAAACGAACCAAAACATCACTATTGGGTCAGAAAAAGTGGATTCGGCGCGTTCGTTTCATTTCTAGACGAATCGGAGTATCGTTTTGTTTCGGGCACGTATCGGTGCATTAAATGCAACCCCGGCATGGTTTTTGGCACAGTAACGAAACTGATCCAAATGAAACAAAACATCACTATTGGGTCAAAAAGTGGATTGGGTTGGTTCGTTTCATTTCTCGACGAATCGGTGCACCGTTTCATTTCCGGACCCGATCGATGCATTTAATGCAACACCGGCATGGTTTTCGGCACAGTAACAAAATTGACCTAAAATGAACCAAAACGTCCCTATTGGGTCCAAAAAAGTGGATTTGGTGCGTTCGTTTCATTTCTGGACGAATCGGAGCATCGTTTTGTTTTCGTCCTGGATTGGTGCATTAAATGCAACACCAGAATGGTTTTCGGCACAGTAAAAAAACTGAACCAAACAAACCAAAACATCACTATTGGGTCCAAAAAAGTTGATTCGGTGCGTTCGTTTCATTTCTGGACGAATCGGAGCATCGTTTTGTTTCGGACACGTATCGGTGCATTAAATGCAACCCCGGCATGGTTTTCGGCACAGTAACGAAACTGACCCAAACGAACCAAAACATCACTATTGGGTCAAAAAGTGGATTGGGTTCGTTCATTTTATTTCTGGACGAATCGGTGCACCATTTCATTTCCGGCCCGGATCGGTGCATTAAATGCAACACCGGCATGGTTTTCGGCACAATAACAAAACTGACCCAAATGAACCAAAACATTACTATTTTGTCCAAAAAAGTGGATTGGGTGTGTTCGTTTCGTTTCTGGATGAATCGGTGCATCCTTTCATTTCTGGCCTGTATCGGTGCATTAAATGCAACACCGGCATGGTTTTTGGCACAGTAACAAAACTGACCCAAAAGGAACCAAAACATCACTATTGGGTCCAAAAAAGTGGATTCAGTGGATTCATTTCGTTTCTGGACGAATCGGTGGATCGTTTCATTTCCGGCCCGGATCAGGGAATTAAATGCAACACCGGCATGGTTTTCGGCACAGTAACAAAACTGACCCAAACGAACCAAAACATCACTATTGGGTCCAAAAAAGTGGATTCGGTGCGTTCGTTTCATTTCTGAACGAATCGGAGCATCGTTTTGTTTCGGGCACGTATCAGTGCATTAAATGCAACCCCGGCATGGTTGTTGGCGCAGTAACGAAACTGACCCAAACGAACCAAAACATCACTATTGGGTCAAAAAAAGTAGATTGTGTGCGTTCGTTTCGTTTCTTGTCGAATCGATGCATAGTTTCATTTCCAGCCCGGATCGGTGCATTAAATGTAACACCGGCATGGTTTTCGGCACAGTAACGAAACTGACCCAAATGAAACAAAACATCACTATTGGGTCAAAAAAGTGGATTGGGTGCGTTCGTTTAATTTCTGGACGAATCGGTGCACCATTTCATTTCCGGCCCGGATCGGTGCATTAAATGCAACACCGGCATGGTTTTCGGCACAATAACGAAACTGACCCAAAAGGAACCAAAACATCACTATTGGGTCCAAAAAAGTGGATTCAGTGCATTCATTTCGTTTCTGGACGAATCGGTGCATCGTTTCATTTCTGGCCCGGATCAGGGAATTAAATGCAACACCGGCATGGTTTTCGGCACAGAAACGAAACTGACCCAAACGAACCAAAACATCACTATTGGGTCAGAAAAAGTGGATTCGGCGCGTTCGTTTCATTTCTAGACGAATCGGAGCATCGTTTTGTTTCGGGCACGTATCGGTGCATTAAATGCAACCCCGGCATGGTTTTTGGCACAGTAACGAAACTGATCCAAATGAAACAAAACATCACTATTGGGTCAAAAAGTGGATTGGGTTGGTTCGTTTCATTTCTCGACAAATCGGTGCACCGTTTCATTTCCGGACCCGATCGATGCATTTAATGCAACACCGGCATGGTTTTCGGCACAGTAACAAAATTGACCTAAAACGAACCAAAACGTCCCTATTGGGTCCAAAAAAGTGGATTTGGTGCGTTCGTTTCATTTCTGGACGAATCGGAGCATCGTTTTGTTTTCGTCCTGGATTGGTGCATTAAATGCAACACCAGAATGGTTTTCGGCACAGTAAAAAAACTGAACCAAACAAACCAAAACATCACTATTGGGTCCAAAAAAGTTGATTCGGTGCGTTCGTTTCATTTCTGGACGAATCGGAGCATCGTTTTGTTTCGGACACGTATTGGTGCATTAAATGCAACCCCGGCATGGTTTTCGGCACAGTAACGAAACTGACCCAAACGAACCAAAACATCACTATTGGGTCCAAAAAAGTGGATTGGGTGTGTTCGTTTCGTTTCTGGATGAATCGGAGCATCGTTTTGTTTTCGTCCTGGATTGGTGCATTAAATGCAACACCAGAATGGTTTTCGGCATAGTAAAAAAACTGAACCAAACAAACCAAAACATCACTATTTGGTCCAAAAAATTGGATTGGGTGCATTCATTTCGTTTCTGGACGAATCGGAGCATCATTTTGTTTCGGGCACGTATCGGTGCATTAAATGCAACCCCGGCATGGTTGTTGGCGCAGTAACGAAACTGACCCAAACGAACCAAAACATCACTATTGGGTCAAAAAAAGTAGATTGTGTGCGTTCGTTTCGTTTCTTGTCGAATCAATGCATCGTTTCATTTCCGGCCCGGATCGGTGCATTAAATGTAACACCGGCATGGTTTTCGGCACAGTAACGAAACTGACCCAAATGAAACAAAACATCACTATTGGGTCAAAAAAGTGGATTGGGTTCGTTCGTTTAATTTCTGGACGAATCGGTGCACCATTTCATTTCCAGCCCGGATCGGTGCATTAAATGCAACACCGGCATGGTTTTCGGCACAATAACAAAACTGACCCAAATGAACCAAACCATTACTATTTTGTCCAAAAAAGTGGATTGGGTGTGTTCGTTTCGTTTCTGGATGAATCGGTGCATCCTTTCATTTCTGGCCTGTATCGGTGCATTAAATGCAACACCGGCATGGTTTTTGGCACAGTAACAAAACTGACCCAAAAGGAACCAAAACGTCACTATTGGGTCAGAAAAAGTGGATTCGGCGCGTTCGTTTCATTTCTAGACGAATCGGAGCATCGTTTTGTTTCGGGCACGTATCGGTGCATTAAATGCAACCCTGGCATGGTTTTTGGCGCAGTAACGAAACTGATCCAAACGAACCAAAACATCACTATTGGGTCAAAAAGTGGATTGGGTTGGTTCGTTTCATTTCTCGACGAATCGGTGCACCGTTTCATTTCCGGACCGGATCGATGCATTTAATGCAACACCGGCATGGTTTTCGGCACAGTAACAAAATTGACCTAAAACGAACCAAAACGTCCCTATTGGGTCCAAAAAAGTGGATTTGGTGCGTTCGTTTCATTTCTGGACGAATCGGAGCATCGTTTTGTTTTCGTCCTGGATTGGTGCATTAAATGCAACACCAGAATGGTTTTCGGCACAGTAACAAAACTGAACCGAACAAACCAAAACATCACTATTGGGTCCAAAAAAGTTGATTCGGTGCGTTCGTTTCATTTCTGGACGAATCGGAGCATCGTTTTGTTTCGGACACGTATCGGTGCATTAAATGCAACACCGGCATGGTTTTTGGCACAGTAACGTAACTGAACCAAACGAACCAAAACATCACTATTTGGTCCAAAAAATTGGATTGGGTGCATTCATTTCGTTTCTGGACGAATCGGAGCATCGTTTTGTTTCGGGCACGTATCGGTGCATTAAATGCAACCCCGGCATGGTTTTCGGCACAGTAACGAAACTGACCCAAACGAACCAAAACATCACTATTGGGTCCAAAAAAGTGGATTGGGTGTGTTCGTTTCGTTTCTGGATGAATCGGTGAATCCTTTCATTTCTGGCCCGTATCGGTGCATTAAATGCAACACCGGCATGGTTTTTGGCACAGTAACGTAACTGAACCAAACGAACCAAAACATCACTATTTGGTCCAAAAAATTGGATTGGGTGCATTTATTTCGTTTCTGGACGAATCGGAGCATCATTTTGTTTCGGGCACGTATCGGTGCATTAAATGCAACCCCGGCATGGTTTTCGGCACGGTAACGAAACTGACCCAAACGAACCAAAACATCACTATTGGGTCTAAAAAAGTGGATTGGGTGTGTTCGTTTCGTTTCTGGATGAATCGGTGCATCCTTTCATTTCTGGCCTGTATCGGTGCATGAAATGCAACAATGGCATGGTTTTCGGCACAGTAACAAAACTGACCCAAAAGGAACCAAAACATCACTATTGGGTCCAAAAAAGTGGATTCAGTGCATTCATTTCGTTTCTGGACGAATCGGTGGATCGTTTCATTTCCGGCCCGGATCAGGGAATTAAATGCAACACCGGCATGGTTTTCGGCACAGTAACGAAACTGACCCAAACGAACCAAAACATCACTATTGGGTCCAAAAAAGTGGATTCGGCGCGTTCGTTTCATTTCTGGACGAATCGGAGCATCGTTTTGTTTCGGGCACGTATCGGTGCATTAAATGCAACCCCGGCATGGTTGTTGGCGCAGTAACGAAACTGACCCAAACGAACCAAAACATCACTATTGGGTCCAAAAAAGTTGATTCGGTGCGTTCGTTTCATTTCTCGACGAATCGGAGCATCGTTTTGTTTCGGACACGTATCGGTGCATTAAATGCAACCCCGGCATGGTTTTCGGCACGGTAACGAAACTGACCCAAACGAACCAAAACATCACTATTGGGTCCAAAAAAGTGGATTGGGTGTGTTCGTTTCGTTTCTGGATGAATCGGTGCATCCTTTCATTTCTGGCCCGTATCGGTGCATTAAATGCAACACCGGCATGGTTTTTGGCACAGTAACGTAACTGAACCAAACGAACCAAAACATCACTATTTGGTCCAAAAAATTGGATTGGGTGCATTCATTTTGTTTCTGGACGAATCGGAGCATCATTTTGTTTCGGGCCTGTATCGGTGCATTAAATGCATAAATGGCATGGTTTTCGGCACAGTAACAAAACTGACCCAAAAGGAACCAAAACATCACTATTGGGTCCAAAAAAGTGGATTCAGTGCATTCATTTCATTTCTGGACGAATCGGTGCATCGTTTCATTTCCGGCCCGGATCAGGGAATTAAATGCAACACCGGCATGGTTTTCGGCACAGACACGAAACTGACCCAAACGAACCAAAACATCACTATTGGGTCAGAAAAAGTGGATTCGGCGCGTTCGTTTCATTTCTAGACGAATCGGAGCATCGTTTTGTTTCGGGCACGTATCGGTGCATTAAATGCATCCCCGGCATGGTTTTTGGCACAGTAACGAAACTGATCCAAACGAACCAAAACATCACTATTGGGTCAAAAAGTGGATTGGGTTGGTTCGTTTCATTTCTCGACGAATCGGTGCACCGTTTCATTTCCGGACCGGATCGATGCATTTAATGCAACACCGGCATGGTTTTCGGCACAGTAACAAAATTGACCTAAAACGAACCAAAACGTCCCTATTGGGTCCAAAAAAGTGGATTTGGTGCGTTCGTTTATTTCTGGACGAATCGGAGCATCGTTTTGTTTTCGTCCTGGATTGGTGCATTAAATGCAACACCAGAATGGTTTTCGGCACAGTAACAAAACTGAACCAAACAAACCAAAACATCACTATTGGGTCCAAAAAAGTTGATTCGGTGCGTTCGTTTCATTTCTGGACGAATCGGAGCATCGTTTTGTTTCGGACACGAATCGGTGCATTAAATGCAACCCCGGCATGGTTTTCGGCACAGTAACGAAACTGACCCAAACGAACCAAAACATCACTATTGGGTCCAAAAAAGTGGATTGGGTGTGTTCGTTTCGTTTCTGGATGAATCGGTGCATCCTTTCATTTCTGGCCCGTATCGGTGAATTAAATGCAACACCGGCATGGTTTTCGGCACAGAAACGAAACTGACCCAAATGAACCAAAACATCACTATTGGGTCAGAAAAAGTGGATTCGGCGCGTTCGTTTCATTTCTAGACGAATCGGAGCATCGTTTTGTTTCGGGCACGTATCGGTGCATTAAATGCAACCCTGGCATGGTTTTTGGCGCAGTAACGAAACTGATCCAAACGAACCAAAACATCACTATTGGGTCAAAAAGTGGATTGGGTTGGTTCGTTTCATTTCTCGACGAATCGGTGCACCGTTTCATTTCCGGACCGGATCGATGCATTTAATGCAACACCGGCATGGTTTTCGGCACAGTAACAAAATTGACCTAAAACGAACCAAAACGTCCCTATTGGGTCCAAAAAAGTGGATTTGGTGCGTTCGTTTCATTTCTGGACGAATCGGAGCATCGTTTTGTTTTCGTCCTGGATTGGTGCATTAAATGCAACACCAGAATGGTTTTCGGCACAGTAACAAAACTGAACCAAACAAACCAAAACATCACTATTGGGTCCAAAAAAGTTGATTCGGTGCGTTCGTTTCATTTCTGGACGAATCGGAGCATCGTTTTGTTTCGGACACGTATCGGTGCATTAAATGCAACCCCGGCATGGTTTTCGGCACAGTAACGAAACTGACCCAAACGAACCAAAACATCACTATTGGGTCCAAAAAAGTGGATTGGGTGTGTTCGTTTCGTTTCTGGATGAATCGGAGCATCGTTTTGTTTTCGTCCTGGATTGGTGCATTAAATGCAACACCAGAATGGTTTTCGGCATAGTAAAAAAACTGAACCAAACAAACCAAAACATCACTATTTGGTCCAAAAAATTGGATTGGGTGCATTCATTTCGTTTCTGGACGAATCGGAGCATCATTTTGTTTCGGGCACGTATCGGTGCATTAAATGCAACCCCGGCATGGTTGTTGGCGCAGTAACGAAACTGACCCAAACGAACCAAAACATCACTATTGGGTCAAAAAAAGTAGATTGTGTGCGTTCGTTTCGTTTCTTGTCGAATCAATGCATCGTTTCATTTCCGGCCCGGATCGGTGCATTAAATGTAACACCGGCATGGTTTTCGGCACAGTAACGAAACTGACCCAAATGAAACAAAACATCACTATTGGGTCAAAAAAGTGGATTGGGTTCGTTCGTTTAATTTCTGGACGAATCGGTGCACCATTTCATTTCCAGCCCGGATCGGTGCATTAAATGCAACACCGGCATGGTTTTCGGCACAATAACAAAACTGACCCAAATGAACCAAAACATTACTATTTTGTCCAAAAAAGTGGATTGGGTGTGTTCGTTTCGTTTCTGGATGAATCGGTGCATCCTTTCATTTCTGGCCTGTATCGGTGCATTAAATGCAACACCGGCATGGTTTTTGGCACAGTAACAAAACTGACCCAAAAGGAACCAAAACGTCACTATTGGGTCAGAAAAAGTGGATTCGGCGCGTTCGTTTCATTTCTAGACGAATCGGAGCATCGTTTTGTTTCGGGCACGTATCGGTGCATTAAATGCAACCCTGGCATGGTTTTTGGCGCAGTAACGAAACTGATCCAAACGAACCAAAACATCACTATTGGGTCAAAAAGTGGATTGGGTTGATTCGTTTCATTTCTCGACGAATCGGTGCACCGTTTCATTTCCGGACCGGATCGATGCATTTAATGCAACACCGGCATGGTTTTCGGCACAGTAACAAAATTGACCTAAAACGAACCAAAACGTCCCTATTGGGTCCAAAAAAGTGGATTTGGTGCGTTCGTTTCATTTCTGGACGAATCGGAGCATCGTTTTGTTTTCGTCCTGGATTGGTGCATTAAATGCAACACCAGAATGGTTTTCGGCACAGTAACAAAACTGAACCGAACAAACCAAAACATCACTATTGGGTCCAAAAAAGTTGATTCGGTGCGTTCGTTTCATTTCTAGACGAATCGGAGCATCGTTTTGTTTCGGACACGTATCGGTGCATTAAATGCAACACCGGCATGGTTTTTGGCACAGTAACGTAACTGAACCAAACGAACCAAAACATCACTATTTGGTCCAAAAAATTGGATTGGGTGCATTCATTTCGTTTCTGGACGAATCGGAGCATCGTTTTGTTTCGGGCACGTATCGGTGCATTAAATGCAACCCCGGCATGGTTTTCGGCACAGTAACGAAACTGACCCAAACGAACCAAAACATCACTATTGGGTCCAAAAAAGTGGATTGGGTGTGTTCGTTTCGTTTCTGGATGAATCGGTGAATCCTTTCATTTCTGGCCCGTATCGGTGCATTAAATGCAACACCGGCATGGTTTTTGGCACAGTAACGTAACTGAACCAAACGAACCAAAACATCACTATTTGGTCCAAAAAATTGGATTGGGTGCATTTATTTCGTTTCTGGACGAATCGGAGCATCATTTTGTTTCGGGCACGTATCGGTGCATTAAATGCAACCCCGGCATGGTTTTCGGCACGGTAACGAAACTGACCCAAACGAACCAAAACATCACTATTGGGTCTAAAAAAGTGGATTGGGTGTGTTCGTTTCGTTTCTGGATGAATCGGTGCATCCTTTCATTTCTGGCCTGTATCGGTGCATGAAATGCAACAATGGCATGGTTTTCGGCACAGTAACAAAACTGACCCAAAAGGAACCAAAACATCACTATTGGGTCCAAAAAAGTGGATTCAGTGCATTCATTTCGTTTCTGGACGAATCGGTGGATCGTTTCATTTCCGGCCCGGATCAGGGAATTAAATGCAACACCGGCATGGTTTTCGGCACAGTAACGAAACTGACCCAAACGAACCAAAACATCACTATTGGGTCCAAAAAAGTGGATTCGGCGCGTTCGTTTCATTTCTGGACGAATCGGAGCATCGTTTTGTTTCGGGCACGTATCGGTGCATTAAATGCAACCCCGGCATGGTTGTTGGCGCAGTAACGAAACTGACCCAAACGAACCAAAACATCACTATTGGGTCCAAAAAAGTTGATTCGGTGCGTTCGTTTCATTTCTCGACGAATCGGAGCATCGTTTTGTTTCGGACACGTATCGGTGCATTAAATGCAACCCCGGCATGGTTTTCGGCACGGTAACGAAACTGACCCAAACGAACCAAAACATCACTATTGGGTCCAAAAAAGTGGATTGGGTGTGTTCGTTTCGTTTCTGGATGAATCGGTGCATCCTTTCATTTCTGGCCCGTATCGGTGCATTAAATGCAACACCGGCATGGTTTTTGGCACAGTAACGTAACTGAACCAAACGAACCAAAACATCACTATTTGGTCCAAAAAATTGGATTGGGTGCATTCATTTTGTTTCTGGACGAATCGGAGCATCATTTTGTTTCGGGCCTGTATCGGTGCATTAAATGCATAAATGGCATGGTTTTCGGCACAGTAACAAAACTGACCCAAAAGGAACCAAAACATCACTATTGGGTCCAAAAAAGTGGATTCAGTGCATTCATTTCATTTCTGGACGAATCGGTGCATCGTTTCATTTCCGGCCCGGATCAGGGAATTAAATGCAACACCGGCATGGTTTTCGGCACAGACACGAAACTGACCCAAACGAACCAAAACATCACTATTGGGTCAGAAAAAGTGGATTCGGCGCGTTCGTTTCATTTCTAGACGAATCGGAGCATCGTTTTGTTTCGGGCACGTATCGGTGCATTAAATGCATCCCCGGCATGGTTTTTGGCACAGTAACGAAACTGATCCAAACGAACCAAAACATCACTATTGGGTCAAAAAGTGGATTGGGTTGGTTCGTTTCATTTCTCGACGAATCGGTGCACCGTTTCATTTCCGGACCGGATCGATGCATTTAATGCAACACCGGCATGTTTTTCGGCACAGTAACAAAATTGACCTAAAACGAACCAAAACGTCCCTATTGGGTCCAAAAAAGTGGATTTGGTGCGTTCGTTTATTTCTGGACGAATCGGAGCATCGTTTTGTTTTCGTCCTGGATTGGTGCATTAAATGCAACACCAGAATGGTTTTCGGCACAGTAACAAAACTGAACCAAACAAACCAAAACATCACTATTGGGTCCAAAAAAGTTGATTCGGTGCGTTCGTTTCATTTCTGGACGAATCGGAGCATCGTTTTGTTTCGGACACGAATCGGTGCATTAAATGCAACCCCGGCATGGTTTTCGGCACAGTAACGAAACTGACCCAAACGAACCAAAACATCACTATTGGGTCCAAAAAAGTGGATTGGGTGTGTTCGTTTCGTTTCTGGATGAATCGGTGCATCCTTTCATTTCTGGCCCGTATCGGTGAATCAAATGCAACACCGGCATGGTTTTCGGCACAGAAACGAAACTGACCCAAACGAACCAAAACATCACTATTGGGTCAGAAAAAGTGGATTCGGCGCGTTCGTTTCATTTCTAGACGAATCGGAGCATCGTTTTGTTTCGGGCACGTATCGGTGCATTAAATGCAACCCTGGCATGGTTTTTGGCGCAGTAACGAAACTGATCCAAACGAACCAAAACATCACTATTGGGTCAAAAAGTGGATTGGGTTGGTTCGTTTCATTTCTCGACGAATCGGTGCACCGTTTCATTTCCGGACCGGATCGATGCATTTAATGCAACACCGGCATGGTTTTCGGCACAGTAACAAAATTGACCTAAAACGAACCAAAACGTCCCTATTGGGTCCAAAAAAGTGGATTTGGTGCGTTCGTTTCATTTCTGGACGAATCGGAGCATCGTTTTGTTTTCGTCCTGGATTGGTGCAATAAATGCAACACCAGAATGGTTTTCGGCACAGTAACAAAACTGAACCAAACAAACCAAAACATCACTATTGGGTCCAAAAAAGTTGATTCGGTGCATTCGTTTCATTTCTGGACGAATCGGAGCATCGTTTTGTTTCGGACACGTATCGGTGCATTAAATGCAACACCGGCATGGTTTTTGGCACAGTAACGTAACTGAACCAAACGAACCAAAACATCACTATTTGGTCCAAAAAATTGGATTGGGTGCATTCATTTCGTTTCTGGACGAATCGGAGCATCGTTTTGTTTCGGGCACGTATCGGTGCATTAAATGCAACCCCGGCATGGTTTTCGGCACAGTAACGAAACTGACCCAAACGAACCAAAACATCACTATTGGGTCCAAAAAAGTGGATTGGGTGTGTTCGTTTCGTTTCTGGATGAATCGGTGCATCCTTTCAGTTCTGGCCCGTATCGGTGCATTAAATGCAACACCGGCATGGTTTTCGGCACAGTAACAAAACTGACCCAAATGAACCAAAACATTACTATTGTGTCCAAAAAAGTGGATTGGGTGTGTTCGTTTCGTTTCTGGATGAATCGGTGCATCCTTTCATTTCTGGCCTGTATCGGTGCATGAAATGCAACAATGGCATGGTTTTCGGCACAGTAACAAAACTGACCCAAAAGGAACCAAAACATCACTATTGGGTCCAAAAAAGTGGATTCAGTGCATTCATTTCGTTTCTGGACGAATCGGTGGATCGTTTCATTTCCGGCCCGGATCAGGGAATTAAATGCAACACCGACATGGTTTTCGGCACAGTAACGAAACTGACCCAAACGAACCAAAACATCACTATTGGGTCCAAAAAAGTGGATTCGGTGCGTTCGTTTCATTTCTGGACGAATCGGAGCATCGTTTTGTTTCGGGCACGTATCGGTGCATTAAATGCAACCCCGGCATGGTTGTTGGCGCAGTAACGAAACTGACCCAAACGAACCAAAACATCACTATTGGGTCCAAAAAAGTTGATTCGGTGCGTTCGTTTCATTTCTCGACGAATCGGAGCATCGTTTTGTTTCGGACACGTATCGGTGCATTAAATGCAACCCCGGCATGGTTTTCGGCACGGTAACGAAACTGACCCAAACGAACCAAAACATCACTATTGGGTCCAAAAAAGTGGATTGGGTGTGTTCGTTTCGTTTCTGGATGAATCGGTGCATCCTTTCATTTCTGGCCCGTATCGGTGCATTAAATGCAACACCGGCATGGTTTTTGGCACAGTAACGTAACTGAACCAAACGAACCAAAACATCACTATTTGGTCCAAAAAATTGGATTGGGTGCATTCATTTCGTTTCTGGACGAATCGGAGCATCATTTTGTTTCGGGCCTGTATCGGTGCATTAAATGCATAAATGGCATGGTTTTCGGCACAGTAACAAAACTGACCCAAAAGGAACCAAAACATCACTATTGGGTCCGAAAAAGTGGATTCAGTGCATTCATTTCGTTTCTGGACGAATCGGTGCATCATTTCATTTCCGGCCCGGATCAGGGAATTAAATGCAACACCGGCATGGTTTTCGGCACAGTAACGAAACTGACCCAAACGAACCAAAACATCACTATTGGGTCCAAAAAAGTGGATTCGGCGCGTTCGTTTCATTTCTGGACGAATCGGAGCATCGTTTTGTTTCGGGCACGTATCGGTGCATTAAATGCAACCCCGGCATGGTTGTTGGCGCAGTAACGAAACTGACCCAAACGAACCAAAACATCACTATTGGGTCAAAAAGTGGATTGGGTTGGTTCGTTTCATTTCTCGACGAATCGGTGCACCGTTTCATTTCCGGACCGGATCGATGCATTTAATGCAACACCGGCATGGTTTTCGGCACAGTAACAAAATTGACCTAAAACGAACCAAAACGTCCCTATTGGGTCCAAAAAAGTGGATTTGGTGCGTTCGTTTCATTTCTGGACGAATCGGAGCATCGTTTTGTTTTCATCCTGGATTGGTGCATTAAATGCAACACCAGAATGGTTTTCGGCACAGTAACAAAACTGAACCAAACAAACCAAAACATCACTATTGGGTCCAAAAAAGTTGATTCGGTGCGTTCGTTTCATTTCTGGACGAATCGGAGCATCGTTTTGTTTCGGACACGTATCGGTGCATTAAATGCAACCCCGGCATGGTTTTCGGCACAGTAACGAAACTGACCCAAACGAACCAAAACATCACTATTGGGTCCAAAAAAGTGGATTGGGTGTGTTCGTTTCGTTTCTGGATGAATCGGTGCATCCTTTCATTTCTGGCCCGTATCGGTGCATTAAATGCAACACCGGCAAGGTTTTTGGCACAGTAACGTAACTGAACCAAACGAACCAAAACATCACTATTTGGTCCAAAAAATTGGATTGGGTGCATTCATTTCGTTTCTGGACGAATCGGAGCATCATTTTGTTTCGAGCACGTATCGGTGCATTAAATGCAACCCCGGCATGGTTTTCGGCACAGTAACGAAACTGACCCAAACGAACCAAAACATCACTATTGGGTCCAAAAAAGTGGATTGGGTGTGTTCGTTTCGTTTCTGGATGAATCGGTGGATCCTTTCATTTCTGGCCCGTATCGGTGCATTAAATGCAACACCGGCTTGGTTTTTGGCACAGTAACGTAACTGAACCAAACGAACCAAAACATCACTATTTGGTCCAAAAAATTGGATTGGGTGCATTCATTTCGTTTCTGGACAATCGGAGCATCATTTTGTTTCGGGCACGTATCGGTGCATTAAATGCAACCCCGGCATGGTTGTGGGCGCAGTAACGAAACTGACCCAAACGAACCAAAACATCACTATTGGGTAAAAAAAAGTAGATTGTGTGTGTTCGTTTCGTTTCTTGTCGAATCGATGCATCGTTTCATTTCCGGCCCGGATCAATGCATTAAATGTAACACCGGCATGGTTTTCGGCACAGTAACGAAACTGACCCAAATGAAACAAAGCATCACTATTGGGTCAAAAAAGTGGATTGGGTGCGTTCGTTTAATTTCTGGACGAATCGGTGCACCATTTCATTTCCGGCCCGGATCGGTGCATTAAATGCAACACCGGCATGGTTTTCGGCACAATAACAAAACTGACCCAAATGAACCAAAACATTACTATTTTGTCCAAAAAAGTGGATTGGGTGTGTTCGTTTCGTTTCTGGATGAATCGGTGCATCCTTTCATTTCTGGCCTGTATCGGTGCATGAAATGCAACAATGGCATGGTTTTTGGCACAGTAACAAAACTGACCCAAAAGGAACCAAAACATCACTATTGGGTCCAAAAAAGTGGATTCAGTGCATTCATTTCGTTTCTGGACGAATCGGTGGATCGTTTCATTTCCGGCCCGGATCAGGGAATTAAATGCAACACCGGCATGGTTTTCGGCACAGTAACGAAACTGACCCAAACGAACCAAAACATCACTATTGGGTCCAAAAAAGTGGATTCGGTGCGTTCGTTTCATTTCTGGACGAATCGGAGCATCGTTTTGTTTCGGGCACGTATCGGTGCATGAAATGCAACCCCGGCATGGTTGTTGGCGCAGTAACGAAACTGACCCAAACGAACCAAAACATCACTATTGGGTCAAAAAAAGTAGATTGTGTGCGTTCGTTTCGTTTCTTGTCGAATCGATGCATCGTTTCATTTCCGGCCCGGATCGGTGCATTAAATGTAACACCGGCATGGTTTTCGGCACAGTAACGAAACTGACCCAAATGAAACAAAACATCACTATTGGGTCAAAAAAGTGGATTGGGTGCGTTCGTTTAATTTCTGGACGAATCAGTGCACCATTTCATTTCCGGCCCGGATCAGTGCATTAAATGCAACACCGGCATGGTTTTCGGCACAATAACGAAACTGACCCAAATGAACCAAAACATTACTATTGTGTCCAAAAAAGTGGATTGGGTGTGTTCGTTTTGTTTCTGGATGAATCGGTGCATCATTTCATTTCTGGCCTGTATCGGTGCATTAAATGCATAAATGGCATGGTTTTCGGCACAGTAACAAAACTGACCCAAAAGGAACCAAAACATCACTATTGGGTCCAAAAAAGTGGATTCAGTGCATTCATTTCGTTTCTGGACGAATCGGTGCATCGTTTCATTTCCGTCCCGGATCAGGGAATTAAATGCAACACCGGCACGGTTTTCAGCACAGAAACGAAACTGACCCAAACGAACCAAAACATCACTATTGGGTCAGAAAAAGTGGATTCGGCGCGTTCGTTTCATTTCTAGACGAATCGGAGCATCGTTTTGTTTCGGGCACGTATCGGTGCATTAAATGCAACCCCGGCATAGTTTTTGGCACAGTAACGAAACTGATCCAAACGAACCAAAACATCACTATTGGGTCAAAAAGTGGATTGGGTTGGTTCGTTTCATTTCTCGACGAATCGGTGCACCGTTTCATTTTCGGACCGGATCGATGCATTTAATGCAACACCGGCATGGTTTTCGGCACAGTAACAAAATTGACCTAAAACGAACCAAAACGTCCCTATTGGGTCCAAAAAAGTGGATTTGGTGCGTTCGTTTCATTTCTGGACGAATCGGAGCATCGTTTTGTTTTCGTCCTGGATTGGTGCATTAAATGCAACACCAGAATGGTTTTCGGCACAGTAACAAAACTTAACCAAACAAACCAAAACATCACTATTGGGTCCAAAAAAGTTGATTCGGTGCGTTCGTTTCATTTCTGGACGAATCGGAGCATCGTTTTGTTTCGGACACGTATCGGTGCATTAAATGCAACCCCGGCATGGTTTTCGGCACAGTAACGAAACTGACCCAAACGAACCAAAACATCACTATTGGGTCCAAAAAAGTGGATTGGGTGTGTTCGTTTCGTTTCTGGATGAATCGGTGCATCCTTTCATTTCTAGCCCGTATCGGTGCATTAAATGCAACACCGGCATGGTTTTTGGCACAGTAACGTAACTGAACCAAACGAACCAAAACATCACTATTTGGTCCAAAAAATTGGATTGGGTGCATTCATTTCGTTTCTGGACGAATCGGAGCATCATTTTGTTTTGGGCACGTATCGGTGCATTAAATGCAACCCCGGCATGGTTTTCGGCACATTAACGAAACTGACCCAAACGAACCAAAACATCACTATTGGGTCCAAAAAAGTGGATTGGGTGTGTTCGTTTCGTTTCTGGATGAATCGGTGCATCCTTTCATTTCTGGTCCGTATCGGTGCATTAAATGCAACACCGGCATGGTTTTTGGCACAGTAACGAAACTGAACCAAACGAACCAAAACATCACTATTTGGTCCAAAAAATTGGATTGGGTGCATTCATTTCGTTTCTGGACAATCGGAGCATCATTTTGTTTCGGGCACGTATCGGTGCATTAAATGCGACCCCGGCATGGTTGTTGGCGCAGTAACGAAACTGACCCAAACGAACCAAAACATCACTATTGGGTAAAAAAAAGTAGATTGTGTGCGTTCGTTTCGTTTCTTGTTGAATCGATGCATCGTTTCATTTCCGGCCCGGATCGGTGCATTAAATGTAACACCGGCATGGTTTTCGGCACAGTAACGAAACTGACCCAAATGAAAAAAACATCACTATTGGGTCAAAAAAGTGGATTGGGTGCGTTCGTTTAATTTCTGGACGAATCGGTGCACCATTTCATTTCCGGCCCGGATCGGTGCATTAAATGCAACACCGGCATGGTTTTCGGCACAATAACGAAACTTACCCAAATGAACCAAAACATTACTATTGTGTCCAAAAAAGTGGATTGGGTGTGTTCGTTTCGTTTCTGGATGAATCGGTGCATCCTTTCATTTCTGGCCTGTATCGGTGCATTAAATGCATAAATGGCATGGTTTTCGGCACAGTAACAAAACTGACCCAAAAGGAACCAAAACATCGCTATTGGGTCCAAAAAAGTGGATTGGGTGTGTTCGTTTCGTTTCTGGATGAATCGGTGCATCCTTTCATTTCTGGCCCGTATCAGTGCATTAAATGCAACACCGGCATGGTTTTTGGCACAGTAACATAACTGAACCAAACGAACCAAAACATCACTATTTGGTCCAAAAAATTGGATTGGGTGCATTCATTTCGTTTCTGGACAATCGGAGCATCATTTTGTTTCGGGCACGTATCGGTGCATTAAATGCAACCCCGGCATGGTTGTTGGCGCAGTAACGTAACTGACCCAAACGAACCAAAACATCACTATTGGGTAAAAAAAAGTAGATTGTGTGCGTTCGTTTCGTTTCTTGTCGAATCGATGCATCGTTTCATTTCCGGCCCGGATCGGTGCATGAAATGTAACACCGGCATGGTTGTTGGCACAGTAACGAAACTGACCCAAACGAACCAAAACATCACTATTGGGTCAAAAAAAGTAGATTGTGTGTGTTCGTTTCGTTTCTTGTCGAATCGATGCATCGTTTCATTTCCGGCCCGGATCGGTGCATTAAATGCAACACCGGCATGGTTTTCGGCACAATAACAAAACTGACCCAAATGAACCAAAACATTACTATTTTGTCCAAAAAAGAGGATTGGGTGCGTTCGTTTAATTTCTGGACGAATCAGTGCACCATTTCATTTCCGGCCCGGATCGGTGCATTAAATGCAACACCGGCATGGTTTTCGGCACAATAACGAAACTGACCCAAATGAACCAAAACATTACTATTGTGTCCAAAAAAGTGGATTGGGTGTGTTCGTTTTGTTTCTGGATGAATCGGTGCATCCTTTCATTTCTGGCCTGTATCGGTGCATTAAATGCATAAATGGCATGGTTTTCGGCACAGTAACAAAACTGACCCAAAAGGAACCAAAACATCACTATTGGGTCCAAAAAAGTGGATTCAGTGCATTCATTTCGTTTCTGGACGAATCGGTGCATCGTTTCATTTCCGGCCCGGATCAGGGAATTAAATGCAACACCGGCATGGTTTTCGGCACAGAAACGAAACTGACCCAAACGAACCAAAACATCACTATTGGGTCAGAAAAAGTGGATTCGGCGCGTTCGTTTCATTTCTAGACGAATCGGAGCATCGTTTTGTTTCGGGCACGTATCGGTGCATTAAATGCAACCCCGGCATGGTTTTTGGCACAGTAACGAAACTGATCCAAACGAACCAAAACATCACTATTGGGTCCAAAAAAGTGGATTCAGTGGATTCATTTCGTTTCTAGACGAATCGGTGGATTGTTTCATTTCCGGCCCGGATCAGGGAATTAAATGCAACACCGGCATGGTTTTCGGCACAGTAACGAAACTGACCCAAACGAACCAAAACATCACTATTGGGTCCAAAAAAGTGGATTTGGTGCGTTCGTTTCATTTCTGGACGAATCGGAGCATCGTTTTGTTTTCGTCCTGGATTGGTGCATTAAATGCAACACCAGAATGGTTTTCGGCACAGTAACAAAACTTAACCAAACAAACCAAAACATCACTATTGGGTCCAAAAAAGTTGATTCGGTGCGTTCGTTTCATTTCTGGACGAATCGGAGCATCGTTTTGTTTCGGACACGTATCGGTGCATTAAATGCAACCCCGGCATGGTTTTCGGCACAGTAACGAAACTGACCCAAACGAACCAAAACATCACTATTGGGTCCAAAAAAGTGGATTGGGTGTGTTCGTTTCGTTTCTGGATGAATCGGTGCATCCTTTCATTTCTAGCCCGTATCGGTGCATTAAATGCAACACCGGCATGGTTTTTGGCACAGTAACGTAACTGAACCAAACGAACCAAAACATCACTATTTGGTCCAAAAAATTGGATTGGGTGCATTCATTTCGTTTCTGGACGAATCGGAGCATCATTTTGTTTTGGGCACGTATCGGTGCATTAAATGCAACCCCGGCATGGTTTTCGGCACATTAACGAAACTGACCCAAACGAACCAAAACATCACTATTGGGTCCAAAAAAGTGGATTGGGTGTGTTCGTTTCGTTTCTGGATGAATCGGTGCATCCTTTCATTTCTGGCACGTATCGGTGCATTAAATGCAACCCCGGCATGGTTTTCGGCACATTAACGAAACTGACCCAAACGAACCAAAACATCACTATTGGGTCCAAAAAAGTGGATTGGGTGTGTTCGTTTCGTTTCTGGATGAATCGGTGCATCCTTTCATTTCTGGTCCGTATCGGTGCATTAAATGCAACACCGGCATGGTTTTTGGCACAGTAACGAAACTGAACCAAACGAACCAAAACATCACTATTTGGTCCAAAAAATTGGATTGGGTGCATTCATTTCGTTTCTGGACAATCGGAGCATCATTTTGTTTCGGGCACGTATCGGTGCATTAAATGCAACCCCGGCATGGTTGTTGGCGCAGTAACGAAACTGACCCAAACGAACCAAAACATCACTATTGGGTAAAAAAAAGTAGATTGTGTGCGTTCGTTTCGTTTCTTGTTGAATCGATGCATCGTTTCATTTCCGGCCCGGATCGGTGCATTAAATGTAACACCGACATGGTTTTCGGCACAGTAACGAAACTGACCCAAATGAAAAAAACATCACTATTGGGTCAAAAAAGTGGATTGGGTGCGTTCGTTTAATTTCTGGACGAATCGGTGCACCATTTCATTTCCGGCCCGGATCGGTGCATTAAATGCAACACCGGCATGGTTTTCGGCACAATAACGAAACTTACCCAAATGAACCAAAACATTACTATTGTGTCCAAAAAAGTGGATTGGGTGTGTTCGTTTCGTTTCTGGATGAATCGGTGCATCCTTTCATTTCTGGCCTGTATCGGTGCATTAAATGCATAAATGGCATGGTTTTCGGCACAGTAACAAAACTGACCCAAAAGGAACCAAAACATCACTATTGGGTCCAAAAAAGTGGATTGGGTGTGTTCGTTTCGTTTCTGGATGAATCGGTGCATCCTTTCATTTCTGGCCCGTATCAGTGCATTAAATGCAACACCGGCATGGTTTTTGGCACAGTAACGTAACTGAACCAAACGAACCAAAACATCACTATTGGGTCAGAAAAAGTGGATTCGGCGCATTCATTTCGTTTCTGGACGAATCGGAGCATCGTTTTGTTTCGGGCACGTATCGGTGCATGAAATGCAACCCCGGCATGGTTGTTGGCGCAGTAACGAAACTGACCCAAACGAACCAAAACATCACTATTGGGTCAAAAAAAGTAGATTGTGTGCGTTCGTTTCGTTTCTTGTCGAATCGATGCATCGTTTCATTTCCGGCCCGGATCGGTGCATTAAATGTAACACCGGCATGGTTTTCGGCATAGTAACGAAACTGACCCAAATGAAACAAAACATCACTATTGGGTCAAAAAAGTGGATTGGGTGCGTTCGTTTAATTTCTGGACGAATCAGTGCACCATTTCATTTCCGGCCCGGATCGGTGCATTAAATGCAACACCGGCATGGTTTTCGGCACAATAACGAAACTGACCCAAATGAACCAAAACATTACTATTGTGTCCAAAAAAGTGGATTGGGTGTGTTCGTTTTGTTTCTGGATGAATCGGTGCATCCTTTCATTTCTGGCCTGTATCGGTGCATTAAATGCATAAATGGCATGGTTTTCGGCACAGTAACAAAACTGACCCAAAAGGAACCAAAACATCACTATTGGGTCCAAAAAAGTGGATTCAGTGCATTCATTTCGTTTCTGGACGAATCGGTGCATCGTTTCATTTCCGGCCCGGATCAGGGAATTAAATGCAACACCGGCATGGTTTTCGGCACAGAAACGAAACTGACCCAAACGAACCAAAACATCACTATTGGGTCAGAAAAAGTGGATTCGGCGCGTTCGTTTCATTTCTAGACGAATCGGAGCATCGTTTTGTTTCGGGCACGTATCGGTGCATTAAATGCAACCCCGGCATGGTTTTTGGCACAGTAACGAAACTGATCCAAACGAACCAAAACATCACTATTGGGTCCAAAAAAGTGGATTCAGTGGATTCATTTCGTTTCTAGACGAATCGGTGGATTGTTTCATTTCCGGCCCGGATCAGGGAATTAAATGCAACACCGGCATGGTTTTCGGCACAGTAACGAAACTGACCCAAACGAACCAAAACATCACTATTGGGTCCAAAAAAGTGGATTTGGTGCGTTCGTTTCATTTCTGGACGAATCGGAGCATCGTTTTGTTTTCGTCCAATATTGGTGCATTAAATGCAACACCAGAATGGTTTTCGGCACAGTAACAAAACTTAACCAAACAAACCAAAACATCACTATTGGGTCCAAAAAAGTTGATTCGGTGCGTTCGTTTCATTTCTGGACGAATCGGAGCATCGTTTTGTTTCGGACACGTATCGGTGCATTAAATGCAACCCCGGCATGGTTTTCGGCACAGTAACGAAACTGACCCAAACGAACCAAAACATCACTATTGGGTCCAAAAAAGTGGATTGGGTGTGTTCGTTTCGTTTCTGGATGAATCGGTGCATCCTTTCATTTCTAGCCCGTATCGGTGCATTAAATGCAACACCGGCATGGTTTTTGGCACAGTAACGTAACTGAACCAAACGAACCAAAACATCACTATTTGGTCCAAAAAAATGGATTGGGTGCATTCATTTCGTTTCTGGACGAATCGGAGCATCATTTTGTTTTGGGCACGTATCGGTGCATTAAATGCAACCCCGGCATGGTTTTCGGCACATTAACAAAACTGACCCAAACGAACCAAAACATCACTATTGGGTCCAAAAAAGTGGATTGGGTGTGTTCGTTTCGTTTCTGGATGAATCGGTGCATCCTTTCATTTCTGGCCCGTATCGGTGCATTAAATGCAACACCGGCATGGTTTTTGGCACAGTAACGAAACTGAACCAAACGAACCAAAACATCACTATTTGGTCCAAAAAATTGGATTGGGTGCATTCATTTCGTTTCTGGACAATCGGAGCATCATTTTGTTTCGGGCACGTATCGGTGCATTAAATGCAACCCCGGCATGGTTGTTGGCGCAGTAACGAAACTGACCCAAACGAACCAAAACATCACTATTGGGTAAAAAAAAGTAGATTGTGTGCGTTCGTTTCGTTTCTTGTCGAATCGATGCATCGTTTCATTTCCGGCCCGGATCGGTGCATTAAATGTAACACCGGCATGGTTTTCGGCACAGTAACGAAACTGACCCAAATGAAAAAAACATCACTATTGGGTCAAAAAAGTGGATTGGGTGCGTTCGTTTAATTTCTGGACGAATCGGTGCACCATTTCATTTCCGGCCCGGATCGGTGCATTAAATGCAACACCGGCATGGTTTTCGGCACAATAACGAAACTGACCCAAATGAACCAAAACATTACTATTGTGTCCAAAAAAGTGGATTGGGTGTGTTCGTTTCGTTTCTGGATGAATCGGTGCATCCTTTCATTTCTGGCCTGTATCGGTGCATTAAATGCATAAATGGCATGGTTTTCGGCACAGTAACAAAACTGACCCAAAAGGAACCAAAACATCACTATTGGGTCCAAAAAAGTGGATTGGGTGTGTTCGTTTCGTTTCTGGATGAATCGGTGCATCCTTTCATTTCTGGCCCGTATCAGTGCATTAAATGCAACACCGGCATGGTTTTTGGCACAGTAACGTAACTGAACCAAACGAACCAAAACATCACTATTTGGTCCAAAAAATTGGATTGGGTGCATTCATTTCGTTTCTGGACAATCGGAGCATCATTTTGTTTCGGGCACGTATCGGTGCATTAAATGCAACCCCGGCATGGTTGTTGGCGCAGTAACGAAACTGACCCAAACGAACCAAAACATCACTATTGGGTAAAAAAAAGTAGATTGTGTGTGTTCGTTTCGTTTCTTGTCGAATCGATGCATCGTTTCATTTCCGGCCCGGATCGGTGCATTAAATGTAACACCGGCATGGTTTTCGGCACAGTAACGAAACTGACCCAAATGAAACAAAGCATCACTATTGGGTCAAAAAAAGTGGATTGGGTGCGTTCGTTTAATTTCTGGACGAATCGGTGCACCATTTCATTTCCGGCCGGGATCGGTGCATTAAATGCAACACCGGCATGGTTTTCGGCACAATAACAAAACTGACCCAAATGAACCAAAACATTACTATTTTGTCCAAAAAAGTGGATTGGGTGTGTTCGTTTCGTTTCTGGATGAATCGGTGCATCCTTTCATTTCTGGCCTGTATCGGTGCATGAAATGCAACAATGGCATGGTTTTTGGCACAGTAACAAAACTGACCCAAAAGGAACCAAAACATCACTATTGGGTCCAAAAAAGTGGATTCAGTGCATTCATTTCGTTTCTGGACGAATCGGTGGATCGTTTCATTTCCGGCCCGGATCAGGGAATTAAATGCAACACCGGCATGGTTTTCGGCACAGTAACGAAACTGACCCAAACGAACCAAAACATCACTATTGGGTCCAAAAAAGTGGATTCGGTGCGTTCGTTTCATTTCTGGACGAATCGGAGCATCGTTTTGTTTCGGGCACGTATCGGTGCATGAAATGCAACCCCGGCATGGTTGTTGGCGCAGTAACGAAACTGACCCAAACGAACCAAAACATCACTATTGGGTCAAAAAAAGTAGATTGTGTGCGTTCGTTTCGTTTCTTGTCGAATCGATGCATCGTTTCATTTCCGGCCCGGATCGGTGCATTAAATGTAACACCGGCATGGTTTTCGGCACAGTAACGAAACTGACCCAAATGAAACAAAACATCACTATTGGGTCAAAAAAGTGGATTGGGTGCGTTCGTTTAATTTCTGGACGAATCAGTGCACCATTTCATTTCCGGCCCGGATCGGTGCATTAAATGCAACACCGGCATGGTTTTCGGCACAATAACGAAACTGACCCAAATGAACCAAAACATTACTATTGTGTCCAAAAAAGTGGATTGGGTGTGTTCGTTTTGTTTCTGGATGAATCGGTGCATCCTTTCATTTCTGGCCTGTATCGGTGCATTAAATGCATAAATGGCATGGTTTTCGGCACAGTAACAAAACTGACCCAAAAGGAACCAAAACATCACTATTGGGTCCAAAAAAGTGGATTCAGTGCATTCATTTCGTTTCTGGACGAATCGGTGCATCGTTTCATTTCCGGCCCGGATCAGGGAATTAAATGCAACACCGGCATGGTTTTCGGCACAGAAACGAAACTGACCCAAACGAACCAAAACATCACTATTGGGTCAGAAAAAGTGGATTCGGCGCGTTCGTTTCATTTCTAGACGAATCGGAGCATCGTTTTGTTTCGGGCACGTATCGGTGCATTAAATGCAACCCCGGCATGGTTTTTGGCACAGTAACGAAACTGATCCAAACGAACCAAAACATCACTATTGGGTCAAAAAGTGGATTGGGTTGGTTCGTTTCATTTCTCGACGAATCGGTGCACCGTTTCATTTCCGGACTGGATCGATGCATTTAATGCAACCCCGGCATGGTTTTCGGCACAGTAACGAAACTGACCCAAACGAACCAAAACATCACTATTGGGTCCAAAAAAGTGGATTGGGTGTGTTCGTTTCGTTTCTGGATGAATCGGTGCATCCTTTCATTTCTGGCCCGTATCGGTGCATTAAATGCAACACCTGCATGGTTTTTGGCACAGTAACGAAACTGACCCAAACGAACCAAAACATCACTATTGGGTCCAAAAAAGTTGATTCGGTGCGTTCGTTTCATTTCTGGACGAATCGGAGCATCATTTTGTTTCGGGCACGTATCGGTGTCTTAAATGCAACCCCGGCATGGTTTTCGGCACAGTAACGAAACTGACCCAAACGAACCAAAACATCACTACTGGGTCCAAAAAA
The DNA here is from genome assembly GCA_033239725.1 of Echinochloa phyllopogon. Classification (NCBI taxonomy): domain Eukaryota; kingdom Viridiplantae; phylum Streptophyta; class Magnoliopsida; order Poales; family Poaceae; genus Echinochloa; species Echinochloa phyllopogon. The sequence goes on from BTCW01000018.1 coordinate 38,323,999, forward strand.
GTGGATTGGGTGTGTTCGTTTCGTTTCTGGATGAATCGGTGCATCCTTTCATTTCTGGCCCGTATCGGTGCATTAAATGCAACACCGGCATGGTTTTCGGCACAGAAACGAAACTGACCCAAACGAACCAAAACATCACTATTGGGTCAGAAAAAGTGGATTCGGCGCGTTCGTTTCATTTCTAGAGGAATCGGAGCATCGTTTTGTTTCGGGCACGTATCGGTGCATTAAATGCAACCCCGGCATGGTTTTTGGCACAGTAACGAAACTGATCCAAACGAACCAAAACATCACTATTGGGTCCAAAAAAGTTGATTCGGTGCGTTCGTTTCATTTCAGGACGAATCGGAGCATCATTTTGTTTCGGGCACGTATCGGTGCCTTAAATGCAACCCCGGCATGGTTTTCGGCACAGTAACGAAACTGACCCAAACGAACCAAAACATCACTACTGGGTCCAAAAAAGTGGATTGGGTGTGTTCGTTTCGTTTCTGGATGAATCGGTGCATCCTTTCATTTCTGGACCGTATCGGTGCATTAAATGCAACACCGGCATGGTTTTCGGCACAGAAACGAAACTGACCCAAACGAACCAAAACATCACTATTGGGTCAGAAAAAGTGGATTCGGCGCGTTCGTTTCATTTCTAGACGAATCGGAGCATCGTTTTGTTTCGGGCACGTATCGGTGCATTAAATGCAACCCCGGCATGGTTTTTGGCACAGTAACGAAACTGATCCAAACGAACCAAAACATCACTATTGGGTCAAAAAGTGGATTGGGTTGGTTCGTTTCATTTCTCGACGAATCGGTGCACCGTTTCATTTCCGGACTGGATCGATGCATTTAATGCAACCCCGGCATGGTTTTCGGCACAGTAACGAAACTGACCCAAACGAACCAAAACATCACTATTGGGTCCAAAAAAGTGGATTGGGTGTGTTCGTTTCGTTTCTGGATGAATCGGTGCATCCTTTCATTTCTGGCCCGTATCGGTGCATTAAATGCAACACCTGCATGGTTTTTGGCACAGTAACGAAACTGACCCAAACGAACCAAAACATCACTATTGGGTCCAAAAAAGTTGATTCGGTGCGTTCGTTTCATTTCTGGACGAATCGGAGCATCATTTTGTTTCGGGCACGTATCGGTGTCTTAAATGCAACCCCGGCATGGTTTTCGGCACAGTAACGAAACTGACCCAAACGAACCAAAACATCACTACTGGGTCCAAAAAAGTGGATTGGGTGTGTTCGTTTCGTTTCTGGATGAATCGGTGCATCCTTTCATTTCTGGCCCGTATCGGTGCATTAAATGCAACACCGGCATGGTTTTCGGCACAGAAACGAAACTGACCCAAACGAACCAAAACATCACTATTGGGTCAGAAAAAGTGGATTCGGCGCGTTCGTTTCATTTCTAGAGGAATCGGAGCATCGTTTTGTTTCGGGCACGTATCGGTGCATTAAATGCAACCCCGGCATGGTTTTTGGCACAGTAACGAAACTGATCCAAACGAACCAAAACATCACTATTGGGTCAAAAAGTGGATTGGGTTGGTTCGTTTCATTTCTCGACGAATCGGTGCACCGTTTCATTTCCGGACCGGATCGATGCATTTAATGCAACACCGGCATGGTTTTTGGCACAGTAACAAAACTGACCTAAAATGAACCAAAACATCCCTATTGGGTCCAAAAAAGTGGATTCGGTGCGTTCGTTTCATTTCTGGACGAATCGGAGCATCGTTTTGTTTTCGTCCTGGATTGGTGCATTAAATGCAACACCAGAATGGTTTTCAGCACAATAACGAAACTGACCCAAACAAACCAAAACATCACTATTGGGTCCAAAAAAGTGGATTCGGTGCATTCGTTTCATTTCTGGACGAATCGGAGCATCATTTTGTTTCAGACACGTATCGGTGCATTAAATGCAACCCCGGCATGGTTTTCGGCACACTAACGAAACTGACCCAAACGAACCAAAACATCACTATTGGGTCTAAAAAAGTGGATTGGGTGTGTTCGTTTCGTTTCTGGATGAATCGGTGCATCCTTTCATTTCTGGCCCGTATCGGTGCATTAAATGCAACACCGACATGGTTTTCGGCACAGTAACGAAACTGAACCAAACGAACCAAAACATCACTATTTGGTCCAAAAAATTGGATTGGGTGCATTCATTTCGTTTCTGGACGAATCGGTGCATCATTTTGTTTCGGGCACGTATCGGTGCATTAAATGCAACACCGGCATGGTTTTCGGCACAGTAACCAAACTGACCCAAACGAAGCAAAACATCACTATTGTTTCCAAAAAAGTAGATTCGGCGCGTTCGTTTCATTTCTAGACGAATCGGAGCATCGTTTTGTTTCTGGCCTGGATCGGTGCATTAAATGCAACACCGAAATGGTTTTCGGCACACCAACGAAACTGACCCAAACGAACCAAAACATCACCATTGGGTCAAAAAAGTGGATTGTGTGCGTTCGTTTCGTTTCTGGACGAATCGGTGCACCTTTTCATTTCCGGCCCGGATCGGTCCATAAAATGCAACACCGGCATGGTTTTCGGCACAATAACGAAACTGACCCAAATGAACCAAAACATTACTATTGGGTCCAAAAAAGTGGATTGGGCGTGTTCGTTTCGTTTCTGGATGAATCGGTGCATCCTTTCATTTCTGGCCCGTATCGGTGCATTAAATGCAACACCGGCATGGTTTTCGGCACAGTAACGAAACTGACCCAAACGAACCAAAATATAACTATTTCGTCCAAAAAAGTGGATTGGGTGCATTCATTTCGTTTCTGGACGAATCGGTGCATCGTTTCATTTCTGGCCCGGATCAGGGAATTAAATGCAACACCGGCATGGTTTTCAGCACAGTAACGAAACTGACCCAAATGAACCAAAACACTACTATTGGGTCAACAAAGTGGATTGCGTGCGTTCGTTTCATTTCTAGACGAATCAGAGCATCGTTCGTTTTGTTTTCCGGCCTGGATCGGTGCATTAAATGCAACACCATAATGGTTTTCGGCACAGTAACGAAACTGACCCAAACGAATCAAAACGTCACTATTGGGTCCAAAAAAGTGGATTCGGTGCGTTCTTTTCATTTCTGGACGAATCGGAGCATCATTTTGTTTCGGGCACGTATCGGTGCATTAAATGTAACCCCGGCATGGTTGTTGGCACAGTAACGAAACTGACCCAAACGAACCAAAACATCACTACTGGGTCCAAAAAAGTGGATTGGGTGTGTTCGTTTCGTTTCTGGATGAATCGGTGCATCCTTTCATTTCTTGCCCGTATCGGTGCATTAAATGCAACACCGGCATGGTTTTTGGCACAGTAACGTAACTGAACCAAACGAACCAAAACATCACTATTTGGTCCAAAAAATTTGATTGGGTGCATTCATTTCGTTTCTGGACGAATCGGAGCATCATTTTGTTTCGGGCACGTATCGGTGCATTAAATGCAACCCCGGCATGGTTGTTGGCGCAGTAACGAAACTGACCCAAACGAACCAAAACATCACTATTGGGTCAAATAAAGTAGATTGTGTGCGTTCGTTTCATTTCTTGTCGAATCGATGCATCGTTTCATTTCCGGCCCGGATCGGTGCATTAAATGTAACACCAGCATGGTTTTCGGCACAGTAACGAAACTGACCCAAATGAAATAAAACATCACTATTGGGTCAAAAAAGTGGATTGGGTGCGTTCGTTTAATTTCTGGCCGAATCGGTGCACCATTTCATTTCGGCCCGGATCGGTGCATTAAATACAACACCGGCATGGTTTTCGGCACAGTAACAAAACTGACCCAAATGAACCAAAACATTACTATTGTGTCCAAAAAAGTGGATTGGGTGTGTTCATTTCATTTCTGGATGAATCGGTGCATCCTTTCATTTCTGGCCTGTATCGGTGCATTAAATGCAACAATGGCATGGTTTTCGGCACAGTAACAAAACTGACCCAAAAGGAACCAAAACATCACTATTGGGTCCAAAAAAGTGGATTCAGTGCATTCATTTCGTTTCTGGACGAATCGGTGGATCGTTTCATTTCCGGCCCGGATCAGGGAATTAAATGCAACACCGGCATGGTTTTCGGCACAGTAACGAAACTGACCCAAACGAACCAAAACATCACTATTGGGTCCAAAAAAGTGGATTCGGCGCGTTCGTTTCATTTCTAGACGAATCGGAGCATCGTTTTGTTTCGGGCACCTATCGGTGCATTAAATGCAACCCCGGCATGGTATTTGGCACAGTAACGAATCTGATCCAAACGAACCAAAACATCACTATTGGGTCAAAAAGTGGATTGGGTTGGTTCGTTTCATTTCTAGACGAATCGGTGCACCGTTTCATTTCCGGACCGGATCGGTGCATTAAATGTAACACCAGCATGGTTTTCGGCACACCAACGAAACTGACCCAAACGAACCAAAACATCACCATTGGGTCAAAAAAGTGGATTGCGTGCGTTCGTTTCGTTTCTGGACGAATCGGTGCACCTTTTCATTTCCGGCCCGGATCGGTGCATAAAATGCAACACCGGCATGGTTTTCGGCACAATAACGAAACTGACCGAAATGAACCAAAACATTACTATTGGGTCCAAAAACGTGGATTGGGTGTGTTCGTTTCGTTTCTTGATGAATCGGTGCATCCTTTCATTTCTGGCCCGTATCGGTGCATTAAATGCAACACCGGCATGGTTTTCGGCACAGTAACGAAACTGACCCAAACGAACCAAAACATCACTATTTCGTCCAAAAAAGAGGATTGGGTGCATTCATTTCGTTTCTGGACGAATCGGTGCATCGTTTCATTTCTGGCCCGGATCAGGGAATTAAATGCAACACCGGCATGGTTTTCAGCACAGTAACGAAACTGACCCAAACGAACCAAAACACCACTATTGGGTCAACAAAGTGGATTCCGTGCGTTCGTTTCATTTCTAGACGAATCACAGCATCGTTCGTTTTGTTTTCCGGCCTGGATCGGTGCATTAAATGCAACACTAGAATGGATTTCAGCACAGTAACGAAACTGACCCAAACTAACCAAAACATCACTATTGGGTCCAAAAAAGTTGATTTGGTGCGTTCGTTTCATTTCTGGACGAATCGGAGTATCGTTTTCTTTCGGACACGTATCGGTGCATTAAATGCAACCCCGGCATGGTTTTCGGCACAATAACGAAACTGACCCAAACGAACCAAAACATCACTATTGGGTCCAAAAAAGTGGATTGGGTGTGTTCGTTTCGTTTCTGGATGAATCGGTGCATCCTTTCATTTCTGGCCCGTATCGGTGCATTAAATGCAACACCGGCATGGTTTTTGGCACAGTAACGTAACTGAACCAAACGAACCAAAACATCACTATTTGGTCCAAAAAATTGGATTGGGTGCATTTATTTCGTTTCTGGACGAATCGGAGCATCATTTTGTTTCGGGCACGTATCGGTGCATTAAATGCAACCCCGGCATGGTTTTCGGCACAGTAACGAAACTGACCCAAACGAACCAAAACATCACTATTGGGTCCAAAAAAGTGGATTGGGTGTGTTCGTTTCGTTTCTGGATGAATCGGTGCATCCTTTCATTTCTGGCCCGTATCGGTGCATTAAATGCAACACCGGCATGGTTTTTGGCACAGTAACGTAACTGAACCAAACGAACCAAAACATCACTATTTGGTCCAAAAAATTGGATTGGGTGCATTCATTTCGTTTCTGGACAATCGGAGCATCATTTTGTTTCGGGCACGTATCGGTGCATTAAATGCAACCCCGGCATGGTTGTTGGCACAGTAACGAAACTGACCCAAACGAACCAAAACATCACTATTGGGTCAAAAAAAGTAGATTGTGTGCGTTCGTTTCGTTTCTTGTCGAATCGGTGCATCGTTTCATTTCCGGACCGGATCGGTGCATTAAATGTAACACCGGCATGGTTTTCGGCACAGTAACGAAACTGACCCAAATGAAACAAAACATCACTATTGGGTCAAAAAAGTGGATTGGGTGCGTTCGTTTAATTTCTGGACGAATCGGTGCACCATTTCATTTCCGGCCCGGATCGGTGCATTAAATGCAACACCGGCATGGTTTTCGGCACAATAACGAAACTGGCCCAAATGAACCAAAACATTACTATTGTGTCCAAAAAAGTGGATTGGGTGTGTTCGTTTCGTTTCTGGATGAATCGGTGCATCCTTTCATTTCTGGCCTGTATCGGTGCATTAAATGCATAAATGGCATGGTTTTCGGCACAGTAACAAAACTGACCCAAAAGGAACCAAAACATCACTATTGGGTCCAAAAAAGTGGATTCAGTGCATTCATTTCGTTTCTGGACGAATCGGTGCATCGTTTCATTTCCGGCCCGGATCAGGGAATTAAATGCAACACCGGCATGGTTTTCAGCACAATAACGAAACTGACCCAAACAAACCAAAACATCACTATTGGGTCCAAAAAAGTTGATTCGGTGCACCGTTTCATTTCCGAAACTGATCCAAACGAACCAAAACATCACTATTGGGTCAAAAAGTGGATTGGGTTGGTTCGTTTCATTTCTAGACGAATCGGTGCACCGTTTCATTTCCGGACCGGATCGATGCATTTAATGCAACACCGGCATGATTTTCGGCACAGTAACAAAACTGACCTAAAACGAACCAAAACATCCCTATTGGGTCCAAAAAAGTTGATTCGGTGCGTTCGTTTCATTTCTAGACGAATCGGTGCACCGTTTCATTTCCGGACCGGATCGATGCATTTAATGCAACACCGGCATGGTTTTCGGCACAGTAACCAAACTGACCCAAACGAAGCAAAACATCACTATTGTTTCCAAAAAAGTAGATTCGGCGCGTTCGTTTCATTTCTAGACGAATCGGAGCATCGTTTTGTTTCCGGCCTGGATCGGTGCATTAAATGCAACACCGAAATGGTTTTCGGCACACCAACGAAACTGACCCAAACGAACCAAAACATCACCATTGGGTCAAAAAAGTGGATTGCGTGCGTTCGTTTCGTTTCTGGACGAATCGGTGCACCTTTTCATTTCCGGCCCGGATCGGTCCATAAAATGCAACACCGGCATGGTTTTCGGCACAGTAACGAAACTGACCCAAATGAACCAAAACATTACTATTGGGTCCAAAAAAGTGGATTGGGTGTGTTCGTTTCGTTTCTGGATGAATCGGTGCATCCTTTCATTTCTGGCCCGTATCGGTGCATTAAATGCAACACCGGCATGGTTTTCGGCACAGTAACGAAACTGACCCAAACGAAACAAAATATCACTATTTCGTCCAAAAAAGTGGATTGGGTGCCTTCATTTCGTTTCTGGACGAATCGGTGCATCGTTTCATTTCTGGCCCGGATCAGGGAATTAAATGCAACACCGGCATGGTTTTCAGCACAGTAACGAAACTGACCCAAATGAACCAAAACACTACTATTGGGTCAACAAAGTGGATTGCGTGCGTTCATTTCATTTCTAGACAAATCAGAGCATCGTTCGTTTTGTTTTCTGGCCTGGATCGGTGCATTAAATGCAACACCATAATGGTTTTCGGCACAGTAATGAAACTGACCCAAACGAATCAAAACGTCACTATTGGGTCCAAAAAAGTGGATTCGGTGCGTTCTTTTCATTTCTGGACGAATCGGAGCATCATTTTGTTTCGGGCACGTATCGGTGCATTAAATGTAACCCCGGCATGGTTGTTGGCACAGTAACGAAACTGACCCAAATGAACCAAAACATCACTACTGGGTCCAAAAAAGTGGATTGGGTGTGTTCGTTTCGTTTCTGGATGAATCGGTGCATCCTTTCATTTCTGGCCCGTATCGGTGCATTAAATGCAACACCGGCATGGTTTTTGGCACAGTAACGTAACTGAACCAAACGAACCAAAACATCACTATTTGGTCCAAAAAATTTGATTGGGTGCATTCATTTCGTTTCTGGACGAATCGGAGCATCATTTTGTTTCGGGCACGTATCGGTGCATTAAATGCAACCCCGGCATGGTTGTTGGCACAGTAACGAAACTGACCCAAACGAACCAAAACATCACTATTGGGTCAAATAAAGTAGATTGTGTGCGTTCAATTCATTTCTTGTCGAATCGATGCATCGTTTCATTTCCGGCCCGGATCGGTGCTTTAAATCTAACACCAGCATGGTTTTCGGCACAGTAACGAAACTGACCCAAATGAAATAAAACATCACTATTGGGTCAAAAAAGTGGATTGGGTGCGTTCGTTTAATTTCTGGCCGAATCGGTGCACCATTTCATTTCCGGCCCGGATCGGTGCATTAAATACAACACCGGCATGGTTTTCGGCACAATAACGAAACTGACCCAAATGAACCAAAACATTACTATTGTGTCCAAAAAAGTGGATTGGGTGTGTTCATTTCATTTCTGGATGAATCGGTGCATCCTTTCATTTCTGGACTGTATCGGTGCATTAAATGCAACAATGGCATTGTTTTCGGCACAGTAACAAAACTGACCCAAAAGGAACCAAAACATCACTATTGGGTCCAAAAAAGTGGATTCAGTGCATTCATTTCGTTTCTGGACGAATCGGTGGATCGTTTCATTTCCGGCCCGGATCAGGGAATTAAATGCAACACGGGCATGGTTTTCGGCACAGTAACGAAACTGACCTAAACGAACCAAAACATCACTATTGGGTCCAAAAAAGTGGATTCGGCGCGTTCGTTTCATTTCTAGACGAATCGGAGCATCATTTTGTTTCGACCCGGATCGGTGCATTAAATGCAACACCGGCATGGTTTTCGGCACAGTAACGAAACTGATCCAAACGAACCAAAACATTACTATTGGGTCCAAAAGTGGATTTGGTGCGTTCGTTTCATTTCTGGACGAATCGGAGCATCGTTTTGTTTCGGACACGTATCGGTGCATTAAATGCAACACCGGCATGGTTTTCGGCACAGAACGTCCCTATTGGGTCCTAAAAAGTGGATTTGGTGCGTTCGTTTCATTTCTGGACGAATCAGAGCATCGTTTTGTTTTCGTCCTGGATTGGTGCATTAAATGCAACACCAGAATGGTTTTCGGCACAATAACAAAACTGAACCAAACAAACCAAAACATCACTATTGGGTCCAAAAAAGTTGATTCGGTGCGTTCGTTTCATTTCTGGACGAATCGGAGCATCGTTTTGTTTCGGACACGTATCGGTGCATTAAATGCAACCCCGGCATGGTTTTCGGCACAGTAACGAAACTGACCCAAACGAACCAAAACATCACTATTGGGTCCAAAAAAGTGGATTGGGTGTGTTCGTTTCGTTTCTGGATGAATCGGTGCATCCTTTCATTTCTGACCCGTATCGGTGCATTAAATGCAACACCGGCATGGTTTTTGTCACAGTAACGTAACTGAACCAAACGAACCAAAACATCACTATTTGGTCCAAAAAATTGGATTGGGTGCATTCATTTCGTTTCTGGACGAATCGGAGCATCATTTTGTTTCGGGCACGTATCGGTGCATTAAATGCAACCCCGGCATGGTTTTCGGCACAGTAACGAAACTGACCCAAATGAACCAAAACATCACTATTGGGTCCAAAAAAGTGGATTGGGTGTGTTCGTTTCGTTTCTGGATGAATCGGTGCATCCTTTCATTTCTGGCCCGTATCGGTGCATTAAATGCAACACCGGCATGGTTTTTGGCACAGTAACGTAACTGAACCAAACGAACCAAAACATCACTATTTGGTCCAAAAAATTGGATTGGGTGCATTCATTTCGTTTCTGGACAATCGGAGCATCATTTTGTTTCGGGCACGTATCGGTGCATTAAATGCAACCCCGGCATGGTTGTTGGCGCAGTAACGAAACTGACCCAAACGAACCAAAACATCACTATTGGGTAAAAAAAAGTAGATTGTGTGTGTTCGTTTCGTTTCTTGTCGAATCGGTGCATCGTTTCATTTCCGGCCCGGATCGGTGCATTAAATGTAACACCGGCATGGTTTTCGGCACAGTAACGAAACTGACCCAAACGAACCAAAACATCACTATTGGGTCAAAAAAAGTAGATTGTGTGCGTTCGTTTCGTTTCTTGTCGAATCGGTGCATCGTTTCATTTCCGGCCCGGATCGGTGCATTAAATGTAACACCGGCATGGTTTTCGGCACAGTAACGAAACTGACCCAAATGAAACAAAACATCACTATTGGGTCAAAAAAGTGGATTGGGTGCGTTCGTTTAATTTCTGGACGAATCGGTGCACCATTTCATTTCGGGCCCGGATCGGTGCATTAAATGCAACACCGGCATGGTTTTCGGCACAATAACGAAACTGACCCAAATGAACCAAAACATTACTATTGTGTCCAAAAAAGTGGATTGGGTGTGTTCGTTTCGTTTCTGGATGAATCGGTGCATCCTTTCATTTCTGGCCTGTATCGGTGCATTAAATGCATAAATGGCATGGTTTTCGGCACAGTAACAAAACTGACCCAAAAGGAACCAAAACATCACTATTGGGTCCAAAAAAGTGGATTCAGTGCATTCATTTCGTTTCTGGACGAATCGGTGCATCGTTTCATTTCCGGCCCGGATCAGGGAATTAAATGCAACACCGGCATGGTTTTCAGCACAATAACGAAACTGACCCAAACAAACCAAAACATCACTATTGGGTCCAAAAAAGTTGATTCGGTGCACCGTTTCATTTCCGAAACTGATCCAAACGAACCAAAACATCACTATTGGGTCAAAAAGTGGATTGGGTTGGTTCGTTTCATTTCTAGACGAATCGGTGCACCGTTTCATTTCCGGACCGGATCGATGCATTTAATGCAACACCGGCATGATTTTCGGCACAGTAACAAAACTGAACTAAAACGAACCAAAACATCCCTATTGGGTCCAAAAAAGTTGATTCGGTGCGTTCGTTTCATTTCTAGACGAATCGGTGCACCGTTTCATTTCCGGACCGGATCGATGCATTTAATGCAACACCGGCATGGTTTTCGGCACAGTAACCAAACTGACCCAAACGAAGCAAAACATCACTATTGTTTCCAAAAAAGTAGATTCGGCGCGTTCGTTTCATTTCTAGACGAATCGGAGCATCGTTTTGTTTCCGGCCTGGATCGGTGCATTAAATGCAACACCGAAATGGTTTTCGGCACACCAACGAAACTGACCCAAACGAACCAAAACATCACCATTGGGTCAAAAAAGTGGATTGCGTGCGTTCGTTTCGTTTCTGGACGAATCGGTGCACCTTTTCATTTCCGGCCTGGATCGGTCCATAAAATGCAACACCGGCATGGTTTTCGGCACAGTAACGAAACTGACCCAAATGAACCAAAACATTACTATTGGGTCCAAAAAAGTGGATTGGGTGTGTTCGTTTCGTTTCTGGATGAATCGGTGCATCCTTTCATTTCTGGCCCGTATCGGTGCATTAAATGCAACACCGGCATGGTTTTCGGCACAGTAACGAAACTGACCCAAACGAAACAAAATATCACTATTTCGTCCAAAAAAGTGGATTGGGTGCCTTCATTTCGTTTCTGGACGAATCGGTGCATCGTTTCATTTCTGGCCCGGATCAGGGAATTAAATGCAACACCGGCATGGTTTTCAGCACAGTAACGAAACTGACCCAAATGAACCAAAACACTACTATTGGGTCAACAAAGTGGATTGCGTGCGTTCATTTCATTTCTAGACGAATCAGAGCATCGTTCGTTTTGTTTTCTGGCCTGGATCGGTGCATTAAATGCAACACCATAATGGTTTTCGGCACAGTAATGAAACTGACCCAAACGAATCAAAACGTCACTATTGGGTCCAAAAAAGTGGATTCGGTGCGTTCTTTTCATTTCTGGACGAATCGGAGCATCATTTTGTTTCGGGCACGTATCGGTGCATTAAATGTAACCCCGGCATGGTTGTTGGCACAGTAACGAAACTGACCCAAATGAACCAAAACATCACTACTGGGTCCAAAAAAGTGGATTGGGTGTGTTCGTTTCGTTTCTGGATGAATCGGTGCATCCTTTCATTTCTGGCCCGTATCGGTGCATTAAATGCAACACCGGCATGGTTTTTGGCACAGTAACGTAACTGAACCAAACGAACCAAAACATCACTATTTGGTCCAAAAAATTTGATTGGGTGCATTCATTTCGTTTCTGGACGAATCGGAGCATCATTTTGTTTCGGGCACGTATCGGTGCATTAAATGCAACCCCGGCATGGTTGTTGGCACAGTAACGAAACTGACCCAAACGAACCAAAACATCACTATTGGGTCAAATAAAGTAGATTGTGTGCGTTCAATTCATTTCTTGTCGAATCGATGCATCGTTTCATTTCTGGCCCGGATCGGTGCTTTAAATCTAACACCAGCATGGTTTTCAGCACAGTAACGAAACTGACCCAAATGAAATAAAACATCACTATTGGGTCAAAAAAGTGGATTGGGTGCGTTCGTTTAATTTCTGGCCGAATCGGTGCACCATTTCATTTCCGGCCCGGATCGGTGCATTAAATACAACACCGGCATGGTTTTCGGCACAATAACGAAACTGACCCAAATGAACCAAAACATTACTATTGTGTCCAAAAAAGTGGATTGGGTGTGTTCATTTCATTTCTGGATGAATCGGTGCATCCTTTCATTTCTGGACTGTATCGGTGCATTAAATGCAACAATGGCATGGTTTTCGGCACAGTAACAAAACTGACCCAAAAGGAACCAAAACATCACTATTGGGTCCAAAAAAGTGGATTCAGTGCATTCATTTCGTTTCTGGACGAATCGGTGGATCGTTTCATTTCCGGCCCGGATCAGGGAATTAAATGCAACACGGGCATGGTTTTCGGCACAGTAACGAAACTGACCTAAACGAACCAAAACATCACTATTGGGTCCAAAAAAGTGGATTCGGCGCGTTCGTTTCATTTCTAGACGAATCGGAGCATCATTTTGTTTCGACCCGGATCGGTGCATTAAATGCAACACCGGCATGGTTTTCGGCACAGTAACGAAACTGATCCAAACGAACCAAAACATTACTATTGGGTCCAAAAGTGGATTTGGTGCGTTCGTTTCATTTCTGGACGAATCGGAGCATCGTTTTGTTTCGGACACGTATCGGTGCATTAAATGCAACACCGGCATGGTTTTCGGCACAGAACGTCCCTATTGGGTCCTAAAAAGTGGATTTGGTGCGTTCGTTTCATTTCTGGACGAATCAGAGCATCGTTTTGTTTTCGTCCTGGATTGGTGCATTAAATGCAACACCAGAATGGTTTTCGGCACAATAACAAAACTGAACCAAACAAACCAAAACATCACTATTGGGTCCAAAAAAGTTGATTCGGTGCGTTCGTTTCATTTCTGGACGAATCGGAGCATCGTTTTGTTTCGGACACGTATCGGTGCATTAAATGCAACCCCGGCATGGTTTTCGGCACAGTAACGAAACTGACCCAAACGAACCAAAACATCACTATTGGGTCCAAAAAAGTGGATTGGGTGTGTTCGTTTCGTTTCTGGATGAATCGGTGCATCCTTTCATTTCTGACCCGTATCGGTGCATTAAATGCAACACCGGCATGGTTTTTGTCACAGTAACGTAACTGAACCAAACGAACCAAAACATCACTATTTGGTCCAAAAAATTGGATTGGGTGCATTCATTTCGTTTCTGGACGAATCGGAGCATCATTTTGTTTCGGGCACGTATCGGTGCATTAAATGCAACCCCGGCATGGTTTTCGGCACAGTAACGAAACTGACCCAAATGAACCAAAACATCACTATTGGGTCCAAAAAAGTGGATTGGGTGTGTTCGTTTCGTTTCTGGATGAATCGGTGCATCCTTTCATTTCTGGCCCGTATCGGTGCATTAAATGCAACACCGGCATGGTTTTTGGCACAGTAACGTAACTGAACCAAACGAACCAAAACATCACTATTTGGTCCAAAAAATTGGATTGGGTGCATTCATTTCGTTTCTGGACAATCGGAGCATCATTTTGTTTCGGGCACGTATCGGTGCATTAAATGCAACCCCGGCATGGTTGTTGGCGCAGTAACGAAACTGACCCAAACGAACCAAAACATCACTATTGGGTAAAAAAAAGTAGATTGTGTGTGTTCGTTTCGTTTCTTGTCGAATCGGTGCATCGTTTCATTTCCGGCCCGGATCGGTGCATTAAATGTAACACCGGCATGGTTTTCGGCACAGTAACGAAACTGACCCAAACGAACCAAAACATCACTATTGGGTCAAAAAAAGTAGATTGTGTGCGTTCGTTTCGTTTCTTGTCGAATCGGTGCATCGTTTCATTTCCGGCCCGGATCGGTGCATTAAATGTAACACCGGCATGGTTTTCGGCACAGTAACGAAACTGACCCAAATGAAACAAAACATCACTATTGGGTCAAAAAAGTGGATTGGGTGCGTTCGTTTAATTTCTGGACGAATCGGTGCACCATTTCATTTCGGGCCCGGATCGGTGCATTAAATGCAACACCGGCATGGTTTTCGGCACAATAACGAAACTGACCCAAATGAACCAAAACATTACTATTGTGTCCAAAAAAGTGGATTGGGTGTGTTCGTTTCGTTTCTGGATGAATCGGTGCATCCTTTCATTTCTGGCCTGTATCGGTGCATTAAATGCATAAATGGCATGGTTTTCGGCACAGTAACAAAACTGACCCAAAAGGAACCAAAACATCACTATTGAGTCCAAAAAAGTGGATTCAGTGCATTCATTTCGTTTCTGGACGAATCGGTGCATCGTTTCATTTCCGGCCCGGATCAGGGAATTAAATGCAACACCGGCATGGTTTTCGGCACAGAAACGAAACTGACCCAAACGAACCAAAACATCACTATTGGGTCAGAAAAAGTGGATTCGGCGCGTTCGTTTCATTTCTAGACGAATCGGAGCATCGTTTTGTTTCGGGCACGTATCGGTGCATTAAATGCAACCCCGGCATGGTTTTTGGCACGGTAACGAAACTGATCCAAACGAACCAAAACATCACTATTGGGTCAAAAAGTGGATTGGGTTGGTTCGTTTCATTTCTCGATGAATCGGTGCACAGTTTCATTTCCGGACCGGATCGATGCATTTAATGCAACGCCGGCATGGTTTTCGGCACAGTAACAAAATTGACCTAAAACGAACCAAAACGTCCCTATTGGGTCCAAAAAAGTGGATTCGGTGCGTTCGTTTCATTTCTGGACGAATCGGAGCATCGTTTTGTTTTCGGCCCGGATCAGGGAATTAAATGCAACACCGGCATGGTTTTCGGCACAGTAACGAAACTGAACCAAACGAACCAAAACATCACTATTGGGTCCAAAAAAGTTGATTCGGTGCGTTCGTTTCATTTCTGGACGAATCGGAGCATCGTTTTGTTTCGGACACGTATCGGTGCATTAAATGCAACCCCGGCATGGTTTTCGGCACAGTAACGAAACTGACCCAAACGAACCAAAACATCACTATTGGGTCCAAAAAAGTGGATTGGGTGTGTT
The DNA here is from genome assembly GCA_033239725.1 of Echinochloa phyllopogon. NCBI lineage: Eukaryota > Viridiplantae > Streptophyta > Magnoliopsida > Poales > Poaceae > Echinochloa > Echinochloa phyllopogon. The sequence continues at coordinate 38,339,603 of BTCW01000018.1, forward strand.
CGTTTCGTTTCTGGATGAATCGGTGCATCCTTTAATTTCTGGCCCGTATCGGTGCATTAAATGCAACACCTGCATGGTTTTTGGCACAGTAACGAAACTGACCCAAACGAACCAAAACATCACTATTGGGTCCAAAAAAGTTGATTCGGTGCGTTCGTTTCATTTCTGGACGAATCGGAGCATCATTTTGTTTCGGGCACGTATCGGTGCCTTAAATGCAACCCCGGCATGGTTTTCGGCACAGTAACGAAACTGACCCAAACGAACCAAAACATCACTACTGGGTCCAAAAAAGTGGATTGGGTGTGTTCGTTTCGTTTCTGGATGAATCGGTGCATCCTTTCATTTCTGGCCCGTATCGGTGCATTAAATGCAACACCGGCATGGTTTTCGGCACAGAAACGAAACTGACCCAAACGAACCAAAACATCACTATTGGGTCAGAAAAAGTGGATTCGGCGCGTTCGTTTCATTTCTAGACGAATCGGAGCATCGTTTTGTTTCGGGCACGTATCGGTGCATTAAATGCAACCCCGGCATGGTTTTCAGCACAGTAATGAAACTGACCCAAATGAACCAAAACACTACTATTGGGTCAACAAAGTGGATTGCGTGCGTTCGTTTCATTTCTAGACGAATCAGAGCATCGTTCGTTTTGTTTTCTGGCCTGGATCGGTGCATTAAATGCAACACCATAATGGTTTTCGGCACAGTAACGAAACTGACCCAAACGAATCAAAACGTCACTATTGGGTCCAAAAAAGTGGATTCGGTGCGTTCTTTTCATTTCTGGACGAATCGGAGCATCATTTTGTTTCGGGCACGTATCGGTGCATTAAATGCAACCCCGGCATGGTTTTCGGCACAGTAACGAAACTGACCCAAATGAACCAAAACATCACTATTGGGTCCAAAAAAGTGGATTGGGTGTGTTCGTTTCGTTTCTGGATGAATCGGTGCATCCTTTCATTTCTGGCCCGTATCGGTGCATTAAATGCAACACCGGCATGGTTTTTGGCACAGTAACGTAACTGAACCAAACGAACCAAAACATCACTATTTGGTCCAAAAAATTGGATTGGGTGCATTCATTTCGTTTCTGGACAATCGGAGCATCATTTTGTTTCGGGCACGTATCGGTGCATTAAATGCAACCCCGGCATGGTTGTTGGCGCAGTAACGAAACTGACCCAAACGAACCAAAACATCACTATTGGGTCAAAAAAAGTAGATTGTGTGCGTTCGTTTCGTTTCTTGTCGAATCGGTGCATCGTTTCATTTCCGGCCCGGATCGGTGCATTAAATGTAACACCGGCATGGTTTTCGGCACAGTAACGAAACTGACCCAAATGAAACAAAACATCACTATTGGGTCAAAAAAGTGGATTGGGTGCGTTCGTTTAATTTCTGGACGAATCGGTGCACCATTTCATTTCCGGCCCGGATCGGTGCATTAAATGCAACACCGGCATGGTTTTCGGCACAATAACGAAACTGACCCAAATGAACCAAAACATTACTATTGTGTCCAAAAAAGTGGATTGGGTGTGTTCATTTCATTTCTGGATGAATCGGTGCATCCTTTCATTTCTGGACTGTATCGGTGCATTAAATGCAACAATGGCATGGTTTTCGGCACAGTAACAAAACTGACCCAAAAGGAACCAAAACATCACTATTGGGTCCAAAAAAGTGGATTCAGTGCATTCATTTCGTTTCTGGACGAATCGGTGGATCGTTTCATTTCCGGCCCGGATCAGGGAATTAAATGCAACACGGGCATGGTTTTCGGCACAGTAACGAAACTGACCTAAACGAACCAAAACATCACTATTGGGTCCAAAAAAGTGGATTCGGCGCGTTCGTTTCATTTCTAGACGAATCGGAGCATCATTTTGTTTCGACCCGGATCGGTGCATTAAATGCAACACCGGCATGGTTTTCGCCACAGTAACGAAACTGATCCAAACGAACCAAAACATTACTATTGGGTCCAAAAGTGGATTTGGTGCGTTCGTTTCATTTCTGGACGAATCGGAGCATCGTTTTGTTTCGGACACGTATCGGTGCATTAAATGCAACACCGGCATGGTTTTCGGCACAGAACGTCCCTATTGGGTCCTAAAAAGTGGATTTGGTGCGTTCGTTTCATTTCTGGACGAATCAGAGCATCGTTTTGTTTTCGTCCTGGATTGGTGCATTAAATGCAACACCAGAATGGTTTTCGGCACAATAACAAAACTGAACCAAACAAACCAAAACATCACTATTGGGTCCAAAAAAGTTGATTCGGTGCGTTCGTTTCATTTCTGGACGAATCGGAGCATCGTTTTGTTTCGGACACGTATCGGTGCATTAAATGCAACCCCGGCATGGTTTTCGGCACAGTAACGAAACTGACCCAAACGAACCAAAACATCACTATTGGGTCCAAAAAAGTGGATTGGGTGTGTTCGTTTCGTTTCTGGATGAATCGGTGCATCCTTTCATTTCTGACCCGTATCGGTGCATTAAATGCAACACCGGCATGGTTTTTGTCACAGTAACGTAACGGAACCAAACGAACCAAAACATCACTATTTGGTCCAAAAAATTGGATTGGGTGCATTCATTTCGTTTCTGGACGAATCGGAGCATCATTTTGTTTCGGGCACGTATCGGTGCATTAAATGCAACCCCGGCATGGTTTTCGGCACAGTAACGAAACTGACCCAAATGAACCAAAACATCACTATTGGGTCCAAAAAAGTGGATTGGGTGTGTTCGTTTCGTTTCTGGATGAATCGGTGCATCCTTTCATTTCTGGCCCGTATCGGTGCATTAAATGCAACACCGGCATGGTTTTTGGCACAGTAACGTAACTGAACCAAACGAACCAAAACATCACTATTTGGTCCAAAAAATTGGATTGGGTGCATTCATTTCGTTTCTGGACAATCGGAGCATCATTTTGTTTCGGGCACGTATCGGTGCATTAAATGCAACCCCGGCATGGTTGTTGGCGCAGTAACGAAACTGACCCAAACGAACCAAAACATCACTATTGGGTAAAAAAAAGTAGATTGTGTGTGTTCGTTTCGTTTCTTGTCGAATCGGTGCATCGTTTCATTTCCGGCCCGGATCGGTGCATTAAATGTAACACCGGCATGGTTTTCGGCACAGTAACGAAACTGACCCAAACGAACCAAAACATCACTATTGGGTCAAAAAAAGTAGATTGTGTGCGTTCGTTTCGTTTCTTGTCGAATCGGTGCATCGTTTCATTTCCGGCCCGGATCGGTGCATTAAATGTAACACCGGCATGGTTTTCGGCACAGTAACGAAACTGACCCAAATGAAACAAAACATCACTATTGGGTCAAAAAAGTGGATTGGGTGCGTTCGTTTAATTTCTGGACGAATCGGTGCACCATTTCATTTCGGGCCCGGATCGGTGCATTAAATGCAACACCGGCATGGTTTTCGGCACAATAACGAAACTGACCCAAATGAACCAAAACATTACTATTGTGTCCAAAAAAGTGGATTGGGTGTGTTCGTTTCGTTTCTGGATGAATCGGTGCATCCTTTCATTTCTGGCCTGTATCGGTGCATTAAATGCATAAATGGCATGGTTTTCGGCACAGTAACAAAACTGACCCAAAAGGAACCAAAACATCACTATTGAGTCCAAAAAAGTGGATTCAGTGCATTCATTTCGTTTCTGGACGAATCGGTGCATCGTTTCATTTCCGGCCCGGATCAGGGAATTAAATGCAACACCGGCATGGTTTTCGGCACAGAAACGAAACTGACCCAAACGAACCAAAACATCACTATTGGGTCAGAAAAAGTGGATTCGGCGCGTTCGTTTCATTTCTAGACGAATCGGAGCATCGTTTTGTTTCGGGCACGTATCGGTGCATTAAATGCAACCCCGGCATGGTTTTTGGCACGGTAACGAAACTGATCCAAACGAACCAAAACATCACTATTGGGTCAAAAAGTGGATTGGGTTGGTTCGTTTCATTTCTCGATGAATCGGTGCACAGTTTCATTTCCGGACCGGATCGATGCATTTAATGCAACGCCGGCATGGTTTTCGGCACAGTAACAAAATTGACCTAAAACGAACCAAAACGTCCCTATTGGGTCCAAAAAAGTGGATTCGGTGCGTTCGTTTCATTTCTGGACGAATCGGAGCATCGTTTTGTTTTCGGCCCGGATCAGGGAATTAAATGCAACACCGGCATGGTTTTCGGCACAGTAACGAAACTGAACCAAACGAACCAAAACATCACTATTGGGTCCAAAAAAGTTGATTCGGTGCGTTCGTTTCATTTCTGGACGAATCGGAGCATCGTTTTGTTTCGGACACGTATCGGTGCATTAAATGCAACCCCGGCATGGTTTTCGGCACAGTAACGAAACTGACCCAAACGAACCAAAACATCACTATTGGGTCCAAAAAAGTGGATTGGGTGTGTTCGTTTCGTTTCTGGATGAATCGGTGCATCCTTTAATTTCTGGCCCGTATCGGTGCATTAAATGCAACACCTGCATGGTTTTTGGCACAGTAACGAAACTGACCCAAACGAACCAAAACATCACTATTGGGTCCAAAAAAGTTGATTCGGTGCGTTCGTTTCATTTCTGGACGAATCGGAGCATCATTTTGTTTCGGGCACGTATCGGTGCCTTAAATGCAACCCCGGCATGGTTTTCGGCACAGTAACGAAACTGACCCAAACGAACCAAAACATCACTACTGGGTCCAAAAAAGTGGATTGGGTGTGTTCGTTTCGTTTCTGGATGAATCGGTGCATCCTTTCATTTCTGGCCCGTATCGGTGCATTAAATGCAACACCGGCATGGTTTTCGGCACAGAAACGAAACTGACCCAAACGAACCAAAACATCACTATTGGGTCAGAAAAAGTGGATTCGGCGCGTTCGTTTCATTTCTAGACGAATCGGAGCATCGTTTTGTTTCGGGCACGTATCGGTGCATTAAATGCAACCCCGGCATGGTTTTCAGCACAGTAATGAAACTGACCCAAATGAACCAAAACACTACTATTGGGTCAACAAAGTGGATTGCGTGCGTTCGTTTCATTTCTAGACGAATCAGAGCATCGTTCGTTTTGTTTTCTGGCCTGGATCGGTGCATTAAATGCAACACCATAATGGTTTTCGGCACAGTAACGAAACTGACCCAAACGAATCAAAACGTCACTATTGGGTCCAAAAAAGTGGATTCGGTGCGTTCTTTTCATTTCTGGACGAATCGGAGCATCATTTTGTTTCGGGCACGTATCGGTGCATTAAATGCAACCCCGGCATGGTTTTCGGCACAGTAACGAAACTGACCCAAATGAACCAAAACATCACTATTGGGTCCAAAAAAGTGGATTGGGTGTGTTCGTTTCGTTTCTGGATGAATCGGTGCATCCTTTCATTTCTGGCCCGTATCGGTGCATTAAATGCAACACCGGCATGGTTTTTGGCACAGTAACGTAACTGAACCAAACGAACCAAAACATCACTATTTGGTCCAAAAAATTGGATTGGGTGCATTCATTTCGTTTCTGGACAATCGGAGCATCATTTTGTTTCGGGCACGTATCGGTGCATTAAATGCAACCCCGGCATGGTTGTTGGCGCAGTAACGAAACTGACCCAAACGAACCAAAACATCACTATTGGGTCAAAAAAAGTAGATTGTGTGCGTTCGTTTCGTTTCTTGTCGAATCGGTGCATCGTTTCATTTCCGGCCCGGATCGGTGCATTAAATGTAACACCGGCATGGTTTTCGGCACAGTAACGAAACTGACCCAAATGAAACAAAACATCACTATTGGGTCAAAAAAGTGGATTGGGTGCGTTCGTTTAATTTCTGGACGAATCGGTGCACCATTTCATTTCCGGCCCGGATCGGTGCATTAAATGCAACACCGGCATGGTTTTCGGCACAATAACGAAACTGACCCAAATGAACCAAAACATTACTATTGTGTCCAAAAAAGTGGATTGGGTGTGTTCGTTTCGTTTCTGGATGAATCGGTGCATCCTTTCATTTCTGGCCTGTATCGGTGCATTAAATGCATAAATGGCATGGTTTTCGGCACAGTAACAAAACTGACCCAAAAGGAACCAAAACATCACTATTGGGTCCAAAAAAGTGGATTCAGTGCATTCATTTCGTTTCTGGACGAATCGGTGCATCGTTTCATTTCCGGCCCGGATCAGGGAATTAAATGCAACACCGGCATGGTTTTCGGCACAGAAACGAAACTGACCCAAACGAACCAAAACATCACTATTGGGTCAGAAAAAGTGGATTCGGCGCGTTCGTTTCATTTCTAGACGAATCGGAGCATCGTTTTGTTTCGGGCACGTATCGGTGCATTAAATGCAACCCCGGCATGGTTTTTGGCACGGTAACGAAACTGATCCAAACGAACCAAAACATCACTATTGGGTCAAAAAGTGGATTGGGTTGGTTCGTTTCATTTCTCGATGAATCGGTGCACAGTTTCATTTCCGAACCGGATCGATGCATTTAATGCAACGCCGGCATGGTTTTCGGCACAGTAACAAAATTGACCTAAAACGAACCAAAACGTCCCTATTGGGTCCAAAAAAGTGGATTCGGTGCGTTCGTTTCATTTCTGGACGAATCGGAGCATCGTTTTGTTTTCGGCCCGGATCAGGGAATTAAATGCAACACCGGCATGGTTTTCGGCACAGTAACGAAACTGAACCAAACGAACCAAAACATCACTATTGGGTCCAAAAAAGTTGATTCGGTGCGTTCGTTTCATTTCTGGACGAATCGGAGCATCGTTTTGTTTCGGACACGTATCGGTGCATTAAATGCAACCCCGGCATGGTTTTCGGCACAGTAACGAAACTGACCCAAACGAACCAAAACATCACTATTGGGTCCAAAAAAGTGGATTGGGTGTGTTCGTTTCGTTTCTGGATGAATCGGTGCATCCTTTAATTTCTGGCCCGTATCGGTGCATTAAATGCAACACCTGCATGGTTTTTGGCACAGTAACGAAACTGACCCAAACGAACCAAAACATCACTATTGGGTCCAAAAAAGTTGATTCGGTGCGTTCGTTTCATTTCTGGACGAATCGGAGCATCATTTTGTTTCGGGCACGTATCGGTGCCTTAAATGCAACCCCGGCATGGTTTTCGGCACAGTAACGAAACTGACCCAAACGAACCAAAACATCACTACTGGGTCCAAAAAAGTGGATTGGGTGTGTTCGTTTCGTTTCTGGATGAATCGGTGCATCCTTTCATTTCTGGCCCGTATCGGTGCATTAAATGCAACACCGGCATGGTTTTCGGCACAGAAACGAAACTGACCCAAACGAACCAAAACATCACTATTGGGTCAGAAAAAGTGGATTCGGCGCGTTCGTTTCATTTCTAGACGAATCGGAGCATCGTTTTGTTTCGGGCACGTATCGGTGCATTAAATGCAACCCCGGCATGGTTTTCAGCACAGTAATGAAACTGACCCAAATGAACCAAAACACTACTATTGGGTCAACAAAGTGGATTGCGTGCGTTCGTTTCATTTCTAGACGAATCAGAGCATCGTTCGTTTTGTTTTCTGGCCTGGATCGGTGCATTAAATGCAACACCATAATGGTTTTCGGCACAGTAACGAAACTGACCCAAACGAATCAAAACGTCACTATTGGGTCCAAAAAAGTGGATTCGGTGCGTTCTTTTCATTTCTGGACGAATCGGAGCATCATTTTGTTTCGGGCACGTATCGGTGCATTAAATGCAACCCCGGCATGGTTTTCGGCACAGTAACGAAACTGACCCAAATGAACCAAAACATCACTATTGGGTCCAAAAAAGTGGATTGGGTGTGTTCGTTTCGTTTCTGGATGAATCGGTGCATCCTTTCATTTCTGGCCCGTATCGGTGCATTAAATGCAACACCGGCATGGTTTTTGGCACAGTAACGTAACTGAACCAAACGAACCAAAACATCACTATTTGGTCCAAAAAATTGGATTGGGTGCATTCATTTCGTTTCTGGACAATCGGAGCATCATTTTGTTTCGGGCACGTATCGGTGCATTAAATGCAACCCCGGCATGGTTGTTGGCGCAGTAACGAAACTGACCCAAACGAACCAAAACATCACTATTGGGTCAAAAAAAGTAGATTGTGTGCGTTCGTTTCGTTTCTTGTCGAATCGGTGCATCGTTTCATTTCCGGCCCGGATCGGTGCATTAAATGTAACACCGGCATGGTTTTCGGCACAGTAACGAAACTGACCCAAATGAAACAAAACATCACTATTGGGTCAAAAAAGTGGATTGGGTGCGTTCGTTTAATTTCTGGACGAATCGGTGCACCATTTCATTTCCGGCCCGGATCGGTGCATTAAATGCAACACCGGCATGGTTTTCGGCACAATAACGAAACTGACCCAAATGAACCAAAACATTACTATTGTGTCCAAAAAAGTGGATTGGGTGTGTTCGTTTCGTTTCTGGATGAATCGGTGCATCCTTTCAATTCTGGCCTGTATCGGTGCATTAAATGCATAAATGGCATGGTTTTCGGCACAGTAACAAAACTGACCCAAAAGGAACCAAAACATCACTATTGGGTCCAAAAAAGTGGATTCAGTGCATTCATTTCGTTTCTGGACGAATCGGTGCATCGTTTCATTTCCGGCCCGGATAAGGGAATTAAATGCAACACCGGCATGGTTTTCGGCACAGAAACGAAACTGACCCAAACGAACCAAAACATCACTATTGGGTCAGAAAAAGTGGATTCGGCGCGTTCGTTTCATTTCTAGACGAATCGGAGCATCGTTTTGTTTCGGGCACGTATCGGTGCATTAAATGCAACCCCGGCATGGTTTTTGGCACGGTAACGAAACTGATCCAAACGAACCAAAACATCACTATTGGGTCAAAAAGTGGATTGGGTTGGTTCGTTTCATTTCTCGATGAATCGGTGCACAGTTTCATTTCCGAACCGGATCGATGCATTTAATGCAACGCCGGCATGGTTTTCGGCACAGTAACAAAATTGACCTAAAACGAACCAAAACGTCCCTATTGGGTCCAAAAAAGTGGATTCGGTGCGTTCGTTTCATTTCTGGACGAATCGGAGCATCGTTTTGTTTTCGGCCCGGATCAGGGAATTAAATGCAACACCGGCATGGTTTTCGGCACAGTAACGAAACTGAACCAAACGAACCAAAACATCACTATTGGGTCCAAAAAAGTTGATTCGGTGCGTTCGTTTCATTTCTGGACGAATCGGAGCATCGTTTTGTTTCGGACACGTATCGGTGCATTAAATGCAACCCCGGCATGGTTTTCGGCACAGTAACGAAACTGACCCAAACGAACCAAAACATCACTATTGGGTCCAAAAAAGTGGATTGGGTGTGTTCGTTTCGTTTCTGGATGAATCGGTGCATCCTTTAATTTCTGGCCCGTATCGGTGCATTAAATGCAACACCTGCATGGTTTTTGGCACAGTAACGAAACTGACCCAAACGAACCAAAACATCACTATTGGGTCCAAAAAAGTTGATTCGGTGCGTTCGTTTCATTTCTGGACGAATCGGAGCATCATTTTGTTTCGGGCACGTATCGGTGCCTTAAATGCAACCCCGGCATGGTTTTCGGCACAGTAACGAAACTGACCCAAACGAACCAAAACATCACTACTGGGTCCAAAAAAGTGGATTGGGTGTGTTTGTTTCGTTTCTGGATGAATCGGTGCATCCTTTCATTTCTGGCCCGTATCGGTGCATTAAATGCAACACCGGCATGGTTTTCGGCACAGAAACGAAACTGACCCAAACGAACCAAAACATCACTATTGGATCAGAAAAAGTGGATTCGGCGCGTTCGTTTCATTTCTAGACGAATCGGAGCATCGTTTTGTTTCGGGCACGTATCGGTGCATTAAATGCAACCCCGGCATGGTTTTCAGCACAGTAATGAAACTGACCCAAATGAACCAAAACACTACTATTGGGTCAACAAAGTGGATTGCGTGCGTTCGTTTCATTTCTAGACGAATCAGAGCATCGTTCGTTTTGTTTTCTGGCCTGGATCGGTGCATTAAATGCAACACCATAATGGTTTTCGGCACAGTAACGAAACTGACCCAAACGAATCAAAACGTCACTATTGGGTCCAAAAAAGTGGATTCGGTGCGTTCTTTTCATTTCTGGACGAATCGGAGCATCATTTTGTTTCGGGCACGTATCGGTGCATTAAATGCAACCCCGGCATGGTTTTCGGCACAGTAACGAAACTGACCCAAATGAACCAAAACATCACTATTGGGTCCAAAAAAGTGGATTGGGTGTGTTCGTTTCGTTTCTGGATGAATCGGTGCATCCTTTCATTTCTGGCCCGTATCGGTGCATTAAATGCAACACCGGCATGGTTTTTGGCACAGTAACGTAACTGAACCAAACGAACCAAAACATCACTATTTGGTCCAAAAAATTGGATTGGGTGCATTCATTTCGTTTCTGGACAATCGGAGCATCATTTTGTTTCGGGCACGTATCGGTGCATTAAATGCAACCCCGGCATGGTTGTTGGCGCAGTAACGAAACTGACCCAAACGAACCAAAACATCACTATTGGGTCAAAAAAAGTAGATTGTGTGCGTTCGTTTCGTTTCTTGTCGAATCGGTGCATCGTTTCATTTCCGGCCCGGATCGGTGCATTAAATGTAACACCGGCATGGTTTTCGGCACAGTAACGAAACTGACCCAAATGAAACAAAACATCACTATTGGGTCAAAAAAGTGGATTGGGTGCGTTCGTTTAATTTCTGGACGAATCGGTGCACCATTTCATTTCCGGCCCGGATCGGTGCATTAAATGCAACACCGGCATGGTTTTCGGCACAATAACGAAACTGACCCAAATGAACCAAAACATTACTATTGTGTCCAAAAAAGTGGATTGGGTGTGTTCGTTTCGTTTCTGGATGAATCGGTGCATCCTTTCATTTCTGGCCTGTATCGGTGCATTAAATGCATAAATGGCATGGTTTTCGGCACAGTAACAAAACTGACCCAAAAGGAACCAAAACATCACTATTGGGTCCAAAAAAGTGGATTCAGTGCATTCATTTCGTTTCTGGACGAATCGGTGCATCGTTTCATTTCTGGCCCGGATCAGGGAATTAAATGCAACACCGGCATGGTTTTCGGCACAGAAACGAAACTGACCCAAACGAACCAAAACATCACTATTGGGTCAGAAAAAGTGGATTCGGCGCGTTCGTTTCATTTCTAGACGAATCGGAGCATCGTTTTGTTTCGGGCACGTATCGGTGCATTAAATGCAACCCCGGCATGGTTTTTGGCACGGTAACGAAACTGATCCAAACGAACCAAAACATCACTATTGGGTCAAAAAGTGGATTGGGTTGGTTCGTTTCATTTCTCGATGAATCGGTGCACAGTTTCATTTCCGAACCGGATCGATGCATTTAATGCAACACCGGCATGGTTTTCGGCACAGTAACAAAATTGACCTAAAACGAACCAAAACGTCCCTATTGGGTCCAAAAAAGTGGATTCGGTGCGTTCGTTTCATTTCTAGACGAATCGGAGCATCGTTTTGTTTTCGGCCCGGATCAGGGAATTAAATGCAACACCGGCATGGTTTTCGGCACAGTAACGAAACTGAACCAAACGAACCAAAACATCACTATTGGGTCCAAAAAAGTGGATTCGGTGCGTTCGTTTCATTTCTGGACGAATCGGAGCATCGTTTTGTTTCGGACACGTATCGGTGCATTAAATGCAACCCCGGCATGGTTTTCGGCACAGTAACGAAACTGACCCAAACGAACCAAAACATCACTATTGGGTCCAAAAAAGTGGATTGGGTGTGTTCGTTTCGTTTCTGGATGAATCGGTGCATCCTTTCATTTCTGGCCCGTATCGGTGCATTAAATGCAACACCGACATGGTTTTCGGCACAGTAACGAAACTGAACCAAACGAACCAAAACATCACTATTTGGTCCAAAAAATTGGATTGGGTGCATTCATTTCGTTTCTGGACGAATCGGAGCATCGTTTTGTTTCGGACACGTATCGGTGCATTAAATGCAACCCCGGCATGGTTTTCGGCACAGTAACGAAACTGACCCAAACGAACCAAAACATCACTATTGGGTCCAAAAAAGTGGATTGGGTGTGTTCGTTTCGTTTCTGGATGAATCGGTGCATCCTTTCATTTCTGGCCCGTATCGGTGCATTAAATGCAACACCTGCATGGTTTTTGGCACAGTAACGAAACTGACCCAAACAAACCAAAACATCACTATTGGGTCCAAAAAAGTTGATTCGGTGCGTTCGTTTCATTTCAGGACGAATCGGAGCATCATTTTGTTTCGGGCACGTATCGGTGCCTTAAATGCAACCCCGGCATGGTTTTCGGCACAGTAACGAAACTGACCCAAACGAACCAAAACATCACTACTGGGTCCAAAAAAGTGGATTGGGTGTGTTCGTTTCGTTTCTGGATGAATCGGTGCATCCTTTCATTTCTGGACCGTATCGGTGCATTAAATGCAACACCGGCATGGTTTTCGGCACAGAAACGAAACTGACCCAAACGAACCAAAACATCACTATTGGGTCAGAAAAAGTGGATTCGGCGCGTTCGTTTCATTTCTAGACGAATCGGAGCATCGTTTTGTTTCGGGCACGTATCGGTGCATTAAATGCAACCCCGGCATGGTTTTTGGCACAGTAACGAAACTGATCCAAACGAACCAAAACATCACTATTGGGTCAAAAAGTGGATTGGGTTGGTTCGTTTCATTTCTCGACGAATCGGTGCACCGTTTCATTTCCGGACCGGATCGATGCATTTAATGCAACACCGGCATGGTTTTTGGCACAGTAACAAAACTGACCTAAAATGAACCAAAACATCCCTATTGGGTCCAAAAAAGTGGATTCGGTGCGTTCGTTTCATTTCTAGACGAATCGGAGCATCGTTTTGTTTTCGTCCTGGATTGGTGCATTAAATGCAACACCAGAATGGTTTTCAGCACAACAACGAAACTGACCCAAACAAACCAGAACATCACTATTGGGTCCAAAAAAGTTGATTCGGTGCGTTCGTTTCATTTCTGGACGAATCGGAGCATCGTTTTGTTTCAGACACGTATCGGTGCATTAAATGCAACCCCGGCATGGTTTTCGGCACAGTAACGAAACTGACCCAAACGAACCAAAACATCACTATTGGGTCTAAAAAAGTGGATTGGGTGTGTTCGTTTCGTTTCTGGATGAATCGGTGCATCCTTTCATTTATGGCCCGTATCGGTGCATTAAATGCAACACCGACATGGTTTTCGGCACAGTAACGAAACTGAACCAAACGAACCAAAACATCACTATTTGGTCCAAAAAATTGGATTGGGTGCATTCATTTCGTTTCTGGACGAATCGGTGCATCATTTTGTTTCGGGCACGTATCGGTGCATTAAATGCAACACCGGCATGGTTTTCGGCACAGTAACTAAACTGACCCAAACGAAGCAAAACATCAGTATTGTTTCCAAAAAAGTAGATTCGGCGCGTTCGTTTCATTTCTAGACGAATCGGAGCATCGTTTTGTTTCGGGCACGTATCGGTGCATTAAATGCAACCCCGGCATGGTATTTGGCACAGTAACGAAACTGATCCAAACGAACCAAAACATCACTATTGGGTCAAAAAGTGGATTGGGTTGGTTCGTTTCATTTCTAGACGAATCGGTGCACCGTTTCATTTCCGGACCGGATCGATGCATTTAATGCAACACCGGCATGGTTTTCGGCACAGTAACAAAACTGACCTAAAACGAACCAAAACATCCCTATTGGGTCCAAAAAAGTGGATTTGGTGCGTTCGTTTCATTTCTGGACGAATCGGAGCATCGTTTTGTTTTCGTCCTGGATTGGTGCATTAAATGCAACATCAGAATGGTTTTCAGCACAGTAACGAAACTGGCCCAAACAAACCAAAACATCACTATTGGGTCCAAAAAAGTTTATTCGGTGCGTTCGTTTCATTTCTGGACGAATCGGAGCATCGTTTCATTTCTGGATCGGTGCATTAAATGCAACACTAGAATGGTTTTCAGCACAGTAACGAAACTGACCCAAACAAACCAAAACATCACCATTGGGTCAAAAAAGTGGATTGCGTGCGTTCGTTTCGTTTCTGGACGAATCGGTGCACCTTTTCATTTCGGGCACGTATCGGTGCCTTAAATCCAACGCCGGCATGGTTTTCGGCACAGTAACGAAACTGACCCAAACGAACCAAAACATCACTATTGGGTCCAAAAAAGTGGATTGGGTGTGTTCGTTTCGTTTCTGGATGAATCGGTGCATCCTTTCATTTCTGGCCCGTATCGGTGCATTAAATGCAACACCGGCATGGTTTTCGGCACAGAAACGAAACTGACCCAAACGAACCAAAACATCACTATTGGATCAGAAAAAGTGGATTCGGCGCGTTCGTTTCATTTCTAGACGAATCGGAGCATCGTTTTGTTTCGGGCACGTATCGGTGCATTAAATGCAACCCCGGCATGGTTTTCAGCACAGTAATGAAACTGACCCAAATGAACCAAAACACTACTATTGGGTCAACAAAGTGGATTGCGTGCGTTCGTTTCATTTCTAGACGAATCAGAGCATCGTTCGTTTTGTTTTCTGGCCTGGATCGGTGCATTAAATGCAACACCATAATGGTTTTCGGCACAGTAACGAAACTGACCCAAACGAATCAAAACGTCACTATTGGGTCCAAAAAAGTGGATTCGGTGCGTTCTTTTCATTTCTGGACGAATCGGAGCATCATTTTGTTTCGGGCACGTATCGGTGCATTAAATGCAACCCCGGCATGGTTTTCGGCACAGTAACGAAACTGACCCAAATGAACCAAAACATCACTATTGGGTCCAAAAAAGTGGATTGGGTGTGTTCGTTTCGTTTCTGGATGAATCGGTGCATCCTTTCATTTCTGGCCCGTATCGGTGCATTAAATGCAACACCGGCATGGTTTTTGGCACAGTAACGTAACTGAACCAAACGAACCAAAACATCACTATTTGGTCCAAAAAATTGGATTGGGTGCATTCATTTCGTTTCTGGACAATCGGAGCATCATTTTGTTTCGGGCACGTATCGGTGCATTAAATGCAACCCCGGCATGGTTGTTGGCGCAGTAACGAAACTGACCCAAACGAACCAAAACATCACTATTGGGTCAAAAAAAGTAGATTGTGTGCGTTCGTTTCGTTTCTTGTCGAATCGGTGCATCGTTTCATTTCCGGCCCGGATCGGTGCATTAAATGTAACACCGGCATGGTTTTCGGCACAGTAACGAAACTGACCCAAATGAAACAAAACATCACTATTGGGTCAAAAAAGTGGATTGGGTGCGTTCGTTTAATTTCTGGACGAATCGGTGCACCATTTCATTTCCGGCCCGGATCGGTGCATTAAATGCAACACCGGCATGGTTTTCGGCACAATAACGAAACTGACCCAAATGAACCAAAACATTACTATTGTGTCCAAAAAAGTGGATTGGGTGTGTTCGTTTCGTTTCTGGATGAATCGGTGCATCCTTTCATTTCTGGCCTGTATCGGTGCATTAAATGCATAAATGGCATGGTTTTCGGCACAGTAACAAAACTGACCCAAAAGGAACCAAAACATCACTATTGGGTCCAAAAAAGTGGATTCAGTGCATTCATTTCGTTTCTGGACGAATCGGTGCATCGTTTCATTTCTGGCCCGGATCAGGGAATTAAATGCAACACCGGCATGGTTTTCGGCACAGAAACGAAACTGACCCAAACGAACCAAAACATCACTATTGGGTCAGAAAAAGTGGATTCGGCGCGTTCGTTTCATTTCTAGACGAATCGGAGCATCGTTTTGTTTCGGGCACGTATCGGTGCATTGAATGCAACCCCGGCATGGTTTTTGGCACGGTAACGAAACTGATCCAAACGAACCAAAACATCACTATTGGGTCAAAAAGTGGATTGGGTTGGTTCGTTTCATTTCTCGATGAATCGGTGCACCGTTTCATTTCCGGACCGGATCGATGCATTTAATGCAACACCGGCATGGTTTTCGGCACAGTAACAAAATTGACCTAAAACGAACCAAAACGTCCCTATTGGGTCCAAAAAAGTGGATTCGGTGCGTTCGTTTCATTTCTAGACGAATCGGAGCATCGTTTTGTTTTCGGCCCGGATCAGGGAATTAAATGCAACACCGGCATGGTTTTCGGCACAGTAACGAAACTGAACCAAACGAACCAAAACATCACTATTGGGTCCAAAAAAGTTGATTCGGTGCGTTCGTTTCATTTCTGGACGAATCGGAGCATCGTTTTGTTTCGGACACGTATCGGTGCATTAAATGCAACCCCGGCATGGTTTTCGGCACAGTAACGAAACTGACCCAAATGAACCAAAACATCACTATTGGGTCCAAAAAAGTGGATTGGGTGTGTTCGTTTCGTTTCTGGATGAATCGGTGCATCCTTTCATTTCTGGCCCGTATCGGTGCATTAAATGCAACACCTGCATGGTTTTTGGCACAGTAACGAAACTGACCCAAACAAACCAAAACATCACTATTGGGTCCAAAAAAGTTGATTCGGTGCGTTCGTTTCATTTCAGGACGAATCGGAGCATCATTTTGTTTCGGGCACGTATCGGTGCCTTAAATGCAACCCCGGCATGGTTTTCGGCACAGTAACGAAACTGACCCAAACGAACCAAAACATCACTACTGGGTCCAAAAAAGTGGATTGGGTGTGTTCGTTTCGTTTCTGGATGAATCGGTGCATCCTTTCATTTCTGGACCGTATCGGTGCATTAAATGCAACACCGGCATGGTTTTCGGCACAGAAACGAAACTGACCCAAACGAACCAAAACATCACTATTGGGTCAGAAAAAGTGGATTCGGCGCGTTCGTTTCATTTCTAGACGAATCGGAGCATCGTTTTGTTTCGGGCACGTATCGGTGCATTAAATGCAACCCCGGCATGGTTTTTGGCACAGTAACGAAACTGATCCAAACGAACCAAAACATCACTATTGGGTCAAAAAGTGGATTGGGTTGGTTCGTTTCATTTCTCGACGAATCGGTGCACCGTTTCATTTCCGGACCGGATCGATGCATTTAATGCAACACCGGCATGGTTTTTGGCACAGTAACAAAACTGACCTAAAATGAACCAAAACATCCCTATTGGGTCCAAAAAAGTGGATTCGGTGCGTTCGTTTCATTTCTAGACGAATCGGAGCATCGTTTTGTTTTCGTCCTGGATTGGTGCATTAAATGCAACACCAGAATGGTTTTCAGCACAACAACGAAACTGACCCAAACAAACCAGAACATCACTATTGGGTCCAAAAAAGTTGATTCGGTGCGTTCGTTTCATTTCTGGACGAATCGGAGCATCGTTTTGTTTCAGACACGTATCGGTGCATTAAATGCAACCCCGGCATGGTTTTCGGCACAGTAACGAAACTGACCCAAACGAACCAAAACATCACTATTGGGTCTAAAAAAGTGGATTGGGTGTGTTCGTTTCGTTTCTGGATGAATCGGTGCATCCTTTCATTTATTGGCCCGTATCGGTGCATTAAATGCAACACCGACATGGTTTTCGGCACAGTAACGAAACTGAACCAAACGAACCAAAACATCACTATTTGGTCCAAAAAATTGGATTGGGTGCATTCATTTCGTTTCTGGACGAATCGGTGCATCATTTTGTTTCGGGCACGTATCGGTGCATTAAATGCAACACCGGCATGGTTTTCGGCACAGTAACTAAACTGACCCAAACGAAGCAAAACATCAGTATTGTTTCCAAAAAAGTAGATTCGGCGCGTTCGTTTCATTTCTAGACGAATCGGAGCATCGTTTTGTTTCGGGCACGTATCGGTGCATTAAATGCAACCCCGGCATGGTATTTGGCACAGTAACGAAACTGATCCAAACGAACCAAAACATCACTATTGGGTCAAAAAGTGGATTGGGTTGGTTCGTTTCATTTCTAGACGAATCGGTGCACCGTTTCATTTCCGGACCGGATCGATGCATTTAATGCAACACCGGCATGGTTTTCGGCACAGTAACCAAACTGACCCAAACGAAGCAAAACATCACTATTGTTTCCAAAAAAGTAGATTCGGCGCGTTCGTTTCATTTCTAGACGAATCGGAGCATCGTTTCATTTCCGGCCTGGATCGGTGCATTAAATGCAACACCGAAATGGTTTTCGGCACACCAACGAAACTGACCCAAACGAACCAAAACATCACCATTGGGTCGAAAAAGTGGATTGCGTGCGTTCGTTTCGTTTCTGGACGAATCGGTGCACCTTTTCATTTCCGGCCCGGATCGGTCCATAAAATGCAACACCGGCATGGTTTTCGGCACAGTAACGAAACTGACCCAAACGAACCAAAATATCACTATTTCGTCCAAAAAAGTGGATTGGGTGCATTCATTTCGTTTCTGGACGAATCGGTGCATCGTTTCATTTCTGGCCCGGATCAGGGAATTAAATGCAACACCGGCATGGTTTTCAGCACAGTAACGAAACTGACCCAAATGAACCAAAACACTACTATTGGGTCAACAAAGTGGATTGCGTGCGTTCGTTTCATTTCTAGACGAATCAGAGCATCGTTCATTTTGTTTTCTGGCCTGGATCGGTGCATTAAATGCAACACCATAATGGTTTTCGGCACAGTAACGAAACTGACCCAAACGAATCAAAACGTCACTATTGGGTTCAAAAAAGTGGATTCGGTGCGTTCTTTTCATTTCTGGACGAATCGGAGCATCATTTTGTTTCGGGCACGTATCGGTGCATTAAATGTAACCCCGGCATGGTTGTTGGCACAGTAACGAAACTGACCCAAATGAACCAAAACATCACTACTGGGTCCAAAAAAGTGGATTGGGTGTGTTCGTTTCGTTTCTGGATGAATCGGTGCATCCTTTCATTTCTGGCCTGTATCGGTGCATTAAATGCAACACCGGCATGGTTTTTGGCACAGTAACGTAACTGAACCAAACGAACCAAAACATCACTATTTGGTCCAAAAATTTTGATTGGGTGCATTCATTTCGTTTCTGGACGAATCGGAGCATCATTTTGTTTCGGGCACGTATCGGTGCATTAAAAGCAACCCCGGCATGGTTGTTGGCGCAGTAACGAAACTGACCCAAACGAACCAAAACATCACTATTGGGTCAAATAAATTAGATTGTGTGCGTTCGTTTCATTTCTTGTCGAATCGATGCATCGTTTCATTTCCGGCCCGGATCGGTGCATTAAATCTAACACCAGCATGGTTTTCGGCACAGTAACGAAACTGACCCAAATGAAATAAAACATCACTATTGGGTCAAAAAAGTGGATTGGGTGCGTTCGTTTAATTTCTGGCCGAATCGGTGCACCATTTCATTTCCGGCCCGGATCGGTGCATTAAATACAACACCGGCATGGTTTTCGGCACAATAACGAAACTGACCCAAATGAACCAAAACATTACTATTGTGTCCAAAAAAGTGGATTGGGTATGTTCATTTCATTTCTGGATGAATCGGTGCATCCTTTCATTTCTGGCCTGTATCGGTGCATTAAATGCAACAATGGCATGGTTTTCGGCACAGTAACAAAACTGACCGAAAAGGAACCAAAACATCACTATTGGGTCCAAAAAAGTGGATTCAGTGCATTCATTTCATTTCTGGACGAATCGGTGGATCGTTTCATTTCCGGCCCGGATCAGGGAATTAAATGCAACACCGGCATGGTTTTCGGCACAGTAACGAAACTGACCCAAACGAACCAAAACATCACTATTGGGTCCAAAAAAGTGGATTCGGCGCGTTCGTTTCATTTCTAGACGAATCGGAGCGTCATTTTGTTTCGGGCACGTATCGGTGCATTAAATGCAACCCCGGCATGGTATTTGGCACAGTAACGAAACTGATCCAAACGAACCAAAACATCACTATTGGGTCAAAAAGTGGATTGGGTTGGTTCGTTTCATTTCTAGACGAATCAGTGCACCGTTTCATTTCCGGACCGGATCGATGCATTTAATGCAACACCGGCATGGTTTTCGGCACAGTAACAAAACTGACCTAAAACGAACCAAAACATCCCTATTGGGTCCAAAAAAGTGGATTCGGTGCGTTCGTTTCATTTCTGGACGAATCGGAGCATCGTTTTGTTTTCGTCCTGGATTGGTGCATTAAATGCAACACCAGAATGGTTTTCAGCACAGTAACGAAACAGACCCAAACAAACCAAAACATCACTATTGGGTCCAAAAAAGTTGATTCGGTGCGTTCGTTTCATTTCTGGACGAATCGGAGCATCGTTTTGTTTCGGACACGTATCGGTGCATTAAATGCAACCCCGGCATGGTTTTCGGCACAGTAACGAAACTGACCGAAACGAACCAAAACATCACTATTGGGTCCAAAAAAGTGGATTGGGTGTGTTAGTTTCGTTTCTGGATGAATCGGTGCATCCTTTCATTTCTGGCCCGTATCGGTGCATTGAATGCAACACCGACATGGTTTTCGGCACAGTAACGAAACTGAACCAAACGAACCAAAACATCACTATTTGGTCCAAAAAATTGGATTGGGTGCATTCATTTCGTTTCTGGACGAATCGGTGCATCATTTTGTTTCGGGCACGTATCGGTGCATTAAATGCAACACCGACATGGTTTTCGGCACAGTAACCAAACTGACCCAAACGAAGCAAAACATCACTATTGTTTCCAAAAAAGTAGATTCGGCGCGTTCGTTTCATTTCTAGACGAATCGGAGCATCGTTTTGTTTCGGGCACGTATCGGTGCATTAAATGCAACCCCGGCATGGTATTTGGCACAGTAACGAAACTGATCCAAACGAACCAAAACATCACTATTGGGTCAAAAAGTGGATTGGGTTGGTTCGTTTCATTTCTAGACGAATCGGTGCACCGTTTCATTTCCGGACCAGATCGATGCATTTAATGCAACACCGGCATGGTTTTCGGCACAGTAACAAAACTGACCTAAAACGAACCAAAACATCCCTATTGGGTCCAAAAAAGTGGATTCGGTGCGTTCGTTTCATTTCTGGACGAATCGGAGCATCGTTTTGTTTTCGTCCTGGATTGGTGCATTAAATGCAACACCAGAATGGTTTTCAGCACAGTAACGAAACTGACCCAAACAAACCAAAACATCACTATTGGGTCCAAAAAAGTTGATTCGGTGCGTTCGTTTCATTTCTGGACGAATCGGAGCATCGTTTTGTTTCGGACACGTATCGGTGCATTAGATGCAACCCCGGCATGGTTTTCGGCACAGTAACGAAACTGACCGAAACGAACCAAAACATCACTATTGGGTCCAAAAAAGTGGATTGGGTGTGTTAGTTTCGTTTCTGGATGAATCGGTGCATCCTTTCATTTCTGGCCCGTATCGGTGCATTGAATGCAACACCGACATGGTTTTCGGCACAGTAACGAAACTGAACCAAACGAACCAAAACATCACTATTTGGTCCAAAAAATTGGATTGGGTGCATTCATTTCGTTTCTGGACGAATCGGTGCATCATTTTGTTTCGGGCACGTATCGGTGCATTAAATGCAACACCGGCATGGTTTTCGGCACAGTAACCAAACTGACCCAAACGAAGCAAAACATCACTATTGTTTCCAAAAAAGTAGATTCGGCGCGTTCGTTTCATTTCTAGACGAACCGGAGCATCGTTTTGTTTCGGGCACGTATCGGTGCATTAAATGCAACCCCGGCATGGTATTTGGCACAGTAACGAAACTGATCCAAACGAACCAAAACATCACTATTGGGTCAAAAAGTGGATTGGGTTGGTTCGTTTCATTTCTAGACGAATCGGTGCACCGTTTCATTTCCGGACCAGATCGATGCATTTAATGCAACACCGGCATGGTTTTCGGCACAGTAACAAAACTGACCTAAAACGAACCAAAACATCCCTATTGGGTCCAAAAAAGTGGATTCGGTGCGTTCGTTTCATTTCTGGACGAATCGGAGCATCGTTTTGTTTTCGTCCTGGATTGGTGCATTAAATGCAACACCAGAATGGTTTTCAGCACAGTAACGAAACTGAGCCAAACAAACCAAAACATCACTATTGGGTCCAAAAAAGTTGATTCGGTGCGTTCGTTTCATTTCTGGACGAATCGGAGCATCGTTTTGTTTCGGACACGTATCGGTGCATTAAATGCAACCCCGGCATGGTTTTTGGCACAGTAACGAAACTGACCGAAACGAACCAAAACATCACTATTGGGTCCAAAAAAGTGGATTGGGTGTGTTAGTTTCGTTTCTGGATGAATCGGTGCATCCTTTCATTTCTGGCCCGTATCGGTGCATTGAATGCAACACCGACATGGTTTTCGGCACAGTAACGAAACTGAACCAAACGAACCAAAACATCACTATTTGGTCCAAAAAATTGGATTGGGTGCATTCATTTCGTTTCTGGACGAATCGGTGCATCATTTTGTTTCGGGCACGTATCGGTGCATTAAATGCAACACCGGCATGGTTTTCGGCACAGTAACCAAACTGACCCAAACGAAGCAAAACATCACTATTGTTTCCAAAAAAGTAGATTCGGCGCGTTCGTTTCATTTCTAGACGAATCGGAGCATCGTTTTGTTTCGGGCACGTATCGGTGTATTAAATGCAACCCCGGCATGGTATTTGGCACAGTAACGAAACTGATCCAAACGAACCAAAACATCACTATTGGGTCAAAAAGTGGATTGGGTTGGTTCGTTTCATTTCTAGACGAATCGGTGCACCGTTTCATTTCCGGACCGGATCGATGCATTTCATGCAACACCGGCATGGTTTTCGGCACAGTAACAAAACTGACCTAAAACGAACCAAAACATCCCTATTGGGTCCAAAAAAGTGGATTCAGTGCGTTCGTTTCATTTCTGGACGAATCGGAGCATCGTTTTGTTTTCGTCCTGGATTGGTGCATTAAATGCAACACCAGAATGGTTTTCAGCACAGTAACGAAACTGACCCAAACAAACCAAAACATCACTATTGGGTCCAAAAAAGTTGATTCGGTGCGTTCGTTTCATTTCTGGACGAATCGGAGCATCGTTTTGTTTCGGACACGTATCGGTGCATTAAATGCAACCCCGGCATGGTTTTCGGCACAGTAACGAAACTGACCGAAACGAACCAAAACATCACTATTGGGTCCAAAAAAGTGGATTGGGTGTGTTAGTTTCGTTTCTGGATGAATCGGTGCATCCTTTCATTTCTGGCCCGTATCGGTGCATTGAATGCAACACCGACATGGTTTTCGGCACAGTAACGAAACTGAACCAAACGAACCAAAACATCACTATTTGGTCCAAAAAATTGGATTGGGTGCATTCATTTCGTTTCTGGACGAATCGGTGCATCATTTTGTTTCGGGCACGTATCGGTGCATTAAATGCAACACCGACATGGTTTTCGGCACAGTAACCAAACTGACCCAAACGAAGCAAAACATCACTATTGTTTCCAAAAAAGTAGATTCGGCGCGTTCGTTTCATTTCTAGACGAATCGGAGCATCGTTTTGTTTCGGGCACGTATCGGTGCATTAAATGCAACCCCGGCATGGTATTTGGCACAGTAACGAAACTGATCCAAACGAACCAAAACATCACTATTGGGTCAAAAAGTGGATTGGGTTGGTTCGTTTCATTTCTAGACGAATCGGTGCACCGTTTCATTTCCGGACCGGATCGATGCATTTAATGCAACACCGGCATGGTTTTCGGCACAGTAACAAAACTGACCTAAAACGAACCAAAACATCCCTATTGGGTCCAAAAAAGTGGATTCGGTGCGTTCGTTTCATTTCTGGACGAATCGGAGCATCGTTTTGTTTTCGTCCTGGATTGGTGCATTAAATGCAACACCAGAATGGTTTTCAGCACAGTAACGAAACTGACCCAAACAAACCAAAACATCACTATTGGGTCCAAAAAAGTTGATTCGGTGCGTTCGTTTCATTTCTGGACGAATCGGAGCATCGTTTTGTTTCGGACACGTATCGGTGCATTAAATGCAACCCCGGCATGGTTTTCGGCACAGTAACGAAACTGACCGAAACGAACCAAAACATCACTATTGGGTCCAAAAAAGTGGATTGGGTGTGTTAGTTTCGTTTCTGGATGAATCGGTGCATCCTTTCATTTCTGGCCCGTATCGGTGCATTGAATGCAACACCGACATGGTTTTCGGCACAGTAACGAAACTGAACCAAACGAACCAAAACATCACTATTTGGTCCAAAAAATTGGATTGGGTGCATTCATTTCGTTTCTGGACGAATCGGTGCATCATTTTGTTTCGGGCACGTATCGGTGCATTAAATGCAACACCGGCATGGTTTTCGGCACAGTAACCAAACTGACCCAAACGAAGCAAAACATCACTATTGTTTCCAAAAAAGTAGATTCGGCGGGTTCGTTTCATTTCTAGACGAATCGGAGCATCGTTTTGTTTCGGGCACGTATCGGTGCATTAAATGCAACCCCGGCATGGTATTTGGCACAGTAACGAAACTGATCCAAACGAACCAAAACATCACTATTGGGTCAAAAAGTGGATTGGGTTGGTTCGTTTCATTTCTAGACGAATCGTTGCACCGTTTCATTTCCGGACCGGATCGATGCATTTAATGCAACACCGGCATGGTTTTCGGCACAGTAACAAAACTGACCTAAAACGAACCAAAACATCCCTATTGGGTCCAAAAAAGTGGATTCAGTGCGTTCGTTTCATTTCTGGACGAATCGGAGCATCGTTTTGTTTTCGTCCTGGATTGGTGCATTAAATGCAACACCAGAATGGTTTTCAGCACAGTAACGAAACTGACCCAAACAAACCAAAACATCACTATTGGGTCCAAAAAAGTTGATTCGGTGCGTTCGTTTCATTTCTGGACGAATCGGAGCATCGTTTTGTTTCGGACACGTATCGGTGCATTAAATGCAACCCCGGCATGGTTTTCGGCACAGTAACGAAACTGACCGAAACGAACCAAAACATCACTATTGGGTCCAAAAAAGTGGATTGGGTGTGTTAGTTTCGTTTCTGGATGAATCGGTGCATCCTTTCATTTCTGGCCCGTATCGGTGCATTGAATGCAACACCGACATGGTTTTCGGCACAGTAACGAAACTGAACCAAACGAACCAAAACATCACTATTTGGTCCAAAAAATTGGATTGGGTGCATTCATTTCGTTTCTGGACGAATCGGTGCATCATTTTGTTTCGGGCACGTATCGGTGCATTAAATGCAACACCGACATGGTTTTCGGCACAGTAACCAAACTGACCCAAACGAAGCAAAACATCACTATTGTTTCCAAAAAAGTAGATTCGGCGCGTTCGTTTCATTTCTAGACGAATCGGAGCATCGTTTTGTTTCGGGCACGTATCGGTGCATTAAATGCAACCCCGGCATGGTATTTGGCACAGTAACGAAACTGATCCAAACGAACCAAAACATCACTATTGGGTCAAAAAGTGGATTGGGTTGGTTCGTTTCATTTCTAGACGAATCGGTGCACCGTTTCATTTCCGGACCGGATCGATGCATTTAATGCAACACCGGCATGGTTTTCGGCACAGTAACAAAACTGACCTAAAACGAACCAAAACATCCCTATTGGGTCCAAAAAAGTGGATTCGGTGCGTTCGTTTCATTTCTGGACGAATCGGAGCATCGTTTTGTTTTCGTCCTGGATTGGTGCATTAAATGCAACACCAGAATGGTTTTCAGCACAGTAACGAAACTGACCCAAACAAACCAAAACATCACTATTGGGTCCAAAAAAGTTGATTCGGTGCGTTCGTTTCATTTCTGGACGAATCGGAGCATCGTTTTGTTTCGGACACGTATCGGTGCATTAAATGCAACCCCGGCATGGTTTTCGGCACAGTAACGAAACTGACCGAAACGAACCAAAACATCACTATTGGGTCCAAAAAAGTGGATTGGGTGTGTTAGTTTCGTTTCTGGATGAATCGGTGCATCCTTTCATTTCTGGCCCGTATCGGTGCATTGAATGCAACACCGACATGGTTTTCGGCACAGTAACGAAACTGAACCAAACGAACCAAAACATCACTATTTGGTCCAAAAAATTGGATTGGGTGCATTCATTTCGTTTCTGGACGAATCGGTGCATCATTTTGTTTCGGGCACGTATCGGTGCATTAAATGCAACACCGGCATGGTTTTCGGCACAGTAACCAAACTGACCCAAACGAAGCAAAACATCACTATTGTTTCCAAAAAAGTAGATTCGGCGGGTTCGTTTCATTTCTAGACGAATCGGAGCATCGTTTTGTTTCGGGCACGTATCGGTGCATTAAATGCATAAATGGCATGGTTTTCGGCACAGTAACAAAACTGACCCAAACGAACCAAAACATCACTATTGGGTCCAAAAAAGTGGATTGGGTGTGTTAGTTTCGTTTCTGGATGAATCGGTGCATCCTTTCATTTCTGGCCCGTATCGGTGCATTGAATGCAACACCGACATGGTTTTCGGCACAGTAACGAAACTGAACCAAACGAACCAAAACATCACTATTTGGTCCAAAAAATTGGATTGGGTGCATTCATTTCGTTTCTGGACGAATCGGTGCATCATTTTGTTTCGGGCACGTATCGGTGCATTAAATGCAACACCGGCATGGTTTTCGGCACAGTAACCAAACTGACCCAAACGAAGCAAAACATCACTATTGTTTCCAAAAAAGTAGATTCGGCGGGTTCGTTTCATTTCTAGACGAATCGGAGCATCGTTTTGTTTCGGGCACGTATCGGTGCATTAAATGCAACCCCGGCATGGTATTTGGCACAGTAACGAAACTGATCCAAACGAACCAAAACATCACTATTGGGTCAAAAAGTGGATTGGGTTGGTTCGTTTCATTTCTAGACGAATCGTTGCACCGTTTCATTTCCGGACCGGATCGATGCATTTAATGCAACACCGGCATGGTTTTCGGCACAATAACAAAACTGACCTAAAACGAACCAAAACATCCCTATTGGGTCCAAAAAAGTGGATTCAGTGCGTTCGTTTCATTTCTGGACGAATCGGAGCATCGTTTTGTTTTCGTCCTGGATTGGTGCATTAAATGCAACACCAGAATGGTTTTCAGCACAGTAACGAAACTGACCCAAACAAACCAAAACATCACTATTGGGTCCAAAAAAGTTGATTCGGTGCGTTCGTTTCATTTCTGGACGAATCGGAGCATCGTTTTGTTTCGGACACGTATCGGTGCATTAAATGCAACCCCGGCATGGTTTTCGGCACAGTAACGAAACTGACCGAAACGAACCAAAACATCACTATTGGGTCCAAAAAAGTGGATTGGGTGTGTTAGTTTCGTTTCTGGATGAATCGGTGCATCCTTTCATTTCTGGCCCGTATCGGTGCATTGAATGCAACACCGACATGATTTTCGGCACAGTAACGAAACTGAACCAAACGAACCAAAACATCACTATTTGGTCCAAAAAATTGGATTGGGTGCATTCATTTCGTTTCTGGACGAATCGGTGCATCATTTTGTTTCGGGCACGTATCGGTGCATTAAATGCAACACCGACATGGTTTTCGGCACAGTAACCAAACTGACCCAAACGAAGCAAAACATCACTATTGTTTCCAAAAAAGTAGATTCGGCGCGTTCGTTTCATTTCTAGACGAATCGGAGCATCGTTTTGTTTCGGGCACGTATCGGTGCATTAAATGCAACCCCGGCATGGTATTTGGCACAGTAACGAAACTGATCCAAACGAACCAAAACATCACTATTGGGTCAAAAAGTGGATTGGGTTGGTTCGTTTCATTTCTAGACGAATCGGTGCACCGTTTCATTTCCGGACCGGATCGATGCATTTAATGCAACACCGGCATGGTTTTCGGCACAGTAACAAAACTGACCTAAAACGAACCAAAACATCCCTATTGGGTCCAAAAAAGTGGATTCGGTGCGTTCGTTTCATTTCTGGACGAATCGGAGCATCGTTTTGTTTTCGTCCTGGATTGGTGCATTAAATGCAACACCAGAATGGTTTTCAGCACAGTAACGAAACTGACCCAAACAAACCAAAACATCACTATTGGGTCCAAAAAAGTTGATTCGGTGCGTTCGTTTCATTTCTGGACGAATCGGAGCATCGTTTTGTTTCGGACACGTATCGGTGCATTAAATGCAACCCCGGCATGGTTTTCGGCACAGTAACGAAACTGACCGAAACGAACCAAAACATCACTATTGGGTCCAAAAAAGTGGATTGGGTGTGTTAGTTTCGTTTCTGGATGAATCGGTGCATCCTTTCATTTCTGGCCCGTATCGGTGCATTGAATGCAACACCGACATGGTTTTCGGCACAGTAACGAAACTGAACCAAACGAACCAAAACATCACTATTTGGTCCAAAAAATTGGATTGGGTGCATTCATTTCGTTTCTGGACGAATCGGTGCATCATTTTGTTTCGGGCACGTATCGGTGCATTAAATGCAACACCGGCATGGTTTTCGGCACAGTAACCAAACTGACCCAAACGAAGCAAAACATCACTATTGTTTCCAAAAAAGTAGATTCGGCGGGTTCGTTTCATTTCTAGACGAATCGGAGCATCGTTTTGTTTCGGGCACGTATCGGTGCATTAAATGCAACCCCGGCATGGTATTTGGCACAGTAACGAAACTGATCCAAACGAACCAAAACATCACTATTGGGTCAAAAAGTGGATTGGGTTGGTTCGTTTCATTTCTAGACGAATCGTTGCACCGTTTCATTTCCGGACCGGATCGATGCATTTAATGCAACACCGGCATGGTTTTCGGCACAATAACCAAACTGACCCAAATGAAGCAAAACATCACTATTGTTTCCAAAAAAGTAGATTCGGCGCGTTCGTTTCATTTCTAGACGAATCGGAGCATCGTTTCATTTTCGGCCTGGATCGGTGCATTAAATGCAACACCGAAATGGTTTTCGGCACACCAACGAAACTGACCCAAACGAACCAAAACATCACCATTGGGTCAAAAAAGTGGATTGCGTGCGTTCGTTTCGTTTCTGGACGAATCGGTGCACCTTTTCATTTCCGGCCCGGATCGGTCCATAAAATGCAACACCGGCATGGTTTTTGGCACAATAACGAAACTGACCCAAATGAACCAAAACATTACTATTGGGTCCAAAAAAGTGGATTGGGTGTGTTTGTTTCGTTTCTGGATGAATCGGTGCATCCTTTCATTTCTGGCCCGTATCGGTGCATTAAATGCAACACCGGCATGGTTTTCGGCACAGTAACGAAACTGACCCAAACGAACCAAAACATCACTATTTCGTCCAAAAAAGTGGATTGGGTGCATTCATTTCGTTTCTGGACGAATCGGTGCATCGTTTCATTTCTGGCCCGTATCGGTGCATTGAATGCAACACCGACATGGTTTTCGGCACAGTAACGAAACTGAACCAAACGAACCAAAACATCACTATTTGGTCCAAAAAATTGGATTGGGTGCATTCATTTCGTTTCTGGACGAATCGGTGCATCATTTTGTTTCGGGCACGTATCGGTGCATTAAATGCAACACCGGCATGGTTTTCGGCACAGTAACCAAACTGACCCAAACGAAGCAAAACATCACTATTGTTTCCAAAAAAGTAGATTCGGCGGGTTCGTTTCATTTCTAGACGAATCGGAGCATCGTTTTGTTTCGGGCACGTATCGGTGCATTAAATGCAACCCCGGCATGGTATTTGGCACAGTAACGAAACTGATCCAAACGAACCAAAACATCACTATTGGGTCAAAAAGTGGATTGGGTTGGTTCGTTTCATTTCTAGACGAATCGTTGCACCGTTTCATTTCCGGACCGGATCGATGCATTTAATGCAACACCGGCATGGTTTTCGGCACAATAACAAAACTGACCTAAAACGAACCAAAACATCCCTATTGGGTCCAAAAAAGTGGATTCAGTGCGTTCGTTTCATTTCTGGACGAATCGGAGCATCGTTTTGTTTTCGTCCTGGATTGGTGCATTAAATGCAACACCAGAATGGTTTTCAGCACAGTAACGAAACTGACCCAAACAAACCAAAACATCACTATTGGGTCCAAAAAAGTTGATTCGGTGCGTTCGTTTCATTTCTGGACGAATCGGAGCATCATTTTGTTTCGGGCACGTATCGGTGCATTAAATGTAACCCCGGCATGGTTGTTGGCACAGTAACGAAACTGACCCAAATGAACCAAAACATCACTACTGGGTCCAAAAAAGTGGATTGGGTGTGTTCGTTTCGTTTCTGGATGAATCGGTGCATCCTTTCATTTCTGGCCCGTATCGGTGCATTAAATGCAACACCGGCATGATTTTTGGCACAGTAACGTAACTGAACCAAACGAACCAAAACATCACTATTTGGTCCAAAAAATTTGATTGGGTGCATTCATTTCGTTTCTGGACGAATCGGAGCATCATTTTGTTTCGGGCACGTATCGGTGCATTAAATGCAACCCCGGCATGGTTTTCGGCACAGTAACGAAACTGACCGAAACGAACCAAAACATCACTATTGGGTCCAAAAAAGTGGATTGGGTGTGTTAGTTTCGTTTCTGGATGAATCGGTGCATCCTTTCATTTCTGGCCCGTATCGGTGCATTGAATGCAACACCGACATGGTTTTCGGCACAGTAACGAAACTGAACCAAACGAACCAAAACATCACTATTTGGTCCAAAAAATTGGATTGGGTGCATTCATTTCGTTTCTGGACGAATCGGTGCATCATTTTGTTTCGGGCACGTATCGGTGCATTAAATGCAACACCGGCATGGTTTTCGGCACAGTAACCAAACTGACCCAAACGAAGCAAAACATCACTATTGTTTCCAAAAAAGTAGATTCGGCGCGTTCGTTTCATTTCTAGACGAACCGGAGCATCGTTTTGTTTCGGGCACGTATCGGTGCATTAAATGCAACCCCGGCATGGTATTTGGCACAGTAACGAAACTGATCCAAACGAACCAAAACATCACTATTGGGTCAAAAAGTGGATTGGGTTGGTTCGTTTCATTTCTAGACGAATCGGTGCACCGTTTCATTTCCGGACCAGATCGATGCATTTAATGCAACACCGGCATGGTTTTCGGCACAGTAACAAAACTGACCTAAAACGAACCAAAACATCCCTATTGGGTCCAAAAAAGTGGATTCGGTGCGTTCGTTTCATTTCTGGACGAATCGGAGCATCGTTTTGTTT
This sequence comes from Echinochloa phyllopogon, assembly GCA_033239725.1. NCBI lineage: Eukaryota > Viridiplantae > Streptophyta > Magnoliopsida > Poales > Poaceae > Echinochloa > Echinochloa phyllopogon. Next base: position 38,371,065 of record BTCW01000018.1, read on the forward strand.
TCGTCCTGGATTGGTGCATTAAATGCAACACCGGAATGGTTTTCAGCACAGTAACCAAACTGACCCAAATGAAGCAAAACATCACTATTGTTTCCAAAAAAGTAGATTCGGCGCGTTCGTTTCATTTCTTGACGAATCGGAGCATCGTTTCATTTTCGGCCTGGATCGGTGCATTAAATGCAACACCGAAATGGTTTTCGGCACACCAACGAAACTGACCCAAACGAACCAAAACATCACCATTGGGTCAAAAAAGTGGATTGCGTGCGTTCGTTTCGTTTCTGGACGAATCGGTGCACCTTTTCATTTCCGGCCCGGATCGGTCCATAAAATGCAACACCGGCATGGTTTTTGGCACAATAACGAAACTGACCCAAATGAACCAAAACATTACTATTGGGTCCAAAAAAGTGGATTGGGTGTGTTTGTTTCGTTTCTGGATGAATCGGTGCATCCTTTCATTTCTGGCCCGTATCGGTGCATTAAATGCAACACCGGCATGGTTTTCGGCACAGTAACGAAACTGACCCAAACGAACCAAAATATCACTATTTCGTCCAAAAAAGTGGATTGGGTGCATTCATTTCGTTTCTGGACGAATCGGTGCATCGTTTCATTTCTGGCCCGGATCAGGGAATTAAATGCAACACCGGCATGGTTTTCAGCACAGTAACGAAACTGACCCAAATGAACCAAAACACTACTATTGGGTCAACAAAGTGGATTGCGTGCGTTCGTTTCATTTCTAGACGAATCAGAGCATCGTTCGTTTTGTTTTCTGGCCTGGATCGGTGCATTAAATGCAACACCATAATGGTTTTCGGCACAGTAACGAAACTGACCCAAACGAATCAAAACGTCACTATTGGGTCCAAAAAAGTGGATTCAGTGCGTTCTTTTCATTTCTGGACGAATCGGAGCATCATTTTGTTTCGGGCACGTATCGGTGCATTAAATGTAACCCCGGCATGGTTGTTGGCACAGTAACGAAACTGACCCAAATGAACCAAAACATCACTACTGGGTCCAAAAAAGTGGATTGGGTGTGTTCGTTTCGTTTCTGGATGAATCGGTGCATCCTTTCATTTCTGGCCCGTATCGGTGCATTAAATGCAACACCGGCATGATTTTTGGCACAGTAACGTAACTGAACCAAACGAACCAAAACATCACTATTTGGTCCAAAAAATTTGATTGGGTGCATTCATTTCGTTTCTGGACGAATCGGAGCATCATTTTGTTTCGGGCACGTATCGGTGCATTAAATGCAACCCCGGCATGGTTGTTGGCGCAGTAACGAAACTGACCCAAACGAACCAAAACATCACTATTGGGTCAAATAAAGTAGATTGTGTGCGTTCGTTTCATTTCTTGTCGAATCGATGCATCGTTTCATTTCCGGCCCGGATCGGTGCATTAAATCTAACACCAGCATGGTTTTCGGCACAGTAACGAAACTGACCCAAGTGAAATAAAACATCACTATTGGGTCAAAAAAGTGGATTGGGTGCGTTCGTTTAATTTCTGGCCGAATCGGTGCACCATTTCATTTCCGGCCCGGATCGGTGCATTAAATACAACACCGGCATGGTTTTCGGCACAATAACGAAACTGACCCAAATGAACCAAAACATTACTATTGTGTCCAAAAAAGTGGATTGGGTGTGTTCATTTCATTTCTGGATGAATCGGTGCATCCTTTCATTTCTGGCCTGTATCGGTGCATTAAATGCAACAATGGCATGGTTTTCGGCACAGTAACAAAACTGACCCAAAAGGAACCAAAACATCACTATTGGGTCCAAAAAAGTGGATTCAGTGCATTCATTTCGTTTCTGGACGAATCGGTGGATCGTTTCATTTCCGGCCCGGATCAGGGAATTAAATGCAACACCAGCATGGTTTTCGGCACAGTAACGAAACTGACCCAAACGAACCAAAACATCACTATTGGGTCCAAAAAAGTGGATTCGGCGCGTTCGTTTCATTTCTAGACGAATCGGAGCATCGTTTTGTTTCGGGCACGTATCGGTGCATTAAATGCAACCCCGGCATGGTATTTGGCACAGTAACGAAACTGATCCAAACGAACCAAAACATCACTATTGGGTCAAAAAGTGGATTGGGTTGGTTCGTTTCATTTCTAGACGAATCGGTGCACCGTTTCATTTCCGGACCGGATCGATGCATTTAATGCAACACCGGCATGGTTTTCGGCACAGTAACAAAACTGACCTAAAACGAACCAAAACATCCCTATTGGGTCCAAAAAAGTGGATTCGGTGCGTTCGTTTCATTTCTGGACGAATCGGAGCATCGTTTTGTTTTCGTCCTGGATTGGTGCATTAAATGCAACACCAGAATGGTTTTCAGCACAGTAACCAAACTGACCCAAATGAAGCAAAACATCACTATTGTTTCCAAAAAAGTAGATTCGGCGCGTTCGTTTCATTTCTAGACGAATCGGAGCATCGTTTCATTTTCGGCCTGGATCGGTGCATTAAATGCAACACCGAAATGGTTTTCGGCACACCAACGAAACTGACCCAAACGAACCAAAACATCACCATTGGGTCAAAAAAGTGGATTGCGTGCGTTCGTTTCGTTTCTGGACGAATCGGTGCACCTTTTCATTTCCGGCCCGGATCGGTCCATAAAATGCAACACCGGCATGGTTTTTGGCACAATAACGAAACTGACCCAAATGAACCAAAACATTACTATTGGGTCCAAAAAAGTGGATTGGGTGTGTTTGTTTCGTTTCTGGATGAATCGGTGCATCCTTTCATTTCTGGCCCGTATCGGTGCATTAAATGCAACACCGGCATGGTTTTCGGCACAGTAACGAAACTGACCCAAACGAACCAAAATATCACTATTTCGTCCAAAAAAGTGGATTGGGTGCATTCATTTCGTTTCTGGACGAATCGGTGCATCGTTTCATTTCTGGCCCGGATCAGGGAATTAAATGCAACACCGGCATGGTTTTCAGCACAGTAACGAAACTGACCCAAATGAACCAAAACACTACTATTGGGTCAACAAAGTGGATTGCGTGCGTTCGTTTCATTTCTAGACGAATCAGAGCATCGTTCGTTTTGTTTTCTGGCCTGGATCGGTGCATTAAATGCAACACCATAATGGTTTTCGGCACAGTAACGAAACTGACCCAAACGAATCAAAACGTCACTATTGGGTCCAAAAAAGTGGATTCAGTGCGTTCTTTTCATTTCTGGACGAATCGGAGCATCATTTTGTTTCGGGCACGTATCGGTGCATTAAATGTAACCCCGGCATGGTTGTTGGCACAGTAACGAAACTGACCCAAATGAACCAAAACATCACTACTGGGTCCAAAAAAGTGGATTGGGTGTGTTCGTTTCGTTTCTGGATGAATCGGTGCATCCTTTCATTTCTGGCCCGTATCGGTGCATTAAATGCAACACCGGCATGATTTTTGGCACAGTAACGTAACTGAACCAAACGAACCAAAACATCACTATTTGGTCCAAAAAATTTGATTGGGTGCATTCATTTCGTTTCTGGACGAATCGGAGCATCATTTTGTTTCGGGCACGTATCGGTGCATTAAATGCAACCCCGGCATGGTTGTTGGCGCAGTAACGAAACTGACCCAAACGAACCAAAACATCACTATTGGGTCAAATAAAGTAGATTGTGTGCGTTCGTTTCATTTCTTGTCGAATCGATGCATCGTTTCATTTCCGGCCCGGATCGGTGCATTAAATCTAACACCAGCATGGTTTTCGGCACAGTAACGAAACTGACCCAAATGAAATAAAACATCACTATTGGGTCAAAAAAGTGGATTGGGTGCGTTCGTTTAATTTCTGGCCGAATCGGTGCACCATTTCATTTCCGGCCCGGATCGGTGCATTAAATACAACACCGGCATGGTTTTCGGCACAATAACGAAACTGACCCAAATGAACCAAAACATTACTATTGTGTCCAAAAAAGTGGATTGGGTGTGTTCATTTCATTTCTGGATGAATCGGTGCATCCTTTCATTTCTGGCCTGTATCGGTGCATTAAATGCAACAATGGCATGGTTTTCGGCACAGTAACAAAACTGACCCAAAAGGAACCAAAACATCACTATTGGGTCCAAATAAGTGGATTCAGTGCATTCATTTCGTTTCTGGACGAATCGGTGGATCGTTTCATTTCCGGCCCGGATCAGGGAATTAAATGCAACACCAGCATGGTTTTCGGCACAGTAACGAAACTGACCCAAACGAACCAAAACATCACTATTGGGTCCAAAAAAGTGGATTCGGCGCGTTCGTTTCATTTCTAGACGAATCGGAGCATCGTTTTGTTTCGGGCACGTATCGGTGCATTAAATGCAACCCCGGCATGGTATTTGGCACAGTAACGAAACTGATCCAAACGAACCAAAACATCACTATTGGGTCAAAAAGTGGATTGGGTTGGTTCGTTTCATTTCTAGACGAATCGGTGCACCATTTCATTTCCGGACCGGATCGATGCATTTAATGCAACACCGGCATGGTTTTCGGCACAGTAACAAAACTGACCTAAAACGAACCAAAACATCCCTATTGGGTCCAAAAAAGTGGATTTGGTGCGTTCGTTTCATTTCTGGACGAATCGGAGCATCGTTTTGTTTTCGTCCTGGATTGGTGCATTAAATGCAACACCAGAATGGTTTTCAGCACAGTAACGAAACTGGCCCAAACAAACCAAAACATCACTATTGGGTCCAAAAAAGTTTATTCGGTGCGTTCGTTTCATTTCTGGACGAATCGGAGCATCGTTTTGTTTCGGACACGTATCGGTGCATTAAATGCAACCCCGGCATGGTATTTGGCACAGTAACGAAACTGATCCAAACGAACCAAAACATCACTATTGGGTGAAAAAGTGGATTGGGTTGGTTCGTTTCATTTCTAGACGAATCGGTGCACCGTTTCATTTCCGGACCGGATCGATGCATTTAATGCAACACCGGCATGGTTTTTGGCATAGTAACAAAACTGACCTAAAACGAACCAAAACATCCCTATTGGGTCCAAAAAAGTGGATTTGGTGCGTTCGTTTCATTTCTGGACGAATCGGAGCATCGTTTTGTTTTCGTCCTGGATTGGTGCATTAAATGCAACACCAGAATGGTTTTCAGCACAGTAACGAAACTGGCCCAAACAAACCAAAACATCACTATTGGGTCCAAAAAAGTTTATTCGGTGCGTTCGTTTCATTTCTGGACGAATCGGAGCATCGTTTCATTTCTGGATCGGTGCATTAAATGCAACACTAGAATGGTTTTCAGCACAGTAACGAAACTGACCCAAACAAACCAAAACATCACCATTGGGTCAAAAAAGTGGATTGCGTGCGTTCGTTTCGTTTCTGGACGAATCGGTGCACCTTTTCATTTCCGGCCCGGATCGGTCCATAAAATGCAACACCGGCATGGTTTTTGGCACAATAACGAAACTGACCCAAATGAACCAAAACATTACTATTGGGTCCAAAAAAGTGGATTGGGTGTGTTCGTTTCGTTTCTGGATGAATCGGTGCATCCTTTCATTTCTGGCCCGTATCGGTGCATTAAATGCAACACCGGCATGGTTTTCGGCACAGTAACGAAACTGACCCAAACGAACCAAAACATTACTATTGGGTCCAAAAAAGTGGATTGGGTGTGTTCGTTTCGTTTCTGGATGAATCGGTGCGTCCTTTCATTTCTGGCCCGTATCGGTGCATTAAATACAACACCGGCATGGTTTTCGGCACAATAACGAAACTGACCCAAATGAACCAAAACATTACTATTGGGTCCAAAAAAGTGGATTGGGTGTGTTCGTTTCGTTTCTGGATGAATCGGTGCGTCCTTTCATTTCTGGCCTGTATCGGTGCATTAAATGCAACAATGGCATGGTTTTCGGCACAGTAACAAAACTGACCCAAAAGGAACCAAAACATCACTATTGGGTCCAAAAAAGTGGATTCAGTGCATTCATTTCGTTTCTGGACGAATCGGTGGATCGTTTCATTTCCGGCCCGGATCAGGGAATTAAATGCAACACCGGCATGGTTTTCGGCACAGTAACGAAACTGACCCAAACGAACCAAAACATCACTATTGGGTCCAAAAAAGTGGATTCGGCGCGTTCGTTTCATTTCTAGACGAATCGGAGCATCGTTTTGTTTCGGGCACGTATCGGTGCATTAAATGCAACCCCGGCATGGTATTTGGCACAGTAACGAAACTGATCCAAACGAACCAAAACATCACTATTGGGTCAAAAAGTGGATTGGGTTGGTTCGTTTCATTTCTAGACGAATCGGTGCACCGTTTCATTTCCGGACCGGATCGATGCATTTAATGCAACACCGGCATGGTTTTCGGCACAGTAACAAAACTGACCTAAAACGAACCAAAACATCCCTATTGGGTCCAAAAAAGTGGATTTGGTGCGTTCGTTTCATTTCTGGACGAATCGGAGCATCGTTTTGTTTTCGTCCTGGATTGGTGCATTAAATGCAACATCAGAATGGTTTTCAGCACAGTAACGAAACTGGCCCAAACAAACCAAAACATCACTATTGGGTCCAAAAAAGTTTATTCGGTGCGTTCGTTTCATTTCTGGACGAATCGGAGCATCGTTTCATTTCTGGATCGGTGCATTAAATGCAACACTAGAATGGTTTTCAGCACAGTAACGAAACTGACCCAAACAAACCAAAACATCACCATTGGGTCAAAAAAGTGGATTGCGTGCGTTCGTTTCGTTTCTGGACGAATCGGTGCACCTTTTCATTTCCGGCCCGGATCGGTCCATAAAATGCAACACCGGCATGGTTTTTGGCACAATAACGAAACTGACCCAAATGAACCAAAACATTACTATTGGGTCCAAAAAAGTGGATTGGGTGTGTTCGTTTCGTTTCTGGATGAATCGGTGCATCCTTTCATTTCTGGCCCGTATCGGTGCATTGAATGCAACACCGATATGGTTTTCGGCACAGTAACGAAACTGAACCAAACGAACCAAAACATCACTATTTGGTCCAAAAAATTGGATTGGGTGCATTCATTTCGTTTCTGGATGAATCGGTGCATCATTTTGTTTCGGGCACGTATCGGTGCATTAAATGCAACACCGACATGGTTTTCGGCACAGTAACGAAACTGAACCAAATGAACCAAAACATCACTATTTGGTCCAAAAAATTGGATTGGGTGCATTCATTTCGTTTCTGGACGAATCGGTGCATCATTTTGTTTCGGGCACGTATCGGTGCATTAAATGCAACACGGGCATGGTTTTCGGCACAGTAATGAAACTGACCCAAATGAACCAAAACACTACTATTGGGTCAACAAAGTGGATTGCGTGCGTTCGTTTCATTTCTAGACGAATCAGAGCATCGTTCGTTTTGTTTTCTGGCCTGGATCGGTGCATTAAATGCAACACCGGCATGGTTTTCGGCACAATAACGAAACTGACCCAAATGAACCAAAACATTACTATTGGGTCCAAAAAAGTGGATTGGGTGTGTTCGTTTCGTTTCTGGATGAATCGGTGCGTCCTTTCATTTCTGGCCTGTATCGGTGCATTAAATGCAACACCTGCATGGTTTTCGGCACAGTAACGAAACTGACCCAAACGAACCAAAACAAAACTATTGGGTCCAAAAAAAGTCGATTGGGCACGTTCGTTTCATTTCTGGATGAATCGGTGCATCATTTCATTTTCGGCCCGGATCGGTGCATTAAATGCAACACCGGCATGGTTTTCGGCACAGTAACGAAACTGACCCAAACGAACCAAAACATTACTATTGGGTCCAAAAAAGTGGATTTGGTGCGTTCGTTTCATTTCTGGACGAATCGGAGCATCGTTTTGTTTCGGACACGTATCGGTGCATTAAATGCAACCCCGGCATGGTTTTCGGCACAGTAACGAAACTGACCCAAACGAACCAAAACATCACTATTGGTTCCAAAAAAGTGGATTGGGTGTGTTCGTTTCGTTTCTGGATTAATCGGTGCATCCTTTCATTTCTGGCCCGTATCTGTGCATTAAATGCAACACCGACATGGTTTTCGGCACAGTAACGAAACTGAACCAAATGAACCAAAACATCACTATTTGGTCCAAAAAATTGGATTGAGTGCATTCATTTCGTTTCTGGACGAATCGGTGCATCATTTTGTTTCGGGCACGTATCGGTGCATTAAATGCAACACGGGCATGGTTTTCGGCACAGTAACGAAACTGACCCAAACGAACCAAAACAAAACTATTGGGTCCAAAAAAGTCGATTGGGCGCGTTCGTTTCATTTCTGGATGAATCGGTGCATCATTTCATTTCCGGCCCGGATCGGTGCATTAAATGCAACACCGGCATGGTTTTCGGCACAGTAACGAAACTGACACAAACGAACCAAAACATTACTATTGGGTCCAAAAAAGTGGATTTGGTGCGTTCGTTTCATTTCTGGACGAATCGGAGCATCGTTTTGTTTCGGACACGTATCGGTGCATTAAATGCAACCCCGGCATGGTTTTCGGCACAGTAACGAAACTGACCCAAATGAACCAAAACATCACTATTGGGTCCAAAAAAGTGGATTGGGTGTGTTCGTTTCGTTTCTGGATGAATCGGTGCATCCTTTCATTTCTGGCCCGTATCGGTGCATTAAATGCAACACCGACATGGTTTTCGGCACAGTAACGAAACTGAACCAAATGAACCAAAACATCACTATTTGGTCCAAAAAATTGGATTGGGTGCATTCATTTCGTTTCTGGACGAATCGGTGCATCATTTTGTTTCGGGCACGTATCGGTGCATTAAATGCAACACGGGCATGGTTTTCGGCACAGTAACCAAACTGACCCAAACGAAGCAAAACATCACTATTGTTTCCAAAAAAGTAGATTCGGCGCGTTCGTTTCATTTCTAGACGAATAGGAGCATCATTTTGTTTCCAGCCTGGATCGGTGCATTAAATGCAACACCGAAATGGTTTTCGGCACACCAACGAAACTGACCCAAACGAACCAAAACATCACTATTGGGTCAAAAAAGTGGATTGGGTGTGTTCGTTTCGTTTCTGGATGAATCGGTGCGTCCTTTCATTTCTGGCCCGTATCGGTGCATTAAATGCAACACCTGCATGGTTTTCGGCACAGTAACGAAACTGACCCAAACGAACCAAAACAAAACTATTGGGTCCAAAAAAGTCGATTGGGCGCGTTCGTTTCATTTCTGGATGAATCGGTGCATCATTTCATTTTCGGCCCGGATCGGTGCATTAAATGCAACACCGGCATGGTTTTTGGCACAGTAACGAAACTGACCCAAACGAACCAAAACATTACTATTGGGTCCAAAAAAGTGGATTTGGTGCGTTCGTTTCATTTCTGGACGAATCGGAGCATCGTTTTGTTTCGGACACGTATCGGTGCATTAAATGCAACCCCGACATGGTTTTCGGCACAGTAACGAAACTGACCCAAACGAACCAAAACATTACTATTGGGTCCAAAAAAGTGGATTTGGTGCGTTCGTTTCATTTCTGGACGAATCGGAGCATCGTTTTGTTTCGGACACGTATCGGTGCATTAAATGCAACCCCGGCATGGTTTTCGGCACAGTAACGAAACTGACCCAAACGAACCAAAACATCACTATTGGTTCCAAAAAAGTGGATTGGGTGTGTTCGTTTCGTTTCTGGATGAATCGGCGCATCCTTTCATTTCTGGCCCGTATCGGTGCATTAAATGCAACACCGACATGGTTTTCGGCACAGTAACGAAACTGAACCAAATGAACCAAAACATCACTATTTGGTCCAAAAAATTGGATTGAGTGCATTCATTTCGTTTCTGGACGAATCGGTGCATCATTTTGTTTCGGGCACGTATCGGTGCATTAAATGCAACACGGGCATGGTTTTCGGCACAGTAACGAAACTGACCCAAACGAACCAAAACAAAACTATTGGGTCCAAAAAAGTCGATTGGGCGCGTTCGTTTCATTTCTGGATGAATCGGTGCATCATTTCATTTCCGGCCCGGATCGGTGCATTAAATGCAACACCGGCATGGTTTTCGGCACAGTAACGAAACTGACACAAACGAACCAAAACATTACTATTGGGTCCAAAAAAGTGGATTTGGTGCGTTCGTTTCATTTCTGGACGAATCGGAGCATCGTTTTGTTTCGGACACGTATCGGTGCATTAAATGCAACCCCGGCATGGTTTTCGGCACAGTAACGAAACTGACCCAAACGAACCAAAACATCACTATTGGGTCCAAAAAAGTGGATTGGGTGTGTTCGTTTCGTTTCTGGATGAATCGGTGCATCCTTTCATTTCTGGCCCGTATCGGTGCATTAAATGCAACACCGACATGGTTTTCGGCACAGTAACGAAACTGAACCAAATGAACCAAAACATCACTATTTGGTCCAAAAAATTGGATTGGGTGCATTCATTTCGTTTCTGGACGAATCGGTGCATCATTTTGTTTCGGGCACGTATCGGTGCATTAAATGCAACACGGGCATGGTTTTCGGCACAGTAACCAAACTGACCCAAACGAAGCAAAACATCACTATTGTTTCCAAAAAAGTAGATTCGGCGCGTTCGTTTCATTTCTAGACGAATAGGAGCATCATTTTGTTTCCAGCCTGGATCGGTGCATTAAATGCAACACCGAAATGGTTTTCGGCACACCAACGAAACTGACCCAAACGAACCAAAACATCACTATTGGGTCAAAAAAGTGGATTGGGTGTGTTCGTTTCGTTTCTGGATGAATCGGTGCGTCCTTTCATTTCTGGCCCGTATCGGTGCATTAAATGCAACACCTGCATGGTTTTCGGCACAGTAACGAAACTGACCCAAACGAACCAAAACAAAACTATTGGGTCCAAAAAAGTCGATTGGGCGCGTTCGTTTCATTTCTGGATGAATCGGTGCATCATTTCATTTTCGGCCCGGATCGGTGCATTAAATGCAACACCGGCATGGTTTTCGGCACAGTAACGAAACTGACCCAAACGAACCAAAACATTACTATTGGGTCCAAAAAAGTGGATTTGGTGCGTTCGTTTCATTTCTGGACGAATCGGAGCATCGTTTTGTTTCGGACACGTATCGGTGCATTAAATGCAACCCCGACATGGTTTTCGGCACAGTAACGAAACTGACCCAAACGAACCAAAACATTACTATTGGGTCCAAAAAAGTGGATTTGGTGCGTTCGTTTCATTTCTGGACGAATCGGAGCATCATTTTGTTTCGGGCACGTATCGGTGCATTAAATGCAACACGGGCATGGTTTTCGGCACAGTAACGAAACTGACCCAAACGAACCAAAACAAAACTATTGGGTCCAAAAAAGTCGATTGGGCGCGTTCGTTTCATTTCTGGATGAATCGGTGCATCATTTCATTTCCGGCCCGGATCGGTGCATTAAATGCAACACCGGCATGGTTTTCGGCATAGTAACGAAACTGACACAAACGAACCAAAACATTACTATTGGGTCCAAAAAAGTGGATTTGGTGCGTTCGTTTCATTTCTGGACGAATCGGAGCATCGTTTTGTTTCGGACACGTATCGGTGCATTAAATGCAACCCCGGCATGGTTTTCGGCACAGTAACGAAACTGACCCAAACGAACCAAAACATCACTATTGGGTCCAAAAAAGTGGATTGGGTGTGTTCGTTTCGTTTCTGGATGAATCGGTGCATCCTTTCATTTCTGGCCCGTATCGGTGCATTAAATGCAACACCGACATGGTTTTCGGCACAGTAACGAAACTGAACCAAATGAACCAAAACATCACTATTTGGTCCAAAAAATTGGATTGGGTGCATTCATTTCGTTTCTGGACGAATCGGTGCATCATTTTGTTTCGGGCACGTATCGGTGCATTAAATGCAACACGGGCATGGTTTTCGGCACAGTAACCAAACTGACCCAAACGAAGCAAAACATCACTATTGTTTCCAAAAAAGTAGATTCGGCGCGTTCGTTTCATTTCTAGACGAATAGGAGCATCATTTTGTTTCCAGCCTGGATCGGTGCATTAAATGCAACACCGAAATGGTTTTCGGCACACCAACGAAACTGACCCAAACGAACCAAAACATCACTATTGGGTCAAAAAAGTGGATTGGGTGTGTTCGTTTCGTTTCTGGATGAATCGGTGCGTCCTTTCATTTCTGGCCCGTATCGGTGCATTAAATGCAACACCTGCATGGTTTTCGGCACAGTAACGAAACTGACCCAAACGAACCAAAACAAAACTATTGGGTCCAAAAAAGTCGATTGGGCGCGTTCGTTTCATTTCTGGATGAATCGGTGCATCATTTCATTTTCGGCCCGGATCGGTGCATTAAATGCAACACCGGCATGGTTTTTGGCACAGTAACGAAACTGACCCAAACGAACCAAAACATTACTATTGGGTCCAAAAAAGTGGATTTGGTGCGTTCGTTTCATTTCTGGACGAATCGGAGCATCGTTTTGTTTCGGACACGTATCGGTGCATTAAATGCAACCCCGACATGGTTTTCGGCACAGTAACGAAACTGACCCAAACGAACCAAAACATTACTATTGGGTCCAAAAAAGTGGATTTGGTGCGTTCGTTTCATTTCTGGACGAATCGGAGCATCGTTTTGTTTCGGACACGTATCGGTGCATTAAATGCAACCCCGGCATGGTTTTCGGCACAGTAACGAAACTGACCCAAACGAACCAAAACATCACTATTGGTTCCAAAAAAGTGGATTGGGTGTGTTCGTTTCGTTTCTGGATGAATCGGCGCATCCTTTCATTTCTGGCCCGTATCGGTGCATTAAATGCAACACCGACATGGTTTTCGGCACAGTAACGAAACTGAACCAAATGAACCAAAACATCACTATTTGGTCCAAAAAATTGGATTGAGTGCATTCATTTCGTTTCTGGACGAATCGGTGCATCATTTTGTTTCGGGCACGTATCGGTGCATTAAATGCAACACGGGCATGGTTTTCGGCACAGTAACGAAACTGACCCAAACGAACCAAAACAAAACTATTGGGTCCAAAAAAGTCGATTGGGCGCGTTCGTTTCATTTCTGGATGAATCGGTGCATCATTTCATTTCCGGCCCGGATCGGTGCATTAAATGCAACACCGGCATGGTTTTCGGCACAGTAACGAAACTGACACAAACGAACCAAAACATTACTATTGGGTCCAAAAAAGTGGATTTGGTGCGTTCGTTTCATTTCTGGACGAATCGGAGCATCGTTTTGTTTCGGACACGTATCGGTGCATTAAATGCAACCCCGGCATGGTTTTCGGCACAGTAACGAAACTGACCCAAACGAACCAAAACATCACTATTGGGTCCAAAAAAGTGGATTGGGTGTGTTCGTTTCGTTTCTGGATGAATCGGTGCATCCTTTCATTTCTGGCCCGTATCGGTGCATTAAATGCAACACCGACATGGTTTTCGGCACAGTAACGAAACTGAACCAAATGAACCAAAACATCACTATTTGGTCCAAAAAATTGGATTGGGTGCATTCATTTCGTTTCTGGACGAATCGGTGCATCATTTTGTTTCGGGCACGTATCGGTGCATTAAATGCAACACGGGCATGGTTTTCGGCACAGTAACCAAACTGACCCAAACGAAGCAAAACATCACTATTGTTTCCAAAAAAGTAGATTCGGCGCGTTCGTTTCATTTCTAGACGAATAGGAGCATCATTTTGTTTCCAGCCTGGATCGGTGCATTAAATGCAACACCGAAATGGTTTTCGGCACACCAACGAAACTGACCCAAACGAACCAAAACATCACTATTGGGTCAAAAAAGTGGATTGGGTGTGTTCGTTTCGTTTCTGGATGAATCGGTGCGTCCTTTCATTTCTGGCCCGTATCGGTGCATTAAATGCAACACCTGCATGGTTTTCGGCACAGTAACGAAACTGACCCAAACGAACCAAAACAAAACTATTGGGTCCAAAAAAGTCGATTGGGCGCGTTCGTTTCATTTCTGGATGAATCGGTGCATCATTTCATTTTCGGCCCGGATCGGTGCATTAAATGCAACACCGGCATGGTTTTCGGCACAGTAACGAAACTGACCCAAACGAACCAAAACATTACTATTGGGTCCAAAAAAGTGGATTTGGTGCGTTCGTTTCATTTCTGGACGAATCGGAGCATCGTTTTGTTTCGGACACGTATCGGTGCATTAAATGCAACCCCGACATGGTTTTCGGCACAGTAACGAAACTGACCCAAACGAACCAAAACATTACTATTGGGTCCAAAAAAGTGGATTTGGTGCGTTCGTTTCATTTCTGGACGAATCGGAGCATCATTTTGTTTCGGGCACGTATCGGTGCATTAAATGCAACACGGGCATGGTTTTCGGCACAGTAACGAAACTGACCCAAACGAACCAAAACAAAACTATTGGGTCCAAAAAAGTCGATTGGGCGCGTTCGTTTCATTTCTGGATGAATCGGTGCATCATTTCATTTCCGGCCCGGATCGGTGCATTAAATGCAACACCGGCATGGTTTTCGGCATAGTAACGAAACTGACACAAACGAACCAAAACATTACTATTGGGTCCAAAAAAGTGGATTTGGTGCGTTCGTTTCATTTCTGGACGAATCGGAGCATCGTTTTGTTTCGGACACGTATCGGTGCATTAAATGCAACCCCGGCATGGTTTTCGGCACAGTAACGAAACTGACCCAAACGAACCAAAACATCACTATTGGGTCCAAAAAAGTGGATTGGGTGTGTTCGTTTCGTTTCTGGATGAATCGGTGCATCCTTTCATTTCTGGCCCGTATCGGTGCATTAAATGCAACACCAACATGGTTTTCGGCACAGTAACGAAACTGAACCAAATGAACCAAAACATCACTATTTGGTCCAAAAAATTGGATTGGGTGCATTCATTTCGTTTCTGGACGAATCGGTGCATCATTTTGTTTCGGGCACGTATCGGTGCATTAAATGCAACACGGGCATGGTTTTCGGCACAGTAACCAAACTGACCCAAACGAAGCAAAACATCACTATTGTTTCCAAAAAAGTAGATTCGGCGCGTTCGTTTCATTTCTAGACGAATAGGAGCATCATTTTGTTTCCAGCCTGGATCGGTGCATTAAATGCAACACCGAAATGGTTTTCGGCACACCAACGAAACTGACCCAAACGAACCAAAACATCACTATTGGGACAAAAAAGTGGATTGGGTGTGTTCGTTTCGTTTCTGGATGAATCGGTGCGTCCTTTCATTTCTGGCCCGTATCGGTGCATTAAATGCAACACCTGCATGGTTTTCGGCACAGTAACGAAACTGACCCAAACGAACCAAAACAAAACTATTGGGTCCAAAAAAGTCGATTGGGCGCGTTCGTTTCATTTCTGGATGAATCGGTGCATCATTTCATTTTCGGCCCGGATCGGTGCATTAAATGCAACACCGGCATGGTTTTCGGCACAGTAACGAAACTGACCCAAACGAACCAAAACATTACTATTGGGTCCAAAAAAGTGGATTTGGTGCGTTCGTTTCATTTCTGGACGAATCGGAGCATCGTTTTGTTTCGGACACGTATCGGTGCATTAAATGCAACCCCGACATGGTTTTCGGCACAGTAACGAAACTGACCCAAACGAACCAAAACATTACTATTGGGTCCAAAAAAGTGGATTTGGTGCGTTCGTTTCATTTCTGGACGAATCGGAGCATCGTTTTGTTTCGGACACGTATCGGTGCATTAAATGCAACCCCGGCATGGTTTTCGGCACAGTAACGAAACTGACCCAAACGAACCAAAACATCACTATTGGTTCCAAAAAAGTGGATTGGGTGTGTTCGTTTCGTTTCTGGATGAATCGGTGCATCCTTTCATTTCTGGCCCGTATCGGTGCATTAAATGCAACACCGACATGGTTTTCGGCACAGTAACGAAACTGAACCAAATGAACCAAAACATCACTATTTGGTCCAAAAAATTGGATTGAGTGCATTCATTTCGTTTCTGGACGAATCGGTGCATCATTTTGTTTCGGGCACGTATCGGTGCATTAAATGCAACACGGGCATGGTTTTCGGCACAGTAACGAAACTGACCCAAACGAACCAAAACAAAACTATTGGGTCCAAAAAAGTCGATTGGGCGCGTTCGTTTCATTTCTGGATGAATCGGTGCATCATTTCATTTCCGGCCCGGATCGGTGCATTAAATGCAACACCGACATGGTTTTCGGCACAGTAACGAAACTGACACAAATGAACCAAAACATTACTATTGGGTCCAAAAAAGTGGATTTGGTGCGTTCGTTTCATTTCTGGACGAATCGGAGCATCGTTTTGTTTCGGACACGTATCGGTGCATTAAATGCAACCCCGGCATGGTTTTCGGCACAGTAACGAAACTGACCCAAACGAACCAAAACATCACTATTGGGTCCAAAAAATTGGATTGGGTGTGTTCGTTTCGTTTCTGGATGAATCGGTGCATCCTTTCATTTCTGGCCCGTATCGGTGCATTAAATGCAACACCGACATGGTTTTCGGCACAGTAACGAAACTGAACCAAATGAACCAAAACATCACTATTTGGTCCAAAAAATTGGATTGGGTGCATTCATTTCGTTTCTGGACGAATCGGTGCATCATTTTGTTTCGGGCACGTATCGGTGCATTAAATGCAACACGGGCATGGTTTTCGGCACAGTAACCAAACTGACCCAAACGAAGCAAAACATCACTATTGTTTCCAAAAAAGTAGATTCGGCGCGTTCGTTTCATTTCTAGACGAATAGGAGCATCATTTTGTTTCCAGCCTGGATCGGTGCATTAAATGCAACACCGAAATGGTTTTCGGCACACCAACGAAACTGACCCAAACGAACCAAAACATCACTATTGGGTCAAAAAAGTGGATTGGGTGTGTTCGTTTCGTTTCTGGATGAATCGGTGCGTCCTTTCATTTCTGGCCCGTATCGGTGCATTAAATGCAACACCTGCATGGTTTTCGGCACAGTAACGAAACTGACCCAAACGAACCAAAACAAAACTATTGGGTCCAAAAAAGTCGATTGGGCGCGTTCGTTTAATTTCTGGATGAATCGGTGCATCATTTCATTTTCGGCCCGGATCGGTGCATTAAATGCAACACCGGCATGGTTTTCGGCACAGTAACGAAACTGACCCAAACGAACCAAAACATTACTATTGGGTCCAAAAAAGTGGATTTGGTGCGTTCGTTTCATTTCTGGACGAATCGGAGCATCGTTTTGTTTCGGACACGTATCGGTGCATTAAATGCAACCCCGGCATGGTTTTCGGCACAGTAACGAAACTGACCCAAACGAACCAAAACATCACTATTGGTTCCAAAAAAGTGGATTGGGTGTGTTCGTTTCGTTTCTGGATGAATCGGTGCATCCTTTCATTTCTGGCCCGTATCGGTGCATTAAATGCAACACCGACATGGTTTTCGGCACAGTAACGAAACTGAACCAAATGAACCAAAACATCACTATTTGGTCCAAAAAATTGGATTGAGTGCATTCATTTCGTTTCTGGACGAATCGGTGCATCATTTTGTTTCGGGCACGTATCGGTGCATTAAATGCAACACGGGCATGGTTTTCGGCACAGTAACGAAACTGACCCAAACGAACCAAAACAAAACTATTGGGTCCAAAAAAGTCGATTGGGCGCGTTCGTTTCATTTCTGGATGAATCGGTGCATCATTTCATTTCCGGCCCGGATCGGTGCATTAAATGCAACACCGGCATGGTTTTCGGCACAGTAACGAAACTGACACAAATGAACCAAAACATTACTATTGGGTCCAAAAAAGTGGATTTGGTGCGTTCGTTTCATTTCTGGACGAATCGGAGCATCGTTTTGTTTCGGACACGTATCGGTGCATTAAATGCAACCCCGGCATGGTTTTCGGCACAGTAACGAAACTGACCCAAACGAACCAAAACATCACTATTGGTTCCAAAAAAGTGGATTGGGTGTGTTCGTTTCGTTTCTGGATGAATCGGTGCATCCTTTCATTTCTGGCCCGTATCGGTGCATTAAATGCAACACCGACATGGTTTTCGGCACAGTAACGAAACTGAACCAAATGAACCAAAACATCACTATTTGGTCCAAAAAATTGGATTGAGTGCATTCATTTCGTTTCTGGACGAATCGGTGCATCATTTTGTTTCGGGCACGTATCGGTGCATTAAATGCAACACGGGCATGGTTTTCGGCACAGTAACGAAACTGACCCAAACGAACCAAAACAAAACTATTGGGTCCAAAAAAGTTGATTGGGCGCGTTCGTTTCATTTCTGGATGAATCGGTGCATCATTTCATTTCCGGCCCGGATCGGTGCATTAAATGCAACACCGGCATGGTTTTCGGCACAGTAACGAAACTGACACAAATGAACCAAAACATTACTATTGGGTCCAAAAAAGTGGATTTGGTGCGTTCGTTTCATTTCTGGACGAATCGGAGCATCGTTTTGTTTCGGACACGTATCGGTGCATTAAATGCAACCCCGGCATGGTTTTCGGCACAGTAACGAAACTGACCCAAACGAACCAAAACATCACTATTGGGTCCAAAAAATTGGATTGGGTGTGTTCGTTTCGTTTCTGGATGAATCGGTGCATCCTTTCATTTCTGGCCCGTATCGGTGCATTAAATGCAACACCGACATGGTTTTCGGCACAGTAACGAAACTGAACCAAATGAACCAAAACATCACTATTTGGTCCAAAAAATTGGATTGGGTGCATTCATTTCGTTTCTGGACGAATCGGTGCATCATTTTGTTTCGGGCACGTATCGGTGCATTAAATGCAACACGGGCATGGTTTTCGGCACAGTAACCAAACTGACCCAAACGAAGCAAAACATCACTATTGTTTCCAAAAAAGTAGATTCGGCGCGTTCGTTTCATTTCTAGACGAATAGGAGCATCATTTTGTTTCCAGCCTGGATCGGTGCATCAAATGCAACACCGAAATGGTTTTCGGCACACCAACGAAACTGACCCAAACGAACCAAAACATCACTATTGGGTCAAAAAAGTGGATTGGGTGTGTTCGTTTCGTTTCTGGATGAATCGGTGCGTCCTTTCATTTCTGGCCCGTATCGGTGCATTAAATGCAACACCTGCATGGTTTTCGGCACAGTAACGAAACTGACCCAAACGAACCAAAACAAAACTATTGGGTCCAAAAAAGTCGATTGGGCGCGTTCGTTTAATTTCTGGATGAATCGGTGCATCATTTCATTTTCGGCCCGGATCGGTGCATTAAATGCAACACCGGCATGGTTTTCGGCACAGTAACGAAACTGACCCAAACGAACCAAAACATTACTATTGGGTCCAAAAAAGTGGATTTGGTGCGTTCGTTTCATTTCTGGACGAATCGGAGCATCGTTTTGTTTCGGACACGTATCGGTGCATTAAATGCAACCCCGACATGGTTTTCGGCACAGTAACGAAACTGACCCAAACGAACCAAAACATTACTATTGGGTCCAAAAAAGTGGATTTGGTGCGTTCGTTTCATTTCTGGACGAATCGGAGCATCGTTTTGTTTCGGACACGTATCGGTGCATTAAATGCAACCCCGGCATGGTTTTCGGCACAGTAACGAAACTGACCCAAACGAACCAAAACATCACTATTGGTTCCAAAAAAGTGGATTGGGTGTGTTCGTTTCGTTTCTGGATGAATCGGTGCATCCTTTCATTTCTGGCCCGTATCGGTGCATTAAATGCAACACCGACATGGTTTTCGGCACAGTAACGAAACTGAACCAAATGAACCAAAACATCACTATTTGGTCCAAAAAATTGGATTGAGTGCATTCATTTCGTTTCTGGACGAATCGGTGCATCATTTTGTTTCGGGCACGTATCGGTGCATTAAATGCAACACGGCCATGGTTTTCGGCACAGTAACGAAACTGACCCAAACGAACCAAAACAAAACTATTGGGTCCAAAAAAGTAGATTGGGCGCATTCGTTTCATTTCTGGATGAATCGGTGCATCATTTCATTTCCGGCCCGGATCGGTGCATTAAATGCAACACCGGCATGGTTTTCGGCACAGTAACGAAACTGACACAAACGAACCAAAACATTACTATTGGGTCCAAAAAAGTGGATTTGGTGCGTTCGTTTCATTTCTGGACGAATCGGAGCATCGTTTTGTTTCGGACACGTATCGGTGCATTAAATGCAACCCCGGCATGGTTTTCGGCACAGTAACGAAACTGACCCAAACGAACCAAAACATCACTATTGGGTCCAAAAAAGTGGATTGGGTGTGTTCGTTTCGTTTCTGGATGAATCGGTGCATCCTTTCATTTCTGGCCCGTATCGGTGCATTAAATGCAACACCGACATGGTTTTCGGCATAGTAACGAAACTGAACCAAATGAACCAAAACATCACTATTTGGTCCAAAAAATTGGATTGGGTGCATTCATTTCGTTTCTGGACGAATCGGTGCATCATTTTGTTTCGGGCACGTATCGGTGCATTAAATGCAACACGGGCATGGGTTTCGGCACAGTAACCAAACTGACCCAAACGAAGCAAAACATCACTATTGTTTCCAAAAAAGTAGATTCGGCGCGTTCGTTTCATTTCTAGACGAATAGGAGCATCATTTTGTTTCCAGCTTGGATCGGTGCATTAAATGCAACACCGAAATGGTTTTCGGCACACCAACGAAACTGACCCAAACGAACCAAAACATCACTATTGGGTCAAAAAAGTGGATTGGGTGTGTTCGTTTCGTTTCTGGATGAATCGGTGCGTCCTTTCATTTCTGGCCCGTATCGGTGCATTAAATGCAACACCTGCATGGTTTTCGGCACAGTAACGAAACTGACCCAAACGAACCAAAACAAAACTATTGGGTCCAAAAAAGTCGATTGGGCGCGTTCGTTTCATTTCTGGATGAATCGGTGCATCATTTCATTTTCGGCCCGGATCGGTGCATTAAATGCAACACCGGCATGGTTTTCGGCACAGTAACGAAACTGACCCAAACGAACCAAAACATTACTATTGGGTCCAAAAAAGTGGATTTGGTGCGTTCGTTTCATTTCTGGACGAATCGGAGCATCGTTTTGTTTCGGACACGTATCGGTGCATTAAATGCAACCCCGACATGGTTTTCGGCACAGTAACGAAACTGACCCAAACGAACCAAAACATCACTATTGGGTCCAAAAAAGTGGATTGGGAGTGTTCATTTCGTTTCTGGATGAATCGGTGCATCCTTTCATTTCTGGCCCGTATCGGTGCATTAAATGCAACACCGACATGGTTTTCGGCACAATAACAAAACTGAACCAAATGAACCAAAACATCACTATTTGGTCCAAAAAATTGGATTGGGTGCATTCATTTCGTTTCTGGACGAATCGGTGCATCATTTTGTTTCGGGCACGTATCGGTGCATTAAATGCAACACGGGGATGGTTTTCGGCACAGTAACGAAACTGACCCAAACGAACCAAAACAAAACTATTGGGTCCAAAAAAGTCGATTGGGCGCGTTCGTTTCATTTCTGGATGAATCGGTGCATCATTTCATTTCCGGCCCGGATCGGTGCATTAAATGCAACACCGGCATGGTTTTCGGCACAGTAACGAAACTGACACAAATGAACCAAAACATTACTATTGGGTCCAAAAAAGTGGATTTGGTGCGTTCGTTTCATTTCTGGACGAATCGGAGCATCGTTTTGTTTCGGACACGTATCGGTGCATTAAATGCAACCCCGGCATGGTTTTCGGCACAGTAACGAAACTGACCCAAACGAACCAAAACATCACTATTGGGTCCAAAAAATTGGATTGGGTGTGTTCGTTTCGTTTCTGGATGAATCGGTGCATCCTTTCATTTCTGGCCCGTATCGGTGCATTAAATGCAACACCGACATGGTTTTCGGCACAGTAACGAAACTGAACCAAATGAACCAAAACATCACTATTTGGTCCAAAAAATTGGATTGGGTGCATTCATTTCGTTTCTGGACGAATCGGTGCATCATTTTGTTTCGGGCACGTATCGGTGCATTAAATGCAACACGGGCATGGTTTTCGGCACAGTAACCAAACTGACCCAAACGAAGCAAAACATCACTATTGTTTCCAAAAAAGTAGATTCGGCGCGTTCGTTTCATTTCTAGACGAATAGGAGCATCATTTTGTTTCCAGCCTGGATCGGTGCATTAAATGCAACACCGAAATGGTTTTCGGCACACCAACGAAACTGACCCAAACGAACCAAAACATCACTATTGGGTCAAAAAAGTGGATTGGGTGTGTTCGTTTCGTTTCTGGATGAATCGGTGCGTCCTTTCATTTCTGGCCCGTATCGGTGCATTAAATGCAACACCTGCATGGTTTTCGGCACAGTAACGAAACTGACCCAAACGAACCAAAACAAAACTATTGGGTCCAAAAAAGTCGATTGGGCGCGTTCGTTTAATTTCTGGATGAATCGGTGCATCATTTCATTTTCGGCCCGGATCGGTGCATTAAATGCAACACCGGCATGGTTTTCGGCACAGTAACGAAACTGACCCAAACGAACCAAAACATTACTATTGGGTCCAAAAAAGTGGATTTGGTGCGTTCGTTTCATTTCTGGACGAATCGGAGCATCGTTTTGTTTCGGACACGTATCGGTGCATTAAATGCAACCCCGACATGGTTTTCGGCACAGTAACGAAACTGACCCAAACGAACCAAAACATTACTATTGGGTCCAAAAAAGTGGATTTGGTGCGTTCGTTTCATTTCTGGACGAATCGGAGCATCGTTTTGTTTCGGACACGTATCGGTGCATTAAATGCAACCCCGGCATGGTTTTCGGCACAGTAACGAAACTGACCCAAACGAACCAAAACATCACTATTGGTTCCAAAAAAGTGGATTGGGTGTGTTCGTTTCGTTTCTGGATGAATCGGTGCATCCTTTCATTTCTGGCCCGTATCGGTGCATTAAATGCAACACCGACATGGTTTTCGGCACAGTAACGAAACTGAACCAAATGAACCAAAACATCACTATTTGGTCCAAAAAATTGGATTGAGTGCATTCATTTCGTTTCTGGACGAATCGGTGCATCATTTTGTTTCGGGCACGTATCGGTGCATTAAATGCAACACGGCCATGGTTTTCGGCACAGTAACGAAACTGACCCAAACGAACCAAAACAAAACTATTGGGTCCAAAAAAGTAGATTGGGCGCATTCGTTTCATTTCTGGATGAATCGGTGCATCATTTCATTTCCGGCCCGGATCGGTGCATTAAATGCAACACCGGCATGGTTTTCGGCACAGTAACGAAACTGACACAAACGAACCAAAACATTACTATTGGGTCCAAAAAAGTGGATTTGGTGCGTTCGTTTCATTTCTGGACGAATCGGAGCATCGTTTTGTTTCGGACACGTATCGGTGCATTAAATGCAACCCCGGCATGGTTTTCGGCACAGTAACGAAACTGACCCAAACGAACCAAAACATCACTATTGGGTCCAAAAAAGTGGATTGGGTGTGTTCGTTTCGTTTCTGGATGAATCGGTGCATCCTTTCATTTCTGGCCCGTATCGGTGCATTAAATGCAACACCGACATGGTTTTCGGCACAGTAACGAAACTGAACCAAATGAACCAAAACATCACTATTTGGTCCAAAAAATTGGATTGAGTGCATTCATTTCGTTTCTGGACGAATCGGTGCATCATTTTGTTTCGGGCACGTATCGGTGCATTAAATGCAACACGGGCATGGTTTTCGGCACAGTAACGAAACTGACCCAAACGAACCAAAACAAAACTATTGGGTCCAAAAAAGTCGATTGGGCGCGTTCGTTTCATTTCTGGATGAATCGGTGCATCATTTCATTTCCGGCCCGGATCGGTGCATTAAATGCAACACCGGCATGGTTTTCGGCACAGTAACGAAACTGACACAAATGAACCAAAACATTACTATTGGGTCCAAAAAAGTGGATTTGGTGCGTTCGTTTCATTTCTGGACGAATCGGAGCATCGTTTTGTTTCGGACACGTATCGGTGCATTAAATGCAACCCCGGCATGGTTTTCGGCACAGTAACGAAACTGACCCAAACGAACCAAAACATCACTATTGGGTCCAAAAAATTGGATTGGGTGTGTTCGTTTCGTTTCTGGATGAATCGGTGCATCCTTTCATTTCTGGCCCGTATCGGTGCATTAAATGCAACACCGACATGGTTTTCGGCACAGTAACGAAACTGAACCAAATGAACCAAAACATCACTATTTGGTCCAAAAAATTGGATTGGGTGCATTCATTTCGTTTCTGGACGAATCGGTGCATCATTTTGTTTCGGGCACGTATCGGTGCATTAAATGCAACACGGGCATGGTTTTCGGCACAGTAACCAAACTGACCCAAACGAAGCAAAACATCACTATTGTTTCCAAAAAAGTAGATTCGGCGCGTTCGTTTCATTTCTAGACGAATAGGAGCATCATTTTGTTTCCAGCCTGGATCGGTGCATTAAATGCAACACCGAAATGGTTTTCGGCACACCAACGAAACTGACCCAAACGAACCAAAACATCACTATTGGGTCAAAAAAGTGGATTGGGTGTGTTCGTTTCGTTTCTGGATGAATCGGTGCGTCCTTTCATTTCTGGCCCGTATCGGTGCATTAAATGCAACACCTGCATGGTTTTCGGCACAGTAACGAAACTGACCCAAACGAACCAAAACAAAACTATTGGGTCCAAAAAAGTCGATTGGGCGCGTTCGTTTAATTTCTGGATGAATCGGTGCATCATTTCATTTTCGGCCCGGATCGGTGCATTAAATGCAACACCGGCATGGTTTTCGGCACAGTAACGAAACTGACCCAAACGAACCAAAACATTACTATTGGGTCCAAAAAAGTGGATTTGGTGCGTTCGTTTCATTTCTGGACGAATCGGAGCATCGTTTTGTTTCGGACACGTATCGGTGCATTAAATGCAACCCCGACATGGTTTTCGGCACAGTAACGAAACTGACCCAAACGAACCAAAACATTACTATTGGGTCCAAAAAAGTGGATTTGGTGCGTTCGTTTCATTTCTGGACGAATCGGAGCATCGTTTTGTTTCGGACACGTATCGGTGCATTAAATGCAACCCCGGCATGGTTTTCGGCACAGTAACGAAACTGACCCAAACGAACCAAAACATCACTATTGGTTCCAAAAAAGTGGATTGGGTGTGTTCGTTTCGTTTCTGGATGAATCGGTGCATCCTTTCATTTCTGGCCCGTATCGGTGCATTAAATGCAACACCGACATGGTTTTCGGCACAGTAACGAAACTGAACCAAATGAACCAAAACATCACTATTTGGTCCAAAAAATTGGATTGAGTGCATTCATTTCGTTTCTGGACGAATCGGTGCATCATTTTGTTTCGGGCACGTATCGGTGCATTAAATGCAACACGGCCATGGTTT
This sequence comes from Echinochloa phyllopogon, assembly GCA_033239725.1. NCBI lineage: Eukaryota > Viridiplantae > Streptophyta > Magnoliopsida > Poales > Poaceae > Echinochloa > Echinochloa phyllopogon. Next base: position 38,396,668 of record BTCW01000018.1, read on the forward strand.
TCGGCACAGTAACGAAACTGACCCAAACGAACCAAAACAAAACTATTGGGTCCAAAAAAGTAGATTGGGCGCATTCGTTTCATTTCTGGATGAATCGGTGCATCATTTCATTTCCGGCCCGGATCGGTGCATTAAATGCAACACCGGCATGGTTTTCGGCACAGTAACGAAACTGACACAAACGAACCAAAACATTACTATTGGGTCCAAAAAAGTGGATTTGGTGCGTTCGTTTCATTTCTGGACGAATCGGAGCATCGTTTTGTTTCGGACACGTATCGGTGCATTAAATGCAACCCCGGCATGGTTTTCGGCACAGTAACGAAACTGACCCAAACGAACCAAAACATCACTATTGGGTCCAAAAAAGTGGATTGGGTGTGTTCGTTTCGTTTCTGGATGAATCGGTGCATCCTTTCATTTCTGGCCCGTATCGGTGCATTAAATGCAACACCGACATGGTTTTCGGCATAGTAACGAAACTGAACCAAATGAACCAAAACATCACTATTTGGTCCAAAAAATTGGATTGGGTGCATTCATTTCGTTTCTGGACGAATCGGTGCATCATTTTGTTTCGGGCACGTATCGGTGCATTAAATGCAACACGGGCATGGGTTTCGGCACAGTAACCAAACTGACCCAAACGAAGCAAAACATCACTATTGTTTCCAAAAAAGTAGATTCGGCGCGTTCGTTTCATTTCTAGACGAATAGGAGCATCATTTTGTTTCCAGCCTGGATCGGTGCATTAAATGCAACACCGAAATGGTTTTCGGCACACCAACGAAACTGACCCAAACGAACCAAAACATCACTATTGGGTCAAAAAAGTGGATTGGGTGTGTTCGTTTCGTTTCTGGATGAATCGGTGCGTCCTTTCATTTCTGGCCCGTATCGGTGCATTAAATGCAACACCTGCATGGTTTTCGGCACAGTAACGAAACTGACCCAAACGAACCAAAACAAAACTATTGGGTCCAAAAAAGTCGATTGGGCGCGTTCGTTTCATTTCTGGATGAATCGGTGCATCATTTCATTTTCGGCCCGGATCGGTGCATTAAATGCAACACCGGCATGGTTTTCGGCACAGTAACGAAACTGACCCAAACGAACCAAAACATTACTATTGGGTCCAAAAAAGTGGATTTGGTGCGTTCGTTTCATTTCTGGACGAATCGGAGCATCGTTTTGTTTCGGACACGTATCGGTGCATTAAATGCAACCCCGACATGGTTTTCGGCACAGTAACGAAACTGACCCAAACGAACCAAAACATCACTATTGGGTCCAAAAAAGTGGATTGGGAGTGTTCATTTCGTTTCTGGATGAATCGGTGCATCCTTTCATTTCTGGCCCGTATCGGTGCATTAAATGCAACACCGACATGGTTTTCGGCACAATAACAAAACTGAACCAAATGAACCAAAACATCACTATTTGGTCCAAAAAATTGGATTGGGTGCATTCATTTCGTTTCTGGACGAATCGGTGCATCATTTTGTTTCGGGCACGTATCGGTGCATTAAATGCAACACGGGGATGGTTTTCGGCACAGTAACCAAACTGACCCAAACGAAGCAAAACATCACTATTGTTTCCAAAAAAGTAGATTCGGCGCGTTCGTTTCATTTCTAGACGAATAGGAGCATCATTTTGTTTCCGGCCTGGATCGGTGCATTAAATGCAACACCAAAATGGTTTTCGGCACACCAACGAAACTGACCCAAACGAACCAAAACATCACCATTGGGTCAAAAAAGTGGATTGCGTGCGCTCGTTTCGTTTCTGGACGAATCGGTGCACATTTTCATTTCCGGCCCGGATCGGTGCATAAAATGCAACACCGGCATGGTTTTCGGCACAATAACGAAACTGACCCAAATGAACCAAAACATTACTATTGGGTCCAAAAAAGTGGATTGGGTGTGTTCGTTTCGTTTCTGGATGAATCGGTGCATCTTTTCATTTCTGGCCCGTATCGGTGCATTAAATGCAACACCTGCATGGTTTTCGGCACAGTAACGAAACTGACCCAAACGAACCAAAACAAAACTATTGGGTCCAACAAAGTCGATTGGGCGCGTTCGTTTCATTTCTGGATGAATCGGTGCATCATTTCATTTCCGGCCCGTATCGGTGCATTAAATGCAACACCGGCATGGTTTTCGGCAGAGTAACGAAACTGACCCAAACGAACCAAAACATTACTATTGGGTCCAAAAAAGTGGATTTGGTGCATTCGTTTCATTTCTGGACGAATCGGAGCATCGTTTTGTTTCGGACACGTATCGGTGCATTAAATGCAACCCCGGCATGGTTTTCGGCACAGTAACGAAACTGACCCAAACGAACCAAAACATCACTATTGGTTCCAAAAAAGTGGATTGGGTGTGTTCGTTTCGTTTCTGGATGAATCGGTGCATCCTTTCATTTCTGGCCCGTATCGGTGCATTAAATGCAACACCGACATGGTTTTCGGCACAGTAACGAAACTGAACCAAATGAACCAAAACATCACTATTTGGTCCAAAAAATTGGATTGAGTGCATTCATTTCGTTTCTGGACGAATCGGTGCATCATTTTGTTTCGGGCACGTATCGGTGCATTAAATGCAACACGGGCATGGTTTTCGGCACAGTAATGAAACTGACCCAAACGAACCAAAACAAAACTATTTGGTCCAAAAAAGTCGATTGGGCGCGTTCGTTTCATTTCTGGATGAATCGGTGCATCATTTCATTTCCGGCCCGGATCGGTGCATTAAATGCAACACCGGCATGGTTTTCGGCACAGTAACGAAACTGACACAAACGAACCAAAACATTACTATTGGGTCCAAAAAAGTGGATTTGGTGCGTTCGTTTCATTTCTGGACGAATCGGAGCATCGTTTTGTTTCGGACACGTATCGGTGCATTAAATGCAACACGGGCATGGTTTTCGGCACAGTAACCAAACTGACCCAAACGAAGCAAAACATCACTATTGTTTCCAAAAAAGTAGATTCGGCGCGTTCGTTTCATTTCTAGACGAATAGGAGCATCATTTTGTTTCCAGCCTGGATCGGTGCATTAAATGCAACACCGAAATGGTTTTCGGCACACCAACGAAACTGACCCAAACGAACCAAAACATCACTATTGGGTCAAAAAAGTGGATTGGGTGTGTTCGTTTCGTTTCTGGATGAATCGGTGCGTCCTTTCATTTCTGGCCCGTATCGGTGCATTAAATGCAACACCTGCATGGTTTTCGGCACAGTAACGAAACTGACCCAAACGAACCAAAACAAAACTATTGGGTCCAAAAAAGTCGATTGGGCGCGTTCGTTTCATTTCTGGATGAATCGGTGCATCATTTCATTTTCGGCCCGGATCGGTGCATTAAATGCAACACCGGCATGGTTTTCGGCACAGTAACGAAACTGACCCAAACGAACCAAAACATTACTATTGGGTCCAAAAAAGTGGATTTGGTGCGTTCGTTTCATTTCTGGACGAATCGGAGCATCGTTTTGTTTCGGACACGTATCGGTGCATTAAATGCAACCCCGACATGGTTTTCGGCACAGTAACGAAACTGACCCAAACGAACCAAAACATCACTATTGGGTCCAAAAAAGTGGATTGGGAGTGTTCATTTCGTTTCTGGATGAATCGGTGCATCCTTTCATTTCTGGCCCGTATCGGTGCATTAAATGCAACACCGACATGGTTTTCGGCACAATAACAAAACTGAACCAAATGAACCAAAACATCACTATTTGGTCCAAAAAATTGGATTGGGTGCATTCATTTCGTTTCTGGACGAATCGGTGCATCATTTTGTTTCGGGCACGTATCGGTGCATTAAATGCAACACGGGCATGGTTTTCGGCACAGTAACCAAACTGACCCAAACGAAGCAAAACATCACTATTGTTTCCAAAAAAGTAGATTCGGCGCGTTCGTTTCATTTCTAGACGAATAGGAGCATCATTTTGTTTCCGGCCTGGATCGTTGCATTAAATGCAACACCAAAATGGTTTTCGGCACACCAACGAAACTGACCCAAACGAACCAAAACATCACCATTGGGTCAAAAAAGTGGATTGCGTGCGCTCGTTTCGTTTCTGGACGAATCGGTGCACATTTTCATTTCCGGCCCGGATCGGTGCATAAAATGCAACACCGGCATGGTTTTCGGCACAATAACGAAACTGACCCAAATGAACCAAAACATTACTATTGGGTCCAAAAAAGTGGATTGGGTGTGTTCGTTTCGTTTCTGGATGAATCGGTGCATCTTTTCATTTCTGGCCCGTATCGGTGCATTAAATGCAACACCTGCATGGTTTTCGGCACAGTAACGAAACTGACCCAAACGAACCAAAACAAAACTATTGGGTCCAAAAAAGTCGATTGGGCGCGTTCGTTTCATTTCTGGATGAATCGGTGCATCATTTCATTTCCGGCCCGTATCGGTGCATTAAATGCAACACCGGCATGGTTTTCGGCAGAGTAACGAAACTGACCCAAACGAACCAAAACATTACTATTGGGTCCAAAAAAGTGGATTTGGTGCATTCGTTTCATTTCTGGACGAATCGGAGCATCGTTTTGTTTCGGACACGTATCGGTGCATTAAATGCAACCCCGGCATGGTTTTCGGCACAGTAACGAAACTGACCCAAACGAACCAAAACATCACTATTGGTTCCAAAAAAGTGGATTGGGTGTGTTCGTTTCGTTTCTGGATGAATCGGTGCATCCTTTCATTTCTGGCCCGTATCGGTGCATTAAATGCAACACCGACATGGTTTTCGGCACAGTAACGAAACTGAACCAAATGAACCAAAACATCACTATTTGGTCCAAAAAATTGGATTGAGTGCATTCATTTCGTTTCTGGACGAATCGGTGCATCATTTTGTTTCGGGCACGTATCGGTGCATTAAATGCAACACGGGCATGGTTTTCGGCACAGTAACGAAACTGACCCAAACGAACCAAAACAAAACTATTTGGTCCAAAAAAGTCGATTGGGCGCGTTCGTTTCATTTCTGGATGAATCGGTGCATCATTTCATTTCCGGCCCGGATCGGTGCATTAAATGCAACACCGGCATGGTTTTCGGCACAGTAACGAAACTGACACAAACGAACCAAAACATTACTATTGGGTCCAAAAAAGTGGATTTGGTGCGTTCGTTTCATTTCTGGACGAATCGGAGCATCGTTTTGTTTCGGACACGTATCGGTGCATTAAATGCAACCCCGGCATGGTTTTCGGCACAGTAACGAAACTGACCCAAATGAACCAAAACATCACTATTGGGTCCAAAAAAGTGGATTGGGTGTGTTCGTTTCGTTTCTGGATGAATCGGTGCATCCTTTCATTTCTGGCCCGTATCGGTGCATTAAATGCAACACCGACATGGTTTTCGGCATAGTAACGAAACTGAACCAAATGAACCAAAACATCACTATTTGGTCCAAAAAATTGGATTGGGTGCATTCATTTCGTTTCTGGACGAATCGGTGCATCATTTTGTTTCGGGCACGTATCGGTGCATTAAATGCAACACGGGCATGGTTTTCGGCACAGTAACCAAACTGACCCAAACGAAGCAAAACATCACTATTGTTTCCAAAAAAGTAGATTCGGCGCGTTCGTTTCATTTCTAGACGAATAGGAGCATCATTTTGTTTCCAGCCTGGATCGGTGCATTAAATGCAACACCGAAATGGTTTTCGGCACACCAACGAAACTGACCCAAACGAACCAAAACATCACTATTGGGTCAAAAAAGTGGATTGCGTGCGTTCGTTTCGTTTCTGGACGAATCGGTGCACCTTTTCATTTTCGGCCCGGATCGGTGCATAAAATGCAACACCGGCATGGTTTTCGGCACAATAAAGAAACTGACCCAAATGAACCAAAACATTACTATTGGGTCCAAAAAAGTGGATTGGGTGTGTTCGTTTCGTTTCTGGATGAATCGGTGCGTCCTTTCATTTCTGGCAAGTATCGGTGCATTAAATGCAACACCTGCAAGGTTTTCGGCACTGTAACGAAACTGACCCAAACGAACCAAAACAAAACTATTGGGTCCAAAAAAGTCGATTGGGCGCGTTTGTTTCATTTCTGGATGAATCGGTGCATCATTTCATTTCCGGCCCGGATCGGTGCATTAAATGCAACACCGGCATGGTTTTCGGCACAGTAACGAAACTGACCCAAACGAACCAAAACATTACTATTGGGTCCAAAAAAGTGGATTTGGTGCGTTCGTTTCATTTCTCGACGAATCGGAGCATCGTTTTGTTTCGGACACGTATCGGTGCATTAAATGTAACCCCGGCATGGTTTTCGGCACAGTAACGAAACTGACCCAAACGAACCAAAACATCACTATTGGGTCCAAAAAAGTGGATTGGGTGTGTTCATTTCGTTTCTGGATGAATCGGTGCATCCTTTCATTTCTGGCCCGTATCGGTGCATTAAATGCAACACCGACATGGTTTTCGGCACAATAACGAAACTGAACCAAATGAACCAAAACATTACTATTTGGTCCAAAAAATTGGATTGGGTCCATTCATTTCGTTTCTGGACGAATCGGTGCATCATTTTGTTTTGGGCACGTATCGGTGCATTAAATGCAACACGGGCATGGTTTTCGGCACAGTAACCAAACTGACCCAAACGAAGCAAAACATCACTATTGTTTCCAAAAAAGTAGATTCGGCGTGTTCGTTTCATTTCTAGACGAATAAGAGCATCATTTTGTTTCCGGCCTGGATCGGTGCATTAAATGCAACACCGAAATGGTTTTCGGCACACCAACGAAACTGACCCAAACGAACCAAAACATCACCATTGGGACAAAAAAGTGGATTGCGTGCGTTCGTTTCGTTTCTGGACGAATCGGTGCACCTTCTCATTTCCGGCCCGGATCGGTGCATAAAATGCAACACCGGCATGGTTTTCGGCACAATAACGAAACTGACCCAAATGAACCAAAACATTACTATTGGGTCCAAAAAAGTTGATTGGGTGTGTTCGTTTCGTTTCTGGATGAATCGGTGCATCCTTTCATTTCTGGCCCGTATCGGTGCATTAAATGCAACACCTGCATGGTTTTCGGCACAGTAACGAAACTGACCCAAACGAACCAAAACATCACTATTTCGTCCAAAAAAGTGGATTGGGTGCATTCATTTCGTTTCTGGACGAATCGGTTCATCGTTTCATTTCTGGCCCGTATTAGGGAATTAAATGCAACACCGGCATGGTTTTCAGCACAGTAACGAAACTTACCCAAACGAACCAAAACACCACTATTGGGTCAACAAAGTGGATTCCGTGCGTTCGTTTCGTTTCTGGACGAATCGGTGCACCTTTTCATTTCCGGCCCGGATCGGTGCATTAAATGCAACACCGGCATGGTTTTCGGAAAAATAACGAAACTGACCCAAACGAACCAAAACATCACTATTTGGTCCAAAAAAGTGGATTGGGTGCATTCATTTCGTTTCTGGACGAATCGGTGCATCGTTTCATTTCCGGCCCGGATCGGGGAATTATATGCAACACCAGCATGGTTTTTGGCACAGTAACGAAACTGACCCAAACGAACCAAAACATCACTATTGGGTCAAAAAAGTGGATTGGGTGCGTTCGTTTCATTTCTCGACGAATCGGTGCACCGTTTCATTTCCGGACCGGATCGATGCATTTAATGCAACACCGGCATGGTTTTCGGCACAGTACCAAAACCGACCTAAAACGAACAAAAACATCACTATCGGGTCCAAAAAAGTGGATTCGGTGCGTTCGTTTCATTTCTGGACGAATCGGAGCATCGTTTTGTTTTCGTACTGGATCGGTGCATTAAATGCAACACCAGAACGGTTTTCGGCACAGTAACGAAACTGACCCAAACGAACCAAAACATCACTATTGGGTCCAAAAAAGCTGATTTGGTGCGTTCGTTTCATTTCTGGACGAATCGGAGCATCGTTTTGTTTCGGGCACGTATCGGTGCATTAAATGCAACCCCGGCATTGTTTTCGGCACAGTAACGAAACTGACCCAAACGAACCAAAACATCACTATTGGGTCCAAAAAAGTGGATTGGGTGTGTTCGTTTCGTTTCTGGATGAATCGGTGCATCCTTTCATTTCTGGCCCGTATCGGTGCATTAAATGCAACACCGGCATGGTTTTCGGCACAGTAACCAAACTGACCCAAACGAAGCAAAACATCACTATTGTTTCCAAAAAAGTAGATTCGGCGCGTTCGTTTCATTTCTAGACGAATCGGAGCATCGTTTTGTTTCCGGCCTGGATCGGTGCATTAAATGCAACACCGAAATGGTTTTCGGCACACCAACGAAACTGACCCAAACGAACCAAAACATCACCATTGGGTCAAAAAAGTGGATTGCGTGCGTTCGTTTCGTTTCTGGACGAATCGGTGCACCTTTTCATTTCCGGCCCGGATCGGTGCATAAAATGCAACACTGGCATGGTTTTCGGCACAATAACGAAACTGACCCAAATGAACCAAAACATTACTATTGGGTCCAAAAAAGTTGATTGGGTGTGTTCGTTTCGTTTCTGGATGAATCGGTGCATCCTTTCATTTCTGGCCCGTATCGGTGATTAAATGCAACACCGACATGGTTTTCGGCACAATAACGAAACTGAACCAAATGAACCAAAACATTACTATTTTGTCCAAAAAATTGGATTGGGTCCATTCATTTCGTTTCTGGACGAATCGGTGCATCATTTTGTTTTGGGCACGTATCGGTGCATTAAATGCAACACGGGCATGGTTTTCGGCACAGTAACCAAACTGACCCAAACGAAGCAAAACATCACTATTGTTTCCAAAAAAGTAGATTCGGCGTGTTCGTTTCATTTCTAGACGAATAAGAGCATCATTTTGTTTCCGGCCTGGATCGGTGCATTAAATGCAACACCGAAATGGTTTTCGGCACACCAACGAAACTGACCCAAACGAACCAAAACATCACCATTGGGACAAAAAAGTGGATTGCGTGCGTTCGTTTCGTTTCTGGACGAATCGGTGCACCTTCTCATTTCCGGCCCGGATCGGTGCATAAAATGCAACACCGGCATGGTTTTCGGCACAATAACGAAACTGACCCAAATGAACCAAAACATTACTATTGGGTCCAAAAAAGTTGATTGGGTGTGTTCGTTTCGTTTCTGGATGAATCGGTGCATCCTTTCATTTCTGGCCCGTATCGGTGCATTAAATGCAACACCTGCATGGTTTTCGGCACAGTAACGAAACTGACCCAAACGAACCAAAACATCACTATTTCGTCCAAAAAAGTGGATTGGGTGCATTCATTACGTTTCTGGACGAATCGGTTCATCGTTTCATTTCTGGCCCGTATTAGGGAATTAAATGCAACACCGGCATGGTTTTCAGCACAGTAACGAAACTTACCCAAACGAACCAAAACACCACTATTGGGTCAACAAAGTGGATTCCGTGCGTTCGTTTCGTTTCTGGACGAATCGGTGCACCTTTTCATTTCCGGCCCGGATCGGTGCATTAAATGCAACACCGGCATGGTTTTCGGAAAAATAACGAAACTGACCCAAACGAACCAAAACATCACTATTTGGTCCAAAAAAGTGGATTGGGTGCATTCATTTCGTTTCTGGACGAATCGGTGCATCGTTTCATTTCCGGCCCGGATCGGGGAATTATATGCAACACCAGCATGGTTTTTGGCACAGTAACGAAACTGACCCAAACGAACCAAAACATCACTATTGGGTCAAAAAAGTGGATTGGGTGCGTTCGTTTCATTTCTCGACGAATCGGTGCACCGTTTCATTTCCGGACCGGATCGATGCATTTAATGCAACACCGGCATGGTTTTCGGCACAGTACCAAAACCGACCTAAAACGAACAAAAACATCACTATCGGGTCCAAAAAAGTGGATTCGGTGCGTTCGTTTCATTTCTGGACGAATCGGAGCATCGTTTTGTTTTCGTACTGGATCGGTGCATTAAATGCAACACCAGAACGGTTTCGGCACAGTAACGAAACTGACCCAAACGAACCAAAACATCACTATTGGGTCCAAAAAAGCTGATTTGGTGCGTTCGTTTCATTTCTGGACGAATCGGAGCATCGTTTTGTTTCGGGCACGTATCGGTGCATTAAATGCAACCCCGGCATTGTTTTCGGCACAATAACGAAACTGACCCAAACGAACCAAAACATCACTATTGGGTCCAAAAAAGTGGATTGGGTGTGTTCGTTTCGTTTCTGGATGAATCGGTGCATCCTTTCATTTCTGGCCCGTATCGGTGCATTAAATGCAACACCGGCATGGTTTTCGGCACAGTAACCAAACTGACCCAAACGAAGCAAAACATCACTATTGTTTCCAAAAAAGTAGATTCGGCGCGTTCGTTTCATTTCTAGACGAATCGGAGCATCGTTTTGTTTCCGGCCTGGATCGGTGCATTAAATGCAACACCGAAATGGTTTTCGGCACACCAACGAAACTGACCCAAACGAACCAAAACATCACCATTGGGTCAAAAAAGTGGATTGCGTGCGTTCGTTTCGTTTCTGGACGAATCGGTGCACCTTTTCATTTCCGGCCCGGATCGGTGCATAAAATGCAACACTGGCATGGTTTTCGGCACAATAACGAAACTGACCCAAATGAACCAAAACATTACTATTGGGTCCAAAAAAGTTGATTGGGTGTGTTCGTTTCGTTTCTGGATGAATCGGTGCATCCTTTCATTTCTGGCCCGTATCGGTGCATTAAATGCAACACCTGCATGGTTTTCGGCACAGTAACGAAACTGACCCAAACGAACCAAAACATCACTATTTCGTCCAAAAAAGTGGATTGGGTGCATTCATTTCGTTTCTGGACGAATCGGTTCATCGTTTCATTTCTGGCCCGTATTAGGGAATTAAATGCAACACCGGCATGGTTTTCAGCACAGTAACGAAACTTACCCAAACGAACCAAAACACCACTATTGGGTCAACAAAGTGGATTCCGTGCGTTCGTTTCGTTTCTGGACGAATCGGTGCACCTTTTCATTTCCGGCCCGGATCGGTGCATTAAATGCAACACCGGCATGGTTTTCGGAACAATAACAAAACTGACCCAAACGAAGCAAAACATCACTATTTGGTCCAAAAAAGTGGATTGGGTGCATTCATTTCATTTCTGGACGAATCGGTGCATCGTTTCATTTCCGGCCCGGATCGGGGAATTATATGCAACACCAGCATGGTTTTTGGCACAGTAACGAAACTGACCCAAACGAACCAAAACATCACTATTGGGTCAAAAAAGTGGATTGGGTGCGTTCGTTTCATTTCTCGACGAATCGGTGCACCGTTTCATTTCCGGACCGGATCGATGCATTTAATGCAACACCGGCATGGTTTTCGGCACAGTACCAAAACCGACCTAAAACGAACAAAAACATCACTATTGGGTCCAAAAAAGTGGATTCGGTGCGTTCGTTTCATTTCTGGACGAATCGGAGCATCGTTTTGTTTTCGTACTGGATCGGTGCATTAAATGCAACACCAGAACGGTTTTCGGCACAGTAACGAAACTGACCCAAACGAACCAAAACATCACTATTGGGTCCAAAAAAGCTGATTTGGTGCGTTCGTTTCATTTCTGGACGAATCGGAGCATCGTTTTGTTTCGGGCACGTATCGGTGCATTAAATGCAACCCCGGCATTGTTTTCGGCACAGTAACGAAACTGACCCAAACGAACCAAAACATCACTATTTGGTCCAAAAAAGTGGATTGGGTGCATTCATTTCATTTCTGGACGAATCGGTGCATCGTTTCATTTCCGGCCCGGATCGGGGAATTATATGCAACACCAGCATGGTTTTTGGCACAGTAACGAAACTGACCCAAACGAACCAAAACATCACTATTGGGTCAAAAAAGTGGATTGGGTGCGTTCGTTTCATTTCTCGACGAATCGGTGCACCGTTTCATTTCCGGACCGGATCGATGCATTTAATGCAACACCGGCATGGTTTTCGGCACAGTACCAAAACCGACCTAAAACGAACAAAAACATCACTATTGGGTCCAAAAAAGTGGATTCGGTGCGTTCGTTTCATTTCTGGACGAATCGGAGCATCGTTTTGTTTTCGTACTGGATCGGTGCATTAAATGCAACACCAGAACGGTTTTCGGCACAGTAACGAAACTGACCCAAACGAACCAAAACATCACTATTGGGTCCAAAAAAGCTGATTTGGTGCGTTCGTTTCATTTCTGGACGAATCGGAGCATCGTTTTGTTTCGGGCACGTATCGGTGCATTAAATGCAACCCCGGCATTGTTTTCGGCACAGTAACGAAACTGACCCAAACGAACCAAAACATCACTATTGGGTCCAAAAAAGTGGATTGGGTGTGTTCGTTTCGTTTCTGGATGAATCGGTGCATCCTTTCATTTCTGGCCCGTATCGGTGCATTAAATGCAACACCGGCATGGTTTTCGGCACAGTAACCAAACTGACCCAAACGAAGCAAAACATCACTATTGTTTCCAAAAAAGTAGATTCGGCGCGTTCGTTTCATTTCTAGACGAATCGGAGCATCGTTTTGTTTCCGGCCTGGATCGGTGCATTAAATGCAACACCGAAATGGTTTTCGGCACACCAACGAAACTGACCCAAACGAACCAAAACATCACCATTGGGTCAAAAAAGTGGATTGCGTGCGTTCGTTTCGTTTCTGGACGAATCGGTGCACCTTTTCATTTCCGGCCCGGATCGGTGCATAAAATGCAACACTGGCATGGTTTTCGGCACAATAACGAAACTGACCCAAATGAACCAAAACATTACTATTGGGTCCAAAAAAGTTGATTGGGTGTGTTCGTTTCGTTTCTGGATGAATCGGTGCATCCTTTCATTTCTGGCCCGTATCGGTGCATTAAATGCAACACCTGCATGGTTTTCGGCACAGTAACGAAACTGACCCAAACGAACCAAAACATCACTATTTCGTCCAAAAAAGTGGATTGGGTGCATTCATTTCGTTTCTGGACGAATCGGTTCATCGTTTCATTTCTGGCCCGTATTAGGGAATTAAATGCAACACCGGCATGGTTTTCAGCACAGTAACGAAACTTACCCAAACGAACCAAAACACCACTATTGGGTCAACAAAGTGGATTCCGTGCGTTCGTTTCGTTTCTGGACGAATCGGTGCACCTTTTCATTTCCGGCCCGGATCGGTGCATTAAATGCAACACCGGCATGGTTTTCGGAACAATAACAAAACTGACCCAAACGAAGCAAAACATCACTATTTGGTCCAAAAAAGTGGATTGGGTGCATTCATTTCATTTCTGGACGAATCGGTGCATCGTTTCATTTCCGGCCCGGATCGGGGAATTATATGCAACACCAGCATGGTTTTTGGCACAGTAACGAAACTGACCCAAACGAACCAAAACATCACTATTGGGTCAAAAAAGTGGATTGGGTGCGTTCGTTTCATTTCTCGACGAATCGGTGCACCGTTTCATTTCCGGACCGGATCGATGCATTTAATGCAACACCGGCATGGTTTTCGGCACAGTACCAAAACCGACCTAAAACGAACAAAAACATCACTATTGGGTCCAAAAAAGTGGATTCGGTGCGTTCGTTTCATTTCTGGACGAATCGGAGCATCGTTTTGTTTTCGTACTGGATCGGTGCATTAAATGCAACACCAGAACGGTTTTCGGCACAGTAACGAAACTGACCCAAACGAACCAAAACATCACTATTGGGTCCAAAAAAGCTGATTTGGTGCGTTCGTTTCATTTCTGGACGAATCGGAGCATCGTTTTGTTTCGGGCACGTATCGGTGCATTAAATGCAACCCCGGCATTGTTTTCGGCACAGTAACGAAACTGACCCAAACGAACCAAAACATCACTATTTGGTCCAAAAAAGTGGATTGGGTGCATTCATTTCATTTCTGGACGAATCGGTGCATCGTTTCATTTCCGGCCCGGATCGGGGAATTATATGCAACACCAGCATGGTTTTTGGCACAGTAACGAAACTGACCCAAACGAACCAAAACATCACTATTGGGTCAAAAAAGTGGATTGGGTGCGTTCGTTTCATTTCTCGACGAATCGGTGCACCGTTTCATTTCCGGACCGGATCGATGCATTTAATGCAACACCGGCATGGTTTTCGGCACAGTACCAAAACCGACCTAAAACGAACAAAAACATCACTATTGGGTCCAAAAAAGTGGATTCGGTGCGTTCGTTTCATTTCTGGACGAATCGGAGCATCGTTTTGTTTTCGTACTGGATCGGTGCATTAAATGCAACACCAGAACGGTTTTCGGCACAGTAACGAAACTGACCCAAACGAACCAAAACATCACTATTGGGTCCAAAAAAGCTGATTTGGTGCGTTCGTTTCATTTCTGGACGAATCGGAGCATCGTTTTGTTTCGGGCACGTATCGGTGCATTAAATGCAACCCCGGCATTGTTTTCGGCACAGTAACGAAACTGACCCAAACGAACCAAAACATCACTATTGGGTCCAAAAAAGTGGATTGGGTGTGTTCGTTTCGTTTCTGGATGAATCGGTGCATCCTTTCATTTCTGGCCCGTATCGGTGCATTAAATGCAACACCGGCATGGTTTTCGGCACAGTAACCAAACTGACCCAAACGAAGCAAAACATCACTATTGTTTCCAAAAAAGTAGATTCGGCGCGTTCGTTTCATTTCTAGACGAATCGGAGCATCGTTTTGTTTCCGGCCTGGATCGGTGCATTAAATGCAACACCGAAATGGTTTTCGGCACACCAACGAAACTGACCCAAACGAACCAAAACATCACCATTGGGTCAAAAAAGTGGATTGCGTGCGTTCGTTTCGTTTCTGGACGAATCGGTGCACCTTTTCATTTCCGGCCCGGATCGGTGCATAAAATGCAACACTGGCATGGTTTTCGGCACAATAACGAAACTGACCCAAATGAACCAAAACATTACTATTGGGTCCAAAAAAGTTGATTGGGTGTGTTCGTTTCGTTTCTGGATGAATCGGTGCATCCTTTCATTTCTGGCCCGTATCGGTGCATTAAATGCAACACCTGCATGGTTTTCGGCACAGTAACGAAACTGACCCAAACGAACCAAAACATCACTATTTCGTCCAAAAAAGTGGATTGGGTGCATTCATTTCGTTTCTGGATGAATCGGTTCATCGTTTCATTTCTGGCCCGGATTAGGGAATTAAATGCAACACCGGCATGGTTTTCAGCACAGTAACGAAACTTACCCAAACGAACCAAAACACCACTATTGGGTCAACAAAGTGGATTCCGTGCGTTCGTTTCGTTTCTGGACGAATCGGTGCACCTTTTCATTTCCGGCCCGGATCGGTGCATTAAATGCAACACCAGCATGGTTTTCGGAACAATAACGAAACTGACCCAAACGAACCAAAACATCACTATTTGGTCCAAAAAAGTGGATTGGGTGCATTCATTTCGTTTCTGGACGAATCGGTGCATCGTTTCATTTCCGGCCCGGATCGGGGAATTATATGCAACACCAGCATGGTTTTTGGCACAGTAACGAAACTGACCCAAACGAACCAAAACATCACTATTGGGTCAAAAAAGTGGATTGGGTGCATTCGTTTCATTTCTCGACGAATCGGTGCAACGTTTCATTTCCGGACCAGATCGATGCATTTAATGCAACACCGGCATGGTTTTCGGCACAGTACCAAAACCGACCTAAAACGAACAAAAACATCACTATTGGTTCCAAAAAAGTGGATTCAATGCGTTCGTTTCATTTCTGGACGAATCGGAGCATCGTTTTGTTTTCGTACTGGATCGGTGCATTAAATGCAACACCAGAACGGTTTTCGGCACAGTAACGAAACTGACCCAAACGAACCAAAACATCACTATTGGGTCCAAAAAAGCTGATTTGGTGCGTTCGTTTCATTTCTGGACGAATCGGAGCATCGTTTTGTTTCGGGCACGTATCGGTGCATTAAATGCAACCCCGGCATTGTTTTCGGCACATCAATGAAACTGACCCAAACGAACCAAAACATCACTATTGGGTAAAAAAAAGTGGATTGGGTGTGTTCGTTTCCTTTCTGGATGAATCGGTACATCCTTTCATTTCTGGGCCGTATCGGTGCATTAAATGCAACACCGGCATGGTTTTCGGCACAGTAACGAAACTGAACCAAACGAACCAAAACATCACTATTTGGTCCAAAAAAGTAGATTGGGTGCATTCATTTCGTTTCTGGATGAATCGGTGCACCGTTTCATTTCCGGCACGTATCGGTGCATTAAATGCAACCCCGGCATGGTTTTCAGCATAGCGACGAAACTGACCCAAACGAACCAAAACACCACTATTGGGTCAACAAAGTGGATTGCGTGCGTTCGTTTCGTTTCTGGACGAATCGGTGCACCTTTTCATTTCCGGCTCGGATCGGTGCATTAAATGCAACACCGGCATGGTTTTCGGCACAATAACGAAACTGACCCAAACGAACCAAAACATCACTATATGGTCCAAAAAAGTGGATTGGGTGCATTCATTTCGTTTCTGGACGAATCGGTGCATCGTTTCATTTTCGGCCGGATTGGGGAATTAAATGCAACACCGGCATGGTTTTTGGCACAGTAACCAAAACATCACTATTGGGTCCAAAAAAAGCTGATTCGGTGCGTTCGTTTCATTTCTGGACGAATCGGAGCATCGTTTTGTTTCGGGCACGTATCGGTGCATTAAATGCAACCCCGGCATGGTTTTCGGCACAGTAACGAAACTGACCCAAACGAACCAAAACATCACTATTGGGTCCAAAAAAGTGGATTGGGTGTGTTCGTTTCATTTCTGAATGAATCGGTGCAGCCTTTCATTTCTGGCCCGTATCGGTGCATTAAATGCAACACCGGCATGGTTTTCGGCACAGTACCAAAATTGACCTAAAACAAACAAAAACATCACTATTGGGCCAAAAAAGTGGATTCGGTGCGTTCGTTTCATTTCTGGACGAATCGGAGCATCGTTTTGTTTTCGTACTGGATCGGTGCATTAAATGCAACACCAGAATGGTTTTCGGCATAGTAACAAAACTGACCCAAACGAACCAAAACATCACTATTGGGTCCAAAAAAAGCTGATTCGGTGCGTTCGTTTCATTTCTGGACGAATCGGAGCATCGTTTTGTTTCGGGCACGTATCGGTGCATTAAATGCAACCCCGGCATGGTTTTCGGCACAGTAACGAAAGTGATCCAAACGAACCAAAACATCACTATTGGGTCCAAAAAAGTGGATTGGGTGTGTTCGTTTCGTTTCTGAATGAATCGGTGCATCCTTTCATTTCTTGCCCGTATCGGTGCATTAAATGCAACATCGGCATGGTTTTCGGCACAGTAACAAAACTGACCCAAACGAACCAAAACATCACTATTGGGTCCAAAAAAAGTGGATTCGGTGCGTTCGTTTCATTTCTGGACGAATCGAAGCATCGTTTTATTTCGGGCACGTATCGGTGCATTAAATGCAACCCCGACATGGTTTTCGGCATAGTAACGAAACTGACCCAAACGAACCAAAACATCACTATTGGGTCCAAAAAAGTGGATTGGGTGTGTTCGTTTCATTTCTGGATGAATCGGTGCATCCTTTCATTTCTGGCCCGTATCGGTGCATTAATTGCAACACCGACATGGTTTTCGGCACAGTAACGAAACTGAACCAAATGAACCAAAACATCACTATTTGGTCCAAAAAAGTAGATTCGGTGCGTTCATTTCGTTTCTGGACGAATCGGTGCATCGTTTCATTTCCGGCCCGGATCATGGAATTAAATGCAACATCGGCATGGTTTTCGGCACAGTAACGAAACTGATCCAAACGAACCAAAACATCACTATTGGGTCCAAAAAAGTTGATTTGGTGCGTTCGTTTCATTTCTGGATGAATCGGAGCATCTTTTTGTTTCGGGGCACGTATCGGTGCATTAAAATCAACACCGGCATGGTTTTCAGCAAAGTAACAAAACTGACCCAAACGAAGCAAAACATCACTATTGGGTCCAAAAAAGTGGATTCGGCACGTTCGTTTCATTTCTAGACAAATCGGAGCATCGTTTTGTTTCCGGCTTGGATCGGTGCATTATATGCAACACCGGAATGGTTTTCGGCACACCAACGAAACTGACCCAAACGAACCAAAACATCACTATTGGGTCCAAAAAAGTGGATTCGGTGCGTTCGTTTCATTTCTGGACGAATCGGAGCATCGTTTTGTTTCGGGCACGTATCGGTGCATTAAATGCAACCCCGCCATGGTTTTCGGCACAGTAACGAAACTGACCCAAACGAACCAAAACATCACTATTGGGTCAAAAAGTGGATTGGGTGCGTTCGTTTCATTTCTGGACGAATCGGTGCACCGTTTCATTTCCGGACCGGATCGGTGCATTTAATGCAACACCAGCATGGTTTTTGGCACAGTAACAAAATTGACCCAAATGGAAGCAAAACATCAGTATTGGGTCCAAAAAAGTGGATTCGGTTTGTTCGTTTCATTTCGTGACGAATCGGAGTATCGTTTTGTTTCCGTCCTCGATCGGTGCATTAAATGCAACACCGGAATGGTTTTCGGCACAGTAACAAAACTGACCCAAACGAACCAAAACATCACTATTGGGTCCAAAAAAGTGGATTCGGTGCGTTCGTTTCATTTCTGGACGAATCGGAGCATCGTTTTGTTTCGGGCACGTATCGGTGCATTAAATGCAACCCCGGTATGGTTTTCGGCACAGTGACGAAACTGACCCAAACGAACCAAAACATCACTATTGGGTAAAAAAAAGTGGACTGGGTGCGTTCGTTTCGTTTCTGGACGAATCGGTGCACCGTTTCATTTCCGGCCCGGATCGGTGCATTAAATGCAACACCGGCATGGTTTTCTGCACAATAACGAAACTGACCTAAATGAACCAAAACATCACTATTGGATCCAAGAAAGTGAATTGGGTGTGTTCGTTTTGTTTCTGATCCGAATCAGTGCACTAAATGCAATCGGCATGGTTTTTGGCATAGTTTTGCGCAGTAACGAAACTGACCAAAACAAACCAAAACATCACTATAGGATCCAACAAAGTGGATGGGGTGTGTTCATTTCATTTCTAGCCCGAACCGGTGCATTCGTTTCCTTTCTGGCACGAATCAGTCCATGAAATGAAGCCAACATGGTTGTCGACACAGTTTTACACGGTAATGAAACTGACCAAAATGAACCCAAACATCACTATTGTTTTGAAAAAAATGGATTGGGTATGTTCCTTTCATTTCTGGCCCGAATTAATGCATTAGATGCAGCCGGCATGGTTTTTGGCCAAGTTTTGCGCGGTAATGAAACTAACCAAAACGAACCAAAAGATCACTATTGGGTCCAAAAAAGTTGATTGGGTGCGCTCGTTTCATTTCTGACCGAAGTGGTCCATTCTTTTCCTTTCTAGCCTGAATCAGTGCATTAAATGCAGTCATCATGGTTTTTGGCACAATTTCATGTTGTAACAAAACTGACCAAAAGGACCAAAACATCACCATTGGGTCCAAAAAAGTAGATTGGGTGCGTTCGTTTTGTTTCTGACCCGAACCGCTGCCTTCGTTTTGTTTCTTGTCCGAATCAGTGCATTAAATGCAACCGGTATGATTTTTGGCACAGTTTTGCGCGATAAAAAACTAACCAAAACAAACCAAAACATCACTATTGGATCCAACAAAGTGGATTGGGTGTGTTCATTTCGTTTCTAGCCCGAACTGGGGCATTCATTTCCTTTCTGGCCTGAATCAGTGCATGAAATGCAGCCAACATGTTTGTCGACACAGTTTTACACAGTAACGAAACTGATCAAAATGAACCAAAACATCAGTATTGGGTGGAAAAAAGTGGATAGGGTATGTTCCTTTCATTTCTGGCCCGAATTAATGCATTAGATGCAGCCGGCATGGTTTTCGGCCAAGTTTTACGCGATAATGAAACTAACCAAAACGAACCAAAACATCACTATGGGGTCCAAAAAAGTTGATTGGGTGCGCTCGTTTCATTTCTGACCCGAACCGGTCCATTCTTTTCCTTTCTAGCCTGAATTAGTGCATTAAATGCAGCCATCATGGTTTGGCACAGTTTCATGCTGTAACAAAACTGACCAAAAGGACCAAAACATCACCATTGGGTCCAAAGAAGTGGACTGGGTGCGTTCCTTTTGTTTCTGACCCGAACCGATATATTCGTTTTGTTTCTGGTCCGAATCAGTGCGTTAAATGCAACTGGTATGATTTTTGGCACAGTTTTGCGCGGCAACAAAACTGACCAAAACAAACCAAAACATCACTATTGGATCCAACAAATTGGATTGGGTGTGTTCATTTCGTTTCTAGCCCGACCGGTGCCTTCGTTTCCTTTCTGGCCCGAATCAGTGCATGAAATGCAGCCAACATGGTTTTCGGCACAATATTACGCGGTAACGAAACTGACCAAAACGAACCAAAACATCACTATGGGGTCCAAAAAAGTTGATTGGGTGCGCTCGTTTCATTTCTGACCCGAACCGGTCCATTCTTTTCCTTTCTAGCCTGAATTAGTGCATTAAATGCAGCCATCATGGTTTGGCACAGTTTCATGCTGTAACAAAACTGACCAAAAGGACCAAAACATCACCATTGGGTCCAAAGAAGTGGACTGGGTGCGTTCCTTTTGTTTCTGACCCGAACCGATATATTCGTTTTGTTTCTGGTCCGAATCAGTGCGTTAAATGCAACTGGTATGATTTTCGGCACAGTTTTGCGCGGCAACAAAACTGACCAAAACAAACCAAAACATCACTATTGGATCCAACAAATTGGATTGGGTGTGGTCATTTCGTTTCTAGCCCGACCGGTGCCTTCGTTTCCTTTCTGGCCCGAATCAGTGCATGAAATGCAGCCAACATGGTTTTCGGCACAATATTACGCGGTAACGAAACTGACCAAAACGAACCAAAACATCACTATTGGGTCCAAAAAAGTTGATTGGGTGCGCTTGTTTCATTTTTGACCCGAACCGGTGCATTCGTTTCCTTTCTAGCCTGAATCAGAGCATTAAATACAGCCATCGTGGTTTTTGGCACAATTGTGTGCAGTAACGAAACTGACCAAAACAAACCAAAACATCTCTATTGGATCAATAAATGTGGATAGGTTGTATTCGTTTTCTTTCTGACCCGAACCGGTGCATTCATTTTGTTTCTGGTCCGAATCAGTGCATTAAATGCAACCGACATGGTTTTCGGCGCAGTTTCACGCGGTAACGAAACTGACCAAAACGAACCAAAATATCACTATTGGGTCTAAGAAAGTGGATTGGGTATGTTCCTTTCATTTATGGCCCGAATTGATGCATTAGATGCAGCCGGCATGATTTTCGGCCAAGTTTTGCGCGGTAATGAAACTAACCAAAACGAACCAAAACATCACTATTGGGTCCAAAAAAGTTGATAGGATGCGCTCGTTTCATTTCTGACCCGAACCGGTGCATTCGTTTCCTTTCTAGCCTGAACCAGAGCATTAAATGCAGCCATCATGGTTTTTGGCACAGTTGCGCGCGGTAACGAAACTGACCAAAACGAACCAAAACATCACTATTTGATCCAAAAAAGTGGATTTGGTGCGTTCATTTTGTTTCTGACCCAAACCAGTGCATTCGTTTTGTTTCTGGTCCAAATCAGTGCATTAAATTCAACTGATATGGTTTTCGGCACAATTTTGCGCAGTAACGAAACTGACCAAAATAAACCAAAACATCACTATTGGATCCAACAAAGTGGATTGGGTGTGTTTGTTTCGTTTCTAGCCCGAACCGGTGCATTCGTTTCCTTTCTAGCCCGAATCAGTGCATGAAATGCAGCCAACATGGTTGTCGGCACAGTTTTACACGGTAACAAAACTTATGAAAATGAAAAAAAAACATCACTATTGGGTCGAAAAAAGTGGATTGGGCATGTTCCTTTCATTTTTAGCCCAGATTAATGCATTAGATGCAGCCGGCATGGTTTTCGGCCAAGTTTTGCGCGGTAATGAAACTAACCAAAACGAACCAAAACTTCACTATTGGGTCCAAAAAAGTGTATTGGGTGCGCTCGTTTTATTTCTGACCCGAACTGGTGCATTCGTTTCCTTTCTAGCCTGAATCAGTGCATTAAATGTAGCCATCATGGTTTTTGGCACAGTTTCACGCGGTAACAAAACTGACCAAAATGAACTGAAACATCACTATTTGGTCCAAAAAAGTGGATTTGGTGCGTTCATTTTGTTTCTGACCCAAACCAGTGCATTCGTTTTGTTTCTGGTCCGAATCAGTGCATTAAATGCAACCGGCATGGTTTTCGGCACAGTTTTGCGCGGTAACAAAACTTACCAAAATAAACCAAAACATCACTATTAGATCCAACAAAGTGGGTTGGGTGTGTTCGTTTCGTTTCTAGCCCGAACCGGTGCATTCATTTCCTTTCTAGCCCGAATCAGTGCATGAAATGCAGCCAACATGGTTGTCGGCACAGTTTTACACGGTAACGAAAGTGATCAAAATAAAAAAAACATCACTATTGATGAGGACATCACCGCCAACGATACAGCCACGCCATCTTCTCCTATCATTGCCGGTCCTATTACCCGTGCTCGTGCTAGACAACTTAATTATCAGGTGAGTTCACTCCTGAGTTCATGTTCATCATATTTAGACTGTGGAGACCCGTGCACTCTTGTTTTGCTTAGGAATCATGGAGAGGATCGAGAACGAAAAGGATTCACACGGGCTGGATTCGGACTGCAGAAAAACATCAAATTGTGATGGACACCACGGTCTCATACGGACTTGGATTGGGGCGTTCAAGTACTTCACGGAAAGATTATCAAGTCTACTTTCCAACCGATCCAACCGCACGTCCATATCTATTCGGAGTCGTCCAGAATCGTCTATTTGCTCCGATATGTTTTCTGCCCATGATGCTGCGCCATCTTATTTTGGCCCAATGGGCCGTGTATCATGTAGAGTCCATTATGGACGCATACTAGGGTTGGAGCACGACCCCAGCACCCCCTATGGTCGTCCTCCCTTGTCTTATACCCCTTAGCCACTGCCAAGAACACTTGGGTTTTGTTTAGATCAAGTTTAGCCATTGCTACTTGCTTGTAAGCGCGCGTGCTGGTCCAGCCGCCCGTCTTCGAGTTTTCAGAACCCTACTTCATTTGTGATTGAGTTTGAGATTGAACACTTCATTCCCATCTAGTAATTTCAGTACTTGTTCGATACTTGTTCTTGCTAGTTTTTCGATTGCTTGCAGGACCGGACCGGGTGACGTGCTTCCACAAGATCACGGCATCCATAGGAGGTGGTGTATCGGTTGCTAAGGCGCAGTCTTTGGAAGGCTGTAGTCAGGCCATCAACGTCGTCTCCTCCAATCGAGTTATCCCCCACACCTCTCATCGAAAGATCGGGCATAAACCCTAGCGGATTTCCATCAGTTGGTAATTAGAGCAAGGTTGTTCGGTGAGAGATTCCAATCCTTCCCCCTATTTTTTTCCTACAGTACACAAAAGCCAAAAAAACTATTAGTAGATTAGTTTACCGTGATCCTATAAACCCTTTGAGCCTTGCTAGTACTGCTTAGTTAGGGCTTGTTGAGTTTTCGGTTGCATCGGTCGTGTCGAGTTGCTGGTCTTAGTTCTAGTCGTTTAGAGTTTCGAGTTCTTGTCATGTTTCGGTCACAGCTGTACGCTACCTATTGGTTCCTGTGTTGGGTGAATTTGAGTACTCATTGGTGATCCAATTCGACCAGGAATCGGCTAACTGTGAGAAAAGGAAGACCAAACCGAACCCCCACATCGAGTTGCAATTCGAGTTGTAATCGGTTTCGGAGTCCGAGTTGCTTGCTGCTTCGTGTTACCTTACCGTGCAGCTGTTGATTTGTGCTTATATATTGACGTGTTCCGGAAAGGCAACAATACTTCATATTCATACTCGACCTCTCCAAGATTGTGCATAAAACAGATCAGTTTGCCTCACTCGAGAGAGAGAGAGTATCTTTTTTTTACCGGAATACCCCTGTACTTTCTGAAAAAGTTTATGTGGTAATTGGCTGTTTGGGATCCTCTTTGTTCATATATTCAATTTTGAGGACCCCTGAAAAAAAGGAAAAAAAGAAAAAGAAAAAAAATAGAAAAAAAAGAAGCAAAAGAAAAAGAAGAAAGAAAGGGGCTGATCATTGTGATTGCTTTTCGGTGGTGCGTTGTGACTTCCTTTGTGTCCAGGCTCGCGTCTCTAGCACGGTCTAGGCTAGGACCAGCACAGTACCGCCGTTGAACGATTATTCAGCTTGCGTTGTTTTAACTAACGTGGTGCTAGCTATTCCTTGTTTTCAGCCCACCTATAGCTCCACATTTCTGACTACAGCTTTACAGGTCTTGTTGCTGCGGCACCGATACACTTCATTCCAGGTTTGCAAACTTGTTGGTAGACGTGCCCTCCTGTCGAGCAAGGTAAGAAGTGGTAAGAGCTTGTATCACAGGTTGAGAGTGAGCGCCTTACAAATAGCTCATCCTATTAGCTGTAGGGCTTTTATTTCTTCACCTATTTCTCTTGTTGCCTCTGTTTGTTTAACCATGACAGGATCAGAAGGTGATGGTGATGGGTCTCCCAGTAACAAGATCCCACAGTCTCCTCGCACCAAGGGCATCATACAACATTTTGAAAGGTTGGTGAAGAAGCACAACGAGGGGATTGATAATGACTTGCTGGTGACGAATGAGAAGATGGGGCAATTGGAGGCCTCGCAGATCGCGACCAATAACAAGCTTACAAAGATGGAGGCGTCAGTGGCTCGTATGGATAAGAGTATTGCTGCACTTTTGAGGTGATTTGATGAGATGCATGCTAAAACCATTACCGGGCGTGATGGAGATGACAAGAAGGACGGCAGCAAGACTGATAAGAAGGAAGAAAGTTTTGACGACAATGCATACAATGCGGATACTGAAGTCGATGACCAAGATCCTGCTCGCCGCCGGCTACGTCATAATCACCGAGGTATGGGTGGTCATCGTCGACGCGAGGTACATGGTAATGATGATGCTTTTAGCAAGATTAAATTTAAGATACCTCCTTTTGATGGTAAATATGATCCTGATGCTTATATTACTTGGGAGATTGTTGTTGATCAAAAATTTGCATGCCATGAATTTCCTGAAGCTACGCGTGTTAGGGCTGCTACTAGTGAGTTTACAGATTTTGCTTCTGTTTGGTGGATAGAACATGGCAAGAAACATCCTAATAACATGCCACAAACCTGGGATGCTTTGAAATGGGTCATGCGGGCTAGATTTGTTCCTTCCTATTATGCACGTGATCTATTACATAAGTTGCAGCAATTGAGACAGGGTGCTAAAAGTGTAGAAGAATATTATCAAGAATTACAAATGGGTATGTTGCGTTGTCAAATAGAGGAGGGTGAGGAGCCTGCTATTGCTAGATTTGTGGGAGGGCTGAATAGAGAAATTTGGGACATCGTTGAATATAAAGATTACAACAGCATAACAAAGTGTTTTCATATTGCTTGTAAAGCTGAGAGAGAAGTGCAGGGACGACGTGCAGGTGCAAGGTCTAATGTTTCTGCAGGAAAATCAGCACCTTGGCAGCAGCGCACGACTACTTCCTTGACCGGGCATGCACCTCCCCCAACTCCGTCGCCAAGTCGTTCAGCACCACCGCCTCCTTCCAGTGACAAGACACGTGTTGTTCCCGCAAATTCAGCAACAAAATCTGCCCCAAAACCAGCCGTTTGTACTTCCTCAGTTGCCTCCACAGGTAGAACAAGAGATATCCAGTGTCACCGGTGCAAGGGTTATGGGCATGTGCAGCGTGATTGCCCAAACAAGCGTGTTTTGGTGGTTAACAATGATGGTGGGTATTCCTCTGCTAGTGATTTCGATGAACAAACACTTGCTTTGCTTGCGGCTGACGATGCAGGTAGTGAGGAGCCACTAGATGAATAGATTGGTGCGGAAGATGCGGAGCATTATGAGAGCCTCATCGTGCAGCGTGTGCTTAGTGCACAAATGGAGAAGGCGGAGCAAAATCAGCGGCATACATTGTTCCAAACAAAGTGTGTAATTAAAGAGCGTTCCTGCCGCTTGATCATTGATGGAGGCAGCTGCAACAACTTGGCTAGCGACATGGTGGAGAGACTTTCACTAACAACAAAACCACATCCACATCCATACCACATTCGATGGCTCAACAACAACGGTAAGGTAAAGGTAACCAAGCTGGTTCGAATTACTTTTGCTATTGGTTCATATCATGATGTTGTTGAATGTGATGTGCCTATGGAAGCTTGTCATATTCTGCTAGGTAGGCCATGGCAATTTGATACGGATTGTAGACATCATGGTAGATCAAATCAATATTCTCTCATACACAATGATAAGAAACTTGTTTTGCTTCCCATGTCTCCTGAGGCTATAGTGCGTGATGATATTGCTAAAGCTGCAAAAGATAAAACTGAGAACACTAAAATTGCCAAATCTGCTGAAAGTAAGAAAGATGAGATAAGATTAAAAGGGCATTGCTTGCTTGCTACTAAATCTGATATGAATGAATTGATTGCTTCTACTTCTGTTGCCTATGCTTTGGTGTGCAAGAATGCTTTGATTTCACTTCACGATATGCAGCAATCTTTGCCCTTGCGGTTGCTAACATTTTGCAGGAGTATTTGGATGTGTTTCCAAGTGAGATACCAGCGGGACCGCCACCAATGCGAGGGATTGAGCACCAAATTGATCTGATTCCTGGTGCATCTTTGCCTAACCGTGCACCATACAGAACAAATCCGGAGGAAACAAAAGAAATTCAGCGGCAAGTGCAGGAGCTACTCCACAAAGGTTATGTGCGTGAGTCTCTTAGTCCCTGTGCTGTTCCGGTTATTTTGGTGCCTAAGAAAGATGGAACATGGCGTATGTGTGTTGATTGTAGAGCTATTAATAATATCACCATTCGATATCGACACCCTATTCCACGTTTAGATGATATGCTTGATGAGTTGAGTGGTGCTGTTGTGTTTTCTAAAGTTGATTTGCGTAGTGGGTACCACCAGATTCGTATGAAATTGGGAGATGAATGGAAAACTGCTTTCAAAACTAAGTTCGGTCTATATGAGTGGTTAGTCATGCCTTTTGGGTTAACTAATGCACCTAGTACTTTCATGAGATTAATGAACAAGGTTTTGCGTGCGTTCATTGGGAAATTTGTTGTAGTATACTTTGATGATATTTTGATGTACAGCAAATCCATGGTTGAACATCTTGATCACTTGCGTGTTGTTTTTAATGCGTTACAAGATGCACGTTTGTTTGGTAATCTTGAGAAGTGCACCTTTTGCACCGATCGAGTGTCTTTTCTTGGCCATGTTGTGACTCCACAGGGAATTGAGGTTGATCAAGCCAAGGTTGAAGCTATACAGGGATGGCCTATACCTAAGACTATTACACAGGTGCGGAGTTTTCTAGGACTTGCTAGTTTCTACCGACGCTTTGTGCAGAATTTCAGCACCATTCCTGCACCGTTGAATGAGCTTACAAAGAAGGGAGTGCCTTTTCGTTGGGACAAAGAGCAAGAGAATGCTTTCAACATGCTGAAAGATAAGTTAACACATGCACCTCTCCTCCAACTTTCTGATTTTAATAAAACTTTTGAGCTTGAATGTGATGCTAGTGGAATTGGATTGGGTGGTGTTTTGCTGCAAGAGGGAAAACCAGTTGCATATTTTAGTGAAAAATTGAGCGGGCCTGTTCTGAATTATTCCACTTATGACAAAGAATTGTATGCTCTTGTTCGCACATTGGAAACTTGGCAGCATTATTTGTGGCCCAAAGAGTTTGTTATTCATTCTGATCATGAATCATTGAAACATATTCGTAGTCAAGGAAAATTGAACCGTAGGCATGCTAAGTGGGTTGAATTTATTGAATCTTTTCCTTATGTTATTAAGCACAAGAAAGGGAAAGAAAATGTTATTGCTGATGCCTTGTCTAGGAGATATACATTGCTGAACCAACTTGATTACAAAATCTTGGGATTAGAAACAATTAAAGACCTATATGCTAATGATGCTGATTTTAAAGAGGTGTTGCTGCATTGTAAAGATGGGAAAGGATGGAACAAATTCATCGTTAGTGATGGGTTTGTGTTTAGAGCTAACAAGCTATGCATTCCAGCTAGCTCTGTTCGCTTGTTGTGGTAACGAAACAGACCAAAACAATCCAAAGCATCACTATTGGGGGCAAAAAAAGTGGATTGGGTGTGTTCGTTTCGTTTCTGGCCTAAACCGGTGCATTCGTTTCGAATCTGCACCGAATCAGTGCATTAAATGCAGCCAACATGGTTTTCGGCATAGTTTTCGCGCGTTAATGAAACTGACCAAAACACACCAAAACATCACTATTGGGTCCAAAAAATTGGATTGAGTCTGTTCCTTTCGGTTCTAGCCCAAACCGCTGCATTCGTTTCATTTCTGACACGAATTAGTGCATTAAATGCAGTCAACATGGTTTATGACATAGTTTTACACGGTAACGAAACTGAC
The DNA here is from genome assembly GCA_033239725.1 of Echinochloa phyllopogon. Classification (NCBI taxonomy): domain Eukaryota; kingdom Viridiplantae; phylum Streptophyta; class Magnoliopsida; order Poales; family Poaceae; genus Echinochloa; species Echinochloa phyllopogon. The sequence continues at coordinate 38,425,409 of BTCW01000018.1, forward strand.
CAAAATGAACCAAAACATCACTATTGGGTTCAAAAAAGTTGATTGCGTGCGCTCGTTTCGTTTCTGACACGAACCGATGCATTTGTTTCCTTTCTGGCCCGAATCAATGCATGAAATGCAGCCAACATGGTTTTCGGCACAATATTACGCGGTAACGAAACTGACCAAAATGAAACAAAACATCGCTATTGGGTCCAAAAAAGTTGATTGGGTGCGCTCGTTTCATTTCGGACCCGAACCGGTGCATTCGTTTCCTTTCTAGCCTGAATGAGAGCATTAAATGCAGCCATCATGGTTTTTGGCTTAGTTGCGCACGGTAACGAAACTGACCAAAACAAACCAAGACATCACTATTTGGTCCAAAAAAGTGGATATGGTGTGTTTGTTTTCTTTCTGACCCGAACCGGTGCATTCGTTTTTTTCTGGTCCGAATCAGTGCATTAAATGCAACCGACATGGTTTTCGGCACAGTTTCACGCTGTAACGAAACTGACCAAAATGATACCAAAACATCACTATTGGGTCCAAAAAAGTGGATTGGGTGCGCTCGTTTTGTTTCTGACCCGAACAAGTGCATTCGTTTCGTTTCTTGTCCGAATCAGTGCATTAAATGCAACCGGCATGGTTCTCGGCACAGTTTCACGCTGTAATGAAACTGACCAAAATGAACCAAAACATCATTATTTGGTCCAAAAAAGTGGATTTTGTGCGTTTGTTTTGTTTCTGACCCAAACCGGTGCATTAGTTTTGTTCTGGTTTGAATCAGAGCATTTAATGCAACCAGAATGGTTTAACCGGCATGGTTTGCGGCACAGTTTCACACTGTAATAAAACTGACCAAAATGAACCAAAACATCACTATTGGATCCAAAAAAGTGGATTGGGTGCGTCCGTTTTGTTTCTGACCCGAATGGTGCATTCGTTTCATTTCTGGTCCGAAATAGTGCGTTAAATGCAACCGGCATGGTTTTCGGCACAGTTTCGCGGTAACAAAACTGACCATAACAAACCAAAACATCACTGTTAGGTCCAAAAAAGTGGATTTGGTACGTTCGTTTCATTTCTGGCCTGAACTAGTGCGTTTGTTTCCTTTCTGGCTCGGATCAGTACATTAAATGTAATCGGCATGGTTGTCGGTACAGTTTCACGCAGTTACGAAACTGAACAAAATGAACCAAAACATCACTATTGGGTCCAAAAAAGTGGATTGGGTGCGTTCATTTGGTCTCTGACACGAACCGGTGCATTTGTTTCCTTTGTGGCCCGAATCAATGCATGAAATGTAGCCAACATGGTTTTCGGCACAATATTACGCGGTAACGAAACTGACCAAAATGAACCAAAACATCACTATTGGGTCCAAAAAAGTTGATTGGGTGCGCTCGTTTCATTTCGGACCCGAACCGGTGCATTCGTTTCCTTTCTAGCCTGAATCAGAGCATTAAATGCAGCCATCATGGTTTTTGGCTTAGTTGCACTCGGTAACGAAACTGACCAAAACAAACCAAGACATCACTATTTGGTCCAAAAAAGTGGATATGGTGTGTTCGTTTTCTTTCTGACCCGAACCGGTGCATTCGTTTTGTTTCCGGTCCGAATCAGTGCATTAAATGCAACCGTTTCATTTCTGGTCCGAAATAGTGCGTTAAATGCAACCGGCATGGTTTTTGGCACGGTTTCACGGTAACAAAACTAATCATAACAAACCAAAACATCACTGTTGGGTCCAAAAAAGTGGATTCGGTACGTTTGTTTCATTCCTGGCCCGAACTAGTGCGTTTGTTTCCTTTCTGGCTCGGATCAGTACATTAAATGTAATCGGCATGGTTTTCGGTACAGTTTCACGCAGTTACAAAACTGAACAAAATGAACCAAAACATCACTATTGGGTCCAAAAAAGTGGATTGGGTGCGTTCATTTCGTTTCTGGCCCAAACTGGTGCATTTGTTTCGTTTCACGACCGAATTAATGCATTAAATGCAGCCAACAAGGTTTTTGGTACACTTTTCCTTGGTAACGAAACAAACCAAAACAATCCAAAGGATCACTATTGGGGGCAAAAAAAGTGGATTGGGTGCGTTCGTTTCGTTTCTGGCCTAAACCGGTGCATTCATTTCGAATCTGCACCGAATCAGTGCATTAAATGCAGCCAACATGGTTTTCGGCATAGTTTTCGCGCGTTAATGAAACTGACCAAAACAAACCAAAACATCACTATTGGGTCCAAAAAATTGGATTGAGTCTGTTCCTTTCGGTTCTAGCCCAAACCGATGCATTCGTTTCATTTCTGACACGAATTAGTGCATTAAATGCAGTCAACATGGTTCTTGACATAGTTTTACGCGGTAACGAAATTGACCAAAATGAACCAAAACATCACTATTGGGTTTCAAAAAAGTTGATTGCGTGCGCTCGTTTCGTTTCTGACACGAACCGGTGCATTTGTTTCCTTTCTGGCCCGAATCAATGCATGAAATGCAGCCAACATGGTTTTCGGCACAATATTACGCGGTAACGAAACTGACCAAAATGAACCAAAACATCGCTATTGGGTCCAAAAAAGTTGATTGGGTGCGCTCGTTTCATTTCGGACCCGAACCGGTGCATTCGTTTCCTTTCTAGCTTGAATCAGAGCATTAAATGCAGCCATCATGGTTTTTGGCTTAGTTGCGCACGGTAACGAAACTGACCAAAACAAACGAAGACATCACTATTTGGTCCAAAAAAGTGGATATGGTGTGTTCGTTTTCTTTCTGACCCGAACCGGTGCATTCGTTTTGTTTCCGGTCCGAATCAGTGCATTAAATGCAACCGTTTCATTTCTGGTCCGAAATAGTGCGTTAAATGCAACCGGCATGGTTTTTGGCACGGTTTCACGGTAACAAAACTAATCATAACAAACCAAAACATCACTGTTGGGTCCAAAAAAGTGGATTCGGTACGTTTGTTTCATTCCTGGCCCGAACTAGTGCGTTTGTTTCCTTTCTGGCTCGGATCAGTACATTAAATGTAATCGGCATGGTTTTCGGTACAGTTTCACGCAGTTACAAAACTGAACAAAATGAACCAAAACATCACTATTGGGTCCAAAAAAGTGGATTGGGTGCGTTCATTTCGTTTCTGGCCCAAACTGGTGCATTTGTTTCGTTTCACGACCGAATTAATGCATTAAATGCAGCCAACAAGGTTTTTGGTACACTTTTCCTTGGTAACGAAACAAACCAAAACAATCCAAAGCATCACTATTGGGGGCAAAAAAAGTGGATTGGGTGCGTTCGTTTCGTTTCTGGCCTAAACCGGTGCATTCATTTCGAATCTGCACCGAATCAGTGCATTAAATGCAGCCAACATGGTTTTCGGCATAGTTTTCGCGCGTTAATGAAACTGACCAAAACAAACCAAAACATCACTATTGGGTCCAAAAAATTGGATTGAGTCTGTTCCTTTCGGTTCTAGCCCAAACCGATGCATTCGTTTCATTTCTGACACGAATTAGTGCATTAAATGCAGTCAACATGGTTCTTGACATAGTTTTACGCGGTAACGAAATTGACCAAAATGAACCAAAACATCACTATTGGGTTTCAAAAAAGTTGATTGCGTGCGCTCGTTTCGTTTCTGACACGAACCGGTGCATTTGTTTCCTTTCTGGCCCGAATCAATGCATGAAATGCAGCCAACATGGTTTTCGGCACAATATTACGCGGTAACGAAACTGACCAAAATGAACCAAAACATCGCTATTGGGTCCAAAAAAGTTGATTGGGTGCGCTCGTTTCATTTCGGACCCGAACCGGTGCATTCGTTTCCTTTCTAGCCTGAATCAGAGCATTAAATGCAGCCATCATGGTTTTTGGCTTAGTTGCGCACGGTAACGAAACTGACCAAAACAAACCAAGACATCACTATTTGGTCCAAAAAAGTGGATATGGTGTGTTCGTTTTCTTTCTGACCCGAACCGGTGCATTCGTTTTGTTTCTGGTCCGAATCAGTGCATTAAATGCAACCGACATGGTTTTCGGCACAGTTTCACGCTGTAACGAAACTGACCAAAATGATACCAAAACATCACTATTGGGTCCAAAAAAGTGGATTGGGTGCACTCGTTTTGTTTCTGACCCAAACAAGTGCATTCGTTTCATTTCTGGTCCGAATCAGTGCATTAAATGCAACCGGCATGGTTCTCGGCACAGTTTCTCGCTGTAATGAAACTGACCAAAACAAACCAAAACATCATTATTTGGTCCAAAAAAGTGGATTTTGTGCGTTTGTTTTGTTTCTGACCGAAACCGGTGCATTAGTTTTGTTCTGGTTCGAAAGAGAGCATTTAATGCAACCGGCATGGTTTGCGGCACAGTTTCACATTGTAACGAAACTGACCAAAATGAACCAAAACATCACTATTGGATCCAAAAAAGTGGATTGGGTGCGTCTGTTTTGTTTCTGACCCGAATGGTGAATTCGTTTCATTTCTGGTCCGAAATAGTGCGTTAAATGCAACCGGCATGGTTTTTGGCATGGTTTCGCTGTAACAAAACTGACCATAACAAACCAAAACATCACTGTTGGGTCCAAAAAAGTGGATTGGGTGCGTTCATTTCGTTTCTGACACGAACCGGTGCATTTGTTTCCTTTATGGCCCGAATCAATGCATGAAATGCAGCCAACATGGTTTTCGGCACAATATTACGCGGTAACGAAACTGACCAAAATGAACCAAAACATCACTATTGGGTCCAAAAAAGTTGATTGGGTGCGCTCGTTTCATTTCGGACCCGAACCGGTGCATTCATTTCCTTTCTAGCCTGAATCAGAGCATTAAATGCAGCCATCATGGTTTTTGGCTTAGTTGCGCACGGTAACGAAACTGACCAAAACAAACCAAGACATCACTATTTGGTCCAAAAAAGTGGATATGGTGTGTTCATTTTCTTTCTGACCCGAACCGGTGCATTGGTTCTGTTTCCGGTCCGAATCAGTGCATTAAATGCAACCGTTTCATTTCTGGTCCGAAATAGTGCATTAAATGCAACCGACATGGTTTTTGGCACGGTTTCGCGGTAACAAAACTAATCATAACAAACAAAAACATCACTGTTGGGTCCAAAAAAGTAGATTCGGTACGTTCGTTTCATTTCTGGCCCGAACTAGTGCGTTTGTTTCCTTTCTGGCTCGGATCAGTACATTAAATGTAATCGGCGTGGTTTTCGGTACAGTTTCACGCAGTTACGAAACTGAACAAAATGAACCAAAACATCACTATTGGGTCCAAACAAGTGGATTGGGTGCGTTCATTTCGTTTCTGGCCCGAACTGGTGCATTTGTTTCGTTTCACGACCGAATTAATGCATTAAATGCAGCCAACATGGTTTTCGGCACAGTTTTCGCGCGTTAATGAAACTGACCAAAACAAACCAAAACATCACTATTGGGTCCAAAAAATTGGATTGGGTGCGCTTGTTTCGTTTCTGACGCGAACCTGTGCATTCGTTTCCTTTCTGGCCCGAATTAGTGCATTAAATGCAGCCAACATGGTTTTCGACACTGTATTACGTGGTAACGAAACTGACCAAAATGAACTGAAACATCACTATTGGGTCCAAACAAGTGGATTGGGTGTGTTCCTTTCGTTTTTGGCCCAAAACGGTGCATTCGTTTCATTTCTAGCCCGAATTAGTGCATTAAATGCATCCGACATGGCTTTCGGCCTAGTTTTGCGCGGTAATGAAACTAACCAAAACGAACCAAAACATCACTATTGGGTGCAAAAAAGTGGATTGGGTGTGTTCCTCTCATTTCTGGCCCAAACCGGTGCATTCATTACGTTTCTGGCCCGAATTAGTGCATTAAATGCAGCCGGCATGGTTTTTGGCACAGTTTTGCGTGGTAATGAAACTGAACAAAAGGAACCAAAACATCACTATTAGGACCAAAAAAGTTGATTGGGTGCGCTCGATTCAATTTGGACCCGAACCGGTGCATTCGTTTCCTTTCTATCCTGAATCAGTGCATTAAATGCAGCCATCATGGTTTTTGGCATGGGTTCATGGTTCTCCAAGCGCTGCACCGAGCTCCCTAGCGTGGGTGACTCCGAGGTCATTCATGCCTTCCTCGAGGGCACAACCTGCCGGGACTTGGTGCGTGAGTTGGGATGAAGCCCTCCTGCCAGCGTCAACGAGTTGTTCGATGTCGCCACCAACTTTGCCTTTGGCGAGGAGGCGGTTGGAGCGTTCTTCAACGGTAGGAGGGGGAAACGGACGGAAGAAACGATGGTCCAAAAAAAGTGGATTGGACAAAAAACATCATTATTTGGTCCAAAACATCTATTTGGTCCAAGAAAGTGGATTGGGTGCGTCCGTTTTGTTTCTGACCCGAATGGTGCATTAGTTTCATTTCTGGTCCGAAATAGTGCGTTAAATGCAACCGGCATGGTTTTTGGCACGGTTTCGCGGTAACAAAACTGACCATAACAAACAAAAACATCACTGTTGGGTCCAAAACAGTGGATTCGGTACGTTCGTTTCATTTCTGGCCCGAACTAGTGCGTTTGTTTCCTTTCTGGCTCGGATCAGTACATTAAATGTAATCGGCGTGGTTTTCGGTACAGTTTCATGCAGTTACGAAACTGAACAAAATGAATCAAAACATCACTATTGGGTCCAAACAAGTGGATTGGGTGCGTTCATTTCGTTTCTGGCCCGAACTGGTGCATTTGTTTCGTTTCACGACCGAATTAATGCATTAAATGCAGCCAACATGGTTTTCGGCACAGTTTTCGCGCGTTAATGAAACTGACCAAAACAAACCAAAACATCACTATTGGGTCCAAAAAATTGGATTGGGTGCGCTTGTTTCGTTTCTGACGCGAACCTGTGCATTCGTTTCCTTTCTGGCCCGAATTAGTGCATTGAATGCTGCCAACATGGTTTTCGACACTGTATTACGTGGTAACGAAACTGACCAAAATGAACTCAAACATCACTATTGGGTCCAAACAAGTGGATTGGGTGTGTTCCTTTCGTTTTTGGCCCAAAACGGTGCATTCGTTTCATTTCTGGCCCGAATTAGTGCATTAAATGCATCCGACATGGCTTTCGGCCTAGTTTTGCGCGGTAATGAAACTAACCAAACGAACCAAAACATCACTATTGGGTGCAAAAAAGTGGATTGGGTGTGTTCCTCTCATTTCTGGCCCAAACCGGTGCATTCATTACGTTTCTGGCCCGAATTAGTGCATTAAATGCAGCCGGCATGGTTTTTGGCACAGTTTTGCGTGGTAATGAAACTGAACAAAAGGAACCAAAACATCACTATTAGGACCAAAAAAGTTGATTGGGTGCGCTCGATTCAATTTGGACCCGAACCGGTGCATTCGTTTCCTTTCTATCCTGAATCAGTGCATTAAATGCAGCCATCATGGTTTTTGGCATGGGTTCATGGTTCTCCAAGCGCTGCACCGAGCTCCCTAGCGTGGGTGACTCCGAGGTCATTCATGCCTTCCTCGAGGGCACAACCTGCCGGGACTTGGTGCGTGAGTTGGGATGAAGCCCTCCTGCCAGCGTCAACGAGTTGTTCGATGTCGCCACCAACTTTGCCTTTGGCGAGGAGGCGGTTGGAGCCTTCTTCAACGGTAGGAGGGGGAAACGGACGGAAGAAACGATGGTCCAAAAAAAGTGGATTGGACAAAAAACATCATTATTTGGTCCAAAACATCTATTTGGTCCAAGAAAGTGGATTGGGTGCGTCCGTTTTGTTTCTGACCCGAATGGTGCATTAGTTTCATTTCTGGTCCGAAATAGTGCGTTAAATGCAACCGGCATGGTTTTTGGCACGGTTTCGCGGTAACAAAACTGACCATAACAAACAAAAACATCACTGTTGGGTCCAAAACAGTGGATTCGGTACGTTCGTTTCATTTCTGGCCCGAACTAGTGCGTTTGTTTCCTTTCTGGCTCGGATCAGTACATTAAATGTAATCGGCGTGGTTTTCGGTACAGTTTCATGCAGTTACGAAACTGAACAAAATGAATCAAAACATCACTATTGGGTCCAAACAAGTGGATTGGGTGCGTTCATTTCGTTTCTGGCCCGAACTGGTGCATTTGTTTCGTTTCACGACCGAATTAATGCATTAAATGCAGCCAACATGGTTTTCGGCACAGTTTTCGCGCGTTAATGAAACTGACCAAAACAAACCAAAACATCACTATTGGGTCCAAAAAATTGGATTGGGTGCGCTTGTTTCGTTTCTGACGCGAACCTGTGCATTCGTTTCCTTTCTGGCCCGAATTAGTGCATTGAATGCTGCCAACATGGTTTTCGACACTGTATTACGTGGTAACGAAACTGACCAAAATGAACTCAAACATCACTATTGGGTCCAAACAAGTGGATTGGGTGTGTTCCTTTCGTTTTTGGCCCAAAACGGTGCATTCGTTTCATTTCTGGCCCGAATTAGTGCATTAAATGCATCCGACATGGCTTTCGGCCTAGTTTTGCGCGGTAATGAAACTAACCAAACGAACCAAAACATCACTATTGGGTGCAAAAAAGTGGATTGGGTGTGTTCCTCTCATTTCTGGCCCAAACCGGTGCATTCATTACGTTTCTGGCCCGAATTAGTGCATTAAATGCAGCCGGCATGGTTTTTGGCACAGTTTTGCGTGGTAATGAAACTGAACAAAAGGAACCAAAACATCACTATTAGGACCAAAAAAGTTGATTGGGTGCGCTCGATTCAATTTGGACCCGAACCGGTGCATTCGTTTCCTTTCTATCCTGAATCAGTGCATTAAATGCAGCCATCATGGTTTTTGGCATGGGTTCATGGTTCTCCAAGCGCTGCACCGAGCTCCCTAGCGTGGGTGACTCCGAGGTCATTCATGCCTTCCTCGAGGGCACAACCTGCCGGGACTTGGTGCGTGAGTTGGGATGAAGCCCTCCTGCCAGCGTCAACGAGTTGTTCGATGTCGCCACCAACTTTGCCTTTGGCGAGGAGGCGGTTGGAGCCTTCTTCAACGGTAGGAGGGGGAAACGGACGGAAGAAACGATGGTCCAAAAAAAGTGGATTGGACAAAAAACATCATTATTTGGTCCAAAACATCTATTTGGTCCAAGAAAGTGGATTGGGTGCGTCCGTTTTGTTTCTGACCCGAATGGTGCATTAGTTTCATTTCTGGTCCGAAATAGTGCGTTAAATGCAACCGGCATGGTTTTTGGCACGGTTTCGCGGTAACAAAACTGACCATAACAAACAAAAACATCACTGTTGGGTCCAAAACAGTGGATTCGGTACGTTCGTTTCATTTCTGGCCCGAACTAGTGCGTTTGTTTCCTTTCTGGCTCGGATCAGTACATTAAATGTAATCGGCGTGGTTTTCGGTACAGTTTCATGCAGTTACGAAACTGAACAAAATGAATCAAAACATCACTATTGGGTCCAAACAAGTGGATTGGGTGCGTTCATTTCGTTTCTGGCCCGAACTGGTGCATTTGTTTCGTTTCACGACCGAATTAATGCATTAAATGCAGCCAACATGGTTTTCGGCACAGTTTTCGCGCGTTAATGAAACTGACCAAAACAAACCAAAACATCACTATTGGGTCCAAAAAATTGGATTGGGTGCGCTTGTTTCGTTTCTGACGCGAACCTGTGCATTCGTTTCCTTTCTGGCCCGAATTAGTGCATTGAATGCTGCCAACATGGTTTTCGACACTGTATTACGTGGTAACGAAACTGACCAAAATGAACTCAAACATCACTATTGGGTCCAAACAAGTGGATTGGGTGTGTTCCTTTCGTTTTTGGCCCAAAACGGTGCATTCGTTTCATTTCTGGCCCGAATTAGTGCATTAAATGCATCCGACATGGCTTTCGGCCTAGTTTTGCGCGGTAATGAAACTAACCAAACGAACCAAAACATCACTATTGGGTGCAAAAAAGTGGATTGGGTGTGTTCCTCTCATTTCTGGCCCAAACCGGTGCATTCATTACGTTTCTGGCCCGAATTAGTGCATTAAATGCAGCCGGCATGGTTTTTGGCACAGTTTTGCGTGGTAATGAAACTGAACAAAAGGAACCAAAACATCACTATTAGGACCAAAAAAGTTGATTGGGTGCGCTCGATTCAATTTGGACCCGAACCGGTGCATTCGTTTCCTTTCTATCCTGAATCAGTGCATTAAATGCAGCCATCATGGTTTTTGGCATGGGTTCATGGTTCTCCAAGCGCTGCACCGAGCTCCCGAGCGTGGGTGACTCCGAGGTCATTCATGCTTTCCTCGAGGGCACAACCTGCCGGGACTTGGTGCGTGAGTTGGGATGAAGCCCTCCTGCCAGCGTCAACGAGTTGTTCGATGTCGCCACCAACTTTGCCTTTGGCGAGGAGGCGGTTGGAGCCTTCTTCAACGGTAGGAGGGGGAAACGGACGGAAGAAACGATGGTCCAAAAAAGGTGGATTGGACAAAAAAACATCATTATTTGGTCCAAAACATCTATTTGGTCCAAAAAAGTGGATTGGGTGCGTCCGTTTTGTTTCTGACCCGAATGGTGCATTAGTTTCATTTCTGGTCCGAAATAGTGCGTTAAATGCAACCGACATGGTTTTTGGCACGGTTTCGCGGTAACAAAACTGATCATAACAAACCAAAACATCACTGTTGGGTCCAAAAAAGTGGATTCGGTACGTTCGTTTCATTTCTGGCCCGAACTAGTGCGTTTGTTTCCTTTCTGGCTCGGATCAGTACATTAAATGTAATCGGCATGGTTTTCGGTACAGTTACGCAGTTACGAAACTGAACAAAATGAACCAAAACATCACTATTGGGTCCAAAAAAAGTGGATTGGGTGCGTTCATTTCGTTTCTGGCCCGAACTGGTGCATTTGTCTCGTTTCACGACCGAATTAATGCTTTAAATGCAGCCAACATGGTTTTTGGTACAGTTTTCCTTGGTAACGAAACAGACCAAAACAATCCAAAGCATCACTATTGGGGGCAAAAAAAGTGGATTGGGTGCGTTCGTTTCGTTTCTGGCCTAAACCAGTGCATTCGTTTCGAATCTGCACCGAATCAGTGCATTAAATGCAGCCAACATGGTTTTCGGCAGAGTTTTCGCGCGTTAATGAAACTGAACAAAACAAACCAAAACATCACTATTGGGTCCAAAAAATTGGATTGAGTCTGTTCCTTTCGGTTCTAGCCCAAACCGATGCATTCGTTTCATTTCTGACACGAATTAGTGCATTAAATGCAGTCAACATGGTTTTTGACATAGTTTTACGCGGTAACGAAACTGACCAAAATGAACCAAAACCTCACTATTGGGTTCAAAAAAGTTGATTGCGTGCGCTCATTTCGTTTCTGACACGAACCGATGCATTTGTTTCCTTTCTGGCCCGAATCAATGCATGAAATGCAGGCAACATGGTTTTCGGCACAATATTACGCGGTAACGAAACTAACCAAAATGAACCTAAACATCGCTATTGGGTCCAAAAAAGTTGATTGGGTGCGCTCGTTTCATTTCGGACCCGAACCGGTGCATTCGTTTCCTTTCTAGCCTGAATCAGAGCATTAAATGCAGCCATCATGGTTTTTGGCTTAGTTGCGCACGGTAACGAAACTGACCAAAACAAACGAAGACATCACTATTTGGTCCAAAAAAGTGGATATGGTGTGTTTGTTTTCTTTCTGACCCGAACCAGTGCATTCGTTTTTTTTCTGGTCCGAATCAGTGCATTAAATGCAACCGACATGGTTTTCGGCACAGTTTCAAGCTGTAACGAAACTGACCAAAATGATACCAAAACATCACTATTGGGACCAAAAAAGTGGATTAGGTGCGCTCGTTTTGTTTCTGACCCGAACAAGTGCATTCGTTTCGTTTCTGGTCTGAATCAGTGCATTAAATGCAACCGGCATGGTTCTCGGCACAGTTTCACGCTGTAATGAAACTGACCAAAGCGAACCAAAACATCATTATTTGGTCCAAAAAAGTGGATTTTGTGCGTTTGTTTTGTTTCTGACACGAACCGGTGCATTTGTTTCCTTTGTGGCCCGAATCAATGCATGAAATGCAGCCAACATGGTTTTCGGCACAATATTACGCGGTAACGAAACTGACCAAAATGAACCAAAACATCACTATTGGGTCCAAAAAAGTTGATTGGGTGCGCTCGTTTCATTTCGGACCCGAACCGGTGCATTCGTTTCCTTTCTAGCCTGAATCAGAGCATTAAATGCAGCCATCATGGTTTTTGGCTTAGTTGCGCACGGTAACGAAACTGACCAAAACAAACCAAGACATCACTATTTGGTCAAAAAAGTGGATATGGTGTGTTCGTTTTCTTTCTGAACCGAACCGGTGCATTTGTTTTGTTTCCGGTCCGAATCAGTGCATTAAATGCAACCGTTTCATTTCTGGTCCGAAATAGTGCGTTAAATGCAACCGGCATGGTTTTTGGCACGGTTTCACGGTAACAAAACTAATCATAACAAACCAAAACATCACTGTTGGGTCCAAAAAAGTGGATTCGGTACGTTCGTTTCATTCCTGGCCCGAACTAGTGCGTTTGTTTCCTTTCTGGCTCGGATCAGTACATTAAATGTAATTGGCATGGTTTTCGGTACAGTTTCACGCAGTTACAAAACTGAACAAAATGAACCAAAACATCACTATTGGGTCCAAAAAAGTGGATTGGGTGCGTTCATTTCGTTTCTGGCCCAAACTGGTGCATTTGTTTCGTTTCACGACCGAATTAATGCATTAAATGCAGCCAACAAGGTTTTTGGTACAGTTTTCCTTGGTAACGAAACAAACCAAAACAATCCAAAGCATCACTATTGGGGGCAAAAAAAGTGGATTGGGTGCGTTCGTTTTGTTTCTGGCCTAAACCGGTGCATTCATTTCGAATCTGCACCGAATCAGTGCATTAAATGCAGCCAACATGGTTTTCGGCATAGTTTTCGCGCGTTAATGAAACTGACCAAAACAAACCAAAACATCACTATTGGGTCCAAAAAATTGGATTGAGTCTGTTCCTTTCGGTTCTAGCCCAAACCGATGCATTCGTTTCATTTCTGACACGAATTTGTGCATTAAATGCAGTCAACATGGTTTTTGACATAGTTTTACGCGGTAACGAAACTGACCAAAATGAACCAAAACATCACTATTGGGTTTCAAAAAAGTTGATTGCGTGCGCTCGTTTCGTTTCTGACACGAACCGATGCATTTGTTTCCTTTCTGGCCCGAATCAATGCATGAAATGCAGCCAACATGGTTTTCGGCACAATATTACGCGGTAACGAAACTGACCAAAATGAACCAAAACATGGCTATTGGGTCCAAAAAAGTTGATTGGGTGCGCTCGTTTCATTTCGGACCCGAACCGGTGCATTCGTTTCCTTTCTAGCCTGGATCAGAGCATTAAATGCAGCCATCATGGTTTTTGGCTTAGTTGCGCACGATAACGAAACTGACCAAAACAAACCAAGACATCACTATTTGGTCCAAAAAAGTGGATATGGTGTGTTTGTTTTCTTTCTGACCCGAACCGGTGCATTCGTTTTTTCTGGTCCGAATCAGTGCATTAAATGCAACCGACATGGTTTTCGGCACAGTTTCACGCTGTAACGAAACTGACCAAAATGATACCAAAACATCACTATTGGATCCAAAAAAGTGGATTGGGTGCGCTCGTTTTGTTTCTGACCCGAACAAGTGCATTCGTTTCGTTTCTGGTCCGAATCAGTGCATTAAATGCAACCGGCATGGTTCTCGGCACAGTTTCACGCTGTAATGAAACTGACCAAAACGAACCAAAACATCATTATTTGGTCCAAAAAAGTGGATTTTGTGCGTTTGTTTTTTTTCTGACATGAACCGGTGCATTTGTTTCCTTTGTGGCCCGAATCAATGCATGAAATGCAGCCAACATGGTTTTCGGCACAATATTACGCGGTAACGAAACTGACCAAAATGAACCAAAACATCACTATTGGGTCCAAAAAAGTTGATTGGGTGCGCTCGTTTCATTTCGGACCCGAACCGGTGCATTCGTTTCCTTTCTATCCTGAATCAGAGCATTAAATGCAGCCATCATGGTTTTTGGCTTAGTTGCGCACGGTAACGAAACTGACCAAAACAAACCAAGACATCACTATTTGGTCCAAAAAAGTGGATATGGTGTGTTCGTTTTCTTTCTGACCCGAACCGGTGCATTCGTTTTGTTTCCGGTCCGAATCAGTGCATTAAATGCAACCGTTTCATTTCTGGTCCGAAATAGTGCGTTAAATGCAACCGGCATGGTTTTTGGCACGGTTTCACGGTAACAAAACTAATCATAACAAACCAAAACATCACTGTTGGGTCCAAAAAAGTGGATTCGGTACGTTCGTTTCATTTCTGGCCTGAACTAGTGCGTTTGTTTCCTTTCTGGCTCGGATCAGTACATTAAATGTAATCGGCATGGTTTTCGGTACAGTTTCACGCAGTTACGAAACTGAACAAAATGAACAAAAACATCACTATTGGGTCCAAAAAAGTGGATTGGGTGCGTTCATTTCATTTCTGGCCCGAACTGGTGCATTTGTTTTGTTTCACGACCGAATTAATGCATTAAATGCAGCCAACAAGGTTTTTGGTACACTTTTCCTTGGTAACGAAACAGACCAAAACAATCCAAAGCATCACTATTGGGGGCAAAAAAAGCGGATTGGGTGCGTTCGTTTCGTTTCTGGCCTAAACTGGTGCATTCGTTTCGAATCTGCACCGAATCAGTGCATTAAATGCAGCCAACATGGTTTTCGGCATAGTTTTCGCGCGTTAATGAAACTGAACAAAACAAACCAAAACATCACTATTGGGTCCAAAAAATTGGATTGAGTCTGTTCCTTTCGGTTCTAGCCCAAACCGATGCATTCGATTCATTTCTGACACAAATTAGTGCATTAAATGCAGTCAACATGGTTTTTGACATAGTTTTACGCGGTAACGAAACTGACCAAAATGAACCAAAACATCACTATTGGGTTTCAAAAAAGTTGATTGCGTGCGCTCGTTTCGTTTCTGACACGAACCGATGCATTTGTTTCCTTTCTGGCCCGAATCAATGCATGAAATGCAGCCAACATGGTTTTCGGCACAATATTACGCGGTAACGAAACTGACCAAAATGAACCAAAACATGGCTATTGGGTCCAAAAAAGTTGATTGGGTGCGCTCGTTTCATTTCGGACCCGAACCGGTGCATTCGTTTCCTTTCTAGCCTGGATCAGAGCATTAAATGCAGCCATCATGGTTTTTGGCTTAGTTGCGCACGATAACGAAACTGACCAAAACAAACCAAGACATCACTATTTGGTCCAAAAAAGTGGATATGGTGTGTTTGTTTTCTTTCTGACCCGAACCGGTGCATTCGTTTTTTTCTGGTCCGAATCAGTGCATTAAATGCAACCGACATGGTTTTCGGCACAGTTTCACGCTGTAACGAAACTGACCAAAATGATACCAAAACATCACTATTGGATCCAAAAAAGTGGATTGGGTGCGCTCGTTTTGTTTCTGACCCGAACAAGTGCATTCGTTTCGTTTCTGGTCCGAATCAGTGCATTAAATGCAACCGGCATGGTTCTCGGCACAGTTTCACGCTGTAATGAAACTGACCAAAACGAACCAAAACATCATTATTTGGTCCAAAAAAGTGGATTTTGTGCGTTTGTTTTTTTTCTGACACGAACCGGTGCATTAGTTTTGTTCTGGTTCGAAACAGAGCATTTAATGCAACCGGCATGGTTTAACCGGCATGGTTTGCGGCACAGTTTCACACTGTAACGAAACTGACCAAAATGAACCAAAACATCACTATTGGATCCAAAAAAGTGGATTGGGTGCGTCCGTTTTGTTTCTGACCCGAATGGTGAATTCGTTTCATTTCTGGTCCGAAATAGTGCGTTAAATGCAACCGGCATGGTTTTTGACACGGTTTCGCTGTAACAAAACTGATCATAACAACCAAAACATCACTGTTGGGTCCAAAAAAGTGGATTCGGTACGTTCGTTTCATTTCTGGCCCGAACTAGTGCGTTTGTTTCCTTTCTGGCTCGGATCAGTACATTAAATGTAATCGGCATGGTTTTTGGTACAGTTTCACGCAGTTACGAAACTGAACAAAATGAACCAAAACATCACTATTGGGTCCAAAAACGTGGATTGGGTGCGTTCATTTCGTTTCTGACACGAACCGGTGCATTTGTTTCCTTTGTGGCCCGAATCAATGCATGAAATGCAGCCAACATGGTTTTCGGCACAATATTACGCGGTAGCGAAACTGACCAAAATGAACCAAAACATCACTATTGGGTCCAAAAAAGTTGATTGGGTGCGCTCGTTTCATTTCGGACCCGAACCGGTGCTTTCGTTTCCTTTCTAGCCTGAATCAGAGCATTAAATGCAGCCATCATGGTTTTTGGCTTAGTTGCGCACGGTAACGAAACTGACCAAAACAAACCAAGACATCACTATTTGGTCCAAAAAAGTAGATATGGTGTGTTCGTTTTCTTTCTGACCCGAACCGGTGCATTCGTTTTGTTTTGCAACCGTTTCATTTCTGGTCCGAAATAGTGCGTTAAATGCAAACGGCATAGTTTTCGGCACAGTTTCACGCTGTAACGAAACTGATCAAAATGAACCAAAACATCACTATTGGATCCAAAAAAATGGATTGTGAGCGTTCGTTTTTTTTCTGCCCCGATCGGTGCATTCATTCCGTTTCTGATCAGAATCAGGTCATTATATGCAACCGGCATGATTTTTGGCACGGTTTCGCTGTAACAAAACTGACCATAACAAACCAAAACATCACTATTGGGTCAAAAAAAGTGGATTTGGTGCGTTTGTTTCATTTCTTGCCCGAACCAGTGCGTTTGTTTCCTTTCTGGCTCAGTACATTAAATGTAATCGGCATGGTTTTCGGCACAGTTTCACGTGGTAACAAAACTGAACAAAACGAACCAAAACATCAGTATTGGGTCCAAAAAATTGGTTTGGGTTCGTTCATTTCGTTTCTGGCCCGAACAGGTGCATTTGTTTTGTTTCTCGCCGAAATTAGTGCATTAAATGCAGCCAACATGGTTTTTTACACAGTTTTGCTCGGTAACGAACCAGACCAAAACAATCCAAAGCATCACTATTGGGTGCAAAAAAGTGGATTAGGTGCGTTTGTTTCGTTTCTAACCTGAACTAGTGCATTCGTTTCGAATCTGCATTCAAATCAGTGCATTAAATGCAGCCAACATGGTTTTTGGCACAGTTTCACGCGTTAATGAAACTGATCAAAATGAACCAAAACATCACTATTGGGTCCAAAAAAGTGGATTAGGTGCGTTCGTTTTAATTCCGACCCGAACCAGTGCATTAGTTTTGTTTTTGGCCCGAACTGATGCATTAAATGCAGCCGGCATGGTTTCGGCACAATTTCGTCCGGTAACGAAACTGACCAAGATGAACCAAAACATTACTATTGCATCCAAAAAAGAGGATTGGGTGCGTTGGTTTTGTTTTTGGCCCGAACCAGTGCATTTGTTTCGTTGCTTGCCCGAATCAATGCATTAAATACAACCATCATGGTTTTCGGCACAGGTTCGTGCGGTAACAAAACTGACCAAATCGAACAAAAACATCACTATTGGGTCTTAAAAAAGTAGATTGGGTGCGTTCGTTTCGTTTCTATCCTGAATCAGTGCTTTAAATGCAGCCGGCATGCTTTTCGGCACTGTTTCGCTCGGTAACGAAACTAACCAAAATGAACCAAAACATCACTATTCGGTACAAAAAAGTGGATTGGGTGTGTTCTTTTCATTTCTGGCCAAAACCGGTGCATTCATTTCATTTCTGGCCTGAATCAGTGCATTAAATGCAGCTGACATGGTTTTTGGCACCATTTTACGTGGTAACAAAATTGACCAAAACAAACTGAAACATCACTATTGGGTCCAAAAAAGTGGATTGGGTGTGGTGAAGGTGTTTTGCCTTGTCTAGTAATGAGAAAGGGAATAAACGAAGGCCAATGGCTTCGATGCTTACTCCGCGTATGGTGAAGGTGTTGCAGACCTCCAGAAAATGCTGAAGATGAGCATTGGCATCCGCATCCCGCTTGCCACAGAACGGGCTAACATGCACCATGTTTATGAGGGCTGGCTTGAGCTCGAAGTTTCCATCTCGGACTAGAGGAGCTGGTCTGACACGCACGTTCTCGCTCAATGGAGCAGAGAACTTAAGGATCGTCTTGCTTGCCATCCTCGATGAAACTAGGTCAACGACGGGAAAGACTGGGCTCATCGGAACGAGCTTCTTCTAAGGAGGTACAACACGGGGTCGCACTTTCCTCACAAGAGACTCAGGATTTTCTTGGAAAATTGACGGTAGTTGGAAACCAGTCATGCATTGCTCTGCTTCACAAGACCAACAAAATAGAGCAAGGATAAACCGGCTTGAGTAGCAGTATACTCAACTAAGATAGCTCGAGATAAAAGTTTGAAAGTATCTAGCCAATTGCTTCCCCGGCAATGGTGCCAAAAATGCTTGTTGACACTTCTTATGATCCAATATTAGGATTATGAATCCAGGTACTGGGTAAGGAGCGTTTCAGTGGTTTTTCTTATGGCTCAGTAAAATATATAAATATTCTGCAAGCGTACAGAATTACCGTTGTAGCACTTCACCAGGGAGTAATCCGAGGTATCGTAATTTATATTTCCACATGGTAGCAAGAGTACTAGCAAACAAGTATTCGAGATTATCAGAGAAGGGTACACGACTAGCAAGACAGGGGATAAACGGTATTGGATAGGAATGGATATACCGTGACACATAGCTCAAGGTTGCCTCAGATAGGAAAGAGAAGGAGTAGATAGCTGGAGGACAACGAGAAGAGATAGAGGATTCCTAGGTACTTTATCCGTCTATGTCACTCGGGTTTAGAGATACAATTGTTGAAGAGCCAGCACTCAGAGATAAGGGTTAACTCTAATGTCTTAGCTTTGAGGCAATAGAACCTATGGCATGCATAAAGGGATGAGAAGGGGTGCCACAAATCCTACAGGCCGAGACGAACGTGATGAACTAAGTAGGCCGTATAGGACTGTCACCACCTAACGGCTACCACCTCCGTAGACTCAGGGGCAAACTAAGGTTACTGTCTAGTCTAGGAATCACTCCCACACTAGTCAACAACTACTTACTCCACTAGCAAGAGCAAGCAACCTTGTCAATACTCCAGTAACAATTCACCACAAGTATTGAGCAAGATCGAAGAACCAGCTAAGACAAAGACTTAAACAAGATCAAGAAGCACTAGAGCTACAACTGACTATATTCTAAACACAAAATAGAGCAACTATAAATGACAAGACAAGATGATAAAGATAACTTTATATTGATAATTCAAAGTCTATAAAAGAAAAGGAAAAGATACAAGAGCTTATACCAGAGCTTCTGAAGACGACTCTAGAACCTCCGAGGCACAGCTCGACTCAACTCTAACTCCCAGACTAACTATCCTAACTCCACTAGAAAGAAGTGGAAAATGAGCTCCTTGGCTTGAGTGCGTGACTAACTATCCTAACACCTCTATTTATAGCTTGGCGTGGCGGTTGAGGAGGAGTACCGGCCAAGGGAGCTGGGAGGCGGTTCCTGGCAGTTCGGCCGATTCCAGGGGATTCGGGCGAACCGCCATGGTTCGGCCGAAGTCCCCCAGTTCGGCCGAAACGTGGGATCCACTGCCTTGAGCTCCTACGGCCCTTATCCAGCCCTAGGGTCGGTTTCCCGTGCTGGGGGCGGTTCGGCCGAACTGGGCTTTCAGCCCAGGCCTGCCCCCCTGCACCGCCTCTTGCTTCTGGACCCCCTGGGCTGCCTTGTGTTGATGTACTTTATGTTGTTTTGGCCCAGAGGTGACGTGGCGATGGTCCAAGTGTCCTGCATGGTCATCGCTCGGTCATTGCTGACGTGGACAGCTTTTATTGTGCTTTGTGTCATTTACGGCTAAGGGGCCGGCCGAATCATGTCGTTCGGCCGAATCGGTTGATTCCAACCCCAATAGCATGTATTTCTTGTTATTGTACCTGCTCAAGTGAAACACTCCAAAACTTGTGAAACTTTATTAGAAATAAACCTAAGTGCATGGAATGTCACATATAGCCTCATTTATTCCCGAGTATTGGTGGTCGAAAACGTGCCGTAACGACCGCCAACAACCGGTGCATTAGTTTTGTTTCGTTTCTGACTTGAATCAGTGCATTAATGCATCTGGGATGGCTTCGGCACAAATTCATGCTACACCACGCCGGGCGGGTGTTACATCGATCGGGAGTTGTCCTACATCTCTTATCGCGTCAACGTCCTCGATGACTGAACCCGTAACATTGAGAGCACCCCGGCGCAACATACCCAGTATCATCAAGAAAACAACTCCATGCTGGAATCTCAAAGGTACCAACATCAAGGGTAATTTGATAAGATGAATGAATCCTTCTCAAACTTCCGATCGTACAAGTGATGCCTTCGAACAAGCTTAGGGGAGGATCCCCTGAAAGGTATGTCTACTACACTCACCATTACTTCGATTTTTATTTCTTTTCCTTTCATTTCCTTCATTTTAATTTTAGTTTAAATAACAAAAACACCAAAAAAATATTTCCTTTGAATAAATCTCGAATGTCTTTCACTTTCAAAAATAAAATGAAGTTCCTTCATTGGTTAGAAATACCTACCAAAGCCATATGATAAACTTAGTTTAAAATCCTCTACTCATATGCTGCATGTTATCTTAGTGAGCTTTGTCAAATTGTTGTGACCTTGGTGAGGAACATTTCATGCTTTCAAGATTGAGATTCACGTTCACACCACTCTTACTTGCAAATTCCTACACTGGGAGTTAACAAAATATTTCCACCATCCATCCACAAAATAAATGCTCCATGTTCTATGAAAAGAGACATGGGCTATACAAAAAGAAAAAGAAAAGCATGCTTAAGAGCATGGCAACAAGAGAAGAAAAATGACAAAAAAGAAAAGCATGCCAAAGGCATCGCAAAAGAAAAAAAAGAAAGATAGCCCATGCTCTCAAAAATGAATTCAAGGAGTGGACGAATCATCCCAAGGAGTTTCCACCATATTCTTGGACCCCTGTTCTTGTTCGTCGCCGCTAACGTGCTGACGGACTGTCCGAGAGTCCAAGACGGACTGTCCGTCCATGCACGATGGACTGTCCGTGGAACCTCGTTGGACTGTCCATCAGGTACGGGCAGTAACGAGTTTGGGCAGGGCATCATGGACTATTTCATATACTCAATATAAGTGTTAAATATTATTGATATCCACTCAAATGCTTGATTATTGGCAGTGGTCGCAAGGTGATTACTTCACTAGCCAGACGGATCAAGAAAGGAATGACCAAGAAAATGGGAGACAAAGGGTCTTCCAAGAGACGTCGTAGAGTCTCCAGTTTAGAAGAGGATGATTCTCATGACAGTGACTATGTGGCTGAAACAAAAGGTCGAGTCTTCTATGGGGCAGCATGATTTTGTAGTTGGAGAAGATATGGCTATGCATCAAGGGGGAGGTGGTATTCATGATGACATCATTGACATTCATTCTCACACCGCTCCCAAGCGAGTCTGGAGTCAGAAGGAGTATGCGAGGGTAAGAAATGACAATGCTTATGCTCAACCTCGCAACACTAATAATCTCTATTTCCATACACTAGTGCAAGAAGAAGCCTTTTTTGGTCACTTGGTAGATTGCACAGTATACTCTCATAAGAGGATTGACTTTCCATATCTTGTGAATAAAGAAGTTTTAGTGGGAGTAGCTACTATGTCTAAAAACTTGAGGCTTAGACCATTTCTAGAGCATAGGTGTGATTGGAATGAGACTATCATTAGACAATTTTATGCCACCTATGAACTTGATAGTGAGGAAAAGAGTCTAGAATGGATGACTGGCAAAAGTAGGTATTCAGCTACCTTCCAAGAGTTTGCTGCAGCTAATCAACTTGATTATGATTACTTCACTGATGGGGGAGTTAGTCTTGATTTTTATCAGCAGGATATATTTGAAAACTCTCAGATTTTTTATGAACCGGCTCATATCGCTCATGTTAAGTTTGGCACACCTACCGGGCTTAGGCATCATCCAGCCGCCATCAATAATATTCTTAGATGCACTTTCATGCCAAAGGGAGGAAATAGGGATGCTATTCGTGATCATTATTGGAATGTTATCAACTATATCATGAATGGCACTAGGTTCAATGTGGTCAATTTGATTTTTGAGCAAATGCTTGAAAATAGAATGACACTCAAAAGTAACATGTATTTTGCTCCCTATATCATGTCCTTGATTGAAGCAAAAACTGGATACAGTGGTCCTTGTGAGGTTCATCATGAGCTGTATCAACCATTCTTCAATGCCAAGAGCTTTCTTGCTAGGCCACTAACACCGTATGGAGATGTAGGTGCTGCTGTAGCTGAGGGAGCACCAAATGTACATGAGGATGTCAATGTGGATTTTGATATGGGTGCCCCTGATATGCCTCCTCCTCCCATGCAGCCACAAAACTATTGGACTCCACCCGAGGGTTATTTCACTCCCTACTTTCAGACTATGAGTGATAACCTAGCTCAGTCATTTGGGGCATAGATGGCCACTAAGTTTCAAAATATGCACCAGGGTTTTTAGCAGCACTTTGATTATCAGTTTTAGGCTATGGGGCAGCAAATGAACACTCAGTACTTCCAGCCTATCATGACTCAGCTTCAGAGTATGCAGTAGAGATTTCACACTAACATAGAAGCATTGAGTGCTCGTTTTGATGGTCTTTCCACCTCTACATAGTATCAGCAGATTGTTGACCGTCAGACACAGCTTGAGAGCTTATTTGCCACGTTCAACACCTCTTTCACGGATTTCAGTGGGCATTTCTACAACATCTATCCACGGCAGTTATCTTATCCTCCTCCGCCACCCCAGCAGGATGACTAGTCCTTTTGGTATTTGATGCCAAAGGGGGAGAGATTGTGGAGTGATGTGGTCTTTAGGGGGAGCTACTTTGCATGTGCATGAACTTTTAACTTGCATTGCATTTTTAACATTCCTATTGCTATGTGTGATGGACCATGGTGTGATTTGGTTTGGGTTGTAATGGACTAGAACTTGCATTTACTTTCAGTGTGTGTGATGAACTATTTGCTATACATTTATCTTGTGGCCTGTTCTAGTGGTTCTATGGAGTTGAGGCTAACACCTGGTGTGTTTTGAAATTTTATATTTGGATATATATGCATGTTGTTGCCTTGGTCTCCATTTTTGTAGGGGAAACTCTGCCAAAATTGTCATATTCATGTGTGTGTGAAAAATGAAATGCAAAAGTATATGCACACATATAGGGGGAGTTATTCTCTATTCTTGAAATTTTAAGTTATCTACTCAATATCTCATATTGTATTCATTGCTATGTGTAAGTGATTTCAAATTTCACCATCAATTAAATCACTCCTTGAAATGATTGTCATCAATTACCAAAAAGGGGGAGATTGAAGGCATCTAGGCCCCTAATTTATGTTTTGGTAATTAATGACAACCTTTGTGGACTAACAAGTTCATTGAGAATAGGTTAGTCCCGGGGATGAATTGAGCTTCATGCGATGATGTGGCGAATGTCATGGATGCTTCGTGTCATGGGAAAGCTCAAGGCAAAGGTATATGATATGTTTTTTCATTTGACATGTCATGAGGTGATTAGAGGATGAAAATTGACTAGGTTAATAGGGTAGATAGCCGTACTATCAGGAGGGATCAACGTCATTGGCTTGACGTGTCTATAGTGCCACCTTGGTCATTAACTTGCATGTTGTGCATTTAGATGACTGGCGATTGACTCTGGTAAAGGGCGTTGTTAAAAATCTTGTGAAAACCAGTTCTGTCGAAGCTGGTCGGACAGTCAGTGTATTATGTGTTGAAAAACAAATTAAAATATGTGGCAAGTTCTGTTCGGACCTTGTCAATCGTACCTTGGACAGTCCGTGATGTGGGCTCGAACTGTCCGTAGTGAGTGCTGACTGGTGGGCCCATATGCGCTGACTGTCAGACTACCCATGATGGGATCAAACAATCCGTATTAAATAGGCTCGGTTTTGACAGAGACATTTCCTGGAGTTCTAGGGATCAGATCGTTCGTCCGAGCCGATCGGACTGTCTATGATGTGTCTCGGACAGTCTGTGTTGGCCGGTCGGACAGTCCGTCTGGCCCAATGGCTAACTCTGACACAAGTTTGACTTCGCTGATATAGCCCTTGGTTTTAAAGTCAGACAGTCCGTGAGGTTGGGTCGGACAGTCCGTGAAGGCCATTTTTCACACGTTTTGAACCTAACGGCTAGTTCTGACGAGTTGGGCTATATATACTTCACCCCCGTAGTGGGGTGAGATCCCTTGGCACTTTGGGAAGCTTTCTTGACATACTTGAGCCCTTATTCTCCTCTCTCTCACTCACTTGCTTAGAGATCACATTCTTCGTGAGATTGAAAGCAACTAGTGCATTGCATCAAGGTTGTGATCATTATGGCACTAAGGATTCATCAAGTGAGCGAGTTGATTTGTTACTCTTGGGGGTTGCCGCCTCCTAGACAGCTTGGAGCTCGTGATTCCATTGAGCAATTCAAGAAGATTGTGAAGTTGCTTTGGAAGATTGATGTGAGAGGTTCTTGTGCTCACCTCACCGGAGCGGTGAAGAGCAACTCTAGTGGAATCGAGATTTGGAGCGGTTCTTTGGTTCAAACAGGCTTATAGATCAAGCGGAGTCTTGATAGAGAAGCGGGTCAACATTGAATCCATCTCAACGTGGATTAGGGGTGACCAGCAAGTCATCAAAACCACGGGATAAAATTCGTCTCTTGTGATCGGTTATTTCCTTGCTCACTTCATTTCAAGTAATTTCATTTGAGCAATTTACTTTCTAGAGATTGAATTATATCTTGTCACCCTTGGTTGCAAACCCACAACATAGACTTAGAGTAGCTAGAAATTTAATCCCCCAAGTGTTTCTAATTAAATTTCTCTAGTGTTGTGTTTATAGTTGAAAACCGCCTATTCACCCCCCTCTAGTCGGTAATCCTAGATCCTACACACCTGGAGGTGTGTACTCCGCAAGTGGGGAAATGACATGAGGGGCTTATGACAAGGAAGACTTTATTTAGTGGACTGCAAAGCTCAAGTTTTAGTGCTGGTCACATTTTAATTAAGAACCTAGGATTATATTGTCAATAAGCTTCCCATAACCCAAACAAGGCACAGGTCAGCCCAACTCCCAAACCATAGTCACCCTTCTATGATTCATCCAATCCAACTATCCATGGTAGGGTCTAGGTCGCTCTTGACTGCGACCAAGGCTGTTCTAATAGTTTTACACTCTGCAGAGGTTGTACACTTTCACCATGAGTCGTGTCAACACCATTCGTTGGGGGCGGCTAAACCCCCCTCACATTTCCAAGATGTGAGTGCTACGCGGTGCACTATGAGGCCTTTACATAGGTTCTCCAGCGTGGATTAACAGGGTTATGGCATGCCCTGGTTACCCAGCGACACCTGAGGTTCCTTGCCGAAACTCTTGGGTACGCAGACCCTCATCCAGCCCAGACAGCTTAACCCCATCAACTGGATTACCCTACTTAATTAGCCAAGACCGTTGCCCATATGGTTCTCATGGCTGCACTGTAATCCTGGGTGGTCACTCCATAGACCGGTCCTTCAAAGTTGACTCAGGCAAGACTAGCGTCAAACAATCACAAAACAAACCTTCATTCCACTTGCTTGAGTCACCTAGGGATTCCATATTTCTAACCAAACCCGCATTAAGAGGTTGCATATAACATTACTGTCACACCCGGATTTACACAAAACCCGAATGCGGCCATATGTGTGCCCAGGAAGTCCACAGACACATATAGCGAACGAATAGGGTAAAATTCAGAGTACAATGCTTTATTAATCTCATGATAGCGTAGCGTTTACATCAGAGTGCTTCACAAATAAAATCATGGACAGCGGAAGACTAATACATCTCTCTAGCGTAGCCGCAATCCCACAGGGACTCTGACTGGGAGAACGTGAGCTCAGAAGTAAGGCAAGTCCTCTGGAAACTCCCCAGCATAATCAGCCTGACTCCAATCTGTTACCCGTCCGGGATTTTGCCCAAAAATAATAATAACAACAAGTGTAAGTAACAGAATTACTTAGCAAGTATAGCACGGGTGATGAGGCAAAAGAGGCTTGACACTGGCTTAACTGCATTAGCACTTTTAGTTGGTTCATTTTAATCATAACTACTACATTAGATGAATCCAAGTTGTATCCCAAATTAATTAATGTAAGTCAACATTAAGCAGTAATAAATATCATCTTCTAATCATAAAAGGATCCAGGCCGCTCGTGACCCTGAGCCGGGCTATCATGATAGATCGTACACTCTGCAGAGGTTTCGCCCTTTTCCCACCAGTCGCGTAAAAGTTCAGAAGAACTTTGCACCCAACCACGCACATCGACACTTCCGAGGTGTGACTGCATAGGGACGCTACGAGGCTTTCACAAGACACCCTAGCAAGACAGTAGCCGCTGGAGTACTACAAGGTGGTGAGAACCTAGGCACCGAGATTGACTGTCCCTCAGGGCGCAATGTGAGGGGGTCAATGGCGTCCACGCGCCGGCAAATCATGCCAACAAGTAAATGGCACAACGTGCGGAGCTCCCGCACTCACGGGGGCTCCCAACACGGGACTGGGTCTAACGGGACCTAGCCGACGGGGCTACCGTCCTCGGTGGAATCCGAAAACACCTCGCGCCTTGCCTCCTACAACGACGTAGGCCACTCGGTAACCACTGCCAAGCTAGAGACGTACAAGCTACTCAACCAAGACCAGAGCCATTATAGTTCTGGCGGCGGCGACAGGCTCCCAGGTTGCCGCTTTTACGAACCAGTCCTTAGGGAGAGACACTGGGGCCAGGCAAAACACACAAGCCCCAGCTCCCTAATCCAAGTTGCTAAAAAGCAAGTTTTAACATTAAGGTTGAAGTGGACCATTAATACAAGTTTAACAGTTAAGTAAAGGTGACAGTAGTTGCGCCTAGCAAAATACTACCCGTATGCAAAAACCCATAGGAATACAAGGACAGGGAAAGAAATGCTAGGTACAACCTTAAAGGTAAACAGTATTAGACACATGCGTATGTAATGAACAGTGTATTAAAAGAGTGAGTAGGTAGTAAGGATTGTCCGTGCTATAACTTGCCTTCCTCGGAGTACGGCTGCTGCTGCGAGTCCTGCTCCGGCACGTCCTCAACGTACTCGAAGTCCAAAGCTACGGGCTCGCCGACTGGACACGATCATCACGCAAGCATCCAGAGCAATCATCACATGCAAATGAATTAATTCTATTAGAACAGTACACCAAACAGTGAAAACAGTACAAAAACAGGAGCTATAAATATTCTACGCTTCGCTACGAACATATGAGCGCGAGAATCACACTAATCGGAGCTAAAACGTGAGAGTTATAGCGTTTCTAAGGTTCAGGGACTTGCTGGCAAGTTTCTGAAACTTCCAGGGGCTAAACTGCGAAAAACCGAGGACCTATACGTAATTAACAGTAGCCACCAGGGGCTAGCGCGCAAAACTACGCGTGCTGGACCGCGGGTTAATTACCAGAAAGCCGAGGGGCTCTTTAGCAAAACAGCCCGCGCTGACCGGTATTGACTCGGTCAGGACGCGTGGCAGCCGTTGGATCTGATCTGAACGGCTGAGATTTAAAACGCGAAGGGGTATCGACCGTTCTAATCGTGACCGTCGATCTGAGATCGGACGGCCCGAGGCCGGGTCTCGCCGGAGACGACGACCGCGCGCGGCCGCGCCGCTCGGCCGCGGCGAGAACTCGCCGGAGTTGGAGTTTTCTCGCGCTACAGGGATCCATTCACGACGTGGATTGGTCCTACGGACTCAGGAGATCACGACAAGTTCACCTAGGGGGTTCTAGTCGGCCATTGGCCGGCGAGAGGGTCGGACGGCGGTGCGCGGCGGAGCGGAGCTCCGGTGTGTCGCGGGGAGTGGTTTCTGGGGAGTGCTTGGGTTGGGTTTTTGGCTCTGGAGCTACTGGAGGACTTAACAAGTGCATTCGTGACGTGCCAAGTGAGTTTCGCGTGGTGCAGCCACCGGACGACGACGGCCGGCGGACGAAGCTCGTCGGCGACCGAGGGGAACCTAGCTACGGTGCTCGGGAACTGGAATTGAGGGGATGGGAAGCTTCATTACCTCGCGACGAAGCTCCTGACGCGGCGAATTGGTCGGAGCAGGACCAGAGAGGCAGGACGGCGAGCGGCGGACGGCGGGCGTCGATGCGTGCCGTCGACGGAGCTCCGGGGCGAGGGAGAAGTGGCGCGGGGGCTTGGCGTGTTCCTCGTGGAGCGGGGAAGCGGCTCCAAGGGTCGGCCGGGGCGGAGGTGCACCGGAGCGAGGAGACGACGGCGGCCGGCGGACTCCCGGCTCGGCAGCTCGGGAGCGGCGCGATTGGAGGCTGCGGCGGCGCTAGGGTTGGGGTGATGGGGGTGAGGGGACTAGGGCAATGGCGCGGCCCAGGTTAAGTAAGCGCGGGGAATGGCGGTCTCGGCGTGCGGCCCCGGCCGCGGCAAGCGCGCCATCCGCGGGCGCTCGGGAAGGAAAGCCGGAGGAAGAAGAAAGGAAGGTGACGTCACGCTGGCGTCAGCGTCTGACGGGCGGGGCCGGGCTGTCAGCGAGTGGAGAGGAGAGAGGAGGCGCGGCTGGCTGGCTGGGCCGAGTTGGGCCGCGGGGGAGGAAAAAGCGAAGAGATGAGGGGGTGAAGTCGGGCCGGGGAAAGAGTTGGAGGTGCAAAAGCGGACTGGGCCGAGTGTTGTGAGGGAGAGTGTTGGGCCGGACTGGAGAAAGAGAAGAGGGGGCAGAATTGAACTGAAAAAAAAGTTCAGGGAGCTAAAGCGAACTATGGGCCTAACAACTTTTCTAGAGCTCCAAACAAAGTGATTCAAATTTGAATTTAAATGAATTTAAATTCTTGTTTGAATCACAAGCAATACAAAAATAAATGCAGCAGCATGAATGCAACAATAAATGTTTCTATCACTTATATTTGATTTTAAAGTTTAGAAATTTATTATTTAGCCTATAATAAATAGGAGCAAGCTCTTATTAATTAATTAAATGCCAAAAAATTTAAATTGAGCATTTTTTGGTGTTACAAACCTACCCCCCCTTAAGATGAATCTCGTCCTCGAGATTCGGATGTAGAAGCGAAGAGCTGTGGGTACTCGGACTTGAGATCTTCTTCCCGCTCCCAAGTCGCTTCATCTGCTGAATGCCGGCTCCACTGCACCTTGCACATCCGAATGGTCTTGTTCCTCATCACTCTCTCCGACACCTCCAGGATCCTGATCGGATACTCCTCGTATGTGAGGTCCTCCTGAACATTCAGCTCATCAATCAGGATCTGCTCTTCTGGCACCCGCAAGCACTTCTTCAACTGGGACACATGGAACACATCGTGTACTCCGGCTAGTCTCTCAGGCAGGTCTAGCCGATACGCCACTTCGCCCATCTGTTCCTGTATCCTGAACGGTCCGATGTAACGAGGCGCCAACTTGCCTTTGACATTGAACCGCTTTACACCTCTCATGGGTGACACCTTGAGGTACACAAAATCTTCAACCTTGAAGCTGAGGTCCCTCCGTCTGACATCGGCGTAACTCTTCTGTCTGGACTGGGCCACCTTCAGGTTCTCTCTGATCACCTGCACCTGCCGCTCTGCATCTCTGAGTATTTCCGGACCAAAGACCTGACTCTCTCCGGTCTGATTCCAGAACAATGGGGTCCGGCACTTCCTGCCATACAATGCCTCGAACGGTGCCATCTGCAGACTCTTCTGGTAGCTGTTATTGTAGGAAAACTCTGCATACGGCAAACTCTTATCCCAGCTGACACCGTACTGCAATGCACAAGCCCTCAACATATCCTCCAGTATCTGATTGGTCCGCTCTGTTTGACCATCTGTCTGTGGGTGATAAGCTGAGCTGAAGTGCAACTTCGTGTCCATAGACTCATGTAATTTCCGCCAGAAGTGTGAGGTGAACTGAGTACCATGATCTGACACAATCTTCTTCGGCACCCCGTGTAAGCACACAATCCGCTCCATGTACAACTCTGCTAGTCTGGCGCCTGTGTAGGTGGTCTTCACTGGCAGAAAGTGGGCCACCTTGGTCAGACGATCAACAATCACCCAAATAGAGTCAAATCCTCTCTGAGTGCGGGGCAGACCAGTGATGAAGTCCATGCCAACTTCTTCCCATTTCCACTCCGGGATCTTCAACGGCTGAAGCAATCCAGCGGGCCTCTGATGTTCTGCCTTGACTCGCTGACATGTGTCGCACAATGCCACGTGAGTCGCCACATCACGTTTCAATCCGTACCACCAGAATCTCTCCTTGATGTCCTGATACATCTTAGTGCTGCCTGGGTGGATCGAATAAGCTGAGTCATGTGCCTCTCTCAGAATCATCTCTCTGATCTGCGCTATGTCCGGCACACATATCCTCTTTCCATGCCATAGAGTTCCCTGATCATCGACTCGGAATCCAGGGGCCTTTCCCAGTGCAACATTCCCCACAATCTCTCTGATCTTCTCATCCTGCAGCTGTCCTCTCCGGATCTCTTGCTCGAGTGTGGGCTCCACTGCCATCTCTGTGATGCTGGTGACGAATCCCAGACTCATCTTCTCAAGCTCTCGGCTGAGTTCTTCCGGCAAACAGTGACCAGTGATCCTGTTCACATAACTTCTCCTGCTCAGAGCATCTGCCACCAAGTTGGCCTTCCCTGGGTGATAGTGGATCTCCAGATCATAATCCTTGATCAGTTCTAACCATCTGCGCTGTCTCATGTT
This sequence comes from Echinochloa phyllopogon, assembly GCA_033239725.1. Taxonomy (NCBI): domain Eukaryota; kingdom Viridiplantae; phylum Streptophyta; class Magnoliopsida; order Poales; family Poaceae; genus Echinochloa; species Echinochloa phyllopogon. The sequence continues at coordinate 38,456,417 of BTCW01000018.1, forward strand.
CAGATCTGTCTGAGTGAAGACATACTTGAGGCTCTTATGATCAGTGTAGATGTCACACCTGTGCCCAATCAAGTAATGTCTCCAGATCTTTAAGGCATGCACCACAGCTGCCAACTCCAAGTCGTGCGTCGGATAGTTCCGCTCATGCTTCCTCAGCTGTCGGGACGCATAAGACACGACTCTGCCCTCCTGTGTAAGGACGCAACCCAGTCCTAGACGGGATGCATCGCAGTAGATGGAGAAACTCTTAGCCAAATCTGGCAATACTAGCACTGGGGCTGTAGTCAACCTCTTCTTCAACTCTTCGAAGCTGACCTGGCACGCCTCTGTCCACACAAACGCGGCATTCTTCTCTAGCAAAGCAGTCAGCGGCTTAGCAATCTTAGAGAATCCTTCAATGAACCGTCTGTAGTATCCGGCCATCCCAAGGAAATTCCTGATCTCGCTCACATCCCGTGGTGGATTCCAGCTCAACACATCGCTGACTTTCTTCGGATCAACTGCCACTCCTCCATTGGACAACACGTGCCCCAAAAATGCCACTTCCTTCAGCCAGAACTCACACTTGCTCAGCTTGGCATACAACTGATGTTCCCGAAGTCTCTGCAGCACCAATCTCAGATGTTCCTCATGTTCCTCTTCAGTCTTGGAGAAGATCAGAATGTCGTCAATAAACACCACCACGAACTTGTCCAGATAATCCATGAACACGCTGTTCATTAGGTACATGAAGTATGCAGGAGCATTCGTCAGCCCAAAGGACATGACTGTGAACTCATACAACCCGTATCGAGTAGTGAAAGCGGTCTTGCGAATATCCGACGGTCGGATCTTCATCTGATAATAACCCGATCGAAGATCTATCTTGGAGAACACACAAGCTCCTCTCAGCTGATCGAACAGATCATCAATCATTGGCAGCGGGTACTTGTTCTTGATGGTCACTTCGTTGAGGGCTCGATAGTCCACGCACAACCTCTGAGTACCATCCTTCTTGTCGACGAACAATACCGGTGCTCCCCACGGCGAAGCACTCGGACGAATGTACCCCTTGGCCAACAACTCGTCCAACTCCTTCGTGAGCTTTTCCAGCTCCTTCGCTCCCATCCTATACGGCCTCTTGGCTATAGGTGCAGTGCTAAGTTTTAGTTCAATAATGAATTCAACATCTCGTTCCGGAGGCATACCTGGCAACTCGTCAGGGAACACATCCGGAAACTGGCTCACCACTCTGATGTCTTCAGGTGTTGTCCCTTCAGCTTGATTGGCTTGGCCTTGCTCCGAGGAACTGGCTGCCTGATACTCCACCTTGTCACCGGACTCGGCTGTCAGCTGTATGGTCCTCGTAGCACACCGGATCACTGCATCATATCTGGTCATCCAGCTCATACCCAAGATCATATCAAATCCAAGGGTCTCCAGGACTATCGGACCTGCCTTGAACTCTACCCCCCTTATTATGATGGGAACATGGGGGCACCGTAGAGTGGCCCGTTGCTCACCCCCCGGTGAGCTTACTAGCATAGTGTTCTTCATGGGTTTCAGGGCTAATAAATTCTTCTTCACAAAAGCGGCAGAAATGAAAGCATGCGAAGCTCCGGAATCAAATAAAACAGTGGCGGGGGTCGAATTGATGAGGAACGTACCCACGACGACATCAGTGGATGCCTCTGCTGTCTCTGCTCCGGTGTGGTTGAGCTTGCCCCGTACAGGAGTCTGCGGAGCACGACCTCCCTGCTGCTGACCCTGCGGCTGCCCAACTCTCTGAGTGCTGCCCTGACCGGTGACACCCTGAACTCTGCGAGGACAAGCATTGGCATAGTGCCTAGGCTCGTCACAGTAGTAGCACTTCTGCCCTGTCACTGCGGGGCTGACTGGACCCAGACGTTGAACTGGTCTGGGTGGTACCTGGCTGCGCTGAACTGGACCCATCTGTGGCTGACCCTGAGGACGCTGCTGCTGTGGCGCCCGAGGAAACTGAGGACGCTGCTGCTGGTACTGGCCACGACCGAGCAAGCCGGACTGGCCCTGGAAGCGCTGCTGGCCTCCCACCTGCTGACTCTATGGAGGTGCGAAGCGTGGACGACTGCTACTGCCCACCTGCTGTCCCTGGAGCTTCCTCTTCTTGTCCTCCATCTCACGGCGCTTGTGCTCCAACATCAGAGCGCCGTCCACCAGCTCGTGAAAGGTCGGGAACTTGGTGCACATCAGCGGGTACTGTAAAGCATCCTGCAGACCGTCACGGAACCTGGCCTGCTTCTTCTGGTCGGTGGCCACGTCTTCTGGAGCGTAACGGGCCAACGCGACGAACTTGTCACGATAAGCCGTGACACTCATCCCTTCCTGCTTAAGTGCCAGGAACTCCTTCTTCTTCTAAACCATCAAAGCCTCCGGCACGTGGTGTGCACAAAAGCTGCTGCAGAACTGCTGCCAGGTGATCTGAGTACCGGCCGGGCGTGAGGACTGGTATGAATCCCACCAATCCAACGCCGGCCCCTGAAGCTGCCCTCCGGCGTACAGTACCTTCTCTCTGTCATCGCACTGGGCGATGTCCAACTGTCTCTCCACTGCCTTGAGCCAATCATCTGCCTCAAGGGGGTCGCTGGCCTTGCTGAAGGTCGGCGGGCGTCCCTTCAGAAATTCGCCCCTCTTGTCTCTGGGCGGAGCAGCTGCCTGAGGATGTGGATTGTGTTGGTTCTGCTGGATCAGCCTCATGGTCTCAGCCATCTGCTGCATCATCTGAACTTGAGCATACATCAGCTGCTCAATGGTGGGGATCTGATGATTCGGATCCAGGTTTGGGGGCGGGTTCTGGTGCGGAGGCTGGCCGCCCGCATTGCCCCTGGGGTTAGCCATCCATAATCACAAAGGTCAGATGTCAGTTGATTAGTACGAGAAAAATATATATAACCCCCTGCTATCTAAACAATAAAGTCCTTAAGCCTTATTCCAACATCTAGATGGTTGCAGACAGGTGTCTACGCCCATCACAATCATTACAAAGAACCGAATCAAACATATGTATAATAACAATAAGTATAAGCATTTAAAGACATAAACTCACACAAGACTCGACTGTTAGGTTTTTAAATTTAAAACATGGTGGTCTCCTAGTAATTTGTCATCCGTACTATCTAGGCTGCGTTCCTACAGTCAGCACGGCTCTGATACCAATCTGTCACACCCGGATTTACACAAAATCCGAATGCGGCCATATGTGTGCCCAGGAAGTCCACAGACACATATAGCGAACGAATAGGGTAAAATTCAGAGTACAATGCTTTATTAATCTCATGATAGCGTAGCGTTTACATCAGAGTGCTTCACAAATAAAATCATGGACAGCGGAAGACTAATACATCTCTCTAGCGTAACCGCAATCCCACAGGGACTCTGACTAGGAGAACGTGAGCTCAGAAGTAAGGCAAGTCCTCTGGAAACTCCCCAGCATAATCAGCCTGACTCCAATCTGTTACCTGTCCGGAATTTTGCCCAAAAATAATAATAACAACAAGTGTAAGTAACAGAATTACTTAGCAAGTATAGCACGGGTGATGAGGCAAAAGAGGCTTGACACTGGCTTAACTGCATTAGCACTTTTAGTTGGTTTATTTTAATCATAACTACTACATTAGATGAATCTCAATTGTATCCCAAATTAATTAATGTAAGTCAACATTAAGCAGTAATAAATATCATCTTCTAATCATAAAAGGATCCAGGCCGCTCGTGACCCTGAGCCGGGCTATCATGATAGATCGTACACTCTGCAGAGGTTTCGCCCTTTTCCCACCAGTCGCGTAAAAGTTCAGAAGAACTTTGCACCCAACCACGCACATCGACACTTCCGAGGTGTGACTGCATAGGGACGCTACGAGGCTTTCACAAGACACCCTAGCAAGACAGTAGCCGCTGGAGTACTACAAGGTGGTGAGAACCTAGGCACCGAGATTGACTGTCCCTCAGGGCGCAACGTGAGGGGGTCAATGGCGTCCACGCGCCGGCAAATCATGCCAACAAGTAAATGGCGCAACGTGCGGAGCTCCCACACTCACGGGGGCTCCCAACACGGGACTGGGTCTAACGGGACCTAGCCGACGGGGCTACCGTCCTCGGTGGAATCCGAAAACACCTCGCGCCTTGCCTCCTACAACACCGTAGGCCACTCGGTAACCACTGCCAAGCTAGAGACGTACAAGCTACTCAACCAAGACCAGAGCCATTATAGTTCTGGCGGCGGCGACAGGCTCCCAGGTTGCCGCTTTTACGAACCAGTCCTTAGGGAGAGACACTGGGGCCAGGCAAAACACACAAGCCCCAGCTCCCTAATCCAAGTTGCTAAAAAGCAAGTTTTAACATTAAGGTTGAAGTGGACCATTAATACAAGTTTAACAGTTAAGTAAAGGTGACAGTAGTTGCGCCTAGCAAAATACTACTCGTATGCAAAAACCCATAAGAATACAAGGACAGGGAAAGAAATGCTAGGTACAACCTTAAAGGTAAACAGTATTAGACACATGCGTATGTAATGAACAGTGTATTAAAAGAGTGAGTAGGTAGTATGGATTGTCCGTGCTATAACTTGCCTTCCTCGGAGTACGGCTGCTGCTGCGAGTCCTGCTCCGACACGTCCTCAACGTACTCGAAGTCCAAAGCTACGGGCTCGCCGACTAGACATGATCATCACGCAAGCATCCAGAGCAATCATCACATGCAAACGAATTAATTCTATTAGAACAGTACACCAAACAGTGAAAACAGTACAAAACAGGAGCTATAAATATTCTACGCTTCGCTACGAACATATGAGCGCGAGAATCACGCTAATCGGAGCTAAAACGTGAGAGTTATAGCGTTTCTAAGGTTCAGGGACTTGCTGGCAAGTTTCTGAAACTTCCAGGGGCTAAACTGCGAAAAACCGAGGACCTATACATAATTAACAGTAGCCACCAGGGGCTAGCGCGCAAAACTACGCGTGCTGGACCGCGGGTTAATTACCAGAAAGCCGAGGGGCTCTTTAGCAAAACAGCCCGCGCTGACCGGTATTGACTCAGTCAGGACGCGTGGCAGCCGTTGGATCTGATCTGAACGGCTGAGATTTAAAACGCGAAGGGGTATCGACCGTTCTAATCGTGACCGTCGATCTGAGATCGGACGGCCCGAGGCCGGGTCTCGCCGGAGACGACGACCGCGCGCGGCGGCGCCGCTCGGCCGCGGCGAGAACTCGCCGGAGTTGGAGTTTTCTCGCGCTACAGGGATCCATTCGCGACGTGGATTGGTCCTACGGACTCAGGAGATCACGACGAGTTCACCTAGGGGGTTCTAGTCGGCCATTGGCCGGCGAGAGGGTCGGACGGCGGTGCGCGGCGGAGCGGAGCTTCGGTGTGTCGCGGGGAGTGGTTTCTGGGGAGTGCTTGGGTTGGGTTTTTGGCTCTGGAGCTACTGGAGGACTTAACAAGTGCATTCGTGACGTGCCAAGTGAGTTTCGCGTGGTGCAGCCACCGGACGACGACGGCCGGCGGACGAAGCTCGTCGGCGACTGAGGGGAACCTAGCTACGGTGCTCGGGAGCTGGAATTGAGGGGATGGGAAGCTTCATTACCTCGCGGCGAAGCTCCTGACTCGGCGAATTGGTCGGAGCAGGACCAGAGAGGCAGGACGGCGAGCGGCGGACAGCGGGCGTCGGTGCGTGCCATCGACGGAGCTCCGGGGCGAGGGAGAAGTGGCGCGGGGGCTTGGCGTGTTCCTCGTGGAGCGGGGAAGTGGCTCCAAGGGTCGGCCGGGGCGGAGGTGCACCGGAGCGAGGTGACGACGGCGGCCGGCGGACTCCCGGCTCGCCAGCTCGGGAGCGGCGCGATTGGAGGCTGTGGCGGCGCTAGGGTTGGGGTGATGGGGGTGAGGGGATTAGGGCAATGGCGCGGCCCAGGTTAAGGAAGCGCGGGGGATGGCGGTCTCGGCGTGCGGGCCCGGCCGCGGCAAGCGCGCCATCAGCGGGCGCTCGGGAAGGAAAGCCGGAGGAAGAAGAAAGGAAGGTGACGTCACGCTGGCGTCGGCGTCTGACGGGCGGGGCCGGGCTGTCAGCGAGTGGAGAGGAGAGAGGAGGCGCGGCTGGCTGGCTGGGCCGAGTTGGGCCGCGGGGGAGGAAAAAGAGAAGAGATGAGGGGGTGAAGTCGGGCCGGGGAAAGAGTTGGAGGTGCAAAAGCGGACTAGGCCGAGTGTTGTGAGGGAGAGTGTTGGGCCGGACTGGAGAAAGAGAAGAGGGGGCAGAATTGAACTAAAAAAAAAGTTCAGGGAGCTAAAGCGAACTATGGGCCTAACAACTTTTCTAGAGCTCCAAACAAAGTGATTCAAATTCGAATTTAAATGAATTTAAATTCTTGTTTGAATCACAAGCAATACAAAAATAAATGCAGCAGCATGAATGCAACAATAAATGTTTCTATCACTTATATTTGATTTTAAAGTTTAGAAATTTATTATTTAGCCTATAATAAATAGGAGCAAGCTCTAATTAATTAATTAAATGCCAAAAATTTTAAATTGAGCATTTTTGGGTGTTACAATTACTCAAGATTAAATTATCAGCCAACCCTGTTGAGCAAGCTAAGCATATACTACCCATAACAAAGGTACCACTAAAGGCTTTAAGGAATGATCATGAAAATCTAGTAAACAACCTATATAGGATTCCCATCAAATTGACATCTAAATGCAGAAAGCATAAATAAAAATAGTGATAATGTAAAATTAATAAAGGCGAAAGAGTCAAGATGATCAAGACACTTGCCTCTTTTCCAGTGTCCCACTGCTCAGAAGCGTTCCTCAGCGTCAAACAATCAACTGAAACACAAACAATTTACAACTAAAATAATACACCACACAAGGTAAAATAATTTTGAAAAGTGATCTATCAACTAACGCTAGCTACAACGAAAACTAGGGCATGCGAAAACACTAAGAATGGAGCTATGGCAGCTATTGAGAGATTTGGATTATTGTCAACACGAATAGACTATAAGCTGTGTTTTATTTTATTTATGAAAGCAAGCGTATAGATTATCTTAGAGGAATAATCATGTTGTAATTAATTCAGTTTATTTCTGAACTAGAAAACGAGGTTTAACCAAATCACATTTTATTTATAAATGTTTCATAGAAATTACTCAATTAAAATATTTAATACTAAAAACAAGTATTATGTGAGAGCAACTAACTATTTTATTTCATGTCATGTTTAAACTAATCCAATTATATTAAAACACATCTAAGTTCATATTAATCAAATTAACATTTATTTAGGAAAAGACCAGAGTTTAAACCTATATTTGATTTTGTTTCTAAAACACATAAAGTAGGCATTAATCAAATTAATTTCATAATTAATTTATAAAATAACTAACAGAGTGAACATCATTTCTAACACGTAGCTTACATTGACACGAACCTAACGCAACTTGAACGGGTTGAAACGGAGCTAAAACAACGAAATGATGCGCGTTTAAAGGTTTAGTGGCTTATACGGAATTAACCGTAGTCGTCGGGGGCTAGCAGGGGGAGTTTCCCGAGACTCAGTGAATAGTCACTGTGAAAATGGAAACCTTCAGGGTTAGCTATGCAAAAGTGGATGGGCTGGACTGGATGGCTTTTGGTGGGATTTTCTAGGGGGTTTTGCACAAAACTCGCAAGACATAGACTATTAGGTTTCTATTACGGTTTTCTTCAGGGGTGCATCTACAAAGTGCATTTTCTTCCTCACGTGCAGAACACCGACGGTTGCGGCGGCTCAGGACCGGCAGCACTACTTGCCGGCATGGGTGGAGCTCCGGTGGCCGGGGGTCCAAGGTGAGGGCACGGACGGGTGGAGGAGGTCGACGCGATTCCGTTTTGGGCGTTCCCGAGGTCGGCAGGGTGTAGGCTGCGGCAGCTGCACGGCGGCGCTGGAGGTCACGCACAGCGCATGAATTTTCTCGTGGGTTCGTGGAGGGCGCGGTGTAGGTGGGACGGCGCAAGGGGAGGCTAGGGTCGGCTTGGCATGTGGCGGAGGGGGTCGGCTCGGATGCAGGTTCGACATAGCCGGGTCGGGCAGCGACTAGGCCAACATGGGCGGCGATGCCCTCAGACAGGGAGGGAGGGGCAGGTGTGGGGGTACCTCAGCATTGTGGCAGGGGTGGTTGGAGCTGGCCACGGGCTGGGAGGATGTGTACGGGAGGGGGGGAAAAGGAGGGGAGGGGAAGGGAGGTGCTCACCATGGGAGGACAGAGGAGAAGCTCGCCGGCGACGAGGAAGAAGAAGGGACGACGGAGTTTCATCAACCAATCCGCAAAACTTAAGCCCGATCTGCATAGAGGACGTTGTCGTGGTCGTCATGGTGGTCGCCGATCTACCGGAGGTCACCGGATCCGTTGTGAATTTCTCGCCGAAGTTGCGCCGTCGTTCGAACTCCAGAGAGCAATTCCGGGAGCTATAGGACTCAGATGGGGCTACGGTTCGGTGGGTTGGAAAGAGGACGCCAAGGGCTTTTCAGCAATATATATAGGTCTAGGGTTCTGGTTGGTTCAATTTCCCATCACTTTTCTATTTTCGGAATGTATTTTCTGATGCAAAAACAATTCCACAACAACAACAATAACAACATAGCCTTTTGTCCCAAACAAGTTGGGGTAGGCTAGAGGTGAAAACCAAAAAGCAAAAAGGCAACAGAGATTAGAGATAGGGGAAAACAGAAAAGTACGCAAAGATCACGGTAAAGGAACATTGATTGCTAATCTCCAAGCGCTCTTATCCATAGCTAAATCCTTAGAGATATTCCACTCCTTAAGGTCTCTCTTAACTGACCCATCCCAAGTCAATTTAGGCGGACCCCTACCTCTCTTAACGTTATCGACCCGCTGTAGAACCCCACTACGCACCGGTACCCTCAGGAGGCCTCCGTTCGACATGTCCAAACCATCTCAACCGATGTTGAGTCAATTTCTCCTCAATTGGTGCCACCCCGACCCTATCCCGTATATCTTCATTCCGTATCATGTCCCTTCTTATGTGCCCACAAAACCAACGCAACATACACATCTCTGCTACACTCAGTTGCTGGATATGCTACCTTTTTGTAGAACATTCAGCACCGTATAGCATCGCTGGGCGAATCACCGTCCTATAGAACTTACCTTTTAGCTTTTGTGGTACCCTCTTATCACAGAGGACGCAAGAAGCTTGACGCCATTTTAACCAATCGGCTGAAATTCTATGCCCAACATCTTCATCAATGTCACCATCCTTTTGTAGCATCGATCCTAAATACCTAAAAGTCTCCTTCTTGGCCACCACTTGCCCATCAAGCCTGACGTCTCCATCTTCATATCTAGTCCCACTAAAATCGCACATCATGTACTCGGTCTTGGTCCTGCTAAGTCTGAAACCTTTTGACTCTAACATGTGCGTCCACAACTCTAACTTCCTATTAACACCTGCCCTACTCTCATCAACTAGCACCACATCATCAGCAAAGAGCATACACCAAGGGATATCACCTTGTATATCCCTTGTGACCTCATCCATCACCAAAGCAAATAAATAAAGGCTCAAAGCTGACCCCTGATGTAGGCCTATTTTAATTGGAAAATCACTAGTGTCTCCATCACAAGTGCGGACAACCGTCATCGCATCCTCGTACATTTCCTTGATGAGGGTAATGTACTTAGTTGGGATTTTGTGATTTTCTAAGGCCCACCACATGACATTTCTCGGTACTTTATCATATGCCTTCTCAAGGTCAATAAAGACCATGTGCAAGTCCTTCTTCTGTTCCCTATATCTCTCCATCAATTGTCATATTAGAAAAATCACCTCCATGGTCGACATTCCAGGCATGAACGCAAACTGGTTCTAGGTCACACTTGTCCCTCTTCTAAGGCGATGCTCTATAACCCTCTCCCAAACCTTCATCATATGGCTCATCAGCTTAATCCCACGATAGTTAGTACAACTTTGAACATCTCCCTTGTTCTTGAAGACCGGTACTAATATACTTCTTCTCCATCCTTCAGGCATCTTGTTTAACCAAAAAATGAGGTTAAAAAGCTTAGTTAGCCATACTATCACTCTGACACCAGGCATCTCCACACCTCAATGGGGATACCATCAGGGTCCATTGCTTTACCTCCCTTCATCCTCTTCAAAGCCTCCTTGATCTCTGCCTCCTGAATTCTCCTCACAAAACATCTGTTGGTATCGTCAAATGAGTCATCCAACTCAAATGCAGAACTCTCATTCTCCCCATTAAATAATATGTCGAAGTACTCTCGCCATCTGTTCTTGATCTCCTCATCCTTCACCAGAAGTCGATCTGTCCCATCCTTGATGCATTTGATTTGGTTGATGTTCCTTGTCTTCCTCTCGTGGATCCTCGTCATCCTATAGATATCCTTCTCCCCTTCCCTAGCCGCTAATATAGGTTATCATATGCCTGACCCTTTTTCTACACTCACAGCTCTCTTTGCAGCCCTCTTTGCTAATTTATAGCCATCGATGTTGGGTGCACTCCTATCAAGGTGAAGGTGCTTGAAACACTCATTTTTCTCCTTAATAGCCCTTTGCACTTCGTCATTCCACCACCAGGTGTCTTTCGCTTCCTGTTTTCCTCCCCTACTCATGCCGAACACTTCTGAAGCCACCTTCCGAACACATGTTGCCATCTTTACCCACATGTCGTCTGCATCTTCTTCATCCTCCCAAGGCCCCTCGCCTAGCATCCTGTCCTTAAACGTTTGCGCTTCTTCCCCTCTAAGCTTCCACCACTTCGTTCTTGCTATCTTGGCACGTTTGTCCCGCTGGACACGTACCCGAAATCTGAAGTCTGCCACCATCAACTTGTGTTGAGGGACAACACACTCCCCAGGTATCACCTTACAATTTAAGCAAGCATGTCTATCCTCCCTCCTTGCAAGGATAAAGTCGATCTGGCTCGAGTGTTGTCCACTATGAAAGGTCACCAGATGGGATTCCCTCTTCCTAAAGAGGGTATTCGCTAACAACAAGTCGTAGGCCAACGTGAAGCTCAAAACATCCTCCCCCTCTTGATTCCTACTACCATACCCAAACCCCCGTGCACTCGCTCAAAACCTACATTAGACACACCCACATGGTCGTTGAGATCTCCTTCTATGAAGAGTTTCTCGCTTATAGGCACGATACTAACCATGCTATCCAAATCTTCCCAAAACTGCATCTTGGTGCTCTCACTAAGACCTACCTGCGGGGCATAGGCACTGATCACATTCAGAGCCAAATCTCTAACTACCAACCGGAATAGGATAATTCGGCCGCCTTGCCTCCTAATATCAACAACTCCATCCTTAAGGCTCTTATCGATCAAGATGCCTACACCATTCCTACCCAAAGTTGCCCCGTATACCAAAGCTTGAAGCCAGTATCCTCTACTTCCCTCGCCTTCTGGTCCTTCCACTTAGTCTCCTGAACGCATAGGATATTTACACGCCTCCTAATTGCTACATCGACTAGATCTCGTAACTTACCCGTTAGAGACCCTACGTTCCAGCTACCTACCCGAAACCTAGTTGGCTCGGCTAGCTTCCTTGCCCTTCGCACCCGTCGAGGGAAGTGTAAAGACCCTTGCTCATTTTTCACTACACCCGGGTGCCGATGTAGCGTGCCACTAAGGAAATGATGGCCTTGTCCTTGCTCACTTGACACCGTGCCAAGACAGCGACACGGCGCGTCCCCAAGGGGGAGACGACCCGGCCCATGCTCATTTAACACCATACCCGAGTTCCAATATGGCGCGTCGCTAAGAGGGTTACGCCCTAATGGATTTCTAAAGGGTTTCATCTGCATAGAATGGCTAAGTACGAGGTTGGTTCGCCACACCTAACACCCGCCCTCCTTCTTTGCCAGGGCTTGGGACCTGCTATGTTGAGACGACTAGGCTGAGAGCTAGTCTTTGTTGGCGGTCGTTACAACCCAAATTCGACCACCAATACGCGGGAATAAATGAGAGACTATGCAACATTCCATGTACTTAGGTTTTATTTCTAATGGAGTTCCACGAGTTTTGGTGAGTGTCGCTTGCGCAGGTACAACATTGCAAAATACGTGCTATAGGGGTCGGAAATGACTGAATCGGCCGAACGACCCGTTCGGCCGGTTACCCCCTTAGCCGTACAGGCCGCCGGGAGCCGTCCACGTTTACAACAACCAAGCAACGACTGTGCAAGCCATATAGGACGCCCACCAACTCATTTCGGAGCATTGACACATTAGCCTGGGTCCATACTACACAAGTCCAAGCAGCCAGGCCGGCCCAGGAGGGACCCAAAGGGCAGAGGCGGTGCAGAGGAGTGGGCCTGGACCCTGAGGCCTATTCGGCTGAACAGAGGCTTTCGGCCGAACCGACTCCCCTGCAGAAACCGCCTCCAGAAGAAAATCTGAGCCATTGGGAGCCAAGGCGGCAAGATGGACGGTTCGGCCGAACAGGTCGGTTCGGCCGAACCGACCTCCTTCGCCCGAATCAAGGGGGGATATTCCCTGGATGCCTTGACGGTTACTCCACTTCAAACTGACCCTCCATGCTATAAATAGGACTCTCCAACCCCTGCAACAACACACAACACAAGAGTAGAGTGAGCGTTGCCAAGTTCCGCCACTTGTATCAGTAGAATAGGGAGAGAGGAGAGGTGAGCGTCCCGGAGAGGAGCCGGAGTGTCGGCCCCTCTTCCCGCTGTACCTCTACGGATGCGGCTCTGCTTCGAGTGACATCCGGGTCATGTCTGGTAACTCTTGTATCTCTTTTTGATTAATTGAGCATTCAGTTCTTACATCTATATACTTGTCTCGTTCTTCGTTCAATGCTTAGTTGATTGGTATAACTGTATACTGGTTGCTTAGCTTGGGTGCTTATCTTGCTATAGGAGATAAGTAGTTATTGACTAGTGTAGGAGTGGTTCCTAGACTTGCTAGTAACCTTAGTTTCTGCCCGTCGCAACGGAGGTGGTAGCCGTAAGGTGGTGACAGCCCTTTCGGTCTTCGTAGTCCATCACGTTAGTTCCGGTGTCCTAGGACCCAAGGTTCAGGGTAACCGGCACCCCTTCTCATCCCTTTCTGTGTGTCGGAGGCTCTATAGTCCCGAAGCAAGTATCTATCTATATCTTCTGCTCTGCTCAGTCAATCGGTAGAATACCCTTACCAGACCTGTACCCTCTCTACCCTCCTACCTCTTCTCTTCTCTCCTTGTTGTCGTCATCCACCTCATCCATTTCATTCATCCACTCCATCTACCTAGGACAACTTAGTTTAGGATTAGTACACTTCTCGTTCCCCGTGGAAATCGATACCTTGGAATACTCCCGGGTGAAAGCTACATCGGTATCCGTCCGCTTGCGGATTTATCTGTATGCCGTAAGGAGTGCCAACAAGCTTTCTGGCGCCATTGCCGGGGAACGGTAGCTGTTCTGATTCCGAACCCAAGTTGTCCGTGTATCCCACCACCATCCACCATCCTTATGGATTCCACTCTTACCTTACGCCAACACTCGGCTCCAACGGGCGATTGTTGGGAGCCACCACCATCATCACATCCCATATCCACACCCGGCTATGAGCTACGTGCCGGCTTCATAGCCATGGTTCGTGAGCAATCGTTCTCAGGAATGAAGGCCGAGAGTCCATACGCGCATTTGCGCGAGTTTGAGCAACTCTGCTCATGCCTGACCATTGCGGGCATGACACAAGAGACACTCAAATGGAAGCTATTCCCGTTTTCACTAGCGGGAGGAGCAAAGAAATGGTACTCTCTGGCTGTCAGTACTATGGACGGGAGCTGGGAAGTTCTCAAGGAAAAATTCTGCCTAAACTTCTTCCCAGTCTCCAAGGTAGCCAGTCTCCGAGCGGAAATCATTAACTTTAAGCAATTAAAGGGAGAATCATTAGGAGCTTCCTGGGCTCGTTTCAAGCAAATACTGGCCTCAGGACCGGACCTAAGCCTACTAGAACCTGTTGTTTTACAACACTTCAGCCTTGGCCTCTGTCCCGTAGCCACCACTTTCTTGGACTCGGCTTCTGGAGGGTCGTTCTTTCATTTCGTCCCTAGTGAAGCGAGGGTAGTCTTGGACCGTATCCTAGACAACACCCCTACACTGGAATCTATGATGAACTCCCTGATGAAGAAGAGAAGCAGCCTGAACCTGAACCTAAAGAGCCAATACCAGTCCAATCCAAATCCATTAGCTCTTCCAGTCCATCAGAACCTGAAGCTCATTTCGAACCACAACCGTATTCTAGCGCAGACCATTATGATTCACTCTACACCACTCTTTATGATTTTGACGATGATCTATTCGAAGACATCGGGAGTGCAACAAGTTTCCCACGGGAACGATGTGTAGAGCAAAAGGATCAGGCCCCCGACAAAGAAGAATTGGAATACCAGCGGGAGTACCTGGGACATCTCTCTGCTATCATGAGTCAGGAGTGGCTAGACGAGGCCGAAGCCTCGACCGAGGTTGTCAAAATGCCCAAAAGGATCAGAAGCATATTCTATGAAGTTATGGGCAATGACAGAGAAATCGGGTACGACCCAAGCCTCGGAATCAACATAATCTCTAGCTCTTTGGTGCGAGCGCAACTCCCCGATGAACCATGGTCATCATCTCAGAAACGTTTAAGGTTCACATCGGGAAGGATCCTCGACTGTTTAGGGATCTTGCGGGTCACACCCGTTAAGATTAACGACCCTGAACTTTTCTTGGATTTCCATATCTTTGACCTACCTGAAAATTCCACTTACTCCATCTTTATTGGTAGGCCAATCATGAAAATCCTAGAAAATTCACCAATAATCCAGCTAGAGCTTAGGATCAGAGAAGAACTCGTCCCAGTCTCTTATTCTTATTCCTTGAATACCCCAATAGAGACAGATCCCGATCCTGATCCAATAGAGGAGGTCATGTCAACATCCTTGATAGACTTAGAGCAACCTTTCCTAGAAGAAGATGCCCAATTCCTTATGGAGGAAGAAGAAATTCATCCTCCAATTGAGCCTAAGCCTCTTCCCTCTAGATTGAAGTGTGCTTCCCTCTTTAAGAACGAACACACTCCAGTGACCCTCAGTGACAAGCCCTCCAACGTTGAAACCCATCAGACTTTCACTGTCCTGGAGAAAGATCACTTTGTCCAAGATTTAGAAGGGATTGCTCCTAACCTTCATACTCATCATATCCCTATCTTATCTTACCTTGGGGTCGTAAGACAATTGTCACGAAGATTCGTCTTTGATCGGGGAAAGACTAGATTCAAAGCCTAAAGCCATCATCTTCTCCTGTCATACTCCCAAATACGACCCTATGCGTACACCTCCCACGAGTAAAGGGGATTCGTAGTTCCTTGGCCACACCGGGCTTTATAGGTGTCTCATCGAAAATTTCTCTCAAATAGCCCGGTCGTTGACCAATCTCTTGGCCAAGGAAACCCCTCTCGTCTCTAATCAAGAGTGCTATGCTTCCTTTCACACCCTAAGAAAGCACTCAATTCTGCTCCCATCATCCGGTCTCGCGACTAGAGCATCCCATTAGAAATCATGTGTGATACGAGCAATTATGCTGTTGGAGTTGTTGTGGGCCAAACAAAGGACAAGAAGCATTATGCTCACTGGCCCCAGCTCAACTACGCAACCATGGAAAAGGAACTCTTAGCAACTATGTTTGTTATAGACAAATTCCGGTCCTACCAAGTTAGGGCAAAGGTCATAGTCTATTCCGACCATACTGCTCTGAAGTATCTTTTGACCAAAAAGGATGCGAAACCAAGACACACGCTCCTTGAGATCACAACACTAGAGCCGTGGTACGCCACCATAGTTGACTTCATGGTGCAAGGGTACGTCCCATCAGGTGAAAATAGGAAAAGATTGGTTTATGATAGCAGACATCACCTATGGGATAACCCATATCTCTTCTGGACACAAGATGGACTCAGACGATGCACACCTGCACCTGAGGCACATAAAACCTGGGAGAGATATCATGCAGCACCTTGTGAACGACATTATGGAGCATTTAGAACAAAGGTCTGGCAATATGGAGATGCTAAGAAATTTAGCAAGAGATGCCCACACTTCTAGAAACACGGGAATATAAGAGACGCAAAGCCGCTTACCAGTAGTCTTCAAGTAGAAACCTTTGGTGTATGGGGAATAGACCCCATGGGTCATTTCCCTAACTCAGAGAACTACGAGTTTACTCTAGTAGCCATAGATCCCGTCTCTAATTGGGTAGAAGACAAGCCCTACCGAGCCGCAGCCACCAGGCACGCTAAGCAAATGTCCCATGAAACATCTTTCCTCGCTTTGGCGTCCTTGGGCTAGTCATAGGGGCTCCTATCTCATTGACTCCATCTCGCGGAAATATCTAAGTTTGGGGGAGCTGCACCCCCAAACTAGTGGTCAAGCAGAACATCCAACACTCACATCAAGAACATTCTGCAAAAAGATCATCAATGAGATGGGTGTGCACTAGAGAGATAGACTCCGTAAAAGCACTTTGGGCAAACTAGACTACTCTAGTTTGGGAAAATTAGGACAATTCAGCCAAACCATTTTGGTTCGACCGAAGGACCCCTCTATTGCCCCTTGAGCGTCCTTTTTGACCCTTGATCCTATCTCTATCCCATCTTGTCTCGAAGTCGCTAGGAAAATGTTGGGAAAGCTGCTTGTCGATCTCAAGTCAGAAACCATCCTCCATCACTTTCCCAAACACGACCAAGTGTTCACATTTCCCAGCCGCCATGACCACCCAATCCTTGTCCAAAGACCTTTCCTCACCCAAGGGTTCCCTCTCCATGAGTATGACAAGTCCACCAACGAAGAAAGCCATGGAGGAGGGAGAAGAGAAACCCATGGTTGAAGAGCCTGAAAAAGAACTGGCACAAACATGCCAGAAGTTGAGCAACCAGGATGAGAAGGTCACTGAAGGCGAGCCTTGGCAGATGGACAAGAACAATGTCCTGTACCAAGCATTCACAGCCAAATCAGAGAGGCTCGCCAAAGCCACTTAACATCTAGACCTTTATGATCCATCTATAGAGCAGACGTCATGTGGTTGTATCCTGTAGAGCACCATTAGTTTCAATTTATTTCCCAATTCAATTTCCCTTTGCTCAAATCATTGTTTAGGAGGTGCTCTAATTATTTCCCTTCCAAACATTTTGTTTACAACCTTAGCTTGATGAATAAATAAAATTAGAGTTGAATGCAAAAAGAATAAAATTGTCGCTCCGGTTGGTGCATTTGAACCAACCGGAGATTGCCCTGTTTAACGAAAAGATACATGAGTACAGGCATGACACAGTGGAGGAACAGGACGAGAACGAGCAGGCCGACCAGCTGACTCAGTACCTTTCAAGGTTGAATCCCTAACAGTGAAGAGTCGAAGCTTGGGGGAGCACCCCCATCAGGTACGTTTCAAATTACTCAGCACTTTGGTCATTCAATCGAAAATACTTCCCTTGAATAAAATTAACTCTCAACCATGCATGGAATGAATCATATGCCTCTCACTTTGGAAATGATGAATAGTTACTCTGTCATTAATTTTGCTAGTATTTTGTTGCAACTAGTTGCTTGACTATGCTTGAGTTATTTGGCATAAGTAGAAATGAACCTAAAAACCTTGTGGGAGCATATGCCTTATTCCAAGTCTAGGTTGTTGTGGGGATTGATATAGTGATACTTTGGTTGAATTCTATTTCTGCTCTTAGTATGGTGAAAATCTCGGATGATTATGCTTTCAAAAATAAAACAAAGTTCCTCATTGGTCAAAAATTCCTACTAGAGCCATATGATAGGATTAGTTCTAAACCTTCTACCATATGCTGCTTGTCATCTTAGTGAGCTTTGTCAAATTGTTGTGACTTTTGTGAGGAATCTTTCATGCTCTCAAGATCGAGATTCACATACACTCCACCTCTCACTTGCAATTCCTACACTGGGAGTTAGCAAAACCATGCCATCATCCATCCCACAAAAATAAACTTCATGTTCTTTTATTCCCTCTCGAAATATCTTTGAAGTAGAGGCATGGGCTATGCAAAAAGAAAAAAAAATAAAAGCATGCCAAGTGGCATGGCTAAAATATGAGAAAAAGAAAAGCATGCCAAAGAGGCATGGCAAAAAAAAAGAGATAGGCCATGCTCTCGAAAAATAAAGGAGAGGAAGAATCATTCCATGAAGTTCCACCAAATTCCACTCTGCATATTCCACACACTTGCACTTCTCGATCTAAGAGTGTGATTTGATTCTCCTAAGGTCCGGTCCTTGACTTAGCAAAATATAAGATGCTTGTATGCCTTCATCCTTTGTCCCTGAGCCACACAAAAAGCTAAATTAGATGTTAGGATTAAAAGAAGGCAAAGCCTTTGGTGAGGATTCAAATACACTTGAGCGATTGAGTGAGCCAATGAGGAACAATTTATCTTTTCACAAAAGGGTGAAAACTCCGAGATAGTATCCTGAAAAAGAGTAGGGTGGAATAAAACTAAGTTAAACTGTTCATTCTTTCAACCGCCCAAGGTAAGGAGATTGCTATAAGCCCCATAGGTAAAATGGTGAATTAATACCTTGCTAGTGATTCAAGTATTTGTTTGAGTACTAGTTGTTTATGAAGTTACCTGCAAGAAAAATGACATTGTAGCAACTCCTGATCCACCGAGCCTAAGTTTTATCTTTGCTCGAGGACGAGCAAAGAGCCAAGCTTGGGGGAGCTTGTTGGCGGTCGTTACAACCCAAATTCGACCACCAATACGCGGGAATAAATGAGAGACTATGCAACATTCCATGTACTTAGGTTTTATTTCTAATGGAGTTCCACGAGTTTTGGTGAGTGTCGCTTGCGCAGGTACAACATTGCGAAATACGTGCTATAGGGGTCAGAAATGACTGAATCGGCCGAACGACCCGTTCGGCCGGTTACCCCCTTAGTCGTACAGGCTGCCGGGAGCCGTCCACGTCTACAACAACTAAGCAACGACTGTGCAAGCCACGTAGGACGCCCGCCAATTCATTTTGGAGCACCGACACATTAGCCTAGGTCCATACTACACAAGTCCAAGCAGCTAGGCCGGCCCAGGAGGAACCCAAAGGGCAGAGGCGGTGCAGAGGAGTGGGCCTAGACCCTGAGGCCTGTTCGGCCGAACAGAGGCCTTCGGCCGAACCGACTCCCCTGCAGAAACCGCCTCCAGAAGCAAATCTGAGCCATTGGGAGCCAAGGCGGCAAGATGGACGGTTCGGCCGAACAGGTCGGTTCGGCCGAATCGACCTTCTTCGCCCGAATCAAGGGGGGATATTCCCTGGATGCCTTGACGGTTACTCCACTTCAAACCGACCCTCCATGCTATAAATAGGACTCTCCAGCCCCTGCAACAACACACAACACAAGAGTAGAGTGAGCGTTGCCAAGTTCCGCCACTTGTATCAGTAGAATAGGGAGAGAGGAGAGGTGAGCGTCCCGGAGAGGAGCCGGAGTGTCGGCCCCTCTTCCCGCTGTACCTCTACGGATGCAGCTCTGCTTCGAGTGACATCCGGGTCATGTCTGGTAACTCTTGTATCTCCTTTTGATTAATTGAGCATTCAGTTCTTACATCTATATACTTGTCTCGTTCTTCGTTCAATGCTTAGTTGATTGGTATAACTGTATACTGGTTGCTTAGCTTGGGTGCTTATCTTGCTATAGGAGATAAGTAGTTATTGACTAGTGTAGGAGTGGTTCCTAGACTTGCCAGTAACCTTAGTTTCTGCCCGTCACAACGGAGGTGGTAGCCGTAAGGTGGTGACAGCCCTTTCGGTCTTCGTAGTCCATCACGTTAGTTCCGGTGTCCTAGGACCCAAGGTTCAGGGTAACCGGCACCCCTTCTCATCCGTTTCTGTGTGTCGGAGGCTCTGTAGTCCCGAAGCAAGTATCTATCTGTATCTTCTGCTCTGCTCAGTCAATCGGTAGAATACCCTTACCAGACCTGTACCCTCTCTACCCTCGTACCTCTTCTCTTCTCTCCTGGTTGTCGTCATCCACCTCATCCATTTCATTCATCCACTCCATCTACCTAGGACAACTTAGTTTAGGATTAGTACACTTCTCGTTCCCCGTGGAAATCGATACCTTGGAATACTCCCGGGTGAAAGCTACATCGGTATCCGTCCGCTTGCGGATTTATCTGTAGGCCGTAAGGAGTGCCAACAGTCTTCCAGTCTAGATGTTCTCGATCGTAACAATTCCACAAATCCTAGAAATTGATTTTGAACTTCAAAAAATACTCCAAAAATTCAGAAAAATTCAGGCAAATTCCTAGGGGCATTTAAGGACATGGTGAACCTACTTAGAACATCTGGGCTCAAACTAAGGTTTGCAAAGCTCTCCAACACACCACGTAAGTTGAGGGAAAACCCAAAGAAAAATTTCCAGAAAACCTGGAAAATTTCCCGGCAGCGACAAAACGACTACTAACGCGTTTAAAACATTTTAAAACTATATTACACACAAAACACCATGCAAACAGCATGAATGCAACACTCAAGTTTAGTAACCTATCATTCTTCAATTTATTTTAGAAATTAATAATTTCATTTTCAAATAATTGGACACTTCCTATTTAATTCTAACAATTTTTTAGAAAAAATTATAAAATCCTAGGAGAAATAAAACTAGGGTGTTACAAAAAGAGACATGGGCTATGCACCAAAGAAAAAGAAAAGCATGCTAAAAAGCATGGCGAAAGAAAAGAAAAATGAGAAAAACAAAAGCATGCTAAAAAGCATGGCAAAAAAAAAAGAAAAATGAGAAAAAGAAAAGCATGCCAAAGGCATGGCAAAAAGAAGAAAAGTCCATGCTCTCAAAAATAAATTTAAGGAGAGGAAGAATCATCCCAAGGAGTTTCCACCATATTTCAATTTCCACTCCAAGTATCCACACACTGGCACTTCACGATCTGAAGGTATGATTTGATCCTCCACAGATCCGGTCTTTGACTTAGCAAAATATAAGATGCAAGTATGCCTTCATCCACTTCCCTACCTAAGCCACAAAAAAGACTTTAGTATATATTAGGATGAAAGAAGGCAAAGCCTTTGGTGAGGATACAAATACCACTTGAGCGATCGAGTGTGTCAATTGAGGAACTGAGATGGGATCCTGAAAAGAGTAGGAGTGGAATGAAACTGAGTCAAACTGTTCAACCTTTCAACCGCCCAAGACAAGGAGATTGCTATACGCCCCATAGGTAAGAAGGTAAGGTAGCACTTTGCCAATGATTAATGTTTTATAGAGTGCTAGTTGTGCACAAAGATTTCCTACAAGATACTGACATTGTAGCTACTCCTGGTCCACCGAGCCTAAGTTTTTATCTTCGGGGGAGCTTGTTGGCGGTCGTTACGGCATGATTTCGACCACAAATTCTCGGGAATAAATGAGGTCATATGCACTTAGGTTTACTTTCTAATAATGTTCCATGAGTTTTGGTGAATATCCAATGTGCATGTACATAATTGACAAATATGTGCAAATAGGGATAGAATTGGCCAATTCGGCCGAGTTACCCCCTTAACCATATACATTTCATGAAGCAAAGCACAGCCAGGAGGTCTTATACACAAAGTCCATGTCAGCAATGACCGGGCGATGATGATGCAAGTCAAGTGGACCGATGACATCACCAATCTAGGGCAAACAAGCACGAGCCCACCAAGTGGAAGTCATCCAGGACGCTCCTGAGCCAGAGGCGGTGTAGCGGAGGGTGACCAAAGGTCAAGTCTAGTTTAGCCGAACTGGCCTGTTCGGCCGAAGTGGCCCACATGCAAAACCGACTCCAAGAGATGATCAGGATAGCAGAGTGAAGGCGGTGAAAGATCAAGGGTTCGAGCGAACGAGACTGGTTCAGCCGAACCTATCCAGTTCGATTGAACCATGTCGGTTCGCCCGAACTGGCCAGGGGACCCCCTTGGTACCTTGGCGGTTACTCCACCTCAACTGCCTTCAAGCCACTGTGAATATCGTGGTTCACCCCTTGGTTCAACACATACCAAACCAAGGAGCTCCATTTGTCACTTCTAATAGAGTTAGGAAAGTTTACTTTGGGAGTTAGAGTTGAGTTGAGCTTTGCCTTGGAGGTTTCGGAGTCATCTTCAGAAGTTCTAGTATAAGCTCTTGTGTCTTTTACTTTTACTTTTATAAGACTTTTAGTTATCAATATATCATCTTTATCATTATATCCAAGTCATTTATATCTTGCCTCTACTTTATTCTAGTTGCAAGTATTTCGTGTTTAGATTATAGTTTGTTGTGGTTCTAGTTCTTGTTTAAGTCTCTGCCTTAGCTGGTCCTTCATTTCTGCTCAATACTTGCGGTGGATTGTCACAGGGGTATTAACAGGATTGCTTGCTCTTGCTACTGGAGTAAGTAGTTATTGGCTAGTGTTAGGTGTGGTGCCCAACTAGATAATAACTTTGGTTTGCACCGATTCAATGGACGTGTGGTAGCCGTTAGGTAGTGATAGCCCTATACGTCCTACGTAGCCCACCATGTTAGTCTTAGTATCGTAGGATCCATTTGCGGTTATTGGCAACACCCCTTGTCATCCTTTTCTACGTGTTGTAGGTTCTGTGTCCCAAAGTTAAGGCAATAGAGTTAAGCTTGACCTTTAAGCGCTGCTCTCTCAGTTGTTGTATCTCTTTACCCGAGTGACCCGAATAGATAAAGTACCTAGGAATCCTTTTCTCTTGTCCTCCCAACTAGCTAGTCCTTCTCTTCCCTATCTGAGTTATCCTTGAGCTGTGTGTCACGGTCTTTCACTCTTATCATTACCGTTATCCCCCATCTTGATAGTAGTGTGTTCCTCTATGATATTCTCGAATACCTGTTTAATTGTACTCTTGCCATAAGCTTCCCTATAAATTATGATACCTTAGATTACTCCCTAGTGAAATGCTACATCGGTAATTCTGTGCATTTGCAGAATATTCAGTTATTTTACTAAGCCATAACAAAAATCATTAAAACACTCCTTGCACCATTACTGGGATTACCAATCCTGATAGTGGACCATAAGAAGGAAAAATTGTGATTTCAGGATTCCAAACATGTGGACTTTGTGATTATGACACTCCCAGTGAATGACAATGTGGGTCCAACTGTGTCTCCGAATTGTGGACCGAGTGTCATAATCATAAAGCGCAACGTTTCAAGTCCTATAATCACAATTTTCTCCCATAAGAATTGTCAACAACTAGCTGAGCACGTGGTGACTTTAGTCTTCTCTCGCATTCACTCACGGGGGCTACACGTGCAAGCTCGGGGGCTAAAGCTTGGAGCTCGAGGAAGATGGCAATGGTGGTCACAGTAAAAAGATGTGGGAAGTTTAAATGTTTTACCGGAGTATTTATAATGTGCGGTTAGGGTACCTTATCTGCATAGTAATTTTCGACGGTGCGAGAGATTCCGTAACTTGGGCCGGTTTTTTATCCTAATTTACCACTTGTTACCATGATAATGGCAAATACAAGATATTGAAGAATTTTTCCAATTTTTTTAGATATTTAAAGATCAGGGGCTACTAGCGCATATTCGAGGATTTTATTTTTTCCAAAATTTAAGGTTGAAATCAAGTGAAGACCTTCGACTGATCTTACAAAATCACTCGAAGCTCGGGGGCTACATCCAATTGGACCTCCGACTACTTTCTAAAGTAGTCAGAGGCTTGGGGGCTACAGCCATTCGGTGCATCAAAGATGCACTCCAATGGAAACTACTCGTCAAGAAGATAAGAGCATCTTGTGCTTCACCTCAACTACTCGACTGATCAAAGATGAGGTTTTGAAGAAATATTAACAGAATCAAGAATTAAAGAAAAGGCACAAGATGCATGGGGCTTGTGGGACCAGGATCCGTAGGGCCACTCATACACAGGATTTGATGAGGACATCACCATGTTGGACATACACGAGCCAGCATCATCTCCAAGCTACAAGTTGTCGCCATGTAGGACAATGTCTTCGGTTCGGATTCAGTCGACATGTCTACAACTAAACTACAATATCTCCCTCATACGGCATCCAATCAAGGCGTTCTTGAATGTGTTGGAACCGAGACGACAAGACGCTTCTTTTGGTTCTAGTCCTAGGTCCAGAAGACTTGTGGATCATTCTGTGTGACCACAAAAATGTGTTGTGTCTCCTGTTTTAGGCCTTTTCAGGCTTTGTATCATGTCGGGCCTTCGGCCCATGTTGTGGGCGCCCCCTGGTGCGCCCCCGACCCTAGCTCATCCCTAGGTTAATAAATTCAGTAGCTGCCATTGTTTAGACTCAGGTTTTGCTTAGACTAATATGTCGAGAACAGTTTCGCCGTCATCGATTTGTAGAACCCCAACTTTCATGATTAATCATTCATCTGCAATGTCACTTCATATTAGAGCTACGTTCCTTCGAGTTCTGGCTTGTGTTATTCATTTCACAGGTAGGGATTGGCCTTCCTGGTGAGGTCAACCGGGTTGTGAGATGACTGATAACCAGAGGAGTCGTGGTGCTAAGATTGCAGGGTTCAAGTTTGCTGACTTGAAGCCGAATCAGTGTGTTGTGCTCCACCCAAAATGAGTTACCCTTCACCTGACGGAATATCAGGCCACCCTAGTTCTCATCAAGTTCTCGTCAGGCTTACCCTAGATTAGTTTTGTGTCTTTGTCCTATAGTCCAAAAAATTGCCCTACAAAAATATTTGTTTCATCATATTCCATTGTCCTAGTACCCCATTTAGCCTCTGCAATTTCGTTTCATATTAGCTTTGTTGAGTTTGTGTCCGTGGTCGAGTCTTATTGTTGGTTTTAGGTGTGTTCGTGTCGTAGTTCAATCGCACGTTGTTGTGATTTGTTTGTTTCCGCCGCTATCCCATTAACCATAACCATACAACAAGTCAAGCCACCACATTACTTGACTTGCCCCACTAGCCACCTTGTGTGACCTCTCACCGCGCCAGCCCTAGCTAGGTTGCAAGCCGCTTCTATCACTTTTGCATCGCTTACTTGCTCCTTGATTCATCATCCGACAAATACCTATTGCTGCATACCAAGGAGGATTTGTACCCTTTGTTTTCGATTCTAAGAGGCTTTACTCAGCCGTGATCAGATAGGGAAGCTTTGCCCTAGCCGCCGTCGTGGTTCTGCTGAGTTGTGCCTTCTTTAAAACATAACTTGAGGTACCTTTCATAAAACAGGCATAACTTTTCGCTCGGTGCTCCGTTTGGGCTCAATTTTTTACAGAAGTTTCGTTACTCCATTCTGAGGTGGGGCAAAATTCAAAAATATCAGGAAGATAATTAAAAAATTCAGTGAAGTTTTTTAAGGATTTTAGAGAAGCTTTCTGATTTTTCCTAGACCACACTACATCTTTGTTTGGTCTAAAAATTTGTGTGGTTCCTTTTCTAGTGTTCCTTGTCATGAGAAAAATACCAAAACATAAAAGAAAAAAGAAAATCAAAAACACATGTGATTCCTACTAGTGCCTTTTTGACAATCTTAGCACAACAATTATAGAACCGCTATTTTGAGCTTTATCCATTGTTTCTTGTTCCAGCTTGTTGTGCTACGCCTAGGACACGTTTGAGCCAGCAATTGTGACTTGTACTTTAGATACTTATTAAACTTTGCTATTCTGTATTCGTTATTTGCTACTCCTTGCTACATATTTCGCCTTCCCAAAGCTCCACAAACTATACTTCAGGTCAGTGCAGCGAAGACCCTTGCAATCTTGGTACTACCTCCTCACAGGTATCACGAACCAGCCACCGGTTATACCCTGTCACGGAGGGAAAGATTGGTGGACGGAAGGTGACGTAGATTGTATTTGAAGCAGGTTATAGGACGTGTCCTAGACCTCGCCGGCGCGGAGGAGCCGTGGCAGCTCGACCACGCGCCGATGAGGTAGGACGACGAGGACGTAGATGAATACAATCTAAAGCCTAAATCTCTAACTCACGCAGGATCTGGACTTATATAATTCCCAGCCTGTTTACAGCTCCTCAACCAACTTATTCTGCCAGCTAATTTCCTAAATAAACTAATATTATCTCTTACAAACGGTTGAGGACAGAAGAACTTCTTGTTAGCCTTGTGCGCCACATGATGAAGCTTCTGCTTGCTTTCTGCTCCGGCTATACGATAAACCCCACATAACATCTATCCCCCCTGGACAAGCAGCTCGTCCTCGAGCGGGAACTTGGGATAAAGAGCACGGAATTCTTCCCGAGGAACCCACGAAGTCTCAGAAGCCGGGGCGCCCTTCCATTGAACCAATAACTCATGATGACCACGAGCTAGATGACTACGTCACACCACCTCAGGTTCCACACAGACTCGACCATGATGTACTGGAGGCAAAGCGGCCGGCTGAGACGGAGGCACCCCATGGAAAGGCTTAAGCAATCCCACGTGCAACACATCATGAATACGTGCACTTGCTGGAAGAACGAGCTTATAGGCTACATCACCAATGCGGGCTGCCACTTGAAAAGGACCAAAGAACTTAGGACCCATCTTCCCATGCCCACGCACATGCAGTGACGCCACTGGCCGGTGCAAAAGACGAAGCCAGACCCACTGGCCTGGACTGAACTCCACTGCCCGATGACGACGATCATAAACAGCCTTGTAATGCTGCTGGGCTTGCTCTAAGCCATCCCGAACCTCAGTAAGGAACTCATCACGTTCCAGCATCGCCTTCTCTACTGCCGGCAAGCGGGCATCCCCATGTTCATATGAACGAATGGACGGTGGCTCCCTCCCATATACCACTTCAAACGGAGAAGTCTGTAGTGAGGACTGATAAGACGAGTTGTAACAAAGCTCAACCCAGGGCAACCACTCTAACCAACTGCGAGGACGATCTCCGGTAAGACATCGGAGGTACATAGCAATGATCTTGTTCGCTGCCTCAAACTGCCCATCAGACTGGGGATGAAAGGCGGACATGAACTGCAATTTAACGCCTGCGAGACGAAAAAGTTCCTTCTAGAATGAGCTAGTAAACACTGAATCTCGATCGGAAACAATCGATGTAGGCACACCATGCAAACGGACAATTTTAGCAAAGAACGCCCTAGCCACGGAAGGAGCCGTATAGGGATGCGCCAATGGAATGAAGTGAGGAGCCTTAGAAAAACGATCCATGACTGTCAAAATGACCGACTTCCCATTCACCTTAGGCAGAGCTTCAATGAAATCCATGGCCACATCTGACCATATCAGGAAGGCACCTCAAGTGGCTTAAGAAGACAGGCCGGCTGAAAATGTTCACTCTTATTTCGTTGACAAACCATGCAAGACCGAACGAAATCCTGAACGACACTCCGATCATTAGGCACAGGAAAATCTGCACGGAGACGACATAAGGTCTTATGAACCCCTTCATGTCCTGTACCATGGACCATGTCCAAGATAAAAGAAAGAAGACCCGAGGAAGCTGCCACAAACACACGGCCTTTGAATAAGATGAGACCATCCACCACTGACCATGGTGCAGACTTGGCACCACCCCTGATAGAATCATGCAAAGTTGACAGTGTGGAGTCCCCATTGAGCTCCTGACGCATATCATCGAAGAGAGCAAACTGTGGAGCAGAAAAGCCAATGCCTTACCCACCTGTTCATCTCGTCTGGACAGGGCATCAATGACGACGTTGAGGACGTCGGGTTTATACTCAACAGTGAAATCAAAACCCAGCAACTTGCTTGCCCACTGATGCTGTGGAATGGTGGACAGACGTTGATCGAGAAGAAAGCGTAGGCTTCGATGATCAGTACGTACCACGAATGGCCGGCCCCAAAGATACGGTCGCCAATGACGCACTGCTTAAACGAGCCCAATCAACTCACGTTCATACGCAGCAAGCTTGGCATGGTGAGGTGCTATGGTCTTACTGAAGAAAGTGACGGCCCCAGCCCCTTGGTGGAGAACAGTACTGAATCCTAACCTAGAAGCGTCACATTCCACCACGAAAGCTCGATCAAAAGCTGGTAATTGCAGGATAGGAGCTTTAGTCAAGGCGCGTTGCAATGTCCGGAAGGCGGACTCTGCGGCTTCAGTCCAACGGAAACCATCTTTCTTGAGGAGGGCAGTAAGAGGAGCCGCTAGGGAACCAAAATTTCGGATGAACCGGCGGTAATATCCGGCGAGCCCCAGGAACCCGCGAACTGCCCGAGCAGATGACGGCACCAGCCAATCCAGCACCGCCTGAACCTTGTGCTTGTCCATGGCCACTCCCTGCTCAGAAATAACATGGCCCAAATATGCAACAGATGAGAGCCCAAAGTCACACTTGGAGTGCTTGAGAAATAGTTGGTGATCCTGCAATGTCCTGAACACAGTGCGGACATGGCGAAGGTGATCCGACCACGATGAGCTATAAATGAGGATATCATCAAAGAAAACTGGAACGAACCGACGAAGAAAAGGAAGCAGTATGTCGTTCATCATGACCTGGAAGGTTGCCGGAGCATTCATCAGACCGAATGGCATGACCAGGAACTCGAAGAGGCCCTGATGAGTGCGAAACGCTGTCTTCTCCACGTCGTCCAGATGCATCAACACCTCAAGATAGCCTGAGCGCAGGTCCAGCTTTGTGAAAAATTTGGCACCGCGAAGCTCATCCAGAAGCTCCTCGACCACTGGGATGGGAAACTTGTCCTTGATGGTCTTGTCATTGAGTGCGCGGTAGTCGACGCAGAACCTCCATGTACCATCTCGCTTACGAATCAGAAGTGCCAGAGAGGAAAACGCCGACGAACTTGGTCTGATGACGCCCAGACGGAGCATGTCGTCGCACTGGCGCTCGAGTTCATCCTTCTGTACGTGAGCGTAGCGATAGGGCCTAACGGCCACAACGCATGTGCCTGGCTTGAGCCTGATGCGGTGACTCAGATGACACTAGGGCGGAACACCCTGGGGCTCAGAGAACAGCCCATCAAATTCCTCCAACAGAGCATCCATCAGCTCCCCACCCTGCCCAGAGATAGTAGCCACGGCTAGACCTGGAGTAGTATCCACCCCGACCCACGTTATGCGCTTGCCGTCACGAACGAAGCACATCGTATGCCTGGCAAAATCCCACATAATAGGACCTACCGAGCCAAGCCATTGGACACCCAACACCATGTCGTACTCACCGAGGGGAAGGGCATAGTAATCAAGGTCGAAGGCCTCCCCCCCCATGTGCACCGTCTGACCAACGCACTTGCCCGGCGATGCCACCCGATCACCGTTTGCAACAGCCACTGAGAGTCCCACGCAGGGTTGCAGATGAAGCCCGGCTTGCTGAGCCATCTTGACGTCGATGAAATTATGGGATGAGCCAGAATCCAGAAGTGCTACTGCAGTCGCCATCCCCACGGAGACGTAAACCTTCATGGTTTGGACACCCCGCGCCCTGACGCCCGTGAGTGCATGCAAGGAAATTCCTGACGTTCCCTGGCCAAGAGTGAGTGCTACAGATTCAAGGACATCCTCTGCGTCATCGAAGCAGACGATCTCGATAATGAAAAGTTTCTTGCACCGGTGTCCCATGACAAATTTCTCGTCGCAGTTGTAACACAGTCCCTCGGCACGGCGTTGCGCCATCTCAGCTGGCGACAGACGACGATGCGGCAGTGCAACCGCTAGTGATGTAGACTTGCTCGAGCCCGGTGCCGCTAATGCAGACGACACGTCCTGAACTGTGGTCGTCAAAGGCTGTTGCGTGGTTGTTGACGACGCATTGGAGGGAGCACGGAAATTGCTGCGACTGCCCTTCACCGGTCCTGGATCGGATGGCGACAGCGACATACGCTGCTCGTATGCGCGAGCGAGTATTGTGGCATCGTCGAGAGTGCCTGGACGCCATAACGCGATGTCGGTCTTCAGCGGATTTACCAAGCTGGCTGTGTACATGTGCACCAATTGGGATTCTGTCAAGTCGGCGTCGCGACATGCCAAGGACAGAAATTTGTCCGTGTAGTCCTCCACGGAGCCGGAACGGCGCAGTAACATTAGCTCCACAATGGCGCTGTCCGTCATTGGAGGCCCAAAGCATGTTTGTACTAGCTGCGCAAAGCGGCGCCAGGCCGAAACGCCGGACGTCATCTCCAGACGATAATACCACAGCCGCGCCGTCCCGGTGAGGTGCAAGGCCGCATACAAGACTCATCGGCGTTCCGGCGTGTTTTGGGCATGGAAAAATGTCTCACATCAATTAAGCCAAGGCAAGGGATCTTCTTTGCCATCGAACGTCGGGAACTCCAAGCGGGCGCGCGGGTGGAAACGCGGGTCGTTGGAGTCGTTGTCATCCTCGTGTCCTTCATGATGGCGAAGTGGATGCGGTGGTGGGAGCGCTCCTGAAGGGCGCTTGGGTGGCCCATTGGAGCTCGGAGGTGACTCGGCCTTGTCGTTGTCCACCGGCTTTTTGCCCTCGCGTTGCGACGTCTCGATGCACACGAGTGCGAGGTTTAGGGCGCGGACTTGCTCCGCGTTCTCGAATGCGGACGCTTGGAGCGTCACCACCTTCTCCGGCAAATTCTCTAGTTTGGAAGCCAAGGGGCGCAGGGGCTCCAGTGTGTCGAACTTGGCAGAGAGGTCCTCGATCTTGGCCGCGGCATCCGTGACGGACTTGGCGAGGTTGCGCACCGATATGGCGAGCTCGCCGAGCTCATTCTTCATGTCCGCGATTTCAGCCATGGGCACAGAACCTGGTTCGACTGATACCAAGTTGTCACGGAGGGAAAGATTGTTGGACGGAAGGTGACGTAGATTGTATTTGAAGTGGGTTACAGGACGTGGTCCTCGACCTCGCCGGCGTGGAGGAGCCGTGGCAGCTCGACCACGCACCGATGAGGCAGCACGACGAGGACGTAGATGAATACAATCTAAAGCCTAAATCTCTAACTCACGCAGGATGTGGACTTATATAATGCCCAGCCCATTTACAACTCCTCAACCAACTTATTCTGCCAGCTAATTTCCTAAACAAACTAATATTATCTCTAACAAACGGTTGAGGACAGAAGAACTTCTTGTTAGCCTTGTGCGCCACGTGATGAACCTTCTGCTTGCTTTCTCCTCCGGCTATACGATAAACCCCACATAACATACCATCCACTGCATACATTGGTAAGAACTTGGTAAGAACATGTGTGAGGGTGTGGTTCCACAAAGGCTAACAACATAATTCATATGGCTTTTGTTGATCACTAACCATGTCAGACGACGTTCCTGTATTGTATAGTCACTTGCAGGAGGTAACAAAGGAGCTGAAGGATCTCTTCACGAAGGAGTTGAGCAAGCTAACGACGGAAGTCAAGGCTGCCTGTCATACAATTGAGGGTGTGGACAAGCGAGTCACCACGCTGACAACAAGGGTTCAACAACTCGAGTCCAACCCCCCAAGCGCAAAGAAGAGGATGCTTATGACAAAGATTACCTGGATGACGATGACGATGTTATCTTTAGATCTGATGGCAAGCTTGATCTCATCAAGACCAGAGCCGAGAAGTTACGTCATCGTCGTCTTCCCAAAAATACAACATGTATGAGAGGTAACAGGAACAGACGCAATCAAGGTGATGCATCCAGCCCAGGCATGGGGTTGGCCGAGGCCCAACAAATTAAGGTTGCCCAGCTCCCAACAGTTCTTAGGCACACCCACTAAAGGAAAGGCTCAATCTCCCTAAACGACTAGTCTGATAGGAGAAGGGTGTCTCTCCCTTTTAAGGTGGCTTCCTCCTTCTTCGCTAAGCGAGGTGGGATAATTCGGACGTGCACGACTGCCGCCTACACTGTTGTGCGTCTGGCCAAATCGCGTGCACGGCTGCCACCTACACTGTTGTGCGCCTGGCCAAACCGTGCTCCCGTTGGGCCACGACTGCCGCCTACACTGTTGTGCACCTGGCCAAACCGGTTACACGGCTGCCGCCTATGCTGTCGTGCGCCCGGCCAAATCATGTCCAAGGATGTCCTCACCATGAGGTAATGATGATCCTTACGCCAAAGTTAAATTTACTATACCTTCTTTTTATGGGAGTTTTTATGCGAAGGAATATCTAGATTGAGAGATGACAGTAGAACAGAAATTTGCTTCCCACCTTGTTCCTGATCAACATAAAGTTAGACAACACACTAGTGAATTTAAGGATTTTCCTATAATCTGGTGGCAAGAATGTGCTTCTTTAAACATGCAACCTACTTCATGGAGTGCTCTTAAACTTGCAATGCGTGATCATTTTGTTCTACCTCTTATAAGAGTGATTTGCGTAAGAAGTTGCAACGTTTAGAACAGGGAAATATGTCTGTTCAGGAATATTATGCCAAGCTACAAAAGAGTATGGTTTGTTGCGGGGTAGTAGAGGATCCGAAGGATAAAGTATGTCATTTTTATGGTGGTTTGAGACGTGAAATTCAGGATATTGTTGACTATAAAGATTTTACTACCAACCAATTATTCCAGCGTGCTATGCTTGCAGAAAAAGAATTACAGGGATGAACCAAGACCTTCACGCCACCAGCAAGTACACGAGCGATGCCACCATCGAGTACACGTTCGACACCATCAGCACCGGCACCAGCTTCTGAGGTATGCAGTATGTCTAATGTGCAGGCCCAACAGAACAAGAAACTGACTCCTACTGATAAGAACTTGTCGAGTAAGTCTGCAAGCATCATGTGCCACCGCTGCAAGGGCATGGGCCATGTCATTAAGGATTGTCCAAGTGTTCGTGCTTTTATCGCTACACCCGATGGTACTGGATATGTAAGTGCTAGTGATGTTGAAGATGATTTAGTTCTTGCGGCTAACGTTGTTGCATATTCGAAGGATGATGAGGGTGAGGCAATTGACTCGGTTGCCGCATCAACGGGATTCCGTAACTTGGTTCTTGTGTAGTGTATGTTGAGTTCACAAGTGGAACATGAGGACACGGAGAAGATCCAACGCAAGAATTTATTTCACATGTTCCTCATCGTCAAGGATTGTCGTGTGCTCACCATAATTGATAGCGGGAGTTGCAACAACTTGGTGAGTTCAGATTTGGTAGAGAGGATTATCTTGCCAACATGCCTAATTTCAAACCCCTACCACTTAGAATGGCTGAATAGTAGTGGTCAAGCTAAGGTAACAAGATCAGCATGTATACATTTTTCTATTGGTTCTTATCATGATTATGCTGATTTTGATGTTGTATCGATGCAAGCATCATCTCTTTTGTTGGGTAGACCATGGGAATTTGATAATGATGTTGCACACCATGGAAGAACTAATACATATACTTTCTTGCATAAGAATAAGAAAATTACTTTGCTTCCTTTATCTCCTATTGATATTTGGAAACACTTTCAAGAGCTTGCTGAAAAAAATAAACCTAAAACCGCTAGTGTTGCATCTTCTGATGATAAACAAAAAGGAATTAGATTAAAAGGACGTTCTTTTATTGCTACTACATCCGTTGTTGCTGCATTATGTGATAACCCTTATGCTCCTTGTTATACTATGCTTGGTCGAGATATGTGTTATCTTTGTTATATTATGATTTGTCTCGCCTAATCCTATATAGCAATGCGCCGCAAACCGGGTAGGTATCCAAGTTCTCATTTTCAGGGCCGTGATACAAGATACAGTTGTTTGTACATGCGTGCATCTTCTACACATCCAATCCAAGAGGGCAAACAACTTTTTTTGCTTCATATGTTGACTAGGGCAGTTCATTACCCTCAAGAAGCATGTTCTTTCTAATTTTCATGATCTCCCCGAATCCTTTATCACTGACACCATTTTTTCTTTCCATTGCGACATCTCCAACATGCTGCCCAACCTTTTGTGCCCCTATTTGCAAGCTGGATACAAAAACTTTTTATGATCCTCCAACATCTAGCAACACTTGACCTAGTTCATCAGGTGGGTACTCTTCTTCAGCATTCTGTTGACCCTCATCCATTGGTTCATCTTCCAAGGCACCAGCTGCATATAGAGCCCAGTCTGGAATGTCATTTTCATCATCGTCTTCTTCTTCTTCCTCTTCCATCACAACTCCAGGTTTACCATGCTTTGTTCAAAATGCGTAGTTCGAGATGAAACCGTTTTCATATATGTGGGACAATAGAGCGCATCTTCTCGAGTATTCCTTGTTCCTTCCGCGACCTACTGTCCTCTGTCGCATCAAGAAAAGCTTCTACGCCATAAATCCATGTGATGGTACTTCGACTGTCGTACATCCATTGCCGGTTCATCTGCAATTGAATTCAAAATATTGGCAATTTGAATTAAATAAAAAAGTGCTCGTTATCTCATTTTCTAAGAATCATAAATTTCTCTAAATATAAAATATGAAAAAAGCACAAAGATCATGAAAAAAGAGAGGGTGAAGTTGCTAACCTTTGAAGCACTTGGTTGAGTGAAATCCCCGCAAATCCTGAGAAAAATGGGAAGCACCTCCCCTCTAAGACAAAATGGAGACAAAGAAGCTTGCATAATGATATATACACGCGTCACTTGAAATTAATTAAAAAAATCAGTCTAATAATTTGCCACATGCAAACAATCCAATAAACGTTCTCC
The DNA here is from genome assembly GCA_033239725.1 of Echinochloa phyllopogon. NCBI lineage: Eukaryota > Viridiplantae > Streptophyta > Magnoliopsida > Poales > Poaceae > Echinochloa > Echinochloa phyllopogon. The sequence continues at coordinate 38,491,026 of BTCW01000018.1, forward strand.
TTAAGTATAGTCATCAAGTTTACATGTCTCTAATTAATGTATAAATAAAAAATCATATCACTTGGAATACTAATTTTGTCAAATAATAAATAGTAATTTCCAATGGAGGGAGTAATTAGTAACAAATAAACTTTATGCTATCAAAAGCTTACATAATGATATATACATGTGTCGCTTTAAATTAATTGAAAAAATCAATCTAATCATTTTCCACATGAATACAATTCAATAAATGTTTTGCTTAATTAAAGTCATCAAGTTTACATATCTCTAATTAATAAAGAAATCATGGCCATTCTCTCTTGTTATAAAAACTACAAATTCTCTAAGCGTAAAACATGAAACAAAACACAAAGAGCATCAAAGAAAAAGAGGATGAAGTTGCTAACCTTTAGCGCACTTAGATGAATAAAATCCCCACAATTGTTGAGAAAAATGGGCAGCACCTCCCCTCTAACATGCCATGGAGGAAGAGGAGAACTCGAGCTATCTGTTTGCTTGAGCTCGGGGAGTAAGGTGACTAGATATATAGGAGATCATTTAGTACTGGCTGGGGGCTCCAGCCGGTAGTAGTACCGACTGGAGCCCCCAGCCGGTACTAAACTGCCCCCACGGGCACTACGCTCCAGAACCGGTACCAATTGCATGCAGTAGTACCGGTTCTGTTTTGGCTGGTACTAATGTATGCGGACGAATGTGCACATTTCTACTAGTGATTTCACTGGTGGTAACACCAACACCCACACAAAATCATCTATGTTTTCTTCTAATTATGACACACACATACACACCACCGCCAAAAAAAAAACCCACACACCTAGACACACAGGCATAGACAAACACCAACAAACCTTGGTAAAATGTTTTAGATGGATAAAATGAGAAAGCAAAGGAAATGGCTGCTAACCTTAGCTCTAGTATGCATAATCTTGCGTCAAACAAAAATCAGCAGGACAATCTTCGTTCTATGGATTAAGCAAGGGAAGAGCTCTAGCTCAATTCGTACCGTGTAAAAACCAATAGAAAAACAACATTTTAAAAAACGAAAGGAAAAACATGAAATAAAGTAAAGTAGGTGACAGAAACTATGCTAAGACGAGTGCCTTAGTGGCCGGCGACGTGCACCGCAAGATCGCATCGACCTTTGGAGGTGGTGTATCGGTTGCTAAGGCGCAACATCCTCGGATAGTTGTAGTAGAGCCATGAATGTCTCCTTCTACCACAAATCGAGTTATCATTTAGAATCTCATAAAAAAAGATTGGGCTTCAACCCTAACAGGTCTCCATCACGTGGGGAGGCTTGCGCCGGTGCCTCGACACAACACAGGGCGATGGGTGGCGCTAGCCATACATGGCAACAACGCGGGTTGCGGTCCTGGAGTGGGCAACAGTGGGTACCGGATAGGAGGGGAGCATGGCGACGGTCTAGCGGCGGCGGGCTTCTAACTGTCGGCAAGCGGCATGAGATTTTTTTATTATTTTTAATCCTCTCCAGGGGTAGGCGATGCCATGACCCGCCCCAACAAATAGAATTGCAGCTATGGGTGGCCACCCCGCCTGCAAACACGCTATTCTTAGATGTGAAAAGCAGGCATGGGTGGCGATTCCGCTACTGCAAATAGCTTTTTAACTAGCCCTAAAAACCATTTATATAGTAGTGTAGTACAGTGGCGAACTAGGGGTAGCCGGCAGGGGGCATGGCCGCCCCCAACAGAAATAAAATTTTGTACTACCCCTTCTTCAACTCAAACTAATATAAGATACATCTATTAAGGTAATCTATATCCCTGATTTCCAAACATTTCCCTATTCAATTTTTTGTCCTATAATAGTATATAATTTTTTAATAAATTTATGCTAAATTTTATTATTAAACCAATGTAAAACTTAAAAGCAAGACAATTTATTTTTTTGGAAATTTAAATGAACATGTAATATATATTGATATTTTTACAAACTATTTGTTTTTTCATTGCCATTACTTAGTTAATTACTATATAATCATGGCTAGCTAGCATATACATGTGCACAATAAAAAATTGAGGCAAATTACTAAATTCCAATGTTTGTCTAGCCGGTTGGTCCCCTTTAAATTTATCTCCAGTTCTGCCACTAGTGTAGCGTGTTCTTGATTAGCATGCTAGTGTACCGGCAAAAAAATGCTAGTGTACTTTTAATTTTTAGATTAGATCATGGTATCTGTATCTCTCTTGAAAACTATGCCCGTAAAAATAGATTTTGACGCTAAACAATTTTTTGTGCAGACTGTAATTAAGATATAAGTTACGACTATTCACCTTATATTGATCAAACCGTAAGGTGGAACTGTCCTCCCCTTTATCCCAAAAATAAAATAGTATAGAAACTTTTGGACAGATTAAGAGTGGATGAAACAGATGCATCTACGTGCTCGAGTTACATATACAAAGCGGAGGGAATATGTTCAAAAGATTAGCATGTTTATGCATATATGAGGTTAGTGCTTTAGATTATGCTTTTCCTAAAACAAAACTTGAATCCCATGGTATCATTATTTTTTGGACGAAGAGAGTAAGTTATGGAATCAATCTTTTAGTTTGATCAAATCTTGGCATAATATACTCCTATCAATCAATATGGGATGCATGTACATACCCATTGGCAAAACAGTTCTCGAGAGTCGAGAAAGGAACTGACGAAACTATGGAATCCGATGTTCAAATGAATTATCCGCACGTCTTACTGATATGTTGAAAAAATAATAATATGTGGCAGAAATTTATAACAATTGGCTCTCCCTTCTGAACTCTGATTCCATGCCTGCATGTGCATGGCTTTAATGCTGCGTGCAAGTCAACCCATGGACTAGTTAGCAAATCGAAGCGCAAACGTGATAGAAGATGGACAGCAAGTTCAAATAACTAATAAACATCACTGAGACGTACACTGACAAACACACGGTAGCTGCCAGCTAGCTGGGATAGCAGCTTGGCTGCGAACTGAGCTTGCTGGTTAGGATTCAGTTGAGAGCATTTGAGAGTTCTAGCTGTGTTGGAGCGAGCTTCAGGGAGATGAGGGGCGGAAGGCACAAGACCAAGAAGCATGGGAGCAGCGCGGCAGCGCTGTGGCTCTTGCTGCCTCTTCTTGTCTTGATTGTGCTCAAGACCAACCTCCTCCCGCAGGTTGCACGCTGTAAGTCTCATTTTCATGATGTTGCAGAAGAAAGATTGCTTCATTTTTTCCCGACCATCTTTTGTTTCCTCGCAGTTATAATAACCAGAGCCGTCTCCCCTCATGACATTAATTTGCTTTTTCCATCGTTCTTTTTCCAAGAAGTATGCTAGGCACATGAAGTTTATAAGGATTTTACCTGGAAAATTCCCATGCGAGGGCATTACCCAAGTCAATCTCGCTTCTCTGGAAATAAGTTGTTTTGAAATACTAATAGTGCCGGCAGACCAAACCTTTTCTCCTGGTTGATTATGGAACGTGAATATCCCATTCTGATCTGCATCTCTGGAGATGAAGACAGGGGATGTTTAATAATTGTCCATATATCACTTCCGTAGAACACTAGAACAACGGTTCAAGCTCAGATTATGTACTTGAACTTGTTTGCAATCGAATACATATTGTGTCCAAAATTAAAGATTAATATATGGTGCTATAGTCACCACCCTATTCTTGTGTGTCCTGGAAGAGTAATGCCACTTGACATAGAATGCCAAAGATCTGCAAAGAAACAACTGTGTATTCCATCAATTACTTCAGCTCTCTTCCTCGATTCGTACTAACAAGAGTATACTCCATGTGACCTCTCATTCGAATTCAGATTCCATTGTCGGCTCACCACCTTCTGCAGCACCAAGAGACGAGAGGACTGGCAACGTTGATGCGACGAAAGGTAATTAACTACACAGTTCTGCAGAACCAAGGTTTACATATTCAAGAGTGACTAGTAGTGTGCCGTGCCTTCACGTGTCACTTGCACGGAACTATGATCAAAATGAAATTATCATTGATGGTTCAACAGGAGCAAATTTTATTTGACTTAATTTGTCATAAGGAAATTAAGAACCATCTACGATAGGCCATTAAAGGATTGGAGCCAGATAAGCTAATTCGTGGGATTAGATTACAGCAATGAGATACCTCCGCAAGTATGCAGCCCATGAGAATGTGTATAAAACGTAGAAGCCATAAACTTAAGAAAATTCATTCGTGAGTCAGCACTACGAAACTTGAATATTGTGATAGCCATGTCAGTGTTTCCCGCGATCTAGGTTAGTGGAATAGCATTTTTATCTTGTGCAGCACAAGTTGCCCGGGCGACCAAATAAATATTCTAACCTCTAGCCAGTAGCTAGCTACCATTAGGTAGCAGGCACACTTAACTTCAAGCAGTCTAGTACAATAATTAATATTTTGATGTAGGTATTCATTATAGTTTGTTTATTAACAATACAATACAGTGCAAGTGCATTTTTGTCACTATATTTAATTATCTCTAGATTACAACTAATATTAGTAGAAAAAGTGTCATTTGTCCCCCTTGGAGGGACCATTAGTCCCGATTTCCCAACCGGGACAACGACACTTAGTCCCGGGCACATAACCGCGACTAAAAGGGGCCTTTAGCCCCGATCGATAACGCGGACTAGGACTAAAGAGTCCTAAAAAAATAAAAAAGCGTTGAACCTAGGAGAGGCCACCGCACGGGCGCGCCGTCCCAAGTCACAAGTTGCTCAGTTGACGAAATAAATATTCTAACCTCTAGCTAGTAGCTGGCGACCATTAGGTAGCAGGCATGCTTAACTTCAAGCAGACTAGTACAATAATTAAGCATAGTGTGCTCAACTATTTCTTCGTGCAGTCCCGATCAGTATCTCTTAATCAATATAGTATGATTAATATTTTGATGTAGGTATTCATTATATTTTTTATTTACAATACAATGCAGTGCAAGTGCATTTTTATCACTATATTTAATTATCTCTAGATTACAACTAACACGTAGAAAAGTTTCATTTATCCTGGTTGGGAGGGACCTTTAGTCCCGGTTTCCCAACCGGGACAACGGCGACTAGTCTCGGGCACATAACCGCGACTAAAAGGGGCCTTTAGCCCTGGTCGATAACACGGACTAGGACTAAAGGGTCCTAAAAAAAAGAAAAGCGTTGAACCTAGGAGAGGCCACCGTACGGGCGCGCCATCCCAAGTCACAAGTTGTCCAGTCGACGAAATAAATATTCTAACCTCTAGCTAGTAGCTGGCGACCATTAGGTAGCAGGCACGCTTAACTTCAAGCAGACTAGTACAATAATTAAGCATAGTGTGCTCAACTATTTTTTTGCGCAGTCCCGATCAGTATCTCTTAATCAATACAGTATGATTAATATTTTGATGTAGGTATTCATTATATTTTTTATTTACAATACAATGCGGTGCAAGTGCATTTTTATCACTATATTTAATTATCTCTAGATTACAACTAACACTAGTAGAAAAAGTGTCATTTATCCGGGTTGGGAGCACCTAGTCCCGGGCGCATAGCCGGGACTAAAAAGGGCCTCTGGTCCCGGTCGGTAACACGGACCAGGACTAAAGGGTCTTAAAAAATAAAAAAAAGCATTAGCTTAGGGGAGGCCACCGCACGGGCGTGCCTTCCAAGTCACAAGTTGCCCGATCCACGAAATAAATATTCTAACCTCTAGCTAGTAGCTAGCGTCCATTAGGTAGCAGGCACGCTTAACTTTAATGAGACCAGTACAATAATTAAGCATAGTGTACACAACTATTTTTTTACGCAGAGCACATCAGTATCTCTTAATCAATACAATATGATTAATATTTTGATGTTGGTATTCATTATATTTTGTTTATTTACAATGCAATGTAGTGCAAGTGTATTTTTGTCACTATATTTAATTATGTGTAGATTACAACTAACACCAGTAGAAAAAGTGTCATTTGTCCCGTTGGAGACCTTTAGTCCTGGTTTCCCAACCGGGACAACGGCCCAGTCCCGGATGCACAACCTGGACTAAAAGGGGCCTTTAGCTCCGATCGGTAATACGGACCAGGACTAAAGGGTCCCAAAAAAAATAAAAAAACGCTGAACCTAGGGGAGGCCACCGCACGCGCGCGCCGTCCTAAGTCACTAGTTGCCCGGTTGACCAAATAAATATTGTAACCTCTAGCTAGTAGGTAGCTACCATTAGGTCGCACGCAAGCTTAACTTCAAGCAGACTACTACAATAATTAAGCAAAGTGTGCTGAACTATTTCTTTCCCTGGAGCAAATTAGTATCTCTGAATCAATACAATATGATTAATATTTTGATGTAGGTATTCATTATATTTTGCTTATTTACAATAAAATGAAGTGGAAGTGCATTTTGACACTATATTTAATTATCTGTAGATTACAACTAACACTAGTAGAAACAATGTCATTTGTCCCAGTTAGGAGGGACCTTTAGTCTCGGCTTTCCAACCGGGACAACGGCGTCAGGACTATCCTTTAGTCCCAGGCGCACAACCGGGACTGAAGAGGTGACCCCTTTAGTCCCGGGCGCACATCCGGAAATAAAAAGAGACCTTCAGTCCCGATCGGTAACACGGACTAGGACTAAAAAAAGGGCGTACCCAGTGCTGTAGGCTTCCCGCACTGTGCGGGGTCTGGCTAAAGGGTCCCAAAAATTAAGAAAAGCATTAAACCTAGGGGAGGCCACCGCACGCGCACGCCATCCCAAGTCACAAGTTTCCCGGTCAACGAAATAAATATTCTAACCTTTAGCTAGTAGCTAGCTACCATTACGTAGCAGGCACGCTTAACTTCAAGCAGACTAGTATAATAATTAAGCATAGTGTGCTCAACTATTTCTTTGCACATAGCAAATCAGTATCTCTTAATGAATACAATATGACTAATATTTTGATGTAGGTATTCATTCTATTTTGTTTATTTTCAATACAATGCAGGGCAAGTGCATTTTTGTCACTAAATATAATTATCTCTAGATTGCATCTAATACTAGTAGAAAAGGTGTCATTTGTCCCGGTTGGGAGGGACCTTTAGTCCCGGTTTTCCAACCAGGACAACGGCGCCGGGACTAAAAGGGGTCTTTAGTCCCAGTCGATAACACAGGACTAAAGGGTCCCAAAATAATTAAAAAAAACAATGAACCTAGGGGAGGCCACCGCACGCGCGCGCCTTCCCAAGTCACAAGTTGCCTGGTTGACGAAATAAATATTCTAACCTCTAGCTAGTAGCTAGCTACCATTAGGTAGCAGGCACGTGTAACTTCAAGCATACTAGTACAATAATTAAGCATATTATGCTCAACTATTTATTTGTGCAATGCAAATCAGTATCTCTTAATTAATACAGTATGATTAATATTTTGATGTAGGTATTCATTATATTTTGTTTATTTACAATACAATGCAGTGCAAGTGTATTTTGTCACTAGTAGAAAAGGTGCCATTTGTCCCGGTTGGGAGGGACCTTTAGTCCCGGTATCCCAACCGGGACAACGACGCCGGGACTAATGGGGTGACCCTTTAGTCCCGGGCGTATGGCCAGGACTTAAAGGGGCCTTTAGTCCCGGTCAGTAACACAGACCAGGACTAAAAGGGTCCAAAAAAAATAAAAAAGCGTTGAACCTAGGGGAGGCCACCCCGCGTGCCGTACCATTAGCTAGCAGGCACCTTAACTTCAAGCAGACTAGTACAATAATTAAGCATATTGTGCTCAACTATTTCTTTGCGCAATGCAAATCAATATCTCTTAATCAATACAATCTGATTAATATTTTGATGTAGGTATTCATTTTGTTTATTTACAATACAATGCGGTGCAAGTGCATTTTTGTCACTATATTTAATTATATGTAGATAACAGCTAACACTAGTAGCAAAAGTGTCATTTGTCCTGATTGGGAGCCAACCTCCCAACCGGGACAACGGTGTTGGGACTAAAGGGGTGACACGGACGGGGACTAAAGGACGCGCGTGCGGTGCCTAGGATTCAAACCCTAGACCTCTGCCTCACACAAGCCTCCCCAACCATCTCACCCACAGAGCACATGTGATACATAGGAGGTTGCTTTTCTTTTAAATTATTCCGTGGAGTACCTTTAGTCCCGGGTGGGAATACCAACCGGGACTAAAAGACACCCTTTATTCCCGGTCGGAGTTTCCACCCTATCCCGAGAAATTTAGTCCCGGTCGGTGTTTCCACCCCACCCGAGACATTTAGTCCCGGTGTTTCCACCCGGAACTAAATGTCTCGGGATCTAGTCCCGGGTGGGAACACCAACAGTAACACCAACCGGGACTAAATGTCCTCCGGGACTTAGAAAAAATGCAAACCAGGACTAAAATGATATTTATCTCGGGAAAAAATGCGACCGGGACTAAAGGGATAGATAGAAAGTCAGTTCTCTGCTAGTGTAACAAAATAAAATCCCTGCGCAACAATCAGGGGAAATAAAAGATAGCACTCGAGTACTGAATACTTACTACCGTAGGTTCCATCTTTACAATACATTGATTCTCCTTAACCCCATAGTAGATGCAGAAAAAATGTCCAAGAATTGTAACAAAACATATCAAAAGTTATTCCTGCTAGCTAGTCATCACGTACTATTCTGTCATTATTTCGTATGCAGATGTGGCAACAGCAACAGTAGGAAGCAAGTTAACCTGCAACTTCAGCAATCGTCAAGCCAACACCTGCACCATGGAAGGCGACTTGCGCGTCCACGGCAAATCCGCCACCGTCTACGTCGTCTCGGCGTCCACTTACCAGCCGGAGAACTCGACGATCAAGCTCCGCCCGTATGCACGAAAGTGGGAGGACCAGGTCATGCTGCTGGTTCGTGAGGTCACCGTGCGATCCAGCCCGCGAGCGCCATCATCAGGCGCCGAGGACGACATCACCCCACCGGAGTGCTCGGTCTTGCACGACGTGCCGGCCGTGGTCTTCTCCACCGGCGGCTACAACCGCAACTTCTTCCACGTCATGACCGACGTGATCATCCCGCTCTACCTCACGGCCCGTGAGTACAGCGGCCGCGTGCAGCTGCTCGCCACCGACTACGAGCCCCAGTGGATCGCCAAGTACAAGGCCATTCTCGCCGCGTTGTCCACCTACCCCGTCATAGACATGGACTCGGAGGACAGCGTGCGCTGCTTCCCGTCGGTTCGTGTCGGGCTGGAGAGCCACAAGGAGCTCGGCATCGTCCCGGGCCTCTCCCGCAACGGCTACACCATGGTCAGCTTCCGAGACTTCATCCGCTCTGCCTACTCGCTGCAGCGGCCACGGGCGGCGCCCGTGAGCAAGAGCTCCGGACGGAAGCCTCGGCTCGTCCTGATCCTGCGGCGCAACTCGAGGCAGCTGATGAACGAAGCCGACGCCATCGCCGCCGCGGCCAATGCGGGCTTCGAGGTGGTCGCCGCAGGGCCGGACGATGTCAGTGACCTGGAGCGGTTCTCCGGGGTGGTGAACTCCTGCGACGTGCTGATGGGCGTGCACGGCGCTGGGCTGGCCAACATGCTGTTCCTGCCTCACAACGCCACGGTGGTGCAGATCATCCCGTGGGGCGAGCTCAAGTGGCCGTGCCGGCATTCGTTCGGGGACCCGGTGGCCCCCATGGGTCTCAGGTATCTGGAGTACGAGGCGACGGCGACGGAAACCACGTTGAACGAGACTTACCCCAGGGACCACGCGGTGTTTACCGACCCGCTCTCCATACACCGCCAGGGGTTCGACAAGGTGTGGAACATCTTCATCAACGGCCAGCACGTTATCCTGGACATCAAACGGTTCAGAGGGTTCATGGAGCAACTGTACCAAGCCATCACGACAGGAGTAGAGTAGCATCATCAGGTGGCGGCTGATGTGGGATATGGATCAATGAAATGTCTAATTCTGCCCTTATTTTTGCTTTTTATTTTTCACCGCCTACTCAGGATTGACGGATCCATTGCAATATGTAATTCTGCTGATATTTTTGCATGTTTGTTTTTCACCTACAGGGTTACCTGATTAACTAAAATAGCATCAGCTCCCGTGCCTATTCGAAAAAAAATCCTCCATCCCATAAAAAATGTACTTTTGATTAAAAAAATCCTAGAAAAGAATGCAATTTTAAGAGCAACTATATATTTCATTTCTTAACATAGATAATTGTGTGTCAAGTAACAACATTCATGTCTACTAGATCAGTGAGATTGAGATAGTTATTAAAGGTAGCATACGAGTCAATAACACTAATACATCTGAAAAAAAAAACTAGAACTGGATGGGAAGTGTTGAGAACCGTGGTAGAAAAGGGATGAAACAAACACGTAAATTCGGAAGAATTGAAATTAAGAGCATCTCCAAGAGACTCTCTATTTATCTTCCTTTAGTAAAAAAAATCATAAAAACGCATCCAACAGCTAATCTATCCAGCTCGCCATCCGTCCAGGCTCGTTATCCGCTCGTCCTTTTTTCCCAATGCCCCCGCTCACTATCCCCTCCTTGCCGCACCGCACCCGCGCCTCCCCTTCCCGCGCATATAGAGCCGAGGAGTGCAGAAGAGTCCACTTTTGAAGTCTGTTATCCTTTTGGTGTTTTTTTTCTTTCTTTTTTCTGTCATAGTGGACGTGGATCGCAAGGTTACAATATTCTTTTTTCTGTCTAGGAAATGGGATTAACGAAAAAATGATTACAGTCATAGCTTCTGTAGAACTGAAGAACTGAGCCTTCAACGATTCACCGTCAAGGTCATTTTAATTCCTCAGCTCTTCGGCGAGAATACAAAGGAATCAAAATAATACATATTGATGGATGATGGCTCAAGAATCCGTACCCATCATCCATCATTCCATCAAAGGAATCAAAATAATACATGTAAATCATGTCAAAGCAAATAATATTGGCGCCAATTGAGAAGTTACAATTGTTTACAGGTTTACTTATAATTTCATAGCCCAAGATATATGTCATTTGCTTCATCGTGCATGATGATTTGCATCAACACTAAAAACCAGCAAGAACTAAGTTGTGCTAGTAAAGCTAATTTCTGACAACCGGAACTTACTAAACACTCAAAATTTCTACCACGAAACATAAAATTGCGAAAAAATCCAAACCACTAGTCCACTACAATACTATAGTAATACATGGTACATGGTAGTAATTGAACAACCACGGGGGCTATGAGCTGGAAAAGAATGCCACCTTGAGCTGGGAGGAGAGCAGGTGCCCCTGGAACCGGCGATTGAGCTCAAATACCATGCGCGGGTGGAGCTCGACAATGACGACTGCCTTCACTCTCTCCCACCTTGAGGAGGCGCTTGGTGAGATTGCCCGACCCGGGCCCGATCTCAAGGACTGTGTTAGTGGGCTTGAGGCTGGCCTTGGCGACAATGGAGTCTACCAACGCAAGTTTCCGCAGAATGTGCTGCCCCTTGGACTTCTTGAACGGTATGCCGCCCTGCAACCGCACGCCGCCGCCGCCTCCGGCAGCCCCCACGCCATGGCACTTCTTTTGTATCTTGCCTCCCGCCATGGTGAGGGTTTCTGGCTCACACGCGGCCACTGCAGAAGGTGGAGAAGGAGGTGGCGGCGGCGGCGGTGGTGGGGTGTGGTGGATGGGCGGTGGCCGGTACGGGGTGAGAGAAGGAAGGAAACGGGATCGGAGAAGCATCTAGGCTTCTGGGTGGCTCCAATGCAGTGAGCGGAAGCCAGATAAAAGACGGCATTGAAGGCCCAATAGACCCATGACGCGTCATCTTCTTTCTCCTCCCGTCGGGTCAGCTTCTTCTTCTTCTCCGGCGCCGCTCCCCCACCCCATCTGTCTATCTCCGTATCCGGCCGCCGCCGCCGGATCTGCCTTCGCTGCCCCTGCCAACACTAATCGAGCCATGGTGCACCCACCCCCAGCACCACCGCATTAAATCCATCCATCGCCGCCCCCATCGCCGACCCTGCCCATCCGGTTGTCATCCCGCCGCCCCCGGCCGGTGGCTCCCGCCATCGTCCCCCGCCATATCGCCCGCCACCACCGCCGGGCATCCAGCCACCCCCAGACCTTCCTTCTAAGCCAGCGAACATCGATGACTTTACCCCCAAACTCTGGAGCCCTAACCCGTCGGCGGTGAGGAGGACGCGATGGCGTGGCTGAGCTCCAGTGCTGAGAAGAGGAGAAGACGAAGGGGATCGTGCGGCCCATAACAGCCGCACGAATCTTCAACACCGAAAGCCATGTAGCTTCCCGAAGCTACATAGGTTTTTCGAGGGTTCTGGGATTAAGGATTGGGCCCAAACTAGAAAGACCCATGGACTCAGATGGCCACGGTTTTTTCTGTTTTTTGGCCAAGTGCAGGATAGAAAGGATAGACAAGATGGTTTTGATTAGTTGGCCTTTCATGCACGCACATTGTGCAACTATAGAGCCCTATAGTGATACTTTATGTTGCCAATTGGAGAAGCTTCATTTAGAGATTGTACCTCATGGAACAACAACATCTCTATGCATTCTACCTTAAGAGAGCAAATTATTTTGGCTCAAGCAAAGGACAAGGGAGTCCAAATGATTAAGAAGGGCCTAGAACAAAATGAAGAAAAGTACAAGTGTTTTCGGGTTGACAACAACGGAGTACTTTGGTTTTGAGATCATCCAATGGTTCCTAAAGACCATGCTCTTAGGAAACAAATACTAGATGAGTCTCATTTATCCAAATTCTCTATTCACCTGGGAAGCACAAAAAAATGTACCAAGATCTCAAGGAAAATTTTTGGTGGACAAGAATGAAAAGAGAAATTGCCACTTATGTATCGGAATGTGACACATGCCAACGAGTCAAGGCTAGTCATTTGAAATCTGCCGAAACTCTAAAACCATTATCCTTTCCATCATGGAAGTGGGAGGGCATAAGTATGGATTTTATTGTGGGTTTGCCTCTTTCACCTCAAAGACATGATTTGATTTGCGTGATTGTAGATTGACTTACTAAAACCGCTCATTTCATTTCGGTGAACACTATATACACTAGCAAGAAGTACGCCATGATCTATATTAATCGAATTGTTTGCCTTCATGGTGTGCCAAAAACAATCATCTCCGATCGAGGTGCATTGTTTATAGCTCATTTTTGGGAACAATTGCAAACTTCCCTAGGCACCACACTTATCCGAAGTTCTGCTTATCATCCTCAAACTGATGGTCAAATCGAGAGGGTAAATCAAATATTGGAGGATATGTTGACAGCATGTGTGATTCACCATGGTAAAAATTGGGAACAATGTCTACCATTAGCGGAATTCTCCTGCAATGATAGTTATCAAGCTAGTTTGAAAATGGCACCATTTGAAGCATTGTATGGTCGGAGGTGTAGAACACCTTTGAATTGGTCTGAATCCGGAGAAAGAAATGTGTATGGACCCGACCTGGTTGTCGAAAGCGAAAAAGAAAGTGAAAATGATTCAAGAAAACCTTAAAGCCACTCAATCTCGCCAAAAGAGTTATCATGATCAAAGAAAGAAACCTATACAATTTCAAGTAGGCAATCATGTTTACCTCCGAGTGTTACCATCGAGGGGAGTTCAAAGATTTGGTGTGAAAGGAAAATTAGCTCGTTGATACATTAGACCTTTTCCAATAATTGAGCAATGTGGACCGGTAGCCTATCCAGTACATCTTCCATCTACTCTTGCTGCCATCCACAATGTGTTTCATGTCTCGCAACTCAAGAAATGTTTGTGAGTGCCTACCAAAAATGTGGCACAAGGAGTAATTCAACTAGAGCCTGATCATTCTTATGAAGAACGACCAATCAAAATTCTTGATTCAAAAGAAAGATCCACTTGCCATCGTCCCGTCAAGTTCTATAAATTCCAATGGAGTAACCATTCTGAAGATGAAGCCACTTGGGAACAAGAATCATATTTAAATTCCAATTATCCCATTTTTGTAGATTCCTACAAAGGTACCTAAACCCCACACTTTTCGAGCAATAAATCTCGGGAGGAGATTTCTTTAAGGAGGGTGGGCTGCGAAAACCAAGGTTTAATTATGCTAACAAGAATAACTAAACCTAAGTTGCATAGAAATGTCATGCATATTTCATACTATGCACTTGTATGTTTGTGTTTGCACTCAACTTAAATTGGTGCAAATGCGTGTGCATTTAAAATTCAAACTCAATTCTTCATGAGAAGCATCGTTTCATGTGCATAATACCATGTTTACACATGCTAAGCATCATCATAATCATATATGCTTCATATACATCATATATGTGCATGTGCTCATGTCCAAGATCTCATTTTTTGGCTAAGTCCTCTTGTAGGCCCCAAATTCAAATGAATTTTGTTCAACTTCTAATTCAGAAGTGCCCAAATATTTTTATATATTTACAAACTAGAGCTCAAAACCTTTCCAATGGTATATTGCAAGTTCAAAGCTTTTGAATTTAAATATTTCAAATTGGCAGTCAACTGATGGTCAAACACTGATTTGAATTCAGCAAAAATGTGATTTTTGGTCAAATTGACGAAGCCATCATTTGAAAAATATTTGAAAACATGAAATGCATGTCGCAACAAAAGATTCTTTATTGTCTGATCTTCAAAACTAGCCACTTGCTGCTCAAAATTACAACCTCTAAATATTTGAAAATTTGAGCACAAGATAGCTACTTGAAAGGATTTTCTGAAAATTCAAATTTCAAATCATTGACTGAAAGTAAAATTGCCCGATCTACTTTTTGGTAAACCTTTGGCGAAAACTTTCAATACCAAAGTTGTCGAGCTCTAAATTCTCTACAAAGCTGTAGTTCAAAAGGTTTTCGAGCGTAGTGCAAATATTTGGCGCAAATTCGATTTGAACGAGAGCTGTTAACGATTTAAACTCTATCTCTCTCTAGCTGGCCCCACCGCAACGTCAGCACCGGGCCCACTCGCCAGCTCGCCCGCGCCACCTGGCCGCAAGCCAGCGCAGCGTCGTGCCACATGCCCCCGCTCCCTCTGCCTAACCCGCCCGGCGCCCTTGCTCTCTCTCCGTCGGTCTCATTTCTCTCTCGCTCGCGCTCTCTTCCTCTCTCTCGCCGGAGCGCCGCCGCTCGCTGCCGTTCCACCGCTACACCGCCCCTCCTCCCCTCCTCCCCTCCCATTGCTCCAGTGACCTCTTCTTGACCCTCTCCACCTCTGCAACTTTGTTGCGCGGTGCCAAGCACACTTACGGCCACAAATAGCTCACCGACGAGTGAGCCTCCCCGTCGACAGACCAAACCAAGTCCTCTCCATCCAATCCAACCTCACAGGTAGAATTCCCATGGGAGATTCATACTCGCGCGCTCACCTAGGGGCCCAAGCCACCGATGTGCGCCACCGCTGCCGTGCGCCCGAGCCGCCGGTCCGTCATTCTTGGTGAACCCGGAGCTCCAGGGTACTACAAGAGGTAGAACTCGTGGTGTAGGTGTTCCAGGGGGAAATGAAGCCTGTGGACCAGCGCTATGGAAAGGATAAGGGCTAGTGCGGCCGGCAACGGCCCTCGACGCCATGAACGCCAGCCGAGCCGCCTTGTTTGGGGGAAGGTGTGAAGGAAGGAGAGAAAAAGGGAAGGAGTTGTCGGCCCTATGTTCCGGCATGGGGCGAAGCTAGTGGGATAACGCCAAGGGGAAGAGAAGGCAAATGATGGCGGTGCAGCCGCGCCATGGCGTGAACGCCGCCGTGCCCGCGCGCGGTCTGCGCGAGGTAGAAGAAGGGGCGAAGTTGATCCGGGGAAGAAATTGAAGGACGAGAAGTGGACCAAAGGAAGAGTTGGAGGAGGAAAGTTGGACTAGGCTGGCTTAGTTTCGGCCGATATGAGTTTTGCGCTGTTTCGTGAGAGAAGTAGTTCGCCAGGGGCTAGATCTGAAGTTTACAAGGGCTGATCTGCAAATAACCATAGACGTCAGGGGCTAGTCTGAAAGTTTGTTTTGTTTCTTTGTTGCTTTCGAGCTTATTTTCAAAAATTTGTCAAAATTCATAGAAAAATCCAAAAATAGTAAATCCAACTGTTTTGGAATCCTTGTTAGATTGTATTTCCAATGGTATAGCATGCATATATGTAAAAGATACTTTTATGTACGGAATTATTTTGTTCTTGTATGTGATCCTTTTATCATGTTTATTGCATAATAAATGGTAGAAAAAATGCTAAAATGGAAATTCTTGTTGCACTGAATTCCTGGAAACTAGATCTACTCAATTTAGTAGCATGCATAGGCAGCAAGTCTACTTTTCTAATAGATTCAAATTTGTATTTACATTCATGCTTGGAAACTTGAAATATTTATATTTAATTTTCTGTGCATAAATTTCGCCATGGCATATGCTGGTATCTATACTGAGATACACATTTTAGTTTTATGCAAATGTTTCTTACGTATTATCTATCATTTTGGCTATGTTTAATCATGGAAAATTTGAATAAATAGTTAACATGCTTGAAATTGAGTAAAATTTATTTTACAGCTGCATCTCATCATATTTGAACCGTTGAATGTAAAAGTAAACAATGAAAAATGACTATGTGATTGATTGTGAATAGTGTTACAAGTATATATACAGCCCCAAGGGGTGCATGCCGAAAGGGCATCACTCTACGGAATGTCCTATGGGGTAACTGCTATTAGCAGTTACTCTAATCCTAATTATACTGATTATCCTAATTGATCACTAATTATTGACTAATCTTAACACTCTCCCTTGATCAATTAGTCCTGTAGAGGTCTGTATTTGGTCAACAATCATACTCTTGAATCTTTGGAAAACCTGTAGGAAGAAAACCAAAGTATATTGATATATCAGGTAGAACTTTTTCAAAACCCATTGGGAAAAAATAAGAAGTAATACCCTGATATATGTACAATGTTAATAGACCCTTTAAGTATTCTTAAATACATAGTCTAAAACAATTTGATTAAAAAGCAATATGTCAAGATACTACCCTTGAAAAACCTCTGTGAGGAAAAATGGATAATATGACATGTATCAAAATTACCTCATTAAAAACTTTACGTGAGAAAGCTCTAGTAGAGTAAAATTCATGCAAAGAAAAGAGTGTAATATAATATATGGAGTAAATTATATTTTAGATGGATTCTCCCCCTGATTTTTGCAAGTCTCCAAGTCTTCCCATACCAATGCCCTAAACACATTTATGGAATGATGAGTATGGCAGTGATTTTGTGAATAAATCTGCTAGATTATCACATGACTTAGTTTGCAAGATTTCAATTTCTCCATTCTTTTGGAGCTCATGGGCGTAGAATAATTTAGGAATGATATACTTAGTCATATTACTTTTAATATAACCAGACTCCATCTGATTAACACAAGCTAAATTATCTTCAAAGATAATTTTTGGTGTATCAATCGCTCCAATAGCACAAGACTGTATGATGTGGTTTATCATTCTGCGAAGCCATACGCATTCGCGTGATGCTTCATATAAAGCTATTATTTCAGAATGATTGGTGGAAGTAGACACTAATGTCTGTTTTCTAGATTTCTATGAAATTGTTGTTCCTCCTTGAAAAAATACAAAACCTGTTTGTGATCTGCCATTGTGGGGATCTGACAAATAACCAGCATTTGTATATCCTACCAAAGTTGGATCTTGATTTTTACTATAGAATAATCCAAGAACCTTTGTACCATTGATGTATCTAAATACCATTTTTATTCCTACCCAATGACGTTTAGTAGGTGCAGCACTACGTCTTGCTAGTAAATTTGTTGCAAATGCGATGTTCGGTCGTGTACTATTAGTAAGATACATTAATGCTCCAATGTCACTAAGATATGGGTAATGTGGTCCCAATATCTCTTCTCCTTCATCCCGTGGTCTAAAAGGATCCTTCTCAAGATCTTAGGATCTTACTACAATAGGAGTTTTTGTTGGATATGACTTGTCCATATTGAATTTTTTGCAATATCTTTTGGACATAGGTAGATTGGTATATAAATATACCTGAAGGGAAATGCTCAAGTTGTAAACCTATGTAAAATTTAGTTTTATCCAAATCCTTCATTTCAAACTCCGTCTTTAAGCCGTATATTGATTTCTGCAATTTGACGCAATACATGTTGCGATTTGCCTTATTTTCTAGTATAGTAATTCCTTCAGGAACTTTCATGTATATCTCAGAATCCAATGACCCATACAAATATGCGGTCACTACGTCCATCAACTGCATAGATAGATGATTTTGTACTGCCAACGATATTAAGTATCGGAAGGTTATTCCGCTCATTACTAGAGAATAAGTTTCATTGAAATCAACGCCAGGTCTTTGCGTAAAACCTTGTGCCACTAGCCTTGCTTTGTATCTCACCACTTCATTATTTTTATTTCTTTTACGAACAAAACCCCATTTATATCCCACAGAGGATACCATGAAGTGTTGGCATTACAACCCTTTCCTTTTATTAAGCGAGGCAATCTCTGTTTCTATTTCTACCTTCCATTTATCCCAATCAGGACACTTCTTGATGGGGACTAGGGTGGCCCGATCTTCCGTCAGGTGAAGGGTAACTCATTTTGGGCGGAACATAACACACCGATCCGGCTTTAAGTTAGCAAACAAAACGAACGCACCCAATCAACATTTTTGGACACAATATTGATGTTTTGGTTCATTTTAGTCAGTTTCCTTTCTGCGCGGAACTGTGCCAAAAATCATGATGGCTGCATTTAATGCACTCATTTAGGCCAGAAACGAAACGAGAAATGAAACGAATGCAACAGTTCGGGTCAGAAACAAAACGAATACACCCAATCCACATTTTTTGACCTAATAGTGATGTTTTGGTTCGTTTTGGTCAGTTTTGTTACCATGAGAAACTGTGCCGAAACCATGCTGCCTGCATTTAATGACTAGTTCGGACCAGAAATGAAATGAATCCACCGGTTCAGGCCAGAAACGAAACGAACGCACCCAATCCACTTTTCTAGACACAATAGTTATGTTTTGGTTTGTTTTATTCAGTTTTGTTACCATGTGAAACTATGCCGAAACCATGCCGACTGCATTTAATGCACTGATTCGGGCCAAAAAACGAAACGAATCCACCTGTTTGGGCCAGAAACAAAACGAACGCACCCAATCAACATTTTTGGACACAATACGGTTGTTTTGGTTCATTTAGGTCAGTTTTCTTTCTGAGCGGAACTGTGCCAATGTAACACCCAAAAATGGCCCATTAAAAATTTTTAGTAATTAATTGGCTTTTATCTTAATTGTTCATATTTAATCTAGATTAAATGAATTATTTATGAATATTAAAATCAAATATAAGTGTAGAAACATTTTTGTTGCATTCATGCTGCTGCACTGTGTTTTGGTTGTTGGGAAATTAAGTTGGAATTTAAATTATGTTTAAATTTGAATTTAATTTGCATTTGTTTGAGCCCTAGAAAAGTTAATTCAAACCGAGTTCACTTTTGCCCCCTCAACTCCTTTCCCGGGCCGCTCTTGCTCCCCCAACTGTCTTCCCCGGCCCAGCTCGCTCCCCCCCCGATTTTCTTTCTTTTCCCGCGCGGCCCAACCCCTTCCCCGAGCCGGCCTGCTCGCGTCAGCCCAGCCCACGCGCCCCACCCCCCTCTCCTTCTCTCTCCCGCGCTCGCTGACGCGTCGACCCTACCTGTCAGCTTCGCCTACCTTCCCTCGCCCGCGCGCGCCTCCCCTCCCGGCACCAATCGCGCCGCACCGGCCAACCTTCCCGCGCACCAGGGTCCCCGCCGAGCTTCGTGGAAGCTTGCCCCGCACCCCCTTCCATCTCTGAGCAACACACCACAAGGAAGGCCCCTCCCCCATCATGGAAGGCGATCCCCCGCCTTGGAAAGCAAGGGTGTTGCCGCCGCCGCCGATTGGGCGTGGCTCGCACGCCGAGAGCCCTCCCCCGGGCCTATAAAAGCCGCCACGACGACCCCCAGCAACTCACCCACCTCCAATTCGAGCCCCAGCGCCCTCCAGCAACTCCTCCCGCCTCGCTTCATCGGTCCGAGCGCCGCTGAGCTTCGGCCGCCGTCGAACCACCCTTCCGGCCGCCGCTCCGTCCCCCTCGACCCCTGGAGAAGCTTGGCGCAGTGGTAAGGAACCTCCTGAGCCACTCCACTCTCGCCCTCGTGCCCCGTAGCGTTCACTCCATCCTCGCCGGCGAACTCAATCTCGGTTCATCGCCGCCCGGCCGCCACACAGCCTCCCAGCCACTGTTGAACCCCCTGGTGGACTCGCCGTAGCCCCAGGATGCTCCCCGTCCAAGTCCCATCGCTAATGGACCCCTGGAGCGCCAGATTGATGCTGCTCCGGCGAGCTCCGTCGCGGGCAGTGGCGGCGCCGCCGTGAAATCGCCCCCTCCCCCGCCGGCGACCTTACTCTCCCCCACCCACCAGAACCGTCGGATCCACCATCAACCGCCCAGATTAGATCCCCCGATACCCCTTCGCATTTTAAATCCAGGTCGCTCAGATCAGATCCAACGGCCGCGTACCGGTCAACTCAGGTCAGCTTTGGTCGTTTTGCAGAAGAGCCCCCTCACTTTTTCAATTAGAACCCGCGGTCCAGCTTAGTTCAAAAGTAATTGCACTTAGGTCCTGTTTTTAATGAAAAATCCCCTGAGATTTCAAAAAAAAAGAACCCGCAGTCCTAATTAGGTGTTTTCACGAGTAAGCCCTCGGGTTTTAAGCATAATTACATATAGGTCCCTCGTTTCTTTAAAATAAGCCCCTGGAAGCTTTTAAAAATTGACAGCAGGTCCCTGGATCTTAGAAAAGCCATATCTTTTTCGTTTTAGCTCCGATTAGTGTGATTTTCGCGCTCATGTGTCATAGAATATTTCTAAAACCTTTTTATGTACTGTTTCTACTGTTTGGTGTACTGTTCTAATAGATTATTATTTGTTTGCATGTATTGGTTTGCGTGCTGGCTTGTTTGGTGCTACATGTCCAGTCGGTGAGCCGTTAGCTTTGGAGTTCGAGCTCGGTGATGACTTTCCGGAGTAGGACTCGCAGCAGCAGCACTTCGAGGAAGGCAATTTATAGCATGAACAATCCTTGCTACCTAAACACACTCTTTACATACATCTACTTTCATATGCATGTGTCTAAACTGTTGTCCTATTAAGGTTATACCTAGTTTGTTTACTCCTATCCTTTGATTACCTTGGGTTATTGCATATGGGTAGAATCTTTGCTATGCGTAGCTACTGTCATTACTATTTAATTGTTAATCTTGACTTAATGGTTCACTTTAACATTTATGATAAAACATGCTTTTTAGCAACTTAGTTTAGGGAGCTAGAGCATGTGCTTCGTGCTTTTCTCTAGTGTATCTCCGTAAGGTCCGGTTCTTAAAGCGGCAACCCAGGAGCTTGTCGCCACCACTAGAACTATTATGGCTCTGGTCTTGGTCAAGTAACTTGTACGGCTCTAGCTTGACAGTAGTTACCGACAGGGCGACGGCGCTATGGGAAGCACTCGTGAGAGTATGGTTTGATCCACCGAGGACGGGGGTACCGTCGGCTATGTCTTGTCAGGCACAGTCCCGTGTTGGGAGTCCCTGTGGTATGGGAACTCCGCACGTCGCGCTCTTGTACTTGTTGGCATGTGTGCATGTGCTCTGGATGCCATTGACCCTCTTATCGCTGCGCCCTGAGAGTCAGTCAATCTCAGTGCCTTGGATCATGCTGCCTGTGTTGTACCATAGTGGCTACTATTTTGTTAGGGTGTCTTGTGAAAAACCTCATAGCGTCCCTATGCCGTCACACCTCGGAAGTGTTGATGTGCGTGGTTGGGAGCAAAGTTCCTTTGAACTTTTACACGACTGGTGGGTAAAGGGCAAAACCTCTGCAGAGTGTAAAATCTATCATGATAGCCTTGCTCAGGGTCACGAGCGGCCTGGATCCTTTTTGATTAGAAGATGATGTTCATTTATGATTATTGTCACTTATACTTATTAATTGGGTTACAACCGGGTTTCATTCACATGTAGTAATTGTTAAATGTTAAGATGAACCAATTAAAAATGCTAATGCAGCTAATGCAGTTATCATATTTGTTCGCTGTATGTGTTCTGTGGACCTCCTGGGCACACATATGGCCGCACTCGGGTTTTGTGAATATCCGGGTGTGACATATTGGTATCAGAGCCGTGCTGACTGTAGGATCGGAGCCCAGATAGAACGGTCGGTCTTAGCCAAGTTCAGTCTTCACTATTTTACCTATAAAAGTGTTGAGTTTTGCAAAATAGTGTTCAGTGTCTCCTCTACCTCAGTCCTTTGCAAAGTTTTTCTAAAATTTTTCTTTGTTTTCTCTCTGCAGTAGATGGCTCGCACGAAGCTGACCGCCCGCAAGTCCACCTGTGGCTACCTTCCGCCCCGTGTTCCGGAGATGGACTTTGGCGCCCCCTACCAGGATGCTTTCCAGGAGTGGGAAGAGATGCAAGAGGAGGAGCGCCTGAGGCAAGAAGAAGAAGATGTGGAGCAGCAGCAGGGAGAGCCCGAGGACGAGGAGATGGAGCCCGTTGAAGAGCCGGAGGAGCAGCCCGAGCCAGTTTAGCCAGGTGACGGGAATGCTGCCGGAGACCCAGATGGTGATGACAGCGGTGATGATGATGATGATGACGGTGGTGATAATCCGTCAGATGGCGAGGATGAAGACCTTGAGGAGCCCCCAGCACCCCAGCCACCTGCACCAGCAGATAGGTGGACCGTGGAGGACTTTGTCAGAGATGCTGGGGACAACTTCTACCACTGGCGCCTGAGGCAGATACTCCGCTACCACTACGGCACAGGCAACGTGGGCATGGAGTACCAAAGTGAGAGGTGGACGCACCCCCATTTCCCCACCTTCTGGAGCACCTCCCTAAGGATCCGTACAGCTGACCACGAAGCCAGAGCTGCCAAGACGAGGTCGATCCACTACGCCACCAGTGAGAGATCCACCCAGGAGGCAGGGATAGCAGATGTTGCTCGCCGTGCCCTCTACTACTACAGGGACAGGTTCTGGGCAGAGATCCAGGACGGGCCAGATAGGTGGTACCCCCGCAGGAGGAGTGGGGAGACAGCTTGCACCATCACCCCCATCGGAGATATCGACGACCCCCGGCTTGCTGCTACCGTGGCACTGGTGGCCACCCTCAACACTGACCTGGAGGTAGCTACTGATGAGATCACCGCTTTGAGGGAGGAGCTGAGAGGGACTCGGCAGAAGATGGAGCAGCTGGACCACATGATGGGAGCACCACGGCCACTCAGCCCAGACTACCGTGCAGAGTCACCGCCTCGCAAGAGGCACCGCTTCGGATCTGCCGCCGCCAGCACTACCATCCAGCAGGGTCCTTAGGAGTTTACCATGTGTCTGTAATAAGATCGATTAGTCATCACTTTTCTTTTCAGTCGAGTCAAAAACCAGTGAGTCGAGTCATTGTGAACCTTGTCTTTCGATGTTTGGTTTGATTATCATTATGCTTATGTTTGAGTTGGATCTTTGTAATGATTGTGATGTGCATAGACGCAAGTCTACTACCATCTAGATTTTGGATTAAGGCATAAGGATATTATTGAATACATAGAAGGGATTATTTACTTCACTTGCTCTTGATCTATCTTATGCTCTATCATAACCAGTTCAATGTTCTCAAGTATTTCTGTTCCTAAGATTACTTGGTCGTAAACTTCATGGGGATCTCTTGTTGATAATAGATGGTGAACACAAGGAGCAACCCCGGTGCTAGTGGACTGCCACCACCACCTCCCACCATTGAGCAGATGATGCTCACACAGACCTAGCTGATGCAACAGATGGCTCAGACCATGGCCATGATGCAGCAGAACCAGCAGAATCCGCCGTAGCACAACATGCCGCCCCGTGACAGGAGGGGCGAATTTCTGAAGGGACGCCTGCCCACCTTCAACAAAGCAACTGATCCCCTGCATGCATTGGATTGGCTCAAGGCAGTGGAGCGACAACTCGACATCGCTCAGTGCAACGATCGGGAGAAAGTGTTGTACGCAGGAGGACAGCTTCAAGGACCAGCCTTGGACTGGTGGGACTCGTACCAGTACGCTCACCTTGGTCGTACTCAGATCACATGGTAGGAGTTCCATGACAGCTTCCGCTCGCACCATGTGCCTGAAGCCCTGATGACGTTGAAGAAGAAGGAGTTCCTGTCACTAAAGCAGGAAGGGATGAGCGTCACAGCTTATCATGACAAGTTCATTGAGCTTGCCCGCTACGCTCCGGAAGACGTGGACACCGACAAGAGGAAGCAGTCCAGGTTCCGTGATGGCTTGCAGGATGCACTGCAGTACTAGTTGATGTGCACCAGGTTCCCCAACTTCCAGGAACCGGTGGATGGTGCCCTGATGCTAGAGCACAAGCGCCGTGAAATGGAGGAGAAGAAGCGGAAGTTCCAGGGTCAGCAGTCTGGGAGCAACAACCATCCTCGCTTCAGTGCTCCCCAAGGCCAACAGATGGTGAGCCAACAACGCTTCTAGGGCCAACCCGGCTCGTTCAACCGTGGCCAGAACCAGCAGCGCCCCCAGTACCCTCAAGCACCGCAGCAACAGCGCTACCAGAACCAGCTGCAGAATGCCCCAGCTCAGCGCAACCAGGTGCAGCAAGGGCCGGCCCAGCGTCCCAACAACGCCAACAATGTACCGGTGGGCCTAAGGGCGTGCTTCCAATGTGGTGAGCCAGGGCACTATGCCAATGCCTGTCCCCACAGAGTCCAGAATGCTGCAGGCCAGAACAACAACCAGAGGGTTGGACAGCAGCAAGGGCAGAATGGGAACCAGCAGCAAGCTCAAGCAGGCCGAGGGCCACGGAACCCAGTCAGGGGCAAGGTCAACCACATGGGTGCCGAGACCGCAGAAGGGGCCACACACGTGGTCGTGGGTATGTTCCCTGTCAACTCGACTCCTGCGATTGTTTTGTTTGATTCTGGAGGTTCACATGCTTTTATATCTGCTGCATTTGTCAAAAAGAACATGATGGCTCTAAGACCCATATCAAACACCATGCTAGTTAGCTCACCAGGAGGGGAACAATGAGCCACCTTACGCTGTCCCCATGTCACTATCACTATAAGGGGGGTAGACTTTGAGGTATACCCAATAGTCCTGAAATCCATCGGATTCGATCTAATTCTGGGAATGAGCTGGTTAGCCAGATACGATGCACTGATTCAGTGTACCAAGAGAGCCGTGCAACTGACAGCGAAGTCCGGTGAGAAGGTGGAGTATCAAGCAACCAGTCCTTCAGAGCACAATCAAGCAAACCAAGCTGAGGGTGCAATCCCGGAGGACATCTGAGTGGTGTGCGAGTTTCCGGGTGTGTTCCCAGATGAACTGCCAGGTATGCCCCCGTAACGCGAAGTTGAATTCGTTATTGAACTAAAACCTGGCACTGCACCTATAGCTAAAAGGCCATATAGGATGGGAGTGAAAGAACTGGAGAAACTTAAGGAAGAATTAAGCTCTTTGCTAGAAAAAGGGTATATTCGACCTAGTTCATCACCATGGGGAGCACCAGTGTTGTTCGTGGACAAGAAGGATGGTTCGCAAAGGATGTGCGTGGATTATCGAGCACTCAATGAAGTGACGGTCAAGAACAAGTATCCCCTGCCAAGGATTGATGATCTATTCGATCAATTGAAGGGAGCTTGTGTGTTCTCCAAGATAGATCTTCGATCGGGCTACCACCAGATGAGGATCTGACCCTCCGACATACCCAAGACGGCCTTCACTACTCGGTATGGGCTATATGAGTTCACAGCCATGTCCTTTGGACTAACCAATGCTCCGGCATACTTCATGTACCTGATGAATAGCGTCTTCATGGACTACCTGGACACGTTCGTGGTGGTGTTCATTGATGATATACTGGTCTTCTCCAAGAATGAAGTGGAACATGAAAATCATTTGCGGATGGTGATGCAGAGACTTCGGGAACATCAGTTGTATGCCAAGTTGAGCAAGTGTGAGTTCTGGATGAAGGAAGTGGCATTCTTGGGACACGTACTATCCAATGGAGGAGTAGCAGTTGACCCGAAGAAGGTTAATGATGTGTTGAGCTGGAACCCGCCTCGGGATGTCAGCGAGATCAGGAGTTTCCTTGGAATGGCCGGGTACTATCGGCGTTTCATTGAAGGATTCTCCAAGATTGCTAAACCCATGACGGCGTTATTGGAGAAGAATGCCAAGTTCATCTGGACAGAGGAGTTCCAAACCAGTTTCGAAGAGTTGAAGAAGAGGCTAACAACAGCACCTGTACTGGTATTGCCCGACATAGCCAAGAGCTTCTCTATCTACTGTGATGCATCCCGTCTAGGACCGGGATGTGTACTTATGCAAGAAGGGAGAGTCGTGGCATATGCATCAAGACAGTTGCGGAAGCATGAGTAGAACTATCCGACACATGATTTGGAGTTGGCAGCTGTAGTGCATGCTCTAAAGATTTGGAGGCATTACTTGATTGGGCACAAGTGTGACATCTACACTGATCACAAGAGCCTGAAGTATGTCTTCACTCAGTCAGAGATGAATATGAGGCAACGCCGATGGTTGGAGTTGATCAAGGACTATGATCTGGAGATCCATTACCACCCTGGCAAGGCTAACTTGGTGGCAGATGCTCTGAGCAGGAGAAGCTATGTGAACAAGATCACCAGTCACTGTCTGCCTGAAGAACTCAGCCGAGAATTTGAGAAGATGAGTCTGGGGTTCGTGACCAGCATCACAGAAATGACGGTAGAACCGACTCTTGAACAGGAGATTCAGAAAGGACAGCTTGGTGATGAAAAGATCAAGGAAATTGTGGAGAATGTTGCCCTAGGAAAGGCACCTGGATTCCAAGTTGATGAACAGGGAACCTTGTGGCACGGGAAGAGGATATGTGTACCCGATATAGCACAGATCAGGGACACGATCCTAAGAGAAGTGCATGATTCGGCATACTCGATTCACCCAGGAAGCACCAAGATGTATCACGACATCAAGGAAAGATTCTGGTGGTACGGATTGAAGCGTGATGTGGCGACGCATGTGGCACTATGTGACACTTGTTATAGAGTTAAGGCTGAACATCAGAGGCCAGCCGGATTACTCCAGCCCCTGAAGATACCGGAATGGAAATGGGAAGAAGTTGGTATGGACTTCATAATGGGTCTACCCCGCACCCAGCGAGGATTCGACTCCATTTGGGTGATTGTGGACCGCTTGACCAAAGTGGCACACTTCCTTCCAGTAAAGACCACCTACACGGGAGCCAGACTAGCAGAGCTATATATGGAAAGGATTGTGTGCCTGCATGGAGTGCCAAAACGGATAGTGTCTGACCGAGGTACTCAGTTCACATC
Organism: Echinochloa phyllopogon; assembly: GCA_033239725.1. Taxonomy (NCBI): domain Eukaryota; kingdom Viridiplantae; phylum Streptophyta; class Magnoliopsida; order Poales; family Poaceae; genus Echinochloa; species Echinochloa phyllopogon. Next base: position 38,518,406 of record BTCW01000018.1, read on the forward strand.
ACACTTCTGGTAGAAACTACATGAGTCTATGGACACTAAGCTACATTTCAGTTCGGCTTACCACCCGCAGACAGATGGACAGACAGAGCGAACCAATCAGATTCTGGAGGACATGTTGAGAGCATGTGCTCTACAGTATGGTGTCAGTCGGGACAAGAGTTTGCCCTATGCTGAGTTATCGTACAACAAAAGCTATCAGAAGAGTCTGCAAATGGCATCGTTCGAGGCTTTGTATGGCAGGATGTGTAGGACTCCACTATTCTGGAATCAGACTGGAGAAAGTCAAGTTTTCGGTCCCGAGATACTCAGGGATGCAGAATGCCAAGTACAAGTGATCAGGCAGAACTTAAAAGTGGCACAGTCCAGACAGAAGAGTTATGCTGATGTCAGACGGAGGGATCTCAGTTTTACAGTTGGAGATTTTGTGTACCTCAAGGTGTCACTGATGAGGGGCGTGAAGAGGTTCAATGTCAAGGGCAAGCTAGCACCTCGATACATCGGACCTTTCCAGATACTTGAAAGGAAAGGTGAAGTGGCATATCAGTTGGGACTACCCGAGAGATTGGCCGGAGTACACGATGTGTTCCATGTGTCACAACTGAAGAAATGTTTGCGGGTGCCTGAAGAGCAAATCCCGATAGATGAGTTGAATGTGCAAGAGGACCTCACCTATGAGGAGTATCCGGTCATGATTCTGGAGGTGTCTGAGAGGGTGACAAGAAACAAGGTCATCCGGATGTGCAAGGTACAGTGGAGCCGACACTCGGAAGATGAGGCCACTTGGGAACGAGAAGAAGATCTCAAGACCGAGTACCCACAGCTCTTCGCATCTACTTCCGAATCTCGAGGATGAGATTCATCTTAAGGGGGGTAGGTTTGTAACACCCAAAAATGGCCCATTAAAAATTTTTAGTAATTAATTGGCTTTTATCTTAATTGTTCATATTTAATCTAGATTAAATAAATAATTTATGAATATTAAAATCAAATATAAGTGTAGAAACATTTTTGTTGCATTCTTGCTGCTGCACTGTGTTTTGGTTGTTGGCAAATTAAGTTGGAATTTAAATTCTGTTTAAATTCAAATTTAATTTGCATTTGTTTGAGCCCTAGAAAAGTTAATTCAAATCGAGTTCACTTTTGCCCCCTCAACTCCTTTCCCGGGCCGCTCTTGCTCCCCCAACTCTCTTCCCCGGCCCAGCTCGCTCCCCCCCCATTTTCTTTCTTTTCCCGCACGGCCCAACCCCTTCCCCGAGCCGGCCTGCTCGCGTCGGCCCAGCCCACGCGCCCCGCCCCCCTCTCCTTCTCTCTCCCGCGCTCGCTGATGCGCCGACCCCACCTGTCAGCTTCGCCTTCCTTCCCTCGCCCGCGCGCGCCTCCCCTCCAGGCGCCAATCGCGCCGCCCCGGCCGACCTTCCCGCGCACCAGGGACCCCGCCGAGCTTCGTGGAAGCTTCCCCCGCACCCCCCTTCCATCTCTGAGCAACACCCCGCAAGGAAGGCCCCTCCTCCATCATGGAAGGTGATCCCCCCCCCTTGGAAAGCTCGGGCGCGGCCGCCGCCGGCGATTGGGCGTGGCTCGCACGCAGAGAGCCCTCCCCCGGGCCTATAAAAGCCACCCCGATGACCCCCAGCAACTCACCCACCTCCAATTCGAGCCCCAGTGCCCTCCAGCAACTCCTCCCGCCTCGCTTCATCCGTCCGAGCGCCGCCGAGCTTTGGCCGCCGTCGAACCACCCTTCCGGCCGACCTTCCCGCGCACCAGGAACCCCGCCGAGCTTCGTGGAAGCTTCCCCCGCACCCCCTTCCATCTCTGAGCAACACCCCGCAAGGAAGGCCCCTCCTCCATCATGGAAGGCGATCCCCCCTTGGAAAGCTCGGGCGCGGCCGCCGCCGGCGATTGGGCGTGGCTCGCACGCCGAGAGCCCTCCCCCGGGCCTATAAAAGCCGCCCCGACGACCCCCAGCAACTCACCCACCTCCAATTCGAGCCCCAGCGCCCTCCAGCAACTCCTCCCGCCTCGCTTCATCGGTCCGAGCGCCGCCGAGCTTCGGCCGCCGTCGAACCACCCTTCCGGCCGCCGCTACGTCCCCCTCGACCCCCGGAGAAGCTTGGCGCAGTGGTAAGGAACCTCCTGAGCCACTCCACTCTCGCCCTCATGCCTCGTAGCGTTCACTCCATCCTCACCGGCGAACTCGATCTCGGTTCATCGCCGCCCCACCGCCACACCGCCTCCCAGCCACTGTTGAACCCCCTGGTGGACTCGCCGTAGCCCCAGGATGCTCCCCGTCCAAGTCCCATCGCTAATGGACCCCTGGAGTGCCAGATCGATGCTGCTCCGACGGGCTCCGTCGCGCGCAGTGGCGGCGCCGCCGTGAAATCTCCCCCCGCCGGCGACCTTACTCTCCCCCACCCACCAGAGCCGTCGGATCCACCATCAACCGCCCAGATTAGATCCCCCGATACCCCTTTGCGTTTGAAATCCAGGCCACTCAGATCAGATCCAACGGCCGCGTATCGGTCAACTCCGATCAGCTTTGGTCATTTTGCAGAAGAGCCCCCTCACTGTTTCAATTAGAACCCGTGGTCCAGCTTAGTTCAAAAGTAATTGCACTTAGGTTTTGTTTTTAATGAAAAACCCCCTGAGCTTTCTAAAAAAAAGAACCCGCAGTCCTAATTAGGTGTTTTCGCGAGTAAGACCTCGGGTTTTTAAGCATAATTATGTATAAGTCCCTGGTTTCTTTAAAATAAGCCCCTGGAAGCTTTTAAAAATTGCCAGCAGGTCCCTAGATCTTAGAAAAGCCATATCTTTTTCGTTTTAGCTTCGATTAGTGTGATTTTTGCGCTCATGTGTTCGTAGTGAGGCGTAGAATATTTCTAAAACCTTTTTATGTACTGTTTCTACTGTTTGGTGTACTGTTCTAATAGATTATTATTTGTTTGCATGTATAGGTTTGCGTGCTGGCTTGTTTGGCGCTACGTGTCCAGTCGGTGAGCCGTTAGCTTTGGAGTTCGAGCTCGGTGAGGACTTTCCGGAGCATGACTCGCAGCAGCAGCAGTAGCAGCACTTCGAGGAAGGCAAGTTATAGCACGGACAATCCTTGCTACCTAAACACACTCTTTACATACATCTACTTTCATATGCATGTGTCTAAACTGTTGTCCTATTAAGGTTATACCTAGTTTGTTTACTCCTATCCTTTGATTACCTTGGGTTATTGCATATGGGTAGAATCTTTGCTATGTGCAGCTACTGTCATTACTATTTAATTGTTAATCTTGACTTAATGGTTCACTTTAACATTTATGATAAAACATCCTTTTTAGCAACTTGGTTTAGGGAGCTAGAGCATGTGCTTCGTGCTTTGCTCTAGTGTCTCTCCGTAAGGTCCAGTTCTTAAAGCGGCAACCCAGGAGCCTGTCGCCACCGCTAGAACTATTATGGCTCTGGTCTTGGTCAAGTAACTTGTACGGCTCTAGCTTGACAGTAGTTACCGACGGGGCCGACGGTGCTACGGGAAGCACTCGTGAGAGTATGGTTTGATCCACCGAGGATTGGGGTACCGTCGACTATGTCTTCTCAGGCACAGTCCCGTGTCGGGAGTCCCTGTGGTATGGGAACTCCGCACGTCGCGCTCTTGTACTTGTTGGCATGCGTGCACGCGCTCTGGACGCCATTGACCCTCTTATCGCTGCGCCCTGAGAGTCAGTCAATCTCGGTGCCTTGGATCATGCTGCCTGTGTTGTACCATAGTGGCTACTATTTTGTTAGGGTGTCTTGTGAAAAACCTCGTTGCGTCCCTGTGCCGTCACACCTCGGAAGTGTTGATGTGCGTGGTTGGGAGCAAAGTTCCATTGAACTTTTATGCGATTGGTGGGTAAAGGGCGAAACCTCTGCAGAGTGTAAAATCTATCATGATAGCCTTGCTCAGGGTCATGAGCGGCCTGGATCCTTTTTGATTATTGTCACTTATACTTATTAATTGGGTTACAACCGGGTTTCATTCACTTGTAGTAATTGTTAAATGTTAAGATGAACCAACTAAAAATGCTAATGCAGCTAATGCAGTTATCATATTTGTTCGCTGTATGTGTTCTGTGGACCTCCTGGGCACCCACTTTTTTTGACCCAATAGGGATGTTTTGGTTTGTTTTGGTCAGTTTTGTTGCCATGAGAAACTGTACCGAAACCATGCCGGTTGCATTTAATATACTGGTTCGGACCAGAAATGAAATGAATCCACCGGTTCGGGCCAGAAACGAAACGAACGCACCCAATCCACTTTCTTGGACACAATAGTTATGTTTTGGTCAGTTTTGTTACCATGCGAAACTATGCCGAAACCATGCCGACTGCATTTAATGCACTAATTCAGGCCAAAAAATAAACGAATCCACCAGTTTGGGCCAGAAACAAAACGAACGCACCCAATCAATATCTTTGGACACAATAGTGATGTTTTGGTTAATTTTGGTCAGTTTCCTTCCTGCACGGAACTGTACAAAAAAATCATGCCGGCTGCATTTAATGCACTCATTTAGGCCAGAAACGAAACGAGAAATGAAACGAATGCAACAGTTCGAGCCAGAAACAAAATGAACGCACCCAATCCAGCTTTTTGGACCAAATAGTGTTGTTTTGGTTCATTTTGGACAGTTACATCACCGCGCAAAACTGTGCCGAAACCATGCCGGCTGCATTTACCGCACAGGTTCGGGCTAAAAATGAAACGAATCCACCGTTTCGGGCCAGAAACAAAATGAACGCACCCAATCCACATTTTTGACACAATAGTGATGTTTTGGTTCATTTTGGTCAGTCGCCTTACCGCGCGGAACTGTGCCCAAAATCATGCCGGCTGCATTTAATGCATTGATTCGTGCCAGAAACGAAACCAATGCACCGGTTTGGACCAGAAACAAAATGGACGCACCCAATCCACATTTTTTGTTACAATAGTGATGTTTTGTTTCATTTTAGTTAGTTTCCTTACCACACGGAACTGTGCCAAAAAACCATGTCGGCTGCATTTAATGCATTGGTTCGGACAAGAAATGAAATGAATCCACCGGTTCGGGCCAGAAAGAACCGAACGCACACAATCCACTTTTTTGGACATAATAGTTATGTTTTTGTCAGTTTTGTTACCATGCGAAACTATGCCGAAACCATACCGACAGCCTTTAATGCACTGATTCGGGCCAAAAAGTGAAACGAATCCACCGGTTTGGGCCAGAAACAAAACGATCGCAACCAATCAACATTTTTGGACACAATAGTGATGTTTTGGTTCATTTTGGTCAGTTTCCTTTCTGCACGGAACGGTGCCAAAAATCATACCGGCTGCATTTAATGCACTCATTTAGGCCAGAAACGAAACGAGAAACGAAACGAATGCAATGGTTCGGGCCAGAAACAAAACGAACGCACCCAATCCAGCTTTTTGGACCAAATAGTGTTGTTTTGGTTCGTTTTGGTCAATTACGTCACCACGCAAAACTGTGCCGAAACTATGTCGGCTGCATTTAACCTACAGGTTCAGACCAAAAAATGAAACGAATCCACCCAATCCATATTTTTTTGACACAATAGTGATGTTTTGGTTCATTTTGGTCAGTTTCCTTACCGCGCGGAACTGTGCCCAAAATCATGCCGGCCGCATTTAATGCATTGATTCGTGCCAGAAACGAAATCAATGTACCGGTTCGGGCCAAAAACAAAATGAACGCAGCCAATCCACATTTTTTGACACAATAGAGATGTTTTGGTTCATTTTGGTCAGTTTCCTTACCGCGCAGAAAATGTGCTGAAATCCATTCCGGCTGCATTTAATGCATTCATTCGTGCCAGAAATGAAACCAATGGACCAGTTTGAGCTAGAAACAAAACAAACGCATCCAATCCACTTTTTTTGACCCAATAGTGATGTTTTGGTTCATTTTGGTCAGTTTCCTTACCATGAGAAACTGTGCCGAAACCTTGCCAGCTGCATTTAATGCACCGGTTCGGACCAGAAATGAAATGAATCCACCGGTTCGGGCTAGAAATGAAATGAACACACCCTATCCACTTTTTTGGACAAAATAGTTATGTTTTGGTCAGTTTTGTTACCATGCGAAACTATGCCGACTGCATTTACTGCACTGATTCGGGCCAAAAAACGAATCGAATCCACCGGTTTGGGCCAGAAACAAAACGAACACAACCAATCCAAGTCCCATCGCTAATGAACCCCCTGGTGGACTCGCCGTAGCCCCAGGATGCTCCCCGTCCAAGTCCCATCGCTAATGGACCCCTGGAGCGCCAGATTGATGCTGCTCCGGCGAGCTCCGTCGCGGGCAGTGGCGGCGCCGCCGTGAAATCGCCCCCTCCCCCGCCGGCGACCTTACTCTCCCCCACCCACCAGAACCGTCGGATCCACCATCAACCGCCCAGATTAGATCCCCCGATACCCCTTCGCATTTTAAATCCAGGTCGCTCAGATCAGATCCAACGGCCGCGTACCGGTCAACTCAGGTCAGCTTTGGTCGTTTTGCAGAAGAGCCCCCTCACTTTTTCAATTAGAACCCGCGGTCCAGCTTAGTTCAAAAGTAATTGCACTTAGGTCCTGTTTTTAATGAAAAATCCCCTGAGATTTCAAAAAAAAAGAACCCGCAGTCCTAATTAGGTGTTTTCACGAGTAAGCCCTCGGGTTTTTAAGCATAATTACATATAGGTCCCTCGTTTCTTTAAAATAAGCCCCTGGAAGCTTTTAAAAATTGACAGCAGGTCCCTGGATCTTAGAAAAGCCATATCTTTTTCGTTTTAGCTCCGATTAGTGTGATTTTCGCGCTCATGTGTCATAGAATATTTCTAAAACCTTTTTATGTACTGTTTCTACTGTTTGGTGTACTGTTCTAATAGATTATTATTTGTTTGCATGTATTGGTTTGCGTGCTGGCTTGTTTGGTGCTACATGTCCAGTCGGTGAGCCGTTAGCTTTGGAGTTCGAGCTCGGTGATGACTTTCCGGAGTAGGACTCGCAGCAGCAGCACTTCGAGGAAGGCAATTTATAGCATGAACAATCCTTGCTACCTAAACACACTCTTTACATACATCTACTTTCATATGCATGTGTCTAAATTGTTGTCCTATTAAGGTTATACCTAGTTTGTTTACTCCTATCCTTTGATTACCTTGGGTTATTGCATATGGGTAGAATCTTTGCTATGCGCAGCTACTGTCATTACTATTTAATTGTTAATCTTGACTTAATGGTTCACTTTAACATTTATGATAAAACATGCTTTTTAGCAACTTAGTTTAGGGAGCTAGAGCATGTGCTTCGTGCTTTTCTCTAGTGTATCTCCGTAATGTCCGGTTCTTAAAGCGGCAACCCAGGAGCCTGTCGCCACCACTAGAACTATTATGGCTCTGGTCTTGGTCAAGTAACTTGTACGGCTCTAGCTTGACAGTAGTTACCGACAGGGCGACGGCGCTATGGGAAGCACTCGTGAGAGTATGGTTTGATCCACCGAGGACGGGGGTACCGTCGGCTATGTCTTGTCAGGCACAGTCCCGTGTTGGGAGTCCCTGTGGTATGGGAACTCCGCACGTCGCGCTCTTGTACTTGTTGGCATGTGTGCATGTGCTCTGGATGCCATTGACCCTCTTATCGCTGCGCCCTGAGAGTCAGTCAATCTCAGTGCCTTGGATCATGCTGCCTGTGTTGTACCATAGTGGCTACTATTTTGTTAGGGTGTCTTGTGAAAAACCTCATAGCGTCCCTATGCCGTCACACCTCGGAAGTGTTGATGTGCGTGGTTGGGAGCAAAGTTCCTTTGAACTTTTACACGACTGGTGGGTAAAGGCCGAAACCTCTGCAGAGTGTAAAATCTATCATGATAGCCTTGCTCAGGGTCACGAGCGGCCTGGATCCTTTTTGATTAGAAGATGATGTTCATTTATGATTATTGTCACTTATACTTATTAATTGGGTTACAACCGGGTTTCATTCACATGTAGTAATTGTTAAATGTTAAGATGAACCAATTAAAAATGCTAATGCAGCTAATGCAGTTATCATATTTGTTCGCTGTATGTGTTCTGTGGACCTCCTGGGCACACATATGGCCGCACTCGGGTTTTGTGAAAATCCGGGTGTGACATATTGGTATCAGAGCCGTGCTGACTGTAGGATCGGAGCCCAGATAGAACGGTCGGTCTTAGCCAAGTTCAGTCTTCACTATTTTACCTATAAAAGTGTTGAGTTTTGCAAAATAGTGTTCAGTGTCTCCTCTACCTCAGTCCTTTGCAAAGTTTTTCTAAAATTTTTCTTTGTTTTCTCTCTGCAGTAGATGGCTCGCACGAAGCTGACCGCCCGCAAGTCCACCTGTGGCTACCTTCCGCCCCGTGTTCCGGAGATGGACTTTGGCGCCCCCTACCAGGATGCTTTCCAGGAGTGGGAAGAGATGCAAGAGGAGGAGCGCCTGAGGCAAGAAGAAGAAGAGGCGGAGCAGCAGCAAGGAGAGCCCGAGGACGAGGAGATGGAGCCCGCTGAAGAGCCGGAGGAGCAGCCCGAGCCAGTTTAGCCAGGTGACGGGAATGCTGCCGGAGACCCAGATGGTGATGACAGCGGTGATGATGATGATGATGACGGTGGTGATAATCCGTCAGATGGCGAGGATGAAGACCCTGAGGAGCCCCCAGCACCCCAGCCACCTGCACCAGCAGATAGGTGGACCGTGGAGGACTTTGTCAGAGATGCTGGGGACAACTTCTACCACTGGCGCCTGAGGCAGATACTCCGCTACCACTACGGCACAGGCAACATGGGCATGGAGTACCAAAGTGAGAGGTGGACGCACCCCCATTTCCCCACCTTCTGGAGCACCTCCCTAAGGATCCGTACAGCTGACCACGAAGCCAGAGCTGCCAAGACGAGGTCGATCCACTACGCCACCAGTGAGAGATCCACCCAGGAGGCAGGGATAGCAGATGTTGCTCGCCGTGCCCTCTACTACTACAGGGACAGGTTCTGGGCAGAGATCCAGGACGGGCCAGATAGGTGGTACCCCCGCAGGAGGAGTGGGGAGACAGCTTGCACCATCACCCCCATCGGAGATATCGACGACCCCCGGCTTGCTGCTACCGTGGCACTGGTGGCCACCCTCAACACTGACCTGGAGGTAGCTACTGATGAGATCACCGCTTTGAGGGAGGAGCTGAGAGGGACTCGGCAGAAGATGGAGCAGCTGGACCACATGATGGGAGCACCACGGCCACTCAGCCCAGACTACCGTGCAGAGTCACCGCCTCGCAAGAGGCACCGCTTCGGATCTGCCGCCGCCAGCACTACCATCCAGCAGGGTCCTTAGGAGTTTACCATGTGTCTGTAATAAGATCGATTAGTCATCACTTTTCTTTTCAGTCGAGTCAAAAACCAGTGAGTCGAGTCAGTGTGAACCTTGTCTTTCGATGTTTGGTTTGATTATCATTATGCTTATGTTTGAGTTGGATCTTTGTAATGATTGTGATGTGCATAGACGCAAGTCTACTACCATCTAGATTTTGGATTAAGGCATAAGGATATTATTGAATACATAGAAGGGATTATTTACTTCACTTGCTCTTGATCTATCTTATGCTCTATCATAACCAGTTCAATGTTCTCAAGTATTTCTGTTCCTAAGATTACTTGGTCGTAAACTTCATGGGGATCTCTTGTTGATAATAGATGGTGAACACAAGGAGCAACGCCGGTGCTAGTGGACTGCCACCACCACCTCCCACCATTGAGCAGATGATGCTCACACAGACCTAGCTGATGCAACAGATGGCTCAGACCATGGCCATGATGCAGCAGAACCAGCAGAATCCGCCGTAGCACAACATGCCGCCCCGTGACAGGAGGGGCGAATTTCTGAAGGGACGCCTGCCCACCTTCAACAAAGCAACTGATCCCCTGCATGCATTGGATTGGCTCAAGGCAGTGGAGCGACAACTCGACATCGCTCAGTGCAACGATCGGGAGAAAGTGTTGTACGCAGGAGGACAGCTTCAAGGACCAGCCTTGGACTGGTGGGACTCGTACCAGTACGCTCACCTTGGTCGTACTCAAATCACATGGTAGGAGTTCCATGACAGCTTCCGCTCGCACCATGTGCCTGAAGCCCTGATGACGTTGAAGAAGAAGGAGTTCCTGTCACTGAAGCAGGAAGGGATGAGCGTCACAGCTTATCATGACAAGTTCATTGAGCTTGCCCGCTACGCTCCGGAAGACGTGGACACCGACAAGAGGAAGCAGTCCAGGTTCCGTGATGGCTTGCAGGATGCACTGCAGTACTAGTTGATGTGCACCAGGTTCCCCAACTTCCAGGAACCGGTGGATGGTGCCCTGATGCTAGAGCACAAGCGCCGTGAAATGGAGGAGAAGAAGCGGAAGTTCCAGGGTCAGCAGTCTGGGAGCAACAACCATCCTCGCTTCAGTGCTCCCCAAGGCCAACAGATGGTGAGCCAACAACGCTTCTAGGGCCAACCCGGCTCGTTCAACCGTGGCCAGAACTAGCAGCGCCCCCAGTACCCTCAAGCACCGCAGCAACAGCGCTACCAGAACTAGCTGCAGAATGCCCCAGCTCAGCGCAACCAGGTGCAGCAAGGGCCGGCCCAGCGTCCCAACAACGCCAACAATGTACCGGTGGGACTAAGGGCGTGCTTCCAATGTGGTGAGCCAGGGCACTATGCCAATGCCTGTCCCCACAGAGTCCAGAATGCTGCAGGCCAGAACAACAACCAGAGGGTTGGACAGCAGCAAGGGCAGAATGGGAACCAGCAGCAAGCTCAAGCAGGCCGAGGGCCACGGAACCCAGTCAGGGGCAAGGTCAACCACATGGGTGCCGAGACCGCAGAAGGGGCCACAGACGTGGTCGTGGGTATGTTCCCTGTCAACTCGACTCCTGCGACTGTTTTGTTTGATTCTGGAGGTTCGCATGCTATTATATCTGCTGCATTTGTCAAAAAGAACATGATGGCTCTAAGACCCATATCAAACACCATGCTAGTTAGCTCACCAGGAGGGGAACAATGAGCCACCTTACGTTGTCCCCATGTCACTATCACTATAAGGGGGGTAGACTTTGAGGTATACCCAATAGTCCTGAAATCCATCGGATTCGATCTAATTCTGGGAATGAGCTGGTTAGCCAGATACGATGCACTGATTCAGTGTACCAAGAGAGCCGTGCAACTGACAGCGAAGTCCGGTGAGAAGGTGGAGTATCAAGCAACCAGTCCTTCAGAGCACAATCAAGCAAACCAAGCTGAGGGTGCAATCCCGGAGGACATCTGAGTGGTGTGCGAGTTTCCGGGTGTGTTCCCAGATGAACTGCCAGGTATGCCCCCGTAACGCGAAGTTGAATTCGTTATTGAACTAAAACCTGGCACTGCACCTATAGCTAAAAGGCCATATAGGATGGGAGTGAAAGAACTGGAGAAACTTAAGGAAGAATTAAGCTCTTTGCTAGAAAAAGGGTACTATCCAATGGAGGAGTAGCAGTTGACCCGAAGAAGGTTAATGATGTGTTGAGCTGGAACCCGCCTCGGGATGTCAGCGAGATCAGGAGTTTCCTTGGAATGGCCGGGTACTATCGGCGTTTCATTGAAGGATTCTCCAAGATTGCTAAACCCATGACGGCGTTATTGGAGAAGAATGCCAAGTTCATCTGGACAGAGGAGTTCCAAACCAGTTTCGAAGAGTTGAAGAAGAGGCTAACAACAGCACCTGTACTGGTATTGCCCGACATAGCCAAGAGCTTCTCTATCTACTGTGATGCATCCCGTCTAGGACCGGGATGTGTACTTATGCAAGAAGGGAGAGTCGTGGCATATGCATCAAGACAGTTGCGGAAGCATGAGTAGAACTATCCGACACATGATTTGGAGTTGGCAGCTGTAGTGCATGCTCTAAAGATTTGGAGGCATTACTTGATTGGGCACAAGTGTGACATCTACACTGATCACAAGAGCCTGAAGTATGTCTTCACTCAGTCAGAGATGAATATGAGGCAACGCCGATGGTTGGAGTTGATCAAGGACTATGATCTGGAGATCCATTACCACCCTAGCAAGGCTAACTTGGTGGCAGATGCTCTGAGCAGGAGAAGCTATGTGAACAAGATCACCGGTCACTGTCTGCCTGAAGAACTCAGCCGAGAATTTGAGAAGATGAGTCTGGGGTTCGTGACCAGCATCACAGAAATGACGGTAGAACCGACTCTTGAACAGAAGATTCAGAAAGGACAGCTTGGTGATGAAAAGATCAAGGAAATTCTGGAGAATGTTGCCCTAGGAAAGGCACCTGGATTCCAAGTTGATGAACAGGGAACCTTGTGGCACGGGAAGAGGATATGTGTACCCGATATAGCACAGATCAGGGACACGATCCTAAGAGAAGTCCATGATTCGGCATACTCGATTCACCCAGGAAGCACCAAGATGTATCACGACATCAAGGAAAGATTCTGGTGGTACGGATTGAAGCGTGATGTGGCGACGCATGTGGCACTATGTGACACTTGTTATAGAGTTAAGGCTGAACATCAGAGGCCAGCCGGATTACTCCAGCCCCTGAAGATACCGGAATGGAAATGGGAAGAAGTTGGTATGGACTTCATAATGGGTCTACCCCGCACCCAGCGAGGATTCGACTCCATTTGGGTGATTGTGGACCGCTTGACCAAAGTGGCACACTTCCTTCCAGTAAAGACCACCTACACGGGAGCCAGACTAGCAGAGCTATATATGGAAAGGATTGTGTGCCTGCATGGAGTGCCAAAACGGATAGTGTCTGACCGAGGTACTCAGTTCACATCACACTTCTGGTAGAAACTACATGAGTCTATGGACACTAAGCTACATTTCAGTTCGGCTTACCACCCGCAGACAGATGGACAGACAGAGCGAACCAATCAGATTCTGGAGGACATGTTGAGAGCATGTGCTCTACAGTATGGTGTCAGTCGGGACAAGAGTTTGCCCTATGCTAAGTTATCGTACAACAAAAGCTATCAGAAGAGTCTGCAAATGGCACCGTTCGAGGCTTTGTATGGCAGGATGTGTAGGACTCCACTATTCTGGAATCAGACTGGAGAAAGTCAAGTTTTCGGTCCCGAGATACTCAGGGATGCAGAATGCCAAGTACAAGTGATCAGGCAGAACTTAAAAGTGGCACAGTCCAGACAGAAGAGTTATGCTGATGTCAGACGGAGGGATCTCAGTTTTACAGTTGGAGATTTTGTGTACCTCAAGGTGTCACTGATGAGGGGCGTGAAGAGGTTCAATGTCAAGGGCAAGCTAGCACCTCGATACATCGGACCTTTCCAGATACTTGAAAGGAAAGGTGAAGTGGCATATCAGTTGGGACTACCCGAGAGATTGGCCGGAGTACACGATGTGTTCCATGTGTCACAACTGAAGAAATGTTTGCGGGTGCCTGAAGAGCAAATCCCGATAGATGAGTTGAATGTGCAAGAGGACCTCACCTATGAGGAGTATCCGGTCATGATTCTGGAGGTGTCTGAGAGGGTGACAAGAAACAAGGTCATCCGGATGTGCAAGGTACAGTGGAGCCGACACTCGGAAGATGAGGCCACTTGGGAACGAGAAGAAGATCTCAAGACCGAGTACCCACAGCTCTTCGCATCTACTTCCGAATCTCGAGGATGAGATTCATCTTAAGGGGGGTAGGTTTCGGGCCAGAAACAAAATGAACGCACCCAATCCACATTTTTGACACAATAGTGATGTTTTGGTTCATTTTGGTCAGTCGCCTTACCGCGCGGAACTGTGCCCAAAATCATGCCGGCTGCATTTAATGCATTGATTCGTGCCAGAAACGAAACCAATGCACCGGTTTGGACCAGAAACAAAATGGACGCACCCAATCCACATTTTTTATTACAATAGTGATGTTTTGTTTCATTTTAGTTAGTTTCCTTACCACACGGAACTGTGCCAAAAAACCATGCCGGCTGCATTTAATGCATTGGTTCGGACAAGAAATGAAATGAATCCACCGGTTCGGGCCAGAAAGAACCGAACGCACACAATCCACTTTTTTGGACATAATAGTTATGTTTTTGTCAGTTTTGTTACCATGCGAAACTATGCCGAAACCATACCGACTGCCTTTAATGCACTGATTCGGGCCAAAAAGTGAAACGAATGCACCGGTTTGGGCCAGAAACAAAACGATCGCAACCAATCAACATTTTTGGACACAATAGTGATGTTTTGGTTCATTTTGGTCAGTTTCCTTTCTGCACGGAACGGTGCCAAAAATCATACCGGCTGCATTTAATGCACTCATTTAGGCCAGAAACGAAACGAGAAACGAAACGAATGCAATGGTTCGGGCCAGAAACAAAACGAAAGCAACCAATCCAGCTTTTTGGACCAAATAGTGTTGTTTTGGTTCGTTTTGGTCAATTACGTCACCACGCAAAACTGTGCCGAAACTATGTCGGCTGCATTTAACCTACAGGTTCAGACCAAAAAATGAAACGAATCCACCGGTTCGGGCCACAAACAAAACGAACGCACCCAATCCATATTTTTTTGACACAATAGTGATGTTTTGGTTCATTTTGGTCAGTTTCCTTACCGCGCGGAACTGTGCCCAAAATCATGCCGGCCGCATTTAATGCATTGATTCGTGCCAGAAACGAAATCAATGTACCGGTTCGGGCCAAAAACAAAATGAACGCAGCCAATCCACATTTTTTGACACAATAGAGATGTTTTGGTTCATTTTGGTCAGTTTCCTTACCGCGCAGAAAATGTGCCGAAATCCATTCCGGCTGCATTTAATGCATTCATTCGTGCCAGAAATGAAACCAATGGACCAGTTTGAGCTAGAAACAAAACAAACGCATCCAATCCACTTTTTTTGACCCAATAGTGATGTTTTGGTTCATTTTGGTCAGTTTCGTTACCATGAGAAACTGTGCCGAAACCTTGCCAGCTGCATTTAATGCACCGGTTCGGACCAGAAATGAAATGAATCCACCGGTTCGGGCTAGAAATGAAATGAACACACCCTATCCACTTTTTTGGACAAAATAGTTATGTTTTGGTCAGTTTTGTTACCATGCGAAACTATGCCGACTGCATTTACTGCACTGATTCGGGCCAAAAAACGAATCGAATCCACCGGTTTGGGCCAGAAACAAAACGAACACAACCAATCAACATTTTTGGATACAATAGTGATGTTTTGGTTCATTTTGATCAGTTTCCTTTCTGCGTGGAACTGTGCCAAAAATCATCCCAGCTGCATTTAATGCACTCATTTAGGCCAGAAACGAAACGAGAAACAAAACGACTTCAACGGTTCGGGCCAGAAATAAAATGAACGCACCCAATCCAGCTTTTTGGACCAAATAGTGTTGTTTTGGTTCATTTTGGTCAGTTACGTCACCGCGCAAAACTGTGCCGAAACCATGCGGGCTGCATTTAACGTACAGGTTTGAGCCAAAAATGAAACGAATCCACCGGTTCGGGCCAGAAACAAAACGAACGCACCCAATCAACATTTTTGGACACAATAGTGATGTTTTGGTTCATTTTGGTCAGTTTCCTTTCTGCACGGAACGGTGCCAAAAATCATGCCGGCTGCATTTAGTGCACTCATTTAGGCCAGAAACGAAACGAGAAACAAAACGAATGCAACAGATCGGGCCAGAAACAAAACGAATGCACCCAATCCAGCTTTTTGGACCAAATAGTGTTGTTTTTGTTCGTTTTGGTCAGTTACGTCACCGCGCAAAACTGTGATGAAACCATGCCGGCTGCATTTAACCTACAGGTTCGGGCAAAAAATGAAACGAATCCACCGGTTCGGGCCAGAAACAAAACGAACGCACCCAATCCACATTTTTTGACACAATAGTGATGTTTTGGTTCATTTTGGTCAGTTTCCTTACCGCGCGGAACTGTGCCGAAAACCATTTCAGCTGCATTTAATGCACCGGTTCGGGCCAGAAACGAAACGAACGCACCTAATCCACTTTTTTGAACACAATAGTTATGTTTTGGTCAGTTTTGTTGCCATGCGAAACTATGTCGACTGCATTTAATGCACTGATTCGGGCCAAAAAGGAAACGAATCCACCGGTTTGGGCCAGAAACAAAACGAATGCAACCAATCAACATTTTTGGACACAATAGCGATGTTTTGGTTCATTTTGGTCAGTTTCCTTTCTGCACGGAACGGTGCCAAAAATCATGCCAGCTGCATTTAATGCACTCATATAGGCCAGAAACGAAACGAGAAACGAAACAAATGTAATGGTTCGGGCCAGAAACAAAATGAACGCACCCAATCCAGCTTTTTGGACCAAATAGTGTTTTTTTGGTTCGTTTTGGTCAATTACGTCACCGGGCAAAACTGTGCCGAAACTATGTCGGCTTCATTTAACCTACAGGTTTGGGCCAAAAATGAAACGAATCCACCGGTTCGGGCCAGAAACAAAACGAACACACCCAATCCACATTTTTTGACACAATAGAGATGTTTTGGTTCATTTTGGTCAGTTTCCTTACCGCGTAGAAAATGTGCCGAAAACCATTCCGGCTGCATTTAATGCATTGATTCGTGCCAGAAATGAAACCAATGGACCAGTTAGAGCCAAAAACGAAACAAACGCATCCAATCCACTTTTTTGCCCCAATAGTGATGTTTTGGTTCATTTTGGTCAGTTTCGTTACCATGAGAAACTGTGCCGAAACCTTGCCAGCTGCATTTAATGCACCGGTTCGGACCAGAAATGAAATGAATCCACCGGTTCGGGCCAGAAACGAAACGAACCCACCCTATCCACTTTTTTGGACAAAATAGTTATGTTTTGGTCACTTTTGCTACCATGCGAAACTATGCCGACTGCATTTAATGCACTGATTCGGGCCAAAAAATGAATCGAATCCACCGGTTTGGGCCAGAAAGAAAACGAACGCACCCAATCCACATTTTTTGACACAATAGTGATGTTTTGGTTCATTTTGGTCAGTTTCCTTACCGCGTGGAACTGTGCCCAAAATCATGCCGGCTGCATTTAATGCACTCATTTAGGCCAGAAACGAAACGAGAAACGAAACGAATGCAATGGTTCGGGCTAGAAACAAAATGAACGCACCCAATCCAGCTTTTTGGACCAAATAGTGTTGTTTTGGTTCGTTTTGGTCAATTATGTCACCGCGCAAAACTGTGCCGAAACTATGTCGGCTGCATTTAACCTACAGGTTTGGGCCAAAAATGAAACGAATCCACCGGTTCGGGCCAGAAACAAAACAAACGCACCAATCCACATTTTTTTGACACAATAGTGATGTTTTGGTTCATTTTGGTCAGTTTTCTTACCGCGCGGAACTGTGCCGAAAACCATTTCAGCTGCATTTAATGCACCGGTTCGGGCCAGAAACGAAACGAACGCACCCAATCCACTTTTTTGGACACAATAGTTATGTTTTGGTCAGTTTTGTTACCATGCGAAACTATGCCGACTGCATTTAATGCACTGATTCGGGCCAAATAGGAAACGAATCCACCAGTTTGGGCCAGAAACAAAATGATCGCAACCAATCAACATTTTTGGACACAATAGTGATGTTTTGGTTCATTTTGGTCAGTTTCCTTTCTGCACGGAACGGTGCCAAAAATCATACCGGCTGCATTTAATGCACTCACTTAGGCTAGAAACGAAACGAGAAACGAAACGAATGCAATGGTTCGGGCCAGAAACAAAACGAACGCACCCAATCCAGCTTTTTGGACCAAATAGGGTTGTTTTGGTTCGTTTTGGTCAATTACGTCACCGCGCAAAACTGTGCCGAAACTATGTCGGCTGCATTTAACCTACAGGTTCAGGCCAAAAAATGAAACGAATCCACCGGTTCGGGCCACAAACAAAACGAACACACCCAATCCATATTTTTTTGACACAATAGTTATGTTTTGGTTCATTTTGGTCAGTTTCCTTACCGCGCGGAACTGTGCCCAAAATCATGACAGCTGCATTTAATGCATTGATTCGTGCCAGAAACGAAATCAATGTACCGGTTCGGGCCAGAAACAAAATGAACGCACCCAATCCACATTTTTTGACACAATAGTGATGTTTTGGTTCATTTTGGTCAGTTTCCTTACCGCGCAGAACTGTGCCGAAATCCATTCGGGCTGCATTTAATGCATTGATTCGTTCCAGAAATGAAACCAATGGACCAGTTTTGGCCAGAAAGGAAACAAACGCATCCAATCCAATAGTGATGTTTTGGTTTATTTTGGTCAGTTTCGTTACCATGAGAAACTGTGCCGAAACCTTGCCACCCGCATTTAATGCACCAGTTCAGACCAGAAATGAAATGAATCCACCGGTTCGGGCCAGAAACGAAACGAACACGCCCTATCCACTTTTTTGGACAAAATAGTTATGTTTTGGTCAGTTTTGTTACCATGAGAAACTATGCCGACTGCATTTACTGCACTGATTCGGGCCAAAAAACGAATCGAATCCACCGGTTTGGGCCAGAAACAAAACGAACGTAACCAATCAACATTTTTGGACACAATAGTGATGTTTTGGTTCATTTTGGTCAGTTTCCTTTGTGCGCGGAACTGTGCCAAAAATCAACCCAGCTGCATTTAATGCACTCATTTAGGCCAGAAACGAAACGAGAAACAAAACGACTTCAACGGTTCGGGCCAGAAATAAAATGAACGCACCCAATCCAGCTTTTTGGACCAAATAGTGTTGTTTTGGTTCATTTTGGTCAGTTACGTCACCGCGCAAAACTGTGCCGAAACCATGCCGGCTGCATTTAATGTACAGGTTCGAGGCAAAAATGAAACGAATCCACCGGTTCGGGCCAGAAACAAAATAAACGCACCCAATCAACATTTTTGGACACAATAGTGATGTTTTGGTTCATTTTGGTCAGTTTCCTTTCTGCACGGAACGGTGCCAAAAATCATGCCGGCTGCATTTAGTGCACTCATTTAGGCCAGAAACGAAACGAGAAACAAAACGACTTCAACGGTTCGGGCCAGAAATAAAATGAACGCACCCAATCCAACTTTTTGGACCAAATAGTGTTGTTTTGGTTCATTTTGGTCAGTTACGTCACCGCGCACAACTGTGCCGAAACCATGTCGGCTGCATTTAACGTACAGGTTCGAGGCAAAAATGAAACGAATCCACCGGTTCGGGCCAGAAACAAAATAACGCACCCAATCAACATTTTTGGACACAATAGTGATGTTTTGGTTCATTTTGGTCAGTTTCCTTTCTGCACGGAACGGTGCCAAAAATCATGCCGGCTGCATTTAGTGCACTCATTTAGGCCAGAAACGAAACGAGAAACAAAACGAATGCAACAGATCGGGCCAGAAACAAAACGAATGCACCCAATCCAGCTTTTTGGACCAAATAGTGTTGTTTTTGTTCGTTTTCGTCAGTTACGTCACCGCGCAAAACTGTGATGAAACCATGCCGGCTGCATTTAACCTACAGGTTCGGGCCAAAAATGAAACGAATCCACCGGTTCGGGCCAGAAACAAAACGAACGCACCCAATCCACATTTTTTGACACAATAGAGATGTTTTGGTTCATTTTGGTCAGTTTCCTTACCGCGTAGAAAATGTGCCGAAAACCATTCCGGCTGCATTTAATGCATTGATTCGTGCCAGAAATGAAACCAATGGACCAGTTAGAGCCAAAAACGAAACAAACGCATCCAATCCACTTTTTTGACCCAATAGTGATGTTTTGGTTCATTTTGGTCAGTTTCGTTACCATGAGAAACTGTGCCGAAACCTTGCCAGCTGCATTTAATGCACCGATTCGGACCAGAAATGAAATGAATCCACCGGTTCGGGCCAGAAACGAAACGAACACACCCTATCCACTTTTTTGGACACAATAGTTATGTTTTGGTCACTTTTGCTACCATGCGACACTATGCCGACTGCATTTAATGCACTGATTCGGGCCAAAAAATGAATCGAATCCACCGGTTTGGGCCAGAAACAAAACGAACGCACCCAATCCACATTTTTGGACACAATAGTGATGTTTTGGTTCATTTTGGTCAGTTTCCTTTCTGCACGGAACGGTGCCAAAAATCATGCCGGCTGCATTTAATGCACTCATTTAGGCCAGAAACGAAACGAGAAACGAAACGAATGCAATGGTTCGGGCCAGAAACAAAACGAACGCACCCAATCCAGCTTTTTGGACCAAATAGTGTTGTTTTGGTTCGTTTTGGTCAATTACGTCACCGCGCAAAACTATGCCGAAACTATGTCGGCTGCATTTAACCTACAGGTTCAGGCCAAAAAATGAAACGAATCCACCGGTTTGGGCCACAAACAAAACGAACGCACCCAATCCATATTTTTTTGACACAATAGTGATGTTTTGGTTCATTTTGGTCAGTTTCCTTACTGCGCGGAACTGTGCCCAAAATCATGACAGCTGCATTTAATGCATTGATTCGTGCCAGAAACGAAATCAATGTACCGGTTCGGGCCAGAAACAAAACGAACGCACCCAATCCACATTTTTTGACACAATAGAGATGTTTTGGTTCATTTTGGTCAGTTTCCTTACCGCGTAGAAAATGTGCCGAAAACCATTCCGGCTGCATTTAATGCATTGATTCGTGCCAGAAATGAAACCAATGGACCAGTTAGAGCCAAAAACGAAACAAACGCATCCAATCCACTTTTTTGACCCAATAGTGATGTTTTGGTTCATTTTGGTCAGTTTCGTTACCATGAGAAACTGTGCCGAAACCTTGCCAGCTGCATTTAATGCACCGGTTCGGACCAGAAATGAAATGAATCCACCGGTTCGGGCCAGAAACGAAACGAACACACCCTATCCACTTTTTTGGACACAATAGTTATGTTTTGGTCACTTTTGCTACCATGCGACACTATGCCGACTGCATTTAATGCACTGATTCGGGCCAAAAAATGAATCGAATCCACCGGTTTGGGCCAGAAACAAAACGAACGCACCCAATCCACATTTTTGGACACAATAGTGATGTTTTGGTTCATTTTGGTCAGTTTCCTTTCTGCACGGAACGGTGCCAAAAATCATGCCGGCTGCATTTAATGCACTCACTTAGGCCAGAAACGAAACGAGAAACGAAACGAATGCAATGGTTCGGGCCAGAAACAAAACGAACGCACCCAATCCAGCTTTTTGGACCAAATAGTGTTGTTTTGGTTCGTTTTGGTCAATTACGTCACCGCGCAAAACTGTGCCGAAACTATGTCGGCTGCATTTAACCTACAGGTTCAGGCCAAAAAATGAAACGAATCCACCGGTTTGGGCCACAAACAAAACGAACGCACCCAATCCATATTTTTTTGACACAATAGTGATGTTTTGGTTCATTTTGGTCAGTTTCCTTACTGCGCGGAACTGTGCCCAAAATCATGACAGCTGCATTTAATGCATTGATTCGTGCCAGAAACGAAATCAATGTACCGGTTCGGGCCAGAAACAAAATGAACGCACCCAATCCACATTTCTTGACACAATAGTGATGTTTTGGTTCATTTTGGTCAGTTTCCTTACCGCGCAGAACTGTGCCGAAATCTATTCGGGCTGCATTTAATGCATTGATTCGTTCCAGAAATGAAACCAATGGACCAGTTTTGGCCAGAAAGGAAACAAACGCATCCAATCCAATAGTGATGTTTTGGTTTATTTTGGTCAGTTTCGTTACCATGAGAAACTGTGCCGAAACCTTGCCACCCGCATTTAATGCACCAGTTCAGACCAGAAATGAAATGAATCCACCGGTTCGGGCCAGAAACGAAACGAACACGCCCTATCCACTTTTTTGGACAAAATATTGATGTTTTGGTTCATTTTGGTCAGTTTCCTTACCGCGCGGAACTGTGCCCAAAATCATGCCGGCTGCATTTAATGCACTCATTTAGGCCAGAAACGAAACGAGAAACGAAACGAGTGCAATGGTTCGGGCTAGAAACAAAATGAACGCACCCAATCCAGCTTTTTGGACCAAATAGTGTTGTTTTGGTTCGTTTTGGTCAATTATGTCACCGCGCAAAACTGTGCCGAAACTATGTCGGCTGCATTTAACCTACAGGTTTGGGCCAAAAATGAAACGAATCCACCGGTTCGGGCCAGAAACAAAACGAACGCACCAATCCACATTTTTTTGACACAATAGTGATGTTTTGGTTCATTTTGGTCAGTTTTCTTACCGCGCGGAACTGTGCCGAAAACCATTTCAGCTGCATTTAATGCACCGGTTCGGGCCAGAAACGAAATGAACGCACCCAATCCACTTTTTTGGACACAATAGTTATGTTTTGGTCAGTTTTGTTACCATGCGAAACTATGCCGACTGCATTTAATGCACTGATTCGGGCCAAATAGGAAACGAATCCACCAGTTTGGGCCAGAAACAAAACGATCGCAACCAATCAACATTTTTGGACACAATAGTGATGTTTTGGTTCATTTTGGTCAGTTTCCTTACCGCGCGGAACTGTGCCCAAAATCATGCCGGCTGCATGTAATGCATTGATTCGTGCCAGAAACGAAACCAATGCACCGGTTTGGGCCAGAAACAAAATGAACGCACTCAATCCACATTTTTTGTCACAATAGTGATGTTTTGGTTCATTTTGGTTAGTTTCCTTACCACGCGGAACTGTGCTGAAAACCATTTCAGCTGCATTTAATGCACCGGTTCGGTCCAGAAATGAAACGAACGCACACAATCCTCTTTTTTGGACACAATAGTTATGTTTTGGTCAGTTTTGTTACCATGCGAAACTATGCCAACTGCATTTCATGTGATTCGGGCCAAAAAGAAACGAATCCACCGGTTTGTGCCAGAAACAAAACGAATGCAACCAATCAACATTTTTGGACACAATATTGATGTTTTGGTTCATTTTGGTCAGTTTCCTTTCTGCACGGAACGGTGCCAAAAATCATGCCGGCTGCATTTAATGCACTCATTTAGGCCAGAAACGAAACGAGAAACGAAACGAATGCAATGGTTCGGGCCAGAAACAAAATGAACGCACCCAATCCAGCTTTTTGGACCAAATAGTGTTGTTTTGGTTCATTTTGGTCAGTTACGTCACCGCGCAAAACTGTGCCGAAACCATGCCGGCTGCATTTAATGTACAGGTTCAAGGCAAAAATGAAACGAATCCACCGGTTCGGGCCAGAAACAAAATAAACGCACCCAATCAACATTTTTGGACACAATAGTGATGTTTTGGTTCATTTTGGTCAGTTTCCTTTCTGCACGGAACGGTGCCAAAAATCATGCCGGCTGCATTTAGTGCACTCATTTAGGCCAGAAACGAAACGAGAAACAAAATGACTTCAACGGTTCGGGCCAGAAATAAAATGAACGCACCCAATCCAGCTTTTTGGACCAAATAGTGTTGTTTTGGTTCATTTTGGTCAGTTACGTCACCGCGCAAAACTGTGCCGAAACCATGCCGGCTGCATTTAACGTACAGGTTCGAGGCAAAAATGAAACGAATCCACCGGTTCGGGCCAGAAACAAAATAAACGCACCCAATCAACATTTTTGGACACAATAGTGATGTTTTGGTTCATTTTGATCAGTTTCCTTTCTGCACGGAACGGTGCCAAAAATCATGCCGGCTGCATTTAGTGCACTCATTTAGGCCAGAAACGAAACGAGAAACAAAACGAATGCAACAGATCGGGCCAGAAACAAAACGAATGCACCCAATCCAGCTTTTTGGACCAAATAGTGTTGTTTTTGTTCGTTTTGGTCAGTTACGTCACAGCGCAAAACTGTGATGAAACCATGCCGGCTGCATTTAACCTACAGGTTCGGGCCAAAAATGAAACGAATCCACCGGTTCGGGCCACAAACAAAATGAGCGCACCCAATCCACATTTTTTGACACAATAGTGATGTTTTGGTTCATTTTGGTCAGTTTCGTTACCATGAGAAACTGTGACGAAACCTTGCCAGCTGCATTTAATGCACCGGTTCGGACCAGAAATGAAATGAATCCACCGGTTCGGGCCAGAAACGAAACGAACACACCCTATCCACTTTTTTGGACAAAATAGTTATGTTTTGGTCACTTTTGCTACCATGCGAAACAATGCCGACTGCATTTAATGCACTGATTCGGGCCGAAAAATGAATCGAATCCACCGGTTTGGGCCAGAAACAAAACGAACGCACCCAATCCACATTTTTGGACACAATAGTGATGTTTTGGTTCATTTTGGTCAGTTTCCTTACCGCGCGGAACTGTGCCCAAAATCATGCCGGCTGCATGTAATGCATTGATTCGTGCCAGAAACGAAACCAATGCACCGGTTTGGACCAGAAACAAAATGAACGCACTCAATCCACATTTTTTGTCACAATAGTGATGTTTTGGTTCATTTTGGTTAGTTTCCTTACCACGCGGAACTGTGCTGAAAACCATTTCAGCTGCATTTAATGCACCGGTTCGGTCCAGAAATGAAACGAACGCACACAATCATCTTTTTTGGACACAATAGTTATGTTTTGGTCAGTTTTGTTACCATGCGAAACTATGCCAACTGCATTTCATGTGATTCGGGCCAAAAAGGAAACGAATCCACCGGTTTGTGCCAGAAACAAAACGAACACACCCAATCCACATTTTTGGACACAACATTGATGTTTTGGTTCATTTTGGTCAGTTTCCTTTCTGCACGGAACGGTGCCAAAAATCATGCCGGCTGCATTTAGTGCACTCATTTAGGCCTGAAACGAAACGAGAAACAAAATGACTTCAACGGTTCGGGCCAGAAACAAAATGAACGCACCCAATCCAGCTTTTTGGACCAAATAGTGTTGTTTTGGTTCATTTTGGTCAGTTACGTCACCGCGCAAAACTGTGCCGAAACCATGCCGGCTGCATTTAATGTACAGGTTCGAGGCAAAAATGAAACGAATCCACCGGTTCGGGCCAGAAACAAAACGAACGCACCCAATCCACATTTTTGGACACAATAGTGATGTTTTGGTTCATTTTGGTCAGTTTCCTTTCTGCACGGAACGGTGCCAAAAATCATGCCGGCTGCATTTAGTGCACTCATTTAGGCCTGAAACGAAACGAGAAACAAAACGACTTCAACGGTTCGGGCCAGAAATAAAATGAACGCACCCAATCCAGCTTTTTGGACCAAATAGTGTTGTTTTGGTTCATTTTGGTCAGTTACGTCACCGCGCAAAACTGTGCCGAAACCATGCCGGCTGCATTTAACGTACAGGTTCGAGGCAAAAATGAAACGAATCCACCGGTTCGGGCCAGAAACAAAATAAACGCACCCAATCAACATTTTTGGACACAATAGTGATGTTTTGGTTCATTTTGATCAGTTTCCTTTCTGCACGGAACGGTGCCAAAAATCATGCCGGCTGCATTTAGTGCACTCATTTAGGCCAGAAACGAAACGAGAAACAAAACGAATGCAACAGATCGGGCCAGAAACAAAACGAATGCACCCAATCCAGCTTTTTGGACCAAATAGTGTTGTTTTTGTTCGTTTTGGTCAGTTACGTCACAGCGCAAAACTGTGATGAAACCATGCCGGCTGCATTTAACCTACAGGTTCGGGCCAAAAATGAAACGAATCCACCGGTTCGGGCCACAAACAAAATGAACGCACCCAATCCACATTTTTTGACACAATAGTGATGTTTTGGTTCATTTTGGTCAGTTTCCTTACCGCGCAGAACTGTGCCGAAAACCATTTCAGCTGCATTTAATGCACCGGTTCGGGCCAGAAACGAAACGAACGCACCTAATCCACTTTTTTGAACACAATAGTAATGTTTTGGTCAGTTTTGTTGCCATGCGAAACTATGTCGACTGCATTTAATGCACTGATTCGGGCCAAAAAGGAAACGAATCCACCGGTTTGGGCCAGAAACAAAACGAACGCAACCAATCAACATTTTTGGACACAATAGCGATGTTTTGGTTCATTTTGGTCAGTTTCCTTTCTGCACGGAACGGTGCCAAAAATCATGCCGGCTGCATTTAATGCACTCATTTAGGCCAGAAACGAAACGAGAAACGAAACGAATGCAATGGTTCGGGCCAGAAACAAAATGAACGCACCCAATCCAGCTTTTTGGACCAAATAGTGTTGTTTTGGTTCATTTTGGTCAGTTACGTCACCGCGCAAAACTGTGCCGAAACCATGCCGGCTGCATTTAACGTACAGGTTCGAGGCAAAAATGAAACGAATCCACCGGTTCGGGCCAGAAACAAAATAAACGCACCCAATCAACATTTTTGGACACAATAGTGATGTTTTGGTTCATTTTGATCAGTTTCCTTTCTGCACGGAACGGTGCCAAAAATCATGCCGGCTGCATTTAGTGCACTCATTTAGGCCAGAAACGAAACGAGAAACAAAACGAATGCAACAGATCGGGCCAGAAACAAAACGAATGCACCCAATCCAGCTTTTTGGACCAAATAGTGTTGTTTTTGTTCGTTTTGGTCAGTTACGTCACAGCGCAAAACTGTGATGAAACCATGCCGGCTGCATTTAACCTACAGGTTCGGGCCAAAAATGAAACGAATCCACCGGTTCGGGCCACAAACAAAATGAACGCACCCAATCCACATTTTTTGACACAATAGTGATGTTTTGGTTCATTTTGGTCAGTTTCCTTACCGCGCAGAACTGTGCCGAAAACCATTTCAGCTGCATTTAATGCACCGGTTCGGGCCAGAAACGAAACGAACGCACCTAATCCACTTTTTTGAACACAATAGTAATGTTTTGGTCAGTTTTGTTGCCATGCGAAACTATGTCGACTGCATTTAATGCACTGATTCGGGCCAAAAAGGAAACGAATCCACCGGTTTGGGCCAGAAACAAAACGAACGCACCCAATCCACATTTTTGGACACAATAGTGATGTTTTGGTTCATTTTGGTCAGTTTCCTTTCTGCACGGAACGGTGCCAAAAATCATGCCGGCTGCATTTAATGCACTCATTTAGGCCAGAAACGAAACGAGAAACGAAACGAATGCAATGGTTCGGGCCAGAAACAAAACGAACGCACCCAATCCAGCTTTTTGGACCAAATAGTGTTGTTTTGGTTCGTTTTGGTCAGTTACGTCACCGCGCAAAACTGTGCCGAAACTATGTCGGCTGCATTTAACCTACAGGTTCAGGCCAAAAAATGAAACGAATCCACCGGTTTGGGCCACAAACAAAACGAACGCACCCAATCCATATTTTTTTGACACAATAGTGATGTTTTGGTTCATTTTGGTCAGTTTCCTTACTGCGCGGAACTGTGCCCAAAATCATGACAGCTGCATTTAATGCATTGATTCGTGCCAGAAACGAAATCAATGTACCGGTTCGGGCCAGAAACAAAACGAACGCACCCAATCCACATTTTTTGACACAATAGAGATGTTTTGGTTCATTTTGGTCAGTTTCCTTACCGCGTAGAAAATGTGCCGAAAACCATTCCGGCTGCATTTAATGCATTGATTCGTGCCAGAAATGAAACCAATGGACCAGTTAGAGCCAAAAACGAAACAAACGCATCCAATCCACTTTTTTGACCCAATAGTGATGTTTTGGTTCATTTTGGTCAGTTTCGTTACCATGAGAAACTGTGCCGAAACCTTGCCAGCTGCATTTAATGCACCGGTTCGGACCAGAAATGAAATGAATCCACCGGTTCGGGCCAGAAACGAAACGAACACACCCTATCCACTTTTTTGGACACAATAGTTATGTTTTGGTCACTTTTGCTACCATGCGACACTATGCCGACTGCATTTAATGCACTGATTCGGGCCAAAAAATGAATCGAATCCACCGGTTTGGGCCAGAAACAAAACGAACGCACCCAATCCACATTTTTGGACACAATAGTGATGTTTTGGTTCATTTTGGTCAGTTTCCTTTCTGCACGGAACGGTGCCAAAAATCATGCCGGCTGCATTTAATGCACTCACTTAGGCCAGAAACGAAACGAGAAACGAAACGAATGCAATGGTTCGGGCCAGAAACAAAACGAACGCACCCAATCCAGCTTTTTGGACCAAATAGTGTTGTTTTGGTTCGTTTTGGTCAATTACGTCACCGCGCAAAACTGTGCCGAAACTATGTCGGCTGCATTTAACCTACAGGTTCAGGCCAAAAAATGAAACGAATCCACCGGTTTGGGCCACAAACAAAACGAACGCACCCAATCCATATTTTTTTGACACAATAGTGATGTTTTGGTTCATTTTGGTCAGTTTCCTTACTGCGCGGAACTGTGCCCAAAATCATGACAGCTGCATTTAATGCATTGATTCGTGCCAGAAACGAAATCAATGTACCGGTTCGGGCCAGAAACAAAATGAACGCACCCAATCCACATTTCTTGACACAATAGTGATGTTTTGGTTCATTTTGGTCAGTTTCCTTACCGCGCAGAACTGTGCCGAAATCTATTCGGGCTGCATTTAATGCATTGATTCGTTCCAGAAATGAAACCAATGGACCAGTTTTGGCCAGAAAGGAAACAAACGCATCCAATCCAATAGTGATGTTTTGGTTTATTTTGGTCAGTTTCGTTACCATGAGAAACTGTGCCGAAACCTTGCCACCCGCATTTAATGCACCAGTTCAGACCAGAAATGAAATGAATCCACCAGTTCGGGCCAGAAACGAAACGAACACGCCCTATCCACTTTTTTGGACAAAATATTGATGTTTTGGTTCATTTTGGTCAGTTTCCTTACCGCGCGGAACTGTGCCCAAAATCATGCCGGCTGCATTTAATGCACTCATTTAGGCCAGAAACGAAACGAGAAACGAAACGAGTGCAATGGTTCGGGCTAGAAACAAAATGAACGCACCCAATCCAGCTTTTTGGACCAAATAGTGTTGTTTTGGTTCGTTTTGGTCAATTATGTCACCGCGCAAAACTGTGCCGAAACTATGTCGGCTGCATTTAACCTACAGGTTTGGGCCAAAAATGAAACGAATCCACCGGTTCGGGCCAGAAACAAAACGAACGCACCAATCCACATTTTTTTGACACAATAGTGATGTTTTGGTTCATTTTGGTCAGTTTTCTTACCGCGCGGAACTGTGCCGAAAACCATTTCAGCTGCATTTAATGCACCGGTTCGGGCCAGAAACGAAATGAACGCACCCAATCCACTTTTTTGGACACAATAGTTATGTTTTGGTCAGTTTTGTTACCATGCGAAACTATGCCGACTGCATTTAATGCACTGATTCGGGCCAAATAGGAAACGAATCCACCAGTTTGGGCCAGAAACAAAACGATCGCAACCAATCAACATTTTTGGACACAATAGTGATGTTTTGGTTCATTTTGGTCAGTTTCCTTACCGCGCGGAACTGTGCCCAAAATCATGCCGGCTGCATGTAATGCATTGATTCGTGCCAGAAACGAAACCAATGCACCGGTTTGGGCCAGAAACAAAATGAACGCACTCAATCCACATTTTTTGTCACAATAGTGATGTTTTGGTTCATTTTGGTTAGTTTCCTTACCACGCGGAACTGTGCTGAAAACCATTTCAGCTGCATTTAATGCACCGGTTCGGTCCAGAAATGAAACGAACGCACACAATCCTCTTTTTTGGACACAATAGTTATGTTTTGGTCAGTTTTGTTACCATGCGAAACTATGCCAACTGCATTTCATGTGATTCGGGCCAAAAAGAAACGAATCCACCGGTTTGTGCCAGAAACAAAACGAATGCAACCAATCAACATTTTTGGACACAATATTGATGTTTTGGTTCATTTTGGTCAGTTTCCTTTCTGCACGGAACGGTGCCAAAAATCATGCCGGCTGCATTTAATGCACTCATTTAGGCCAGAAACGAAACGAGAAACGAAACGAATGCAATGGTTCGGGCCAGAAACAAAATGAACGCACCCAATCCAGCTTTTTGGACCAAATAGTGTTGTTTTGGTTCATTTTGGTCAGTTACGTCACCGCGCAAAACTGTGCCGAAACCATGCCGGCTGCATTTAATGTACAGGTTCAAGGCAAAAATGAAACGAATCCACCGGTTCGGGCCAGAAACAAAATAAACGCACCCAATCAACATTTTTGGACACAATAGTGATGTTTTGGTTCATTTTGGTCAGTTTCCTTTCTGCACGGAACGGTGCCAAAAATCATGCCGGCTGCATTTAGTGCACTCATTTAGGCCAGAAACGAAACGAGAAACAAAATGACTTCAACGGTTCGGGCCAGAAATAAAATGAACGCACCCAATCCAGCTTTTTGGACCAAATAGTGTTGTTTTGGTTCATTTTGGTCAGTTACGTCACCGCGCAAAACTGTGCCGAAACCATGCCGGCTGCATTTAACGTACAGGTTCGAGGCAAAAATGAAACGAATCCACCGGTTCGGGCCAGAAACAAAATAAACGCACCCAATCAACATTTTTGGACACAATAGTGATGTTTTGGTTCATTTTGATCAGTTTCCTTTCTGCACGGAACGGTGCCAAAAATCATGCCGGCTGCATTTAGTGCACTCATTTAGGCCAGAAACGAAACGAGAAACAAAACGAATGCAACAGATCGGGCCAGAAACAAAACGAATGCACCCAATCCAGCTTTTTGGACCAAATAGTGTTGTTTTTGTTCGTTTTGGTCAGTTACGTCACAGCGCAAAACTGTGATGAAACCATGCCGGCTGCATTTAACCTACAGGTTCGGGCCAAAAATGAAACGAATCCACCGGTTCGGGCCACAAACAAAATGAACGCACCCAATCCACATTTTTTGACACAATAGTGATGTTTTGGTTCATTTTGGTCAGTTTCGTTACCATGAGAAACTGTGACGAAACCTTGCCAGCTGCATTTAATGCACCGGTTCGGACCAGAAATGAAATGAATCCACCGGTTCGGGCCAGAAACGAAACGAACACACCCTATCCACTTTTTTGGACAAAATAGTTATGTTTTGGTCACTTTTGCTACCATGCGAAACAATGCCGACTGCATTTAATGCACTGATTCGGGCCGAAAAATGAATCGAATCCACCGGTTTGGGCCAGAAACAAAACGAACGCACCCAATCCACATTTTTGGACACAATAGTGATGTTTTGGTTCATTTTGGTCAGTTTCCTTACCGCGCGGAACTGTGCCCAAAATCATGCCGGCTGCATGTAATGCATTGATTCGTGCCAGAAACGAAACCAATGCACCGGTTTGGACCAGAAACAAAATGAACGCACTCAATCCACATTTTTTGTCACAATAGTGATGTTTTGGTTCATTTTGGTTAGTTTCCTTACCACGCGGAACTGTGCTGAAAACCAT
Organism: Echinochloa phyllopogon; assembly: GCA_033239725.1. Taxonomy (NCBI): domain Eukaryota; kingdom Viridiplantae; phylum Streptophyta; class Magnoliopsida; order Poales; family Poaceae; genus Echinochloa; species Echinochloa phyllopogon. Next base: position 38,549,815 of record BTCW01000018.1, read on the forward strand.
TTCAGCTGCATTTAATGCACCGGTTCGGTCCAGAAATGAAACGAACGCACACAATCATCTTTTTTGGACACAATAGTTATGTTTTGGTCAGTTTTGTTACCATGCGAAACTATGCCAACTGCATTTCATGTGATTCGGGCCAAAAAGGAAACGAATCCACCGGTTTGTGCCAGAAACAAAACGAACACACCCAATCCACATTTTTGGACACAACATTGATGTTTTGGTTCATTTTGGTCAGTTTCCTTTCTGCACGGAACGGTGCCAAAAATCATGCCGGCTGCATTTAGTGCACTCATTTAGGCCTGAAACGAAACGAGAAACAAAATGACTTCAACGGTTCGGGCCAGAAACAAAATGAACGCACCCAATCCAGCTTTTTGGACCAAATAGTGTTGTTTTGGTTCATTTTGGTCAGTTACGTCACCGCGCAAAACTGTGCCGAAACCATGCCGGCTGCATTTAATGTACAGGTTCGAGGCAAAAATGAAACGAATCCACCGGTTCGGGCCAGAAACAAAACGAACGCACCCAATCCACATTTTTGGACACAATAGTGATGTTTTGGTTCATTTTGGTCAGTTTCCTTTCTGCACGGAACGGTGCCAAAAATCATGCCGGCTGCATTTAGTGCACTCATTTAGGCCTGAAACGAAACGAGAAACAAAACGACTTCAACGGTTCGGGCCAGAAATAAAATGAACGCACCCAATCCAGCTTTTTGGACCAAATAGTTTTGTTTTGGTTCATTTTGGTCAGTTACGTCACCGCGCAAAACTGTGCCGAAACCATGCCGGCTGCATTTAACGTACAGGTTCGAGGCAAAAATGAAACGAATCCACCGGTTCGGGCCAGAAACAAAATAAACGCACCCAATCAACATTTTTGGACACAATAGTGATGTTTTGGTTCATTTTGATCAGTTTCCTTTCTGCACGGAACGGTGCCAAAAATCATGCCGGCTGCATTTAGTGCACTCATTTAGGCCAGAAACGAAACGAGAAACAAAACGAATGCAACAGATCGGGCCAGAAACAAAACGAATGCACCCAATCCAGCTTTTTGGACCAAATAGTGTTGTTTTTGTTCGTTTTGGTCAGTTACGTCACAGCGCAAAACTGTGATGAAACCATGCCGGCTGCATTTAACCTACAGGTTCGGGCCAAAAATGAAACGAATCCACCGGTTCGGGCCACAAACAAAATGAACGCACCCAATCCACATTTTTTGACACAATAGTGATGTTTTGGTTCATTTTGGTCAGTTTCCTTACCGCGCAGAACTGTGCCGAAAACCATTTCAGCTGCATTTAATGCACCGGTTCGGGCCAGAAACGAAACGAACGCACCTAATCCACTTTTTTGAACACAATAGTAATGTTTTGGTCAGTTTTGTTGCCATGCGAAACTATGTCGACTGCATTTAATGCACTGATTCGGGCCAAAAAGGAAACGAATCCACCGGTTTGGGCCAGAAACAAAACGAACGCAACCAATCAACATTTTTGGACACAATAGCGATGTTTTGGTTCATTTTGGTCAGTTTCCTTTCTGCACGGAACGGTGCCAAAAATCATGCCGGCTGCATTTAATGCACTCATTTAGGCCAGAAACGAAACGAGAAACGAAACGAATGCAATGGTTCGGGCCAGAAACAAAATGAACGCACCCAATCCAGCTTTTTGGACCAAATAGTGTTGTTTTGGTTCATTTTGGTCAGTTACGTCACCGCGCAAAACTGTGCCGAAACCATGCCGGCTGCATTTAACGTACAGGTTCGAGGCAAAAATGAAACGAATCCACCGGTTCGGGCCAGAAACAAAATAAACGCACCCAATCAACATTTTTGGACACAATAGTGATGTTTTGGTTCATTTTGATCAGTTTCCTTTCTGCACGGAACGGTGCCAAAAATCATGCCGGCTGCATTTAGTGCACTCATTTAGGCCAGAAACGAAACGAGAAACAAAACGAATGCAACAGATCGGGCCAGAAACAAAACGAATGCACCCAATCCAGCTTTTTGGACCAAATAGTGTTGTTTTTGTTCGTTTTGGTCAGTTACGTCACAGCGCAAAACTGTGATGAAACCATGCCGGCTGCATTTAACCTACAGGTTCGGGCCAAAAATGAAACGAATCCACCGGTTCGGGCCACAAACAAAATGAACGCACCCAATCCACATTTTTTGACACAATAGTGATGTTTTGGTTCATTTTGGTCAGTTTCCTTACCGCGCAGAACTGTGCCGAAAACCATTTCAGCTGCATTTAATGCACCGGTTCGGGCCAGAAACGAAACGAACGCACCTAATCCACTTTTTTGAACACAATAGTAATGTTTTGGTCAGTTTTGTTGCCATGCGAAACTATGTCGACTGCATTTAATGCACTGATTCGGGCCAAAAAGGAAACGAATCCACCGGTTTGGGCCAGAAACAAAACGAACGCACCCAATCCACATTTTTGGACACAATAGTGATGTTTTGGTTCATTTTGGTCAGTTTCCTTTCTGCACGGAACGGTGCCAAAAATCATGCCGGCTGCATTTAATGCACTCATTTAGGCCAGAAACGAAACGAGAAACGAAACGAATGCAATGGTTCGGGCCAGAAACAAAACGAACGCACCCAATCCAGCTTTTTGGACCAAATAGTGTTGTTTTGGTTCGTTTTGGTCAGTTACGTCACCGCGCAAAACTGTGCCGAAACTATGTCGGCTGCATTTAACCTACAGGTTCAGGCCAAAAAATGAAACGAATCCACCGGTTTGGGCCACAAACAAAACGAACGCACCCAATCCATATTTTTTTGACACAATAGTGATGTTTTGGTTCATTTTGGTCAGTTTCCTTACTGCGCGGAACTGTGCCCAAAATCATGACAGCTGCATTTAATGCATTGATTCGTGCCAGAAACGAAATCAATGTACCGGTTCGGGCCAGAAACAAAACGAACGCACCCAATCCACATTTTTTGACACAATAGAGATGTTTTGGTTCATTTTGGTCAGTTTCCTTACCGCGTAGAAAATGTGCCGAAAACCATTCCGGCTGCATTTAATGCATTGATTCGTGCCAGAAATGAAACCAATGGACCAGTTAGAGCCAAAAACGAAACAAACGCATCCAATCCACTTTTTTGACCCAATAGTGATGTTTTGGTTCATTTTGGTCAGTTTCGTTACCATGAGAAACTGTGCCGAAACCTTGCCAGCTGCATTTAATGCACCGGTTCGGACCAGAAATGAAATGAATCCACCGGTTCGGGCCAGAAACGAAACGAACACACCCTATCCACTTTTTTGGACACAATAGTTATGTTTTGGTCACTTTTGCTACCATGCGACACTATGCCGACTGCATTTAATGCACTGATTCGGGCCAAAAAATGAATCGAATCCACCGGTTTGGGCCAGAAACAAAACGAACGCACCCAATCCACATTTTTGGACACAATAGTGATGTTTTGGTTCATTTTGGTCAGTTTCCTTTCTGCACGGAACGGTGCCAAAAATCATGCCGGCTGCATTTAATGCACTCATTTAGGCCAGAAACGAAACGAGAAACGAAACGAATGCAATGGTTCGGGCCAGAAACAAAACGAACGCACCCAATCCAGCTTTTTGGACCAAATAGTGTTGTTTTGGTTCGTTTTGGTCAATTACGTCACCGCGCAAAACTGTGCCGAAACTATGTCGGCTGCATTTAACCTACAGGTTCAGGCCAAAAAATGAAACGAATCCACCGGTTTGGGCCACAAACAAAACGAACGCACCCAATCCATATTTTTTTGACACAATAGTGATGTTTTGGTTCATTTTGGTCAGTTTCCTTACTGCGCGGAACTGTGCCCAAAATCATGACAGCTGCATTTAATGCATTGATTCGTGCCAGAAACGAAATCAATGTACCGGTTCGGGCCAGAAACAAAATGAACGCACCCAATCCACATTTCTTGACACAATAGTGATGTTTTGGTTCATTTTGGTCAGTTTCCTTACCGCGCAGAACTGTGCCGAAATCTATTCGGGCTGCATTTAATGCATTGATTCGTTCCAGAAATGAAACCAATGGACCAGTTTTGGCCAGAAAGGAAACAAACGCATCCAATCCAATAGTGATGTTTTGGTTTATTTTGGTCAGTTTCGTTACCATGAGAAACTGTGCCGAAACCTTGCCACCCGCATTTAATGCACCAGTTCAGACCAGAAATGAAATGAATCCACCGGTTCGGGCCAGAAACGAAACGAACACGCCCTATCCACTTTTTTGGACAAAATATTGATGTTTTGGTTCATTTTGGTCAGTTTCCTTACCGCGCGGAACTGTGCCCAAAATCATGCCGGCTGCATTTAATGCACTCATTTAGGCCAGAAACGAAACGAGAAACGAAACGAGTGCAATGGTTCGGGCTAGAAACAAAATGAACGCACCCAATCCAGCTTTTTGGACCAAATAGTGTTGTTTTGGTTCGTTTTGGTCAATTATGTCACCGCGCAAAACTATGCCGAAACTATGTCGGCTGCATTTAACCTACAGGTTTGGGCCAAAAATGAAACGAATCCACCGGTTCGGGCCAGAAACAAAACGAACGCACCAATCCACATTTTTTTGACACAATAGTGATGTTTTGGTTCATTTTGGTCAGTTTTCTTACCGCGCGGAACTGTGCCGAAAACCATTTCAGCTGCATTTAATGCACCGGTTCGGGCCAGAAACGAAATGAACGCACCCAATCCACTTTTTTGGACACAATAGTTATGTTTTGGTCAGTTTTGTTACCATGCGAAACTATGCCGACTGCATTTAATGCACTGATTCGGGCCAAATAGGAAACGAATCCACCAGTTTGGGCCAGAAACAAAACGATCGCAACCAATCAACATTTTTGGACACAATAGTGATGTTTTGGTTCATTTTGGTCAGTTTCCTTACCGCGCGGAACTGTGCCCAAAATCATGCCGGCTGCATGTAATGCATTGATTCGTGCCAGAAACGAAACCAATGCACCGGTTTGGGCCAGAAACAAAATGAACGCACTCAATCCACATTTTTTGTCACAATAGTGATGTTTTGGTTCATTTTGGTTAGTTTCCTTACCACGCGGAACTGTGCTGAAAACCATTTCAGCTGCATTTAATGCACCGGTTCGGTCCAGAAATGAAACGAACGCACACAATCCTCTTTTTTGGACACAATAGTTATGTTTTGGTCAGTTTTGTTACCATGCGAAACTATGCCAACTGCATTTCATGTGATTCGGGCCAAAAAGAAACGAATCCACCGGTTTGTGCCAGAAACAAAACGAATGCAACCAATCAACATTTTTGGACACAATATTGATGTTTTGGTTCATTTTGGTCAGTTTCCTTTCTGCACGGAACGGTGCCAAAAATCATGCCGGCTGCATTTAATGCACTCATTTAGGCCAGAAACGAAACGAGAAACGAAACGAATGCAATGGTTCGGGCCAGAAACAAAATGAACGCACCCAATCCAGCTTTTTGGACCAAATAGTGTTGTTTTGGTTCATTTTGGTCAGTTACGTCACCGCGCAAAACTGTGCCGAAACCATGCCGGCTGCATTTAATGTACAGGTTCAAGGCAAAAATGAAACGAATCCACCGGTTCGGGCCAGAAACAAAATAAACGCACCCAATCAACATTTTTGGACACAATAGTGATGTTTTGGTTCATTTTGATCAGTTTCCTTTCTGCACGGAACGGTGCCAAAAATCATGCCGGCTGCATTTAGTGCACTCATTTAGGCCAGAAACGAAACGAGAAACAAAATGACTTCAACGGTTCGGGCCAGAAATAAAATGAACGCACCCAATCCAGCTTTTTGGACCAAATAGTGTTGTTTTGGTTCATTTTGGTCAGTTACGTCACCGCGCAAAACTGTGCCGAAACCATGCCGGCTGCATTTAACGTACAGGTTCGAGGCAAAAATGAAACGAATCCACCGGTTCGGGCCAGAAACAAAATAAACGCACCCAATCAACATTTTTGGACACAATAGTGATGTTTTGGTTCATTTTGATCAGTTTCCTTTCTGCACGGAACGGTGCCAAAAATCATGCCGGCTGCATTTAGTGCACTCATTTAGGCCAGAAACGAAACGAGAAACAAAACGAATGCAACAGATCGGGCCAGAAACAAAACGAATGCACCCAATCCAGCTTTTTGGACCAAATAGTGTTGTTTTTGTTCGTTTTGGTCAGTTACGTCACAGCGCAAAACTGTGATGAAACCATGCCGGCTGCATTTAACCTACAGGTTCGGGCCAAAAATGAAACGAATCCACCGGTTCGGGCCACAAACAAAATGAGCGCACCCAATCCACATTTTTTGACACAATAGTGATGTTTTGGTTCATTTTGGTCAGTTTCGTTACCATGAGAAACTGTGACGAAACCTTGCCAGCTGCATTTAATGCACCGGTTCGGACCAGAAATGAAATGAATCCACCGGTTCGGGCCAGAAACGAAACGAACACACCCTATCCACTTTTTTGGACAAAATAGTTATGTTTTGGTCACTTTTGCTACCATGCGAAACAATGCCGACTGCATTTAATGCACTGATTCGGGCCGAAAAATGAATCGAATCCACCGGTTTGGGCCAGAAACAAAACGAACGCACCCAATCCACATTTTTGGACACAATAGTGATGTTTTGGTTCATTTTGGTCAGTTTCCTTACCGCGCGGAACTGTGCCCAAAATCATGCCGGCTGCATGTAATGCATTGATTCGTGCCAGAAACGAAACCAATGCACCGGTTTGGACCAGAAACAAAATGAACGCACTCAATCCACATTTTTTGTCACAATAGTGATGTTTTGGTTCATTTTGGTTAGTTTCCTTACCACGCGGAACTGTGCTGAAAACCATTTCAGCTGCATTTAATGCACCGGTTCGGTCCAGAAATGAAACGAACGCACACAATCATCTTTTTTGGACACAATAGTTATGTTTTGGTCAGTTTTGTTACCATGCGAAACTATGCCAACTGCATTTCATGTGATTCGGGCCAAAAAGGAAACGAATCCACCGGTTTGTGCCAGAAACAAAACGAACACACCCAATCCACATTTTTGGACACAACATTGATGTTTTGGTTCATTTTGGTCAGTTTCCTTTCTGCACGGAACGGTGCCAAAAATCATGCCGGCTGCATTTAGTGCACTCATTTAGGCCTGAAACGAAACGAGAAACAAAATGACTTCAACGGTTCGGGCCAGAAACAAAATGAACGCACCCAATCCAGCTTTTTGGACCAAATAGTGTTGTTTTGGTTCATTTTGGTCAGTTACGTCACCGCGCAAAACTGTGCCGAAACCATGCCGGCTGCATTTAATGTACAGGTTCGAGGCAAAAATGAAACGAATCCACCGGTTCGGGCCAGAAACAAAACGAACGCACCCAATCCACATTTTTGGACACAATAGTGATGTTTTGGTTCATTTTGGTCAGTTTCCTTTCTGCACGGAACGGTGCCAAAAATCATGCCGGCTGCATTTAGTGCACTCATTTAGGCCTGAAACGAAACGAGAAACAAAACGACTTCAACGGTTCGGGCCAGAAATAAAATGAACGCACCCAATCCAGCTTTTTGGACCAAATAGTGTTGTTTTGGTTCATTTTGGTCAGTTACGTCACCGCGCAAAACTGTGCCGAAACCATGCCGGCTGCATTTAACGTACAGGTTCGAGGCAAAAATGAAACGAATCCACCGGTTCGGGCCAGAAACAAAATAAACGCACCCAATCAACATTTTTGGACACAATAGTGATGTTTTGGTTCATTTTGATCAGTTTCCTTTCTGCACGGAACGGTGCCAAAAATCATGCCGGCTGCATTTAGTGCACTCATTTAGGCCAGAAACGAAACGAGAAACAAAACGAATGCAACAGATCGGGCCAGAAACAAAACGAATGCACCCAATCCAGCTTTTTGGACCAAATAGTGTTGTTTTTGTTCGTTTTGGTCAGTTACGTCACAGCGCAAAACTGTGATGAAACCATGCCGGCTGCATTTAACCTACAGGTTCGGGCCAAAAATGAAACGAATCCACCGGTTCGGGCCACAAACAAAATGAACGCACCCAATCCACATTTTTTGACACAATAGTGATGTTTTGGTTCATTTTGGTCAGTTTCCTTACCGCGCAGAACTGTGCCGAAAACCATTTCAGCTGCATTTAATGCACCGGTTCGGGCCAGAAACGAAACGAACGCACCTAATCCACTTTTTTGAACACAATAGTAATGTTTTGGTCAGTTTTGTTGCCATGCGAAACTATGTCGACTGCATTTAATGCACTGATTCGGGCCAAAAAGGAAACGAATCCACCGGTTTGGGCCAGAAACAAAACGAACGCAACCAATCAACATTTTTGGACACAATAGCGATGTTTTGGTTCATTTTGGTCAGTTTCCTTTCTGCACGGAACGGTGCCAAAAATCATGCCGGCTGCATTTAATGCACTCATTTAGGCCAGAAACGAAACGAGAAACGAAACGAATGCAATGGTTCGGGCCAGAAACAAAACGAACGCACCCAATCCAGCTTTTTGGACCAAATAGTGTTGTTTTGGTTCATTTTGGTCAGTTACGTCACCGCGCAAAACTGTGCCGAAACCATGCCGGCTGCATTTAACGTACAGGTTCGAGGCAAAAATGAAACGAATCCACCGGTTCGGGCCAGAAACAAAATAAACGCACCCAATCAACATTTTTGGACACAATAGTGATGTTTTGGTTCATTTTGATCAGTTTCCTTTCTGCACGGAACGGTGCCAAAAATCATGCCGGCTGCATTTAGTGCACTCATTTAGGCCAGAAACGAAACGAGAAACAAAACGAATGCAACAGATCGGGCCAGAAACAAAACGAATGCACCCAATCCAGCTTTTTGGACCAAATAGTGTTGTTTTTGTTCGTTTTGGTCAGTTACGTCACAGCGCAAAACTGTGATGAAACCATGCCGGCTGCATTTAACCTACAGGTTCGGGCCAAAAATGAAACGAATCCACCGGTTCGGGCCACAAACAAAATGAACGCACCCAATCCACATTTTTTGACACAATAGTGATGTTTTGGTTCATTTTGGTCAGTTTCCTTACCGCGCAGAACTGTGCCGAAAACCATTTCAGCTGCATTTAATGCACCGGTTCGGGCCAGAAACGAAACGAACGCACCTAATCCACTTTTTTGAACACAATAGTAATGTTTTGGTCAGTTTTGTTGCCATGCGAAACTATGTCGACTGCATTTAATGCACTGATTCGGGCCAAAAAGGAAACGAATCCACCGGTTTGGGCCAGAAACAAAACGAACGCACCCAATCCACATTTTTGGACACAATAGTGATGTTTTGGTTCATTTTGGTCAGTTTCCTTTCTGCACGGAACGGTGCCAAAAATCATGCCGGCTGCATTTAATGCACTCATTTAGGCCAGAAACGAAACGAGAAACGAAACGAATGCAATGGTTCGGGCCAGAAACAAAACGAACGCACCCAATCCAGCTTTTTGGACCAAATAGTGTTGTTTTGGTTCGTTTTGGTCAGTTACGTCACCGCGCAAAACTGTGCCGAAACTATGTCGGCTGCATTTAACCTACAGGTTCAGGCCAAAAAATGAAACGAATCCACCGGTTTGGGCCACAAACAAAACGAACGCACCCAATCCATATTTTTTTGACACAATAGTGATGTTTTGGTTCATTTTGGTCAGTTTCCTTACTGCGCGGAACTGTGCCCAAAATCATGACAGCTGCATTTAATGCATTGATTCGTGCCAGAAACGAAATCAATGTACCGGTTCGGGCCAGAAACAAAACGAACGCACCCAATCCACATTTTTTGACACAATAGAGATGTTTTGGTTCATTTTGGTCAGTTTCCTTACCGCGTAGAAAATGTGCCGAAAACCATTCCGGCTGCATTTAATGCATTGATTCGTGCCAGAAATGAAACCAATGGACCAGTTAGAGCCAAAAACGAAACAAACGCATCCAATCCACTTTTTTGACCCAATAGTGATGTTTTGGTTCATTTTGGTCAGTTTCGTTACCATGAGAAACTGTGCCGAAACCTTGCCAGCTGCATTTAATGCACCGGTTCGGACCAGAAATGAAATGAATCCACCGGTTCGGGCCAGAAACGAAACGAACACACCCTATCCACTTTTTTGGACACAATAGTTATGTTTTGGTCACTTTTGCTACCATGCGACACTATGCCGACTGCATTTAATGCACTGATTCGGGCCAAAAAATGAATCGAATCCACCGGTTTGGGCCAGAAACAAAACGAACGCACCCAATCCACATTTTTGGACACAATAGTGATGTTTTGGTTCATTTTGGTCAGTTTCCTTTCTGCACGGAACGGTGCCAAAAATCATGCCGGCTGCATTTAATGCACTCATTTAGGCCAGAAACGAAACGAGAAACGAAACGAATGCAATGGTTCGGGCCAGAAACAAAACGAACGCACCCAATCCAGCTTTTTGGACCAAATAGTGTTGTTTTGGTTCGTTTTGGTCAATTACGTCACCGCGCAAAACTGTGCCGAAACTATGTCGGCTGCATTTAACCTACAGGTTCAGGCCAAAAAATGAAACGAATCCACCGGTTTGGGCCACAAACAAAACGAACGCACCCAATCCATATTTTTTTGACACAATAGTGATGTTTTGGTTCATTTTGGTCAGTTTCCTTACTGCGCGGAACTGTGCCCAAAATCATGACAGCTGCATTTAATGCATTGATTCGTGCCAGAAACGAAATCAATGTACCGGTTCGGGCCAGAAACAAAATGAACGCACCCAATCCACATTTCTTGACACAATAGTGATGTTTTGGTTCATTTTGGTCAGTTTCCTTACCGCGCAGAACTGTGCCGAAATCTATTCGGGCTGCATTTAATGCATTGATTCGTTCCAGAAATGAAACCAATGGACCAGTTTTGGCCAGAAAGGAAACAAACGCATCCAATCCAATAGTGATGTTTTGGTTTATTTTGGTCAGTTTCGTTACCATGAGAAACTGTGCCGAAACCTTGCCACCCGCATTTAATGCACCAGTTCAGACCAGAAATGAAATGAATCCACCGGTTCGGGCCAGAAACGAAACGAACACGCCCTATCCACTTTTTTGGACAAAATATTGATGTTTTGGTTCATTTTGGTCAGTTTCCTTACCGCGCGGAACTGTGCCCAAAATCATGCCGGCTGCATTTAATGCACTCATTTAGGCCAGAAACGAAACGAGAAACGAAACGAGTGCAATGGTTCGGGCTAGAAACAAAATGAACGCACCCAATCCAGCTTTTTGGACCAAATAGTGTTGTTTTGGTTCGTTTTGGTCAATTATGTCACCGCGCAAAACTGTGCCGAAACTATGTCGGCTGCATTTAACCTACAGGTTTGGGCCAAAAATGAAACGAATCCACCGGTTCGGGCCAGAAACAAAACGAACGCACCAATCCACATTTTTTTGACACAATAGTGATGTTTTGGTTCATTTTGGTCAGTTTTCTTACCGCGCGGAACTGTGCCGAAAACCATTTCAGCTGCATTTAATGCACCGGTTCGGGCCAGAAACGAAATGAACGCACCCAATCCACTTTTTTGGACACAATAGTTATGTTTTGGTCAGTTTTGTTACCATGCGAAACTATGCCGACTGCATTTAATGCACTGATTCGGGCCAAATAGGAAACGAATCCACCAGTTTGGGCCAGAAACAAAACGATCGCAACCAATCAACATTTTTGGACACAATAGTGATGTTTTGGTTCATTTTGGTCAGTTTCCTTACCGCGCGGAACTGTGCCCAAAATCATGCCGGCTGCATGTAATGCATTGATTCGTGCCAGAAACGAAACCAATGCACCGGTTTGGGCCAGAAACAAAATGAACGCACTCAATCCACATTTTTTGTCACAATAGTGATGTTTTGGTTCATTTTGGTTAGTTTCCTTACCACGCGGAACTGTGCTGAAAACCATTTCAGCTGCATTTAATGCACCGGTTCGGTCCAGAAATGAAACGAACGCACACAATCCTCTTTTTTGGACACAATAGTTATGTTTTGGTCAGTTTTGTTACCATGCGAAACTATGCCAACTGCATTTCATGTGATTCGGGCCAAAAAGAAACGAATCCACCGGTTTGTGCCAGAAACAAAACGAATGCAACCAATCAACATTTTTGGACACAATATTGATGTTTTGGTTCATTTTGGTCAGTTTCCTTTCTGCACGGAACGGTGCCAAAAATCATGCCGGCTGCATTTAATGCACTCATTTAGGCCAGAAACGAAACGAGAAACGAAACGAATGCAATGGTTCGGGCCAGAAACAAAATGAACGCACCCAATCCAGCTTTTTGGACCAAATAGTGTTGTTTTGGTTCATTTTGGTCAGTTACGTCACCGCGCAAAACTGTGCCGAAACCATGCCGGCTGCATTTAATGTACAGGTTCAAGGCAAAAATGAAACGAATCCACCGGTTCGGGCCAGAAACAAAATAAACGCACCCAATCAACATTTTTGGACACAATAGTGATGTTTTGGTTCATTTTGGTCAGTTTCCTTTCTGCACGGAACGGTGCCAAAAATCATGCCGGCTGCATTTAGTGCACTCATTTAGGCCAGAAACGAAACGAGAAACAAAATGACTTCAACGGTTCGGGCCAGAAATAAAATGAACGCACCCAATCCAGCTTTTTGGACCAAATAGTGTTGTTTTGGTTCATTTTGGTCAGTTACGTCACCGCGCAAAACTGTGCCGAAACCATGCCGGCTGCATTTAACGTACAGGTTCGAGGCAAAAATGAAACGAATCCACCGGTTCGGGCCAGAAACAAAATAAACGCACCCAATCAACATTTTTGGACACAATAGTGATGTTTTGGTTCATTTTGATCAGTTTCCTTTCTGCACGGAACGGTGCCAAAAATCATGCCGGCTGCATTTAGTGCACTCATTTAGGCCAGAAACGAAACGAGAAACAAAACGAATGCAACAGATCGGGCCAGAAACAAAACGAATGCACCCAATCCAGCTTTTTGGACCAAATAGTGTTGTTTTTGTTCGTTTTGGTCAGTTACGTCACAGCGCAAAACTGTGATGAAACCATGCCGGCTGCATTTAACCTACAGGTTCGGGCCAAAAATGAAACGAATCCACCGGTTCGGGCCACAAACAAAATGAACGCACCCAATCCACATTTTTTGACACAATAGTGATGTTTTGGTTCATTTTGGTCAGTTTCGTTACCATGAGAAACTGTGACGAAACCTTGCCAGCTGCATTTAATGCACCGGTTCGGACCAGAAATGAAATGAATCCACCGGTTCGGGCCAGAAACGAAACGAACACACCCTATCCACTTTTTTGGACAAAATAGTTATGTTTTGGTCACTTTTGCTACCATGCGAAACAATGCCGACTGCATTTAATGCACTGATTCGGGCCAAAAAATGAATCGAATCCACCGGTTTGGGCCAGAAACAAAACGAACGCACCCAATCCACATTTTTGGACACAATAGTGATGTTTTGGTTCATTTTGGTCAGTTTCCTTACCGCGCGGAACTGTGCCCAAAATCATGCCGGCTGCATGTAATGCATTGATTCGTGCCAGAAACGAAACCAATGCACCGGTTTGGACCAGAAACAAAATGAACGCACTCAATCCACATTTTTTGTCACAATAGTGATGTTTTGGTTCATTTTGGTTAGTTTCCTTACCACGCGGAACTGTGCTGAAAACCATTTCAGCTGCATTTAATGCACCGGTTCGGTCCAGAAATGAAACGAACGCACACAATCATCTTTTTTGGACACAATAGTTATGTTTTGGTCAGTTTTGTTACCATGCGAAACTATGGAGGAAACGAATCCACCGGTTTGTGCCAGAAACAAAACGAACACACCCAATCCACATTTTTGGACACAACATTGATGTTTTGGTTCATTTTGGTCAGTTTCCTTTCTGCACGGAACGGTGCCAAAAATCATGCCGGCTGCATTTAGTGCACTCATTTAGGCCTGAAACGAAACGAGAAACAAAATGACTTCAACGGTTCGGGCCAGAAACAAAATGAACGCACCCAATCCAGCTTTTTGGACCAAATAGTGTTGTTTTGGTTCATTTTGGTCAGTTACGTCACCGCGCAAAACTGTGCCGAAACCATGCCGGCTGCATTTAATGTACAGGTTCGAGGCAAAAATGAAACGAATCCACCGGTTCGGGCCAGAAACAAAACGAACGCACCCAATCCACATTTTTGGACACAATAGTGATGTTTTGGTTCATTTTGGTCAGTTTCCTTTCTGCACGGAACGGTGCCAAAAATCATGCCGGCTGCATTTAGTGCACTCATTTAGGCCTGAAACGAAACGAGAAACAAAACGACTTCAACGGTTCGGGCCAGAAATAAAATGAACGCACCCAATCCAGCTTTTTGGACCAAATAGTGTTGTTTTGGTTCATTTTGGTCAGTTACGTCACCGCGCAAAACTGTGCCGAAACCATGCCGGCTGCATTTAACGTACAGGTTCGAGGCAAAAATGAAACGAATCCACCGGTTCGGGCCAGAAACAAAATAAAAGCACCCAATCAACATTTTTGGACACAATAGTGATGTTTTGGTTCATTTTGATCAGTTTCCTTTCTGCACGGAACGGTGCCAAAAATCATGCCGGCTGCATTTAGTGCACTCATTTAGGCCAGAAACGAAACGAGAAACAAAACGAATGCAACAGATCGGGCCAGAAACAAAACGAATGCACCCAATCCAGCTTTTTGGACCAAATAGTGTTGTTTTTGTTCGTTTTGGTCAGTTACGTCACAGCGCAAAACTGTGATGAAACCATGCCGGCTGCATTTAACCTACAGGTTCGGGCCAAAAATGAAACGAATCCACCGGTTCGGGCCACAAACAAAATGAACGCACCCAATCCACATTTTTTGACACAATAGTGATGTTTTGGTTCATTTTGGTCAGTTTCCTTACCGCGCAGAACTGTGCCGAAAACCATTTCAGCTGCATTTAATGCACCGGTTCGGGCCAGAAACGAAACGAACGCACCTAATCCACTTTTTTGAACACAATAGTAATGTTTTGGTCAGTTTTGTTGCCATGCGAAACTATGTCGACTGCATTTAATGCACTGATTCGGGCCAAAAAGGAAACGAATCCACCGGTTTGGGCCAGAAACAAAACGAACGCAACCAATCAACATTTTTGGACACAATAGCGATGTTTTGGTTCATTTTGGTCAGTTTCCTTTCTGCACGGAACGGTGCCAAAAATCATGCCGGCTGCATTTAATGCACTCATTTAGGCCAGAAACGAAACGAGAAACGAAACGAATGCAATGGTTCGGGCCAGAAACAAAATGAACGCACCCAATCCAGCTTTTTGGACCAAATAGTGTTGTTTTGGTTCATTTTGGTCAGTTACGTCACCGCGCAAAACTGTGCCGAAACCATGCCGGCTGCATTTAATGTACAGGTTCGAGGCAAAAATGAAACGAATCCACCGGTTCGGGCCAGAAACAAAATAAACGCACCCAATCAACATTTTTGGACACAATAGTGATGTTTTGGTTCATTTTGGTCAGTTTCCTTTCTGCACGGAACGGTGCCAAAAATCATGCCGGCTGCATTTAATGCATTGATTCGTGTCAGAAATGAAACCAATGGACCAGTTAGAGCCAGAAACGAAACAAACGCATCCAATCCACTTTTTTGACCCAATAGTGATGTTTTGGTTCATTTTGGTCAGTTTCGTTACCATGAGAAACTGTGACGAAACCTTGCCAGCTGCATTTAATGCACCGGTTCGGACCAGAAATGAAATGAATCCACCGGTTCGGGCCAGAAACGAAACGAACACACCCTATCCACTTTTTTGGACAAAATAGTTATGTTTTGGTCACTTTTGCTACCATGCGAAACTATGCCGACTGCATTTAATGCACTGATTCGGGCCAAAAAATGAATCGAATCCACCGGTTTGGGCCAGAAACAAAACGAACGCACCCAATCCACATTTTTTGACACAATAGTGATGTTTTGGTTCATTTTGGTCAGTTTCCTTACCGCGCGGAACTGTGCCCAAAATCATGCCGGCTGCATTTAATGCACTCATTTAGGCCAGAAATGAAACGAGAAACGAAACGAATGCAATGGTTCGGGCTAGAAACAAAATGAACGCACCCAATCCAGCTTTTTGGACCAAATAGTGTTGTTTTGGTTCGTTTTGGTCAATTATGTCACCGCGCAAAACTGTGCCGAAACTATGTCGGCTGCATTTAACCAACAGGTTTGGGCCAAAAATGAAACGAATCCACCGGTTCGGGCCAGAAACAAAACGAACGCACCAATCCACATTTTTTTGACACAATAGTGATGTTTTGGTTCATTTTGGTCAGTTTTCTTACCGCGCGGAACTGTGCCGAAAACCATTTCAGCTGCATTTAATGCACCGGTTCGGGCCAGAAACGAAACGAACGCACCCAATCCACTTTTTTGGACACAATAGTTATGTTTTGGTCAGTTTTGTTACCATGCGAAACTATGCCGACTGCATTTAATGCAGTGATTCGGGCCAAATAGGAAACGAATCCACCAGTTTGGGCCAGAAACAAAACGATCGCAACCAATCAACATTTTTGGACACAATAGTGATGTTTTGGTTCATTTTGGTCAGTTTCCTTTCTGCACGGAACGGTGCCAAAAATCATACCGGCTGCATTTAATGCACTCATTTAGGCCAGAAATGAAACGAATGCAATGGTTCGGGCCAGAAACAAAACGAACGCACCCAATCCAGCTTTTTGGACCAAATAGTGTTGTTTTGGTTCGTTTTGGTCAATTACGTCGCCGCGCAAAACTGTGCCGAAACTATGTCGGCTGCATTTAACCTACAGGTTCAGGCCAAAAAATGAAACGAATCCACCGGTTCGGGACAGAAACAAAACGAACGTAACCAATCAACATTTTTGGACACAATAGTGATGTTTTGGTTCATTTTGGTCAGTTTGCTTTGTGCGCGGAACTGTGCCAAAAATCAACCCAGCTGCATTTAATGCACTCATTTAGGCCAGAAACGAAACGAGAAACAAAACGACTTCAACGGTTCGGGCCAGAAATAAAATGAACGCACCCAATCCAGCTTTTTGGACCAAATAGTGTTGTTTTGGTTCATTTTGGTCAGTTACGTCACCGCGCAAAACTGTGCCGAAACCATGCCGGCTGCATTTAATGTACAGGTTCGAGGCAAAAATGAAACGAATCCACCGGTTCGGGCCAGAAACAAAATAAACACACCCAATCAACAATTTTGGACACAATAGTGATGTTTTGGTTCATTTTGGTCAGTTTCCTTTCTGCACGGAACGGTGCCAAAAATCATGCCGGCTGCATTTAGTGCACTCATTTAGGCCAGAAACGAAACGAGAAACAAAACGACTTCAACGGTTCGGGCCAGAAATAAAATGAACGCACCCAATCCAGCTTTTTGGACCAAATAGTGTTGTTTTGGTTCATTTTGGTCAGTTACGTCACCGCGCACAACTGTGCCGAAACCATGTCGGCTGCATTTAACGTACAGGTTCGAGGCAAAAATGAAACGAATCCACCGGTTCGGGCCAGAAACAAAATAAACACACCCAATCAACAATTTTGGACACAATAGTGATGTTTTGGTTCATTTTGGTCAGTTTCCTTTCTGCACGGAACGGTGCCAAAAATCATGCCGGCTGCATTTAGTGCACTCATTTAGGCCAGAAACGAAACGAGAAACAAAACGACTTCAACGGTTCGG
The DNA here is from genome assembly GCA_033239725.1 of Echinochloa phyllopogon. NCBI lineage: Eukaryota > Viridiplantae > Streptophyta > Magnoliopsida > Poales > Poaceae > Echinochloa > Echinochloa phyllopogon. The sequence goes on from BTCW01000018.1 coordinate 38,567,663, forward strand.
GCCAGAAATAAAATGAACGCACCCAATCCAGCTTTTTGGACCAAATAGTGTTGTTTTGGTTCATTTTGGTCAGTTACGTCACCGCGCAAAACTGTGCCGAAACCATGCCGGCTGCATTTAACGTACAGGTTCGAGGCAAAAATGAAACGAATCCACCGGTTCGGGCCAGAAACAAAATAAACGCACCCAATCAACATTTTTGGACACAATAGTGATGTTTTGGTTCATTTTGGTCAGTTTCCTTTCTGCACGGAACGGTGCCAAAAATCATGCCGGCTGCATTTAGTGCACTCATTTAGGCCAGAAACGAAATGAGAAACAAAACGAATGCAACAGATCGGGCCAGAAACAAAACGAATGCACCCAATCCAGCTTTTTGGACCAAATAGTGTTGTTTTTGTTCGTTTTGGTCAGTTACGTCACCGTGCAAAACTGTGATGAAACCATGCCGGCTGCATTTAACCTACAGGTTCGGGCCAAAAATGAAACAAATCCACCGGTTCGGGCCAGAAACAAAACGAACGCACCCAATCCACATTTTTTGACACAATGGTGATGTTTTGGTTCATTTTGGTCACTTTTCTTACCGAGCGGAACTGTGCCCAAAATCATGCCGGCTGCATTTAATGCACTCATTTAGGCCAGAAACGAAACGAGAAACAAAATGAACGCACCCAATCCAGCTTTTTGGACCAATTAGTGTTGTTTTGGTTCATTTTGGTCAATTACGTCACTGCACAAAACTGTGCCGAAACTATGTCGGCTGCATTTAACCTACAGGTTCGGGCCAAAAATGAAACGAATCCACCGGTTCGGGCCAGAAACAAAACGAACGCACCCAATCCACATTTTTTTGACACAATAGTGATGTTTTGGTTCATTTTGGTCAGTTTCCTTACCGCGCGGAACTGTGCTCAAAATCATGCCGGCTGCATTTAATGCATTGATGCATGCCAGAAACGAAATCAATGTACCGGTTCGGGCCAGAAACAAAATGAACGCACCCAATCCACATTTTTTGACACAATAGTAATGTTTTGGTTCATTTTGGTCAGTTTCCTTACCGCGCAGAACTGTGCCGAAAACCATTCCGGCTGCATTTAATGCATTGATTCGTGCTAGAAATGAAACCAATGGACCAGTTTGGGCCAGAAACGAAACAAACGCATCCAATCCATTTTTTTTACCCAGTAGTGATGTTTTGGTTCATTTTGGTCAGTTTCGTTACCATGAGAAACTGTGCCGAAACCTTGCCAGCTGCATTTAATGCACCGGTTCAGACCAGAAAGGAAATGAATCCACCGGGCCAGAAACGAAACGAACACACCCTATCCACTTTTTTGGACAAAATAGTTATGTTTTGGTCAGTTTTGTTACCATGCGAAACTATGCCGACTGCATTTACTGCACTGATTCGGCCCAAAAAACGAATCGAATCCACCGATTTGGGCCAGAAACAAAACGAACGCAATCAATCAACATTTTTGGACACAATAGTGATGTTTTGGTTCATTTTGGCAGTTTCCTTTCTGCGCGGAACTGTGCTAAAAATCACCCCAGCTGCATTTAATGCACTCATTTAGGCCAGAAACGAAACAAGAAACAAAACGACTTCAACGGTTCGGGCCAGAAATAAAATGAACGCACCCAATCCAGCTTTTTGGACCAAATAGTGTTGTTTTGGTTCATTTTAGTCAGTTACGTCACCGCGCAAAACTGTGCCGAAACCATGCCGGCTGCATTTAACGTACAGGTTCGAGCCAAAAATGAAACGAATCCACCGGTTCGGGCCAGAAACAAAACGAACGCACCCAATCCACATTTTTGGACACAATAGTAATGTTTTGGTTCATTTTGGTCAGTTTCCTTACCGCGCAGAACTGTGCCGAAAACCATTCCGGCTGCATTTAATGCATTGATTCGTGCCAGAAATGAAACCAATGGACCAGTTTGGGCCAGAAATGAAACAAACGCATCCAATCCACTTTTGTTGACCCAATAGTGATGTTTTGGTTCATTTTGGTCAGTTTCGTTACCATGAGAAACTGTGCCGAAACCTTGCCAGCTGCATTTAATGCACCGGTTCGGACCAGAAATGAAATGAATCCACCGGTTCGGGCCAGAAACGAAACAAACACACCCTATCCACTTTTTTGGACAAAATAGTTATGTTTTGGTCATTTTTGTTACCATGCGAAACTATGCCGACTGCATTTAATGCACTGATTCGGGCCAAAAAATGAATCGAATCCACCGATTTGGGCCAGAAACAAAACGAACGCACCCAATCCACATTTTTTGACACAATAGTGATGTTTTGTTTCATTTTGGTCAGTTTCCTTACCGCGCGGAACTGTGCCCAAAATCATGCCAGCTGCATGTAATGCATTGATTCGTGCCAGAAATGAAACCAATGCACCGGTTTGGGCCAGAAACAAAATGAACGCACCCAATCCACATTTTTTGACACAATAGTGATGTTTTGGTTCATTTTGGTCAGTTTCATTTCTGCACGGAACGGTGCCAAAAATCATGCCGGCTGCATTTAATGCACTCATTTAGGCCAGAAACGAAACGAGAAACGAAACGAATGCAATAGTTAGGGCCAGAAACAAAATGAACGCACCCAATCCAGCTTTTTGGACCAAATAGTGTTGTTTTGGTTCGTTTTGGTCAATTACGTCACCGCGCAAAACTTTGCCGAAACTATGTCGGCTGCATTTAACCTATAGGTACGGGCCAAAAATGAAACGAATCCACCGGTTCTGGCCAGAAACAAAACGAACGCACCCAATCCACATTTTTTTGACACAATAGTGATGTTTTGGTTCATTTTGGTCAGTTTCCTTACCGCGCGGAACTGTGCCCAAAATCATGGCGGCTGCATTTAATGCATTGATTCGTGCCAGAAACGAAATCAATGTACCGGTTCAGGCAGAAACAAAATGAACGCACCCAATCCACATTTTTTGACACAATAGTAATGTTTTGGTTCATTTTGGTCAGTTTCCTTACCGCGCAGAACTGTGCCGAAAACCATTCCGGCTGCATTTAATGCATTGATTCGTGCCAGAAATGTAACCAATGGACCAGTTTGGGCCAGAAACGAAACAAACGCATCCAATCCACTTTTTTTTACCCAATAGTGATGTTTTGGTTCATTTTGGTCAGTTTCGTTACCATGAGAAACTGTGCCGAAACCTAGCCAGCTGCATTTAATGCACCGGTTCAGACCAGAAAGGAAATGAATCCACCGGTTCGGGCCAGAAACGAAACGAACACACCCTATCCACTTTTTTGGACAAAATAGTTATGTTTTGGTCAGTTTTGTTACCATGCGAAACTATGCCGAATGCATTTACTGCACTGATTCGGCCCAAAAAACGAATCGAATCCACCGATTTGGGCCAGAAACAAAACGAACGCAATCAATCAACATTTTTGGACACAATAGTGATGTTTTGGTTCATTTTGGCAGTTTCCTTTCTGCGCGGAACTGTGCCAAAAATCATCCCAGCTGCATTTAATGCACTCATTTAGGCCAGAAACGAAACGAGAAACAAAACGACTTCAACGGTTCGGGCCAGAAATAAAATGAACGCACCCAATCCAGCTTTTTAGAATAAATAGTGTTGTTTTGGTTCATTTTAGTCAGTTACGTCACCGCGCAAAACTGTGCCGAAACCATGCCGACTGCATTTAACGTACAGGTTCGAGCCAAAAATGAAACGAATCCACCGGTTCGGGCCAGAAACAAAACGAAGCACCCAATCCACATTTTTGGACACAATAGTAATGTTTTGGTTCATTTTGGTCAGTTTCCTTACCGCGCAGAACTGTGCCGAAAACCATTCCGGCTGCATTTAATGCATTGATTCGTGCCAGAAATGAAACCAATGGACCAGTTTGGGCCAGAAAGGAAACAAACGCATCCAATCCACTTTTGTTGACCCAATAGTGATGTTTTGGTTCATTTTGGTCAGTTTCGTTACCATGAGAAACTGTGCCGAAACCTTGCCAGCTGCATTTAATGCACCAGTTCGGACCAGAAATGAAATGAATCCACCGGTTCGGCCCAGAAACGAAACGAACACACCCTATCCACTTTTTTGGACAAAATAGTTATGTTTTGGTCAGTTTTGTTACCATGCGAAACTATGCCGACTGCATTTAATGCACTGATTCGGGCCAAAAAATGAATCGAATCCACCGATTTGGGCCAGAAACAAAACGAACGCACCCAATCCACATTTTTTGACACAATAGTGATGTTTTGGTTCATTTTGGTCACTTTCCTTACCGCGCGGAACTGTGCCCAAAATCATGCCGACTGCATTTAATGCATTGATTCGTGCCAGAAACGAAATCAATGTACCGGTTCGGGCCAGAAACGAAACAAACGCATCCAATCCACTTTTGTTGACCGAATAGTGCTGATTTGGTTCATTTTGGTCAGTTTCGTTACCATGAGAAACTGTGTCGAAACCTTGCCAGCTGCATTTAATGCACCGGTTCGGACCAGAAATGAAATGAATCCACCGGTTCGGGCCAGAAACGTAACGAACACACCCTATCCACTTTCTTGGACAAAATAGTTATGTTTTGATCAGTTTTGTTACCATGCGAAACTATGTCGACTGCATTTAATGCACTGATTTGGGCCAAAAAACGAATTGAATCCACCGGTTTGGGCCAGAAACAAAACGAACGTATCCAATCCACATTTTTTGACACAATAGTGATGTTTTGGTTCATTTTGGTCAGTTTCCTTACCGCGCGGAACTGTGCCCAAAATCATGCCGGCTGCATGTAACGCATTGATTCATGCCAGAAACGAAACCAATGCACCGGTTTGGGCCAGAAACAAAATGAACGCACTCAATCCACATTTTTTGTCACAATAGTGATGTTTTGGTTCATTTTGGTTAGTTTCCTTACCACGCGGAACTGTGCTGAAAACCATTTCAGCTGCATTTAATGTACCGGTTCGGTCCAGAAATGAAACGAACGCACACAATCCTCTTTTTTGGACACAATAGTTATGTTTTGGTCAGTTTTGTTACCATGCGAAACTATGCCAACTGCATTTCATGTGATTCGGGCCAAAAAGGAAACGAATCCACCGGTTTGTGCCAGAAACAAAACGAATGCAACCAATCAACATTTTTGGACACAATATTGATGTTTTGGTTCATTTTGGTCAGTTTCCTTTCTGCACGGAACGGTGCCAAAAATCATGCCGGTTGCATTTAATGCACTCATTTAGGCCAGAAACGAAACGAGAAACGAAACGAATGCAATGGTTCGGGCCAGAAACAAAATGAACGCACCCAATCCAGCTTTTTGGACCAAATAGTGTTGTTTTGGTTCGTTTTGGTCAATTACGTCACCGCGCAAAACTGTGCCGAAACTATGTCGGCTGCATTTAACCTACAGGTTCGGGCCAAAAATGAAACGAATCCACCGGTTCGGGCCAGAAACAAAACGAACGCACCCAATCCACATTTTTTTGACACAATAGTGATGCTTTGGTTCATTTTGGTCAGTTTCCTTACCGCGCGGAACTGTGCCCAAAATCATGCCGGCTGCATTTAATGCATTGATTCGTGCCAGAAACAAAATGAACGCACCCAATCCACACTTTTTGACACAATAGTGATGTTTTGGTTCATTTTGGTCAGTTTCCTTACCGCGCAGAACTGTGCCGAAAACCATTCCGGCTGCATTTAATGCATTGATTCGTGCCAGAAATGAAACCAATGGACCAGTTTGGGCCAGAAACGAAACAAACGCATCCAATCCATTTTTTTTACCCAGTAGTGATGTTTTGGTTCATTTTGGTCAGTTTCGTTACCATGAGAAACTGTGCCGAAACCTTGCCAGCTGCATTTAATGCACCGGTTCAGACCAAAAAGGAAATGAATCCACCGGTTCAGGCCAGAAACGAAACGAACACACCCTATCCACTATTCTGGACAAAATAGTTATGTTTTGATCAGTTTTGTTACCATGCGAAACTATGCCGACTGCATTTACTACACTGATTCGGCCAAAAAAACGGATTGAATCCTCCGATTTGGGCCAGAAACAAAACGAACGCAACGAATCAACATTTTTGGACACAATAGTGATGTTTTGGTTCATATTGGTCAGTTTCCTTTCTACGCGGAACTGTGCCAAAAATCATCCCAGCTGCATTTAATGCACTCATTTAGGCCAGAAACGAAACGAGAAACAAAACGACTTCAACGGTTCGGGCCAGAAATAAAATGAACGCACCCAATCCAGCTTTTTGGACCAAATAGTGTTGTTTTGGTTCATTTTAGTCAGTTACGTCACCGCGCAAAACGGTGCCGAAACCATGCCGGCTGCATTTAACGTACAGGTTCGAGTCAAAAATGAAACGAATCCACCGGTTCGGGCCAGAAACAAAGCAAACGCACCCAATCCACATTATTGGACACAATAATAATGTTTTGGTTCATTTTGGTCAGTTTCCTTACCGCCCAGAACTGTGCCGAAAACCATTCCGGCTGCATTTAATGCATTGATTCGTGCCAGAAATGAAACCGATAAACCAGTTTGGGCCAGAAACGAAACAAACGCATCCAATCCACTTTTGTTGACCCAATACTGATGTTTTGGTTCATTTTGGTCAGTTTCGTTACCATGAGAAACTGTGCCGAAACCTTGCCAGCTGCATTTAATGCACCGGTTCGGACCAGAAATGAAATGAATCCACCGGTTCGGGCCAGAAACGAAATGAACACACCCTATCCACTTTTTTGGACTAAATAGTTATGTTTTGGTCAGTTTTGTTACCATGCGAAACTATGCCGACTGCATTTAATGCACTGATTCGGGCCAAAAAACGAATCGAATCCACCGGTTTGGGCCAGAAACAAAACAAACGCACCCAATCCACATTTTTTGACACAATAGTGATGTTTTGGTTCATTTTGGTCAGTTTCCTTATGGCGCGGAACTGTGCCCAAAATCATGCCAGCTGCATGTAATGCATTGATTCGTGCCAGAAATGAAACCAATGCACCGGTTTGGGCCAGAAACAAAATGAACGCACCCAATCCACATTTTTTGACACAATAGTGATGTTTTGGTTCATTTTGGTCTGTTTCGTTTCTGCACGGCACGGTGCCAAAAATCATCCCGGCTGCATTTAATGCACTCATTTAGGCCAGAAACGAAACGAGAAACGAAACGAATGCAATAGTTCAGGCCAGAAACAAAATGAACGCACCCAATCCAGCTTTTTGGACCAAATAGTGTTGTTTTGGTTCGTTTTGGTCAATTACGTCACCGCGCAAAACTGTGCCGAAACTATGTCGGCTGCATTTAACCTACAGGTTCGGGCCAAAAATGAAACGAATCCACCGGTTCTGGCCAGAAACAAAACGAACGCACCCAATCCACATTTTTTTGACACAATAGTGATGTTTTGGTTCATTTTGGTCAGTTTCCTTACCGCGCGGAACTGTGCCCAAAATCATGGCGGCTGCATTTAATGCATTGATTCGTGCCAGAAACAAAATCAATGTACCGGTTCAGGCAGAAACAAAATGAACGCACCCAATCCACATTTTTTGACACAATAGTGATATTTTGGTTCATTTTGGTCAGTTTCCTTACCGCGCAGAACTGTGCCGAAAACCATTCCGGCTGCATTTAATGCATTGATTCGTGCCAGAAATGAAACCAATGGACCAGTTTGGGCCAGAAACGAAACAAACGCATCCAATCCATTTTTTTTACCCAGTAGTGATGTTTTGGTTCATTTTGGTCAGTTTCGTTACCGTGAGAAACTGTGCCGAAACCTTGCCAGCTGCATTTAATGCATCGGTTCAGACCAAAAAGGAAATGAATCCACCGGTTCAGGCCAGAAACGAAACGAACACACCCTATCCACTTTTCTGGACAAAATAGTTATGTTTTGATCAGTTTTGTTACCATGCGAAACTATGCCGACTGCATTTACTACACTGATTCGGCCAAAAAAACGGATTGAATCCTCCGATTTGGGCTAGAAACAAAACGAACACAACGAATCAACATTTTTGGACACAATAGTGATGTTTTGGTTCATATTGGTCAGTTTCCTTTCTACGCGGAACTGTGCCAAAAATCATCCCAGCTGCATTTAATGCACTCATTTAGGCCTGAAACGAAACGAGAAACAAAACGACTTCAACGGTTCGGGCCAGAAATAAAATGAACGCACCCAATCTAGCTTTTTGGACCAAATAGTGTTGTTTTGGTTCATTTTAGTCAGTTACGTCACCGCGCAAAACGGTGCCGAAACCATGCCGGCTGCATTTAACGTACAGGTTCGAGTCAAAAATGAAACGAATCCACCGGTTCGGGCCAGAAACAAAGCAAACGCACCAAATCCACATTGTTGGACACAATAGTAATGTTTTGGTTCATTTTGGTCAGTTTCCTTACCGCGCAGAACTGTGCCGAAAACCATTCCGGCTGCATTTAATGCATTGATTCGTGCCAGAAATGAAACCGATAGACCAGTTTGGGCCAGAAACGAAACAAACGCATCCAATCCACTTTTGTTGACCCAATACTGATGTTTTGGTTCATTTTGGTCAGTTTCGTTACCATGAGAAACTGTGCCGAAACCTTGCCAGCTGCATTTAATGCACCGGTTCGGACCAGAAATGAAATGAATCCACCGGTTCGGGCCAGAAACGAAACGAACACACCCTATCCACTTTTTTGGACTAAATAGTTATGTTTTGGTCAGTTTTGTTACCATGCGAAACTATGCCGACTGCATTTAATGCACTGATTCGGGCCAAAAAACGAATCGAATCCACCGGTTTGGGCCAGAAACAAAACAAACGCACCCAATCCACATTTTTTGACACAATAGTGATGTTTTGGTTCATTTTGGTCAGTTTCCTTATGGCGCGGAACTGTGCCCAAAATCATGCCAGCTGCATGTAATGCATTGATTCGTGCCAGAAATGAAACCAATGCACCGGTTTGGGCCAGAAACAAAATGAACGCACCCAATCCACATTTTTTGACACAATAGTGATGTTTTGGTTCATTTTGGTCTGTTTCGTTTCTGCACGGCACGGTGCCAAAAATCATCCCGGCTGCATTTAATGCACTCATTTAGGCCAGAAACGAAACGAGAAACGAAACGAATGCAATAGTTCAGGCCAGAAACAAAATGAACGCACCCAATCCAGCTTTTTGGACCAAATAGTGTTGTTTTTGTTCGTTTTGGTCAATTACGTCACCGCGCAAAACTGTGCCGAAACTATGTCGGCTGCATTTAACCTACAGGTTCGGGCCAAAAATGAAACGAATCCACCGGTTCTGGCCAGAAACAAAACGAACGCACCCAATCCACATTTTTTTGACACAATAGTGATGTTTTGGTTCATTTTGGTCAGTTTCCTTACCGCGCGGAACTGTGCCCAAAATCATGCCGGCTGCATTTAATGCATTGATTCGTGCCAGAAACGAAATCAATGTACCGGTTCAGGCAGAAACAAAATGAACGCACCCAATCCACATTTTTTGACACAATAGTGATATTTTGGTTCATTTTGGTCAGTTTCCTTACCGCGCAGAACTATGCCGAAAACAATTCCGGCTGCATTTAATGCATTGATTCGTGCCAGAAATGAAACCAATGGACCAGTTTGGGCCAGAAACGAAACAAACGCATCCAATCCATTTTTTTTACCCAGTAGTGATGTTTTGGTTCATTTTGGTCAGTTTCGTTACCGTGAGAAACTGTGCCGAAACCTTGCCAGCTGCATTTAATGCATCGGTTCAGACCAAAAAGGAAATAAATCCACCGGTTCAGGCCAGAAACGAAACGAACACACCCTATCCACTTTTCTGGACAAAATAGTTATGTTTTGATCAGTTTTGTTACCATGCGAAACTATGCCGACTGCATTTACTACACTGATTCGGCCAAAAAAACGGATTGAATCCTCCGATTTGGGCTAGAAACAAAATGAACACAACGAATCAACATTTTTGGACACAATAGTGATGTTTTGGTTCATATTGGTCAGTTTCCTTTCTACGCGGAACTGTGCCAAAAATCATCCCAGCTGCATTTAATGCACTCATTTAGGCCTGAAACGAAACGAGAAACAAAACGACTTCAACGGTTCGGGCCAGAAATAAAATGAACGCACCCAATCCAGCTTTTTGGACCAAATAGTGTTGTTTTGGTTCATTTTAGTCAATTACGTCACCGCGCAAAACGGTGCCGAAACCATGCCGGCTGCATTTAACGTACAGGTTCGAGTCAAAAATGAAACGAATCCACCGGTTCGGGCCAGAAACAAAGCAAACGCACCCAATCCACATTGTTGGACACAATAGTAATGTTTTGGTTCATTTTGGTCAGTTTCCTTACCGCGCAGAACTGTGCCGAAAACCATTCCGGCTGCATTTAATGCATTGATTCGTGCCAGAAATGAAACCGATAGACCAGTTTGGGCCAGAAACGAAACAAACGCATCCAATCCACTTTTGTTGACCCAATACTGATGTTTTGGTTCATTTTGGTCAGTTTCGTTGCCATGAGAAACTGTGCCGAAACCTTGCCAGCTGCATTTAATGCACCGGTTCGGACCAGAAATGAAATGAATCCACCGGTTCAGGCCAGAAACGAAACGAACACACCCTATCCACTTTTTTGGACTAAATAGTTATGTTTTGGTCAGTTTTGTTACCATGCGAAACTATGCCGACTGCATTTAATGCACTGATTCGGGCCAAAAAACGAATCGAATCCACCGGTTTGGGCCAGAAACAAAACAAACGCACCCAATCCACATTTTTTGACACAATAGTGATGTTTTGGTTCATTTTGGTCAGTTTCCTTACGGCGCGGAACTGTGCCCAAAATCATGCCAACTGCATGTAATGCATTGATTCGTGCCAGAAATGAAACCAATGCACCGGTTTGGGCCAGAAACAAAATGAACGCACCCAATCCACATTTTTTGACACAATAGTGATGTTTTGGTTCATTTTGGTCTGTTTCGTTTCTGCACGGCACGGTGCCAAAAATCATCCCGGCTGCATTTAATGCACTCATTTAGGCCAGAAACGAAACGAGAAACGAAACGAATGCAATAGTTCAGGCCAGAAACAAAATGAACGCACCCAATCCAGCTTTTTGGACCCAATAGTGTTGTTTTGGTTCGTTTTGGTCAATTACGTCACCGCGCAAAACTGTGCCGAAACTATGTCGGCTGCATTTAACCTACAGGTTCGGGCCAAAAATGAAACGAATCCACCGGTTTTGGCCAGAAACAAAACGAACACACCCTATCCACTTTTTTGGACAAAATAGTTATGTTTTGGTCAGTTTTGTTACCATGCGAAACTATGCCGACTGCATTTAATGCACTGATTCGGGCCAAAAAACGAATCGAATCCACCGGTTTGGGCCAGAAACAAAACAAACGCACCCAATCCACATTTTTTGACACAATAGTGATGTTTTGGTACATTTTGGTCAGTTTCCTTACGGCGCGGAACTGTGCCCAAAATCATGCCAGCTGCATGTAATGCATTGATTCGTGCCAGAAACGAAACCAATGCACCGGTTTGGGCCAGAAACAAAATGAACGCACCCAATCCACATTTTTTGACACAATAGTGATGTTTTGGTTCATTTTGGTCTGTTTCGTTTCTGCACGGAACGGTGCCAAAAATCATGCCGGCTGCATTTAATGCACTCATTTAGGCCAGAAACGAAACGAGAAACGAAACGAATGCAATAGTTCAGGCCAGAAACAAAATGAACGCACCCAACCCAGCTTTTTGGACCAAATAGTGTTGTTTTGGTTCGTTTTGGTCAATTACGTCACCGCGCAAAACTGTGCCGAAACTATGTCGGCTGCATTTAACCTACAGGTTCGGGCCAAAAATGAAACGAATCCACCGGTTCTGGCCAGAAACAAAACGAACGCACCCAATCCACATTTTTTTGACACAATAGTGATGTTTTGGTTCATTTTGGTCAGTTTCCTTACCGCGCAGAACTGTGCCGAAAACCATTCCGGCTGCATTTAATGCATTGATTCGTGCCAGAAATGAAACCAATGGACCAGTTTGGGCCAGAAACGAAACAAACGCATCTAATCCATTTTTTTTACCCAGTAGTGATGTTTTGGTTCATTTTGGTCAGTTTCGTTACCATGAGAAACTGTGCCGAAACCTTGCCAGCTGCATTTAATGCACCGGTTCAGACCAAAAAGGAAATGAATCCACCGGTTCAGGCCAGAAACGAAACGAACACACCCTATCCACTTTTCTGGACAAAATAGTTATGTTTTGATCAGTTTTGTTACCATGCGAAACTATGCCGACTGCATTTACTACACTGATTCGGCCAAAAAAACGGATCGAATCCTCCGATTTGGGCCAGAAACAAAACGAACGCAACGAATCAACAATTTTGGACACAATAGTGATGTTTTGGTTCATATTGGTCAGTTTCCTTTCTACGCGGAACTGTGCAAAAATCATCCCAGCTGCATTTAATGCACTCATTTAGGCCAGAAACGAAACGAGAAACAAAACGACTTCAACGGTTCGGGCCAGAAATAAAATGAACGCACCCAATCCAGCTTTTTGGACCAAATAGTGTTGTTTTGGTTCATTTTAGTCAGTTACGTCACTGCGCAAAACGGTGCCGAAACCATGCCGGCTGCATTTAACGTACAGGTTCGAGTCAAAAATGAAACGAATCCACCGGTTCGGGCCAGAAACAAAACAACCGCACCCAATCCACATTATTGGACACAATAGTAATGTTTTGGTTCATTTTGGTCAGTTTCCTTACCGCGCAGAACTGTGCCGAAAACCATTCCGGCTGCATTTAATGCATTGATTCGTGCCAGAAATGAAACCGATAGACCAGTTTGGGCCAGAAACGAAACAAACGCATCCAATCCACTTTTGTTGACCCAATACTGATGTTTTTGTTCATTTTGGTCAGTTTCGTTACCATGAGAAACTGTGCCGAAACCTTGCCAGCTCCATTTAATGCACCGGTTCGGACCAGAAATGAAATGAATCCACCGGTTCGGGCCAGAAACGAAACGAACACACCCTATCCACTTTTTTGGACTAAATAGTTATGTTTTGGTCAGTTTTGTTACCATGCGAAACTATGCCGACTGCATTTAATGCACTGATTCGGGCCAAAAAACGAATCGAATCCACCGGTTTGGGCCAGAAACAAAACGAACGCACCCAATCCACATTTTTTGACACAATAGTGATGTTTTGGTACATTTTGGTCAGTTTCCTTACGGCGCGGAACTGTGCCCAAAATCATGCCAGCTGCATGTAATGCATTGATTCGTGCCAGAAACGAAACCAATGCACCGGTTTGGGCCAGAAACAAAATGAACGCACCCAATCCACATTTTTTGACACAATAGTGATGTTTTGGTTCATTTTGGTCTGTTTCGTTTCTGCACGGAACGGTCCCAAAAATCATGCCGGCTGCATTTAATGCACTCATTTAGGCCAGAAACGAAACGAGAAACGAAACAAATGCAATAGTTCAGGCCAGAAACAAAATGAACGCACCCAACCCAGCTTTTTGGACCAAATAGTGTTGTTTTGGTTCGTTTTGGTCAATTACGTCACCGCGCAAAACTGTGCCGAAACTATGTCGGCTGCATTTAACCTACAGGTTCGGGCCAAAAATGAAACGAATCCACCGGTTCTGGCCAGAAACAAAACGAAAGAACCCAATCCACATTTTTTTGACACAATAGTGATGTTTTGGTTCATTTTGGTCAGTTTCCTTACCGCGAGGAACTGTGCCCAAAATCATGGCGGCTGCATTTAATGCATTGATTCGTGCCAGAAACGAAATCAATGTACCGGTTCAGGCAGAAACAAAATGAACGCACCCAATCCACATTTTTTGACACAATAGTAATGTTTTGGTTCATTTTGGTCAGTTTCCTTTCTACACGGAACGGTGCCAAAAATCATGGCGGCTGCATTTAATGCACTCATTTAGGTCAGAAACGAAACGAGAAACGAAACGAATGCAATGGTTCGGGCCAGAAACAAAATGAACGCACCCAATCCAGCTTTTTGGACCAAATAGTGTTGTTTTGGTCAATTACGTCACCGCGCAAAACTGTGCCGAAACTATGTCGGCTGCATTTAACCTACAGGTTCGGGCCAAAAATGAAACGAATCCACCGGTTCGGGCCAGAAACAAAACGAACGCACCCAATCCACATTTTTTTGACACAATAGTGATGTTTTGGTTCATTTTGGTCAGTTTCCTTATCGCGCGGAACTGTGCCCAAATTCATGCCGGCTGCATTTAATGCATTGATTCGTGCCAGAAACAAAATCAATGTACCGGTTCGGGCCAGAAACAAAACGAACGCACCCAATCCACATTTTTTGACACAATAGTAATGTTTTGGTTCATTTTGGTCAGTTTCCTTACTGCGCAGAACTGTGCCGAAAACCATTCCGGCTGCATTTAATGCATTGATTCGTGCCAGAAATGAAACCAATGGACCAGTCTGGGCCAGAAACGAAACAAACGCATCCAATCCACTTTTGTTGACCCAATAGTGATGTTTTGGTTCATTTTGGTCAGTTTCGTTACCATGAGAAACTGTGCCGAAACCTTGCCAGCTGCATTTAATGCACCGGTTCGGACCAGAAATGAAATGAATCCACCGGTTCGGGCCAGAAACGAAACGAACACACCCTATCCACTTTTTTGGACTAAATAGTTATGTTTTGGTCAGTTTTGTTACCATGCGAAACTATGCCGACTGCATTTAATGCACTGATTCGGGCCAAAAAACGAATCGAATCCACTGGTTTGGGCCAGAAACAAAACGAACGCACCCAATCCACATTTTTTGACACAATAGTGATGTTTTGGTACATTTTGGTCAGTTTCCTTACGGCGCGGAACTGTGCCCAAAATCATGCCAGCTGCATGTAATGCATTAATTCGTGCCAGAAACGAAACCAATGCACCGGTTTGGGCCAGAAACAAAATGAACGCACCCAATCCACATTTTTTGACACAATAGTGATGTTTTGGTTCATTTTGGTCTGTTTCGTTTCTGCACGGAACGGTGCCAAAAATCATGCCGGCTGCATTTAATGCACTCATTTAGGCCAGAAACGAAACGAGAAACGAAACGAATGCAATAGTTCAGGCCAGAAACAAAATGAACGCACCCAACCCAGCTTTTTGGACCAAATAGTGTTGTTTTGGTTCGTTTTGGTCAATTACGTCACCGCGCAAAACTGTGCCGAAACTATGTCGGCTGCATTTAACCTACAGGTTTGGGCCAAAAATGAAACGAATCCACCGGTTCTGGCCAGAAACAAAACGAACGCACCCAATCCACATTTTTTTGACACAATAGTGATGTTTTGGTTCATTTTGGTCAGTTTCCTTACCGCGCGGAACTGTGCCCAAAATCATGGCGGCTGCATTTAATGCATTGATTCGTGCCTGAAACGAAATCAATGTACCGGTTCAGGCAGAAACAAAATGAACGCACCCAATCCACATTTTTTGACACAATAGTAATGTTTTGGTTCATTTTGGTCAGTTTCCTTTCTACACGGAACGGTGCCAAAAATCATGGCGGCTGCATTTAATGCACTCATTTAGGTCAGAAACGAAACGAGAAACGAAACGAATGCAATGGTTCGGGCCAGAAACAAAATGAACGCACCCAATCCAGCTTTTTGGACCAAATAGTGTTGTTTTGGTCAATTACGTCACCACGCAAAACTGTGCCGAAACTATGTCGGCTGCATTTAACCTACAGGTTCGGGCCAAAAATGAAACGAATCCACCGGTTCAGGCCAAAAACAAAACGAACGCACCCAATCCACATTTTTTTGACACAATAGTGATGTTTTGGTTCATTTTGGTCAGTTTCCTTATCGCGCGGAACTGTGCCCAAATTCATGCCGGCTGCATTTAATGCATTGATTCGTGCCAGAAACAAAATCAATGTACCGGTTCGGGCCAGAAACAAAACGAACGCACCCAATCCACATTTTTTGACACAATAGTAATGTTTTGGTTCATTTTGGTCAGTTTCCTTACCGCGCAGAACTGTGCCGAAAACCATTCCGGCTGCATTTAATGCATTGATTCGTGCCAGAAATGAAACCAATGGACCAGTTTGGGCCAGAAACAAAACAAACGCATCCAATCCACTTTTGTTGACCCAATAGTGATGTTTTGGTTCATTTTGGTCAGTTTCGTTACCATGAGAAACTGTGCTGAAACCTTGCCAGCTGCATTTAATGCACCGGTTCGGACCAGAAATGAAATGAATCCACCGGTTCGGGCCAGAAACGAAACGAACACATCATATCCACTTTCATGGACAAAATAGTTATGTTTTGGTCAGTTTTGTTACCATGCGAAACTATGCCGACTGCATTTAATGCACTGATTCGGGCCAAAAAACGAATCGAATCCATCGGTTTGTGCCAGAAACAAAACGAACGCACCCAATCCACATTTTTTGACACAATAGTGATGTTTTGGTTCATCTTGGTCAGTTTCCTTACCGCGCGGAAGTGTGCCCAAAATCATGCCGGCTGCATGTAATGCATTGATTCGTGCCAGAAACGAAACCAATGCACCGGTTTGGGCCAGAAACAAAATGAACGCTCCCAATCCACATTTTTTGTCACAATAGTGATGTTTTGGTTCATTTTGGTTAGTTTCCTTTCCACGCGGAACTGTGCCGAAAACCATTTCAGCTGCATTTAATGCACCGGTTCGGTCCAGAAATGAAACGAACGCACACAATCCTCTTTTTTGGACACAATAGTTATGTTTTGGTCAGTTTTGTTACCATGCGAAACTATGCCAACTGCATTTAATGCACTGATTCGGGCCAAAAAGGAAACGAATCCACCGGTTTGTGCCAGAAACAAAACGAACGCAACCAATCAACATTTTTGGACACAATATTGATGTTTTGGTTCATTTTGGTCAGTTTCCTTTCTGCACGGAACGGTGCCAAAAATCATGCCGGCTACATTTAATGCACTCATTTAGGCCAGAAACGAAACGAGAAACGAAACGAATGCAATGGTTCGGGCCAGAAACAAAATGAACGCACCCAATCCAGCTTTTTGGACCAAATAGTGTTGTTTTGGTTCGTTTTGGTCAATTACGTCACCGCGCAAAACTGTGCCGAATCTATGTCGGCTGCATTTAACCTACAGGTTCGGGCCAAAAATGAAACGAATCCACCGGTTCGGGCCAGAAACAAAACGAACGCACCCAATCCACATTTTTTTGACACAATAGTGATGTTTTGGTTCATTTTGGTCAGTTTCCTTACCGCGCGGAACTGTGCCCAAAATCATGCCGGCTGCATTTAATGCATTGATTCGTGCCAGAAACGAAATCAATGTACCGGTTCGGGCCAGAAACAAAACGAACGCACCCAATCCACATTTTTGGACACAATAGTAATGTTTTGGTTCATCTTGGTTAGTTTCCTTCCCGCGTAGAACTGTGCCGAAAACCATTCCGGCTGCATTTAATGCATTGATTCGTGCTAGAAATGAAACCGATAGACCAGTTTGGGCCAGAAACAAAACGAACGCAACCAATCAACATTTTTGGACACAATAGTGATGTTTTGGTTCATTTTGGTCAGTTTCCTTTCTGCGCGGAACTGTGCCAAAAATCATCCCAGCTGCATTTAATGCACTCATTTAGGCCAGAAACGAAACGAGAAACAAAATGACTTCAACGGTTCGGGCCAGAAATAAAATGAACGCACCCAATCCAGCTTTTTGGACCAAATAGTGTTGTTTTGGTTCATTTAAGTCAGTTACGTCACCGTGCAAAACTGTACCGAAACCATGTCGGCTGCATTTAACGTACAGGTTCGAGCCAAAAATGAAACGAATCCACCGGTTCGGGCCAGAAACAAAATGAACGCACCCAATCCACATTTTTGGACACAATACTAATGTTTTGGTTCATTTTGGTCAGTTTCCTTACCGCGCAGAACTGTGCCGAAAACCATTCCGGCTGCATTTAATGCATTGATTCGTGCCAGAAATGAAATGAATCCACCGGTTCGGGCCAGAAACGAAACGAACGCAACCAATCAACATTTTTGGACACAATATTGATGTTTTGGTTCATTTTGGTCAGTTTCCTTTCTGCACGGAACGGTGCCAAAAATCATGCCGGCTACATTTAATGCACTCATTTAGGCCAGAAACGAAACGAGAAACGAAACGAATGCAATGGTTCGGGCCAGAAACAAAATGAACGCACCCAATCCAGCTTTTTGGACCAAATAGTGTTGTTTTGGTTCGTTTTGGTCAATTACGTCACCGCGCAAAACTGTGCCGAATCTATGTCGGCTGCATTTAACCTACAGGTTCGGGCCAAAAATGAAACGAATCCACCGGTTCGGGCCAGAAACAAAACGAACGCACCCAATCCACATTTTTTTGACACAATAGTGATGTTTTGGTTCATTTTGGTCAGTTTCCTTACCGCGCGGAACTGTGCCCAAAATCATGCCGGCTGCATTTAATGCATTGATTCGTGCCAGAAACGAAATCAATGTACCGGTTCGGGCCAGAAACAAAACGAACGCACCCAATCCACATTTTTGGACACAATAGTAATGTTTTGGTTCATCTTGGTTAGTTTCCTTCCCGCGCAGAACTGTGCCGAAAACCATTCCGGCTGCATTTAATGCATTGATTCGTGCTAGAAATGAAACCGATAGACCAGTTTGGGCCAGAAACAAAACGAACGCAACCAATCAACATTTTTGGACACAATAGTGATGTTTTGGTTCATTTTGGTCAGTTTCCTTTCTGCGCGGAACTGTGCCAAAAATCATCCCAGCTGCATTTAATGCACTCATTTAGGCCAGAAACGAAACGAGAAACAAAATGACTTCAACGGTTCGGGCCAGAAATAAAATGAACGCACCCAATCCAGCTTTTTGGACCAAATAGTGTTGTTTTGGTTCATTTAAGTCAGTTACGTCACCGCGCAAAACTGTACCGAAACCATGTCGGCTGCATTTAACGTACAGGTTCGAGCCAAAAATGAAACGAATCCACCGGTTCGGGCCAGAAACAAAATGAACGCACCCAATCCACATTTTTGGACACAATACTAATGTTTTGGTTCATTTTGGTCAGTTTCCTTACCGCGCAGAACTGTGCCGAAAACCATTCCGGCTGCATTTAATGCATTGATTCGTGCCAGAAATGAACTGAATCCACCGGTTCGGGCCAGAAACGAAACGAACGCAACCAATCAACATTTTTGGACACAATATTGATGTTTTGGTTCATTTTGGTCAGTTTCCTTTCTGCACGGAACGGTGCCAAAAATCATGCCGGCTACATTTAATGCACTCATTTAGGCCAGAAACGAAACGAGAAACGAAACGAATGCAATGGTTCGGGCCAGAAACAAAATGAACGCACCCAATCCAGCTTTTTGGACCAAATAGTGTTGTTTTGGTTCGTTTTGGTCAATTACGTCACCGCGCAAAACTGTGCCGAATCTATGTCGGCTGCATTTAACCTACAGGTTCGGGCCAAAAATGAAACGAATCCACCGGTTTGGGCCAGAAACAAAACGAACGCACCCAATCCACATTTTTTTGACACAATAGTGATGTTTTGGTTCATTTTGGTCAGTTTCCTTACCGCGCGAAACTGTGCCCAAAATCATGCCGGCCGCATTTAATGCATTGATTCGTGCCAGAAACGAAATCAATGTACCGGTTTGGGCCAGAAACAAAACGAACGCACCCAATCCACATTTTTGGACACAATAGTAATGTTTTGGTTCATCTTGGTTAGTTTCCTTCCCGCGCAGAACTGTGCCGAAAACCATTCCGGCTGCATTTAATGCATTGATTCGTGCTAGAAATGAAACCGATAGACTAGTTTGGGCCAGAAACAAAACGAACGCAACCAATCAACATTTTTGGACACAATAGTGATGTTTTGGTTCATTTTGGTCAGTTTCCTTTCTGCACGGAACTGTGCCAAAAATCATCCCAGCTGCATTTAATGCACTCATTTAGGCCAGAAACGAAACGAGAAACAAAATGACTTCAACGGTTCGGGCCAGAAATAAAATGAACGCACCCAATCCAGCTTTTTGGACCAAATAGTGTTGTTTTGGTTCATTTAAGTCAGTTACGTCACCGCGCAAAACTGTACCGAAACCATGTCGGCTGCATTTAACGTACAGGTTCGAGCCAAAAATGAAACGAATCCACCGGTTCGGGCCAGAAACAAAATGAACGCACCCAATCCACATTTTTGGACACAATACTAATGTTTTGGTTCATTTTGGTCAGTTTCCTTACCGCGCAGAACTGTGCCGAAAACCATTCCGGCTGCATTTAATGCATTGATTCGTGCCAGAAATGAAATGAATCCACCGGTTCGGGCCAGAAACGAAACGAACGCAACCAATCAACATTTTTGGACACAATATTGATGTTTTGGTTCATTTTGGTCAGTTTCCTTTCTGCACGGAACGGTGCCAAAAATCATGCCGGCTACATTTAATGCACTCATTTAGGCCAGAAACGAAACGAGAAACGAAACGAATGCAATGGTTCGGGCCAGAAACAAAATGAACGCACCCAATCCAGCTTTTTGGACCAAATAGTGTTGTTTTGGTTCGTTTTGGTCAATTACGTCACCGCGCAAAACTGTGCCGAATCTATGTCGGCTGCATTTAACCTACAGGTTCGGGCCAAAAATGAAACGAATCCACCGGTTCGGGCCAGAAACAAAACGAACGCACCCAATCCACATTTTTTTGACACAATAGTGATGTTTTGGTTCATTTTGGTCAGTTTCCTTACCGCGCGGAACTGTGCCCAAAATCATGCCGGCTGCATTTAATGCATTGATTCGTGCCAGAAACGAAATCAATGTACCGGTTCGGGCCAGAAACAAAACGAACGCACCCAATCCACATTTTTGGACACAATAGTAATGTTTTGGTTCATCTTGGTTAGTTTCCTTCCCACGCAGAACTGTGCCGAAAACCATTCCGGCTGCATTTAATGCATTGATTCGTGCTAGAAATGAAACCGATAGACCAGTTTGGGCCAGAAACAAAACGAACGCAACCAATCAACATTTTTTGACACAATAGTGATGTTTTGGTTCATTTTGGTCAGTTTCCTTTCTGCGCGGAACTGTGCCAAAAATCATCCCAGCTGTATTTAATGCACTCATTTAGGCCAGAAACGAAACGAGAAACAAAATGACTTCAACGGTTCGGGCCAGAAATAAAATGAACGCACCCAATCCAGCTTTTTGGACCAAATAGTGTTGTTTTGGTTCATTTAAGTCAGTTACGTCACCGCGCAAAACTGTACCGAAACCATGTCGGCTGCATTTAACGTACAGGTTCGAGCCAAAAATGAAACGAATCCACCGGTTCGGGCCAGAAACAAAATGAACGCACCCAATCCACATTTCTGGACACAATACTAATGTTTTGGTTCATTTTGGTCAGTTTCCTTACCGCGCAGAACTGTGCCGAAAACCATTCCGGCTGCATTTAATGCATTGATTCGTGCCAGAAATGAAATGAATCCACCGGTTCGGGCCAGAAACGAAACGAACACACCCTATCCACTTTTTTGACAAAATAGTTATGTTTTGGTCAGTTTTGTTACCATGCGAAACTATGCCGACTGCATTTAATGCACTGATTCGGCCCAAAAAACGAATCGAATCCACCGGTTTGGGCCAGAAACAAAACGAACGGCACCCAATCCACATTTTTTGACACAATAGTGATGTTTTGGTTCATTTTGGTCAGTTTCCTTACCACGCGGAACTGTGCCCAAAATCATGCCGGCTGGAGGTAATGCATTGATTCGTGCCAGAAACGAAACCAATGCACCGGTTTGGCCCAGAAATAAAATGAACGCACCCAATCCACATTTTTTGACACAATAGTGATGTTTTGGTTCATTTTGGTCAGTTTCGTTTCTGCAGGGAACGGTGCCAAAAATCATGCCGGCTGCATTTAATGCACTCATTTAGGCTAGAAACGAATGCAATGGTTCGGGCCAGAAACAAAATGAACGCACCCAATCCAGCTTTTTGGACCAAATAGTGTTGTTTTGGTTCGTTTTGGTCAATTATGTCACCGCGCAAAACTGTGCCGAAACTATGTCGGCTGCATTTAACCTACAGGTTCGGGCCAAAAATGAAACGAATCCACCGGTTCGGGCCAGAAACAAAACGACTTCAACGGTTTTGGCCAGAAACAAAATGAACGCACCCAATCCAGCTTTTTGGACCAAATAGTGTTATTTTGGTTCATTTTAGTCAGTTACGTCACCGAACAAAACTGTGCCGAAACCATGCCGGCTGCATTTAACTTACAGGTTTGAGCCAAAAATGAAACGAATCCATCGGTTTGGGCCAGAAACAAAATGAACGCACCCAATCCACATTTTTTGACACAATAGTGATGTTTTTGTTCATTTTGGTCAGTTTTGTTACCGCGCGGAACTGTGCCCAAAATCATGCCGGCTGCATTTAATGCATTGATTCGTGCCAGAAATGAAATCAATGTACCGGTTCGGGCCAGAAACAAAATGAACGCACCCAATCCACATTTTTTGACACAATAGTAATGTTTTGGTTCATTTTGGTCAGTTTCCTTACCACGCAGAACTGTGGCGAAAACCATTCCGGCTGCATTTAATGCATTGATTCGTGCCAGAAATGAAACCAATGGACCAGTTTGGGCCAGAAATGAAACAAACGCATCCAATCCACTTTTTTTACCCAATAGTGATGTTTTGGTTCATTTTGGTCAGTTTCGTTACCATGAGAAACTGTGTCGAAACCTTGCCAGCTGCATTTAATGCACCGGTTCAGACCAAAAAGGAAATGAATCCACCGGTTCGGGCCAGAAACGAAACGAACACACCCTATCCACTTTTTTGGACAAAATAGTTATGTTTTGGTCAGTTTTGTTACCATGCGAAACTATGTCGACTGCATTTACCGCACTGATTCGGCCCAAAAAACGAATCGAATCCACCGATTTGGGCCAGAAACAAAACGAACGCAACCAATCAACATTTTTGGACACAATAGTGATGTTTTGGTTCATTTTGGTCAGTTTCCTTTCTGCGCGGAACTGTGCCAAAAATCATCCCAGCTGCATTTAATGCACTCATTTAGGCCAGAAATGAAACGAGAAACAAAACAACTTCAACGGTTCGGGCCAGAAATAAAATGAACGCACCCAATCCAGCTTTTTGGACCAAATAGTGTTGTTTTGGTTCATTTTAGTTAGTTACGTCACCGCGCAAAACTGTGTCGAAACCATGCCGGCTGCATTTAACGTACAGGTTCTAGCCAAAAATGAAACGAATCCACCGGTTCGGGCCAGAAACAAAACACACGCACCCAATCCACATTTTTGGACACAATAGTAATGTTTTGGTTCATTTTGGTCAGTTTCCTTACCGCGCAGAACTGTGGCGAAAACCATTCCGGCTGCATTTAATGCATTGATTCGTGCTAGAAATGAAACCAATGGACCAGTTTGGGCCAGAAACGAAACAAACGCATCCAATCCACTTTTTTTACCCAATAGTGATGTTTTGGTTCATTTTGGTCAGTTTCGTTACCATGAGAAACTGTGCCGAAACCTTGTCAGCTGCATTTAATGCACCGGTTCGGACAAGAAATGAAATGAATCCACCGGTTCGGTCCAGAAACGAAACGAAGACACCCTATCCACTTTTTTGGACAAAATAGTTATGTTTTGGTCAGTTTTGTTACCATGCGAAACTATGCCGACTGCATTTACCGCACTGATTCGGGCCAAAAAACGAATCGAATCCACCGGTTTCGGCCAGAAACAAAACGAACGCAACCAATCAACATTTTTGGACACAATAGTGATGTTTTGGTTCATTTTGGTCAGTTTCCTTTCTGCGCGGAACTGTGCCAAAAATCATCCCAGCAGCATTTAATGCACTCATTAAGGCCAGAAACGAAACGAGAAACAAAACGACTTCAATGATTCGGGCCAGAAATAAAATGAACGCACCCAATCCAGCTTTTTGGACCAAATAGTGTTGTTTTGGTTCATTTTAGTCAGTTACGTCACCGCGCAAAACTGTGCCGAAACCATGCCGGCTGCATTTAACGTACAGGTTCGAGCCAAAAATGAAACGAATCCACCGGTTCGGGCCAGAAACAAAACGAACGCACCCAATCCACATTTTTGGACACAATAGTAATGTTTTGGTTCATCTTGGTTAGTTTCCTTCCCGCGCGGAACTGTGCCGAAAACCATTCCGGCTGCATTTAATGCATTGATTCGTGCTAGAAATGAAACCGATAGACCAGTTTGGGCCAGAAACAAAACGAACGCAACCAATCAACATTTTTGGACACAATAGTGATGTTTGGGTTCATTTTGGTCAGTTTCCTTTCTGCGCGGAACTGTGCCAAAAATCATCCCAGCTGCATTTAATGCACTCATTTAGGCCAGAAACGAAACGAGAAACAAAATGACTTCAACGGTTCGGGCCAGAAATAAAATGAACGCACCCAATCCAGCTTTTTGGACCAAATAGTGTTGTTTTGGTTCATTTAAGTCAGTTACGGCACCGCGCAAAACTGTACCGAAACCATGTCGGCTGCATTTAACGTACAGGTTCGAGCCAAAAATGAAACGAATCCACCGGTTCGGGCCAGAAACAAAATGAACGCACCCAATCCACATTTTTGGACACAATACTAATGTTTTGGTTCATTTTGGTCAGTTTCCTTACCGCGCAGAACTGTGCCGAAAACCATTCCGGCTGCATTTAATGCATTGATTCGTGCCAGAAATGAAATGAATCCACCGGTTCGGGCCAGAAACGAAACGAACACACCCTATCCACTTTTTTGACAAAATAGTTATGTTTTGGTCAGTTTTGTTACCATGCGAAACTATGCCGACTGCATTTAATGCACTGATTCGGGCCAAAAAACGAATCGAATCCACCGGTTTGGGCCAGAAACAAAACGAACGGCACCCAATCCACATTTTTTGACACAATAGTGATGTTTTGGTTCATTTTGGTCAGTTTCCTTACCGCGCGGAACTGTGCCCAAAATCATGCCGGCTGCAGGTAATGCATTGATTCGTGCCAGAAACGAAACCAATGCACCGGTTTGGCCCAGAAATAAAATGAACGCACCCAATCCACATTTTTTGACACAATAGTGATGTTTTGGTTCATTTTGGTCAGTTTCGTTTCTGCAGGGAACGGTGCCAAAAATCATGCCGGCTGCATTTAATGCACTCATTTAGGCCAGAAACGAATGCAATGGTTCGGGCCAGAAACAAAATGAACGCACCCAATCCAGCTTTTTGGACCAAATAGTGTTGTTTTGGTTCGTTTTGGTCAATTATGTCACCGCGCAAAACTGTGCCGAAACTATGTCGGCTGCATTTAACCTACAGGTTCGGGCCAAAAATGAAACGAATCCACCGGTTCGGGCCAGAAACAAAACGACTTCAACGGTTTTGGCCAGAAATAAAATGAACGCACCCAATCCAGCTTTTTGGACCAAATAGTGTTATTTTGGTTCATTTTAGTCAGTTACGTCACCGCACAAAACTGTGCCGAAACCATGCCGGCTGCATTTAACTTACATGTTTGAGCCAAAAATGAAACGAATCCATCGGTTCGGGCCAGAAACAAAATGAACGCACCCAATCCACATTTTTTGACACAATAGTGATGTTTTTGTTCATTTTGGTCAGTTTTCTTACCGCGCGGAACTGTGCCCAAAATCATGCCGGCTGCATTTAATGCATTGATTCGTGCCAGAAACGAAATCAATGTACCGGTTCGGGCCAGAAACAAAATGAACGCACCCAATCCACATTTTTTGACACAATAGTAATGTTTTGGTTCATTTTGGTCAGTTTCCTTACCGCGCAGAACTGTGGCGAAAACCATTCCGGCTGCATTTAATGCATTGATTCGTGCCAGAAATGAAACCAATGGACCAGTTTGGGCCAGAAATGAAACAAACGCATCCAATCCACTTTTTTTTACCCAATAGTGATGTTTTGGTTCATTTTGGTCAGTTTCGTTACCATGAGAAACTGTGCCGAAACCTTGCCAGCTGCA
Source organism: Echinochloa phyllopogon (assembly GCA_033239725.1). Classification (NCBI taxonomy): domain Eukaryota; kingdom Viridiplantae; phylum Streptophyta; class Magnoliopsida; order Poales; family Poaceae; genus Echinochloa; species Echinochloa phyllopogon. The sequence continues at coordinate 38,593,912 of BTCW01000018.1, forward strand.
TTTAATGCACCGGTTCAGACCAAAAAGGAAATGAATCCACCGGTTCGGGCCAGAAACGAAACGAACACACCCTATCCACTTTTTTGGATAAAATAGTTATGTTTTGGTCAGTTTTGTTACCATGCGAAACTATGTCGACTGCATTTACCGCACTGATTCGGCCCAAAAAACGAATCGAATCCACCGATTTGGGCCAGAAACAAAACGAACGCAACCAATCAACATTTTTGGACACAATAGTGATGTTTTGGTTCATTTTGGTCAGTTTCCTTTCTGCGCGGAACTGTGCCAAAAATCATCCCAGCTGCATTTAATGCACTCATTTAGGCCAGAAATGAAACGAGAAACAAAACGACTTCAACGGTTCGGGCCAGAAATAGAATGAACGCACCCAATCCAGCTTTTTGGACCAAATAGTGTTGTTTTGGTTCATTTTAGTTAGTTACGTCACCGCGCAAAACTGTGTCGAAACCATGCCGGCTGCATTTAACGTACAGGTTCTAGCCAAAAATGAAACGAATCCACCGGTTCGGGCCAGAAACAAAACGAACGCACCCAATCCACATTTTTGGACACAATAGTAATGTTTTGGTTTATTTTGGTCAGTTTCCTTACCGCGCAGAACTGTGCCGAAAACCATTCCGGCTGCATTTAATGCATTGATTCGTGCCAGAAATGAAACTGATAGACCAGTTTGGGCCAAAAACGAAACAAACGCATCCAATCCACTTTTGTTGACCCAATAGTGATGTTTTGGTTCATTTTGGTCAGTTTCGTTACCATGAGAAACTGTGCCGAAACCTTGCCAGCTGCATTTAATGCACCGGTTCGGACCAGAAATGAAATGAATCCACCGGTTCGGGCCAGAAACGAAACGAACACACCATATCCACTTTCATGGACAAAATAGTTATGTTTTGGTAAGTTTTGTTACCATGCGAAACTATGCCGACTGCATTTAATGCACTGATTCGTGCCAGAAAACGAATCGAATCCACCGGTTTGGGCCAGAAACAAAACGAACGCACCCAATCCACATTTTTTGACACAATAGTGATGTTTTGGTTCATCTTGGTCAGTTTCCTTACCGCGCGGAAGTGTGCTTAAAATCATGCCGGCTGCATGTAATGCATTGATTCGTGCCAGAAACGAAACCAATGCACCGGTTTGGGCCAGAAACAAAATGAACGCACCCAATCCACATTTTTTGTCACAATAGTGATGTTTTGGTTCATTTTGGTTAGTTTCCTTTCCACGCGGAACTGTGCCGAAAACCATTTCAGCTGCATTTAATGCACCGGTTCGGTCCAGAAATGAAACGAACGCACACAATCCTCTTTTTTGGACACAATAGTTATGTTTTGGTCAGTTTTGTTACCATGCGAAACTATGCCAACTGCATTTAATGCACTGATTCGGGCCAAAAAGGAAACAAATCCACCGGTTTGTGCCAGAAACAAAACGAACGCAACCAATCCACATTTTTGGACACAATAGTGATGTTTTGGTTCATTTTGGTCAGTTTCCTTTCTGCACGGAACGGTGCCAAAAATCATGCCGGCTGCATTTAATGCACTCATTTCGGCCAGAAACGAAACGAGAAACGAAACGAATGCAATGGTTCGGGCCAGAAACAAAATGAACACACCCAATCCAGCTTTTTGGACCAAATAGTGTTGTTTTGGTTCGTTTTGGTCAATTACGTCACCGCGCAAAACTGTGCCGAAACTATGTCGGCTGCATTTAACCTACAGGTTCGGGCCAAAAATGAAACGAATCCACCGGTTCGGGCCAGAAACGAAACGAACACACCATATCCACTTTCATGGACAAAATAGTTATGTTTTGGCAAGTTTTGTTACCATGCGAAACTATGCCGACTGCATTTAATGCACTGATTCGTGCCAGAAAACGAATCGAATCCACCGGTTTGGGCCAGAAACAAAACGAACGCACCCAATCCACATTTTTTGACACAATAGTGATGTTTTGGTTCATCTTGGTCAGTTTCCTTACCGCGCGGAAGTGTGCTTAAAATCATGCCGGCTGCATGTAATGCATTGATTCGTGCCAGAAACGAAACCAATGCACCGGTTTGGGCCAGAAACAAAATGAACGCACCCAATCCACATTTTTTGTCACAATAGTGATGTTTTGGTTCATTTTGGTTAGTTTCCTTTCCACGCGGAACTGTGCCGAAAACCATTTCAGCTGCATTTAATGCACCGGTTCGGTCCAGAAATGAAACGAACGCACACAATCCTCTTTTTTGGACACAATAGTTATGTTTTGGTCAGTTTTGTTACCATGCGAAACTATGCCAACTGCATTTAATGCACTGATTCGGGCCAAAAAGGAAACAAATCCACCGGTTTGTGCCAGAAACAAAACGAACGCAACCAATCCACATTTTTGGACACAATAGTGATGTTTTGGTTCATTTTGGTCAGTTTCCTTTCTGCACGGAACGGTGCCAAAAATCATGCCGGCTGCATTTAATGCACTCATTTCGGCCAGAAACGAAACGAGAAACGAAACGAATGCAATGGTTCGGGCCAGAAACAAAATGAACACACCCAATCCAGCTTTTTGGACCAAATAGTGTTGTTTTGGTTCGTTTTGGTCAATTACGTCACCGCGCAAAACTGTGCCGAAACTATGTCGGCTGCATTTAACCTACAGGTTCGGGCCAAAAATGAAACGAATCCACCGGTTCGGGCCAGAAACGAAACGAACACACCATATCCACTTTCATGGACAAAATAGTTATGTTTTGGTAAGTTTTGTTACCATGCGAAACTATGCCGACTGCATTTAATGCACTGATTCGTGCCAGAAAACGAATCGAATCCACCGGTTTGGGCCAGAAACAAAACGAACGCACCCAATCCACATTTTTTGACACAATAGTGATGTTTTGGTTCATCTTGGTCAGTTTCCTTACCGCGCGGAAGTGTGCTTAAAATCATGCCGGCTGCATGTAATGCATTGATTCGTGCCAGAAACGAAACCAATGCACCGGTTTGGGCCAGAAACAAAATGAACGCACCCAATCCACATTTTTTGTCACAATAGTGATGTTTTGGTTCATTTTGGTTAGTTTCCTTTCCACGCGGAACTGTGCCGAAAACCATTTCAGCTGCATTTAATGCACCGGTTCGGTCCAGAAATGAAACGAACGCACACAATCCTCTTTTTTGGACACAATAGTTATGTTTTGGTCAGTTTTGTTACCATGCGAAACTATGCCAACTGCATTTAATGCACTGATTCGGGCCAAAAAGGAAACAAATCCACCGGTTTGTGCCAGAAACAAAACGAACGCAACCAATCCACATTTTTGGACACAATAGTGATGTTTTGGTTCATTTTGGTCAGTTTCCTTTCTGCACGGAACGGTGCCAAAAATCATGCCGGCTGCATTTAATGCACTCATTTCGGCCAGAAACGAAACGAGAAATGAAACGAATGCAATGGTTCGGGCCAGAAACAAAATGAACACACCCAATCCAGCTTTTTGGACCAAATAGTGTTGTTTTGGTTCGTTTTGGTCAATTACGTCACCGCGCAAAACTGTGCCGAAACTATGTCGGCTGCATTTAACCTACAGGTTCGGGCCAAAAATGAAACGAATCCACCGGTTCGGGCCAGAAACGAAACGAACACACCATATTCACTTTCATGGACAAAATAGTTATGTTTTGGTAAGTTTTGTTACCATGCGAAACTATGCCGACTGCATTTAATGCACTGATTCGTGCCAGAAAACGAATCGAATCCACCGGTTTGGGCCAGAAACAAAACGAACGCACCCAATCCACATTTTTTGACACAATAGTGATGTTTTGGTTCATCTTGGTCAGTTTCCTTACCGCGCGGAAGTGTGCTTAAAATCATGCCGGCTGCATGTAATGCATTGATTCGTGCCAGAAACGAAACCAATGCACCGGTTTGGGCCAGAAACAAAATGAACGCACCCAATCCACATTTTTTGTCACAATAGTGATGTTTTGGTTCATTTTGGTTAGTTTCCTTTCCACGCGGAACTGTGCCGAAAACCATTTCAGCTGCATTTAATGCACCGGTTCGGTCCAGAAATGAAACGAACGCACACAATCCTCTTTTTTGGACACAATAGTTATGTTTTGGTCAGTTTTGTTACCATGCGAAACTATGCCAACTGCATTTAATGCACTGATTCGGGCCAAAAAGGAAACAAATCCACTGGTTTGTGCCAGAAACAAAACGAACGCAACCAATCCACATTTTTGGACACAATAGTGATGTTTTGGTTCATTTTGGTCAGTTTCCTTTCTGCACGGAACGGTGCCAAAAATCATGCCGGCTGCATTTAATGCACTCATTTCGGCCAGAAACGAAACGAGAAACGAAACGAATGCAATGGTTCGGGCCAGAAACAAAATGAACACACCCAATCCAGCTTTTTGGACCAAATAGTGTTGTTTTGGTTCGTTTTGGTCAATTACGTCACCGCGCAAAACTGTGCCGAAACTATGTCGGCTGCATTTAACCTACAGGTTCGGGCCAAAAATGAAACGAATCCACCGGTTCGGGCCAGAAACGAAACGAACACACCATATCCACTTTCATGGACAAAATAGTTATGTTTTGGTAAGTTTTGTTACCATGCGAAACTATGCCGACTGCATTTAATGCACTGATTCGTGCCAGAAAACGAATCGAATCCACCGGTTTGGGCCAGAAACAAAACGAACGCACCCAATCCACATTTTTTGACACAATAGTGATGTTTTGGTTCATCTTGGTCAGTTTCCTTACCGCGCGGAAGTGTGCTTAAAATCATGCCGGCTGCATGTAATGCATTGATTCGTGCCAGAAACGAAACCAATGCACCGGTTTGGGCCAGAAACAAAATGAACGCACCCAATCCACATTTTTTGTCACAATAGTGATGTTTTGGTTCATTTTGGTTAGTTTCCTTTCCACGCGGAACTGTGCCGAAAACCATTTCAGCTGCATTTAATGCACCGGTTCGGTCCAGAAATGAAACGAACGCACACAATCCTCTTTTTTGGACACAATAGTTATGTTTTGGTCAGTTTTGTTACCATGCGAAACTATGCCAACTGCATTTAATGCACTGATTCGGGCCAAAAAGGAAACAAATCCACCGGTTTGTGCCAGAAACAAAACGAACGCAACCAATCCACATTTTTGGACACAATAGTGATGTTTTGGTTCATTTTGGTCAGTTTCCTTTCTGCACGGAACGGTGCCAAAAATCATGCCGGCTGCATTTAATGCACTCATTTCGGCCAGAAACGAAACGAGAAACGAAACGAATGCAATGGTTCGGGCCAGAAACAAAATGAACACACCCAATCCAGCTTTTTGGACCAAATAGTGTTGTTTTGGTTCGTTTTGGTCAATTACGTCACCGCGCAAAACTGTGCCGAAACTATGTCGGCTGCATTTAACCTACAGGTTCGGGCCAAAAATGAAACGAATCCACCGGTTCGGGCCAGAAACGAAACGAACACACCATATCCACTTTCATGGACAAAATAGTTATGTTTTGGTAAGTTTTGTTACCATGCGAAACTATGCCGACTGCATTTAATGCACTGATTCGTGCCAGAAAACGAATCGAATCCACCGGTTTGGGCCAGAAACAAAACGAACGCACCCAATCCACATTTTTTGACACAATAGTGATGTTTTGGTTCATCTTGGTCAGTTTCCTTACCGCGCGGAAGTGTGCTTAAAATCATGCCGGCTGCATGTAATGCATTGATTCGTGCCAGAAACGAAACCAATGCACCGGTTTGGGCCAGAAACAAAATGAACGCACCCAATCCACATTTTTTGTCACAATAGTGATGTTTTGGTTCATTTTGGTTAGTTTCCTTTCCACGCGGAACTGTGCCGAAAACCATTTCAGCTGCATTTAATGCACCGGTTCGGTCCAGAAATGAAACGAACGCACACAATCCTCTTTTTTGGACACAATAGTTATGTTTTGGTCAGTTTTGTTACCATGCGAAACTATGCCAACTGCATTTAATGCACTGATTCGGGCCAAAAAGGAAACAAATCCACCGGTTTGTGCCAGAAACAAAACGAACGCAACCAATCCACATTTTTGGATACAATAGTGATGTTTTGGTTCATTTTGGTCAGTTTCCTTTCTGCACGGAATGGTGCCAAAAATCATGCCGGCTGCATTTAATGCACTCATTTAGGCCAGAAACGAAACGAGAAACGAAACGAATGCAATGGTTCGGGCCAGAAACAAAATGAACGCACCCAATCCAGCTTTTTGGACCAAATAGTGTTGTTTTGGTTCGTTTTGGCCAATTATGTCACCGCGCAAAACTGTGCCGAAACTATGTCGGCTGCACTTAACCTACAGGTTCGGGCCAAAAATGAAACGAATCCACCGGTTCGGGCCAGAAACAAAATGAACGCACCCAATCCACATTTTTTTGACACAATAGTGATGTTTTGGTTCATTTTGGTCAGTTTCCTTACCGCGCGGAATTGTGCCCAAAATCATGGCGGCTGCATTTAATGCATTGATTCGTGCCAGAAACGAAATCAATGTACCGGTTCGGGCCAGAAACAAAATGAACGCACCCAATCCACATTTTTTGACACAATAGTAATGTTTTGGTTCATTTTGGTCAGTTTCCTTACCGTGCAGAACTGTGGCGAAAACCATTCCGGCTGCATTTAATGCATTGATTCGTGCCAGAAATGAAACCAATGGACCAGTTTGGGCCAGAAACGAAACAAATGCATCCAATCCACTTTTTTTTACCCAATAGTGATGTTTTGGTTCATTTTGGTCAGTTTCGTTACCATGAGAAACTGTGCCGAAACCTTGCCAGCTGCATTTAATGCACCGGTTCGGACAAGAAATGAAATGAATCCACCGGTTCGGTCCAGAAACGAAACGAACACACCCTATCCACTTTTTTGGACAAAATAGTTATGTTTTTGTCAGTTTTGTTACCATGCGAAACTATGCCGACTACATTTACCGCACTGATTCGGGCCAAAAAACGAATCGAATCCACCGGTTTGGGCCAGAAACAAAACGAACGCAACCAATCAACATTTTTGAACACAATAGTGATGTTTTGGTTCATTTTGGTCAGTTTCCTTTCTGCGCGGAACTGTGCCAAAAATCATCCCAGCAGCATTTAATGCACTCATTAAGGCCAGAAACGAAACGAGAAACAAAATGACTTCAACGGTTCGGGCCAGAAATAAAATGAACGCACCCAATCCAGCTTTTTGGACCAAATAGTGTTGTTTTGGTTCATTTAAGTCAGTTACGTCACCGCGCAAAACTGTGTCGAAACCATGCCGGCTGCATTTAATGCATTGATTCGTGCCAGAAATGAAACTGATAGACCAATTTGGGCCAGAAACGAAACAAACGCATCCAATCCACTTTTGTTGACCCAATAGTGATGTTTTGGTTCATTTTGGTCAGTTTCGTTACCATGAGAAACTGTGCCGAAACCTTGCCAGCTGCATTTAATGCACCGGTTCGGACCAGAAATGAAATGAATCCACCGGTTCGGGCCAGAAACGAAACGAACACACCATATCCACTTTCATGGACAAAATAGTTATGTTTTGGTAAGTTTTGTTACCATGCGAAACTATGCCGACTGCATTTAATGCACTGATTCGTGCCAGAAAACGAATCGAATCCACCGGTTTGGGCCAGAAACAAAACGAACGCACCCAATCCACATTTTTTGACACAATAGTGATGTTTTGGTTCATCTTGGTCAGTTTCCTTACCGCGCGGAAGTGTGCTTAAAATCATGCCGGCTGCATGTAATGCATTGATTCGTGCCAGAAACGAAACCAATGCACCGGTTTGGGCCAGAAACAAAATGAACGCACCCAATCCACATTTTTTGTCACAATAGTGATGTTTTGGTTCATTTTGGTTAGTTTCCTTTCCACGCGGAACTGTGCCGAAAACCATTTCAGCTGCATTTAATGCACCGGTTCGGTCCAGAAATGAAACGAACGCACACAATCCTCTTTTTTGGACACAATAGTTATGTTTTGGTCAGTTTTGTTACCATGCGAAACTATGCCAACTGCATTTAATGCACTGATTCGGGCCAAAAAGGAAACAAATCCACCGGTTTGTGCCAGAAACAAAACGAACGCAACCAATCCACATTTTTGGACACAATAGTGATGTTTTGGTTCATTTTGGTCAGTTTCCTTTCTGCACGGAACGGTGCCAAAAATCATGCCGGCTGCATTTAATGCACTCATTTCGGCCAGAAACGAAACGAGAAACGAAAAGAATGCAATGGTTCGGGCCAGAAACAAAATGAACACACCCAATCCAGCTTTTTGGACCAAATAGTGTTGTTTTGGTTCGTTTTGGTCAATTACGTCACCGCGCAAAACTGTGCCGAAACTATGTCGGCTGCATTTAACCTACAGGTTCGGGCCAAAAATGAAACGAATCCACCGGTTCGGGCCAGAAACGAAACGAACACACCATATCCACTTTCATGGACAAAATAGTTATGTTTTGGTAAGTTTTGTTACCATGCGAAACTATGCCGACTGCATTTAATGCACTGATTCGTGCCAGAAAACGAATCGAATCCACCGGTTTGGGCCAGAAACAAAACGAACGCACCCAATCCACATTTTTTGACACAATAGTGATGTTTTGGTTCATCTTGGTCAGTTTCCTTACCGCTCGGAAGTGTGCTTAAAATCATGCCGGCTGCATGTAATGCATTGATTCGTGCCAGAAACGAAACCAATGCACCGGTTTGGGCCAGAAACAAAATGAACGCACCCAATCCACATTTTTTGTCACAATAGTGATGTTTTGGTTCATTTTGGTTAGTTTCCTTTCCACGCGGAACTGTGCCGAAAACCATTTCAGCTGCATTTAATGCACCGGTTCGGTCCAGAAATGAAACGAACGCACACAATCCTCTTTTTTGGACACAATAGTTATGTTTTGGTCAGTTTTGTTACCATGCGAAACTATGCCAACTGCATTTAATGCACTGATTCGGGCCAAAAAGGAAACAAATCCACCGGTTTGTGCCAGAAACAAAACGAACGCAACCAATCCACATTTTTGGACACAATAGTGATGTTTTGGTTCATTTTGGTCAGTTTCCTTTCTGCACGGAACGGTGCCAAAAATCATGCCGGCTGCATTTAATGCACTCATTTCGGCCAGAAACGAAACGAGAAACGAAACGAATGCAATGGTTCGGGCCAGAAACAAAATGAACACACCCAATCCAGCTTTTTGGACCAAATAGTGTTGTTTTGGTTCGTTTTGGTCAATTATGTCACCGCGCAAAACTGTGCCGAAACTATGTCGGCTGCACTTAACCTACAGGTTCGGGCCAAAAATGAAATGAATCCACCGGTTCGGGCCAGAAACAAAATGAACGCACCCAATCCACATTTTTTTGACACAATAGTGATGTTTTGGTTCATTTTGGTCAGTTTCCTTACCGCGCGGAACTGTGCCCAAAATCATGGCGGCTGCATTTAATGCATTGATTCGTGCCAGAAACGAAATCAATGTACCGGTTCGGGCCAGAAACAAAATGAACGCACCCAATCCACATTTTTTGACACAATAGTAATGTTTTGGTTCATTTTGGTCAGTTTCCTTACCGTGCAGAACTGTGGCGAAAACCATTCCGGCTGCATTTAATGCATTGATTCGTGCCAGAAATGAAACCAATGGACCAGTTTGGGCCAGAAACGAAACAAATGCATCCAATCCACTTTTTTTTACCCAATAGTGATGTTTTGGTTCATTTTGGTCAGTTTCGTTACCATGAGAAACTGTGCCGAAACCTTGCCAGCTGCATTTAATGCACCGGTTCGGACAAGAAATGAAATGAATCCACCGGTTCGGTCCAGAAACGAAACGAACACACCCTATCCACTTTTTTGGACAAAATAGTTATGTTTTTGTCAGTTTTGTTACCATGCGAAACTATGCCGACTGCATTTACCGCACTGATTCGGGCCAAAAAACGAATCGAATCCACCGGTTTGGGCCAGAAACAAAACGAACGCAACCAATCAACATTTTTGAACACAATAGTGATGTTTTGGTTCATTTTGGTCAGTTTCCTTTCTGCGCGGAACTGTGCCAAAAATCATCCCAGCAGCATTTAATGCACTCATTAAGGCCAGAAACGAAACGAGAAACAAAATGACTTCAACGGTTCGGGCCAGAAATAAAATGAACGCACCCAATCCAGCTTTTTGGACCAAATAGTGTTGTTTTGGTTCATTTAAGTCAGTTACGTCACCGCGCAAAACTGTGTCGAAACCATGCCGGCTGCATTTAATGCATTGATTCGTGCCAGAAATGAAACTGATAGACCAATTTGGGCCAGAAACGAAACAAACGCATCCAATCCACTTTTGTTGACCCAATAGTGATGTTTTGGTTCATTTTGGTCAGTTTCGTTACCATGAGAAACTGTGCCGAAACCTTGCCAGCTGCATTTAATGCACCGGTTCGGACCAGAAATGAAATGAATCCACCGGTTCGGGCCAGGAACGAAACGAACACACCATATCCACTTTCACGGACAAAATAGTTATGTTTTGGTAAGTTTTGTTACCATGCGAAACTATGCCGACTGCATTTAATGCACTGATTCGTGCCAGAAAACGAATCGAATCCACCGGTTTGGGCCAGAAACAAAACGAACGCACCCAATCCACATTTTTTGACACAATAGTGATGTTTTGGTTCATCTTGGTCAGTTTCCTTACCGCGCGGAAGTGTGCTTAAAATCATGCCGGCTGCATGTAATGCATTGATTCGTGCCAGAAACGAAACCAATGCACCGGTTTGGGCCAGAAACAAAATGAACGCACCCAATCCACATTTTTTGTCACAATAGTGATGTTTTGGTTCATTTTGGTTAGTTTCCTTTCCACGCGGAACTGTGCCGAAAACCATTTCAGCTGCATTTAATGCACCGGTTCGGTCCAGAAATGAAACGAACGCACACAATCCTCTTTTTTGGACACAATAGTTATGTTTTGGTCAGTTTTGTTACCATGCGAAACTATGCCAACTGCATTTAATGCACTGATTCGGGCCAAAAAGGAAACAAATCCACCGGTTTGTGCCAGAAACAAAACGAACGCAACCAATCCACATTTTTGGACACAATAGTGATGTTTTGGTTCATTTTGGTCAGTTTCCTTTCTGCACGGAACGGTGCCAAAAATCATGCCGGCTGCATTTAATGCACTCATTTCGGCCAGAAACGAAACGAGAAACGAAACGAATGCAATGGTTCGGGCCAGAAACAAAATGAACACACCCAATCCAGCTTTTTGGACCAAATAGTGTTGTTTTGGTTCGTTTTGGTCAATTACGTCACCGCGCAAAACTGTGCCGAAACTATGTCGGCTGCATTTAACCTACAGGTTCGGGCCAAAAATGAAACGAATCCACCGGTTCGGGCCAGAAACGAAACGAACACACCATATCCACTTTCATGGACAAAATAGTTATGTTTTGGTAAGTTTTGTTACCATGCGAAACTATGCCGACTGCATTTAATGCACTGATTCGTGCCAGAAAACGAATCGAATCCACCGGTTTGGGCCAGAAACAAAACGAACGCACCCAATCCACATTTTTTGACACAATAGTGATGTTTTGGTTCATCTTGGTCAGTTTCCTTACCGCGCGGAAGTGTGCTTAAAATCATGCCGGCTGCATGTAATGCATTGATTCGTGCCAGAAACGAAACCAATGCACCGGTTTGGGCCAGAAACAAAATGAACGCACCCAATCCACATTTTTTGTCACAATAGTGATGTTTTGGTTCATTTTGGTTAGTTTCCTTTCTACGCGGAACTGTGCCGAAAACCATTTCAGCTGCATTTAATGCACCGGTTCGGTCCAGAAATGAAACGAACGCACACAATCCTCTTTTTTGGACACAATAGTTATGTTTTGGTCAGTTTTGTTACCATGCGAAACTATGCCAACTGCATTTAATGCACTGATTCGGGCCAAAAAGGAAACAAATCCACCGGTTTGTGCCAGAAACAAAACGAACGCAACCAATCCACATTTTTGGACACAATAGTGATGTTTTGGTTCATTTTGGTCAGTTTCCTTTCTGCACGGAACGGTGCCAAAAATCATGCCGGCTGCATTTAATGCACTCATTTAGGCCAGAAACGAAACGAGAAACGAAACGAATGCAATGGTTCGGGCCAGAAACAAAATGAACGCACCCAATCCAGCTTTTTGGACCAAATAGTGTTGTTTTGGTTCGTTTTGGTCAATTATGTCACCACGCAAAACTGTGCCGAAACTATGTCGGCTGCACTTAACCTACAGGTTCGGGCCAAAAATGAAACGAATCCACCGGTTCGGGCCAGAAACAAAATGAACGCACCCAATCCACATTTTTTTGACACAATAGTGATGTTTTGGTTCATTTTGGTCAGTTTCCTTACCGCGCGGAACTGTGCCCAAAATCATGGCGGCTGCATTTAATGCATTGATTCGTGCCAGAAACGAAATCAATGTACCGGTTCGGGCCAGAAACAAAATGAACGCACCCAATCCACATTTTTTGATACAATAGTAATGTTTTGGTTCATTTTGGTCAGTTTCCTTACCGTGCAGAACTGTGGCGAAAACCATTCCGGCTGCATTTAATGCATTGATTCGTGCCAGAAATGAAACCAATGGACCAGTTTGGGCCAGAAACGAAACAAACGCATCCAATCCACTTTTTTTTACCCAATAGTGATGTTTTGGTTCATTTTGGTCAGTTTCGTTACCATGAGAAACTGTGCCGAAACCTTGCCAGCTGCATTTAATGCACCGGTTCGGACAAGAAATGAAATGAATCCACCGGTTCGGTCCAGAAACGAAACGAACACACCCTATCCACTTTTTTGGACAAAATAGTTATGTTTTTGTCAGTTTTGTTACCATGCGAAACTATGCCGACTGCATTTACCGCACTGATTCGGGCCAAAAAACGAATCGAATCCACCGGTTTGGGCCAGAAACAAAACGAACGCAACCAATCAACATTTTTGAACACAATAGTGATGTTTTGGTTCATTTTGGTCAGTTTCCTTTCTGCGCGGAACTGTGCCAAAAATCATCCCAGCAGCATTTAATGCACTCATTAAGGCCAGAAACGAAACGAGAAACAAAATGACTTCAACGGTTCGGGCCAGAAATAAAATGAACGCACCCAATCCAGCTTTTTGGACCAAATAGTGTTGTTTTGGTTCATTTAAGTCAGTTACGTCACCGCGCAAAACTGTACCGAAACCATGTCGGCTGCATTTAACGTACAGGTTCGAGCCAAAAATGAAACGAATCCACCGGTTCGGGCCAGAAACAAAATGAACGCACCCAATCCACATTTTTGGACACAATACTAATGTTTTGGTTCATTTTGGTCAGTTTCCTTACCGCGCAGAACTGTGCCGAAAACCATTCCGGCTGCATTTAATGCATTGATTCGTGCCAGAAATGAAATGAATCCACCGGTTCGGGCCAGAAACGAAACGAACACACCCTATCCACTTTTTTGACAAAATAGTTATGTTTTGGTCAGTTTTGTTACCATGCAAAACTATGCCGACTGCATTTAATGCACTGATTCGGGCCAAAAAACGAATCGAATCCACCGGTTTGGGCCAGAAACAAAACCAACGCACCCAATCCACATTTTTTGACACAATAGTGATGTTTTTGTTCATTTTGATCAGTTTCCTTACCGCGCGGAACTGTGCCCAAAATCATGCCGGCTGCATGTAATGCATTGATTCGTGCCAGAAACGAAACCAATGCACCGGTTTGGCCCAGAAACAAAATGAACGCACCCAATCCACATTTTTTGACCCAATAGTCATGTTTTGGTTCATTTTGGTCAGTTTCGTTACCATAAGAAACTGTGCCGAAACCTTGCCAGCTGCATTTAATGCACCGGTCCGGACCAGAAATGAAATGAACGCACACAATCCTCTTTTTTGGACACAATAGTTATGTTTTGGTCAGTTTTGTTACCATGCGAAACTATGCCAACTGCATTTAATGTGATTCGGGCCAAAAAGGAAACGAATCCACCGGTTTGTGCCAGAAACAAAACGAATGCTACCAATCAACATTTTTGGACACAATATTGATGTTTTGGTTCATTTTGGTCAGTTTCCTTTCTGCACGGAACGGTGCCAAAAATCATGCCGGATGAATTTAATGCACTCATTTAGGCCAGAAACGAAACGAGAAACGAAACAAATGCAATGGTTCGGGCCAGAAACAAAATGAACGCACCCAATCCAGCTTTTTGGACCAAATAGTGTTGTTTTGGTTCGTTTTGGTCAATTACGTCACCGCGCAAAACTGTGCCGAAACTATGTCGGCTGCATTTAACCTACAGGTTTGGGCCAAAAATGAAACGAATCCACCGGTTCGGGCCAGAAACAAAACGAACGCACCCAATCCACATTTTTTTGAAACAATAGTGATGTTCTGGTTCATTTTGGTCAGTTTTCTTACCGCGCAGAACTGTGCCGAAAACCATTCCGGCTGCATTTAATGCATTGATTCGTGCCAGAAATGAAACCAATGGACCAGTTTGGGCCAGAAACGAAACAAACGCATCCAATCCATTTTTTTACCCAGTAGTGATGTTTTGGTTCATTTTGGTCAGTTTCGTTACCATGAGAAACTGTGCCGAAACCTTGCCAGCTGCATTTAATGCACCGGTTCAGACCAAAAAGGAAATGAATCCACCGGTTCGGGCCAGAAACGAAACGAACACACCCTATCCACTTTTCTGGACAATATAGTTATGTTTTGATCAGTTTTGTTACCATGCGAAACTATGCCGACTGCATTTACTGCACTGATTCGGCCAAAATAATGAATCGAATCCTCCGATTTGGGCCAGAAACAAAACGAACGCAACCAATCAAAATTTTTGGACACAATAGTGATGTTTTGGTTCATTTTGGTCAGTTTCCTTTCTACGCGGAACTGTGCCAAAAATCATCCCAGCTGCATTTAATGCACTCATTTAGGCCAGAAACGAAACGAGAAACAAAACGACTTCAACGGTTCGGGCCAGAAATAACATGAACGCACCCAATCCAGCTTTTTGGACCAACTAGTGTTGTTTTGGTTCATTTTAGTCAGTCACGTCACCGCGTAAAACGGTGCCGAAACCATGCCGGCTGCATTTAACGTACAGGTTCGAGTCAAAAATGAAACGAATCCACCGGTTCGGGCCAGAAAAAAAACAAACGCACCCAATCCACATTATTGGACACAATAGTAATGTTTTGGTTCATTTTGCTCAGTTTCCTTACCACGCAGAACTGTGCCGAAAACCATTCCGGCTGCATTTAATGCATTGATTCGTGCCAGAAATGAAACCGATAGACCAGTTTGGGCCAGAAACGAAACAAACGCATCCAATCCACTTTTGTTGACCCAATACTGATGTTTTGGTTCATTTTGGTCAGTTTCGTTACCATGAGAAACTGTGCCGAAACCTTGCCAGCTGCATTTAATGCACCGGTTCGGACCAGAAATGAAATGAATCCACCGGTTCGGGCCAGAAACGAAACGAACACACCCTATCCACTTTTTTGGACAAAATAGTTATGTTTTGGTCTGTTTTGTTACCATGCGAAACTATGCCGACTGCATTTAATGCACTGATTCGGGCCAAAAAACGAATCGAATCCACCGGTTTGGGCCAGAAACAAAACGAACGCACCCAATCCACATTTTTTGACACAATAGTGATGTTTTGGTTCATTTTGGTCAGTTTCCTTACAGCGCGGAACTGTGCCCAAAATCATGCCAGCTGCATGTAATGCATTGATTCGTGCCAGAAACGAAACCAATGCACCGGTTTGGGCCAGAAACAAAATGAAAGCACCCAATCCACATTTTTTGACACAAAAGTGATGTTTTGGTTCATTTTGGTCTGTTTCGTTTCTGCACGGAACGGTGCCAAAAATCATGCCGGCTGCATTTAATGCACTCATTTAGGCCAGAAATGAAACGAGAAACGAAACGAATGCAATAGTTCGGGCCAGAAACAAAATGAACGCACCCAATCCAGCTTTTTGGACCAAATAGTGTTGTTTTGGTTCGTTTTGGTCAATTACGTCACCGCGCAAAACTGTGCCGAAACTATGTCGGCTGCATTTAACCTACAGGTTCGGGCCAAAAATGAAACGAATCCACCGGTTTTGGCCAGAAACAAAACGAACGCAGCCAATCCACATTTTTTGACACAATAGTGATGTTTTGGTTTATTTTGGTCAGTTTCCTTACCGCGCGGAACTGTGCCCAAAATCATGGCGGCTGCATTTAATGCATTGATTCGTGCCAGAAACGAAATCAATCTACCGGTTCAGGCAGAAACAAAATGAACGCACCCAATCCACATTTTTTGACACAATAGTAATGTTTTGGTTCATTTTGGTCAGTTTCCTCTCTACCCGGAACGGTGCCAAAAATCATGCCGGCTGCATTTAATGCACTCATTTAGGCCAGAAACGAAACGAGAAACGAAACGAATGCAATGGTTCGGGCCAGAAACAAAATGAACGCACCCAATCCAGCTTTTTGGACCAAATAGTGTTGTTTTGGTTCGTTTTGGTCAATTACGTCACCGCGCAAAACTGTGCCGAAACTATGTCGGCTGCATTTAACCTACAGGTTTGGGCCAAAAATGAAACGAATCCACCGGTTCGGGCCAGAAACAAAACGAACGCACCCAATCCACATTTTTTTGACACAATAGTGATGTTTTGGTTCATTTTGGTCAGTTTCCTTACCGCGCGGAACTGTGCCCAAAATCATGCCGGCTGCATTTAATGCATTGATTCGTGCCAGAAACGAAATCAATGTACCGGTTCGGGCCAGAAACAAAATGAACGCAACCATTCCACATTTTTTTACACAATAGTGATTTTCTGGTTCATTTTGGTCAGTTTTCTTACCGCGCAGAACTGTGCTGAAAACCATTCCGGCTGCATTTAATGCATTGATTCGTGCCAGAAATGAAACCAATGGACCAGTTTGGGCCAGAAACGAAACAAACGCATCCAATCCATTTTTTTACCCAGTAGTGATGTTTTGGTTCATTTTGGTCAGTTTCGTTACCATGAGAAACAGTGCCGAAACCTTGCCAGCTGCATTTAATGCACCGGTTCAGACCAAAAAGGAAATGAATCCACCGGTTCGGGCCAGAAACGAAACGAACACACCCTATCCACTTTTCTGGACAATATAGTTATGTTTTGATCAGTTTTGTTACCATGCGAAACTATGCCGACTGCATTTACTGCACTGATTCGGCCAAAAAAATGAATCGAATCCTCCGATTTGGGCCAGAAACAAAATGAACGCTACCAATCAAAATTTTTGGACACAATAGTGATGTTTTGGTTCATTTTGATCAGTTTCCTTTCTACGCGGAACTGTGCCAAAAATCATCCCAGCTGCATTTCCTTTTTAGTCAGTTTCCTTTCTGCGCGGAACTGTGCCAAAAATCATCCGAGCTGCATTTAATGCACTCATTTAGGCCAGAAACGAAACGAGAAACAAAACGACTTCAACGGTTCGGGCCAGAAATAAAATGAACGCACCCAATCCAGCTTTTTGGACCAAATAGTGTTGTTTTGGTTCATTTTAGTTAGTTACGTCACCGCGCAAAACTGTACCGAAACCATGCCGGCTGCATTTAACGTACAGGTTCGAGCCAAAAATGAAACGAATCCACCGGTTCGGGCCAGAAACAAAACGAACGCACCCAATCCACATTTTTGGACACAATAGTAATGTTTTGGTTCATTTTGGTCAGTTTCCTTACCGCGCAGAACTGTGGCGAAAACCATTCCGGCTGCATTTAATGCATTGATTCGTGCCAGAAATGAAACCAATGGACCAGTTTGGGCCAGAAACGAAACAAACGCATCCAATCCACTTTTTTTTTACCCAATAGTGATGTTTTGGTTCATTTTGGTCAGTTTCGTTACCATGAGAAACTGTGCCGAAACCTTGCCAGCTGCATGTAATGCATCGGTTCGGACCTGAAATGAAATGAATCCACCGGTTCGGGCCAGAAACGAAACGAACACACCCTATCCACTTTTTTGACAAAATAGTTATGTTTTGGTCAGTTTTGTTACCATGCGAAACTATGCCGACTGCATTTAATGCACTGATTCGGGCTAAAAAATGAATCGAATCCACCGGTTTGGGCCAGAAACAAAACGAACGCACCCAATCCACATTTTTTGACACAATAGTGATGTTTTGGTTCATTTTGGTTAGTTTCCTTAACGCGCGGAACTGTGCCCAAAATCATGCCGGCTGCATGTAATGCATTGATTCGTGCCAGAAACGAAACCAATGCACCGGTTTGGGCCAGAAATAAAATGAACGCACCCAATCCACATTTTTTGACACAATAGTGATGTTTTGGTTCATTTTGGTCAGTTTCGTTTCTGCAGGGAACGGTGCCAAAAATCATGCCGGCTGCATTTAATGCACCCATTTAGGCCAGAAACGAAACGAGAAACGAAACGAATGCAATGGTTCGGGCCAGAAACAAAATGAACACACCCAATCTAGCTTTTTGGACCAAATAGTGTTGTTTTGGTTCGTTTTGGTCAATTATGTCACCGCGCAAAACTGTGCCGAAACTATGTCGCCTGCATTTAACCTACAGGTTCGGGCCAAAAATGAAACGAATACACCGGTTCGGGCCAGAAACAAAACGAACGCACCCAATCCACATTTTTTTGACACAATAGTGATGTTTTGGTTCATTTTGGTCAGTTTCCTTACCGCGCGGAACTGTGCCCAAAATCATGCCGGCTGCATTTAATGCATTGATTCGTGCCAGAAACGAAATCAATGTACCGGTTCGGGCCAGAAACAAAATGAACGCACCCAATCCACATTTTTTGACACAATAGTAATGTTTTGGTTCATTTTGGTCAGTTTCCTTACCGCGCAGAACTGTGGCGAAAACCATTCCGGCTGCATTTAATGCATTGATTCGTGCCAGAAATGAAACCAATGGACCAGTTTGGGCCAGAAACGAAACAAACGCATCCAATCCACTTTTTTTTACCCAATAGTGATGTTTTGGTTCATTTTGGTCAGTTTCGTTACCATGAGAACCTGTGCCGAAACCTTGCCAGCTGCATTTAATTCACCGGTTCGGACCAGAAATGAAATGAATCCACCGGTTCGGTCCAAAAATGTAACGAACACACCCTATCCACTTTTTTGGACAAAATAGTTATGTTTTTGTCAATTTTGTTACCATGCGAAACTATGCCGACTGCATTTACTGCACTGATTCGGGCCAAAAAACGAATCGAATCCACCGGTTTCGGCCAGAAATCAAACGAACGCAACCAATCAACATTTTTGGACACAATAGTGATGTTTTGGTTCATTTTGGTCGGTTTCCTTTCTGTGCGGAACTGTGCCAAAAATCATCCCAGCTGCATTTAATGCACTCATTTAGGCCAGAAACGAAACGAGAAACGAAACGACTTCAACGGTTCGGGCCAGAAATAAAATGAACGCACCCAATCCAGCTTTTTGGACCAAATAGTGTTGTTTTGGTTCATTTTAGTTAGTTACGTCACCACGCAAAACTGTGCCGAAACCATGCCGGCTGCATTTAACGTACAGGTTCGAGCCAAAAATGAAACGAATCCACCGGTTCGGGCCAGAAACAAAACGAACGCACCCAATCCACATTTTTGGACACAATAGTAATGTTTTGGTTTATTTTGGTCAGTTTCCTTACCGTGCAGAACTGTGCCGAAAACCATTCCGGCTGCAATTAATGCATTGATTCGTGCCAGAAATGAAACTGATAGACCAGTTTGGGCCAGAAACGAAACAAACGCATCCAATCCACTTTTGTTGACCCAATAGTGATGTTTTGGTTCATTTTGGTCAGTTTCGTTACCATGAGAAACTGTGTCGAAACCTTGCCAGCTGCATTTAATGCACCAGTTCAGACCAAAAAGGAAATGAATCCACCGGTTCGGGCCAGAAACGAGACGAACACACCCTATCCACTTTTCTGGACAAAATAGTTATGTTTTGGTCAGTTTTGTTACCATGCGAAACTATGCCGACTGCATTTACTGCACTGATTCGTCCCAAAAAACGAATCGAATCCACCGATTTGGGCCAGAAACAAAACGAACGCAACCAATCAACATTTTTGGACACAATAGTGATGTTTTGGTTCATTTTGGTCAGTTTCCTTTCTGCGCGGAACTGTGCCAAAAATCATCCCAGCTGCATTTAATGCACTCATTTAGGCCAGAAACGAAACGAGAAACAAAACGATTTCAACGTTTCGGGCCAGAAATAAAATGAACGCACCCAATCCAGCTTTTTGGACCAAATAGTGTTGTTTTGGTTCATTTTAGTTAGTTACGTCACCGCGCAAAACTGTGCCGAAACCATGCCGGCTGCATTTAACGTACAGGTTCGAGCCAAAAATGAAACGAATCCACCGGTTCGGGCCAGAAACAAAACGAACGCACCCAATCCACATTTTTGGACACAATAGTAATGTTTTGGTTCATTTTGGTCAGTTTCCTTACCGCGCAGAACTGTGCCGAAAACCATTCCGGCTGCATTTAGTGCATTGATTCGTGCCAGAAATGAAACCGATAGACCAGTTTGGGCCAGAAACGAAACAAACGCATCCAATCCACTTTTGTTGACCCAATAGTGATGTTTTGGTTCATTTTGGTCAGTTTCGTTACCATGAGAAACTGTGCCGAAACCTTGCCAGCTGCATTTAATGCACCGGTTCGGACCAGAAATGAAATGAATCCACCGGTTCGGGACAGAAACGAAACGAACACACCCTATCCACTTTTTTTGACAAAATAGTTATGTTTTGGTCAGTTTTGTTACCATGCGAAACTATGCCGACTGCATTTAATGCACTGATTCGGGCCAAAAAACGAATCGAATCCACCGGTTTGGGCCAGAAACAAAACGAACGCACCCAATCCACATTTTTTGACACAATAGTGATGTTTTGGTTCATTTTGGTCAGTTTCCTTACCGCGCGGAACTGTGCCCAAAATCATGCCGGCTGCATGTAATGCATTGATTCGTGCCAGAAACGAAACCAATGCACCGGTTTGGGCCAGAAATAAAATGAACGCACCCAATCCACATTTTTTGACACAATAGTGATGTTTTGGTTCATTTTGGTCAGTTTCGTTTCTGCAGGGAACGGTGCCAAAAATCATGCCGGCTGCATTTAATGCACTCATTTAGGCCAGAAACGAAACGAGAAACGAAACGAATGCAATGGTTCGGGCCAGAAATAAAATGAACGCACCCAATCCAGCTTTTTGGACCAAATAGTGTTGTTTTGGTTCGTTTTGGTCAATTATGTCACCGCGCAAAACTGTGCCGAAACTATGTCGGCTGCATTTAACCTACAGGTTCGGGCCAAAAATGAAACGAATCCACCGGTTCGGGCCAGAAACAAAACGAACGCACCCAATCCACATTTTTTGACACAATAGTGATGTTTTGGTTCATTTTGGTCAGTTTCCTTACCGCGCGGAACTGTGCCCAAAATCATGCCGGCTGCATTTAATGCATTGATTCGTGCCAGAAACGAAATCAATGTACCGGTTCGGCCAGAAACAAAATGAACGCACCCAATCCTCATTTTTTGACACAATAGTAATGTTTTGGTTCATTTTGGTCAGTTTCCTTACCGCGCAGAACTGTGCCGAAAACCATTCCGGCTGCATTTAATGCATTGATTCGTGCCAGAAATGAAACCAATGGACCAGTTTGGGCCAGAAACGAAACAAACGCATCCAATCCACTTTTTTTACCCAATAGTGATGTTTTGGTTCATTTTGGTCAGTTTCGTTACCATTTGAAACTGTGTCGAAACATTGCCAGCTGCATTTAATGCACCAGTTCAGACCAAAAAGGAAATGAATCCACCTGTTCGGGCCAGAAACGAAACGAACACACCCTATCCACTTTTCTGGACAAAATAGTTATGTTTTTGTCAGTTTTGTTACCATGCGAAACTATGCCGACTACATTTACTGCACTGATTCGCACCCAATCCACATTTTTTGACACAATAGTGATGTTTTGGTTATTTTTGGTCAGTTTCCTTACCGCGCGGAACTGTGCCCAAAATCATGCCGGCTGCATGTAATGCAATGATTCGTGCTAGAAACGAAACCAATGCACCAGTTTGGGCCAGAAACAAAATGAACGCACTCAATCCACATTTTTGGACACAATAGTGATGTTTTGGTTCATTTTGGTTAGTTTCGTTTCTGCAGGGAACGGTACCAAAAATCATGCCGACTGCATTTAATGCACTCATTTAGGCCAGAAACGAAACGAGAAACGAAACGAATGCAATGGTTCGGGCCAGAAACAAAATGAACGCACCCAATCCAGCTTTTTGGACCAAATAGTGTTGTTTTGGTTCGTTTTGGTCAATTACGTCACCGCGCAAAACTGTGCCGAAACTATGTCGGCTGCATTTAACCTACAGGTTCGGGCCAGAAATGAAATGAATCCACCGGTTCGGGACAGAAACGAAACGAACACACCCTATCCACTTTTTTTGACAAAATAGTTATGTTTTGGTCAGTTTTGTTACCATGCGAAACTATGCCGACTGCATTTAATGCACTGATTCGGGCCAAAAAACGAATCGAATCCACCGGTTCGGGCCAGAAACAAAACGAACGCACCCAATCCACATTTTTTGACACAATAGTGATGTTTTGGTTCATTTTGGTCAGTTTCCTTACCGCGCGGAACTGTGCCCAAAATCATGCCGGCTGCATGTAATGCATTGATTCGTGCCAGAAACGAAACCAATGCACCGGTTTGGGCCAGAAATAAAATGAACGCACCCAATCCACATTTTTTGACACAATAGTGATGTTTTGGTTCATTTTGGTCAGTTTCGTTTCTGCAGGGAACGGTGCCAAAAATCATGCCGGCTGCATTTAATGCACTCATTTAGGCCAGAAACGAAACGAGAAACGAAACGAATGCAATGGTTCGGGCCAGAAATAAAATGAACGCACCCAATCCAGCTTTTTGGACCAAATAGTGTTGTTTTGGTTCGTTTTGGTCAATTATGTCACCGCGCAAAACTGTGCCGAAACTATGTCGGCTGCATTTAACCTACAGGTTCGGGCCAAAAATGAAACGAATCCACCGGTTCGGGCCAGAAACAAAACGAACGCACCCAATCCACATTTTTTGACACAATAGTGATGTTTTGGTTCATTTTGGTCAGTTTCCTTACCGCGCGGAACTGTGCCCAAAATCATGCCGGCTGCATTTAATGCATTGATTCGTGCCAGAAACGAAACCAATGCACCGGTTTGGGCCAGAAATAAAATGAACGCACCCAATCCACATTTTTTGACACAATAGTGATGTTTTGGTTCATTTTGGTCAGTTTCGTTTCTGCAGGGAACGGTGCCAAAAATCATGCCGGCTGCATTTAATGCACTCATTTAGGCCAGAAACGAAACAAACACATCCAATCCACTTTTGTTGACCCAATAGTGATGTTTTGGTTCATTTTGGTCAGTTTCGTTACCATGAGAAACTGTGCCGAAACCTTGCCAGCTGCATGTAATGCATCGGTTCGGACCAGAAATGAAATGAATCCACCGGTTCGGGCCAGAAACGAAACGAACACACCCTATCCACTTTTTTGACAAAATAGTTATGTTTTGGTCAGTTTTGTTACCATGCGAAACTATGCCGACTGCATTTAATGCACTGATTCGGGCTAAAAAATGAATCGAATCCACCGGTTTGGGCCAGAAACAAAACGAACGCACCCAATCCACATTTTTTGACACAATAGTGATGTTTTGGTTCATTTTGGTCAGTTTCCTTAACGCGCGGAACTGTGCCCAAAATCATGCCGGCTGCATGTAATGCATTGATTCGTGCCAGAAACGAAACCAATGCACCGGTTTGGGCCAGAAATAAAATGAACGCACCCAATCCACATTTTTTGACACAATAGTGATGTTTTGGTTCATTTTGGTCAGTTTCGTTTCTGCAGGGAACGGTGCCAAAAATCATGCCGGCTGCATTTAATGCACTCATTTAGGCCAGAAACGAAACGAGAAACGAAACGAATGCAATGGTTCGGGCCAGAAATAAAATGAACGCACCCAATCCAGCTTTTTGGACCAAATAGTGTTGTTTTGGTTCGTTTTGGTCAATTATGTCACCGCGCAAAACTGTGCCGAAACTATGTCGCCTGCATTTAACCTACAGGTTCGGGCCAAAAATGAAACGAATCCACCGGTTCGGGCCAGAAACAAAACGAACGCACCCAATCCACATTTTTTGTCACAATAGTGATGTTTTGGTTCATTTTGGTTAGTTTCCTTTCCGCGCGGAACGGTGCCGAAAACCATTTCAGCTGCATTTAATGCACCGGTTCGGTCCAGAAATGAAACGAACGCACACAATCCTCTTTTTTGGACACAATAGTTATGTTTTGGTCAGTTTTGTTACCATGCGAAACTATGCCAACTGCATTTAATGCACTGATTCGGGCCAAAAAGGAAACAAATCCACCGGTTTGTGCCAGAAACAAAACGAACGCAACCAATCCACATTTTTGGACACAATAGTGATGTTTTGGTTCATTTTGGTCAGTTTCGTTTCTGCAGGGAACGGTGCCAAAAATCATGCCGGCTGCATTTAATGCACTCATTTAGGCCAGAAACGAAACGAGAAACGAAACGAATGCAATGGTTCGGGCCAGAAATAAAATGAACGCACCCAATCCAGCTTTTTGGACCAAATAGTGTTGTTTTGGTTCATTTTGGTCAATTATGTCACCGCGCAAAACTGTGCCGAAACTATGTCGCCTGCATTTAACCTACAGGTTCGGGCCAAAAATGAAACGAATCCACCGGTTCGGGCCAGAAACAAAACGAACGCACCCAATCCACATTTTTTGACACAATAGTGATGTTTTGGTTCATTTTGGTCAGTTTCCTTACCGCGCGGAACTGTGCCCAAAATCATGCCGGCTGCATTTAATGCATTGATTCGTGCCAGAAACGAAATCAATGTACCGGTTCGGGCCAGAAACAAAATGAACGCACCCAATCCACATTTTTTGACACAATAGTAATGTTTTGGTTCATTTTGGTCAGTTTCCTTACCGCGCAGAACTGTGCCGAAAACCATTCCGGCTGCATTTAATGCATTGATTCGTGCCAGAAATGAAACCAATGGACCAGTTTGGGCCAGAAACGAAACAAACGCATCCAATCCACTTTTTTTACCCAATAGTGATGTTTTGGTTCATTTTGGTCAGTTTCGTTACCATTTGAAACTGTGTCGAAACCTTGCCAGCTGCATTTAATGCACCAGTTCATTTTAGTTAGTTACGTCACCGCGCAAAACTGTGCTGAAACCAAGCCGGCTGCATTTAACGTACAGGTTCGAGCCAAAAATGAAACGAATCCACCGGTTCGGGCCAGAAACAAAACGAACGAACCCAATCCACATTTTTGGACACAATAGTAATGTTTTTGTTCATTTTGGTCAGTTTCCTTACCGCACAGAACTGTGCCGAAAACCATTCCGGCTGCATTTAATGCATTGATTCGTGCCAGAAATGAAACCGATAGACCAGTTTGGGCCAGAAACGAAACAAACGCATCCAATCCACTTTTGTTGAGCCAATAGTGATGTTTTGGTTCATTTTGGTCAGTTTTGTTACCATGAGAAACTGTGCCGAAACCTTGCCAGCTGCATTTAATGCACCGGTTCGGACCAGAAATGAAATGAATCCACCGGTTCGGGCCAGAAACGAAACGAACACACCCTATCCACTTTTTTGACAAAATAGTTATGTTTTGGTCAGTTTTGTTACCATGCGAAACTATGCCGACTGCATTTAATACATTGATTCGGGCCAAAAAACGAATCGAATCCACCGGTTTGGGCCAGAAACAAAACGAACGCACCCAATCCATATTTTTTGACACAATAGTGATGTTTTGGTTATTTTTGGTCAGTTTCCTTACCGCGCGGAACTGTGCCCAAAATCATGCCGGCTGCATGTAATGCAACGATTCGTGCTAGAAACGAAACCAATGCACCAGTTTGGGCCAGAAACAAAATGAACGCACTCAATCCACATTTTTTGACACAATAGTGATGTTTTGGTTCATTTTGGTTAGTTTCGTTTCTGCAGGGAACGGTGCCAAAAATCATGCCGACTGCATTTAATGCACTCATTTAGGCCAGAAACGAAACGAGAAACGAAACGAATGCAATGGTTCGGGCCAGAAACAAAATGAACGCACCCAATCCAGCTTTTTGGACCAAATAGTGTTGTTTTGGTTCGTTTTGGTCAATTACGTCACCGCGCAAAACTGTGCCGAAACTATGTCGGCTGCATTTAACCTACAGGTTCGGGCCAAAAATGAAACGAATCCACCGGTTCGGGCCAGAAACGAAACGAACACACCCTATCCACTTTTTTGACAAAATAGTTATGTTTTGGTCAGTTTTGTTACCATGCGAAACTATGCCGACTGCATTTAATGCACTGATTCGGGCCAAAAAACGAATCGAATCCACCGGTTTGGGCCAGAAACAAAACGAACGCACCCAATCCACATTTTTTGACAAAATATTGATGTTTTGGTTCATTTTGGTCAGTTTCCTTACCGCGCGGAACTGTGCCCAAAATCATGCCGGCTGCATGTAATGCATTGATTCGTGCCAGAAACGAAACCAATGCACCGGTTTGGGCCAGAAATAAAATGAACGCACCCAATCCACATTTTTTGACACAATAGTGATGTTTTGGTTCATTTTGGTCAGTTTCGTTTCTGCAGGGAACGGTGCCAAAAATCATGCCGGCTGCATTTAATGCACTCATTTAGGCCAGAAACGAAACGAGAAACGAAACGAATGCAATGGTTCGGGCCAGAAATAAAATGAACGCACCCAATCCAGCTTTTTGGACCAAATAGTGTTGTTTTGGTTCGTTTTGGTCAATTATGTCACCGCGCAAAACTGTGCCGAAACTATGTCGCCTGCATTTAACCTACAGGTTCGGGCCAAAAATGAAACGAATCCACCGGTTCGGGCCAAAAACAAAACGAACGCACCCAATCCACATTTTTTGTCACAATAGTGATGTTTTGGTTCATTTTGGTTAGTTTCCTTTCCGCGCGGAACTGTGCCGAAAACCATTTCAGCTGCATTTAATGCACCGGTTCGGTCCAGAAATGAAACGAACGCACACAATCATCTTTTTTGGACACAATAGTTATGTTTTGGTCAGTTTTGTTACCATGCGAAACTATGCCAACTGCATTTAATGCACTGATTCGGGCCAAAAAGGAAACAAATCCACCGGTTTGTGCCAGAAACAAAACGAACGCAACCAATCCACATTTTTGGACACAATAGTGATGTTTTGGTTCATTTTGGTCAGTTTCGTTTCTGCAGGGAACGGTGCCAAAAATCATGCCGGCTGCATTTAATGCACTCATTTAGGCCAGAAACGAAACGAGAAACGAAACGAATGCAATGGTTCGGGCCAGAAATAAAATGAACGCACCCAATCCAGCTTTTTGGACCAAATAGTGTTGTTTTGGTTCGTTTTGGTCAATTATGTCACCGCGCAAAACTGTGCCGAAACTATGTCGCCTGCATTCAACCTACAGGTTCGGGCCAAAAATGAAACGAATCCACCGGTTCGGGCCAGAAACAAAACGAACGCACCCAATCCACATTTTTTGACACAATAGTGATGTTTTGGTTCATTTTGGTCAGTTTCCTTACCGCGCGGAACTGTGCCCAAAATCATGCCGGCTGCATTTAATGCATTGATTCGTGCCAGAAACGAAATCAATGTACCGGTTCGGGCCAGAAACAAAATGAACGCACCCAATCCACATTTTTTGACACAATAGTAATGTTTTGGTTCATTTTGGTCAGTTTCCTTACCGCGCAGAACTGTGCCGAAAACCATTCCGGCTGCATTTAATGCATTGATTCGTGCCAGAAATGAAACCAATGGACCAGTTTGGGCCAGAAACGAAACAAACGCATCCAATCCACTTTTTTTACCCAATAGTGATGTTTTGGTTCATTTTGGTCAGTTTCGTTACCATTTGAAACTGTGTCGAAACCTTGCCAGCTGCATTTAATGCACCAGTTCATTTTAGTTAGTTACGTCACCGCGCAAAACTGTGCTGAAACCAAGCCGGCTGCATTTAACGTACAGGTTCGAGCCAAAAATGAAACGAATCCACCGGTTCGGGCCAGAAACAAAACGAACGAACCCAATCCACATTTTTGGACACAATAGTAATGTTTTGGTTCATTTTGGTCAGTTTCCTTACCGCGCAGAACTGTGCCGAAAACCATTCCGGCTGCATTTAATGCATTGATTCGTGCCAGAAATGAAACCGATAGACCAGTTTGGGCCAGAAACGAAACAAACGCATCCAATCCACTTTTGTTGACCCAATAGTGATGTTTTGGTTCATTTTGGTCAGTTTTGTTACCATGAGAAACTGTGCCGAAACCTTGCCAGCTGCATTTAATGCACCGGTTCGGACCAGAAATGAAATGAATCCACCGGTTCGGGCCAGAAACGAAACGAACACACCCTATCCACTTTTTTGACAAAATAGTTATGTTTTGGTCAGTTTTGTTACCATGCGAAACTATGCCGACTGCATTTAATACATTGATTCGGGCCAAAAAACGAATCGAATCCACCGGTTTGGGCCAGAAACAAAACGAACGCACCCAATCCATATTTTTTGACACAATAGTGATGTTTTGGTTATTTTTGGTCAGTTTCCTTACCGCGCGGAACTGTGCCCAAAATCATGCCGGCTGCATGTAATGCAATGATTCGTGCTAGAAACGAAACCAATGCACCAGTTTGGGCCAGAAACAAAATGAACGCACTCAATCCACATTTTTTGACACAATAGTGATGTTTTGGTTCATTTTGGTTAGTTTCGTTTCTGCAGGGAACGGTGCCAAAAATCATGCCGACTGCATTTAATGCACTCATTTAGGCCAGAAACGAAACGAGAAACGAAACGAATGCAATGGTTCGGGCCAG
Organism: Echinochloa phyllopogon; assembly: GCA_033239725.1. NCBI lineage: Eukaryota > Viridiplantae > Streptophyta > Magnoliopsida > Poales > Poaceae > Echinochloa > Echinochloa phyllopogon. The sequence continues at coordinate 38,623,161 of BTCW01000018.1, forward strand.
AAACAAAATGAACGCACCCAATCCAGCTTTTTGGACCAAATAGTGTTGTTTTGGTTCGTTTTGGTCAATTACGTCACCGCGCAAAACTGTGCCGAAACTATGTCGGCTGCATTTAACCTACAGGTTCGGGCCAAAAATGAAACGAATCCACCGGTTCGGGCCAGAAACGAAACGAACACACCCTATCCACTTTTTTGACAAAATAGTTATGTTTTGGTCAGTTTTGTTACCATGCGAAACTATGCCGACTGCATTTAATACATTGATTCGGGCCAAAAAACGAATCGAATCCACCGGTTTGGGCCAGAAACAAAACGAACGCACCCAATCCACATTTTTTGACACAATAGTGATGTTTTGGTTATTTTTGGTCAGTTTCCTTACCGCGCGGAACTGTGCCCAAAATCATGCCGGCTGCATGTAATGCATTGATTCGTGCCAGAAACGAAACCAATGCACCGGTTTGGGCCAGAAACAAAATGAACGCACTCAATCCACATTTTTTGACACAATAGTGATGTTTTGGTTCATTTTGGTTAGTTTCGTTTCTGCAGGGAACGGTGCCAAAAATCATGCCGACTGCATTTAATGCACTCATTTAGGCCAGAAACGAAACGAGAAACGAAACGAATGCAATGGTTCGGGCCAGAAACAAAATGAACGCACCCAATCCAGCTTTTTGGACCAAATAGTGTTGTTTTGGTTCGTTTTGGTCAATTACGTCACCGCGCAAAACTATGCCGAAACTATGTCGGCTGCATTTAACCTACAGGTTCGGGCCAAAAATGAAACGAATCCACCGGTTCGGGCCAGAAACGAAACGAACACACCCTATCCACTTTTTTGACAAAATAGTTATGTTTTGGTCAGTTTTGTTACCATGCGAAACTATGCCAACTGCATTTAATACATTGATTCGGGCCAAGAAACGAATCGAATCCACCGGTTTGGGCCAGAAACAAAATGAACGCACTCAATCCACATTTTTTGACACAATAGTGATGTTTTGGTTCATTTTGGTTAGTTTCGTTTCTGCAGGGAACGGTGCCAAAAATCATGCCGACTGCATTTAATGCACTCATTTAGGCCAGAAACGAAACGAGAAACGAAACGAATGCAATGGTTCGGGCCAGAAACAAAATGAACGCACCCAATCCAGCTTTTTGGACCAAATAGTGTTGTTTTGGTTCGTTTTGGTCAATTACGTCACCGCGCAAAACTGTGCCGAAACTATGTCGGCTGCATTTAACCTACAGGTTCGGGCCAAAAATGAAACGAATCCACCGGTTCGGGCCAGAAACGAAACGAACACACCCTATCCACTTTTTCGACAAAATAGTTATGTTTTGGTCAGTTTTGTTACCATGCGAAACTATGCCGGCTGCATTTAATGCACTGATTCGGACCAAAAAACGAATCGAATCCACCGGTTTGGGCCAGAAACAAAACGAACGCACCCAATCCACATTTTTTGACACAATAGTAATGTTTTGGTTCATTTTGGTCAGTTTCCTTACCGCGCAGAACTGTGTCGAAAACCATTCCGGCTGCATTTAATGCATTGATTCGTGCCAGAAATGAAACTAATAGACCAGTTTGGGCCAGAAACGAAACAAACGCATCCAATCCACTTTTGTTGACCCAATACTGATGTTTTGGTTCATTTTGGTCAGTTTCGTTACCATGAGAAACTTTGCCGAAACCTTGCCAGCTGCATTTAATGCACCGGTTCAGACCAAAAAGGAAATGAATCCACCGGTTCGGGCCAGAAACGAAACGAACACACCCTATCCACTTTTTTGACAAAATAGTTATGTTTTGGTCAGTTTTGTTACCATGCGAAACTATGCCGACTGCATTTAATGCATTGATTCGGGCCAAAAAACGAATCGAATCCACCGGTTTGGGCCAGAAACAAAACAAACGCACCCAATCAACATTTTTTGACACAATATTGATGTTTTGGTTCATTTTGGTCAGTTTCCTTACCGCGCGGAACTGTGCCCAAAATCATGCCGGCTGCATGTAATGCATTGATACGTGCCAGAAACGAAACCAATGCACTGGTTTGGGCCAGAAATAAAATGAACGCACCCAATCCACATTTTTTGACACAATAGTGATGTTTTGGTTCATTTTGGTCAGTTTCGTTTCTGCAGGGAACGGTGCCAAAAATCATGCCGGCTTTATTTAATGCACTCATTTAGGCCAGAAACGAAACGAGAAACGAAACGAATGCAATGGTTCGGGCCAGAAACAAAATGAACGCACCCAATCCAGCTTTTTGGACCAAATAGTGTTGTTTTGGTTCGTTTTGGTCAATTACGTCACCGCGCAAAACTATGCCGAAACTATGTCGGCTGCATTTAACCTACAGGTTCGGGCCAAAAATGAAACGAATCCACCGGTTCGGGCCAGAAACGAAACGAACACACCCTATCCACTTTTTTGACAAAATAGTTATGTTTTGGTCAGTTTTGTTACCATGCGAAACTATGCCAACTGCATTTAATACATTGATTCGGGCCAAAAAACGAATCGAATCCACCGGTTTGGGCCAGAAACAAAATGAACGCACTCAATCCACATTTTTTGACACAATAGTGATGTTTTGGTTCATTTTGGTTAGTTTCGTTTCTGCAGGGAACGGTGCCAAAAATCATGCCGACTGCATTTAATGCACTCATTTAGGCCAGAAACGAAACGAGAAACGAAACGAATGCAATGGTTCGGGCCAGAAACAAAATGAACGCACCCAATCCAGCTTTTTGGACCAAATAGTGTTGTTTTGGTTCGTTTTGGTCAATTACGTCACCGCGCAAAACTATGCCGAAACTATGTCGGCTGCATTTAACCTACAGGTTCGGGCCAAAAATGAAACGAATCCACCGGTTCGGGCCAGAAACGAAACGAACACACCCTATCCACTTTTTTGACAAAATAGTTATGTTTTGGTCAGTTTTGTTACCATGCGAAACTATGCCAACTGCATTTAATACATTGATTCGGGCCAAAAAACGAATCGAATCCACCGGTTTGGGCCAGAAACAAAATGAACGCACTCAATCCACATTTTTTGACACAATAGTGATGTTTTGGTTCATTTTGGTTAGTTTCGTTTCTGCAGGGAACGGTGCCAAAAATCATGCCGACTGCATTTAATGCACTCATTTAGGCCAGAAACGAAACGAGAAACGAAACGAATGCAATGGTTCGGGCCAGAAACAAAATGAACGCACCCAATCCAGCTTTTTGGACCAAATAGTGTTGTTTTGGTTCGTTTTGGTCAATTACGTCACCGCGCAAAACTGTGCCGAAACTATGTCGGCTGCATTTAACCTACAGGTTCGGGCCAAAAATGAAACGAATCCACCGGTTCGGGCCAGAAACGAAACGAACACACCCTATCCACTTTTTCGACAAAATAGTTATGTTTTGGTCAGTTTTGTTACCATGCGAAACTATGCCGGCTGCATTTAATGCACTGATTCGGACCAAAAAACGAATCGAATCCACCGGTTTGGGCCAGAAACAAAACGAACGCACCCAATCCACATTTTTTGACACAATAGTAATGTTTTGGTTCATTTTGGTCAGTTTCCTTACCGCGCAGAACTGTGTCGAAAACCATTCCGGCTGCATTTAATGCATTGATTCGTGCCAGAAATGAAACTAATAGACCAGTTTGGGCCAGAAACGAAACAAACGCATCCAATCCACTTTTGTTGACCCAATAGTGATGTTTTGGTTCATTTTGGTCAGTTTCGTTACCATGAGAAACTTTGCCGAAACCTTGCCAGCTGCATTTAATGCACCGGTTCAGACCAAAAAGGAAATGAATCCACCGGTTCGGGCCAGAAACGAAACGAACACACCCTATCCACTTTTTTGACAAAATAGTTATGTTTTGGTCAGTTTTGTTACCATGCGAAACTATGCCGACTGCATTTAATGCATTGATTCGGGCCAAAAAACGAATCGAATCCACCGGTTTGGGCCAGAAACAAAACAAACGCACCCAATCAACATTTTTTGACACAATATTGATGTTTTGGTTCATTTTGGTCAGTTTCCTTACCGCGCGGAACTGTGCCCAAAATCATGCCGGCTGCATGTAATGCATTGATACGTGCCAGAAACGAAACCAATGCACTGGTTTGGGCCAGAAATAAAATGAACGCACCCAATCCACATTTTTTGACACAATAGTGATGTTTTGGTTCATTTTGGTCAGTTTCGTTTCTGCAGGTTACGGTGCCAAAAATCATGCCGGCTTTATTTAATGCACTCATTTAGGCCAGAAACGAAACGAGAAACGAAACGAATGCAATGGTTCGGGCCAGAAACAAAATGAACGCACCCAATCCAGCTTTTTGGACCAAATAGTGTTGTTTTGGTTCGTTTTGGTCAATTACGTCACCGCGCAAAACTGTGCCGAAACTATGTCGGCTGCATTTAACCTACAGGTTCGGGCCAAAAATGAAACGAATCCACCGGTTCGGGCCAGAAACGAAACGAACACACCCTATCCACTTTTTTGACAAAATAGTTATGTTTTGGTCAGTTTTGTTACCATGCGAAACTATGCCGACTGCATTTAATACATTGATTCGGGCCAAAAAACGAATCGAATCCACCGGTTTGGGCCAGAAACAAAACGAACGCACCCAATCCACATTTTTTGACACAATAGTGATGTTTTGGTTATTTTTGGTCAGTTTCCTTACCGCGCGGAACTGTGCCCAAAATCATGCCGGCTGCATGTAATGCATTGATTCGTGCCAGAAACGAAACCAATGCACCGGTTTGGGCCAGAAACAAAATGAACGCACTCAATCCACATTTTTTGACACAATAGTGATGTTTTGGTTCATTTTGGTTAGTTTCGTTTCTGCAGGGAACGGTGCCAAAAATCATGCCGACTGCATTTAATGCACTCATTTAGGCCAGAAACGAAACGAGAAACGAAACGAATGCAATGGTTCGGGCCAGAAACAAAATGAACGCACCCAATCCACCTTTTTGGACCAAATAGTGTTGTTTTGGTTCATTTTGGTCAATTACGTCACCGCGCAAAACTGTGCCGAAACTATGTCGGCTGCATTTAACCTACAGGTTCGGGCCAAAAATGAAACGAATCCACCGGTTCGGGCCAGAAACGAAACGAACACACCCTATCCACTTTTTCGACAAAATAGTTATGTTTTGGTCAGTTTTGTTACCATGCGAAACTATGCCGGCTGCATTTAATGCACTGATTCGGGCCAAAAAACGAATCGAATCCACCGGTTTGGGCCAGAAACAAAACGAACGCACCCAATCCACATTTTTTGACACAATAGTAATGTTTTGGTTCATTTTGGTCAGTTTCCTTACCGCGCAGAACTGTGTCGAAAACCATTCCGGCTGCATTTAATGCATTGATTCGTGCCAGAAATGAAACTAATAGACCAGTTTGGGCCAGAAACGAAACAAACGCATCCAATCCACTTTTGTTGACCCAATAGTGATGTTTTGGTTCATTTTGGTCAGTTTCGTTACCATGAGAAACTTTGCCGAAACCTTGCCAGCTGCATTTAATGCACCGGTTCAGACCAAAAAGGAAATGAATCCACCGGTTCGGGCCAGAAACGAAACGAACACACCCTATCCACTTTTTTGACAAAATAGTTATGTTTTGGTCAGTTTTGTTACCATGCGAAACTATGCCGACTGCATTTAATACATTGATTCGGGCCAAAAAACGAATCGAATCCACCGGTTTGGGCCAGAAACAAAACGAACGCACCCAATCCATATTTTTTGACACAATAGTGATGTTTTGGTTATTTTTGGTCAGTTTCCTTACCGCGCGGAACTGTGCCCAAAATCATGCCGGCTGCATGTAATGCAATGATTCGTGCTAGAAACGAAACCAATGCACCAGTTTGGGCCAGAAACAAAATGAACGCACTCAATCCACATTTTTTGACACAATAGTGATGTTTTGGTTCATTTTGGTTAGTTTCGTTTCTGCAGGGAACGGTGCCAAAAATCATGCCGACTGCATTTAATGCACTCATTTAGGCCAGAAACGAAACGAGAAACGAAACGAATGCAATGGTTCGGGCCAGAAACAAAATGAACGCACCCAATCCAGCTTTTTGGACCAAATAGTGTTGTTTTGGTTCGTTTTGGTCAATTACGTCACCGCGCAAAACTATGCCGAAACTATGTCGGCTGCATTTAACCTACAGGTTCGGGCCAAAAATGAAACGAATCCACCGGTTCGGGCCAGAAACGAAACGAACACACCCTATCCACTTTTTTGACAAAATAGTTATGTTTTGGTCAGTTTTGTTACCATGCGAAACTATGCCAACTGCATTTAATACATTGATTCGGGCCAAAAAACGAATCGAATCCACCGGTTTGGGCCAGAAACAAAATGAACGCACTCAATCCACATTTTTTGACACAATAGTGATGTTTTGGTTCATTTTGGTTAGTTTCGTTTCTGCAGGGAACGGTGCCAAAAATCATGCCGACTGCATTTAATGCACTCATTTAGGCCAGAAACGAAACGAGAAACGAAACGAATGCAATGGTTCGGGCCAGAAACAAAATGAACGCACCCAATCCAGCTTTTTGGACCAAATAGTGTTGTTTTGGTTCGTTTTGGTCAATTACGTCACAGCGCAAAACTGTGCCGAAACTATGTCGGCTGCATTTAACCTACAGGTTCGGGCCAAAAATGAAACGAATCCACCGGTTCGGGCCAGAAACGAAACGAACACACCCTATCCACTTTTTCGACAAAATAGTTATGTTTTGGTCAGTTTTGTTACCATGCGAAACTATGCCGGCTGCATTTAATGCACTGATTCGGGCCAAAAAACGAATCGAATCCACCGGTTTGGGCCAGAAACAAAACGAACGCACCCAATCCACATTTTTTGACACAATAGTAATGTTTTGGTTCATTTTGGTCAGTTTCCTTACCGCGCAGAACTGTGTCGAAAACCATTCCGGCTGCATTTAATGCATTGATTCGTGCCAGAAATGAAACTAATAGACCAGTTTGGGCCAGAAACGAAACAAACGCATCCAATCCACTTTTGTTGACCCAATAGTGATGTTTTGGTTCATTTTGGTCAGTTTCGTTACCATGAGAAACTTTGCCGAAACCTTGCCAGCTGCATTTAATGCACCGGTTCAGACCAAAAAGGAAATGAATCCACCGGTTCGGGCCAGAAACGAAACGAACACACCCTATCCACTTTTTTGACAAAATAGTTATGTTTTGGTCAGTTTTGTTACCATGCGAAACTATGCCGACTGCATTTAATACATTGATTCGGGCCAAAAAACGAATCGAATCCACCGGTTTGGGCCAGAAACAAAACGAACGCACCCAATCCATATTTTTTGACACAATAGTGATGTTTTGGTTATTTTTGGTCAGTTTCCTTACCGCGCGGAACTGTGCCCAAAATCATGCCGGCTGCATGTAATGCAATGATTCGTGCTAGAAACGAAACCAATGCACCAGTTTGGGCCAGAAACAAAATGAACGCACTCAATCCACATTTTTTGACACAATAGTGATGTTTTGGTTCATTTTGGTTAGTTTCGTTTCTGCAGGGAACGGTGCCAAAAATCATGCCGACTGCATTTAATGCACTCATTTAGGCCAGAAACGAAACGAGAAACGAAACGAATGCAATGGTTCGGGCCAGAAACAAAATGAACGCACCCAATCCAGCTTTTTGGACCAAATAGTGTTGTTTTGGTTCGTTTTGGTCAATTACGTCACCGCGCAAAACTATGCCGAAACTATGTCGGCTGCATTTAACCTACAGGTTCGGGCCAAAAATGAAACGAATCCACCGGTTCGGGCCAGAAACGAAACGAACACACCCTATCCACTTTTTTGACAAAATAGTTATGTTTTGGTCAGTTTTGTTACCATGCGAAACTATGCCAACTGCATTTAATACATTGATTCGGGCCAAAAAACGAATCGAATCCACCGGTTTGGGCCAGAAACAAAATGAACGCACTCAATCCACATTTTTTGACACAATAGTGATGTTTTGGTTCATTTTGGTTAGTTTCGTTTCTGCAGGGAACGGTGCCAAAAATCATGCCGACTGCATTTAATGCACTCATTTAGGCCAGAAACGAAACGAGAAACGAAACGAATGCAATGGTTCGGGCCAGAAACAAAATGAACGCACCCAATCCAGCTTTTTGGACCAAATAGTGTTGTTTTGGTTCGTTTTGGTCAATTACGTCACAGCGCAAAACTGTGCCGAAACTATGTCGGCTGCATTTAACCTACAGGTTCGGGCCAAAAATGAAACGAATCCACCGGTTCGGGCCAGAAACGAAACGAACACACCCTATCCACTTTTTCGACAAAATAGTTATGTTTTGGTCAGTTTTGTTACCATGCGAAACTATGCCGGCTGCATTTAATGCACTGATTCGGGCCAAAAAACGAATCGAATCCACCGGTTTGGGCCAGAAACAAAACGAACGCACCCAATCCACATTTTTTGACACAATAGTAATGTTTTGGTTCATTTTGGTCAGTTTCCTTACCGCGCAGAACTGTGTCGAAAACCATTCCGGCTGCATTTAATGCATTGATTCGTGCCAGAAATGAAACTAATAGACCAGTTTGGGCCAGAAACGAAACAAACGCATCCAATCCACTTTTGTTGACCCAATAGTGATGTTTTGGTTCATTTTGGTCAGTTTCGTTACCATGAGAAACTTTGCCGAAACCTTGCCAGCTGCATTTAATGCACCGGTTCAGACCAAAAAGGAAATGAATCCACCGGTTCGGGCCAGAAACGAAACGAACACACCCTATCCACTTTTTTGACAAAATAGTTATGTTTTGGTCAGTTTTGTTACCATGCGAAACTATGCCGACTGCATTTAATACATTGATTCGGGCCAAAAAACGAATCGAATCCACCGGTTTGGGCCAGAAACAAAACGAACGCACCCAATCCATATTTTTTGACACAATAGTGATGTTTTGGTTATTTTTGGTCAGTTTCCTTACCGCGCGGAACTGTGCCCAAAATCATGCCGGCTGCATGTAATGCAATGATTCGTGCTAGAAACGAAACCAATGCACCAGTTTGGGCCAGAAACAAAATGAACGCACTCAATCCACATTTTTTGACACAATAGTGATGTTTTGGTTCATTTTGGTTAGTTTCGTTTCTGCAGGGAACGGTGCCAAAAATCATGCCGACTGCATTTAATGCACTCATTTAGGCCAGAAACGAAACGAGAAACGAAACGAATGCAATGGTTCGGGCCAGAAACAAAATGAACGCACCCAATCCAGCTTTTTGGACCAAATAGTGTTGTTTTGGTTCGTTTTGGTCAATTACGTCACCGCGCAAAACTATGCCGAAACTATGTCGGCTGCATTTAACCTACAGGTTCGGGCCAAAAATGAAACGAATCCACCGGTTCGGGCCAGAAACGAAACGAACACACCCTATCCACTTTTTTGACAAAATAGTTATGTTTTGGTCAGTTTTGTTACCATGCGAAACTATGCCAACTGCATTTAATACATTGATTCGGGCCAAAAAACGAATCGAATCCACCGGTTTGGGCCAGAAACAAAATGAACGCACTCAATCCACATTTTTTGACACAATAGTGATGTTTTGGTTCATTTTGGTTAGTTTCGTTTCTGCAGGGAACGGTGCCAAAAATCATGCCGACTGCATTTAATGCACTCATTTAGGCCAGAAACGAAACGAGAAACGAAACGAATGCAATGGTTCGGGCCAGAAACAAAATGAACGCACCCAATCCAGCTTTTTGGACCAAATAGTGTTGTTTTGGTTCGTTTTGGTCAATTACGTCACAGCGCAAAACTGTGCCGAAACTATGTCGGCTGCATTTAACCTACAGGTTCGGGCCAAAAATGAAACGAATCCACCGGTTCGGGCCAGAAACGAAACGAACACACCCTATCCACTTTTTCGACAAAATAGTTATGTTTTGGTCAGTTTTGTTACCATGCGAAACTATGCCGGCTGCATTTAATGCACTGATTCGGGCCAAAAAACGAATCGAATCCACCGGTTTGGGCCAGAAACAAAACGAACGCACCCAATCCACATTTTTTGACACAATAGTAATGTTTTGGTTCATTTTGGTCAGTTTCCTTACCGCGCAGAACTGTGTCGAAAACCATTCCGGCTGCATTTAATGCATTGATTCGTGCCAGAAATGAAACTAATAGACCAGTTTGGGCCAGAAACGAAACAAACGCATCCAATCCACTTTTGTTGACCCAATAGTGATGTTTTGGTTCATTTTGGTCAGTTTCGTTACCATGAGAAACTTTGCCGAAACCTTGCCAGCTGCATTTAATGCACCGGTTCAGACCAAAAAGGAAATGAATCCACCGGTTCGGGCCAGAAACGAAACGAACACACCCTATCCACTTTTTTGACAAAATAGTTATGTTTTGGTCAGTTTTGTTACCATGCGAAACTATGCCGACTGCATTTAATACATTGATTCGGGCCAAAAAACGAATCGAATCCACCGGTTTGGGCCAGAAACAAAACGAACGCACCCAATCCATATTTTTTGACACAATAGTGATGTTTTGGTTATTTTTGGTCAGTTTCCTTACCGCGCGGAACTGTGCCCAAAATCATGCCGGCTGCATGTAATGCAATGATTCGTGCTAGAAACGAAACCAATGCACCAGTTTGGGCCAGAAACAAAATGAACGCACTCAATCCACATTTTTTGACACAATAGTGATGTTTTGGTTCATTTTGGTTAGTTTCGTTTCTGCAGGGAACGGTGCCAAAAATCATGCCGACTGCATTTAATGCACTCATTTAGGCCAGAAACGAAACGAGAAACGAAACGAATGCAATGGTTCGGGCCAGAAACAAAATGAACGCACCCAATCCAGCTTTTTGGACCAAATAGTGTTGTTTTGGTTCGTTTTGGTCAATTACGTCACCGCGCAAAACTATGCCGAAACTATGTCGGCTGCATTTAACCTACAGGTTCGGGCCAAAAATGAAACGAATCCACCGGTTCGGGCCAGAAACGAAACGAACACACCCTATCCACTTTTTTGACAAAATAGTTATGTTTTGGTCAGTTTTGTTACCATGCGAAACTATGCCAACTGCATTTAATACATTGATTCGGGCCAAAAAACGAATCGAATCCACCGGTTTGGGCCAGAAACAAAATGAACGCACTCAATCCACATTTTTTGACACAATAGTGATGTTTTGGTTCATTTTGGTTAGTTTCGTTTCTGCAGGGAACGGTGCCAAAAATCATGCCGACTGCATTTAATGCACTCATTTAGGCCAGAAACGAAACGAGAAACGAAACGAATGCAATGGTTCGGGCCAGAAACAAAATGAACGCACCCAATCCAGCTTTTTGGACCAAATAGTGTTGTTTTGGTTCGTTTTGGTCAATTACGTCACCGCGCAAAACTGTGCCGAAACTATGTCGGCTGCATTTAACCTACAGGTTCGGGCCAAAAATGAAACGAATCCACCGGTTCGGGCCAGAAACGAAACGAACACACCCTATCCACTTTTTCGACAAAATAGTTATGTTTTGGTCAGTTTTGTTACCATGCGAAACTATGCCGGCTGCATTTAATGCACTGATTCGGGCCAAAAAACGAATCGAATCCACCGGTTTGGGCCAGAAACAAAACGAACGCACCCAATCCACATTTTTTGACACAATAGTAATGTTTTGGTTCATTTTGGTCAGTTTCCTTACCGCGCAGAACTGTGTCGAAAACCATTCCGGCTGCATTTAATGCATTGATTCGTGCCAGAAATGAAACTAATAGACCAGTTTGGGCCAGAAACGAAACAAACGCATCCAATCCACTTTTGTTGACCCAATAGTGATGTTTTGGTTCATTTTGGTCAGTTTCGTTACCATGAGAAACTTTGCCGAAACCTTGCCAGCTGCATTTAATGCACCGGTTCAGACCAAAAAGGAAATGAATCCACCGGTTCGGGCCAGAAACGAAACGAACACACCCTATCCACTTTTTTGACAAAATAGTTATGTTTTGGTCAGTTTTGTTACCATGCGAAACTATGCCGACTGCATTTAATGCACTGATTCGGGCCAAAAAACGAATCGAATCCACCGGTTTGGGCCAGAAACAAAACAAACGCACCCAATCCACATTTTTTGACACAATATTGATGTTTTGGTTCATTTTGGTCAGTTTCCTTACCGCGCGGAACTGTGCCCAAAATCATGCCGGCTGCATGTAATGCATTGATACGTGCCAGAAACGAAACCAATGCACCGGTTTGGGCCAGAAATAAAATGAACGCACCCAATCCACATTTTTTGACACAATAGTGATGTTTTGGTTCATTTTGGTCAGTTTCGTTTCTGCAGGGAACGGTGCCAAAAATCATGCCGGCTTTATTTAATGCACTCATTTAGGCCAGAAACGAAACGAGAAACGAAACGAATGCAATGGTTCGGGCCAGAAATAAAATGAACGCACCCAATCCAGCTTTTTGGACCAAATAGTGTTGTTTTGGTTCGTTTTGGTCAATTATGTCACCGCGCAAAACTGTGCCGAAACTATGTCGGCTGCATTTAACCTACAGGTTCGGGCCAAAAATGAAACGAATCCACCGGTTCGGGCCAGAAACAAAACGAACGCACCCAATCCACATTTTTTGACACAATAGTGATGTTTTGGTTCATTTTGGTCAGTTTCCTTACCGCGCGGAACTGTGCCCAAAATCATGCCGGCTGCATGTAATGCAATGATTCGTGCTAGAAACGAAACCAATGCACCAGTTTGGTCCAGAAACAAAATGAACGCACTCAATCCACATTTTTTGACACAATAGTGATGTTTTGGTTCATTTTGGTTAGTTTCGTTTCTGCAGGGAACGGTGCCAAAAATCATGCCGACTGCATTTAATGCACTCATTTAGGCCAGAAACGAAACGAGAAACGAAACGAATGCAATGGTTCGGGCCAGAAACAAAATGAACGCACCCAATCCAGCTTTTTGGACCAAATAGTGTTGTTTTGGTTCGTTTTGGTCAATTACGTCACCGCGCAAAACTATGCCGAAACTATGTCGGCTGCATTTAACCTACAGGTTCGGGCCAAAAATGAAACGAATCCACCGGTTCGGGCCAGAAACGAAACGAACACACCCTATCCACTTTTTTGACAAAATAGTTATGTTTTGGTCAGTTTTGTTACCATGCGAAACTATGCCAACTGCATTTAATACATTGATTCGGGCCAAAAAACGAATCGAATCCACCGGTTTGGGCCAGAAACAAAATGAACGCACTCAATCCACATTTTTTGACACAATAGTGATGTTTTGGTTCATTTTGGTTAGTTTCGTTTCTGCAGGGAACGGTGCCAAAAATCATGCCGACTGCATTTAATGCACTCATTTAGGCCAGAAACGAAACGAGAAACGAAACGAATGCAATGGTTCGGGCCAGAAACAAAATGAACGCACCCAATCCAGCTTTTTGGACCAAATAGTGTTGTTTTGGTTCGTTTTGGTCAATTACGTCACAGCGCAAAACTGTGCCGAAACTATGTCGGCTGCATTTAACCTACAGGTTCGGGCCAAAAATGAAACGAATCCACCGGTTCGGGCCAGAAACGAAACGAACACACCCTATCCACTTTTTCGACAAAATAGTTATGTTTTGGTCAGTTTTGTTACCATGCGAAACTATGCCGGCTGCATTTAATGCACTGATTCGGGCCAAAAAACGAATCGAATCCACCGGTTTGGGCCAGAAACAAAACGAACGCACCCAATCCACATTTTTTGACACAATAGTAATGTTTTGGTTCATTTTGGTCAGTTTCCTTACCGCGCAGAACTGTGTCGAAAACCATTCCGGCTGCATTTAATGCATTGATTCGTGCCAGAAATGAAACTAATAGACCAGTTTGGGCCAGAAACGAAACAAACGCATCCAATCCACTTTTGTTGACCCAATAGTGATGTTTTGGTTCATTTTGGTCAGTTTCGTTACCATGAGAAACTTTGCCGAAACCTTGCCAGCTGCATTTAATGCACCGGTTCAGACCAAAAAGGAAATGAATCCACCGGTTCGGGCCAGAAACGAAACGAACACACCCTATCCACTTTTTTGACAAAATAGTTATGTTTTGGTCAGTTTTGTTACCATGCGAAACTATGCCGACTGCATTTAATACATTGATTCGGGCCAAAAAACGAATCGAATCCACCGGTTTGGGCCAGAAACAAAACGAACGCACCCAATCCATATTTTTTGACACAATAGTGATGTTTTGGTTATTTTTGGTCAGTTTCCTTACCGCGCGGAACTGTGCCCAAAATCATGCCGGCTGCATGTAATGCAATGATTCGTGCTAGAAACGAAACCAATGCACCAGTTTGGGCCAGAAACAAAATGAACGCACTCAATCCACATTTTTTGACACAATAGTGATGTTTTGGTTCATTTTGGTTAGTTTCGTTTCTGCAGGGAACGGTGCCAAAAATCATGCCGACTGCATTTAATGCACTCATTTAGGCCAGAAACGAAACGAGAAACGAAACGAATGCAATGGTTCGGGCCAGAAACAAAATGAACGCACCCAATCCAGCTTTTTGGACCAAATAGTGTTGTTTTGGTTCGTTTTGGTCAATTACGTCACCGCGCAAAACTATGCCGAAACTATGTCGGCTGCATTTAACCTACAGGTTCGGGCCAAAAATGAAACGAATCCACCGGTTCGGGCCAGAAACGAAACGAACACACCCTATCCACTTTTTTGACAAAATAGTTATGTTTTGGTCAGTTTTGTTACCATGCGAAACTATGCCAACTGCATTTAATACATTGATTCGGGCCAAAAAACGAATCGAATCCACCGGTTTGGGCCAGAAACAAAATGAACGCACTCAATCCACATTTTTTGACACAATAGTGATGTTTTGGTTCATTTTGGTTAGTTTCGTTTCTGCAGGGAACGGTGCCAAAAATCATGCCGACTGCATTTAATGCACTCATTTAGGCCAGAAACGAAACGAGAAACGAAACGAATGCAATGGTTCGGGCCAGAAACAAAATGAACGCACCCAATCCAGCTTTTTGGACCAAATAGTGTTGTTTTGGTTCGTTTTGGTCAATTACGTCACCGCGCAAAACTGTGCCGAAACTATGTCGGCTGCATTTAACCTACAGGTTCGGGCCAAAAATGAAACGAATCCACCGGTTCGGGCCAGAAACGAAACGAACACACCCTATCCACTTTTTCGACAAAATAGTTATGTTTTGGTCAGTTTTGTTACCATGCGAAACTATGCCGGCTGCATTTAATGCACTGATTCGGGCCAAAAAACGAATCGAATCCACCGGTTTGGGCCAGAAACAAAACGAACGCACCCAATCCACATTTTTTGACACAATAGTAATGTTTTGGTTCATTTTGGTCAGTTTCCTTACCGCGCAGAACTGTGTCGAAAACCATTCCGGCTGCATTTAATGCATTGATTCGTGCCAGAAATGAAACTAATAGACCAGTTTGGGCCAGAAACGAAACAAACGCATCCAATCCACTTTTGTTGACCCAATAGTGATGTTTTGGTTCATTTTGGTCAGTTTCGTTACCATGAGAAACTTTGCCGAAACCTTGCCAGCTGCATTTAATGCACCGGTTCAGACCAAAAAGGAAATGAATCCACCGGTTCGGGCCAGAAACGAAACGAACACACCCTATCCACTTTTTTGACAAAATAGTTATGTTTTGGTCAGTTTTGTTACCATGCGAAACTATGCCGACTGCATTTAATGCACTGATTCGGGCCAAAAAACGAATCGAATCCACCGGTTTGGGCCAGAAACAAAACAAACGCACCCAATCCACATTTTTTGACACAATATTGATGTTTTGGTTCATTTTGGTCAGTTTCCTTACCGCGCGGAACTGTGCCCAAAATCATGCCGGCTGCATGTAATGCATTGATACGTGCCAGAAACGAAACCAATGCACCGGTTTGGGCCAGAAATAAAATGAACGCACCCAATCCACATTTTTTGACACAATAGTGATGTTTTGGTTCATTTTGGTCAGTTTCGTTTCTGCAGGGAACGGTGCCAAAAATCATGCCGGCTTTATTTAATGCACTCATTTAGGCCAGAAACGAAACGAGAAACGAAACGAATGCAATGGTTCGGGCCAGAAATAAAATGAACGCACCCAATCCAGCTTTTTGGACCAAATAGTGTTGTTTTGGTTCGTTTTGGTCAATTATGTCACCGCGCAAAACTGTGCCGAAACTATGTCGGCTGCATTTAACCTACAGGTTCGGGCCAAAAATGAAACGAATCCACCGGTTCGGGCCAGAAACAAAACGAACGCACCCAATCCACATTTTTTGACACAATAGTGATGTTTTGGTTCATTTTGGTCAGTTTCCTTACCGCGCGGAACTGTGCCCAAAATCATGCCGGCTGCATTTAATGCATTGATTCGTGCCAGAAACGAAATCAATGTACCGGTTCGGGCCAGAAACAAAATGAACGCACCCAATCCACATTTTTTGACACAATAGTAATGTTTTGGTTCATTTTGGTCAGTTTCCTTACCGCGCAGAACTGTGCCGAAAACCATTCCGGCTGCATTTAATGCATTGATTCGTGCCAGAAATGAAACAAATGGACCAGTTTGGGCCAGAAACGAAACAAACGCATCCAATCCACTTTTTTTACCCAATAGTGATGTTTTGGTTCATTTTGGTCAGTTTCGTTACCATTTGAAACTGTGTCGAAACCTTGCCAGCTGCATTTAATGCACCAGTTCAGACCAAAAAGGAAATGAATCCACCGGTTCGGGCCAGAAACGAAACGAACACACCCTATCCACTTTTCTGGACAAAATAGTTATGTTTTGGTCAGTTTTGTTACCATGCGAAACTATGCCGACTGCATTTACTGCACTGATTCGGCCCAAAAAACAAATCGAATCCATCGATTTGGGCCAGAAACAAAACGAACGCAACCAATCAATATTTTTGGACACAATAGTGATGTTTTGGTTATTTTTGGTCAGTTTCCTTACCGCGCGGAACTGTGCCCAAAATCATGCCGGCTGCATGTAATGCAATGATTCGTGCTAGAAACGAAACCAATGCACCAGTTTGGGCCAGAAACAAAATGAACGCACTCAATCCACATTTTTTGACACAATAGTGATGTTTTGGTTCATTTTGGTTAGTTTCGTTTCTGCAGGGAACGGTGCCAAAAATCATGCCGACTGCATTTAATGCACTCATTTAGGCCAGAAACGAAACGAGAAACGAAACGAATGCAATGGTTCGGGCCAGAAACAAAATGAACGCACCCAATCCAGCTTTTTGGACCAAATAGTGTTGTTTTGGTTCGTTTTGGTCAATTACGTCACCGCGCAAAACTGTGCCGAAACTATGTCGGCTGCATTTAATGCACCGGTTCGGGCCAAAAATGAAACGAATCCACCGGTTCGGGCCAGAAACGAAACGAACACACCCTATCCACTTTTTTGACAAAATAGTTATGTTTTGGTCAGTTTTGTTACCATGCGAAACTATGCCGACTACATTTAATGCACTGATTCGGGCAAAAAAACGAATCGAATCCACCGGTTTGGGCCAGAAACAAAACAAACGCACCCAATCCACATTTTTTGACACAATATTGATGTTTTGGTTCATTTTGGTCAGTTTCCTTACCGCGCGGAACTGTGCCCAAAATCATGCCGGCTGCATGTAATGCATTGATACGTGCCAGAAACGAAACCAATGCACCGGTTTGGGCCAGAAATAAAATGAACGCACCCAATCCACATTTTTTGACACAATAGTGATGTTTTGGTTCATTTTGGTCAGTTTCGTTTCTGCAGGGAACGGTGCCAAAAATCATGCCGGCTTTATTTAATGCACTCATTTAGGCCAGAAACGAAACGAGAAACGAAACGAATGCAATGGTTCGGGCCAGAAATAAAATGAACGCACCCAATCCAGCTTTTTGGACCAAATAGTGTTGTTTTGGTTCGTTTTGGTCAATTATGTCACCGCGCAAAACTGTGCCGAAACTATGTCGGCTGCATTTAACCTACAGGTTCGGGCCAAAAATGAAACGAATCCACCGGTTCGGGCCAGAAACAAAACGAACGCACCCAATCCACATTTTTTGACACAATAGTGATGTTTTGGTTCATTTTGGTCAGTTTCCTTACCGCGCGGAACTGTGCCCAAAATCATGCCGGCTGCATTTAATGCATTGATTCGTGCCAGAAACGAAATCAATGTACCGGTTCGGGCCAGAAACAAAATGAACGCACCCAATCCACATTTTTTGACACAGTAGTAATGTTTTGGTTCATTTTGGTCAGTTTCCTTACCGCGCAGAACTGTGCCGAAAACCATTCCGGCTGCATTTAATGCATTGATTCGTGCCAGAAATGAAACAAATGGACCAGTTTGGGCCAGAAACGAAACAAACGCATCCAATCCACTTTTTTTACCCAATAGTGATGTTTTGGTTCATTTTGGTCAGTTTCGTTACCATTTGAAACTGTGTCGAAACCTTGCCAGCTGCATTTAATGCACCAGTTCAGACCAAAAAGGAAATGAATCCACCGGTTCGGGCCAGAAACGAAACGAACACACCCTATCCACTTTTCTGGACAAAATAGTTATGTTTTGGTCAGTTTTGTTACCATGCGAAACTATGCCGACTGCATTTACTGCACTGATTCGGCCCAAAAAACAAATCGAATCCATCGATTTGGGCCAGAAACAAAACGAACGCAACCAATCAATATTTTTGGACACAATAGTGATGTTTTGGTTATTTTTGGTCAGTTTCCTTACCGCGCGGAACTGTGCCCAAAATCATGCCGGCTGCATGTAATGCAATGATTCGTGCTAGAAACGAAACCAATGCACCAGTTTGGGCCAGAAACAAAATGAACGCACTCAATCCACATTTTTTGACACAATAGTGATGTTTTGGTTCATTTTGGTTAGTTTCGTTTCTGCAGGGAACGGTGCCAAAAATCATGCCGACTGCATTTAATGCACTCATTTAGGCCAGAAACGAAACGAGAAACGAAACGAATGCAATGGTTCGGGCCAGAAACAAAATGAACGCACCCAATCCAGCTTTTTGGACCAAATAGTGTTGTTTTGGTTCGTTTTGGTCAATTACGTCACCGCGCAAAACTGTGCCGAAACTATGTCGGCTGCATTTAACCTACAGGTTCGGGCCAAAAATGAAACGAATCCACCGGTTCGGGCCAGAAACGAAACGAACACACCCTATCCACTTTTTTGACAAAATAGTTATGTTTTGGTCAGTTTTGTTACCATGCGAAACTATGCCGACTGCATTTAATACATTGATTCGGGCCAAAAAACGAATCGAATCCACCGGTTTGGGCCAGAAACAAAACGAACGCACCCAATCCACATTTTTTGACACAATAGTGATGTTTTGGTTATTTTTGGTCAGTTTCCTTACCGCGCGGAACTGTGCCCAAAATCATGCCGGCTGCATGTAATGCATTGATTCGTGCCAGAAACGAAACCAATGCACCGGTTTGGGCCAGAAACAAAATGAACGCACTCAATCCACATTTTTTGACACAATAGTGATGTTTTGGTTCATTTTGGTTAGTTTCGTTTTTGCAGGGAACGGTGCCAAAAATCATGCCGACTGCATTTAATGCACTCATTTAGGCCAGAAACGAAACGAGAAACGAAACGAATGCAATGGTTCGGGCCAGAAACAAAATGAACGCACCCAATCCAGCTTTTTGGACCAAATAGTGTTGTTTTGGTTCGTTTTGGTCAATTACGTCACCGCGCAAAACTGTGCCGAAACTATGTCGGCTGCATTTAACCTACAGGTTCGGGCCAAAAATGAAACGAATCCACCGGTTCGGGCCAGAAACGAAACGAACACACCCTATCCACTTTTTCGACAAAATAGTTATGTTTTGGTCAGTTTTGTTACCATGCGAAACTATGCCGGCTGCATTTAATGCACTGATTCGGGCCAAAAAACGAATCGAATCCACCGGTTTGGGCCAGAAACAAAACGAACGCACCCAATCCACATTTTTTGACACAATAGTAATGTTTTGGTTCATTTTGGTCAGTTTCCTTACCGCGCAGAACTGTGTCGAAAACCATTCCGGCTGCATTTAATGCATTGATTCGTGCCAGAAATGAAACTAATAGACCAGTTTGGGCCAGAAACGAAACAAACGCATCCAATCCACTTTTGTTGACCCAATAGTGATGTTTTGGTTCATTTTGGTCAGTTTCGTTACCATGAGAAACTTTGCCGAAACCTTGCCAGCTGCATTTAATGCACCGGTTCAGACCAAAAAGGAAATGAATCCACCGGTTCGGGCCAGAAACGAAACGAACACACCCTATCCACTTTTTTGACAAAATAGTTATGTTTTGGTCAGTTTTGTTACCATGCGAAACTATGCCGACTACATTTAATGCACTGATTCGGGCAAAAAAACGAATCGAATCCACCGGTTTGGGCCAGAAACAAAACAAACGCACCCAATCCACATTTTTTGACACAATATTGATGTTTTGGTTCATTTTGGTCAGTTTCCTTACCGCGCGGAACTGTGCCCAAAATCATGCCGGCTGCATGTAATGCATTGATTCGTGCCAGAAACGAAACCAATGCACCGGTTTGGGCCAGAAATAAAATGAACGCACCCAATCCACATTTTTTGACACAATAGTGATGTTTTGGTTCATTTTGGTCAGTTTCGTTTCTGCAGGGAACGGTGCCAAAAATCATGCCGGCTTTATTTAATGCACTCATTTAGGCCAGAAACGAAACGAGAAACGAAACGAATGCAATGGTTCGGGCCAGAAATAAAATGAACGCACCCAATCCAGCTTTTTGGACCAAATAGTGTTGTTTTGGTTCGTTTTGGTCAATTATGTCACCGCGCAAAACTGTGCCGAAACTATGTCGGCTGCATTTAACCTACAGGTTCGGGCCAAAAATGAAACGAATCCACCGGTTCGGGCCAGAAACAAAACGAACGCACCCAATCCACATTTTTTGACACAATAGTGATGTTTTGGTTCATTTTGGTCAGTTTCCTTACCACGCGGAACTGTGCCCAAAATCATGCCGGCTGCATTTAATGCATTGATTCGTGCCAGAAACGAAATCAATGTACCGGTTCGGGCCAGAAACAAAATGAACGCACCCAATCCACATTTTTTGACACAATAGTAATGTTTTGGTTCATTTTGGTCAGTTTCCTTACCGCGCAGAACTGTGCCGAAAACCATTCCGGCTGCATTTAATGCATTGATTCGTGCCAGAAATGAAACAAATGGACCAGTTTGGGCCAGAAACGAAACAAACGCATCCAATCCACTTTTTTTACCCAATAGTGATGTTTTGGTTCATTTTGGTCAGTTTCGTTACCATTTGAAACTGTGTCGAAACCTTGCCAGCTGCATTTAATGCACCAGTTCAGACCAAAAAGGAAATGAATCCACCGGTTCGGGCCAGAAACGAAACGAACACACCCTATCCACTTTTCTGGACAAAATAGTTATGTTTTGGTCAGTTTTGTTACCATGCGAAACTATGCCGACTGCATTTACTGCACTGATTCGGCCCAAAAAACAAATCGAATCCATCGATTTGGGCCAGAAACAAAACGAACGCAACCAATCAATATTTTTGGACACAATAGTGATGTTTTGGTTATTTTTGGTCAGTTTCCTTACCGCGCGGAACTGTGCCCAAAATCATGCCGGCTGCATGTAATGCAATGATTCGTGCTAGAAACGAAACCAATGCACCAGTTTGGGCCAGAAACAAAATGAACGCACTCAATCCACATTTTTTGACACAATAGTGATGTTTTGGTTCATTTTGGTTAGTTTCGTTTCTGCAGGGAACGGTGCCAAAAATCATGCCGACTGCATTTAATGCACTCATTTAGGCCAGAAACGAAACGAGAAACGAAACGAATGCAATGGTTCGGGCCAGAAACAAAATGAACGCACCCAATCCAGCTTTTTGGACCAAATAGTGTTGTTTTGGTTCGTTTTGGTCAATTACGTCACCGCGCAAAACTGTGCCGAAACTATGTCGGCTGCATTTAACCTACAGGTTCGGGCCAAAAATGAAACGAATCCACCGGTTCGGGCCAGAAACGAAACGAACACACCCTATCCACTTTTTTGACAAAATAGTTATGTTTTGGTCAGTTTTGTTACCATGCGAAACTATGCCGACTGCATTTAATACATTGATTCGGGCCAAAAAACGAATCGAATCCACCGGTTTGGGCCAGAAACAAAACGAACGCACCCAATCCACATTTTTTGACACAATAGTGATGTTTTGGTTATTTTTGGTCAGTTTCCTTACCGCGCGGAACTGTGCCCAAAATCATGCCGGCTGCATGTAATGCATTGATTCGTGCCAGAAACGAAACCAATGCACCGGTTTGGGCCAGAAACAAAATGAACGCACTCAATCCACATTTTTTGACACAATAGTGATGTTTTGGTTCATTTTGGTTAGTTTCGTTTTTGCAGGGAACGGTGCCAAAAATCATGCCGACTGCATTTAATGCACTCATTTAGGCCAGAAACGAAACGAGAAACGAAACGAATGCAATGGTTCGGGCCAGAAACAAAATGAACGCACCCAATCCAGCTTTTTGGACCAAATAGTGTTGTTTTGGTTCGTTTTGGTCAATTACGTCACCGCGCAAAACTGTGCCGAAACTATGTCGGCTGCATTTAACCTACAGGTTCGGGCCAAAAATGAAACGAATCCACCGGTTCGGGCCAGAAACGAAACGAACACACCCTATCCACTTTTTCGACAAAATAGTTATGTTTTGGTCAGTTTTGTTACCATGCGAAACTATGCCGACTGCATTTAATGCACTGATTCGGGCCAAAAAACGAATCGAATCCACCGGTTTGGGCCAGAAACAAAACGAACGCACCCAATCCACATTTTTTGACACAATAGTAATGTTTTGGTTCATTTTGGTCAGTTTCCTTACCGCGCAGAACTGTGTCGAAAACCATTCCGGCTGCATTTAATGCATTGATTCGTGCCAGAAATGAAACTAATAGACCAGTTTGGGCCAGAAACGAAACAAACGCATCCAATCCACTTTTGTTGACCCAATAGTGATGTTTTGGTTCATTTTGGTCAGTTTCGTTACCATGAGAAACTTTGCCGAAACCTTGCCAGCTGCATTTAATGCACCGGTTCAGACCAAAAAGGAAATGAATCCACCGGTTCGGGCCAGAAACGAAACGAACACACCCTATCCACTTTTTTGACAAAATAGTTATGTTTTGGTCAGTTTTGTTACCATGCGAAACTATGCCGACTACATTTAATGCACTGATTCGGGCCAAAAAACGAATCGAATCCACCGGTTTGGGCCAGAAACAAAACAAACGCACCCAATCCACATTTTTTGACACAATATTGATGTTTTGGTTCATTTTGGTCAGTTTCCTTACCGCGCGGAACTGTGCCCAAAATCATGCCGCCTGCATGTAATGCATTGATTCGTGCCAGAAACGAAACCAATGCACCGGTTTGGGCCAGAAATAAAATGAACGCACCCAATCCATATTTTTTTACACAATAGTGATGTTTTGGTTCATTTTGGTCAGTTTCGTTTCTGCAGGGAACGGTGCCAAAAATCATGCCGGCTTTATTTAATGCACTCATTTAGGCCAGAAACGAAACGAGAAACGAAACGAATGCAATGGTTCGGGCCAGAAATAAAATGAACGCACCCAATCCAGCTTTTTGGACCAAATAGTGTTGTTTTGGTTCGTTTTGGTCAATTATGTCACCGCGCAAAACTGTGCCGAAACTATGTCGGCTGCATTTAACCTACAGGTTCGGGCCAAAAATGAAACGAATCCACCGGTTCGGGCCAGAAACAAAACGAACGCACCCAATCCACATTTTTTGACACAATAGTGATGTTTTGGTTCATTTTGGTCAGTTTCCTTACCGCGCGGAACTGTGCCCAAAATCATGCCGGCTGCATTTAATGCATTGATTCGTGCCAGAAACGAAATCAATGTACCGGTTCGGGCCAGAAACAAAATGAACGCACCCAATCCACATTTTTTGACACAATAGTAATGTTTTGGTTCATTTTGGTCAGTTTCCTTACCGCGCAGAACTGTGCCGAAAACCATTCCGGCTGCATTTAATGCATTGATTCGTGCCAGAAATGAAACAAATGGACCAGTTTGGGCCAGAAACGAAACAAACGCATCCAATCCACTTTTTTTACCCAATAGTGATGTTTTGGTTCATTTTGGTCAGTTTCGTTACCATTTGAAACTATGTCGAAACCTTGCCAGCTGCATTTAATGCACCAGTTCAGACCAAAAAGGAAATGAATCCACCGGTTCGGGCCAGAAACGAAACGAACACACCCTATCCACTTTTCTGGACAAAATAGTTATGTTTTGGTCAGTTTTGTTACGATGCGAAACTATGCCGACTGCATTTACTGCACTGATTCGGCCCAAAAAACAAATCGAATCCATCGATTTGGGCCAGAAACAAAACGAACGCAACCAATCAATATTTTTGGACACAATAGTGATGTTTTGGTTATTTTTGGTCAGTTTCCTTACCGCGCGGAACTGTGCCCAAAATCATGCCGGCTGCATGTAATGCAATGATTCGTGCTAGAAACGAAACCAATGCACCAGTTTGGGCCAGAAACAAAATGAACGCACTCAATCCACATTTTTTGACACAATAGTGATGTTTTGGTTCATTTTGGTTAGTTTCGTTTCTGCAGGGAACGGTGCCAAAAATCATGCCGACTGCATTTAATGAACTCATTTAGGCCAGAAACGAAACGAGAAACGAAACGAATGCAATGGTTCGGGCCAGAAACAAAATGAACGCACCCAATCCAGCTTTTTGGACCAAATAGTGTTGTTTTGGTTCGTTTTGGTCAATTACGTCACCGCGCAAAACTGTGCCGAAACTATGTCGGCTGCATTTAACCTACAGGTTCGGGCCAAAAATGAAACGAATCCACCGGTTCGGGCCAGAAACGAAACGAACACACCCTATCCACTTTTTTGACAAAATAGTTATGTTTTGGTCAGTTTTGTTACCATGCGAAACTATGCCGACTGCATTTAATACATTGATTCGGGCCAAAAAACGAATCGAATCCACCGGTTTGGGCCAGAAACAAAACGAACGCACCCAATCCACATTTTTTGACACAATAGTGATGTTTTGGTTATTTTTGGTCAGTTTCCTTACCGCGCGGAACTGTGCCCAAAATCATGCCGGCTGCATGTAATGCATTGATTCGTGCCAGAAACGAAACCAATGCACCGGTTTGGGCCAGAAACAAAATGAACGCACTCAATCCACATTTTTTGACACAATAGTGATGTTTTGGTTCATTTTGGTTAGTTTCGTTTTTGCAGGGAACGGTGCCAAAAATCATGCCGACTGCATTTAATGCACTCATTTAGGCCAGAAACGAAACGAGAAACGAAACGAATGCAATGGTTCGGGCCAGAAACAAAATGAACGCACCCAATCCAGCTTTTTGGACCAAATAGTGTTGTTTTGGTTCGTTTTGGTCAATTACGTCACCGCGCAAAACTGTGCCGAAACTATGTCGGCTGCATTTAACCTACAGGTTCGGGCCAAAAATGAAACGAATCCACCGGTTCGGGCCAGAAACGAAACGAACACACCCTATCCACTTTTTTGACAAAATAGTTATGTTTTGGTCAGTTTTGTTACCATGCGAAACTATGCCGACTGCATTTAATACATTGATTCGGGCCAAAAAACGAATCGAATCCACCGGTTTGGGCCAGAAACAAAACGAACGCACCCAATCCACATTTTTTGACACAATAGTGATGTTTTGGTTATTTTTGGTCAGTTTCCTTACCGCGCGGAACTGTGCCCAAAATCATGCCGGCTGCATGTAATGCATTGATTCGTGCCAGAAACGAAACCAATGCACCGGTTTGGGCCAGAAACAAAATGAACGCACTCAATCCACATTTTTTGACACAATAGTGATGTTTTGGTTCATTTTGGTTAGTTTCGTTTTTGCAGGGAACGGTGCCAAAAATCATGCCGACTGCATTTAATGCACTCATTTAGGCCAGAAACGAAACGAGAAACGAAACGAATGCAATGGTTCGGGCCAGAAACAAAATGAACGCACCCAATCCAGCTTTTTGGACCAAATAGTGTTGTTTTGGTTCGTTTTGGTCAATTACGTCACCGCGCAAAACTGTGCCGAAACTATGTCGGCTGCATTTAACCTACAGGTTCGGGCCAAAAATGAAACGAATCCACCGGTTCGGGCCAGAAACGAAACGAACACACCCTATCCACTTTTTCGACAAAATAGTTATGTTTTGGTCAGTTTTGTTACCATGCGAAACTATGCCGGCTGCATTTAATGCACTGATTCGGGCCAAAAAACGAATCGAATCCACCGGTTTGGGCCAGAAACAAAACGAACGCACCCAATCCACATTTTTTGACACAATAGTAATGTTTTGGTTCATTTTGGTCAGTTTCCTTACCGCGCAGAACTGTGTCGAAAACCATTCCGGCTGCATTTAATGCATTGATTCGTGCCAGAAATGAAACTAATAGACCAGTTTGGGCCAGAAACGAAACAAACGCATCCAATCCACTTTTGTTGACCCAATAGTGATGTTTTGGTTCATTTTGGTCAGTTTCGTTACCATGAGAAACTTTGCCGAAACCTTGCCAGCTGCATTTAATGCACCGGTTCAGACCAAAAAGGAAATGAATCCACCGGTTCGGGCCAGAAACGAAACGAACACACCCTATCCACTTTTTTGACAAAATAGTTATGTTTTGGTCAGTTTTGTTACCATGCGAAACTATGCCGACTACATTTAATGCACTGATTCGGGCCAAAAAACGAATCGAATCCACCGGTTTGGGCCAGAAACAAAACAAACGCACCCAATCCACATTTTTTGACACAATATTGATGTTTTGGTTCATTTTGGTCAGTTTCCTTACCGCGCGGAACTGTGCCCAAAATCATGCCGCCTGCATGTAATGCATTGATTCGTGCCAGAAACGAAACCAATGCACCGGTTTGGGCCAGAAATAAAATGAACGCACCCAATCCACATTTTTTGACACAATAGTGATGTTTTGGTTCATTTTGGTCAGTTTCGTTTCTGCAGGGAACGGTGCCAAAAATCATGTCGGCTTTATTTAATGCACTCATTTAGGCCAGAAACGAAACGAGAAACGAAACGAATGCAATGGTTCGGGCCAGAAATAAAATGAACGCACCCAATCCAGCTTTTTGGACCAAATAGTGTTGTTTTGGTTCGTTTTGGTCAATTATGTCACCGCGCAAAACTGTGCCGAAACTATGTCGGCTGCATTTAACCTACAGGTTCGGGCCAAAAATGAAACGAATCCACCGGTTCGGGCCAGAAACAAAACGAACGCACCCAATCCACATTTTTTGACACAATAGTGATGTTTTGGTTCATTTTGGTCAGTTTCCTTACCGCGCGGAACTGTGCCCAAAATCATGCCGGCTGCATTTAATGCATTGATTCGTGCCAGAAACGAAATCAATGTACCGGTTCGGGCCAGAAACAAAATGAACGCACCCAATCCACATTTTTTGACACAATAGTAATGTTTTGGTTCATTTTGGTCAGTTTCCTTACCGCGCAGAACTGTGCCGAAAACCATTCCGGCTGCATTTAATGCATTGATTCGTGCCAGAAATGAAACAAATGGACCAGTTTGGGCCAGAAAACGAAACAAACGCATCCAATCCACTTTTTTTACCCAATAGTGATGTTTTGGTTCATTTTGGTCAGTTTCGTTACCATTTTTAACTGTGTCGAAACCTTGCCAGCTGCATTTAATGCACCAGTTCAGACCAAAAAGGAAATGAATCCACCGGTTCGGGCCAGAAACGAAACGAACACACCCTATCCACTTTTCTGGACAAAATAGTTATGTTATGGTTAGTTTTGTTACCATGCGAAACTATGCCGACTGCATTTACTGCACTGATTCGGCCCAAAAAACAATTCGAATCCATCGATTTGGGCCAGAAACAAAACGAACGGAACCAATCAATATTTTTGGACACAATAGTGATGTTTTGGTTCATTTTGGTCAGTTTCCTTTCTGCGCGGAACTGTGCCAAAAATCATCCCAGCTGCATTTAATGCACTCATTTAGGCGAGAAACGAAACGAGAAACAAAACGACTTCAACGTTTCGGGCCAGAAATAAAATGAACGCACCCAATCCAGCTTTTTGGACCAAATAGTGTTGTTTTGGTTCATTTTAGTTAGTTACGTCACCACGCAAAACTGTGCTGAAACTATGCCGGCTGCATTTAACGTACAGGTTCGAGCCAAAAATGAAACGAATCCACCGGTTTGGGCCAGAAACAAAACGAACGCACCCAATCCACATTTTTGGACACAATAGTAATGTTTTGGTTCATTTTGGTCAGTTTCCTTACCGCGCAGAACTGTGCCGAAAACCATTCCGGCTACATTTAATGCATTGATTCGTGCCAGAAATGAAACCGATAGACCAGTTTGGGCCAGAAACGAAACAAACGCATCCAATCCACTTTTGTTGACCCAATAGTGATGTTTTGGTTCATTTTGGTCAGTTTCGTTACCATGAGAAACTGTGCCGAAACCTTGCCAGCTGCATTTAATGCACCGGTTCGGACCAGAAATGAAATGAATCCACCGGTTCGGGCCAGAAACGAAACGAACACACCCTATCCACTTTTTTGACAAAATAGTTATGTTTTGGTCAGTTTTGTTACCATGCGAAACTATGCCGACTGCATTTAATACATTGATTCGGGCCAAAAAACGAATCGAATCCACCGGTTTGGGCCAGAAACAAAACGAACGCACCCAATCCACATTTTTTGACACAATAGTGATGTTTTGGTTATTTTTGGTCAGTTTCCTTACCGCGCGGAACTGTGCCCAAAATCATGCCGGCCGCATGTAATGCAATGATTCGTGCTAGAAACGAAACCAATGCACCAGTTTGGGCCAGAAACAAAATGAACGCACTCAATCCACATTTTTTGACACAATAGTGATGTTTTGGTTCATTTTGGTTAGTTTCGTTTCTGCAGGGAACGGTGCCAAAAATCATGCCGACTGCATTTAATGCACTCATTTAGGCCAGAAACGAAACGAGAAACGAAACGAATGCAATGGTTCGGGCCAGAAACAAAATGAACGCACCCAATCCAGCTTTTTGGACCAAATAGTGTTGTTTTGGTTCGTTTTGGTCAATTACGTCACCGCGCAAAACTGTGCCGAAACTATGTCGGCTGCATTTAACCTACAGGTTCGGGCCAAAAATGAAACGAATCCACCGGTTCGGGCCAGAAACGAAACGAACACACCCTATCCACTTTTTCGACAAAATAGTTATGTTTTGGTCAGTTTTGTTACCATGCGAAACTATGCCGGCTGCATTTAATGCACTGATTCGGGCCAAAAAACGAATCGAATCCACCGGTTTGGGCCAGAAACAAAACGAACGCACCCAATCCACATTTTTTGACACAATAGTAATGTTTTGGTTCATTTTGGTCAGTTTCCTTACCGCGCAGAACTGTGTCGAAAACCATTCCGGCTGCATTTAATGCATTGATTCGTGCCAGAAACGAAACTAATAGACCAGTTTGGGCCAGAAACGAAACAAACGCATCCAATCCACTTTTGTTGACCCAATAGTGATGTTTTGGTTCATTTTGGTCAGTTTCCTTACCGCGTAGAACTGTGCCGAAAACCATTCCGGCTGCATTTAATGCATCGATTCGTGCCAGAAATGAAACCAATGGACCAGTTTGGGCAAGAAACGAAACAAACGCATCCAATCCACTTTTTTTACCCAATAGTGATGTTTTGGTTCATTTTGGTCAGTTTCGTTACCATGAGAAACTGTGCCGAAACCTTGCCAGCTGCATTTAATGCACCGGTTCGGACCAAAAAGGAAATGAATCCACCGGTTCGGGCCAGAAACGAAACGAACACACCCTATCCACTTTTCTGGACAAAGTAGTTATGTTTTGGTCAGTTTTGTTACCATGCGAAACTATGCCGACTGCATTTACTGCACTGATTCGGCCCAAAAAACGAATCGAATCCACCGGTTTGGGCCAGAAACAAAACGAACGCACCCAATCCACATTTTTTGACACAATAGTGATGTTTTGGTTCATTTTGGTCAGTTTCCTTACGGCGCGGAACTGTGCCCAAAATCATGCCAGCTGCATGTAATGCATTGATTCGTGCCAGAAACGAAACCAATGCACCGGTTTGGGCCAGAAATAAAATGAACGCACCCAATCCACATTTTTTGACACAATAGTGATGTTTTGGTTCATTTTGGTCAGTTTCGTTTCTGCAGGGAACGGTGCCAAAAATCATGCCGGCTGCATTTAATGCACTCATTTAGGCTAGAAACGAAACGAGAAACGAAACAAATGCAATGGTTCGGGCCAGAAACAAAATGAACACACCCAATCCAGCTTTTTGGACCAAATAGTGTTGTTTTGGTTCGTTTTGGTCAATTATGTCACCGCGCAAAACTGTGCCGAAACTATGTCGCCTGCATTTAACCTACAGGTTCGGGCCAAAAATGAAACGAATCCACTGGTTCGGGCCAGAAACAAAACGAACGCACCCAATCCACATTTTTTTGACACAATAGTGATGTTTTGGTTCATTTTGGTCAGTTTCCTTACCGCGCGGAAGTGTGCCCAAAATCATGCCGGCTGCATTTAATGCATTGATTCGTGCCAGAAACGAAATCAATGTACCGGTTCGGGCCAGAAACAAAATGAACGCACCCAATCCACATTTTTTGACACAATAGTAATGTTTTGGTTCATTTTGGTCAGTTTCCTTACCGCGCAGAACTGTGGCGAAAACCATTCCGGCTGCATTTAATGCATTGATTCGTGCCAGAAATGAAACCAATGGACCAGTTTGGGCCAGAAACGAAACAAACGCATCCAATCCACTTTTTTTTACCCAATAGTGATGTTTTGGTTCATTTTGGTCAGTTTCGTTACCATGAGAAACTGTGCCGAAACCTTGCCAGCTGCATTTAATGCACCGGTTCAGACAAGAAATGAAATGAATCCACCGGTTCGGTCCAGAAATGAAACGAACACACCCTATCCACTTTTTTGGACAAAATAGTTATGTTTTTGTCAGTTTTGTTACCATGCGAAACTATGCCGACTGCATTTACTGCACTGATTCGGGCCAAAAAATGAATCGAATCCACCGGTTTCGGCCAGAAACAAAACGAACGCAACCAATCAACATTTTTGGACACAATAGTGATGTTTTGGTTCATTTTGGTCAGTTTCCTTTCTGCGCGGAACTGTGCCAAAAATCATCCCAGCTGCATTTAATGCACTCATTTAGGCCAGAAACGAAACGAGAAACAAAACGACTTCAACGGTTCGGGCCAGAAATAAAATGAACGCACCCAATCCAGCTTTTTGGACCATATAGTGTTGTTTTGGTTCATTTTAGTTAGTTACGTGACCGCGCAAAACTGTGCCGAAACCATGCCGGCTGCATTTAACGTACAGGTTCGAGCCAAAAATGAAACGAATCCACCGGTTCGGGCCAGAAACAAAACGAACGCACCCAATCCACATTTTTGGACACAATAGTAATGCTTTGGTTCATTTTGGTCAGTTTCCTTACCGCGCAGTACTGTGCCGAAAACCATTCCGGCTGCATTTAATGCATTGATTCGTGCCAGAAATGAAACTGATAGACCAGTTTGGGCCAGAAACGAAACAAACGCATCCAATCCACTTTTGTTGACCCAATAGTGATGTTTTGGTTCATTTTGGTCAGTTTCGTTACCATGAGAAACTGTGCCGAAACCTTGCCAGCTGCATTTAATACACCGGTTCGGACCAGAAATGAAATGAATCCACCGGTTCGGGCCAGAAACGAAACGAACACACCCTATCCACTTTTGTGACAAAATAGTTATGTTTTTGTCAGTTTTGTTACCATGCGAAACTATGCCGATTGCATTTAATGCACTGATTCGGGCCAAAAAACGAATCGAATCCACCGGTTTGGGCCAGAAACAAAACGAACGCACCCAATCCACATTTTTTGACACAATAGTGATGTTTTGGTTCATTTTGGTCAGTTTCCTTACCGCGCGGAACTGTGCCTAAAATCATGCCGGCTGCATGTAATGCATTGATTCGTGCCAGAAACGAAACCAATGCACCGGTTTGGGCCAGAAATAAAATGAACGCACCCAATCCACATTTTTTGACACAATAGTGATGTTTTGGTTCATTTTGGTCAGTTTCGTTTCTGCAGGGAACGGTGCCAAAAATCATGCCGGTTGCATTTAATGGACTCATTTAGGCCAGAAACGAAACGAGAAACGAAACGAATGCAATGGTTCGGGCCAGGAACAAAATGAACGCACCCAATCCAGCTTTTTGGACCAAATAGTGTTGTTTTGGTTCGTTTTGGTCAATTATGTCACCGCGAAAACTGTGCCGAAACTATGTCAGCTGCATTTAATGTATTGATTCGTGCCAGAAATGAAACCGATAGACCAGTTTGGGCCAGAAACGAAACAAACGCATCCAATCCACTTTTGTTGACCCAATAGTGATGTTTTGGTTCATTTTGGTCAGTTTCGTTACCATGAGAAACTGTGCCGAAACCTTGCCAGCTGCATTTAATGCACCGGTTCGGACCAGAAATGAAATGAATCCACCGGTTTGGGCCAGAAACGAAACGAACACACCCTATCCACTTTTTTGACAAAATAGTTATGTTTTGGTCAGTTTTGTTACCATGCGAAACTATGCCGACTGCATTTAATGCACTGATTCGGGCCAAAAAACGAATCGAATCCACCGGTTTGGGCCAGAAACAAAACGAACGCACCCAATCCACATTTTTTGACACAATAGTGATGTTTTGGTTCATTTTGGTCAGTTTCCTTACCGCGCGGAACTGTGCCCAAAATCATGCCGGATGCATGTAATGCATTGATTCGTGCCAGAAACGAAACCAATGCATCGGTTTGGGCCAGAAACAAAATGAACGCACTCAATCCACATTTTTTGACACAATAGTGATGTTTTGGTTCATTTTGGTCAGTTTCGTTTCTGCACGGAACGGTGCCAAAAATCATGCCGGCTGCATTTAATGCACTCATTTAGGCCAGAAACGAAACGAGAAACGAAACGAATGCAATGGTTCGGGCCAGAAACAAAATGAACACACCCAATCCAGCTTTTTGGACCAAATAGTGTTGTTTTGGTTCGTTTTGGTCAATTACGTCACCGCGCAAAACTGTGCCGAAACTATGTCGGCTGCATTTAACCTACAGGTTCGGGCCAAAAATGAAACGAATCCACCGGTTCGGGCCAGAAACGAAACGAACACACCCTATCCACTTTTTCGAAAAAATAGTTATGTTTTGGTCAGTTTTGTTACCATGCGAAACTATGCCGGCTGCATTTAATGCACTGATTCGGGCCAAAAAACGAATCGAATCCACTGGTTTGGGCCAGAAACAAAACGAACGCACCCAATCCACAATTTTTTGACACAATAGTGATGTTTTGGTTCATTTTTGTCAGTTTCCTTACCGCGCGGAACTGTGGCCAAAATCATGCCGGCTGCATTTAATGCATTGATTCGTGCCAGAAACGAAATCAATGTACCGGTTCGGGCCAGAAACAAAATGAACGCACCCAATCCACATTTTTTGACACAATAGTAATGTTTTGGTTCATTTTGGTCAGTTTCCTTACCGCGCAGAACTGTGGCGAAAACCATTCCGGCTGCATTTAATGCATTGATTCGTGCCAGAAATGAAACCAATGGACCAGTTTGGGCAAGAAACGAAACAAACGCATCCAATCCACTTTTTTTTACCCAATAGTGATGTTTTGGTTCATTTTGGTCAGTTTTGTTACCATGAGAAACTGTGCCGAAACCTTGCCAGCTGCATTTAATGCACCGGTTCGGACAAGAAATGAAATGAATCCACCGGTTCGGTCCAGAAACGAAACGAACACACCCTATCCACTTTTTTGGACAAAATAGTTATGTTTTTGTCAGTTTTGTTACCATGCGAAACTATGCCGACTGCATTTACTGCACTGATTCGGGCCAAAAAACGAATCGAATCCACCGGTTTCGGCCAGAAATCAAACGAACGCAACCAATCAACATTTTTGGACACAATAGTGATGTTTTGGTTCATTTTGGTCAGTTTCCTTTCTGCGCGGAACTGTGCCAAAAATCATCCCAGCTGCATTTAATGCACTCATTTAGGCCAGAAACGAAACGAGAAACAAAACGACTTCAACGGTTCGGGCCAGAAATAAAATGAACGCACCCAATCCAGCTTTTTGGACCAAATAGTGTTGTTTTGGTTCATTTTAGTTAGTTACGTCACCGCGCAAAACTGTGCCGAAACCATGCCGGCTGCATTTAACGTACAGGTTCGAGCCAAAAATGAAACGAATCCACCGGTTCGGGCCAGAAACAAAACGAACGCACCCAATCCACATTTTTGGACACAATAGTAATGTTTTGGTTCATTTTGGTCAGTTTCCTTGCCGTGCAGAACTGTGCCGAAAACCATTCCGGCTGCAATTAATGCATTGATTCGTGCCAGAAATGAAACGGATAGACCAGTTTGGGCCAGAAACGAAACAAACGCATCCAATCCACTTTTTTTACCCAATAGTGATGTTTTGGTTCATTTTGGTCAGTTTCGTTACCATGAGAAACTGTGTCGAAACCTTGCCAGCTGCATTTAATGCACCAGTTCAGACCAAAAAGGAAATGAATCCACCGGTTCGGGCCAGAAACGAAACGAACACACCCTATCCACTTTTCTGGATAAAATAGTTATGTTTTGGTCAGTTTTGTTACCATGCGAAACTATGCCGACTGCATTTACTGCACTGATTCGGCCCAAAAAACGAATCGAATCCACCGATTTGGGCCAGAAACAAAACGAACGCAACCAATCAACATTTTTGGACACAATAGTGATGTTTTGGTTCATTTTGGTCGGTTTTCTTTCTGCGCGGAACTGTGCCAAAAATCATCCCAGCTGCATTTAATGCACTCATTTAGGCCAGAAACGAAACCAATGCATCGGTTTGGGCCAGAAACGAAATGAACGCACTCAATCCACATTTTTTGACACAATAGTGATGTTTTGGTTCATTTTGGTCAGTTTCGTTTCTGCACGGAACGGTGCCAAAAATCATGCCGGCTGCATTTAATGCACTCATTTCGGCCAGAAACGAAACGAGAAACGAAACGAATGCAATGGTTCGGGCCAGAAACAAAATGAACACACCCAATCCAGCTTTTTGGACCAAATAGTGTTGTTTTGGTTCGTTTTGGTCAATTACGTCACCGCGCAAAACTGTGCCGAAACTATGTCGGCTGCATTTAACCTACAGGTTCGGGCCAAAAATGAAACGAATCCACCGGTTCGGGCCAGAAACGAAACGAACACACCCTATCCACTTTTTCGACAAAATAGTTAAGTTTTGGTCAGTTTTGTTACCATGCGAAACTATGCCGGCTGCATTTAATGCACTGATTCGGGCCAAAAAACGAATCGAATCCACCGGTTTGGGCCAGAAACAAAACGAACGCACCCAATCCACATTTTTGACACAATAGTAATGTTTTGGTTCATTTTGGTCAGTTTCCTTACCGCGCAGAACTGTGTCGAAAACCATTCCGGCTGCATTTAATGCATTGATTCGTGCCAGAAATGAAACCAATGGACCAGTTTGGGCCAGAAACGAAACAAACGCATCCAATCCACTTTTTTTACCCAATAGTGATGTTTTGGTTCATTTTGGTCAGTTTCGTTACCATTTGAAACTGTGTCGAAACCTTGCCAGCTGCATTTAATGCACCAGTTCAGACCAAAAAGGAAATGAATCCACCGGTTCGGGCCAGAAACGAAACGAACACACCCTATCCACTTTTCTGGACAAAATAGTTATATTTTGGTCAGTTTTGTTACCATGCGAAACTATGCCGACTGCATTTACTGCACTGATTCAGCCCAAAAAACGAATCGAATCCATCGATTTGGGCCAGAAACAAAACGAACGCAACCAATCAATATTTTTGGACACAATAGTGATGTTTTGGTTCATTTTGGTCAGTTTCCTTTCTGCGCGGAACTGTGCCAAAAATCATCCCAGCTGCATTTAATGCACTCATTTAGGCCAGAAACGAAACGAGAAACAAAACGACTTCAACGTTTCGGGCCAGAAATAAAATGAACGCACCCAATCCAGCTTTTTGGACCAAATAGTGTTGTTTTGGTTCATTTTAGTTAGTTACGTCACCGCGCAAAACTGTGCTGAAACCATGCCGGCTGCATTTAACGTACAGGTTCGAGCCAAAAATGAAACGAATCCACCGGTTCGGGCCAGAAACAAAACGAACGCACCCAATCCACATTTTTGGACACAATAGTAATGTTTTGGTTCATTTTGGTCAGTTTCCTTACCGCGCAGAACTGTGCCGAAAACCATTCCGGCTGCATTTAATGCATTGATTCGTGCCAGAAATGAAACCGATAGACCAGTTTGGGCCAGAAACGAAACAAACGCATCCAATCCACTTTTGTTGACCCAATAGTGATGTTTTGGTTCATTTTGGTCAGTTTCGTTACCATGAGAAACTGTGTCGAAACCTTGCCAGCTGCATTTAATGCATCGGTTCGGACCAGAAATGAAATGAATCCACCGGTTCGGGCCAGAAACGAAACGAACACACCCTATCCACTTTTTTGACAAAATAGTTATGTTTTGGTCAGTTTTGTTACCATGCGAAACTATGCCGACTGCATTTAATATATTGATTCGGTCCAAAAAACGAATCGAATCCACCGGTTTGGGCCAGAAACAAAACGAACGCACACAATCCACATTTTTTGACACAATAGTGATGTTTTGGTTATTTTTGGTCAGTTTCCTTACCGCGCGGAACTGTGCCCAAAATCATGCCGGCTGCATGTAATGCAATGATTCGTGCTAGAAACGAAACCAATGCACCAGTTTGGGCCAGAAACAAAATGAACGCACTCAATCTACATTTTTTGACACAATAGTGATGTTTTGGTTTATTTTGGTTAGTTTCGTTTCTGCAGGGAACGGTGCCAAAAATCATGCCGACTGCATTTAATGCACTCATTTAGGCCAGAAACGAAACGAGAAACGAAACGAGAAACGAAACGAATGCAATGGTTCGGGCCAGAAACAAAATGAACGCACCCAATCCAGCTTTTTGGACCAAATAGTGTTGTTTTGGTTCGTTTTGGTCAATTACGTCACCGCGCAAAACTGTGCCGAAACTATGTCGGCTGCATTTAACCTACAGGTTCGGGCCAAAAATGAAACGAATCCACCGGTTCGGGCCAGAAACGAAACGAACACACCCTATCCACTTTTTTGACAAAATAGTTATGTTTTGGTCAGTTTTGTTACCATGCGAAACTATGCCGACTGCATTTAATGCATTGATTCGGGCCAAAAAACGAATCGAATCCACCGGTTTGGGCCAGAAACAAAACGAACACACCCAATCCACATTTTTTGACACAATAGTGATGTTTTGGTTCATTTTGGTCAGTTTCCTTACCGCGCGGAACTGTGCCCAAAATCATGCCGGCTGCATGTAATGCATTGATTCGTGCCAGAAACGAAACCAATGCACCGGTTTGGGCCAGAAACAAAATGAACGCACTCAATCCACATTTTTTGACACAATAGTGATGTTTTGGTTCATTTTGGTCAGTTTCCTTACCGCGCAGAACTGTGCCGAAAACCATTCCGGCTGCATTTAATGCATTGATTCGTGGCAGAAATGAAACCAATGGACCAGTTTGGGCCAGAAACGAAACAAACGCATCCAATCCACTTTTTTTACCCAATAGTGATGTTTTGGTTTATTTTGGTCAGTTTCGTTACCATGAGAAACTGTGTCGCAACCTTGCCAGCTGCATTTAATGCACCAGTTCAGACCAAAAAGGAAATGAATCCACCGGTTCGGGCCAGAAACGAAACGAACACACCCTATCCACTTTTCTGGACAAAATAGTTATGTTTTGGTCAGTTTTGTTACCATGCGAAACTATGCCGGCTGCATTTAATGCATTGATTCGTGCCAGAAACGAAATCAATGTACCGGTTCAGGCAGAAACAAAATGAACGCACCCAATCCACATTTTTGGACACAATAGTGATGTTTTGGTTCATTTTGGTCAGTTTCCTTTCTGCGCGGAACTGTGCCAAAAATCATCCCAGCTGCATTTAATGCACTCATTTAGGCCAGAAACGAAACGAGAAACAAAACGACTTCAACGTTTCGGGCCAGAAATAAAATGAACGCACCCAATCCAGCTTTTTGGACCAAATAGTGTTGTTTTGGTTCATTTTAGTTAGTTACGTCACCGCGCAAAACTGTGCCGAAACCATGCCGGCTGCATTTAACGTACAGGTTCGAGCCAAAAATGAAACGAATCCACCGGTTCGGGCCAGAAACAAAACGAACGCACCCAATCCACATTTTTGGACACAATAGTGATGTTTTGGTTCATTTTGGTTAGTTTCCTTACCGCGCGAAACTGTGCCCAAAATCATGGCGGCTGCATGTAATGCATTGATTCGTGCCAGAAACGAAATCAATGTACCGGTTCAGGCAGAAACAAAATGAACGCACCCAATCCACATTTTTTGACACAATAGTGATGTTTTGGTTCATTTTGGTCAGTTTCCTTACCGCGCGGAACTGTGCCCAAAATCATGCCGGCTGCATGTAATGCATTGATTCGTGCCAGAAACGAAACCAATGCACCGGTTTGGGCCAGAAACAAAATGAACGCACTCAATCCACATTTTTTGACACAATAGTGATGTTTTGGTTCATTTTGGTCAGTTTCCTTACCGCGCAGAACTGTGCCGAAAACCATTCCGGCTGCATTTAATGCATTGATTCGTGCCAGAAATGAAACCAATGGACCAGTTTGGGCCAGAAACGAAACAAACGCATCCAATCCATTTTTTTTACCCAGTAGTGATGTTTTGGTTCATTTTGGTCAGTTTCGTTACCATGAGAAACTGTGCCGAAACCTTGCCAGCTGCATTTAATGCACCGGTTCAGACCAAAAAGGAAATGAATCCACCGGTTCGGGCCAGAAACGAAACGAACACACCCTATCCACTTTTCTGGACAAAATAGTTATGTTTTGGTCAGTTTTGTTACCATGCGAAACTATGCCGACTGCATTTACTGCACTGATTCGGCCCAAAAAACGAATCGAATCCATCGATTTGGGCCAGAAACAAAACGAACGCAACCAATCAATATTTTTGGACACAATAGTGATGTTTTGGTTCATTTTGGTCAGTTTCCTTTCTGCGCGGAACTGTGCCAAAAATCATCCCAGCTGCATTTAATGCACTCATTTAGGCCAGAAACGAAACGAGAAACAAAACGACTTCAACGTTTCGGGCCAGAAATAAAATGAACGCACCCAATCCAGCTTTTTGGACCAAATAGTGTTGTTTTGGTTCATTTTAGTTAGTTACGTCACCGCGCAAAACTGTGCTGAAACCATGCCGGCTGCATTTAACGTACAGGTTCGAGCCAAAAATGAAACGAATCCACCGGTTCGGGCCAGAAACAAAACGAACGCACCCAATCCACATTTTTGGACACAATAGTAATGTTTTGGTTCATTTTGGTCAGTTTCCTTACCGCGCAGAACTGTGCCGAAAACCATTCCGGCTGCATTTAATGCATTGATTCGTGCCAGAAATGAAACCGATAGACCAGTTTGGGCTAGAAACGAAACAAACGCATCCAATCCACTTTTGTTGACCCAATAGTGATGTTTTGGTTCATTTTGGTCAGTTTCGTTACCATGAGAAACTGTGCCGAAACCTTGCCAGCTGCATTTAATGCACCGGTTCGGACCAGAAATGAAATGAATCCACCGGTTCGGGCCAGAAACGAAACCAACACACCCTATCCACTTTTTTGACAAAATAGCTATGTTTTGGTCAGTTTTGTTACCATGTGAAACTATGCCGACTGCATTTAATACATTGATTCGGGCCAAAAAACGAATCGAATCCACCGGTTTGGGACAGAAACAAAACGAACGCACCCAATCCACATTTTTTGACACAATAGTGATGTTTTGGTTATTTTTGGTCAGTTTCCTTACCGCGCGGAACTGTGCCCAAAATCATGCCGGCTGCATGTAATGCATTGATTCGTGCCAGAAACGAAACCAATGCACCGGTTTGGGCCAGAAACAAAATGAACGCACTCAATCCACATTTTTTGACACAATAGTGATGTTTTGGTTCATTTTGGTTAGTTTCGTTTCTGCAGGGAACGGTGCCAAAAATCATGCCGAGTACATTTAATGCACTCATTTAGGCCAGAAACGAAACGAGAAACGAAACGAATGCAATGGTTCGGGCCAGAAACGAAACAAACGCACCCAATCCAGCTTTTTGGACCAAATAGTGTTGTTTTGGTTCGTTTTGGTCAATTACGTCACCGCGCAGAACTGTGCCGAAACTATGTCGGCTGCATTTAACCTACAGGTTCGGGCCAAAAATGAAACGAATCCAC
Organism: Echinochloa phyllopogon; assembly: GCA_033239725.1. Classification (NCBI taxonomy): domain Eukaryota; kingdom Viridiplantae; phylum Streptophyta; class Magnoliopsida; order Poales; family Poaceae; genus Echinochloa; species Echinochloa phyllopogon. The sequence continues at coordinate 38,664,039 of BTCW01000018.1, forward strand.
CGGTTCGGGCCAGAAACGAAACGAACACACCCTATCCACTTTTTTGACAAAATAGTTATGTTTTGGTCAGTTTTGTTACCATGCGAAACTATGCCGACTGCATTTAATACATTGATTCGGGCCAAAAAACGAATCGAATCCACCGGTTGGGCCAGAAACAAAACGAACGCACCCAATCCACATTTTTTGACACAATAGTGATGTTTTGGTTATTTTTGGTCAGTTTCCTTACCGCGCGGAACTGTGCCCAAAATCATGCCGGCTGCATGTAATGCATTGATTCGTGCCAGAAACGAAACCAATGCACCGGTTTGGGCCAGAAACAAAATGAACGCACTCAATCCACATTTTTTGACACAATAGTGATGTTTTGGTTCATTTTGGTTAGTTTCGTTTCTGCAGGGAACGGTGCCAAAAATCATGCCGACTGCATTTAATGCACTCATTTAGGCCAGAAACGAAACGAATGCAATGGTTCGGGCCAGAAACAAAATGAACGCACCCAATCCAGCTTTTTGGACCAAATAGTGTTGTTTTGGTTCGTTTTGGTCAATTACGTCACCGCGCAAAACTGTGCCGAAACTATGTCGGCTGCATTTAACCTACAGGTTCGGGCCAAAAATGAAACGAATCCACCGGTTCGGGCCAGAAACGAAACGAACACACCCTATCCACTTTTTTGACAAAATAGTTATGTTTTGGTCAGTTTTGTTACCATGCGAAACTATGCCGACTGCATTTAATACATTGATTCGGGCCAAAAAACGAATCGAATCCACCGGTTTGGGCCAGAAACAAAACGAACGCACCCAATCCACATTTTTTGACACAATAGTGATGTTTTGGTTATTTTTGGTCAGTTTCCTTACCGCGCGGAACTGTACCCAAAATCATGCCGGCTGCATGTAATGCAATGATTCGTGCTAGAAACGAAACCAATGCACCAGTTTGGGCCAGAAACAAAATGAACGCACTCAATCCACATTTTTTGACACAATAGTGATGTTTTGGTTCATTTTGGTTAGTTTCGTTTCTGCAGGGAACGGTGCCAAAAATCATGCCGACTGCATTTAATGCACTCATTTAGGCCAGAAACGAAACGAGAAACGAAACGAATGCAATGGTTCGGGCCAGAAACGAAACAAACGCACCCAATCCAGCTTTTTGGACCAAATAGTGTTGTTTTGGTTCGTTTTGGTCAATTACGTCACCGCGCAGAACTGTGCCGAAACTATGTCGGCTGCATTTAACCTACAGGTTCGGGCCAAAAATGAAACGAATCCACCGGTTCGGGCCAGAAACGAAACGAACACACCCTATCCACTTTTTTGACAAAATAGTTATGTTTTGGTCAGTTTTGTTACCATGCGAAACTATGCCGACTGCATTTAATGCATTGATTCGGGCCAAAAAACGAATCGAATCCACCGGTTTGGGCCAGAAACAAAACGAACGCACCCAATCCACATTTTTTGACACAATAGTGATGTTTTGGTTCATTTTGGTCAGTTTCCTTACCGCGCGGAACTGTGCCCAAAATCATGCCGGCTGCATGTAATGCATTGATTCGTGCCAGAAACGAAACCAATGCACCGGTTTGGGCCAGAAACAAAATGAACACACTTAGTCCACATTTTTTGACACAATAGTGATGTTTTGGTTCATTTTGGTCAGTTTCCTTACCGCGCAGAACTGTGCCGAAAACCATTCCGGCTGCATTTAATGCATTGATTTGTGCCAGAAATGAATCCAATGGACCAGTTTGGGCCAGAAACGAAACAAACGCATCCAATCCACTTTTTTTACCCAATAGTGATGTTTTGGTTCATTTTGGTCAGTTTCGTTACCATGAGAAACTGTGTCGCAACCTTGCCAGCTGCATTTAATGCACCAGTTCAGACCAAAAAGGAAATGAATCCACCGGTTCGGGCCAGAAACGAAACGAACACACCCTATCCACTTTTCTGGACAAAATAGTTATGTTTTGGTCAGTTTTGTTACCATGCGAAACTATGCCGACTGCATTTACTGCACTGATTCGGCCCAAAAAACAAATCGAATCCATCGATTTGGGCCAGAAACAAAACGAACGCAACCAATCAACATTTTTGGACACAATAGTGATGTTTTGGTTTATTTTGGTCAGTTTCCTTTCTGCGTGGAACTGTGCCAAAAATCATCCCAGCTGCATTTAATGCACTCATTTAGGCCAGAAACGAAACGAGAAACAAAACGACTTCAACGTTTCGGGCCAGAAATAAAATGAACGCACCCAATCCAGCTTTTTGGACCAAATAGTGTTGTTTTGGTTCATTTTAGTTAGTTACGTCACCGCGCAAAACTGTGCCGAAACCATGCCGGCTGCATTTAACGTACAGGTTCGAGCCAAAAATGAAACGAATCCACCGGTTCGGGCCAGAAACAAAACGAACGCACCCAATCCACATTTTTTTGACACAATAGTGATGTTTTGGTTCATTTTGGTCAGTTTCCTTACCGCGCGGAACTGTGCCCAAAATCATGCCGGCTGCATTTAATGCATTGATTCGTGCCAGAAACGAAATCAATGTACCGGTTCAGGCAGAAACAAAATGAACGCACCCAATCCACATTTTTTGACACAATAGTGATGTTTTGGTTCATTTTGGTCAGTTTCCTTACCGCGCAGAACTGTGCCGAAAACCATTCCGGCTGCATTTAATGCATTGATTCGTGCCAGAAATGAAACCAATGGACCAGTTTGGGCCAGAAACGAAACAAACGCATCCAATCCATTTTTTTTACCCAATAGTGATGTTTTGGTTTATTTTGGTCAGTTTCGTTACCATGAGAAACTGTGTCGCAACCTTGCCAGCTGCATTTAATGCACCAGTTCAGACCAAAAAGGAAATGAATCCACCGGTTCGGGCCAGAAACGAAACGAACACACCCTATCCACTTTTCTGGACAAAATAGTTATGTTTTGGTCAGTTTTGTTACCATGCGAAACTATGCCGACTGCATTTACTGCACTGATTCGGCCCAAAAAACAAATCGAATCCATCGATTTGGGCCAGAAACAAAACGAACGCACCCAATCGACATTTTTTGACACAATAGTGATGTTTTGGTTCATTTTGGTCAGTTTCCTTACCGCGCAGAACTGTGCCGAAAACCATTCCGGCTGCATTTAATGCATTGATTCGTGCCAGAAATGAAACCAATGGACCAGTTTGGGCCAGAAACGAAACAAACGCATCCAATCCACTTTTTTTTACCCAATAGTGATGTTTTGGTTCATTTTGGTCAGTTTTGTTACCATGAGAAACTGTGCCGAAACCTTGCCAGCTGCATTTAATGCACCGGTTCGGACAAGAAATGAAATGAATCCACCGGTTCGGTCCAGAAACGAAACGAACACACCCTATCCACTTTTTTGGACAAAATAGTTATGTTTTTGTCAGTTTTGTTACCATGCGAAACTATGCCGACTGCATTTACTGCACTGATTCGGGCCAAAAAACGAATCGAATCCACCGGTTTCGGCCAGAAATCAAACGAACGCAACCAATCAACATTTTTGGACACAATAGTGATGTTTTGGTTCATTTTGGTCAGTTTCCTTTCTGCGCGGAACTGTGCCAAAAATCATCCCAGCTGCATTTAGTGCACTCATTTAGGCCAGAAACGAAACGAGAAACAAAACGACTTCAACGGTTCGGGCCAGAAATAAAATGAACGCACCTAATCCAGCTTTTTGGACCAAATAGTGTTGTTTTGGTTCATTTTAGTTAGTTACGTCACCGCGCAAAACTGTGCCGAAACCATGCCGGCTGCATTTAACGTACAGGTTCGAGCCAAAAATGAAACGAATCCACCGGTTCGGGCCAGAAACAAAACGAACGCACCCAATCCACATTTTTGGACACAATAGTAATGTTTTGGTTCATTTTGGTCAGTTTCCTTACCGTGCAGAACTGTGCCGAAAACCATTCCGGCTGCAATTAATGCATTGATTCGTGCCAGAAATGAAACGGATAGACCAGTTTGGGCCAGAAACGAAACAAACGCATCCAATCCACTTTTTTTACCCAATAGTGATGTTTTGGTCCATTTTGGTCAGTTTCGTTACCATGAGAAACTGTGTCGAAACCTTGCCAGCTGCATTTAATGCACCAGTTCAGACCAAAAAGGAAATGAATCCACCGGTTCGGGCCAGAAACGAAACGAACACACCCTATCCACTTTTCTGGACAAAATAGTTATGTTTTGGTCAGTTTTGTTACCATGCGAAACTATGCCGACTGCATTTACTGCACTGATTCGGCCCAAAAAACGAATCGAATCCACCGATTTGGGCCAGAAACAAAACGAACGCAACCAATCAACATTTTTGGACACAATAGTGATGTTTTGGTTCATTTTGGTCGCTTTCCTTTCTGCGCGGAACTGTGCCAAAAATCATCCCAGCTGCATTTAATGCACTCATTTAGGCCAGAAACGAAACCAATGCATCGGTTTGGGCCAGAAACGAAATGAACGCACTCAATCCACATTTTTTGACACAATAGTGATGTTTTGGTTCATTTTGGTCAGTTTCGTTTCTGCACGGAACGGTGCCAAAAATCATGCCGGCTGCATTTAATGCACTCATTTCGGCCAGAAACGAAACGAGAAACGAAACGAATGCAATGGTTCGGGCCAGAAACAAAATGAACACACCCAATCCAGCATTTTGGACCAAATAGTGTTGTTTTGGTTCGTTTTGGTCAATTACGTCACCGCGCAAAACTGTGCCGAAACTATGTCGGCTGCATTTAACCTACAGGTTCGGGCCAAAAATGAAACGAATCCACCGGTTCGGGCCAGAAACGAAACGAACACACCCTATCCACTTTTTCGACAAAATAGTTATGTTTTGGTCAGTTTTGTTACCATGCGAAACGATGCCGGCTGCATTTAACGTACAGGTTCGAGCCAAAAATGAAACGAATCCACCGGTTCGGGCCAGAAACAAAACGAACGCACCCAATCCACATTTTTGGACACAATAGTAATGTTTTGGTTCATTTTGGTCAGTTTCCTTACCGCGCAGAACTGTGCCGAAAACCATTCCGGCTGCATTTAATGCATTGATTCGTGCCAGAAATGAAACCGATAGACCAGTTTGGGCCAGAAACGAAACAAACGCATCCAATCCACTTTTGTTGACCCAATAGTGATGTTTTGGTTCATTTTGGTCAGTTTCGTTACCATGAGAAACTGTGCCGAAACCTTGCCAGCTGCATTTAATGCACCGGTTCGGACCAGAAATGAAATGAATCCACCGGTTCGGGCCAGAAACGAAACGAACACACCCTATCCACTTTTTTGACAAAATAGTTATGTTTTGGTCAGTTTTGTTACCATGCGAAACTATGCCGACTGCATTTAATACATTGATTCGGGCCAAAAAACGAATCGAATCCACCGGTTTGGGCCAGAAACAAAACGAACGCACCCAATCCACATTTTTTGACACAATAGTGATGTTTTGGTTCATTTTGGTCAGTTTCCTTACCGCGCGGAACTGTGCCCAAAATCATGCCGGCTGCATTTAATGCATTGATTCGTGCCAGAAACGAAATCAATGTACCGGTTTGGGCCAGAAACAAAATGAACGCACCCAATCCACATTTTTTGACACAATAGTAATGTTTTGGTTCATTTTGGTCAGTTTCCTTACCGCGCAGAACTGTGCCGAAAACCATTCCGGCTGCATTTAATGCATTGATTTGTGCCAGAAATGAAACCAATGGACCAGTTTGGGCCAGAAACGAAACAAACGCATCCAATCCACTTTTTTTACCCAATAGTGATGTTTTGGTTCATTTTGGTCAGTTTCGTTACCATTTGAAACTGTATCAAAACCTTGCCAGCTGCATTTAATGCACCAGTTCAGACCAAAAAGGAAATGAATCCACCGGTTCGGGCCAGAAACGAAACGAACACACCCTATCCACTTTTCTGGACAAAATAGTTATGTTTTGGTCAGTTTTGTTACCATGCGAAACTATGCCGACTGCATTTACTGCACTGATTCGGCCCAAAAAACGAATCGAATCCATCGATTTGGGCCAGAAACAAAACGAACGCAACCAATCAATATTTTTGGACACAATAGTGATGTTTTGGTTCATTTTGGTCAGTTTCCTTTCTGCGCGGAACTGTGCCAAAAATCATCCCAGCTGCATTTAATGCAATCATTTAGGCCAGAAACGAAACGAGAAACAAAACGACTTCAATGTTTCGGGCCAGAAATAAAATGAACGCACCCAATCCAGCTTTTTGGACCAAATAGTGTTGTTTTGGTTCATTTTAGTTAGTTACGTCACCGCGCAAAACTGTGCCGAAACCATGCCGGCTGCATTTAACGTACAGGTTCGAGCCAAAAATGAAACGAATCCACCGGTTCGGGCCAGAAACAAAACGAACGCACCCAATCCACATTTTTGGACACAATAGTAATGTTTTGGTTCATTTTGGTCAGTTTCCTTACCGCGCAGAACTGTGCCGAAAACCATTCCGGCTGCATTTAATGCATTGATTCGTGCCAGAAATGAAACCGATAGACCAGTTTGGGCCAGAAACGAAACAAACGCATCCAATCCACTTTTGTTGACCCAATAGTGATGTTTTGGTTCATTTTGGTCAGTTTCGTTACCATGAGAAACTGTGCCGAAACCTTGCCAGCTGCATTTAATGCACCGGTTCGGACCAGAAATGAAATGAATCCACCGGTTCGGGCCAGAAACGAAACGAACACACCCTATCCACTTTTTTGACAAAATAGTTATGTTTTGGTCAGTTTTGTTACCATGCCAAACTATGCCGACTGCATTTAATACATTGATTCGGGCCAAAAAACGAATCGAATCCACCGGTTTGGGCCAGAAACAAAACGAACGCACCCAATCCACATTTTTTGACACAATAGTGATGTTTTGGTTATTTTTGGTCAGTTTCCTTACCGCGCGGAACTGTGCCCAAAATCATGCCGGCTGCATGTAATGCAATGATTCGTGCTAGAAACGAAACCAATGGACCAGTTTGGGCCAGAAACAAAATGAACGCACTCAATCCACATTTTTTGACACAATAGTGATGTTTTGGTTCATTTTGGTTAGTTTCGTTTCTGCAGGGAACGGTGCCAAAAATCATGCCGACTGCATTTAATACACTCATTTAGGCCAGAAACGAAACGAGAAACGAAACGAATGCAATGGTTCGGGCCAGAAACAAAATGAACGCACCCAATCCAGCTTTTTGGACCAAATAGTGTTGTTTTGGTTCGTTTTGGTCAATTACGTCACCGCGCAAAACTGTGCCGAAACTATGTCGGCTGCATTTAACCTACAGGTTCGGACCAGAAATGAAATGAATCCACCGGTTCGGGCCAGAAACGAAACGAACACACCCTATCCACTTTTTTGACAAAATAGTTATGTTTTGGTCAGTTTTGTTACCATGCGAAACTATGCTGACAGTATTTAATACATTGATTCGGGCCAAAAAACGAATCGAATCCACCGGTTTGGGCCAGAAACAAAACGAACGCACCCAATCCACATTTTTTGACACAATAGTGATGTTTTGGTTATTTTTGGTCAGTTTCCTTACCGCGCGGAACTGTGCCCAAAATCATGCCGGCTGCATGTAATGCAATGATTCGTGCTAGAAACGAAACCAATGCACCGGTTTGGGCCAGAAACAAAATGAACACACTCAATCCACATTTTTTGACACAATAGTGATGTTTTGGTTCATTTTGGTTAGTTTCGTTTCTGCAGGGAACGGTGCCAAAAATCATTTCGACTGCATTTAATACACTCATTTAGGCCAGAAACGAAACGAGAAACGAAACGAATGCAATGGTTCGGGCCAGAAACAAAATGAACGCACCCAATCCAGCTTTTTGGACCAAATAGTGTTGTTTTGGTTCGTTTTGGTCAATTACGTCACCGCGCAAAACTGTGCCGAAACTATGTCGGCTGCATTTAACCTACAGGTTCGGGCCAAAAATGAAACGAATCCATCGGTTCGGGCCAGAAACGAAACGAACACACCCTATCCACTTTTTTGTCAAAATAGTTATGTTTTGGTCAGTTTTGTTACCATGCGAAACTATGCCGACTGCATTTAATACATTGATTCGGGCCAAAAAACGAATCGAATCCACCGGTTGGGCCAGAAACAAAACGAACGCACCCAATCCACATTTTTTGACACAATAGTGATGTTTTGGTTATTTTTGGTCAGTTTCCTTACCGCGCGGAACTGTGCCCAAAATCATGCCGGCTGCATGTAATGCATTGATTCATGCCAGAAACGAAACCAATGCACCGGTTTGGGCCAGAAACAAAATGAACGCACTCAATCCACATTTTTTGACACAATAGTGATGTTTTGGTTCATTTTGGTTAGTTTCGTTTCTGCAGGGAACGGTGCCAAAAATCATGCCGACTGCATTTAATGCACTCATTTAGGCCAGAAACGAAACGAGAAACGAAACGAATGCAATGGTTCGGGCCAGAAACAAAATGAACGCACCCAATCCAGCTTTTTGGACCAAATAGTGTTGTTTTGGTTCGTTTTGGTCAATTACGTCACCGCGCAAAACTGTGCCGAAACTATGTCGGCTGCATTTAACCTACAGGTTCGGGCCAAAAATGAAACAAATCCACCGGTTCGGGCCAGAAACGAAACGAACACACCCTATCCACTTTTTCGACAAAATAGTTATGTTTTGGTCAGTTTTGTTACCATGCGAAACTATGCCGGCTGCATTTAATGCACTGATTCGGGCCAAAAAACGAATCGAATCCACCGGTTTGGGCCAGAAACAAAACGAACGCACCCAATCCACATTTTTTGACACAATAGTAATGTTTTGGTTCATTTTGGTCAGTTTCCTTACCGCGCAGAACTGTGTCGAAAACCATTCCGGCTGCATTTAATGCATTGATTCGTGCCAGAAATGAAACTAATAGACCAGTTTGGGCCAGAAACGAAACAAACGCATCCAATCTGTAACAACCCTAAAATTCCCCATAGGATTTGTTGAGTGCAAAAATTCGAATTTAAAAATTTTTGGTGGAATTGTGTGCATGCAAACCAACATATAAGAGTGTCTTCTATTTTGCTCCCTAAATTCTTAGGCAATTTAAATTCAAATTTAAAATCCATTTGAAGTGCTAAGGATGAAATAGTGTGATTTGGATTTATTTGGATTTATTTGGATTTTTGGTTGGTTTGAATTCAAATTCTAGATTTGAATTCAAACTCTAATTGACTAAACTAATTTCCAAATCCTATTCCTGTTCGTGGGCCGAATTTCCCGAGCCAAGTCCATCTTTCCACCCTAAACTCTTCTGCCCGAGCCAGCGAACCTAGCCGGCCTGCTCGGCCTTTCGGCCCAGCACGGCCCAACCTCCTCTCCGCGTCCGCTCCGCGTCGCCGCCTTCTCTCTCGCTGACGCCGGGACCCCACCTGTCAGCTTTCTCCTCCCCCGCGTCATCGTCTTCCTCTCGCCGCTCTCTCTCCCCTCCGCGGCGCGCTGCCCGTGACCCCAACTGCCCGAGCCCCGTGCGGCCCGTCTGATGCGCGCCGCGTGTCCGCAGCCGCCCGGCCATCCCAATCTCGCCGTTCGAGCCCTAGAACCCTAGCCCTAGCGCCTATTTAACCCGCCGCCGGCCTTCTTCTTCCCCAAGCCGCGCCGCCCCTTTGGGGTTTCCTAGATCCAATTCGAGTGGGGGAGAGGGAGGAGGAGAACCAGGGGAGGGTCTGAGGAGGAGAAGAGGGCGAGAAGAGAAGCCGAGGCCTCTTCCCCGCAGCGCCGCCGCCGAAGTCGCCGCCGCCGCTCGTGGACCACCATCTCCAGGCCGAACCAAGGAGCGAGAGGAGGAGCACGAGGACCGCCGGACTGCGTCGAGTCTTCCCCGAGCTGCAGCGTACCTCTACGTGACCCTAGGTGAGCCACCGCGTTTCGCCCCCTTTCTTCTCTGTCTCCGGCCGTTTTCCGCCGCCGCCGTCGCTGCCAGCCTCTGGGACCCGACCGTCGAGTCGTGGCCGTCTTCTTCTGCAGGAACCCAACGCCGCTGTCGCACCCGCAACCCGCCGTCGCTTGATCCCCGCAGCCGAGGCCGCCGCGGCCGAGCTCCGCTCGCCCCGCGCGCGAACGCCGAGGCCACGCGCGGCCGTGGGTGACCACGTGCCCGCGCGTGTGCACCCAGGAGCGTTCCAGCAGCTGCTGGAGCCGCACGCGCACATGCACATCCCCTTTCCGAGCACTTTTGCGCAAAACCCCGTGTCGCCGTCATGCTCGCCGGCGTTCATGGCCGTGCCATCGCCGTCGCACGTCGGGAACCCAAGCCGAAGCCCAAGCCATCCCTGTTTCACCCCGACCGTGACCGCCGAACCCTAGCCGTGCTGTTCCGACCGTTCTTGAGCCCAGCCGAGCCGTCTCCGGCCACATCCGCCGCCGACCGTCGCCGCCGGCGCGTTCCAGTGCGCACCGCGCGCGCGTCGCATTGCGCCGTGGCCGTGCCACACGCAGGACCACACCAAGTCGCCACACAGCCGTGCACAGAAGATCCCAGTTCGGCCACACCTAGATCCCATGCACCCGGCTCATGTGAACCACTCTCACGGTGCACCGTGGACCCAGTCCACCAGACCCGATCCAGCAGCCAGCCCTTCGTGGGCCGAATCGCAAGTTAAGTCTGTTTAACACCCTTGAACTCTTCCGGCCCATTCGCTTTCGGCCCAATTCCAGCCCAGCCATCGTTTATTCTTTTTCTTTTTCTTTTAACAGCGCTGACGCATGGGACCCACCTGTCATACTCTGTGAGTCACTGACACATGGGGCCCACTGACCAGAGTTGACCCGCTGACCGTTGACCGTTGACCCCGTTGACCGTTGACCGGTCAACGCTGACGTCAGCAGGGCCCACTGCTGACGTCATCCTAGGCGGACCCCACTGCTGACGTCAGCATGACGTCATGCTGACGTCAGCAGGCTAATTTCTGTCTGTTTTCTTTTTCGGAAATTATTTAATATTTTCAGAAAATGATTTAAACTTCGAAAATTAATAATAAATCAACCGTAGCTCAGAAAAATATGAAACCAGTTTCTATATTTTTCTAAAATCATGATCTACGCGATAGTGTAGAGTTTGGTGTTATTTGGGTCTTCTTTCGTCGCTGTCTTAGTGATTCTTTGCCAGTAGCCGCGTCTTATTTTCTTTCCGCGCCCCTAGGAGCTCCGGAGAGTCAGGAGGAGCCGGACTACTACAACAACTGCTTTGACGAGGACGAAGACCTTTGCCCAGGTTCACGCCCGACCATCTCTGAAATACCTATTAGACATGCAAACTAGTATGCTAGCGCTTTACTTTACTCGCATGATAAACCTGCACTGCCTTTGTTATCATCCTGTTACCTTGCTACCTACTACTCACTTTATAAATATGCTATGCTATGCATGTGTTGGGATGGTTGTGATTGATCCTCTTGGCGTGAGTTGTGGGTGGTTTGGGAGGAGTAGTGCAGCTAGGCGGTGTAAGCGAGTAAATAACAACTCGATCGTTGATCGAGGTGCTGAGGGGCTGCACTCGGGCAGTCCCTATGGGGTACCTGTTGCGGGTACATGGTTACTGGTTACTTGGGGTTGGTACTCGGTGAGTACCTGAGGAGTTTGGGCGGCAATACCTGTTATGGGTGCCGATTGCGGACCGTTGCGGCGGATCGCTTGTGATGCAGATACTCGCTTTACCGAACAATTAAGGACCGAGTCGTGCCCCCACTTCGGACTTGGGAATTACCGTGCTCACCATCTACCCAGTATGGGGAGGGTTCCAGCAAGCCTACTCTAGTGCGGCGCCGAGACTGTAGGAGAATCGAGTTTGATATGTGTAGGGGGGATTCGTTGCGGCGTAATCTCCCTGATTTACCACGGCCCCCGACTGGCCCCGGTGGGAAGGTTTCACGACCCTGGGGCAGATGTTAGATCGGATGTTTCCCGAGCCCAGGGAGACAGGATTGGCGCCGTTACTGTTTAGGGTCTTTGCTGTGGGCTGCGTCTCAGGTTGGTTGCGGACTAGCCTTGCAGCCCGGATGGATTCCTGGAGTGCCACCTCTGCAGAGTGTAAACTATACGTATAGCCGTGTCCACGGTTACGGACGACCCATTTCTGAGAAGCCCCGGCTAGCATGGGAATCTGCTTTCTTACCTCATCCTTGAATTGGGTTATGAGAGATTGGTCCAGCTGAGGCTGTTGAGACGAGGTGGGGAGGGAGCTCACCGAGTCGACTAGTGAGTGAAAGGTGTTGGTGGATAATGATTTGCGGGAACCTGCCGTGGCAGGACGAGCCCGATGGGGAATATGTGAGGCTGATGGTTGGTTTTGGGGAGTGGATGGATGTGTGTGTGAGCAGGAGTTGGTGCTGAGATGAATTTGGGTTATTGCTGCTGCTTGCATAAGAAAACCCTGGCTTAAACCTTGATTATTTCTATATCCTTAGAATAGGCCACCTTTAAAGCTTGCATCATATTATGGTTGGTGACGTGGACCTGTCCCATTTCCTTGGGGACAGACTTTGGGTTCTCAGGTGAAGACCCCGACCGCGAGTTCAACCAGGACGGGTGGTACGATTGAAGGGTGTGCGCTACGCTCAAGGATGCCTGTGGAGGAGTGGACCCTGTTGTTCTAGCTACCGCTGCGCAGATGTTTCTTATTGTCGTTTTAGCCCAGAGGGCTTGTACCAGACGCTTTGTCTTTATATGAGTCATGTAATGAATCCTTTTATCGTTGTATGGATGTGATATTCGACTGAGATGAGTTCTGTACGAGATAGCTGCTATTCTTGGGACTATCTCAAGGGTACAGGGAGTCGGGTTCTCGTTGGTGAGAATCCGGTTCGTCACAGTTGGTATCAGAGCCATACTTGACCGTAGCGCGTAACCCACAGAACGGAAACTTAGGACAGAAGCTCTAACTGAGTCCTCTATTTTATATGAAACCCCTTGGACTATTTGAAAACTATAAAAGTACATCTCATCTATTTGCAAAAACTTTTACCCTTACCTTACCTTACTAACTTGCTAACTTACTAACAACCCACTAACTGTCTGGCAGATGGAAGGAAGATCAGCAGATGAACGACGAGAGATCAGGACCACAGGAGCAGACTGTGGAGGTTTGGCAGTGCTACTGAGGGAGGTGCTGCGTACAGTGGGAATAGATGTGGACAACGTCTTCTACGAGGGATGGACCTACGGACCTGGTGAGGGAGTACACACCCGGTTGCAGATGGTTGTACCCAACATCCCTGGACGACCAAGGTCACTGATGCTACGAGCAGCTACCAGCGAGAGCACTTTCAGTCGGGCAGTGCAGACTATAGCTATGAGGATACTCCGACTTGCCACACTTGTGTACCAGAGTCAGCTCAGCCACACTCGTTTCCGGTACCTACCGCGAGCTCTAGAAGATCCGACAGACAGAGATGCAGTCAGCTTACAGGCTCACGCAGCAGACCGAGAGCGGAACGTGACTCTGCGGACCTCAGTTCAGTGCATGATTGAGCAGGAGTACTTGAACATTGGCTTAGAAGAGAAAGTTGCCAAGCTGAAAGAGAGGGTATGGAAGCAGGATATCCAGCTGATGGAGAAGGACAACAGGATCGCCTTACTTGAGGAGCAACTCCGAGCTAAAACAAGGGAAGTCAGAAACTTGAACTACGAAGCTCGAAACAACAGGCAGTTGGCAGGACTAATCCGAGCGACTCACCATGCTCGAGATGTCCGCCTGGAAGATCAGCTCACAGAAAAAGACAAGGAACTAGCAGCCAAGGAAGAAGAGATAGAAGGTCTGAAGGAAGAAGTATACTGGTTGGACAGTCTCAACTCAGAACTCTAGGAAGAGGTGGATAGCTACAAGGAGAAGAGTGGACGAAACTACCAGCTGATGAAGTACCTGAGCCTTCAACAGATTATGGCAAAGGATGAAGCTCGAAGGACCCTTAGTAGTTGGGTAAGATCAGACAGGAAAATGGTAGCAGAAATGATCGCAGTGAACCAAGGACTACCAGAAGAACGCAGAGTTGAACCCAGGACAGAGAACTACAGAGTCTCACCCAGCCGAGTTGAGCCGATACCACCACCTGAGGCTCGAACCCTTACTCCCGAGATGACAAGACTGAGACAAGAACTAGCACACTTAGAGAAGCAGTTGACAGAACCTGAGATGGACATAGTGAGGTTGGCAGCGCGCCTCACGGACACCCACCAAGACAACAGGCAGTGATCAAGCAGCAGACAGAGACTGAGGCTGTGAGGTTGGCAGCGCGCCTCACAGGCACTTTCAGCAGTATAAGACAGATGCAGTAGGCAGTATCAGCAGATGTCAGCAGATGATGAGACTAGTATCTACCTTCATGAGTAGATGTTTAGACTTAGTAGATCATGACCACCTTTTGGCTCAGCCACGATGTAGCATTCGCTTAGATGTACTAATCTTCAAGGTTCCAGGAGCTGACCTCGGGATAGTACACATGTCTAGGGTGTAATGCTGTAATGATTGATCGATCTTTTTGGCTGTTCTTGCAGTTTTATTGATGTTTACCTTGAGTGTACTTTAGTGTTGAGTCTATTTCATGTGTGCAGCTCCTACTCTAGTTACGCTAACCTAACCCTTACCGACCGCCACTAAATCTGCTCTATGAAAAATTCAGCAATATGTCGATCCGAAGATCCAACCGACTGCTTGCACGTTTTGAGGAAGCTGAGCAAGAAGAGGCAGCAATGGCAGTTAGAGACAGAGGACGTGTCAGAGGTCGTGGTCGCGGAAGAGCGACAGTTGCAGTTAGAGGCAGAGGTCGTGGACGCGCAGCAGGCGTGCTCCAGCCCGAGAACAACACACCAGGAGAAGAACAGGAAGTGGAAATGGAAGAACCAGCAGTGGAACCTCAGCAGAACCAGCAGAACAACCAGCAACCACCGCCACCGCCTAACTTGGCAGAAGTGATGACTACTCAGACACAGCTGATGCAACAGATGGCACAGGCCAACACACAGATGATGCAAGCTATGCAACAGATGCAAGGAAATCAGAACCAGAACCGTCAGGGACACCGTGAGGAAGACCTACAAAGGAAGATTGAAAGGTTCATCAGGCTGAAAGCACCCACCTTCGACTACTCGGACGAACCACTCGACGCACACGACTGGTTGCGTACCATCGAGACGAAGCTGGACCTGACAGACTACACTGAAGAGGAATGTGTGGCCCTTGCGGCGCACCAACTTGAAGGAGCAGCAAAAGCGTGGTGGGAGAGCTACTGTGACTCTCACGCAAACCCAGCTCAGATCACCTGGCTAGAGTTTTGTGAAGCTTTCAAGGAGTACCACATACCAGAACAAGTCATGGTGCATAAAGCAATGGAATTCAGGACAATGACCCAAGGAAGTTTGTCTGTAGCTGAGTACGCTCGACACTTTGCTAAGATGTCAAGGTACGCTCCTGAAGACGTCAACACTGAGAAGAAGAAGCAGTTTTGGTTCCAGCGTGGTTTACACAGAGGTCTGAGGACAGCACTCGCAGCGAGTTCGCACAGGTCACTAAGAGAGCTGATTGACAGGGCTATCGCTGTTGAGAAGGAAAGAGTGGGACTTGAAGATACCTGGCGAGAGAAGAAAAGAAAGGCTGAACAGTTGCACAACCACAGACTGAGTCAGAGGCCGAGGAGTGGCCAGAGCAACATGCTCAGGAGGAGCTTTCAGCAGAGCAACAGCCAAGGAAGCTCAGGATTTAACAGAAACAACTACCAGGGTAACCGAGGCAGTAACAGCAACAGTTTTGGCAGCAGAGGTAACAACTACAACAACTTTGGTAACAGAAACAACAGCTACTCAAGTCAGGGAAATCCCAACTGGAAGCCGAACAACACACCCAGAATTGGTGGAGGGACCACAGTGGTCTGTTTTGCTTGTGGGAAGCCCGGTCACAAGTCCTTTGACTGTCCGGAGAAGAAGAACAAACAAACCCCAGCCAAGGCACCGGCACCTGGAGGACAGGACAGGCAGCCAGCAACAGCGCAGAGAGGACGCCTCAACCACTTGACAGAGGAAGAAGCCGAGGACGCTCCCGACGTTGTGCTCGGTGAGTTTTTAGTAAATGGCATTCCAGCTTTGATATTGTTTGACTCTGGAGCAACTGGATCTTATATCTCGACAAAGTTTGTGAGAGAGCAGTCACCCCCGACAATACCTAAAGCTAGACCTATAGTCACTACTTCTCCCTTAGGAGAGCTTAGGTGCACTTTAGAGTGCCCCGCAGTTAGACTGATGATAGGAGGCCAGGAGTTCGAAGGAAACTTGACAGTCCTGAAATCGGATGGAATTGACGTGATACTAGGAATGGATTGGCTTACAGAGCACAAAGGAATAATCAGTTGCTCACCCAGAACAGTTGAGTTGACACACCCTAGTGGAGTCAAAGTAACAGCAGAGCCACAAAGAAGAACAGGGAAGAGATCCAGAACATGTATTCTGAGACAGTTGGTATACTCCATTGAGAAACAGACGATCGAAGAAGTACCTGTAGTATGTGAGTACCCGGACGTGTTTCCCGAGGAACTACCAGGACTACCACCAGACCGAGACGTAGAGTTCATAATCGAACTGCAACCAGGCACAGGGCCTATTGCCAAGAGACCGTACAGAATGTCAGTGGAAGAGCTAGAGGAACTCAAGAAGCAGCTGAAAGAGATGCTTGAAAGTGGTGTGATTCGACCAAGTGCATCCCCCTGGGGATCGCCAGTGTTGTTTGTGAAGAAGAAAGATGGGTCAATGCGCATGTGCGTAGACTATCGATCCTTGAACGCAGTAACGATCCAGAACAAGTACCCATTACCTCGAATTGATGACTTGCTAGATCAGTTGAAGAAAGCCAAATACTTCAGTAAGATTGATCTGAGATCGGGATACCACCAAATGAAGATTAGAGAAGGTGACATTCCCAAGACAGCTTTTGTAACTCGGTACGGACAGTACGAGTTCACCGTTGTGTCCTTTGGATTGACCAACGCACCTGCATACTTCATGAACATGATGAACAAGGTATTCATGGAGGAACTAGACAAGTTTGTAGTGGTGTTCATTGATGACATACTAGTTTACTCAGAAACAGCCGAAGAACATGAGAAGCATCTGAGGATTGTACTAGAGAGGCTGAGGCAACATCAACTCTACGGAAAGTTCAGCAAGTGTGAATTTTGGTTGGAGAAAGTAGCCTTTTTGGGTCACGTGTTGACAGCTGAGGGCGTAGCAGTCGACCCAGAAAAGATTGAGGCAGTAGCAGAATGGAAGCAGCCGAAGAGTGTTACAGAAATCCGAAGCTTTCTGGGATTGGCAGGATACTATAGAAGATTCATTGAGAACTTTTCCAAGATTGCCAAGCCAATGACCGAACTACTCAAGAACAATGTCCCATTCGAGTGGACGGACACATGTGAAAGAAGTTTCCAAGAACTCAAGCACAAACTCACTACAACTCCAGTATTGACCCTGCCAGATATTCGCAAAGATTTCGTAGTCTATTGCGATGCTTCAAGACAAGGTTTGGGATGTGTTCTGATGCAAGAGGGCAAGGTTGTTGCCTATGCATCGAGGCAACTGAGGAAGCATGAGGAAAACTACCCCACGCACGACTTGGAACTGGCAGCAGTGGTACACGCATTGAAGATCTGGAGGCACTATCTGATTGGCAACAAGTGCGATATCTACACAGATCACAAAAGTTTGAAGTATTTCTTCACCCAATCTGAACTGAACATGAGGCAAAGAAGATGGTTAGAATTGATCAAAGATTACGATTTGGAGATACACTACCATCCTGGCAAAGCTAATGTCGTGGCAGATGCCCTAAGTCGAAAGAGTTATTGCAACAACTTGATGATAGAAGAAAGTCAGCCAGAACTAGCGAAAGAGTTGTACATGCTGAAACTCGAGCTAGTAGAAGAAGGAAAACCCCAAGAAATGAGGGTGGAGTACAACCTAGGAGACCGTATCAAAGAAGCACAAGGAAAGTGTCCAGAAATCCAAGAAGTAAAAGAGGATATCCAACGAGGAGTAGCACCTGACTTTCGGATAGATGAAGCAGGGACAGTATGGCTGAAAAACCGTATCTGTGTACCACAGGACGAGGAAATCAGGAGAACAATTCTCTCAGAAGCTCACGAGTCCAAGTACTCGATACACCCAGGATGCACCAAGATGTATCAGGATCTGAAGGATAAGTTCTGGTGGAAGAAAATGAGAGAGGACATAGCAGAGTATGTAGCCAAGTGCGACTCTTGTCGAAGAATCAAAGCAGAACATCAAAGACCAGCAGGACTGCTGAAACCACTGGAAATTCCAATGTGGAAGTGGGAAGATATCAGCATGGACTTCGTAGTTGGCCTACCCCGCACTCAGAAAGGGAATGATGCCATTTGGGTCATAGTTGATCGATTAACGAAAGTAGCTCACTTCATACCAGTCAAAAGCACACACTCAGTAAGCAAACTAGCAGAGCTATACATAGACAACATTCTTAAGCTGCATGGGGCACCGAAAAGTATTGTGTCAGACAGAGGACCCCAATTCACGGCTCAATTCTGGCAAAGCCTACATCAAGCCATCGGGACAACCTTGGAGTATAGCACAGCTTACCACCCTCAGACGGATGGGCAGACTGAAAGAGTGAACCAAGTTCTTGAAGATTTGCTAAGGGCATGTGTCCTAGCCTACAGCACAGACTGGGAGAAGAGTCTATCCTATGCAGAATTCTCCTACAACAACAGTTACCAGGCCAGCCTACAGATGTCACCCTTTGAAGCACTCTATGGCAGAAAATGCAGAACACCTCTAATGTGGTCAGAGGTGGGAGAACGAACATTCTTTGGACCTGACATGATTGTAGAGGCAGAAGCAAATGTGGCCAAGATCCGAGAGCACCTGAAGGCAGCTCAGAGCCGACAAAAGAGCTATGCAGATAAAAGGAGACGAAATCTGGAGTTCGAAGTAGGAGACTTCGTCTATCTAAAAGTGTCACCCCTCAGAGGGCAAAAGAGATTCCAAGTGAAAGGGAAACTAGCACCCCGTTTTGTTGGACCATACCAGATACTGGAGAGAGTAGGAAAGCTAGCCTACAAGCTAGACCTACCAGAGGAACTAGCGGGAGTACACCCAGTGTTCCATGTATCTCAGCTGAGGAAGTGCCTGAGAGTACCAGAACATGAGATCAAGACAGAGGCATTAGACCTACAAGACACCTTGGAGTACCTAGAGTACCCAGAGAGGATACTAGACAGAGCAGTCAAAGAGACCAGAAGCACAGCTATCCCGTTTTGCAAAGTACAGTGGAGCAATCACTCAGAAAGGGAAGCCACTTGGGAAAAGGAGTCAGTGCTGAAGGAGAAATACCCCCACTTGTTTAAACCATAGGTAATCACAAATCTCGAGGACGAGATTCTTGTGAGGGGGGGAGACTGTAACAACCCTAAAATTCCCCATAGGATTTGTTGAGTGCAAAAATTCGAATTTAAAAATTTTTGGTGGAATTGTGTGCATGCAAACCAACATATAAGAGTGTCTTCTATTTTGCTCCCTAAATTCTTAGGCAATTTAAATTCAAATTTAAAATCCATTTGAAGTGCTAAGGATGAAATAGTGTGATTTGGATTTATTTGGATTTATTTGGATTTTTGGTTGGTTTGAATTCAAATTCTAGATTTGAATTCAAACTCTAATTGACTAAACTAATTTCCAAATCCTATTCCTGTTCGTGGGCCGAATTTCCCGAGCCAAGTCCATCTTTCCACCCTAAACTCTTCTGCCCGAGCCAGCGAACCCAGCCGGCCTGCTCGGCCTTTCGGCCCAGCACGGCCCAACCTCCTCTCCGCGTCCGCTCCGCGTCGCCGCCTTCTCTCTCGCTGACGCCGGGACCCCACCTGTCAGCTTTCTCCTCCCCCGCGTCATCGTCTTCCTCTCGCCGCTCTCTCTCCCCTCCGCGGCGCGCTGCCCGTGACCCCAACTGCCCGAGCCCCGTGCGGCCCGTCTGATGCGCGCCGCGTGTCCGCAGCCGCCCGGCCATCCCAATCTCGCCGTTTGAGCCCTAGAACCCTAGCCCTAGCGCCTATTTAACCCGCCGCCGGCCTTCTTCTTCCCCAAGCCGCGCCGCCCCTTTGGGGTTTCCTAGATCCAATTCGAGTGGGGGAGAGGGAGGAGGAGAACCAGGGGAGGGTCTGAGGAGGAGAAGAGGGCGAGAAGAGAAGCCGAGGCCTCTTCCCCGCAGCGCCGCCGCCGAAGTCGCCGCCGCCGCTCGTGGACCACCATCTCCAGGCCGAACCAAGGAGCGAGAGGAGGAGCACGAGGACCGCCGGACTGCGTCGAGTCTTCCCCGAGCTGCAGCGTACCTCTACATGACCCTAGGTGAGCCACCGCGTTTCGCCCCCTTTCTTCTGTCTCCGGCCGTTTTCCGCCGCCGCCGTCGCTGCCAGCCTCTGGGACCCGACCGTCGAGTCGTGGCCGTCTTCTTCTGCAGGAACCCAACGCCGCTGTCGCACCCGCAACCCGCCGTCGCTTGATCCCCGCAGCCGAGGCCGCCGCGGCCGAGCTCCGCTCGCCCCGCGCGCGAACGCCGAGGCCACGCGCGGCCGTGGGTGACCACGTGCCCGCGCGTGTGCACCCAGGAGCGTTCCAGCAGCTGCTGGAGCCGCACGCGCACATGCACATCCCCTTTCCGAGCACTTTTGCGCAAAACCCCGTGTCGCCGTCGTGCTCGCCGGCGTTCATGGCCGTGCCATCGCCGTCGCACGTCGGGAACCCAAGCCGAAGCCCAAGCCATCCCTGTTTCACCCCGACCGTGACCGCCGAACCCTAGCCGTGCTGTTCCGACCATTCTTGAGCCCAGCCGAGCCGTCTCCGGCCAGATCCGCCGCCGACCGTCGCCGCCGGCGCGTTTCAGTGCGCGCCGCGCGCGCGTCGCGTCGCGCCGTGGCCGTGCCACACGCAGGACCACACCAAGTCGCCACACAGCCGTGCACAGAAGATCCCAGTTCGGCCACACCTAGATCCCATGCACCCGGCTCATGTGAACCACTCTCACGGTGCACCGTGCACCCAGTCCACCAGACCCGATCCAGCAGCCAGCCCTTCGTGGGCCGAATCGCAAGTTAAGTCTGTTTAACACCCTTGAACTCTTCCGGCCCATTCGCTTTCGGCCCAATTCCAGCCCAGCCATCGTTTATTCTTTTTCTTTTTCTTTTAACAGCGCTGACGCATGGGACCCACCTGTCATACTCTGTGAGTCACTGACACATGGGGCCCACTGACCAGAGTTGACCCGCTGACCGTTGACCGTTGACCCCGTTGACCGTTGACCGGTCAACGCTGACGTCAGCAGGGCCCACTGCTGACGTCATCCTAGGCGGACCCCACTGCTGACGTCAGCATGACGTCATGCTGACGTCAGCAGGCTAATTTCTGTCTGTTTTCTTTTTCGGAAATTATTTAATATTTTCAGAAAATGATTTAAACTTCGAAAATTAATAATAAATCAACCGTAGCTCAGAAAAATATGAAACCAGTTTCTATATTTTTCTAAAATCATGATCTACGCGATAGTGTAGAGTTTGGTGTTATTTGGGTCTTCTTTCGTCGCTGTCTTAGTGTTTCTTTGCCAGTAGCCGCGTCTTATTTTCTTTCCGCGCCCCTAGGAGCTCCGGAGAGTCAGGAGGAGCCGGACTACTACAACAACTGCTTTGACGAGGACGAAGACCTTTGCCCAGGTTCACGCCCGACCATCTCTGAAATACCTATTAGACATGCAAACTAGTATGCTAGCGCTTTACTTTACTCGCATGATAAACCTGCACTGCCTTTGTTATCATCCTGTTACCTTGCTACCTACTACTCACTTTATAAATATGCTATGCTATGCATGTGTTGGGATGGTTGTGATTGATCCTCTTGGCGTGAGTTGTGGGTGGTTTGGGAGGAGTAGTGCAGCTAGGCGGTGTAAGCGAGTAAATAACAACTCGATCGTTGATCGAGGTGCTGAGGGGCTGCACTCGGGCAGTCCCTATGGGGTACCTGTTGCGGGTACATGGTTACTGGTTACTTGGGGTTGGTACTCGGTGAGTACCTGAGGAGTTTGGGCGGCAATACCTGTTATGGGTGCCGATTGCGGACCGTTGCGGCGGATCGCTTGTGATGCAGATACTCGCTTTACCGAACAATTAAGGACCGAGTCGTGCCCCCACTTCGGACTTGGGAATTACCGTGCTCACCATCTACCCAGTATGGGGAGGGTTCCAGCAAGCCTACTCTAGTGCGGCGCCGAGACTGTAGGAGAATCGAGTTTGATATGTGTAGGGGGGATTCGTTGCGGCGTAATCTCCCTGATTTACCACGGCCCCCGACTGGCCCCGGTGGGAAGGTTTCACGACCCTGGGGCAGATGTTAGATCGGATGTTTCCCGAGCCCAGGGAGACAGGATTGGCGCCGTTACTGTTTAGGGTCTTTGCTGTGGGCTGCGTCTCAGGTTGGTTGCGGACTAGCCTTGCAGCCCGGATGGATTCCTGGAGTGCCACCTCTGCAGAGTGTAAACTATACGTATAGCCGTGTCCACGGTTACGGATGACCCATTTCTGAGAAGCCCCGGCTAGCATGGGAATCTGCTTTCTTACCTCATCCTTGAATTGGGTTATGAGAGATTGGTCCAGCTGAGGCTGTTGAGACGAGGTGGGGAGGGAGCTCACCGAGTCGACTAGTGAGTGAAAGGTGTTGGTGGATAATGATTTGCGGGAACCTGCCGTGGCAGGACGAGCCCGATGGGGAATATGTGAGGCTGATGGTTGGTTTTGGGGAGTGGATGGATGTGTGTGTGAGCAGGAGTTGGTGCTGAGATGAATTTGGGTTATTGCTGCTGCTTGCATAAGAAAACCCTGGCTTAAACCTTGATTATTTCTATATCCTTAGAATAGGCCACCTTTAAAGCTTGCATCATATTATGGTTGGTGACGTGGACCTGTCCCATTTCCTTGGGGACAGACTTTGGGTTCTCAGGTGAAGACCCCGACCGCGAGTTCAACCAGGACGGGTGGTACGATTGAAGGGTGTGCGCTACGCTCAAGGATGCCTGTGGAGGAGTGGACCCTGTTGTTCTAGCTACCGCTGCGCAGATGTTTCTTATTGTCGTTTTAGCCCAGAGGGCTTGTACCAGACGCTTTGTCTTTATATGAGTCATGTAATGAATCCTTTTATCGTTGTATGGATGTGATATTCGACTAAGATGAGTTCTGTACGAGATAGCTGCTATTCTTGGGACTATCTCAAGGGTACAGGGAGTCGGGTTCTCGTTGGTGAGAATCCGGTTCGTCACACAATCCACTTTTGTTGACCCAATAGTGATGTTTTGGTTCATTTTGGTCAGTTTCGTTACCATGAGAAACTTTGCCGAAACCTTGCCAGCTGCATTTAATGCACCGGTTCAGACCAAAAAGGAAATGAATCCACCGGTTCGGGCCAGAAACTAAACGAACACACCCTATCCACTTTTTTGACAAAATAGTTATGTTTTGGTCAGTTTTGTTACCATGCGAAACTATGCCGACTGCATTTAATGCACTGATTCGGGCCAAAAAACGAATCGAATCCACCGGTTTGGGCCAGAAACAAAACGAACGCACCCAATCCACATTTTTTGACACAATATTGATGTTTTGGTTCATTTTGGTCAGTTTCCTTACCGCGCGGAACTGTGCCCAAAATCATGCCGGCTGCATGTAATGCATTGATTCGTGCCAGAAACGAAACCAATGCACCGGTTTGGGCCAGAAATAAAATGAACGCACCCAATCCACATTTTTTGACACAATAGTGATGTTTTGGTTCATTTTGGTTAGTTTCGTTTCTGCAGGGAACGGTGCCAAAAATCATGCCGGCTGCATTTAATGCACTCATTTAGGCCAGAAACGAAACGAGAAACGAAACGAATGCAATGGTTCGGGCCAGAAATAAAATGAATGCAACCAATCCAGCTTTTTGGACCAAATAGTGTTGTTT
Organism: Echinochloa phyllopogon; assembly: GCA_033239725.1. NCBI lineage: Eukaryota > Viridiplantae > Streptophyta > Magnoliopsida > Poales > Poaceae > Echinochloa > Echinochloa phyllopogon. The sequence goes on from BTCW01000018.1 coordinate 38,688,166, forward strand.
TGGTTCGTTTTGGTCAATTATGTCACCGCGCAAAACTGTGCCGTAACTATGTCGGCTGCATTTAACCTACAGGTTCGGGCCAAAAATGAAACGAATCCACCGGTTCAGGCAGAAACAAAACGAACGCACCCAATCCACATTTTTTGACACAATAGTGATGTTTTGGTTCATTTTGGTCAGTTTCCTTACCGCGCGGAACTGTGCCCAAAATCATGCCGGCTGCATTTAATGCATTGATTCGTGCCAGAAATGAAACCAATGGACCAGTTTGGGCCAGAAACGAAACAAACGCATCCAATCCACTTTTTTTACCCAATAGTGATGTTTTGGTTCATTTTGTTCAGTTTCGTTACCATTTGAAACTGTGTCGAAACCTTGCCAGCTGCATTTAATGCACCAGTTCAGACCAAAAAGGAAATGAATCCACCGGTTCGGGCCAGAAACGAAACGAACACACCCTATCCACTTTTCTGGACAAAATAGTTATATTTTGGTCTGTTTTGTTACCATGCGAAACTATGCCGACTGCATTTACTGCACTGATTCAGCCCAAAGAACGAATCGAATCCATCGATTTTGGCCAGAAACAAAACGAACGCAACCAATCAATATTTTTGGACACAATAGTGATGTTTTGGTTCATTTTGGTCAGTTTCCTTTCTGTGCGGAACTGTGCCAAAAATCATCCCAGCTGCATTTAATGCACTCATTTAGGCCAGAAACGAAACGAGAAACAAAACGACTTCAACGTTTCGGGCCAGAAATAAAATGAACGCACCCAATCCAGCTTTTTGGACCAAATAGTGTTGTTTTGGTTCATTTTAGTTAGTTACGTCACCGCGCAAAACTGTGCTGAAACCATGCCGGCTGCATTTAACGTACAGGTTCGAGCCAAAAATGAAACGAATCCACCGGTTCGGGCCAGAAACAAAACGAACGCACCCAATCCACATTTTTGGACACAATAGTAATGTTTTGGTTCATTTTGGTCAGTTTCCTTACCGCGCAGAACTGTGCCGAAAACCATTCCGGCTGCATTTAATGCATTGATTCGTGCCAGAAATGAAACCGATAGACCAGTTTGGGCCAGAAACGAAACAAACGCATCCAATCCACTTTTGTTGACCCAATAGTGATGTTTTGGTTCATTTTGGTCAGTTTCGTTACCATGAGAAACTGTGCCGAAACCTTGCCAGCTGCATTTAATGCACCGGTTCGGACCAGAAATGAAATGAATCCACCGGTTCGGGCCAGAAACGAAATGAACACACCCTATCCACTTTTTTGACAAAATAGTTATGTTTTGGTCAGTTTTGTTACCATGCGAAACTATGCCGACTGCATTTAATACATTGATTCGGGCCAAAAAACGAATCGAATCCACCGGTTTGGGCCAGAAACAAAACGAACGCACCCAATCCACATTTTTTGACACAATAGTGATGTTTTGGTTATTTTTGGTCAGTTTCCTTACCGCGCGGAACTGTGCCCAAAATCATGCCGGCTGCATGTAATGCAATGTTTCGTGCTAGAAACGAAACCAATGCACCAGTTTGGGCCAGAAACAAAATGAACGCACTCAATCCACATTTTTTGACACAATAGTGATGTTTTGGTTCATTTTGGTTAGTTTCGTTTCTGCAGGGAACGGTGCCAAAAATCATGCCGACTGCATTTAATGCACTCATTTAGGCCAGAAACGAAACGAGAAACGAAACAAATGCAATGGTTCGGGCCAGAAACAAAATGAACGCACCCAATCCAGCTTTTTGGACCAAATAGTGTTGTTTTGGTTCGTTTTGGTCATTTACGTCACCGCGCAGAACTGTGCCGAAACTATGTCGGCTGCATTTAACCTACAGGTTCGGGCCAAAAATGAAACGAATCCACCGGTTCGGGCCAGAAACGAAACGAACACACCCTATCCACTTTTTTGACAAAATAGTTATGTTTTGGTCAGTTTTGTTACCATGCGAAACTATGCCGACTGCATTTAATGCATTGATTCGGGCCAAAAAACGAATCGAATCCACCGGTTTGGGCCAGAAACAAAACGAACGCACCCAATCCACATTTTTTGACACAATAGTGATGTTTTGGTTCATTTTGGTCAGTTTCCTTACCGCGCGGAACTGTGCCCAAAATCATGCCGGCTGCATGTAATGCATTGATTCGTGCCAGAAACGAAACCAATGCACCGGTTTGGGCCAGAAACAAAATGAACGCACTCAATCCACATTTTTTGACACAATAGTGATGTTTTGGTTCATTTTGGTCAGTTTCCTTACCGCGCAGAACTGTGCCGAAAACCATTCCGGCTGCATTTAATGCATTGATTCGTGCCAGAAATGAAACCAATGGACCAGTTTGGGCCAGAAACGAAACAAACGCATCCAATCCACTTTTTTTACCCAATAGTGATGTTTTGGTTCATTTTGGTCAGTTTCGTTACCATTTGAAACTGTGTCGAAACCTTGCCAGCTGCATTTAATGCACCAGTTCAGACCAAAAAGGAAATGAATCCACCGGTTCGGGCCAGAAACGAAACGAACACACCCTATCCACTTTTCTGGACAAAATAGTTATATTTTGGTCTGTTTTGTTACCATGCGAAACTATGCCGACTGCATTTACTGCACTGATTCAGCCCAAAGAACGAATCGAATCCATCGATTTCGGCCAGAAACAAAACGAACGCAACCAATCAACATTTTTGGACACAATAGTGATGTTTTGGTTCATTTTGGTCAGTTTCCTTTCTGCGCGGAACTGTGCCAAAAATCATCCCAGCTGCATTTAATGCACTCATTTAGGCCAGAAACGAAACGAGAAACAAAACGACTTCAACGTTTCGGGCCAAAAATAAAATGAACGCACCCAATCCAGCTTTTTGGACCAAATAGTGTTGTTTTGGTTCATTTTAGTTAGTTACGTCACCGCGCAAAACTGTGCTGAAACCATGCCGGCTGCATTTAACGTACAGGTTCGAGCCAAAAATGAAACGAATCCACCGGTTCGGGCCAGAAACAAAACGAACGCACCCAATCCACATTTTTGGACACAATAGTAATGTTTTGGTTCATTTTGGTCAGTTTCCTTACCGCGCAGAACTGGGCCGAAAACCATTCCGGCTGCATTTAATGCATTGATTCGTGCCAGAAATGAAACCGATAGACCAGTTTGGGCCAGAAACGAAACAAACGCATCCAATCCACTTTTGTTGACCCAATAGTGATGTTTTGGTTCATTTTGCTCAGTTTCGTTACCATGAGAAACTGTGCCGAAACCTTGCCAGCTGCATTTAATGCACCGGTTCGGACCAGAAATGAAATGAATCCACCGGTTCGGGCCAGAAACGAAATGAACACACCCTATCCACTTTTTTGACAAAATAGTTATGTTTTGGTCAGTTTTGTTACCATGCGAAACTATGCCGACTGCATTTAATACATTGATTCGGGCCAAAAAACGAATCGAATCCACCGGTTTGGGCCAGAAACAAAACGAACGCACCCAATCCACATTTTTTGATACAATAGTGATGTTTTGGTTATTTTTGGTCAGTTTCCTTACCGCGCGGAACTGTGCCCAAAATCATGCCGGCTGCATGTAATGCAATGTTTCGTGCTAGAAACGAAACCAATGCACCAGTTTGGGCCAGAAACAAAATGAACGCACTCAATCCACATTTTTTGACACAATAGTGATGTTTTGGTTCATTTTGGTTAGTTTCGTTTTTGCAGGGAACGGTGCCAAAAATCATGCCGACTGCATTTAATGCACTCATTTAGGCCAGAAACGAAACGAGAAACGAAACAAATGCAATGGTTCGGGCCAGAAACAAAATGAACGCACCCAATCCAGCTTTTTGGACCAAATAGTGTTGTTTTGGTTCGTTTTGGTCAATTACGTCACCGCGCAGAACTGTGCCGAAACTATGTCGGCTGCATTTAACCTACAGGTTCGGGCCAAAAATGAAACGAATCCACCGGTTCGGGCCAGAAACGAAACGAACACACCCTATCCACTTTTTTGACAAAATAGTTATGTTTTGGTCAGTTTTGTTACCATGCGAAACTATGCCGACTGCATTTAATGCATGGATTCGGGCCAAAAAACGAATCGAATCCACCGGTTTGGGCCAGAAACAAAACGAACGCACCCAATCCACATTTTTTGACACAGTAGTGATGTTTTGGTTCATTTTGGTCAGTTTCCTTACCGCGCGGAACTGTGCCCAAAATCATGCCGGCTGCATGTAATGCATTGATTCGTGCCAGAAACGAAACCAATGCACCGATTTGGGCCAGAAACAAAATGAACGCACTCAATCCACATTTTTTGACACAATAGTGATGTTTTGGTTCATTTTGGTCAGTTTCCTTACCGCGCAGAACTGTGCTGAAAACCATTCCGGCTGCATTTAATGCATTGATTCGTGCCAGAAATGAAACCAATGGACCAGTTTGGGCCAGAAATGAAACAAACGCATCCAATCCACTTTTTTTACCCAATAGTGATGTTTTGGTTCATTTTGGTCAGTTTCGTTACCATGAGAAACTGTGTCGAAACCTTGCCAGCTGCATTTAATGCACCAGTTCAGACCAAAAAGGAAATGAATCCATCGGTTCGGGCCAGAAACGAAACGAACACACCCTATCCACTTTTCTGGACAAAATAGTTATGTTTTGGTCAGTTTTATTACCATGCGAAACTATGCCGACTGCATTTACTGCACTGATTCGGCCCAAAAAACGAATCGAATCCATCGATTTGGGCCAGAAACAAAACGAACGCAACCAATCAACATTTTTGGACACAATAGTGATGTTTTGGTTCATTTTGGTCAGTTTCCTTTCTGCGCGGAACTGTGCCAAAAATCATCCCAGCTGCATTTAATGCACTCATTTAGGCCAGAAACGAAACGAGAAACAAAACGACTTCAACGTTTCGGGCCAGAAATAAAATGAACGCACCCAATCCAGCTTTTTGGACCAAATAGTGTTGTTTTGGTTCATTTTAGTTAGTTACGTCACCGCGCAAAACTGTGCTGAAACCATGCCGGCTGCATTTAACGTACAGGTTCGAGCCAAAAATGAAACGAATCCACCGGTTCGGGCCAGAAACAAAACGAACGCACCCAATCCACATTTTTGGACACAATAGTAATGTTTTGGTTCATTTTGGTCAGTTTCCTTACCGCGCAGAACTGGGCCGAAAACCATTCCGGCTGCATTTAATGCATTGATTCGTGCCAGAAATGAAACCGATAGACCAGTTTGGGCTAGAAACGAAACAAACGCATCCAATCCACTTTTGTTGACCCAATAGTGATGTTTTGGTTCATTTTAGTCAGTTTCGTTACCATGAGAAACTGTGCCGAAACCTTGCCAGCTGCATTTAATGCACCGGTTCGGACCAGAAATGAAATGAATCCACCGGTTCGGGCCAGAAACGAAACGAACACACCCTATCCACTTTTTTGACAAAATAGTTATGTTTTGGTCAGTTTTGTTACCATGCGAAACTATGCCGACTGCATTTAATACATTGATTCGGGCCAAAAAACGAATCGAATCCACCGGTTTGGGCCAGAAACAAAACGAACGCACCCAATCCACATTTTTTGACACAATAGTGATGTTTTGGTTATTTTTGGTCAGTTTCCTTACCGCGCGGAACTGTACCCAAAATCATGCCGGCTGCATGTAATGCAATGATTCGTGCTAGAAACGAAACCAATGCACCAGTTTGGGCCAGAAACAAAATGAACGCACTCAATCCACATTTTTTGACACAATAGTGATGTTTTGGTTCATTTTGGTTAGTTTCGTTTCTGCAGGGAACGGTGCCAAAAATCATGCCGACTGCATTTAATGCACTCATTTAGGCCAGAAACGAAACGAGAAACGAAACGAATGCAATGGTTCGGGCCAGAAACGAAACAAACGCACCCAATCCAGCTTTTTGGACCAAATAGTGTTGTTTTGGTTCGTTTTGGTCAATTACGTCACCGCGCAGAACTGTGCCGAAACTATGTCGGCTGCATTTAACCTACAGGTTCGGGCCAAAAATGAAACGAATCCACCGGTTCGGGCCAGAAACGAAACGAACACACCCTATCCACTTTTTTGACAAAATAGTTATGTTTTGGTCAGTTTTGTTACCATGCGAAACTATGCCGACTGCATTTAATGCATTGATTCGGGCCAAAAAACGAATCGAATCCACCGGTTTGGGCCAGAAACAAAACGAACGCACCCAATCCACATTTTTTGACACAATAGTGATGTTTTGGTTCATTTTGGTCAGTTTCCTTACCGCGCGGAACTGTGCCCAAAATCATGCCGGCTGCATGTAATGCATTGATTCGTGCCAGAAACGAAACCAATGCACCGGTTTGGGCCAGAAACAAAATGAACGCACTCAATCCACATTTTTTGACACAATAGTGATGTTTTGGTTCATTTTGGTCAGTTTCCTTACCGCGCAGAACTGTGCCGAAAACCATTCCGGCTGCATTTAATGCATTGATTCGTGCCAGAAATGAAACCAATGGACCAGTTTGGGCCAGAAACGAAACAAACGCATCCAATCCACTTTTTTTACCCAATAGTGATGTTTTGGTTCATTTTGGTCAGTTTCGTTACCATGAGAAACTGTGTCGCAACCTTGCCAGCTGCATTTAATGCACCAGTTCAGACCAAAAAGGAAATGAATCCACCGGTTCGGGCCAGAAACGAAACGAACACACCCTCTCCACTTTTCTGGACAAAATAGTTATGTTTTGGTCAGTTTTGTTACCATGCGAAACTATGCCGACTGCATTTACTGCACTGATTCGGCCCAAAAAACAAATCGAATCCATCGATTTGGGCTAGAAACAAAACGAACGCAACCAATCAACATTTTTGGACACAATAGTGATGTTTTGGTTTATTTTGGTCAGTTTCCTTTCTGCGTGGAACTGTGCCAAAAATCATCCCAGCTGCATTTAATGCACTCATTTAGGCCAGAAACGAAACGAGAAACAAAATGACTTCAACGTTTCGGGCCAGGAATAAAATGAACGCACCCAATCCAGCTTTTTGGACCAAATAGTGTTGTTTTGGTTCATTTTAGTTAGTTACGTCACCGCGCAAAACTGTGCCGAAACCATGCCGGCTGCATTTAACGTACAGGTTCGAGCCAAAAATGAAACGAATCCACCGGTTCGGGCCAGAAACAAAACGAACGCACCCAATCCACATTTTTGGACACAATAGTGATGTTTTGGTTCATTTTGGTCAGTTTCTTTACCGCGCGGAACTGTGCCCAAAATCATGGCGGCTGCATGTAATGCATTGATTCGTGCCAGAAACGAAATCAATGTACCGGTTCAGGCAGAAACAAAATGAACGCACCCAATCAACATTTTTTGACACAATAGTGATGTTTTGGTTCATTTTGGTCAGTTTCCTTACCGCGCAGAACTGTGCCGAAAACCATTCCGGCTGCATTTAATGCATTGATTCGTGCCAGAAATGAAACCAATGGACCAGTTTGGGCCAGAAACGAAACAAACGCATCCAATCCATTTTTTTTACCCAGTAGTGATGTTTTGGTTCATTTTGGTCAGTTTCGTTACCATGAGAAACAGTGCCGAAACTTTGCCAGCTGCATTTAATGCACCGGTTCAGACCAAAAAGGAAATGAATCCATCGGTTCGGGCCAGAAACGAAACGAACACACCCTATCCACTTTTCTGGACAAAATAGTTATGTTTTGGTCAGTTTTGTTACCATGCGAAACTATGCCGACTGCATTTAATGCATTGATTCGGGCCAAAAAACGAATCGAATCCACCGGTTTGGGCCAGAAACAAAACGAACGCACCCAATCCACATTTTTTGACACAATAGTGATGTTTTGGTTCATTTTGGTCAGTTTCCTTACCGCGCGGAACTGTGCCCAAAATCATGCCGGCTGCATGTAATGCATTGATTCGTGCCAGAAATGAAACCAATGCACCGGTTTGGGCCAGAAACAAAATGAACGCACTCAATCCACATTTTTTGACACAATAGTGATGTTTTGGTTCATTTTGGTCAGTTTCCTTACCGCGCAGAACTGTGCCGAAAACCATTCCGGCTGCATTTAATGCATTGATTCGTGCCAGAAATGAAACCAATGGACCAGTTTGGGCCAGAAACGAAACAAACGCATCCAATCCACTTTTTTTACCCAATAGTGATGTTTTGGTTCATTTTGGTCAGTTTCGTTACCATGAGAAACTGTGTCGCAACCTTGCCAGCTGCATTTAATGCACCAGTTCAGACCAAAAAGGAAATGAATCCACCGGTTCGGGCCAGAAACGAAACGAACACACCCTCTCCACTTTTCTGGACAAAATAGTTATGTTTTGGTCAGTTTTGTTACCATGCGAAACTATGCCGACTGCATTTACTGCACTGATTCGGCCCAAAAAACAAATCGAATCCATCGATTTGGGCCAGAAACAAAACGAACGCAACCAATCAACATTTTTGGACACAATAGTGATGTTTTGGTTTATTTTGGTCAGTTTCCTTTCTGCGTGGAACTGTGCCAAAAATCATCCCAGCTGCATTTAATGCACTCATTTAGGCCAGAAACGAAACGAGAAACAAAATGACTTCAACGTTTCGGGCCAGGAATAAAATGAACGCACCCAATCCAGCTTTTTGGACCAAATAGTGTTGTTTTGGTTCATTTTAGTTAGTTACGTCACCGCGCAAAACTGTGCCGAAACCATGCCGGCTGCATTTAACGTACAGGTTCGAGCCAAAAATGAAACGAATCCACCGGTTCGGGCCAGAAACAAAACGAACGCACCCAATCCACATTTTTGGACACAATAGTGATGTTTTGGTTCATTTTGGTCAGTTTCTTTACCGCGCGGAACTGTGCCCAAAATCATGGCGGCTGCATGTAATGCATTGATTCGTGCCAGAAACGAAATCAATGTACCGGTTCAGGCAGAAACAAAATGAACGCACCCAATCAACATTTTTTGACACAATAGTGATGTTTTGGTTCATTTTGGTCAGTTTCCTTACCGCGCAGAACTGTGCCGAAAACCATTCCGGCTGCATTTAATGCATTGATTCGTGCCAGAAATGAAACCAATGGACCAGTTTGGGCCAGAAACGAAACAAACGCATCCAATCCATTTTTTTTACCCAGTAGTGATGTTTTGGTTCATTTTGGTCAGTTTCGTTACCATGAGAAACTGTGCCGAAACTTTGCCAGCTGCATTTAATGCACCGGTTCAGACCAAAAAGGAAATGAATCCATCGGTTCGGGCCAGAAACGAAACGAACACACCCTATCCACTTTTCTGGACAAAATAGTTATGTTTTGGTCAGTTTTGTTACCATGCGAAACTATGCCGACTGCATTTACTGCACTGATTCGGCCCAAAAAACGAATCGAATCCATCGATTTGGGCCAGAAACAAAACGAACGCAACCAATCAATATTTTTGGACACAATAGTGATGTTTTGGTTCATTTTGGTCAGTTTCCTTTCTGCGCGGAACTGTGCCAAAAATCATCCCAGCTGCATTTAATGCACTCATTTAGGCCAGAAACGAAACGAGAAACAAAACCACTTCAACGTTTCGGGCCAGAAATAAAATGAACGCACCCAATCCAGCTTGTTGGACCAAATAGTGTTGTTTTGGTTCATTTTAGTTAGTTACGTCACCGCGCAAAACTGTGCTGAAACCATGCCGGCTGCATTTAACGTACAGGTTCGAGCCAAAAATGAAACGAATCCACCGGTTCGGGCCAGAAACAAAACGAACGCACCCAATCCACATTTTTGGACACAATAGTAATGTTTTGGTTCATTTTGGTCAGTTTCCTTACCGCGCAGAACTGGGCCGAAAACCATTCCGGCTGCATTTAATGCATTGATTCGTGCCAGAAATGAAACCGATAGACCAGTTTGGGCCAGAAACGAAACAAACGCATCCAATCCACTTTTGTTGACCCAATAGTGATGTTTTGGTTCATTTTGGTCAGTTTCGTTACCATGAGAAACTGTGCCGAAACCTTGCCAGCTGCATTTAATGCACCGGTTCGGACCAGAAATGAAATGAATCCACCGGTTCGGGCCAGAAACGAAATGAACACACCCTATCCACTTTTTTGACAAAATAGTTATGTTTTGGTCAGTTTTGTTACCATGCGAAACTATGCCGACTGCATTTAATACATTGATTCGGGCCAAAAAACGAATCGAATCCACCGGTTTGGGCCAGAAACAAAACGAACGCACCCAATCCACATTTTTTGACACAATAGTGATGTTTTGGTTATTTTTGGTCAGTTTCCTTACCGCGCGGAACTGTGCCCAAAATCATGCCGGCTGCATGTAATGCAATGTTTCGTGCTAGAAACGAAACCAATGCACCAGTTTGGGCCAGAAACAAAATGAACGCACTCAATCCACATTTTTTGACACAATAGTGATGTTTTGGTTCATTTTGGTTAGTTTCGTTTTTGCAGGGAACGGTGCCAAAAATCATGCCGACTGCATTTAATGCACTCATTTAGGCCAGAAACGAAACGAGAAACGAAACAAATGCAATGGTTCGGGCCAGAAACAAAATGAACGCACCCAATCCAGCTTTTTGGACCAAATAGTGTTGTTTTGGTTCGTTTTGGTCAATTACGTCACCGCGCAGAACTGTGCCGAAACTATGTCGGCTGCATTTAACCTACAGGTTCGGGCCAAAAATGAAACGAATCCACCGGTTCGGGCCAGAAACGAAACGAACACACCCTATCCACTTTTTTGACAAAATAGTTATGTTTTGGTCAGTTTTGTTACCATGCGAAACTATGCCGACTGCATTTAATGCATGGATTCGGGCCAAAAAACGAATCGAATCCACCGGTTTGGGCCAGAAACAAAACGAACGCACCCAATCCACATTTTTTGACACAGTAGTGATGTTTTGGTTCATTTTGGTCAGTTTCCTTACCGCGCGGAACTGTGCCCAAAATCATGCCGGCTGCATGTAATGCATTGATTCGTGCCAGAAACGAAACCAATGCACCGATTTGGGCCAGAAACAAAATGAACGCACTCAATCCACATTTTTTGACACAATAGTGATGTTTTGGTTCATTTTGGTCAGTTTCCTTACCGCGCAGAACTGTGCTGAAAACCATTCCGGCTGCATTTAATGCATTGATTCGTGCCAGAAATGAAACCAATGGACCAGTTTGGGCCAGAAATGAAACAAACGCATCCAATCCACTTTTTTTACCCAATAGTGATGTTTTGGTTCATTTTGGTCAGTTTCGTTACCATGAGAAACTGTGTCGAAACCTTGCCAGCTGCATTTAATGCACCAGTTCAGACCAAAAAGGAAATGAATCCATCGGTTCGGGCCAGAAACGAAACGAACACACCCTATCCACTTTTCTGGACAAAATAGTTATGTTTTGGTCAGTTTTATTACCATGCGAAACTATGCCGACTGCATTTACTGCACTGATTCGGCCCAAAAAACGAATCGAATCCATCGATTTGGGCCAGAAACAAAACGAACGCAACCAATCAACATTTTTGGACACAATAGTGATGTTTTGGTTCATTTTGGTCAGTTTCCTTTCTGCGCGGAACTGTGCCAAAAATCATCCCAGCTGCATTTAATGCACTCATTTAGGCCAGAAACGAAACGAGAAACAAAACGACTTCAACGTTTCGGGCCAGAAATAAAATGAACGCACCCAATCCAGCTTTTTGGACCAAATAGTGTTGTTTTGGTTCATTTTAGTTAGTTACGTCACCGCGCAAAACTGTGCTGAAACCATGCCGGCTGCATTTAACGTACAGGTTCGAGCCAAAAATGAAACGAATCCACCGGTTCGGGCCAGAAACAAAACGAACGCACCCAATCCACATTTTTGGACACAATAGTAATGTTTTGGTTCATTTTGGTCAGTTTCCTTACCGCGCAGAACTGGGCCGAAAACCATTCCGGCTGCATTTAATGCATTGATTCGTGCCAGAAATGAAACCGATAGACCAGTTTGGGCTAGAAACGAAACAAACGCATCCAATCCACTTTTGTTGACCCAATAGTGATGTTTTGGTTCATTTTAGTCAGTTTCGTTACCATGAGAAACTGTGCCGAAACCTTGCCAGCTGCATTTAATGCACCGGTTCGGACCAGAAATGAAATGAATCCACCGGTTCGGGCCAGAAACGAAACGAACACACCCTATCCACTTTTTTGACAAAATAGTTATGTTTTGGTCAGTTTTGTTACCATGCGAAACTATGCCGACTGCATTTAATACATTGATTCGGGCCAAAAAACGAATCGAATCCACCGGTTTGGGCCAGAAACAAAACGAACGCACCCAATCCACATTTTTTGACACAATAGTGATGTTTTGGTTATTTTTGGTCAGTTTCCTTACCGCGCGGAACTGTACCCAAAATCATGCCGGCTGCATGTAATGCAATGATTCGTGCTAGAAACGAAACCAATGCACCAGTTTGGGCCAGAAACAAAATGAACGCACTCAATCCACATTTTTTGACACAATAGTGATGTTTTGGTTCATTTTGGTTAGTTTCGTTTCTGCAGGGAACGGTGCCAAAAATCATGCCGACTGCATTTAATGCACTCATTTAGGCCAGAAACGAAACGAGAAACGAAACGAATGCAATGGTTCGGGCCAGAAACGAAACAAACGCACCCAATCCAGCTTTTTGGACCAAATAGTGTTGTTTTGGTTCGTTTTGGTCAATTACGTCACCGCGCAGAACTGTGCCGAAACTATGTCGGCTGCATTTAACCTACAGGTTCGGGCCAAAAATGAAACGAATCCACCGGTTCGGGCCAGAAACGAAACGAACACACCCTATCCACTTTTTTGACAAAATAGTTATGTTTTGGTCAGTTTTGTTACCATGCGAAACTATGCCGACTGCATTTAATGCATTGATTCGGGCCAAAAAACGAATCGAATCCACCGGTTTGGGCCAGAAACAAAACGAACGCACCCAATCCACATTTTTTGACACAATAGTGATGTTTTGGTTCATTTTGGTCAGTTTCCTTACCGCGCGGAACTGTGCCCAAAATCATGCCGGCTGCATGTAATGCATTGATTCGTGCCAGAAACGAAACCAATGCACCGGTTTGGGCCAGAAACAAAATGAACGCACTCAATCCACATTTTTTGACACAATAGTGATGTTTTGGTTCATTTTGGTCAGTTTCCTTACCGCGCAGAACTGTGCCGAAAACCATTCCGGCTGCATTTAATGCATTGATTCGTGCCAGAAATGAAACCAATGGACCAGTTTGGGCCAGAAACGAAACAAACGCATCCAATCCACTTTTTTTACCCAATAGTGATGTTTTGGTTCATTTTGGTCAGTTTCGTTACCATGAGAAACTGTGTCGCAACCTTGCCAGCTGCATTTAATGCACCAGTTCAGACCAAAAAGGAAATGAATCCACCGGTTCGGGCCAGAAACGAAACGAACACACCCTCTCCACTTTTCTGGACAAAATAGTTATGTTTTGGTCAGTTTTGTTACCATGCGAAACTATGCCGACTGCATTTACTGCACTGATTCGGCCCAAAAAACAAATCGAATCCATCGATTTGGGCTAGAAACAAAACGAACGCAACCAATCAACATTTTTGGACACAATAGTGATGTTTTGGTTTATTTTGGTCAGTTTCCTTTCTGCGTGGAACTGTGCCAAAAATCATCCCAGCTGCATTTAATGCACTCATTTAGGCCAGAAACGAAACGAGAAACAAAATGACTTCAACGTTTCGGGCCAGGAATAAAATGAACGCACCCAATCCAGCTTTTTGGACCAAATAGTGTTGTTTTGGTTCATTTTAGTTAGTTACGTCACCGCGCAAAACTGTGCCGAAACCATGCCGGCTGCATTTAACGTACAGGTTCGAGCCAAAAATGAAACGAATCCACCGGTTCGGGCCAGAAACAAAACGAACGCACCCAATCCACATTTTTGGACACAATAGTGATGTTTTGGTTCATTTTGGTCAGTTTCTTTACCGCGCGGAACTGTGCCCAAAATCATGGCGGCTGCATGTAATGCATTGATTCGTGCCAGAAACGAAATCAATGTACCGGTTCAGGCAGAAACAAAATGAACGCACCCAATCAACATTTTTTGACACAATAGTGATGTTTTGGTTCATTTTGGTCAGTTTCCTTACCGCGCAGAACTGTGCCGAAAACCATTCCGGCTGCATTTAATGCATTGATTCGTGCCAGAAATGAAACCAATGGACCAGTTTGGGCCAGAAACGAAACAAACGCATCCAATCCATTTTTTTTACCCAGTAGTGATGTTTTGGTTCATTTTGGTCAGTTTCGTTACCATGAGAAACAGTGCCGAAACTTTGCCAGCTGCATTTAATGCACCGGTTCAGACCAAAAAGGAAATGAATCCATCGGTTCGGGCCAGAAACGAAACGAACACACCCTATCCACTTTTCTGGACAAAATAGTTATGTTTTGGTCAGTTTTGTTACCATGCGAAACTATGCCGACTGCATTTAATGCATTGATTCGGGCCAAAAAACGAATCGAATCCACCGGTTTGGGCCAGAAACAAAACGAACGCACCCAATCCACATTTTTTGACACAATAGTGATGTTTTGGTTCATTTTGGTCAGTTTCCTTACCGCGCGGAACTGTGCCCAAAATCATGCCGGCTGCATGTAATGCATTGATTCGTGCCAGAAATGAAACCAATGCACCGGTTTGGGCCAGAAACAAAATGAACGCACTCAATCCACATTTTTTGACACAATAGTGATGTTTTGGTTCATTTTGGTCAGTTTCCTTACCGCGCAGAACTGTGCCGAAAACCATTCCGGCTGCATTTAATGCATTGATTCGTGCCAGAAATGAAACCAATGGACCAGTTTGGGCCAGAAACGAAACAAACGCATCCAATCCACTTTTTTTACCCAATAGTGATGTTTTGGTTCATTTTGGTCAGTTTCGTTACCATGAGAAACTGTGTCGCAACCTTGCCAGCTGCATTTAATGCACCAGTTCAGACCAAAAAGGAAATGAATCCACCGGTTCGGGCCAGAAACGAAACGAACACACCCTCTCCACTTTTCTGGACAAAATAGTTATGTTTTGGTCAGTTTTGTTACCATGCGAAACTATGCCGACTGCATTTACTGCACTGATTCGGCCCAAAAAACAAATCGAATCCATCGATTTGGGCCAGAAACAAAACGAACGCAACCAATCAACATTTTTGGACACAATAGTGATGTTTTGGTTTATTTTGGTCAGTTTCCTTTCTGCGTGGAACTGTGCCAAAAATCATCCCAGCTGCATTTAATGCACTCATTTAGGCCAGAAACGAAACGAGAAACAAAATGACTTCAACGTTTCGGGCCAGGAATAAAATGAACGCACCCAATCCAGCTTTTTGGACCAAATAGTGTTGTTTTGGTTCATTTTAGTTAGTTACGTCACCGCGCAAAACTGTGCCGAAACCATGCCGGCTGCATTTAACGTACAGGTTCGAGCCAAAAATGAAACGAATCCACCGGTTCGGGCCAGAAACAAAACGAACGCACCCAATCCACATTTTTGGACACAATAGTGATGTTTTGGTTCATTTTGGTCAGTTTCTTTACCGCGCGGAACTGTGCCCAAAATCATGGCGGCTGCATGTAATGCATTGATTCGTGCCAGAAACGAAATCAATGTACCGGTTCAGGCAGAAACAAAATGAACGCACCCAATCAACATTTTTTGACACAATAGTGATGTTTTGGTTCATTTTGGTCAGTTTCCTTACCGCGCAGAACTGTGCCGAAAACCATTCCGGCTGCATTTAATGCATTGATTCGTGCCAGAAATGAAACCAATGGACCAGTTTGGGCCAGAAACGAAACAAACGCAT
Organism: Echinochloa phyllopogon; assembly: GCA_033239725.1. NCBI lineage: Eukaryota > Viridiplantae > Streptophyta > Magnoliopsida > Poales > Poaceae > Echinochloa > Echinochloa phyllopogon. The sequence continues at coordinate 38,704,137 of BTCW01000018.1, forward strand.
CCAATCCATTTTTTTTACCCAGTAGTGATGTTTTGGTTCATTTTGGTCAGTTTCGTTACCATGAGAAACTGTGCCGAAACTTTGCCAGCTGCATTTAATGCACCGGTTCAGACCAAAAAGGAAATGAATCCATCGGTTCGGGCCAGAAACGAAACGAACACACCCTATCCACTTTTCTGGACAAAATAGTTATGTTTTGGTCAGTTTTGTTACCATGCGAAACTATGCCGACTGCATTTACTGCACTGATTCGGCCCAAAAAACGAATCGAATCCATCGATTTGGGCCAGAAACAAAACGAACGCAACCAATCAATATTTTTGGACACAATAGTGATGTTTTGGTTCATTTTGGTCAGTTTCCTTTCTGCGCGGAACTGTGCCAAAAATCATCCCAGCTGCATTTAATGCACTCATTTAGGCCAGAAACGAAACGAGAAACAAAACCACTTCAACGTTTCGGGCCAGAAATAAAATGAACGCACCCAATCCAGCTTGTTGGACCAAATAGTGTTGTTTTGGTTCATTTTAGTTAGTTACGTCACCGCGCAAAACTGTGCTGAAACCATGCCGGCTGCATTTAACGTACAGGTTCGAGCCAAAAATGAAACGAATCCACCGGTTCGGGCCAGAAACAAAACGAACGCACCCAATCCACATTTTTGGACACAATAGTAATGTTTTGGTTCATTTTGGTCAGTTTCCCTACCGCGCAGAACTGTGCCGAAAACCATTCCGGCTGCATTTAATGCATTGATTCGTGCCAGAAATGAAACCGATAGACCAGTTTGGGCCAGAAACGAAACAAACGCATCCAATCCACTTTTGTTGACCCAATAGTGATGTTTTGGTTCATTTTGGTCAGTTTCGTTACCATGAGAAACTGTGCCGAAACCTTGCCAGCTGCATTTAATGCACCGGTTCGGACCAGAAATGAAATGAATCCACCGGTTCGGGCCAGAAACGAAACGAACACACCCTATCCACTTTTTTGACAAAATAGTTATGTTTTGGTCAGTTTTGTTACCATGCGAAACTATGCCGACTGCATTTAATACATTGATTCGGGCCAAAAAACGAATCGAATCCACCGGTTTGGGCCAGAAACAAAACGAACGCACCCAATCCACATTTTTTGACACAATAGTGATGTTTTGGTTATTTTTGGTCAGTTTCCTTACCGCGCGGAACTGTACCCAAAATCATGCCGGCTGCATGTAATGCAATGATTCGTGCTAGAAACGAAACCAATGCACCAGTTTGGGCCAGAAACAAAATGAACGCACTCAATCCACATTTTTTGACACAATAGTGATGTTTTGGTTCATTTTGGTTAGTTTCGTTTCTGCAGGGAACGGTGCCAAAAATCATGCCGACTGCATTTAATGCACTCATTTAGGCCAGAAACGAAACGAGAAACGAAACGAATGCAATGGTTCGGGCCAGAAACGAAACAAACGCACCCAATCCAGCTTTTTGGACCAAATAGTGTTGTTTTGGTTCGTTTTGGTCAATTACGTCACCGCGCAGAACTGTGCCGAAACTATGTCGGCTGCATTTAACCTACAGGTTCGGGCCAAAAATGAAACGAATCCACCGGTTCGGGCCAGAAACGAAACGAACACACCCTATCCACTTTTTTGACAAAATAGTTATGTTTTGGTCAGTTTTGTTACCATGCGAAACTATGCCGACTGCATTTAATGCATTGATTCGGGCCAAAAAACGAATCGAATCCACCGGTTTGGGCCAGAAACAAAACGAACGCACCCAATCCACATTTTTTGACACAATAGTGATGTTTTGGTTCATTTTGGTCAGTTTCCTTACCGCGCGGAACTGTGCCCAAAATCATGCCGGCTGCATGTAATGCATTGATTCGTGCCAGAAACGAAACCAATGCACCGGTTTGGGCCAGAAACAAAATGAACGCACTCAATCCACATTTTTTGACACAATAGTGATGTTTTGGTTCATTTTGGTCAGTTTCCTTACCGCGCAGAACTGTGCCGAAAACCATTCCGGCTGCATTTAATGCATTGATTCGTGCCAGAAATGAAACCAATGGACCAGTTTGGGCCAGAAACGAAACAAACGCATCCAATCCACTTTTTTTACCCAATAGTGATGTTTTGGTTCATTTTGGTCAGTTTCGTTACCATGAGAAACTGTGTCGCAACCTTGCCAGCTGCATTTAATGCACCAGTTCAGACCAAAAAGGAAATGAATCCACCGGTTCGGGCCAGAAACGAAACGAACACACCCTCTCCACTTTTCTGGACAAAATAGTTATGTTTTGGTCAGTTTTGTTACCATGCGAAACTATGCCGACTGCACTGATTCGGCCCAAAAAACAAATCGAATCCATCGATTTGGGCTAGAAACAAAACGAACGCAACCAATCAACATTTTTGGACACAATAGTGATGTTTTGGTTTATTTTGGTCAGTTTCCTTTCTGCGTGGAACTGTGCCAAAAATCATCCCAGCTGCATTTAATGCACTCATTTAGGCCAGAAACGAAACGAGAAACAAAATGACTTCAACGTTTCGGGCCAGGAATAAAATGAACGCACCCAATCCAGCTTTTTGGACCAAATAGTGTTGTTTTGGTTCATTTTAGTTAGTTACGTCACCGCGCAAAACTGTGCCGAAACCATGCCGGCTGCATTTAACGTACAGGTTCGAGCCAAAAATGAAACGAATCCACCGGTTCGGGCCAGAAACAAAACGAACGCACCCAATCCACATTTTTGGACACAATAGTGATGTTTTGGTTCATTTTGGTCAGTTTCTTTACCGCGCGGAACTGTGCCCAAAATCATGGCGGCTGCATGTAATGCATTGATTCGTGCCAGAAACGAAATCAATGTACCGGTTCAGGCAGAAACAAAATGAACGCACCCAATCAACATTTTTTGACACAATAGTGATGTTTTGGTTCATTTTGGTCAGTTTCCTTACCGCGCAGAACTGTGCCGAAAACCATTCCGGCTGCATTTAATGCATTGATTCGTGCCAGAAATGAAACCAATGGACCAGTTTGGGCCAGAAACGAAACAAACGCATCCAATCCATTTTTTTTACCCAGTAGTGATGTTTTGGTTCATTTTGGTCAGTTTCGTTACCATGAGAAACAGTGCCGAAACTTTGCCAGCTGCATTTAATGCACCGGTTCAGACCAAAAAGGAAATGAATCCATCGGTTCGGGCCAGAAACGAAACGAACACACCCTATCCACTTTTCTGGACAAAATAGTTATGTTTTGGTCAGTTTTGTTACCATGCGAAACTATGCCGACTGCATTTAATGCATTGATTCGGGCCAAAAAACGAATCGAATCCACCGGTTTGGGCCAGAAACAAAACGAACGCACCCAATCCACATTTTTTGACACAATAGTGATGTTTTGGTTCATTTTGGTCAGTTTCCTTACCGCGCGGAACTGTGCCCAAAATCATGCCGGCTGCATGTAATGCATTGATTCGTGCCAGAAATGAAACCAATGCACCGGTTTGGGCCAGAAACAAAATGAACGCACTCAATCCACATTTTTTGACACAATAGTGATGTTTTGGTTCATTTTGGTCAGTTTCCTTACCGCGCAGAACTGTGCCGAAAACCATTCCGGCTGCATTTAATGCATTGATTCGTGCCAGAAATGAAACCAATGGACCAGTTTGGGCCAGAAACGAAACAAACGCATCCAATCCACTTTTTTTACCCAATAGTGATGTTTTGGTTCATTTTGGTCAGTTTCGTTACCATGAGAAACTGTGTCGCAACCTTGCCAGCTGCATTTAATGCACCAGTTCAGACCAAAAAGGAAATGAATCCACCGGTTCGGGCCAGAAACGAAACGAACACACCCTCTCCACTTTTCTGGACAAAATAGTTATGTTTTGGTCAGTTTTGTTACCATGCGAAACTATGCCGACTGCATTTACTGCACTGATTCGGCCCAAAAAACAAATCGAATCCATCGATTTGGGCCAGAAACAAAACGAACGCAACCAATCAACATTTTTGGACACAATAGTGATGTTTTGGTTTATTTTGGTCAGTTTCCTTTCTGCGTGGAACTGTGCCAAAAATCATCCCAGCTGCATTTAATGCACTCATTTAGGCCAGAAACGAAACGAGAAACAAAATGACTTCAACGTTTCGGGCCAGGAATAAAATGAACGCACCCAATCCAGCTTTTTGGACCAAATAGTGTTGTTTTGGTTCATTTTAGTTAGTTACGTCACCGCGCAAAACTGTGCCGAAACCATGCCGGCTGCATTTAACGTACAGGTTCGAGCCAAAAATGAAACGAATCCACCGGTTCGGGCCAGAAACAAAACGAACGCACCCAATCCACATTTTTGGACACAATAGTGATGTTTTGGTTCATTTTGGTCAGTTTCTTTACCGCGCGGAACTGTGCCCAAAATCATGGCGGCTGCATGTAATGCATTGATTCGTGCCAGAAACGAAATCAATGTACCGGTTCAGGCAGAAACAAAATGAACGCACCCAATCAACATTTTTTGACACAATAGTGATGTTTTGGTTCATTTTGGTCAGTTTCCTTACCGCGCAGAACTGTGCCGAAAACCATTCCGGCTGCATTTAATGCATTGATTCGTGCCAGAAATGAAACCAATGGACCAGTTTGGGCCAGAAACGAAACAAACGCATCCAATCCATTTTTTTTACCCAGTAGTGATGTTTTGGTTCATTTTGGTCAGTTTCGTTACCATTAGAAACTGTGCCGAAACTTTGCCAGCTGCATTTAATGCACCGGTTCAGACCAAAAAGGAAATGAATCCATCGGTTCGGGCCAGAAACGAAACGAACACACCCTATCCACTTTTCTGGACAAAATAGTTATGTTTTGGTCAGTTTTGTTACCATGCGAAACTATGCCGACTGCATTTACTGCACTGATTCGGCCCAAAAAACGAATCGAATCCATCGATTTGGGCCAGAAACAAAACGAACGCAACCAATCAATATTTTTGGACACAATAGTGATGTTTTGGTTCATTTTGGTCAGTTTCCTTTCTGCGCGGAACTGTGCCAAAAATCATCCCAGCTGCATTTAATGCACTCATTTAGGCCAGAAACGAAACGAGAAACAAAACCACTTCAACGTTTCGGGCCAGAAATAAAATGAACGCACCCAATCCAGCTTGTTGGACCAAATAGTGTTGTTTTGGTTCATTTTAGTTAGTTACGTCACCGCGCAAAACTGTGCTGAAACCATGCCGGCTGCATTTAACGTACAGGTTCGAGCCAAAAATGAAACGAATCCACCGGTTCGGGCCAGAAACAAAACGAACGCACCCAATCCACATTTTTGGACACAATAGTAATGTTTTGGTTCATTTTGGTCAGTTTCCCTACCGCGCAGAACTGTGCCGAAAACCATTCCGGCTGCATTTAATGCATTGATTCGTGCCAGAAATGAAACCGATAGACCAGTTTGGGCCAGAAACGAAACAAACGCATCCAATCCACTTTTGTTGACCCAATAGTGATGTTTTGGTTCATTTTGGTCAGTTTCGTTACCATGAGAAACTGTGCCGAAACCTTGCCAGCTGCATTTAATGCACCGGTTCGGACCAGAAATGAAATGAATCCACCGGTTCGGGCCAGAAACGAAACGAACACACCCTATCCACTTTTTTGACAAAATAGTTATGTTTTGGTCAGTTTTGTTACCATGCGAAACTATGCCGACTGCATTTAATACATTGATTCGGGCCAAAAAACGAATCGAATCCACCGGTTTGGGCCAGAAACAAAACGAACGCACCCAATCCACATTTTTTGACACAATAGTAATGTTTTGGTTATTTTTGGTCAGTTTCCTTACCGCGCGGAACTGTGCCCAAAATCATGCCGGCTGCATGTAATGCAATGATTCGTGCTAGAAACAAAACCAATGCACCAGTTTGGGCCAGAAACAAAATGAACGCACTCAATCCACATTTTTTGACACAATAGTGATGTTTTGGTTCATTTTGGTTAGTTTCGTTTCTGCACGGAACGGTGCCAAAAATCATGCCGACTGCATTTAATGCACTCATTTAGGCCAGAAACGAAACGAGAAACGAAACGAATGCAATGGTTCGGGCCAGAAACAAAATTAACGCACCCAATCCAGCTTTTTGGACCAAATAGTGTTGTTTTGGTCAATTACGTCACCGCGCAGAACTGTGCCGAAACTATGTCGGCTGCATTTAACCTACAGGTTCGGGCCAAAAATGAAACGAATCCACCGGTTCGGGCCAGAAACGAAATGAACACACCCTATCCACTTTTTTGACAAAATAGTTATGTTTTGGTCAGTTTTGTTACCATGCGAAACTATGCCGACTGCATTTAATGCATTGATTCGGGCCAAAAAACGAATCGAATCCACCGGTTTGGGCCAGAAACAAAACGAACGCACCCAATCCACATTTTTTGACACAATAGTGATGTTTTGGTTCATTTTGGTCAGTTTCCTTACCGCGCGGAACTGTGACCAAAATCATGCCGGCTGCATGTAATGCACTGATTCGTGCCAGAAACGAAACCAATGCACCGGTTTTTGCCAGAAACAAAATGAACGCACTCAATCCACATTTTTTGACACAATAGTGATGTTTTGGTTCATTTTGGTCAGTTTCCTTACCGCGCAGAACTGTGCCGAAAACCATTCCGGCTGCATTTAATGCATTGATTCGTGCCAGAAATGAAACCAATGGACCAGTTTGGGCCAGAAACGAAACAAACGCATCCAATCCACTTTTTTTACCCAATAGTGATGTTTTGGTTCATTTTGGTCAGTTTCGTTACCATGAGAAACTGTGTCGCAACCTTGCCAGCTGCATTTAATGCACCAGTTCAGACCAAAAAGGAAATGAATCCACCGGTTCGGGCCAGAAACGAAACGAACACACCCTCTCCACTTTTCTGGACAAAATAGTTATGTTTTGGTCAGTTTTGTTACCATGCGAAACTATGCCGACTGCATTTACTGCACTGATTCGGCCCAAAAAACAAATCGAATCCATCGATTTGGGCCAGAAACAAAACGAACGCAACCAATCAACATTTTTGGACACAATAGTGATGTTTTGGTTTATTTTGGTCAGTTTCCTTTCTGCGTGGAACTGTGCCAAAAATCATCCCAGCTGCATTTAATGCACTCATTTAGGCCAGAAACGAAACGAGAAACAAAATGACTTCAACGTTTCGGGCCAGAAATAAAATGAACGCACCCAATCCAGCCTTTTGGACCAAATAGTGTTGTTTTGGTTCATTTTAGTTAGTTACGTCACCGCGCAAAACTGTGCCGAAACCATGCCGGCTGCATTTAACGTACAGGTTCGAGCCAAAAATGAAACGAATCCACCGGTTCGGGCCAGAAACAAAACGAACGCACCCAATCCACATTTTTGGACACAATAGTGATGTTTTGGTTCATTTTGGTCAGTTTCCTTACCGCGCGGAACTGTGCCCAAAATCATGGCGGCTGCATGTAATGCATTGATTCGTGCCAGAAACGAAATCAATGTACCGGTTCAGGCAGAAACAAAATGAACGCACCCAATCAACATTTTTTGACACAATAGTGATGTTTTGGTTCATTTTGGTCAGTTTCCTTACCGCGCAGAACTGTGCCGAAAACCATTCCGGCTGCATTTAATGCATTGATTCGTGCCAGAAATGAAACCGATAGACCAGTTTGGGCCAGAAACGAAACAAACGCATCCAATCCACTTTTGTTGACCCAATAGTGATGTTTTGGTTCATTTTGGTCAGTTTCGTTACCATGAGAAACTGTGCCGAAACCTTGCCAGCTGCATTTAATGCACCGGTTCGGACCAGAAATGAAATGAATCCACCGGTTCGGGCCAGAAACGAAACGAACACACCCTATCCACTTTTTTGACAAAATAGTTATGTTTTGGTCAGTTTTGTTACCATGCGAAACTATGCCGACTGCATTTAATACATTGATTCGGGCCAAAAAACGAATCGAATCCACCGGTTTGGGCCAGAAACAAAACGAACGCACCCAATCCACATTTTTTGACACAATAGTGATGTTTTGGTTATTTTTGGTCAGTTTCCTTACCGCGCGGAACTGTGCCCAAAATCATGCCGGCTGCATGTAATGCAATGATTCGTGCTAGAAACAAAACCAATGCACCAGTTTGGGCCAGAAACAAAATGAACGCACTCAATCCACATTTTTTGACACAATAGTGATGTTTTGGTTCATTTTGGTTAGTTTCGTTTCTGCAGGGAACGGTGCCAAAAATCATGCCGACTGCATTTAATGCACTCATTTAGGCCAGAAACGAAACGAGAAACGAAACGAATGCAATGGTTCGGGCCAGAAACAAAATGAACGCACCCAATCCAGCTTTTTGGACCAAATAGTGTTGTTTTGGTCAATTACGTCACCGCGCAGAACTGTGCCGAAACTATGTCGGCTGCATTTAACCTACAGGTTCGGGCCAAAAATGAAACGAATCCACCGGTTCGGGCCAGAAACGAAACGAACACACCCTATCCACTTTTCTGGACAAAATAGTTATGTTTTGGTCAGTTTTGTTACCATGCGAAACTATGCCGACTGCATTTAATGCATTGATTCGGGCCAAAAAACGAATCGAATCCACCGGTTTGGGCCAGAAACAAAACGAACGCACCCAATCCACATTTTTTGACACAATAGTGATGTTTTGGTTCATTTTGGTCAGTTTCCTTACCGCGCGGAACTGTGCCCAAAATCATGCCGGCTGCATGTAATGCATTGATTCGTGCCAGAAATGAAACCAATGCACCGGTTTGGGCCAGAAACAAAATGAACGCACTCAATCCACATTTTTTGACACAATAGTGATGTTTTGGTTCATTTTGGTCAGTTTCCTTACCGCGCAGAACTGTGCCGAAAACCATTCCGGCTGCATTTAATGCATTGATTCGTGCCAGAAATGAAACCAATGGACCAGTTTGGGCCAGAAACGAAACAAACGCATCCAATCCACTTTTTTTACCCAATAGTGATGTTTTGGTTCATTTTGGTCAGTTTCGTTACCATGAGAAACTGTGTCGCAACCTTGCCAGCTGCATTTAATGCACCAGTTCAGACCAAAAAGGAAATGAATCCACCGGTTCGGGCCAGAAACGAAACGAACACACCCTCTCCACTTTTCTGGACAAAATAGTTATGTTTTGGTCAGTTTTGTTACCATGCGAAACTATGCCGACTGCATTTACTGCACTGATTCGGCCCAAAAAACAAATCGAATCCATCGATTTGGGCCAGAAACAAAACGAACGCAACCAATCAACATTTTTGGACACAATAGTGATGTTTTGGTTTATTTTGGTCAGTTTCCTTTCTGCGTGGAACTGTGCCAAAAATCATCCCAGCTGCATTTAATGCACTCATTTAGGCCAGAAACGAAACGAGAAACAAAATGACTTCAACGTTTCGGGCCAGAAATAAAATGAACGCACCCAATCCAGCCTTTTGGACCAAATAGTGTTGTTTTGGTTCATTTTAGTTAGTTACGTCACCGCGCAAAACTGTGCCGAAACCATGCCGGCTGCATTTAACGTACAGGTTCGAGCCAAAAATGAAACGAATCCACCGGTTCGGGCCAGAAACAAAACGAACGCACCCAATCCACATTTTTGGACACAATAGTGATGTTTTGGTTCATTTTGGTCAGTTTCCTTACCGCGCGGAACTGTGCCCAAAATCATGGCGGCTGCATGTAATGCATTGATTCGTGCCAGAAACGAAATCAATGTACCGGTTCAGGCAGAAACAAAATGAACGCACCCAATCAACATTTTTTGACACAATAGTGATGTTTTGGTTCATTTTGGTCAGTTTCCTTACCGCGCAGAACTGTGCCGAAAACCATTCCGGCTGCATTTAATGCATTGATTCGTGCCAGAAATGAAACCAATGGACCAGTTTGGGCCAGAAACGAAACAAACGCATCCAATCCATTTTTTTTACCCAGTAGTGATGTTTTGGTTCATTTTGGTCAGTTTCGTTACCATGAGAAACTGTGCCGAAACCTTGCCAGCTGCATTTAATGCACCGGTTCAGACCAAAAAGGAAATGAATCCATCGGTTCGGGCCAGAAACGAAACGAACACACCCTATCCACTTTTCTGGACAAAATAGTTATGTTTTGGTCAGTTTTGTTACCATGCGAAACTATGCCGACTGCATTTACTGCACTGATTCGGCACAAAAAATGAATCGAATCCATCGATTTGGGCCAGAAACAAAACGAACGCAACCAATCAATATTTTTGGACACAATAGTGATGTTTTGGTTCATTTTGGTCAGTTTCCTTTCTGTGCGGAACTGTGCCAAAAATCATCCCAGCTGCATTTAATGCACTCATTTAGGCCAGAAACGAAACGAGAAACAAAACCACTTCAACGTTTCGGGCCAGAAATAAAATGAATGCACCCAATCCAGCTTGTTGGACCAAATAGTGTTGTTTTGGTTCATTTTAGTTAGTTACGTCACCGCGCAAAACTGTGCTGAAACCATGCCGGCTGCATTTAACGTACAGGTTCGAGCCAAAAATGAAACGAATCCACCGGTTCGGGCCAGAAACAAAACGAACGCACCCAATCCACATTTTTGGACACAATAGTAATGTTTTGGTTCATTTTGGTCAGTTTCCTTACCGCGCAGAACTGTGCCGAAAACCATTCCGGCTGCATTTAATGCATTGATTCGTGCCAGAAATGAAACCGATAGACCAGTTTGGGCCAGAAACGAAACAAACGCATCCAATCCACTTTTGTTGACCCAATAGTGATGTTTTGGTTCATTTTGGTCAGTTTCGTTACCATGAGAAACTGTGCCGAAACCTTGCCAGCTGCATTTAATGCACCGGTTCGGACCAGAAATGAAATGAATCCACCGGTTCGGGCCAGAAACGAAACGAACACACCCTATCCACTTTTTTGACAAAATAGTTATGTTTTGGTCAGTTTTGTTACCATGCGAAACTATGCCGACTGCATTTAATACATTGATTCGGGCCAAAAAACGAATCGAATCCACCGGTTTGGGCCAGAAACAAAACGAACGCACCCAATCCACATTTTTTGACACAATAGTGATGTTTTGGTTATTTTTGGTCAGTTTCCTTACCGCGCGGAACTGTGCCCAAAATCATGCCGGCTGCATGTAATGCAATGATTCGTGCTAGAAACGAAACCAATGCACCAGTTTGGGCCAGAAACAAAATGAACGCACTCAATCCACATTTTTTGACACAATAGTGATGTTTTGGTTCATTTTGGTTAGTTTCGTTTCTGCAGGGAACGGTGCCAAAAATCATGCCGACTGCATTTAATGCACTCATTTAGGCCAGAAACGAAACGAGAAACGAAACGAATGCAATGGTTCGGGCCAGAAACAAAATGAACGCACCCAATCCAGCTTTTTGGACCAAATAGTGTTGTTTTGGTCAATTACGTCACCGCGCAGAACTGTGCCGAAACTATGTCGGCTGCATTTAACCTACAGGTTCGGGCCAAAAATGAAACGAATCCACCGGTTCGGGCCAGAAACGAAATGAACACACCCTATCCACTTTTTTGACAAAATAGTTATGTTTTGGTCAGTTTTGTTACCATGCGAAACTATGCCGACTGCATTTAATGCATTGATTCGGGCCAAAAAACGAATCGAATCCACCGGTTTGGGCCAGAAACAAAACGAACGCACCCAATCCACATTTTTTGACACAATAGTGATGTTTTGGTTCATTTTGGTCAGTTTCCTTTCTGCGCGGAACTGTGCCAAAAATCATCCCAGCTGCATTTAATGCACTCATTTAGGCCAGAAACGAAACGAGAAACAAAACGACTTCAACGTTTCGGGCCAGAAATAAAATGAACGCACCCAATCCAGCTTTTTGGACCAAATAGTGTTGTTTTGGTTCATTTTAGTTAGTTACGTCACCGCGCAAAACTGTGCCGAAACCATGCCGGCTGCATTTAACGTACAGGTTCGAGCCAAAAATGAAACGAATCCACCGGTTCGGGCCAGAAACAAAACGAACGCACCCAATCCACATTTTTGGACACAATAGTGATGTTTTGGTTCATTTTGGTCAGTTTCCTTACCGCGCGGAACTGTGCCCAAAATCATGCCGGCTGCATGTAATGCATTGATTCGTGCCAGAAACGAAATCAATGTACCGGTTCAGGCAGAAACAAAATGAACGCACCCAATCCACATTTTTTGACACAATAGTGATGTTTTGGTTCATTTTGGTCAGTTTCCTTACCGCGCAGAACTGTGCCGAAAACCATTCCGGCTGCATTTAATGCATTGATTCGTGCCAGAAATGAAACCAATGGACCAGTTTGGGCCAGAAACGAAACAAACGCATCCAATCCATTTTTTTTACCCAGTAGTGATGTTTTGGTTCATTTTGGTCAGTTTCGTTACCATGAGAAACTGTGCCGAAACCTTGCCAGCTGCATTTCAATGCACCGGTTCAGACCAAAAAGGAAATGAATCCATCGGTTCGGGCCAGAAACGAAACGAACACACCCTATCCACTTTTCTGGACAAAATAGTTATGTTTTGGTCAGTTTTGTTACCATGCGAAACTATGCCGACTGCATTTACTGCACTGATTCGGCCCAAAAAACGAATCGAATCCATCGATTTGGGCCAGAAACAAAACGAACGCAACCAATCAATATTTTTGGACACAATAGTGATGTTTTGGTTCATTTTGGTCAGTTTCCTTTCTGCGCGGAACTGTGCCAAAAATCATCCCAGCTGCATTTAATGCACTCATTTAGGCCAGAAACGAAACGAGAAACAAAACGACTTCAACGTTTCGGGCCAGAAATAAAATGAACGCACCCAATCCAGCTTTTTGGACCAAATAGTGTTGTTTTGGTTCATTTTAGTTAGTTACGTCACCGCGCAAAACTGTGCTGAAACCATGCCGGCTGCATTTAACGTACAGGTTCGAGCCAAAAATGAAACGAATCCACCGGTTCGGGCCAGAAACAAAACGAACGCACCCAATCCACATTTTTGGACACAATAGTAATGTTTTGGTTCATTTTGGTCAGTTTCCTTACCGCGCAGAACTGTGCCGAAAACCATTCCGGCTGCATTTAATGCATTGATTCGTGCCAGAAATGAAACCGATAGACCAGTTTGGGCCAGAAACGAAACAAACGCATCCAATCCACTTTTGTTGACCCAATAGTGATGTTTTGGTTCATTTTGGTCAGTTTCGTTACCATGAGAAACTGTGCCGAAACCTTGCCAGCTGCATTTAATGCACCGGTTCGGACCAGAAATGAAATGAATCCACCGGTTCGGGCCAGAAACGAAACGAACACACCCTATCCACTTTTTTGACAAAATAGTTATGTTTTGGTCAGTTTTGTTACCATGCGAAACTATGCCGACTGCATTTAATACATTGATTCGGGCCAAAAAACGAATCGAATCCACCGGTTTGGGCCAGAAACAAAACGAACGCACCCAATCCACATTTTTTGACACAATAGTGATGTTTTGGTTATTTTTGGTCAGTTTCCTTACCGCGCGGAACTGTGCCCAAAATCATGCCGGCTGCATGTAATGCAATGATTCGTGCTAGAAACGAAACCAACGCACCAGTTTGGGCCAGAAACAAAATGAACGCACTCAATCCACATTTTTTGACACAATAGTGATGTTTTGGTTCATTTTGGTTAGTTTCGTTTCTGCAGGGAACGGTGCCAAAAATCATGCCGACTGCATTTAATGCACTCATTTAGGCCAGAAACGAAACGAGAAACGAAACGAATGCAATGGTTCGGGCCAGAAACAAAATGAACGCACCCAATCCAGCTTTTTGGACCAAATAGTGTTGTTTTGGTTCGTTTTGGTCAATTACGTCACCGCGCAGAACTGTGCCGAAACTATGTCGGCTGCATTTAACCTACAGGTTCGGGCCAAAAATGAAACGAATCCACCGGTTCGGGCCAGAAACGAAATGAACACACCCTATCCACTTTTTTGACAAAATAGTTATGTTTTGGTCAGTTTTGTTACCATGCGAAACCATGCCGGCTGCATTTAACGTACAGGTTCGAGCCAAAAATGAAACGAATCCACCGGTTCGGGCCAGAAACAAAACGAACGCACCCAATCCACATTTTTGGACACAATAGTGATGTTTTGGTTCATTTTGGTCAGTTTCCTTACCGCGCGGAACTGTGCCCAAAATCATGGCGGCTGCATGTAATGCATTGATTCGTGCCAGAAACGAAATCAATGTACCGGTTCAGGCAGAAACAAAATGAACGCACCCAATCCACATTTTTTGACACAATAGTGATGTTTTGGTTCATTTTGGTCAGTTTCCTTACCGCGCAGAACTGTGCCGAAAACCATTCCGGCTGCATTTAATGCATTGATTCGTGCCAGAAATGAAACCAATGGACCAGTTTGGGCCAGAAACGAAACAAACGCATCCAATCCATTTTTTTACCCAGTAGTGATGTTTTGGTTCATTTTGGTCAGTTTCGTTACCATGAGAAACTGTGCCGAAACCTTGCCAGCTGCATTTAATGCACCGGTTCAGACCAAAAAGGAAATGAATCCATCGGTTCGGGCCAGAAACGAAACGAACACACCCTATCCACTTTTCTGGACAAAATAGTTATGTTTTGGTCAGTTTTGTTACCATGCGAAACTATGCCGACTGCATTTACTGCACTGATTCGGCCCAAAAAACGAATCGAATCCATCGATTTGGGCCAGAAACAAAACGAACGCAACCAATCAATATTTTTGGACACAATAGTGATGTTTTGGTTCATTTTGGTCAGTTTCCTTTCTGCGCGGAACTGTGCCAAAAATCATCCCAGCTGCATTTAATGCACTCATTTAGGCCAGAAACGAAACGAGAAACAAAACGACTTCAACGTTTCGGGCCAGAAATAAAATGAACGCACCCAATCCAGCTTTTTGGACCAAATAGTGTTGTTTTGGTTCATTTTAGTTAGTTACGTCACCGCGCAAAACTGTGCTGAAACCATGCCGGCTGCATTTAACGTACAGGTTCGAGCCAAAAATGAAATGAATCCACCGGTTCGGGCCAGAAACAAAACGAACGCACCCAATCCACATTTTTGGACACAATAGTAATGTTTTGGTTCATTTTGGTCAGTTTCCTTACCGCGCAGAACTGTGCCGAAAACCATTCCGGCTGCATTTAATGCATTGATTCGTGCCAGAAATGAAACCGATAGACCAGTTTGGGCCAGAAACGAAACAAACGCATCCAATCCACTTTTGTTGACCCAATAGTGATGTTTTGGTTCATTTTGGTCAGTTTCGTTACCATGAGAAACTGTGCCGAAACCTTGCCAGCTGCATTTAATGCACCGGTTCGGACCAGAAATGAAATGAATCCACCGGTTCGGGCCAGAAACGAAACGAACACACCCTATCCACTTTTTTGACAAAATAGTTATGTTTTGGTCAGTTTTGTTACCATGCGAAACTATGCCGACTGCATTTAATACATTGATTCGGGCCAAAAAATGAATCGAATCCACCGGTTTGGGCCAGAAACAAAACGAACGCACCCAATCCACATTTTTTGACACAATAGTGATGTTTTGGTTATTTTTGGTCAGTTTCCTTACCGCGCGGAACTGTGCCCAAAATCATGCCGGCTGCATGTAATGCAATGATTCGTGCTAGAAACGAAACCAACGCACCAGTTTGGGCCAGAAACAAAATGAACGCACTCAATCCACATTTTTTGACACAATAGTGATGTTTTGGTTCATTTTGGTTAGTTTCGTTTCTGCAGGGAACGGTGCCAAAAATCATGCCGACTGCATTTAATGCTCTCATTTAGGCCAGAAACGAAACGAGAAACGAAACGAATGCAATGGTTCGGGCCAGAAACAAAATGAACGCACCCAATCCAGCTTTTTGGACCAAATAGTGTTGTTTTGGTTCGTTTTGGTCAATTACGTCACCGCGCAGAACTGTGCCGAAACTATGTCAGCTGCATTTAACCTACAGGTTCGGGCCAAAAATGAAACGAATCCACCGGTTCGGGCCAGAAACGAAATGAACACACCCTATCCACTTTTTTGACAAAATAGTTATGTTTTGGTCAGTTTTGTTACCATGCGAAACTATGCCGACTGCATTTAATGCATTGATTCGGGCCAAAAAACGAATCGAATCCACCGGTTTGGGCCAGAAACAAAACGAACGCACCCAATCCACATTTTTTGACACAATAGTGATGTTTTGGTTCATTTTGGTCAGTTTCCTTACCGCGCGGAACTGTGCCCAAAATCATGCCGGCTGCATGTAATGCATTGATTCGTGCCAGAAACGAAACCAATGCACCGGTTTGGGCCAGAAACAAAATGAACGCACTCAATCCATATTTTTTGACACAATAGTGATGTTTTGGTTCATTTTGGTCAGTTTCCTTACCGCGCAGAACTGTGCCGAAAACCATTCCGACTGCATTTAATGCATTGATTCGTGCCAGAAATGAAACCAATGGACCAGTTTGGGCCAGAAACGAAACAAACGCATCCAATGCACTTTTTTTACCCAATAGTGATGTTTTGGTTCATTTTGGTCAGTTTCGTTACCATGAGAAACTGTGTCGCAACCTTGCCAGCTGCATTTAATGCACCAGTTCAGACCAAAAAGGAAATGAATCCACCGGTTCGGGCCAGAAACGAAACGAACACACCCTATCCACTTTTTTGGACAAAATAGTTATGTTTTGGTCAGTTTTGTTACCATGCGAAACTATGCCGACTGCATTTACTGCACTGATTCGGCCCAAAAAACAAATCGAATCCATCGATTTGGGCCAGAAACAAAACGAACGCAACCAATCAACATTTTTGGACACAATAGTGATGTTTTGGTTCATTTTGGTCAGTTTCCTTTCTGCGCGGAACTGTGCCAAAAATCATCCCAGCTGCATTTAATGCACTCATTTAGGTCAGAAACGAAACGAGAAACAAAACGACTTCAACGTTTCGGGCCAGAAATAAAATGAACGCACCCAATCCAGCTTTTTGGACCAAATAGTGTTGTTTTGGTTCATTTTAGTTAGTTACGTCACCGCGCAAAACTGTGCCGAAACCATGCCGGCTGCATTTAACGTACAGGTTCGAGCCAAAAATGAAACGAATCCACCGGTTCGGGCCAGAAACAAAACGAACGCACCCAATCCACATTTTTGGACACAATAGTGATGTTTTGGTTCATTTTGGTCAGTTTCCTTACCGCGCAGAACTGTGCCGAAAACCATTCTGGCTGCATTTAATGCATTGATTCGTGCCAGAAATGAAACCGATAGACCAGTTTGGGCCAGAAACGAAACAAACGCATCCAATCCACTTTTGTTGACCCAATAGTGATGTTTTGGTTCATTTTGGTCAGTTTCGTTACCATGAGAAACTGTGCCGAAACCTTGCCAGCTGCATTTAATGCACCGGTTCGGACCAGAAATTAAATGAATCCACCGGTTCGGGCCAGAAACGAAATGAACACATCCTATCCACTTTTTTGACAAAATAGTTATGTTTTGGTCAGTTTTGTTACCATGCGAAACTATGCCGACTGCATTTAATACATTGATTCGGGCCAAAAAACGAATCGAATCCACCGGTTTGGGCCAGAAACAAAACGAACGCACCCAATCCACATTTTTTGACACAATAGTGATGTTTTGGTTATTTTTGGTCAGTTTCCTTACCGCGCGGAACTGTGCCCAAAATCATGCCGGCTGCATGTAATGCAATGTTTCGTGCTAGAAACGAAACCAATGCACCAGTTTGGGCCAGAAACAAAATGAACGCACTCAATCCACATTTTTTGACACAATAGTGATGTTTTGGTTCATTTTGGTTAGTTTCGTTTCTGCAGGGAACGGTGCCAAAAATCATGCCGACTGCATTTAATGCACTCATTTAGGCCAAAAACGAAACGAGAAACGAAACGAATGCAATGGTTCGGGCCAGAAACAAAATGAACGCACCCAATCCAGCTTTTTGGACCAAATAGTGTTGTTTTGGTTCATTTTGGTCAATTACGTCACCGCGCAAAACTGTGCCGAAACTATGTCGGCTGCATTTAACCTACAGGTTCGGGCCAAAAATGAAACGAATCCACCGGTTCGGGCCAGAAACGAAACGAACACACCCTATCCACTTTTTTGACAAAATAGTTATGTTTTGGTCAGTTTTGTTACCATGCGAAACTATGCCGACTGCATTTAATGCATTGATTCAGGCCAAAAAACGAATCGAATCCACCGGTTTGGGCCAGAAACAAAACGAACGCACCCAATCCACATTTTTTGACACAGTAGTGATGTTTTGGTTCATTTTGGTCAGTTTCCTTACCGCGCGGAACTGTGCCCAAAATCATGCCGGCTGCATGTAATGCATTGATTCGTGCCAGAAACGAAACCAATGCACCGGTTTGGGCCAGAAACAAAATGAACGCACTCAATCCACATTTTTTGACACAATAGTGATGTTTTGGTTCATTTTGGTCAGTTTCCTTACCGCGCAGAACTGTGCCGAAAACCATTCCGGCTGCATTTAATGCATTGATTCGTGCCAGAAATGAAACCAATGGACCAGTTTGGGCCAGAAATGAAACAAACGCATCCAATCCACTTTTTTTACCCAATAGTAATGTTTTGGTTCATTTTGGTCAGTTTCGTTACCATGAGAAACTGTGTCGAAACCTTGCCAGCTGCATTTAATGCACCAGTTCAGACCAAAAAGGAAATGAATCCACCGGTTCGGGCCAGAAACGAAACGAACACACCCTATCCACTTTTCTGGACAAAATAGTTATGTTTTGGTCAGTTTTGTTACCATGCGAAACTATGCCGACTGCATTTACTGCACTGATTCGGCCCAAAAAACGAATCGAATCCATCGATTTGGGCCAGAAAGAAAACGAACGCAACCAATCAACATTTTTGGACACAATAGTGATGTTTTGGTTCATTTTGGTCAGTTTCCTTTCTGCGCGGAACTGTGCCAAAAATCATCCCAGCTGCATTTAATGCACTCATTTAGGCCAGAAACGAAACGAGAAACAAAACGACTTCAATGTTTCGGGCCAGAAATAGAATGAACGCACCCAATCCAGCTTTTTGGACCAAATAGTGTTGTTTTGGTTCATTTTAGTTAGTTACGTCACCGCGCAAAACTGTGTCGAAACCATGCCGGCTGCATTTAACGTACAGGTTCGAGCCAAAAATGAAACGAATCCACCGGTTCGGGCCAGAAACAAAACGAACGCACCCAATCCACATTTTTGGACACAATAGTGATGTTTTGGTTCATTTTGGTCAGTTTCCTTACCGCGCGGAACTGTGCCCAAAATCATGCCGGCTGCATGTAATGCATTGATTCGTGCTAGAAACGAAACCAATGCACCGGTTTGGGCCAGAAACAAAATGAACGCACTCAATCCACATTTTTTGACACAATAGTGATGTTTTGGTTCATTTTGGTTAGTTTCGTTTCTGCAGGGAACGGTGCCAAAAACCATGCCGGCTGCATTTAATGCACTCATTTAGGCCAGAAACGAAACGAGAAACGAAACGAATGCAATGGTTCGGGCCAGAAACAAAATGAACGCACCCAATCCAGCTTTTTGGACCAAATAGTGTTGTTTTGGTTCGTTTTGGTCAATTACGTCACCGCGCAAAACTGTGCCGAAACTATGTCGGCGGCATTTAACCTACAGGTTCGGGCCAAAAATGAAACGAATCCACCGGTTCGGGCCAGAAACGAAACGAACACACCCTATCCACTTTTTTGACAAAATAGTTATGTTTTGGTCAGTTTTGTTACCATGCGAAAATATGCCGACTGCATTTAATGCATTGATTCGGGCCAAAAAACGAATCGAATCCACCGGTTTGGGCCAGAAACAAAACGAACGCACCCAATCCACATTTTTTGACACAATAGTGATGTTTTGGTTCATTTTGGTCAGTTTCCTTACCGCGCGGAACTGTGCCCAAAGTCATGCCGGCTGCATGTAATGCATTGATTCGTGCCAGAAACGAAACCAATGCACCGGTTTGGGCCAGAAACAAAATGAACGCACTCAATCCACATTTTTTGACACAATAGTGATGTTTTGGTTCATTTTGGTCAGTTTCGTTTCTGCAGGGAACGGTGCCAAAAATCATGCCGGCTGCATTTAATGCACTCATTTAGGCCAGAAACGAAACGAGAAACGAAACGAATGCAATGGTTCGGGCCAGAAACAAAATGAACACACCCAATCCAGCTTTTTGGACCAAATAGTGTTGTTTTGGTTCGTTTTGGTCAATTACGTCACCGCGCAAAACTGTGCCGAAACTATGTCGGCTGCATTTAACCTACAGGTTCGGGCCAAAAATGAAACGAATCCACCGGTTCGGGCCAGAAACGAAACGAACACACCCAATCCACATTTTTTTGACACAATAGTGATGTTTTGGTTCATTTTGGTCAGTTTCCTTACCGCGCGGAACTGTGCCCAAAATCATGGCTGCTGCATTTAATGGATTGATTCGTGCCAGAAACGAAATACATGTACCGGTTCGGGCAGAAACAAAATGAACGCTCCCAATCCACATTTTTTGACACAATAGTAATGTTTTGGTTCATTTTTGTCAGTTTCCTTACCGCGCAGAACTGTGCCAAAAACCATTCTGGCTGCATTTAATGCATTGATTCGTGCCAGAAATGAAACCAATGGACCAGTTTGGGCCAGAAACGAAACAAACGCATCCAATCCACTTTTTTTACCCAATAGTGATGTTTTGGTTCATTTTGGTCAGTTTCGTTACCATGGGAAACTGTGCCGAAACCTTGCCAGCTGCATTTAATGCACCGGTTCAGACCAAAAAGGAAATGAATCCACCGGTTCAGGCCAGAAACGAAACAAACACACCCTATCCACTTTTTTGGACAAAATAGTTATGTTTTGGTCAGTTTTGTTACCATGCGAAACTATGCCGACTGCATTTACTGCACTGATTCGGGCCAAAAAACGAATCGAATCCACCGGTTTGGTCCAGAAACAAAACGAACGCAACCGATCAACATTTTTGGACACAATAGTGATGTTTTGGTTCATTTTGGTCAGTTTCCTTTCTGCGCGGAACTGGGCCAAAAATCATCCCAACTGCATTTAATGCACTCATTTAGGCCAGAAACGAAACGAGAAACAAAACGACTTCAACGGTTTTGGCCAGAAATAAAATGAACGCACCCAATCCAGCTTTTTGGACCAAATAGTGTTATTTTGGTTCATTTTAGTCAGTTACGTCACCGCGCAAAACTGTGCCGAAACCATGCCGGCTGCATTTAACGTACAGGTTCGAGCCAAAAATGAAACGAATCCATCGGTTCGGGCCAGAAACAAAATGAACGCACCCAATCCACATTTTTTGACACAATAGTGATGTTTTTGTTCATTTTGGTCAGTTTTCTTACCGCGCGGAACTGTGCCCAAAATCATGCCGGCTGCATGTAATGCACTGATTCGTGCCAGAAACGAAATCAATGTACCGGTTCGGGCAGAAACAAAATGAACGCACCTAATCCACATTTTTTGACACAATAGTAATGTTTTGGTTCATTTTGGTCAGTTTCCTTACCGCGCAGAACTGTGCCGAAAACCATTCCGGCTGCATTTAATGCATTGATTCATGCCAGAAATGAAACCAATGGACCAGTTTGGGCCAGAAACGAAACAAACGCATCCAATCCCTTTTTTTACCCAATAGTGATGTTTTGGTTCATTTTGGTCAGTTTCGTTACCATGGGAAACTGTGCCGAAACCTTGCCAGCTGCATTTAATGCACCGGTTCGGACAAGAAATGAAATGAATGCACCGGTTCGGGCCAGAAACGAAACGAACACACCAGATCCACTTTTTTGGACAAAATAGTTATGTTTTGGTCAGTTTTGTTACGATGCGAAACTATGCCGACTGCATTTAATGCACTGATTTGGGCCAAAAACGAATTGAATCCACCGGTTTGTGCCAGAAACAAAACGAACGCACCCAATCCACATTTTTTTGACACAATAGTGATGTTTTGGTTCATTTTTGTCAGTTTCCTTACCGCGCGGAACTGTGCCCAAAATCATGGCGGCTGCATTTAATGGATTGATTCGTGCCAAAAACGAAATCAATGTACCGGTTCGGGCAGAAATAAAATGAACGCACCCAATCCACATTTTTTGACACAATAGTAATGTTTTGGTTCATTTTGGTCAGTTTCCTTACCGCGCAGAACTGTGCCAAAAACCATTCCGGCTGCATTTAATGCATTGATTCGTGCCAGAAATGAAACTAATGGACCAGTTTGGGCCAGAAACGAAACAAACGCATCCAATCCACTTTTTTTACCCAATAGTGATGTTTTGGTTCATTTTGGTCAGTTTCGTTACCATGAGAAACTGTGTCGAAACCTTGCCAGCTGCATTTAATGCACCGGTTCAGACCAAAAAGGAAACGAATCCACCGGTTCGGGCCAGAAACGAAACGAACACACCCTATCCACTTTTCTGGACAAAATAGTTATGTTTTGGTCAGTTTTGTTACCATGCGAAACTATGCCGACTGCATTTACTGCACTGATTCGGCCCAAAAAACGAATCGAATCCATCGATTTGGGCCAGAAACAAAACGAACGCAACCAATCAACATTTTTGGACACAATAGTGATGTTTTGGTTCATTTTGGTCAGTTTCCTTTCTGCGCGGAACTGTGCCAAAAATCATCCCAGCTGCATTTAATGCACTCATTTAGGCCAGAAACGAAACGAGAAACAAAACGACTTCAACGTTTCGGGCCAGAAATAAAATGAACGCACCCAATCCAGCTTTTTGGACTAAATAGTGTTGTTTTGGTTCATTTTAGTTAGTTACGTCACCGCGCAAAACTGCGCCGAAACCATGCCGGCTGCATTTAACGTACAGGTTCGAGCCAAAAATGAAACGAATCCACCGGTTCGGGCCAGAAACAAAACGAACGCACCCAATCCACATTTTTGGACACAATAGTGATGTTTTGGTTCATTTTGGTCCGTTTCCTTACCGCGCGGAACTGTGCCCAAAATCATGCCGGCTGCATGTAATGCATTGATTCGTGCTAGAAACGAAACCAATGCACCGGTTTGGGCCAGAAACAAAATGAACGCACTCAATCCACATTTTTTGACACAATAGTGATGTTTTGGTTCATTTTGGTTAGTTTCGTTTCTGCAGGGTACGGTGCCAAAAATCATGCCGGCTGCATTTAATGCACTCATTTAGGCCAGAAACGAAACGAGAAACGAAACGAATGCAATGGTTCGGGCCAGAAACAAAATGAACGCACCCAATCCAGCTTTTTGGACCAAATAGTGTTGTTTTGGTTCGTTTTGGTCAATTACGTCACCGCGCAAAACTGTGCCGAAACTATGTCGGCTGCATTTAACCTACAGGTTCGGGCCAAAAATGAAACGAATCCACCGGTTCGGGCCAGAAACGAAACGAACACACCCTATCCACTTTTTTGACAAAATAGTTATGTTTTGGTCAGTTTTGTTACCATGCGAAACTATGCCGACTGCATTTAATGCATTGATTCGGGCCAAAAAACGAATCGAATCCACCGGTTTGGGCCAGAAACAAAACGAACGCACCCAATCCACATTTTTTGACACAATAGTGATGTTTTGGTTCATTTTGGTCAGTTTCCTTACCGCGCGGAACTGTGCCCAAAGTCATGCCGGCTGCATGTAATGCATTGATTCGTGCCAGAAACGAAACCAATGCACCGGTTTGGGCCAGAAACAAAATGAACGCACTCAATCCACATTTTTTGACACAATAGTGATGTTTTGGTTCATTTTGGTCAGTTTCGTTTCTGCAGGGAACGGTGCCAAAAATCATGCCGGCTGCATTTAATGTACTCATTTAGGCCAGAAACGAAACGAGAAACGAAACGAATGCAATGGTTCGGGCCAGAAACAAAATGAACACACCCAATCCAGCTTTTTGGACCAAATAGTGTTGTTTTGGTTCGTTTTGGTCAATTACGTCACCGCGCAAAACTGTGCCGAAACTATGTCGGCTGCATTTAACCTACAGGTTCGGGCCAAAAATGAAACGAATCCACCGGTTCGGGCCAGAAACGAAACGAACACACCCAATCCACATTTTTTTGACACAATAGTGATGTTTTGGTTCATTTTGGTCAGTTTCCTTACCGCGCGGAACTGTGCCCAAAATCATGGCGGCTGCATTTAATGGATTGATTCGTGCCAGAAACGAAATACATGTACCGGTTCGGGCAGAAACAAAATGAACGCTCCCAATCCACATTTTTTGACACAATAGTAATGTTTTGGTTCATTTTGGTCAGTTTCCTTACCGCGCAGAACTGTGCCAAAAACCATTCTGGCTGCATTTAATGCATTGATTCGTGCCAGAAATGAAACCAATGGACCAGTTT
The DNA here is from genome assembly GCA_033239725.1 of Echinochloa phyllopogon. NCBI lineage: Eukaryota > Viridiplantae > Streptophyta > Magnoliopsida > Poales > Poaceae > Echinochloa > Echinochloa phyllopogon. The sequence continues at coordinate 38,728,716 of BTCW01000018.1, forward strand.
GGGCCAGAAACGAAACAAACGCATCCAATCCACTTTTTTTACCCAATAGTGATGTTTTGGTTCATTTTGGTCAGTTTCGTTACCATGGGAAACTGTGCTGAAACCTTGCCAGCTGCATTTAATGCACCGGTTCAGACCAAAAAGGAAATGAATCCACCGGTTCAGGCCAGAAACGAAACAAACACACCCTATCCACTTTTTTGGACAAAATAGTTATGTTTTGGTCAGTTTTGTTACCATGCGAAACTATGCCGACTGCATTTACTGCACTGATTCGGGCCAAAAAACGAATCGAATCCACCGGTTTGGTCCAGAAACAAAACGAACGCAACCGATCAACATTTTTGGACACAATAGTGATGTTTTGGTTCATTTTGGTCAGTTTCCTTTCTGCGCGGAACTGGGCCAAAAATCATCCCAGCTGCATTTAATGCACTCATTTAGGCCAGAAACGAAACGAGAAACAAAACGACTTCAACGGTTTTGGCCAGAAATAAAATGAACGCACCCAATCCAGCTTTTTGGACCAAATAGTGTTATTTTGGTTCATTTTAGTCAGTTACGTCACCGCGCAAAACTGTGCCGAAACCATGCCGGCTGCATTTAACGTACAGGTTCGAGCCAAAAATGAAACGAATCCATCGGTTCGGGCCAGAAACAAAATGAACGCACCCAATCCACATTTTTTGACACAATAGTGATGTTTTTGTTCATTTTGGTCAGTTTTCTTACCGCGCGGAACTGTGCCCAAAATCATGCCGGCTGCATGTAATGCATTGATTCGTGCCAGAAACGAAATCAATGTACCGGTTCGGGCAGAAACAAAATGAACGCACCTAATCCACATTTTTTGACACAATAGTAATGTTTTGGTTCATTTTGGTCAGTTTCCTTACCGCGCAGAACTGTGCCGAAAACCATTCCGGCTGCATTTAATGCATTGATTCATGCCAGAAATGAAACCAATGGACCAGTTTGGGCCAGAAACGAAACAAACGCATCCAATCCCTTTTTTTACCCAATAGTGATGTTTTGGTTCATTTTGGTCAGTTTCGTTACCATGGGAAACTGTGCCGAAACCTTGCCAGCTGCATTTAATGCACCGGTTCGGACAAGAAATGAAATGAATGCACCGGTTCGGGCCAGAAACGAAACGAACACACCAGATCCACTTTTTTGGACAAAATAGTTATGTTTTGGTCAGTTTTGTTACGATGCGAAACTATGCCGACTGCATTTAATGCACTGATTTGGGCCAAAAACGAATTGAATCCACCGGTTTGTGCCAGAAACAAAACGAACGCACCCAATCCACATTTTTTTGACACAATAGTGATGTTTTGGTTCATTTTTGTCAGTTTCCTTACCGCGCGGAACTGTGCCCAAAATCATGGCGGCTGCATTTAATGGATTGATTCGTGCCAGAAACGAAATCAATGTACCGGTTCGGGCAGAAATAAAATGAACGCACCCAATCCACATTTTTTGACACAATAGTAATGTTTTGGTTCATTTTGGTCAGTTTCCTTACCGCGCAGAACTGTGCCAAAAACCATTCCGGCTGCATTTAATGCATTGATTCGTGCCAGAAATGAAACTAATGGACCAGTTTGGGCCAGAAACGAAACAAACGCATCCAATCCACTTTTTTTACCCAATAGTGATGTTTTGGTTCATTTTGGTCAGTTTCGTTACCATGAGAAACTGTGTCGAAACCTTGCCAGCTGCATTTAATGCACCGGTTCAGACCAAAAAGGAAACGAATCCACCGGTTCGGGCCAGAAACGAAACGAACACACCCTATCCACTTTTCTGGACAAAATAGTTATGTTTTGGTCAGTTTTGTTACCATGCGAAACTATGCCGACTGCATTTACTGCACTGATTCGGCCCAAAAAACGAATCGAATCCATCGATTTGGGCCAGAAACAAAACGAACGCAACCAATCAACATTTTTGGACACAATAGTGATGTTTTGGTTCATTTTGGTCAGTTTCCTTTCTGCGCGGAACTGTGCCAAAAATCATCCCAGCTGCATTTAATGCACTCATTTAGGCCAGAAACGAAACGAGAAACAAAACGACTTCAACGTTTCGGGCCAGAAATAAAATGAACGCACCCAATCCAGCTTTTTGGACCAAATAGTGTTGTTTTGGTTCATTTTAGTTAGTTACGTCACCGCGCAAAACTGCGCCGAAACCATGCCGGCTGCATTTAACGTACAGGTTCGAGCCAAAAATGAAACGAATCCACCGGTTCGGGCCAGAAACAAAACGAACGCACCCAATCCACATTTTTGGACACAATAGTGATGTTTTGGTTCATTTTGGTCAGTTTCCTTACCGCGCGGAACTGTGCCCAAAATCATGCCGGCTGCATGTAATGCATTGATTCGTGCTAGAAACGAAACCAATGCACCGGTTTGGGCCAGAAACAAAATGAACGCACTCAATCCACATTTTTTGACACAATAGTGATGTTTTAGTTCATTTTGGTTAGTTTCGTTTCTGCAGGGTACGGTGCCAAAAATCATGCCGGCTGCATTTAATGCACTCATTTAGGCCAGAAACGAAACGAATGCAATGGTTCGGGCCAGAAACAAAATGAACGCACCCAATCCAGCTTTTTGGACCAAATAGTGTTGTTTTGGTTCGTTTTGGTCAATTACGTCACCGCGCAAAACTGTGCCGAAACTATGTCGGCTGCATTTAACCTACAGGTTCGGGCCAAAAATGAAACGAATCCACCGGTTCGGGCCAGAAACGAAACGAACACACCCTATCCACTTTTTTGACAAAATAGTTATGTTTTGGTCAGTTTTGTTACCATGCGAAACTATGCCGACTGCATTTAATGCATTGATTCGGGCCAAAAAACGAATCGAATCCACCGGTTTGGGCCAGAAACAAAACGAACGCACCCAATCCACATTTTTTGACACAATAGTGATGTTTTGGTTCATTTTGGTCAGTTTCCTTACCGCGCGGAACTGTGCCCAAAGTCATGCCGGCTGCATGTAATGCATTGATTCGTGCCAGAAACGAAACCAATGCACCGGTTTGGGCCAGAAACAAAATGAACGCACTCAATCCACATTTTTTGACACAATAGTGATGTTTTGGTTCATTTTGGTCAGTTTCGTTTCTGCAGGGAACGGTGCCAAAAATCATGCCGGCTGCATTTAATGCACTCATTTAGGCCAGAAACGAAACGAGAAACGAAACGAATGCAATGGTTCGGGCCAGAAACAAAATGAACACACCCAATCCAGCTTTTTGGACCAAATAGTGTTGTTTTGGTTCGTTTTGGTCAATTACGTCACCGCGCAAAACTGTGCCGAAACTATGTCGGCTGCATTTAACCTACAGGTTCGGGCCAAAAATGAAACGAATCCACCGGTTCGGGCCAGAAACGAAACGAACACACCCAATCCACATTTTTTTGACACAATAGTGATGTTTTGGTTCATTTTGGTCAGTTTCCTTACCGCGCGGAACTGTGCCCAAAATCATGGCGGCTGCATTTAATGGATTGATTCGTGCCAGAAACGAAATCAATGTACCGGTTCGGGCAGAAACAAAATGAACGCTCCCAATCCACATTTTTTGACACAATAGTAATGTTTTGGTTCATTTTGGTCAGTTTCCTTACCGCGCAGAACTGTGCCAAAAACCATTCTGGCTGCATTTAATGCATTGATTCGTGCCAGAAATGAAACCAATGGACCAGTTTGGGCCAGAAACGAAACAAACGCATCCAATCCACTTTTTTTACCCAATAGTGATGTTTTGGTTCATTTTGGTCAGTTTCGTTACCATGGGAAACTGTGCCGAAACCTTGCCAGCTGCATTTAATGCACCGGTTCAGACCAAAAAGGAAATGAATCCACCGGTTCAGGCCAGAAACGAAACAAACACACCCTATCCACTTTTTTGGACAAAATAGTTATGTTTTGGTCAGTTTTGTTACCATGCGAAACTATGCCGACTGCATTTACTGCACTGATTCGGGCCAAAAAACGAATCGAATCCACCGGTTTGGTCCAGAAACAAAACGAACGCAACCGATCAACATTTTTGGACACAATAGTGATGTTTTGGTTCATTTTGGTCAGTTTCCTTTCTGCGCGGAACTGGGCCAAAAATCATCCCAGCTGCATTTAATGCACTCATTTAGGCCAGAAACGAAACGAGAAACAAAACGACTTCAACGGTTTTGGCCAGAAATAAAATGAACGCACCCAATCCAGCTTTTTGGACCAAATAGTGTTATTTTGGTTCATTTTAGTCAGTTACGTCACCGCGCAAAACTGTGCCGAAACCATGCCGGCTGCATTTAACGTACAGGTTCGAGCCAAAAATGAAACGAATCCATCGGTTCGGGCCAGAAACAAAATGAACGCACCCAATCCACATTTTTTGACACAATAGTGATGTTTTTGTTCATTTTGGTCAGTTTTCTTACCGCGCGGAACTGTGCCCAAAATCATGCCGGCTGCATGTAATGCACTGATTCGTGCCAGAAACGAAATCAATGTACCGGTTCGGGCAGAAACAAAATGAACGCACCTAATCCACATTTTTTGACACAATAGTAATGTTTTGGTTCATTTTGGTCAGTTTCCTTACCGCGCAGAACTGTGCCGAAAACCATTCCGGCTGCATTTAATGCATTGATTCATGCCAGAAATGAAACCAATGGACCAGTTTGGGCCAGAAACGAAACAAACGCATCCAATCCCTTTTTTTACCCAATAGTGATGTTTTGGTTCATTTTGGTCAGTTTCGTTACCATGGGAAACTGTGCCGAAACCTTGCCAGCTGCATTTAATGCACCGGTTCGGACAAGAAATGAAATGAATGCACCGGTTCGGGCCAGAAACGAAACGAACACACCAGATCCACTTTTTTGGACAAAATAGTTATGTTTTGGTCAGTTTTGTTACGATGCGAAACTATGCCGACTGCATTTAATGCACTGATTCGGGCCAAAAACGAATTGAATCCACCGGTTTGTGCCAGAAACAAAACGAACGCACCCAATCCACACTTTTTGACACAATAGTGATGTTTTGGTTCATTTTGGTCAGTTTCCTTACCGCGCGCGGAACTGTGCCCAAAATCATGCCGGCTGCATGTAATGCATTGATTCGTGCCAGAAACGAAATCAATGTACCGGTTCGGGCAGAAACAAAATGAACGCACCTAATCCACATTTTTTGACACAATAGTAATGTTTTGGTTCATTTTGGTCAGTTTCCTTACCGCGCAGAGCTGTGCCGAAAACCATTCCGGCTGCATTTAATGCATTGATTCGTGCCAGAAATGAAACCAATGGACCAGTTTGGGCCAGAAACGAAACAAACTCATCCAATCCACTTTTTTTACCCAATAGTGATGTTTTGGTTCATTTTGGTCAGTTTCATTACCATGGGAAACTGTGCCGAAACCTTGCCAGCTGCATTTAATGCACCGGTTCAGACCAAAAAGGAAATGAATGCACCGGTTTGGGCCAGAAACGAAATAAACACACCCTATCCACTTTTTTTGACAAAATAGTTATGTTTTGGTCAGTTTTGTTACCATGTGAAACTATGCCGACTGCATTTACTGCACTGATTCGGGCCAAAAAACGAATCGAATCCACCCGTTTGGGCCAGAAACAAAACGAACGCAACCAATCAACATTTTTGGACACAATAGTGATGTTTTGGTTCATTTTGGTCAGTTTCCTTTCTGCGCGGAACTGTGCCAAAAATCATCCCAGCTGCATTTAATGCACTCAATTAGGTCAGAAACGAAACGAGAAACAAAACAACTTCAACGGTTTTGGCCAGAAATAAAATGAACGCACCCAATCCAGCTTTTTGGACCAAATAGTGTTATTTTGGTTCATTTTAGTCAGTTACGCCACCGCACAAAACTGTGCCGAAACCATGCCGGCTGCATTTAACGTACAGGTTTGAGCCAAAAATAAAACGAATCCATCGGTTCGGGCCAGAAACAAAATGAACGCACCCAATCCACATTTTTTGGCACAATAGTGATGTTTTTGTTCATTTTGGTCAGTTTTCTTACCGCGCGGAACTGTGCCCAAAATCATGCCGGCTGCATTTAATGCATTGATTCGTGCCAGAAACGAAATCAATGTACCGGTTCGGGCCAGAAACAAAATGAACGCACCCAATCCACATTTTTTGACACAATAGTAATGTTTTGGTTCATTTTGATCAGTTTCCTTACCGTGCAGAACTGTGCCGAAAACCATTCCGGTTGCATTTAATGCATTAATTCATGCCAGAAATGAAACCAATGGACCAGTTTGGGCCAGAAACGAAACAAACGCATCTAATAAACTTTTTTGACCCAATAGTGATGTTTTGGTTCATTTTGGTCAGTTTCGTTACCATGAGAAACTGTGCCGAGACCTTGCCAGCTGCATTTAATGCACCGGTTCGGACAAGAAATGAAATGAATGCACCGGTTCGGGCCAGAAATGAAACGAACACACCATATCCACTTTTTTGGACAAAATAGTAATGTTTTGGTCAGTTTTGTTACGATGCGAAACTATGCCGACTGCATTTAATGCACTGATTCGGGCCAAAAACGAATTGAATCCACCGGTTTGGGCCAGAAACAAAACGAACGCACCCAATCCACATTTTTTGACACAATAGTGATGTTTTGGTTCATTTTGGTCAGTTTCCTTACCGCGCGGAAGTGTGCCCAAAATCATGCCGGCTGCATGTAATGCATTGATTCGTGCCAGAAACGAAACCAATGCACCAGTTTGGGCCAGAAAGAAAATGAACGCACCCAATCCACATTTTTTGTCACAATAGTGATGTTTTGGTTCATTTTGGTTAGTTTCATTACCACGCGGAACTGTGCCGAAAACCATTTCGGTTGCATTTAATGCATTAATTCATGCCAGAAATGAAACCAATGGACCAGTTTGGGCCAGAAACGAAACAAACGCATCCAATAAACTTTTTTGACCCAATAGTGATGTTTTGGTTCATTTTGGTCAGTTTCGTTACCATGAGAAACTGTGCCAAGACCTTGCCAGCTGCATTTAATGCACCGCTTCGGACAAGAAATGAAATGAATGCACCGGTTCGGGCCAAAAATGAAACGAACACACCATATCCACTTTTTTGGACAAAATAGTAATGTTTTGGTCAGTTTTGTTACGATGCGAAACTATGCCGACTGCATTTAATGCACTGATTCGGGCCAAAAACGAATTGAATCCACCGATTTGGGCCAGAAACAAAACGAACGCACCCAATCCACATTTTTTGACACAATAGTGATGTTTTGGTTCATTTTGGTCAGTTTCGTTACCATGGGAAATTGTGCCGAAACCTTGCCAGCTGCATTTAATGCACCGGTTCAGACCAAAAAGGAAATGAATCCACCGGTTCAGGCCAGAAACGAAACAAACACACCCTATCCACTTTTTTGGATAAAATAGTTATGTTTTGGTCAGTTTTGTTACCATGTGAAACTATGCCGACTGCATTTACTGCACTGATTCGGGCCAAAAAACGAATCGAATCCACCCGTTTGGGCCAGAAACAAAACGAACGCAACCAATCAACATTTTTGGACACAATAGTGATGTTTTGGTTCATTTTGGTCAGTTTCCTTTCTGCGCGGAACTGTGCTAAAAATCATCCCAGCTGCATTTAATGCACTCAATTAGGCCAGAAACGAAACGAGAAACAAAACGACTTCAACGGTTTTGGCCAGAAATAAAATGAACGCACCCAATCCAGCTTTTTGGACCAAATAGTGTTATTTTGGTTCATTTTAGTCAGTTACGTCACCGCACAAAACTGTGCCGAAACCATGCCGGCTGCATTTAACGTACAGGTTTGAGCCAAAAATGAAACGAATCCATCGGTTCGGGCCAGAAACAAAATGAACGCACCCAATCCACATTTTTTGACACAATAGTGATGTTTTTGTTCATTTTGGTCAGTTTTCTTACCGCGCGGAACTGTGCCCAAAATCATGCCGGCTGCATTTAATGCATTGATTCGTGCCAGAAACGAAATCAATGTACCGGTTCGGGCCAGAAACAAAATGAACGCACCCAATCGACATTTTTTGACACAATAGTAATGTTTTGGTTCAGTTTGGTCAGTTTCCTTACCGCGCAGAACTGTGCCGAAAACCATTCCGGTTGCATTTAATGCATTAATTCATGCCAGAAATGAAACCAATGGACCAGTTTGGGCCAGAAACGAAACAAACGCATCCAATAAACTTTTTTGACCCAATAGTGATGTTTTGGTTCATTTTGGTCAGTTTCGTTACCATGAGAAACTGTGCCGAGACCTTGCCAGCTGCATTTAATGCACCGGTTCGGACAAGAAATGAAATGAATGCACTGGTTCGGGCCAGAAATGAAACGAACACACCATATCCACTTTTTTGGACAAAATAGTAATGTTTTGGTCAGTTTTGTTACGATGCGAAACTATGCCGACTGCATTTAATGCACTGATTCGGGCCAAAAACGAATTGAATCCACCGGTTTGGGCCAGAAACAAAACGAACGCACCCAATCCACATTTTTTGACACAATAGTGATGTTTTGGTTCATTTTGGTCAGTTTCCTTACCGCGCGGAACTGTGCCCAAAATCATGCCGGCTGCATGTAATGCATTGATTCGTGCCAGAAACGAAACCAATGCACCAGTTTGGGCCAGAAAGAAAATGAACGCACCCAATCCACATTTTTTGTCACAATAGTGATGTTTTGGTTCATTTTGGTTAGTTTCATTACCACGCGGAACTGTGCCGAAAACCATTTCGGTTGCATTTAATGCATTAATTCATGAAAGAAATGAAACCAATGGACCAGTTTGGGCCAGAAACGAAACAAACGCATCCAATAAACTTTTTTGACCCAATAGTGATGTTTTGGTTCATTTTGGTCAGTTTCGTTACCATGAGAAACTGTGCCGAGACCTTGCCAGCTGCATTTAATGCACCGGTTCGGACAAGAAATGAAATGAATGCACCGGTTTGGGCTAGAAATGAAACGAACACACCATATCCACTTTTTTGGACAAAATAGTAATGTTTTGGTCAGTTTTGTTACGATGCGAAACTATGCCGACTGCATTTAATGCACTGATTCGGGCCAAAAACGAATTGAATCCACCGGTTTGGGCCAGAAACAAAACGAACGCACCCAATCCACATTTTTTGACACAATAGTGATGTTTTGGTTCATTTTGGTCAGTTTCCTTACCGCGCGGAACTGTGCCCAAAATCATGCCGGCTGCATGTAATGCATTGATTCGAGCCAGAAACGAAACCAATGCACCATTTGGGCCAGAAAGAAAATGTACGCACCCAATCCACATTTTTTGTTACAATAGTGATGTTTTGGTTCATTTTGGTTAGTTTCATTACCACGCGGAACTGTGCCGAAAACCATTTCAGCTGCATTTAATGCACCGGTTCGGGCCAGAAACAAAATGAATGCACCCAATCCTCTTTTTTGGACACAATAGTTATGTTTTGGTCAGTTTTGTTACGATGCGAAACTATGCCGACTGCATTTAATGCACTGATTCGGGCCAAAAAGGAAACGAATCCACCGGTTTGTGCCAGAAACAAAACGAACGCAACCAATCAACATTTTTGGACACAATATTGATGTTTTGGTTCATTTTGGTCAGTTTCCTTACCGCGCAGAACTGTGCCGAAAACCATTCCGGCTGCATTTAATGCATTGATTCGTGCCAGAAATGAAACCAATGGACCAGTTTGGGCCAGAAACGAAACAAACGCATCCAATCCACTTTTTTTACCCAATAGTGATGTTTTGGTTCATTTTGGTCAGTTTCGTTACCATGGGAAACTGTGCCGAAACCTTGCCAGCTGCATTTAATGCACCGGTTCGGACAAGAAATGAAATGAATGCACCGGTTCGGGCCAGAAACGAAACGAACACACCAGATCCACTTTTTTGGACAAAATAGTTATGTTTTGGTCAGTTTTGTTACGATGCGAAACTATGCCGACTGCATTTAATGCACTGATTCGGGCCAAAAACGAATTGAATCCACCGGTTTGGGCCAGAAACAAAACGAACGCACCCAATCCACATTTTTTGACACAATAGTGATGTTTTGGTTCATTTTGGTCAGTTTCCTTACCGCGCGGAACTGTGCCCAAAATCATGCCGGCTGCATGTAATGCATTGATTCGAGCCAGAAACGAAACCAATGCACCATTTGGGCCAGAAAGAAAATGTACGCACCCAATCCACATTTTTTGTTACAATAGTGATGTTTTGGTTCATTTTGGTTAGTTTCATTACCACGCGGAACTGTGCCGAAAACCATTTCAGTTGCATTTAATGCACTGATTCGGGCCAAAAACGAATTGAATCCACCGGTTTGTGCCAGAAACAAAACGAACGCACCCAATCCACACTTTTTGACACAATAGTGATGTTTTGGTTCATTTTGGTCAGTTTCCTTACCGCGCGGAACTGTGCCCAAAATCATGCCGGCTGCATGTAATGCATTGATTCGTGCTAGAAACGAAACCAATGCACCGGTTTGGGCCAGAAACAAAATGAACGCACCCAATCCACATTTTTTGGACAAAATAGTTATGTTTTGGTCAGTTTTGTTACCATGTGAAACTATGCCGACTGCATTTACTGCACTGATTTGGGCCAAAAAACGAATCGAATCCACCCGTTTGGGCCAGAAACAAAACGAACGGAACCAATCAACATTTTTGGACACAATAGTGATGTTTTGGTTCATTTTGGTCAGTTTCCTTTCTGCGCGGAACTGTGCCAAAAATCATCCCAGCTGCATTTAATGCACTCAATTAGGCCAGAAACGAAACGAGAAACAAAACGACTTCAACGGTTTTGGCCAGAAATAAAATGAACGCACCCAATCCAGCTTTTTGGACCAAATAGTGTTATTTTGGTTCATTTTAGTCAGTTACGTCACCGCACAAAACTGTGCCGAAACCATGCCGGCTGCATTTAACTTACAGGTTTGAGCCAAAAATGAAACGAATCCATCGGTTCGGGCCAGAAACAAAATGAACGCACCCAATCCACATTTTTTGACACAATAGTGATGTTTTTGTTCATTTTGGTCAGTTTTCTTACCGCGCGGAACTGTGCCCAAAATCATGCCGGCTGCATTTAATGCATTGATTCGTGCCAGAAACGAAATCAATGTACCGGTTCGGGCCAGAAACAAAATGAACGCACCCAATCCACATTTTTTGACACAATAGTAATGTTTTGGTTCATTTTGGTCAGTTTCCTTACCGCGCAGAACTGTGCCGAAAACCATTCCGGTTGCATTTAATGCATTAATTCATGCCAGAAATGAAACCAATGCACCAGTTTGGGCCAGAAACGAAACAAACGCATCCAATCCACTTTTTTTCCCAATAGTGATGTTTTGGTTCATTTTGGTCAGTTTCGTTACCATGAGAAACTGTGCCGAGACCTTGCCTGCTGCATTTAATGCACCGGTTCGGACAAGAAATGAAATGAATGCACCGGTTCGGGCCAGAAATGAAACGAACACACCATATCCACTTTTTTGGACAAAATAGTAATGTTTTGGTCAGTTTTGTTACGATGCGAAACAATGCCGACTGCATTAAATGCACTGATTCGGGCCAAAAACGAATTGAATCCACCGGTTTGGGCCAGAAACAAAACGAACGCACCCAATCCACATTTTTTGACACAATAGTGATGTTTTGGTTCATTTTGGTCAGTTTCCTTACCGCGCGGAACTGTGCCCAAAATCATGCCGGCTGCATGTAATGCATTGATTCGAGCCAGAAACGAAACCAATGCACCATTTGGGCCAGAAAGAAAATGTACGCACCCAATCCACATTTTTTGTTACAATAGTGATGTTTTGGTTCATTTTGGTTAGTTTCATTACCACGCGGAACTGTGCCGAAAACCATTTCAGCTGCATTTAATGCACCGGTTCGGTCCAAAAACGAATTGAATCCACCGATTTGGGCCAGAAACAAAACGAACGCACCCAATCCACATTTTTTGACACAATAGTGATGTTTTGGTTCATTTTGGTCAGTTTCGTTACCATGGGAAACTGTGCCGAAACCTTGCCAGCTGCATTTAATGCACCGGTTCAGACCAAAAAGGAAATGAATCCACCGGTTCAGGCCAGAAACGAAACAAACACACCCTATCCACTTTTTTGGACAAAATAGTAATGTTTTGGTCAGTTTTGTTACCATGCGAAACTATGCCGACTGCATTTAATGCACTGATTCGGGCCAAAAAGGAAACGAATCCACCGGTTTGTGCCAGAAAAAAAACGAACGCAACCAATCAACATTTTTGGACACAATATTGATGTTTTGGTTCATTTTGGTCAGTTTCCTTACCGCGCAGAACTGTGCCGAAAACCATTCCGGCTGCATTTAATGCATTGATTCATGCCAGAAATGAAACCAATGGACCAGTTTGGGCCAGAAACGAAACAAACGCATCCAATCCACTTTTTTTACCCAATAGTGATGTTTTGGTTCATTTTGGTCAGTTTCGTTACCATGGGAAACTGTGCCGAAACCTTGCTAGCTGCATTTAATGCACCGGTTCGGACAAGAAATGAAATGAATGCACCGGTTCGGGCCAGAAACGAAACGAACACACCAGATCCACTTTTTTGGACAAAATAGTTATGTTTTGGTCAGTTTTGTTACGATGCGAAACTATGCCGACTGCATTTAATGCACTGATTCGGGCCAAAAACGAATTGAATCCACCGGTTTGTGCCAGAAACAAAACGAACGCACCCAATCCACACTTTTTGACACAATAGTGATGTTTTGGTTCATTTTGGTCAGTTTCCATACCGCGCGCGGAACTGTGCCCAAAATCATGCCGGCTGCATGTAATGCATTGATTCGTGCCAGAAACGAAATCAATGTACCGGTTCGGGCAGAAACAAAATGAACGCACCTAATCCACATTTTTTGACACAATAGTAATGTTTTGGTTCATTTTGGTCAGTTTCCTTACCGCGCAGAGCTGTGCCGAAAACCATTCCGGCTGCATTTAATGCATTGATTCGTGCCAGAAATGAAACCAATGGACCAGTTTGGGCCAGAAACGAAACAAACGCATCCAATCCACTTTTTTTTCCCAATAGTGATGTTTTGGTTCATTTTGGTCAGTTTCGTTACCATGGGAAACTCTGCCGAAACCTTGCCAGCTGCATTTAATGCACCGGTTCAGACCAAAAAGGAAATGAATCCACCGGTTCGGGCCAGAAACGAAACAAACACACCGTATCCACTTTTTTGGATAAAAGAGTTATGTTTTGGTCAGTTTTGTTACCATGCGAAACTATGCCGACTGCATTTACTGCACTGATTCGGGCCAAAAAACGAATCGAATCCACCCGTTTGGGCCAGAAACAAAACGAACGCAACCAATCAACATTTTTGGACACAATAGTGATGTTTTGGTTCATTTTGGTTAGTTTCATTACCACGCGGAACTGTGCCGAAAACCATTTCAGCTGCATTTAATGCACCGGTTCGGGCCAGAAACAAAATGAATGCACCCAATCCTCTTTTTTGGACACAATAGTTATGTTTTGGTCAGTTTTGTTACCATGCGAAACTATGCCGACTGCATTTAATGCACTGATTCGGGCCAAAAAGGAAACGAATCCACCGGTTTGTGCCAGAAACAAAACGAACGCAACCAATCAACATTTTTGGACACAATATTGATGTTTTGGTTCATTTTGGTCAGTTTCCTTACCGCGCAGAACTGTGCCGAAAACCATTCCGGCTGCATTTAATGCATTGATTCGTGCCAGAAATGAAACCAATGGACCAGTTTGGGCCAGAAACGAAACAAACGCATCCAATCCACTTTTTTTGCCCAATAGTGATGTTTTGGTTCATTTTGGTCAGTTTCGTTACCATGGGAAACTGTGCCGAAACCTTGCCAGCTGCATTTAATCCACCGGTTCGGACAAGAAATGAAATGAATGCACCGGTTCGGGCCAGAAACGAAACGAACACACCAGATCCACTTTTTTGGACAAAATAGTTATGTTTTGGTCAGTTTTGTTACGATGCGAAACTATGCCGACTGCATTTAATGCACTGATTCGGGCCAAAAACGAATTGAATCCACCGGTTTGTGCCAGAAACAAAACGAACGCACCCAATCCACAATTTTGGCACAATAGTGATGTTTTGGTTCATTTTGGTCAGTTTCCTTACCGCGCGCGGAACTGTGCCCAAAATCATGCCGGCTGCATGTAATGCATTGATTCGTGCCAGAAACGAAACCAATGCACCGGTTTGGGCCAGAAACAAAATGAACGCACCCAATCCACATTTTTTGTCACAATAGTGATGTTTTGGTTCATTTTGGTTAGTTTCATTACCACGCGGAACTGTGCCGAAAACCATTTCAGCTGCATTTAATGCATTAATTCATGCCAGAAATGAAGCCAATGGACCAGTTTGGGCCAGAAACGAAACAAACGCATCCAATCCACTTTTTTGACCCAATAGTGATGTTTTGGTTCATTTTGGTCAGTTTCGTTACCATGAGAAACTGTGCCGAAACCTTGCCAGCTGCATTTAATGCACCGGTTCGGACAAGAAATGAAATGAATGCACTGGTTCGGGCCAGAAATGAAACGAACACACCATATCCACTTTTTTGGACAAAATAGTAATGTTTTGGTCAGTTTTGTTACGATGCGAAACTATGCCGACTGCATTTAATGCACTGATTCGGGCCAAAAACGAATTGAATCCACCGGTTTGGGCCAGAAACAAAACGAACGCACCCAATCCACATTTTCTGACACAATAGTGATGTTTTGGTTCATTTTGGTCAGTTTCCTTACCGCGCGGAACTGTGCCCAAAATCATGCCGGCTGCATGTAATGCATTGATTCGTGCCAGAAACGAAACCAATGCACCAGTTTGGGCCAGAAAGAAAATGAACGCACCCAATCCACATTTTTTGTCACAATAGTGATGTTTTGGTTCATTTTGGTTAGTTTCATTACCACGCGAAACTGTGCCGAAAACCATTTCAGCTGCATTTAATGCACCGGTTAGGGCCAGAAACAAAATGAATGCACCCAATCCTCTTTTTTGGACACAATAGTTATGTTTTGGTCAGTTTTGTTACCATGCGAAACTATGCCGACTGCATTTAATGCACTGATTCGGGCCAAAAAATGAATCGAATCCACCGGTTTGTGCCAGAAACAAAACAAACGCAACCAATCAACATTTTTGGACACAATATTGATGTTTTGGTTCATTTTGGTCAGTTTCCTTTCTGCACGGAACGGTGCCAAAAATCATGCCGGCTCCATTTAATGCACTCATTTAGGCCAGAAACGAAACGAGAAACGAAACGAATGCAATGGTTCGGGCCAGAAACAAAATGAACGCACCCAATCCAGCATTTTGGACCAAATAGTGTTGTTTTGGTTCGTTTTGGTCAATTACGTCACCGCGCAAAACTGTGCCGAAACTATGTCGGCTGCATTTAACCTACAGGTTCGGGCCAAAAATGAAACGAATCCACCGGTTCGGGCCAGAAACAAAACAAACGCACCCAATCCAAATTTTTTTGACACAATAGTGATGTTTTGGTTCATTTTGGTCAGTTTCCTTACCGCGCGGAACTGTGCCCAAAATCATGGCGGCTGCATTTAATGCATTGATTCGTGCCAGAAACGAAATCAATGTACCGGTTCGGGCAGAAACAAAATGAACGCACCCAATCCACATTTTTTAACACAATAGTAATGTTTTGGTTCATTTTGGTCAGTTTCCTTACCGCGCAGAACTGTGCCGAAAACCATTCCGGCTGCATTTAATGCATTGATTCGTGCCAGAAATGAAACCAATGGACCAGTTTGGGCCAGAAACGAAACAAACGCATCCAATCCACTTTTTTTACCCAATACTGATGTTTTGGTTCATTTTGGTCAGTTTCGTTACCATGAGAAACTGTGCCGAAACCTTGCCAGCTGCATTTAATGCACCGGTTCGGACAAGAAATGAAATGAATGCACTGGTTCGGGCCAGAAATGAAACGAACACACCATATCCACTTTTTTGGACAAAATAGTAATGTTTTGGTCAGTTTTGTTACGATGCGAAACTATGCCGACTGCATTTAATGCACTGATTCGGGCCAAAAACGAATTGAATCCACCGGTTTGGGCCAGAAACAAAACGAACGCACCCAATCCACATTTTCTGACACAATAGTGATGTTTTGGTTCATTTTGGTCAGTTTCCTTACCGCGCGGAACTGTGCCCAAAATCATGCCGGCTGCATGTAATGCATTGATTCGTGCCAGAAACGAAACCAATGCACCAGTTTGGGCCAGAAAGAAAATGAACGCACCCAATCCACATTTTTTGTCACAATAGTGATGTTTTGGTTCATTTTGGTTAGTTTCATTACCACGCGAAACTGTGCCGAAAACCATTTCAGCTGCATTTAATGCACCGGTTAGGGCCAGAAACAAAATGAATGCACCCAATCCTCTTTTTTGGACACAATAGTTATGTTTTGGTCAGTTTTGTTACCATGCGAAACTATGCCGACTGCATTTAATGCACTGATTCGGGCCAAAAAGGAAACGAATCCACCGGTTTGTGCCAGAAACAAAACAAACGCAACCAATCAACATTTTTGGACACAATATTGATGTTTTGGTTCATTTTGGTCAGTTTCCTTTCTGCACGGAACGGTGCCAAAAATCATGCCGGCTCCATTTAATGCACTCATTTAGGCCAGAAACGAAACGAGAAACGAAACGAATGCAATGGTTCGGGCCAGAAACAAAATGAACGCACCCAATCCAGCATTTTGGACCAAATAGTGTTGTTTTGGTTCGTTTTGGTCAATTACGTCACCGCGCAAAACTGTGCCGAAACTATGTCGGCTGCATTTAACCTACAGGTTCGGGCCAAAAATGAAACGAATCCACCGGTTCGGGCCAGAAACAAAACAAACGCACCCAATCCAAATTTTTTTGACACAATAGTGATGTTTTGGTTCATTTTGGTCAGTTTCCTTACCGCGCGGAACTGTGCCCAAAATCATGTCGGCTGCATTTAATGCATTGATTCGTGCCAGAAACGAAATCAATGTACCGGTTCGGGCAGAAACAAAATGAACGCACCCAATCCACATTTTTTAACACAATAGTAATGTTTTGGTTCATTTTGGTCAGTTTCCTTACCGCGCAGAACTGTGCCGAAAACCATTCCGGCTGCATTTAATGCATTGATTCGTGCCAGAAATGAAACCAATGGACCAGTTTGGGCCAGAAACGAAACAAACGCATCCAATCCACTTTTTTTACCCAATACTGATGTTTTGGTTCATTTTGGTCAGTTTCGTTACCATGAGAAACTGTGCCGAAACCTTGCCAGCTGCATTTAATGCACCGGTTCGGACCAGAAATGAAATGAATCCCCCGGTTAGGGCCAGAAACGAAACGAACACACCGTATCCACTTTTTTGGACAAAATAGTTATGTTTTGGTCACTTTTGTTACCATGCGAAACTATGCCGACTTCATTTACTGCACTGATTCGGGCCAAAAAACGAATCGAATCCACCGGTTTCGGCCAGAAACAAAACGAACGCAACCAATCAACATTTTTGGACACAATAGTGATGTTTTGGTTCATTTTGGTCAGTTTCCTTTCTGCGCGGAACTGTGCAAAAAATAATCCCAGCTGCATTTAATGCACTCATTTAGGCCAGAAACGAAACGAGAAAAAAAACGACTTCAACGGTTCGGGCCAGAATTAAAATGAACGCACTCAATCCAGCTTTTTGGACCAAATAGTGTTGTTTTGGTTCGTTTTGGTCAATTACGTCACCGCGCAAAACTGTGCTGAAACTATGTCGGCTGCATTTAACCTAAAGGTTCGGGCCAAAAATGAAACGAATCCACCGGTTCGGGCCAGAAACAAAACGAATGCACCCAATCCACATTTTTTTGACACAATAGTGATGTTTTGGTTCATTTTGGTCAGTTTCCTTACCGCGCGGAACTGTGCCCAAAATCATGGTGGCTGCATTTAATGCATTGATTCGTGCCAGAAATGAAATCAATGTACCGGTTCGGGCAGAAACAAAATGAACGCACCCAATCCACATTTTTTGACACAATAGTAATATTTTGGTTCATTTAGGTCAGTTTCCTTACCGCGCAGAACTGTGCCGAAAACCATTCCGGCTGCATTTAATGCATTGATTCGTGCCAGAAATGAAACCAATGGACCAGTTTGGGCCAGAAACGAAACAAGCGCATCCAATCCACTTTTTTTACCCAATAGTGCACCGGTTCAGACCAAAAAGGAAATGAATCCACCGGTTCGGGCCAGAAACGAAACAAACACACCCTATCCACTTTTTTGGACAAAATAGTTATGTTTTGATCAGATTTATTAACATGGGAAACTATGCCGACTGCATTTACTGCACTGATTCGGGCCAAAAAACGAATCGAATCCACCGGTTTCGGCCAGAAACAAAACGAACGCAACCAATCAACATTTTTGGACACAATAGAGATGTTTTGGTTCATTTTGGTCAGTTTCCTTTCTGCGCGGAACTGTGCAAAAAATCATCCCAGCTGCATTTAATGCACTCATTTAGGCCAGAAACGAAACGAGAAAAAAAACGACTTCAACGGTTCGGGCCAGAAATAGAATGAACGCACCCAATCCAGCTTTTTGGACCAAATAGTGTAGTTTTGGTTCATTTTGGTCAATTACGTCACCGCGCAAAACTGTGCCGAAACTATGTCGGCTGATTTAACCTACAGGTTCGGGCCAAAAATGAAACGAATCCACCGGTTCGGGCCGGAAACAAAACGAACGCACCCAATCCACATTTTTTGACACAATAGTGATGTTTTGGTTCAATTTGGTCAGTTTCTTTACCGCGCGGAACTGTGCCCAAAATCATGCCGGCTGCATTTAATGCATTGATTCGTGCCAGAAACGAAATCAATGTACCGGTTCAGGCCAGAAACAAAATGAACGCACCCAATCCACATTTTTTGACACAATAGTAATGTTTTGGTTCATTTTGGTCAGTTTCCTTACCGCGCAGAACTGTGCCGAAAACCATTCCGGCTGCATTTAATGCATTGATTCGTGCCAGAAATGAAACCAATGGACCAGTTGGGGCCAGAAACGAAACAAACGCATCCAATCCACTTTTTTTACCCAATAGTGATGTTTTGGTTCATTTTAGTCAGTTACGTCACCGCGCAAAACTGTACCGAAACCATGCCGGCTGCATTTAACGTACAGGTTCGAGCCAAAAATGAAACGAATCCATCGGTTCGGGCCAGAAACAAAACGAATGCACCCAATCCATATTTTTTGACACAATAGTGATGTTTTGGTTCATTTTGGTCAGTTTCTTTACCGCGCGGAACTGTGCCCAAAATCATGCCGGCTGCATTTAATGCATTGATTCGTGCCAGAAACGAAATCAATGTACCGGTTCGGGCCAGAAACAAAATGAACGCACCCAATCCACATTTTTTGACACAATAATAATGTTTTGGTTCATTTTGGTTAGTTTCCTTACCGCGCAGAACTGTGCCGAAAACCATTCCGGCTGCATTTAATGCATTGATTCGTGCCAGAAATGAAACCAATGGACCAGTTTGGGCCAGAAACGAAACAAACGCATCCAATCCACTTTTTTTACCCAATAGTGATGTTTTGGTTCATTTTGTCAGTTTCGTTACCATGAGAAATTGTGCCGAAACCTTGCCAGCTGCATTTAATGCACCGGTTCAGACCAAAACGGAGATGAATCCACCGGTTCGGGCCAGAAACGAAACAATCACACCCTATCCACTTTTTTGGACAAAATAGTTATGTTTTGGTCAGTTTTGTTACCATGCGAAACTATGCCGACTGCATTTACTGCACTGATTCGGGCCAAAAAATGAATCGAATCCACCGGTTTCGGCCAGAAACAAAACGAACGCAACCAATCAACATTTTTGGACACAATAGTGATGTTTTGGTTCATTTTGGTCAGTTTCCTTTCTGCGCGGAACTGTGCGAAAAATCATCCCAGCTGCATTTAATGCACTCATTTAGGCCAGAAACGAAATGAGAAAAAAAACGACTTCAACGGTTCGGGCCAGAAATAAAATGAACACACCCAATCCAGATTTTTGGACCAAATAGTGTTGTTTTGGTTCGTTTTGGTCAATTACGTCACCGCACAAAACTGTGCCGAAACTATGTCGGCTGCATTTAACCTACAGGTTCGGGCCAAAAATGAAACAAATCCACCGGTTCGGGCCAGAAACAAAACGAACGCACCCAAACCACATTTTTTTTGACACAATAGTGATGTTTTGGTTCATTTTGGTCAGTTTCATTACCGCGCGGAACTGTGCCCAAAATCATGGCGGCTGCATTTAATGCATTGATTCGTGCCAGAAACGAAATCAATGTACCGGTTCGGGCAGAAACAAAATGAACGCACCCAATCCACATTTTTTGACACAATAGTAATGTTTTGGTTCATTTTGGTCAGTTTCCTTACCGCGCAGAACTGTGCCGAAAACCATTCCGGCTGCATTTAATGCATTGATTCATGCCAGAAATGAAACCAATGGACCAGTTTGGGCCAGAAACGAAACAAACGCATCCAATCCACTTTTTTTACCCAATAGTGCACCGGTTCAGACCAAAAAGGAAATGAATCCACCGGTTCGGGCCAGAAATGAAACAAACACACCCTATCCACTTTTTTGGACAAAATAGTTATCTTTTGATCAGTTTTGTTAACATGGGAAACTATGCCGACTGCATTTACTGCACTGATTCGGGCCAAAAAACGAATCGAATCCACCGGTTTCGGCCAGAAACAAAACGAACGCAACCAATCCACATTTTTGGACACAATAGTGATGTTTATTTCATTTTGGTCAGTTTCCTTTCTGCGCGGAACTGTGCCAAAAATCATCCCAACTGCATTTACTGCACTCATTTAGGCCAGAAACGAAACGAGAAACAAAACGACTTCAACGGTTCGGGCCAGAAATAAAATGAACGCACCCAATCCAGCTTTTTGGACCAAATAGTGTTATTATGGTTCATTTTAGTCAGTTACGTCACCGTGCAAAACTGTGCCGATACCATGCCGGCTGCATTTAACGTACAGGTTCGAGCCAAAAATGAAACGAATCCATCGGTTCAGGCCAGAAACAAAACGAACGCACCCAATCCACATTTTTTGACACAATAGTGATGTTTTGGTTCATTTTGGTCAGTTTCTTTACCGCGCGGAACGGTGCCCAAAATCATGCCGGCTGCATTTAATGCATTGATTCGTGCCAGAAACGAAATCAATGTACCGGTTCGGGCCAGAAACAAAATGAACGCACCCAATCCACATTTTTTGACACTATAGTAATGTTTTGGTTCATTTTGGTCAGTTTCCTTACCGCGCAGAACTGTGCCGAAAACCATTCCGGCTGCATTTAATGCATTGATTCATGCCAGAAATGAAACCAATGGACCAGTTTGGGCCAGAAACGAAACAAACGCATCCAATCCACTTTTTTTACCCAATAGTGATGTTTTGGTTCATTTTGGCCAGTTTCGTTACCATGAGAAACTGTGCCGAAACCTTGCCAGCTGCATTTAATGCACCGGTTCAGACCAAAAAGGAAATGAATCCACCGGTTCGGGCCAGAAACGAAACAAACACACCCTATCCACATTTTTGGACAAAATAGTTATGTTTTGGTCAGTTTTGTTACTATGCGAAACTATGCCGACTGCATTTACTGCACCGATTCGGGCCAAAAAACGAATCGAATCCACCGGTTTCGGCCAGAAACAAAACGAACCCAACCAATCAACATTTTTGGACACAATAGTGATGTTTTGGTTCATTTTAGTCAGTTACGTCACCGCCCAAAACTGTGCCGAAACCATGCCGACTGCATTTAACGTACAGGTTCGAGCCAAAAATGAAACGAATCCATCGGTTCGGGCCAGAAACAAAACGAACGCACCCAATCCATATTTTTTGACACAATAGTGATGTTTTGGTTCATTTTGGTCAGTTTCTTTACCGCGCGGAACTGTGCCCAAAATCATGCCGGCTGCATTTAATGCATTGATTCGTGCCAGAAACGAAATCAATGTACCGGTTCAGGCCAGAAACAAAATGAACGCACACAATCCACATATTTTGACACAATAGTAATGTTTTGGTTCATTTTGGTCAGTTTCCTTACCGCGCAGAACTGTGCCGAAAACCATTCCGGCTGCATTTAATGCACCAGTTCAGACCAAAAAGGAAATGAATCCACCGGTTCGGGCCAGAAACGAAACAAACACACCCTATCCACTTTTTTGGACAAAATAGTTATGTTTTGGTCAGTTTTGTTACCATGCGAAACTATGCCGACTGCATTTACTGCACTGATTCGGGCCAAAAAACGAATCGAATCCACCGGTTTCGGCCAGAAACAAAACGAACGCAACCAATCAACATTTTTGGACACAATAGTGATGTTTTGGTTCATTTTGGTCAGTTTCCTTTCTGCGCGGAACTGTGCCAAAAATCATCCCAGCTGCATTTAATGCACTCATTTAGGCCAGAAACGAAACGAGAAAAAAAACGACTTCAACGGTTCGGGCCAGAAATAAAATGAACGCACTCAATCCAGCTTTTTGGACCAAATAGTGTTGTTTTGGTTCGTTTTGGTCAATTACGTCACCGCGCAAAACTGTGCTGAAACTTTGTCGGCTGCATTTAACCTAAAGGTTCGGGGCAAAAATGAAACAAATCCACCGATTCGGGCCAGAAACAAAACGAACGCGCCCAATCCACATTTTTTTGACACAATAGTGATGTTTTGGTTCATTTTGGTCAGTTTCCTTACCGCGCGGAACTGTGCCCAAAATCATGGCGGCTGCATTTAATCCATTGATTCGTGCCAGAAACGAAATCAATGTACCGGTTCGGGCAGAAACAAAATGAACGCACCCAATCCACATTTTTTGACACAATAGTAATATTTTGGTTCATTTTGGTCAGTTTCCTTACCGCGCAGAACTGTGCCAAAAACCATTCCGGCTGCATTTAATGCATTGATTCGTGCCAGAAACGAAATCAATGTACCGGTTCAGGCCAGAAACAAAATGAACGCACACAATCCACATATTTTGACACAATAGTAATGTTTTGGTTCATTTTGGTCAGTTTCCTTACCGCGCAGAACTGTGCCGAAAACCATTCCGGCTGCATTTAATGCACCGGTTCAGACCAAAAAGGAAATGAATCCACCGGTTCGGGCCAGAAACGAAACAAACACACCCTATCCACTTTTTTGGACAAAATAGTTATGTTTTGGTCAGTTTTGTTACCATGCGAAACTATGCCGACTGCATTTACTGCACTGATTCGGGCCAAAAAACGAATCGAATCCACCGGTTTCGGCCAGAAACAAAACGAACGCAACCAATCAACATTTTTGGACACAATAGTGATGTTTTGGTTCATTTTGGTCAGTTTCCTTTCTGCGCGGAACTGTGCCAAAAATCATCCCAGCTGCATTTAATGCACTCATTTAGGCCAGAAACGAAACGAGAAAAAAAACGACTTCAACGGTTCGGGCCAGAAATAAAATGAACGCACTCAATCCAGCTTTTTGGACCAAATAGTGTTGTTTTGGTTCGTTTTGGTCAATTACGTCACCGCGCAAAACTGTGCTGAAACTTTGTCGGCTGCATTTAACCTAAAGGTTCGGGGCAAAAATGAAACAAATCCACCGATTCGGGCCAGAAACAAAACGAACGCACCCAATCCACATTTTTTTGACACAATAGTGATGTTTTGGTTCATTTTGGTCAGTTTCCTTACCGCGCGGAACTGTGCCCAAAATCATGGCGGCTGCATTTAATCCATTGATTCGTGCCAGAAACGAAATCAATGTACCGGTTCGGGCAGAAACAAAATGAACGCACCCAATCCACATTTTTTGACACAATAGTAATATTTTGGTTCATTTTGGTCAGTTTCCTTACCGCGCAGAACTGTGCCAAAAACCATTCCGGCTGCATTTAATGCATTGATTCGTGCCAGAAATGAAACCAATGGACCAGTTTGGGCCAGAAACGAAACAAACGCATCCAATCCACTTTTTTTACCCAATAGTGCACCGGTTCAGACCAAAAAGGAAATGAATCCACCGGTTCGGGCCAGAAACGAAACAAACACACCCTATCCACTTTTTTGGACAAAATAGTTATGTTTTGATCAGTTTTGTTAACATGGGAAACTATGCCGACTGCATTTACTGCACTGATTCGGGCCAAAAACCGAATCGAATCCACCGGTTTCGGCCAGAAACAAAACGAACGCAACCAATCAACATTTTTGGACACAATAGAGATGTTTTGGTTCATTTTGGTCAGTTTCCTTTCTGCGCGGAACTGTGCAAAAAATCATCCCAGCTGCATTTAATGCACTCATTTAGGCCAGAAACGAAACGAGAAAAAAAACGACTTCAACGGTTCGGGCCAGAAATAGAATGAACGCACCCAATCCAGCTTTTTGGACCAAATAGTGTTGTTTTGGTTCGTTTTGGTCAATTACGTCACCACGCAAAACTGTGCCGAAACCATGTCGGCTGATTTAACCTACAGGTTCGGGCCAAAAATGAAACGAATCCACCGGTTTGGGCCGGAAACAAAACGAACGCACCCAATCCACATTTTTTGACACAATAGTGATGTTTTGGTTCAATTTGGTCAGTTTCTTTACCGCGCGGAACTGTGCCCAAAATCATGCCGGCTGCATTTAATGCATTGATTCGTGCCAGAAACTAAATCAATGTACCGGTTCGGGCCAGAAACAAAATGAACGCACCCAATCCACATTTTTTGACACAATAGTAATGTTTTGGTTCATTTTGGTCAGTTTCCTTACCGCGCAGAACTGTGCCGAAAACCATTCCGGCTGCATTTAATGCATTGATTCGTGCCAGAAATGAAACCAATGGACCAGTTTGGGCCAGAAACGAAACAAACGCATCCAATCCACTTTTTTTACCCAATAGTGATGTTTTGGTTCATTTTGGTCAGTTTCGTTACCATGAGAAACTGTGCCGAAACCTTGCCAGCTGCATTTAATGCACCGGTTCAGACCAAAAAGGAAATGAATCCACCGGTTCGGGCCAGAAACGAAACAAACACACCCTATCCACTTTTTTGGACAAAATAGTTATGTTTTGGTCAGTTTTGTTACCATGCGAAACTAAGCCGACTGCATTTACTGCACTGATTCGGGCCAAAAAACGAATCGAATCCACCAGTTTTGGCCAGAAACAAAACGAACGCAACCAATCAACATTTTTGGACACAATAGTGATGTTTTGGTTCATTTTAGTCAGTTACGTCACCGCGCAAAACTGTGCCGAAACCATGCCGGCTGCATTTAACGTACAGGTTCGAGCCAAAAATGAAACGAATCCATCGGTTCGGGCCAGAAACATAACGAACGCACCCAATCCATATTTTTTGACACAATAGTGATGTTTTGGTTCATTTTGGTCAGTTTCTTTACCGCGCGGAACTGTGCCCAAAATCATGCCGGCTGCATTTAATGCATTGATTCGTGCCAGAAACGAAATCAATGTACCGGTTCGGGCCAGAAACAAAATGAACGCACCCAATCCACATTTTTTGACACAATAGTAATGTTTTGGTTCATTTTGGTCAGTTTCCTTACCGCGCAGAACTGTGCCGAAAACCATTCCGGCTGCATTTAATGCATTGATTCGTGCCAGAAATGAAACCAATGGACCAGTTTGGGCCAGAAACGAAACAAACGCATCCAATCCACTTTTTTTACCCAATAGTGATGTTTTGGTTCATTTTGTCAGTTTCGTTACCATGAGAAACTGTGCCGAAACCTTGCCAGCTGCATTTAATGCACCGGTTCAGACCAAAAAGGAGATGAATCCACCGGTTCGGGCCAGAAACGAAACAATCACACCCTATCCACTTTTTTGGACAAAATAGTTATGTTTTGGTCAGTTTTGTTACCATGCGAAACTATGCCGACTGCATTTACTGCACTGATTCGGGCCAAGAAATGAATCGAATCCACCGGTTTCGGCCAGAAACAAAACGAACGCAACCAATCAACATTTTTGGACACAATAGAGATGTTTTGGTTCATTTTGGTCAGTTTCCTTTCTGCGCGGAACTGTGCAAAAAATCATCCCAGCTGCATTTAATGCACTCATTTAGGCCAGAAACGAAACGAGAAAAAAAACGACTTCAACGGTTCGGGCCAGAAATAGAATGAACGCACCCAATCCAGCTTTTTGGACCAAATAGTGTTGTTTTGGTTCGTTTTGGTCAATTACGTCACCACGCAAAACTGTGCCGAAACCATGTCGGCTGATTTAACCTACAGGTTCGGGCCAAAAATGAAACGAATCCACCGGTTTGGGCCGGAAACAAAACGAACGCACCCAATCCACATTTTTTGACACAATAGTGATGTTTTGGTTCAATTTGGTCAGTTTCTTTACCGCGCGGAACTGTGCCCAAAATCATGCCGGCTGCATTTAATGCATTGATTCGTGCCAGAAACTAAATCAATGTACCGGTTCGGGCCAGAAACAAAATGAACGCACCCAATCCACATTTTTTGACACAATAGTAATGTTTTGGTTCATTTTGGTCAGTTTCCTTACCGCGCAGAACTGTGCCGAAAACCATTCCGGCTGCATTTAATGCATTGATTCGTGCCAGAAATGAAACCAATGGACCAGTTTGGGCCAGAAACGAAACAAACGCATCCAATCCACTTTTTTTACCCAATAGTGATGTTTTGGTTCATTTTGGTCAGTTTCGTTACCATGAGAAACTGTGCCGAAACCTTGCCAGCTGCATTTAATGCACCGGTTCAGACCAAAAAGGAAATGAATCCACCGGTTCGGGCCAGAAACGAAACAAACACACCCTATCCACTTTTTTGGACAAAATAGTTATGTTTTGGTCAGTTTTGTTACCATGCGAAACTAAGCCGACTGCATTTACTGCACTGATTCGGGCCAAAAAACGAATCGAATCCACCAGTTTTGGCCAGAAACAAAACGAACGCAACCAATCAACATTTTTGGACACAACAGTGATGTTTTGGTTCATTTTAGTCAGTTACGTCACCGCGCAAAACTGTGCCGAAACCATGCCGGCTGCATTTAACGTACAGGTTCGAGCCAAAAATGAAACGAATCCATCGGTTCGGGCCAGAAACATAACGAACGCACCCAATCCATATTTTTTGACACAATAGTGATGTTTTGGTTCATTTTGGTCAGTTTCTTTACCGCGCGGAACTGTGCCCAAAATCATGCCGGCTGCATTTAATGCATTGATTCGTGCCAGAAACGAAATCAATGTACCGGTTCGGGCCAGAAACAAAATGAACGCACCCAATCCACATTTTTTGACACAATAGTAATGTTTTGGTTCATTTTGGTCAGTTTCCTTACCGCGCAGAACTGTGCCGAAAACCATTCCGGCTGCATTTAATGCATTGATTCGTGCCAGAAATGAAACCAATGGACCAGTTTGGGCCAGAAACGAAACAAACGCATCCAATCCACTTTTTTTACCCAATAGTGATGTTTTGGTTCATTTTGTCAGTTTCGTTACCATGAGAAACTGTGCCGAAACCTTGCCAGCTGCATTTAATGCACCGGTTCAGACCAAAAAGGAGATGAATCCACCGGTTCGGGCCAGAAACGAAACAATCACACCCTATCCACTTTTTTGGACAAAATAGTTATGTTTTGGTCAGTTTTGTTACCATGCGAAACTATGCCGACTGCATTTACTGCACTGATTCGGGCCAAGAAATGAATCGAATCCACCGGTTTCGGCCAGAAACAAAACGAACGCAACCAATCAACATTTTTGGACACAATAGTGATGTTTTGGTTCATTTTGGTCAGTTTCCTTTCTGCGCGGAACTGTGCGAAAAATCATCCCAGCTGCATTTAATGCACTCATTTAGGCCAGAAACGAAACGAGAAAAAAAACGACTTCAACGGTTCGGGCCAGAAATAAAATGAACGCACCCAATCCAGATTTTTGGACCAAATAGTGTTGTTTTGGTTCGTTTTGGTCAATTACGTCACCGCACAAAACTGTGCCGAAACTATGTCGGCTGCATTTAACCTACAGGTTCGGGCCAAAAATGAAACAAATCCACCGGTTCGGGCCAGAAACAAAACGAACGCACCCAAACCACATTTTTTTTGACACAATAGTGATGTTTTGGTTCATTTTGGTCAGTTTCCTTACCGCGCGGAACTGTGCCCAAAATCATGGCGGCTGCATTTAATGCATTGAGTCGTGCCAGAAATGAAATCAATGTACCGGTTCGGGCAGAAACAAAATGAACGCACCCAATCCACATTTTTTGACACAATAGTAATGTTTTGGTTCATTTTGGTCAGTTTCCTTACCGTGCAGAACTGTGCCGAAAACCATTCCGGCTGCATTTAATGCATTGATTCATGCCAGAAATGAAACCAATGGACCAGTTTGGGCCAGAAACGAAACAAACGCATCCAATCCACTTTTTTTACCCAATAGTGCACCGGTTCAGACCAAAAAGGAAATGAATCCACCGGTTCGGGCCAGAAATGAAACAAACACACCCTATCCACTTTTTTGGACAAAATAGTTATCTTTTGATCAGTTTTGTTAACATGGGAAACTATGCCGACTGCATTTACTGCACTGATTCGGGCCAAAAAACGAATCGAATCCACCGGTTTCGACCAGAAACAAAACGAACGCAACCAATCAACATTTTTGGACACAATAGTGATGTTTATTTCATTTTGGTCAGTTTCCTTTCTGCGCGGAACTGTGCCAAAAATCATCCCAACTGCATTTAATGCACTCATTTAGGCCAGAAACGAAACGAGAAACAAAACGACTTCAACGGTTCGGGCCAGAAATAAAATGAACGCACCCAATCCAGCTTTTTGGACCAAATAGTGTTATTATGGTTCATTTTAGTCAGTTACGTCACCGCGCAAAACTGTGCCGATACCATGCCGGCTGCATTTAACGTACAGGTTCGAGCCAAAAATGAAACGAATCCATCGGTTCGGGCCAGAAACAAAACGAACGCACCCAATCCACATTTTTTGACACAATAGTGATGTTTTGGTTCATTTTGGTCAGTTTCTTTACCGCGCGGAACGGTGCCCAAAATCATGCCGGCTGCATTTAATGCATTGATTCGTGCCAGAAACGAAATCAATGTACCGGTTCGGGCCAGAAACAAACAGAACGCACCCAATCCACATTTTTTGACACTATAGTAATGTTTTGGTTCATTTTGGTCAGTTTCCTTACCGCGCAGAGCTGTGCCGAAAACCATTCCGGCTGCATTTAATGCATTGATTCGTGCCAGAAATGAAACCAATGGACCAGTTTGGGCCAGAAACGAAACAAACGCATCCAATCCACTTTTTTTACCCAATAGTGATGTTTTGGTTCATTTTGGCCAGTTTCGTTACCATGAGAAACTGTGCCGAAACCTTGCCAGCTGCATTTAATGCACCGGTTCAGACCAAAAAGGAAATGAATCCACCGGTTCGGGCCAGAAATGAAACAAACACACCCTATCCACATTTTTGGACAAAATAGTTATGTTTTGGTCAGTTTTGTTACCATGCGAAACTATGCCGACTGCATTTACTGCACTGATTCGGGCCAAAAAACGAATCGAATCCACCGGTTTCGGCCAGAAACAAAACGAACCCAACCAATCAACATTTTTGGACACAATAGTGATGTTTTGGTTCATTTTAGTCAGTTACGTCACCGCCCAAAACTGTGCCGAAACCATGCCGACTGCATTTAACGTACAGGTTCGAGCCAAAAATGAAACGAATCCATCGGTTCGGGCCAGAAACAAAACGAACGCACCCAATCCATATTTTTTGACACAATAGTGATGTTTTGGTTCATTTTGGTCAGTTTCTTTACCGTGCGGAACTGTGCCCAAAATCATGCCGGCTGCATTTAATGCATTGATTCGTGCCAGAAACGAAATCAATGTACCGGTTCAGGCCAGAAACAAAATGAACACACACAATCCACATATTTTGACACAATAGTAATGTTTTGGTTCATTTTGGTCAGTTTCCTTACCGCGCAGAACTGTGCCGAAAACCATTCCGGCTGCATTTAATGCACCGGTTCAGACCAAAAAGGAAATGAATCCACCGGTTCGGGCCAGAAACGAAACAAACACACCCTATCCACTTTTTTGGACAAAATAGTTATGTTTTGGTCAGTTTTGTTACCATGCGAAACTATGCCGACTGCATTTACTGCACTGATTCGGGCCAAAAAATGAATCGAATCCACCGGTTTCGGCCAGAAACAAAACGAACGCAACCAATCAACATTTTTGGACACAATAGTGATGTTTTGGTTCATTTTCGTCAGTTTCCTTTCTGCGCGGAACTGTGCCAAAAATCATCCCAGCTGCATTTAATGCACTCATTTAGGCCAGAAATGAAACGAGAAAAAAAAAGACTTCAACGGTTCGGGCCAGAAATAAAATGAACGCACCCAATCCAACTTTTTGGACCAAATAGTGTTGTTTTGGTTCGTTTTGGTCAATTACGTCACCGCGCAAAACTGTGCCGAAACTATGTCGGCTGCATTCAACCTACAGGTTCGGGCCAAAAATGAAACGAATCCACCGGTTCGGGCCAGAAACAAAACGAACGCACCCAATCCACATTTTTTGACACAATAGTGATGTTTTGGTTCATTTTGGTCAGTTTCTTTACCGCGCGGAACTGTGCCCAAAATCATGCCGGCTGCATTTAATGCATTGATTCGTGCCAGAAACGAAATCAATGTACCGGTTCGGGCCAGAAACAAAATGAACGCACACAATCCACATATTTTGACACAATAGTAATGTTTTGGTTCATTTTGGTCACTTTCCTTACCGCGCAGAAATGTGCCGAAAACCATTCCGGCTGCATTTAATGCACCGGTTCAGACCAAAAAGGAAATGAATCCACCGGTTCGGGCCAGAAACGAAACAAACACACCCTATCCACTTTTTTGAACAAAATAGTTATGTTTTGGTCAGTTTTGTTACCATGCGGAACTATGCCGACTGCATTTACTGCACTGATTCGGGCCAAAAAACGAATCGAATCCACCGGTTTCGGCCAGAAACAAAACGAACGCAACCAATCAACATTTTTGGACACAATAGTGATGTTTTGGTTCATTTTGGTCAGTTTCCTTTCTGCGCGGAACTGTGCCAAAAATCATCCCAGCTGCATTTAATGCACTCATTTAGGCCAGAAATGAAACGAGAAACAAAACGACTTCAACGGTTCGGGCCAGAAATAAAATGAACGCACCCAATCCAACTTTTTGGACCAAATAGTGTTGTTTTGGTTCGTTTTGGTCAATTATGTCACCGCGCAAAACTGTGCCGAAACTATGTCGGCTGCATTCAACCTAAAGGTTCGGGCCAAAAATGAAACGAATCCACCGGTTCGGGCCAGAAACAAAACGAACGCACCCAATCCGAATTTTTTGACACAATAGTGATGTTTTGGTTCATTTTGGTCAGTTTCTTTACCGCGCGGAACTGTGCCCAAAATCATGCCGGCTGCATTTAATGCATTGATTCGTGCCAGAAACGAAATCAATGTACCGGTTCGGGCCAGAAACAAAATGAACGCACACAATCCACATATTTTGACACAATAGTAATGTTTTGGTTCATTTTGGTCAGTTTCCTTACCGCGCAGAAATGTGCCGAAAACCATTCCGGCTGCATTTAATGCACCGGTTCAGACCAAAAAGGAAATGAATCCACCGGTTCGGGCCAGAAATGAAACAAACACACCCTATCCACTTTTTTGGACAAAATAGTTATGTTTTGGTCAGTTTTGTTACCATGCGAAACTATGCCGACTGCATTTACTGCACTGATTCGGGGCAAAAAACGAATCGAATCCACCGGTTTCGGCCAGAAACAAAACGAACGCAACCAATCAACATTTTTGGACACAATAGTGATGTTTTGGTTCATTTTGGTCAGTTTCCTTTCTGCGCGGAACTGTGCCAAAAATCATCCCAGCTGCATTTAATGCACTCATTTAGGCCAGAAATGAAACGAGAAACAAAACGACTTCAACGGTTCGGGCCAGAAATAAAATGAACGCACCCAATCCACCTTTTTGGACCAAATAGTGTTGTTTTGGTTCGTTTTGGTCAATTACGTCACCGCGCAAAACTGTGCCGAAACTATGTCGGCTGCATTCAACCTACAGGTTCGGGCCAAAAATGAAACGAATCCACCGGTTCGGGCCAGAAACAAAACGAACGCACCCAATCCACATTTTTTTGACACAATAGTGATGTTTTGGTTCATTTTGGTCAGTTTCCTTACCGCGCGGAACTGTGCCCAAAATCATGGCGGCTGCATTTAATGCATTGATTCGTGCCAGAAACGAAATCAATGTACCGGTTCGGGCAGAAACAAAATGAACACACCCAATCCACATTTTTTGACACAATAGTAATGTTTTGGTTCATTTTGGTCAGTTTCCTTACCGCGCAGAACTGTGCCGAAAACCATTCCGGCTGCATTTAATGCATTGATTCGTGCCAGAAATGAAACCAATGGACCAGTTTGGGCCAGAAACAAAACAAACGCATCCAATCCACTTTTTTTACCCAATAGTGATGTTTTGGTTCATTTTGGTCAGTTCCGTTACCATGAGAAACTGTGCCGAAACCTTGCCAGCTGCATTTAATGCACCGGTTCAGACCAAAAAGGAAATGAATCCACCGGTTCGGTCCAGAAACGAAACAAACACACCCTATCCACTTTTTTGGACAAAATAGTTATGTTTTGATCAGTTTTGTTACCATGCGAAACTATGCCGACTGCATTTACTGCACTGATTCGGGCCAAAAAACGAATCGAATCCACCGGTTTCGGCCAGAAACAAAACGAACGCAACCAATCAACATTTTTGGACACAATAGTGATGTTTTGGTTCATTTTGGTCAGTTTCCTTTCTGCGCGGAACTGTGCCAAAAATCATCCCAGCTGCATTTAATGCACTCATTTAGGCCAGAAACGAAACGAGAAACAAAACGACTTCAACGGTTCGGGCTAGAAATAAAATGAACGCACCCAATCCAGCTTTTTGGTCCAAATAGTGTTGTTTTGGTTCATTTTAGTCAGTTACGTCACCGCGCAAAACTGTGCCGAAACCATGCCGGCTGCATTTAACTTATAGGTTCGAGCCAAAAATGAAACGAATCCACCGGTTCGGGCCAGAAACAAAACGAACGGACCCAATCCACATTTTTGGACACAATAGTGATGTTTTGGTTCATTTTGGTCAGTTTCCTTTCTACACGGAACGGTGCCAAAAAAAATGCCGGCTGCATTTAATGCACTCATTTAGGCCAGAAACGAAATGAGAAACAAAACGAATGCAACGGTTCGGGCCAGAAACAAAACGAAAGCACCAAATCTAGATTTTTGGACCAAATAGTGTTGTTTTGGTTCGTTTTGCTCAGTTACGTCACCGCGCAAAACTATGCCAAAACTATGTCGGCTGCATTTAACCTACAGGTTTGGGCCAAAAATGAAACGAATCCACCGGTTCGGGCCAGAAACCAATCGAACGCATCAAATCCACATTTTTTTGACACAATAGTGATGTTTTGGTTCATTTTGGTCAGTTTCCTTACCGCGCAGAACTGTGCCGAAAACCATTCCGGCTGCATTTAATGCATTGATTCGTGCCAGAAATGAAACCAATGGACCAGTTTGGGCCATAAACAAAACAAACGCATCCAATCCACTTTTTTTACCCAATAGTGATGTTTTGGTTCATTTTGGTCAGTTCCGTTACCATGAGAAACTGTGCCGAAACCTTGCCAGCTGCATTTAATGCACCGGTTCGGACCAGAAATGAAATGAATCCACCGGTTCGGGCCAGAAACGAAATGAACACACCCTATCCACTTTTTGGACAAAATAGTTATGTTTTGGTCAGTTTTGTTACCATGCGAAACTATGCCGACTGCATTTACTGCACAGATTCGGGCCAAAAAACCAATTGAATCCACCGGTTTCGGCCAGAAACAAAACGAACGCAACCAATCAACATTTTTGGACACAATAGCGATGTTGTAGTTCATTTTGGTCAGTTTCCTTTCTGCGTGGAACTGTGCCAAAAATCATCCCAGCTGCATTTAATGCACTCATTTAGGCCAGAAACGAAACGAGAAACAAAACGACTTCAACGGTTCGGGCCAGAAATAAAACGAACGCACCCAATCCAGCTTTTTGGACCAAATAGTGTTATTATGGTTCATTTTAGTCAGTTACGTCACCGCGCAAAACTGTGCCGAAACCATGCCGGCTGCATTTAACGTACAGGTTCGAGCCACAAATGAAACGAATCCATCGGTTCGGGCCAGAAACAAAACGAACGCACCCAATCCACATTTTTTGACACAATAGTGATGTTTTGGTTCATTTTGGTCAGTTTCCTTACCGCGCGGAACTGTGCCCAAAATCATGCCGGCTGCATTTAATGCATTGATTCGTGCCAGAAACGAAATCAATGTACCGGTTCGGGCCAGAAACAAAATGAACGCACACAATCCACATATTTTGACACAATAGTAATGTTTTGGTTCATTTTGGTCAGTTTCCTTACCGCGCAGAAATGTGCCGAAAACCATTCCGGCTGCATTTAATGCACCGGTTCAGACCAAAAAGGAAATGAATCCACCGGTTCGGGCCAGAAACGAAACAAACACACCCTATCCACTTTTTTGAACAAAATAGTTATGTTTTGGTCAGTTTTGTTACCATGCGGAACTATGCCGACTGCATTTACTGCACTGATTCGGGCCAAAAAACGAATCGAATCCACCGGTTTCGGCCAGAAACAAAACGAACGCAACCAATCAACATTTTTGGACACAATAGTGATGTTTTGGTTCATTTTGGTCAGTTTCCTTTCTGCGCGGAACTGTGCCAAAAATCATCCCAGCTGCATTTAATGCACTCATTTAGGCCAGAAATGAAACGAGAAACAAAACGACTTCAACGGTTCGGGCCAGAAATAAAATGAACGCACCCAATCCAACTTTTTGGACCAAATAGTGTTGTTTTGGTTCGTTTTGGTCAATTACGTCACCGCGCAAAACTGTGCCGAAACTATGTCGGCTGCATTCAACCTACAGGTTCGGGCCAAAAATGAAACGAATCCACCGGTTCGGGCCAGAAACAAAACGAACGCACCCAATCCGAATTTTTTGACACAATAGTGATGTTTTGGTTCATTTTGGTCAGTTTCTTTACCGCGCGGAACTGTGCCCAAAATCATGCCGGCTGCATTTAATGCATTGATTCGTGCCAGAAACGAAATCAATGTACCGGTTCGGGCCAGAAACAAAATGAACGCACACAATCCACATATTTTGACACAATAGTAATGTTTTGGTTCATTTTGGTCAGTTTCCTTACCGCGCAGAAATGTGCCGAAAACCATTCCGGCTGCATTTAATGCACCGGTTCAGACCAAAAAGGAAATGAATCCACCGGTTCGGGCCAGAAATGAAACAAACACACCCTATCCACTTTTTTGGACAAAATAGTTATGTTTTGGTCAGTTTTGTTACCATGCGAAACTATGCCGACTGCATTTACTGCACTGATTCGGGCCAAAAAACGAATCGAATCCACCGGTTTCGGCCAGAAACAAAACGAACGCAACCAATCAACATTTTTGGACACAATAGTGATGTTTTGGTTCATTTTGGTCAGTTTCCTTTCTGCGCGGAACTGTGCCAAAAATCATCCCAGCTGCATTTAATGCACTCATTTAGGCCAGAAATGAAACGAGAAACAAAACGACTTCAACGGTTCGGGCCAGAAATAAAATGAACGCACCCAATCCAACTTTTTGGACCAAATAGTGTTGTTTTGGTTCGTTTTGGTCAATTACGTCACCGCGCAAAACTGTGCCGAAACTATGTCGGCTGCATTCAACCTACAGGTTCGGGCCAAAAATGAAACGAATCCACCGGTTCGGGCCAGAAACAAAACGAACGCACCCAATCCACATTTTTTTGACACAATAGTGATGTTTTGGTTCATTTTGGTCAGTTTCCTTACCGCGCGGAACTGTGCCCAAAATCATGGCGGCTGCATTTAATGCATTGATTCGTGCCAGAAACGAAATCAATGTACCGGTTCGGGCAGAAACAAAATGAACACACCCAATCCACATTTTTTGACACAATAGTAATGTTTTGGTTCATTTTGGTCAGTTTCCTTACCGCGCAGAACTGTGCCGAAAACCATTCCGGCTGCATTTAATGCATTGATTCGTGCCAGAAATGAAACCAATGGACCAGTTTGGGCCAGAAACAAAACAAACGCATCCAATCCACTTTTTTTACCCAATAGTGATGTTTTGGTTCATTTTGGTCAGTTCCGTTACCATGAGAAACTGTGCCGAAACCTTGCCAGCTGCATTTAATGCACCGGTTCAGACCAAAAAGGAAATGAATCCACCGGTTCGGTCCAGAAACGAAACAAACACACCCTATCCACTTTTTTGGACAAAATAGTTATGTTTTGATCAGTTTTGTTACCATGCGAAACTATGCCGACTGCATTTACTGCACTGATTCGGGCCAAAAAACGAATCGAATCCACCGGTTTCGGCCAGAAACAAAACGAACGCAACCAATCAACATTTTTGGACACAATAGTGATGTTTTGGTTCATTTTGGTCAGTTTCCTTTCTGCGCGGAACTGTGCCAAAAATCATCCCAGCTGCATTTAATGCACTCATTTAGGCCAGAAACGAAACGAGAAACAAAACGACTTCAACGGTTCGGGCTAGAAATAAAATGAACGCACCCAATCCAGCTTTTTGGTCCAAATAGTGTTGTTTTGGTTCATTTTAGTCAGTTACGTCACCGCGCAAAACTGTGCCGAAACCATGCCGGCTGCATTTAACTTATAGGTTCGAGCCAAAAATGAAACGAATCCACCGGTTCGGGCCAGAAACAAAACGAACGGACCCAATCCACATTTTTGGACACAATAGTGATGTTTTGGTTCATTTTGGTCAGTTTCCTTTCTACACGGAACGGTGCCAAAAAAAATGCCGGCTGCATTTAATGCACTCATTTAGGCCAGAAACGAAATGAGAAACAAAACGAATGCAACGGTTCGGGCCAGAAACAAAACGAAAGCACCAAATCTAGATTTTTGGACCAAATAGTGTTGTTTTGGTTCGTTTTGCTCAGTTACGTCACCGCGCAAAACTATGCCAAAACTATGTCGGCTGCATTTAACCTACAGGTTTGGGCCAAAAATGAAACGAATCCACCGGTTCGGGCCAGAAACCAATCGAACGCATCAAATCCACATTTTTTTGACACAATAGTGATGTTTTGGTTCATTTTGGTCAGTTTCCTTACCGCGCAGAACTGTGCCGAAAACCATTCCGGCTGCATTTAATGCATTGATTCGTGCCAGAAATGAAACCAATGGACCAGTTTGGGCCATAAACAAAACAAACGCATCCAATCCACTTTTTTTACCCAATAGTGATGTTTTGGTTCATTTTGGTCAGTTCCGTTACCATGAGAAACTGTGCCGAAACCTTGCCAGCTGCATTTAATGCACCGGTTCGGACCAGAAATGAAATGAATCCACCGGTTCGGGCCAGAAACGAAATGAACACACCCTATCCACTTTTTGGACAAAATAGTTATGTTTTGGTCAGTTTTGTTACCATGCGAAACTATGCCGACTGCATTTACTGCACAGATTCGGGCCAAAAAACCAATTGAATCCACCGGTTTCGGCCAGAAACAAAACGAACGCAACCAATCAACATTTTTGGACACAATAGCGATGTTGTAGTTCATTTTGGTCAGTTTCCTTTCTGCGTGGAACTGTGCCAAAAATCATCCCAGCTGCATTTAATGCACTCATTTAGGCCAGAAACGAAACGAGAAACAAAACGACTTCAACGGTTCGGGCCAGAAATAAAACGAACGCACCCAATCCAGCTTTTTGGACCAAATAGTGTTATTATGGTTCATTTTAGTCAGTTACGTCACCGCGCAAAACTGTGCCGAAACCATGCCGGCTGCATTTAACGTACAGGTTCGAGCCACAAATGAAACGAATCCATCGGTTCGGGCCAGAAACAAAACGAACGCACCCAATCCACATTTTTTGACACAATAGTGATGTTTTGGTTCATTTTGGTCAGTTTCCTTACCGCGCGGAACTGTGCCCAAAATCATGCCGGCTGCATTTAATGCATTGATTCGTGCCAGAAACGAAATCAATGTACCGGTTCGGGCCAGAAACAAAATGAACGCACACAATCCACATATTTTGACACAATAGTAATGTTTTGGTTCATTTTGGTCAGTTTCCTTACCGCGCAGAAATGTGCCGAAAACCATTCCGGCTGCATTTAATGCACCGGTTCAGACCAAAAAGGAAATGAATCCACCGGTTCGGGCCAGAAACGAAACAAACACACCCTATCCACTTTTTTGAACAAAATAGTTATGTTTTGGTCAGTTTTGTTACCATGCGGAACTATGCCGACTGCATTTACTGCACTGATTCGGGCCAAAAAACGAATCGAATCCACCGGTTTCGGCCAGAAACAAAACGAACGCAACCAATCAACATTTTTGGACACAATAGTGATGTTTTGGTTCATTTTGGTCAGTTTCCTTTCTGCGCGGAACTGTGCCAAAAATCATCCCAGCTGCATTTAATGCACTCATTTAGGCCAGAAATGAAACGAGAAACAAAACGACTTCAACGGTTCGGGCCAGAAATAAAATGAACGCACCCAATCCAATTTTTTGGACCAAATAGTGTTGTTTTGGTTCGTTTTGGTCAATTACGTCACCGCGCAAAACTGTGCCGAAACTATGTCGGCTGCATTCAACCTACAGGTTCGGGCCAAAAATGAAACGAATCCACCGGTTCGGGCCAGAAACAAAACGAACGCACCCAATCCGAATTTTTTGACACAATAGTGATGTTTTGGTTCATTTTGGTCAGTTTCTTTACCGCGCGGAACTGTGCCCAAAATCATGCCGGCTGCATTTAATGCATTGATTCGTGCCAGAAACGAAATCAATGTACCGGTTCGGGCCAGAAACAAAATGAACGCACACAATCCACATATTTTGACACAATAGTAATGTTTTGGTTCATTTTGGTCAGTTTCCTTACCGCGCAGAAATGTGCCGAAAACCATTCCGGCTGCATTTAATGGACCGGTTCAGACCAAAAAGGAAATGAATCCACCGGTTCGGGCCAGAAATGAAACAAACACACCCTATCCACTTTTTTGGACAAAATAGTTATGTTTTGGTCAGTTTTGTTACCATGCGAAACTATGCCGACTGCATTTACTGCACTGATTCGGGCCAAAAAACGAATCGAATCCACCGGTTTCGGCCAGAAACAAAACGAATGCAACCAATCAACATTTTTGGACACAATAGTGATGTTTTGGTTCATTTTGGTCAGTTTCCTTTCTGCGCGGAACTGTGCCAAAAATCATCCCAGCTGCATTTAATGCACTCATTTAGGCCAGAAATG
Source organism: Echinochloa phyllopogon (assembly GCA_033239725.1). Lineage (NCBI taxonomy): Eukaryota > Viridiplantae > Streptophyta > Magnoliopsida > Poales > Poaceae > Echinochloa > Echinochloa phyllopogon. Next base: position 38,768,560 of record BTCW01000018.1, read on the forward strand.
AAACGAGAAACAAAACGACTTCAACGGTTCGGGCCAGAAATAAAATGAACGCACCCAATCCAACTTTTTGGACCAAATAGTGTTGTTTTGGTTCGTTTTGGTCAATTACGTCACCGCGCAAAACTGTGCCGAAACTATGTCGGCTGCATTCAACCTACAGGTTCGGGCCAAAAATGAAACGAATCCACCGGTTCGGGCCAGAAACAAAACGAACGCACCCAATCCACATTTTTTTGACACAATAGTGATGTTTTGGTTCATTTTGGTCAGTTTCCTTACCGCGCGGAACTGTGCCCAAAATCATGGCGGCTGCATTTAATGCATTGATTCGTGCCAGAAACGAAATCAATGTACCGGTTCGGGCAGAAACAAAATGAACACACCCAATCCACATTTTTTGACACAATAGTAATGTTTTGGTTCATTTTGGTCAGTTTCCTTACCGCGCAGAACTGTGCCGAAAACCATTCCGGCTGCATTTAATGCATTGATTCGTGCCAGAAATGAAACCAATGGACCAGTTTGGGCCAGAAACAAAACAAACGCATCCAATCCACTTTTTTTACCCAATAGTGATGTTTTGGTTCATTTTGGTCAGTTCCGTTACCATGAGAAACTGTGCCGAAACCTTGCCAGCTGCATTTAATGCACCGGTTCAGACCAAAAAGGAAATGAATCCACCGGTTCGGTCCAGAAACGAAACAAACACACCCTATCCACTTTTTTGGACAAAATAGTTATGTTTTGATCAGTTTTGTTACCATGCGAAACTATGCCGACTGCATTTACTGCACTGATTCGGGCCAAAAAACGAATCGAATCCACCGGTTTCGGCCAGAAACAAAACGAACGCAACCAATCAACATTTTTGGACACAATAGTGATGTTTTGGTTCATTTTGGTCAGTTTCCTTTCTGCGCGGAACTGTGCCAAAAATCATCCCAGCTGCATTTAATGCACTCATTTAGGCCAGAAACGAAACGAGAAACAAAACGACTTCAACGGTTCGGGCTAGAAATAAAATGAACGCACCCAATCCAGCTTTTTGGTCCAAATAGTGTTGTTTTGGTTCATTTTAGTCAGTTACGTCACCGCGCAAAACTGTGCCGAAACCATGCCGGCTGCATTTAACTTATAGGTTCGAGCCAAAAATGAAACGAATCCACCGGTTCGGGCCAGAAACAAAACGAACGGACCCAATCCACATTTTTGGACACAATAGTGATGTTTTGGTTCATTTTGGTCAGTTTCCTTTCTACACGGAACGGTGCCAAAAAAAATGCCGGCTGCATTTAATGCACTCATTTAGGCCAGAAACGAAATGAGAAACAAAACGAATGCAACGGTTCGGGCCAGAAACAAAACGAAAGCACCAAATCTAGATTTTTGGACCAAATAGTGTTGTTTTGGTTCGTTTTGCTCAGTTACGTCACCGCGCAAAACTATGCCAAAACTATGTCGGCTGCATTTAACCTACAGGTTTGGGCCAAAAATGAAACGAATCCACCGGTTCGGGCCAGAAACCAATCGAACGCATCAAATCCACATTTTTTTGACACAATAGTGATGTTTTGGTTCATTTTGGTCAGTTTCCTTACCGCGCAGAACTGTGCCGAAAACCATTCCGGCTGCATTTAATGCATTGATTCGTGCCAGAAATGAAACCAATGGACCAGTTTGGGCCATAAACAAAACAAACGCATCCAATCCACTTTTTTTACCCAATAGTGATGTTTTGGTTCATTTTGGTCAGTTCCGTTACCATGAGAAACTGTGCCGAAACCTTGCCAGCTGCATTTAATGCACCGGTTCGGACCAGAAATGAAATGAATCCACCGGTTCGGGCCAGAAACGAAATGAACACACCCTATCCACTTTTTGGACAAAATAGTTATGTTTTGGTCAGTTTTGTTACCATGCGAAACTATGCCGACTGCATTTACTGCACAGATTCGGGCCAAAAAACCAATTGAATCCACCGGTTTCGGCCAGAAACAAAACGAACGCAACCAATCAACATTTTTGGACACAATAGCGATGTTGTAGTTCATTTTGGTCAGTTTCCTTTCTGCGCGGAACTGTGCCAAAAATCATCCCAGCTGCATTTAATGCACTCATTTAGGCCAGAAACGAAACGAGAAACAAAACGACTTCAACGGTTCGGGCCAGAAATAAAACGAACGCACCCAATCCAGCTTTTTGGACCAAATAGTGTTATTATGGTTCATTTTAGTCAGTTACGTCACCGCGCAAAACTGTGCCGAAACCATGCCGGCTGCATTTAACGTACAGGTTCGAGCCACAAATGAAACGAATCCATCGGTTCGGGCCAGAAACAAAACGAACGCACCCAATCCACATTTTTTGACACAATAGTGATGTTTTGGTTCATTTTGGTCAGTTTCCTTACCGCGCGGAACTGTGCCCAAAATCATGCCGGCTGCATTTAATGCATTGATTCGTGCCAGAAACGAAATCAATGTACCGGTTCGGGCCAGAAACAAAATGAACGCACCCAATCCACATTTTTTGACACAATAGTAATGTTTTGGTTCATTTTGGTCAGTTTCCTTTCTGCGCGGAACTGTGTCAAAAATCATCCCAGCTACATTTAATGCACTCATTTAGGCCAGAAACGAAACGAGAAACAAAACGACTTCAACGGTTCGGGCCAGAAATAAAATGAACGCACTCAATCCAGCTTTTTGGACCAAAAAGTGTTGTTTTGGTTCATTTTAGTCAGCTACGTCACCGCGCAAAATTGTGCCGAAACCATGCCGGCTGCATTTAACGTATAGGTTCGAGCCAAAAATGAAACGAATCCACCGGTTCGGGCCAGAAACAAAACGAACGCACGCAATCCACATTTTTGGACACAATAGTGATGTTTTGGTTCATTTTGGTCAGTTTCCTTTCTGCATGGAACGGTGTCAAAAAAATGCCGGCTGCATTTAATGCACTCATTTAGGCCAGAAACGAAATGTGAAACAAAACGAATGCAACGGTTCGGGCCAGAAACAAAACGAACGCACCCAATCTAGATTTTTGGACCAAATAGTGTTGTTTTGGTTCATTTTGGTCAGTTTCCTTTCTGCACGGAACGGTGCCAAAAAAAATGCCGGCTGCATTTAATGCACTCATTTAGGCCAGAAACGAAATGAGAAACAAAACGAATGCAACGGTTCGGGCCAGAAACAAAACGAACGCACCCAATCTAGATTTTTGGACCAAATAGTGTTGTTTTGGTTCGTTTTGGTCAGTTACGTCACCGCGCAAAACTATGCCAAAACGTTGTCGGCTGCATTTAACCTAGAGGTTTGGGCCAAAAATGAAACGAATCCACCGGTTCGGGCCAGAAACAAATCGAACGCACCAAATCCGCATTTTTTTGACACAATAGTGATGTTTTGGTTCATTTTGGTTAGTTTCCTTACCTCGCGGAACTGTGCCCAAAATCATGCCGGCTGCATTTAATGCATTGATTCGTGCCAGAAACAAAATCAATGTACCGGTTCGGCCAGAAACAAAATGAACGCACCCAATCCACATTTTTTGACACAATAGTAATGCTTTGGTTCATTTTGGTCAGTTTCCTTACCGCGAAGAAATGTGCCGAAAACCATTCCGGCTGCATTTAATGCATTGATTCGTGCCAGAAATGAAACCAATGGACCAGTTTGGGCCAGAAACGAAACAAACGCATCCAATCCACTTTTTTGACCCAATAGTGATGTTTTGGTTCATTTTAGTCAGTTACGTCACCGCGAAAACTGTGCCGAAACCATGCCGGCTGCATTTAACGTACAGGTTCGAGCCAAAAAATGAAACGAATCCATCGGTTCGGGCCAGAAACAAAACGAACGCACCCAATCCACATTTTTTGACACAATAGTGATGTTTTGGTTCATTTTGGTCAGTTTCCTTACCGCGCAGAACTGTGCCCAAAATCATGCCGGCTGCATTTAATGCATTGATTCGTGCCAGAAACGAAATCAATGTACCGGTTCGGGCCAGAAACAAAACGAACGCACCCAATCCACATTTTTTGACACAATAGTGATGTTTTGGTTCATTTTGGTCAGTTTCCTTACCGCGTGGAACTGTGCCAAAAATCATCCCAGCTACATTTAATGCACTCATTTAGGCCTGAAACGAAACGAGAAACAAAACGACTTCAACGGTTCAGGCTAGAAATAAAATGAACGCACCCAATCCAGCTTTTTGGACCAAAAAGTGTTGTTTTGGTTCATTTTAATCAGTTACATCACCGCGCAAAACTGTGCCGAAACCTTGCCAGCTGCATTTAACGTATAGGTTCGAGCCAAAAATGAAACGAATCCACTAGTTTGGGCCAGAAACAAAAAGAACGCACCCAATCCACATTTTTGGACACAATAGTGATGTTTTGGTTCATTTTGGTCAGTTTCCTTTCTGCACGGAACGGTGCCAAAAAAATGCCGGCTGCATTTAATGCACTCATTTAGGCCAGAAACGAAATGAGAAACAAAACGAATGCAACGGTTCGGGCCAGAAACAAAACGAACGCACCCAATCTAGATTTTTGGACCAAATAGTGTTGTTTTGGTTCGTTTTGGTCAGTTACGTCACCTCGCAAAACTATGCCGAACCTATGTCGGCTCCATTTAACCTACAGGTTCGGGCCAAAAATGAAACGAATCCACCGGTTCGGGCCAGAAACAAATCGAACGCACCAAATCCACATTTTTTTGACACAATAGTGATGTTTTGGTTCATTTTGGTCAGTTTCCTTACCGCGCGGAACTGTGCCCAAAATCATGCCGGCTGCATTTAATGGATTGATTCGTGCCAGAAACGAAATCAATGTACCGGTTCGGGCTAGAAACAAAATGAACGCACCCAATCCACATTTTTTGACACAATAGTAATGCTTTGGTTCATTTTGGTCAGTTTCATTACCGCGCAGAAATGTGCTGAAAACCATTCCGGCTGCATTTAATGCATTGATTCGTGCCAGAAATGAAACCAATCGACCAGTTTGGGCCAGAAACAAAACAAATGCATCCAATCCACTTTTTTGAGCCAATAGTGATGTTTTGGTTCATTTTGGTCAGTTTCGTTACCATGAGAAACTGTGACGAAACCTTGCCAGCTGCATTTAATGCACCGGTTCGGACCAGAAATGAAATGAATCCACCGGTTCGGGCCAGAAACGAAACGAACACACCCTATCCACTTTTTGGACAAAATAGTTATGTTTTGGTGAGTTTTGTTACCATGCGAAACTATGCCGACTACATTTACTGCACAGATTCGGGCCAAAAAACCAATCGAATCCACCGGTTTCGGCCAGAAACAAAACGAACGCAACCAATCAACATTTTTGGACACAATAGTGATGTTTTGGTTCATTTTGGTCAGTTTCCTTTCTGCGCGGAACTGTGCCAAAAATCATCCCAGCTGCATTTAATGCACTCATTTAGGCCAGAAACGAAACGAGAAACAAAACGACTTCAACGGTTCGGGCCAGAAATAAAATGAACGCACCCAATCCAGCTTTTTGGACCAAATAGTGTTATTATGGTTCATTTTAGCCAGTTACGTCACCGCGCAAAACTGTGCCGAAACCACGCCGGCTGCATTTAATGTACAGGTTCGAGCCAAAAATAAAACGAATCCATCGGTTCGGGCCAGAAATAAAACGAACGCACCCAATCCACATTTTTTGACACAATAGTGATGTTTTGTTCATTTTGGTCAGTTTCCTTACCGCGCGGAACTGTGCCCAAAATCATGCCGGCTGCATTTAATGCATTGATTCGTGCCAGAAACGAAATCAATGTACCGGTTCGGGCCAGAAACAAAATGAACGCACCCAATCCACATTTTTTGACACAATAGTAATGTTTTGGTTCATTTTGGTCAGTTTCCTTTCTGCGCGGAACTGTGCCAAAAATCATCCCAGCTACATTTAATGCACTCATTTAGGCCAGAAACGAAATGAGAAACAAAACGACTTGAACGGTTCGGGCCAGAAATAAAAATGAACGCACCCAATCCAGCTTTTTGGACCAAAAAGTGTTGTTTTGGTTCATTTTAGTCAGTTACGTTACCGCGCAAAACTGCCGAAACCATGCCGGCTGCATTTAACGTATAGGTTCGAGCCAAAAATGAAACGAATCCACCGGTTCGGGCCAGAAACAAAACGAACGCACCCAATCCACATTTTTGGACACAATAGTGATGTTTTGGTTCATTTTGGTCAGTTTCCTTTCTGCATGGAACGGTGCCAAAAAACATGCCGGCTGCATTTAATGCACTCATTTAGGCCAGAAACGAAATGAGAAACAAAACGAATGCAACGGTTCGGGCCAGAAACAAAACGAACGCACCCAATCTAGATTTTTGGACCAAATAGTGTTGTTTTGGTTCGTTTTGGTCAGTTACGTCACCGCGCAAAACTATGCCGAAACTATGTCGGCTGGATTTAACCTACAGGTTCGGGCCAAAAATGAAACGAATCCACCGGTTCGTGCCAGAAACAAATCGAACGCACCAAATCCACATTTTTTTGACACAATAGTGATGTTTTGGTTCATTTTGGTCAGTTTCCTTACCGCGCGGAACTGTGCCCAAAATCATGTTTGCTGCATTTAATGCATTGATTCGTGCCAGAAACGAAATCAGTGTACCGGTTCGGGCCAGAAACAAAATGAACGCACCCAATCCACATTTTTTGACACAATAGTAATGTTTTGGTTCATTTTGGTCAGTTTCCTTACCGCGCAGAACTGTGCCGAAAACCATTCCGGCTGCATTTAATGCATTGATTCGTGCCAGAAATGAAACCAATGGACCGGTTTGGGCCAGAAACGAAACAAACGCATCCAATCCACTTTTTTGACCCAATAGTGATGTTTTGGTTCGTTTTGGTCAGTTTCGTTACCATGAGAAACTGTGCCGAAACCTTGCCAGCTCCATTTAATGCACCGGTTTGGACCAGAAATGAAATGAATCCATCGGTTCGGGCCAGAAACGAAACGAACACACCCTATCCACTATTTTGAAAAAAAAAGTTATGTTTTGGTCAGTTTTGTTACCATGCGAAACTATGCCGACTGCATTTACTGCACTGATTCGGGCCAAAAAATGAATCGAATCCACCGGTTTCGGCCAGAAACAAAACGAACGCAACCAATCAACATTTTTGGACACAATAGTGATATTTTGGTTCATTTTGGTCAGTTTCCTTTCTGCGCGGAACTGTGCCAAAAATCATCCCAGCTGCATTTAATGCACTCATTTAGGTCAGAAACGAAACGAGAAACAAAACGACTTCAACGGTTCGGGCCAGAAATAAAATGAACGCACCCAATCCAGCTTTTTGGACCAAATAGTGTTGTTTTGGTTCATTTCAGTCAGTTACGTCACCGCGCAAAACTGTGCCGAAACCATGCCGGCTGCATTTAACGTACAGGTTCGAGCCAAAAATGAAATGAATCCACCGGTTCGGGCCAGAAACAAAACGAACGCACCCAATCCACATTTTTGGACACAATAGTGATGTTTTGGTTCATTTTGGTCAGTTTGCTTTCTGCGTGGAACTGTGCCAAAAATCTCCCAGCTGCATTTAATGCACTCATTTAGGCCAGAAACGAAACGAGAAACAAAACGACTTCAACGGTTCGGGCCAGAAATAAAATGAACGCACCCAAACCAGCTTTTTGGACCAAATAGTGTTAGTTTGGTTCATTTTAGTCAGTTACGTCACCGAGCAAAACTGTGCCGAAACCATGCCGGCTGCATTTAACGTACAGGTTCGAGCCAAAAATGAAACAAATCCATCGGTTCGGGCCAGAAACAAAACGAACGCACCCAATCCACATTTTTTGTAACAATAGTGATGTTTTGGTTCATTTTGGTTAGTTTCCTTACCGCGCGGAACTGTGCCCAAAACCATGCCGGCTGCATTTAATGCATTGATTCGTGCCAGAAACGAAATCAATGTACCGGTTCGGGTCAGAAACAAAATGAACGCACCCAATCCACATTTTTTGACACAATAGTAATGCTTTGGTTCATTTTGGTCAGTTTCCTTTCTGCGCGGAACTGTGCCAAAAATCACCCCAGCTACATTTAATGCACTCATTTAGGCCAGAAACGAAACGAGAAACAAAACGACTTCAACGGTTCGGACCAGAAATAAAATGAACGCACCCAATCCAGCTTTTTGGACCAAATAGTGTTATTTTGGTTCATTTTAGTCAGTTACGTCACCGAGCAAAACTGTGCCGAAACCATGCTGGCTGCATTTAACGTACAGGTTCGAGCCAAAAATGAAATGAATCCATCGGTTCGGGCCAGAAACAAAACGAACGCACCCAATCCACATTTTTTGACACAATAGTGATGTTTTGGTTCATTTTGGTCAGTTTCCTTACCGCGCGGAACTGTGCCCAAAATCATGCCGGCTGCATTTAATGCATTGATTCGTGCCAGAAACGAAATCAGTGTACCGGTTCGGGCCAGAAACAAAATGAACGCACCCAATCCACATTTTTTGACACAATAGTAATGTTTTGGTTCATTTTGGTCAGTTTCCTTACCGCGCAGAACTGTGCCGAAAACCATTCCGGCTGCATTTAATGCATTGATTCGTGCCAGAAATGAAACCAATGGACCGGTTTGGGCCAGAAACGAAACAAACGCATCCAATCCACTTTTTTGACCCAATAGTGATGTTTTGGTTCGTTTTGGTCAGTTTCGTTACCATGAGAAACTGTGCCGAAACCTTGCCAGCTCCATTTAATGCACCGGTTTGGACCAGAAATGAAATGAATCCATCGGTTCGGGCCAGAAACGAAACGAACACACCCTATCCACTATTTTGAAAAAAAAAGTTATGTTTTGGTCAGTTTTGTTACCATGCGAAACTATGCCGACTGCATTTACTGCACTGATTCGGGCCAAAAAATGAATCGAATCCACCGGTTTCGGCCAGAAACAAAACGAACGCAACCAATCAACATTTTTGGACACAATAGTGATGTTTTGGTTCATTTTGGTCAGTTTCCTTTCTGCGCGGAACTGTGCCAAAAATCATCCCAGCTGCATTTAATGCACTCATTTAGGTCAGAAACGAAACGAGAAACAAAACGACTTCAACGGTTCGGGCCAGAAATAAAATGAACGCACCCAATCCAGCTTTTTGGACCAAATAGTGTTGTTTTGGTTCATTTCAGTCAGTTACGTCACCGCGCAAAACTGTGCCGAAACCATGCCGGCTGCATTTAACGTACAGGTTCGAGCCAAAAATGAAATGAATCCACCGGTTCGGGCCAGAAACAAAACGAACGCACCCAATCCACATTTTTGGACACAATAGTGATGTTTTGGTTCATTTTGGTCAGTTTGCTTTCTGCGTGGAACTGTGCCAAAAATCTCCCAGCTGCATTTAATGCACTCATTTAGGCCAGAAACGAAACGAGAAACAAAACGACTTCAACGGTTCGGGCCAGAAATAAAATGAACGCACCCAAACCAGCTTTTTGGACCAAATAGTGTTAGTTTGGTTCATTTTAGTCAGTTACGTCACCGAGCAAAACTGTGCCGAAACCATGCCGGCTGCATTTAACGTACAGGTTCGAGCCAAAAATGAAACAAATCCATCGGTTCGGGCCAGAAACAAAACGAACGCACCCAATCCACATTTTTTGTAACAATAGTGATGTTTTGGTTCATTTTGGTTAGTTTCCTTACCGCGCGGAACTGTGCCCAAAACCATGCCGGCTGCATTTAATGCATTGATTCGTGCCAGAAACGAAATCAATGTACCGGTTCGGGTCAGAAACAAAATGAACGCACCCAATCCACATTTTTTGACACAATAGTAATGTTTTGGTTCATTTTGGTCAGTTTCCTTACCCCGCAGAACTGTGGCGAAAACCATTCGGGTTGTATTTAATGCCTTAATTCATGCCAGAAATGAAACCAATGGACCAGTTTGGGCCAGAAACGAAACAAACGCATCCAATCCACTTTTTGACCCAATAGTGATGTTTTGGTTCATTTTGGTCAGTTTCGTTACGATGAGAAACTGTGCCGAAACCTTGCGAGCTGCATTTAATGCACCGGTTCGGACAAGAAATGAAATGAATCCACCGGTTCAATCCAGAAATGAAACGAACACACCCTATCCACTTTTTTGGACAAAATAGTTATGTTTTGGTCAGTTTTGTTAGCATGCGAAACTATGCCGACTGCATTTACTGCACTGATTCGGGCTAAAAAACGAATCGAATCCACCGGTTTCGGCCAGAAACAAAACGAACGCAACCAATCAACATTTTTGGACACAATAGTGATGTTTTGGTTCATTTTGGTCAGTTTCCTTTCTGCGTGGAACTGTGCCAAAAATCACCCCAGCTGCATTTAATGCACTCATTTAGGCCAGAAACGAAACGAGAAACAAAACGACTTCACCGGTTCGGGCCAGAAACAAAACGAACGCACCCAATCAACATTTTTGGACACAATAGTGATGTTTTGGTTCATTTTGGTCAGTTTCCTTTCTGCACGGAACTGTGCCAAAAATCATCCCAGCTGCATTTAATGCACTCATTTAGGCCAGAAACGAAACGAGAAACAAAACGACTTCAACGGTTCGGGCCAGAAATAAAATGAACGCACCCAATCCAGCTTTTTGGACCAAATAGTGTTATTTTGGTTCATTTTAGTCAGTTACGTCACCGCGCAAAACTGTGTCGAAACCATGCTGGCTGCATTTAACGTACAGGTTTGAGCCAAAAATGAAACGAATCCATCGGTTCGGGCCAGAAAAAAATGAACGCACCCAATCCACATTTTTTGACACAATAGTGATGTTTTGGTTCATTTTGGTCAGTTTCCTTACCGCACAGAACTGTGCCCAAAATCATGCCGGCTGCATTTAATGCATTGATTCGTGCCAGAAAGGAAATCAATGTACCGGTTTGGGCCAGAAACAAAATGAACGCACCCAATCCACATTTTTTGACACAATAGTAATGTTTTCGTTCATTTTGGTCAGTTTCCTTACCGCGCAGAATTGTGCCGAAAACCATTCCGGTTGCATTTAATGCATTAATTCATGCCAGAAATGAAACCAATGGACCAGTTTGGGCCAGAAACGAAACAAACGCATCCAATCCACTTTTTGACCCAATAGTGATGTTTTGATTCATTTTGGTCAGTTTCGTTACCATGAGAAACTGTGCCGAAACCTTGCGAGCTGCATTTAATGCACCGGTTCGGACAAGAAATTAAATGAATCCACCGGTTCAGTCCAGAAATGAAACGAACACACCCTATCCACTTTTTTGGACAAAATAGTTATGTTTTGGTCAGTTTTGTTACCATGCGAAACTATGCCGACTGCATTTACTGCACTGATTCGGGCTAAAAAACGAATCGAATCCACCGGTTTCGGCCAGAAACAAAACGAACGCAACCAATCAACATTTTTGGACACAATAGTGATGTTTTGGTTCATTTTGGTCAGTTTCCTTTCTGCGCGGAACTGTGCCAAAAATCACCCCAGCTGCATTTAATGCACTCATTTAGGCCAGAAACGAAACGAGAAACAAAACGACTTCACCGGTTCGGGCCAGAAACAAAACGAACGCACCCAATCAACATTTTTGGACACAATAGTGATGTTTTGGTTCATTTTGGTCAGTTTCCTTTCTGCGCGGAACTGTGCCAAAAATCATCCCAGCTGCATTTAATGCACTCATTTAGGTCAGAAACGAAACGAGAAACAAAACGACTTCAACGGTTCGGGCCAGAAATAAAATGAACGCACCCAATCCAGCTTTTTGGACCAAATAGTGTTATTTTGGTTCATTTTAGTCAGTTACGTCACCGCGCTAAACTGTGCCGAAACCATGCTGGCTGCATTTAACGTACAAGTTTGAGCCAAAAATGAAACGAATCCATCGGTTCGGGCCAGAAAAAAAATGAACGCACCCAATCCACAATTTTTGATACAATAGTGATGTTTTGGTTCATTTTGGTCAGTTTCCTTACCGCCCGGAACTGTGCCCAAAATCATGCCGGCTGCATTTAATGCATTGATTCGTGCCAGAAAGGAAATCAATGTACCGGTTCGGGTCAGAAACAAAATGAACACACCCAATCCACATTTTTTGACACAATAGTAATGTTTTGGTTCATTTTGGTCAGTTTCCTTACCGCGCAGAACTGTGCCGAAAACCATTCCGGTTGCATTTAATGCATTAATTCATGCCAGAAATGAAACCAATGGATCAGTTTGGGCCAGAAACGAAACAAACGCATCCAATCCACTTTTTTGACCCAATAGTGATGTTTTGGTTCATTTTGGTCAGTTTCGTTACCATGAGAAACTGTGTCGAAACCTTGCGAGCTGCATTTAATGCACCGGTTCGGACAAGAAATGAAATGAATCCACCGGTTCAATCCAGAAACGAAACGAACACACCCTATCCACTTTTTTGGACAAAATAGTTATGTTTTGGTCAGTTTTGTTACCATGCGAAACTATGCCGACTGCATTTACTACACTGATTCGGACCCAAAAATGAATCGAATCCACCGGTTTCGGCCAGAAACAAAACGAATGCAACCAATCAACATTTTTGGACACAGTAGTGATGTTTTGGTTCATTTTGGTCAGTTTCCTTTCTGCGCGGAACTGTGCCAAAAATCATCCCAGCTGCATTTAATGCACTCATTTAGGCCAGAAACGAAACGAGAAACAAAACGACTTCACCGGTTCGGGCCAGAAACAAAACGAACGCACCCAATCCACATTTTTGGACACAATAGTGATGTTTTGGTTTATTTTGGTCAGTTTCCTTTCTGCGCGGAACTGTGCCAAAAATCATCCCAGCTGCATTTAATGCACTCATTTAGGCCAGAAACGAAACGAGAAACAAAACGACTTCAACGGTTCGGGCCAGAAATAAAATGAACGCACCCAATCCAGCTTTTTCGACCAAATAGTGTTATTTTGGTTCATTTTAGTCAGTTACGTCACCGAGCAAAACTGTGCCGAAACCATGCTGGCTGCATTTAACGTACAGGTTCGAGCCAAAAATGAAACGAATCCATCGGTTCGGGCCAGAAACAAAACGAACGCACCCAATCCACATTTTTTGACACAATAGTGATGTTTTGGTTCATTTTGGTCAGTTTCCTTACCGCGCGGAACTGTGCCCAAAATCATGCCGGCTGCATTTAATGCATTGATTCGTGCCAGAAACGAAATCAGTGTACCGGTTCGGGCCAGAAACAAAATGAACGCACCCAATCCACATTTTTTGACACAATAGTAATGTTTTGGTTCATTTTGGTCAGTTTCCTTACCGCGCAGAACTGTGCCGAAAACCATTCTGGCTGCATTTAATGCATTGATTCGTGCCAGAAATGAAACCAATCGACCAGTTTGGGCCAGAAACAAAACAAATGCATCCAATCCACTTTTTTGAGCCAATAGTGATGTTTTGGTTCATTTTGGTCAGTTTCGTTACCATGAGAAACTGTGACGAAACCTTGCCAGCTGCATTTAATGCACCGGTTCGGACCAGAAATGAAATGAATCCACCGGTTCGGGCCAGAAACGAAATGAACACACCCTATCCACTTTTTGGACAAAATAGTTATGTTTTGGTGAGTTTTGTTACCATGCGAAACTATGCCGACTACATTTACTGCACAGATTCGGGCCAAAAAACCAATCGAATCCACCGGTTTCGGCCAGAAACAAAACGAACGCAACCAATCAACATTTTTGGACACAATAGTGATGTTTTGGTTCATTTTGGTCAGTTTCCTTTCTGCGCGGAACTGTGCCAAAAATCATCCCAGCTGCATTTAATGCACTCATTTAGGCCAGAAACGAAACGAGAAACAAAACGACTTCAACGGTTCGGGCCAGAAATAAAATGAACGCACCCAATCCAGCTTTTTGGACCAAATAGTGTTATTATGGTTCATTTTAGCCAGTTACGTCACCGCGCAAAACTGTGCCGAAACCACGCCGGCTGCATTTAATGTACAGGTTCGAGCCAAAAATAAAACGAATCCATCGGTTCGGGCCAGAAATAAAACGAACGCACCCAATCCACATTTTTTGACACAATAGTGATGTTTTGTTCATTTTGGTCAGTTTCCTTACCGCGCGGAACTGTGCCCAAAATCATGCCGGCTGCATTTAATGCATTGATTCGTGCCAGAAACGAAATCAATGTACCGGTTCGGGCCAGAAACAAAATGAACGCACCCAATCCACATTTTTTGACACAATAGTAATGTTTTGGTTCATTTTGGTCAGTTTCCTTTCTGCGCGGAACTGTGCCAAAAATCATCCCAGCTACATTTAATGCACTCATTTAGGCCAGAAACGAAATGAGAAACAAAACGACTTGAACGGTTCGGGCCAGAAATAAAAATGAACGCACCCAATCCAGCTTTTTGGACCAAAAAGTGTTGTTTTGGTTCATTTTAGTCAGTTACGTTACCGCGCAAAACTGCCGAAACCATGCCGGCTGCATTTAACGTATAGGTTCGAGCCAAAAATGAAACGAATCCACCGGTTCGGGCCAGAAACAAAACGAACGCACCCAATCCACATTTTTGGACACAATAGTGATGTTTTGGTTCATTTTGGTCAGTTTCCTTTCTGCATGGAACGGTGCCAAAAAACATGCCGGCTGCATTTAATGCACTCATTTAGGCCAGAAACGAAATGAGAAACAAAACGAATGCAACGGTTCGGGCCAGAAACAAAACGAACGCACCCAATCTAGATTTTTGGACCAAATAGTGTTGTTTTGGTTCGTTTTGGTCAGTTACGTCACCGCGCAAAACTATGCCGAAACTATGTCGGCTGGATTTAACCTACAGGTTCGGGCCAAAAATGAAACGAATCCACCGGTTCGTGCCAGAAACAAATCGAACGCACCAAATCCACATTTTTTTGACACAATAGTGATGTTTTGGTTCATTTTGGTCAGTTTCCTTACCGCGCGGAACTGTGCCCAAAATCATGTTTGCTGCATTTAATGCATTGATTCGTGCCAGAAACGAAATCAGTGTACCGGTTCGGGCGAGAAACAAAATGAACGCACCCAATCCACATTTTTTGACACAATAGTAATGTTTTGGTTCATTTTGGTCAGTTTCCTTACCGCGCAGAACTGTGCCGAAAACCATTCCGGCTGCATTTAATGCATTGATTCGTGCCAGAAATGAAACCAATGGACCGGTTTGGGCCAGAAACGAAACAAACGCATCCAATCCACTTTTTTGACCCAATAGTGATGTTTTGGTTCGTTTTGGTCAGTTTCGTTACCATGAGAAACTGTGCCGAAACCTTGCCAGCTCCATTTAATGCACCGGTTTGGACCAGAAATGAAATGAATCCATCGGTTCGGGCCAGAAACGAAACGAACACACCCTATCCACTATTTTGAAAAAAAAAGTTATGTTTTGGTCAGTTTTGTTACCATGCGAAACTATGCCGACTACATTTACTGCACTGATTCGGGCCAAAAAATGAATCGAATCCACCGGTTTCGGCCAGAAACAAAACGAACGCAACCAATCAACATTTTTGGACACAATAGTGATGTTTTGGTTCATTTTGGTCAGTTTCCTTTCTGCGCGGAACTGTGCCAAAAATCATCCCAGCTGCATTTAATGCACTCATTTAGGTCAGAAACGAAACGAGAAACAAAACGACTTCAACGGTTCGGGCCAGAAATAAAATGAACGCACCCAATCCAGCTTTTTGGACCAAATAGTGTTGTTTTGGTTCATTTCAGTCAGTTACGTCACCGCGCAAAACTGTGCCGAAACCATGCCGGCTGCATTTAACGTACAGGTTCGAGCCAAAAATGAAATGAATCCACCGGTTCGGGCCAGAAACAAAACGAACGCACCCAATCCACATTTTTGGACACAATAGTGATGTTTTGGTTCATTTTGGTCAGTTTGCTTTCTGCGTGGAACTGTGCCAAAAATCTCCCAGCTGCATTTAATGCACTCATTTAGGCCAGAAACGAAACGAGAAACAAAACGACTTCAACGGTTCGGGCCAGAAATAAAATGAACGCACCCAAACCAGCTTTTTGGACCAAATAGTGTTAGTTTGGTTCATTTTAGTCAGTTACGTCACCGAGCTAAACTGTGCCGAAACCATGCTGGCTGCATTTAACGTACAGGTTCGAGCCAAAAATGAAACAAATCCATCGGTTCGGGCCAGAAACAAAACGAACGCACCCAATCCACATTTTTTGTAACAATAGTGATGTTTTGGTTCATTTTGGTTAGTTTCCTTACCGCGCGGAACTGTGCCCAAAACCATGCCGGCTGCATTTAATGCATTGATTCGTGCCAGAAACGAAATCAATGTACCGGTTCGGGTCAGAAACAAAATGAACGCACCCAATCCACATTTTTTGACACAATAGTAATGTTTTGGTTCATTTTGGTCAGTTTCCTTACCCCGCAGAACTGTGGCGAAAACCATTCGGGTTGTATTTAATGCCTTAATTCATGCCAGAAATGAAACCAATGGACCAGTTTGGGCCAGAAACGAAACAAACGCATCCAATCCACTTTTTGACCCAATAGTGATGTTTTGGTTCATTTTGGTCAGTTTCGTTACGATGAGAAACTGTGCCGAAACCTTGCGAGCTGCATTTAATGCACCGGTTCGGACAAGAAATGAAATGAATCCACCGGTTCAATCCAGAAATGAAACGAACACACCCTATCCACTTTTTTGGACAAAATAGTTATGTTTTGGTCAGTTTTGTTAGCATGCGAAACTATGCCGACTGCATTTACTGCACTGATTCGGGCTAAAAAACGAATCGAATCCACCGGTTTCGGCCAGAAACAAAACGAACGCAACCAATCAACATTTTTGGACACAATAGTGATGTTTTGGTTTATTTTGGTCAGTTTCCTTTCTGCGCGGAACTGTGCCAAAAATCACCCCAGCTGCATTTAATGCACTCATTTAGGCCAGAAACGAAACGAGAAACAAAACGACTTCACCGGTTCGGGCCAGAAACAAAACGAACGCACCCAATCAACATTTTTGGACACAATAGTGATGTTTTGGTTCATTTTGGTCAGTTTCCTTTCTGCACGGAACTGTGCCAAAAATCATCCCAGCTGCATTTAATGCACTCATTTAGGCCAGAAACGAAACGAGAAACAAAACGACTTCAACGGTTCGGGCCAGAAATAAAATGAACGCACCCAATCCAGCTTTTTGGACCAAATAGTGTTATTTTGGTTCATTTTAGTCAGTTACGTCACCGCGCAAAACTGTGTCGAAACCATGCTGGCTGCATTTAACGTACAGGTTTGAGCCAAAAATGAAACGAATCCATCGGTTCGGGCCAGAAAAAAATGAACGCACCCAATCCACATTTTTTGACACAATAGTGATGTTTTGGTTCATTTTGGTCAGTTTCCTTACCGCACAGAACTGTGCCCAAAATCATGCCGGCTGCATTTAATGCATTGATTCGTGCCAGAAAGGAAATCAATGTACCGGTTTGGGCCAGAAACAAAATGAACGCACCCAATCCACATTTTTTGACACAATAGTAATGTTTTCGTTCATTTTGGTCAGTTTCCTTACCGCGCAGAATTGTGCCGAAAACCATTCCGGTTGCATTTAATGCATTAATTCATGCCAGAAATGAAACCAATGGACCAGTTTGGGCCAGAAACGAAACAAACGCATCCAATCCACTTTTTGACCCAATAGTGATGTTTTGATTCATTTTGGTCAGTTTCGTTACCATGAGAAACTGTGCCGAAACCTTGCGAGCTGCATTTAATGCACCGGTTCGGACAAGAAATTAAATGAATCCATCGGTTCGGGCCAGAAATGAAACGAACACACCCTATCCACTTTTTTGGACAAAATAGTTATGTTTTGGTCAGTTTTGTTACCATGCGAAACTATGCCGACTGCATTTACTGCACTGATTCGGGCTAAAAAACGAATCGAATCCACCGGTTTCGGCCAGAAACAAAACGAACGCAACCAATCAACATTTTTGGACACAATAGTGATGTTTTGGTTCATTTTGGTCAGTTTCCTTTCTGCGCGGAACTGTGCCAAAAATCATCCCAGCTGCATTTAATGCACTCATTTAGGTCAGAAACGAAACGAGAAACAAAACGACTTCAACGGTTCGGGCCAGAAATAAAATGAACGCACCCAATCCAGCTTTTTGGACCAAATAGTGTTGTTTTGGTTCATTTCAGTCAGTTACGTCACCGCGCAAAACTGTGCCGAAACCATGCCGGCTGCATTTAACGTACAGGTTCGAGCCAAAAATGAAATGAATCCACCGGTTCGGGCCAGAAACAAAACGAACGCACCCAATCCACATTTTTGGACACAATAGTGATGTTTTGGTTCATTTTGGTCAGTTTCCTTTCTGCGTGGAACTGTGCCAAAAATCTCCCAGCTGCATTTAATGCACTCATTTAGGCCAGAAACGAAACGAGAAACAAAACGACTTGAACGGTTCGGGCCAGAAATAAAATGAACGCACCCAATCCAGCTTTTTGGACCAAATAGTGTTATTTTGGTTCATTTTAGTCAGTTACGTCACCGAGCAAAACTGTGCCGAAACCATGCCGGCTGCATTTAACGTACAGGTTCGAGCCAAAAGTGAAACAAATCCATCGGTTCGGGCCAGAAACAAAACGAACGCACCCAATCCACATTTTTTGACACAATAGTGATGTTTTGGTTCATTTTGGTCAGTTTCCTTACCGCGCGGAACTGTGCCCAAAACCATGCCGGCTGCATTTAATGCATTGATTCGTGCCAGAAACGAAATCAATGTACCGGTTCGGGTCAGAAACAAAATGAACGCACCCAATCCACATTTTTTGACACAATAGTAATGTTTTGGTTCATTTTGGTCAGTTTCCTTACCCCGCAGAACTGTGGCGAAAACCATTCCGGTTGCATTTAATGCCTTAATTCATGCCAGAAATGAAACCAATGGACCAGTTTGGGCCAGAAACGAAACAAACGCATCCAATCCACTTTTTGACCCAATAGTGATGTTTTGGTTCATTTTGGTCAGTTTCGTTACGATGAGAAACTGTGCCGAAACCTTGCGAGCTGCATTTAATGCACCGGTTCGGACAAGAAATGAAATGAATCCACCGGTTCAGTCCAGAAATGAAACGAACACACCCTATCCACTTTTTTGGACAAAATAGTTATGTTTTGGTCAGTTTTGTTAGCATGCGAAACTATGCCGACTGCATTTACTGCACTGATTCGGGCTAAAAAACGAATCGAATCCACCGGTTTCGGCCAGAAACAAAACGAACGCAACCAATCAACATTTTTGGACACAATAGTGATGTTTTGGTTCATTTTGGTCAGTTTCCTTTCTGCGCGGAACTGTGCCAAAAATCATCCCAGCTGCATTTAATGCACTCATTTAGGTCAGAAACGAAACGAGAAACAAAACGACTTCAACGGTTCGGGCCAGAAATAAAATGAACGCACCCAATCCAGCTTTTTGGACCAAATAGTGTTGTTTTGGTTCATTTCAGTCAGTTACGTCACCGCGCAAAACTGTGCCGAAACCATGCCGGCTGCATTTAACGTACAGGTTCGAGCCAAAAATGAAATGAATCCACCGGTTCGGGCCAGAAACAAAACGAACGCACCCAATCCACATTTTTGGACACAATAGTGATGTTTTGGTTCATTTTGGTTAGTTTCCTTTCTGCGTGGAACTGTGCCAAAAACCTCCCAGCTGCATTTAATGCACTCATTTAGGCCAGAAACGAAACGAGAAACAAAACGACTTCAACGGTTCGGGCCAGAAATAAAATGAACGCACCCAATCCAGCTTTTTGGACCAAATAGTGTTATTTTGGTTCATTTTAGTCAGTTACGTCACCGAGCAAAACTGTGCCGAAACCATGCCGGCTGCATTTAACGTACAGGTTCGAGCCAAAAATGAAACAAATCCATCGGTTCGGGCCAGAAACAAAACGAACGCACCCAATCCACATTTTTTGACACAATAGTGATGTTTTGGTTCATTTTGGTCAGTTTCCTTACCGCGCGGAACTGTGCCCAAAACCATGCCGGCTGCATTTAATGCATTGATTCGTGCCAGAAACGAAATCAATGTACCGGTTCGGGTCAGAAACAAAATGAACGCACCCAATCCTCATTTTTTGACACAATAGTAATGTTTTGGTTCATTTTGGTCAGTTTCCTTACCCCGCAGAACTGTGGCGAAAACCATTCCGGTTGCATTTAATGCCTTAATTCATGCCAGAAATGAAACCAATGGACCAGTTTGGGCCAGAAACGAAACAAACGCATCCAATCCACTTTTTGACCCAATAGTAATGTTTTGGTTCATTTTGGTCAGTTTCGTTACGATGAGAAACTGTGCCGAAACCTTGCGAGCTGCATTTAATGCACCGGTTCGGACAAGAAATGAAATGAATCCACCGGTTCAGTCCAGAAATGAAACGAACACACCCTATCCACTTTTTTGGACAAAATAGTTATGTTTTGGTCAGTTTTGTTAGCATGCGAAACTATGCCGACTGCATTTACTGCACTGATTCGGGCTAAAAAACGAATCGAATCCACCGGTTTCGGCCAGAAACAAAACGAACGCAACCAATCAACATTTTTGGACACAATAGTGATGTTTTGGTTCATTTTGGTCAGTTTCCTTTCTGCGCGGAACTGTGCCAAAAATCACCCCAGCTGCATTTAATGCACTCATTTAGGCCAGAAACGAAACGAGAAACAAAACGACTTCACCGGTTCGGGCCAGAAACAAAACGAACGCACCCAATCAACATTTTTGGACACAATAGTGATGTTTTGGTTCATTTTGGTCAGTTTCCTTTCTGCACGGAACTGTGCCAAAAATCATCCCAGCTGCATTTAATGCACTCATTTAGGCCAGAAACGAAACGAGAAACAAAACGACTTCAACGGTTCGGGCCAGAAATAAAATGAACGCACCCAATCCAGCTTTTTGGACCAAATAGTGTTATTTTGGTTCATTTTAGTCAGTTATGTCACCGAGCAAAACTGTGCCGAAACCATGCTGGCTGCATTTAACGTACAGGTTCGAGCCAAAAATGAAACGAATCCATCGGTTCGGGCCAGAAACAAAACGAACGCACCCAATCCACATTTTTTGACACAATAGTGATGTTTTGGTTCATTTTGGTCAGTTTCCTTACCGCGCGGAACTGTGCCCAAAATCATGCCGGTTGCATTTAATGCATTGATTCATGCCAGAAACGAAATCAATGTACCGGTTCGGGCCAGAAACAAAATGAACGCACCCAATCCACATTTTTTGACACAATAGTAATGTTTTGGTTCATTTTGGTCAGTTTCCTTACCGCGCAGAACTGTGCCGAAAACCATTCCGGCTGCATTTAATGCATTGATTCGTGCTAGAAATGAAACCAATGGACCGGTTTGGGCCAGAAACGAAACAAACGCATCCAATCCACTTTTTTGACCCAATAGTGATGTTTTGGTTCGTTTTGGTCAGTTTCGTTACCATGAGAAACTGTGCCGAAACCTTGCCAGCTCCATTTAATGCACCGGTTTGGACCAGAAATGAAATGAATCCATCGGTTCGGGCCAGAAACGAAACGAACACACCCTATCCACTATTTTGAAAAAAAAAGTTATGTTTTGGTCAGTTTTGTTACCATGCGAAACTATGCCGACTGCATTTACTGCACTGATTCGGGCCAAAAAATGAATCGAATCCACCGGTTTCGGCCAGAAACAAAACGAATGCAACCAATCAACATTTTTGGACACAATAGTGATGTTTTGGTTCATTTTGGTCAGTTTCCTTTCTACGCGGAACTGTGCCAAAAATCATCCCAGCTGCATTTAATGCACTCATTTAGGTCAGAAACGAAACGAGAAACAAAACGACTTCAACGGTTCGGGCCAGAAATAAAATGAACGCACCCAATCCAGCTTTTTGGACCAAATAGTGTTGTTTTGGTTCATTTCAGTCAGTTACGTCACCGCGCAAAACTGTGCCGAAACCATGCCGGCTGCATTTAACGTACAGGTTCGAGCCAAAAATGAAATGAATCCACCGGCTCGGGCCAGAAACAAAACGAACGCACCCAATCCACATTTTTGGACACAATAGTGATGTTTTGGTTCATTTTGGTCAGTTTCCTTTCTGCGTGGAACTGTGCCAAAAATCTCCCAGCTGCATTTAATGCACTCATTTAGGCCAGAAACGAAACGAGAAACAAAACGACTTCAACGGTTCGGGCCAGAAATAAAATGAACGCACCCAATCCAGCTTTTTGGACCAAATAGTGTTATTTTGGTTCATTTTAGTCAGTTACGTCACCGAGCAAAACTGTGCCGAAACCATGCCGGCTGCATTTAACGTACAGGTTCGAGCCAAAAATGAAACAAATCCATCGGTTCGGGCCAGAAACAAAACGAACGCACCCAATCCACATTTTTTGACACAATAGTGATGTTTTGGTTCATTTTGGTCAGTTTCCTTACCGCGCGGAACTGTGCCCAAAACCATGCCGGCTGCATTTAATGCATTGATTCGTGCCAGAAACGAAATCAATGTACCGGTTCGGGTCAGAAACAAAATGAACGCACCCAATCCACATTTTTTGACACAATAGTAATGTTTTGGTTCATTTTGGTCAGTTTCCTTACCCCGCAGAACTGTGGCGAAAACCATTCGGGTTGCATTTAATGCCTTAATTCATGCCAGAAATGAAACCAATGGACCAGTTTGGGCCAGAAACGAAACAAACGCATCCAATCCACTTTTTGACCCAATAGTGATGTTTTGGTTCATTTTGGTCAGTTTCGTTACGATGAGAAACTGTGCCGAAACCTTGCGAGCTGCATTTAATGCACCGGTTCGGACAAGAAATGAAATGAATCCACCGGTTCAGTCCAGAAATGAAACGAACACACCCTATCCACTTTTTTGGACAAAATAGTTATGTTTTGGTCAGTTTTGTTAGCATGCGAAACTATGCCGACTGCATTTACTACACTGATTCGAACCCAAAAACGAATCGAATCCACCGGTTTCGGCCAGAAACAAAACGAATGCGACCAATCAACATTTTTGGACACAGTAGTGATGTTTTGGTTCATTTTGGTCAGTTTCCTTTCTGCGCGGAACTGTGCCAAAAATCATCCCAGCTGCATTTAATGCACTCATTTAGGCCAGAAACGAAACGAGAAACAAAACGACTTCACCGGTTCGGGCCAGAAACAAAACGAACGCACCCAATCCACATTTTTGGACACAATAGTGATGTTTTGGTTTATTTTGGTCAGTTTCCTTTCTGCGCGGAACTGTGCCAAAAATCATCCCAGCTGCATTTAATGCACTCATTTAGGCCAGAAACGAAACGAGAAACAAAACGACTTCAACGGTTCGGGCCAGAAATAAAATGAACGCACCCAATCCAGCTTTTTGGACCAAATAGTGTTATTTTGGTTCATTTTAGTCAGTTACGTCACCGAGCAAAACTGTACCGAAACCATGCTGGCTGCATTTAACGTACAGGTTCGAGCCAAAAATGAAACGAATCCATCGGTTCGGGCCAGAAACAAAACGAACGCACCCAATCCACATTTTTTGACACAATAGTGATGTTTTGGTTCATTTTGGTCAGTTTCCTTACCGCGCGGAACTGTGCCCAAAATCATGCCGGCTGCATTTAATGCATTGATTCGTGCCAGAAACGAAATCAGTGTACCGGTTCGGGCCAGAAACAAAATGAACGCACCCAATCACATTTTTTGACACAATAGTAATGTTTTGGTTCATTTTGGTCAGTTTCCTTACCGCGCAAAACTGTGCCGAAAACCATTCCGGTTGCATTTAATGCATTAATTCATGCCATAAATGAAACCAATGGACCAGTTTGGGCCAGAAACGAAACAAACGCATCCAATCCACTTTTTGACCCAATAGTGATGTTTTGGTTCATTTTGGTCAGTTTCGTTACGATGAGAAACTGTGCCGAAACCTTGCGAGCTGCATTTAATGCACCGGTTCGGACAAGAAATGAAATGAATCCACCGGTTCAGTCCAGAAATGAAACGAACACACCCTATCCACTTTTTTGGACAAAATAGTTATGTTTTGGTCAGTTTTGTTAGCATGCGAAACTATGCCGACTGCATTTACTGCACTGATTCGGGCTAAAAAACGAATCGAATCCACCGGTTTCGGCCAGAAACAAAACGAACGCATCCAATCAACATTTTTGGACAGAATAGTGATGTTTTGATTCATTTTGGTCAGTTTCCTTTCTGTGCGGAACTGTGCCAAAAATCATCCCAGCTGCATTTAATGCACTCATGTAGGCCAGAAACGAAACGAGAAACAAAACGACTTCACCGGTTCGGGCCAGAAACAAAACGAACGCACCCAATCAACATTTTTGGACACAATAGTGATGTTTTGGTTCATTTTGGTCAGTTTCCTTTCTGCGCGGAACTGTGCCAAAAATCATCCCAGCTGCATTTAATGCACTCATTTAGGCCAGAAACGAAACGAGAAACAAAACGACTTCAACGGTTCGGGCCAGAAATAAAATGAACGCACCCAATCCAGCTTTTTGGACCAAATAGTGTTATTTTGGTTCATTTTAGTCAGTTACGTCACCGCGCTAAACTGTGCCGAAACCATGCTGGCTGCATTTAACGTATAGGTTTGAGCCAAAAATGAAACGAATCCATCGGTTCGGGCCAGAAAAAAAATGAACGCACCCAATCCACATTTTTTGACACAATAGTGATGTTTTGGTTCATTTTGGTCAGTTTCCTTACCGCACGGAACTGTGCCCAAAATCATGCCGGCTGCATTTAATGCATTGATTCGTGCCAGAAAGGAAATCAATGTACCGGTTCGGGCCAGAAACAAAATGAACGCACCCAATCCACATTTTTTGACACAATAGTAATGTTTTGGTTCATTTTGGTCAGTTTCCTTACCGCGCAGAATTGTGCCGAAAACCATTCCGGTTGCATTTAATGCATTAATTCATGCCAGAAATGAAACCAATGGATCAGTTTGGGCCAGAAACGAAACAAACGCATCCAATCCACTTTTTTGACCCAATAGTGATGTTTTGGTTCATTTTGGTCAGTTTCGTTACCATGAGAAACTGTGCCGAAACCTTGCGAGCTGCATTTAATGCACCGGTTCGGACAAGAAATGAAATGAATCCACCGGTTCCATCCAGAAACGAAACGAACACACCCTATCCAGTTTTTTGGACAAAATAGTTATGTTTTGGTCAGTTTTGTTACCATGCGAAACTATGCCGACTGCATTTACTACACTGATTCGGACCCAAAAATGAATCGAATCCACCGGTTTCGGCCAGAAACACAACGAATGCAACCAATCAACATTTTTGGACACAGTAGTGATGTTTTGGTTCATTTTGGTCAGTTTCCTTTCTGCGCGGAACTGTGCCAAAAATCATCCCAGCTGCATTTAATGCACTCATTTAGGCCAGAAACGAAACGAGAAACAAAACGACTTCACCGGTTCGGGCCAGAAACAAAACGAACGCACCCAATCCACATTTTTGGACACAATAGTGATGTTTTGGTTTATTTTGGTCAGTTTCCTTTCTGCGCGGAACTGTGCCAAAAATCATCCCAGCTGCATTTAATGCACTCATTTAGGCCAGAAATGAAACGAGAAACAAAACGACTTCAACGGTTCGGGACAGAAATAAAATGAACGCACCCAATCCAGCTTTTTGGACCAAATAGTGTTGTTTTGGTTCATTTTAGTCAGCTACGTCACCGCGCAAAACTGTGCCGAAACCATGCCGGCTGCATTTAACGTATAGGTTCGAGCAAAAAATGAAACGAATCCACCGGTTCGGGCCAGAAACAAAACGAACGCACGCAATCCACATTTTTGGACACAATAGTGATGTTTTGGTTCATTTTGGTCAGTTTCCTTACCGCGCGGAACGGTGCCAAAAAAATGCCGGCTGCATTTAATGCACTCATTTAGGCCAGAAACGAAATGTGAAACAAAACGAATGCAACGGTTCGGGCCAGAAACAAAACGAACGCACCCAATCTAGATTTTTGGACCAAATAGTGTTGTTTTGGTTCATTTTGGTCAGTTTCCTTTCTGCACGGAACGGTGCCAAAAAAAATGCCGGCTGCATTTAATGCACTCATTTAGGCCAGAAACGAAATGAGAAACAAAACGAATGCAACGGTTCGGGCCAGAAACAAAACGAACGCACCCAATCTAGATTTTTGGACCAAATAGTGTTGTTTTGGTTCGTTTTGGTCAGTTACGTCACCGCGCAAAACTATGCCGAAACTATGTCGGCTGCATTTAACCTACAGGTTTGGGCCAAAAATGAAACGAATCCACCTGTTCGGGCCAGAAACAAATCGAACGCACCAAATCCACATTTTTTTGACACAATAGTGATGTTTTGGTTCATTTTGGTTAGTTTCCTTACCGCGCGGAACTGTGCCCAAAATCATGCCGACTACATTTAATGCATTGATTCGTGCCAGAAACGAAATCAATGTACCGGTTCGGGCCAGAAACATAATGAACGCACCCAATCCACATTTTTTGACACAATAGTAATGTTTTGGTTCATTTTGGTCAGTTTCCTTTCTGCGCGGAACTGTGCCCAAAATCATGCCGGCTGCATTTAATGCATTGATTCGTGCCAGAAACGAAACGAGAAACAAAACGACTTCAACGGTTCGGGCCAGAAATAAAATGAACGCACCCAATCTAGCTTTTTGGACCAAAAAGTGTTGTTTTGGTTCATTTTAGTCAGCTACGTCACCGCGCAAAACTGTGCCGAAACCATGCCGGCTGCATTTAACGTATAGGTTCGAGCCAAAAATGAAACGAATCCACCGGTTCGGGCCAGAAACAAAACGAACGCACGCAATCCACATTTTTGGACACAATAGTGATGTTTTGGTTCATTTTGGTCAGTTTCCTTTCTGCATGGAACGGTGCCAAAAAAATGCCGGCTGCATTTAATTCACTCATTTAGGCCAGAAACGAAATGTGAAACAAAACGAATGCAACGGTTCGGGCAAGAAACAAAACGAACGCACCCAATCTAGATTTTTGGACCAAATAGTGTTGTTTTGGTTCATTTTGGTCAGTTTCCTTTCTGCACGGAACGGTGCCAAAAAAAATGCCGGCTGCATTTAATGCACTCATTTAGGCCAGAAACGAAATGAGAAACAAAACGAATGCAACGGTTCGGGCCAGAAACAAAACGAACGCACCCAATCTAGATTTTTGGACCAAATAGTGTTGTTTTGGTTCGTTTTGGTCAGTTACGTCACCGCGCAAAACTATGCCGAAACTATGTCGGCTGCATTTAACCTACAGGTTTGGGCCAAAAATGAAACGAATCCACCGGTTCGGGCCAGAAACAAATCGAACGCACCAAATCCACATTTTTTTGACACAATAGTGATGTTTTGGTTCATTTTGGTTAGTTTCCTTACCGCGT
This sequence comes from Echinochloa phyllopogon, assembly GCA_033239725.1. Taxonomy (NCBI): domain Eukaryota; kingdom Viridiplantae; phylum Streptophyta; class Magnoliopsida; order Poales; family Poaceae; genus Echinochloa; species Echinochloa phyllopogon. The sequence goes on from BTCW01000018.1 coordinate 38,796,169, forward strand.
GGAACTGTGCCCAAAATCATGCCGGCTGCATTTAATGCATTGATTCGTGCCAGAAACAAAATCAATGTACCGGTTCGGGCCAGAAACAAAATGAACGCACCCAATCCACATTTTTTGACACAATAGTAATGCTTTGGTTCATTTTGGTCAGTTTCCTTACCGCGAAGAAATGTGCCGAAAACCATTCCGGCTGCATTTAATGCATTGATTCGTGCCAGAAATGAAACCAATGGACCAGTTTGGGCCAGAAACGAAACAAACGCATCCAATCCACTTTTTTGACCCAATAGTGATGTTTTGGTTCATTTTAGTCAGTTACGTCACCGCGCAAAACTGTGCCGAAACCATGCCGGCTGCATTTAACGTACAGGTTCGAGCCAAAAATGAAACGAATCCATCGGTTCGGGCCAGAAACAAAACGAACGCACCCAATCCACATTTTTTGACACAATAGTGATGTTTTGGTTCATTTTGGTCAGTTTCCTTATCGCGCGGAACTGTGCCCAAAATCTTGCCGGCTGCATTTAATGCATTGATTCGTGCCAGAAACGAAATCAATGTACCGGTTCGGGCCAGAAACAAAATGAACGCACCCAATCCACATTTTTTGACACAATAGTAATGTTTTGGTTCATTTTGGCAGTTTCCTTTCTGCGCGGAACTGTGCCAAATATCATCCCAGCTACATTTAATGCACTCATTTAGGCCAGAAACGAAACGAGACACAAAACGACTTCAACGGTTCGGGCCAGAAATAAAATGAACGCACCCAATCCAGCTTTTTGGACCAAATAGTGTTGTTTTGGTTCATTTTGGTCAGTTTCGTTACCATGTGAAACTGTGCCGAAACCTTGCCAGCTGCATTTAATGCACCGGTTCGGACCAGAAATGAAATGAATCCACCGGTTCGGGCCAGAAACGAAACGAACACACCGTATCCACTTTTTGGACAAAATAGTTATGTTTTGGTCAGTTTTGTTACCATGCGAAACTATGCCGACTGCATTTACTGCACAGATTCGGGCAAAAAAACCAATCGAATCCACCGGTTTCGGCCAGAAACAAAACGAACGCAACCAATCAACATTTTTGGACACAATAGTGATGTTGTGGTTCATTTTGGTCAGTTTCCTTTCTGCGCGGAACTGTGCCAAAAATCATCCCAGCTGCATTTAATGCACTCATTTAGGCCAGAAACGAAACGAGAAACAAAAGGACTTCAACGGTTCGGGCCAGAAATAAAATGAACACACCCAATCCAGCTTTTTGGACCAAATAGTGTTATTATGGTTCATTTTAGTCAGTTACGTCAGCGTGCAAAACTGTGCCGAAACCACGCCGGCTGCATGTAGTGTACAGGTTCGAGCCAAAAATGAAACGAATCCATCGGTTCGGGCCAGAAACAAAACGAACGCACCCAATCCACATTTTTTGACACAATAGTGATGTTTTGGTTCATTTTGGTCAGTTTCCTTACCGCGCGGAACTGTGCCAAAAATCATCCCAGCTACATTTAATGCACTCATTTTGGCCAGAAACGAAACGAGAAACAAAACGACTTCAACGGTTCAGGCCAGAAATAAAATGAACGCACCCAATCCAGCTTTTTGGACCAAAAAGTGTTGTTTTGGTTCATTTTAGTCAGCTACGTCACCGCGCAAAACTGTGCCGAAACCATGCCGGCTGCATTTAACGTATAGGTTCGAGCCAAAAATGAAACGAATCCACCGGTTCGGGCCAGAAACAAAACGAACGCACGCAATCCACATTTTTGGACACAATAGTGATGTTTTGGTTCATTTTGGTCAGTTTCCTTTCTGCATGGAACGGTGCCAAAAAACATGTCGGCTGCATTTAATGCACTCATTTTGGCCAGAAACGAAACGAGAAACAAAACGACTTCAACGGTTCGGGCCAGAAATAAAATGAACGCACCCAATCCAGCTTTTTGGACCAAATAGTGTTATTATGGTTCATTTTAGTCAGTTACGTCACCGCGCAAAACTGTGCCGAAACCACGCCGGCTGCATTTAATGTACAGGTTCGAGCCAAAAATGAAACGAATCCATCGGTTCGGGCCAGAAACAAAACGAACGCACCCAATCCACATTTTTTGACATAATAGTGATGTTTTGTTCATTTTGGTCAGTTTCCTTACCGCGCGGAACTGTGCCCAAAATCATGCCGGCTGCATTTAATGCATTGATTCGTGCCAGAAACGAAATCAATGTACCGGTTCGGGCCAGAAACAAAACGAATGCACCCAATCAACATTTTTGGACACAATAGTAATGTTTTGGTTCATTTTGGTCAGTTTCATTTCTTCGCGGAACTGTGCCAAAAATCATCCCAGCTACATTTAATGCACTCATTTAGGCCAGAAACGAAACGAGAAACAAAACGAACGCAACGGTTCGGGCCAGAAACAAAACGAACGCACCCAATCTAGCTTTTTGGACCAAATAGTGTTGTTTTGGTTCATTTTAGTCAGTTACGTCACCGCGCAAAACTGTGCCGAAACAATGTCGGCTGCATTTAACGTACAGGTTTGAGCCAAAAATGAAACGAATCCATCGGTTCGGGCCAGAAACAAAACGAACGCACCCAATCCACATTTTTTGACACAATAGTGATGTTTTGGTTCATTTTGGTCAGTTTCCTTACCGCGCGGAACTGTGCCCAAAATCATGTCGGCTGCATTTAATGCATTGATTCGTGCCAGAAACGAAATCAATGTACCGGTTCGGGCCAGAAACAAAATGAACGCACCCAATCCACATTTTTTGACACAATAGTAATGTTTTGGTTCATTTTGGTCAGTTTCCTTACCGCGCAGAACTGTGCCGAAAACCATTCCGGTTGCATTTAATGCATTAATTCATGCCAGAAATTAAACCAATGGACCAGTTTGGGCCAGAAACGAAACAAACGCATCCAATCCACTTTTTTGACCCAATAGTGATGCTTTGGTTCATTTTGGTCAGTTTCGTTACCATGAGAAACTGTGCCGAAACCTTGCGAGCTGCATTTAATGCACCGGTTCGGACAAGAAATGAAATGAATCCACCGGTTCAGTCCAGAAATGAAACGAACACACCCTATCCACTTTTTTGGACAAAATAGTTATGTTTTGGTCAGTTTTGTTACCATGCGAAACTATGCTGACTGCATTTACTGCACTGATTCGGGCTAAAAAACGAATCGAATCCACCGGTTTCGGCCAGAAACAAAACGAACGCAACCAATCAACATTTTTGGACACAATAGTGATGTTTTGGTTCATTTTGGTCAGTTTCCTTTCTGCGCGGAACTGTGCCAAAAATCATCCCAGCTGCATTTAATGCACTCATTTAGGCCAGAAACGAAACGAGAAACAAAACGACTTCACCGGTTCGGGCCAGAAACAAAACGAACGCACACAATCAACATTTTTGGACACAATAGTGATGTTTTGGTTCATTTTGGTCAGTTTCCTTTCTGCTCGGAACTGTGCCAAAAATCATCCCAGCTGCATTTAATGCACTCATTTAGGCCAGAAACGAAACGAGAAACAAAACCACTTCAACGGTTCAGGCCAGAAATAAAATGAACGCACCCAATCCAGCTTTTTGGACCAAATAGTGTTATTTTGGTTCATTTTAGTCAGTTACGTCACCGCGCAAAACTGTGCCGAAACCATGCTGGCTGCATTTAACGTACAGGTTTGAGCCAAAAATGAAACGAATCCATCGGTTCGGGCCAAAAAAAAATGAACGCACCCAATCCACATTTTTTGACACAATAGTGATGTTTTGGTTCATTTTGGTCAGTTTCCTTACCGCACGGAACTGTACCCAAAATCATGCCGGCTGCATTTAATGCATTGATTCGTGCCAGAAAGGAAATCAATGTACCGGTTCGGGCCAGAAACAAAATGAACGCACCCAATCCACATTTTTTGACACAATAGTAATGTTTTGGTTCATTTTGGTCAGTTTCCTTACCGCGCAGAACTGTGCCGAAAACCATTTCGGTTGCATTTAATGCATTAATTCATGCCAGAAATGAAACCAATGGACCAGTTTGGGCCAGAAACGAAACAAACGCATCCAATCCACTTTTTGACCCAATAGTGATGTTTTGGTTCATTTTGGTCAGTTTCGTTACCATGAGAAACTGTGCCGAAACCTTGCGAGCTGCATTTAATGCACCGGTTCGGACAAGAAATGAAATGAATCCACCGGTTCAGTCCAGAAATGAAACGAACACACCCTATGCACTTTTTTGGACAAAATAGTTATGTTTTGGTCAGTTTTGTTACCATGCGAAACTATGCCGACTGCATTTACTGCACTGATTCGGGCTAAAAAACGAATCGAATCCACCGGTTTCGGCCAGAAACAAAACGAACGCAACCAATCAACATTTTTGGACACAATAGTGATGTTTTGGTTCATTTTGGTCAGTTTCCTTTCTGCGCGGAACTGTGCCAAAAATCATCACAGCTGCATTTAATGCACTCATTTAGGCCAGAAACGAAACGAGAAACAAAACGACTTCACCGGTTCGGGCCAGAAACAAAACGAACGCACCCAATCAACATTTTTGGACACAATAGTGATGTTTTGGTTCATTTTGGTCAGTTTCCTTTCTGCGCGGAACTGTGCCAAAAATCATCCCAGCTGCATTTAATGCACTCATTTAGGCCAGAAACAAAACGAGAAACAAAACGACTTCACCGGTTCGGGCCAGAAACAAAACGAACGCACCCAATCCACATTTTTGGACACAATAGTGATGTTTTGGTTTATTTTGGTCAGTTTCCTTTCTGCGCGGAACTGTGCCAAAAGTCATCCCAGCTGCATTTAATGCACTCATTTAGGCCAGAAACGAAACGAGAAACAAAACGACTTCAACGGTTCGGGCCAGAAATAAAATGAACGCACCCAATCCAGCTTTTTGGACCAAATAGTGTTATTTTGGTTCATTTTAGTCAGTTACGTCACCGCGCAAAACTGTGCCGAAACCATGCTGGCTGCATTTAACGTACAGGTTTGAGCCAAAAATGAAACGAATCCATCGGTTCGGGCCAGGAAAAAACGAACGCACCCAATCCACATTTTTTGACACAATAGTGATGTTTTGGTTCATTTTGGTCAGTTTCCTTACCGCGCGGAACTGTGCCCAAAATCATGCGGCTGCATTTAATGCATTGATTCGTGCCAGAAAGGAAATCAATGTACCGGTTCGGGCCAGAAACAAAATGAACGCACCCAATCCACATTTTTTGACACAATAGTAATGTTTTGGTTCATTTTGGTCAGTTTCCTTACCGCGCAGAACTGTGCCGAAAACCTTTCCGGTTGCATTTAATGCATTAATTCATGCCAGAAATGAAACCAATGGACCAGTTTGGGTCAGAAACGAAACAAACGCATCCAATCCACTTTTTTGACCCAATAGTGATGTTTGTGTTCATTTTGGTCAGTTTCGTTACCATGAGAAACTGTGCCGAAACCTTGCGAGCTGCATTTAATGCACCGGTTCGGACAAGAAATGAAATGAATCCACCGGTTCAGTCCAGAAACGAAACGAACACACCCTATCCACTTTTTTGTACAAAATAGTTATGTTTTGGTCAGTTTTGTTACCATGCGAAACTATGCCGACTGCATTTACTGCACTGATTCGGGCCAAAAAACGAATCGAATCCACCGGTTTCGGCCAGAAACAAAACGAACGCAACCAATCAACATTTTTGGACACAATAGTGATGTTTTGGTTCATTTTGGTCAGTTTCCTTTCTGCGCGGAACTGTGCCAAAAATCATCCCAGCTGCATTTAATGCACTCATTTAGGCCAGAAACGAAACGAGAAACAAAACGACTTCACCGGTTCGGGCCAGAAACAAAACGAACGCACCCAATCAACATTTTTGGACACAATAGTGATGTTTTGGTTCATTTTGGTCAGTTTCCTTTCTGCGCGGAACTGTGCCAAAAATCATCCCAGCTGCATTTAATGCACTCATTTAGGCCAGAAACGAAACGAGAAAAAAAACGACTTCAACGGTTCGGGCCAGAAATAAAATGAACGCACCCAATCCAGATTTTTGGACCAAATAGTGTTGTTTTGGTTCGTTTTGGTCAATTACGTCACCGCACAAAACTGTGCCGAAACTATGTCGGCTGAATTTAACCTACAGGTTCGGGCCAAAAATGAAACGAATCCACCGGTTCGGGCCAGAAACAAAACGAACGCACCCAATCAACATTTTTGGACACAATAGTGATGTTTTGGTTTATTTTGGTCAGTTTCCTTTCTGCGCGGAACTGTGCCAAAAATCATCCCAGCTGCATTTAATGCACTCATTTAGGCCAGAAACGAAACGAGAAACAAAACGACTTCAACGGTTCGGGCCAGAAATAAAATGAACGCACCCAATCCAGCTTTTTGGACCAAATAGTGTTATTTTGGTTCATTTTAGTCAGTTACGTCACCGAGCAAAACTGTGCCGAAACCATGCTGGCTGCATTTAACGTACAGGTTCGAGCCAAAAATGAAACGAATCCATCGGTTCGGGCCAGAAACAAAACGAACGCACCCAATCCACATTTTTTGACACAATAGTGATGTTTTGGTTCATTTTGGTCAGTTTCCTTACCGCGCGGAACTGTGCCCAAAATCATGGCGGCTGCATTTAATGCATTGATTCGTGCCAGAAACGAAATCAGTGTACCGGTTCGGGCCAGAAACAAAATGAACGCACCCAATCCACATTTTTTGACACAATAGTAATGTTTTGGTTCATTTTGGTCAGTTTCCTTACCGCGCAGAACTGTGCCGAAAACCATTCCGGTTGCATTTAATGCATTAATTCATGCCAGAAATGAAACCAATGGACCAGTTTGGGCCAGAAACGAAACAAACGCATCCAATCCACTTTTTTGACCCAATAGTGATGTTTGGGTTCATTTTGGTCAGTTTCGTTACCATGAGAAACTGTGCCGAAACCTTGCGAGCTGCATTTAATGCACCGGTTCGGACAAGAAATGAAATGAATCCACCGGTTCAGTCCAGAAACGAAACGAACACACCCTATCCACTTTTTTGTACAAAATAGTTATGTTTTGGTTAGTTTTGTTACCATGCGAAACTATGCCGACTACATTTACTGCACTGATTCGGGCCAAAAAACGAATCGAATCCACCGGTTTCGGCCAGAAACAAAACGAACGCAACCAATCAACATTTTTGGACACAATAGTGATGTTTTGGTTCATTTTGGTCAGTTTCCTTTCTGCGCGGAACTGTGCCAAAAATCATCCCAGCTGCATTTAATGCACTCATTTAGGCCAGAAACGAAACGAGAAACAAAACGACTTCACCGGTTCGGGCCAGAAACAAAACGAACGCACCCAATCCACATTTTTGGACACAATAGTGATGTTTTGGTTCATTTTGGTCAGTTTCCTTTATGCGCGGAACTGTGCCAAAAATCATCCCAGCTGCATTTAATGCACTCATTTAGGCCAGAAACAAAACGAGAAACAAAACGACTTCACCGGTTCGGGCCAGAAATAAAATGAACGCACCCAATCCAGCTTTTTGGACCAAATAGTGTTATTTTGGTTCATTTTAGTCAGTTACGTCACCGAGCAAAACTGTGCCGAAACCATGTTGGCTCCATTTAACGTACAGGTTCGAGCCAAAAATGAAACGAATCCATCGGTTCGGGCTAGAAACAAAACGAACGCACCCAATCCACATTTTTTGACACAATAGTGATGTTTTGGTTCATTTTGGTCAGTTTCCTTACCGCGCGGAACTGTGCCCAAAATCATGCCGGCTGCATTTAATGCATTGATTCGTGCCAGAAACGAAATCAGTGTACCGGTTCGGGCCAGAAACAAAATGAACGGACCCAATCCACATTTTTTGACACAATAGTAATGTTTTGGTTCATTTTGGTCAGTTTCCTTACCGCGCAGAACTATGCCGAAAACCATTCCGGTTGCATTTAATGCATTAATTCATGCCAGAAATGAAACCAATGGACCAGTTTGGGTCAGAAACGAAACAAACGCATCCAATCCACTTTTTTGACCCAATAGTGATGTTTGTGTTCATTTTGGTCAGTTTCGTTACCATGAGAAACTGTGCCGAAACCTTGCGAGCTGCATTTAATGCACCGGTTCGGACAAGAAATGAAATGAATCCACCGGTTCAGTCCAGAAACGAAACGAACACACCCTATCCACTTTTTTGTACAAAATAGTTATGTTTTGGTTAGTTTTGTTACCATGCGAAACTATGCCGACTACATTTACTGCACTGATTCGGGCCAAAAAACGAATCGAATCCACCGGTTTCGGCCAGAAACAAAACGAACGCAACCAATCAACATTTTTGGACACAATAGTGATGTTTTGGTTCATTTTGGTCAGTTTCCTTTCTGCGCGGAACTGTGCCAAAAATCATCCCAGCTGCATTTAATGCACTCATTTAGGCCAGAAACGAAACGAGAAACAAAACGACTTCACCGGTTCGGGCCAGAAACAAAACGAACGCACCCAATCCACATTTTTGGACACAATAGTGATGTTTTGGTTCATTTTGGTCAGTTTCCTTTATGCGCGGAACTGTGCCAGAAATCATCCCAGCTGCATTTAATGCACTCATTTAGGCCAGAAACAAAACGAGAAACAAAACGACTTCACCGGTTCGGGCCAGAAACAAAACGAACGCACCCAATCCACATTTTTGGACACAATAGTGATGTTTTGGTTTATTTTGGTCAGTTTCCTTTCTGCGCGGAACTGTGCCAAAAATCATCCCAGCTGCATTTAATGCACTCATTTAGGCCAGAAACGAAACGAGAAACAAAACGACTTCAACGGTTCGGGCCAGAAATAAAATGAACGCACCCAATCCAGCTTTTTGGACCAAATAGTGTTATTTTGGTTCATTTTAGTCAGTTACGTCACCGAGCAAAACTGTGCCGAAACCATGTTGGCTGCATTTAACGTACAGGTTCGAGCCAAAAATGAAACGAATCCATCGGTTCGGGCCAGAAACAAAACGAACGCACCCAATCCACATTTTTTGACACAATAGTGATGTTTTGGTTCATTTTGGTCAGTTTCCTTACCACGCGGAACTGTGCCCAAAATCATGCCGGCTGCATTTAATGCATTGATTCGTGCCAGAAACGAAATCAATGTACCGGTTTGGGCCAGAAACAAAATGAACGCACCCAATCCACATTTTTTGACACCATAGTAATGTTTTGGTTCATTTTGGTCAGTTTCCTTACCGCGCAGAACTGTGCCGAAAACCATTCCGGTTGCATTTAATGCATTAATTCATGCCAGAAATGAAACCAATGGACCAGTTTGGGTCAGAAACGAAACAAACGCATCCAATCCACTTTTTTGACCCAATAGTGATGTTTTGGTTCATTTTGGTCAGTTTCGTTACCATGAGAAACTGTGCCGAAACCTTGCGAGCTGCATTTAATGCACCGGTTCGGACAAGAAATGAAATGAATCCACCGGTTCAGTCCAGAAACGAAACGAACACCCTGTCCACTTTTTTGGACAAAATAGTTATGTTTTGGTCAGTTTTGTTACCATGCGAAACTATGCCGACTGCATTTACTGCACTGATTCGGGCCAAAAAACGAATCGAATCCACCGGTTTCGGCCAGAAACAAAACGAACGCAACTAATCAACATTTTTGGACACAATAGTGATGTTTTGGTTCATTTTGGTCAGTTTCCTTTCTGCGCGGAACTGTGCCAAAAATCATCCCAGCTGCATTTAATGCACTCATTTAGGCCAGAAACGAAACGAGAAACAAAACAACTTCACCGGTTCGGGCCAGAAACAAAACGAACGCACCCAATCCACATTTTTGGACACAATAGTGATGTTTTGGTTCATTTTGGTCAGTTTCCTTTCTGCGCGGAACTGTGCCAAAAATCATCCCAGCTGCATTTAATGCACTCATTTAGGCCAGAAACGAAACGAGAAACAAAACGACTTCACCGGTTCGGGCCAGAAACAAAACGAACGCACCCAATCCACATTTTTGGACACAATAGTGATGTTTTGGTTCATTTTGGTCAGTTTCCTTTATGCGCGGAACTGTGCCAGAAATCATCCCAGCTGCATTTAATGCACTCATTTAGGCCAGAAACAAAACGAGAAACAAAACGACTTCACCGGTTCGGGCCAGAAACAAAACGAACGCACCCAATCCACATTTTTGGACACAATAGTGATGTTTTGGTTTATTTTGGTCAGTTTCCTTTCTGCGCGGAACTGTGCCAAAAATCATCCCAGCTGCATTTAATGCACTCATTTAGGCCAGAAACGAAACGAGAAACAAAACGACTTCAACGGTTCGGGCCAGAAATAAAATGAACGCACCCAATCCAGCTTTTTGGACCAAATAGTGTTATTTTGGTTCATTTTAGTCAGTTACGTCACCGAGCAAAACTGTGCCGAAACCATGTTGGCTGCATTTAACGTACAGGTTCGAGCCAAAAATGAAACGAATCCATCGGTTCGGGCCAGAAACAAAACGAACGCACCCAATCCACATTTTTTGACACAATAGTGATGTTTTGGTTCATTTTGGTCAGTTTCCTTACCACGCGGAACTGTGCCCAAAATCATGCCGGCTGCATTTAATGCATTGATTCGTGCCAGAAACGAAATCAATGTACCGGTTTGGGCCAGAAACAAAATGAACGCACCCAATCCACATTTTTTGACACCATAGTAATGTTTTGGTTCATTTTGGTCAGTTTCCTTACCGCGCAGAACTGTGCCGAAAACCATTCCGGTTGCATTTAATGCATTAATTCATGCCAGAAATGAAACCAATGGACCAGTTTGGGTCAGAAACGAAACAAACGCATCCAATCCACTTTTTTGACCCAATAGTGATGTTTTGGTTCATTTTGGTCAGTTTCGTTACCATGAGAAACTGTGCCGAAACCTTGCGAGCTGCATTTAATGCACCGGTTCGGACAAGAAATGAAATGAATCCACCGGTTCAGTCCAGAAACGAAACGAACACCCTGTCCACTTTTTTGGACAAAATAGTTATGTTTTGGTCAGTTTTGTTACCATGCGAAACTATGCCGACTGCATTTACTGCACTGATTCGGGCCAAAAAACGAATCGAATCCACCGGTTTCGGCCAGAAACAAAACGAACGCAACTAATCAACATTTTTGGACACAATAGTGATGTTTTGGTTCATTTTGGTCAGTTTCCTTTCTGCGCGGAACTGTGCCAAAAATCATCCCAGCTGCATTTAATGCACTCATTTAGGCCAGAAACGAAACGAGAAACAAAACAACTTCACCGGTTCGGGCCAGAAACAAAACGAACGCACCCAATCCACATTTTTGGACACAATAGTGATGTTTTGGTTCATTTTGGTCAGTTTCCTTTCTGTGCGGAACTGTGCCAAAAATCATCCCAGCTGCATTTAATGCACTCATTTAGGCCAGAAACGAAACGAGAAACAAAACGACTTCACCGGTTCGGGCCAGAAACAAAACGAACGCACCCAATCCACATTTTTGGACACAATAGTGATGTTTTGGTTCATTTTGGTCAGTTTCCTTTATGCGCGGAACTGTGCCAAAAATCATCCCAGCTGCATTTAATGCACTCATTTAGGCCAGAAACAAAACGAGAAACAAAACGACTTCACCGGTTCGGGCCAGAAACAAAACGAACGCACCCAATCCACATTTTTGGACACAATAGTGATGTTTTGGTTTATTTTGGTCAGTTTCCTTTCTGCGCGGAACTGTGCCAAAAATCATCCCAGCTGCATTTAATGCACTCATTTAGGCCAGAAACGAAACGAGAAACAAAACGACTTCAACGGTTCGGGCCAGAAATAAAATGAACGCACCCAATCCAGCTTTTTGGACCAAATAGTGTTATTTTGGTTCATTTTAGTCAGTTACGTCACCGAGCAAAACTGTGCCGAAACCATGTTGGCTGCATTTAACGTACAGGTTCGAGCCAAAAATGAAACGAATCCATCGGTTCGGGCCAGAAACAAAACGAACGCACCCAATCCACATTTTTTGGCACAATAGTGATGTTTTGGTTCATTTTGGTCAGTTTCCTTACCGCGCGGAACTGTGCCCAAAATCATGCCGGCTGCATTTAATGCATTGATTCGTGCCAGAAACGAAATCTGTGTACCGGTTCGGGCCAGAAACAAAATGAACGCACCCAATCCACATTTTTTGACACAATAGTAATGTTTTGGTTCATTTTGGTCAGTTTCCTTACCGCGCAGAACTGTGCAGAAAACCATTCCGGTTGCATTTAATGCATTAATTCATGCCAGAAATGAAACCAATGGACCAGTTTGGGCCAGAAACGAAACAAACGCATCCAATCCACTTTTTTGACCCAATAGTGATGTTTGGGTTCAGTTTGGTCAGTTTCGTTACCATGAGAAACTGTGCCGAAACCTTGCGAGCTGCATTTAATGCACCGGTTCGGACAAGAAATGAAATGAATCCACCGGTTCAGTCCAGAAACGAAACGAACACACCCTATCCACTTTTTTGTACAAAATAGTTATGTTTTGGTCAGTTTTGTTACCATGCGAAACTATGCCGACTGCATTTACTGCACTGATTCGGGCCAAAAAACGAATCGAATCCACCGGTTTCGGCCAGAAACAAAACGAACGCAACCAATCAACATTTTTGGACACAATAGTGATGTTTTGGTTCATTTTGGTCAGTTTCCTTTCTGCGCGGAACTGTGCCAAAAATCATCCCAGCTGCATTTAATGCACTCATTTAGGCCAGAAACGAAACGAGAAACAAAACGACTTCACCGGTTCGGGCCAGAAACAAAACGAACGCACCCAATCCACATTTTTGGACACAATAGTGATGTTTTGGTTCATTTTGGTCAGTTTCCTTTATGCGCGGAACTGTGCCAAAAATCATCCCAGCTGCATTTAATGCACTCATTTAGGCCAGAAACAAAACGAGAAACAAAACGACTTCACCGGTTCGGGCCAGAAACAAAACGAACGCACCCAATCCACATTTTTGGACACAATAGTGATGTTTTGGTTTATTTTGGTCAGTTTCCTTTCTGCGCGGAACTGTGCCAAAAATCATCCCAGCTGCATTTAATGCACTCATTTAGGCCAGAAACGAAACGAGAAACAAAACGACTTCAACGGTTCGGGCCAGAAATAAAATGAACGCACCCAATCCAGCTTTTTGGACCAAATAGTGTTATTTTGGTTCATTTTAGTCAGTTACGTCACCGAGCAAAACTGTGCCGAAACCATGTTGGCTGCATTTAACGTACAGGTTCGAGCCAAAAATGAAACGAATCCATCGGTTCGGGCCAGAAACAAAACGAACGCACCCAATCCACATTTTTTGACACAATAGTGATGTTTTGGTTCATTTTGGTCAGTTTCCTTACCGCGCGGAACTGTGCCCAAAATCATGCCGGCTGCATTTAATGCATTGATTCGTGCCAGAAACGAAATCAATGTACCGGTTTGGGCCAGAATCAAAATGAACGCACCCAATCCACATTTTTTGACACCATAGTAATGTTTTGGTTCATTTTGGTCAGTTTCCTTACCGCGCAGAACTGTGCCGAAAACCATTCCGGTTGCATTTAATGCATTAATTCATGCCAGAAATGAAACCAATGGACCAGTTTGGGCCAGAAACGAAACAAACGCATCCAATCCACTTTTTTGACCCAATAGTGATGTTTTGGTTCATTTTGGTCAGTTTCGTTACCATGAGAAACTGTGCCGAAACCTTGCGAGCTGCATTTAATGCACCGGTTCGGACAAGAAATGAAATGACTCCACCGGTTCACTCCAGAAACGAAACGAACTCACCCTATCCACTTTTTTGGACAAAATAGTTATGTTTTGGTCAGTTTTGTTACAATGCGAAACTATGCCGACTGCATTTACTGCACTGATTCGGGCCAAAAAACGAATCGAATCCACCGGTTTCGGCCAGAAACAAAACGAACGCAACTAATCAACATTTTTGGACACAATAGTGATGTTTTGGTTCATTTTGGTCAGTTTCCTTTCTGCGCGGAACTGTGCCAAAAATCATCCCACCTGCATTTAATGCACTCATTTAGGCCAGAAACGAAACGAGAAACAAAACAACTTCACCGGTTCGGGCCAGAAACAAAACGAACGCACCCAATCCACATTTTTGGACACAATAGTGATGTTTTGGTTCATTTTGGTCAGTTTCCTTTCTGCGCGGAACTGTGCCAAAAATCATCCCAGCTGCATTTAATGCACTCATTTAGGCCAGAAACGAAACGAGAAACAAAACAACTTCACCGGTTCGGGCCAGAAACAAAACGAACGCACCCAATCCACATTTTTGGACACAATAGTGATGTTTTGGTTCATTTTGGTCAGTTTCCTTTATGCGCGGAACTGTGCCAAAAATCATCCCAGCTGCATTTAATGCACTCATTTAGGCCAGAAACGAAACGAGAAACAAAATGACTTCAACGTTTCGGGCCAGGAATAAAATGAACGCACCCAATCCAGCTTTTTGGACCAAATAGTGTTGTTTTGGTTCATTTTAGTTAGTTACGTCACCGCGCAAAACTGTGCCGAAACCATGCCGGCTGCATTTAACGTACAGGTTCGAGCCAAAAATGAAACGAATCCACCGGTTCGGGCCAGAAACAAAACGAACGCACCCAATCAACATTTTTGGACACAATAGTGATGTTTTGGTTTATTTTGGTCAGTTTCCTTTCTGCGCGGAACTGTGCCAAAAATCATCCCAGCTGCATTTAATGCACTCATTTAGGCCAGAAACGAAACGAGAAACAAAACGACTTCAACGGTTCGGGCCAGAAATAAAATGAACGCACCCAATCCAGCTTTTTGGACCAAATAGTGTTATTTTGGTTCATTTTAGTCAGTTACGTCACCGAGCAAAACTGTGCCGAAACCATGCTGGCTGCATTTAACGTACAGGTTCGAGCCAAAAATGAAACGAATCCATCGGTTCGGGCCAGAAACAAAACGAACGCACCCAATCCACATTTTTTGACACAATAGTGATGTTTTGGTTCATTTTGGTCAGTTTCCTTACCGCGCGGAACTGTGCCCAAAATCATGCCGGCTGCATTTAATGCATTGATTCGTGCCAGAAACGAAATCAATGTACCGGTTTGGGCCAGAAACAAAATGAACGCACCCAATCCACATTTTTTGACACCATAGTAATGTTTTGGTTCATTTTGGTCAGTTTCCTTACCGCGCAGAACTGTGCCGAAAACCATTCCGGTTGCATTTAATGCATTAATTCATGCCAGAAATGAAACCAATGGACCAGTTTGGGCCAGAAACGAAACAAACGCATCCAATCCACTTTTTTACCCAATAGTGATGTTTTGGTTCATTTTGGTCAGTTTCGTTACCATGAGAAACTGTGCCGAAACCTTGCGAGCTGCATTTAATGCACCGGTTCGGACAAGAAATGAAATGACTCCACCGGTTCAGTCCAGAAACGAAACGAACACACCCTATCCACTTTTTTGGACAAAATAGTTATGTTTTGGTCAGTTTTGTTACAATGCGAAACTATGCCGACTGCATTTACTGCACTGATTCGGGCCAAAAAACGAATCGAATCCACCGGTTTCGGCCAGAAACAAAACGAACGCAACTAATCAACATTTTTGGACACAATAGTGATGTTTTGGTTCATTTTGGTCAGTTTCCTTTCTGCGCGGAACTGTGCCAAAAATCATCCCAGCTGCATTTAATGCACTCATTTAGGCCAGAAACGAAACGAGAAACAAAACAACTTCACCGGTTCGGGCCAGAAACAAAACGAACGCACCCAATCCACATTTTTGGACACAATAGTGATGTTTTGGTTCATTTTGGTCAGTTTCCTTTCTGCGCGGAACTGTGCCAAAAATCATCCCAGCTGCATTTAATGCACTCATTTAGGCCAGAAACGAAACGAGAAACAAAACGACTTCACCGGTTCGGGCCAGAAACAAAACGAACGCACCCAATCCACATTTTTGGACACAATAGTGATGTTTTGGTTTATTTTGGTCAGTTTCCTTTCTGCGCGGAACTGTGCCAAAAATCATCCCAGCTACATTTAATGCACTCATTTAGGCCAGAAACGAAACGAGAAACAAAACGACTTCAACGGTTCGGGCTAGAAATAAAATGAACGCACCCAATCCAGCTTTTTGGACCAAATAGTGTTATTTTGGTTCATTTTAGTCAGTTACGTCACCGAGCAAAACTGTGCCGATACCATGCTGGCTGCATTTAACGTACAGGTTCGAGCCAAAAATGAAACGAATCCATCGGTTCGGGCCAGAAACAAAACGAACGCACCCAATCCACATTTTTTGACATAATAGTGATGTTTTGGTTCATTTTGGTCAGTTTCCTTACCGCGCGGAACTGTGCCCAAAATCATGCCGGCTGCATTTAATGCATTGATTCGTGCCAGAAACGAAATCAATGTACCGGTTCGGGCCAGAAACAAAATGAACGCACCCAATCCACATTTTTTGACACAATAGTAATGTTTTGGTTCATTTTGGTCAGTTTCCTTACCGCGCAGAACTGTGCCGAAAACCATTCCGGTTGCATTTAATGCATTAATTCATGCCAGAAATGAAACCAATGGACCAGTTTGGGCCAGAAACGAAACAAACGCATCCAATCCACTTTTTTGACCCAATAGTGATGTTTTGGTTCATTTTGGTCAGTTTCGTTACCATGAGAAACTGTGCCGAAACCTTGCGAGCTGCATTTAATGCACCGGTTCGGACAAGAAATGAAATGAATCCACCGGTTCAGTCCAGAAATGAAACGAACACACCCTATCCACGTTTTTGGACAAAATAGATATGTTTTGGTCAGTTTTGTTACCATGCGAAACTATGCCGACTGCATTTACTGCACTGATTCGGGCCAAAAAACGAATCGAATCCACCGGTTTCGGCCAGAAACAAAACGAACGCAACCAATCAACATTTTTGGACACAATAGTGATGTTTTGGTTCATTTTGGTCAGTTTCCTTTCTGCGCGGAACTGTGCCAAAAATCATCCCAGCTGCATTTAATGCACTCATTTAGGCCAGAAACGAAACGAGAAACAAAACGACTTCACCGGATCGGGCCAGAAACAAAACGAACGCACCCAATCCACATTTTTGGACACAATAGTGATGTTTTGGTTCATTTTGGTCAGTTTCCTTTCCGCGCGGAACTGTGCCCAAAATCATGTCGGCTGCATTTAATGCATTGATTCGTGCCAGAAACGAAATCAATGTACTGGTTCGGGCCAGAAACAAAGTGAACGCACCCAATCCACATTTTTTGACACAATAGTAATATTTTGGTTCATTTTGGTCAGTTTCCTTACCGCGCAGAACTGTGCCGAAAACCATTCCGGTTGCATTTAATGCATTAATTCATGCCAGAAATGAAACCAATGGACCAGTTTGGGCCAGAAACGAAACAAACGCATCCAATCCACTTTTTTGACCCAATAGTGATGTTTTGGTTCATTTTGGTCAGTTTCGTTACCATCAGAAACTGTGCCGAAACCTTGCGAGCTGCATTTAATGCACCGGTTCGGACAAGAAATGAAATGAATCCACCGGTTCAGTCCAGAAACGAAACGAACACACCCTATCCACTTTTTTGGACAAAATAGTTATGTTTTGGTCAGTTTTGTTACTATGCGAAACTATGCCGACTGCATTTACTGCACTGATTCGGGCCAAAAAACGAATCGAATCCACCGGTTTCGGCCAGAAACAAAACGAACGCAACCAATCAACATTTTTGGACACAATAGTGATGTTTTGGTTCATTTTGGTCAGTTTCCTTTCTGCGCGGAACTGTGCCAAAAATCATCCCAGCTGCATTTAATGCACTCATTTAGGCCAGAAACGAAACGAGAAACAAAACGACTTCACCGGTTCGGGCCAGAAACAAAAATAACGCACCCAATCCACATTTTTGGACACAATAGTGATGTTTTGGTTCATTTTGGTCAGTTTCCTTTATGCGCGGAACTGTGCCAAAAATCATCCCAGCTGCATTTAATGCTCTCATTTAGCCCAGAAACGAAACGAGAAACAAAACGACTTCACCGGTTCGGGCAAGAAACAAAACGAACGCATCCAATCCACATTTTTGGACACAATAGTGATGTTTTGGTTTATTTTGGTCAGTTTCCTTTCTGCGCGGAACTGTGCCAAAAATCATCCCAGCTGCATTTAATGCACTCATTTAGGCCAGAAACGAAACGAGAAACAAAACGACTTCAACGGTTCGGGCCAGAAATAAAATGAACGCTCCCAATCCAGCTTTTTCGACCAAATAGTGTTATTTTGGTTCATTTTAGTCAGTTACGTCACCGAGCAAAACTGTGCCGAAACCATGCTGGCTGCATTTAACGTACAGGTTCGAGCCAAAAATGAAACGAATCCATCGGTTCGGGCCAGAAACAAAACGAACGCACCCAATCCACATTTTTCGACACAATAGTGATGCTTTGGTTCATTTTGGTCAGTTTCCTTACCGCGCGGAACTGTGCCCAAAATCATGCCGGCTGCATTTAATGCATTGATTCGTGCCAGAAACGAAATCAATGTACTGGTTCGGGCCAGAAACAAAATGAACGCACCCAATCCAAATTTTTTGACACAATAGTAATGTTTTGGTTCATTTTGGTCAGTTTCCTTACCGTGCAGAACCGTGCCGAAAACCATTCCGGTTGCATTTAATGCATTAATTCATGCCAGAAATGAAACCAATGGACCAGTTTGGGCCAGAAACGAAACAAATGCATCCAATCCACTTTTTTGACCCAATAGTGATGTTTTGGTTCATTTTGGTCAGTTTCGTTACCATGAGAAACTGTGCCGAAACCTTGCGAGCTGCATTTAATGCACCGGTTCGGAAAAGAAATGAAATGAATCCACCGGTTCAGTCCAGAAACGAAACGAACACACCCTATCCACTTTTTTGGACAAAATAGTTATGTTTTGGTCAGTTTTGTTACAATGCGAAACTATGCCGACTGCATTTACTGCACTGATTCGGGCCAAAAAACGAATCGAATCCACCGGTTTCGGCCAGAAACAAAACGAACGCAACTAATCAACATTTTTGGACACAATAGTGATGTTTTGGTTCATTTTGGTCAGTTTCCTTTCTGCGCGGAACTGTGCCAAAAATCATCCCAGCTGCATTTAATGCACTTATTTCGGCCAGAAACGAAACGAGAAACAAAACAACTTCACCGGTTCGGGCCAGAAACAAAACGAACGCACCCAATCCACATTTTTGGACACAATAGTGATATTTTGGTTCATTTTGGTCAGTTTCCTTTATGCGCGGAACTGTGCCAAAAATCATCCCAGCTGCATTTAATGCACTCATTTAGGCCAGAAACGAAACGAGAAACAAAACGACTTCACCGGTTCGGGCCAGAAACAAAACGAACGCACCCAATCTACATTTTTGGACACAATAGTGATGTTTTGGTTTATTTTGGTCAGTTTCCTTTCTGCACGGAACTGTGCCAAAAATCATCCCAGCTGCATTTAATGCACTCATTTAGGCCAGAAACGAAACGAGAAACAAAACGACTTCAATGGTTCGGGCCAGAAATAAAATGAACGCACCCAATCCAGCTTTTTGGACCAAATAGTGTTATTTTGGTTCATTTTAGTCAGTTACGTCACCGAGCAAAACTGTGCCGAAACCATGCTGGCTGCATTTAACGTACAGGTTCGAGCCAAAAATGAAACGAATCCATCGGTTCGGGCCAGAAACAAAACGAACGCACCCAATCCACATTTTTTGACACAATGGTGATGTTTTGGTTCATTTTGGTCAGTTTCCTTACCGCGCGGAACTGTGCCCAAAATCATGTCGGCTGCATTTAATGCATTGATTCGTGCCAGAAACGAAATCAATGTACCGGTTCGGGCCAGAAACAAAATGAACGCACCCAATCCACATTTTTTGACACAATAGTAATGTTTTGGTTCATTTTGGTCAGTTTCCTTACCGCGCAGAACTGTGCCGAAAACTATTCCGGTTGCATTTAATGCATTAATTCATGCCAGAAATGAAACCAATGGACCAGTTTGGGCCAGAAACGAAACAAACGCATCCAATCCACTTTTTTGACCCAATAGTGATGTTTTGGTTCATTTTGGTCAGTTTCGTTACCATGAGAAACTGTGCCGAAACCTTGCGAGCTGCATTTAATGCACCGGTTCGGAAAAGAAATGAAATGAATCCACCGGATCAGTCCAGAAACGAAACGAACACACCCTATCCACTTTTTTGGACAAAATAGTTATGTTTTGGTCAGTTTTGTTACCATGCGAAACTATGCCGACTGCATTTACTGCACTGATTCGGGCCAAAAAATGAATCGAATCCACCGGTTTCGGCCAGAAACAAAACGAACGCAACTAATCAACATTTTTGGACACAATAGTGATGTTTTGGTTCATTTTGGTCAGTTTCCTTTCTGCGCGGAACTGTGCCAAAAATCATCCCAGCTGCATTTAATGCACTCATTTAGGCCAGAAACGAAACGAGAAACAAAACGACTTCACCGGTTCGGGCCAGAAACAAAACGAACGCACCCAATCCACATTTTTGGACACAATAGTGATGTTTTGGTTCATTTTGGTCAGTTTCCTTTCTGCGCGGAACTGTGCCAAAAATCATCCCAGCTGCATTTAATGCACTCATTTAGGCCAGAAACGAAACGAGAAACAAAACGACTTCACCGGTTCGGGCCAGAAACAAAACGAACGCACCCAATCCACATTTTTGGACACAATAGTGATGTTTTGGTTCATTTTGGTCAGTTTCCTTTCTGCGCGGAACTGTGCCAAAAAACATCCCTGCTGCATTTAATGCACTCATTTAGGCCAGAAACGAAACGAGAAACAAAACGACTTCAACGGTTCGGGCCAGAAATAAAATGAACGCACCCAATCCAGCTTTTTTGACCAAATAGTGTTATTTTGGTTCATTTTAGTCAGTTACGTCACCGAGCAAAACTGTGCCGAAACCATGCTGGCTGCATTTAACGTACAGGTTCGAGCCAAAAATGAAACGAATCCATCGGTTCGGGCCAGAAACAAAACGAACGCACCCAATCCACATTTTTTGACACAATAGTGATGTTTTGGTTCATTTTGGTCAGTTTCCTTACCGCGCGGAACTGTGCCCAAAATCATGGCGGCTGCATTTAATGCATTGATTCGTGCCAGAAACGAAATCAGTGTACCGGTTCGGGCCAGAAACAAAATGAACGCACCCAATCCACATTTTTTGACACAATAGTAATGTTTTGGTTCATTTTGGTCAGTTTCCTTACCGCGCAGAACTGTGCCGAAAACCATTCCGGTTGCATTTAATGCATTAATTCATGCCAGAAATGAAACCAATGGACCAGTTTGGGCCAGAAACGAAACAAACGCATCCAATCCACTTTTTTGACCCAATAGTGATGTTTTGGTTCATTTTGGTCAATTTCGTTACCATGAGAAACTGTGCCGAAACCTTGCGAGCTGCATTTAATGCACCGGTTCGGACAAGAAATGAAATGAATCCACCGGTTCAGTCCAGAAACGAAACGAACACACCCTATCCACTTTTTTGGACAAAATAGTTATGTTTTGGTCAGTTTTGTTACCATGCGAAACTATGCCGACTGCATGTACTGCACTGATTCGGGCCAAAAAATGAATCGAATCCACCGGTTTCAGCCAGAAAAAAAACGAACGCAACCAATCAACATCTTTGGACACAATAGTGATGTTTTGGTTCATTTTGGTCAGTTTCCTTTCTGCGCGGAACTGTGCCAAAAATCATCCCAGCTGCATTTAATGCACTCATTTAGGCCAGAAACGAAACGAGAAACAAAACGACTTCACCGGTTCGGGCCAGAAACAAAACGAACGCACCCAATCCACATTTTTGGACACAATAGTGATGTTTTGGTTCATTTTGGTCAGTTTCCTTTATGCGCGGAACTGTGCCAAAAATCATCCCAGCTGCATTTAATGCACTCATTTAGGCCAGAAACGAAACGAGAAACAAAACGACTTCACCGGTTCGGGCCAGAAACAAAACGAACGCACCCAATCCACATTTTTGGACACAATAGTGATGTTTTGGTTCATTTTGGTCAGTTTCCTTTCTGCGCGGAACTGTGCCAAAAAACATCGCAGCTGCATTTAATGCACTCATTTAGGCCAGAAACGAAACGAGAAACAAAACGACTTCAACGGTTCGGGCCAGAAATAAAATGAACGCACCCAATCCAGCTTTTTGGACCAAATAGTGTTATTTTGGTTCATTTTAGTCAGTTACGTCACCGAGCAAAACTGTGCCGAAACCATGCTGGCTGCATTTAACGTACAGGTTCGAGCCAAAAATGAAACGAATCCATCGGTTCGGGCCAGAAACAAAACGAACGCACCCAATCCACATTTTTTGACACAATAGTGATGTTTTGGTTCATTTTGGTCAGTTTCCTTACTGCGCGGAACTGTGCCCAAAATCATGTCGGCTGCATTTAATGCATTGATTCGTGCCAGAAACGAAATCAATGTACCGGTTCGGGCCAGAAACAAAATGAACGCACCCAATCCACATTTTTTGACACAATAGTAATGTTTTGGTTCATTTTGGTCAGTTTCCTTACCGCGCAGAACTGTGCTGAAAACCATTCCGGTTGCATTTAATGCATTAATTCATGCCAGAAATGAAACCAATGGACCAGTTTGGGCCAGAAACGAAACAAACGCATCCAATCCACTTTTTTGACCCAATAGTGATGTTTTGGTTCATTTTGGTCAGTTTCGTTACCATGAGAAACTGTGCCGAAACCTTGCGAGCTGCATTTAATGCACCGGTTCGGACAAGAAATGAAATGAATCCACCGGTTCAGTCCAGAAACGAAACGAACACACCCTATCCACTTTTTTGGACAAAATAGTTATGTTTTGGTCAGTTTGGTTACCATGCGAAACTATGCCGACTGCATTTACTGCACTGATTCGGGCCAAAAAATGAATCGAATCCACCGGTTTCGGCCAGAAACAAAATGAACGCAACCAATCAACATTTTTGGACACAATAGTGATGTTTTGGATCATTTTGGTCAGTTTCCTTTCTGCGCGGAACTGTGCCAAAAAACATCCCAGCTGCATTTAATGCACTCATTTAGGCCAGAAACGAAACGAGGAACAAAACGACTTCAACGGTTCGGGCCAGAAATAAAATGAACGCACCCAATCCAGCTTTTTTGACCAAATAGTGTTATTTTGGTTCATTTTAGTCAGTTACGTCACCGAGCAAAACTGTGCCGAAACCATGCTGGCTACATTTAACGTACAGGTTCGAGCCAAAAATGAAACGAATCCATCGGTTTGGGCCAGAAACAAAACGAACGCACCCAATCCACATTTTTTGACACAATAGTGATGTTTTGGTTCATTTTGGTCAGTTTCCTTACTGCGCGGAACTGTGCCCAAAATCATGTCGGCTGCATTTAATGCATTGATTCGTGCCAGAAACGAAATCAATGTACCGGTTCGGGCCAGAAACAAAATGAACGCACCCAATCCACATTTTTTGACACAATAGTAATGTTTTGGTTCATTTTGGTCAGTTTCCTTACCGCGCAGAACTGTGCCGAAAACCATTCCGGTTGCATTTAATGCATTAATTCATGCCAGAAATGAAACCAATGCACCAGTTTGGGCCAGAAACGAAACAAACGCATCCAATCCACTTTTTTGACCCAATAGTGATGTTTTGGTTCATTTTGGTCAGTTTCGTTACCATGAGAAACTGTGCCGAAACCTTGCGAGCTGCATTTAATGCACCGGTTCGGACAAGAAATGAAATGAATCCACCGGTTCAGTCCAGAAACGAAACGAACACACCCTATCCACTTTTTTGGACAAAATAGTTATGTTTTGGTCAGTTTTGTTACCATGCGAAACTATGCCGACTGCATTTACTGCACTGATTCGGGCCAAAAAATGAATCGAATCCACCTGTTTCAGCCAGAAAAAAAAAACGAACGCAACCAATCAACATTTTTGGACACAATAGTGATGTTTTGGTTCATTTTGGTCAGTTTCCTTTCTGCGCGGAACTGTGCCAAAAATCATCCCAGCTGCATTTAATGCACTCATTTAGGCCAGAAACGAAACGAGAAACAAAACGACTTCACCGGTTCGGGCCAGAAACAAAACGAACGCACCCAATCCACATTTTTGGACACAATAGTGATGTTTTGGTTCATTTTGGTCAGTTACGTCACCGAGCAAAACTGTGCCGAAACCATGCTGGCTGCATTTAACGTACAGGTTCGAGCCAAAAATGAAACGAATCCATCGGTTCGGGCCAGAAACAAAATGAACGCACCCAATCCACATTTTTTGACACAATAGTGATGTTTTGGTTCATTTTGGTCAGTTTCCTTACCGCGCGGAACTGTGCCCAAAATCATGTCGGCTGCATTTAATGCATTGATTCGTCCCAGAAACGAAATCAATGTACCGGTTCGGGCCAGAAACAAAATGAACGCACCCAATCCACATTTTTTGACACAATAGTAATGTTTTGGTTCATTTTGGTTAGTTTCCTTACCGCGCAGAACTGTGCCGAAAACCATTCCGGTTGCATTTAATGCATTAATTCATGCCAGAAATGAAACCAATGGACCAGTTTGGGCCAGAAACGAAACAAACGCATCCAATCCACTTTTTTGACCCAATAGTGATGTTTTGGTTCATTTTGGTCAGTTTCGTTACCATGAGAAACTGTGCCGAAACCTTGCGAGCTGCATTTAATGCACCGGTTCGGACAAGAAATGAAATGAATCCACCGGTTCAGTCCAGAAACGAAACGAACACACCCTATCCACTTTTTTGGACAAAATAGTTATGTTTTGGTCAGTTTTGTTACCATGCGAAACTATGCCGACTGCATGTACTGCACTGATTCGGGCCAAAAAATGAATCGAATCCACCGGTTTCAGCCAGAAAAAAAACGAACGCAACCAATCAACATCTTTGGACACAATAGTGATGTTTTGGTTCATTTTGGTCAGTTTCCTTTCTGCGCGGAACTGTGCCAAAAATCATCCCAGCTGCATTTAATGCACTCATTTAGGCCAGAAACGAAACGAGAAACAAAACGACTTCACCGGTTCGGGCCAGAAACAAAACGAACGCACCCAATCCACATTTTTGGACACAATAGTGATGTTTTGGTTCATTTTGGTCAGTTTCCTTTATGCGCGGAACTGTGCCAAAAATCATCCCAGCTGCATTTAATGCACTCATTTAGGCCAGAAACGAAACGAGAAACAAAACGACTTCACCGGTTCGGGCCAGAAACAAAACGAACGCACCCAATCCACATTTTTGGACACAATAGTGATGTTTTGGTTCATTTTGGTCAGTTTCCTTTCTGCGCGGAACTGTGCCAAAAAACATCGCAGCTGCATTTAATGCACTCATTTAGGCCAGAAACGAAACGAGAAACAAAACGACTTCAACGGTTCGGGCCAGAAATAAAATGAACGCACCCAATCCAGCTTTTTGGACCAAATAGTGTTATTTTGGTTCATTTTAGTCAGTTACGTCACCGAGCAAAACTGTGCCGAAACCATGCTGGCTGCATTTAACGTACAGGTTCGAGCCAAAAATGAAACGAATCCATCGGTTCGGGCCAGAAACAAAACGAACGCACCCAATCCACATTTTTTGACACAATAGTGATGTTTTGGTTCATTTTGGTCAGTTTCCTTACTGCGCGGAACTGTGCCCAAAATCATGTCGGCTGCATTTAATGCATTGATTCGTGCCAGAAACGAAATCAATGTACCGGTTCGGGCCAGAAACAAAATGAACGCACCCAATCCACATTTTTTGACACAATAGTAATGTTTTGGTTCATTTTGGTCAGTTTCCTTACCGCGCAGAACTGTGCTGAAAACCATTCCGGTTGCATTTAATGCATTAATTCATGCCAGAAATGAAACCAATGGACCAGTTTGGGCCAGAAACGAAACAAACGCATCCAATCCACTTTTTTGACCCAATAGTGATGTTTTGGTTCATTTTGGTCAGTTTCGTTACCATGAGAAACTGTGCCGAAACCTTGCGAGCTGCATTTAATGCACCGGTTCGGACAAGAAATGAAATGAATCCACCGGTTCAGTCCAGAAACGAAACGAACACACCCTATCCACTTTTTTGGACAAAATAGTTATGTTTTGGTCAGTTTGGTTACCATGCGAAACTATGCCGACTGCATTTACTGCACTGATTCGGGCCAAAAAATGAATCGAATCCACCGGTTTCGGCCAGAAACAAAATGAACGCAACCAATCAACATTTTTGGACACAATAGTGATGTTTTGGATCATTTTGGTCAGTTTCCTTTCTGCGCGGAACTGTGCCAAAAAACATCCCAGCTGCATTTAATGCACTCATTTAGGCCAGAAACGAAACGAGGAACAAAACGACTTCAACGGTTCGGGCCAGAAATAAAATGAACGCACCCAATCCAGCTTTTTTGACCAAATAGTGTTATTTTGGTTCATTTTAGTCAGTTACGTCACCGAGCAAAACTGTGCCGAAACCATGCTGGCTACATTTAACGTACAGGTTCGAGCCAAAAATGAAACGAATCCATCGGTTTGGGCCAGAAACAAAACGAACGCACCCAATCCACATTTTTTGACACAATAGTGATGTTTTGGTTCATTTTGGTCAGTTTCCTTACTGCGCGGAACTGTGCCCAAAATCATGTCGGCTGCATTTAATGCATTGATTCGTGCCAGAAACGAAATCAATGTACCGGTTCGGGCCAGAAACAAAATGAACGCACCCAATCCACATTTTTTGACACAATAGTAATGTTTTGGTTCATTTTGGTCAGTTTCCTTACCGCGCAGAACTGTGCCGAAAACCATTCCGGTTGCATTTAATGCATTAATTCATGCCAGAAATGAAACCAATGCACCAGTTTGGGCCAGAAACGAAACAAACGCATCCAATCCACTTTTTTGACCCAATAGTGATGTTTTGGTTCATTTTGGTCAGTTTCGTTACCATGAGAAACTGTGCCGAAACCTTGCGAGCTGCATTTAATGCACCGGTTCGGACAAGAAATGAAATGAATCCACCGGTTCAGTCCAGAAACGAAACGAACACACCCTATCCACTTTTTTGGACAAAATAGTTATGTTTTGGTCAGTTTTGTTACCATGCGAAACTATGCCGACTGCATTTACTGCACTGATTCGGGCCAAAAAATGAATCGAATCCACCTGTTTCAGCCAGAAAAAAAAAACGAACGCAACCAATCAACATTTTTGGACACAATAGTGATGTTTTGGTTCATTTTGGTCAGTTTCCTTTCTGCGCGGAACTGTGCCAAAAATCATCCCAGCTGCATTTAATGCACTCATTTAGGCCAGAAACGAAACGAGAAACAAAACGACTTCACCGGTTCGGGCCAGAAACAAAACGAACGCACCCAATCCACATTTTTGGACACAATAGTGATGTTTTGGTTCATTTTGGTCAGTTACGTCACCGAGCAAAACTGTGCCGAAACCATGCTGGCTGCATTTAACGTACAGGTTCGAGCCAAAAATGAAACGAATCCATCGGTTCGGGCCAGAAACAAAATGAACGCACCCAATCCACATTTTTTGACACAATAGTGATGTTTTGGTTCATTTTGGTCAGTTTCCTTACCGCGCGGAACTGTGCCCAAAATCATGTCGGCTGCATTTAATGCATTGATTCGTCCCAGAAACGAAATCAATGTACCGGTTCGGGCCAGAAACAAAATGAACGCACCCAATCCACATTTTTTGACACAATAGTAATGTTTTGGTTCATTTTGGTTAGTTTCCTTACCGCGCAGAACTGTGCCGAAAACCATTCCGGTTGCATTTAATGCATTAATTCATGCCAGAAATGAAACCAATGGACCAGTTTGGGCCAGAAACGAAACAAACGCATCCAATCCACTTTT
The DNA here is from genome assembly GCA_033239725.1 of Echinochloa phyllopogon. Classification (NCBI taxonomy): domain Eukaryota; kingdom Viridiplantae; phylum Streptophyta; class Magnoliopsida; order Poales; family Poaceae; genus Echinochloa; species Echinochloa phyllopogon. The sequence goes on from BTCW01000018.1 coordinate 38,824,322, forward strand.
TTGACCCAATAGTGATGTTTTGGTTCATTTTGGTCAGTTTCGTTACCATGAGAAACTGTGCCGAAACCTTGCGAGCTGCATTTAATGCACCGGTTCGGACAAGAAATGAAATGAATCCACCGGTTCAGTCCAGAAACGAAACGAACACACCCTATCCACTTTTTTGGACAAAATAGTTATGTTTTGGTCAGTTTTGTTACCATGCGAAACTATGCCGACTGCATTTACTGCACTGATTCGGGCCAAAAAATGAATCGAATCCACCGGTTTCGGCCAGAAACAAAACAAACGCAACCAATCAACATTTTTGGACACAATAGTGATGTTTTGGTTCATTTTGGTCAGTTTCCTTTCTGCGCGGAACTGTGCCAAAAATCATCCCAACTGCATTTAATGCACTCATTTAGGCCAGAAACGAAACGAGAAACAAAACGACTTCACCGGTTCGGGCCAGAAACAAAACGAACGCACCCAATCCACATTTTTGGACACAATAGTGATGTTTTGGTTCATTTTGGTCAGTTTCCTTTCTGCGCGGAACTGTGCCAAAAATCATCCCAGCTGCATTTAATGCACTCATTTAGGCCAGAAACGAAACGAGAAACAAAACGACTTCACCGGTTCGGGCCAGAAACAAAACGAACACACCCAATCCACATTTTTGGACACAATAGTGATGTTTTGGTTCATTTTGGTCAGTTTCCTTTCTGCGCGGAACTGTGCCAAAAATCATCCCAGCTGCATTTAATGCACTCATTTAGGCCAGAAACGAAACGAGAAACAAAACGACTTCACCGGTTCGGGCCAGAAACAAAACGAACGCACCCAATCCACATTTTTGGACACAATAGTGATGTTTTGGTTCATTTTGGTCAGTTACGTCACCGAGCAAAACTGTGCCGAAACCATGCTGGCTGCATTTAACGTACAGGTTCGAGCCAAAAATGAAACGAATCCATCGGTTCGGGCCAGAAACAAAATGAACGCACCCAATCCACATTTTTTGACACAATAGTGATGTTTTGGTTCATTTTGGTCAGTTTCCTTACCGCGCGGAACTGTGCCCAAAATCATGTCGGCTGCATTTAATGCATTGATTCGTCCCAGAAACGAAATCAATGTACCGGTTCGGGCCAGAAACAAAATGAACGCACCCAATCCACATTTTTTGACACAATAGTAATGTTTTGGTTCATTTTGGTTAGTTTCCTTACCGCGCAGAACTGTGCCGAAAACCATTCCGGTTGCATTTAATGCATTAATTCATGCCAGAAATGAAACCAATGGACCAGTTTGGGCCAGAAACGAAACAAACGCATCCAATCCACTTTTTTGACCCAATAGTGATGTTTTGGTTCATTTTGGTCAGTTTCGTTACCATGAGAAACTGTGCCGAAACCTTGCGAGCTGCATTTAATGCACCGGTTCGGACAAGAAATGAAATGAATCCACCGGTTCAGTCCAGAAACGAAACGAACACACCCTATCCACTTTTTTGGACAAAATAGTTATGTTTTGGTCAGTTTTGTTACCATGCGAAACTATGCCGACTGCATTTACTGCACTGATTCGGGCCAAAAAATGAATCGAATCCACCGGTTTCGGCCAGAAACAAAACAAACGCAACCAATCAACATTTTTGGACACAATAGTGATGTTTTGGTTCATTTTGGTCAGTTTCCTTTCTGCGCGGAACTGTGCCAAAAATCATCCCAACTGCATTTAATGCACTCATTTAGGCCAGAAACGAAACGAGAAACAAAACGACTTCACCGGTTCGGGCCAGAAACAAAACGAACGCACCCAATCCACATTTTTGGACACAATAGTGATGTTTTGGTTCATTTTGGTCAGTTTCCTTTCTGCGCGGAACTGTGCCAAAAATCATCCCAGCTGCATTTAATGCACTCATTTAGGCCAGAAACGAAACGAGAAACAAAACGACTTCACCGGTTCGGGCCAGAAACAAAACGAACACACCCAATCCACATTTTTGGACACAATAGTGATGTTTTGGTTCATTTTGGTCAGTTTCCTTTCTGCGCGGAACTGTGCCAAAAATCATCCCAGCTGCATTTAATGCACTCATTTAGGCCAGAAACGAAACGAGAAACAAAACGACTTCACCGGTTCGGGCCAGAAACAAAACGAACGCACCCAATCCAAATTTTTGGACACAATTGTGATGTTTTGGTTCATTTTGGTCAGTTTCCTTTCCGCGCGGAACTGTGCCCAAAATCATGTCGGCTGCATTTAATGCATTGATTCGTGCCAGAAACGAAATCAATGTACCGGTTCGGGCCAGAAACAAAATGAACGCACCCAATCCACATTTTTTGACACAATAGTAATGTTTTGGTTCATTTTGGTCAGTTTCCTTACCGCGCAGAACTGTGCCGAAAACCATTCCGGTTGCATTTAATGCATTAATTCATGCCAGAAATGAAACCAATGGACCAGTTTGGGCCAGAAACGAAACAAACGCATCCAATCCACTTTTTTGACCCAATAGTGATGTTTTGGTTCATTTTGGTCAGTTTCGTTACCATGAGAAACTGTGCCGAAACCTTGCGAGCTGCATTTAATGCACCGGTTCGGACAAGAAATGAAATGAATCCACCGGTTCAGTCCAGAAACGAAACGAACACACCCTATCCACTTTTTTGGACAAAATAGTTATGTTTTGGTCAGTTTTGTTACCATGCGAAACTATGCCGACTGCATTTACTGCACTGATTCGGGCCAAAAAATGAATCGAATCCACCGGTTTCGGCCAGAAACAAAACGAACGCAACCAATCAACATTTTTGGACACAATAGTGATGTTTTGGTTCATTTTGGTCAGTTTCCTTTCTGCGCGGAACTGTGCCAAAAATCATCCCAACTGCATTTAATGCACTCATTTAGGCCAGAAACGAAACGAGAAACAAAACGACTTCACCGGTTCGGGCCAGAAACAAAACGAACGCACCCAATCCACATTTTTGGACACAATAGTGATGTTTTGGTTCATTTTGGTCAGTTTCCTTTCTGCGCGGAACTGTGCCAAAAATCATCCCAGCTGCATTTAATGCACTCATTTAGGCCAGAAACGAAACGAGAAACAAAACGACTTCACCGGTTCGGGCCAGAAACAAAACGAACGCACCCAATCCACATTTTTGGACACAATAGTGATGTTTTGGTTCATTTTGATCAGTTTCCTTTCCACGCGGAACTGTGCCCAAAATCATGTCGGCTGCATTTAATGCATTGATTCGTGCCAGAAACGAAATCAATGTACTGGTTCGGGCCAGAAACAAAGTAAACGCACCCAATCCACATTTTTTGACACAATAGTAATGTTTTGGTTCATTTTGGTCAGTTTCCTTACCGCGCAGAACTGTGCCGAAAACCATTCCGGTTGCATTTAATGCATTAATTCATGCCAGAAATGAAACCAATGGACCAGTTTGGGCCAGAAACGAAACAAACGCATCCAATCCACTTTTTTGACCCAATAGTGATGTTTTGGTTCATTTTGGTCAGTTTCGTTACCATGAGAAACTGTGCCGAAACCTTGCGAGCTGCATTTAATGCACCGGTTCGGACAAGAAATGAAATGAATCCACCGGTTCAGTCCAGAAACGAAACGAACACACCCTATCCACTTTTTTGGACAAAATAGTTATGTTTTGGTCAGTTTTGTTACCATGCGAAACTATGCCGACTGCATTTACTGCACTGATTCGGGCCAAAAAATGAATCGAATCCACCGGTTTCGGCCAGAAACAAAACGAACGCAACCAATCAACATTTTTGGACACAATAGTGATGTTTTGGTTCATTTTGGTCAGTTTCCTTTCTGCGCGGAACTGTGCCAAAAATCATCCCAACTGCATTTAATGCACTCATTTAGGCCAGAAACGAAACGAGAAACAAAACGACTTCACCGGTTCGGGCCAGAAACAAAACGAACGCACCCAATCCACATTTTTGGACACAATAGTGATGTTTTGGTTCATTTTGGTCAGTTTCCTTTCTGCGCGGAACTGTGCCAAAAATCATCCCAGCTGCATTTAATGCACTCATTTAGGCCAGAAACGAAACGAGAAACAAAACGACTTCACCGGTTCGGGCCAGAAATAAAACGAACGCACCCAATCCACATTTTTGGACACAATAGTGATGTTTTGGTTCATTTTGATCAGTTTCCTTTCCGCGCGGAACTGTGCCCAAAATCATGTCGGCTGCATTTAATGCATTGATTCGTGCCAGAAACGAAATCAATGTACTGGTTCGGGCCAGAAACAAAGTAAACGCACCCAATCCACATTTTTTGACACAATAGTAATGTTTTGGTTCATTTTGGTCAGTTTCCTTACCGCGCAGAACTGTGCCGAAAACCATTCCGGTTGCATTTAATGCATTAATTCATGCCAGAAATGAAACCAATGGACCAGTTTGGGCCAGAAACGAAACAAACGCATCCAATCCACTTTTTTGACCCAATAGTGATGTTTTGGTTCATTTTGGTCAGTTTCGTTACCATGAGAAACTGTGCCGAAACCTTGCGAGCTGCATTTAATGCACCGGTTCGGACAAGAAATGAAATGAATCCACCGGTTCAGTCCAGAAACGAAACGAACACACCCTATCCACTTTTTTGGACAAAATAGTTATGTTTTGGTCAGTTTTGTTACCATGCGAAACTATGCCGACTGCATTTACTGCACTGATTCGGGCCAAAAAATGAATCGAATCCACCGGTTTCGGCCAGAAACAAAACGAACGCAACCAATCAACATTTTTGGACACAATAGTGATGTTTTGGTTCATTTTGGTCAGTTTCCTTTCTGCGCGGAACTGTGCCAAAAATCATCCCAACTGCATTTAATGCACTCATTTAGGCCAGAAACGAAACGAGAAACAAAACGACTTCACCGGTTCGGGCCAGAAACAAAACGAACGCACCCAATCCACATTTTTGGACACAATAGTGATGTTTTGGTTCATTTTGGTCAGTTTCCTTTCTGCGCGGAACTGTGCCAAAAATCATCCCAGCTGCATTTAATGCACTCATTTAGGCCAGAAACGAAACGAGAAACAAAACGACTTCACCGGTTCGGGCCAGAAACAAAACGAACGCACCCAATCCAAATTTTTGGACACAATAGTGATGTTTTGGTTCATTTTGGTCAGTTTCCTTTCTGCGCGGAACTGTGCCAAAAATCATCCCAGCTGCATTTAATGCACTCATTTAGGCCAGAAACGAAATGAGAAACAAAACGACTTCAACGGTTCGGGCCAGAAATAAAATGAACGCACCCAATCCAGCTTTTTGGACCAAATATTGTTATTTTGGTTCATTTTGGTCAGTTACGTCACCGAGCAAAACTGTGCCGAAACCATGCTGGCTGCATTTAACGTACAGGTTCGAGCCAAAAATGAAACGAATCCATCGGTTCGGGCCAGAAACAAAACGAACGCACCCAATCCACATTTTTTGACACAATAGTGATGTTTTGGTTCATTTTGGTCAGTTTCCTTACCGCGCGGAACTGTGCCCAAAATCATGTCGGCTGCATTTAATGCATTGATTCGTGCCAGAAACGAAATCAATGTACCGGTTCGGGCCAGAAACAAAATGAACGCACCCAATCCACATTTTTTGACACAATAGTAATGTTTTGGTTCATTTTGGTTAGTTTCCTTACCGCGCAGAACTGTGCCGAAAACCATTCCGGTTGCATTTAATGCATTAATTCATGCCAGAAATGAAACCAATGGACTAGTTTGGGCCAGAAACGAAACAAACGCATCCAATCCACTTTTTTGACCCAATAGTGATGTTTTGGTTCATTTTGGTCAGTTTCGTTACCATGAGAAACTGTGCCGAAACCTTGCGAGCTGCATTTAATGCACCGGTTTGGACAATAAATGAAATGAATCCACCGGTTCAGTCCAGAAACGAAACGAACACACCCTATCCACTTTTTTGGACAAAATAGTTATGTTTTGGTCAGTTTTGTTACCATGCGAAACTATGCCGACTGCATTTACTGCACTGATTCGGGCCAAAACATGAATCGAATCCACCGGTTTCGGCCAGAAACAAAACGAACGCAACCAATCAACATTTTTGGACACAATAGTGATGTTTTGGTTCATTTTGGTCAGTTTCCTTTCTGCGCGGAACTGTGCCAACAAACATCCCAGCTGCATTTAATGCACTCATTTAGGCCAGAAACGAAACGAGAAACAAAACGACTTCAACGGTTCGGGCCAGAAATAAAATGAACGCACCCAATCCAGCTTTTTGGACCAAATAGTGTTATTTTGGTTCATTTTAGTCAGTTACGTCACCGAGCAAAACTGTGCCGAAACCATGCTGGCTGCATTTAACGTACAGGTTCGAGCCAAAAATGAAACGAATCCATCGGTTCGGGCCAGAAACAAAACGAACGCACCCAATCCACATTTTTTGACACAATAGTGATGTTTTGGTTCATTTTGGTCAGTTTCCTTACCGCGCAGAACTGTGCCCAAAATCATGTCGGCTGCATTTAATGCATTGATTCGTGCCAGAAACGAAATCAATGTACCGGTTCGGGCCAGAAACAAAATGAACGCACCCAATCCACATTTTTTGACACAATAGTAATGTTTTGGTTCATTTTGGTCAGTTTCCTTACCGCGCAGAACTGTGCCGAAAACCATTCCGGTTGCATTTAATGCATTAATTCATGCCAGAAATGAAACCAATGGACCAGTTTGGGCCAGAAACGAAACAAACGCATCCAATCCACTTTTTTGACCCAATAGTGATGTTTTGGTTCATTTTGGTCAGTTTCGTTACCATGAGAAACTATGCCGAAACCTTGCGAGCTGCATTTAATGCACCGGTTCGGACAAGAAATGAAATGAATCCACCGGTTCAGTCCAGAAACGAAACGAACACACCCTATCCACTTTTTTGGACAAAATAGTTATGTTTTGGTCAGTTTTGTTACCATGCGATACTATGCCGACTGCATTTACTGCACTGATTCGGGCCAAAAAATGAATCGAATCCACCGGTTTCGGCCAGAAACAAAACGAACGCAACCAATCAACATTTTTGGACACAATAGTGATGTTTTGGTTCATTTTGGTCAGTTTCCTTTCTGCGCGGAACTGTGCCAAAAATCATCCCAGCTGCATTTAATGCACTCATTTAGGCCAGAAACGAAACGAGAAACAAAACGACTTCACCGGTTCGGGCCAGAAACAAAACGAACGCACCCAATCAAAATTTTTGGACACAATAGTGATGTTGTGGTTCATTTTGGTCAGTTTCCTTTCTGCGCGGAACTGTGCCAAAAAACATCCCAGCTGCATTTAATGCACTCATTTAGGCCAGAAACGAAACGAGAAACAAAACGACTTCAACGGTTCGGGCCAGAAATAAAATGAACGCACCCAATCCAGCTTTTTGGACCAAATATTGTTATTTTGGTTCATTTTAGTCAGTTACGTCACCGAGCAAAACTGTGCCGAAACCATGCTGGCTGCATTTAACGTACAGGTTCGAGCCAAAAATGAAACGAATCCATCGGTTCGGGCCAGAAACAAAACGAACGCACCCAATCCACATTTTTTGACACAATAGTGATGTTTTGGTTCATTTTGGTCAGTTTCCTTACCGCGCGGAACTGTGCCCAAAATCATGTCGGCTGCATTTAATGCATTGATTCGTGCCAGAAACGAAATCAATGTTCCGGTTCGGGCCAGAAACAAAATGAACGCACCCAATCCACATTTTTTGACACAATAGTAATGTTTTGGTTCATTTTGGTCAGTTTCCTTACCGCGCAGAACTGTGCCGAAAACCATTCCGGTTGCATTTAATGCATTAATTCATGCCAGAAATGAAACCAATGGACCAGTTTGGGCCAGAAATGAAACAAACGCATCCAATCCACTTTTTTGACCCAATAGTGATGTTTTGGTTCATTTTGGTCAGTTTCGTTACCATGAGAAACTGTGCCGAAACCTTGCGAGCTGCATTTAATGCACCGGTTCGGACAAGAAATGAAATGAATCCACCGGTTCAGTCCAGAAACGAAACGAACACACCCTATCCACTTTTTTGGACAAAATAGTTATGTTTTGGTCAGTTTTGTTACCATGCGAAACTATGCCGACTGCATTTACTGCACTGATTCGGGCCAAAAAATGAATCGAATCCACCGGTTTCGGCCAGAAACAAAACAAACGCAACCAATCAACATTTTTGGACACAATAGTGATGTTTTGGTTCATTTTGGTCAGTTTCCTTTCTGCGCGGAACTGTGCCAAAAAACATCCCAGCTGCATTTAATGCACTCATTTAGGCCAGAAACGAAACGAGAAACAAAACGACTTCAACGGTTCGGGCCAGAAATAAAATGAACGCACCCAATCCAGCTTTTTGGACCAAATAGTGTTATTTTGGTTCATTTTAGTCAGTTACGTCACCGAGCAAAACTGTGCCGAAACCATGCTGGCTGCATTTAACGTACAGGTTCGAGCCAAAAATGAAACGAATCCATCGGTTCGGGCCAGAAACAAAACGAACGCACCCAATCCACATTTTTTGACACAATAGTGATGTTTTGGTTCATTTTGGTCAGTTTCCTTACCGCGCGGAACTGTGCCCAAAATCATGTCGGCTGCATTTAATGCATTGATTCGTGCCAGAAACGAAATCAATGTACCGGTTCGGGCCAGAAACAAAATGAACGCACCCAATCCACATTTTTTGACACAATAGCAATGTTTTGGTTCATTTTGGTCAGTTTCCTTACCGCGCAGAACTGTGCCGAAAACCATTCCGGTTGCATTTAATGCATTAATTCATGCCAGAAATGAAACCAATGGACCAGTTTGGGCCAGAAATGAAACAAACGCATCCAATCCACTTTTTTGACCCAATAGTGATGTTTTGGTTCATTTTGGTCAGTTTCGTTACCATGAGAAACTGTGCCGAAACCTTGCGAGCTGCATTTAATGCACCGGTTCGGACAAGAAATGAAATGAATCCACCGGTTCAGTCCAGAAACGAAACGAACACACCCTATCCACTTTTTTGGACAAAATAGTTATGTTTTGGTCAGTTTTGTTACCATGCGAAACTATGCCGACTGCATTTACTGCACTGATTCGGGCCAAAAAACGAATCGAATCCACCGGTTTCGGCCAGAAACAAAACGAACGCAACCAATCAACATTTTTGGACACAATAGTGATGTTTTGGTTCATTTTGGTCAGTTTCCTTTCTGAGCGGAACTGTGCTAAAAAACATCCCAGCTGCATTTAATGCACTCATTTAGGCCAGAAACGAAACGAGAAACAAAACGACTTCACCGGTTCGGGCCAGAAACAAAACGAACGCACCCAATCAACATTTTTGGACACAATTGTGTTATTTTGGTTCATTTTAGTCAGTTACGTCACCGAGCAAAACTGTGCCGAAACCATGCTGGCTGCATTTAACGTACAGGTTCGAGCCAAAAATGAAACGAATCCATCGGTTCGGGCCAGAAACAAAACGAACGCACCCAATCCACATTTTTTGACACAATAGTGATGTTTTGGTTCATTTTGGTCAGTTTCCTTACCGCGCGGAACTGTGCCCAAAATCATGTCGGCTGCATTTAATGCATTGATTCGTGCCAGAAACGAAATCAATGTACCGGTTCGGGCCAGAAACAAAATGAACGCACCCAATCCACATTTTTTGACACAATAGTAATGTTTTGGTTCATTTTGGTCAGTTTCCTTACCGCGCAGAACTGTGCCGAAAACCATTCCGGTTGCATTTAATGCATTAATTCATGCCAGAAATGAAACCAATGGACCAGTTTGGGCCAGAAACGAAACAAACGCATCCAATCCACTTTTTTGACCCAATAGTGATGTTTTGGTTCATTTTGGTCAGTTTCGTTACCATGAGAAACTGTGCCGAAACCTTGCGAGCTGCATTTAATGCACCGGTTCGGACAAGAAATGAAATGAATCCACCGGTTCAGTCCAGAAACGAAACGAACACACCCTATCCACTTTTTTGGACAAAATAGTTATGTTTTGGTCAGTTTTGTTACCATGCGAAACTATGCCGACTGCATTTACTGCACTAATTCGGGCCAAAAAACGAATCGAATCCACCGGTTTCGGCCAGAAACAAAACGAACGCAACCAATCAACATTTTTGGACACAATAGTGATGTTTTGGTTCATTTTGGTCAGTTTCCTTTCTGAGCGGAACTGTGCCAAAAATCATCCCAGCTGCATTTAATGCACTCATTTAGGCCAGAAACGAAACGAGAAACAAAACGACTTCACCGGTTCGGGCCAGAAACAAAACGAACGCACCCAATCAACATTTTTGGACACAATAGTGATGTTGTGATTCATTTTGGTCTGTTTCCTTTCTGCGTGGAACTGTGCCAAAAAACATCCCAGCTGCATTTAATCCACTCATTTAGGCCAGAAACGAAACGAGAAACAACACGACTTCAACGGTTCGGGCCAGAAATAAAATGAACGCACCCAATCCAGCTTTTGGGACCAAATAGTGTTATTTTGGTTCATTTTAGTCAGTTACGTCACCGAGCAAAACTGTGCCGAAACCATGCTGGCTGCATTTAACGTACAGGTTCGAGCCAAAAATGAAACGAATCCATCGGTTCGGGCCAGAAACAAAACGAACGCACCCAATCCACATTTTTTGACACAATAGTGATGTTTTGGTTCATTTTGGTCAGTTTCCTTACCGCGCGGAACTGTGCCCAAAATCATGTCGGCTGCATTTAATGCATTGATTCGTGCCAGAAACGAAATCAATGTACCGGTTCGGGCCAGAAACAAAATGAACGCACCCAATCCACATTTTTTGACACAATAGTAATGTTTTGGTTCATTTTGGTCAGTTTCCTTACCGCGCAGAACTGTGCCGAAAACCATTCCGGTTGCATTTAATGCATTAATTCATGCCAGAAATGAAACCAATGGACCAGTTTGGGCCAGAAATGAAACAAACGCATCCAATCCACTTTTTTGCCCCAATAGTGATGTTTTGGTTCATTTTGGTCAGTTTCGTTACCATGAGAAACTGTGCCGAAACCTTGCGAGCTGCATTTAATGCACCGGTTCGGACAAGAAATGAAATGAATCCACCGGTTCAGTCCAGAAACGAAACGAACACACCCTATCCACTTTTTTGGACAAAATAGTTATGTTTTGGTCAGTTTTGTTACCATGCGAAACTATGCCGACTGCATTTACTGCACTGATTCGGGCCAAAAAATGAATCGAATCCGCCGGTTTCGGCCAGAAACAAAACGAACGCAACCAATCAACATTTTTGGACACAATAGTGATGTTTTGGTTCATTTTGGTCAGTTTCCTTTCTGCGCGGAACTGTGCCAAAAAACATCCCAGCTGCATTTAATGCACTCATTTAGGCCAGAAACGAAACGAGAAACAAAACGACTTCAACGGTTCGGGCCAGAAATAAAATGAACGCACCCAATCCAGCTTTTTGGACCAAATAGTGTTATTTTGGTTCATTTTAGTCAGTTACGTCACCGAGCAAAACTGTGCCGAAACCATGCTGGCTGCATTTAACGTACAGGTTCGAGCCAAAAATGAAACGAATCCATCGGTTCGGGCCAGAAACAAAACGAACGCACCCAATCCACATTTTTTGACACAATAGTGATGTTTTGGTTCATTTTGGTCAGTTTCCTTACCGCGCGGAACTGTGCCCAAAATCATGTCGGCTGCATTTAATGCATTGATTCGTGCCAGAAACGAAATCAATGTACCGGTTCGGGCCAGAAACAAAATGAACGCACCCAATCCACATTTTTTGACACAATAGTAATGTTTTGGTTCATTTTGGTTAGTTTCCTTACCGCGCAGAACTGTGCCGAAAACCATTCCGGTTGCATTTAATGCATTAATTCATGCCAGAAATGAAACCAATGGACCAGTTTGGGCCAGAAACGAAACAAACGCATCCAATCCACTTTTTTGACCCAATAGTGATGTTTTGGTTCATTTTGGTCAGTTTCGTTACCATGAGAAACTGTGCCGAAACCTTGCGAGCTGCATTTAATGCACCGGTTCGGACAAGAAATGAAATGAATCCACCGGTTCAGTCCAGAAACGAAACGAACACACCCTATCCACTTTTTTGGACAAAATAGTTATGTTTTGGTCAGTTTTGTTACCATGCGAAACTATGCCGACTGCATTTACTGCACTGATTCGGGCCAAAAAATGAATCGAATCCACCGGTTTCGGCCAGAAACAAAACGAACGCAACCAATCAACATTTTTGGACACAATAGTGATGTTTTGGTTCATTTTGGTCAGTTTCCTTTCTGCGCGGAACTGTGCCAACAAACATCCCAGCTGCATTTAATGCACTCATTTAGGCCAGAAACGAAACGAGAAACAAAACGACTTCAACGGTTCGGGCCAGAAATAAAATGAACGCACCCAATCCAGCTTTTTGGACCAAATAGTGTTATTTTGGTTCATTTTAGTCAGTTACGTCACCGAGCAAAACTGTGCCGAAACCATGCTGGCTGCATTTAACGTACAGGTTCGAGCCAAAAATGAAACGAATCCATCGGTTCGGGCCAGAAACAAAACGAACGCACCCAATCCACATTTTTTGACACAATAGTGATGTTTTGGTTTATTTTGGTCAGTTTCTTTACCGCGCAGAACTGTGCCCAAAATCATGTCGGCTGCATTTAATGCATTGATTCGTGCCAGAAACGAAATCAATGTACCGGTTCGGGCCAGAAACAAAATGAACGCACCCAATCCATATTTTTTGACACAATAGTAATGTTTTGGTTCATTTTGGTCAGTTTCCTTACCGCGCAGAACTGTGCCGAAAACCATTCCGGTTGCATTTAATGCATTAATTCATGCCAGAAATGAAACCAATGGACCAGTTTGGGCCAGAAACGAAACAAACGCATCCAATCCACTTTTTTGACCCAATAGTGATGTTTTGGTTCATTTTGGTCAGTTTCGTTACCATGAGAAACTGTGCCGAAACCTTGCGAGCTGCATTTAATGCACCGGTTCGGACAAGAAATGAAATGAATCCACCGGTTCAGTCCAGAAACGAAACGAACACACCCTATCCACTTTTTTGGACAAAATAGTTATGTTTTGGTCAGTTTTGTTACCATGCGATACTAAGCCGACTGCATTTACTGCACTGATTCGGGCCAAAAAATGAATCGAATCCACCGGTTTCGGCCAGAAACAAAACGAACGCAACCAATCAACATTTTTGGACACAATAGTGATGTTTTGGTTCATTTTGGTCAGTTTCCTTTCTGAGCGGAACTGTGCCAAAAATCATCCCAGCTGCATTTAATGCACTCATTTAGGCCAGAAACGAAACGAGAAACAAAACGACTTCACCGGTTCGGGCCAGAAACAAAACGAACGCACCCAATCCACATTTTTGGACACAATAGTGATGTTTTGGTCAGTTTTGGTCAGTTTCCTTTCTGCGCGGAACTGTGCCAAAAATCATCCCAGCTGCATTTAATGCACTCATTTAGGCCAGAAACGAAACGAGAAACAAAACGACTTCACCGGTTCGGGCCAGAAACAAAACGAACGCACCCAATCCAAATTTTTGGACACAATAGTGATGTTTTGGTTCATTTTGGTCAGTTTCCTTTCTGCGCGGAACTGTGCCAAAAAACATCCCAGCTGCATTTAATGCACTCATTTAGGCCAGAAACGAAACGAGAAACAAAACGACTTCAACGGTTCGGGCCAGAAATAAAATGAACGCACCAAATCCAGCTTTTTGGACCAAATATTGTTATTTTGGTTCATTTTAGTCAGTTACGTCACCGAGCAAAACTGTGCCGAAACCATGCTGGCTGCATTTAACGTACAGGTTCGAGCCAAAAATGAAACGAATCCATCGGTTCGGGCCAGAAACAAAACGAACGCACCCAATCCACATTTTTTGACACAATAGTGATGTTTTGGTTCATTTTGGTCAGTTTCCTTACCGCGCGGAACTGTGCCCAAAATCATGTCGGCTGCATTTAATGCATTGATTCGTGCCAGAAACGAAATCAATGTACCGGTTCGGGCCAGAAACAAAATGAACGCACCCAATCCACATTTTTTGACACAATAGTAATGTTTTGGTTCATTTTGGTCAGTTTCCTTACCGCGCAGAACTGTGCCGAAAACCATTCCGGTTGCATTTAATGCATTAATTCATGCCAGAAATGAAACCAATGGACCAGTTTGGGCCAGAAACGAAACAAACGCATCCAATCCACTTTTTTGACCCAATAGTGATGTTTTGGTTCATTTTGGTCAGTTTCGTTACCATGAGAAACTGTGCCGAAACCTTGCGAGCTGCATTTAATGCACCGGTTCGGACAAGAAATGAAATGAATCCACCGGTTCAGTCCAGAAACGAAACGAACACACCCTATCCACTTTTTTGGACAAAATAGTTATGTTTTGGTCAGTTTTGTTACCATGCGAAACTATGCCGACTGCATTTACTGCACTGATTCGGGCCAAAAAATGAATCGAATCCACCGGTTTCAGCCAGAAAAAAAAACGAACGCAACCAATCAACATTTTTGGACACAATAGTGATGTTTTGGTTCATTTTGGTCAGTTTCCTTTCTGCGCGGAACTGTGCCAAAAATCATCCCAGCTGCATTTAATGCACTCATTTAGGCCAGAAACGAAACGAGAAACAAAACGACTTCACCGGTTCGGGCCAGAAACATAACGAACGCACCCAATCCACATTTTTGGACACAATAGTGATGTTTTGGTTCATTTTGGTCAGTTTCCTTTCTGCGCGGAACTGTGCCAAAAATCATCCCAGCTGCATTTAATGCACTCATTTAGGCCAGAAACGAAACGAGAAACAAAACGACTTCACCGGTTCGGGCCAGAAACAAAACGAACGCACCCAATCCAAATTTTTGGACACAATAGTGATGTTTTGGTTCATTTTGGTCAGTTTCCTTTCTGCGCGGAACTATGCCAAAAAACATCCCAGCTGCATTTAATGCACTCATTTAGGCCAGAAACGAAACGAGAAACAAAACGACTTCAACGGTTCGGGCCAGAAATAAAATGAACGCACCCAATCCAGCTTTTTGGACCAAATATTGTTATTTTGGTTCATTTTAGTCAGTTACGTCACCGAGCAAAACTGTGCCGAAACCATGATGGCTGCATTTAACGTACAGGTTCGAGCCAAAAATGAAACGAATCCATCGGTTCGGGTCAGAAACAAAACGAACGCACCCAATCCACATTTTTTGACACAATAGTGATGTTTTGGTTCATTTTGGTCAGTTTCCTTACCGCGCGGAACGGTGCCCAAAATCATGTCGGCTGCATTTAATGCATTGATTCGTGCCAGAAACGAAATCAATGTACCGGTTCGGGCCAGAAACAAAATGAACGCACCCAATCCACATTTTTTGACACAATAGTAATGTTTTGGTTCATTTTGGTCAGTTTCCTTACCGCGCAGAACTGTGCCGAAAACCATTCCGGTTGCATTTAATGCATTAATTCATGCCAGAAATGAAACCAATGGACCAGTTTGGGCCAGAAACGAAACAAACGCATCCAATCCACTTTTTTGACCCAATAGTGATGTTTTGGTTCATTTTGGTCAGTTTCGTTACCATGAGAAACTGTGCCGAAACCTTGCGAGCTGCATTTAATGCACCGGTTCGGACAAGAAATGAAATGAATCCACCGGTTCAGTCCAGAAACGAAACGAACACACCCTATCCACTTTTTTGGACAAAATAGTTATGTTTTGGTCAGTTTTGTTACCATGCGAAACTATGCCGACTGCATTTACTGCACTGATTCGGGCCAAAAAATGAATCGAATCCACCGGTTTCAGCCAGAAAAAAAAACGAACGCAACCAATCAACATTTTTGGACACAATAGTGATGTTTTGGTTCATTTTGGTCAGTTTCCTTTCTGCGCGGAACTGTGCCAAAAATCATCCCAGCTGCATTTAATGCACTCATTTAGGCCAGAAACGAAACGAGAAACAAAACGACTTCACCGGTTCGGGCCAGAAACATAACGAACGCACCCAATCCACATTTTTGGACACAATAGTGATGTTTTGGTTCATTTTGGTTAGTTTCCTTTCTGCGCGGAACTGTGCCAAAAATCATCCCAGCTACATTTAATGCACTCATTTAGGCCAGAAACGAAACGAGAAACAAAACGACTTCACCGGTTCGGGCCAGAAACAAAACGAACGCACCCAATCCAAATTTTTGGACACAATAGTGATGTTTTGGTTCATTTTGGTCAGTTTCCTTTCTGCGCGGAACTATGCCAAAAAACATCCCAGCTGCATTTAATGCACTCATTTAGGCCAGAAACGAAACGAGAAACAAAACGACTTCAACGGTTCGGGCCAGAAATAAAATGAACGCACCCAATCCAGCTTTTTGGACCAAATATTGTTATTTTGGTTCATTTTAGTCAGTTACGTCACCGAGCAAAACTGTGCCGAAACCATGCTGGCTGCATTTAACGTACAGGTTCGAGCCAAAAATGAAACGAATCCATCGGTTCGGGTCAGAAACAAAACGAACGCACCCAATCCACATTTTTTGACACAATAGTGATGTTTTGGTTCATTTTGGTCAGTTTCCTTACCGCGCGGAACGGTGCCCAAAATCATGTCGGCTGCATTTAATGCATTGATTCGTGCCAGAAACGAAATCAATGTACCGGTTCGGGCCAGAAACAAAATGAACGCACCCAATCCACATTTTTTGACACAATAGTAATGTTTTGGTTCATTTTGGTCAGTTTCCTTACCGCGCAGAACTGTGCCGAAAACCATTCCGGTTGCATTTAATGCATTAATTCATGCCAGAAATGAAACCAATGGACCAGTTTGGGCCAGAAACGAAACAAACGCATCCAATCCACTTTTTTGACCCAATAGTGATGTTTTGGTTCATTTTGGTCAGTTTCGTTACCATGAGAAACTGTGCCGAAACCTTGCGAGCTGCATTTAATGCACCGGTTCGGACAAGAAATGAAATCAATCCACCGGTTCAGTCCAGAAACTAAACGATCACACCCTATCCACTTTTTTGGACAAAATAGTTATGTTTTGGTCAGTTTTGTTACCATGCGAAACTATGCCGACTGCATTTACTGCACTGATTCGGGCCAAAAAATGAATCGAATCCACCGGTTTCGGCCAGAAACAAAACGAACGCAACCAATCAACATTTTTGAACATAATAGTGATGTTTTGGTTCATTTTGGTCAGTTTCCTTTCTGAGCGGAACTGTGCCAAAAATCATCCCAGCTGCATTTAATGCACCCATTTAGGCCAGAAACGAAACGAGAAACAAAACGACTTCACCGGTTCGGGCCAGAAACAAAACGAACGCACCCAATCCACATTTTTTGACACAATAGTGATGTTTTGGTTCATTTTGGTCAGTTTCCTTACCGCGCGGAACTGTGCCCAAAATCATGTCGGCTGCATTTAATGCATTGATTCGTGCCAGAAACGAAATCAATGTACCGGTTCGGGCCAGAAACAAAATGAACGCACCCAATCCACATTTTTTGACACAATAGTGATGTTTTGGTTCATTTTGGTCAGTTTCCTTTCTGCGCGGAACTGTGCCAAAAAACATCCCAGCTGCATTTAATGCACTCATTTAGGCCAGAAACGAAACGAGAAACAAAACGACTTCAACGGTTCGGGCCAAAAATAAAATGAACGCACCCAATCCAGCTTTTTGGACCAAATATTGTTATTTTGGTTCATTTTAGTCAGTTACGTCGCCGAGCAAAACTGTGCCGAAACCATGCTGGCTGCATTTAACGTACAGGTTCGAGCCAAAAATGAAACGAATCCATCGGTTCGGGCCAGAAACAAAACGAACGCACCCAATCCACATTTTTTGACACAATAGTGATGTTTTGGTTCATTTTGGTCAGTTTCCTTACCGCGCGGAACTGTGCCCAAAATCATGTCGGCTGCATTTAATGCATTGATTCGTGCCAGAAACGAAATCAATGTACCGGTTCGGGCCAGAAACAAAATGAACGCACCCAATCCACATTTTTTGACACAATAGTAATGTTTTGGTTCATTTTGGTCAGTTTCCTTACCGCGCAGAACTGTGCCGAAAACCATTCCGGTTGCATTTAATGCATTAATTCATGCCAGAAATGAAACCAATGGACCAGTTTGGGCCAGAAACGAAACAAACGCATCCAATCCACTTTTTTGACCCAATAGTGATGTTTTGGTTCATTTTGGTCAGTTTCGTTACCATGAGAAACTGTGCCGAAACCTTGCGAGCTGCATTTAATGCACCGGTTCGGACAAGAAATGAAATGAATCCACCGGTTCAGTCCAGAAACGAAACGAACACACCCTATCCACTTTTTTGGACAAAATAGTTATGTTTTGGTCAGTTTTGTTACCATGCGAAACTATGCCGACTACATTTACTGCACTGATTCGGGCCAAAAAATGAATCGAATCCACCGGTTTCGGCCAGAAACAAAACGAACGCAACCAATCAACATTTTTGGACACAATAGTGATGTTTTGGTTCATTTTGGTCAGTTTCCTTTCTGCGCGGAACTGTGCCAAAAAACATCCCAGCTGCATTTAATGCACTCATTTAGGCCAGAAACGAAACGAGAAACAAAACGACTTCAATGGTTCGGGCCAGAAATAAAATGAACGCACCCAATCCAGCTTTTTGGACCAAATAGTGTTATTTTGGTTCATTTTAGTCAGTTACGTCACCGAGCAAAACTGTGCCGAAACCATGCTGGCTGCATTTAACGTACAGGTTCGAGCCAAAAATGAAACGAATCCATCGGTTCGGGCCAGAAACAAAACGAACGCACCCAATCCACATTTTTTGACACAATAGTGATGTTTTGGTTCATTTTGGTCAGTTTCCTTACCGCGCGGAACTGTGCCCAAATTCATGTCGGCTGCATTTAATGCATTGATTCGTGCCAGAAACGAAATCAATGTACCGGTTCGGGCCAGAAACAAAATGAATGCACCGAATCCACATTTTTTGACACAATAGTAATGTTTTGGTTCATTTTGGTCAGTTTCCTTACCGCGCAGAACTGTGCCGAAAACCATTCCGGTTGCATTTAATGCATTAATTCATGCCAGAAATGAAACCAATGGACCAGTTTGGGCCAGAAACGAAACAAACGCATCCAATCCACTTTTTTGACCCAATAGTGATGTTTTGGTTCATTTTGGTCAGTTTCGTTACCATGAGAAACTGTGCCGAAACCTTGCGAGCTGCATTTAATGCACCGGTTCGGACAAGAAATGAAATGAATCCACCGGTTCAGTCCAGAAACGAAACGAACACACCCTATCCACTTTTTTGGACAAAATAGTTATGTTTTGGTCAGTTTTGTTACCATGCGAAACTATGCCGACTGCATTTACTGCACTGATTCGGGCCAAAAAATGAATCGAATCCACCGGTTTCAGCCAGAAACAAAACGAACGCAACCAATCAACATTTTTGGACACAATAGTGATGTTTTGGTTCATTTTGGTCAGTTTCCTTTCTGCGCGGAACTGTGCCAAAAAACATCCCAGCTGCATTTAATGCACTCATTTAGGCCAGAAACGAAACGAGAAACAAAATGACTTCAATGGTTCGGGCCAGAAATAAAATGAACGCACCCAATCCAGCTTTTTGGACCAAATAGTGTTATTTTGGTTCATTTTAGTCAGTTACGTCACCGAGCAAAACTGTGCCGAAACCATGCTGGCTGCATTTAACGTACAGGTTCGAGCCAAAAATGAAACGAATCCATCGGTTCGGGCCAGAAACAAAACGAACGCACCCAATCCACATTTTTTGACACAATAGTGATGTTTTGGTTCATTTTGGTCAGTTTCCTTACCGCGCGGAACTGTGCCCAAATTCATGTCGGCTGCATTTAATGCATTGATTCGTGCTAGAAACGAAATCAATGTACCGGTTCGGGCCAGAAACAAAATGAATGCACCCAATCCACATTTTTTGACACAATAGTAATGTTTTGGTTCATTTTGGTCAGTTTCCTTACCGCGCAGAACTGTGCCGAAAACCATTCCGGTTGCATTTAATGCATTAATTCATGCCAGAAATGAAACCAATGGACCAGTTTGGGCCAGAAACGAAACAAACGCATCCAATCCACTTTTTTGACCCAATAGTGATGTTTTGGTTCATTTTGGTCAGTTTCGTTACCATGAGAAACTGTGCCGAAACCTTGCGAGCTGCATTTAATGCACCGGTTCGGACAAGAAATGAAATGAATCCACCGGTTCAGTCCAGAAACGAAACGAACACACCCTATCCACTTTTTTGGACAAAATAGTTATGTTTTGGTCAGTTTTGTTACCATGCGAAACTATGCCGACTGCATTTACTGCACTGATTCGGGCCAAAAAATGAATCGAATCCACCGGTTTCAGCCAGAAACAAAACGAACGCAACCAATCAACATTTTTGGACACAATAGTGATGTTTTGGTTCATTTTGGTCAGTTTCCTTTCTGCGCGGAACTGTGCCAAAAAACATCCCAGCTGCATTTAATGCACTCATTTAGGCCAGAAACGAAACGAGAAACAAAACGACTTCAATGGTTCAGGCCAGAAATAAAATGAACGCACCCAATCCAGCTTTTTGGACCAAATAGTGTTATTTTGGTTCATTTTAGTCAGTTACGTCACCGAGCAAAACAGTGCCGAAACCATGCTGGCTGCATTTAACGTACAGGTTCGAGCCAAAAATGAAACGAATCCATCGGTTCGGGCCAGAAACAAAACGAACGCACCCAATCCACATTTTTTGACACAATAGTGATGTTTTGGTTCATTTTGGTCAGTTTCCTTACCGCGCGGAACTGTGCCCAAAATCATGTCGGCTGCATTTAATGCATTGATTCGTGCCAGAAACGAAATCAATGTACCGGTTCGGGCCAGAAACAAAATGAACGCACCCAATCCACATTTTTTGACACAATAGTAATGTTTTGGTTCATTTTGGTCAGTTTCCTTTCTGCGCGGAACTGTGCCAAAAATCATCCCAACTGCATTTAATGCACTCATTTAGGCCAGAAACGAAACGAGAAACAAAACGACTTCACCGGTTCGGGCCAGAAACAAAACGAACGCACCCAATCCACATTTTTGGACACAATAGTGATGTTTTGGTTCATTTTGGTCAGTTTCCTTTCTGCGCGGAACTGTGCCAAAAAACATCCCAGCTGCATTTAATGCACTCATTTAGGCCAGAAACGAAACGAGAAACAAAACGACTTCAACGGTTCGGGCCAGAAATAAAATGAACGCACCCAATCCAGCTTTTTGGACCAAATATTGTTATTTTGGTTCATTTTAGTCAGTTACGTCACCGAGCAAAACTGTGCCGAAACCATGCTGGCTGCATTTAACGTACAGGTTCGAGCCAAAAATGAAATGAATCCATCGGTTCGGGCCAGAAACAAAACGAACGCACCCAATCCACATCTTTTGACACAATAGTGATGTTTTGGTTCATTTTGGTCAGTTTCCTTTCTGCGCGGAACTGTGCCAAAAATCATCCCAGCTGCATTTAATGCACTCATTTAGGCCAGAAACGAAACGAGAAACAAAACGACTTCAATGGTTCGGGCCAGAAATAAAATGAACGCACCCAATCCAGCTTTTTGGACCAAATAGTGTTATTTTGGTTCATTTTAGTCAGTTACGTCACCGAGCAAAACTGTGCCGAAACCATGCTGGCTGCATTTAACGTACAGGTTCGAGCCAAAAATGAAACGAATCCATCGGTTCGGGCCAGAAACAAAACGAACGCACCCAATCCACATTTTTTGACACAATAGTGATGTTTTGGTTCATTTTGGTCAGTTTCCTTACCGCGCCGAACTGTGCCCAAAATCATGTCGGCTGCATTTAATGCATTGATTCGTGCCAGAAACGAAATCAATGTACCGGTTCGGGCCAGAAAAAAAATGAACGCACCCAATCCACATTTTTTGACACAATAGTAATGTTTTGGTTCATTTTGGTCAGTTTCCTTACCGCGCAGAACTGTGCCGAAAACCATTCCGGTTGCATTTAATGCATTAATTCATGCCAAAAATGAAACCAATGGACCAGTTTGGGCCAGAAACGAAACAAACGCATCCAATCCACTTTTTTGACCTAATAGTGATGTTTTGGTTCATTTTGGTCAGTTTCGTTACCATGAGAAACTGTGCCGAAACCTTGCGAGCTAAATTTAATGCACCGGTTCGGACAAGAAATGAAATGAATCCACCGGTTCAGTCCAGAAATGAAACGAACACACCCTATCCACTTTTTTGGACAAAATAGTTATGTTTTGGTCAGTTTTGTTACCATGCAAAACTATGCCGACTGCATTTACTGCACTGATTCGGGCCAAAAAATGAATCGAATCCACCGGTTTCGGCCAGAAACAAAACGAACGCAACCAATCAACATTTTTGGACACAATAGTGATGTTTTGGTTCATTTTGGTCAGTTTCCTTTCTGCGCGGAACTGTGCCAAAAATCATCCCAACTGCATTTAATGCACTCATTTAGGCCAGAAACGAAACGAGAAACAAAACGACTTCACCGGTTCGGGCCAGAAACAAAACGAACGCACCCAATCCACATTTTTGGACACAATAGTGATGTTCTGGTTCATTTTGGTCAGTTTCCTTACCGCGCGGAACTGTGCCAAAAATCATGTCGGCTGCATTTAATGCATTGATTCGTGCCAGAAACGAAATCAATGTACCGGTTCGGGCTAGAAACAAAACGAACGCACCCAATCCACATTTTTGGACACAATAGTGATGTTTTGGTTCATTTTGGTCAGTTTCCTTTCCGCGCGTAACTGTGCCCAAAATCATGTCGGCTGCATTTAATGCATTGATTCGTGCCAGAAATGAAATCAATGTACTGGTTCGGGCCAGAAACAAAGTGAACGCACCCAATCCACATTTTTTGACACAATAGTAATGTTTTGGTTCATTTTGGTCAGTTTCCTTACCGCGCAGAACTGTGCCGAAAACCATTCCGGTTGCATTTAATGCATTAATTCATGCCAAAAATGAAACCAATGGACCAGTTTGGGCCAGAAACGAAACAAACGCATCCAATCCACTTTTTTGACCCAATAGTGATGTTTTGGTTCATTTTGGTCAGTTTCGTTACCATGAGAAACTGTGCCGAAACCTTGCGAGCTGCATTTAATGCACCGGTTCGGACAAAAAATGAAATGAATCCACCGGTTCAGTCCAGAAACGAAACGAACACACCCTATCCACTTTTTTGGACAAAATAGTTATGTTTTGGTCAGTTTTGTTACCATGCGAAACTATGCCGACTGCATTTACTGCACTGATTCGGGCCAAAAAATGAATCGAATCCACCGGTTTCGGCCAGAAACAAAACGAACGCAACCAATCAACATTTTTGGACACAATAGTGATGTTTTGGTTCATTTTGGTCAGTTTCCTTTCTGCGCGGAACTGTGCCAAAAATCATCCCAGCTGCATTTAATGCACTCATTTAGGCCAGAAACGAAACGAGAAACAAAACGACTTCACCGGTTCGGGCCAGAAACAAAACGAACGCACCCAATCCACATTTTTGGACACAATAGTGATGTTTTGGTTCATTTTGGTCAGTTTCCTTTCTGCGCGGAACTGTGCCAAAAATCATCCCAGCTGCATTTAATGCACTCATTTAGGCCAGAAACGAAACGAGAAACAAAACGACTTCACCGGTTCGGGCCAGAAACAAAACGAACGCACCCAATCCACATTTTTGGACACAATAGTGATGTTTTGGTTCATTTTGGTCAGTTTCCTTTCTGCGCGGAACTGTGCCAAAAAACATCCCAGCTGCATTTAATGCACTCATTTAGGCCAGAAACGTAACGAGAAACAAAACGACTTCAACGGTTAGGGCCAGAAATAAAATGAACGCACCCAATCCAGCTTTTTGGACCAAATATTGTTATTTTGGTTCATTTTAGTCAGTTACGTCACCGAGCAAAACTGTGCCGAAACCATGCTGGCTGCATTTAACGTACAGGTTCGAGCCAAAAATGAAACGAATCCATCGGTTCGGGCCAGAAACAAAACGAACGCACCCAATCCACATTTTTTGACACAATAGTGATGTTTTGGTTCATTTTGGTCAGTTTCCTTTCTGCGCGGAACTGTGCCAAAAATCATCCCAGCTGCATTTAATGCACTCATTTAGGCCAGAAACGAAACGAGAAACAAAACGACTTCAATGGTTCGGGCCAGAAATAAAATGAACGCACCCAATCCAGCTTTTTGGACCAAATAGTGTTATTTTGGTTCATTTTAGTCAGTTACGTCACCGAGCAAAATTGTGCCGAAACCATGCCGGCTGCATTTAACGTACAGGTTCGAGCCAAAAATGAAACGAATCCATCGGTTCGGGCCAGAAACAAAACGAACGCACCCAATCCACATTTTTTGACACAATAGTGATGTTTTGGTTCATTTTGGTCAGTTTCCTTACCGCGCGGAACTGTGCCCAAAATCATGTCGGCTGCATTTAATGCATTGATTCGTGCCAGAAACGAAATCAATGTACCGGTTCGGGCCAGAAACAAAATGAACGCACCCAATCCACATTTTTTGACACAATAGTAATGTTTTGGTTCATTTTGGTCAGTTTCCTTACCGCGCAGAACTGTGCCGAAAACCATTCCGGTTGCATTTAATGCATTAATTCATGCCAGAAATGAAACCAATGGACCAGTTTGGGCCATAAACGAAACAAACGCATCCAATCCACTTTTTTGACCTAATAGTGATGTTTTGGTTCATTTTGGTCAGTTTCGTTACCATGAGAAACTGTGCCGAAACCTTGCGAGCTGCATTTAATGCACCGGTTCGGACAAGAAATGAAATGAATCCACCGGTTCAGTCCAGAAACGAAACGAACACACCCTATGCACTTTTTTGGACAAAATAGTTATGTTTTGGTCAGTTTTGTTACCATGCGAAACTATGCCGACTGCATTTACTGCACTGATTCGGGCCAAAAAATGAATCGAATCCACCGGTTTCGGCCAGAAACAAAACGAACGCAACCAATCAACATTTTTGGACACAATAGTGATGTTTTGGTTCATTTTGGTCAGTTTCCTTTCTGCGCGGAACTGTGCCAAAAATCATCCCAACTGCATTTAATGCACTCATTTAGGCCAGAAACGAAACGAGAAACAAAACGACTTCACCGGTTCGGGCCAGAAACAAAACGAACGCACCCAATCCACATTTTTGGACACAATAGTGATGTTTTGGTTCATTTTGGTCAGTTTCCTTTCTGCGCGGAACTGTGCCAAAAATCATCCCAGCTGCATTTAATGCACTCATTTAGGCTAGAAACGAAACGAGAAACAAAACGACTTCACCGGTTCGGGCTAGAAACAAAACGAACGCACCCAATCCACATTTTTGGACACAATAGTGATGTTTTGGTTCATTTTGGTCAGTTTCCTTTCCGCGCGGAACTGTGCCCAAAATCATGTCGGCTGCATTTAATGCATTGATTCGTGCCAGAAACGAAATCAATGTACTGGTTCGGGCCAGAAACAAAGTGAACGCACCCAATCCACATTTTTTGACACAATAGTAATGTTTTGGTTCATTTTGGTCAGTTTCCTTACCGCGCAGAACTATGCCGAAAACCATTCCAGTTGCATTTAATGCATTAATTCATGCCAGAAATGAAACCAATGGACCAGTTTGGGCCAGAAACGAAACAAACGCATCCAATCCACTTTTTTGACCCAATAGTGATGTTTTGGTTCATTTTGGTCAGTTTCATTACCATGAGAAACTGTGCCGAAACCTTGCGAGCTGCATTTAATGCACCGGTTCGGACAAAAAATGAAATGAATCCACCGGTTCAGTCCAGAAACGAAACGAACACACCCTATCCACTTTTTTGGACAAAATAGTTATGTTTTGGTCAGTTTTGTTACCATGCGAAACTATGCCGACTGCATTTACTGCACTGATTCGGGCCAAAAAATGAATCGAATCCACCGGTTTCGGCCAGAAACAAAACGAACGCAACCAATCAACATTTTTGGACACAATAGTGATGTTTTGGTTCATTTTGGTCAGTTTCCTTTCGACGCGGAACTGTGCCAAAAATCATCCCAACTGCATTTAATGCACTCATTTAGGCCATAAACGAAACGAGAAACAAAACGACTTCACCGGTTCGGGCCAGAAACAAAACGAACGCACCCAATCCACATTTTTGGACACAATAGTGATGTTTTGGTTCATTTTGGTCAGTTTCCTTTCTGCGCGGAACTGTGCCAAAAATCATCCCAGCTGCATTTAATGCACTCATTTAGGCCAGAAACGAAACGAGAAACAAAACGACTTCACCGGTTCGGGCCAGAAACAAAACGAACGCACCCAATCCACATTTTTGGACACAATAGTGATGTTTTGGTTCATTTTGGTCAGTTTCCTTTCTGCGCGGAACTGTGCCAAAAAACATCCCAGCTGCATTTAATGCACTCATTCAGGCCAGAAACGAAACGAGAAACAAAACGACTTCAACGGTTCGGGCCAGAAATAAAATGAACGCACCCAATCCAGCTTTTTGGACCAAATATTGTTATTTTGGTTCATTTTAGTCAGTTACGTCACCGAGCAAAACTGTGCCGAAACCATGCTGGCTGCATTTAACGTACAGGTTCGAGCCAAAAATGAAACGAATCCATCGGTTCGGGCCAGAAACAAAACGAACGCACCCAATCCACATTTTTTGACACAATAGTGATGTTTTGGTTCATTTTGGTCAGTTTCCTTACCGCGCGGAACTGTGCCCAAAATCATGTCGGCTGCATTTAATGCATTGATTCATGCCAGAAACGAAATCAATGTACCGGTTCGGGCCAGAAACAAAATGAACGCACCCAATCCACATTTTTTGACACAATAGTAATGTTTTGGTTCATTTTGGTCAGTTTCCTTACCGCGCAGAACTGTGCCGAAAACCATTCCGGTTGCATTTAATGCATTAATTCATGCCAGAAATGAAACCAATGGACCAGTTTGGGCCAGAAACGAAACAAACGCATCCAATCCACTTTTTTGACCTAACAGTGATGTTTTGGTTCATTTTGGTCAGTTTCGTTACCATGAGAAACTGTGCCGAAACCTTGCGAGCTGCATTTAATGCACCGGTTCGGACAAGAAATGAAATGAATCCACCGGTTCAGTCCAGAAACGAAACGAACACACCCTATCCACTTTTTTGGACAAAATAGTTATGTTTTGGTCAGTTTTGTTACCATGCGAAACTATGCCGACTGCATTTACTGCACTGATTCGGGCCAAAAAACGAATCGAATCCACTGGTTTCGGCCAGAAACAAAACGAACGCAACCAATCAACATTTTTGGACACAATAGTGATGTTTTGGTTCATTTTGGTCAGTTTCCTTTCTGAGCAGAACTGTGCCAAAAATCATCCCAGCTGCATTTAATGCACTCATTTAGGCCAGAAACGAAACGAGAAACAAAACGACTTCACCGGTTCGGGCCAGAAACAAAACGAACGCACCCAATCCACATTTTTGGACACAATAGTGATGTTTTGGTTCATTTTGGTCAGTTTCCTTTCTGCACGGAACTGTGCCAAAAATCATCCCAGCTGCATTTAATGCACTCATTTAGGCCAGAAACGAAACGAGAAACAAAACGACTTCACCGGTTCGGGCCAGAAACAAAACGAACGCACCCAATCCACATTTTTGGACACAATAGTGATGTTTTGGTTCATTTTGGTCAGTTTCCTTTCTGCGCGGAACCGTGCCAAAAAACATCCCAGCTGCATTTAATGCACTCATTTAGGCCAGAAACGAAACGAGAAACAAAACGACTTCAACGGTTCGGGCCAGAAATAAAATGAACGCACCCAATCCAGCTTTTTGGACCAAATACTGTTATTTTGGTTCATTTTAGTCAGTTACGTCACCGAGCAAAACTGTGCCGAAACCATGCTGGCTGCATTTAACGTACAGGTTCGAGCCAAAAATGAAACGAATCCATCGGTTCGGGCCAGAAACAAAACGAACGCACCCAATCCACATTTTTTGACACAATAGTGATGTTTTGGTTTATTTTGGTCAGTTTCCTTACCACGCGGAACTGTGCCCAAAATCATGTCGGCTGCATTTAATGCATTGATTCATGCCAGAAACGAAATCAATGTACCGGTTCGGGCCAGAAACAAAATGAATGCACCCAATCCACATTTTTTGACACAATAGTAATGTTTTGGTTCATTTTGGTCAGTTTCCTTACCGCGCAGAACTGTGCCGAAAACCATTCCGGTTGCATTTAATGCATTAATTCATGCCAGAAATGAAACCAATGGACCAGTTTGGGCCAGAAACGAAACAAACGCATCCAATCCACTTTTCTGACCCAATAATGATGTTTTGGTTCATTTTGGTCAGTTTCGTTACCATGAGAAACTGTGCCGAAACCATGCCAGCTGCATTTAATGCACCGGTTCGGACAAGAAATGAAATGAATCTACCGGTTCGGTCCAGAAATGAAACGAACAAACCCTATCCACTTTTTTGGACAAAGTAGTTATGTTTTGGTCAGTTTTGTTACCATGCGAAACTATGCCGACTGCATTTACTGCACTGATTCGGGCCAAAAAACGAATCGAATCCACCGGTTTCGGCCAGAAACAAAACGAACGCAACCAATCAACATTTTTGGACACAATAGTGATGTTTTGGTTCATTTTGGTCAGTTTCCTTTCTACGCGGAACTGTACCAAAAATCATCCCAGCTGCATTTAATGCACTCATTTAGGCCAGAAATGAAACGAGAAACAAAACGAACAAGAAATGCACCAGTTCGGACAAGAAATGAAATGAATCCACCGGTTCGGTCCAGAAATGAAACGAACACACCCTATCCACTTTTTTGGACAAAGTAGTTATGTTTTGGTCAGTTTTGTTACCATGCGAAACTATGCCAACTGCATTTACTGCACTGATTCGGGCCAAAAAACGAATCGAATCCACCGGTTTCGGCCAGAAACAAAACGAACGCAACCAATCAACATTTTTGGACACAATAGTGATGTTTTGGTTCATTTTGGTCAGTTTCCTTTCTACGCGGAACTGTACCAAAAATCATCCCAGCTGCATTTAATGCACTCATTTAGGCCAGAAACGAAACGAGAAACAAAACGACTTCACCGGTTCGGGCCAGAAACAAAACGAACGCACCCAATCCACATTTTTGGACACAATAGTTATGTTTTGGTTCATTTTGGTCATTTTCCTTTCTGCGCAGAACTGTGCCAAAAATCATCCCAGCTGCATTTAATGCACTCATGTAGGCCAGAAACGAAACGAGAAACAAAACGATTTCAATGGTTCGGGCCAGAAATAAAATGAACGCACCCAATCCTGCTTTTTGGACCAAATAGTGTTATTTTGGTTCATTTTAGTCAGTTACGTCACCGCGCAAAACTGTGCCGAAACCATGCTGGCTGCATTTAACGTACAGGTTTGAGCCAAAAATGAAACGAATCCATCGGTTCGGGCCAGAAACAAAAAGAACGCACCCAATCCACATTTTCTGAGACAATAGTGATGTTTTGGTTCATTTTGGTCAGTTTCCTTACCGCGCGGAACTGTGCCCAAAATCATGCCAGCTGCATTTAATGCATTGATTCGTGCCAGAAACGAAATCAATGTACCGGTTCGGGCCAGAAACAAAATGAACGCACCCAATCCACATTTTTTGACACAATAGTAATGTTTTGGTTCATTTTGGTCAGTTTCCTTACCGCGCAGAACTGTGCCGAAAACCATTTCGGTTGCATTTAATGCATTAATTCATGCCAGAAATGAAACCAATGGACCAGTTTGGGCCAAAAATGAAACAAACGCATCCAATCCACTTTTTTGACCCAATAGTGATGTTTTGGTTCATTTTGGTCAGTTTCGTTACCATGAGAAACTGTGCCGAAACCTTGCGAGCTGCATTTAATGCACCGGTTCGGACAAGAAATGAAATGAATCCACCGGTTCAGTCCAGAAACGAAACGAACACACCCTATCCACTTTTTTGGACAAAATAGTTATGTTTTGGTCAGTTTTGTTACCATGCGAAACTATGCCGACTGCATTTACTGCACTGATTCGGGCCAAAAAACGAATCGAATCCACTGGTTTCGGCCAGAAACAAAACGAACGCAACCAATCAACAGTTTTGGACACAATAGTGATGTTTTGGTTCATTTTGGTCAGTTTCCTTTCTGAGCGGAACTGTGCCAAAAATCATCCCAGCTGCATTTAATGCACTCATTTAGGCCAGAAACGAAACGAGAAACAAAACGACTTCAACGGTTCGGGCCAGAAACAAAACGAACGCACCCAATCCACATTTTTGGACACAATAGTGATGTTTTGGTTCATTTTGGTCATTTTCCTTTCTGCGCGGAACTGTGCCAAAAATCATCCCAGCTGCATTTAATGCACTCATTTAGGCCAGAAACGAAACGAGAAACAAAACGACTTCAATGGTTCGGGCCAGAAATAAAATGAACGCACCCAATCCAGCTTTTTGGACCAAATAGTGTTATTTTGGTTCATTTTAATCAGTTACGTCACCGCGCAAAACTGTGCCGAAACCATGCTGGCTGCATTTAACGTACAGGTTTGAGCCAAAAATGAAACGAATCCATCGGTTCGGGCCAGAAACAAAAAGAACGCACCCAATCCACATTTTTTGACACAATAGTGATGTTTTTGTTCATTTTGGTCAGTTTCCTTACCGCGCGGAACTGTGCCCAAAATCATGCCGGCTGCATTTAATGCATTGATTCGTGCCAGAAACGAAATCAATGTACCGGTTCGGGCCAGAAACAAAATGAACGCACCCAATCCACATTTTTTGACACAATAGTAATGTTTTGGTTCATTTTGGTCAGTTTCCTTACCGCGCAGAACTGTGCCGAAAACCATTCCGGTTGCATTTAATGCATTAATTCATGCCAGAAATGAAACCAATGGACCAGTTTGGGCCAGAAACGAAACAAACGCATCCAATCCACTTTTTTGACCCAATAGTGATGTTTTGGTTCATTTTGGTCAGTTTCGTTACCATGAGAAACTGTGCCGAAACCTTGCGAGCTGCATTTAATGCACCGGTTCGGACAAGAAATGAAATGAATCCACCGGTTCGGTCCAGAAACGAAACGAACACACCCTATGCACTTTTTTGGACAAAATAGTTATGTTTTGGTCAGTTTTGTTACCATGCGAAACTATGCCGACTGCATTTACTGCACTGATTCGGGCCAAAAAACGAATCGAATCCACCGGTTTCGGCCAGAAACAAAACGAACGCACCCAATCCACATTTTTTGACACAATAGTGATGTTTTGGTTCATTTTGGTCAGTTTCCTTACCGCACGGAACTGTGCCCAAAATCATGCCGGCTGCATTTAATGCATTGATTCATGCCAAAAACGAAATCAATGTACCGGTTTTGGTCAGTTTTGTTACCATGCGAAACTATGCCGACTGCATTTACTGCACTGATTCGGGCAAAAAAATGAATCGAATCCACCGGTTTCGGCCAGAAACAAAACGAACGCAACCAATCAACATTTTTGGACACAATAGTGATGTTTTGGTTCATTTTGGTCAGTTTGCTTTCTGCGCGGAACTGTGCCAAAAATCATCCCAGCTGCACTTAATGCACTTATTTAGGCCAGAAACGAAACGAGAAACAAAACGACTTCAACGGTTCGGGCCAGAAACAAAACGAACGCACCCAATCCACATTTTTGGACACAATAGTGATGTTTTGGTTCATTTTGGTCATTCTCCTTTCTGCGTGGAACTGTGCCAAAAATCATCCCAGCTGCATTTAATGCACTCATTTAGGCCAGAAACGAAACGACAAACAAAACGACTTCGACGGTTCGGGCCAGAAATAAAATGAACGCACCCAATCCAGCTTTTTGGACCAAATAGTGTTGTTTTGGTTCATTTTAGTCAGTTACGTCAGCGCGCAAAACTGTGCCGAAACCATGCCGGCTGCATTTAACGTACAACTTCGAGCCAAAAATGAAACGAATCCACCGGTTCGGGCCAGAAACAAAACGAACGCACCCAATCCACATTTTTGGACACAATAGTGATGTTTTGGTTCTTTTTGGTCAGTTTCCTTTCTGCGCGGAACTGTGCCAAAAATCATCCCAGCTGCATTTAATGCACTCATTTAGGCGAGAAACGAAACGAGAAACAAAATGACTTCAACGGTTCGGGCCAGAAATAAGATGAACGCACCCAATCCAGCTTTTTGGACCAAATAGTGTTATTTTGGGCCAAAAACGAAACAAACGCATCCAATCCACTTTTTTGACCCAATAGTGATGTTTTGGTTCATTTTGGTCAGTTTCGTTACCATGAGAAACTGTGCCGAAACCTTGCGGCTGCATTTAATGCACCGGTTCGGACAAGAAATGAAATGAATCCACTGGTTCAGTCCAGAAACGAAACGAACACACCCTATCCACTTTTTTGGACAAAATAGTTATGTTTTGGTCAGTTTTGTTACCATGCGAAACTATGCCGACTGCATTTACTGCACTGATTCGGGCCAAAAAACGAATCAAATCCACCGGTTTCGGCCAGAAACAAAACGAACGCAACCAATCAACATTTTTGGACATAATAGTGATGTTTTGATTCATTTTGGTCAGTTTCCTTTCTACGCGGAACTGTGCCAAAAATCATACCAGCTGCATTTAATGCACTCATTTAGGCCAGAAACGAAACGAGAAACAAAACGACTTCAACGGTTCGGGCCAGAAACAAAACGAACGCACCCAATCCACATTTTTGGACACAATAGTGATGTTTTGGTTCATTTTGGTCAGTTTCCTTTCTGCGCGGAACTGTGCCAAAAATCATCCCAGCTGCATTTAATGCACTCATTTAGGCCAGAAACGAAACGACAAACAAAACGACTTTGACGGTTCGGGCCAGAAATAAAATGAACGCACCCAATCCAGCTTTTTGGACCAAATAGTGTTGTTTTGGTTCATTTTAGTCAGTTACGTCACCGCGCAAAACTGTGCCGAAACCATGCCGGCTGCATTTAACGTACAGCTTCGAGCCAAAAATGAAACGAATCCACCGGTTCGGGCCAGAAACAAAACGAACGCACCCAATCCACATTTTTGGACACAATAGTGATGTTTTGGTTCTTTTTGGTCAGTTTCCTTTCTGCGCGGAACTGTGCCAAAAATCATCCCAGCTGCATTTAATGCACTCATTTAGGCTAGAAACGAAACGAGAAACAAAATGACTTCAATGGTTCGGGCCAGAAATAAGATGAACGCACCCAATCCAGCTTTTTGGACCAAATAGTGTTATTTTGGGCCAAAAACGAAACAAACGCATCCAATCCACTTTTTTGACCCAATAGTGATGTTTTGGTTCATTTTGGTCAGTTTCGTTACCATGAGAAACTGTGCCGAAACCTTGCGGCTGCATTTAATGCACCGGTTCGGACAAGAAATGAAATGAATCCACTGGTTCAGTCCAGAAACGAAACGAACACACCCTATCCACTTTTTTGGACAAAATAGTTATGTTTTGGTCAGTTTTGTTACCATGCGAAACTATGCCGACTGCATTTACTGCACTGATTCGGGCCAAAAAACGAATCGAATCCACCGGTTTCGGCCAGAAACAAAACGAACGCAACCAATCAACATTTTTGGACATAATAGTGATGTTTTGATTCATTTTGGTCAGTTTCCTTTCTACGCGGAACTGTGCCAAAAATCATCCCAGCTGCATTTAATGCACTCATTTAGGCCAGAAACGAAACGAGAAACAAAACGACTTCAACGGTTCGGGCCAGAAACAAAACGAACGCACCCAATCCACATTTTTGGACACAATAGTGATGTTTTGGTTCATTTTGGTCAGTTTCCTTTCTGCGCGGAACTGTGCCAAAAATCATCCCAGCTGCATTTAATGCACTCATTTAGGCTAGAAACGAAACGAGAAACAAAATGACTTCAACGGTTCGGGCCAGAAATAAGATGAACGCACCCAATCCAGCTTTTTGGACCAAATAGTGTTATTTTGGGCCAAAAACGAAACAAACGCATCCAATCCACTTTTTTGACCCAATAGTGATGTTTTGGTTCATTTTGGTCAGTTTCGTTACCATGAGAAACTGTGCCGAAACCTTGCGGCTGCATTTAATGCACCGGTTCGGACAAGAAATGAAATGAATCCACAGGTTCAGTCCAGAAACGAAACGAACACACCCTATCCACTTTTTTGGACAAAATAGTTATGTTTTGGTCAGTTTTGTTACCATGCGAAACTATGCCGACTGCATTTACTGCACTGATTCGGGCCAAAAAACGAATCGAATCCACCGGTTTCGGCCAGAAACAAAACGAACGCAACCAATCAACATTTTTGGACATAATAGTGATGTTTTGATTCATTTTGGTCAGTTTCCTTTCTACGCGGAACTGTGCCAAAAATCATCCCAGCTGCATTTAATGCACTCATTTAGGCCAGAAACGAAACGACAAACAAAACGACTTCAACGGTTCGGGCCAGAAACAAAACGAACGCACCCAATCCACATTTTTGGACACAATAGTGATGTTTTGGTTCATTTTGGTCATTCTCCTTTCTGCACGGAACTGTGCCAAAAATCATCCCAGCTGCATTTAATGCACTCATTTAGGCCAGAAACGAAACGACAAACAAAACGACTTCGACGGTTCGGGCCAGAAATAAAATGAACGCACCCAATCCAGCTTTTTGGACCAAATAGTGTTGTTTTGGTTCATTTTAGTCAGTTACGTCACCGCGCAAAACTGTGCCGAAACCATGCCGGCTGCATTTAACGTACAGCTTCGAGCCAAAAATGAAACGAATCCACCGGTTCGGGCCAGAAACCAAACGAACGCACCCAATCCACATTTTTGGACACAATAGTGATGTTTTGGTTCTTTTTGGTCAGTTTCCTTTCTGCGCGGAACTGTGCCAAAAATCATCCCAGCTGCATTTAATGCACTCATTCAGGCGAGAAACGAAACGAGAAACAAAATGACTTCAACGGTTCGGGCCAGAAATAAGATGAACGCACCCAATCCAGCTTTTTGGACCAAATAGTGTTATTTTGGGCCAAAAACGAAACAAACGCATCCAATCCACTTTTTTGACCCAATAGTGATGTTTTGGTTCATTTTGGTCAGTTTCGTTACCATGAGAAACTGTGCCGAAACCTTGCGGCTGCATTTAATGCACCGGTTCGGACAAGAAATGAAATGAATCCACTGGTTCAGTCCAGAAACGAAACGAACACACCCTATCCACTTTTTTGGACAAAATAGTTATGTTTTGGTCAGTTTTGTTACCATGCGAAACTATGCCGACTGCATTTACTGCACTGATTCGGGCCAAAAAACGAATCAAATCCACCGGTTTCGGCCAGAAACAAAACGAACGCAACCAATCAACATTTTTGGACATAATAGTGATGTTTTGATTCATTTTGGTCAGTTTCCTTTCTACGCGGAACTGTGCCAAAAATCATACCAGCTGCATTTAATGCACTCATTTAGGCCAGAAACGAAACGAGAAACAAAACGACTTCAACGGTTCGGGCCAGAAACAAAACGAACGCACCCAATCCACATTTTTGGACACAATAGTGATGTTTTGGTTCATTTTGGTCAGTTTCCTTTCTGCGCGGAACTGTGCCAAAAATCATCCCAGCTGCATTTAATGCACTCATTTAGGCAGAAACGAAACGAGAAACAAAACGACTTCAACGGTTCGGGCCAGAAACAAAACGAACGCACCCAATCCACATTTTTGGACACAATAGTGATGTTTTGGTTCATTTTGGTCATTCTCCTTTCTGCACGGAACTGTGCCAAAAATCATCCCAGCTGCATTTAATGCACTCATTTAGGCCAGAAACGAAACGACAAACAAAACGACTTCGACGGTTCGGGCCAGAAATAAAATGAACGCACCCAATCCAGCTTTTTGGACCAAATAGTGTTGTTTTGGTTCATTTTAGTCAGTTACGTCACCGCGCAAAACTGTGCCGAAACCATGCCGGCTGCATTTAACGTACAGCTTCGAGCCAAAAATGAAACGAATCCACCGGTTCGGGCCAGAAACCAAACGAACGCACCCAATCCACATTTTTGGACACAATAGTGATGTTTTGGTTCTTTTTGGTCAGTTTCCTTTCTGCGCGGAACTGTGCCAAAAATCATCCCAGCTGCATTTAATGCACTCATTCAGGCGAGAAACGAAACGAGAAACAAAATGACTTCAACGGTTCGGGCCAGAAATAAGATGAACGCACCCAATCCAGCTTTTTGGACCAAATAGTGTTATTTTGGGCCAAAAACGAAACAAACGCATCCAATCCACTTTTTTGACCCAATAGTGATGTTTTGGTTCATTTTGGTCAGTTTCGTTACCATGAGAAACTGTGCCGAAACCTTGCGGCTGCATTTAATGCACCGGTTCGGACAAGAAATGAAATGAATCCACTGGTTCAGTCCAGAAACGAAACGAACACACCCTATCCACTTTTTTGGACAAAATAGTTATGTTTTGGTCAGTTTTGTTACCATGCGAAACTATGCCGACTGCATTTACTGCACTGATTCGGGCCAAAAAACGAATCAAATCCACCGGTTTCGGCCAGAAACAAAACGAACGCAACCAATCAACATTTTTGGACATAATAGTGATGTTTTGATTCATTTTGGTCAGTTTCCTTTCTACGCGGAACTGTGCCAAAAATCATACCAGCTGCATTTAATGCACTCATTTAGGCCAGAAACGAAACGAGAAACAAAACGACTTCAACGGTTCGGGCCAGAAACAAAACGAACGCACCCAATCCACATTTTTGGACACAATAGTGATGTTTTGGTTCATTTTGGTCAGTTTCCTTTCTGCGCGGAACTGTGCCAAAAATCATCCCAGCTGCATTTAATGCACTCATTTAGGCCAGAAACGAAACGACAAACAAAACGACTTTGACGGTTCGGGCCAGAAATAAAATGAACGCACCCAATCCAGCTTTTTGGACCAAATAGTGTTGTTTTGGTTCATTTTAGTCAGTTACGTCACCGCGCAAAACTGTGCCGAAACCATGCCGGCTGCATTTAACGTACAGCTTCGAGCCAAAAATGAAACGAATCCACCGGTTCGGGCCAGAAACAAAACGAACGCACCCAATCCACATTTTTGGACACAATAGTGATGTTTTGGTTCTTTTTGGTCAGTTTCCTTTCTGCGCGGAACTGTGCCAAAAATCATCCCAGCTGCATTTAATGCACTCATTTAGGCTAGAAACGAAACGAGAAACAAAATGACTTCAATGGTTCGGGCCAGAAATAAGATGAACGCACCCAATCCAGCTTTTTGGACCAAATAGTGTTATTTTGGGCCAAAAACGAAACAAACGCATCCAATCCACTTTTTTGACCCAATAGTGATGTTTTGGTTCATTTTGGTCAGTTTCGTTACCATGAGAAACTGTGCCGAAACCTTGCGGCTGCATTTAATGCACCGGTTCGGACAAGAAATGAAATGAATCCACTGGTTCAGTCCAGAAACGAAACGAACACACCCTATCCACTTTTTTGGACAAAATAGTTATGTTTTGGTCAGTTTTGTTATCATGCGAAACTATGCCGACTGCATTTACTGCACTGATTCGGGCCAAAAAACGAATCGAATCCACCGGTTTCGGCCAGAAACAAAACGAACGCAACCAATCAACATTTTTGGACATAATAGTGATGTTTTGATTCATTTTGGTCAGTTTCCTTTCTACGCGGAACT
The DNA here is from genome assembly GCA_033239725.1 of Echinochloa phyllopogon. NCBI lineage: Eukaryota > Viridiplantae > Streptophyta > Magnoliopsida > Poales > Poaceae > Echinochloa > Echinochloa phyllopogon. The sequence continues at coordinate 38,862,398 of BTCW01000018.1, forward strand.
GTGCCAAAAATCATCCCAGCTGCATTTAATGCACTCATTTAGGCCAGAAACGAAACGAGAAACAAAACGACTTCAACGGTTCGGGCCAGAAACAAAACGAACGCACCCAATCCACATTTTTGGACACAATAGTGATGTTTTGGTTCATTTTGGTCAGTTTCCTTTCTGCGCGGAACTGTGCCAAAAATCATCCCAGCTGCATTTAATGCACTCATTTAGGCTAGAAACGAAACGAGAAACAAAATGACTTCAACGGTTCGGGCCAGAAATAAGATGAACGCACCCAATCCAGCTTTTTGGACCAAATAGTGTTATTTTGGGCCAAAAACGAAACAAACGCATCCAATCCACTTTTTTGACCCAATAGTGATGTTTTGGTTCATTTTGGTCAGTTTCGTTACCATGAGAAACTGTGCCGAAACCTTGCGGCTGCATTTAATGCACCGGTTCGGACAAGAAATGAAATGAATCCACAGGTTCAGTCCAGAAACGAAACGAACACACCCTATCCACTTTTTTGGACAAAATAGTTATGTTTTGGTCAGTTTTGTTACCATGCGAAACTATGCCGACTGCATTTACTGCACTGATTCGGGCCAAAAAACGAATCGAATCCACCGGTTTCGGCCAGAAACAAAACGAACGCAACCAATCAACATTTTTGGACATAATAGTGATGTTTTGATTCATTTTGGTCAGTTTCCTTTCTACGCGGAACTGTGCCAAAAATCATCCCAGCTGCATTTAATGCACTCATTTAGGCCAGAAACGAAACGACAAACAAAACGACTTCAACGGTTCGGGCCAGAAACAAAACGAACGCACCCAATCCACATTTTTGGACACAATAGTGATGTTTTGGTTCATTTTGGTCATTCTCCTTTCTGCACGGAACTGTGCCAAAAATCATCCCAGCTGCATTTAATGCACTCATTTAGGCCAGAAACGAAACGACAAACAAAACGACTTCGACGGTTCGGGCCAGAAATAAAATGAACGCACCCAATCCAGCTTTTTGGACCAAATAGTGTTGTTTTGGTTCATTTTAGTCAGTTACGTCACCGCGCAAAACTGTGCCGAAACCATGCCGGCTGCATTTAACGTACAGCTTCGAGCCAAAAATGAAACGAATCCACCGGTTCGGGCCAGAAACCAAACGAACGCACCCAATCCACATTTTTGGACACAATAGTGATGTTTTGGTTCTTTTTGGTCAGTTTCCTTTCTGCGCGGAACTGTGCCAAAAATCATCCCAGCTGCATTTAATGCACTCATTCAGGCGAGAAACGAAACGAGAAACAAAATGACTTCAACGGTTCGGGCCAGAAATAAGATGAACGCACCCAATCCAGCTTTTTGGACCAAATAGTGTTATTTTGGGCCAAAAACGAAACAAACGCATCCAATCCACTTTTTTGACCCAATAGTGATGTTTTGGTTCATTTTGGTCAGTTTCGTTACCATGAGAAACTGTGCCGAAACCTTGCGGCTGCATTTAATGCACCGGTTCGGACAAGAAATGAAATGAATCCACTGGTTCAGTCCAGAAACGAAACGAACACACCCTATCCACTTTTTTGGACAAAATAGTTATGTTTTGGTCAGTTTTGTTACCATGCGAAACTATGCCGACTGCATTTACTGCACTGATTCGGGCCAAAAAACGAATCAAATCCACCGGTTTCGGCCAGAAACAAAACGAACGCAACCAATCAACATTTTTGGACATAATAGTGATGTTTTGATTCATTTTGGTCAGTTTCCTTTCTACGCGGAACTGTGCCAAAAATCATCCCAGCTGCATTTAATGCACTCATTTAGGCCAGAAACGAAACGAGAAACAAAACGACTTCAACGGTTCGGGCCAGAAACAAAACGAACGCACCCAATCCACATTTTTGGACACAATAGTGATGTTTTGGTTCATTTTGGTCAGTTTCCTTTCTGCGCGGAACTGTGCCAAAAATCATCCCAGCTGCATTTAATGCACTCATTTAGGCTAGAAACGAAACGAGAAACAAAATGACTTCAACGGTTCGGGCCAGAAATAAGATGAACGCACCCAATCCAGCTTTTTGGACCAAATAGTGTTATTTTGGGCCAAAAACGAAACAAACGCATCCAATCCACTTTTTTGACCCAATAGTGATGTTTTGGTTCATTTTGGTCAGTTTCGTTACCATGAGAAACTGTGCCGAAACCTTGCGGCTGCATTTAATGCACCGGTTCGGACAAGAAATGAAATGAATCCACAGGTTCAGTCCAGAAACGAAACGAACACACCCTATCCACTTTTTTGGACAAAATAGTTATGTTTTGGTCAGTTTTGTTACCATGCGAAACTATGCCGACTGCATTTACTGCACTGATTCGGGCCAAAAAACGAATCGAATCCACCGGTTTCGGCCAGAAACAAAACGAACGCAACCAATCAACATTTTTGGACATAATAGTGATGTTTTGATTCATTTTGGTCAGTTTCCTTTCTACGCGGAACTGTGCCAAAAATCATCCCAGCTGCATTTAATGCACTCATTTAGGCCAGAAACGAAACGACAAACAAAACGACTTCAACGGTTCGGGCCAGAAACAAAACGAACGCACCCAATCCACATTTTTGGACACAATAGTGATGTTTTGGTTCATTTTGGTCATTCTCCTTTCTGCACGGAACTGTGCCAAAAATCATCCCAGCTGCATTTAATGCACTCATTTAGGCCAGAAACGAAACGACAAACAAAACGACTTCGACGGTTCGGGCCAGAAATAAAATGAACGCACCCAATCCAGCTTTTTGGACCAAATAGTGTTGTTTTGGTTCATTTTAGTCAGTTACGTCACCGCGCAAAACTGTGCCGAAACCATGCCGGCTGCATTTAACGTACAGCTTCGAGCCAAAAATGAAACGAATCCACCGGTTCGGGCCAGAAACCAAACGAACGCACCCAATCCACATTTTTGGACACAATAGTGATGTTTTGGTTCTTTTTGGTCAGTTTCCTTTCTGCGCGGAACTGTGCCAAAAATCATCCCAGCTGCATTTAATGCACTCATTCAGGCGAGAAACGAAACGAGAAACAAAATGACTTCAACGGTTCGGGCCAGAAATAAGATGAACGCACCCAATCCAGCTTTTTGGACCAAATAGTGTTATTTTGGGCCAAAAACGAAACAAACGCATCCAATCCACTTTTTTGACCCAATAGTGATGTTTTGGTTCATTTTGGTCAGTTTCGTTACCATGAGAAACTGTGCCGAAACCTTGCGGCTGCATTTAATGCACCGGTTCGGACAAGAAATGAAATGAATCCACTGGTTCAGTCCAGAAACGAAACGAACACACCCTATCCACTTTTTTGGACAAAATAGTTATGTTTTGGTCAGTTTTGTTACCATGCGAAACTATGCCGACTGCATTTACTGCACTGATTCGGGCCAAAAAACGAATCAAATCCACCGGTTTCGGCCAGAAACAAAACGAACGCAACCAATCAACATTTTTGGACATAATAGTGATGTTTTGATTCATTTTGGTCAGTTTCCTTTCTACGCGGAACTGTGCCAAAAATCATACCAGCTGCATTTAATGCACTCATTTAGGCCAGAAACGAAACGAGAAACAAAACGACTTCAACGGTTCGGGCCAGAAACAAAACGAACGCACCCAATCCACATTTTTGGACACAATAGTGATGTTTTGGTTCATTTTGGTCAGTTTCCTTTCTGCGCGGAACTGTGCCAAAAATCATCCCAGCTGCATTTAATGCACTCATTTAGGCAGAAACGAAACGAGAAACAAAACGACTTCAACGGTTCGGGCCAGAAACAAAACGAACGCACCCAATCCACATTTTTGGACACAATAGTGATGTTTTGGTTCATTTTGGTCATTCTCCTTTCTGCACGGAACTGTGCCAAAAATCATCCCAGCTGCATTTAATGCACTCATTTAGGCCAGAAACGAAACGACAAACAAAACGACTTCGACGGTTCGGGCCAGAAATAAAATGAACGCACCCAATCCAGCTTTTTGGACTAAATAGTGTTGTTTTGGTTCATTTTAGTCAGTTACGTCACCGCGCAAAACTGTGCCGAAACCATGTCGGCTGCATTTAACGTACAGCTTCGAGCCAAAAATGAAACGAATCCACCGGTTCGGGCCAGAAACAAAACGAACGCACCCAATCCACATTTTTGGACACAATAGTGATGTTTTGGTTCTTTTTGGTCAGTTTCCTTTCTGCGCGGAACTGTGCCAAAAATCATCCCAGCTGCATTTAATGCACCCATTTAGGCTAGAAACGAAACGAGAAACAAAATGACTTCAACGGTTCGGGCCAGAAATAAGATGAACACACCCAATCCAGCTTTTTGGACCAAATAGTGTTATTTTGGTTCATTTTAGTCAGTTACGTCACCGCGCAAAACTGTGCCGAAACCATGCCGGCTGCATTTAACGTACAGGTTCGAGCCAAAAATGAAACGAATCCATCGGTTCGGGCCAGAAACAAAACGAACGCACCCAATCCACATTTTTTGACACAATAGTGATGTTTTGGTTCATTTTGGTCACTTTCCTTACCGCGCGGAACTGTGCCCAAACTCATGCCGGTTGCATTTAATGCATTGATTCGTGCCAGAAACGAAATCAATGTACCGGTTCGGGCCAGAAACAAAATGAAAGCACCCAATCCACATTTTTTGACACAATAGTGATGTTTTGGTTCATTTTGGTCAGTTTCCTTTCTGCGCGGAACGGTGCCAAAAATCATCCCAGCTGCACTTAATGCACTTATTTAGGCCAGAAACGAAACGAGAAACAAAACGACTTCAACGGTTCGGGCCAGAAACAAAACGAACGCACCCAATCCACATTTTTGGACACAATAGTGATGTTTTGGTTCATTTTGGTCAGTTTCCTTTCTGCGTGGAACTGTGCCAAAAATCATCCCAGCTGCATTTAATGCACTCATTTAAGCCAGAAACGAAACGACAAACAAAACGACTTCGACGGTTCGGGCCAGAAATAAAATGAACGCACCCAATCCAGCTTTTTGGACCAAATAGTGTTGTTTTGGTTCATTTTAGTCAGTTACGTCACCGCGCAAAACTGTGCCGAAACCATGCCGGCTGCATTTAACGTACAGCTTCGAGCCAAAAATGAAACGAATCCACCGGTTCGGGCCAGAAACAAAACGAACGCACCCAATCCACATTTTTGGACACAATAGTGATGTTTTGGTTCTTTTTGGTCAGTTTCCTTTCTGCGCGGAACTGTGCCAAAAATTATCCCAGCTGCATTTAATGCACTCATTTAGGCTAGAAACGAAACGAGAAACAAAATGACTTCAACGGTTCGGGCCAGAAATAAGATGAACGCACCCAATCCAGCTTTTTGGACCAAATAGTGTTATTTTGGGCCAAAAACGAAACAAACGCATCCAATCCACTTTTTTGACCCAATAGTGATGTTTTGGTTCATTTTGGTCAGTTTCGTTACCATGAGAAACTGTGCCGAAACCTTGCGGCTGCATTTAATGCACCGGTTCGGACAAGAAATGAAATGAATCCACTGGTTCAGTCCAGAAACGAAACGAACACACCCTATCCACTTTTTTGGACAAAATAGTTATGTTTTGGTCAGTTTTGTTACCATGCGAAACTATGCCGACTGCATTTACTGCACTGATTCGGGCTAAAAAACGAATCGAATCCACCGGTTTCGGCCAGAAACAAAACGAACGCAACCAATCAACATTTTTGGACATAATAGTGATGTTTTGATTCATTTTGGTCAGTTTCCTTTCTACGCGGAACTGTGCCAAAAATCATCCCAGCTGCATTTAATGCACTCATTTAGGCCAGAAACGAAACGAGAAACAAAACGACTTCAACGGTTCGGGCCAGAAACAAAACGAACGCACCTAATCCACATTTTTGGACACAATAGTGATGTTTTGGTTCATTTTGGTCAGTCTCCTTTCTGCGCGGAACTGTGCCAAAAATAATCCCAGCTGCATTTAATGCACTCATTTAGGCCAGAAACGAAACGAGAAACAAAACGACTTCAACGGTTCGGGCCAGAAATAAAATGAACGCACCCAATCCAGCTTTTTGGACCAAGTAGTGTTATTTTGGTTCATTTTAGTCAGTTACGTCACCGCGCAAAACTGTGCCGAAACCATGCCGGCTGCATTTAACGTACAGGTTCGAGCCAAAAATGAAACGAATCCATCGGTTCGGGCCAGAAACAAAACGAACGCACCCAATCCACATTTTTTGACACAATAGTGATGTTTTGGTTCATTTTGGTCACTTTCCTTACCGCGCGGAACTGTGCCCAAACTCATGCCGGTTGCATTTAATGCATTGATTCGTGCCAGAAACGAAATCAATGTACCCGTTCGGGCCAGAAACAAAATGAAAGCACCCAATCCACATTTTTTGACACAATAGTGATGTTTTGGTTCATTTTGGTCAGTTTCCTTTCGGCGCGGAACTGTGCCAAAAATCATCCCAGCTGCATTTAATGCACTCATTTAGGCAGAAACGAAACGAGAAACAAAACGACTTCAACGGTTCGGGCCAGAAACAAAACGAACGCACCCAATCCACATTTTTGGACACAATAGTGATGTTTTGGTTCATTTTGGTCATTCTCCTTTCTGCACGGAACTGTGCCAAAAATCATCCCAGCTGCATTTAATGCACTCATTTAGGCCAGAAACGAAACGACAAACAAAACGACTTCGACGGTTCGGGCCAGAAATAAAATGAACGCACCCAATCCAGCTTTTTGGACCAAATAGTGTTGTTTTGGTTCATTTTAGTCAGTTACGTCACCGCGCAAAACTGTGCCGAAACCATGCCGGCTGCATTTAACGTACAGCTTCGAGCCAAAAATGAAACGAATCCACCGGTTTGGGCCAGAAACCAAACGAACGCACCCAATCCACATTTTTGGACACAATAGTGATGTTTTGGTTCTTTTTGGTCAGTTTCCTTTCTGCGCGGAACTGTGCCAAAAATCATCCCAGCTGCATTTAATGCACTCATTCAGGCGAGAAACGAAACGAGAAACAAAATGACTTCAACGGTTCGGGCCAGAAATAAGATGAACGCACCCAATCCAGCTTTTTGGACCAAATAGTGTTATTTTGGGCCAAAAACGAAACAAACGCATCCAATCCACTTTTTTGACCCAATAGTGATGTTTTGGTTCATTTTGGTCAGTTTCGTTACCATGAGAAACTGTGCCGAAACCTTGCGGCTGCATTTAATGCACCGGTTCGGACAAGAAATGAAATGAATCCACTGGTTCAGTCCAGAAACGAAACGAACACACCCTATCCACTTTTTTGGACAAAATAGTTATGTTTTGGTCAGTTTTGTTACCATGCGAAACTATGCCGACTGCATTTACTGCACTGATTCGGGCCAAAAAACGAATCAAATCCACCGGTTTCGGCCAGAAACAAAACGAACGCAACCAATCAACATTTTTGGACATAATAGTGATGTTTTGATTCATTTTGGTCAGTTTCCTTTCTACGCGGAACTGTGCCAAAAATCATACCAGCTGCATTTAATGCACTCATTTAGGCCAGAAACGAAATGAGAAACAAAACGACTTCAACGGTTCGGGCCAGAAACAAAACGAACGCACCCAATCCACATTTTTGGACACAATAGTGATGTTTTGGTTCATTTTGGTCAGTTTCCTTTCTGCGCGGAACTGTGCCAAAAATCATCCCAGCTGCATTTAATGCACTCATTTAGGCCAGAAACGAAACGACAAACAAAACGACTTCGACGGTTCGGGCCAGAAATAAAATGAACGCACCCAATCCAGCTTTTTGGACCAAATAGTGTTGTTTTGGTTCATTTTAGTCAGTTACGTCACCGCGCAAAACTGTGCCGAAACCATGTCGGCTGCATTTAACGTACAGCTTCGAGCCAAAAATGAAACGAATCCACCGGTTCGGGCCAGAAACAAAACGAACGCACCCAATCCACATTTTTGGACACAATAGTGATGTTTTGGTTCTTTTTGGTCAGTTTCCTTTCTGCGTGGAACTGTGCCAAAAATCATCCCAGCTGCATTTAATGCACCCATTTAGGCTAGAAACGAAACGAGAAACAAAATGACTTCAACGGTTCGGGCCAGAAATAAGATGAACACACCCAATCCAGCTTTTTGGACCAAATAGTGTTATTTTGGTTCATTTTAGTCAGTTACGTCACCGCGCAAAACTGTGCCGAAACCATGCCGGCTGCATTTAACGTACAGGTTCGAGCCAAAAATGAAACGAATCCATCGGTTCGGGCCAGAAACAAAACGAACGCACCCAATCCACATTTTTTGACACAATAGTGATGTTTTGGTTCATTTTGGTCACTTTCCTTACCGCGCGGAACTGTGCCCAAACTCATGCCGGTTGCATTTAATGCATTGATTCGTGCCAGAAACGAAATCAATGTACCGGTTCGGGCCAGAAACAAAATGAAAGCACCCAATCCACATTTTTTGACACAATAGTGATGTTTTGGTTCATTTTGGTCAGTTTCCTTTCTGCGCGGAACGGTGCCAAAAATCATCCCAGCTGCACTTAATGCACTTATTTAGGCCAGAAACGAAACGAGAAACAAAACGACTTCAACGGTTCGGGCCATAAACAAAACGAACGCACCCAATCCACATTTTTGGACACAATAGTGATGTTTTGGTTCATTTTGGTCAGTTTCCTTTCTGCGCGGAACTGTGCCAAAAATCATCCCAGCTGCATTTAATGCACTCATTTAAGCCAGAAACGAAACGACAAACAAAACGACTTCGACGGTTCGGGCCAGAAATAAAATGAACGCACCCAATCCAGCTTTTTGGACCAAATAGTGTTGTTTTGGTTCATTTTAGTCAGTTACGTCACCGCGCAAAACTGTGCCGAAACCATGCCGGCTGCATTTAACGTACAGCTTCGAGCCAAAAATGAAACGAATCCACCGGTTCGGGCCAGAAACAAAACGAACGCACCCAATCCACATTTTTGGACACAATAGTGATGTTTTGGTTCTTTTTGGTCAGTTTCCTTTCTGCGCGGAACTGTGCCAAAAATCATCCCAGCTGCATTTAATGCACTCATTTAGGCTAGAAACGAAACGAGAAACAAAATGACTTCAACGGTTCGGGCCAGAAATAAGATGAACGCACCCAATCCAGCTTTTTGGACCAAATAGTGTTATTTTGGGCCAAAAACGAAACAAACGCATCCAATCCACTTTTTTGACCCAATAGTGATGTTTTGGTTCATTTTGGTCAGTTTCGTTACCATGAGAAACTGTGCCGAAACCTTGCGGCTGCATTTAATGCACCGGTTCGGACAAGAAATGAAATGAATCCACTGGTTCAGTCCAGAAACGAAACGAACACACCCTATCCACTTTTTTGGACAAAATAGTTATGTTTTGGTCAGTTTTGTTACCATGCGAAACTATGCCAACTGCATTTACTGCACTGATTCGGGCCAAAAAACGAATCGAATCCACCGGTTTCGGCCAGAAACAAAACGAACGCAACCAATCAACATTTTTGGACATAATAGTGATGTTTTGATTCATTTTGGTCAGTTTCCTTTCTACGCGGAACTGTGCCAAAAATCATCCCAGCTGCATTTAATGCACTCATTTAGGCCAGAAACGAAACGAGAAACAAAACGACTTCAACGGTTCGGGCCAGAAACAAAACGAACGCACCTAATCCACATTTTTGGACACAATAGTGATGTTTTGGTTCATTTTGGTCAGTCTCCTTTCTGCGCGGAACTGTGCCAAAAATAATCCCAGCTGCATTTAATGCACTCATTTAGGCCAGAAACGAAACGAGAAACAAAACGACTTCAACGGTTCGGGCCAGAAATAAAATGAACGCACCCAATCCAGCTTTTTGGACCAAGTAGTGTTATTTTGGTTCATTTTAGTCAGTTACGTCACCGCGCAAAACTGTGCCGAAACCATGCCGGCTGCATTTAACGTACAGGTTCGAGCCAAAAATGAAACGAATCCATCGGTTCGGGCCAGAAACAAAACGAACGCACCCAATCCACATTTTTTGACACAATAGTGATGTTTTGGTTCATTTTGGTCACTTTCCTTACCACGCGGAACTGTGCCCAAACTCATGCCGGTTGCATTTAATGCATTGATTCGTGCCAGAAACGAAATCAATGTACCCGTTCGGGCCAGAAACAAAATGAAAGCACCCAATCCACATTTTTTGACACAACAGTGATGTTTTGGTTCATTTTGGTCAGTTTCCTTTCGGCGCGGAACTGTGCCAAAAATCATCCCAGCTGCATTTAATGCACTCATTTAGGCAGAAACGAAACGAGAAACAAAACGACTTCAACGGTTCGGGCCAGAAACAAAACGAACGCACCCAATCCACATTTTTGGACACAATAGTGATGTTTTGGTTCATTTTGGTCATTCTCCTTTCTGCGCGGAACGGTGCCAAAAATCATCGCAGCTGCACTTAATGCACTTATTTAGGCCAGAAACGAAACGAGAAACAAAACGACTTCAACGGTTCGGGCCAGAAACAAAACGAACGCACCCAATCCACATTTTTGGACACAATAGTGATGTTTTGGTTCATTTTGGTCAGTTTCCTTTCTGCGCGGAACTGTGCCAAAAATCATCCCAGCTGCATTTATTGCACTCATTTAGGCCAGAAACGAAATGACAAACAAAACGACTTCGACGGTTCGGGCCAGAAATAAAATGAACGCACGCAATCCAGCTTTTTGGACCAAATAGTGTTGTTTTGGTTCATTTTAGTCAGTTACGTCACCGCGCAAAACTGTGCCGAAACCATGCCGGCTGCATTTAACGTACAGCTTCGAGCCAAAAATGAAACGAATCCACCGGTTCGGGCCAGAAACAAAACGAACGCACCCAATCCACATTTTTGGACACAATAGTGATGTTTTGGTTCTTTTTGGTCAGTTTCCTTTCTGCGCGGAACTGTGCCAAAAATCATCCCAGCTGCATTTAATGCACTCATTCAGGCGAGAAACGAAACGAGAAACAAAATGACTTCAACGGTTCGGGCCAGAAATAAGATGAACGCACCCAATCCAGCTTTTTGGACCAAATAGTGTTATTTTGGGCCAAAAACGAAACAAACGCATCCAATCCACTTTTTTGACCCAATAGTGATGTTTTGGTTCATTTTGGTCAGTTTCGTTACCATGAGAAACTGTGCCGAAACCTTGCGGCTGCATTTAATGCACCGGTTCGGACAAGAAATGAAATGAATCCACTGGTTCAGTCCAGAAACGAAACGAACACACCCTATCCACTTTTTTGGACAAAATAGTTATGTTTTGGTCAGTTTTGTTACCATGCGAAACTATGCCGACTGCATTTACTGCACTGATTCGGGCCAAAAAACGAATCAAATCCACCGGTTTCGGCCAGAAACAAAACGAACGCAACCAATCAACATTTTTGGACATAATAGTGATGTTTTGATTCATTTTGGTCAGTTTCCTTTCTACGCGGAACTGTGCCAAAAATCATACCAGCTGCATTTAATGCACTCATTTAGGCCAGAAACGAAATGAGAAACAAAACGACTTCAACGGTTCGGGCCAGAAACAAAACGAACGCACCCAATCCACATTTTTGGACACAATAGTGATGTTTTGGTTCATTTTGGTCAGTTTCCTTTCTGCGCGGAACTGTGCCAAAAATCATCCCAGCTGCATTTAATGCACTCATTTAGGCCAGAAACGAAACGACAAACAAAACGACTTCGACGGTTCGGGCCAGAAATAAAATGAACGCACCCAATCCAGCTTTTTGGACCAAATAGTGTTGTTTTGGTTCATTTTAGTCAGTTACGTCACCGCGCAAAACTGTGCCGAAACCATGTCGGCTGCATTTAACGTACAGCTTCGAGCCAAAAATGAAACGAATCCACCGGTTCGGGCCAGAAACAAAACGAACGCACCCAATCCACATTTTTGGACACAATAGTGATGTTTTGGTTCTTTTTGGTTAGTTTCCTTTCTGCGTGGAACTGTGCCAAAAATCATCCCAGCTGCATTTAATGCACCCATTTAGGCTAGAAACGAAACGAGAAACAAAATGACTTCAACGGTTCGGGCCAGAAATAAGATGAACACACCCAATCCAGCTTTTTGGACCAAATAGTGTTATTTTGGTTCATTTTAGTCAGTTACGTCACCGCGCAAAACTGTGCCGAAACCATGCCGGCTGCATTTAACGTACAGGTTCGAGCCAAAAATGAAACGAATCCATCGGTTCGGGCCAGAAACAAAACGAACGCACCCAATCCACATTTTTTGACACAATAGTGATGTTTTGGTTCATTTTGGTCACTTTCCTTACCGCGCGGAACTGTGCCCAAACTCATGCCGGTTGCATTTAATGCATTGATTCGTGCCAGAAACGAAATCAATGTACCGGTTCGGGCCAGAAACAAAATGAAAGCACCCAATCCACATTTTTTGACACAATAGTGATGTTTTGGTTCATTTTGGTCAGTTTCCTTTCTGCGCGGAACGGTGCCAAAAATCATCCCAGCTGCACTTAATGCACTTATTTAGGCCAGAAACGAAACGAGAAACAAAACGACTTCAACGGTTCGGGCCAGAAACAAAACGAACGCACCCAATCCACATTTTTGGACACAATAGTGATGTTTTGGTTCATTTTGGTCAGTTTCCTTTCTGCGCGGAACTGTGCCAAAAATCATCCCAGCTGCATTTAATGCACTCATTTAAGCCAGAAACGAAACGACAAACAAAACGACTTCGACGGTTCGGGCCAGAAATAAAATGAACGCACCCAATCCAGCTTTTTGGACCAAATAGTGTTGTTTTGGTTCATTTTAGTCAGTTACGTCACCGCGCAAAACTGTGCCGAAACCATGCCGGCTGCATTTAACGTACAGCTTCGAGCCAAAAATGAAACGAATCCACCGGTTCGGGCCAGAAACAAAACGAACGCACCCAATCCACATTTTTGGACACAATAGTGATGTTTTGGTTCTTTTTGGTCAGTTTCCTTTCTGCGCGGAACTGTGCCAAAAATCATCCCAGCTGCATTTAATGCACTCATTTAGGCTAGAAACGAAACGAGAAACAAAATGACTTCAACGGTTCGGGCCAGAAATAAGATGAACGCACCCAATCCAGCTTTTTGGACCAAATAGTGTTATTTTGGGCCAAAAACGAAACAAACGCATCCAATCCACTTTTTTGACCCAATAGTGATGTTTTGGTTCATTTTGGTCAGTTTCGTTACCATGAGAAACTGTGCCGAAACCTTGCGGCTGCATTTAATGCACCGGTTCGGACAAGAAATGAAATGAATCCACTGGTTCAGTCCAGAAACGAAACGAACACACCCTATCCACTTTTTTGGACAAAATAGTTATGTTTTGGTCAGTTTTGTTACCATGCGAAACTATGCCAACTGCATTTACTGCACTGATTCGGGCCAAAAAACGAATCGAATCCACCGGTTTCGGCCAGAAACAAAACGAACGCAACCAATCAACATTTTTGGACATAATAGTGATGTTTTGATTCATTTTGGTCAGTTTCCTTTCTACGCGGAACTGTGCCAAAAATCATCCCAGCTGCATTTAATGCACTCATTTAGGCCAGAAACGAAACGAGAAACAAAACGACTTCAACGGTTCGGGCCAGAAACAAAACGAACGCACCTAATCCACATTTTTGGACACAATAGTGATGTTTTGGTTCATTTTGGTCAGTCTCCTTTCTGCGCGGAACTGTGCCAAAAATAATCCCAGCTGCATTTAATGCACTCATTTAGGCCAGAAACGAAACGAGAAACAAAACGACTTCAACGGTTCGGGCCAGAAATAAAATGAACGCACCCAATCCAGCTTTTTGGACCAAGTAGTGTTATTTTGGTTCATTTTAGTCAGTTACGTCACCGCGCAAAACTGTGCCGAAACCATGCCGGCTGCATTTAACGTACAGGTTCGAGCCAAAAATGAAACGAATCCATCGGTTCGGGCCAGAAACAAAACGAACGCACCCAATCCACATTTTTTGACACAATAGTGATGTTTTGGTTCATTTTGGTCACTTTCCTTACCACGCGGAACTGTGCCCAAACTCATGCCGGTTGCATTTAATGCATTGATTCGTGCCAGAAACGAAATCAATGTACCCGTTCGGGCCAGAAACAAAATGAAAGCACCCAATCCACATTTTTTGACACAACAGTGATGTTTTGGTTCATTTTGGTCAGTTTCCTTTCGGCGCGGAACTGTGCCAAAAATCATCCCAGCTGCATTTAATGCACTCATTTAGGCAGAAACGAAACGAGAAACAAAACGACTTCAACGGTTCGGGCCAGAAACAAAACGAACGCACCCAATCCACATTTTTGGACACAATAGTGATGTTTTGGTTCATTTTGGTCATTCTCCTTTCTGCGCGGAACGGTGCCAAAAATCATCGCAGCTGCACTTAATGCACTTATTTAGGCCAGAAACGAAACGAGAAACAAAACGACTTCAACGGTTCGGGCCAGAAACAAAACGAACGCACCCAATCCACATTTTTGGACACAATAGTGATGTTTTGGTTCATTTTGGTCAGTTTCCTTTCTGCGCGGAACTGTGCCAAAAATCATCCCAGCTGCATTTAATGCACTCATTTAGGCCAGAAACGAAATGACAAACAAAACGACTTCGACGGTTCGGGCCAGAAATAAAATGAACGCACGCAATCCAGCTTTTTGGACCAAATAGTGTTGTTTTGGTTCATTTTAGTCAGTTACGTCACCGCGCAAAACTGTGCCGAAACCATGCCGGCTGCATTTAACGTACAGCTTCGAGCCAAAAATGAAACGAATCCACCGGTTCGGGCCAGAAACAAAACGAACGCACCCAATCCACATTTTTGGACACAATAGTGATGTTTTGGTTCTTTTTGGTCAGTTTCCTTTCTGCGCGGAACTATGCCAAAAATCATCCCAGCTGCATTTAATGCACTCATTTAGGCTAGAAACGAAACGAGAAACAAAATGACTTCAACGGTTCGGGCCAGAAATAAGATGAACGCACCCAATCCAGCTTTTTGGACCAAATAGTGTTATTTTGGTTCATTTTAGTCAGTTACGTCACCGCGCAAAACTGTGCCGAAACCATGCCGGCTGCATTTAACGTACAGGTTCGAGCCAAAAATGAAACGAATCCATCGGTTCGGGCCAGAAACAAAACGAACGCACCCAATCCACATTTTTTGACACAATAGTGATGTTTTGGTTCTTTTTGGTCAGTTTCCTTACCGCGCGGAACTGTGCCCAAAATCATGCCAGCTGCATTTAATGCATTGATTCATGCCAGAAACGAAATCAATGTACCGGTTCGGGCCAGAAACAAAATGAGCGCACCCAATCCACATTTTTTGACACAATAGTAATGTTTTGGTTCATTTTGGTCAGTTTCCTTACCGCGCAGAACTGTGCCGAAAACCATTCCGGTTGCATTTAATGCATTAATTCATGCTAGAAATGAAACCAATGGACCAGTTTGGGCCAGAAACGAAACAAACGCATCCAATCCACTTTTTTGACCCAATATTGATGTTTTGGTTCATTTTGGTCAGTTTCGTTACCATGAGAAACTGTGCCGAAACCTTGCGAGCTGCATTTAATGCACCGGTTCGGACAAGAAATGAAATGAATCCACCGGTTCAGTCCAGAAACGAAACGAACACACCCTATCCACTTTTTTGGACAAAATAGTTATGTTTTGGTCAGTTTTGTTACCATGCGAAACTATGCCGACTGCATTTACTGCACTGATTCGGGCCAAAAAACGAATCGAATCCACCGGTTTCGGCCAGAAACAAAACGAACGCAACCAATCAACATTTTTGGACATAATAGTGATGTTTTGGTTCATTTTGGTCAGTTTCCTTTCTACGCGGAACTGTGCCTAAAATCATCCCAGCTGCATTTAATGCACTCATTTAGGCCAGAAACGAAACGAGAAACAAAACGACTTCAACGGTTCGGGCCAGAAATAAAATGAACGCACCCAATCTAGCTTTTTGGACCAAATAGTGTTGTTTTGGTTCATTTTAGTCCGTTACGTCACCGCGCAAAACTGTGCCGAAACCATGCCGGCTGCATTTAACGTACAGCTTCGAGCCAAAAATGAAACGAATCCACCGGTTCGGGCCAGAAACAAAACGAACGCACCCAATCCACATTTTTGGACACAATAGTGATGTTTTGGTTCTTTTTGGTCAGTTTCCTTTCTGCGCGGAACTGTGCCAAAAATCATCCCAGCTGCATTTAATGCACTTATTTAGGCTAGAAACGAAACGAGAAACAAAATGACTTCAACGGTTCGGGCCAGAAATAAGATGAACGCACCCAATCCAGCTTTTTGGACCAAATAGTGTTATTTTGGTTCATTTTAGTCAGTTACGTCACCGCGCAAAACTGTGCCAAAACCATTCCGGCTGCATTTAACGTACAGGTTCGAGCCAAAAATGAAACGAATCCATCGGTTCGGGCCAGAAACAAAACGAACGCACCCAATCCACATTTTTTGACACAATAGTGATGTTTTGGTTCATTTTGGTCACTTTCCTAACCGCGCGGAACTGTGCCCAAAATCATGCTGGCTCCATTTAATGCATTGATTCGTGCCAGAAACGAAATCAATGTACCGGTTCGGGCCAGAAACAAAATGAATGCAACCAATCCACATTTTTTGACACAATAGTGATGTTTTGGTTCATTTTGGTCAGTTTCCTTTCTGCGCGGAACGGTGCCAAAAATCATCCCAGCTGCATTTAGTGCACTCATTTAGGCCAGAAACGAAACGACAAACAAAACGACTTTGACGGTTCGGGCCAGAAATAAAATGAACGCACCCAATCCAGCTTTTTGGACCAAATAGTGTTGTTTTGGTTCATTTTAGTCAGTTGCGTCACCGCGCAAAACTGTGCCGAAACCATGCCGGCTGCATTTAACGTACAGCTTCGAGCCAAAAATGAAACGAATCCACCGGTTCGGGCCAGAAACAAAACGAACGCACCCAATCCACATTTTTGGACACAATAGTGATGTTTTGGTTCTTTTTGGTCAGTTTCCTTTCTGCGCGGAACTATGCCAAAAATCATCCCAGCTGCATTTAATGCACTCATTTAGGCTAGAAACGAAACGAGAAACAAAATGACTTCAACGGTTCGGGCCAGAAATAAGATGAACGCACCCAATCCAGCTTTTTGGACCAAATAGTGTTATTTTGGTTCATTTTAGTCAGTTACGTCACCACGCAAAACTGTGCCGAAACCATGCCGGCTGCATTTAACGTACAGGTTCGAGCCAAAAATGAAACGAATCCATCGGTTCGGGCCAGAAACAAAACGAACGCACCCAATCCACATTTTTTGACACAATAGTGATGTTTTGGTTCTTTTTGGTCAGTTTCCTTACCGCGCGGAACTGTGCCCAAAATCATGCCAGCTGCATTTAATGCATTGATTCATGCCAGAAACGAAATCAATGTACCGGTTCGGGCCAGAAACAAAATGAGCGCACCCAATCCACATTTTTTGACACAATAGTAATGTTTTGGTTCATTTTGGTCAGTTTCCTTACCGCGCAGAACTGTGCCGAAAACCATTCCGGTTGCATTTAATGCATTAATTCATGCTAGAAATGAAACCAATGGACCAGTTTGGGCCAGAAACGAAACAAACGCATCCAATCCACTTTTTTGACCCAATAGTGATGTTTTGGTTCATTTTGGTCAGTTTCGTTACCATGAGAAACTGTGCCGAAACCTTGCGAGCTGCATTTAATGCACCGGTTCGGACAAGAAATGAAATGAATCCACCGGTTCAGTCCAGAAATGAAACGAACACACTCTATCCACTATTTTTGGACAAAATAGTTATGTTTTGGTCAGTTTTGTTACCATGCGAAACTATGCCGACTGCATTTACTGCACTGATTCGGGCCAAAAAACGAATCAAATCCACCGGTTTCGGCCAGAAACAAAACGAACGCAACCAATCAACATTTTTGGACATAATAGTGATGTTTTGATTCATTTTGGTCAGTTTCCTTTCTACGCGGAACTGTGCCAAAAATCATACCAGCTGCATTTAATGCACTCATTTAGGCCAGAAACGAAACGAGAAACAAAACGACTTCAACGGTTCGGGCCAGAAACAAAACGAACGCACCCAATCCACATTTTTGGACACAATAGTGATGTTTTGGTTCATTTTGGTTAGTTTCCTTTCTGCGCGGAACTGTGCCAAAAATCATCCCAGCTGCATTTAATGCACTCATTTAGGCCAGAAACGAAACGACAAACAAAACGACTTCTACGGTTCGGGCCAGAAATAAAATGAACGCACCCAATCCAGCTTTTTGGACCAAATAGTGTTGTTTTGGTTCATTTTAGTCAGTTACGTCACCGCGCAAAACTGTGCCGAAACCATGTCGGCTGCATTTAACGTACAGCTTCGAGCCAAAAATGAAACGAATCCACCGGTTCGGGCCAGAAACAAAACGAACGCACCCAATCCACATTTTTGGACACAATAGTGATGTTTTGGTTCTTTTTGGTCAGTTTCCTTTCTGCGCGGAACTGTGCCAAAAATCATCCCAGCTGCATTTAATGCACCCATTTAGGCTAGAAACGAAACGAGAAACAAAATGACTTCAACGGTTCGGGCCAGAAATAAGATGAACACACCCAATCCAGCTTTTTGGACCAAATAGTGTTATTTTGGTTCATTTTAGTCAGTTACGTCACCGCGCAAAACTGTGCCGAAACCATGCCGGCTGCATTTAACGTACAGGTTCGAGCCAAAAATGAAACGAATCCATCGGTTCGGGCCAGAAACAAAACGAACGCACCCAATCCACATTTTTTGACACAATAGTGATGTTTTGGTTCATTTTGGTCACTTTCCTTACCGCGCGGAACTGTGCCCAAACTCATGCCGGTTGCATTTAATGCATTGATTCGTGCCAGAAACGAAATCAATGTACCGGTTCGGGCCAGAAACAAAATGAAAGCACCCAATCCACATTTTTTGACACAATAGTGATGTTTTGGTTCATTTTGGTCAGTTTCCTTTCTGCGCGGAACGGTGCCAAAAATCATCCCAGCTGCACTTAATGCACTTATTTAGGCCAGAAACGAAACGAGAAACAAAACGACTTCAACGGTTCGGGCCAGAAACAAAACGAACGCACCCAATCCACATTTTTGGACACAATAGTGATGTTTTGGTTCATTTTGGTCAGTTTCCTTTCTGCGCGGAACTGTGCCAAAAATCATCCCAGCTGCATTTAATGCACTCATTTAAGCCAGAAACGAAACGACAAACAAAACGACTTCGACGGTTCGGGCCAGAAATAAAATGAACGCACCCAATCCAGCTTTTTGGACCAAATAGTGTTGTTTTGGTTCATTTTAGTCAGTTACGTCACCGCGCAAAACTGTGCCGAAACCATGCCGGCTGCATTTAACGTACAGCTTCGAGCCAAAAATGAAACGAATCCACCGGTTCGGGCCAGAAACAAAACGAACGCACCCAATCCACATTTTTGGACACAATAGTGATGTTTTGGTTCTTTTTGGTCAGTTTCCTTTCTGCGCGGAACTGTGCCAAAAATCATCCCAGCTGCATTTAATGCACTCATTTAGGCTAGAAACGAAACGAGAAACAAAATGACTTCAACGGTTCGGGCCAGAAATAAGATGAACGCACCCAATCCAGCTTTTTGGACCAAATAGTGTTATTTTGGGCCAAAAACGAAACAAACGCATCCAATCCACTTTTTTGACCCAATAGTGATGTTTTGGTTCATTTTGGTCAGTTTCGTTACCATGAGAAACTGTGCCGAAACCTTGCGGCTGCATTTAATGCACCGGTTCGGACAAGAAATGAAATGAATCCACTGGTTCAGTCCAGAAACGAAACGAACACACCCTATCCACTTTTTTGGACAAAATAGTTATGTTTTGGTCAGTTTTGTTACCATGCGAAACTATGCCGACTGCATTTACTGCACTGATTCGGGCCAAAAAACGAATCGAATCCACCGGTTTCGGCCAGAAACAAAACGAACGCAACCAATCAACATTTTTGGACATAATAGTGATGTTTTGATTCATTTTGGTCAGTTTCCTTTCTACGCGGAACTGTGCCAAAAATCATCCCAGCTGCATTTAATGCACTCATTTAGGCCAGAAACGAAACGAGAAACAAAACGACTTCAACGGTTCGGGCCAGAAACAAAACGAACGCACCTAATCCACATTTTTGGACACAATAGTGATGTTTTGGTTCATTTTGGTCAGTCTCCTTTCTGCGCGGAACTGTGCCAAAAATAATCCCAGCTGCATTTAATGCACTCATTTAGGCCAGAAACGAAACGAGAAACAAAACGACTTCAACGGTTCGGGCCAGAAATAAAATGAACGCACCCAATCCAGCTTTTTGGACCAAGTAGTGTTATTTTGGTTCATTTTAGTCAGTTACGTCACCGCGCAAAACTGTGCCGAAACCATGCCGGCTGCATTTAACGTACAGGTTCGAGCCAAAAATGAAACGAATCCATCGGTTCGGGCCAGAAACAAAACGAACGCACCCAATCCACATTTTTTGACACAATAGTGATGTTTTGGTTCATTTTGGTCACTTTCCTTACCGCGCGGAACTGTGCCCAAACTCATGCCGGTTGCATTTAATGCATTGATTCGTGCCAGAAACGAAATCAATGTACCCGTTCGGGCCAGAAACAAAATGAAAGCACCCAATCCACATTTTTTGACACAATAGTGATGTTTTGGTTCATTTTGGTCAGTTTCCTTTCGGCGCGGAACTGTGCCAAAAATCATCCCAGCTGCATTTAATGCACTCATTTAGGCAGAAACGAAACGAGAAACAAAACGACTTCAACGGTTCGGGCCAGAAACAAAACGAACGCACCCAATCCACATTTTTGGACACAATAGTGATGTTTTGGTTCATTTTGGTCATTCTCCTTTCTGCGCGGAACGGTGCCAAAAATCATCGCAGCTGCACTTAATGCACTTATTTAGGCCAGAAACGAAACGAGAAACAAAACGACTTCAACGGTTCGGGCCAGAAACAAAACGAACGCACCCAATCCACATTTTTGGACACAATAGTGATGTTTTGGTTCATTTTGGTCAGTTTCCTTTCTGCGCGGAACTGTGCCAAAAATCATCCCAGCTGCATTTAATGCACTCATTTAGGCCAGAAACGAAATGACAAACAAAACGACTTCGACGGTTCGGGCCAGAAATAAAATGAACGCACGCAATCCAGCTTTTTGGACCAAATAGTGTTGTTTTGGTTCATTTTAGTCAGTTACGTCACCGCGCAAAACTGTGCCGAAACCATGCCGGCTGCATTTAACGTACAGCTTCGAGCCAAAAATGAAACGAATCCACCGGTTCGGGCCAGAAACAAAACGAACGCACCCAATCCACATTTTTGGACACAATAGTGATGTTTTGGTTCTTTTTGGTCAGTTTCCTTTCTGCGCGGAACTATGCCAAAAATCATCCCAGCTGCATTTAATGCACTCATTTAGGCTAGAAACGAAACGAGAAACAAAATGACTTCAACGGTTCGGGCCAGAAATAAGATGAACGCACCCAATCCAGCTTTTTGGACCAAATAGTGTTATTTTGGTTCATTTTAGTCAGTTACGTCACCGCGCAAAACTGTGCCGAAACCATGCCGGCTGCATTTAACGTACAGGTTCGAGCCAAAAATGAAACGAATCCATCGGTTCGGGCCAGAAACAAAACGAACGCACCCAATCCACATTTTTTGACACAATAGTGATGTTTTGGTTCTTTTTGGTCAGTTTCCTTACCGCGCGGAACTGTGCCCAAAATCATGCCAGCTGCATTTAATGCATTGATTCATGCCAGAAACGAAATCAATGTACCGGTTCGGGCCAGAAACAAAATGAGCGCACCCAATCCACATTTTTTGACACAATAGTAATGTTTTGGTTCATTTTGGTCAGTTTCCTTACCGCGCAGAACTGTGCCGAAAACCATTCCGGTTGCATTTAATGCATTAATTCATGCTAGAAATGAAACCAATGGACCAGTTTGGGCCAGAAACGAAACAAACGCATCCAATCCACTTTTTTGACCCAATATTGATGTTTTGGTTCATTTTGGTCAGTTTCGTTACCATGAGAAACTGTGCCGAAACCTTGCGAGCTGCATTTAATGCACCGGTTCGGACAAGAAATGAAATGAATCCACCGGTTCAGTCCAGAAACGAAACGAACACACCCTATCCACTTTTTTGGACAAAATAGTTATGTTTTGGTCAGTTTTGTTACCATGCGAAACTATGCCGACTGCATTTACTGCACTGATTCGGGCCAAAAAACGAATCGAATCCACCGGTTTCGGCCAGAAACAAAACGAACGCAACCAATCAACATTTTTGGACATAATAGTGATGTTTTGGTTCATTTTGGTCAGTTTCCTTTCTACGCGGAACTGTGCCTAAAATCATCCCAGCTGCATTTAATGCACTCATTTAGGCCAGAAACGAAACGAGAAACAAAACGACTTCAACGGTTCGGGCCAGAAATAAAATGAACGCACCCAATCTAGCTTTTTGGACCAAATAGTGTTGTTTTGGTTCATTTTAGTCCGTTACGTCACCGCGCAAAACTGTGCCGAAACCATGCCGGCTGCATTTAACGTACAGCTTCGAGCCAAAAATGAAACGAATCCACCGGTTCGGGCCAGAAACAAAACGAACGCACCCAATCCACATTTTTGGACACAATAGTGATGTTTTGGTTCTTTTTGGTCAGTTTCCTTTCTGCGCGGAACTGTGCCAAAAATCATCCCAGCTGCATTTAATGCACTCATTTAGGCTAGAAACGAAACGAGAAACAAAATGACTTCAACGGTTCGGGCCAGAAATAAGATGAACGCACCCAATCCAGCTTTTTGGACCAAATAGTGTTATTTTGGTTCATTTTAGTCAGTTACGTCACCGCGCAAAACTGTGCCGAAACCATTCCGGCTGCATTTAACGTACAGGTTCGAGCCAAAAATGAAACGAATCCATCGGTTCGGGCCAGAAACAAAACGAACGCACCCAATCCACATTTTTTGACACAATAGTGATGTTTTTGTTCATTTTGGTCACTTTCCTAACCGCGCGGAACTGTGCCCAAAATCATGCTGGCTCCATTTAATGCATTGATTCGTGCCAGAAACGAAATCAATGTACCGGTTCGGGCCAGAAACAAAATGAATGCAACCAATCCACATTTTTTGACACAATAGTGATGTTTTGGTTCATTTTGGTCAGTTTCCTTTCCGCGCGGAAATGTGCCAAAAATCATCCCAGCTGCATTTAATGCACTCATTTAGGCCAGAAACGAAACGACAAACAAAACGACTTCGACGGTTCGGGCCAGAAATAAAATGAACGCACCCAATCCAGCTTTTTGGACCAAATAGTGTTGTTTTGGTTCATTTTAGTCAGTTACGTCACCGCGCAAAACTGTGCCGAAACCATGCCGGCTGCATTTAACGTACAGCTTCGAGCCAAAAATGAAACGAATCCACCGGTTCGGGCCAGAAACAAAACGAACGCACCCAATCCACATTTTTGGACACAATAGTGATGTTTTGGTTCTTTTTGGTCAGTTTCCTTTCTGCGCAGAACTATGCCAAAAATCATCCCAGCTGCATTTAATGCACTCATTTAGGCTAGAAACGAAACGAGAAACAAAATGACTTCAACGGTTCGGGCCAGAAATAAGATGAACGCACCCAATCCAGCTTTTTGGACCAAATAGTGTTATTTTGGTTCATTTTAGTCAGTTACGTCACCGCGCAAAACTGTGCCGAAACCATGCCGGCTGCATTTAACGTACAGGTTCGAGCCAAAAATGAAACGAATCCATCGGTTCGGGCCAGAAACAAAACGAACGCACCCAATCCACATTTTTTGACACAATAGTGATGTTTTGGTTCTTTTTGGTCAGTTTCCTTACCGCGCGGAACTGTGCCCAAAATCATGCCAGCTGCATTTAATGCATTGATTCATGCCAGAAACGAAATCAATGTACCGGTTCGGGCCAGAAACAAAATGAGCGCACCCAATCCACATTTTTTGACACAATAGTAATGTTTTGGTTCATTTTGGTCAGTTTCCTTACCGCGCAGAACTGTGCCGAAAACCATTCCGGTTGCATTTAATGCATTAATTCATGCTAGAAATGAAACCAATGGACCAGTTTGGGCCAGAAACGAAACAAACGCATCCAATCCACTTTTTTGACCCAATAGTGATGTTTTGGTTCATTTTGGTCAGTTTCGTTACCATGAGAAACTGTGCCGAAACCTTGCGAGCTGCATTTAATGCACCGGTTCGGACAAGAAATGAAATGAATCCACCGGTTCAGTCCAGAAACGAAACGAACACACTCTATCCACTATTTTTGGACAAAATAGTTATGTTTTGGTCAGTTTTGTTACCATGCGAAACTATGCCGACTGCATTTACTGCACTGATTCGGGCCAAAAAACGAATCGAATCCACCGGTTTCGGCCAGAAACAAAACGAACGCACCCAATCCACATTTTTGGACACAATAGTGATGTTTTGGTTCATTTTGGTCAGTTTCCTTTCTGCGCGGAACTGTGCCAAAAATCATCCCAGCTGCATTTAATGCACTCATTTAGGCCAGAAACGAAACGACAAACAAAACGACTTCGACGGTTCGGGCCAGAAATAAAATGAACGCACCCAATCCAGCTTTTTGGACCAAATAGTGTTGTTTTGGTTCATTTTAGTCCGTAACGTCACCGCGCAAAACTGTGCCGAAACCATGCCGGCTGCATTTAACGTACAGCTTCGAGCCAAAAATGAAACGAATCCACCGGTTCGGGCCAGAAACAAAACGAACGCACCCAATCCACATTTTTGGACACAATAGTGATGTTTTGGTTCTTTTTGGTCAGTTTCCTTTCTGCGCGGAACTGTGCCAAAAATCATCCCAGCTGCATTTAATGCACTCATTTAGGCTAGAAACGAAACGAGAAACAAAATGACTTCAACGGTTCGGGCCAGAAATAAGATGAACGCACCCAATCCAGCTTTTTGGACCAAATAGTGTTATTTTGGTTCATTTTAGTCAGTTACGTCACCGCGCAAAACTGTGCCGAAACCATGCCGGCTGCATTTAACGTACAGGTTCGAGCCAAAAATGAAACGAATCCATCGGTTCGGGCCAGAAACAAAACGAACGCACCCAATCCACATTTTTTGACACAATAGTGATGTTTTAGTTCATTTTGGTCACTTTCCTTACCGCGCGGAACTGTGCCCAAAATCATGCCGGTTGCATTTAATGCATTGATTCGTGCCAGAAACGAAATCAATGTACCGGTTCGGGCCAGAAACAAAATGAAAGCACCCAATCCACATTTTTTGACACAATAGTGATGTTTTGGTTCATTTTGGTCAGTTTCCTTTCTGCGCGGAACGGTGCCAAAAATCATCCCAGCTGCACTTAATGCACTTATTTAGGCCAGAAACGAAACGAGAAACAAAACGACTTCAACGGTTCGGGAAAAAAACAAAACGAACGCACCCAATCCACATTTTTGGACACAATAGTGATGTTTTGGTTCATTTTGGTCAGTTTCCTTTCTGCGCGGAACTGTGCCAAAAATCATCCCAGCTGCATTTAATGCACTCATTTAGGCCAGAAACGAAACGACAAACAAAACGACTTCGACGGTTCGGGCCAGAAATAAAATGAACGCACCCAATCCAGCTTTTTGGACCAAATAGTGTTGTTTTGGTTCATTTTAGTCCGTTACGTCACCGCGCAAAACTGTGCCGAAACCATGCCGGCTGCATTTAACGTACAGCTTCGAGCCAAAAATGAAACGAATCCACCGGTTCGGGCCAGAAACAAAACGAACGCACCCAATCCACATTTTTGGACACAATAGTGATGTTTTGGTTCTTTTTGGTCAGTTTCCTTTCTGCGCGGAACTGTGCCAAAAATCATCCCAGCTGCATTTAATGCACTCATTTAGGCTAGAAACGAAACGAGAAACAAAATGACTTCAATGGTTCGGGCCAGAAATAAGATGAACGCACCCAATCCAGCTTTTTGGACCAAATAGTGTTATTTTGGTTCATTTTAGTCAGTTACGTCACCGCGCAAAACTGTGCCGAAACCATGCCGGCTGCATTTAACGTACAGGTTCGAGCCAAAAATGAAACGAATCCATCGGTTCGGGCCAGAAACAAAACGAACGCACCCAATCCACATTTTTTGACACAATAGTGATGTTTTTGTTCATTTTGGTCACTTTCCTAACCGCGCGGAACTGTGCCCAAAATCATGCTGGCTCCATTTAATGCATTGATTCGTGCCAGAAACGAAATCAATGTACCGGTTCGGGCCAGAAACAAAATGAATGCAACCAATCCACATTTTTTGACACAATAGTGATGTTTTGGTTCATTTTGGTCAGTTTCCTTTCTGCGCGGAAATGTGCCAAAAATCATCCCAGCTGCATTTAATGCACTCATTTAGGCCAGAAACGAAACGACAAACAAAACGACTTCGACGGTTCGGGCCAGAAATAAAATGAACGCACCCAATCCAGCTTTTTGGACCAAATAGTGTTGTTTTGGTTCATTTTAGTCAGTTACGTCACCGCGCAAAACTGTGCCGAAACCATGCCGGCTGCATTTAACGTACAGCTTCGAGCCAAAAATGAAACGAATCCACCGGTTCGGGCCAGAAACAAAACGAACGCACCCAATCCACATTTTTGGACACAATAGTGATGTTTTGGTTCTTTTTGGTCAGTTTCCTTTCTGCGCAGAACTATGCCAAAAATCATCCCAGCTGCATTTAATGCACTCATTTAGGCTAGAAACGAAACGAGAAACAAAATGACTTCAACGGTTCGGGCCAGAAATAAGATGAACGCACCCAATCCAGCTTTTTGGACCAAATAGTGTTATTTTGGTTCATTTTAGTCAGTTACGTCACCGCGCAAAACTGTGCCGAAACCATGCCGGCTGCATTTAACGTACAGGTTCGAGCCAAAAATGAAACGAATCCATCGGTTCGGGCCAGAAACAAAACGAACGCACCCAATCCACATTTTTTGACACAATAGTGATGTTTTGGTTCTTTTTGGTCAGTTTCCTTACCGCGCGGAACTGTGCCCAAAATCATGCCAGCTGCATTTAATGCATTGATTCATGCCAGAAACGAAATCAATGTACCGGTTCGGGCCAGAAACAAAATGAGCGCACCCAATCCACATTTTTTGACACAATAGTAATGTTTTGGTTCATTTTGGTCAGTTTCCTTACCGCGCAGAACTGTGCCGAAAACCATTCCGGTTGCATTTAATGCATTAATTCATGCTAGAAATGAAACCAATGGACCAGTTTGGGCCAGAAACGAAACAAACGCATCCAATCCACTTTTTTGACCCAATAGTGATGTTTTGGTTCATTTTGGTCAGTTTCGTTACCATGAGAAACTGTGCCGAAACCTTGCGAGCTGCATTTAATGCACCGGTTCGGACAAGAAATGAAATGAATCCACCGGTTCAGTCCAGAAACGAAACGAACACACTCTATCCACTATTTTTGGACAAAATAGTTATGTTTTGGTCAGTTTTGTTACCATGCGAAACTATGCCGACTGCATTTACTGCACTGATTCGGGCCAAAAAACGAATCGAATCCACCGGTTTCGGCCAGAAACAAAACGAACGCACCCAATCCACATTTTTGGACACAATAGTGATGTTTTGGTTCATTTTGGTCAGTTTCCTTTCTGCGCGGAACTGTGCCAAAAATCATCCCAGCTGCATTTAATGCACTCATTTAGGCCAGAAACGAAACGACAAACAAAACGACTTCGACGGTTCGGGCCAGAAATAAAATGAACGCACCCAATCCAGCTTTTTGGACCAAATAGTGTTGTTTTGGTTCATTTTAGTCCGTAACGTCACCGCGCAAAACTGTGCCGAAACCATGCCGGCTGCATTTAACGTACAGCTTCGAGCCAAAAATGAAACGAATCCACCGGTTCGGGCCAGAAACAAAACGAACGCACCCAATCCACATTTTTGGACACAATAGTGATGTTTTGGTTCTTTTTGGTCAGTTTCCTTTCTGCGCGGAACTGTGCCAAAAATCATCCCAGCTGCATTTAATGCACTCATTTAGGCTAGAAACGAAACGAGAAACAAAATGACTTCAACGGTTCGGGCCAGAAATAAGATGAACGCACCCAATCCAGCTTTTTGGACCAAATAGTGTTATTTTGGTTCATTTTAGTCAGTTACGTCACCGCGCAAAACTGTGCCGAAACCATGCCGGCTGCATTTAACGTACAGGTTCGAGCCAAAAATGAAACGAATCCATCGGTTCGGGCCAGAAACAAAACGAACGCACCCAATCCACATTTTTTGACACAATAGTGATGTTTTAGTTCATTTTGGTCACTTTCCTTACCGCGCGGAACTGTGCCCAAAATCATGCCGGTTGCATTTAATGCATTGATTCGTGCCAGAAACGAAATCAATGTACCGGTTCGGGCCAGAAACAAAATGAAAGCACCCAATCCACATTTTTTGACACAATAGTGATGTTTTGGTTCATTTTGGTCAGTTTCCTTTCTGCGCGGAACGGTGCCAAAAATCATCCCAGCTGCACTTAATGCACTTATTTAGGCCAGAAACGAAACGAGAAACAAAACGACTTCAACGGTTCGGGAAAAAAACAAAACGAACGCACCCAATCCACATTTTTGGACACAATAGTGATGTTTTGGTTCATTTTGGTCAGTTTCCTTTCTGCGCGGAACTGTGCCAAAAATCATCCCAGCTGCATTTAATGCACTCATTTAGGCCAGAAACGAAACGACAAACAAAACGACTTCGACGGTTCGGGCCAGAAATAAAATGAACGCACCCAATCCAGCTTTTTGGACCAAATAGTGTTGTTTTGGTTCATTTTAGTCCGTTACGTCACCGCGCAAAACTGTGCCGAAACCATGCCGGCTGCATTTAACGTACAGCTTCGAGCCAAAAATGAAACGAATCCACCGGTTCGGGCCAGAAACAAAACGAACGCACCCAATCCACATTTTTGGACACAATAGTGATGTTTTGGTTCTTTTTGGTCAGTTTCCTTTCTGCGCGGAACTGTGCCAAAAATCATCCCAGCTGCATTTAATGCACTCATTTAGGCTAGAAACGAAACGAGAAACAAAATGACTTCAATGGTTCGGGCCAGAAATAAGATGAACGCACCCAATCCAGCTTTTTGGACCAAATAGTGTTATTTTGGTTCATTTTAGTCAGTTACGTCACCGCGCAAAACTGTGCCGAAACCATGCCGGCTGCATTTAACGTACAGGTTCGAGCCAAAAATGAAACGAATCCATCGGTTCGGGCCAGAAACAAAACGAACGCACCCAATCCACATTTTTTGACACAATAGTGATGTTTTGGTTCATTTTGGTCACTTTCCTTACCGCGCGGAACTGTGCCCAAAATCATGCCGGCTCCATTTAATGCATTGATTCGTGCCAGAAACGAAATCAATGTACCGGTTCGGGCCAGAAACAAAATGAATGCAACCAATCCACATTTTTTGACACAATAGTGATGTTTTGGTTCATTTTGGTCAGTTTCCTTTCTGCGCGGAACGGTACCAAAAATCATCCCAGCTGCATTTAATGCACTCATTTAGGCCAGAAACGAAACGACAAACAAAACGACTTCGACGGTTCGGGCCAGAAATAAAATGAACGCACCCAATCCTGCTTTTTGGACCAAATAGTGTTGTTTTGGTTCATTTTAGTCAGTTACGTCACCGCGCAAAACTGTGCCGAAACCATGCCGGCTGCATTTAACGTACAGCTTCGAGCCAAAAATGAAACGAATCCACCGGTTCGGGCCAGAAACAAAACGAACGCACCCAATCCACATTTCTGGACACAATAGTGATGTTTTGGTTCTTTTTGGTCAGTTTCCTTTCTGCGCGGAACTGTGCCAAAAATCATCCCAGCTGCATTTAATGCACTCATTTAGTCTAGAAACGACACGAGAAACAAAATGACTTCAACGGTTCGGGCCAGAAATAAGATGAACGCACCCAATCCAGCTTTTTGGACCAAATAGTGTTATTTTGGTTCATTTTAGTCAGTTACGTCACCGCGCAAAACTGTGCCGAAACCATGCCGGCTGCATTTAACGTACAGGTTCGAGCCAAAAATGAAACGAATCCATCGGTTCGGGCTAGAAACAAAACGAACGCACCCAATCCACATTTTTTGACACAATAGTGATGTTTTGGTTCTTTTTGGTCAGTTTCCTTACCGCACGGAACTGTGCCCAAAATCATGCCGGCTGCATTTAATGCATTGATTCATGCCAGAAACGAAATCAATGTACCGGTTCGGGCCAGAAACAAAATGAGCGCACCCAATCCACATTTTTTGACACAATAGTAATGTTTTGGTTCATTTTGGTCAGTTTCCTTACCGCGCAGAACTGTGCCGAAAACCATTCCGGTTGCATTTAATGCATTAATTCATGCTAGAAATGAAACCAATGGACCAGTTTGGGCCAGAAACGAAACAAACGCATCCAATCCACTTTTTTGACCCCATAGTGATGTTTTGGTTCATTTTGGTCAGTTTCGTTACCCTGAGAAACTGTGCCGAAACCTTGCGAGCTGCATTTAATGCACCGGTTCGGACAAGAAATGAAATGAATCCACCGGTTCAGTCCAGAAACGAAACGAACACACCCTATCCACTTTTTTGGACAAAATAGTTATGTTTTGGTCAGTTTTGTTACCATGCGAAACTATGCCGACTGCATTTACTACACTGATTCGGGCCAAAAAACGAATCGAATCCACCGGTTTCGGCCAGAAACAAAACGAACGCAACCAATCAACATTTTTGGACATAATAGTGATGTTTTGGTTCATTTTGGTCAGTTTCCTTTCTACGCGGAACTGTGCCAAAAATAATCCCAGCTGCATTTAATGCACTCATTTAGGCCAGAAACGAAACGAGAAACAAAACGACTTCAACGGTTCGGGCCAGAAACAAAACGAACGCACCCAATCCACATTTTTGGACACAATAGTGATGTTTTGGTTCATTTTGGTCATTCTCCTTTCTGCGCGGAACTGTGCCAAAAATCATCCCAGCTGCATTTAATGCACTCATTTAGGCCAGAAACGAAACGAGAAACAAAACGACTTCAACGGTTCGGGCCAGAAATAAAATGAACGCACCCAATCCAGCTTTTTGGACCAAGTAGTGTTATTTTGGTTCATTTTAGTCAGTTACGTCACCGCGCAAAACTGTGCCGAAACCATGCCGGCTGCATTTAACGTACAGGTTCGAGCCAAAAATGAAACGAATCCATCGGTTCGGGCCAGAAACAAAACGAACGCACCCAATCCACATTTTTTGACACAATAGTGATGTTTTGGTTCATTTTGGTCACTTTCCTTACCGCGCGGAACTGTGCCCAAAATCATGCCGGTTGCATTTAATGCATTGATTCGTGCCAGAAACGAAATCAATGTACCGGTTCGGGCCAGAAACAAAATGAAAGCACCCAATCCACATTTTTTGACACAATAGTGATGTTTTGGTTCATTTTGGTCAGTTTCCTTTCTGCGCGGAACGGTGCCAAAAATCATCCCAGCTGCACTTAATGCACTTATTTAGGCCAGAAACGAAACGAGAAACAAAACGACTTCAACGGTTCGGGCCAGAAACAAAACGAACGCACCCAATCCACATTTTTGGACACAATAGTGATGTTTTGGTTCATTTTGGTCAGTTTCCTTTCTGCGCGAAACTGTGCCAAAAATCATTCCAGCTGTATTTAATGCACTCATTTAGGCCAGAAACGAAACGACAAACAAAACGACTTCGACGGTTCGGGCCAGAAATAAAATGAACCCACCCAATCCAGCTTTTTGGACCAAATAGTGTTGTTTTGGTTCATTTTAGTCCGTTACGTCACCGCGCAAAACTGTGCCGAAACCATGCCGGCTGCATTTAACGTACAGCTTCGAGCCAAAAATGAAACGAATCCACCGGTTCGGGCCAGAAACAAAACGAACGCACCCAATCCACATTTTTGGACACAATAGTGATGTTTTGGTTCTTTTTGGTCAGTTTCCTTTCTGTGCGGAACTGTGCCAAAAATCATCCCAGCTGCATTTAATGCACTCATTTAGGCTAGAAATGAAACAAGAAACAAAATGACTTCAACGGTTCGGGCCAGAAATAAGATGAACGCACCCAATCCAGCTTTTTGGACAAAATAGTGTTATTTTGGTTCATTTTAGTCAGTTACGTCACCGCGCAAAACTGTGCCGAAACCATGCCGGCTGCATTTAACGTACAGGTTCGAGCCAAAAATGAAACGAATCCATCGGTTCGGGCTAGAAACAAAATGAACGCACCCAATCCACATTTTTTGACACAATAGTGATGTTTTGGTTCTTTTTGGTCAGTTTCCTTACCGCACGGAACTGTGCCCAAAATCATGCCGGCTGCATTTAATGCATTGATTCATGCCAGAAACGAAATCAATGTACCGGTTCGGGCCAGAAACAAAATGAGCGCACCCAATCCACATTTTTTGACACAATAGTAATGTTTTGGTTCATTTTGGTCAGTTTCCTTACCGCGCAGAACTGTGCCGAAAACCATTCCGGTTGCATTTAATGCATTAATTCATGCTAGAAATGAAACCAATGGACCAGTTTGGGCCAGAAACGAAACAAACGCATCCAATCCACTTTTTTGACCCAATAGTGATGTTTTGGTTCATTTTGGTCAGTTTCGTTACCCTGAGAAACTGTGCCGAAACCTTGCGAGCTGCATTTAATGCACCGGTTCGGACAAGAAATGAAATGAATCCACCGGTTCAGTACAGAAACGAAACGAACACACCCTATCCACTTTTTTGGACAAAAGAGTTATGTTTTGGTCAGTTTTGTTACCATGCGAAACTATGCCGACTGCATTTACTGCACTGATTCGGGCCAAAAAACGAATCGAATCCACCGGTTTCGGCCAGAAACAAAACGAACGCAACCAATCAACATTTTTGGACATAATAGTGATGTTTTGGTTCATTTTGGTCAGTTTCCTTTCTACGCGGAACTGTGCCAAAAATCATCCCAGCTGCATTTAATGCACTCATTTAGGCCAGAAACGAAACGAGAAACAAAACGACTTCAACGGTTCGGGCCAGAAACAAAACGAACGGACCCAATCCACATTTTTGGACACAATAGTGATGTTTTGGTTCATTTTGGTCATTCTCCTTTCTGCGCGGAACTGTGCCAAAAATCATCCCAGCTGTATTTAATGCACTCATTTAGGACAGAAACGAAACGAGAAACAAAACGACTTCAACGGTTCGGGCCAGAAATAAAATGAACGCACCCAATCCAGCTTTTTGGACCAAGTAGTGTTATTTTGGTTCATTTTAGTCAGTTACGTCACCGCGCAAAACTGTGCCGAAACCATGCCGGCTGCATTTAACGTACAGGTTCGAGCCAAAAATGAAACGAATCCATCGGTTCGGGCCAGAAACAAAATGAACGCACCCAATCCACATTTTTTGACACAATAGTGATGTTTTGGTTCATTTTGGTCACTTTCCTTACCGCGCGGAACTGTGCCCAAAATCATGCCGGCTCCATTTAATGCATTGATTCATGCCAGAAACGAAATCAATGTACCGGTTCGGGCCAGAAACAAAATGAATGCAACCAATCCACATTTTTTGACACAATAGTGATGTTTTGGTTCATTTTGGTCAGTTTCCTTTCTGCGCGGAACGGTGCCAAAAATCATCCCAGCTGCATTTAATGCGCTCATTGAGGCCAGAAACGAAACGACAAACAAAACGACTTCGACGGTTCAGGCCAGAAATAAAATGAACGCACCCAATCCAGCTTTTTGGACCAAATAGTGTTGTTTTGGTTCATTTTAGTCAGTTACGTCACCGCGCAAAACTGTGCCGAAACCATGCCGGCTGCATTTAACGTACAGCTTCGAGCCAAAAATGAAACGAATCCACCGGTTCGGGCCAGAAACAAAACGAACGCACCCAATCCACATTTTTGGACACAATAGTGATGTTTTGGTTCTTTTTGGTCAGTTTCCTTTCTGCGCGGAACTGTGCCAAAAATCATCCCAGCTGCATTTAATGCACTCATTTAGGCTAGAAACGAAACGAGAAACAAAATGACTTCAACGGTTCGGGCTAGAAATAAGATGAACGCACCCAATCCAGCTTTTTGGACCAAATAGTGTTATTTTGGTTCATTTTAGTCAGTTACGTCACCGCGCAAAACTGTGCCGAAACCATGCCGGCTACATTTAACGTACAGGTTCGAGCCAAAAATGAAACGAATCCATCGGTTCGGGCTAGAAACAAAACGAACGCACCCAATCCACATTTTTTGACACAATAGTGATGTTTTGGTTCTTTTTGGTCAGTTTCCTTACCGCACGGAACTGTGCCCAAAATCATGCCGGCTGCATTTAATGCATTGATTCATGCCAGAAACGAAATCAATGTACCGGTTCGGGCCAGAAACAAAATGAGCGCACCCAATCCACATTTTTTGACACAATAGTAATGTTTTGGTTCATTTTGGTCAGTTTCCTTACCGCGCAGAACTGTGCCGAAAACCATTCCGGTTGCATTTAATGCATTAATTCATGCTAGAAATGAAACCAATGGACTAGTTTGGGCCAGAAACGAAACAAACGCATCCAATCCACTTTTTTGACCCAATAGTGATGTTTTGGTTCATTTTGGTCAGTTTCGTTACCCTGAGAAACTGTGCCGAAACCTTGCGAGCTGCATTTAATGCACCGGTTCGGACAAGAAATGAAATGAATCCACCGGTTCAGTCCAGAAACGAAACGAACACACCCTATCCACTTTTTTGGACAAAATAGTTATGTTTTGGTCAGTTTTGTTACCATGCGAAACTATGCCGACTGCATTTACTGCACTGATTCGGGCCAAAAAACGAATCGAATCCACCGGTTTCGGCCAGAAACAAAACGAACGCAACCAATCAACATTTTTGGACATAATAGTGATGTTTTGGTTCATTTTGGTCAGTTTCCTTTCTACACGGAACTGTGCCAAAAATCATCCCAGCTGCATTTAATGCACTCATTTAGGCCAGAAACGAAACGAGAAACAAAACGACTTCAACGGTTCGGGCCAGAAACAAAACGAACGCACCCAATCCACATTTTTGGACACAATAGTGATGTTTTGGTTCATTTTGGTCATTCTCCTTTCTGCGCGGAACTGTGCCAAAAATCATCCCAGCTGCATTTAATGCACTCATTTAGGCCAGAAACGAAACGAGAAACAAAACGACTTCAACGGTTCGGGCCAGAAATAAAATGAACGCACCCAATCTAGCTTTTTGGACCAAGTAGTGTTATTTTGGTTCATTTTAGTCAGTTACGTCACCGCGCAAAACTGTGCCGAAACCATGCCGGCTGCATTTAACGTACAGGTTCGAGCCAAAAATGAAACGAATCCATCGGTTCGGGCCAGAAACAAAACGAACGCACCCAATCCACATTTTTTGACACAATAGTGATGTTTTGGTTCATTTTGGTCACTTTCCTTACCGCGCGGAACTGTGCCCAAAATCATGCCGGCTGCATTTAATGCATTAATTCGTGCCAGAAACGAAATCAATGTACCGGTTCGGTCCAGAAACAAAACGAACGCACACAATCCACATTTTTGGACACAATAGTGATGTTTTGGTTCATTTTGGTCAGTTTCCTTTCTGCGCGGAACTGTGCCAAAAATCATCCCAGCTGCATTTAATGCACTCATTTAGGCCAGAAACGAAACGACAAACAAAACGACTTCGACGGTTCGGGCCAGAAATAAAATGAACGCACCCAATCCAGCTTTTTGGACCAAATAGTGTTGTTTTGGTTCATTTTAGTCAGTTACGTCACCGCGCAAAACTGTGCCGAAACCATGCCGGCTGCATTTAACGTACAGCTTCGAGCCGAAAATGAAACGAATCCACCGGTTCGGGCCAGAAACAAAACGAACGCACCCAATCCACATTTTTGGACACAATAGTGATGTTTTGGTTCTTTTTGGTCAGTTTCCTTTCTGCGCGGAACTGTGCCAAAAATCATCCCAGCTGCATTTAATGCACTCATTTAGGCTAGAAACGAAACGAGAAACAAAATGACTTCAACGGTTCGGGCCAGAAATAAGATGAACGCACCCAATCCTGCTTTTTGGACCAAATAGTGTTATTTTGGTTCATTTTAGTCAGTTACGTCACCGCGCAAAACTGTGCCGAAACCATGCCGGCTGCATTTAACGTACAGGTTCGAGCCAAAAATGAAACGAATCCATCGGTTCGGGCCAGAAACA
Organism: Echinochloa phyllopogon; assembly: GCA_033239725.1. NCBI lineage: Eukaryota > Viridiplantae > Streptophyta > Magnoliopsida > Poales > Poaceae > Echinochloa > Echinochloa phyllopogon. Next base: position 38,899,017 of record BTCW01000018.1, read on the forward strand.
AAACGAACGCACCCAATCCACATTTTTTGACACAATAGTGATGTTTTGGTTCATTTTGGTCACTTTCCTTACCGCGCGGAACTGTGCCCAAAATCATGCCGGCTGCATTTAATGCATTAATTCGTGCCAGAAACGAAATCATTGTACCGGTTCGGGCCAGAAACAAAATGAATGCACCCAATCCACATTTTTTGACACAATAGTGATGTTTTGGTTCATTTTGGTCGGTTTCCTTTCTGCGCGGAACTGTGCCAAAAATCATCCCAACTGCATTTAATGCACTCATTTAGGCCAGAAACGAAACGACAAGCAAAACGACTTCGACGGTTCGGGCCAGAAATAAAATGAACGCACCCAATCCAGCTTTTTGGACCAAATAGTGTTGTTTTGGTTCATTTTAGTCAGTTACGTCACCGCGCAAAACTGTGCCGAAACCATGCCGGCTGCATTTAACGTACAGCTTCGAGCCAAAAATGAAACGAATCCACCGGTTCGGGCCAGAAACAAAACGAACGCAACCAATCAACATTTTTGGACATAATAGTGATGTTTTGGTTCATTTTGGTCAGTTTCCTTTCTACACGGAACTGTGCCAAAAATCATCCCAGCTGCATTTAATGCGCTCATTTAGGCCAGAAACGAAACGAGAAACAAAACGACTTCAACGGTTCGGGCCAGAAACAAAACGAACGCACCCAATCCACATTTTTGGACACAATAGTGATGTTTTGGTTCATTTTGGTCATTCTCCTTTCTGCGCGGAACTGTGCCAAAAATCATCCCAGCTGCATTTAATGCACTCATTTAGGCCAGAAACGAAACGAGAAACAAAACGACTTCAACGGTTCGGGCCAGAAATAAAATGAACGCACCCAATCCAGCTTTTTGGACCAAGTAGTGTTATTTTGGTTCATTTTAGTCAGTTACGTCACCGCGCAAAACTGTGCCGAAACCATGCCGGCTGCATTTAACGTACAGGTTCGAGCCAAAAATGAAACGAATCCATCGGTTCGGGCCAGAAACAAAACGAACGCACCCAATCCACATTTTTTGACACAATAGTGATATTTTGGTTCATTTTGGTCACTTTCCTTACCGCGCGGAACTGTGCCCAAAATCATGCCGGCTGCATTTAATGCATTAATTCGTGCCAGAAACGAAATCAATGTACCGGTTCGGGCCAGAAACAAAATGAATGCACCCAATCCACATTTTTTGACACAATAGTGATGTTTTGGTTCATTTTGGTCAGTTTCCTTTCTGCGCGGAACTGTGCCAAAAATCATCCCAACTGCATTTAATGCACTCATTTAGGCCAGAAACGAAACGACAAGCAAAACGACTTCGACGGTTCGGGCCAGAAATAAAATGAACACACCCAATCCAGCTTTTTGGACCAAATAGTGTTGTTTTGGTTCATTTTAGTTAGTTACGTCACCGCGCAAAACTGTGCCGAAACCATGCCGGCTGCATTTAACGTACAGCTTCGAGCCAAAAATGAAACGAATCCACCGGTTCGGGCCAGAAACAAAACGAACGCACCCAATCCACATTTTTGGACACAATAGTGATGTTTTGGTTCTTTTTGGTCAGTTTCCTTTCTGCGCGGAACTGTGCCAAAAATCATCCCAGCTGCATTTAATGCACTCATTTAGGCTAGAAACGAAACGAGAAACAAAACGACTTCAACGGTTCGGGCCAGAAACAAAACGAACGCACCCAATCCACATTTTTGGACACAATAGTGATGTTTTGGTTCATTTTGGTCATTCTCCTTTCTGCGCGGAACTGTGCCAAAAATCATCCCAGCTGCATTTAATGCACTCATTTAGGCCAGAAACGAAACGAGAAACAAAACGACTTCAACGGTTCGGGCCAGAAACAAAACGAACGCACCCAATCCACATTTTTGGACACAATAGTGATGTTTTGGTTCATTTTGGTCATTCTCCTTTCTGCGCGGAACTATGCCAAAAATCATCCCAGCTGCATTTAATGCACTCATTTAGGCCAGAAACGAAACGAGAAACAAAACGACTTCAACGGTTCGGGCCAGAAATAAAATGAACGCACCCAATCTAGCTTTTTGGACCAAGTAGTGTTATTTTGGTTCATTTTAGTCAGTTACGTCACCGCGCAAAACTGTGCCGAAACCATGCCGGCTGCATTTAACGTACAGGTTCGAGCCAAAAATGAAACGAATCCATCGGTTCGGGCCAGAAACAAAACGAACGCACCCAATCCACATTTTTTGACACAATAGTGATGTTTTGGTTCATTTTGGTCACTTTCCTTACCGCGCGGAACTGTGCCCAAAATCATGCCGGCTGCATTTAATGCATTAATTCGTGCCAGAAACGAAATCAATGTACCGGTTCGGTCCAGAAACAAAACGAACGCACACAATCCACATTTTTGGACACAATAGTGATGTTTTGGTTCATTTTGGTCAGTTTCCTTTCTGCGCGGAACTGTGCCAAAAATCATCCCAGCTGCATTTAATGCACTCATTTAGGCCAGAAACGAAACGACAAACAAAACGACTTCGACGGTTCGGGCCAGAAATAAAATGAACGCACCCAATCCAGCTTTTTGGACCAAATAGTGTTGTTTTGGTTCATTTTAGTCAGTTACGTCACCGCGCAAAACTGTGCCGAAACCATGCCGGCTGCATTTAACGTACAGCTTCGAGCCGAAAATGAAACGAATCCACCGGTTCGGGCCAGAAACAAAACGAACGCACCCAATCCACATTTTTGGACACAATAGTGATGTTTTGGTTCTTTTTGGTCAGTTTCCTTTCTGCGCGGAACTGTGCCAAAAATCATCCCAGCTGCATTTAATGCACTCATTTAGGCTAGAAACGAAACGAGAAACAAAATGACTTCAACGGTTCGGGCCAGAAATAAGATGAACGCACCCAATCCTGCTTTTTGGACCAAATAGTGTTATTTTGGTTCATTTTAGTCAGTTACGTCACCGCGCAAAACTGTGCCGAAACCATGCCGGCTGCATTTAACGTACAGGTTCGAGCCAAAAATGAAACGAATCCATCGGTTCGGGCCAGAAACAAAACGAACGCACCCAATCCACATTTTTTGACACAATAGTGATGTTTTGGTTCATTTTGGTCACTTTCCTTACCGCGCGGAACTGTGCCCAAAATCATGCCGGCTGCATTTAATGCATTAATTCGTGCCAGAAACGAAATCAATGTACCGGTTCGGGCCAGAAACAAAATGAATGCACCCAATCCACATTTTTTGACACAATAGTGATGTTTTGGTTCATTTTGGTCAGTTTCCTTTCTGCGCGGAACTGTGCCAAAAATCATCCCAACTGCATTTAATGCACTCATTTAGGCCAGAAACGAAACGACAAGCAAAACGACTTCGATGGTTCGGGCCAGAAATAAAATGAACGCACCCAATCCAGCTTTTTGGACCAAATAGTGTTGTTTTGGTTCATTTTAGTCAGTTACGTCACCGCGCAAAACTGTGCCGAAACCATGCCGGCTGCATTTAACGTACAGCTTCGAGCCAAAAATGAAACGAATCCACCAGTTCGGGCCAGAAACAAAACGAACGCAACCAATCAACATTTTTGGACATAATAGTGATGTTTTGGTTCATTTTGGTCAGTTTCCTTTCTACACGGAACTGTGCCAAAAATCATCCCAGCTGCATTTAATGCACTCATTTAGGCCAGAAACGAAACGAGAAACAAAACGACTTCAACGGTTCGGGCCAGAAACAAAACGAACGCACCCAATCCACATTTTTGGACACAATAGTGATGTTTTGGTTCATTTTGGTCATTCTCCTTTCTGCGCGGAACTGTGCCAAAAATCATCCCAGCTGCATTTAATGCACTCATTTAGGCCAGAAACGAAACGAGAAACAAAACGACTTCAACGGTTCGGGCCAGAAATAAAATGAACGCACCCAATCCAGCTTTTTGGACCAAGTAGTGTTATTTTGGTTCATTTTAGTCAGTTACGTCACCGCGCAAAACTGTGCCGAAACCATGCCGGCTGCATTTAACGTACAGGTTCGAGCCAAAAATGAAACGAATCCATCGGTTCGGGCCAGAAACAAAACGAACGCACCCAATCCACATTTTTTGACACAATAGTGATGTTTTGGTTCATTTTGGTCACTTTCCTTACCGCGCGGAACTGTGCCCAAAATCATGCCGGCTGCATTTAATGCATTAATTCGTGCCAGAAACGAAATCAATGTACCGGTTCGGGCCAGAAACAAAATGAATGCACCCAATCCACATTTTTTGACACAATAGTGATGTTTTGGTTCATTTTGGTCAGTTTCCTTTCTGCGCGGAACTGTGCCAAAAATCATCCCAGCTGCATTTAATGCACTCATTTAGGCCAGAAACGAAACGAGAAACAAAACGACTTCAACGGTTCGGGCCAGAAATAAAATGAACGCACCCAATCCAGCTTTTTGGACCAAGTAGTGTTATTTTGGTTCATTTTAGTCAGTTACGTCACCGCGCAAAACTGTGCCGAAACCATGCCGGCTGCATTTAACGTACAGCTTCGAGCCAAAAATGAAACGAATCCACCAGTTCGGGCCAGAAACAAAACGAACGCAACCAATCAACATTTTTGGACATAATAGTGATGTTTTGGTTCATTTTGGTCAGTTTCCTTTCTACACGGAACTGTGCCAAAAATCATCCCAGCTGCATTTAATGCACTCATTTAGGCCAGAAACGAAACGAGAAACAAAACGACTTCAACGGTTCGGGCCAGAAACAAAACGAACGCACCCAATCCACATTTTTGGACACAATAGTGATGTTTTGGTTCATTTTGGTCATTCTCCTTTCTGCGCGGAACTGTGCCAAAAATCATCCCAGCTGCATTTAATGCACTCATTTAGGCCAGAAACGAAACGAGAAACAAAACGACTTCAACGGTTCGGGCCAGAAATAAAATGAACGCACCCAATCCAGCTTTTTGGACCAAGTAGTGTTATTTTGGTTCATTTTAGTCAGTTACGTCACCGCGCAAAACTGTGCCGAAACCATGCCGGCTGCATTTAACGTACAGGTTCGAGCCAAAAATGAAACGAATCCATCGGTTCGGGCCAGAAACAAAACGAACGCACCCAATCCACATTTTTTGACACAATAGTGATGTTTTGGTTCATTTTGGTCACTTTCCTTACCGCGCGGAACTGTGCCCAAAATCATGCCGGCTGCATTTAATGCATTAATTCGTGCCAGAAACGAAATCAATGTACCGGTTCGGGCCAGAAACAAAATGAATGCACCCAATCCACATTTTTTGACACAATAGTGATGTTTTGGTTCATTTTGGTCAGTTTCCTTTCTGCGCGGAACTGTGCCAAAAATCATCCCAACTGCATTTAATGCACTCATTTAGGCCAGAAACGAAACGACAAGCAAAACGACTTCGACGGTTCGGGCCAGAAATAAAATGAACACACCCAATCCAGCTTTTTGGACCAAATAGTGTTGTTTTGGTTCATTTTAGTCAGTTACGTCACCGCGCAAAACTGTGCCGAAACCATGCCGGCTGCATTTAACGTACAGCTTCGAGCCAAAAATGAAACGAATCCACCGGTTCGGGCCAGAAACAAAACGAACGCACCCAATCCACATTTTTGGACACAATAGTGATGTTTTGGTTCTTTTTGGTCAGTTTCCTTTCTGCGCGGAACTGTGCCAAAAATCATCCCAGCTGCATTTAATGCACTCATTTAGGCTAGAAACGAAACGAGAAACAAAATGACTTCAACGGTTCGGGCCAGAAATAAGATGAACGCACCCAATCCAGCTTTTTGGACCAAATAGTGTTATTTTGGTTCATTTTAGTCAGTTACGTTACCGCGCAAAACTGTGCCGAAACCATGTCGGCTGCATTTAACGTACAGGTTCGAGCCAAAAATGAAACGAATGCATCGGTTCGGGCTAGAAACAAAACGAACGCACCCAATCCACATTTTTTGACACAATAGTGATGTTTTGGTTCTTTTTGATCAGTTTCCTTACCGCACGGAAATGTGCCCAAAATCATGCCGGCTGCATTTAATGCATTGATTCATGCCAGAAACGAAATCAATGTACCGGTTCGGGCCAGAAACAAAATGAGCGCACCCAATCCACATTTTTTGACACAATAGTAATGTTTTGGTTCATTTTGGTCAGTTTCCTTACCGCGCAGAACTGTGCCGAAAACCATTCCGATTGCATTTAATGCATTAATTCATGCTAGAAATGAAACCAATGGACCAGTTTGGGCCAGAAACGAAACAAACACATCCAATCCACTTTTTTGACCCAATAGTGATGTTTTGGTTCATTTTGGTCAGTTTCGTTACCATGAGAAACTGTGCCGAAACCTTGCGAGCTGCATTTAATGCACCGGTTCGGACAAGAAATGAAATGAATCCACCGGTTCAGTCCAGAAACGAAACGAACACACCCTATCCACTTTTTTGGACAAAATAGTTATGTTTTGGTCAGTTTTGTTACCATGCGAAACTATGCCAACTGCATTTACTGCACTGATTCGGGCCAAAAAACGAATCGAATCCACCGGTTTCGGCCAGAAACAAAACGAACGCAACCAATCAACATTTTTGGACATAATAGTGATGTTTTGGTTCATTTTGGTCAGTTTCCTTTCTACGCGGAACTGTGCCAAAAATCATCCCAGCTGCATTTAATGCACTCATTTAGGCCATAAACGAAACGAGAAACAAAACGACTTCAACGGTTCGGGCCAGAAACAAAATGAACGCACCCAATCCACATTTTTGGACACAATAGTGATGTTTTGGTTCATTTTGGTCATTCTCCTTTCTGCGCGGAACTGTGCCAAAAATCATCCCAGCTGCATTTAATGCACTCATTTAGGCCAGAAACGAAACGAGAAACAAAACGACTTCAACGGTTCGGGCCAGAAATAAAATGAACGCACCCAATCCAGCTTTTTGGACCAAGTAGTGTTATTTTGGTTCATTTTAGTCAGTTACGTCACCGCGCAAAACTGTGCCGAAACCATGCCGGCTGCATTTAACGTACAGGTTCGAGCCAAAAATGAAACGAATCCATCGGTTCGGGCCAGAAACAAAACGAACGCACCCAATCCACATTTTTTGACACAATAGTGATGTTTTGGTTCATTTTGGTCACTTTCCTTACCGCGCGGAACTGTGCCCAAAATCATGCCGGCTGCATTTAATGCATTGATTCGTGCCAGAAACGAAATCAATGTACCGGTTCGGGCCAGAAACAAAATGAATGCACCCAATCCACATTTTTTGACACAATAGTGATGTTTTGGTTCATTTTGGTCAGTTTCCTTTCTGCGCGGAACGGTGCCAAAAATCATCCCAGCTGCACTTAATGCACTTATTTAGGCCAGAAACGAAACGAGAAACAAAACGACTTCAACAGTTCGGTCCAGAAACAAAACGAACGCACACAATCCACATTTTTGGACACAATAGTGATGTTTTGGTTCATTTTGGTCAGTTTCCTTTCTGCGCGGAACTGTGCCAAAAATCATCTCAGCTGCATTTAATGCACTCATTTAGGCCAGAAACGAAACGACAAACAAAACGACTTCGACGGTTCGGGCCAGAAATAAAATGAACGCACCCAATCCAGCTTTTTGGACCAAATAGTGTTGTTTTGGTTCATTTTAGTCAGTTACGTCACCGCGCAAAACTGTGCCGAAACCATGCCGGCTGCATTTAACGTACAGCTTCGAGCCGAAAATGAAACGAATCCACCGGTTCGGGCCAGAAACAAAACGAACGCACCCAATCCACATTTTTGGACACAATAGTGATGTTTTGGTTCTTTTTGGTCAGTTTCCTTTCTGCGCGGAACTGTGCCAAAAATCATCCCAGCTGCATTTAATGCACTCATTTAGGCTAGAAACGAAACGAGAAACAAAATGACTTCAACGGTTCGGGCCAGAAATAAGATGAACGCACCCAATCCAGCTTTTTGGACCAAATAGTGTTATTTTGGTTCATTTTAGTCAGTTACGTCACCGCGCAAAACTGTGCCGAAACCATGCCGGCTGCATTTAACGTACAGGTTCGAGCCAAAAATAAAACGAATCCATCGGTTCGGGCTAGAAACAAAACGAACGCACCCAATCCACATTTTTTGACAAAATAGTGATGTTTTGGTTCTTTTTGATCAGTTTCCTTACCGCACGGAACTGTGCCCAAAATCATGCCGGCTGCATTTAATGCATTGATTCATGCCAGAAACGAAATCAATGTACCGGTTCGGGCCAGAAACAAAATGAGCGCACCCAATCCACATTTTTTGACACAATAGTAATGTTTTGGTTCATTTTGGTCAGTTTCCTTACCGCGCAGAACTGTGCCGAAAACCATTCCGATTGCATTTAATGCATTAATTCATGCTAGAAATGAAACCAATGGACCAGTTTGGGCCAGAAACGAAACAAACGCATCCAATCCACTTTTTTGACCCAATAGTGATGTTTTGGTTCATTTTGGTCAGTTTCGTTACCATGAGAAACTGTGCCGAAACCTTGCGAGCTGCATTTAATGCACCGGTTCGGACAAGAAATGAAATGAATCCACCGGTTCAGTCCAGAAACGAAACGAACACACCCTATCCACTTTTTTGGACAAAATAGTTATGTTTTGGTCAGTTTTGTTACCATGCGAAACTATGCCAACTGCATTTACTGCACTGATTCGGGCCAAAAAACGAATCGAATCCACCGGTTTCGGCCAGAAACAAAACGAACGCAACCAATCAACATTTTTGGACATAATAGTGATGTTTTGGTTCATTTTGGTCAGTTTCCTTTCTACGCGGAACTGTGCCAAAAATCATCCCAGCTGCATTTAATGCACTCATTTAGGCCATAAACGAAACGAGAAACAAAACGACTTCAACGGTTCGGGCCAGAAACAAAATGAACGCACCCAATCCACATTTTTGGACACAATAGTGATGTTTTGGTTCATTTTGGTCATTCTCCTTTCTGCGCGGAACTGTGCCAAAAATCATCCCAGCTGCATTTAATGCACTCATTTAGGCCAGAAACGAAACGAGAAACAAAACGACTTCAACGGTTCGGGCCAGAAATAAAATGAACGCACCCAATCCAGCTTTTTGGACCAAGTAGTGTTATTTTGGTTCATTTTAGTCAGTTACGTCACCGCGCAAAACTGTGCCGAAACCATGCCGGCTGCATTTAACGTACAGGTTCGAGCCAAAAATGAAACGAATCCATCGGTTCGGGCCAGAAACAAAACGAACGCACCCAATCCACATTTTTTGACACAATAGTGATGTTTTGGTTCATTTTGGTCACTTTCCTTACCGCGCAGAACTGTGCTCAAAATCATGCCGGCTGCATTTAATGCATTGATTCGTGCCAGAAACGAAATCAATGTACCGGTTCGGGCCAGAAACAAAATGAATGCACCCAATCCACATTTTTTGACACAATAGTGATGTTTTGGTTCATTTTGGTCAGTTTCCTTTCTGCGCGGAACGGTGCCAAAAATCATCCCAGCTGCACTTAATGCACTTATTTAGGCCAGAAACGAAACGAGAAACAAAACGACTTCAACAGTTCGGTCCAGAAACAAAACGAACGCACACAATCCACATTTTTGGACACAATAGTGATGTTTTGGTTCATTTTGGTCAGTTTCCTTTCTGCGCGGAACTGTGCCAAAAATCATCCCAGCTGCATTTAATGCACTCATTTAGGCCAGAAACGAAACGACAAACAAAACGACTTCGACGGTTCGGGCCAGAAATAAAATGAACGCACCCAATCCAGCTTTTTGGACCAAATAGTGTTGTTTTGGTTCATTTTAGTCAGTTACGTCACCGCGCAAAACTGTGCCGAAACCATGCCGGCTGCATTTAACGTACAGCTTCGAGCCAAAAATGAAACGAATCCACCGGTTCGGGCCAGAAACAAAACGAACGCACCCAATCCACATTTTTGGACACAATAGTGATGTTTTGGTTCTTTTTGGTCAGTTTCCTTTCTGCGCGGAACTGTGCCAAAAATCATCCCAGCTGCATTTAATGCACTCATTTAGGCTAGAAACGAAACGAGAAACAAAATGACTTCAACGGTTCGGGCCAGAAATAAAATGAACGCACCCAATCCAGCTTTTTGGACCAAATAGTGTTGTTTTGGTTCATTTTAGTCAGTTACGTCACCGCGCAAAACTGTGCTGAAACCATGCCGGCTGCATTTAACGTACAACTTCGAGCCAAAAATGAAACGAATCCACCGGTTCGGGCCAGAAACAAAACGAACGCACCCAATCCACATTTTTGGACACAATAGTGATGTTTTGGTTCTTTTTGGTCAGTTTCCTTTCTGCGCGGAATTGTGCCAAAAATCATCCCAGCTGCATTTAATGCACTCATTTAGGCTAGAAACGAAACGAGAAACAAAATGACTTCAACGGTGCGGGCCAGAAATAAGATGAACGCACCCAATCCAGCTTTTTGGACCAAATAGTGTTATTTTGGTTCATTTTAGTCAGTTACGTCACCGCGCAAAACTGTGCCGAAACCATGCCGGCTGCATTTAACGTACAGGTTCGAGCCAAAAATGAAACGAATCCATCGGTTCGGGCCAGAAACAAAACGAACGCACCCAATCCACATTTTTTGACACAATAGTGATGTTTTGGTTCATTTTGGTCAGTTTCCTTACCGCGCGGAACTGTGCCCAAAATCATGCCGGCTGCATTTAATGCATTGATTCATGCCAGAAACGAAATCAATGTACCGGTTCGGGCCAGAAACAAAATGAGCGCACCCAATCCACATTTTTTGACACAATAGTAATGTTTTGGTTCATTTTTGTCAGTTTCCTTACCGCGCAGAACTGTGCCGAAAACCATTCCGGTTCCATTTAATGCATTAATTCATGCCAGAAATGAAACCAATGGACCAGTTTGGGCCAGAAACGAAACAAACGCATCCAATCCACTTTTTTGACCCAATAGTGATGTTTTGGTTCATTTTGGTCAGTTTCGTTACGATGAGAAACTGTGCCGAAACCTTGCGAGCTGCATTTAATGCACCGGTTCGGACAAGAAATGAAATGAATCCACCGGTTCAGTCCAGAAACGAAACGAACACACCCTATCCACTTTTTTGGACAAAATAGTTATGTTTTGGTCAGTTTTGTTACCATGCGAAACTATGCCAACTGCATTTACTGCACTGATTCGGGCCAAAAAACGAATCGAATCCACCGGTTTCGGCCAGAAACAAAACGAACGCAACCAATCAACATTTTTGGACATAATAGTGATGTTTTGGTTCATTTTGGTCAGTTTCCTTTCTACGCGGAACTGTGCCAAAAATCATCCCAGCTGCATTTAATGCACTCATTTAGGCCATAAACGAAACGAGAAACAAAACGACTTCAACGGTTCGGGCCAGAAACAAAATGAACGCACCCAATCCACATTTTTGGACACAATAGTGATGTTTTGGTTCATTTTGGTCATTCTCCTTTCTGCGCGGAACTGTGCCAAAAATCATCCCAGCTGCATTTAATGCACTCATTTAGGCCAGAAACGAAACGAGAAACAAAACGACTTCAACGGTTCGGGCCAGAAATAAAATGAACGCACCCAATCCAGCTTTTTGGACCAAGTAGTGTTATTTTGGTTCATTTTAGTCAGTTACGTCACCGCGCAAAACTGTGCCGAAACCATGCCGGCTGCATTTAACGTACAGGTTCGAGCCAAAAATGAAACGAATCCATCGGTTCGGGCCAGAAACAAAACGAACGCACCCAATCCACATTTTTTGACACAATAGTGATGTTTTGGTTCATTTTGGTCACTTTCCTTACCGCGCAGAACTGTGCGCAAAATCATGCCGGCTGCATTTAATGCATTGATTCGTGCCAGAAACGAAATCAATGTACCGGTTCGGGCCAGAAACAAAATGAATGCACCCAATCCACATTTTTTGACACAATAGTGATGTTTTGGTTCATTTTGGTCAGTTTCCTTTCTGCGCGGAACGGTGCCAAAAATCATCCCAGCTGCACTTAATGCACTTATTTAGGCCAGAAACGAAACGAGAAACAAAACGACTTCAACAGTTCGGTCCAGAAACAAAACGAACGCACACAATCCACATTTTTGGACACAATAGTGATGTTTTGGTTCATTTTGGTCAGTTTCCTTTCTGCGCGGAACTGTGCCAAAAATCATCCCAGCTGCATTTAATGCACTCATTTAGGCCAGAAACGAAACGACAAACAAAACGACTTCGACGGTTCGGGCCAGAAATAAAATGAACGCACCCAATCCAGCTTTTTGGACCAAATAGTGTTGTTTTGGTTCATTTTAGTCAGTTACGTCACCGCGCAAAACTGTGCCGAAACCATGCCGGCTGCATTTAACGTACAGCTTCGAGCCAAAAATGAAACGAATCCACCGGTTCGGGCCAGAAACAAAACGAACGCACCCAATCCACATTTTTGGACACAATAGTGATGTTTTGGTTCTTTTTGGTCAGTTTCCTTTCTGCGCGGAACTGTGCCAAAAATCATCCCAGCTGCATTTAATGCACTCATTTAGGCTAGAAACGAAACGAGAAACAAAATGACTTCAACGGTTCGGGCCAGAAATAAAATGAACGCACCCAATCCAGCTTTTTGGACCAAATAGTGTTGTTTTGGTTCATTTTAGTCAGTTACGTCACCGCGCAAAACTGTGCCGAAACCATGCCGGCTGCATTTAACGTACAGCTTCGAGCCAAAAATGAAACGAATCCACCGGTTCGGGCCAGAAACAAAACGAACGCACCCAATCCACATTTTTTGACACAATAGTGATGTTTTGGTTCTTTTTGGTCAGTTTCCTTTCTGCGCGGAACTGTGCCAAAAATCATCCCAGCTGCATTTAATGCACTCATTTAGGCTAGAAACGAAACGAGAAACAAAATGACTTCAACGGTGCGGGCCAGAAATAAGATGAACGCACCCAATCCAGCTTTTTGGACCAAATAGTGTTATTTTGGTTCATTTTAGTCAGTTACGTCACCGCGCAAAACTGTGCCGAAACCATGCCGGCTGCATTTAACGTACAGGTTCGAGCCAAAAATGAAACGAATCCATCGGTTCGGGCCAGAAACAAAACGAACGCACCCAATCCACATTTTTTGACACAATAGTGATGTTTTGGTTCATTTTGGTCAGTTTCCTTACCGCGCGGAACTGTGCCCAAAATCATGCCGGCTGCATTTAATGCATTGATTCATGCCAGAAACGAAATCAATGTACCGGTTCGGGCCAGAAACAAAATGAGCGCACCCAATCCACATTTTTTGACACAATAGTAATGTTTTGGTTCATTTTGGTCAGTTTCCTTACCGCGCAGAACTGTGCCGAAAACCATTCCGGTTCCATTTAATGCATTAATTCATGCCAGAAATGAAACCAATGGACCAGTTTGGGCCAGAAACGAAACAAACGCATCCAATCCACTTTTTTGACCCAATAGTGATGTTTTGGTTCATTTTGGTCAGTTTCGTTACGATGAGAAACTGTGCCGAAAGCTTGCGAGCTGCATTTAATGCACCGGTTCGGACAAGAAATGAAATGAATCCACCGGTTCAGTCCAGAAACGAAACGAACACACCCTATCCACTTTTTTGGACAAAATAGTTATGTTTTGGTCAGTTTTGTTACCATGCGAAACTATGCCAACTGCATTTACTGCACTGATTCGGGCCAAAAAAGAATCGAATCCACCGGTTTCGGCCAGAAACAAAACGAACGCAACCAATCAACATTTTTGGACATAATAGTGATGTTTTGGTTCATTTTGGTCAGTTTCCTTTCTACGCGGAACTGTGCCAAAAATCATCCCAGCTGCATTTAATGCACTCATTTAGGCCATAAACGAAATGAGAAACAAAACGACTTCAACGGTTCGGGCCAGAAACAAAATGAACGCACCCAATCCACATTTTTGGACACAATAGTGATGTTTTGGTTCATTTTGGTCATTCTCCTTTCTGCGCGGAACTGTGCCAAAAATCATCCCAGCTGCATTTAATGCACTCATTTAGGCCAGAAACGAAACGAGAAACAAAACGACTTCAACGGTTCGGGCCAGAAATGAAATGAATCCACCGGTTCAGTCCAGAAACGAAACGAACACACCCTATCCACTTTTTTGGACAAAATAGTTATGTTTTGGTCAGTTTTGTTAACATGCGAAACTATGCCGACTGCATTTACTGCACTGATTCGGGCCAAAAAACGAATCGAATCCACCGGTTTCGGCCAGAAACAAAACGAACGCAACCAATCAACATTTTTGGACATAATAGTGATGTTTTGGTTCATTTTGGTCAGTTTCCTTTCTACGCGGAACTGTGCCAAAAATCATCCCAGCTGCATTTAATGCACTCATTTAGGCCATAAACGAAACGAGAAACAAAACGACTTCAACGGTTCGGGCCAGAAACAAAATGAACGCACCCAATCCACATTTTTGGACACAATAGTGATGTTTTGGTTCATTTTGGTCATTCTCCTTTCTGCGCGGAACTGTGCCAAAAATCATCCCAGCTGCATTTAATGCACTCATTTAGGCCAGAAACGAAACGAGAAACAAAACGACTTCAACGGTTCGGGCCAGAAATAAAATGAACGCACCCAATCCAGCTTTTTGGACCAAGTAGTGTTATTTTGGTTCATTTTAGTCAGTTACGTAACCGCGCAAAACTGTGCCGAAACCATGCCGGCTGCATTTAACGTACAGGTTCGAGCCAAAAATGAAACGAATCCATCGGTTCGGGCCAGAAACAAAACGAACGCACCCAATCCACATTTTTTGACACAATAGTGATGTTTTGGTTCATTTTGGTCACTTTCCTTACCGCGCAGAACTGTGCTCAAAATCATGCCGGCTGCATTTAATGCATTGATTCGTGCCAGAAACGAAATCAATGTACCGGTTCGGGCCAGAAACAAAATGAATGCACCCAATCCACATTTTTTGACACAATAGTGATGTTTTGGTTCATTTTGGTCAGTTTCCTTTCTGCGCGGAACGGTGCCAAAAATCATCCCAGCTGCACTTAATGCACTTATTTAGGCCAGAAACGAAACGAGAAACAAAACGACTTCAACAGTTCGGTCCAGAAACAAAACGAACGCACACAATCCACATTTTTGGACACAATAGTGATGTTTTGGTTCATTTTGGTCAGTTTCCTTTCTGCGCGGAACTGTGCCAAAAATCATCCCAGCTGCATTTAATGCACTCATTTAGGCCAGAAACGAAACGACAAACAAAACGACTTCGACGGTTCGGGCCAGAAATAAAATGAACGCACCCAATCCAGCTTTTTGGACCAAATAGTGTTGTTTTGGTTCATTTTAGTCAGTTACGTCACCGCGCAAAACTGTGCCGAAACCATGCCGGCTGCATTTAACGTACAGCTTCGAGCCAAAAATGAAACGAATCCACCGGTTCGGGCCAGAAACAAAATGAACGCACCCAATCCACATTTTTGGACACAATAGTGATGTTTTGGTTCATTTTGGTCATTCTCCTTTCTGCGCGGAACTGTGCCAAAAATCATCCCAGCTGCATTTAATGCACTCATTTAGGCCAGAAACGAAACGAGAAACAAAACGACTTCAACGGTTCGGGCCAGAAATGAAATGAATCCACCGGTTCAGTCCAGAAACGAAACGAACACACCCTATCCACTTTTTTGGACAAAATAGTTATGTTTTGGTCAGTTTTGTTAACATGCGAAACTATGCCGACTGCATTTACTGCACTGATTCGGGCCAAAAAAGAATCGAATCCACCGGTTTCGGCCAGAAACAAAACGAACGCAACCAATCAACATTTTTGGACATAATAGTGATGTTTTGGTTCATTTTGGTCAGTTTCCTTTCTACGCGGAACTGTGCCAAAAATCATCCCAGCTGCATTTAATGCACTCATTTAGGCCATAAACGAAACGAGAAACAAAACGACTTCAACGGTTCGGGCCAGAAACAAAATGAACGCACCCAATCCACATTTTTGGACACAATAGTGATGTTTTGGTTCATTTTGGTCATTCTCCTTTCTGCGCGGAACTGTGCCAAAAATCATCCCAGCTGCATTTAATGCACTCATTTAGGCCAGAAACGAAACGAGAAACAAAACGACTTCAACGGTTCGGGCCAGAAATAAAATGAACGCACCCAATCCAGCTTTTTGGACCAAGTAGTGTTATTTTGGTTCATTTTAGTCAGTTACGTCACCGCGCAAAACTGTGCCGAAACCATGCCGGCTGCATTTAACGTACAGGTTCGAGCCAAAAATGAAACGAATCCATCGGTTCGGGCCAGAAACAAAACGAACGCACCCAATCCACATTTTTTGACACAATAGTGATGTTTTGGTTCATTTTGGTCACTTTCCTTACCGCGCAGAACTGTGCTCAAAATCATGCCGGCTGCATTTATTGCATTGATTCGTGCCAGAAACGAAATCAATGTACCGGTTCGGGCCAGAAACAAAATGAATGCACCCAATCCACATTTTTTGACACAATAGTGATGTTTTGGTTCATTTTGGTCAGTTTCCTTTCTGCGCGGAACGGTGCCAAAAATCATCCCAGCTGCACTTAATGCACTTATTTAGGCCAGAAACGAAACGAGAAACAAAACGACTTCAACAGTTCGGTCCAGAAACAAAACGAACGCACACAATCCACATTTTTGGACACAATAGTGATGTTTTGGTTCATTTTGGTCAGTTTCCTTTCTGCGCGGAACTGTGCCAAAAATCATCCCAGCTGCATTTAATGCACTCATTTAGGCCAGAAACGAAACGACAAACAAAACGACTTCGACGGTTCGGGCCAGAAATAAAATGAACGCACCCAATCCAGCTTTTTGGACCAAATAGTGTTGTTTTGGTTCATTTTAGTCAGTTACGTCACCGCGCAAAACTGTGCCGAAACCATGCCGGCTGCATTTAACGTACAGCTTCGAGCCAAAAATGAAACGAATCCACCGGTTCGGGCCAGAAACAAAATGAACGCACCCAATCCACATTTTTGGACACAATAGTGATGTTTTGGTTCATTTTGGTCATTCTCCTTTCTGCGCGGAACTGTGCCAAAAATCATCCCAGCTGCATTTAATGCACTCATTTAGGCCAGAAACGAAACGAGAAACAAAACGACTTCAACGGTTCGGGCCAGAAATGAAATGAATCCACCGGTTCAGTCCAGAAACGAAACGAACACACCCTATCCACTTTTTTGGACAAAATAGTTATGTTTTGGTCAGTTTTGTTAACATGCGAAACTATGCCGACTGCATTTACTGCACTGATTCGGGCCAAAAAAGAATCGAATCCACCGGTTTCGGCCAGAAACAAAACGAACGCAACCAATCAACATTTTTGGACATAATAGTGATGTTTTGGTTCATTTTGGTCAGTTTCCTTTCTACGCGGAACTGTGCCAAAAATCATCCCAGCTGCATTTAATGCACTCATTTAGGCCATAAACGAAACGAGAAACAAAACGACTTCAACGGTTCGGGCCAGAAACAAAATGAACGCACCCAATCCACATTTTTGGACACAATAGTGATGTTTTGGTTCATTTTGGTCATTCTCCTTTCTGCGCGGAACTGTGCCAAAAATCATCCCAGCTGCATTTAATGCACTCATTTAGGCCAGAAACGAAACGAGAAACAAAACGACTTCAACGGTTCGGGCCAGAAATAAAATGAACGCACCCAATCCAGCTTTTTGGACCAAGTAGTGTTATTTTGGTTCATTTTAGTCAGTTACGTAACCGCGCAAAACTGTGCCGAAACCATGCCGGCTGCATTTAACGTACAGGTTCGAGCCAAAAATGAAACGAATCCATCGGTTCGGGCCAGAAACAAAACGAACGCACCCAATCCACATTTTTTGACACAATAGTGATGTTTTGGTTCATTTTGGTCACTTTCCTTACCGCGCAGAACTGTGCTCAAAATCATGCCGGCTGCATTTAATGCATTGATTCGTGCCAGAAACGAAATCAATGTACCGGTTCGGGCCAGAAACAAAATGAATGCACCCAATCCACATTTTTTGACACAATAGTGATGTTTTGGTTCATTTTGGTCAGTTTCCTTTCTGCGCGGAACGGTGCCAAAAATCATCCCAGCTGCACTTAATGCACTTATTTAGGCCAGAAACGAAACGAGAAACAAAACGACTTCAACAGTTCGGTCCAGAAACAAAACGAACGCACACAATCCACATTTTTGGACACAATAGTGATGTTTTGGTTCATTTTGGTCAGTTTCCTTTCTGCGCGGAACTGTGCCAAAAATCATCCCAGCTGCATTTAATGCACTCATTTAGGCCAGAAACGAAACGACAAACAAAACGACTTCGACGGTTCGGGCCAGAAATAAAATGAACGCACCCAATCCAGCTTTTTGGACCAAATAGTGTTGTTTTGGTTCATTTTAGTCAGTTACGTCACCGCGCAAAACTGTGCCGAAACCATGCCGGCTGCATTTAACGTACAGCTTCGAGCCAAAAATGAAACGAATCCACCGGTTCGGGCCAGAAACAAAACGAACGCACCCAATCCACATTTTTGGACACAATAGTGATGTTTTGGTTCTTTTTGGTCAGTTTCCTTTCTGCGCGGAACTGTGCCAAAAATCATCCCAGCTGCATTTAATGCACTCATTTAGGCTAGAAACGAAACGAGAAACAAAATGACTTCAACGGTTCGGGCCAGAAATAAAATGAACGCACCCAATCCAGCTTTTTGGACCAAATAGTGTTGTTTTGGTTTATTTTAGTCAGTTACGTCACCGCGCAAAACTGTGCCGAAACCATGCCGGCTGCATTTAACGTACAGCTTCGAGCCAAAAATGAACCGAATCCACCGGTTCGGGCCAGAAACAAAACGAACGCACCCAATCCACATTTTTTGACACAATAGTGATGTTTTGGTTCTTTTTGGTCAGTTTCCTTTCTGCGCGGAACTGTGCCAAAAATCATCCCAGCTGCATTTAATGCACTCATTTAGGCTAGAAACGAAACGAGAAACAAAATGACTTCAACGGTGCGGGCCAGAAATAAGATGAACGCACCCAATCCAGCTTTTTGGACCAAATAGTGTTATTTTGGTTCATTTTAGTCAGTTACGTCACCGCGCAAAACTGTGCCGAAACCATGCCGGCTGCATTTAACGTACAGGTTCGAGCCAAAAATGAAACGAATCCATCGGTTCGGGCCAGAAACAAAACGAACGCACCCAATCCACATTTTTTGACACAATAGTGATGTTTTGGTTCATTTTGGTCAGTTTCCTTACCGCGCGGAACTGTGCCCAAAATCATGCCGGCTGCATTTAATGCATTGATTCATGCCAGAAACGAAATCAATGTACCGGTTCGGGCCAGAAACAAAATGAGCGCACCCAATCCACATTTTTTGACACAATAGTAATGTTTTGGTTCATTTTGGTCAGTTTCCTTACCGCGTAGAACTGTGCCGAAAACCATTCCGGTTCCATTTAATGCATTAATTCATGCCAGAAATGAAACCAATGGACCAGTTTGGGCCAGAAACAAAACAAATGCATCCAATCCACTTTTTTGACCCAATAGTGATGTTTTGGTTCATTTTGGTCAGTTTCGTTACGATGAGAAACTGTGCCGAAACCTTGCGAGCTGCATTTAATGCACCGGTTCGGACAAGAAATGAAATGAATCCACCGGTTCAGTCCAGAAACGAAACGAACACACCCTATCCAATTTTTTGGACAAAACAGTTATGTTTTGGTCAGTTTTGTTACCATGCGAAACTATGCCGACTGCATTTACTGCACTGATTCGGGCCAAAAAATGAATCGAATCCACCGGTTCGGGCCAGAAACAAAACGAACGCACCCAATCCACATTTTTGGACACAATAGTGATGTTTTGGTTCATTTTGGTCATTCTCCTTTCTACGCGGAACTGTGCCAAAAATCATCCTAGCTGCATTTAATGCACTCATTTAGGCGAGAAACGAAACGAGAAACAAAACGACTTCAACGGTTCGGGCCAGAAATAAAATGAACGCACCCAATCCAGCTTTTTGGACCAAATAGTGTTATTTTGGTTCATTTTAGTCAGTTACGTCACCGCGCAAAACTGTGCCGAAACCATGCCGGCTGCATTTAACGTACAGGTTCGAGCCAAAAATGAAACGAATCCATCGGTTCGGGCCAGAAACAAAACGAACGCACCCGATCCACATTTTTTGACACAATAGTGATGTTTTGGTTCATTTTGGTCAGTTTCCTTACCGCGCGGAACTGTGCCCAAAATCATGCCGGCTGCATTTAATGCATTGATTCGTGCCAGATACGAAATCAATGTACTGGTTCGGGCCAGAAACAAAATGAATGCACCCAATCCACATTTTTTGACACAATAGTGATGTTTTGGTTCTTTTTGGTCAGTTTCCTTTCTGCGCGGAACTGTGCCAAAAATCATCCCAGCTGCATTTAATGCACTCATTTAGGCTAGAAACGAAACGAGAAACAAAATGACTTCAACGGTGCGGGCCAGAAATAAGATGAACGCACCCAATCCAGCTTTTTGGACCAAATAGTGTTATTTTGGTTCATTTTAGTCAGTTACGTCACCGCGCAAAACTGTGCCGAAACCATGCCGGCTGCATTTAACGTACAGGTTCGAGCCAAAAATGAAACGAATCCATCGGTTCGGGCCAGAAACAAAACGAACGCACCCAATCCACATTTTTTGACACAATAGTGATGTTTTGGTTCATTTTAGTCAGTTTCCTTACCGCGCGGAACTGTGCCCAAAATCATGCCGGCTGCATTTAATGCATTGATTCATGCCAGAAACGAAATCAATGTACCGGTTCGGGCCAGAAACAAAATCAGCGCACCCAATCCACATTTTTTGACACAATAGTAATGTTTTGGTTCATTTTGGTCAGTTTCCTTACCGCGCAGAACTGTGCCGAAAACCATTCCGGTTGCATTTAATGCATTAATTCATGCTAGAAATGAAACCAATGGACCAGTTTGGGCCAGAAACGAAACAAACGCATCCAATCCACTTTTTTGACCCAATAGTGATGTTTTGGTTCATTTTGGTCAGTTTCGTTACCATGAGAAACTGTGCCGAAACCTTGCGAGCTGCATTTAATGCACCGGTTCGGACAAGAAATGAAATGAATCCACCGGTTCAGTCCAGAAACGAAACGAACACACCCTATCCACTTTTTTGGACAAAATAGTTATGTTTTGGTCAGTTTTGTTAACATGCGAAACTATGCCGACTGCATTTACTGCACTGATTCGGGCCAAAAAACGAATCGAATCCACCGGTTTCGGCCAGAAACAAAACGAACGCAACCAATCAACATTTTTGGACATAATAGTGATGTTTTGGTTCATTTTGGTCAGTTTCCTTTCTACGCGGAACTGTGCCAAAAATCATCCCAGCTGCATTTAATGCACTCATTTAGGCCAGAAACGAAACGAGAAACAAAACGACTTCAACGGTTCGGGCCAGAAACAAAATGAACGCACCCAATCCAGCTTTTTGGACCAAATAGTGTTATTTTGGTTCATTTTAGTCAGTTACGTCACCGCGCAAAACTGTGCCGAAACCATGCCGGCTGCATTTAACGTACAGGTTCGAGCCAAAAATGAAACGAATTCATCGGTTCGGGCCAGAAACAAAACGAACGCACCCGATCCACATTTTTTGACACAATAGTGATGTTTTGGTTCATTTTGGTCAGTTTCCTTACCGCGTGGAACTGTGCCCAAAATCATGCCGGCTGCATTTAATGCATTGATTCGTGCCAGATACGAAATCAATGTACCGGTTCGGGCCAGAAACAAAATGAATGCACCCAATCCACATTTTTTGACACAATAGTGATGTTTTGGTTCATTTTGGTCAGTTTCCTTTCTGCGCGGAACTGTGCCAAAAATCATCCCAGCTGCATTTAATGCACTCATTTAGGCCAGAAACGAATCGACAAACAAAACGACTTCGACGGTTCGGGCCAGAAATAAAATGAACGCACCCAATCCAGCTTTTTGGACCAAATAGTGTTGTTTTGGTTCATTTTAGTCAGTTACGTCACCGCACAAAACTGTGCCGAAACCATGCCGGCTGCATTTAACGTACAGCTTCGAGCCAAAAATGAAACGAATCCACCGGTTCGGGCCAGAAACAAAACGAACGCACCCAATCCACATTTTTGGACACAATAGTGATGTTTTGGTTCTTTTTGGTCAGTTTCCTTTCTGCGCAGAACTGTGCCAAAAATCATCCCAGCTGCATTTAATGCACTCATTTAGGCTAGAAACGAAACGAGAAACAAAATGACTTCAACGGTGCGGGCCAGAAATAAGATGAACGCACACAATCCAGCTTTTTGGACCAAATAGTGTTATTTTGGTTCATTTTAGTCAGTTACGTCACCGCGCAAAACTGTGCCGAAACCATGCCGGCTGCATTTAACGTACAGGTTCGAGCCAAAAATGAAACGAATCCATCGGTTCGGGCCAGAAACAAAACGAACGCACCCAATCCACATTTTTTGACACAGTAGTGATGTTTTGGTTCATTTTGGTCAGTTTCCTTACCGCGCGGAACTGTGCCCAAAATCATACCGGCTGCATTTAATGCATTGATTCATGCCAGAAACGAAATCAATGTACCGGTTCGGGCCAGAAACAAAATCAGCGCACCCAATCCACATTTTTTGACACAATAGTAATGTTTTGGTTCATTTTGGTCAGTTTCCTTACCGCGCAGAACTGTGCCGAAAACCATTCCGGTTGCATTTAATGCATTAATTCATGCTAGAAATGAAACCAATGGACCAGTTTGGGCCAGAAACGAAACAAACGCATCCAATCCACTTTTTTGACCCAATAGTGATGTTTTGGTTCATTTTGGTCAGTTTCGTTACCATGAGAAACTGTGCCGAAACCTTGCGAGCTGCATTTAATGCACCGGTTCGGACAAGAAATGAAATGAATCCACCGGTTCGGTCCAGAAACGAAACGAACACACCCTATCCACTTTTTTGGACAAAATTGTTATGTTTTGGTCAGTTTTGTTAACATGCGAAACTATGTCGACTGCATTTACTGCACTGATTCGGGCCAAAAAACGAATCGAATCCACCGGTTTCGGCCAGAAACAAAACGAACGCAACCAATCAACATTTTTGGACATAATAGTGATGTTTTGGTTCATTTTGGTCAGTTTCCTTTCTACGCGGAACTGTGCCAAAAATCATCCCAGCTGCATTTAATGCACTCATTTAGGCCAGAAACGAAATGAGAAACAAAACGACTTCAACGGTTCGGGCCAGAAACAAAACGAACGCACCCAATCCACATTTTTGGACACAATAGTGATGTTTTGGTTCATTTTGGTCATTCTCCTTTCTGCGCGGAACTGTGCCAAAAATCATCCCAGCTGCATTTAATGCACTCATTTAGGCCAGAAACGAAACGAGAAACAAAACGACTTCAACGGTTCGGGCCAGAAATAAAATGAACGCACCCAATCCAGCTTTTTGGACCAAATAGTGTTGTTTTGGTTCATTTTAGTCAGTTACGTCACCACGCAAAACTGTGCCGAAACCATGCCGGCTGCATTTAACGTACAGCTTCGAGCCAAAAATGAAACGAATCCACCGGTTCGGGCCAGAAACAAAACGAACACACCCAATCCACATTTTTGGACACAATAGTGATGTTTTGGTTCTTTTTGGTCAGTTTCCTTTCTGCGCGGAACTGTGCCAAAAATCATCCCAGCTGCATTTAATGCACTCATTTAGGCTAGAAACGAAACGAGAAACAAAATGACTTCAACGGTGCGGGCCAGAAATAAGATGAACGCACCCAATCCAGCTTTTTGGACCAAATAGTGTTATTTTGGTTCATTTTAGTCAGTTACGTCACCGCGCAAAACTGTGCCGAAACCATGCCGGCTGCATTTAACGTACAGGTTCGAGCCAAAAATGAAACGAATCCATCGGTTCGGGCCAGAAACAAAACGAACGCACCCAATCCACATTTTTTGACACAATAGTGATGTTTTGGTTCATTTTGGTCAGTTTCCTTACCGCGCAGAACTGTGCCGAAAACCATTCCGGTTCCATTTAATGCATTAATTCATGCCAGAAATGAAACCAATGGACCAGTTTGGGCCGGAAACGAAACAAACGCATCCAATCCACTTTTTTGACCCAATAGTGATGTTTTGGTTCATTTTCGTCAGTTTCGTTACGATGAGAAACTGTGCCGAAACCTTGCGAGCTGCATTTAATGCACCGGTTCGGACAAGAAATGAAATGAATCCACCGGTTCAGTCCAGAAACGAAACGAACACACCCTATCCACTTTTTTGGACAAAATAGTTATGTTTTGGTCAGTTTTGTTACCATGCGAAACTATGCCAACTGCATTTACTGCACTGATTCGGGCCAAAAAACGAATCGAATCCACCGGTTTCGGCCAGAAACAAAACGAACGCAACCAATCAACATTTTTGGACACAATAGTGATGTTTTGGTTCATTTTGGTCAGTTTCCTTTCTGCGCGGAACGGTGCCAAAAATCATCCCAGCTGCACTTAATGCACTTATTTAGGCCAGAAACGAAACGAGAAACAAAACGACTTCAACGGTTCGGGCCAGAAACAAAACGAACGCACCCAATCCTCATTTTTGGACACAATAGTGATGTTTTGGTTCATTTTTGTCAGTTTCCTTTCTGCGCGGAACTGTGCCAAAAATTATCCCAGCTGCATTTAATGCACTCATTTAGGCCAGAAACGAAACAACAAACAAAACGACTTCGACGGTTCGGGCCAGAAATAAAATGAACGCACCCAATCCAGCTTTTTGGACCAAATAGTGTTGTTTTGGTTCATTTTAGTCAGTTACGTCACCGCGCAAAACTGTGCCGAAACCATGCCGGCTGCATTTAACGTACAGCTTCGAGCCAAAAATGAAACGAATCCACCGGTTCGGGCCAGAAACAAAACGAACGCACCCAATCCACATTTTTGGACACAATAGTGATGTTTTGGTTCTTTTTGGTCAGTTTCCTTTCTGCGCGGAATTGTGCCAAAAATCATCCCAGCTGCATTTAATGCACTCATTTAGGCTAGAAACGAAACGAGAAACAAAATGACTTCAACGGTGCGGGCCAGAAATAAGATGAACGCACCCAATCCAGCTTTTTGGACCAAATAGTGTTATTTTGGTTCATTTTAGTCAGTTACGTCACCGCACAAAACTGTGCCGAAACCATGCCGGCTGCATTTAACGTACATGTTCGAGCCAAAAATGAAACGAATCCATCGGTTCGGGCCAGAAACAAAACGAACGCACCCAATCCACATTTTTTGACACAATAGTGATGTTTTGGTTCATTTTGGTCAGTTTCCTTACCGCGCGGAACTGTGCCCAAAATCATGCCGGCTGCATTTAATGCATTGATTCATGCCAGAAACGAAATCAATGTACCGGTTTGGGCCAGAAACAAAATGAGCGCACCGAATCCACATTTTTTGACACAATAGTAATGTTTTGGTTCATTTTGGTCAGTTTCCTTACCGCGCAGAACTGTGCCGAAAACCATTCCGGTTCCATTTAATGCATTAATTCATGCCAGAAATGAAACCAATGGACCAATTTGGGCCAGAAACGAAACAAACGCATCCAATCCACTTTTTTGACCCAATAGTGATGTTTTGGTTCATTTTGGTCAGTTTCGTTACGATGAGAAACTGTGCCGAAACCTTGCGAGCTGCATTTAATGCACCGGTTCGGACAAGAAATGAAATGAATCCACCGGTTCAGTCCAGAAACGAAACGAACACACCCTATCCAATTTTTTGGACAAAAAAGTTATGTTTTGGTCAGTTTTGTTACCATGCGAAACTATGCCGACTGCATTTACTGCACTGATTCGGGCCAAAAAATGAATCGAATCCACCGGTTCGGGCCAGAAACAAAACGAACGCACCCAATCCACATTTTTGGACACAATAGTGATGTTTTGGTTCATTTTGGTCATTCTCCTTTCTGCGCGGAACTGTGCCAAAAATCATCCTAGCTGCATTTAATGCACTCATTTAGGCGAGAAACAAAACGAGAAACAAAACGACTTCAACGGTTCGGGCCAGAAATAAAATGAACGCACCCAATCCAGCTTTTTGGACCAAATAGTGTTATTTTGGTTCATTTTAGTCAGTTACGTCACCGCGCAAAACTGTGCCGAAACCATGCCGGCTGCATTTAACGTACAGGTTCGAGCCAAAAATGAAACGAATCCATCGGTTCGGGCCAGAAACAAAACGAACGCACCCGATCCACATTTTTTGACACAATAGTGATGTTTTGGTTCATTTTGGTCAGTTTCCTTACCGCGCGGAACTGTGCCCAAAATCATGCCGGCTGCATTTAATGCATTGATTCGTGCCAGATACGAAATCAATGTACCGGTTCGGGCCAGAAACAAAATGAATGCACCCAATCCACATTTTTTGACACAATAGTGATGTTTTGGTTCATTTTGGTCAGTTTCCTTTCTGCGCGGAACTGTGCCAAAAATCATCCCAGCTGCATTTAATGCACTCATTTAGGCCAGAAACGAATCGACAAACAAAACGACTTCGACGGTTCGGGCCAGAAATAAAATGAATGCACCCAATCCAGCTTTTTGGACCAAATAGTGTTGTTTTAGTTCATTTTAGTCAGTTACGTCACCGCGCAAAACTGTGCCGAAACCATGCCGGCTGCATTTAACGTACAGCTTCGAGCCAAAAATGAAACGAATCCACCGGTTCGGGCCAGAAACAAAACGAACGCACCCAATCCACATTTTTGGACACAATAGTGATGTTTTGGTTCTTTTTGGTCAGTTTCCTTTCTGCGCGGAACTGTGCCAAAAATCATCCCAGCTGCATTTAATGCACTCATTTAGGCTAGAAACGAAACGAGAAACAAAATGACTTCAACAGTGCGGGCCAGAAATAAGATGAACGCACCCAATCCAGCTTTTTGGACCAAATAGTGTTATTTTGGTTCATTTTAGTCAGTTACGTCACCGCGCAAAACTGTGCCGAAACCATGCCGGCTGCATTTAACGTACAGGTTCGAGCCAAAAATGAAACGAATCCATCGGTTCGGGCCAGAAACAAAACGAACGCACCCAATCCACATTTTTTTGACACAATAGTGATGTTTTGGTTCATTTTGGTCAGTTTCCTTACCGCGCGGAACTGTACCCAAAATCATGCCGGCTGCATTTAATGCATTGATTCATGCCAGAAACGAAATCAATGTACCGGTTCGGGCCAGAAATAAAATCAGCGCACCCAATCCACATTTTTTGACACAATAGTAATGTTTTGGTTCATTTTGGTCAGTTTCCTTACCGCGCAGAACTGTGCCGAAAACCATTCCGGTTGCATTTAATGCATTAATTCATGCTAGAAATGAAACCAATGGACCAGTTTGGGCCAGAAACGAAACAAACGCATCCAATCCACTTTTTTGACCCAATAGTGATGTTTTGGTTCATTTTGGTCAGTTTCGTTACCATGAGAAACTGTGCCGAAACCTTGCGAGCTGCATTTAATGCACCGGTTCGGACAAGAAATGAAATGAATCCACCGGTTCAGTCCAGAAACGAAACGAACACACCCTATCCACTTTTTTGGACAAAATAGTTATGTTTTCGTCAGTTTTGTTAACATGCGAAACTATGCCGACTGCATTTACTGCACTGATTCGGGCCAAAAAACGAATCGAATCCACCGGTTTCGGCCAGAAACAAAACGAACGCAACCAATCAACATTTTTGGACATAATAGTGATGTTTTGGTTCATTTTGGTCAGTTTCCTTTCTACGCGGAACTGTGCCAAAAATCATCCCAGCTGCATTTAATGCACTCATTTAGGCCAGAAACGAAACGAGAAACAAAACGACTTCAACGGTTCGGGCCAGAAACAAAACGAACGCACCCAATCCACATTTTTGGACACAATAGTGATCTTTTGGTTCATTTTGGTCATTCTCCTTTCTGCGCGGAACTGTGCCAAAAATCATCCCAGCTGCATTTAATGCACTCATTTAGGCCAGAAACGAAACGAGAAACAAAACGACTTCAACGGTTCGGGCCAGAAACAAAACGAACGCACCCAATCCACATTTTTGGACACAATAGTGATGTTTTGGTTCATTTTGGTCATTCTCCTTTCTGCGCGGAACTGTGCCAAAAATCATCCCAGCTGCATTTAATGCACTCATTTAGGCCAGAAACGAAACGAGAAACAAAACGACTTCAACGGTTCGGGCCAGAAATAAAATGAACGCACCCAATCCAGCTTTTTGGACCAAATAGTGTTGTTTTGGTTCATTTTAGTCAGTTACGTCACCGCGCAAAACTGTGCCGAAACCATGCCGGCTGCATTTAACGTATAGCTTCGAGCCAAAAATGAAACGAATCCACCGGTTCGGGCCAGAAACAAAACGAACGCACCCAATCCACATTTTTGGACACAATAGTGATGTTTTGGTTCTTTTTGGTCAGTTTCCTTTCTGCGCGGAACTGTGCCAAAAATCATCCCAGCTGCATTTAATGCACTCATTTAGGCTAGAAACGAAACGAGAAACAAAATGACTTCAACGGTGCGGGCCAGAAATAAGATGAACGCACCCAATCCAGCTTTTTGGACCAAATAGTGTTATTTTGGTTCATTTTAGTCAGTTACGTCGCCGCGCAAAACTGTGCCGAAACCATGCCGGCTGCATTTAACGTACAGGTTCGAGCCAAAAATGAAACGAATCCATCGGTTTGGGCCAGAAACAAAACGAACGCACCCAATCCACATTTTTTGACACAATAGTGATGTTTTGGTTCATTTTGGTCAGTTTCCTTACCGCGCGGAACTGTGCCCAAAATCATGCCGGCTGCATTTAATGCATTGATTCATGCCAGAAACGAAATCAATGTACCGGTTCGGGCCAGAAACAAAATCAGCGCACCCAATCCACATTTTTTGACACAATAGTAATGTTTTGGTTCATTTTGGTCAGTTTCCTTACCGCGCAGAACTGTGCCGAAAACCATTCCGGTTGCATTTAATGCATTAATTCATGCTAGAAATGAAACCAATGGACCAGTTTGGGCTAGAAACGAAACAAACGCATCCAATCCACTATTTTGACCCAATAGTGATGTTTTGGTTCATTT
Organism: Echinochloa phyllopogon; assembly: GCA_033239725.1. Taxonomy (NCBI): domain Eukaryota; kingdom Viridiplantae; phylum Streptophyta; class Magnoliopsida; order Poales; family Poaceae; genus Echinochloa; species Echinochloa phyllopogon. The sequence goes on from BTCW01000018.1 coordinate 38,928,372, forward strand.
TGGTCAGTTTCGTTACCATGAGAAACTGTGCCGAAACCTTGCGAGCTGCATTTAATGCACCGGTTCGGACAAGAAATGAAATGAATCCACCGGTTCAGTCCAGAAACGAAACGAACACACCCTATCCACTTTTTTGGACAAAATAGTTATGTTTTGGTCAGTTTTGTTAACATGCGAAACTATGCCGACTGCATTTACTGCACTGATTCGGGCCAAAAAACGAATCGAATCCACCGGTTTCGGCCAGAAACAAAACGAACGCAACCAATCAACATTTTTGGACATAATAGTGATGTTTTGGTTCATTTTGGTCAGTTTCCTTTCTACGCGGAACTGTGCCAAAAATCATCCCAGCTGCATTTAATGCACTCATTTAGGCCAGAAACGAAACGAGAAACAAAACGACTTCAACGGTTCGGGCCAGAAACAAAACGAACGCACCCAATCCACATTTTTGGACACAATAGTGATGTTTTGGTTCATTTTGGTCATTCTCCTTTCTGCGCGGAACTGTGCCAAAAATCATCCCAGCTGCATTTAATGCACTCATTTAGGCCAGAAACGAAACGAGAAACAAAACGACTTCAACGGTTCGGGCCAGAAACAAAACGAACGCACCCAATCCACATTTTTGGACACAATAGTGATGTTTTGGTTCATTTTGGTCATTCTCCTTTCTGCGCGGAACTGTGCCAAAAATCATCCCAGCTGCATTTAATGCACTCATTTAGGCTAGAAACGAAACGAGAAACAAAATGACTTCAACGGTGCGGGCCAGAAATAAGATGAACGCACCCAATCCAGCTTTTTGGACCAAATAGTGTTATTTTGGTTCATTTTAGTCAGTTACGTCGCCGCGCAAAACTGTGCCGAAACCATGCCGGCTGCATTTAACGTACAGGTTCGAGCCAAAAATGAAACGAATCCATCGGTTCGGGCCAGAAACAAAACGAACGCACCCAATCCACATTTTTTGACACAATAGTGATGTTTTGGTTCATTTTGGTCAGTTTCCTTACCGCGCGGAACTGTGCCCAAAATCATGCCGGCTGCATTTAATGCATTGATTCATGCCAGAAACGAAATCAATGTACCGGTTCGGGCCAGAAACAAAATCAGCGCACCCAATCCACATTTTTTGACACAATAGTAATGTTTTGGTTCATTTTGGTCAGTTTCCTTACCGCGCAGAACTGTGCCGAAAACCATTCCGGTTGCATTTAATGCATTAATTCATGCTAGAAATGAAACCAATGGACCAGTTTGGGCTAGAAACGAAACAAACGCATCCAATCCACTATTTTGACCCAATAGTGATGTTTTGGTTCATTTTGGTCAGTTTCGTTACCATGAGAAACTGTGCCGAAACCTTGCGAGCTGCATTTAATGCACCGGTTCGGACAAGAAATGAAATGAATCCACCGGTTCAGTCCAGAAACGAAACGAACACACCCTATCCACTTTTTTGGACAAAATAGTTATGTTTTGGTCAGTTTTGTTAACATGCGAAACTATGCCGACTGCATTTACTGCACTGATTCGGGCCAAAAAACGAATCGAATCCACCGGTTTCGGCCAGAAACAAAACGAACGCAACCAATCAACATTTTTGGACATAATAGTGATGTTTTGGTTCATTTTGGTCAGTTTCCTTTCTACGCGGAACTGTGCCAAAAATCATCCCAGCTGCATTTAATGCACTCATTTAGGCCAGAAACGAAACGAGAAACAAAACGACTTCAACGGTTCGGGCCAGAAACAAAACGAACGCACCCAATCCACATTTTTGGACACAATAGTGATGTTTTGGTTCATTTTGGTCATTCTCCTTTCTGCGCGGAACTGTGCCAAAAATCATCCCAGCTGCATTTAATGCACTCATTTAGGCCAGAAACGAAACGAGAAACAAAACGACTTCAACGGTTCGGGCCAGAAATAAAATGAACGCACCCAATCCAGCTTTTTGGACCAAATAGTGTTGTTTTGGTTCATTTTAGTCAGTTACGTCACCGCGCAAAACTGTGCCGAAACCATGCCGGCTGCATTTAACGTACAGCTTCGAGCCAAAAATGAAACGAATCCACCGGTTCGGGCCAGAAACAAAACGAACGCACCCAATCCACATTTTTGGACACAATAGTGATGTTTTGGTTCTTTTTGGTCAGTTTCCTTTCTGCGCGGAACTGTGCCAAAAATCATCCCAGCTGTATTTAATGCACTCATTTAGGCTAGAAACGAAACGAGAAACAAAATGACTTCAACGGTGCGGGCCAGAAATAAGATGAACGCACCCAATCCAGCTTTTTGGACCAAATAGTGTTATTTTGGTTCATTTTAGTCAGTTACGTCACCGCGCAAAACTGTGCCGAAACCATGCCGGCTGCATTTAACGTACAAGTTCGAGCCAAAAATGAAACGAATCCATCGGTTCGGGCCAGAAACAAAACGAACGCACCCAATCCATATTTTTTGACACAATAGTGATGTTTTGGTTCATTTTGGTCAGTTTCCTTACCGCGCGGAACTGTGCCCAAAATCATGCCGGCTGCATTTAATGCATTGATTCATGCCAGAAACGAAATCAATGTACCTGTTCGGGCCAGAAACAAAATCAGCGCACCCAATACACATTTTTTGACACAATAGTAATGTTTTGGTTCATTTTGGTCAGTTTCCATACCGCGCAGAACTGTGCCGAAAACCATTCCGGTTGCATTTAATGCATTAATTCATGCTAGAAATGAAACCAATGGACCAGTTTGGGCCAGAAATGAAACAAACACATCCAATCCACTATTTTGACCCAATAGTGATGTTTTGGTTCATTTTGGTCAGTTTCGTTACCATGAGAAACTGTGCCGAAACCTTGCGAGCTGCATTTAATGCACCGGTTCGGACAAGAAATGAAATGAATCCACCGGTTCAGTCCAGAAACGAAATGAACACACCCTATCCACTTTTTTGGATAAAATAGTTATGTTTTGGTCAGTTTTGTTAACATGCGAAACTATGCCGACTGCATTTACTGCACTGATTCGGGCCAAAAAACGAATCGAATCCACCGGTTTCGGCCAGAAACAAAACGAACGCAACCAATCAACATTTTTGGACATAATAGTGATGTTTTGGTTCATTTTGGTCAGTTTCCTTTCTACGCGGAACTGTGCCAAAAATCATCCCAGCTGCATTTAATGCACTCATTTAGGCCAGAAACGAAACGAGAAACAAAACGACTTCAACGGTTCGGGCCAGAAACAAAACGAACGCACCCAATCCACATTTTTGGACACAATAGTGATGTTTTGGTTCATTTTGGTCATTCTCCTTTCTGCGCGGAACTGTGCCAAAAATCATCCCAGCTGCATTTAATGCACTCATTTAGGCCAGAAACGAAACGAGAAACAAAACGACTTCAACGGTTCGGGCCAGAAATAAAATGAACGCACCCAATCCAGCTTTTTGGACCAAATAGTGTTATTTTGGTTCATTTTAGTCAGTTACGTCACCGCGCAAAACTGTGCCGAAACCATGCCGGCTGCATTTAACGTACAGCTTCGAGCCAAAAATGAAACGAATCCACCGGTTCGGGCCAGAAACAAAACGAACGCACCCAATCCACATTTTTGGACACAATAGTGATGTTTTGGTTCTTTTTGGTCAGTTTCCTTTCTGCGCGGAACTGTGCCAAAAATCATCCCAGCTGTATTTAATGCACTCATTTAGGCTAGAAATGAAACGAGAAACAAAATGACTTCAACGGTGCGGGCCAGAAATAAGATGAACGCACCCAATCCAGCTTTTTGGACCAAATAGTGTTATTTTGGTTCATTTTAGTCAGTTACGTCACCGCGCAAAACTGTGCCGAAACCATGCCGGCTGCATTTAACGTACAAGTTCGAGCCAAAAATGAAACGAATCCATCGGTTCGGGCCAGAAACAAAACGAACGCACCCAATCCACATTTTTTGACACAATAGTGATGTTTTGGTTCATTTTGGTCAGTTTCCTTACCGCGCGGAACTGTGCCCAAAATCATGCCGGCTGCATTTAATGCATTGATTCATGCCAGAAACGAAATCAATGTACCTGTTCGGGCCAGAAACAAAATCAGCGCACCCAATACACATTTTTTGACACAATAGTAATGTTTTGGTTCATTTTGGTCAGTTTCCATACCGCGCAGAACTGTGCCGAAAACCATTCCGGTTGCATTTAATGCATTAATTCATGCTAGAAATGAAACCAATGGACCAGTTTGGGCCAGAAATAAAACAAACGCATCCAATCCACTATTTTGACCCAATAGTGATGTTTTGGTTCATTTTGGTCAGTTTCGTTACCATGAGAAACTGTGCCGAAACCTTGCGAGCTGCATTTAATGCACCGGTTCGGACAAGAAATGAAATGAATCCACCGGTTCAGTCCAGAAACGAAATGAACACACCCTATCCATTTTTTTGGATAAAATAGTTATGTTTTGGTCAGTTTTGTTAACATGCGAAACTATGCCGACTGCATTTACTGCACTGATTCGGGCCAAAAAACGAATCGAATCCACCGGTTTCGGCCAGAAACAAAACGAACGCAACCAATCAACATTTTTGGACATAATAGTGATGTTTTGGTTCATTTTGGTCAGTTTCCTTTCTACGCGGAACTGTGCCAAAAATCATCCCAGCTGCATTTAATGCACTCATTTAGGCCAGAAACGAAACGAGAAACAAAACGACTTCAACGGTTCGGGCCAGAAACAAAACGAACGCACCCAATCCACATTTTTGGACACAATAGTGATGTTTTGGTTCATTTTGGTCATTCTCCTTTCTGTGCGGAACTGTGCCAAAAATCATCCCAGCTGCATTTAATGCACTCATTTAGGCCAGAAACGAAACGAGAAACAAAACGACTTCAACGGTTCGGGCCAGAAATAAAATGAACGCACCCAATCCAGCTTTTTGGACCAAATAGTGTTGTTTTGGTTCATTTTAGTCAGTTACGTCACCGCGCAAAACTGTGCCGAAACCATGCCGGCTGCATTTAACGTACAAGTTCGAGCCAAAAATGAAACGAATCCATCGGTTCGGGCCAGAAACAAAACGAACGCACCCAATCCACATTTTTTGACACAATAGTGATGTTTTGGTTCATTTTGGTCAGTTTCCTTACCGCGCGGAACTGTGCCCAAAATCATGCCGGCTGCATTTAATGCATTGATTCATGCCAGAAACGAAATCAATGTACCTGTTCGGGCCAGAAACAAAATCAGCGCACCCAATCCACATTTTTTGACACAATAGTAATGTTTTGGTTCATTTTGGTCAGTTTCCTTACCGCGCAGAACTGTGCCGAAAACCATTCCGGTTGCATTTAATGCATTAATTCATGCTAGAAATGAAACCAATGGACCAGTTTGGGCCAGAAACAAAACAAACGCATCCAATCCACTTTTTTGACCCAATAGTGATGTTTTGGTTCATTTTGGTCAGTTTCGTTACCATGAGAAACTGTGCCGAAACCTTGCGAGCTGCATTTAATGCACCAGTTCGGACAAGAAATGAAATGAATCCACCGGTTCAGTCCAGAAACGAAACGAACACACCCTATCCACTTTTTTGGACAAAATAGTTATGTTTTGGTCAGTTTTGTTACCATGCGAAACTATGCCGACTGCATTTACTGCACTGATTCGGGCCAAAAAACGAATCGAATCCACCGGTTTCGGCCAGAAACAAAATGAACGCAACCAATCAACATTTTTGGACATAATAGTGATGTTTTGGTTCATTTTGGTCAGTTTCCTTTCTACGCGGAACTGTGCCAAAAATCATCCCAGCTGCATTTAATGCACTCATTTAGGCCAGAAACGAAACGAGAAACAAAACGACTTCAACGGTTCGGGCCAGAAACAAAACGAACGCACCCAATCCACATTTTTGGACACAATAGTGATGTTTTGGTTCATTTTGGTCATTCTCCTTTCTGCGCGGAACTGTGCCAAAAATCATCCCAGCTGCATTTAATGCACTCATTTAGGCCAGAAACGAAACGAGAAACAAAACGACTTCAACGGTTCGGGCCAGAAATAAAATGAACGCACCCAATCCAGCTTTTTGGACCAAATAGTGTTGTTTTGGTTCATTTTAGTCAGTTACGTCACCGCGCAAAACTGTGCCGAAACCATGCCGGCTGCATTTAACGTACAGCTTCGAGCCAAAAATGAAACGAATCCACCGGTTCGGGCCAGAAACAAAACGAACGCACCCAATCCACATTTTTGGACACAATAGTGATGTTTTGGTTCTTTTTGGTCAGTTTCCTTTCTGCGCGGAACTGTGCCAAAAATCATCCCAACTGCATTTAATGCACTCATTTAGGCTAAAAACGAAACGAGAAACAAAATGACTTCAATGGTGCGGGCCAGAAATAAGATGAACGCACCCAATCCAGCTTTTTGGACCAAATAGTGTTATTTTGGTTCATTTTAGTCAGTTACGTCGCCGCGCAAAACTGTGCCGAAACCATGCCGGCTGCATTTAACGTACAGGTTCGAGCCAAAAATGAAACGAATCCATCGGTTCGGGCCAGAAACAAAACGAACGCACCCAATCCACATTTTTTGACACAATAGTGATGTTTTGGTTCATTTTGGTCAGTTTCCTTACCGCGCGGAACTGTGCCCAAAATCATGCCGGCTGGATTTAATGCATTGATTCATGCCAGAAACGAAATCAATGTACCGGTTCGGGCCAGAAACAAAATGAGCGCACCCAATCCACATTTTTTGACACAATAGTAATGTTTTGGTTCATTTTGGTCAGTTTCCTTACCGCGCAGAACTGTGCCGAAAACCATTCCGGTTGCATTTAATGCATTAATTCATGCCAGAAATGAAACCAATGGACCTGTTTGGGCCAGAAACGAAACAAACGCATCCAATCCACTTTTTTGACCCAATAGTGATGTTTTGGTTCATTTTGGTCAGTTTCGTTACGATGAGAAACTGTGCCGAAACCTTGCGAGCTGCATTTAATGCACCGGTTCGGACAACAAATGAAATGAATCCACCGGTTCAGTCCAGAAACGAAACGAACACACCCTATCCACTTTTTTGGACAAAATAGTTATGTTTTGGTCAGTTTTGTTACCATGCGAAACTATGCCGACTGCATTTACTGCACTGATTCGGGCCAAAAAACGAATCGAATCCACCGGTTTCGGCCAGAAACAAAACGAACGCAACCAATCAACATTTTTGGACACAATAGTGATGTTTTGGTTCATTTTGGTCAGTTTCCTTTCTGCGCGGAACGGTGCCAAAAATCATCCCAGCTGCACTTAATGCACTTATTTAGGCCAGAAACGAAACGAGAAACAAAACGACTTCAACGGTTCGGGCCAGAAACAAAACGAACGCACCCAATCCTCATTTTTGGACACAATAGTGATGTTTTGGTTCATTTTGGTCAGTTTCCTTTCTGCGCGGAACTGTGCCAAAAATCATCCCAGCTGCATTTAATGCACTCATTTAGGCCAGAAACGAAACAACAAACAAAACGACTTCGACGGTTCGGGCCAGAAATAAAATGAACGCACCCAATCCAGCTTTTTGGACCAAATAGTGTTGTTTTGGTTCATTTTAGTCAGTTACGTCACCGCGCAAAACTGTGCCGAAACCATGCCGGCTGCATTTAACGTACAGCTTCGAGCCAAAAATGAAACGAATCCACCGGTTCGGGCCAGAAACAAAACGAACGCACCCAATCCACATTTTTGGACACAATAGTGATGTTTTGGTTCTTTTTGGTCAGTTTCCTTTCTGCGCGGAATTGTGCCAAAAATCATCCCAGCTGGATTTAATGCACTCATTTAGGCTAGAAACGAAACGAGAAACAAAATGACTTCAACGGTGCGGGCCAGAAATAAGATGAACGCACCCAATCCAGCTTTTTGAACCAAATAGTGTTATTTTGGTTCATTTTAGTCAGTTACGTCACCGCGCAAAACTGTGCCGAAACCATGCCGGCTGCATTTAACGTACAGGTTCGAGCCAAAAATGAAACGAATCCATCGGTTCGGGCCAGAAACAAAACGAACGCACCCAATCCACATTTTTTGACACAATAGTGATGTTTTGGTTCATTTTGGTCAGTTTCCTTACCGCGCGGAACTGTGCCCAAAATCATGCCGGCTGCATTTAATGCATTGATTCATGCCAGAAACGAAATCAATGTACCGGTTCGGGCCAGAAACAAAATGAGCGCACCCAATCCACATTTTTTGATACAATAGTAATGTTTTGGTTCATTTTGTTCAGTTTCCTTACCGCGCAGAACTGTGCCGAAAACCATTCCGGTTCCATTTAATACATTAATTCATGCCAGAAATGAAACCAATGGACCAGTTTGGGCCAGAAACGAAACAAACGCATCCAATCCACTTTTTTGACCCAATAGTGATGTTTTGGTTCATTTTGGTCAGTTTCGTTACGATGAGAAACTGTGCCGAAACCTTGCGAGCTGCATTTAATGCACCGGTTCGGACAAGAAATGAAATGAATCCACCGGTTCAGTCCAGAAACGAAACGAACACACCCTATCCAATTTTTTGGACAAAAAAGTTATGTTTTGGTCAGTTTTGTTACCATGCGAAACTATGCCGACTGCATTTATTGCACTGATTCGGGCAAAAAAATGAATCGAATCCACCGGTTTTGGCTAGAAACAAAACGAACGCACCCAATCCACATTTTTTGACACAATAGTGATGTTTTGGTTCATTTTGGTCAGTTTCCTTTCTGCGCGGAACTGTGCCAAAAATCATCCCAGCTGCATTTAATGCACTCATTTAGGCCAGAAATGAAACGAGAAACAAAACGACTTCAACGGTTCGGGCCAGAAATAAAATGAACGCACCCAATCCAGCTTTTTGGACCAAATAGTGTTATTTTGGTTCATTTTAGTCAGTTACGTCACCGCGCAAAACTGTGCCGAAACCATGCCGGCTGCATTTAACGTACAGGTTTGAGCCAAAAATGAAACGAATCCATCGGTTCGGGCCAGAAACAAAACGAACGCACCCGATCCACATTTTTTGACACAATAGTGATGTTTTGGTTCATTTTGGTCAGTTTCCTTACCGCGCGGAACTGTGCCCAAAATCATTCCGGCTGCATTTAAAGCATTGATTCGTGCCAGAAACGAAATCAATGTACCGGTTCGGGCCAGAAACAAAATGAACGCACCCAATCCACATTTTTTGACACAATAGTAATGTTTTGGTTCATTTTGGTCAGTTTCCTTACCGCGCAGAACTGTGCCGAAAACCATTCCGGTTGCATTTAATGCATTAATTCATGCCAGAAATGAAACCAATGGACCAGTTTGGGCTAGAAACGAAACAAACACATCCAATTCACTTTTTTGACCCAATAGTGATGTTTTGGTTCATTTTGGTCAGTTTCGTTACCATGAGAAACTGTGCCGAAACCTTGCCAGCTGCATTTAATGCACCAGTTCGGACAAGAAATGAAATGAATCCACCGGTTTGGTCCAGAAACGAAACGAACACACCCTATCCACTTTTTTGGACAAAATAGTTATGTTTTTGTCAGTTTTGTTACCATGCAAAACTATGACGACTGCATTTACTGCACTGATTCGGGCCAAAAAACGAATCGAATCCACCGGTTTCGGCCAGAAACAAAACGAACGCAACCAATCAACATTTTTGGACACAATAGTGATGTTTTGGTTCATTTTGGTCAGTTTCCTTTCTGCGCGGAACTGTGCCAAAAATCATCCCAGCTGCATTTAATGCACTCATTTAGGCCAGAAACGAAACGAGAAACAAAACGACTTCAACGGTTCGGGCCAGAAATAAAATGAACGCACCCAATCCAGCTTTTTGGACCAAATAGTGTTGTTTTGGTTCATTTTAGTCAGTTACATCACCGCGCAAAACTGTGCCGCAACCATGCCGACTGCATTTAACGTACAGGTTCGAGCCAAAAATGAAACAAATCCACCGGTTCGGGCCAGAAACAAAACGAACGCACCCAATCCACATTTTTGGACACAATAGTGATTTTTTGGTTCATTTTGGTCAGTTTCCTTTCTGCGCGGAACTGTGCCAAAAATCATCCCAGCTGCATTTAATGCACTCATTTAGGCCAGAAACGAAACGAGAAACAAAACGACTTCAACGGTTCGGGCCAGAAATAAAATGAACGCACCCAATCCACATTTTTGGACACAATAGTAATGTTTTGGTTCATTTTGGTCAGTTTCCTTACCGCGCAGAACTGTGCCGAAAACCATTCCGGTTGCATTTAATGCATTAATTCATGCCAGAAATGAAACCAATGGACCAGTTTGGGCTAGAAACGAAACAAACACATCCAATTCACTTTTTTGACCCAATAGTGATGTTTTGGTTCATTTTGGTCAGTTTCGTTACCATGAGAAACTGTGCCGAAACCTTGCCAGCTGCATTTAATGCACCAGTTCGGACAAGAAATGAAATGAATCCACCGGTTTGGTCCAGAAACGAAACGAACACACCCTATCCACTTTTTTGGACAAAATAGTTATGTTTTTGTCAGTTTTGTTACCATGCGAAACAATGACGACTGCATTTACTGCACTGATTCGGGCCAAAAAACGAATCGAATCCACCGGTTTCGGCCAGAAACAAAACGAACGCAACCAATCAACATTTTTGGACACAATAGTGATGTTTTGGTTCATTTTGGTCAGTTTCCTTTCTGCGCGGAACTGTGCCAAAAATCATCCCAGCTGCATTTAATGCACTCATTTAGGCCAGAAACGAAACGAGAAACAAAACGACTTCAACGGTTCGGGCCAGAAATAAAATGAACGCACCCAATCCAGCTTTTTGGACCAAATAGTGTTGTTTTGGTTCATTTTAGTCAGTTACATCACCGCGCAAAACTGTGCCGCAACCATGCCGGCTGCATTTAACGTACAGGTTCGAGCCAAAAATGAAACAAATCCACCGGTTCGGGCCAGAAACAAAACGAACGCACCCAATCCACATTTTTGGACACAATAGTGATTTTTTGGTTCATTTTGGTCAGTTTCCTTACCGCGCGGAACTGTGCCCAAAATCATGCCGGCTGCATTTAATGCATTGATTCATGCCAGAAACGAAATCAATGTACCGGTTCGGGCCAGAAACAAAATGAGCGCACCCAATCCACATTTTTTGGCACAATAGTAATGTTTTGGTTCATTTTGGTCAGTTTCCTTACCGCGCAGAACTGTGCCGAAAACCATTCCAGTTCCATTTAATGCATTAATTCATGCCAGAAATGAAACCAATGGACCAGTTTGGGCCAGAAACGAAACAAACGCATCCAATCCACTTTTTTGACCCAATAGTGATGTTTTGGTTCATTTTGGTCAGTTTCGTTACGATGAGAAACTGTGCCGAAACCTTGCGAGCTGCATTTAACGCACCGGTTCGGACAAGAAATGAAATGAATCCACCGGTTCAGTCCAGAAATGAAACGAACACACCCTATCCAATTTTTTGGACAAAAAAGTTATGTTTTGGTCAGTTTTGTTACCATGCGAAACTATGCCGACTGCATTTACTGCACTGATTCGGGCCAAAAAATGAATCGAATCCACCGGTTTCGGCTAGAAACAAAACGAACGCACCCAATCCACATTTTTTGACACAATAGTGATGTTTTGGTTCATTTTGGTCAGTTTCCTTTCTGCGCGGAACTGTGCCAAAAATCATCCCAGCTGCATTTAATGCACTCATTTAGGCCAGAAACGAAATGAGAAACAAAACGACTTCAACGGTTCGGGCCAGAAATAAAATGAACGCACCCAATCCAGCTTTTTGGACCAAATAGTGTTATTTTGGTTCATTTTAGTCAGTTACGTCACCGCGCAAAACTGTGCCGAAACCATGCCGGCTGCATTTAACGTACAGGTTTGAGCCAAAAATGAAACGAATCCATCGGTTCGGGCCAGAAACAAAACGAACGCACCCGATCCACATTTTTTGACACAATAGTGATGTTTTGGTTCATTTTGGTCAGTTTCCTTACCGCGCGGAACTGTGCCCAAAATCATTCCGGCTGCATTTAAAGCATTGATTCGTGCCAGAAACGAAATCAATGTACCGGTTCGGGCCAGAAACAAAATGAACGCACCCAATCCACATTTTTTGACACAATAGTAATGTTTTTGTTCATTTTGGTCAGTTTCCTTACCGCGCAGAACTGTGCCGAAAACCATTCCGGTTGCATTTAATGCATTAATTCATGCCAGAAATGAAACCAATGGACTAGTTTGGGCTAGAAACGAAACAAACACATCCAATGCACTTTTTTGACCCAATAGTGATGTTTTGGTTCATTTTGGTCAGTTTCGTTACCATGAGAAACTGTGCCGAAACCTTGCCAGCTGCATTTAATGCACCAGTTCAGACAAGAAATGAAATGAATCCACCGGTTCGGTCCAGAAACGAAACGAACACACCCTATCCACTTTTTTGGACAAAATAGTTATGTTTTTGTCAGTTTTGTTACCATGCGAAACTATGACGACTGCATTTACTGCACTGATTCGGGCCAAAAAACGAAACGAATCCACCGATTTCGGCCAGAAACAAAACGAACGCAACCAATCAACATTTTTGGACACAATAGTGATGTTTTGGTTCATTTTGGTCAGTTTCCTTTCTGCGCGGAACTGTGCCAAAAATCATCCCAGCTGCATTTAATGCACTCATTTAGGCTAGAAACGAAACGAGAAACAAATCGACTTCAACGGTTCGGGCCAGAAATAAAATGAACGCACCCAATCCAGCTTTTTGGACCAAATAGTGTTGTTTTGGTTCATTTTAGTCAGTTACATCACCGCGCAAAACTGTGCCGCAACCATGCCGGCTGCATTTAACGTACAGGTTCGAGCCAAAAATGAAACAAATCCACCGGTTCGGGCCAGAAACAAAACGAACGCACCCAATCCACATTTTTGGACAGAATAGTGATTTTTTGGTTCATTTTGGTCAGTTTCCTTTCTGCGCGGAACTATGCCAAAAATCATCCCAGCTACATTTAATGCACTCATTTAGGCCAGAAACGAAACGACAAACAAAACGACTTCGACAGTTCGGGCCAGAAATAAAATGAACGCACCCAATCCAGCTTTTTGGACCAAATAGTGTTGTTTTGGTTCATTTTAGTCAGTTACATCAACGCGCAAAACTGTGCCGCAACCATGCCGGCTGCATTTAACGTACAGGTTCGAGCCAAAAATGAAACAAATCCACCGGTTCGGGCCAGAAACAAAACGAACGCACCCAATCCACATTTTTGGACAGAATAGTGATTTTTTGGATCATTTTGGTCAGTTTCCTTTCTGCGCGGAACTATGCCAAAAATCATCCCAGCTGCATTTAATGCACTCATTTAGGCCAGAAACGAAACGAGAAACAAAACGACTTCAACGGTTTGGGCCAGAAACAAAACGAACGCACCCAATCCACATTTTTGGACACAATAGTGATGTTTTGGTTCATTTTGGTCAGTTTCCTTTCTGCGCGGAACTGTGCCAAAAATCATCCCAGCTGCATTTAATGCACTCATTTAGGCCAGAAACGAAACGACAAACAAAACGACTTCGACAGTTCGGGCCAGAAATAAAATGAACGCACCCAATCCAGCTTTTTGGACCAAATAGTGTTGTTTTAGTTCATTTTAGTCAGTTACGTCACCGCGCAAAACTGTGCCGAAACCATGCCGGCTGCATTTAACGTACAGCTTCGAGCCAAAAATGAAACGAATCCACCGGTTCGGGCCAGAAACAAAACGAACGCACCCAATCCACATTTTTGGACACAATAGTGATGTTTTGGTTCATTTTGGTCCGTTTCCTTTCTGCACGGAACTGTGCCAAAAATCATCCCAGCTGCATTTAATGCACTCCTTTAGGCCAGAAACGAAACGAGAAACAAAACGACTTCAACGGTTCGGGCCAGAAATAAAATGAATGCATCCAATCCATCTTTTTGGACCAAATAGTGTTATTTTGGTTCATTTTAGTCAGTTACGTCACCGCGCAAAGCTGTGCCGAAACCATGCCGGTTGCATTTAACGTACAGGTTTGAGCCAAAAATGAAACGAATCCATCGGTTCGGGCCAGAAACAAAACGAACGCACCCGATCCACATTTTTTGACACAATAGTGATGTTTTGGTTCATTTTGGTCAGTTTCCTTTCTGCGCGGAACTGTGCCAAAAATCATCCCAGCTGCATTTAATGCACTCATTTAGGCCAGAAACGAAACGACAAACAAAACGACTTCGACAGTTCGGGCCAGAAATAAAATGAACGCACCCAATCCAGCTTTTTGGACCAAATAGTGTTATTTTGGTTCATTTTAGTCAGTTACGTCACCGCGCAAAACTGTGCCGAAACCATGCCGTCTGCATTTAACGTACAGGTTCGAGCCAAAAATGAAACGAATCCATCGGTTCGGGCCAGAAACAAAACGAACGCACCCAATCCACATTTTTTGACACAATAGTGATGTTTTGGTTCATTTTGGTCAGTTTCCTTACCGCGCGGAACTGTGCCCAAAATCATGCCGGCTGCATTTAATGCATTGATTCATGCCAGAAACGAAATCAATGTACCGGTTCGGGCCAGAAACAAAATGAGCGCACCCAATCCACATTTTTTGACACAATAGTAATGTTTTGGTTCATTTTGGTCAGTTTCCTTACCGCGCAGAACTGTGCCGAAAACCATTCCGGTTGCATTTAATGCATTAATTCATGCCAGAAATGAAACCAATGGACCAGTTTGGGCCAGAAACGAAACAAACGCATCCAATCCACTTTTTTGACCCAATAGTGATGTTTTGGTTCATTTTGGTCAGTTTCGTTACGATGAGAAACTGTGCCGAAACCTTGCGAGCTGCATTTAATGCACCGGTTCGGACAAGAAATGAAATGAATCCACCGGTTCAGTCCAGAAACGAAACGAACACACCCTATCCACTTTTTTGGACAAAATAGTTATGTTTTGGTCAGTTTTGTTACCATGCGAAACTATGCCGACTGCATTTACTGCACTGATTCAGGCCAAAAAATGAATCGAATCCACCGGTTTCGGCCAGAAACAAAACGAACGCAACCAATCAACATTTTTGGACACAATAGTGATGTTTTGGTTCATTTTGGTCAGTTTCCTTTCTGCGCAGAACTGTGCCAAAAATCATCCCAGCTGCATTTAATGCACTCATTTAGGCCAGAAACGAAAGGAGAAACAAAAAGACTTCACCGGTTCGGGCCAGAAACAAAACGAACGCACCCAATCCACATTTTTGGACACAATAGTGATGTTTTGGTTCATTTTGGTCAGTTTCCTTTCTGCGCGGAACTGAGCCAAAAATCATCCCAGCTGCATTTAATGCACTCATTTAGGCCAGAAACGAAACGAGAAACAAAACGACTTCAACGGTTCGGGCCAGAAATAAAATGAACGCACCCAATCCAGCTTTTTGGACCAAATAGTGTTGTTTTGGTTCATTTTAGTCAGTTACGTCACCGCGCAAAACTGTGCCGAAACCGTGCCGGCTGCATTTAACGTACAGGTTCGAGCCAAAAATGAAACGAATCCACCGGTTCAGGCCAGAAACAAAACGAACGCACCCAATCCACATTTTTGGACACAATAGTGATGTTTTGGTTCATTTTGGTCGGTTTCCTTTCTGCGCGGAACTGTGCCAAAAATCATCCCAGCTGCATTTAATGCACTCATTTATGCCAGAAACGAAACGAGAAACAAAACGACTTCAATGGTTCGGGCCAGAAATAAGATGAACGCACCCAATCCAGCTTTTTGGACCAAATAGTGTTGTTTTGGTTCATTTTGGTCAGTTACGTCACCGCGCAAAACTGTGCCGAAACCATGCCGGCTGCATTTAACGTACAGGTTCGAGCCAAAAATGAAACAAATCCACCGGTTTGGGCCAGAAACAAAACGAACGCACCCAATCCACATTTTTGGACACAATAGTGATTTTTTGGTTCATTTTTGTCAGTTTCGTTTCTGCGCGGAACTGTGCCAAAAATCATCCCAGCTGCATTTAATGCACTCATTTAGGCCAGAAACGAAACGAGAAATAAAACGACTTCAACGGTTCGGCCCAGAAATAAAATGAACGCACCCAATCCATCTTTTTGGACCAAATAGTGTTATTTTGGTTCATTTTAGTCAGTTACGTCACCGCGCAAAACTGTGCCGAAACCATGCCGGCTGCATTTAACGTACAGGTTCGAGCCAAAAATGAAACGAATCCACCGGTTCGGGCCAGAAACAAAACGAACGCACCCGATCCACATTTTTTGACACAATAGTGATGTTTTGGTTCATTTTGGTCAGTTTCCTTACCGCGCGGAACTGTGCCCAAAATCATTCCGGCTGCATTTAATGCATTGATTCGTGCCAGAAACGAAATCAATGTACCGGTTCGGGCCAGAAACAAAATGAACGCACCCAATCCACATTTTTTGACACAATAGTAATGTTTTGGTTCATTTTGGTCAGTTTCCTTACCGCGCAGAACTGTGCCGAAAACCATTCCGGTTGCATTTAATGCATTAATTCATGCCAGAAATGAAACCAATGGACCAGTTTGGGCTAGAAACGAAACAAACACATCCAATTCACTTTTTTGACCCAATAGTGATGTTTTGGTTCATTTTGGTCAGTTTCGTTACCATGAGAAACTGTGCCGAAACCTTGCCAGCTGCATTTAATGCACCAGTTCGGACAAGAAATGAAATGAATCCACCGGTTCGGTCCAGAAACGAAACGAACACACCCTATCCACTTTTTTGGACAAAATAGTTATGTTTTTGTCAGTTTTGTTACCATGCGAAACTATGACGACTGCATTTACTGCACTGATTCGGGCCAAAAAACGAATCGAATCCACCGGTTTCGGCCAGAAACAAAACGAACGCAACCAATCAACATTTTTGGACACAATAGTGATGTTTTGGTTCATTTTGGTCAGTTTCCTTTCTGCGCGGAACTGTGCCAAAAATCATGCCAGCTGCATTTAATGCACTCATTTAGGCCAGAAACGAAACGAGAAACAAAACGACTTCAACGGATTGGGCCAGAAACAAAACGAACGCACCCAATCCACATTTTTGGACACAATAGTGATGTTTTGGTTCATTTTGGTCAGTTCCTTTTCTGCGCAGAACTGTGCCGCAACCATGCCGGCTGCATTTAATGCACTCATTTAGGCCAGAAACGAAACGAGAAACAAAACGACTTCAACGGTTCGGGCCAGAAACAAAACGAACGCACCCAATCCACATTTTTGGACACAATAGTGATGTTTTGGTTCATTTTGGTCAGTTTCCTTTCTGCGCGGAAGTGTGCCAAAAATCATCCCAGCTACATTTAATGCACTCATTTAGGCCAGAAACGAAACGAGAAACAGAACGACTTCAACGGTTCGGGCCAGAAATAAAATGAACGCACCCAATCCAGCTTTTTGGACCAAATAGTGTTGTTTTGGTTCATTTTAATCAGTTACGTCACCGCGCAAAACTGTGTCGGAACCGTGCCGGCTGCATTTAACGTACAGGTTCGATCCAAAAATGAAACGAATCCACCGGTTCGGGCCAGACACAAAACGAACGCACCCAATCCACATTTTTGGACACAATAGTGATGTTTTGGTTCATTTTGGTCAGTTTCCTTTCTGCGCGGAACTGTGCCAACAATCATCCCAGCTGCATTTAATGCACTCATTTATGCCAGAAACGAAACGAGAAACAAAACGACTTCAATGGTTCGGGCCAGAAATAAAATGAACGCACCCAATCCAGCTTTTTGGACCAAATAGTGTTGTTTTGGTTCATTTTAGTCAGTTACGTCACCGCGCAAAACTGTGCTGATACCATGCCGGCTGCATTTAACGTACAGGTTCGAGCCAAAAATGAAACGAATCCATCGATTCGGGCAAGAAACAAAACGAACGCACCCTATCCACATTTTTTGACACAATAGTGATGTTTTGGTTCATTTTGGTCAGTTTCCTTACCGCGCGGAACTGTGCCCAAAATCATGCCGGCTGCATTTAATGCATCTATTCGCGCCAGAAACGAAACCAATGCACCGGTTTGGGCCAGAAACAAAATTAACGCACCCAATCCACATTTTTTATCACAATAGTGATGTTTTGGTTCATTTTGTTCAGTTTCCTTACCGCGCAGAACTGTGCCGAACACCATTCTAGCTGCATTTAATGCATTGATTCGTGCCAGAAATGAAACCAATGGACCAGTTTGGGCCAGAAACGAAACAAACGCATCCAATCCACTTTTTTGACCCAATAGTGATGTTTTGGTTCATTTTGGTCAGTTTCGTTACGATGAGAAACTGTGCCGAAACCTTGCGAGCTGCATTTAATGCACCGGTTCGGACAAGAAATGAAATGAATCCACCGGTTCAGTCCAGAAACGAAACGAACAAACCCTATCCACTTTTTTGGACAAAATAGTTATGTTTTGGTCAGTTTTGTTACCATGCGAAACTATGCCGACTGCATTTACTGCACTGATTCAGGCCAAAAAATGAATCGAATCCACCGGTTTCGGCCAGAAACAAAACGAACGCAACCAATCAACATTTTTGGACACAATAGTGATGTTTTGGTTCATTTTGGTCAGTTTCCTTTCTGCGCAGAACTGTGCCAAAAATCATCCCAGCTGCATTTAATGCACTCATTTAGGCCAGAAACGAAAGGAGAAACAAAAGGACTTCACCGGTTCGGGCCAGAAACAAAACGAACGCACCCAATCCACATTTTTGGACACAATAGTGATGTTTTGGTTCATTTTGGTCAGTTTCCTTTCTGCGCGGAACTGAGCCAAAAATCATCCCAGCTGCATTTAATGCACTCATTTAGGCCAGAAACGAATCGAGAAACAAAACGACTTCAACGGTTCGGGCCAGAAATAAAATGAACGCACCCAATCCAGCTTTTTGGACCAAATAGTGTTGTTTTGGTTCATTTTAGTCAGTTACGTCACCGCGCAAAACTGTGCCGAAACCGTGCCGGCTGCATTTAACGTACAGGTTCGAGCCAAAAATGAAACGAATCCACCGGTTCAGGCCAGAAACAAAACGAACGCACCCAATCCACATTTTTGGACACAATAGTGATGTTTTGGTTCATTTTGGTCAGTTTCCTTTCTGCGCGGAACAGTGCCAAAAATCATCCCAGCTGCATTTAATGCACTCATTTATGCCAGAAACGAAACGAGAAACAAAACGACTTCAATGGTTCGGGCCAGAAATAAGATGAACGCACCCAATCCAGCTTTTTGGACCAAATAGTGTTGTTTTGGTTCATTTTGGTCCGTTACGTCACCGCGCAAAACTGTGCCGAAACCATGCCGGCTGCATTTAACGTACAGGTTCGAGCCAAAAATGAAACAAATCCACCGGTTTGGGCCAGAAACAAAACGAACGCACCCAATCCATATTTTTGGACACAATAGTGATTTTTTGGTTCATTTTTGTCAGTTTCGTTTCTGCGCGGAACTGTGCCAAAAATCATCCCAGCTGCATTTAATGCACTCATTTAGGCCAGAAACGAAACGAGAAATAAAACGACTTCAACGGTTCGGGCCAGAAATAAAATGAACGCACCCAATCCAGCTTTTTGGACCAAATAGTGTTATTTTGGTTCATTTTAGTCAGTTACGTCACCGCGCAAAACTGTGCCGAAACCATGCCGGCTGCATTTAACATACAGGTTCGAGCCAAAAATGAAACGAATCCACCGGTTCGGGCCAGAAACAAAACGAACGCACCCGATCCACATTTTTTGACACAATAGTGATGTTTTGGTTAAATTGGTCAGTTTCCTTACCGCGCGGAACTGTGCCCAAAATCATTCCGGCTGCATTTAATGCATTGATTCGTGCCAGAAACGAAATCAATGTACCGGTTCGGGCCAGAAACAAAATGAACGCACCCAATCCACATTTTTTGACACAATAGTAATGTTTTGGTTCATTTTGGTCAGTTTCCTTACCGCGCAGAACTGTGCCGAAAACCATTCCGGCTGCATTTAATGCATTAATTCATGCCAGAAATGAAACCAATGGACCAGTTTGGGCTAGAAACGAAACAAACACATCCAATTCACTTTTTTGACCCAATAGTGATGTTTTGGTTCATTTTGGTCAGTTTCGTTACCATGAGAAACTGTGCCAAAACCTTGCCAGCTGCATTTAATGCACCAGTTCGGACAAGAAATGAAATGAATCCACCGGTTCGGTCCAGAAACGAAACGAACACACCCTATGCACTTTTTTGGACAAAATAGTTATGTTTTTGTCAGTTTTGTTACCATGCGAAACTATGACGACTGCATTTACTGCACTGATTCGGGCCAAAAAACGAATCGAATCCACCGGTTTCGGCCAGAAACAAAACGAACGCAACCAATCAACATTTTTGGACACAATAGTGATGTTTTGGTTCATTTTGGTCAGTTTCCTTTCTGCGCGGAACTGTGCCAAAAATCATGCCAGCTGCATTTAATGCACTCATTTAGGCCAGAAACGAAACGAGAAACAAAACGACTTCAACGGTTTGGGCCAGAAACAAAACGAACGCACCCAATCCACATTTTTGGACACAATAGTGATGTTTTGGTTCATTTTGGTTAGTTTCCTTTCTGCGCGGAACTGTGCCAAAAATCATCCCAGCTGCATTTAATGCACTCATTTAGGCCAGAAACGAAACGAGAAACAAAACGACTTCAACGGTTCGGGCCAGAAATAAAATGAACGCACCCAATCCAGCTTTTGGGACCAAATAGTGTTGTTTTGGTTCATTTTAATCAGTTACGTCACCGCGCAAAACTGTGCCGAAACCGTGCCGGCTGCATTTAACGTACACGTTCGAGCCAAAAATGAAACGAATCCACCGGTTCGGGCCAGACACAAAACGAACGCACCCAATCCACATTTTTGGACACAATAGTGATGTTTTGGTTCATTTTGGTCAGTTTCATTTCTGCGCGGAACTGTGCCAACAATCATCCCAGCTGCATTTAATGCACTCATTTATGCCAGAAACGAAACGAGAAACAAAACGACTTCAATGGTTCGGGCCAGAAATAAAATAAACGCACCCAATCCAGCTTTTTGGACCAAATAGTGTTGTTTTGGTTCATTTTAGTCAGTTACGTCACCGCGCAAAACTGTGCTGATACCATGCCGGCTGCATTTAACGTACAGGTTCGAGCAAAAAATGAAACGAATCCATCGGTTCGGGCCAGAAACAAAACGAACGCACCCTATCCACATTTTTTGACATAATAGTGATGTTTTGGTTCATTTTGGTCAGTTTCCTTACCGCGCGGAACTGTGCCCAAAATCATGCCGGCTGCATTTAATGCATCTATTCGCGCCAGAAACGAAACCAATGCACCGGTTTGGGCCAGAAACAAAATGAACGCACCCAATCCACATTTTTTATCACAATAGTGATGTTTTGGTTCATTTTGTTCAGTTTCCTTACCGCGCAGAACTGTGCCGAACACCATTCTAGCTGCATTTAATGCATTGATTCGTGCCAGAAATGAAACCAATGGACCAGTTTGGGCCAGAAACGAAACAAACGCATCCAATCCACTTTTTTGACCCAATAGTGATGTTTTGGTTCATTTTGGTCAGTTTCGTTACCATGAGAAACTGTGCCGAAACCTTGCCAGCTGTATTTAATGCACCGGTTCGGACAGGAAATGAACTGAATCCACCGGTTCGGTCCAGAAATGAAACGAACACACCCTATCCACTTTTTTGGACAAAATAGTTATGTTTTGGTCAGTTTTGTTACCATGCGAAACTATGCCGACTGCATTTACTGCACTGATTCGGGCAAAAAAACGAATCGAATCCACTGGTTTCGGCCAGAAACAAAACGAACGCAACCAATCAACATTTTTGGACACAATAGTGATGTTTTGGTTCATTTTGGTCAGTTTCCTTTCGGCGCGGAACTGTGCCAAAAATCGTCCCAGCTGCATTTAATGCACTCATTTAGGCCAGAAACAAAACGAGAAACAAAACGACTTCAACGGTTCGGGCCAGAAACAAAACGAACGCACCCAATCCACATTTTTGGACACAATAGTGATGTTTTGGTTCATTTTGGTCAGTTTTCTTTCTGCGCGGAACTGTGCCAAAAATCATCCCAGCTGCATTTAATGCACTCATTTAGGCCAGAAACGAAACGAGAAACAAAATGACTTCAACGGTTCGGGCCAGAAATAAAATGAACGCACCCAATCCTGCTTTTTGGACACAATAGTGTAGTTTTGGTTCATTTTGGTCAGTTTCCTTTCTGCGCGGAACTGTGCCAAAAATCATCCCAGCTGCATTTAATGCACTCATTTAGGCCAGAAACGAAACGAGAAACAAAACGACTTCAACGGTTCGGGCCGAAAATAAAATAAACGCACCCAATCCAGCTTTTTGGACCAAATAGTGTTGTTTTGGTTCATTTTAGTCAGTTACGTCACCGCGCAAAACTGTGCTGATACCATGCCGGCTGCATTTAACGTACAGGTTCGAGCAAAAAATGAAACGAATCCATCGGTTCGGGCCAGAAACAAAACGAACGCACCCTATCCACATTTTTTGACATAATAGTGATGTTTTGGTTCATTTTGGTCAGTTTCCTTACCGCGCGGAACTGTGCCCAAAATCATGCCGGCTGCATTTAATGCATCTATTCGCGCCAGAAACGAAACCAATGCACCGGTTTGGGCCAGAAACAAAATGAACGCACCCAATCCACATTTTTTATCACAATAGTGATGTTTTGGTTCATTTTGTTCAGTTTCCTTACCGCGCAGAACTGTGCCGAATACCATTCTAGCTGCATTTAATGCATTGATTCGTGCCAGAAATGAAACCAATGGACCAGTTTGGGCCAGAAACGAAACAAACGCATCCAATCCACTTTTTTGACCCAATAGTGATGTTTTGGTTCATTTTGGTCAGTTTCGTTACCATGAGAAACTGTGCCGAAACCTTGCCAGCTGTATTTAATGCACCGGTTCGGACAGGAAATGAACTGAATCCACCGGTTCGGTCCAGAAATGAAACGAACACACCCTATCCACTTTTTTGGACAAAATAGTTATGTTTTGGTCAGTTTTGTTACCATGCGAAACTATGCCGACTGCATTTACTGCACTGATTCGGGCAAAAAAACGAATCGAATCCACTGGTTTCGGCCAGAAACAAAACGAACGCAACCAATCAACATTTTTGGACACAATAGTGATGTTTTGGTTCATTTTGGTCAGTTTCCTTTCGGCGCGGAACTGTGCCAAAAATCGTCCCAGCTGCATTTAATGCACTCATTTAGGCCAGAAACGAAACGAGAAACAAAACGACTTCAACGGTTCGGGCCAGAAACAAAACGAACGCACCCAATCCACATTTTTGGACACAATAGTGATGTTTTGGTTCATTTTGGTCAGTTTTCTTTCTGCGCGGAACTGTGCCAAAAATCATCCCAGCTGCATTTAATGCACTCATTTAGGCCAGAAACGAAACGAGAAATAAAACGACTTCAACGGTTCGGGCCAGAAATAAAATGAACGCACCCAATCCAGCTTTTTGGACCAAATAGTGTTGTTTTGGTTCATTTTAGTCAGTTACGTCACCGCGCAAAACTGTGCCGAAACCGTGCCGGCTGCATTTAACGTACAGGTTCGAGCCAAAAATGAAACGAATCCACCGGTTCAGGCCAGAAACAAAACGAACGCACCCAATCCACATTTTTGGACACAATAGTGATGTTTTGGTTCATTTTGGTCAGTTTCCTTTCTGCGCGGAACAGTGCCAAAAATCATCCCAGCTGCATTTAATGCACTCATTTATGCCAGAAACGAAACGAGAAACAAAACGACTTCAATGGTTCGGGCCAGAAATAAGATGAACGCACCCAATCCAGCTTTTTGGACCAAATAGTGTTGTTTTGGTTCATTTTGGTCAGTTACGTCACCGCGCAAAACTGTGCCGAAACCATGCCGGCTGCATTTAACGTACAGGTTCGAGCCAAAAATGAAACAAATCCACCGGTTTGGGCCAGAAACAAAACGAACGCACCCAATCCATATTTTTGGACACAATAGTGATTTTTTGGTTCATTTTTGTCAGTTTCGTTTCTGCGCGGAACTGTGCCAAAAATCATCCCAGCTGCATTTAATGCACTCATTTAGGCCAGAAACGAAACGAGAAATAAAACGACTTCAACGGTTCGGGCCAGAAATAAAATGAACGCACCCAATCCAGCTTTTTGGACCAAATAGTGTTATTTTGGTTCATTTTAGTCAGTTACGTCACCGCGCAAAACTGTGCCGAAACCATGCCGGCTGCATTTAACATAAAGGTTCGAGCCAAAAATGAAACGAATCCACCGGTTCGGGCCAGAAACAAAACGAACGCACCCGATCCACATTTTTTGACACAATAGTGATGTTTTGGTTCATTTTTGTCAGTTTCCTTACCGCGCGGAACTGTGCCCAAAATCATTCCGGCTGCATTTAATGCATTGATTCGTGCCAGAAACGAAATCAATGTACCGGTTCGGGCCAGAAACAAAATGAACGCACCCAATCCACATTTTTTGACACAATAGTAATGTTTTGGTTCATTTTGGTCAGTTTCCTTACCGCGCAGAACTGTGCCGAAAACCATTCCGGCTGCATTTAATGCATTAATTCATGCCAGAAATGAAACCAATGGACCAGTTTGGGCTAGAAACGAAACAAACACATCCAATTCACTTTTTTGACCCAATAGTGATGTTTTGGTTCATTTTGGTCAGTTTCGTTACCATGAGAAACTGTGCCAAAACCTTGCCAGCTGCATTTAATGCACCAGTTCGGACAAGAAATGAAATGAATCCACCGGTTCGGTCCAGAAACGAAACGAACACACCCTATGCACTTTTTTGGACAAAATAGTTATGTTTTTGTCAGTTTTGTTACCATGCGAAACTATGACGACTGCATTTACTGCACTGATTCGGGCCAAAAAACGAATCGAATCCACCGGTTTCGGCCAGAAACAAAACGAACGCAACCAATCAACATTTTTGGACACAATAGTGATGTTTTGGTTCATTTTGGTCAGTTTCCTTTCTGCGCGGAACTGTGCCAAAAATCATGCCAGCTGCATTTAATGCACTCATTTAGGCCAGAAACGAAACGAGAAACAAAACGACTTCAACGGTTTGGGCCAGAAACAAAACGAACGCACCCAATCCACATTTTTGGACACAATAGTGATGTTTTGGTTCATTTTGGTTAGTTTCCTTTCTGCGCGGAACTGTGCCAAAAATCATCCCAGCTGCATTTAATGCACTCATTTAGGCCAGAAACGAAACGAGAAACAAAACGACTTCAACGGTTCGGGCCAGAAATAAAATGAACGCACCCAATCCAGCTTTTGGGACCAAATAGTGTTGTTTTGGTTCATTTTAATCAGTTACGTCACCGCGCAAAACTGTGCCGAAACCGTGCCGGCTGCATTTAACGTACACGTTCGAGCCAAAAATGAAACGAATCCACCGGTTCGGGCCAGACACAAAACGAACGCACCCAATCCACATTTTTGGACACAATAGTGATGTTTTGGTTCATTTTGGTCAGTTTCATTTCTGCGCGGAACTGTGCCAACAATCATCCCAGCTGCATTTAATGCACTCATTTATGCCAGAAACGAAACGAGAAACAAAACGACTTCAATGGTTCGGGCCAGAAATAAAATAAACGCACCCAATCCAGCTTTTTGGACCAAATAGTGTTGTTTTGGTTCATTTTAGTCAGTTACGTCACCGCGCAAAACTGTGCTGATACCATGCCGGCTGCATTTAACGTACAGGTTCGAGCAAAAAATGAAACGAATCCATCGGTTCGGGCCAGAAACAAAACGAACGCACCCTATCCACATTTTTTGACATAATAGTGATGTTTTGGTTCATTTTGGTCAGTTTCCTTACCGCGCGGAACTGTGCCCAAAATCATGCCGGCTGCATTTAATGCATCTATTCGCGCCAGAAACGAAACCAATGCACCGGTTTGGGCCAGAAACAAAATGAACGCACCCAATCCACATTTTTTATCACAATAGTGATGTTTTGGTTCATTTTGTTCAGTTTCCTTACCGCGCAGAACTGTGCCGAACACCATTCTAGCTGCATTTAATGCATTGATTCGTGCCAGAAATGAAACCAATGGACCAGTTTGGGCCAGAAACGAAACAAACGCATCCAATCCACTTTTTTGACCCAATAGTGATGTTTTGGTTCATTTTGGTCAGTTTCGTTACCATGAGAAACTGTGCCGAAACCTTGCCAGCTGTATTTAATGCACCGGTTCGGACAGGAAATGAACTGAATCCACCGGTTCGGTCCAGAAATGAAACGAACACACCCTATCCACTTTTTTGGACAAAATAGTTATGTTTTGGTCAGTTTTGTTACCATGCGAAACTATGCCGACTGCATTTACTGCACTGATTCGGGCAAAAAAACGAATCGAATCCACTGGTTTCGGCCAGAAACAAAACGAACGCAACCAATCAACATTTTTGGACACAATAGTGATGTTTTGGTTCATTTTGGTCAGTTTCCTTTCGGCGCGGAACTGTGCCAAAAATCGTCCCAGCTGCATTTAATGCACTCATTTAGGCCAGAAACAAAACGAGAAACAAAACGACTTCAACGGTTCGGGCCAGAAACAAAACGAACGCACCCAATCCACATTTTTGGACACAATAGTGATGTTTTGGTTCATTTTGGTCAGTTTTCTTTCTGCGCGGAACTGTGCCAAAAATCATCCCAGCTGCATTTAATGCACTCATTTAGGCCAGAAACGAAACGAGAAACAAAATGACTTCAACGGTTCGGGCCAGAAATAAAATGAACGCACCCAATCCTGCTTTTTGGACACAATAGTGTAGTTTTGGTTCATTTTGGTCAGTTTCCTTTCTGCGCGGAACTGTGCCAAAAATCATCCCAGCTGCATTTAATGCACTCATTTAGGCCAGAAACGAAACGAGAAACAAAACGACTTCAACGGTTCGGGCCGAAAATAAAATAAACGCACCCAATCCAGCTTTTTGGACCAAATAGTGTTGTTTTGGTTCATTTTAGTCAGTTACGTCACCGCGCAAAACTGTGCTGATACCATGCCGGCTGCATTTAACGTACAGGTTCGAGCAAAAAATGAAACGAATCCATCGGTTCGGGCCAGAAACAAAACGAACGCACCCTATCCACATTTTTTGACATAATAGTGATGTTTTGGTTCATTTTGGTCAGTTTCCTTACCGCGCGGAACTGTGCCCAAAATCATGCCGGCTGCATTTAATGCATCTATTCGCGCCAGAAACGAAACCAATGCACCGGTTTGGGCCAGAAACAAAATGAACGCACCCAATCCACATTTTTTATCACAATAGTGATGTTTTGGTTCATTTTGTTCAGTTTCCTTACCGCGCAGAACTGTGCCGAATACCATTCTAGCTGCATTTAATGCATTGATTCGTGCCAGAAATGAAACCAATGGACCAGTTTGGGCCAGAAACGAAACAAACGCATCCAATCCACTTTTTTGACCCAATAGTGATGTTTTGGTTCATTTTGGTCAGTTTCGTTACCATGAGAAACTGTGCCGAAACCTTGCCAGCTGTATTTAATGCACCGGTTCGGACAGGAAATGAACTGAATCCACCGGTTCGGTCCAGAAATGAAACGAACACACCCTATCCACTTTTTTGGACAAAATAGTTATGTTTTGGTCAGTTTTGTTACCATGCGAAACTATGCCGACTGCATTTACTGCACTGATTCGGGCAAAAAAACGAATCGAATCCACTGGTTTCGGCCAGAAACAAAACGAACGCAACCAATCAACATTTTTGGACACAATAGTGATGTTTTGGTTCATTTTGGTCAGTTTCCTTTCGGCGCGGAACTGTGCCAAAAATCGTCCCAGCTGCATTTAATGCACTCATTTAGGCCAGAAACGAAACGAGAAACAAAACGACTTCAACGGTTCGGGCCAGAAACAAAACGAACGCACCCAATCCACATTTTTGGACACAATAGTGATGTTTTGGTTCATTTTGGTCAGTTTTCTTTCTGCGCGGAACTGTGCCAAAAATCATCCCAGCTGCATTTAATGCACTCATTTAGGCCAGAAACGAAACGAGAAACAAAATGACTTCAACGGTTCGGGCCAGAAATAAAATGAACGCACCCAATCCTGCTTTTTGGACACAATAGTGTAGTTTTGGTTCATTTTGGTCAGTTTCCTTTCTGCGCGGAACTGTGCCAAAAATCATCCCAGCTGCATTTAATGCACTCATTTAGGCCAGAAACGAAACGAGAAACAAAACGACTTCAACGGTTCGGGCCAGAAATAAAATGAACGCACCCAATCCAGCTTTTTGGACCAAATAGTGTTGTTTTGGTTCATTTTAGTCAGTTACGTCACCGCGCAAAACTGTGCCGAAACCGTGCCGGCTGCATTTAACGTACAGGTTCGAGCCAAAAATGAAACGAATCCACCGGTTCGGGCCAGACACAAAACGAACGCACCCAATCCACATTTTTGGACACAATAGTGATGTTTTGGTTCATTTTGGTCAGTTTCCTTTCTGCGCGGAACTGTGCCAAAAATCATCCCAGCTGCATTTAATGCACTCATTTATGCCAGAAACGAAACGAGAAACAAAACGACTTCAATGGTTCGGGCCAGAAATAAAATGAACGCACCCAATCCAGCTTTTTGGACCAAATAGTGTTGTTTTGGTTCATTTTAGTCAGTTACGTCACCGCGCAAAACTGTGCTGATACCATGCCGGCTGCATTTAACGTACACGTTCGAGCCAAAAATGAAACGAATCCATCGGTTCGGGCCAGAAACAAAACGAACGCACCCTATCCACATTTTTTGACACAATAGTGATGTTTTGGTTCATTTTGGTCAGTTTCCTTACCGCGCGGAACGGTGCCCAAAATCATGCCGGCTGCATTTAATGCATCTATTCGCGCCAGAAACGAAACCAATGCACCGGTTTGGGCCAGAGACAAAATGAACGCACCCAATCCACATTTTTTATCACAATAGTGATGTTTTGGTTCATTTTGTTCAGTTTCCTTACCGCGCAGAACTGTGCCGAACACCATTCCAGCTGCATTTAATGCATTGATTCGTGCCAGAAATGAAACCAATGGACCAGTTTGGGCCAGAAACGAAACAAACGCATCCAATCCACTTTTTTGACCCAATAGTGATGTTTTGGTTCATTGTGGTCAGTTTCGTTACCATGAGAAACTGTGACGAAACCTTGCCAGCTGCATTTAATGCACCGGTTCGGACAAGAAATGAACTGAATCCACCGGTTCGGTCCAGAAATGAAACGAACACACCCTATCCACTTTTTTGGACAAAATAGTTATGTTTTGGTCAGTTTTGTTACCATGCGAAACTATGCCGACTGCATTTACTGCACTGATTCGGGCAAAAAAACGAATCGAATCCACTGGTTTCGGCTAGAAACAAAACGAACGCAACCAATAAACATTTTTGGACACAATAGTGATGTTTTGGTTCATTTTGGTCAGTTTCCTTTCGGCGCGGAACTGTGCCAAAAATCGTCCCAACTGCATTTAATGCACTCATTTAGGCCAGAAACGAAACGAGAAACAAAACGACTTCAACGGTTCGGGGCAGAAACAAAACGAACGCACCCAATCCACATTTTTGGACACAATAGTGATGTTTTGGTTCATTTTGGTCAGTTCCCTTTCTACGCGGAACTGTGCCGCAACCATGCCGGCTGCATTTAATGCACTCATTTAGGCCAGAAACGAAACGAGAAACAAAATGACTTCAACGGTTCGGGCCAGAAACAAAACGAACGCACCCAATCCACATTTTTGGACACAATAGTGATGTTTTGGTTCATTTTGGTCAGTTTCCTTTCTGCGCGGAACTGTGCCAAAAATCATCCGAGCTGCATTTAATGCACTCATTTAGGCCAGAAACGAAACGAGAAACAAAATGACTTCAACGGTTCGGGCCAGAAATAAAATGAACGCACCCAATCCTGCTTTTTGGACACAATAGTGTAGTTTTGGTTCATTTTGGTCAGTTTCCTTTCTGCGCGGAACTGTGCCAAAAATCATCCCAGCTGCATTTAATGCACTCATTTAGGCCAGAAACGAAACGAGAAACAAAACGACTTCAACGGTTCGGGCCGAAAATAAAATAAACGCACCCAATCCAGCTTTTTGGACCAAATAGTGTTGTTTTGGTTCATTTTAGTCAGTTACGTCACCGCGCAAAACTGTGCTGATACCATGCCGGCTGCATTTAACGTACAGGTTCGAGCAAAAAATGAAACGAATCCATCGGTTCGGGCCAGAAACAAAACGAACGCACCCTATCCACATTTTTTGACATAATAGTGATGTTTTGGTTCATTTTGGTCAGTTTCCTTACCGCGCGGAACTGTGCCCAAAATCATGCCGGCTGCATTTAATGCATCTATTCGCGCCAGAAACGAAACCAATGCACCGGTTTGGGCCAGAAACAAAATGAACGCACCCAATCCACATTTTTTATCACAATAGTGATGTTTTGGTTCATTTTGTTCAGTTTCCTTACCGCGCAGAACTGTGCCGAATACCATTCTAGCTGCATTTAATGCATTGATTCGTGCCAGAAATGAAACCAATGGACCAGTTTGGGCCAGAAACGAAACAAACGCATCCAATCCACTTTTTTGACCCAATAGTGATGTTTTGGTTCATTTTGGTCAGTTTCGTTACCATGAGAAACTGTGCCGAAACCTTGCCAGCTGTATTTAATGCACCGGTTCGGACAGGAAATGAACTGAATCCACCGGTTCGGTCCAGAAATGAAACGAACACACCCTATCCACTTTTTTGGACAAAATAGTTATGTTTTGGTCAGTTTTGTTACCATGCGAAACTATGCCGACTGCATTTACTGCACTGATTCGGGCAAAAAAACGAATCGAATCCACTGGTTTCGGCCAGAAACAAAACGAACGCAACCAATCAACATTTTTGGACACAATAGTGATGTTTTGGTTCATTTTGGTCAGTTTCCTTTCGGCGCGGAACTGTGCCAAAAATCGTCCCAGCTGCATTTAATGCACTCATTTAGGCCAGAAACGAAACGAGAAACAAAACGACTTCAACGGTTCGGGCCAGAAACAAAACGAACGCACCCAATCCACATTTTTGGACACAATAGTGATGTTTTGGTTCATTTTGGTCAGTTTTCTTTCTGCGCGGAACTGTGCCAAAAATCATCCCAGCTGCATTTAATGCACTCATTTAGGCCAGAAACGAAACGAGAAACAAAATGACTTCAACGGTTCGGGCCAGAAATAAAATGAACGCACCCAATCCTGCTTTTTGGACACAATAGTGTAGTTTTGGTTCATTTTGGTCAGTTTCCTTTCTGCGCGGAACTGTGCCAAAAATCATCCCAGCTGCATTTAATGCACTCATTTAGGCCAGAAACGAAACGAGAAACAAAACGACTTCAACGGTTCGGGCCAGAAATAAAATGAACGCACCCAATCCAGCTTTTTGGACCAAATAGTGTTGTTTTGGTTCATTTTAGTCAGTTACGTCACCGCGCAAAACTGTGCCGAAACCGTGCCGGCTGCATTTAACGTACAGGTTCGAGCCAAAAATGAAACGAATCCACCGGTTCGGGCCAGACACAAAACGAACGCACCCAATCCACATTTTTGGACACAATAGTGATGTTTTGGTTCATTTTGGTCAGTTTCCTTTCTGCGCGGAACTGTGCCAAAAATCATCCCAGCTGCATTTAATGCACTCATTTATGCCAGAAACGAAACGAGAAACAAAACGACTTCAATGGTTCGGGCCAGAAATAAAATGAACGCACCCAATCCAGCTTTTTGGACCAAATAGTGTTGTTTTGGTTCATTTTAGTCAGTTACGTCACCGCGCAAAACTGTGCTGATACCATGCCGGCTGCATTTAACGTACACGTTCGAGCCAAAAATGAAACGAATCCATCGGTTCGGGCCAGAAACAAAACGAACGCACCCTATCCACATTTTTTGACACAATAGTGATGTTTTGGTTCATTTTGGTCAGTTTCCTTACCGCGCGGAACGGTGCCCAAAATCATGCCGGCTGCATTTAATGCATCTATTCGCGCCAGAAACGAAACCAATGCACCGGTTTGGGCCAGAGACAAAATGAACGCACCCAATCCACATTTTTTATCACAATAGTGATGTTTTGGTTCATTTTGTTCAGTTTCCTTACCGCGCAGAACTGTGCCGAACACCATTCCAGCTGCATTTAATGCATTGATTCGTGCCAGAAATGAAACCAATGGACCAGTTTGGGCCAGAAACGAAACAAACGCATCCAATCCACTTTTTTGACCCAATAGTGATGTTTTGGTTCATTGTGGTCAGTTTCGTTACCATGAGAAACTGTGACGAAACCTTGCCAGCTGCATTTAATGCACCGGTTCGGACAAGAAATGAACTGAATCCACCGGTTCGGTCCAGAAATGAAACGAACACACCCTATCCACTTTTTTGGACAAAATAGTTATGTTTTGGTCAGTTTTGTTACCATGCGAAACTATGCCGACTGCATTTACTGCACTGATTCGGGCAAAAAAACGAATCGAATCCACTGGTTTCGGCTAGAAACAAAACGAACGCAACCAATAAACATTTTTGGACACAATAGTGATGTTTTGGTTCATTTTGGTCAGTTTCCTTTCGGCGCGGAACTGTGCCAAAAATCGTCCCAACTGCATTTAATGCACTCATTTAGGCCAGAAACGAAACGAGAAACAAAACGACTTCAACGGTTCGGGGCAGAAACAAAACGAACGCACCCAATCCACATTTTTGGACACAATAGTGATGTTTTGGTTCATTTTGGTCAGTTCCCTTTCTACGCGGAACTGTGCCGCAACCATGCCGGCTGCATTTAATGCACTCATTTAGGCCAGAAACGAAACGAGAAACAAAATGACTTCAACGGTTCGGGCCAGAAACAAAACGAACGCACCCAATCCACATTTTTGGACACAATAGTGATGTTTTGGTTCATTTTGGTCAGTTTCCTTTCTGCGCGGAACTGTGCCAAAAATCATCCGAGCTGCATTTAATGCACTCATTTAGGCCAGAAACGAAACGAGAAACAAAACGACTTCAACGGTTCGGGCCAGAAATAAAATGAACGCACCCAATCCAGCTTTTTGGACCAAATAGTGTTGTTTTGGTTCATTTTAGTCAGTTACGTCACCGCGCAAAACTGTGCCGAAACCGTGCCGGCTGCATTTAACGTACAGGTTCGAGCCAAAAATGAAACGAATCCACCGGTTCGGGCCAGACACAAAACGAACGCACCCAATCCACATTTTTGGACACAATAGTGATGTTTTGGTTCATTTTGGTCAGTTTCCTTTCTGCGCGGAACTGTGCCAAAAATCATCCCAGCTGCATTTAATGCACTCATTTATGCCAGAAACGAAACGAGAAACAAAACGACTTCAATGGTTCGGGCCAGAAATAAAATGAACGCACCCAATCCAGCTTTTTGGACCAAATAGTGTTGTTTTGGTTCATTTTAGTCAGTTACGTCACCGCGCAAAACTGTGCTGATACCATGCCGGCTGCATTTAACGTACACGTTCGAGCCAAAAATGAAACGAATCCATCGGTTCGGGCCAGAAACAAAACGAACGCACCCTATCCACATTTTTTGACACAATAGTGATGTTTTGGTTCATTTTGGTCAGTTTCCTTACCGCGCGGAACGGTGCCCAAAATCATGCCGGCTGCATTTAATGCATCTATTCGCGCCAGAAACGAAACCAATGCACCGGTTTGGGCCAGAGACAAAATGAACGCACCCAATCCACATTTTTTATCACAATAGTGATGTTTTGGTTCATTTTGTTCAGTTTCCTTACCGCGCAGAACTGTGCCGAACACCATTCCAGCTGCATTTAATGCATTGATTCGTGCCAGAAATGAAACCAATGGACCAGTTTGGGCCAGAAACGAAACAAACGCATCCAATCCACTTTTTTGACCCAATAGTGATGTTTTGGTTCATTGTGGTCAGTTTCGTTACCATGAGAAACTGTGACGAAACCTTGCCAGCTGCATTTAATGCACCGGTTCGGACAAGAAATGAACTGAATCCACCGGTTCGGTCCTGAAACGAAACGAACACACCCTATCCACTTTTTTGGACAAAATAGTTATGTTTTGGTCAGTTTTGTTACCATGCGAAACTATGCCGACTGCATTTACTGCACTGATTCGGCCCAAAAAACGAATCGAATCCACCGGTTTCGGCCAGAAACAAAACGAACGCAACCAATCAACATTTTTGGACACAATAGTGATGTTTTGGTTCATTTTGGTCAGTTTCCTTACCGCGCAGAACTGTGCCAAAAATCATCCAAGATGCATTTAATGCACTCATTTAGGCGAGAAACGAAACGAGAAACAAAACGACTTCAACGGTTCGGGCCAGAAATAAAATGAACGCACCCAATCCAGCTTTTTGGACCAAATAGTGTTGTTTTGGTTCATTTTAGTCAGTTACGTCACCGCGCAAAACTGTGCCGAAATCATGCCGGCTGCATTTAACGTACAGGTTCGAGCCAAAAATGAAACAAATCCACCGGTTTGGGCCAGAAACAAAACGAACGCACCCAATCCACATTTTTGGACACAATAGTGATTTTTTGGTTCATTTTTGTCAGTTTCGTTTCTGCGCGGAACTGTGCCAAAAATCATCCCAGCTGCATTTAATGCACTCATTTAGGCCAGAAACGAAACGAGAAATAAAACGACTTCAACGGTTCGGGCCAGAAATAAAATGAACGCACCCAATCTAGCTTTTTGGACCAAATAGTGTTATTTTGGTTCATTTTAGTCAGTTACGTCACCGCGCAAAACTGTGCTGATACCATGCCGGCTGCATTTAACGTACACGTTCGAGCCAAAAATGAAACGAATCCATCGGTTCGGGCCAGAAACAAAACGAACGCACCCTATCCACATTTTTTGACACAATAGTGATGTTTTGGTTCATTTTGGTCAGTTTCCTTACCGCGCGGAACGGTGCCCAAAATCATGCCGGCTGCATTTAATGCATCTATTCGCGCCAGAAACGAAACCAATGCACCGGTTTGGGCCAGAGACAAAATGAACGCACCCAATCCACATTTTTTATCACAATAGTGATGTTTTGGTTCATTTTGTTCAGTTTCCTTACCGCGCAGAACTGTGCCGAACACCATTCCAGCTGCATTTAATGCATTGATTCGTGCCAGAAATGAAACCAATGGACCAGTTTGGGCCAGAAACGAAACAAACGCATCCAATCCACTTTTTTGACCCAATAGTGATGTTTTGGTTCATTGTGGTCAGTTTCGTTACCATGAGAAACTGTGACGAAACCTTGCCAGCTGCATTTAATGCACCGGTTCGGACAAGAAATGAACTGAATCCACCGGTTCGGTCCAGAAATGAAACGAACACACCCTATCCACTTTTTTGGACAAAATAGTTATGTTTTGGTCAGTTTTGTTACCATGCGAAACTATGCCGACTGCATTTACTGCACTGATTCGGGCAAAAAAACGAATCGAATCCACTAGTTTCGGCTAGAAACAAAACGAACGCAACCAATAAACATTTTTGGACACAATAGTGATGTTTTGGTTCATTTTGGTCAGTTTCCTTTCGGCGCGGAACTGTGCCAAAAATCGTCCCAACTGCATTTAATGCACTCATTTAGGCCAGAAACGAAACGAGAAACAAAACGACTTCAACGGTTCGGGGCAGAAACAAAACGAACGCACCCAATCCACATTTTTGGACACAATAGTGATGTTTTGGTTCATTTTGGTCAGTTCCCTTTCTACGCGGAACTGTGCCGCAACCATGCCGGCTGCATTTAATGCACTCATTTAGGCCAGAAACGAAACGAGAAACAAAATGACTTCAACGGTTCGGGCCAGAAACAAAACGAACGCACCCAATCCACATTTTTGGACACAATAGTGATGTTTTGGTTCATTTTGGTCAGTTTCCTTTCTGCGCGGAACTGTGCCAAAAATCATCCGAGCTGCATTTAATGCACTCATTTAGGCCAGAAACGAAACGAGAAACAAAACGACTTCAACGGTTCGGGCCAGAAATAAAATGAACGCACCCAATCCAGCTTTTTGGACCAAATAGTGTTGTTTTGGTTCATTTTAGTCAGTTACGTCACCGCGCAAAACTGTGCCGAAACCGTGCCGGCTGCATTTAACGTACAGGTTCGAGCCAAAAATGAAACGAATCCACCGGTTCGGGCCAGACACAAAACGAACGCACCCAATCCACATTTTTGGACACAATAGTGATGTTTTGGTTCATTTTGGTCAGTTTCCTTTCTGCGCGGAACTGTGCCAAAAATCATCCCAGCTGCATTTAATGCACTCATTTATGCCAGAAACGAAACGAGAAACAAAACGACTTCAATGGTTCGGGCCAGAAATAAAATGAACGCACCCAATCCAGCTTTTTGGACCAAATAGTGTTGTTTTGGTTCATTTTAGTCAGTTACGTCACCGCGCAAAACTGTGCTGATACCATGCCGGCTGCATTTAACGTACACGTTCGAGCCAAAAATGAAACGAATCCATCGGTTCGGGCCAGAAACAAAACGAACGCACCCTATCCACATTTTTTGACACAATAGTGATGTTTTGGTTCATTTTGGTCAGTTTCCTTACCGCGCGGAACGGTGCCCAAAATCATGCCGGCTGCATTTAATGCATCTATTCGCGCCAGAAACGAAACCAATGCACCGGTTTGGGCCAGAGACAAAATGAACGCACCCAATCCACATTTTTTATCACAATAGTGATGTTTTGGTTCATTTTGTTCAGTTTCCTTACCGCGCAGAACTGTGCCGAACACCATTCCAGCTGCATTTAATGCATTGATTCGTGCCAGAAATGAAACCAATGGACCAGTTTGGGCCAGAAACGAAACAAACGCATCCAATCCACTTTTTTGACCCAATAGTGATGTTTTGGTTCATTGTGGTCAGTTTCGTTACCATGAGAAACTGTGACGAAACCTTGCCAGCTGCATTTAATGCACCGGTTCGGACAAGAAATGAACTGAATCCACCGGTTCGGTCCAGAAATGAAACGAACACACCCTATCCACTTTTTTGGACAAAATAGTTATGTTTTGGTCAGTTTTGTTACCATGCGAAACTATGCCGACTGCATTTACTGCACTGATTCGGGCAAAAAAACGAATCGAATCCACTGGTTTCGGCTAGAAACAAAACGAACGCAACCAATAAACATTTTTGGACACAATAGTGATGTTTTGGTTCATTTTGGTCAGTTTCCTTTCGGCGCGGAACTGTGCCAAAAATCGTCCCAACTGCATTTAATGCACTCATTTAGGCCAGAAACGAAACGAGAAACAAAACGACTTCAACGGTTCGGGGCAGAAACAAAACGAACGCACCCAATCCACATTTTTGGACACAATAGTGATGTTTTGGTTCATTTTGGTCAGTTCCCTTTCTACGCGGAACTGTGCCGCAACCATGCCGGCTGCATTTAATGCACTCATTTAGGCCAGAAACGAAACGAGAAACAAAATGACTTCAACGGTTCGGGCCAGAAACAAAACGAACGCACCCAATCCACATTTTTGGACACAATAGTGATGTTTTGGTTCATTTTGGTCAGTTTCCTTTCTGCGCGGAACTGTGCCAAAAATCATCCGAGCTGCATTTAATGCACTCATTTAGGCCAGAAACGAAACGAGAAACAAAACGACTTCAACGGTTCGGGCCAGAAATAAAATGAACGCACCCAATCCAGCTTTTTGGACCAAATAGTGTTGTTTTGGTTCATTTTAGTCAGTTACGTCACCGCGCAAAACTGTGCCGAAACCGTGCCGGCTGCATTTAACGTACAGGTTCGAGCCAAAAATGAAACGAATCCACCGGTTCGGGCCAGACACAAAACGAACGCACCCAATCCACATTTTTGGACACAATAGTGATGTTTTGGTTCATTTTGGTCAGTTTCCTTTCTGCGCGGAACTGTGCCAAAAATCATCCCAGCTGCATTTAATGCACTCATTTATGCCAGAAACGAAACGAGAAACAAAACGACTTCAATGGTTCGGGCCAGAAATAAAATGAACGCACCCAATCCAGCTTTTTGGACCAAATAGTGTTGTTTTGGTTCATTTTAGTCAGTTACGTCACCGCGCAAAACTGTGCTGATACCATGCCGGCTGCATTTAACGTACACGTTCGAGCCAAAAATGAAACGAATCCATCGGTTCGGGCCAGAAACAAAACGAACGCACCCTATCCACATTTTTTGACACAATAGTGATGTTTTGGTTCATTTTGGTCAGTTTCCTTACCGCGCGGAACGGTGCCCAAAATCATGCCGGCTGCATTTAATGCATCTATTCGCGCCAGAAACGAAACCAATGCACCGGTTTGGGCCAGAGACAAAATGAACGCACCCAATCCACATTTTTTATCACAATAGTGATGTTTTGGTTCATTTTGTTCAGTTTCCTTACCGCGCAGAACTGTGCCGAACACCATTCCAGCTGCATTTAATGCATTGATTCGTGCCAGAAATGAAACCAATGGACCAGTTTGGGCCAGAAACGAAACAAACGCATCCAATCCACTTTTTTGACCCAATAGTGATGTTTTGGTTCATTGTGGTCAGTTTCGTTACCATGAGAAACTGTGACGAAACCTTGCCAGCTGCATTTAATGCACCGGTTCGGACAAGAAATGAACTGAATCCACCGGTTCGGTCCTGAAACGAAACGAACACACCCTATCCACTTTTTTGGACAAAATAGTTATGTTTTGGTCAGTTTTGTTACCATGCGAAACTATGCCGACTGCATTTACTGCACTGATTCGGCCCAAAAAACGAATCGAATCCACCGGTTTCGGCCAGAAACAAAACGAACGCAACCAATCAACATTTTTGGACACAATAGTGATGTTTTGGTTCATTTTGGTCAGTTTCCTTACCGCGCAGAACTGTGCCAAAAATCATCCAAGATGCATTTAATGCACTCATTTAGGCGAGAAACGAAACGAGAAACAAAACGACTTCAACGGTTCGGGCCAGAAATAAAATGAACGCACCCAATCCAGCTTTTTGGACCAAATAGTGTTGTTTTGGTTCATTTTAGTCAGTTACGTCACCGCGCAAAACTGTGCCGAAATCATGCCGGCTGCATTTAACGTACAGGTTCGAGCCAAAAATGAAACAAATCCACCGGTTTGGGCCAGAAACAAAACGAACGCACCCAATCCACATTTTTGGACACAATAGTGATTTTTTGGTTCATTTTTGTCAGTTTCGTTTCTGCGCGGAACTGTGCCAAAAATCATCCCAGCTGCATTTAATGCACTCATTTAGGCCAGAAACGAAACGAGAAATAAAACGACTTCAACGGTTCGGGCCAGAAATAAAATGAACGCACCCAATCTAGCTTTTTGGACCAAATAGTGTTATTTTGGTTCATTTTAGTCAGTTACGTCACCGCGCAAAACTGTGCCGAAACCATGCCGGCTGCATTAAACGTACAGGTTCGAGCCAAAAATGAAACGAATCCATCGGTTCAGGCGAGAAACAAAACGAACACACCCAATCCACATTTTTTGACACAATAATGATGTTTTGGTTCATTTTGGTCAGTTTCCTTACCGCGCGGTACTGTGCCCAAAATCATGGCGACTGCATTTAATGCATTGATTCGTGCCAGAAACGAAATCAATGTACCGGTTCGGGCAGAAACAAAATGAACGCACCCAATCCACATTTTTTGACACAATAGTAATGTTTTGGTTCATTTTGGTCAGTTTCATTACCGCGCAGAACTGTGCCGAAAACCATTCCGGCTGCATTTAATGCATTGATTCGTGCAAGAAATGAAACCAATGGACCAGTTTGGGCCAGAAACGAAACAAACGCATCCAATCCACTTTTTTGACCCAATAGTGATGTTTTGGTTCATTTTGGTCAGTTTCGTTACCATGAGAAACTGTGCCGAAACCTTGCCAGTTGCATTTAATGCACCGGTTCGGACAAGAAATGAAATGAATCCACCGGTTCGGTCCAGAAATGTAACGAACACACCCTATCCACTTTTTTGGACAAAATAGTTATGTTTTAGTCAGTTTTGTTACCATGCGAAACTATGCCGACTGCATTTACTGCACTGATTCGGGCCAAAAAACGAATCGAATACACTGGTTTTGCCCAGAAACAAAACGAACGCAACCAATCAACATTTTTTGACACAATAGTGATGTTTTGGTTCATTTTGGTCAGTTTCCTTTCTGCGCGGAACTGTGCCAAAAATCATGCCAGCTGCATTTAATGCACTCATTTAGGCCAGAAACGAAACGAGAAACAAAACGACTTCAACGGTTTGGGCCAGAAACAAAACGAACGCACCCAATCCACATTTTTGGACACAATAGTGATGTTTTGGTTCATTTTGGTCAGTTCCCTTTCTGCGCGGAACTGTGCCAAAAATCATCCCAGCTGCATTTAATGCACTCATTTAGGCCAGAAACGAAACGAGAAACAAAACGACTTCCACGGTTCGGGCCAGAAACAAAACGAACGCACCCAATCCACATTTTTGGACACAATAGTGATGTTGGTTCATTTTGGTCAGTTTCCTTTCTGCGCGGAACTGTGCCAAAAATCATCCCAGCTACATTTAATGCACTCATTTAGGCGAGAAACGAAACGAGAAACAAAACGACTTCAACGGTTCGGGCCAGAAATAAAAGGAACGCACCCAATCCAGCTTTTTGGACCAAATAGTGTTGTTTTGGTTCATTTTAGTCAGTTACGTCACCGCGCAAAACTGTGCCGAAACCGTGCCGGCTGCATTTAACGTACAGGTTCGAGCAAAAAATGAAACGAATCCACCGGTTCGGGCCAGAAACAAAACGAACGCACCCAATCCACATTTTTGGACACAATAGTGATGTTTTGGTTCATTTTGGTCAGTTTCCTTTCTGCGCGGTACTGTGCCAAAAATCATCCCAGCTGCATTTAATGCACTCATTTATGCCAGAAACGAAACGAGAAACAAAACGACTTCAATGGTTCGGGCCAGAAATAAGATGAACGCACCCAATCCAGCTTTTTGGACCAAATAGTGTTGTTTTGGTTCATTTTGGTCAGTTACGTCACCGCGCAAAACTGTGCCGAAACCATGCCGGCTGCATTTAACGTACAGGTTCTAGCCAAAAATGAAACAAATCCACCGGTTCGGGCCAGAAACAAAACGAACGCACCCAATCCACATTTTTGGACACAATAGTGATTTTTTGGTTCATTTTGGTCAGTTTCTTTTCTACGCGGAACTGTGCCAAAAATCATCCCAGCTACATTTAATGCACTCATTTAGGCCAGAAACGAAACGAGAAACAAAACGACTTCAAC
Organism: Echinochloa phyllopogon; assembly: GCA_033239725.1. Classification (NCBI taxonomy): domain Eukaryota; kingdom Viridiplantae; phylum Streptophyta; class Magnoliopsida; order Poales; family Poaceae; genus Echinochloa; species Echinochloa phyllopogon. The sequence continues at coordinate 38,970,077 of BTCW01000018.1, forward strand.
GGTTCGGGCCAGAAATAAAATGAACGCACCCAATCCAGCTTTTTGGACCAAATAGTGTTGTTTTGGTTCATTTTAGTCAGTTACGTCACCGCGCAAAACTCTGCCGAAACCATGCCGGCTGCATTTAACGTACAGGTTCGAGCCAAAAATGAAACGAATCCATCGGTTCGGGCCAGAAACAAAACGAACACAACCAATCCACATTTTTTGACACAATAGTGATGTTTTGGTTCATTTTGGTCAGTTTCCTTGCCGCGCGGTACTGTGCCCAAAATCATGGCGACTGCATTTATTGCATTGATTCGTGCCAGAAACGAAATCAATGTACCGGTTCGGGCAGAAACAAAATGAACGCACCCAATCCACATTTTTTGACACAATAGTAATGTTTTGGTTCATTTTGGTCAGTTTCATTACCGCGCAGAACTGTGCCGAAAACCATTCCGGCTGCATTTAATGCATTGATTCGTGCAAGAAATGAAACCAATGGACCAGTTTGGGCCAGAAACGAAACAAACGCATCCAATCCACTTTTTTGACCCAATAGTGATGTTTTGGTTCATTTTGGTCAGTTTCGTTACCATGAGAAACTATGCCGAAACCTTGCCAGCTGCATTTAATGCACCGGTTCGGACAAGAAATGAAATGAATCCACCGGTTCGGTCCAGAAATGAAACGAACACACCCTATCCACTTTTTTGGACAAAATAGTTATGTTTTGGTCAGTTTTGTTACGATGCGAAACTATGCCGACTGCATTTACTGCACTGATTCGGGCCAAAAAATGAATCGAATCCACCGGTTTCGGCCAGAAACAAAACGAACGCAACCAATCAACATTTTTGGACACAATAGTGATGTTTTGGTTCATTTTGGTCAGTTTCCTTTCTGCGCGGAACTGTGCCAAAAATCATGCCAGCTGCATTTAATGCACTCATTTAGGCCAGAAACGAAACGAGAAACAAAACGACTTCAACGGTTTGGGCCAGAAACAAAACGAACGCACCCAATCCACATTTTTGGACACAATAGTGATGTTTTGGTTCATTTTGGTCAGTTCCCTTTCTGCGCGGAACTGTGCCAAAAATCATCCCAGCTGCATTTAATGCACTCATTTAGGCCAGAAACGAAACGAGAAACAAAACGACTTCAACGGTTCGGGCCAGAAACAAAACGAACGCACCCAATCCACATTTTTGGACACAATAGTGATGTTTTGGTTCATTTTGGTCAGTTTCCTTTCTGCGCGGAACTGTTCCAAAAATCATCCCAGCTGCATTTAATGCACTCATTTAGGCCAGAAACAAAACGAGAAACAAAACGACTTCAACGGTTCGGGCCAGAAATAAAATGAACGCACCCAATCCAGCTTTTTGGACCAAATAGTGTTGTTTTGGTTCATTTTAGTCAGTTACGTCACCGCGCAAAACTGTGCCGAAACCGTGCCGGCTGCATTTAACGTACAGGTTCGAGCCAAAAATGAAACGAATCCACCGGTTCGGGCCAGACACAAAACGAACGCACCCAATCCACATTTTTGGACACAATAGTGATGTTTTGGTTCATTTTGGTCAGTTTCCTTTCTGCGCGGAACTGTGCCAACAATCATCCCAGCTGCATTTAATGCACTAATTTATGCCAGAAACGAAACGAGAAACAAAACGACTTCAATGGTTCGGGCCAGAAATAAAATGAACGCACCCAATCCAGCTTTTTGGACCAAATAGTGTTATTTTGGTTCATTTTAGTCAGTTACGTCACCGCGCAAAACTGTGCTGAAACCATGCCGGCTGCATTTAACGTACAGGTTCGAGCCAAAAATGAAACGAATCCATCGGTTCGGACCAGAAACAAAACGAACGCACCCTATCCACATTTTTTGACACAATAGTGATGTTTTGGTTCATTTTGGTCAGTTTCCTTACCGCGCGGAACTGTGCCCCAAATCATGCCGGCTGCATTTAATGCATCTATTCGCGCCAGAAACGAAACCAATGCACCAGTTTGGGCCAGAAACAACATGAACGCACCCAATCCACATTTTTTATCACAATAGTGATGTTTTGGTTCATTTTGTTCAGTTTCCTTACCGCGCAGAACTGTGCCGAAAACCATTCCAGCTGCATTTAATGCATTGATTCGTGCCAGAAATGAAACCAATGGACCAGTTTGAGCCAGAAACGAAACAAACGCATCCAATCCACTTTTTTGACCCAATAGTGATGTTTTGGTTCATTTTGGTCAGTTTCGTTACCATGAGAAACTGTGCCGAAACCTTGCCAGCTGCATTTAATGCACCGGTTCGGACAAGAAATGAAATGAATCCACCGGTTCGGTCCAGAAAGGAAACAAACACACCCTATCCACTTTTTTGGACAAAATAGTTATGTTTTGGTCATTTTTGTTACCATGCGAAACTATGCCGACTGCATTTACTGCACTGATTCGGGCCAAAAAACGAATCGAATCCACCGGTTTCGGCCAAAAACAAAACGAACGCAACCAATCAACATTTTTGGACACAATAGTGATGTTTTGGTTCATTTTGGTCAGTTTCCTTTCTGCGCGGAACTGTGCCAAAAATCATCCCAGCTGCATTTAATGCACTCATTTAGGCGAGAAACGAAACGAGAAACAAAACGACTTCAACGGTTCGGGCCAGAAATAAAATGAACGCACCCAATCCAGCTTTTTGGACCAAATAGTGTTGTTTTGGTTCATTTTAGTCAGTTACGTCACCGCGCAAAACTGTGCCGAAACCGTGCCGGCTGCATTTAACGTACAGGTTCGAGCCAAAAATGAAACGAATCCACCGGTTCAGGCCAGAAACAAAACGAACGCACCCAATCCACATTTTTGGACACAATAGTGATGTTTTGGTTCATTTTGGTCAGTTTCCTTTCTGCGCGGAACTATGCCAAAAATCATCCCAGCTGCATTTAATGCACTCATTTATGCCAGAAACGAAACGAGAAACAAAACGACTTCAATGGTTCGGGCCAGAAATAAGATGAACGCACCCAATCCAGCTTTTTGGACCAAATAGTTATGTTTTGGTTCATTTTGGTCAGTTACGTCACCGTGCAAAACTGTGCCGAAACCATGCCGGCTGCATTTAACGTACAGGTTCGGGCCAAAAATGAAACGAATCCACCGGTTCGGGCCAGAAACAAAATGAACGCACCCAATCCACATTTTTTGACACAACGGTGATGTTTTGGTTCATTTTGGTCAGTTTCCTTACCGCACGGAACTCTGCCCAAAATCATGCCGGCTGCATTTAATGCATCTATTCGCGCCAGAAACGAAACCAATGCACCGGTTTGGGCCAGAAACAAAATGAATGCACCCAATCCACATTTTTTATCACAATAGTGATGTTTTGGTTCATTTTGTTCAGTTTCCTTACCGCGCAGAACTGTGCCGAAAACCATTCCAGCTGCATTTAATGCATTGATTCGTGCCAGAAATGAAACCAATGGACCAGTTTGGGCCAGAAACGAAACAAACGCATCCAATCCACTTTTTTGACCCAATAGTGATGTTTTGGTTCATTTTGGTCAGTTTCGTTACCATGAGAAACTGTGCCGAAACCTTGCCAGCTGCATTTAATGCACCGGTTCGGACAAGAAATGAAATGAATCCACCGGTTCGGTCCAGAAACGAAACGAACACACCCTATCCACTTTTATGGACAAAATAGTTATGTTTTGGTCAGTTTTGTTACCATGCGAAACTATGCCGACTGCATTTACTGCACTGATGCGGGCCAAAAAATGAATCGAATCCACCGGTTTCGGCCAGAAACAAAACGAACGCAACCAATCAACATTTTTGGACACAATAGTGATGTTTTGGTTCATTTTGGTCAGTTTCCTTTCTGCGCGGAACTGTGCCAAAAATCATCCCAGCTGCATTTAATGCACTCATTTAGGCGAGAAACGAAACGAGAAACAAAACGACTTCAACGGTTCGGGCCAGAAATAAAATGAACGCACCCAATCCAGCTTTTTGGACCAAATAGTGTTGTTTTGGTTCATTTTAGTCAGTTACGTCACCGCGCAAAACTGTGCCGAAACCGTGCCGGCTGCATTTAACGTACAGGTTCGAGCCAAAAATGAAACGAATCCACCGGTTCGGGCCAGAAACAAAACGAACGCACCCAATCCACATTTTTGGACACGATAGTGATGTTTTGGTTCATTTTGGTCAGTTTCCTTTCTGCGCGGAACTGTGCCAAAAATCATCCCAGCTGCATTTAATGCACTCATTTATGCCAGAAACGAAACGAGAAACAAAACGACTTCAATGGTTCGGGCCAGAAATAAGATGAACGCACCCAATCCAGCTTTTTGGACCAAATAGTTATGTTTTGGTTCATTTTGGTCAGTTACGTCACCGCGCAAAACTGTGCCGAAACCATGCCGGCTGCATTTAACGTACAGGTTCGGGCCAAAAATGAAACGAATCCACCGGTTCGGGCCAGAAACAAAATGAACGCACCCAATCCACATTTTTTGACACAACGGTGATGTTTTGGTTCATTTTGGTCAGTTTCCTTACCGCGCGGAACTCTGTCCAAAATTATGCCGGCTGCATTTAATGCATCTATTCGCGCCAGAAACGAAACCAATGCACCGGTTTGGGCCAGAAACAAAATGAACGCACCCAATCCACATTTTTTATCACAATAGCGATGTTTTGGTTCATTTTGTTCAGTTTCCTTACCGCGCAGAACTGTGCCGAAAACCATTCCAGCTGCATTTAATGCATTGATTTGTGCCAGAAATGAAACCAATGGACCAGTTTGGGCCAGAAACGAAACAAACGCATCCAATCCACTTTTTTGACCCAATAGTGATGTTTTGGTTCATTTTGGTCAGTTTCGTTACCATGAGAAACTGTGCCGAAACCTTGCCAGCTGCATTTAATGCATCGGTTCGGACAAGAAATGAAATGAATACACCGGTTCGGTCCAGAAACGAAACGAACACACCCTATCCACTTTTATGGACAAAATAGTTATGTTTTGGTTAGTTTTGTTACCATGCGAAACTATGTCGACTGCATTTACTGCACTGATTCGGGCCAAAAACTGAAACGAATCCACCGGTTTCGGCCAGAAACAAAACGAACGCAACCAGTCCACATTTTTGGACACAATAGTGATGTTTTGGTTCATTTTGGTCAGTTTCCTTTCTACGCGGAACTGTGCCAAAAATCATCCCAGCTGCATTTAATGCACTCATTTAGGCGAGAAACGAAACGAGAAACAAAACGACTTCAACGGTTCGGGCCAGAAATAAAATGAACGCACCCAATCCAGCTTTTTGGACCAAATAGTGTTGTTTTGGTTCATTTTGGTCAGTTACGTCACCGCGCAAAACTGTGCCGAAACCATGCCGGCTGCATTTAACGTACAGTTTCGGGCCAAAAATGAAACGAATCCACCGGTTCGGGCCAGAAACAAAATGAACGCACCCAATCCACATTTTTTGACACAACGGTGATGTTTTGGTTCATTTTGGTCAGTTTCCTTACCGCGCGGAACTCTGCCCAAAATCATGCCGGCTGCATTTAATGCATCTATTCGCGCCAGAAATGAAACCAATGCACCGGTTTGGGCCAGAAACAAAATGAACGCACCCAATCCACATTTTTTATCACAATAGTGATGTTTTGGTTCATTTTGTTCAGTTTCCTTACCGCGCAGAACTGTGCCGAAAACCATTCCAGCTGCATTTAATGCATTGATTCGTGCCAGAAATGAAACCAATGGACCAGTTTGGGCCAGAAACGAAACAAACGCAAGCAATCCACTTTTTTGACCCAATAGTGATGTTTTGGTTCATTTTGGTCAGTTTCGTTACCATGAGAAACTGTGCCGAAACCTTGCCAGCTGCATTTAATGCACCGGTTCGGACAAGAAATGAAATGAATCCACCGGTTCGGTCCAGAAACGAAACGAACACACCCTATCCACTTTTATGGACAAAATAGTTATGTTTTGGTCAGTTTTGATACCATGCGAAACTATGCCGACTGCATTTACTGCACTGATGCGGGCCAAAAAATGAATCGAATACACCGGTTTCGGCCAGAAACAAAACGAACGCAACCAATCAACATTTTTGGACACAATAGTGATGTTTTGGTTCATTTTGGTCAGTTTCCTTTCTGCGCGGGACTGTGCCAAAAATCATCCCAGCTGCATTTAATGCACTCATTTAGGCGAGAAACGAAACGAGAAACAAAACGACTTCAACGGTTCGGGCCAGAAATAAAATGAACGCACCCAATCCAGCTTTTTGGACCAAATAGTGTTGTTTTGGTTCATTTTAGTCAGTTACGTCACCGCGCAAAACTGTGCCGAAACCGTGCCGGCTGCATTTAACGTACAGGTTCGAGCCAAAAATGAAACGAATCCACCGGTTCGGGCCAGAAATAAAACGAATGCACCCAATCCACATTTTTGGACACAATAGTGATGTTTTGGTTCATTTTGGTCAGTTTCCTTTCTGCGCGGAACTGTGCCAAAAATCATCCCAGCTGCATTTAATGCACTCATTTATGCCAGAAACGGAACGAGAAACAAAACGACTTCAATGGTTCGGGCGAGAAATAAGATGAACGCACCCAATCCAGCTTTTTGGACCAAATAGTTATGTTTTGGTTCATTTTGGTCAGTTACGTCACCGCGCAAAACTGTGCCGAAACCATGCCGGCTGCATTTAACGTACAGGTTCGGGCCAAAAATGAAACGAATCCACCGGTTCGGGCCAGAAACAAAATGAACGCACTCAATCCACATTTTTTGACACAACGGTGATGTTTTGGTTCATTTTGGTAAGTTTCCTTACCGCGCGGAACTCTGCCCAAAATCATGCCGGCTGCATTTAATGCATCTATTCGCGCCAGAAACGAAACCAATGCACCGGTTTGGGCCAGAAACAAAATGAACGCACCCAATCCACATTTTTTATCACAATAGCGATGTTTTGGTTCATTTTGTTCAGTTTCCTTACCGCGCAGAACTGTGCCGAAAACCATTCCAGCTGCATTTAATGCATTGATTCGTGCCAGAAATGAAACCAATGGACCAGTTTGGGCCAGAAACGAAACAAACGCATCCAATCCACTTTTTTGACCCAATAGTGATGTTTTGGTTTATTTTGGTCAGTATCGTTACCATGAGAAACTGTGCCAAAACCTTGCCAGCTGCATTTAATGCACCGGTTCGGACCAGAAATGAAATGAATCCACCGGTTCGGGCCAGAAACGAAACGAACACGCCCTATCCACTTTTTTGGACAAAATAGTTATGTTTTGGTCAGTTTTGTTACCATGCGAAACTATGCCGACTGCATTTACTGCACTGATTCGGGCCAAAAAACGAATCGAATCCACCGGTTTGGGCCAGAAACAATACGAACGCAACCAATCAATATTTTTGGACACAATAGTGATGTTTTGGTTCATTTTGCTCAGTTTCCTTTCTGCGCGGAACTGTGCCAAAAATCATCCCAGCTGCATTTAATGCACTCATTTAGGCCAGAAACGAAACGAGAAACAAAACGACTTCAACGCTTCGGGCCAGAAATAAAATGAACGCACCCAATCGAGCTTTTTGGACCAAATAGTGTTGTTTTGGTTCATTTTAGTCAGTTACGTCACCGCGCAAAACTGTGCCGAAACCATGCCGGCTACATTTAACGTACAGGTTCGAGCCAAAAATGAAACGAATCCACCGGTTCGGGCCAGAAACAAAACGAACGCACCCAATCCACATTTTTGGACACAATAGTGATGTTTTGGTTCATTTTGGTGAGTTTCCTTTCTGCACGGAACGGTGCCAAAAAAACATGTCCTCTGCATTTAATGCACTCATTTAGGCCAGAAACAAAATGAGAAACGAAACGAATGCAGCGGTTCGGGCCAGAAACAAAACAAACGCACCCAATCCAGCTTTTTGGACCAAATAGTGATGTTTTGGTTCGTTTTGGTCAGTTACGTCACCGCGCAAAACTGTGCCGAAACCATGCCGGCTGCATTTAACGTACAGGTTCGGGCCAAAAATGAAACGAATCCACCGGTTCGGGCCAGAAACAAAATGAACGCACCCAATCCACATTTTTTGACACAACGGTGATGTTTTGGTTCATTTTGGTCAGTTTACTTACCGCGCGGAACTCTGCCCAAAATCATGTCGGCTGCATTTAATGCATCTATTCGCGCCAGAAACGAAACCAATGCACCGGTTTGGGCCAGAAACAAAATGAACGCACCCAATCCACATTTTTTATCACAATAGTGATGTTTTGGTTCATTTTGGTCAGTTTCCTTACCGCGCGGAACTGTGCCGAAAACCATTTCAGCTGCATTTAATGCACCGGTTCGGGCCAGAAATGAAACAAATGGACCAGTTTGGGCCAGAAACGAAACAAACGCATCCAATCCACTTTTTTTGACCCAATAGTGATGTTTTGGTTCATTTTGGTCAGTATCGTTACCATGAGAAACTGTGCCAAAACCTTGCCAGCTGCATTTAATGCACCGGTTCGGACCAGAAATGAAATGAATCCACCGGTTCGGGCCAGAAACGAAACGAACACGCCCTATCCACTTTTTTGGACAAAATAGTTATGTTTTGGTCAGTTTTGTTACCATGCGAAACTATGCCGACTGCATTTACTGCACTGATTCGGGCCAAAAAACGAATCGAATCCACCGGTTTGGGCCAGAAACAAAACGAACGCAACCAATCAATATTTTTGGACACAATAGTGATGTTTTGGTTCATTTTGCTCAGTTTTCTTTCTGCGCGGAACTGTGCCAAAAATCATCCCAGCTGCATTTAATGCACTCATTTAGGCCAGAAACGAAACGAGAAACAAAACGACTTCAACGCTTCGGGCCAGAAATAAAATGAACGCACCCAATCGAGCTTTTTGGACCAAATAGTGTTGTTTTGGTTCATTTTAGTCAGTTACGTCACCGCGCAAAACTGTGCCGAAACCATGCCGGCTACATTTAACGTACAGGTTCGAGCCAAAAATGAAACGAATCCACCGGTTCGGGCCAGAAACAAAACGAACGCACCCAATCCACATTTTTGGACACAATAGTGATGTTTTGGTTCATTTTGGTGAGTTTCCTTTCTGCACGGAACGGTGCCAAAAAAACATGTCGGCTGCATTTAATGCACTCATTTAGGCCAGAAACAAAATGAGAAACGAAACGAATGCAGCGGTTCGGGCCAGAAACAAAACAAACGCACCCAATCCAGCTTTTTGGACCAAATAGTGATGTTTTGGTTCGTTTTGGTCAGTTACGTCACCGCGCAAAACTGTGCCGAAACCATGCCGGCTGCATTTAACGTACAGGTTCGGGCCAAAAATGAAACGAATCCACCGGTTCGGGCCAGAAACAAAATGAACGCACCCAATCCACATTTTTTGACACAACGGCAGTTTTGGTTCATTTTGGTCAGTTTCCTTACCGCGCGGAACTCTGCCCAAAATCATGCCGGCTGCATTTAATGCATCTATTCGCGCCAGAAACGAAACCAATGCACCGGTTTGGGCCAGAAACAAAATGAACGCACCCAATCCACATTTTTTATCACAATAGTGATGTTTTGGTTCATTTTGGTCAGTTTCCTTACCGCGCGGAACTGTGCCGAAAACCATTTCAGCTGCATTTAATGCACCGGTTCGGGCCAGAAATGAAACAAATGGACCAGTTTGGGCCAGAAACGAAACAAACGCATCCAATCCACTTTTTTTGACCCAATAGTGATGTTTTGGTTCATTTTGGTCAGTATCGTTACCATGAGAAACTGTGCCAAAACCTTGCCAGCTGCATTTAATGCACCGGTTCGGACCAGAAATGAAATGAATCCACCGGTTCGGGCCAGAAACGAAACGAACACGCCCTATCCACTTTTTTGGACAAAATAGTTATGTTTTGGTCAGTTTTGTTACCATGCGAAACTATGCCGACTGCATTTACTGCACTGATTCGGGCCAAAAAACGAATCGAATCCACCGGTTTGGGCCAGAAACAAAACGAACGCAACCAATCAATATTTTTGGACACAATAGTGATGTTTTGGTTCATTTTGCTCAGTTTTCTTTCCGCGCGGAACTGTGCCAAAAATCATCCCAGCTGCATTTAATGCACTCATTTAGGCCAGAAACGAAACGAGAAACAAAACGACTTCAACGCTTCGGGCCAGAAATAAAATGAACGCACCCAATCGAGCTTTTTGGACCAAATAGTGTTGTTTTGGTTCATTTTAGTCAGTTACGTCACCGCGCAAAACTGTGCCGAAACCATGCCGGCTACATTTAACGTACAGGTTCGAGCCAAAAATGAAACGAATCCACCGGTTCGGGCCAGAAACAAAACGAACGCACCCAATCCACATTTTTGGACACAATAGTGATGTTTTGGTTCATTTTGGTGAGTTTCCTTTCTGCACGGAACGGTGCCAAAAAAACATGTCGGCTGCATTTAATGCACTCATTTAGGCCAGAAACAAAATGAGAAACGAAACGAATGCAGCGGTTCGGGCCAGAAACAAAACAAACACACCCAATCCAGCTTTTTGGACCAAATAGTGATGTTTTGGTTCGTTTTGGTCAGTTACGTCACCGCGCAAAAATGTGCCGAAACCATGCGGGCTGCATTTAACGTACAGGTTCGGGCCAAAAATGAAACGAATCCACCGGTTTGGGCCTAAAACAAAACGAACACACCGAATCCACATTTTTTGACACAATGGTGATGTTTTGGTTCATTTTGGTCAGTTTGCTTACTGCGCGGAACTGTGCCCAAAATCATTCCGGCTGCATTTAATGCATCTATTCGTGCCAGAAACGAAACCAATGCACCGGTTTGGGCCAGAAACAAAATGAACGCACCCAATCCACATTTTTTATCACAATAGTGATGTTTTAGTTCATTTTGGTCAGTTTCCTTACCGCGCGGAACTGTGCCGAAAACCATGCCAGCTGCATTTAATGCATTGATTCGTTCCAGAAATGAAACCAATGGACTTGTTTGGCCAGAAACGAAACAAACGCACCCAATCCACTTTTTTTGACTCAATAGTGATGTTTTGGTTAAATTTAGTCAGTTTCGTTACCATGAGAAACTGTGTCGAAACCTTGCCAGCTGCATTTAATGCACCGGTTCGGACCAGAAATGAAATGAATCCACCGGTTCGGGCCAGAAACGAAACGAACACACCCTATCCACTTTTTTCGACAAAATAGTTATGTTTTGGTCAGTTTTGTTACCATGCGAAACTATGCCGACTGCATTTACTGCACTTATTCGGGCCAAAAAACGAATCGAATCCACCGGTTTGGGCCAGAAACAAAACGAACGCAACCAATCAACATTTTTGGACACAATAGTGATGTTTTGGTTCATTTTGGTCAGTTTTCTTTCTGCGTGGAACTGTGCCAAAAATCATCCCAGCTGCATTTAATGCACTCATTTAGACCAGAAACGAAACGAGAAACAAAACCACTTCAACGGTTCGGGCCAGAAATAAAATAAACGCACCCAATCCAGCTTTTTGGACCAAATAGTGTTGTTTTGGTTCATTTTAGTCAGTTACGTCACCGCGCAAAACTGTACCGAAACCATGCCGGCTGCATTTAACATACAGGTTCGAGCTAAAAATGAAACGAATCCACCGGTTCGGGCCAGAAACAAAACGAACGCACCCAATCCACATTTTTGGACACAATAGTGATGTTTTCGTTCATTTTGGTGAGCTTCCGTTCTGCACGGAACTGTGCCAAAAAAACATGCCGGCTGCATTTAATGCACTCATTTAGGCCAGAAACAAAACGAGAAACGAAACGAATGCAGCGGTTCGGGCCAGAAACAAAACAAACGCACCCAATCCAGCTTTTTGGACCAAATAGTGATGTTTTGGTTCGTTTTGGTCAGTTACGTCACCGCGCAAAACTGTGCCGAAACTATGCCGGCTGCATTTAACGTACAGGTTCGGGCCAAAAATGAAACGTACCATGCGAAACTATGCCGACTGCATTAACTGCACTGATTCGGGCCAAAAAACGAATCGAATCCACCGGTTTGGGCCAGAAACAAAACGAACGCAACCAATCACCATTTTTGGACACAATAGTGATGTTTTAGTTCATTTTGGTCTGTTTCCTTACCGCGCGGAACTGTGCCGAAAACCATGCCAGCTGCATTTAATGCATTGATTCGTTCCAGAAATGAAACCAATGGACTGGTTTGGGCCAGAAACGAAACAAACGCACCCAATCCACTTTTTTTGACTCAATAGTGATGTTTTGGTTAAATTTAGTCAGTTTCGTTACCATGAGAAACTGTGCCGAAACCATGCTGGCTGCATTTAATGACTGGTTCCGACCAGAAATGAAATGAATCCAACAGTTTGGGCCAGAAACGAAACGAACACACTCAATCCACTTTTCTGGACACAAGAGTTATGTTTTGGTTTGTTTTGGTCAGTTTTGTTACCATGCAAAACTATGCTTAAACCATACCGACTGCATTCAATGCACTGATTTGGGCCAAAAAGTGAAACGAATCTACCGGTTTGGGCCAGAAACAAAACGAACGCACCCAATCCACTTTTTTTGAACCAATAGTGATGTTTTGGTTTGTTTTGGTCAGTTTTGTTACCATGCGAAACCATGCCGGTTGCATTTAATGGCCGGTTCGGACAAGAAATAAAATGAATCCACCGGTTCGGGCCAGAAATGAAACGAACGCTCCCAATCCACTTTTCTGGACACAATAGTTATGTTTTGGTTTGTTTTGGTCAGTTTCCTTTCTGTGCGGAACTGTGCTAAAAATCATGCCGGATGCATTTAATGCACTCATTTAGGCCAGAAACGAAACGAGAAATGAAACGAATGCAAGGGTTTGGGCCAGAAACAAAATGAACGCACCCAATCCAGCTTTTTGGACCAAATAGTGTTGTTTTGGTTAGTTTTGGTCACTTACGCCACCGCGCAAAATTGTGCAAAAACCATGCCGGCTGTATTTAACGCACAAGTTCGGGCCAAAAATGAAACGAATCCACTGGTTCGGGCAAGAAACAAAACGAACGCACCCAATCCACATTTTTGCACACAATATTTTGGTTCATTTTGGTCAATTTCCTTACCGCGCGGAACTGTGCCAAAAACCATGTGCTAGAAATGAAACCAATCCACCGGTTTGGGCCAGAAAAAAAACGAACGCAACCAATCAACATTTTTTGATACAATAGTGATGTTTTGGTTCATTTTGGTCAGTTTCCTTACCGCGCGGAACTGTGCCAAAAACCATGTCTGCTGCATTTAATGCATTGATTTGTGCCAGAAATGAAACCAATGCACCGGTTTGGGCCAGAAACAAAACAAACACACCCAATCCACTTTTTTTGACACAATAGTGATATTTTGGTTCCTTTGGGTCAGTTTCGTTACCATGAGAAACTGTGCCGAAACCATGCCGGCTGCATTTAATGACCGGTTCGGGCCAGAAACGAAACGAACGCTCCCAATCCACTTTTCTGGACAACAATAGTTATGTTTTGGTTTGTTTTGGTCAGTTTTTGTACCATGCGAAACTATGCCAAAACCATGCCGACTGCATTTAATGCACTGATTCGGGCCAAAAACCGAAACGAGTCCACCGGTTTGGGCTAGAAACAAAACGAACGCAACCAATCAACATTTTTCGACACAATAGTGAAGTTTTGGTTCATTTTGGTCAGTTTCCTTTCTGCGCGGAACTGTGCCAAAAATCATGCCGGCTGCATTTAATGCACTCATTTAGGCCAGACACGAAACGAGAAACGAAACGAATGCAACGGTTCGGGCCAGAAACAAAATGAACGCACCCAATCCAGCTTTTTGGACCAAATATTGTTGTTTTGGTTCGTTTTGGTCAGTTACGTCACTACGCAAAACTGTGCCAAAACCATGCCGGCTGCATTTAACGTAAAAGTTCGGGCCAAAAATGAAACGAATCCACTGGTTCGGGTCAGAAACAAAATGAACGCACTCAATCCACATTTTTGACACAATAGTGATGTTTTGGTTCATTTTGGTCAGTTTCCTTTCCGCGCGGAACTGTGCCGAAAACCATGCCGGCTGCATTTATTGCATTGATTCGTTCCAGAAATGAAACCAATGGACTGGTTTGGGCCCGAAATGAAACAAACGCACCCCATCCACTTTTCTGACTCAATAGTGATGTTTTGGTTAAATTTAGTCAGTTTCGTTACCATGAGAAACTGTGCCGAAACCATGCTGGCTGCATTTAATGACTGGTTCCGACTAGAAATGAAATGAATCCAACGGTTCGGGCAAGAAACGAAACGAACGCACTCAATCCACTTTTCTGGACACAACAGTTATGTTTTGGTTTGTTTTGGTCAGTTTTGTTACCATGCGAAACTATGCTTAAACCATACCGACTGCATTTAATGCACTGATTTGGGCCAAAAAGTGAAACGAATCCACCGGTTTGGGCCAGAAACAAAACGAATCCACCGGTTTGGGCCAGAAACAAAACGAACGCACCCAATCCACTTTTTTTTGACCCAATAGTGATGTTTTGGTTTGTTTTGGTCAGTTTGTTACCATGCGAAACCATGCCGGCTGCATTTAATGGCCGGTTCGGACAAGAAATAAAATGAATCCACCGGTTCGGGCCAGAAATGAAACGAACGCTCCCAATCCACTTTTCTGGACACAATAGTTATATTTTGGTTTGTTTTGGTCAGTTTCCTTTCTGTGCGGAACTGTGCTAAAAATCATGCCGGATGCATTTAATGCACTCATTTAGGCTAGAAACGAAACGAGAAATGAAACGAATGCAAGGGTTTGGGCCGGAAACAAAATGAACGCACCCAATCCAGCTTTTTGGACCAAATAGTGTTGTTTTGGTTAGTTTTGGTCACTTACGCCACCGCGCAAAACTGTGCAAAAACCATGCCGGCTGTATTTAACGCACAAGTTCGGGCCAAAAATGAAACGAATCCACTGGTTCGGGCAAGAAACAAAACGAACGCACCCAATCCACATTTTTGCACACAATATTTTGGTTCATTTTGGTCAGTTTTCTTACCGCACGGAACTGTGCCGAAAACCATGTCGGCTGCATTTAATGCATTGATTTGTGCTAGAAATGAAACCAATCCACCGGTTTGGGCGAGAAAAAAAACGAACGCAACCAATCAACATTTTTGGATACAATAGTGATGTTTTGGTTCATTTTGGTAAGTTTCCTTACCGCGTGGAACTGTGCCAAAAACCATGTCTGCTGCATTTAATGCATTGATTTGTGCCAAAAATGAAACCAATGCACCGGTTTGGCCCAGAAACAAAACAAACACACCCAATCCACTTTTTTTGACCCAATAGTGATATTTTGGTTCCTTTGGGTCAGTTTCGTTACCATGAGAAACTGTGCCGAAACCATGCCGGCTGCATTTAATGACCGGTTCGGGCCAGAAACGAAACGAACGCTCCCAATCCACTTTTCTGGACAACAATAGTTATGTTTTGGTTTGTTTTGGTCAGTTTTTGTACCATGCGAAACTATGCCAAAACCATGCCGACTGCATTTAATGCACTGATTCGGGCCAAAAACCGAAACGAGTCCACCGGTTTGGGCTAGAAACAAAACGAACGCAACCAATCAACATTTTTCGACACAATAGTGATGTTTTGGTTCATTTTGGTCAGTTTCCTTTCTGCGCGGAACTGTGCCAAAAATCATGCCGGCTGCATTTAATGCACTCATTTAGGCCAGACACGAAACGAGAAACGAAACGAATGCAACGGTTCGGGCCAGAAACAAAATGAACGCACCCAATCCAGCTTTTTGGACCAAATATTGTTGTTTTGGTTCGTTTTAGTCAGTTACGTCACTACGCAAAACTGTGCCAAAACCATGCCGGCTGCATTTAACGTAAAAGTTCGGGCCAAAAATGAAACGAATCCACTGGTTCGGGTCAAAAACAAAATGAACGCACTCAATCCACATTTTTGACACAATAGTGATGTTTTGGTTCATTTTGGTCAGTTTCCTTTCCGCGCGGAACTGTGCCGAAAACCATGCCGGCTGCATTTATTGCATTGATTCGTTCCAGAAATGAAACCAATGGACTGGTTTGGGCCCGAAATGAAACAAACGCACCCCATCCACTTTTCTGACTCAATAGTGATGTTTTGGTTAAATTTAGTCAGTTTCGTTACCATGAGAAACTGTGCCGAAACCATGCTGGCTGCATTTAATGACTGGTTCCGACCAGAAATGAAATGAATCCAACGGTTCGGGCCAGAAACGAAACGAACGCACTCAATCCACTTTTCTGGACACAACAGTTATGTTTTGGTTTGTTTTGGTCAGTTTTGTTACCATGCGAAACTATGCTGAAACCATACTGACTGCATTTAATGCACTGATTCGGGCCAAAAAGTGAAACGAATCCACCGGTTTGGGCCAGAAACAAAACAAATGCACCCAATCCATTTTTTTTTGACCCAATAGTGATGTTTCGGTTTGTTTTGGTCAGTTTGTTACCATGCGAAACCATGCCGGCTGCATTTAATGGCCGGTTTGGACAAGCAATAAAATGAATCCACCGGTTCGGGCCAGAAATGAAACGAACGCTCCCAATCCACTTTTCTGGACACAATAGTTATGTTTTGGTTTGTTTTGGTTAGTTTCCTTTCTGTGCGGAACTGTGCTAAAAAGCATGCCGGATGCATTTAATGCACTCATTTAGGCCAGAAACGAAACGAGAAACGAAACGAATGCTATGGTTTGGGCCGGAAACAAAATGAACGCACCCAATCCAGCTTTTTGGACCAAATAGTGTTGTTTTGGTTAGTTTTGGTCACTTACGCCACCGCACAAAACTATGCAAAAACCATGCCGGCTGCATTTAACGCACAAGTTCGGGCCAAAAATGAAACGAATCCACTGGTTCGGGCAAGAAACAAAACGAACGCACCCAATCCACATTTTTGCACACAATATTTTGGTTCATTTTGGTTAGTTTCCTTACCGCACAGAACTGTGCCGAAAACCATGTCGGCTGCATTTAATGCATTGATTTGTGCTAGAAATGAAACCAATCCACCGGTTTGGGCCAGAAACAAAATGAACGCAACCAATCAACATTTTTGGATACAATAGTGATGTTTTGGTTCATTTTGGTCAGTTTCCTTACCGTGCGCAACTGTGCCAAAAACCATGTCTGCTGCATTTAATGCATTGATTTGTGCCAGAAATGAAACCAATGCACCGGTTTGGGCCAGAAACAAAACAATCACACCCAATCCACTTTTTTTGACCCAATAGTGATATTTTGGTTCCTTTGGGTCAGTTTCGTTACCATGAGAAACTGTGCCGAAACCATGCCGGCTGCATTTAATGACCGGTTCGGGCCAGAAACGAAACGAACGCTCCCAATCCACTTTTCTGGACAACAATAGTTATGTTTTGGTTTGTTTTGGTCAGTTTTGTTACCATGCGAAACTATGCCAAAACCATGCCGACTGCATTTAATGCACTGATTCGGGCCAAAAACCGAAACGAGTCCACCGGTTTGGGCCAGAAACAAAACGAACGCAATCAATCAACATTTTTCGACACAATAGTGATGTTTTGGTTCATTTTGGTCAGTTTCCTTTCTGCGCGGAACTGTGCCAAAAATCATGCCGGCTGCATTTAATGCACTCATTTAGGCCAGACACGAAACAAGAAACGAAACGAATGCAACGGTTCGGGCCAGAAACAAAATGAACGCACCCAATCCAGCTTTTTGGACCAAATATTGTTGTTTTGGTTCGTTTTGGTCAGTTACGTCACTACGCAAAACTGTGCCAAAACCATACCGGCTGCATTTAACGTAAAAGTTCGGGCCAAAAATGAAACGAATCCACTGGTTCGGGTCAGAAACAAAATGAACGCACTCAATCCACATTTTTGACACAATAGTGATGTTTTGGTTCATTTTGGTCAGTTTCCTTTCCGCGCGGAACTGTGCCGAAAACCATGCCGGCTGCATTTAATGCATTGATTCGTTCCAGAAATGAAACCAATGGACTGGTTTGGGCCCGAAACGAAACAAACGCACCCAATCCACTTTTCTGACTCAATAGTGATGTTTTGGTTAAATTTAGTCAGTTTCGTTACCATGAGAAACTGTGCCGAAACCATGCTGGCTGCATTTAATGACTGGTTCCAACCAGAAATGAAATGAATCCAACGGTTCGGGCCAGAAACAAAACGAATGCACCCAATCCACTTTTTTTTGACCCAATAGTGATGTTTTGGTTTGTTTTGGTCAGTTTGTTACCATGCGAAACCATGTCGGCTGCATTTAATGGCCGGTTTGGACAAGAAATAAAATGAATCCACCGGTTCAGGCCAGAAATGAAACGAACGCTCCCAATCCACTTTTCTGGACACAATAGTTATGTTTTGGTTTGTTTTGGTCGGTTTTGTTACCATGTGAAACTATGCCGAAACCATACAGACTGCAATTAATGCACTGATTCTAGCCAAAAAGTGAAACGAATCAACCGGTTTGGGCCAGAAACAAAACGAACGCAACCAATCAATATTTTTGGACACAATAGTGATGTTTTGGTTCATTTTGGTCAGTTTCCTTACCGCGCGGAACTGTGCCGAAAACCATGCCTGCTGCATTTAATGCATTGATTTGTGCCAGAAATAAAACCAATGCACCAGTTTGGGCCAGAAACAAAACAAACGCATCCAATCCTTTGGGTCACATTCGTTACCATGAGAAACTGTGCCGAAACCATGCCAGCTGCATTTAATGCACCGGTTCGGACCAGAAATGAAATGAATCCACCAGTTCGGGCCAGAAACGAAACGAACGCGCCCAATCTACTTTTTTGGACACGATAGTGATGTTTTAGTCTATTTTGGTCAGTTTCGTTACCTTGAGAAACTGTGCTGAAACCATGCCAGCTGCATTTAATGCACCGGTTCGGACCAGAAATGAAATGAATCCACCAGTTCGGGCCAGAAACGAAACGAACGCACCCAATCCACTTTTTTGGACACAATAGTTATGTTTTGGTTTGTTTTGGTCAGTTTTGTTACCATGCGAAACTATGCTGAAACCATACTAACTGCATTTAATACACTGATTCGGGCTAAAAAGCGAAACGAATCCACCGGTTTGGGCCCAAAACAAAACAAACGGACCCAATCAATATTTTTTGACATAATAGTGATGTTTTGGTTCATTTTGGTTAGTTTCCTTTCTACGCGGAACTCTGCCAAAAATCATGCCGGGTGCATTTAATGCACTCATTTAGGCCAGAAACGAAACGACAAACGAAACGAATGCAACGGTTCGGGCCAGAAACAAAACGAACGCACCCAATCCAGCTTTTTGGACCAAATAGTGTTGTTTTGGTTCATTTTGGTCAGTTACGTCACCGCGCAAAACTGTGCCAAAACCATGCCGGCTGCATTTAACGCACAGGTTCGAGCCAAAAATTAAATGAATCCACTGGTTCGGGCCAGAAACAAAATGAACGCACCCAATCCACATTTTTTGACACAATAGTGATGTTTTGGTTCATTTTGGTTAGTTTCCTTACCGCGCGGAACTGTGCTGAAAACCATGCCGGCTGCATTTAATGCATTGATTCGTGCCCGAAATGAAACCAATGGACCGGTTTGGGCCAGAAACAAAACAAACGCACCTAATCCACTTTTTTTGACCCAATAGTGATGTTTTGGTTCATTTTGGTAAGTTTTGTCATCATGAGAAACTGTGTCGAAACCATGCCAGCTGCATTTAATGCACAGGTTCGGACCAGAAATGAAATGAATCCACCGGTTCGGGCCAGAAACAAAACGAACACACCCAATCCACTTTTTTGGACACAATAGTTATGTTTTGGTTTGTTTTGGTAAGTTTCCCTTTCTACACGGAACTGTGCGAATAATAATGCCGGCTGCATTTGATGCACTTATTTAGGCTAGAAAAAAAACGATAAACGAAACGAATGCAACGGTTCGGGCCAGAAACAATACGAACGCACCTAATCCAGCTTTTTGGACCAAATAGTGTTGTTTTGGTTCATTTTGGTCAGTTACATCACCACGCGGAACTGTGCCAAAAACCATGCCGGTTGCATTTAACGCATTGATTCGTGCCAAAAATGAAACCAATCCACCGGTTCGGGCCATAAACAAAAGGAACACACCCAATCCACATTTTTTGACACAATAGTGATGTTTTGGTTCATTTAGGTCAGTTTTCTTACCGCGCGGAACTGTGCCAAAAACCATGTCGGCTGTATTTAATGCATTGATTCATGCCAGAAATAAAACTAATGCACCGGTTTGGGCCAGAAACGAAATGAACACACCCAATCCACTTTTTTGACTCAATAGTTATGTTTTGGTTTGTTTTGGTAAGTTTTGTTACCTTGCGAAACTTTGCCAAAACCATGCCGACTGCATCTAATGCACTGATTCGGGCCAAAAATGAAACAAATCCACCGGTTTTGGTTCATTTTGGTCAGTTTCCTTTCTGCGCGGAACTGTGCAAAAAATCATGCCGGCTGCATTTAATACACTCATTCAGGCCAAAAATGAAATGAGAAACGAAACGAATGCAACGGTTCATGCCAGAAACAAAATGAACGCTGCCAATCCAGCTTTTTGGACCAAATAATGTTGTCTTGGTTCTGTTGACAGCCAAAATTGGCTTTGGCCCGGCCAAACCGGTCTGACCGGTTTGCCAAACCGGTCAGACCGGTTTGGGTTCTGTAATTCGAGTAGGATTAGGATTCCGAGTTTAATCCCATATTGTAACCTATTCGAAAGGGGTAAGACTTCCCCGGCCTATAAATATAAAGGCTAGACGGCCGATTGAGATATTCCAATCGAATCAAACACTTTATCTTCTATTTTTTATCTCTCAAACCCTAGTCTCTTCCAACCCCCATATTCTGTTCTTTGCTCGTCTCTACGGCGTTCAAGGGTGTTCTAGGTGGCCTGCCGACCCTAGAGCAACCCTAGATTGCTCGAGCTCCGACGGGGTCCCTCCCGAGCTTGGGTTTCTAAGTCTTCACGACCTCCCGACCAGAAGCGGTCTGACCGGTTCTATAAACCGGTCTGACCGGTTTGCCCCGGGAAGTCAGGAATTGGCCGTTGTGACGGCCGTGCTGCGCGTTTGATCGATCTTCGAGTGTGTTGGCGCGCTCTCGTGTCAACATACTTTTTGGCGACTCCGCTGGGGAAGATTAATCTGGTGCCAAAACCGATTCAATCTACTCCGGATATGTCTGGATCAAAGTGCGACCTTGACAAAGACAACATCATCACCGCGACGATGGAAGAGCTCACGGACGAGGAGCGAAAGCGATATTTGATTGCTGAGGAACACTTCAGGGCGCAATTCTTGAAGGGCTTCAAGAAAGATCGCGGTGGTCTTGTCAAGAGAGTAGAGGAATTCGTCATGCCGGCTTTCAAGTTGGCAGATGATCACGTCGAAGAAATTCCAAAGGTAACGGGCGAATCCTCTGATTTAATGCAGCAAATTACTCGCATGATGGATGATAGATTACTTGCTGCACAAACTGCTACTAGTGAATTAATTGCTAGTATGACTGGTAATTCTGATAAAAATAAAATTAATTTAGAATCTAATGAATTACCTAGCTCATCAGGCGTGCCAGAACATGTTTTAGATTCTAATTTGGGCATGCCGGTGAATTTTTATGCGGGACAAACACCTCACCCTGGTTCGGTCCACGAACCGGTCAGACCGGTTTGTACAACCGGTCAGACCGGTTTGGCCCCCTCTGGTGGTCAGACCGGTTCTTTGGGTGCAGGAGCATCTGGTGCGATGGTTTTGCCTAATACATCTACTTCTGGTCCTGTTTACACTATTCCATGCACCACGGGAAGTATACCCCACGGATCTGGCACGTTTCACGCGCCGATTCCGAGTACTTCTCAGAATACGATGTATGGTGTTCCCCGTATTCCACATAACAAAGGTGATGAGAAATATCAAGCCGAGTTAGCTAAGTTTAAAGAAGACATAGCTAATACACTTAGAGCAAAACTCGGGCTTGAATTGGGTAGTGCACGCTTATATCAGAAACCGTATCCGCCTGAATTTGATTTGGTTCCTTATCCTAATGGTTGGCGTGTTCCCGATTTTATTAAATTCAGCGGTGAAGATAATAGAACTCCTTGGGAACACATTAGTCAATATATTTTGCAATTAGGAGAGGCATAATTTTATGAGGCATTGCGTATACGGTTGTTCTCATTATCTTTAACTGGAACTGCTTTTTCATGGTTTTCTTCGCTTGCTCCAAATTCTATTCATAATTGGACTCAATTGGAGCGAAAATTTCATGATCACTTCTTTAGCGGAGAAAACGAGGCAAAATTATCTGATTTAACATCGGTTAAACAAAGCCGTGAGGAATCGGTTCTTGAATACTTTAAAAGATTTAAGGATGTTAAGAACCGATGCTTTAATATCACTGTTTCTGAAAAGGATTTAGCAGATTTAGCTTTTGCGGGCTTACGGTCTAATTACAAGGAAAAATTAGAAGGTTCTGATTTCCTTACTATTAATCACTTGCAAATGAAGGCTATGAGTCTAGAGCTTAAATTTAAAAATTCGAAAGAATCTGCTAAACCCCATCGTTCGAACGTGCATATTGTTGATAATGATTTTGATAGTTCGGACGATGATAAAGAAATTTATGCCGCTGAATTTGTTTGGTCATCAAAAAGTAAACCTAGTTCTTGTCCTTCATTAAAGCCGATTCAGAAAAATCGGCAGGAAGAAAAATTTACTTTTGATGTAGCCAAATGTGATCGTGTTTTTGATGAATTGCTTAAGAATGGCTTTATTAAACTTTCTCATGCAATTCCACCAGCCGATCAGTTGAAAAATCGTGCATATTGCAAGTGGCATAACTCTTTTTCTCATGCAACCAACGATTGCAATGATTTTCGACGACAGGTACAATCGGCCCTTAATGAAGGTCGATTGGTGCTCGCCGAAATGCAAGTTGATAAGGCTCCTTTCCTTGTTCATACCTTGGATGTGAACACCAAGATACTGATTCGGCCGGAACAAGCCGATGGAGCTAAGGGTAAGAATGTGGTGATTGGAGATCCAAGACCAGAAAAAGTTGATGACAAAGTTCCGGTCAGAACAGTGATGATTGGGAGGACTCTTGATGGAAAAGAGTCTCTGAAAATTACAATTAATGCATCAAGGCCCGGGGGGCAAGGAAGTTCTTTGGAAGAAAATCGGTCCGTTAGCCAGGCGAAACCGGTCACACCGGTTTCCCAAACCGGTCAGACCGGTTTGTCTCCAGACCGTCCAAAAACTTTCAAGCCTAAGCGCCCGGAAGTGGGTACTTGGAAATTCAATGAGCCAAAGATTCAAGGGAGGGTTCTGAAGCAAGGACCTACATTCTCTCAGCTCATGAACAAGTACACAAAGGCCGTTCAAGTTGATCGGCCAATAAAAAAGAGACAGAGGTCACCACAGCGTTGGATTGATCCTACAAGTTACAAGCGCCGTGGTGGTTCTGCACATGACCGATTGAGCTCGTACCAATCAGGTTTTTCGACTGCTCATCAAAGCGGTCAGACCGGTTTTATGAACCGGTCAGACCGGTTTCGGTCTGAGCAAAGAATTCATGTTCCTCCTAAGCAAGAATACTGTATCAAGGATAAGAAGGAGGATGTGCAAGCCAAAGCCAACAATTTTATAAAAATTGGTGATATTCCAGTGGCTATGCAAGTCTTGGGTAGAAAGCCGATAGTCATTGGAGATTCGGCTCCTGTTCCAGTCAAGAAGCCAATCATGGTTAATGATCATGAGGCTAGAAGTAGCAAGGGCGTGAAGAAAGTTTTTCAACCAAGGTGGTGTCCTTCTGGGTTGACTCATACACAGAAGCGGAAACTACAACGCTTGAGAAACAAAGAAAAAAGGGAACAGGAAGCTGAGAAGATGAGGGATGACTACTTCAACAACTACAGGCCTATGATCCTTCAGACCAAGATTTGGCAAGCTAAACCCGTTGTGCAATCAGCAGCACAACCGGTCAGACCGGTTGCTGAATCCGGTCAGACCGGTTTGGGTCAGCCGACCGCTGCAGAAGCGGTCAGACCGGTTTCTGAAACCGGTCAGACCGGTTTGATGACAGAAGCGGGGGCTGGTGCTTCTTCAACCATCGAAACTACTCCACCGATTCCTCCAGTGGTTGAAGATGAAGAGTTAGTTGATTTTGAGCCTTCTCCAGAGCGTGACAACATGGAAATTAATGTTGTCTATTTATCTTCTGATTATTATGTGGTGCCGGAGGAGGAAATTTCTCATCTTCAACTTGGGCCGCGAGATGCTGTGTTTCAGAAGCCTAGTGAATCAGAAAATCATCTCAAGGCTTTGTACATGAGAGGGCACATCAACGGGAAGCCAATTTCTCATATGTTGGTTGATGGTGGAGCCATTGTGAATCTCATGCCATACTCTCTCTACAAGAAGATTGGCGGGAAAGACGAAGAACTGATCAAGACAAACATGACGGTCAGTGGAGTTGGTGGAGGTGATCCCATTGGTGCCAAGGGGGTGGCTTCTATGGAGTTGACCGTCGGGAGCAAGACTATTGCTACGGCTTTCTTCGTCTCCGAGGTGCAAGGTAACTTCAGTTTAATCCTTGGTCGAGATTGGATTCATGCAAATAAATGTATTCCATCTACCTTGCATCAATATCTTATTCAGTGGATCGGCGATGAAGTTGAAGTTGTCCATGGTGACAATTCTTCCTTTGTTGCAATGGCCGATTCCGACTCTCTTAGTGCAAATGAGAAGGTCCAATGTTTGTCGGGCATGGATTTGACCGACTATGAGCTGATCAGTTGCACTAAAGATGGTTTTGTTCCTGCTACATTAAAGCCGATGGAAAATCGGTTGAATTACTTACTGTAATTAATGGAGCAACAAAATCAACAGAGACAAACCGGTCAGACCGCTTCTGGAAACCGGTCAGACAGGTTTCGATCTGAACAGCGCCGATCGAGCCAAACCGGTCAGACCGCTTCTGGGAACCGGTCAGACCGGTTTGCGTCTGGACAGTGGCTTCAAGACCGAATTGATCATTATCGAGAACATTCGGCCGGTACATTCGAAGCCATTGAAGATCTTGGTGATATGGATAAGCTGGGTCAAGGTTTTACATCAGCTGATCCTTTAGAAAAAATAGATATTGGTGATGGTACTATTCCTAGGCCTACTTTTGTAAACAAAAATTTATCGGCTGAGTTTAAAGCCGAATTAATAAATTTGTTGAAAGAGTATGTCGATTGTTTTGCTTGGGAGTACCGTGAGATGCCTGGTTTAAGTCGTGTCTTAGTTGAGCATCGTTTACCAATAAAAGCCGGTTTTAGACCTTTTAAACAATTGGCTAGACGTTTTAATCCCGCTATTTATGACCGAATAAAAGAAGAGATTAATCGTTTATTAGATGCTGGTTTTATTCGGACTTGTCGTTATGCGGAGTGGATTTCTAATATTGTTCCCGTTGAAAAGAAAGATTCGGGAAAACTTAGAGTTTGCATTGATTTTAGAGATCTTAATAAAGCCACTCCAAAAGATTCATATCCCATGCCTATAGCCGATGTCTTAATCAATGAAGCTTCTGGACATCGTGTTGTTAGTTTTCTTGATGGTAATGCCGGATATAATCAAATCTTCATGGCCGAAGAGGATATGCACAAAACGGCCTTTCAATGTCCGGGATTTATTGGTTTATTTGAGTGGGTAGTTATGACCTTTGGATTAAAGAATGCCGGTGCAACTTATCAAAGAGCTATGAATTTAATCTTTCATGATTTACTTGGTGTTATTGTGGAAGTGTATATTGATGATATTGTAGTTAAATCGGATGGTTTGGATTCTCATTTAGCCGATTTAAAACTTGCTCTTGAGAGGATGCGACGGTATGGCTTGAAGATGAATCCACTCAAATGTGCTTTTGGTGTTTCGGCTGGAAAGTTTCTTGGGTTTGTTATTCATGAGAACGGCATAGAAGTTGATCCCAAGAGAATTGAAGCTATGAAGAAAGTCGAAGCTCCTACTTGCAAGAAGGATTTACAAAAGTTTCTAGGCAAGGTAAATTTCTTGAGAAGATTTATAATTAACTTGTCTGGAAAGGTTGATGCTTTTACTTCTTTACTTCGGCTAAAGAATGAAGCCGATTTTACTTGGGGGGCAAAACAGCAAGAAGCTTTTGAGAAGATCAAAGAGTACTTGTCTTCACCACCGGTGCTTAGGGCGCCTAAGCGGGGAGTTCCATTCAGACTTTATGTGGCGGCTGAAGATAGAACTATTGGAGCTGTTTTGACTCAAGAAATCGACAACAAGGAGTATGTGATTGCTTATGTAAGCCGACGTCTCATCGATGCAGAAACAAGGTATACTTTCATTGAGAAGTTGTGTTTATCCTTGTATCATGCTTGTACTCAATTGAGGCATTGTTTACTATCTAGTACTTGCATCGTGTTGTGTCAAACCGATGTGATTAAACATATGTTGCAAAGACCGATTTCTAGCGGGAGAGTCGGTAAGTGGGCTTATGCTTTAGTTGAGTATGATTTGGCTTGTGAACCTTTAAAATCAATGAAAGGCCAAATTGTAGCTGATTTTATTGTTGAACATCGGATAAATGATACTTGTGAATTCGACGTCGGCTATGTTGCTTGTACACCATGGAGATTATACTTTGATGGATCGGTTTGCAATGATGGACAAGGAATTGGTGATGTTTTGATTTCTCCAAGTGATGCCGTTTTTGAGTTTTCAAACCGATTGGAAGAAAAGCGAACCAATAATCAAGTTGAATATGAAGCTCTTCTATTTGGCTTGGAATTTTTTCAAGACATGGGAGTAAAGCATGTTGAGGCTTTTGGTGATTCGCTCCTGGTGGTACAACAAGTGTCAAAGGTATGCCAATGCTATAATGGTTCATTAAATGCATATCTTGATAGATGTCTTGATATCATTACTTCTTTTGATGAATTTACTATCAAACATATTCCAAGAGAAGAAAATGACAAGGCAAATACTCTGGCTCAGAAAGCATCTGGTTATATGGTTGCAAAGAAATATTTCTATCTCCAAAAACCGATGCAAACGAAAGCCGAGTTTCTGGTTCTGGACAAACCGGTCACACCGGTTTCAGAAACCGGTCACACCGGTTTGAACGCCAGAACCGGTCTGACCGGTTCTGAAAGCGGTCTGACCGTTTTGTCCCCTGACAGAAGTAAAAATCCTTTGAATGATGCTAATCAATCCAAAGTTGAAGATCAGGATTGGAGGGTGCCTATTATTACTTATTTGAGAGATCCTGGTCGTGGTGCAGATAGAAATATTCGGCGAACATCATTTAAATACGTTTTGCTTGACGATGAACTTTATCGTCGAAACGCCGAAGATTTGTTGTTGAAATGTCTTGATTCGGATCAGGCCAAAGTTGCCATGGGTGAGGTCCATGAAGGTGTTTGTGGTACGCATCAATCGGCTCCAAAGATGAAGTGGTTGCTTAGGCGAGCCGGTTTCTATTGGCCTACTATGATGGCAGATTGTTTCAAATATTACAAAGGATGTGAGGAATGTCAGAAGTTTGGAAATTTGCAACTTGTTCCTGCTGCATTGATGCATCCTATTATTAAGCCATGGCCGTTCCGAGGTTGGGGGTTGGATTTTATTGGACAAATTAATCCTCCATCATCAAAAGGACATCGTTTCGTGTTGGTTGCCACTGATTATTTCACTAAGTGGACCGAAGCGATTCCTTTGAAGAATATGACGCATCGAGAAGTGATTGAGTTTGTTACACAAAATATTATTCATAGATTCGGTATTCCTCAAACTTTGACAACGGATCAAGGTACTTCGTTTATGTCTAAAGAGGTACGTGAATTCGCCGAATCCTATAGAATTAAGTTGCTCAATTCATCTCCATATTACGCTCAGGCTAATGGACAAGCCGAGTCAAGTAATAAAACTTTGATCAAATTAATCAAGAAAAACATAGAAGCAAGTCCTAAGAGATGGCACGAAGTTTTATCCGAGGCATTATGGGCTCATCGTATATCTAGACATGGTGCTACTAAGGTTACTCCTTTTGAGCTTGTTTATGGTCAAGAGGCCGTTTTACCTGTTGAGGTGAATCTGGACGCTTATAGATTGGCTAAGGAAAACGACCTTGATGTTGTTGATTACCACAACTTGATGTTGGACAATATTGATGAGGTAACCGACAAGCGATTGAAAGCTTTGAAGTAAATTGAGAAAGATAAGCTTCGAGTTGCTAAAGCTTATAACAAGAAGGTGCGAGGAAAGTATTTTCAAGTTGGTGAACTTGTTTGGAAGACGATCTTGCCTATTGGGACAAAAAGCAACAAGTTTGGTAAATGGTCACCAAGTTGGGAAGGGCCTTATAGAGTTGTCAAAGTCATTTTTGGGAATTCTTACATGTTAGAGACACTCAAGGGAGATCATTTGCCTAAAGCTATCAATGGAAGATATTTGAAGAAATTCTATCCAAGTGTTTGGCAAGACGCATGAAGACCAATGGCCGGTATATTATTGATATCGTCCTTAGCATAAATTTTAGCTTTTGAATTGTAAAATACTTGCTTTTTAGTTCTCAAGTTCACTAAAAACGCAGGGGGGCATGTGTTGACAGCCAAAATTGGCTTTGGCCCGGCCAAACCGGTCTGACCGGTTTGCCAAACCGGTCAGACCGGTTTGGGTTCTGTAATTCGTGTAGGATTAGGATTCCGAGTTTAATCCCATATTGTAACCTATTCGAAAGGGGTAAGACTTCCCCGGCCTATAAATATAAAGGCTAGACGGCCGATTGAGATATTCCAATCGAATCAAACACTTTATCTTCTATTTTTTATCTCTCAAACCCTAGTCTTTGCTCATCTCTACGGCGTTCAAGGGCGTTCTAGGTGGCCTGCCGACCCTAGAGCAACCCTAGATTGCTCGAGCTCCGACGGGGTCCCTCCCGAGCTTGGGTTTCTAGGTCTTCACGACCTCCCGACCATAAGCGGTCTGACCGGTTCTATAAACCGGTCTGACCGGTTTGCCCCGGGAAGTCAGGAGTTGGCCGTTGTGACGGCCGTGCTGCGCGTTTGATCGATGTTCGAGTGTGTTGGCGCGCTCTCGTGTCAACAGGTTCGTTTTTGTCAGTTACGTCACCGCGCAAAACTGTGCCGAAACCATGCCGGCTGCATTTAACGTACAGGTTCGGGCCAAAAATGAAACGAATCCACCGGTTCGGGCGAGAAACAAAAGGAACGCACCCAATCCACATTTTTTGACACAATAGTGATGTTTTGGTTCATTTTGGTCAGTTTCCTTACCGCGCGGAACTGTGCCCAAAATCATGCCTGCTGCATTTAATGCATTGATTCGTGCCAGAATCGAAACCAATGCACCGATTGGGGCCAGAAACAAAATGAACGCATCCAATCCATATTTTTTGACACAATAGTGATGTTTTGGTTCATTTTGGTCAGTTTCCTTACCGCGCGGAACTGTGCCGAAAACCATGCCGGCTACATTTAATGCATTGATTCGTGCTAGAAATGAAACTAATGGACCGGTTTGGGCCAAAAACGAAACAAACGCACCCAATCCACTTTTTTTGACCCAATAGTGATCTTTTAGTTCATTTTGGTCAGTTCCATTAACATGACAAACTGTGCCGAAACCATGCCAGCTGCATTTAATTCACCGGTTCGGACCACAAATGCAATTAATCCACCAGTACAGGCCAGAAACGCACCCAATCCACTTTTTTGGACACAATAGTTTTGTTTTGGTTTGTTTTGGTCAGTTTTGTTACCATGCGAAACTATGCTGAAACCATACTGACTACATTTAATACACTGATTCGGGCCAAAAAGCGAAACGAATCCACCGGTTTGGGCCCAAAACAAAACGAACGGACCCAAGCAATATTTTTTGACACAATAGTGATATTTTGGTTCATTTTGGTTAGTTTCCTTTCTACGCGGAACTGTGCCAAAAATCATGTCGGCTGCATTTAATGCACTCATTTAGGCCAGAAACGAAACGAATGCAACGGTTCGGGCCAGAAACAAAACGAACGCACCCAATCCAGCTTTTTGGACCAAATATTGTTGTTTTGGTTCGTTTTGGTCAGTTACGTCACCGCGCAAAACTGTGCCAAAACCATGCCGACTGCATTTAAAGTAAAAGTTCGGGCCAAAAATGAAACGAATCCACTAGTTCGGGTCAGAAACAAAATGAACGCACTCAATCCACATTTTTTGACACAATAGTGATGTTTTGGTTCATTTTGGTCAGTTTCCATACCGCGCAGAATTGTGCCGAAAACCATGTCGGCTGCATTTAATGCATTGATTCGTTCCAGAAATGAAACCAATGGACTTGTTTGGGCCAGAAATGAAACAAACGCACCCAATCCACTTTTTTTGACTCAATAGTGATGTTTTGGTTAAATTTAGTCAGTTTCGTTACCATGAGAAACTGTGCCGAAACCATGCTGGCTGCATTTAATGACTGGTTCCGACCAGAAATGAAATGAATCCAACGGTTCGGGCCAGAAACGAAACGAACGCACTCAATCCACTTTTCTGGACACAACAGTTATGTTTTGGTTTGTTTTGGTCAGTTTTGTTACCATGCGAAACTATGCTGAAACCATACCGACTGCATTTAATGCACTGATTCGGGCTAAAAAGTGAAACGAATCCACCGGTTTGGGCCAGAAACAAAACGAACGCACCCAATCCACTTTTTTTGACCCAATAGTGATGTTTTGGTTTGTTTTGGTCAGTTTTGTTACCATGCGAAACCATGCCGGCTGCATTTAATGGCCAGTTCGGACAAGAAATAAAATGGATCCACCGGTTCGGGCCAGAAAGGAAACGAACGCTCCCAATCCACTTTTCTGGACACAATAGTTATGTTTTGGTTTGTTTTGGTCAGTTTTGTTACCATGTGAAACTATGCCGAAACCATACAGACTGCAATTAATGTACTGATTCGGGCCAAAAAGTAAAACGGATCCACCGGTTTGGGCCAGAAACAAAACGAACGCAACCAATCAACATTTTTGGACACAATAGTGATGTTTTGGTTCATTTTGGTCAGTTTGCTTACCGCGCGGAACTGTGCCGAAAACCATGTCTCCTGCATTTAATGCATTGATTTGTGCCAGAAATAAAACCAATTCACCGGTTTGGGCTAGAAACAAAACAAACGCACCCAATCCACTTTTTTTGACCCAATAGTGATATTTTGGTTCTTTTGGGTCACTTTCGTTACCATGAGAAACTGTGCCGAAACCATGCCAGCTGCATTTAATGCACCGGTTCGGACCAGAAATGAAATGAATCCACCAGTTCGGGCCAGAAACGAAACGAACGCGCCCAATCCACTTTTTTTGACATGATAGTTATGTTTTGGTTTGTTTTGGTCAGTTTTGTTACCATGCGAAACTATGCCGACACCATACCGACTGTATTTAATGCACTGATTCGTGCCAAAAAAGAAACGAATCCACCAGTTTGGGCCAGAAACAAAACGAACGCAACCAATCAACATTTTTCGACACAATAGTGATGTTTTGGTTCATTTTGGTCAGTTTCCTTTCTGCGCGGAACTGTGCTAAAAATCATGCCGGCTGCATTTAATGCACTCATGTAGGCCAGAAACGAAACGAGAAACGAAACTAATGCAATGGTTTGGGCCAGAAACAAAATGAACGCACTCAATCCACATTTTTTGACACAATAGTGATGTTTTGGTTCATTTTGGTCAATTTCCTTACCGCGCGGAACTGTGCCAAAAACCATGCCGGCTGCATTTAATGCATTGATTCGTGCCAGAAATGAAACCAATGGACCGGTTTGGGCCAGAAACGAAACAAACGGACCCAATCCACTTTTTTTGACCCAATAGTGATGTTTTTGTTCGTTTTGGTAGGTTTTGTCACCATGAGAAACTGTGTCGAAACCATGCCAGTTGCATTTAATGCACAGGTTCGTACCAGAAATGAAATGAATCCACCGGTTCGGGCCAGAAATAAAACGAACACACCCAATCCACTTTTTTGGACATAATAGTTATGTTTTGGTTTGTTTTGGTAAGTTTCCCTTTCTACACGGAACTGTGTGAATAATAATGCCGGCTGCATTTGATGCACTTATTTAGGCTAGAAAAGAAACGAGAAACTAAATGAATGCAACGGTTCGGGCCTGAAACAAAACGAACGCACCTAATCCAGCTTTTTGGACAAAATAGCTTTGTTTTGGTTCGTTTTGGTCAGTTACGTCACCGCGCAAAACTGTGCAGAAACCATGCCGGCTGCATTTAACGCACAGATTCGGGCAAAAAATGAAACGAATCCACTGGTTCGGGCAAGAAACAAAACGAACGCACCAAATCCACATTTTTGCACACAATATTGATGTTTTGGTTCATTTTGGTCAGTTTCCTTACCGCGCGGAACTGTGCCGAAAACCATGCCGGCTGCA
Organism: Echinochloa phyllopogon; assembly: GCA_033239725.1. Lineage (NCBI taxonomy): Eukaryota > Viridiplantae > Streptophyta > Magnoliopsida > Poales > Poaceae > Echinochloa > Echinochloa phyllopogon. The sequence goes on from BTCW01000018.1 coordinate 39,002,726, forward strand.
TTTAATGCATTGATTCGCGCCAGAAATGTAACCAATGCACCGGTTTGGGTCAGAAACGAAACGAACGCACCCAAACCACTTTTTTGACCCAATAGTGATGTTTTAGTTCATTTTGGTCAGTTTCGTTACCTTGAGAAACTGTGCCGAAACCATGCCAGCTGCATTTAATGCACCGGTTCGGACTAGAAATTAAATGAATCCACCGGTTCGGGCCAGAAATGAAACGAACGCACCCAATCAACTTTTTTGGACACAATAGTTATGTTTTGGTTTGTTTTGGTCAGTTTTGTTACCATGCGAAACTATGCTGAAACCATACTGACTGCATTTAATACACTGATTCGGGCCAAAACGCGAAATGAATCCACAGGTTTGGGCCCAAAACAGAACGAACGGACCCAATCAATATGTTTTGACACAATAGTGATGTTTTGGTTCATTTTGGTTAGTTTCCTTTCTACGCGGAACTGTGCCAAAAATCATGCCGGCTGCATTTAATGCACTCATTTAGGCCAGAAACGAAACGAATGCAACGGTTCTGGCCAGAAAAAAAACGAACGCACCCAATCCAGCTTTTTTGACCAAATAGTGTTGTTTTGGTTCGTTTTGATCAGTTACGTCACCGCGCAAAACTCTGCCAAAACCAAGCCGGCTGCATTTAATGCACAGGTTCGAGCCAAAAATTAAATGAATCCACTGGTTCGGGCCAGAAACAAAACGAACGCACCCAATCCACATTTTTTGACACAATAGTGATGTTTTGGTTCATTTTGGTCAGTTTCCTTAAAGCGCGGAACTGTGCTGAAAACCATGTCGGCTGCATTTAATGCATTGATTCGTGCCAGAAATGAAACCAATGGACTGGTTTGGGCCAGAAACGAAACAAAGGCACCCAATCCACTTTTTTTGACTCAATAGTGATGTTTTGGTTAAATTTGGTCAGTTTTGTTACCACGAGAAACTATGCCGAAACCATGCCGACTACATTTAATGACTGGTTCCGATCAGAAATGAAATGAATCCAACGGTTCGGGCCAAAAACGAAACGAACGCACCCAATCCACTTTTCTGGACACAACAGTTATGTTTTGGTTTGTTTTGGTCAGTTTTGTTACCATGCGAAACTATGCCGAAACCATACCGACTGCATTTAATGCACTGATTCGGGCCAAAAAGCAAAACGAATCCACCGGTTTGCACCAGAAACAAAACGAACACACCCAATCCACTTTTCTGGACACAATAGTTATGTTTTGGTCAGTTTTGTTACCATGCGAAACTATGCCGAAACCATGTCGACTGCATTTAATGCACTGATTCGGGTAAAAAATGAAACAAATCCACCGGTTCGGGCCAGAAACAAAACGAACGCACCCAATCCACATTTTTTGACACAATGGTGACGTTTTCATTCATTTTGATCAGTTTCCTTACCGTGCGGAACTGTGCCGAAAACCATGCCGGCTGCATTTAATGGATCGGTTCGGGCCAGAAACAAAATGAACGCACCCAATCCAGCTTTTTGGACCAAATAGTGTTGTTTTGGTTCGTTTTGGTCAGTTACGTCACCGCGCAATGTCGAAACCATGCCGGCTGCATTTAACACACAAGTTCGAGCCAAAAATGAAACGAATCCACCGGTTCGTATCAGAAACAAAACGAACCCACCCAATCCACATTTTTTGACAGAATAGTGATGTTTTGGTTCATTTTGGTCAATTTCCTTACCGCGCGGAACTGTGCCAAAAACCATGCCGGCTGCATTTAATGCATTGATTCGTGCCAGAAATGAAACCAATGGACCGGTTTGGGCCAGAAACGAAACAAACGCACCCAATCCACTTTTTCTGACCCAATAGTGATGTTTTTGTTCGTTTTGGTAGGTTTTGTCACCATGAGAAACTGTGTCGAAACCATGCCAGCTGCATTTAATGCACAGGTTCGTACCAGAAATGGAATGAATCCATCGGTTCGGGCCAGAAACAAAGCGAACACACCCAATCCACTTTTTTGGACACAATAGTTATGTTTTGGTTTGTTTTGGTAAGTTTCCCTTTCTACACGGAACTGTGTGAATAATAATGCCGGCTGCATTTGATGCACTTATTTAGGCTAGAAAAGAAATGAGAAACGAAACGAATGCAACGGTTCGGGCCTGAAACAAAACGAACGCACCTAATCCAGCTTTTTAGATAAAATAGCTTTGTTTTGGTTCGTTTTGGTCAGTTACGTCACCGCGCAAAACTGTGCAGAAACCATGCCGGCTGCATTTAACGCACAGATTCGGGCAAAAAATGAAACGAATCCACTGGTTCGGGCAAGAAACAAAACGAACGCACCAAATCCAAATTTTTGCACACAATATTGATGTTTTTTTTCGTTTTGGTCAGTTTCCTTACCGCGCGGAACTGTGCCGAAAACCATTGCGGCTGCATTTAATGCATTGATTCGCGCCAGAAATGTAACCAATGCACCGATTTGGGTCAGAAACGAAATGAACGCACACAAACCACTTTTTTGACCCAATAGTGATGTTTTAGTTCATTTTGGTCAGTTTCGTTACCTTGAGAAACTGTGCCGAAACCATGCCAGCTGCATTTAATGCACCGGTTCGGACTAGAAATGAAATGAATCCACCGGTTCGGGCCAGAAACGAAACGAACGCACCCAATCAACTTTTTTGGACACAATAGTTATGTTTTGGTTTGTTTTGGTCAGTTTCGTTACCATGCGAAACTATGCTGAAACCATACTGAGTGCATTTAATACACTGATTCGGGCCAAAACGCGAAATGAATCCACAGGTTTGGGCCCAAAACAAAACGAACAGACCCAATCAATATGTTTTGACACAATAGTGATGTTTTGGTTCATTTTGGTTAGTTTCCTTTCTACGCGGAACTGTGCCAAAAATCATGCTGGCTGCATTTAATGCACTCATTTAGGCCAGAAACGAAACGAGAAACGAAACGAATGCAACGGTTCGGGCCAGAAAAAAAACGAACGCACCCAATCCAGCTTTTTTGACCAAATAGTGTTGTTTTGATTCGTTTTGATCAGTTACGCCACCGCGCAAAACTCTGCCAAAACCAAGCCGGCTGCATTTAACGCACAGGTTCGAGCCAAAAATTAAATGAATCCACTGGTTCGGGCCAGAAACAAAACGAACGCACCCAATCCACATTTTTTGACACAATAGTGATGTTTTGGTTCATTTTGGTCAGTTTCCTTACCGCGCGGAACTGTGCTGAAAACCATGTCGGCTGCATTTAATGCATTGATTCATGCCAGAAATGAAACCAATGGACTGGTTTGGGCCAGAAACGAAACAAAGGCACCCAATCCACTTTTTTTGACTCAATAGTGATGTTTTGGTTAAATTTGGTCAGTTTTGTTACCACGAGAAACTGTGCCGAAACCATGCCGACTACATTTAATGACCGGTTCCAATCAGAAATGAAATGAATCCAACGGTTCGGGCCAAAAGCGAAACGAACGCACCCAATCCACTTTTCTGGACACAAAAGTTATGTTTTGGTTTGTTTTGGTCAGTTTTGTTACCATGCGAAACTATGCCGAAACCATACCGACTGCATTTAATGCACTGATTCGGGCCAAAAAGCAAAACGAATCCACCGGTTTGCACCAGAAACAAAACGAACACACCCAATCCACTTTTCTCGACACAATAGTTATGTTTTGGTCAGTTTTGTTACCATGCGAAACTACGCCGAAACCATGTCGACTGCATTTAATGCACTGATTCGGGTAAAAAAGAAACGAATCCACCGGTTCGGGCCAGAAACAAAACGAATGCACGCAATCCACATTTTTTGACACAATGGTGACGTTTTCATTCATTTTGATCAGTTTCCTTACCGTGCGGAACTGTGCCGAAAACCATGCCGGCTGCATTTAATGGACCGGTTTGGGCCATAAACAAAATGAACGCACCCAATCCAGCTTTTTGGACCAAATAGTGTTGTTTTGGTTCGTTTTGTTCAGTTACGTCACCGCGCAATGTCGAAACCATGTCGGCTGCATTTAACGCACAGGTTCAAGCCAAAAATTAAATGAATCCACCGGTTCAGATCAGAAACAAAACGAACCCACAAAATCCACATTTTTTGACATAATAGTGATGTTTTGGTTCATTTTGGTCAATTTCCTTACCGCGCGGAACTGTGCCGAAAACCATGCCGGCTGCATTTAATGCATTGATTCGTGCCAATAGTGATGTTTTTGTTCGTTTTGGTAGGTTTTGTCACCATGAGAAACTGTGTCGAAACCATGCCAGCTGCATTTAATGCACAGGTTCGTACCAGAAATGAAATGAATCCACCGGTTCGGGCCAGAAACAAAGCGAACACACCCAATCCACTTTTTTGGACACAATAGTTATGTTTTGGTTTGTTTTGGTAAGTTTCCCTTTCTACACGGAACTGTGTGAATAATAATGCCGGCTGCATTTGTTGCACTTATTTAGGCTAGAAAAGAAACGAGAAACGAAACGAATGCAACGGTTCGGGCCTGAAACAAAACAAACGCACCTAATCCAGCTTTTTGGATAAAATAGTTTTGTTTTGGTTCATTTTGGTCAGTTACGTCACCGCGCAAAACTGTGCAGAAACCATCCCGGCTGCATTTAACGCACAGATTCGGGCAAAAAATGAAACGAATCCACTGGTTCGGGCAGGAAACAAAACGAACGCACCAAATCCACATTTTATCACACAATATTGATGTTTTGGTTCGTTTTGTTCAGTTACGTCACCGCGCAATGTCGAAACCATGCCGGCTGCATTTAACGCACAGGTTGGAGCAAAAAATGAAATGAATCCACTGGTTCGGGCCAGAAACAAAACGAACGCACCCAATCTACATTTTTTGACAGAATAGTGATGTTTTAGATCATTTTGGTAAGTTTCCGTACCGCGCAGAACTGTGCCCAAATCATGCCGGCTGCATTTAATGCACTCATTTAGGCCAGAAACGAAATGAATGCAACAGTTCGGGCTAGAAACAAAATGAACGCACCCAATCGAGTTTTTTGGACCAAATAGTGATGTTTTTCTTCGTTTTGGTTAGTTACGTCACTGCGCAAAATTGTGCCGAAACCATGTCGGCTGCATTTAACACACATGTTCGAGCCAAAAATGAAACGAATCCACCGGTTCGGATCAGAAACAAAACGAACCCACCCAATCCACATTTTTTGACACAATAGTGATGTTTTGGTTCATTTTGGTCAATTTCCTTACCGCACGGAACTGTGCCGAAAACCATGCCGGCTGCATTTAATGCATTGATTCGTGCTAGTAATGAAACCAATGGACCGGTTTGGGCCAGAAACAAAACAAACGCACCCAATCCACTTTTCTGGACACAATAGTTATGTTTTGGTCAGTTTTGTTACCATGCGAAACTATGCCGAAACCATGTCGACTGCATTTAATGCACTGATTTGGGTAAAAAATGAAACAAATCCACCGGTTCGGGCCAGAAACAAAATGAATGCACCCAATCCACATTTTTTGACACGATGGTGACGTTTTCATTCATTTTGATCAGTTTCCTTACCGTGCGGAACTGTGCCGAAAACCATGCCGGCTGCATTTAATGGACCGGTTCGGGCCAGAAACAAAATGAACGCACCCAATCCAGCTTTTTGGACCAAATAGTGTTGTTTTGGTTCGTTTTGGTCAGTTACGTCACCGCGCAATGTCGAAACCATGCCGGCTGCATTTAACGCACAGGTTGGAGCAAAAAATGAAATGAATCCACTGGTTCGGGCCAGAAACAAAACGAACGCACCCAATCTACATTTTTTGACAGAATAGTGATATTTTAGATCATTTTGGTAAGTTTCCTTACCGCGCAGAACTGTGCCCAAATCATGCCGGCTGCATTTAATGCACTCATTTAGGCCAGAAACGAAACGAGAAACGAAATGAATGCAACAGTTCGGGCTAGAAACAAAATGAACGCACCCAATCGAGTTTTTTGGACAAAATAGTGATGTTTTTGTTCGTTTTGGTTAGTTACGTCACTGCGCAAAACTGTGCCGAAACCATGCCGGCTGCATTTAACGCACAGGTTCGAGCCAGAAAAAAAACGAACGCACCCAATCCAGCTTTTTTGACCAAATAGTGTTGTTTTGGTTCGTTTTGATCAGTTACGTCACCGCGCAAAACTCTGCCAAAACCATGCCGGCTGCATTTAACGCACAGGTTCGAGCCAAAAATTAAATGAATCCACTGGTTCGGGCCAGAAACAAAACGAACGCACCCAATCCACATTTTTTGACACAATAGTGATGTTTTGGTTCATTTTGGTCAGTTTCCTTACCGCGCGGAACTGTGCTGAAAACCATGTCGGCTGCATTTAATGCATTGATTCGTGCCAGAAATGAAACCAATGGACTGGTTTGGGCCAGAAACGAAACAAAGGCACCCAATCCACTTTTTTTGACTCAATAGTGATGTTTTGGTTAAATTTGGTCAGTTTTGTTACCACGAGAAACTGTGCCGAAACCATGCCGACTACATTTAATGACCGGTTCCGATCACAAATGAAATGAATCCAACGGTTCGGGCCAAAAACGAAATGAACGCACCCAATCCACTTTTCTGGACACAACAATTATGTTTTGGTTTGTTTTGGTCAGTTTTGTTACCATGCGAAACTATGCCGAAACCATACCGACTGCATTTAATGCACTGATTCGGGCCAAAAAGCAAAACGAATCCACCGGTTTGCACCAGAAACAAAACGAACACACCCAATCCACTTTTCTGGACACAATAGTTATGTTTTGGTCAGTTTTGTTACCATGCGAAACTACGCCGAAACCATGTCGACTGCATTTAATGCACTGATTCGGGTAAAAAAGAAACGAATCCACCGGTTCGGGCCAGAAACAAAACGAACGCACGCAATCCACATTTTTTGACACAATGGTGACGTTTTCATTCATTTTGATCAGTTTCCTTACCGTGCGGAACTGTGCCGAAAACCATGCCGGCTGCATTTAATGGACCGGTTAGGGCCAGAAACAAAATGAACGCACCCAATCCAGCTTTTTGGACCAAATAGTGTTGTTTTGGTTCGTTTTGTTCAGTTACGTCACCGCGCAATGTCGAAACCATGTCGGCTGCATTTAACGCACAAGTTCAAGCCAAAAATTAAATGAATCCACCGGTTCAGATCAGAAACAAAACGAACCCACACAATCCACATTTTTTGACACAATAGTGATGTTTTGGTTCATTTTGGTCAATTTCCTTACCGCGCGGAACTGTGCCGAAAACCATGCCGGCTGCATTTAATGCATTGATTCGTGCCAGAAATGAAACCAATGGACCGGTTTGGGCCAGAAACGAAACAAACGCACCCAATCCACTTTTTTTGACCCAATAGTGATGTTTTTGTTCGTTTTGGTAGGTTTTGTCACCATGAGAAACTGTGTCGAAACCATGCCAGCTGCATTTAATGCACAGGTTCGTACCAGAAATGAAATGAATCCACCGGTTCGGGCCAGAAACAAAGCGAACACACCCAATCCACTTTTTTGGACACAATAGTTATGTTTTGGTTTGTTTTGGTAAGTTTCCCTTTCTACACGGAACTGTGTGAATAATAATGCCGGCTGCATTTGATGCACTTATCTAGGCTAGAAAAGAAACGAGAAACGAAACGAATGCAACGGTTCGGGCCTGAAACAAAACGAACGCACCTAATCCAGCTTTTTGGATAAAATAGTTTTGTTTTGGTTCGTTTTGGTCAGTTACGTCACCGCGCAAAACTGTGCAGAAACCATGCCGGCTGCATTTAACGCACAGATTCGGGCAAAAAATGAAACGAATCCACTGGTTCGGGCAAGAAACAAAACGAACGCACCAAATCCACATTTTTACACACAATATTGATGTTTTGGTTCGTTTTGGTCAGTTTCCTTACCGCGCGGAATTGTGCCAAAAACCATGCCGGCTGCATTTAATGCATTGATTCGCGCCAGAAATGTAACCAATGCACCGGTTTGGGTCAGAAACGAAACGAACGCACACAAACCACTTTTTTGACCCAATAGTGATGTTTTAGTTCATTTTGGTCAGTTTCGTTACCTTGAGAAACTGTGCCGAAACCATGCCAGCTGCATTTAATGCACCGGTTCGGACTAGAAATGAAATGAATCCACCGGTTCGGGCCAGAAACGAAACGAACGCACCCAATCAACTTTATTGGACACAATAGTTATGTTTTGGTTTGTTTTGGTCAGTTTTGTTACCATGCGAAACTATGCTGAAACCATACTGACTACATTTAATACACTGATTCGGGCCAAAACGCGAAATGAATCCACAGGTTTGCGCCCAAAACAAAACGAACGGACCCAATCAATATGTTTTGACACAATAGTGATGTTTTGGTTCATTTTGGTTAGTTTCCTTTCTACGCGGAACTGTGCCAAAAATCATGCCGGCTGCATTTAATGCACTCATTTAGGCCAGAAACGAAACGAGAAACGAAACGAATGCAACGGTTCGGGCCTGAAAAAAAACGAACGAACCCAATCCAGCTTTTTTGACCAAATAGTGTTGTTTTGGTTCGTTTTGATCAGTTACGTCACCGCGCAAAACTCTGCCAAAACCATGCCGGCTGCATTTAACGGACAGGTTCGAGCCAAAAATTAAATGAATCCACTGGTTCGGGCCAGAAACAAAACGAACGCACCCAATCCACATTGTTTGACACAATAGTGATGTTTTGGTTCATTTTAGTCAGTTTCCTTACTGCGCGGAACTATGCTGAAAACCATGTCGGCTGCATTTAATGCATTGATTCGTGCCAGAAACGAAACCAATGGACTGGTTTGGGCCAGAAACGAAACAAAGGCACCCAATCCACTTTTTTTGACTCAATAGTGATGTTTTGGTTAAATTTGGTCAGTTTTGTTACCACGAGAAACTGTGCCGAAACCATGCCGACTACATTTAATGACTGGTTCCGATCAGAAATGAAATGAATCCAACGGTTCGGGCCAAAAACGAAACGAACGCACCCAATCCACTTTTCTGGACACAACAGTTATGTTTTGGTTTGTTTTGGTCAGTTTTGTTACCATGCGAAACTATGCCGAAACCATACCGACTGCATTTAATGCACTGATTCGGGCCAAAAAGCAAAACGAATCCACCGGTTTGCACCAGAAACAAAACGAACACACCCAATCCATTTTTCTGGACACAATAGTTATGTTTTGGTCAGTTTTGTTACCATGCGAAACTACGCCGAAACCATGTCGACTGCATTTAATGCACTGATTTGGGTAAAAAATGAAACAAATCCACCGGTTCGGGCCAGAAACAAAACGAACGCACCCAATCCACATTTTTTGACACAATGGTGACGTTTTCATTCATTTTAATCAGTTTCCTTACCGTGCGGAACTGTGCCGAAAACCATGCCGGCTGCATTTAATGGACCGGTTCGGGCCAGAAACAAAATGAACGCACCCAATCCAGCTTTTTGGACCAAATAGTGTTGTTTTGGTTCGTTTTGGTCAGTTACGTCACCGTGCAATGTCGAAACCATGCCGGCTGCATTTAACGCACAAGTTGGAGCAAAAAATGAAATGAATCCACTGGTTCGGGCCAGAAACAAAACGAACGCACCCAATCTACATTTTTTGACAGAATAGTGATGTTTTAGATCATTTTGGTAAGTTTCCTTACCGCGCAGAACTGTGCCCAAATCATGCCGGCTGCATTTAATGCACTCATTTAGGCCAAAACGAAATGAATGCAACAGTTCGGGCTAGAAACAAAATGAACGCACCCAATCGAGTTTTTTGGACCAAATAGTGATGTTTTTCTTCGTTTTGGTTAGTTACGTCACTGCGCAAAACTGTGCCGAAACCATGTCGGCTGCATTTAACACACATGTTCGAGCCAAAAATGAAACGAATCCACCGGTTCGGATCAGAAACAAAACGAACCCACCCAATCCACATTTTTTGACACAATAGTGATGTTTTGGTTCATTTTGGTCAATTTCCTTACCGCACGGAACTGTGCCGAAAACCATGCCGGCTGCATTTAATGCATTGATTCGTGCTAGTAATGAAACCAATGGACCGGTTTGGGCCAGAAACAAAACAAACGCACCCAATCCACTTTTCTGGACACAATAGTTATGTTTTGGTCAGTTTTGTTACCATGCGAAACTATGCCGAAACCATGTCGACTGCATTTAATGCACTGATTTGGGTAAAAAATGAAACAAATCCACCGGTTCGGGCCAGAAACAAAATGAACGCACCCAATCCACATTTTTTGACACAATGGTGACGTTTTCATTCATTTTGATCAGTTTCCTTACCGTGCGGAACTGTGCCGAAAACCATGCCGGCTGCATTTAATGGACCGGTTCGGGCCAGAAACAAAATGAACGCACCCAATCCAGCTTTTTGGACCAAATAGTGTTGTTTTGGTTCGTTTTGGTCAGTTACGTCACCGCGCAATGTCGAAACCATGCCGGCTGCATTTAACGCACAGGTTGGAGCAAAAAATGAAATGAATCCACTGGTTCGGGCCAGAAACAAAACGAATGCACCCAATCTACATTTTTTGACAGAATAGTGATATTTTAGATCATTTTGGTAAGTTTCCTTACCGCGCAGAACTGTGCCCAAATCATGCCGGCTGCATTTAATGCACTCATTTAGGCCAGAAACGAAACGAGAAACGAAATGAATGCAACAGTTCGGGCTAGAAACAAAATGAACGCACCCAATCGAGTTTTTTGGACAAAATAGTGATGTTTTTGTTCGTTTTGGTTAGTTACGTCACTGCGCAAAACTGTGCCGAAACCATGCCGGCTGCATTTAACGCACAGGTTCGAGCCAAAAATGAAACGAATCCACCGGTTCGGATCAGAAACAAAACGAACCCACCCAATCCACATTTTTTGACACAATAGTGATGTTTTGGTTCATTTAGGTCAGTTTTCTTACCGCGCGGTAAGGAAATTGAAACAAAACGAACGCACCTAATCCAGCTTTTTGGACCAAATAGTGTTGTTTTGGTTCATTTTGGTCAGTTACATCACCGTGCGGAACTGTGCCAAAAACCATGCCGGTTGCATTTAACGCATTGATTCGTGCCAAAAATGAAACCAATCCACCGGTTCGGGCCATAAACAAAAGGAACGCACCCAATCCACCTTTTTTGACACAATAGTGATGTTTTGGTTCATTTAGGTCAGTTTTCTTACCGCGCGGAACTGTGCCAAAAACCATGCTGGCTGCATTTAATGCATTGATTCGTGCCAGAAATAAAACTAATACACCGGTTTGGGCCAGAAACGAAATGAACACACCCAATCCACTTTTTGACTCAATAGTGATGTTTTGGTTCATTTTGGTCAGTTTCGTTACCATGAGAAACTGTGCGGAAACCATGCCAGCTGCATTTAATGCACCGCTTCGGACCACAAATGAACTGAACCGATTGGGGCCAGAAACAAAATGTGAAACGAAACGAATGCCACGGTTCAGGCCAGAAACAAAATGAACGCTGCCAATCCAGCTTTTTGGACCAAACAGTGTTGTTTTGGTTCGTTTTGGTCAGTTACGTTACCGTGCAAAACTATACTGAAACCATGCCGGCTGCATTTAACGTACAGGTTCGGGCCAAAAAACGAAACGAATCCACCGGTTCGGGCCAGAAACAAAACAAACGCACCCAATCCACATTTTTGGACACAATGGTGATGTTTTGGTTCATTTTGGTCAGTTTCCTTACCGCGCGGAACTGTGCCCAAAATCATGACGGCTGCATTTAATGCATTGATTCGTGCCAGAAATAAAACCAATGCACCGATTGGGGCCAGAAACAAAATGAACGCACCCAATCCATATTTTTTGACACAATAGTGATGTTTTTGTTCATTTTGATCAGTTTCCTTACCGCGCGGAACTGTGCCGAAAACCATGCCGGCTACATTTAATGCATTGATTCGTGCTAGAAATGAAACTAATGGACAGGTTTGGGCCAGAAACGAAACAAACGCACCCAATCCACTTTTTTTGACCCAATAGTGATCTTTTAGTTCATTTTGGTCAGTTTCGTTAACATGAGAAACTGTGCCGAAACCATGTCAGATGCATTTAATTCACCGGTTCGGACCACAAATGCAATGAATCCACCAGTACAGGCCAGAAACGAAACGAACGCACCCAATCCACTTTTAAGGACACAATAGTTATGTTTTGATTTGTTTTGGTATGTTTTGTTACCATGCGAAACTATGCCGAAACCATGCCGACTGCATTTAATGCACTGATTCGGGCCAAACAACGAAGGCACCCAATCAACATTTTTTGACACAATAGTGATTTTTTGGGTTCATTTTGGTCAGTTTCCTTTTTGCGCGGAACTGTGCCAAAAATCATGCCGGCTGCATTTAATGCACTCATTTAGGCCAGAAACGAAACGAGAATCGAAGCGAATGCAACGATTCAGGATAGAAACAAAATGAACGCACCCAATCCAGTTTTTTGTACCAAGTAGTGATGTTTTGGTTCATTTTGGTCAGTTACGTCACCATGCAAAACTGTGCCGAAACCATACAGGCTGCATTTTATGCACAGGTTCGGGCAAAAAATGAAACGAATCCACCGGTACGGGCCAGAAACAAAATGAACGCACCCAATCCACATTTTTGGACACAATAGTGATGTTTTGGTTCATTTTGGTCAGTTTCCTTACCACGCGGAACTGTGCAAAAAATCATGCCAGCTGCATTTAATGCACTCATTGAGGCCAGAAACGAAACGAGAATCGAAGCGAATGCAATGATTCAGGTTAGAAACAAAATGAACGCACCCAATCCAGTTTTTTGGACCAAGTAGTGATGTTTTGGTTCATTTTGGTCAGTTACGTCACCATGCAAACTGTGCCGAAACCATGCCGGCTGCATTTTACGCACAGGTTCGGGCCAAAAATGAAACGAATCCACTGGTTCGGGCCAGAAACAAAACAAACGCATCCAATACACATTTTTGGACACAATAGCGACGTTTTGGTTCATTTTGGTCCGTTTCCTTACCGCGCGGAACTGTGCCGAAAACCATGCCGGCTGCATTTAATGCACCGGTCCGGGCCAGAAACAAAACCAACGCATCCAATCCACATTTTTTGATACAATAGTGATGTTTTGGTTCATTTTGGTCAGTTTCCTTACCGCGCGAAACTGTGCCTAAAACCATGCCAGATGCATTTAATGCATTGATTCGTGCCAGAAATGAAACTAATGCACCGGTTTGGGCCAGAAACGAAATGAACACGTCCAATCCACTTTTTTGACTCAATAGTGATGTTTTGGTTCATTTTGGTCAGTTTCGTTACCATGAGAAACTGTGCCAAAACCATGCCAGCTTCTTTTAATGCACCGGTTCGGACCACAAATGAAATGAATCCACCGGTCCGTACCAGAAATGAAACGAACGCACCCAATCCACTTTTTGTGACCTAATAGTGATGTTTTGGTTTGTTTCGGTGAGTCACGTCACCGCGCAAAACTATACCGAAACCATGCCGGCTGCATTTAATGCACTCATTTAGGCCAGAAACGAAACGTGAAACGAAACGAATGCCACGGTTCAGGCCAGAAACAAAATGAACGCTGCCAATCCAGCTTTTTGGACCAAACAGTGTTGTTTTGGTTCGTTTTGGTCAGTTACGTCACCGTGCAAAACTATACTGAAACCATGCCGGCTGCATTTAACGTACAGGTTCGGGCCAAAAAACGAAACGAATCCACCGGTTCGGGCCAGAAACAAAACAAACGCACCCAATCCACATTTTTGGACACAATGGTGATGTTTTGGTTCATTTTGGTCAGTTTCCTTACCACGCGGAACTGTGCCCAAAATCATGACGGCTGCATTTAATGCATTGATTCGTGCCCGAAACGAAACCAATGCACCGATTGGGGCCAGAAACAAAATGAACGCACCCAATCCATATTTTTTGACACAATAGTGATATTTTTGTTCATTTTGATCAGTTTCATTACCGCGCGGAACGGTGCCAAAAACTATGCCGGCTACATTTAATGCATTGATTCGTGCTAGAAATGAAACTAATGGACCGGTTTGGGCCAGAAACGAAACAAACGCACCCAATCCACTTTTGTTGACCCAATAGTGATCTTTTAGTTCATTTTGGTCAGTTTCGTTAACATGAGAAACTGTGCCGAAACCATGCCAGCTGCATTTAATGCACCGCTTCGGACCACAAATGCAACGAATCCACCAGTACAGGCCAGAAACGAAACGAACGCACCCTATCCATTATTAAGGACACAGTAGTTATGTTTTGATTTGTTTTGGTAAGTTTTGTTACCATGCGAAACTATGCCAAAACCATGCCGACTGCATTTAATGCACTGATTCGGGCCAAAAAACGACGGCACCCAATCAACATTTTCTGACACAATAGTGATGCTTTGGTTCATTTTGGTCAGTTTCCTTTCTGCGCGGAACTGTGCCAAAAATCATGCCGGCTGCATTTAATGCACTCATTTAGGCCAGAAACGAAACGTGAAACGAAACGAATGCAACGGTTTAGGTCAGAAACAAAATGAACGCTGCCAATCTAGCTTTTTAGACCAAATAGTGTTGTTTTGGTTCATTTTGGTCAGTTACGTCACCGTGCAAAACTGTGCTGAAACCATGCATTAACGTACAGGTTCGGGCCAAAAATGAAACGAATCCACCGGTTCGGGCCAGAAACAAAACGAACGCACCCAATCCACATTTTTGGACACAATAGTGATGTTTTGGTTCATTTTGGTCAGTTTCCTTACCACGCGGAACTGTGCCCAAAATCATGCCAGCTGCATTTAATGCACTCATTGAGGCCAGAAACGAAACGAGAATCGAAGCGAATGCAAGGATTCAGGATAGAAACAAAATGAACGCACCCAATCCAGTTTTTTGGACCAAGTAGTGATGTTTTGGTTCATTTTGGTCAGTTACGTCACCATGCAAACTGTGCCGAAACCATGCCGGCTGCATTTTACGCACAGGTTCGGGCCAAAAATGAAACGAATCCACCGGTTCGGGCCAGAAACAAAACAAACGCATCCAATACACATTTTTGGACATAATAGCGACGTTTTGGTTCATTTTGGTCTGTTTCCTTACCACGCGGAACTGTGCCGAAAACCATGCCGGCTGCATTTAATGCACCGGTCCGGGCCAGAAACAAAACCAACGCATCCAATCCACATTTTTTGATACAATAGTGATGTTTTGGTTTATTTTGGTCAGTTTCCTTACCGCGCGAAACTGTGCCTAAAACCATGCCAGATGCATTTAATGCATTGATTCGTTCCAGAAATGAAACTAATGCACCGGTTTGGGCCAGAAACGAAATGAACACGCCCAATCCACTTTTTTGACTCAATAGTGATGTTTTGGTTCATTTTGGTCAGTTTCGTTACCATGAGAAACTGTGCCGAAACCATGCCAGCTTCTTTTAATGCACCGGTTCGGACCACAAATGAAATGTATCCACCGGTTCGTACCAGAAATGAAACGAACGCACCCAATCCACTTTTTGTGACCTAATATTGATGTTTTGGTTTGTTTCGGTGAGTCACGTCACCGCGCAAAACTATGCCGAAACCATGCCGGCTGCATTTAATGCACTCAATTAGGCCAGAAACGAAACGTGAAACGAAACGATGCCACGGTTCAGGCCAGAAACAAAATGAACGCTGCCAATCCAGCTTTTTGGACCAAACAGTGTTGTTTTGGTTCGTTTTGGTCAGTTACGTCACCGTGCAAAACTATACTGAAACCATGCCGGCTGCATTTAACGTACAGGTTCGGGCCAAAAAACGAAACGAATCCACCGGTTCGGGCCAGAAACAAAACAAACGCACCCAATCCACATTTTTGGACACAATGGTGATGTTTTGGTTCATTTTGGTCAGTTTCCTTACCGCGCGGAACTGTGCCCAAAATCATGACGGCTGCATTTAATGCATTGATTCGTGCCCGAAACGAAACCAATGCACCGATTGGGGCCAGAAACAAAATGAACGCACCCAATCCATATTTTTTGACACAATAGTGATATTTTTGTTCATTTTGATCAGTTTCATTACCGCGCGGAACTGTGCCAAAAACTATGCCGGCTACATTTAATGCATTGATTCGTGCTAGAAATGAAACTAATGGACCGGTTTGGGCCAGAAACGAAACAAACGCACCCAATCCACTTTTTTTGACCCAATAGTGATCTTTTAGTTCATTTTGGTCAGTTTCGTTAACATGAGAAACTGTGCCGAAACCATGCCAGCTGCTTTTAATGCACCACTTCGGACCACAAATGCAATGAATCCACCGGTACAGGCCAGAAACGAAACGAACGCACCCTATCCATTTTTAAGGACACAATAGTTATGTTTTGATTTGTTTTGGTAAGTTTTGTTACCATGCGAAACTATGCCAAAACCATGCCGACTGCATTTAATGCACTGATTCGGGCCAAAAAACGACGGCACCCAATCAACATTTTCTGACACAATAGTGATGCTTTGGTTCATTTTGGTCAGTTTCCTTTCTGCGCGGAACTGTGCCAAAAATCATGCCGGCTGCATTTAATGCACTCATTTAGGCCAGAAACGAAACGTGAAACGAAACGAATGCAACGGTTTAGGTCAGAAACAAAATGAACGCTGCCAATCTAGCTTTTTGGACCAAATAGTGTTGTTTTGGTTCATTTTGGTCAGTTACGTCACCGTGCAAAACTGTGCTGAAACCATGCCGGCTGCATTTAACGTACAGGTTCGGGCCAAAAATGAAACGAATCCACCGGTTCGGGCCAGAAACAAAACGAACGCACCCAATCCACATTTTTGGACACAATAGTGATGTTTTGGTTCATTTTGGTCAGTTTCCTTACCACGCGGAACTGTGCCCAAAATCATGCCAGCTGCATTTAATGCACTCATTGAGGCCAGAAACGAAACGAGAATCGAAGCGAATGCAACGATTCAGGATAGAAACAAAATGAATGCACCCAATCCAGTTTTTTGGACCAAGTAGTGATGTTTTGGTTCATTTTGGTCAGTTACGTCACCATGCAAACTGTGCCGAAACCATGCCGGCTGCATTTTACGCACAGGTTCGGGCCAAAAATGAAACGAATCCACCGGTTCGGGCCAGAAACAAAACAAACGCATCCAATACACATTTTTGGACATAATAGCGACGTTTTGGTTCATTTTGGTCCGTTTCCTTACCACGCGGAACTGTGCCGAAAACCATGCTGGCTGCATTTAATGCACCGGTCCGGGCCAGAAACAAAACCAACGCATCCAATCCACATTTTTTGATACAATAGTGATGTTTTGGTTTATTTTGGTCAGTTTCCTTACCGCGCGAAATTGTGCCTAAAACCATGCCAGATGCATTTAATGCATTGATTCGTGCCAGAAATGAACCTAATGCACCGGTTTGGGCCGGAAACGAAATGAACACGCCCAATCCACTTTTTTGACTCAATAGTGATGTTTTGGTTCATTTTGGTCAGTTTCGTTACCATGAGAAACTGTGCCGAAACCATGCCAGCTTCTTTTAATGCACCGGTTCGGACCACAAATGAAATGAGTCCACCGGTTCGTACCAGAAATGAAACGAACGCACCCAATCCTCTTTTTGTGACCTAATATTGATGTTTTGGTTTGTTTCGGTGAGTCACGTCACCGCGCAAAACTATGCCGAAACCATGCCGGCTGCATTTAATGCACTCATTTAGGCCAGAAACGAAACGTGAAACGAAACGAATGCCACGGTTCAGGCCAGAAACAAAATGAACGCTGCCAATCCAGCTTTTTGGACCAAACAGTGTTGTTTTGGTTCGTTTTGGTCAGTTACGTCACCGTGCAAAACTATACTGAAACCATGCCGGCTGCATTTAACGTACAGGTTCGGGCCAAAAAACGAAACGAATCCACCGGTTCGGGCCAGAAACAAAACAAACGCACCCAATCCACATTTTTGGACACAATGGTGATGTTTTGGTTCATTTTGGTCAGTTTCCTTACCACGCGGAACTGTGCCCAAAATCATGACGACTGCATTTAATGCATTGATTCGTGCCAGAAAAGAAACCAATGCACCGATTGGGGCCAGAAACAAAATGAACGCACCCAATCCATATTTTTTGACACAATAGTGATATTTTTGTTCATTTTGATCAGTTTCATTACCGCGCGGAACTGTGCCAAAAACTATGCCGGCTACATTTAATGCATTGATTCGTGCTAGAAATGAAACTAATGGACCGGTTTGGGCCAGAAACGAAACAAACGCACCCAATCCACTTTTTTTGACCCAATAGTGATCTTTTAGTTCATTTTGGTCAGTTTCGTTAACATGAGAAACTGTGGCGAAACCATGCCAGCTGCATTTAATGCACCGCTTCGGACCACAAATGCAATGAATCCACCAGTACAGGCCAGAAACGAAACGAACGCACCCTATCCATTTTTAAGGACACAATAGTTATGTTTTGATTTGTTTTGGTAAGTTTTGTTACCATGCGAAACTATGCCAAAACCATGCCGACTGCATTTAATGCACTGATTCGGGCCAAAAAACGACGGCACCCAATCAACATTTTCTGACACAATAGTGATGCTTTGGTTCATTTTGGTCAGTTTCCTTTCTGCGCGGAACTGTGCCAAAAATCATGCCGGCTGCATTTAATGCACTCATTTAGGCCAGAAACGAAACGTGAAACGAAACGAATGCAACGGTTTAGGTCAGAAACAAAATGAACGCTGCCAATCTAGCTTTTTGGACCAAATAGTGTTGTTTTGGTTCATTTTGGTCAGTTACGTCACCGTGCAAAACTGTGCTGAAACCATGCCGGCTGCATTTAACGTACAGGTTCGGGCCAAAAATGAAACGAATCCACCGGTTCGGGCCAGAAACAAAACGAACGCACCCAATCCACATTTTTGGACACAATAGTGATGTTTGGTTCATTTTGGTCAGTTTCCTTACCACGCGGAACTGTGCCCAAAATCATGCCAGCTGCATTTAATGCACTCATTGAGGCCAGAAACGAAACGAGAATCGAAGCGAATGCAACGATTCAGGATCGAAACAAAATGAACGCACCCAATCCAGTTTTTTGGACCAAGTAGTGATGTTTTGGTTCATTTTGGTCAGTTACGTCACCATGCAAACTGTGCCGAAACCATGCCGGCTGCATTTTACGCACAGGTTCGGGCCAAAAATGAAACGAATCCACCGGTTCAGGCCAGAAACAAAACAAACGCATCCAATACACATTTTTGGACATAATAGCGACGTTTTGGTTCATTTTGGTCCGTTTCCTTACCACGCGGAACTGTGCCGAAAACCATGCCGGCTGCATTTAATGCACCGGTCCGGGCCAGAAACAAAACCAACGCATCCAATCCACATTTTTGATACAATAGTGATGTTTTGGTTTATTTTGGTCAGTTTCCTTACCGCGCGAAACTGTGCCTAAAACCATGCCAGATGCATTTAATGCATTGATTCGTGCCAGAAATGAAACTAATGCACCGGTTTGGGCCAGAAACGAAATGAACACGCCCAATCCACTTTTTTGACTCAATAGTGATGTTTTGGTTCATTTTGGTCAGTTTCGTTACCATGAGAAACTGTGCCGAAACCATGCCAGCTTCTTTTAATGCACCGGTTCGGACCACAAATGAAATGAATCCACCGGTTCGTACCAGAAATGAAACGAACGCACCCAATCCACTTTTTGTGACCTAATATTGATGTTTTGGTTTGTTTCGGTGAGTCACGTCACCGCGCAAAACTATGCCGAAACCATGCCGGCTGCATTTAATGCACTCAATTAGGCCAGAAACGAAACGTGAAACGAAACGAATGCCACAGTTCAGGCCAGAAACAAAATGAATGCTGCCAATCCAGCTTTTTGGACCAAACAGTGTTGTTTTGGTTCGTTTTGGTCAGTTACGTCACCGTGCAAAACTATACTGAAACCATGCCGGCTGCATTTAATGTACAGGTTCGGGCCAAAAAACGAAACGAATCCACCGGTTCGGGCCAGAAACAAAACAAACGCACCCAATCCACATTTTTGGACACAATGGTGATGTTTTGGTTCATTTTGGTCAGTTTCCTTACCGCGCGGAACTGTGCCCAAAATCATGACGACTGCATTTAATGCATTGATTCGTGCCAGAAAAGAAACCAATGCACCGATTGGGGCCAGAAACAAAATGAACGCACCCAATCCATATTTTTTGACACAATAGTGATATTTTTGTTCATTTTGATCAGTTTCATTACCGCGCGGAACTGTGCCAAAAACTATGCCGGCGACATTTAATGCATTGATTCGTGCTAGAAATGAAACTAATGGACCGGTTTGGGCCAGAAACGAAACAAACGCACCCAATCCACTTTTGTTGACCCAATAGTGATCTTTTAGTTCATTTTGGTCAGTTTCGTTAACATGAGAAACTGTGGCGAAACCATGCCAGCTGCATTTAATGCACCGCTTCGGACCACAAATGCAATGAATCCACCAGTACAGGCCAGAAACGAAACGAACGCACCCTATCCATTTTTAAGGACACAATAGTTATGTTTTGATTTGTTTTGGTAAGTTTTGTTACCATGCGAAACTATGCCAAAACCATGCCGACTGCATTTAATGCACTGATTCGGGCCAAAAAACGACGGCACCCAATCAACATTTTCTGACACAATAGTGATGCTTTGGTTCATTTTGGTCAGTTTCCTTTCTGCGCGGAACTGTGCCAAAAATCATGCCGGCTGCATTTAATGCACTCATTTAGGCCAGAAACGAAACGTGAAACGAAACGAATGCAACGGTTTAGGTCAGAAACAAAATGAACGCTGCCAATCTAGCTTTTTGGACCAAATAGTGTTGTTTTGGTTCATTTTGGTCAGTTACGTCACCGTGCAAAACTGTGCTGAAACCATGCCGGCTGCATTTAACGTACAGGTTCGGGCCAAAAATGAAACGAATCCACCGGTTCGGGCCAGAAACAAAACGAACGCACCCAATCCACATTTTTGGACACAATAGTGATGTTTGGTTCATTTTGGTCAGTTTCCTTACCACGCGGAACTGTGCCCAAAATCATGCCAGCTGCATTTAATGCACTCATTGAGGCCAGAAACGAAACGAGAATCGAAGCGAATGCAACGATTCAGGATCGAAACAAAATGAACGCACCCAATCCAGTTTTTTGGACCAAGTAGTGATGTTTTGGTTCATTTTGGTCAGTTACGTCACCATGCAAACTGTGCCGAAACCATGCCGGCTGCATTTTACGCACAGGTTCGGGCCAAAAATGAAACGAATCCACCGGTTCAGGCCAGAAACAAAACAAACGCATCCAATACACATTTTTGGACATAATAGCGACGTTTTGGTTCATTTTGGTCCGTTTCCTTACCACGCGGAACTGTGCCGAAAACCATGCCGGCTGCATTTAATGCACCGGTCCGGGCCAGAAACAAAACCAACGCATCCAATCCACATTTTTGATACAATAGTGATGTTTTGGTTTATTTTGGTCAGTTTCCTTACCGCGCGAAACTGTGCCTAAAACCATGCCAGATGCATTTAATGCATTGATTCGTGCCAGAAATGAAACTAATGCACCGGTTTGGGCCAGAAACGAAATGAACACGCCCAATCCACTTTTTTGACTCAATAGTGATGTTTTGGTTCATTTTGGTCAGTTTCGTTACCATGAGAAACTGTGCCGAAACCATGCCAGCTTCTTTTAATGCACCGGTTCGGACCACAAATGAAATGAATCCACCGGTTCGTACCAGAAATGAAACGAACGCACCCAATCCACTTTTTGTGACCTAATATTGATGTTTTGGTTTGTTTCGGTGAGTCACGTCACCGCGCAAAACTATGCCGAAACCATGCCGGCTGCATTTAATGCACTCAATTAGGCCAGAAACGAAACGTGAAACGAAACGAATGCCACAGTTCAGGCCAGAAACAAAATGAATGCTGCCAATCCAGCTTTTTGGACCAAACAGTGTTGTTTTGGTTCGTTTTGGTCAGTTACGTCACCGTGCAAAACTATACTGAAACCATGCCGGCTGCATTTAATGTACAGGTTCGGGCCAAAAAACGAAACGAATCCACCGGTTCGGGCCAGAAACAAAACAAACGCACCCAATCCACATTTTTGGACACAATGGTGATGTTTTGGTTCATTTTGGTCAGTTTCCTTACCGCGCGGAACTGTGCCCAAAATCATGACGACTGCATTTAATGCATTGATTCGTGCCAGAAAAGAAACCAATGCACCGATTGGGGCCAGAAACAAAATGAACGCACCCAATCCATATTTTTTGACACAATAGTGATATTTTTGTTCATTTTGATCAGTTTCATTACCGCGCGGAACTGTGCCAAAAACTATGCCGGCGACATTTAATGCATTGATTCGTGCTAGAAATGAAACTAATGGACCGGTTTGGGCCAGAAACGAAACAAACGCACCCAATCCACTTTTGTTGACCCAATAGTGATCTTTTAGTTCATTTTGGTCAGTTTCGTTAACATGAGAAACTGTGGCGAAACCATGCCAGCTGCATTTAATGCACCGCTTCGGACCACAAATGCAATGAATCCACCAGTACAGGCCAGAAACGAAACGAACGCACCCTATCCATTTTTAAGGACACAATAGTTATGTTTTGATTTGTTTTGGTAAGTTTTGTTACCATGCGAAACTATGCCAAAACCATGCCGACTGCATTTAATGCACTGATTCGGGCCAAAAAACGACGGCACCCAATCAACATTTTCTGACACAATAGTGATGCTTTGGTTCATTTTGGTCAGTTTCCTTTCTGCGCGGAACTGTGCCAAAAATCATGCCGGCTGCATTTAATGCACTCATTTAGGCCAGAAACGAAACGTGAAACGAAACGAATGCAACGGTTTAGGTCAGAAACAAAATGAACGCTGCCAATCTAGCTTTTTGGACCAAATAGTGTTGTTTTGGTTCATTTTGGTCAGTTACGTCACCGTGCAAAACTGTGCTGAAACCATGCCGGCTGCATTTAACGTACAGGTTCGGGCCAAAAATGAAACGAATCCACCGGTTCGGGCCAGAAACAAAACGAACGCACCCAATCCACATTTTTGGACACAATAGTGATGTTTGGTTCATTTTGGTCAGTTTCCTTACCACGCGGAACTGTGCCCAAAATCATGCCAGCTGCATTTAATGCACTCATTGAGGCCAGAAACGAAACGAGAATCGAAGCGAATGCAACGATTCAGGATCGAAACAAAATGAACGCACCCAATCCAGTTTTTTGGACCAAGTAGTGATGTTTTGGTTCATTTTGGTCAGTTACGTCACCATGCAA
This sequence comes from Echinochloa phyllopogon, assembly GCA_033239725.1. Taxonomy (NCBI): domain Eukaryota; kingdom Viridiplantae; phylum Streptophyta; class Magnoliopsida; order Poales; family Poaceae; genus Echinochloa; species Echinochloa phyllopogon. The sequence goes on from BTCW01000018.1 coordinate 39,026,211, forward strand.
ACTGTGCCGAAACCATGCCGGCTGCATTTTACGCACAGGTTCGGGCCAAAAATGAAACGAATCCACCGGTTCAGGCCAGAAACAAAACAAACGCATCCAATACACATTTTTGGACATAATAGCGACGTTTTGGTTCATTTTGGTCCGTTTCCTTACCACGCGGAACTGTGCCGAAAACCATGCCGGCTGCATTTAATGCACCGGTCCGGGCCAGAAACAAAACCAACGCATCCAATCCACATTTTTGATACAATAGTGATGTTTTGGTTTATTTTGGTCAGTTTCCTTACCGCGCGAAACTGTGCCTAAAACCATGCCAGATGCATTTAATGCATTGATTCGTGCCAGAAATGAAACTAATGCACCGGTTTGGGCCAGAAACGAAATGAACACGCCCAATCCACTTTTTTGACTCAATAGTGATGTTTTGGTTCATTTTGGTCAGTTTCGTTACCATGAGAAACTGTGCCGAAACCATGCCAGCTTCTTTTAATGCACCGGTTCGGACCACAAATGAAATGAATCCACCGGTTCGTACCAGAAATGAAACGAACGCACCCAATCCACTTTTTGTGACCTAATATTGATGTTTTGGTTTGTTTCGGTGAGTCACGTCACCGCGCAAAACTATGCCGAAACCATGCCGGCTGCATTTAATGCACTCAATTAGGCCAGAAACGAAACGTGAAACGAAACGAATGCCACAGTTCAGGCCAGAAACAAAATGAATGCTGCCAATCCAGCTTTTTGGACCAAACAGTGTTGTTTTGGTTCGTTTTGGTCAGTTACGTCACCGTGCAAAACTATACTGAAACCATGCCGGCTGCATTTAATGTACAGGTTCGGGCCAAAAAACGAAACGAATCCACCGGTTCGGGCCAGAAACAAAACAAACGCACCCAATCCACATTTTTGGACACAATGGTGATGTTTTGGTTCATTTTGGTCAGTTTCCTTACCGCGCGGAACTGTGCCCAAAATCATGACGACTGCATTTAATGCATTGATTCGTGCCAGAAAAGAAACCAATGCACCGATTGGGGCCAGAAACAAAATGAACGCACCCAATCCATATTTTTTGACACAATAGTGATATTTTTGTTCATTTTGATCAGTTTCATTACCGCGCGGAACTGTGCCAAAAACTATGCCGGCGACATTTAATGCATTGATTCGTGCTAGAAATGAAACTAATGGACCGGTTTGGGCCAGAAACGAAACAAACGCACCCAATCCACTTTTTTTGACCCAATAGTGATCTTTTAGTTCATTTTGGTCAGTTTCGTTAACATGAGAAACTGTGGCGAAACCATGCCAGCTGCATTTAATGCACCGCTTCGGACCACAAATGCAATGAATCCACCAGTACAGGCCAGAAACGAAATGAACACGCCCAATCCACTTTTTTGACTCAATAGTGATGTTTTGGTTCATTTTGGTCAGTTTCGTTACCATGAGAAACTGTGCCGAAACCATGCCAGCTTCTTTTAATGCACCGGTTCGGACCACAAATGAAATGAATCCACCGGTTCGTACCAGAAATGAAACGAACGCACCCAATCCACTTTTTGTGACCTAATATTGATGTTTTGGTTTGTTTCGGTGAGTCACGTCACCGCGCAAAACTATGCCGAAACCATGCCGGCTGCATTTAATGCACTCAATTAGGCCAGAAACGAAACGTGAAACGAAACGAATGCCACAGTTCAGGCCAGAAACAAAATGAATGCTGCCAATCCAGCTTTTTGGACCAAACAGTGTTGTTTTGGTTCGTTTTGGTCAGTTATGTCACCGTGCAAAACTATACTGAAACCATGCCGGCTGCATTTAATGTACAGGTTCGGGCCAAAAAACGAAACGAATCCACCGGTTCGGGCCAGAAACAAAACAAACGCACCCAATCCACATTTTTGGACACAATGGTGATGTTTTGGTTCATTTTGGTCAGTTTCCTTACCGCGCGGAACTGTGCCCAAAATCATGACGACTGCATTTAATGCATTGATTCGTGCCAGAAAAGAAACCAATGCACCGATTGGGGCCAGAAACAAAATGAACGCACCCAATCCATATTTTTTGACACAATAGTGATATTTTTGTTCATTTTGATCAGTTTCATTACCGCGCGGAACTGTGCCAAAAACTATGCCGGCTACATTTAATGCATTGATTCGTGCTAGAAATGAAACTAATGGACCGGTTTGGGCCAGAAACGAAACAAACGCACCCAATCCACTTTTTTTGACCCAATAGTGATCTTTTAGTTCATTTTGGTCAGTTTCGTTAACATGAGAAACTGTGGCGAAACCATGCCAGCTGCATTTAATGCACCGCTTCGGACCACAAATGCAATGAATCCACCAGTACAGGCCAGAAACGAAACGAACGCACCCTATCCATTTTTAAGGACACAATAGTTATGTTTTGATTTGTTTTGGTAAGTTTTGTTACCATGCGAAACTATGCCAAAACCATGCCGACTGCATTTAATGCACTGATTCGGGCCAAAAAACGACGGCACCCAATCAACATTTTCTGACACAATAGTGATGCTTTGGTTCATTTTGGTCAGTTTCCTTTCTGCGCGGAACTGTGCCAAAAATCATGCCGGCTGCATTTAATGCACTCATTTAGGCCAGAAACGAAACGTGAAACGAAACGAATGCAACGGTTTAGGTCAGAAACAAAATGAACGCTGCCAATCTAGCTTTTTGGACCAAATAGTGTTGTTTTGGTTCATTTTGGTCAGTTACGTCACCGTGCAAAACTGTGCTGAAACCATGCCGGCTGCATTTAACGTACAGGTTCGGGCCAAAAATGAAACGAATCCACCGGTTCGGGCCAGAAACAAAACGAACGCACCCAATCCACATTTTTGGACACAATAGTGATGTTTGGTTCATTTTGGTCAGTTTCCTTACCACGCGGAACTGTGCCCAAAATCATGCCAGCTGCATTTAATGCACTCATTGAGGCCAGAAACGAAACGAGAATCGAAGCGAATGCAACGATTCAGGATAGAAACAAAATGAACGCACCCAATCCAGTTTTTTGGACCAAGTAGTGATGTTTTGGTTCATTTTGGTCAGTTACGTCACCATGCAAACTGTGCCGAAACCATGCCGGCTGCATTTTACGCACAGGTTCGGGCCAAAAATGAAACGAATCCACCGGTTCGGGCCAGAAACAAAACAAACGCATCCAATACACATTTTTGGACATAATAGCGACGTTTTGGTTCATTTTGGTCCGTTTCCTTACCACGCGGAACTGTGCCGAAAACCATGCCGGCTGCATTTAATGCACCGGTCCGGGCCAGAAACAAAACCAACGCATCCAATCCACATTTTTGATACAATAGTGATGTTTTGGTTTATTTTGGTCAGTTTCCTTACCGCGCGAAACTGTGCCTAAAACCATGCCAGATGCATTTAATGCATTGATTCGTGCCAGAAATGAAACTAATGCACCGGTTTGGGCCAGAAACGAAATGAACACGCCCAATCCACTTTTTTGACTCAATAGTGATGTTTTGGTTCATTTTGGTCAGTTTCGTTACCATGAGAAACTGTGCCGAAACCATGCCAGCTTCTTTTAATGCACCGGTTCGGACCACAAATGAAATGAATCCACCGGTTCGTACCAGAAATGAAACGAACGCACCCAATCCACTTTTTGTGACCTAATATTGATGTTTTGGTTTGTTTCGGTGAGTCACGTCACCGCGCAAAACTATGCCGAAACCATGCCGGCTGCATTTAATGCACTCAATTAGGCCAGAAACGAAACGTGAAACGAAACGAATGCCACAGTTCAGGCCAGAAACAAAATGAATGCTGCCAATCCAGCTTTTTGGACCAAACAGTGTTGTTTTGGTTCGTTTTGGTCAGTTACGTCACCGTGCAAAACTATACTGAAACCATGCCGGCTGCATTTAATGTACAGGTTCGGGCCAAAAAACGAAACGAATCCACCGGTTCGGGCCAGAAACAAAACAAACGCACCCAATCCACATTTTTGGACACAATGGTGATGTTTTGGTTCATTTTGGTCAGTTTCCTTACCGTGCGGAACTGTGCCCAAAATCATGACGACTGCATTTAATGCATTGATTCGTGCCAGAAACGAAACCAATGCACCGATTGGGGCCAGAAACAAAATGAACGCACCCAATCCATATTTTTTGACACAATAGTGATATTTTTGTTCATTTTGATCAGTTTCATTACCGCGCGGAACTGTGCCAAAAACTATGCCGGCTACATTTAATGCATTGATTCGTGCTAGAAATGAAACTAATGGACCGGTTTGGGCCAGAAACGAAACAAACGCACCCAATCCACTTTTTTTGACCCAATAGTGATCTTTTAGTTCATTTTGGTCAGTTTCGTTAACATGAGAAACTGTGGCGAAACCATGCCAGCTGCATTTAATGCACCGCTTCGGACCACAAATGCAATGAATCCACCAGTACAGGCCAGAAACGAAACGAACGCACCCTATCCATTTTTAAGGACACAATAGTTATGTTTTGATTTGTTTTGGTAAGTTTTGTTACCATGCGAAACTATGCCAAAACCATGCCGACTGCATTTAATGCACTGATTCGGGCCAAAAAACGACGGCACCCAATCAACATTTTCTGACACAATAGTGATGCTTTGGTTCATTTTGGTCAGTTTCCTTTCTGCGCGGAACTGTGCCAAAAATCATGCCAGCTGCATTTAATGCACTCATTTAGGCCAGAAACGAAACGTGAAACGAAACGAATGCAACGGTTTAGGTCAGAAACAAAATGAACGCTGCCAATCTAGCTTTTTAGACCAAATAGTGTTGTTTTGGTTCATTTTGGTCAGTTACGTCACCGTGCAAAACTGTGCTGAAACCATGCCGGCTGCATTTAACGTACAGGTTCGGGCCAAAAATGAAACGAATCCACCGGTTCGGGCCAGAAACAAAACGAACGCACCCAATCCACATTTTTGGACACAATAGTGATGTTTTGGTTCATTTTGGTCAGTTTCCTTACCACGCGGAACTGTGCCCAAAATCATACCAGCTGCATTTAATGCACTCATTGAGGCCAGAAACGAAACGAGAATCGAAGCGAATGCAAGGATTCAGGATAGAAACAAAATGAACGCACCCAATCCAGTTTTTTGGACCAAGTAGTGATGTTTTGGTTCATTTTGGTCAGTTACGACACCATGCAAACTGTGCCGAAACCATGCCGCCTGCATTTTACGCACAGGTTCGGGCCAAAAATGAAACGAATCCACCGGTTCGGGCCAGAAACAAAACAAACGCATCCAATACACATTTTTGGACATAATAGCGACGTTTTGGTTCATTTTGGTCCATTTCCTTACCGCGCGGAACTGTGCCGAAAACCATGCCGGCTGCATTTAATGCACCGGTCCGGGCCAGAAACAAAACCAACGCATCCAATCCACATTTTTTGATACAATAGTGATGTTTTGGTTTATTTTGGTCAGTTTCCTTACCGCGCGAAACTGTGCCTAAAACCATGCCAGATGCATTTAATGCATTGATTCGTGCCAGAAATGAAACTAATGCACCGGTTTGGGCCAGAAACGAAATGAACACGCCCAATCCACTTTTTTGACTCAATAGTGATGTTTTGGTTCATTTTGGTCAGTTTCGTTACCATGAGAAACTGTGCCGAAACCATGCCAGCTTCTTTTAATGCACCGGTTCGGACCACAAATGAAATGAATCCACCGGTTCGTACCAGAAATGAAACGAACGCACCCAATCCACTTTTTGTGACCTAATAGTGATGTTTTGGTTTGTTTCGGTGAGTCACGTCACCGCGCAAAACTATGCCGAAACCATGCCGGCTGCATTTAATGCACTCATTTAGGCCAGAAACGAAACGTGAAACGAAACGAATGCCACGGTTCAGGCCAGAAACAAAATGAACGCTGCCAATCCAGCTTTTTGGACCAAACAGTGTTGTTTTGGTTCGTTTTGGTCAGTTACGTCACCGTGCAAAACTATACTGAAACCATGCCGGCTGCATTTAACGTACAGGTTCGGGCCAAAAAACGAAACGAATCCACCGGTTCGGGCCAGAAACAAAACTAACGCACCCAATCCACATTTTTGGACACAATGGTGATGTTTTGGTTCATTATGGTCAGTTTCCTTACCGCGCGGAACTGTGCCCAAAATCATGACGACTGCATTTAATGCATTGATTCGTGCCAGAAACGAAACCAATGCACCGATTGGGGCCAGAAACAAAATGAACGCACCCAATCCATATTTTTTGACACAATAGTGATATTTTTGTTCATTTTGATCAGTTTCATTACCGCGTGGAACTGTGCCAAAAACTATGCCGGCTACATTTAATGCATTGATTCGTGCTAGAAATGAAACTAATGGACCGGTTTGGGCCAGAAACGAAACAAACGCACGCAATCCACTTTTTTTGACCCAATAGTGATCTTTTAGTTCATTTTGGTCAGTTTCATTAACATGAGAAACTGTGCCGAAACCATGCCAGCTGCATTTAATGCACCGCTTCGGACCACAAATGCAATGAATCCACCAGTACAGGCCAGAAACGAAACGAACGCACCCTATCCATTTTTAAGGACACAATAGTTATGTTTTGATTTGTTTTGGTAAGTTTTGTTACCATGCGAAACTATGCCAAAACCATGCCGACTGCATTTAATGCACTGATTCGGGCCAAAAAACGACGGCACCCAATCAACATTTTCTGACACAATAGTGATGCTTTGGTTCATTTTGTTCAGTTTCCTTTCTGCGCGGAACTGTGCCAAAAATCATGCCGGCTGCATTTAATGCACTCATTTAGGCCAGAAACGAAACGTGAAACGAAACGAATGCAACGGTTTAGGTCAGAAACAAAATGAACGCTGCCAATCTAGCTTTTTGGACCAAATAGTGTTGTTTTGGTTCATTTTGGTCAGTTACGTCACCGTGCAAAACTGTGCTGAAACCATGCCGGCTGCATTTAACGTACAGGTTCGGGCCAAAAATGAAACGAATCCACCGGTTCGGGCCAGAAACAAAACGAACGCACCCAATCCACATTTTTGGACACAATAGTGATGTTTTGGTTCATTTTGGTCAGTTTCCTTACCACGCGGAACTGTGCCCAAAATCATGCCAGCTGCATTTAATGCACTCATTGAGGCCAGAAACGAAACGAGAATCGAAGCGAATGCAACGATTCAGGATCGAAACAAAATGAACGCACCCAATCCAGTTTTTTGGACCAAGTAGTGATGTTTTGGTTCATTTTGGTCAGTTACGTCACCATGCAAACTGTGCCGAAACCATGCCGGCTGCATTTTACGCACAGGTTCGGGCCAAAAATGAAACGAATCCACCGGTTCGGGCCAGAAACAAAACAAACGCATCCAATACACATTTTTGGACATAATAGCGACGTTTTGGTTCATTTTGGTCCGTTTCCTTACCGCGCGGAACTGTGCCGAAAACCATGCCGGCTGCATTTAATGCACCGGTCCGGGCCAGAAACAAAACCAACGCATCCAATCCACATTTTTTGATACAATAGTGATGTTTTGGTTTATTTTGGTTAGTTTCCTTACCGCGCGAAACTGTGCCTAAAACCATGCCAGATGCATTTAATGCATTGATTCGTGCCAGAAATGAAACTAATGCACCGGTTTGGGCCAGAAACGAAATGAACACGCCCAATCCACTTTTTTGACTCAATAGTGATGTGTTGGTTCATTTTGGTCAGTTTCGTTACCATGAGAAACTTTGCCGAAACCATGCCAGCTTCTTTTAATGCACCGGTTCGGACCACAAATGAAATGAATCCACCGGTTCGTACCAGAAATGAAACGAACGCACCCAATCCACTTTTTGTGACCTAATAGTGATGTTTTGGTTTGTTTCGGTGAGTCACGTCACAGCGCAAAACTATACCGAAACCTTGCCGGCTGCATTTAATGCACTCATTTAGGCCAGAAACGAAACGTGAAACGAAACGAATGCCACGGTTCAGGCCAGAAACAAAATGAACGCTGCCAATCCAGCTTTTTGGACCAAACAGTGTTGTTTTGGTTCGTTTTGGTCAGTTACGTCACCGTGCAAAACTATACTGAAACCATGCCGGCTGCATTTAACGTACAGGTTCGGGCCAAAAAACGAAACGAATCCACCGGTTCAGGCCAAAAACAAAACAAACGCACCCAATCCACATTTTTGGACACAATGGTGATGTTTTGGTTCATTTTGGTCAGTTTCCTTACCACGCGGAACTGTGCCCAAAATCATGACGGCTGCATTTAATGCACTCATTGAGGCCAGAAACGAAACGAGAATCGGAGCGAATGCAACGGTTCAGGACAGAAACAAAATGAACGCACCCAATCCAGTTTTTTGGACCAAATAGTGATGTGTTGGTTCGTTTTGGTCAGTTACGTCACCATGCAAAACCATGCCAAAACCATGCCAGCTGCATTTTACGCACAGGTTCGGGCCAAAAATGAAACGAATCCACCGGTTCGGGCCAGAAACAAAACAAACGCACCCAATCCACATTTTTGGACACAATAGCGACGTTTTGGTTCATTTTGGTCAGTTTCCTTACCGCGCGGAACTATGCCGAAAACCATGCCGGCTGCATTTAATGCACCGGTTCGGACCAGAAACAAAACGAAGGCACCCAATCCGCATTTTTTGATACAATAGTTATGTTTTGGTTCATTTTGGTCAGTTTCCTTACCGCACGGAACTGTGCCGAAAACCATGCCGGATGCATTTAATGCATTGATTCGTGCCAAAAATGAAACTAATGCACCGGTTTGGGCCAGAAACGAAATGAACACGCCCAATCCACTTTTTTGACTCAATAGTGATGTTTTCGTTCATTTTGGTCAGTTTCGTTACCATGAGAAACTGTGCCGAAACCATGCCAGCTGCATTTAATGCACCGGTTCGGACCACAAATGAAACGAACGCACCCAATCCACTTTTTTTGACCTAATAGTGATGTTTTGGTTTGTTTTGGTGAGTCACTTCACCGCGCAAAACTGTGCCAAAACCATGCCGACTACATTTAACGCACAGGTTTGGGCCAAAAATGAAACGAATCCACCTGTTCGGGCCAGAAACAAAATGAATGCACCCAATCCACATTTTTGGACACAATAGTGATGTTTTGGTTCATTTTGGTCAATTCCCTTACCGCACAGAACTTTGCCGAAATCCATGTCCGCAGCCTTTAATGCATTGATACGTGCCAAAAACGAAACCAATGCAACGGTTCGGGCTAGAAACGAAACGAACGCACCCAATCCACTTTTTTGGGCACAATAGTTATGTTTTGGTCAATTTTGTTACCATGTGAAACTATGCCGGAACCATGTCGACCGCATTTAATGCACTGATTCGGGCCAAAAAACGAAACGAATCCACCGGTTTGGGCCAAAAACAAAACGAACGCACCCAATCAACATTTTTGGACACAATAGTGATGTTTTGGTTCATTTTGGTCAGTTTCCTTTCTATGCGGAACTGTGCCAAAAATTATGCCGGCTGCATTTAATGCACTCATTTAGGCTAGAAACGAAACGAGAAACAAAACGAATGCAACGGTTCGGGCAAAAAACAAAATGGACGCACCCAATCCTGTTTTTTGACCAAATAGTGATATTTTGGTTCGTTGCACACGTTCGGGCCAACAATGAAACGAATCCACCGTGTAACACCCAAAAAATGCCTATTTTAAAATTTAGTAATTAAATTTGCTTTTATTTAATTTTATGCTCATATTTATCTAGAAAAAAATAAATTATTTATGAGAAACAAAATTAAATATAAGGTTAGAAACATTTTTTGTTGCATTCATGCCGACTGCATTGAGTTTTGTTTGTGTGTGGTTCAGTTGGAATTTAAATTCTGTTTAAATTCGAATTTGAATCATCAAGTTTGGTGCTCTAGAAAAGTTGCAGCGGCCCGAGTTTGATTTCCCTCCCTGAACTTTTTCCCCGTCCGATTTTGCTCCTCCTACTTTTCTTTCCGCAGCGGCCCACCCCCCTGCTCCGCTTGCGGCCCGGCCCAGCGGCCTGCTCCGCCCGGCGCCGGCCTGCTCGCCCTCCCGCTCCCGCAGCAGCCCGCGCTCCCCTCTTGCGGCCCAGTCCGGCCCAGCGGCGCGGCCTGCAGCCAGCCTGCGCGGCGCCCGCTTCCCTCTCCTAGCGCGGCCCAGCAGCCGGCCCGCCTCACGCCGCCTCCCGCCACTGACACGCGGGGCCCGCGAGTCAGGGCCACCCCCTACCTCGCGACGGAGTCCGACTCCGCCACGGCCCCGGCCATGGTGTTCGGCCCGGCCACGGCACGGACGCCGAGGCCCACCCGAGCCGCCTTCGGCCGCCCTTCAAATAGCCGCCGCCCCCTCAATCCCAATCCCCACCCTCGCGCCGCCAATTTTTTCGCCGCCCGAGCTCGCATCGCCGCCGCCGCTTCCGAGCTCGCCGCCGCTGTCAATCTCGCCGTTCCGACACCCCTCCTCCCCGGCCGACTCACGAAGCAGCACCGCCAGGCCGTCAGGAGCACGCCAAGCCCCCGCACGATCCCTCCCGCGCCCCGGAACACCATCGCCGGCACACCCCGACGCCCGCTGTCCGCCGGTCGCCGTCGATCCGACGTCTCGCCGTCGCTCCGGTCCAATTAGCTGTCGGAGAAGCTTCGCGAGGAGGTAAGGATCCTCCCGAGCCTCTCTTTGCTCCTTTCCCCCTCTGTTGTAGGCTCGCCGTCGATGCCCGAGCGCCGCCGCCACTGCCCCAGCGCCGCCGCTCGTCGCGCCGCCGCCGACGACCTCCTCCCCCGGATCTGATCCCTGCCATCCAAACTAGATCCGACGGCCCAGATCGAATCCAGCCCCGGGTCAAAGTTGACCGTAACGGTCAACCCGAGTCAGCCAGGGCCGTTTTTCAAAAGAGCCCTCGCCCTATTTTGAAATCAACCCGCGGTCCCGATCAATTCAAAAATAATTAGAATTAGGTCCTGATTTTTACAGAAAACCCCCTGACTTATTTAAAAATAGCACCCGAGGTCCTGTTTTAGTTAATTTACAAATAAACCCTCCTGTTTTTATATAAAATTATGTTTTAGCCCCTGAGTTTTTGCAAATAAGCCACTGGAACTTTTAAAACTTTGCCAGCAAGTCCCCGAACCTTGAAAAAGCCATATCTTTCTCGTTTTAGCTCCGATTTGAGTGATTTTCGCGCTCACATGTTCGTAGCGAAGCGTAGATTAGTTTCTAAGCCTTCTTTTGTTATGTTTTTATTGTTTGGTGTACTGTTCTAATAGATTAATATTGTTTGCATGTACTGGCTTGTGTGGATGCTTGTGTGATGATGTATGAGTCCAGTCGGTGAGCCGTACGCGTTTGAGTTCGAGGGTTACGAGGAGCAGGAGCAACAGCAGCAGAAGCAACAGTTGGACGAAGGCAAGTACAGCACGGACAATCCTTGCTACCTAAACACACATTTACATTATTTACTACATTCGCATGTGTCTAAATTGTTATCCCTATTAAGGTTATTCCTAGCTTTGCTTACCCTATACCTTGATTACCTTGGGTTACTGCATTTGGGTAGAACTTTGCTAGGCGCAGCTGCTGTCACCAATGTTTAACTGTTAATCTTGACTTAACGGTTCACTTCAATGTTAATGGTAAAACTTGCTTTTTAGCAACATGAAACAGGGAGCTAGGGCGTATGCTTCATGCTTGGCCCTAGTGTCTCTCCGTAAGGACTGGTTCTTAAAGCGGCAACCCAGGAACCTGTCGCCACCGCTGGAACTATAATGGCTCTGGTCTTGGACAAGTAGCATGTACGGCTCTAGCTTGACAGTAGTTACCGATGGGCCGACGGCGTTATGGGAAGCATGGGTGAGAGTATGGTTTGATCCACCGAGGACGGAGTATCCGTTGGCTATGTCCCCGTGAGGCACAGTCCCGTGTTGGGAGCCACCGTATGGCGGGGGTTCCACATGTTACGCTATTTATTTTGTTGTTGTTATTCTTTTCCACGCTTGGACGCCATTGACCCCCTCGTGTTGCGACATGGGCGTCAGTCAATCTCGGTGCCTTGGGTCATGCTGCCTAGGTTGTACCATAACGACTACTGTTCTGTTAGGGTGTCTTGTGAAAAGCCTCGTAGCGTCCCTATGCAGTCACACCTCGGAAGTGTTGATGTGCGTGGTTGGGTGCAAAGTTCCTTTGAACTTTTACGCGACTGGTGGGTAAAGGGCGAAACCTCTGCAGAGTGTACAATCTATCATGATAGCCTTGCTCAGGGTCAAGAGCGGCCTGGATCCTTTTTTATTAGAAGTTGATGCTTATTACTGTTTAATGCTCATCTCTACCTTATTAATTGGGTTGTAACTGGGATTCATGCAAAAGTAGTGTTTAAGATGATAAGACGCGAGTCTATCTCCATCTAGATATAGGACTAAGGTTTAAGGAATATTAGTGAATAAATAGTTTCGGTTATCTATCTCCTTTGCATTTCCTTTGTCTTACTCTCTATGTCTCCGAATCATATCCCTCCAAGTACTGCTATCTTCTTATGCACCATCTGCAAGCATGGGTTATCTATTACCAGTTGACGGGAATACTGATGGGAGATCTCTTGCTATGGTAGATGGTTAACACCAGAGGCAACCCCGGAGGCAGTGGAAGCAACCAGAACCAGAACCCACCACCTCCACCACCGCCACTCACCATGGAGCAGATGACGTAGATGCAACTCCAGCTGACACAGCAGATGGCGCAAACCATAGCACTGATGCAGCAGAATCAGCAGAACCCGCTTCAACAGCACCCCGTGCAGCCCAGAGATAAAAGGGGCGAGTTTATGAAGGGACGCCCTCCTACCTTCAACAAGTCTAGCGACCCAATGCAAGCAGAGGACTGGCTCAAGGCAGTGGAACGACAGCTGGACATCGCACAGTGCAACGACCGGGAGAAGGTGTTGTATGGAAGTGGACAGCTCCAGGGAGCAGCTTTGGATTGGTGGGATGCGTACCAATATGCTCACCCCAATCGTGATCAGATCACTTGGCAGGAGTTCCGCGATAGCTTTCGCTCTCACCACGTGCCGGAAGCGCTGATGACCTTGAAGAAGAAGGAGTTCCTGGCTTTGAAGCAGGAAGGTATGAGTGTCACCGCTTATCGTGACAAGTTCATTGAGTTGGCCCGTTATGCTCCAGAGGACGTGAATACGGATAGGAAGAAGCAGACCCGATTCCGTGATGGCCTGCATGATACCCTCCAGTACCAGCTCCTGTGCTCTAGGTTCGCCACTTTTCAAGAACTGGTGGATAGCGCACTATTGCTGGAGCACAAGCGCCGCGAGATGGAAGAAAAGAAGAGGAAGCTTCAAGGCACACCGTCAGGAAGCAATGTTCGCCCTCGCTTCAATCCTCAGCAAGGAAACCAGCAGATGGTGACTCCACAGCGTTTCCAGGGACAGTCTGGTCCGATGAACCGCAACCAGTATCAGCAACGACCTCAGAACCGGCCACAGAATGGTCCTGTCCAATGCCCCAATCCGACCAACAATGCACCTACGGCTCCGAGGTGTTTTGGTTGTGGTGAGCTGGGACACTATGCCAGCGCTTGTCCTCGCAAGGCTCAGAACGCCGTTGGTCAGAACAACAATCAGAGGGTTGGACAACCGCAGAACCATAATGGGAATCAACAGCAGAACCCAGCGAGAGGCAAGGTCAACCACATGGGTGCGGAAACCGCAGAAGGAGCAACGGATGTCGTTGTGGGTACGTTCCCTGTCAACTCGACTCTCGCAACTGTTTTGTTTGATACTGGAGCTTCGCATGCTTTCATATCTGCTGCTTTCGTGAAAAAGAACATGATGATCTTGCAACCTATGGGAAACCCCATGGTAGTTAGTTCACCCGGGGGAGAACAGCGTGCCACTTTACGTTGCCCCTATATCACCATCACAATAAAGGGGGTAGACTTTGTGGTGAACCCAATAGTCCTAGAAACCCTTGGGTTTGACTTGATTCTGGGTATGAGCTGGTTAGCCAGATATGATGGGGTGATTCAATGTTCCAAAAGAACAGTGCAACTGACAGCAAAGACTGGTGAGAAAGTGGAGTATCAAGCAGCTAGTCCCTTGGGGTACAACCAGATCTACCAAGCCGAGGGTGTGGCACTGGAAGACATCAGAGTGGTGTGCGATTTCCCAGATGTATTTCCAGATGAGTTACCAGGTATGCCCCCAGACCGCGAAGTTGAATTTGTTATTGATCTTAAGCCTGGTACTGCACCTATAGCTAAGAGGCCATATAGAATGGGAGTAAAAGAACTAGAGAAACTTAAGGAAGAATTAAGGGCATTATTAGCAAAAGGGTATATTCGTCCTAGTTCTTCCCCTTGGGGAGCACCAGTTTTGTTTGTGGATAAGAAAGATGGGACCCAGAGATTGTGTGTGGATTATCGAGCTTTGAATGAAGTGACCATCAAGAACAAGTACCCGTTGCCGAGGATTGATGATCTCTTCGACCAGTTCAAAGGAGCATATGTGTTCTCTAAGATCGATCTCCGATCCTGTTACCATCAGATGAGGATACGAGTGACTGACATCCCCAAAACAGCCTTCACAACCCGATATGGTCTATATGAGTTCACTGTTATGTCTTTTGGATTGACAAATGCGCCGGCATACTTCATGTATTTGATGAACAATGTGTTCATGGACTATCTTGACAAATTCGTAGTGGTGTTCATTGACGATATTCTAGTTTTCTCCAAGAATGAGGAAGAGCATGAAGAACATCTGAGGTTGGTGATGCAGAGACTTCGTGAGCATCAGTTGTATGCCAATCTGAGCAAGTGTGAGTTTTGGTTGAAGGAAGTAGCATTCTTGGGTCACGTGTTGTCCAATGGTGGAGTGGTCGTTGATCCGAAGAAGGGTAGTGATGTGTTGAGTTGGAATCCGCCTAAGGATGTGAGTGAAGTCAGAAGTTTCCTTGGAATGGCTGGATACTATCGGAGGTTCATTGAAGGATTCTCCAAGATTGCTAAACCCTTGACGATGTTATTGGAGAAAAATGCCAAGTTTGTCTGGACTGAAGAGTGTCAAGTCAGCTTTGAGGAATTGAAGAAGAGGTTGACAACGACACCTGTGCTAGTGTTGCCAGATATAACCAAGAATTTCTCTATCTACTGCGATGCATCCCGTCTAGGACTGGGGTGTGTACTCATGCAGGAAGGCAGAGTAGTAGCATATGCATCGAGGCAGTTGAGGAAACATGAGCAGAATTACCCGACACACGATCTGGAATTAGCAGCTGTGGTGCATGCTTTGAAGATTTGGAGGCATTACTTGATAGGTCATAAGTGTGATATTTACACTGACCACAAGAGTCTCAAGTATGTGTTCACACAATCAGATCTGAATATGAGGCAACGTCGTTGGTTAGAGTTGATCAAGGACTACGACCTGGAGATTCATTATCATCCAGGGAAGGCCAACCTAGTGGCAGATGCTCTGAGTAGAAGGAGCTACGTGAATAAGATCACGGGACATTTCTTACCGGAGGAACTCAGTTCAGAGTTTGAGAGGATGAGTCTGGGATTTGTGACCAGCGTCACCGAGACGGCAGTAGAACCGACCTTGGAACAAGAGATCCGAAAAGGACAGCTCACAGATGAGAAGATCAAGGAGATCGTGGAACTGGTGGCATTAGGAAAAGCCCCTGGTTTTCGAGTGGATGACCAAGGAACATTGTGGTATGAGAAGCGGATCTGTGTACTAGATATAGTGCAGATCAGGGATGCAATTCTCAGGGAAGCCCATGAATCGGCATATTTGATACACCCAGGTAGTACCAAGATGTATCAAGATATCAAAGAGAGATTTTGGTGGTACGGATTGAAGAGAGATGTGGCCACATACGTAGCTCTATGTGACACGTGTCAGAGAGTCAAGGCTGAACATCAGAGGCCAGCAGGTTTGCTCCAACCCCTGAAGGTACCTGAATGGAAGTGGGAAGAAGTCGGTATGGATTTCATCACTGGCTTACCTCGCACTCAGAGGGGATTTGACTCAATCTGGGTAATCGTGGATCGTCTGACCAAGGTGGCGCATTTCCTACCAGTAAAGACCACCTACTCGGGAGCCAGACTAGTGGAGTTGTATATGGAGAGGATTGTGTGTTTGCATGGGGTACCGAAAAGAATAGTGTCAGATCGAGGTACCCAGTTGACATCACACTTTTGGCGACAATTGCATGAGTCTATGGACACTAAGCTACAGTTCAGTTCAGCTTACCATCCACAGACAGATGGGCAGACAGAACGGACAAATCAGATATTGGAGGATATGTTGAGAGCATGTGCTCTACAATATGGTGCTAGTTGGGACAGGAATTTACCGTACGCGGAATTCTCGTACAACAACAGCTATCAGAAGAGTTTGCAGATGGCACCATTCGAGGCTCTGTATGGCAGAAAGTGTAGGACACCACTATTCTGGAATCAGACGGGAGAAAGTCAGGTATTTGGACCTGAAATACTAAGAGAGGCAGAGCGACAAGTGCAGATAATCAGACAGAATCTGAAAGTGGCACAATCCAGACAAAAGAACTATGCAGATAACCGACGGAGGGATCTCAGCTTCGAAATTGGAGACTTCGTGTATCTCAAGGTGTCACCCTGAGAAACTGTGCCGAAACCATGCCAGCTGCATTAAATGCACCGGTTCGGAGCACAAATGAAATGAATCCACCGGTTCGTACCAGAAATGAAACGAACGCACCCAATCCACTTTTTTTGACCTAATAGTGATGTTTTGGTTTGTTTTGGTGAGTCACGTCACCGCGCAAAACTGTGCCGAAACGATGCCGGCTGCATTTAACGCACAGGTTTGGGCCAAAAATTAAACGAATCCACCTGTTCGGGCCAGAAACAAAACGAATGCACCCAATCCACATTTTTGGACACAATAGTGATGTTCTAGTTCATTTTGGTCAATTTCCTTACCGCACTGAACTTTGCCGAAATCCATGTCCGCAACATTTAATGCATTGATTCGTGCCAGAAACAAAACCAATGCACCGGTTTGGGCCAGAAACGAAAAGAACGCACACAATCCACTTTTTGGACTCAATAGAGATGTTTTGGTTCATTTTGGTCAGTTTCGTTACAAGAAATGAAATGAATCCACCAGTTCGGGCTAGAAACGAAATGAACGCATCCAATCCACTTTTTTGGGCACAATAGTTATGTTTTGGTTTGTTTTGGTTAATTTTGTTACCATGCGAAACTATGCCGGAACCATGCCGACCGCATTTAATGCACTGATTCGGGCCAAAAACCGAAACGAATCCACCGGTTTGGGCCAAAAACAAAACGAACGCACCCAATCAACATTTTTGGACACAATAGTGATGTTTTGGTTCATTTTGGTCAGTTTCCTTTCTGCGCGGAACTGTGCCAAAAATCATGCCGGCTGCATTTAATGCACTCATTTAGGCTAGAAACGAAACGAATGCAACGGTTCGGGCCAAAAACAAAATGGACGCTCCCAATCCTGTTTTCTGGACCAAATAGTGATATTTTGGTTCGTTGCACACGTTCGGGCCAACAATGAAACGAATCCACCGGTTCGGGCCAGAGACAAAACAAACGCACCCAATCCACATTTTTTGACACAATAGTGATGTTTTAGTTCATTTTGGCCAGTTTCCTTTCTGCGCGAAACTGTGCCAAAAATCATGCCAGCTGCATTTAATGCACTCATTAAGGCCAGAAACGAAACGAGAATCGAAGCGAATGCAACGGTTCAGGACAGAAACAAAATGAACGCACCCAATCCAGTTTTTTGGACCAAATAGTGATGTTTTGGTTCGTTTTGGTCAGTTACGTCACCATGCAAAACTGTGCCGAAACCATGCCGACTGCATTTGACGCACAGTTCGGGCCAAAAATGAAACGAATCCACCGGTTCGGGCCAGAAACAAAACAAACGCATCCGGTCCACAATTTTGGACACAATAGCGACGTTTTGGTTCATTTTGGTCAGTTTCCTTACCGCGCCGAAAACCATGCCGGCTACGTTTAATGCACCGGTTCGGGCCAGAAACAAAACGAATGCACCCAATCCAAATTTTTTGATACAATAGTTATGTTTTGGTTCATTTTGGTCAGTTTCCTTACCGCGCGGAACTGTGCCGAAAACCATGCCGGATGCATTTAATGCATTGATTCGTGCCAAAAATGAAACTAATGCACCGGTTCGGGCCAGAAACGAAATGAACACGCCCAATCCACTTTTTTGACTCAATAGTGATGTTTTGGTTCATTTTGGTCAGTTTCGTTACCATGAGAAACTGTGCCGAAACCATGCCAGCTGCATTTAATGCACCGGTTCGGACCACAAATGAAATGAATCCACCGGTTCGTACCAGAAATGAAACGAACGCACCCAATCCACTTTTTTTGACCTAATAGTGATGTTTTGGTTTGATTTGGTGAGTCACGTCACCGCGCAAAACTGTGCCGAAACCATGCCGGCTGCATTTAACGCACAGGTTTGGGCCAAAAATGAAACGAATCCACCTGTTCGGGCCAGAAACAAAACGAATGCACCCAATCCACATTTTTGGACACAATAGTGATGTTTTGGTTCATTTTGGTCAATTTCCTTACCGCACAGAACTTTGCCGAAATCCATGTCCGCAACATTTAATGCATTGATTCGTGCCAGAAACAAAACCAATGCACCGGTTTGGGCCAGAAACGAAAAGAACGCACCCAATCCACTTTTTGGACTCAATAGAGATGTTTTGGTTCATTTTGGTCAGTTTCGTTACCAGAAATGAAATGAATCCACCAGTTCAGGCTAGAAACGAAACGAACGCACCCAATCCACTTTTTTGGGCACAATAGTTATGTTTTGGTTTGTTTTGGTCAATTTTGTTACCATGCAAAACTATGCCGGAACCATGCCGACCGCATTTAATGCACTGATTCGGGCCAAAAACCGAAACGAATCCACCAGTTTGGGCCAAAAACAAAACGAACGCACCCAATCAACATTTTTGGACACAATAGTGATGTTTTGGTTCATTTTGGTCAATTTCCTTACCGCACAGAACTTTGCCGAAATCCATGTCGACCGCATTTAATGCACTGATTCGGGCCAAAAACTGAAACGAATCCACCGGTTTGGGCTAAAAACAAAACGAACGCACCCAATCAACATTTTTGCACATAATAGTAATGTTTTGGTTCATTTTGGTCAGTTTCCTTTCTGCGCGGAACTGTGCCAAAAATCATGCCGGCTGCATTTAATGCACTCATTTAGGGTAGAAACGAAACGAATGCAACGGTTCGGGCCAAAAACAAAATGGACGCACCCAATCCTGTTTTTTGGACCAAATAGTGATATTTTGATTCGTTGCACACGTTCGGGCCAACAATGAAACGAATCCACCGGTTCGGACCAGAAACAAAACAAACACACCCAATCCACATTTTTTGACACAATAGTGATATTTTGGTTCATTTTGGTCAGTTTCCTTACCGCGCGGAACTGTGCCGAAAACCATGCCAGCAGCATTTAATGCACCGGTTCGGGCCAGAAACAAAACGAACGCACCCAATCAAGATTTTTGGACACAATAGTAATGTTTTGGTTCATTTTGGTCGGTTTCTTTACTGCGCGGAACTGTGCCGAAAACCATGCCGGCTGCATTTAATGCATCGATTCATGCCACAAACGAAACCAATGCACCGGTTCGGGCCAGAAACGAAACGAACGCACCCAATCCACTTTTTTGGACACAATAGTGATGTTTTGGTTCATTTTGGTCAGTTTCCTTACCACGCGGAACTATACCGAATACCATGCCAGCTGCATTTAATGCATTGATTTGTGCCAAAAATGAAACCAATGCACCGGTTTGGGCAAAAAAACGAAATGAACGCACCCAATCCACTTTTTTGACTCGATAGTGATGTTCTGGTTCATTTTGGTCAGTTTCGTTACCATGAGAAACTGTGCTGAAACCATGCCAGCAGCATTTAATGCACCGGTTCGGACCAGAAATGAAATGAATCCACTAGTTCGGTCCGGAAACGAAACGAACACGCCCAATCCACTTTTTTGGACACAATAGTTATGTTTTGGTTTGTTTTGGTCAGTTTTGTTACCATGCGAAACTATGCCGACTGCATTTAATGCACTGATTCGGGCCAAAAAACGAAACGAATCCACCGGTTTGCGCCAAAAACAAAACGAACGCACCCAATCAAGATTTTTGGACACAATAGTGATGTTTTGGTTCATTTTGGTCGGTTTCTTTACCACGCGTAACTGTGCCGAAAACCATGCCGGCTACATTTAATGCATTGATTTGTGCCAAAAATGAAACCAATGCACCAGTTTGGGCACGAAACGAAATTATGAACGCACCCAATCCACTTTTTTGCCTCAATAGTGATGTTTTGGTTCATTTTGGTCAGTTTCGTTACCACGAGAAACTGTGCTGAAACCATGCCAGCTGCATTTAATGCACCGGTTCGGACCAGAAATGAAATGAATCCACTAGTTCGGGCCAGAAACGAAACGAACGCGCCCAATCCACTTTTTTGGACGCAATAGTTATGTTTTGGTTTGTTTTGGTCAGTTTTGTTACCATGCGAAACTATGCCGAAATCATGCTGACTGCATTTAATGCACTGATTTGGACCAAAAAATGAAACGAATCCTACGGTTTGGGCCAAAAACAAAACGAACACACCCAATCAACATTTTTGGACACAATAGCGACGTTTTGGTTCATTTTGGTCAGTTTCCTTACCGCGCGGAACTGTGCCGAAAACCATGCGGATGCATTTAATGCATTGATTCGTGCCAGAAATGAAACTAACGCACCCAATCCACTTTTTTGGACTCAATAGAGATGTTTTGGTTCATTTTGGTCAGTTTCGTTACCAAAAATGAAATGAATCCACCAGTTCGGGCTACAAACAAAACAAACGCACCCAATCCACATTTTTTGACACAATAGTGATATTTTGGTTCATTTTGGTCAGTTTCCTTACCGCGCGGAACTGTGCCGAAAACCATGCCGGCAGCATTTAATGCACCGGTTCGGGCCAGAAACAAAACGAACGCACTCAATCAAGATTTTTGGACACAATAGTGATGTTTTGGTTCATTTTGGTCGGTTTCTTTACCACGCGTAACTGTGCCGAAAACCATGTCGGCTACATTTAATGCATTAATTCATGCCACAAACGAATCCAATGCACCGGTTCGGGCCAGAAACGAAACGAACGCACCCAATCCACTTTTTTGGACACAATAGTGATGTTTTGGTTCATTTTGGTCAGTTTCGTTACCATGAGAAACTGTGCTGAAACCATGTCAGTTGCATTTAATGCACCGGTTCGGACCAGAAATGAAATGAATCCACTAGTTCTGGCCAGAAACGAAACGAATGCGCCCAATCCACTTTTTTGGACAGAATAGTTATGTTTTGGTTTGTTTTGGTCAGTTTTGTTACCATGCGAAACTATGCCGAAACCATGCTGACTGCATTTAATGCACTGATTCGGGCCAAAAAACGAAACGAATCCAACGGTTTGGGCCAAAAACAAAACGAACGCACCCAATCAACATTTTTGGACACAATAGCGACGTTTTGGTTCATTTTGGTCAGTTTCCTTACCGCGCGGAACTGTGCCGAAAACCATGCATTTGATGCACTGGTCTGGCCAGAAACAAAACGAACGCACCCAATCCAGATTTTTTAATACAATAGTGATGTTTTGGTTTATTTTGGTCAGCTTCCTTACCGCGCGAAACTGTGCCAAAAACCATGCCGGATGCATTTAATGCATTGATTCGTGCCAGAAATGAAACTAATGCACCGGTTTGGGCCAGAAACGAAATGAACACGCCCAATCCACTTTTTTTGACTCAATAGAGATGTTTTGGTTCATTTTGGTCAGTTTCGTTACCATGAGAAACTATGCCGAAACCATGCCAGCTGCTTTTAATGCACCGGTTCGGACCACAAATGAAATGAATCTACCGGTTCGTACCAGAAACGAAACGAACGCACCCAATCCACTTTTTTCGAAACAATAGTGATGTTTTGTTTCATTTTGGTCAATTGCCTTACTGCACAGAACTTTGCCGAAATCCATGTCGGCAGCATTTAATGCATTGATTCGTGCCAGAAACGAAACCAATGCACCGGTTTGGGCCAGAAATGAAACGAACGCACCCAATCCACTTTTTTGGACTCAATAGAGATGTTTTGGTTTGTTTTGGTCAGTTTTGTTACCATGCGAAACTATGCCGAAACCATGTCGGCCGCATTTAATGCACTGATTCGGGCCAAAAAACGAAACGAATCCAACGGTTTGGGCCAAAAACAAAACGAACACACCCAATCAACATTTTTGGACACAATAGCGACGTTTTGGTTCATTTTGGTCAGTTTCCTTACCGCGCGGAACTGTGCCGAAAACCATGCGGATGCATTTAATGCATTGATTCGTGCCAGAAATGAAACTAACGCACCCAATCCACTTTTTTGGACTCAATAGAGATGTTTTGGTTCATTTTGGTCAGTTTCGTTACCAAAAATGAAATGAATCCACCGGTTCGGGCTAGAAACAAAACAAACGCACCCAATCCACATTTTTTGACACAATAGTGATATTTTGGTTCATTTTGGTCAGTTTCCTTACCACGCGGAACTGTGCCGAAAACCATGCCGGTAGCATTTAATGCACCGGTTCGGGCCAGAAACAAAACGAACGCACTCAATCAAGATTTTTGGACACAATAGTGATGTTTTGGTTCATTTTGGTCGGTTTCTTTACCATGTCGGCTACATTTAATGCATTGATTCATGCCACAAACGAATCCAATGCACCGGTTCGTGCCAGAAACGAAACGAACGCACCCAATCCACTTTTTTGGACACAATAGCGACGTTTTGGTTCATTTTGGTCAATTTCGTTACTATGAAAAACTATGCCCAAATCATGTCGGCTGCATTTAATATACCGGTTCGGACCAGAAATGAAATGAATCCACTAGTTCTGGCCAGAAACGAAACGAATGCGCCCAATCCACTTTTTTGGACACAATAGTTATGTTTTGGTTTGTTTTGGTCAGTTTTGTTACCATGCGAAACTATGCCGAAACCATGTCGACTGCATTTAATACACTGATTCGGGCCAAAAAACGAAACAAATCCACCGGTTTGGGCCAAAAACAAAACGAACGCACCCAATCAACATTTTTGGACACAATAGTGATGTTTTGGTTCATTTTGGTCAGTTTTCTTTCTGCGCGGAACTGTGCCAAAAATCATGCCGGCAGCATTTAATGCACTCATTTAGGCTAGAAACGAAATGAATGCAACGGTTCGGGCCAAAAACAAAATGGACGCACCCAATCCTGTTCTTTGGACCAAATAGTGATATTTTGGTTCGTTGCACACGTTCGGGCCAACAATGATACGAATCCACCAGTTCGGGCCAGAATCAAAACAAACACACCCAATCCACATTTTTGGACACAATAGTGATGTTTTGGTTCATTTTGGTCAGTTTCCTTACCGCGCGGAACTGTGCCGAAAACCATGCCGGCAGCATTTAATGCACCGGTTCAGGCCAGAAACAAAACGGACACACCCAATCACGATTTTTGGACACAATAGTGATGTTGTGGTTCATTTTGGTCAGTTTCTTTACCGCGTGGAACTGTGCCAAAAACCATGCCGGCTGTATTTAATGCATTGATTCATGCCACAAATGAAACCAATGCACCGGTTCGGGCCAGAAACGAAACGAACGCACCCAATCCACGTTTTTTGACATAATAGTGATGTTTGGGTTCATTTTGGTCAGTTTCCTTACCGCGCGGAACTGTGCCGGAAACTATGCCAGCTGCATTTAATGCATTGATTTGTGCTAGAAATGAAACCAATGCACCGGTTTGGGCCAGAAACGAAATGAACGCACTCAATCAAGATTTTTGGACACAATAGTGATGTTTTGGTTCATTTTGGTCATTTTCTTTACCGCGCGGAACTGTGCGGAAAACCATGCCACCTGCATTCAATGCATTGATTCGTGCCAAAAATGAAATGAATCCACCGGTTCGGGCTAGAAACAAAACAAACGCACCCAGTCCACTTTTTTGGACACAATAGTGATGTTTTGGTTCATTTTGGTCAGTTTCCTTACCGCGCAGAACTGTGCCGAAAACCATGCCGGCTGCATTAAATGCACCGGTTCGGGCCAGAAACAAAACGAACGCACCCAATTAACATTTTTGGACATAATAGTGATGTTTTGGTTCATTTTGGTCAGTTTCTTTATCGCCCAGAACTGTGCCGAAAACCATGCCGTCTGTATTTAAAGCATTGATTCGTGCCAGAAACGAAACCAATGCAACGGTTCGGGCTAGAAACGAAACGAACGCAACCAATCCACTTTTTTGGACCCAATAGTTATGTTTTGGTTCGTTTTGGTCAATTTCGTTACTATGAAAAACTGTGCCCAAATCATGCCGGCTGCATTTAATATACCGGTTCGGACCAGAAATAAAATGAATCCACCGGTTCGGGCCAGAAACGAAACGAATGTACCCAATCCACTTTTTTGGACACAATAGTTATGTTTTGGTTTGTTTTGGTCAGTTTTGTTACCATGCGAAACTATGCCGAAACCATGTCGACTGCATTTAATGCACTGATTCGGGCCAAAAAACGAAACAAATCCACCGGTTTGGGCCAAAAACAAAACGAACGCACCCAATCAAAATTTTTGGACACAATAGTGATGTTTTGGTTCATTTTGGTCAGTTTTCTTTCTGCGCGGAACTGTGCCAAAAATCATGCCGGCTGCATTTAATGCACTTATTTAGGCCAGAAACGAAACGAATGCAACGGTTCGGGCCAAAAACAAAATGGACGCACCCAATCCAGTTTTTTGGACCAAATAGTGATATTTTGGTTCGTTGCACACGTTCGGGCCAACAATGAAATGAATCCACCGGTTCGGGCTAGAATAAAAAAAACGCACCCAATCCACATTTTTGGACACAATAGTGATGTTTTGGTTCATTTTGGTCAGTTTCCTTACCGCGCGGAACTGTGCCGAAAACCATGCCGGCAGCATTTAATGCATTGATTCATGCCACAAATGAAACCAATGCACCGGTTCGGGCCAGAAACAAAACGGACACACCCAATCACGATTTTTGGACACAATAGTGATGTTGTGGTTCATTTTGGTCAGTTTCTTTACCGCGTGGAACTGTGCCGAAAACCATGCCGGCTGTATTTAATGCATTGATTCATGCCACAAATGAAACCAATGCACCGGTTCGGGCCAGAAACGAAACGAACGCACCCAATCCACGTTTTTTGACATAATAGTGATGTTTGGGTTCATTTTGGTCAGTTTCCTTACCGCGCGGAACTGTGCCGGAAACTATGCCAGCTGCATTTAATGCATTGATTTGTGCTAGAAATGAAACCAATGCACCGGTTTGGGCCAGAAACGAAATGAACGCACTCAATCAAGATTTTTGGACACAATAGTGATGTTTTGGTTCATTTTGGTCATTTTCTTTACCGCGCGGAACTGTGCGGAAAACCATGCCACCTGCATTCAATGCATTGATTCATGCCACAAACGAAACCAATGCACCGGTTCGGGCCCGAAATGAAACGAACGCACCCAGTCCACTTTTTTGGACACAATAGTGATGTTTTGGTTCATTTTGGTCAGTTTCCTTACCGCGCAGAACTGTGCCGAAAACCATGCCGGCTGCATTAAATGCACCGGTTCGGGCCAGAAACAAAACGAACGCACCCAATTAACATTTTTGGACATAATAGTGATGTTTTGGTTCATTTTGGTCAGTTTTTTTATCGCCCAGAACTGTGCCCAAAACCATGCCGTCTGTATTTAAAGCATTGATTCGTGCCAGAAACGAAACCAATGCACCGGTTCGGGCCAGAAACGAAACGAACGCAACCAATCCACTTTTTTGGACCCAATAGTTATGTTTTGGTTCGTTTTGGTCAATTTCGTTACTATGAAAAACTGTGCCCAAATCATGCCGGCTGCATTTAATATACCGGTTCGGACCAGAAATGAAATGAATCCACCGGTTCGGGCCAGAAATGAAACGAATGTACCCAATCCACTTTTTTGGACACAATAGTTATGTTTTGGTTTGCTTTGGTCAGTTTTGTTACCATGCGAAACTATGCCGAAACCATGTCGACTGCATTTAATGCACTGATTCGGGCCAAAAAACGAAACGAATCCACCGGTTTGGGCCAAAAACAAAACGAACGCACCCAATCAACATTATTGGACACAATAGTGATGTTTTGGTTCATTTTGGTCAGTTTTCTTTCTGCGCGAAACTGTGCCAAAAGTCATGCCGGCTGCATTTAATGCACTTATTTAGGCCAGAAACGAAACGAGAAACAACATGAATGCAACGGTTCGGGCCAAAAACAAAATGAACGCATCGAATCAACATTTTTGGACACAATAGTGACGTTTTGGTTCGTTTTGGCCGGTTTCATTCTCCACGCGGAACTGTGTCAAAAACCGTGCCGGCTGCATTTAATGCTCTAATTTGGTCCATACATGAAATGAATGCAACGGTTCGGGCAGAAACAAAATGAACGTACCCAATCCACTTTTTTGGACCCAAGTGATGCTTTAGTTTGTTTAGATCAGTTTTGTTACCACACAAAAATGTGCCGAAAACCATGTCGGTTGTATTTAATGCACTGATTCGAGCCATTATGGAAACGAATGCACCGGGTCAGGCAAAAACAAAATGAACGTGCACATTCCACTTTTTGGGACACAATAGTGATGTTTTGGATTATTTTGGTCAGTTTTGTTACCATACGAAACTATGATGAAACCAAGCCGGCTGCATATAAAATACTGATTCGGGCCAAAAAACGAAACGAATCCACCTGTTTGGGCCAAAACAAAATGAACGCACACAATCCACTTTTTTGGACACAATAGTGATGTTTTGGTTCGTTTTGGTGAGTTTCGTTAGCACGCGGAACTGTCCGGAAAACCATGCGAGCTGCATTTAATGCATTGATTCGTGCCAAAAATGAAACCAATGCACCGGTTTGGGCCAGAAACAAAACGAACGCACCCAATCCACCTTTTTGGACCCAATAGTGATGTTTTGGTTCGTTTTGGTCAGTTTTGTTACCATGAGAAACTGTGCGAAAACCATGTCGGCTGCATTTAATGCACCGGTTCGGACCAGAAATGAAATGAATCTGCCAGTTCGGGCCAGAAACGAAACGAACGCACCCAATCCACTTTTTTGGACACAATACTTATGTTTTGGTTTGTTTTGGTCAGTTTTGTTACCATACGAAACTATGCCGAAACCATGCCGACTGCATTTAATGCACTGGTTCGGGCCAAAAAACGAAACGAATCCACCGGTTTGGGCCAGAAACAAAACGAACGCACCCAATCGACATATCTGGACACAATAGGGTTGTTTTGGTTCATTTAGGTCAGTTTCCTTTCTTCGCGGAACTGTGCCAAAAATCATGTCGTCTGCATTTAATGCACTCATTCAGGCTAGAAACAAAATGAATGCAACGGTTCGGGCCAGAAAGAAAATGAACGCACCCGTTTTTTGGACCAAATAGTGGTGTTTTGGTTCGTTTTGGTCAGTTACGTCAGCGCGCAAAACTGTGCCGAAACCATGCTGGCTGCATTTAACGCACTGGTTCGGGCTAGAAACAAAATGAATGCACCCGATCCATTTTGGTTTGTTTTGGGCAATTTGATTATCGTGACGAACTGTGCCGAAAACCGTTCCGGTTGCATTTAATACTCTAATTCGGTCCAGACACGAAATGAATGCAACGGTTCGGGCAGAAACAAAATGAACATACCCAATCCACTTTTTTGGACCCAAGTGATGATTTGGTTTGTTCTGGTTAGTTTTGTTACCACACAAAAATGTGCCAAAAATCATGCCGGTTGTATTTAATGCACTGATTCGAGCCATTACGGAAACGAATGCACCGGGTCGGGCAAAAACAAAATGAACGCGCCCAATCCACTTTTTGGGACACAATAGTGATGTTTTGGTTTGTTTTGGTCAGTTTTGTTACCATGCGAAACTATGTCGGCTGCATTTAATGCATTGATTCCGGCAAAAAAAAGAAACGAATCCAGCTGTTAGGGCCAGAAACAACACGAACGCATCCAATCCGCATTTTTTAACACAATTGTGATGTTTTGGTTCGTTTTGGTGAGTTTCCTTAACGCGCAGAACTTTGCTGAAAACCATGCCGGCTGCATTTAATGCATTGATTCGGGCAAGAAAACGAAACGAATGGAGTGATTTGGGCAAGAAACAAAACAAACACACCCAATCCACTTTTTTGGACACAATAGTGATGTTTTGGTTTGTTTTCGTCAGTTTATTTACCATGCGAAACTTTGCTGAAACCATGACGGCTGCATTTAATGCACTGATTCGGGCCAGAAACGTAACGAATCCACCGGTTCGGGCCAGAAACAAAACGAACACACTCAATCCACTTTTTTGACACAATAGTGATGTTTGGTTCATTTGGTTAGTTTCGTTACCACGCAAAACTTTGACGAAACCATGCTAGCTACATTTAATGCATTGATTCGGGCTAGAAACAAAATGAATACACCAGTTCGGGCAAGAAACGAAATGAGCGCACCCAATCCACTTTTTTGGATCCAATAGTGATGTTTTGGTTTGTTTTGGTCTGTTCGTTACCGTGCGACATGAATGCACCGGTTCGGATGCGAAACAAAACGAACACACTCAATCAACATTTTTGGACACAGTAGTGATGTTTTGGTTCATTTTGATCAGTTTCCTTAGCGCGTGGAACTGTGCCGAAAACCATTCCGGCTACATTGAGTGCTCTAATTCAGGCCAGAAATGTAATGAATGCAACGGTTCGGGCCAGAAACAAATTGAACGTACCCAATCCACTTTTTTGGACTCAATAGTGATGTTTTGGTTCGTTCTGGTCAGTTTTGTTACCACGCGAAAATGTGCCGAAAACCATGCCGGTTATATTTAATGCATTGATTCGAGCCAGAATGGAAACGAATGCAACAGGTCGGGCAAGCAACACAACAAACACACACAATCCACTTTTTGGGACACAATAGTGATGTTTTGGTTTGTTATGGTCAGTTTTGTTGCCATGTGAAACTATGCCGAAACCATGCCGGTTGCATTTAATGCATTGATTCATGCTAGAAAACGAAACGAATGCACCGGTTTGGGCCAGAAACGAAACAAACACATCCAATCCACTTTTTTGGACCCAATAGTGATGTTATGGTTCGTTTTGGTTAGTTTCGTTACCGCGTGAAACTGTACTAAAAATCATGTCGGCTGCATTTAATGCACTGATTTGGGCCAGAAACAAAATGAATGCACTAGTTCGGGTGAGAAACAAAATGAACGCACGCAATCAACATTTCTAGACACAATAGTGATGTTTTGGTTCATATTGGTCAGTTTCCTTACCGCGCGGAACCCTGCCGAAAACCATGCCGGCTGCATTTAATGCACTTATTCTAGCCAGAAACGAAATGTATGCAACGTTTCGAGCCAGAAACAAAATGAACGTACCCAATCCACTTTTTTGGACCCAATATTGATGTTTTGGTTCATTCTGGTCAGTTTCTTACCACGCGAAAATGTGCCGAAAACCATGCCGGTTGTATTTAATGCACTGATTCGAGCAAGAATGGAAACGAATGCACCGGGTCAGGCAAAAACAAAATGAACGCGACCAATCTACTTTTGGGACATAATAGTGATGGTTTCATTTGTTTTGGTCAGTTTTGTTACCTTGCGAAACTATGTCAAAACCATGCCGACTGCATTTAATGCATTGATTCGGGCAAGAAACAAAACGAACGTGCCCAATCCACTTTTTGGGACACAATAGTGATGTTTTGGTTTGTTTTGGTCAGTTTTATTACCATACGAAACTATGCTGAAACCATGCCGGCTGCATTTAATGCTCTCGTTCGGGCCAAAAAGAAAACGAACGCGCCCAATCCACTTTTTGGGACCCAACAGTGATGTTTTGGTTCATTTTGGTTAGTTTCGTTACCGCTCGAAATTGTACCAAAAATCATGCCGGCTGCATTTAATACACTCATTCGAGCCAGAAACGACACGAATGCAACAGTTCAGGCCAGAAACAAAATGAACGCGCCCAATCCAGTTTTTGGACCAAATAGTGATGTTTTGGTTCATTTTGGTCAGTTACGTCACTACACAAAACTGTGCCGAAACCATGCCGGATGCATTTAATGCACCAATTCAGGCCAGAAACAAAATGAACGCACCCGATCCACTTTTGGACACAATAGTGATGTTTTGGTTCGTTTTGGACGGTTTCTTTACGGCGCGAAACTGTGCCGAAAACCATGCCGGATGCATTTTAAGCATTGATTCGGGCAAGAAAACGAAACGAATGCACCAGTTAAGGCTAGAAACAAAACGAACACACCCAATCCACTTTTTTGGACCCAATAGTGATGTTTTAGTTTGTTTTGGTTAGTTTCGTTACCACACAAAACTGTGCGGAAAACCATGTCGGTTGCATTTAATGCTCCCGTTCGGGCCACCAACAAAACGAACGCACCCAATCCACTTTTTTGGACACAATAGTGATGTTTTGGTTTGTTTTGATCAGTTTTGTTACCATGCAAAACTGTGCCGAAACCATGTCGGCTGCATTTAATGCACTGATTTGGGCCAAAAACGAAACAAATCCACCGGTTTGAGCCAGAAACAAAATGAACGCACCCGATACACTTTTGGGCACAATAGTGATGTTTTGTTTCGTTTTTGTCGGTTTCTTTGCCGCGTGAAACTATGCAAACCATGATGGCTACATTTAATGTATTGATTCGGGCAAGAAAATGAAACGAATGCACCGGTTTGGGCCAGAAAAGAAACGAAATGAACACATCCAATCCACCTTTTTTGACCCAATAGTGATGTTTGGTTCATTTTGGTCAGTTTTGTTACCGCGCGAAACTTTACCAAAAACCATGCCGGCTCCATTTCATGCTTCTGTTCGGGCCTGAAACAAAACGAACGTAGTCGATCCACTTTTGTTCACAGTAGTGATGTTTTGGTTCATTTTGAATGGTTTCGCTACCGCACGAAACTGTGCCGAAAACCATACTTGGTCAGCTCGGTCAGAGGTGTCACCCGTGACCGATCCTGACCTACACCTTCTACCACGAAATTTGCTCATCCAGCAAAAAAGCATGGTCTCTACCACTCCACATGGTTGCACACTTCATTCCATCACAAACATGGAAACATGGGAGTGGTGTGATCCTTTTTTATCCTTTGTTCTTATCATCCTATATACAAAATCCACCAAGGTTCCCATGCTTTAGTGCTGGATGAAGCTCCATGGCTTGCAAGTGGAGGCCAACAGGCTGAACACCCCCATGGGTGGTTCGGTCGAACCAGGGTGTTTAGCCGAGTTCCTCCTCCTCTCACTTGCTTATGGATGACTCTCTGGATGCATGGAGGAAGCTCGCTCCACCTAGGTTTGCACCCGTCCAACTCCTTGAGTACATTTTTCTCTCAATTCTATGCAATGTTGATTCACTTGCATGATAAAAAAGAACAACACAAAAGCAACAAAAGTATTTCCTTTGTCTTGATCATTATTCTGCTTCTTGAAAACAGTTTGTGGAGGTCCCAAATATCCCTGCAAGAAAGACTAACCCCGAACAACTAATCGCTTATCTTATGCTAACTTTGATCCCATATTCCTTCCGGTATTGGCATTCTAACTTTTTGCGGGCATCATCTCGTAGTCCCTATTCCTATGGATGATCAAGCACATTCAGTACACGAGTAGTGGTTAGGCTAGGGACAACTCCCCCACCTCATCACATGTCTCGGCACCGATGAAGGCCAACACAAGGACCACTGACACTGATGTTCCAAGCCAAGCTTGTGGGAGAGGACCCCCACGAGGTAAGTCCCAACCGTATCATAGGAAGATGCACTTTTGATCTGGTTTTGCTTTCATTTTAGTTTGTGTGGGGGGCGGTCTTAAGGGGTCCCCTAACCCAAGGGATAATCACCCCGAAAAAATGCAAATAAATCACAGCCAAACCCCCGTGGGCCAAAAGAGGACCAGGACACGCACAAGGCCCACACCGCATGACGGTCCAACAGTCGCTCGAGCCCCTCCCATCGAAGGACCAACGTGCAGGCTTCATCTCCGCCTCGCTCGAGGGTCTCGGCCGCCTCGACCGAAACACTGTACAAACTCCGCTTCGCTCGGGGGTATTGACCTCCCTCGAGCGAGCACCCCAACTCCGCCTCGCTCGAGGCCACCCTTCCAAACAAAAAGCGCCCGAGCACCCATTCACCTCGCTCGGTGCTGCCGCGGGGTGCCCAAGTCAAAAGGCAAATCACCACCCATGCCGACTGGCACGACCCGGGGCACTATGCGGCCAACTCCGACCACTTTGCGGCTGACGCCGGTCGTTGTGCGAGCACTGCAGCACCCTGTGCGGACAGGCGAGCGTCACCTCTCCGTACGGCTCTGACCATCCTTATCCGTCCCCCATAACGGAGCCCTCGAACGAGCATGGGGAAGCCCTCGAATGGGCATACGGGCGAAGACCTGGCACAGGCGCTGGTCGGTGCAGCCGCACGGATCACAAGGTCGGGTTCCATCTGCCAACTCCGGTCACTGCTCCGCCATCCCCGACGCTTTGCGTTACCACGTTACCCTGTACCACAACCTCTGCTCACCATGCCGGCTTGCGAGGCCCATACCAGACCTGTGCTGAAGGCTCTAACGCTCCTGTGTCACCAACCCCCATACAGATTCCATGACAAAGCCCTTGAAGGACACAAGAGAACCCTCGAATAGGTGTGCGGACGACTACTGAGCTTGAACACTGATCAACATAACCCCTCAAAGACGATTCAGGACAAGCACAACAAACCCGTACCTTCTACAGGAGCCACCATACCACCATCTACAAAAGTTGGCACAGGCTCAGCGATTTGCGCCGGGCAAAAGGATCCGCAGGACGGCCTCCACGCCCGGCACCATACTCACCAGTACCTGATACTATAGATCTTACTGTACAATGCATGTAACTCTGCCCCTCCTTGGACTATAAAAGAGGGAGGTAGATGCCCGACCAAGGTCCGGCAAAAAAGGGGCGAACAAACAAAAAAGCGCATGAAGACGACAAAGAGTTCACAACACATCCACCGACCACGCAAGGGACTTGGAGGTCTCCGCCTTCTCTCCCACCTCGCTTGTAAACCCCTACTACAAGCATCCCGGTGCAGAGTAATACAGTGCGAGCACCCCCCTTGCTGGACGCACGGCCCCACGGCCGGAACCAGGATAAAACCGGTGTCATTGTGTTATCCTTCGTACCAACCATTGGGAGAGTGGGCGCAGCGCGTTCGTTCTAGTTAGTGTCGGGCAGCCAATCCGGACACCGACAGTGGTGTGCCAGGTAGGGGCTAGCGCTGCGATCATCCTTTCCACCCACACTTTCTCCCGATGGTGATTCGCACCAAGACCTTGCTGTTGTGATTCCCCATGGGGGTCTCGGACCCGCTCCCGACCAGATTCCAGATTTGGTTTGGGAGCCTGGAGTTCGAGGCGTCAGGCAATGGCTGCCTCATGCGCCTCCTCTGAAGGAGCGCCGACGTGGAGGCTTCTGCGTCACCCCCGCCATCACCCCAGCGCAGAAGGCGCTCGGGGCGGCGCGCAGGACGAGCGCGCACGCAGCGGCGCAAAGCAGCTCGTATATGCTCCCCCGAGCAGGACCGGGCAGACGAGTCATGACCTGCACCAATGGGGGAGGCGGCGCCTTCACCAACACCCCCCCACTATGTATCCCCTTGGGGAGAGCACGACCAAGCCGTTGCAACAATAGGTCGCCACCATGGCCCACTCGTCATCAGTCAGCACCAACATGGACGCGTACGATGATTTGCCGGGACATCATCTGATCTCACTCCGCAACCTCATCGTGACCTCACCCGACGATCAGTACCCCAACTCCGACGACGAGGTAAACACTCATGGCCAGGAGACCCCGGGGTGGGACTATTCCGGGCTCC
Organism: Echinochloa phyllopogon; assembly: GCA_033239725.1. Classification (NCBI taxonomy): domain Eukaryota; kingdom Viridiplantae; phylum Streptophyta; class Magnoliopsida; order Poales; family Poaceae; genus Echinochloa; species Echinochloa phyllopogon. The sequence continues at coordinate 39,060,473 of BTCW01000018.1, forward strand.
GTAGCCGCGAGACTGTTGTGTCATTTTAGGCCGCGGCAGACTGTTGTCTTACCTGCTCCGATGACTCCAGCGAAGGGGATTATGACCCCACGCGGGAGTGCTTCATTGTCGGGCTAGTGGTGCGCGAGGTCGGGGGCAACGGGGCAGGAACCGCGGCAGGACGCACTGACCGCGCGGTGAACTCACAAGCGGCAACACCGCCAAACAACGTCGCGCTCGAGTAGGCGCAGCTGGCTCACGTTCGAGAGCTGGAGGCCAAGCTCGAGGAAGAGCGCCAGCAGATACGACATCTGCGAGCCACAGTTGAGGCGGCGCCCCAAGAGCGTGGCGCGCCAGCCACGGCTAAGGCGGCGCGTCTCGAGCGTATAGCGCACGCCAGAGAAGCGGGCCGTGTCGCTCGCGCGCATTGAAGCCGGTGACGACGTGGATGAACCCTTGCCAATGGCGGGGGCAAGCCAGAAGCTCATCACCACGACGACGTTGATTCGGGCCATGCCTGAGCCATCGACCCCAGAGGGCCTCATTCTGTGCCGCGGGGCACAGCTCCTCATCGAGCAGGCCGCCGTACAGTAGGCCGAAAGCTCAGCGTCTCCCATGTGCCACATGACCAGTACGAAAGCTGGCGGAAGCATGCACAACCCGGAGGAGTCGGTCCAAACCCCATCGGGGGGCGGGGCGGTGCCCGCTCAGCCGACGAGCAAAGGCAAGGCCCCCTCGATTCAAGACCGTGTCCAGAGGAAGCCCGTGAGGGAGCAGATCCTGGACACACGCGACGCCGGCGACGGCAACGCCCGCAACACCTTAAACAAGAAGAGGCAGGACGTTGTGACGGCTCAAGGCTACCACCCACGACGTGGGGGCCGCTACGATAGTCGGGAGGATAGGAGCCCGACGCCGGAGCCCCCGGGAACCCGCGTGTTCAGTCGGGAGATCCACGCGGCTCCCATCCCCCCGCGCTTCCGACAACCCGTCACCATTACCAAGTACTCAGGGGAAATGGACCCCAGAGTTTGGCTCAACGACTATCGCCTGGCCTGCCAGCTGGGCGGCGGGACGGACGACTCCATGATCATCCGCAACTTGCCACTTCACCTTACGGACTCCGCGCGAACGTGGCTTGAGCACCTACCCGCGAACCAAATCCAAGACTAGGGCAACCTGGTGAAGACGTTCGTGGGCAACTTCCAGGGCACGTACGTACGCCCTGCGAACTCGTGGGATCTTTGAGGTTGTCGCCAGACATCCGATGAGTCCCTGCGAGACTTCATATGCCGCTTCTCCAAGCGCTGCACCGAGCTCCCGACATAGGTGAGTCCAAGGTCATCCATGCCTTTCTTGAAGGCACGACCTGCCAGGATCTGGTGCTCGAACTGGGACAAAGCCCTCCCTCCAGCGTGAACGAGCTGTTCAACATCACCACCAGCTTCGCCTCTGGGGAGGAAGCAGTTGGGGCCATTTTCGACGGCAAGAAGGGAAAGCGCACCGAAGAAGTGCCCGCGGAGGGCAGCAAGCCTAAGGGCTCCGTGAAGAAGCACAAAAAGGGCAAGAAACCACCGCGTGGTCAAGGGCGCGACAAGGACCCTGACGAGACCCTCGCGCTCGACGCACCTCGCAAGGGGCCTCGAGGCCCACCTCGAGGGGGAGGCGTGTTCGATGACATGTTCGAAAAGTCGTGCCCTTACCACCATGGCGTGGTCACCCACACCGTCAAGCAATGCGACATTCTCAAGAAGTACTATAAGTGCGTCGCCTCGAAGGACGACAACACAAAGAAAGACGCGTACAAAGGGGGCAAAGACGGATTCCCCGATGTGAAGAATGTGTTCTTCATCTTCGGAGGACCAACGACGAATATGATGCCCCGACAGTGCAAGCGTGAACGTCGAGAGGTCTTCTCCGTTCACAAGTCCGTGCCAACGTACCTCGACTGGTCAGAGGAGACCATCTCCTTCAACCGCGAAGATCATCCTGATCATGTCCCAAACCCGGGGCAGTACCCGCTCGTAGTCGACCCCGTCATCGGCAACACGCGCTTCTCCAAGGTGCTCATGGATGGGGGCAGCAGCCTCAACATCATGTACTCGTCCACCTTGGAGCTTATGGGGATCGACCGCGACAAGCTACGCCCCAGCAAGTCGCTATTCCATGGCGTTGCGCCGGGGAAACGTGTCCATCCTCTTGGGTAGATTGACCTGCCCGTCTGCTTCGGTACGCCTGACAACTTCCGCAAGGAGATCCTCACCTTTGAGGTGGTGGGATTTCGGGGAGCATACCATGCCATTCTCGGCGTCGATGCTACGCCAAGTTTACGGTGACCCCGAACTACACCTACCTCAAGATGAAGATGCCAGGGCTGAAGGGCGTCATCACGGTGGGGCCATTGTTCGAGCATGCCTACGAGTGCGACGTCGAGTGCGTTGAGCGCGCCGAAGCACTCGCAGACGACGAGGCCATGGTGGCGGATCTGGAGAAGATGGCGAACGAGGCCGTCGACTCCCCCACAAGCACGCGGGTAGTTTTGAGCCCGCTGAACACACCAAGGTGGTACCCCTCGACCCCGCTGCCCCCGAGGGCAAGACATTGAGGGTCAGCTCCACCCTCGACAACAAATAGGAAGTAGTGCTCGTCGACTTCCTCCACGCCAACGCCGACGTCTTCGCTTGGAGCCCCTCAAATATGCCAGGCATACTGAGGGAGGTCGCCGAGCACTCCCTTGACATCCTGCCCCACTCTATGCCGGTGAAGCAACGCCTGTGATGCTTTGACGAGCAGAAACGTCGGGCGATCGGGGAGGAGCTGCGCAAGCTCTTGGAGGCCGGATTCATCAAGGAGGTATTCCATCCCGACTAGCTAGCTAATCCTGTATTAGTTAAGAAAAAGAATGGAAAGTGGAGGATGTGTATAGATTATACCGGTTTAAATAAAGCATGTCCCAAAGTTCCTTTTCCTTTGCTACACATCGATCAAATTGTAGATTCGACCGCGGGATGCAAACTTTTGTGTTTCCTTGATGCTTGCTCCTGTTACCACCAAATAAAGATGAAAGGGTCCGATCAGCTTGCGACCTCTTTTATCTCCCCTATCGGCATATTTTGCTATGTCACGATGCCCTTTGGACTCCGGAACACTGGGGCCACGTACCATCGGTGTATGCTCCACGTTTTTGGGGACCACATCAGGCGAACCGTAGAGGCCTATGTCGATGACATAGTTTTCAAATCCAGGAAGGCGGACAACATGGTTAATGATTTGCGTATTGCGTTCGATTGTCTCCGAGCCAACAGGGTAAAACTGAACCCGGAAAAGTGTGTTTTGGGGTGCCTCGAGGCATGCTCTTGGGTTTCATCGTCTCCCAATGGGGCATCGAGCCCAACCCTGAGAAAGTCTCACCCTCAAACGAATGGGGCCGATCTGAGACCTAAAGGGGGTACAGAGGGTATTGGGTTGCCTAGAAGCTTTGAGCCGTTTCATCTCACGACTTGGTGAAAAAGGCTTGCCTCCATACCAACTCCAGAAAAAACATGAACGATTTTCTTGGACCCCCGAAGCTCAGGAAGCCCTCGACAGGCTTAAGACATCGCTCGCACATGCACCGATTCTGACACCACCTAGGGACGGCGAGCCCCTCTATCTTTATGTGGCCGCAACGACCCAAGTGGTCAGCGCGGTCATCATCATAGAGAGAACGGAGGAGGGTCACGCTCTACTAGTCCAAAGGCCAGTGTATTATATCAGCGAGGTATTGTCTGAAACCAAGATGCGATATCCACACATCCAGAAGCTGCTTTACGCGGTAGTGCTGGCGCGATGCAAGTTGTGCCACAATTTCGAGGCTCATCCTGTCACCGTGGTTTCATCTTTCCCTTTGGGGGAGATAGTCCACAATCAGGACGCCACGGGCAGGATAGCCAAGTGGTCAGTGGAGCTCATAGGAGAGACTCGCACCTATGCGCTTCAAAAGGCGGTAAAGTCGCAGATCTTGGCAGACTTCGTTGCTGAGTGGACCGACAACCAGCTTCCTCCGCCACAAATCCAAGACGAATGTTGGACTATGTACTTCGACGGGTCGGTGATGATAACTAGCGCAGGCACAAGCCTCCTTTTTGTCTCACCCCTCGGAGAGCACATATGTTATGTGGTGCGTTTACACTTCCCGGCGTCCTATAATATGGCAGATTACGAGGCATTCCTCAGCGGGCTTTGTATTGCCATCAAGCTTGGCGTCAAGCGCCTCGACGTCCAGGGAGATTCTCATTTGGTCATCGACCAAGTGATGAAGGACTCCAACTGTCACGACGAGAAGATGGAGGCCTACTGCAACACCGTGCGACGGATCGAGGCCAAATTCCATGGCCTCGAGCTCAAACACATTGCGCGGAAATACAATGAGGAAGCAGACAAACTGGCAAAGATCGCATCAGGGCGGATTACCGTTCCCCTGAACATTTTCGCCCACGACCTTGCCGAGCCCTCCGTCGACTTCAAGACGACCGCCAAGAACCCCGGCGTACACCCGGATGAGGACCCCTTGAAAGGGGAACTCTAGGCCTCGGGTCAAGGGGCGTTGTCGGCAGACGAGGCCGAGGCGATTGAGATCGACGAGGACCCACCCTCTCGAGACTGGCGCGACTAGTACCTCGCTTGGATCGATCGAGGAGAGCTGCCCTCGAATCGATCCAAAGCACGATGCATTGCCAGGAACGCCAAGTCATTCGTCATGATCGACGGGGTGTTATACAAGCACAGTCCCTCAGGGATCCTACAACGATGCATCCTCATCCCCGAGTGCAGTGAGCTGATTCGAGACATACATGCTGGCGTGTGCGGCCACCACGCTGCACCACGCACCCTCGTCGGCAACGCATTCCGACAGAGCTTTTACTGGCCCACGGTGGTTGCTGACGCCAATGAGGTCATGCGCACCTGCGAAGGGTGCCAGTTCTACACGCGCAAAACCCACCTCCCAGCGCATACTCTGCAGATGATCCACGTCACGTGGCCCTTCGCTGTGTGGGGATTGGACCTTGTAGGTCCTCTGCGAGCAGCGCCCGGGGGCTTCACTCACCTGCTGGTGGCCATTGACAAGTTTTCAAAATGGATCGAGGCCCGAGCCATCAGCAGCATCAAATCGGAGCAAGCTATGCAGTTCTTCCTGGACATCATCCACAGGTTCGGGGTACCCAATTCGATAATCACGGATAATGACACCCAGTTCACAGGCAAGAAGTTCTTGGAATTCTGTGATAGCTACCATATCCACATGGATTGGGCAGCTGTAGCACATCCACAAACAAACGGGCAAGTGGAGCATGCCAATGGCATGATACTCCAAGGCTTAAAGCCAAGAATCTTCAACAAGTTGAACAGGTTCGACCGAAAATGGGTCACGGAGCTACCCTCGGTCGTCTGGAGCCTCAGGACAACCCCGAGCAGAGCCACGGGCTTCACACCGTTCTTCCTCGTCTACGGAGCCGAGGCCATCCTCCCCACCGACTTGGAATATGGGTCCCCGAGGCTCAGAGCTTATCAAGAGGATCAAAACCAGCAAGCCCGCGAGGACTCACTGGACTGTGTGGACGAGGCCCGCGATGTGGCACTCCTACACTAAGGAAGATACCAAAAATCCCTCCGGCGGTACCAAGCGAAGATGGTTCGACGTCGAGACCTTAACAAGGGAGACCTGGTGCTAAGGCTTCAACAAGACAATCGAGAGCGCCACAAGCTCACGCCACCGTGGGAAGGACCCTACATCATCATGGAGGTCCTAAAACCTGGCACGTACAAGCTCGCGAACGAGAAGGGCGAAGTCTTTCCTAACGCCTGGAACATAGAACAGCTACGTCGCTTCTACCCATGAGCTTCCAAGTTCATTTGCACATATGTAAATTTCATAATCATTAATAAAGAAAGTTCACGTAGAGGAGGACTCATCTTTACCCTCGGTAAAGCCAAGTCCCCCTCGGGGGCTACATCGCCCCCCCCCCTGTCGTCCCATTTTTTCGCGAACCTTTTCTCCCAAAATGTTAACGCTTTACACCTCGAACACTTAGAAAGAAAGACGCTGGGCGTGAACTAACTAACGCCGAGGCTGGCTGAGTCACGGTACTGCCTACGCCTTCGGGAGGATATGGCATCCCCCTCACCGCTTTGCGCCTAAGTTATTCACGAATACGACCTTCTCAGCCGATATCTCTTTAAGCCACAAGGAAAATGCGATAACATATAAAATAAGACTGTGAATAATTGTTTACATCATCTTCCATAAACTTGTTCATTGCAAAATCAAGACCTAATCTAGATACACTTGGGCCGACACGCCCGAGCCTCTCAGGGCGCGTCTTCTCCATCTCGGGAGCCAGCTGATGCGGCGTCGTCCCCCTCGTCCGCCTCGGGAAAGAGGTCACCCTCGAACAGCCCGGCGAGTGTCGCAGCAGTACCCTCGGCGGCGGCGTCAGCCCACTCGACGATGGCCACCACTGCATCATCCTCGAGGTCCTCGGTGACGATGTAGCCCGCAGCCAATGCCTCGAGGTCGACGAGGAAGTGCGTCGAGATGACGCCGATGGTCTTCTGCACGCCAAGCCGCAGGGTGCCCTTCAGGCGCTTGGTGACGCAGTCGCCCAAGGCCCTCAGGCGGCTTGACACCGAGCTTCCCGAAGGAACCTCCTCGCCCTCGAGCTCTCGGCATGCGGCGATGGCAGCCCCCTCCAGGCTCTCGAGGTCCTCCTGGGCCTTTGAGTAAGCAACCTGAAGGGAGTCCACGGACGTCGACGTGTCGGCCACGACTTTCCGCAGCTCTGAAACAAACACAGAAAACACTGAGATAAGGCTCGATGAACCCAAAACTGGCAAAAATACAGTGGTAAGATGACTTACCCTCGACCCGCCTCAACTCATCCGCTAGAAGCGCATGCATGGCGCTAGCCTCCTGCTGGAGCGCCCTCGCGCGCTGTGCGCTCCTACTGCAGCTCGGCCTGCACTGCAGAGAGCGACGCGTCCCTTAGCGCGAGCTGGGACCGCGCGTCCTCGAGCGCCGCGTGCTCTTGCTGGAGCCGCCCCTCTGCCGCCGCGAGCACCTCGGTCTTCTGCTGCAGCGCGACGCCCAATTGCTCGACCTCTTGGGCCTTCTGCTCCGCTAGCGCCCTCTGAGCGTCGCACTCCTCGGCCACTCGGGCCAGGCCCTCCATTGCCGCCAATGCCTCCTCCTTCTCCTTGAGCACAGCGCCCAACCTCGAGACCTCTTGGGCCCGCTGCTCTGCCAATTTTCGTTGGGCGTCATGCTCGTCCCTTGTACGGGTCAACTCCAATTCACGCTCCTGGCCATCGGCTCGCGCCTCAGCCAGCACCGCACGGAGCTTATCCACCTCGAAGTGGAGCTTGTCATTCTCCTCCGTAACCGGCTAAGGTGGGCGTGTTGCCGGGCTATGTAGGAGATCTTGTCTCCCGCAAGCTCCTTCAGTTGCTGCCCAAGAAGAATATGCGATCAGAATTCATGCACGAACGCACAAAAGGCACCTAACAACTTAAGGATTAATGGGCTTACCTGGTGGATGGCGAAGCTCCTGGACGTGTGGAGAGCGAGGGCGTCGTCGAGGGTGCTCTGCAGAGCAGACCTGGCTTGGCGATACTCCTCCCATAACCCCCGCTCCACCTCCGTGGCTTCTAGCAGCGTCGGGGGGAGCCCGGGCAGGTGAGGCTCCAGCTTGGCCCAAGCATCCACCGGCTGCGAGGCCCCAGGGAAGTCTTCCATGGCCACCAGGGCGCCCCCATCGCCCTCGATCGCGGCCGGGTCAGAGACGGCCCCGGTCTCGACGATCACCTCGGGGGCGGCTGCCGCTGTTGGTGCAGGCAGGCCGTCGCCTCTGACTTCGAGAGGCGGGGTCATGCCTGCGGTACGCTCCGACGGCGCCATGTCTGCAGCCTCAAGCCGCGGCGCCACCACCTCCGTGGTCGGTGCCACCTCCGTCACGACGCCGGGGGCCGCCAAGGCCGGAGCCTCCACTTCCGGTGCTCCCGCCGTAGCCTCGCGCTTGGCTTCCCTGCCATCGGTGGCCTGAGTTGCGCCTCCAGTGCGGTTTGGGCTTGCCGGCTCCACGACATCGCCTGCGTGCGTGGGCGCTTCCACCACCACCACGTCTGGGGCCGCATCCTCCGTGCGGCCCGCGGCGCCGGCGCCCACGGCGTTCTTGCCGCGATCTTGTAGCCCCCTGCGCCAGCGCCGCTTGATATCTGGCGACAATGGCCTCGACTGATGGGGGTAGGCCGGCCGAGGGCTGCGCCGGCGCATGTGGAGTGGCGCACGCTCCCAGCTTGAGCGCCTTGGTGGGCGCGAGTGAGGGGGAGTAAGCGCGGCAGTCCGGCTTCCAAATAGAAATGCAAGACAATAAACAATGAAAGCAGGACCAAAAATAAATGGCAAACAAACGGGAGTGGAACTCACCGAGTCATCACCGACATCTTACGCTTCCTTGATCCGCTCGAGGGCTGCGCACCCCTCGAGCTGGGTGGGGTTGGGACGGTGCGGAAGGGGCAGGCGCGACGGGTGTCCGTGCCCTCGAGTGCGCTGGGGCATCGAGGGCCCCTTGCCCACCCCCGAAGCGGGCGCAGATCGAGCCTACGCGGCGACAGGCGCGGAGTCTTCCACCTCCACCACGGCCGCCGGTGGAGATTCCATGAGGTCGTCGGACGAGTCCTCGTCTGGCTTGGGGGTACTCTTCGGTGTGGTTAGCGGGGAGCGGCCCTCCGTCTCCCACTTGCGGTTCTCCTTTTCGTGGGCGAGCTTGCGCTGTTGTTTTCGCTCGTGCTTCTTCTTCTCGGCGTGCTTCTGCACCTTTCGCCTCTCGGCATAAAGACGATTCGCCTCACGAACTTCGGGGAGAGGGGGATCCGAACGGTATCCCTTGCGAGACAACCCCTGAAATTGACATTACATTCAGATACAAGTAACACAAAGAGAAATCGAATTGATCAAGCCTCAAGGGTGAGTCACTTACGAATCGGAGGTGGCCCACCTCGGGACGCATCTTGACGGCCCAAAGGGCCGCGTCGGAGTAGTCCAGCTTGGACCACTCCACCGCACGCTTCGCCCTCTAACTAGCATGGGTCACGAGAAGCAGCTCCTCCGACATATGTGAGCCCTCGAAGGGGACCCTCGGCTTCAACTCATAGATGGGGACCTTCCTCTCCATCAGAGGCACCATCCTTTGCCGGTGGAAGTTGGCGATGACGGGCGCCACGGTCAGTCCCTCCCTCGCCAGAACTCGCAACACGTCAGTGAAGACCACGAGCTTGGCCTGGTGGTTGACTGGGGACATGTCGTGTGACCAGGTGATGCCCTTCTCCCGAAGGACTTTGCCCGTGTACACCGGAAGCCGCCCGCCGTCATTGCGTAGGTAGAACCACCCCTTGTCCCAATCTTGGTTGTTGGAGGTCATTGTGTAGGGGATGTACAGATTCCTCTAGGGCTCGCGGGCGTGGATGGCGAGGCCACCGGTTCGAACGGCCTTCCTGACCCCTCGCGTCTCACTGGCGGTCGTGTGAAGTTCACCCAGAAGAGGTGAACCCACAGATCTCAGTGCGCCTCAACCCCCAGGTACCCCTCACAGACGGCGATGAAGACCACCGCCTGCGAGATGGCATTAGGGGCGAAGTTGTGCAGCTCCACCTGGTAGTGCTGACACAACCCGCGCACGAATCACCCTGCGGGGGCGCCGAACCCCCGCTCGTGCAGCCGCGCCAGGCTGACGATGTAGCCCGGCGGGGGAGACGGCTCCCCGTGCGACGCTGGTGAAGCGATCCACTCCGGCTTCTCCGCAGTTGAAATCTTGGGCAATAGCCCAACTTTGGCGAGGCTTGCGAGGTAGCTCGCGTCCGCGGTGGATGGGCTCCATGCTGCGGGGTCCCTAAGATGGGCTGAGCGGTGCGGCCGGGCAGAGCTCGGAAAGGCGAAAGCCGGTGGGAAGGTGGAGTTTCTTTCTCTCTTCTTCCCTGCGATAGAGCTCAGAAAGGCGAAGGCAAGGGGGATGAATGGCTAAGGTAAAAGGATTAACTCCTCCGATTCCTCGTTTTATTCCCCGGCGCAGTTAATGCGGCAGGTGCGGCTCTCACCGACGACTGGGCCCCATCACGGGCGCTGCCCACGCCTGAAAAGGCATGCCCACTCCACATGCGCCGGGCCACGTCAGCCACGTCTGCGCGCACGACCCGGTCAAGCCGAAGTCCAAGCAGTGGCGTCCCCACGGGAGTTCCTTCCGAGGTAAGGCACCTCTTCGTGAGGCCCCACTGATCAGGGGTTCGAAGCTTGGCCCATCGGGGGTTCGACAGGCGCCCTCGATCCACAGAGTCAGGGGCAACCCGGGCACGCTCAATCGAGCCTACCCACGAACGCGGAGTTCAGGGGCGCCCGGTGCTGCGTTCAAGGCCAGACAAAGGCAGCCGGCACTAGTAGAACTGTTAATATCTATGACGTTTTCCTCGTGACATTTTCAACAATCGTCATTGAAAAATATACATCTATGACGAAAATTTGTCTTTCGTCATGGATCTATGGTGACTGCCCTCAGCCACTACGAATTTATGACAAAATTGATAAAAACGTCATAAAGCAAATTATTGTATCGTCATAGAAAACTATCCTCGGGCTGGGTTATCTTTTTTACATGCCTGTCATATGATGTTGTAGCAAATCGTCACGGATATGATAATAAAAAATGGAGACACCTTGGAGGAAAAAAATATGTCATCGAGTACCACCTGTGCCATTTTAAAATCGGCGGAAAAAATTTTGTCAACTTAAGGAATTGAACCCACGACCTCTCAAAGACAAACTGAATGCCTTACCGCTAGGCTATTTTACCTTTTATGTAGCATGGTGGCATTTTATGTTTTTATACCGTCGTTTCACCATTTTATGAGTTTGTGGAAAAAAATTAGCAAAACAAAGAGGGGCGTGGGGGAGTCGAACCCGTGACCTTACGGAGACAAAAAAGATGGCTCGCCACTGGGCCACTGCAACCTTTTGTGCTTAGTGATGGTATTGTAGTGTTTTATATGATGTTCTACTATTTTATTGGAATAATCCACGGCAAAAAGAAACTCGGCGCTGGGAAGACTCGAACCTCTGATGACGCCACCGAGCCAAAGAGGATGACTTATCACTCGACCACTGCACCCTTTTGTGTTTATTGATGGTATTGTAATATTTTATATGTTGTTCCTGTTGTTCTACTGTTTTATTGGAATAATCCACAGCAAAAACAAAAGGGGCGCCGAGAGGGGGAGTCGAACCCCTAACCTCGTGCATTTCCAGAGGATGGCTTACCGCTGGACCACTTGCCCTTTGGTGCACAGTTTTGGTGTTGTAACTTTTTATTGGCTGAGCGGCTTCACCATGGATCCGTGCAAACGCGAGGCCCTTATAACGCCACGTGGAGGCGCCCCTTGATGCCGTATGATAGCATTTAACTTTTCTCTTTTTAATCTGGAATTGAATTTTGTAATTGGTTTTTCTATCTCATAAGAACTCCAAATTCGGTGGTTTGTTTTTCTAAATTTTTCTAAATTCATGATCTTTCATGTCATATCATTTGTTTTCATACTTATTTCCATTTTCATTTCGTTTTTACATAACTTCTTTTCTTGCACCGAAAGAGAATTGATAAACCATATTTTTCTATAACAATTGGTCATCTAACTTCATATTTTGTAATGTTATGATGAACATAAGGTTATATCCAAGTTTGAGTTCCGTATGAGTTCGAAAATGTAATGGGCTACTTAAATCTCAAAGTTAGATTAGAGTTATAAGAAACTATGTGAGTGATGTATCCGATTATGAACAACGTATAGTCTTACTTCACTAAAAATATCTAAATTTTTTATGGCAAGATTATAGCCCAAAAGTATGTTGTCATATCAATTTATACATTTTTTTTAGAAATTTTGGATATTATTCTAATTATTGCGTGGTAATCTTGAGAAAGAAGTTTGAATTGTCCATAGAAGACAGTTAAATTTTTCATGTATCTTTATGGCATGGAATAGAATGGAACATATGAGCCTAACTTTAATCTTTATGCAATTTTTGGTATCTTGCTAGGTGCACATGTAGTTCAATTTGAAACTAATTTTGATAACTGTTGGCGGTCGTTACAGCCCAAATCCGACCACCAATACTCGGGAATAAATGAGGTTATATGCAACATTCCATGCACTTAGGTTTTATTTCTAATAAAGTTCCACGAGTTTTGGTGAGTGTCACTTGTGCAGGTACAACTACGACAAATATGTGCTATTGGGGCCGAAAATGAGCTAATCGGCCGAACGACTCTGTTCGGCCGGTTACCCCCCCTTAGCCATACAAGCTGCCGGGAGCCGTCCACATCACCGATGACCAAGCGGACACAACGTACGACACGTGGACGACCGCCAACTCATTCCGGACCCACGCCATGTCATCCTGGGCCCACACAACAAGTTCCACATCAGCAGAAGGCGGCCCAGGACAGCCAGGACACAGAGGCGGTGCTGGGGAGGGCTGGCCTTGGGCCAGGCCCGTTCGGCCGAACAGGCCCGTTCGGCCGAACCGACCCCAGGCCAGCACCGCCTCCCCAAGGCTAATCCCAGGCGTCCAAGCTAAGGCGGTGGAGATCAAGGGTTCGGCCGAACCCCCTGGTTCGGCCGAACCAACCCTGGCGCCCGAATTGCTAGGGGGTACCCCCTGGTCCCTTGGCGGCTACTCCAGCCCCAACCGTCCTATGCAACTATAAATAGGACCCCATACCCCCTCTTGTAACACACACCAAGCCATGGAGCTCATTTCCACTTTCATTCTAGTAGAGTTAGGATAGTTTAGTTGGGAGTTAGAGTTGAGTCGAGCTTTGCCTCGGAGGTTCCGGAGTCGTCTTCAGAAGCTCTGGTAATAGCTCTTGTATCTTCTACTTTTCCTTTTGTAAGACATTGAGTATCAATATAGTTATCTTTATCACTTTGCCTTTGTCATTTATATCTTGCTTCTACTTTATCCTAGTTGCAGCTTATATCTTGTTTAGACTATAGTCAGTTATAGTTCTAGTGCTTGTAGTCTTGTTTAATTCTTTGTCTTGGCTGGTTCTTCGATCTTGCTTGATACAGGAGGTGAATTGTCACCAAGAGTATTGACAAGGTTGCTTGCTCTTGCTAGCAGAGTAAGTAGTCGTTGCCTAGTGTAGGAGTGGTTCCTAGTCTAGTCGGTGGCCTTAGTTTATTCCCGTCACAACGGAGGTGGTAGCCGGGAGGTGGTGACAGCCCTTTCGGTCTTCGTAGCCCATCACGTTAGTTCCGGTCCGTAGGATCCCCTAGTTGGGAAATAGTGGCACCCCTTCTCATCCCTTTCTGTGTGTTCACCGGTTCCCTTGTCCCGATGCTAAGACACTAGAGTTATCCCAGATCTCCTAGTGCTGGCTCTGTAGCCGCTGTATCTCTAAGCTAGAGTGACATAGGTAGATAAAGTATCCAGGAGTCCTCTATCTCTTCTCGTTGTCCTCCCAGCTATCTATCTCTTCTCTCCCTTACCTGAGTATCCCTTGAGCTGTGTGTCCGGTATATCCACTCCTATCCAATACCGTTATCCCCTGTCTTGTCTAGTCGTGTACCCTCCTCTGATAGTCTCGAATATCTGTTCACTTGTAATCTTGCCAAAGCTTCCCTGCGGAAATATAAATTACGATACCTCGGGATACTCTCAGGTGAAGTGCTACAGCGGTGATTCTGTGCGCTTGCAGAATATTTCTATATTTTACTAAGTCATAAGGAAAACCACTGAAACACTCCTTACCCCAGTACCAGGATTCTCAATTCTGATATTGGATCGTAAGAAGTGCCAACAAGCATTTCTGGCGCCGTTGCCGGGGAAGTCTTTGGCTAGATTACTTTTGAATTTTTATCTTGAGCTATCTTAGTTGAGTACCGCTACTCAAGCGGGTTTATCCTTGCTCTGTTCGTTGGTCCTTGTGGAGCAGAGCAGTGCATGACTGGTTTCCAACTACCGTCAAACTTCCAAGAAAATCCGGAGTCATTTGTGAGGAAAGTACGACCTCGTGTTGTACCTCCTCAGAAGCAACTCCTTCCGACGAATCCAGTCCTTCCCGTCGTTGACCAGGCTACATCGAGGATGGCAACCAAGACGATCCGTGAGTTCTCCGCTCCATCAAGCGAGAACGTACGTGTCGGACCAGCTCCGCCAGTCGGAGATGGTAGCTTCGAGCTGAAGCCAGCCCTCATCAACATGGTATAGGCTAGCCCATTCTGCGGCAAGCCACACGAAGATGCCAATGCTCATCTCCAGCATTTCCTGGAGATTTGCAACACCTTCACCATCCGCGGAGTAAGTATCGATGCCATTCGCCTTCGTTTATTTCCATTCTCATTATTAGGCAAGGCGAAACAATGGTTTTATGCTAACCGCGAAGCAATAAATACCTAGGATAAATGCACTAGCGCTTTCTTGCTAAAATTCTTTCCGGTTGGGAAAACCAACGCCCTCCGGAACAAAATAGCTAGTTTCCAGCAGCTAAAAGATGAAACAGTCCCGGAGGCATGGGATCGCCTCCAGGACTATATTTCTGTTTGTCCTCACCATGGTATGCAGAGTTGGTTCATAATCCAAACTTTCTATCACGGGCTGAGAAACTCTGCCCGTGAGTACCTGGATGCTGCTGCTGGAGGCTCGTTCTTCTCTCTTGAGGAGAGTCGTGCGAAGGCCCTCATAGAGAAGATGGTTGGGAACCAAGGTTGGTCCGACGACCGGACTCAACCAAAGACCCGAGGAGTTCACTAAGTTGAAGCTCTGGACATGCTCGCTGCCAAGATGGACCTCCTGATGAAGAAACTGGAGGCCCCTGCTCTAGAAACGGTGCAAGCCATGGACGCTCGCATGACCTGCGAAGTCTGTGGCAACACTGGTCATTCGGGGAATGACTGCCCCGAAACGCGAGAAGATGCCCACTACGTCAACAACTCCAACAACAACGGGTACCGACCGAACAACTACGGCAACCAAGGCTGGAATCCGTGCCCAAACCTCCCTTTTGAGAGGCCTCAACAAGGTAACAATTTCAATTCCAGCAATTTCAATAATCAGCCGTCTCTTAGAGATCTTGTGTTTGGCCAGATGAAAATAACTGAAAACATCAATAAAAAGCTTGCTGCTAATGATAAAACTCTGGAAAGCATAGACTCTAGGATGGAATCATTTTCTTCTTCTATGAAAAGTCAATTGAGCTTTAATAAAATGATAGAAACTCAAGTCGCTCAGTTAGCTGCTGCTGTTCCTGTCACTGAATCGGGGAAGATTCCGGGGCAACCCGAACCTTCCATCGAGACAGTGAATTCCATCGCTACCAGGCATGGTAAGATGTCTCGTAGTGTCTTCTGAACTAACCACGCAGGGAAGGTCGCACGCATCCAAGTGCTGACACCAAGATGGACCTACCTGCCGAGAGCTGCAAAAAAAGGCGATCATAAAGACCTCTCCGGACAGGAAGGAAGATCCCGGAGTGCCCATCATTCAGTGCACGATCTGGAATCGTCGCATTGATGATGCACTTTGTGATCTGGGGGCAAGCGTCAACATCATGTCTAAGGTATTATTTAAGAAATTACGCTACCCTACTTTGTCACCTACTACTGCCCAGGTACAGCTTGCGGACTCAACCATCCGCTACCCCAAGGGGGTGATCGAGAATGTACCGGTCCGGGTCTGGGGACGATATGTCCCTGTGGACTTTGTTGTCCTCGACACGGGGAACGAGCATTCATTTCTCCTTGTGTTGGACCGACCATTCTTGAACACCACCCGGGCTAGGATCGATATGGATGCGAGAGAGATCTCGTTCCGTATCGACGGAAGGTTGACTTACTTCAAGTTTCAACCCCGGGAAGAGAAGAAGGCAGAGCCACTCACACCGGAGCAGAGGAGCGCCGAGTGTTTCCTTAAGGCTCTCATTAATGGAGAGCTGGAAATACTCGGTGGTGAGTAGCTCAAATGGAACGAGCCACCAAAGCTGACGGGTGCAGAAGAAATGGATTTCCTCGTAAAGAAATACGAGGAAGAACAAGCCCTCTCGAATTCTCCAGAGACGCCGATCCCACCGCCATCGACACCGAAGAAGAAGAACAAGAAAATGTGGCGGAAGAAGGTTGCATCATCTGAGTCATCCACTCCGGGACCGGACGATGACAAGAACAACTGAAGACAGGAGAAGTCCCGCTCGCGGACTTAAAAGCTGAGCTCTCACCGCGAGGAAAACCGGTATGTATCCCATATTTCCCTTCCAATTTTTAAATTTCCAATTGCATATGCATGTTTCCCTTTCCAAAATAAATGAACCACTTGAGTAATTAATTTGAGAGAGAGTAGAAAATTTTGCAAGCTTGGTTAGAAATAATTGGACACATGCTGAAATTTTACCTAGGGTGGATGTAATTGGTAACTTTTATAATTTTCATCCCTTCTAGAACATTTCCAATTATTTACCATCACCACCAACCAGCAACAAACATGTCTACCCCACTAAAAATGGCTGCACACTCACCAATTATCACAAACATGGCAGCATGGGGATGACTCCACTAATTTCCACTTTGGTCATGTCACATTTCCATCTCACCTACCACTAAAATCCACTAAAAATGTCCTTGGAAATTGATGGCCACACAAACTTGGAGTGGAAACAAAGGCATGTGAGTGCTGCACTCACATGGGAGTGCCCTGGCCACCAGGCCTGGTTCGGGCGAACCAAAGCCTTCGGGCGAACTGGCCAAGGCCCTCCCCTCGGCCTATAAATTGCTGGCCAAGCTTCCTTGCTTCCTTGCACCATTCACACACTCATACATTCTGAAAATTCTGCTAGGAAGCTCTCTCTCTCTCACCTCTTTGCTCAAGTGCTTGCTCAAGTTCTTCCCCAAGTTCTTGCTCAAGTTTTGGTTCACTTGCATCACTAGAAAATCCCAAAAATATTTTGCTCTTGTTGTGATCTTTGTGCTGAAATTCTTGACGATTTTGTGGTGGTCACCGACACCCACAAGAACGACTAACCTTTTGTGGTGGTTTTCATCCCCGCAAGAACTTCTAACTATCTTGAACGACTGACTTGATTTTCTTGTGCTAACCATATATATTCAGTCCTTCGGGTAGTTGTTGTTGCACTAACTTTTTGCAGGAATCATGTCAAAGTTCTTCACTTCGCTCCGTCGTTCCGCCCGGCTAGGCCGACGATTGGACGATGCTGGGAGTTCCCCAGCTCCGTCTCGAGGCTCGAGCCAGATGGACACAGACGAGCACGGAGCAGCCGGCTCGGGATGGGGCCATGCCACACCCCCGGCCAGGCAGCTCCTGAGCGAGAGTGACATCAACCTTAGAGCAGAAAGGGAGCGGAACACCTTCAACGAGCTTCGGCTGAAGGAGTTCGAGCACACCCGTGTGTTTGAGCAAGATTTGCTCAGGGACACGGGGATGGACGTAGAGTTCACGGAAATTTTCCAGGCCATTGGCTGGGAGAATTTCTGGCACATCGACGAAGAAGGTTCGTACTTGCTCACCCTTGAATTCCTCTCGACTTTGGTTTCTGAAACTGGGGGGATTCGTTTTCGGTTCTTCAACCAAGAGTTCTTCTGCTCTTGGAGGGATTTTAGTTCGGGTCTCGGATTTTCAAGTCGTTGTTCATTAGACCCGAACAAAGCGCTTAAAAGATTTGCCGGGTGGCATTTTGGAAAAAGATTTCGGGGGATACCAACTGTCATGCGCCACGCACGAACAGCATACATAACCCCACTTTACGTTTCATGCATCGTTGGGTGTCTATGACGGTATTCCCTCGGGCAGATTTGCGCCCTGTCAACACCATCGAGTTGCGGGTTCTTTTTGCCATGGTCAAGCAGATTCCCTATTCACCTGTGAAAGACATAACCCCACTTCTCTAGTCACTCGCCTCGCTAACCACCTGGGCATCCTTCTAGGCGCCCGGCTCACGTACATCGAGACAGCACGTTCCGTCGTGGATGCCGAGCACATCGTGCAAGCCCACATGATATGGCGGACGCCTGACGCAACGCTGGCAATGATTTACCGTGGATATACAACTGAAGTGCCTTTGCCCTGTGCAGCACTAAGGTTGTATACCACGCCGAAACTAACTCTTCAGTTGAGGACCGAGTCGGACGACTCTCCACCTTGGAGAGAGCGCGCTCGGCACAGCGTTGCAGGTGACGGACCTGTCACGAGGGGACGAGCCAGGCGTGATGCTGGGCTCGCCACCTCACAGGAGCCGGAAGAAGCACCACAAATGCCGCACCGACACACTTCCGCTTTTGAGGCCACCTACGACATGTACACCGGCGCTGGGACGTCCGGAGCAGGAGGCTCCGGGCAGCATCAGGAGCCGAACTACTTCACCTCAGGACGCTGGGACTACGGCCAGGACACGGACTCTATGTGGTCCGGGAGTCGGTATGGAGGGGGGATACGACAGTGCCTCCAAGCCATATTACCCCGGATACTCACAGTCTGCACGCTTCGACTACGGCCGGGAGTTGTCCTACATCTCCGACCGAGTCGAGCTCATCGACGACCGTACCCGAGAGATTCAAGACACGCTAGCCCGCCATTCTCAGTACCATCAAGAGAATAGTGGGATGGTGGCGTCTATCCAGCACGACGTCCACGAACAAGCAGAACAGCTGAGCCAGTACCTTTCAAGGCTCAACCCCTACCAATGAAGAGTCCAAGCTTGGGGGAGGACCCCCACCAGGTATGTCCCGATTTATCCAGCACTTTGATCATTTAATTTCCCTTTCATTTCCCTTCATGATAGTTTGCATTTAAAAAAATGAAAATATCAAAAATATTTCCCTTAAACAATATTTCCCTTGAATAAAATAACTCCCAACTATGCATGGAATGAATCATATGCCTCTCACCTTGGAAATGATGAATAGTTGCTCTGTCATTAATTTTGCAAGTACTTTGTTTCAACTAGTTGCTAGATTGTGCTTGAGTTATTTGGCATGAGTAAAAATGATCATGAAAACCTTGTGGGAGCACATGCTTTATTCCAAGTCTAAGTTGTTGTGGGGATTGATATAGTGAGAATTTGGTTAAATTCTATTCTGCTTTTAGTACGGGGAAAATCTCGGAAATTTATGCTTTCAAAATGAAACATGTTCCTCATTGGTCAAAATACCTACCAGAGCCATATGATAAGCTTAGTTGAAAATTTCTACTCGTATGCTGCTTGTTATCTTAGTGAGCTTTGTCAAATTGTTGTGACCTTTGAGTGAAGCTTTCATATTCTTAAAGATTGAGACCCACTTACACACACCACCTCTCACTTGCAATTCCTACACTAGGAGTTAGCAACATTTTACATCATCCATCCACAAAAATAAATGCTCCATGTTCTATGATCTCCCTCTCCAAATATTCTTGATAGAGACATGGGCTATGCAAAAAGAAAAGCATGCCAAAGAAGCATGGCAAAAATAAGAAAAAAAGAAAAGCATGCCAAAGGGCATGGAAAAAAGGAAGAGAAAAAGAAAAGCATGCCAAGTGGCATGGCAAAAATATGAGAATAAAAAAATAGCCCATGTTCTCAAAAATAAATCAAGGAGAGGGAAATTCATCCAAGGAGTTCCACCATATGCCATTCCACCATTCCACCATATTCCATTCCATCATTCCACCATATTCCACTCCACTCATATCCACACACTTGCACGTCTCGATCTTAAGATGTGATTTGTCTCCTCAGAGATCCGGTCTTTGACTTAGCAAAATATAAGATGCATGCATGCCTTCATCCCTTGTCCCTGAGCCACACAAAAAGCCATATTAGATGTTAGGATGAAAAGAAGGCACAAGCCTTTGGTGAGCATTCAAATACACTTGAGTGATTGAGTGTGCCAATGAGGAACAATTTGTAGTTTTCAAAACTAATGAAAAAACTCCGAGATGGGATCCTGAAAAGAGTAGAGTGGAATAAAACTGAATTTAAACTGTTCATCCCTTCAACCGCCCAAGATAAGGAGATTGCTATAAGCCCCATAGGTAAAAAGGTGATTTGAAACTTTGCCTATGATTCAAATATTTTTGAAGACTAGTTGTTTATAAAGTTACCTGCAAAAGAAATGACATTGTAGCAACTCCTGATCCACCGAGCCTAAGTATATATCTTTGCTCGAGGACGAGCAAAGAGCTAAGCTTGGGGGAGCTTGTTGGCGGTCGTTACAGCCCAAATCCGACCACCAATACTCGGGAATAAATGAGGTTATATGCAACATTCCATGCACTTAGGTTTTATTTCTAATAAAGTTCCACGAGTTTTGGTGAGTGTCACTTGTGCAGGTACAACTACGACAAATATGTGCTATTGGGGCCGAAAATGAGCTAATCGGCCGAACGACTCTGTTCGGCCGGTTACCCCCCCTTAGCCATACAAGCTGCCGGGAGCCGTCCACATCACCGATGACCAAGCGGACACAACGTACGACACGTGGACGACCGCCAACTCATTCCGGACCCACGCCACATCATCCTGGGCCCACACAACAAGTTCCACATCAGTAGAGGGCGGCCCAGGACAGCCAGGACACAGAGGCGGTGCTGGGGAGGGCTGGCCTTGGGCCAGGCCCGTTCGGCCGAACCAACCCCAGGCCAGCACCGCCTCCCCAAGGCTAATCCCAGGCGTCCAAGCTAAGGCGGTGGAGATCAAGGGTTCGGCCAAACCCCATGGTTCGGCCGAACCAACCCTGGCGCCCGAATTGCTAGGGGGTACCCCCCTGGTCCCTTGGCGGCTACTCCAGCCCCAACCGTCCTATGCAACTATAAATAGGACCCCATACCCCCTCTTGTAACACACACCAAGCCAAGGAGCTCATTTCCACTTTCATTCTAGTAGAGTTAGGATAGTTTAGTTGGGAGTTAGAGTTGAGTCGAGCTTTGCCTCGGAGGTTCCGGAGTCGTCTTCAGAAGCTCTGGTAATAGCTCTTGTATCTTTTACTTTTCCTTTTGTAAGACATTGAGTATCAATATAGTTATCTTTATCACTTTGCCTTTGTCATTTATATCTTGCTTCTACTTTATCCTAGTTGCAGCTTATATCTTGTTTAGACTATAGTCAGTTATAGTTCTAGTGCTTGTAGTCTTGTTTAATTCTTTGTCTTGGCTGGTTCTTCGATCTTGCTTGATACTGGAGGTGAATTGTCACCAAGAGTATTGACAAGGTTGCTTGCTCTTGCTAGCAGAGTAAGTAGTCGTTGCCTAGTGTAGGAGTGGTTCCAAGACTAGTCGGTGGCCTTAGTTTATTCCCGTCGCAACGGAGGTGGTAGCCGGGAGGTGGTGACAGCCCTTTCGGTCTTCGTAGCCCATCACGTTAGTTCCGGTCCGTAGGATCCCCCAGTTGGGAAATAGTGGCACCCCTTCTCATCCCTTTCTGTGTGTTCACCGGTTCCCTTGTCCCGATGCTAAGACATTAGAGTTATCTCAGATCTCCTAGTGGTGGCTCTGTAGCCGCTGTATCTCTAAGCTAGAGTGACATAGGTAGATAAAGTATCCAGGAGTCCTCTATCTCTTCTCGTTGTCCTCCCAGCTATCTATCTCTTCTCTCCCTTACCTGAGTATCCCTTGAGCTGTGTGTCCGTTATATCCACTCCTATCCAATACCGTTATCCCCTGTCTTGTCTAGTCGTGTACCCTCCTCTGATAGTCTCGAATATCTGTTCACTAGTAATCTTGCCAAAGCTTCCCTGCGGAAATATAAATTATGATACCTCGGGATACTCCCAGGTGAAATGCTACAGCGGTGATTCTGTGCGCTTGCAGAATATTTCTATATTTTACTAAGCCATAAGGAAAACCACTGAAACACTCCTTACCCAAGTACCAGGATTCTCAATTCTGATATTGGATCGTAAGAAGTGCCAACAATAACCACGTAGAAATTTATTTAACATATAATAAATAGTAAATCAATTCTAAAATTCTTTAAACTTTTAGAAGATGACTCATATGTAGTCTATTACATATAAAAAATGAGTTCGTATATATAAGATAATTATTCTTATGTGTTACTTCACAATGATGCAATAAAAAGAAAAAGAAAAGAAAAAAGTTAAATAGAGAAGAAGTGAAACAAGGCCTGTTTCGGCCCGAACGGCCCAACTATCTCTGGCCGTCCGTTGTCAATCCGATGGCTCCGATCGCGGTCCCAAGTTATAAAATGAGCTGCAACCCTAGCTTCCCTCTCTTCCCCTCTCTCCCTCCCTCCCACTCCTGAGTAGTTCCCCTCCCCCTCCGAGCTCCCACCCCCTCCGCGCCCGCTCTCTGCCCCCTCAGATCCCGCTCCGCCGCTCCCTCCCAGCCTCAGTTCGCCGCCAGCCCAGCCGTCGCCGCCCCTTCCAGCCACGCAGCCTACGCGCGCCGCTGCGAGGATGCCATCGCGCAGCCTGGATGGAGGCCGAGCGCCGTTTCCTGGCGTGCGCCGTTGCCGCCGGGGTCGAGGCCGCCTTCCTCTACAGAGGGTCTCCACCGAGGTGCAGTAATGGAGTGCGGTGTGGCTCACATGGTGGTGGCCGCTGCCTGAGATCCGGGAGGCTACGACAACGACGGCGAGACTAAGCCCGTCGTGGTCGTGCCAGATCCACACGACAGGGCTCATGCCGGTGGCTCGTCGACGCATCAAGGTGAGGCGCCTAACCTAGGGTTAGGGTTACTGACTGGGGATGTGTTCTAATGTCGGGATTTGTTTCATGAATCTTGAAATTGATTAGGCTGGCTTGTGGGCGAAGGGATTAGGTGTTGATCTGTGTGCCAAGCATATGTGGATCCTGACCTACTGTGTTGCTGTGTTGGATTTAGCTTCAGTTAGTTGTGTGATTTGGGTCCCTGCGGGATAGGATTTGCCCTTGGGAAATTTTGGTGGCTCGGAGTTTGTACTCTTCCACTTTCCATGATATAGTGTTTGGTACTTTTGATTTCTAGTTCAAGTTCAGTACCGAATAACCTGTTGTTTGCTGTTGGTAGTACTGCAATTCCTTCTGTGCTCAAAAGGTGGTTCTCGATCTGTGCAGTTGCTTCTGTTCAAATCAGAGGTTGAGATTTTCCATGTACTCTCTACAGCAAATGGTTGATAGCAGCATTGTGTCAGCTTTCTTTATTGGAAAAAAAGAACTGTGTCAATTTGTTAGGACAGTGCAGGGTGTAGGGCCAAATGATAGGGCCGGTGCAGGGTGCTGATGTTGCTGTGTGTCTGTTAGGGAGCCATCATGTGTGCAAAGTTGAGTGCTCCCATCATTATTTGTTACCGAATAACCTGTTTTTGCAAAGTGATTGCCATTCCAATCTTGGACCTATATATTTGAATGAGATTCTAATGAGATGCTTTTCTTTTTGTTGTCTGGGCTGTTCATTTTTCAGCACCGAGGGCGATGGAGAAGTGCAAGAACATTTGTTGATCGAGGAAGGAAGAAGGCGTTGCAAGCGTCCGGTATTAACTGCAAGGATGGCTCACTCTTTATCATAATGTTGATGAGTTTACTACTCTGCCCTCCCTATGGGTATGTTAATTTGAGTTAACCCTGTACCTTGAAGCCTTTCATATTCCCTTTCCCTTTGTGGTTCTGTTCGTAGGATAAATGATAACTGTGATCATATACTTGTTAGTTTTTACAGAACATTCTTTGCATTGTCAATCACATTATTTTTGTAGTAATCAGCTTGTTGTCTTTGGTATCCTGTTGTTTGTGCTTTAACATGTCTAGCTGCTATTCTTTCTGTCACTTGTCATTAGCACAGAACAAAACTCGACACTAGAAAAACTCATAATGCTGTAAAATGCTGCTGTTATGTTTATGTTGGCATCCTTGCATGACTATTTTTACAAAGTACCAGATAATTGTGTGGAAGTCTTGGCTGCAGTTATATCATGCTTTTTTTCATACTAGGTTGCAATAATATTTGAACATTGAACCAGCAAAGGTTGCATCTATGGTGCTCCTTATGAACAAGTGCCCAATTTGTCCTATCTTTTGTGCACCATTTTACGCATCTCTCTATGGCCCTTACAGTTTTGATGTTAAGGTGAAATTATCCCATTTTTTTGGCAGCTGCATTTATTGACGCAATTGAAACAATATATTTGAGTCCATGTTCTTATCATATCTGTTTCTTGTAGGTACCCATTCGACCTCGTTGAAGGCTTCAGGCAGGCTGATTGCAAATTCGACAAGCTGGCATGATAGCAGTAAAATTAGGATTAAAAATGTAGTACTTTCTGTGAAATGTATTTACTTTGTGTCAACTGTTAATGGGCATGTAGTACTTTCTGCTTGTACAATTGCTGCTATATAAATAATTTTGATCTTGCTTACTGATGTGGCATTGAATAATTTTTTTCGCTCTATAGATAATTTTGGGTTGAAATTTGGAAAAATAGGGTCTGTAATAGAAAGTAGAAATTAGAAATTATGTCACCAAAACACACCACGTGGACCAATCAGAACGCGCCACATGGACCAATCAGAACGCACCATGTGGACCAACCAGAATGCCCCACGTTATTGTCCAGGTCAATGTCGCCACATCAGCGTCCAGCGCGGAACCGACCACGTCATCAGCCAGCGTGGCACTGAGCCACGTCAGCTGCCAGCGTGGCACCTAGCCACGTCAGCTTCTAGCGTGCATGGCGCCACGTGGCAGTCACTTTCATGACGAAATTAGTGACGATGTTGTCTACTCATAGAAGACGAGTTGTTACATGACGAAAACCGTGTAGGTCATGGAAAACGAGTAGTTCTGTGACCAAATTGCGTGATTCATCACGGTGCGTCAAATGTGACGCTCGTTCTGTGACGATCTCAGAATCGTCATAAAGTCGTCACAGAAGAGTTTCAATGACGAATTTAGCATGTACTGTGACGAATGATGTTTGTCATTGATGTGAACTTATGTACTAGTGCGGGTGAAAGGGTCCGAACGAGGGAGAGCAACGAGCCCTCGACTCCTATCGAATGGTGTCGAGCCCTGCCCGGCAAACCTTTGCAAGTGCTTTCATGAGACGTGTCTCCGGACCACGAAGCCAACCCTTACCGAACGGGGCTCGGACGTCCATTTGAACCACCTGTTAACAGCTCACCGAGGCATCCATGCCTTGTCTCCCGCTCGTGGGTAGCATGGATTCCTTCACCCCCTCCTCCCTACGCAAGGGCGACGAGGGTCGTACCATGAAGATGAGGCAGGCCCCTGATCGACCCCGCTTGGGCCAGGGCTTGGGGGCTCCTCGCACCATGGCTAAAGCCTCTTCGGGCAAACCATGCTGTCACGTGGGTACGAATTCTCATACCAGGTCAGCCCCCTCGAGTGCTCGAACGAGTACTTTGGAAGAGTAGTTCGTGTGGGGGCAACGTTATCGGGTCAGCGTAGATTGCCGATGCCAGCTGAAAGAATGCCAAAGCCGGCTGGAACAAACGCTGGACGAACGCGTCACCCAACGGATCACACGCCAAAGTGCTCACAGCCCTTGGACGAGTGTGTTCACTCATCCGAGGCTTCAGGGGCTACACCCGCGGGTGCGCTAGTGCGCCCCCCACGGAAACTCTTGAAGAGTCAAAAGGAAACTCCACACGAAGTGCCCGAAATGATGTCACGGAGGCACAAGCCTTTGCCGGACTAATCTACGTCCAGCCAAGGCTCGGGGGCTACTGTGGGCGACGGTCTTAAGGGGTCCCCTAACCCAAGGGATAATCACCCCGAAAAAATGCAAATAAATCACAGTGAAACCCCCATGGGCCAAAAGAGGACCAGAACGTGCACAAGGCCCACACCACATGATGGCCCAACAGTCGCTCAAGCCCCTCCCATCGAAGGACCGACGCGCAGGCTTCATCTCCGCCTCGCTCGAGGGTCTCGGCCCCCTCGACCGAAACACTGTACAAACTCCGCTTCGCTCGGGGGTATCGACCTCCCTCGAGCAAGCACCCCAACTCCGCATCGCTCGAGGCCACCCTTCCTAACAAAAAGCGCCCATTCACCTCGCCTGACAGGGGCATTTAATGCTCGGTGCTGCCGTAGGGCACCCAAGTCAAAAGGCAAATCGCCACCAATGCCGACTGGTACGACCCGGGGCACTTTGCGGCAAACTCTAACCACTGTGCGTCTGACGCCGGTCGCTGTGCGAGCACTACAGCACCCTGTGCGGATAGGCGAGCATCACCTCTCCGTACGGCTCTGACCATCCTTGTCTGTCCCCCATAACGGAGCCCTCGAACGAGCATGGGGAAGGCCTCGAATGGGCGTACGGGCGAAGACCGGGCACAGGAGCTGGTCGGTGCAACCGCATGGATCACAAGGTCGGGTTCCATCCGCCAACTCCGGTCACCGCTGCGCCATCCCCGGCACTGTGCGTGACCACGCGACCCTTTACCACCAACTCCACTCACCATGTCGGCTTGCGAGGCCCATACCATGACAAAGCCCTCGAAGGACACAAGAGAACCCTCGAATAGGTGAGCGAACGACGACCGAGCTCGAACATTGATCGGGATAACCCCTCAAAGATGCTTGGGGACAAGCACAGCAAACCCGTACCTTCTACAGGAGCCGCCATACCACCGTCTATGAAAGTTGGCAGAGGCTCGGCGATTTGCGCCGGGCAAAAGAATCCACAGGACGGCCTCCACGGCCGGCACCATACTCGCCAGTACCTGATACTGTAGATCTTACTGTAGAATGCATGTAACTCTGCCCCTCCTTGGACAATAAAAGGGGGAGGTAGACGCCCGGCCAAGGGCCGGCAAAAAAGGCGCGAACAAACAAAAAAAGCGCACGAACACGCACACAGACAACCAGAGTTCACAACACATCCACCGACCACACACGGGACTTGGAGGTCTCTACCTCATCTCCCACCTCGCTTGTAAACCCCTACTACAAGCACCCCGGTGTGGAGTAATACAGTGTGAGCACCCCCCTTGCTGGACGTACGGCCCCGCGGCCCGAACCAGGATAAAACCGGTGTCATTGTGTTATTCTTCGTACCAACCATCAGGAGAGTGGGTGCAGCGCGTTCATTCTAGTTAGTGTCGGGCAGCCAATCCGGACACCGACAGTTTGAATAATGAAAATACAAAAAATATTTGCTTTCAAATAAATAAATCACAACTATGCATGAAATGAATCATATGCCTCTCATTTTGGAAATGATGAATAGTTGCTCTGTCTTGTTTCTTACAAGTACCTTGTTCACAATTTGTTACTCTATTGGTGCTTGAGTTATTTTTGCATGAGTGAATAATGAACCCAAAAAAAATCTTGTGGGAGCACATGCGTTATTCCAAGTCTAAGTTGTTGTAAGGAATAATATAGTGAGACTATGGTTGAGTTATTGCTCTTGCTCTTAGTACGGTGAAAATCTTGGATGAATTTATTTTTAAAAATATAATGAAGTTTCTCATTGGTTGAAATTCTTACCAAAGTCATATGATAAGCTAAGTTAAAAACCTTTCATACATATGCTCCTTATTATCTTAGTGAGATTTGTCAAATTGTTGTGACCTTTGTGAGGAACACTTCATGCCTTCAAGATTGAGATTCACGTACACACCACTCTCACTTTCAATTCCAACACTGGGAGTTAGCAAAAGTATTTACATCATCCATCCACAAAAATAAATGCTCCGTGTTTTATGATTCCTTCTCCATCATTATCCTTGAAAAGAGACATGAGCTATGCAAAAATAAAAGGATGCTAAAAAGCTTGGCAAAAAGAAAAGAAACATGAGAAAAAACAAAAGCATACTCAAAGCATGGCAAAAAGAGAAAAAAAGATAAAAGATAAAAAAGAAAAGATAGACAACCCATGTTCTCGAAAATAAATTCAAGGACAGGAAGAATCTTCCCAAGGAGTTTCCAATATATTACACCTTCCACTCCAAATATTCACACACTTGCACTTCTTGATCTAAACGCATGATTTGATCCTCCAAAGGTTCGATATTTGACTCCGCAAAATCTGAGATACAAGTATGCCTTTATCCATTTCCCCTACCAAAGCTACACAAAAAGCTTTAGTAGATTTTAGGGTGAAAAGAAGGAAAAACCTTTGGTGAGCATACAAATACCACTTGAGAGATCGAGAGTGCCAATTAAGGAACTTTGTTTTAATTTTCAAAAAGTTTGGAAAACTTCAAGATAGGATCCAGAAAAGAGTAGGAGTGGAATGAAACTGAGTCAAGCTGTTCAACCTTTCAACCGCCCAAGACAAGAAGATTGGTACACCCCATAGGTAAGAAGGTAACTTATCACTTTGCCAATAATTTAAGTATTATAGAGCTACTTGTGCACATACACTACATGCAAGATACTGACATTGTAGCAACTCCTGATCCACGGAGCCTAAGTCTTTGGCTTTGCTTGAGGACGAGCAAAGGTCTAAGCTTGGGGGAGCTTGTTGGCGCTCGTTACGGCACGATTTCAACCACCAATTCTCGGGAATAAATGAGGTCATATGCATCATTTCATACATCTATTTTAAGTTCTAATATAGTTCCATGAGTTTTAGTGCATAAGTGATGTGCATGTACATAAATGAACAAATATTGACTAAGGGGGGCGAAAAGGCTAATTCGGCCGAACCCCCCCCCTTAGCCTATCCATATGTGGCACACTAACACACGGGCAAACATACTTGGAGGAGGTCAAGTCCATAGATTTCATGTCAGCAGTAACTGGACAAGGTCACACAGATCACTGATGTCATCAATCTGAGGCAAAGAAACACAATCTGACCAAATTCCACTGGATGGGAACAATCCTGGACATGCCCAAGGCAGATGTGGTGCGTCGGAGGGCAATCGGGCACTGGACCCAGTTCGGCCAAATGGATCAGTTTGGCCAAAGGTTTGACCGACGTTTCCAACATGCAACCGACATGCCACCGCCACCCGAAGGCAATCTGGAGCATTGGCGTTGGGGCGGTGCAGAGTGGATGGTTCAGCCAAACCCCCACAGTTTGGCCGAGCCCCCCGAGTTTGGCCGAAGTGAGGGACACCGCCCTACGGTGTCGTGCATGCTGCTCCACCTTCCACCGCCATGATCCACCTATAAATAGAGGGGTTCACCTCCCATTTCAACACACACCACTTGGGAGCAAGTCTCCAATTACTCTCTTTCAAGATGTAGAGTTAGGCTAGTCTAGTTGGGACTTAGAGTCAGGGTTGAGCTTCGCTCGGGGATTTTAGAGTCGTCTTCTAGAGTTCTGGTAAAGCTCGTGCATCTTTTTGTTGGATATGTGCCCTAGAGGCAATCAAAAACAATGTGGATACGATCCAAGAAAGGTTAGAGCCTAATGAGTTTGCATGTTTTGCAACTCAACTTTAAGCTCTTTATGAGTTTGCTTAGAAACCAAGGAATGTTTTTCTTATGAACCAAGTTAAGGTTACTTAATGGTTAAGGAACCTTACATGGTGGCTATGAAAAACATAGTAGCTAAGGCATAGGTTTCTTAAGGGTTAAGGAACCTCTTTTCATGGATAAGACTAAGGTTACTTAATGGTTAAGTAATGTCCATGGATAAGACGAAGGTTACTTAATGGTTAAGTAATGTCCATGGGTAATGTCCCACTCATTAGTACTATACGTGCGATGCTAGCACATCGATGTATAGTGTTTCAACCCAGTACGTGTGGATACTATAGAGGTGTTCTTGCAGTTGCTAGAACACTCATCAGCAAGGAGCCTATAAAGCTATTGTTCTGGTGAACTTCCTTGTGTGAGAAGGACGTAACAACGAAGAGGAGGTATTTTGTACATAGTGTGAACAAATTACATCCTCTACATCGACGCGCACGAGTTAAATCGGCTACTCCAACTCTTCTTCTGATGTGCTGCACGTCCAACGGTAACGATTCATGATCCCCTTCTTGCAAGATTATCCTAGGTGAACACGGCGGATAGAAAATTGTTTTCTGCTTGAGTAGCATGTCGGTTCCCTATAGTGTCCTACATCTGGGCGAGTACACAACATGGTATACATGATGGATCCTATGGCTGAAGCATACGGGATCACACTCATTCATTCTTTCTCATCAGATGTCAAGGGTCACTGAGTTTTGCACAGAGTAATACCATGTGACATTGGCAAGAAACCCTTCTTAGAATCTTGCATGTTGAACCGTTTCAACATTTTATCAATGTATGTAGTTTGGCATAATCCAATTAGCCTTTTTGATCTATCTCTATAGATCTTTATGCCAAATATGTATGCTGCCTCTCCTAAATCTTTCATAGAAAAACATGTTTTCAAAAAAAGATTTGGCAGCTTCAAGCATGGGGATATCATTTCCAATCAATAATATGTCATCCACATATAGGATCCGAAATATCAATGCGCTCCCACTAACTTTGTTGTATACACAATGTTCATCTTCATTCTTGATGAAGCCAAATCCTTTGACTATTTCATCAAAATGAAGATTCCAACTCCGAGATGCTTGCTTCAACCCATAATGGATTTTTGAAGCTTGCATATTTTCCTAGCATTATTTGGATCGACAAAACCTTGAGGTTGTATCATATATACATCCTCACTTATGTTTCCATTAAGGAAAGCTGTTTTGACATCCATTTGTCATATCTCATAATCATAATATGCAGTAATTCCTAGGAGGATCCGGATAGATCTTAGCATTGCGATGGGTGAAAAGGTTTCATCATAATCAACACCTTGAATTTGAGGAAAACCTTTTGCCACCAATCGTGCTTTATAGACGTGAACATTTCCGTCAACATCTATCTTTTTCTTGAAAATCCATTTACATTCTATTGGTCTTACACCATTGAGAGGATCAACCAAGTTCCAAACTTGATTGCCGTACACGGATTCAATTTCGGATCTCATGGCTTCAAGCCATCTCTCAGAGTCAAGTCCCATCACCGCTTCCTCATATGTATTGGGATCATTATTGTCCAACAACAATACATCATGCTGCTCTATTTTTTAGGAACACGTGCCCTTTCAGATCGTCATGGGATGAAAGGTTCTTCAACAGGTTGGACAGTAGTTTGTTCATCCTGTTGGGGCTCAGTGGGTGCTAAAACAATTTCAGGTGTTCCTCGTGTTTCCTCGAGTTGCACCTTGCTCCCACTTACACCCTTTGTGAGAAACTCTTTCTCCAAAAAGACACCATTCCGGGCGACAAACACTTTGCCTTCTTTTCGGTTATAAAAGTAATATCCTTTGGTTTCCTTAGGATATCCCACAAAGAAGCATTTATCCGACTTGGGAGTGAGCTTATCAGATGTCATACATTTTCAATAAGCTTCACAACCCCAAATCTTAAGGAAAGACAACCTGGGGCACCGCCCAATCCATATCTCATATGGTGTCTTTTCCACAGATTTAGATGGAATCATATTTAGTGTGAACGCAGCAGTTGCAAGAGCATATCCCCAGAAGCTTAATGGAAGATATGTTTGTCTCATCATTGATCGAACCATGTCCAAAGAAGTTTGATTTCTCCGTTCAGAGATTCATCCCATTGGGGCGTCCCTGGTGGAGTTAATTGTGGAATAATTCCACATTGCCTATGATGATCACGAAACTCATGGCTCAAATAGTCACCTCCACGATCTTTTCGTAGATATTTAATTGTCTTGCCAAGTTGATTCTGTACTTCATTCTGAAATTCTTTGAACTTTTCAAAGGATTCAGACTTATGCCTCATTAAGTAGACATAAACATATCTACTAAAGTCATCGGTAAAAGTTATGAAGTACTAAAAACCACTCATCTCCATTACGCTCATTGGTCCACACACATCAGTATGTACAAGGGCCACTAAATTGTAGGCCCTCTCACTCATATGAGTGAAAGGCACCTTGGTCATCTTGCTAAGTAAACAAGATTTGCATGTGTCAAAAGATTCAAAATCAAATGTCTCAAGAAGACCATCTCTTTAGAGCTTCTCTATGTGTTTCTTATTTATGTGACCCAAGCAACAATGCTTGATAAAAGTGGTATTTATATCATTAGGTCGCAGCCTTTTGGTGCTAATATTATAGACTTGTGTATCTTCAAGATCTATTACATAAAGTCCATTCACTAATGGACAACGAGCATAAAATATACCGGTATGATATATTGAACAACACTTGCTCTTTATCACCACCTCATAACCATCATCTTGTTCTAAACAAGTGGATGATATGATATTTTTGCTCAGTGTAGGAACAAAATAACAATTATTTAGTTCATGGACAAATCCTGAGGGTAACACCAAGGGATATGTTCTAACAGCTAACACATCAACCTTTGCTCCGTTACCGACACGAACATCCAAATCACCTCTTGCAAAACTCCTAGTCCTTTTTAGGCCCTGCAACGATTTGCAGATATGAATCATTGACCCGGTATCAAATACCCAAGATTTACAAGGATCAGTAGCAAGATTGATTTCTATAACATTAACTGAAGAATAGGAAGTCATACCTCCTTTCTTCTTCTTTTGATCTTCCATGTATTTCTTGTAGTTCCTTGACCAGTGCCCTTTATCATGACAATAATGGCACTCATCATCAGGAGAAGGACCAGCTCTAGGCTTTCTATTATACTTAAGATTTTTGCTTGAGATCTCATCTGAAGCTTCAAAGCCTTTGCCTTTAGCCTTTCACTTCCTACTCCTACTATCCTTTTTAATCATCATCACATGGTTGGAGGATTTCTTAATGCTTTCTTCTGTTGTTTTAAGCATCCCATGTAAATCAGCCATGCTCTTCTCCAAGTTGTTCATATGAAAATTCAAAATGAATGGCTCAAAACTTGGAGGTAGAGATTGGAGGATCACATCCGTAGCCAATTCTGAGTTACGAGGAAAGCCTAGCCTTTCCAGGCTCTTAATGTAACAAATCATCTTGATCACATGAGAAGTAACCGGACTACCTTCTGTTAGCCTGCACGCATACAGGGACTTAGAGATCACATATCTCTCAGCCCGTGCTTGGTTCTCAAACATGCCACGTAGCCCAACAATCATATTGTAGGCATCTACATTCTCATATTGTTTCTGAAGCTCAGAATTCATAGTGGCATCAGAGCCATTATTGCTAAGTCTTTGATATGGATCGATTGCATATTTGATATGTGCCAGTAATAGATTAGATCTATTGCTATATTGATGAATGGTTCATATGATGAACCAGTATAATTAGGCCTTCCATGGTTTATATCCTTGATATTATGGAAATAGGATTTGCTTGACAACTTCAAAGATATGATCTTTGAACATTGTCTTCTGACCAGACAACTTATGATCATCTTTGATGATTAGATTATGTTCTTGGTATTCTATTCTTTCATGTTTTTATGTTTTCATAACATGATAGAATAGATTCCCTCTCAAAAATTAAGAATGATGCCCTTTCCAACGGTTGCGCCTATAAGAGTTTTGATCGTTGATAAATAGGTCTGCCAAAGCAGGGTGCTATCTTCTATCTTAACTAAATAGGGTGGATGTCATACATCCACATGAAGACATTAGAGGGAATATGTCTTTAGAGGAACATCTTTTATTAAATTGTTTAATAAAAGATTAACATAAACATAGTGCTTAACTTTTGCCTATTTTCCTGTTGTAGAAATGGCACCAAATAGAGTTAATACCAATACCAGTTTTAATTTGTGATCAGTTCTTAAAAAAGAAAAATTATCTGGGACAAACTTTATTGATTGATATCGTAATTTGAGAATTGTTCTCAAGCAAGAGAAGAAGGAATATGTTTTAGAAGTTCCATATCCTAATGAATTGGATGCTAATGCTACTGCTACTGACCGTAGAGCTTATGAGAAGCACTGTAATGACTCACTTGATGTTCCCTACACTTTTTCCTTTTCTTTTTGTAAGACTTGAGTATTCAATATATGTTTTTTCTGAAGTTAAACTGTGGGGGAGTTCCCGACAACATTCATTACCATCCCAAAAGGAAAGTTGAGTATTAAATATATTATCTTCCAGATCACTTGAGTTATTTGTTGTACATTTATTTCACAAATAAATGTGGAATGTCTAGCCTTGGTTAGAGATATTGTAGTTTGGCTCTAGAAGTTCTCCCTAGTTCTTTATCGCGGCTAGTTCCTTGTCCTTCGTGGAGTGGATGAGTATAATTGTATACTGGTTGCTCTGGTGGGTTGCTTGCTCTTACTAGGAGGGTAAGTAGTTATTATCTAGTGTAGGTGTGGTGCCTAGACTAGATAGTAACCTTGGTTTGCATCTGATTCAATGGACGTGTGGTAGCCGGTAGGTGGTGACATCCCTATACGGCCTATGTAGTCCACTACGTTAGTGTCGGCCAGTAGGAGCCCTTCTCACCCCTTTCTGCGTGTTGCGGGCGCCGTATCCCGACGCTGAGATAATAGAAATAGGAAAGAACCATATATGCCATTTTTCTTGCTAGTCGTAATCTTTGCTGGAGATATCTTGGAGTCATTGGAACTACGTAGGAATCCTTTCGTGTCTCATTGTCCTCATACTAGCTAGACCGCTCTTCTATCTATATTGTTTATCCTGGATTTCTGCTTGTCTGTGTCAATTGTATATCACTCATATCATATCATTTACCCCCGCCTTGTTAGCTGGTGCTTTAGTTAGTAGTTACATCCTTGTTAATAGTTAATACTCTTTATCCATTTCTTCCCTGAGGAAATAAATACGATACCTTGGAATACTCCCGGGTGAAATGCTACATCGTATCCGTACACTTGCGGATTAATATCTGAACCGTAAGGAGCGTCAACATCGCCACCGCCTGAACTATTATGGCTCTGGTCTTGGACAAGTAGCTTGTACGTCTCTAGCTCACTAGTGGTTACCTAAAGGCGCTCTATCGGGAACATGGGTGATAGTATGGTTTGATCCATCGAGGACGGGTGATCCGTCGGCTATGTCTCGTTAGGCACGGTCTCATGTTGGGAGTCTCTGGAATGGAGAACTCCACACGTTGCGCATTGTTGGGTGCGATGTCTGTGCTCTGGACGCCATTGATGCCATTATCGCAGCATAATAGGGTCAATGGCGTCCAGAGCGTGGACATCGCACCCATCAATCGCAACGTGTGGAGTTCCCCATCGTAGGGACTCCTAACACGGGACTGTGTTTCAAGAGAACATAGCAAACGGATCTCCCGTTCTTGGTGAATCAAGACATACTCTCACCCATGTTTCCCATAACACCTTCCAGTAACCACTGGCAAGCTAGAGACGTACAAGCTACTTGGCCAAGACCAGAGCCATAATAGTTCCAGTGGTGGCAACAGGCTCCTGGGTTGTCATTTTAAGAACTAGGCCTGACGGAACAAAGGACGAAGCACGTGTCCCAGCTCCCTAAACCATGTTGCTAAAAAGCAAGTTTTAACATTATCATTAAAGTAAACCATTAAGTCAAAGTTAACAGTTAAATAAATGGTGACAGTAGTTGCGGCTAGCAAGGAACTACCCATATGCATGACCCCGAGACATCAAAGGACAAGATAAACAAATCTAGGTACAATATTAAAGGTACATCAATTTAGACACATGCATATGAAGATAAATAATTAAAGGAGGTGTTTAGGTAGCAAGGATTGTCCGTGCTATACTTGCCTTTATCCAAATAATAGTTGCTCAGAATCTTGAACTCTTGCTCCTCCTCTTAATCTTCCAGCTCTCAAACATCGCTCGTTCTACTAGAAGCAAGCAACGGCACCAATCATACATGCAAACAAACAAGAACAACTAAGAACAATACACTAATCAAAAGAAAAGCTTTAAAATAGTGCACTAAAGGATAGGGCTCGACATGGGACATGAACATTTGGATATTTCACATGAGGTGGAACATGCACAAAAGAAATACTAACATTTTCATCTCATAAGTCAATTATATTAATTTAATAGAGAGAGCTCATGTTTTACTACAGTGGGATAGAATAAATACCTGAATTGAATCCTATGATCCATTGTAATAACAAGTACAGCCTTGTCTATTAGCATAATATCAATAACTTGAAGCTATGAACATGCTAATTACTGGGAGCAAATACAATGAGACAAGGGTCTGACGTACGTGATGACACTGCACATATTAGCGGAATATAATTGACTAGAGAAATATTGATGGCAGGTTAGAATAAAAGAGTAATAAGGAGAAGCAATATTACGTAAATACTATGAAAATGCATGGGGCTATGCTATAGGAATTGCAAGACATGGAAGGCAGGAATAGAATAGATAAAGAAGAAAAACATGGGAGAAACTAGGATTATTGTGATAATTTTGGCCGGCTGTTCCAGTTGGGCATGTGCAGGTAGGATAGTTTTTGCTAGCTCGTATTCATATAGCTAGGCGTGCATGGCTATACATATTTAATTTGCTAGAAAGACAGGAGAGGGCTGGCGTGAGCTAGAACTCGTGATGGAAACGGAGCTGCATGCACCGGTGGTGGACAGCACTAGCGGTTCCAGCGTGCGGTAAGCAGCTCTTCTAGCACCTCTCGCTCATGCTCGGAGTCGGAGAGCATTACCTCCCGCTCCTTGGGGTCTTCCTCCTCCTAGGACTCCTCCTGGTGTCCGCCCTCCTGCTGCTGCCTCAGGCGATTATCGTCACGCCTATCTCTCCACTCCAGGTAGGCGTCCTGGTAATGAGTGCCCAAGGCGTGCTCTCAAACACGGGGTGGAAGGTAGCCACAACTGCTCTTGCGGGCGGTCACATACATGCGAGCCATCTGCTGCAGAAAGGAGACAGAGCCAAAGAGAAAATAAAAGTTTTAAAAAATTTCACAATAGATAGGGGATAGAAAGAACACCAGTTTGTAAATAACTCAACACAAATAAAATAAAAACAAAAGGAACAAGGACCGGTCAAAATCTAATAGACCATACTAACAAACACAACACTAGAGAAATTTAATTACAAACACTTGGAGGATTAAATTTCTAGCTATTCTAAGCCTATCTTGAGGGTCAACAACCTAGGGTGACAAGATATGATTCAATCTCTAGAAAGTAAATTTCTCAAATGAAAATGCTTGAAAGGAGATGAGAGAAGAAATGACCAAGTTCAAAAGACGAATTTTATCCCGTGGTATCGATGACTTGCCGGTCACCCCTAATCCACATTGAGATGGATTCAATGTTCATCCGCTTCTCTATCAAGACTCCATTCAATGTATAAGCCGGTTAGAACCAAAAAACCACTCCAAATCTCGATTCCACTAGAGTTGCTCTTCAGCTCCATCGAAGTGAGCACAATGACCTCGCACACCAATCTTCCATGGCAACTTCACAATCTTCTTGAAGTGCTCAATGGAATCACGAGCTCCAAACTGTCTAGGAGGCGACAACCTCAAGGAGTAACAAATCAACCCGCTCACTTGATGAATCCTAGTGCCATGATGATCAAATCCTTAATGCAATGCACTAGATGCTCTCAATCTCACAAGGATGCAACCTCAAAGCAAAGACAGTGAGAGAGAGAAGTTGACAACCACCAGAAGTGCTTTTCCTATCAACTTTACATCCAGCATAATCTGAATCCAAATAGCCAACTAATTCAAATTCAGCACCCTTTGGATACCAAAGACCAATATTGGGAGTGAACTTCAAATATCTCATGATTCTTTTTACGGCGGTCAAATGACACTCTTTAGGAGGAGCTTGAAATATAGCACACATACACACACTAAACATGATATCGGGCCTAGATGCGGTAAGATAAAGCAAACTACCTATCATGGATCTATAAAGTTTAACATCAACCGGTTTACTCTGTAGGTGGATCGTAAAGGTCTACATGTCCTATGGCTTTGGCGAGCCTCCTGAATTTGGTTGTAAATGTTTAGCGGAGGACATTGATCTTGTCATCCTTGTCCATCTGCCAAGGCTCGCCTTCTACGACCTTCTCATCCAGGTTGTTCAGTTTCTAGTGCATTGCGCCAGTTCTTCCTATGGGTTCCTCTTCTGTCCTCCTCCAAGTGCTTATGGCTTTCTTCGTTGGTTGGGTTTTGAGGATTTTGCTTGTGATACTCTTGGAGAGGGAATCCTTGGGTGAGGAAAGGTCTTTGGATGAGGATTGGGTGGCCAATGTGGCTAGGTATGCCGGCTCTGTGTTCGGGAAAGTGATAGAGGAAGACGACAGACTCCAGAATAAATCGAGAATTCTCGATCAAAAAACAATATTTCCGACGTTTACCTTGCGACTCCAAGATAAGATGGGATAGATATAGGTTCTAAGATTCAAATGGATGCACGTGGGGCAAAAAGGGTTGCCTTCGGGGGAACCATTAATGTTTGGCCGAAGTGGCCTAGGTTTCCCGAACAAATGTGGTTTTGGTATGCCCAGAGTGCATCTAGGAGCATATCCTTTTAGTGCGTCTCCATCTTGTTGACGGTCTTTTGCAGAATGTTCTTGATCTTCTTATTGGATTATTCTGCTTGACCACTAGTCTGGGAGTGATAAGGTGTGGCTATAATATGCTGCACCCCAAACTAGATATTCCCAGAAAGTGGAGTCAATGAGATGGGAGCCTCTTGTTGCTAATGACTAGCCTAGGGACGCCAAAGGAAGGAAAGATGTTTTCATGGGATATTCGCTTAGAGTGCCTAGTGTCTGCGACTCGTCAGGGCATGGCCTCTTCCTATTTAGAGACGTAATCTACGGCTACCAGAATAAACTCATAGTTCTCTGAGTTTGGGAAAGGACCAATGAGGTTATTTCCCCATACGTCAAATATTTATATTTGAAGACTGCTCTTGAGCAACATGGTGTCTCTAGTGCTTGTATTCTCGTGTTTTTGGCAACGTGGGCAACTCTTGATAAATTACTTAGCATCCTCGTACATGCTAGGCCAATAAAATCTACATTACCAAGCATTTGTTCTG
This sequence comes from Echinochloa phyllopogon, assembly GCA_033239725.1. Classification (NCBI taxonomy): domain Eukaryota; kingdom Viridiplantae; phylum Streptophyta; class Magnoliopsida; order Poales; family Poaceae; genus Echinochloa; species Echinochloa phyllopogon. Next base: position 39,099,405 of record BTCW01000018.1, read on the forward strand.
AACGCCCTATAGTGACCTCCATAAGGTGCCGCATGACATCTCTCCAAGATTTTATGTGCCTCAGGTGCAGGTATGCATCGTCTGAGGAGTCCATCACTCGTATCCGAAAGAGATATGGGTCACCCCAGAGGTGAAGTCTTCTCTCATAAACCAATCTTTTCATGTTTTCTCCCGATGGACGTACCCTGACACCATATAGTTCACTATATTGGCGTACCACAGATCTAAGGTTCTGACCTTAAGGAGCGTGGCATCCCGTAGATAATCGTCGATTGGACGGTTAGACGGGACTTGCATCCGAGACAAATGGTCTGCTACTGAGTTTTCTACTCCTTTCTTATCTCTTATCTCAATGTCGAACTGTTGGAGTAGAAGAACCCAGCGGATGAGTATTGGTTTTGCATCCTTTTTGGTCAAAAGATACTTCAGAGCAGCATGGTCTGAATAGACTATGACCTTTGCCCCAACTAGGTAGGACTGAAATTTGTCTATAGCAAACACAACTACTAAGAGTTCCTTCTCCGTGGTTGCATAGTTGAGTTGGGGGCCATTGACCGTTTTGCTAGCATAAGGGATAGCATAATGTTTCTTGTCCTTGATTTGGCCCAAAACAGCTCCTACAGCATAGTCGCTCGCGTCACACATGATTTCAAATAGGATGCTCCAGTTGGGAGGTTGGATGATGGCAGCGGAATTGAGAGCTTTCTTGAGGATGCAAAAGGCATAGTAGCACTCTTCATCAAAAATAAAAAGGGCTTTCTTGTCTAAGAGATTGGTTAACGGCCAGGCTATTTGAGAGAATTTTTTTACGGAATGCCTAAAGAACCTAGCGTGACCAAAGAAACTACAAATTCCCTTTACTTTGGTGGGAGGTGTAGGCATAGGGTCATGTTCAGGAGTATGATAGGAGAAGATGACGGCTTCTAACTTTGAATCTAGTCTTTCCCCTATCAAAGAAGAATCTCCGTGACACTTTTCCTTGTGACCCCAAGATAAAATGAGATAGGGATATGATGTGTATGAAGCAAAGACTGATTGATCTTCCTCTAGGACAGTGAAGGTCTGTTGGGTTCCGACATTAGAGGGTTTCTCACTGATGGTCAATGGAGTTTGTTTGTCCTTAAAGAGGAAGACATACTTCAATCCAGGGGGAACAGGCTTAAGCTCGATTGGAGATGGTTGTAGAGTTCCGCTTGTGTCGAGCTTGATTGGGTGATGAATTTTTTCTTCCTCCATAAAGAATCGGGTGTTTTTCTCTAAGATAGATTGCTCTATGTCTGTTTAAAGATATTGTCATGACTTCCTCGATAGGATCAGGATCGATGTCTACCTCTATTGGGGTATTCAACGAATAGGAATAAGAGACTGGGACATATTCTTTCCCGGCCCTAAGCTCTAATAGCTTTTGTCCATGGTGTGTTTTCCAAGATTTTCATGATCGGGCTACCGATAAAGATGGAGTGTGTGGAATCATTGGGTAGGTCAGAAATATGGAAATCCAAGAAAAGTTTAGGGTCATTAATCTTAACGGGTCTGACCCACAAGATCCCGAAACAATCAAGGATCCTCCCCGATGTGAATCTTAGACGTTTTTGAGATGAGGACCAGGGTTCATTGGGGAATTGAGCTCGCACTAAAGAGCTAGAGATGATATTGATTCCGAGGCTCGGGTCGTACCCGATTTTCTTGTCTATGCCCATAACTTCACAAAAGATTATTTGGACTCTCTTGGGCATCTTAACAACCTCAGTTGAGGCTTCAGCCTCATCTAGCCATTCCCTACTAATGATAGCAGAGAGACGTCATAAATAATCTCTCTAATATTCTAGTTCTTCTTTGTCAGGAGGTTGATCATTTTGCTCTACACGTTGTTCTAATGGGAAACTTGTTGCACTCCTGAAGTTATCGAATAGATCATCATCAAAATCATAGGGAGTGGTGTAGAGTGGATGATAATAATCCAGGATGGAGTAGAGTGGCGGTTCGAAATGAGCATCGGGTTCTGATGGAATGGAAGAGCTGATAGATTTTGATTGTGAACATGTAGGCTCTTCAGGTTTGGACTGTTTCTCCTCTTCATCGGTAGTTCGTCGTAGATTCCAGTGTAGATAGTGTCGTCTAGGATACGATCCAGGATTACTCTCGCTTCACTAGGAATCAAATGAGAGAACGACCCTTCAGAAGCAGAGTTCAAGAAAGTGGAGGCCACGGGACATAGGCCAAGGCTGAAATATTGTAGAATGATAGGTTTTGATAAGCCTAAGTTTGGTCCAGAAGTCAAGATTTGCTTGAAACGAGCCCAGGCAGCTCCTAACGATTCTCTCTCTAATTGTTTAAAGGTAAGAATTTCGATTTGAAGGCTGACTACTTTGGAAACTGGGAAGAAATTTAGGCAGAATTTTTCTCTAAGGATTTCCCAGCTCCCTTCCACACTACCGATAGATAGAAAGTACCATTTCTTTGCTCCCCCCGTTAATGAAAACGGAAATATCTTCCATTTAAGCGTCTCTTTTGTGTCATGCCCGCTATAGTAAGGCAAGAATAGAATTGCTCGTACCCTCTTAAATGTGCATAGGGACTCTCAGCATTCGTTCCTGAGAACATCTGCTCTCGAACCATGGCTATGAAGCCGGGGACGATGCTCATAGTCGGATGTGTGGATGAGATGTGATGATGATGGTGGCTCCAAAAAATCGCCCTTTAGAGTCGAATGTTGACGTAAGGTAGGAGTGGAATCCATATGGTGGGTGGTGTGATACACAAACAACTTGAGTCCAGAATCACAATAGCTACCGTTCCCCGGCAACGGCGCCAGAAAGTTTGTTGGCACTCGTTACGGCCTACAGATAAATCCGCAAGCAGACAAATACCGATGTAGCTTTCACTCAGGAGTATTCCAGAGTATCGATTTCCACGGCGAATGAGAAGTGAACTATTTCTAAACTAAGTTATCCAAGGATGATGAAATGGAGTGGATGACGACGAAGAGAAAGAGAAAAGAGATAGGAGGGTAAAGAGGGCACGAGTCTGATATTGATGCTCTCTTGATTAACTAAGCTGGTCAGATAATACAGATAAATACATGCGTTGGGACATGGAACAATCAACACGCGGAAAGGGATGAGAAGGGGAGGTGCTCAGATTATATATATTAGAGCATCTCCAAGAGATTAGCTAAAAAGACTAGTCAAATTTACTGATTTAGATACTCTCAAAAATAGATTTAACTAACAAATAACAGGGTAATCCAACAGATTCTGTAAAGATGGCTAGTGAGGTAGGCTAGCTAAAAATGGCTAGCGAATGAGGTGGGATAGAGAGCCACTAAATTTGGAGAGTCATTTACAGAGTCTGTTGGAAACGTTTTTTCTTTAATAATAGCTAAATTTAACTTTAGAAAACGATTTGGCTAGTCTCTTGGAGATGCTCTTAAATATAGAAATCTATCATCTATTTGAAAACTTATATATTCTACATATTAATTATGGCAACAGATTGGACTTAAATCCAAACGTAATCATCAACTACCATCTATTTGAAAACTTGCTCAGATTATAGATATTAAATATGAAAATTTATCGTCTGTTTGAAAACTTACTCAGATCGTACGTATTAATTATGGCAGCACATTGAAATTAAATCCAAACGTAATCATCAACTACCATCTATTTGAAAACTTGCTCATATTATAGATATTAAATATACAAATCTATCGTCTGTTTAAAAACTTACTCAGATTGTACATATTAATTATGACAACACATTGGACTTAAATCCAAACGTAATCATCAACTACCATCTATTTGAAAATTTGCTCAGATTGTACATATTAAATATGAAAATCTATCATATGTTTAAAAACTTACTCAGATTGTACACATTAATTATGACAACACGTTGAACTTAAATCACGTAATCATCAACTATCATCTATTTGAAAACTTGCTCAGATTATACATATTAAGTATGTGAATCTATCGTCTGTCTGAAAACTTACTCGGATTGTATGTATTAATTCTGGTAACATATTAGACTTAAATCCAAACATAATCATCAACTATCATCTATTTAAAAACTTGTTCAGATTATATATATTAAATATGACAATATAAAGGGTGCGTGGGTAGATGTAGGTAGACCCGATTTCGGTGAGAAAAGTTGTAGGTTTTGAGGGGAAATCTCCTTCCATGGTAAAAAAATAGATTTCCCCCTTTCGTCGTCTTTTTTTACGACACATGGCTTTACGAGGTGGGGTGGGCCTAAGGGTAAGTATATTGGTGTCGTCTCATAGATGGTCTCATGCAGTGACACGTAATCTTGAGTCGACTTATTAGACAACGTATACAATAGATTGTTGTTTTGATTGTCTGGTAGTAATACAATATCCCTTAATTTATGGAGAACTAAAAAAAATTTATTGGTTGCATAGCAACAAAACTCGTACAATGGTGGATGAGTTGTCTCGTAGTCCTATTTAGCTCATGACGCGAAACAACGACCTCTTTCTCTCACCTCGCTCTCTCTCATCCACATTAGAAAAATCCTACGTGGCACTGCATGAGACTATGAGACCGCTTACGTTTAGCAATGTACCTACCCTAATCGTAGTAAAATTCTCTTTGTAGTATAATACACGCAATCGCGCTCGCTAATAAAAGTATATCTGAGAATAAGTCGGGCTCGTGACCAAGAATAAGGAAATAGAAGAAATAGAAAAGCAGAAGGTAAAAGGGTAGACAGCAGATCTCGGCGGAATGGCGGTGCCGCCGCCGGCACCTCCGTCGGCCTTGAAGCCGGAGATCGGCCCCGATGGCCTCGCCCGAGATTCTCCCGTAATCGCATACACCGAGAAGGTACGCATCCCACACGCCCTTCTCTTCCTCCCAGACGCGTACAAGGGTTCAGTGTTTCCTGGGTTGCGGGTTTGTTGATTGTGAGTCGGGTGACTTGTACGCAGGTTATTTTGGAGGAGCAGCTGCAGCTGAAGAAGTAAGCCATTCCTCTAGCTCCCTAAACTTGAATTTGAATCTGTCGTGTGGATCTATATTAGCCCTTTTCATTTATGTGGATATAAACTTTGTGCATTTGTAAATAAATGGGTGTGCGTGAGTTGAAATTGCGGCTGTATGTGTGAGAATGCAGTTGCGTCTAGAGGAATGGACTAATCCTAATGCACAAACCTCTGTTGACTAATTTCTCTCCATGTGCCCTATATATCGTGCGAATAAGTGATAAATCAGAAGCATATTATGCTCCTCACTCCTTCAGGACAAGAGGGACATGAAATAGATGACCCATTGCTGGAAAGTGCCAGCTTAGGAACTAAAATTAACATGTTGAACTGCTCAAATTACTAGAACTGCTATTACCATGCAGCTCAATTAGGCAAAAAAGCACACTTGGGGCATTATAATCCTGTTAATGCTTAGTTCTCTGTAACATTCTATTGTCCAATGAAAGATTTCAAGTAAAATTAACAGCCCCTTGCTGACAAATATTCCATTGGTGTTTATTTGCTAATCCCTACATACTTCCTCCATTATCAACTTTATAGGAAATAAATTAATTTCCACAATACCTAATAATTATAAATGCACTATCAAGGCATATTTCATGGTTAACATAATGAAACTCATTTGATATTCTAGATGGTGCATTTTCGAAAGATCTGACTATAGATATATACCATCAAAAGATGGCACTTCTTGGCAACTTAGCACTTGTGTACTCCAAACTCTATTCTACCCTTGCTCCAGCCCTCTTAGAAGGGCGGCGTGAGAAGGAGCGAAGAGTTGCCTGATCACGCTGCCGCCGTGTATTGTCATGGGGCTGCGCTCGCCACCTCACCACCGCCGTCCGGGGTCAGTCCTTGCCCCATGGCTGAGACTGAGAGGAAGGAGGCAACAATGGTCTTGGCTGCAGAGGTGGAGGGGAGGCCCTTGACCGCATAACACTCCAGGCCAGCGCCGCGTTGGCCGGAAGTCACCGGTGGACGAGCAAGTTGATTGTGGGAAACAAAAATCGTGCACCGCAGCAGGCGTTCAGTGGCTGGAAGGTGTAGATCCTGCGCAAGCTGAGCTAAACATGGGAGCAAGATAATGATCTGAAGGATTAGTGGCATCCTCTTCTGTTCTATTTTATTTTTTTCCTTTAGCCTCGGTCACCGCTTGCCGGAGTATTTCGCTAGTTGCGAGAATGAGATTTTGCTTGTGCGATCGTGCCTTCTTGTGTTTGATCAGACTGCAGGATGGGGATGGGTTGTGTGATTGTCTTCATACTAACAGAAAGCATACTAATGGGGATGGATTATTCGGATCATTCTAACGAAAGAAAACAGACTGCTATATATCTATAGCATTGTCATCTTTTTATGATATATGTGTCACGTACAGAGATCCAATCTGATCCTGAACCCTAACAGCCCGACCTCGCCGATGGCGGCAGCCGGACCACAAGGGCAGGGATAGAAGGGGCTAACCCTAATAGATTAATATTCTCATTGCTTGCCTTCAATGGTACATCTCCCCTCTTTATATAGAGAGGCTTACTTAACCCTAACCTAACCCTAATGGGCCTGGCCCAATAGACCCAGTCGGCCCAGCCGACTGCCCATGACACTACTCCGTCCTTTTTTGAGCAGCTCGTCCTCGAGCTGCGGCCTTAAGAACAGCTAGACTCTGACGTAAACCTATTACTTCAAAAAATCGAGCCTTTTACATCTCAGCTCAATCTCTTACTATTGACTAAAATGCTAACTAAAATCCAGATGTTCATTTGTGTCGCATTTCCAATCCTGTTGCCTTCCGATAAACTAGCATGAACTGCACTATCACGACGTGCTCCCCCTGGATCCCAGCAAAATAGCCCAGCCGTTGGCTTCCCATGGGGTGACGCTTCCAAGAGGCAGCCCATCGGCCCATAAGGCCTATCCTCCGCCGTCTGTAGGTAGCTCTTCACGATCAGCATGGAGGGCACCTTAACCGCCACCGCAAATCCTGCCAAAGACAGCACCGCCCACGGAGAAGTTGAACCAATGGACGGCGTCGCGCCGCGGCCTGAAGTGGATCCCCACGGCCGCCAGCAGAGGCGACCCCTCCTCGGCTGCCATCGAGATGCAAGAGTGTTGCACAAGGTTGGAACTCCTGCAACTCTCTTGGTCCATCACATAAGCGCGCTGCTGTGCTGAACCGCGCATGTAGAAGGCTGAAGGGGAAGCACGGTTTCCTCGTGCGCTAGGTACAGCGCCCGTACCCGCAGCCGTGCAAGGAGCCCGCGCGCCGCAGCTTGAAGCCGCACCGCCGCCGCCTCACGGCGCTCATGATCCACTGCACGAAGCCGCAACGCCTCCTCGTGTTGGCGTCGCCGCTCCAACCACTCTTTCAACTTCTTCGCTCCCACTAAAAGTTGGGCTGCCAACTTGTTGAGCGCCTCGCAAGTGTCATCGATGTCACCCATGGACACGAAACCAAAGCTAACTGATACCAATTTGTCACGTACAGAGATCCAATCTGATCCTGAACCCTAACAGCCTGACCTCGCCGATGGCGGCAGCCGGACCACAAGGGCAGGGATAGAAGGGGCTAACCCTAATAGATTAATATTCTCATTGCTTGCCTTCAATGGTACATCTCCCCTCTTTATATAGAGAGGCTTACTTAACCCTAACCTAACCCTAATGGGCCTGGCCCAATAGACCCAGTCGGCTGGGCCGACTGCCCATGACATATGTCTATAGTTGGATCATTTTATGTTACATATCCAAAGATGGGTTCTTTTGATGGCATGGATCCAATTTTCCAATTAGTGATTGTTAAGAAGTTCAGTTATTTTTTTTCTTTTCACGGAATAAGGTCATCAATATTGCATTTCCTTGAACACTTGGGATCATGCCCAATGTCTGCATCATAATCATGAGAACAGAAGTGTACCTGAACTTGCTACTGTGTTCCATGTGACAACAATCACTCATTTTTCGTACAGCATCAGTGTTGTGTCTGGTATAAAATTATTCACCCGGTTTTTTTTTACTCTACTTTATTTTACATATCCCCTAGCCTGGTGTGAGGATGTCCAATTATGTATAGGGCTAAGCTTGCAATTTACTCCCTCCGTCTAAAAAAAACAAGTCAGTTTAATTTTGTCCTAAGTCATTTTTAGGTTTGAATTCAAGTTTGTACAAAAGAGTATCAACATTTGTGGTACAGAATATGTATAATTAGATGCATCATGAAATATACTTTTACATTATATCTTTTTGATGTCATAAGTATTGATACTTCCTTATATAAATTTTGTCAAACTTAAGAAAAATTGACTCAGGACAAGACTAGAATGATTTGTTTTGCGGGACAGAGGGAGTATCTGCACATGAATATTAGGATTATATAGGCACATGCCCACATTTTTGCTTCTGTATGTCTTTTAGTGTAATTATTATCTATTTTCATTGTCCACTAGTTCTTAGTACTTACCAAGCTTTACTTTGGTCTTGGAGCCTTGTGTGAATATGTTCACATACTGATTTTCTTTTTCTCTTTTTTGTGATGAAGCTTATACTGTGTCTCTTATAATTTTGCTATGTCTCAGATACATTCAGGAGAACTATTCCAAAATTCGTGATGTAGAAAAGGAGTTAGAGAATCTGACTTTAGAAATGAAACTGACAGCAGGACCAAAGAAAGCAGGTATCTCACAGGTTTTCAAATAGCAAATATTGTTCACCTTCTATACACATACCTGTAGTGCTCTCACCTTATTACTTGTTCCTGCTTTTCATTTGTTCTTATTTTCCAGCACTTGAGCATTTGAGGAAAAAGATTGAAATATCAACAGAGAAAATACGTTTAGCCAAGGTGAAAGAAGAACAGTCAAAGAAGGTTAGAGATTTCGGGTTCGAGTGTGATATTAATAATTTTAGTTATTTTCGCAGTATCTGATACAATATGTACATGCTGCCCAGTTCTCTGTTCATAAAGTCTCTGTTCTGTACCATTTCTATTTACTGGCTGCCCAGTTCTCTTTCCAAGGTAATAAGCATATTTCCCAGGGCTGAAATAGCACTTTAAGGCAAACTCTAATATTAGTGCCTGTATGGAGGTTTCAATAAATTTTATACGTTGGATTTATGTTCATTTGAAGCAATATCAAATATAAATGGAGCAGATTGTAAAATTACTGTTGCTCAAAATTCTATAAATTTGTCTTTGTACTAGGTGAATGACAATCCATTGTGAGCAGATTTTTTTTTTGTCGAACATGCGAGAGAGCCACATTTTTTTTGTATCAGATGAATACAATCACTATGCTTACATCTTTTTATACACTGAATAATGGGAATAAAGTGTTTTCAACAGCATGTCTCTACATTTGTGTTTCCATTTCCTATATGCACAATTATTGTACTACACATTCTGTTATTTTGGAAACCACAGTTGTATGTCTTTATCATGTGTAGGCCTCTACTGTTCTTTCCCCTATTTTCCTTTGTAAATCCACATGCTTCTCTTTCATTCGTCTGTTACTTTAACAATGTCAAGTTATGTTTTGTATGATATATTGATGTCTTCAGTTGTATCTGATATTCTAGGCCTGGGAAGCTGCTGCAAAAGTTGTTAAAGACGAAGAAGATGCAAAGCAGAAACTATGTGATGATCTGAACCATCTGGTATGCTTTTAAAATTTTCTTTTATGAAAAATACGTTCACCATTGCAATATATGTTCTTGAGATCTTGTTTGTTTTTCTTGACTAGGTCCAGGAGAGTGCTGCTACCCAATATACAAGATTAGAGGAACTGAAGAAGCGTTTAGAATCTCTAAATCCCAGCAGGGCTTCTGTTGATATTTCAGTAAGTCAATAGTCCTAAGGCCAGACACCTAATGTCTCATTATATCAGTTGTGAAATAATTGTTTCCTCGCTGTTGGTATTTCTGTTTAGTGTTATCTGTAAGGATTAGTCCAATTTGATTGCTGCCTGATTGTCAATAGACAGTAATTTTGTTTTGCTTTGTGGTGGAGGATAATGTTCATTTTGGTCTCGACTGAGTGCATACTTGCATGTTCTTATTAGGGTGTTAATACTGCGCAGCATGCTACCACAAATTCAGTATCCCAATCGACCATCTCACAAAATCCTGCCACTCCCACTGGCCCTCTGAATAATGGTACAGAGGCCCCCTATATTGGACAGCAGGAAAGGCCCGCAGAGGCAGAAAAGAAGAGAAGACCATCAAACGCAAGAGGGAGGGGTGGTGTGATGATCCTTCCCAAGGGAAGAGTGAGTTCTGGGTCAGGATGGACGGGTGCTGGATTTGATGTAGATAGTGGTACGTGACGCACGGGACTTTTTTTTGTTGTACTTGACACGTTAAAACCATTCTCTCCATACACAAGAATCAGATTGCGGGCCATTCACCCATTCCAGTCTTCAAGTGTGGAGAACACGATGTACTGTTGATTATTTGTTTATCAATTGTATATGAATCATGCACCAAGTTTTATCCAAGTTGTAATACATAATGTATAGTTGTTCCAACAGTCCTTTTTGCTCATTTTGAAAAACATACCGTTGCATGTATGTTCTTAACAAGTGATCGGAAGGAAACTTTACTTTTAGAATAGGATCTAACATCATTGCCGGCCTCCCATATATGCCAGCAAACAACTGCAGTTTCATTGCATCAGCCAAGCAGGCCAAACAACCATTGTCTAGCATTACTTCGATTTTTCATGTAGTACTGATGCTTTATAGGATCCCAAATAACTGAAGCAATTTGGCACATCAAAAAATTTCATAGGATCCTAAACAACTGAAGCAATTTGGCACATCAAAAGACAGCACCCCAGCTGCACCCCTGAAGCTGATAATGGTTTGAAAACTAAACATATCTACTCCAGCATGTTAACTATCCTTCTAAGAAATTAAATCTCCAACATAGTTAAGTCAAATTCATTAAAATTTTAAGATGTGAACATGAGGTTTTAGTTCTAAGGTCCAACTTCTAGCGTGGGATGCAAAGAAAAAGAAAAGCCCCCTCCCCGACGGCACCGCACATGGTGACATGGTTTCCGTGCCACCGCCTACTGCTTGGTTCTCTCTGGTTCCACCGCTCTGGTCTCCCCCCCCTTTTCGTCTCCGGTGATCTTGTTGGTGGCGCTAGAGGGAGTGATGATCCGTTTTTTCTCTTAAGATCTAGTCTTAGGTTTAAGGTTTGGTCTTTTTCATGCTATAATTTAGTTTCGAAGATTTAGTTCTTTCTCATTCCCTAGTGCGATGTTGAGGATGTTTGGTTGATTTGTCTTTTCTATGGCACTCCAATGTAGTTGGTGGCGACGGTGACAACGTGAGCACCTCCCAAGGTGACGTGAGACTTAGGTGTCCAAAGGACGATGGCAAGATGAAGACACCATTGTTGCTGTGGAATAAGTGTCTATGTGCCCTCTTTTATTTTATCGAGCCACGACGAAAGGCTTGTGAGAATAATTTTACCTCTCAGGCTGATCTTGATCGGTATTGAGTTGGGTAAATTGTAACAACTCAAGTCATTAGGACCAAATCCAAAATGATTAGACAGTCAATTAGGGCTTAATCCACACGAAATAATGATGAACAACTTTCTTTGGAATCCTTTTGGGAAGTCAATAAAAACAAAATTTACATATGAACTCAATTTTTGGCCTAAATAAAAGTTGCAGTGATAGGAATCTTCTTGGGGCGGTGGCCCGATCTTCACAAAAGTAGGTCTTTGAAAAAAGGCCATGTTTCTATGGGGGTAAAATTTTTACACACATGTTTGACCATTAATTAATGGTATTAAATAAAGTCAGTTTACAAAACTGCGTACAAAACCCCCGGGTTAATTCACGAGACCTATTTAATGAGGCCTCTGACCGTATGATTAGATGATGGTTATTGCAGCATTACTATAGTAAATCATAGGTTAATTAGGCTCATTAGATTCGTCGCGTAAAGTTGCACTCATCCTTAAAAATGTTTTGTAAATAGACTATTTAATGCTTCATGCATGCAAGATTCCCCGGGAAAAATGTTTTTGCTGATACAAAGAAACATGGCCAAAGGATAACTTGCTATGAAAGACGGCCAGCGAGTAACTAGCTGTGAAAAACCAATGGATAACTAGCTTTATACCTACTAAGGTTAGATGCGACCAAGCGACACGGATAGAGGCACCGGAACCTTGAGGACTTCAACACGATCTCAAAATGACCGCAGAACCACAATCTGAGACTAATCCGCACAAAAGGTCCTGAAGCCTAGAGCACGAATTAGGGGACCTCAGAGAGATATTCTTCACAAGTCCAAGAAGAACAAGGATGATGAAACGTGTGTAAGACACTTAGCAGCTTGGCTGCGAAACCATACGGGTTTATCAAATGATCAAAAGTTATTTTTACAAGGCCATATGGGTAATATTTATACTAGGAATGACCCTCCTAGGTAGGTATGAACATAAATTGCCACGTTGAAAGGTGGAAGGCCAACCGGTGAAACATTCATGAAGTGTCCTTTAGTTCTCGCGTGCATGTCCATCTTCTGGAAGTGATCACTAAAATGACCATTACTCCTTATTAGTAAGTCCAAACAATAAGCTGTTTATTGGGTTGGAAAGTGGACTTCATATGTTTTCCAACCATGTATAATATGTACCATAAAACTATACAGGCTAGTGCAGAATCTAACAAGAAGTGAAAGTACTTGTCAGCCATCGCACAACTGTTGGGTTTTCAGTACAGTCTCCACCAAATTGGTCATAAATTTTTATTGGGATGTTGAATGGACATGCGGTTTGTTGCATTAGAAAATACTTGATAAGTATTCCATCAAGTACTTTGGGTCCTCTAGAGCCTTCGTGAATCTAGAGTTATGGTCAATTTAATATGTAGGTCCAAACTGTATGTGATTCTACCTCATCCTTCGTTTCGGTGCAGCTTGGCGTTCCTCAACCCTTCTGCCCTGCCTCTATCTTGATCCCGTCGTCCTCCCCGGATGGAATGGTCTTGTTGCCTATTGGCAGTATTTGAGTGGGAAGTAGCAAGAGGGAAGGCTTGCTGGGCGGTTTGAATCAATGCAATCGCCTATCTGGTCGCCGGGGCCTCTGGCACAGCTCTGATGATCTCTGTAGTTGCAATCAGATTGAGTGGCTCTACCCAGGTTGCGAGTCATCGAGGCACGAAGGGTGGCTGTGTCACGCATCTCCTTGCGTGCCATGTTCGTGCGTTGCCTTATGGTCTTATGTTCATCGGTTTCACCATTGACGGATGGCTTCTTGTTTGAGATATCAGTGATGAGCTCATTGTCATGGTGTCACCCTGATCTATCACCGGGTGGCCATGAAAACTTCTCTTCCTGGATCGATGAAGGGGCTACTTGGTATGATCTGGGTACATGAGTAGTTTCCGGTAGAATCTTCTAAAGAAGAGGGGAGCGGAGTTGTACCCGTCTTGGTAGGGTAGTTCTTCCGTTATGACGGCCGCCAAGCAGGACTTGTGGTCCAAGTCAAGGTTAGGTGGAATCAAGCCAGGCCAGAGAACAACAAATCCTCCTGGTGTCCTAGAGATGACCAACCCCGATTGGACGCCTACAAGCAGTTCTTCGTGTAGTTCAGAGTTGAAAGCTTGGTCGATTCATGATGAGAGCCTTGTATTGCATATCTGTTGATATATAGCTGCGGGTTGTTGAGTCTGGCCGGGAATTGGTCCGGTGAGATTCCGATGGCTCCTCCGGAGCTGTCTCGGAGTCTCAGGCTTCTTCTAGGATTGGAAGCGAATCGTACCCGAACTCGACTTGAGTAGTCCGAGTCGAAGTCGTGGAGTGGTTCTTGCCGAGTAGATCGACAAGATCGTGAATTGGCTTTGGAGGAGTCACTGTCATTGAGGCAGGGCCTGGTTGGTCCACGAGGTAGCTAGCGAACTTGCCTTTACGCCGTGGAGATCAGCAAGGTAACAAGCCAAGACCTTGACCAGATCGTGGATCATTGCAAGGACTTTGAGGTGGCTCACAAGCCATCAAAGGATGACGACGCAAATGACTCCATGTTCCTATGGGGTGATAACAACAACGGTGCGACACACCAGCACTGCTACGCCCAGTTCGACACCAACTTCGAGCTTGAGGAACCACTCGTTCTCCTCCTGTTAGGACTAGTCGTTACCAGAATAGCAGAAGGACTCATTGTTCACTGGCCCGGATCGATTCCCCCTGACTCCTGCCGGGATGATGAGTCACGACTCACCGCAGTCATCCTCGAAGAACTACCCTACCATGATGGCAGGACAACTTTGCTCACCCCTACAATAGAAAAAGCTCGGGTGACAATTTCTCCAGCACTCAGATCGTGCCAACCTCCGGAATCACTGACCCCAGCCGACAAGTCTTCATGGTCAGCGCAACAGGAGTGGACACCCGGTATGATACAGAGCTACTAGCTTATATCTCCGATGAGGAACCCACCATCAATGGTGAAACCGACGATCAAAACACTAGCCGGCGCTCGAGAAACGCAAAACGCAAAGAGAGGTGCATCCGTGCCGCCTTATGCGCGAATGCAGTTCGCAATCTCACTGTAGACTTCAACATGGTGGAAGATCAACCAGTCCTGCAAGAGGCACCGCTCAACATCACCGAAGCAGCATGGCTCATCAGAACTCTGCCCAGCACTCCTGCCACCAGGCAGGCCATTGCATTACTCCAGACAGTTCAGAATTATCTTGACCCTACACCAAGCAACAACCGAGTGGGAGGAAGCGTGACATCAAGACGCCCAGCAGGAAGCAGACGCGTATAAGGGGACGCAGCAGCTCCAGCTGCGCCGGGCGACCATGTTGTACAACAACCACCACCAGGCGCGGCTGGAGACCGAGGCCGCGATCAAGACAGAGGCCATGGGTGTGATCAAGATGGTGGCCACGGCCCTGATCAAGATAGAGGTCGTGGACGCGACCAGGACACAGGACGACGGCGGGAACAAGATAGAGGCAGGCAACGCAATGAAGCAGGGCACTCACAAGACCTCCGCAACACAATCAATACCAATCACGATGCTCGCTGTGTAATCCAGTCAAGTAGGCATCGTAGAGTTGAACCAGAACTATGCCGGCGTGAGGACTATGTTCGTCGTTATGGTCCTCCACCCCGCCACAACGATCCTCCATGATATAACAAAGGGAACCGCGAGCGTTATCACGCACCAGACCGCAACTACAATGACGCAAACAACTGACGCGACTACTACTACTACAAGGAGCCACAGAGGGACAAGTATGATGGGTTCCCAACTTTTTCAAACAGCATCAAGAACATCCAGTGGCCTTCCAAGTTCAAGCCGACTAGAATCGAGAAGTTCACGGGCAAGCAAGACCCAGAGCAATGGCTAAGAATCTACTCGATTGCAATCCAGATGGCGGGAGGCTGCAAGGACATCAAAGTTAGCTACTTCCCAATCATGCTGTACACCATGCCGCTCACATGGCTCGAGGGCCTCTACCCTGGATCCATCGACTCCTGGGATCAGATCACCGAAACCTGGGCACGGCCCGGAACCCGGTACGAGTTGGCTGCCTGCAAGCAAGAAAAGGGAGAAATGTTGCGCCAGTATATTCAGAAATTTTTCGACAAAAGAGCCACAATAGTGGACATCTCAGATCATGAAGTCACTGACTGCTTTCAAGATGGTTTGTACACTAGAGAGCTACACCGTCAGTTTAGAAGGAGACGGCCTCATGATGTTGCCTCCCTCAGAAGGATAGCATATGAATGGGCCGACCAAGATGACCGCGAACACAAGGGCTTCGACAGACACTGCAAAAAATTCAATAACAACATTAGGGACAACAATGACCGGTGCAACGATAGCTCCAACAATCGCGACTTCAATCACGACAACAAGAAGCGCAAGCCTGACAACACCGTTGCAACTGTTGATCATCCTCAACGCAGGAACCATCCAGTGGCAGCAGTCATGGATGGTCCTTACCCGTACCACCCCCATAGCAAGCACACGATGTCTTAGTGCTTCCACGTCAAGCGCGAGTTTCACAAACTCAGCCCCGACCGCGACAACACCGACAAGAAGAAGGACGACACAGACGACAAGGAACCTGGCAACGGTTACCCACAAGTCGAGAATGTCATAGCAGTGTTGTTCAGCGGAGAATCACTAAACCAGTCGAAGCAGGCTAAGAATTTAACTCTCCGTGAGGTCATGAAGATTGAACCAGTCACTCCTACATACCTAAAGGAGTCTGAAGTCCCAATCACGTTCTCTAGAATGAATCAGTGGACTAACTTCACCAACCCAGGAAGATACCCACTAGTCTTGGATTCAGTCATGGCGTAAGCCAGACTGACCAAAGTACTCATTAATGGCGGCAGCGGGCTCAACGTCATCTTTGCGAAGACATTCAAGAAGATAGGGCTTGACATCACCAAGTACCTGAAGCCTACAGAATCTCCGTTCTACGGCATTGTACTAGGCAACGCAGCAATAACCCTTGGACAAGTCATGCTCCCAGTCACCTTTGGGACAGAAGCTAACTTCAGGACCGAGTACATCAAGTTTGAAGTGGCAGACTTTGAGACTTCGTACCATGCGATCCTTGGGCGACCAACCCTTGCCAAATTTATGGCGATCCCGCACTACGTGTACCTTGTCCTCAAGATGCCCGGTCCTAAAGGAGTCCTTTCTCTAAGGAGAGACCTGAAGATTGCTCATGATTGTGATGTGGAAGCTGTTGAGTATGCGGCCACTTCACAAGTCCAAATTCAGATGCTAGATATACTCGCTTTGGAAAAGAAGTTGAAGCAGGAAGACCTAGAGATCCCAAGCAAGAAGGCTGCTAGTACCAACTTCAAGCCTCTGAAGACGTGCATATTAAGACTATCAATCATCAGATGGGTGACTCAACCTAAACTGCTCTTATAGGGGCAGATTTAGATTGTAAATAGGAAGACGTGCTCGTCAAGTTCCTCTGTGATAATAAAGATATATTTGTGTGGAAACCATCCTATATGCCTGGTGTCCCAAGGGAACTTGCCTTGCACCAACTTAAAGTTGATGAAAATGCCAAACCCAAAAAGCAGTGATTAAGACGCTTTGCTCAAGACAGACGCGACGCCATCAAGGCAGAGATTGTAAAACTACTCACGGCCGGCTTCATCAAAGAAGTCTTTCACCCCGAGTGGTTGGCTAACCCAGCACTAGTCAGAAAGAAGAACAACAATGAGTGGAGGATGTGTGTCAGCTACACGGACCTCAACAAGCATTGCCCAAAAGATCCCATGGGTCTCCCACGCATTGATCAAGTCGTTGACTCAACTGCTCGTTGTGCACTACTCTACTTCCTCGACTGCTACTTAGGTTACCACCAGATACCCTGAAAAATGGAGGATCAGATCAAGACAGCCTTCATCACACCCTTCGAAGCTTATTGCTACACCACAATGTCCTTCAGACTGAATAACGCAGGAGCTACGTATCAACGAGCCATACAGAAGTGCCTAACCACACAGCTCGGCATTAATGTAGAGGCATTTGTTGATGACATGTTTGTCAACTCAAGGAAGCTAGAAAACCTCATCGATGATCTGACAGAAACCTTCAACAACCTCCAAAAATTCTGGTGGAAATTGAACCCGACTAAGTGCGTCTTCGGTGTACCTTCAATGAAGCTGCTGAGATTCATGGTCAGTCATAGAGGAATCGAAGCAAACCGATCCAAGATCACAGCTGTCCTTAACATGGAAGCCCCAAAGAATGTCAATGATGTGCAAAAGCTCACGGGCTGCATAGCAGCTCTCAACAGATTCATATCAAGACGTGTAGAAAAAGGCCTACCTTTCTTCAAACTACTCAAGAAGCAGGATCAGTTCGTCTGGACTGAAGAGGCAAACCAAGCTTTCGAACAACTCAAAGCTTACCTGACTACTCAACTAGTACTCATAGCACCAACTAAAGCCGATCACCTATTCCTGTACATTGGAGCCACTACACATGTGGTCAGCACAATAATTGTGGTCGAGCGGCAAGAAGAAGGCCATGTATTTCCAGTACAGAGGCTGGTCTACTACATCAGGGAAGTACTCTCAGTATCCAATATCCGTTACCGTCAAGTCTAGAAGCTACTCTATGCAATCTTCATCACCTATCGGAAGCTAAGGCATTATTTCCAGGCCTTTGATATTACAGTTGTCACCAAGTTTCCACTGGGTGAGATTCTGAATAACCCTGACGCGACTGGACGCATATGCAAATGGAAGGCAGAACTAGGGGCTTTTCATCTTGATTTTGTCCCCCAAACAGCTCTCAAGTCCAAAGCCCTTGTTGATTTCACGGTCAAGTGGACAGAAGTCCAGTACTAAAGATCAACTACTCGCCCGGAGCATTGGGTTATGTATTTTGATGGATCATTGAAATTGGAAGGTGCGGGAGCTAGTGTACTACTCATATGTCCAAAAGGTGATCAACTTAAATATGTTCTGCAAATTATGTTCAAAGCTACTAACAATGAGGCAGAATACGAAGCTATGCTGCATAGGCTCTGCCTGGCTGCATCACTCGATATCAAATGACTAGTTGTCTTTGGGGATTCTGCTATGGCCATCAATCAAGTTAACAAAGATTGGGATTGTTCCAAAGAAACTATGGATGCGTACTATGCGGAAGTCCACAAGCTCGAATGCAATTTCTACGGCCTGGAGTTTCATCATGTCATCCGTGACAACAATGTTGCTGCTGATACCTTATCCAAGTTAGGATCTCACCGCGCGAATGTACTGGGAAGTGTTTGTTCATGAATTACACCAGCCATCCATTAAGGAGCCGGCGACTAAAACAAGTACACCTAATCAACCTCAGCCAGACCAACAGGTCATGGTTATTGACACTGACTGGATGACTCCTTTCATCGACTACCTGAAGGACCAGAAGGTTCCAGAAGATAAAAATGAAAGAGCACGCATTGCGCGCAGAGCAGCAAACTATGTTGTGGTAGATAATACACTTTATCGACGTGGGGCTTTGGTCAACGTTCTGATGAAGTGCATCACATCTTATCAAGGGCGAGCATTGCTATCAGAGATTCACGAGGTGTATGTGGCAATCATGCTACTTCACATACACTAGTCGGGAAGGCCTACAGGGCTGGATTTTTCTGGCCGTCTGTCAAGGCGGATGCAGAAGACATTGTCAAGAAGTGCCAAGGCTATCAGTTCTTCGCTCGTCAAGCCCATGTTCCAGCATATGAACTCAACACCATACCATTATCATGGCCCTTTGCTTGTTGGGGCTTCGACCTTATGGGTCCATTAACAAAAGCTCCTGGTAGTTTCGAGTGGCTTATTGTAGCCATCGACAAGTTCTCCAAGTGGATTGAGGTGCAGCCATTAGTCAAAGCAACCGCTGCAAACATAATCAAGTTCTTTGACGGTGTTGTTCAAAGATTAGGCATTCCAAACAACATCATCACCGACCTAGGATCAGTCTTCACCATTGATGAGTTCCAATAATATTGCGACAAGTACTCGATCGAGATCCACTATGCTTTCGTGGCTCACCCAAGTGCCAATGGACAAGTTGAAAAGGCCAATGGTTTACTACTCCAAGGTCTAAAGCCCCGGCTCTACGAACCTTTGAAGAAATATGGCGACAAGTGGGCTAAAGAACTACCCGCAATACTCTGGGGGCTATGCACTCAGCCTAGTCGTGCAACTCGGCAGTTGCCATACTTTCTGGCCTATGGTTCTGAAGCAGTCTTACCTACTGATCTTCTTTGAGAGGCTCCATGATTAGAAAATTACGACGAACAACTCGCCCAGCAAGAAAGGTTTCAAGATGTTGATGACATTGTAGAGGCATGAGTTGCAGCTCTTATACAGAATATGCATTATCTCCAAGGCTTGCGGCGTTATCACCAACGTTCTGTCCAGACTCGTTCCTTCGTCATAGGAGACTTGGTACTAAGCCTTAGAAGTCTTGGTTGAGCTGCCCCAGCCCATACACGGTTGTAGGTGCAAATATATATTCCCTTTTTGCCCCGCTTTCCTTAGAAAGCCTTAGGATTTATTGGTTGTATATTCTCGATTACGAGCTTACACCAGTCTCCTCAATTTATACACTATAGGAACTCAATAGAGCTTTATCCTAGACGTGTCTGCGAGTACATTTGTACCGCCTTTTTGCGTAAATGCATACTTTAAAACTACAAATTGTAGTACTTCATGCTAACGGCCCAATTGGTCTTAACCATGCCAACTTTTGACTGGATTCACGTCATTAGATGCTTCACAAAAGTACTCATGCAATAGCTAAAGTACTCAACAATATTAAATCAAACAGGAAAACTAAACAAGTACTTATATTAGAAGACTTGTTCGAATTGTTTCATTACATCACTCTTCTAACAAGTTGATGAACTTCTCCGCTATGGGCTCGGTCTCCACGACTAAGGCTTCATACTGCTCTAAGGAGACTTCTTCTGGCAGCTCCACTACTTGTAGTTCAGCTGCAGGATTATGCGCCTTCACCATGGCAATCACGTGATTGACGCAATCCTTTATTGTATCTTTGCAGAAACTTGTAATCTATTGTGGCAACATGCTCAGGTGCTCCAGGATTGACTGGTTGGCTGCACCTGTATCTTCAGGAATTACCATCTCCAGGATTGGCAGTACGGCGGCTTCAAGCACTTTCTTCTTAGCCTACAAGTTTTCTACTTCTTGTTGTTTGGCTTGTTGTCCTTGCAAGGCTTAAACCAATTCTTTCTCCATATATACATGGATTTGACGTTCTTTATCCCAGTCCATGCCATTTTTCGTCGCCAGCTAACCAAGGCGATCGCATTCTTCAGCTTTCTTCTGGAAGGCATTGTACCAGGAAGTTGCGGTACTCTTTTCATCAACAAGTTCTTTTTCCAGCTCTGTATATAGGCAAAGGTGTTACTACACTACAAAAACAAACATGCCAGAAACTAATCTATTATTAGATATGAGTACTTACTCGTTACTTGATCCCTCAAGGAGCAGTTTCAGGTGTCTAGCCGGGATCTTTCATTTCCTAGACCTTCCAGCTGCTTGTGGAGATTGTCAATCATCTGTTATTGTTCCACTCGAGTGGTTTTGTGGGCCTCAAATGCAGCCCTCGGATCTTCTTCAAGTTCCTTCACTCGAGCTTCAAGACCAGCATTGTTGATTTCACCTACTTCATTTGCAAGAGCCTGATCAATCATGGTCAGTTACCTATAGAGTACTTTGTTATCAATTTGATTACACGAGTCAGCTTGGTTACCAGCGTGGCTTCGAGATGCTTCTTCAGCTGAGCGGCCTTGGAGCCTTGGTTTTATTCTTCAACATTGACCTGCATAACAGTACCATGGCATCATAACATAGACAAGTTTTGATGTGTTAATCACAATGGATGGATCAGGAGACTCATAGTGAGTGGTTCTTCTGTTTGCAGTAGAGGAGTGGTTCCATGACTCTCTATCCTCGCCGCCCTGTCCTCCTCCGTTCTTCGAGCTTGTGGCTTCCACAGATCCAACATCATGGCATTTACAAATAAGGGCCAAGGAATATGGATCAGTGGACCAGATATAGCATACTCTGCAATTGGACATACCTCTTTATTTGCCTCATCAGCTCGAATGACTACTACTACTTCTTCTTCTATAGCAGTAGATGGAGGTGCCGCGTCATGCATAAGTTAGGGCAGATCAACTGGAACTTCTATGAGTGGTTGGTTTAGGTCCAGATCATCTGTTGTCCCAGTAGTTTTTTTCGTATCCACCTCCATAGTAGCAGCTAACACTTCTTCAGTTCTGGCTTCCCCTGCATCAACGAGGGGCTCCTTTGACTGCTTTTACACCATGGAACCAACGGACTATTTCTCCATCTCTAAAGATTGTACAGCTTTGATAAAGATTTATGTAGGTGTCCTATCATATTAAGGATGACAAGATTAGTTACATTTAATTGTCAGTGAAAGATCAAATCTACGACTGGATATTATTACTTTGGCAAAACCCGGGGCTTAGGCTTGAAGGTGAACTTCGCCAGATTCAAGACTCCCCTCATTGAACTAGTAGTACTACCAGTGGCTCCGCTAGCCATGGCACTACTCGTAGACGACCCTTGGGGAGCTGTGATCTCTTTGGACATTTTGATCGAGGGAGTGTGCCCATAATCAAAAACACGATCCACAGTTGTTATCTCCGCCTTTTTTCGCATGACTCTCTTCCGCTTGGATCCCACGGGCACCACCGGCAGCTCGACAGAGGTTTTTGGTTACACAAGTTATGACTAGAAGTGTTACAGTATTGCAAGTATCAAGTCCAATTGAAGTTAGTAGAAAGAAATCTATCTTTGGGTTCTTCTACTTTACCGGCATCATCTCCGGTCTCCACTTCAGTGTCGGCGTTATCTTTAGTGGCTGCATCTGGATCCACATTGCCTTCAATAGATTTTTCTAGGGAACTATGTTCTAGTTCTTCCCAGACTTGTGGTGCAAGTCCGCCGACTTCCTCTTCATCATCTTCAGCAGCTGGCTGTTGTCACAAACGACTTGAGTCAGGCAACATAAATGCAAACAAAGGATAAATCATACAAACGACTACTTACTGGGCCTGGTGGATTGATCTTCGAGCATTCTCCAACAACTATCGGCTTATCTGTAACTCCAGTGAAGAAATGAGACAAGCGCATGAGCACTGTCTCGATAGATGTCACCTCTGGCACCATCCTAGAGGGATCTGAGTTGCTAGTGTACTCGTAACCGAGTACCTCTCTCTTCTGGAGTGGTTGCACCATTCGCTTTACTAAAGGCGACTCTGACTCCAGATAGCCCTTTGTTCTTCAAAGATCTTACTTGCTTTAGCAAAGCGAGTACTTCTTCAGTTTCTTTGGTAGTTGGCTTCAAATTCCAAGTCGAATGATCCTCTGGATACTAGTTATCCTTAGGCGGACAACTCTTCGCATGATTTCCTGCTATAGCAAATTCCAATTACATTGGTCAAACAAGTAATCCAAAGCACTTGTTATCGAATTGCAAGGTGCTTACCAATGATGAACCAGTTGGATTTCCAGCTTCTGTAAGAATCCTTTAGTGGCAAATCAAACCACTGATCCTTCATTCTCTGACGAAACTGAATGCCAGCTCCACCGACTACTTCTATTCGAGTAGAACTGGGCTATGGTTTGATGTGGTATGGAGTTCAAAAGAGAGGAAGACTAGGCTCAATGCCTAAAAATGCCTCACAAGCGTGAACAAACACTACCACATGCGTAAGGGATTAAGGTGGTGCAGTTGCAGCTTATAGAAATCAAGGAGAGAACAGAAGAAAGGAGAAATTGGAAGACCGACCCCACGCTCACAGAATGAGATGAATAGAGGAATTTTGTGGGTGTCCTCAGTAGGAAACTACAAATTATTGCAAGATCTCCACTGCAAGGTATCTGTAAAAAGTAGAAGGCCTTGGGTCACCAAATTTTGTAGATCTTCTACAGCAGCAGTGCAATCTGTCCAAGCATAGCCTAGCGATGGCGTAATCTTGGTGTTGGGCTTCGTGTCTGGATCAACAATTGACTTCTTTTTCTTCGCGACCCTCCTCTTCGTTGTCCTCGGCGGTTGTTCATCATCAGTTTTCTTCGTGGCACTCTTCTTTTGGCCGATGGCTGCTGAGCGAGTAAGGACTTTGGATTTCTCTCACATTCACTACTAAGGGTGGATATGTAGGCTCGGGGGTTACGTGAGGCTCGGGGGCTACAAACTAGCTGGGAAGCTGCGCAAGTACAGGGGCTAGAAGAAAGTTTGAGGATTTAGCTTACAAGCAGAAGTAAATGGATCTGGCTTTTACCCCCGATATTTCTAATACTATGGTAGGGTTACTGTGTCGCACAGTAATTTCCATGGTGGCGCTCATATTCCGGGATAGTGATTCAGTTTATTTGGGATAATTTCCTTATCACGTCCAAGATTTGCGGCAGATTGATTTCAGATATTACTAGAATCTTTAAATCAAATATATTTGACCTAAAGCTCTGGGGCTAATGGCGGATATTCGGGGATTTTATTCCTTCTGAAATTTACGGCTTAATTCAAGTGAAGGCCTTCGACTAGTTTTAATAAAAACTACTCGAAGCTCAGGGGCTACACCCAATGGGTGCACCAACTCGGTGCACACCATTGAACTACTCCGTATGAAGACAGAAGACTACTTTGAACTTTTGACTACTTAAAAAGTAGTCGGAGGCTCGGGGGCTACACCCATTGGGTGCATCAATGATGCAATGGAAACTACTCTATACTGAAGACAAGAGCGTCTTGGACTTTGCCTCAACTACTCGAGTCATCAAGAGACGAACCTTGAAGATGTTAAAACATATTCAAGACTTGAAGCTAAGGCGCAAGATGCTCGGGGGCTTATGGGACCAGGAACCCTAGGGCCACTCACTTACGAGACTAAACTACTCGATAGAGGAGTTCAGCCCATGTACTCCCTGAAGAAGTCGGCAATGGTGCAAGACGGTGTAGTTGATTCAGAGAACTAGTTGTGTACTTTTAGGAGACTCCCCAAAATACCATGTTGTAGTACTCCTTGTTGTATACGACTAGGATCATGTAACTGACTTGTAACTCTGCTCCCCGTACATTTTAGGCAGAGCAGGGACCTCTTCAAAACAACCCATCTCATACACAAAGCAATCATGCATACATGATGTAGGGTATTACGCAATTTGCGGTCCGAACCTGTCTAAATCTTTGTCTTGTGTGTGCACCATCATCCCTAGAACTCGGCGAGACCCACAATACTACTCTCTGAGATACCCCTAGAATGATACGCCAGAGATAAATCTTCGATAGTGGGTAAAGGGTGAAACCTCTACAAAGTGTAAATCTATCATGATAGCCGTGCTCATGGTCACGAGCAGCCTAGATCGTTTTTTATTAGTGGTTCTTTTAATTAAGATGTTCAATTAGTCGGTGTGGTCAACGAGACAGGTAACAGATGGTTTAGTGAATAACTCAGCAGCAACAGAACTCCCTAAAGATCTTCCATATTACTAAGTTGTTATCAACCAGTCGGTGTCCCTGTGGACTGCAGGTCCACTTAGTTCCCGAGAGAGTTAATAAATAGACTTCTGCTATGTTTCACTTATTATCTATGATAAACTCTGATGTAAATTATTTTATTCGAGCACTATGTATCTGAGATACCATATTTGTAAGCTATATGTGTGTTTGGACTTCTTGGGTTCACACATAGCAGCATTCGGGTTTCTATGTAAACCTGGGTGTGACAAATTGGTATCAGAGTCGTGCTGACTGTATGACTGCATCCTAGATAGTATTGGTCATCCCCTAAGGTTTATTTTGCAATATAACCCTTGTTTTCTCTATCATTGAGATTTTATTGCTAGAAAGTGCTATCCTTGAGCATTTTTCCTCCTTGATAATTTATCGCTTGCTCATTATATGCTTGAATATTTTATCCTCTCCTTGATAATTTACTTCTCACTATTGACTTCTGATTATTTACCCCCACCTTTTTTTGATATATTGTCGATCTACAATCCTTGTCTATTTAACCACTCCTTGCTGGTTGCTTTACCTTGATCATTAATCTCTCCCCTTGATATTTGACATTTTCTCTATGAGTATCTTTGTTTACTCAATTATACCTTGATTATTTTTTATCTACTCCTTTTGCCTCATTTCACCATCCTTGTAATCCAGTATTGTCACTTTGGAATCTTTCATTGGCCTGCGATCCCGAAGCACATGTTCTATTATATCTCTTTATTCTAAAGTGCTTAGAAGGTCTGTATTACCCCAATGCATGTCCAAGACGTCTTGAAAAATGAAGATACGAGTTTGCTGCCATGAGTCAAACCTGAGCAACTGGACACTACGTCAAGCCGACCGTCACCTCAACCAAGAGCTGGTCAAGCTAAAAGGGCTCCTTGCCAAGACAGTTGAAGATTTGTCCATTTTAGGAGGATTCCCTAGACCCTCACTAACAAGGTTAGCATCATTTATGTGCTTATGTGTTTAACCTTGTTTGTGTATGCTTGTAATGTTTGTCATTATGCCTTTGATTGATTTGCTTCTTTGTAATGATTGCGTAGTTGGGCTCTCTCTATTTTCCTCGTATGTCCTTGTTCTTCTTGCTATCTATTCACATAAATCAAATGAAGAACACCAAGAAGGAAACAAAAAGGCAAACCATGTAATAAAGAAACGAAGCTAAAGAAGATTTGAAGTAGAGACTTCGCAACTACATCAGTAAAGAAGATGGAACCAGCTACATCAAGTGACACCTTCTGTTATCATGTTTTCTCCTTGTCAGAATCTTATTGTCCCATTCTTCTCATTGTTCCTAGTCTTTGCGAATCTCGGGATGAGATTCTATTTAAGGGGGGTAGTTTGACTTAATGGTTCACTTCAATGATAATGTTAAAACTTGCTTTTTAGCAACATGGTTTAGGGAGCTAGGACATGTGCTTCATGCTTTGTCGTAGTGTCTCTCCATAAGGTCCGGTGCAACCCAGGAGCCTGTCGCTAGCGCTGGAACTATTATGGCTCCGGTCTTGGACAGTTAGCTTGTACGTCTAGCTTGCCAGTGGTTATTGGAAGGCGTTATGGGAAACATGGGTGAGAGTATGTCTTGATCCACTGAGGATGGGAGATCCGTCGGCTATGTTCTCGTGAAACACAGTCCCGTGCTGGGAGTCCTTGCAATGGGGAACTCCACATGTTGTGCTTGATGGGTGCGATGCCCGCGCTCTGGACGTCATTGACCTCCTTATGGTGCGACTCCGTAAGCGTCAGTCAATCTTGGTGCCTGGGCCATGCTGCCTGTGGTGTACCATAAGCGGCTATTATCTTGTTAGGGTGTCTTGTGAAAAGCCTCATAGCAGCCCTATGCAGTCACACCAAAGGAAGTGTGGATGTGTGTGGTTGCATGCAAAGTTCTTTTGAACTTTTACGCGCTCGGTGGGTGTTGGCGGTCGTTAAGGCCTGATTTCCGACCTCCAACCGAGCATAAAATGAATACAATGGAATGATGCACCATAGCTATAGGGTTTATCTCTAATCATTTCCATAAGTTTTGGTGTTTCTCTAATGTGCAGGCACATAATTGACAAACTATTGGCACTCCTTACGGCCTACAGATAAATCCGCAAGCGGACGGATACCGATGTAGCTTTCACCCGGGAGTATTCCAAGGTATAGATTTCCACGGGGAACGAGAAGTGAACTAATTCTAAACTAAGTTGTCCAAGGGTTATGGAATGGGATGGATGAAGTGGATGACAACAACAAAGAGGGAAGAGAAGCGGTGAGAGGGTAGAGAGGGCACGAGTCCAATAGAGGCACTCTACTGATTAACTGAGCGGATCAGAGGGTACAGATAGATACTTGCTTCGGGACAATAGAACCAATGACACGCAGAAAGGGATGAGAAGGGTGTCACCAATCCTACACTCTGGGATCTTGCAGGCCGAGACGAACGTGATGGACTACGTAGGCCGTATAGGGTTGTCACCACCTAACGGCTACCACCTCCGTAGACTCGGGGGCAAACTAAGTTAACCTCAAGTATAGGACCCACGCCTACACTAGTCAGTTAATACTTATCTCCTATAGAAAGACAAGCACCCAAGCCAAGCAATCAGTATACAATTATACCAATCAACTAAGCATTGAACGAACAACCAGCAAGTAAATAAAAGTAGAACTAACTGCTCAATTAATCAGGAAGAGATACAAGAGTTACCAGACATGACCCGGATGTCACTCGAAGCAGAGCCGCATCTGTAGAGGTACAGTTGAAAGAGGGGCCAACACTCCGGTTCCTCTCTAGACGCTCACCTTTCCTCTCTCCCTATCTACTAAGTATAAAAGTGGCAAAGCTTCACTAAGGAACTCCTCTCTTGTGTTGTGTGTGAATTCAGGCGACCAGGACCTCTATTTATAGGTGGATCAAGTCGGTGGAGCTTGAGCAGGCGCCAAGGAAGCTGGGAGGCGGTGCCGGGCCATTCGGCCGAATCTCCTGGTTCGACCGAACATGGTAATTTGGCCGAACTGCCACGTTGCACCGCCTTGGTGCTAAGGCAGTGCAGAGGTGGTTCGGCTCCTAGGCTCATTCGGTCGAATTAGGGCATTCGCCCAAATGGGGCCCGTAGCCCAGAAGCGCTCTCCTGTGCATCCTCTCCCCCATGGGCCACCAAGGCTACTTCGTCTTGGTGTACTTCGGGTTGGTTTGGCCTAGAGGTGACTTGGCGGTCGCCCACGTGTCAGGCATCATCATTGCTTGGTCATTGTTGACGTGCACGACTCCCGGTTGTGCTTCGCGTTGTGTACGGCTAAGGGGGGTAATCGGCCGAACGGAGTCGTTCGGTCGATTCGGTCAATTCCAACCCTTTTAACCCGTATTTCTCCATTTTGTGCCTGCACATTGTACAATCACCAAAACTTGTGGAAATGGGTAGCAATACGCCCTATAGCTATGGTGTGTGGTTCCATTGTGTTTATTTTATACTCGGTTGGAGGTCGGAAATCGGTCCGTAATGACCGCCAACAAGCTCCCCCAAACTTAGATCTTTGCTCGTCTCGAGTAAAGAAATTGAAATAAGAGCAAGACTAAGACAAGGGTTCTTTTATGACATGAACAACTGCATATTGAATATCCCAAACTTTTCTCCATACCTGTGAATTTGGAGTGGCTACTCCCTGGATCTAGAGCGGTTGATGAACAGAACGGCTCTCCTCTTGATCATCCTGCATTCGGGGTTTTATGGTTTTTACAAATAAAATGGTCCTTGTCCTTTCATCCCTGATACTCTCAGCTCTCTTAATTCACTCCTTTTCACTCACTCCCTTTTGTGTATGTTCTTTTTCTCTCAGGTGGTGATCTTTTGTCAAGTCATGTACCTCTGTCAAGTCAAAGATTGGTTCCCGGAGCTCTCATCATCGCCCTTAGCCAAATTGCAAGTTAAAGATGGAGAGTTCATGTCGGTCCTCAGCCTCGTGACCCCTTTTCTTTATTCTTCCCTTTTTGGGAGTTTTCTTTCCTCCTTTTTTTCATTTGGACTTTCACGAGTCCTTTCTTCTCTTCTCTTTTTTTTTTCTTCAGGGTATCACCAAGGCATGAGGACTTCTACTACACTCTGATGATAGATGTACTTGCAATAGACCTGGGGCAATATGATCATCTCTGGGGACTCAAAATTCGACAAGACATTGTACTAGCCATGACAAATATCTCAGAAATAAATTCTTAAGCATGTGTGTAATTAGAAGTCGTAGGCAGGATGAAAGGATAGGACATAGTTTATATTTTCAAAATTTAAATTCTCCCGAATGGTAAGGTGAACAAGTGGTTCATTTTATCGAGACATATCATATTTATCAACAACCTAGACCAGGGGGTCCTATCATGAAGGGTTTCACAGGCAAGGGCTACTCAGTTAGAGACAAGCAATAAACAAGTTCATGGTATAAAAGAAAAACCGAGAACGTTTCGTTTAGATGAGATGTGCAAGTTCATAATTCAAAACATGACAACACGAGAAGATGAACAGGGGTAAGGAGTGCAAACCCGCGTGTAGGTGCGCGAAGGGGACGAACCGGGCTGGTTTGGCCGAACTGGTGGGTTCGGCCGAATTGCCCAATTCGCCCGAACCAACTGGTTCGGCCGAAGTGGCTTGGTGCGTGCTCCGTAGTGTCGGGTTGCTCCTGTGTCATCCTGTACTCATGTATCTTTTTCGTTAAACAGGGCAATCTCCGCTTGGCTCAAATGCACCAACCGGAGCAATAATTTTATTCTTTTTGCATTCAACTCTAATTTTATTTATTCAATGAGCTAACAAATGGAAACAAAATGATTTAAAGGGAAAACAATCTAGAGCACCCTAAACATGAATCTAAGGGAAAATAAATGAAGGAAGGAACTAAGCCAAACTAATGAACTAACTAATGGTGCTCTAACTGAACTAGATGACCGCAGGACACTACTCTGCAGGTGGGCCGTAAAGGTACGAGTGTCCTGTGGCTCTGGCAAGCCTCTTGATCTTGGCGCACAAGCCCTTGCGGAGGACCTCCATCTTGTCCTCCGTCTCTAGGCGCGCCAGCTCCGCTTCTACCACTTTCTCCTCCAGGTGGTTTATCCGCTGGCGTGCTTGTGCCAGCTCCACCCCCAGGCTCTCCAGTGTAGGTGGCTTCTCCTTTTCCTCCTCGTCCTCCTCCTCGTCGGAGAACTCCATCTCTCCCGGCGGCCCTTTGATAACCGGCGGCTGCCTGTAGCGCTGAACTCTGGGGTTCCACTGTGGGGGAGTGGACTGGGAGGACTCCGTTAGTCTGAGCTCGTCCCAATTCAGTGGCGGGACCAACACCTTGCCGTTCCCCGTGGCGGTGCGCTCACCCTTGATGTTGAAACGGGGCGGACTATCAGGAGTATAGTCTGGCGTCTTCGTGCCCTCCTCCTTGACTGCAAGGAGCGCGAAGTCCAGCACCCTTGTGGAGGATGCCGACTTCGGGCGCAGCTGCCCAGTAGTGGGGCGCCCTGGCGATGGTGAGCGAGGGGGCTTCTTGATCGCCTTCAGCAGTGCGAAGGCATTGAATGTCACTGATGGAGAGCGGCGTGGGGAGTTGGACCGCCTCATAAGGCTGCGGGCATGCGCCCTTCCTCGCTGCCCATCGCCTGACAGCTCAACGTCAGCAACGCGGAACGCTTGCTCACGTCGGGGAGACTCGTCGATCCGACAGGCGAGGCTAGATCCCTTGGTTGAAGATGTATCTTTGGAGTAGGAGGAGGCCATCGTGGCTACTGCTAGGGACGAGGAGTTTCTGTAGATGGGATGATGGAATCGACAGAAACTCCCGGTCTTCTATCGAGGCGTCCTCCGAACGAAAAACGCGTTTCCCGACGTTTCCTTCACGAATTTCGGGATAGGATCAACTGTAGATGAGTCTGGAGGTCAATATCCGCACGTGGGGCTAGGGAGGTTGATTCGCCCGAATCCCTCTGGTTCGGCCGAATTGACCCTAGGCCTCCTGATGTGCGGGCCAGGTTGATCCTCACGTGTTTGGTCATGGGCGTGAAGGTTGCGGTGGTGTTGGGCCCAGAAAGGTTTGGATTTGAAGGATTTGGGCCGAGTTTGATGGACAGGGCTCAGGGCTCTACGAACTCGATGACATCTAAGTCTTCGAGTGGCGGAGGCTCTGGTTCTAAGAATATCTTCAGCCGCTGTACATTGACCTTAAAGGTGTTTCCATCCTCACTTTGCAGTGTGATGGCCCCATGAGATGCATCGTTGATTACTGTGAATGGGCCATCCCATTTGCTTCTAAGTTTGCCATGACCGAAAAGTTTGACATGGGAATTGAAGACAAGAACCTTATCTCCCGGTGTGAACGTTTTGATCTTGATTCGCTTGTCGTGCCATCTCTTAGTACGTTCCTTGTATAGCCGGGAGCTATGGTATGCGCGTTCCCTCATTTCATCTATCTCAGCCAACTAAATCCGCCGTCTAAGGCCAGCTGCTGGAAGGTTCATACCCCACTTCCTAATGGCCCAGTGAGCTTTAAACTCCATTTCTACTTGTAGGTGGCAAGTTTTTCCATAGACTAGTTGATATGGGGTCATTCCTATGGGTGTTTTATAGGCCGTGCGGTACGCCCAGAGTGCATATGGCAGTTTATCCTTCCAGTGTTTGCCCATCTCATTTACGGTCTTTTGCAGAATGTTCTTAATCTGCTTGTTTGAAGTTTCTGCTTGACCGCTAGTTTGGGGGTAATAGGGTGTATCTACGTTGTGCTGCACACCCAAACTTGAGAGATACCTACGGAATGCTGAGTCGATAAAGTGGGAGCCTCCGTCGCTAATGACCATCCTAGGAACTCCAAAACGGGGAAACATAAACTCATGAAACATCCGTTTTGTGCTCCTAGCATCGGCGGCCACACAAGGCAAGGCTTGCACCCACTTAGAGACGTAGTCTACCACCACTATGATGAATTTGCAGCCCTCTACTTGGAGATTGCTGGTTAGTGGCATTGCGTCTCTAGTGTTTATATTCCCGTCTTTCTGGCAACGTGGGCACCTCATGACGAATGCCTTAGCATCTTCATACATGTTGGGCCAGTAGAAACCACATTGCTAGACTTTTGCGTTAGTGCGGAATGCACCATAGTGACCCCCGTATGGTGCTGCATAGCATCTCGCCAGGATCTTATATGCCTCGTGCGCTGGTATACAGCGTCTAAGGAGTCCGTCACTACATATCCTAAAGAGATACGGGTCGTCCCAAAGGTGGAGTCGGCTCTCGTAAGCCAATCTTTTCTTGTTTTCTCCAGGTGGGACATACCCGGTTACCATGTAGTTTACTATGTTGGCATACCACGGGTCGGTAGTGGTGACCTTAAGGAGCGTGTCGTCCCGTAACAAATCATGAATGAGGTGATCTAACGGGACTTGTATCCGAGACAGACCCAACGGATGTGTCTCGGTTTCGCATCCTATTTGGTCAAAAGATACTTCAGAGCAGCATGGTCTGAATAGACTATGACCTTTGCCCCAACTTGGTAGGACCAGAATTTGTCTTTAACAAACACAACTGCTAAGAGTCCTTTTCCGTGGTTGTGTAGTTGAGCTGGGGCCAGTGAGCGTTATGCTAGCGTATGAGATAGCATAAAGCTTCTTGTCCTTGGTTTGGCCCACAACAGCTCCTACGACAAGGTCGCTCGCATCACACATGATTTCTAGAGGGATGCTCCAGGCGAGAGGCTAGATGATGGGAGCGAAATTGAGTGCTTTTCTTGAGGGTGTGAAAAGAAGCATATCACTCTTTATCAAAGATGAGAGGGGTTTCCTTGGCTAGGAGAATAGTTAACGACCGGGCTATTAGAGAGAAATTTTTGATGAAACACCTACAAAGCCCGGCGTGGCCAAGGAGACTAGGAATCCCCTTTATGTTGCTGGGAAGTGTAGGCATAAGGTCGTGTTTAGGAGTAGGAAAGGGGAAGATAATTGCTTCTGACTTTGAATCTAGTCTTTCCTCGGTCAAAGACGAATCTTTGTGACACTTTCCTTGCGACCCCAAGATAAGATGAGATAGGGATATGATGTGTATGATGATTACTAGTAATTCCTTCTAAATCTTGGGCAGAGTAATCTTTCTCCAGGACAGTGAGAATGTGTTGAGTTTCAACATCAGAGGGCATGTCACTAATGGTCACTGGAGTTGGTTTGTCCCTAAAGAGGAAGGCATCCATCTATCCAGAGGGAAGAGGCTTAGGCTCGATTGGAGGATGAATTTCTTCTACTTCCATAAAGAATTGGGAATCTTCTTCTAGGATAGGTTGCTCTAAGTCTGCCAGAGTTGTTGACATGACTTCCTCTACAAGGTCAGGATCGGGGTCCGTCACTATTTGTTGGTTCAAGGAATAGGAATAAGAGACTGGGACAGGTTCTTCTCCGATCCTAAGTTCTACTAGCTGGTTTGTTGGTGAACTTTACAAGATTTTCATGATTGGCCTACCAATAAAGATGGAATGTGTGGAATCATTGGGCAGGTCAAAGATATGGAAATCCAGAAAAGTTTAGGGTCATTAATCTTAACGGGTGTGACCCGCAAGATCCCTAAACAATCGAGGATCCTTCCCGATGTGAACCTTAGACGTTTTTGAGATGATGACCATGGTTCATCGGGGAGTTGAGCTCGCACCAAAGAGCTAGAGATTATGTTGATTCCGAGGCTCGGGTCGTACCCAATTTCTTGGTCGTAACCCAGAATTTCACAGAAAATTCTTCTGATCTTCTTGGGCATTCTGACCACCTCAGATGAGGCTTCGGCCTCTTCTAGCCATTCCCGACTCATCACAGCAGAGAGACGTCCTAAGTACTCCCTCCGATGTTCCAGTTCTTCCTTGTCGGGAGGTTGATCCTCATACTCTACCGTTGTTTCAATGGGAAACTTGTTGCGCTCCCAATGTCCTCGAATAGATCATCGTCAAAACCATAGGGAGTGGTGTAGAGCGGCTCATAGTAGTCCAGGCTAGAATATGGTTGTGGTTTGAAATGAGCGTCAGATTCTGATGGGATGGAAGTGCTGACAGATTTGGATTGAGAACATGTAGGCTCTTCAGGTTCGGGCTGCTTCTCTTCTTCATTGGGGAGTTCGTCATAGACTCCGGTGTAGGGAGTGTCATCCAAGATACGATCCAAGATTATCCTCGCTTCACTGCGAGTCAAATGAGAGAACGACCCTTCTGAAGCGGAGTTCAAGAAAGTGGTGGCTACGGGACAGAGGCCAAGGCTGAAGTGTTGTAGAATTATAGGTTCTGATAAGCCTAGGTCTGAAGCGGATGCCAAAATTTGCTTGAAATGAGCCCAGGCAGCTCCTAACGACTCTCCCTCTAATTGCTTAAAGGTAAGGATTTCGATTCGGAGGCTGGCTACCTTGGAAACTGGGAAGAAGTTTAGGCAAAATTTTTCTCTAAGGATTTCCCAGCTCCCTTCCATATTTCCGGCAGACAGAGAGTACAATTTCTTTGCTCCTCCCGTTAATGAAAATGGGAATAGCTTCCATTTGAGCGTCTCTTGTGTCATGCCTGATATGGTGAGGCAAGAGCAGAGTTGCTCAAACTCTCATAAATGCGCATAGGGACGCTGACCTATCCTCTCTCCCTATCTTCTAAGTATGAAAGTGGCAGAGCCTCGCTAAGGAACTCCTCTCTTGTGTTGTGTGTGAATTCAGGCGACCAGGACCTCTATTTATAGGTGGATCAAGTCGGTGGAGCTTGAGCAGGCACCAAGGCAGCTGGGAGGCGGTGACGGGCCGTTCGGCCGAACCTGGGAATTCGGCCAAACTACCACGTTGCACCGCCTTGGTGCTAAGGCGGTGTAGAGGCGGTTCAGCTCCTGGGCTCATTCGGTCGAATTGGGGCATTCGCCCGAATGGGTCCCGTGGTCCAGAAGTGCTCTCCTGTGCATCCTCTCCCCCCTGGGCCTCTGGGGCTACTTTGTCTTGGTGTACTTCAGGTTGGTTTGGCCTAGAGGTGACTTGGCGGTCGCCCACGGGTCAGGCATCGTCATTGCTTGGTCATCGTTGATGTGGATGACTCCCGGTTGTGCTTCATGTTGTGTACGGCTATAGGGGGGTAATCAGCCGAACGGAGTCATTAGGCCGATTCGGTCAATTCCAACCCTTTTAACCTGTATTTCTCCATTTTGTGCCTGCACATTGGACAATCACCAAAACTTGTGGAAATGGTTAGCAATATGCCCTATAGCTATGGTGTGTGGTTCCATAGTGTTTATTTTATACTCGGTTGGAGGTCGGAAATCAGTCTGTAACGACCGCCAACACAAACATGGACTAAAGGGGACAAATTTGGCCAATTCGGCCGAACCACTTGGTTCGGCCGAGTTACCCCCCTGAGCCTATACACATGTGGCACAATCCATGAAGGGAAGAACGTCCATGGGAGGTTCAATGCACAAATTCTACATGAACCATGACCGAGCAATGATGAGGCGAGTCACACGGATCGATGACATCACCAATCTAAGGCATAGAAACACAACCTGACCAAACCTCGCTGGATGGAAGCAATCCTGGACGTCCCCAAGATAGAGGCGGTGCATCGGGAGGCAACCAGGCACATGCAACCGACATTCCCCACATGCAACCGACATTCCACCGCCACCACGAGTCAATCCAGAGCATTGGCTTCGAGGCGGTGCAAAATGGTCGGTTCGGCCGAACCGCCACGATTCGGCCGAACCACCATAGTTCGAACAAACGCCCTGGGTTCGGCCGAACAAGCCGGCGCCGCCCCTAAGGTTGCTTGGCTGCTGATCCAACTCAAACCTCCACTATAAATAGAGGCCCACGACACCTGTATCAAATACACCAGAGTAAAGAGAAGAATAGCTCTCTAGTGAAGCGCTGCCACTATCATATATAGCAGATAGGGAGAGAGGAGAGGTGAGCGTGCCGGAGAGGAGCCGGAGTGTCGGCCCCTCTTCCACCTATACCTCTACGAGTAACATCCGGGTCGTGCCTGGTAACTCTTGTATCTCACTCTGATTAATTGAGCATCAATTCTTACTTTTATATGCTTGCTGGTTCCTCGTTCAATGCTTAGTTGATTGGTATAATTGTATACTGGTTGCTTGGCTTGGGTGCTTATCTTTCTGCAGTAGATAAGTGTTAACTGACTAGTGTAGGTGCGGTCCCTAGACTTGAGGTTAACTTGGTTTACAACTGATTTATACGTGTGTGTGGTAGCCGTTAGGTGGTGACAGCCCTATATGGACTACGTAATCCACCACGTCTATCTCAGTCCGTAGGAACCTGAGAGGTTGTATCCCTTTCTGTGAGTCGCCTGCACCTTATCCTGACGCAAGTTTATAACTATAGTATCTGGTTCACTCATTTAGTCAGTAGGATATAGTTATCAGATTCGTGCCCTCTCTATCCTCTGGGTGCTTTCCTCCCTCCTCTTCGTCGTCATCCATTCCATCATACCATCCTTGGACAAGTAGTTTAGAATTAGTTCACTTCTCGTTCCTTGTGGATATCGATACCTTGGAATACTCCCGGGTGAAAGCTACATCGATATCCATCTGCTTGCGGATTTAACTGTAGGCCGTAAGGATTGCCAACAAGCTTTCTGACACCGTTGCCAGGGAACGATAGTTGTTATGATTGCGAACCCAAGTTGTCCGTGTATCCCACCATCCAATGGGTTCCACTCTTACCTTAGGTCAACATTCGGCTCCAAAGGGCGATTGTTTGGAGCCACCATCATCATCACGTCTCATCCACACACCCGGCTATGAGCTGCGTCCCGGCTTCATAACCATGGTTCGAGAGTAAACGTTCTCAGGAACGAATGCCGAGAGTTCCTACGCACATTTACGCGAATTTGAGCAACTCTGTTCTTGTCAAGTCATTGCGGGCATGACACAAGAGACGCTCAAATGGAAGCTATTCTCGTTCACATTAACGGGATGAGCAAAGAAATGGTACTCTCTAGCCGTCAATAATATGAAAGGGAGCTGGGAAATCCTTAGAGAAAAATTCTGACTAAATTTCTTCACAGTTTTCAAGGTAGCCAGCCTCCGAATCAAAATTCTTACCTTTAAACAACTAGAGGGAGAATCGTTAGGAGCTACGTGGGCTCGCTTCAAGCAAATCTTGACAGTCGGACCAGACCTAGGCTTACCCGAACCTATCATTCTACAACACTTCAGCCTTAGCCTCTGTCCCGTAGCAACCACTTTCTTGAACTCCGCTTCAGGAGAGTCGGTCTTTCATTTGATTCCTAGTGAAGCGAGGGTAATCTTGGATCGAATCCTAGATGACACTCCCTACGGTGGAATCTTTGATGAAGTCCCCGATGAAGAAGAGAAGCAACCTGAACCTGAAGAGCCCACGTGTCTACAATCCAACTCTATCAGCTCTTCTATTCCATCAGAACCCGATGCTCATTTCAAACCACCACTTTATTCTAGCCAGGATTATTATGATCCACTCTACACCACTCCCTATGATTTTGACAATCATCCATTCGATGACATTGGGAGTGCAACAAGTTTCTCATTGGAACGACATGTAGAGCAAAAGGGTCAACCTCCTGACAAGGAAGAACTCGAATATTAGAGGGAGTACTTAGGACATCTCTTTGCTGCTACGAGTCGGGAATGGCTAGACGAGGCTGAAGCATCGATCGAGGTCGTCAAGATGCCTAGTAAAATCAGAAGGATATTTTGTGAGACAAAGAAGTCGAGTACGACCCAAGCCTCGAAATTAACATCATCTCTAGCTCCTTGATGCAAATACAAGCCCCTGATAAACCATGGTCGTCATCTCAAAAACGTCGAAGGTTCAAATCAGGGAAGATCTTTGATTGTTTAGGGATCTTGCGGGTCACACCCGTTAAGATTAACGACCCTGAACTTCTCCTGGATCTCCATATCTTTGACCTACCCAAAAATTCCACTCATTCCATCTTTAATGGTAGGCCAATCCTAAAAATCCTGGAGAAAGCACCAACAAATCAGCTAGTAAAGCTTAGGATCAGGAAAAAACTTGTGCCTGTCTCTTACTCTCATTCCTTGAACACCCAGTAGAGGCAGATCCCGATCCTAATCCCATAGAGGAGGGCATGTCAACTTCGTTGACAAACTTAGAGCAACCCATTCCAAAGGAAGACCTCCAATTCTTTTCGGAGGAAGAAGCAATTCACCCTCCAATCAAGCTCGATACAAGCGAAGCTCCAAAACCATCACCGATCGAGCTTAAACCTCTTCCACCTGGACTAAAGTATGCCTTCCTCTTTGAGGATAAGCAGACTCTAGTGATCATTAGCGATAAGCTATCCGATGTAGAAACCCAACAGCTTCTCACTATCCTGGAGAAGAATCAATCAGTCTTAGGATATTCTCTCCAAGATTTGAAAGGGATCAGTCCTAACCTCTGTACCCATCGCATCCCAATCGTTTCTGAAGCAACACCATCTCGGGAACCTCAAAGATGGTTGAATAATGCCATGAGAGGGGTCGTTAAAAAGGAAGTTCTCAAACTCCTTCACACTGGGATTATCTATCCAGTCCCCAATAGTGAATGGGTTAGCCCCGTTCAAGTCGTTCCTAAGAAGGAAGGAATGACGGTTGTGCGCAATGATAAGAATGAGCTCATTCCTCAATGCACTGTCACTGGTTGGCGTATGTGTATCGACTATCGTAGACTCAATAAAGCCACCAAGAAAGACCATTTCTCCCTTCTGTTCATTGACAAGATGCTTGAATGATTAGCCAAACATTCTTTCTTCTGCTTCCTTGATGGTTACTCCGGATATCATCAAATTCCAATCCACCCGGATGACCAAAGTAAAACCACGATCACATGCCCCTATGGGACATATGCCTATCAGCGGATGTCCTTTGGGTTGTGTAACGCACCTGCATCCTTCCAACATTGCATGATGTCCATCTTCTCCGATATGATTGAGGATATTATGGAAGTGTTCATGGATGATTTCTCAGTTTATGGGAAGACCATTACCGAATGTCTGAAAAACCTAGACAAGGTCATGCGAACCCGCTAGGGTTTGTACCCGATCTTTCGATGAGAGGGGGATAACTTCGATTTAGACTGGAGAGACGTTCACTGCCCGACTACAACCGTCCAAGGACGTTGCGCCTTAGTAACCGATACACCAACTCCAGCGGTCGTCGCGATCTTGTGGAGCACGATCAACCAAACCACTAGGGTAATTCCTGCAAGCAATCGAAGAACAAGCAAGTACAAGTAGAATAAGCAACTGAATTGCAAATTTGGAGATGATAACCAATCTAAAATCACAAAGGTGGGGTTCCAAAGACTCAAAGACGGGCGGCTGGACCAGCACGCGTGCTTACAAGCAAGTAGCAATGGCTAAACTTTCATCTAAACAAAACCCAATCTGTTTGTGGCGGCTATGGGGTTATATGAGAGAGTAGAGGATGACCAGAACATGGTAGGGGTCGTCCCACAACCATAGGACGTGTCCCTATTGGGCCCTACTTGATACTCGGCCCAACGGCCCAAATTCATGTGACGCAGCACTGTAGACAGAAAAGGTCTTTGTAGTAAATCGATTATTGCGGCCGCATCCGAACAGATATGAAGATGAGTCCAGATCCATATAAAAGTAGACTTAATAAGCTTTCCATTAAGTACTTAAACGCTCAAAACGGAGTCTGGATGAAGTCGTGGCGGCCGTCACAATTCAGCACTTTCCTGCAGTCCGAATCCAGCGCCAAAACGTGTTGGACTTGATATCTTTCTATGTTTGGGACAAAAGTGTCGTGGTGGCCTAGTGGAGGACATGGGAACACTTGGACTTGGTCCCCAATCAACTTCTTTGGTCCTCCATGCATTCCATGTGTGTCTAGCACTCTTTTTTATCCATGTATGTATTTCTAAAAATGACAATGAACACACATCATGGCGCACCATCAATTCATCGAATATAGCAACAATAATCATGATATATGATTGATTCACCTTTTGTTTACAAGCCATTAATAAGGTTATATCTAAGATGGTGATGTCCTCATCATTCTCCCCTTCTTGGCTGCAAGTCGTCCTCGACTTGCTCTGGTCGCATTCTAAGGTGATTCCTATGTTGTTTTAGCATGTAAGTACATCCATGTTGCACGACCACAACCTGCAATGCTCCACTTCTTTGGGCTGAACCTGTTGGTTAAGAGAAAAATTAGAGAAACTTGGCAAGACATCATTAGTGTTAGTGCTACCCCTATTGGACCATTGTATTGCAGCCCAAAAGGATATTTCAAATTAGAGCAGATATAAACTTTGTGCACCATATACTCTCTTTTACAATTATACTTGCCAATAAAGTGATATGTATAATTAGACAAGTATGTCAAGTCAGAATATGCAAAAAGTTTCTCCTCTAAATAGTTTAGATCGCAAAGAATATCAAATTCAGTATAAGCCAAAGTATTTAAAGAAGACATCAATTTCAGTTCATCTTGTGCACAAGTAATAGGATGGAAAAGCTTTTCTTCAGCATGTTTGTACAGTTCCAAACCAAAAGAATCAGACTTATTCACTACTTGTGTCATATGAGTAAAAGAATCATCAACACACAAGTCTTCTTTATCACAAGAAACAACAAGTAATTCATCTTGTGGCAAAGGTAAATCTACAACGGTTTTCACTATTTGTTGCTCTTGATAAGCATGCAAAGTGGACAAGTTTTTAATATCATGGGTCACATCATTCTTGCAAGTATTCGTAGATAATAAAATCTCCTTTTCAGCACTTACGGCAAGCCAAAACAATGAAGCAATATTGTTGTATGATTTACTAATTAGCATGATTTGAATTTCAAATTTAAGCCATTTCATGAACATACTCATAACATCTTCCTTGCATTTATCTAATCCACCAAACATGACACAAATCTTAAAGCTATGATAGTATTCTTTGACAGTCCTACTATATTGCTTCAATTTGTCCAATTTTGTAAGTAAACAATCAGCATAATATTTAGGAACATATTCATCTCGAAAAAGCATTTTAAAATCCTTCCAAGTTTGTGGAACTCTGTTGTGCCTACAAATATGTTTCCATGTAATCAAAGCATATTTTGTTAAAGCGCTAGAAGCAGCAAAAATCATTTCATGTTCAGACAAGTCATAACTATCAAATTCTGCATCTACCTTAAGCTCCCAATCAATATAAGCTTCAGGATCAAACATACCAGCATATAATGGCAAATGTTGAATGACATCCTGAACATGAGGGTCTAGTTCCAACTGCTCAAAAATTTCTGTATCACCTGCCATGATTAGTAGACAACAAGAAACACAAAAATAAGATGTATCCTCCTGTCAACTACTAGATGTGTTGGTTGTAATTATCTCAAAATAAACTTATTCAAAATAAGCTCTTACAAGTTCTTACCAAGCAAAACAAGAGGTGACGGCAACCAACAAGACAACAACCTCGAAGATAGTGTATCGGTGCCGCAACAACAAGACCTATCAAGCTGTAGGGTCGTATATGTGGAGCTATAGGTGGGCTAAAAATAAGGAATAGCTAGCACCACGTTAGTTAAAATAAAGCAAGCTGAATAATCATTCAATGGTGGTACTGTGCTGGTCCTAGCCTAGACCTAGCTAGAGACGCGAGCCTGGACACAAAGGAAGTCACAACGCACCACTAAAAACAATAGATAGTAACTACGATCAGATCAACCCCTTTCTTTCTTCTTTTCTTTTATTTTTTCTTCTTTTTTTCTCTTTTTTTTCTTATGTTCCTTTTCTTTTGGGGGACTAAAATCTTCTTATTGATGATGTGATAACCAAAACAAATGGCAGCACAGAACCCCTACCAAAACAGATTTACAATTCTTATTTCAGCTAGCCAGATGCGCAAATCTCTAAGGTGATTGCGGAGTGCTCAGAAGGAATTTTTAACCACGGTCAGATCCGTTGGAAAGAGCACGAGTTAAGCTTTCCAGATTGTACTGAAACACCCAATTTGGAAAATATATGCAGAAACTGTAGCAGTTTTCTTCTCATGCTAGAAAGGAACTCCGAAACAAAATGTGACAAGAACTCGAAACTCTAAAAGACTAAACTAAGACCAGCAACTTGACACAATCGAAGCAACCAAAAACTCAACAAGCCCTAACTAAGCAGTACTAGCAAAGGCTCAAAGAGTTTATAGGATTGTAGGTAAACCAATCTACTATTTTTTTGGCTTTTCTGGACTATAGGAAATTAAAAAAACAGCAAAGGATTGATACTCTCCGACCGATAACCCTCGCTCTGATACCAACTCATGCGAACCCGCTAGGGTTTGCGCCCGATCTTTCGATGAGCGGGCGATAACTTCAATTTAGACTGGAGAGACGTTCACGGCCCGACTACAACCGTCCAAGGACGCTGCGCCTTAGCAACCGATACACCAACTCCAGCGGTCGCCGCGATCTTGTGGAGCACAATCAAATAAACCACTAGGGTAATTCCTGCAAGCAATCGAAGAACAAGCAAGAACAAGTAGAACAAGCAACTGCATTGCAAATTTGGAGATGATAACCAATCTGAAATCACAAAGGTGGGGTTCCGAAGACTAGAAGACGGGCGGCTGGACCAGCACGCGCGCTTACAAGCAAGTAGCAATGGCTAAACTTGATCTAAACAAAACACAATCTGTTTGTGGCGGCTATGGGGGTATATGAGAGGGTAGAGGATGACCAGAACATGGTTGGGGTCGTCCCACAATCCTAGGACGTGCCCCTATTGAGCCCCACTTGATACACGGCCCATCGGCCCAAATTCATGTGACGCAGCACTGTGGACAGAAAAGGTCTCTGTAGTAAATCGATTATTGCGGCCGCATCCGAACAGATATAAAGATGAGTCCAGATCCATATGAAAGAAGAGTTGATAAGCTTTCCATCAAGTACTTAAACTCTCAAAACGGAGTCCGGATGAAGTCGTGGCGGCCGTCACAATTCAGCACTTTCCTGCAGT
This sequence comes from Echinochloa phyllopogon, assembly GCA_033239725.1. NCBI lineage: Eukaryota > Viridiplantae > Streptophyta > Magnoliopsida > Poales > Poaceae > Echinochloa > Echinochloa phyllopogon. The sequence continues at coordinate 39,142,478 of BTCW01000018.1, forward strand.
CCGAATCCAGCGCCAAAACGTGTTGGACTTGATCTCTTTCTATCTTTGGGCCAAAAATGTCGTGGTGGCCTGGTGGAGGACGTGGGAACACTTGAACTTGGGCCCCAATCAACTTCTTTGGTCCTCCATGCATTACATGTGTGTCTAGCACTCTTATTTATCCATGTATATATTTCTGAAAATGACAATGAACACACATCATGGCGCAGCATCAATTCATCGAATGTAGCAACAATAAACATGATATATGATTGATTCACCTTTTGTTTACAAGACATTAATATGGTCATATCTAAGCTGGTGATGTCCTCATCATAATTAAACTGAGTCAATCTGTTCAACCTTTCAACTGCCCAAGACAAGGAGATTGCTATACGCCCCATAGGTAAAAAGGTAAGTTATCACTTTGCCAATAATTTAAGTATTATAGAGTACTAGTTGTGCATATAGAGTATTTGCAAGGTACTGACACGTAGCAACTCATGATCCACCGAGCCTCTGTCTTTGTCTTTGCTCGAGGACGAGCACAGGTCTAACCTTGGGGGAGCTTGTTGGCGGTCGTTACGGCCTAATTTTGACTATTTTTTATCGCCAAAGTCTGGGTAAATAAATGACATATAGACATAGATCCATGCATTATTAGTCTAATACTAACTATTTCCACTAGTGTTTGTGTTTCTAAGTGCTTTGTAGGATTATACCTAAAATGGCATCAAATTGAATATTCGTCGATGGGACTTGAGATACACTCGGAATTATCATGAATACAAACAGTCTCATATAATTAAGTTGGAGTGCACCAATGTGAAGAGCTCGTCGAGACGATTCTGTTGGATATATTATTCGCAATACTCGGAGTTCAAGATAAAAACATATAAGGCTCCAATGGATCGAGGTGCTGATGTCAGCAGCATCGCCAGGCCCACCTGCCGAGTGGCATACGCTCACGCGTAGAAATGCACAGCGCACACACGCGCAGGGGACAGGCGGGTCCCAGCGGGCCCATGCGGCCCACGCTCACAGGCATAGCCGGCCCCATAGCGCAGGCGGCGTAGAGGCACAACGCACGCACGCGCGCGGGAGACCAGGCCGGGCCCGCACAGCTGTGACAGCAGCGCGCCTACGCGCTCGCACGTAGGAAGGCGGCGGGCGCAGCGCAGAGGCCAGGGGGGCCGCTGGCAGGCAGAGGCAGGCGGCCAGAAGCGGCCAGGGTGCCAGGCGCGCATGCAGGCGGGCCAATGCGCAGCTGCGCAGCTGCGCAGGGCAGTGGCTCCCTCACGCGGGGCCAGTGGGCCAGGCAGGCCATGCAACCCAGTAGAGGCAGCGGTGCATGCAACGCAGGGGGCAGGTGGCCCACGCGGCCCCACGCAACAGCAACAGCCAGCGGCGCTGGCGCGCGTAGCGCAGGGAGCAGGCACAGGGCAAGGCGGTTAGCACCAGCCCCTGGGCCCCACGTGCGCATGCAGAAAGGCGGCAAGTGTAGGCTCGCATGCAAGAGGCGGTGGAGACTAGGACACGTGGCGATTGCTGGTTGGCGAGGAGATCCCTCACGCGGATTCTGCTCAAGGAAGAAGCACAAATGCATGCAAGCTTCTCCACTCTCCCAAGTCACCTCTCCACTATAAATAGAGACCCCTCTCCTCACTTGTAACACACATCACTTGTGAGCAAGTCTCCATTACTCTCTTTCAAGATGTAGAGTTATGCTAGTCTGTTGGGAGTTAGAGCCAGGATCGAGCTTCGCTCGGGGTTCCGGAGTCGTCTTCTGGAGTTCTGGTAAAGCTCTTGTATCTTTTCCTTCTCTTTATGCAAGACTCTGAGTATTTAATATATTATCTCCCGCATTTACTTGAGTTATTTATTCTGCATTTATTTCTGAGATAATGGTGGAATGTCTAGCCTTGGTTATAAGTTGTTGTAGTCTGGCTCTATAAGTTCTCTCCTTAGTTCTTTGTCTCAGTTGGTTCCTCGATTCTGCTCAATGCTTGCGGTGAATTGTCTTGGGTATTGACAGGGTTGCTTGCTCTTTCTAGTAGAATAAGTAGTTACTGTCTAGTATATGCGTGGTGCCCAGACTAGATGGTAACATTGGTTTGCCCCTGAGTCTGCGGAGGTGGTAGCCGTTAGGTGGTGACAGCCCTATACGGCCTACGTAGCCCATCACGTTCGTCTCGGCTTGTAGGATCCCCCAGTGCGAAGGTGGTGGCACCCCATCTCATCCCTTTATGCGTGTCATTGGTTCTGCTGTCCCGATGCTGAGATAATAGAACTAGGAAAAGAATCATAGACGTCATTCTTCATGCTAGCTGTAATCTTTGTTGGAGATATCTCAAGGCCGGTGGAAGTATATAGAAATCCTTTTCTGTCTCGTTGTCCTCCCACTAGCTAGACCGCTATTCTATCTATATCATTTATCCCAGACTTCTCCTTGTGTGTATCACTGCATATCATTCCTATCTATCCTTTATCCCCGCCTTGTTAGCCGTTACTTTAATTAGTAGTTACATCCTTGTTAATAACCAATGCTCTTTATCCAATGCTTCCCCGAGGAAATAAATACGATACCTAGGAATACTCCCGGGTGAAATGCTACATCGATATCCATGCGCTTGCGGATTTACATCTGTGTCGTAATAATACCAATGAACACTCTTTGCACCATTACTGGGATTCACAATCCTGATAGTGGACCGTAAGAAGTGTCAACAATCGCCTAGGTCATCCTGGAGTTGGGATGATGTGAAAAATTATCGGCAATTCAGTTGGTCATCACAAAATTTCCCAAACCTTCATATTTCGTGTGCACGTCATGTGTCACGGGGAAATTAATCTTAAGACCCTCTTATATTAAGATCAAGGCTGAACCACTACAATTTCTTGAACACATTCAAGGTAATACTTGTGGTCTTATTCATCCATTAACTGGGCTATTCAGGTACTTCTTGGTACTTATTGATGCATCTACTAGATGGTCCTATATGTATTTATTGTCCACAAGAAACCGTGCTTCTGCAAGGTTTATTACTCAAATTATCAAATTAAGAGGAATTTGTCCGGAAAGTCCAATAAAATACATCGGGATGGACAATGCCACTGAGTTTTTCCTCAAAAAGCTTTCAATGACAATTGCATGTCTTTAGGCATTAATGTGGAACATTTTGTACCTAATGTACATACACAAAATGGATTAGCCAGATCTCTTATCAAGAGAATCAAATTAATTGCTAGACCATTATTATAGAATTGCAAATTATCAGACCGCTGGCTTGATTCAAATCAGACCTACTGCATATCATACGGCTTCTCCGTTGCAGTTTGTACGTTGAAATCAATCAAATATTTCCGATCTGCGAAAATTCGGTTGCACTCTATATGCACCGATTTCACCACCGTAGTGTACATCAATGGCCCCACATAGAAAATTGGGGATCTATGTGGGGTATAAATCACCATCAATCATAAAATACCTCGAGTCTCCTACAGAGGACTTATATATTGCCCGGTATGCTGATTGCATCATTGATGCGGACGATTTCCAGGCATTAGGGGAGATAATATGTACCATACAAAATGCCAGAAAATAAATTGAAATGTCATCGGCATTCAGTCCAATCATCCGCGTACTACATAATCTGAACATTAAGTTTAAATGATTATACATTTGCAAAGCATTGCAAATAATCTGCAAAAAGCATTTACTAACTATAAAGGTGTCACTAATCCTGCTGGTAAAAGTACCACGAAGAGTAACAACTCTTACTCAAAATCTCCCAAATCAAAATAAGAGGGGGAGAGATACAACTGAAAAGGATATCCGTGGAAACAAAGGAAGCTCACCTTCAAAGTAGTAAATGCAAATCAACATCAAGTTGATAGACACCAATTGGATATTGAAAATCCAAATAATATGGATGATCAACAGATACATCACATACCCAGCACAAGTGCGCATAAAAATATTGGTGCTGGGATATCGGAAGACCCTGACTCTACTGTACTGAGAAATCACGAAGAGTCGAAAAGGGTAAATAAAATTTCCACTATTATATTGATTTTGGAGAATCATTTAATAAGACCATAATTGTTGACATTAATTTCTCCTCCAAGATTGCAAATAACCTTCAAGTGATCCAAACATGAGACCTAGGCAGTGCATCAGCACTTCAAATGGATCTAATGAAATGAAGCAATCGAGGTAGAATTGCACTTGCTCAAAACGAGAGATATTCACCGCAGTGATACCTACTCCTCAAATTATTTTCCTATGGGATCAAAACGAGGTGGTGAGAAAGCGAGGCTTGTAGCACAAGGGTTCACGCAGAGACCCATCATCGATTTCGATGAATTATACTCTTCAGTTATGAGTGGCATAACATCCCGATATCTAATATCATTGGCAGTACAAAAAGGTCTATCCATGCATCTCATGGATGTGGTGACTGCATATCTTTATGGGTCACTAGATTCGGATATCTACATGAAAGTCCCTGAAGGACTTGATATTTCGAACAAGAATCATTCATGCAACATGTATTGTGTAAAGCTTCAGAAGTCATTATATGGCTTGAAACAGACGGGAAGAATGTGGTACAACCGACTAAAGGAATTCCTTCTACAGAAGGGTTATTCCAATAACGATGATTGCCCACGTGTCTTCATCAAGAAATCCTCGACTGGATTTTGTATCATATCTGTGTATGTTGACTCAATAGCATTGGGAATACACAAGATATTGACGAAGCACACAACCATCTTAAGACGGAGTTCGAAATGAAAGATTTGGGTCAAACCAAATTTTGCTTGGGTTTACAACTTGAGCATTTCCCTACAGGGATTTTAATACATCAGTCTGCATATATCCAGAAAATTCTGCAGAAGTTCAATATGGATAAATCATATCCATCAAAGACACCTATTGTCGTTACCAAAGGATGAAGATGAAGAGTTATTGGGGCCTGAAGTTCCATATCTCCGTGCCATTGGAGCGCTTATGTATATCACAAATTGCACAAGGCCTGACATTGCATTCGCGGTAAACTTGCTAGCTAGACATAGTGCTGCTCTAACAAAACGTCATTGGGCGGGAGTCAAGAATATGTTCAGATATCTCTAAGATAATGTTTGGTTCAGCTTCGTGTAACGTAACCCGATTCCAGCGTTAACCGTTTAAGTTAAATCATGTTTGTTTCGGCTTCCACTACAATCGAGTGTCGTGTAATCAGATAACGTGATATACAAAAATAATACACCTGCCACCCCTGTGTAATCGGATAGCATGGTGGCACCCTGGTCTTTCTTGTCTCTCTAAAGTTGCATCTGCTTTGCAGTCCCGTTACATAGCATGAACCAAACAAAGTCGGGTTCCGCTGATACCGGCTGCCACTCCGCTGTCACCCCGTTACATTTACGTTTGCGTTACAAAATCCAAACCAAACACTACCTAAGGTACAATAGATCTTGGTTTATTCTAAAGATTTAACCAAGACAAGTCTTTAACTGGATATACCAATAGTGGATATTTATCTGATCCCTATAATGCCAGATCTCAAACAGGCTTTGTATCCTTACATAGTGGAATGGCTATATCATTGAAGTCATTAAATAGACTTTTGTAGCCACATCCACTAATCATTCTGAAATAATTGCATTATACGAAGCATCACGTGAATGTGTATGACTTCGCATAATCATAAATCACATACAACAGTCATGTGGTTTTGGTTCAATCATGAAACCAACAATTATCTATGAAGATAATTTTGCTTGTATTACACAAATGAATATAAGTTAAATCTTGCAATCAAGTCATGTGATAATCTTGCAGATTTATTCACAAAGTCTTTACCAACATCATTATTCCAGAAATATGTCTTTGGAATAGGTATAAGACGACTTAAAGATTTGCAAGTATCAGGGGGAGTAAATCCTCTGATATAAGCTATACATAATCTTCTGATTATGAATATTGCACTCTTTTCCTAATGAGTTTTCCTATCAAGGTTTTTCTCATACATAGGTTTTTAATGAGGCAATATACATTGACAAGCAATCATATATGTCATTAACATTTTCTCCTATGTTTCCCTTAGGGGTTTTAAGGAGTTTTCATATGACATATCCATATTACTCCTTATATTTTTCCATCGGGTTTTGGGGGAGGTTATGCCAATATGATCCACAGATCATACTATTGTTCTACTAACTTTATTATGAGTTTTTCTCATATAAGTTTGCTATGTAACAATGATTAATATATGCTACATCATTTCTCCTTATATTTTCCCATTAGGTTTTGGAGGAGTTTTCGTAGCATATCAATATACAATATGGTTTCTCCTCAAAATTTGCCCACTGGGTTTTTGGAGGAGTTTTTCCCATATGATGGTCATCCATCAAATATCACGTGGTTTCTCATCGTATTTTTCCTACAAGGTTTTAGAGGAGTTTTTCCCACGCAACAATCTACGAATGGAGGACATTTACATGAAGCAATTGATCAAGAGGGAGTGTTACAAATAATATAGTTGTATATTATAGTGATCAATATGGTAGTTATGATTTCACCAAGGGGCCTCTCCCAAGGGGCATGTCCCTTGGGGTGGCAACCCCCAATGTCCTTTGGGCTTGTATATATATGTGTACAACACTAGTCCTCCATCAGTGAGATTCATTCTCTCCATTCTTTTCCCTTGTTCTCTTATATTCTCAACAATTTGGAAGCCGAAGCAAACAAAGGAAGAAAATTAAGAGGTTGGAGTCACGTGTTTTTTAAAAAAAGTCTACTTATATATAAGAAATAAAAAAGAATAGAAGACGCTAATTGTCTTAAGATCAGTGGGTACACACTACAAGTAGGCTCCACGTCATAGAAGATTGCCAGTGAGCCAAGTAAACAATGCATCGGTCTCAGTGCACAGTTTCACTGCATGGTTATATAGACCATAAACTAGGTAACTAAGCCAAAAGAGTTTCATACTGATAAAACTCCTCTTACATACCATGAAACTCTTCCTTTTCGCTCCTATGCCAAATCAACACATTTAATGTCATGAAACTCCCCATAAAACACGACTGAGATTCTCCTAAGGCTGCCCACACTTTGCCTTGTAAAAGAAATGCTATAGCGTTTAACATACGCATATACCGATTTTTCTGTTGCAATGGGGTACGCTAAAACAACCGGTACCATCCATTCACGCTAAATCAAGCAGGATAGAGAAGCACGCTATGCATTGACGTGGCATGGGCCTGTGCCCCATCCCGACCGCGCGCTGCCGCCTGTTGCCCGGAGCCGATCGACGAGCTGAGGAAGAGCTCCCCGCCGCCGCCTGAAGGCCGTCGCGCCACTGCCTGAAGGCCGTCGCGCCGCTACGTCAAGGCGGCCATGGCCAGTGGAGCCCAGCAAAGCCCAAGCCTAGCTCCTCCTCCTCGTCCGCGCGCAAGGCGCCAGCGCCGTTGCAGCCACCTGGATCCGCGTCGGCGGGGATGGGGGCAGCCGGAGACGCCACGGTGGAGGTCCGGCGCCGTTGAGGTCGAGATCCAAGGCGGGCCCATTGCGCTACTTTGCTTTGGCGTCCGCACCGGTGCAGCCGACGCGCGCCCTAGAGCTGGAGCCCGGCGACCTGGTCTGCCTCATCGAGAACCTCAAGGAGCGGCTGCTGCTGCTCCCGCGGCATGAGCTCCGGTGGATCCTGGGCGTGCTCCGGCGGGTGCTACTACTCCCGCAGCGTGGACGCGGTGGTCGTGCTCATCAACCTCTTCTTGGAGCCTGCGAACAAGGTCCGCATCGTTATGCGGGCCGGCGCCGTGCCGGCGCTCTGGAGGTGCTCCGGTCGGGTGCCTCGGCCGCCGCCGCGCCCAAGCCGCCCGCCGCCCACCGCAGACCGCCGCTCCGCTCACCACTGGAGAGAGAGAGAGGGAGAGGGGAGGCGACGTAGGGGGCTGGGGCGGGTCTGGTGGAGGGGCGGGGCCGGGGCGGCGGAGGGCGCCGGTGAGGGGTAGGTGGAGGGTGCCGGCGGCGGGAGCGAGGGCGGTGTGAGCATGCGGAGGGGTCAGCGTGTGGAAAGATAGGGCGGCGCGGGGATGCGGAGGGGTCGGCGTGGGGAAAGATGGATAGGAAGATAGGAGAGAGAGGAGAGATTGTGACCCGGAGGGTTGGAAAAAAAGAAAAAAATGACTTGTGGGTCCCTCCAACTGTTAGTTGGTATAGATGATGAAATATATAGTATCATGGGTGCATGAGAAATTGTTGCAGTGGAGAGAATCTCAATGACCAAGACATAATATTTATTTTAGAGAATGAAAATAGAGAATCACGACAAAAAACCTAAGCACGATGTCCAAGGTTTAGGCTACCTATCCTATGCCTTGTTTAGTTCCCAGATTTTGGTTCCAGATTCACTATGCAAAAAAAGATTCTTTATTACATCAAAATACCGGCACATGTATGGAGTAGTAAATATAGATGAAATAAAAAACTAATTGTACAATTTAGTTGTACTTTGCGAGACGAACGTCTTGAGCCTAATTAGTCAATGTTTGGATAACTTTTACCAAATACAAATGAAATGCTACAATAATGCTATAATGTATTTTGCCAACTTTACACACCCCAAGTTGAGGACTAAACAAGCCCCCGTCGAAGGCGTGGCCAGAAATGACGATGACATCATTCCCCAATTCCGAAGTCTTGAGCACTACCTTTTGCCACACGCGAAGCACATCCTAGCGAAACCAAGGCCTTGTTTAGTTCCCAAATTTGGAAGCCAAATTTTGGCCTTTTAGAGTGCGTGCGCCACTGTAGCATTTTGTTTGTATGTGTAAAAATTGTCCAAAAATTGATTAATTAGGCTCAAAATATTCGTCTCGCAGAGTACAATAAAACTGTGCAATTAGTTTTGATTTCATCTATATTTAGTACTCAATGCATGTTATGAGTGATGGAAATCTTTTTTGCATAGTGAACTTTGACGGTGGAATTTGAGATGCCAAACAAATAGTCACCGCCAAATTACCAAGGGAGCACGCACGCGTCGCCAGTGACTATCCACGCCACAACCCACTGACCCAGGCACAGCACCGTGAACCATGCGATTGCCCGTTAAGTCACTGACTAATGGGGTCACCGACGAAGCGCCCCACATGTCAGCATCCCTGTGGGATACTGTTTCTGGCCATAAAAGTTCCCTACACCCGGTGTACAGATCTTCTCCGTCGCACCCGCGACCCTGCTTCACATGTCAGTGACTCAGTGAGAAGTGCCACGAAGGTGTACCCCACGGTGTATGCGACAGCACTCACACCACTCGCGCTACTCCACCACGCGAGCCACGAGCTGAGCTAGTACGAGACAGAGAGAGAGAGAGAGAGAGAGAGAGAGAGCGAGCGCTGTGGGGGTGGGGCATTAAAGAGGAGGAAAAGGAAAAAGAACCTGCTTCCGCTTCGATTCCGTTGAGCCTCGCTTCCGATCTAAACCCTCGCCGCCGCTGGAGCTCGCACGCGATGGGCGCGCTAGGGTTTCGGCGGCCGCCGCCACCGCCGCAGCAGCAGCTGCTGCTGCTGACGCTGCTCGCCGCGGCGGCGGTGGAGGCGCGCTTCGTGGTAGAGAAGAACAGCCTGATGGTCACGTCCCCAACGTCGCTGCGGGGGCGCCGCGACAGTGCCATCGGCAACTTCGGCATCCCGCAGTACGGTGGGAGCATGGCGGGCGCCGTCGTCTACCCTAAGGATAACGCCAACGGCTGCGACGATTTCGACGGCAAGCACCCCTTCCGCGCCAAGCCCGGCGCGATGCCCACCTTCCTCCTCATCGACCGCGGGGGTGAGTGTCCCCGGTCTCCCGATTTCCCTGTCGCTTTGTCGTGTATTCGTGCTTTGAGACGTGGACCGGGGGAGGGGGGATTGCGACTTAGCTGCAAATTAATTGGTTAATTTGTCTGTTTTGTTAGTAATGAGGTAGAAATGGTGGTGGCTAGCTTAGCATGTGCTAGTAGTGCCTCTGGCAAGGAACTGACCACAGCTGGTCAGCTATAAATAGTAGTAGCGAATTTGGTTTTTATTATCTCCATTTGGTTATCAAGCAAATAAATCAGTGGATCCATGCATTGGCTGTTGTATATGGGAGCTCAGGCAGGTAAAACATCTGAATTGGTGGTTTCAGCTTATTATGTCAATTTTTATGGGGGTTTATGCTGCTACTGAATAAACTAAATGATGATGTAATGCATAGTCCAAGCATGAGTGAAGACTGAGGAGTGAGGCAATCCATGTGGCTGAATTGGCCTTCTTAAGCTACAATTGTTTTACAATGCCAACTAAACTCAACGGATGGCTGTGTATCCATCGGGAAAAATTACTTACTAGCACCCCCTCCTCCCTCGTAATGTTTTAGATCTTCGTAGGTTTGAATGACTTGTTAGTGATATACTCCCTCCGGTTTCATATTAGAAGTCGTTTTGGACAAGGTTTGAGTCAAACATTGGGAATATAAATCATGAATTACATTTAAGTCGTTGACTTTGGAAATGTGAAAATCATATAAATAGATTGGTCTTGAAAATTACTTTCATAAAAATATACACATATAACTTTGCAAGAAATATTTTTATAGAAAAGAGAAGTTAAAGTTGTGCTTTGGTGACCATGTTGCCGTCCTAAACGACTTCTAATAGTGAACTGGAGGGAGTACTCATATACTTTCAGATATTGGACTGAACATGATGATTTCTTCTCCTTTATATTTGAATATATGTGCTGGGCAACTTTGGTAGTTGAAATGGCATTATTGGCCATAATACTGTAGCCTGTGCTCCATTTCATTTTGGTGCTATCTTCTGCCTTCTTAAAAAATCATTCTGCACAAATTTGTAAACTCTTAAGTAACTGTCATAAAGTTTTATGTCTTCTGCCCTACCACAGATTATATGTGAACTCGATTGGTTGTGCTGATTGTGTATTGACTACTGAGTCTTTGATTCCAGTGGTCGCACCACCTTCAGTACAGACTACATAATTCTTGTAAACATTCATCGTTAATGTTTTATTTCATCACGCACCATGATAATATAGTTGTCCTCCATGTACTTTTTCCAGATTGCCTATTTGCGAAAAAGGTTTGGAATGCGCAAAATGCTGGTGCCTCTGCAGTACTTGTAGTTGATGACAAGGATGAACCATTGATAACAATGGATTTACCTCGGGAAGATGACGAGGCTGCAAAGTATATACAGAACATAACCATTCCTTCTGCACTGATAGATAAAAAATTTGGTGAGCAGTTGAAGAAGGCTGTTAAAGATGGGGAAATGGTTAATGTGAATCTTGATTGGAGAGAGGCTGTTCCACATCCAGATGATCGTGTTGAGTATGAGTTATGGACAAACAGCAATGATGAATGTGGACCAAAATGTGATATGCTGATGAATTTTCTGAAGGAATTTAAAGGAGCCGCTCAACTACTGGAGAAAGGCGGCTATAGTCAGTTCACACCCCATTATATTACTTGGTACTGTCCTCAAGCATTTGTGATCAGCAAACAGTGCAAGTCCCAATGCATAAACCATGGGAGATACTGCGCACCTGATCCAGAACAAGATTTTAGCACAGGCTATGAAGGAAAGGATGTGGTGGTAGAGAACCTCAGACAGTTATGCGTGTATAAAGTTGCAAATGAGAATAAGAAACCATGGGTCTGGTGGGATTATGTCACTGATTTTCACATAAGGTGCCCAATGAAGGAGAAGAAATACAACAAAAAATGTGCTGAGACTGTCATCAAATCACTAGGTTGGTTCTTTTCTTTTTTCCCTTACTGAATATTCACACTGTATATATAGATTTTAGGGCTGTCATCAAATCACTAGGTTGGTGCCTGCAATAGACGGCACTTCCGAACGCCAGCGGCGCCACCACAGGTGGATGCCAAGCGTCCAAGGGGGTGGTGGCCGAGGCAAGAGCCTCCAAGGCCGCCGCCGAGGACACACAGCTCTTCCGTGGAGAACGAGCAGGAGACGCAACCATGTCTCTCGTTAGGGTAGTCCCAGCGAGCAGGGCATTCTTGAATGAAGGTCTAGCACCCTCCGACTCGCCTGAGGAAGGAGAGGCATCTCTGCATCTTTTAGTCTTGGAACGGCCTACGGTCGAGCAGGGAGTGCTGAGGAAGGAACAGACAGGGGGGGAGCTCCCGGCGCCGGGGAAGAAGAGGTGTTTGTGATTGCCGCCGGGCCTGGGATAGACGCCGGCGTGGGCCTGGAGGGGGACGGAGCGCCGGGAGGGGGAGGGGAGAGGTCGGGAGCCATCCGCCGCTGTAGCACTGGACTCATTGTCAACATTGTTCAAGTTATACTGTACTCATTAATTGGATTCCATTACATGCATCAAGTATTCAAGTAAGGAAGTTTGCTAAAGGGTCGTCAGAGTCATCTGAGTGAACGTGCATCTTGGTTGTTAAAGAGAACCTTTTTTTTGTGAAAGTTGTTAGGGAAGACCTAACCAGGGTAGACGCGATGAGAGATGTTGTTATGGGTTTAGAGGGCCAAGATGGGCCTAGAGGCCCATAAGGGTCCACATGGTACTGTTCATTACGTGAATAGTAACAGTGGCACATGCCTGCAGACCAAAAGGGCGAAACCATCAACAACGCGGAGAATCAATCCGCTACATCAACCATCTCTTAATCAAACAATAGGCCAGCCCTATTTTTTTTTACGTGAATGCATCTCAAGATTCATTGCACGCAGAGTACTTCAACATCATCATCAACGTGCCTACAATTTCTATTCCCACGACGCCACTCGTCCTCAGCAAAACAACATCTACACCATCCTCTCCAATGACGATTACGACAACAGCTGTGAATGCATCTACAATGTTCGATGATGAATACTTTGCTCCGATCATACAACTCACAAGGAAGGAGATGATGGAAAGGCGTTACCGTGGTTTTGCTGTAGTTGTGAGGAACAATCAAGTGAAGATCATGAATGCTAACAACTCTTCTTTATCGTTACATCTGAGGAACCAATCTACATTACACGGGCAACAACCATGAAACTATCGATCAACCCTTCCTCTGGGTTGAACATCCTCAGCACATCTACATCTACAACAACAATGTCGTCAACACCGTCCCCAACGACTACTACAATATAGGCTAGGACTACCATTACGACGTGTTGCGCCTCCACCACATCTTCATCGGCAACCACTTCTACCTCGGACGTCGACATCAAGGCTCTCACCACCAACACACCTAGGTGGCGCGCCTCTGGAGTTCCCCTCCACCAGATCATCTACGTCCCCAACCCTAGTACTCCTTGAAGGCGACAGATCTACAACGAGTCGATCTACATCGGCTACATCAACATCGCCCTCCATCAACAACTTGGTGATGCGATCACTACCAATAACTATCGTGATCCCACAACGCTTGCGAACTCCTTCAACTTCAGTCGCCAACACATCAGTTCAACCTGGCGAGGAGTTGACTATCGGACGAGTTGCATTGGCAACCCCGGTACTCACGTCATTGAGGAAGATGGTTGCCAATTCCTGGCGGCCAACAACCTGAATAGGGCAGACGGTCCTATAATCGCAGTGAGCACAGATCGCCAGGTAGCGCACCCATGCCTCCATCTCCATGGGGCATCTATGGAGGCCATCAATAGAAGAACAACTCAACGTGTACAAGAGGAACACGGGGTTTGTTTTCAACCTGCAAGTGATCCACCGTCCATCAACGCATCTACTACTACTACAACAAACTTCGGCTTGTGTTCAGCAAATAAGCTAAAGATCACATCATGGGCAAGGAGTCTGAAGATTACTGCTTCCATGACTACACCACCGATCTTCTCCAAGCACCTCGGCGAGCACTCCAACAAATTGGAAGCAGGCATGAAGATCTCGTCCTTAGTGGCGGCAATCAGACGGCCAACTTGACATCTTCTACCACTAGTGGCTAGATCGATTCTTGGGCTGCCTCCTGTACATCCTCTGGCCTCAACTGGTCGATCTTCTTCCTTGACGAGACAACCGCTAGGAAAGTCACCTCTCCAAGGAGGCATGACACTACTGCATCAACCTCAACAACAGCAGAGTGCCTACTCACAACAATCTCGGATGCCCACAAGACAACAACCTTCATCGGCAATTGGACATCCTCAGGTTTGCAGCCGCTCGTACTAAAAATTCAATAAAACTAAAGCAGTTTACCACATGACAAGTCGCCGACGATCTCAACAACAATGGCGAGTGAAGATGCCAACAATATCGGGCTTTAGGACACAACCACACCTTCGTCAACAATGGCAACGTGTACAACAACCACCCCAACAACGACAAGAGGCGCATACCAACAAGGCTTCATCAACAATAGCGTCACATGCCATCCAAGTTGGGATGATTGGCTGCCCTTTTCCTACACAGTCAACCGGTGCATCAACGGGCGCCCGACCATCTATCCTTGTTATAGATGGGCGCACATCTCAGTAGGCTGCCCCTAGCACATCTACAAACAACACATTGACACAGACATCCATTACAAATCAGCAAGACACTAGCAGCAGGACCCACATCATCACAATCAGGAGCAGCAGCAACACCAATACCTCATCAACCACAAGCTGGCCTTCGACATCGGCCATGACCTTCAAATCGTCTACACACCAACAGAATGTACACCGTTGACATCTTCGTCATCCTGCTCAATTGATCTTGAGGACCCCGGCGGCTACCAATGCAGCACCAGCTTCGTCACCATCGGCACATAGGCAACAACGTCGTCCATAGCTACATCGACATCACCAACGCCCTCGTGACAATATGCTGCAACGTCGTCAGACCCAACGCCTCCATGTTAATCCTTACATGTAGTTCTTCACCCACATGGATGTGATGACAACGCGCCACCGCCACAGCTTAGTACCACCATGGGGCTACCTTTGGCAACAACCATGGCCCCCACCTCATATTCAACGGGAGAGCCGTGGCATGGCTACGAAAATAAAAGGCGGCTCCTATGACATCAACCTCAACAACGCTAACATGAGGAGAATGCAGCGCGAGGACGCGCTGTTTGTCGAACCGTGGGGAAATGTTATGGGTTTAAAGGGCAAAGATGGGCCTAGAGGCCCACAAGGGTCCACGCGGTGCTGTTCACGTGGTACTGCTTTACAAAATAAGTTAGGATTTAGTAAGAGTTTAGATATTAGGATCACTTGTAATTCAAGAAAGATTAGGATGGCTTGCAAGCCAAGTAGGTCAAGGTTGCTTGAGAGTTAAGTCGAGTCCCCTTTATATAATAGAGGCCCCTTGTATCGAATTAATCAAGAAAAGAATTAAAGGGGTAACTCCCTAAAGCTCTCGACTCTCTAACTTTGGCTCCCTCTCCCTCTCCCTGCTCCATCACCATGGCCGCTGGCCATCTCCCTCTCCCTCCCCAGTAGCCTAGATCAAGGGGTAGCCCAAAAACCCCAACAGATGCCTTGCTGCTTGTTTGGATGGGTATATGCACAATGATACATGATGTGTTTATAAGGATTTTACAGCCTCACTAGGCCAAAAGCTGCGCGAGCAGCGAATCCCGAACAGGCGAACAGAGCTAGCGACACGACAACACGCGCTTTCTTTTCGCGCCATGAATGTTTCCAAGAGGTCTGAGGTTATTTTCCTGTGAAATGAAGCCATAGGATAGGATTCTTTTGGAATTTTTCCTTTCCTTTTCCTATGATCCAAAGGGGTGCATAGGAATAATCCTTACGAAACTGAATCCTCCAAAAATCCTTTGCCAATCCTCCATTCCAAAGGACCCCTTAATCTTGGCTATAAGTTTTTAACATGCTTGGCTAGTCTCTGTTTACTACACACTCAAATTAGTGTATTAATATACACGTTTCATAGTGTTCGAATATGTGTAAAACATGATATATATCATCAGGAATGCAACTTGCAGATATAGTGGTGTTACCATATACATGGAACCGCCTTAATGGTTTTACACTTGAAACAGGTCTGGATGTGAAGAAGGTTGATAAGTGCATGGGAGACCCAAATGCCGATTCTGACCACCCATTGCTTAAAACGGAGCAAGATGCTCAGGTGAAATTACTTAGTATTACATTGTTTGTTGTGGAGCTTTTTTTAGTAAAATAAAGCAACATAGATATTTCATTTTTTGAACAGTCACTGCATACTTTTCATTGAACATTTACCATTATTAATTATATATGGGTTAATTTATGCTGTTATGTTCTGTAGATTGGGAAAGGTTCAAGAGGAGATGTTACTATATTACCTACTCTTGTTGTGAACAACCGGCAATATCGAGGTAAATATTCCGTAGGAACCCACAAACTTGCATTCACTCCGCATGATTCTGACCTGGAAAAGGAATACAGGGAAGCTTGAGAGGAAAGCTGTCCTCAAGGCTATTTGTGCTGGTTTTGAGGAAACTACTGAACCAAATGTTTGCTTGAGTGATGGTAAGAACAAATAAATTATTCAACACCAAGTCTGCACTGAGTAGGTGTTATTTTGTGCGAGCTACTGATTCTCAAGCTGTTTCAAAACAGATATAGAAAGTAATGAGTGTCTGAATGACAATGGGGGTTGCTGGCAAGACAAAGCTGCTAATGTAACAGCCTGCAGGGTATGTGTGGATAACTAGATGATATTCATTGACTTTGCTGTCTGAATAGTTCTTCAATTTTCTCACTTCAATGTCAATTATTATCCAGGATACCTTCCGTGGCAGAGTGTGTGAATGCCCCACATTCAATGGTGTACAGTTCAAAGGCGATGGCTACAGCAATTGTGAACGTAATATCTTCAGTTCTCATTGCTCACATCCTAACTTTGACTTGTTGAACAATATAACCTTGGTAGCAGCTACATTAACAACTTGCATATAGGAATTGGCATTTTAAAACAAAAATCTCTCAGTGTAAAATTGTGTTAGCTTTGAAGACCCAAGAACTGTGGAGGAATTGTTTTCTTTGGGATGGTAAACCATCATCAAATAGGACATAAATATGCTGAACACTAATGAGAAGATGTTACACTCATCCTGTTACGTACCATATCATAATGGAGTCGATACTATAGGAGGGAAGCTGGATGTCCACGACTTAAGACGAGTGTGAGGAAGTAGAGCATAATTTTTTCCATTTAACTAGAGTACCTCCAATAATTCAATCAAAGAGAAAGATAGAGATAACTAGGGAAGATACAATCTAGTAAATGTGGAAACTGATAATTAGCAAGCTAATCAAGAACTCCTCAATTGTAGAGATTAGTTGCGTTTAGTTGTACCGGCTGCGATAAGATAGCCTCTTTTTTTCTGTATATGTAAATCTGTAATGAGAAGTGATACAATGAAGAGTGAAAGAAGCAGAAAAGGGTTCGCGTTTGGAAGTGTCTGTTCCACTTGCTGGCTTCATATTCTTTAGTGTATCCATATAGTTCAGACAAATCTGCATGGTTAAGTCTATGCACAGGAAGTGGTGCATATAAACAGGTCAAATGGGATCCATTAACACCGATAATAAAATTTCTATTGCAATATGGAGTAGGGCCATTTGAGCAGTGACGGTTTTTATCATTGTGATTCTGGAATCGAATTATCTTTTATTTGTGAACTTGCACAACTTGTATGCAGTTTCCTTCTTTTGATTGTGGAATATGCATCCCTTTTACTACGCACTGAAATATGCACATGTTTGTTAGACAATTTATGTAAGCAGAAGTCTATAATGGTTATCTATGTTACTTGCAGCTGCTGGACCAGGAAAATGCTTGATAAACCATGGAGGATGTTGGCATGAAACTCGTAATGGGAAAACATTCTCTGCTTGTCAGGTAGGTATAGGACTTACTACTGAATATTGATCTGTTGTTTCTTTATTTAAAAGTTTTTTTTAAAAAAATCTTTTCAGGAATCTGGAGATGGGAAATGTCAATGCCCTGCTGGTTTCCGAGGGGATGGTGTTAAAAAGTGTGAAGGTGCTGTGTCTACTATAAGTTGCCTCAGCATCAACTTTTTCCTCCCTTTCTTATGGTTCTAACAGGAGAGCTACTTCTGTGTTAAAAGTTTTTTCATTATTGTGCTAGTGACATTATAGGATTTCTGTGATTCCACAGTTATCTGCCTTTGTAAATATATGAATAAAACTAGAAAGTATGCTTTGGTAGATATATACTTATTAAGTATTGGCTTGTTTCGTTTCAAAGATCTGCAACATCAGACTTGTTACCTTTCAATAATATCCGTAATATTATGTACTTGTTTTATTCCCCTATCATTGAATGGGACCCAATGCCTTTTTAGCTTGAGAAACCAAAGCACAAAATATCTGCAACCTAAATCAACTTGCTATACATCCATTTTGGACTGGTTGTAATTTATTTGGTAATGAAGTAGATATTTAGTGCAACAGCATGACTTAAATCATTTTTTCTTTCAATTCACCTTTTCAGACATTGATGAGTGCAAGGAGAGAAAAGCTTGTCAGTGTCCTGAATGCAACTGCAGAGATACATGGGGTGGCTATGACTGTACTTGCAGTGGTGACCTTTTATACATCAAAGAGCATGACACATGCATAAGTAATTTCCAACTCAACTGGTAGTCTTTTACAGATCTTTTAGTTTATTGATTATCTGTCATATGGATGGTTAATCTGTAGGCAAGACAGCAGTTCAGACTAAGGCAGCATGGGCTGCAGTTTGGGGTATCTTGATAGTTATCGTCGTTGTGGCAGCGGGAAGTTATATTGTGTACAAATATAGACTAAGGGTAAGCTAGCACATGACAGCCTTGCTTTCATTCTTACAGTTTCATTGTGACCTTGATTAATGATGGATGATTTTGCAAGCCTTTGGGGCCTGTTCCTGACTTAGGGGTAACTCTATATTATTAAATAGATTCCATTTCCTAAATACTCCCCTTTTAGGTTGATGTACTATCCCTGTTATATTCAGCAGATGCCTGGACTTGTGCTGTCATGTGTAGACATCTCCAACTAGTCAAATTTACATGCAAAACAAGTGTAAATCCATGATCAACTTGATCTATAAGTCTATGCTATTTAACTATCAATTAGGATTTACTAACGATGCATCTAAAACGAGTGATGTAAGTAAAACCTAACTTGTGGCCACAAAACAGGTGTCTCATGTTGGTACTGAACCACTGTTTGTGATTCACTTCCTTGTACTTGGTCTGCAGCAATTTGAGCCACCTCTACCAAATGTCCACCTTCAAATTTAGTCACTTCTACTTTACCACGTTTCCATGTAACATGTACCACTCTTGCTTGTTATACATGCATAGTTGTATGTGGCTGTGACAAGCCACTCACTGGAATTACTTTTTTTTATGGAAAGCTAGTTGCAAATTCAGCATTTGTTTTTCTTTGTATAACATCGAATATGTTTTACCTTCCCACCCCTGTGCTGTTTGCTAAACCTTGAAGATTGAGAACTAGTGGAGTTCTCCGTCAGTTTATAATAAAACTCTTCTGGAAACAAGGCAGAAATGCTGTACCCATTATTTCATAATAAATTAGGTATCTTGATTTTGTTCCTAGTTACATGCTGCATGTTTCAATACTATGAGATGGCAGTATTACTTATAACACACATTTCCAACCAGATGTTCTCATTTAACGTGCATATGAAATGTGACAGCTTTGTGTGCTGAATTGCTGATTGTGCCTTTTTGTTTCCAACTGAAGAGTGCAGTAACTTGTTTTCTGTTGCTAGTATGCTATGTATTTTGCTGGCTGTTGAACTGTAACTCGTCCAATGATTGATAAAACATTTTACTACTGATGATTCATGTTATTGGAAAGTGGCTCCAAACTGCCTGCATTTTCTCTTTAGTTTTTGCTCACTAATATAAACTGAATTCCATTTTTTTGTTCTTTCAGTCGTACATGGACTCTGAGATCAGAGCTATCATGGCACAATATATGCCACTGGACAATCAAGGAGAGGTCCCAAATCATACACATGAAGAAGATCGTTCATAAAAGGTCTGCTTTACGTGCACACACTGTACATGGTAGGCCCATATGGCCTAAGTGACAGCAAGGCGAAATGCGATGTTCGAGCAGTGACGATGTATACAAACTGATAATGCAGGTGATGATGGTTAGGTTTAGAGCGAATAGGGGTCTGTTATTCACCTGCTAATTTACTGGGAGCAGTTTCATTCTTGTATATCATTGTAAGCTCCATTTGTGCTAGTGTACATCTGTAGGTGTTTTTGTTGAGCAATCCAGTACTCAGATTTTTAGCATACGAATGTGTTGTTGTCGTGTTGCTGGTCCTTGTAATAGCAGCTTGGAGTTTTCCACTCAACGGCGCACGGGAAGACTCTGAACAACCTTGTTTATTGGATATAACAGTTGCTACATTACATGAGTTCTCTTGTAACACCGGAAATAGGTTGTAGGGGAATCGGGAGGCTATGCGCACGTGCGGTTTGTCCTCGTGTTGGTGTGCCAGCACCAGGGGCGCGCGGTGGGAGAGCGACGAGCGAGGGCGGTTAGGGTTTGGGGCGACGGTGACGGGTATCCTCGCCCCTAGCCCCTTACCATATATATATGGGCTGTGCTAATGAGCTGTTATCTTATAGGTTCAATCAGTTAACCTAATGCCTCGTGGATAAGTCCACAAACGAGTCCAATCTGATTGACTCTTGGCATATATCTAAGAGTCCTTTACCTCTATGCCATTATAAAAGATGGTGGTAGATATGTGTGCCACTAAAAAGTTAGGTATTTGTGTGCCATCCACCTAACTTTCTTTTACCTCCAAGCCATTCCATCTATGTTTGGTTAGTTTGGATGGCCTTACGTGTGGGCCCCACCTAGTAAAATGATCATCTTACCCTTGTTACCATATTAAACCCTATACTCTTAGATCAGGTGGAGCCAGAAGAGCCTCAGCCTCAAGATCCTGGACCCAGGGCACCGCCGCGAGTAATCATCTATAGTCATATCTATCTTCTTCTCGTGTGCCGCCTATTTAATCGTGCGAATTGATGCCAATGCCCGCTGATTATTCGCCGATTTGCACGCAGCTGTGGTCGGCGGTGTCGTCCGGATGCGGGTCAACGATATGCAAAAGATCCTCCGAGAGGAAGAGGAAGCTGCTGCCGCCGCTGCAGCAACGCCGGCCTCCAGAGAGCGTAGCCTGAAGGACAACGAGTAGAACAGGTACAGCTGCCCACTCCCCCACGAACTGACTGAACTGTGTAATGCACTGGCGTTTCTGTAGTCTTCACTAGTGATTGGCGGGCGCCCAGGGCGCGCGGCATATGAGAATGTGATTTAAAAAATACATTACTAATATGAGAACGAGACATTACTGACACGGCAAACAAGCTGTTCCTTTTTTTAAGATAAATCTGAAGAAATAATCGAAGAGACAAAAGCTTTCTTTTTTTATCTTTATCTAATCCATGGTACCACACTTGTTATTTTTACTCAAGTAATAAAACAAGAACACATGAGACTGATAATACCATACATTGCATAGGTAATTTCACAAGATTCCTCATCAGAATACTAAGCACGTAGCAAATATATTACAGGACGGTTATACTGATCCGTGTCACATAGTATAATTGTACATTGTCTGTCTTAGATATAATAATAATAATATAATGCAAATGTCCTGACGCATATGGCATGCAGCTATAGGTAGGAGCATGATATTGTAAATAGAAATGCTTAGGATTTTAGTTTGAACACACAACCTAGATCAAGAGCTTATTGGGAACTGCTCAATTTATAGGCAACAGTTCATAGTAAAAAAACACTTCATGTACGACCATAGCTTCATGGTAGCAAGTGATGGAGCCCTGGCATATGTAAGTAATGACAAAGTGCGGTAGTGAAAGTACTGCACATGTGAGTGTGGTTAATTAGTGCAAGTTCTGTAGGATGCAAGTTTAGTTTGCAACAAATACGACGTACTAAATACACTGTGAACTGATCATCAAAGAATGAGACACGCTTCAGTAAGGAACACCCACCAATATAATACATTTAATGGAAATTCTCAGTTTTACACTACGTTCAACAAAAAGGAATAGGAATGTACTCACATTATAGTCAAACAGAGCTATGCATTATAATTCTAGTGCAGTTCATTGACAGGTCCAGATAAACACCAATAGAATTACAATTTTGGAGATCAATAACTAAACTTCATGAGAATGCATGTTCTTTCTTAGCATAGAGGTCTAATTCAACGAGAACGAGCCGTAGCTCGGTTGGTCAGCGCTGCCGGAGTGCGCGCTGCCCACCCACGTTCGATCCCTGGGATCGGCGCGGGTGTCTCACCGGGGCTTAGCCCCCAAAATAAAATCAGCCTGCCTCTCTTGCGTGGTGCCACAAAGGGACTGCGACGCTCCCGTCGCCTACGAAGTCAGGTGTGGCTTCGGTGATCTTTAGAAGGACGCAATCTTCGTATCTGCGTGTAGTTGTAGGTTTGTTTGTATGCGTGTGGTGTGAGTGGGGTGTGCGTGCGTGGGGTAGGTGTGCGTCTTCGTGTATGAACAGATGCTACAGCTGTATCCAGATGAGAGGCTTCAAAAAAAAAGGTCTAATTCAACATCAGATGACTAAGAAATTGTATGGTTATATTTCCTTTGAAGACAGCAGAGGGAGATTGAAACATAGTATGGATTATATAAATATAAGAGCCATCACAGAACTGGTTTATAAAGGTTTTTGAAACCACCAAAGTACCAAGTAGTATAGTTCCTTTAGTGCTAAACCTATGAGGCCATCCTATATTTGCACCTCAAAGCTTAATACAGAACAGTAACCTAACTCCAATAACTGGGTGCAGACTAAAAGTTTTTTTTAGAAGAAAGTAAATATGTGGTGTTTCTGAGATGGCATTTCCATAGACTGAATTTCAGTAGCAATAGCTGCTAACTCAAAGTTATTGCAGTACAACTCTTACCATGGAAAACAAATTCATACTCAGAAAAAGGGGTTCAAGAAGCTTGGCCCTGGCATCATGTCAAACATTCAGCAAGCAATGGGAGTCGGTCAGAACCTGGAGGTAAACATCTCAACCAAACAAAACTTAGAAGCACCAAGGTACTATGTAGAAGCTCTATCTCATTTAACTGCCTCATAAAAACGAGCCACTGTCTCGTACGTGAGTATCCTCTAGAACCAAGTTACAACATGAAAGTTGCGTCATGCAAGAACACACGCGCGCAGCTAGTAAAGGAGGGCAGGATATATTAGCAACCAAGCAGGAAATAATAAGGCCAGCTAACAGACAGGTATTAAAACTGCTAAACATAATAAACTTTTAGAGAGATAGGCAACATCAATGGCTTAATACCTTTGGTACCAGTGGTTAGCCACTTTACTGTGGTCTTGTGGATCCTGAACCTGCAGATAACAAGACATGCAATGGTGTTAGCTATCTTTAAGCCAACTAAAATTTAAAAAATTACACATCTACAAAAAAGAAATATCTGAGATGAGAGATAATTTTAATTTAGCATAACGTTGCCACTTCATACATATTTTGATATGTACAACAAGAAAGTTTAAGGTAAATCTGCCCATGACTGTAGCAAGACACTTTTGGGAAGGGGAAGCTTACATCTTGAAGCAATTCAGACGAAGGCTTAGATTCAGACAAGCTGATCAAAGGGAGGCCTTGTCTGTGTACTTGGAAAAATTATCTCAATGGTTGCATCCTCTCTAAATTTCACATGACCTTTTTAAGCTTCTGTACAGAACAGAAAGGATCATGCTTATGTTAGCATTGGTATAATCAATTATGCATGTGTCCTTTAATTTAGGTTAGATGTTGCCATCAGAGAATTTTGCAATTTTGAGTGTAAAGTAGGTAGTGAAGCACTATTTTGTTATGTCAGAATTGAAACTTTAAAGAGCAAAATGAAAATCAAAGTGTAGTGATGCTGATTTTTGTAGTATATTGCACATGTGCAATATAGATGCATTGGTGTTAGTTAATGTGTACTTTCAAATATCATGTAGGTTTTTTTATTTAATTAAGCATAATTCAATGCAAGGCAAAATGTAAATGGAGTATGAGAGTAAGCTAAACAGGGAGTTCATCGAGTGTATGCTACAGGCAGGCAAATGAGTGAAATAGCAGGGGAGTAAAATATTGGACCTGTATCCTCATTTATGATGCGTTTCATGAATCAAATAAAGAAAGAAATATTGAATTATCATGTCTCTATCTCTGCTGCTACACGGAAATGTATAATCTCCTCGGTGTTTTAAATTGCTACCATGGCAGCAACACTGGGTTCTCCGTTCTCTTGGTACTGCTCTATCAGGATTAGCCAAGGAATTGTGTCTCATAAGCAAATACAACAAATGACACCTTTTTTTAATGTTACTCTGCGAAATAGAATAATTGTTATCAGACTACTAAGTTATGAAATGACACTATTTCATACCAAGAAAACTTACCAGGTGCTATATTTTGAATGCAGACCAACTGATTTTCCACGTACCATGTAGATGAAGTAGCAGACTTCATCTGACTGGCCCACATAGAACAGAGGATGGACAAACCATAGTTATTCATATTGGCAATCCGGTTATCTTTCCATCTATGTATGGTGTTCAATAAAAGACAAAGTAAATAAGAAACTCCACTTGAAATCCAACATACCAATTCTGAAAAGACCAATTGTAGTAAGAATATCAAATTATATAATGATGACCATTTTGCTCCAATGAATCCAATAACAATGGTTCATATAGCACTTATGAGTTATGACCGAAAGAAAATCAAGCAATATGATGCAGCATAAAGAAGGAACAATTTTTACTTCTCAAATGCACTGCACAGCGGCTTCTTCATAGATTCTCCATTCTGCATGGCAACATGGCCAATACTGCATGCTAATGACGGATCTGAGAAGCAGAAATAGGATTTTCAGATGTTTGACAAACGAAAGATACAGAGATTTATCGTGCAGAGGAAACATCTAAATTAGTCACCGAATAAAATAACCAATAATGATTGTAATTTAAGTAGGAACTTTACAAAATCAAATTAGGTGAGTAGTTATATATATTACTATATATATATATGGATTAAGGAGAATCATAGAGTAAAAGCATTGCCACAGAAAAACAGAGAGATGAATAACACATCGTGCAATCAACATGGAAATGTATTGTTGGTCCTTGGAGTCAATGGAGGCACCTGGTCTTTTGTCACTTCATAGTTGAAGCAAAGGCCGCTCAAGCCACCAAACATACCACTTCACGAAAACAATTCTTATAAAGAACTGAACTACCAAACATTAGTAAATAGAATGTCTGCAAGGGTAGCACCTCTACCCTTACAATCATGAAACAAACAACCAGTACCAGCTTCCACATGGTTGGCCTAGCAGTGATGAATTACTCATACAATATGTCAAATTTCAATATAAAACCAGAAAGCCAACAAAGATATTATTCATACCGTCTCATCCCACAAAGATTGTTTCAAGGAACATTGGCATGTATTCAAAGTGACAGAAAAAAGGGAAATCAGCGTACCTTGATCTTAAGCTGAAACTGTTATCCAAATGATGAGGTTATGATGTCTGTCTATCTAAATTTGTGCTGAAAAATCCCTGGGCACAAATAAAACCATCATAAAGGAGAGCTGTGAACCACAAGACAACAACACAAATTTCTTAGTTGATCTATGCTAAAAATCTCAGGACACAAATTAAATTAGCCTAAATGTCGAGAACATCACAGGATGAGAAGGCAAATAGCATGATTTAAAAAAAATCAAATTTTACTCGGACCCTGAAGATGAAATACTAATGTAAATCATTACCTTCCTAGATCAGAACATGAAACGACAGTTAGACATTTCCTCGAACATATCATATGCACTGGATTTGCACAAAAACAAAAACAAGAAGGATTGCTTACCAACTGATGCATGTCGCTCGTGCCGCACCATTGCTCCTCCACAAGCCAATGGCAGAGCTTCAGGAGAAGACGATGCAGCGACCTGAGGACTGCCGGCGTCACCTGCATCTCCGCCCGCAATGCGCTGTCGATGTGGTCGCCCGCAGCTCCGCTCCGTGACCAGCGCATCACCGCCGCTGTGCGCTGCTGGACGTTGCCGTCGTCGCTTCACGCCTGCTCGCCGCGGCCGTCTGCTCGCGCTGTCCAGCCGGACTGCTTGAGCTCGTTGTTGACCACATGCTGCTGCCTCCTCCGCCGTCCGAGCAAGCGCACCATCGTCGAGGAGGGCAGCGACAGTCAGAGCAGACAAGGTGAAGAAGAGCCGCACAAGGGAGATAGAGAGAGAGAGCTGGCCCTGGTCCTGTTCAAGTCTGGGTCAGACATCACTGCCAAAGTGCCA
Source organism: Echinochloa phyllopogon (assembly GCA_033239725.1). Classification (NCBI taxonomy): domain Eukaryota; kingdom Viridiplantae; phylum Streptophyta; class Magnoliopsida; order Poales; family Poaceae; genus Echinochloa; species Echinochloa phyllopogon. Next base: position 39,168,872 of record BTCW01000018.1, read on the forward strand.
AGCACGCCAAGGACAGCCATCACAATTGGGGATTTTCTTGTTGTGGGGAGCTCAACAATAAGAGAAGGAACTCGATTTGGACTGCATATGTACGGCACAGAGCAAGGGAGAAAGCTACAACGGGAGGAGAAGCTCACCTCTGACGATGTGCACCGCTGCCGCGCGCCTGCTGCTGCACTTCTACTCGACGTCCTGCTGCCGCTCAACTTCCGCCGGCACGTCCGCCCGTCACTCACCGCCGAGCGCCGTTGTGTCCGGCCGCCTCGCGCCGCCGCGTCCGCCCATCGCTTGCCGCCGCGCACAGCCGCTGCGTCCGCCCATCGCTCGCCACCGCTGCGTCCGCTCGCATCTGCAACCGCCGCCCGGCCGAGCGCCTGAAGCCCCCACGCGATGTGCCATCGTCCGCGTAGGGAGCGGCTGCTCCGCCCCAGGGTGGGAGGCGTTGGTCTTGAAGGAGAGGCATTGGGGGCTCTAAAAGACCACTGCAGCGAGGTACCAGATCCGGCCGTGGAGTGTGGTCTAGCCGGTCCGGAGAGGCACGGGGACGTGGAGGCAGTGATTCCACCGGCGACGCACGGTGAGCCCTTGAATGGACTCGCCAGTCGGCTCCACCTGTGCCGTGGCCACGGACAGCCGGAGAGATGAGAGGACATCATGAAGGGAGAGGCAGTTGGGTAGCGGAGGAGTTGGAAGGGGAGGCGGCAAAAACCACGGTGCTGGCCACTGGCCGCTGGGCGACGGCCGGGCGGAGGAGGAGTTGGAGGCGGAGTGGCGGCGCTTTTTTTTTTCAGGAGGTGGAGCAACGATGCTCGTCGATGGTTCTCGGAGGTTTGCGAAGGGAGATTTTTTTCAGGCGCGTGGACCGAATTGTAACGCTTCCGATGGGCAGGCGGCGACACGTACATAGGTTAGGACAGACAAAAGAGCCACGGTAAAACGAGAACTGTAGGATAGAAATCGAACCGAGTAAATTTTTTCACCGACGTGTACCCGGTGGCCGGCGGAGCCGCTCCTTTCATAAGGAGAGATTTTTTTTCACTTGACGATAACTAATAATCCTGCTAGGTCCATCTCGCAGTGGCAGGCTAGCAACTGTTTTTTAATCAATGTTTATAAGCGTTGTTGTTTGAAGCACCAGTAGTAGCTTTGCTGTTACTGAGTTGGTGTTACTTGATATTTGACCAATCAGGAGAGCAAATTGTTAATGCAACCCTGAAGATATAAAAAAAATCTATATAATGGTAGCACCAAATGAAGATTTGGTGCTCTAACAACCGCTCCTAACAACTACATTCCATTTAGCGTCTGCTGTTTTCTCAGTTTGCATCAAACTAACATACACAATATCTAACTTGAGCTAGATCCGTTGAACGTGTTACCTCTATGAACTGGCTATCCTGACTTTGTCAATTACAATAATATCATTGATTTCAATTTGTTGCTTTCACACAAGATCTGGAACTGGCCCAACGACCCTGCTCCTCTCCGGACACAACACATACAATGCAGACACCAACGAAGAAACGTGTTGCAATCATGAAAAAGCTTACACCAAAGAGGGCTCCAATTGAGATAGCCAGCCCAGAGAGCCTAGCTTCAAATACCAGAAGCAAGAAGAAACTCCAGATGCAGTAACCTGTGATTGTTGAGTGTTATTTTGGGTGGAGTCTGATGGAACTACTTTTGCTATGATGCTTTCTGTAATGATCATGTTAATTGCAGACATTTGTGGTGTGGAGAACCTACTCCTTTTGATATTTTCTATAATGCTCATGTAAGTTGGCACTTATGTCATGGTTGAATGTTGATGGTATGAATCGTTTGCTTGAATGTTGATGATATGACCCAAGTAATTTAGTAGTAATGTCATGTATTTTTTCTATTGTATTCCCATATTTTTATGATTTATTTTAATAATTTATTGATTAATTTGGACATTTTTATGATTTTTCTGAATTATTCTGTTTTTTGTAAATTTTTTGAATTTATTTACGCATTTTCTTGTTTTTCTGAATTTTCGTGAATTTCTAGACATTGTATAATTTAGTTACAAATTTTCCTGATTTTATAATTTATTGACGAATTATTTCCCGATTCAAAATTATTTCTGCCATTTTCTAAATTATTTATTGATTTTCCATATTTATTTACTATTTTAAACTTATTTCTACCATTAATTTAATAACAAGGGTAAAACGGTCTTTTACCTCTCCATTTGACACCGTTGACTCTCCGTCCATCCAAAAATAGCGTGTAAGTAAAAGGAAGTTGGGTCGATGGCACACAGGTGCGAACGAACTTTTCAGTGGCAGACGGATCACCACCATCTTTTGTAATGGCATACGGGTAAAGGACTCTATATCCAACAGTCTCTCACTTGCACTAGAGACAATCACATAGACAAGTTTTTCAATGTTCCAAACCCCTTAAGTGTGTGACCCCATGGGTTCACGCACACATAGACATGTCTCTACTCGGTCCAATAGTTGACAGCGGCCTCTAGCAAAACATGTCAACTCCCATGTGCACGTAAAGATCATATCAGACGAACCACCACAACATCACGTACAAGCTATTCCCTTTGCCTCACGATATTTGGTCTAACTCCAAGTTGACCTCTCTTTCTCAAACCTGTGAGTCAGATCTTTCAAGAGGTTAACACTTAACCTAGCATGCCCATGCATTTCTTGATCCGATCACTCGAGGGGCCCAGAGATATCTCTCTCGTATAGAGAGGGGCAAATCCCATCTTGATTAACCACGCCTCACAGCATGCTTCCTGACAAACCCGAAAACTACCTTTATGACTACACAGTTACGAAGTAGCGTTTGATAGTCCCTAAGTAGGTCAATTCACATCTTGAGTACATGCAATAATCTCAGATCTTAGGATGCATACGCGTTGTGAAAAGAGATAAACATACAACAAGATCTCAAGTTGGGTCAGTCCAGCCCCATGTCATACATGTGCCCACATCATTAGTTTGACATCTCCATGTCCATGACTTGTGAAACATAGTCATCAACTAATACATGAGCTAATCAGATTAGGGATTGTGGGATATGCATCCCCAGGTAGCCTCAAGAAAGTAGACAGAGTCCTAGTAGAACTACTCAGAGAATCACTCGTGTAGTCCTAATAGGACTCCCATATTGTAACCCACGAGGATACTTGCCATGTAACCTTGCCCCCCTGAGATATATAAAGGAGGGCAGGGGTCCCTAGCTCGGTAGGCCTAAAAACCACCCAACGAGAAGAATACAATATACAAAACCCTACTCGTGGCCCGAACCTGTCTAAATCCTTGTGTGTTGTGTCTTCGCGTTAACCATCAAGTTCCAGGTCCGACGATCCCCACAAATCTACTCTCTGGGATACACCTAGACAGACGTACTCGAGATAAATCTTCAACACTTTGGCGCCCACTGTGGGGCAGATCGCAAGATCATTGGGTGGGCTTGATGGACCTATCATCAACAAAATCAGTGATTCCGCGTCCATTCTTCCTACTACTCGGCGACTCCATCGAAGGGCAGTACCACAAGGTTAGTGTATTTATTGTCCGATCTCCTGTCCAATTTGGGTTATGTGTTTTGTATCCGACTCGGTGAACAGCACGCCCGTTTTGAGTTGGACTTGGAATCAGAGGCGGAAATCAAAACGTCCAGGCTAGCTTTATCTACAAAATTTGCGATGGACAACCTGCAAGAGCGAAGCGCCGGTGCATAAACAAAGAAACTACTACCGTGCATCAAGAAAAAAGCTGCAAGCCTGCTCACGATTATAGAATAACCATATACAAGTAAAGAGTTTCACAAACAATTCACATAATTGTCAATCATATACAAGTTGCTTTCATGGATATTCAATAAATAAACAATATGTCACAGATATAATACTATTATTCACTCACACTAGAGCTAATCTAGATGATATCTAGTACCCATAGCTCTCATGTGTGACTCATGCTTAGGCTGTGGAAGAACCTTTGTCAAAGGATCTGCAACATTCAAATCCATATTTTGGGGGACGATCTTAAGGGGTCCCCTAACCTAAGGGATAATCACCATGAAAAAACACAAATGAACCACAACCAAATCCCCATGGGCCAAAGGAAGACCAGAACACGCCCGAGGCCCACACCACTTGACGGCCCAACAGCCGCTCGAGCTTCTCCCATCGAAGGCCCGATGCGCGGGCTTCATCTCCGCCTCGCTCGAGGGTCTAGGCCCCCTCGATCGAAACACTGTACAAACTCCGCTTCACTCGAGGGTATCGACCTCCCTCGAGTGAACACCCCGACTCCGCCTCGCTCGAGGTCATCCGTTCCAACAAAGGGCGTTCGAACGACCGTCCACCTCGCCTGACAGAAGCGTTGAATGCCCGGCGTCCCTGCGGGGCGCCCAAGTCAAAAAGCTATGCGGCCTGGGGCACTATGCGGCCAACTCCGACCACTGTGCGACTGACGCCGGTCACTGTGCAAGCACTACAACACCCTGTGCAGACAGGCGATCGTCACCTCGGCGCACGGTTCTGACCATCCTTATCCATCCCCATCACAAAACCCTAGAATGAGCATGGGGAAGCCCTCGAATGGGCGTACGAGCGAAGACCGGGTGCAAGCACTGATCGGTGTAGTCGCACGGACAACAAGGCCGGGTTCCATCCGCCAACTCTGCTCACTGCTCCGCCATCCCCGGCGCTGTGCGTGACCGCGTGACCCTGTACCACCAACTCCTCTCGCCCTGCCGACGTGCGAGGCCATACGTGACCAGTACTGAAGGCCCTGGCGCTCCTGTGTCACCAACCCCGGTATGGATTCCACGACAAGGCCCTCGAAGGACACAAGAGGACCCTTGAACAGGTGTGCGGGCGACGACTGAGCTCAGACACTGATCGGCGTAACCCCTCGAAGACACTTCAAGACAAGCACATCGACACGTACCTTCTATAGGAGCCACCACACCATCGTCTATGAAAGTTGGTAGAGGTTCAGTGATTTGCGCCGGGCTAAAGGATCCGCAGGACGGCCTCCACGTCCGGCGCCATACTCACAAGTACCTGAAACTGTAGATCTTACTGTACAATGCATGTAACTCTGTCCCTCCTTGAACTATAAAAGGGGAGGTAGACGCCCGACCAAGGGCCGGCGGCAGACAGGCGGACAAACGAGCAGACACACATACAAAGACGACTAGAGTTCTCAACACGACCACCGATGACGCACGGAACTTGGAGGTCTCCACCTCCTCTCCCATCACGCTTGTAAACCCCTACTACAAGCACCCCGGTGCAGAGTAATACAGTGCGAGGACCCCCCTTTGCTAGATGTATGGCCGCGCGGCCAGAACCAGGATAAACTAGTGTCATTTGTGTTATCCTTCGTACCGACCATCGGGAGAGTGGGCGCAGCGCATTCGTTCTAGTTAGTGTCAGGCAAGCAATCCAGACACCGATAGTGGCGCGCTAGCAGATATGACGTCTGTGAGCCAAACTTGAGGCGGCGCCCCAAGTGCGTGGCGCTCCAGCCATGGCCAAGGCGGTGCCTCTTGTGCGTGGAGCGCGCGCCAGAGAAGCGGGACGTGTTGCCCGCGCGCGCATTGAAGCCGGTGACGACGTGGACTCGCCAATCCAGAAGCTCATCACCGCGGCGACGTTGATCCAAGCCATGCCTGAGCCATCGACCCCGGAGGGCCGCAACCTGCGCCGCGAGGTGCAGCTCCTCATCGAGGAGGCCACCGTACAGCAGGCCGAAAGCTCCGCGTCTCGCATGCGCCACACGATCAGTACGAAAGCTGGTGGGAGCATGCATGACCTGGAGGAGTCTGTCCAAACCCCACATGGGGGCAGAGCGGTGCCTGCTCAGCCGACGAGCAAAGGCAAGGCCCCCTCGATTCAAGACCGTGTGCAGAAGAAGCCCGTGAAGGAGCGGATCCTGGACACACGCGACGCCGGTGACGGTGACGCCCACAACACCTTGAACAAGAGGAGGCAGGACGCTGCGACAGCTCAAGGCTACCACCCACGACGTGGGGGCCGCTACGATAGCCGGGAGGATAGGAGCCCGACGCCGGAGCCCCCGGGAACCCACGTGTTAAGTCAAGAGATCCGCGCAGCTCCCATTCCCCCGCGCTTCCGACAACCCATCACAATTACCAAGTACTCAGGGGAAACGGACCCCAGAGTTTGGCTCAACGACTATCTCCTGGCCTGCCAACCAGGCGGCGCGACGGACGACGCCATGATCTTACGCAACTTGCCGCTTCACCTCGCGTACTCCGCGCGAACGTGGCTCGAGCACCTACCCGCGAACCAAGTCCACGACTGGGGCGACCTGGTGAAGACATTTGTGGGCAACTTCCAGGGCACCTACGTACGCCCTGGGAACTCATGGGATCTTCGAGGTTGTCGCCAGACATCCGACGAGTCCTTGCGAGACTTCATTCGCCGCTTCTCCAAGCACTGCACCGAGCTCTCGAGCGTAGGCGACTCCGAGGTCATCCACGCCTTTCTTGACGGCATGACCTGCCGGGATCTAGTGCGCGAGTTGGGGCGAAGCCCTCCCTCCAGCGTGAATGAGCTGTTCGACGTCGCCACTAGCTTCGCCTCCGGGGAGGAAGCGGTTGGGGCCATCTTCAACGGCAAGAAGGGAAAGCGCGTGGAAGAAACGCCCGCGGAGGGCAGCAAGCCCAAGGGCTCCGCGAAGAAGCACAAAAAGGGCAAGAAACCACCGCGTGGTCAAGGGCGCGACAAGGACCCTGACGAGACCCTCACGGTTGTCGCACCTCGCAAGGGGCCTCGAGGCCCACCTCGAGGGGGAGGCATGTTCGATGACATGCTCAAAAAGCCATGCCCATACCACCAGGGCATGGTCACCCACACCCTCGAGCAATGTGAGATGCTCAAGAAGGACGACAACACGAAGAAAGATGCGGATGAAGGGGGAAGGACGGATTGCCCGATGTGGAGAACATGTTCTTCATCTTTAGAGGACCAACAACGATCATGACGCCCTGGCAGCGCAAGCGCGAACATCGAGAGGTCTTCTCCGTTCACAAGTCTGCACCAACTTACCTCAACTGGTCAGAGGAGACCATCTCCTTCAACTGCGAAGATCACGCCGATCATGTCCCGCACCCGGGACAGTACCCGCTCGTCGTCGACCCCGTCATCGGCAACACACGCTTCTCCAAGGAGCTCATGGATGGGGGCAGCAGTCTCAACATCATGTACTCGTCCACCTTGGAGCTTATGGGGATCGGCCGCAACAAGCTACGCCCCAGCAAGTCGGCGTTCCATGGCGTTGCGCCGGGGAAGCGAGTTCATCCTCTCGGGGAAGCGAGTCTCAACCTGCCCGTCTGCTTCGGCACGCCGGACAACTTCCGCATGGAGGTCCTCTCCTTTGAGGTGGTGGGATTTTGGGGAGCATACCACGCCATTCTTGGGCTCCCGTGCTACGCCAAGTTCATGGCGATCGCGAACTACACCTACCTCAAGATGAAGATGCCGGGGCCGAAGGGCGTCATCACGGTGGGGCCGTCGTTCGAGCACGCCTACGAGTGCGACGTCGAGTGCGTTGAGCACGCCGAAGTGCTCGCGGACGATGAGGCCATGGTGGCGGATCTCGAGAAGATGGCAAATGAAGCTGTCGACTCCCTCCACAAGCACGCGGGAAGTTTCGAGCCCGCTGAACACACCAAGGTGGTACCCCTCAACCCTGCTGCCCCCCGAGGGCAAGACATTGAGGGTCAGCTCCACCCTTGATAGCAAATAGGAAGCGGTGCTTGTCAACTTCCTCCGTGCCAACACCGACGTCTTCACGTGGAACCCCTCGGATATGCCAGGCATACCGAGGGAGGTCGCCGAGCACTCCCTCGACATCCTGCCCCACTCTAAGCCGGTGAAGCAACGCCTGCGACGCTTTGACAAGCATAAACGCCGGGCGATTGGGGAGGAGCTGTGCAAGCTCTTGGAGGCCGGATTCATCAAGGAGGTATTCCATCCCGACTGGCTAGCTAATCCTGTACTAGTTAAGAAAAAGAATGGGAAGTGGAGGATGCGTGTAGATTATACTGGTTTAAATAAAGCATGTCCTAAGGTTCTTTTTCCTTTGCCACGTATCGATCAAATAGTAGATTCGACCGCGGGATGCGAACTTTTGTGTTTCCTTGATGCTTACTCCGGTTACCACCAAATAAAGATGAAAGGGTCCGATCAGCTTGCGACCTCTTTTATCACCCCTTTCGACATATTTTGCTATGTCACGATGCCCTTTGGACTTCGGAACGCCGGAGCCACGTACCAATGGTGCATGCTCCACATTTTTGGGGACCACATCGGGCGTACCGTAGAGGCCTACGTAGACGACATAATTGTCAAATCCAGGAAAGCGGATGACCTGGTTAACGATTTGCGTACTGCGTTCGATTGTCTCCGAGCCAACGGGGTAAAATTGAACCCGGAAAAGTGTGTTTTTGGGGTGCCTCGAGGCATGCTCTTGGGTTTCATCGTCTCCCAATGAGGCATCAAGCCCAACCCTGAGAAAGTCTCAGCCCTCGAGCGAATGGGGCCGATCCGAGACCTAAAGGGGGTACAAAGGGTATTGGGTTGCCTAGAAGCCCTGAGCCGCTTCATCTCGCGACTTGGTGAAAAAGGCTTGCCCTTGTACCGACTCCTGAAAAAACACGAACGATTTTCTTGGACCCCCGAGGCCCCGGAAGCCCTCGACAGGCTTAAGACATCGCTCACGCACGCACCGATCTTGACACCACCTAGGGACGGTGAGCCCCTCTATCTTTATGTGGCCGCAATGACTCAGGTGGTCAGTGCGGTCATCGTAGATAGAACAGAGGAGGGTCACGCTCTGCCGATCCAAAGGCCGGTGTATTATATCAGCGAGGTTTTGTCTGAAACCAAGATGCGATATCCACACATCCAGAAGCTGCTTTACGCGGTGGTGTTAGCGCGACACAAGTTACGACACTACTTTGAGGCTCACCCCATCACTGTGGTCTCATCTTTCCCTTTGGGGGAGATAGTCCATAACCAGGACGCCACGGGCAGGATAGCCAAGTGGTCAGTGGAGCTCATGGGAGAGACTCTCACCTATGCGCCTCGAAAGGCGGTAAAGTCGCAGATCTTGGCAGACTTCGTTGCTGATTGGAACGACGCCCAGCTACCTCCGCCACAAATCCAAGCCGAATGCCGGACCATGTACTTCGACGGGTCGGTGATGAAAACTGGTGCAGGCGCGGGCCTCGTTTCCGTCTCAACCCTCGGAGAGCACATACGCTACGTGGTGCGTTTGCACTTCCCGGTGTCCAATAATATGGAAGAGTACGAGGCCCTCCTCAGTGGGGTTCGTATTGCCATCGAGCTTGGCGTCAAGTGACTCGACGTCTGGGGAGATTCTTGTTTGGTCATCAACCAAGTGATGAAGGACTCCAGCTGTCACGACGAGAAGATGGAGGCCTATTGCAACGTCGTGCGATGGCTCGAGGACAAATTACATGGCCTTGAGCTCAATCACGTTGCGCGCAAGTAAAACGAGGAAGCGGACGAGCTGGCAAAAATCGCGTCGGGGCGAATCACCGTACCCCCGAGCATCTTCGCTCGCGACCTTGCCAAGCCCTCTGTCGACTTCAAG